>JAWNOK010000024.1:0-10000000 GCA_035046005.1 Drosophila acutilabella | reverse complement strand
TGTTGTGCTGTGTTTTTAATACTATCGTCTGATTGCAGCTGCAAATGTAAATGTCAACAACAAAAATGTGGGAAAAAAAACACGAATAAAGTCGTGTATTGTCCTGTTGACAATAAGCGCTCAGCTTCAACATCATTATCAACAAAATCGAGCATTAACAACAACAACAATAATACCGTTATCATCTTCATCATCATTGTGGGAGTGACTGAATAGTTGTTACTTCAGTATTCACCCACCTTCAATCCCAATACCAATCCCAGTCCCAATTGCTGCCAGCATTTACAATTTCCCTTATTGGTTGCATATTCGTTTCTTTATTTCATTTTATTTTTGTTTCTTTCTTTCTTGTTTTTTTACTTCTCCCCATTCGTTCTTCGCTTGGTTGTTGACAGTTTTCATTTTTATTTTCATTTCTGAATGCATTTTCATATCAATATGGCCGTGCACAGTGCTCTGCGGCAACAATCTGACATCTGTATGGCATGTTAAGTCTTGTTGCACTTTAAATACATTTAATATACATTTTCACTTTTTGTGTATTTTATCATCCTATTTATCAATGCATTGAAATCCAGTTGTTATTGTTATGTGAGTTTTCTTTGGCAGTATTTCTGGGCCTGATCGGATTTAAACCTCCTACGGAAATCGGAGTAAACTTCCAAGAGTAATGAATTAATATTACATTGGCATTGTAAATATCATTAGAAGTAGTATTGAAATTGGATAAGCATTACCATTATCATAGCCATATCATAGAAAGCGTATTTGGTTCATTAGCATTAGCATTAGCACTAGCATTAGCATTAGCACTAGCATTAGCATTAGCATTAGCATTAGTTCCTGCATTAGCATTAGCATTAGCATTAGCATTAACATTAGCATTAGCATTAGCATTAGCATTAGCATTAGCATTAGTATTAGCATTAGCATTAGCATTAGCATTAGCATTAGCATTAGCATTAGCATTAGCATTAGCATTAGCATTAGCATTAGCATTAGCACTAGCATTAGCATTAGCATTAGCATTAGTTCCTGCATTAGCATTAGCATTAGCATTAGCACTGGCATTAGCATTACCATTAGCATTAGCATTAGCATAACATTAGCATTAGCATTAGTATTAGTATTAGCATTAACAATGTTAAAAGCATTATTCTAACTAACAAAGTGTTTACTTTTTATACTTAACTCGCTATTTATGACATGTTCGCTGACATCTCTGCTGAAATTGTCCTGCTGAGCGCACAAAGCAATGTCGAGTGTCCTGTTGTTGGCGATGCTTATTGATGTGGTTAGCGTGTTCGTTGATGTCAGCTGGAAACTACAAAGCAGCTGGGATAAGCTTTTTCAGTTTGAGTGGCAAACGCGGCGTATGCGCAATTTCATCAGCCAGCACACAAATCAATTTAAGTCCTGATGAAATTAAAGCGCTGAAAGACTAAGGAAAGCCAAAGCGGAAGTGGAAAGTGGGGGAAATGGCGTAACTGGTGGGTGTGCGAGTGTGTGTGTGTGTGTGTGTGTGTGTGAGGTTTAAACGCCTTTAAGTTAATATTTCTCAAGTTCGATTCGCGGATGGAACAAACCAAGCGACTGAATAATAAATTCTTCTGCACAGACAACTTCGATAAGACAGAGCCCAAAGAGTCGAGTGTCTCTCAGTGCCTCTCTGTCCCTCCCCCTTCCCTAGCGTTCGCCTTGAGTTTCACTCTGGGGCTTCGGAAACTTTGCAGCAACAACCGAGCCGTGGCGCAACTTTAGCGGCGACATTTCCTTTGGGCCTTGACGCAAATTATGCGCCAGGCGGCACCTGCGTCCCCATCGCTCCCCATTGCTGCCTGCCTCCTTGGGCCTCGTCGTGCGCTATCATGGGTGAGCGATGACTGTTGAGGACTGTCATATTATGCGTGTCATGTAATTTGTATAGAGAGCGAGAGATATATTGTAATTTATGCAATGCCAAACATATCCATCAATCGCACGACTTGCTGCAAATTGTTATATTATTATTATCTATATATAAATAGAAGCTGGTAACTGGTAATGGTAATGGCTAACGCATGAGTGCATCTAATAAATGCAATTAGCATTAGTGTTTGCATTGGCATTAGCATTAATTGTCTATGTACTGTTTACTCTTTGCCAATGCGTTAAACAATTATTTAGTTAAGTGTAAAACAGACTTGCACTTCGAATTAATAATGTTTAATGTTCAGCTTCCTTTTCCCACTCTCACCCCTCTCTCTCCCTTCTCTCTCCTTTCTTTTACTCTTGTGCAGCGATGACAAAGTTCAAATTATGAGTTCATCAAATGTCGAGGTGCACACAAAGCGACACTAGAAACAAAGCACAAATACACTCAACGACAGACAGCTCGAGTGCATTGTCTACACTTGCTCTGCCACTGTACTGTGTGTGTGTGTGTGTAGCGAACACAAATTCAACACGAGTTGGCTTGCAGCAACACTTGTCACTGAAGCAGGCAAAGATATCAGGTAGTTAACTGACCTTTCTGCACTTGGTCAGCACTAAAGTCAGGGACAAGTGAGTTAGACACGCACTATTCATGGGTTTAGGCACAGCGAGGAGCTTAAAAAACTAGGAAATCCTTTGGGCTTTATATTAGCTTGGATTTCTAGCCTGTTTTCTCTAAACAACACATGAAAAGTCATGTGTTTTTCAACGCAATAACTGACAATTCGCCACTGTGCTGCCAACCCTGGGGTGTGCTATGTCAGGGCTGCCTTAGTAAGCGAGGCAGGGTAGTGGTAGCAGCTACTGTCATACCATTTGACCATAAACTAGCTTTGTAGCGCCACAATCAGTGCCAAACAGTAGTGTGGAACAACTGTTGGTAGACACTGTTGATTGTTGATTGTTCACTCTCAACTGTCGACTCTCGACTGTTGATTGTTGTTTGTTGTTTGTTTTGAGCCAACTGTCAAATGTTGGCAGGAAACGTCCCAGTCCCTACACCTGTGTGAGTGGGTGTGTGTGTGTTAATGACTCCGGAAGTGCACTTAATTTAATTAATATGTTTTTAATTGCAAAGTGCTGACAACTAAGTACTTGAAATGCATTAATGTAATTTAATGGGCGCAAAAACAAACTCAATTTATAGCCATTATTTAAATATTTAAAAAGCTACAAATATTTGTGTTGCCACTGAAAACTCTATCAAAATGTTTACACTCAGTTTTCGCTATTATATTAACATAGTTTATAGAGTAACCTGTCTCTTTATTGTCATTGAAGCAACTGAAATCTCTAGCAGCTCCGACAACATATAAACTATTCTACCAGTTTGTCTGCTGTAGAATAAAACGCTTAAAAATATTCTTTAAATTCATATAAATTTCATTTATTACTAGTTGAAGCCAGCGTCATGTCTTCGGGTTCATCTAACCTCGACCCCAGCGAGTTCAACGAGCGCGCTGCGCATGGAGCGGACAATGCAGCGTCTGGGGAGGAGGAAAATGCACAGGAAAATCGCCGTGCCCAAGTGGAGTCTGCTCGTCGTCGTTCGATCAACCAACGCCGTCGTCGTCGTCGTCTACGTCAGCCACCAAACGATATACTGCTACGCATTTGGATATATTCACAGGATAATGCCATAACAATCAACAGGCAGCACATGAATCGCATTATGTTCTCCGTGGGACGCTGCCTGCGCTTACAGAGCTCGCTGCCAGCTCAGCCAGGACGTTCGATGCCGGCTATAAACTTTAGTCGATCAGGCAATTTGTTCACGATCGATGTGGAACGAAATTGAGTGCAACTTTTAAAATGTTTTGTTTATTTTTTTGGCTTGGTTAAATAAAATTTCAGATCAGATTTCTTAGCTGCGACTTCAGTGCCTCCAAGGTTAATCAGTATAAATACTGATTCCATTTGTTTAACAAGCGTTTGCTCTAATTTGATATTCAAATGTCGCTACTAATTAGCATTACTAAAGTGTTTTCCACATTTTCCAGTCGATTCGTCAATCGTTTGACATCAAATGTTAGCTGCGCATACAACAAATGATTTCACAAGACGACGTAAGTATTTCAATATTGTTTAATCGAGTTAATTAGTTGCCACACGACGCTAAGTAGCTCAAATCAAACGAGCAGCCATAACTTGTGCCTCATGTGGCATCAATTATTCAATTAGCTGGGGAAGCAAGTGAAGTGGGAGAGAGAGAGGGAGAGTGGAACGGGCACTCCATAGAAACTAAGGCAAAGAGAGCGAAGCAGCAATAGTCATGACAATAAACATAATTTTCATGTACTTAATTTTTAATTCGGAAAGCAGCTTTTACCGAGTTGCCTGACAGGGAGGGCAGGGGAGAGGAAGAGGGGAGTGGGAGAAAGGGAGCGAGCAGTTCATTTGATGCCGTTAAAAGTTAAAAGTTATTGCAAGTAATAACCAATTAAAGTGCAAAAATAAACATCAATTATGTGGCAAGAACGTGGTGGAAAGAACTTTGCGCTTTCAACTTTTTGTGGCAAGCTCATGCATATGGCATATCTGAAGCTATGGACTATAAGTAATATCTATGTGGCAAGCACCAAATTTATGCACATTGTTGTTGCCGAAACATATGAAGGAGTAGCAGTGGGCGAGGCGGAGGCAGCGAGAACTTTAGCAACTGCTATGCCAACGTCTGTGGCAGCTGCATAAGTAATCAAGTTGTGTGCTGTATTCCTGCTGCACTGGCAACAAAAAGTGGCAAACTACAAGCTGGCCATTCGCTGGCCAAGTGGCAATGTGCAACTGCCAAGTAAATGCAAGTAAATACATGCAAAAGTGTTGCATAAATGTGCTGTGCGTATGAGTGGGAGTGTGTAACTGGGTGTGTGTGTGTGGCACTGTGACCTAAGCTGCTGCAAGAAAGATGGCCGCACATGAACACATGTTAGCTGTAAGAGCACTTTTGTTTTGCCACACCAACTTGCCCCAATGACTGTTTTGCTTGTGCCCCTTTGGGGCAGCCTGGACTAACGGTAGTTTAATACACAGGTATCTAATAGATACTTGGCAGCCTGAGACCATCATCAAGTGTCCGTTGCAAGTGTTCACTACAAAATTTCTACCTCTTTTTGTTGTTCTGCTAATTGTGCACTGAGAATTGCTAACTTCCCCCGCCCCACTCCTCTCTGCCAGCTCCCCTTGAACTTTGTGCTTTGGCCGTCCGGTTGCTTTGCCATTCAACGAGACAAACAAACTTTTAGCAGCAAGTTAAACACTTGCAATGAGCTGCAAAGTCGGCAACAAGACAGAGCGAGATAGGTAGTGGGCTAGTTGGGCGTTGAGGGGGCGTGACAGTAGCTGGAATAATATACAAATTGCCAAGGTGCGCCCAAAAGGTACTTGTGCCATTTGACATTTATTGTAGCATACTTATTTGCAGCCGAATCAAAACTTAAGAAGTTGCGCATACGCCGCGTTTGACGTTGATAATAACTTGAAGCTGTTTTTCATAGAGCAAATTTAAATTATCAGCTGATGCTAATAAAACACTGCATTTTAATTAGTTTCCAGCGAACAAAGTCGTGTAACAAAGGGGGGAATGGCAAAAGTTGAGCTGGAGTTATGACAAGTCAACAAGAGCTCACGGACTTTTCTTTGCAAATAGCAAACGGTATCTCTTTAAATGTTAATGCTAAGTATACACCGCTGCGTGTGCTGGCGTGGAGTAGTTGCAACTTCCTGCTGCATATATTAAATTGTATTTAAAAAGGATGCTTGAAATGAATAACTTGAGCGTCAAAATATGTAAGAAAATATTAGCTAAGAGTGCAGCACTAGCGCACACCCTGCACTTAAAGCTTTAAATATACCAAGGAATCGAGGGTAGATTCAATATATTAGAAAATTCTTCCTTAAATTTCATTTTTTAGTTTTAAACATTTTTAAGTTGTTTTTTGCGCATTTTTAAGCACACAAATTGTCAGTTCAGCACTGGGAAGAGGAAGGAAGGCAGCAGAAGTAGGTTGAAGCTCACATGTCAGAGAAAAGAAGTCAAAATGAGAATGCAAATGTGTTGCGAGATGCGTGTGAAGCAAATTGTAGAAGCAGGAAAATCAGAAAATTCAGAAAACTTTGACGCAAAAAAATGGGCAACAGAAACAGATACAAAAACAGCAGCAGCGGAAACGGAAACGGAAACAGCAACAGAAAAATGAAAAGTATGCTGGCAAATAGAACGCGTGCTGCAAGTTTGGACATGTCTGCTGACAAGTGCCGGACACAAACCGAATGTAGCCGGATGTCTGACGAGCTCAGGTGTCAGCATAATTGACGGCAAACTGTCACTCAGCTTGTGGTTAATTAGTTGCAGCTGGAGCAAAGGTGGAGCAAAGAGCCAGTGATTGAAGGTGCAACAAACGAGTAGTAGTCTGTGTGTGTGCCACAACATGTGGCATGCTCGGCATTCCACAATGCAAACCAAAAATTCAATTAATTTGTGAATAAACGCAAAAATTGAATTGGCCCCTTGGTGTTGACGTGCCCACTTGTGTGTGTGTGTGTGCGGCTTTAACAAGCCACTGCCACTGCCACGCCCACAGTCCCCTCTTCGACCATCACTCTGCTCAGTTGCATAATTGCCAGTGACATGGCCGCACTTGTACTTGGAGCATTTGGCGGAGAGAAGCGTTTGGCGCTCAAGAGCGTGCCGACGCCATCTTTGACGGCTTCTTAATTAAAAGACTGTCAATCTGTGTATATGCATTGCCAGTTACAACAACAACAGGAACAGCAACGACAACAAGAGGCAACGAGCCTGTCATAGCCTTGCAACCAGCTAGCAGTTTCCAGCTTTCAGTTGTCGGCTCTCAGCTCTCGGCTTGCACCAGCATCCGGGAGTGCTATTGTTAGCATCAAGTCATGCGCGTGGCAAGCAAAAATGGTTAAAAAAAGTATAAACCAAACACACGCACACCACAGGCACACACACACACACACAAACACACACACAGGGAGTTGTGTTGCAATGCAATTGCACTTCACTTATAAGCAGGAAAAAGCTCGGGCATAAAAAAATGCTGTAAAGCACAGCAAAAGAATGCAGCAACAGTCACTAATCAGCTCTACTTAAGCATACCCTGTAACAGTTTGTTAAGCTCTTAAATTACTTAAGCCCAAGGGTGTTCTTTGAAGGCTAGGGAAAGCGGTAGTTTGAATCGATTTCTGTTCTAGTTTCAGTGGCTACTTTGATTTGGATAGTTCAAGGACTTTGTCGTGCTTTCTTTGGCTGTTATTTGTTTCTGAGATCTGCAGGACCAACACTAACAAGATGGGGAGGGAAACACTTTCTACAGGAGACATAGCAGATATGTAAGCTACAGAATTTCATACTTTAATATCAATTTCAGTTTTAGTTTTCAGTTCTAGTTACCCCAACGCAAAGAGGTTTATCTTCTGCTGCTCACCACTCTGTGCTTTAGTCGAGCATACCCCACTTAAGCAGTGCTTTGCCTTGCTGAGCATAAATATGCTGAAAAAAATGACTTATAAAACATTTGCAGCAAGCGGCAGGCAGCAGGCAGCAGGCGAGGCAAAGAGCAAGAAACAAAGCGATACACAGTCACACACACACACACACACACACACACACACACACACACACACACACACACACACACACACACACACACACACACACACACACACACACACATTTACACACAATACAAGTGCCGCTCATTGACAGCGCGCTGACGTGATGCATTTACCTCTCTGTCCTCCTCTTCCACACTCCTTCGTTGCCTTGCCTCTTCTACTCCACTTCCCATACACACTCTTACTGCTGCATGCTTTTAGGCGCTATGTGGCAGCTTGGCGTGACTGCAACGTCAACTTCAACTTCAACGTGCCACAAATATCAATATAAGCAGCAGCGCTTGAGGCAGAGGCTGAGCCAGTGGCAGCATCCGAAACTGAAGTTGCCACAGCTCAGGCAGCATCCGTCTGAGCGTCTTGAACACGTTTCGCACGTATCTCAAGTGCTGTAGTTTTTCCTTCCCTTAACTTTCTTTCTCCTTTCGCCTCCCCCTCTTCTTCCCTCTTCTACTCACTCTTTCTCACACTTTCTGTCGTCAGCAACTTTGTGTTTTTTCTTTTTGCATGATTTACCGCACGGATACTCGTATATTTGTCGTTTTCAACGTAATTTGCATATTATTTACAACGGGCAAACTTTTAAAGCATCTTTCACACCTGCTGGCCAAATACACTCGCACACACACACACACACACACCACTAACACACACAGGCAGTGTGGCTGTTTGGAAAACCTTTTAACGCCCCGCTGATGATGACTAGCGGCAACTTGCCAGCTTCTTGTCCAAGCGGTGGGCGTGGTACTTCTGCCCACGGGGAGTGTGGCTACACAAAGGGGCATACAAATATTTTTAAAGTTTTTGACATAGTTCTCTGTGCTCTGTGGCCATGTCTGTGTGCCACGCCCACTTGAGCACGCCCCAACGCACAAAACAGTTCGAAGTGCAGCGCTCGGCAACGGTGGCTAATGAGCTGAATTTTAGTTGCAACTTGCAACTTGCAGCTGCTACACGGTTGTGCCATTTGTGAGCAGTGTGTGGGGTGTTTAAACTGTGTGGTAAGTTGGTAACAGACAGCAGGCTGTTGTAAGCTTGGCTAAAATAGTATTACCGTGCTAGAATTATTTAAGCTTTGTGTGCTCACTGGCTGTTTGACTGACTGATCAGCGTGGGGCTCAAATGGAAAGGGGTAGGAAGCTGACTTTTCTATAAGACAAAGCTCAATTAAGGATAATTATACATTATAAGACGACTGTATTGCAGTGCAATCTACAGCAACAGGTAAAAGTTTAAAGTATGGAAGTTTTCGTGTCTAACCTCAAATTTTAACCTCAAAATCTAACCTCAAATTTGTTTAGAGCTTTAGGTCAAACAGCAAACGGTATTTGCTGACTTTCTAACTCGTCTGCATGACTGGGTATTCCTTAGTTTAGCACACCCAACTTCTACTAACTCTTGTTGCTGTTGTTCTTGCCGTGTAACGGAAGTCGCGCGTAATGCACACTTCCATGCATTTTTTATCAACTCAGCGGCACTTAAAGTGGGCAGCAAAGTAAAGCGAACAGAGAAAAAACAGTGTTGGAAAGTTGCTCAAAAGGTTGACAGTCGAGGCGGAGTGGTTATGTTGCAATGTGCATAATGAGGTAGCAAATAATTAATTCTAATTAATTACGTGTCATGAAGCAACGCGACAGGCCGACACTAGCAAATGATACGAATGGAATTGGAACAGTGGAACGTAATGGAATTGAAACGAGTGACAGACACATTGTATGACACACTGCGAATGAATTGAAGGGTGGAGTTAAAGTGGAACAGTGGAATTGGAACAGTCAAAAGGAAAGTTCAGTAGAAATGCAATAAATAAATAAACTTTGAGTTATTTAAATAATCATTATAATTTTAGAGCTTTCGTTGGAGCTCAGAGCATAATTTGAAGCCCCCGAGTTGAGTTGGTCAAAAGGAAAATTCGTTCTTTTTGCTGGCCGCGCTGTGAATACATTAGTTGAGTTCTTTTTTCTTTGTTTCATTCCGTTTGACTCTGTCATTTCCATATCAATAACAGCGTGAATCCCACCCGTGGGGGAAGTTCAGCTGTAAGTCGTTAAACATCAATGCCAGCCGGGGGGTGTGGAAGGTAGGGAGGTAGGGAGGAGTCTGGCGGGAAAGAAGCTCCACTAAAATCGCATTTGGCTCCAGGATTATTTGCTATAATTCATGCTGTCAATGCAAATTGAAATTGTGTCACGCAGTCAAGTCGGGCAACAGAGGCAACTGGGGCATGCCCCTTGCCTCATTCCTCCTTTCCCTACCCTTCACTAGCCCACACGCCCCCTTTATCCTATCGCTTGTCGCCACATTTAGCCGACAGTCGCGCGCCAATTTCCATTTCTCGTTAGTTTTATTTTTATATTTTATTTTCATTCTATTTTTTTATTGTCATTTTTATTATTTTTATTTGCTCTTCTCTTCTCTTTTTTTTGGTGTCACCGCAATTGTTGCCCAGCGTCCAGCCGTTGGGGAGCTGTGGGGAGGGCGCTGGGAGTGGAGAGAGAGCAGAGAAACCATCGCTGGCAAAATCTCAAAACACAAATGGATTTTTAAATTACCCTCGTGGCAGTCGACAAAAAAAGGTATGGCACCGAAGAAAAACGGCTTCTCTTTGTTTATTTTTAGTTATAATACCCGTTAGTTTTGGGGGTGGGGGTGTGCTACACTAGTTTAAATATGCTTAGGAAACACAAAGTTATCAAAAAGGTTAATAATAATATAAATTTAAATTTACTATTAATTTTAAGTTTAGTTACGCGTGTTTTGTAGTCAGTAGCTCCTTTAGTACCTACTACTACTACCTACTACCTTTTTGCTGTGCTGTCGATATTCAGTAGCTGCTCGAGTTCCCTTTCCAATTCGAGTTTCCTTTTGTTTAAACAAAAGTACAAGGAGTACAACTATTTATGTATTTCCTGCGTGTCCTTTGCACATTTCGGCTGGCAAACTCAAGTGGCTGCCACAAGACTTCAAGTTATGTGGCTGCCAAACTCGCTCAATCGCCCCTCGCTCTGTTTCTCTCCCTCTCCCTGTAACCCTCTGTCTCTGTCAATGTCTGTTCTTTAGCTTGTGTTGTCGTCACAAGAAATTTATTTCGCTCGCAGCCGCCAGTTGCATAAACCAAATGCACTGACAACCAATTGAACTAGAACTTTCTCAGTATTGATATTTTATTGGCAATGACACTAGCTGAAGTTGGCCAAATTGGCTTAAGCCAAAGATTATTCAGAGCGTCTAGCGCTAAAAAGGATTTTAAGTTGATCTGACAGCACACATTTGTGGAGCTTTTAGTTGATTTGGCTTAAAGGCCTTAAAGGCAATTTAAGGTATGCTATAAAGCTCTTTAAACTGCCTTTAATAATACATACAAGCTTTAATGAGCTTAGTTCATAAAAGCTCTAAAATTCAAAGGGTTTTTATTAATTCGTGTATTTAGTTTATTATTAAGTGTAAAACGCTTTAAGTGTCACTTGTTAAGCTTTTTAAAAACTTCTTGGCACTACTTTGGCCAAGATTAATCACTTAATTAGTGGTATACGTGTAAGAATGAAGGAAGGAAAGCAGGCAAAGAGGAAGAAGAGGACAAAAGGAGCAGCTGTGATGCATTTGATTAATGTCAATGCTAAGTAATTGGAAACTTTCGACAATTGATAAGCGACGTCACATGACAAAGGCGGAGAGAGCGGAGTGGAAAGTACCTGAATTTATTACCACAACTACAGAAAAGTGGGTGGTTAAAAGGGTTGGGGCTGTGTTGAAAAGAGCTAAAACACAAGTAGCTGTTAAATTATTCCAAATCAATGAGTTGGAAGCCAAAACTAAACGCAATTAATCAAATGTAAAAGGCCAATGTCAATTGCAAGGAGTGCACAACCACACACACCCAAACACACCCAAACACACACTCTGATACAACAATGATAGCAAACAGATAAACCGCAACTGTTACCTATTTGGCTCTTAGCCCACTTTGGACTCCTCCTCAATTGCTGTTGGCCAAAAACACTTTCTTGACCTGCACAACAACACAGTCGTCTATAAATTTAACACACGTGTGGGATTATGTGTCCAAATGTCTAACTGTCTATGTGTGTGTGTGGGTGTGTGTGTGTTTTAGCCCGATCCTTTAGGCCCTGTGTGTACGTGTTTGCTGTAACACATGCAATTTGTTGGCCTTGTTTGCTGCCAAAATATTGTACTTCTGGTTAGCAGTCAGCTGTGTGTGTGTGGGTGTGTGCTTCATTCCAACTAGTTAGCACGCCTAACTAGCTGTAACTAAAATATCATTAGTTAATTTCAATAATTAGCCAAATTGAATTTTAATCAAACATCAATTATCGTTCTGCTTCTGCAAGTTGCACAAGTGCGTTTAAATAATTAATCAGCTGTTTAAAATTAAAGCAAATTAGTTGAGTTTACTGTAAACCTTTGCAGCATGTTGCTAAGAACACAGCAGCTTAGCAACAATGTTGCTAGCAACAAAGTTGGCAGGAGCATACACAACCTACACTAAGGACAGCGTGAGCACATTAACTACGCAAGTAAATCAAGCTGTGCAGAGGTATTAAGAGAACTAAGTAAGTTCTTAGTTAAAAACATAAAATTAACAGTTACTTTATTTAATGTCAGACCTCCTCTCTGCTGATCGAGCACAGTTTTAAAGAGTCTACGAGCTGAGCGCGTTTTGCTTAAGAGTATTGTGTTTTCGTTGCACTCTTTGTTGCTAACGTTTTCACTACCCGACTAAACTCACCACATGCACTGCGTGTGTTGTCTTCAGAGCTGCTGGTGCTGTTGCTCCACAACTTCAGTTTAGTTTACGTTGTGACTTCGAGCTGTTCGGACGTAAGAGCGCAAGTTTGCCGAAGCGCCTTTGACAACTGCATACGGTGCGCGTGCGCGCGCTCTTAGCAAAAGCAAAAACAAAAAAAAAAACCCAAATGCAAATGCAAAGCAAACACAACAATAATAGCAGCAGCAGCGGTAGCCAGAACAACAATAACAACAACCACTAGCAAACACTTCTTGTACTCTGCGCCGCGACTTTGACGTCGACGTTAACGTCAACGTTGAATTACCGGTTTCGTTGTGTGTGAATTTAAGCGCGCGTCTGCGTCGCGTCGCAGTTTGCAAATAATTGCACGATTTTGTCTGTTTTTTTTTATACCTTTGTCTTTCCTTTGCTTTATTGTTGTCGCCGTCTCCGTCGACGCTGTTGTTGTTGTTGTGAACGTTTCAAATTTCTTGTTGAGAAAAGTGCGTTAACTTTTCGACTTTTCACAGTGGAAATTGGCAAATAAATATGTATGAATGCGGACAGCACGCTGCGCATTAATTGTAAATATTTGTGAAGTGCAAAGTGAAACGAAGTATTAAATAATTTAAGCAAATAAAAATATTCAAAGTAATTAAAGAATATAAATTCATATTTGTGCCGTGTTCGCAGCAATTTAAATGCCATACAAGTCAAATAATAATAAATATAATAAAATAAATATAATATAATAAAGGAAAATACATAAATGCTCGAATTTTGTATTGTTTAAAATTTTCGTGTATTTCTTATCGTTGTTGTTGCTGATCTCTAAAGCGGATTATTCGCAGCGCCGTGTTAAAATACAAACAAAAGCCAGCAAAAAGCTCGTAAGTTTCAACCGTTAACCTGTCTCTGCACGTTGCTGCGTGTCTGAGTTTGCCCGTGTGGTAGTCAGTGTGTGCGTGTGTGCCTGTGTGGGCGCCATGTTGTTGCAACCAAATGGGTTTTCCAGCATGACGCCGGCATGCGACATGTGCTCGTATTAAAGCAACAAACAAAAATAATCATAACAACAAATTTTGTTAACATGTTTTAATTCAACATTTTTGTCTGCATTTTATGTTATATTTGAAAAAAAACTGAGCACTTTTTCTACAAATCTGTGGCATTAGTTGGCTGAACCGCAATGAGTACAAAAGGAATTTGGCTAGTTTTAGCAGGAGATTTAGTAAAATGACTGGGAATTGTAAGCAGCTTAAGATAAAAATATTAAGTCGTGAGTTGAGCAGTGGAAAGTTTGATTATCGGATAATGGTTTAAGACTTAAGGCAATTTTGTGTTGAGAAATGCTTCAAACTTTAATTATTCAGAGGAAAAATAAGTACAGAAATTCAGTAAACATTTTATTGTTAAAAAATTTAGTTTGGCCAGTCTTAAAGTCGTATTTCAAAGCTGATAAACAATAAACCTTTCTGAAATCTATAAGCAAATACTTATAAAAGACTTTACTAGCAGTTTTTGATCTTAAATATCAAATAAAAATCTTCCATATCATTTACTAATTTGAATATGACTAATCGTAGCACATCATAAATCTGAAAACACACAATAATTAATCAGTTTTTTTGTCGGTTATTAGTTTTTTTTGACAAGTCTCCTCAGTATCTGTTTGTCTTTGACAACGCAGCAAGAATTTTTAATCCATTAGCATAGCATCTTGTGTTCAAAGTCAGTTTAGCACTTGATGCTTTGGACTAGATTTAGTGGCTTAAGCTAACTGTTGCTTCTATGGCTTCGAAAAGCTCTAATTAAATTTGACAACTAATCCTAAACACATAAAAGCAGCTAAAGCCAAAAGACGTTGCTCTTAGCGTTGGCCAATTAGATGTGGCCTAAACTAAAGAACACAAAACAAAAAAAAAACAACATTCAACAAAATAAGAGGAAGAAAAAGAACAGCAACAAGAGCAACTGGGAATTGTATCTTTTATGCTTGTAGTATTTACACTTTGGGTTAGCTAAAGTTCAGTTCGCCAGGTTCAAAGCGAAGGCAAACAAACTTGAATACGGAGAAGAAGAAGTAGAGAAGACGAAGACGCAGACGAAGACAACAAAGAAGGCAACACAATAAAAGTCACATTAAAACGTGTGGAAAACAACAACACGTACATATGTGTGTGTGAACGGAAAGACAAAGCAAAGTAAATCCAGTGTATCCCCAACATAAGCAAAAGATACAAATGTATCTCGAGCACAGAGCGCACTAAAGTTTGTTGTCTTTTTTGGCTGCGTTTTATTTTTTTTCACTGAGCATTTGGCATTTGGCGTTTAGCGGCAAATGCTGAACGCATTTACGCCATTTAAGCGCTATCTGCATGAATATTTTAGCAGTGCTGCCGGTGTGTTGGTGTTTGTGTGCAGCTGGGTATCTGTATATCTGTCAGATACATTATTCAGCGAACGATTTTGGCCAACAGCGAGCAATTCATTCTGCTTACAACCACAAAACTGTATTTTTTGGGCCAACATGCAATCATAAAACATAATTGCTTTAAACTGAAAGATACATCTTGGTTCCTGCCACTGCTGCCACTGCTTCTTCTTCTTTTTGTTTATGTATCTTTTCTAGTTGGAATGTCGCGCCAATCAGAAGGCAAGTCCAGTTTCTGGCCTGCGAGAGACTCTGAGTGGAGTTTTTTGTGGCAAGTTGTTGTAGCCACTGCAAGTAGCAGCAAATTTGTTGTAAAACGGGTTTTCTTTTTCTTTATTTTTGTTTCTTTTGTAGCTTCCCTAATGCTGTTTGCTACTAGTTGTGGCCAGCGCTCACTCGCTCGCTCTCTCTCCCACTCTCTTTCGTATGCTCCTTCTCTCACTCTGTTTCTCTTTGAGTCTCTCTGTTGCCACAACATGTTGGCCTGGAGCAGCATTTTAATGCCACACTGTGCGTAGTTGGCCACCAAAATGAGTTGCTGCTGAACTGAAGTTGCAGCTGTCGTCTTACCAACTTACCATCCTGGCCAGAACCTGCCCCTTTTGGCCTGCACTCACTGTGTGATGTGGCAAATATTTATTGTAAATTTTCAAGCGGCAACCTGTCGTTCAAGCCGGTTTTCAGCTGGCCTTTAGTACATTTTGGCCAGACGAACTTTGAGATTTGAGCAGTTATACCCTGTAAAATGTTGTAATAACAGGGGTGAATATTTGCATTTCATTTAGTTGTAGTTGCGGTAAGAAAACTTGGTTAGCAGGTAGGTCTCTCAGGTTTTTACAGGGTATATTTGGACTGTTTATGGCTTCTTTCGTTGCAAGTACTTTGCTACACTTTCCGGTTTGTCAGCTAGCTGTCAAAATGTTGTTTGATCTGCAGTTTACATTTCATACTTTTTAGACCCCGTACTCTTTAAAAAAGAGTAAAGGGGGTCTATTAAGTTTGTCAGAAGCGAGATGTGCGTAACAGGCAGAAGGAGGCGTGGCCGACCCCATAAAGTATATATATTCTTGATCAGCATCAACAGCCGAGTCGATATAGCCATGTCCGTCTGTCCGTCTGTCCGTCTGTCCGTCTGTCCGTCTGTCCGTCTGTCCGTATGAACACCTGGATCTTTTAAACTACAAAAGCTAGAACCATGAAATTCACAATGAAAGTCCGTTATTATGTCAAGCAGATCAAGTTTATTTCAAATTGTTGCCACGCCCCCTACCGCCCCCGCAATGAGCAAAAAACCAGACAAACCTCGAGAAAATTTTTGTTTTAGGCGAATATCTCAGTAACTATAGCACTTAGGAGCACCAATTTTGGTATACAGGTTCCTAGAGACAGCCTTAATATAACGCCATTCAAAATTTTGAGCTGCCACGCCCCCTTTGCTCATCAGAAATAAAAGACTCTCCAGCTTCAGTGCCTTGTTTCAGGCATTAAATCAAATAGTACAGTGTTGTAATTTAACATACGCTTAGAGAATTACTATTTCTAACTTTCCTGAAAGTGGCATCAAAATCCTATGTCAAACAACAGAGAAATTACGGTTCAAAGTTGAAGTTATTTTAAAGCAAAATCACTGCATGCGCGCAACACATACAAACAAACACAGAAACATACAAACATATGTTCGAACGTTTTCTCTACCTGCTGGCGGCAGCGCTGCCCGGAGCCGCTGGCCGCGCCGACCAATGCTATACATACACACATATGTATGTGTGCACATACATATATGCAAATAATCGGAAGAATGATAGAAGAGGGGTGTGGTGCAACTGATAGAGTTGCGGCGCAATGTGGAACCTTCGCATGGATCGCGGGTTCGAGTGCTGACGATGACAGTTGTTGTTAATTTATTTATTTTTTAATTTTAATTCAAAATGTAAATATTTAATTTTAATTTTTTAAATTTCATTTGAAAATTTTAATTTAAATAAAATGCAATACTATGGGAGTACGGGGTCTTTTACAGTCGGCTCGATCGACTGTAGCCTTTCTTACTTGTTTTAAAAGCTGTTGTTACATTTTAGTAGCTAGACAGGGTTGCCACATGACTTG
This sequence comes from Drosophila acutilabella, assembly GCA_035046005.1. Lineage (NCBI taxonomy): Eukaryota > Metazoa > Arthropoda > Insecta > Diptera > Drosophilidae > Drosophila > Drosophila acutilabella. Next base: position 9,983,108 of record JAWNOK010000024.1, on the reverse strand, counting down.
CTACATCGTGTGGCATGAAATGGCAACTCATTTCGCCCAGTTTAAAGCATAACTAACCTGAGTCAAGAAAAACGCAAAGCCGGCCGGTTTTCCTTTGTGCCTTTAAGCGTTTTTCTGCACGTCTTTTAATAACGTGTTTTTGTGCTCACACAGCACACAGCACACCAACACCAACACACACACATACACATAGAGACGACACACACGCACAGTCGACTGCTCATTAATTAACATTAAAATGCGACAAAAGTTTACTCTGTTGTTGTTCTTGTTGTTGTCTTTGATTAGATTCGTTGCGTGCTGAACACGCGCTGATTTATGCACAACTCTAAGCCCATAAAATCAGCAAACGGTCTTTGTTAACTTAAATTTATTAAATTATATAGATACAAGCTCAAAGATACATTTGTTTAAGCCGGTTTCCCATTGTTCTTGTCTCTTATTTACACAGCTGTTAACCATAGGACCAAGTTTGCCATTCACGTGGATTCCTCTGCAAATGGTAAGTCAATATCTGTAGTCTATATATATATATATATAGTGGAATATATGGGTTCATATTTACTCGGCCCACATCGATGTCAATTGACCAAAGCAAACACTTGAATGAGCCATTGTCTGTTTGGCTTTTACAAACAAGTATCTTTGAGATACTCGTCGTAATTTGTGTAGGCTCTCGGCTCGGCTCTTTCATAACATGTGTGAACCTGGCAAACCGGTTTTCATTTTGGGCCCGAAAACTCCAAATTGTTATGTTTAGAATGAAAGCTTAATTGATGCATACAACTTATACACTCAATCTTTGATTTGTTTTTCTACTTTACTACATTTTTTTTCTTCGTTTCTCAACTTTTTTTCCATCTTTTGTGGCAACTGCTCAGCAGCTCAGCAGCCCGATTCACAGCTGGATTGATTATGTCATGCGGCGACTAGCATATGATTGATGAACTGCTCTCCATCTCTGTCTTTCTCTGCCTCACTTACTCACTCTCTTTTTTCCTACTCAATTTCCAATTTGTACAACATTTTTCTGAAATCAGAGTTTGTCTTCAATTTGTAGTTTTGGGCAGCAAATTTAAATTTCTGTTTGTTGCTGGCTAGCGCAACAGGTGCGGGCTTAAACAATGTTGGCTAAAACTGATATTAGTTGACTGGTTTAGTTTACAAAAGTGTCGTATTCCAATAAAGTTTAATTAATTAATTAATACCAAACACTTTGTATGACGTTGATTAGTCAGCTGATGTATAATCTATAATAATCTGGAGTTATGGTAAATTAATGTCTTTTATGATTATTTTTTGTTTATGGTTTGTCGAGGGGATTCATGTCTGAAATGCTTAATCGATTTAATTATGAAAGAAATCAGTTTAATTTCATATAATATTTAAATTAACTTTTCAACTCTTGTGCATTTTGTGAATTCTTTCAGCAATTAAGCCAAAAATTCTCGATTAAAGTTGGCATTTAAGCAAACCGAACGCGCAATTGAAAAGTTTAATTGCTGCACTAATTGAAAGATTTGCAGCAATCAAGAGAAAATGTTCAAAAATAAATGTGAAAACTGAGGGTGGAAATGGCATAAATTGACTGATTAGTATGCAATAGCTACGCATGTGTGTGTATCTGTGTATCTGTAGCTGAACTGTGTGTATCTGTGCGCTAATAACTGTATCTATGCAAGTGCAACGAACGAATTTGGCAACTCAAACATGTCCGTACATGTTCATGTCCGTGTCCGTGTTCAAATTGGTTAATTGCCGAGCACTTTGGGCACTGTGGAATGCTGCGCTAATTTAACACCTGAATCACTAACTGTATCTGTATCTGCAGCTGCATTTCTATCTGTAACTGTAGTTTTAGCTGTACTCCATATAGAAATTCCGATGTATATATAAATATATTTGCTAGTGCAGGTATGTGAATTCTAAATGTGTTTTTTGGCTTTTAGATTTAGCTTTTAACTGGGTCACAGTTCACTTTTCATTTTGCGTTTTTTTTCTTCTGCCTTTTGCCGGAAATTTATAGAGCTGTCCTGTAGCTGTTGGTTCGCACAGGATGTATGGCAGACCAGACTGCGGATCTTGGCGTGGGGCGTGCCGAGAACTGTGTCAGCAGTCAAGTGTTAACAATTTCGCTACAATATAGATGCAGATAGAGATACATAGTAACAGATACAGATACACAGCTACACAGCTATAGATATGCAGATACAAATATCGCTGCTACTGTTGTTGCTGTGGTTGTTGCTTAAGCTGCTCATTAATGTTAATTCAATTAGGCTTTGGCAGCTTGTGGCACTTTGGCTAATGAGCCAGTCGAACAGAACGTCAGAGAGAGAGGGGGGCTGGGAGAGGGAGGGAGTCAGACTGTCAGATAGTCAGACCAGCTGTGATTCGATTGCCGCTGCCATTCGTTCAGTGTAACACAATTTGTTTCAATTGCATTAATTAGTTGCTTTATGTAGGTGTGCTTTATGTGTGCGTGTGTGTGTGTGTGTGGTAGATAGATGTGGCAGGCAGCAAAACCATTCAATTTGCATATATGCACATTTTTTACAGCATTTGAAATATGTATTCATGAATTTGTTATAAACTTGCAGTGAATTTAATATTAATAGCACTTTATACCCTGTAATGTATAATTAGAACAAGTTGATGATATTCACTAATATATAAGGGTGAACAAAAGTTTGTTAGCTTACCCTAGTTGTTATAGCGTATTTCCTAGTCACTAATTAAGGCATTAGAGCAACTTATTAAATTTCATAGCGACACTTGCAACAGATTGCATAATTGAAGGCACAACAACAACAAGCAAGGCTTAAATTCATTTGATTGAAACAACAATATGCTGGGCAATGGCCAGTGGCCAAAGCAGAGACAAAGAGAGCAAACAAAAGAAAGAAATATAAACAAATGAAGAGAAAGCAAGAGAGCGCTTCAATTATGGTTAATTAGAGTATAAATTAAATGATTAAAGTGTACAGCTTGTTGTTTATCAGCCTAATGAAGTTGACCGACTCTGTCTGAGTTCGGTCAGTTTGAAATTACTCAATCAAGTGCAACTTTTAAGGCGTACGCCACGCCCACTGATAAAACAGTTTCTCAGTCTTTCTTGTCGTGTTATCAGCTGTGACAGGCGTCAAGTTTGTAGCTGCCACTGCTGCTGCTGCTGTTCTAGCTGCTTATCAGAGTGTCAGTAGCACGAATAGTTTTGCAACCCCCTTCGGAGGACAACCCTCAGTTTAGAGTTTGGAATTCTTCAACCCTCTGCTTGTACTGAACTCAACTCAGCTCAACTCAGCTCAACTAATTTATCACAATTTGCATGTCAGTCACGCTGCTTTTGTATATGAATTGCATGCAATTTATCAGCATTTGCATTTATCTAGCCCGTTCTGCTTATCGCTTTTGACCCAATTCTTATCTGAAAGCCATAGAATTTATTTTCTTTGCTTTGCGCCCTGAAAAGTAGGCAATGATTTTATTCTTTCCTTCTGTGACTTTGAGTTGACTCACATTTGACTTACAGACCGAATACAAACATGGATTGCGTATTCATTTGTGTTCTTTTGTTATTCTAGGCCTAGGAGAGTTACCCCTCTCTCCCCGCTGCTAACCGCTTTGTTGTTGTCTGTCTCCGCTGGTTCCATTGTCATTATCATAATGATGCCGATTGTTTGGCTGTCAGTCTGTGTTATCAAATGAAAAGCACATCAAAGTGCGGCACAGCAGCCAAGGTGTTAGCCATACACACCCCCACACACACACACCAACACACACACTCTGCTGTTTACATAGATTTCGCATTAATATTGCGAGCAAGCAAGAAAGAAATGCGAACGCAAGGGTTTCACTTACAAACAGCAACAGGAATTTCTAGCAGCCATAAAAGTCTCTGTTCGCTTTATTGCCAAACTATTTGTATGCTGTAGACAACACCAGTTAGGGGGCTGGGGGCGGGGGGCGTGGGCGGCGAAAAATAGCTGTTATTTGGCTGTTCATATTACTTGGCCATTTGCTGTGTGTGTGTTTGTGTCTGCGCTTCGGGCGCTGAACTGTGTCTTTGAACTGCGAGTGTGTTTAGGGGGTGTGCCTCAGTTTGTATGTGTAGGGAATATGTTTGTGTATGTGTTTTTTGTGCAAAATAGTTTCATATTGCAATTTATTTTTATTAGCTAAGAACGCACGTCGCTTTTTATGTGCATTCCTCCAAAAATACTTGTCGCTGTCACTATGAATTTAGGGTAGCAAGACGAGTCTTTTAACAGTGTCTACAGTCTAGCTATAGTAAACACTTGCTATGACGTACAACTAGAAATAGTAAGCAGCTTATTTTGAACAATTTTTCATTAATTAATAGCAGCAACACAAGTGTTTCTATAAAGAAATTTAAAATAATTTTGATGTCATCTTTATAATAAATTCATTTAGCGCCGATAAAGCCATAGAACCACAAAAGGTGACGAACAAACTGAACGGAACTCAACTCGACTGAACTGAAATGAACTGAACTGAACTGAAATGTGGCAACGTTGCGTTTGAAAAGTGGAATTAAATTTAAATGATATTTGACGAGCGCACAATGTGGCTGGGAAAAATCAACAAAAATTGCCGAACGTAAGAATCAACACTCAACCACCAGAAGAAGCAGCAGCAGCAGCGGCAGCTGTAGCAACAACAACAACACTGACACCACCACCACCACCATCACCAGCGCCACCTACCGTTGAGCACCAACATTAATGCCTCCTACTCAATGTGGAAAAACCGTGCTGAAATCCGGAGGCAGACAACGCCGTGTCGCTGCCAAATGTAAGGTCGTCGTGTGCAAACAACAAGGGCTACCAAAGCTAGGCATTTGTGACTGTAAGATACCCTGTAAACTTTACCAATTATAATTATAACGGAGTAAAGACTTCAAATCGTTCGATACACGCGTATTAAGCTGCCCTATGCCTCTGCTTTTACAGGGTATCAGAGGCGACAGTAACAGCGACATCAGCAATGGCGTTTGGGTAGCATAGCTAAGCATAAATAAGTTGTTAAGCCGTCAGTGAACGTGCTTTTCACGCAGTTGGCAACGCTGATGATGCCACAGCCTCTCTCTGTGTGCGAGTGTGGGTGTCATGTCGGTGTGTGTGTGTGTGTGTGTGCGTGTGGCTGCTATCAATGCGGAAGTTCGGCTGCTGCAGTCGACGCAACATTTTCAATTTGAGTAAATTGAATTTTCAGCAGCACAATGTGAAACGCGTTGTAAAGCCTCTGCCAGTGTTGCCAACCACACAGCTACTCTAACAACTTATGTCCTTTATGCGCTTAACTAAACTAAACTTTAACTCGTTGTTAAAACTTTGTGTTCATCTAAATATTCAACTGACAATTTTATTGTCGGTTTCTGCTTGGTGCGATAAGAGCAAGAAGAAGACTTGCGGCATGTGGCATGTGGCACGCGTCCTTTTTACTGAAGTGTGCTGAATTGATTGCCATTAACAATTATGAGCGATTTACTGGAATATTATGTGGCCTTTGCGGAACAAAATAGCTGCGATTTGTCAGGCTTAAAACTTGATGATGATTTTTGATGAAGGGGATTAAAATCGCATCAAAGGTGCTACCAACGGGCTTAGGGTGCAAAACTTTTGATGAGGTTTGTGCAATGAACACAAAAACAAACAGTTGGAAGACTTGACATGACGAGCAGTTACCCTAACGAAGCTAAGAACTGAGTCTAATAGTCTCTAAGTTATTTTAAGTATACCTGCTGTTAAACATTGTTTTTTACAGGGTATAACTAGCATCACTCTGCCAACTTTCTGTCAGCTTTGTGCTGAAACTTATAATTTAACAGATTACTTGAAAATTGTAGTGTCTTTCATCTGCTTTGGCACAACTTTTGCCCTTTCATTTCATGTATTCATACTTTTCATTCTTTCGTTCTCTCCATCTGTTTTTATATATATATTTTTTTTGAGTTCGCATTTCCTTTAATGACAATCTCCTGACAATTGTCAGCTCCATTTCTCTTTTCCCCATTTTTTTTTGACATTGTTTTCCTTTGGGTTATTTTTTTATTTTGCGTGCAACTCATGTCTATTGTATTTCCTTTTCAAATGTCCTCGCCGGCAATTATACTTTCCCTTTTTTCTTTCTTGCTCGACAAACAATTTCCTGAGCTGCTTTTTCATGTAAATTTTCTGCTGAAAATGCTGAAAATTGTGAAAAGCTAAAAAGTTCATTGCAGTCAAATGCAGGCGACTCAAAACTGACCAAGGCAAACAACGCAAATGCCGCAAGGATATGTGCATAAAGAAGCCTTTCCAATTGCTGGCGCCACAAGGACGAGACATAATCAGACAAGCTAGACGGTCTGAAATAATTATAACCCAGTTGAACTATGCCGGAAATATCTAGAAATATATGTGTTTCCTCCCCAGACACGAAGGGGATGGCAGCATATAAAAATTATAGGCTAGAAATAGTTGTTAGTCTGAGTTCTTAAAACGTGTCTCGCAAAGTAATAACTACTTAAATCTACAAGGAGTTTTAATAAAAGTATTTCCCTGTGTTTGTCACTGCTTTGGTCAGCTAGCAGGTTCCGACTGGGTGACTGAAGACTCTGATTGTCTGTGTTTGTTCTGGTCAAGTGAAATGAATGAGATTTGCAAATTGGTTTCTGTCTGAGGCTTAATGAGTTGAAGTACACAAGTATTGAGGCATTGAGATATTGATTGCGATTTTGGACAAATTGAGAGTGTGTTGTGCACTTTTTGTGGCCACTGTAGTTGTTGTTGTTGTTGTTGGAAAAATGTTCTATGCGGGGTGGTTGGTGGTTGTTTTTCCCGTGCAGCCCCCGGGGGTGGTTTTCCCTACAGTTGGACATGGCTGACTCACATGCTGCTTGCCACAGAATGTTGCCTGGCACTGGCTGCAAGGCTCTGCCGCACTGTTCATTATATTAAACAAGTTTTCGCCATAAACGACGCTGCCAGAGGCGCACAGACAGACGGACAGACAGAGGGAGGGGCAGAGGGACTGAGTGCTGGCGACAGAAGCCGGCTTGCGTGCAGCAAACAGCAGTACCAATACACACACACACACACACACTCACACATATACACACATTGAAAGAGGGTTGTTTGGTCTTCGGTTTGTTGTCCTGACTCTTTTGGGCCATAATAAAGTCGAGCGCAGGAAAACAAGAAATGCGACAGGCAAACAGCCGCATGACTCATGCAAGGTGTGTTTAATGTGCATTGCCTGGAAGGCGACATTGGACTGGGGGCGTATGCAGTAGGCGAAGGTGCAAAGCGTTCTGTAGGGCGTGGTTCAACTGGTTGTGACTTCAAGCAGTTAGAGACTGCAGTCAAACGGAGACGGCAGCCTTTTAAAAGGAGCTGGCAGTCGAAGCACTGCGATACCCTCTAAAAATCATGTAATGCTGAGGGGTGTTATTAGAGTAAAAGTTAAACAGCTGCTAAACTATGTTAAATAGCTAAACTCAAAAGCAGTTATGCTAATTTATGAAGCTAAAATTAGTTGGGCAAACAAATAAAATTAGCATATTGAGTATACGCAGTGAATACAATAAACAGTGCTGTAAAGGGTATAAGCAGCAGCTCATGTCCTTAAGGACATAAGTTAGCCTTGCTAGGTATCTGTTAGTCGTTCATTTCGCTTGCTTTGGGTATTTTTTGTGCCTAGCTTACTGGTTCATTCATGTGTCTGTAATGCAGACTGCCAGACGGCCCGTTTGTTGTTGTTTTTGTTGTTCCTATGTTGTTTGTAGTAATTTGCGAGTTTCCTTTTTGACACACACACACACACACACACACACAGGCAAAAAAAGAAGAGAGAGAGGTGGTTGGTTAGAAAGAGAGCACACGAGAGAGTGGCAGACAGTCGCCTGTCTGCTGCTAAAACACTTGTAGCCCCATTTGCCAAAAGTTGTTGCTGTTGTACGTACACTGTGAGAAAAATGCTTGCGCTGCAAGTGTGTATGTGTGTATTTGTGTGTGTGTGTGTGCCAGTCATTTTGACTCATCAAATATTTGCATATCATAAGCAACCTCAACGTTTGGACGACAGACAGACAAACAGTGCTGGCTGTTGACTTACAACCCGCACGCAGTCCACACGCAGTCTACAAACAAACCACACACAGTCCACATACAATCCACACACCAACACTGGCAAACAGCTGGCAGCATTGTCCTTGCCTCGCACGCTGATTGCATTTGCTTTCGTTGTTGATCTCGCCCTGCGGAGCAAGGGAAAAACTAACGGCGGAAAACCAACCCCCCGCCAAAAACATGAACGGTGGTTGATGCGACCCTGACAAAAATCAATATGTGGCATGCGGCATGCGGCAAGCGGCGAGCAGCGTGTGGCATGTGGCAGCAGAGCGCTTCCTTTTATTTTCGGGTGGCAAATGCCGGCAAATACGTGATGTTGTTGTTGTTGACCCGCTTATGCTGCGTTAAACATACACAAACAGACAGGGAGGGAAAGAGAGAGGGGTAGGGAGGGGTAGAGAGAGAGAGAGAGGCAGCCAGCGAGACTAGGGAGGTTTGAAGTTTGCATTGGGCTCTGCTTGCCGCAAGAGTTGCATTTAAATTCTATTATAAAATAGGTAAAAAGGGTGCCCCGCAGTGCGAGGGTGTGTGTGTGTGAATGGGTGTGTATGAGTGTTGGTGTGACTGTGCCTTTGACAAACTGCATCAAAAGACTCGTGCCACAAGCAAATGTTTGTGTTTTGTGCTTAGCTTTCGCTTTTTTTGTTAGACTCCACTTTTTGTTGGGTGTTTTCTTATTTTGGAACGTGTTTTCCGCCCCAAAATAAAGCCAAAAACTGAATGAATCATGCTACACCCCCACACAGTGAAATAAATAATGCTAATAAATAAAAATGAACTGTGACATTTCTTTTGTGCTTAACGCTCGAGCCAAAGTCAAAGCCAAACTCAAACTTAAACTCAAACTCAATTCAATATTCGTATCTCATGCCAGAAATTGTTTGCGTGCTAATGAAAAAATAATCAGCAGCTCATTTCGTATGTATTTTGATTGTGTGCTAAAATGCGCTTAGAACAGACGGTAGACAGCAGCTAAGGAGTGGAAGGAGAAGGGTAGAGTTGGGGGAATTTTAATGATGATTCTATCAGGGGATGATTCATCGTCTGTCAGTCATTTGTCAGTCTTTAAGAGTTGCCGCCACTTTCACTGATTGCATCTAGCAGAAATTAAAACACACCGAAAGCTTAAGAAACGATTTATGGATAAAAGAAAGCATAGCAAAATACAAACAGTAAAAATTAAATACATAATAAAGTTTAGCATGTATGGCTATAAGTTAGTGGCTAAAAGTTGAACAATAATGCAATTGGAAATGTTTTATGCTTTGCTAAGCCGCAAAGTTTAACTGAAACTCTTTTGGCACACAATACGCACCCCTAACACACCCCTACCGCCCCTGGCACTCCTCATGTGTGCAGTGTTGTTGCTGCTGCTTAGACAGGCATGCAGAATTTATGGTATTGAAACACGCAAAAGTTCAGTTGGAGTCAAATCGAGAACTTGAGCGCATAGAAAGAGTGCTAAACTCACACATGTGTGAGTGTGGGGGTGTGTGTGTGAGCGGGTGCGCCATTTTGCAAAAAGCTTCGAGCCCAAAACCCCCCCGAGGGTTGGCTTTAGCCTTAGACAGAGCTAGAAGCAGCAGCAGTGGTCTACAAACTCCCACGTTGGCCCACACTCAAGTGGGTGTGTGCGTGTGTGTGTTGGGGGTGATTAACCTTTGGGCCTGCAACCACTTGCTGTTAGCCGATTGCCATCGCTGACTGATTCCAACATATGGCAAAATACTTGAATTTGGAGCCGCTTTTCTTTTTCCACTTTGGTTTCTAGCTTTTCCTGCACTTTGCCTACATTTTCATATAAATCTCTGCTGATTGGCCAACTTGTTGTTGTTGTTGTTGCTGTTGGGTAGATAATGGTTCTGATTGATTTCCATTTAAGTGGATTTGACTAACGGTAATGCGATTATTGCCATTTTTTCTGTTTCCATACAAAACATATTCACATATTCTGAGATACGCGTACTTATTGTTTATCCGTCAATCTGACAAATACTTAAGTCCCTCCATGTCTGGGTGTGGTTATAGATACCAGATAGATACATCTATCTGCGCGTATTTCATCGACTTAGTGACTGCAAAAACCGCAGATAAATCATGTACAGGGCATTAACGAAAAGTGTGAGAATATTCTGTGCAAAAAGGGTAGAAATGATGTGAAAGCGAAGGGTGCGAAAGAGAAGCAATAAAAGATCACAGATAAAGCAGAAATTATGTGAGTCTTGAGCATAAAAACAGATCAGCAGAGTAGAGAAAGAACCAAAAAGAATAATTTACTTTAGATAATAATTTAAATAAATTAAAGCTAGAAAAAATTAAAGCTAGAAAAAAGTGAACCTGCAGGTTAAATCCCCACTAGCATATTGTACAAATCTGTTAAGTAGACAATGAAAGCCATAATTTTAATATTTTCCACACGCTGTCAAAACTTGTTGCATAATCCAATTTAATAAGCTCTCATTAAAGTAATAATTAAAATGCATTATAAGCGAAAAAGTCAAAAATAGTTATGTGAACTTTTGCATAATTTCGTTTGTAAAATAAATTCATTAGCATATCGATTGGTTGGGAGTTTTGAGCTCTGAGTTCTGAGTATTTAATGCCAAACTGCTTACGCAATCCAATCGACAAAAGGGCAAAAATAAAGCATGCCTTTTAATTGCAAATTAATTTGCATTTTAATTAATTTCATTGGAACATATTTTTATTTCTTTTTTATATATTTTTTAATATTTCACTGTGAAGATTTTTATTATGAAATCAATGGCTGAATAGAATCGAAAGCAATTATCCAACGGTGGGGAAGAAAGAGAGGGGGGTGGGAGAGTGCCGGAAAATAAACATGGAAAAGCCTTGGAAAATTTGAAAAATTTACAATTGAATTCATTTTGAAGTGCTCCAAGGGGAGAAGTGAAACAAGCAACTGGCCAAACAAATGAATATGTTTAAAAATAAGAAAGAAATAAGAAAAACGCTAGAGAAAGAGCAGCATAATGAGGGATGGCAGAAAGCTAAGAAATTGAGGCGATAAAAGAAAAGGGAAGGGGGTGGGTGAAGTGGGAGTGGGAGTGGCTGCTTTTGGATTGCGCTTGTGAGCAATTAATGTAATTTGTTTTTCTCTTTCTTTATGTCTGCCTTTTTCCAGCTCATATTGCTACTTTCTTTTGCTTTGTTATTGTTGTTTCCGTAATGCGCTTGCTCTAATGGCATACAAATTGCGTATACGCCACAGTAGCGGTAGTTGGGGTATGCCTAGGGTGTTTGAGAGGGGGTGTTACTTTACGCACCATTTAATTTACGTTAAATATGCCAATAAAATTTGAAACATGATGCTACCTAAACAAATTCCAAATGAATGTTTGCTTTTAGGCGCACAAGCGCAAAAAAAATAATCAAAAGCAACTAAAAATAATAAATGCAACGAAGCACAACTAGCAGCTACCCTGCAATGCCATAAACTGTAGAAAATTACAACAAATTTCAAACTTTATGCCTAGCATACCCTGCATGCCGCATTTTAGTGCGGTTACAGGGTATGAGAGGCTGCAAAAAAAGGTCCTTTGGCATTTAAAATAGCCTGTGCCCAAGGCTGATAACTGTCCCAGACAAATAGCCCGGGCTGCACATTATGTTTAATTAAAGCAACTTGAGGGCCCATCAGGTGTCCCGGGTATTTGCACAACAATTGTCTGTGTGTGTGGGTGTGAGTTTGTGGTAGTGTGTGTACACACACCTTGAAGACAATTTTAATGTGATTTTCATGTTTTCTAAGGCTGACAAAATCAAATAAATTTTCATTTTTAAATCCTATTTTTAGTCAGACACTTTTTTGATATATTCGAGTGAAGAAAACTTTATACTAAATATAGTTAAATAATTCATAATTTTGTGCTGCTGAACAGGTGCTTTAAAGGCCAGGTAAGTGCAAAAAACGCAATGCGAATTTTTGTTTGTTGCGGGAGAGTTTTATGTGGTTGCACTAAATTATTAATGCTCTGTCAGGTGAGGCAATGGCAGAGAGAGATGAAGAAAGAGACTAAGAGATAGAAAGACTGTAGTTGGAGAGAGACAACCAGCGACTTAATTGAAGCCACCGTTCAGCTTAGGCATCATAATTAACTGCGACATTTTTGGCTTCTGCTTTTGTGGCACTTTTTTGTCCCTCTCTTCTACTTTTTCTGCTTCGGTGTCTTGTTGTTGCTGTTGTCTCTTTTGGGCTAAACCAATTTGCCAGGTCTTAGATTTTAAGCATTATAAATGGTCGTGTTGTTGCCAGTTGGCAGTTACCAGTTACCATTTACCATCAACCATTTAACAGTTGGCAGTTCTTTTGGCTTTTACTTTTATTACATTTCATTAGCTTGCATATTTAAATTTCATTTAGGTCGCAGCAGAGAGAGAGAGAGCAAGGTAAAGCCCCAAACTGGCAGCTGTCACAACATAAATGTCTGACAGGACATTCGGTGAGGTCGGGCTAAATATGCATACATTATAGCCACAGCATGTGAACGAGGGTAGCTCTGTAAATGCTGTACATTGTAAGCTCTTCAAAGCTTTACTCAGGTGATTTATGTTTCCATAGACTAGTCACTGAGCAAAGGGTTTTCACAGCAGCGTTTTTGATCTGATTTGTTTACTGATTTTTTAAATTTATTACATCTTGAACTTCCCGCTACGTTCTCTTACTCTTTAAACTACCCGCTGACCTATGACTGTGCGCAGATTTGTCAATCAAAAGGGGATAACTATGTGTGCTGTGTTAAAAGCCAGCGAAATTGCCTTTTGAGTTCACGCATTTCAATTTGTTTAGCTGCCGCCATTTATGGACTTTTATATAGAAAATAGAAGGCAGTAAGTAAGTGGCAGTCTGCTAAGTAATTGCCCTCGTAACCACGAGGGGTGTTACTAAAGTAAATGTAATAAACGCAAACGCAATTCTAACTAAAAACGCAGCCTACCAAAACTTTGTTATTACATTTTTTTCATGTTTCCCTTTTACGAGCAGTTCAGCTGGCAACTGTCGGGAGTTTTCACCCCTCTCCTACTCTTGCAATGCGTTGAATTTTGCAGTTCCCATTATCCTTTTTTACTTTTCTCTGAGTGTTTCTCCTACTCCAGTTTAGGGCCAACATTTTATGGACGCCGTCACGTTTATAAATGCAAACATTTAACATTTGGCGCTAGGAGAATTTTCTTTTTCTTCCAATTTTTTCTGTGGGCATCGCGGCTCTTAACTATTTAACAGTCGAGGAGCGTTTTTAGTTTCATTTTCATTTCGCTTTTTGGGGCATTTGGCATGTGGAATTTTTCGTATGCGACTGCAGCAAAGTGAAAGCTATTTACACGCATTTGGCCAGAATGCGAAACGTGCCTTGGTCCTTAAATCTTTATGTGCGCGAATTGGGCCGCAGGACTTGGTAGTATTGGGTCCATGGCAAATGAAATAGCCAAAAAACCCATAAACATTCAAAGCCCAACAAAGAACACAACAAAGCACAAAACACTCGCCACAATTGAATGGATTCGTTTTGCTTTTGCCCAGCTGCAACTCGGTCAAACAGAGTGGATGAGTGGGAGGGGGGCATGCGAGTTAGCCACATTCGCTAACTTCAAGTTGGTAACGTTTTAGTTGCCTTCATTCAGTTGCACTTTCACGCCTTCACACCCACTGTGCCCCAAGGCCAATTCGCTTGCTTAGTTTGTAGTCTGTTTAGATAATGTTGCAGTTGTTGCAACACTGCTCTTCTTCTGCAACTACCTCTTCTGGGTCTGCTTGTTCTTGCCATTGTTGTGTGCCACTTAGTTGTTATGTTCATTGGGCTTTGCACTTAAATTGTTGCCTACTTATGCGGGTCAAGTGTTTGGACACAAACTGCACTTTCTACCATTGCCATTGCATAACTTGAAATGACACTGGCTGAATGCCACTTGGATTAAAGGCTCAACTGTGATTTAGCAGCATTCTTTAAGTTTTAAGCTTGTATAAAAGATGTGCACTGAACTGAATTCAAAAGTAGTAGAGTCGGGGGAAATAAAGTAATGCATTTAAAGTTTCTAATACTACACATAATGGAAAATAAGCTGCGTTAATAAATAGCAAATAGTTTTTAGTCAGTTATACCTTTTCACAGCTAACAAAGTCTGCCAAAGCCTCAATTACTTAGTAAGAAGCTAAAGTGTTTATAATAACTAACAAATTTAGTTGACATTTTAAGCTTGTGTCATTGTATTTTGATGCATATGCACACTCAATAGTTTCATGATGTTTTTATGAATTTGTCAATTTGTTGAACCAAAATCATTCATGCAAAACATGTAAACATATGTGTTGAATATTGTGCCAGCTTTCTATTTGTTGCTTTTTTAGTTTTATTTTGTTTTTTATGTTTCCTGACTGAGCATGTGTCAAAACATGAACACAGATTAATGCGCACATGTTTCTTTTTTCCCACTCTCTGAATTTGAGAAATTAAAGCGTTTTGCACACGATTTGCAGTGTAAAAAGCTGCATAAATTATGCATTTAAACTGTAGTTTTTTTATATATTTATTTTTGCACACTGTGCGATTTGTGTTCGCTGATTCAAAGTTGGATTTTAATGCATTGTAGATGGTATTTGCCAGCGTCGAATGATACTCGAAATTGAATTACTTTTAAAGGAGAAAAGTTGTGAAACTTTAACGTTTTGGCATTGACTTGAATGGATTGAAGTTTAGTTTAGTTTCCCTTCTGACTCAAATCTTATTTACAATGTTTTCATCTTGGCTTACAAATTGAAATACTTTTTCAATTGTGTTTGTAGGGGGGTGAAAGGGGGGGTGGGGGATTTGGCCAAGTTAACTTGCAGCTTTGTTCACAGATGTTTGCAACTTTTGTGTCATTCGATGGACAAAGTTTAATGCGATGTCAGTGACGTCATATACTTACACTTAGTTGCTACTTGTCCTGCTGTGCTGCAATTAATGGCAACATTTAATTTATGTCACGTCGCAGACAGGGAAAAGCTGTCACACACACACATACAACATACACACACTTTTCACATTTCGCTGGGCAGACGCTTAAAATGTTTGTCATTCGCATTTCGGAGTTTTTCCAAAGTGTTTGATGTGATGTACGTGCTGTTCGTCCTAAACTGCTGAATCCTAACGCGGTCACGTGAATGAAATGGCTGGAAACCATGGATGCCAAGTGTCGGCAGTTAATCAAAGTTGATTTTTATATCGTTCTGTCTGCCGAAACGAGTTTATGCGATATTATAAAACCTAACAGACTTGTTTAGATTAGGCAAATATAATCTTATCTAGCACTTGAGATACATTTATTTAAATTAAAAAATAATACTTGAAAGAGTTTCTTTCGAGTATTTAATTAGGAATTATACAAAAACTAGCTCATTTTGAGTAGCTTATCTTGCAGATACTTCAGCTAAGAGTTCCCAAATAAAGTACCCTATCAGATGTCTGACAAAGGCAAAAAAGGCAGCGCAACTGGAGCACAGATTAGGATACACATTCAAGTCGTCTCCTAGTATTTCACTTTATTACTTATTGCGCACTTTATAAAGTGTCCCATGTTGCACAAATTGAAATGTGTTTAAAGCAATTTAATTTGAAATTATTATGCACGAATATCATGTGAAATATTATGCTTGAATATAAATATTTATTTAAAGATTTAAATGATGTGAGTGTGTGTGGGTGTGTGGTATACTTTTTGTGGCGTAAATGTAAATAGTACACATAAATAACTGGCTCAACACTGAACACTGAACACTGAAATGTGTGTGTAAATATAATACCTTAAATCGAAATTGTAAATTGTGTATTTCCATTTATGGTCTTTCTGTCCGCAAAGTTTTTCGGGGCATGTAATCTATTAATTCAAACACACACACACACACACACACTCACTCACGCACACACATCATACACGCAGACAGAAGTCGCCTTGCAGCCAAAGAGGATTTCTAGGAAAAGCGAGCGTATAAAAAAAAAAAAAAAAGAAGAAGGAAGAGGGAAAGAAACGAATACACGAAATTGTATTTCATGGAAAATTAAATTTTCGGTACACAAATTCAATGGTCAAGGCATCAACATTTCAGGATCCCTTTCTATACCCAATACCCGATCCCTTTCATACGCTGTGCATATGTAATAAATGCCCGATGGCGTTTTTTTTCTTCCTCTTTCTTGGCCAGCTCGTTTTGATGGCTATGAGTGTACACGTGTGTCTGTGTGTGTGTGTGTATGAATTGACAGTCTGGCCAAATGCTAGAGCTTCGACATGACCATAGCTACAACATGGACAACGGACAATTGTTGTTGTTGTTGTTGTTGTAGTTACATGTTGTTTCCATTGATGGAAAATCAATTGAATTTTGTACTTGGTACGGGGTTTTTCGAGCTCTGTACCAATCAATTCATGCTGCCGCAGCTTAACTTCAATTTTGCAGCAGTTATAACTTTTTCCCAACAATTACTTTACTTACTTTTCTTAACAGTGCAACCCGTAGGGACAAAGGCGGGGCGAGCACAAGGGAGAGGGGTATGAAAGAAAGGAAACCAGTGGAAAATCTGAACAACAAATGATTTTCAATGCTGCAGCAATTTTGGCAATTGTTGTGTGTGTGTGCTGCAGATGGATGCAACAACAGCTGAAGGATTGTGGCAAGCAAACTTTAAAACATGTACATGAATCAGTATCTCTTCTCTCTCTCCCTCTCACCCTCTCTCTCTGCCACATGTGTCATGTAAGTGTGTCAGTTATGGCAATAAAAGCTCTGTTTGTTCAGTCACTTCTTGCTCTCTGCATCTCCTCCATTTGTCTCTACTTTTGGGCAGATCATTGTCATCAAGTTCTTGCCACGTTGCAACAAATTGTTGCAGCACATTGTTGTTGAAAGTTGTGCTCCGTTTCAATCACTTTCTCACAAGTTTGTGCACAACCTTGACACATGCCAGGCCTAAAACACGACCTATAATATGTGTCTTTAAACTTGAACGCTTCGTTGGTTCTCTCTCTGTGTGTGTGTGTGTGTGTGTGTGGATTTTCTACTGAGCTATCCACAAAATTTTCTTATTACTTTACGCTTCAGAAAATTTTCCCACACTTGCGTTTAATTTAATTTTGCTACCCACTTTTAGTTTTTTTTTCGCTCTTAGTTGCAACTTTTTGCTGCACACACACACACACACCACATACACACTCCCACCGTCAGATACGGTGTGTTGCCCCGTCTAAAACTTTTGCCACAACCTTCAGTGGGATTCTCAGTCGTCGTCTTGGCTCTTACCATGTTACCAGTTTGTCAGTTGGCGGGCACTTAATTAGCGCTTGATATATGAAGGTCTCGAGATACTTTCAAGCAAATTTGTTGGCCCGATCAGCAGGCAAAGAAAATAAAACTTTGAATCAGCATTTTGTTTAAACAATTGCCGTAGCGCAGCACTGAAGGAAAAGTTCAGCTTTTATTTCCCAAAACAAGTGAAAAACTTGTAGCTTAAAAAGCAGCTGCAACTAGCTAAGAGAGAGTTTAAAATACTCTCTATATTTATCACATATCTACATGCTGTTTTTAAGCCATAAAGTTAGTTAAACTATGCTAAAAGTGAAAATATAATATATTTAGGTAAATCGATAAGATCAGAGTAGGTTAAATATATATTGGTTATATATATGTGGCTGTCTAAAGGGTATGTGCTAGCTAAGATCTCTCTGCTCAGTTTATTAATGAACTCAAATATAAATCACTCCTTAGTCAGGTAAACTTTCCTTTTTGACTCCTTTTGGAAATTTTTTCCGACATTCTCACACGTCGTTGCCGAAACTTGTTTTGACTGATTGAGCTGAATATATAGTTTATTAAGTTTATTTTGCATTTTAATATACACACTAAAACTTGCCCCAAAATGCTCTGTGAATATTTCGTTAAGTTTTGTATTTTTTAACACAATTTCGTTGCTTTATGCTGCTGTTAATGGATGACTATTAAGATTGTGCCTGGTTTATGAGCTACATTAAATTTTTGTTTATGCTCTAATGGGTTCACAGTGCCAGCTGAAATTGTATTTGCGTTAATTTCTTAATACTTTACACTCGTTTCATTCTCACTCGCTGCATTAAAATCGAGTAAATCTCTTGATGCGGAAATGTAAGTACTTAATTAAATAATTTACGTAAATTGTGAGACAAGTTTCGTCTAGTCTTCAAGTGTTTCTCACGCATGCAAATAAACTCAGTGTGTGGACACCAGAATTTGAAATAATCTCAATGTGAACGCACCTTTGTAGTGACTTTGTTTTCGAGTTTTATAATGAGGGACAGATTTTTCCAAAACGCAACGTAAGCAAACAAAAGACTCAAACAACGAACCTGCCGATCGCTTCTGTCTGCCATGAACTTAATTACGTCCAATGGGTTGAAATTATAGTCGGAGTATGTGTAAGATTATTTACCTGGTGCGTTCTATAAGTTTTAGTTGTTCTGTTCGCTGTTCTACTGGTTATTCATCTTGCTGATGGCATTTAACACGCAAACTTGATACCCTCTCCCGCTCTATCTCTCTCTCCCTCTCCCTCTCTATCTCTCTCTCCCTCTCCCTCTCTCTTTCGTTCGCTCTTTGCCTGTTAACGAGCATTCATATTCATACGGTTAATGTGTTTTTGTGTGTGCCACAGCCTTTGCCACAGCTCGGGGGCATTAAATTGTAGCAGGCCGCAAAGCTTAATAGCTTCTTCAATCTGCTTCTCCCTCTTCCTCTCACTCCCTCTGCCTTTCTCCAGCTGCGACGGGACTTGAAACATGTTTGTTTATTTTTTTCGCTTTTGCTGTTTGTTAAAGTTAGAACGCTAGCTATTTGCCTGGGTCACTGACCACAGACAAATCCACAGTTAGCCAGGCACAGATCTGGCTAGAATCTCGGCTTAATCGCTGATCAGCTAACGCTTAAAATTCCAGCAGAAAAACTACACAAATTGAGGCATTAATAAGCTGTTTGGCGGGATTAAACTTGTATAAGTTTAAGCAGGATTAAAGTATTAAACAGACTTAGTAAAATTAAAACTTTTAGCTTTCTAAATTGATTATTTCTTTTACTGAACAGGTGTTAAAATCTCTTTTTAAAGCACTTTCAATTAAAAGCCAATTAGATTGCCTAATATACACTTATATGCATATTAACTGATAGCGTTAATCGAAATTAATTAGTTTTTTCAATTACTTACTACACCTTTTATCCAACTGCTCTCATTGTTAATAATTAGCATATCAAACTTTAGTTTTTAATCGGCTTTATTGCTGCATAAGCCGCTTTAGTAATTTCTGCTCGATTTGTTGGCAAAATCAATTGATTAATTAAATGTGGCTAATTACACACCAAAATAACAGCAATCAAAAATGAAATCAACAACTTTTGTTATAAATTAAGTCGTTAGTTGGCAAACAACTCGTCATGAGCTGTGTCTGCCATTGTTTTTGTGGCTAGTAGCAAGTGGTAAGTGGTAAGTGGAATTAACTGCATTTCGGAAGCCACAACAATAATTTAGCACTGCATTTAAGGGCGTTTTAAGCGCAAATGTTTTAATTTGTTTTTACCAACACTAAAAACAACTGGAAAAACAACAATATGAAAATCCTTTGCAATTTTATTGGGTTTCTGCGGTCAACAAGTGAAAAACTGAAGGGCAAAGGAATTTCTAGAAATGCCAAGTACTAGTGCAGTCTCAAAGACTTAAGGAAATTTAAATTTAACGACTTTAAGACACTCTTTAAAGTAAGAAAGCAATGCCAGCTTTAAAGTTATTTAAATCAACTTTGATGGGCCATAATTCTAGGGAAAGATTTTTGCCTACAGTGAAACTGCAGTTTCTCCTGTGTGTGTTTAAAAAAAATAGTGAAACATTAAGAGAAAATAAAGTTTGTAGTATGCTTCACTAGCTGTGGCTACGTTTTTTGCTGCCTGTGCTGCATCTTGCTGATGGCATTTAACACGCAAACTTGATACCCTCTCCCGCTCTATCTCTCTCTCCCTCTCCCTCTCTATCTCTCTCTCCCTCTCCCTCTCTCTTTCGTTCGCTCTTTGCCTGTTAACGAGCATTCATATTCATACGGTTAATGTGTTTTTGTGTGTGCCACAGCCTTTGCCACAGCTCGGGGGCATTAAATTGTAGCAGGCCGCAAAGCTTAATAGCTTCTTCAATCTGCTTCTCCCTCTTCCTCTCACTCCCTCTGCCTTTCTCCAGCTGCGACGGGACTTGAAACATGTTTGTTTATTTTTTTCGCTTTTGCTGTTTGTTAAAGTTAGAACGCTAGCTATTTGCCTGGGTCACTGACCACAGACAAATCCACAGTTAGCCAGGCACAGATCTGGCTAGAATCTCGGCTTAATCGCTGATCAGCTAACGCTTAAAATTCCAGCAGAAAAACTACACAAATTGAGGCATTAATAAGCTGTTTGGCGGGATTAAACTTGTATAAGTTTAAGCAGGATTAAAGTATTAAACAGACTTAGTAAAATTAAAACTTTTAGCTTTCTAAATTGATTATTTCTTTTACTGAACAGGTGTTAAAATCTCTTTTTAAAGCACTTTCAATTAAAAGCCAATTAGATTGCCTAATATACACTTATATGCATATTAACTGATAGCGTTAATCGAAATTAATTAGTTTTTTCAATTACTTACTACACCTTTTATCCAACTGCTCTCATTGTTAATAATTAGCATATCAAACTTTAGTTTTTAATCGGCTTTATTGCTGCATAAGCCGCTTTAGTAATTTCTGCTCGATTTGTTGGCAAAATCAATTGATTAATTAAATGTGGCTAATTACACACCAAAATAACAGCAATCAAAAATGAAATCAACAACTTTTGTTATAAATTAAGTCGTTAGTTGGCAAACAACTCGTCATGAGCTGTGTCTGCCATTGTTTTTGTGGCTAGTAGCAAGTGGTAAGTGGTAAGTGGAATTAACTGCATTTCGGAAGCCACAACAATAATTTAGCACTGCATTTAAGGGCGTTTTAAGCGCAAATGTTTTAATTTGTTTTTACCAACACTAAAAACAACTGGAAAAACAACAATATGAAAATCCTTTGCAATTTTATTGGGTTTCTGCGGTCAACAAGTGAAAAACTGAAGGGCAAAGGAATTTCTAGAAATGCCAAGTACTAGTGCAGTCTCAAAGACTTAAGGAAATTTAAATTTAACGACTTTAAGACACTCTTTAAAGTAAGAAAGCAATGCCAGCTTTAAAGTTATTTAAATCAACTTTGATGGGCCATAATTCTAGGGAAAGATTTTTGCCTACAGTGAAACTGCAGTTTCTCCTGTGTGTGTTTAAAAAAAATAGTGAAACATTAAGAGAAAATAAAGTTTGTAGTATGCTTCACTAGCTGTGGCTACGTTTTTTGCTGCCTGTGCTGCCGCACTGTTTGTGCCACTCAATTTGCGGCACGTTGGTGATGATGATGATGAAGCCACCGCCACATGATGCATGATACTTTGCTGCACACCATACGGCTGCTGCCTGATTGAGTTGCAAATTGGTTTGTGCTCAACTTTTTGGATATTTCTGCAAAAATAATTCTACAAAAAAAGAAAAACTGTCAAACAGTAGTGGAAACCGAATATTTAAATGAATATTTAAAATCTAGAAAACTTTTTGTTCAGTGCCAAAAAATAAATAGAAAATGGGTAAAATGGTAAAATGGTAAAACTGTTGAACAAATTAATTAACAGCTGGCCAAGCGTTTGATTTTCTTTCCATTTCAACTCTCAACTGCTATGAAAAGTTTAAACAAAATTAATTAAATAGTTGTTTTGAATTCCAAAAACAATTTTCGAAAGTGTAAAACTTTAATTTCTGATTGGTCATTTCCATAGTGATTGCGATTATGTTTGTGGTGGGGTTTTGGTTGGGTTTTGGTATTGGTATAGGAATTGAGATTGTTGCTGGTTTATATAAGATTCATGTGTTCCATTCAATTACCTAATAACTGCACTTTTTGGGTGTGAACGTCACGAACGTGTTGCTGCCTGTAGATTGCATTTGGGGGCCAAAAACTCGTATCTTTCAAAATCATGCAACATTCACGCCATGCAAAACCAGCAACAGCAACAACCACAACTGAAAATTACAACAACTCAGGCAACAAAACGCATAAAAGTCGCCATTCAGGCGAACACAACAACTGGACACAATTTTGGTCTTGCCTTTTAGCTGGTTTTCGCTTTTGGCCAAACAAACGTTGGTCGATTATACAAATCAGAAGGATTGTACTAAATTGGGAGTCGACTAGTAGATACCGAGTACATCACGACTTAATTTTAGCACTGATTTAAAGGTTATTTATTAATTTCATTTATAAGGTTATAAATTATCTTTATGCATAACTTTTCTATACCAGAAGTCTTTATATACCCCATTTGCACTCACTTTTTCTAGAGCAACTGCATTGTGAACGAGTGTCTACAATTTCAATTGCAATTGCTTTGGTGGTGGCACATTCAGTGGATTTCTGCCAACGTTTGCGGCCAGTTCCCTTGGCTCCATCAGTAGTTTGCTGCTGTCCGTGTGTCCGCTTGTCCGCGGTGAAGGCCTTCAGAGCGCACATTATAAATTGGGCGCAGTTCACAAGGGGCGCATGTTTCTTCGCTCGCCTGGCTGCAGTTGCAGTTGAAGCAGTTGCACAAATTGTAAAGCAAAAGGCCGAGAAATGTTATAAATAGCTGTGAGATTTGGTGGCAGGAGAACTGGGCACGGTTTGTGGCATGAATTGCTAAATTTGTAACTGAAACGCAAAACGGTAAAGACCAAATAAAAGTTGACTATCAATAAAAGAGGCAGAGAAGGAGTGGGAGAGACAGAGAGCATAAAACCGAGATAAAGAAAAGAGAGAGAGAGAGAGAGAGAAATAACAACTATTCCAATCAATTGAAGTCAAACGCCAAGTTGAGACTGCTGAGGAGCAATCAACATTTTGCCACAAAGGAGCGAGCGCTTGGCGAATCAGTCAACTGGTCAAACTGGTTGACACAGTTGGCCAAAGGCAATGAGCCAAAGGGGGGCACTAGGTGCACAAGGGGGCGCAACTGCACAGACGGTCAATCTTAAAGTAGTTTATAGACAACGACGCGGTCGCTGTGTGTGTTTCTAGCTGCTCATAATGCAAAGGTAGAGAGGAAACAGTGTGGGAAGTGGCTGGCAGGGAGAGGAGAGTGGCATGATGAGGCGGAAAATGAAGGAAAAGTCCAATGCCACAGCAAACTGAGAAATGACAAACCAAGAAATGGAGAAACCGAGAAACTAAGAAACTGAGCAACTGGAGATTGTCAGTTGTCTGTCTTGTTGCTGTTTGTTGTTGTTATACCAATTTGTCTCCTGATAGTGTAGAGTGACCTGTGACATTTAAGCCAACGCTTTTCACTCTTTTCACCCCGAGTTAGTCATTCATTTGAAGCTGAAATTTGCCACCAAAGTTGACGGCCGAACAAGTTGTAGCCAAAGTTTTGTGCCAACTTGTGGCATCATTTGCAATGCCATGCATTTTAAGTGATTGCTCATGGACACACTTACTCCACCACCGCCACGCCTTTCTCTGCCACTCCCCTCTTGGTCTCAGTGCAACTCGGGGCTGTCTATGCCCCTGATGCTGCTCTAATTTAACCAGCTTAATTATGTACATTTTCAGCTTTGTGCTCTAATTGACAACTTGTCAATTCAGCAAACAAAAAATATTATTTAAAACGGGTAGAATTTGAAATGCACTTTGCTTGGAGCCGAAGTTAACAGAGCTGTGGGTATATAAGCAATCAAATATTTAATTATTAAAAACAACAATTCCTTAAATTTAGTTGTCCCAATATTTTTACTGTGAGAAGCTTTGCCAAATTAAATTTTTATCATAACAAAATTCTTCAGCTGCAAAACTCAGTGCTAATTTTCGACAGTTTGGGATTTTTCATATTTCACTTTGTTGTTGTTGTTGTTTTTTGCTACTCGTGTTGTTGTCGGTGTGCTTTAGTGTCCCACTTTGGCATGGTCTGCTGCACTTTTAGTTTTTCATTTTGCTGGCTGCTTTTCAGCCAGCAAATTTTCCAGCTGTGACGCGTCTAATTGGGCAGCAAAGTGCTGCCCACTAATAAATATAATAATAATAAATTCAAGCGCACTTTAAGCATGTCTAAAAAGTTAAACACTAAAATTAAATTAAATGCTATTAAAATTATAATATGTATATAAACATTTATTTTTCCTCTTTTTAATATGGAATTTTGTTGCAATTTAGCTCTCAACTTGATAAATCCACTTGGACAACAGCACTCAGAGCAGCCATAAATTGGCTGGTTTTTCAGTTTTCTGAACTGTTTTTAATTCCATAAAGGACACTTGGAAGTACTTGCAATTGCATTTGCAGCTCAACGAGGGTTGTCAGAGCAGTGCTTGATAATTATAATCAACTTAATAAATAACTTTAAGCTTATTTAGTAGAATTTACAGCTTTTCATATAAATTAAAGCAGCAGTACTTGGCAGTTTAGCACGCAATTTATAGAACACATAAAGAAAAAGTTTTTGTATGTGTTTGAAAACTAAATTTACAAGCAAATGGCCAAAACTTTGAAGTCAAATATGCATTTAATGTGATTCAAATGGACAAAGTTGAGACAGACGACAGTTTGACTGAAAAATCTGTGACTCAATTGATTAAGAAATCATTACAGTTGATTTACAAATGCGATCCATTTCCACTCAACGTATTTTGCCCCTGTCATCCATCATTAAGGCTATGCCATTTAATCAAAAAGCCATTTCAAGAGTTGTTAAGTATCTGTATAAGGATTTTGGCTTGTGCCTTCGTTATGGATCATTTCATTTCAAGTTTGTGTTGGAGTGGAAATACCAGTTTGTAGATTTTCTTTGGGCTCCACTTTGTGTACAGTTTATTGATCTACCCACGTGGTATGAATATCATGTTTATGCACGAGTTGAGTAATTGCAAAATAAATGCAATGCTTGATGCACTCTCAATGCACAGATTCAGTTATGCAGTAGAAAGAGAGAGGGGGGAGGAAGGGGGTTGGTAGAAGTCTTTTGCGGCTCTCTGAATGCGTTTGCTCTCAAAAGCATCCGCATGTGAATTGTGATGCACTTCAGATGCCAAAAGGCAGCCAAATACCAGCACTGAAAACGTAGACTTACTCAGTGCCACATGTGCCTGCTACACCACCATCTGCACCTGCACCACCTGACAGCTTCGTGCCACAACATGAGCTTGCCATTAATACAAATGCGCCACTTTTGCTTCCAGCGCTTTGACAGCTTCACATCAAGCGAATAAAGGAGAGAGGGATGGGGCTGCAGTAGGAATAGGATCACAAATAGGAGAAACAACTCCTCTAGCCTCTTTGGAGATTATGTCTGAAGTGGCGTGTGCGGCATGTGGCATGTGCAAAAGAGCACAAAGAGTGCAACTTGAGGCTATGAGTACAAAATGTTCAGTGCATTAATTAAATGCAATATTATGTCCTTTTATGCTGTGCCCTGTGATATTTCTGATGTTATTAACGTGGCCTAAAACAACAACATAATACAGTCAGGATGTGCACACACACACACACAAGCACAGCAACTTGAGCAATTTCCTCAAATGGTTTTGATATTTTCTATAATGAAAACTTATTTGTTTGTTATCGTTGCTGTTGATTCATTTGAAAATTCATTCATTCCCTTAGACTGTTTTTCCACTTTTCAATTGCAAATTTTACAAGACAACAATAGTTATTATCCTTGTGCCAGTACAGGACTTTTGTTTTCGACTGCAGAGCAATGAGTAAGCATAAAATTTGATGCCGAGTAGAAAATTGGTAGAAAATTTGCCAGAGCCCTTTAATTTCTGCCTGATAGACTACGCATTTCGGTTAGCCCAATATTTATATATGGTTCTCGAAACATACGGGCGAACGGGGGAGAGGCTTTGGATTATGTGCATAGAAAATCTCTAAATCGAACATCATCATATTTTGCTTTCAATTTTCTAGCTGTTTGTTAGCAGGAGCTACATGACAGCGAGGAAGTATGGCAGAATGGCAGAAGAAGAGATTAAGTTGGGGAAATGGGGTGGGGAGCGAGTGTAAGGGGGCGCCATCTATCGACAACTGGCTGACAACTTTGCGGAGTAGAAGCAAATTGCAGAAAACTTGGTAAAATTTTCATATTCATGGTTCTGGCTGTGTTGAAACGCAAAGGCAAAAGGAAAATTCGCATACAAATTGTTTATTTCCACATGCAAGCTCAAGAAAAAATACCCACGGATAGGGAGTGGCATGAGTGGGTGGTGGAAGAGTAGGAGACGGCTGTTTTGGTGGTTGCCACATCTGCATAAGCTGTGACGACTCAATTTGGCCAAAAACCAGGCAGCCAAGTGTGGAGCGAGCGCCAAATTGAGACAATATTTGCACACACGTTACACATACGCCATGTTGCACATGCTGCAAGTGCGCCAGTTCTCTCCCAGTCCTTCTCTGTCTCACTCTTTTCCCCATTTCGCTCACTAGTTGTGTCTATAAACGAACTTTTTGCATACTATTGGATTAGGGGCTGGGGACAGGGCCAAAAGGGAGAGGTTGGCAACATGAAATGAAACCACGTAACAAAATGATTGCATTTGCCAACAACACAGAACGCGAATAAATTTTTGGGCGTTGACATTGTGACTCGCTCTATGCCTTTCTCTGTCACACACTCCCTCTCCCTCCCACTCTGCTGTGACTATTTGTTCACTGATGACTCATTTGCTGCAAAATCGCATAACACTTTAATGAGTTTTATGCGAATTTCTCGTTCGTTTTACTTTCCCTTTTGGCTCCCCCAAAAATAAACGAATTTCGTATTGATTTAAGAAGACACATTTCCACATTCGAGAGTCATATTGACACTTTAATGCGTCTCATTTACATTAATGGCAAACACATACAATTACACAAAGAGTGGAAAGAGTGGGTGAGGGGGGAGCGTGGGTAACAGAGGCAGAGACAGAGACAGTTGTTGAATTGAAGCTGTTTTATATTCCATGTCGTATCTATAGCAAACTGTGGCTTGGCCTTTGTTCTCGCAATCCTTGTTGTCGTTGTCGTTATTGTTGTTCTTGTTGTTGTTGTCGGCGTCATTATTCGCACCATTATTCTCTGGGAAAGTTATCTCTCAGCGTGACTTAAAAGTTAAGCGTATTCATTATGTCCTTTGTGGCCGCTTTGCCACGTACAAATATCCTTTCCATCCTCGTCGTCGTCTTTTGTTTTTATTTACTTTTGCAATTTGTTGCGACTCGCGACAAACAATAAAAATCCATTTCGCCTGCCTACCTTTTACACTCGTCTATCCTTGATCCTTAATACTTTAACGTCTGCCAGACGATTCATTCGACTTGCTACTCCTTATCCTGCTTCAGTTCGTTGTGTCTTCCTGAGCACTTAATGCTGATTAAGTTGCTGTCAGCGCGTTGCTTAATGCTGATTGCTTCAGCTCCTTGCTGCTGCATATAACAATTTTTAAGCAGCTCTCGCCACACCTCGCACATTGCAACACGTTGTTGCAGTTGCTGCTTTAGTTTCCCACTTGTCGCTGCAGTCGAATCGAAACTCAAGTTGCAACTTGAAGCTGCCGAGTTGCTGTCATAAACAGCAGCGGCATTAGCTTGACAAACTTTCAACAACTGTCAATGCTGATTACCAGTTGCAGTTACAGTAATCCTTAGCTCACACACACGCCTACACACACACACACCGACTAGCTTTCAAGTGGCTGCCACTCGCATTAATAATGCCTGAAAGAGTTTGTTGCCTTTTGCTGGCGCACAAAAGTATGCACTCGAAAGCTGTAACTTATGACTGTCTCACACACTAACACACTCACACACACACAAGTACCCACACATGCATAAAGTTGCCTAATGTGGTTGCTATCTTTACTGTTTTAGCAATTCATACGCCAGCTGTGCGTTTGTTTATGCTTTCCAGTTTTTGCGTGTGTAATCAAGTAATACTCCCTAAAAGTTTGTCAGAGCGGGTGGTTTAGTTGTTAGCACAAAAAGTTAACTTTCTGTAAGAGTGCTGCAGTTTTCTAGCTATCATATGAGTTGAGTTTCTACAGTTGTTCTTTGATCTAATCAAAAGCAGCGTATCAATCAGTCTGCCCTATTTCTAAACTGCATATAAACTGAGTTGATTTGGCTAAAGTTAATTTTGCAAGCCAGTCTTTGACACACAACTCCCGAGTCTGAACAACAAGTCATAAAAGTTTAACTTTTTTTGTTGCTTCGGGTTTTTTTGTGTTCTTTGAGAGAAGTTAACTAAATATTGGGTAGGAAAGTTGTGTAATTTGCGTTTGGTTTAACCCCAAAGTTGAACTTACATTGACTGCCTGATGAAGTAAGCAACCTGCTGTTAATTAGTGGTAATTAAATGTTGTTTTTGTTCTTCAGGCTGTGGTGACTTAATTAAATCATGATAAACTAACTGATTTCGTTATTTGTTCTTTTCTTTCCTTTGCAGCTTCAATATGTGCGCTTTAAACAATGAATGCGAGCTTGATAATTGCTGTAATTCTGCTAAAAGGTAAGCGAAACTTGTCATTACATTTGATTATATTGCGCATACGCCACGTTAAACCAACCAAAGTGACTAACTAACTGATGGACTGACAGACGGACAGCCTGAGTGATTGTTACCAGGCCAATACACAGCTATCATTGCCTTTTCTCATTGCCATACTCAGCAGGATAATGGCTGCCATTGTTTCCGCTTGTCATTGAAGTAGTTGAAGCTGTTGTTGTTGCTGTTGGTGCTCATTTAATTGACTGACACTCAGCTGAGTGTTCGCCTATCTGCAGCTGCAGCAACAGCTTAAATCTCGTTACTCTCAACTGCACATACCCTGCAGTGAGTAAACAGGATTGGAGTTGAACTGAAGTCTGATGTAGGGTATCTTCGAGTGCTGTTTGCAGCGGAAAGCGCCGTCGATTAATTGGCAGCTCGACTTGTTCTGCTTTCAAGCAGCTATATATATTATATTTTATATATTTCCTCCTCTATAAACCCGCATTTATATACCAAATATTCAGCTAGCTTTGGCAGCCAATTTATTTAAATCGTTTTGGATTTTTGTTGGCCAAATTGCGGCACTTTAAGCCACAATATTTCATAGAGCTTTGCGCATAAATTTGCCATAAAAGTGTTGAATGGCATTAAGCACATGTATTAACATAAAGTAGATGAACTATAAATTTGATGCTCGGCATAAATAAATTCAATGGGATTTGCGCTTGAGTGAGCAGCGCACTGATAGCCCTAAACTTATATATATTTTGATTCTTTCTATTAAAAACGGTACGTCATATGAAAAGTGTGCTAGTGCGACAGATACAAAAGTATCTAGTAGCTACAGTTGCTAAGAAGCCGAGTGCTTGAAGTTGAATGCGATTACGAGTGCTTTTTGTGCGTTCAACGCATGATGAGTGGCACGCACTTTGTGCCACAAGTCTTCAGACAAGTGCTGTGGTGTCTGCGGACAGAAAGAGGGGCAGAGGGGCAGAGGGGACAAGCAAGAAGCTGTGGCATACAGCTGCTGGCGCCACAGACTGAATGGGTTGCATATATTTCCGTCAGCCATTGTTTTCTCTGATTAAGCGTTTGGCATATGTTGTGAGTTTGTGAGTGCTTTTGCTGTCACGAAACTTAATTGCAGACAATGCCACAAAGCGTGGCTGCTGCTCCGCCTTGCTGCCTGTTGCAGCATTTGATCTACAAACAGAAAACCAGCATTTATCATTTGTGATTTAACAAAGCGCACGGCTGCATTTCCATTAACTCGAGCTACGCTCAGACACAGGCTCAGGCAAAAGTTAAACAGATATAAAACGACGACAGCTACAATTGCAGTTGTAGTTACAGTACCAGTTACAGTTACAGATACAGCTATAGATACAAGGATAAGGATACAAAGATATACAATAACAAAGCACTCATAGTTGACCCCATTTATTCATGCAATTCACATTTCATTCACTTTTACGCATTCTGCTGCTGGACAGGGATAAGCGGAAGTGGAAGGCAACATACTGAAAGAGGCAGGGGAAGAGGGAGAGGGAAAGAGAGGGGATGAGAGCGAAAGAGAACTAAAGTTATTGCCTGTGGGTTTAGAATACTTTTCATAGCATACTTTTCAGCATCAAAGATACATTTGTGGCATTTATTGTTGCTCTTTGGCTGGTTAAATTGAAATGTTGCAAGACTTTTAATTATGTTCGCATTGTGGCACATTAATTGCAACCGCTTATTGATTTTGTGTCACGGCAAAAACCCGAGCAAAAACTTTTGGCGTTTCATTTACTCGCTTACACTGGAGTCGCTCTATCTCTATCACTCTGTGAGTCTGTCTTTCGATTCCACTTTTCCCACGTAATGGTACGCAATTAAATGAAAATGTCAGGCAGCTGACAGTAGAAAATAAATTCAACGATACGCGCCAATTGCCACATGCCACTAATGAAGTGTTTTGTCGTAGTTTCAACTTCAATTTAAAGCAATTTTTTTAAAACCTCACCAACCATGAGACGTGTGTCTCGTAAGTGCTGCTTCTCCATTCTGATTTGCATTTAAATTTATATACTCACACACACACAGACACACACACATTCTGGTAGCTGAATCTATGTATGCTGTTATAATATATGAGTGCTTTGGGGCAAGAACTTGCTGCCTTTGCGTCTTGTCTATTGCTTGCCACTTAAAGCCTTTTCCGGAGCCATAAATTTTGCATGCTGCCTTGAAAATTATAAAACATTCATTTATGCACATTTATACGAGCATTTTGTTGATATAAAAACTATTTATTCGTTTGTTTTTCCTCAATGTTTTATAATATTTAACTTTTGGTTTCTGTGCAACTAAAGATTTGTATCAAAGTGAACTGTGCAGGAGCCTTGAGCTCAGCACTGAATATATTGCACTGCTCTGCGTGCTCTGTAAACTGCACTCAACTGTGCTGAGTTAAGTGAGCTTTGAACTCGTTTAGGGCTTAAGAGTCAGTTTAAATTTAAGGACAACTTGAGCTTTAATGGACTTTAAGCTAAATCGAAGGTAATAAAAGTTAGTTTTGCTTTGTGCTGCTACTTTCTTAAGCTTTAAACTTTCTAGCCGGCAGCTTTCATGTGCTTTCAAAGCACACTTAACAAACATAAAAGTTTAAGCGCTCCAAAAAAATGGCGTGAACAACTGACAAGCCTTTGATATGTGTGTGTAATCACATTTGCGAAATGAATTTCCAGCTTTCAGTTTGACAACATTATGCTTTTTGCTCTGCTTCTTCTGTTTCTTCTTTATAGTCATCATCTGCTGCTATTGCTATTGCTTTGCCGTTATCGTTAGTAAATCCTGCAACATTTTGCATTTTTTTGTCACGCCTCTGGCACATTTTTAATTTGTACAGCATGTTGCAAGTCAACTTGTTTGGAGTTGTGGCGTCTGGTCTGCTATGGACTACACTTAATTCGTGTGAGGGTGTGTGTATGAATGCTTGTAGTCACAGTAGTAGTAGTCGTAGTCGTAGTCATAGTCGTATTCCTATACATTTTAGTTGAATGCTTTCGTTCGGATTCTTCTATGCACATTCTATGCAAACAAGCAGCTCAACAGAATTGTTGCCGTTTAAACTCAATTGCATTTGCTCTGTGCGTGGCATAGGATATGAAGAGGGTTTGTAGGAGTGGAAGGGGGCGGTGGGGAGACGACTGCAGGTGAACGCAAATAGCTCGAGTCGTGGCTGCTTTTCCTTTGCTCCTGTTACGCTTGGCTTGGCTTGCAGCGCTTCTCTTGTTGCATGTCCAACCAAAGTACAATAAAGTTCTTCGTTACTCTTCTTTCCTTCCCGTTATCCCATCTTCCCATCTCCCCAAAATCCTCTGCCCACTTTATGCAATGTTGTTTTTCATGTACAGCTTGTGTTTCTCCATCTTATTTTGCTTCGTCTTCCTGTTCCTCTACGGCATGTTGTGTTTCCGCTGCCTTTGGCCCCGTTTCCTGTTGCCTCAATCAATTGTATTTATTTATTCAGCCAGTGCGTATACGTAATAATCCAGATTTAATGCTGAATTAATTGTTATTTGAGCTCACTGCTCTCGGGGCTCTTGTCATTTCAGCTAAAGCTCAAAATAGCTTTGCTTTCTCACACCGCAACGTGTTTGCCTAGTCCCAAAAGAGGCGGGCACACCTTGGCATTTAATAGACTGTGGCAAGCAAGCACTCAACTTGCCACAACTAAAAACTCTCGAAAAGTATGTGTGTGTGTGTGTGTGCGGTGTGTGTGCTTTCGTCTGCAATTGCCGCCAAGAGACTAGTAGATGTTGCCATGTATTGCTGTTACGTATACGCAGCGTTCATGCTCAACTATTTAGTATTCGCAGTGCTGGCTCACAACTAATGCGCTTTTAATGCAGTTAAATGTCTGACTACACTTATTTTGTTGTTGTTATTATTATCATCATATATTCTGCTAGAGCTCTAATATTATTTCGCAAGTATTTATCCTTATTGTGTCTAGACTCTCGAGCGGAATCGCATTTCCTGCACGCAAACCTGTCGACTCAAACTAATTTTATTGCTTTTCATGTTTGTGTCATGTTCTGTGAAGCGTGCGAAGGCGTTTAAGGGGCGTGGCCCAAGCAAAACACGCGAAGCCATAAAATTGCCAGCAAATTTATGATAATTAAGTTTTACATGAGTCACGCCCGCAGCTGAAAAGTATGCTACAAATAAATATTTGACACCTTAAGCATTATTTATTATTACGCATATTCCTCAGCTTATTTTCGTTTGCTTTTGTCATTTCTAGTTGGCCACGCCTTCAGCCTTACTATAATAACTTAATTGATTTGCCAGGCTTGTGTGTGTGCGTGTGTGCTTGTGTGTGTTTGCATAGTCTGCGTGGTGCAATATCAAATTATGTTTAAGCACAAACAATTTGGACGCTGCTCAAAGCTAATTAAAAACAAGTAAGAAAGGCTACAGTCGATCGAGCCGACTGTAAAAGACCCCGTACTCCCATTGTGGTGCCCATTTTATTAAAATAAAAATTTTCAAATGAAATTAAAAAAATTAAAATGAAATATTTACATTTTGAATTAAAATTAAAAAGTAAATAAAATAACAATCGTCATTGTCAGCATTCGAACCCGCGATCCATACGAAGGTTCCATATTGCGCCGCAACTCTACCAGTTGCACCACACTCCTCTTCTATCATTCTTCCAATTATTTGCAAATATGTATGTGTGCTCATACATATGTGTGTATGTATAGCATTGTTCGGCGCGGCCAGCGGCTCCGGGCAGCGCTGCCGCCAAAGCAGGTAGAGAAAACGTTCGAACATATGTTTGTATGTTTCTGTGTTTGTTTGTATGTGTTGCGCGCATGCAGTGATTTTGCTTTAAAATAACTTCAACTTTGAACCGTAATTTCTCTGTTGTTTGACATAGGATTTTGATGCCACTTTCAGGAAAGTTAGAAATAGTAATTCTCTAAGCGTATGTTAAATTACAACACTGTACTATTTGATTTAATGCCTGAAACAAGGCACTGAAGCTGGAGAGTCTTTTATTTCTGATGAGCAAAGGGGGCGTGGCAGCTCAAAATTTTGAATGGCGTTATATTAAGGCTGTCTCTAGGAACCTGTATACCAAAATTGGTGCTCCTAAGTGCTATAGTTACTGAGATATTCGCCTAAAACAAAAATTTTCTCGAGGTTTGTCTGGTTTTTTGCTCATTGCGGGGGCGGTAGGGGGCGTGGCAACAATTTGAAATAAACTTGATCTGCTTGACATAATAACGGACTTTCATTGTGAATTTCATGGTTCTAGCTTTTGTAGTTTAAAAGATCCAGGTGTTCATACGGACAGACGGACAGACGGACAGACGGACAGACGGACATGGCTATATCGACTCGGCTGTTGATGCTGATCAAGAATATATATACTTTATGGGGTCGGCCACGCCTCCTTCTGCCTGTTACGCACATCTCGCTTCTGACAAACTTAATAGACCCCCTTTACTCTTTTTTAAAGAGTACGGGGTCTAAAAATGGGAACTGAAAAGATAGAAAAAGTTGTGTGAGCTCATTAGCTGCGCTAAGCGACAAAGCCAGCTGTCAGCCACGCCCACTTAGCGAGCTGTATTAAATTTATATCAAGCTTAACTTTGACTTTATGCCTTTGCTTTTCTTTCCCCATTTTTGTTTTATTTTCTTCATTTTTTTTCGTGTGCTCCAAACTCGGTTTTGTTTCGTTTCGTTACGTTTCCTTTATGCAGCTGGTTTTACTTGTTTTGCGCTGAAATGTTATCAGTTACCAGCAGCAGTTGGGAAAGCGAGTGAAAAGGGTGTAAAGGGACGGGAAGTGTATAATATTTCAGGTAGCGCTAAGATGGCGCTAGTTAAAAAAGTTGAATGCCGCCAGGCGCTTGTCTCGTAAAATTCGCATGTTTATGTCAGGCGCTGTGGCAACCCTTTTTCGTATAGCAAATAACCAAAGCAACGAGCCACCCACAGGCACACCCAAACACACACATACACTCTGCTGGCTGGTGTGTGTTACGTGTAGCAAATTTTGGCAGGCTTCCTGAATTTGACAGCCCATTTCGGCTGTTGTGTTGAATTCAGTGTCTCTGTTTTTGGAGGGGGTGTGTGTGTGTGCACACCCCACACATTGCTGGCTTTTAGCAGGCTGCCAGGTGACGCCATTTTGAAGCTGAAGCCATATATCAACTTTGCGGCCCATAACTTGAATTACAAACTGCTTGAGGTAACTAGTCATTGCCCCCTGCACCCTTTCCTTTCACCTCTCCTACTACCCTGCAGCCTGTAACAGCAGCTTGTCAATCCCCACACTAATAACAAAATTTGCAACTTGTAATTGCAGAGGGAAAGCCGTCTGTCTTCACATGGCGCATTGTTAATTAGCGTGTCTTGAGTTTCCACTCATTAATTATGCAGCCAAAGTGCCAAAAACTGAGCAGCCGTTTTGTAACTTATAGGTAATACCCGAATACCCGAATGTATGTATAAAACATTAATTAGTTCCGCAACAGTCGCGATAAATATTCCACAAAATTGTGCAAATAGTTTGTGCCAAGAAACTTTTTGAGTAGAGTAGAAAAGTATGCAAGAAATGCACTCGGAAATTCTAAAAGCGACAGCTTAACATTTTCAACATTTTGCACAATTTCAACACTTTCACACCTGGTCTCACAGCAGACAAATGTTAGGGTATCGCAGAAGGGCAGTAGGCAGTGTCATAACGTGTGTTTAAAGCATTTTCATTTAATAATTTAAATTGCAGCGAATGTATGTATATAAAGACAGGGAAATATTTAATAAAAGAAAGGAAATATTAATTATTTAATGATATACATAGCAAAGAGTTTTTAAAAGCGCATTTAATTGTCGACTTGGTTTAATTTGTGCATTGCTGTTTTTTAATTGTTGCCTTCAGCGTGTGAAAATTTAATAATTTCATGTTGTTGACTTTGGCGTTGCGTTGCGTTGCGTTAAGCAGTGGGGTTGACTTTGGGCTTGAGTTGGGCTTTCTGTGTTGTATTTGTTTCAAGCTTGGCGTAGCATGAAAGAGCTTGCATTTAGTTGAGCACAAGCCTGTTGACTCCCAATCGTAAATGCAGTTGCTACACACACACAAACACACACACACAGTCTACAACTACTACAATAATTAAAGCCGGCTTCGTTGTCTGGCAGCCGTCTCGACTTTTGCATTTTTCATAGCGCCGTCGTCGTGCTCTGCTGTGCTGTGCGCGTTCAAGCTGCAATTTTAATTAAACATGTTAACACTGCAATTAAAAGAGAGCTACCATGATGCCGCTACACCCCTTGGCTCGCTACCACACACTCCCTACTCCCCTTATTGCCAGTAAAGCAGCTGAACAGCGTTCTGCATATGCACAGCGTGTACTACTGGGCGTATGCACAATATGTGTGGGAAAATGTAATTGAACACGTTAGTTGTTCAAAATTCTCAGGTGCATTTGTTTGACCCGCATGTCCTTTTAGTCCTTTTACTCCTGTTCTACACGCTCTCTCTCTCTCTCTCTCTCTTAATTAGCTGCTAAGCGAGCATCGAATATCATTAAATTTTCAATAATGCTTTGGCACTCGGCCGCACATTTACCGTTTTGCCGGGCTTATTGGAGTCGAGTTGCACTGTTTGTGGCATTTTGTTGGCTGCTCGTTGCACTTGTTATCTGATTAAGCTGTATTTCATTTTTGGACAATGTCAAAAGGCGTCCACGAAATGTTTCTGCCAAAGTGCCAGCGAAATGAAAAGCACGAAAAACACAGCAGCATAGGTAGAATTAGAAACAGACACCGACAGCAAAACACAGACAGATAGACAACAAAAGAGGAGCAGTAGAAAATCGTTGAAACCAACGGACAAATCAGGTTCCATTTTTCGCTTGATGTGATGAAAAGTTTTGTGTGTGTTCTCAACGTGCTCGTTTTCACATGCACAACAAAAATGAAATTAAAATCTGTCTGCATGTCTGCCCGTCCGCATTGTCTGTTGTTCCATGTTATCCGCTGAGCTGTCGACATAAATTTGCGAGAAACAAACTGCAAACTGAGCAGAGTTTTTAATACTCTATAAAGCAGGGAATTAAGCTGCTGGGGTTATACATAAAACTCGGTAGAGTTTCTCTATAGACGTAGTATCTGTTAGTCCGGGCACGCTTTAAAGGCTTTAATATTTAAGTAAACTTGGAAAATGCGTGGCAACTGCTAGTCGTTCATTTGCAGACAACGCACTCATATTTAATTAAGCCAAAAAGGCAGTATTGCAACTGTTGGCAGCTGTGACAGGTTTGATGGTTGCCGTTAAGCAACGGGGCGTATGCGTACTGCGCATGTAGCAAGAAAATACTGTTGCCTACTTTAAAGCGCTGATTTAATTAATAAATTTTGCACTGGTGTGCGTGTGTGTGGTTTAATCATTTGCTAACTTAAGCTCTATTTCACAGGCAATGCAGCAGAGGAATGATAATTGAATAGAGGCATCATTTGCGCTGTGGTTTGTTTGTCATCGCACCACCCACAGAGACAAAGAGCGAGACAACAACAACTGACCAAACAAACAGATAAGAGAGAGAGAGAGGAATATAAACTACAAGAAACATAATCAGGCGGATTTGCAATGCTAACAAAGTCGAGTCTGCGGTGGCATCAACTGCTGCTGTTCTTGTTACTGCAACTGGCATGCCACATGAGGCAAGTAACTGGCTATCTAATTATTGTGCATGAACAAACACCGCCGGGTGATGTCATCTTTAATGCCTCCGTATACAAATTGGGCTCGGAGAGGCATTACAAAATCAATGCACACAAATCGGCCAACTTTGTGCATCATCTAGTCGAGGTCAATCACAAGGATGGCCAAATTCAATTAAAGAAATCCCTCAAATGCGATGGCATCTACTATCCGAATCTCTTTACATTCTATGTGGACTCCACATCGAATCGCTTGAGATCCATCGACTACTACAGTCTGCCCGTGCGCATTTTTATATCGGGCCATAACTGCAACGAGGATCGACGCATTGAGCAGGAACTGCATCATCTGCATCACTTCGAGGAGGAGGATAACACGGGCTACTCAAAGAGACGGCGACGACGTCGACGTGATCTCTCACAGCAGCTGCTGATGCTCGATGGCAATCAATTGGAGCTGGCCTACAGTCAGAACAGCACAGACTTTCGGCCTGGTGATCTCATCTTTGGCAACAGCTTCGACAACGAGATGAGGCATCGCATACTCAGCCGCAAAAGACGTGGCATCACCACAGATCCATTACAACTGCAGCCAGCACTGCATCGCAGGATTGCAGATGCCAAGCAGTGGATATCGGAGACATATGCCTCCTATGCCATACACACAACCGACAAGTGGAATCAAATATGTCTGCGTAAATCACAGCTGATCAACAATCTGAATGCATTTCTACCCAAATCCGTGTGTCAGCACTGCAAAGTGAACTTCTTGGATGTGAATGACGAGAGATTTGCTATTGAGCACCAGAATAGTGATCTGGTAGCGAGTCGTGATGTCTGCATACATGAGTCCATGTGGAAGGTCAGCATCACCTTTAATATTCGCTGTAATCGCAGTAATATCGTGGACTCCGATCATCGCCTGAAGATTGTCTATCATCATCAGGAGTTTAACGACACGGACATTGCGAAGCGTGTAAGACGAGAGCTGAGAAATCAATCGCCCTACTTCGAGCAGGCTCTGTATGTGGCCTCTGTGCTTGAGGAGCAGCCCGCGGGTGCTTCAGTGACAACAGTGCGTGCTCGAGATCCCGAAGATTCGCCAGTTGTCTACTCAATGGTCTCCCTGCTCGACTCTCGCTCTCAATCGCTATTCAAAGTGGATTCCCGTACGGGTGTAGTCACCACATCGGCAAACCTGGATCGTGAGCTCATGGATGTGCACTACTTTCGTGTCGTGGCCACAGACGACAGTTTTCCACCACGCAGTGGCACCACTACGCTACAGGTGAATGTTCTGGACACCAATGATCACAGTCCTACCTTCGAGGCGGAACAGTTTGAAGCCAGCATTCGGGAGGGAGCTACAGTGGGTTCCACTGTGATTACATTGCGTGCTACAGATCAGGACATTGGCAAGAACTCGGAGATTGAATACGGCATTGAGGGTGTGACAGGTAAGTCTGACTACAACACTCCCATTTCTGCTTATCCCTACAATTCCTCGAACCTTCTTTTAGATGGCGCTGGCAACATGCAGGATCTGGAAATGCCCATCTTTCGCATCGACTCACGCTCTGGTGTAATCTCCACGAGAAGTAGTCTGGATCGCGAGACTTCTGATAATTATCATCTGCTGGTTACGGCTTCAGATATGGCGGCATCACAAAGCGACCGCAAGACAGCAACGGCCAGTGTTTTGGTCAAGATTCTCGACGACAACGACAACTATCCGCAGTTCAGTGAACGTACCTATTCGGTTCAAGTGCCCGAGGATCAGTGGGGTGACGATAACACTGTGGCGCACATACGAGCCACTGATGCGGATCAGGGTAACAATGCGGCTATTAGATATGCCATCATTGGTGGCAACACACAGTCCCAGTTCTCCATTGATTCCATGAGTGGTGACGTGAGTTTGGTGAAGCCTCTGGATTACGAGAGCGTACGCAGCTATCGCTTGGTGATACGTGCTCAGGATGGAGGTAGTCCATCAAGGAGTAATACCACCCAACTGCTGGTCAATGTCATAGATGCGAACGATAATGCGCCACGTTTCTACACCTCACAGTTCCAGGAGAGCGTTCTCGAGAATGTTCCCGTTGGCTATAACATCATTCGAGTGCAAGCCTACGATTCGGATGAGGGTGCCAATGCAGAGATCAGTTACAGCATCTCGGAGAGGGATGACAACTTTCCACTTGCGGTGGATTCGCGCACTGGTTGGGTACAGACCATCAAGCAACTGGATCGCGAGGAGCAGAACCGTTTTGCGTTTCAGGTGGTGGCCAAGGATGGCGGCGTACCTCCCAAATCGGCAAGTTCCTCGGTGGTGATAACCGTGCAGGATGTCAACGACAATGATCCCACCTTTAATCCCAAGTACTATGAAGCCAATGTGGGAGAAGATCAACCTCCAGGCACGCCTGTAACCACTGTGACTGCCACTGACCCCGACGAGGACTCGCGTCTGCATTATGAGATTAGCACGGGAAATACGCGCGGCCGCTTTGCCATCACCTCACAGAATGGACGTGGACTGATAACTATTGCTCAACCACTGGATTACAAGCAGGAGAAGCGTTTTCTGCTGACGGTGACAGCCACAGATTCAGGAGGACGCTCCGACACGTCCACGGTGCACATAAACATCACGGATGCCAATAACTTTGCCCCGATCTTTGAGAATGCTCCCTATAGCGCATCTGTGTTTGAGGATGCTCCCGTAGGCACCACAGTGCTGGTGGTTTCTGCCACCGACAGCGATGTGGGCATCAACGCACAAATCACCTACTCACTGAACGAGGAGAGCATCAATGGACTGAACAGTCCGGATCCCTTTACAATTAATTCGCAGACAGGTGCAATTATTACCAGTGCTCCGTTGGATAGGGAGACCACAAGTGGTTACCTGCTGACTGTCACCGCCAAGGACGGTGGCAATCCCTCGTTGAGCGACACAACCGATGTGGAGATCAGTGTGACGGATGTAAATGACAATGCACCGGCGTTTAAGAATCCCTTGTATCAATCGTCCATACTGGAGGATGCACTAGTGGGTACTTCCGTTATACAGGTATCGGCAAGTGATCCAGATATCGGATTGAATGGACGCATCAAGTATTTATTGAGTGATCGTGATATGGAGGATGGTTCCTTTGTCATTGATCCTACGTCAGGCACAATACGCACCAACAAGGGTTTGGATCGAGAAAGCGTTGCAGTCTATCACCTGACAGCGATTGCCATGGACAAAGGTTCGCCACCGCTGTCTAGTACTGTCGAGGTGCAGATACGCCTGGAGGATGTCAACGATTCGCCTCCTACATTTGAATCGGACAAGATTACGCTCTATGTGCCGGAGAATTCGCCTGTGGGTTCAGTGGTGGGTGAAATCCATGCACACGATCCCGATGAAGGTGTCAATGCCGTGGTACATTACTCCATCATTGGTGGCGACGATTCCAATTTCTTCTCGCTGGTCACACGTCCAGGTTCGGAGCGTGCTCAGCTGCTGACCATGACCGAGCTAGACTATGAATCCTCACGCAAGCGGTATGAGCTCGTGGTGCGAGCGGCAAGTCCCCCCTTACGTAATGATGCCCACATTGAAATTCTGGTTACCGATGTGAACGACAATGCTCCGGAGTTGCACAACTTTCAAGTGATCTTTAACAATTTCCGAGATCATTTTCCCAGTGGGGAGATCGGCAGAATTCCCGCTTTTGATGCGGATGTCAGTGACAAACTAACCTATCGTATTCTGTCGGGAAACAATGCAAACCTACTGCGCTTAAATAGCAGCTCGGGAGGACTTATACTTAGTCCACAGCTGAATACGAACGTGCCCAAGTTTGCCACCATGGAGGTGTCTGTCTCGGATGGTCTCAACGAGGCGAAGGCCATAATGCAACTCTCTGTGCGTCTCATCACAGAGGAAATGCTGTTCAACTCGGTGACGGTGCGTCTCAATGAAATGACCGAGGAAGCTTTTCTTTCCCCGCTCTTGAACTTCTTCATGGAAGGATTATCGTTTGTGCTGGACTGTCCCAAGGAGAATATATTTATTTTTAGCATTCAGGATGATACAGACGTCACCTCGCGCATACTCAATGTGAGTTTCTCTGCCAGAAGACCAAACATTTCGCATGAAGAGTACTACACTCCGCAGTACATACAGGAGATGGTCTATCTAGGTAGAGTGGCTCTGGCTTGGATGGCCACCGTGGATGTGCTGCCCTTCGATGATAACCTGTGTGTACGTGAGCCTTGCCTCAACTTTGAGGAGTGTCTGACCGTGCTGAAGTTCGGCAATGCCTCTGAGTTCATTCACAGCAGTACTGTGCTCTTTAGGCCCATTTATCCGGTCAATACCTTCGCCTGTTCCTGCCCTGAGGGTTTTACGGGCAGCAAGGAGCATTATCTCTGCGACACGGAGGTGGATCTTTGCTACTCGGATCCCTGCCAGAATGGAGGCAGTTGTGTGCGTCGAGAGGGCGGCTACACCTGCGTTTGCCCAGATTCCCATACAGGCGTCAATTGTGAGACGCATATCAGCAAGCTGCGTTCCGCAAGCTGCACAGACCTTGATTGTGGTGGAGGATCATCCTGTATGAACAACCAGCTCGGCTCTGAGGCGTCACTTTACACATCCAACTGTCAGATGAGATCACGCTCCTTTTCGCGTAACAACTTCCTGACCTTCCAGGGACTTAAGCAGCGGCATCGTTTTAATCTTAAACTTCGCTTCGCTACCGTTCAAGACAATGGATTGTTGCTCTACAACGGTAGATACAATGAATTACATGACTTTATCGCCTTGGAAATACTGGAAGGTCACTTGGAGTTCTCCTTCTCCCTTGGTGATCAAACAGAACGCGTTAGTCTCGTACAACCCGCAAAGATCTCCGATGGAAAATGGCACGAAGTTGAGGTCATTTACCTAAATCGAACGGTTACTCTTATACTGGATAATTGCGACACAGCGATTGCCTTATCGGGACAATTGGGAGCACCGTGGAACTGTGCCAATCAGACGTCATTGAAGTTGGACAAGAGGTGTGCCCTCTTGACCGAGACCTGTCATCGTTTCCTCGACCTCACTGGACCTCTACAGTTGGGCGGACTTCCACGGATACCAGCCCATTTTCCAGTAGCCAATCACGACTATGTCGGTTGTATTTCGGACCTGCGCATCGATGAGCGTTATGTGGATCTGCACTTGTTTGTGGCGGATAATGGCTCAGTTCCAGGGTGCAGACAAAAGGCGCCGTTGTGTACGTCGGAGCCCTGCTTTAATGGTGGCACTTGTCGGGAGGGTTGGAGCACCTACACCTGCGAATGTCCCGAAGGTTATGCGGGTAACAACTGTCAAGATAATATACCAGCTCCTTGGCGCTTCTCCGGTGACGGCAGTCTGAGCTTTAACCCGCTGCTGCGTCCCATACAGCTACCGTGGATGACTTCCTTCTCCCTTCGCACTCGACAGGAAGATGCGTTCCTCATGCAAATTCAAGTGGGACAAAACAGCTCGTCGGTGATTTGTCTGAAGCATGGCATACTCTATTACATCTTCGACAACGAACCGATGTATTTAGCGGGCACTTACCTATCGGACGGTGAGTGGCATCGCGTGGAAATCAGGTGGCAACAGGGATCGGAAATATACTTCTCCGTGGACTACGGACAGCGTACTGGATCAGTGCCCATGTCTCAGAAGGTGCAGGGTCTCTATGTGGGCAAGATCGTCATGGGCAGTGTGGATGGCACTATTGGCACAGTACAGGATGCAGTACCCTTTGAAGGTTGCCTGCAAGATGTGAGAATTGGCGCTAGTCAATCGGTGCTCTCACGTCCCACAATACGTGAGAATGTCGAGGACGGCTGTGAGTCCCGTGCCCAATGTCCCAGCAGTTGTCCCGCACACTCAAGCTGTTCCAGCAGCTGGGATCACGCTAGCTGTGAATGCAACGCGGGTTATGTGGGCACTGACTGTGCTCCCATTTGTACGGTTCATCCTTGTGCCGCTGGTATCTGTCGGGCTAATGTCAGTCTGTCTCGAGGCTACAGCTGCGAGTGCAACAGCAGCTATCAGCATGGAGATTATTGTGAGCGAACCCTGCAACAACCCTGTCCGGGTGGCTGGTGGGGCGAGAAGGTGTGCGGTCCCTGTAAGTGCAACATTCAACAGGGTTATCATCCGGACTGCAACAAGACAACGGGTCAATGCTACTGCAAGACGAATCACTACCAACCGCCCAATGAGACGGCCTGCCTGGCCTGTGATTGCTACTCCATTGGTAGCTTTAATAGCGCCTGCAATCGGTTAACTGGACAGTGTGAGTGTCGAGAAGGCGTCATCGGCAGACGCTGTGATTCCTGCTCCAATCCCTATGCAGAGGTAACGCTCAATGGCTGTGAGGTTGTCTACGACGCGTGTCCACGCTCCTTTTCCGCTGGCATCTGGTGGCCACGCACTCCTCTGGGCAGCGTCACTGTCGAGAACTGTCCACTGCCCGCGCGGGGTAAAGGACAGCGCAGCTGTGACAGTCAAACGGGCAGTTGGAGTGCACCGGACATGTACAACTGTACCTCTGAGCCATTTGTGGAGTTACGCCGTCAATTGTCGCAGCTGGAGAAACTGGAGTTGGAGCTCAATTCGTTTGTGGCCATCAAAATGGCGGAGCAACTGCATCAAGCTTGCGAGGCTGTCGATCGCAGCGCTGTGACCAAACCAGCGCCTCCGAAGCACAACAGAAGATACAAAATGGAGTCATCCTTCCTACTGAACGCAGGTGGCGGTGGTGCAGTCTGGTCACACGAGCTGGAGATGGACTACATTTCCGATGAGCTGAAATTCTCCCATGATCGTCTCTACGGTGCGGATCTGTTGGTAACTGAGGGCATTCTCCAGGAGCTAATCAACTACGAGCTAATGCAAAGTGGACTCAATCTGACGCACAGCCAGGACAAGTACTTCATTAAGAATCTGGTGGATGCGGCGAGTGTTATACTCGATCGAAAATACGATGCC
The DNA here is from genome assembly GCA_035046005.1 of Drosophila acutilabella. Classification (NCBI taxonomy): domain Eukaryota; kingdom Metazoa; phylum Arthropoda; class Insecta; order Diptera; family Drosophilidae; genus Drosophila; species Drosophila acutilabella. Next base: position 9,938,615 of record JAWNOK010000024.1, on the reverse strand, counting down.
GAATGGAAACGTGCCTCGGAATTGATTCAACGTGGACCCGACGACCTTGTGGATGCGTTTAACAAGTACCTGGTCGTGCTGGCACGATCCCAGCACGATACCTACACTAATCCCTTCGAGATCGTGCAGGGAAACATGGTGCTTGGACTAGACATTGTTACCACGGAGTCCTTGTTCGGCTATGAACCCGAGCAGCTCAGCGAATATCATAAGACAAAGCAGGGAAAATCGAATGCCTACACCACGGAGAGTGTAATTCTACCAGATACCAGTGGATTTCTTCAGCACTCCGCTAAGCAGAAACCTGTAATCAGCTTTCCCAAGTACAACAATTATATACTGGACAAGCACAAGTTCGACAAGCATACGAAGGTGTTAGTGCCTTTGGAGATGCTTGGCATTACCCCGCCGGAAAGTAATGAAGTGACTCAGGGTAAGGGAAAGGATTGTCGTACAATTGTCGCCTATGCTCAGTACAAGGATGTGGGACAATTGTTGCCGGATCTCTATGATGAAACGATTACTCGTCGTTGGGGCGTAGATGTAGAGCTGGCCACGCCCATCTTGTCCCTGCAGATTCTGGTACCCTCGACAGAGAGAGAACAACAACGATTGGAAATTCCATCGCGTAAAATATCCTCAGCTGGAGGTTCCTCCTCATCCTCTGCCTCCTCCACGATTTCCTCATCTACATCATCAGCTTCTCCCACCGGCAGCATTCGCAGCTCTGTTAGCTCAGGCAGCTCCGAACAGCAATTTGTGGAGGTGTTTGATGTGCCAAAGGCACCAACGAGCAGCAGCGAACAGCAGATCGAGGACATCCGGATTACAGCCCATGAGATTCCACCGCCTGCATCTGCGGAGCAACAGGAAGCCAACAGCAATGAGGCTATGGAAATTGGAGAACAGCCACATATACGCCTCAATCTGGACGACATAGAGTTCCATGGCAACTCTGGCGAAGAACTGAGTACAGGCGACTCGCCAGAGCAGTTGAATCCCAATTATGAAGGCAATCCAGACAGCAGTGAACAGTCAAAGGGCGAGAATGAGGCAATCTACCGGGACCGTAGGTTAGTGAAACGTCAGGTTGAGGTTATCTATCCGTCGGAGCAGCTGCAGAAGCCACAGCACATGGTCTATCGCTCGCTGGGATCTCCACACTTGTCGCAGCCCATCAAACTACAAATGTGGCTGGACATGGATGCCTCACGCTTCGGTCCACGCTCGAATCCTCAGTGTGTGCGCTGGAATTCCTTCACCAATCAATGGACACGTCTTGGCTGCCAAACTGAGATACCCGATTTCGATGGCGAATTCTCTACTGTCTCCCATTTGCCCATCTTGATCAACTGCAGCTGCACGCACATTTCCAACTATGCGGTCATTGTGGACATTATTGATCCAGAGGATATACCCGAGCCCTCGTTACTGGTGCAAATCACATCCTACTCGGCCTTTATGGTCTCACTGCCTGTGCTACTGAGCGTGCTCTTAGCCCTGGCTCTGCTTCGTGGCCAGCAGACGAACTCCAATACGATTCATCAGAACATTGTGCTCTGTGTCTTCTGTGCGGAGCTACTCTTCTTTGTGGGCATGCAATCCAGGCGTCATCTGCTGGAGAACGAGTTCCCCTGCAAACTGATTGCCATCTGCTTGCACTACTTTTGGCTGGCTGCCTTTTCCTGGACAACCGTGGACTGTGTGCATCTCTATCGCATGCTCACCGAGATGCGAGACATTAACCACGGTCCCATGGGCTTCTACTTTGCCATGGGCTATGGTGCTCCAGCGGTAGTCGTCGGTCTCTCCGTGGGTGTACGTGCTCACGAGTACGGCAACAGTTTGTTGTAAGTATTTTAAGTCAGTTAAACTACATTTAAGTCTTATTAACCAACTCAATTGTTGCTTCTTTCCCATCTCCCAACAGCTGCTGGTTATCCGTTTATGAGCCTGTGGTCTGGTGGCTTGTAGGTCCCATTGCGGGCATGTCTGTGGTGAATCTGCTCATACTCTTTGTCTCTGTGAAAGCGGCTTTTACGCTCAAGGATCACGTGCTGGGCTTTGGCAATCTGCGCACTCTGCTTTGGCTCTCGGTGGTCTCGCTACCCCTAATGGGCGTCATGTGGGTGCTGGCTGTGCTAGCCGCCTCGGAGCATTCACAGCTGCTGAGTTTACTGCTCTCAGGTGTCGTCTTACTCCATTCGCTGTTCTGCCTCATCGGTTACTGCATCATAAACAAGCGTGTGCGGGAGAATCTGCAGCGCACCTGCCTACGTTGCATGGGCAGAAAGGTGCCGCTGCTGGACTCCTCCATGGTGGTCAGCAACAGTTCACACAATGTGAATGGAGCTGCCAGGCCGAATAACTTCCTTGCAGGCAACTATGATACAACGACACGTCGAAATATTGGCATCAGTGCATCGAGCACAACCTCCAGAAGCACAGCCAAGACCAGCTCCAGTCCGTACAGCGATGGGCAACTGCGACAGACATCGACATCCACCTCCAATTACAATTCGGCCAGTGATGCACCCAGTTTTCTGCGTGGCTTTGAATCCTCGACTACCGGACGCAGTCGTGGCGAGGAGAAGACACGACGGCAGCGTAAGGACTCGGATTCGGGCTCGGAAACCGATGGACGCTCTTTGGAGTTAGCCTCCAGTCACTCCAGCGATGACGATGAGTCCAGAACTGCGCGCTCCTCAGGCACACATCGCAGCACGGCAGTGAGTGCAACTCCTGCGTATTTGCCCAACATCACGGAGCACGTGCAGGCCACCACACCACCGGAGTTGAATGTGGTGCAGAGTCCACAGCTCTTCCCGAGTGTCAACAAACCGGTCTATGCGCCACGTTGGTCCAGTCAACTGCCAGACGCGTATCTGCAATCTCCGCCGAATATTGGACGCTGGTCACAGGACACGGGCTCCGATAATGAGCACGTGCATGGCCAGAAGATGACTATCTCACCGAATCCGCTGCCCAATCCTGATCTCACCGACACCAGCTACATGCAGCAGCACCACAACAAGATCAACATGACGCCCTCCATACTGGAGAACATACGAGATGCACGCGATGGCTACGAGGACAGTCTGTATGGTCGACGCAATGATTACCCGGATAAATACGGTTCCTACAAGCCACCCAGTCACTATGGCAGCGAGAAGGACTATCCGGGTGCAGGTGGTGCCAGTGGCTCTCAAACTATTGGGCATCTGCGTAGCTTCCATCCGGATGCCGCCTATCTCAGTGACAACATCTACGACAAACAGCGCACTTTGGGCAGCGGTTATTTGGGCACCAAGTCGGAGTCACCCTACCTCTCCAAGGATCGCATTACCCCCGACATCTATGGCTCCCGTGACGGGCACTACAGCTTGAAGCGTCAGCCCACCTATGCCACAGACTCGCTGCATTCGGTGCACTCACTGCTGAAGAACGACTATCAGCAGCAACAACAGCAGCTGGCCCAGCAGCAGCAGCAGCAGCAAGCGGATCGTCTGTCGGAGGGTTCGGATAAGAATGGCTATCATTTTCCCTACACCGCCGAGGAGGATCATCTGCAGCAGCAGGCGCGGAAGCTCAGTGGCAGTCACATGATGCATCCACATGTGGCGCTCGTCAATGACATGAATAATCCAGGACTACTCGCACGGCACAGCCCCCTCGGAGGGGTTGTTGTGGGTGGTGGCAGTTCACGGCACAGTTCACGTGCCTCGTCGCCTCCATCGAACATGGTGGCGCCCATGCAACCGCTGGGTCCTTTGGCCAGCATTACGGACACAGAGTAAGTAATCCTTGAAAACCTGCTTTCATTTTGTTATATCATACGTTATTGGTTTGATTCCCCTTTGGTATTTGGTTTTTGGCTCTATCTTTAGCCATTTTTGCTTATATTTTCCATTTTTCTTTCGTTCATTATTCGGTGTGTAAAAAGTCCCAGAGGCTTCTGTTGGTCCACAGTCGTAATTAGCCGGGAAATCGCTTTTGTACTCAGCCATGTACAATCCAATTTCAGTTGAAAATTCCTACATCAATTTAATTTTGATTTGCTCTACATACTCATAGCCGTTTTCATACTCATTTCCACCCACTCAGACTCAGATTTCGATTCAAACTCAAAGCTCATACTCATATACTCATATACTCATATTCGGTTCGTTTCATTTCGTTTAATTTGAACGTTGAGATTTCATTTGTGTTTTACTTGTTGTTTGTTCATTCTTTGATTCCATTTTAATCTCTGCTCTTATTTTTTTCTAATTCTTTGTTGCTTTATGACATACAAAACCACACAGTCACAGTCCCACACACACACAAAGACACACAGCTACTAAACACAACAAAAATGTCTAAAAAGAAACTCTTCCTTGTTCTTTTGCTCCCGTTACCGCCCTCCTGCCCCATAAAACCCGATGCGATATCAAACAACAATGAAAACTACAAACAATGCAAATGAATATGATACGAAAAATTCCAACAATTTTGATGTACACACACACACACATACCCACACACACATATGATTGAAACTTTCAGCTGGAACTGGGAACGTTTAAAGCAAATCTAATTTGACTATCTTTCACTTCTATGCTCTTCCTTTCTCATTCTCTCACACACTCACTTTGTGTAAACTGTTTTGCGCTTTGCTTTGCTAAAACAACAACTATACACACACACACACATACAACATACACATGCACGCAATGCAAAAACAATGGCGGAGCCAATTGCGTTTTCTTTAACCAAAAACTCGACTCACAACAAACAACATCCAAAATCTAACAATAACAACAACACTGAAAAATCGCTACAACAACAACTCAATCGAACAACAACAACATCAGCTCCGAGGTAAACCACAACGAAATGCATTTTCCATATTTTCCAACTATCATCGTATCAGATTGCATCATCACAACATTTTCATTTCCTTTCTGTTGTCGTACACTCATTTTCTCTATTGAGTTCTCCTTTTTGTTGTTGTCTGCTTAATTTTTTTTCCAAATAGTTTAAGTGTAAATACAATTGAGATTCTCTTTCACTTACTTAAAAATTCAATTAAATTTTACTTTTAATTGCACATTTCGCATTTCATTTAATTTAAACAATAAACAGAAAATATTTTACGCACAATTTAATGTACTTGCATTAATTGATTTCATTTATTTAAATTGTTAAAAAACCAAATGTAAATAGTTTAAATTTTTCATCATTTTTATTTGATTTGAAACAAATGTAAATAGTTTTTCTTTTATGCGTTTATTTATTTGATTTGTTGAATGATATTTTGAGGTTTTATTTATTGATTCTGTAATCAATTTTCTAATATTTGCTCATAAGTCTCGCATAAATTCATTCCTGCAACGAAAACAAATAAACAACAGTAACAAAAACACAAACAAACAAACATTTCCACAGTTCGACATTATTTGGCTGCATCGCAGGCAACAGAGGCAACATTATCCTTGGTCGCTTACAATATGGTATCAGGATATGTACATAATAAAAAACAAACCCAATCCAAACCAAATCACAAATATAAATAGCAACTTAATCTATACTCAATTAGATTTATTCTGCACTAGATTCACAGCAGTCCCAAAATTCAATTCAAATGGCTAGAGCTCTGTAGGCGTATACGTAATATGAGTCATTGAATAAACAAACTAGATATGATAAATTGTCAAATGTTGCTATTTTAATTTGTGTGCTTATGTAGTAGTTTCTCCTTAAAATAACTTAAAATAAACATAGCAAACCTTTCAGCTACTTTATCTTAATTTTAACTGATAGTACCAACAACTGTTATTTGTTAGTTACCCAGTCGAAATTTTAGCCTTAGGCGAACCCTTTAAACTTGATTTATATTGACATATAGACAAAATTTAACGCCCAAGGTCAAGCAATTAACAAACAAATCGACAGTATCACAATCTATCTATTATGATTTCAACTGACAGCTATTAATCGAACCAGATACAGAATTATAAGCTGCTGATAGGCCTAATTAACCACACATACAGCAACACACACGCACACTCAAAGAAACAACACCCACATACACACACACACACACACACTTGCACCTCGTACTTTTGCATATTATTGTATAAACTATGAATTTTCTATTATCTTATGATGAAATTTCGCATCTAACAACAGCATTTCTATTATTTCACCTAATCAAAATAATAAACTATTGTAATAATCGTATACTATGAAATATTGGCATGCTTTGGCAATCATTTAGCTGCTATTGAATAAACTATGCAATTAAGCAATGAATCGCATGAATAAGTTGTAATTTAGCTGCTATCGAGTAATTGAAAATAAATAATCAATGTTTGTGTATAATTTGGAAAAAAACAGGCGGAATATTGATGACGATGAGACCACAGTGTGACGACTGACTGCAAGGCGACAACTGCAACAGAAGCTGCAACTGCAACAACAGAAGCTGCAACAGAGGCAGCAGGCAACAAATCAGTTTGCAACAATTCGACGGAAGCCGCAATACAAAAGGCAGACAAATGTTTGAATTTAAGTAATTAAAGTTTAGCATTTCAATGGAAATACTTACACAAACACACAGACACACTAAAGACACACACATGTGTGTTAAATCATGTACATACTAAGAGAAGCAGCGGAGGGAAACAAACTTGGACCGTAATACGAAACAGTATACATAAATCATACAAAACATATAAGTCTTAACATAAATTTAAATAAATACATATATATATATATTTTTAAATAAGCATATTTAATTAATTTATACAGACAAACAATAACAATGATAACCGTCTGGCATTTAACATAAATTAATTTAATTGAAATCATAAACAAATCTTGCATTTACTTAGCTCTATGTATTTGTATCATATACTAAGTATATCAATCAACCTATATTTGTATTAAAATAAAACTCAGACTGATTTTATGCATTTTTTCGATTACATTACAAGACATATAACAATTAAGAAAGCTCAACAAACACACACACACATAAAACCACAAAAATCTTAAGTCTCTTATGCATTTAAGTCTAGTTTATATGCCCTGTAAAATGGGCAGCTGTACAACTAATAACTACTTACCACTTAGAGGGTATCAGTTAGTCTACACCTATATAATTTCTGGCTTTTTCAAATATGTTTTAAATAGCAAAACCATAACAAATGTCGTGTGCCTCCTAAGTACGTATAGAGCTTATTATTATGCCAAATTAGTTAATGTTTAGTTCAGCCTCTAAAATGGAAATTCGCCACTAAAACAAAATTATAATTAATTTGCAAACGTTGCCATTTAAATAATCCCAAGATACTAACATTAAATCCAAGCCTGTCAGAATGTGGCTGACAAATTGTACAATGAAATGAGCGTGAAGCGCATAAATTTAAATCGAAAACTATTTGAATATTATAAATATATCTATGTGGAGTTATAAAACAACACAAACAGACAGACAGAAAGATTACATACAGATACAGACACACAACATATCCAAGCGGTAAATGTCTATATGTTAAATGAAAATACTCGATATAAATATATATAAATATAACAATTTATTTAATAGTTTGTAGCTAGAACACTTTTGTGTTGTGCCTACTAAATCAGTTTGAATGTGCAACAATTATAAATAATTAATGACGTGGCTAACATCAATTGTGGCTAAAATACCAAAATAATAAACAAATTTAAGCTGCTTACGTATAAAAAATGCATTGCACATTCCAAAGGATATGCTGCAATAGAAAGAGGGAGGGAGAGGGGGTTAGAATTACTGCACCCTCCTTACTTTCACTTTACCAGCTGTCAAGGCCACTCTGGCAAAACTTTGATTATCGATAACCCTGTGAGTTGATAAACTATATTTAAATGTAAATTATGCAAACATTTCGATAGACAATTACGAAAACGTATATAAATAAAATGTGTATATTTAAATAAACATAAACTATAAAAGAACAAACTCGTTTTAATGCGATTTCCAGCTGAAAAGGTTTGAAATATTTAATTTAAAATAAATGAAACGTTTGCATTTAGTTTTTGTTTTCATATTTAGAATTTTTACGTTTATTCATGTTCATAAATGTTATATTATTATTATTGTTGCTGTTATAGTTACCGTTATTATGATGTTTATTTAATTTCTCAGTTACGGATAAAACTCAATACTTATGTGTGTGTTTAAGTAAGTATCAGAGTGTGTGTGTGAGAGTGTGTGTGTGTGTGTATATGCACTAAATACTGATTTTCATTGAGATATTTAAAACCAACTGGTGGATAAACAATTTATTTGTTGTATACATTCTCTAATAGAGGTTTATTGTTTTCTGAAATATTATATAATGCATATTTTATTATTTGCTTTTATTAATTATTATAATGAAATAATTGAGTTTTAGCTTGATTACACCACGGCTATAAATAATGTTTTATATTGAGTTTCTCATTTGTTAAGTTAAGTTCTTTAATATTCATTCAAATGACAACAATGTAGCGCGAAATTCAGTTTTATTTATGAGAGTTTTAACAATGTTTTCATTTCTTTTTGGTTTTTGAAGCAAATCCATATACAATAATCGTATAAGATACATGATTACACACACATATATAGTATATATATATATATATTTAGTGTATACTATGTATTTAGATTTATAAATATAATGCAATTGTTGTGATTATATTACAAACAGTTCGAAATGCCAAGCTATGTTCTCTATAAGGCGTTTTTCCCTCTCTATCTGAGTTTATAAATCTCCCAATTTAAGAACAAAACTTAATACACGCCATTTTCAAATTCAATTTGTATCTCAAAACATTTGTGTATCTAACAGATACACCATTTGCTATGCTTCCGCTCGTTGTGCATTCTTTGCTACGCCTGGTTGAGGTCTGGGGTGGGTTAAAGGTTAAAGGAGGCGGGGTCTGGGGCTTTTTGGGGGCTGGGAGGTATTTATAATACAGCGATATGCCTTTTAATTAATTTTCAAGTGAAACTCTGCAATTTACGAGCAAATTTTTCAAATATACCATATAAATATACTTTTTCAGCGGCTTGTTTAGCTACACAAGATACATGCTCATATGTGTGTTAGTTTGTGTATATAATAATTATTATATTTCAAAGTCAGCTAGCATTTAGTTAGTTGTAAATAAATTATAAATAGGCAGAATAAACATACAGAATTGAAAGAAAAGTTCTGTGCATATCAAATTTCAGATTTAAGTCAAATTAAATGCACCGATTTATCATTTGTTTTGGTTGCACTGTGCAGTCTCGCACGGTGGGTTAAATTGTGTTAGATTTGTCAATTGTTTAGTCACCGAAGTCACCGAAGTCACCGAAGTCAGCGAAGTTTGCAATTAAAATAAACTTGTGCGTGTAGTGAAGCAAACTGCTTAGAGATTGGTGAAAATTAATTAAAATCAAAGTTAATTTGATGCCACTTTTATACAAGGATTTGTTGAGTTTCGGATAAAGTTAATTGCCTTTATATGGTATGCCTTGGTATTGGTATTGTTATTGTTATTGGTATATATCAATATATATATATATAGTTTGTTTATTTATAATTTATATATTTATATATGTATATGTATATTTATTTCTTTTATAATACGCAACACATTCAAATTTTAAATTTACTACATAAATACATACATACATGATAATCATAATTATAATTATAGTAATCATAATAATAATGACCTTTGACTAGAACTGTTTGATGCATATACAACGCCTATGTATGTGTGCAAGTGTCTATATGTACTGTATGTGTGTGTGTGTCTGTAAATCATTTAGTTAGATAAACATAGTTCATTAATTAATTTAATGTTTAATTTCACCAATTCGCTAGCTTTGTGCGTTTTTCTTTTTGCCTTTTCTATTTGTTGAAACGAAGCCAAAGGGGCGAGGGGAATCAACTTTTCATTGCATTGTTTTCTATACTCGACTAACTGTAAAACTTGCTGCCAGCGTATATACAATAAAAAGGGAAACATTCACTTTTCGCTTAGCTAAAATCGTTGAGAGTGAACTCATAAATACTGTTCAGCGGGAAATTGAGTTTTACTATATAAGCAAATATTTGGAATTAGCACAAAATGTGCAGATTTCATTAGTGCCAAACTCATTTCAGCACATAAGCATGAGTTATTGTTATCATTTAACGTTATCTTCTTGCAATTTACACAACACATTGACCAAAATTTAGTAAAAGCTCATTAAAAAACAAATTGTTGGATATTTTATCGTTTCTGTGGCTTTAAATCTCAACAAACAAATGGAAACATTGATAATTTTTCATGCAGATTAACATTGACATTTACACGGATCGACAACGGAAATTATTTAATAAATATAATGTATATTTATATATGTATATACCATATTATATAAGTACTATATACGGGTATTACTTATGTCTTTTCTCTAGCATTTCTCTCACTATAAATCTAACTCTTTGACATTGATCAAATGTTTTTCTCTCCTTCTTTCGCTGTAAACTTTGCTAACTTCAAATTGTAACTGTGTGTGTGTGTGTTGAGGGTGTGTGAGGCTGTGTGGGGTGTGGAGTGTGTGGGGTGTTTTGTTAGGCTAGTTAGTTGTCTACAACATCGGCTCAACAAGAGTTTAACAATTACAATTGCCACTGGGCGTGCCTTGCGGTTGATCCGTCAAACGTTGTCCCTTCTGTGAGCCACCCACTAACGTTGGATCCGCATCGAGGCTCTCGGACATCTTGTCGCATATAATATCCACCAAGCGCTCAAAGACAGCCTAAAGCACATTTACTTAATTAATGTATCTATTTAAATACTCTATTTAACTTGTACTCACCTTAACATTCACATTCTCCTTGGCCGATGTCTCAAAGAACTCAACGCCCAGTTGATCGGCCAATTGGCGACCACGCTCAAAACTAATCACACGCTGGTCCTCCATATCGCATTTGTTGCCCACCAATATGACCTGAGCATTGTCCCACGAATACGTTTTAATTTGTGTCACCCTATGGAGAGCATAAAAATGAAATCAAAAGACGGTTTTGGTTAATTTAAAAAACATGTTTACTCACCAGTCTTGCACAGAGTTGAAGCTGTCCTCGTTGGTGACATCATACATCAGAATGAAACCCATGGCGCCGCGGTAGTAGGCTGTGGTTATGGTGCGGTAACGCTCTTGGCCAGCTGTATCCTGTATATTGGCAAAAGACAAGCAAGGAAAGTGACAAGCGTTTGGTCAGTGGACAGAGCTTGTTATTCATGGCATGTCGTTACAGGCTCTCGCTCTCGCTCTCGCTCTCGCTCTCTCTCTCTCTCTCTCTTGTATATGCATAAAACGCAAACGCAATTAGTGCTGCCCACACACACCACACAGACACACACACACACACACCCATACTGTGTGGTTGTGTTGGGTGTGGGAACACTTGAGAGTGCGCTCACCTGTGAAACTTGTTGCCTTAGCATACATTGAAGCATTGCTGATGTGAATATATTCACAGCAGCTCAGCAATCAATATAGTTAGTGTGTGTGTGTAAGTGGTTGGGGGGCGTGACTGTGTGTGTGTTTGATTGTGTGTTAACTGAGCACACTTGTCACATTGCCAAATTGCATGCAAATTTTGTTGGCATACAAAAGTATGCTACACTTCATGTCCAGCGGAAGTACGTAAAAGTATGCTACAATTTTTTACTACAGCAGCCAACTGCACTGCGCACAAAAGGCTGCTACAGTTTTGTGTTAAGTCCTTTCCGTACACGAAACTTACCCAAATTTGTAGCTTCACACGCTTGTCATGCCGAAACACCGTCTTGACCTTAAAATCAATGCCGACAGTTGAGACAAACGCCGATGTGAAGCTATCGTCTGCGTAGCGAAAGAGGAAACTGGTTTTGCCCACACTCGAGTTGCCAATGATGAGCAGTTTGAACATGTAATCGAAATTCTGATCAGCCGCATCCTTTTGCCATTTGGGATCACCACCGCCAGCCATTGTTGTGCTGCAAACAAGGAAAGATATGAGAATTAATACTGTATATTGTAAAGTACAATTTTTGTATCAACTTAGCCTGGAAATCTTAGATGGTTAGGGGTGAAAGCGATTGTCATTCACAAAAAATTGTTAGACACTAGTAGCAATTGCTCGAATTCATTTTGAAGTAAAAAAAATCAACATTCCGTATCGGCCTCAATAGAAATTTTTTGCATATTCTTAAGTTTGAATTATTTGATAACTCTTCAAAGATGTTTGATACCACACTGGCCATACTGGTCAGTTGGCTAGCTCAAGGCGTTTGCCTCGTACTGGGACATGCTTGGCAGCACCCACTGTGCACCACTGGACTCTGTCTGCTGCTCAGCTTCTTTACCCAGGCCAATGAGCAGTTACGCTATGAGATTGGCCAACAAATCCATGAACGCTGGCAACGTTTCAAGAAATATTATTCGTTCTCGTTTCTCATACGCAAAAATAACAACAACCACAACATAAATCACAATCACAACAACATCAACAGCCACAACAACAACCACTGCAACAGCATCAACGGCGAGACCTATGTCTATGATTACAGCCTCATGCAGGGACCTCACACCTGGGCCCAAACAGGTAACAATCAGAGCCCGGTTAACATAGACGAACAGTTGGTTCAACGACTGGCCATCCATGAGCTACTCAACTGGAATCATTACGACGAGCTGCCGGCCAGCATTACCTTGGAGAACACTGGACAAACTCTGCTGCTGCGTGCCCAGTTTCGCAGCAATGTGCCCACTGTCAGTGGTGCTGATCTGCTGACCAGCTACACCTTTGTGGAACTCTGCTTCCACTGGGGCTGGTCGAACAGCGAGGGATCCGAGCATACGCTTAACAATCGCAAGTATCCGCTGGAGATGCAGGTGCTGCATCGCACAGGTGCCTCGGTGCCACGTCGCTGCACCAGCAGCTATGATCTGTTGATGATTGCCTATATCTTTGAGTTGTCGGCACACAATCCATTGCTGGATCCACTGATGCAGAACTTGAAGCTGGTCCAGATGCCTGGAAAGCGTGTGCAGATTGCCCCGTTTCCGCTATCGTATTTGATCTATCCGTTTCGCACTGGATTCTATAGTTATGGTGGCTCATTGACCCAGCCACCGTGTTACCAGGGCACCGAGTGGTTCATCTTTCCCGAATCGCTGGCCATCAGTGACTTTCAATTGCGTCACTTCCGTCAGCTGCTCTGCGGCGATGGCTTCACACCCATTTCACGCAATTCACGTCCCGTTCAACCGCTGGGAAATCGCATCATCAATCTAAACTATTTCTGTCCTTATGACACCGCACAGTTGGAACGCATGCGCCTGGAGCTGCTACAACAGCATCAGCAAGAAATCGAAGAGGAACACGCTCTGGAGCAGGCACAGATCGAAGAGCAGCAGCGTCAGCAGCTCAAGGTCAAGTCCATCAACAGCTCCGACGATGAGGGACAGCTGATTGAGACATTGGATACCACCACAACCATCACCACAAACTCGTGCACCAGTGTCTGTGCCACAATTTTGAATCGTGAGGTGGCTGGAAATCCACAGCATCCACAGCAACAGCAGGTGACCTCATGCTGCCCCAATTCCATAATATTCTTCAGTTCGAACAACAACAGCAGCAGCCAAAACAACAGCAGCAGCAACAACAACAGCAGCAACCAGAATAGCAACAACTACAGGAATACCAATAATCTGGATAGCAATGGCAGCGATACCAGTCTCATGGACAAGTGTAATGGACACTTTCAGTTGGATCAGGCTGAGATGATGATGACATTGACCAATGACGTGGGCATCTGTGGCATTGGGGATGGTCTCGGTGTGGGAGCTCGGATTCAATTGATTGAATAGCCAACAAGACGATTTTCTACCTTTTTGTTAGACAATGGTAATCAAAATGAAACTGATTATTCAATTTTGTTTAAAGCAGCGAAAGCAACAGCAACAACAAGAACATTTACTACAGGGACAACAAGAACAAGAACACTTCAATCACTCAAGCGCTGGTAAATGGCTTAAACAAAGTTGCGTTTATATTTTCTAAAGCACAGCAAACAGACATAACAAATTTATAACCCGTTATGTGGCGGTGGGAGGAAGGGGACTAAAGGGACAACTCCTCACACACACAGGGCCTCAAAGAGAGAGAACAGAGAGAGAGTACAGAGAGAAGTAGCAGTAGAGGACTACGTAGAATTAATTGTACAAGAGAAACTTTATAAATCGTTTATAATACAAAGATCGAACCAAGACATATCAAATATAAAATTTGCAAGTTTTAACTAAATACGTTCGCTTTGTTGTCGCTTACCAACACTGGTTTGATTACTCAAGTCGGTAGTTTTAATAAGACTGTCACGTCATTCCCAAATGGCAGCAACAGAAAACGCCGCTGACAGCCAAGCAATCTATTGGCCTTGAAAACTGTTAGCCTTGTAGAAGTGGGATTGGGGAAGGGAGTAGTTAGGGGGCGTGGTAAAAGCGGGATAGCAATTTGAAACTTTGAGTTAAGAGTGACATTTTTTATGCACGCTGCGTACACAACAACATTGTGTCGATAATTTGTATGTATAGGCAACTCTAGCCAACATCATTCACTACCCAACCCCCCTGTCCCCTCCCACTTTTCTCCTTGGGCCATCGTATCAAATGTTGCGCAGATTCGCGCGTCAACCTCAAGGCCTCAAGGCAAAAAAGACACGGCTCCAGCTTTGCTTGGAACTGCTTCTGTTTCTGTGGCTGAGTGGCACTTCTAGCGCTGACTGAGACAGGCACGCGCAGGCATAGACATGCACAGACACGGGCAAACTCAAACAGAATAGTCCACACGGGCTGTTATCAAAGCTCATTGCTTTTATCTCTGCTTCGCCAAGCTGTAATTATCGATTTTTTTACTCTGAGGGTAGACAGTTAGTCGTGATGGTCGTTATGGTTGTTGTGCATGTTCTTTCATGTTTCAAATTGCGTATTTTCTAGGAAAGTGTGCTCATTAAGCAGCTGTTTGGCCAGTATGTGGCCAAAACTCTGTGTGTTACCTTAATTATTGATAAACCTAACTGGGCATCCAATATCACGAACACTCACACACGCACAGTGTATTGTTGTGTGTGTGTGTGTGTGTGTAATGTATTGCTTATGCACAAAACTTGTCAAAGTCTCAATCAAAATTTCAGCTATTGAAAAGTTTTTCGACATTTTGGCAAGTAGTCGATATGCTGCCAGCTTTTGTGGGCTTAAATAACTTTGATTGTTTGACTGTGTATGTGTAAGTGTGTGTGTTTGTGTGTGGGTGTAAAAACTTTATCAAATGGAAATGCACTTAGTGCTAACAAATTTTGTATTGGAACTTTTTTTGGGTATACATTTCCGACAGAAAGTCAGCTACAAATCTTGATAGATAGCAAAAATCAAGCTACACTTGAGAGGGATTAAATTAATCAGAGTTAAATTTATATATTGCATTAAAGTCTTATTTACTTAAACTAATTAAAACCTCTCTAAGCTGAGCTATACACCAAAAACCTTTTAACTGAGTCCCTGCACTCAGCAGCAACAGCAACATCGACGGTGCAGCCAGGTGCGAAGCCACAACAATGAAAAATTCATTTACTGTTTTACTGTGCGTGTGCATTTGACATTGACAACTTTCACTGTCGTTGCCATTTGCTGCAAAAAATAAAACAACAAGCGATTTATCAAAAAACAAGAAAAACAAAAAGAAAGCAAAACACGACGACAACAAACGAGTCGATGTTGTTGTTGTTGTTGCTGCTGCTGTTGTTGACATGCCCAGGGGCAACTAATGAAGCTGAAAATGTAACTGGACATGCGGAGGACTCAAACACATACACACACTGGCACACACACTGGCACACGTAGACACACTCACACGCTTTCATATATTATGTGCATAAATGATGAGTACCACGCGGCGTATACTTATTGTTACGGCTAATGCGAATGCACTTACTGCGACTTAGTCTTGAGGTTGTTACGGTTGTTACACTGTTTTCTACGTCCCTGCAGCTACTGCGTCGTGTGCCGTGTATCTAAATTTCGCCGGATAGCAGCACAAATTCAGATTCTGTGTAAATTCCTTTCTCGTGTCGTCTTTTCTGACCAACTGATGTTTATTGTTGTTGACGTATGCGGGCTAAAGTTGAGTGTTTTACTGTCTGTGTGTGAGTGTGATTAGGTGTGTGTGTGTGGGTGTAAGCGCTTTTCTGTTATTTTATACACATACATATATGCATATATACACAAATCGATAATGTGGCGCTGAGTTACTTATTTTCGCTCGTTTTTGCACTGGTTATCGGGATTTTTAGTTGTTGTTGTGTTGTGTTTTTGGTTTTAGAATTTGTGGCGTGCAGCTCGGAGGCAGTTTTAGCCTTGGCACTGGGTTTGAGGAGTCTCTCTGCTGACAGACTGTTCCTGCCCACTTCCTGTATTTTTGCTGCCTGCTGTTTGCAAATTTGCGCCTCTTGTTTACGATTATTCAATCAATTATTCAGTTTAACGCGCGTCTCGTCTCGCCCGGAATCGCAGTTTATTTAATTATTCATTCAGTTACTTGTGAGCTGGGGGCAATGTGTGTTTTTCCCAATTGTTTTTCACCGTTTTCTTCTTTTTTTTTTCTTGCTTTGTCAAAGAATTTTCTTTCGCTCAATTTTGAACACGTCGTCGTCGTCTTTCACAGGACCACAAATGAGGCAAAAAAATTTTCTGGTCTCTGCCTGGTTACTTGCGGCGAATTGAGTGATGCGGCGAAAATAGACGAATGTACTCGTAGTTTGTATACGTTTTCATCATTTAAAACTGTTTCAAATCGTACAGCTGCTGCTGCCACTGCTCTTTCCTCTGCTTTAGCTTCTGCCTCCGCTGCTTCTGCTAGCGCCTCCAGTGGTGAAAATCGATGGGCTCATCCGCCCCGTGAGTTGTTTGTGTGGGCGCTGAGGCAGCTTTTGCGGCGAGAATTCCTCAAGCTTTCCATTCATGCCGCGCACTTGCGCACTGAGAATAACAGCAGTTGTTAGCCAACACTGGCTAGGTTATCGATAGGCAGTCAAACTTGCGCGCGCTCTTTACAATTTCGATTATGCAAGCGTGTTTTATCTTTATACCTAAATTGCTCGTTTCTAGCTGGATTGATTTATTACAATCAGCAGTAAATATTTTGTGATTAATAGCGCATTGCAGATATAAACAATTTAATTATCAATAGATTAACAAAACAAAGACTTTTGGACACACTACAGTTTGCTATTGCCTGCCAACATGTCCCGCACTAATTTCACAGCGTATTTGGCGGTGCCTGGCGCTGTGGTAACGCCATAGCCACCGTGTCCATAGTTGTGCACCACCTTGAGGCGACGACCTTGTGGGTTGGTGATAAGCTCCGGCTCTACACGCACCACCGAACGATGAGGACGCAAACCCACGCATTCACGTACAATTTCGGCATTTTTAAGGCTGGGCAGGAGATCGTAACAGCGCTCCTTGATGGCCATGCTGTCGTACTTGCACCACTTGGTATTGTAGCTGTCGTACTGACGGCAACCACCCAGTGTGACAGTCTCGAAGCCGGGCAACACATACGTATCAAAATCGCCATAGAAAGCCGTCTTAATCCAGGGAGCACGCACCTTCAACACCTGGCCACGAATGGGCACCAAATGTGGATCGTTACAGAGCTCCTTGGCGCCCATGCCGGTGCAGTTGAGCAGCACGTCGTAGTTCTGCGGCACATCGAAGAAGCTGCTCACATGCTGACGCACTACTTGGCCACCCTGCTTCAAGAATCTACAGGGCAACAAAGCACAATTTAGATGGCAGTAAAAGAAAAGGAATGAATTTAGATTTACTTCTGTGTGGCATAAGGCAGAAAGAGGCGACTCTCAGTCAGGCAGGTAGTAAAGAAGGAGCCATATTTCCAGCCTCCATGGCACAGTTTCAGTTCATCCTCGGTGGCGCGACGATAAACGGGCAGCAGTTTTTCTATAAAGTGATTCTATCAAAGCGGAACAGCGATAAGAATATCAACTGATTAGCTGATAATAAAGTCACCTTACCCGCACTATGGAAGGTGTGGTGCTTGAGAATATGTAGCCAGACAATTCGCAAACGCCGGCCAGCGAAGACTCCTTGGAACGACGCAGTTCATCCCAGTAATTGAATGCATCCGTCATCCATTGCCTGAATACAAATTGTTTAATTAATATTAATTAGAATTAAACTGGAGTACTTACTGTGTTATCTCCTGGGTTGGACCCATAAAACTGGTGCCTGGACGAAAGATACCAGCGGCCACATAGCTCACAGTGTCTTCATTGAAGCGATCTGCGATAATAGAAACCTGTGCATTGGGAAACTGTTGCTGCAGCTCCAATGCGGTGGTTAGACCAATAATTCCACTGCCCACAACGCCGAACTGCATGTCTGCTTTGTATCAAATCAAGCTTCGCACTGACCTCTCTGGCAGTGCAGCGCGAGTATTTAACAACAACTGTTGGATGCTTATCAGTATATGGTGTACAGTATCAATCAATCAACAGCCGCTGATAGCATGCTGCTAAGACAGTGCCTACAATTTGAGAGTGCACTGTAAAGCCATCAACTCACACATTCAGGCACAAATACTGCTTTACCGCAGACCGCTCTCGCTATATTAGCTTAATTTGTTCTCATCTCATAATGATTTCCGTAATGTCTCTTTAAGCAAACAAGTGAGCGTAAAAGTTGCTTTGCTCAATTAAATACATGGCATTACTTCTACAACTCTTAAATAAAACAACAACCTGCCTAGAAAGTTTCTAGTAGAAACACGACGTGTGGAATGGGAAAGAAAAACAGAAACCGAACGCAAATTTGAGCAAGAACGCAAAGTGAGTCAGCTTTTGCACAAAAGCGCTGCGCGGAAAGAGCAAGTGGAAAGATAAATGCGCAAAAGTATCGATATCGTCGATACATTTTGTTGTTCTACGAGTCTCCATCTCAGTTGTAAGATATAAAGCATTTTGGCTAATACAAAACTTTTATTTGAATTTAGTTGACAATGTAACATACATTCACTTATTTACATTTGTAACTCCAAATTGTGCACCACACGATAAAGATTGTACGTCATCAGCAGAGGATTAGCCAAAAGGCGACCGCATTCAGTGTCCACAGAGAGCAAGCACTGCCAAAAAAGTGGAAGCAGAACGAGCAAAGTGCAACAACGGCCACCATAAATCAGGAATATGTCATCAATGTCGCCCAGTGAGGTGAGTTGCTCCACCCCTACAACCCGACCCTTCTCAAATGGCAGCAACAACAATTAATAGGCGTTACTTAAGTGATTAAGACTTCGCCAAAGCAATCGAATATGAACAAAAATGAGAAGAAAAAAAAACAGTTGTGCAAATGTTTGTCAGCTGGTGCTGTCGACGGCTACGGCGCCGCCTCTGTTGCTGCCGGCAGCGGCAGAATTTGTTTTGTTCGCACTGTGCGAAGGTTCAACGTCATCTTATCGTCGTCGCAGATGTTGCATACTTATCACCTCAATAAGGAACAATAATGTTATATAATAATTGAAATGTCACTTCTTTGTTTTCGGTCGCCTTGACTCTCTGCAGCTTGTCACTTTCACCTTTTCACCTGGAGGTCTTTTGTGACGACGGCCGTTTCACTTGTCAGGCAAATCAGAGCCTGCACAACCTACAAAAGACACACACGAACACAGAGATGCATAGTTATCGACCCATGTAGCTTTTGTTTATGCAACCAATTGCAATGAAGCCGCCTCTAACTGTTTATTTACCAGTTTGTTTGTTTATATCAGAGTCGAACTGCAGCGCTTGCTTTTATTTTTGTTTACGCCGCGTAAACAGGCCTTGAAATGACAGCGCCATCTATCGATCCTGTGCTGCTGCCCAGCCTTGCGATTTCCCTTTCCCCCATTCGCACTCACACACACACACAGACTCAGTCGTACACTGGCTTCCACATATAATCGTCCGCTCTGCCCGCAGCGTATCTCACTCAATCCCAAAAGCTCGACGCGTACGCGCAGTTTGCAATTCGCTTTGGTTTTTTACTTTGTTTCGCCGCTGATTTCATTTAGTTCTCGTTAACACGCGGATTCGCACGCGCCGATTTGTATTCGCTTCGTGTGTTTAAAAAAAAACAGAAATTCAAATTGAAATTTACATAAAAGGTTTACACACAATTGGCAAACATTGTGCCAAAATCAGTGCTTGAATTATCAACATACTTAACGGTTTGCCAGGGATACACACTAAGTCCCAATCCAAATTGGATAGGAGTCCCACTAATTGTCTTGGCACACGCTCTACCAATTAATGTTTAGTTTCAAATTTTTTATTTTAAACATATTTTCTGACCGCACGCGTCGTTTTCGCACATTCTGTTTTCGATTAATGGAAATTTTGGGCTGTGTGAACTGATTTTGGCACGCGTTCAAAATATTAATGTATAGAAAGAGTCTACTTATAATGTTTGGTTGGTTTTTCGATATTTGTGCTTCTAGTTGAATAATAATTTTAATCAATTTAGTGACCAGTCACATGTCACTTTGCTTTATATACCATAAAAGCGTCCACTTAATTATGTGCATATCTTTGGTTGTGAAAAGAACAAGTTTCCATATACTTGATATGCAAAATCTGTCGTTCAGTTCATATATAGGCGGTTTTGTCATGTATTCTGCATCGTAGTGAACAAGCCTCCCTGCGGTAGCGATACCTATACAGATTCTCCCTTTTGTCAGATGTGTCTATGATCCGTCATGAAATATTCATCAGTCAAGGCAGACACACACCCTCTACACAAAGAGTAATATATCATTTGAGATAGAACTTCCTTATTGTGCCAAACAGAGACAATGGAGCACACATTATTTAAGCACAATATGTTTAATTAATACTTTATTCCCTTGCTAAAGGTGCCAGCCAAATCATTTGGATTTTTGTTTGCTCATGCATTATTTATCATGAGGTGATCTCCTCTTATCGCCAAAGTCATTAAGACCACCTGGCTATACAAATTTATTTATACTGTAGATAAGCCGATTTATTTGCTTTTAATTTATTCACATGCGCAATTAAATAATTGTTGAGAAATCATCATCATCTCTTATCAAGCTTTCATTTAGTTGTGACATTGTGGTTTAGTAGCTGTCGCTTATAGCGTTCGTTTACTGTACTCAAATCAAGAAAATGCAAATTAATCACTATAATTAAAATGCATTGTCGCCAATTGTTGTGATTTCGCAACGGTGCATATCATTTATAATAATAATAACATTTAATCTCAATTAAATTGTTGTACCAAGTCGCAGTTTTCTTGCTTGATTGTAAATCATAGTCACATAAATTATGTAGCCCATTAGGTTGACATAGATATTTATCAAAAAACACCCATTGTACCTATGACTCATGCGCAAGCAACTTAACCGGCTAAGCAATCACGCGCAGCCAACTTAACAAGCCGGGCTGTGTTGCCGAATTTCTTATAGTAAGTGCAGCAGTTGTCACTTCTCCTCTTCATGGCTAAATCAGCAGTAGTAAAGTTGTTTTTATTGCACTTTTTCATGCACTACTCGCGTGCTGTCGTTGAGGACACGTTCGCAAGTTTTGATACTGATTAATTTGTGAATTGAAATCGTTATTACGTATTGATTGCTCATAAAGAATCAATGAACTGAAAGATGAACTGTATCACTTTGCGTATACGTGATACACGCCTACCTCTTGCTCACTATTCCCCTCTCAGTCTTTCACACTCTACCTCTCCTTTTCTCTGCTAGCCTTTTCACTGCTTTTCTGTGTGTTTGGAGTGGCTTTTAAATATATAAAATAAACCTGCACATCAGGTTTTTCGTTTATTTATACTTGATGCGACATTCAACGCTTCAAAATTCAAACCGATTAACTATCAATCTCTGACGTCAGAGTTCCTTGCCACAATGAC
This sequence comes from Drosophila acutilabella, assembly GCA_035046005.1. NCBI lineage: Eukaryota > Metazoa > Arthropoda > Insecta > Diptera > Drosophilidae > Drosophila > Drosophila acutilabella. The sequence goes on along the minus strand of JAWNOK010000024.1, from coordinate 9,916,582 downwards.
GTTGCTAAACAGCACAGCACAGCACAGAACGGAACAGAATCTCGTTTGCATCCACGTACGACTAAGCTGTATAATAAGTAGTATTCTTATCGATTGTAGCATGAAAAACAGAGCAGCGGGAGAGAGGAGAGCAGAGAGCGGATAGAGCAGGCCTTATATGAAGGTCGAAATTGTTGATTTAGCAAATTGCAAGTTTAAGGTTATGCTGTACATTTCCTCTTGGCCCCCCGCAACAGCCCCTGGTCACGCCCTGACAGTCTGTCCCTGGCACAGCTCGTTGCTATTTTTGCGCATTTTTGTCGGTTCTCTTTTGGCCTGGTTGTAATAATGCGCTTAACGTTCTGGCCACAAAGAGGATGGCTAAGAAGGGAGTGCTGTTGGGTAATCAGGAAATCATTTTATATGGCTTTGGCGCATGTGAAAGTTGCATAATTATTTTCTGTGTATTTTTTTTTTGGGCCCATTGGTGAATCAACTGGCCAACTGGCGAAGGCTGGCCCTAAAAAAAATTGGCCAAGTGAATGAAAAAAGTAAATAGTCACAGAGAAATTAAATGAAAACAATAAACAACCAAATGATGGCCATGACTCAGAATTGCTCACAGTCGCAGCTTTTTTCGTCACACCTGTCTACACACTCTCTTTCCATCTCTTTCGCTCCGCTAACTTATTCTATCATCTTCTCTGTCGTCGGTTGTATTTTTTTTTGGGGCTTTCTAGCGACTCGTTGTTTTGGTCCAAACGACCTTCACACCAGCAGCCAACTCATTTGGCCACTCACTGCCCGCCGGGTACGCCCACTCGCAACGCCCACTACTTATTTTTAATCAGCTGTTGTTGTTTTTTGTCAAGTTTATCAGCCTTTGGGACTTTTATCTTTTGCTTTTACTTATTTTATTGTTTACTCGATCAAAACATTTCTAAAGAAAACCGATTGGTAGAAAAACAAAACGTAAATTCAAGAAATTTGCAGTCGAATTTGTTTATCTTATTTTCGTACAGTTTTGTTTGGTTTTTTATTGTTGTTGCTAGCTCTTAAATTAATTTCAAGTTTTTGAGTAATAGTTTAATTTGTTTACTTTAAATTTGGTTGAAAATTGAAAGAGTTTGAATGATTAATGGCAAGTGTTTGTGTACTTTTGGCTACGCGATTTCCCCTGCTCTTAGTTTTTGCAGGATAACTCATAGTCGTGCTACATTTTGCAGCTGCTTTTTTTATAGTTTTCCCAGCGGGGGACTTGCAGCCAACGACTTGACAACAAACGGCGGCTAGTTGAAAATTAGAAAATGTATCCGCATCTTTTTTTAGACCAGCAAGCGTGGGAGGGTGACTTGAGGGGGGAGTAGGGGAATAGGGCAGACCTTTTCAGCAGCAAGAAACAGAAGATTTGAATTGGGAATTCATAGAAAGTTAATCATTATGTGCTAATTTCGATTTGTAGTTCCTTAGCTTGTTAACAATCAGCTGCAGCTCCCAGTGGTTCCAATTACAACTTGTATATAATTAATCATCGTTTCAACGAATCAATTTGATTGACTTTTTATTTATTCTCGCACGTTCTCAATTCCCATTTCCATTCCCATTCCAAATTGTAAATGCAACTTTAGCTATTGATTTGCGCTGCCAATTGAAATTTGTAATGCATTTTTCCCATTGACGTCGCCAATCAGCGTCGCAGTCGCAGCCAGAGTCGTTTATGGCCCAGTTTATTGTGCTTTATTGTGTGTGCTGCTTTTGGCCTTAATTTTTGCCAATTACTCGGCCACAATTCGGCCCAAATATATGTACATATATGAATTTTCTTATTTTTACATGTTTATTTTCCATATTCGAATCGTTATCTTATCAGCTGCTGTTATCAGCTGCACTGAGCGTGCTTTATGCCACGCTGCCGTTACCGGAACGGGTATGTAAAGCAGGCGGAATGGGCGTGTGCAAATGTTTCATCATCTCAGCTGCAGATTCTGCACAGGTCGGGAGCATGTACTACCTGTGCACAGCCAGATTGATATGTATATGGCTATATCCCTGTATACCCCTGTGTATAAGCAGAGAAACGAGTTTTCTGTCTGTCTGGCTGACTGCACAAAATGCCTATTTTGATAGTGCAAAACTGATAATACAGCAACGAGCAATGTGTCGTAAAGTGAGCAGGCATCGACCTGGGAATACCCTTTGATGTTTGTTGTATTTTGTGGCGCATTTTCTGTGAACTTTGAAGTTCTGTGTGCTTAATCATTATCGTAAAAGTTTTATCTTTATGTGTTTAAAACGGTTAATAAGTTTTAGTAAACTTATCGAACTAAAAATACACTCACTTTTTAGCCTTTTCGCTGCCTAAGTTATACCCATCATAGTCCCTTACAAAGTTAGGGTATCTTGAGCACTTACACTACGCAGTCAGAGGCACGTTGACGTTCCCGACGAAGGCGATGACTCCGTTGTCGTTGTCGTCGTCGCTTCGTCTTGTCGTCGTCTCGTCTCGAGAGTTTTGTTTGTATTGCTTTCGAGCCAATTTCTCGCGGCGTTTTTGCCACAGTCGTTGGCCGAACGTTGGCGCAATTGGCAGTTCAAATTCGGCTCGTGCATCGGAATCGCATTTCGTATCGCAATTTAACTTTATAGGTTTGTGGCCGAGACAAAGTAGAAATGTGGTCCCTGGACAAAAGTAACTAAACGAAGTGTGCTCTGTTGACGGCAAACAAAACAGACTAAATAAATCTAATCTATAATTTTAGTTTAGAACAGAACTCAAGCAAATCAAACCGAGATATCGAAATAAACGCGAAATAGCTGAAAAGTGTACACAGTTATCAATTGGATCGTGTTTCAGAAGTGTCGTGATATAAAAAAAGTGACAAAATGTTTAAATTATTCAAAAAAACCAAAGACAAAATTCCCAAATCGGAAATTATAACCGAACCCAAGGAGCCAAAAACTCCACCGGTTTCAAAATGTGGCAAGCCCCTTTTGCTCGACAATATGCGCTGGGAGGCAAGTATCTATATATAAAATAACTATAGGGTATAAACTGCTATATAGCCAATTGAACTCTGAACTGTGGCGATCACTTGGCCTTGGCTATAATTACTGCTAGCCATATCAAAACAAACTGAAACTGATAGCCCCGACATTAGTGTGTAGTGTTAATGCTTTCATAAAGGCTTTAACGCCTTTCTCAAGTGCTTAAAAGTGGTGTAAAGCTATTAACTGATATTTCCGATCTATACAACTTAAATACACTACATTCAAAGCATTGCAAATTGCGTCATTGAGTGTGCACACTCCGGAAACGAGCTCTCTGTAGAGAGTAGAGTGGAGTAAAATGGGGTAGCTTGAATAGAGTAGGCAACTTGAGACGCAAATTGATCAAGGGCGCTTCATTTGTTCCGTGTCTTGTGATTATTATTTTTAATTAATCTTCCTTGCGAAAAGAACATTAGTTCTTGGCGCTTATCAAGGCAGCCGATAAAATGCTGGCTTATAGCAGTATTTGTGACTGCGCTATATATAAATATATTTATGGCTAGCTGATAAATAGCTAAAAAGCAGAAAAAAGTAAGAATAACAAAACAATTCATAGCGTTTATTATCTAATCTATACAATGCCCGACTCTTATCGTTAACCATATACTATACAGAGATTGACGTTTGTAAGCTCAAAGGAAATGCGATAAAAAAAAGAGTTATGTACCTGAAAAGTAAGCAACGATTACATAGAGAAAGAGGGAGGGCAATGAAACTGTAGAAAGAAAGAACGAAATAACAAAACTGAAATGCATTTCTATCGTAGATAAGATAAAAAGTAATACTATGAAACTGTGGCTAATTGCAATCTTTTCCTCCTTCCTCTTTGTCTATCCACAGCGTCGCCTGCACAAAGAGTTGATGTCCCTGATCAAGGAGCCGCCACCAGGTGTGACCGTGGACACCGAAAGTGTACAGCAAAACTTATCCGAGTAAGTATCTAGATACGCACACACTTGAGTATATTTGGCGTGTGTGCTACATTTGCCACATGGCCACAACTAGGCCAAGTTCGCGAAACTCGTTTAGCTGTTTTTGTGCTTAATTGTTTACCTGAAGTGCAATAAAAATAGTAATAATAATAATAATGATAATGTTAATGCTGCTTTTAATTACAGATGGAAAATAAATATCAAAGGTTTCGAGGGCACACTCTACGAGGGCGAAGACTTTCAATTGCTGTTCAAATTCAACAACAAATATCCCTTTGATTCACCAGAGGTGAGTGTGCTGATAACACGTGTGTGTGTGTGTGGGCTTAACTAACTGATAATCATTATCATATGATCGTTCGATTGCTAATTTTTTGCAGGTCACGTTCATTGGCAGCAATATACCTGTGCATCCGCATGTCTATAGCAATGGACACATCTGCCTATCCATACTGACCGAGGACTGGTCGCCGGCGCTGTCGGTGCAATCGGTGTGCCTTAGCATAGCCTCCATGTTGAGCAGCTGTCGCGAAAAGAAGCGGCCGCCCGATAATACGCTCTACGTGAAGACCTGCAACAAGAATCCAAAAAAGACTAAATGGTGGTACCATGGTGCGTATGCGTAACACACTTTATTCCCATCTGGCTCGATTACTTATTACTCTATTTATTTACAGATGATTCTGTTTAGTTAGCGTTGCAATTTATGACTACTGCCTGCTTGCTTGTGTTGCAACAACCACAAAACATATGGCAAATTTGTTGCTCGCCGTCGAGAACCGACATAGGAACAATAACTGAGAGAAGAAGAAAATGAAGCAATAGCTACAACTTTTTAAGGCCTAGACACTTTAGGTGTAAATTAGCTGTGACAGTTAAGAAAGCGTTGTTAACTTTTAAACTAAAACACACACCCAACACTCTCACCCACACACCGAACAGTGCACTTTGAAATCAGAAGGCAAACAACAATAATATATATATATTTATATATATATATAGGCATATATAAAGAACTAAACTAACGGCAAACAATCAACTTATACTAATATGCTAAAAACAACACCCGACGCGAGCAACAAAAATCTATAAACAACTGTATAAAACAACAAAACAAAACAATATAATTAAATGTTAACATTTTAAATTAGAATGTAAGGCCCGAAAATTAGCGTCTAAATTAAATGTTATTGATAACTTAACAGTTAAGCTTTGTCTGTAAACAGTAACAATCAAATCCCCATTGTTCGTATGTTGCAATCAGTCAGTGGCAGCAACATTCCAAGTCAACACTGCTGCACACTGATCTGAATGGCAACTAAACCATAATCACAACCAATTTAATTGTAACTCTTAATTTATATATATACAAAGATTGTAAAATGCAGCGTGGCATTGGGTTTCCAATTGATAAACGAGACTCAAGCTTTACATTTGAGAATGTATTGATAACATTAAACTATGTACTGTACTATATTATTTCTATTTGTATCTGTATTTGTATAATGTATTAAGAGTCGTCCCGCATTAAGCACATTTTGTAATTTCTCGATCATAAATTCATGCAAATTCATTCACATATTTCGCACTGTAAAACATCATTTGATCCATTATATCGGGAAAACACTAATTATTAGATTTGGCTAAGAAGAATGATAACCCAATTGTGGCCAAAACAAAATCTCTCATGTGGCACGTTCGCAAAACACATTTACCTCTTACTGTGCAACTAGAATATGAAATGTGGCGAGTTACTCGCTAAAATACTTATGTGTAATAATATGTATAAATACTATATATTAAAATATATCTGTATCTGTATCTATGTGTATCTGTCTGCGACTATATTTAGCATATGCCTATAAAAAATTACTGTTAAAACAAGTATTTAATAAAACAAACCCAAGTCTGTAATCATGTGAAATGTAGTTTGTTTTCTTACTGCTTAATTTATGTTAAGTAACAGTACTGATTATCTAGGGGAAGTGAGGGGAAGGCGCGCTGTTTAGGAACTGAAATGCACCAGCAAGTTTCAAGTTATCGCAGCTATAATACCAGGCGAACAGCAAGTAACGGAGGTGATCATGTTTTCCTTCATTCCACTTTTCCGTCTATGCTGGCCAGTCGACGGCATATGCATGTAAGAGACTAACTTGCGCTCTCCCCGCTCTTATACCAGTAGAAGAGCATAAGACAAGCGACGATTTCGCTGTCCTTCATTCTACTTTTCCGCCAAAGCTAGGAGTCGACGGACAGAGCACATAAGAGACTGCATAAACAAACTGATTGTAGCGTCTTTTCAACCATTTCCCTTCTTTTCAACATTTGCTTTATTTATGGTTTAATATAAGTGGATTTTGTATAAATATAAATTACAGTTTGTGGAAATAGTTAATGCAAGCATAAAGGAGACACAATTGTTCAACAAAAGTTACTAAGCGTGCTGTGCTCTTCTGTTTGATGGCTCGTTTCAAGCTAAGGGCTGACACCGATGCCCGTGATAGGTGTGAAGTAGAGGCACTGCAGCGCCTCCTGGAGGGCACGCTGACAGGCGAGGGTGGACGTGAAGCCGCCCGCGTTCTCTTGTGGCGTCTCGGCGCGTATGTGATTAATGTAACCCATGGATTCGACGTCGCTGGCAGGCGGTGGTGTGGGACCTTCGGTGTAGGGAATGTAGGGTTCGTAGATGAACAGCGGTCCCTCCTCCGACTTGGGCACGGGAATCATAGATGGATCGGCCGTTTGACCAAATTTGATGCCTGTTGAGAATTCATTTGCAGGTTTCGGAGGCGGCAGTGTCTTCTCTTCCTCGCGCTGTTTCTCCGCCTTCTCGGCGAATTCGCTGACGATCTGGACAGCGTCTTTGCCGCTGTACATGAGCTCCTCTATGAGTGCTTGCTTGTCGCGTGCCTTTTTCTTTTTATGCTCGGTTTCTAGTTCGTCTAGTTCTTTTTTGCGTGACTCCTCCCGCGCCCGCTCTAGTTCCAGCATCTCCTCCAATGCATACTCGTCGCGCCCGACACGTGTCTTGTTCCGTTGTATGACCTCACGATTGTCCCGCTTGTAGGCTTCGATGCGTTTGTTAGTCTCGATAATTTCAATGTTGTTGCACAGATTGTATACAATATCCTCGATCTCCTCCAAATAATCATTGTACTCCTCCAACGAGGCAAAGTCCTCTTCGCGTTTGTTGTAGTCTCGCAGAATACGACGTCGTATGTCCACCTCCTTTTCAACCATCGGATCCTCGAACAGCTGTACGCGAAAGTTGTTGCGTCGCAGGGGCACCATGCACTCCGGACAGGCGCCGGACCCCTTAAGGAACAGCATGTCCACGCATGATTCGCACAGCGTGTGACCGCAGACGTTGACCATCAACTTAAGCGAGGGATTGCGGTATTTGGTGGTCTTGCACCGCGGGCAAGCTTGCTCCTCCATGCTGGTGCTTTTTTACACTTTATGCTACAATTTAATAACTGCACAACTAAAATGCCGACACAAAACAAAACGGCGTTACTCAAAATGGCACATCAGTTGTTTTCGTCGTGTATCGATATATTCTGCTGCCACTCTGCAACACTGACAACAGTATGGTAGCTCTAATCCAGACACGCAGTCGGTAATCGATAGTTCTGAGCATTTCAAATAATAAACAGCTGTTTAATCATTTTCAAACATTTTATTTCAAACAGCATACGCGTTAATTTTCACATTAAGAGTAGAATTTAAATATGGTTTTCAATATACACGCAGATTAATATATATTTGTAATATATTTTTTATATATGATTATTTGCATTAAATATTTAAATAATTTACATCGATCAAAACCTTTTCTTATGATGTACGTACATTTGTTATTTCAGCAGTAAGTTTTTAATTATTCTTGTTATAATCGCGTACATATTGTGTGAGTCTGTGTGTGTGTACTGTGTTTGTTATAAGTAGTTAAAAGCATTTCCAAGCAGTTGCACAAACATTTGAAATCAATTAACAATTTACGCTGATTACTTGGATTTGTTAGTTAGTAGCAAATTGTATTTCGTAATACTTCAGGAAAAGGTCGTGTGTGTGTGTTGTTGGGTGTGAGTTGGGTGTGTGTTTTGATTTAAAGCAGCACATTTTGAATTATGAGAAATATATATACTTATATACTTAAAATGCTAGAGTGGGCTAGTAAATTTAGGCTAACTTACTAGCTAATATGTTGCTTGGGCTTATATAATTTATACAATCTTGTTGAATGGAAAGCAAAGTTAACATAAAACAATACAGATAGATTTACACATATACAGATACAGATACAAGATACAAGATACGGCTACATATTTATTAAGTATGTAAGTATGTAGTGTGTCTGTAGTTTAGATGTAAATATTTCAAAGAAATCGACACGAAAACCTAAAGAAAGAATCAAAGGCGCTCCTGTTTTCTCTGTATAGGTTCAACAAATTTTCGATTCAATTATAAATCGAATCACTGTAAATATCACAATTTAGTTAACACATACTATACAATGCATACAATTAAAATAATCAATTGAAAAACGTTTCGTCATTAACAATAGTTGCCACCAAAAGCAAAAATGAAAAAAATAATTAAAAAAAAAGAATTTCAAACTTTTTCTCATTTTCCGTTGTCGAGTAAAAACGATGAGAAGGCGGGCGGACGAGTGGGCGTGGGCGTTGTCGGTCAGGATTAAGGAATGGGGAAGTTTTTGGGTTGGATTACAGAAATTAAAACCATTTAACGAGCTAGCCCTGCAAAGCGGTGACCTCCTCCTCCAGCTCAGCGTCGACCTCATCGATCTTGGAGCCGCTACAGCCGCGACACTTGCAGCAAATAATGCACGGCGCCGCCAGCAACAACAACGGCGATGCCACCAATAACAAAATGCCAAAGCCAGCAAATATGCCAATAACTTGAGCACGATGCCACACAACCGAGGCACGCGAATGACCCAATTTATTCTTGCACGGTCCCTTGTCATAATGCCGCAGCAGAAAGTCATCCTATGCCAACAAAATAAAGAGAAGAAAGAAAAAAAAGGGAGAAGCATTAGTAAGTACAAAAAAAAAGGATAAAGAAACTTGAGAAGGCACACTCACATCGAGACTGGCGAGACAATACCAGCAGAAGACGTGCTTGCAACGCTTGCACATCATCTGAGCACATCCCTCGTCCTTCTCAATGGGCACCGCGCACATGGGGCAGCACTTGATGAGCTCATTGTCAAAGGGTATGCCAATGTCGTCCTGTCCATCGGCAATCAAACGACGTCCAAATTCCTCGCAACTAATGTTCGGATGATACTGCAAAGGCAACAGAGTAAAAAGGTTTAGTTTAGAGAACAATTCTTAAAGTAATTTGGCTTGAGCTCCCGCACCCTAACTCACTCATTTATTGATCAACTAGAAGTATTAGAATTATTACTTCTTAGCTCTTTTTTAAATTTATGGCTTTCATTTGAAATGCACAGCAAAAAGTCATAACTTCTAGTGAAAGTACATCTTAAAACTCACCGCTTTCTTGCAGAGCGCACAGAACTCATCCTTGCACGAAGGACAATGCACGGAGACGGAGAGCAGTGCCGTCATCGCATCTAGTTGCGGTGTATAGCTCTGTGAAGTCGAGGGCGTTTCATCCATTTGGCAAATGGCACTGCCACCAGCAGTTCCACTCGAAGTGCCAGTCGTAGTGGCAGCAGCACCACCACCATTAGCACCACTAGGAGCAGCAGGTGTAGCTGTAGTAGTAGCCGTGGCAGAAGTAGCACCGCTGCCCACCATGCAAATTGTCTCGCAGCCGGCACGTGGACACCAGGTGCGCGTCTTGTCCAATTCGATTTCTAGAAAATCAAGCAAAGATTGTGATAAATGTGATTCGATTAGCGGTGGCACAGGTGGGGATGATGGCAGTTGGGAATGAAGGCAGGCAGCTAGATTAACTGTGGATTAACGTACCTCGATTCAAGCGATAACGATGGTGCTTTTTCAGCAAATTCGTTGTGGTTAGATTCGCAATTTCAGGCAATGAGATGGCGCCCTGAGCCGGACATTTGGCATCCGGGCAGGAGATCTCGTAGGCGCCTTCGGTTATTTCAAACTCCACGTAGGCGCGCATGCACTGCAAATGAGCAAACAAGAACAAAAATAGATTAATAGAGCTATAGAAGCTAGAGAGAAAGAGGGAGTAAGTCAGAGAGAGAGGAAAAGGCCTAAAGATGTGGTAAACTTTCAATTATTTTTGTTGCGATGCTAAACTAAATAATTTGCCAAGTTGCGCCACATAATCCGCTTTGAGCCGGGCCCAAACTTGTGCCTGGTTGCTGGTTGTTGCCCCACAATTCCATTAGCTCACTATGGCAACCAATAGTGGCAGTAATATGCCATGCTGCCACCTTACCACGTCCAAAACTCACACAGCCTCTGCTGTCGACCCTTGGGCAAAAGTTTTTGTCAAGGCATTTTGTAAATGCTGTTGCCTGCTTTTTGCATTCACAGCAGCCACAAAAGTGTGGCTGTCAAAATTATTTCACTTTTAAGCACCCCAAACACACACACACACACACACGCACACCCCACACACACAGTGACAGCCACAAAGTTTGGAACCGAGCGACAAAATGCTCTGCGGAAGCTGTATAAATAAAGATTTAAAAACTTTTTGCCTCCGTCCGACGTGTCCGTGTCCATGTCCGAGATTTGCTCGGCCTTCTGCGCATTAAAGTAATGAAATTGCAAACGGAAACGGAAATGGAAACGGAAACGGAAAAGCAGCCAAATGCTGCTCAGCACACAAACATTTAGATATGCTGCAAATATCACGCACTAAAGTCAAATATAATTAAAGTACTTCATTTCAGTCAGCTATTTACAGGGTATGCCGCAGGTCTAGCTGTTTTTTTTCGGCACACAAACTGTAGCACACTTTTATGGCCCAAAACGCAGAAAGAAAAAACTTTCATATTGTTAAAAATAATAATCCATAAAAATAATTACTATAAAGTAAAGTAAAATAAAGTGCAAAATGTTGCCGTAAAAACTTTGTCATGTTAAGCAGCTTTTGTCAGCGTGCTGAACAGCTTTTGTCTTGCAAAATCGCAAATTTAAGTGCAAATTTTGTGGCAAAAATTTAATAAACTCAACTTTAAAATGTGCATATTAATGAGTGGAATTTCTTTCGATTTTCCGTTGTCCACTTGTAATTTTTTGGATTTACCGCATTGGCGGCATTTTCAGCATTATGCAAACAAAACGGCAGATTTACAAAAGCCGGCTGCAATTTGCGTTTGCGGCATCATATTTTTAATCGCGTCCATCACAGCTCGAAATCCCATTTGCTGCATACATTTTACTTAATCCGGCAGCAGCTTGACGAGCTTACCTGGCCATCAGTCAGTGCCAGCGGAGTCATGCCACCGCGTTGCATGGTCATAGCAGAAGCAGCCGCAGCCGTGGCATAAGCTGCATAAAGCTTAACTGAAATGAATATGCAGCGTCAGGCTAAAAAACTACAGGAACTGAGGCTGTGGCAGCAACAGCTGTTGCCACAATTTAGTGGCATGTGGCCGCGGCCACGGCAGCAGCTGCACTTCCGCTCAACAATTCATGCGATGTCAAGGCATCAAGCAGAATCAAAGCAAAAGAAATTACAAAATCCATTGTGAAAATAGTTTGCTTTAAAGGCTAATGAAAGTATTAAACGTTGATCAGAAAAAATATGAAGAAAGGCTTTAAATAAGAGTAGATGTAATCAGTTCTTTACTACAATTTTAATTTTTAATTCAGAAGGCTTTTTTGCTTCTCTTATTGGCGTCTCTTCTTTGAACGATCTTCTTTTATGTTCTACCTAAAGCTAGATCTACCCTGCTACTCTTATTAGTTAGAGTGAGATAACTATCTCATTTATGTTAACTCATAAAGGCACTGTTAGTCCTAGCGATGGCACTGTTATTGGTTAACCAGTAGTGGTATGCCATCATTCTACTACATAAGTGAATCAAATACAAAGCAAACACATTCACAAGTTCTCGAAGTCAACATAAAGCAATAATTAAGCATAGAAGCAGAGCAAACATTAATAAAAACAAGAGAAAGTAGCACACACAAATTTAATTAGTTTAATTTATGTAACTGCCATGAAACTTCAGTTTGCTCTCTGCCAAATTGTATTAATTTACAAATGCTCTTTGACCCCGCCCACCAGCTATGCCCTACCCCTTCCCTACGCCTTTCCATGCCAACCTTTCGTCATGTCAACAGTTTGCAGTTTTTATGTTTTAAAGTGCTCAATTGTGTGGGCCATTAAAAGCCAAATGTCATGGCACAAAAACACACACATAGTATGGTGTATATGTAAACAGAAATATATAAAAATATTAGTATTAATAACAGCACTTGGTAAATTTCCGGCTGCGAAGCATAAAGCACTTTTCCAGCTAGCAAAAAGCGGAAACTGCTGGCAATATCTATAAAATGGCAACCAAACGAGCGCAAGAGATAGCGAGCTGCGAAGCAGATAGACAGAGAGGGAGAGAGAGACAGGGAGAAAGCCAAAAGGAAGCTGCAGACGAAATAAACAAATAAAAATTGACAAAGTTACCATTTACATGTTGAAACATTTTTTATCAGTCGCAACGCCAGCAGACGGCTCAACTTTTTTCGGCTCTCTCACACACACACATTCCCCCTCTCTCTCTCACTTTGTGTGTAAGCATGATATGTTGATATATGTATGTGCTTTATTTCAGTGCCAAATACCCCTCTACATCCCCTGCCACTCCCACTTGCCGTCTTACCCACCACAGTTTATCACTGTTGCTGTTTTGCGCGTCTGTTTCGATGCCATTTTATGACACACGACATTGTTAGCAATAAAACAACATTTGTTAACGCTTTCATCCCATTTGCAGCCGGAACGTGTACAGGCACAACAATTTAATATATTCTTGTATGCCATTTATTGCCATAGGCCACGAAAAATGGCCCAAAAGCGTCACAGATATTGGCTTAAAAACTCACTTATTGCCTACCGAAAGGCAACAGTAAAAATCGTTTATTTCATTTTGATCAATTTAAAAAGGGGTAACACATTTTTACAGCACTTTTCAGCACTGTCTTCAGGCACTTAAAGCACATTAAAGACAAAAGCTGACTGATTTGGTCACTTTTTTGTGCTTAATTGGTTTGCAACCGTTTTCAGCACTTTAAACTTTAACCCTTAATTAAACTTAAGGCTTCAATTTGCTTTAATTTAATCGACTATCAGTTGTCGATAGCGAAATAAATGTTCAAATTAGCCACAATCATAAACAAATTGATTGTAGCATACTTTCAGGCACAATTTAGCCGCGTCTAACGAATGAAATGGCAAAACTGGGCTAAAACGAGTAAATGCTGTTGCTATTGCTGCTGGTAATTGCAGGACATTAAGCTGGGCAGGTATTAAAGGACCTTTCGTTGACGTTGTCGTCGTCTGTCGTGCATAAAAAGCATAATGAATGCGAGGCCAATTTCGCGCGCACACATACAAACACATAAAAACACAGACATGTAAGCCCCGAGTCGATATTATCCTGCAGCCAATTACGCACACACACACTCTCTCTCAAAGGAGCAACTATAGTTGCTCAGTGTCCTGTGCGCTTTTATCTAACTCATTAGCAACGACACTTTAATTAATAGTCAGCTGACTATGTACCTCTCTTTCGCTCTATCCCTTTCCCTCACGATCTCTACTGCCTTTCGCACAGCACGTCAGCTGACAGGATGACAGGACGCAGCCTCAACTAGTAACCAGCAACAACAGGACTTTCTTGTGACGTCTGGGCATCTCTTTCGTTTCTTTCCCTCTCTTTCTATCTCTCTTTTGTCCCTCTCGCACACTTAGTTGCTCCTTGTTCTATGACCACTAAATGAATTACTTTGCCAACACGCTATAAATGCAAATTTATGGCAATCATTACGTTAACGTCACGTTAACATTGTCCTTACGTTACGTCGTTGTCATTTACGTTAACTTCCTCTCACTCCCTCTGTTTATTCCCCATAAAGTTTTAATGCGCATTAAAATGCTGCAATTTGATTTAGTTAATGCAATTTGCCGGTGATTCGCGATTGATTCATTGATTGAAATGTTGCCGCAGTGTGAGAATTCGCATTAAATGTATAATTACCAGCACAAAGGCAGGAATAAGCCCCAATTAATCCCATTTTTATTTCCGCTCTTACAAGGTCTATAGTGCCTAACTTTATTACTTCTTACAATAGCCTGTCTACCTTTATTACCTTTACACAACTTTTCATTTACTTCCTTACTAAATTCTACTTTTATGATTTAAACTTTAACAAATAATATTCCTGCTTGGCTTAAGTCTCCTTCCCTTCATTCTCCAATTGCTTTACCTAGTTTTACTCCTTTTTTACTACTTAATTTTACACCAACATCTTCAATTTTACTGTTTTTATTTGTGTTTACCACTTTTATCTACAGCTTAGAATATTCCCCCTTTTATATCGATTCTGTTTTTACATACAACTTCCCCGTTTGCACCTTTTCCTTTGTTACCGTCACTTTTTTCTACTTTCTCCTACTGCTATTTTCCATACTACTAATCTACTACCAATTTCCATGCTTGTCTAATATGCTACTTGCATTTTAAAGCCCTCTCTCTCACCAGTTTATCGCCTTAATCCAACTTATGTCTCATATTTCCAACTAACCTCCTACTCGGCACTTTACACTCTTACGTACGACTCTTACTTATTACTCCTACAGCTAGTTCTAATCCTGTTAAACTGCTCTTACTACATTACTCAATTTTGCACTTTTCTACCTACGTTCTTCTATTTCCCACTTGTCTGCACTTCACCTATTTTGTGCTACACCCTATCTCCCTACCTTCTTTTTAGACCCCGTACTCTTTAAAAAAGAGTAAAGGGGGTCTATTAAGTTTGTCAGAAGCGAGATGTGCGTAACAGGCAGAAGGAGGCGTGGCCGACCCCATAAAGTATATATATTCTTGATCAGCATCAACAGCCGAGTCGATATAGCCATGTCCGTCTGTCCGTCTGTCCGTCTGTCCGTATGAACACCTGGGTCTTTTAAACTACAAAAGCTAGAACCATGAAATTCACAATGAAAGTCCGTTATTATGTCAAGCAGATCAAGTTTATTTCAAATTGTTGCCACGCCCCCTACCGCCCCCGCAATGAGCAAAAAACCAGACGAACCTCGAGAAAATTTTTGTTTTAGGCAAATATCTCAGTAACTATAGCACTTAGGAGCACCAATTTTGGTATACAGGTTCCTAGAGACAGCCTTAATATAACGCCATTCAAAATTTTGAGCTGCCACGCCCCCTTTGCTCATCAGAAATAAAAGACTCTCCAGCTTCAATGCCTTGTTTCAGGCATTAAATCAAATAGTACAGTGTTGTAATTTAACATACGCTTAGAGAATTACTATTTCTAACTTTCCTGAAAGTGGCATCAAAATCCTATGTCAAACAACAGAGAAATTACGATTCAAAGTTGAAGTTATTTTAAAGCAAAATCACTGCATGCGCGCAACACATACAAACAAACACAGAAACATACAAACATATGTTCGAACGTTTTCTCTACCTGCTGGCGGCAGCGCTGCCCGGAGCCGCTGGCCGCGCCGACCAATGCAATACATACACACATATGTATGTGTGCACATACATATATGCAAATAATCGGAAGAATGATAGAAGAGGTGTGTGGTGCAACTGGTAGAGTTGCGGCGCAATGTGGAACCTTCGCATGGATCGCGGGTTTGAGTGCTGACAATGACAGTTGTTAATTTATTTAGTTTTTAGTTTTAATTCAAAATGTAAATATTTAATTTAAATTTTTTAAATTTCATTTTAAAGTTTTAATTTAAATAAAATGCAATACTATGGGAGTACGGGGTCTTTTACAGTCGGCTCGATCGACTGTAGCCTTTCTTACTTGTTTCTATTCCCTTTATTCCCACTCCTCCTTTGATAAATGCACCTCTGCTCACATATGCTTTTGGTGGCTTTAAGTCAATCCAATAAGCGACAGGAACAAACGGTAGTATGGACTCGGACTGGGATTAAGAGCAGGACTATGACTACAACTGTCGAGTGACATTGTTCTCCTGCAGGATATTAGATGGAATCCTCTTAGCTGATGCTGTACTCGTTGCTGTTGCAATTGTTGTAAAAGCTCTGATTGAAAGCGAGAAAGCCATAATAAAAACAAAACAATGTTGTCACAAACATCCCCACGCCACCACATGTGTGTGCGTGTGTGTTTATGTGGGTGTTTGTTTGTATGATAAAACAAAGCAATGCTTGCCACATGCCACATGCCACACACCGCTTTTCGCATGCATGCGGCTCAATACTGCAAATTTAATGATCTCTCGCACAGTTGAAGCCACCGACGACGACGACGATGAGAACGGAAAACTGTCGTTTAAAATGCATTGAAAGTATCGAAAAGGAGAGAATGGAAAACATAAAGGAAACTCTTCCTTTAATGGTGGGGAAAATGGAGTGTCTCGAAACCGCTTGACAAAAGATATTCAGACCCCTTTCAGTTCCCTCCAGCAGCCAAAAACATTTCCATTTGTTGTTTATATTTGTGTAAAATTGAATTTAAATTGCAATTCAATCGATTCGTATCGCAACTATTTGTCCAGCTTCCATTTGCTGTCTGTCTGCCTGTCACTTTGTCTGGCTGTGTGTATAAAAATGTATCTCAAAGACACATTTTTAAGCGGCTTACGTAGTCATCCCTTATCCATTTGCCTTCCTCTTTTTTTTTTGTGAACTGAGAGCTTCCACCAACTTTCATTCAAATTATGCAGAAAATGTTTTGAGCTGATTTATTCTAAAGCATTCGCAATGAAATGAGAAAAATACGCATAAAAGGAAGGGAATTGAAAGCATTTGAATACCCTGTAAGGCAGTGAAAAGGGTATCGATTTCTTATTAATAAAAAACAGTTTTAGGTAGAAACTTTAAATTGAAAGCATGGAAATTAGTGCAAGATTAACATAATCTTCCTCCTGGCTAAGTTATCCAAAGCATTTCAAAAACATCAAAGGGTATCTACAAGCACAGCACTCTAAATATTATACATATCTTGCTTTCCCTTTATATTATGCAGTAAACTACTGTTATTAATATGATTTAACTCATGCTACAAAAGCAATTTCCCTCTTCCCGCCCTTTTAATAGGTATCCTTTAGTTTAGCACTCATTGCAGCTATTCAAAGAGCTTATGTTTCATTTAGCCATGGTTGAGTGGCTCCACAAATAGATCCGACTGTTGGCAATCATTAATTTCCGTTTGCAGGCTACATCCGGTCTAGACGCGTAGCACAGCGAAAACTGTCGCCAAAAATCGTATCAAAATGCAAAAATAAAATAATAAAATGATTATAAATTGCAATTTATGCAAATCCCCATTGGAATGCGACAATTTCGTAGAACAATTGTCAGGGGGATAGTTGAATTACAATTATGCAATCAAGGATCAAATGTAAAAGTTCTGAACTTTTGACAGCTGTCAAATGCTATTACCAAAAAACACATGTTTCAGCTAGCGAGTGCGAGGTATGCGGGTGTGTTTAGGGTGTGTGTGTGGAGTGTGTGTTTGTGACTCAAGTGTGTCTATTGCTTGTGGCAATTGCACACTTGCAACTAGCGCCAAAAAGTCAAAAGTCATCAAGTCAACGTCGACACGCTGCGTGTTGCCAAATGCTTTCAGAAGTCTTTGAGTGCACACACTCACACTCACACGCACACCCACACACACACCCACACATACTAGCACACTCCTACGCATATGCACACAGAGCATACAACAGTTGTACACTCACGCAATCTTCAACACATCTAGGGAAATGCTTGTTTTCTCTTCATCAAATGGTAGCATGTGTGTGGGTGTAAGCGACTATAGGTTACCCTCTATACTGTATATACTGTATACTGTATACTTAAAAGTGACTTAAAGTGCGTATTTGAAGAACTTTAAGTGCATTTAAGCTAGCCCAGCAGTGTCATTTCATACCAGCTTTTGAAGCCACTTAATTTGACCCACTATTCTGATTACTTTAGGAATTCTAACTAAAACAACATTCATCGAACTAGCCTCTTACTTAAGCACTATAAATAAATGTACTAGAATTTTATATAATAAGAATTTTAAAACATTTTTAAACAGTTTACCAATTAATCCAAAATCTTTCTACTTTTGCACCTTTAGTCCAAATTCTCTTTTATTTTTTAACCTTTAGCTGCACTTAGCTCCTACTTACTGCCTGCTGCTGTCTATATAAACCCTTGACTTGCAAAATTACTGGGTAGAAGAAGTTAAAAGTTGCATTTTGCAATTTAACTTTGCTGAGTGCAAAATTTAATTTAAGCAGCGCGCACTTTACTTTTTTTCAGCTAAATGAATTAACATTTTAAATGCGTTTTAATTGTGATGACATTACACACACACATGCGCACATCAACTGTGTGTGTGAGTGCATTTTGAATTTGTTAAAAAACTTTGCGCGAATTTAATAAAACGTGAAGATTGTAACTTGAATTGAAGCGTGAGTGAAATACGGAAAAACTCGCAAGGAAAAAGCAAATAACAAATTACAGAAATACGGCAACAACACACACACAATGCAGGGTGTGCACGTGTGTGTGTGTGTGTGTGTGTGTGCGAGTGCAAATATTTGAAACGCGTAGAAAATGGAAAATAATACACGACAGCAGCAAAAGTTGCCAAGGGCTACGTGTCACTCTGACTGGTTGTGTGTGTGTGTGTGTGTGTGTGTGTGTGTGTAGAAGGTGTAAAGTGTGTGAAATGTGTGTAAATGCAATTTGGCAGCATTTTACAGCTTTTCCTCTATATATGCTCTCCAACGTTTGACAGATTGTGTGACGTAAATGCAATTGCTGCAAAATATCAAATAACCTTATTGAATAACGCCAGCATCTGACCCAAGGCCCACCTCAGCTGACTCTATTCTTCTGCTGCTTGCCCTTCGACCCACTTTCATCCCCTTTTTAACCCCTGCAGTGCACGGCGGAGTGTGGGGAATGCGCTTTGACGCATGTCCTATGACGTGCGACGTGTCAAATGCCATAGCATACTTTTCAGCGCAAAGTTCGTTGCAAGTGGACAATGAAGTAGGGGGCGTGGCAACTGCCTGCTATTACCAAACTTGTAGGGAAGCTGCTTGAGTTATAGTCTTCGCATAACGCAGTTGGCATACTTAAAGATTATAAGCAAAATGCACTAAAAGGTGTTAAAAAATCTATTTATTTTTTTATTTTCTATAGCTCAAACCGCTTTCAAGTCAAGTTTAGCATGTTTATCATACGCCAAACTAGTTTTATTCCACTTTGAGCATCTAAAATAACTCGTTTTTATACAGGTGACAGTGGCATTTTAGTTATTCTCTTTGCTGCGGAAAATCTATTATGCACTTTGGAAACAAAGGAGAGTATATGCAGGCAATTGTGCATGTGTGTGTGTGTGTGTGTTTGTTTAGGGGAAATAGCGCGAGCTGCGTGAAAAGTTTTTCAATTTGCAGCAAGTTGAATGAAGTGATGCCAAGTCAAATGTTTGAAGTGCGTAAATGATACACACATAAATGCATGTATCTATAACGCAATTGTTGTGACGTCAGTGTGTGTATGTGTGTGTTGTTGTGCTGCCTATTTGCACATGTCATTCCAATCAGCTTGTCCCCTCTCCCCCGTTCAATTCCGTCGCTGATAACCCGAAACTTTGCCGCGTTTTTGAGCAGAACTTTTCGGCTGTTACAACTATAAATACCAAAATACCAAGTTGCGGTTGCCACGCCCCCCTACACACCCCCAACTACTGACAAACACTTTGCCAACAACTGCAAAAGTTTATTGCGTTTCTACTGCTATTCGCATTCACACAAAAATTTTGTTAAAGCAAAGTTTTTGCTTGTTTGCAACTTGTTTCGGTTTCTAGAGTTTGCAACGTTCCCTCCCACACCCCGTCGCCCCTGGGGAAATCTATACACCCGGACCACCCACAATGCTAACTGCGCATGTCATCAAATATGAAAAGAATATGCATTCCAAAAAGCAAGTCTCAGACATGCCGCTAAAATGTAGAAAAAGAACTTCTACTTCAACAATTTTGCTCTATGCCATTTGAAGTTGCAATTTATGAGTGGCATTCGCGTTGAGGCAGCTTCAAAGTGTTGCAACAACAACAACAACAAGTGTACCATTTGGGCACTGAACTCAAAGAAAATAATAACAAGAGGAAGCACAAAAAAGTAGTGAGACTAACAATAAGTTGGACAGTTTAATTATTTGCTCAAAGCGAGAACTCTTTCAAAAACTTATTAAAGTGCAGCAACTGTCAGCTGAGCTTTGACTACATATTTTTGAATTACTAACTTTTTTAGAGTTGCCCATGTCTCATAAAGTATGCAGAGTTGTTGCCGCTGCCAAGTGCTTTAAGTAAAGACTACAAAAGTAGCAGTGGAAATAAGAAAATTGTAGACAAAAACATTTTGTGTTCTATAAAAAGAAAACTTAAAGCAGAAACTTGATTGGAAAGATAGCTGTTAATTGGTTGGAAGCTGGGAAATTAAGTGCTCTAAGGAAGAAAGTGTGATATTTTATATAAAAACTAAATTGGAAATAGTTTTTAATAGCTTCATATTAAAAGCTGCTTAACTGCCAACACTTTTAACTCTTTTTAAAGGGCTTCAAGACCACACTCTTGGGCTATACATCTAAATTATTCTCTTTACACTTTAACAAATTTAAAAAGACTTCCCTTAAATGCTTCAAAAAGTACAAAATTAGCATTGAAAACAAATATTAGTAATTGACAAAGTTCGAACTAAGCGCCTGACAGTCTTAAAAGCTTTGAAAATGTGGCAATTGCGCATTTTGGCAGCATATTTCTGGCACATATTGGGCCCAGCAATTATTGGCTGTTATGAGGCAACGTTTTGACCAAATTGAGCCAACTAAACTGGTCAGGGCTAACTCTTAACTGGGGTACACTCAAAGCACTGCAATTGACTCGTGTGGTCAGTTGAGTGGATGTTTGACTTGCCTGCATGAACATGTCCATGTTAATGTTGCACATCCGATGCAATAACCAAATATCACTTCCGATGTGGCAAGCCACACACACACACACAGTCAAACAGGCCAAAAGCAAACAAATAGACAAGACCACAGTAACAGTTACAGTTACAGTTACATCGATAGTTCGACATCAATAGATACAGCTACATATAAGTAGATAAATCATGCTACAATAAATCGTTATTGGGCGCAAGCTTTTCCAGCAATTTTCCCGACTCCAGTTAACGTAACGAATTCAATTTACTTAGGCAAATGGCAAATAAAAACAATTCATTATGGGCAAGAGATTTGCATACCAAATGAGTCAAGACAAAGCAGCAGACAAAGAGGGATGGAGAGAGGGAGGGAGAGGGGCGGCAAAACAAGTCAAAACTCAAATCGGAATTGTCAATTTTCCACACGTTAAATTTGACCAAAATCACGTAACGCATTTAATTTGAATGTTTTGCTCTTTGTCTTGGCCAAATTGAAAGGGAGCACCAAATTGGGGGAATAAACGTTAAGAGGTGTGAGTGGTGTGTGTGTGCGGGTGGCGGGGGGAGAGATTTCGACACGCGGGCGATGAGGTTGTAGAACGGAAATGACGCGCAAACAGCAAAATGGCCGCCGACCGGAAATTGCTTTCGCTTGCAGCCCTTTCGAAGTGCTTTTCCATGTCCAGCGTTTTTCCACTCTCCTCTCAGTTTATCGTCAACAAGTTTTTTCATCTCGCTCTCGAGCAGTTGAGGCTGTGAGGAGCGCAGAGAGGCCAGCTCAGGCAGCTCGCTGCTGGTCATTATAAATGTACTCGTTGCGGGGCCAGTTGAAGGCCATTTGGTGCGACGTTTCTCGCGCCTGCACAGTCGTAAACATTTGCATTTGATGCGGGACCCAAAACCTCAACCAGCAGAAGCAGCAACAACAACAACAACAACAACTGAAACAACACTTTTCAGTCGCATGCCGGTCACGTGCTTCGGTTGTTCAGTATTTTTGGTGTTTGTTTTCACGCGCGCGATTTGCAAACAGCAAATAAAAAATCAGCGAACAGTGAAGTGGAATTGACTACAAAATGCGCGGTAGTCGAGAGTTATAAGAGGCCTATGAATGCGAAGAGAATGGCATTGAAGATTGAGTATTATAAGAAAACTGAGTTGAGATCAAGGAGAGGAAAAAGGGGCTAATAGAAACGAAAAAGTAGGTAATTACAATTCAATCAAAAGTGGGAGCATCTTAGCCAAGAAAACTGAGTAAAACAGCAAACAATTTCCTTAAAAAACTCCTTCAAATTTGAGCTACAAGAAACTGATAATCTCCAGCAACCAGTTATCCTCTAAAAACATACGAAAAGTGCTTTAAAATTAATCAAATTTAAAACTCCACGGGGAAGTCCCTAAAATGCAGAAAGCGCCTGTTGCAAACACTTTAACAAACCCAAAATACTCTTTGGCCAACACTGAATGTCTGCAAACAAAATAAGAGAAACGAAAAAAAATTATTTGTTGACTACAATTACGAGTACAGTCAGCGGGGGGCATTTTGAACCAGCGACTGCGATTGCGATTGCGACTCCGACTGAGACTCTGACTCCGATTGCGTTGCCGACTGGAATGTCTTGCTCTAAGCCAGTTCAGTTAAGTTCAGTTCACTGTGGCAATGTCGTAAATTGTCGCGGGCTTTTGGGGCCCATGGACACACAGCGGGGGCGTTTGAATACTAAGGGGGCGTAACAAAAGTTTTGGGCTTTGTGGCATTTAAATGCTTTGGCAAAGTAAATACAAATAAAATTCTACTTGGTTTGCACATAAATTGCCCAGTCTAATGCCCAGGCGATTGTTTGTTTATGCTCAAAGGACTTAAACTCTGAGATTGTCAAAAAGTAAAATGAATACAATATTACAGAGTTATTTGCTAGGAGTACATAGTTGCAGAGTTAAAGCGAGTACTCTTAAACTTTTATCGTTATGTTCATCTGCTTTTACTTTACCAATCATCTTTGCATAAATAACATCACATTGCTTTTTACAGCTATTAAAAGTGTTGGCTCTTTCCCACATTTGTTTTTCCTACCTGTGCGCACTTTAAAACCCACAATTTTCCTTTTAACAGCAATCTTTAATTAACATTTTACAGCACATTCTTCGTTCTCCCATTCACCTGCACTTTTGGGGATTTATTTTTCATTTTTAAATCCAGCTTTTTCTTACTTTGAGTGTGTGTAAATTGAGATACGAGCAAATTGTTGCATTGCGGCAATTGAAGTGGCAGCAACTCCCTTTGACTTTGTCTTTGGTCATTGCTTTTGTACCTTATCTTTGCCTGTTGTTTTATAAATACAATTTTTTTCTTCTCTCTGCTTCTACTTTCTTTGGCATTCTGTTTTAATTGCTCGCGTGTTCATTTCGCTTTACATTTGGTTTGTTATGCTTTGCTCTTTAGAGCGCCTCTCATGTGTGAATTGCATTCAAAGCATCTCAATGCAAAGGGAGTAGGAGCTTTTTTTAACTTGTGGTTTTTGTTATTAGTAGTTCTATGGCCAACAGCTCAATTTACAAAATTTACAGCAGCGCTTAATGAAAAGCGTCTGCAAAACAAGAAAAACGCCAGCTAAACAAATAGATGAATGCAGAGCGGAGGCTGTGGGTGTGCCACTAAGCTTAAATGTCAAAGGTTTAAAGACCAGTCATTGTATAAATAGAGCAGCAGAAAAAACGTCGCATAAATTTCAATATGTTGCCTACTTTGCGGCGTAGTTGCAACTTGCTCCAAGCAGCAGTTGATGACTCTGTGTGTGTGTGTGAGTATGGTGTGTGTGTGCTCGCTTAGGTGTCAAATAAATTCAGGTCACTTTAGTAGACAGCCTCGTTTTGTGTGCACTTTTCTTTTTCCGCAGCATATTATATTACGTATACGCAACAATTTTAGTGGCACTAAGTGCGCGTGTGCATTGAATATGATTTGGCACACTCACACACATACACCACACACACAACACACTCGAAACTCAAAAAACCAAAAGTTGTGAGGGCAAAGTTTAAAGCTCAACATGTTTGGGAGCAAAGACTGATGCTACCCACAACTCTGTGTCCACTGAAGCATGTTTAATAAGCAACGCCATTTTTCATGCACAGTCAACGGAGCAATGGCAGTAGCAGCGGGAGCAGCAACAACATCAGCAGGACCCTTAACTATTGCCATTTCCCTAGCTAGGAACAGCTGCCAGACGAGAATGACGAGCAACTGTGAGCACCGAGCAGCAATATCAAGAGTTCTAATACACGCTACACAAAATGTTAACACAGCTCTGGCCTGGGAAGTATATATACGTCTAACGGATACGCATCCATTTGGCCAATTGACAAAACAATTTTAACAGACATGCGATGATTTAGCTACAAATTTGTCAACTTTCGATGGGAAACTTTTAAGAGTTGGCTTAAACAAAACCCAACTTTTACCTCCTTCAAAGTCAACAACATTTATGCTGCTTTTTTCCTAGATAAAGCGCAAATTTGTTAAATTAAATACGTACGAGTGAACGTAATTAAAATTAGAAAGCATTAAAGCTTAGAAGACAAATAAATAAACGGAAATTTAAGGCAGTTAAATGAATTTGATAGAATTTAAGCTTTAAAATCTTTTTAAATATTTTATTAACACAATTTACATGTTGGAAATTTAAATTGCATTTAATAATTGATTTATTCATAGCTTGCGTATAAATTGTGCAAAAAACTACTGAACAAAAGCAACGCAAGTCATTAAATATAAATAACAAAACAATTGCAAAACAATTTCTATAAATTTGATACAATTAATAAGATAAATGCAAGTTTGTTTGTCGATTCATTAGCCTATTTGTTCAAGCATAAATTTGTTTTCATTTCTATCAAATTTTCTATCAAAACCAAGTGAAACTTTAAGAGTTAAACTTAACTGAAAAATTGATGCACGTTTTCCCCTTACCCCTTAAAAGAGTCGCTTTTATAGCCAACTATTTCATAGCCCCCAGGTACTATTCGTATCAACCATTTGCTTTGGCTGTAATGCTGTTGCTCTGGCTATGAATTATGATGATGCTGCATAAAAATGACATGCTTTTCCATATCATATACGAATATCTACACAAGTTTTTTTTTCTGCTGTTCTAGACGATTTTCATGTTATTCTTGTCGTTTTGTTGCTTTTGTGATTTCATTATTTTCTGACTAGTTTTGGTTGAACTGGTTCTGACTTGAAGTGCAGCGGGGAGTGTTGAGGGATGAAGCTTAACGAATTTGTCAACTCAGTGAATCATAAACAAGCGAAGTTATATGGAGCGCGACAATGTTCCAGACTATGCGACAAGCAAACAAACACACAAGCAAACAAGCAAACAAACATACAAACAACAAGTGTAAATGAAAATTTTGTTTGCATTGGAATTTGCGCGTGTAGATTTTCAATTAAGCGCCGCCAACGTTGCGTATGTGCAATGCCAGCAATTTTCCACAAAACCAAAAAAGGGGAACAGCAATTTTAAGCAGTTCAGTCGAGAGGGGAGCAATGAAATGAGACTGTAGACTGTAGACTGCAGACTGTAAAGTGAACTACTGAGCACTGTGAAGTGCGCATCATGCCCAACAGTTTAGGGTGACAAATGGCAGCGAAAAGCGACACCATGGGATTATAGAGATGACAGAGGGCGAGGCAGGGATGTCAACTTGAGCGGGACATTTGTAAGCATTAGGCACGTAGCCGGAACTGGGCAGGAGCAGCTCAGTGGACGCAGTGGAGCAACACAGCAGGCATCGAGCTGAAGTCAGCGAAGCTTCCTGTCAGACGACGTGTCGGAAGCGGCACGTATTTCCAGCCAAAACACGTTTCAGCCAACAACTGTAGACACTTTTCCTCTTTTTTTTGTGCCATGTGAGTTAGTGTGTGTGTCTCTCTGTGTGTGTAATAAATTTCACCTGTACATAAACAACCAGAACAGCAAAAGTAACAAGAACTACACTTATTTAGTGCTGCTGCCAAAATCAACTTGGTTTTTTCTTCAATACACTGCAAGAAAGTGACTTCAAAAAGGCATGGACAGCGGGTTGTGGACTGTTTTAGTTATTTAAGAAGTTATTTTTTAGAAGTCTGTCAATGGAAGTAAATAATTAAAGTTAGCCTAAATATCTTTAAATTACATGCTGAAGCTTAAAAAACTCTACCAACCTTTAAACTTTCTTTTTTTTACTCTCTATCTTTTATAGAGCATTAAAAAGTCATCAGATACAAACGACTTTACTTTCTTAGTTTATTTTGCACATCCTTCTCACTTTCGCAATAGTTTTTGTGTGTGTCTTACGTGTGAATTACGTTTAATTTATTTATGTTGAGCTAAAGAATTACGCTGGGCATTAAACGCACACACTCGCACACACACAAACAAACCTACAGATACACACAGATTCAAGAGAATTGAATCTGCAATGCAGCAAGTTTTGTTGGACAGGCAAGCAGCTTACGAAAATCATTGCTAGCTTCAATTTTAGTGTAGATTCAATTATTTAAAATGCTGCATGCAACTCCCCATAAGCTGGGAATCCCAAACCCTTTGAGCAAAATGAAATTTGTGGATTCAACATGCTGTATATTATCATAAACTAAACTAAAGTGAACCCCTAGGAAGCCAGTTCTGACTCAGTTATTCCATAGATACAAATATAGATGTAGATGCACAGCAAGTTGCCTCGCTTGGCTTTAACTTTGCAGCAACTCTAACAACAACAGCACTAGCTACATTAACCTTCTAATGGATTTTCATATTTAACAAGTTTCCTGTTACGTATGCAAATTGAAATTGCAGCAAAAGTTGCATTAGTGCAGAAATTTTAAAATTAAATATGTAGCATACTTTTGCGCTTAGAGAAAAATTCAAAAACTAAATGCAATCGTTTGAGTTGAAGTTTAAGAATGCAAGACAAAGAAGAATGGAATAATCGAATATATGCAGGCAATGCAGAATAAACAAAAACAAAAACATTGCTGCATATTTAAAGCTAAATTACATACTTTGCATAGTTAAAGCTTTTTGTCTACTATTCGTTAGAATTTTAAACCGAAGTTTGAAACATTTTACAGCCATGCCAATTTCTGCCCAAAACATACGATACTTTTATTTATTTTGGCATATTTTGCCATACTTTCATATATTGTACTGCCAGGCGTTGAAATGAGTATCGACTAGCTTCGGGTTGCGAAAAGTGTTTCTCGTCTGCCATTTTTCAATTTTCCAGCTTGTGCAGCTGTGCACGTCGCTTACGTAATAAGAAAGCTAACATATCGCCATACTAACAGTGTGTGTATGTGTGTGAAGTATAAATAAGGATAGCTTAAAGCAAATTTAGGGCATATTTTAGGCGTGTAGTCGCATTAAACATTTTGGCTTGTGGGTTATAAATTCAAGGGATTAACGTTGTTGTATGCTAACCTAAGAAATCGGTTAATCGATTGCTGCTGTATCAAACGGTTTAAAGATAGCTAACTGAAACATATCTTATCAACAATTTTAAGCAACAAACTTTCTTACTTTTGCTCCCTTAAAACTTCTTTTAGCATAAAATTAAGTGTTTTCTCTACTCACCTCTGTGCAAAATTGGCAGCCGCACAGCTGCAACGTTGTAGCCTCTGCCACATTCTCCACATCGATCAGACACAGCTTGCAGGTGAATTGCTGGAAATTTGTAGGCGTGGCCGGTGTGCCCACCGAGGGCGTTACATCTGTGGAGGCGAGCATCTCGCGTCGCTTCAACGTGATGCCATCGCGAACACAACAGGCTTGAGCCGCTTGATTGGCGCTGGCCATTGAAAGCAGTGAACTGACCGTCAAAGGATATGCGTGTGTGGTACCAAAGGCGCCCAGATCGAGAGCAGTGTTGCCACTTGGTGTGGGCAGCGGTGAGGTCAGCTGTTCCTCAGTGTTCACCACGCTGCTGCTGTTGTGGAGCGTGGCTGTGGTCACATTGGACGGCGGACTGGGGCTGCTAACACTCTGCAGGCCAGCGGAACTTTTGCGTGAACCACAAACGCTGGCAGCCAATGGTGCTCCACTCGCACTACCACTGCTAAGTCGTATCTGCGCATTCACATTGATGTGCGGCTCTAGCGTCTGTTCCTCCCCGCTGATTCGTCTAGGATGTGCGCTCAGCGATTGCACCGACTCGGGACGCGGCACGAAGCCATTGGCCAGCGAGTAACGCGATCCAGTGGCTGCTAACGATAGCAAACTGGAGCAGCGGGAACAGGTGGCTGCATTGATGCTGGTCACACTGTTCCTCAAACGATTCAACGGACGTATTTGCTCTACGCCACCGGCACTGAATATGCCACTGCCTCCATGAATGGCCGCTGTCATCATAGTCGTCTCCTGTTCGCACGCTCCCATCGGATGCAGCGAGTGACTCTGGCGTGTTAGGGCCAAGACGGTCTCACATTTACGCAGACCCGTATACTGTACAATGGACTGTGATTTCTCCTGATGCAAACTACTCGCACTGCCCTCTCTACGCATCATGTGCCACAGCTTCTGCTGCACCACATTCAGCGAGCTGCTCGAGCCACTGATGCTCAACCGACTGCCATGACCGTTGGTTAACTGCCTGCCGCCGGGATCACGCAACACGACATCCTGTTCGGAGGGTGTGCGCGTAATGCGTATTTCTGGTGAGGCAGGACGCACATTTGACGACTCCCGTTCACGTTCCCGTTCCCGCTCACGTTCTCGCTCGCGTTCCCGCTCACTGCCTCGACTGCTGCTGCTGCTGCTGCCCTTGAGACCCACCAGCGATTTGATAAAGTTCTCAAAGCGTCGTCGTCGCGGCAGCTGTCCAGCGGATAAACCCAGTGAGCTCTCCACATCGACACCAACGCCGTTAGCTGCGCTACCGCCGCCTGCGGATGTTGTCCCATTGCCACCAAGACTGTGGACGGACAGCGAGTGCGAGTTGTGGGGCAGGGATAGGGAGATGCGCGTCGGCTGCGCCTTGCGCTCAGCTCCAGCATCGCTTGCCGAAATGATGTTGATCTTGCTGCGCGTCTGCGTCTCCAGCAGCGCAACTGTCTCATTTGTGTCCGAGTCGTGCTGCGTTTGCGCTTGCGGCGCGTCGGCGGCATGCGAGGCAGTGGCACTTTGCTGGCTGCTGGCGCGTTGCTGATGCTTTGTATTGGCCAGATTGTGAATTGGCGAGGAATCCTGCAATGACAGAATAACAGTTCAATATGTGTGTCTGTCTAACTAGCAGCATATGTAAATGTGATTCTACCCACAAGTTTAAAGCTGACAACTTTTATCAGACGATTTTCTTTAGCTTTCATAGCCTACTGGCTTCAAATTTTGTTACAGAATCAATTTAGTTGTCAAAACGTGATCAAAACGGTCTACAAAATCAAAACCAAATCAAAAGTGACTGCCAAATCATAAACATAATGGTATTTCATATAAAATTTGGTTTAGTTTTGACAGAGAAATCGAAAATCTCAAAGATGCTCCAACTTTTATCTAAGAAGTTCTTAGCCCCACCCAACTCTAGCTCTAATGACTCCTCGAGAGCCTCAACTTACCCTCGAATCCTGCTCCAGCTCCTCCTCGAGCGCACTGTAGACTGGCGCGTACCAGGAGTAGGAGAGCTGCTTACGCGCCGAGGCAGCGGAGCCGCCGCTGTTACCTGTTGGTGATGTCAGCCCCACGCCGTGACCGTGACTGTGATTATTGTGGTTGTGATTGTGATTGTGATTATGGGTGTGTGTGTGATGCTTGCGCGGCACAAGCTTGCCGCCGTTGGCGGCGTTATGGGGTCCAGCCGTGGTCACCAGATTGTTATTGTAGTTGAGTTGCAAGCTGCGTCGTGTGGGTGGCAAATGTTTCGTCTGTTTTCGCTGTCGTTCACCGGCACCGTACAAACTGTGATGCTGTCGACGATTAGCGTTGAGTTCCTTGCGTGTGAAAATTAAAGAGGCACTGTTTTTATTGAGCCTAATGGAGCGCTGTTTGTCCACCACCGTGGCCTCGATGTGGGTCAAGAGTGGCACCGTTTCGGACAGTGGCAACAGCTGCAGTTGCTGCGACGATTCAGCCGGAAAATTAATGATGAAATTCTCGGCAGCGTCATCAAAAATGGAGGCGCGTGTGGCTATCTGATAATCCTCACTGGACTCGGGGCTGCTGATCGAGCTGCGTTTAAGCTGGGAATGTCTGAGATCGTTCAACTCTTGTAGCTGCTGCTGCTGCTGTATGGAATCCTTAAAGTCCGGCTGTGTTTGTTGCTGCTGCTGTTGTTGTTGATATGTTGCTGCTGAGCTGTAGCTGAGTTTGTGCTCCACTAGCAACTCCAATGGCGGCAGTTTGGCCTTGTGCGTAGACAACTGTGTCTGCTGTGTACCTAGTTCCAATCCCAAGCCCAAACCCAGTCCCGTATTGAGCTGATGTGCTGCAGTTTGTGGCTGTTGTGTTGCTGGCGTTGCATGTACATGAACGTGCGCCTGCTGAAATGCCTCATTCTGTTGCAATGCACTTGCTGACTGCATTGGTAACGGTGGCCTCATTTTGACCCTGTACAATCACTTCAAATGGCGTCTGATTTGCACACAGCTCAGCCGTGACTGACAACGGCAACAACATCTTGAGTATAGCCTACAAAGAAATGTAAACAACTATTAATAATCTACAATTAGACAGTTTCCAGTTTCAAGTTGCAAGTTTTAAGTTTTCTATACACAAACTAAACTGCTTCAATTACGTATTGCTGCCCAAGCAGCCAAGTTTTAGCACAGTTTTGGTTTACAAATTGGCTTCAACTTCAATCAGCGCTGCTCGAGTTTTGAGTACATTTTAAACTGACCTCGCTTCAGGTTGCACAGCAACCATAAAATAAAGCAAACGAGCAATGTGGAGCTGCCTGTTGCTGTGCAGCAGAATACCCTGTAGAGACTTTTAGAATAGTTTTATATATTTCTTACTATATAATTGTTATTAGTCTTATTCCTTTTGTTCCTTACTTTTTACAGGGTATTTTTGAAAGCAGCACCTTTACGAGCTGCATTCGGATTTTATGTGCTCTCCACCGTCGACAGCTGATTTGCATTTTTGCTTTGTCTGATTTATTGCAATTCCTGCTGTGCTGGAATTTATACAATTTCTTTGCTCCGATCGAATTGGAAATGGTAATGCTAAAGCAACGAACTGTGTATGTGTGTGTGTGTGAGAGAGAGCCGCGTGTTTTTGATTAGAGTAGCCCCCAAAATTGATGGCATCGTCACGTGGCGATTGGAAATTCAATTTGTACAGCTGCCAGTTTGCATTTTTATGAGTTTCTCTCTCTTTCAAACACTTTATGAGCTGACAACTTTCGTTACTACAAAAGCAAAGCTAAAGCAACAAAAGCAGATATAATAATTTGCCAAAGTTCAATTAAAACAAAGCGTACAAATGAAACTGTTAGCTCAATTCCCGCTAGGAATTGTCGTCTGGTCAAGTTAATTAGTTGATGAAACTGTTTTGGTAATTGCAGCTGAATGAGGATTCTCTAGATTTTAATGACTAATGGCATCAATGTCAAGGCTAGTCTAAATCAATGCGTCAGTCTGTGTAGCTGTCTCATTTTCCCATTCTGTCTGTCTGTGGGCTGTCATTTGATTTGATGTGAAATCTAGTCAATGGAATAGCAGTCTTTACATGGATTTTACGCTTCGATTGATGCATTACACGTAAGCGATTTTCAATGTAGCTGCTGCTCCCAGGCCGCATCATAATCAATCATGTTTGAACACACACCTACATACAGACAGCCAAGCGCCACGTTGAGCGCCAATCGCAGTTACTCGCAAAATGTTCTAATTCAATTTCATTCGCTACGTTGCACAATGATTGTTTTATGGGCGCTAATCAAATTAGTTTGCCTCAATGCTGAGCGCCAATTTGTGACCAATTAATCGAAAAATATTGTAGCAATGCAGCCGCAAAGTATGCAACGCAATCCAGCACAGACCAATGGAAACTGGAAACTGGAAAATAGTATTTTTCATTGGCGTGGCATTGCCTCCTGGGAGGCAGACAGTCGACCAGACCGAGGACGCATGTGAAGTCAATTAAGCTATTTGCGCACAGTGTGACCAAATAATCCTCAAAGGAACGCCAAAAGGCAAATTAGCTTTGCTAGAATATGCCAGAAATTCCCAGTCAGGGACTTAACTAAAGACTAGTCAGCAGCAATATCAAGGAATTTATTAAACAGACAAGTTTGTTAAATGCTAAACATCGCTGAGATAATGCAGACTTGAGTTGTAAACAACAGGCCACGCTAGTGACAGAAGTAAACCCAATCATGTTAAGCTAACTATATTTAATTTTTAAGTACTGTTTGCTGGCACTTAAATCATAATAAATTACAAAATTTACTATTTTCCAACACCAGCTGGTCATACTGTGTTTTTTTTTGCTTGCCAGTGTTGCCACCGCATGACGCAGTAAATTTATTAATTTTGACTTTATTACAAAGGCATGTGCCTCACATGCCAGGCAAGGTATGCGAGTATATTAATTTCAGGAATGCCTTAGCTATGTGCGAGCGTTAAGGAAAACTCGAGCGCAGAGAAGTATGCAACACAAAAATGCGCGATTCGCATAATTTGCGAAGCCAGAAAGCAAAAGGACAAAAAAGAGGAAAGTTAATGTAAAAGAGTGAGCAGTAAATGTCGAAAAAGCTGTTGAGGAAAACCCGCAAGAACAACAGCAGGATAATGCCAAAGATAAATTACTTCTACTTCGAAGACAACAAGACAGTCGAGGAGGTGGTTGCTGTGTGCCACGCCTAAATGGAAGTCCCATTGCCTGCCGCCTTCCTGTTGCCATGGCTGCCACACAGCATATACTCTACGTACACTCAAATTAATCGCTTTTAGCGCACGATGTGAACACGAAATTTGTCTTTTACTTTTCATTTAACGCCATTTAAGCCAACGGGGGCAGGAGGGCGAGTAAGAAAGTGAGAAAGTCACGAAAGAGGCTGCAAACTGACAAAACAGAACGAAGATTAATGCTATCCGCTAATATGTCAACTTCTACAGACAATTGCACAAACTTTTCACATACAAATTAACCAGAAAAGTCAAAAGTCAGCAAATAAGAAACTCCCACAGGTATTAGAAAATTATTGGCAATTGATAAGCTGACAAAAAGCATTTATTATGACTTTAAGGAACTGTGACTAAAGTTAGAATAACTGCAACATTTCATTAAGAATGTTATATAGACAAACGAAGTTAAATTTAACCAAAGTATAAAGAAGTATATTAACTATACTGACTCACAACAAACCACAAACCTTTGTCACTGACTCGCTACTTTCTAGGGTATCAGTTAGTGCAGCACTTCCACACTTAATAGTCTTACAATTCTCCTATGAATTTGCATATTTTTGCTATTAATCAGAGTCATGTTACTAAACTGCAACTGTAAAATGTTTGAACATGTTTGCCATTTTCGTCTATTCTAATCACACATGTTCCACTTTCATTAGTTTACCTAAACAACAACTAAAGTTGCCATTGTCTTCTCAACTATTCAAATTACATATTAATTAACTACACAAAATTTTGTGCAAATCGTATGTTGAACTTTCCTGGCTTGAACTTTGGGATTTAACTAATTGACACACGTCAATTGGAAAGGAAATTAATTACTTCGAATGTCGGCAGCAATAAAACTGACTAAGGGACAGATAATTAGAATAAATATATCTACTTTTTTTGTGTTTGGCATAGAATGAGTTAGACAGCGGACAGTGGGCAGTGGGCAGCTGTTATAAATAAACAAATTATCGGCTAACTTACCATTATTCTGGCTGCCAACAAACGATGTCAAATGCCACGAAATGTAAAAGCTGTAATTGAAAAAAAAACCAATTAATTATTATTTATAGACGTGATTTCCATAAATATAAACTTAGTTATATATTTTTTATAAATGCCCTAGGTTGTCATCAATATAATTATTTTTAAATAAACTTTTT
Source organism: Drosophila acutilabella (assembly GCA_035046005.1). Classification (NCBI taxonomy): domain Eukaryota; kingdom Metazoa; phylum Arthropoda; class Insecta; order Diptera; family Drosophilidae; genus Drosophila; species Drosophila acutilabella. The sequence continues at coordinate 9,882,458 of JAWNOK010000024.1, read as the reverse complement.
TTTTTTATTGGCAGCATTATGAGCGAGCGAGCGGAGCCAATTAGTCAGCGAAGCAGCGGCTACAAAAGCTGCTTATATATAAAAAAAACAAGTAAGAAAGGCTACAGTCGATCGAGCCGACTGTAAAAGACCCCGTACTCCCATAGTATTGCATTTTATTTAAATTAAAATTTTCAAATGAAATTTAAAAAATTAAAATTAAATATTTACATTTTGAATTAAAATTAAAAAAATAAATAAATTAACAACAACTGTCATCGTCAGCACTCGAACCCGCGATCCATGCGAAGGTTCCACATTGCGCCGCAACTCTATCAGTTGCACCACACCCCTCTTCTATCATTCTTCCGATTATTTGCATATATGTATGTGCACACATACATATGTGTGTATGTATAGCATTGGTCGGCGCGGCCAGCGGCTCCGGGCAGCGCTGCCGCCAGCAGGTAGAGAAAACGTTCGAACATATGTTTGTATGTTTCTGTGTTTGTTTGTATGTGTTGCGCGCATGCAGTGATTTTGCTTTAAAATAACTTCAACTTTGAACCGTAATTTCTCTGTTGTTTGACATAGGATTTTGATGCCACTTTCAGGAAAGTTAGAAATAGTAATTCTCTAAGCGTATGTTAAATTACAACACTGTACTATTTGATTTAATGCCTGAAACAAGGCACTGAAGCTGGAGAGTCTTTTATTTCTGATGAGCAAAGGGGGCGTGGCAGCTCAAAATTTTGAATGGCGTTATATTAAGGCTGTCTCTAGGAACCTGTATACCAAAATTGGTGCTCCTAAGTGCTATAGTTACTGAGATATTCGCCTAAAACAAAAATTTTCTCGAGGTTTGTCTGGTTTTTTGCTCATTGCGGGGGCGGTAGGGGGCGTGGCAACAATTTGAAATAAACTTGATCTGCTTGACATAATAACGGACTTTCATTGTGAATTTCATGGTTCTAGCTTTTGTAGTTTAAAAGATCCAGGTGTTCATACGGACAGACGGACAGACGGACAGACGGACAGACGGACAGACGGACAGACGGACAGACGGACATGGCTATATCGACTCGGCTGTTGATGCTGATCAAGAATATATATACTTTATGGGGTCGGCCACGCCTCCTTCTGCCTGTTACGCACATCTCGCTTCTGACAAACTTAATAGACCCCCTTTACTCTTTTTTAAAGAGTACGGGGTCTAAAAATTAAAATTAAATATTTACATTTTGAATTAAAATTAAAAAAATAAATAAATTAACAACAACTGTCATCGTCAGCACTCGAACCCGCGATCCATGCGAAGGTTCCACATTGCGCCGCAACTCTATCAGTTGCACCACACCCCTCTTCTATCATTCTTCCGATTATTTGCATATATGTATGTGCACACATACATATGTGTGTATGTATAGCATTGGTCGGCGCGGCCAGCGGCTCCGGGCAGCGCTGCCGCCAGCAGGTAGAGAAAACGTTCGAACATATGTTTGTATGTTTCTGTGTTTGTTTGTATGTGTTGCGCGCATGCAGTGATTTTGCTTTAAAATAACTTCAACTTTGAACCGTAATTTCTCTGTTGTTTGACATAGGATTTTGATGCCACTTTCAGGAAAGTTAGAAATAGTAATTCTCTAAGCGTATGTTAAATTACAACACTGTACTATTTGATTTAATGCCTGAAACAAGGCACTGAAGCTGGAGAGTCTTTTATTTCTGATGAGCAAAGGGGGCGTGGCAGCTCAAAATTTTGAATGGCGTTATATTAAGGCTGTCTCTAGGAACCTGTATACCAAAATTGGTGCTCCTAAGTGCTATAGTTACTGAGATATTCGCCTAAAACAAAAATTTTCTCGAGGTTTGTCTGGTTTTTTGCTCATTGCGGGGGCGGTAGGGGGCGTGGCAACAATTTGAAATAAACTTGATCTGCTTGACATAATAACGGACTTTCATTGTGAATTTCATGGTTCTAGCTTTTGTAGTTTAAAAGATCCAGGTGTTCATACGGACAGACGGACAGACGGACAGACGGACAGACGGACAGACGGACAGACGGACAGACGGACATGGCTATATCGACTCGGCTGTTGATGCTGATCAAGAATATATATACTTTATGGGGTCGGCCACGCCTCCTTCTGCCTGTTACGCACATCTCGCTTCTGACAAACTTAATAGACCCCCTTTACTCTTTTTTAAAGAGTACGGGGTCTAAAAAGTAATGCAGCTGCCACGTGCCACACGTGGCAAGAACTTAGGGCTTTGCTGCTTGGCAATTAATTAGCTTGTATATAATATAAAGGCAGAGTATCTCTGCGGTCGTCTATGCACGCCTTTGGTCATAATTTAACTCGAGTTGTGCCAAAGGAATTTTAATTGCAGCACTGTCAACAAAAGCCAAGCCGCATGCCACGCCCAATTATGTCGGCTAATTAGACTGGGCGACACTTGTCACACACTTGGCCACGCCCACACATGCACCCACCTACCCTAGGGGGGAAAAGGGGTCTTGGTCTTGCACTTTGCATTGTTTATATTTAAACCACAAAATACGTAAGCAGTTGAATGCATTTTCCATTCCAACACTTATGTAATTACACATTTTATTAGTAAAATGATTTTGTGCTGGCAACGATTAAATGATTTTCAGAACGTTTAAATGCAAAATCGATTAGTCAGACAATTTTCGATAAGCAAATTGTGTAATATAAATTTATCAGCATTTATCAAGCTCAACACATTGGCAAAATTGTCTAAATTGCAATTTGCTATTGCAATTGCAGCTGAGACTCTGCTTATGACACTTAAATTGCACAGCAAATAACAACAACAACAGCAACAGCAAAAAATTGTAATGGCAATGCCAACAACACGCTCAGGTAGTTGGCTTTGACGTCATAGCCATTTGGCTTAAATTTATGTAACAATTTAGCCGCAGAGTTTGATTTTTTAATAGACTGCGCTAAGTTCTATCAATTATCTACTTTTATTTCAACTATCAAACATTCAGCCTACGCTTTAAGTTATTTTTATATATTTAAATTATAATTTAAGCAGTTAATTTATTGATTTGTCTTCTAAACAGGTTTGTTATTATTAAAGCTGGTTCTTTTGACTTCTTTTCAACTATATAATAGTCTATTTATAGCCCAGTTTGATTTATTAATCTACCTTTTATTGCCTTTTTAAATGGTTATTTATTTTAAACTGGCTTCTGAGCTTTATTGTCGTGTTTTTTAATTTAATTATTTAACCTTTTAGACAATTAGTCTCTTGATTTATCTATTTTTATGTAAATCAATCAATTTATAATAAGTCAGTACATTCAACGCTTCTGTCAATCCAATTTTACTATACTTTATTAACCCATTTCACATTGTACCCTTTTAAAAATTACTTACTACAATTTTCCCATCAATCAATTGACATTTTTTGTATCTTTTACGCATCTAAGCAATTTTCAATGTGTTTAAAAACTTTAAATACTGTTCAATAGCATTATCAGAGAGTGACTTATGTAATCTGTTGCTCAGCAGCGGTAGCAGTTGCATGTCCTGTTAGCCATGTTGGTCTTATGCCTAAGCTGCTTATGTGCTAAGTCCTGTCAATGGCAGGACAACGCAAACTACAATAAAATCAACGAAACTAGTCTTGATATGCATTAACATAAGCGTAGCACAGATTGAAGCAACACAAAAGTATGTTAGTGTATGTGTACATATGGCAGTAAGTGTTACAGTAATGGCCAGAGCAGTACGTACAGCAGCTGGCAGCTGTCAAAGGCAAAATACTTATCGAATTGTCGACAGTGGCACAGCCAGTAAATAGATTTTGAAACTAGTAATTTTAAACTACAATATGACGCTCTGTACGTGGAAGTATAAAAATAATTCACAGCTTTTCCATACGTTCTGTGAGTAGCTTTTTTTGCCTCAGTCCTACTGGGTTAGCGGAGTAGCTTGAGTAATCCTTGCAGTGACAGCTAGAGAGCACACCACATACAACTGTCACAGTGACCGCTGTATGTATGCCAACACACATAATGTGACAGCTTGGCTAGCGCAAAATAAAAATAGAATCGAAAGCTCCAACGACTGAAAGAATTGTGACGTGAAAAGAGTAAAGTTCAGAAAAGCTGACATCGTCATCGACATCAATAATCAGATGGAATTTCAATCAAATACGTGACGTGCTGCTAAAGAAAATGAGAAAAGTCACCTGTGAGTGTGCCTGCGAAAATTAAAACGCAAAAAATATTGCATAAAATGGCTGCGATTCAAGCTGAGCCTTTGGGGCAACTTAAATAAGATTCTCAATGAGTTTTTGCAGAGCACTTGCATTAAAGATAAAGTAATACACACACTGGGGTGTGTGTGTGTGTGTGTGTGTGTGTGTGTGTGAATGGTTTGTGAGTGTGACACTTGAATGTCTAGACTGAGTGGCTGCAGTAGATCCCTCTTTTTATGTCACATAATGAATAAATGCAGCATCCCTTGCATTAAGTATACGCCACCGTCCCCACTCCTCATACTCTCGCGCTACCTCTGTCTTTCTAACTTGTTAACAAATCGCGTGTTTTTGCAGCCAACCCTTTTGTGGTCTTATCTGAATGGCAGTTCTCTTTATTTTCCCTTCAGCTTGTTATGCCTGAAAAATGCATTCTAACGTCTTTAAGTCTGTGGCAGAAAAAACATGCAACGTTTCTTTATTCCGGCGTAATCAGCATTTTGTTTGGCTTGCTGGTAATTATACAATTCAAATTGGCATTAACACTGGGCAGGGCAGAGCGAGGAGTAAGGGAATTCAGTGCCACATTCTGAGGCAAAGCTCATTCCGCTCTGCTATAACCCAAAAAGGGAATTCAGTTAGCATTCGCCTGCTTGTGCTTCTTCGCCTATGATTCAAGTACATGGCAAACAGCTGCCGCCATTTTCATGTTGCATGTTGCAACAGACCACAAAGCACAAAAGCGACCCTGTGGCATGACCATACCAACACAAACCAATTGACTTGCAACAGCTGCTGGCAACTGCAATGCTTAAAGTGTCGCTTTAACAACTTTTCCTTTAAGACGTTTGTGTTTTGCATGTTGCAAGTTCTTTAGATTGCAGGCATGTTAAGTGAAAAACATTTTCCGCCTTTCCGCACGTGTATAATTAAAAGGAACCCAAGTAAAAGCAAAAGAAAAAGCAAAAGCGCTGTGAAAGTAAACATTATTGTAAGTAGCACTAAGTACTTGCAGCTTTTAGTTGCAACAACAATTTGTTAACAAGAACTTTCAAAGTTAATTGAGGCATTAATAATGATCAAAATAATTAAAAGACTTTGAAAACATTTAATGACAATAACTTGGATAATTATTATATATAAATAATAAACGATTTTCATTACATTTTCACTTTATTTCTTGCTGCTTTTGCCTTCAACTTATTTGCCGTTCTACTTCGTTTTATGCTTTTCCGCTTGATTAAAGATGAAAATGCGAAAATGCTGAAAGCGTTTGTTAATTAAATGCCGTCTTGGTCATGTGGCAGAGGCGTAAGCTTGAAATGGGGGCGTGTACATGTGTGTGTTTGTGTGCTTGGTGCCTTAAAAGTTGCCACATTAAGCCTTAACCTTTACGTGCAACTGCATGAAAATTTACGTACAAGTTTTTGCACACACACACATTTTGTTTTCTTTGTTTGAGGCTTTAAGTTGGCAACGTGACAGTGCGAAAATGAAGTGAACGCTGTGTGAAACAATGAGAAAAACAATGAGAAAAACTAACAAACATGTCAACGTAGACATCGTTGTCGTTGTCACAGTTGTTGTAGTTGTTGCCGTTGTCGCTTGCGCATGATTTCCGTGCTTAAAATTTCCTGTTCGAAACTGACATAAAAGAAGGAAGTGCCAGAGACAAAGCAGACAGACACTGAGATAGAAAGACAGACAGTTGGGACAGACTGACGTGCGAAACAAATGCAGATGCACACATACAGCACATCTTAAACATCATCCCTAAACGTCTCGCTGGCAAGAACTTTTTGCCAGCATCGCAAAATGCTATAAATATAACAGAAGTCAAGTAAAAAAACTTTAAAAAGCGCAACAGTAGAAGGGCTTTTAGTCAGACAATCAGACAGACAAGTAACCCATCCAAGCATCTAACCAGTCAGGCATTTAATGACATTCTACATTCACTTTTCCAGCTCGACTTTCAAAAAATATATAAATGTTTATTTGCATTGAGGTTTGTTTGACTGCGCTGCAGCAACAAGAGAAATATTATTACAATTCCTTTCATATGCATAAAACGACAAAAAATGGTAAACAAAAAGGGAAAAGGGATATATAAAAAGGGAAAAGAATAATGTTATCATAAAGTTGAACAGAGTCTGGAGTGCAGTCAAAACAAATTCAAAATTCAACAAATAAAATATCGTTGGCACTCTAACCAGTGAGAAATTAAGTGCAACTATTGTTCCTTTTAAGCCAAAAACAAAAATGTTTAAAACTTTTTATCTGCTGATTTATAGCATACGGAATTAATTGTGAAAGAAATACAGAACATTCAAAAGGGGGACACAAATGGAAAAACAAACATTAATTGCACTTTTGAACTTTTTGTTGATTGTTTGTCATTGTTCTCAACTGGAGGGGGAATTTAAAGCTGTGACAGTTTATGCAGTTCGCTAGCTACAATCTGCCAAGGTATACAATAAAGTATAGAAATATAGCCATTTTAATTTTAGTTATTTATTTAGAAATATATTTTCTTTCAATTTTTTCCAATGCCAGGGTATCTACTAATCCTATACGCCCCTCTTCGCGCTTACACACAATGGTTTTTCCATACTTTTTTGTACCATCATTTGTTACAGCACAGCAAATTCAATTAAACAATGCAATCGTATAAACAAATCTCTCTCCCTTTCTATTTCACTGGATTTAACTCTCTCTCCCTGTCTCTTTCTCCTTCTCTGTCTGTCGAGCTAGAACACCCTCAAAATTGCATTGTATATGTGTGCACGTTTTTTTTTATAGTTTTTAATTGAAAAATGTGCAATTAAAAGTCGAATGCATGTGCATAGCTGGGCAACGACGAAATGTAATCAAACGGGGCGTATGCGCAATTTATAATAAACGGCACAAACACAACAAAAATGTATAAAAAAAATAAATAACTAAAAGTCAACGGCAAATTAATTTAAGCACTTAATTATGCCATAGGTTCAATTAAATTACATGGCATTTAATTAAGCGCATAAAGTGTATAAAATGGACAGTTACCGAGGGCAGTTCGATAGTTCAATGGTTATTACGAATAGAGTGTTTGGGAACAAGTTAATACAGAGTCTAACCCTTAACTAACTAACTTATAGTAATTTATGTACTATATAACTATACTTCCTCGAATACTTTTTATTTTGCCCATAAAATTTCCTACATTTTCTTTGTATTTTCTTTTTCTTTTGAAACTTTTAGAACTTTTAGTACAGCCCTCGTCGTGCAAGTAGTATATTTCCATATATTTTACATTCGTACTCATATATCCCTGGCAAATAAACAACGAGAAGACTGCAGTTGGCCAACCAGAGTGATAAGCAAACAAAGGCGTTCTCAACAGCATTTCCCGCATGTCAGCTACAAACTGTTGCACACACAAACACACACACACACACAACATAATTCGGCACATGCCATTACAAAATATTGACAGCAAGGCAAACAAAAGTCATGAACAAGGGAACAAGTTCGCAGTTCGCTGTTTGCAGCATGTGGCAGGACTTCATGTTGCAAGTTACATAGCACACATATTTGCCTGTTGTATGCAACTGCATGGCCATTATACTTATGCTCAAGTGCGAGGGTTGCTCGTGATTTATATGCAGCCATTACTCAGAGAGCTGTTAACCAAAAGCAGCAGAAATTTGGCAGACAAAGTGCTCTAAAGTTGAGTTTAACAAGGGCATACTTAGAGTAAACATTCGTTAAAGTTATGTAGAAGAAAAGTAGCTGTGCATAACTTTAGAAACCACCCCTGGAATTTTAAACTATGTATTAAAATTTGTCTTTGCTGCTTGAGAGCATTTCTGACCCCTTTTCAAAGGAGCGAACGGAGGAATGCGAGTGTAAACCACAGGAGATGTGGTCCAAGGCTGACCAAAGGACCTCTGTGTGTATGTGTGTCTTTGTTGGCTTTGCAAACAGATTTTAGCCAAATTGTTACATTTTGTAGCATGTTAAAACATTAGTGTTGCCAGTGGATAAATGTTTGTCGCTCCCAAACAAATAATTCAATTAAATTTGCATTTTAATTTGACAAAAAACAATAAAATAAATGGAAAGTAATCAAGAAATAAAAACATAACAATTTAATCTACAATTGTTTGGTGTGCTCTGAACTTTGTGCTCACTTTTGAAAATCCATTTTCACTGCTGTTTGCCCACACAAATGATCTATTGTAATAATTAATACTCTGCCAACAATATGATAAATATCAAGCATGGTATTTTCCCATTGTTTGGCTCTAAGTAAGCTTAACAATGGAGCCATTGTTTCCAGAGATATATTCAAGTAAACCTATATCGTCACAGCATGCAATGCATGTTACACACAATGCCAGTCAGTTTTGTGCAGATAATTATATAGTAAATATGCATTTTACATTAAGTATTCTCTGTTATTTACTTGCCGCAATACCACAATATCAAAGGTTTACATACCTGCAATGACAGAGAGAAGAAAGATATAGCACATTAGTCTAATGGTTTCGATAACAAGTGTTTAATGAACTTAGAGCAAAGTTTATGAATAAATGAAAACGTTAATTTTAGATTGTATCAGCTTAGAAAGGTTCAACGACTTTGCCACTTAGCCAAGTTGACAAAGTAGTCAATAAAATAAATGTAAATCATTTGGATTTGAAGTTAAACTGTTGAATTGGTCTTTAGGCTTTCATTCTGACCCACAAAAAGCTGCAACTTTTGCTGACTACATAAAAATAATTGCCTGAACCGGTTAAGAAACTAAAATCCCAAACTAATTCAAACTTACACTCTTTCTAGTTGCATTTAATCTAGCAGTTAATAAGACTAGACAATGTACTCGGTGAACTCAGTGGCCAATTAGCGAATGCTGAATGCAGTATTTACCGGTAAACCGTTTACTATACGCTACGATACGGTACGGTAACGAACCATAACCGTAAGGCAACTGATTGCAATAACCTCTGTAATAACAATATGATTTATCAGGCAGTTCACGTCGCATTTAATTGAATTACGAGCGTACGCGAGGAAGTCACAACGCGTCAAGACACATTCAGATGAACAATTTGTTGTACTTGTTGTAGTTGTTGTTGTTGTTACAGTCCTGGTTATGTGGGTGTGCAATAACAAGGTGTCATGTCTTATCAGTGTATCTGAAGGGGAAACAACAATTGGAAACAGCTTTGATTGATGCTGATGCGATTGGGCAACAAGGAAGACGACAAACAGAACACTTGATTAACAATTCTAAGGGTTGTGCAAATACTACCTGTCTGATTGCAACTGACTTTGATTTATCCATACAAACAATATATATATATTTGTTAGTTAATACTATTTCTCAAGTGATTCGATTGTTAGATTTTAAATTAAGGTTTTCCTTTGTTTGCTATTTGCAAAAATATTTACATGCACTTGAAAAATCTTAGCTAAACAATTTATAGATGTAAATTAAGGTTGGAATCCCCCGAGTTAGTGAAAAATGCATTAAAGCGACTCGGCCGTAAATCAATTAAATGTAACCCTTTATTTGTTTAATACTTTCAGGGAGTAAACAAATAAGCCTCACGAAATGCTATTAACTAAATGACTTTAGCTTTGACCTGATTGTCATGGCTTTAAATCGACAAATTCTCAACCCTTTTTAGCCAATAAACGTATACGATCGACCTCCAATTGATTAAGTTATTTAAACTTGCTAGTTACTCAAAACATGGCCATAGAAATAATATTCTTTTTATTTATGAGAATTACGCATACGTAATGTGTGACTGTGAATCATTCTCATTATTCACCCACTCAAAGCACTGCCTTTCACCCACTCTAATCGAATTTATAAATGTTTTTCCATTAGTACGATAGTTAAACAACACATTAAAATCAAAGTATTTTATGGTAAATTGTAAATCTTATTAGAATTTGTCACAAAGAAATATTTATCTTGCCATAAAACTAATATAATCTGGCATGATCTTGCTTCCTTGTTCGATTAGTAAGTGAATTGTTTGTATTTGTAGAAAGTGATTAAGTTGTTTGTGATTTTTAATGATAACTAAAAGATAACAAACTGATAACTTAAGCTGTTAATCAAAGTATATTTAAAATTATAACCATGTTTTAATTTAGTACGTATCAATCTTAAAGTTTTTGCTTTGTTTATCTTTATCAGCTTAAAGCATTGAACACAAATTAGCCAAATTATAAATTTGAGAAACCAGTTTAAATTTGCAGATCATTAAGGATGATAACTGTCTAGACTATACAGGTCTAACTAAACTGGTCAAAGATGATGCAATGCTGCAACCTTCAATGATTTAGTGCACAAAGTTCAATTTTAAATTAACTAAAAACTAAAAGCTAAAATAGCACAAATTAAAATCAACTTCTAAATGGACTATTAATATTGGAAAACAGCAAAAAGCGTTAGAGATTTTATATACACACCCTGTAATCAATGAGCAACTGATACAGTATTTTTTTGTAATCAATTTTAAACGATTCGCAAGCAGCTGATTCTCAATTACAAAACTCAACGGAAAAATCATTTCTGTTAATTAGCTTTTGATTTAACTTTAACGCCATTTTGTGCGCTACACCCTCACACAGTAAGAAAAAAAACAAAGTTTTTATACACATAAAGCGAGCAAATGAAATACACAAAGAGCAACAAAAGTGAAACAGGAAACTGCGAGCAATGAAAACCAAAAACCAAAACTCTGATTAAATGTAAACACAGCATAAAACTGCCAATTTAATTGGGTTAATTATTTTTCTCTGTTATTGTTACGAATAATTATATATGATAACCATTTGTAAAAATGAAAATTAATGTATTTCCAAGCAAGCTTTTCACTTGATTTCTTTTGTGTGCCACACGGAACACTCGAAAGGTCAATAGCAAACGAAGAGGAGAAAATAAATATAGTATCTGACATCTATATCGACATTGCGTGTTTCTTTCTGTAAGTCCCAAGTTCCAAGTCAAGTGCAGCGCAAACGATGCGAAACGATCAGGAGAAAGGCATTTGCTAGTGAAACTCAGCCACGTGAAAGTTGTTGTTTGTTCAGGCAAAGTTCCCTGAGGGCATTTTAATCATGTAAACAGTTTTACTTAAATAAACAATAATTGCGGTGATCCGGGAAATTGTGGAAATGCGTATGATAATCCTAATGATTTACTGCTAATAAGCAGAATTTTATTCATAAACATTAATTCGTCTACTTCCTTTGTTTGCTATGCTAACTACTAACAATACTATGCTAATATAAATTTAAATGTTTATGACTATTAGCTTAAGCTAATCACAATGCTAAGAAAAATATTATTAATGAATGGAATTTTTTGAAGAGTATTTTAAAGTCGACACATAAAATACAATGACATATAAAAATATTCATTTTTTTGATTGTTAATTTTGCGAATCGAGAGGCGCAGAACAAAAGAAAAACGGCCAATGGCCAATGCGGCGTATGCGCATTATTATTCAGCTGTAATTAGGCATTCCGGCCACGCGTTTTTGCCTTTTGTTTTGATGCCATTTTCATTTATTGTAATTCAGTAATTTCTGGCAATTGCGTAGCAGCACATGAGCATTTTATTTTCGTTGTAGTTGTTGTTGCTTTTTTTTTTTTTGTTAGTGTTTTGCATTTTTCATCATTTCATATGTAAATTTTGCGCACGACAATTTCAATGTTTTTTTTTCTGCTCTTTGTATTATTTATTTTTATTGCAAGCACAGCTCATTAAGTGGAGGAGAAAAAGGGGTAAATGGGTGGGACTAGCGGTGAGGTTGAAGTTTTTTTCGCTTGATTTTTTTTTTTTTTTTTGCGCAGCACCTCAAAAGTGTCAACAGATTTGTAAAGGCAAATGGGACTGAATAGCACTCGACATGAAATGGGCGGAAAGGTGCGGTGCATTTGGGGTCAGCAAACAGTCGAGTCTGGCAATAACAGTTACAGATTGTGTGCAATACCCTGTAATTAGAACGCAGTTGTGCTGGGCTAGTCTGGCTGGAAAGCTTTAAATTGTTCACTTTAAATAATAACTGCAATTTCCAGGCATGAAAAAGGCAACTTATTTATACACTAATTAATATCTTTAATCAAACCAGTTTTGAACTGTTCACAGAGCATCTGTCTGTCGTGCTAACAACTCAAATTGAGCACATTCTTTGCACTCCCCTTGTACTCCTCTTTGTTTTCATAATTTAGATTAATTTTACGACTGGCAGACACTAAAATATTTATGGCATTTTTTGTGCGGCACGTTGTGCCTTTAAGTAATTATGCCAAAAAGGCAGAAATCGTTACGGTTACAGTTCCGGTTGATTGGGCCACAAATTTGCCTGTTTGCATCTTTTTTGGCTTATTGCGAAAAATGCGCAAAAGTACGAGAAACTGCGAAATGCGAAAATGCGAAAAGCACAAAAATGGGGAGAAAAATGCGATAAAGCGAAAAGCGTTAAATGTTTTTACATTTTAGTGCACAAACAACAAAAGCCGGAAGGTCAAATGAAAACTCCCCACGCCATCTACAGCCCCCTAACCAGCCCCTCACTCCCCTGGAATTCAGCCAGCGGGTTATTAAGTTTATACATTTTTATGAGCACACTCTGCCAGTGGGCACTCCTAAGGTAGTGGGGGTAGGGCCTCTGAGGGGCAGACACCTGCACATTCATAAGTCAAAGCACGACGAGGGTTGCGTCAACTTAAGGTTTTGGCCTGTGTTGCGGTCCTTTACATCGACACAGCATTGCAACACGCCGCAGAGTGCATTCACCCAGATACCCTATATGTAGGAGAGGAGCTGAGCGGGGCTGGGAAAAGACCAGGGGCGTAGGCGGGTAATAGGGGCAGTCACTCACGTGCAGACAAACAAAAGCGTAGAATACAAAAAATGCTTTTGTTAGCTGTGCTTCATTGCGTTCGCTCAAGAGGAAGCAAGGGGGAAGAAGAGAAGAGAATGAAAGAGAGAGAGAGGCAGCAAGGAAGACAGTTAACTTGGAGCGAAAAAGCAGCTGGAGAATGCAGGAGGTTTAAAAAGTGCTAAAGTTGTAATCAGCTAAGGAACGACTTGCAGATACCGTGTAATATATAAGCATTTAATACAAATTACAGTGGGAGTATTTAAATATTAGTGCTGCTTACAAAAATGGGCGTTGTACTATGGCTGCATGTGTTAAGCAACAGCTGACAGCTAATTACAATATATATCAATAAATACACAGCAAAAAATTTTAGTTAGAACTAAGTGGATTCTTGGTAGTTTCCTCTTTCTCGCCTACTCCCTCTCCTCCTCTCATTTGCTTCCTATTCTTTTCTCAACTGTATAATTACTATATTGTAATATTAGCAACAATTTAATCGACAATTTAACATTAAATATTATGGAATACGCTTATCAAAGTTAAACTTTGCCACACATGTTTTATATATTTAAAATCAAAGTTTATCAATATAAAAATGATTTAATAAAATCAATGATAATCAATCATGTAAGCTATTAATCGATTAATATTACGGTAATACGAATTGCTATAAAAATTACTTAAATTTGTGCAAATTTCTAGCAGTTTCTTTGTTGATTTTTGCGAAAATTTTGAAATTCCTGTCGAGTTGAGTGTGACGTGCGAGCTCTGAGTTGGTCTTAACGGAACGTCTGGGCCAAGTTTATGGGCAAACTTGTTAGGCAAACAGTGCAACACACTCAAATGCAGCACACGGTGCAGGGACCAAAAAAAAAAAGAAAACACAAGGATGCGGCAGGATGCTGTAGCAGACGAAGCCTTGAGATAAGCGCGTTAAAAGTTGGCAATAGTAGAAGTAGAGAGAGAGTAGGAGCGGGGAAAACTGGAGTAGACAGAGAGTGGGAAAGAGAGAGGGTGAAAGGAAGTAAGGTATAGAGAGGCAGACAAAGTAAGAGCGACAGAGACAGCGTTAAGGTTTTGTGGCTCGTAGTTTAATTAGTTGCAGTCCATGCGCTGCGGGCACTCCCCTCTCTCCCTCTCTCTCTCTTCCTCTCTCTCTTCCTCTCTCTCTTCCTCTCTCTCTTCCTTTCTTTCTCTCAATGTGTGTTTGTTATCGGCTGCCTAATAAACTGCAGGCTGCCTTGCACTTTATGGCTTGCATCATTAAATATTTAAAGAGCTTTTCTGTAACAAGATTTGTTAGTGCCTGACTCGCACTCTTCCCACTCTCTCTGCGCTCTCCCTTTCCTCTCCCTCTCCCCCTTACCCCCTCTCTCCCTTTCAAGCACATTGTTGTTCAACTTGAGCACATAATTGCATATTTATAAGTGCAGGCAGCTTCGACATTGCGTCCGCGACAGCAAATTAAGCGGCACATTTCTGCCCCTTTCTCCCTTTAAGCCTTTCCCCATCCTACCCTCCTTGTGGCGCCTGTGCTGCCACGATGTCTTGGCTTTTAGACAGTGTAGGAAAAGGGCGGGGGGGGGGGGGGTGAACAACACTCAACTCCATTGTGTTCAGCAATTAATAGTACAATTTTTGTTGCCAGCCTCCTGTTGAAAAACTTTTGCGTTGCAATTGAATAACGTTGAGTGCCGCCTGAGAATTGAGACAGCGAGGAGAATTGGGACTGAGTCTGAGAATTAAGAGCTAGATCCAAACCGAGCTAAAAGCTAAGAGTTGAGCTGCTTGTTTCCATAGCCGCAAATTGATTTAAGGGTTCTCATGTCAAGAGTTGCAAAGAACTTTAGTTTACCATGGAATGCTTTGTCATGGTCATGGATAACTCACAACAAGGCTCACTCCAAACTTGTACTTCCCCCACACTTAAAGCCAAAGTTTGAGATATAGAAATTGATGGGGATATACCAGACTCTTGATAGTTTAATTGCGAATGCATTAGGGGTATGCCCCAGCTTCATACACGCTTTTTTGACAAGCCAAAAAAGTTTCGATTAAACAAGCAATTAAAACAAAAGATCGCTACATACATTATTACATACAAATATGCTTTGTTTAAGAATCAGATAAGAAATTCCTAATCTAACAAAAAACTAGTTCTCTAAACAAATAGTTGACTACATTCCAGTCTACTAAAGCTATTAAAATCATGTAATACCATTAAGCAAAACAGTAACTCTTAAAAGAACCCATAAAAAAGCTGACATCACATTAAAACAAAGTTATGTATTAGCTTACACAATTCTGTCAAGAAATCTATTCAGTGAATAACAAGTATATAAATTTTAGACCTTGACTTTGACCCGTGAAATACACACACTTATCTCCACTAAGATTAGCTAGAAAAATATGCGATAAGCATCGCATTCAAATTGTATTTAGTTAATTTAATAAATCAAACAAATGTTTGAACTGTTTTAATTGCCATTGAAAAGTTTTCTACAAATAACTTTTCCATTTCCATTCTTTGCTTTAAAAATATTCGCAATAAAAGTTTTTTTGTGCATTTTCCACATGAATATTTGATTTCCAGCAACTTTTTTTTTGTTGTCTGCTGTGGTCTAAATGAAAAGTTTATTTTACAATTTTGATGCATGCAAATGTTATAATAATAATAATAATATTTTTGCATACAATTTTCAAGTTTCATTATTGCACATTATGGAACAAGTCACGCCCAAAACAAAAAACATACAAACCAAAAATAAATACAGAAAAAAAGTTGAAAAAAAAATACAGCGTAAATATAAACCACAAAATAGTAAAAGTCCATAAACAAATGTTGATTTTACACATTTGTTGTAATTGGAAATTTTCGGATAACATTTAATGTGCACTTTTTACAGCACGAAATTATTGTTTGTGGAGAAAAAAAATAATAATTGAAAAACACAACCAATATTTAAATGTTTTTAACGGCAATCTGAACAACTTATACACAAATTGCTTATTGAAAATCGGTTGGAAAAAACTGAATCATGCGCTTAACAAGTCAACAACATTTGAATTTGCTTCCACTTCAAATTAAATTAACGATTTATATGATACCAGTTTAAACAGTGACTAAAGCGTTGAATAAGAAAGGAAATTAAGAATGGAAAATGTTTAAAGAACAAAGTTCACGTATAAGTTTAGAAACTTTATTTAAATAGTTAAAGTTATGCATAAGCATTAGAAATGCAAAAATATATATTTAAATTAAATTTATGGTTTATTTATGCTAGCCATAAATTTGATTTAATGACAGCACTGCTAAGCTTTCAACTATTTAATTCACATACAGTTCTTTGTTTGGGATTATCTCTGTCTATATAATATAAATAATACAATATGATTAATGCGGCACGATAAAAATTTTCATATTTCATAATAAGCAGAAAAACACGTTCCACCAATACAGAACTGATCCATAAATTTATGGCATTAAGTGCAGAGAGTGCATAATTCCGCTTGGAAAACACTTTACGAATGTCTTGACTGGACATAAAGAATTGTATGACTTATGCAAATACTGCCTACAGCTGGTTAAGATCAGGAAAACTTAGGTGTTAGTGGAGTAAAGTCAGAGATGAAGGGAGCGAAAGCATCGCGTGTTGACAACTCGTTTTAATAGATGTAGAATATATGTAGATAGATATAAAATAATTAGATATTTATGTTAGTAGTTTGTAAATTAATAATATACATAGCCATAGAATATAACAGCCTTTGTACCCCAACTGCAAAAAAGGTCTATAAATGGAAATTGAAAATGAAAATTGAAATGCAAATGAAATAGAAGTTGAAAATCAAATCAAGCAATTGCCATTTATTTAACAAAGTCACAAGTGGGATTTTAATGAAAATGAATATCAATTCGAATATCACGAGCAGCAGCAAAAGCATGACAATGTCGATAGCGTTATTGTTTGGGGGCGTGGCAGTCATACGATATAAATAAACATTCCATAAAGTCGAAAATGCAGCCAGAATGGTGCGAGAATAAAATAGTTTCATTGGAATGGAATTTTTTGATGGGCGAGAAACGCATTTGTTAAATGGGGTGGATAAATTGGTGGGTAATACGCCAACTGTGTATCTAAGTATCTGTGAGATACTCAATATACTTATGACCGCTACGAAAAATATTTACAGCATCTGTATAATGGCAGGCACTGCAATAAAATTTATACCTACCCAAGACTAATGGCCAGCAGAGTGTGGGCAGTGGGAATGGGAATGGGGGGAGTCGCAGGCTGACAGCTGTGGGCTGTTTGGAAAAGCTGGCAAAAAGCTGAACACAGAAAAAAAACGTGATTCGAGTGAAAGCCAAGTGCCAAGAGCGAATGGCCAACGGGCAAGTGAGCGGCTTTCTTTGGCCGTAACAGATACGCACACAAACACAGAGAGACAGGGAGACAGGCACATGCATGTGCGACCACGTCTAAATGCAGTTTTGGGCCACAAACTAAAGTTGGTCGAGAGAGCTGTAAAATGCATTTGTTTGAATTTGTGCCTGAGCCTTGGTAAGAGAAATGAGAAATGGTTTGGCAGTTGCCAAAAGTGGGTCGACTGCCTACCAGCCAACAGTCAACCACAAGCAACAACAACATGTAAGTGACACCAAAAACGGTCAACAACAACAACAGCAACTGCTGCTGCTGCTGTTGGTGAAATGTGCGGTAAATGCAAGAAATATGATGATAAATGAAAGCAAAAAGAGACGGAATGAGAGCGATGAGAAAGAGAGAAGTCAATTGAAGAGAAAAACATTGTGCATGTGTGTGAAAATATGGCCAAATTGACTTTTGGTAACAGGGTCACATTTGGCCACAATTGCCTTAATGCTACACAAACACACACACTTGCAGAGATAAAGATACAGATACATTGATAAGATACATTATCGGGTTGCCCATAAAAGCGATAAGAACTTAAGAAATAACGCCTTACATACATATATACAGTATCTTGTTTATCTGCCAGACTTTATAACCCAAAACCATAGACAAGTATCAAAATCATTTTATTATTTTATAGAAGCAAAACATCTAAACAAAAATGCTATTAACGTGCGATAAGAATTCACTTTGGCGACAATTCAATTTGATATTTAATTATAGTATATAGTATTTGTTATAGAGTATTTACTATAAATAGATTAGTGACTTGAACTGCCTATCAGTTTAAGTATTTCTAAGCTCAATTCAATTGTGGAAATGCACTTGTTTCGCATTTAGCTAATTACAATTAAAAAAAAAATCTTAACTGCTGTCAATAAGGAACTCGTTAAATCTGTTTTAAAATATTCAAAACTTAGCTAACAGCTTTGGTAACTAAACAAAGTAAATATTTTTATTTTTATGAATTTCAAACAGCCATTCTTTTAACTGTCTTAAAGTTATGTGTACTTTAGTTCGCTTGACTTATGGCCAAGTTAACATCTTTGAAAGTGGGCTAATGTTGTTTGTTTCAACTGTTTGCACAGTTGTCTCTAACAATTCGACACTTAAAGTGTCTTTTAACAGTCTTCAAGACAATTAACGAATAATTTATTTTAGAAACTATTTTAATTACGTTCAAGAAACGAATATTCTCAACACCCACGTTGAATTTATCGAAAACGTGTAGACAATTGAATATATTGGCTATAATGGATTTGTTTTCTAATCGAAATAATTAGAAATTTAAATTCAAAAAGCGCTTAAGGCAAAACAATAAATAAACACAAACGGTAAATACGACAAATAAATAATAATACAATCTTATTTTCCATCGTACTCCCTCCCTCTCACTCTCTCTCGATCTGTCTAACTCTCTCCCACTCCCTCTCATTCGTACATTTGTTTGATTTCGCATTGATTAAAACGTAGAAACAGAAGTTGAGACTTGTGACAAGAAACAAGTGGAAATACGAGAATGTGAAGAGCGAAGTGTATAAATGACAGCAAAAAAAAAAAGGTTTAAAGCAAATAGCAACAGTTGCTCAAAAACTTACAAGCAAAACAGAGAAAAAAAGAGCAGCAAATAAACAAATTTAAAAATGAAGTAATCAAAAAAATAAGAAACAGCTGAAAATAGCTTCCTTTAGGGAAACAGGGTGTACCAGGTGCAGAGAGCAGAGTGTGCAGGGCTGGCAGCTATACAATCTCTCAAAAACGATTGGCAACGCCGCGCGGCTTTTATATTTCTGTAATTTTTTTTTTTTTGCTCTTTACTCAAACGAAAACCCGTTTTCTCAAGCTGACGTACGCTGTAGACACGGCCACAAGGCAGCAACAGCAACAAAAACGATAACAACAACAATAACATGCACAACCATTAAGCCGAAAAGCAAGCAACAACAAAAGCAAATAGACAACAACGTTGAGGTTAAAATTTATAATTTTGTCTTCGTCGTTGCTGTTTTTCTTTTATTTTTCCTCTTCTTTTTGTTGCTGTTTGGTTTATTTTACAAAAAGCCAGACAGTCGCCGTCTCCCTTACACTTCCCCTACCTCTCACTCGCTCTTTCCTATTGCAACAATATTGCTGATTGACTAACTGTCTCACCAACCGTCTGGTCCGACTGTCTGGGCGCACTGTCTACCTGTTGGTGTTGCCATTTTATCTGTTTGTTTGTTTTATTTTCTCTACAGCCCCTGCAATCGGCTTCTGCATCTTCTCTTCTCTTCTGCTCGTTCTCTATGGGTTCATTTTTCGTTACTTGCTTCTAACTCTATTTTTAGCTTTCAAATGTAAACAAACCGCGACGCCATTTTGGAAGATATGCATACGACCAGTGTGTACACACGGCTCCACTGTGTACATATTTAATTCGCACATTTCCATATGTACACACATGTACAACTACTTACTTATATCACTAACCAGAGAATACATAGATGCGTCAAACTCAAGATTTTTTGAAAGCAAACGCTTGCCTACTCATGGACCCCCAGAGAGCTTCGGCAAAAAGCCGAACGTCGTAGCGCCCCGGAGAGCCGATCGCCTCTCAGCAAATTCAATGCAGACGAAAATAAATTTAGTCTGCCACAGTCAGCGAAACGATGAGCACGGCTATGTCGCTTGTGCTCTCGTTTTATGTTTATATGTTTGTCTCTTTCTAGCATGCCAGATACACACATTTTGCGAAGTCTCGCAACAGCACATTTCAGCAACCGGCTCGCTGCAAAAATTTGTGTTTTTGACAAAACAACGATCGAACTAGGAAGTCATAAATCTACTTTAGGGATATGTAGGGTTTTAAGCTGACCGAGAACAAGTGTTGCCGTGGCGCTGCTGGTTAGGTGCTCGACCGAAGTGCGGTGATCATGGGTTCGAGTCCCACTTCTGCCGATTTGGAAACGGTTGAAAATTGTAAATGATAATATTTATTTTTAATGTTTTTTATTTAAAATTTATAAAATAATTATTTTTTTGTAAAACATAGAATTTTAGAGCAATTTATTTAAATGCAAGAATTCCATTTGAACAGACCCGACTGTGATTCGACAACATGTGCTCTGCACTTCGGTCGAGCACCTAACCAGCAGCGCCACGGCAACACTTGTTCTCGGTCAGCTTAAAACCCTACATATCCCTAAAGTAGATTTATGACTTCCTAGTTCGATCGTTGTTTTGTCAAAAACACAAATTTTTGCAGCGAGCCGGTTGCTGAAATGTGCTGTTGCGAGACTTCGCAAAATGTGTGTATCTGGCATGCTAGAAAGAGACAAACATATAAACATAAAACGAGAGCACAAGCGACATAGCCGTGCTCATCGTTTCGCTGACTGTGGCAGACTAAATTTATTTTCGTCTGCATTGAATTTGCTGAGAGGCGATCGGCTCTCCGGGGCGCTACGACGTTCGGCTTTTTGCCGAAGCTCTCTGGGGGTCCATGAGTAGGCAAGCGTTTGCTTTCAAAAAATCTTGAGTTTGACGCATCTATGTATTCTCTGGTTAGTGCTTATATCTACTATTTGCCGGCTTTGGTTAGCCACCACCACTTTATGGTTAATTTGACCTTAGCAGCGGTGATTATGATAAAGAAAACAACATCCGTAAGAGTTGTGCAATGCTAATGAGTGTTAATCAGATACGCACACACACACACACACAAAAACAAACACAAACAATATATAATAATACCATAATAGAGGCTGGGTTTTGTTTTTGTGAATCGACAAAATAATTAAAACAATGCCATAAAAAGAAGGTCCCTCCAACAGCATCCGAAAGAAGTAGTTTCTGTAGAGAATAGAATCGTCTGTTACACAGATCAAAACTTACAGAAATAAAACCAACATAATACTTTTAATAGCACAAGTTTAACTCGATGGCCGTTAAAGGTTAATCGATTAATGCCAGCCTTTTATTCATTCTACACTGGAGCGTAAATAATGCTAAGTTGAAATGATTTATAGTGATTAAGATCATTTTAATAATCTGCGTACTATATGCCTGGGCAGTCGGCCCTTTTTTATATTTTCCGGCATTAATTTTTTTCTTCATTGAAACTACGAGTTAAGCTTGTTTTTAAGCCGTTTCCAATTACAATTAAAGGGCTTACCTCAGTACCGGAATGACACATCTGATTCAATTTACGCTTTTGTGGAACATATAATTTGGATTCAATCAGCTTAAATTGGCGACGCAAAAATAATTAAATTTTTCTGTCTGTCCCGAGCCAATCAATCACCAACCAATATATCATGTTACAAATGAGTAACTTTGTGCCGAGAAATATCATAAATCAGTAAAAACAACTGCAAATTTCAGTGTAGACTTTGTGCAGTATTCTTGTTCGATTGATCACTGATTCATATCAAGAATGTTTTATCGATCGTTAACACCTATTAAGCCAAAACTGGTTCGATCTAAATTCTTTTCTAAAGGGAAATGGGTGATTACGATAATCGATGGTGATTTTTTAAATAAATTATTCGAATCTTACACGTGACGTTCAGTTCAATGACGTTATTGTGACTGAATTATTTAGTAATCTCTGCATAAATTAACTACCAGATCAATTAGACTAAACTGTTTCTCGATGCAAATTTTTATTGCTATCAGTATGACTCTACTAATATATTTAACAAAGAAAAAAAAACAATAGAGCTTTCTGTAGAACGCCCAAATTTATTAATTATAGTGAAAAACCATTGTGAATCATTAACAATAACATTAGCAGGGGGTTTTTAGTTAAATTAATTCCATAAACATATTAAAAAAATAATTGAAAATCTAATCTACATATAGACAAAATTAATATGTACTGAAATGTGGTGAGGGTCATTTCGAAGCACACGCAGTGAAGATTCGACGAAAACAAAATACGGAAAAAGGAAATACACACTCAGGAATGTATATGTGTGTACTCATTTTATAAACAAAATCAAAAATTCAACAAAAAGTGTAAAATCCATAGTGTAATCAGCAAATAAAATAGTAGCAACTAATTATCATTAAACAATTATATTTAAAGAGAGCAACAGACACACAGCAGGCGCCAATGGCGGAATAGTGTGTAAAAACGAGAGAGTGAATGGGGCTACCGGCGTAAATACGGGCATTTTAAACTGGTCAGGGGTTCATGAGCAATTATTGCACTTTGAGTGCCTCTTAAAAGCATCAAGAGCATTAAATATGTAATTAAAAAATAAATATATTTATATACCTAAATATATGTACATTTTATAGAGTGTAAACACACACAAACACACACCAGTGTGTACACATACAGTTTAACAATATAAATTCAATGTCAACAACACAAACTAAGCTGTAGCCAGTATAAGCTTGATCCAAAACTGAAACTATTATATTTTGAATGTTTGTCTAAATTAATATTGTGATTTATGCAGCTGATTCAGCAGTTTTATGTTGCGTTGATTAATGCACAATTACATTATTATGATTTTTTTTAAGCAAAATTCGCACAATAATCGTTTATTGTGCTAAAACTGACATCTGGCAACTCTGTTCTGTTCAGAGAGCAAACGCAACAAGGTGAATGGTTGTAGTTGTTGTATTTGCTGTAGATGTTATTATTATACGTTTGTTGTTGTGGTTGTTTTTGCTACTTTAACCATAATGAAAATTTATTATTGTGTTATTGCAATTGTTCGAAACTTGTACCTTCGTTTTGTTGGTTTGGTGTTGTTATTGATGTTGTGCACTTTATTTTACACTTGAGTTATTTTTTTTTGCGCATATTCTTCAAACCCAAATTGTACATTTTTTTTTACTTTTTATTCTGTTTATTTGGCGCGCTGCTGTTAAAAACTTTGCGGATACAAATGCAAAAGTCAATTAACAGACTTTATTTAATCACCATTACGACAGTCGCACTCACTTCCATTCGCACTTTAATTTTTTTTATTTATTTATTTGTATTTTTGTCCCAAAACGTGCTAAATAAAACACGCAACAACAACAAGAAGAGACCAATACAGCACAGCTGACGCTTGTTTTTCAGGGAGAGCGCGAGACGTTCTCACAGTCACGCTCAACAGAGATGAATGTTTCGTTAAAACCGTGACTGCCAAACTGTGATTGTGATTTTAACTACATAAATTTATAATTATAATAATATCTAACCATGTAAAATTATTGCAAATACTATTTTAATAACTAATAACTTAAATTATTAGTTTTTATTTTCCTATGTCACTCTCTTCTGTGCTTTACTAAACTGTGACTGCTTTAGCGTAGTAGCAAGTGTTCTCATCTCTAACTGGCTCTCTCGCGCTCAGCAAGTGGCACCAGCTGAGAGTTGAGACTGCGTTTGGCTTCGTCGGCCATTGAGACAAAATAAAACACAACAAATAAAAAACTACAAAATCAAACAACAAATGTTTTGCAAGCGCAACGAGCATAAAACTGGCAACAGATTGAATGATGACGACATTTTGGCTATTATTTAGCAGTATTTAATTCAATACATACAAAATATATTAACTTACATTTTTATTCTCCTTCGTGGTTGTTGTTGATTTACAGCTCCACTTAACACCTCACGAAGTTGAAATAAAAACAAACACAAATGCAAACGAAGAGAGAAAGAGAATACGCTGGCAAAAAAATTTACTTTTCACTCTTTCTCTTTTCGAGCTATTTTCATTGCCCCGCTCGCAGTTGCTGTTGTGCACTCCACTTTCACCGCATTCGGCAGTGTTTCTTTTTCACAATATTCACGTGTTTTCTCTATTCTGGCTGAACTTATACAAATTTTACATGATTATAGCATTTACTGGGGGTTAAGCAATATTTCTGAGCACGAACACACGCACACGTATGTAAAAACAACGCACATACACACACATAAACAGCCAAGCAACACTCAAGTACGTGCTTTTGTTGCTGTTGCTGCTGCTTCTTTTGGTTTTGCCTTTTCTTTGTTTTGGCACCAATTCATTCATCCATTTTCACTACACGCCCTCAAACACAAGCAAGACCGTTACTTTAAACCATTGCTTTCTTTTAATATGTACGCGTTGCTGCACTTTTTCTATGCGCAAAAATATTTAGGCGAAAGATTATTTTTGTTTTATTTTGAACAACGCTTTGGTCGTGCACCGCGTCTTGCTCGCCCGTTCTTCCAATTGGAACTGAGCGCTGCCAATCTGAGAGTGAGCGACAGCGACGGCGCACACCACGGCTAAACAACAGTGTTGGTAGCCTTAACTTTTATCCGCTAAATCGTAAAGCAACAACAGTCCCTTTTGCAGAGTACTGCTTGTATTGCAAACGATTTGTTGCTAATTATAATAAATTTATTATAAATTACTGCAATCACAACTTGGCGACTTATAGACTGTGCACTTTTATTAAAATATATATATTTTAGCTTTATTTTGCAATGCATTTAGCCGTTCGTTTTGTCAAACTTGGCAGCACTGAAAGAGACACAATAATTTGAGAGCATTTGGTGCCATCAATGCATTTATCGCTCTCACCATTTTCTCATACTAATTTAGGCCCTTGGGCAACAGAAAAAAAAACAACAAAAGTTGTAAATTTCACTAGGCTATTTTAATGTTAGCAAATGGAAAGAATTGTTATTAGCGTAGATCGATTTGTAAATGCAGTACTGTGCTGTGCTATCGATTGTCGCAGACGTTCAGAGCTTGCAACGGTTGTGCAACTGTTCGCTTGGCATTGGCCTTGGCACTTGCATACTTTTAGGCTGCCCTTGGATATGGTCAAGGCAACAGTCTCCAAAGGACTACTGAAATATTCAAGACCCCGGACTAGTAGAATATTAAAACAAATGCCTTTGATGTAACCAAGGACAGATTGTATTTAATTAGTTTCATAAGACTTTTTGTCGAGTTGTGAAATAATATCCATTAAAGCTCATTAAGTTCGCTCAACTGTAAATTTCAGATATGGACAGTAAAATTATCCTTTTGGTTTGCTCAACCGTTTGCCATAAAGAAAACTTAATTTCACTCTTCGTTTGGCATATGATACCCTCAAATACATATTTAAATAATTATTAACAAGCGTTGAATTTAATTTCGCAAATTGGTAGCACACGCACAGAAAAAAGGACATTGATCTGAAAATCCAAGTCCCTTTTTGTACGCATAAATAAATTAACTTACTGAAAAGTACATTAAATGGCAAAAAGGAAAATCTGAGCAACAATATCATTACATCGTCTTGACATCCCACATATTCAATGTCTTCGCATAATTTCAGCTGTGCTCGGAAAATTGAAAGAAAGTCGAGAAATGTTGTCAAGTTTCATTTGTTGCCGCTGATTACCGAGTCCCGCTGGCTTCCAGGGTCCCTCACAGGCTCCCACGCAGTCTCCTGCGGCTGCTCCTGCCGAGCGATAAAGTCAAGCGAAATAACAGCACCGACACTTGCCACAACAACAACGAGCAGCAACAGCAACAGCAGCAGCAGCAGCAATCAGCAACAAACAACAGCAGCAGTTGATGCTGTGCTCCTGTTTTTGATGATGATGACAGCAGCAACGTGCAGCAATAATGATGTCCTCCCAACGCCCCTTCTACCCAATTCCCCCCAAGCACAGTGGCACAAGATTGTGCAATGTGCGATGGCATTTAAGTCTTATCGACTGTATCCTAATGCCATAGACAGTCTTTAAAGTAAACCGAGTGCCTTTGCTGCTATCTATCGTACCACTAAATCACTGATTTCGCCCACTGTGCAGCGCACTCGTCAGGCTGTTCATTAAAGCAGGCAAAAGTGTTGCCGAGTTATAATGAGAGCAAAGCTTGAGTTGAAATTTACGACAAGCGCCGCGTTAAGTGACAGCCAGAGAAGGTGACAGAGATAGCAACAGAGCTAGAAAGAGACGGGAAGACAAGGGTCAGCTCTTGCAGTGGAGCAGAAAGAGAGAGAGAAAAGTCTGTGTGATTATATTGAAACTTTTTCTATTTAAGCTTCAGTGACAAACAACAAAGTTCGCAAAGCAGTAAAATCGAATTTTCAACTCGAAACGAAGGAGGAAAAACTCATAAAATATGCACATTTTAATTTACAGCCCAACTCTTTAAATCGTAAGAGGGAAGCCTGAGCATACACGACGCTGCTGTTTGAGTAATTGGCCAAAAAAGTTGTCAAGGGACACACAGAGATTGAAAGCCCACAAAAATAAGAAAAGAAAAGAGATGAAAGCCAACAAACCAAAACCAACTGCAGTTTACAACACTTGACAGCGCTGCACAACACTGTACAGCACAACACAACTAATCCCAGGCATTTTCCCAATGATGGACATGAAAGCGCACTTCATCCCTGCTCCAAACTGGACAGGGCAGCTCAGGGTTCACTTCGCTTACGGTAGCCCACTTCGCTTAGTAGCCCAGTTCTAGAGTGGAAACTGTGAGCTTATGTTTGTGTGGCAGTGCTAAGCAGGCTTTGAGGGAGTGGATTGGAGTCGAGGAGGAGCAATGCTCTTATGGTAGTATTATTTTAGACTTCAAATGTCCTTCTTGGCCTCTTAGTTCTAGCTCCATTACAACGCTTGCAAAATGGGCACGTAACAGTTGAGCAGCTCTGCTGCAGCTTTACCTTTCTTTTGTTTACCTACTGATTACTGGCATCTTTGCTTGAGGGGCTGATGTAGATTTGTTGCAACTTCTGATTGCTGCGACCTGTTCGGCATGATATTTATCTGCCCCTCTATTTGTATAGCTTTTATGACTCTCATTTCCTTTGCTCTCAGCTTTAAATAGCCAAGTTTTCTTTAAGGCTGGTAGGTTTTAAGGTAAAGGTAGAAAAGTTTGCTAAAAATTCTTTAGATACTCCCAAAACTGCCCTCGTTTTAGGGCACTCGAAAACTTGTCATGTCATTTAATAGTGAAACTCATAAACTCGTAATTCCGCTTCGATTGGTCTGTGTGATTTGCGCAATTTACGATTTAACTGCATTTATTACGCATACGCCACATGTGACTCGTGTGTGCTCGCATGCCAAATTTAACGCTGTAATTCAGTGCAAATAATTATTTTCAAACAACACACAGAGTTTTCAGTCAAATGAAACTCCCAAATTGGTGATTACATTAATTAAACTAGCTAATTAGCTAATAAATGAAGCTGAACTTAAATTCCATTTCCTTTTAAATTACAACATTTGGGCACATTCGAAACGGGGGAATTTTTTGAACAAAAAACTTGAATTTTAAACCCCGTACCTTTAATTGTTTAATCGAATGTTTTTTTCCAGCAGTTTTTGTATTAAAAATACCACACTGGCGCCCCCTGGCGTGAAAATGCCACTAAAGGTCAAAGGCCACAGAAGAAATGTTAATGGAAATTTAATATGCGAATCGAAGCGAATTCATTGAGGTTTTCTCAATTGAAATGGAGAATTTTTTTGATTGAATCGTTGGGAATTTCAAGCAGTTAATTAAAATGTCTATTAAAACTTATTGATTTCTTTTATAATAATGCGATTTCTCCCTCCAAGGTTGACCGCCGACAACGAAACGCGAGAATCAATACGGCAAAAGAAAACGGCAGTGAATTTGACCTCATTTGGGTGGTTGGAAAAGGGAAATTCGTTTGGGTTCGGAAAAAAATAGACAATAAATCGATGCGGCAGCTCACGTACGGCACGAATAAAGCCAGAAATCACGCTGAAAGCATGCAAATCCTTAAGATTTCCCCGACCACCCTGACAAAAAAAAGGACCTTCAACAAAAGTCAGGAAAAAATTTCATTTCTCTCGCGCGCGCACAACAAAGCCAGCTCGTTGGGAGTTTTGGCCAAAATGGCAATGGAAACAAGTTGTCTAAAATGCGATTGTCCTTGCTGCCCCAACGCCCCATTCCACGCCCACCCTCGCTGGAAAAGCAAACAATTCGGCGGGGAAAATTGCGGAAAAGCAGTGCGATAAATTCATATAAATCGCGTTAATTTAACCGCAAGCGCAGTTTAAATAACTCAAATGGTTTGGAAGCCAACAAACCACGTCTACTGTTGCCACAATTCTAGCTACATAGCGCTAAAAGGCCAAAATGACACTAGCTGAAAGGGACAGCAACCGTTAACTTGTTTATTATTAAGCTGTAAAAATGTGACAGCTGATTCGCATTGGCATTTAAATACAGCTTATCTGAGCTCTTATTTTACTGAAAGCTTTGTTAGGGGGTAGTCCAGGGGGTGAAGCTTTGGTGGGCTTTTGATTAAAAGACTTTAAGTTACTTTAAACATACTTAAGATATTGTTAAAGAAAGATTAATTTATTGGAGAGCTTTATTGTGCTAGTAGAACTCCTATAAAGTAGGTTTAATATATAAAAAGCATTATGTTTTGAAAGCTTTGCATTGCAGAAGGCTTAAGCTTTATTTTAGTTTATTTTTGAGCAAGCTTTTATCTTTAACAAAGCTTTTGCTTTTAACTACTTATAAAGCAGTACAGCCTTAATGTTAAAGCTTTTGACTACCTACTTTCAGTTGAGCACTGAAGGGTAGACTCTTTTAAGAATACTAAAATAAATACCTACCTTTGATTAAAATCAACTTCAGCTTTAAAGCTTAAACTAAGTCTTTAGTTGTTTCCAATTTAAAACTAGACTTTTTTTTATCTCATTGCTGCACTTTCGCCCCGTGTCATTGGCTGCTTAAGGGGTTAAGTGGGTTTCAGAAATTTTGAAACTCGATTTTTTTTTTTTTTGCTTATAAATTAATTCAATATGTTTACTATATTCTCCCAAAATTTGGAGCCAATCCGAGTAAAATTGTAAGAGATAGAGCCTTCGGAAGTTCCGCTCATTAGAGTATTTCCTCATGAAGCGGCGCAATTAATCCCGTTTTTCTCGAAACCGTGTTTTTGAAGCTATTTGACACGATTGCTCGAACAGTTTTGAACCGATTGTTTTCAAATTTTGAACACTTATTCAATATGACCTCGTGACAAATCTGAACGAAGGATTTTTTTTTTTTTCAACATTTACTATTTTTTAAGGACATTTGAAGTTCAAAATTTCGTCAAAAAAAATTCAAAACGCTGTCAAATATTCAATTTTCAATATTTTGGATTTTCCTTCGTTCAGATTCAGGGCTGAAGTGTTTACTAACAGAAAAAATTTTTTTTTTGAATTTCAGATGATCCGTTCTCCTCAAATCGTGTCAAACACGAGGGTCCTTTTTTTTTTAGTGTTCCAGGACATTGGCTCCCGTCGGCTCAATTTTAAAAATTTTTTTATGAAACCAATTTTAACGTACAAAGGAAATGTCAATCTTGTTATCTGTTTTTTGTTCTAATAAAATATCTCACTGCAAACACCCAAAAAAAATGTTTGAAAAAGTGCTTAGTTTCAGCCTCTGAACACCACTTAACCCCTTAAGCTTGACAAAATGTCGAAGTTACTTTGAGATAAAGAGCAGAGCGTTAACTACCCATAAACCGTGTCTTTGTCTTCCTGCCTCTACCCAATCTTACTATAGACTGTTTTGAGGGGTCTGGGCTGCTATCTGGGATGACTTCTCTGAATTGTTAGCCACAATTTGTTTTGCTTTATAATGAGTTATTTTGTATGCGCAGAGGAAGTGGGGGAAAGGAATGAGCTTGAAATATGGCAGACTCGCTGGGATTTGTTTGGCATTTAAAGCCGTCACACACAAACACACACACACGTACACCCACCCAAACACGTTAACAGGAGCTTGTTTTTTGAGGCATTCAAGTGGCGACTGAGTTGCCAAGTCTCACTTGGCCCAAATAATTGTTTATAATTAATTTGTTGCCAGACTGTGACCGTAATGGCATTAATTGCTTGCTTCAAACAACATTTTAATACGCAAATCAATTAAATTACGTAATTAAATCAAATTTAATTGATTTGCCTTAGAACAAAATTAAATGAATTTGCTTTAATTTTATTGCGAACTGTTAATGCTGAGCAATATTTCACCTAGGGCTATTAAAGCATGAGTAAATTATTTAAGATTTTAAGTTAACAGTGGGGTGGTTAGAACAAATTTTGAATAGAAATTAAAGTGGGAAGTGAAGTAATATTAGTTGAACTTTAAAGCTGTTAAAATCAAAAAAATATTTAAAATTTTTCTACTTTTAAGCCTAACACTGTTAATGCTAACAGTGAGCTGTAAAATATATGTATAGTTTAGCATTACAGCTTTGTATTAACAGTAAGGTGTTAAACCTAAATAACTTTTCGATATTACAGCTGTTAAGTAACATTTTGCGGCGCTTCTACTGTTAACAGTGTGCTGTTACCGCCTTAACAGCTGTTAAAGTCAACTTAGACTTCTATGGGAAATTTATGTTTATCTACATAAGTATTTAACTAAGCTAACAGTTGTTAATCTGCTGCTCTAGTTAGTTGAAGCAATTAGTGAGAGCTTAATCGTGTTTTTACAAATTTCTATTGCACTTAATTCCATTTGCTGCATTATTAATTACGCTCATTTTCCAGCTCACAAAATACGCATTTATTTGCGGTACATGAAAAACTACTGAGAGCAAAATAGAAACACACACATAACCACACACACACATACTCACGTACGTACAAGTGTAATGTCTTCATTAAGCGTTAGGACTCCATTTACACAACATACGACATGAGAGAGCAGCGGAGACAGCGAGTGAGGGGAGGGAGACGCGAAGAGTATATAGAGGGGGATAGAGAGGGTTGGAGAAAGAGTTCATTTCGCAGACCGCAGTAAAGAAGAGGCAAAGCGCTCCATTGCGTTTCAATGGCAACCGCTGGACTGTAACGGGTTGCGGGCTCTTCAAATGGATGGCGTGGCCTAGTTGTGGTGTCGGAGGGGCGAAAAGGGGGCTGGAGGCTGCCGACTGCCGACTTCTGGCTGGTTATGTGGCTCGACTTGGCTGTCATTTCCGTTTCCGTTTAGACTTTTCATTTGCGGCACAGCAGCTGCAAAAAGGCAGCTGAAATAAGCAATCGACGGAGGACATACCCTGCAGCTGGGGTATATTGACTGGCTATAAATTGAATTTTTTAATAGTACCAAATTATTACAGGGTATTTCAAGTAATTACAAAGTAAGTTTATGTAACTGTAGGGTATTATTAAATCGCCTAAGCGTTCTTTTATATCTAAACCTTTTTACCTTCGGTATTTACTTCATTAAGCTGCAAGTGTTAAGTAAAACTTCTCGCAGTGTATGCTATAAAGCGCTTAACTAGCAGCACGAAGGGTGTAGGGTATCTAAGGCACGTGCTGAACACATTTAGACTAGTTATGCTGTTATTAAATGACTTTAAAGTGCTATTGTTCTTACTCTACTTTTCCCACTCCACCACTCCATTGGTTAACTAAAATTTCGGTCAGTGTAGAGTATACAGTTTACTGCAATCCATTTTCTTACATTCCTTGGTTCGTTTTCATTTCAAAATTTTTTGTTGGCCCAAACCGCTTGTGTTGACCTTTTGCCGCAGCACAAAAAAGACGGCAAAGCCAACGAAGGAAAAGTGGAAAAACATAAGAAAGAGAAACAGTGTGAGAGGGAGAGGAAGAGGGACAGAGAGAGAGAGAGAAAGACACTGAGTGGGTATAAAAAAAACAAAGCGTTTGCGTCGATGGGGTCTATCAGACTTAATAGCTCATTTGATGCTGGTCAGCTTAACACCAACTGCCAACCGACAGCCACGCCTCAAAGCAGCACGCCCTCTTGCTGCCGCTGCTTCACCCCTTGCTTCTTCCCTTCCCCGTTTGGGTTGGCTAAAAGTTTAGATTATTATGTGTTTGTTAATTTCTTTTACTTTAATGCGATTCTGCGCTTCATTTTGTTCATTTGCTGTGAAGACAACGAAATTGGGAAATGGAAAATGTGAAAACTGTAAAAATGCCCGAAATTTTCCATCTTCTTTTGCTTTTTGGCACTTTTAGCTTTTTATCCGCTATATTATACAGTTACTGTATAATGTCATTTCCACTTTTGTTTTACTTTTTGGAAGAGTTTTGCTTTTTCAACCCTTAAAGGGGCTTAAAGGGAGTGAAAAGGGTGCGGTGTGCGGTGAGCGCAGATTGGGAGCATACACAGCTCTTAATTGCTGCTGGTCATGACAACAAAACAGTCAAAACAGCTCCAAAAACTGGCCTCAAGAGCCCTGCAAATGGCCCAAAAGGACTTGTCCTCTGTCTCGGCCAGCAAAATTGAAAATTTTCCTAAATGCACAACATAAATGATGATTTTTGCATAAATTTGTGTAGTGCCTTTCCCAGCCAGAAGTCCTTCAATGAGGCCTCTTAATGAACTTACAAGGATGTGCACACACACACATAGAGAGAGGAGAGACACAGGCATACAGTGCTCGACCTCGAACAGAGCTGAGCTTTAGCGAGGGTTGTTTCAAGAGTAGTGTGTCAAGTAGTGATTTGTTTAGCTTTAAGCTCTAGGGGCAAATCGATCGAAAGCTGATAAGTTATAGCTAAATTGAGTCCAGGGTCTCTTTAAGTCCTTACACTCAACAGTAGGCTTTCCTACTAAAATGAGTTACCTTTTGAGCAACCCTCGCACATCGGGTCTGCTTCAGTTGGAATTTAGCACAGGATCAAACCAAGCGAAACGGTTATGTGTTTAGGCCTAATGAAAGCGACAACTGTGACGCAAATGGAACGATTTCAATATAACTCTAGTCTACAGAATATATATATTCTATTTATAGCGTTTACTGTACAGTATACACTCGTATGTGTGCACATTTCGTTGTTGTTACGAAAAAGAAGGTCAAACTGCAGCTTAGGATTACGAAGCTCTGGATGTCAATGAGATGAATATGGATGAATGGTCGGATGAATCGATGAATGCTTCAATGAAAGGATGAATGGATGGATGGATGGATTGCTGGCTGGCTGACTGAATTGAATGTTGTTTGAAAGCGCATCAATTCAGATTCAATCAAATGAAAGTAATCTACGTTTTACTGAGCTGGAAAATTAAATTTCATTTGCTCACATTTCTCCAAACCAAATGCAAACCGACAATTTGCTCTTTATACTTCTCTCTCACTCTCTCTGTCGATTTACATAATAATTTTTTGTCATGTATGTAGATTAGTCCAGGAGCCAGACGATTCCCAAATGTTATTAGGGCTCTTAAAATGTTTACAAGTGCCTGGAAATTTGATTTGCAAGTTTTGAGGGGACTGAAGCTTAAATGTCATAAATTATGCAATTTTATGCTTGTAAGATTTGTTTTATTTCTTGAGCGACACACTGATCAGCGTGCACCAGAAGTGGTAAGGGGTGCAATGTTGAATTTTATATAGAGCTCGTGTTAGCTAAGCTTTTTTTAGAAAACTCTTTAAGCTAAGTAACTTACTAACTGATCAGTGTGCAGCAGATATAGTAAGGGATAGGAAGCTGAGTTTTTTGTACAGCGTATCACATTTAAAACATATTCTGTGTATGTTAAAGGTATTTTGACTCACTTTCTGATCACTTTACAAAAGAAAGTATAAATCATAAGACCTTTAAATATTTTTAAATACAAAACTATACAAACAACTTCTATTACTTTGACCCAGACTGTGCTTACCCCTGCTACTTTTTATATTAATTCACAATATATGGATAACTTTGCCAACTTTTATTTATTTTATTATTTTTCGGTTTTACACATATGCAAATCATGACAAAAAATCAAAAACTGACAAAATGTGAAAATCTAGTAACTTTTCAGAGTAAATTAATGTTGACACTGAGTTCACGTCTGTGGAAAACGTGAATATTTGCAAAATCATGAAATGCGTGTACAAAAAAAAAGGAAAGCAAAGAAACAAGCAGTAAGTGGAGGAGGCGAAGGGAGGGTAGGGTAGGGAGCGAGAGAAAAAAACAGGAGAAGGGCTCAAATCGAATCGATGACAAGAGTAAACAAACGAATTTGGAAGCCCCACACAAAGCCAATTAATCTCTGCTTTGTTGCACAATACACACACAAACAAACACACACACACACAAACACACACCGACACATGCTTACCAAGGCCAACACAATACACAGGTAGCGCAAATACGATTGAAGCGTTGCCTGAAAAAGGGAATAAGCCTGCGTCTCTTGCCAATGTCAATCATAATCCCATACACAGCCACGACCCCCCCCCCCAGTCCCCAGTCAGCTGTGTGTAATGTTCTTATGTATCTGTTACCGTGTGGGCGTGGCATTTGCCAAATCCCAACCAATCGCTTTGTATTCCATTTGATTGCACAGATCAAATGCTCTTTCTATCTTATTGCTTTCTATTATGGGCATTTATTTTGGGATCTCTTGTAGTTTCTTTTAAAACTTAACTAAAACCTTTTTAAAGGCATTTATATAAGAAAAAAAGATTTCTTTTCAATTAAAGCTGTGTTTTTATTAATTTTTGGTATGTTTATTGAGTTTTTTCTATTTTAATTAAGAGCGTTTATTCTTCATTTTTTTTTAAATATTTCAGATATTTAAAGGTTTAGTTTTTCCTATGAAAACTTATAGTTCTTTGATCATTTTCATTTAGGACAGTTTTTAAAGACTCATAAATATTTCTGATTTTTTATATATTATAAAATTTAAGCAGCTTTTAAACTCCTCAAATCCTCTTCTTTATGAGAAACCTTTACTGTTCCTATCTTAGATAATTCTACTATCTTTCCTTCTCCACATTTTCCGCTACATTCACTACATTCCCTCTTAGCTAGTGTTGGGTTGCTCATGAGTGAGTGAACAAAAAAGAGTTGTTCACTGAAGTGAGCAACTGAACATGTTCCTTCCAAGTTGTTCTGTTTTGCTCACTTGTTCAGTTTTGCGCACTTGTTCAGTTTTGCTCACTTGCTCAGATTTGCTCACTTGATCACTCCCTTGCTCAATTTTGCGCATTGAGGGCATTCTGCGCAATAATATATCGCTTATTCCGTTAATGCTCTGCGTTAGGCAAAGCACATGCTCAAATTTTCAAAATTAAACATGTCGTTAATACGAAAGTACAGTGAAATTTGGACACATTTTGAAGACGCAAACGGCGCTCGCTTTTAAAACCATCAACAGTTGAAAATTTAATATTTTTCAATAACAACATGTAAATTTGAAGTGAGTACAACCTAATTTCTAAGAAGTTTGCTTGTTTAAAAATTTTTATAGCGCTTAAAAGAAGAAAACATAATGTTTAAGAAGTCCTATGAACTGGAATAATAGATCTTTTTATTTTTAAGTTAGAATTTAGTATGAATTCCTATGAAAAGAACATTGTTATTTTTTTTTGTTATATAAATTTGTTTATTTAAAAATATTTGATTTCAATTGAAATGTAACGTATTTTATATTTGTCAAAATATGTTTTGCTTAGGGATCTGAGCATGAACAGTGAACAAGTGAGTTGGTGAGCAACTGAGCAATCTAAGTGAGCAACTGAGCAATCTGAGTGAACAAGTGAGTAACTGAGCAATATGAGTGAGTTGACTCTTTCAATAAAAAAGAACAAGTGAACATGTTCACTAAACTGAGCAATGTTTACACAACACTACTCTTAGCTTACAGCTCTACCCATTTCACTAAAAGCTACCCACCTCCCTACCCTCTGCCTACTCCAATTTCTAGCCATTTTATCCCTCCATTCTGCTGCTTTTAGCTCCTCTCTCTGCTCTGCTCAGTTGCAAATGCGTAAATTACCGTTAAATGCGTAATTTAAAGATCACAGGCACAAAAGTCTTTTCTCTACTTTGCTGCTCATCAACATCCAATTTAACTGTTCACGTTTCCACTGCGCTTTTCACTACACACACACACACACATGTGTACACATGGGTGTGCGTGTGCGTGTGTGTTCTGTCTGACATTAAGTGAAATTTAAAACTGCACACCTTCTCCCACCTGTGTGTGTGTGTGTCTGTGCGTGTGTAGCAAATGAAATTAATGACAAACAACATTTCATTGTCTTTTGTGTTGTTTTTTTTGCAGTTTGTTGTTCTTCTGCCACTTTTTGTGCCTTTTGTTGAGCTTTTTTTTTGTTATTTGGCTTTTGTAAATTTTCCATTGTTTTATTGTGTAGTGGGTGGAGTCCAAAGGGGGCAGCTGTGGGGAGTTGTGGGCTCAGGCAGACTGAGTTGAAGTCGTGACTTTGTGCGAATGTGTAGCATAATTACAGGCGCATAAAATGCGCCTTGAAACCATACAAAGGCCCGTCACAACTTTGAGCCTTTGCAGACCCCAGTAGGACCCCCTTTTTGCCTGCCTTGAACTGAACCCATAAAGCCGCAACTGTTAACAGTTGGAGTTGAAAGGGGGTGTAGTTGTAGGGGTGTTTAGTGCCCTGCTGCTATTAGTAATCGTAAAACTTATGAGCAGACATGGTCAACTCGCAGCTGCTTAGAACCTATTAGACCCAATGGGCCGCCATAATTGACAGCTGTGCCAACAATTCACTTGACCTCAACAAAACAACTGAAACGCCCTACCCCACAACGCCCCTAATCCCTGACCTGTCCTTGCCTGGTTTTAGTTACTGCCACACCCCCAAAATGTCTGCCACAAAATTGCAATTTGCAAGCGCTGCACTTTGGCCGTGAAATTTGTTGGTAACAGGTCGGAAGTTGGCCATGATTGAAGTGGCCATTGTTTGTGCTCAAGTTACGCCATTAACTTGTCCAGGCGCCCTGTAGCTGTAAGACAGCAAAGAGTCGAACAAGTTTGTGTAAAGATTTTAGAGGGGAAATAATTTTATGAAATGTCGAAACGGTGAGCGGCTTCAAAGCTAGAATATAGAGTTTAAGTTAACCAACAGCTAACTCTAAGCTGCAGGTCTGCTGAAAATTTCAGCACAATTTCTACATAAACCCAAAAGTTATGCCCAAGTTAAGTTACAAAGTTGTTAATGTGCATAACTTTTTTGCCGCTTAGCGTAGCTACTCTTACAGGGTATCCCTGCAGTCGTCCTGCACTACCAATTCCGCTGACGCTTCACAGAATTTGTTGGCATTCAAATTTTATGCAAATTCTGCTAAATAACCACAATTTATTTTCGCTCGCTTTGACGAACTTTGTTTTGAAATCGTTTTGCTGTTTTTCCTGTTACTGCATTTTCCGCTTTTCCACAATATTTTTCACTGGCATGTGTCATTGTTTTGTCTATCAATTATTCACACTTTGCCGCAAATCAAAGGAATTTACAAATTATGCAAGCAGCCTGCGGTCAAGAAGCTGGAGAAGCAGTGACAAAGAGGGAGAGAGACAGGCGACAGCACAAAGCTAACAAGATGACGGCTTAATGGCAGCATCTGCATAGCTGACAGGAAGTGCAAATTCCGCTGGAGACAGAATCGAGAGTCTTTTGGGCTAGCAAATTAATCAGAGCATTGGCCAAAGCCTCTGTTGCGGTTTAGCTTTGTCAGCTGCCAGTTGGCAGTTGGCAGCTTGCGTGTGGCACGTTGCATGTTGCACGTTGAACACCTCAAACTGTTTGGCAACTAGCTGCTGCAGCATTCGGTTTGTCTGCCACAATTTCAATATGTACATTTATCGGTTTTGCTGTGAGGTTTACGGCAAACCAAAACTCAGCTAAGCCAAAAGAATTTGTAGCATTTAATTAACAAATTACAGGGCAGCCTTTGAGTCTGGCATTCGCAATCAATTCATATTGAAAATGTGAATAAATTTTTGGGGTTTGACTAGGCAGAAACTTAGGGAGAAGTCAAAGGCGTAGGGAGCTTAGGGAAAATGCTTGAAAAGTACTGGAAATTTATTGAAATTCAAGATACAAATTAAGTGTCAGTGGTAGAGGAGAAAGCAGCAAAGGGAGAAGTGGAGAGAGAAGTGGAGCTGGAAGTGGAGAGAGCAGTGGTTGGAGAAGTGTGTAGATAATTAATAATAGACAAAATAGTAAGCTGTCGCATAAAATAGAAGAATTGATAGAAAATCAATAAACAAATTGAGGTAGGTAAAGAAAGAAACATTTAATTTGGCACTGATAGAAGCTAAGAGGCCCACAAAGCAGGAAGCAAAGCTAAAACCAAAGGAAAAGTC
This sequence comes from Drosophila acutilabella, assembly GCA_035046005.1. Classification (NCBI taxonomy): domain Eukaryota; kingdom Metazoa; phylum Arthropoda; class Insecta; order Diptera; family Drosophilidae; genus Drosophila; species Drosophila acutilabella. Next base: position 9,843,860 of record JAWNOK010000024.1, on the reverse strand, counting down.
AGAAGAAAATGAAGAAAAAAGAGTAGATAATTGAGAAGTAAAGTGAGTGCCAAGTAATTAAAGCAAAGTTTTGAAGCAAGCAGTAAAGTGTCTAGATTAAAAATTTCAAATTTAAAGCCAAGAAACTGAAGCTAAAAATAAGCAGCCCTGTGAAAAATCGCAGCCAGAGTAGCTCGAACTCATTTGCATCTTTGCTGCGCCAGTTTTAAGTCCCAACTTTTGAATTGCCACCAACTTTTAAGCCTTCTTCTAGCCAACATTTCTTAAATTTTAAAAATCAACGTCTTTTTTCATTTGTGATTTATTCAGCGTGACTGCAAATTTTTCTTATCAAAATATTGTTTAATTTCAAGGCTATAAATCTGCGTAAGCAACTGAATTTCATGCCATTCAACAAAAATGGCAAAAAGAAAAATTTGTGTTGCTTTGAACTTGTTGTAGTCATGAGCAGGAGGGGAAGGAGGAGCAGGAGTAGGGGTAGGAAATTTATCTATAGCAAACATTGAAACATAACTTACATAGTCAGCATGATAAATGCGAGTTTGCTTTGTTTGCTTATGTTGAAAATGCCTAAAAATGTTTGCGGTTTGCTTTGAGAACTCAACTTAAAACAGTTGCCAGTCATGAGCAGTGCTTAAAGATACCCTAAGAAGAGGGTAGATGCGTTGGTAGGCTTAAAGAAAATATAAATTTAAATATAGCTTTTTTTTTGGCTTACTGAATCATAAGTTTTTAAGCTTAACTTCCAGCTGAACTTTCTTAAAATAAACTTAAATTTATAAACACTTTTACAGGGTATTTTTTACTACAGTTTCACCGCTTTAAACTCCACTGTGATTATTTGCGCTTACACATTTATTTATGTTGTTGCGCAGAATATGTGAATTTGGCTAGTCGAGGAAGAAGACGAAACATAAAAAGCGAACTTACCTTGCCATGGTTGATACTTCGCAGCTGCTTCGCTTAGAAAGAGACGCAAGAGACGCGCGTACGAGTGCGAGCAAGAGGTAGATAGTTAGCACAATTTTTGGCCTTCGTTTTGGGATTTTATTTTACTTATCGTTCCGTTTCTTGCGCTGTGTATACGTCCTTGAATCAGGCTCGAAATGTCATTGAGTGTCTGTTCCTGTGCCCGGGCTGTGTTGGCATGTTTACAATGCTTCGGAACTCTCGCTGTGGCGCTGGCCGCAAAACTAAATCAACATTTGAGAGGGAGAGAGGTTAGGCGCCAGGCATCAAGAGTCGAGATAAAGCTGATGATGCTCTGATGATGATTACAGGCAATGCTATCAGAGTCAGCCACTTGGGGCAGCTACTACATCGTTTGTCTCTGTCTCCGTGTCTCTGTCTCTGTCTCTGTCTCCTTCACCAGGCTCCAACACTCAGCAGTTTCAGTCTTCTTTTTTTTTTGGTATGCCCCTTTCGCTACCTTTGCTGCGTGATTGAGTTTAGATTTATGCCTTAAGTGTTGCTTGGGGATTTGCTGCTTGGCCCATTTCTGTGCTTGAGCCTATGCGGCGTATGCTTCATATATTTATATATGTATCTTTGGCTATTTGTTTGTCTGCTCTCCTTTTTGCCAGCGTTTTGATTTCAGACTTCAGTCCAAACGTTGCTGTAAAAGTAGCAAAAACAACAAAAAATACTTTAATGTATATCGTAAGCTGTGTATATGTGTGTGCTGAGTGTGTGTGCCTGTGTGTGTGTTATTTTTTCTGCTTTTATTTGATTTGCTGTTTTCGCTTCCATTTCCATTTACATTTACATAAAGCATCAACATCATTAATATTGCAAAAGTATATCAATGCGTAAGCATTTTATTTGCGCTCACTGTGTGTGTGTGTGTGCGTGTGGTGTGTGGTGTGTGTCTGTCATGCGGCAGCCTTGCTGACGTGCGCTGCGAGCAAATTAGACACTGCAGCGCAGAGATTAACGGCATCTACATGAAATTTCTGTGGTTTTGTCAGCCTTAAATTCAGCTACAGATTTTCGCATTAATTTTTTAGTGTTTGGCATTAAACTACATGTGACTTAAGAGCACTTTAACCAACTTCGCACTTAAACACTGCTGAAATAATATTTCTTTTTCCGGCTGCGTTTCCGTTATTTGATTTGCGCTAACAAATTGTTAAGTGGCGTACATTTATCACACGCCCCGTGTGCTGGCACTTGAAACTTAAACGCAGCTACAAACTGTCTCACTCTCGCACACTCTGCTGCCTGCCTCTCTCGCACTCACACACACACACACATGCTTGAAGTCATAAATCTCGGCACAGAAAATTGCCATTCAAATGGTAAATGCAATAATAATTCGTAGCTCAAACAAACTTTTGGGCCAACTGGCAGTTCCCGTCGACAGGCAGTGCGGTGGGAGGGGAGAGGTAGGTAAACGCCTATCAAGTTCATTCATTTTGATTATTTGTTGTTTTAGTTGTTTGCATTGTTGAAGCGTTTATCAGGCTCAGGTTCATGATTGATTATAATACGGGTATTGATTTCGTTTTTGGCGTCGCCTGCATGGACATGCCCCAGCTCCAACTCCACCCTACGCCCCCCCTGAGACAGCCTGCAACTTGAGGGCGTCAAAACAATGCTTGTGCCAATTCCAGCAGCAACTCCCACTAAACACAATACCCCCACCCTGTGCACGCCCCCAAAAATGTGAGGCAACACTTTTTTATAGCTTCCTACGCCCGTGGCTGCTTCCGGGCGGTGGGCAACCCTCGTACGCAACCCTGTGTTATCAGCTGTTTGTTATTTCGTGTTATGACTGTAGCGGAAATGTACAGGCAGCTAAGGAAACACTAACACACTAACCGATAAAAATAGAAATAGAAACAGGCACAAAAAGGAAATAAAACTAAAACCAATAAAATACAAAAACCTAACGAAAGCACTAGACGTATACGTAATATGACAGGCCCGAAATAAAACAATGGCAACGGCGACGCTGGAAATGTAAACAAAAATGTTGTAAAGTGCAGGGAGACTAACTAAAGATACCCTGTAATTAACTGTTTGAAAAAAATCCAATAAAATTTAAATATTTCAATACATAAATGAATAAAAAAATAGTTTAACCTATTTGATTGGATATTAAAATCGTTTGGTTGTTGCCTAAACTATCAGCTATCAAAATTACTAACTTTTATCATACCCCATGGGAGTACTTTCACTACAGGGTACAGGGCACCAAAAAAAGGGAACGGCCACCGCCCCATGTCAAACAAAAGGCCAAAAAAGCCTTTGAGGCGCCGCACAAAAAATCGAAACCCCAGAAAAGAAAGCACAAAGCAACTGTATATATACTCAAAATACATTAGGGGTATGCCTGACAGTGAATTATGACAGACAAAAGTTAACGCACTTCGATTTGCATAGACAGCAAACAACGAGTGGCGCAGGCTTATAAAATACTTTAGCTAATTTTATTAAGAGCATTTGATGGGCGCGTGGAATACCCCTAATAAACTGCTGACTGAGTCCTTAGCGACTGGTGGGGGGAAGAGGCAAAGCAGCGACGCTCCCTCAGCAGCTGCCATGGCAAACAACAAACAGCGACTATCACTGGGCACACACAGACACACCCACAGCACACACCAACACCCACACACACACTCGCACACTCAGCCACACTCATACAGTGTGACATTTACAGTCATATTGTGTATGTTTTGTGTCCTGTGTCTACAATCATCGAAATAACAAAGCATTCGCTTATTAGTATGCAAAACTGATAATCAATACTCAATACTCCGACTGAATAGTGAATAGTGAATACGAATACTCACACTCACACTCACACTCATAGCTCTGTGAGTATTCAATGCACAACGCTGGCAAGTGGCGGCTATTATGGCACATTTATGCTGGTCTTTGCACATTTGCATACGTGTATTGGAGCACATTATTGCAGCACGTTTCTCCCTCTCTGCCTCTTGCCACCTTCCTGCCCTTTATCTCCTTTCCTTAGCTTTCTCCTGGCTACCCCAAAAAAAAGTACTTTTTTGACTTGCCAACATTCGTTGCACAGTTTCTATAAAATCCAACTGTTTGAGCTGCTTGCTGTCTTCCCTCCTCCCCTCTCCTCTCTGTCTCCTGCTGTTGTCTTAGCTGTTTGTCTACAACACCTACACGCGTCGAGGGCAAACATATCCGGCGGCGAACATGACAACGCTTTAAATATGCTGTCAGCCCTTGGCTAAATGGACTGCAAGAAAACTTAAGCTTTCTTTGCTGACAAAAACACAAAATAAAAGTTCTATTTAATTGAGTTTTCCAGTCTTATAAACACAACTGGCTTTAAGCTAATTAAATTGCTTAGTTTGTTAGTTAAACACAGCAAAAGCTGCTAGTGTTTTTATGCAGCAGTTTCTCTATAAACTTAATGTTTAATAGCTGTTTTATGAATTTATTTAAGCTCTGTTAACACAAAACTTTCCACTGATTTGGTGCAGCATAATGAATAAATCTGTTATTTATTTTAGCCTGCTCTCTAAGTTAGCTTTAAAGCCAAATATTATTTCGAAACGCCACTAATTCTGCTTGCCACAATGACGCTGAAATGTGATACAAAAATTGCCTAAAATTATCAGCTATTAAAAACCATTAAATTATCAAATGCTGCGTATTTAATTCTGCTTCTACTGTCTAACCATTAATTTGTTAGCTGAATGCCGAAATTATAAAACTGACATGTTAATTAAAGCCTTTTTAGCAATATAAGTAATAATTAGTAATATAATTTTGAGATAAGTCATAGCATTTTAGAGGACTCGAAAAACTCTTTGCTTACTTGAATATTTTTTGATGAATTTCAGCTAAAACATAAACAGCTTCTAATGAAAAACGACTGGCAGTTTCAGCTGGTCAAAGCAGTAGCAATTTAAGGGCTATAAAATGTATGGACACCGCTACTTTCTACTTTCTTGTCCACTTCTTTGTAGAATTCATCCCAAATTGACGCTTTGCATCGATTTGCAGTCTTTGACTGCAGCTACTATAAATGTGGCTAATGCCAGCTTATGGCACCTTAAGAACATATCAATGACTGCGCTCTAACACACACACACAGTCACACAAGCACAAAGCGGGCACACAGACAGCAGTGCAAAAAACATAGCATACTTATGAGCGCTCGTTCCCATTGTACAATAAGACGCTTAATAATAGTAAAGTGCTACGTGCAAATGGCCGCAGTATGTAATAGACATAGGCATAGCCCAGTTAACACACAAGCACACACACAGACACACACACAGGCAGTGACACACACAAATAAAAGCCCCAAGTGGCCAGGGCTAAGACATGTAACCAGAGTCAGAGCCAAAGCTGAAGTCAGAGTTGTTTTTAGGTTTGGTAAATGGTAAATGGGAAATGGGTTATTGCTACAAGTGTGTGTGGTTGTGTGTGTGTTGTGTGGTTGTGGCTGTGTTTTTGTTTTTGTTGATGTAACTCTTGTTTTTTTATAATTACTTGCAATGGAGGTTACGCCTTAGTGTAAGCGTGTGTGTGTGTGTTTCCGTGTATGTTTTAGCATTGTTGTTAAGCACACATAACGGTAATTTAATTAACATACATAAACACACACACACGGAGGCACACACACTGGGGTATTATATGTGGAACGCTTTGGGACATTGTTACACTTACAAAGCGATTGAATTGCGATTGAGTTGCCCTTTAATCGATATTTTAATTAAAGTTTCTCTTTGTTTCAAGTGTTTTCTTATTTATTAAATAGTTAATAAATACTTATAGCTGATTTATGTAGAATTAATTATTTATTTATGATAAATATGTTTGTTTTTTAGACATTAAGAAGCGGCTTTGTTTTGGTTTTTGCTTTTAATTTATTTGATTTTATTAATATTTAATACACACACACGCACACATTGGCAAGTGATGCCATAATTATTTATAATCCTAGTAGAAGTTAAGTTAAACACACGTCAAATAGGCAAAGGCGCGCCACATGATGCCGCAAGTTGCATGTTGCACGTTGCACGTTAGCCGTCGATTACCGTTAAGTGACGCGTTTGGCGAGCGAATAACAAGCGACTGACTACAACAGGACCAACAAGCAGTCTACTACTTAAAAAAAAAAAAGGGGAGTAGCAGTGTTGCCGTGCTGCTGAAAGTTTGGCGTTTGCGCAGCACAAAGAGAGCCAGAAACATCTGTGTTTTTGTTATGCTTTGCGAAGTGTTGGAGCAGGAGGGGAGGAGGAGGGTTGGAGAGAGGGTTTGGTAGGGTGTGAAGAGCGGAAGGGAAAGGGGGGTTGGTAGTGCTAAGACATATTCCGGAACTGATGCAGCAACAACAATTTGATTGCGGCCTAGCTGCAGCTGTTGTGTGTCTGAATGGGTATGAGTAGTGTGTGTGTGTGTGTAAGGTGTGGTGTGGTGTGGTGTGCGGTGTGTGTGCTCTGCAGTTATTTCATTTAAATGTTTTGCTGCCTTGACAATTGCCAAATAATTGGAGCAGCAATGAAAACAGACAAGAAAGAACAGGAATAAACAGGACAGGACTGGACAGGACATGCTACAACATGTTTGCATACACGCACGAGCGTGTCAAGGAATTAAACTGACAAGCAAAGCTTCATGTGCACGCAGTCCACATACCCTGCCTGCTACACTGAGCAACAAAAGAACTCTTACACACACACTCGCACACACACTCACACAGACGGTTGGGCCTAATGTCAAGGTTTTTTGGCTGCTGTTCAAAACGCGCTGACACGTGGCGCACGCGGCACGTTACTAACTTGCCACCAAACGTTGCAACCGCGCGCCTTGGCAACCAAGCAACGCGTTGTTGCAGCTGCAAAACTGCTGCCACCAATCACGTCGCTCGCTGCCACTTGCAGCGCTTGAATGGACACAGTGAAAGGCATTTCAAATGTGTCAACAGCTGATAAATACCCGTTGATAGGTTTGGAAAAAACAGTGCATACTTTTAGGTGCTCATAAAATTTAAATTTGTGGATCAGTGGGGAAAGCTACAAAGTTAGCAAAGGTGGGGCGTGTACAACAAATCTAATACACCCCATCCACACAACTAACGGGTATTCCAAGAGTAAAATGAAGGGAAAAAATGAAAATGCCGCGACGCTTAGCCAATGTCAAGTGCATGAGAGCAATTGGCCTGGCAATGGCGTCTAAAGCAAAGCAATGGCTGGCAAGGGGTTAGACGGGGGGATACGTGGTTGATGGGTACATGGAGACACCACATTTAACATGCAACGTTGGCATGTCCCATTAAGGGCCACCAAAAATACCCCCAACACTTGCATACCTATGGCAATGGATAATGGATAATGGGCGTATCTATATTTTATGTGTCATCGATTGCAGTGCTCAAATGACGCTGACAGTAATCTCAAGTACCCGCTCAGGCCCCCTCAAAACCGTTTTGGATTTTAGTTTGTATTGGTTTAAGCTGCTGCACTAACAAACTGCTAATTAGGCCACAAATTGGCATAACAATTTGGCTAGAACTTAAATTTATGGACAACAAACCTAAGAACTTTAAACATTTTACAATCATAGACAATGCCAACAACTTCTACTAATTTTCCATTTGATATTTATTCATTGTGTACTACTGTAGACTTAGAACATAGTTTTAAATTAGCATTGATTAACATAAAACGTGTTGCGTTTAAATTCTATGAATGTCTGCTCTAATTGCAGTTGGTTTTGAGTACTGTATCAGAAGCTATTCATAGACTGAACACACCACACAACTTAGTGACTAAACTTAAAGAAGATTAGAGTTGACAGCTGCCCAGGGTTATTGTATATAGTAGATATATCTTAAGGAACGAATATAGATGGTTATTGTGATGGACAGCGGTTGTAGTGGATGAATTGAATGTGTACATAAATAAATTATATATAAATCTAAAATTATTGGAGACTTTAAACTTAACACACTTATGGGCATACATGGGCACATATATCCCACATTTATTCCCACGTCTTGGGTAAACTGAAGACACCGTAACGCTCATGGGCATCCACACCGCGTACGGCAAAGAAATACCGTTGATTTTCCTGAAACTGATTCAGTGTCACGGCCATGGGCAGCAGCATGGCTTTCACATCGCCCACATGACGCCAGGAATCAGTGGAAGGTTCATTGGTCGTCTCCTGGTAGGCATAAATCTGATACATGACGCACTCTGCAAAACGCGAGCCCGTATCCTCCAGCGTCCACGAGATGACAATACCCGAATCGTGCAGACTTATGCGTATAACGGGACGCGATGGCGGTAACTTCCAGTCCGGGTGAAAGGTTTGCGCAGGTGCCAGTGGCAATGGTGCTGGATGCACGTAACGCAGTCGACTCAAACCCGGCGGCGTGTTCTCCGAACGTATCTGCATCGTTACATTCGCGCCTAGCGAATTTCGTTGAGCTAGAATTGGAGTAGAGTATTATGAGTCTGAAAAGTTGTCACTCCATTTCGTAGCTTGACTTACCGGCAGCATTGTTGCCAACGATCTGGCGGGAGACGGCATTGGAACGCGGCATGCTCATGGGCGACACACGCACCACACTGCCCGCTACTGGACGCGCACCACCGCCAGCAGCAGCACCAGACGACGACTGCTGCAAACTGTTGCGTTTCCCACCGACGTTGGCATTGTGTCGCAGTCTAGCGGTAGCTGCCTCTGCTGCAGCAGCAGCTGCTGCAGCCACATCATCCTCATCGGTCAGATCGATGACAGCCTTCTCCTTGGGTCGCGCGGGTGCCAAATTTGCTTGGCCATAGCCGGCGGCACTAACGACGGCACCGCTCTCAGTGGCACTCGACATGGGCACGGAGACGGTGGGCATCTGACGTGACTTGTTGTTGACGTTGTTCGGCTTGCCGGGACTGCGGCCAATGCGCACGCTGCAAAGAGTTGGAGAATCAGAAGCTGTTTGGGTGACAAAAGTTTAGACATTACTTACGGCAAAGGTTGTTGCTGCTGCTGCTGTTGCTGCTGTAGTAGCAACTGTTGTTGTTGTTGCTGCTGCAGCAGTTGCTGCTGTTGCAACTTTTGCTGCTGCTGCTTTTGAGCCATGTAAGGAGACACAGGTTTGGTTGCATTGCCTCTTGAGCGCATGGCAGCTGCGGCTGCTGCGGGTGACACCTGCACAGAGCTGCCCGTGTGCTTGGTGGCATAGACGCGGGAGGTGCCCGCTTGCGTGGTGGACACGCGCTGCATGCCACAGGGACCAGCGCCAGAATGAGCACTAGGCGTAAGCTGCAGGGCGCTGGCTGCATTGTTAACAGGACGTTGGGGTGTGACCTTCTGCATGCAACCGCGACGCACAGGTGGCGTGCCAGTGCCAGTGGCCTGTCCATAGGGCAAAGAGGCGCGACCTTGATGCTGTTGCTGCTGCAGCTGCTGTTGTTGTTGCGTGTGCTGCATGCTGGCATTGCCGCGTTGCATGCCACGCATGGGCGAACGCTGTGTCTGCGTGGAGCTGGGCTTCTGTGGCAGGTTGGCCGTAGACGCTGCTGCTGACGACGTCGATGGAGAAGTGCTGGGTGTTGGCATACTGCCTGCAGTATGATGGCCCATTTGATTGCGCTGATCATCGCTGGGTTTCTTCATCAGTGTCATGCCCACCTGCAGGCCAACAGCGCGTGTTATACGCACCGGTGCCGTGAAATGTGAGTTTCTCGTCTCCAGATCCTTGAGCACACGCTTGTGCACGGTTTCCAGATCAAGAAACTGCTTGGAGACCTCGGCAATCTTGCGACGATAACTGGCCAGTGTAGCCTCATGTTTGTCCACCTGTCGTCGTATCTCGGCAAACTCACTTTTCACCAGCATGCTCTCGACCACCTTCTGTAGCACCAGCTCCTCCAGATCCTGTCGCGTCATCTTGTCAAAACTCTTGCGGAAATTCTTAACAAACTCCAGCCTCAGTGGCTTCACATCAGTTTGTAGCTCTGGAGTTGGTTTCAGTTCTATGGTTGGCTCCTTGGGCTTGATGTCTGCGGATGTCTGTGATGTTTCCTCATGTGCATCCAGATCGATTTGCAGATTACCATCGCAGGAGCTATTCGAATCGGTATCATCTGTCTTGGGCTTTTTACTGGGCGTACACTGCTGTTCTGGAGGACTGCTGCTGCTTGACAGCAGACTGTGACTACGTTTGCCACTTGTGACTGGCGCTTCATCCGAGTTGCTGGTGATGATTGAACTACTGCTTGCTTCAGGTTTATCCTCGGTGCTCAGTCTTAGTCGCTTGCCTGCCGGCGCTTCTGTGTCTTGCTCCTCGTCCGCTTCGTCGGCCTGATCCACCTGGGATTCGGCTTCTCCTTCGGCATCCGCATCAGCTTCGCTGGTTTTCTGCGTCGGTTGCAGCAGATCACTGGAATTGCTGTCCATGTCCTCGCCAGCTGTCGATTTCGGTTTCTCCTGCGTCTTGGGCTTCTCAAACTGATCGCAGGCATTGTCCGAGTTGTCAGCCAATAAATTTGGATCCACATCGGTTGCTTTAGTTGACTCCTGCTCGGTTTGTTTTGTTTGTGTGGGTTCATCTTCATCCTCGGAGACCAACACCACTTCGTCGTCTTTTTTATCAGTCACTTCCGTTGCTGCCTTTGGCACTTCTTCGGCAGTTTTAGTTTCTGTTTCAGTTTCGGTTTTCTCCTCAGCTTCCTTGACTGTTTTCTCAATGGGCTCAAAGAATATAACTTCATCGTCCGATTCGGCATCCTTGGCTTCGGTCTTATCGGCTTTAGATTTCTGTTCGTCATCCTCTTTAGCCGGTGCCTCAGTCGGCAGCTCTTCTTTGTCGACCTTGGCAAGATCCTCGCTTTGCTTGACCTCCTCTTCCTGGTCCTCCTCCTTCTCCGTCTCCTTGTCCTTTTCTGCTTCTGTCTCCAACCTTTCCTCCTTTGATTTGGCTTCGGAGCTTTCCACCGCCTCCACTAACATCTCATCTATGGCATCGTCTCTTAGCTCCTGTGTTCCCGTCACTTTATCCTCTGCAACTTTGTCCTCTTCCTCTTTGTCATCTGTTGCTTGATCAACCTGCATGGAGTCTTCTTTCGCTGCATCCTCATTCTCTTTGGGTAATTCCCCAAAAGAGTCTAATTCAATGACATATTTATCTGCTTTTGTTTTGTCCACCTGATCGTCCTCTTCTTCGGAGTTTATGTCTTCTAGACCATTAATCTGTTCCGGCTTCTTTGGACTCGATTCCTCCGGTTTATTCGGTTCGGTGAGTGCATCGAACTGATCTGGACTTGAAATGCTTTCCAAGGCATCCAAGAATATCTCATCGCTTGAGACATTCGAATCTGTTGTTTTTGCTTGATCGCTTTTATCGCTAGCGATCGGTTTCTTTAGGCTGGAATTTTTATTTTTCTTTGCCGATATTAAACCATTATTTTTCTCCTTCTTATCGACCATCTTTTCATCGTCTGTCTCTTCACGATTCTCAGAATCGCTTATATTTGCTTTATTCTCCGTTTCTTCCGATGTGTTCTCCTCTTCTTCTTCTTCGTCTTTTTCTTCTGCAAGTTGAGCATCCACGTTCACGTTGTTATCGTGTTCCGTTTCCTTTTGCTCCTCATTCGCGTCGATTTCCGCGACCTCTGTGTTATCGACCTCAGCTTTGCTTTCGTCCTTGTTATCGATATCATCTACAGGCTCTTTACACTCCGTGCCTTCCACAACCGATTTGCTCTCCTCTTCGTTCTCTTCTTTGGGATCGCAATCCACGATCGAGCTTATTTTATCTAGTAGCGCATCTAAATCGGTGCCTGCATCGCGTTCTTTGCTCGCACCTTCCTCGGTGCATTTATCGTTAGCGTTACTATCGCTAGGCGGTGTCATCTCTATATCGCTATCCAAATCCTCATCAGCTTCTAATCCATTATGAAGTTCCTCATCCACTGTTGACTTCCGGCTGCTCACACTTAGCGCTATATCTGTAAGAAAAGTCAGCCGATTTATCTAGTTTCTGAATATTTAGTTTTATAGGTTTTTATATACCAGGGGTGGATAGCTTGTCAACTTCCTGGTCGAGCTCAGCGGCAATACTGCGCATTAACTCCTCCTCAGTTGGCAATTCCTTTAAATCGACCTTTTGTGTTACTTCCATCATTTTGGTTGCTGATATTTAAGACTTCCGTCACTTGCAATGCATTGAACTGAAAGAATATAGAAATTAATTGAATTGTCCAACGGTCTGGCAACGCTTAACCACATGTCTGACCGCCCTACAATTTATTGTGGTTTTCTTTTTACAACAAATTGTAATTTAAATGTAATTACGGTGCTGGCTCTAATTCGCTCTTTAAGAATGGGCGTTGAGCTTTCGCACAAAAAGCTCACTGAGAGCTTTTGCGGTAGTTTCTGGTCAATAAATTAAATTAAAATTAAAATTGAGAAAACAAAGTAATACGGGTTTTGTAGGGGTCTCTCAGGGGGTAACCCCCCGCGCTCGGTCTAAAAGCTTACAGATTTTGAAAAACTGAGAAATTATGAAATTTTTTTAATTTCGGCGAAGGTTTAAACGGGAGATTAATGGAATAGAAAACTCAGACAAAATGGGAAGTATTTTGACCAACGACAATGAATTTTCGCTTTGCGCTATTTTAATTTCGATTTCGATTTGGGTTTCGGTATGTATCTAGTATAATGTGGCTACCTAACCTAACCGGTGTGCTTAGTGCTTCTACCAGACGGTCGGTCTTTCGTCGGTCGGCTGTTTCGTCGGTCGCTTCATCGGCTGTTCGTACGCAGCAACAACAACAACAACAACTACAGCAAGATGACTGCAACAGAAAAGCAAACACAAAGCAAAACAGAGAAACGAAAACAGACAAGCGACAAGGGAGCAATAAGCGTGTGTACGAGGAGCTAAAGAAACAACAAAAATAGGAAGATGAAGAAAATCTGTACAGATAGACTGTCTATATAAAAAGTTATAGGATTAATTATGTTCACTGTGCTGAAATGTTAACAAAAGTGAGGTTAGGTTGCAGCGTGTACCCTACAATCTTACACAAGTCGTTAAAGTAGAATATACGCACCTGATAACAATATATAGTTAATAGTTTAAGGCGATTTAAGTAAACTATTTATTAGTTGTACACTCAAAGAAATCAAGAAAAATTTGTAACTAGATTTCTTGGCGAGTTCAAGGCAACACTAAAACATTGCCCCCGAAGTGAACGCGAAACGCGAACGCAAAAACCAGCTGACGGCGAGAGAGCGACTGCGGAGAGAGAGAGAGAGAGAACGCGCGCGAGAGAGCGAGAGGTAGTGGGGGCACGAGAGCGGGTCTAGTTTCTCCCAAGTGGGCGTGTCAAATTGGGTTGATAACACTCGATAAGATTTTAACAATTTTTGAATTATTAAAAGAAATTAAACTTTTACCCCTAGCAGCAACGCCGTGACGTCATTGTTTGCAAGCAAACAAATGTTTAAATGCGTTAATATTACAGGAGTTCAACGTGCCTATGATTTTCATAAATATATTTAATCTAGCAAAACTAACTGGACCGCATAATGTCATTAAACAATCTGGCAGCACTGGCACAGACGGTATGAGTCAGGGGTAAGAGGTGGGGGAGTAGAGGAAGGGGGTTGAAACACACATGGTAGTTGCTGCAGCAGGGGATCTTCAGTGTACTATCCGCAAAGTCCAAGAAAACTAAAAACAAAAAATAAAATACAAAAATCAAAACAAAGCGAAACAAAAAGTAAAAGTAAAGTTGCCATAAATCGCTATTTAACAAATTTGAGCAACTCTGCGCGCCGAGTGTGCGAGCAGCCCAACCGACGACCAGCAGCAACTGAAGTGCGAGCAAGATGACTATAGGTGACGCACAGATTGCTAAAGGTATGGGGAGTGGCAGGGGAAGGGGGGATATATTAAACTATATAGCAGTTTTCTGAACAAAATCGTAGAAATTATTGAATAGGCACAACTAAAGCGGTAGTGCTAGATAAATGCAATTAAAACGGCAGCCAACTTGGCTTACAAAGCAACAGATAGCAAAGGGAAGAGGCGGGGCAGAGGGAACGGGATGGGCAGGTGGGGTAGGGGACTGCGGTCTAAGATCTGCGAGTTGAGGACTATTTGTGAGTTTGCCTAGGACTTTTTGGAGGATACCGGTTTAGCCACAGCTCTTGGGCTCAAGCAAGTGAGAGCGAGAACGGCAGAGAGAGTAAGCGAGAGAGGCAACGAAATGAGGTTAATTTATGCAAATATATATGTACATACACATAGCTACACATCTTACATAACTCTGATGCGTATATATATATATATATATATATCTTAATATGTGTAGTTTAAAAGTTTTATTTTATATATATTTATTTTTTTTTTACGACCCGTCGTTGGTTGTCGTACAACAAAACGATTCGTACCGAACGAACGAAAAGCAGCAACCAAAACAGACACAAAACGAATTTTGAGGCGTCGGCAGCCATATTTGCTGTACAAAATTGTATTATGTTGTATCGGTAGAAAACAGACAAATAAACTGGTCTTTAACTGCTCGATTTTGAAACGTAAAGATATAGTAAACTTAAGCATGATGTTTCCGATTTTAATCTAACTCTCCCCGCTCTTCCTCTCTTTCACTCTCTCTCTTCCCTCTCTCTGGCCAGTACCCGCTCTCTGGCCCGTTCCCTCTCTATCGCCACCCACTTACTGCACTATGCTGAACAAAGTATATAAAAAAAACATTACTCTACGTCGCGGACAAATGTCATCTGCATAGAGCAGCATAAGTACGTGGACCTATAACAATCTAACAATTTGGACCTGTTTTGAAAGTTATATGCCTATTATAACTGTCTCGCTCGCACACATACCTCTCTCAGTGTACGTGTGTGTGTGTGTGTGCTTGAGTGGCTTTGTGTGAGTGCTTGTATGTATAACAAGGTTTATATGTATTTTTGCAGCGCACTCACATTCTTTTTAGGTTACGTATCGATTTTGATGAAAAGTGAGGTTAGATTGAGAAACATCTGCTTTCCGGAGAAAATACGTCGGATCTATATCTCTATAACATTTTGTTAGCTATGATATAATGGATTTTGCAAACGATCCCAGACATCGGCGCTCAGCATTTTAAGCGCAAAGCAGACGACAGTTGCAACGCACATAAGTCAAAGCAAACGGGGCAACAATTTACTTTTTTTGATTGTACATTTTATTGTCTTTAGGGTTGCCATGTGCAGCGAAAGCATTATGTTTGCCTAAGGTCATGACAAATCTGTGCATGTCCACATATCAGATGCATAAACTTAATTATCGGGCACATGGTATATATCATAGGGTTGCCATACCCAGCGATTTTCTTGTGTCCCTACATCAAGGTGGCAAGCGAACGGCTTCAACTTCAAGGTCAGGTGAGAAAACATTTACGTTTCTACATTTCTTAAGATATAAACAACATTAAAACAAGATTATGTTTGGTGGGTTTAAGGTTTGAGAGGCTGCGTTACAACCACCTGACAACCCTAGAAACAAAAACCAGCGACTACTAATGGGTCTTTTTATATATACATGTATCTGAAACTTAAAACTACGTGAAAAATATATCTATTGGTATATCATTATGTAAAGCGACATTATAGTAACAAAATATAAACAATCTTATTTTATCTCATGCAATACTGCAAAGTCGCATTGTATCTAAAATATAATCTAAAAATTAAAGTATTGTTTTGCTTTACTTACCAAATTGTAAAAAGTATCCAGTTATTTGTACTACGTTTAAACTATATTCATTTGTTATTGAATATTTAAGATATCTTTAAATTTTCGATTTGTTTACACCGGACAGAGCACTGCCGCCCTGAACAACTGGAATACCAAACACAGACTAAAATCTGAGCAGACAACAACAATTGTGACGTCCCACGAACCAGTTCCATTGTTGCTAGTTCTAATGCACCACAAGCAGCTCGCGACTGAACAGCAGCTCACACAAGACACAAGAATTTTTATTAAAAACAGGTATGGAAAACAAAATAATTAAGCATCGTATTATTTGAAAAATTAAAATCCTGCATTTTTAATTAACAGTAACTTTTTAGCTATGAATGTCAGTTAATTTTAAAACTTTAATTACATAAAGTATTAGTATAATTGCTGCAAATTGTTTTTAAATATACGTAATAATTGTGTTGAAATTAATTAATTAACTGTTACCTTAAGTTCCATAGCTGTTATTAAATATATTTCTTGTAATATGGTAATTATTTCATATAACACATTAACTACATAGGTTGCCTGTTTGCGCCAGCCCTGGAAGCAGCGTGCAAAACTAGTTCCGCCTGCGAGCGAGCCAAAGCGAATGAAACAAAACAAAACAAAAACAGCTGTTTTGTTTGTTAGGTTAGTTTTGTTTTATAATATAAATGCCATAAACAAATTCTTCAATAAAAATGAGTAATTTGCTGAATTTTGCGCTGAGAAATGGTGCAAATTTTCTAAAACGACACTCTCTGCAATGCCTGCGCTCTACACTGCCAGTGATAACAACCAAATTGCCGGCTGTCGTTGCTCCGCTGAGAGCGCAGTCAACGCGAGCTGCGTTTGATGCTAGCACAAATGTTACTAAGGATGTGGTGCTCTTTAAATATGAGAATCCCAAGTTCTATAAGATGCTAAACTTTTTTGGCGTCTGCCAATTTGTGTTTTGGACATACTTATCGCATTTTGCCTTCACAACGCTCAAGGACGCTCCGGTTGTGGAGAAACCGGGTGAGGAGCTCAAATGGTTTCAGCGCATAAATCTTGGCGAGAACAAGTACAAGAATGGCATCACAATATGCTCTTTTGCCATAGGTACGTGGATTCTAAATGGAATACTTCAGTTTTTAATTCGTTTACTGTCTTTTAAGGCTATGGCATTTTGTTTGCCGTTTGGATGTTCACACTGAGATCCGTACGTTTTCTCATTCTGCGTAAGGGCGGCCAGAGCGTGTCCTTTGTGACCTACGGACCGTTTAATCGCAATCGCATCATGACCGTGCCCCTCAAGTGCGTTTCGGCGCAGGAATCCCGTGAACTGGCTCGCGTCCAGTTACCCATTAAAGTCAAGGACAAGACGCTGTACTATGTGCTGGACATGCGTGGCGAGTTCCGTAATCCCCAATTGTTTGATTACACTGCTGGCTTAAAGCGACGCATTTAAAGTTCATAGTTACGTTTTGTTTGTTTCTTATTATTTGTAAATAAACTTGTACTCTAATTTAAACTACAACTCAGGCTTAGTAGATGGGCTCGGGCTTTTGTGTGAGCAGCAGTCCAAAGCGCTTCTTGATGGTAATGCGCTGACGGGAGTACTTGTCCTCGGGAGAGAATCGCGCTGGATGTGCGGACAAGGTGGGATGACCGTCCTCCGTGCGTTTCTGCAAGAATTGTCTAATAAACAAACTGCGCTCCATTTTGTGCACAATTAACTTACCTTTAGTGTGTAGACACGCTCTCCGTTTTCGTTGATAGTGTACATAAGATACATTTTGATTTAAATTTACAGAAATCTGCGTCTTTTCTCAGAGTGAATATAAACACGTGTGGCGTGCAATAGAGTTGTACAGCGAACACACAGATAGACGATTTGAGTATTTTCCAACACTTATTTATGCATGTGTTGTTCAAATGAACACTGGGTAGAGCTGCTGCAGATGAGGGGTGCTCAAAGTGTTCACGTTTAAGAAATTTTCAAAACTTAACGATGTTTTGGTATAAAAAATACTATTTTAAATATAACATAAAATATAAGAAAATATACACCTTGTATAATATAAAGATAAGAAAACAATAAATATAATATTTAAATGGGTTGCAACCATTATTACAGCTATCGATTAAATTATCGAAACCAATAAGCGTTGGTGTAGAAATATCGATGTGCTGCCCATCGTATGGACAAAACAGAAGCAAAAACAAAGCCGAGCGAGTCGGACGTGCGACATTCGGTGCGCGGGATTTTAAAGTGTATTGTTAAATAATTAAAAGCTATTTGATAACACATTGTCTCCCATGTCGAAAATCGCGCGCCTGAGCAAAATTGCGTTTGTGTAGAAAGAATTGGATTGTGTGTGAGAGGCGTTTGTTTTGCGGTAACTGCATTTCCTTCCAGTTCAGTTGTTTTTTGTCTATCCGAAGTGTCTATGTGCGTCAAATTGAATTAAATAACGAATATGCGAAGCATTTTTAAAGGAGCAGCATTGAAATCGAAACGGCAAAAAGTAACTGTTAAACGACGGCGGCAACGGCGACAGCACACTTTTTAACTGTTGTTTGGTCGAATGAGTGGAAAGAAGTAGTGCAAAAATAGAAAAGGGAGTGCAGAAAGTGTGTAAATCGTGAGCTGAAAAACGCCAAAAAGTGTGTACATATGTATTTAAAATTTTAAGTGAATAATTTTATGCAACACACAAACACACTGGCATGTAAGTTCATCGTCTGTCCTGTGTTTGCGTGTGTTTTTCTGTGATTGTGTGTGTGGTGTCTACAACAAGAATAATAACAACAACAGCAAAAACAAAAGCAGCAATAACATCAACTGTGCAAGGATCAACGACAACGCTGCCGTCGCCGTCAGGGTAGTTTGTTTGAACAAAGCCAAAGCCTAACATCCATCCACAAGCACACACACACTCGCACAGACAGAGCAACTGTGGGCTGAGGACAAGAGGCGAGAGACGAAAACTCTCTCTTCTCTTTTGTGCGCTTTTGCCGCCTGGAATGCGCTGCAGCCCAACAAGAACAACAACAACAGCAAGGGCAGCAGGAACAACAACGTTGGGCGACCGTGACGAGCACACACTCACTCTCGCAAACACACACACCGGTACCGGTGGAACGGGGAGGAAACGCTCTTTAATTGTTTGCAGGAGGCAGCAGCCATCAAACAAAACGAGTGCACTTGGATTTGTGAATCTGTGAAGCGCTCGCCGCTTTTACTGCTGCAGCTGATGCTGTTTCCCATTGTGATGTGAATGCATTTTGGGCAAGAATAGATTAACGAACAACTGATGACGCTGCTTGACAGTCTCAATGCATTTCACGTGAGTATCCTTTGCCCTTAAGTGTCTGTTCATCTTACAATCACAGGCTTTTTGTTCTTGCCGCCCTGTATCACTCCCTCTTTTTATCTGTCTCTTCTGGCCTCTTTTGAAGTGTGCTAATTATGAAAATGATTTGGAAAATGTAATTAGGTTGAGTGCTGACCTGGGAGCAGACAACAAATAAAGCTAACAACAAGTACGAACCGCACAAACAGCTTCCAGTTCTCACACACACACATACGCACTCACAGACTCCCATACACATACATGTACACGATGCAAGCTTAAGCAGGCAGACGAAATAATTCCAAGGCCTTCCAGTGCCACTTCCAGTCAATGTAAGCCATGAAAACTCCTTTCATTGCCATCCAGCAGCAGCAGCAACAACAAAAACAGTAAAAGAAACAGCAGAAGCAAATAAAACAACAACTACAAAAACAACAAGAGCAGCAGCAGCAATTGTATGCTCCCTTTTTGAAGTTGTCGCGCTATTTGCGCAAGTGCAGGGACTCAATGCTAGATGTGAGCTCGTGTCGTGTCACGACAACTTCGTGCATGTCTGTCTATTTAAAAACGAATTATTATCTAAATAATTGTCGACAAAAATGTGCGCTTTAACTATTTAATAAACTGTTCATGTTTTGTCTAAACCTTGCATCCCAAATGTCTACAGGGTTTCAAGCTAGAAAAATTAAATTTTCGTGACTAAGTTTTTAGTTCTCCACGCGCTCATCTCCATGCTGTATGTGGAATCTGCTTTGGACCCTTTTTCTTATTCACCGTTTGTAATGTTTGTGTTTGCTCCATTCCCCGCCCCCTGAGCTTGAATATTTTGCATTATGCGTGTATATGTGTGTGTGGGCTACTTATTAACCTTTTTTGTTAGTGTGTTCCGCAAAAGAATAATCACAGATAATCATAATGCGTTGGCGGAACTCAACAGCATCCAAAAAAAGGGTCATTGACTCTTATTGGTGCTATCAAATTCATATCCATATCGAATCAACTTTTTTTGTTAGGTTTAAGAACTTTTTTTCCTGTTGTTATTTACCTTTTTTGGGGGTAACATTTATAGATATATTTAAAGAATAAATGTATATGTATGTGCTTATATTAAATGGGGTTGTTTATGTTTGTTGTTGGTGCTCAACAACGAGTTTTTGTTATGTCTCCATTTTGCAGTGGAAATTTCTGCGTGTGTCGTAATCAGAGCAGGAACCAGTCGTCTGTGTGTGTGTGTGTGTGTGGTGTGTGTGATTTGCTTGTAACTGTAAATGCTTTTTAATTAGAAATTCGTTTTCTTATAAGCATTGCGCTTTCTTATCAGTATTTTCAACCCGTTTGTTTGTAATTTCATGTGTTCTTTCTTCGCATACCTTTCAAACGACTTTGCCGGTGGGGTTATGAGGGTAGCACTGATAACAGACTGGCATTTCTAAATGTGTAGAATTTCTTTAAGCAGTTGTAGTATTTCTGTACTGATTTGCATTTATTTCAACAAATGTTTTCAGTTTTCTACAGCCGTTTGTTTATTAACATCATTTGACAGTTTTCCCAGACTCGAGGTTTTTATAGTTTCATGTTCTACTTGAGTTCTAGGCACATGATACGCTTGGAATGCTTGCCAAGACACACTATACTTAGATACACTTGACTGTGTGTAACTTTCCTTATCAGATACTTTTTAGCCGCCTTCAGTTGTAACCCAATGCCAAAATGAAACTATTCAGCTGCCTTGCACCTGTCCAACTGTTTGAGACAGCTGCTGGCCATCGAAATAGCTTGGCTTCCTTTTACTGTAGTCCCTGTTTGGATATATTTTTTGGTAAATGGTAAATGGGTATGTTTATGACCTGCTGTGTCCACAAAGAGCAGCAAACAAGCAAATAAAACTGCACAAAATGTTGTATAAAAAAAGTATTAAAAAAGCAGCAATTTATTGTTACCATCTATTTTAAAACGCAGCCACAATTGTGCTGTACAAAATAACAACAAAAAAGTCAACATTTATGTGGGTATGCACAACAAATACACATGTGTGTGTGTGTGCAACTTTTTGGTGTTTGCTTTGCCATCGTTTTATTTTGGCTCTTGCTTTGAGCCGTGTAATTTTTAATTATACTTTTAGGCAATGGCAGACACTCACACACACTCCAACACACACATAGATACATATACAAATAAATCTACAACAAGCATATGCACACACTGGTCGTTAGTCTGGACGAGCCTGTTTTTTTTTTGTATTCGCTGTTTGCATACGCCAACGCAGTATTGTGTAGTTGTTGTTGTTGTCAGTGTTGGTAAACAGCTGAGGGAAACTAGCAACAGTTTAAGCGTCTCAGCGGCTACTCTTGAACGTTATAAACTGGCCTCTTTGAGTCTGTGAGTCTCTGAATCTTTGAGTAACTGCATGAATGAATGCATTTGTTTTGCATCTTGTTCATTCGTTTCGTTGTTCACTGTAGTTGTTGTTGTGGTTGTAGTTGTTTTTACTGTAGTTTTTGTAGTCTGGCACCCACTCGGAAAACATTTTCGATTTCATTTCTGGCTGCATGGGTGTAAAATTCGAATGTGGACTATGAATGAATTCATGAATAAACATGCACATACAAGCAGATTAAAGGAGAGGCGTTTGTCTATATATCATTTATATACTATATACTCTATAGCTAGATAAAGCCAATGCCCACGTACTGCTAATCTCCAGCTCCCGCATGTCTCCCTTTTCTCTTTCTCTCTTTAACTTGGCTCTAATGAGCATCGTGTTTAATTTGACTATGGCCTTTTGCGTGTTAACGTCTCCAAAGAACTCATTAAAAAAGTTTTCATTTTGTGTCGCACGCCTTTCGGGCCAAATGTCAAAAGTTGCGCACAAAAAGCTAATGGACTTATCCCAAAGTTAGCCAACGTTAAGATTAAGAATACATATTCATAAATGCCAAATTAGTCAATAAAAAGCAGGCAAAACATTTAAATTGCAACTATTAGTAACAAGTTAATTAATTAATAAAGCAAATAACTGAATGAAACTGGAGAGTATTACAAATCTTTCCTGGAAATAAATCTAACAAAAATGTTGCTCAAATTATATGATTAATCAGAAAGCAACGTCTAATTAAACTCAGCGTCTTGAATGAATTAATTGTTATGCTAGCAAATTAGTAGGAAAAACTGGAAAGAGGGGGAGTAGCGGAGGCGCTGATGGGCTTTTCTCTCGCTTTATGGCTTGAACTGTTAGAGCTTTTAAGCCAAAATGAGTGTAGACAAAGCAAACGCAACTACAGTGAAAATTGACATGTGTTGACTACAAAGTTGCCATTACAGTGTAAACAAAAAACAGAAAAAGAATATATAAATACACACACACACACACAGACACACACCCATACACATACACACACATGTTGGATGTGTACATTAAGAAAAGAAATCTGACTGAGAATGCGGCTTAGAAAAGCGACAGAGCGAACCGGCAAAATCGTCGACTGAAAATAGCAAACATGAAAAATGCACAAACAAAAGAAACGTAACGAAAAGAAAAACAAGGCAGGAAAGCAAAGGTGAAGTACACACGACTGTAGTAGACCCTGTGCCAGCTTAGAGCTTACAGTGGTCTGCTTGCTTTTAATAGGCCTGTAACACCCTTTGACAGATTCTATGATAAAATAACAACATGTGTTGACTAACGGTGCTTTGTTTATCATATGCTGAGTGCAGAGTCTGTGGCAACGAATGGGCTTATACTCTAACTAAACAAAGTGCAGTGTTTTATATGCAAAAATTGTACCAGAATTTTAATAGTTTTGGTAGAAATTCTTATTGTAGAATATTTTCTTTAGGATGAAAGTTTTGAGTGAGTTTTGTGGGTTTTTAATTAGCATTCGTTTGTGAAGTTAGTGTATTGTTAATAGTCTCATGTCTAATGAACAATGTTCAACCCAATGCTAATATCTGCTCAACGTGCTCATCAAAGTGCCGCTGCTGCTTGACCCACACTAAGTGAGTACTCGTTTCAGCAATCAGTCTATTTATCAACCCATAGAGGAGGAGTTCTAGCTGCTTAGAGTTGAATGTACCTTACCTCCTAACGAGGCTTTGTTGATGTGCTGTAAGTCTGTTAAATAAATTTGTATTTCTAGTTATTATGAGAACTTTGAAAGGTCTACAATTGGTCAAGACTTAAACTATTTGTTTATTGGATGTAATTTTGATCAACAAGTCTATACAGATTAAACTACTTCTAAGCTTTTATTGCTTGATATGAAGATCATATAGTTTATATACTGTATATACTACACTAAATAAGCCATTACCCCAACCAAACCACAGTGAATAAAACAAGTTCTTTTTATGTATTATTCAAGATTCAAATTTAAATACTTTCAACTGCAATGTTTTTTCATAGCTTGAATTAACTATGCGTTTAATGGCTGGAAGAGTTCTTTAACAACTTAATTAATATGTATTCTGTGTAATATAAATAAGATGTGCTTGTGTGTGTTGTGTGTGTGTACATACTTTCCACTCATGTTTTCAATGTTTAATCATCTAATTTTATGCCCGATTAAACTGTTAGGCGTTAATGTGCCGAAAGTTTATTTCTAGAGGCAACCAGAAACACAGACACACACTCGCACACACACACACACACACACTACTCACAGATACAATGTTTTCTTTTTTTGGTGTGTGAGGTTTTTGTTTACATATTGTGGGCGTTGCCATTGCGAAATTTGTGTTGTGTTCTACTTTTGGCCATTTATGCAGCACATTGCTTTTGATAACTTTTCGATCGATAATCGATTGCAACATTTGTGGCCAAACCAACAAGAAAAAGAAGAAGAATCGTAATAAACTCGTGTTGACATCCAAAAACTGATTAGATAAGCGAAGCGTTTACCATGTGTTCACCATCGCTTATCACTCGACATGGCCAGAAGTAGTTGTGGTAGTTGGCAATATTTCAATGAATTTGCGTAGACTTGTTTTCGAGATCTTTAATGAGCTGCGAAAAAGATTTAATGCTCTCAACATAAATACTGTTTACACAGCCGTTGCCCAACACTGTTTTGTGTGTATACTTGGGTGTGTGCGAGTGTGTGTGCCATTTCGTTTATCCAATTGCTAAATGGTATTTATAGAAATTTGGGTTAATGACGTAGAGCTGAGAGCAAACACAGATGCCACCGCCGCTCTCAACTTGAAAACGCAGTCAAATAGATGCACAGATACATAGATACACACGCATGTGCGCATCTCATAGATTTCATATAAAACATTCATAAAAAAAGCCAACGAAATGAACGAACAAACTTTAGATTATCATCAACATCAACATCAAGTTGTGTCTGATGAGTTCTTTTCGCTTTTCGAAGTGCATTTTCTAAAAAGAAAACACATTTGTTGTCAGCGCTTTCCCAACAACAACAATAACAACAACAACGTTGACAACCTACGCCCCAGCCCTAAGCAACCTACAGATCAAAGAGCCAGAGACATAGACGGGGGTGGTGGGGGCGTGTCTCATTGTTGACCACAGCTGTATGGAGTGTTGTGTTGTGCTGTGTTGTGCGGTGAAAGTGTAAAGTCATGATGCGCTTCGTTCAATTTGCCATCCGCATATCGTTTACCTTGTGGCTGCTACCTTAGTCTCCATTTCCACTTCCATCTATGACTTGGCCAGGCCATAAGCCCATAAATCTGCTGCAGCTAAAAACATCAAGCCTTAATGTCGCAACAGCCTGTAAACATGTTTATTTAACTGAATGCTCAAGAACTTTAAGGGGTCTTCTACCAAAATCATATTCTTAGCTGCCAGCCTAATGCTCTCTGTTAAAGCAGTCGCTGGCAAAGAGCCTCACATATCGATTAGAATGTCAATTTTCTTTAATGTGATGGAATTTCAGGTTTTTCCTGTTTTTGTTCTCTTTTCTATTTTCAATATTTAAGTGGCTTCAATTACTGATTACCATAAAGCGCTGCACATGATTTGCAACTGTTTTGAAAGTGTAATAGAAGAAAGCTGTGGCTTAACAGCTGTTAGTAACAGCGGAGGATAACAGACAGTAAACAGAACAATTTATTTTAGTTAGTAACTGCCTAGTTTAACAGAAATAATTCACATGTTGATAAAAAAATATTTCTTAATTATATTTAACTCAGTTCTACTTCGAAATCTGAGTACTGTGCTTAATATTATCTAAAATTCAGATCTTAGTTATTAACAGCGCATGTTAACAGACATGAAACATGTGTTTACATATCGCTACTGCTACTGCTGAGATTATTTAGCAGTTAAATAAATATTTATACTTTACACCAGATTTATACACACACGTTACTTTCTCATGTATATCCGCCTTTAGCTTTTCCACACAGATAATAGAGGGGGCTTTTCTAGGAAAAGTCTGAGCAACTGTTGCCCTGGCACGATGTCGATAACATTTCAACTTCGACTCGCATTTACGCATAATTACAGCAGACTGACAGTACACACTCCAAGTGTGTGTGTAGATGTGCGTGTGCACACATCTTTTAGGGGCACAATTAGGAATACTCGCTCACTGGGGGCCCTTGAAAAAATTATATTGTCAAAAGGGGAAGAAGTGGTAGGAGTGGTGAAGGGGGAGAGGGAGGCAGACAGGCAGACGAACACTGTCAAGTCACTTCCTGTAATAGAAACTGATGCTGAAACGTGCTGCATGCAACTACTAAAACATAAACGTGTACACAAATCTATTTGACGTATCAGAGATACAAACACACACAGAGACACGACACACACACACACATACAGACGGAGACGGAGAGAGTCGCTTGCAGCAGCTTCCGTTGCAAACAGATGCAAATCTCAGGGCGCCGTTGAAAACCGCACAAACGGCGACAATCAGATCACAAGCAAACTGAACTGAATAGAAGCAAAGAGACATAGAAAGAGACAACCAAACAGACAGAGAGAGTGAGAGAGAAAGGTATAGATAGTACAGCAACAGATTTAAAGTAAATAGGGCGGAAAATTATGCGTACAACAGATAAGTATAGCTGGAAATTAAAACGCATTCAGCAACAATCAGTAGATTTAGCAACTAAGAATGGAAGAGTGTAGATACTCGACAGTTAACTGCCTTTTTTAAGGGAGCTGAATAGCTTATTAAATTCTACCTACTCTACTCCATGTTAATAGATATTTTTATCATATTTATAAACTTCTCTACTGAGCTGAGCTGCACACAAACACAGTAGCTCTGGCTTTGCCTTTGGGAACTGGGCTAAAAGCAGCGACCTCAACTTGACATTTGTGATGCGGGTTCTGCTTTCGTCGCCTCTTCGCTTCTCTACACTGATTTACCCTACTCTGCTCAACACTCGGCTGGTTTCCTTACCACCTCTCTCATTGTTTTGGCAGACAGCTTTAGTTTAAATGGTTTCCCAAACCGTCGACGTCTTGCGAAATTGTCGTTTTCCTGTTTGAGAGTTTTATGCACGATTTGGTAATTTGCTTTGGCTACTGGCCGAGAATCTGGAGACCTAGTCTGCCTGGGTCTTGAGCGAGTTGAGGATTTTGTTAAACGGCATTCACTGCATAGATCACATCACGTTTTTTTTTCGGCCTGACCTCATGACGGCTGGAATTTGTTGGATGAGTTTTAAAACTGAACTCGTATTGCAATTACTCAAAAACCCGTTGGAGATTATTGTTTAACAATTACAAAAATGTCAAACTGCAAGCTTTAACCCTTGAGTATCTTTTGCTGACGCATTTCTTAGAACTTGCTTTCGATTTCTTATGTTTTAGTTCACTTCCGCAGGAAGTAACACAAAAGATATGGAAATTACTTGATAATTTTGAATTATTCACATCTTCAACTGTTACGCAGAGCTTATTGAACTTTTAAGTTATATTTGAAAACCTATAAATAAATAAAAACAAAAGCTCTTATATAAAAGCAGCAAAGGTTGCCAGAGATCGTTTTGAATGTCTAAAGACAACAAAAGTTTTGAATCTAGAATAAATTTGTGTGTTTGGTGCTAGTAAAGCATAAGATACAGTATCTAAAACTTATTGGTTAATGATTCAATTGAATCCGCTGAAGCTTCAAAAACTTATTTCCGCGCTGAGGGAAATTGCAAGTCTAAGAGCAGCAACAACAGCGTGAACAGAAAGAACAACAACAACAACAACAATGCCGCCATTGTGGCTGCTTGGTGGCAACAACTTTATCTTGAGAGGTCATTTACACTGGCCAAAGAGACGCGCTGGCAGCTCTTTCAGTTGCGCGTTATTTTCTTCAACTTGTTCTTGATGCTTTTCTCTGCACTTTTCCTAACAAACACACACACAGAGAGATATGCATAGGAACGTACTCACAGATACATACATAGATACGCAATCAGCTTTTGTTGGCTTGGCACTCTTTCAACGACGTTTGTTGTTGTCGCGCTTTTTGTTACAAGTATTTATCATTTGTGCATTGTGCACTTTCCACTCTCTTCGCGCTTGAGCACTTGTATCTTTTGTGAGTGCTGCGTATCTGTGTATCTATGTATCTTGTTTGTAATTGCCGCGCTCAGAACTCGCTGATGACAGTTTGCTGTCAGTGTCATAATCAACAGCGACGACACTTCAACTCTGGTCTCCAAGCTTTTCCAGACTTTCAAATGGTATCTACGTATCGTGTAGGGCCCTGTAATAAAGCCATAACGAAATGGGAATTATGTGTTATTGATTTGTTGGCCCTTTTGGTAAATGGGTCATACGCTATAGCCAATACCAATACCAAATGTGTAACCGATTGATAGACTTGACTAATGGCATTATTTTCTTATGCTCATAACTCGTAAAACTACAAAATGCGCCAGCAGTTGCAACTTCCTGTGCACACAACGTTTGACATATCAATTAAGCATTAAAAATTAACCATTATCAATTAACAATTGACAATTAACAATTGCATTAACGCAATTAGCCTGGTATGATTAACAGTGCCTACGAGCACTTGTCGAACACGCACCCAACACATAAATCAAAACTCTCTGATATCATTATTTGGGTCACATTTCATTTCATTTGATTGCATTGCATTGCTTTCATTTTCCGTTCACTGATCTCTGTAAAAACTTATGCCATTTATGTCTGAAACTGTGTGTAAAACATACATACCCAAGCTGTATGTATTTCTGTATGCCACGCAGGAGTTAGGGTAACTAAAGTTTGTTATGTAGCATAAAACATACACTGCGCAGGCACAGCGTATTTAACTGTCTATTGTACT
Organism: Drosophila acutilabella; assembly: GCA_035046005.1. Classification (NCBI taxonomy): domain Eukaryota; kingdom Metazoa; phylum Arthropoda; class Insecta; order Diptera; family Drosophilidae; genus Drosophila; species Drosophila acutilabella. The sequence goes on along the minus strand of JAWNOK010000024.1, from coordinate 9,815,523 downwards.
CTCCTTAGTTTGTTGCGCCTACGCATTGCCGGGAAACTACACAACACACACTCCCGCTTTCTTTTCCCCCCCTCAAGTCCAAGAAATCTTATTAATAAACATAATTAAGCATAATTTTTTGTTTTCGAAATACGCGCTAGTTGCTTCATTATATTATTTACGAGCACATTATTACATCGGCCAAGACAAATTTCGAAAATTTATGTTTATGCCTTTGTGGCACACTCATGAATGGATATTACATATAACACATGCTATATGGCTTTTATAATACCCAACCAAGTCGGATGTGTGAATGAATCAGCAACGATATGCTGATAATGCTGTAGTTTACACTGGGGGAAGTTGTGCTATATATTATAGCTGATAAATAGTTGTATGGAAAAAGTTCTAGGGTGTAGTGCTGTCTTCCAAGACTTTTAACTAATTAAAATCTTTTTTTCTTCCTTTTTTAGGTGCTGCCGCAACCCCGTAAAGAACTGATTCAAACGCAAACCGAAGAAAATGTCGATTAAACGTAAAAATAATAAGCAGAAGCAAAAATTTATATTCGTCTATAACGAAGAGTAAATTTACATAAAAAAGAAATAGTCCAAGTATCAATTAGTAAAGCATTACTACGAATACGAATATTCAATCGATTGCATTGATATCGAAATTAGTTGAAAGTAGAAACCGAAGTTAGACAATTACGGAAATGGATCTCAGTTTGGAACGCGACAGCTCTGCGCTGGGTAGTCTATTTCAGCAGATTATCAATGACATGAAGGTAAGTTATATTAAACTATATCTAGCGTATGAACTGATTAAAGCACGTGACTTCTAACGGAAGTAAATTGAACTACATGTGAAAAGCGACAGTTGAATTTCCTCATGAAACGCTTTTCTCTGAACATCAACAAGAAATTGAAAGTTTTGTACTGGTTTAATTCGACGAATCAAAACACCGGACACGTGTCAAGTGTGCCATTGATATGAACCCATAATGAACCCAGAGTTTTCTTACCAAACACTCTTGAACCCTATCGGATAACAGCAGCGACATAAATCAGCAAAACCTTTGAAACCTTTGAAATCTTTTTGAAAAAGTATAGAAAATACTCGTAATGCCACATGTGTTGTCTTTGGTATCAACTGGAGTGTGTCAAGAACTTTCATGCTGTGTCTTGTGGCTCTTGACTCTAAATACATGTATACAGTATCTACCTAACTATATGTACTCTCATTGTGTAAACAAAACCCCAGCAAAAATAATTAATGCCAAGGTCAAATGAGAGTCATAAGTTATGTGTGTGTAAACAAAGCAACAAGTTTCAGATAAACAATTGTACGATTGGAAATATTTGTCAGAATGTTAGACAGCTACAGCCAGAGTACCTATGTCTATAACCAATTCATGGCTTATATTTTTCAGCGGATCCTAATTGATTCTGTGCTGTTGCGCAAAAAAATGCCAAAAATTTTCTAATTAATCGACGCGCAACGCCACATTTCAATTCAATAAAAAAAGATACATTCGCATTTTTATCATTAATGGGTTTTTATACCCTGTTTGCTTGCTAAAAGCTACACTGCTGACTTGAAAAGCATCTAAAAGATACAGCAAATGAAGCTAGTTAAAGCAGCACATATAGTTTATAGGGTATACACCTAGTCTGTCATTTTATTAGTTAAAGCCATACGATGCTAGCCTAGAGATACATGTGCGTCCATATGTATCCAAGTATCTCATTGCAGTCAATCAATAATTTATAACAATCATGACGCCATTCGTGTCGACTACTTTCATACATAAATGTATCTATTATATACTTATATGAAACTTAATAGCAATTTCAATTAACGCTATCAAAGTAAAATATGCTGTTGATACAACGGCGGGAGGAGTGACCTTTCAAGTATATTTTTTTTGCTTGACTACTAGATATTTGGCAATTAAAAGTTTGTCGATTTCTGTTTGCTATTTATGGGCAGCAGTCATGGCGCTTGTTTGTCTTTTGGGCCAAGTTAAGCTCTTGTTGTCAGTTTAATCCTACAGAGCAGAGCTCTCACTGTAATTTATGGCTAATGCCTAGGGATTCCATGCCCCTTGTTCTATTTTTGACTGTACATATAGCTGGAAAGTTAGCAAGAAATTTACATGTGCCACGTTTACCAGCGTGTTGAAATGAAATTCTTTAGCACGTCGAAATATTGCTGTATAGACCTTGTAGCCCATTTTCATATGCCACTATCACATCCAGTTCCCGACAGGTGTTGAGCAGCCTCAAACGGAGGCAGAAAATAACAAAACTCCAGTGGCTAGAGATAAAAGTACGCCGATGTTGCTATTTATAATGCCGTCATGACAGCACTCTTTCATGTGGCCTACGAACGACCCGTTGCGCACCTTGGCATCACACAGAGATACAGCTATGGCTACAAATAAAGATACATACAAACTGAGACTGAGACAGAGACTAAGACTAAGGCAGCTGTCGGCCTAACTCGGATGCGGGCGGCTGCATTTCTGTATTTATGAAATTTGGAAATGTTCGCTCTTGCCACGCAATTGTGCAGAAGTTCGTTGTATCTTTTTCTTGTTTGCCAGTTTGCTGTTTGCTGTTGTTGGCCTGAGTGCGAATTAGAGCATAAACATGCCTTGAAGCATGTGCATCATCTGTCTCATGTAACTCTGTGTCTTACCCCCTCTCTCTCTCGCTCTCTGTCTGTGCTTGTGCATCTTTTTAGTTGTGTTTGCAGATTAGTCTCTAAGGTCTTAGGGATCGAGAGCTCATGAAATGCCAATGTAAATGTCAGCAAGGTGTTTCTCCGCTCTAAACAAACTTTAAATTTTGCGAGTTACTAAAATTAGTTGCTTTGTCTTAATTGCTTCGCTGCATTTCGTCTGTATTCGCATAGACATATACTTATATATATATTTAGCTAATAGAACCAGATCTTAAATGCCAACAGACCAGAACAAATTTATGCCGCCAAGGTAAAAATATCAGTCTGGAGAAATAAGTCAGATTGTTAACGGCATACGTAAGTAGCAGCAATTAAATGCGGCTAATTTCAATTAAGTGATCTACTTAAAACGCAGATCGAGTCCAAAGTTTAGCAGCTTTAAAACTCTAAAACACAAAAAGCCGCTAAAAAAGCAAATAAACTTAAGCAAGTGGCCCAAAGGTTGTTCACATTTTCAAGTGAACGTTTCGCTTCGTTGATTCCCTTCGACTATGTATAAAGTGGAAATCCGTGAGTCTATCATTCTGTCAGTTTGTCTGTTTGTCACTTACTCAAATTGTTGACACTCAGTTGAAGATGTGTAACCGAAAATAGCGTTAAATGTGCAATCTTTTAACTGCATTCCGTGTCTTTTATAACAATACATTTTATAATATACAATTTTATATGCCGCCAAAGTGAAATTTGCTTTTCAGCCGAGTTTTCTTTGACTCTTGGCTACTTTTGTGGCTTCCTCTCTATTTCTCTCTCTCTCTCTCTCTCTCTCTCTCTCTTGGGGTGCAAACAAGCACAATAATTGTATGGCGAGTGCGTCTCTTTAAGGTTTTATTGTTGTTTTTTGGTTTTCTAACCACTTATAAATGCATTAAGCTCATTAATGTCTACGTAATAGGCTAGAAAATTAGTTGCTGCTTTAATAAAACGAATGTAACTTATGTAGACACTTTTAACTTAAATCTGTTTACTTTTCTACATAAAGTTAATAATAAACTTTAAGGGAATAATCGTTCTGTGGTTGTTTCTTTTTACAAAATGATGGCCATTTCCATTTGACAATCAACACTTTCATTGCCAGGTATATTAAGCCATAAATGGTCATAAAACTGGCACCTAAAAACAGTCCAATTGCTCCACCAAAAGACATGATCAATTGGTCCGTGCTAAAGACAACTCGGCGCTTCATACCCATTTTGGGCAACTCCACATGAATTTGTATAACGCGTTCATAGCCCTCCCCTTTGTAGTCACTGCCGCCCTTCATGAAGCATTAATTAATATATTAATTTAATTGTAGATCAGTTTAAGTTTACACTTACTGAATTCTGTCCCAGATCCTCTGTGATAATAAAACTATTTTCCTTGCACAGTGGCAAACAATTGCAGGGTTGTTCTAGCCACTTTTTGCGCTGTAGACATAGCATTTCCTGGATATTACAGATCGGATTCTGAGGTCCAGCGGCATAGAAAAAAGGTTTGCATTTGCACAATTCGCGTGCCCATTTGATGCGGCATTCCAAACGACACAGACTGGGATAATAAACCTGCAATTTTATGCTTAATGCTATCGATTTGTTAACAATATGTTTATAGGGTGGCTTACAGGAAAGTACTCGAGATTGCTCTCTACTGTGTAACGACATTTGCGAAAGGCAATGGGCACATGAGTCACTTCATCCTCAGCCGAAATGGTATTGAGTTTAACTCTTATGGAATAGAAGATCTTTACACCAGTATCTACATTGACTGTGCGTCTATCCTGAGGCAACATAATCTCATTTACATCGTGCATGTACTAAAATGTGATCAGTTGATGATTATGTTTTATAATTTAGTAGAAGGATTTATTCTTACCAATTGTACAACTGTATAGTTTTGAGTTGGCTTCAGCTGAATCTGCGTGGGGCCAAAAAAGCTGCCATTTTTCACTGGTTTCAATTTGGGTACCATGCTGTAAGTGGAAAATTGTTGAAATCTACTAAACACACATCAAACTCCAAAACAAACACTTTTCCAAAGGGGTTGCCAAAGCGTGTAAGTCTGCAGTTTGTCTGACACAAACCCATTTCAGTTAAAATAGGTACAAATTCCTGTTCTACAGTGTCGGAGGGAGTGGGATAGACATCTTTATGCAGCACTAGCAGCAGTTTAACAAATTCCAGTTCAGCTAGGGTAGTATCATTTTCATAAGGCTCCAGAATAGCCAAGTTGTTGTACTGCAGGGTAGTTAAAGTTTCTAGAAAATGGCGATAATAGTCGCCCTTAGCGGGATTTAAGCTGACATTTATTTGCCAAGTGCTAGCCGGAATTCGGAAATAGTTTATAGTAAAAAAATGTTTTATATTTTATATTAAACTCACTCGTATATCAAATCATCTGCTTGATATAGTTTGGGAAACAGAGTGCAGAGTGTGATGCCTGGCAAGGAGAAATTGCGTAACATGTAAATGTATTCGTATTCATAGACAAGTGGATTGTTCCGATAGCGTTCCCACTGGGAGTAACAACTGCTGATCGCATAATATGCAGCTGCCACAATAGCTGCCACCCAAAACAAACGTTCGAACCAGTGTAGATCCTTTCGAGCCAAATATGGCATGCCATGAATCGCTGATTCCTTGCAAAACTCTGCCAACCAGTCGTGTGGCTCCTGTTCCTCTCTAGCAACTAAACTAAAATTTCTTTTCTTCCTGATGTGCTCCATGTTGAACTAAAGAGTCACATAAACTGGGCACTTCCTTTTATAGTGGAATCCTGTAAACGATGAGCCACAAGTAATTGCCTCTAATGGCATTCTGTTGTACCAAAATGCAGCTAAAACATGCATTTTAAATTAACCTTCAATTTGGACTGCCACTAGTACAACTATTAGTTTGTTTAAAATGTATAAAACATGTTGTGCATTCAAATTAATAAATTTCTACATTAATTTGATAATTTCCATGCAAATGCCTAAATTTGTTTAACACTCAATTCATTAGTTATTAATTAATCAATAAGAGAAACCAGTTGAAATACATTTAAATTGGATTTGGGCCACATTTGCTGTACAAGGCCCTGAACTTAACCGGTATGTGGCATATTTTAGTGTGGAAATCACCCAAGAAAAGCCCCCATACCCAAAAATAAATTAATTGGGTGAAATCTGTGCGTTGGGCAGCTGATCACCTTGATAGAACTTTGACGCGTGGCCCGCAAGTGCCCGGCTAGCTCAGTCGGTAGAGCATGAGACTCTTAATCTCAGGGTCGTGGGTTCGAGCCCCACGTTGGGCGAAATTAAATTTTTTTATGTTTCTTTGTTTTTTATTATTTGTTTTTATTAATTATACTGTTGTAGCCGAAAATAATATTCTCAATTTTTGCTATTTTTGTTTTGCTGCTGTTACTTGGTCCAATTTATACATACCGTGTATGTATTTATAGTACAGCTAATAAGTTTTTATTTTTAGCACTGAAGCTGAACAGTGAACAATGACAACAGTGGAATGACGCAATTTGTTGTCAGTTACCATTGGTATGACAACATCCATCTCGTTCGTTTTTCTCGGATTGCTTCAAAATGGCTAAAAGCCACATCAAGGCCATAAAGCTCGACTGGAGGAAATGAAATGGGATGTAGATGATAGGCACAAAATAACTCAAAATATTCACCCCCTCACAAAACAACAGTGAACAATGACAACAGTGGAATGACGCAATTTGTTGTCAGTTACCATTGGTATGACAACATCCATCTCGTTCGTTTTTCTCGGATTGCTTCAAAATGGCTAAAAGCCACATTCAAGGCCATAAAGCTCGACTGGATGTGAAATGAAATGGTGCATTTGTATTTGTATTTGTATATGTGGCACATATAGATTAACTCAAATGATATTGTTGCATGCCCCACTCAGAACAAAGAGAGAAGGGAGCGAGAGTGCGAGAGTGCCAGGAAGTGCACAGGATGTACGCAGGATGTGAAACATTAAAGCAACTAAGAACTGGCACATGGCCTTGTCACAAGCCTGAAAGCAGTTGCCATTATGATATATGTACATACTTATATATGTAGTACGTGCATGAAAACTCGGGAAAACTATAACTAGTCTTGTTTAAATTAACACAAACTTGGTATAACTTACTACAACACGAAAAAAGCCCATTAAATTAACAGTTATGCTATTTAACCGCATTTAACTGCTGCCACACTTGATGATCTTTCTTTCCCTTTCTCCTAAAAGTATCTCAAGTGCTTTCAGATGTCAAGTTTGAGATTTTGAAGATCTTTTGTACGCTTAACACGTTTAACACTTGCTGAATTAAAGTTTGTAAACGAAATTTCACACAACCAATTGTTGTAGCTTCTTCTTTTTATACAACAATGATCCCCCGCATGCATATCTAGATACATTTTTGTAATCTGAGTGTTTCCTCTTCAGGCGCCACAAACAATGTGAACTGGGGGCATTGTTGGTGTGGAGGAATCAAGTCGGATGATGTCGACGTTGTCGTTATATTAATTACTTTGCATTATTGTTTAAACCAAAGTGCGGACTGCAAGTTGTTGTTGCCTGATGTGAGGAGACTGTCGTTTAGCTCGGCATTTTGACATGATGTGCATGTGAAATTGTGCTGTGATTGAATTGCGATTGAGACCAGAAACCGACTCTCAACGAGAACAAGCTGCAATTAATTATAATGAATATGAAATTGCACTCGCAGATTAGCGCAAATGTTAAGTTATGCTGATAAAACTGGGCTCGTATGTGGGCTGAGTGTGGTGTCGTGTGTGTGGGTGTGTCGTGTTCAAAGTTCCTCTCGTTTGTCTACACGCCCAATTATGCATAAAGTGTCTGAACTGAATTTCCAAATGAACTCAATCAGTTCTCAATGTCATATGAAAGTTCAGCCACTTAAATGCATTGCAGTTCAAACATTGTAACCATTCTGATGATGTACAAATTGATGTACATATGTACATTTTATATCTGCCATTCGTGTGGCTTTTTGGCTTGTAAATCTTATCGTGTACTCTGTTAATTTACAACAAGTTGTAGTTTTAACAACATTATTAACAACCGTTGTTACATTGTGCAATTAATTTGGCAAACGAAACTGATTCACATATAAATATGACTGTCAGTTACACATTGTGGCAATTTCAGTTGGAATTTTACTTAAAATGTGGATAATATTATTGATATTCGGTGTGTGTAGCTGTAGTGTCCTGGGCCAAAATGGCCCAAGCGCAAATGATTACAAAATGATCCTTGATGATCCCGAAGTGTTTATGCCCTGCAAGGAGGCTCCACCTGATGCGCTCGATGTTCGTGGACTGTTCAACATTGATGATATTACCATGTCATTGGACGGTGATAATATTCACATTGAGGGCAACGCTACACTCGCCTGGGATATAGAACCAACTGATCGCATTGCGGTAAAACAAAGCTTAAACATACACTAAAATTCTAACTAAGTTCTGATTACTTTCGATCAAGGCTTCTGCTAGATTAATGCACTTTGAACGTGGTACATGGGAGCCCACAGTCTTTAACATTGCCTCAAATGATTTTTGCAAAATTATGTATGATGAGGATCAATATTGGTATACATATTGGACAAAACATGTCATAAACGTCGAGGACATGAAGACCAAGTGTCTCAATAACAAAGGCGTAAGCTAATTTTGAGTGTCCAAAGTGCTGAATTCCACTGAAGTCACATTTTTATTTTACAGTCAACTTTAATGCATGAACCATTTGATCTTAATATGGTAATTAACAATGTGCGTGGATCTTTCAGTGGCAATTACAAGATCGTTCTCACCATGGAGGCCTTCGATGCCGAGAACAAGAAGCGGCCCACTAGCATTTGCCTAGAGATTAAAGGAGATATTGAGAAAATTTAAATGCTGACACTTCAAATACTTTAAATCCGTGTTGTCTAGTGCTTTAAAAATCAAAGAATTGATGCTAAGAAAATCATATTATAAATTTATTAAACCAGCTTTGAAAAAATCATTTTAAGAATCAATAAAGTAACAGAATCTTTCAAGTCTTGTTCAACACTGTCTACATGTGTTGCCGTGTAATTAATGAACTTGAAACAAGTTGAGTTAAGATTTCAAGCATATTTCTTATAAGGCAACTGCAATCTGGTTGATTGCCTGGGATTTATGGGCTTAAATGTAGCTTGTGGCACGTTCAGTGCTTAAATATAATCTCGTATTGAATTTTGTGGCTGTGGCACGCGCTGATGTCAACAGTCATTCAACTGTCATACGAGTTGCCTTTGTTTGTTGTGCGTGTGTGTCTGAGTGTGTGTGTGTGTTTGTGTGTTTTCGTTTGCAAAGAGTTCCTCAAGCGTTGCTTTGGTGCATGTTGTGTATGTTGTGTGCTGCATGTTGCAAGCATGCTCAGTCAAAGTCTTTGCAAAAGTTTTGGATTACATTATATTGTACTGTATGTATATGTATATGGTTACACAGTGACTGCTACTAGTATTCCGTCAGCAATACTCTGCCATGTGGCAATTTTAGCATTTGTAATCGGTTTTGTATTGTAATGAATAGACAGACTGCAAAGGCAAAATGGCAAATTGTATATCGTTTATATGGTATATTTGGTATATATGGTAAATTGTATGTGGCATATGCAAATGCACAGCTGTCAGTTATTAAATTACTTGATGAATGGCTTTAGATCGTGGTGTACACTGTGTACTAGCTATATTCTCAGTTTAGTTTGAACGCACGATTGCCAATTTGTTGTGTTGCTTTAACAAGTAGTTTAATATACGATTTTATTGCCAACTCATTGATCAATTTACAGTACAGTAGAAAACTTTCATTTGATTTGAAAATGTTGTGCAAAAAGAAGCTATTATTCATCATAATCAACAGCAGCAGCAGCAACTTCATCATAATCGCTTTCAATCTTGCAACACTTTCATTTCAAATTCCTTGATACATTGTACGTACAATAGTACTATATATACTCTAAAGTATATACCATAAGCTGTGTGTGTGTGTCCAACTTTCTAAACACAACAACACACACACAAAAATCTGGCCAAAAAGGTGCAAATTAGCTGCGCACGACTTTTTGTCCAACGGGCAGGAAATTTATTGGCCCAAAGGCCAAACAGACAGCAGCCTGGCCATAATCTCTATGGTAGCTGCAAACATATGGAAAATCAATCGATAGAACTTGGTCTTAATCATTTTTTTCCTGTGTATATAATTTGTTTAGTTTTTTTTTTATATTTAACCCAAAAAGCTGGCAATGTAGGACGTTGTGGCGACGTGGAACTTGAACCCGTTTTGGCCAACCAGCTCCCAGTTTTGAGTATTCAGTTTTCCATTTTCCGTTTTGCCATTGCCGTTTTGCATCTCATCTCTTGAGTGCTGTTAAAGCTCGGGAAGCACAGAAATTATCAAACAACAACAAGAGGAGGAGCGACAGCAACTGCAACTGCAACATTGGGGCATGAAATTGTTGCATGAATGGCTGTGAACCAGCTGAGAGGCAAGTTGCAAGTCGTTTTTAGCTTTAGTGTAGGATGTTTGTAGGCTATTGGAAAGATCAAGAGTTTATAGTATCTCTCTCTTTGGCCCTCTCTCTCTCTCTCTGCCACTCTCTGTAACTGCCACACTGTCAGTGTATCTGTGAGAACCTTTCCAGTTTTTTTGTTGCCGCTAGCTTTGCTGGCTTGCTGGTTGCCGCCTCTCTAGCTGCTGCTGTGGGTTTCTGCGGTGTCTTGCACAGTTGCAGCTAAATAGATACACACACACACTCAAGCTTAGATGCAGATACAGATACATTTGGCAGCTGCCTACGGCCTGCAGCTAAACTGGAAAGTGTTTGCCTCTTTCACAACGCTTATGTTTGGCTTCCTTTTTTTATGTGCTTCGCTTCGATTTGGCCAAGTTGATTATGTTATGGTTAATATGTCAGCCCTCTGTTTAAGCCAGAATGAACTTACCAAATACTGGCCACACACACGGCAAACTGTGCCTCTAAATGCCAAAATGATTCCATTCATAAGTATGACGTTGGACATGCGAGTTTAAGGCGCAACGCCCACATTAAAGCCAACGCCAACAATTTGGTCATAATACTCGTAATGACAGCCTTGCGTGTGCTACACTGTACTTGTAACTGTATGAGTGTGTGTGTGTGTGTGTGTTGCTGACCGTCGCGGCTGTTCGGATCTCTGTTTTATACGATTTTCATTCATAAAATGCCGACAAGTCCAAGTCACGTCAACATAACGACTCAAACCCACGCATCAAACACAACAACAACAACCACAAGCAGTGCTCTTATCAAGTTGTTGCTGTTGTTGTTGTTGTTGTCACCAAAAGCGGGTTATTGATCAAAAAATTGTTGTATAAATATTTCTATAATTTTCCCAGTTTTTATTTTTGTGTATCGCACTAAAATTGCATGTGGGTTTTGACAACATTTGTGCCACGCTTTGTCAATCATACGGAAATCGTGTGATTTTTAAATTATTTAATTCTTTTGCTATAGTTTATTTTTTTGGCTTAATGTGCAGTTTTAGCATTGCGCCTTGGGGCAAACAGTTTTTGCTTGGCTTGTGCAACACTTTTGGGCATCAGTGAATATCTGAATTTGTAATATTTATACAACCCACGCGATTCCCAAGAGCTTAAATTTTGGTTGCAAGATTGTGCGAGAAATCAAATAACTTTTAAGTTGCTTAAAGAGATTTAAGCTTTGTATTTAATGCTAACAAATCTGTTTATTCTTGCTAGGGGTGTTTAAGCAGATGAGTAGAAGCATTTAAAATTTAATTTTTATAACATTAAATGATTAAATCTTCTTCTTAAGTTTCTCTTATACAAAATAAATGCTATAATCATTGTGTGAGGAAACGCTTAACATACAAACGATTGCGGTAGGTCAAGTTATCAATCGAATTGTCCCCCCCGACGGCAACATATGGTTGAGATTTCCGAATTACAGAACAAAAGAGGAACCTTAAAAACGCGACAAATGCCAAATAAGGCGCAACAGACAGTCTGTCGGCATGTAACCCACTCCACGTGAATGTTTGCCAAGAATGATTTACCACAAATAACATACATAGTAGTGTATAGTACTTATAACATATTCCTCATGCTCTGCGTCGTCGTGGTATGAATTATAAACCTTTTGTCGTTGTAAGTTGACAGACAGCGGCTTTATTAACGTTTAGATGCCACTTTGTTGTATATTACGTTAAAGTCGCTGATACCCTATACTCTAAGGGCTTAGCGAGCTTAACTAACTGGGGTATAATGTGGGTAGAAGTCGATAAAAAAGTATAAAAAGTTATTTAAATGAAAATTAAATAGACTACTTCTATAAATAAACACTACAGGGCATGCTCTAGTCGTTTAAGTTTTCTTTTCTAGCCACAATTGTGGTTGGCAGTACTTAACTTTTTTTTTTTCTTTACCAAAATCGATTTCCGTTGAATTTTGTTGCACCTTTTTCTGCTGGCAGAGCGACTACAATGCACTGGGCTTCACCTTTTCATGCCTAACTCTTCCTCTTCCCTGTCGCGATTTGTTATTTGCATTTTGGCGTTTTTTCTGCTGCTTCTTCTCGCTTTTAAATCGATTTTTTGCTTTGGCATTTTGCACACAGCCTTTTATTGGGAACGTACAAATTTTTGCGCTTCACTGCAAAAAAATCGAATCGAAATCGAAAGCGTTTTCAAATTGCAGTTTGGACCTTTGCCAAAATCAGAAAAACAACAACAATGAAAAGGGCTAAAATCAATCGAAACGAAATCAAAATCAAAGCAAACTGAAGCGAATTGAACCCAAAACTGAAACGAATTAAATTTTTACTGCTTCTTTTTGTACTTTTTCTCTTTCTCCAGTTGATTGAGCATTAAATTGATGTATTCATCATTTATTTCGCCGACTCGATTTCAATGTCAATTTGATTGAGTCTCGAAAAGAGCAAAAATAAAACAAGTTTATTACTTGTATTTTATTCTTTATGTGCCACTGTTTACGCTATTCACACGTCATTTGTAATGTGGCCCAAAAAAACTCGTTTTCACTTTTATTGACCATTTGCGCTTCTTAACTTACGATTATTCTAAAATTATGTATAAATCTTTGCCAACTTTTTTTTATGGAGTGCGCACAATTTGCTGCCGTTTGTCTTTTATGGCCTGACAATGAAACTAGTAAAGAATAAAAAATATAAAAAATTAAATAAAAAGAAAAAAAGAGCAGCAAAAGCAACAACTTTTCAACTGGTTGCTGTTTATTCCTGCTGTGCTGTGTGGTCATTGTGGTTTTGACCATATAAAGGTAAACATTCTGAGCGAGCAACTGTTTTGACCACTACTGAAACTGCTTAGTTGGCCAATAATGTCTGGTCGTTGGCCTATCAATAATCGCAGTCTCCCTTCCCCTTCCTCAATCACTTTCATTCTGTTTGCTTTTGATGGCAAATATTACAGGGTATAAAAAGTTTAATTAACTGCACTGCAGGTAGAAAACACAGCGGACATCTTAACGCTGCTAATTACAATTTGTGTTTATCTTAAAGTTTAGCAGCAGATTGTTTGGCATAACTATTTCGAATTGAGTTTAAATTAAAAGTGATATCATCGTCAACAGCTACATAAAGTGCAGGCAATTGAATTGATCAACTTCATTGAATTAAATTAATATGTATATGGCTCTTTTTCTGTGCACTTTTTTTAATCAAATGCGCAGACAACAAAAGTCGCAACTCAATGAGATTAAATACAACACAGAACTGACAGCCAGCACATAATTCACTGTATTTTTTCAGCATTAATTTATGCTTTAAAAATAACTTTTTTTCTTGTACTTTGTGTACAAACTTTTGACATGAAAATGCGCAGGAAAATTCAAAGAAAAACACGCAGACTAATTGGCAGACAGCAAAGTAAAATAAAAAAAAAAGCTCCATCCAAAGTATGCCAAACTTTTAGCCCTGATAACAACTTGATTGCGTAACTGATTAATTGGCTGTATGATAATATTCTTATGCTAAGCATCTTTTTATGCAACTACTTGGCAGATTTTCCAGCTAGTTGGAGCCAAGTCAATGTCAATGTGGGTTTTATTATTGGCTTATGACAAATCCAAATCGATACTTCTTAACGTTTCATTGCCTCTTTTTATTTCGGCCATTTGTTGTCCTTTTTCATGTCCAGTTCAATATATTGCGAAACCTTTTTCTATTTACGATTGAGCAACACGTACGCACAATTTGTCAAGGCTTTTATGTCACTGTGTGTGTGTGTGCGTGTAGCTGTGTTGACTTTTATTTCATTTAACTGTATTTTGTGGGCCCAATTCCAAAGACATTTGTCGTTGATCAGCTGTTTATTGCATAGCTTGAATAATGTATTTGCTTTACCTTACTTTGTGGCTACCAATTGATTGGAATACCCTTAAAGCTGGAGAGACGGCGGCTTTTAAGAACTTAAAGTGTTTGAAAAGTAACTCAACTGTTTATCCCACAAATACAATCATTACAGAGTATCTTTAAGAGACTACAGATATATCAACTAGTTTTATTTGTAAATTATTTAATAAGCTTTTGATGACAAGCTGAATTTCCCTACAGTTCAAGTGACTTACTGAATTTTTCTTTTGTTTTTTTCAGAACACTTCACCACTGTGGGAGGACTTTGTGGCAAAGGCGAGCAAACTGCACACATGCCTGCGGTAAGTTGAGTTAACAAGTTGCAACACCAGAATTCTAGCCGAAAAGCAAACAAACAAATCATTATTTGATTATATTATGGCTGAAAGTAGCTTGAAATTGTACAAATTTACATTTCCTTCACAGTCTATGATTATATTTTTGGCTCACATTTATTTTCTTGGCCAATTGCCGGCTAGACTGACCCGTGTGTGTGTGCGTGTGTTTGTGTGTGTGTAGTTTTGTTTTCTTCTCTCGTTTTTCGCGTTTTTTGTTTATACCTTTTGCTTTGTTTTATAGTTATGTATTTTTCTACTTTGCTTTTTTGTTGCTTTTGTTATTTTATGCTCAGACTTGGCCTCAATTTGTGACGCCAGCGGCAATGTCTGCGATAAAATGTATATGTATATATAGCTAAGTAATGCACACACATACACATACACACGTATTAAGCATACAACTTGCATTAATCATTTGGGCTAAAAGTTTGTTGTCTTTTTGCCAAACGTGAAGAAAAAAGAAATTCTGCGCCAAGTGTTTGCTCAATGCGCTTGACACACATACGCACCGTTGGACGCTGCTCGCGCTACTCGACTTACAGTTCAGTTTCAAAACGTAGCGTAGCCAAGTCGCAGTCTAAGCTCGAGACCAGCAGCTTCATCTTCATCATTAAGAGCTGTGCCTGGGTGCAGTCAGGTCTGCGCTCTGCCTGTCTATCTTTCTGTCTGTCTGTCTGTCTGTGAGTCTTACAGTCTACTCCGTCTCTGTCGCTGCCATTTTCAATTGAAATGTCGCCCACGGCCAATAAAGTTTGTTGCAAAGTTTCTACGATTTCTGTGGCCATCGTATAATCATAGCATAATCATTGCTAACCATCTCTTATAATCTGTATTTTTTTTCTTTTCTGTATTTGCTTTTTACAGCGCTGCTATTCAGGCAATTGCCGCCTATTTGGATGCCTTCCAAAAGATCGCCGATGCGGCCACCAATTCCAGAGGTAAGTTCAAAAGTCGTAAACATCTGACCATCTCACGTAATTGTCGATGATTTTACCTCAACTATAAATCAATAGAGATTCTCTTTCTCTCACTCACTCAAACTCAAACTGTCTATATACATTAGATAGCTTTGGCACAAACAAACAACTTTTATTTATGCGTTTACTCAACGACGACGTTGACGTCGGTCATCGATCTGATTTTACAACATTTCACGCCTTTTCAGTTGAGTTCTCAGCACTCGATTTGCTGTTCTCAGTTCTCAGTTGTCGATTCTTGATTCTCAGTTCGTTGTCTGCTCACGCATTTCAGCATTTGCTATTTATATTTATTTATTTATTGAACGCCTCTTTTACACTCACTGCTGATTATGCAACGTTGCTCACCTGGGCGGTGAAAGAAATTTGGAATGGGAACGGGAAGAGGATGGAGATGGGGTTGGGGAAGCGACAACGCTAATGTCTGTGGGCAGTTTTGGCATGGAACGACAGAGAGACAACTAAATCGAGATCAAAGACCACAGACAACATGTATTTATATAGCATATACTTGAACGATTGGCTAACAAGTTGACATTTCGCTGAGGTCTGTTGCTTTAGTTAGTTACAGTTAGCTGCCTAAATGCACTTGCAGTCAAAGTCAACTACCAAAAAAAAACTACAATGAAATGACCCACTTTAAAGAGATTAGAGTTTAAGCTACTGAGTTGAAGAAGCAGGTCAAATGAAGATAAGAAGTTGGTGTCAGTGTGGTCCAAAGAACTATGTAGTTTGGGTTGTTTTAAGACCATAAATCATGTGGAAGAGTTTAAATTATCAGCAAGACTTTGGTGTTGTAAAAAAGAGAGTGTAAAAAGATAATTTCCCTATTTTAGTGAGACTTTTCCTTTTATAATTCAGCTTAATCAATAAATTGTTATATAATTGTCTGCAATTCCCATTTAAACATTTTCCTCGGGCTGTTTCGTGAGCTCTGCTCTGTTTTCCCGACTCATTTGCATTTATTGATCCATTTGCACTTTCCCTGAGGCTATAACTGCATACAGCGAGACAGACATAAGGGGGAACAGAGGCAGACTAATAGACCTATGGAAGGAATCCTCATAAGCCTAACTGGCTCAAGCAACCTGAGCATGTAATGTGTGTGTTTTGGGCCAAGAACTGTACTTTGCACTTACTAAATGGTTTCATTAGTTTTAGTGGTTACTAACGGTTTTTGTGGCACAAGTCAGACTCAAGTTGGACAGGACAAGTGTCAATTGTCCTTAATGGCACAAGGGTAAAACTCAATAATTTGCACATGCGTTTCTTTCCATGCAGTGGTTGGGTTCCAGTGGTTGCTTGGTGGTTGAATGCCGCTATCTCTGTCTCACTTTTATTCAATTAACTGGGATTTGTATTGTGAGGGTGGTGTAGTGGTGTCCATAAAGTGCTTTAAATGGGATTTACTTTTAGTATATTCCTTCTTTTTTGGTTGTATAGTAAAAGTGGAAATCAATAGGATAATGGCATCAGTAGCGTAGATAATTGAATTGGGGACAACAGCAGAAGGAGGAGGAGGTGTAGAATCATCATGCATGGATTATTAACCATGTGCTCCTGTCACATGGCTTGATAGGCAGACGCCAGAAGCTTAGTAGCAGCTTGTAAGTAGCTGGCATAATGGGCACACACGAGACCGGTTGTTGACCGACTTCAAAGCCAAAATCTGCCGTGTGGCATGCAACGAGGCAGCGGCAAATTGAACCGACGCCGTCCAGACATTGTGGCGTGTCCATAGACACGACAACTGCAATCACTAACATTTCCGTTTGATACCCAAAGAAGAGCAACAATCTCAGTAATTTAATTTGGACTTTTTGATTCCAGGTGCATCCAAGGAAATCGGCACCGCTTTGACCCGCGTCTGTCTGCGCCACAAGGCGGTCGAGACGCGTCTAAAGACCTTTACAAGCGCCATTATGGACTGTTTGGTGCAGCCGCTGCAAGACAAAATCGAGGACTGGAAACGCACAGTGGCCACCATTGACAAGGATCATGCCAAAGAGTATAAACGCTGTCGCAGTGAACTAAAGAAGCGTTCCAGCGACACACTACGTCTGCAGAAGAAGGCACGCAAGGGACAAACGGACAACAGTCTGCAGTCTTTGATGGATTCGCACATGCAGGATGTGACCCTGCGACGTGCCGAACTCGAGGATGTGGAAAAGAAATCACTGCGTGCGGCCATGATTGAGGAAAGATTGCGTTACTGCAGCTTTGTGCACATGCTGCAGCCAGTGGTGCATGAGGAGTGCGAGGTGATGTCCGAACTGGGCCACTTACAGGTAAGTAAATGAGTTTACCACACCCCAAAGACAGTTGATTAATCCAAGATTTGTTTTTTGATTTGTAGGAGGCCATGCAGTCCATTGCGCTGGTCACCAAGGAGCCCAGCGTTTTGCCACAGGCATCGGAGGAACTCATTCATGATGCCAAGGCTAGCATTAATCTATATCCGGAATCACCAGGCGGTGGTTCTGGTTCCCAGGGCGGTGGCTGCTCCAATTCGCTGGGCTCGCGCAAGAGTTCCGTCTGCTCCATCAGCAGCATGAACAGCAGCGGCTCCAGCAATTCACCGGGTCATCATCACTATCAACGCTCGCTGTCGCAGGTGCGTGTTGCGGCTAAAATGCGTTCAACGACAACTACACTATGCAACAAAACTAAGCTGTTAATGTTAGGGATTTATGTGTGGTTTAGTTTTTGTCAGTTATTGTAAACATTTTAATAGCTTTAACTTTGTGATAACGGAATAGATTTCAATTTCTTATGAAAGTCAACGATTTGTAATCAGAATTTAGATTTAATCTTTAAGTTGTGACTATGCTTTAGTATGCCCAAGTTATCACCACAAAGTTGCATACTTAGAAGTTTTTATAAGTCATTTATTTGTACGTTTTAAACAAAGCTTAAGAAAGTTTTTGATTAACTTTACAACTAATACATAAACCGCTTTAACTTAAAGCCAGCTATTTGTTGCATAGTGTAAGTTGTACTTATTTATTGTATTATTGTTGTCATTATTTGTATGTCGCCTTGCCATTTTAATTGGGTTTTTCATCAAAACTGTTCTTTTGTCTTTTTTGTGTTCTTTTTTTGATATTGTTTTTTAGTTTGTAACGCCCGCAATTCGCTTGAAACCTGGTGAATCCAGTGATAGTGGCTTTTGCTCATCGCCAGCGCTAACAACACAGGTTTTCATTTAATTATCTAATTTAATTTTAAATTTAATTTTAATTTCTGCCAAATTTTAAGTCTTTCAATTAATGTTGTGTGTGTTTTTAACTGAAATTTCAAATATTTACACCTTATTGTATGCTGATATTAATTGCTAATTGTTTTGACAGGCCTCGAATGCCACCAACCAGACGCATGCTGTCTCCACTTGGCCACCACATTCCCAGGATGCTGTGGACGCCTTGCCGCCGACTGCCGATCGTCCGCATACGATTTCGACCACCTACGAGAAGGGCCACCAGCGTCCTCCACTGACGGTCTACACCTTCCAGAACCCAGAGACCATACACGAGTCGAACAGCAGCGGCAGTCTGATACCAGCAACTGGAACTGGTGCTGGCAACACGACATCGTCGGGTCAGAATACGCCGGCAACACAGAAATCACCAGCAGCAACACTGAGTCGTCCGCCATTGCCAGTTGTAAGTATCGAGTTAATATTTCTATTTGGAGTTTTAGTCATTAAGTTGTTTCTCGTTAACGTTTGCTGTGGCAACAACAATAGAAGCCAGCTCATGTGGTAAGTGGCAGCCTCAGACGCTTCAATTTTAGACTCAAGTAGACCATAATGCGCTCATTTTGCATGCGCTCGTCACCCCCTGCCCCTACGTACCCCCTTCTCTCTCACTAGTCGTCGTCATGTGCCTCATCTTTAGCTCCAGCACTGGAAGTTTTAGTGGAACTTGTATTAATCTTGTGTCTTTTTACAGCGCTGCTCATCGCTGGAGCGTCCATTGTCGGCGCAGAGCAACCATCGGCAGAACAGTGGTCAGAATCTGTTGCAACGTCAGTGCCCCTCACCGATACCGGCTCATATCACAAAAGGTAATGCCTCGATTTGTAGTGATCACTCGTCATTTGTGTTCTGTGAACTTGTGTGCACGCCTTTTAAATGCCTAATCCATTGAGTCTCTTACTAATCAACATCCATATGTGTTATTGTGCTGCTCTCTTTCCCAACACCAACACCACCATCACCATCATGCGCATGCTTTGTCCAACGTTCATGTTCAATGTCGCACACAGAGCTGTCAGCAGCACATCATGCACAGCAGCAACAACAGCAGCAGCAACAGCAAACACAACAGCAGCAACAGTCTACCCCGCCCACCTATGTTAACATGTCTGAATTGGCGGCAATGAAACTAACCAACCAGCAGCAACAGCAGCAACAACAACAGCAGCAACAACAACGTGCCACAACACCTTTGTTGCAGCAACAGAGCAGCATTGATTCGATTTGTTCACAGCATTCGAATGATTCGTCAACGGGTTCGCTGCAACAGCAGCAGCAGCTACAACAACAACAACAACAGCAAACGCACAACATTGGCAACAATCATCAGCAATCAGCACATGGCAGTGGCCTTGCCACACGCTCCCATTCCATATCCTCGTCGGTGTCCTCAAACACGGCATCCTCGTTGCACTCACATCCATCCATTGATTCAGCTGTTGTTGCCTCGCTTGTGGGCGGTGCCGGTCACACCAATACCAACACCAACACAAGCACCACAACGCCCTCTAGCGGCTGTTCAACGCCACAGAATCACTATTCACCACTGTTAACCAACTCACCCACATCCACTGCTGCAGGTACACCCAGCGGTGGCAGCATTGCCAGCGGTCTTGGCTTTGTCTACCAAATCAACTCACCCACGCCCCCCGCCTCTGCCGCCGATGTGCTCAAGATCACCGAAACTGTAGCAAATGTCGAAGCGAGCGATTCAACCGAAGCCGATGAACGTTCACGTGCCTCGGTGCTGCAGAAGGCGTCCATGTTTGAGAAGCAGGCGGCAGCAGCAGCCACAGCAGCAGCAACAACAGCAGCAGCAGCAACTACTGGCGGAGTTGGGGTCGGGATTGGAGGTGGCAGTGTGGCCAGACGTTCTGAGGAATTGAGAGCAGTGGAGCAACAGGAAATGGGTAAGTTGAAAGCAGGAGGAGAAAGAGAAGGAGTAGACGTAGTAGAAGCAGCTGGAGTGCTCCACTCTCCCTTCACACAGTTATACGAGTAACTACACCCCCAGTCTCCCCCACAACTCCCTTGATATTTGAGTTGCCCTCCCTTTACCCAATTCTCTTGTGATTTACTATATTTAACCCGATTTATATATATATATTTTCTGTTTTTGTTTTCTTCTTTTTCCCCCCACGTTTCTTTCTTTCGTTTGGTATTAATTTGTTGTGTATCCTTCACACACACACACACACACACCACACACACGCACATCATGTTCAAATTATGCAAATTATAAATTTCGATCCACGACACATCAACAACATCCACAACAATAATCACAAACACAACAACAACAACACGAAATTGAATTTAATAATTAGACAAATCTTTCGAAGACTCGATTCAAGCATTAAACAATTTAATTGGCGAATTAGACTCCTTTCAACGTGAGATCGATGAGGGCAAGGGCAAGCAGCAACAGCAACCGCCGCAGCAGCAACAGCACAGCAGCAACAACAATCACAGCGGCAACGGCAGCAACAGCAACAACGGCAGCAATAACAATAACAACAACAGCGGCGCCAGCAGCAACACCAGCACTGACAACAACAGCAACAATGATCTCCTGCTGCCCAGCAACAGCAACATCGATTGCTGTGCCATCAGCAATCAAACGAATTCCAGTGGCTGTGGCACTGACATATCCGATACCACATCCGAGGAACTGGCCAATGAGGAGTCCGCTGGCAGTCTGGCAGCAGCACGACGTCATCAACAGCTGGGAGCCAGCGATTCGGAGCTGAGTCGCTGCTATGTGAGCGAGACTAGTTCGCTGACTGGCGGCATTCTGGCCGGTGGCTATGAGAATCCCAGTTTTGTGCACTTTGCGGCCAATCGGGAGGATTTGCCCTACAGTGTGTCCAGCGACAATCGTTCGCTGTACGCCACAGCTGCCGACAGCATCTCGTTGACTGCCTCGGACAGTGTGTGTCTGGGACAGCAACGACATGCGTATGTGGACACGTGCAGCGACAGCGGCAGTGCTGTTGTTGTCATCTATGACCATCAGATACCCAACACCCCAGACATTGAGTTTGTCAAACAGAACTCGGAGATTGTGCTCTTGCGCACCAAAGATCCACAGCAACTGCAGCTGCACGAGATGCGTGAACTGCAGCAGTTACCCGACAATCTGGCTGCCTCTCCAGAATCCCCAGATGCGGCTTCGGGTGGCATCAGTGTGCAGCCTGCAACAGCAACAGTGGCGCCTGCCAAGCAGCGACTCTCCTCGTTTCGGGCATCCAGTGAGCAGCAGCTACAGCTGCTGGGACGTGCCAGTCCGCACAGAGGTACGGATAAGCTTAGAGTTAGTGAAGAGCAGCAGCAGCAAGAGCAGCAGCAACAACAACAGCTGTTAGCAAGTGATAGCAGCAACATTGCTGCGCGACGCAAGTTGCCACCAAAGCCCATCAGTCTGAGCATTTTTAATGGGCCAGCAATTGATGGGGCTGTAAGCAGCAAACCAGTGATACCTAGAAAGTTTGACTTGAAGGCCGATTTAGATGCAAAAATACGCAAGCAGAAGCTGAAAGTGCAGCAGCAATTGCAGCAGCAGCAGCAAGAACAACAACAGCAGCAACAACAGCAGCTACAGCAGCAGCAACAACACTCATCACAGTCGCCCCAAAACACCAACAATACCACAACAACAGCAAACTGTAATGTCACTAATAAACCTGCCGTTATCGCATCCGCATTTGCATCCGCAAACTCAAATCAAAATCATAATCATAGAATGCCAAATCAAACAACAACAGCAACAACATACAATCATGCGCCATACAAAACGCCCACAACAACAACAAGCCCTGGGGGTAAATTGTCATTGCCATTATCATCAGCATTATCATCAACAACATCATTACTATCATCAGCAGCAACTGCGCTTGCGCCCACATCGCTGTCTCCGCCCATTGTGCCCGCTAAACCAACTCCAAGTCCAAACCCTTCAACAACAACAACAACTACAGCAAGAACTATGCCAACAGCAACAACAATCACATCACCCAATTCATATGCGTGCTCCAATCAATCCAATGCCAATGCCAATGTCCAACTCAATACCAATTCCCAAGCCGCCAAGCCGTGCATCACGCCCAGGCCGGCATCGCTGTCGGGTTCGTTATCGTTTCGTTATTGTTTTTATTTTGATTTTCTTTTAAAAACTTTTCTGTTTTTTAATTATGGGCTTTTTTTTAACCAACGTTTGCTTTATCCACTTCCTTTATGGCTTTTGGTTCTTCCTCGTTATATGTTTATATGTTGTCTTAAACTGGCTTTGTTTATGTTCCTATGGTTTTAAACCCTCAACTCAATTCATCTTCATGCCATCACTCACTGCACACACTTTAACAAACAGCGCTGGTCATGCAAATAGTTACCAATTTGTATATATTTAAGTTTCCCTATTTGTATGACCAAGACTGTCAGCACGTTAACTGCCACAAAGCTTGACACTAATCCAACACAAATTAAACTGCTATCGAAACCATCGTATTAATCGAAACTATCGATATTTTCTACGTTTTCTAACGGTTAGCTGGGCTTTAAACATCTTTATTGTTTTGGTGTAGGGTATCTAAAGTGCTCATAACAACTAAATGTTGTCTGCTCAGTCGAGTATCTATGAGATAGTTACTGAAATTGTCTTCTAACTGGTCTACTTGTATAGCTTATAGTGCATAACTGGTGTGTTCATGTGATTTGTGTGGTTTCACTGTACATTTATAACTGTAATTAACCAAAGAACTAAAGTACTAAATGTTTGTCACACTTTGCTAATCGTTGCTACTTTGCCACATTCCACAGGAGGAGCAGGAGCTGGAGGAGGAGGAGGAGCAGCAATGGGCAGCTCCACACGCATCGCACGTCGTTCATCCATTAATCAGGCCAAGCCACCGCCGCCCGTGAGACGCAGTTCGTCGGTCACTCCAAGTCCCAATAATGTAGCAGGTGTTGGTGTAAGTTGCCTTAAATTACTCCACATTTAACCTCTAACTAAGTTAGTGTTTAAGCTTAAGCTAAGTTAATTAACACTGTGCTACACACGTTACCTTTATTTTAACTTTTGTTTTTAACTTGTTGAGTTTTCGTTAATCACTTATGATTTAAAATTTGAAACGCAACAGCAGCAGCCGCAGCACAGCAGCAACAATACTCACGCCTACCACCAACAGCAGCAGCAGCAGCAACAACAGCAGCAGCTGAGCAGCTCGCACGAGCATTTGCCACCGCCACCAGCATTTATGTTGGAGGCAACAACTGCTTATGCCACATCGCCAACACCACCGCCCACGAACATGCCCAGCTCAGCGCTGAAGGTATCGGAAACGGTGCGTGCTTTGGCGGCACTGCGGCATCAACCTGCCTCGCCAGTTGCGCTGCGACGCATGCAACAACAGCAACAGCAGCAGCAACATCAGCTGCAACAGCAACAACAGTCCTTACTGCAGGTGTGTGCACTTCTTTTGGCTACGGGCTTTTTTATTTTATGTAATCTATGATTTCTTTACATATTTATTTACCATATGCTTTGCCTTATCACACACAACACACACACGCACAACCAATTAACTGTTATCACAGCCCATGCACAAGTCTCCTCACAGCGATGATGCTGAATACGAAGCCTATTATAATTCCTATATGGAATTGCATGCCTATACTCATGCCCTAACCCCCGCAACAAACCAACAGCAGCAACAGCTACGCTTAATGCAACAGCAACATTCAGCGCCACATCACCAGCAACATCAGCAACATCATGAACCACTGCCACCTACGCCGCCTCCATATCATGGTCCACCGCAGGTAGACGCCGCTGTAAGTGCCACATCCACTCGATTGCGCCACTAATCAAACTCATGCAACAATGCAACAGCTGCTGCAACTGCGTCAATTGCTGCCCACTAATCGCTCTAATTTGTCTGCTTAGTTTAGCTATAATCAAACCATTTAGCTTAGTCTATCATGCATAATGTTTAGCTATACTTTGCTGCCTATTGAACACTTTATAATTTATGGCCTTTTGTTGTTTACTTTTTCACACACACGCAAATCACACACAGTCGTACCGCACATCATCGCCCAGCGGCAGCATCTATGCACAACCGAAGGTGATGAGCAACATGTCCAGTTTTCGCACCAGCAGCCCCAGTCCCAATGGACATGCTCATCCACTGCCACCGACACAGCCCAAGACGAATCCGAATCTAATTGCACAGCTGAATGCACGACTTAACAGTAAACAGCAGCAGCAACACCAACAGCAGCAGCAGCAACATACCGCCGAGGGCATCTATGGCAATGCTGGCGGCGCAGCTGATGCCATTTACATGCGTGGCGGCAATGGCATTGGTTTGTCCATGTCTCAACAGCAGCAGCAACAGCAGCAACACTACGACGGTAAATCTGAACATAAGCTTGCACAGCAACAACATAGAATTTATGCTAGTTTTGGCACAACATCTGCAACAACTCTATCTTCATCTTTAACTGCAACAGCAGCAGCTGTAAACAGCGCTACAGCTGCAGCTGCTGCTGCTACAGCCTCATCTGTTCTGTCACCATCAACAACAATTTCTTGCACTTCCACTTCATTCAATGCTTTGCCACACTTTCCGCTATCATCATCCACATCATCGTTGCTCTCTAAAGTCAGTTCATTTTCAAACTCATCATCAACAACAACAGCCAACAATGCATCGCATTATCAGCCGCCACAAGCGCCAGTTTCAGCAACAGCAGCAACTGCAATTAGCAACTATTCAAATTCGTTTACAAAAAATTCAGCAGCTGCGCAAACAACAGTAGCAAACATGCGACAACACCAACAGCAGCTGCAGCTGCAGCAGCAACATCAACAGCAGCAGCAGCAGCATTATACATGTCCACCGCCGCTTGAAGATCCACCGCCGCCGCCCATTTATTCAGCCACCATGCCCAAAAAGCTGGCACGCCCTAGTGTTGCTCACAACAATAGCAACAACAGCAATATGGGCAATCACATGGTCAACGCATATGCAGCCACAGCTTCCAACAGCTCCACATTGCCCAAAAATATACTACAACAGCAACGTTTACAGCAGCAACAGCAACTGCTGCAGCAACAACATCAACAGCAACAGCAACAATATCAACAGCCAACAGGTATCGGCATTGGCAACGGACACTCTAACCAACGACCTCCCATGCCGCTGCCACAACAGCAACAGCTGCAGCAACAACAACAACAGCAGCAGCACCGTCAGCCACCCATACCATCGCGTCATTCCAGTGTGCAGCAAAAGATATTCGTTTCAACGAATCCATTCATTCAAACGACAGCAGTCAAATTTCATTCACCCTCATCGGTGCACACGACGCCAGCAGCTTCGCCCACCTGCGGCTCACCTGCATCGGCAGCCACTATGTCCAGCATTTATGGCACAACGGCACGTGGCGGCGGCGCACAGCAGTACCACCACCAACATCAACAGCAGCAGCTGCACCACCAACAGCAGCTACAACAACAGCAGCAGCAGCAACTGCAGCAACAGCAACAACATTACTATCGTGATGCTGCTGGTGGAAACAGCAATGGCGGCGCTGTTTACTATGCGAGTCACAACAACGCCCACGGCAACATGAACGCAAACGCCAACGCCAATGCGAATGCGAATGCGCATACGCCCCATATGCCCCATGTCCAGCCACATCATTCAAGTGAGCGCGCGTTTGATTTGATTTGATTTGAATTGATTGCAAGTCGTTGAGCCGAGTTTATTTGTTCTTTCGTTACTTTTGATTTGTTTACTGGATAATTGAATTATTAATGCGTTTTCCTTTTGCGCGGCGTCGTTATAAACTTTTTTTTTCTTATTGTTTTGGCAAATTGCATGTTGCTTATGTTGTTCATTGTTTATTGAACTTGAAATTGGATTTTACATAGATTTAAATGAAGAAAAGTGTTTGCCAATTAACCAAATTGTGTACAGCAAAGGAACAGGATAAGAATTAATTAAATCATATTCTCATCTCATTTCTTTTAACCCACAACAATTTGCTGTTGCCAATTGCAGTTAGAACAGAGCAAACAGAGCAGCTGCCAACTGGCAACAGCAGCGAATCTTACATCAACTTTTAAGGCATTTCATAGCACTCTCTTCTTTTTCTAACCATTAAGTACTGTTCTATTTTTATATTGATTTAATTTCTTATATTTTCATTAATAAATCAGAATTCTTAATTCATAAAACTCTTTGTCACATTTTGATAACTAAAAAAGTAACACATAAAACGAAACCATTTGTCACACACATTTCTTTGCTTCTCTTTTTATGTGTGCGCTTTGTGCACCTCATTCACAACATACGTATATATAGACTATGCCACCAGCACCAATATCGAAAAGACTGGCAGTATTCGTGCCAAGACCAAGGCTGAATTCCTCGAGAATCTCAATGCGAAGTTGGCCAAACAGGGCATGTCTGGACGTGCATTTGCAGTGCGAAACTTGATTAACAGCAAGGCCCTGGTAAGTAGAGTCATTTAATCATACACACTACACCCACACCTACACCCCCAACACCCACACACACTTTCTTGTATCCTCCTTATCTATACTATGTGCTGTGTTGTGCCATATTTATTAGATGTATCAAAATCCACAAAACCTATCGCGTCCCAGTGCACAATACCGTAGAGCATCCAATTATCCCAACACCAGCACTTGTGATGAGCAGTGTTAAGGTATTTTGTGTTTGTTTGTTCCGTTTATGTTTTCTTTGTTATTTAATCCCCTCTTGAAAGTGCCACGCATTAACTGTAAACAAATATATTTATTCACTGCGCCTTAGCTTATTTGTTACACAACTGACTCTACATTCTGCTAATTGTCTTGTCTTCTTACACCTTTCAGCCGGATCCGCGCATTTGTCATGAGTCGCTTATGGATCAAATAAAACGTGGAGCGACTCTCAAACGGAATCAGAAGATCAACGATCGCAGTGCGCCCAAAATACATTAAAAGCGAACATTATTTATTATTAATCCAAAATTATATAACTATGAGGCGGCGTCGCCTGCTCGATTGCAGAACGCAGAGTTTAGTTTGAAACTAAGAAACTCGTATATAAAATATATAACTACTAAAAATACCCTACACATATATGATAACAGATAAATTATGCGCATACGGAATATATAACTAAATACTAATTATATATTTACACCTACATATAATTATCAACAAAAAAAAAACGAAACGAAGTAAATCAAAAAAGGGATTCTTAAACTATTCTCTAGTTGCAACAGTTGAAATAATAATTGGAATTTTTTTTCTAACTCATTTTCCCTATAAATGTATACATAAATATATATATATATATAGACATACATTATAAAAATTATATTTGAAATGTATTAAGTAACTATCCTTTTGTTAAGTGAAATGTGAAAAGTGGAAGACATTTGAACTAATGTTGGATTAAATTTAGTTTCTTGGTTTATTTATTTATAATTTCAATTCGAATTTACTGTTAGTGATCCTTAGTTAACTTTTGCTGCATCCTTATTTAATTTTATTTATAATTTCTCTATGTTTATGTAAATATCTATGATTTAATTTATATATTACTACAACATACAACTAATATGACGCCCAATAAATGAAAATGTCGTATCTATCTTGATATATTCACTTGAGTTTTATAATTTTTTCAAGTCCCAACAGCAACTGCGAGTCAATTGAAAGCGACTGATGCAAAAAACAATATAAAATATATATAAATTACATAAAATTATTGCTGATAGCAATAGACGCTATAGATATTATTGTAAGAACGGGCATAAATAGTTAATATGAATTTAAAAATCCCACTGTAACTGATTCTAACCATATATAAAACGTATCTTGTATCTTAAACTACAAACTCTGCCATGGATTCGGTTATTGAAGACGAATTCAGTGCTTAAACGTAGTGTGCTATAAGAATATGAACGAGTTCATATCAAACAGGCATTAAGCTCTATACATAAATTTTCTATTTGACTGAATCTTTTAATGTGTTGTCATTTTAAATGCAAAAACTGAGACTAGACTAGAAAGCAGTTTCTCAATTAAACTACAAATCGAATTATAACAGACAGATATCATTTTTGTTCATATCAGTTTCGAAACAAGAAATACATAGAAAAAACCTAACTATATCGACAGTTTTAACAACAAACCTTTTATACTAGAGATTTTCATTTTAAATAATGCATTCTAACAACAATAAATATAAATATATATTGAATAATAAAGAAACAAGCAAGCAACTTGTTGATAGCATTTACATATTTCTAACATTTTTGATATTGTACTCAACCAAAAAAGTTCTACGGCTAGTTAACAGACTTTTTAAATATTTACAAAATATTTTGTATATATATGCTTTTTAAGGCTTCAATTGTAATCGATAACTTATAACTTGAAAGTAAATTATACTTACATTAAATATTGATATTGGCATTAAACATAAATTGGTCTTTTGCAAAACGTTCTGTCGTAATCAAAATGGCAATAACTAAGCTACAAATCCCACTAGTCTAAAGGCATTAACAAACATATATAAACATATATATATAGTATATATTTTTTGGCGATCATCTCTACATACTCAGCAAAAGAAAAGGTTAATTAACAAATACAATTATTTACAAATCTAAATGTTAATCTTAATGTGTTTCTGTGTGTTTGTTGTAGAAACAAAAAGCAAAAACTAATTCATATACAATATATACAGTTGTAATGCGTATTTTTGAATTCATTTGCATTTAGGACATGAGAAACAATAATACATACAATAAATGTAAAAGCATGAAATGTACATTTCCCATATCGACTATTTTTATTTCGTTCTGCTGAAAAACAAATCTATTGTGTTTTGATAGTAAATTTCGGCCAGTTTCTCTTTGGGCTCCTGCTTAATGCCGGCGATGGCCTCCAGAACTTGGCTAAAATGGAGTTTAATAAGAAGGATTTAAGATTGGTAACTTTGCCAAGAACTCACCCAATCTGACAGGGTTCACTGCGTCCGTCGATCAACGTTTCCGCTTTCCATTTTTCCTTTTTCTTCACGGTTGGAAACTTGGTGGTCACGTGCTTGTGGCTGGCATGGGTTGGACGTATGCCACACCAGGGACAGTCTGTTTCCAGCATAATGCGTTCATTGGGCAGCTGCCGCACCACCTCCAGATTCTCCTCCGTTTTTAACGAGCAACCATTGATGCCTATGTAGAGACCACCAAAGGCCAATATGCTCTGTGCCTCCGCCAGAGTGCCGGTAAAACTATGCACCACACCGCCACCGCATGCAATTAGCTTCTCTCGGTTACGTTCTAGGATGGCCATGAAATCCTCGCCAGCGTTTCGCATGTGCAAGAACAAAGGCAGTTGAAATTCGGCAGCCAAACTGAGCTGTTTCTCAAAGTATTTCTGCTGTGTTTCCTTTTCACAAAAATGCAAGCGATCGTAGTCCAGACCACACTCTCCCACAGCTACGACTTTAGATGGATTCGCCTTTATTCTGGAGTGTAATTCAATGTAGTATTTCTCTGGATCTGGCAGAAACTCGCCACAGCGTGTGGGATGTGCACCCACAGTGGTGCAAAGACGCTCTGTAGCGAAAGTTATATGTATTAAGTACTGCACTTCTCTTTTATGTGCTACTTGCCATCTTGGGCCACTAGTTCCAATGCTTCGTCCACGTCGCTCAGACAACCAGAGGTCACAATTATCTTCTGCAGTCCATGCTGCCACGCGCGTTCCAAGACATTCTTCAAATCGGCTGGATGCTTTGTTGATCCGCCGTACAAGCCTCGGTACATGCCATCTGTTAGATTGGCGCCAATGTCTGTGAAGGGTCTACAGCTTATATCAAGCTAAACTTTAATTTCTTTTCATATTTACCAATATATTTTAAAGCCATTCTAAAATAATTCTGCGTCATTAAAATGTACTAAATAAGGCCATCTGGCAGTTGCCGGCTAGCAGCTGTGTGCAACGCGTTGCCAGATCTCGCAAATAAGTCTGCTTTTCCCACTATTATCACAACAACCTGTATTTATTTACCAATATTGTCACAGCCACCAGTATTTCAAAAGCGACGTTTATAAAGGACTTTCATTCTGTCCAATAAGCGAGCAGAAAACGCCAGTTCTTACCTTAAGTGTAATTAATTACATTTGAACTCTTAAGGATAAGGAGGGAAGTCTTCATAAAACAGCGAAGCTACCGAAAATGTAGAATTAACAGCGCTGGAGCTTACATACTATGCGTGGGAGTTGATTCTGCAGCGAACAGAACTCATATAGCTACTTTACTTTTCGAAACAATTTCCATAACATTTTTTTTCAAGTTCCTATAATGCTCAATCAATGCCAGTAAAATTGTGATTTTGTAAATTTGCATAATTTTATGTTAATTAGATTGTTGCCAAAGCTGCTTATTGAATCACGAACTCGCCCACTTTATAAACTTACAATACTCGTGGGTAAACTATGCATATTCACACCATTTTCATTTCCATTTCCATTTGAGTGGAAAATGGTGGGTAAATCATGGAACCAAATGCTAATTTCATATGTGATGTAGTGTAAATAAATCGCAGTTTCATTTTGGCATACAGAGTTCAATTGATTTAAATGCAGTTGAATTTCTATTTCCATTTTCCATTTAGGAATGCAATTTATAATTTGTATAAAATTCCATTAGTTACTTTTAATGGATGGATGTTGTGGCCAGTTCACTAGACAGCGGTGATAGGGGAGACGTGGGGAGGGGGCGTGGCCAGTTGCTTAATTGATTTAGTGGCAAACAATTGTTGATGGATTTTCCCAGCAACATAGTAGCAGCAACTAAACATTAGTACAGGCGGGTAATTTATAATGTAGGCCAACCAGACGACAGCTGACAAACAGGTGACAACTGAGATGTGGTTTATTTTAATGGACATCGAGTAGGTTTTAATTATAGTACAAATTTAATTAGTCTGTATAATTGTATCAGCAAATCAATTGAATTAAGAGTTAAACTTGTTTTTTCTATACTTACGTAGGAAGGGAAGGAGTATAAAAACGAGTTAAGTTACTGGTAATTTAATGGACACACTTAGTAATTTATTTTCAGTTAATATTTTAAAAATAATTACATTTGTTTTTCATATGCCTTTGATGCCTTTAGAGTAACCGTAACTTGTTTCTAGTTTGAACAATCGAATTACGTACACAAATATATATGTTTATTTCAAAATTTAATACTCAATTGTTGTTTAACAAAATCTAGTATATATAATTAATTGTTTACTGAGCGTACTATATGTGTACTATATATTTATGTATATATATTACTGATCGCCGTCAATATGTTCCCCTAAGTCGCTCTGATATTTGCTAGATAACGATATATTGTTGCTCTCAGATTTGTTGTTTTAACTACATTTAATAACAATGTATAAACATTTGTTTGGTAGAAATACTTATAGCCTTAAGTCTAGCATGTCTTATACATAAGTTTTTTATTTTTCTGATAACTGGACGTGAGCCGAAAGTTATTTATAACAGAAACGATAACCAATTTCTGGCGCTTAGCCATGAGCTCTTAACCAACTTAACCATTTAGTCAATACTATTACTGAGTAAATCGATATCGTTAAACATTATTTTCATCACAATTCACTTTGCATCTGCCGTTTTTAATTATTAATTCAATTTACAGTTTTCTTTTGGGTTTTTGCTAAGCACATTGCATAAAAAAACGCTCACAAATTAAAATAAAATTTAGTTTAGTTAGTCTAAACACCTAAATGCTGCTGCTAATGCCATACTTGATTATGTTTAATTTGATTTGCATGCACCCTGTATTATCCTATACACTCTTGTGTCACAAAAGTTTATAAACATTAATTAGTTGTTCAGTTTAGCATCATAAATTGTTCTGTCAGTTTTCAATTTTGCATTTTCCTTTGTGCAAATGACTCTAAGAAAAATTCCACAGATTTTTCTGCTCTTTGGCCTGCTTTCTATATATAAATATAAATAAAAAGAAATCTGCAGGAAAACTCCATTCTCTTTGCTACTTTCTCTCTAGGTATGTGTCTGCACTATCATAGAACATTTCAAGTAAATTGTTTCCAACAACAATTTATTTACTTTATTTATTTCTTATTAACTACATTCAAAAAGATATTGAATACACTGTATTTAAGTAACTCTAATGCCAAACATTGTTTACATATCTTTTATCTATTAAAAATCTATTTTTAAAGCTATCGCAACACGCTCGTATCGTATATGATTATGAATTGTAGTCGTACTTGTACTTGTACTAAAATAAAACATAATTAACTTAGTCTGCTTATTATACTGTCATCAAAGGAACTGTATTTTTTGTCGACTAACTCTCAGAATTATTTTTATGAAAAAATTCTCTAAATTCAAGGGAAATGTAGAAGCAGCAGAACAGTTGTTAACAATATAAAAATGACTTTAACTAAAGCTGGTCCCAGGCCAATAATGATGAGAGTTAAACTTTAAATCTAATACGACAGCTACGAGAGCACATTTTAAATCCTAAGTACAAGTAATTATAATTTAGTAAGAGTTTTAATAACTGCAAATCGTTTTACAATTTTAAGTGCAAATTGAGCAACGTAAAATTATTGAATTTTTACAATTTACTTTTCACTTTTTTTCCAGTTCAGTTGATGCACTGACATTTATTATTAATAATTGATACTTATGGACTAGTAAATATATTGTTTCATTATTTATATTTATGCAATAAATGGTTGGCATATTTGGAGAATTTTACTGCAAATTGCAATCATCGGATGCGTTGTTAATTTGCTGCTTGGTCTTGCGTGATGCACGGCGTATGAGTGATCTGTGGAATGCATAAAACGTTTATTTGTTTTTGCCCATGTTAACGCAACGTGGCACTCACCTGGAACGTGGCTTTAATTTGGCCTCCGAACTGGTACTTGCCACATCAACAGCATCCATCAGATTTGATTTTTTATCGCCACTCACGGCGGGACTGTTCATCCGATTCTTATCTGTAGGCAAATGTATCAAATGGTATACAAATCAATTCTAATAATAACTCCAGCGGGAATACTATATAAACAAATTATGACAACAGTCAGTAGTCAGTGCTGTTGGTTTAGCTATTAAGTTTAAGTCGCTGCTATGTCTGTCAACACTGACAGCCGTTTCGCTACACGCATGACAATTTCCCGTCGGCGTGTGTGTCACAATGCGAAATTGTTTGGAATGTTAATAAATATGAAAATCCAATTTGCAGGTAACATTTGATGCCAAAAACACACACGCTTTAAATGCACAGCATGCGACTGCTGGAGTCCTAGGAAACCAGACAAGCAGCTCGTGTTTCGCTAGAAAAACATTGCATCGATTTCCAGCCAAGACTGCGCAGCAATTAACTGCTTTCATTTGCCTTCAACTGAAAACTGAAATCAGCAATACGCGGAAACGGCTAAGAGTTAGCTAGAAATGCAGTTACCAGCTGAATTTAAAGTTAAAGTTGAAATCATGTCGAGTGTTTAACTAACTTTATTTGAAAGTTAAAGTTGCTGTGCTAAATTCGTGCAGCACCCGAAAGTATGCAACGAAAATGTTATTAAAAAGTTAAAATTTTGTAGCGTATTCCCAATGGGATTGAGCCAAAAACTTTATGTGTTTTTAACGACATTCTATTAAAGCAAAGGAAACAATGCATAGCAGTCGTGTCTCTTTGTTGTGGGGAGTGGGGAGTGGGCTGTGGGGAGTTCTGAGAAAACGTCTATGCCCTAAGTCCTCTAAGGCACAGCACAGTTCGATGTGGCAGCTCATATTGATTAACTGCTTCGATTCGATAGCCATTTAAAGCGCTTTCAAGCTGAAACAAAAGGTGTAAGCTGCCCTGATGATGAATAAACATTTAATGGCAGCTGCCAAACAAACAATTGGCCAAGTGGCTAGACTTTCACTAGTTTAAGCTCAAATATTTCATTAGCTGTAATTAGCACATAAATTCCAAACTTGCCATTTCATATCGACAAGTTTGTTGAGCAAATGTTTGAAATTTAATGATAAAAGTAAAGTTACTAATGAATTTCCCCAGGGTTTTCCATTAATTTTCCATTCCTCAGTATTTTGTTTAAACGCACCCAAAGGAATGAAGCACAGAATATATATATATATATATATATGTAGATATTCTTTAAAATATATAATTTCACATATTTTGTTGAACTTTTGAACCTCATAATATATGCATGAGAATACGCAGAGCATGTACAGTTGTGTCAAGTGCAAACAAAATGGCTGCCAGCGCCATTCTTTGCCTGTTGTTCGATGGCAGCGATGAAAATGCTGTCGCTGACACAAAACGCGCGAAAATTCCTCAAAAACTGCTAGAATCATGGGAAATTCGAGTTTTGTGTGTCGCCTGGCCACACGCTGCGTCCCAGCACACAGTAACACACAGCAACACACACCACAAGCACCACACACACAGCTCGTACTGTATTGTGTGTGTGCTGTTTTTTTGTTGTTGGCTTATTACACGCCTCTGCTACAAATGCACATAGTAAACCCATTCGGGCACAAAGGCAACACACTCGCACACACACACACACACATAGCTGGCATATCCGAGTACTACGCGTAATAAGCACACGAATATTCCGACAGACATGAGCCAAGTTTCCCCAAAAAAACAGTAGAAAATTGTGCATATGTGGCAGTATTTGTAGGCGGAAGTACAACCGAAATTTAAATTACATTTTTATATTTAAAATACTCAGCACAAGCCAAAGGGGTTAGTTTGTGGGTTGGGTAAAAGGAGGCTAAGAAAAATAAAAGTTTCTTTATAAAATATGTCTGTAAAAGTCAGTTAAATAGTGAAGCAAGCCTAAAGAGTTTTATAGCAACTATAAATAAATATATAAAGAGTTAAATTTGTGTGCTAAATCCATAAAGTCCCTAGAAAACTTTCACCTTAAAACCCCTGCAATGTCTGCCCCTCTAAACACACTTTTAAATCCTTGCTCACTTCTCTTAAACTCCAACCTCATCCGCTGCACTACGCAGTAACTGCTAGTCGACTACTTTTGGCTTATACCTCCAAACCTATTTACTCATTTCAAACATTTTTTGATGTGTCTTTTACAAAAGGTTTACAGCAGACAGCCGGCGTGTTGACTGCTGTTTCAAATGGCTTAAAACACAAGTAACTCGCCAGCTGTAAAGCCAACAACAAACTGGCATTTTAGCCGTGATATGCTGGGGGTAAGTTCGGCATTGCTGCCACTAACAAACGAGCATGTAAAAGTTGCAATTGAGTTACGTTTGGTTTCAGTTGGCTGACTGTGAATAAAACTGCTTGCGGTTGTCGTTGGCCCAAAAGCCGCAGGCCCAAAGCCACATTACAGGACTGACTGCCGTCTCGACGTGTGTGGTAAGCAGTGGGGGGGATGAGCCAGACTGCCAGCGCTGGAGTGGCATGGAATTCAATTCTAGGCTAGGCTAGGCAGACATGTGTGTAGGAGCAGTGCTCCTTAGACGGGCTTACGCGCCCAGCCACTTTTTTATGAGCCATCAGCCAGGCATTTAGGCAACACACACACACACACACACATACAGTGGATATTAACTAACACACCTTGGAGCAAAAAATGTGAATGATTTGTTTTTGGCAGAATTCTCGTACTTTTAAGGCAATTACTTGTGGTGGCCTCAATTCGCGTGATTAACTGCTCAGACTGTGGTGGGGACTGCTGTCTGTGCTCCTACTTCTACACGCCTGCCATATGCCCTACTTCGTTCAGGTGTGGGCAGCAAAAAAGGGGGCGTAACTCAGACCAACATGGCGCATACTTAATGCCATCGATGCTGACGTTTCTTTGTCAATTGGGCTGTCACAAGTATTTGCCTCAATTTGGCTTTTGACCTTGGCCATTCAGGCATCAATACAGAGTCTCTCACCCACACACACACACAAACCAACACACACGTAAGCCGTGCTGTCATCGGCAGTTGTTGCTGTCGACATTGGACAATGCTTGTCTCTATTTTGGCCAAAAATAATTTACAAATTTGCCGCCTGTCGCTTTATTACTTACATTTAATGTGTGCACACACATGTGTGTGAGTGTGTATATGTTTGTTCAGCAAACAGCAGGCATTTGGCATTGTGTAGCAGCATTTTGGGCGCACAATAGCAAGCGAGCACTGCTCGGACTTGAGCTGCCATTAAAGCTTTAAATTGCATTTAATTTCCTCACTGTTTTGCTGCTGGCCAACTTTGCACTTCATTTATATGACTTCTGTGGCAAGCGTTGGGCGTAGGGCGTGGCAGGGGCAGTGGAAATTCAAGTTTATCAAATGCCGCCAGCTAACAATTAAATTATTGGCCAGAAAAGCGTGAAGGGGGAGGTGTAGGGTGTCCCCGAGACGGACACGAGCATCCTAATAACTTTTAAGCACGGAAATTATATTCATTATTTTGTTTGAAACCCCAAGTGGGGGCGTTTTTCATCAAGTGGGCGTGGCTAGGGAGTAGTGCGTGCCACTTTGGTAGCATTAATTAACTGTTTATTTATATTTGCAGCAGGCGTTGCTCGGAAAATTGAAAACTTCTTGTCTTTTGTAGCTCGCTACCTGTCTCACTCGCACTCACTACCTTTCCCTTTCCCGCTCACCCTTGAAGAAGTGCAGGAAAAAAGTTTTTAATGAGATAATATGGCCTGGTGATGGAAATTAAATGCTTTTACGGCTAATTAGAAGGTCAAGATATTTACATAATTAATACACGTGCTGCTCAACTTGACGGCCACTTTTGATGGCATCTTATTACTAAACTCAACTTTTTTCACTTTGCCGCTAAAAAGGTCAGTACGCCAAAGCCAAAACAAGCAAAATTACCAATTATAAATTACTTTAGTTAAATACATAATAAAATGCATGTACTTGTGGCCATAAAATCAATAAACTGTAAGCTGCACAGCAAGTCAATGGAGTGGAATTAAATTATATTTTATCAAATGAAATATTTCAATTAAAACTCATTGAATGTAACTAAACTAGCAGTTGTTTAATGCTACAATTAATAAACCAGCTTTAAACGCTGGTTAAGAACATAATGTAGACGCAAATAATTCTTTATTCAAACTCTCTCTTTATTTCACCAATGTTTTACACATGTTTTCTTTTTGGCGTCTATTCTTGATTCCTCTTCATTCTTCTTCATTAATCTTCTTCGCTTCATTATTCCTCTTCCAGCTAGATCTGTCCTCTTATACGTAACAGTCAGAAATCTCCCTTCTTAATGTTAACTCATTATGGCTCTGTTAATTCTAGTGATGGCACTGTTGGCGGTTAACATAGTATTGTTATGCCATCAGCCTACTACAATAATAAATATTTATTTAAAAGGCCTTTCAGACCAAAACAAATCGAGACATCTAAGCAAATTGTTGCTACAGCTAAAGGTCAACTATTTGCCATAATATTTGAAAAATTTGCACAAAGCAACGCGTGGATTTTCCAGTTAAAAAACACTTCAAATACAAGCAACAATTTGGCAACTTTCTTGTGCTTATTCTTTGTCTTTACTTGAGACCCTTTTGGGTGCCCTCTTCCTGCCCCCTTCCTGCGCTCTGCCTGCGCTCTTCCCTGCCCACTGCCTGTGCTTTTTTAAGTCTGTTGTGGCACGACACGAGTGCCGAGCTTATATACATATAAATAATGAAAAGGGTTTGTCTGCTGGAGTCCTCTCAGCCCAACTCAGCCCTCTGTTTGTGTCTTTATTGTTATTATTTTTGCTTTCATGTTCGTTTGCCAAAATTTGTACAATTAAATTGGGTCAAATGCTGAAGAAAGCCGCCATAGAACAACCAGCTGAAATGGTAATTACACTCAATTAGCCAAATTGTCGGCAATTTGTCAATGTTCAGTACACGTTGCTCAAAAAGAAAACAGAGGAAAAAGAATGAAAAAAGTGAAAAACTGAAAACTCGTTTCAATTTTCGCTAATTGCGAGCTGATTTCGAGTAACTGTAGACAAGATCTGCATTGTTTATGACTTATAAACAGTTGTATTTAAATATATGGTATGTTTAACATGTTTCAATCATAATTACCTTGATTAATTTCAATAATGGGCATGTGCAAATATAAACTTTGCTCTGATCCCCAAACAGGTAAACACACACGTGTTGTTCAGCAAAGGGATTATATTTATTTATGCACAGTTATGGCATTAACTGTGCTTCATAATTTAATTAATTTACCTGATCTGTTTACACCTCAAACCTCAAAATTCAATAATAAAAGCACTTGATTTTGTTTACAATCAGTTTGTGCTTAACTGAAGTTTTAAAGTGCAGTAGTGAATGCAGCTGGAAGTTACTCGAGAGGGGGACTAACGGTAGTCAATGGTTACATTGCAATCAAATGGCAAATTGATATTTGAAACTGCCAAAAGACACAAAGGCGAACAAGTTGGCAAAATTATTTCCGTTGTCAGCTACCGGCTGGGCAAAAAGTTGCCATTTGTATGCCCTTTTGGACGGCACAAATAAGGGGTATGCTGCACTAACTGACTGTCTTTTCGGGCAAGTCTTGTACAGGGTACCTGCTGGCTGTGTTTACCCCTCTAGTTAGTCAGCAGCAATCAATGTTGTAAACTTTATAAATCCCTTATTTTTGTCTATATTATTCCCAGTACTTACTGCGACTGGACGAGGCGCTGACGTAGGCGGAGGAGCGTCGCTTGAAACCGCTGGGCGCGGCCTCGCCCCCGGCAACGCCTGCTCCACCGCTGGAGCTGCTGGCGGGCAGAAAGCGGGATAGGGAGAGCAGTGTCTTGAACAGCTCGGTCACGTTGGTATCCTCCTTGGCCGAGCACTCGAGAACCTTGGCCCTGCAAAAGCGTAAAGAAGAAAACAAAAGAAGAGTAGGAAAAACTCGAGGTAAAGTAGATGAAATAAAAAGTACAGGTAACTGCCAAAAACAAAAAAAAAACTATACATAAAGAGTTGTCAAGTTTCTTTTGTATTTAGGCCAGTTGCGGTGTGCATAAATTACGTATACGCAGCGGGCAGCCCTGAAACAATGACGCACATTAAAGTGAGTCAGCGACTTTGTGCCGAAACTACAAAAAACTTTAATAGACTTTTTTGGGCTAACAAAATCGGCGGAAGTTACAGGGTATGCCATGTTATGCCCTACTTGTGTGTGTGTGTGTGTAAAGCATTCAATGACAGCAGGCGACAGACAGAAGATGAACAGCACAACAGCAACTGCTGGCAGTGACTGTTAACGATGCCTCTAAATGGCTAAATTAGTCGTATCAGGCATTTGGCCAGACGGGCCAGACTGGCGAGCACAGCAAGTGGGTGGCAAAAGTTGTGAAAAGCTGGGTAACTTGGCCAATTGTTGGCCAACTTGTAGCACAAGTCGAATGCCACAAAACACAGTTTTACTTAGTTGCAACAGGAAACTCCAGTTGTCTTTAAGTTTTTTTTTTTTTAAACCGAATTAAAATTTATTTAACACTTGCAACTATTTGATTTGAAGTTTGGCAAGACTTCTACTTAAAATTTTATTTGCTTAAAGTAGGGAAATAAAACTACTTTGAGTTATGTGTGTGCTAAGTGCAGTTGGTGGAAATCAAAGTGTGTTTATTATTGAAAGCAATGAACTGGCAAATATTGAAATGGAAATCAGTTTTTACGCTTACGCTCTACCCTTCTCTTTCCAACCTCTTTTCAGCTGTCTCTTTCACTCGCTGGCTGCTTGATAAATAAACAAGTTGTACAATTGCCGACTGAGATAAATGCACTTTGGGTTTTTGCACTCGTGAAGCGTTTAACCGCAGACAGACATGCGGCAACAAATTGCAACGTTGCTGCAACACGGCAACATTTTAAGAGCCAGCGCCAGAGCCAGCGCCGAGCAGAGATCAGAGCAAGCGCCAACCACAGAGGCTTCAACCAGCGGCGGGATAAAAAGTGCAAACTTGGCAGGTGAAGTGGAAATGTGTGTGATGAGCAAGGCCAACGGGGCAGAGGGGCAAAAGGAGCAGTGGGGAGAGGAGCAGAAGGGCAAAATGGAGGTCCCTGTTGGTCAGTCAGCGGCAGGTGAAAAAGTTCAAGGTGCGTTTCAGCCACGGCTTCAATCTGCTTAAATGCTTAATCCCACGGAGATTTTAATGTATTTGCATATACATCATATAAATATATATAAATACATATATCTGTGCGTATCCTTGTGGCTGAGTGCATGCGCTTATATAATTAAACTTCATACCCTTTAAAACTTGCCAAAGGGTAGCTCACAACTTGCTGCAAAGAAACTTTTTAATTTGCCCGAGGGTGGCAAAAGTTTTCAAGTGTTTAACCAGCGGCCGGGGACGTGTCAGTTCCCATTTAGTGTGCTGGGTATCTGTTAGTCTTACACACCCCATTGTAAGCCACTCACTTGGTTTTAAATTAGTTTATGCACGCTTGCTTAAACAGGCAACACGAGTCCTTCACTGCCAGTGCCCCACTTGGCCCCTCAATCAGCCTCAAATTATGGCAAGTGTGGCCACCACATTTGCCACAACCCACGCACACCCAACCACGCCCACTTCCCCAACCCCTACTTCCATTACGAGCCGCTCTTTTCAGCTGTAAGCAATTTTTATGTGCGTGCAGTTTATTAAGAATACAATTATGTTCGATATTCGATTCGAGTTTCGAGTTTCCCGTTTCTTGTTTCTGGTTTTTCCTTATGAGAAAAGTAAGCGACGGAAACGGAAGTCAACTTTAAGTCGTCTTGACTGGCAATTTCAACTTGGCACTTATGCTTAAGCTTTAAGTATGTTGGGGATTGTTTATCTTAGAGCTTAAGAGGTTGGAGGTGAGTTTGGAAAACATTCACAGTAAGTAAAAATTGTTCACAGTGGAATTCAAATCAAAAGTGTATTAAAATTATGTTTAGTTTGTACTTAGTGCTGAAAAAATAAAGAAAGTTAAATACACAAAATTATTATAAGCTCAAATGCAGAATTAATTTGACTATAGGAGACTAGGAGGGTACAACAGACTTTAGAGCCTATTTGAAGCCTCTAGTTTAGCCACAACTGCTTTAATGTTTAAACTACTAGATACAACTCAAAAACTGGATTGGTAAGACTGACTTTATAGTCTACTTCAGTCCCAGACTCAAAAAATGGATTAGTAAAACAGACCTTAAAGTCTATGTAAGTGCATAGTTAAACCCCAACTGATTCGATCTTTAAACTCCTAGAGACCACTCAAAAACTGCTAAACTTAAATGTTCAATGAACAGACACTTAAGAGCGCTCTAAAGGTCCTTGTAAGCCTTGTAAGCATATGCAAGCGCTGCATACTTGTCTCTGTTGCCCACCATCACAGTTTCTCAATTTCCCCCGCTCCATGAGCAGTTGTAACTATTTAGCATGCAAATCTTGTCTCTGGGCCCCGTCGAGTGCATTGAACGGCCTTGCACTGCGAGAAATATCAATTTAAAATGCAGGCACAGCACTGTGGGGGTGTGTGTGTGTGTGTGTGTAGAGTGTCTTCTAGAAGCGCTTTTTCTATAGAACTAACTAAGGACCATCTTTGCTTGTCCAATTGCAAATTTCGCGTCTTGTTGGCAAACATATTTGTGCAACCAAACGGCAGCTAACAAGGTTCAAATTATTTTGGCAGAGCCACGCCCACTAGTTAGCACCTGCTGACTGTCTGGCAGTCACGCTTTTTGTCGCTTAATTTCATTTGTTGCATTTAATTGCGTTTGTCGTGGGCTGCAACAGCTGCAACTGCCACCGTTTGGGGCAGGCATAGATTTGTTTTTGGTTTTCTACCTTTTTTTTTGTGTTTCTCCCGTGAAAATTTATGTTCCATTTTATTGCGCTTTTTGCCAGCCGACATTACTTGTGGAAATTAGGGCTGCGCTGCGGTTTTTCGTGCCACGCATTTCATTATGCAACATTTAACAGTTGTTGCAACATTTGCATTTGTTTGGGATATTGGGACTGGGAAATTAAAGCATTTGTGGGACTTAACTCACCTGAGCTTTGGCAATTCGCAGAATACCCAATCTGTGACCTCCTCCTGTTTGACCTCTCTGTGGGAGCTGGCCAAATCGGCTTTGTTGCCAGCCATGACAATGGGAATGTCCTGAAAAAAATTGTGG
Organism: Drosophila acutilabella; assembly: GCA_035046005.1. Taxonomy (NCBI): domain Eukaryota; kingdom Metazoa; phylum Arthropoda; class Insecta; order Diptera; family Drosophilidae; genus Drosophila; species Drosophila acutilabella. The sequence continues at coordinate 9,772,577 of JAWNOK010000024.1, read as the reverse complement.
GAATTAAACATGCTACGTTAGCTTTGGCTTGTGTCTAGCAGCGGGCTTAGAGTCAAGTCGCTGACAAAGCAAACTTGGCCATAATTGACAGAGAAAACAACAGCAATGGAAACCACAATAGAAACGGAATAAAAAAGGGGCTAAAAAGAAAAGTGCAACGCAGCGTTAACCAATAACACAGTGCACCCAAAAGACTGTAAACAAGTTTTAATTTTTAATTGCTTTTGGAGCATTGAAATTGGTTTACACGGCGTATGCGCAACATATATTTTTTTTGTCAGTTTCAGTAACAGCTTTGGCTTTCGCTGTGCTAATTGCATACAAAATGCAAAGGCAGAGGGTGCACAATTGTAGTACTCACCTGAAAGTCGGCACGTTGTTCGCGAATCTCCTCGAAGCATTGCTTGACACACTGAAAACTGGGCCCAGATGTCGTCGCATAGACCAGCATAAACGCGTGGGCTGTCGCAATGGAGAGCCGTCTCATCGCAGGGAATTGCATGTCACCGGATGTGTCCAGAATGTCCACCTGTCATGACAAACAAACAAGATGTTAACCAAGCTTAAAGCAAAGCAAAAAGTTGGCCCTAAACAAACCTAACACACCCTTTTCACTGGGCACAACTAAGCGCATGAATATTACAGTCTGTAGTGTAAATATGCGGCCTGACGTTGCGTAAATTGATCGATCTGTGTTTAATATTTGAATTGCCTGGCATCACGTATACGCCATGTGATCCACGCTTAACTTTAACCCCATAAACAGTTTGATTTAAACGCTATAAGTTTTGGGGCTACAAGGGGCATCTTTCAACCACTTTATAACACAAAATTCAATTTAAAATTGGAATGCAGAATTTAGAATTTGAAATTCATGTTCTTATTTTAGCAATCCTTATCTTGTTAGTAGCCAAATTCATTTCATAAATTGATTTCATGCTTCTGTTGCCGACGCCAGTGCCATGAAATCGAATAAAAGGTAATTGACTCTAAATGGATTATCGAACCAAAACCAAAAGCGGATTCTTTGTTAGCCAAAGCAAAGCCACAAAAGAGAGAGAGTGAAATCAAACACACAACAAAGCACAAAAATTTGAGTAAATTCCGCACGAATTGATAATTGAATGACCATTGAACCTTTTTTAAAACACACTGAACTGATTGCTGCATATTTGCCACAAGGACTTGGATTCATTAAATTGATATAGTTTTAATTTAATTTTGTTAGCTATTTTCTATGCTTTAGAATTGTTCCTAATTTAATCAGCTTTAAAGCGGCTAAGCCTGAAACTTTTTAATAAGTTCGCAACAGACAAATCCATAAAAATGGCCATTTAATTATGAATTTAAAACTGAGCTTCGCTGTCGCGCAAGTTGTCAGTGCCAGCGACCTCAAAGCAGTACGCAAATGAGCTGTGATTGGCAGACAGACAGGCCGGCAGCAGGGGAGTGGAGGGGAGGGACTGAGGGCTGGAGGTCGAGATCTATATCGATAGCATTCTCGTTCAATGCTCAGTTGATGCCAACTAATCCCAAGTGTCAGCATCTGTTATACGCGCACATAAATACAGTATTTCTCGCGACACGCATTGTTCTCCAGACAGTCGGTGTGCCATTGTGTGTGTGAGCCAGGCCAGCAGCTCAATTGGCCCACAGCCGCAGTGTCAACAGCACACAAAAGCGGAGCATTTAACGATGGCGGTTTTTAGCATCACGCAGCTGACAGTTTCCTGAAATTTAGAGCTAGTGCTGTCAGAACTGCAGTTAATTCAAAGGCTAGACAAACAAAAAAAGGTCTAAAAATAGCTGCGCTAAACTAAAAACAGCTAAGCTTAAAATAGCTGGCTTTGAAAAGCTTTCTTAAAGACTGTTGTTGAACTATTTCTAAGTTCAAGGAGGTTAAAAATACTTTAAATTATTTTTAGTACTCGTTTAATTAAAAAACTTTTAATTTATATGGTCACCTTTAAGAATTCTAACCAGTTTTTAAGCTACAAATATATTACAAAATGTATTACTCAAAGCTGTACACTACAGCTGTAGTAGCATGTAGTAGCAGGCTGATCGCATACCATCACTATATTAGCCACTAACAGTGCCATCACTAAAATTAACAGCGCCATAATGAGTTAACAGCAATAAGAGAGTTATCTCACTCTCACTAATAGGAGAAGCAAGGAAAGATCTAGTTTAAGAAGAGACATTAGAAAGAAGGAATTAAAGAATGGACGCCAATAAGAAAAGACGCAAAATGCGCTTGTGAATAAGTGAATAAATAAGTTGAAAGTAATTTTACAATTTAGTGTTTATTTTAGCTGAAAGTGTGAATTTTCTGTTTAAATGGTAAGTCTGACTTAACTACTTGTAAAATAGCTACATTCGCAACACTGCCAGCCACTGCAGACCGTGGCTTTTGTTCGGGTTTTGGCGTCTATTGTTTGGCAATTTGTAGCGCATTGTTGTATTGGCCAAGTAACTTTATTAAAAAAGCGTGTAAAAGCATAAAATCGCACGCGGCCTTCTTCACCAAGGACGATCTTTTGCATTGTTTATAATACCCGCTGTGTTGACACAAAATTGCCATTAGGGTCGCACTGTTGTGGCCACAAAATGCTTAATGCCTAGTGCCAAATGGCTTCGTGTTTTGGCGTTTGATGGCCAAAACCGCAGCGGGTTGCAGCAGCTACAAAACAGTTTAAACGCAACCACATGTTCGGTGTTTTTAGCTGTTTTGTAGCTGCCTCCACAAAGCTAGCACTTTTGATTGATGTCAGACATGCCGGGCAACAAACCAAATTGAGTTTCGCATGCCTGCGACGTGAAAATTCAATCAAATCTTTGCAAGTTTTTAACTAACAGCAGAGAGGGAGAGAGAGAGAGAGAGAGAGAGGGAGGGAGAGCGTGAACTAGTTGCAACAAGCGTTTCAAATAAAATTAATTAAAACAAAAATGCTATCGATGATGACACTGTCGTGATGGTAAAGGACACCAGTTACAGAGTTGCCAACGTCCCCCACAAACACACAGTTTAGTCAACATCAATTTGGCCTGTGTGCTGTGTCCATGGCAACAAACAGCAGCAGCATCAGCCACAGCATCGAGTTGAGGGAAAGGGAATAACAACAACGGTTACTACCGTACCTACCATACCTATTAATCAACTTTTTGTTACAACTTTTTGCGGCAACTCGACATTGTATCTATGAGTGTGTGTGTCTATCTGTGTTTGCTTGGGGCAACTTTGTAAACAGCAAATAATCAGCTCGTATAGCAAGCTTGAAGGCTGTAATGGATCAAAAGCAACTTGGCCAAAACTGACAGCTCTCTGCCTGCCGCAGATAATATCCATAACATATTCAGTACTCCTCTGCCTGTGTGTGTGTGCTGGTGTGTGTGTGTGTATTATTTTGAAGTTGCTGCCACAGTTTTGAGGCGAAGCGTGTAAATTTGATTAATGAGCAAGAGCCTGTCTTGCTGCCTGTCTGTCTGTCTATCTGCGTGTCTGTCTTTCCGTCTCAAGTTATAAGAACATCGTGAGCAACACTATTAATCCATTTGCCTTTCATTTAACAATTTTACACATTTAACATATGCTCAATTTGCGTTTCTAGCACTTAAATGTTTAATCAACTTTTGTAATGGCCTAAAGCATAATCAGCCTGCCTGCCTTCATCTCTCCACTCCTCTTTCCGCCCTTGTTTTGTTGTTAGGGCAACGGCTTAGAGTTTTCCAACGCACATACACGTGTTGGAATTATGAGCCGAGTCTTAACTTTGGCTAATAACAAGACATAAGACCGTAGCTCATGTGGGTGTGTCTGGCTGTGTGTGTATGCGGTGTGTGGTAGTCAAGCTTTTATGCTCGTAATGTAATCATGATGTTAAAACCACTTGTAATTCTGTTGGCCAGCAAACGACTAGCCAACTGCAGTTGCTGGCCATGCACACACTTGGCCATAGCTTTGATTTAATTAGCAGATCGCTTCAAAATTACACACACACAGACAGTTATCGTAAACAAGGATTTAATTATGTTGTGCAACTGCAACTGCAGCGACTACGTGCACTTCAGCTACTGCCAATTCTAGTTGCTGGCTCAAATGTCTCTCTTGGCTGTCACTAAAATCCGCAGCCGTAAAAATAAATACAAAAAATATAACAAAATGGAAATATCTCCCAAAGTGCCAAGCAACTAAAATACGCTTTCAAAACTGCTTAATAAAATGAATAGTTAAATTATTTAAAAAGATTTAGCAACTTATGCAACTCAATCAAGAAGTTCTTGGTAATTTATAAAAGTATTTCCAATTGAAGTCAATAAAGAAACGGTTAGAAATAGCCAGAGAAGACTCAAATAAATCTATCTCCGTTTCATAAGTTTATTTTATTTATTTATAAAATAGAAAAGCTTGTTAGGATACTAATACATGTGCCAAAGTCATGCTATAATTGAACTTGCCACAGCTGCCGACCTGCAGCATTTGTTAAATGTTAAGTACTCTGGCTTGCAGCAGCTGCACACAATAAACCCACCTGACCCCTAGCCCCTTACCCTCCCCTTGAGCTCCCTTAGTGACCCTTTGGTTTCTTTACTCACCTTTAGCGTGACGCCGCCCAGGTCATATTCACGATTGTAGAGATCCTCGACGGTGGCACGGTATTTGTCCGTGTAGGTCTTGAATAGGAAACGCTTGAGAATGGAGCTTTTCCCCACTCCAGCGCCGCCCAGCAGCACGAGTCGAATGCGTTCCATGTCCGCCATTTTGTTGGTGTTTTCTGGTTGTTGTCTTGGTTGCTGTTTGTTCTTGCGTGTTGCCTACTTTCGAGCGCAGTTTATAAATTGTTTGTCGTTTGCTGCGAGTTGTATTTATGTTTGTCTATTGTTGTCACACACACACAAATTCCTTCCTTCTTAACTGCTGTTGTTGCTTTTTAGGGCGATAATTCACTTGTTATTCTTGTGCTGCTGCATTGTGTTTTCACTCGAACACTTCAGCTTGAATTTCGTCATTATATAGACGTGTAGAAGCTTTGTAACAGCCTTACCAACTTGCTTATATCCTGTTTGAGTTAAGATATTAAATTTGTTGAACTTATCACGGCAACAACACGGCCAACTCGGTCATCGTCTTCCTCTGGCTTAATAACAACAACTTAAGCTTCCGTTTTGCAACTTTCGACATCCGTTTCCGTTTCGGGGCGAGATGTGTGCGTGGCTGTGTGCGCTCTGTGGATGGCAAACAAAAGCAAAAAGACGTAACGCTTTAAAGTCGAACTGGTCTCAAAAGTAATGGAGAAAATGAGGGTTGGTGCCCCGAAGCAATCCAATAGACAATGTACAAATGGGGAAAAACTGAATTTGGATTTCCACGGCACGTAATTTGTTGTTTGTGTTTGCTTTGTGGGCTTTTTGTTTATTATTTTATGATAATTGCAAATTTTGGCAGTTGGCCAAAATCGGTAACATCAACAATAATGGCAGCAACAACACCCAACAGCTCTGTGTGTGTCTGTCTCTGTGTGTGTAAATCTATCTATGAAATTTACAGCGCAACTCGTGTAGGAGTAGAGAATATTCAAATATTCCCCATAAATTGTAATATACTGCAACCTACCAAACTTCAAACAAATGTATCTCAGTTTATCAGCGTCTGTATATATGTGGAATGTGTGTGTGTGTGACTGTGTAATTGTGTGTGTATTTCTGTTGCTGTAATCATAATCTGTTCACGTGTTCACATGCATATGCGAAGCGAGCGAAGGAGTCAACTAAATTCACAAACATGATGAATCTAAAAATGTGTGCACGATTGCCAATACAAACACAAGTTGAACTTGACTCAACTAGCGGATACACTAAAAGTTGAAAGCAGTAGATTAAAAAAGCAGCACGAAAGTATGCTACAGTTTTTTTTAGCAGAGCTTTAACTGAGCAGAGCTATAATTAAGGCTGAATATTACCAGATATTTACTAACTCAAACAAATTTAATAGCTTTCATTCATTGTGTTGCCTTAAAATTACATATTCATAATTGTTTTTGTATTTCTCAGCTTTTAAAACATTTTAAAACCGCAAAATAATTCTAAGAAGTAGTTAGACTTTTAGCTAGTGGCATTTCATATTATTAACTAGAATTTTAATTAAAATGAAATGACTCCAAAACAGCTAAAATAGCCACACTACCGCTAATCGACATAAGGCAATAAATGGCAACATGCAGCAGCTTCACTCGATGCTCAAACATACACTATCAATTGCAAACAAGTTGATGGCATTCGTGTGCCGAACTTTGTGACTTGTATGCCATGGGGAAAATGTAGAGTAGCAAAACTAGTTGGCAAATTGCAAATAAACCCTCAAACAGCAAATGCTTTGTGCATCAGAATGGAGTTAAGAAGCCCAAAGCAGGCAGACTCTTTCCACTGCACACTACACAGCTGTATCTGTATCTCTGTCTGTATCTGTAGCTGTATCTCTGTCTCTGGTTGTGTGCTCATCTGTCTGTTTGTATGTTTGAATGTAATTCACATGCTAAGTGCAGCATGCAACTCAATTTACTAGTGCAAAAGCAGCATCAGCATTGAAGCAATTTCTTAAAGCTGAGCATAGCTTCACCTGCACCTACACCTGCACCTACACCCACACCAGTCAGAGTTGATGGCTATAGGATGCTGTCAGATGCCTGTGCACCTGATACTCGGAAGAGCACACGGTGATACCTCGTTGTTGCCAGTACCTGACTCTACATCTACCTGTGCCTGTGCCTGTTTAATTGCAATAGCAACGTGATATAATTACGTTACTTGGAAAATGCAATTTGTTGCAATCAAGTGCTAAGATTGAGCGACAGTTGAGGCCAACTTTACTCTGACAATTTCGATTATATAGGTTACACTCTGCCAAAGAGTTAATTACTTACAAAAACCAAGTGACTGCAAATTTCAGCTGACGTTGGCATTTAATTGCAAAAAATATCAAAATTGTAATAATACACTGGAGTTGGTTACAAGGTCAAAACAATTGGCATTGTTGCTTTCAAGCGTCAGCACTCGTCCAACACCAAACAAGTTGTCAGCTAAGGACCAGGCAATTGTGGAAATTGAAAATAGTTTAACCAAATACAATGGAAAAGCTGTTACCCAGCAGCAGACAGAGAACAAGAGCTCCAATTGCAGTCTGAGTAAAATATCTGTGTGTGTTATGCTGTGGGTGTGTGAGTGTGTGTGTTCTTCTGCCACTGAGCATGGCAATTTATTTCAACTGTTGTACAAGTTGTCCACACGAGGCACCTGAACATGAGTTAGACGGAAAATTACAAGAGCTTTGCACATGGATATGCAAATTGGCTACTCGTTTAACATTGTGTTTATGATATTTTATGCTGCAGAGTAAATATAAGCGTTGCCCTCTATACCAACCTAGCAATTGATGGGTATATCCAGTGTGTTGCTTAGTTTAGTAAGCAGTTACAGGATATCTGCTAGCTTAGCATAAGATAACTATTTAGACAGCTTTGTTTTGTTTAGCGTGAAAAGTTTGTTATGCAAGCCGTGAGGCATGACTTGAAATGCATTTTCATTTGCATTTAATTTGAAAAAGGGGCGAGGCGATTTATTTACTTAAAACCAGGTGGATAATCCATGTAATTATACACACACACGCGCTAGCATAGATAATAATAATAATATTTATTAAATTGAAATTTGTTTGCGAGCAGCTCTTAACAACTTGTACAATATTAAATCGAATTTAAACTTGAAAAGATTTAATTTAATTTTATGCTGCTCCCAAAAGTAGGCAACACTTTTGCTCACACTCAGCGAAAGCGGAGATCAGAACCTTTGCCATGGTTTTCTATAGACAATTTTAATTAAATCTAGTAGGCCTACACTTACACACACACACACAGACATAGGGTGTACAAGTTAGCAGCTGTGCAACAAAAACAACAACAACAGTTGGGAAAAAGGACAAGAACAATTGTGAATTCCTGAGCAGAACAGAACAGAACTTTGTATATTGTTGTCGCCAGCCAAAAATTCGCTTTACATTTTAAAGCAACTTGAGGCTCGGGACTTGAATTAATTTTTGTTCATCTCTTTCTTTCTTTTTTCTTTCATACAGTCAAAAGATTTTTCAAATAAAAATATGACTGTTGTTGACATTTCTGCTGTATTTTATTTTCTTTCTTATTCTTTCTGTGGGACTATGAAGTATTTTTTTCGTATCTTTTTCTGCGTTTTGCCCCTAAAACTTTTACGATGCGTGTAATTTTTTGGTTGTTGTTTATTTTGTTAGCCCGTTTCATACGAAAAGTGAAAGGTATAAAATACCAAACTCTGTGTGTGTTTCTGTGTGTTTCCCCTATCCAATCAATTTTTGGCTGCATTGTTGTTGTTACTCTGTTTTTATTGAATCACATGTTTGGCAAATTGAACAGGTTGTATTAAAGGCAATTTTATTTTTATACTCGAGAGAAAATAAAATGAGATAGCTGAAATTTCTCAACACACAGAGCCTCGTTTGAGATGTCATCAAAAGCACATTTGTCACTACTAACCACAAGCAACAACAAGAACAACAACACAGAAGATGAGAAAACTACAATGGAGCTGCACTCAAGGCTGCTTTGTGTGCAACACTCGTAATGTCAACGCATCTGATACGATAAAAACCGAGCACTGAGGCTTAAAAACTCACAACACACTGCTCAAAGGGATCAGGCAAGGGCATGACGGGTGCAAAGATAGAACTAGAGACAGAGAGAGAGACAGAGCGACAGCTTGTGACACACATATGAGTTTGATAGTCTGCTCCTTTGGCCTGTCCATGTCGCTCTTGTAGTCGACAGCTGACAGAAAGTGCTTAACAAATAACGAAGCGAGTCAAACAACACTAACACACACACACCCATACACACACACACATTATCTATGCTAGACCAGAAAATTTATAAATATTCATTAGCCGCAAATTTGTATTGTAACGCAGCTGTTTGAGAAGCTTTTCGGCATGTAGTTTATTAAAATGCTTCGCATAGCGTAAAACAAGCGGATTGGAAGCTGAAAAGTGAGCAAACTCTGGGAAAACTGCGAAAAACTGCCAGCTGGCAGCTAGAGGACTGTCGAACTGGCGAATTGGCGAACTGGAAGCGATTGCTCGCGGCCAAAAAACTGGCGCAAAAAGTTAGCAACATTGATGAGACTTGACATGTGTGTGTATGGGGGTTAACCGTATGTGTGTGTGTGTGTGTGTGTGTGTGTACTACTTCCGCTTGATCGCACAGAAGGTCAATTCAGTCAACTTTCAGTTGTTATGACCATATCTGTGGTATTTATGCACCCAAATGTTAGCTATTGGTTTAATTTGTAGAGTGTTGCGGCCACTTTGGCTACCAGCTATTAATTATGGCCCAAAACCGAGCAGGCAACACGCTTAAATAGTTGTCGCTTTGCGGCTACTAAAAGTTTAGCAGCATTGACTACAAAATGCCCTGTAAACGTGCCATTACTAGGCCCATTTGAGCCAAGTTATAGGGTATAATTAGCAGCGTTTAACGTTGGGCTTTAATCAAATTCATTTGAAATATTTATGGAAAGTTGGCTTGTGGTTTCTGCATAATAAAATCTATTTTATGCGGTCAATTGTAAGCATATGCTGCGCCTGTAAGTATGCTAAGCTTTTTGGCTTGTTTCAGGCAAATTTATTGCAATTAATTTAAACTCTTAATGGAGTAACGACCGCAGCAATAAACAAATTATTTTATGATGCCAACCAGGCAGCCATTAAATGTGTACGCATGTGTGTGCAGGGGGTAGGGTGTGTGTGTGTGTGTGCAGGGAGGTGTGTGTGTGTGTTAGTTATTTGCAGTTGCTGCAGACACGGGTTTAATGATTACAAACTGGCGTCAGACGTCGATTAAGCACAGGGCCAGAAGCGATGCCGTTAAACTGTTGATGGCTGCGCTGATGATGTCGCTGTCTTTTATTACCAATACACGCACACACACACCAATACACACACACTCAGCAGAGCACCTGTAACAAAAGCATTAAAGCCTTTTTCTGGTTCAATGGTGTGCAGAAAATGGGTCACTAACTGTTACTTATTTATACTAATCAAGCCGATATCGTTGAGGCTCGGACTGAGGCTGGAGGTCAGCACAGGCTAGCTGAAGTGAGGTCTCCTGGCAACGGGTTTCAGTTCGCTGCTCGTATTCCACAATTTTGCTTTTATCTCGAGCTTTAAGTGTTATTAAAAACTTTGTTGAGGTACCTAAATTTAGCCGAGAGCAAACACAAAAGAGTCGGGGTGGGCGTGGCTGCCCTGTCGACTCCTTAACCCGTTCAGGCACTTGGCCAACACTTTTGGCCCTGCTAGTGCTCATTATTGTGTCGCTGTTACTGTTGCACTTGGCAACTTAATGAGCAACTTTTCGCTCATTTCCAGCTGCAATTGGTTGACATTTGGGTTTATGTAAATTGGATTAGCATTGTGGCGCCATGTGGCCAAGCAGTTGGCTAATTGCACAGTTATGCTGTTAATGAAATTACTGAATTTCTATTGAGATGCGCTGCGATTCGAGAGTGTGGCCACTAAACCAGCTGTAAGCTGACTTTGTCTCTGTGTTTCTAATAAATTTGTTGGCAATCGAAGCGTGAAAGCCAACGGCGGCAAGCCGTTAAAAGGTCAGCAAACTATTGGCTAACCACAAAGCAGCTGCAACCACAGCAGATTATAGCAGTTCACCCAAGGGACCCCAAGTCCACCCGCTTTCCCTGTCAGTTGCAGCAAAGGCAACTGAATGGCGAAAAACTTAATCGGGCGTATAATGAAGTTGCAGCAGCCACGAGGGCTGCACACAATGTAAAACATTGCCATGGCCTGCGATTGACATTGACATCTTCCAGGTCCAAGTCAGTTCCAACTCCTGTCCAGCTGCAGTAACCAAAGCTGCACATCTTGAAGTGTACGTCACGTTCCAATGACGACATCGATTGTCAACATCTGTGGCTATGCCGCAAATGAAACACAAACAAAAACATGAGTCGTGTGGCATGTGGCATGTAGCTCCACAGAGACACGTCGAGACACGTAGAGACACTTGCACGTCGTACATTCCCACGTTGCCAAGTTGCAGCTTCTTTTGTGTTTGTCTTTTGGTCCAAAATCTTCATCCCAGCGATGATCATCAGCAGCATAACCATCATCATCTTGAATGCACTTTCATTGTCATTGCTTGGCAGCGCCCATCCGACACGTAGTGCAAAAGGCAGCGCAACAAACGCGAACACTTTGCGAACTCTGCTTCAATTGTGCTCTGACTTTGTGTCTGCCAGTGTGTGTGTGTGGGTGTGTGTGTGCTATGTAGGTTAATCGGAAAAACAAACCAATGTGTGTGCGCAGTTTTCGCGCCAAAGATTTCAGCTCCCACAACTCTGACCCTTTAAGTGTGTGTCTTTACCCCTCTCTTTCTCTCTCTCTCACCCCTTCTACCTCCGCTTTCTTTTATCTATAGCCTGCTTTGTGTGTCTAGCAATTTTGGCAGCTCATGTATGTTTGCTGAGGGCTTGGCTATTACTATTATGAGTGTGTGCCTGTGTGTGAATTGAGTGCCATAAAAATTGGCCAATTTGTGTAACATTTTACTCGCTGCTATAAATAACTTATAGCCAAGCTACAAATACATATTTTAGCTTAAAATAGTTGTAGTTTTTAAGCCATTAAACTAACTTTAAAATCGTTTAACTAAGTCTAGTTTGTACTGCTCAAAACCATCGATTCGCAACGATAACGAAAATATTATTTCACATGTTTTCTTATTTAAAATTTAATATAAAATAAACAAAGTCACCGACTGTAGCTTAATTTAACACAAATTCCCCGCCGTTAAATTAAAATCGCTACGTGGCGTATGCGTAATTTCTGCTAGCTGAAAGCAGCTTCATAAACATGCCGCTGTTATGCATTTGCTTTTATTAATTTCCCACGTAATTAGTTTTCCATTTATTTATTTTGTATTTGTATATTCAGCTTTGCTGATTTCTTAAGCAACTCGAGCGGAAAATTCATTTGCAATTCTCTGCACAGAGTTTAGAAGAGCTAGAAGAAAGCACTTTTGACATTACAAAGTCTTTGGCGCTGCTTTAATTTTCACAAGGCAAAGGCAAAGCCACTGCTGTTTTCCCATTTCCCCACTTTCCAGTTCTCGTTTCAGTTGGTTGGGAAATTTCAATTTAAATGAAAAACCTGCATTGTCAAAGAAATGCCAACCAATAGCAAAGAAATGAAGAAACACGAAGAGTTTTGCTAGTCGCACACTCGTATGCGTCTGCCGACGGCTTGTTAAAGTTAAATGGCAAATATCTGACGGATAAATTGAGCTTATTTATCAAAGTTTTAATTAAAAACTTTCATAGCAGCAATCTCTAAATTGTTAAGTGTGTAATTACAACTGCGATGACGGCAGCGCACACCCACACACCCACACACCCCCCCAACATATAAAAATCATGGCAAATGTTTGGAAAAGTGGCTGAAAGCACACACCTCAAGGCCAGCACCAAAACGATTATTCACCGTCATCAGCTGCGGCTAAAAGGGGGGTGGGCGCCGTGCTAATATATGCAACAAATAAAATTCACACAAAATTGAATTAGACTTAATAAACACAAAAAATGCCAAAGAAAAGAAAAGACGACGCCAGCTGGATACAGCTGTGAGTTCAATTCCAAGTGCAAGTCAGGGAACTCATGCCAAGAAAATACAAAACACAAAAGTCGCCAAATAAAAATTGTTAAGAGACGGAGTACGAGTACTCGTTCTAGAGAAGTAATAGAGAAGCGCCCGGAAAATTCATAAAGCACGCAACGCACAACGCACTTTACGCGTGACTGAATTTTATGCGGACTGAGTAAAACGGAAAAATAAAATAAAAGCAAAGGCAGCAAGCAAAGGAAAGTGAAGTGAAGTGAAGGCAGAGCTAAAAGAAAACTCGCGGAAAAATCACAAACAAAATTCTCAGCATTACAAAGGCTACCAACTCGAGACAAGCAGCAAAGGAACCTGAAGAACGCAATGTTAGCAAATGAGCAAATTGACAATACTTGAAAAATATATATACCCTCTATACCCTCTAAAGAGCTAAGCAAGCGGGGGGTTCCAAGTAGATTTCAAGTAGCTACACGTGCCATGTGCTTAGAGCTAATATATGGCTATAATAAATGTATTAACACTTGGCTTAAAGCAGTCAATAAATTTAGGCACATCTCATGTCTCATTTAAAAATAAAAGATAATAAAATTACAGTTGATTACACAAAATATGGCTTAATAAATGTTTTAAATTTAATTTTAAATATTTAATGCCTCCTAAAAGTATGCTACAAATTCTACAGAAATGCATTTATTATTTAAAACCTCGTTTAATTCAATTAACTTAATATTTCTGCTGATTAAAGTAGTAAGAAGTAAAGTAAACTCAATTGAATTATTATACACAACTCAAAGCATATTTCGCCATATTCACAAATGAAATATTCTTACACAGTTAACATGCAAACTGCTGTGAAAGATGTAAAAGATTTCTCAAATTGCAGACCGGAAAAGAGCAACACGAGGCGTTGCCAGCTGCCAACGGCATTGACAGAGCGACAAACAAACCAAAGGACGGACAGACAGTCAAACAAGGGGAAATGGGCGTGGAGACAGTGCTGGCAAAAGGGCAGAGTAACGGAGACGACTGTCGCGGTCGTTTCAAGTAAAACAAATATAAAATAAATTGCGAAATGCCAACAAATAAAAAAATGTGTAAGCATAGGCATAAAAACCATGCCACCCACTGTCCGTACATCCGCTCGTCCCCCCGTCCCCCTGTCCCGCTGTCCCTTTGTCTGCCCGCCCACAGGACAGGTTGCCGCCCCCGTAGCCCGAGGTCATTGGGCCGCCAAAAGAAGAGAAGACGATTATGAAGAGATTTGTGTGTCTGTGTCGGTTGCTGTTGCTGTTGCTGTCTGCGAAACAGCAAAGATGCCAGAGAACAGGAAGAACAAAGAGCATAAGAAGCAGCGTAGAAAACAGAGGGAATAAAGCGAGACCCAAAAAGCAAACACTGATGAGCCGTTGATGACTGTCATCACAATCACGATTATGATAATAATATAGTAATCGTTGTCATCAATGTTTGTGGCAGTTTTCGAAATTTTTACGCTACAAACAGTTTTGTTGGCCCAGTTAAAAGCATAGAGACATAAGCTACTACTACATTGACATATGGGCCATAAATTGGAAGCTCAGCAATTGGATTTTAAGCCTCGGTAAAGATTGATTCGAGCGCATGCTTTTGATAATATTTCAAATTCCAACAAGTTTAGCATAACCTAATGCTATTTAATATTTAATGCGCTATTTATGGTGGAATTTAGGATGTGATTTTATTATGTGAAATCGTCTCAATGGGCCATAAATAAACGGCTAAAAAGGCGATTTGTTTGGCTTTAAACAGGACTCATTAAAATCCTGCTCAGAAACTTTCCATTAATGACTTTCTTTAATTATGCGCCACAGCCAAAGCCAGTTCCCTCCCCCTTACTCTACCCGCTTGAAAAGGGGTAACATTTAACATGCCAAAATCGTTGCCTACTTTCAGGCAGCGCCTCAAAATGCCCTCAATTTGATATTATTAACGCTGCTGCTGGCTGACTAGCAGAAAAAAAAGGCAGCACTGTATAAGCAAAAAGTTTTTTTTTTTTTCATTTTCTTTTTAGAAAACTCATTGAGGTCCTTTTGCATAGCATTGAATCGCTGCTTGGGATATATGAAACTTATTGATTGCTCTGGCAATTCCAGTTCAAGAAGAGCGAAATGAAATAAAAAGTACAACAAAAAAATATGTATATGAGTATGGGGAAATCGCAGCACGTGGAGCTTGTGTGCTGTCCTGCGTTTGGCAAGCGGAAGTTAAACCAGAGATTGCCAATAGCTAAACAACAACAGCAGCAGCAACAAATGGTGGCAAAACGCACACCATGTGCATGTGTCTGTGTGTGTGTGTGACCCTGTTGGCCCTGTCTGGCTGAGTGGCTTAGCCAGGCATATGGCGCACTTTGATTTGTTGCCACTTTTTTTCTACTACATGTGCCTCTTGGCCCCCCCTTGGCACAACAACAAAAACTTTAGCCGCATTATCAAAGGCAACAACACAACTACCACAGCCACAACTGCATATCAGTGTAACCAGTGAAAAGAAATAGCTAAAATAGCTAAAAGCCCATAGCTTGTGGCCTACAAAAAGTAATGAAAAACTGCAATACTAAAATAGTTGCTTGAATTTAAACAATTTAAGACAGTGAAAAAGAGTTAATATGTTAGCTAAAATAACCATTCAATCAGTAAAAATAATTTTAACTGAATATCTACTTTTTGTTGGCACAAAACACTCCAATTTAAAGCTAAACAAATCACTTTGCTTATTAAATTACTTAAACTAGCTATAAACTAGCCAGACTGGCATTACAGCCGCATAATAAATGCTGTCCTTTAAAGCGCAATTGACAGAGCGAAAGAGTAAAGTTGTGGAAAAAGTTTTGCGCAATGTTTGTGGCCTGTTTAAGCCAAGTTAGCTGCACGTCCAAGCTGATCAGCCAAGCATGAGACGGCAGTTCAGTTGGCCAATTCATCCTTATTAATATTGTCAATAGGAAACGACAGTCAACTGTCGAACTGTATTGTGGCATGAACTCTAGCTGCAAGCAGTTGTCAAGAGGGAGAGGGGAAGTTAAAGGGAGAGAGCGACAGAGAGAGAGAGAGGGAGTGAGAGAGACAGCGCTGCCTGCGCTTTGTGTGTGTTTTGTTTTTAGTTTTGATTTTCCACTTGATGGAGTGCAAAGCATCGCTCTGTGCAGCCAGGTGTGTTATCAAATTATAAACATTTCGCCATATAAAATTCATTGTTAATGAGCAGTAAATATTCATTTAGTTGCACTTGGATACAAACACATACATATATGTATATATATCATTTAGACAAGTTCTTAACTGTGTTTAAATGCAACACTTTTAACAGCAATTACGCAAATACTTGACAACATTTATGCTCATGAAATTCGCATAACATTTTCAGCATACATTATTCATTTTCTCAACTACCGCCATTATGGCTAGCAAGTTGAAAAACGTGCCTGAAACCAAATTTTCCATCTACTCTACTGCCACTAGCAGTGCCCAGGGGTAGGAAGAGAGAGAGAGGGGGCTCAGGGGGAGTGGGTAAGGGACATTTGTCGCCAAGTTGAAATTGCTTTTAATAAAATACAATTTCTGTTTGCTTTCATTTTTAGAGGTTGCTCAAAATGAACATTTTGTAGTCATTAAGGGCCATCAAACACAGGCACACAAAGAGTTCTTGAAGCTTGTTATCAAAAAGACTTTTAGTGAACAATTTCAATAAAATGCTAAAACTTAAACCACAAATCTGGTTGACCAGAAGATCAGCACACACTTAAGCTCAATCAAATGTTTGTGGCACTTTAATCAAAATCTGCGACCACAAAAGGCAGTTCAGACACAAACACAAACACACCCAGGAGATTTCTATGAAGCCATCAACAGCGGCTTGAGATGCTCTCACAAGTGCTGCCCAAAAAAAAAAAGAACAAAAAACTATTAAAGTAAGTGGAAATGGGCGCATTAGGGCATGTAGGGCATGGCAGACCCTTAAACGAAATGGGCACATTAGGGTGTAGCCCCATGCAACGCATGAGCGCGTCATCATTGACACAAACTAAAGTAGACGACGACCTTTTGAACCTTTTATGTGCTTTTAATTTTCATAGAAAAAAAACAGGAAATGAAATACAAAAAAAATACTACAAAAATACTAGAAATCTACACATAAAATTCTAAGTATTTTGCACTTAACATTTGCATTGCATATTTTCAATTCACATATTTATTATACTCTCTGCAATAGTATATTGGGTTTGTGAAAATGTATGTAACAGGCAGAAGGAGGCGTGGCAGACCCCATAAAGTATATATATTCTTGATCAGCGTCACAAGCCGAGTCGATATAGCCATGTCCGTCTGTCCGTCTGTCCGTCTGTCTGTCTGTCTGTCCGTCTGTCCGTATGAACAAACAGATTTCAGAGATGGTAAGAGCTACAAGTTCGAGCTTGGTCTCAATCGATCACATATTTAGTCAGTCAATACAATAATCTTTTATTTTTTCGATGCCACGCCCCATTTGCCCACAATGAGCAAAAAACTAGACACACCTCGGAAAAAATTGGTGTTTTAGGCGAATATCTCAATAACTATTGCACCTAGGATCACAAATTTTGGTATGGAGGTTCCTAGCAACATCCTAAATGCATTGACATTTAAATATTTGGACTGCCACGCCCCGTTTTCCCACAATTAATAAAATAAAAATTCTCAGCTTTCGCCCCGTTTTTAGGCATTCTTTAATATAGTACAGTATTGTAATTTATAATTCGTGTGAAGACTTACAATATCAAACTAACCTGAAAGGCGCATTGAAATCGCACTATAAACAAGAAAACTAGAAGCGTTGCAATATTGATAACCGAATGCAATATCATGTATGAGTGCAAGTGAGACAGAAACATACAAGCACATGTTTGAATGTTTTCGTTTCTTGCGTGGCGGCAGCGCTGCCCGCAGTCGCTGGCCGCGCTGAATACACACATACATTCATACATGTATATGCATCATATGTTGGCTTTCGTATGTGTATTCCCATATAGACAAACAGATGTATGTTTGATTATGCTTAGATTGTTTTTGTTTCAACGTGTTTTAATGCAAGTACTACACATTGTAATATTTCTGGACCGATTTTAATAATTAAATCGCGAAAAAATGCAGAGAGTATTTTACGGTCGGGCGTGCTCGACTGTACTTTTCTTACTTGTTTTATTTTATATTCGCTCAGCTGCCGCAGTTCGCAGCTGGGCATATGCGGCGTATGCGTGATGTGTGAGCACTACAGAGACTGACTCAGCTAATGCGTTCCATTTAGAAACAGCCAGGTCATCATCGGAAAATTAAAAGTACACTCAACACAAGTTTAGGCCACACAATTTTGGCAGTTCACTTGATTGAACTCATTAGAGCAGTGCAATTAATTATGTGCTCAAAAGGTGTTCGACTGCAGAGCATCAGAAACATGCATACTTATTATTAATGGCACTGCCAGTTTAGGCCTATTGTGTGGACAGCTCAAAAACTAAGTTTATTAACTGCCAAAACGACAACTTTAACGCGGCCCAGGGGCAAAATTTGCAGCCTACGAAAGTTAGGCAGCATAAACAGCTAGCTAGCTTCTAAGTGCTACATTTCAGGCATCCGGTCTAGACTTCATTATCACAGTGAAACTCTGGCTCTCTCTCTTTCTCTCTCTCTGTCCCTCTGCCTCTTTTGTTGACTGTCTCTTGCTGTGCTGTGGCGCCAAACGAGCAGCTGTTCGCATCAGATGAGTACTTAAAGATACAGCTACGCAAAGAAAGGGAATAAAATAAAAATGTATGAATATCAGGCAGCGACAGGCGTGCCACATGCTTAGCCATCTACTTAGGTGTAGCTGAGTGTGTGTGTGTGTGGCAAAGTGTGTGCTTGTTATTCCCCATTTGCAGTTGGCAGCAGAATGTTTAATCTACCATAAACACATGACTGAGTATTTATGAGTGAGTGTTTGTGTGTGTTGTGTGTGTGTGTGTTGTGTGTGTGAGTAGCTCGACAGGTGAGTGTTTGGGCTAAGCTGATGTGATTTTTTCTACGCTTACTTGTAAGTACGCGTATTTTGAATGCTGCTCAGTCAATAAGTTGAAGCCTTTTTTTAAAGCATACAGCCCAGCAGCTTAAGTGATTCATTGTAACTGACTTTAAGGCTTAAAGCCAAGTACACACCACACTAGTTAAGTTTGCTCTACTTGGCCAACTCTAAGCTTGTTAGACAACACACATAATACTAAGACTTTTACTATGAACATAAACTGCAAATTTCGTAGCATACTTTCAGGCGGTCGTTAGAAATAATCAAAGAAAGTTTTGTGTTTTAAGGAATTTTCACACAACTAGTGGCATGGAAATTCTTTTCAATAATTGAAAATGAAGAGCAAAAAAAACAGCAAATGCCAAGTAATCATTTAATTTTAATACTATAAGAATGCAACGAAGCGACGCCAATTGGTTTTGTATGAGAGACGATGTATTCCCTTGGTGCTATTTTTGCTTAGCTGAATAACTGTGGGGGAACAACTGTAATCCATAAAGGGAAGAAACAGCTCAAGTGCAGAATCGAAATCCGATTATAGAAAATACTCGTGGCAATGTAAATGTACAGAAAAAAAAAAGGGACATAAATACGCTTTCGCTTTTCATATTTATTTGACAATTTTAGAATTTATTATAGACCACCTCACACACACACACACACACAGGCACTACCCCTGCGCTGTGTGTGCTCTTCCTTTTTACTTGGGGAGGTTGCCATATGCGAGCATAATAAAAATGCACAACACGCCGTTGGCATTGTGACCAAGCTGCAGAATCCTCGACGCTGCCTCGAATCTCTTTGGACTGCTGCCACTCCCCAAACTCCCTTTACTAGCTCCTGCCAGCACCTGTCGAGCTGCTGGCTTCGATTTGGGCGTATGGCAAAAGGAAACTTAATGCGCTTACGATAAATTTTCATTAGGCGCGCAAATGTTTGCCGTTAAGTCTGATCCCCACACAGTACACGGGCTGTACTGGAAATTTGAATTGAGTGTCCTTTAAAAGGACTTCAAGCTTCAGTTGGCCACTTGCTGCAGTCAGAATGTTGTTTATGTTTTAATGCGCTCGTAAAATGCAAGACAGCTCACAACGAGGCCAGAAGCAGACAATTCAAATGACCACACGTACACGCACACACACAGTGTGTACACGTGTACACACATTGTTTTTGTCACTTAGTAGGTCAAAGAGATTTTGTTATATCGTGCGTCGGCTTACCTGGCGTATACTTAATCACCCAAGCTGTAAACGACCACAGCACGGTAACTGCAAAGACTTCGCGACAGAAGCAGAAGCAGAGGCCAAAGGCGATAGGTCAACTGCGTCGTGGCACGTGAGATTGATTAAGCGTTTGATTTATTGTCCCCAAGGCGCATAAATACACTGCAAAATATTCTAGACGAGCCCGAAACACAAACAACTAACACGCTTGGGCTTTTCAAAACCGTTTAACTGTCACTTAGCGCCTAGCAGTGGGCGTGGCTAGAGAGTAACGCGCGCGTTGCGTGCAAGTCGAGAACTGTTTGTTTGACTGCGCTGCGTGTGGGTTTTATAAAGCCGCCAACTGATAGCCGCAGACAGCATTCAAAACACAACATGTTGCAACTGGGCTTGCAACGAAAACAATACTTCCAGTTAGCCACTGCGCAGACGCCAAATGTTGGCCATAACTGAACTTACAGTGGGTTGGCTAAGCTTAGCGGAAAACTCAACCAAAGCTTTTCTTGTTTGTGCGGGAAATGTTGCCTTGGAACATGTTCGTTGTAGTAAATCGCGTTGCCAATTTGCGTTTTTTGGCCCTGAAAACAACTGACAGTTGCATTTGCCTTTGTCTCAGAGAAAAGCATAGTTTTAGTTATACTTCCTGGAAAATTGACAGTGCATTTTAATACAACTAGACCCCGCACAAGTTACTCAGAACTGTATGCAGCAAGCTTTGTATTTACCTATGAATTTATTTGTATTAAATCAATTCAAATTTCAAATTATTCAAGGAATTCGATTGTGCGATTTTAAGGCCAACTTTATTTACTTAACAATAAAAAACAAAGCAACTTTTGAGCCTACAAATGTAAGCAATTTAATTGCAAATTAAATGGAATTTTCACATAAAATAAACTTTTATTTAAAGCACAATTTATAGACTACTAATTAAGTGGATTTTGCTTATGATAAATTCCCAACTGCACCACAATTGTTACACATTTGTAGCATAACTGACAGGCAAATTCAATAAGCATAAGAAATGCGCTTAATCAATTGGTTTTTACTCAAAAATTCAATTAATTTGCAATTAATAGAAAATCAGAAATTTCGACATTTCAAGTGAATAAATATGAATTTGCGAGCAGACAACATTTAAAGCCAATTAAAAGCTGGCTAACGTGAAATTGGCCTTCAGTGCGTATGCTTGATGTAGCCTAGCAACGTTTACCTACCTGCTCAGGTATGCTGTTTGCGGGCAGTTGGTTGGAGTGGGGTACAGTAGTCTCTGTAGACAACTGCCTAGTCAGATTAACCACAATCGAATGCCAATGGCAGCAGATAGGCCTACAATTAGCCATGCTTTGCAGCTACAAAATGGCCAACAAGAGTCTCTTTCTGTCTCTCTGGCTCTCTGTCTCTCTGTCTCTGATAAGCAGCTGTCAAATAACATGGCGTTCCTTTTGCCAACTGATTTTCATTTCCATTTTAATTTGTGGCACTTGTCAATATTGACAGGACCCAATGTTAATTAACCAACAAGTAACCAGAAACCAGAGAGCAGAAAGCAGAAACGAAAACCAAACAAAAACCAAAGCAAATAATCAAAATGTTTGCCAAATTCCATGTGATTTATTATGATGCTTGTTTGCACAGCACTAGACATTAGGCACTAGACACTGAGCAGGTAAGGGCATCACTGCCACAGTGTCTGCCAAACAGTATTTATACATTATTCATTGCCATGGGTGGAAATTTTAAAGTGTTTGACAACATTTCGCACTTTGCATACCCAAAAAAGCACAAAAAAAAGGCACAAATGAGTAAAAAAAAAAGGACATCCAACTGAGCTGGAAACTGAACGTTGACAGGCATTGAACTTCAGCTACCATTGATGGCAAATAACTTTCTGCTAACATGTCCAAGTTTTTCATTAACCTGACTCGACCAGATACGCACGACACACGGCCCTTACAATGGCTGCGAAACTGTCCAGTTTGTGGGCGTGTTAACTGGTTTCTACGGCCAGACGAAAGGGGTAAGAAAACTGATTATGCCGTTATGCTGTGCTTAGTTTAAGATGGGTCTAATAGAGCTGATAGTGAGAGACTTTAAGTTGGGTTCTACCATGAAAATTCTCTCAGACTAATTCACACTACTCTTTACACAGCTTTACAGCGTATCCCCTAGTTCATCACAACACTTTCTCTGCCTTTTATTTGTTCTGCTTTTTGCCGTTTTGTTATTTGGTTTTTTTAATGATTCTGTTGACTTACAGTGCCTGCCAAAAGGCAGCGGGAGTCCGAACACGTATTTTATTATTATCATTGTTGCGGTCACTGGGACACTGGACAGTGGGACAGTGGTTAGTGGTCAGTGTGTGCAGGCCTCTGTGAAAGGTCATTCCAGGCTTTTGCTCATCTGCTACTGAATGCTTATTTCAATTTGTTTTCCTTTTCCTGTTCTTTTTTTTTTGGTTTTCCCCTTTGAAACGCAACAAAGTAGACATTTAACCAGCCAACTGAAAAGAGTGAGAGGCAATGAAAGAGATAGCGTTGGGAATGGAGTAAGAAAATTGCGACAAATGCAAAAATTCAGGCAGCTAACTTTTAAATTAAATGCCAATTGCAATATGCACAGCATGCAAACAAAATAGAAAAGCGAAAGCAGCAAAAGACATTGGCACAAAGCACACAACTCCATGATAACCAAAAGCTATCAAAAATCTGCTTTTCACACACACACGCACACACACACAAACACACACACGCATTCCCATACACTTAAAGATACACAAGGTGAGCAGAAATGTGCGCATGACATAATTCCTTAATTACCAAAGTTGTCATGTTCACCTGAAAACGCAACCAGATTGCTTCTCTATTACTCCATGTGGTTGTTGTTGTTGCTGTTGTTGCTGTGGCTGTGCATTGCTTACACTGCCTTGTAACTGACACTT
This sequence comes from Drosophila acutilabella, assembly GCA_035046005.1. Taxonomy (NCBI): domain Eukaryota; kingdom Metazoa; phylum Arthropoda; class Insecta; order Diptera; family Drosophilidae; genus Drosophila; species Drosophila acutilabella. The sequence continues at coordinate 9,749,623 of JAWNOK010000024.1, read as the reverse complement.
GGACAAATTATGCAACTGAAATACATTCTGAAATATAACAGAAAGTTGTAATACGGTATGCTGCATAAAAACTCTAAAAGCTGTGATAAAATTTAGCAAAATAGATATGAAAGATGTCATAATACACATACCTAAAGGTTACTTTATATGAAAGTAGTCAAAATATATATTTCCAAAGGTAACCTTTATTTTGACTGCTATCATATTGTATTATACATGAGCATCAAAGACCTTTAAATATTAAAACCATTATAAAAGCAGTAAGAAAGGCTGAACGGTGCTGTAGGTGGTTTGGCAATGATTTGAGCTGCCTAAACCTAGTATCAGTCCAAATTTGGTGGTTCTTGCTCTTATATTGACTGAGATCCAGGTGTTTAAACAAAAGGATAAACATCTAGCCATGTAGACGGACTTTTAGGGGTCGGAAACGCCGCCTGTCTGTCTATCTGTTACGCACTTTTGGCTGCTGGTGAACCTAATAGAACCCTGTACTCTACTTTAAAGTACAGGGTCTTAAAAAGCACTTAAACACACTTAAATGTCAAATGGCTTGGATTGGCTTCATTAAAAAATCCTGCTAATTATATAAAAAAAAATAACAGACTGGACAACAGGGCGTATGATTTACTTTTTGAAGCCAAGATGAAGTCTGTAAATGAATTCCACATAAATAACCCAGCAGAAATACCAGTTTATTTAATACAAAATTAAAATTGGCACTGCTTACGCTCAAAAGTTCGATCTCAGCAGCATTTTGCCAATTTGGGTAAAGCAATCAAAGGAGTCGTCAAAGAAGTGTCTGAGCTTGACAGTGTGTGGAGGGGAGTGGAAGAGGAAAGGGGGAAATGGGGAAAGAGGGAAAGGGGTGCCTCGGGGTTGAGAGGGGCACCCAGTGAAGCGTAGCAACTTTTTTACGTGCCGCACTGTCAGTACAGTGCCTGCTATTGGCATGTTACACTCCTAGGGCCGCAACATTTTCTTGTTTGCAGTTGTAGTTGCATTTCCGTCCGTTTCCGTTTCCGTTGTCGTTAGCGTACAGTTTACCGTTAGTGTTTGCCACACCGTCGGTCTGTGGCAGCATTTCAATTTCAGTTGCACGTTGCTGGGGACAACGGCAGCGCTAGAAACTTGTGACGCAAGCAAACACGATGCGTAGCGACTCCCTTGGCCACCATGCCACCAATTAGTGGCAAGCAGCAAGCGGCAAGTTGCAAGTCGTGAGCTGAGACCTGAGAACTTCGTGTAACTAAATCGCACAATAACTCAAATGAAATGAAACAAAAGACGAACGGATTTAATTAAAATGTTTTACACGTGCGTAAATCCGCACTAATTGTTTACACTCGACGCTTTCTGGCCAGAACCACAGTGCCACCAAAATAAATAAGCGTTTAATTATGTTATGGCCAGGCCACACTGTTGGCTAACTTAACAAATTGAATTTACAGCCACGCACTGGCAACGAGTGTGGCCAAAACCCTTGGCCTACTCATAAACTTGGCCCAGCAAAAACTCGGAGAAACAGAGCAGCCAAAAAACGTTGGCTAAGGATGATTGCAGCAAATTGCCAAAGCAGTTGTTGATTTTAGCCCTACTCCATGTGTGTGTGTGTTTTGGCCACTTAACGCTGGCATTCAAATTTCGTTAGTGCAGCTCGTAGATAGTTGCTTGTTGTTGTTCCTTTTGTCGTGGATTGATAGCCACAGTAACTTTGATTTATTGCCAGTTGTGTAAACGAATATCTCCGTGTGTGTGTGTGTGTGTAGGTGTGTGTGTGTGTAAATTGCCCTCCTGACAGCGCTGCCAAACTATCGCCACTGCCACTGGACATTGGCAAATGATCAGCGTTTCGTGTTTTTCGGGCCAACATAGAAACTTGGCTTTGTGTGGCTACCAAAATGGAGCTTGTTGTCGTTGCTTTTTGCAGGCTTTATTGCAATTTACGAGCTGCACTTGACACTGGCTACTATGCAGAGAAAACCCAAGCAGATTGTCTTTTGTTAGCCAAAACTTGGCCTAAAAAGCAGAGCCAAATTTCAAACCATTTATCGTTTATTAGCCTTGTGTTGATTAAAGCAAATAAACCAACTACACATCAAAAAAACTTGTAGGTACTTTATAGTTACCTAAAAAAAGCTATGGCTAAAAAAATCATAGCAGAAAGAACTCTTTTATTTTTAAACTTTGGCTTAAAACTCTGAACCTATTTCAGTTTAAAGTTGAACTTTTCTTGGCCAGACTGCTACCAAAACTTTTTCCCAACACGTTTCAGTTTACAAGAATTTCTTCAACTATTCCGCTCTAGCGAAGTTTTACTGTACACATTGTTGCAGTTGTGCCTACAGTCAATTCAGAACTCCTTTTTTTTTGGCAGTTTTCACCTCAGTTGTCGCACCAAGGACTTAGAAAGCTGGCCAAACGTATTAACTCGTATTTCAATTTCAGCCAAAATTCCGCTGGTGCTTTCCCTACCCCTCCCTGCTTACTACCTACCCCTGTCACGCCCTTTGGCAAATCCAATCGGCTTTTGACAGCAGCTGTGCCAACTTCCCTCGGCCAACCTGTTCGATTTTTGGTGCTGCCCTTGGCCAGGCTTTGGGCGCTAATGGAGAGTGGCCAATAACGTGAAACTGTCACACAACTAACCCTACTGACCCCACTAACCCCACTGACCCCGCTGTCCCTTTAGGCGTTTCGTGTCGCAAACTTTGTAACGCCTAAAGCCGCGTGAACATAATCGTCACCGTCTTAACTGATTATGAAACATGCATCCATTAATCTAATTAAGCATTGTTTATTAATTTACATAAATTCCAGTGTCTTTAAAGTTTGTGAACTTGCAGTCATAATTTCCATTATAATAAATGGCGAAGAGCATGTAGATGGCAGCCCTTTTAAACGCTCTCTCTTAGGCAGCCCTTTTAAACGCTCTCTCTTAGGCAGCCCTTTTAAGCGCTCACTTAATCACGCACGCTCTAGACGCTCTCTCTTAAGTTCCTACCGCTCTGCTTTAAGCGTTTCTCTTTGTGCTGATGTCATTTGTGCTGACATATTTACAAATATTTACAAAGTGATTCAAGGGGAATATATATATATGTAAATATATTTGACTGAATGCATTTTAAACCGAAACTATAAATAGTTGAGGGCGAGGAATTTCCTCATGTGTAATGGAGTCTCTTCACAGAAAAGCTCATAAAAACCAAGTCTCTAATGGAAAACATTTATCAAGTTATTTTTACAAAAAAGAAAACATATTTCGCAATAATTTTCATTCAGAAAGTCTGACCTAAAAACAAAAATACTATGCTATTTTTTAACACGAACTAGTTCCAGTTCCGGCATACCTAATCTTAGAATCACATAAGTCGTCCGAAAGATAAGTTCAGTTATTAGTTTATTGCTGTACAATTAAAAATTAAATAATCTTTATAATGACGAAATTTCCCCTCATAGAAGGAAATGTCTACATTTGAATACTAAGCCAAAGAAGCGGACGAAAACTAGCAACAGAAAGAACTGAGGGCTAAAAACTGCCTAGACCCTAGACCCCAAAAATATACACTTCCAAAAGGGGTTATTTTAAAGATACTGTTATTATTAAGCTATTTGGGTTTTCGAGAAGACAATTCGCTCATTTCGACTCTGAGGGATTCACTCATACGGCGGTCGTGCCTTTCGCTTGCACTCAGCTGGGGTTTCACAAAGCGACCGGCAAAGAAAACCGCCTCCGGGCTGCATATAAAGAACAGAAACGGATGATCGACCTTGAATGTTTTCTTGTGCATGTTCAACATCATGGGCACCACTTTGAGAACTGAAATACATTCAATGAGTTGGGTTTTTAGGAGCTGTTTACTTTAGTTACTTACAGGTAACCGCTGCCGCTTCAGAGCCCGCTTCATTCACATGGATATAGCCACGATGTATGGCCGCCGATATCTTCTGACCCGTGGGAATGGTAAAAAGTCGACTCAGATCAGCAGAGTCGTTGAAAACCTTACATATGCCTAGCTAAAGTAAAGTTATCTTTTAGAATACTCTACAGTTTAGGGTATTACATGACCTTTACCTCCTGTAGTATCTGCTTTAGATCCAAATCAAACTGTAGACTAAATCTGGGCAGTGCTATCTCCACATCCTCCAAAGTCATTCTCGCAGCTATGTCCGCCAAGTCGATAGACTTCAGTTTCCGCTCTAGTTCCAACAGACCCGTCAACTCCTTTGGCAGTATGATAAGTAGGGTTAGGTTAGAGTCCTCGTAGGGCAGCTGTACGGCTCTGGCTTTCAGTTCCGGCAGCTCTATATACCTAAACTTGTCCTCTTGGTACATCATGTCGACCTCCACACGATTGTGCTCGTCCACATAGAAATCATCGGACATTGTGGACTCGGGAGTGAAGGGTTTTGCGAATTTACCCTTAAAGTACAGCGCATTCACTAGCACCGCACTCGTAGACTCATTCACAGCATCTGGTTGCAGTAGATTCTGTATCTTATTCTCCGTATCCGTCATGACCAATTCATTGATTCGTTTTGTGGCCTCTACGCAATCGATAAAGTTTAGTGCCTCTGGTCTAAATTGGAAATAATCCTTAGCGAGTTTTTGGAAACCGTTCTGTAAAGTCAGCTTTTGATTGACAAAGATACGATTCACGGATTTGAGTGTTATTCTATCACCATGACGGCAGTTCTTCGTCCAGAATTTATAAAACCCTTTGGCGATTTCTTCCCGCTCGCCAGTGCCCAATTTTAGAGCCACACGTAACTCCTCCGCCGTAGCGCCCTCAGCGCCCAAAAAGGCGTGTAACAGGGAGGTTTGTATGGAGACTGGTGAGATAATGGCATTACCAGCAAAACTGTTTTTAGCCACCACAGCGAATAGATCTCTAGCGAAGGTATGGCAGCTCCTCTGGGGCTCAATCATCTCAGATTTATTTCTGAAGATATGAAAAATTCATTTGAATTTACTCAGCTTTGATTTATTCACTTTTTATCATTAATTCTCTTTTATATAAATCACATTTGTCCTAATTAGTCTCTGACTAGGGCAATTTTTTACTATAGATAGTAGAAATGAATTTTTATTCAATGACACAGCACTATGCACAGCAATTAATAACGCTAATCAATTTTTTGAGTATTTTTATATCTTTTGCTAGTTACATATAAACACTTGAGACCACTGATAAGATACTCCTTAATTGAAGTCAGTAAATGGACGCTAGGAAAACTCAGAAACTCTTTAAACTTTTACTGCTTGATTATAATTAAATTTCTTTTAATATTGCCTTTAAATTGACACCAATAGGCGTTTAAAAACGAAAGTGATGAGTCTAATAGATCATTCAGTTACCTGACAAAAAGTTTATAGACAAAACAACCGTCTTAACCGAATATGTGTAACAAACTAATTGCTGGGTGAATCAGCCCAAAAACGCGTTGGCAAAAACATTTATTAAAGATAAGATAATTATGGGAGAGAATGCAAAGAGCAGACCGCCTGGCTAACATTTGCCAGATACTCTTCAGAAAGGGTAAGTCAACCAACTCAAGCAGAATGTAACGTGTTGAAGAAAGTCTAAAAATTATAAACACTTTGGTAAAACGTTACTTATCTAAGTACAGGGTATTTTAATTTATAGCATTATGACCCTAACTAGCCGTGTTATAAATCTAATAAGATTTTAAACATTAACTGTGTGTGTGAACGAAGAGAACGCTTACGCACTCTTTAAAAGTAGGTGATAAGTGCTTACGCTCTTTGGTTTAATAACTGCTAACTCTCAAAGAGTTACAAACGAAAAATGGAAGAAGGAAACAGAAGAAGTAAAAGAAGAAGAACACTTAAAATTGCTGGGAGTTAAATTAAGCAGATGATACAAAATTGCCGAATGAAATCGAAATTGTTTTCGAAAATCAACCGTAAGACAAGTGCTGTTATCAGTTTTGCTTATTTATTAAACTAAACGAAGCGCAGATTCAAAACAACTGTGTCGAATTTCCATTCAAAATTACTGATAAGCTGCGCGATAGCCAGAAATGTGTAGCTAATTTACAAACTGTAAAACAGTCTGAATCGCGCTTTAGTGACAACCACTTGTATAACGAAAGCTAAAACGGTGATTAGTGTTTAACAATTTACTACTCAGCCACTGATAAAAACTTAATTAGACTGCAAAATGCAGAGTCTACTGCAATTCAACGGTAAGCAAAGTGAAAAAAAAACATCTGATATACGCTAGCAAAGAAGAGAGCGTAAACTGCAAGCAAACAGCAGGCAATCCAACAGAGAGTGAAAGAATGTGAGGGAGAGAGAACGCGCGAGTGAACGCTTTAAGTGCTGCTAAGAGAAACTTTTTTAGTTAAGAGAAATGTAGTGTGCACAGTGTTGTTTACTCAAATCTAGCTATTTATTGACGTTATGAGTCATGCAGATTGAATATTAAAGTACACGTATGGAAAAAGCAGTTTAACTATAATAAAGTTGGTTGTACTATAAATCATATACCTAAATCAGAACTATTTGGGAATTTAAGTAGCTATTTTTAGCACCTTTATCAGTACGAACAGCTTTTTTCTGCACCACTAAAAGCTGGCTGCACTGACAGAGAGCACAAACCTGTTGTGTGTGGATATAAGTCTGTGTATGTGTGTGTTTGTGTTTGTTTGTAGCTTTTGTGTGGAAAAACAACAATGAACTGAGCAGCAGAATTCAGTTGGTCAAACGACGCCAAAGCAAGCAGAACGGGGCAGTGCGCATTTAATTGAAAGAGAAAATAAAAATAAAAAGAAAACAAGAAATTGGAGAAAACAGCAGATAGACAAACGAACAGATTGTCACAACACGCATTATAACCCGTATTTGTATTCGTGATTTGGAACAACACGCAAAACGGCTAAGCAACGCCAAAAACTAAACAACATTCGTCGAGGTGACTCACACAGTGGGAATTACATAAAAAAAAGCAAATAATGAAATAATGAAATCATTCAGCAATTTTTATTATTGTTCATCGCATAGAATATTTAAGTGTTTTCAACTCTTCTTCTTTCTCTTCCTCCGCCCTCTCCATAGTCTGTGTGACGTTATCGCTGCTGCTGCTATTACAGCCTTCCCTGCAAACCCATTCCCTATCCAGCAACATGGCCAACACCGATAGCCAGAATCTGGCTGAATTCTCACGCCGCCTCGCCACCTTCTCCATCAACATGTACGGCAAACTGATCACCCAGAAGCCCAACCAAAACGTCGTCTTCTCCCCCTTCTCCATACAGAGCTGTGCGGCAATGGCACGTCTGGGCGCGGCGGGGGAAACTGCCGCCCAGCTGGACACAGGACTTGGCCTAGTTTCCAATGATGCAGCACAGATTGCCGAGAGTTTCCATCAAATGTTGGCCAGCTATGAGAACAGCACAATCCTGCGTATTGCCAATAAAATTTATGTCATGAAAGGACATGAGCTAAAGGACGAGTTCAACGCGCTGGTGACGAAACAGTTCCTATCTGCAGCGGAGCATGTGGATTTCGCCAAGAATGTGGAGGCAGCGGGTTTGATCAACGCCTGGGTGGAAGCGCGTACAAACAACTTGATCAAGAACTTGGTTTCCCCTAGTGCACTGGATGCACAGACCCGTCTAGTGCTGGTCAATGCCATACACTTCAAGGGCAACTGGGTGCATCCCTTCCCTGAGCATGGCACCCGCAATGAAGCCTTCTACCTGAACGAAGTGGACAGCATCCAAGTGCCCATGATGAATCTGAAGGAACGTTTTGGCTATGCTGAACTGCCCGATTTGGATGCCACTGCGCTGGAGTTGCCCTACGAGAACTCTGATCTGTCCATGTTGATCGTGCTGCCCAAGAGCAAGACTGGTCTGCCGCAGCTGGAGGAGAAGCTACGCAGCACTGCGCTCAGCCAGATCACCGACAGGCTGCACCAGACGCAGGTGCGCGTCAAGCTGCCCAAATTCAAGTCTGAGTTTGAGGTGGAGCTGACCGAGGCTTTTAAGCAGGTAAGCAGCACTGAGAGGTGGAACTACGAGTCAGAGTTTTAATGTTTTTACTCCTTTTAGTTGGGCATGACGCACCTGTTCTCCAACAGCGCGGACTTTAGCAAAATGCTTAAGACTGACTCCGATTTGAAGGTCTCGAAGATCATACACAAGGCCTTCATCGATGTCAATGAGAAGGGCACTGAAGCAGCAGCGGCAACTGGTAAGTTTGGTCCACTTTGTTCCCACATCAACTGGGTCATCATCTGCATCCTCTTCACTCCCATGATCACATTGCATGTTGAGTTGGCTTGCATCTCTTGGCCCGACTTTTGGTTCATTTATTGTCTTCATTTTGTCTGTTCTTCTTGGTTCTGCTAGCCGTTTTGGTGCGTCACAAACGCTGCGTTGTCTCACTCGTTGATCCAATCGAGTTCCACGCAGATCATCCATTCATCTATATGTTGGCCCATCGCCAGAATCTGCCCATGTTCTATGGCTCCGTTGTGCAACTCGATGAGGCAACTTCAGTCAACGAACATCAAGAGCTTTGATAGCCAATACTACTTAGAAAATAATAACAAATTTATTGTGAAGTCATCAATTTTAAATACGGGTATTTATTTATAAAATAAACATTTATGCAGCTAGCTTGAAGCCTCGTTATCTTATCGTGAGTTTATAGTTCATTTCAAGTCAAGGGAATTTCCCTTTCCAAAAATTCCCCTTTTGTGTCCTCGGTTATGGCACTTATTTCCTTTCGAATCCAACATTTTTATGACTTCATGTCCTGTTTATAACATTAAATCATCGCCTATATTTCGATCCTACTTCTTTGACTGTGGTAGTTTCCTGTACTGATTCTATTTCTTAATTTCCACAGCAATTTTTGCCTGTTTGGATATGCTGGATATAGAACCAGATCCCATCGACTTCTTCATAGATCATCCTTTCTTTTATAGTATTATTAATGGCAAGAACTCGGTGCTTTTTGCTGGCAAAATGCAACAATTTTGAGTTGAGTTGAGGACTAACAACAGATATCATTTTATTTTATTTATTTAACACAACAATGTACTAACTTTTAAAAGGAAAAAATTATTTTTTCATTTCAAATTGTTATAATAAATAGGTACAATATATATATTTCCTTTAAATGCATTTGTATTTAATAGATAAGTTAATTTCATTTGGGTGCTCATTAACTTATGAATTACCTGAATTCCCATTGGTTTCTTATAGATTTTCCTATTTTCTTAGCAATTTCTGTGAATTTTAGATCCAGGATGAAAAGGATACCGGAATTCTTTGTAGATCATCCATTCCTTTATAATATTATTGATGAGAGGAATTTGGTGCTTTTTGCAGGCAAATTGCAACAGTTTTGAGCTAAAATCGTCGACTTAAAACAGTTATCAGTTTATTTTATTTTTTAAACACTCACATTTAATAATTTACGACAAGTTTTTCCTATCTTGATCTTAATAAACTTTATTAATTTTTAAAATAATGATTCATTTAAACCTTATTTTCTCGGAAATGATAGAAAATAGGGCATGATTTTTAATTGAGTTCAATTAATTAATTTTCCTTGGGCTTTTCCAATTAACATTTAACCCACAAACAGAGTTATGGTGGTTGGTAACACACTAATTAGTTGAATTAACTTAGCTAATTATAATTCTTTCAATGTGATCACAATTTCTTATCATCTGTCAACATTTCGTGTTTGTTTTTCCTTTTCCTCCTACTTCTCATATTCCCAGCTATGATGGTGACCTGTGAAATGGCGATAATAGAACCGGATCCCATTGACTTCTTCATAGATCACCCGTTCTTCTATAGCATTGTCAATGAGCAGAACGCGGTGCTCTTCGCTGGCAACAATTTTGGAAAATAATTGAGGAACAATTGGTTCAATTACACATAAATTACATTAAATTAGAATCCATTTGATTGCATGTTTTTACGACAAATAAAAATCATTTAACTTTATTTGTGGGCGTTATTCATCGTCTGACTCATCACATTTGTTTGTGTGAAAATTTAAATGTTGATCTTATGCATTATCATTATTAAAGGGTATGTTCTAATCGTGTTTGTTTTTTGTTCTTGTCTTTCACGCCTACAGCAATGGTCATGTGTTTTGCCTCGATGCCCATGTTCCAACCGGAACCCCCACAGTTCTATGCAGATCATCCATTTACTTACTATATTGTCAATAAGCAGAGGGGTGTTCTATTTGCTGGCAAACAACTTAAATTTTAAACATGACACGACATGATCTTGCATGCAGCCTAATATTTTTATAAGACTGCTTTACGGTGATAATTTACAATGTCTTTATTTTATACTAAACAAGCATGTGACTTTTATTTAATAAATAAATATTTAAACGAATAATAACTACGTTTATAAACTATCCACAGTTATTCGCATTATGATGGTATCGGCCGATATCATGCGGAATAGGCGCAAATATTTCTATGCCACGCATCCATTTATTTACTTTATTAAATCGAAGAACAATATTCAGCTCTTTGCCGGAAAGCAGGAACGTTGATTTAAAATTTGTAGAAATCCATAAATAAATGAATTATTGAATATGTCAGCACCCGTCTTTTATTTAATTATAATATTTGAATTTGGCGCCAAACCGAAGTATTGCAGACTGAGCTAAGTATCGATAACTTTATTTCTGAAAGCATCGGAAACACGATAAGTATCGAAAGCAGTGCTATTAAGTTTTTTCTGTTATGCCAATGCTAACAGCAGCTGTTGCATTTCAAATTGTGTTTCATATTTCTCTATTATCTTTGGATAAACGGCAAGTTAGTTGTTTTACTTGCTTCAAAAAAATGTTAAAAGTATTAAGTTGACGTACAACGAAATATTAAGTGATGATGTGCTCTGAGAAACTATTGCTGTTAAAGTAGTAATACTTGCTGTCGATAACATTTTAGCAGAATGTTAAGCTGTCGTTGCCCAAGTAGAGCTGTCTCTGTTTCTCTTCCTCAGTCCAATTAGTGATTTGAAAGAGTGCGGACGTGTCGCGGACTTGGTATAAAACTAAAATAGAAGCACTGCAAATGCACATAAAAAGTGAACGCCGCATTCAATTAGTCAACAGTGCATTCTAGAGTACATACGGATTGAAACATTATTTTATTTGAAATCAAAATACTTGCATGAGCAAAGTAATCAAAATAATAATAGTTGTAAGAGATTTGAAGCGCTGCCAAAGAGTGTTTTTTTAAAGTGAGCAAATAGAAATCTGCCACCAACACATATTTTCACATTCCCGCTTCCCATACAGTTTCGTGCATCGCGTGTGTTTGCGCGGCATTGTACGCTGGTGTGAGTGAGTCGTATCGTCGTTTCATATGTAAAAAGTAAGATAAAGAGACTGCAAAAATATTTTGTCCGCAACGTTTTGCTGCTATATTCGTAAAACAAACTTTCGACTTCAGTGTCGTTGCCTGCTGCTGGAAAGAGCAAGAGCGAGAGAACGTGTGTGTGAGTGAGTGAGTGTTTGCAAGTGCAAGGCACGTGAATGTCGCCAAACCCCAATCCAGCCTATCAACCGCTACCTACTGCCGCGGCAGCCATGGACAATCCGGCGATGAGCAACAGCAGCAGCAGCAGTGGGAGCAACGATGACGTTGCCGGACTTGATCCACACGGATTACCAGCGACTTATTCGTCACAACAATTAGTAACATCTGATTTCGATTCGATGGAGCGCCTGAGAGGCAATGAAGGCGATCCGCCTCCCCGTCAAACAACACCAAAGCAATGGTTCACCGTCATTGTGCTCTGCTTTGTCAATCTCATCAACTACATGGATCGCTTTACAATTGCGGGTAAGTCAAGAGTTCAATTAGATTAAGCTACACACTACAGAGACCCGCATACTGTGCTAATTGTTATCAGCAGCGACGGGACTGTCTCTCTCTCCTCGCTCTCCAAATGCAGTCAAAGATTGCACGCCAGAGGGCGCCCGTATTCCCCTCTCCCGCTCTCATACCCTACACTTACTGTGGGTATTATTAGTTTGACATTTAAACTGACAAATCAATTGTTAGAGTATTTTATTTTCGGCATTTCATTGTTGTTTGTTTTAGTTGTCGGTTTTGTTGATATTGTTATCGCCGCGTGCTACGATGCTTTGCCTACTGTTTACAAAGATAACACAAGGCAAAACGCTGGATTAAGTTTATTTTCCGTTATTTGTTACGTCACAGCGACTAAATTGTGCTATTTTGACGTAGTTTGTGTTTGGGTGTACAGGGGTGTGTTTACGCATCTTGTATGACTAATCACATTTACTCATTTTGAATCATACGACCTGCTAAATTACTTTATTCTCTATCTTTATCTTTGTCACTCAACCGACACTGCTTCCCTTATATATCGTATGATATTTTCTATGACTCTGCTAGCCAATCAATCATTGGGTTCACTTCTGGCTATTTAGTCAAATTTCGTGAAATCTTAACACTTTTATGCGAAATAACCACCTGACTACATGCGATAACAAACAAAGCCAGAGCTACGCATATATCCGTCTGGGGGAGTATAATTACGTCTATTGCACTCCCGACTCCTCGTGACACTCTAAGCCCTCTAAGGAATTTTTTATTTATTCGCTTTAATGTTTACACACAAGCGTCTAGGAAACTCGAATAGTCGTACGACTCCCGCTTATCAATTACAATTGTTTACAAACTATATATGGCGTGATTATTGCGTGAATCATTTCTGTTTTATAATCATTCATTACAAGTTAGGAAAAAATAAAACAAATGAAACTTGTTTACAACGGGATTTTATTGCAAGATTTTCATTTCATGGCAAATAAAGCCTAAACCAGTTGCGCATTTGGCTCATTGAGCTACTGCAACTAAACTAAACTAATCTATATAATTAGTGTATAGTATTTTAGTAACCCCATTAACATTTTCAGTAATTTCTTTTGTTTTAATGTGAAATCGTAAACTTGAACTTTTAAGCTTAATCATCAGTTTTTTTTTTTTTTTTTTTTTGAATGACACTGTCCATCATTGATAACACAAGCGACGAGGCTAAAGCCCCAAAGAAGCCCAAGGGCATTATCACTGCAAACTCGTTAACCAACACTAACGCAACAGTATGCACAACACTTTTGAAGCATTAACAAGTAAGGAAAGTACAGTCGAGCAAGCCCGACCGTAAAATACTCTCTGCCTTTTTTCCCGATTAATTTATTAAAATCGGTATCGAGATATTACAATGTGTAGTACTTGCATTAAAACACGTTGAAACAAAAACAATCTAAGCATTATCACACATACATCTGTTTGTCTGTTTGCGAATACACATACGTTTGACAATATATGATGCATATACATGTATGTATGTATGTGTGTATTCAGCGCGGCCAGCGACTGCGGGCAGCGCTGCCGCCACGCAGGCAGCGAAAACATTCGAACATGTGCTTGTATGTTTCTATCTCGCTTGCACTCATACAAGATATTGCATTCAGTTAACAATATTGTAACGCTTCTAGTTTTCTTGTTTATAGTGCGATTTCAATGCGCCTTTCAGAATAGTTTGATATAGTTAGTCTTCACACGAATTATAAATTACAATACTGTACTATATTAACAAACGCCTAAAAATATTTTTTTTATTTTTATTAATTGTGGGAAAAAGGGGCGTGGCAGTCCAAAATTTTAAATGTCAATGCATTTAGGATGTCGCAAGGAACCTCCATACCAAAATTGGTGATCCTAGGTGCAATAGTTGTTGAGATATTCGCCCAAAACACCTATTTTTTCCGAGGTGTGTCTAGTTTTTTCATCATTGTGGGCGAAGTGGGCGTAGCATCGAAAAAAAAAAGATTCTTGTATTGACTGACTAAATATCTGATCGATTGAGACCAAGCTCGAACTTGTAGCTCTTACCATCTCTGAAATCTGTTTGTTCATACGGACGGACAGACGGACAGACGGACAGACGGACAGACAGACGGACAGACGGACATGGCTATATCGACTCGGCTTGTGATGCTGATCAAGAATATATATACTTTATGGGGTCTGCCACGCCTCCTTCTGCCTGTTACATACATTTTCACAAACCCAATATACTCTTGCAGAGAGTATAAAAACTGATTTGCACTTTCGCTAAGCCCTTAATTGCCAGCCAAACAGCAAAATAATCGTATGATTCTTTTTAATCAAAAGGGACTCATGACAGGAAATGATATATTCAACTTAAATATAGTATATATAATAATAATAATATACAAATTGGGCGATAAGTTGTTTTTTTATGTACACGATACACAGTTTACACGTCATGCCATTTATTTATACGCTTATTCATCATGCGAATACGAATACGAGTATACGAGTATTTGTATTCGTATTCAAACTCAATACTACACACTCATATTGTGTATCTTGAGCTAACAATTCTCCCCAGACCCGTTTATTTGCATTAAATTATTGGAAATCTGATGAAAGCTTTTAATTTGAAATGCTCTTAACCTCTTAGCTAACCTGTGTTAATTAAAGTTCGCTTGAAGTCATTAAATATTGCCTCTAGTAGTAAAAGCAAATCTATAATTAACAATTATTTTTGAATGCGCCTGCAGTTGATTACCGTTGACTGATAACAGTGATAAGGGTTATCGTAATTAGTGATAATAGTTGGCTCTTATCGCAAACTCAATTTGTAACCAACACAGAAGTTGCATTAAGTTGGCACTGCACGTAGAGATCGACAACGGCACGTGGCCAGAACGGCTTAAGCCATGTGATTGACATGTCGTTGTTTAAGCCAACAAATTGAGTGTTTTGTTGTCTTACCAGTTGCTCGTAGGGTTCAATTCACCTTCAATATTGCAAATATTCAATTTCCATTTTAATTTTTGTGTTTTACTGTATTTTTTGGATATATGTCGAAACATTCGATGTGGCCCCAACGAGTAACGAGCTCTCATTATCATAAATATCGGACAGTGTTGGTGTTAGTGTTGCAAAATCTTTTTTCAGCACAGTCACAGCCAACTTAATGGCATTCATTTAATTATGCTTTCAGTGCCCCCCAAGTTTTGACCTCAACGTAGCGCCCATAGACTCTGAGTCTCTCTCGTTTTGAACTCGCGATGCAAATGATCTCAGACTTTTAAATAATCGCCCGATTCGACGTAGCTTTAAATTAAAGTTTGCTATTATTTTTTTAATAGCCAGATTTTGCAATTTTCCTGCTAAAATCCCCTGTCTAAATGTTAATTCACTTGTTTTTGGCCTTTTCATTCATTCAGCAAAATATCTGCTGATGCAAAATTGTTGACAAAATACTGAATACAAAATAAACTAAGACTGAACTTTGTACGACAGCTGAGAGTCAACATTTGAAGTGAAACGATTTTAAATCTATCTATATAAGCCTATATATGCTGTCTATATGTCTATCTATTATTATATATATAGTGTATACAAATTTCTTAAAATCAGACCATGCATAGCCTGTTGCTTGTCTACGTAATCATTTGGCCACTTTCCAAAAAAAACAAACACTAACAAAATAAAATTAAATACTTGTACAATAATTGTCAACAGTTTTAAGAGCGTCGATTGCACTCGCAATTTAAAAATATTAAATAAAATACTGCTAAAAATACTAAAAAAGTAATACGCTAAATACTTAATTAAATATTACGTGATCTTTTGTTTATGAAAGTTTTGAAACGTCATTGAAATTTGTACGTTTTTTATCTCTTTTTTTTTTATGTAGATAGTGCTATTTTGCATTTTGTACAAGTCTCGCTGTATTTTTGGGCATAACAACAATTTGTTGGCTAAAATTGTTACAAAACTTAACAAAAATTCCCATTGAAAACTTTCATTTTGTGCGAATTTTTGTTGTATATATAATAAAGTTTATAAATAAAATGATGCTCTTATTGAATATGCCACTTTTAATTTTTTTTGCACAAACTGTCAAATGTTTTTTGTTGTTGTCGTGTTTGCTGCACTTTACAATATTTGCCATCTTTGCCATATTTCATTTGCGTTTTCTATGTCAATGACCGGGAGAGCCAAAAGAAAAAAAGTGGCAAACAGAAATAGCGACAAAACAACCTGTAAAAAGCACAAGTTAAATAAACAACAACAATAACAGTCAGCTTAACAATAGAAGACTGAACAATTGAGCAGATGAGGAAGAGTTTAAAGCTCTGGAAACTTCATCACTTTATGCTTGATAATCGATGCGCAAAGCTTTTAAACGATTTCTACTTTTCCAAAAGAAAGTCATTAGCTTTCCCATTATAAAAGACAGAAAAAAAAACCTGTGTAGGGAGAAAAGAGGAAAATTGTGTTTATATCATCACTTAATGCTTTCAAGGCATTTTGATTTTTTTTAGAGGAAGTCTTTTATCTGACTCTGCACATCGCGCGATTCTTCAAGGCCATAAAGAATCGCTTTCAAGTTAGCAACCATTTCATTTTTCATTCATATTAATGAGGCAGAGAGACGCGTTCAACTTGTTTCATTCTACCAATATGCACTATCAAAGCCTAGTCTGAGTCTTCAACTGCTGCTAGACAAGTGCCTTCTACTAGCTGAAATGGAAACAGTTCCAAGTTCCGTCTGACAATATCCAGTCAACAGTGCGAGAATGGGAGAGACACAAAGAGAGAGCAAGAACGGTTGTGGGGGAAGCAACCAAAACTGGTTCTCGATTTACTCTCGCAAGTTTCTATAACCGGCAAAAATATGTCGAGACGCTCTCTCGAAAAGTAAAAACAAGAAAAGCAACAACAACACGCAAAGCCTTTGTCGCGACGTCTGACCCCCTCACACTTCTGACTCTCAAGACAACGCAATGCTAAAAATGCCATAAACAAACGTCGAACCTTGCGAATATCTGTCTTACTCACACACGTACACACACCCGCTCGCAAACTGCTTGTGGATCGAAACTTCACACTCACGACGCATACACATGCGTACACTATGCATGTATATGTAAGCAATGCATATGGTATTACACACCCCACATTGCTTTTAACATCGCGTGGCGCTCGACGCTCAGTTGGCGTCGTCGTACCGTTACGTCACTGGCCAAACAAACGCGCTGATTGGTTGAAAAAATCGTACG
This sequence comes from Drosophila acutilabella, assembly GCA_035046005.1. Taxonomy (NCBI): domain Eukaryota; kingdom Metazoa; phylum Arthropoda; class Insecta; order Diptera; family Drosophilidae; genus Drosophila; species Drosophila acutilabella. The sequence goes on along the minus strand of JAWNOK010000024.1, from coordinate 9,732,474 downwards.
ATAAATTTCTCAAAAGCGAAATGTGCAAAAGACCCAGAAAATGAAATAATTAAACATAAAACGTCAGCCGAGCGTTTGCGGTTGCTGCTGCTGCTGCCTCTGCCGCTGGCTGAATCACACTTCGTTTAACTTCGTGCCACGTCGAGCGAAGCGTTCGTCTGTTCGTTAATTCAGTTCACAACTTGTTGAGCTTTTTGGTAATGGTATTGGTAATATGGTTAATATTATTAAAGCCGGCTCATGCCGGCCTTCCCCTCAATATTTCTCATTACTCTTGACCAATAATAATTTTGATTTCTTCATATTTTTATCGAGTGCAAGCGCACTAACAGAACCTTTTGCCGTTAGATTTTTCGGTGGTTATTAGAGGCCACTGCACGTACACAACAGTAGTAAATTTGTGCATCGTTAATTATAGTTGGTAAATCATGCATAATAAACACAAACCGTTATTGTCTAGGTCGTGTTGTCAATACTATAATTAATGGCTATTTAAGTGACTTGCATATCCGTCAGTTAATTTGAAAAATATTTATAAGAAAGATGATCAGTCCGGAAACAAACTGTATGTGTACGGAATGCCAGTTGGCAGATACTACTAAGCAAATAATATATATACTATATGTTCTTCATTAAGGCCCGTTATCAAGCATTTCGTTAAACAAAACACTGATATAATGCATATTTATCAACAATTGTTGGCATGACATTGGCCAAAACTGATACCGAAACTGAATTTATGAATAAGGTTACAATTATTTGCTTACTTTGGCGATTTGTTTATATTTTTAATTCATATGGAATCAGTTTTGGTATTTTTAGCATTGAAGTAGCGCTGTTAAAAATTGCCAGCAATAACAGCGTAGAAAACTGTTAGCTAACATGATTCCATAATGGGTGCCATATAAGATTAAGTACATATTGTCTGTAACTATATGCTTATATAAAAATCAGGTTTGCTTTAACAATTAGCGGTAACAGACTAATCTATAACTAACAATAACACTTGTGCTATAAGTGTACTTAAACTATACCCACTCCCCTCTCTCTTTACAGGTGTGCTAACCAATGTACAGCATGACTTCGATATAGACAACGATAGTGCGGGATTACTACAGACGGCCTTCGTGGTCTCCTACATGGTATTTGCACCGCTCTTTGGCTATTTGGGTGATCGCTACTCCCGTCGCTGGCTTATGATTGTGGGCGTTACCTTGTGGTCAACAACAACACTACTCGGCTCGTTTATGAAACAGTTTGGATGGTTTCTCACATTCCGTGCCCTGGTGGGCATCGGGGAGGCTTCTTACAGCACCATAGCTCCCACAATCATATCCGATCTGTTTGTGAACAGTATGCGTTCCCAGATGCTAGCGATGTTCTACTTTGCCATACCCGTGGGTTCGGGTCTTGGGTAAGTTCAACTTAGGATAGAGCTGCTCGACTGTCTAAAATGTATTTTGATTACAATTGATCATTGAACGATTCCGGGTCATGGGCCTAGGCAGTCACTAACCGCCGTAGATAGACAGAGCACAGACGAGGGCACGTTTTGCTTAGTCGACTGTTTATTTTGTTGTCAGCAGTCAGCAGTGAGCAGTCAGTAGTAAACTTTTATCAGCTGTCTGTTATCAGTTCGATGTCTGCTCTTCTTTGTAGCAATCAATTCTCAGGTTGTGTGTGAAAGATTCGTTGATTTGTTCACCTTTTGTGGCTTCGGGTTAAGTTGCAAGTTTAATTGCATAGTTTATTCAGTTTATGTTTTATTTATAGCAAATCAAATGCGAATTTAAACTCAATTAAAGCCAAATTCACTTAAGTGGGGTCAATTGGCCAGGGGAAATTGTTCATGCAATTGACAATTGACAGCCAATGCAACGAAATGTGCGTCAGTTCAACACTTGTCCCACTGTCCATCTGTCCCCATCATCCCAATCACGTCATGTAACTAATTTGTTCTCTTTGCAGTTACATTGTTGGCTCAAAGACTGCAGAATTTGCCCAAAACTGGCGCTGGGCTCTGCGTGTGACCCCGTTTTTGGGTGTGATCGCTGTGATACTCATCTGTATGCTCAAGGATCCGCAACGTGGAGCCAGCGAAGGCACGGAGAACATGCAGCCCACTTCCTTCTGGACAGACATCAAGGAACTGGTCAAGAATCGCTCGTTTATGCTCTCTACCACGGGATTCACCTGTGTGGCTTTTGTGGCAGGTGCGCTGGCCTGGTGGGGACCCACCTTCATTCATCTGGGCCTTAAGATGCAGCCTGGCAATGAGAATTTGAAACTGGATGAGTAAGTATTTCCCACCCCCGACCCCCTCGACCCAACGAGACACCCCCTCTGACAATTCTGTTGTTGTTGCCTCAAAAAAAAGTGTTAGCTACAAATTTGGCCTGGTCGCCATGGGTGCTGGCCTAATTGGAGTTCCTCTGGGCTCGGTGCTGGCCCAGAGGCTGCGTCCACGTATCGAGAACTGTGATCCCTATATCTGTGCCGTTGGATTGTTCATATCGGCGCCGATGGTGTTTATGGCCCTGATTGTGCCCAAGATGAGTGAAACGCTGTGCTTCTTCTTTGTGTTCATTGCGCAGGTGACGCTCAATCTGAGCTGGTCCATTGTGGCCGACATGCTGTTGGTAAGCCAAGAAAACAAAGCGTTAAAACCCCCAGTGATAACAACCAGAACAACAACAACAACTGTCTTGTGTCCCAGTCTCTTAGTCTCTGTCTCAATCTCAGTCCCCAATCTGTTTTAACTGTTTGATTCTAACCAATTTGTTTGCTGCCTCTTGTATAATCCTAACCTGACCACTCTCTTAGCGTCTCCTTGATATTTGGGCTTATTACCATGTTCGCTGGTCTGCTTGGCGTTCCACTGGGTTCAGTTCTATCGCAAACGCTGAGGAAACGCTTCCCGACCGCCGATCCCGTTATCTGCGCTACTGGCCTGCTTCTTAGCGCTCCGCTTTTGACCGGCGCCTGTTTGCTCGTTTCTAGCTCCACGACTTTTACCTATTTATTGATATTTTTTGGTCAATTAGCTTTAAACATGAACTGGGCAATTGTTGCGGACATTTTGCTGGTAAGACAATTTATAAACAAATTCGAAAAACAACAAAAAACAAATTCACTTCAATTGCTAACCAAATTGTACAAAAAAACAAACAAATTCTTTTTATCCATTTATTTTTTGGCTTTTGTAACTTTGCACTTTTAGTAATGTTCCATATATGTTTAGTATTGTGTGTAAAATTTTATTAACTTTTTACTGTTATAACACACACACACACACACACACACCCGCACGTGCATCACCCACACACTTACACACACACACTCTGAAATTCACCCACTTGCGCTGTAATTTATTTAACTTTTCATTTGGTTGTGGTGCATTTCATTATTGGCACTTAAGAAACCCGGTAACGAGGGTATAACAAGTTTGTTCAATTTATAAGACAATTTATATATTTTTGAACCATCTGTTTAAAGTTCTAAGTCAACAATCTCTGAGTTTTTAAGAGCTAGTTGGACTAAATTTGGTTTATGGCTCAACTATGTTTGTAGGCAGCGTGAAGTTGTTTTAATTTTGGAATGCCACGCCCTTTTTAGTCATAAAAGTTGATTTTAACCAGTACCTGTTAAGGTAAACCCTTCGAATTTAACAGTTATCTAGAGTATAAACATTATAAAACGATAGAAAGTTAGTTACTTAAGTTAATATGAGGCCTAACAACGAGTCTATAGCAGTCACAGGGTATACCACTGCCAGTACAACTCTACTATAATTTTCTACTGCTTTCTTATTAAATATCTGCACGCATTTCGCATTCCCATTCCCATTTTATATTCCCGAGGGAGTCACCCCTAAACTAAACCCCAAGATGTAGAAGAAAGATGGGCAAGTCAAGACCCCCAGGGGTGCAGTGCCGCAAAAGAAAAGTCAAGAAATTACATTACTTTGTTCAGCTTTTTCCACCCTGTTTTCCATGACCCCAAAAAGAAAGACAATTCTTATTCCCCCACCATACCCCCAGAAATTTCCTTGGCATGAGTTGAGTACAAGTTTATTTATGTGTCAGTCACGTTTCGTGGCTAAAACAGATGCTCTTAGCTGTGTTCTTTCTGCAGCTGACGATGATCAGCTGTGGCCAAAAACGCACGTAACCGCATAAACGAAACTATGCGAAAAGTATCGCTCTTTTGGGGGGTTTATTTTTGGGAATGCAACAGTTCCGCTTTGGCAAAACGGTGCGTATGAGCATTCTTGGCGTCCCACTAACTGATTATCTAATCAGCCAGCAGCCAGGTACAAAAGAGCTTTAAGGTGGCACCACCCCAACACATTATCGTCTGATTTTATATTTATTTAATGAACTTTGTTTATGTTTCTGTAATCAGCTAAAATTTCTTTTATTTTGTTTATTTTTTCGCTTTTTATTGCAATTATTTTTATTAGTTTGATATTCCACGCTGAAACACCCACACACACATACACACGCCCATACACTCATTTTTACTTGTTTATAACAGTAAACAGTTAATGTAGACATTTGATTTTTGTTGTATAAATTTGAAATTAGAGTAAAACAGAAAAATGTAGACAACAAATTGCCACAGTCAAGAATTCGGTCGATCGCTCGCTAAAGAGAGAGGGAGAGAGAGAGAGCGTTGATAGAACTGTTCCCAGTTGCCAGCTGCCAGCTGTTCTCACTTTCGCTTTAAAATTGTCATCGGCGACACAAACCCAATTGGCTATACCCGCTACAACCGCTTACGCCTCAGTGGCGTCATCTATGGCGAGCTTTTGTTATTGAGACTGCTTGAAACTTGACTGTTGACTGTGGCTTTTGCACAACTTGCGCTTATTGGCACTGCTTATCACCACCTAATTTGCTATTCTAACCACTGTTGTTGTTGTTGGTAACACTGCTTGTTTTATCTGCTTAATACACTCTTAAACACATTATTAATCTCTTAAACTGTTGTTCTTGTAGTATGTGGTGATGCCCACACGTCGTTCGACCGCTGAAGCCTTCCAAATTCTCATCTCCCATGCGCTGGGCGATGCCGGAAGCCCCTATCTAGTGGGTGCTGTAAGTATTGCCAAGAGTTCAACTAAAGTCAGATTAATTTATATATTTATTACACTTTTTTAACAGATTTCTGTTGCTATTAAGCGCAGCTTGAGTGCCAAGACCGAAAAGATTGCTGAACAGTCGATGCAGATTCTCTCGCAGGTGAAAGAGAACGCAACAGAAGCGCTCACCGATTCTCTGCAGAACTTTGCGCCCAAAACAACTGTAAGTACAGTGAACTCTTGTTAGAAGAGACGCACGTTTAACTAAGTTTTACTCCCACAGAGCTCGGAAGATGTTATCTCCTTTGAGGCACTACAGTATTCACTATTCTCAACGACCTTCGTGGAGGTGTTGGGTGGTATTTTCTTCCTCTGCACCGCCTGCTATGTGATCAAGGATCGCCGCAAAGCCGCTCAAACCTCAATTGGTAAGCAATCTAGGTCTATATAGAATGTAGACTGTATTTTTATTGGGTCTCTTCTGCGATCTGTTCACTTCTCTATTCTAAATTTTCGGTATTTCGTCTACTTTTTTTATTTGTTTCTTGGCGATCTTGAAATACAGTTAGAGATTTGAGACTGTCGCCAGGTGATAACACTAAAGATATATTCGATTCGGATTGTCTGGTCATGTGCACCGATATTGCGATGAAAGAGCGGGCGTGACGGCTTAAAACACCCAACGACCGCACTGAAAATAGCGTGTGTTCTATGAGTTGTAGAATTTATAGCTACCTCCCATCCAAATCTAAATATTTTTGGCCAAAAGAATCTCGGTAGGTGGAAGTACCAAAAGCAGAACTAAAAAAAAAAAAAACATTACGAGTATTCCAAAATTTTGCATCGTTTGTTTGTTTGTCTGCGATCTGAATTAACCAAAATATGCATTTATATGTGTGTTGAACAGATCGTTCCGAGGCGTTTTCCATTATAACCACACACATATACACACAAACACCCTCGCACACACACACACACACACTCGGCTGTTGTAGAACTGTTAATGCTGCCCAAAATCGCTGCTTCTTCCTCTTTGTGTCCCTAACATTTCGTTAATTGTTTATGCTTATTGAATTAATAATATAAATCGACTATAACTAATCGATATTTTATCGCTTACAGAATCGAGCAGTCATGAGCGGATAGTGCAGCGTGGCTAAAATCAACAAGTTCTACGTCGCTAGAAGAATCCCAGCTGGGCTTTTGGGTAGAATGGATACTGACTGAGAATCATCTAATTAAATCATCTAATTTATAAACAAACACACACACACACACATAGAATCATGTGTAAATCAAGCACCCTTATTTCACACACAAACACACACACACACACACACATATATATATATATATGGATATATATATTTATACCGCAGTCGATTTGATATAACTTTTCAAAGTCCCCAATGAGGAGGCACGTTCCTAACCAGAAATCAAGTTAATCAATCAGATTGCTATATATATACAGATATATATATAGATATATATGTACAATATAGTGGGTGATACTTGTGGCTATGTATATAGTTATCGATATCGCGGGGATCGTAGAGTCATATTCATCAGTTTTTACTTCTTTAATTAGTTTGTTAGCCTATTTAAATTTAAATTTACATTTTAAATCAAAAATACACTATGGGACTGCATTTCATACGCCTTCTCGTTTATTTTGCTCCTTTAGCTTTAAGTTTTAATCCGATTTTGAAAATTATATACATAAATTTCACTAATAATTCGGAATATATATTATAAATTTTAAGAGTTTGAAGTTATGAAAAAATAGCAGAAACTTCCTCGTTTATCTCAGGCACGAGCGTATGGAATGTTCTGATGATGGGGTTACAGTTTGTAAATACTATAAATACTAGTTAACACCCGGCCATAAGTGTTAAGCGCGTAGTCTATACATAGTTATAGCTAACTATAACATAAATATATATATATATATATATATATTGTAATAATAATTATATTAATTTTACTTTTATTTGTAACCGTAGCTAGTGCGTTTAACAAATTTGTCTTGAATACAAAATACACAAAGAGAAAAATAAAAGCAATTGAAATTATAAATATAATCCATGTCTTTTCATTTAAAATAATGGGAAATTTCATTTAAAATAATGGGATTTTAAAAGGTACTTTTTGTTATTAAGAGCACACAAGCAGCATAAAATTTCCCTAGGTGCAGTATCCACTCACGCACACAATGTTAATTACGCTCAGAGAAAACTCTGCTGCAGCTTATTCTCTTAATTCGGTCTCTCCGTTTGTGTGTTTGTTCGCTGCCGCCTGCAGAGGATGCACTCCCGCTCACTACGTTAGTTGCGCTTTATGCTCTATTTTCCGTCTCTTCTCCGTTTGTATGTTTGTTCGCTGTCGACCGCAAGCCCTGCAGAGCACACTCTCCCGCTCACTACGTTAATTGTGCTTTATGCTCTATTTTCCGTCTCTTCTCCGTTTGTGTGTTTGTTCGCTGTCGACTGCATGCTCTGCAGAGCACAGTCTCCCGCTCAGTACGTTAATTGCGCTTTATGCTCTATTTTCCGTCTCTTCTTCGTTTGTGTGCTTATTCGCTGTCGACTGCAGGCTCTGCAGAGTACACTCCCCCGCTCACTACGTTAGTTGCGCTTTATGCTCTATTTTCGGTCTCTTCTCTGTTAGTGTGTGTGTTCGCTGCCGCCCGCAAAACACACACTCACACGCACAGCTGTGCGCTTACACACATGCTATTGATTATGTGCGCCTGGTATTTCGCTAAGGAAAAATCTCTGGTTTATCACTTTCGCTGCTGCCTTGCCGTTTGCGATCTGCAGACTAGCTAACAGCTGTTATTCTTAACAGTTCTATCAGGTTAACAGATTATTTCCTAAATTGTGTTGTTTCTTACTGTGGATTTCTGTTCGCCTGATAATTCAACTGGGAATTTAAATATGCCAGCCGTAAAACCAGACGAACGGAACTTTCAGTAGGTCGCTAAGCACAAATTCAAACTCAACGGACACTGAAAATAACAAGGAAAGATATTTTTGAATTTTATATATTTCTTTTCCAACTCTTCAAAATAACATAAACTAGTAAAAAAAAAAATAAAATTAAGACAATGAAGAACATGTTCTCAGCAGGCATTGTTCTATGTTACGATTCTAACAAAAAATAATAATTAATAAATTTAAATAAAATGTCGCTTTTTATTCATTTATTTATATTATAAAATATGTATATTTATAACTTGCTATGAATGAAGAATTTTGTTGTCAAGTTCTAATAAATTAAATTAAATGAGATTAAAATTATTTACAAAATTGGGGAGGAAATCGTTTTAAGTTGCTTATTATTATTTATACGGGATCAATTACTTGACATTTAAATTGATAACATTTAAAATGCGAGCCCATGCACAAAAATAGTACGGGGTCTCTGAGGTTTATTAAGAAATAATTTAGGTAGCACGTAGAAGAATGTGTGGCTCTCCTTATAGGATATATATTTTCCTGATCAATAAAGAAATAGCCTTGCATCCCAAAATAAAGTTTAAGATGGAAACAATACAAACAGTGATGTATGATTGATTTAAGGATTACGGGGTCTTTCAAAGTCGTCTTGACGGTCAAATTGTTAAAGCAAAATAATCTTTTGCAATTTTAGACTTTCAAAAAAAAAGTAGAAAAGGTATTTTTTTTTTTTAAATTCCATTCCATGTTTATTATATATTAAATAAACATATATTTAATTTTCTGCTGTCAGCCAAAAACCTACATAGCAGTCAGCTTTTAGTCGTTCAGCAAGTACACAGTTGAAAGCACTTGAGTACACTCACACACACTCGCTAGCTAAAAATTTATTTCTCTTCGCAATACACAAACCAAGACGGATTTACAGTTATACATAAATGCAAACACGCACACATGCACTTAAATTGCATGTGTGTGTGTGTGTGTGTTTATCTTTGCGGGTGTCCAGTGGATTTCGGAATTTTTTACAATGTCTGCATTATTATAGAACACACATGTTTACTCGTTCAATGCCAAACTCTTGCTTTGGGTAGATGCAGTCATAAAACGAAATCCTGTGAGAACACGAACGATCGCGCACGAACCTCGTGTGCATGTGTGCACATTCTTTGTGTGTGTGCGCGTGTCAATAAACCGGAGAGCGAAGTATATAAGAAGCATGGAAGAGCAACGTCTCAGCTCAGTTCGTTGTGAAATTCTTAGAGGAACACAACTCGCTTTTTGAGCGGGAAGATTCAATTTTTTAGTAGAAAATAACCATACATTATGGATAACGCATTTGTAAGTTCAATAAATGTTTACCTAAAAAAACAATGTCGATTATAAATTTATTAATTGCAGTTTAGAGGGAAATATGAACTTCCCACAAGTTCTTTTAATGATATGCACTTTGGTGGAACTTATGCGAGGGAACCAATCAATATACGGGAAGCATACAACATACCAAACCTTCACGCCGATGTGGGAAACATACCGTTGTTCCTGGCGACACCGCCACAGTCCCCACATGAACCGCACCAGGAACCGATGGTGGACATGCCATCACTGCGAGCCATGCTGGCCAGCAATTTATCACAGTTTCCTCCCACTGGATTTATAGTGCACATCCCGTGTTTCCTTTGCAAGCAGCCCTTTAGCGACATCGACAGCTTAAGGGATCACCTGACGCTGCATGCCTCACACCTGAACATGGGCATCGGTGCCACACCTGTGGTTGCACCACCCCAAACGCAATTACCACCACCTCCAGTTCCTCCTCCTGCCTCACCTCCAACAAATTTAAATAAACAGAATCAGCAGAAAGAGAAAATCACCTGTGACTTGTGCGGCACGAGAATGAGATCAGAGACGTGTCTGTACCTACACAAACGGATGCATCACAACCTGCAAATGCAGTTCAATAAGAAGGGCTATTCAAAAGGCCACAAGTGTCATCTGTGCAAGAAAAGCTACAGACGTGAAGGCAATCTGCTGAAGCACATGGAAATCAGACACCGAAGGCATCCATTTGTTGCTGCCTTCCAGCCAGAGCTGCCTTCTCAGTCTATGGTTCCAACGCAGCAAATGTCACCAGCGAAGCTGACGCCTCCAGCGCAGCCAATGCGACCAACGCAGCTTACGCTTCCAATGCAGCTAACGCCGACAGCGCAGCTAACGCCACCAGCGCTGCCAACGCCGCCAGCGTCCGTTGATGGTGAAATTAGTGCACCTAAAAAAAAAAAAGTGTGGAGCACGAAACTGTTAAATGCCGTTGCAGCTGCCAACTACAGCCCTGCCACGGAATCCGCCTCCAAGTACAAAGCCTCCAATTGCAGTCCAACCTCAAAGCCTAAGCAAAAATACGCGCTGCGTTCTCCATTTTGCAATCCGTATGTTCTCAGTGCGCACAGCTAAAGTATGAAATTGTTAATAATTTATAAAAATCTTTTGAACTTTTAGAAATCTCTGGATTGATTACGATAACCATGTTCCATAAGAAGCTCTCTTTGGGGATACAGCAAGAAGCATTTTACAAATAAAATACAATTTTAAAGCAGAGATTAAAGCCAAAGCTACTGAACAAATTTGAAATCATTTTTGTCTTATCGCAAGCTAAATGAAATTGGCATCGCATTGAAATTAAATTCATGTTTATAATATACAAAACTATTTGCTTGTATGTATGTATGTGTCCAATAGCGATAAGAATGGCGAGGCAATCAACAGCTCACTGGAAAGGAGATCAGCATCCACAAATGAAATCCAAAGCAAACAACGAAGTAGAAATCGAACGAAGTCGTTGCCTTCGTGCATTTCCAGGCGTGCACACACACAAACACACACACGCGGTTAAGCTTTCGTTTAATATTTTCTGCTGATAAGGCAAAATATTGTAAGACTCGCTTTATTCGGCTTTCGTTTTACTGGAAATAAACAAAACGCTTAATGAACTCGAATTTTGTTTTTGTCTTCCCATGGAAATTCAAACATCAGCAGAATCTCGAATGTGTAAATAATACGAATTGTGATTACTTCAGTTGAAGTCCAGTAGTAGTCCAGTAGTCAAGTAGAAAACAACTCAGTTTTCTCGAAGTTTCTTCATAGTAAGTATATTGATATTTCACATAGAAACGTATGTACTTTAAAAATACACAAAGAAAATGTCAAGTGTAAACTGCTTAGAAAATAAATGCTTTAAAAAAACAAGAGAAAATAGTACAATTGAATATTTCAACGGGTAGAAGAGGTGTCGAGGAGGTTTTTAAGGAGTTTCTCCTTTATTACGTTCCCAAGATAAAAATCTGGAAATCTATTCACTGACCCTTGTCATTAGTTTTTATTACTTTACAACCGTCCTGCCATGAGTCTATTTTTAGAACCTAAGCTCAGCGGTTATAAATTCTAGTCGCATGTTTCTTTCACTCATTCCGATGTAAGGGTAAAAGATCAGCAGGTAGATTTTGTGTGCATCTATACAAGTACAGATTCTGCTATTTTTTATGTAATTGAATTAAGGAAAATATTTAATAATGTCTCATATATAGTACCACTTAAGTTACTTAGTTTACAATAAATGATTTTACGGAAATGAGATGCGGGCGTATCATATTCCACCAACTTTGTGAGAGCGTTGTTTACATTTGTATTGCAAACTCGCCAGTGCTAACACACACATAAATGAAGGCACATGTACATGTATGTGTGTTCAATGGGTGGTTGCTGTTGTATCTTATATTCAACACTTTCCAACACTCTTTTTTAAGTGCACAGCACGCCGTCCCTTACATTTATTGTTTAGCACTTAGTGGAATACAAACGCACACACGCACGTGTCCCGAATAGATGTGTTTATTGCGTTCTCTCATTTTACGTTTGGAAATTCTATCAGTTTCATTTTTACACACAACGAATGCGGATCGAAAGGAATTGAAATTAACGTAGAAACAGCTGGAGTTGCACAAAATTAAGCAAACTAATCGAAAAACGTAAATGTACTGAATATAAATTGCGCATAGAAAAATGGAGCGAAACGCACATGTAAGTAAATTTTAACCAAATATATAAAACATAAGTAAGAGTAATAACTTTTTGTGCAGCTACAAATGCAGGCAAGTCTGTGCTCGAGTCAAGAAAACTTTACGGCTTCAAATCAAATAAATTGCGATGAGGACAACACTATGAATTGTTTTCTCTGTCAAGAAGAATTTACGGATATTGATAAAATGCAGGATCATTTGTCGATTCACTATGCTGATAATTGGTATCAAGACACATCTACCCGTTATTACAACTGTAATATTTGTGGGCGAAGTCTTCGTTCCGAACTGGAACTAAATGAACATTTTAGGCGCTATCACGAGGCGCCCTTAATATGCAAAGAAATGGAAGATATAACAATTAAGTGCCATTGCGGACTTAACTACACGGACTCACAGTTATATTATGAGCATGTAGAACTAATGCATTCCCAGATAAAACCAAAACCCAAAGAGTCTGAAGATTGTGCGCCAAAACAGAACAAACTGTATGTGGCTCATCAGTACACGAAACCCAAACAGAAATACCCCCCACGATCGCCGTACTGCAATCCGTAAGTAATTTTTGATGAAAGTGTGAACCTTAACACAAAATATCCAAATTTATTTTATTTTTTAGCAATCTCTGGATAAATCCCAATGGCTATGTTTGAATTAACACTTTGGAAAGGAATTTCAAATGTTGAATTATTATTTTAATTTTAAGGGATGAGAATAAAAAGGACACAAACTTGATGCTTTATTTAAAATTTTATTTTGCTCTCTATGTATAAGTGTGTATATATCTATACTATATACGATTTATAGTTTATAGTACAGCATACGTTATTTAATTTCGTTCTGTGTAGTTTATAGTACAAACAATGCAATAAATCGATTGTACAAAACAGATTTTCCAACTACCGTGAATTAACTTATGTATTGTTGTATCTGTATACTGTTTTATTTAATGTATAATATAATTGTTTTTTTTTTTTTTAATTTTTGTTTTTATAAGCTTAAGACAATCATTCCATAGCATTCCAAATATCTATCTGTACCCGATACACGCACACAATCATTGAAATAAGTTGATCTAACTACAATTAACTCGCTTTCTCTCTCGACACCTTCGATTTGTTTGTCCTTAACCGACAGACAACTTAAATATACTAATATAATTATATAAAAATATTATTTGGAAATAAATACTACTGAAAACAGCTAAAGCAAAGGGCAAATTAAACATTAAAAACAATAACAATGTGTCTTAATGAATGTTGTAAGCAATTAAAGTTAAATATAAGCGAAGGAAATAGTTTAAAAAAAGTTTTTAAATAAAGAAAGCAAGGAAAACAGTTGTTTTAGTTTTATAATTTAACGCTTTGATTTTTGGAAACTCAAAGCAAATCTGACTACTAAAAACAAGCACAAAAAAAATAAAATAAAATAAACAATTTTACAATTTATGTTTATTGCTATAATAAATAACTTTGCTCTTGACTCGTCTAACTAGTATTTGCAGGCTATGAGGACTAAATGTGTTGTGACAGGATTTTGTCTTAAATTTGTATATATTTTTCTTTATCGATTTATTGAATTAATTGTAGGTGGTGATTTTTGTTTACTTTTCTTTTTTTAGTGCAACAAATCAACAAATAAATAAATACATGCACTTTCAAAATTATCTAAGCCAAGGGCACAACTAGTTTGTTATTTCTCTCGATTTTAGATCGATCCTCGAGGCAACACTTGATGTTATTTAGTTAATTATATTATATATTTAACATTCCCCCACACTCTCTTTTATTTGGATATCCACTGTTGATTCCATATCCTTGAAAATTGGCCGATTGCAGTTGGTATTACCCATTAAGACCAACTAAATTCTCAGTCGAGTTGAGTCGAATTATCATTTCTTTGTTTAGTCACCAGAGTTTTGTTGTTGTTATGTGTGTTTTGTTTGTTGTTTTTAGGTTCGAAGAAACTCGTATTTATGTTGTATACAATAGTAGTAGGATTTTCTGCTTATATACTATTTAACCTGAGCCCGAATGTGTTGCAAAAATTCATAGTATGACAAACTAGATTCACTGCGATCGTCCGTTAATCTCTCAATAAACTGAGCCTTTGCCGTGCTCGTATCCCTGCAAAAAGTAAATATTATAATTAATTGATATAATTTGATTAGAGGTAATGTTATTTACCTGATAATTTGCACTAGCGGCGCATAGGGCTTATCATAGTTGAGGCGCAGTATGAAACGCTTAAGCACATCATTCTCAGCGCTGACAACATTTGGTAAGCCGTAAACATAGTCCGGCAGTTCTGCCGTAGAGCTAATGCCTGTAAAAGGTTAAGCGATTAGTAAATTTAAAGTTAAGTATGGAAATATTGATTTAAACTTACCAAACAGCGTCTGTAGCACATCGGTGGGCACATTAAGGCCAACGTAAAGCATTATTAGTGTGCCACAGTCCATCAGGAATATCGAACGTGAGTCCAGACTGTGAAAGAAGGTTAGGAAATAGGTAAAAATTCAATACAAAAGTTTCCAAAGAACTGTAGCCCCTCTGTTAGTTAGATAATGAGTACAAAGATTGATGGACAGGCAGGACAAGACAGGTTACAAGACTAATATGGTAATAAACAGACAGACATGGCCTTAGCCCCCGCTCCCTTAAGCATTAGCTAGACACTTACTGCTCCGCAGACAACTGCAGTCGAGGCACGTCCGGCAACAGATCATCTTCATCCTCATCATCATCCTGCGTCGTGCTCACATTCGAGTTGCGTGCATGAAAGACGAGGCTGTCAATCTTGTACAGCTCCGGATAAATATACTTCATGAGCTGATCCAGTGGCAACGTTTTCATGCAGTCCATGGCATAGACACGATCATCCAGACGCGTGCTGGTGCCCACGCGGAAAGCGGGCTAAAGAAAGATGCAAGAAAAGCGTTTAGATAAATTCTACAGAGCAGCTTATTTAGGGAACACTTACGTGCTTGAGCAGTGCCAGAATGTAGAGCGGCATGAGGGCCAGACTGCGTGGTGCTATCAACTGACCGGACTGTCCAGATGGAAGATTCTGTGCAATCTTAAATGCATTGAACACATCGACGGTCGCATTGATAAAGGCGTCGCGAGCATCGGACAGATTCGATGCAATTGAACGATCCACGGCCATTTTGGATAGTAAACCAATGATGGCCTCCGTGTCCGCTGAATGCATGACCTCCGGCAGAGATGCAGTCACCGGCAAGCAAATCGTATGAACACGAATTCGTCGCTCACCTTCGCTGTTCGTGTAGAGCAGAGCGGCCTGGAAGCAAATGGTCTTCACATCGGTTAGACTCTCCTCGTACGATATCTGCATGCCATAGCCCGCATCCGGATTGACATTGGGCAGGGAGAGGAGATCGGTGCTGCGCACAAAGAAGTTGCCATGGAATGTGTGCACCTGAAGGCCACGTGTGCAGCGTATACGCATCACCGCCTCAAAGCCAATCTTGCGGGTGAGATAACGCTTAAAGCATTGCCTAAACGAGTCCACCATGTGCTGCTTGGTCTTCTGGAACAGCGGGAAATGATGCACACAGCCACCGCTGTGCTTACTCACACCAGCTACAAAGAATAAGAAAATTATTATAGCTGTGGCGTAAATGGGATTGGGTAGAGCTGCTTACAGATGGTGGCCATATCGCTGTACTGTTGATTCATCAGAAACATGTCGACTGCCACCTGGTAGCCAGAGCACTCCAAGGCATAGCGCTTGTAGAAATCTGTCGCTGGATTCAGATGTGCCACATCCTTGGCCGAACGATTGTTGGGATCTTCGCGCGGCTCCAGCGATCCCGGACCCTTGTTGGGAAGGCACGATTGAAAGACGGTGATGCGACCACCAGACGCTTGCTGGAAACACAAGAAACTAGGTTTTAATTAAAGATCTTTAGAGGATTCTTATGCACTCACCATCAGCTTGAAGGCCACCTGGAGTGCAGCACCCAAGGCCGAACCTGGATCATGCGTGTGTGCAAATCGTTTGGGCAATTGCTTCAGCAGATCTCGCACCAGTTCTTTGCATTCCTTTAGATTGACCAGCAGACTGTCTGGTCGCGGCAGAAATGGATCATCAATATCCAGCAATGTCATCTCATGCGGCTGATTTAATCCCTCGGCCATGCTATAGAAGTGCACGAAGCTATCGTAGCAAATGAAACCCACTTGGGTACGCGCATCACCTGGCATCTCATCCAAATGACGATTGAGCACCGAGCAGGCCGTCTCCAGATACCCGCTCTGCTGTGCTATGATCGAGACATCGAACAGGAACAGATACATGGCCGGTTGTGGAGGACGCAGCATATACTCCGAGGGAGCAATGAACTCAATCGTGCTGGAACGCACCTCGGGACGTCGCGTCACATCACCGTATGTCTTCGTTGCCGGATCGAACTGAAAATCCTCGGGCACTGTAGGCAGACAAGAAGTTCAATAAATTGTTTTCTATTTGGAGTCGGGTTTAACTTACACTCATTCACACGATAGCAGAGATTGCACTTCCACATTTTGCTGTCCACGAAGTAGACAAAGGGATTGATGTAGGTGCGGCACAGGCGGCAGCGTACAATATTGATGCACTGAATCACAGGCAAGCTCTGTGAATAGAAATGTTTATTCATTAGTTAGTTGGACTAGCCTTTAGTTGCTTTTACTAACGTTCACGTCCCGAAACGGATGAATTACAATGCCCAGGGGCAGACGTGATTTTTGCAGCAATGAATTGCTCTCGGGGATTTTGGCCAATGTGCATCGTATGATACTCGGATTGCAGTTGATGGACTCGTGGAACTGATTGTGCAGCACCACTTTAGGTGGTGCCATCGTGGCTGGCGTTAATATATGTCTATTCTGCATCAGATCAATGGTATCCTGACCCCACAATCGACTGAATCCTTGCTGGGCCACGCTCATGGGGGCTGTGCCCGGTGCCTGTCCCTGGTACTGCAGCGGTGCATTGCTGGGCATCTGCTGGGCTCCAAACATACCAGGTGGTGGTGGCTGCTGCGGCTGCGGTTGGAGTGGTATGTGTTGTTGCTGCTGTGGTAGTGGCGGTGGTGGCATCGCCTGTGGATAGGCCTGCTTGTATGGATATTGCTGTTGTTGCTGCGTTGGCTGTGCTTGCGACTGCTGCTGCTGCTTCTCCAAGCTTGGAGGTGGACCAAATGGCGGCAGTTGCACCTGCGATGGCACAGCTTGAGTAACGGGCAGTTGGGACATGATTTTTTGCTGCATTTGAGCAACTGGCGCCTGCCACTGCGGCTGTACGGGTCGTTGCGCTGTTGGCGGAGGAGCTCCTACTGCTGGTGGTGGACCAACTGGACCAGCTGCCCGTTGTATATTATTGTTCTGCTCAATTTGTGCCGGCGGAGGAACACCGTAGGACACCTTGGCACTTTCCGTATGCAGCGGTTTGGCTGCCATCCTTAACGGCTCATTCTGTGCCCCAAAGACGCTGGCTGGACTTCGATTGTTGGGCACATTGGCATTGAATGGCGATGCCATGGGATTCTGTATGTTGGGCGGGTCACCGGTCTTCGCCAGCAAGGCATTTGCACCAGTGTTGTCTATGATGCGACCCTGGCCAGCCAATCCCACGGCCACACCTCGATAGTCCCAACGTGGCAGGGGTGAATTAATAGACGTCGCAATGCTGGCATTGCTGGGATTCAAGTTCATGTTCTGCATGCTGCCGGCCAAACTGTTGGCCTGGCTAACGCTTGGTGGTGGTGCTGCCTGCTGCTGCTGCGGTTGTTGTTGTTGCTGTGGCTGCTGTTGCGTAGGTGGAAACGTGGGCGGTGGCAACTGGCGATTGGCCAACGGCAGTGGCTGCACCGTTGTACCCACTGGACCAGGCACAAACTGTGCATTGGATGACGCTCTCGATGGCGGTGGTGGCTGTACCGCTTCCGACGACGGTAAGGTCATATTGCTGTTCGCCAAACCCGGCGATGCCGTGCGCGAGGAATTGGCGCTCAGTGCGCCATTACTGCCATTAGTTACAGGTGCTAGAGGCATTGCTGACGCTGCGGAGCTCAGAGGGGGCACAGCGCCGGGGCCTGGGGCGGGTCCATTGAGTGTGGGCGGTCGCACATGCGGAGGCAGATGACTTAATGGCGGTGCTAACGGTCCGTTCGCTGCCGGTCCATTGCTCAATGGTGGCGGCATGAACTTGTTCATCACATTGCTATCGAATTGCGGCTGCGTTCCAGGATTTGGAAGCGTTGGGTTTAAAGGATACTGCGTTGGTGGCTGCTGAAACTGCGCCGGCTTCAATGGTGCTCCATGTTGTAGCTGCAGTTGTTGTTGTTGCTGCAGAAGTTGCTGTTGTTGTTGCTGCTGTAGTTGCTGCTGTTGTTGTTGCAGTAGTTGTTGTTGCTGCTGCTGTGGCACAGGTAAAGGCTGCTGCTGTTGCTGGCCATTCACCAAGCCAGCTTGGCTGCCAATTGGCGCAGGTGGCATAACGTTTGTATTATAAGCTGACATTTCGGCGTCTTGCTGCGACTTTTTAATTCATGAGATGCAGCTGAAAAGTAGTTAAGAATAAATACATTAGTCATTATTGTTAAAAGCAATAAATTCATAAACATTATCAAGTCTAATTTGAAGGGTAATGTCTTCGCATAAAGGCCGAATTAGTATGTACCCTGTACAGAAGGGACTACCTGACATGGAGCTGCTAGAGGTATTACTTTACAGTGTACAAGTAGAGTCGTATCTATCCACTATTGTAATGTATACTTATGATAACTTTACCTCTAATCTAAGCAGGAAGCTGAGCAGCTAACACTGGGTAACTAGCAGTCTGGCACGCTCGCTTAGAACATTTAAGCTTGCTATCTTATCAGAACTAGTAGACTAAAAAACGAAACGTGCTCAGATAACGACAGTAACAAAAATTGACATTGTCAATGCCACAAAATGTGGAATATGCCACAAATATCTAAGATACACCCACAACTTGGGGTATTTATGTATATATATATTTATCAATATTTACCATTTGATTATTCAAGTGTCATGGAATCAATAGGCAAACCAACCAACAAACGATAACACCCCAATTCGGTGCTATCATCAGGTGTAAATGGAGTCAAGGTTACGCCGCTAAACAATATGGAGCTTTAAATATATTATATATATTTACTAATTAGAAACTAGTGTAGCCCCTCATTGTTGCATAGTAATTGCCATTTGCATTGCACTTGCTGTAACTAATTTGATTCTGTGTTTTGACGTCAGACTTAAAGTCTTAGCTTAATTGAAGGCTACGTGCTTTACAGTTATACGAAAAGACGACGAGAAGAACAAAACGTATGAAATGCGTGACAAATTCAACATCAAGAAAGACTACGAACTTGATAAAGCGTTTATTGAACTGAATGAGCATGCGATTGCGATCAGGGAAGCTTAAGCCCGTCATGATCCAAAAGCTCTCTCGCCCACTCTCTCTCTCTTTTAGTTCCTCTCTTGGCACTGAGTGCGTGTGAGTGAAAGTCACAGGAGAGCGTATATTATGCTGCCTTTTATGCTATCAACGGAACGACCATGTGATAACAATATCGTTAGTGTTGCTTAGCTTCAGATAAAAGATTACACAGCCAATGTCGATGACGTAGAGCAGGGACTGTTGTGGCCGCGCCAGATGGAATCGTGGGATTAAAAACATAAAGGAAAATCATGAATGAATAATGCATTTGAGTTAAGCTTACCGTTCTTGTTGCCAAACTAATTGTATCGCTGGAAAAAGGGCGTTGGAACGTATGTGTGTGTGTGTTTGTGCGTGAGTGTGTCTCACTGTGTACTTGACCAGCACTTGCACTTTGTAGTTGTCTCTGCTTCTTCTTCTCTCGTTAATTGGCTACTAAAGCATGCACTCACTTTTCACTGCGATCTCGGCAATCGCTTTTTGTTTTGTACGTTTCTTTTGGGATTGCAGCTGCAGTGAGAGTTTAATTATCAATTTTGTTGGAATTTGCACGCAACAAACGACGTTTTTTTTCTTCTTGGCTAACAATGAACAACGGCGCTGCCTTGCGGGCCTCGGCCTCTATCTCACACACACTCACTCTCGCTCTCGGTTTGTCGCTGAGCGATTTTCGCGTTTGTCGCCTATGTACTTGGTGCGTACCTGATGCAATATTGTATCGCCGTTCCAGCACCAATTCACCGTTTAATTGCGATTGCGTGCAAAAGTTTTCGCATTGCAATTTCAGCCTCTAAAATACACCTAAACACTAAAATTTAGAGCCACGTCAATTTTATTAAATAAGCTGGCATCACTTCTAAATGTCAAGTAGCAGCGTTGCCACATTTGAAAATAGAGGTTCAAACGAACGAACTGGTGAGCGCGCCAGTTGACAAATTTGAAATTTAACCACTCGTTTTTCACTCAGATCAATTTAATATTAATTTATATTTTTATTTGCAATAACAGTATAATGGCTGATTTAAATTCTAGAGATTAAAAAGAAAAGAAATTCGCAAAAATATATGCACATATTGGTGTTTGCTGTACTACATTTCATATATGTATGTAATTAGTAGTTTCGATTAAGTGGCTGACCTAGATTTGTGTATATTTATTTTATTAGTATTCAACAGTTTTAAAAGCGTAATATTCTTTATTCGTTTCATTTTGCGTTAACTTTGAGTGAGAGTATTCGGTAGTTTACAAAGAAAAAGAGCTTTGCATTGTGATTGGTTGGTTGACTTTTGTTATTTGAGTTTTGTTGTCTTTCTTTTGGCATATTCCAACCAAATTATAAGCTAACTATTATTAATTGTATAAATTAATATTAATTGTGTTTTACTTTTCTGGGTGCTGGATACAAAGAATTTGTTCAAGTTTTGACTGCGGGTTTTGTTGTTCGTTTTTTTAAGTAAAGCTTTCGTCTTTATTATTTGTGACAAATGGAATTGAAAGTATAATAATACTAAAGTTATTGTTTAATATTTTATTTGACAAAATCAATTGTGCATTTAAAGTTTTGAAAACAGGAATTATTCATTTATAATATGTATCTATTAGATATCTCATGTATTGTATTTCGTCTATTAGAGTCTTTTATTTAAAAAATAGAATTTCTATGCTTAAATATCTAGAATTCTGTAATCTACAATTTCTGCTGATATACATTTCCCATAATGTGTGTGTAGTATTGTATTGTAAAAGGTATTTTCGTATTTGTTGTTGGTGTTCTTTGTTTTGCAGTTTACTGCGATTGCCTTTGAAACACTCTAGTATATATTTAATTAATAATAAGTTTGCTCTTTCTTTAATACGAATATATTGCGTAGAATCTATTAAAGTGTTAGCTCTGTGTGTATAAGTGTGGGTGTGGATGTGTGTTTATAAGATTCATTTTCAACCATTGCTCAAATATTGTAATCAACTGTCTACTTAAACTTGACTTTCATTTCTGTTTCTGTTCATGTTCCTGTTTCTGATTTTTGCTTCTGTTTCTTTTCATTGGAGTGTGTGTTTTTGTGTGTATATAAACTATTTACAATATAATAAACAAACATTAGAGACAGTAAAACCAATTGGTTTGCTATCTCTTATCTTAATATTTCGTATTTCTGTAAAACATTTAGTTTCCTGCATATGTTACGTTATATCATCGTCAGTGTTAATGGGATTATTTTGCGCACTTGTGGAAATTATACAATAGTTGAGGCTCATTCTTGATATGAATCACATATACTATAAAGTATAATGATATATATATATAAATATATATAGTGTGTTTTGTGTGTTCTCTGTGTGTGTGTGTGTGTGTGTATAAAAACATTGGTGTTCAATTCATTCATTATCTTTTGGCCTCCTTCTCTTGCAAATACATTCGTTGACTCAGCGGCTTTGTGTAGATCCAATTCTCGCCAACTGGTTTAAAGTGCTGTTAATTGAATTTATTAGCGCTTATATATCAGTTTATTGATTTGGTTAACACACCTTATGCTCCCAAGCCAGATCATATTCCTTGCGTACCTTGACCTGATCACGCTGTTGTTGTTCCACAACAAATTTGGCATTTGTGGCGCGTTCAATGTCATTGAATCTGTTGAAATAAAATGATTAATAAGTTATGTGTGAAATGATATGGTAAAATATTCATGTAGATAGTTGAATAGTTAATTGTAATAAGCATTTTACTTGAGTCCTGCTGTTACTTCCTTCCAAACACGTCGCGATTCATATTCATCCTGCTCAACGATTGGTCGAACTTGTTTCTTAAATATTGGTATGCGATTTACGTCGACGAATACTTCGGTTTTCTAGAAAATTAAAAATGCACATATTCACATCATTTAGACGTTAAGAGACACGCACACACACTCAGGCACACGCACAAAATCTACACAACAATGGATTTAGCAGGCAATTTAGATATACATTTATTTTCTAGATAAACAAAGTAAACACACTCAAATATGTTTCCAAACTATTTAAGAGAAAAGTACAAGTATCGCAAATGGGTTAAATTGGAGCAGGTTAGATGTTTGTTGGATAGGTAGATAAAATAGTTAGATAGCTGAAGATACAATTAAAGATAGATACAAATACAGATACATGAATATAGCTGCCAACTCGTTGTGTTGTTTGTTGCAGCCTTTTAGGGATAGGGATTTTAAATGTCAACAGAAATAAGTTAATACACAACTCTACATACACAACGAAAGAATACAAACGAAATTGTGGAAGATACATGCCACTTGCAACTTACGTTCTTATCATGCCATTTGGCTTCCATTAGACCACTCCACTCGCCGGCAATCGAAACGAATGGCTTCTTATCGTTGGGCGCATATATCTAACAGAGTAAAAGATGCAATTAGTAGATACATTTTATGTGTTGTTTGGTTGTTTTGCTTGTTACCAACCTCAGCGCTGACTTTGTTGCGTTTGCCCCCATAGAAGGGCTTGGTAAGGAACTCCACGTTGGCATGGTAACCGGTCTGTGGACATTTGATTTCAACTGAGCCGCCCAGCTCAATCCAAGGCACCGTTAATATAGACCTATAACCAACACAATTATTATCTGTTAACTAGAAACAATGGACGTCACTTGTACCTGCCATAACCATTTGGAAACGTAACAATATACTCCTCACTGCGATCCACAAGGGTGACGACACCTTCGCCTATGTTGTGCACACCTATGGACAAGCCTAAGAACTTTGATTTGGTCCAAACGTGAGCGGTAAATGTAATTTTCTTATTATAATGCTCTGCATAGAAGGCTGAAACTGTTGAGAGAACGGGAATTAGTTTATGTTTGACTTTAGAATGGGTAAGTTTACTTACTTGGTGGATGGTGGGACACCTGTTCAGCCAAGAATGTTAGCTGATCCCGTCGGCACCAAGGAACGGGACCATCACGAACCTCTATACCATCTTCGGTTTCATCTGAATCAATAAAGAAATCTCGTGTTATTAAATAATTCTAATTTAAGTTTGTGTTAATTCACCTGGAATATCCCAATGACATTGGAATACTTCACCCAATATGGGATTGTAGGGCTTCTTGGCCACCGCACTCTTGCGGCCAGCATGATAAGCACTCAAATACCAACGGCAAACCTGCACAATGCGATCCCTAGGATCATCCAGCTCTGAGATTCTGTAAGTGAGTATATATTTATAGGACTAAGCTGGGAGCTATAACACAGAGAGAACTTACTTGAGAAACAAATCGGGATGGGCAAAGTAATCGGCGTACATTTCTAGGAGTGAGCGTCGTTCTAATATGAACGTGGGTAGCACCACCTTGGTGAGGTCCATGCCAATCTTAACCTGAGACAACAGATGCGTTATCATCGATCCATGCGCCTCCATGCTAAGGTCCATCTCCTCCTCCTCCTCGTAGAGCGCATCGTAATCGATGCCATTGTCATAGCTTGACGAACGTGAACTCGGCACTTTATTCGACTCTGTTTCATCGATTTCGGGCAGCCTTGACTGTGTTACAGCTGTAGTACTTGCTGTTGTTGTTGGCGCGGCTCCTGCTACTGTTGCTGCTGCTGCTGATGTGTTGGTGTTGCTGGTAGTGGTGCTTGTCGCTCCGGTCGAGTCGTAGTTATCCGATGTCTTCTCATGCGTGGGCGATGTTTCCACAAAGCCGCGCGTGGCGCTGTAAAGCAAACATTAAGATGCTTTAATTTAATATGGACGCCATTGATATGCGGCTCACAGCATTTTGAGCTGTGACTGGATTTAAGTGGAATGCATAATTTATCAGTTTTGTGTATGATTCTAAATTTGTTTATGTATGATGTCAGTCCTTTCTCTCGTGTTTCCCTCATCCCCTCACTCTCTTGCTCTGCTTAATGCTCGCCCACATTACTGGTTGGTTGCTGGGCTCATTTACAGTTCGAGTTTTGTGAAATACAACAACATCCGAGTGTTGCTTACCTTATGCTAACACGGCGTACCCACTTCTTAAACATGGCAACTCTGGCGATGCTTTCAGCTGCGGATGCAAATATGAATGCAGTTTACGTTGCATGCGAAATCTTAAAATGGCGACTGCAAACTTTTGTTGCATATTTTGCAGCGCCAATTGCGTGCAGTAAATCAAACGGCACACACACACCACAAACATACACTAACACACAACAAATATGTACATACACACACATAAATCAAAGTCGAACCTATGAGGCTTTTGCCATTGTCGAGTGCTTTTTTCTTCTGTTTTGTCAGGACGAGAAAAACCAAGGAAAAAAAGAAACAAAGGAAGCCGAACAACAGTCAACAGTCAACGATGAACGTAACTATACAAACTAACAGGACGAAATTGTAAGTCGTACGACATGTCCCGAGAAGCGCGCACTCGTCAGCTGTGACGACAAAAGCGTTGCGAAATCGGCTCACATACGCTGCCTGCAAAACTGCATAAATTATGAACAGGCGACTGACCAACTTAAATACTACTGTATGTGTGTTTCAATGTGTGCGTGTACACACATACAGTATGTGTGAGTGTCTCCTGAGCTGCAACTTGCATTGTCAACTGCGCAAGCGTCAGAGCAATAACAAGAGAGCGTGAGAGAGAGAGAGAGTAACGAAGGAGGCAGCTAAGTGCGTACGAATGTATATGTATGAGTTGTATATTTGATGAGTAAGCCGGCAACGCTGAGAGATAACTGTTGTTTATCTCGCGTGTACTGATGTCAGCACTTTTGCCGCTTTCTATACGCAATACTACTTACCAGCCCATGGGGGAGCTGCCCAGACTAGTAAATGGATCATCGTAGGCATCGTAGAAGTCTTCTTCACCTTCACTGCTTGAATACGAGGTCTCTGGCACAACTAGACCCAAAGGTGCTGTGGTGGCTGCAATAAAATTAACACGACATGCAATAAATCAATTGCATTTCATTGTATAGTTTGATTTCAATGACAATTTCATCGATTACCTGCTCATTAGCAATGGTATAAGTACCATCAACATGGCTAAGGCATAACCCTGAATAAATCTTAATCAAGTCAAATTTAATTACCGAAGTTTGAATGCTCTCTCAATTAAAATAAACTACACAAAGTTCACAGATCACGGCATAAAGAACTTTTGTTCTTTGGAATAATATCATAGTTCAAAGATCAAATTGTTCTTTGGAATCACTTGCTATGTTGTCGCTGTCAAACCGCACAGCGAAGTGAACACACTCTCTGTGACAGTGTTGCGAAATCAGACAGATAAACAGACAAAGCAAAACAAAAGCAAAAGAAATGAAAGTGTGACAGCCAAAAAGAGAATTTTTGCACTTGGATGACATTTACCATTTTCCGTTGCTGAATCATCCTCATCGTCGACAGTCAATTCGTTTTTGAGTGCTGAGATGGCCTCGGTTGCCTTACCGCCGCTGCCTCTGCCGCTACCGCTGCCACTGCCACTACTGCCGCTGCCGCTGCTATTGTTGCCAATATCGCCAGATGCCATTGTTGTTGCCATTGTCGATGTTGTTGTTGACGACGTTGGGGGCCCATTGTAAATGCCATTGATGGGGTGCGCCATATTTTTGGCAATTTGTAGACTAACAATCGAGTGTTTGATATGATCCAACATGGCCTGCAAAAAATGCAATAGATTTTACGCTTATTACCAAACAAAACAAACCAGCTGCAATGGTGTCGAGATCTTAATTGAATCACCATATTGGACTACGACTTGCACCAAGTACTACGACGTGCTCGTATACTTTTTGTGCCCTGATTGTGCTTCTGTTTGCCTGTAATAATTTCGAAAAAAAGAAAACCAGAAAGAAAAAAAAACAGTTTGCCTCAAAGTTTGCCAAAGAAATGAGCAGCTGTTTGGCGTTGGCAGCTGGCGCAAGCTCGCAAAAATTCTCATGCCCATTGCATATCTAATAATACGCCAGCCAAGAGAGAGGTGGTGAAGGGGAATGGGGGAGACAGGAATGGGTACTAGGGGCAAGGGAGCCCAAAGGTTAACCCTGAACTTGCATTTGGAAATCAATAATTTATCTGTTCTGCTTATTCAAAATCTGTCTAAAGTTTTTGTTTTTGTTTTAAACAAATTACTAAATACATTTCACTACGTTAGTTTCAACATAAAATACAAAAATGGATAAGGAAAACATGAATCCAATGCTACCAACCACAGACGAAATAAGCGCAGACTTCGAGAACTACAAAGTCCGCTATGAGCGACAACTGGAGTTCAACCGGGAGCTACTAAAGTATTTTAGTCTTAACAAGGAGTTGGAGCAACTGAACAACGATGTCCATGAAATACGACAGGGTATTAATAAACTCCAGCGACTGCAGCTGCACATGAACTTTTGCCAGCAACTAGATCTTATACAGGAACTGCCCTCAGGGCTAGACAACGCCTACTCCTTGGCTTTGCTGGGTGCAGAACAGAAAGAGAGGACGCAGCTAGCTGCCAAGTATGTGGATCAACAGCAGCTAATGATTAGCTGTGGCTCCAGTTCCTGTCTCTTCGAAAACTGCCATCGGCGTGTGGACAGTCAGTTCCTGCTGCTGCACTACCTCAGCGATCACAGTGAGGACGAGAACACGGCCTTCTTGCGCTGCCACAAGTTGGGCAAGGATCAGCGCATTGTGCTGTCATTCGACACCAAACGCTGTATATTCCGACAGAATCAGGTAATTGGATTACTATCCTATCATGGTGCTTCCGAGGAGCAACAGGAAGTTGTCTCCATCGTAGTGCTCATCTGCAAGACTTCATCGGTCAGCTCTGTGCTCACCGATACCCAGAAACAGGCCAGTGATTCATTCTATGTCATCTGGCTAGTGACGCCTAATTCAGTTGCTGAGCTGCAGCTCAATGCACTCCTGCGTCTATGTGGACGCGATGCAGCTATGCAGGCCAACACTCTGCTGGCCGTACGTACAGTGCTAACTGGGCAGGAGGAGCGCGAGTTTATGGCCGTAGATGGCAATTACTGGTGTCTATCGAATGAGGAAATACGCAAGATCTCTAATGATTTTCGGGATGAACTGCACTTGGAGGTCAGCATAACGGAGCTGCCCAAAAATCATGAATTGAGTCTGGTGTTGTACTCACACTAGCGTTGTCCTGCAGCGCTTTGCATTTGGCCTGCTCCGCGGTGTCGCTCAGCTCAGCGATTCGTCTGTCCAGGGCCTGAGGATAAAATTTAATTGCCATCATTTAGTTATTATATAAGTTTGGAAAAATAAAACTTCAGATACCCATTCTCTTGTTGGCTTGGGAACGAAGTATACGTACATTGGTCTGCTCAATCATTAGCTGCAGATAGGCATCCGCCTCGGCGACTCGACGTCCAACGAGCTCCAAATGATTGGACCTTTTGCCGCTGGACTCCTTCGTGTAGCCACCAGCAATGTAAAAGGAACTCTGACTGTCCCACAAACGTGAGCGATTGGCGTGACGTCGTATTGTGTCCTCCAGACGTCGCACCCACTGCTCCCGCTCATCGGTGTGCCGCGCCTGCAAGTGGTTCCGTCATTTGGGTGGTTTGGGTGGTTACCCCGCAATTTTTGTAGCATTTGCCAATAAGTTTTATCGTTCATGGCGCCCAAAACGGAATGGGAAAGCAGAGAAAAAGCAATAGAAAAAATCAGTGAAAAAGGACTTCAACTAAAATAAGTAAAACAAGCGAATTGTTCAATATACACTGAGCGAAACTCGTCCATGTTTCGTAGTTTTAAAATTTAATAGTCAAATTAATAAAGTCAAGTATTAAGTTTGTAAACTGTATATGATTACTGAAGTTTTATTGGATAATTTTCAGTTATAAAACACTTTTCCCATAGCGTAAATTGCATTTGTGTAGCACACTTGATTCGAGGTCAATCTGACTAAAAGAAGGTCTTTCTTTACTTCCTCATTTACATGGGTTACACAACATTTTTGCCATAGACTTGGAGTTCAAAGACCTCATTCTTGGATATATAGTGGCATAACAGTGCGACTGCATTTCTTGGCATTATGCCCTGTAAAAATCTTAAATGAAGAGTAACTATGACGTAGTACATATTAAAAACCTCAACGGATTTCCATCACATTGGTAAAAGTTAAACAATTATACAAACTATTGAAAAGTATATAAAATTATATTTTAATCGCAAAAAAAAAAAAATGTTCGCACCCAATTATATTTAAATCAAAGTCAGTCCAAGTTATAACCTACATTTTATAACAAGTGTTTTAGTTCCGTAATGATATAGAGACTTACCTGAAAGTGAAACGTCTTGTGATCCACAGTGATGGTAAAAGTATTGTCCTCCTGATCATCAATGCCGATGAGAGCATCCTTCAGGCGCACACAACCACGACGCACTCCTTTCATCATTTTCTCCTTGGACTGCAAATACAGATGATCAGCAAAAATTAGATTAATTAAAGCAAATTAAATGGAAAACAACAAATTGCATTAATTAATTATGCAATTGTTCTATGACGTCCAGTGCTTAAAGCACAAAACACCATCGCCTAGCGATACATATTTCTAATAGATTTTGGATTGGGTTTAGTGCATAAATTAATCAAGTTCAAGTGATTCAAATTCAAGCGAAACACAACGAAAACGCTCACATATCTGCGATAAGTCGGGCACGCTGGATCGTGACACTCTCCAGCTATATCGAAGGATTCTAGGGATTTTTGCTGTACTTAAACCTAAAGGACTCTAAGGAAACTCTGCAAAATGGACGAGACAACGGGTGAGTCTAGTATAAAAACGATGTTTTTGGAGCATAAACTAAAGTTTCTTTTTCTTTGCAGTTATCAAACATCCTGAGATTTTGACGACTCCTTGGTTTATGGTCACCGTATTGGCATTCTATTTATTTATAGTGGCACACCTCGGTCCCCAGTAAGTTTTCTATATGTCAAAAGATATACCGCACTTTGCTCCAAATGAATATTTGAATCGTTTGGAATTTAGAGCGTGATTTGACTAATTTAATGCCGAGTTTTATGTTAGCTATGCGTTCGATTAAAGTTCGATTTCCAATTTATATATCGCCTATAGCTTCATGAGGTTCCGCAAACCGTTTGAACTCAAATCGGTCATCATAGTACATAATGTCGTACAGGTTGTTTCCTGTCTCTATGTGGTTTACGAGGTAAGTTTGGAATGCATACGTAAAGCTCTGTCCATATTTATGGTCCTTATGTCCTTTGCAGATGTTCCAAATCATGGATTACCAAATACTGCGCTTCTGGGAGTGCAATGTCTTGGAGTTCTCTGGTCCAAATGTGAAGCGTCACTTTAACCTGTGTTACTTTGTCTTTTGGCTTAAAATCTCGGAACTGATTGAAACCGCCATCTTTGTGATGCGCAAGAAACAGAGCCAGGTGACAAAGCTGCACGTGTTCCATCACATAGCCACCATAACTCTCATTTATCTGCTGATCAATCACAACTCAAATGGTGAGTTAGTTCTACTTTGGGGCTACTGTTGGATAGTTTAATCCTTGGTTTTCTTCTTGTAGGTTTCGATGCTCTGTTTCCCGTGTTGCTCAATTCCAATGTGCACATTGTGATGTATTCGTATTACTTGATCGCCGCTGTAGCTGACAAGGGCATAGTCCGCTCTCTGACGCCCGTTAAGAAGTCCATTACGGTGATGCAGATGACACAGTTCGCCCTGATCTTGTTCCATGCGATGTGGACGTCTATGACTTGTGGTGTTAACAAGATCACCTTTAGCTACTTCATAATTGTTATTGCAGTAATGTTCTATGGATTCTATGATTTCTATCAGACATCCTACAAGAAGAGCGCGGCGGTTAAGAAGAGTTCGGTGGTGTCCACTGTGCCGGAGATAGAGGAGGTGCCAGATGTAGCTTCAGTGTTTTCGATGTAATAAAAATAAATACATGACAAAACATGCACACTCAAATCCACACCCACACATACACATATACATTTGTATATGTTTGTTTATGTGTGTTCACTTCTATATAGAATTCTGCAATTTGATTAATTGACATCGCTTGGCGGCGGGACAAGAGATAGGGAGAGAAGCTGATTGTTTGCCTTCGCTTTGGGCAGATAAGATAAAAACAATTAAAAGCAACGCAGTTTTATGTAGATAAACAAAAAATGAAGATAATTTGAACGTCAGTCAACGCATGATGACGATCATCACTCGGTAGACTCACTCACCGTGTAGTAGGAGAGCAGGCCCGCATTCTCGTCCAGAACAAAGAAGCGATACTGCCATCCTTTCATCACATTGGTCCATTTGCTCAACGTGCCCTCCAAAGTGCCGGCCGAGGTTGAAGTCATGTTACATCTGCTGAGCTGCTGTTTCCACTGTAAATTTTAGTAGCGCCGCTGCCGTTGTTGCCGTCAGCTGATCTCCTTCGTCGCTATTCCGATGTTTGTTGGGGTAGCTGGTTGTTGTTGCTTCTCCCTGGTGACGTAACAAACCTCCTACTCGCACGTACAATCCCGACTTTACAACGCTCTTAGCGGGGTTTGAAAAACAAAGCATTTATTGTTATGCCGTACTTGTGCCTGCTTTATTAAATGGTTCGCTTGTTGTCTCGCTTGCAAGAGCGAGTGAGGTAATCGCAGAGTTGCCAGCCCGCGGATGCATTTTGCAGACGATTACCGCGCAGTGCGACAGCCCTGGCAGCGTTGTTATCGAAAGGCTATCGGCGCGCAATTTAAAGCCATCAGCCATAAACAGAAGCTATTTATGAAGGTCAATGAGCCATTAATAATTAGATATTAAAGCCAACTAATTGATTTTAAAGCCCTTTGGAATTATATAAACTGTTCTGTTGATATTTAAAACAAATCATTTAAAAATCAATCTTTATTTGTAAATTTGTATGCTTAACACTAGGAATGAATGAAATGTTTTTTTATTAATATGCTGTAATGAAATCAACAAATTCGTATGGTATTCTTGCCCATAACAACAATAGCGCCTTCATCTTGTACTTCCTTCAGGGCATCTTCAAACTGCTCGCGAGTTATCAACTGAAATGAAATAAATTTTATTTAAGTATTGACTATATAAGTAAAGTTTTCCGTAACTTACAATCTGTGAGCCTTCTTTGATCTCCTTGAACAGTTTTTGATAGGGCACTGTCGGCACTTTGCCCTTCTTCTTGAGATTTTCTTTGATGGCTGCCACGAGATCAGCGCGTTTCTTACGAGCTGCAGTGGACAAACCGGTGGTCAAGATGCCCACATCGATCTTGCCCGACAGCGGATCTGTAGCTGACTGCTTCAGAGCCTCGCGATGCAAACGCCAAGCTTCCTCGACATCCCGCAATTCAACCATGTTACTAAGACGTACTTTGGCATGGGCCTCCGACAGACGAATAAGACTCTCCAGTTGTCGGGGATAGGCAGAGATTTGGCCACGTCCGGCGCCAACCTTACGCATGTCCACGTAGGCTTGAATCAAACGCTGCTGCGCCTCATCCGACAATGTGGGTGAAAGATGCTCCCTGGCATACGCAATATAATCTCGGAGCACGCTCATGTCAAACATGGTATCCTCCTCTTCGTGACGCGTCACATAGTAAAGGGACACCAAGTGGCTAGCCAAACGCTTGTCAAAGAGCTCGTCCTGTGGATCCAGTACCAGGAAGATCAAATCAAAGCGAGAGAGCAGCGTATGTGGCAACTGTACATTATCGATGATGTTCTTGCGTTTATTCCACTGGGATTCAGCGGGATTAGCAGCTGCCAAAATGGAGGTGCGTGCATTCAGTTGGCAAATAATTCCAGCCTTGGCAATACTCAGGGTCTGCTGCTCCATGACCTCATGCAAGACACTGCGCGTGGAATCGTTCATCTTGTCGAACTCATCAATGCAACAAACACCGTTGTCTGCCAGGACAAGAGCGCCTCTATAAAACACAAAAAAATAAATTAACTAACGGTTCTACACATTTTTAATAGAGCACTTACGTCTGCAGCACCAGTTGACGTGTTTCTGGATCCTTGGTTACATAGGCAGTTAGACCCACAGCAGAGGAACCACGACCCGAGGTGTACTGTGAGCGTGGCACAAGATTGTAGACGTACTGCAGCATTTGGGACTTGGAGGTGCCGGGATCACCGCAAAGCAGCAGATGAATCTCCGATCTGAAGTTCTGACGACCAAGCGTCGAGTGCTTCTTCTTGGTGCCGCCAAAAAGCTGCAGCAGAATGCCCTTCTTGATGTCATCGTTCTCGTAAATAGATGGCGCAATGGCCCGTGCCAGACGATCATAGATATCCGGTTTCTTGGAGAGCAACTGAAGCAGCTCAATACGCTCCGGTGGGAAAATGTGATCTTTGCTGCAAAGCAAAGGCAAACCATGATTATACGAAGAGAAAACTATTAGACAGACGCTTACCCCTCTTCCTCTTCGTAGAGACGTTTGTTGTCCACCTTCCGGAAGTGGACGACATCGATGTGTGTCTTGTACACACTCTTTACATTCAATCCCTTGCCCCTAAGCGGCATGGCACGGTAGATGCCTGTTACGGTGACACGGTCACCTGGCTGCACTCTGTCGACCAGATCGTTGTGAGCATAGAGCATGACATTGTGTGGCGTCTGACCTGCAGCCATGTCATCAGGGGATTCCTGCAGCTTAATGAGCTGTTTGTCCGTAAACTCGCTGCGATTGTGTATGATTCGGAAGCAGTGATTCGTGTTGCAGTTGGTGCAAAGTGTGGGCTGGGAAATGCGACCACGATCTACCTCGACGGTGGTGCAATAGGAGCAGATGTTGCACATGAAGAATGCTTCACGCATTTCCGGTATGACATTGGAAGATCGAATAACCATGCCACTAATACTAATCAACTGATCCATGTCCTCGGGATTCAGCGAACGCATGTTACGTGTTTTGTCGGCATTGAAGGGACGCACCTGAATTTGGTGCTCCAGGAGAGCAGCAGGATAGCGTTCGAAGAACATCTCGTTGATGGCCATATCAAAGCCAGGTATGACTTCCTGGGGATAACATATCAACTGGCGATACAAATCCTGATCAAAGGTTTTCAGATGCGCACAGTTGAGATTTAAATACGGCTCCTCCAGTGTGTGAATCTCCTCCAGCTTTTGCAGGTACAGTGGCTGATTAACATCAATGTTCTCGGAAATTTCATCTTGTTCGGCACTTGGATCGATAAAGCGCATGATGAACGACTTAAACTTGGATTTGCACTGGCTCACAACGACATTGGTGCCCCAGACGACGAGTTGTGGGCCAGCCGAAGCCTCCGATACGGGATCTGTGGCCTCTGAGCCTTTTTCGGGTATGGATTCAAGCTGTAAAAACAACAAAAATTAGAATATATAGCACTGAAGTCTTGGTATCAACTTACCCCCGAGGCACCACCTATGGCCACTTGGCGAATGCGCTTATCCGTACGAATGTCTGGACGTGCACGCAATGGAGTTCCTCGAATACCCGAGCGTGGTGTGCGTATGGAGCCCATGGAGCTGGGCGTACCATAGTTAAGAGGTGAACTCAAATCAATCTCGCTCATGCCGCCCAGACCACGAGCTGGACTAGTTGCGGGCAAGCTAATGTTGGCCGGTGACGTGGGAGGCAGACTAATGTTATCCGAGGGTCTACCGGGCACACGACCCGGTCCCATACGCATGGGTGTATCCACATCCTGCGAGGCAATCCCTAAAAATACACACCGAAAGTATTGTAGTATCCCAAAAGCCTAGGATTTTGTGAAATCTTACTGCGTGTAGGTGTGCGTGCTCCCTGCTTTGGTGTAGCACCTCCGACACTTGGTGAACGAGCGGGACTTGACATATTTTCCGAATATTATTTATTAATTAAATTATTAACTGTTCGCAAGCTTGTTGTGGCTGTGATTGTGAACACAACGCGCTGTCTTCGTTTGCTTTACTTTGCGCGGGAAATGTTGACAGTTGCAGCTGCGACGCAGAGTCGAAGTGTTGGCAATCGCTTGCGGGTGTGTGAGCAGTGTTGTATAGCAACTGGTTTTTGCTTGCCGCGTAAGTGCATAATTTAAAATATGTGCAATTTTAAGAGCCATTTAAAGAAAGTATTTAATTTATTTTGGCGCATGTAATTATTGTGCTACAGTGAATATAATAATTGCGGTAAATTGGCTAGCTTTTGATAGGGCCAGAACTTTGCGGCCCTTTGACAACCCTGCCCTTTGGCAACACACAGTTCTACGTCAGTCAGATTCGGTTTAGACGGCGACGAGGCGAACTAATTTTTGTTAACAGTTTGTAGTGTCTTCTAAATTACCAAATTAGCAATATTTTCATGTTTCGATAGTTCAGTTTTTTTTTCTGGTCCTCGTTTACAAATTAAAGTATATAAAACAGATTATAAAAATAATGGCCCTATAAATTAACACAAGTGAAAAAATATATAAAAAAAAGTATCCAGTCAAAACAAACAGAAAATAAGAAAAGAAAATATAGTCAAATTTATCAACTCAAATCAAATTCTATTGAAAATTAAGAAGGCAAAACTAACGGGATTTTATGCAAATACATCAGTCGTCTCGCTGCCGTTACCATTGTCGCAGCTGCTGCTATTTCCGAAGTAGATGCAGAATATTATCAAGTGCTGAATTGATTACTCGGATCTCGGATACACTGTAATCATGTCAAGCGAAGAGATGTTATACGCAAAGGTATATTTCAAGTTATATTGATGCCCCACAAGTGCATTGTTGGCAATTGCGCGCCGTTCTCGCTGCCGCCGTTGCTGTAGTTGTCTATGTTGTCGTCGCGGCCGCCGCCGTCGACGTCGTCGTCGACACTTGTCAAGCGCCCAATAGTGTTAAGAATGGGAGAGCTTATAAAAACGCATACATAATAACAACAATAACAAAGGGGCATTGCATGTGACCGTGTCTGTGTGTGTGAGTTGTGCTCTTCCGTTTACGAGTATTTCTGTGTGTGCGTGTGCTGTGCGCCAATTTGATTTAACATTTCTTTCGTTTTGCTTCGTGACCCTCATTCGCCGTTATTGATGTCATGCTAGAGTCATGGTGCAATTTTAGAAAGGAAAGAAAAAATCAAATTAGAAATGAATCACTTGTCTAATCAGAACTTTCGCTCTGATAAGCGTGTGGCTTGTTTCTGTTTCTGTTATTTTTTGACGCTCATTATACGTGTATGAGTTAATGTCTTTAATGAGCTGTCGCGTGTGCAAGTGTTTGTGTATGTGTCTTTGTGAATTTGTTTGTTTTTGTCTTGCCAAAGTCTTAACACCGGCTTTAGTGAGCTCAGACAGACCGTTTGGCATTAGTTCTCAAGCGTTTAACACTTGTCCCAGGTCAGTCTTCACTATTTTAATATGAATTACTATTGATTTTCTTGCAGGGTTCCAAGATTTGGATACCCCATGCGGAACAGGTATGGGAGAGTGCCACGCTGGAGGACAGCTACCACAAGGGAGATGCAGTCCTCAAGATACAAACCGAGTCGGGTGCTCTCAAGGAGATCAAATTGAAACCGGATGGCAGCAATTTGCCACCGCTGCGTAATCCGGCCATTTTGGTGGGTCAAAATGATCTGACCACCTTGTCGTACCTGCACGAACCCGGCGTGCTCTATAATCTGCGTGTTCGTTTCTGTGAACGTCAAATTATTTACACATATTGCGGCATCATTTTGGTGGCCTTCAATCCGTATGCCGAAATGCCGCTCTATGGTCCCAATATCATACGTGCCTATCGTGGCCATGCCATGGGTGAATTGGAGCCCCATATCTTCGCCTTGGCCGAGGAGGCGTATACGAAGCTGGAGCGTGAGAATTGTAATCTCAGCATCATTGTTAGCGGTGAATCTGGTGCGGGCAAAACGGTGTCCGCCAAGTATGCGATGCGTTATTTTGCCGCCGTTGGCGGTTCCGAATCGGAGACTCAGGTGGAGCGAAAGGTGCTGGCATCTTCGCCAATTATGGAGGCTTTCGGCAATGCCAAGACCACACGCAATGACAACAGCTCACGTTTTGGTAAATTCACCAAACTGTTGTTTCGCAACCACATGGGTGTCATGTATCTACAGGGTGCCACCATGCATACGTATCTCCTAGAGAAATCCCGTGTGGTCTACCAGGCCCAAGGCGAGCGCAACTATCACATATTCTATCAGCTGTGCGCAGCACGTGCCAAATATCCTGAATTAGTGCTGGGTAAGTCGAGGTATCATCTTAAAGAATTCATAATTAATTGACATTCTCTTGCAGAGCATCAGGATAAATATCAGTTCTTGAACATGGGTGGAGCACCAGACATTGAACGCGTCTCGGATGCAGATCAATTTAATGAAACTGTGCAGGCCATGACCGTCTTGGGTTTCTCCATACAGCAGATAGCGGATATAGTCAAGATCCTGGCGGGTATTCTGCATTTGGGCAACATTGAGGTGTGCAAGAAGTACAAGGATGGCAACGAGGAGGAAGACACCGAATCGTGCGAGATCTTTGTGAGTCTAGAGCACAAATCCCTCTATAAATAACCAGCTAACTTTCTTATCTTATCAATTATTTTTAATTTTTATCAACAGCAAAACAACATGCACCTCCAGGTAACTGGAGATCTGCTAAAGATCAACGCTGAAGATTTGCGACGCTGGCTATTGATGCGTAAGATAGAGTCGGTCAATGAATATGTGCTGATACCGAATAACATTGAGATGGCCATGGCAGCTAGAGATGCACTGGCCAAGCACATCTATGCGAAGCTCTTCCAGTACATTGTGGGTGTACTCAATAAGAGCTTAAATAACGGTAGCAAACAGTGCAGCTTCATTGGCGTCCTCGATATCTACGGCTTTGAGACGTTCGAGGTGAATTCGTTTGAACAGTTTTGCATAAACTATGCGAACGAAAAGCTCCAGCAGCAATTCAATCAGCATGTCTTTAAGCTGGAACAGGAGGAGTACCTTAAGGAAGGTATCACCTGGACCATGATTGATTTCTATGACAATCAACCCTGCATCGATCTCATCGAGTCCCGTCTCGGTGTGCTCGATCTTCTGGACGAGGAGTGTAGAGTTAGTAGTTTGATTAACTTGTTTTTGTTTACTGTGTGTCTTAAATTAAATGCTTTTGATTTTGTGTGCAGATGCCCAAGGGATCGGATGAGAGCTGGGCTGGCAAGCTCATCGATAAGTGTGCCAAGTATCCGCATTTTGAGAAGCCACGTTTTGGCACCACAAGTGGGTCAACAACACAACATACAACCCCCTACAAACACCAACATGTTGAAATAAACGTTTACATCTTTTAGGTTTCTTTATTAAACACTTTTCGGACACGGTGGAGTACGATGTGAACGGATTTCTGGAGAAGAATCGCGACACTGTGTCCAAGGAGCTAACCAATGTGATGGCACAGTCGAACATGTCGCTGTGTAAGCAGGTCATGATCTTGGAGGAGGTGGACACCCTAAGCACCGATGCTAATAAGAATACAACCACACTTGGTGGACGTGTTGTGATCAGTGCTAATCGCAAACAGGTTTGTCCACTCCGCAACCACTTTGCTTCCTGTTTAAGTACTTATATTTGTGTATTGCTAAATTGTATTTCCATACGCTTGTCATCCACTGTACAATGTCCACTATCCACTGTCAAATGTCCACTGCCACCCATTGTACACTGTCCAACTGGGTCCAACTACAGCAACTCAACGAGACACGTCGAAGAGTTAGTTTCTGTTTTGTCACATTGAACTTGTGCTTGTCTTTAGTTATTTTTATTAACTCTGATTTCTACCGTGTGCTTAGGTGGTGCCCTCGAAGCAGCACAAGAAGACCGTGGGTTCCCAGTTCCAGGAGAGTCTCGCCTCGCTAATCTCCACCTTGCACTCAACGACACCGCATTACGTGCGGTGCATCAAAGTAAATACAACTGACTTGACTTAATTACTTTGTTAAATCCACGTCACTTGCTTTTAGCCCAACGATGAGAAGATTGCCTTCAAGTGGGAGACGGCCAAGATTATTCAACAGCTGCGTGCCTGTGGCGTCCTGGAGACGGTTCGCATCTCAGCTGCTGGCTTTCCATCCCGCTGGCTTTATCCCGATTTCTATATGCGCTACCAGTTGCTTGCGCATCGCAATCAGATTGATAAGAACGATATGAAGCAGTCGTGTCGCAATATTGTACTCAAATGGATACAGGATGAGGACAAGTATCGTTTTGGCAATACACAAATCTTCTTTAGAGCTGGCCAGGTGGCCTACCTGGAGCAGGTGCGCGCCAATCTGCGCAAGAAATACATAACCATTGTGCAGTCGGTGGTGCGTCGCTTCATTAAGCGACGACGCTACCTTCGACTACAGGCCATCATCTCTGGCGTACAGCGTCATGCCCGCGGCTACTTGGCCCGTGCTCGTGCCCAGAAAATGCGAGAAGTGCGAGCCGCTCTCATATTGTCCAAGTACGCTAGAGGCTGGCTCTGCCGTCGTCGCTACTTGCGACTGTGCCACTCGGTGGCTGGGATTCAGCAGTATGCTCGAGGCATGCTGGCTCGCACTCGATTCTTTGCCATGCGTGATTACTATCGGGCCGTGCAGATACAGCGCTTTGTGCGCGGTGTTCTCGCCCGGCGCACCTATCAGAAGCGGCGACGCAATATAATCATTTGCCAGGCTGCAGTGCGACGCTTTCTGGCGCGTCGCCAGTTTAAGCGCATGAAGGCTGAGGCAAAGACCATATCGCATATGGAGAACAAGTACATGGGACTGGAGAACAAGATTATATCGATGCAGCAGCGCATAGACGAACTCAATCGGGACAATAGCAATCTGAAGCACAAGACGAGCGAGATTAGTGTGTTGAAGTCAGTATTGGGAGTTGGCTATAATTATTGTTTGATTTTATAGTTTTGTTGATTTGTTTTTGTTTTGTTTTCGTTTCGTTTTTTCTGTCTTCAATCTTTTGTAGAATGAAGCTGGAGATGAAAAAGAACTTGGAGTTTGAATTTAAAAACATTAAAGCCGCCTGCCTCGATAAGGATAAACTTATTGAGGCATTGAATAAACAGCTCGAATCGGAGCGTGACGAGAAAATGCAGCTGCTGGAAGAGAATGGACACGCGCAGGACGACTGGGTGGCCCAGAAGCAAATGTGGTGCATGGAGAACGAGGAGTTGCGTAAACAGGTCGACTCCATGATCGACATGGCCAAGAATTCCGAGTGTAATCAACGGGAACGCGAGGAGCGCATGTTGGCCGAAATCGACAATAAAGAACTAAACGAAGCCTATCAGCGTGCCATCAAGGACAAGGAGGTCATTGAGAATGAGAACTATCAGCTGAAGGAGGAACTAAGTCGCATGCAACAGCATTCGAATGGACTCAGTTCCTTTGGAATGCATCATGCGCGATCCGCTAGCAATGCATCCAGTCAGAATGAGGACGATGTGGGTTATGGCTCGGCCAAGAACACGCTGGACATAAACAGGCCACCAGATTTGATCAACAAGAGTGGTAAACTAGCTTATAAATACTTTTTTAACTTATTTACTAAACGGTGTATATCTTGCAGATTCGTTCTTTGACAGCACCAGCATTGTGGTTAAGCTGCGCTCCATACTCGAGGAGGAGAAGCAGAAGCACAAGCATTTGCAGGAACAATATGTTAAGCTGGCAAGTCGCAATAAGCCTACTGAGGACTCATTCCGGTAAGTATTTGAAACCTTTAATAACGGGTAGATCAACACAAACACACAACACACCGAACACACCTACAAACAGTTAGTCATAGTCTAATTACAAATATATATATTATGTATTACTGCCACTTGCCACATGCTACATGCCACATGCTACATGCCACTTGCTACATGCCACACACAGCGTCTCCGAGCTTGAAGTTGAGAACGAGAAAATCCGCAGCGACTACGATCAGCTGCGCACGAGCATTAAACACGGTGTTGAGATCAACGAGCTCAATGGTAACATACTCTCCAATCATAGCCAAATCCCTTTGCTTGCTTCACAAATTTATCTCAATCTCTTACTCAATGTATTTATGTTTTTGTCCCTGTGCAGCACAACATGCCGCACTCCAGGAGGAGGTGCGTAGACGACGTGAGGAGTGCATCCAATTGAAGGCAGTTTTGTTGCAACAAAGTCAAACGCTGCGTTCATTTGATCCGGCCAACGATAGCGGCAATATCAATGAATTAATGGAAGCATTCCAGTCACAGAAGCTGGTCAACAGGCAATTGGAATCGGAACTAAAAGCCATCACGGAGGAGCACAATAGCAAATTGGTAGAAATGACGCAGGCCATTGAGCGGCTTAATCATGAGAAGGCTGATCTTCAGGAGGTGCTCTTCAAGAGCATCGATGAGTTCGATCAGGCCAATGTGGATACACTGAAGCAAAACGATCGTTATCTACGCTTGGAACTTAAGAAGGCCATTACACAGTATCTGCTGGTGCAGGAGGAACTTAAACTGGCCAATGCAAAGCTTTCCGCCTACAGGCAGGATGGTGGCAAGCTGGAGAATAAGATCGAGGAGGAAATGATACGCAATAAGGCGGCCAACAGCGCTAACGATGTGGGCGCCAATGTGGCCAAACAAAAGTCACAGAATCCACTTGGTCTAATGAAGTTCCACAACAGTGATCTCGATAAAATCCTGCAGCGACTGTTGAGTAATCTATCGCCACGCACTGTAGTCGGTCTACTTCCTGGTTTTCCAGCCTATCTCATCTTCATGTGTATTCGGTAGAATCCTTTATACTTTAGCCTTTACACCAATCGATCTTTAATCTGTAAAATCCCAACCTTTAGTTACACCGACCTGACCAATGCTGACGACGATGTGCGCGAACTGCTGAGTAAATTTGTAATGCAAATCAAGAAAATGCATAGAACACCACATCCGATAGAAAATCGTGTCATCTGGCTGGTCAACTCTATAACGTAAGTTACTGTTAACTCATTATTTTGCTTTACTTAAATTATATCTTTCAAACAGCCTACTGAATTTATTGAAACAATACGGAGATGTGGAGGAATATGTGAAATTTAACACCGAAAAACAAAATCAACAGCAGCTGAAGAACTTCAATCTCTTTGAATATCGACGTGTTATACTCGATCTCATTGTGAATCTTTATCAAGCTCTCGTCATGCAGATACAGGGTCTACTGGATCCCAAGATTGTGCCGGCAATCTTAAATAATGATGAGATTCAAAGGACTCGACACCCGCATGGAATGCGCAATCGTAACATGGATGCGACAACATCACCAGAGCACGGAAATATTCCGGCATGGAAGCAATTGATTGGCCAACTGGAGCACTTTTATAAACAATTCCAGCATTTTGGCCTCGATGCTGTCTATGCTGAGCAAATATTCAGCCAACTCTTGTACTTTGTCTGTGCCGTTGCACTCAATTGTTTAATGTTACGAGGCGACATTTGCATGTGGGAGACGGGTATGATAATACGCTATAATCTAGGCTGTATTGAGGATTGGGTACGCGACAAAAAGATGGTAAGCTCCCCCATGTCATTATAGTTGAACAGTTTGAACTAATTACTGTTTACTTTTTAGTCCAATGATGTGCTATCACCGTTGGCACCGCTCAACCAGGTTTCCCAGCTTTTGCAATCGCGCAAGAGCGAGGAGGATGTGCAAACCATTTGTGATCTATGCACATCGTTGAACACCGCCCAAGTGCTTAAGGTTATGAAGTCATACAAGCTGGATGACTATGAAAGCGAAATAACCAACGTATTTCTGGACAAGCTAACACAGAAATTGAATGCACGCCAAATGGTAAGAAACTTTCATATACTTTTTATTGACTTTTTTATTATTTTCATTTTAACTTTCAGCCCAACATGAGCGACGAGTTTACAATGGATCAAAAGTTTATACATCCCTTCAAGGTGGTGTTCAAGTACAGCGACATTAAGCTCGAGGAGATTGAGTTGCCGTCCCATTTAAATCTAGACGAATTCCTCACAAAGATATAAATTCAGTATAGCTTGTTATTTGGACCATAATTAGTTGATCGTTTGCCATTTGATGTCCATCGCATAGTAGTTTTTTAACATTTAGTGAACCTCTATAGTTTAAGACAATTTAAATTAACGAAAAGAAGAGAAACACAAAATTAACGAAAGAAAAGTGAAAAGGTTAAAGGCGTTACACTTGCCGAACCGTAGTTCCTGTTTAGTTTAAAGCAAAACCATCCAACTTCTCTACAAATCCATTCCCAAAACAACGCAATGTTAATAATGGTTTCAAAAACCATTGAAGCATAAGCAACACTTTGTATGTTTACGTGTGCCGAGAGTAAGACTCTCAAACATAAAAATTTAACTTAAAAAAATAAGAAAACAAATCAAAAAAAAAAAAAAAATGCATTCCTATGTTGCAATAAAGATAAACCTTATGTACCTTAAATAACAATTAAATACAAGAGATGTACTTAATCAATATATAATATTATAGTGAATGAAATAATTATGTATACAGAGGCCGATTTGTTGCCTTAAAACGTTTGCAATTTAGAGACTTGTAAGTGTTAAGATAATAATTATTATAAAGCCGTATACAAAAGGTATATTTGTAACGATTCTGTATTCCAAATATGTATTCTTTATATCTATGTTCTTTCTGTGTAATTTATCACTTAATGTGCATGATTCCTGCCTATCTTTGGGTAGCTTTCAGCAAACAACGATTAATTATTTAAAGCAAAATAGAAAACAAACTGTTGGCATTTGTTTATGAATATGATAATATTTATATATTAAATACATACACATGTACACTGAAATTAAATAAACAATTTGTACAAAGATGTGTGTGTGTTCTTTAGCATTCAACTGGCGCCTTGGACAACTTGTTCTTTGGTAGATCGAGGGACGGTAATCGTTGGGTTATCATGCCGGTGGCCACCGTCATTCCATTCTCGCGTATTGTAAACGCTTGTCCCGGCGTCATTACCATCTTGCGCATTAATGTAACACGCACTTGGCCGTGCTCTCCTGGCATTAGCATTGATTCACTGGGCACTGAAAGAAGTAGTTTTCTCTGAAGACTTATCGCAAACAAAACAAATCTTTTTACTCACCTATATCAATGCGAGCTGGAGTATTCCACGTCATGCTGAACAATTGCTGTATGTACTTGGAAAGCATTGGCTTAACGCGTCCACCTTCGGCACGGGACAGCAGATACATGGAAGCCTCGAAGTGATTAGATATATTCTCTGAGCCAGTTGCACACAGCAACATGCCACGCTCCACTGAAGAAATCTTAATCCCACGCAGCAAAGCACCGACATTTTCACCGGCCAGTGCCTGAGGAACACTTTTGCGGAAGATCTGTATGTCGCTGACGCTGGTCTTAAGATTCTGGTTAAAGCCAAGAAGATCCGCGTCGGCGTTGCGGGCTATGGT
Source organism: Drosophila acutilabella (assembly GCA_035046005.1). Lineage (NCBI taxonomy): Eukaryota > Metazoa > Arthropoda > Insecta > Diptera > Drosophilidae > Drosophila > Drosophila acutilabella. The sequence continues at coordinate 9,688,425 of JAWNOK010000024.1, read as the reverse complement.
GCCACGCTTTATGGTGCCAACCACAACAGTGCCTCTACCGGGCACCGTAAATGCATTGTCAATGGGCAGAATGAACGGAGCAGTCGTGTCCCTCGTCGGTGTTGGAATATACGTATCACAATGCTCCAGAAGTTGCTCGATGGCGGGCACACCAAAAGGAGACTGATCACCACGCAGAGCAAGCAGTGCAGAGCCACAAATCACTGGACTGTTGACACCATCAAAGCCAAAGTCGGACAACATTTCACGCATCTCAATTTCCACTAGTTCAAGCACTTCTTGATCCACCAAATCCGCTTTATTGATGAACACCACAATGCGTTGTATGCCTACCTGTTTTGCCAGCAGCAGATGTTCTCGGGTCTGGGGCATCTGCCCATCTGTGGCTGCCACGACTAGAATGGCTCCATCCATTTGAGAAGCACCCGATATCATGTTCTGAAAGGCATCAACATTTAGCTATAGAAACTAGACAATCTATTGGTTTACCTTGATGTAATCCGCGTGTCCTGGACAATCGGTGTGTGCATAGGTTCGGTCCTTGGTGGAATAGCCAATGTGACAGGCATTTATGGTGATGCCTCGCGCCTTTTCCTCGGGCGCCCGATCAATTTGGTCGTAGGAAATGTAGTCAGCCAGGCCTTTAGTTGATTGGATTTTAGTTATTGCCGCCGTTAGTGTCGTCTTGCCGTGATCCACATGGCCAATAGTACCCACATTACAGTGTGCCAGTTCAGACTGGCCGGATTTTGCCTTGGGACTTTCCTTAATACTGCTGGCGTACAAACGCGAACTAGCCGAGCTCCAGTTTCCAATGTAGCCAGTAGCGGTCAATGCGCTAGGCAGCTTCTGTAGGGCAAAGGCATCGCGATGCCTCCAGATCCTGGGCAGAAAACGTCTCATTGTCGGCAATGTACGTAATCGTTCGTTAAGTTGCACGCCGCTCTCCAACCAAAACATGAACAGCTGTTTAGTTTTCTCTTCTTCTTCCTCGCCGTTAGCGACCAGTAGCAGTGTTGTAAAACAGCCAAAAAGCTAAGCGACAAATTTAAAATTTAAAACATTTTGTTTTAAAAAAGGAATTTTTAAGTGTCGTTTTATTTATTTGAGTTATCTTCATTTTTTGGGAATGTTTGACGATTCAATACGTTTTCCGCTGTCTCCGCTACTTTTGAGTTATATCGGATGATTTTATGCGTACGCTTCATGTGTACTCCCAGACTAACGCGCTCCGAGAACTTGGTATTGCAAAGGCTGCACTGCAAAGTCTTCTCGCGGTGAATGTGTCGATGTTTGACCAGTGCATTAGCGTTTGTGAATGCCTTCTTGCAGATTTCGCATACTTTGTCTCGAATATTGAGATGCGCCTTAATATGGTCCTTGAGATCACGTTTTGTTAGAAAATCCTTTGGGCACGTGGTGCATTTAAATGCTCGAATTTTAGTGTGTACGGCGGTCACATGGTTACTCATTTGAATCTTTTGCTTAAAGGATTTACCACAGAACTCGCACACAAATGGCTTGGCTATATGGGTTTCATCGTGCGTACGCATGTGTCCACTCAGTTGGCTGGAAAAAGAGAAACTCCGATCACATAAGCTGCAGTTGAAGGACTTGCCCATGTGGACACGCTGATTATGCTGCTGTAAATGGCAGCGTCGCTCAAAATGATTCTCGCAGAGAGCACACTTAAACCAGCCGCCATCGCCGAGCTTATGGGCACGATACTGATGTGCCTGCAGAGCGTGATCCGTGCTGAAACTGTTCTGGCAAATGTCACAAGGAATTTTCTGACGGAATGTTTTTGTACGCAGAAAGCTCTTGCATGTCTCGATGTAATGTTTTTCTGCCTTCAATAATCCGATGGTCTGGGTCTCGGTCAGACCTTTGATTTTCCTGGAATACCATTGTCGTAAGTAGAGCACACTGTCATAGACATCATAGTGGGTTATGATGCCTAAGGGGATTTCCTTAGTGAGCAGATCTGTCATTTCAATGTACGCTGTTTTGCGTGCTTCTAGATTTGAGAAATCCTTGTGCGTTGGATCATACAGTTGAGGAAACTTCTCATACAGCTCTATGAAGTATGTGGTCAAATGATTTGTTTCCACAAAACTCAACTGTAAGCAAATAAATAAAGGTATTAAGGGAAAATTTGTTTAAGTTCTCAAGTGATTTACCTTAATCTTGTTGTCTCCGCTCTCCTCATCACTTTCAGCATTATCAATATCACAGCGTTTCGCTAGGAAACTATACATTTCGTGATAATACAACGGTAACTTTGTTAATTTCTTTGTGCGCTTTTGACGACTTATCACTGCATATTGACTATGAAGACTTGCAATGCATTTCTTTAGCTTATAATGAGTTAAATGCAGATTTATGCTGGCCTTTAGCTGATCTATCAATGTAGCATATGCCGAACTACGTTTCTCTTTGTTCTTATACGAAGTGTCCTTGGGATCCCAGAGACATGGATGTGCCTTGTACAACTCAATGAACTGTGTGATGCGTGGATTGCGTCGATAAAATGTCGGATTAAACTGGAAACAAAAATTTTTTTATAATCGTCTGTAATAAATCATATAGGGTAAGTAAGCCGGTTGTGGGTACCGTTTAAAAATCGGCTTAAATTTAACAAATATGAAGCAAAACCACCATGAATAAGAAGTTAATTAAAATTCTATTTATTTTGAAAGCCGTTAGTGGCATAATTAATTGAAAAATTTGTCGTTTTCACATTAAACATTGTCCTCTTAAAATTCTAAAGCTGACGCACAATGCTTACATGAGAAAAAGCTGAGTTTAAATGCACCAGACGACTACATGGCATAAGATTCACACAGATGAGGCAGAAGTCTACATCAACGTCCAATAGTGAAGTCTCCAGTATCGTAGTATGCTTAGCCGATGGTTTACATGGTGTTTCCTTGGTGCGCTTAGCCGACATCTGAATCTTCGTCAGTTGGTGGAGTATTCTGGACCTTCCGGCGCGTAGACGATCGTTTACATGATGTTGCCTTGGTGCGCTTAGCCAAAGGATTAGATGGCGTTGCCTTGGTTCGCTTGGTTAATGATTTTGTCGGAATTGAGTTTCTTCCACGCTTCTTCTGGGAACAATCAGATGCCTGCATATCTGGTAGATCAGACTCTCTTTTTGCTGCAGTTTCCTTCAAGAAAGCGATGCATTCAGGAGAAGTTAGCACAGAGCTTTGCAGCACTTTGTGACCTCGACTCTTTTTCTTTGGATTCTTTGGTGTAGTCGCTTGCAGATGACCATCATTTATTTCAGAGTGCCGGCGCATGAAATTTGTATACCAATGACGGCTCGCCTTCTTATCAATACTCCAATTATCTGGATAGTCAACCTTGAGGATTTTCGCGAATTGATATGCCAATTCTCTAAGCTCGTTTATGCTCAGGCCACAATGATGGTTGAGGTACTTTAAAATAAATTGGGAAAGTTCCTTTTCTTGAGCCGAAGAGAAAACCTTAAAAAAAATAAGGTATATACATTATATATTTATTACATACATTATAGTATAAAAAATAAACTTACCATGTTTGATGGTGTACGTTGGTTGCAATCACGGATGAATTCCAATAAAACTTCATCTTTCACGGAAGAAATTTCGTGAAAGTGGTTTGTCACTTTCTTGACATAGCGTTGCAAACTGCTCCGAGAAACACCATATGCTTTAGCTGTCCCTTTGACAGAATTGTTTACTACTAAGCAACGCTTAATAGCTTGCAAAAGCGCATTAAAATCCATTTTATGTACATCGAATGATTTTTGCAGTGATAATTTGGCTAAACACTTTTTATTTTTCCGGTTATGATTCGGCTAAAAACGCGTAAAATGCATTAAAAAAGTAATAAAAACGATTCGTCATTTCCACAACCAAGCACGCGCATTAAATTAAAAAAAAAAAAAAAAAAAAACAAGTACTAGTCAAAATATACAGCGATATTACGCACTGAATTAAACACACGCGCACAGAATTCAAAAAAACAAGAATGCCCACAACTGTTGTTATGACGGTGCGCACTATCCGGACATTATTTCAATAAACACGATTAACAATAATATCAGATCACAGCTTACGTAGGGGTACCCACAACCGCCGCACTTTCTACACTATTACACTTACTTTTGTTGTTGGTGTGAAGACTTTTTGTCCATCGTCAACTGGAATATCATTCATCTGACATGACACTGCCATCGTCCGGCATGTTTCTGTGGTCTAAACAGCATTAAGTATACAATTGTGCATTTGAAGTTTATTTAAGTCAGTTCCTACCTCATCATCATTGTCAAAATCGCTATCATTATCATCGTCATCATCATCATCTTCTTCGTCAGTCGGTACGCTCGGCAGATCCACAAACGCAACTTCAGCTAAACAATCCTTTTTACCATCATAATCATCATCAGTTGTTTCGGCATTGCTATTGATGTCACTTGGAATTGGTTCAGTCTTAAACTCGATGCTACTGCAGGATATATTGTCTCCCTCGAAGCCCAATTTGTGTGCATTTTTGACGTGAGAAATGAATTCCTGCCAATGTTCAAGTTTCACTTCCACGTCGCAATCAGTTTGGACTTCCGAACAGCTCAAATAAAAATCTGTTAAGTTTTCGCGCACTAAGACAGTTCCACAAATTATCATTATGCACACATTTAACTGGGGTTTTTGCTTTAAAATTTAAAAATGGGCAATAATACACAATCAAAAAGCAATTGTTGTTGCAGATAAAAGAACATTATCGATAAGTAAATCATCGACATATCGGAGAACATCAGCTGTGCAGCGCAGTGTTGGTCAGTAACAAACAGAAAAAATTGAATGGCGCGCAAGCATCGAAAACGAGGGAATACAAATTAATGTTTATCGAGCAGATTTATTAATGCACTTGGCTTTATTGTTGTACAAAGTGAGATTTGCGATGCCGGCTTAAGCTTGTTGGACAGCTAAACGCTGCATCGCAAATATTACACTTCTTATCCTTTATATTCATGTGTGCTTTCATGTGATTCTTCAGCTGAACCCGCTTACGAAATTTCTTAGAGCATAAATCACATGGATATGGTCGCAAATCCAGATGAAGTCCATTGATATGGTAATCAAGCAATAGTTTCAATCTAAAGGCCTTGCCACATATTTCGCATACAAACGGTTTTTCGCCCGTATGAACTCGTCTGTGGACATTCAGATCGTTCCGAAGTGAAAATGTGCTCTCGCAGTAATCACACTTGAGCTTCTTTTCACAATGCAATCGCAGCTTATGGCGCTCCATGTCGAAGTTCTTTTCAAAACGACGCGGGCACTGAGAGCAAAGATACGGCAGTTCGCCAATGTTGTGCGCTTTGACCATGTGTGTGCGAAGAAGGTAATCAATAAAGAACTTCTTGTCACAGACTTCACAGTTGAAGGAGACGCATTCCTTCTGCGACGGCAGGAAGCTACACTGTTGCAAATAGTGCAGCTCCGTTTTGGAGCAAGGGCGCTGCAGTGCCTTCGATTTGACGCGACGTAGCGACATATAAGTCCATTTGCGTAGTCGTGTAACGGCCATGTGTACTTCAGTTTCGTTGACAAGCATTTCCGGAGCAAGAGCCTCCGCCATCTTTATGTACGCATCTGTGCGCGTATTAATACATTTGAATTCAGGCAGGGAACTGTCGTAGAGGACCGGAAAGTTCGCATATACGTCAATAAAGTTGCTGGTCATTTCGTTCATTACCTTAAAATTGAGCTAAAATCCGATAATATTCAAATATATGTTGACTTAGAGGATAAACTATAATTGATAATACCTGTATTATGTCTGTTTTGCTCTCTTCGTCGTCAATCTGTGCTGCACCACCTACGGAAATGGATAGAAATTTACATCTATTAAAATAACGTGCTGGCATTCCCGATAGCTCCTCTTGTTCTGCATTTTCCGTGGCAATCGCATATTGTGCGAGTAATTGTCCAATGGTTTTCTTAAGTTCTCTGTCCGTGAAGAGTACATTAACCTTTTTGTCCATCACTTCAGTTATATCACGGTAAGCCTCTGCTCTTGCTTTCTCGTCATTAAATTTGGGATGGTCAGGATTCCACAAGCAAGGATGCTTCTTAAATTCCTCGATGAAGTGCAGTACGCGGGGATTATGACGAAGGAAGGAAACTTTCAGCTGCAATAAAAAGTCAATAAGTAATATATATATACAAGTAAGTAAAGCAATAGTTTCTTTAAGATCATACTTTGCGCTTTAAGTTCATTGGATTAGTTCGACTGCGTTTTCGGGGCTTTTCATTGGTTTCTTCATCAGAATCAGAGTCATTCGAACTAGATTCTTCATCATTGTCGTAGTCAATACCGTCATCCAAAATGTTATCCTCTAGAAATTCAGACATTTCTTCAATCTCTCCATCTACTAGATTTAAATCGTCTTCCTCTACGGTATCCAAAGTTCCATCTATGCTATTAGTGCCAGGAAACGCACTCGCTTCAGTTCCAGTTGGGGATTGTGGATCCAGGTACTCGTAGTTTGTCTGTTAAAATTAAATATTCAATATTAAAGGCAAGTAAAAAGAGGCGAAATAGTCACTTACATTAAATTCAGAATCGTCTTCTGGCCAAATCTCAATTGCTTTGTCTTTTAAGCTGCTATTGACTGTCTCCTCAGGGCCAAAATCTTGTTTTGAGCTTTCTGCACCCGCTTCATCGACTGAATGAACATTTCTTATGTGGGACACAAACTGTTGCCAGTCCTTAAGCTCGCTTTCAATTGAGCAATAAATACACTTCAGGTAGAACCGGGAGTAGTCTGAATCGGTGAATATGCTGCCGCATATCTCCATTTTTGCGTCTTAATAAAAAAACACAATTGGCAGATCCAAGTTTTACGCCAATTACTATGAATCGCACAGCTGGGTAGCTGCTGTTTAAGTGTTGCATAACGTGCGATTGTTTAACACTTCTCGCTGTCTATCGATAACGTTTGCGCCAATTTCCCCGTCAATAAATAGAGGTTTAAACTTGAAAGTTTATTTAAATTGTTTTAATTGATCGATTGCTCTTGAACTACAGTTTCAGTCGGTTTTTGCACGCTGCTACGAATAATGTTGTGCGTGCGTTTCATATGTGAATTTAAGCCTACAAATTGTGAAAATCTAGCATCACATAGTTTGCAGACAAATTTCTTAATTTCAGAGTGTATTTGCCGATGTCTAATGAGTGAATGACAACTGGTAAATCCTTTACCACACGTTGTACAAATCTTATCACGTATATTTAAGTGGCTCTTGATGTGGTCTGAAAGATCGACTTTCTTGATAAAATCCTTAGGACACATGGTACACTTAAACGCTCTTATTTTGGTATGAATTGCGGTGACATGCAGCTTCAGCTGTGATCTCAATCTGAAAGCCTTTCCACACAATTCACACAGAATATTATTAGCTGTGTGGGTGCGTACATGCAGGCGAAGATCAGAGTTAACAGCAAATGTTCTCTCGCAGTGATTGCATTTATGTATCTTTCCAATATGAACACGTTGCGTGTGCGTAGCCAGATCACCGCGTCCGACAAAGCTGCGTTCACACGATGAGCATTTAAAAGGCAGGTCTCCAATGTTATGTATCTTATACATATGTGCTTGAAGCACGTAATCGGATGATGTTTCCTGTTGGCAAATTTCACAGACCAACTTCTGTTTGAACATTTTAGGTGGTAAGAAGGCACTGGCCTTCAAGTAAAACTGTTCCGCCTCATTGGCTGTTTTTAAAGCATGCTTCGTGCTCTTATAATACCATTTTCGAAGGCACTGTATGGCAAGGAAGATGTCGTCATTGTTAATATCACTGTAGTTCACCTTAGCTTCGGCAGTCATCTGATCATATGCCTGTTTTCGAGCACTTATCTTTGAGAAATCAATGTGATTGTTGTCATAGAGTTGCGGATGCTTCGCATATAGTTGTATAAAGTCCGTCGTAGGTTTATTTCTTTTGGTAAAGTTTAACTGCAAGCAAAAAAGTTTAAGACTTTGTAGACCAATCATTATGGTTTAGTTATTACCTGGATTAAACCATTCTTATAGGCACTAGCTTGATGACTTGTAGCTTTTAGAAACTCACAGCTCCTATAGTGACTAAAGGCAACTGAATTTGACTTTTGACTGCCGTTTAAAACGCGTTTCTCTACAATATTATATTGAATATGCAACTTCTTGATGGCTGCCTTTAGAGAATATTCGCTGAACATTACTCCTATCTTTGTTTCGAGCTCCGATATGAGCTGGTTGTACGATGCCTTGCAGGCAATGGGATCTTTGTAGTTGTTGTCTTCTGAATTCCAGAGACACGGTTGATGCTTATATGCTTCTATAAATTTCGACGTGCGCGGATCCCGACGAAAGAACGATGGATTAAACTAAAATGTAAGAAAGTTTAGTAGTTATAGTGTATTTAATATCAGATTTACTTTATATGTGGATAAGCTCGACGATATTTCTTGAACTTCATCCTTTCCTGAGTGATCATTGGACTCGGTCTCAACGATTTCGTTTTCGCTCAAACTTGTATCCGATAAAGGCGAAGAGGGCCTTGACAGATCTGCTTCCGAAGAACCACTCGGCTCAGTCTCAGCTTCTTTATTTCTATCCAGAACTTCATCTTTAACACAGAGTTCATCATCTGAAAATTCCGTTTCCTGCTGGTTCGCGATGTCATCATTGTTAAATCCATGAATATTTCGAAAGTGCAGCAGAAATTCATGCCATTGATCGATCTCGACGTCAATTGTACAATACGAACAACGCATAAGAAAGCTTTCGAGGTTTTTACCTCTGCTTAGAATAAATCCACAGGTTTCCATATTTGTTTGACATTCAATAAAAATAATAAACAATCACAACTCAAGGAAGTAGCAATCAGCCGTTTTCAGAAGAGCGCTGTCAACCTGCTGCATAATACAGAGCTGTGTCAATTTGTTCTGAACTAGTTCTTTGAAAGGAATAATAGAACAAATTGTTCAGAGAGCCGAAGGGGAGCGAGAGAAAAATGCCGCTCATGTCGTCAAATGAACGGCACAGTATTTGAGCGAAGTTGGCAGCGCCATTTGATTCATTAGTATTTGTTTACCTATCAACCAACCGGTCGGTGTTTGTATTTCTTGTCATGCTTAAGGATACGTCATGGCAATGGAGGAGCATAAAAGTCGCCTTGCATACACTTTCTATATGCTAACCTTGTTCCTGTGCGGCACCATACTCTTCCTTATTGGCTTTTTTCCCGCCTCATATTCCGTGGCAGAGCAAGAAAATACGGTACCCATTGATCGCCCAACAACACTGCACGGCGAAAAGTAAGTTCCTTATCAGTTAGTGCCACATGGGCGTCTACTAGCGTTTTCAACTATTTTTGCAGACTTCAGCCACCACCAGCAAGCTACAACTCGTTTATATTATTCCTGATCGATGCGTTACGTAGTGACTTTCCCAATGAGTCCACCATGCCAGTTGCCTATGAGAAGGCTTGCACCAAGCTCAACCTTCACGTAGATATTCCGACGGTGACAATGCCAAGGCTGAAGAGTATCACCACTGGCACATTGTCTAATTTCATTGACATTGCTCTCAACGTGGGGCATACCGAACAGGTGGAGGATTCGTTGCTACATCGCCTGAAGAAAAGGAATACGGTTGTGTCCTTTGCTGGAGACCACACCTGGGTGCAACTCTTTCCAACTGAATTCACAAGAAAGGCCGAAAACAATGATTCATTTTATGTAAATGACTTCTATGAGGGCGACAAGAACGTGACCAATACGTTGGAATCGGAGCTAGAGAAAAAAGACTGGACATTGCTTATATTACACTATTTGGGTTTAGATCATATTGGCCACGTTGAGGGGCATGCCAGTGCAAAGATTAGTCATAAACTCAGGGAAATGGATAATGCTGTCAAAAAGATACTGGATCACAAGGCAAGTTATGCAGGCCACACCCAAAGTTAAAATGGAAACTAACAAAATATTTATTCCAGAACATGGAAAATTATCTGTTAATGTTAACTGGAGATCATGGCATGGCCGATGGTGGTGGGCACGGTGGCAATACGCCGGCAGAGACTTCCGTTCCACTCTATTTGTACTCCCACAACTGCAGCAAGTACACGTATGCGAAGAGCTGATGTTTTGAGCTTATAAAATTAAACTAAATTTGTTTAATCTTTTAGATCAGAAACAAAGAGCTACAATCAAATTGATTTGACGCCCACTTTGGCATTACTCCTGTCTGTGGAGATACCCACAATGTCCATTGGTTGCCTGATACCAGAAATGCTGCAATCCCTGTCGCTGGAACATCAAATGTATGCCTATTTCTATAATGCCCATCATCTGCTGAACAAGGCGAGGGTCAAGTTTGGGCATGAGAGTGTACGACGTAGTGGTAAGATAGCTGCCCTATAAATTAGTGTTCCGATTTAATTAATCAATTACTTCCGTAGACTACTATGTCTGGTATCAGAATGCAACGTTGCTGCACAAGAACCTGCTTAAACCACTAAGGATGGGGGACGGTAGCAGCACCAGTAAAGTGCACTACGAGAACGCCAAACTCAACTATTTGCGTGTGGCACGTGAGATTTCCGGCCAACTGTCAGAGTCACTAGTGAAATTTGATTACGGATTAATAGCCGTGGGCTTGGCGCTGACAACAGCGGTTAGTTTGGACACTAATTACCCTATAATGTGTTATTTGGATTAACTTAGTTGACCTATTTTTACAGACTTCACTGCACATTGTGTTGAATGTTTTGTTTCTGGACATTGCCAAGGATCAGCTACATCTAGATGGTCTCAAAGTGGGACAATTGCTGCTGTCACTGGCTATTGGCGTTGTGCTTAACTTTCTGGGTCACATGCTGGATCAGCTAATGACCAGCACCGTGCTGCAAAGTGTACTCCTAGTGCTGCCCATAGTAGCATCTGTTTATCTGTCCATTGATGTGACTCAAGCGCTGATCAGGATTGCATTGCCACCGCTGTATTCACGTCGAGTTAAGCTGTCAATACCGTTGCCGTTGACACTGCTGGCTTGCCTGGCTATACGCACCTTTTCGCTGGGCTCATCATCGATCATTGAATTTGAATACAAGCTGTCCTACTATTTGGGCAACACGCTCATACTGCTGGTGGCACTCAGGACACTGCGTCGTAGGATTACTAAAGCGAATGTGGAGCTGGATGGACGGCACTTGCACAAGATAGCCTCCGCTTGTCTGTGGCAGCAACGCAAGATCTTTGTAGTGCTCATTCTGCTGACACTCATGCGGTATCTTCACAGACTCAGTAGCATCAAGAGCACGCTGATGCTATTTGCTTTGCTCCTGTTCTGGGCACGCCTTCGCAAGTTTACGGACACACCACAGGCTGTCTTCAATGGCATTGCTTTCATTCTAGTTTACAGCTATCGAGGTCTCAACGGACAGGTGCAATTCATTGAGTTGCCCCAATACTTGGCGTAAGTTCCATTAACCATATTAACACATCCCTGGATAATATGAGATCTTCTTGTAGTGCTCGCTTTGTGCTGCCCGTGCTGGTGCTCTTCTGGTGCTGTCTGGCGCTGGTCTTTGTGCTGGGCTATCGCACAGCCTTGCCACCGGATCAGTGTGGTAACAAGACAGTGTTGGATGCTCAGCCCAAGAGTAATCTACTCAAGCTCTTACAAACCAATTTAACATGCTCCCTGATGCTGGTCGCCTTGCTGTACAAGGTGCAAAACATTGTGCTGCTGCCCACACTGCTCATCACGCTGGACGAGACGTATAAGCTGTGTGAGGCATATGGCACAACTGCTCGCAAGTTTTCGGTGCGATTGGTGCACGTCTACAAGATTATAATGACACTATTTGTGTCACGCATGTTCTACTTTTATCAAGGCAACTCGAACAGTTTGTCCACCATTGATCTGACACCCGGCTATATTGGCCAGACCAGCTATAATCCGATCATCGTGGGCTTCTTTGTCACCCTAAACACGTACAGCGCTGAAATACATTCCTTTCTCTACCTGATTGTGCACACTCTGCGTGCGGATCTGCGGAGTGTGGGCATCATCCAGATGCTGCCATCCTATGCTAAGGCAGCTGACTCCATGGTGGCACCACTATATGCTGCTCTGATCATGCTACCAACGGCATTCTATCTCTGTGTGATGGTCATGATTCGGTATCACTTATTTATCTACTCCGTCTTCTCGCCCAAAGTACTGTACGATTGTTATACTGTATTGGTCTTTTATTTGGTATTCCTAACAACGAGTTTGTACTTTAAATTGTTTAAACAAGACGCTTAAATATTAATTAATTTAAAAGCTTTAAAACTTAATCCTAAACTCTTTGTGTTTACTAATTCCCCTCGACACGAAGTGCATAATGAATATCATCAGCACTAACATTGAGCAGAATCTTTTGGTACAGATCATTACGTGAGTGCTCGGAGATGATGAGTCTTTCGGCACCAAGTTTGGAGCAGATGTGCAGCGCACGTCCTGGTGCTGGCAGCGATACGCCCATGAAGGCGGCAATGGTTTCCACCTGTGTGTAGACGCCCATGAATGTTGTCTCCTCAACGCCAGTGCGTGTTACCTCCGCAGCAACGGCTTGCAGAAAGATCTGCTCCAGACGCGAACAGTTCTTGATGGCCTGCACCTTGGCACTGGCTATCATCTCGGCCAGCGCTTGCTGCACATGCAGCATATTTACACACTTTACTCCCGTCGATGCTCCCATCTCGTTGGTATCCGCAATCTCAGTTGCGCGACGGCAGATGTCCAGGGCCCGACGTGCATCTCCCGAGACGGCGGCCACTTTACGAGCCACCAACTGCACAGCCTCGCCTTTGAACGCCTCGGAGCCGGCCAACCGAGCTGTGACTATTTCCTGCAGCTGCTTGTGTGTGTACGGCTGGAATGTGAGGCGGGTGAGGCCCAGACGAGATGTTACCTTGCCTAAAAGAACAAAAGAATTAGCTGGGGAATCTCTAGAAGCTGCCAGTCAACACTTACCCATTAGCAATCGCTCTGGCAGATCCATGGTATTGGCTATTGTGACGACTACCAGACGTGCCGCCGACTTGGTTGGCCAATCGAGCAGATTATAAACGACATCCTGACGTCGATTGCACAGTATGTCCAGTTCATCAACGAGTAGCACGGTGGTAACTCGACGCGGTGCCGGTGTCGTGAAACGTTTTTCCAGCAGCGAGTGGGCATGTTCCCAGGACACGGTTTTACCAGTCAACTGTTTGTAGATTTGCACGTAGGCCTGACGTGGTTCGGTCAGACGCATGCCATTAATCTCCAAAAACTCGAAGGCTGGCAACTTATCCTCCGCCACCTGGCGCTGCAGTGTGCGTATGACACCTGTGACTGTGGCGGTCTTACCCGTACCTGGTACTCCCGAGACATACATGCAGCCACCGCACTGATCCTGAATCTTGCCCTCTAGAAAGCTGTGTATGTTATCAAACTCCTTCTCGCGGCAGGGTAGACTCTTTGGCACCACAGAGACGTGAAGCTGTTCGCGTGCCAGCTGCAACTGGGACTTGCGCCTGTTGTCCAGGGGCTGAAGACGTTGCTCCATGCTGGGACTCAGCTCTCCCGCGCGTATTTTCTTGAGTTTCTGCGATGGGGTCAATGGCACGTCCTCCTTAAGCTTGGCGGCAGATGCTACCTTTGTGCCCGTAACGCTGGAGCGACGCGGTCGCGTTGGAGTTTTGGGCGCCGCCTTCTTTGGTGTGTAATCCTCGTCGACCGCCTGATCGGACACCTTGGGGCGACTACGCTTGGGCGTCGATATTATCTCGTTGTTATCGAATATGCGCTGCTCCACAATATTGGACAACTGTATGCTGCGTCTGGGCGTGCCATCAGCTGCAAGGATAAGCAAGATTAATATAAACCTTCAGTGTCTTACTGAGGATTACTTACCCAAACGGGTTGTGGCAGATTTGAGGATGCTTTTGCGGCGTGTGGACGGCGTCAGTTCGGCGACCGTAGACTCTTTGGGTTCTTTGGACTTCTTGGTGGGCGTATGATAGATGTCACCGTTCTGGACACCAAGTCTCTTGCGGCTCTGCTTACCGGGCGTCATGGTGTTTACGGCCAAAGCTAACTGTAAGGGATCCTGCTCATCATCTACAGAAGCTAAGCGCGCTGATTTTCTACGCTCAGAGACACGTAATTTGATTTTCATGTCATTCGATGGTGTCTTGGGATCCGGAGTTTGCTGAACAATCGAATAATTCAAGCATTCGGAATCAGCGGTGCTGTCGGCTCCCTTGTCCAGACTGAGATTAAGATTGCGACGAGCGGCGGACGCTCTTGACTTTGGTGTGGATACTTTTTGATTCTTCTCTGTGAGCGGTGAGGCCATAAGATAGTTCGCATTAATCTCCTGTTGCTCGCCATTATTTGCTGCTTCCCTCAGGCTCTTTTTCTTCTCCGAGAGACGCACCACACTGCCACCAATGATTTTGATGGGTGAAACTTTGTTCTCGCAATTAAAGTAGTTGACGTCAACGAACTCCGTGGGAGCACTGACGGCAGCCACAGAGGAGCGACGTCGTGAGATCGATTTTCGGGCTGAGCTCGAACTTTTGTCCTGCCCCGCCCTCGATTTACGTGAGTCCTCCTTGACATCGAGCTGAATCTCGAGGGGAATAAGGCGATAAGATTGCTTCACCTTTATGAACTTGTAGCGACTGACAAACATGGGGCAAGTCGGTATGGTTGTTCTCTGTTGAATCAACTGTTGGGCACTTAGCTTGGAGCTGCCTTCGATGACGTGACACTTGCGGTAAATGGAGCCCAGGGCTACGTCGTTGTCGTACGGACGATGCTCCTCGATCACTTCGAGGCCAAAGTCAATTGCCAAGTCGTCAGAATCAAAGTTCTTATGAGGGATCGCTGGAGGGCGTGAATACCATTGTACTATAGCACGGCAGGTTTCCTTATCGGTCATTTCCCTCAGTTCATAGAGGTGCAGGATCTTGGCGACGTCACAACCGTTCACTGTGTCCGGTTCAGCTGCATCCGCATTGGCCACCAATATGTAGTCACCCACAGTGAGCGTGAGTGGACCGTATACACACTTCTTGTAAAAGTATACGTTCTTGTGCTCCAAACTTTTCACAAATGTGTTTGGCTCGTGGCTCCCGATCCAAATGACATGCTGACCAGCACTAATTGCATTTTCGTTATTAACCATTGCGATAACGTGCTCGTGTGTGTAGTCAAGTAAATAATCTTAGTCAGCTATTGGAGAAATGGGTTCTGCTCCACTTTTGTCTCTCTGTGTTTTTTATTTTTCTTTGCTCAATAAATACAACAATACACAATCAGCCCGCGCTGAGCACTTCGTTTTGGCGCAAAAAATATAATCGAACGATCGTTACATTATCGATTGTTGTGCTTTGACTTATCGATGTATTTAGTGTAGCCCTGATATTGAACTTTTGCAACACTAGACAATCAGCATCAGCTGTTTCTGCGCGGATCAGTTTTAAAGAGCTTTAAAATTTAAGAAAAAGTGCTTATATACATATTATGGACTGTTTATTAATAGATGCTGCCAGCAGTGTGTGTCGATGTATATGCTGAGCATTAAATATTAGCGAAAAGCCAAATTGGCGATAAGAAGTGCGGAGACCTCGACAGTAACTGACCAGCCTCAACCAAAGAACAGCGCATCTGCCGCAAAGATTAAAGTTCACACAGAACACCAATGTGACGTCAGAGAGAGATAGCGGTGAGAGTACAATACACATGTTGATTTTATTTATGATCTTTGTTTTAGTAGTAGTAGTTGAGTATAATGTATTTTTTTTTTCTTTTTTGTTGTTGGGGTACGTAATGAGTACAAATATCAAGCAAATCGAATCGAAACATTTTGCATTGCATGCATAACAAATTTCCATTTTTGGTTTTCTTTTTCATTTTGTTTAGTTTTTTTGTTTGTTTTTATATATAATATAATAACATTTATTTTGAACATTTTTTTTTGCTTTCTATTATTAAATGGCCAACCAAATTTTGTCCACTCCGAAATAATAATTCAAATTGAACAATTTGTAACAAAATGGGCAAATCAAGTCACAAGTCACTAAATTGTGTGATGCTTAAATTAAAATTAATCACAATTCATATGCAAATATACATAAGCATACATATATATAATACTAAAAATTCTTAATAATAATTAGAACAGAATAAAATTAAGGAAAATTAAATCACGAGTTGGAGACGAGACGTGACGAGACCAACACAAAAAGTACTGAAAAATTATAATGCCTACAGCAAATATTAAGCACACAATTATTACAGGGTATTCGCAGTTCGTGGTTAACCAATGAAACGCTACTCCGCTGTACCGCCTTAGGGGTGTGCCAAGTTTGTGTGTGAGTAAAACTAACAGATATCGCTATATAAGATGAGTTAATGTGATGCTCTCATTTTGTTTCTCTTGGGGATTTTTTTTAGGGATCTACTCGATCTCGTGGAAGCGCAGAATGGCGCGTCCGGGAATCTCGGAGTTGCAGAGCTTTTGTATTACCTCGGCGGCCTGTTCGCATGGGAATACCGAGTATGGCGGTGGCTCAATCTTTTTCTCAGCCACCAGTTGCACCAACTCCGAGAGCTGCTCGGCGGTGCCATTCGAAATTGGTATGATCTCCTGCTGATACTCATTGGAGAGTCGTGAGAATTTGGGCAGCAGCTTCTCAGCCACCTCCTCGCTGATCAGGACCACGCCTCCCTTGGACAGGCAGTGCATGGAGCGATGCAGACTGCGGGATGTTGTGCCAAAGTCAATGACCACATCCACGGCACCACCGCACACATCCTTAGTGCGCTCAATCAGCTGTGGCTCGTACAGACACTCGTTCCACTGCACAACGCTGACACTGGAAGGAGAAGCACTAAAGGATTAGCACACTACAGTTTACACAAAAGACTCGCCAAACTTACTTCTTGATCTCTGTGGCTAGGCGGAATCCCTCATCCCGCAGACTAGCCACTGTAATGTCCACATTGTGGGCTCCAGTCGATGCAAAATGATAGGAGGCAATGCGTACGGCCCACAGAGCTAATCCTCCGGTGCCCACAATGAGAATCTTGCACTTCTTGTTGGGATCCGTGGCGGCACGTTGTTTCAGTATCTGGGTGACCACCGACTGGGCCTTGAAGACGGCATTCCAGGCCAGGAGTGCGCCCGTCGGCAACATGGCGGCCTCTTCCATGGGTAGAGTATCTGGTATCGGGACGATATGGCTTAGATCTGGTACCACCATCAGTTCAGCATAGCCGGCTGGAGTCTCATCGAATGGATAAACAATGACACGCTGTCCAATCCTCAAGCCACGATTGTTGGCCTCTGTAATCTCCGAGCCCAGGGACTCAATAACGCCGGCTACCTCAAAGCCCGGAAAGAACGAACCCTCGCGTATACCCTGATGTGCTGGCGACGACATGGACGTCACCGACGGACAGTAATCACTCAATTCGGATGATACCGACGACACGCTGGTTATCGAATTAGAACGATCCCGGCGGCGATAACAGGCGCCAGCGCAGACAATCTTGATGCGGGCGCCATGTGCTGGTGTGTCCTCGATAGGCACAAAGAAGTTAAAAACGCAGTTCTTGACACCCGGTCCGGGTGATTCAATTGACACCTGTCGGCACAACTTATTCATGTTGTGTGTAGAATTTGTATGCTCTCGTGGGATCGGTGGCAAGTCAGTTGCCAGGGAGAGTGGATTGAGCGACAAAGAAGAGGTATCTGTTGTTCCGCTGCAAGTTGCAAAACAAAGGAATAGATTAGCTTATGTGGATGGAAGAGACTGAAAACATTTTGGCAAATACAAAAAATACCGAGGAGAATTATTCTAGTTTTCGGTAAGTCCATATTTCAATTTTATATATCTACTTATATATTCCAATGTTCAGAGAATTCAGTTTTCTATGCCAAAAATCTTTATTATTTTTCTTTAGAATATCTCACTAGTGGGGTGGCAAAAAGAAATAAATATTTCTATATTTCAATAATCAAAACTGATTGTTGATTAATGGCTTTATTTTAAGCTTTATGCCTCCATTGCCAACCAAGGTCATCCCACTTATTGTATTGTTTTGAAATCTCATTACATCACATTACAAAACAGCATGACTTTCAATTATTTTTTCTCAACTTCCTGTATAATTATTTGTTATTCCATTTGGCCTAAAAAGCCATAAATATTTACGTGAATTTTCAAGTAGAAAATAAAGTACTCGACTACGATAGGCACGAGAGATAATGGTTAAAGTATCTGAAAGGTCAAGTGATCATATAAATATGCAATAGAGTTGAATTGATTTAAGCGACAATTTCGATATGTATTATTTATGGATCAGTTGTCGTGTCAAATCGTTCAGTTATAGTGCCCCTGCCTGGATCAAACCTTCAAGACCTTCAGTTTGCCACCTGTTGACACCTAAGCCCCATGGGGATTAATTGTTCATTATTTTATGTCACTCAGTATGGCAGTTGAATTGTTTTATTACTAATTTTATATAGCAGTAGCTGCCATAAAAATCTGAGAACTTTGGCTCTTTACCTTATTGAGCTTATCATATTGAGCTGCTGGCTGCAGATATCGACGGGCATAGTATAATTATTTGTTTTCACTTTTATTTTGTAATAAATTCAGTTGTTGACAAAGCACATTAAAATAGTTTTTCTTTTTGTATGCTCTTAATAAATTTCTGTAACACTTTCACTAATGCGCGTAATAGATTTTTCTTTTGTATGCGTCGTGTACTCCTCGTTCCAGTGTTGAACTTGTCGAGAGCACTTCCAAAGAACAACTGAAATGTTCCTGCCGCGATGCGCGCTCTAAAAAGCTGCATGAGCCGGCAGTAGCGTCGGCAGCGGTAGAAGCAGCGGCGTCAACAACTGTTGTGGAATGAGTTGACAACAAAAAAAGCAACACACACACACATACACACACAATTGTAGGACATGTATATGTACACAAGTCATGTACATGCATGGAAGGCATGCACTGAGCGTGCAAATTGTGATATGTTGAGAGCATTCTCGATATGAGTTCAAGTGTTAAAATAACTTTTTGTGTGCTCTGACGTCTAAGGACGTGAATCAACTAGTTCATTGACTAAAACTGCATACTTTTAATTAAAGTCTGTTCCTTGCGCTGTAATCTCTGCACGTTTTTGTCAGTGTACGGCCAGCAGTCTGTTGTTGTTTATCTTTTGTTTTGATTCGTATGTACACAAAAAAGTATACATGCATACAAATGTATACATGCGTGTGTGTATCCAAATCGAATTAGGAATTAAGAAAACTGAAGTAAACAAAATACAAACTGTTCAAAAAACATTGAGTAAAAATCAAAACAGATGATTTCATTTATATATGTACATATGAACGTAAATATTTGTTTTGGGATGCGCGTTGTCAACCAGATTGTTTTTATTTATAAAATGTTCTAATAAATTTCTAAATATTTATAAACATTCGTGTATGCCAGAGAATCTCAATGAGAAACGCTGAATTAGTCACGTTCCCAACCTCGGCGTGTGGCATAACTTATAAAAATACGTATAGTATAAATATTGCATATAAAATCTATTGAAGTCGAGTACTTGTCTTAGTGATAAGCTTTATTTACAATTGAAATTTACTTTGTTTACTTCAAACTGAATCGAATCTGGCAAAAACAAATTCTAGAGTGTGCATATACACAGCAGTGCGCACAGACAAATAGTACGTATGCATGTGTGTGTGTATACGTGTACGCGGTTTGTTTGCTAACTGGGCGAGAGATGTTTGAATGGAAATGAGGGTCAAACCAAAACAACAGCAACAACGACAACTCAAACCATAACAACAAGAAACATGTGTGTGCTGCGTGACTATCACGCACTCACCGCGTGCAAATATTGAATGTGTGTATGTGTATGCATGTACTACATAAGCCGGGCACTGTTCTCTTTATAACTCTCTCGCTCTCGCTCACTCAGAGAGTGCTTGTAACTTTGCTCTTGTTTTGGTTCGCAGTCTCACCCCTATGCCAAAAACCGCACTGCTTTGATGCTCGCAAAGTTATGAATACAGTGGCGCCGAGAGCCGACTGCGAAGATGGAGATAGAAACAGAAAAGTGCATACATCTTCTTTGTGCGTAAAACTTTCTTTGTTCTTTGTTGGCGAGCTTGCACACTTATAGAGCCATTTACACTCACACATACATACATATACATATATGTACATACACGCATGTGCATCGTGGTGTTTTTTTTTAAATCTGCGACAATCACAAAGAAATCTGTTGAGGTCACTTTGGATATTCACAGCGCGCTATAAATTTTAAGCTATTAATGTTTCTACCGACATTTATACTAAGTGTAGTGTGTTATTTATTTACAAGCCACTTGAGATTGAGTAAAAGTAAACAAGTTAGTTGAAAGCTTTGGTAACACCCTGCAGATAAAGGATAAGTCAAAAGTTGTACTTCAATATACCCATTTCTGGCTTGTTTTGTTTCACAGGGTATGCCAGCGAAAGTGCCATAAAATTTGGCAATACGAATTCACTGAAATTACGCGTATATTTATATAAATTAAGACCAATTTATGTATACCAATCAACTTTTTTATGCTCCATAACGAAAGATACAAAATGATGGATCAATTGTTAGCTCGTGAGATCAGCAAGATACTTTAATAATTTATTTATTTATTTATTATTGTTTTCGAGCGACTTTTTAATTGAACAATTTTTTTGCTGTGGAATTTTGATCAATTCAAATTAATCAATCAATCGATGAATTTGCATTTAAGGCGCCGGAAAAATGTAGTTCATGATTAAAAAAGCCATTAAAAGTCGGTTTAATGAAACAAATTATGCAGCAATGAGACATTTAATTTTATTATAATCGTTTTACATTTCAAGCGGAATGAACTCTACTTCACATCCCGATCTGAGCCGATCTGATGCTATTTATAGAACCCTTTGTTTGTGCTCGATCACAAAAGGCAATCGCCGGTACTTTGTGGCTTGTGTGATTATGATTTCTGATATTAAAATAATTTACAATCATCATATACAGCAACACACGCACACACACAAACACACAGAGTTGTTTTAGGTGCGTTTAGATTTCTGTTGTTTATAATTGAAAGACTGAAAAACTGGAGCACTTTTGTTATGGAGTAGAATCTCCAGGGACTGATAATTAGAATGGCACGAGTTGCTTATCTATTTACAATTGCAATTGCGATTTGCTCCCAATTAAGTAAATAATTATTTTAATATTACGTGCCGTATTGGGTGTGTATATATCTTCATATCTATACATATATATCCACAAGATAGGTATGCATGTATTTAGTATGTAATCGGTCAAATTTACGCAGACGCCCCAAAATTTACGCAGCAAATGTGTCACGGAAGCACTACGTGATTACGATCAATACACAAATTACAATGAAACTTCTTAGGAAATGGATTACTTTGGACCGTCTGTGTCTTTAAGTAAATTGCGTAATAATTTACAACTTTCACACTTAATTACAAACTTACCTTAAAATACTTGTTTAGTATACAAATCAATAAAATTCGCAGTCGTATTGGTTTTTCTTCAGCTTTTCAATAATTGTTTTAGTTATCAAAATAGTCAATATTGCTGTTAACTATGCACACGTTGCTTGTTACACCTTTAAAAATGCACTAATTATTTCTTGTGCTTCTTGCGCTTCTTGTTTTGCTTGGAAATCCTTGTTCACTGTTTATTGGCACCGTTGCCGCACGGCGTACAGCTCATAGAAGGACACATTTGACTTTGAATTCTCCTTTGCTGGATACCAACGAAATTGCGATGTAAGTGTAAATATAAGAAATGAGTTTGCGCACAACACAATATCAATTGTTTGTATTTCAAATTTAACGGCTTACGTACGCGCGGATTTTACAGCACTTGTGTTAATTTTCCCAGTATTTTATTTGCTTGCGAAAAATTCCCTTTAAGCAGGGAATTTTTATTTACGAGCTAAGCAACTCTGGAACTCCGGGCCTATGACAACAAGAGTTTTTGGCGGTCTTCGTTTATTATTTAGAACGTAATTAGATTCATAATTTATAAAAAAAAATTACTTACCAGTTTGCCTTACAACAGGCTACACATGAAGCGCACCAAAGCGAGCAGTGCTGGCGCTGCCAAAAAGAAGCCAAAGAAAGAGGAAAAGGAAAGCAGCGACAGCAGCAGTGGAGAGGAAACAGTTAAACCAAGTGCAACCAATTCCTCAAATTTAAGCTATAAAAATGTGAGCCAGTTTATGAGCCACATACAAGATCAGCGTCTCATGTCCGCTGAGGACGTGCACGAATTTGCCTTTAAAAAGAAGCGAGTGCGAGTGCTGAGCACCGCGAGCGATGTGAAGGAGGGCTGCCAAGGAGGCGTGGTCTACTGGATGTCTCGCGATGCCCGCGTTCAAGACAATTGGGCGCTACTGTTTGCTCAACGCTTGGCGCTCAAACTGGAGCTGCCACTAACAGTGGTGTTCTGTCTGGTGCCCAAGTTTCTGAACGCCACCTTGAGGCACTACAAATTCATGCTAAGCGGGTTGCAGGAGGTGGAACAGGAGTGTCGTAATTTGAATATATCATTTCATCTGCTGCTGGGTCCAGCTGTCGAACGCTTGCCGCAGTTTGTAACTGACGAGGATATCGGCGCTGTGGTTTGTGACTTTGCCCCTCTGAGATTGCCGCGTCAGTGGGTAACGGATGTGGTGAAGAAGCTACCAGCTCAGGTGCCCATTACGCAAGTGGATGCACACAATATTGTGCCACTTTGGGTGACTTCGGAGAAGCAGGAGTATGCCGCTCGCACCATACGCAACAAGATCAACTCAAAGTTGAGTGAATTCCTTACCGAGTTCCCGCCGGTTATCAAACATCCGCATGGAAAAGCATCGGAGGTAAAACCTGTGGATTGGACTGCAGCCCACGAAATGCTGACTTGCGATATGACTGTGGATGAGGTAGAGTGGGCCAAACCAGGCTACACAGCTGCTTGCCAGCAGCTCTACGAGTTCTGCACGCGTCGACTGCGAAATTTTGATGGGAAGCGAAATGATCCCTTGGCCAATGCCATATCGGGCTTGTCGCCCTGGCTGCACTTTGGACAAATCTCGGCACAACGCTGTATACTGGAGGTGAAGCGTTATGCTTCCCAACACAAGGCATCGGTGGAAGGCTTCTGCGAGGAGACGATTGTACGTCGGGAGCTGGCCGACAATTTTTGTTACTACAACGAGCACTACGACAGCTTAAAGGGATTACACGACTGGGCATATCAGACCCTGGACGCGCATCGCAAGGACAAGCGAAGTCCCTGCTACACACTGGAGGAGCTGGAAATGTCACGCACCTACGACGACCTTTGGAACTCGGCGCAGCTGCAGCTAGTGAAGGAGGGCAAAATGCACGGATTCCTACGCATGTACTGGGCCAAGAAGATACTCGAGTGGACGGAGAGCCCGGAGCAGGCACTGGAGTACAGCATACTGTTAAACGACAAGTACAGCTTGGATGGCCGTGATCCCAATGGCTATGTGGGCTGCATGTGGTCCATCGGCGGTGTGCACGATCAGGGCTGGAAGGAGCGAGCCATCTTCGGCAAGATACGCTACATGAACTACCAAGGCTGTAAGCGCAAATTCGATGTTAACGCCTTTGTGATGCGTTATGGAGGAAAGGTGTATAAAAAGAAAGATACTTAAAGCTGTAAATAAGTATTAACTAATACTTAAGAATGAAATTCGTTTGTTTTATATGTGCCGCAAGCATTTATTATTTCCGCACCGTATAAAATAGTATCTTAATGCTACTATGGTTCGCACGCTAGGCGTTTAATCCTTTTCAGCAATCTTAGTTAGATGATCCTCGATCTCCTTCTCGTCCAAAATGCGGAATTGGGGATTTGACTTGCTCACAACGCCGATTTCGATGCCATTGGGCTTGAAATCAACGGCCAGAACAGTGGACAAACAGGTGATGGCCAGTTGGATGGCCTTCTCCTCGGACAAGTTGTTCTTGTACTTCTTTTCCAAATAGCTGTTGGCTTCAATCATTTTAGCGCCCACGGAGCAGGCACGGAATCCACAATAGTAGCCAGCTGGATCGGTTTTATAGACGCTGGGACCTAGTTCATCGTCGTAAGAGATTAACACCATGCTGCAGCCGAGTGGACGCATCTCGGCGTTCTGTGTGTAAACTTGATTGATGTCCGCAATGCGGCGGCAGAGCACATCTACAGGCATTTCGTAGCCGTATTTGTAACGGAAATTGGCGGCCTCATAGCGCGCCTTTTGTACCTGGGAACGGGAATCCGCTAGGAAAGGAGAGAATTATAATAATACTGAGGGATCAAATTAATTTTCTCTTACCTATGCGACCAGTCATAACGCATCCGATTTCCTTAGTGATGCCAAACAAGTGGGTCACCGTCTCCGGAACAATGTTCTTCTCCGTCACCTTCTTTTGCGTGGCCACAACAGCACAATCGCCGCTCTTTAAAGCCACCGAAGTGATGTTCTCCTGGGTGATGGCCTTAAACGCATATTCTGAGCGTGCCAAGTAGTAAATTAAAGTTACAATTCAATCCAAACATTTAAATCGTTGAGATACTTACCCACTTGGTAGAGGCGTCCCTCAGGTGAGAAAATTGTAATGTGTCTATCAAAACCGGCAGAACTTCCTCGAGACATGTTTGTGATTTAATGTATTTGACTGCAGACGAGCATAAAATAATTCTCTTAGTTTGTTAAGTTTGTTGACTTTGGACTAGCGTACTAACCTTTATATTTAACAAAATCAGAAATTTAAAACTTGAAATGCTTTTTGATTTTGGCTTTGCCTCAAAGATGAAATTTTATAAAGTCATTCAACCAGGGCTGGCTAAGCATATCGAATTATCGCGCGATAGCTTCGAAGTTATCGTACGTCAATTGTGTGAATGGCAAAACATATTTGATGCAACCGTGTGTGAAACTAGCATTGTCAATGTGAATGGCATAATAAAAAGGAAAAGGTAAATATACAATTTTTAAAAACGAAAACATATAATATTAAGTGGATATATGTTAAAGTGTTGACTTAAGTTTAAAATCGGTTTGGCGGTTGTGCATTACGAACATGCTCGAGGATGACTTAAAAAATCAATTAACAATTGCGCGGAACGAGATTAACAATTTGAGGTACTGCCATAGACAACATCCTTGATGTTGCTGCGTTCAAGTTCAATGTTATTTATTTACCTTGAATTCGATTACATGTGCAGGCAGCAAGTGCGCAACTTACAGCATGTGCAGCGCAAGGACATTGAAACAATAAACCGGCTGCTGCAGGACTTTCGCTGCGAAGGTTGCGCCAGCAAAAATGCCAAGAGCAAGGACAAATTGGAATCGATGCTGCTGCAGGTGCGTGTCAGGTAAGTACATAAATTACAACAGTGTATCAACTTGTGTATTATTTGTAGACAACCAACAACGTGAACGACGATGTGGCTCGCTTTAAGCCAATTGGCATTATACGCACCGCCTTCCCCGAGAAGCGCGCCGTGCCCAGACAATCGAGTGTAGGAAGTCGACTGCGGAGCATCGTAGAGTTAAGCGACGGCGTTTTTACCAATCCGGAACATTCGCTGGACGGATTGGCGGACTTCTCGCACATGTGGCTCATCTATCACTTCCATCGCAACAACACGCATCCCAAGGCTAAGGTTGCCCCTCCCCGTTTGGGTGGCGAACGCGTGGGCGTCTTCTCTACACGCTCACCACATCGTCCCTGTCCCATTGGATTGTCGCTGGTGGAAATTGAGAAAATTGAAGGCTCCACTATAAGCTTCTATGGTACTGATATGGTCGATGGCACCCCAGTTCTGGATATCAAGCCCTATATACCCTACTACGATGCTCCAGTGTTAAGCGTCGATTTGAGTAAGTTTAACTAATTTTATGTACAAAGTCACAAACTTAGTGTTTTTTTTCTACATTAGATCGCACGGCAGTTATTCCAAATGAGAGCAGTGCAGATTTCTATGACTCACGCCAGGAACCCGACGGAGAAGAGTCCGATCTCGAATTATATGGTGCTGCCGGCTATTCAGCGAGCAGTATAAACCCCGATGGCATTGGGATGCAGGCCACACCACTTCCACCGTTGCCCAGCGCTGTGCGTGTGCCCAATTGGGTGGTGGCCAGCCATCGTCTTACTGTCCACTTCAATGAGCACGCCGAGGCGCAGCTGGTAGAGCTGCAGGTGCATAAGCAATGCATTGTGGACATTTTGGAAGCTGATCCTCGTTCCGTATATCTACGCACAAAATACGGCTCACAGATCTTTACGTTCCAGCTGAGCGAAGTCACGGTTACGTGCAAATTTGATGACAAGGCTGGCAGTGTGACGGTCGTGCAAGTCCGGCGTAATGAAAATATTCAAGTGGCTGCTTTGGATGACGAGCCACGTCACGCTTAATATAGGCATTTCTTGTGCTAGGTCTTAGATTGTGCATTCTGTTCCCTGAACTGCTTGTAGTCCAGTTAATGATGTGTTATTTTTAAGTATACAAGTTGAGGAGCTTTAACATTTAAAACAATTTCAATTTGTCAGTTGCATATTAAATATATGAGGCATATAATTATGCAAACTTTTATGTGTTTCTTAAATGTTAGTATAAGTTTTAAACTATGTAAGCTTTAAGTTATGTTTATATTTTTCTAATTCTGTTACTTTTTTGTTGTTCCCAGCATGACTACCTTAACATGGCCAGAGTTTCTTACACAGGCAAAGCAGCTTATCGAAATATCCAATCAACTAGATGACAACTGGATACTCTACGAAAAGGTAAGCATTAGACATAGTTTTATTCCTTCAAATACTTATTTAAAATTATCTTTTCCAGAACGATCAGGAGCCCAATACTTTTCTCAAGTACACACAGAAGATCAAAGCCAGCGATGAAGTCATATGTGTAGAGTATCACATAGTCTATAGCATTTCTTACCAAGTGCCTGTACTCTACTTTCAGGCACACAGATCAGGTAAACTATAGCTTAGTAAAAAGTTCTTTTAGTTGTAATAATAAACACATTTTTACAGATGGCAGTCTCTTGGATTTGGAGGCCATTTGGAGCACATTTATGCCAGCCACAGCTCGCAGTGATCTCTACCAGATGTTAACACAAATGGAACATCCAGTTCTATTTCGTCCCTTTATGGCGTTTCATCCGTGTCGCACCAGCGAGATCCTAGCACAATTTGGCAAACCCAGTAAAAATGCGCTGATTACGTTTATAAGTCTATACGGACCTTATGTGCAGTTGAATCTGGATAATGCCTATGGCTTGGATACGAATTAATTAGTAAGTATTTTATTTGATAAATAGTATTTATTATTGGTTGTTTTAAACACTGATTACAGGCGTTGTTTACATATACAGAGATATATATATGGTTACGATACTTAAGTGACTACGTAATATGAATCTACCTATACATGTAAAACACATATACACACGCATTTACACACATACATTTGCAATTATCCTTGTCCTTGGCACAAGAGGAAACTCAAACTTTTGCTTCGATTAGAATACTAGTATATGCAGTACAATGCGGCGTATGCGTAATTTATAGTAAGCAGAGGCAAGTTTCAAACAAAACAGTGAAATTACTTTAGTATACTATAATTTAGCACTTGAAGCTACATTTAATGGCACATATATGAACTTCCTTCGATAAAACTAAGTAGTTAGTGATATTTTCATAAGCACTTAGTTATTAAACTAAGTTTAATTAGTTAATCTTATAGTTTATTTATGTATTTACATTCAAACTCTTTGGCTTTTTGGTTAATTCGTTTAGGCTACTCCTAATTTGCACTAGTTAATTAATATATTTACTAGTCACTACTTACTAAATTGAAGTTTTAAGCTTTAGCTTGTTTAAGTTGCTGTTTGTAAATAAATACACAATTAGTCTGTAGTTATATATTCGCTTAGTAACAACTAATTGCAATACAAAGTGCTCTCTGCATTTAGTTTATAACTTTAAACATTAAGTTTTGCTTTCTATTTTTATTTCGCATATTTGTTTATTAGCTTTGACCTAAGAGTTAAGTTCTTCATTTATAATTAATGTTAACTGGCTACTGTGTGGCATTTGCCTCCTGACGCCGAGACACAAGACGGACATCCTTTCCCGTGGGGACGGGCGAGGATTAACCATTCTGTGGGCGCAAGGCGTGGCATCGAAAAATGTTCTTTGCGTAAATTAAATTCATTTATGTATATTTGTTTCTTATATTTTTTTTTGTGTACATATATATTTGCTTTGCTTTTTGGTAAATTAACTAAAAATTAATATATTTATTTATTTATTATTTTTATACATTTATAGTTGCGTACATTTATTGTTTTTGAGTGAGAAAGCTCTATATTCATTAAGTATTTTAAACAAAACGTTCAAAAATGCATTTCCCAGTACTAAAGTAGCTATTATACAGTTATCTATATCAGAATCCTATTCAAGTTTAAAGAACAATACCAAAATTAATATTATTTTATTAGATAAACATTTATTTGCCTATTATGTTCTAATTTTTGCGGGGAATGTTTCGATAATATCAATTCAACTTAATTTTAAACTAGTGTTGCCAAAATTAATATTAAAGAGCTATGACTAGAAATAACTAAAATAATATCAACTATAAAATTAAAAATAATTTAATATCAGCTTTTTTAATTTTATTTATATTCTCTATATCTTTTCAGGTAAGCTTTAAGAAGACTTTCTATTTCTTGTTTATAATTAATAAGTATATAAGTTGCCAATCATATTTTAATAAAGAATAGGATTTTAAGAATAAACCAATTAAAAATTTAAACCAGACGTATTTTATTTCTTGGGGGTTGGCTTGGCTTTAAACACTGCAGCAAGCGGCAGAAATACCAGGCAAACAGAAATAACAGAAGGTTGCTACAAAAAGTAATAGAAAGATTATTCACTAACACATAAACAACGTAACTGAACGTCCACTCTTACTCTCCCTTTTCTTAGTGAAAGCAAGAGAAGTTCTGCTCTCTTAGCAGTAAACTCTCTTTTTTCGGTTGCTTCACATTGGACTACTGCTGGTTGTGTGTGTGAGCGCAGCGATCAGCTGCACGCACTCTCGCACATACTATCGTAACGGCGCTCAAACGAAGTTCTGTAACTCTTCTGCTGCTTCGCTCTTTCCTATAGCTGACTGTATGAGCATTGCAATTTGCAGAGCTTAAAGTAATGTCTTCTCACTCACACTAGCGTTCTATACAGCATGATGTTCTCTGCTTTACTGCTGACTTCGACTCAGTAAATTTGTATAAGAAATGATATAAAATTACTAAAATGGCAACACTGTTTAAAACTACACTAAACTAGTTAATATATATAACTGTTTTAGAATCTAAATGCTTCTATTATATTAGTATTTTTCTATAAACAGTCTAAGTACTGCTAAGATTCGTTTCAGAATTTATTCGATTCTATGAACTCTTTTGTGGGTTTATTTATGGTTATTTCGTTGAGTATTTGTAGTAGATACATTTTATACATATACATATATGACTATATCAAATATACATGTGTCGACTTATATACTTTATACTCGTAGTTGCTTGTATCTCATTATATGTATTTTTCTATCAAAATTCATTTAAAGCTGCACCATTTTCATTGATATCTTTGTATATCAAGTTACATTTGTCTATATACAATATTCGTATAATAAATAAATAGCAATAAATACATTCATTTCAATATAAGTAAATATATTTATATCGTGCTGTGCTGTGTGGGCTCTCAGCTTTTTCAATAATAAATTCCAAACTGAAGTCAAGTGAAGCTAATGATATGTTCCATAAAATGAATTCGATTTCAATCAATATTTAATAAAAATCAGAAATTCCTTTGACTGAATTTACACACAGCACTTAACGGATTTAATTGTAAATATGTATGTAGTATGTTTTTTCTCTAAGTGTATATATATGTATATTAATGTTATATAATCAATTGTGTGTATTATTTTTTTAATTTTTGTTGTTAAAAATCGCACTACAATGTTTTTGGTCTCATTTTAGTTGCATTATTGGACAAGTTTTAGTCAAGTGTGTGTGTGTGTGTGTGTGAGTGTATGTGTTTGTGTGGTCTTACGACATCTAATATACATTTAACAAATACTCGTGTACGTGTATATCTAAAGCTTTCACTTGGTTAACATTGATGCGCACATAACTCTGAGATTTTCAATTTAATTTAAATATATTTATTTATTAAACTATATATAAGCTAGTTCTATTGGCCTTGGGTATATACAAAATTTTTAAAGCTTTGGGCCATATCTGGAATGCCTGCGCCCATTAGCTTAAAGTACTCGGTTTTGGCCACGTTTAAAGCATTTCACTTAACCTTAAAGCTCTGCAACTCACAAACTAATAAATCTATATATATATATACTTATGTATTTTGTAAATCACTTCACGCTAGTGACAATACACATTTAAAGGTAAAAAAGAAGATGATGCGAGCTATGTGTGGATAAATAAATGATTTAAAGCTATGTTTACTCGTACTTATGTTTGCTAAGGTAAATTATGGACGGTGGTGCTTCTGGTTACAATACGGAATTCATCTTCCAGCTCATCGGCTGACTCAGCGGCCTGTCTGCGGCCGATGAAGTCACTCGATGCGCTGCGCCTGAATCAGCTGCACAGCATATTGAAGAATCCACGTCCTTTCTCGGATCGCGGTGCCATCAGCATAGGAACTTGGTTCTTGTGCGTTACCTTAATCTGTAAGAGGCCTTGTATTTAGTAGTTGAAGGACTAAACTTAGTACCACTTACTGTGCAGGGCATCTGCATCCAAGGCTCTCCGTCGATTTGCATGGGAAATGTCTTCTTGGTTTTAATGATCACCTCGCTGCACTGCGCCAAGCGACGTCCGGAGGCACGTAGTCCCGTGCGCACCTGTCCCATGTGCAGACAGTTCTCCAGGCCAATCACCTCAATCAAACGATCGCCAAAGTCTTTAAAAAATCCTCCATTTAATTCCATTTTAATATACACTCTTAATCCTAATGACTCACCCTGTATGGCCACTGAGAGATCCACTGAGTTGAAGCTCGTGGCTGAGAATTCCTTGTCGCTGGCCTTGAGTTTCTTACTCTTGCCAAATGGTCCAGCACTTTTGCGTATTCGCTTTTGGGACAGATGCTCGCCCCACAGATTGGAGCCACCGTGCGTATACGGTATATTGAGCAGTGCCACACCCTGTAAATGCGGTCCATTGGCCAGGTCCAAGGCAACGCCATCGCACTGCAAACAAATTGGTGAACTGAAGTGTGTCTTCTTTATCGAATAAAAGCGGATGAACACTCACCACAATCTCAATGTTTTCGTGCAGATTCTTACAGGATGCAGCGAAGGTTTCGGATGTGGCATATTCAAAGTACCACAATTTATTCTTCATGCGACTGTTGAATTTATGCGGATTCTTTTCGCGCTCCAAATGAAACTTGACACAAATTGCGGCATCCTGCGGCAGAAATCATACAAAAAAAAAATAATAATAATCAATCAAAACCTCTTCAAGTAGTTGTGCATTATGTTTGGTCACGTAGCTGCAGGTTTTAGTCATAATAGTACAAGTAACTAGCTTAAGTTTAAGGCTAAACTGTAACTATAATATAGTTTCTATACTCAATAGACAATGAAAACAAAAGCATTAAGGTTTAGCCTCTATACTATTCATTCTATAGTAAGTTATAATAAACTATTCACGTTACTTGGCTTACTAAGCGCACACCGTTATTTTAAACGACTTTTAAGCGACTTTGTACGGTGAATTGAAGTATTTATTGAAGTATTTCCATGCCGAATCTTCCACTGCTGTTATGCAGAGGAATTTCAAATAGAAACTGAATCAAGATAGTAGGTGAAACTATAGTAAGTGCACACGCACACACATACAGCTATCCAAAAGATATTTCTTTGTGGCATGCATGGAACGGCATTATTATATTTGCATATTCGGTTCGCACCTGAATACCTGAGATTGCCTGCTAGTTAAATGTGGATATGGATGCGGCTGAGAGATTGGGTTAAGGCTGTCTGGGCCAACAGTTAACGTTACACATACGACACGTTGCACACCCAAGCACATACACACACTCACACACACACACACACAGTTAGTAGGCGCATATTTATTATGCATGTCAGCACACCAGAAAAGGCCACGTAACAGGAGGCGGAACACGAGTAGCAGCGCGCAAGGGGGCGGCTTGAGTGGGGGAAAGGTAGGGAATTGGTGGTAAAAACTTGTGGTTGGACGCTTTTACATCATAAATAAGATTAATTACAGCTCCAGCGCAAATTGAATTGTCAAGCAAGCAAGGGAGGGGAAAGGTGGAGGTAGGGAGGGGTAGGGCAAAAGGTTGACAAAACTTTTTAATTAGCTTGACGCTGCTCGAAAATGTCATTCGCATAATGCTAATGTTGGCATGATGCAACCTGGCTGAAACTAACTTAATGACAGCGGCTTATTAGCACTTGCCACGCGCCCTCAAAAGCTTAAACAAATGGCCAAAGAGTTGTACATTAAGGCCATAAAATGTAGGTAGATTGATCAAAGATCGCATAAAACGCACATCGATAAAGTACGCACAATATTTGAACAATACAGACTTAAGACTCTTTGCTCTGTCTTTGTCTCGGGCTTAACTCAAAGGCAAGTCAAGGGAAAAGCGCAACGCACACAACAAAAACACACATGTGTGTGTGTGTGTGTGTGTTTGCGTGTCCCCGCTTTCTGACTCTTCGCTCTCTCACTCTTTGTGACCTGCGACTGCTGCTGACAGTGTCATCAAGAACGCACAAGTTCGCGCTTAACGTCAACAATTGACGTTAAACCAAAGCGTCAGCGTGAAATACTTTTCATGCCGTATTACACCAGCATCTCCCTCTCCCCCTTTCACCCATCGCATACTCCAAATACCCTCAAGGCTCAGTGCTTGTCCCTGTCTTCCTTTAACCTTTAACTTAAGGAGCAAAGTAGCGACTGCTGCGCATCAACAGCCACTTGAGCCAGCATATCATACGCACGCACACAAACAAACACATGCATACTCACACTTACGCTCTGTAACAGTTACGCTCTCTCATACTCTTACTCCCACTCTCACTCACTCACTCATACATGCACATACATATGACATTCGGGAATCTTCTTGAGACATTCGCATGATGTACATGAGTGCTAAATGGATTTCGTGCTGGGGACAGCCAGTGAGTAGAAAGAGAAGCAGGAAGAGGAGTAGAACGAAAAGCACCAGGAGGTGGGGGGAACTGTGTGTGAAATGAAGCCGACAAGTGAAATCCCAGCAGCAACAATACGCACAAAAATAACATTGATGCAATTACCAAGCTATTGACGACTCAAATATACCCTGTGGCTAACAAAAACTAATCAAATTACCAATAATTTGATAAACTTAACTATTACAAAGTTTGTGAAATTTAATAACAAATTGTAATGGCTTTAAAATGAAGACAATATAGCGATTACTGTGGGATATTATGTGCTTTGCTGACGGGCAGACAGCTGTGTTGTTATGCCTCATTGATTGATGGCTTTTAAAGGGTATGCAAGTGTAACAACAACATCGTCGACAGTTTGCTGTAGACGCCTACAGTTTAAACAGACGCACATCAGGTCATAAATAAACTAACATCGTCTCTCTCTTAGACACACTTGCACACATAGAAACACACACGCACAGGCGTATTTACTAAAACAGACGCACTTTATGGCATTTTGTTGTGTGTGTATTTTTATTTTGCTAAGGATTTTGTGGATCTTAATCGCAAGGTTTGCAATTGTGTGGGCTCAAATGTGTATTATAGGCTGGTATTCAGTTACGTTTCCAGGGGAATGTGTTGGGAGGCGGAGGAGGGGAGGTAGGTAAGTAAGAGTGCAAAATGTTTGCACAAAAAGGATTTCAGCTTTAGCCGCACTTGACAAATGGTGCAGCATTACAAAACACACACACACGCCCCCATCTCCATTTCTATCAGCATTGAGAAGGCACGCGCAAATAAAATCAGAAAACACTAAGGACACTACTATCAGGAGATCCTAGAATAGGCATTATCCCCAAGGCGGAGGCGTGTTTTCATTTTGATTAGACATTGGACGCAGGACATGGGACAAAGAACGTAGGATATGGGATTCAAGTAGCGCCCGGCTGATTTGTACAACATATCCGTTTTTAGTTGTTGCTATTCTTTTCATTTTCACCACGTTTTCTTATTCCATTCGCTTATCCCTTATTTTCTTATTTTTTTCTCTTCGCCTCTTTTATTTGCTTGTGGGTTTTTCTTGCGGCTGAGCCTGGCCTGAAGAAATTTCTCACTTAACCTTTGTTTATGGCCGCATTAAATCTTTTTTTTGGCCAGCTACTTAGTCGCACGTATCCTTTGATTTGCACTTTTAGCTCGAGTCTTTTATATCTTTAGCTTCATCGTGTTGAAGCTACGTTACGGGTTAAATTATTCAAAAGACTTTAGCCTGTGATAAAACTTTGTAAGATTTCTGTTCTACATCCTTTCGCTAACTGATATCTGAATCTGCTCTCCTCTCATTCCATTTCCCCTCTTTTTCCCCACACATTCACACATTTTCTCACTCCTTTTGTCATTTCAATTTATTGCTTTGCCTGCATCTATTTACGACTGAGCTGGGCGTGTGTGTGTGTTGGTGAGTGTGTGTGGTTATGTTTTGGAGTCTACTTTGTCAAATTGTCCCTGGGGCGCAATGTGTTCTGTTTGCTGTTTGACTCTGTTTTTATTTGGTGGCACTTACCAATTCTACACTCGCCCCAAATTGTAATTAGACAAGATGTCCCCAGTTACGATTTTGCTACATTAATTTTAATGTGCTTAGTGTGCACTTTTATACAAGTCGAATTGGCAAAATTATCCAGTATTAAAGACGAAGAGAGAGAGAGAGAGAGAGAGAGAGAGAGAGTTAGTTCCACTAGGTGGCAACACTTGCACAAGCAAAGCAGTTCATGAACTGAGCCACTGATCGCCAATAGTTCACGAACTTTATGGACTTTCGCAACACTGGCTTTGTGCAGTGTACCCTTCGAAATTTAATTTGCACCTTGAAAGCCACAAAAAGCAAACACACACAAACTCGCACACACAGGCGATTGGCGAAAATTGCTAATTGTTGGCCAACACAGGCGCTTCCTGCAAAGTCCTTCCGTTGTTGTTGATTGCTGCGTTGGCTCAAAATGCAGCGATGCATCAATGATTCAAATGAGGCTCTGATGATTTGCCGCAGCACATTTTGTGCACAAGGCAGCGCGAAGGGGCGTAACGTGTGTGTGTGTGTGAGTGGGCGGGGGCTTTTGGGAAACTATTGTATACGGAATTCGATTGTGGCCACATTCACAATTGGCCACAATGAATGCCATGTTTGTGCAACACTTGCTGCAAACGGCTCTAAACGGTCTCTGTATGTGGCAAAAATATGCAAATTTGTGTAAAATTGCGCGATTGCTTTTTATGGCTTTTAATATCCTCTATTAAGGTAGCTTAAGGGGTATATGGGTGTTAACTGATTGATTGCAACACATTGTGTGCCATAGTTTTCCCCATATACTCATGCAAAACTGAATGTTTTAGTAGTGTTGGAAAGCGCATTTGCTTTGCCAACAATTGATTTGATTGGAGCTTAAAAGTTTTCTCAACTTTGCATGGAAAAGGCGTCGTGTTCGTGTTCGGGGCTGGGGAAATGTTCGATTTGCGGCAACATGCTGAATAAATGATTGAGTAAATGTACAGTTATATATATGAAATATTAAAACGTATAACGGAAACGGGAAACGACTGTTGACTCAACGGAAGAGAGGGAGGTAGGGAGGTCAGAGAGTGAGAGCAAATATCTTTATCCCTGAGTATTATGGGAGCTCAATTCCGTTGCGGAATTCGTTTATCTTTAATCCTTATGTGATTTTAGTGCAAATTATGGAATCAGCATTTGAATAATTCATGTTAAATTTGATTTGAATGTGAGCTGTGTATAGTTGTGCTGAAAGGATTATCGAGGGATCTATTATAGTGTTCTCGTTCTCATTTGCCAGTGACTACAGTAGTTATAGTATAATCAAATCAGGAAATATGCACTTTAGCTGCATTATCAATGGCAAACTTAGAGAAAACAGTTATTGCCATTGTTGCTGTTTGGCCTTAATGTATTCAAACGAAGCAAAGGGAAAATCAGTAGGAAAAGCCAAAAGGAAATTGTACTCACCACGCCAACGGAGAAATAATTGTTGATTATATTGTAGGGAACAGTGCAGTCCTTGTCCGATTGCACTTTGATGGGTTTCTGTGGAATGTTGCTGCTGCTTGTGGCTGCTGTTGGCGATGTTGCTGTTGTTGGTGCTGGCGTTGTGGGTGTTGCTGCCACAGCAACCGGTGTTAGGGGCGTACGGGGTGTTTGTGGTGTGCTCCCAACTTGATGTTGTCTATTCTGTTGCTGTTGTTGCTCATTGTTGTTGTTGTTGCTATAAGTTTCGCACTTGTTGGACAAATCCAAAGACAATATAATTTGCTGTTTAACGATGTTCAACGGCTTATTGCACTGACTGTTATTATCGCTTTGATTATTCTCTGCTGTTGTTTTATCCTCTGCTGTCGTTTCTGCTGCTGTTGCTGCTGCTGCCGCCTCCGCTGCCAATTTCTGTTGTTGTTGCTTGTGTTGCACAAGCAGCGTCTCAAGTGATTGCTTTTCAGTTACATCGCTTCTTGTTAAGGGGAAAAGCACGGCTTTTGTGGGTGATCCCTTTGGCAAATGCCCCAACTCCTGTTGTTGTTCCTGACATTGTTGTGGCAGGTTGGTGTTTATACTGCCGTTGGCACTGCCACTTGAGCTGCTTGTGTTGCTGTTGTTGCTGCTGCTGCTGCAACTGCTGCTCCTGACCGTAGCTGTCAATGTTTTCTGCATGCGTCGCGTTTCGAATGTGGACATGGAAATGCTCTTCGTGGTTGTAGTGCGCGTGCCAGTGTTAACTGCACCCACGCACCCTCCCACCACTTCATGCACAGCCTGGCTATCTGCTGTCTCTGCCATATCCTGCCTGTACTCTGTTGTTGCCATCATAATCGATGTGGCAGTTGCAGTTGTAGTTCCCGATGCCGTTGCCGTTGCAGTTGTTGCTGCTTCTGTTGTGACGCTGCTGTTGCTGCTCATGAAGTTTTGACGCTGGATTTCCTCGAAACGTTCAATCATCGATTTGTCGACCACAACACTCTGTGACAACTCAATCACTTTTTGCATATTTGAGTGCAAAGTTACCTGCAAAAATGTTGTACACACACAGATAGAGAGACACACCGACAGACACTCCGTTAGTTTATGCTTTGTCTGCTTTTATGCTGAGTTTGCTAAATTTTTGTTGAACTTACTTTTGGTCGTAGCTCTTCCACTGGCGGATTGTTGGTCACCTCAATGCTCCATCGATCCAGCATAACGGTAGATGCACGTTTTATCTTCTCCATCAATTTGGGTATATTCTCACCCTCATAGCCACCGCCCCAGCGCAGGCAACGAGCCAAATCGTTGCCAGTCCCCAATGGTATCACACCAATTGCTGGCTGTGTGACGAGCTCAATGGAGTCTGTAATGTAGAGCGACAAAGACGGAGAAAGATTTTACAGTTTAATGCACGCACACAATCAAACATTTAACGTTTTTGGGAAGTGGATAAACACAGAAAGAGTCGAAGAAATACTCAAAGCTTTTACGCAGAGATGCAAGCGCAACATCGTCTTCACTGTGTAAGCGCAGCAGAGCGACTGATCTCCTTTCCTTCTGTGCCTCCTTCCGTCTCGAGCAACAGAAAGCGTGCGCTCTGCAGCATACGCCAAGAGCGCTCTCTTTGCGTGTGCTGCCGGCAGCGACGTCGGCAGCATTTACTCTTACTTACCCATTGCCTCGAGTACCCAGCCAACAGTGCCGTCGCCGCCGCAGCAGATAACTCTGAAGTTGGGCAGATCTTTGAAGAGCGTAAGGCCTGTGGGCAGCAGCAAAGAGAGCAGAGAGAAATTAAATAACTGTTCACTATAACTGTAATTCAGTTGTGTGTTATGTACGCACCTTCCTTTGGCCCGCCTTTGGACAAATCGTAGACCTGCCTGGGATTTAGCATGTATTGGAATTTGCGTAGAATGCGATCACCCTGTCGACCGCCGCTCTTTGGATTCACAAACACCAGCAGAGGACAGCTCAGCTCATCCGGCGGCGTTATTTGAAAATGCGTGGCCTGGCGATTATTATGCATTTGTGATTTCTACTCATTTAATTTATTGTGTGAATGGACGCAATTTTGACAAAGTGAACGATTTACAAAATATACAGCGGATTGCGGTGTGCAGTGAGAGTTAATGAATTAGTAGAATTGCCAATTGCAAATGGGGTTTCAATAATTTGGTTAGGATTAGTGTTGGAAAACGTTTAACTTACTTTGTGTGCCTGATTAACCGAACGTTGGCGATCCAAAACAGCGGGACAAATTGCAGTGGGTGGCACTATAAGTTCCGCAAATTCACCCAGTGTACATTCCTTCTTCACCGACGAGGCGCAGCGATTATGCAGCTACACAGTAAGAAAATGGGTGGAGGGGAGAGTGTTAAAAGATTTCTTGAACTTTATCAAATTAGGCGTCGTTGTTAAAAAAAAATCCCATTAAAAAGATAGCCCCAAATAACTGGTGGATAAAAATCTAGAGACCTTAAATTCAATTTACACTTCACTAGGGCTTGGCCAAGGACTTGGCGAGGTGTGGAAGGGGGAAGGTTGTAGCTACTTCGCGGGGCATCCTAGGCGTATACGTATTTATTTTTTGATGAGCACTCCGCACGCTTACTTAAGCGCTCATTTTGCTTTAATGAATCCGATTAAAAGTTTGTTAGCGCTTCCGCCAAATTGTTAATTTGCGCTCAAATGGGATTTATGCGCGGTTCCTTAATTTAAATTCTAAGATGGATAGCGAGCAGCGTGTCTCATCTGCCGGTGACTCTGCCAGTTTTCGAGATTTTTCCTAGTTTTCCTTTTTATTGCAACAATTTAAATTGTTCGTTGCTTATCGTTGCATGTGTGAAGTTTTTAGTGCCACACGTTGCAAATTAAACGATGATAAAATGCAAATACATGCATGTTAAAATGCAACTACAGCGCGAGGGCAGTTCGAGCAGTTTTACATCATGTTTGAGAGTAGAATTTGAGTGTGTCTGTGTAGCTATTTTCCTAAATTATACAATGAAATTGTAGGTTTGTTAATCTAGCACAAACTGCTTAAGCTACCCTCGCATTAATTACCGTTTTAGTAGCAATTAACCCTTAGTTTGTTACTTAAAACAAACATTTGATAATAATCTTAGGGGTTTCTCGTGTGTTTAAACAAACTCATCAAACTACCCTCGCTTTAAGCTTCATATTTATAAAATTTGCTCATATTT
The DNA here is from genome assembly GCA_035046005.1 of Drosophila acutilabella. Taxonomy (NCBI): domain Eukaryota; kingdom Metazoa; phylum Arthropoda; class Insecta; order Diptera; family Drosophilidae; genus Drosophila; species Drosophila acutilabella. The sequence goes on along the minus strand of JAWNOK010000024.1, from coordinate 9,648,740 downwards.
CGTTTCGCTTTAAAAGAAGTCTAGCCATAAGCTACCTTTGAGTAGCTTGTTTTGTGCAAACTTTTCGAGCTGCCCTCGCTGTGAGCAGACCAATATTGACTGGCGTAGTTTTTGGCAACGTTTAGCTTACGAAATGTTTACAGCTCCAGCAGCCAAGGAGGAAGTTTCTTGCATTTCTCGTTGCCTGTCGCCATTTTTGCAGCACATGCAGCTGTCCCTGTTGCTCCTTCTGCTTCTCCTTCTTCTTTCTTTCCTTCTCCTCCACCTTCTTCTTATCCATCTTTAAGTCTGCTTCTTGCTGCTTTTTTTGCTGCTGTTGTTGCGTCACCTCAAAGCACTTTTCATGTTGTTGTTGTTGTGGTTGAGATAACGAATTCGGCATTATCTCGACTGCTGCAGTTGTCAAAGTCGCTAGACAAAGTTGTGCGTGCTGCTGGCTGGGCGTGGCTTTAGGGCGGCATGTAGACTTGGAGGTGACTGAGATGGCATCTGGTACTGCCGCTGGCCGTGTGGCATGCAGCAGCATAATTTCTTTGAGACGTGACAATTTGCCAGCCATAACGAAGCTGAAGCTGAAGTCGAAACCGAAGCGATTCTACATTTGCAACTGTATGTGTGTGTGTGTGTGTGTGGGGGAGTGTGTGTTTATGCCTGGTGTGTGTGTGTGTGTGTACACAGCGTGTGCACATAAGCTGGCGTTGCAGCTCAAATCAGTTGCTGCTAACAAGTTTTAGCCAAAAGACAAAACAAATACAAGAAGCCAAACAGAGCAAAACGGAACATGTACAGACATGACAGTGCTTGCTCAGTTGATCAAAATAATTGAAATTCTTTGTATTTCAATGAGTGTGAGTTTTCTGTAGCTTGTGCACATTGGCATTCAGTTGCAAATGTGATTGAAATCGCTACAAAGACTACTCCCCCCAAAAGATACAAGCTACAAGTTACTCGTTACTCACCATCATGTGGCACCAGCGACAGGTGAGTCCCGTTATGCCGTGATAGGCCTTAATGCGTTTGCGGCACTTCGAGCAGCGTCCATAGCAATTGCCCTCCACCCAATGGTGCAACAAATCTCCGCCACATTTTGGTTTCTTCGACTTGACATAGGTGTTAATACAGGAGGCAGGTGCGTGCTGCACGCACCTTTCGTGCACCGTGTACTTGCAAACTGTGGGCGGTAGGTTAAGGAAAAGATTACAACATTTTTTTAGATTTTTAGCTTTCTCGAATTGTGTTGTCAGTTTGAAATGATTGCTCAGAGATGTTGACTGATTGATAGCCAACTTTTGCGTGTTGCCGCTGCTTTTTAGCTTTAATTAAAAGTTGCAAATTTGCAATTTCCGTAACTACCAAACGCCAACAGATTTTGTCAAAGTTTCACACACTTTTGAAAGCTTAAAAATTTGGTTTTTAGTTGTCAGAGGTGTGCGAATACTTACGCACACAGCAGAGACCCTTTTTGCCCAGTCCCACCAACATGTTCAGGCAGAGATTACAGTACGCCGGTTTGCTGAAGTGCTTCAAGCGCCATACGTGTATGCCGTCCTCCTTCAAAGTGGTGCTATCAACACCTGTAATTGAGTGCCAAAGAGAGTTAGATATAGCTGATATATTTGCTGTCTTTTTTTTGCATAAAGGTTGAGGGTAAAAGCTAAAAAACTAAGGGAAGTCTACACGTAGTTTTGCTGCTTCATTTTTGTGCACTTTACCGTGTGCTACGTTCGGCAAATGACTTGATTATTGGGGCACAGAGAGAGAGAGAGAGAGAGAGAGAGTGGCACAAGTGAATATCGAGTCAGTGAGGCAGTAAACGCATTCAAAGCATTCGCAGTCACTTGCCACTTGCCACTTTTGCCACTTTTGCCACTTTAGCCACTTGTGCTGTTCACACTCACCCAGCAGGACCAGCAGCGGTATGGTTGTCATGCCACCGCGTTGCCACTCCTCCAAGGACACAGTGCCATCGGCATCATAGTCAATTTCAACCATCATCTCTTGCAGTATCTGTAAGTAAGAAAATTGCAGAGAGTGAGCATGAGATAGAGAGAGGGAGAGAGGGAGGGAGAAGCATATAAAAAATGCCTTTGGCTGACTTTTCATCTCATTTCATCCGTCCTCCCGTCTGTCCCTGCTGTAAAATTCACTGATTGACGTTCTGTGGCCACCAAAATGGAAGCAAAAATAAAGGTAATTTTACCCAGAAGTAACTTTATTTTTTTTCACTTCTCCCCTTCTGCTTTTTTGACTTTCATTTTGTAATCCTTGTGTAAACCTATTACACTCGTTCTGCCAGTTATTTTCCACAGATTCCGCTATGGATTTAACACAGCCCAACTTAAAGTACGTGGCGTATACGTTATAAGTGCTGAGCCTCAACTAAAGTTGAATTTTTGTTACTCCTTTTAGGCCAACTTTAAGAGACTTACCACCTAAACGCTTCAATTTGAATTATGATTTATCAATTCAAGTTCAAAAAGGCTAAAATCGATATTACCCTGTATAATTTATGCGGTTTTCCTTTTTGGGTTGAAAATGGCTTGAAAGTCGCTACGTTTTTACTGGGCAGGAAATGAATTTGAAAATTATGCAATTCATTAAGTGTTTTGATTATTATTTCTGTTTCAACTATGCCAACGAGAAAAGTCGTTTGATTTCGCCACAGCAAAAAGGGCTACAAGAATTTTGATTAAAATATTTTTGCTATATCTGCTTTGAATTTAAAATATGTGGCACCCTTGCCAGGCATTTCCCCTTTCCCTTCCATTCCCCAACCCCTCCCCTGTTTCCAGCTCCTTTTCCTTGCTTATCCTCAGTCTTATCATGCACATCATAGAAATGGAAATGACAGTGAGCCTTAAAAAGCCTCGAACACAGTTATGCCAAACATCAAACTCATGCCTCAAGTTTCACCCGACCCGCGGGTTATTTTGTTAATTGAGTTTTGAGGCGCTTTGACTTTATTTGTGCTGCTCAAGTCAACTAAAGTTGAGTCATTACAGTCTATCGATATGTTTGTTTAAGTGTGCATTAAAGTTATGTAACATTTATACTTCTAGCCGTAGGGAGAGCAGTATAAGCGGATTTGTTCATTCAGTTGTCTTTAACTAGTCATAACTTGGGTTGGGTGAGAGCTAGGAGCTTCAAATTTTGCATGTAGATTACTTACATAAGCAGTTGGTCAGAGTTTACTGAAATGTTAGGCTGCCACGCCCACAGCGCCCACAAATTACAAAAGAAATCTTTATAGGGCTATTTAGACAAGAGTTTCTGCATGTTTACTTTTTAAATTTAAGTGGTATTTAGCTAATAGTGTTGTTAAGCAACACTGTTAATTTTATTAAAATCGGTTCACAAACAAAAAAGTTATGCAGCTTGCTAACTTCAGCGCTAGCTAAGACAAACGCATAACAGGCAGCTGCCAGCTATAACACGCTAGTGAGCGCAGCGCATACGCTAGTCGACCTAGCGCAACTGTACTTTGCTTCGTTTGTCGAAACTATTAAGTCTCCAAAGTTTTTAAGTTGGTCTTTGGTTTTGTGGGCCAGTGAATAAATGCTCGGCACATGAAATCTGCTCGAAACAATCAAATGAAATTAATTTCGATTGCTTCTAAGTAATTGAAAAACTTTTACTCGGCCAAAGGAATTTTTGGACGTGCCTCCCACTGTACCACTGCCTGCCACACCCCTCCACTGCCCTTCCTCCTTCACTTCGAGGCGATTAATGATTGCCTGATTGTTTTCTGTTGTCGTTCGTAATCATTAAGTATAAACACACAATTGATTGACACTGATTGCAATAAAACGTATTTAAATGTAAATCGTTTAAGTCTCCACCAACTACGCCCCTTCTTCCCCCCCTTTGCCCTTAGCCAACTACTTACCGGACGCAGCTCGCTGACATCCCAGCCAAGATATTCGGCGACGGCCATCATCTGGTTAACAATGGCATCCATTTCAGCGGTATCCAGCACACCATTGCTGTCCGTATCATACAGACGGAACATGACTGTAATCATAAATGAATAAATGAATAAACCACTGAATAAATGAATGCATAAATTAATGAATGAGGTGAGTAGGTGGGGGTGAGGTGTGGGGTAGGTGGTACTGTGTTAAAGGTCAGGTGTGCTGCTACACTTACATTCAAGCTTATCCTCTGGACGTCCGGCCTCGAGCAGTGATAAATAGCAAACGACATCCTTCAGGGGGACCTTGAGTGTCAAAGGATCAAAGTGCGAGAGTTTTCGTGTCAGCAGCTTGATGTCAGCTGTAAGTGAAACAAAATAAACCGAAAAAAAAAACAAAAGAGCAGCAAAAAAGGGAGAAAACATTTTCACAATTAAAAAATTGTGCAGCTTTTCAATGGAGTTAAAGAAAAGTTTTTGCAAGTGTTAGTTGAGCTTTTCAATCAATCTAAAAAGTTGCAGCTGATCAGAGTTGTCAGTGATTGAGTGGATTGAATGAATGCAGTCGTTTGAGTTGCAGCTGCAATTGACAGTCGACACTTTAATTTAATCCCTGGTTTGTTTGGGGTTTTTCCAGTTTGACACTCATTAATGCTTAATGCTGATTGACCCACGACCCAAAAGCTTTTCAACTTTGCCTTTTTGCTTTTAATGAACTTTCCAGCAGCGACTGAAAAGTGGTTGGCTGTTTTGCAATTTAACGCCAGCTTGCAAGTGAGCAAACGAATCCAATCAAAATTGCCAGCCAAGTCTCATTAATATGAACCTATGACCCAAACTTTAGTCATCATTCTCAACTTTCTACACAAGAACACACAGCAAGAGAGCGGTAAGACCCAGCAGCGTGTGTATTTATTAAGTATATTAATTTATATATATAGTATAAGTATGTATATGTATTTTAGAAACTGACATTCAAAGGCCTAGCGTTGCCTAACGACATTTCTATTGATTTTCCTGAAAAGCTGTAGCTAAAGAAAAGAAAATGTGTCCAGAAATAAACGCAATTTTGTTTCGTGCATTTTTCCCTCTTTGATTTTCATCTCATGTTCGGCTGTAATTCAAGCACTTTTATGAGGATTTTAGGCAAATTCTGCTAAGTTATATAAACACATTTGAGCCGCGATAATTGGCCCACTGTGTGTGTGTGTGTGTTGGCTTACAAATTACTTAGGAACAAGAGCCACTCGACAGCTCTATGTGTGTGTGGTTGGCATTTCAGCTAATTATGTTTACATTATGAGTAGTTGGCCAATAAATGTTAATATATGCATAGCGAGTGGACTAAGCATTGGTTAATATTTACATTTCATATTAATAACTAAATGAGAGACAAGTCTTTGTACAGCGCAAACAATTGGTCGCTTGATGAATGCATCAATTACACACACCCCTACCCCTCCCCCTACCCCTACTGTGTGTGTTTTCTGATCAATGTCAACGCATTTCAGCCAATAAATTTAATTTTCTGAGCACACAGCGAAACAATATACAAATGTATATGTGCCAAAAAAAAAAAAACCAAAGCAGAACTAATCCAATTAGCGTTTACAGCACCCACACAGCGTGTTAGAGGGAGCACTAGGGGGTGTGAGTGGAGCCTATGCCATGTTTTACTTACTTAATATATAATGCTAATAGCAATGCCCCGGCAAAAAAGGAAAATAAAGGCAGGAACTGTGCCCATATTATTTGTTATGCTTCCTTTTCTTATTTCCAAACACAAAGGGAAGCGACAGAGAGACAGACAGAGAGAGAGAGAGAGTGAGAGGGGAAGGGAGAGTGAGTAAAGCTGGCTCACAATTGCTGCTAAAATGCGTGAAACGACAGGACGAACAAAAAGTAAATGGAAAACAAAAGAAAACCAAACAAAAAATACACTCACAAAACGCGTAGAAAAAAACACAACAAAAAAAACATGCGGAAAAGAAGAAAAGGAAAAAAAATGAAATGAAATTTACGTTCATTAATCATTCGTGCACATTTCAAACGAAGCGAAATGAATGAAACCAAATGGCGACTAAGAGAAAGAGAGCGGGAGAGCAGAAGAGCGGGAGTGCAAGAGAGCGGCAGACCACACACTAGAAAGAGAGCAGGAAGCGACGCGACGCGACGTCGACGGCGGCTGCCAAGACAGACAAATACATTTTCGCAGCATACTTTTAGGCGCAAACTGAATTTATTCGTATTTTTGTGTGCTGAGCTGCGTATGTGTGTGTGTGAGTGACCTTGTGTGTGTGTGTGTGTGTGAGACGCAATGAATGTTAATTTTACGCATTGGCGCGGAGCACTTTCTGAAAATGCAAAAATGTTCTAATTGGGCGTTGATTTACGACATGATCGAAGCAACTAGCGACTGACTGGTGGTATACCCTGTAAAGGTAACTAAAAGCAGTTGTAACTCTTTGTTTCCTTTACTTTATATAGGAGCTTATACTGATTCTCTTTATGTGGGTTGCTTAGCTGCACTTCTAGGCATTATACGCTGTTTAAATCTTTTCTCTAAAGTTTGCTACTCCTTAAACTATTGTTAACTCATTTCCTTTACAGTAAAAGAGTTTAGTCTGCGTATTCTAGGGTATTTGACAGCAATTGCAGCTGTCTTGTAGCAGCTTCTGCTTGTTTTCTTATGCCAGCACTTCCGTTTCCGCCTGCCATATTCGCCATTCTGCCTTTTGTTATAACTTTTGTGTTCGCATTTCTTGGCCCTTTTCACATTTCACTTTCTGTCCTTTACCCTTTACCCCTCACCCCTTCTTGCCATTTGGCCATTTTGTGCATAATTTATGAACTCGAATGCACTCGCAAATTGGAGCTGCGGATTTCAGTGTTTACCTCTCTAGTTGGGCGCCATTCACTAATTAGTAAGTACGGCAAACTTTTTTAGATTTGCCTTAAGTCAACAAGCATCAAAGGAGTAGGGGATGAGGTGGGGAAGAGGTAAGGAAGAGGGGACAGCGTTCAACCGAGCGCGTTTTAACCTTGGCTAACTTGTCAGCTGATAATTGGACGAGTCCAAGCGAGTTAGGCATCTTAAATGCGGTCTCGCTTGTTTATGGATTGACCCATTTCTCACATAGCTGCCTGTCAAATGCCCAGCAAGGGCGCTGTCTTACTGCCCTCCATCTTCAACTGTCGCCAGGGCGCTTTCTGCCTCCGCTCCCTCTACAACTGTCGCCAGCGTAATCAGTTTAGAAGTGACAGTTGCAAAATGCCTGAGCTGCAATTGAAATTCTCAAGCTGCCGCTCACAATTTGCATACAACCCCTGCCGTTGGCCTGTCACGCCCTCAAAGCCCCTTAACCACTAGCTAATTGTAGCTGACTTGGGCTATATATAACTACATATATATATATATGTATAGTATATATAAATACTCACACAATGGCTGACTAATTGAAACTCAAAGTGTAACTCATGTGATGAAGTCAGCGTGCATTGTAATTTTCTCATTTCTCAATTATTAGAAACGCCACTTCCACTTTAGCCACGCCCACTTTACTGCATCTAATTAATACTCACTATCAATTTTGCAATTAACGGAATTGTTGCTCTTCTTGGAGGAATTGCGTGACATTTGCGAGTGGTTTGTCTGCGAATGCGATGGACTCGAGTCAACGGAACGACGCGCCGCGGTGTTGGCCTGAAACATGCTTGGCCCACTGGCCAGAGGACTGGGCGTAACCGTTAGCATTGGGTGTACGCTGCCTGCAAGACGCCAAAGAAATTAGCTTTTTATTAGAAATGATTTCCACACAATTTAGTCAATTTCATTAAAAGTACACAGTGAGAAAAGCAAGTGCAGATAAAGCCCAAACTTCTCTCACTGCCTGGGAGTAATTGAAAGTTACACATACGCTTACCGGTCTTGCTGGGATCATGCGTCAAATGTCCGCCCAATGCCAGCGAATGCTGTAACTTATCCGTAATCCCATGGATTTTGTCCACAAAGCTGCTGCGTGCCTGGGACTGTGCCTCGCCAGACAAACTGCACTGCGGCATCAGTTCGGCAATGCTGTTGATGTTCGGTATGGAGCCTAATTACCGCCCACATCAGTCAAGACAATGAAGGAAACCAATGAGAAATGGGTTGCAATTATTATAGGGACAATATGTGGATATGGTCGAGACTTACCCTTCGTATGGGACGTGACTGGTGCACAGGCAGCGGTGCTGCTAATGGCCGCCATTTGATTGAGCGCCTTGCCGTGCAGCTGCGCCTGTGTGACATTTGGCTTAAGGAATGAGACGAACAAATGTTTGGCCAGGTCCAGCGGCGTCTCGCAGTCCAGAAAGGCGTCCAGAAAGCGTCGAAAACCATCAAAATCAATGTCCTGTAAGCAGAAAGGCAGGCAGTTAGTAAGACCTGTTTTTGCTTGACTTTTTCTTACAGTGTAGTCAACTTTAATATTGACTTCGACTAGCATATACTATGCTACTGGAATTTATAATTATTTGCGAGTTTTGCTTATATAATTTTCAGTGATTTCGGTTGTACGCGGCGTATACGTGACTGTAAATGTCCTTTGAGGCTCTGTGAAAGTTTTTGCCACTGCTTTTTATATGCCGTATACATTTTTTTTGTTGTATTTTGTTGAATTGCCACAAACAGGCTGAATGTCAGCTTTGGGTTGGGTTTGAGCCCGTATGGCCAGCATGGAGCAGGTCGGTACAATGGGCCTTGACAGGGTGTGGGGTACAGTGGAAACTCTGGGCTGAATTACATGTCAACAGCACGTGTAGACTACGTATTGTCAATACAACAACGCACGTTGACGTTGATAGACTTGCCACACGCTCCCACACACACCCACACACACTGCCGCACACCCACCCACACACACACGCGCAGAGACACAACCGCATTGAAGTGTCTGTGTTGTTATATAAGCATAAATGATGCTGTAAGCCTCTTACAATACCAAAACCAAATAACCAGTTACGCAGTTTCTATTTTCCAGTTGGCATTCAACAGTTAATCGCTGCTCCTTTTCCCCCCACTCCACTTCCCTCACCTGTCTCACCTTTCCCGCTAGTCGCTACTTTCTTTGCTTTCATGTTTGCGAGCTAATCAAAGACAGAACATTGTGTAACAGACATTACGTGTTTTGAGTGCCTGGTTAAATCTGTTAATTGGAAATCGAGTGAATGAAGCGCACAGCGGCGTAATTAGCTAAAGGTAACAGTGGGCTTGACTGCTAGATACCCTGTAAAGTAGTTAAACTTAAGAAAACTTAACAGAGCGTACTCAGTTGTTAAGGAAACCTATGAATATGACTAGAAAAAGTTATACCAAATGTTTTTTCGACTATGGGATACCCTGTAGCAAGCCTGTAGTTAAAGTTTATTTAGCCTACTTGAACTTAACTTACTTCAAATCATTTCATATCGGAAATGTATTTTATAAAACTCGGTTCTAACTGCTAAAGGTCACGTGATACCCTGTAAAATGGCTTAAGAAAACCAAACAGAACTTACTCAGCTGTTCAAGAAACCTATGAACCTATTGTCTGACTAGAATAAGTTATACAAAATGTTTTTCGACTATGAGATACCCTGTAGCCTTTCTTCAATTTGAAATTTTGGTATTTTTTCTTGGTATTTTTCCATTGAAGTGGGTGCCCGAAATCTTTGATCTTGATTATCTCTGTCAAAACACAACCGATTTGGAATCAGAATACAATGTTATACAAAGCTCGTCATTTCTGCATCACTTGATACCCTGTAAAATGTGGCCTTGAATTAAAAGTTCTTTCCTGTCTGCAGATAAGTTAAATTGAAGAATGAAATAGGGCGTTTTGTGTCTTTAGACTCAGCTTAAACTTAATTAGGTAATTTAATACCCTGTAAAAATAGTTTGACTGGCAAAAGTTAAGTTAATTAAAGTAAATTATTGCACAATTTAATATATAACTATTTTCTGCACATTAAACACAAACTCAATAGCATTTATACCCTGTAAAAACATAAGCCTTTTTAATACAACACTAAATCAAAGCTTCAGCTTTCAACTCATTTATTTAGCTGTTATCGATGCTATAAATAAACAGCTAAAGCCAAAACGACTGAGAAATACCCTGTAAAAAGTGTATTTATTTTGTTGACAGTCTAGCTACTTGTTAATGTGCGCCACTTTGGCTCAAATGGCCCGCGTATAAGGCTAAAAAAAGAGGCGCTTTATAGAAACGCAACGTTATCATTATTATCATCGTTTTAATGAGCTGAACAATCTAGTGCAACGCAGGCAACAAAGAGCTCCAGGGCTCCAGAGCTACACAGCTCAGCTGCTTGACTGCTCAATTGCTGTAGCGTTTTAAATTTCGTGCATAAAACAAAATATATGACAGCCTGAGCAACATTAAGTATACGCCGAGGTTGGAAGTTTACTTAGCCCTCAAACGAGGGAGCAGCGCTAGCACTTTGGTGCTGGGCAGGGGCCATAATGAAACTGAATACAGGCAAATGGAAATTTATATTACGGCTAAAACAAAAGCAGAAGCTGTAAGCAGCAGCAGAGGAGACTGAAGGAGTGGGAGAAGGCGAGGGGTGTAAGTGGAGTGGCGCAAGCGGCAAGCGACGCAAAAATAGCAACGAAATGTTTGTGTGTAACTAGTGCTGGCACTTTAGCCAATTTGTGGCTACATTTATTAACACGTTTAGCTATTTGACAAGCAGCTTAAAGCAGAATTACCAATATTTTAAGTTATTATTAAATTTTAAGTCGAAATTGAAACTAAAACAAATTAAAGGAATTCATTCTTCACTTTTCCTTTCCCAATTTTGCTTTGAAAAGCCGTCAGCACTGTCAACAACAAGCGTAATAGTTAAGCACATGGTATTACACACAGCACACCACACACATACAGCACACCACACACACACACTACAACACACACACACTATAATAATGGCACGCGAATTTATTTAGCCAGCAACGAGATACGCGTGTGAAAGCAGCAGTTGAGAAAGTTGTGGCAGTCGAGGCAGCAGTTGAGTAGACTACACCCACCACACCACTCCACTCCCCTCCCCTTCCCACCCCTCTCTACCCATTACAGTGCGCGCCTTCGAACTGCCGCTAAAAATCTGTTTTGGAGTCTCTAGTTTTTGGTGTCAGCAAAGTTGAGTTTCCCTCACGTTATGCGTGAGCGCGTGGCTTAATGAATAAATATTCAAGCACATATTGTGAACGGGAGGCGTGGCACGCGGGCGCAAGCACACTGCGTATGCGTGATATCCATTACAGACAGAGGCAAACGGGCGTTGATAATCACATGAGCGTGTCGCACTTTTGGGCCATTTGACCAGTTTATCACACTCACATACACACACCCACTCTACACACACACACACCCACTACCCACAGCGATTGCAAGTAAACCAGATACATAATCTCTGCTTTGCATTCATTATGCACGCAAAGTATAGCATACTTTACAGCGCAGCAGCAGCTGTAAATTATGTATACGCCATGGCACACCACACACGCAGCACAAATCACATTTGATTTATCTGCCGACAAATTTCAGCACATGCACAGAAAAGCCAAAATAAATTTCCATTGTCTGCGGATAATGCAACAATAAATGCAGCCACTTGAAGCCAAACTGAATGAAAATGGTTACAATTCGGGATTAGTTTTAAGGCCAAGAGCCACAAGAGCTACTTGTGCTAAGTCAAGCAGCAGAGCTTACATAAATTAGGCAGCAGGAAAACAGAACATGCTCTCAAAATGTTGTTAATTTTGACTTGGCTTAAGGCTTGCGGCAGTTTACAGCCAGCAAACTGGAGCAGTAAGTTTCGATATTCATTAAGAAAGGGAGGGACAGATGGGGAGTGGCAGGGCGACGCACTCGATACTCGTTTGGCTAAATAAATTTTAAAACATTTTGTCAACGTTTGCCAACAAAACATAATTCAATCGCTTCGAGCTTAACAACAAGTTGCCAGCAGCCAAAAGCAGTTGCCTTTTAATTAACTTAATTGAAGCGTTGAAGCTGAAAACGAAGACGCAACTGAAGCTAAATCTGTAGACACAGAGACCCGAGCAGCTACAGCGACATGTAAGCAGCTTTTTCATGAAAAATGTAACTGAGATATATTTCAGATTAACTGAACTGCAAGTCAAGTTAATGCTCAACTTCAAATGGTTTTGGTTTCCGTACACAGTTTTAGTTGCTTATACACTACAAGGAGTGTAATTTAATGGCGTAGCATAAAGTAGAGTGTGATTTGAGACTGATTTGAGACTGATTTTAGCCAGCTGACAGTGGCACGTAGAGCAGTAGCTGAGTAGTACACTTGCTGGCTTATTGCCGTTGAAAGGACTTAGACATAACATGGCACTTTAGTTGGCTTTCATTTAGTAAAATATTTACAACAAGTACAGCGAGGGGTGAGGAGTGGGGGTAGTGTGTTGTATTTTAACCAAAAAAGAAACAGGCAAAAACTAAATGGATTCTCAGACGCGTGTAGTGTCAAACGTGTTCAATATCAAAGTGAATCGAGTAAGAGCATAAAAAATATACACACAGTGTGTGTGTGTGTGTGTGTGTGTTTGTCTGGGTGTGCGTGTGTGTGTGTGTTTGGTAGTGTAGTGAAACAGAGCAAACTTAATTATATTTTTTCCCATTTCGTTACACTGCCAAAAGATACACAGAACCAGAGCCAGCTCTACCTACCACCCTCTCTCTCTGCCTCCCCCTGCCCCCTCGCCCTCTGCTACTGTCTGCACTTGTATTGAGGTTAAATGAGCTTCGGCTGAGTAGATTTGACAACAAATAGCAAAAACTCAATGCGCGCAATTCCACTTAAACGTATAACATGCCCACTGTGCCGAGTGCTCTGCATATTTGCGCAATTTGATTGCATACGTTTGGGTGTGCGTGTGCCTGTGTGTGCGTGTGTGTGTGTGAGAGCACTCAATGTTTATAAATGAAATTGGACAGCAGTCTATAATTATGCATTTATTATTAAAGCTTTAAGCAGCCACAAATATTTCTAGAAATTTGTTTAAATTACTCAGGGCTTAAAACAGGAGCTATGTGTGTGTGTTTGTGTGTGTGTGTGTAGCTGAGCAACTGTATCTTGTAGCTTTTGCAACACCGAGTTATTAATTGGTTGCTGCCCGACTGTTGGCAGCTTTGTTGATGCCTCTGAAAAGGCAACTTGAGATTTTGTTTCAATTTTGCGCCCAGTTCCTCCCACCCACTACCACTTCCCCACTGTCCCCCTCAAATTGCTAATGTTGTGTGTATTTTCAATTTAATATACTAGCAAACTGCCCGCATGTGCCTGTAGTTGGCTCAAAAACCTGGCCAAAAACTTTGATTCGTTCGCCTTCCTGCCTCAATTTTGTTTTCGATTTGCCATTGAAGTGGAAAGTTGAAAAATGTCTGTGATTTATTGTGTGCATAAGAAGATTTACTTTCAATCTTTCAGTCTTTCAGTAGACAGCATATATATATATAAATTTAGCTGCCATAGACACAGTTTGGGCCCGTATCCTTGTCAGTGCTGGCTTCGACTGCGACTCGCCTTTCAACAGCTTACAATAAAGTCCTAAGCTCACTTTAAGCGTACAGTCAAATCTGCTGTCTAAGGTTTAGTGGTGTGCGAGTGTGTGTAGCGGTGTGTGTGTGTGTGTGTGTGTAACCTTAAGCCCTAATCGTTGTAATCGCAGTGCCAGCCTTGACTTGTCTTCTGTCCAACAACCTTGAAGTGGGTCTTGTCTACCTAACCTCTCTACTAACCCCTGTGCCCGCCTTCCTACCCCTTTTTTCACCCTACACGGAACTCTTAACCCCTCGCTCTTTTCTCTATTTGAATTAATTGGCAAAATTGAAGCCAACTTCTCGCTATATTTGTGTAGTTCCATTAAATATAAATGTAATTTGTTTCACTCTGCTCTGCACTTACGCCATCTGGTATGCCTTTGGGCGTGGCCGTTGTGGTGGGCGCACAGAACTCCTGTAGCACATCCTGCAGCTTACGCGTTGAATCTGTAAAAAATATACAAATAAATAAGTTAACTTAAAACAAATTAAAGGGTAGCCAACCCTTTTTTCTTAGCCCCAAAGGTTGCCAATTTAAGTGGGCCAGCTAAAGGTGTGACGTGGGTGGCATGTAAAGTTCCATCAATAATTAACTAATGGCAACGAAAGTGGGTTTAGTTACGTCTCACTGACAACACGCTAGTGACAACTGTGTGGTCTTGTAAGTGCGCTAAATTACGCAACTGCAGTTGGCGCTCTTTTAACCACTGTGCACAGTGGACAGACGACTAAAATACTTCATATTATTGTCATTGACACACGGCAGTCGAAAGCACTTGCAGAGCACTCTAAGTGCCACGCCCACAAGAAGTAAAAGGCGTCTGATATTAGTCAGCACTGTGCTTGACAGTCTCAATTGTTATTACTGCAACGACAACGACGACAACTGCAGACAGCGACGTGAGTGCACACAATTTTTAATCACACTCAGCACAGGTGTGCAAACAGTAGACAGGGGAGAGGGAGAGGGGGAGGGGAGACTGGCCACAAGGAAGTTAGCAGCCAGTGCAATATCCGGTTTAGTTTAAAGCCAACTCCAGTTGAATACTTTGAAAACTCAAGCTGATTTGGCTTGGGTTGAGCTCTTAGCCTTTGCCTTGCAGCTTGGCTAAGAGCAAGCAGACACTCAAAAGCACAAAACTTCATAAGCAAGCAGAAAATCAACCTGGACTGCCAGCAAATGTGGCGCTGCTTGTCGAATGCTGCTGCAGTTGCAGCTTAACTTGCAGATTGTGGCAGGTGGGGCAGGTGTAACCAGTGTGGCAGCTGTGGCAAGTTGCTGCGTTGCAGTTTTGCCGCTTTAAAATGCAGTGAAACAGCAGAAAATGCAAACAATCAATGAAAAGTCAAATCAATTTGAGCTTCCTGCCGCATTATTGAGCAAAAATAATAACAAATTTACATTTAAGCAGAGTTGTGTGTGGGCTAGGGGTGTGTATGTGTGTGAGAGTGTATTGGTGTGTGTGTGTGGTTGTTGCACTTACATGAGGCCAATTCCTGCAGCTGCAAAAACTCGCGCGGCGATAATTTATCCCATTTGTGTGCGATGGCAATATTCATGTTTGCCTGAAAGTATGCAATAATAAAAATGAAGACAAATTGTAATACGCTTACAGACAGAGGGGGGAGTGGGGGAGTGTGTGGGTGTGGGAGTGTGTGTGTCATAATTTATGGCCTTTGCCAATATGCAAATGTAAAATGATTCATTTCATTTCCTTACGTGCCCACAATCAAAACTAAATGGCTAAAAACTGCGAACAGAGCACAGCACACACAACACTACACACACACACACACACACACACATAAACTAAGCTAGTTTAATCATTAGTTTCAACATAATTAAGTTATGCGTTAATGACCTTCACTGGCGTCCTGCTTTGTGCTACGTCATAGCTGTGACGTCATCAGCTGCTCATCTCTAGCGCATGTCATTTGTCTTGCGCTATTTGATGGCAGCTGGGAATAGCACGCACAGCGGCACACACACACACACACACACACACACCACACCCATACACACTCGGGGACACACGCCCCCTGGGCAGGTGCCCAAGTGATAGACTGATAATTGGACTCCCGCCGAAATGTTTATATATTTTTTTTCATTCGTTATTTGTTTTGTTTGTTGCATATTATTGGTTGTTGTTGTTGCTGTTGTTGTTGTTGTTGTTGCTGTTCGCGTTCTCAATTTGCCAGCCAGTTTATTTTTACTCTTCGGCCTTTTGGCATTTATTCATTTCACAAATATTTTTATAAAGCTTTTGTCTCTCTACATTCGCTTCGACTTGTTTCAACTTGTTTCGACTTGTCTATTTATAGACGACGATTCCAAATCCAAAATGTATCAACTGATTGACTGAATTATCATTTTTAGTGTGCTGTGTGTGTGTGTGTGTGTGTGTGTGTGTGTGTCTGCCTGTGTGTGTGTCTGTGAGTCCACCTCGTCATCATTGTAGTTTTATATCGTGTGTTCTCAATGTGCGACAATAAAAATTGTGCGCGCACTTAAATACAATACACGTCGCACTACTCCACACTAAAACAGTGTCTACTAATATAGTTCCACACTCCATACTCGATATACTGACAGTAGTCATTATTTACAGCTCACTTGCTTTGCCTCACGTCCCTTTAACCTTCGCCAACTGTGGCTGTCTGTGGGTATTACAAGTTTTTACTGTGTTACCAACTAATGAAAATGCCAGCAATAAAATAAAGATCAAGAAAGTGGAGTAGAGTCGAAGTAAATGTACCCAGTAGCCATTAAAAACACTTGTACTCCATAAAGTACTGTTTAACAACACTATTATGTGGACTACAAGTCTAGCATACTTTACCCTACCCTTCTACGTCTACACTGCTCTTCTCTACCCTTCAAAAAAGTGAAGTATAATCACACTAAACGTACCCAGTACCACTTACCCACATTTCTACTCCTTAAAGTATTGTTTAACAACACTGTTCTTTATATCCATAACCTAGAAGTCTAGCATACTCTACCCTACCCTTCCACCTCTACCTTCCTCTTCTCTACCATTCAAGAAAGTGAATGCCCAGTAGCCATTAACAACCCTTGTTCTCTTTAAAGTATTGTTTAACAACACTATTCTGTAGACTACAAGTCAAGCATACCCTTCTCTTCTCTACCCTTCAAGAAAGTGTATTAGAGTCGAAGAACATGTACCCAGTAGCCATTACCAACCCTTATTCTCTTTAAAGTATTGTTTCCCAACACTAGACTGCTAAAAATACCCACTGCCGAGAAGTCTAGCATACCCTACCCTACCCTTCCACCTCTAACCTTCAAGAAAGTGAAGTATAATCAAACTAAATATGCCCAGTAGCTATTACCAACACTTGTTCCACTTACAGTATTGTTTAACAACACTATTTTGCTTACTTCTTAGCATACCCACTGCCTAGCATACTCCACCCTACAGGGTCTGCGCTGAAATAGCACGTTGCATTGAAGGCAATAAATAAAACAGTGGCAGACAGCAATAAGCAAGAGGCAAGACGTTAAAACGGCAAGCGGCATACGTGGCGTATGCGTAACAATAAAGATTGTTAATTGCGCCATTAAGGAGCATAAAGGAAACTTCGGTTCGGGTCGCGCCACAATTCCAATGATTATGCTCAAGTCAAACAAATTGATGACGCTGCGATAAGGAATAGATGGAAATATGGGAGGAGGGGGTAAAAGAAAATGGAAAACTCATACGAACTGAGATTTTCCTTATTTTGTGTTGCTTATTGATCGTCCTGTGTTCTGTGTGTCACTGAGTTCAACGCACTTTCAAGTGCCTGGGCGACTGCTTCTTGGCCAGCTCTTGGCTCTGTGTTCTGCTGGCCATTACAGGCCCATTGGCCATAAAATATTATTAGATTATGCATTGAATGCGCCATTCTGAGCATGTAATTCGCATACAATAAGCGTCAGAGACAGCAGCATGGAAAACGAAATGAAAATAGCTCTCAATGTGTTTGTCCTTTTTACGAGCGGACTTCTGCCCAACCCCAACCCCACTCCTCTTGGCCTTTTGTTTGATAAAATGTATTGCTTGTGTTAAAAAATAAAACGAACAGAGATAAATGAAATGAAAAAAGAAGAGAGCGAACTTTTGGTGCTCTTATTGTTTTAGTCCCAAAACAAAATAACCATTAAATCTAACATATAAATGTCCAACACACAGCAGCGTTTTTTATGCGCCCAAAGAAAGGGAGGGGGAGAGGGAGAGAGGGGTGGGCAGAGGCAGCGGTAAGACAGCGTCTCTCTGGTTTTATAACTGCAGCATATGGCAGAATGAAGAGTTTTAGTTTCCTAAGCAGTTCAATCAAAGAAATCGCTGCTAAAAAACACATAAAAATAGCTAGAAAATAGCCAAAAGTTAGCTGGTAAAGTAGTAGCAGTCTTAAAGCTGCAGCTAACATCAATTTAAATGCAAAGCAAGTTCACTAAAGGCACAAGAAACAATAATTTGCCTAACTACCAAATTTATTTACTCCTCTCACCCGATTACAGGGTATTTCCACGTCGTTTCGCTGCTTCAAATTCCCAAATAAGCACCGCAGTAAAAGCATATCAAATAAAGCAGCAGCATATTGTTGTGGCTTTCAACTTTGAGGTCGCTTTTTTAATGCTTTTGCGGCGATTGGATAAATTGTGATTTGGACTCTCAGTTAATTTACCAATAAGCCCATAAAAAGCAACAACAAACAAACAAATTTATGTAAATTTAAAGCCAGTAGCTCAAAAGGCAACTGTCTAAAAAGAGGTGAGAAATTAGTGCCATTTCCACCTGTAATTTAAAGGGTATCTCTAGGCTAAGCACAGCTACAATTTCCACTTGCTTTTATTGCTTTTGATGTGCAATTTATTTGGCTTTGTGCGTATAAATCTGCTGGCAGTTGACAGTTGTCAATTGCAATGCAAATGAAATGTTAAAAAACATAAATAAAACAAAACAAGTAAGAAAGGCTACAGTCGATCGAGCCGACTGTAAAAGACCCCGTACTCCCATAGTAGTGCCCATTTTATTAAAATAAAAATTTAAAAATGAAATTAAAAAAATTAAAATGAAATATTTACATATTGAATTAAAATTAAAAAGTAAATAAATTTACAATCGTCATTGTCAGCATTCGAACCCGCGATCCATGCGAAGGTTCCACATTGCGCCGCAACTCTACCAGTTGCACCACGACCCTCTTCTATCATTCTTCCGATTATTTGCAAATATGTATGTGTGCTCATACATACATATGTGTGTATGTATAGCATTGTTCGGCGCGGCCAGCGGCTGCCGCCAAAGCAGGTAGAGAAAACGTTCGAACATATGTTTGTATGTTTCTGTGTTTGTTTGTATGTGTTGCGCGCATGCAGTGATTTTGCAGTAAAATAACGTGAACTTTGAACCGAAATTTCTCTGTTGTTTGACATAGGATTTTGATGCCACTTTCAGGAAAGTTAGAAATAGTATGTCTCTAAGCGTATGTTAAATTACAACACTGTACTATTTGATTTAATGCCTGCAGAAAGGCATTGAAATTGGAGAGTGTTTTAGTTCCTATGAGCAAAGGGGGCGTGGCAGCACAAAACTTTAAATGACATTGCATTTAGGCTGTCTCTGGGAACCTGCGTACCAAAATTGGTGCTCCTAAGTGCCATAACTATTGAGTTATTCGCTTAAAACAAAAATTTTTTCGAGGCGTGTCTGGTTTTTTGCTTATTGCGGGGGCGGTAGGGGGCGTGGCAACAATTTGAAATAAACTTGATCTGCGTACATCATAAACGGACTTTCATTCCAAATTTGGTGTCTCTAGCTTTTGTAGTTTAAAAGATCCAGGTGTTCATACAGACGGACGGACAGACGGACAGACGGACAGACGGACAGACGGACATTGCTATATCGACTCGGCTGTTGATGCTGATCAAGAATATATATACTTTATGGGGTCGGCCACGCCTCCTTCTGCCTGTTACGCACATCTCGCTTCTGACAAACTTAATAGACCCCCTTTACTCTTTTTTAAAGAGTACGGGGTCTAAAAATGTTTAATAAAATTGACTGCCAATAAATGCTACACTCAAAATAGTCAGCGCTACTGCAAAAAGTCAAACAAATTTAGCTATTTGTTTAGTTTATTGCTTTTAAATTAGCATAACGTTTAACTAAACATTATTAATTATGCATTTATTTAATTGTTAATTGCTTGCTGTGCTAAAATGCTAAAATATTTGCGGGTTTCTACTAAATAATTGATTGCAAATCAATTGAAGTCAAGCGCAACAAACAACTAAATAAATAATTTAATTGCATGATTGGAAAACAACTAGAAATGTTGTGGAAAGTTGGCTTAACTAGCAGATACCCAGTAAAAAATGTAGAAAGCTTTTCTATTATTAAATTATAGGGTATCATTTGCTAGTATCACTACATGAAACTCCAACTTTTTTAGTTAGCTGATAATTTCTATGGAATTTATTTACTGTTCAGATGCTGCCACTAATTAAAGGCCTACACTGCTACAAAATATGTGTAAAAAACACTGAGAGAAAGGCCTAAAGGTTGACAGCAAGCTACACTGCTAGAAAATGTAGCAAGTCTTGGAAGTTAAAGATTTTTAGCTGCTCTTTTCGAGTCTATAATTTCTCTCAGTGCTTTGTGGCATGTAAAGTGCGTGTGCATTCAATAGACACACACAAAAACACACACACACACACACACACACTTTTGTAATCATGAAAAACGAATCAGTTGGCATTTTTGTGCCTGTTTTTTGTGAGTTATTTTTTTTGTCGAGCTGGCAACGTATTTGTTTTCCATTTGAGCCGTGTATTTGCATACATGAAATTGACATTATTGTTTATCAGTTGTGTGCAATGCCATTGTCTGTTTACACACACACACACACTCGCACACATATGCAAATGTAACATATTGTTAACAGCAAAGAATAAGAGAAACAAGTAAACGACACACACCAACACACACACACACACACTCACACACAGTCGCTTGTATTTCATTTCCTTTTTAGTTGAGTGCACAGGAGCCAAAGTGTATTTGGGGTTTTGTCCTTTTGGGCCAAGAGTCGAGGCCAAGTTAAGGCGTCTTCTTCCAGCTGGTTTGGCATGGTTAAGCAAATGACAATATATCATGGATTTATGCCACGTTTATTTCCCCCACACACCCACAACTACACACACACACGACGACAACTGTACAACTTTTTGGGCAGCAGCCGAGCAGCTTATGGCCATGTTTATGTGCAGCTGCTGTTGTTGTTGTTGCACTTTTGGTTTTTTGCATGTGATAGCAGGCAGTTAAATGGCTTTAACTTGGCTATAAACTGTATGTTAAGCTGATTTGAGCTGAGGGGGGTAGGCAAGGGGGTGGAAGGGAGTGACGAAGGGAGTAAGAGAGGCAGGAAGGCAGAAAGGGGGCAGTGGAAAACAGTGTAAGTCGCTCAAAATTAAAAACTAGTAGACAAAGCTAGAGCAGCAAGCAATATGACTGTTTTAGACCCTGTATTACAATTTTTTATATATTTGAGAAGTTCCATTTGGTAATTCTAAGTTTGAGAACAGTTTTTATAACAAATTTGAAGAGCTTTAAGTGTGCCAATCCAAGCCACAGTCAGGCTAACAAATTTACTGCCACTACTTCATAAAAAGCAGCTAAAATCGGGTCAGTTAGACATCAAACGGAAGTGGAAAACATTCTACTAACTGCTTGACTTCCTTTTGCTGCCAAAACCCCCCAAAAAAGCCATTAATTTCCTAAGTACAGGGTCTAAAAACGGGCAACTTAGCTGTCAACTTGCTAAATATTCTTTAGAAGCAGCATTTCTTATGCTCTTTATGCTGCTCACTTCCGGTGCGTCAAAGCAGCCGAAATAGTAGCAGCAAAAAAAAGCGCATTGTCATTGTTATTGGGCTTGAGCTGAGCTGAACTGAGCTGAACTGAGCTGGGCTGAGCTGCTTTATCGAACGCTGGTCATGCACAATCAGTTGGCGACACAACGCCAGGACAGCTGGACAGACACACAGACAGACACAGGACACAGCTGACAGACGCCAGACAAAGACACAGGCAAAAGGGGAAGCTGAAAACTGCTTGCATGAAAGGCTCACCCAATATCAAGTGCTCAAGAGCAATTGAATCAAATTTATTGTTCACATCCGATGGCCGTGCACTTTTCATTCCATTCCCCTGCCCTGTCCCTGCCCCTGTCTCTTTAACATGGCTCGTCATCGTCGTCCACGCCATCGTCTGTCGCCTCTGTCGCTGTCTCTATCACTGTCTCTCCTTCTCCCTCTCCTACCTCCTTCTCCTTCTCTGTCTTTGTCATTGTCAGTCTTGGCATGTAATGTCACGTCCTGTCTTTACGAGGATCAAGTGCACAAAGTATGACGGCAAACGTTTCAAAATGAAAAATTAAATATAAATGGGATTTGCGCGTAGAATTTTCCCCTAAGTGCCGTTTGACGCTCCAACCAATGAAAATGTCAACAATGCCAAAAGCAGCTGCTTCAACTGCTGCTGCGCTGCTAAATCTACATTTAACACACCAAATTGCGTTGCATAGCAACTATAATGCTCAGCGACTCAAATTTACAAATAGTTTCATTTAAAGTCTGCTATAAATTTATGACAAACGCAGTTTTTGACTTCTAAACAACAAATTACGCATACGCAGTGTGTTCGGACTCTTAAACTATCCTATAGTCGCTTGTTAGGTGAGTTTTCATTAACTTTTTAACACATTTGATTGAATTTCTTATAGTTTTATGCAGAAAAAATCACGTATACGCCGCTTAAGTCTTATAAATATTTAAAATTTCCTTACTTTTATTTTACTAGCCTAAAATATTTAAATATTGGGCTGCTTAGTGCCTTAATTGTTAGTAACTTGCTTAAAATACAACAAGCATACGCCATGTTGGCCATAAACTGCGCTGTGGCCAAAGCAACACGCCCAAAAGCGCTGCTCTAAGCCTTGGCTCAAAGGCAATGAAAAAAGTGTCAGCTAAAGACGCCAAAAGCGTCGCTCAATTGCCTTTTGTTTGCACTTGTCGCGCACAAGTTTCACTTCTTTTTCCCCACCCCTCCCCCCCCTTCGTTTTTTATTTATTTTTAATGGCAAAGTAAATTTAGTTTTATTTCTGCTCAAGTGCTTGGACAGCAGCTGAAATTGCACTTTGCATTGTTTAAAGGATTGTTGGTTTTTCGAGACTCACAATAAACTTGGCTAATGGCTGTTAATTAGGCAAGTAAACTAAGTTATTAACAGGGCGAGCAGTGTAGCACTGGCTGCTGTAATTGTATTTACATTAAAGTACGTGCTGTGCATGCGTAATTAATGTTGTTCAACAAAAATAGCAGTAGGCCAACACAAAGCAATATAAATTTGGCTTAAAGCGGAAGCAAGTTGTGAAAATTGGGCCTAAAAGCCAGGGAAATGTGTCGGGAAAAGGGCAGTTGTTGTGTTAAAATAAATTTCCGTTTTGATTTGAAATTTGCATGAAGCGTTTTCGCATTTGACTTTTCACTTTTCACTTTGATCGACGCCGGACAATTTCCAATGAAACTTGTATATCAAATTGTATACAATTCAGAGTGTGTCTGTATGTGTGCAGGCACATGTGTGTTGGTGAGGAAAAAATAATTTTTAGAACAATAAAAACTGTTTTGTCTTCGATAAACAGAAAGCGTGGCGGGCATCCAAAAACTGGAGAGAGCTGAGTTTTCGATGGCCCCACTGCGCGTTATAAAAATAGACAAACAAACAAATAGATAAACCAATAGACAGTGAGCGGAGTGGAGGGCAGGGGAGGAGGGTAGGGGCACAGATGTACCGAACTGGACAGACAGCATCGAGCGAGGCAGACGCATCAGTTGGCGCATATAAAAATACAGAATGATCTTATGGCTAACCTTAGACATTTGCGAAAACACCTGCCAGCAACAACTAAAGCAACAACAGCAACAACAAAACAACAACAACAACAGCAACAACAACACAAACAAATGCTCTGCCAGTGACCATAAATTTACTACACTGACAAAAAAGAAAGAGCAGCATAACAAAGACTAAAGAACTCAATAAGCAACGTAGAACTTTATGCTAACATTGTAAACTTTAAAAGGAGCTATAAAACTTATAAATATTTTAATTTTTTAAGCAACAAAATGCTTAAAATTTAGCTAGAAGTTAGTGATAAATCTAAGCCAGAATAGTTAGCATATTAACAAAGGGTAAAAACAGTTTATTTATAGAACCTTTCTTGAGATTTTCCACTGCAAAACTATCATACATTTGTGACTTTATTAGAAAAACGAATTAGTTACTATTAAAAATAATTAAATTATATATTTTTCTAGATGTTTTTAGTGCACAAATTTCGTGTTTTTTTATAGAAACCTTCATTTCTCTTACAAACCCCCTTTCATGATCCTTTCAAGCTTCTTTCCTCTCATGCTCCTTTCATGACTTTTTCATGCTCCTTTCTTGCCCTTCCAAACCACCTTTCATGCCCCCTTTCTTGCCCCCTTTCCTGCCCCTTCCAAACCCCCTTTCATGCCCCTTTCATGCCCCTTTCAAACCCCCTTTCATGCCCCCTTTCTTGCCCCCTTTCCTGCCCCTTCCAAACCCCCTTTCATGCCCCTTTCATGCCCCTTTTAAACCCCCTTTCATTACCCTTTCCAGCTCTTTTTTCAGTGCACTTGCAAGCCAAATTTGATTGAATTGCACAAATTAAACAGATTCTGGCAGATTTGTGTAGATTTGCAGCGAGTTTACACACTTGGGGGTCTAAATAAAGCAATTGGCTTATTTGCTTACAAGACTTGCTCAAATGAAAATAACAAACAGAGCCAAGCAAACGAGAAGAAAAGGTGAGAAAATAGAAGAAACCCGGAAGCTGCACAAAAGCGTGCACTTCTATTAGCCAAGTGAAGATCATTTGGGCTATGAGCAATGGCAAGGGGTTATTTCCTTAGGTGTGTGTGTGTGCCTGGGTGTGTGTGTGTGCCTGGAACCGTAATCGAAATCGAAATCGATTCAGCTTGCAGCAACAAACGAAGCCAGCAATAATAACAAACTGGGAACTGAAATAGCACTGCCATGAAAACACACACGCAATGCTGACAACTACACACACACACACACGGCTAGAGATACCAATATTTATATATATATATATATATAGATTTGTGTGTAGTTACCACTCAACGGCGCAGCAGCTTCTGACGTCAGAGCATTTTTCACCGCAACACGAAAATGGCCTTTAAATGTTACAAACGCAGCGACGTCAGAGGATGCCAGCAACGGGATTTGTCTCTGCCAGCAATTGTAACGCTGCTTTTTGTTGTTATTTTGTTAAAACACACACCACCATACACCCACTCCATGTATTGTTTGTATTTTCACAATATGCGAGTGTTTTGATTTCGTGTGTTTGATTTTTCTCTGTGTGTTTGCAGTTTTAGTTTATTGACATTTCAATGAGTCCACGCTGAACGATTAGTTTTTGGCATTTACGACTAATCGTTTATGCATAAGCATACGATTTCCTTTTCTGTTTGTTCAGCATGCAGTTGACTGCACTGCGGCCTAAAAGTAGGCTATGAATTTGAGCGCTGCTTTAAGCGCCCACGGCGTATACGTGATGTGGCTGTGTGTTACGCATTAAATCGAATAAATCAACAGACATGACAAAAAATGCGAGTGGCATGGCATTTTTGTCGCCTAATTGGAGTGTGCCACACACACACCACGAAAGAGTGTGGCAGTTGGTGTGCTAAAAAGAGCAGCGGGCACAGTAATAGAAGCAGTTGCAGTAAGTGGAAGTTTTCTTAAGAAAAGTCAATGATTTTGTGAGCTTTGTGGTATAAAAACTAAATTTAAATTATATAACAAATGTGATTTAAGGCAATTTCTTAAATTTTTACTTAGTTCTTAGCCAAATCTTTGTCAAAAGCTTAGTTTAAACTCCTGTATGTAATAAAAACTCAGCTAAAACTGCTGTTAAGTTACTTTCCTCAGCTGTGTTGTGTATAAAAATATACATAGAACAAATAAATGTTTGACTTTGACTTTGACTGGCATATTTGACATACGTGTGCGGTGTGTAATGCGGTGCGGTGCGGTGTTGCGTGGCGCTGTTGTCTGCCAAAGCAAATAAGTAGTACAAGAAATGGCATTTGGCAAAAGGCGCTGAACTCCTTGGCACACATATCCTGCTCTCTGACAGGCGAAATAATCAAACAAACACACAGAAAGGGACAGAAAGTGTGACAGAGTGAGAGAGAGCGTAGAAAAGAGATAACGAGAGCCAGGCGTCAACGTCACTTGGCCACAAAGTGGAGGGTTTTGGGTCTGGGTTTCGGTCTGGGTTTGGCCATATGCAAATGGTAAATGAAGCGTGGGTTTTAGCCTTATTTGCATCTCATTAACATGAACACTGGACTCGTAAAAGAGCACAATGGGAAAAGGACACTGGACACCGGACACAGAGCACTAGACACTGAACAATGGTCACACTGCGGCCACGATGGCGTCATCAATGCCTGTCCAATACCACAACAAAGCGCTAAAAACTAGAGACAGCGCAAAGAGAAAACAATAAAAAAGAAGAAGCAGAAAAAAAATACAGTTAACAGTTTGCAACAATTGGCGAAGCTCTCTCATTTGTCTATTTGCCACCATTTGTGTCGTTATTGTCCTTGTTGCCTGCCTGTCAAAGTGAATGCGCATTAAAGTACCTGGTAGGGTATGCAGGGCTTAAATAGCCATTAGAAACAAACAATAAGTCTAGCAACAAGTTAAAAGCATTTTTAAGACAATTACAGGGTATGTGCTAGCTCATCAGCTGCTGATTAATCAAGTTACAGCATAACTAATAAACTTCTTGCCAAAGCAAACGCTTAAAAGTGTTTCCTACTTGTTTTTTAGTTATTTACAGGGTATTTTCAAGTCTGCCACTACACACACAACTCAAAGACAACCCCATGGCTAAGCAAATACTGCGTCAAAGCCATAAAAGCCAACAAAGCAGCTAAATGACAACATTTGTTTGCTTTGCTGTACAGGATATATTTAAGTCTGTCATTGAACTGTGAACTTTAAAAGTCAACTCGAGTTGTGGTAACGTTTTTAGTTAAGCCACAAACAAACGCAGTGCCCAGAGTTGAAATGTCATAGCTTTGCATGTAAATAAGTTACAGGGTATCTGTTAGTCATTAGTCTTCAAGAAAGCCCAATTAAGTTAAACAAAACTAAGCAGTCAGCAATTAACCTTTGTCTTAGCAGTTACAGGGTATCTGTGAGCAAATCAAGGCTTTTATGGCTTGCATTTCCGCTTCAATAAGTGAGATAATTATGGCACTAAAATGTATGCTGTGTGTGTGTGTGTGTGTGTGTGTGTGTGTGTGTGTGGGTGTGGGTGTGTGGGAATGCGAGTGTGTCTGTGGTCATGACATTTTTACGCTTAATGAGCATGTTCAGCTCGAGTGTGTGTGTTGGTGTGTGTGGCATCCTGTTGCGGAATGCTCGTTTGTTGGCATCCATGACTGATGTGTTGTGCTTGTGTGTGTGTGAGTGTGTGTGTCTGGTAGTTAATGTCACAAATTTTGATAAATTGTTTTATGGCCATAATTTGTGTGTCGCTTTTAATGCTCCCTTTTTTTATGCTGCAGCTACTCTACAGGGTATTATTTGTGTCGTAAAAAGGGCACATACACCCACTGTGCCGGCAGATAGAATCACACATGATTATGCTAATAGTTACAGCAGTGAGTTTAATCATTTGCAAGCATAATCGCAAAACATTCACCATTTTATGGCAGCAACACGCCCCCCTAGACCCTCTCTACAACCACACACACCAACACAAACATGCCACTTTTATTTGATCAACATTTTGCGGAACACGCGCACAAATAATTTACGAGTTCCTACGCTCCTGTTCATATAGCATATAGCAGTATATATATATAATACTATATGCAAATGTTGATATAGATATTTGTTTGACTGTGTGTGTGTGTGTTGGTGTGTGTGTGTGTGATACGTGCTGACCCCGAGGCTAAGGCTGGGTTCAAAACCAAACCAACTCGTCGGCGTCTACTCGAAATTCTTGGCCCTCTTGACCCTACGGCTATTTGCAAATTTATGAACATGATGATTTTGCTATTTATATTAACTGTGTTTACACACCTCTTTTTATTTTGTGGTTTTTTGTTGGTGACAGCAAGTACAGGGTATACAACGGCTGGCTCTGCTTCTCCTTCCGACGCGTCTAATGCATTGCTGCAGCTGCAAAAGGGAGGAAGAAATTTAATTAGAATTTAGCTAAAGTTTAGCATTAAATTAAGTAGTAAATTGGTATTAAATGAGGCATTAAATTGGTAGTAAATTTAGTGGCACTTGCACTATTAAATTTAGTAAGCACCTAAGTTCAAAACTTGGCAAATTTGTATTAAATTTAGTGTAAATTAAGTACTTAGTTAGAGAAGCGATATAAATCTTCATTGATATTTATTTCCTTACAATAATTAATCCCTTAAGTGATCAGTTATGTTCCCTCTCTTTCTTTCTCTATACACTTAAGCTATCTTTTTCCTTCTCTCTTCCGCCTATCTTACTCCTTTCGGTATTTCCTCTTCCCTCACGCTCCTACCGCCCTAAACCCTACAGTCTCCTCTGCCCCACTTTCCCTGCCAAACTATCTTGTCTACCCCAACTCATCTAGTTTTATTCCACTTTATATAAAACTGTGAGTCAGTTCGCCCACGAGAATCCCTGTAGACAAGCGGCTTAGCTTGAAATTGTGATCCATAAATAATTAAACGGACAGTGAGCAAACATTTGACTAATTTACCATAGAAATTAAGTTGTTTAAGTTGATCCCACATGCATTCACTATAAAACATTTTAGTGTTGCTTATCTGACAGATAAGACCATAAGCTATTCTGATATGCAGATAATAAAAGAATTTCTTTTGTTAAAGGTCTAAAAAAGCAAGAATTTTATAGTAAACCCACAAAAATACATTACTAAAATAAATAAAATTAGAAATGAAAATTTGTACAAACTTTTATTTTAGTTGCCCTTCATTAGTTGTCATAGAAGTTGTCAATTTAGTTAAGTAATGGAATGCACTAAAACCCCAAAATGAAGTTAAGCTAAAGCGCAAGGAATGTCGGGTGGGGTGTGTGTGTCGCTGGGTGTGTTTGAGTGTGTGTATGCGTAAGTTTGTTCACCTGGCTACTGGAGTTGCCACAACTTTATTACACGCTACAGTTTCGGGCCCAGCACTACAAACATGTGTTTGCTATGCTCGAGCAGCGTCCAAACAAGAGCTGCAAAGTGGCCAACAAGGTAAAGTTTTTGCCACACTGGTGTGGAGTGTGTGTGCCCAGACTGTGTGTGTTGTGTGCTCTTAAAATAATTTGCCTCTTGTTTAATGTGTGAAATTGAAATTGTTGTTGTGTCGTTGGTGTCCCTCGAGTGCTTTTTTGAGCCAAAAAGACATGAATATCGCAATTTAATCAAGTTGCCTTTTAGTTTATGATTTGCTATCAAACTATGTACTAGATAAAAGTGAAGAGACAACAGATGTAAGGCAGAGATATCGCACTATGCTGTTTACAGCTAAAAATTCCACGGGGACAACTAGGCGTATGCTTGATATAAGGCAGCATTAAAAGCATGCTGCCAACGCTACATTCTGCTACAGCCCACGCTGCGTATGCTTGATAAAAGCCCATAAATAAACTGCATTCAGCAGCTTTAAATGAAAAGCCAAAGAAAATAGGCTCACGTGACATAGATTGATTTCCCTACACTTGCCGCAATTCACACAGCTGATCGATGGGCGTGTGCTTGTGTGGGCGTGCCCAAAGTGTGTGTCCGTGTGAGAGTGTGTGTGTGTGCTTGTTCGATAAGCTTCAATGGACGCATTAAATGCTCATTAGTTTGCACTTTGTCGTGTTTTTGACTATTTTACCACTCAAGCTACAGTCTCTCCCCACTTCCCACTCCCCTCTCTGCTCTCTACGCTCTGCGCATTATCGAAAGGCAAATTATCAGCTGTAATCAGCGCGTGGCTAACAAAAAGGAGCAGACAAAACAGAGGGAGAGGGCAAGTGACTGAAAGGAAATTTAGAGGAAGCGGCAAAAGAAAGAAAAAAGTTTTTTACTTTTGAGACAGACTCATAGCCACGCCCCTTGTTTAGTTGGATTTCGTGTCGCATTTTTGTATATTTCATGTTTTCATTTAGGGTGTGCGTGTGTGTGTTTGTGAATAATATTTTGTTGTGTTTTCAGTTTTGTTTGCTTTACGGGGCGCTGCGCTGCGCGACGTTGCGGCTTATCACATAATTTGAATAAAGTAGCTGCAATCTTGTGTCAGTTTATCGCAAATTAGACTACAACAAAAACAGGCAGCCAAGATAAAAGCAACAACAACAACAATAACAACAAGGGGAAACAACATCAAGAGTGACAAGCGTCAGCGTCAGAAATTTTTGTGCTGTTTTGTTTTGAGTTTTTGGAATTGGAAGACTGTGGCGCAGACAGCGACTGTGTCTAATTTGATTTCAGAATTTCCACAACGGAAAAACCTCCAAGACCTGCAAGTCTCAGCCAAATGCTGTTTATATAATGCATGAATCACAATTTCTCAATCATTTAGCGTCAAACCTGACACTTATTTCGTTGTGATTTTGTAATAGAAAAAATGTGTAATTAAATGTGTGTATTTTCTATGGAAATAAAATGAAAATTGAATACTCTGTACTACATTTGATGTGTTTATCTTGTTTGATTTGCTGTTGATCAGCAAACAGGTTGCGAAACTAACTAAAGCAAACCAAAAACCACAACTAAACTAAACCAATTTAGCTTGAGATTTAAATACCTGCACACAATGGGGCGTATACGCTATTTGCTAGCGTTGTAATGCGTCGCTATTGCGTCGCTATTTGGCTTAACTTTCGGGCCATAAATTATGATTTTATGTGGCAAGTGCATAATAAAATTGACTTAATTATAGTTATTGTTATAAGCAACAGACAGATTAATACACACTTTGTGAAGGTGTGAATTCCATGGGGAATTTTCTGGGTCTAAAAATAAATTATATACACGATTTGTCGCCAGGCAATTGATGCCAAGTGTATAAACATTCCATTGAGTTCATAAAGAAAATCCAAACGTAATTATTTTCATATGTGTTTGGTGTACGAATGTAGTACTGAGTTGATTTTCTTTTTATTTACATTTTACACACATTTCACTTGAATTTCCAGGGCTTTTCCGTGCTGTGTCTGTGCTCATTTTTTATGTCATCATTGGACCAAATTCGAGCTGTACACCATTGTACATTGTACATTGGCTTTTCTTCGTGTTCGCCGCCTTCAGAATGTTGACTGAATGTTTGTTTATTTGTTAAAATTACTCGTTTCGTATTCATTTCTCTTTTTTTTTATACATTTTATTTGACTTGCGAAAGACGCTTTAAGGCATTGCCTTCTGCGTGTGTGTGTTTATTGCATGCTCTCTTTTTATTTACATGTGAAATTAACATATTTCCTGGAAAATTTCTACTCCTTGCTCGCCTGACGCTGTTAATAATTTTTGAAAGCTGTTGCTGACTTACCTTTTGTTGCTGTTGTCGCTAGCCGCTGTTTGTTGTTCTTTTTGTTGTTTAGTTTTTTAGTTGTTTGTTGTTGTTTTCTTATTATTAACCTCTGCTATTTAGTCAACTGCAGTAAGTCTTGTTTTATTTTGCATATTTTGCTGCGCAGTTTGTTTGTTTTTAAACATTTAACTTCAGCTATTTATTTACACTAAACACGCTCAAACACGCACGCACTTTGAGCAACATTTTAAGGTTTTTTTTTTTTTAATGGTTTTCGTTTATTACAAAAATATAATATGGCATTTGTTTGACGCTTTGGTATTAACAATATTATTAACTTTTTGTACACATATTGTTACATAGTAGTTTTTGTATTTGTTGTTTGTAAAGCTCCCTGCAAGCGCTTACTTTCTCCGCTTGCTTACACCGGCACTTCCACTGAAGAACTGAGGTGATTCTGCAGTCTGCGTGCCCTTTTATAGGCGGCCGCATCGCTCTCGCCTCTCGCTCTTGCAGCGAATTCGCTCTCAGCAGCGCGCTCTCTTCGTTGCGTTGTGTGGTGAGTGGCATTTTAAGAGCGCGGCGAGTGCGTGTGAGCGAGAGTGCACTGTTATCAGTGTTTATAGTCTTATGACGTCATTGTAATGCTCATTTGCCAAATTGCACGTGCTAAACAGTTTTCTTTTGTTGTGTGAGTGTGCGTATGTGTGTCTGTGTGTGTGTAAGCTGTAGCTATAAATTAGCAAGCAACCTTTTGCGCCTCTGGCTTTGACTTGTAGTGCCTTGTTTATTTACAATATTTCTCTGCTTTCATCATGCTCGCTCGCTCTGTCCCACTGCCGCTGCCACTCTCGTACTCATTCGCTGGTATTTAACATTGCACTCGAAGCCGCAAGTCAAGTTGAGCTCATCTCATTGTTGTTGCTTGTCCTATTTTATGCTTTCCTTTCGTTGCCTTTCCTTTCGTTTCGTTTTGTTTCGCTTCCATTTCATTCATTTCTTTCATTCTTTACTGTGGTTGTTGTTGTTGCTGGATTTCTTTCATGCTGTAGTTCTATTGTTTCTCTGCGCTACGCTTCGTTAACTTGTGCTTCTTGCTGTTGATTTATCTTAAATGGCGTATTACTTTTGGCTTTGGCTTTGGCATTGTTGCCTATGAAGAATGAGATATGAGCAAATATTTGCATAATACTTCTACATAAAACATTTAGATTGCATTTTAAATAAACAAGTTGGCAAATGTGTTGCATATTTTACCAACAAAGCCCCAAGAAAATCAAATACTTAATTTACCACAAATTTTTGGGTACACATCTGGAACCAGTGAAGCACAAAAACGACCACGTTCCTCAGACTAAATCCCGATTTAAAGCACTTAAATTTAAATTTGGACTTTGGTGCTTTGTTTTGTCTGCAGCTGTGGGCGTTTATTTACACAATTTGGTATTTATTTTGGCAACTCAATTGTCTTATAATTGAATTAAACAACCAAAGGAACACAAAGCAGGATTAATCAAATTATTTGCATTCTATTGTAGCGAATTTACACTTCTAATTCGATTAAGTCTTTAAAAGAGTGGGAAGAGATTTAATATTAAACAGTCGCCATAATTAATGCCAAAATCAGAGTCTCTTAAGTAATTTAAGTTGTAGAAAAAGCAGCTAAAACTTTCGGAAGCAGCACAAAGACAGCAGTCAGCGGGCAGTTTCCGCTTCCTTATTCTTAAATCTCAAATCTCTTGAGAGAACACAAATTCGCGTCATAAATTTGCGCCAAATTTTTTATACTCCGCACACCAAACTTTCTCTCAAGCGCTTTACAACAATTTGTTACTTTTCTTCACACACAAACACACACACAGGGACTCACAGACACGCTCTACTCTATCAGCCCTGGTTGACAGAGCTGCGCTGCTGGTAAGGGAGTAGCTTTTATCGTTGCCTACTTTTAGGGAGTCTTCATGCTGTGCCAAAACACAGTTCGCAGTTTCGCAACGCATTTCGCAACGTTTCCGTTGAGTTTGCTGCTCTTACACATTTTTTTTTTGGTTTATTTATAGCAGCAGCATAATTTTTTATTGATTGGATTTCAGTGAAAATCACTTCCGGCCATAAATTTGTCATGCTGCTGGAGCTAAATGGGAAACGAAACAGACTCGACGCAGTCGAAACAAAACAAAACAAAACAAAACCAACATTGTGTTTGATTTATTTTACATTTGCGTCAATGTCAATCGAGTTACATGTCCTGTAAGCCCCTTTGATTTGTTTATTTGGCTTTCGTTATGCTTTCAGACTAATGGCCAGAATGCCAGTGGAAATGGCAAATAACTTTTTGAAGCCATGTTTGCATAATATGATATTTGTCTACCCTTTTTTGGAGGTTTTTTTTCTGTTTGCCCTTAGGCTCCAAAACAAAGGCAAAGACAAATACGCAAATACAAATAATAATGCACAAATAAATTACAGAAAATTTGGAGAAAATGTGTTTGTTATTTTGTGTGGAGAATGTAATTCAATACTTCAATCAAAAGAGCGCACTCGCATGAGGTTAATGTCCTGACAGACAATTACAACAGCTTCCAAGGCGACAATAAAAGCAATATCAACACAAGAGTCCAGCATCAAGAGTCGTGCCAAATCGAGTCAAGAGTCCAAAAGACCAAAGACCAAAATGAAGAGCTCACGCAGGACGCAGTTGGACGACCCACTCGAGAATTGTACGAGGCATTCAATGGGCGCACTTTAAGATAAATATTTATTTACCCATGTGCCCAGCGGGCAGCACCGGAATCAAGCCAAATGAAGCAGTAAAGGCCCATCATAACAAATGAGCAAGTGAGTGCAACGGAACTGATGTGCTTTCAACTACCCTGGCTTTCAGTCAACAAACACTCACACACATAAGCTTACAGGGTATGCAAACAGCTGGCACAGGAAGTCTGTGTGTTGCTGACGAACTCAATTCGTCGTCATTTTAAGAGAGTCATGACGTCACTGTGGAAGAGAGCCGGCTGCATTTGTGGCAGCCATTTTGTAACAGCGCCTGCGTTAAGTTGGACCACAAGGACTTGTGACTTCCGGCTAAGTGCGACCATATGACATCATTGAAAACAAACGTCGAGCTTTGGTAATGAAATTATGCGTTTGCTTCTATGGGCGCTGCACACACACACACACACACATTTGGCCCTATTAAAGGGCAGGGGTTGTCGGTGTGAATAGTTTTTGGCTTCTGCCCTGGCGCCTTGAAGCGCTGACGTCACTCCCAGTTTGTCGTTGACTGTGCACTCGATTGTAAAATTGGCAAATAATAGGATTTTATATTTAACGTTTCTGTTGCAGGCTCAGGAAGCCATAATAGACACACACACTGACACACACATACCCCCATACACCCTCAATGATCATCAATGTGATAATAATGATGGCACGTCGGCTGCTTTGGCAGAAAGGTCTATTAGAGGGCGAAGGTCACGGCGACTGACACTTGACACTGTCACCGGAGTGGCTAATTGAATTGTCGGCACGTGCAAAAATATTCAAATATCCTGTCTAACAGCTGCATGGGCTTTTAATGATTTTATGTGCAGAAATTCACTTAGCCAAACACTCATAATGTTGCCCCATTTGTCTATAAATGTACGCTTTCCTTTTCCGCTCTCCCTACCTTTCTTTTCTTCACTTTTTTTGTTTTTCATTTTACGCGCTATTACGTGCATTTTATGCAGTATCCTGTAGGATACTTATTGCATTTACCGCTCTGTTTCCATTCCATGCCAACCATTTACCATAATCATAATTAAATGACGTCAATGCTGCCACAAACACTTTGATGGCCATGTCTGTTGGCCGTATTCAGTCAGTGTCTGTGTCTGTTTCTGTATGTGCATTAAAGCGCATTTTACAGCAGCCATTTTTTATGGCCGCGACTGTTTGCTGAGGTAATTTGGCGAGACGACTCGTCCATTATTTTAAAGCATACTTTCAGGCGCCCTTTAAAATTTACACTACTTCACTACAGCCCGCAGCTGCAGTCGAAATAAATACACTACATTGCACTTTTTACGATTGTCAAGCTGAAAACCAAACAAAAAGTAATAATGCTATATGCACTACACAACAGCTCAACTAGCTTTAAAGCGGCTAAATTTAACTGGCAGTCGGTAAAGCTCTCAACACTGCAGCTTCAGCAGCGTCGTTGGCATCAGCAGCGAAGCGACAGCATCGACAGCGCTGCCAGCTTCGCAGCGAGTTAACAGCGCGATGGCTCTTGTCTTGCTCTTGTCTTTTAGTTTGGTTCAGTTTCTTTCTGCCAGTCGTTCGCGTCGGTCGATCGGTTGCTGCGCGATCACGAGCACGTAAACGCACGAACGTACGTACGAACCGAACGAAACGTAACGAATCGAAGAGGAAGACGAAGACGAGGGCGATAGCGCAGACGCAAGCGCATTTAAAACGGTGCAAAAGACACGCAGTCGCATCTTCGTGCTTTGAGTGCTTGTGCTGCGGCAGCATCGATACCAATCAGTCAACGTTAATAAGGTGCAACAACTGCAATAAATATACAAATGGCATACTTATAGTACTGACTGTATGTTTGCGGCGACTAATATTTGTCAACACCACTGAGCGACGATGAATAAACAGCAATAAAACACAGAAAACAGAAAACAAAATACAATATTTAACATTAAATATTCCCACTGACACAATTTCGTGAGCTCTGTGCAAAACTGTGAAAAACTGTATGTGTTTGTGTGTGTGTGTGTGGAAAAATATATAAATGTGCATAAAATTGTTGGCGTGTCTTGCACATTTTGCGGGCCAAAGAAAAGCAACAATAACTACTAAAAAGAAAGAAGAGAAACATAAAACAAAAACAAAAACAGCAACAACAACAACAACAGAGCCAAAGAGCAAGCAGCAGAAATTGAAAACAAACAGAAAAGAAAATTGCATAAGTTGATTTTGGCGTGCGCTTTGCGCATCTTCATTTTTCTCTCTCCCTCTCTCTCCTTCTCTCTTTCCCACTTTTTTCTTCGAGTTTAACTTGAAGTTAAAGTTTCTGTTTCTGCTTCTGTGGCGGCTTTGCCTTCGTCTGCGGGCTATGCAATATTTTGGTCATCTGTTTTGTTTCCAAATACATCAAAAAGCCAAAAACCAAAAAACCCGATGAACGGCTGACAAACAAACAGAGAGAGGGGGACTAAAAAAAGTATTTAAAAAATGTTTTTAATCAATTTCTGTTTCTTGTTTGAACATTTGACTTTTGAACAAGTTTGCAATCGTTTTTATTTTTGGTTATATTTCTGTTTGATTTTCTGATCTAAAAGAAAGATGATTTTAATTATAATTAACAGTTGGCATTAAATTTGCATTTGTGCCTGTATTTGTGAGTAACTGTTAAACTTTATGCAACATCAAAGCTTTTAATTCAATGCCAAAAAGGTTTATCTTGTTTTTACACCATACATAAAAAAGAAACCAATTACCATAAGCTAATTACAATTAAAATAGGTGTCGCTTTAATTAGTGCCGATAAGCCGTACAATTGTACTATTTTAAAACAATTTTAATGTGATTTTTTGAAAACAATTTGTCAACTCTGTGGCAATTACTCACATTCCGCAAAAAATAGCGGTGTGAACATGGTGCACATACGTAATAACTGAATACTCGCATGATTAATGATCAGATTAATTTTGAGAGAAGCGAAAAATAAAAAAATATTTGTCAAATTGACTGAGAGAGTTCATTAAACATTTCAAAGACCACATACCACACACACCACATATTTAGTCATTTCTATCGATGACATAATAACCTGCGATTGATGATATTTATAAAGTTATTAACTAATTGCATTATGCACATAATTTGCCATAACACATTAAGCCAAACATTTATGCCACAAAATAGAAAGAACCTCCTACTAATTTTCACTGCTCTTTCCCTCTTCAACACGCCCCCTCTTCACTAGAATTCTCGGCTCTTTTTAGCATGTATGTAGATGAGTTGTCAAAGCATTACCATAAATACATTTGAGTGCCATCTATCAGGTATTGGCCATATAAGTATGCAGTTTGTTCGCAGCATTCGCAACATTTTTTATTGCCAGAACACGAGCTTTATAAATTTCGGTTATAAAGATAAAAACTCAAGCGAGAGTCATATAACTTGTGCAATTATCCGTTATTTGAGCATCATCAGAAAGGCATCAAATCATACTTTAGTGCTGCCAAATTAAGTGTGATGGGCGGCGTGGGCTTGCCAATACACAAAATACCCAAAGGCATAAGCTTCACACAACAACGCACCCAAAATTAGATAATTTATCATTTTTATTTTCTCACTTACATGCGCGTAAAAAGTTTTTTTTATTTGTGTTTTTGATTTTGTTTGAAACATTTGTTTTACATGTGTTTAGTCAACGATAAACAATGTGTGTTTTCAGTGCTGTCAACAGCTGTTGTGGGCGTTGACCTATAAACTAAAAGCGGGTTAACAGTTCAAACAATCCTCACAGCAAGTGCATAAACAATTATAGATTTCTAAGCAGAGATGCGACAGCTGTTGTAGACATAAAATGAGTTCAGACATGAAACTTGTTAAGCAGCCCTCGCACAATTCTTTGTTTTCTAATTATAAACAAATAAATGTGAACTTTTAAGCAGCTCAAAAGCTCAAATCAATCAAAGCCTAAAGGTGATGAACTCTTGAAGCGACCCACGCACACACAACACCTCACAGTCTGTTCATTGGCATACAATGCGAGAGATGTCAGTGCTAAGATTAAATGCGAATTAATCACATGCGAGCTTATACAATGGTTGAACTTATGAAACCACCCTCGTTATATAATTGGCAACGCAGCTGAGCAGACGTTTGGCCAAATAGCAATGCACAATTTATAATTTAATCATTTACAATTTACCATTTACCATTTACCACAATTGCTAATTGTGGTTACAGTGGTTACACTACAACCTTTTGGCCATAATTCAATTTGCATATGTATTTGTTAACGTATTATTCATGTGCTATCGGCTATCGGCTTCAATGAACTGTTGAGCAAACCGCATAATTAAATTAGAATATTTATTTGCCAATTTCGTTTGAAAAGTCTTTAATTAATTGCATAAGTTTTAGTTTTTCGATAGTAAAATATTAAGTTGACACTTTTTGCATTGCCATTAATTCAATACAGTAATTACTCATTCGATTATTTTCGAGTGTTTGTCGAGTGATTTTGATTATTATACGATTTGGTTTTGACTCGGTTGCCTCATTCAAAGCCAAACAACTAAACAAAAGCAAAAAAACACCCACAATAATCACTTTGTTAATTTTTAATTCAATCTCAACTCGAACTGTTTTTACTGTAAGTTTTAAGCTCCTACTATTTATAGTCAATTGCTGTCGATAGAGATGCGCCAAATGGCGTAATCAGCCAATTTTTTTGTCTCATGTGGTTTTATTGTGTTACTTAATGCGATTAATTGGCTCTTTCAATAAATTTAATTTATATTTATTTTTCAGTGGAATTTAATTTTTTTTTTTAGGTAATCTCTGTGAAAAAATCCTTTTGTGGTTTGAAAGTATTTACTCAGGGTGTAAATTGTTTTTATAGTCGCTATAATTGGTGATTAATTTAACAATTATGATATAATTTGACTGCGCTCAGCTTTCGACCAGTTGTTGTAGACGTTTAGCTCTTGGTTTGCAACTTTCGACCAAAGTAGACCTATTTGTTTCGACCAGATTCGACCCATTTCGACCTAATTTTCAGGCAACTGGTTTTCTGTCAGCTCTATCTATAGACTTCGACCTAAATTAAAATTGGTCTAAAATTCGACCTATATTTTAATCAACTGCTTTTCTATCAGCTCTTTCTAGTCTACAGAGTTGATTGTTTCCCATTTCGACCTATGTAAATTTAAATTGCTCTAAAATTCGAACTATATTTCAATAAACTGCTTTTCAATCAGCTTTATCTCTAGACTTCAGAGTTTATAGTTTTTCATTTCGACCTATTCTCACAAACCATTGTTTCGACCTAAATTTAAATTGGTCGAAAACTGTAGCCTGCTGTGAAATTAGCATGCAACCAAAAGGAAGGGAATCGGAAATGCCTCCGATAATCCAAGTATTACTCATTTCCCAGTGCGCGGGTGTAATAAACGAAATAAATTAAACTAATTTACGACCCTCGCATGCAGCGAGTAATATGAATATGAATGAAATGTTGGAAGATGGTCGAAATATGTGAGAGTCACGAGCAGAAATCAAATCGCATTGTTCACTGTATTGTGACGATATTCGATGTTGAGTGTTGCCTTTTTTTTTTTAATTGCTGACTGTTTTAAGTTCGAGTTCGAATCGATTCCATTCGATTCGCTTTTGATTCATTTTAGATTCACTTTTGTTGCATGTTTTATTTGCATTTAAATAATATTATTTATTATTGCACGTCGTGTGGCTTTTTGAATGGCGCTTTTGATTGGCACTGGTCACTGGGCACTGCTGCATATGAATTAAACAATTTGTCAGCACGTGATTGGCTCAGAAACATTTGAAATGTTGGCACAAAGTACAGCCAAAATGCGTGTAGATAAATTAAATTCAATTGAATTAATAAATGATATTTTGTAGAGCTTTAGGCAACGCTCTAATAAGTGAAAGGGTCGTCGAACCGGAATTGCCAAAAAAAAACAGAAATAAAACCAAATAAATAAAAAAATCATATAAATAAAAGCCACAAAAAAAACGAAACAAATTCGGCAAAAGAGCCCAACAACAAGCTGATAAGCACAAAGAATCCAAACACGTTCCAAGACAAACCAAACACAGTATTAAACATTTAAATATACAGATAAATATATACATTCCTATATATACCATTATATATATATAAATTTATTTACATATTTTGGTTTAAGTTTGGAGACAATCACAATTTAGTGCTTTACTTAAGCGGAATTCAAATGCAATGCAAAAAAAAAATGTGATCTTTTGAGCTGATTTGCGACGAGGGCTGGCACAAAAGTACGCCGGAAGACCACCCATTGTAAGCTAGTCATATAAATTATGGTCTTTAGCTAATGAATTAAACCTCGTTCAAACAAGTTATACACTTTACTTTAAATGACGTCGATTGATACACATATTTCAACTGTATCTTCTTCTCTCCTCTTCTCTCCTCTTCGTAAACGTCTTTCCAACTTGAGCTTGAGAATTTTGAGTTTTTTTTGAGCAACAGGTTGATAAATGACTGCTTTTATAGCATGTTCTGGCATTTATTTTGATTTTTTTGTGGCTGACTAGATCGTGGCACTTCTAAACGTGATTTAAATTAAGACATTTATGCAATGGGCAAAGCATCAAGAATTTTTCGTACTCATCCCGAGCAAGAACCAAGAAACCAAGCAAAAATGCCAATAAAAACAAGTGGTAATAAATTAAGAATCGTGTCAAGTGATTAACTAAGAAATAGCTAAAATTAATAACAATTTTGAAACAAGTTTATAGCGTTAAACGATAGTCATTAGGCTTTCAAAAGCGTGTCGAAGTGCGCAGATCAAAGCTCCCATATCAAATATCATTTCATATAGCAGATAGCGTCTAACTCTTGTAGAGTTCAATACACAATGTGGAAATTTGCATAAGTCAAGTTCAGAGGACCCCGATGACATCAATAAATATCTACTTTCAATTGATTTAAATAGGTTTTAATTGTTTGTCGCCGTTTAATCAATTGACAATGGGACAATCGACAATCGAGCATAGACTTGAACCAGAAACCCACTAATATGCTTGTCTGTGCATGTCTCTGTGTAACTTGGTCTAGTCTGCTGTCTGTGTGTGTGTGTTTAGCTAATTTTCATCATAAAAAAAAGCCAGTCAAACACTCAAATTGGCATGAAAAGCTTTAATAATAGCGCTAAATAGATAACAACGGGCATTAAACCAGTTTCCAGTTTCAAGACATTAGCATGTTGACAGCCAAAGACAAAAGAAGCTGGAGGTGAGTGTGTGCATGTGTGTGTTCAGTGTGTTCACTGTGGCCACAGTCAGCTCACTCTCCAGTCTCGCAACAAAGACTGGAGAGTGTTGCATGCAAATGTTGCACTCTTACTCACATTCATTTCCATATTGCATTACTTTTTAGTTAGCCAATAACTAGCTGCGCCTTGGCTAATACCCGTACTGTTGCTAGGCAGCCTAAGAGAGCAGGGCTAAACCATTTAGTGGAGTATTTTGTGGGGAAGTACATTT
This sequence comes from Drosophila acutilabella, assembly GCA_035046005.1. Lineage (NCBI taxonomy): Eukaryota > Metazoa > Arthropoda > Insecta > Diptera > Drosophilidae > Drosophila > Drosophila acutilabella. The sequence goes on along the minus strand of JAWNOK010000024.1, from coordinate 9,607,284 downwards.
TAACTAGCTTTTAATGTAGTTCAGTGAAGTTTTCTTTGAGTTTATTAATTTCTCAGCTTACATAATTCCCTTACTTAGTTATTAATTATCTACATATCTGACTACTATTTAGAAATTAGTAGCAATACATTTCTAACTCTTTCAACATCTTCTCCCTGTTTCTTTTTACTCATTTATTTATTCTCAAGAACTGTCATAAAATACTCTGACTAACACCAAACAATAGATCCATTCATTCATGTGATGTCTATCTCCTTCTGTATCTCTCTCTCTCTCTATTTGTCACCTCCTTCTCTCCCTCAGTCCGCCTCTAGTTCATGATCTTGCTATCTGTTATATTTGTCAATGATTTAACTTAATAAATTTTACAAAAACTTTATGCTAGATTAACCTAACCCGTGTGCCTTTTTAAACCTTTTCCTGTACTCCTTTTCTTTTCATCTGTATCTAACCCTGTTTCAACTTCCTTATTCTACACTTCCTCAACCTTATTTACCATTATGCACCTTTCAATTAGTTATAATAAAAATAATCACAATGTACCCCGTCTAAAACTATCGTCAACAGTAGCGTCATTCCCCATTTATTTCCCTCTGCCTCCCACTCTTTCTCCTCCTCTTTGGCTACACACACACTCACACACAATGTCAAACAAAAGACCAAACAAAAGCTACACTAATTGGCAACCAAATTTGATTGGCTTTATCCGATATTGATTAGATGCATTGAATTGAATTTGGACGCCAAATTGGAGTGGCGCAAGTGCACAAAAACAATTTAACTATGCAGATGCAGATACAGATACATGTTTATTATAATTAATAGGCGTGTATATTGCATGGCCTATATACTTTTCAATGACCCAAAAACGCGGATGTCCGGCCGGCTTTAAACTTGCAGTGTCTTACATAATTTCAATTTCATTTTCAATTCAAGTTCAGGCCCAAAACAAAAGGCCCAAAAAAAGCAATAAGTAAAAAGTAATAAGTAAAACAAGGCAATAAATTACACCTGTTGCTACTGAAACGCAACACGAAGAGCTCAGGAGAGCTCACAATTTACTTGTTGCGACTTGGAGTCAACAATCTGAGGTCTTTAATCTACTGCGACTGTGGGCTGGGGCTACTGCTGGGGTCTTTGGCTCTCCAGCTGGGCCTTTGAGTCATGAAATGAACCGAAAATCAAAATCAAATGTCAAATGTGATGTGTTGTGTTGTGTTATGATGTATGTTGTGTGTGGTGTGTTATGTGTGTGTGCGTGGTGTGTTGTGAATGTGTTTCTTGTGTGAGCTTCACATTTGGAGCGGCTGTGACGTCGTTGACTTTGCTACTGATATTGACCTTGGCTGTGAACGATATGAATATGACCGAATGAATACAATGAATACACATATGCATAAAATGGAGTATTTACACACACACACACACACGCACATATTGTTTTATTTTTCTATTGATTTCGTTGCCGTCGCTTCTTTTGCTCTTGTTGTTTACACGATGATTCTTGGCTTTTATGCTTGTGTTTATTATTTTTATTGTTTCTCCTTTAATCCACAATGTCAAGTGTTTTTCTACCCATAGAAATAAGGGCAACTCAATTGCCAAACGTTTTTCAAGTTCAAATTTCTCAATTTGTTTCTAGTCTACTTGCTTATAAATAGCTTTATAGTTGAGCACATCGGTACAATTATAGCTGCCCTTAAAAGCAGAATATATTTAAATAGAATATACTTATTGGTTGCTAAATACGATACTGATTGATATCTCTCTCATTAAAACGAAGTTAGCATAATTATGCTTATTTTTATTGACCCTTAAATGTGGCATATTACATGCATGAGCATTAAATTATGATTTGTTTGGATGCTGTGCTATTAAATTCATAAATGTGCATAAATTAGTCAAACAGAAGTAGATAGAAAAATATTCGTAGTCAATTTAGTGGCTACCCACAACTGGTAAATAAGTTATAAAATTAAACGAGCTTTATTAAGTGCAGGTTATAAATATGGCCAAGAGGTAGTAGAAAAAGGCCGGACCAATAGTCCAAACTGGTAATCAATAAATCGCGACCACAGCTGCCTGCGTTCCAAACCCAAAGATTATGTAAATTATTTTGAAAATTATCATAGCAGCACATTCTATACCTTCGATGTGCATTTTAACTTTGTCTACGAATAGAACCGTTTTTGAAAATTATGCAAAGCCCAAAGCTAAACGAAACCTTGCCCTTGGTTAGACATAGAGACACAAAAACCCTCAGATTCTCTATATAATTTTTTATAATGTGTCGATTTTATATATACTTTGTGTGTAATGCCTCCAAACTCATCGAGAGATTGTTTAGTTTTGTTGTGGAAGAATACAAAATACTACAAAAAAATGCCCAATTAACCTTGTGGTCTCTGCTGCTGTCCATCATCAATAACAGCAGCAGCATTTACCCAAAAATAGAATGGACAGACAAATATTAAAACAGTTTCATAAGTTTCCATGTGTTACTTTTTTAAAGCATTTAATTTATCGACTGTGTACTTATTTAAACTATAAAGGGATTAAGAATTAAAGTATTCATTCAGTTCTTATGCTAAAAAAATATGCAAGAATTTATGCATATAATTCTTGCACAAAAAAGGCGCTTGTCCAAAGAAGTTTTAAGTTTATTTATTTAATTTTGTGCGCAAAAAAGTGGAAGTCGCCAAGTTTCAAAAGGAAAATGAGTTTCATATTCAGAAAACGTTATTATTTTTTAAGCCAAATGAAAAACTAAATGCAGCTTAGTGCGTATGTGTGTGCATGCAACTGAATGAAGATACATATGTATCTAAATAAACAAAAAATTAAGATACAGAGATAAAAAAGGATTTTAAATGGATTTTGGAATAGATATACAGAAATTCTACATCACAGATAAATAATATATATAGAAAATTATGTTAAAATCCAGATGTAGACGTAGATATATGTATGTAGTAGATAAATATTAAGCTTTGGTTATTTACATAAATATAGAAATAATTAAAGATATAGAAGTAGACGTGGATATAGCTTGATAAAGTAGCCAGATGAAGTAGCCATATAGTTTTAGGTATAGACATGAATACAGATACAGTCAGAGATACACATTGAGTTAGGTATACAAACTTCAAAAAAGATACTTTGTTTTATAAGGCTACTGTCTTTAAACCATTTAATATACACGCCAACTCATCACACCCCATCACCTACTTCACACAACTACAGGGTATGCACAAATGGTCAGGATTAAGAACATGCTGTGCTGCATTTAGTGCATTTTTATGACATAAGCTGAAGCTGCTGTCCAAGTGCCACTGAAGTGCATATGAGCAAATGAATGTTTCTCATTCTTTCGCAGTAGCCACAGTCACTCCACCTCCCCCATCCCTTCTGCCAACCCCTTGGCACTTTTTGGTTAGTACTTGCCACAAGCACGAGCATTCGCATGAGCATGTGCTGCAAGTCTGCCGACAAGTGCCACTTGCCCCCAGTTGGTTGCTTATGCACTTGAGCGTTTGTTGTCTGGCCACAAATTGTCTACAGCTGGAAATTGTCTATGCTTGCAACGTAGCACTCACTACCAGAATCTGTGGCATGCAACACAACACACACACACACACAAAAAAGGGGGAAACAAAATCTGTAAGAAAAAAAATCAGTGCATTTGTTGCACTTTTGTACGTGCCACATTTCAGTTGAGTTTGTTTTGAGCTGACCACAAAGAGATTAAACAACGACAAAACGACAGAGCGACAGAACGAGCAGAATGAATAGAAAAACCAGAAGATAAAAAGGGAAAATCTTTTTGCAATGAAATGGAAAAACGCTTTTCATGCTATGCTCAAAGCCAAAGCAGCAATTAGTTGAGTTGCATTAAAATGAGGCAAATAAAATAAAAAGTGTAAATAGTACAAATCACATTAACCCACTAAGTTTTTTATCACACACACACATACAACGCCTTAACTGCGTTTTAGTCGCATTAATTGCAAAATACCAACGTGGCCATCGCCGCTTACTTTTGTCGCAATAATCATTGCAAAATGAAGTCGCTGCTTTTGTGCCTTTTGGTTTGGGCCAACTACTAATTAAAGGGTTTGTGCGCACTAATTGCGGCCACTGGGCGCAACACCGTCAATGACAGACAGACGCCACATGTGGCGTGCCACCGCCGGCTGCCTGCCACATGTCGTCGTGGGCGCAACGAGCCGTAAACTTGCCACCAATTCTCACTTCATCAGCACAAGTCGCTACCCTAGACCGCGCCCCTTTAAAAACATACAAAAGGCGGGCGTTTGGACATTTAACAACTGCACTTTTGGCCACAAACTTAGGCTAAGTGCTTATAATACATAATCTGACCATAAACCTATTCGTGAGTCATTTGAAACTCTACAAAAAATGCCCAAAAGACACAACTTGCATAATCTGCCGGCGTTTTTTTCCATTTCTATTTGTATCTTTGTATCTTTTTTTTGGTTTTTCTTCCCCCTTTTTGATATCTTTGACCTTTTGCGCTGACCGCTGGTATTGGGTTTCACTGCGGTTGCATCTTCAGCAATTGCAACAACAAGTTGCCACTTTGTTTAATAGCTTATTGTCTTTAAGTTTTGCCGACTACCGCTGTGTTTTTGGTTGTCATTCAAGTGACACACGGCACAGGCACAGTGGTGTGCGAAACTAAAGTAAATAACAGTGCCACTGTGCACAGGTTTCAAACCCAAAGTGCTCTATGTTTGAGTTGAATTTGGTGGTTTAAGTTACTTAATTTGGAGTAGTTTTTTAACAAGTTTTTACTGCTTTGCCCCACTGTGCGTTGTTTTCTTTTACCTTTTGCTCGCGACACAATTTTCGCAATATGCCCACTGTAAGATATGTTTATGCATATATATAAACATATTTATATGCACATGTGTATATCTATTGTTGAGTTTGCTGTGGTTGTTGCTTATGCAGATGTGAATGTTGTGGCTGATCGACAGCCAAGTTTGTCGCCCAAGTCTTTTGTTTTAGGCCGCCGCCCGCTGTCTGTCTACCTGTCGCTTAGCTCGTCGCTGCTAAAGCCGATAAATACTATAAATTCAATGCATGTCAAATAAAAGTCAAGGTAGTGAATGAAAAGGAAGAGCCAAAAGCAGACAAAGAGCCAGTCGTTCCATATTATTGAAAGAGAGATGGCACATGGCAACCGTATTGAAAGAATTCATCAATTTTGCACACTTAATATTTATTTTTTTCATAACTATTATTATGGGAGCAGTGCAGAGCAGTTTAGAGCACAGTTTGACGTGTGTCTGTGTCAACAGTTGACTGATGTCTCTGTTTGTCCAGCAATTGACTCATCAAACTACATATCAAAAGCAGCCGCAGGCAAACTGCCAAACAAAAATCGGTATCTAAACTAAGATATAAATAAAAACCTCACGTCTTGATATATCTATAGTTCTGTGTATACTATTTCAAGTGGCTGCCTGAGCAATTTGAGTGTTTGCTCATCATGCTGACAATGATGATAATGATGTTGATGATGCTGAATGCTTGATGATGGAAATAAAACAAAAATTGATTTTCATATTTCAATATTGAAGCTATAACACAAAACTCATGACAACACATTTTTATCACATTTGTTTGCCAGCCATTTATAACAATCCACAACATACAGTCGTCTTGTAGATATATACTATACATATACATATATTTATGTACGAATATATATTTTCTTGGCTTTTGCAAATTTCTGCAATATTTGCATAATTTTTTGCGCTGTTTCAGTTGACTTGTAGCGACGAGGTTAAAGAACTGTGCCAACCACATTGACGGCACTGTGACAGTAGTGGGCACACAGCATGCCACCACTGTAGCATCATTAAGGGCCGAACCAAATGAAGATTGATGGGACAGTTCATGTCCAAGTCCATGTCCAACAACCAGTTCAGTTCAGTTCAGTTCACATTGAACCATTGACTCAATGCTCCAATTCGTTGCAGTGTTTCAAGTTGTTTTTATGTGTTCTTCGTATACCCTGTAACTAATGACAATGGGCAAAGAGCTGTCTGCTCTCCATCACTTTCTGTCTGTACTAGTTCTAGTCTCAGTGCTTAAATCAAATCTGCTATAAATCTGATCTCAATTCAAGTTCAAGTTTGTTTTTCAAAGTGTCGGAAGTGTCTACAGGACATCTTAATGTCGAGCACACTCCACTTTGAGCACACTTCTCATTTGAAATGTGTGTTTTTCTATTGTTTTTCGCTGTCAACACATTGGAAGCGACAACAACAACAACGACCACGACAAGTTGTAACTTTGAGTTGTCACAACTTGGAAAGAGAACTAGAAAAACTTTATGAGTTGCCATTATGTGTTGACCATGGCATAAATGTGCATCGCTTAGATGATTAATTTACACTTATTATTATTTTTATTATTAATTTTTATATATTTATATTTATATTATTGAGTGCTCTTCACAACTGACACAGAAAGCAACCAAATAAAGCACGTTTCGATGACTGGCCACTAATTAAAAATTATAAAGGTACAAGAATTTGTCTTGAGCTTTAATTTTGGTAATGCAAGTTGGTAAAAGATGTAGGTGGAAAAGAAGCAGACGAAGAACCAATTGTTTTTGTGGCTTGGCAAGAAACTGGTTTCCACCTACAACAACAACAAGACTGCGAAACATGCACATCTCATCAATGGCAACATTTTCTTGCAGTGTCTACACCTCCTTCTTCTCCCTCTACCACCGCCGCTGACAAATGATGAAGCTGTCAGCGTGTTGTCTGCATTACGTAGCCCCATACCCTCAATCAGTCCCCTTCCCCTACCACCGCCTCTCCCTCTCTTCTCTTAAATCTTTGCTTAAGTGTCTATCAGATTCACATACCTGCAGGGCTGGAGGAGGTGTCCGGCTAGCCGTCAGTTAGGCTTTTACATAAATCGCTGGGCACTTGTCTAGTGAATTTTCAATTTTCGAATTATGTGCCCAAAATGACGACGATGGGAGATGAGAGCTTTGAAATGTGCATGCTCATCATGGGTCAGTAGTTATCAGTTAAACAATTTTTGTTTTTTTCGCAAATCGCGCAACATTTTGGCCATAAATTATAGTTAGGAGGACGCGGACGTCGACGCGGTCGTGGACGCGACTTGCATTATGCAATCGGGAACCTTTTTTGGGGCCGTTTTTGCATTGCGTTACCAAGCGACTAATTAATGCAACAGCATGCACCAACATTTTGGACACACTATAAATGTACATATGTGTACAGTTACAGTGAGTAACAAAAGCGCTGACACATTACTTTAACAGCTAAATTATAATGTTTAAACAAAATGCACTGTTTTTTTTTTACTTGGTGAGAAAACGCGCCATTTTTACATTGTTCACTTGTTCCCAAGCGGAGCTGAACTGAACTAAGCTGAGTTAAAGGAACAAAACTTAAATAAGGCTGAGTTCAACTGAACTAAGCTGACTCGCCAGGATGAACAACTAAACTGTTGCGTTCAGAAATCAGTGATCATGTGAGCGCGTAACCATTCACAATAGGCAAGTTATTACATGCAGTCACAATTGCCGTGCAATTTATGCAATCACAATAGGCAAAGAAATAAATTCACAATATACTGCACAAAAGAAGGACAATTAGAAATTAAAATACACTGTTTATGTATTATTTTTTAAGATATTAAGCCAAATGAATTCGATGTTGTTGAAAGGACAGTACCCGTTTAATTTCTATTTCCCATTTTCATTCGTTTAATAACAATTCAATTTTAATTGCAGGAAACCATCGCGACTGAGCCGCCGCAGCAAAATTTGAAGCTGAATGAAGTTGTGTGGGCGTTGAGCCATGCCCATTTGCAAAAGCTCGCCGGCAACGGCAACGAGCAAGAAAACCGCAATGGACATATCCGCCGATCACGTAACAGAGGCAGCACAGGTGAAGCGCACACGGGAGCAGGCCTACTTCAACTCCTATGACTTTGATGCAATCGAAGTGCTGCCCTACGACGACGATGACGACGAGGCAGTGCCGCGCAGTCGCGCTAGCAGTGGACGCTACTCCGTAGCCAATGGCAGCAACAGTCGCGGCCACACCAATAGTCACAATCACAGCCACAGTAGCAATAGCAATGCGGCTGCCATCACCAAGTTTGCCTACCTGCAACGTTTCGGTGCATTCTTTGGTCATAAATCAGTGACGGATGGAGCAACTGCAGCTACAACGGCAACAGTGGGCACTGCTCATGGGCATGACCACAATGGAGTTGCTGTTGGCAGCGTAGCTGCCGCAACTACTGGAGCTGCTACTGATACTGCGGCAGTTAATGATGCTGCTGCCGTGGAGCAGAGTAATGACAACTTTTTGCTGCCTCGCGCCATGCTGAAGTATCAATATCAGAGGTGAGTGCTGCACATTCGCCTAGCATTGTTTTACCTTCGACACGGCGACTGGTCGCTTGGACAATTAGCGTCAAATGTGCTGCATAATGCTGCAGCAACCAGTTGGAATGACCTTCAACGATGGCATTGAATAGGGAACAGCAACAGAAGAAAAACAAACAGAAACCAACAAAAACAATTATTAAGTGCCCTTTGCTATGATCGTTACTGCAATTTAATTATATTTCGTGTCTTAATTTAACTCGAATCGACTCGATTTCCATTCAGTTTGAAGTTCATGCAACGCTGCACGCTTGTTTCTTGCTTTTTTTTGTGGCAATTAGCAGGGCATTAGGCTGATTGATATCTAAACTGAAATGCTATGATCTCTTTTGGCCATAAACATAATTGATTAACAAACTTGTGTTACAAATTGCGCATACGCTGTGTGTATTTGTGTGTCGATTTTTAAGCTCATTGTGCTGTCAATCGAGTCAAATCATCAAATGAATGCAACTGCCACATGCCACAAGACTGTAGTTGACTGCAGCTGCAGCACAAGTCTTAAGTTTTGAGTCTTGCTGCAACTATGTAAATTATGGCACTGCTGCACCGTCGTCGCACAGCAACGCGAAGTTCAAGTTGGTAGTGGCAAAGCCGCTGACGCTGAAGCTGAAGCAATGCGGTTTTTGGCGCCTGTCGTCAGCCTTCACCTCTTTTCAGCAGAAGCCACTTGACTTGCCAAACACTTGATGCCGGTCAACAACAACAGCAGTTGCAACTGCAACTGCAGCTACAGCTACAGCCAGCTGCAACAATTACGTTTATTAATTGAAATTAAAGAAGCCACATATGTGGTTGCCTTTGATGCGGCTGCCAAGCCAGCGTCTCTGCTGGAGGTCACAGCCAGTTTTGGTTTCAAATTGTTGATGCACACATTGTTTAACACACACACACACACTCACTCGGCTGCTCAATTGAAACATTTACATGTGTGCCATCAAATCGTGCAATTTATTTTTCATATGATTACTTTTTTTGCTATTGATTCACAAATATTTGGCTGCATTTCATTTGCAACTCTTTACCAATTTTAGTCACATTCAATCTGCTGCTGTGCGGCTATTCGTGCTCACAGATAAGACCAATTTCAGTTAAGTGCTCAAACTGCTGTCAGGGCAATGCCAAATTCCTCAATTCTGATTTGACACTGATGACTCATTATGCATGCATTCCACAATTTCCCAGTTCACGAATCGCATTCAATTTCGCATTCTGCAGTCCTTCCATTTACTGTCAAGTCAAGGTTAAGCTCAATTAAGCTGCAAATACAGCTATTACGGGCATTATTCCTACAGCTGCTGGTATTTTTAAACATACTACTATTTCTACTACTAATTTTACTACCTTTAAACTTGCAACTTTAACTACTTTTTCCAAAAACATCAGCTTTTTTAACACTTTTACTACAAAGAAAAGTAATTACAAGTTTAACAAATTAAAATTTTGGCTTAAAATCTAATTTTTGTACTTCTACAATTCATTTTTTAATTTTATTTGCTAGTATTTTTATAATTTCTTTTACTTTTTCTGTGAAATCAATCAAATTTTTTGCTCATATTTTAATAACAAAGCTGACAACGGTTTTTACTATCAAACAATTCAATTTCTTCTACTTTTTCTATTACTATTTTTAAAACAACTACTATTTCTACTACTATTTTAAAAACAACTACTATTTCTACTACTATTTCTAAAACAACTACTATTCCAATGTACTGTTAACACTTTATCACTTCTCTTCACTTTGTTATCTGATTGTGCTTGCATTTAATGCCCCCACTACCTTTTTATTGCTACTATTTGTACTACTACACGTCTGCCTTGGCTTCTTTAATTTCGTATGCATCCCTTCCTTTTTTCCCAAAGACATTGAAGCATTTTTAACACCAAAATTTGACTAAGGAAAAGGTATTCAAAGTCATGTTTAAGAATACATGCATGTTCGTACATGTTCGAGTGCTCAGGTGTCGGATCGTATCATCAAGTCTACCGAGAAGGTCGCTCAAGCATTGCGAACTTTATTATTATTATTATAATACTCAATACTTTGAATGCTCAAAACTGTATTTAGTTGGCCGAATATAAGTAGCTATATCAAACTGATCAATGCAGTTATAGTCGACGGTCAATTTGGCTATTATTACCGCTATTAGGTAGTTTGATCCAATCGACGTTAATTTGTATTCAATATTGGATTCAAGCTGTACTCATGCCAGGGCCAATGTCTCAGCTTAGCCAACTACAAAACGGTCTTAACAAGTATTTCTGGCTAAACATGTGCGAATAATCGCAACAATGTAAATGTAAATGTAAATTGTGTTTAGTTTGATTGATTTGCTGGCTATTACTTATGCTTATACTTATATTTAGTTAGTTATACACAGTTAACTAGTGGCTGAGAAGGACGTTGGGTAATTTTTAGTTATTGGCAAAACTGTGGACCAAACTCTAATTTGTTATGGCAGTCGAAGTCAACAATAATTAGCGGACACACATAGTTCAGTTTTATTTTTATCTATTTTGGTTTTTTTTTTTTTTTTTTTTTTTGTGTTTTTGTCTAGTAACTGAGCTAACGGCCCATGTTCCGACACATGCAAACGAGGCTGAACATTTTAATTAACACAGCTCACAAATAAATACGCAAATCTATTGCAAAATATTTCATGCTTCAAGCCGCGATGGAACGTTAACCTTGTCGATTACATATTGAGCCCAAAAAAAAAAGAAAAAAATTGTTAAAAAAAATAACTGAAAAACATTCAAGAAACCCAACTGTACGCATCGATAAACAAGCTGGTCTTAATAACCTCCATGCTTCACACCTCCAATAAAACCAACACCAAACCCAAACCCAAGTCCAAGTCCATAGCCCCAAACCCCAAAATTCAGTCTTGTAAGAACCGTTAGGCACAACCAAGCAACAACAACACGACGGTTATTACGCAATTTTCCAATTTGAATTTATAACGCTCTGCAGCTCAGAACACTGCAACTGACCCAATGCCCCAAGTTAGAAATCAATTCGTACTTTTTATGTCAAATTTTAAGCGCCTTTGGTACCAAAAACACGACAACTTTTTAATTTACCAACTACGCAGAATATGATTGTTTATTTAAGTGAACTACAGGCTGCATTTTGGGCTAGAAATTATTAAACTTACAACAAAACTGTCTACAGTTTGACAGACTTAAAGAGAAATTTAAGCACCATAAAATTTTAAAGTGATAAAAGGCACAAAATTCTAGGAAATTTTTAGCAGAAACTCTAGGCATTTTTAGTAGCTAAAGAAAGTGCACGGAAAGCAAAAGCTACTGCACCAAAAAATACACCAAATGTCTTGCTTTTCTATGACTTAATTTAACAAACACTTAAGCAACTTAATTAGCTACAATTTTTAAAAGATTCCTTAACTTAACTTGCACAAACTCAGCTAAAAAATCAGTACAATTTGAAACTGCAGCTCCTGTTGCACTTGTGGCATGTAACTTATCGTTCAAATGGTAGAAACTAAAGTCACAAAAAGCCAAATAAAAACGCTGACAGATAAATGAAAACAAAAACCAAATTGCAACAGTTACTCGAGCTGAAATCCTGTTTAGAACGAGTTTCTTTTTTGGCTCGGAATTGAATTTTGATGTTGCATGGCAAATGTTTTTTATTTTTTTTAAAATATTTCTCTTTTTTTTCGGTTGCAATTTGGCAGTCAAAAGTTTGTTGCAAATGTAAAATACTCCATACAATGTAAGGCTATTAAAAATGTGGAACAATCCCGACTCAGGGAGAATTCCATTAAGTATTGAATAAGTCGCAGTGCAGTGAAGATTTATGGCAAACTGTTGCAATTATTTTGTGGTGCTAAAAATAAGCGTTGTCATGAGAAAAACTCACACTACTAACCCAAAGAGTAGACTTGGCCAAGATGATTTTCCAGTTTTTTTAATTTGTTGGTGTTTAGAAACCACTTTCATTGCAATGAAGTTTCCCTTTCCATGACTTTTCTCACTCTCTTTCGCTGTTTGTCTCTCTCTTTGCAGTGTTGGCGGTCATGTGGGCACTTCAATGCCAGCGAATGGTCTTGAATGCCAGACGAGCACATCTATGGCCAGAGCGAATGAAATCAAAGCGGCTGCTGCTGCTGGAGTTGCAAGTGTCGTCAGTGCAACGGTACGAAACAAGAAACGCTCGATTGCATCCAATGCCAGCAGCACACACACCACAGACTCTGGCCTGGGCAACAGCAACAACAGCAGTGGCAGTGGCAGTGCCGCAGCAGCCGCTGCTGCCGCCGCTGCAACAACCGCTCGTGCTGGCAGCGGTTCACACTATTCCACCGATAAAAGCGGCTCATCCGGTTATTATAGCTCACATGTGTGCTCCACATACTCATTGGACGAGCATATCTACTGTGAACCGGTCATAGATATCCTAGAAAAATCCACAGAGCAAGAGAAGAGCAATGGCAAAATATTGAGCAAACTACGGCCACCGCTGCAGCTGCCAACGAAAGTGATTGGCAATGTGGCGGCACAAACGATTAGTCAGCATTTGGACATGCAAGATGCGGCTACAGCGGCTGTGCAGGCACAGGCCACAGCTGACAAAGATGTGGCAACAGCAACAGCAACAAAAACAACAACAAACCATAGTCAAGAGCAGCAACAACAGTTGCTGCCACACTACAGCGACAAATTGCGTATACTAGAAACGAGCATAGAGAATTTGGATCGACATTTGAAGACATTTCCCTGTCTCTATGCACAGCAGCACGTGGTGTCCTTTATGCAGCAGGAACAGAGCACTAAACTGCCACAGGATAAGGGAGCAACACATTTGGATATTGGTGAAAAGCTGCGTGCCTACAATCAGTTGCCCACCATCATCGAAGGCTACGATACACAGCGACAACAGCAGCAGCAACAACAGCTTGATGACTCACTGCTGGACATTGATCTGGATGCATTTCTGCTGCAGCCAAAGCAACAGCAACAACAACAACAGCAGCAGCAACAACATAGACAGCAACAACAGTTGTTTGCGGGCATTGATAATCCCAGTTTTCTGGTGGATGAGCAGCTCGAGGAGAATAATTACAAATGTGCCAAATACATCAACTCCTGTCCCGAAGATGCCTATCGTGTGGACAACGAAACCTCCACGCACGTAGCCTCCAATTCATCGTATGCCAAGCGCTACGAGGATCAGCTGCATTTCCAGAACACACGCGAGCTGCTGGAGGATGTGCGCGACAAGATACGTCTGCTGCAACCCACGCCCACCACGGACATACCACAAGAGCTGGAGGGCATGATACAAACGCTCAAGGACGAACTGGAATCGTATCTGCAGCGCATGAATCAGCACAGCGAACTGGAGCTGCGACAACTCTGCAGCGGCTTGGGACGACAGCAGCATGTGCTGCGACTGCAAAACGCCTTCGAGCGGCGTCGCAGCTATGCAGGAGATGTGCAACTGAATGCCTATGAGTCGGTCAGGGATGGAGTGCTCATCTCGGCCAATGGACGGCCGTTGAGTGTGCGGGAACAGGTCATGACCATACGTTGTGCCAGCGATCCCAATTTTAAAATGAAACGCAAATCAATCACAGAGGTTTTTCCCACTGCCGAGTGTTACATTGAGTCGCTGGAACAATCGACGAGTGACACGCCCACGCTGACGCTAACCATAACGCCCACGGACACGCCCACACCCACAATAACGGCCACAACAACGCCCACACCCACACCACCACTGGAACTGAAGACCACTACAACAATGGTCAGCCAAATGCAACGAAATCTTAACTATCACAAGCCCATCTTGGGACCAGCGAGCTCTAGTGCCGCTGGCGCTGGGGACAAGGGGGACAGCATTGCGGAATGGCATCGCAAGAAGCCGAGCATCTGGGAAATGTACTACGGCACCAATCGACTGCATCAGTCCTTGCTGGGCAAGCAGCGACATGGCAGCGAGCTGGTCATCAGCAGCGCGCATCCAACGCTGTCATATGTGAGTACTAAAGGGGTACAAAGTGGGTACATATTGGCTGAAGAAGGGTTACAGTCTTAGCTGAAATGGGTACATATGTATGAACTTAATGAAATGGGTACAGAATGGGTACATATTGGGTGAAGTAGGGGTACAGTTTAAGCAGTAATTGGGTACACACTGGGCAGAGAATGGGTACAAGATAAGAAGCGATTGGGTACAGATTTGATAGGCATTTAGTAAAGTTTGTGTGGAGATTAATCAAGCGTATGATAAATATATTAAAAAGGCAGTAAATGAGCAGTTCAAACAACAAACTATTGTAAACATCTCAATCAAAGCAAACAAAGGATAGTTAAGCTAATAACAAACTCGAAATTAGGTAAAGTGTTTGTACTACAGAGCGTATGCTTAACGACGCCCAGAAAAAGGGGGTTAATAGGCAATTGAGTAAAGAACATGTTTCAACTAAATGACAAGTTGCAATTTAAATGATCACAACTGTACGTGGCACAACAGAGCGTATACTTAACGTGGTGGCATATGATTAATACACAAGTGCACAGCCAAAGGCAAAGCCAAGCAATGACTCGAGGTAAAAGCAATTAATTAATCATTTGCTATGGGTCAGACGTAGTCAGAGCGTAGACAAAAGTAAATACGGTGGCTAAGTCCAATAGAAAATGGAAAATTGGTAGCTTATCAATGCGAGTCTTTGCTGCACATTCAGCTGCTTAATACATGAATCAAATTGTGAGTAGCTGCAACGTTGACTCATTAATTTTGCCAATGTAAATGGCATCAATTTTACTATTTTTATTCTGTATTTTCTGTTGTTTTCTGTGCTGTTGAAGTCACAAGCGGTTCGTGCAACCTTTTATTAATTTTATCCTTGGCCGCAATGTGATCGATTTTGGTAGCAGCTACCTGTTGGTGGCAAGCGCAACGTGTCGTGTCGTGTGGTAACGTGTCGTGAGTGCCGTTGACACCCGCACACACAGCAGCAGCAAATGCAGCGGATGCGTCGACATCGCCATCACCGGACGTCATCAGCATTGACGCCATCATTATTATTAATATTGTTAACACACACACGCACACACACAGTCAATGCTTGGCTTTTATTATGCAGCAGACGCTACGCGATATTATCGCTGTCATGGCCAATGTTCGATTTTGGTAACAAGCATTATTGGCATTATAAATACGATTAATGATTAATGATCAGTGCGTGCCTGAGCCAAGGAGGCTACTGTTTTAGATTCCTACTAATGATTGTAATCATTTACAAACAGCTGTAAAGCATTCTTAACTTTTGTTACTTTACAAAGTTATTTAAATCAATTTGTTGCTTGTGACTACATCAAGTGGGTAGGTCCACTTAATGTTTAGGCCAAGCTGCAGCTGCAGACAGCTGGCTTTATCTAAGACAGTTTTGTATGCGCTTAAAAGTCCGTTTCAATTGTGGCTTGTAAACCGCAAAAGCGTTTAATTAAAACTCAGCCACGTTTGTTAAGTGTTTGGCAAACAGCACAGAGCAGAACTTTGTGCCATGTTTGACTTCCTTTCCGTTCTGGATTGTGCAATATCCGCTGTACACACACACCACACACTCTCCCTGTGTGTGCGTGTAATCAAGCCAACTTCGTGTGGGCCTTGTTTGGTCGCTTGGCCAATAATGCTTGAAGAATCTCAATGAGTTTTCACTTTCAATGCCAATAAAAAGCAGTCAATTTTATTTCTCTGACTCGTGTTGTTGTTGACTCAGCGCAAAAAACACAGCAATTGGCTAGCAGCGTGCCAAATTGGTTAAGACAGCTTATGGCTTATACCCTGTAATTATGGCAGAAGCAAAAAGAATGGGGAATTATAAGTAATTGGAGAAGAAATATGTTGGCATAAAGATTGTTGGCTAAGACTGAGAAGTTTGAGGAGAAGTGTAGACAGAAGTGTAGAGAGAAGTGTAGAGAGAAGTGTAGAGAGAAGTGTAGATTGAAGTGTAGAGAGAAGTGTAGAGAGAAGTGTAGAGGGAAATGTAGAGAAAAGTGTAGAGAGAAGTGTAGAGAGAAGTATAGAGCGAAGTGTAGAGAGAAGTGTAAAGAGGAGTGTTCAGAGAAGCTACAGCGACAAAATTTGAACACTGCAGAAAGCAACAGTTAGAAAAAAAGAGTTTTTAGGGCAGACGAGACGTCTTGGAAATAAATTCAAAACTTTTCATCAAACAAATTTGTGTCATTTATTTTTTAAAGCACTGTACACACTGCGTATACTTGATTTCTTGGTTTCTTGTAGATTATACTAGTTTTTATAAGCAAAACTTGCACAAAAAAACATTAAATAAAATAGAATTTAGTACTTAAACAGCTTTAGCTTTATTAAACTTGCCAAGCAGAGTAACTGTCAGTCTATCACACCCAAGCTCACTTCACTTTCCTGTCATATTTACTTATCAATATGCACACGGCGACTTGTGGGCTGTGAACTTGAGGCTTTCGCATAGCCAGCTAAGCTTGTAAGCTGGCAATAATACCCATCAAACAGTTAGTGCAAAAAGGCACAGAAAAAGGCACAACAGGCAACAACAACAGCAAACAACGGAGCAGAGAGCAAAGAAACTGTACCGGTTAACCTTAAAATTCCGTTAAAAAATGCAAGCGAGCAGCATCTTGTTGAACAGGTAGCTACCTGTGCTACCTGCTTAATGCTTATCGGGCCTGACCAACTGACCGCCATCTCGATGTAGACCCAGATACAGATACAAACTGCACGAACGTGCAACAAGTGGCACAGACCCAAAAAACAACAACAAAAGGCAGAGAAATGAAACCGGTGCAGTTTATTGTTGCCCTACAACTTGAATGACCTTTAAGGACGTTGGGAGAGAGAGAGAGCGAGTGTAGGATGCTGGCGACTAAAATAACAGGCTTAGTTTAGTCACTAGCCCCCCTTTAACCCCCTTTGCACCGCCCCCTTTACGCCCATGTGCGCGACACGAAACTCGTCCCACGGCAAAGTGGCCGGCAAAGAACTCGTTTGCGCTCATGAATGCCAAAATGAAAATGAAAACGAAACGAAAACCGAAACAGAAAACAAAAACAGAAAAAAAAAAAGCAGCGAAAATCGCGAAAATACGTGAAAATGTAAGGCGATATTTGGTCAGTAGAAGTGGCAGCCGCAAAGTGTTGCAATCAGCAGCAAACCGCAGTGTGCAGTGTGCAGTGTGCAGTGTACAGTGGGCACTGCTACAGTGGGCATAGAGGCACCCATCAAAAACAGCAGCTGTAACTGTAACTGAAACCGAAATAGATACAGTTATACCAGCTACAACTACGGCAACTGGGTGTTATGGCAATTTCCATTTGGCCAAGAGCAAGCCAAAAAAAAAAGAGTTGAAAAAAATAGCCAAAAAGCAAAAAAAAAAAAAGCCAACAAACTGGACATGGAATTGTCGCCAGCTCCAAAATGCAAAATGTAGTTCCGCTGCTGAAGAGCAGCGGCAGTGCGAGGGTAGTTTGAGAAGTAAGCTAAAGCTAAACAGAGTTTAGACTGCAAAAGACCCTGTAACAACTTCAGTTACAGCCTAAGAGTTGTGACTACCCTCGCTGCCTGGCAGTTGGCCAAGGCAAAGCGCTGCACAACTGGCTTAGACCAACAATTTGTAAAATTTTCATGTGCGGCTCGCCTTTGGGTCGCCGTTGGCATCAAATTTTGATGATTTGCGCCCAGTGGGCACTTTGGGGCCTTATATAAGAGGGGGCGTAAGGGGCGTGGTGGGGTTAATGTCGCTGCACAACAGGAAACATTTGTTTGCCAGGCTGCGTAATTCACTTTTTGTGCATAGCTCAAATTTCAGTTGATTGCTCATACGCCACGTGCAACGTAGCACGCTAAATGCTCTGACTAATTATGTGCTTAAATGTTGCAGTCTTTTGCAATAGGCCACGCCCACTAAGCGCGGTGCCTACGCTATCCTTAAGCTGTGCAGGCTCCACGACTGTTGATTGACTTACTGACACACTGACGCGTATTTCTTAGCTGTCGCTACCGTTTTAACAGCCAACTGAGCTAGGAAAAAACCCCTCTACCCACTCCACCTAACGTCTAAGACAGCCACTGCCACTCCCCTGCGCCTCTTAAGCCCACAGTTTTCGCCTCATTTCGAGCGTGTTCAATTGGTTGGCTTTTTTCTTGTTTTTCTTTTTTTGCCAGACATTTTTCCTTTGGTCTGTTTGCTTTTATTTGTTGTTTGTCTTGCGGCTTTTCTTTTGTGCAACATTTCGTTTGTTACTGTTCAACGCGCTTTCAATGCTGGCAGAAAAGAAAACAACAAAAAAAACCATCAAGAAAAACACAAAGTGTAGAAAAATCCCCCATTAACTGACAGCCTATTGTCCACCTCTGTTTTTATTTTCTTTTTCGCTCAGAATTGCATAATTATTTAATATAATTGTTTAATCAATCAATGGCTGGCTTTAAGTGCAGCTTAACTGTCGAGCCAGCCTAAACAATTAACTTTATATAGTAAGACAATATCTATAAACCACACACACACTCTGGATTGCCACACTTGGTTTTAATTTACATTAAACCGCTAATTTGTTATAGCAGAAGTTTAGCTTAAGTTTAAACAAAGTTAGCGCACAATAAGTTAGTTTACTTTTCAACTGACTACGGTGCGGATTGTTGATATTTTAAGACGCTGTGACTATGGGAAACATCAGTGCTGTGAGTGCAGGGGAATCCCCTTATCCTTGGTGTGACTTAAACTAAACAAAATCATACACTAAATTTAGTTAAATAAAAAGTGTAAAATTTCTTTAGTTAGACAAAGTTTGGAAAGCCTTAAAACTTTGTTACGACGCTTAGATATCCTATAGAAATGCCAAGTTTCCCACGTGATCTTGCACAATTTGCAGATACTCTTTCTTTGAACTATAAACTTTTGTTTTTGATGCTGTCTGGGCTCAGTACACACACACATACACCTACTTTAGCCCTGTTTATGTCTGTGTGAACGAGTGTGTTGAAACGTGCTTTGTTTAGACGGATTTCCCACAGAGCCATGCCATAAACATACTCTTATAATGCGACTATAAACACACACACCTGCGCACACCTGCTCACCTGCACTCATATGCATAAAAGTACTTAGCATGAGTACGTGTTAAAATTTGTTTTCACCTCAAGCGATTTTTCAACTTTATGCACTCTAGTGTTTTGTTGTATGTGGTAATAACTACATTCAAACTTGGCCAACTTCCAGCCAAATAATATAAAAGCAATAACAACTGTGTGGCTACAATATTGGTTTCAATGTCAGTGAAAAAAAAGGGCGAAAATAAAAAACGTGTGTTGCAAATTAAAGTTAGCCACAATACGCGTAATACCCACAATTTTAGCTTACACTCTAGTCGCATTAACTAATGGATTTTCTTTAGTTTTTTTTAGCCCTTTTTCATTCGCTTGGCAAATCAAATAAAACCGGGCACTTTCAAGGCTAGATTTTTGGGGGAATTTACAGCAAGCAGACTTCATATGAAATATGTGTCTATATATTTAGCGAATCAACTTTAAATATATGTATTAGTGTGTTTAGTTTGTCATATTTGTGGATTATTTATTGATTTATAATTTATAGCCACTAGCGTGTGGCATCATTTGCAAATTAGCTGCAGGGTGGGGCTCAACAGGTCTACGAGTGTAGCCCAGTTAATATTTTTGGCTCTTTAAATCAGTGCTTAATTTAAACGTATTTTATTTATTACTATCAACTGAACTGAACTGTGAGCTTTATCTTAAGCGACGATACATATCATTCGGTATGCAAATACGTGAAAATATATTACATTTGATGTTCACACCTCTCGACAGCACTCAATCATCATTCAAATTCCAATTTCAAGCCACTTTTACACGAACACATACACGTGCACTTGATTTAGCTTTGCCGGGCCAATAAAACCGTTACACACGAATACACAGGCACACAAACACACATACGCAGGCAGGCAATGCGGTAATTTGCCCGTCAACGTCGACGCTTCGATTACGTCGTCTTTTCAAAGTACTTTGACTGATAAACAGCAGCAATAACAATAACAGCAAAAGCAAAAACAAAACAAGAGAAACAACAACAATACTAGCGGCAGCAGCAGCGAGCATCACTAACCTCAGACAAGCCCAAAGGCAAAAGCAAATGCAAACGCAAAAGCAAAATCAAACGCAGAAACAGAATGAGCGGCAAAAGCAATGCGGGAAAGCAAAAGCACAGCAGGAGAGAGGATGGGCAGCAGAAGAAGCGAAAAGAAGCCGGAAGGCAAAAAAAAAATAAGATACCGCAAAGTTTTTTTCTTTTCTTTTTAATTTCTCATTTCATAGCTTACATGCATGTGCACACAAGTTGTGCATGTGTGTGTGCCGCACTACGTTTGTGTGCATGCGTGTGAGTGTGTAACCCATTGACAACAAACTGAAACCGAAACCAAATCTTTAAAAATAATCATCGGACACGGGCACAAAAATATGATCACCCAAAACGAAGCAAAGACAATAATGCTATATATATATAAGTACCGTAAGCAATAACAGCTTAGCAGGCAATGACAGACTAGCAGTTAGCCTGTGCATATAATTTTATAACTATGAAAGCTATTTAAATTCTACATATTATTCGGCTGTTAAAAATAACTTTAAAATATTATTGAAATTTTTGCCTCACTCCTTTCGGTCTGTCATGCCCCATAAAAATACTATTTCTCAAGTTACAGGGTACAAATACAGATAAATAAATACCCTCTTACAATGAAGTGCAAAAAATGCGAATTGAAAGACTGATTTACACACACCTTAAATTGGTTTGGTGTGTGTTTCAGTGTGTTTGAGTGTGTGTGTTTGTGGGCGCCGAAAACACTTTAAACACCAACAAAAAAAAATATCCAAAAATTACACTTGAATGCCCTTTTAATGACTATTGCATATGACTTTATTCATAACTTTCACTCGCGTCACTTTTTTATTTTTGGCATAATTGGATATTTTGCGGATCTTGAGAGACAACAAATGGCTATGATATGTGGATATTATTAAGTTGTTAAAGAATTTGGTTATTGAGTAATCGACTGAATTGTGCACAGACCAGGAAGTTAACAGACCCATAATCTATAATCCCGACTCGTAGGCTCCATTGTTGTCAGGGCTTACCAAAAAAAAAAACCGCTTTAATTTTAAATCGATTTATAATGCTTGTCAGCAGTTAATTTGTTAATTTGTTGCTCAATTAGTTAATTCTGCTACAGTTTTTTTAGGCACAGATTCTGTGAGCGGTTCACGTTTCGTTTTGATTTGTTTTTATTGTTTATTTATTATTTCACAATGTAAATTGTTACATAAATTTAACGTGTTTTGCGAGAATCAACAAAAGGCAATAACTTACCAGTTAACACACATACGCACACCAACACACATGTATTATTTTTTTTGTTTTTTTTTGTTGAACTGATTTCAAGGTTGTGTCGCTAAAAACGCAACAACAACAACGAAAAAGAAGATGCGAAAAAGAAAACAACAACAACAAACAACAACCGCTTAGTGGGTCAAATTGTTGTTGTTGTTGCTGTTGCGTTGCGCCCTTTTTTGCATGATAGTGTAAGTGAGAGTGTGTATGTGTGTGGGCTTCGAGCCACGCCTCATAGTTATGGCTAAAAAATGTACAATAATGTGCAATACTTTTGCTTTGATTTATTGCAAACAATTTGCGACTGAGCCTCAAATTTTTTAACAAATAAATCAGAGAATGTTCGAAGGGGCAGCAGGAGGGACGGTGCGGGGCGGGGCTGTGGTAGTTAAACGCAGCAAATAAATAACAAAAACCTTAGCCTAAAATATATTGTAGTCGATGCAAAACGTATTTTTAATAAGATCAATAGATCAGTTTCGATGAAGGCATCGGCGAAGGCATCAATGTCAAACCAATCGTCTCTTAACTGACGGTCAACTCAGCTGTGCGAGTGTGTGTGTGTGCATGTGTGTGTGACTGACTGTATTTGATTGTGATCCGCTCATCTTCATCTCGATCTTCATTTCCATCTCCTTTGCTATCTTCAACCTATGAAATAATTAGCATAGCTGCATAATCGATTTGCATAAAAAGCGTTAAAGTTTGTCTCGAATCAGCTTTCAACGCCAAAGAAATTAATTAACTTAATTGCAAAACTTATGTAAGCCACAGCGGCAGCTTTAAGCCAAGTTTTCCGAAGCACTGACTTCAATTAAATATCAGCACTGAAGGGGTTTTGATCAAGTTGGAATAGTTGGAGGTTTAAGACCGTGTAGGTAACCAGCAGAAGATTTTCTAGGCTTTATAGTCATGTAATCAATCTTAAACTGTCGTCTATGTCTTAACGGATACATACATAGATCACTAAGATTATAGGCGCCAGGGTTATTAGACTGGGTATAAAGTTTTATTTTAGGAAGTCCCCTAAAGTCTCCTATAGATTCTGTTAGCAGTATTATAGTTTAAGTCAGAATAAAGCTCGAACCACTCGACTTTATATTGAATATTAATTGCTTATATCGCAGATATATTAAAATTATGTATGAAATTATATAGTCAAGACTATTGGGATAATAGCAAGTTAAGAACAGGGTCTGTTTTAGTTTGTTTGCTGTAGATATAAATGTTTATTCCATCTATTAATTATTTATTTCCATAACTTTTCATTCTAATTTCTATATAGCCCTCATCCCGACCCGAATCGGATTTCACGCTCGATTTGCCGCGCGCCGAGCAGTTGCGCCTCAAAATGGAGAAGGAGAAGAAGTTCCGCCAAAGATGTCGATTCATAACGACATTTCTAAGTCTGGTATTCTTTCTGCTGACCGTAATGGTCGTCAGTTTGGTGTTAACGCGCGGCAAACGCATGTTTGGCAGCATGATTTAGCCAATTGAAAATTAAGTTTACAACAAATTGAAGCCAATCTAAACTAATCTACATACTTAGTACTGACTAACTACTTTAGCTGATTAAAATAACAAGTAAACAACATTTTTAAGTGCCGTAGTAATTCATAGATCAGCAGCAACAAAAACAACAACAAAAAAGGCGTCTAGCAAATAAAAGCAACTAATTTGTAGTGTTAGTCTTAGTCTAAGTCTTAGACATAAGTACCAACTAACTAATTGAGGAAGAACAATTTTATTTGTTGTATTGTATTGTGTTGT
The DNA here is from genome assembly GCA_035046005.1 of Drosophila acutilabella. Taxonomy (NCBI): domain Eukaryota; kingdom Metazoa; phylum Arthropoda; class Insecta; order Diptera; family Drosophilidae; genus Drosophila; species Drosophila acutilabella. Next base: position 9,583,605 of record JAWNOK010000024.1, on the reverse strand, counting down.
GTTTTTTTTTCGGGTTTGGCAACCGCAGCCGCAGTATTGTTAATAAATTATTTTTGTGATCTTAGTTTTTAAGTTGTCAGTGCATTTTTGTGTAAGTCAACAAACGATAAAAACAAAAAACAATAGTTTAAAAAAACATTTATTGTATTAATTGTTAAGTCAAACTATGTATATGTGTGTGTGAAGTCGATAAATAAAGCAAAAATATCAAATGATTTTGTTTACACTTTTTATTTAACATTTATTCACGTGGTTTCTTTGTTTTTTTTTTATATGTCACAAGCAATATTTAATACAAGTACTTGTACACATACTTATATAGTATATTTAGTAGTTAAGGTAAGTGTACAAAATTAGTTCAAAGCATTTGCAAACTTCTTAAGTTCTTACATATTGTTATCACAAATTGTTTTCTTATTTTTTCTGCATTTTTAAGGTTTTCTTGTAACATGAACTTTCAACTGTTGTTGTTTTTTTTGGGAGAGAAATGCGTACAGTAAATGTATGTGTGTGTGTGTGTGGGTGTGTGTTTAAATTCTAAGGCAATTATACAGTTAGACTTGGTTAGTAGAACTACAACGATACACTAGCAAAAATTACAATTACATTCGTTACACTGAGCAACTGAGAAGGCGAGTTCTTAACTGAGAATCGTGTTGTGTGTGAGTGTGTGGTGTGTGTGTAGGAGTGTTGTGTGTGTGCGTGTTGTGCTCATGTAAGTAGTACAAACAGGCAGGCAAGCTGGCTGGCTATTGCTCTGTTCCACTCTGAGAGCGACTTCATAATATGCGTATGCTCTGGCGATTGACCTCGAAAAGCGTATGATCCTCATCCTCGTCGCTGTTAACGTCCTCAATGGCCATTGGCAGCGGCGTAAGCTCCTGATTAGCGCGATCTCCTTGCACGCCGTACTTGCGCTCAGCGCGTGACAAACGTAGGCTGAAAGTGTATAGACATTTAATAAAATAAACAACAAAAACCTTATCAGCTAAGTTTTTATATACTGAATATTTAAATGATGAAATAGTGAGCGATGAGGCACCAAACACACACGCACACACACACACATGCAACTTACCGATAGACACGCGCAACAAGCAGCAGAATTGCTGCGCTTGATATAGCCACAAAGATGTAGTACATGGGCGTGAAGGAGTCGGGAAAGTCCATGTTGTTCTTGGAATTCGTGTACTCTTTGTGCACACTATCCACAGGCACTTTAGCACTCTCTGTTGCTGCGGCTGGTGTCTCTGCCGGCTTCGACTTTTGTTGCTTTTCATTCATTTCCACGGGCTTTTCGGTGGCATTGGCCTTTGTTTGCAGCGCTGGTGGCAGTGGTGTTTCCGGTTCCGTATGTGGCGGTGGCGACTGAGGACTCGATTTCTTTACGCTACCCGTACCCGTTCCAGTACTTCCCGTATCCGTGTCATTTACAGTTGTAGCCGCTGCGTCGATTTGTTTTTGCTCTAGAAGCAATAAGAGCAGCAATAGTGCCGCTGGCAGTAAGTGCCAACCACGTGAGGTTTGTTTCATTTGTAAAATGTTCTTATTAACTGCGTTTAGCGCCAAATTGTTTACACGTATTAGTGACGTTTTCAAAAATTCTACGGCTTTGTTTTTTCTATTTATTTACACTGACTAGGGCTGCAAAGTGAATAATAATGTTATCGTCTGGCAAATGACAATCGATTTACGTTTGAGGAGCTGCCAACTTAGTTGATGCAGTGCTGCCACCTTATCGGAAGCATGACTGTCAATTAAGAGACCAGTCCGGCAGCATTGTACTTCCTTTTAGATAGAAAGAGTGATTTGTGCAAACGCCACTAAAAAAAAACATTCATATAGATAAGTTAATGTCGATAATGACAAAAAATTGGATAAATTATATGCGTAACGTTGAACAATATCTCGCATCAGGTAAATAACTTAAAAAACTAAACATTTTGCAATAAGCATTTTAATACGCTGTGTGTTGGTGTCAGTGATGTGAAAATGGCGAACAAAAGAAAAAATACGTGTGCTCCAAAAGGGAAATCACGTCGTCACAGATTAAATGCCAATGAAAATGAAGAGACAGTTTTTTCACCCAATATATGTACGTAGTCAAGTGCATTTGGCTATACAATTGCTGTTAAATACAAAGAACTACGCAAGCACATACAGTTTATTTGTAATTTTTACTGGTTCGTCGTCAATATGTATGTGTGTGTGCGTGTGTTTATTTAATCAGGAAGTTAAATTATGCTCTTGCATACATACAAACATGCACAAAAGTTGCCACTTTTTCTTATAAGCGAACGTACACACACACAAAGAGAGAAACACATATACCTGTGTGTGTGTGAGTGTGTATATATGCTGCAAGGCTATATAAGCGCAAGTTTTAACTGTTATTACAAATACATACATACAACTTCAAAAGCTGTGGTAATATGATAATTACAAATTATTATATCGCAATCCAATGACATTGAAAGTTATTTGGCAATTGGGAACTTGAAGTTTTATTTCTTATTGAAACTATGCCTACTATTTATTATTAATATAAATCTATTTTATTTGTTTTATATATTTGCAGATTGAAATATAAATACATTATTTTTTTATATATCCTCCCCAAAAATTGTAATATTTCATTTGCCAAAATTCCGACCAAAACACCCAAAACACGATCAGCAACTAAACGACGACATCAGGAGAGTCAAACCACGTCTCAGTCGCCAGCGTCAGTTGTCGTTCTCCCAACACATCAACAACAGCACCAGCAGCAAGAAGACGACAGGGTAGAAGGCAAACAAGATTTGCCATCGGCTACCAAAATGAATCGTCCGAATAATGCACAAACCACACAGAGACCCGTCATTTTGGATGACATCTGGAAGGAGTTGGAGGATGGTATATTGCAAATATACAATCATGAAAAGTCTCTAACCCGTAAACAGTACATGAGATTCTATACTCATGTTTATGACTATTGCACAAGTGTAAATGCAGCACCAAGTGGACGGAGCACTGGTAAAGCAGGTGGTGCTCAGCTGGTGGGAAAGAAACTGTACGATCGACTAGACCAATTTCTAGAGGATTATCTAAAGGATTTGCTAACCAAGTTTCAGTCAATAAGTGGCGAAGAGGTGCTACTTTCACGATACACCAAGCAATGGAAATTGTATCAGTTCTCGAGCAAAGTACTCAATGGAATTTGCAATTATTTGAATCGCAATTGGGTAAAGCGTGAATGCGAGGAGGGACAGAAGGGCATCTATAAGATCTATCGTCTTGCTCTCGTCGCGTGGAAGGGTCATCTTTTCCAGGTGCTCAACGAGCCCGTGACCAAAGCAATTCTCAAGTCCATTGAGGAGGAACGTCATGGTAAACTCATAAACCGAGCATTGGTTCGTGATGTTATCGAATGCTATGTGGAATTAAGCTTCAACGAAGAGGACGCCGATGCCACCGAACAGAAACTGTCGGTGTATAAAGACAATTTCGAAGTGAAATTCATTGCCGACACATACGCTTTCTACGAGAAGGAGTCGGATGCGTTCCTATCGACCAATACGGTGACTGAATACTTGAAGCATGTAGAGAATCGTCTGGAGGAGGAGAAACAGCGTGTGCGTGGACTCAACTCAAAGAATGCTCTGTCCTACCTGCATGAGACAACGGCAGATGTTTTGAAATTGACTTGCGAGCAGGTGAGTAGTCATTAACCACTTGAAATCACTCAAAGTTTAATTATGCTTTAATTTAAACAGGTACTGATTGAGAAGCATCTAAGATTATTCCATACCGAGTTCCAAAATCTATTGAACGCTGATAGAAATGATGATTTGAAGCGTATGTATTCTCTGGTTGCTCTCTCACCGAAAAATCTTGATCAATTGAAGAAAATACTCGAGGATCATATACTGCAACAGGGCACAGAAGCCATTGAGAAATGCTGCACCAGCGATGCGGCCAATGATCCAAAAACCTATGTACAAACCATACTCGATACCCATAAAAAGTATAATGCACTTGTATTGACTGCATTCGATAATGACAATGGATTTGTGGCCTCATTGGACAAGGCTTGTGGCAAATTTATCAATTCGAATGTGGTGACAAAACCGAATAATGCCAGTAAATCACCAGAATTGTTGGCTAAGTACTGCGATCTGTTGCTCAAGAAATCATCGAAAAATCCCGAGGATAAGGAACTTGAGGATAATTTAAATCAGGTGATGGTCGTCTTCAAATACATTGAGGACAAGGATGTCTTCCAGAAATATTACTCTAATATGCTGGCAAAGCGTTTAGTCAGTCATACATCGGCATCGGATGATGCTGAGGCAATGATGATCTCCAAGCTGAAGCAAACATGCGGCTATGAATATACCGTTAAGCTGCAGCGCATGTTCCAGGACATTGGGCTGTCCAAGGACTTGAACTCAAACTTCAAGGAGTACCTGAAGACCCAAAGTTTAACGTCCGAAATCGATTTTGGGATCGAGGTGCTATCCACAAACGCCTGGCCCTTCACGCAGAACAACAACTTCCTGCTGCCCTCGGAACTGGAGCGTTCCGTTCAACAGTTTACCATCTTCTATTCGGCACGTCATTCGGGTCGTAAACTCAATTGGCTGTATCATAAGTGCAAGGGTGAACTTATAATGAATGTTAATCGCAGCAATGTTGTCTACACATTGCAAGTGAGCACGTTCCAAATGTCCGTGCTGCTGCAGTTTAACGATCAGCTAAGCTTTACCGTACAACAATTGCGGGAGAACACCCAATCACAGTTGGAGAACTTGATACAGGTAGAACTTGTGCTCTACTCTCCTTACTAATGTGCTTACTAACCATTTGTTTCCTTTCGAAGGTATTGCAAATTTTGCTCAAAGCCAAAGTGCTGACCTCCAGCGACAGCGAGAGTGCATTGACACCGGACTCAACCGTGGAATTGTATTTGGATTATAAGAGCAAGAAGCGTCGCATTAACATCAATCATCCGTTGAAGACTGAGCTTAAGGTGGAACAGGAAACTGTCACCAAACACATCGAGGAGGATCGAAAGCTATTGATACAGGCAGCGATTGTGCGCATCATGAAGATGCGCAAGCGCCTCAATCATACGAATCTCATATCTGAGGTGCTCAATCAGCTGTCGACACGGTTTAAGCCCAATGTGCCCGTGATCAAGAAGTGCATCGATATATTGATCGAGAAGGAGTATCTGGAGCGTATGGAGGGGCATAAGGACACTTATAGCTATCTCGCTTAAGTTTCGTGTTTAATATAAATGTGTCGTTCCAAAATTATATTTTGCCAGCCACTAGAGATATCCTTGAATATCAATTAGAGCCTGCCAATTCACAACACCCTACCCTATTCCCCCACCCAACCCCCTCATCCAACTCATATAAGTAAAATAATTACGAAATCATCAATTGATTACGAATTAGCTACATATACGCTCACATCATCAAACATACATTATACATCTCCTCCGCCACGCATTTAGAATGCGTGCACATCCTGCCGTGCATTTGACACACCCCCTCACTCACACACACACTATCAAGCGAAACAAAAAGAAATACATAAAGAAAACATATAAAACACTTGTGCAATCTGTGCAAATTCATATAATTGCAGCAGGAACAGAAGATGGAATTTAAGGAGCATACAAAATATATCCAAAATGAATTAATGTGCAAGCACAGAAAACGATATTTGATGTGTGTAGCTTATTACTTTCCTTTCCTATCCTTTCTTTCATATATATATTTTTTTTTTTGTGTGTTTCGATCAAATTTTACTTAGTTTATTTCTGTTTATAATTTTATTCATAAACTTATATATATATATAAATGCATACTACATACCGTACGGAGAAGACAAATGTTAAGTTCATAAACGAAACAAAAAGAAATATATAAGTTTGAATCAGTTAATTATATATATTGTGTAGCATGTTTAAGCCGGCTTTTCTTAGCCCTATCTTCTGTATTCAATTCATTTCACAGTGATATCGAAACGTTTTGGGATACCAACTGTTTATATTATGTAAAACTGGCTAATTGTGCCAACTTTGTCGAGCTGCGTTTCAAGTTTAAAATAAACATCGCGTACTTAAATGTGTACATCCCAAGTTCTCTAATCATTTCATGGGGTCAAGAAGTAAACTCTCCTGGAAAGAATGACCAAATCAAACGTTTGTAAATAATACATGATCATTTTATTTGTTCGTTTCATGGTTTTCTTACACGATCGTGATGTGCGTGATAATGCGTTTTGTAAAAATTAATATTAAATTAGTGCAAATATAGCATTTGCTTTTAAAGTTTTAGCTAGATGTTAGTTGTTACAGACTTATGGACATACTTAGGTGTAGCATATGTAAGATTATCTTTGTTTTGTTTCCTTATAGAACTACTAACAACGGAGATCGATAAGATGCCTTTCTATCTTTTTCATTTAACTAAAACCCATGCGAGGCAGGAGTCAGTCCTCGTCGTCCAGTGTCAGGACCTTTGTCTGGAAACGCATGCGTTTGGTGTTCTTCACTACTCCGTTGGAGAGCAAATTAGTGCCCTGCTCGGTACTTGGTAGAGCATTCCACAGACGCTTAACGCGCACAACTGCTATCGAGTTAAAGTCATATTTCTCTTTGTTGGTTGTCGTCGAGGAGGATGGCTCCGGTACAGCTAAGGGATCTTCTTCTGGCTCATCTGTGGCTGTGTCTCCCGACTGTGCGGTTGGCAAAGGAGTCGGCAGTTTACGCAGCTTTACCTTGACCGGTTTTACATTTGCGCTGCTGCTGCTGGTGACGCTAGCCTTATCATCATCTGCACTCGACTGGGCATTAGTATCGGCCAGGGAGCAGCCTCGTTTCTGGGCAGAGCCTCCTTTGGACTTGGTTGCTTGAGAGCTGCAAGTGGACAAAATGAGATTAGGTTACACTAAATTAGTTTTAATGTACTGTGAGCTTACCTCTCTTCTGTGAGCTGATACTCGTTGATGGTGGGAGGGGCTGCAGCACATATTTTGCCAGGTTCCTCTGGATGGCAGCCGTAATCTTCGCCCTTTAGCCAGTTCTCAAAGCGTTCGGGCTGAAAGCGGCGCACAAATGTCTCCATTGATATTTTAACCATATCGCTGCGACATTTGCAAATACTAGCACGTTTCCCGTACTCAATCCAGCGTTTTGAGGCAAAGTTGGTGGACTCGGCACCATTAAAGCCATGATTGAATCCGGCATGATAGCCAAAGGGAAATGTTATCATAATTTCGCCAGCCTCTTGGGTGATCTTATTATATGGGATATTGTGCTGACGTAATACTTTTGGGCTAATCATTGTCATTTTATGACGCAGATAGGCATTGCACTCCTGATGGTTCTCGGCAAAAGTGCTGTTGGCCAGCTTCTCCAAACGCCTGCCATGGGCCGGTGGGATAGCATACCAAGTCTTTGGAGCGCCAAAATGCAAGTAATTTATGGAATACAAATCCATGTCCTCGGTGTGCCAGGCAAAGGAACTCTTCCACATGCCGAAATACAAATAGGCCGTGTTGACACCGTCTATTTCAATACCATAATCAGTATTGACCAGATTCAGTATAGTGTCCAAGTGGCCTATATTCCACACATCCAATTCCTCATCACTTAGAGTGCCCTTGACATCGGCTGCATATAGCGGTGGTATATATGTTATATTCTTCCAGTACTTGCGTTCCAGATCATCATAGTCCAGGTGACGCGGAGTCTGATGTAGCTCAGAGTTTGCCTTCTCCATAAACTGGCGTAATGTCATTTGACGTCTCTGCTGTATATTTATTTGCTGATAAACGCCATGAGCCCTGTATTAAACTTGCATAAATGCATATACCCACGTGCAGAGAATTTCTTACTCACCCGGTTACGACTTGGCAAATCGGTGCCGGAATTGTCATATTTATGTTTTCAATATCATAACCAGATTTACGCGGTGTCCATTCTACCGGAGGGATTATTTTAACTAAGCCGGCCTTATGAGCACCACGTGATTCCATGTACTCGATGTAGGCCGCAAAGTTAGTAAATTCCTCGTAACTGGGGCGAAAAGTCATAATTCTTGGCGTACAATTTTCATCGCCATCGTCAAAAGTTAAACGAGAAGACATATTTTAAACGATTTAACACAAAACAAAAAAAAAGAGTGTTGAATAACACGTTCAACTTTAATGCTGTCAGCTAGTGTTGACAAGTAGTCTGCCAGTGCTGCCACTTTCTAATATGCCTGTCAGTTCTAGCTTTTTTAGTACAAGCAATAAAGCGGGAAAACTACCCTAATTTGAAATTCAAACGTTAGCTTGTTTATTTATTGCATGTAGTGTGCTTGCAAGCAGCAAAAATGCCAGATGAAATACCAGGCGAAAAGAAATTACGGAAAGTAGCAAAGCACAAAACGAAACAGAAAAATATTCACTAATACATATACGCAAAAATTACTCTTGGGCTATTACTCTTTCTCTCGCTCTCTCTCTCACTCTCTCTCTCTAACGCTCACTGTTGAAAGCACGCGCAAAGGAAACTAAGCCGCTCTCAGCAGTAAACTCTCGTTCTCTCTCTCTTTTCGTTTGCTCCGCTTTGCCCTTTGCTGGTTGTATGTGTGAGAGCTACGATCAGCAAAGCGCGCCAAGAGCGTCAGTACTCTCACTCACACTACTATAACGCCGCTTAAACTAAATTCTTTTCGCCGATTTTGTTCGCCTGGTATTTTCTCTAGTATGTTGCCTGACTTGGACTGGCTTGCATGTGTGGTCCAATCTGCAGAGCTTTCCGATGGGGTTTATTCTAAATTTTAAGAGTTTTAAATAAATGCAAGACCGTCTTTATTTAAAGGACTTATAAATAATAGATCAAAAGCTATACACAGTTGATTTGTAAAGCCCCTTATTCATAGATAATACCAGATATTACAATTGCTATATAGTTCACCATTTATGAATAATTATTAGCATTACACACAAATTAAACACTTGATTAAATGCATATTAGTAACTAGATAAATGGCAAACCTTTTTGCACCAGCTTTTATTTATATACGACTCGTGCGGAGAGTAAGATAGTGACTAACATTAAACACTGGTTCCCGTCGGCAAACCCGTGTATATATATCTCGAAATCGAGCGAGTCCAGAGATAATCAGGGCAAATTGGATTCTTGTAGCAAGTATAAAAGCATCTAGTGAAGGCATTTCGAGTTTCAGTCGTATTTGAACTCTCTCCGGCACACAAAAGATTGTTAAGAAACCGAAGCAAGTGTTGGCCTAAATGAAAAATATATATACTGCACTATAAACATATGTAGCGGTATTCATATAACAACAAATAGTAGACTAAGAGCCACTTGCCACTATATAATCAAAGCTAATTGTTAATCTTAGCAATGGCATTCGATAACTCAGCCGAAAGTCTCCAAAAGCGTAAGTCAAATAAAAGCTGGTTTTCTGGCTAACTTGTTTATCAGTGATCGTAAATACATTTAATATGCTATATATATTAAAATCACAGTATTGGCGGAACTCGGTAGATCAATAAATAATGCTTAAAACTTCCATCTAAAAATCGTTAACTGAAAAATGACTTGTAATCAGTGCGAAGAGGTTATTGATACGCGTCATAGTAAGTAAAGCACTCGTAGATTGACTATATAGGAACACTTCTCTCTTTTAATCAGTAAACACTTATAACTGTCTGAATAGGTACACATAAACCCACAACTAGTGGCCTCTTATACAATCGCTGCAGGATTATAAGACTTTGTTATGGAGGCCATCAGAATCTGCACAATAATTGAGATTGTTTTGATGTTATCATCATGATGTATAAAACTAAACTATATTCCATTTGGCGAATTCTCGTTAAAGATTTGATTACTTTATAAATGCCATAAATCCACTACGATGACAATGGAGTGACTGAGTTTTATCTATAGCGATTCCAAAATTTGTTCAGCAATGTGATAAATTATTTCAATATTTGCTTAGTGATAATCGGGAAAAATAATGCGATTTTTTTGGTATGATTTGTTTTCTTTAATGGCTTGATTTTCCTTCACTGCCAGCGACGACTAAACTTTTCCATTGTTTTATGACATTGATAATGACACAGTTATAATCAAGTGAAGCACACACGACTGGCAGTTACCAAGCGGGAGTTGAAAGCCATTAAGTTGTGTGCCAGGGCTGACTGCTATGACACTGCCTGAGAAGCTGACGGCTATGCTCAGTGCCCTCTCGGTAATTTAAGGAGTTCACTTCTTTTCACAAATCTATCAAACTTTCCTACCAGGGTATGGCAAAACAAAGCTGTTCAATGAAAATCCCATTATCAGAGTTTTCATTAACAATGCTCGTTAGTAATCTTGGCATAAAATCGAACACTTTTAAAATTGATTAGTAAACAACTTGAAATGGTCTACACAACCAGCAGCGAGTGTACTCCACTGCTAGGACTTAGCTCCCCTAGTTCCCCAAGTAACACCAATAAGGACTTATTAAGCTAAAGCTTTAACTAATTTTTCTATTCCCTCCATTCCAGCTAATCGCTTCGGAGCACGTCATGTGCAGGCCATACTCCTCTTTCTGGGCATCATGATCAACTATTTCCAGCGCGTGGACATCTCGGCTGCCATTGTGCCCATGACCACGCCCACAGCTGGTGCGCCTTACTACAACTGGGATTTCTCGCAGAAGTCCATGATTCTCAGCAGCTTCTTCTGGGGCTATGTGGTGTCTCAGGTGCCCGCAGGTGAGTTTTAGAAGGATTTGTTGTTAATCCTTAAACTGATCTCCGTTTTTAATCCACAGGTTTGTTGGCAAAACGCTTTGGCGCCAAGTATGTGATTATTGTGGCCACCGCCGCCGGAGGCGTCATGTGTTTCTTTCATCCTCTGGCAGCTGAAAGTGGCTGGGAAAGCATTTGTATGCTGCGTGTGCTCACGGGCTTGGTACAGGGCAGTGTCTATCCCTGTTTCCACACGCTGCTGTCGAAGTGGGTGCCACGCACGGAGCGCGGATTCCTCACCACGGGCGTCTATGCTGGCGCACAGTTTGGCACGGCGGTCATCTTGGTCAGCAGTGGCAGCATATTCGAGTCCAGCATGGGCTGGCCGGGATTGTTCTATATTTCCGGTGGCCTTGGCCTGGCTTGGGCACTGCTCTTCCTGTGGCAGGGAGCGGATGAGCCTGCCACCTCTAAGAGCATCAGCAAAAATGAAAGGCTGTACATCGAGAGCTTGACAGGCAGCAACACCAGCAGTCAGGTGAGTTCACATCCACTTCTGACCAAGTTAGAGCAGTATTAATCTCTGATCTCTCTTCGGCAGTCCTTGTCAGTGCCTTGGGGTTCGATCTTCACCTCGGGTGCCTTCTATGGTTTGCTGGCTGCCCACTGTGGCTTCACCTGGGGTTTCTACACGCTGCTCACCGAGATGCCCACGTATATGAGCAAGGTGCTCCAACTGGATGTCAAATCGAATGCGCTGTTGTCCTCGCTGCCCTACTTTGTCATGGGTCTGCTCTGCTTTGTAGTAAGTCCCATCTCGGATCTGCTGATCAATCGCGGTGTTCTCTCCACCACAATGGCCAGAAAGCTATTCAACTCCATTGGGCAGTGGGTGCCCATGGGCTGCCTCATTGGCCTGGGCTACATGACTGCGGATGAGAAAACAGAGGCGATTGTGCTACTCACCTTGGCGGTGGGCATTAATGCCGCCTGCTTCTGTGGCTACCTGGTTAATCACATGGATCTCTCACCCAATTTTGCTGGTCCCATGATGGGCGTTACCAATGGTTTGTCCGGTGTGACCTCAATTGTGGCGCCTTTGATCGTGGGAGTCATCGTCACTGAGGAGGAGGATCATACGCAGTGGCGTCTGGTGTTCTTCATTACAGGTGGCATTTACCTGCTCTGTAATTCGCTGTTTGTGCTATTCGGCAGGGCAACAGTGCAGCCTTGGAACGATCCTCCAAGCATGTCCAGTACCATGACCTTGCGTAACAACATTCAGACTGACTCAAAAACAACAGCACCCACCGATGGCAGGGATAATCAGTTTTAAGTCTTATCACTTCTTTATAATCTCGTTAAGTTTTAATTAAGTTTCTAAACCAAAAATACAATAAAAACCAAAACAAAACCTTCAATTTTGGCGTTAATACTTCGAGCTTTAGCTAACTCTATAATTATTTTATGGCTTGATAATTTTAATTGCACTTGGAAATGAACGAACGATAGCCAAAGTCATCAGAGTTTCTTAGTCTAAGGTACTAAGAATGCAGAAGTTGACAACAAATTATAAATTAAAGAGTTTTAAAAGACACCAACATTTTCGTTTTAACTGTCAGATAAATGCAAAGTCTAAGAAGTGCAAGCTGGCCAATAAACTTTGTTTGGCTAACAAACAAATGAGTCAACAAAGTGACAAAACCTTCTTGGTACAGCTTACTCCACTTTAGTCACCTTTTAACATATACAAATTATTTATAACATTAACAAGCTCATCAGTAACATTAAACTAATTTAAATTGTGTTTATTTTAACGGCTAATAAAGTGCCGAATTCTATTTCCGTGCTGTTACGCGTGGCGTATACTTAATGTGCGAATAAATATTTAAGCCTCTAATAAACTACAAGAGCTAATAGTATTTTAACCCAAATACAGTTTAATCTAAACTGACAAGAATTCTTAATGTTTTTAAACCACTAATTATGCTTTAAATCATAATTGTTGTTCACGTGTCTAAATTAGTTTATAATATTTGTTTATGCTAGCTTTAAATCACGAATTTATGCTTCATGTTAAGACTAACAGCTTTGGCTGATTTAGAACACATTTAATAAACATTATACGATAGTTGTATAGTTTAATAACAGATCACAAAACACTATCATTCAACAGAAACTGCTTTAGGGTCCTTGGAATCACTATGTTTGAGGCATTTATTGGTTCGTCGTGTCCGTCTGGCTAAATATTTAAGCTGCTTATCAGCTGCACGAGTTGTGATAAGGGGCAAACATCGAATCCACACTGACTCAGTTCACTTATTACGTGGTGAGATCTTGTTATTGGATTGTGTCACTTTACCTTTAGCTTTTGCTCGCTCAATGCTGTGTTGATGCGCCTGGGCACCGATTGGGTGCGCATCACCGTCCAAATGGAAAGAGTCCAGCTCAAAATGATTGTGGCGTACAGCACGGGCGTAAAGGCCTTGGCATTACCTACAGGAATCTCGGCAAGAAGCGGCTTCTTCAGTCGATAGTCCACGTCTTTCACCTGCTGCCAGTTGCAGTCAGTTTCCATTTCCATTTGCAGATTGTGACGCTCCGCAAAATTACAGTGAAGCTTATCTGATCCGATTGGCATCTCAGTGTCGATGTCAGGGGGACAGTTGAGATAGAGCTCAGGTGTGTTTATTTTAACCGTGGCTGTGGTGCTGTAAAGCCATCGTTAGTACTATATTGATAAACTACATTAATCTACAGTTCTCACTCTTTATCGCTGGCAGCGTGATAACGAAAGTGTATGGGAAGTGCGAGGTCTTCCTCAGACTTTGGGATTCCTCGTAGCAGTACTGTGAATGGCTGCGCCTTTTCTGTGATTATTTCAATGTCTACGAACTTCGGATAGCTGGCATTAAGCTGTAAAATATTAATTACATTAATTTTAGCTCCGTTGCCTAGTGTTTTGTTGATACTCACCAATTTCAAGCGTTGCAAATCGTCCAATTCGTCGGTGCTTATGAAAACTGCAGCTGGCAGCGGTTGCACGATTGCATACTCGCAGTTCTGGTTAACAATTGTGTCGGGAAAGTGAATGTGGTACTTTAGTTTTCTAGTTTTAAACAAATTCGTTAGTTATTTCTACTCAAAGAGTTGTACATTCTGTTTACAGACCTGTGCATGCCGGCTTCGTCCATTTCTATGTCCACAACTGGCTGCTCCAGCAATAAACAATATACCCCGCTTAAATGCAGGCTAGTAAACAATATATGTATTAATAAAACCTTAAATTTATAGTCCATTGTGTTAAAATTAATAAAACTTTACACCGCACTTCAACTTTTCATAAGTATCATTTGTAAACAAATATTTTGGCGAGCTGCCAACTTGTTGCACACAAACTGTCAAATTTATTGGGCTGCCAACTTAAGCTAAAAACAATTGCGTGGGCAATTTAAATTTTAAAATAAATACATATTCATTTAGTGTGAAAATTATAATGCTACTTTCTACAGTTATTTTCTCTGTATAATTGTGAGCCTTGTTTTGCCAACTTATCGGCCATTTCGTTGCCTTTAATGCCTTTGTGTGCCTCCACATAATTCTGTAAAATAATTTAAGTTATGTACAGGTTTAAACAGCAAAATATTAATATACGCACCCATTTAACGTCAATTTCATCGTTTTGCAACAGCTCATCCAGTTCTTTGAAATCGTCCACATTTTTAACCGGTTCATTATTTTTCAAACGCCATCCACGCTTTTTCCAGCCAGACACCCACATGGTTATGGAGTTGATCAGAAACTTGGAATCCGTGTTTACTTTGAGCTTTTCAATGCCCAAGTCCAAAGCAGTCTTAATGGCATAAATGGAAGCCTGTATTTCTCCTACATTGTTGGTAACACGTCCTAGTACTGGTTTACCAGCGTTTCTGGGATATAAACAATGGGCAATATAAGCATCTTTGCATAGGCTCATTTGCAAATACTTACAGTGGATGACCGTCTCCAAAGTAGACTCCAAATCCGGCACACGCATCCTTTCGACCATTCCCCAGACACGAACCATCTGTGTATACAATAACGTAGCCATCAGAGTCGACTGCGAACTTAAATGCTCCAAACTGTGCCATGCCAACGGCTTCTTCCTCACTGTCTGAATTTCGGGCTAACTTAGACTTAGAAGATGAGGTAGAATCAGCATCCATTTTGCGCTTAAGACTGGTCGATGGCTCCGGCAGTCCCTCCACTTCGTACATAGCTGCCATCTACAAGAATGTTACAGTTATCTCACTGAAAACAGCTAGCATTTCATACTCACCAGCTCATCTTCTGTGACTGCGCTCTCTTCGGCCACATCTTCGGGCCAAAAATCTGTGTTTGTTTTCTTTGGTTCTGGCTTAGCAGCCCAGCTTACTGGCGGTGGTTGCTTTTTTCCAAGTGGCACAGCAAATTCATCTGGTGTGTACTCCTTCACTCTGACACTTGTTTTTGCTGTTGGCTTTATAAAGTCCTCGGCTTCGCAGCGTAAGTTGAACTTCTTGTACACGGCTCCCTTGAAGCCCTTTACTTGCTCTTCACATTGTGCCCAGTTAGCGTAAATGCCGGGTTTTCGTCCTTTTGCTACTGCGTAGAATGCCATATTGCGATCAAACACTTTCAAAACATTACCAAGGAGTTGGGAACGCAGAAGGCCAAACATTCTGTGTATTTAGTGTTGGTAAATACGTGTGAAGCCTTGCCAGATCGTTAAGCACTTGAGCCTTGCCAGACTGTCAATTGAAGAAATGAGTTGATTAACTGATTTATTTTATAAATCTTTATTTAACATGTAAATCTTGAAGTAAAAGTACAAATTGGTTTAGTCAAGTGTGTCAACTTTCGGGCACTGGTTGATCTTCTACGGTTTCCTCCTTTGATTCATGTTTCTCCTCAGACACGTCTTCCCGCTCCTTATTTTTATTTGAATCTTTGTTTTCCTTTGCTTTGGCGCCTTTGCGCTGCGGAATTGTTTCGAGAATAGCTTGAGTCCAATCCTGTCCAGCCGCGACGCGTGTTAACAGCTCAAACACATGAAACGTACTCAATACGGACCGTGTCTTCATGTCCACGTGCTCGCTGAGTGGCAGACGTGCCGTCTTGAGTCCATCAGTTGTAGCACGTTGATGACACAAACCCTTGAAGTGGTTGTGATCCACAAGTCCGCCAATAACGTAGGTGTGACCAGGTAGCGGTTTCTCCAGCACCGCGTCCGATTCACAGGTTAAATAAGTCAACTTATCTTTGTCAAACACATCGCTGTGCGTGCTATCAAAATGATATTCGACATTCCAGTTCTCCCAGCCGTCGTTCTTTTTGAAACTCTCGTGGATATGACCATCACGCTTAATGCCCGTAAAGTGCAGGCGCAGTGGCTGCTCTGATCGTCGATTAATTGTGTAGATACGGAGACACTGCTTTACACACTTGGCAATATCCCGTTCCTGCATCAGATCGTCGTAGTTTAAGTCAATAGCTACGTGGACTGCGTCCTCCGCACGCTGACTGCTCACTGTCACCTGTCGACGCTTGAGTTCCTTACGAGATGGTCCCACACTTGTTGGTAATCCCAAAGCCTTGGCCTGTGCCTTCTTTTGCTTTTGTTTCTCACGTTCCTTCTGTCGGCGCAACTTTCGTAATTCCACCATTTCGGCGAGTTTCTTTTGCTTCTTTAACTGGTTTTTACTTAAAGGTGTGCATGGCGTTGTTCCTGGGCAGGTAGTCAATGTAACTTCGGCGGTTTGAACTTGGTCTTCCGTATCCATTTTAATGTTTCTTTAGTTTACCAATTGCCATATGCTTGAACCAGAAACAGCTGTTTGTTCAATTTAACTAGCTCGTAACGATAACAAAGTTCATATTAGTCTAACTTGATTTATCGATATCGATAGAGTCTTCGATAATTCTGCAGCTTCAGCGACCAAGTCGGTTTCAAGCAGTTTCGGATTAAATAAAATTAAATTTAGTATATAATGTATCAGCCTCCTTTGCCGCCGCCACAGGAATATCCGGCACAGCCGCCTCCTCCACCACCAGAGACAAGTGACGATCTTTCGCCGCCAGGCGTTCCAATTGCTCCAATTGGAACAAATGCGGCATCAGCTTCTTCTTATAGTTACACTCAACCTCCTCCGAGTGATAATATTCCGTATAGTACTCAAAACTCTGCCGCAAACTACTATAAATATGCTGAGCAAACTTATGCACCATACGATGAAACTGGTCAGACACATTCCTACCCAGCCACTGCCAGCTCTTATTCGTATGAAAGTTATCCATACCAGGAAGGCTACACTGCTCCGCCTCCCTATGGACATCAGCCAGTTGCTCAGAGTTCCTATAGCTATGAACCGTATGGACAGAGCAACTACAATTCGTATAAATATCCGGAGCGAGAACGTTACGAATACACGCCCAATTATCGACCTCCCAATCAGCGATATGTGAACTACAATCACAAGTATCCGAAAAATTATGGTGGGTACGGCTACAACAATCGCTATGAGCAACGTCACACCAGTCCTCGGCAGCCGCGAGCTACATCCTATTATGCACCAAGTAGGAGCAGCTCCAAGCCACCCCCCAGTGATGACTCACGTAATTATCGAGAACGCAGTGAATCTGCCTCGAATCAACCAAAGATGGAAACGGAGCGTGATCGTCTGTTGCGTCAATGGTGCGCCAACTACTGCGAAAGGCCCGAGGATTACATAAAGAAAATGAATGCCCTCAACGAGGCCGAAGCACCTGTTGAATCTTGGGTACGATCCTCGCCCGCTGAACTTTACTACGAACGCACCAAGACAGAGCACGAGGTGAAGGCCAAGACACGGCTTCACAAACTCTGCGCTCTGTTCGACGATGAGCTTCTCCAGCGTGCCCAGCGTGTGCGTGATACTATGCCAGCCTATGTGCCACCGCCCCGCAAGGCGCGACGACGTGTGTGCAAGCACAAACACAAGTCGGAGGCCTGTTCCTCAAGTTCGGACTCGGATTCCGATGAAGATGCCTTTAAGATTGAACAGGATTGCTGCATGGAAGAGCTCTCCCGCAAGGTGCAGCATCCACAGCGTGTGCACGCCGATTTGTGGCACAACGATGCGGGGGAGATGAACGACGGTCCACTTTGCCGCTGCTCGGCAAAGTCCCGACGAATTGGCATACGCCATGGCATATATCCCGGAGAGAAGGGTTACGATATCTGCGACAAGGACACCAATAATGCAGCTAAGCTGTATCACTATCGGATTACCATTTCACCGCCAACGAACTTTCTGACCAAAACTCCGACAATTATCAAGCACGACGAGCACGAGTTTCTCTTTGAGGGATTCTCGCTGCTCTCCCATGTGCGTCTCACCGATCTGCCTGTCTGCAAGGTGATTCGCTTTAACATTGAGTACACCATCGAGTACGATGAGGAAAAGATGCCAGAGAACTTTACCATACGCGAATTGGACTTGTTCTGTGAGTTTTTGTATTAAACCACTTGATGTTATTCTAATTTTTTGTTATTTGCCAGTTAAATATCTGTTCCACGAGCTGCTGGAGCTGGTCGACTTCAATTTGATGCCCAATGGCGCCATGAACGAGGAGGAATCTTGTCCAGCTTTTCACTTTCTGCCACGTTTTGTGCGTGAGTTGCCCGACAATGGCAAAGAGGTGCTTGCAATGTGTGAAGTGCTCAAGTATCTACTGGACAATTCGGCCAAGTTGGTGGAGCGTCAGCAGCTGCTCCATTTGAATAAAATCAGCCAGCACGAGTGGCAGAAATATGTGGACTTTATCAAGGGTATGCTGGTAACGAAACCAGGTCATAAACCATGCTCCCTTAGAGTGGATCAATTAGATCGCAACAATTCGGATTTGCCGGAATGCATTGACAGGGAATCCGGCATCTCACATCCGGCGATTGTGCACTTTGGCATACGTCCACCACAGCTAAGCTATGCTGGTAATCCAGAGTACCAGAAAGCCTGGCGTGAGTACGTCAAGTTCCGCCATTTAATGGCCAACATGTCGAAGCCGTCGTTCAAGGACAAACGCAAGCTGGAGGACAAGGAGCAGCGGCTGCAGGAGATGCGTACACAGGGACGCATGAAGCGCAACATAACCGTGGCCATAAGCTCGGAGGGATTCTATCGCACGGGAATCATGTGCGACATTGTGCAGCATGCAATGCTTATTCCAGTGCTCACTGGACACTTGCGTTTCCACAAGTCACTGGATCTATTAGAGGAGAGCATTGGTTACAAGTTTAAGAATCGTTATCTACTGCAACTGGCACTGACGCATCCATCATACAAAGAGAACTACGGCACAAACCCAGATCATGCCAGGAATTCACTTACCAACTGTGGGATTCGTCAGCCGGAATACGGTGACCGCAAGATTCACTACATGAACACACGCAAGCGAGGCATAAATACTCTGGTCAGCATTATGTCACGGTTTGGCAAGGATCATGAGACTGTATCCAATATAACTCACAATGAACGTTTGGAATTTCTGGGCGATGCCGTTGTTGAATTCTTGAGCTCGATACATTTATTCTTCATGTTTCCCGAACTGGAGGAGGGTGGTCTGGCCACCTATCGTGCAGCCATTGTCCAGAATCAGCACTTGGCTCTACTGGCTCGAAAGTTGCAGTTGGAGGAGTTTATGCTTTATGCCCACGGATCGGATTTGTGTCATGAACTTGAACTGCGTCATGCCATGGCCAATTGTTTTGAGGCTTTGATGGGCGCACTGCTCTTGGATGGTGGCATTAAGGTGGCCGATGAAGTTTTCACCGATGCCTTGTTTCGTCAGGATGATAAACTGCTGAACATTTGGAAGAATCTGCCAGAGCATCCGCTGCAGGAACAGGAACCGCTCGGAGATCGCAGCTGCATTGATTCCTATCGTGTGCTTAAGGATTTGACACGTTTTGAGGACTCCATTGGCATTAAATTCAAGCACATACGCCTGTTGGCCAGAGCCTTTACCGATCGTTCGATTGGCTTCACCCATTTAACTCTCGGCTCCAATCAGAGGCTGGAATTTCTGGGTGACACTGTGCTGCAGCTAATCTGCTCGGAGTATTTGTATCGTCACTTTCCCGAGCATCATGAGGGCCACTTGTCTTTGCTGCGCTCCTCGTTGGTCAATAATCGCACACAGGCTGTGGTCTGCGATGATCTGGGCATGCCCAAGTACGCAGTTTATGCCAATCCCAAGGCTGACCTAAAGACCAAGGATCGTGCAGATCTGCTCGAAGCATTTTTGGGTGCTTTGTATGTGGACAAGGGTCTACTATACTGTGAACAGTTTTGTCACGTCTGCCTCTTTCCACGTCTCCAGTTGTTCATTATGAACCAGGATTGGAACGATCCGAAATCGAAGCTACAGCAGTGTTGCCTTACACTGCGCACCATGGATGGTGGTGAGCCAGATATACCCTACTACAAGGTGGTTGAGGCCAGTGGACCGACAAATACCCGCGTCTACAAGGTGGCTGTGTATTTCCGCTCCAAGCGTTTGGCCACTGCCAGTGGATCATCCATACAGCAGGCCGAGATGAATGCAGCCAAGCAGGCGTTGGAAAACTCACGCGATCTCTTTCCACAACTTGATCATCAGAAGCGTGTCATTGCTAAGAGCATTAAGAAGCAAACTGGCAGCGAAATGGACACAGATGCAGATAAGCAGCTCCAAGAGGAGAAGGCTAGAAAACCAAAGTATGCCACACCTTTCGAGGATGAGTCACATCTGCCCAAGCAATACCGCATGCACGAGAATATTTCCAGTGACGAGTTGCCCGAGGATGATGATGAAGATAACGCTAATGGCAAGAGACTGCTATGTAAGTTATTCACTATTTCAAACAAGGTTTGGGTTTATTTAACATTACCTAATTCTTTTCAGCTCCTGTTCATAAACCAAGGAACCTAAGTCACAGCAGTAGCAGTAGCAGCAGCAGCAGCAGCTCTGATAGCGATAGCGACAGCTCCGACAAAGAACCTCCAACACGACGTGCTCGTCTGCAAACTGGTTCAACTTCTCCCATTTCGGCGTCATCATCTTCTATGTAAATCTCACAATTAAACTATAAAGCTTAAGCTTAAAGTAATTAAGTTAAATAACAATTATGTAATCCATTGGAAAGTTTTTAATTAATGTCAAACTACTCGACTTCTCAGTTGATGATATAGAACTGCTTACAAATAAATTTATCAAGCTAAAATATTAACAAATGTCTTTCCAATTGATTCTAATTCTATTTGGCTACCGGCAGTTAACACGTCTTATCAATATGCTCTAAATAATCAACAACTACAAATAAAAACTTAATTTAAAAGTGGAACAAGAAGGCACTTAAAACAATCTAAAGTTTGATTAATTACTGCAAGTTTAAATTGGTTTTGTTGGGTTCAATTTTATTGAACATCGTTAGCATTCCCAAAACAAAAAAAAATATTCACTGTAACCAAAATTAGGTGATCAAATAACAAATCCGACAGGAACGAAGCTGATTGGATCAATTTAAATTTTGTAGCAGGATTGAAAATTTAAACAAATTTAAATCGATTTGAATGCCCGTGGTACAAAATGCGATACAATTTAAAACAACGCCTTAATTTCTGGAAGTCCGTTCTAGCGCTACTTAAAAAGTGACAAGCGGCGGCCAAGTGATCGTCCGCTGGAGCTAAGGGCGCTTGTTATGTGCGACATTTCGGGCAGATTATGTATGTCACCACGTGCAGCCACCGATGGCACCGTGTTGAGCAGTCTTTGTGCCACCCGTTGAATGTCGGCGGCGGTTACCTTATCTGCAAATCGATTATAAATTAATAACAATATCAGGCTTAAGATTAATTATATGCCTACCAATCTCATTGATGAAATGTTCTGGACGTTTGCGGAATCCTGTGACAAGAACTTGTCGTCCCACATCCTCAAACACGACAGGTCGAGACTCTAGATTCATTAACAGCATCGACTGCAATTGAATCTTGGAACGCATCAGCTCCTCACGGCCCGGTTCAGTGGCCATGTTCATCAGCTCACGTGTTAGCACCTCAACCATGTCACGTAAGTGCTGTGGTGGTGCACTGCCGTGTATACAGAACAGTCCAGTGTCGACATAGGCATGATTGTAAGCCGTGGCACTGTACATCCAGTGATAGCGATTCAAGACTTTGGTATAGAGGCGTGAGTACATGCCCTTGCCGGGGCCACCCGCCGAGAAGGATCCACCGCCGCCCATCATTATATTAAGCACACACAATGGCACAAAGTCGGGATCCTGATGGGAGCATCCTTCAAAGCCGAACACCACGTGCGCCAGCTCAGGAAGCCCAGCTGCCGCATATATGGGGATTTCACAATGTTCCTATTTTAAAGATTTTATGATGTAAATAAAATCAGAAATTTGTGTGCCATGCGCTTACTTTAACTAAGCCGCCAGTGTACTGTGCTACGGACGTGTCCACCTGCTTGGGACCCAGATTTCCCATATCTTCCTTCATCCATATGGCTTCATGTTCCACGAAGTATTTCCTTACGTGTTCCACCAGTTCATCGTGATCCACCTGGTAAACAAATTAAATATATACATTGAATTTATAGATTAAACGTTTGCAACTTACGCCAACGCCAGCAATGACCATGCGATCTGGTGAGTGATGATATTTTAGGTAATTCATCAGCACGTTACGATCAATGTTGTCTAGATTCTGTGGCGGACATAGCTTTGGCAATCCCAGCGTGTTATCTCTGTATGCGGCAGCGTGTATCATATCCATAAGGATTGGCTCCTGCTCTGGCCGCATGCCAAGTGTCTCCAATTCAAAGCTGACCGCGCGACGTGCCAAGTTCACTTCCGCCTCGCTGAGAATCGGCCGCAAAGTTACATCAGCCAATAAACGCGTTACAGACTCAAGGGCTCGACTGTCAATGCTGGCGGCGTATATAAGCGTATCACGCGAACTCTGGCAATCACAGATACCGCCATTCTTCTCCAGCTCTTTGAGTATTGCATCTTTGTTGGGAAAGTTAACGGTTGACTGCAAATAAAAAATGCTCATTCAATAATCATATACGGAAAGAATTGAATTTTAACTCCTACGTACATTGAACGCAAGCTTTTCAAGAAAATGCGATACTCCACTGGGATAAGCAACTTCATAGCGTGGTCCAGAGTCCAGCACCAGGCCAACCGTGCAAAATTGTCCATAACGCGGTTCGGAAGCAATGCGCAATCCGTTTATTAATGTTGTAACCTTTGTGGTCGCACTCTCAGCCAACGGCTCAGCGTAGATTGCTTCCGGCAAATGAGGCAGTGGGTCTGTTAGCGGTGGCAAATGCGTAACGATTTCTTTTGACGGCGTGTTTATCTGGTGTGGTCCACCTTCATTGCTTCGCACGCGTCCGGTAATTTGTCCAATACCCGTGCCACTGCCAATTTCATCGCCACCGACTGCCGTTACTTTAGTTGCGAATCGTCTTGGAAATCTAGTTGAATAACAAATGAAATTCAATTACATTTACCGGGCGCTTATTTATTGGTTGTCCACACAATCACACACACACACAGAAAATTCTTACGTGCGCCATGAGTTCTTTAGCATTTTCAGCATACTGAAGCTGCGCACATTCATGATTTGCAGGTGATTTTGATCTGGCCTTGAGCGTTTTCAACGATATTTACAATTTTAAATGTTGAATTTTGTTGCGTTCAAGAAATTTGTTTCAAAGACATATTTTTAAAGAAAAAAAATTGTTCTTCTTCTTGTCAAATGTCAATTCCAAACATCAGACACAAAGCAGAGCTGCAATTTAAAAATATCGATAACATACCATGTGTTGCGAGGCAAGTTCAAAGAGTAAACTCGTTGTAAATTATTTGCTTTTTAATCTATATTTGTTTAGCGTCATTAAGCTAGATCGAATTAATATTGATGGTTATTGATGGTCATTGCTCCGGTCGCCAATTTTGCCCTCTACTTCCTGTTGATCTTAGCAAAAAGGCCCAACGCCGATTACCCCTGAGCCTCATTATCCACTTTACTCTGGGGTAGTGCCCGTGCTTTGCCAGCTTTTCATAAATAGCTGCCAAAGATCTCATGCATTTAAACAATCGAATTGTACAACTACATAGATTGGTAATAGCATTTACTCAGGGATAATACTCTTACTACTAATAGTTATAATTAACTATTACACTTGTGAACCAAAAATACAACACATTTTTAAGTTTACAAATTTAAAAATCTTTTTAATTAGTCAAAATTGAATCGACGCTTTCCGTCAAAGCGATAGCCATAAGCAGCTGCATTTTTGGTGTCCACCAGTGCTGGATTTCGATGTTTGAAGAAGCTGCCATGTCCGTGAGCTGGTCGAGAGGCGCTGTTTGGTATTCCAGCCACTTCACGGGGGTAGAATGCCTCAAACATTCCCTCGGGCGGAAGACAGCAATCTAATATCTTGGTGTCATTTGGATCATAAGCGATAACTTTAATAACAGAAAATTGTACACACAGAAAAAGCATCAACACATTTAAATATTTCGTAATTACAAACATTTCTGGTCACTTTTACTTTCTGTTCGCGTAGACAAAACTGGTTTTTATGGCTATGCGTATTTAAACTTGTTTCAGTTGCCACCGCTCAGTTTATACTGACTGCTTTTAATTGCTTGCACTTGGTTTAAGTATTGTTTGCAAGAGAGGTGCAAAAAGCTCTTACTTACGATATTTAAATTTCGCGGTCGTTCCTTAAGTTAGAGTGGCAACGCCAAACTTTCGCATTTCACGCGAGCCCGACTGATGTTCTATATCATCGCTATTTTTCTAACAGGTCCAGTTCATTAGAGAGTTAAGACGCTTTTAGAGAAGCAAAACTCCGCGATAATATTACCGGCAATTGACTTAAATGGCTTAAATCAAAAGCGGTAAACAAACTTTAACAATGTCTAAAACTGACGAAACTAACCCTGACGATGTTCTGAAAGGTAAAGTATGTGACAAATATAAGAACTTTCCAACGGAAATTTGTGAAAATTTCCAAAGGGATTTTAATTGTTTTAAATTTTAATTATGGATTTTAAATTCACGTGTAGAATTTAACGTAAAATAAGATGTTCTATCATATTATCTTCATGTATGTATGGAGCATATATGTGCTTATGTTTACGCGGCGCCTATGACGCCATCGGGCGCCTACGACGCCATCTTAAACATTGTGTTTTCGAACTCGAAAATTCGAAAGAAAGTGCTTATTGTTTTGGTCCTTTCATTTAAGAAGATTTACGGTCTCCGACTTCGCCGCAAATTACCGCAAATAATGAAACAGACATGGAAGCGGGAGAACAGATACAGCCAAACAGATATTTTCGTACCATCGGCGATGGATTTGTAGAGCCGCCGAAAAACCTAATATTCGGTGAGGAAAGCATTCGCAAGGGATTTCTTTGCAAGGTCTATTTTATCTTATTGGTAAGTAGAAAAGTGTTAATGTTGAAATTTAATTAATCAAAATTTTTTTAGGTGCAACTACTTATTGCCTGTGCCATTGTAGCCGTCTCTGTGTATCACAAGCCATTCAAGCTTTATATCCAAGAAAACCCAATATTTATAGTCATTGCATTTTGCTCTAATTATGTAATCTACTTTTTATTGAGTTCCTGCAAAAATGCTCGACGAAAATTACCAATGACTCTACTTAGCTTGGTCCTCTTCACAATAACTTTGTCGCTGACCCTTGGTACACTTTCTTGTGCGATAGAGCACAATGTTATGTTATTGGGTGTGGGAATAACTGCAGTGATGGTCTTGGCTATGTTCCTGTTTGCCCTACAACCACTTCATAGTTTCACTGTCTGGCGCTGTGTCGCGATTGTCCTAGTCATCGGCTTGATAATCATTGTGTGTGGTGCAATATTCCCACTCAACACCATCGCAATGACAGCAATTGCTGTTGCTTGTGCTTTATTTGCCACTTTTCTAATTATTTTTGATACCGACTTGATCATAGACGGCGAACATAGAGAAACATTTTATCCAGAAGAATATCTTTATGCTGCATTAACTTTTAGCATGGATATTATGTATGTAGGAGATTGAATTAATAATTTGAAGTTGGCGCCTAAAGAGGCAGACAGTGTTGTATAACACTTGAGACAATGTACAACACAGTAACAGGGAAAGTGACGGGAAAGTGTGGTGGTGTGTCGATGGACCGATATATCGCCAGTGCGACTCTGTTTTTGTGGTGGTCGGTTGAGTGGTGGAAGGGTGACTTCACTTGCTTCCGGTGATGGTGAACGACAGCGACACACAATAACAGAAACGCGCTACACTTTTAAATCTGTAAATATGAATGGCATTAACGATGAAAATCACGCTGCGACATCAGAAGTGGGATCTGCTCAGCCTCCCAATCTTGACATCACATCGCTTTTAGCGCAGAACAGGAGTCTCATGGAAATAATTAAAAGCTTGATGACATCTGAAAGTTCTGTGGAGAAAAAAAAAAAACAAAACAAGTGACGCTCCCGAAATTCAACCCAGATGGCGATGGTGCGGACGCTTCGGCATGGTGCACTACGGTGGATTTGGTCATGGCGGACAACACGGTCGAAGGCAGCGAACTAGTGATGGCATTGAGCAAGGCTCTGGAAGGTAGCGCTTCGCGGTGGCTGTCACAAGTGTGCTACGCTGGCATTACTTGGACGCAGTTCAAGGATTTGTTCACTGCTCGATTCATCGGAGTTGAGACCAATGCAGCTGTTCTCTTAAACGTCTTACATGGCCGACCCAAGAAGGGAGAAGGTCCCGCCGAATATGGGACTCGCATCGTCACGCTGCTCTTGTCAAAGTGGAAGTCTACAAATCTGGAAGAGATTGCAGTGTCGTTAACGTTGGCACACATGGCTCAACTGGATGACAAATTGTCACGCTGGATCTTCACTGAAAACGTCAAGTCACTCAATGAGCTACAACAACAACTACATGCGCATGCTTTCAAAAAGCGCAACTTGGAGGGCGAGACGTGTGCTACACAGGAGTATAAGAAGCCCAAGCTTTCGAACCAGATGAAGTGCAACTTCTGCGGAAAGGTTGGCCACAAGTACGCCGAATGTCGATCCAGACTGGAGAAGAGCAAGAACATGGGAAGGAATCACAATGGAGGCACTACGGCTGGACCAAAGGACCGGTCTGGCATAAGATGCTTCAAGTGCGACGAACCAGGACATTTCGCCTCATCTTGCTCCAAGGGCCGAGCTGGTGGAAGCGGCCAGGTTTATGAGAAGCGTGTGGACATTTGCACAATAGCTCCCCCGTCTGGAGTTATTAATCTGTCCGGTGAGTCTGTTCCGTTTTGCTTCGATTCTGGTGCAGAATGTTCCTTAGTGAAGGAGAGCAAAGCTGATAAATTTAAGGGGAAACGTATTAATAACATTGTAAAGTTAAATGGAATTGGCAATGACTCAATATGTAGCATCCAGCAAATTTTGGCTAATATAACCATTGAACAGTATTGCTTTGAGATATTATTACATGTCGTTTTGGATAGATTTTTGAATTATGATGTGCTGATTGGCCGTGAAATTCTTGGTCAGGGCTTCGGTGTTTTAATAGACGCTGCCAGGTTTCAGATGTATAAAACCAAAGAGGTGAAGGTTGTAAATAAAACAGGATACGAAGACATTATAAGTTCAAGTAGCCATATTAACGAACATGATAAGATGACACTGATGAATATTTTGAAATTGTATAGTGACTCCTTTATTGACGGAATTCCTAAGACACGGGTTATCACAGGGCAATTGGAGATTAGATTGATTGACCCGCAAAAGACAGTACAACGGCGCCCGTACAGACTAAGTGAAGATGAGAAAGACCGAGTGCGACAAAAAAATTGATGAATTACTAAAAGCAAATGTCATACAGACGCAAGTGCAATAGGCTATGGAGCGATATTGTTACATAAGATAGATAATAACCCTCATGTTGTTGAGTATTACAGTAAATGCACTTCTCCTGCTGAATCTAGATATCATTCGTATGAATTAGAAACTCTAGCAGTAGTTAATGGTATTAAACATTTCCGTCATTATTTGCAGGGACGCAAATTCGTCGTTTACACAGACTGTAATTCTCTGAAATCTAGTCGTACTAAGTTGGATTTAACTCCCAGAGTACATAGATGGTGGGCATTTCTGCAATCCTTTGATTTTGATTTAGAGTACAGAAAAGGCGATCGAATGGCGCATGTTGATTGTTTGTCACGGAATCCAGTATCAGAGAAAATTAAAAATGCCATCAAAATACCAGAAATGCAAATAAATTTGACAGAGGTGACTGATAATTGGTTGTTATCTAAACAACAGCGTGACCCGGAGATATGTGACCTAATAACAAAATATAAAAACAATGAATTGCCAGATAGTCTAGGGAGGACTTATGAATTGCGAAAGGGAATATTGCATAGGAAGATTCAACGAAATGGAAGAACAAAATGTTTGCCGGTAATTCCGAGGGGCTTTAGATGGGCTGTAATAAATCACGTACACGAAACTATCATGCATCTCGGATGGGAAAAGACTTTAGATAAAGTATATAGTTACTATTGGTTCGAACATATGTCAAAGTATGTGCGTCGATTTGTGGACAATTGCATTACTTGTAAAATATCTAAGGCTCCTGTAGGAAAAGTGCAAGTGGAATTGCATCCAATTCCCAAGATAGAAATCCCGTGGCACACCATACATATTGATATAACTGGTAAATTAAGCGGGAAAAGTGATTTGAAGGAATACGTAATCGTTCTAATAGATGCTTTTACAAAGTTTGTGTATTTTTACCATACTTCGAATTTAGATACCGAAAATTGTATCAAAGCAGTGAAATCAGTTGTATCAATATTTGGTTTACCCACTAGGATAATAGCAGATCAAGGTCGTTGTTTTGCAAGTTCAGGTTTTCGTGAATTCTGTTCCTCTCAAAGAATCAATTTACACTTAATTGCAACGGGGGCTTGTAGAGCCAATGGACAAGTAGAACGTGTGATGAGCACACTGAAAAATATGCTAACTGCAGTTGAAACTAGTCAGAGATCATGGCAGGATGCGTTGGCAGAAGTTCAATTGGCTATGAATTGCACGGCAAATCGAGTGACTAAGTATAGTCCATTGGCATTGCTAATTGGTAAAGATGCAAGACCTTTTGGTTTGTTGCCAATAATTGAAGAAAATGATAACGATATAGATAGGGATAATATAAGAAAAGATGCTAAGAAAAACATGGATGAAAATGCACAATATGAAAAATGTAGATTTGATAAAAACAAAGCGAATATTGTTAAGCATAACTTGGGTGATCATGTGTTGATTAAAAACGAAGAACGTCATCAAACTAAACTTGATCCAAAATTCAAGGGACCATTTGAAATAATTGAAGTATTAAAAGGGGATCGATACCTGTTAAAATCTTTAAGTAATAAGCGAACTTATAAATATTCACACGAATTCTTAAAAGCATTGCCAAATAATCAAAATACAGAAGACTTATATGAAGACTAATAGAATAATATAGAATAATGTGTAAGCTTAATAAATGAATTTGTGAGACTGCACTGTAACAGATGGACTTGTTATGGCGGGAGTCTAATGATATGAGACTGCACTGTAACAGATGGACTTGTTATGGCGGGAGTCTAATGATATGAGACTGCACTGTAACAGATGGACTTGTTATGGCGGGAGTCTAATGATGTGAGACTGCACTGTAACAGATGGACTTGTTATGGCGGGAGTCTAATGATATGAGACTGCACTGTAACAGATGGACTTGTTATGGCGGGAGTCTAATGATATGAGACTGCACTGTAACAGATGGACTTGTTATGGCGGGAGTCAGAATATGTGATGAAACTTTGTGAAAAGAAAACTGTAAAAGTCTGAAAAGTAATAAGTACGAAGAAAGAGAAAACGAATTGTACAATAAGCTTAATGGACTAAGCTAAAGATTGTGAACCTATTATAAGGAAAAGAATGTGAAATACAAATGTAAAAAAAAAAAAAAAAAAAAAAAAAAAAAAAAAAGAGAAAATAAATGGAAATGTGACTATGTGTCCGAAATCACACAGGGACGTGTGACTGGTCAGGTAGGCCGTGTAGGAGATTGAATTAATAATTTGAAGTTGGCGCCTAAAGAGGCAGACAGTGTTGTATAACACTTGAGACAATGTACAACACAGTAACAGGGAAAGTGACGGGAAAGTGTGGTGGTGTGTCGATGGACCGATATATCGCCAGTGCGACTCTGTTTTTGTGGTGGTCGGTTGAGTGGTGGAAGGGTGACTTCACTTGCTTCCGGTGATGGTGAACGACAGCGACACACAATAACAGAAACGCGCTACACTTTTAAATCTGTAAATATGAATGGCATTAACGATGAAAATCACGCTGCGACATGTACATGAATTCATTTTACTGTCGTGTACTCTTTAGTTAGAAATTTCAACAGAAAACTGCCAAAAACTTAAAGTCTTTAATTAAAATTATATATATTCTCAGGGAAAAACGCTTATTTTTTAATTTTACCTAAACCTGTTGTTTAACAAATAAAAATATTTAATAATATAAAGTTGCAAAAATGATTGTGTTAATTAAATTTAAATTATCGTTTTCCTATAGCTTCATTGTTGTTGTCCACCAAGGCTGTATTCGCTTTTCAGCAAAGAAGTTCATTCATGTTTAAGTTTCGCGGTTTAGTATTTAAGGAGTGGACAGTACCGCTCACAATCATGTAGGGGTGGCAGCACTTAAGCAAAATTCCATTAAAATCGAATTTCGAAGAACATCACGAATACGGCACGAAAACTTTTATCGATATGCGGCTTAAGATAGTTTTCAAACTTACTTATTTATGTGAATATATCGACTAAGCATTTAACATTTAGAGAAGAATGGAAATACCGACAAAATATGTACGCTAACACTGCTCCAATTTGAATAAGGTTGCTCCTGTGCACGTAAACAATACTCGATGCACTCTTTCGAAAACGGACGTCACGGTTTCATCTCTAATGGTTCTCAACCATTGGTCCATTTAGAAAAAAAATTCGCCAGAGATAAGAACAAGTGCGCTCCGGAAGCTCTGCAATAAAAACATAAAACTTAAGACAAAGGTTATCAGTTAAGCAAAAATTAAAAATGTCCTACAACCGGATGACAAATCCTGATGAAATTGCTGGTAAGTTAAGTGCTACAAATTCAAGCACTTTCTAAATGTCAAAAATGACGAAATTAGCAAAATCTAAACATTAATACACATGTAAGTAAATGCATATGTGTGTTATTTATATGTGGATGCCTTTTTAAAAACCGGTATTTAAATTCCGGGTAAAGTTTCACATTTTAAATTTTAAAGTAAGTTCAAAACAGTTAATGCAAAAATCTGTTTGATACTTGGAATTGTAAGTGCTATTTTCTGAGTGCCTATGTGTGTGTGCATGTGTACATTTTCCCGGCGCCAATGACGCACTCTTTATTCGAGATACAGATACATTTCTAGACATAAACATTATAGTATGGCGAATTCGAAAATCGAAACAAACTGAATATTTACCACGTACTTTCTTTTCTTTAAGTACCAGTTAACAATGGCGAACGATATCCACCAATCGCGATGCCTCCGGCACCCACGCAAACCGCATCGCAAACCAAATCGGCGGAAAATGCAAATCCATCAAATCCAATTGGCTATGATGGTGCAAATATTGAGCCAATTTTGGAATCGGGAATAATTATTATGCGTAATCCAAATATAGTAGAGCAGCCAAAGAACATGATGTTTACGGAGGACAGTATACGTAAAGGATTCATTCGCAAGGTCTACATGATTCTACTGGTAAGTACAAGCATCAAAACCTATGGTAATCCATCTAAAATTATATTCTTTATAGGCACAATTACTTTTCACCTGCGGCATTATAGCCGTCTTCTTGTACCACGAGCCAACTAAGTATTTTGTCCAGCAGAACCAAGTCGTTGTCTTAGTTGCAGTCATCGTCAACTTTGTCGTTCTGTTCTCGATGGCTTGCTGTGAGTCAGCGCGTCGCACCTTCCCGGTGAACTTTGTGTGCCTGGCCCTGTTTACGGCTACGATGTCGCTGCTTTTGGGTGCCATTTCCAGCAGAATGGATGCAAATCTGGTGCTAATGGCTGTGGGAATTACCGCTGTGCTAGTCATCGCTTTGTCCATATTTGCCATACAGACTAAATACGACTTCACTGCTTGGCGTGGTGTGCTAATCTCTTGTGCTATGTGTCTGATTATCCTTGCATTTGCTGGTGCATTCCTACGCAGGACATTCGGTGATTTGGCCATATCTGTTTTGGGTGCCCTCATCGCCAGTTTCCTGCTAATCTACGACACCCAGTTGATCATGGGTGGCGAACACAAGTATCAGTTCAGTCCAGAAGACTATATATTTGCGGCCCTAACGCTGTACGTTGATTGTGTCCGTATATTCCTGTATGTATTGCGTTTCCTAAAAAGGTAAATAGTCGTACTTAAAGCTGCCTCAAACGTTTAACCGAACTTTGAATCGAATCGTACATCAGTGCGTAAATTGATTATTTTGTCTATTCAGGTCTTAGACATAAACTTTGCATTAATTTTTAACTGTGAACAAAAAACTGTTTAATCTAAGCACACTAAAAGAACTAATATACCATTCTTGAATGGCTGAGCAACATTTTAATATTGTTCATTAAACAAGAAACGAAACATTTATTATTGATAAGCAGATTAAAGCAATTTAACATTTTGCTTATACCCCTATATATACATATAAATAATATACATATTTTGATGTATTTTTGTATTCCGTTATTGATTGTATTTCTATTGTGTCAAATTAATAATAAATCAAAAGGATATAAATAAAAACACAAAAGTTGTGGGTTTCTTTTCATTTTCATGGTCATTTTTACTTTATTAAGCTAACATTTTTGGCTCATTTCCTATATATCATACATTTAGTTTAAGTTTATATTATATTTAGTTAATTGTATTGAATATTTATGAATATCTGCGTTACTATCAAAATACAATCACAAAATATATATGTTTATTTATTTCTATTATGTCCATTTTATGTCGCTTTATTTACAATCTATGTATTATTATGTATTACATTTAAATTATATTCAATTAATACACGAATAGAATAATAAGTAAACGAGGAGTGTATTCTGGCTCTGGATAGAAGCTAGCTGCTTATCGGGTCTTAACGCCCATTAATAAATTAAATAAAGTAGCACATTTCTCAATATATATATATATATATTCATATTCATATTTGATCTAAGTACTCGATAAATCTTTCAACAGAAATCACTGTAAATACAACGAAATTCTTCGTAATATATTATATATATTCTAGATTCTGTAGATGTTTATTTATGTGTCTAAGTTTATGTTTGTGCAATGAAATTCTGTGCATTGTTTTTATAATGTTTGTATGATGTGTAGTGTTATCTTTGTCTATATGTTTATATGAAGTTTAGTGTAAGCAGTTTGCTTGCTTTGATCCAGCGGCTCCTGAGTGTACAAAATTTAACATATATCATTATTATTCTTATTTATATTTTTATTATTATTGAGTGCGAATCGTGTGATGCACTCTCTCAGTCGTCCGTAAAAGGATGATCCGATGTATCGCTAGAGTTTCTTCGTCGATTCTCCAGTATCTTTGTTGCCTGCTCCAGTGTCTCCTTGTAGAACATGTTCTCGGTTGAATCACTGGGCAGCGAGTACTTGGAGTCGTCCAGCCGTAGTGTCAAACCCAATACAATATTGAAAGCGGATGCATCATAGCCATGACAGCCGGAGTAGCGATAAAGCGGCTTCTTGTTGAACTTGCAGCCATTCGATTGGGCACCTGTGGACAAAAAGGTACAAATTAATTACTATATGTATAAAATAAATAGCTATAAAGGACATAACTTTAACTACTCTAAAGCGATCGATACGCGTGTGTTATCAGACAGTTTGTCAATCATTGTCGAGTGTGTGTGTGTGCGATAACACGTTAATTACATTATGCACTAGATACAATTCTGGATAAATTTTAACATAATTTTATCGGGAAATTTAGCTACAGTTTGGGATTTTCAATGATGCACTGTTCAGTCCACAGCCGAGCGAATCGTATTAAACAATGCCAACTGACAGATGCCCAGACAAATCAGGTAAATAAATCAATTTTTAAATGAGAGTATTTAAAGTACTTTCAGGCATTGTATATAGCTTTGCAAGACACGGCTGTACAGTGTGAACTTTTGTTGGATAATCTGCATGAACCGACGCGGCAGTTTGATATATCCGATGTCAGAGTGAGACGCAGATTTGTGCGTCGTTTCTATTTGTTACTCATGGTGAGTATGGCAAGTTCTGCTTTTAATTTAGTTAGTCCCCTGAGTTAGCCAAAGCAAATAGTTATACAATAATATTTTCTAATAATAAAGCAAATAATCAGAGAGCTTTCAAAGAACTCTCTAATGCTTTAATAAAATTTGATATAAATTAAATATTATTACAAAAATAAAACTGTTGATAAGGCAAGTAATCGTCGAGCTCAAAAACTGCAATATTTTAATTGTACTTAAATTGTAGTAAGATTTTCTGACTAAAGCGGATAATTCAAACTAAAGATAAAATAAATTTCCCATTTTTTTTTTATAATTTCAGCTACAGTATGCTCTAGCTATACCCTGCATAGAGATCTGCCTGCTTTATTCACTGCACATGCCAGAACTACAAGTTTGGGTAGAAGTTGGGTTTTTTATATGTTTTACTGTATTTTATACACTACTCTACAAGTATCGCACCTGGCGACGTTCACCGCCCTTTAATTACTTGATTTATTTGGTAACATCGCTTACCACAGCCATTGATGTTTGTGTGTATTTGTTGACAATCGGTCGCTCACGTTGGGTAAGTAAAACTAACAAATTTAATAGATTATTTAACATAAATGTCTTTTTTTAAAGCTACACTTGTATCCCCTTATGTTGATAGTGGAGTTAACGGTGCTACTTTTGTACACCAAACAACAGCGATTTAAATTCAGTCATGCCATTGGTGTGATCATAATCTTTGTGGTCTTTGGCTTGTTGCTGTTGTTGGGCTACTTTTTGGGCGTGTTCTTGAAGCTGTTGCAGTTCAATTTCTGCACCCTGCAGGCCTGGTACACCATTTACGATACCCATCAGATGCTCTGCGATGTACATGGCTATAATCTGAAGGCCAACGAGTATACCTATGCTGCTACCAACATACATGCCGATAGACCCAAGTTCATTTGGACAATTGTAAAATATGTTGTATTCGGGCCATTTAGGGAATTGAGAAGACTTGTGCGAAAGTCTCGTACGAATCAAATTTGCTAAATAAACAAGGGAATGAAGCTAAAGACTTTCCCATTAGACTAACTAGTTAATAAGTGTCACTGGTTTAAAAGCTTTGACGTATCAGATTGATGTGGATTTCCCCATAATAACAAAGGGTTCCTACAATTAACTGAAATGTTTACTATCATCAAGCAAATGTTGGTCATTAGTACTTGGTCTGGTGGGGCCACTTGGTTTGCTTGTATGTTGAATGACTGATTCATTACCACATTGGGGACTAGCTGGGCGAATTGAATGATATATGTGGGCGACACTAATGACTGCCACATAATTGGACAGTGCTTGCAGTCACTTACCAATTGGATCGATGCATTCCAAGGTCAGGGCACATTTAAGCCATGGCAACATGATCTTTTCGCTCACAAACTGGCTGTCCATAAAGAAGACCGCATCGAGATCAACCATACGCAGAAAGATGAAATCCTCTGCATCCGATTCAAAGAAATCAAACATCTTTGGATGTGTGCGTGATGAGACAGCCGTGGGCGTATTCCAGCCGAGTACGCCGGAGACATTAACCCGTCGCTGTAGCGACTGTAACTCCCGATAACCGCCACGTATACGCATATAGTTCTCGGCAAACAACACCGACTTGGCCCTTCTCAGCGCATCCTTTATCACAATCGGGCGATACGCGTGCGTGCGCTGATCATTAACGAACGAGGGAAACTCGGACAGATCATAGGTGATCACCACACAGCGACTGCTGTTGCAGTAGGCACTCAACGAGCGCAACTGCTCCTCGGATACGCCCAGATCATAGATGAGCAAATACTCGCCAGGCAGTCGACTGGCTATGTTTTGGGCCAAGAGTATAGCCGATGCCGCCTGTCCCTCCTGCACGTAGGTGACTATAGTAAAGTTGGTCTTGGTGCCATTATATGGCGTCGTAATGCGTTTACGCTGATTCTGATTCTGATTACTCTGCTCCAGCTCTAGCTGCGTGCCATCCTCCTGTCCACGCAGCTGTCGCAGTTCGCTGACTTCCTCCGCCTTTTGTCCTCCTCCTCTCGCGCTCTCTGGCACTGGCTTATGTGACTGCTGTGCTTGTTGTTGCTGCTGTGGTTGTGCTTGCTGTTGTTGGTCATAATTATTTGCACTTAGCGACGAAGTGTAGCCCAACAATATCAAGTACTTTGGCTCCAACTCGAGCTTCTTGGGCTCCGAGCCAACGCGCAAGTTCTCCTGAAAAGAGAAAAAGAACAAAAATTAGTTGGAAAATGAAAAATTTATTAGATTTTTAAAGCCACGTATCTCTTACCACCTCGGCCCTGAGCTGATCAGTCAAGAATGGCTGGTAAAATATTTTATACACCTTTAGTTTATCAATATGTCCTTTGCCTCAACTAAACAAACTTGTTTGGCCCAAAGTAGAGCGCACAATTGTTGACAGTCTCTATTGCCATCAGTTTGTTGGCCAACATATGTGAGAAATCTTTGTAATAGGAGTGGAGGTAACCACACGACCTTCTTACAATTGAGCTCCAGTGAACAAACATGACAATAGAAATATATTTGCCTACAACTCCGCAGAGAGTAGCAAATAAAAAGAATATTGGTAGTGAAAGTGAAAACAGGGCCAACAGAATTAGTACAAAATGGCCATGATAAACAGTTGTTTACAATGGAAGGGAGGGGGGCGTGTCACATGTCGATAAAAAATATATATTTTGGCCTAACAAACGAATTGCGCCTGTTGGGCCGGGCTAACAGAATCCCACAGTCGCTGACTGTCGTTGCCACAAATCGCATGACAGCTTGACACGCCCACCCCATACACCCCTTGCCTGCCGCCCACTTTGTGTCGAGCAGCGCGCAGTGTGTCAGGGTCCAAAAGAAAGCGCTGTAAGAGCTTTGGAAAAATTAATAAAATACTAGTAAATACTTTTTGGTATTTTTTTGGTATTAAATAGATTATTATTAAATAAATTCATCAATATGATACTTTAGTTCATTGTTCAACCAACACGAAAAAATAAACAAAATACTAGTTAATACTAGTTGGTTTTTTTTTAGTATTAAATAATTTGTATAGTAGTTCATGTCTTAAAATTCATCAAAATTATATTTTAATTCATTGTTCAACCAACACGAATAAATAAATAAAATACTAGAAAATACTTTTTGGTATTTTTTAGTATAGTAGTATTTTTCTAAAGT
Source organism: Drosophila acutilabella (assembly GCA_035046005.1). Taxonomy (NCBI): domain Eukaryota; kingdom Metazoa; phylum Arthropoda; class Insecta; order Diptera; family Drosophilidae; genus Drosophila; species Drosophila acutilabella. Next base: position 9,546,191 of record JAWNOK010000024.1, on the reverse strand, counting down.
AGTTCCTGTCTTAAAATTCATCAATATGATACTTTAATTCATTGTTCAACCAACACGAATACACACACTTAAAAGTTAAAACATTAAGAAAAAAAAAACAAAAAAAAAAATTACAATAAAAATACATAAAAAAAAAAAAAAAAAAAACTATATTATTACAAGAATGGATCAATTATCAAAGGAGCAGTTGAACTACTTCCATGAGCTGTACAATGTGATCAACAAGGACGGCGACTGTAGCATCACACACAAGGAGCTCGCCGCTGTCTTTCAAGCCCTGGGCGGTAACCCGACCGAAGGTCAGGTCCAGGACATGATCAACGAAGCGGACACCGATGGCAATGGTACGCTCGAGTTTGAGGAATTTGTCGATATCATATTGCATAAAATGAACGATGCCGATCAGGATGTTTTGCGTGAGGTTTTCTACATGATCGACAAGGATCACAATGGATTTATATCGACGGCAGAACTGCGTACTATTTATATAGCCTTGGGTGTTAAAATCGGTGAGGAAGAGATCGAAGAAATGATTCGCGACGCGGATCTTGATTCTGACGGTGTCGTCACTTTGGAGGAGTTCATCATGATGATGTCTTGCAATTAGCTATCAAAATTATAAACGTATTACAATCGCAGTATTTAGAGCCAATTTCTCAATATGAGACTGTTACATTACACTCTGAAAGCGTATTGAGGGATTAGCTCTAAGTGTCTAAGATTGAAAGGACAAGGTAAACTTAATTCGAGCTATGGAAAAATTAACAGTGTTTAAGCGGCGGACTTTAATATGTTTTTCAAACCTAAAAGACTTTGATATTTTCGAAAAACTTAATAAAAATCTTTTGTGTATTCAATATTTGAGAGTATTTATTTCTTTGAAAACAGTAGTCCTTGAAAAAGCCTTCTCAAACAACCTATTTTGGTCTATACCTTAACAAACTGAGCACACAACATACTAAACAACCAACACAGCTACTTGTATTATCAAAAAATATATATTTTCCGGCTTTAAAAATTTATTAAAGTTTTTGCATAAGAGTTTAGCATGGAGGGCTTCAATATACACGATGATACACTGCAAGAAATACGCCAGGCGTTTCAGGTATTCGATCCATTCAATACGGGCAAGATCACCAGCAAGCAAATGGGCATTGCCATGCGAAATCTGGGACACTATCCCACTGAAGCTGAGCTGTACGATATGATCGATGAAATTGACTTGGATGGCGATGGGGAAATTGATTTCTTTGAGTTCCTGCAGATGATGATGAAGCGCTTGGAGGGTCTCGCAAAGGAGGAGAACCTGCAGATAGCATTCAAGCTCTTTGATCGTGATGACGATGGCTATATATCGGCCATAGAACTGAGGAATGTTATGTATAATCTGGGTGAGAGGTGTACCGATGAAGAGTTCAATGATATGATGAAGGAAATCGATACCGATAATGATGGTCGCATCAGTTATCAGGAGTTTGTCAATGGCGTGAGAAATTAACTGATATTTCCCCAAAAAGAGAAAAACTTAATTAAATGAAAGCAACACATAATCCTTAACTCGCATTTTAATTGCCACATTTTGACCAGGTTTTCTTACCCCGCTTGTTGTGCTTTTTACCCATTAGCCACATGACACGCAGCGCCTAAAAGTCGGCACTATAATTTCTCTGCTCGGCACGTGAGCAACAATTTGAATGCAAGCAACTCGTGACTCAAAATGTTGGCATGTGCCTAATGGCGTAGTGGTAGGGGTAGACAGGGGGGGGGGGGGACTATGTGTCATTAGAAGCAGGCACACACGCCCGCATACACGCACACACACACTCGCACACACACTGACGACACTTGGTCAGCATTTGTATAAACAAATGAAAGCGAAGCAAAGTAAAACAATTACGACTGCGATAATTTAAATTTTAAATATTTAAACTACAAGCTATCGTTTACCTTGGACTCACGTCTTGATCGAATCACATTTATAGACAATGAAACTGGCCACAGGTAGTGTTCGATAAGTGCAACGCAAAGACAACGCTGAAGATTTTGATTGAGTGTCATTTTCTTTAGTTTCTTTATTGAAAAGCTTATCTACAGTAAGTAAGAACCTCCTACATGTCCTAATCCGAGTTTTCTATACCTAGTGAGTACTATAGCTTCTTTATTTGAAAGTTTATCTACAGTAAGTATACGCTAAGTGCAATGGAAGGTTTTCAAAGAAAATGCTTAAGATTATGTGCTTATCTGAGGTTTACTTTCTTGCAGGCACTGTATTACATTGTCCCCCCATTTAACTAGCCACGGTGACCATTCGCTAAGTGCAATTCAAGTGTTTTAATTGCCTTTTTGTGATTTGTAAAGTAGTCGCTACTTTAATGCATTTATTATCTATATCAAATTTCATAAACTTCTAATACTTTGCTTAGGTCTCTCTTAGCCAAGTCTGACTGTAGTGGCAAGCTAGTCACTGCAACGAGGTTCCTGCTTTATTTTTAATAAACCCGATTATGGCCAAAGTCATTAAATTGTGGTCATTCAAACAGTGAACTTCCCTCACTTGCACTGCATAAATAATCTCCAGAAGGAACAACAACTCTTGGCAGGCACTGTCATGATGTAGCCCATTGTGTCTTGTGGTCATCTAGGACGCAGACAGCCTGTGTATTTTGCCAGGTCATCAGAAGCTCATTTGTGCTTATATTACATTCAATTATTAAACAATATCGAGCGCACTATATAGTACATACTATACCGATACACTATATAGTGTATAGTATATGACATAGTGACATCTGACTTGACACGAGTTCAGCGTCAGAGACAATGCGATGGGAACAACAACGAGCTATGCAATTAATTGATGTCACTTGCTGTCACAGGGTCAAGGGAAGTCAGTAGGAATGGGGAACGGGGAACGGAGGGAGGTCACAGGGATCAGTTGATGGTTGACTCGCTTATGCGTTGAGACACTTTAAGTGGGTGTACACAGTACACAGTCTCCCCCGCATATCAATTCACGCTGGATTATGGCCCAGAAAATTCCATAGACGACAGTTAATGATGCAAACTTTACAATTGCCATACATTTATTTCATTTCATTTAATCTAATTTATGGTGCCCTAAAACTGACCTATTGTCGATACAAAAATTAATGTTATAATTATCAAAACGGTGTTATCAGTAAACTGGTTAATTAGTTATCAACTCTCTTTTGGTAACAACTAAAGTGTTTTTTTATTTATCGACCCTATGGGTTTTAAGTGCTTTTATCTTGCGCTGAGAATACGCAGACCGCATTTATATGGTATATATATTTCTCTCAGACATTTTATGGATAACAAACGCCACGTTTAATAATTGCCGACGTTCTGGGAATTCTAGTTGAGTATTAACAATTGAAACGATGTGAGAACGAGAGAAAAGTGCTCGAAAAGTGGGCAACCCGCGGATTAAAAACACTTGACGTCACGAAAACAGCGTTTGTTAATAATGAACATCATCATGTTCATCATTAACATCATGATTGAGTTGTAGTGTGCTGCGTTGTTGAAGCGTGTGTCGCTTACTTAAAATACTTGACAATATTACAAACACTTTTAATGCCAACCTAGTGGGAGGGGGGAAGGGACAACAGTGTGTACGAAAAGTAGGTGCAAACGCTTCAATTGACAGCATGCAATATGTATATTTGTAGTGCTAAATATTGAATTGAATTTGTAAGAGCGTTTTCAATCACTCGACTATAACAATTGTAATTCAAACCGTTTCACATCAAACCAAAACCAAACCAGTTATGAATAAGCTCTATATATATATATAGTATATATAAAATAGAAACCGACTTATTGAACACAATGAGTTTTTTGTTTCTCTGTTCACTTGAAACTAGTTTATCCACTTGCATCTTAAGTCCAAAACAATTGGCACTTAAAGGCAGCTGGTAACTGAAACTAGTGTAGACTAACTAACAGATACGCTGTACTTTAAGTTAACAATATAACCCACAATTACTGTCTGAAGTACGCCACATATTTATAATTTCTAAACAGAAATAAATCGCAGCAAAAATAGTGCCGCAATGAGTCATAACTGTTGGGTCTTAAAAACAGTCAAGAAGTGACTAAAATAAAGGAAAACATCTGGACTATTTCCCATTACGGCTACGTTTTTAATCCCCTTTGTTTTATATTGTTTACCTATGGAATTTCCTACAACTTGGCCTGCAACCTATTCACGTGATACCCCGAAGTTATCAGCAAAGTTTTGATAAGACAAACTAGATAATAAAAACAAACTTCTAAGCTGTCTTTATTTAGGTTAGACTGACAATAATAGCAGCACTTACCATTTAAATTTTATGACTCTTTTGTGCCTAATTAACAAATATTTTAAAAGTTTATTGGCAAATCGAATTGCGTGTCGGATTCGTTAGATTTGTGGGTAATACGAGATCAAGTGGCAGCGGAAAGTTGCCTAATGTGAAACCACTGAAAAAAACATGTAATTCAATATTTAGACCAGAAATGGCCTGAAATGGCCCATGCCGCAATCTAATTAAAGCAAACAGTAAACGTTTTGGCCACACAAAATTAAAGCGAACAGCCAACAGCCAACCAACTGGAGCTGAATGCCATATATATATATACTTTATATATATTTCTAAAGTATACGCATGTTTTCATATGTTTTCCGGAATGAGTGAGGGAAAAATTTGATTTGGAATTTTTATGTAAACAGTCAAGTTACAGCCTGGCGCCTTGCCGACTGCCTCTGCTTGTTTTGGCCATGTCCGGAACTTATGGGCAGCAGTGGTGGGAACTGACAGTGGTATAAACAAATAGGCATTGGCATGCTATCCAAATGATGATATCTTGTGGGTCATTTACTTGTTTGCCTTGGCAATGGGCTCAGTCCGCGTTAACACCGGACACTTTCCCCTTCTACCTGCCTTAAAAGCTCTTCTAACTCGAGACGGCGACGTGTTTCAATTTGGCTAAAAGCCTCCGGAAAATAAGCATAAATGCTTTTACCATAGATATGTGAGGCCAGAGACAGAACCAGAGCCAGGGTTTAAATGTTTTGTGGGCGCGGTGACCAAAGGTCAAGGACATTGCAGACAAACTGATTAGGTTGCCAACTAATTACAGCTCTCAATCAAAATGAGTTAAAGAAATCTTTGATTACTGTTCGCAGTAATTGAGTCAAGTTCAAACGATAAAAACCACTTGAAAACATATTATAAAGATTAAGGCTTAGATAATAGATTTTGAATATTGTTCAATGAAAATCAAATTAAATTATAGGTGCGTTGAAAATGTTTGCGGAGGCGATAGACGACAAGGCCCAAAAGAACCGTCAAAAGCTGACACGTATTTGCGCTGATAAGACCAATACGCTATCACAAAAATAATAAATAAAATGAAAAGAAAAGAAAAGAAAAGAAACAATGGAAGCGCTTTATGGGAGAGCAGTGACAGCGACAGCTACAGGGAACAGTGTGCTGAGTACGTGCGAACTGGCAGTGAAAAGTGAACTTACCTGAAACTCTTTGAGCTGCTGATGCGTTTGCACCACAATGTGCTTGAAGGAATCGTTCGGTTCACCGGCTGGACCAAAGGCGATAAATACGATCGTTGCGATTATCACACCGATTAATATTAGTATCAAGTGTTTAGTTCGCATGGCCGCTAAAATCGATTTCGATTTTTTCTTATAGGCAATTTTGCGTGCAAAAATGCGCTTTAGTGTAAGTGACGCCTCCAGTCTGCTGGTGGTGCTGCTGCTACTGCTGCTTCTTCTTGCCACACAAAAAATACCACAAATCAACAAAAGTTGTAATTAAAATATCGTGGAATTGAAACGCGCTGGGAAACCATTTTAATTGAATTGTTTAGTTGTATTTGTTTTCAGTTTATTGTTTTTAATTATTTTTAAATTCAATTTCTGTTTGCTTTCTTCACATCGTTGCGAATTTTTTTAATCGATTTCACTGAAATAAAAAAAGAACTTTTTATTAAATTTAGCTGCACAAAAAATAGAAACAGAATTTCTTATTCTTTGACTGCATATAAACAAATTTGTACAGTGTATGCAAATATTTGTCACACATAGATATAATGTTCCGCTAAATCATGTAAACAAACAGTCAAGTTTGGCAGTATGTGCACAAGGCGTGAGCTAGCGTTAATCAGTGCCGCAATCGCTGATAATAATGCTAAGGAGCGGCATACAATTAAATATAATATAATAATAACTTTTTATTATATTCAGAAATCGGCACATTTGGTTCGCCTACTTTTCGACTGCACTGTGGACATGTGTACGTTATTCACCTTTGCGAATAGTTTTTTTTATGGCGCAATGCCAAAAGCAGCAGCAAAATTTCGTGCACAAGGCGATCTATTTAATAAATAGACAACCTACAGCAAAGGTCTCTGTCGCTGCCTTAGAATATTATTGTATGCAAAAATAATAGCGGTTTATAATTGGAAATGGCGCTTTACAAAAGGCGCTCACTTTTTTTTTCAGTCTGTTTTAATAACTGTTTTTGTTCGTCTTGTTGTTGTTGTTACTGCAGCTCTTTTTAAATGGTGGCCTGACATTGCAGCTTGCCGGCGCAGCGCAGCCTCCGCAATGCAAAAACTTTGATAAGCCGGGTGCTGGCTTATGTCCCGCACAGACCACATACAGTTATTACACTCTCACACACACATATACACTCACTCTCACTCACGCAAGTATTTGTCATATACATAAATACAGATGTGCTCACATTTTAGTTGCAAATTTTTACATAATTAGTACAGCTTTTGTTTAAAACTTTCACTTTCTTAGAACATTAAATAGCCAATTGGTTTATGCGGAGCCAATGATGTTTTTCGTCGACCGACCTCCGACTTTTCGGAAAGGAAATTGTGCAAAAGACTAGCGATGTTTTTCCGACCCACCACAAGCGAGCGACGACTAACTAACATTTATTTACATACTTTACAGTTCGTCTCACTGTTACTAACAGTGCCAATTTAACGAACGAGCACTCTCGCTCCTCACTCGATTCGTCGCTTGAGCCCGTGCCGCGACTGTTAAATCCAAGAGCGAACAGAAAAAAAATCCGGGGGGGTTGGGATTTTGGTCTTATATTTGGCTTATTATAAATAACCAAGAACATGAGTACAAAATAAAATTGGCCGTAATGTTAGTGGGAAAACAAATATTGGTAGCAGCGCAAATAGAGGGAAATGTAAATGACATAACCATTTGAGTAAAATCGTTATTAACAGAGAACCAATTAAGTTATCGAACTAATACAAAATATTCTATCGGCCGTCGAATTCCAAACAACGTCCAGCTGCGTCGTTAGCGAAAAATATGTGTTAACTTTGCGCAAGTAAAAAAAAACAGCTTTTATACCAAATAAAATAGTGGAAATTGCGTCTAGAAGGAGAGAACTGAAGCCTTTAGTATTAATAATGAACATATACAATAAATTACGCTCCAGAGAGCACGGACTTGGTAAGTAGTACGCTCTGCGCGGGAGTTTCATGCAATTTTGGCGCTCGAAATGCCCTGAGAGCGCGCTCCCGTTCCTTTCGCGGTTTCGCGGGTAATTCGAGCGCCAAAATAATAAATAAAGATTACGTGTGATTTACCATTTGCATATTTGTGTGAGTTTTGAGAGTTGAAGTGAAAGTAGAGTGTTTTGAGTGCATCCACTGCAGGGTACAATGACACTAAGATTGTGCTCCAATGCAGTAAATTCGTCTAGTCTGCGAATTTCACCAAGAAGAGAAACTAGAACGTAAACAAAAGCAAAGTATTTGACACTAATTTGTTTGTATATTTTGTTGCTTCCCACTTACAGCCAACGATCGGAGCTATGACTTTGCCCTGCACCGCCTTTGCGTCTCCCGGGAGGACAGTTGGCGTGGCATCTCCCCCGCCAGCTACAGCCCAGATTTCAATCCAGAGCCACCGATATTCTCGGCCAAGTTTGCCAACTGCGATGGCTACAGACACATACTGGCCATAGCCAATGAGGATGGCAAAATAGCACTGCAGGATACCACACAGCGTAACCAGGAGCCCGAGGAGCAGTCCCTGAATGCACCCCAATGTCATTTCAATGCCGTCTTCGATCTGGAATGGGCTCCAGGACAGATGCGTTTCGTTTCCGCGTCGGGAGATCACACAGCGCGTCTGTGGGAGGTGGCAGGCTCAGGAATTCGTGGTCTTAACTCGTATCTGGGCCACACGCGATCGGTTAAAACGGCCGCCTTTAAGAGAACAGATCCAGCTGTGTTTGCCACAGGTGGACGAGATGGTGCCATACTCATCTGGGACATACGAGCTAATCTAAACATGGATCTTACCTCCCGCATCGACAATTGTATTTACAGTGGCCACACGGGTGGCCCGGGAACACCACAATCCCAGCGCAAGCAACGCACACGTACGCCCAAGATGTCTAGCAACAGTAATACGTCCAGCAGCATTACCGGATTAGCTTTCCAGGACAATGATACACTCATTTCTTGTGGCGCTGGCGATGGAGTGATCAAGGTCTGGGATCTGAGACGTAACTACAGCGTCTACAAGAAGGAGCCACTGCCACGTCATAGTTTACCCTATGCGGGTCATTCGACCTTCAAGGGATTCACAAACCTCATTGTGGATGCGGCAGGAACGCGCCTATATGCGAACTGCATGGACAACACCATCTATTGCTATAACCTGGTCTCGTATGCACCCAAGCCCTTGGCCTGCTACAAGGGACTGCTTAACTCCACTTTCTACATCAAGAGTTGCCTTAGTCCCGATGGAAAGTATCTGCTGAGCGGAAGCAGCGATGAGCGTGCCTATATCTGGAATCTGGAGCATGCGGCAGAGCCGCTGGTAGCCCTGTCAGGACACACCGTTGAGGTCACTTGCGTTGCTTGGGGCTCTACACACGATCGTCCCATTGTCACCTGCAGCGATGATGCCAGGCACAAGATCTGGCGCATTGGGCCCACGCCAGAGTCCATCACATCCACAGAGCTGGCGGAGCAGTATCGTGGCCAGGCTAGCTATGTGCGTCAGTTCAACAAACAGCCAGCAAAGACCACACAGCAGCACAAGTATAATCTCAGAGATTTGGAGTCCACGCCGCGCTCCCTGAAACGTCTGATGGACCAAAACGAGCGTACGCCCAGCTCCGTGGAGAAGGTGGCTACAAAGCGCTCTTTTCTGGACATGCTGGGAGCGGGCAGCAGCGAGCTAACCGCCGGTGATCAACCCCAGCAGAAACGCATCAAGCCGCTGGAGTCGCGGGGTCGTCGCTTGTTTGGACCAACGTGTACCACATCCAGTGGCCAAGCCTTGCCCGTCATTGGGGAGGAGGAGAGTTCCAGTGCCAGTGCCAGTCACAATCAAAGTCCCGTGCCCGCCTGCAATCAGGAGAACAGTGAGGACATCTCACCGCTGCCCTGCCTCACAGCCAGCAGATTTCAGCAAGCATCTCCACTCAGCGAGCATCATTTAAATCACATTCCCTACACCTCACCGCCCACCACTTCTGCGCAGGCAGCTACAGTAGCCAGCAGCAGCACCACATCCTCCTCCACAGTCACCACAACGCCGCCACCAATTTCATCATTGATTTACTCGCCCACTTCAAATCTGCCCAACTTTGTGCTGGATGGAGAGGCACCACATCTGGGCATCATGTCACCCAAGCGCAAGGCCAAGGAGAAGGTAGATTGGCTGACCAAGATACGCAAACAGAAGCTGCTCTCCAACAGTCGGTCGCCGGTAACGCTTAGCGACAAAATGGCCACGGAAAAGTCTTCACCACTGTTGGGTGTGGACTCCACAGATGTTTTGGCTTCACCGCGTCTACAGAGTCTGCGCAACTCTGAGTGTAGTCCACGCTTGCAGGCCACGCCTCGACGACGTATCTCCCACAACGATGGCAATGCTGCACATCTGCGTACGCCCACGTCCAGTCGGCGGAAGAGTGAGACGACTCTATTGCGTTTCTTTAGCGTGCAGCGCAACAATGGCAGCACCAGTGGCCACGACGCGCTCGAGGATTCAACGCCCATGGAGGATGAGCTCGAGGAGCTGCCCAATCCAACGAGCAGCATTTTACCGCACCACACGCCCACAACGGTCGTGGGCAGTGACTGATCCTCTTGTTGTTGTTTGCTTCCTCTGCCTGCCTCCCTGCGTCATTCCCTTCCCCATCCTCAGCCCATAACTAGCTTCTAAATGGACCAATACTTTAAGTTATTATTTGTCTAAGTTCGTTTTAAGCCAAAAGTTGATTTTTCCCTCAGGGGAAAAGACCGTAAGTAGCCCAAATTTTGTCCACGTCTAGTTTTAGTGCCTAAGTAAACAGTTTGTACAGCTCCAATACAAAACTAAACACAACTAAATAAAGACTAACTATAAATACATTAATTACATATATATATAAACCTATAGATACCCTAGCTTTAAGCCCTTTTGACATGCATGTGCTTTTTGGCTGGGTCAACCACAAATATGACAATAAAAATGGAAATATTTCTATGAAAATTCGTTGGTTTTATGGCGGGAAAGCGGGAAAAATAACTGAATAATTGGATATAGTATTTTATAGGGTATGCTGGGATTTGGCAGGACATAACTATAGTTATTTGTAGGGTGTTCCGATGGGGTATTGATTGGAAGTTTTTAAGACAGGAGTTTTAGAGGTTACTCTGATGACTACAATCTATAAGAGATTTATTGGGAGGCCTATCTGATATAAACAATTATTTTTTAGGCCATTATTAAATGTATTAACTTTAGTTCTATAGGGTATTATTCAGAGGATACTCTCCTGACTACAAATTATAGTAGTTTTACAGGATATTCAATTCCAAAATATATATCTTTATTGCTCTTTTAAATCCAAAATTTTAACTGATATCTTTACAGTCGAATCTCATAGCTCATCTCATTGGAGCTTCTTGGCCTGGCCATTCTGCTCTGACAATCTCTGATTCGCCTGCTGTTGCTTCACTGTATTATTAAGGCGCGTAGTTCTGAAGATTTGGCGGGTCACGCCTAGTAACAGCAGCAGATGGCACAGATGCAGCGCAATGCTGGACAGATTGGTGCTGGGATAGGTGTTCCAACAGTACTCGATGATGCCCAGGATCAGATAGCGCACGCCCAGGGAGTAAGGCGTCGACCAGACCAAGTAGGGTAAGGTGTGGAAGTACCAGACATAGAACTGATAGTGCAAGGAGCGGGCACAGGCAATGCCAATGAAATTGCAGACAAAGAAGGGAAGCAAAGCTAGCTGAGTGCACTGATCGAAGTGGATGCCGTAGGGTTGGGATGGTGTCTCCTGCACAGGAGCAGCAGCGGGTGCTGCGGCATTTCGACCCGTTGATTGCTGCAGTCCCTTCTCAAATGCCTTTAGGAAGGCCTTCTGATCGCTGGTCATGGGCTCCTCAGCCTCCAACTCCTTCTGCTTGGGTTTCTTTTGATTCTCCTTCTTCAGCTCACGATTCTTGCGTGCGATTTGTGGCATGAGCAGCTCCTGCAGTTGACGCAAGCGCACGTAGCTCTTGAAGAACGTCCAGGTGGGCTTAGCGAAGGACAGCAACAGCAGCAGATGCAGCACCAGCAGAAACAGATGAAACTCCCGCTGCTCAAAGAACTCCTTGGTGAGGAATCTATAGTTGACGGTCCACTTGTGCTCGAAGATGCGTCCCAAGTCGAAGCTGCCACGCAAGTACTCCCAGGGATGTGTAAGCAGAAAGGGTGCTCCCAGCGCCAATTGAATTACCGCGCAGATAACGAGCTGCACCAACGTCTTAGGCACTCCCAAGTTGGCCAAATAGAACAGCAACAAAGCGGGTGCAAATAACAAGATGTTCATCTTGACGCCAACAGCCAAACTGAAGCAGATGCTGCCCACTGTCCAGCGGCGATCCATGAAGAGATTGAGGGCAGCATAGAGCAGGAGAATGGCCACGGGATCATTGAAGAGTCGAAGCACATAGATGGAGTGGATGCGGTACGAGGTGAAGGCACTGAGCACCAACACATAAGGCGGCACTTTGCGACTCTTGGCATAAAGTCGCAGCACGAGACACATTTGCAGTAAATAAATGCAGGCAAAAATGTATTGGGCCAGACGCACATTGGTGCCATGTGACGTCAAGTAGTAGAAGGCCGAGTAAATGTAAACAAATGCAGCAGGGTAGACTAGTGGCCCAGTATCACCTGCAGAAATAAATAAAAATTAATTTCATTAAAATACAACAGTATTTCATTCAAACACTTCGCGCACATTCGAATTGGAACTAGCAAATGAGCGAACGTGAGCGAACTGTGCGCGCAACGTCGTGACTGTCAAAATGTCAAAGTGAAAGAAATAAAACGAGAGCGAGAGATAAAGATCTAGAGAGAGTGAGTGAGAGAGAATATTTTGTACTACGAAACAGCATGGAGGTTATTACGGCATGTTGTTAGAGCTGCCTGCCAAAATAGAGAGCGGAGATTCTAGAGTTACAACAGTACTAGTTAATGGACAAAATGATTTCGTGTAAAAATTTATGTGTATTGCGCCAATTGCCATTCAAAACCAGCTGCCGGCAGTATAACGCAATTCAATTCAACGCAGCGCTGCTGCTGCCGTCAGCCAGGCCAATAAAATGGAGACTCCGGTCAACTCCTGCCACCGCCAGCGCCACAGTAACAGCCACAGCTGATGCCTGGCACATGAAAGCTGCCTGGCAACAACCACATCACCGCACAATCTACACATCGAGCTCGCTGCAGGCCAAGGATTACTATGCAACGCTGGGCGTAGCAAAGAATGCGAATGGCAAGGACATCAAGAAGGCCTACTATCAGCTGGCGAAGAAGTATCATCCGGACACAAACAAAGACGACCCAGACGCGAGTAAGAAGTTCCAGGAAGTCAGCGAGGCCTATGAGGTGCTCAGCGACGATCAGAAGCGACGGGAATACGACACCTATGGGCAGACGGCAGAGAATATGCATCGACAGGGCGGTGCACCTGGTGGTGGTGGCTTTGGCGGTGGACCCTTTGGACCGGAGGGATTCTCACAGAACTGGCAATTCCGTTCGACCATTGATCCCGAGGAACTCTTCCGCAAGATCTTTGGCGAGGGCAACTTTCGGTCCAACAACTTCGATGACTTTGCAGATTCCAAATTTGGCTTTGGCCAGGCCCAAGAGATGGTCATGGACCTGACCTTTGCCCAGGCGGCGCGTGGCGTCAACAAAGATGTCAACGTGAACGTGGTGGATCAGTGTCCCAAGTGTGCCGGCTCCAAGTGCGAACCCGGCACAAAACCAGGTCGCTGTCAGTACTGCAATGGCACCGGCTTCGAGACTATCTCGACGGGACCCTTTGTTATGCGTTCCACGTGCCGCTACTGCCAAGGCACACGCCAGTACATCAAATACCCGTGCGCCGAGTGCGAGGGCAAGGGCAAGACGGTGCAACGTCGCAAGGTGACGGTACCGGTGCCGGCGGGCATCGAGAACGGACAGACGGTGCGCATGCAGGTGGGCAGCAAGGAGCTGTTTGTGACGTTCCGTGTGGAGCGCAGTGATTACTTCCGTCGTGATGGCGCTGATGTGCACACAGACACGCCCATTTCGCTGTCACAGGCCGTGCTGGGCGGCACCGTGCGTGTCCAAGGTGTTTACGAAGATCAGTGGCTCAACATTGAGCCGGGAACATCGTCGCATCGAAAGATTGCCCTGCGCGGCAAAGGATTGAAGCGTGTGAATGCCCATGGACACGGTGATCACTTCATACACATTAAAATCGACATCCCAAAGAAGCTAAGCAAGGAGCAACGTGCACTGCTGGAGGCCTATGCCGAGCTGGAGGAGGATACGCCGGGACAGATACATGGCATGGCGCAGCGGAAAGATGGCAGTAAGAAAGCAACGTAAATAGATTTTATAACTAACGAACTAGACGTGTCTTTTGGGAGTTTTCTCTTTGTCAAAAAAAAAAAAAACAAACTGCAATTACTCAAGTAATTATGTAATTGCTATGGTAATTAGAATTGAGACAACTTAAATGCCAACACTCTCTTGATCACAAAACTAACTAAACATCATTTCTGTCTCTTTCTCTTCCCACTCTCAATCCTTTTTCTTGTCTGTTGCAGCGCAGGTGCGAGTAAAGGAGCTAAAGAGGACACCAAAAACGCAGCAGCGGGAACAGCTGACAGCAGAAACGCAGACACAAACAGCAGCAGGACAGAAGGAACAAAAGCAGAAGAGGATACGAAAACACGTAAAACAGTCGAAGCCGGAAACGGAAACGCAGACGAAGCCGCCAGAGAAAGTGGAAGCGGCGGCGGCTTCTTGAACAAAATTAAATCCATGTTCAACTAGGTTGAAATGTGCTTGTTAATCAATGTTTTGTCATTTGGCCCTCGGTCGCAATGTTACAAATTTGTTAATTTGCCTTTTAAGTTTATGAAATTTTGGAGAATAATCCAAAAAAAAGAATGAAAACAAAACAAAAAAAATCGAAAAAAAATTGAAAAATATATAGCAAAATTCACAGTAGGAACAATTTGTACCAACTTTTGTCGCCTAAACTTTGGTCACACTGTGCCTGCTCGCTCTCTGCTCAACCTGGTGGCCAAAAATAACCCGCCAATGGGGCACAAACAACAACTTACCTCGCAGCAGCGCATAGTTTGTGGTGCCATTGAGAAATCCCTCGCATTCCTGTCAACCAAAATGAATTGAATCAATATAGATTATTTGGGTAAAATGCTGCTACTCACCTGCATATAGGCCACCCAGTCGATCTCTGTGTATGGCACACGGTTAATCACAAACACATTGATAACCGCTTCGGCCAGAACAATCAGCACGGCCACAATTGGCAACGCAGCCGGCTCAAACACCAGATATTTGACAAAGTTCCAGTTAACATACTTGTCCATCAGTGTCTGCAACAGGTTGCTTGGCTTTTTGCGACGTGCCGCTGGGCGGTTGTTGGCTTTGGGTGGTGCCATTTATTACACAAATTTAATTGTAATATTTTGGTGGTAAAACTAACACGTACACATACGCACACACATACAAACACCAGCGGACCGACAGAGGCATGCAATGAAAGTGACAAGCCGATCAGCTGTTTGCGGCGATATTGCGATGACAGTTTTGTTAGAGACGGTCTTTGGCGCCAAACGATAACATATTTGAAATGAGTGTTGCATACTTTTAGGCTGTAACTTAATTCTGTTGCACCTTAAAGTTTCAAAACTAAACTTAAAACAAAGCAATTGAAATAATAAATTATTAATAAAATATAATTTAATATGACATACCTTTCAAATTTAATATTCCACATTAATTTATCATAATTTAAAGCAAAAGTCCTCCCATTAAACTGTGTTTAACAATAGCTCGTTAACTTGGTTTAAAAGCAACTTAACTGCAGTCAATGTATTATTTACTAATGGGCCAGCATAGGAAACCTAATCCATGTGCTGTCGTTAGCTGCACGTCAGTTGAGCACTGAAAAGGCAATCAAGTTTCACCTAATTCACGTCGCCCATTCCAAAAACTTCAACTCGGCTTTAGTGGATGGCTCGTTTACCGAGCCATGATCTAGTCCTGTCCTGAGGTCGGGTACACTAGTCAGGCATGTAAATGTTGGCCGTTTTAAAAAGTTACGTGTGGATGCTCCTCTACGCTTTCTCGAGATAACCACTTTTGCACTGTACGCGCCCTGTGGCCAAAAGTTTTTAAGCGCAATTAATTGACAACCAGCGAATGTGGATGTTTTTCAGATTTTCAGCGAATTCCCTTAACCATCCACGGTACATACATATAGGTAGATAGGTACGTAGGTAGGTTTGTATGTATATATTTTTTTTTGCCGTACGTACACGTGCACTAATTGTGCCCAGCGCACCGTGTATTCGCAAAAAGTTGACAAATGGCATGCAAACTGTTTCAATGTCCGTGTCCGTGTCCATATCTGTGCCCGTATCCCAGTCCATGTCACTGTCCGTGTCTCTGTCCGTGTGCCCGTCCGTGTCCAGTTGAACTGCTCAAATGGCTGCAATTATGTGATGCCTGAGGTCAGTTGGAGTCAGTGCAGTCAGTGGAGCCAGTAGACAGTGGAGCTGGTTGTCTGTGGGAGGTTGCTTGTTTCCGTTTCGAAATATTTTTTGAAATATGTACCACAGAACAACGTATACATGGAATGCGGTAAAAGTTTATAACAAATATTTAATAAAAGGAGGCAAGAATTTCTTTTTCAAAGCCTCATAATGGAAATAAAGGATTATTTTTAAATGATTATTTATTTGATTACCCTACAAAAATTGTATATAACTTTTCTGCTTTACTATCTTAAGCTTATAAGTTGAACTTACTGCATAAAATTGACTGGGTATTTAAGCCTTCGATACATCCTATTTAGTAATTCCTACTTGATATTTTTTTTCCTTTTCGTTTTCATACAAAGTTACTGGAACTCAACAGGCAACTTTCTCTCCACTCGCTCCATTTGTGCCTTCCTCAACATCGACAACGGTGTACAGTGCACAGTGTACACTGTGCAGATACAGATACCGAAGCCTGCTCCGTAATCGATTCAATATTTACACACACACACACACACACACACACAGAGCACACTTATACTTACATGAGAGTAGATATGATTGTTCATATCAACTTAAATTCTATTTTTATGTACAATCTTTGCTGCTGAGCATCGTGGGTCGTTGCCAGTTATCATTTAGTATACTAGTCGGCATTTAGTAGTATGAACCAATGTTCACATATTTGTACTTATTATAGAACTAAATCGGTCAACTCTTATCAGGCGTCGCACCAATACAGGAACACATCGACCCCAACACACTACAGCTACAGGGTGTTAGTCTGTGTGTGTGTCTAGGGGGCTGCTGCAGAGATAACTTAAATAAGTACATACATAAACTAAACAGTGCGAAAATTGTTTATTAATCAATATTGCTTTATGCATGTAAATGTGCATGTGTGTGTTATCAAATGAACTGATAATAAAATCTAGCAACTGACAGAACAATGTAGAATACAAGAGTGCAAACATCTGTGTGTGTGTGTCTGTATAAATTTATGCAGATGTGTGTACGGTTCTAGCTGCAATTGACAGTAATTTTAATAGTTTCCATATGTAACTTTGTACTTGATTGTTCTGTTTATTGTTTGTAATTTTTTCATTTGTTATTAATTTCAACGCTTCAATAACAAATGACTTCATTTAAAATGAGTACTTAATTGCTTTAATTGTAAGATAAAAAGCATCGTTTATGTTAAGCAGGCCAACTGATAAGTCCAATGAGAAGATGAGGAAAAGTAACGGCAACCATCCAGTGAGATGAATTGGAATGAGAGATATTCCAGGTTCATTCGCTGTGATTGTCTTCTTTGTGCCCTTTTGCTGTTTGCTATTTTATTGTGCCTTGATAGGCAGCAAAAAATTTTGCTTTTGCTTTCGCTTGTGCTTCTGGCATTGCTTTGGCACTTTGCTTTATGTACACACAACGAAGGAGACAAAGCGGCGAAACAAACAAACTGTTGATAATTGAGCAGAGGCGGAGAGCGCGAACGTTGCTAGGCACTCAATTACACACACACACACGCATACTAACAAACATTGAGGAGCTTGCTTGTGTGTGTGTAGAGTTAGGCCTATGAGCAAGTGTGTGCGTGTGCTAGGCGTGTGCATGTGTGTGCCAATTCTCGTGGGCGGCGAAGGTGGTGGTGGCAAATATCTGAAGGGGGGGAGGAGTGGGACCATTTAAGAGTTCAATCATATCAAGCGTCGTTTTTGTCGCGCCATGTCAATGTGGTGCTCGTTTGCAGTGTCACATTTTTTTTTTTGGATTTTTTTCTTGTTGCCTTTTTACTGCATTGCACACAAACGCACGCACAGACGGGGGCATATAAATACTTACACACATACCTTAGTAGAACAAAAGCAGCAACAAACTGTGTAATAAAGAAAGAAAATAGCATAGACTGGCAAATTTTGGAACAGGGTTAGGCGATCTCTAAACACTCTACAAAAGTTCCACAGACTCTTTCAAATGTCAACAGGCAAACAAAAAGTGTTTCTATGCATATTCCGCTTTTGAAAATGTTAATTGCTAGTTTTTGAGATGTAGTAGAGTGCACTTTGATGCAGAGTAACTAATAGCAACAGCAACAAAAAGTAGAGCTGAACTCTTTTCATATGCGCTTGCTGTAGTTGTAGTTGTTGTTGGTGTTCTTATTATTGTAGTTGTTGTTATTGTTGCTGTGTTGCTGCTGCTACCGTCGGACTGACTGCCTGTTGCTGCTCTTCTCACATTTGTCTGTAGTCAGCCATCGAGCTATCTCGCTCATTCGGCTGCACGTAATAAGCTTACTGCAAGTGTGTGGGTGTATGTGTAGCACAGTTCGTAAACACACACACACATACGCACACAGGCACACACTTACATATTTCGTTTAGCTTTCGTGCAATTGTTGTTGCTTGTTTACGAACAGCAGACCAGCCAGCGAGCGAGCCAGCCAGTCAGGCAGTCAGGCAAGCAAGCAAACAGCAGCAGCAGCAGCTGGGAACGATTTCAGTTTGAATTTGACAGTGGCCGCGTTCGGTTGTCGTCGAGTTAACGGCGCGCCAAAGCTACAGAGCCGATCAAAAGGCCACAAAGCCCAGCTTTTACTTAAGTCGCGAGAACCAACAACACTGAGCACATAAAATAAGAGCAAAAGCAGCGATAAAAGTGTTCAATTTGTTTCGTTCAAGTTTTTAAGTTGTTTATTTTATATGCATTGTTCTGGTAAATTATTCATTTTAATATAAATGTGCAAAAGAAAACAACGCTATGAAAATACAACACACAACAACACAATACAAACAAACAAAAAAGCTACAATAGCAAACACAGAAAATATTAAAGCTAAATATCATTGTTATTGCATGGAAAATTACTACAAAAATTTCTTATTCGACGTAGACTCCAAAAATCAAAATCAAAATAAATATTAAACAAAAATGCTCAAGAAAAGCAACAACAAAATGTATAAATTGGTTTGACCATACAAGCAATTTAAATGACCGGCAGTATTGTGTTTAAATGTACACACATATATATTAAAAAATACACACACACACATACATATATATGTATAAATTTCTATTGTTGTTGTGCCATAATTTAAATATACGTTTATTATTATTATTATTGAGCTGTTTTCGCGCCAAATGCATTCAAGTTCGAGTTTGATTTGTGTGTATGTATGTGTGTGCTTGTGAGTGTATGTGTGTGTGAGCGTGTGCGTGTGGTTATAAACTAAAGAATCGGCCCAACTAAAAATTCAAAAATATTTTAAGTATCAAAAAAGGTGCCTTCCACCTTCAAAACAAATATCAGAAAAAAGAAACAACAAAATCGAGTGATAAATTTATAATCTTAAGCAACATAAACACAAACACGCGTGTCATTTCACAGGCACACGCACACACACACACACACACGAGCAGCTTTTCTAAAAACAAAAAATTGAGAAAAATAAAGTATAAATGGGAAACACAGGCATACAGGCATGCACACAAATATATGTACACATTCAATGAAAATTTGTATGCAACGGAAAAGTGTTGACTTGAAATAAAAGAAAATATTAAAATAATTTAAAATAACAAACAATTGATGTAATTTGCATAAATGCACAGTACAGTGAAGCTCTGCTAAATCGAACGTACACTGTTCTCATTTTAATTAAGTTTCACTGTCCAATGCACTTAAGTTGTGATTGAAATTTTACAATAATCTCTTTCTCTCTCTTCTCCTTCCACGTCCCCTTCGGCATGCCCTTCCCCTTTTTCTTCCCCTTCCCTTAGTACCTTTGTTTTGTCCTCAATTCTCGCGCTTTCTCGTTATCAACGCTCTCTTGTAAATGACACGACAAACAAGCGCGAAAGTTTATGTTTAAAAAATAAAAAGGAAAGAGAGTAAATAAAGAGAAAGAAATAAAGAAAAAGAGTAAGAAGAAAAAGCTGCATTGGTTATCAGACTCGAGCGATTATATAGACCTGCATATAAGCAAGAGACAGCAGCAACGTGTGTTCGCGTTATCAGGTAACGAACAAAACAACAAAAGCAAAAACAAAAGCAGAAACAGAAACAGAAAGCCAAAAGCAAACTCAAAAAAAGAAAAACAACAACAACAACAGAAATAAAGCTGGCACGTTGTTGTTATGCCGATGACTTCCAACAACAGTCAGAGAAACAACAACAGCAACAACAGTTATAACAACAACAACAACAATCTGGAACTGACAGACAGAGCCATCGGTTCTGTGGGTAAGTTTATAATTATTTTTACCAGTTATGGATATTGTTTAAAATTGCTTTAAATTAAGATTTGAGTAGCATTTAATTTATTAGTCGAAAATGGCATACAAATTAAGATACCCTGTAGCAGTGTCAGCTTTATTAAATAAGCATTTAATTTATGACAGGCGTATACTAAATATTATTTCACATACCCTGTAGGCAGAGTCGCCGTTACTTAAATGCCATTTATTGTTGTCTAAAATGAAATCTTGAATTTGTATGCACTGTGGGCAGAGTGGCCATCATTTGTTAAGCAATTAATTAATTGTAGTTAAGAAATAAATTTCATTTAATACCCCAGAAAAGTTTCATTAACTTGAAGTAGCTTTACTCCCATGTAGCCTTGATATGCCCTGTAAACAGGCAAATACAAACACACCCTGTTTGCCGTATCACCCTGTACATTTTAAATAAGTTTTAAGCCCTGTGAGCTCCCTTTGACTGGCTCTTTACCAACATTTTGTGGCTTTGACTTAATACATGTGGGGTGTGTGTGTGTGTGTGTGGGTGTGTTCCTGTGTGCGTAAATGAAATGACAGGTTGCAGCACTGCAACAAGTTGACAAACTATTAAAACATGGCTTAAATCAAATCAAAGGCCAAAAATTGTAATTGATTGACAACGGCAGGATGTGAAACTCAATTACGACCAAAAAGGATGGATACCACTCCTATACTCCTGCTACTGACGCGGTTCCTGCTACCACTCCTGCTGTTACTGCTGTGTTTTTGCCATTTGACATTTCCCATTTTCCAATTTTCCCATTTTAGCAGTTGGCAATGCGATTTTAAGCATTTAGCAAAAATGCAAATGTGATTTTCTCATAAACTGATTGCCTTTAGGCCACATGTCAGTGCCAGTTGCAAGAAATGCGTCTAAATTGTTAACGTGGTTTGAGCATAATCAAATGTGCACCCCACACACACACACACACATGCACATATACACTATCGCACATGAAATTTGTTCGAGAAAATTGCCACTTGACCTACCACACGGAAATCTAAATAAAGCAACAAATTTTTTATGTTTATTTCTCGCTCGTTTATTTATTTCATGCTTTGCTCAACTATGCGCAAATTTATACATTGAGTATTTACATGTGTGTGTGGAATTTCACACACACACACAGACACCCTTACATTTTGTACTTGTATACAATTATTTTCCGAGTGAATTTCTTGTGACTTTTCTTGGCTGCTTTTACATTTTCATGTAATTTATTTTAATCAAGTGAGCAAGTGAATGTAACAAGCACTTGGCATACCCTGTAAGGCAGCTACCCAGCGGCTAGTTTAGTTTATTACAATCCTACAATTAATTTGTGTATCTTTACAGGGTATTGCCTTTTACAGGGTATTGTTAGGCACTGTCTGCAGACAACACTTAGTTGTTTTTCATTTCTTTTGTTTTCTTGACCTCTAATTTGATGTATGCGTTCGCTCGCACATTCCACAAGTCACTTTTTTGACCCAAATTCTTGTTAGTCTACGCCTGCTGTTTGGTTTAATAAGTGAAAAATGCCAAAAATGCATAAAAACAAATTAATCGATGGATTTATGCGTTTGCAGGGGCTGTGAAAATAGTTTATAATCCACTGAATTAGTAGATTTATTTAAATTTGTAATTAATTTTATTTTGCTGCGTCTCACGCTGCGTATACGTAACGCGCGTGTGTCGAGCCATAAAAAAGCGCCGAAAACAACAGGCACAGCAACAACTGGGCTGTAGCAGTTTATGCCAATTATCAGAGATATCAATTGTTGTCATGACAACAACAACAAGAACAACAAGAACAAGTCATGAGCTCACACAGCTACAAAATTGCAGTTATTTAACTGTTTTTTATTTGTCGCGACCTCTGTTTTGGTTGCCATGAGCGCTTAGCACGCTGATTGTCTGCCTGTGTGTGTGTGCCACAAGTGTCTGTTTTACCCACTTATTTTTTTATTGTGTTTTGTAATCATTTGGTGGCGTTTATTAAGCGAAGCTTGCACTTATTTATTACTAACTTGATTTGCCAAAACAGTCGAGCATATTTAAACACAGTTAATAAAACTTGTGTGGCATGCAACGCACACAAATTGAGGTGACTGAACTGGCAGCGTTGCATGCAACACACTCGACTGGCAGCCACTTAAACTGGGTCTCACTGTAGCCCACTGTAGCCCACTGTAGGCCACTGTAGTTGCCAATTATTTGCCCCCTCCGCTTGTTACGGTTTTGTTTCAAGGCAACAATTTGATGCACTGTTATTTTTGATTAATAACTAACTAACTAAATAACTAAATAACCGTTATTAGTTGGCTAAAGTTTTCAATTAGTTAAGCAAAAGTTTTGCACACACAAATTTAATTACGAGCGCATAAAAAGTCTTTAACAAACTTTATCTATTAAAAATGCATCTGGCAACGCAGCGATCGTCGTGGTGTCTGGCAAGGACGGGCGTAGAACTACCGTTATCAACCCCTAGTGACTAGTGACTGCGATGTCTATCGTTATCGCTGGCACTTATCATCAGTTAAGAGCCAGTTATTACCAACTTGATTTAAGTTTATTCAAACAACTTGGGCTTTGTACTATTGGTAATCACTGTAAAGCTCTTAACTTGTGCGTTAAACGAGCTAAATGGAAAAGTTCTTAGCTCTTTTATTTTCTCTGTAAGTGTAAAGAGGGAAAATTCGTACATTTTGCTGTTTTCCTGTTTGGCATTGTTCTGGCTTTGTGGTTTTTCTATTACCCCCCTGCCCCCCTCTCAGTTGTTGTTGTTTTTTGGTTGTTTCAGCTTGAAAAGTTTGCTTTTAATTACTCCATTTTCAGCTTACGAGTTCGTGCATTTTTCATGGCTTTATGGCGTTTTTTGTTCAAAAAAACTTTGAGCCATTTAATTGTTGAGTCCATCGACTTTTTTAGCCATTTAATTATTCAATTCGCTGACAAGATATCAAAACAAGGTGTGAATTTCCATACGGTTAAAGATCAGTTTAAATAATATATATAATCAATGACTAATGGCTATAATTTGGCTCACAAACTTGATAGTGGCTAATCAAGATTGATTGAGCAAACCGTAAGAATCATAAAGTTTCTTAATTATGGCTATATTGTTAATCTAATCAATTTATTATTAACGCCTGGCAACAGCTACAAATTTATTTATTAATTACAATTATTAAATACTTTCCGACGAAAAGTTAAGCTTCATTTAAGCCACCAAAGAAAACTTTCATTTTTTGCACTCACTGTTCTTATTTATTTGCTTTGCTTTTGCTTTTGTTTGCTTGTTTGCCTGTTTGCTTTACAGCTTTGGCGGTTTATCACAGCTAGACAATGACGTCAAACAGTTTGTCTGACTGATAAGCGAACAAGTCAAATATATACACATTATTTATAATATATTTATGCTTGCCTTAGTACACAGTCATTGTAAATACACTGAGAAAATTTAAGTAGTACGTTATTAAAAACTTAAAGGAAATTTAAATGGGTTTGCCTGGGAAAGAGCTTAAACTTACTGCCCTCAAAGTTTCCTTTTGCCTGTTAAGTACTGCCCCATTTCTCTCAGTGCATCTACTTTTAAGCACAGCAGCTTAGCTGCCAGATTTTGCCAGTTTTCCATTAACATTTAAAGCTTATAAATTTCGAGGAAAACTGTGAAAGGCTGCGACTTGGCGCATTTAACTAAACTAATAGTTAATTAATGACTAGCTAATATGCCTAATTGATAATTAGTGAGTTGCAATGCAGGCAGCAGATGAGCTAATTGATACACAAATGGAACAGTAAGACCACAAGTTCGCTCAGGTGTCATTTGTGGCAGGTGGCAGATGGCATGCGCCCCTTTGTGGCCGTGTGGCAGGCGGAAGGCGGCAGGTGGCAGGTGGCAACTCAATCAGTAAAATAAGAGAAATAAATAAACGGAATAAAACTTTTGGCATACGTAAGTGCTTGCTAAACGAGACTATTTGGCAACTTTTGTGCGCTTTTGTTTTTGTCACACACAAAGGCACAGCTACAGATACAGCTACAGATACACAGTAAAAGATACAGCTACAGTTGTTGATGTTGTTTTGGCTGTGTGGCTATTTCTGTACACTGTGACTAACTAGTTGTTTATGCCTTACGTGCACACATAAATTATATTTAATTCAATTTCATTTGCCCAACACACAACACACAACAAATTCCATGCCCTTAGCTTTATTAAATGTAGCTTAAACTATGCTGGAAGTATAATGTATACTAGTTGTAGTGTAGCCAAAAATACAATTAACATTTTATGTGTTCCTTTTTGTCAGTTGATTAGCAATCAAAGCATTTCGCCTGCATTTGAATCACGCATTCTATTTTAATTCGCCTTGCTATTTAGAGTGCGCAGCTGTGCTGCCATTTAAAATGCAAAACAACAACAAAAAAAGGGGTAGAGGTGTAGACCCCTCCCGCGTTGAAGCACCTGCACACCCCTGGTAGCTTTAGCACCTCTAAAATCAATTGACAAAGCATCGACAGATGTGCACGTAAAGCAATTGAAATGCCAGCACTATTTGGTGCACGTTATAAATATATACAACTAAAGCTATATATATTTAAATATATATATATTTAGTTTATAGTATATAGTGTGTAGTTGTGCACATCCTGCATAGCTGCTGAGGTTGCATGTGCATTTCAATTGAATTTGCACGCACAAATGCCACAAATGCTTTGATTTTATTTATAGTAATTCGAGTCATTTGTGCAGGGTATTTTTATTTCATCATGTGTTACAGCATCACGAGACATACAGTCTGACACAGTCGCTCAGTAGCCGAATGTGCGGCCAGCGAAATGCATTAGCGTAGCACACAAAAAAATAATAATTAAGTTGAAGTCAAAAAAAGGCAAATAGAAAATAGAAAATTATGAATTTCTAGTGAGTGCAAATCACAGTGGGTGTCCATTAAAAAGGGTCATTGCACCTGGCACAAGGTAAACAAAATGTAAACAAGTTGAAATGCAATTAAACTCAGTCGCCAGTTCGACAACAACAAACAAACAGTAATTTATATTAATAATACTAAGTAATAGCTAAAACAACGAGTCAAAAAAAAAAATATTAAATGAAAATAAATAAATGTGGAAAAAGCTGCGCGTGTTTTGTCATTGTGTTTGTAAATGGCATTAGTGTGTTGTATTTGTGTCTAAATAGGTGCGAACTTGCATGTGCTGCATACGTAGCAACGCGGCGTATACGCGTTGTCGAGCAGAGTTACGTATACGCCCAGGTAGTCAGCTGCAAATCTATATCCATTTAACTCTAGGCACATATGCGCATCTGGCAACGCAGTCAGCGCCAGACTGTCTGGCAACTACAACGACTTATCGTTATCGCTAGCAGTTATCGTTAGATCAAAGAAATTCCACTTTGTATTTCAGGTAAACACTTTAATTATCAGGCAGCGTATTTAAGGACATTTCTGAGATATCTTGCGAGTCCACTGAACGGAAGGCTTCCTCTGCATACCCTGTAGTAGCCACTGTTAGCTTGTCCGTGTCCGCTGAAGTCTCCACCAGATCGTTTTCTATGTAGTAAATCAAGCGACAGAGCAGCTCCTGGCAGATTTCCTGGCCCTGTGCAATGCTTCTGTCCGCAAACTTGGCATTCTCCAGACAGGGCGCTGTGATCAGACTCAGGGCAAACACGCGCATGCCACAATGACGTGCCACAATTACCTGCAATCACAAATCTTTAAACAGTTTAAGGTTTCACCTGACTTGCTTACCTCGTGTACTAGTGACATGCCCACCGCATCAGCGCCCAGCTGTCGCAGTAGCTTATGCTCCGCTGCCGTCTCGTAGGCAGGTCCACCCAGGCAGGCATAGACACCAGTGTGCATGTGACGATCATAGCCCACTTCTTGGCCAATTTCTAGACCCTTTTCCAGCAGTATCTTATCGTAGGCAGCTTTCATGTTTGTATGTCTGGGGCCAAAACGCTCATCATTGGGTCCATTCAGCGGATTGTTGCCAAAGAGACTGAACATGTTGATGTGATCCTTGACTAGCAGAATATCCCCTACCTGATAGTCGAGACTAACAGCCACCGATGAGCAAGTGGTGAACAAATACTGCACACCACAGAGTTTCATTACATGCACCGGCATGGCGCAACTATAAACCTGATTGCCCTCGTAGTAGTGGAAACGTCCCTGCATGGCCATAACAGTGGCGCCCATCAGTGTGCCCACATACAGTTTACCCACGTGGCCGGTGGTGGAGCACAGTGGAAACGTTGGTATATCCGCATAATCAATTATTGTAGGCAACTCAATCATTTTGACCACATGATTCAAATTCGAGCCACAAATGATGCCAAATTTTGGCTTGATACCCGACTTACCTATGATAAACTTGGCTATATGCTCGATGTGTTCGAATTTGTAGATCTGGGACTGTGCAGTGGGTATGATCTTGGGTGGATTGTCAATGTCCTGCTGTATCTGCTTAGCCAGCAGCTGCTTCAGGTGTCGTATCTGCAGCGCTGTCTTCACAGCACAGCAATCGCGGTTGCACATCTCACCCGGAATTGGATCTATATAATTTTTATTTGATTTATTTTGCTGCTAATTTGACATGTTCCAAATATGAGTTGTCAAAAGTGACAGTAAACTCTGCGCTGATACCCTGTAAGCGGCTTAAAGGTCTTGCTCGACTTGTTTACCATTTTGTAGCTTTGCTTTTGTTTGTGTTTAACAATGAATACAAAGCATTGTTGACTTTTCAGTCTATGAAATCGCATAATAAAACTATTTATTTTGATTGCTGCCTCGCGATCGTTGAAAGGGAGGCTTGGGGTATGCAGTGCGAAAGGGACAGGCAGAAAGGCCGGAAAAAAAGACGCAATGTCAACAAAATACAAAAAAAGAAGCAGCTGAAAAACATGAAGCGCGAACGTGACTTTGTAGGCGGCAGTAGAGCAGCAGGAACAACAGCAAAAGTCACAGCTAATGGGAAAACAACATGAGCAGCAACAACAACAACAAGCACAGCAGCAACTACTTGCACAACAACAACAACAACAACAAGTTGTGATGCCTGTAACTTTAGCGACTTGGCGCTCACTCAAATGACAATAACAAAGTCAAAAGCTCAACAAAAGTTTTCTATTTCATATCGTACACTGCAAGAAATACAGTAGTAAGAAATAGGCATATAAATTGTGGATTTATTAGGCACTTATATATACTCTATTATATCTTAAAAATATATAATAATTACGCAGCTTAAAATATTAAAATTAACTGCCGAATTTGCTTTAGAATTTCATACTTAAATCAAGCATTTAATACTCTCTTTAAGCAACTACTAAACTACACTACTGCCGCTCTATTTTGCACAGTGTATGCTACACTTTGTTGTTGGCATTGTAAGTTTGTTATTGTAATATTAATAAATTTATGATCTTTTTATAGCAGCGCACATTTTGCATGCTAAACGCTTCAGCGATTTAGTCAGCGGCAGCTAATGAAGCTATATAGCCAGCCCCACCCCAAAGCCAGACCTTGCTCCCCTCTGCTGCCCCTCTCTGCCAGCCCACGCGAAGCTTCACAGCTGCGGCTCTAACAGTTGCGGTTGTTGACAGATGCGCGCCCAAAAAAAAAAAAAAAAAAGCCACATGAAAACAATATTAAATTTTTGACTTGCGGCGTCAGTTGACTGATTGTTGTTGTTGTTGTTACTGTTGTTTATTGATTTACCCTATTAATTAGCAGAGAAATGAATGATAATGCCAAGCGCAGAGCAAAGACAACAAACGACAAGAGACAAGCGACAACAGCTGCCCAAAGCAGCGATAACTTTTTGTATTGTTTATCAAACAAGCACAAACACGCACACACACCAGCACAGAATGCAAATGAGGCTTGCTTTGAAAACATAAACATTTGCTGTAAAATATAGCAACAATTCAACAACAATTGGCATTGAGCAAAGCTCAACAAAGACACAAAACTGGCTTACAATATTTGGACGTATACGCAATGCATGAGCATCACGTATACGCACGGTAGCCGCACAACTAACAAGGACTTCATTTAATTAATGTTTACATGTTTGCTTTATGTTTTCGTTATGTTTTTTTCTCTACTCCGCTTCGCTTTGAATTTGTATACGAGTTCGAACCTGTTTCACTGCCAAATTGCGCTCAAAATATGTCTGCCTAATGCGATTATAATGTCAGAAATGTATTTACAGTTCATTATGTTGAGGAAAATCAATAAAATGCTGTGCTATTTATGCAAGTAAAAGTTGCGTTTGCAATTTAATTAACATTTATAAGTGTTCTGGCAACCACAAGTTGTTTAATTAAATTTAGTTTACAAACTATATTAAATGCATGTTTACAACAATTTAAACAAAAGTTTTGTGGCCACAAAAGATATTTGATACACTGCCAAATGCAGTTGATTATTTGTAGCAAGTAAATCAAATATTTGCTTTATTAAAAAAAGGCTGAAAAGCAAAAGATATTTTTAAATGAAAAATCAAACTTTGATTGCATTTTATTTAGAGCGCAAGGATTTTAAATTTTGTTACTTTTATTTATATAAATTTCAGTTTAAATAATGTTTCTTTTATGCCCTTTAATTTTAGAGTGCAAGTAATGTGTTTTCATTATTTATTTATAGTTAATACTGTGTTATAAAATATTCATGTGTTGGCTTTTATGTAGCTACGAGTATTTTTTTGGCGGTAATTTTTGTTGTATTTTGTTGTATTTTGGCTGTGAAGCGAGATTGTCAGCTTTTGTTTGTGGACATTGCAAATTTTTTACTAAATATTTTGACTGGCAAGTATTTGCTAATTGATTTTGTTGTGGTTGTATATTCTATATATATATATATACACGATTTGGCCACACTTTTGCTTTGTGGTTAATGCGCTCGAGTGATGTATATGATATGTTAATAATTGAAATTGTCAATATTGAAATTGTTTAGTCAATTGTTAATTGAAATGAGGCACAACAAGGCTGCGAAAAAAAGAGCTGCACTGAATCGAATATTTAGCTATACACAAAGTTATATAATTTTATTTAAAACTATTTTTTATAATATTTATTATAAATTTCTTTGCTTTCTTTTATTTTTACAGTTTATGCTGAGATTTTAAAGGAATTGTGAGTGGAAATTTGGTCGGGAGCCAAGTAAATTTATTGAGTATACAAATGAAAACCAAGAAAAACAACAGTAAAAACAACAACAACTGTAATCTGAAGGAAAAGTGGAGCAGAAAGTCGACAAGAAGAGTTGCTGAGGAGCATACATACAAGTGCCTCAATCACAATCCGTTAATAACAAATCTGAATCCGAATCCGATACCGAATTTGAATCTGAATTCGTGACGCATTAAACACAAGTAACAACTTACAAGATACAACCTACAAGATACAAGTTACAAGAGTCAGCAGTCGAGCAGAGTCTGGGCCTAAAACGAAGCAGCAACAGCAACAGCAACTGTCGACTGTTAATCAGGCCAGAGACAAGTTCAAGTTGTTGTTGACGTGTTTTCGCTGCCTCTCTCTCTCTCTCTCTCTCTCTCTCTCTCTCTCTCTCTCTCTCTCTCACTTTGGCGACGCACACCCACCGAAATAACAACAACAAAGACTCCATTGTTGTTATTATTGTTAACGCTTTTGGGAACACACTGCCAAAGCAGCTACCTTAATTGCCCCAACAGTTGCAACTGCAGCACAGACAAGTGAAAACTGAGCTGTAACTGTAAAAGAGTAAACGAGACGAGAAGAGCAAAGCATTAAGCCAAATCTAGATTGTGAATGACAAAGAGCCAACTCCTTTAGTTGTTGCCCAGCTACACGAAAAAAAGCTAAAAAAAAAAACATTTTGGCTTAAATACACACACACGTTTCCTTTGAGCCAACTGGAACTGGTATTTTTCTTCAACATATTCTCAACCGCATCGCGTGTGTGTGTGCAGTACACACACAACCATAAACAAGCACACACACACCAATGTACTCGGCTGTTGATTATTACGCGGAAATGGGACAAATCTCTCAAGATGTAAGTACAAATTTTTACATTAATATTAATATTTAATGGCATACTGTTTGAATAATGAGCGTTTTGTGTGTAAACTCGTTTAATTAAAGCCAACAAAATGTTGCACAATCCGTTGGCAATTCATTAAAATAAATGCAAAATTTATTTTTCAACATTTTTCGCACAAAACTATTGGCTTTTATCCGTGAAATGCATTTGCTAATTGAATATTTTGCATTACAAATCATTGAATCCTTTTGCACTTTGCTCTGTGAACTGTGATAAGGAACACAAACGAGTTAGACGACTGGCAAAGACCCTGTCGTTTAGCTATTATAGAAATTGTAGATCAATAATCATTATTTAACAAACATAATGAACCCTTTTACATGTAGTAAACAGCACAGGGTCTATTAACTAGTAATACTATATTCACTAACTGGTAATAATTGGAAAGTTAATATGCTAAATTTATTCCGTTTGATTGCCAGTACTTCCGTTGTCAGGGAAATATCTACTGTAATTGGCAACATTAATTTGTATGCACATCAGCAATGTTAACTTTGAATATTTGTGCAAGTTCTAAGCTTACGACTTGCATAGTACACAAGCACACAGCACACACAAAAGCGTGCCACACTGCGCGTCATTCGCATAGAAGCACAAAGGGGTATTTCACTTAAATTATGCATGACCAGCGTGTGCAAAGAAAGTTTTGCATAAGCGATTCTATTTGCCTGACGCGTGGTGTGCTGCTTGGATTAACCAAGAGAGAGAGGGAAAGAGTGTGAGAGAGATCTCTGCAAAGGATGCTTTGTGTGGCAGAGAACATCAACATTAGCAGAAAGTGCACAGGTTGGCAAACACATACTCCCATCCCTGGAGCGATTCGAATCTAGAAATGAGAGTAATGAGCATAAAACTGCCTTGGTTACCAGATTTATAATATTATAATGCGCAATTTGTGTGTTTTGCTTTTTTGTGTGTGTTCTTCTCAAATCAACTAGATTTATGCTGGAAATTTACTAGAACCTTTTTTTTAGTATTTTTTTTCTGTATTTACTTTTGGGAGAATTGATAAGCATTTGATAAGCAGCTAATCACTTTTGGCAACAACACCGACTACAGCTAATGTTGTTGTTATTTTAAGAGAGCTATAAAAACGATAAGAAACATTTGCTGTATAAGGGCAAATTTGTTGTAGAATATAAACAATTGTTTTTATTTATGTTTGCTTAAAAATAGCTGTGAAACTGGGTCAGCTAATCGTCTTTTGCAATATGCAAATATTTCGCGTATTTTTATATATTTTTTAATAAACAACACAAAATGCCATAAACATTGGCTACATTCAATTAATGCAATTTCTAATTTCAATTGCAAATTTGTCATTCGCAATAAAAAGTTGTTTTCGTTTTGAGTTAGAAATGTTTCAAAATTTTGTTAAAATTATTTATTTATGTAGTCACTGTAGTGAGCTAGTGTGGAAATTCTTACAATTTTGATAGAAACTAAAGAAGAAAAAAATGAACTCTGTATAAAAATAAATATACACATAGATGAGCAACAACAATAATGAAATCAAATAATAAACAGATGTGAGCTATTCCAATTTTGGCAAAAGTCCAAAAGGCATTTGACTCTTTTTTTTCTCACATTTTCTCAGTTGTTTTATTTTTGTTGATTGAGTGACAGAATAACGACATGACACACTGACTGAGTGACTGACTAAGTGATTGACTGACTGATTGAGTGATTGAATCAGTTTGCTCTTAAAATATCTGCCACAACAATTGCATTAGATTTAAATTTTGTTTGCAATTTAAACAAATTTAATTGACAGCATTTAACAGATGCGGAAGTCAAGGCAATTAATTATGCATTAATATGTGGTTATTATGGTTATTTATAAATGAATAAATTCATGTTTATTGCAATTTTAATTCATAGTTTATTTTACGACCAGCTTTCGACAAATTCGACATGAATAAATGTCGCTGAAAGAAATGAAACAAATGTAATTAGTAATTTAAAATTGTTTCTCAATTTGAGTTCATTCAACTTGTTTTTCAGCAACCGATTGAGTGAAAGATAGCAAGAGAGAAAGAGAGGGCACTGTTTGTGTTGCCATGGCCAAAAGGAAATGACAATTATGTGCATAGACAGCTTTCAACTGCTTATCGATAAGTGTTATCAGGCCAAGGCAGAGAGTTGTCCGTCGGTATGTCTGACTGCCTGTCTGCTTACAGTTAGTTTATTGTTCGCCGTTGTTGTTTCTATTATTTCATGCATAAGTGTGCAACTAATAATTTGACACGGCAGGCCTTAGGCAGGCGGTGGGAGTGCGAGTGGGACCGGGATAGCACGACAGAAATGAGAAGGTAACGGTAAAGAAAAGTAGGAGAGTAGAAACTGAGCTGTTAGGACAGATGGAAGAAACGTATGAGCGGAATCCCACTCTCAGGAGAGCAGGAGTTAGAATGCGAGTGCGAATGTGAGTGTGAGGAAGAGAGAAAGCAAGTGGGTGGGGAAACTGAGTGACTCTGTGCTGTCATGTTCTTTGTGTTTGCATTTGCCTTTGTTTTTGCCTTCAATTGTTTGCATTATATCAGCAGACAAAGTGTCGCACCGAGCGTCAAGCACAATAGTCCAGGCAAAGAGTCACGCCAGCACACACACACTGACGCACGCATACTCACAAACAGACACTGAGGTTAGTCAATATACTGCCACTTGATAGACACTTGCAAATATGTGCACGTTGCACACACACACACACACGCAAACACTCGCATGAGTAACTCACATAGAGTCCGAGAAGTTGTGGAAAGTCAACTTAAACAATGATGCAATATTTTAACAGTCCAAACAAAAGTTGAACAAATTTTAACATAAAACAAAAATACAAGAATCAAACAATTAAAACAAGTACCGTTGCTGTGAAATGGTGTGTTTGTGTTTGTTGTGTGAGTGAAAATGCTTTTTATATAATTTGATGTAAGAAAAGTGATACAAAAACAGAAACTGAAACTGAATCAACGAAAAATCCTACAATAAAATAAAATGAATCAACTTGAAACTTTGTATTTAGCAAGCACTAAAATCAACAACAATGGGAACGCAACACTAAAGTTGATTAAATGTTAAAAGTGATAATAATATTATAATTGGAAGGCAAACAGAATGTGTGTCATATTACAGCTGCAATTGTTTTATGTTTCAATTTGTGTCGCTCGAGAATGAGAGGAGAGCGAGAGAGACGGAGAAGGACAGTGGGAGAATTAGCATTTGCATTGCATTGTTGAATATTAAATGGAATCAAATGGAATGCGCACTACATTGTACTAATTTTAATATAAAAATAACTAAATAATAAACCTACATTAGTATGCGATTTATAGACAAACACTCATTAGAATTATACAAGTACTGTGTATGCACACACACACTAACACATACATGTAGAACACTATTCAGTTGATAATTTATCATGTCTAGACGAGCGTCTTTATGAGCTACGCACACAGACAGGGGAGGAGCGGACGAAGGGGAGGCGGAGGTGGAGAGAGGGCGCTGCAGTTGTTAAATGCAAGTGCTGCAGCTGATAATAGGGAATACACATACGCACACACAAATAGAACTGCTTGAAGATAAGAGTATGTAATGAGGTGTGTTTTATACGAAAATTAAGCATTCCAGGCGTTTCTAGATTTGTCATACCTGCGAAAAGGCGTAAGAAGGGCGGTATTGGTATAAATTTATTGTTCAAATAAAATGTAGTGTTCATTAAACTACACTGTCATGAAAAAAAATATATTTCTTTTTAAAAACGTGAAGTCTCTACTAATAAAATTAAATAGATTTTTAAATAAATTTCTTTTTTTTTAGCTAACGTATCCTTAGATACCTTTGAAGCGTAACTTAACCTTAAATACTGTCTCTACGTGTGCTTTTTATACTTTTTTCATTATTATTATAATTTTTATTTACATTATTATGTGGTTTTTCATACAGTTCAGTTAAGTTTAGTTCAGTTATTTATTTAGTTTGCATTTCTAACACCTGCCGTTTTTTCCACTTTAGTTGTTTACCTCAGTACCAGAGTCTCTGTCTATCTCTGTCTCTGTCTCTGTCTGTGCCGGTGTCTATGTCTATCCTGTAGCTTTATCTAGTGTATTTACGTGCTAGTACTACTCAGTATCTACCTACATTCCAACTTACTTATTGTTTGCTATTTCTCCCTCTATTTCTCTCTCTTTTCGCTGTCTACCATTTATGCTAATTTATGTGCTTGTTTACCAGCTTTTGTTTTAATTTGTTGAGGCCACTTCTGTTGACATTTGAAGCCAAACCGACGAGAACTGCGGATTTTTTTTATATTCTCTTTTTTTTGTATAATAACTACGCGCCCACTCACACAAAAAAAAAAAAATAAAATATAAACAATAACAACAAAAGAAAAAAATATACAGCAAAAACAATAAACAACACGAAAAAAAAAAGATACAAAAAAACAATGTAACTTTAACAAGCAAACCGCATGTAATTCTACAGTGGTTGTGACAGGGAGGGGTAGGGAGAGGGTGGGAAGAGAACGACCGCAAGCGGTAGGAATTGACGCAAGTTAATCAAATTGCCAGACAAAAGGGAACACACGTGTATGTGTGTGCCTGTGTGTGTGTGTGTGTGTGTGTGTGTGTGCTAATTATGTTAATTTATATTTAATTTGCTTTATTTTCGTACTTCATCCGGCCATTAAATGCGCTTTAAGAAGGAAATCAAAATTAGCTTGTAATAATTAATTATACGCATTAACATAAGCTCGGACTTAAGCATAACTTACATACTTTTCAGACGCACTGTGTGGCAAGTGCAACTGGCAGCCACTATAGACCTTCCGTCTCACTCGACACTGACACTGACTACCGCACAATAACTGACACTATCTGAAATTTTAAATCGTTACGCTTCATGATTTTGCACGTCAACGTTACAGTGCGCGCCAAAAGTTGCCAGACAGCAACAGCAACTCAACGCATTTTCAACAAGAAAAATGAAGCTCATCAAAAAAAATATAAAGAAAGAAAACTTGAACTTTTTAGAGTTGCAAGTATTTCTAAACTTTTTTGGCTTTTAGTTTTGGTTGGTGATTTTGTGATTGATCAGTGTGAAGTCTAAGTGAAAACAGCTAACAGCCAAGAGCTACTGAAATTTGTATGCAAATCGGCTTAATTATGTGTCATTGGAATTATTTTTGTGCTTTGTAATTAAAGTGCAAGTAAGTGGGCTTAAATGTGTTGGCTGTCCTTGGTGAAATGTATCAGTTGTTTTGCCTTTAAGCTGCCATTACTTAAAGTCTACTCAATTATGCTTAAATTTATGCATGAATGCATGAACATGGGCATGATTTGGGCAGGGGTTTAGGCATGGGTTGAGTTTCACTAGAGTTTGTGTTTAGGTGTTTTGGGTTCGCAGTCGGAGTCGGGGTTTGTTGGCAATAAATTATGCTCAATCACGCACACCAGCACATATATACAGTAATGGCCAGAACTATGCTTCCTCTAAGGTCTGACCTCCATTGAAATATTTGGATTTGAATCTAATTTTGAATTTGGATTTATACATTTGATATGCTTGCCGATGCCGTTGCTGTTGCGTGTTGATATTGTTGATTATTTCAGTAACAACCACAACAATGACAACAAATTTCAAGTGCATGCATTTGATTTAATACCAAAATTGCATTCGAGATCGGCTTAATCGATTTAATTATCGCGTTAAGCCCTTTTTAGTTTGATAATAAATAATCATTAGCTACACGTGTCTGCAATTAGCAGTAACACACCCACTCAGCGCACTTTAAGCTTTACAGGGTATAGCGGCAAAGCGTGTGCCATCCACAGCCCGCATGCAAGTGCCCGCAGTTATAAAAAAGATACAGATACAAAAAACTCAACGTATCACGTATACGTCGCGTTGTCGAACGAGTTTCCAACTGGCACAATGCATACAAACAAACAGCAAAACAACATGAATCAACGTGCAGCTGCATACCCTAGTAAAGCGGTTTAGTCGAGCATAACAAGTGTGTCCAATATACCCGTTTGTGTGGGGGTTTGTTTTAGTGGGTAACAAGTTGGTATTGAAACCAGTACACATGATCGCTTCGTGCTCAATGCTCATACATATAACCATTAAACTTGGCCTAAGCAGCGTCTACTGCCCCGCCCCCAGCCACTCCCCCATTTTCTTAGCCTCCCCGGCTACCAAACGACTCAGTTTATGGCACTAACTGGTTCGATAGACGTGTAAGTTTTGTGCCAAAGTCAAAGTAGTTTTACTTTACAAAACGGGTTTTCTCTCAGTGTGTGTGTGTTTGTGTGTGTTTGAGCTTATTTTCCATATTTCTAAAAATAGCTTTTGTCAATTTAATATCAACTTGTTTATAATTAATTAGAAATTGCACGTCACACAATTTGTCAACGACTTTTGTCTTAATTCAAATTAAGCGCGAAAAACTCTGTCAAGTTGTGTTTTGTTTTGCTCATTTATTTATTTAATTTTTTATTATTTTTTTTTTAATTTTCGACACGCTCATTTGAGCAGGCGCCACCTAACGAAGTGCTGGCAATTAAAAAATATAAAAAATAAGAAAAAATGAATAAAATAAAGACATACAACAGACAGCAGACAACCGACAAGCGACAACAATAAGCAAAGCTGACTTCCAACTGGTAGCTGCGGTAATTACTTATGTTTGAAGCTACCCTAACCAAGGGTATACAGGGTGTGTAGTGCAGAAAGTAGTAAAAAATAAAAAAAAATACAGTATGTGATCACTACGGTAGGGAAATTAGTAGCAAAACTAACGGTGTGCGCATTGTGAGCCAAAGGAGCTTAAAAAGGCTGCGATTTCTTAAAAGATACTTTGTATCTTGCTGTAAATTTAATGAGTTTAGTTGGCTTTAGTCTTAATTTTAGCAGTCTAAATGCAACACAAATTTCTGCAGAGTAACTAAACTTAGTTTTGACTGCTTTTAAACCCCCTCTTCAACCCCTTGGCAATTTATGCGCATTGTGAGCCATAGAAGCTTGAAAAGGAGGCAATTTCTAAAAGTTACTTTGTATCTGGCTGTAAATTTAATGAGTTTAGTTGGACTTAGTTTTTATTTAAGCAGTCTAAACTAAACACAAGTCTCTACAGAGTAACTAAACTTCGTTGGTACTCCTTTTTACAAACCCCCCCCCCCTTCAACCCCTTGGCGCTTTAAAACTGTTTATGTTGTGCCGTTTTGGGCAGTCTCGAAATAAATACTTGAATTTGCAAATTAGGAAAGCAAAGTTAGTCAAACAATTTACATATTAATTTATAGCAAACCAACACACACATACACACACCTATATACACCTATATAAACCTATATAGACAGATATATATACACATGTTTAGCTGGACATTTGCATGTGAATAGTTGGCCATAAATCAGTTTGATTAATGAAGTATCTTGTAGATGTTTTGTTCAGCCTCTTGTTAGTTCAGTTCTGTCGACTACCACAAAAATTCAACAATTTCGACATTTGACTTAATTAATTACAGACGTGAAAGTGATGGCATTTTACAGCTAATAGTTAATTATAATTCAAAAGTGAAATAAATAATGAGCTGAATTTAAA
The DNA here is from genome assembly GCA_035046005.1 of Drosophila acutilabella. NCBI lineage: Eukaryota > Metazoa > Arthropoda > Insecta > Diptera > Drosophilidae > Drosophila > Drosophila acutilabella. The sequence goes on along the minus strand of JAWNOK010000024.1, from coordinate 9,508,071 downwards.
TATGATTTATAAGCGTAGACCAAAATGCTTAGTTATCTACCACATGCTATACTATCTACCATATATTTATGTATACTAGACATTTTTAAATGCTGTTGTTTATTGTTAATATTAAAGTTAGTGGGTGTCTCAATGCCAGCACCACAAAGTCCAAGTTTCTATTTGATTGCACTGCTTGCCCAAAAAGGCAAAAAGTCTCACTGGGTGTGCGAGTGTGCCTGTGTGTGTGGGAGTGTGTATTAAGGTCACACAACATAGTTTAACTATTTTAATGAACTGTGCTAATATTGACAGCATTCGATTTGAATCGTCTCTAAGTTTTATCAATGCTGATTATGGCATTGTGCTTGAAAGAACTTTGTGGCTCTATTGCGCTATCAAGTCTTAAATTAAGGCAACTTAGTCCAACTACAAAGCTAAGGCAGCTAAAGCAGCACAAAAAAGAAATAAAAAACAAACAAGCAAAAGAAGAAAAAAAAAGTCATTGAACGTTTAATAACAGCGCCCCAGTTTAGTAGGCAGCAGCGGCAGCGACAGCGGCAGCAGCAACAAATAAAATAATAAAACGCCAACAACAAAACAACTTTGATTAAAATTTTACAGTCACTTAGGCAGTAAGCTAGTCAGTCAGTCAGTCAGTCAGTCAAGCGGTCTCTGGAGCTGCAGACACAGATAAAAAACAACAACAAAAATATAGAAAATGTTGTTCTCGCAGCGCGTAAACATGTGTTGTGCGTGTGTATGTGTGCGTGTGTATTTAATGATCAAGTTTATAGTACACACACACACACACACTCTCACTCACACTCTTTAGCTTGTGTATTTAGTATAGACAACAACAATAGTCGCTTTTGTATTATTTGTTTACGAGACAACTTCAAAGTGCTCCAGCCGTAAATAGTCTGTCCCACTGTACCACTGTACCACTGTCTGTCCATCTGTCTATATTTTATTAGTCGGAAAAATCATAGCATTCATACAGTTTGAGATTTGAGCTCTTAGCTTTTGCTAAGACATCACACTGCTATGCAAACAATTTTTCAATAACCGCACCTGTAGAGCAGCAGCGGCAGCAAGAAAAGCGCATTTTCCACAGTGTGCTATGTGAAAATACCAGCAAAAGATTTTCCATGGCAACGGCAACTAAATGAAAACGGACTCGCTGGGCTGCCTGCCCACCCACTACCTCCCCCTGTCTCTCTCCCTGGCAAAGGGACAAAGCCAAAAGCATATCAAAAGCACAAAACTGAGTTTTAATTACAAATGCAGCACACAGAAATTATTAAAAAAAAAAAAAAAATAAAAACAAATAAAACAGCAATGCAATGAAATATAAAAAACAGTCCAGCATTTCACTGGTTTGTCAAATGGCAAACGAAGTTTTTCATTAAAATCATATAAATGTTGTTTGCTGACGCTTTTAATGCAAATATTTATTACTCATACGCATTGCATGTGGTCAACAGCGGCGTATGCGCAATGTTTTTTAATATACTTTAACTCTGTTGTTTTAAAGAGTTTACTTTTATTTACTCCTCTTGCAGTGCTCTACTACAGATCTTGACATGGATGATCTCGATGAATCTGATCAAGTTACACAAGTGATTGGCTACCATCCGCGCTATCGTGATCACTTTCTGCGCACTCAGAATTTTATTATGAAAGGCGACGGACCGTTGCCCTATTCTTATAGATACTACCTGGCCATAATTGTGAGTATTTCGCTTCAAACTGTATGCATATTTGAAGCCTTTATGTGCATTATTAACTGAATGCTGAAAACTGTGTTGTGGTTTTTAGCTGTGGGGTCTCAAAGGATTCAAAACTATTGTCTTTCAATCAGCTGCAAGCTGTCCACCTGGCTTTTCATTCATGTCTGTGACACGAGCTTGTAATTTTACTCACGTATGTGTGCGAGTGTGTGTGTGTGTGTGAGAGGGTGTGTGTGTGTGTGTGTAAATTGTGTGCATTGTTGCCAGTGGCAAATTTAAGCACATTAGCTCTTGCCGACTGATGCTGTCGGCTCACATTTGTAGCCAGTTTGATGCCCTATCAATGACAGCAGCCTCCACATTCACAACCACACACACGCACACACATACACAGTTAAACACACATACTACCCTGGCAGATTATACCACATTGAGGAATCAACAACAGCAAATTATTTCCACTATTCTGCGCTCACTGCAATACAGCACAGAATAAATAAAAAAAAAAAAACTTTTCTCTTTGCCACAACGCACACATGTTGCAGCTACACTGTGAGAAAAGTGGTAGTGTTATTGAAAAAATCTATTAACTATTAAATAAGGCAGTTTAGCGATTAAAATGGCTGATAAACTCAGCTTAAAATTAATTTGAAGGAAAGGAAAGTTTGTTCAACTTTTATTCAAATTCGAAAGAATATTTTAAACTCAAAACTTAAGTTAAAAATTACCTATTTTAAAATACAGTTTATTTATTAGATACTCAACTTGTTTACTCCTTAATTGAGTACTTTAATATCTTTTATAAATTATTTAAAGTGGGCTTAAAGTTCTGTTGTTTCTGGCTTACTTTCAAGCACCTTTACTGCTCAACACTGCGCCCTTTTTACAGTGCCTGACTATAGGATTTGTCAGCACTGAATTTGAGTATTGTGTAGCTGTAGCTGTAGCTGTAGGTGTGTGTGGGTGTAGGTGTAGCGTATGTGTGTGTTATGTTATACTCTGTAGTTTGTGTGCTGTATATCACTGGGGGCATCCAACTGAACAACTGAAGAACAATAGAAGTGTTGCAGCTAAACAAGTTTCATAATTACAACTGACAGCATTTCATATTTCAACAACATTTCCACATGGAAAACAACCACAACAACATCCAGAACAACAACCACAAGAAAGTATCTTTTTTTTTTTATTTTGTTGCTTGAGGAGAAATATACTCGGATATTAATGCTGTCAAAATGTCAGAGAACTTGTGTTGACAATTCTACAACTCCAGCAGTGCTAAGACCAAGTAATGTCTAAGAATTTAATTTGCATAGTTTGGGTTTTAATTTAGTTATAGTATCTAAGCAAATGTATCTTTCAGCTATGCTGCTTATTGGGGAAATAGTAGCTTAACTTTTGTGCTGGCTAGCCTAGTCTATTGACTAGACCATCCAATTAGTCACTCTCTTGCGCTTAATCTAACGATGACTCCAATGAGATACATGCAGCCATAAGCTGCTTTTGCATCTGCAATGCCAAAGATACATCGATAAAGCGTACACTGTGCAGACTTGTGCTTTCGTCACTAGTAGTCCATGCAATTACACACCATTTGCATAGCCTTTCCACACTCCCTTCCCCACCACTCCCCTCCTTGCCCACTTTATCAGCAGCAGATACATTTTGCAGTAAGCTGCTTTCGTGCCTGCAATTGCATAGATACATCAATAAATAGCCCATACAAACTGCAGCACACCAGCAGGCCTGTAAGCATCTTAACATTAAGTCCATTTTCTCATTTTACCAATTTTCCACAACATTTTCCACTGTAAGGTCAGCAATTGCAAAGCTTTATAGGCTTTTATTTTTCATCCGCTTCGCTTCGCTTTTCAGATAAAAACTCGTTCAGATTATACGCCGGAAACTTGTTGAAATAATTATTTTGTTTTGTTTAATGCACAACACACACACATGCATGTGTGTGTGAAATGAAGCTAGCAAAAATATTTAAAAATAGGCAGAAATTTATTGAACAACAGCGTAATTAAAATTTTATTAATGGCGCAGTTAATTTCATCTGCTCAACGATTGCAATGCCATTGCTGGGGGTGGGGGGGCGTTTAAAGGGGTGCAGGGGGCACTGGAGGAGTGTGTATTTAATGCCCATCAATGGACGCACACCCACGCACACACAGTCACACACACATACACTGTATAAAGGGTAATTGCATTGCATTTTGAATTTGTTTTTCTGTTTCTTAATCTCTGCTCAAAATGAACACAAATGTGGGGTATGCTCAACGCGCCTGATGCCCAGTAATTAAGCACAACAACTGCTAGAGACTCTAAGCCTTTTACAGGGTATGCGCGTGTGTAATCAACCGAATTTTAGCAGTCATTGGCCAGCTGAAACAAAATAGAATAAAAACATAGATTCGACTCGGTTCGACTCGACTCGAGTCGACTCGTTCTCTGTGTGTTTCTACATATTTAAATAGCTATATGCTTGTATAAATAAGTGAGTGTGCAATAATCATAAACTAGATAAGATATGTGTATTTTGGTTTTGGGTCTTTGACTTTGTAGATTCGTGAATACAATAAACACATTCATTAAACTCATGCCCGCAAATTGGCGACGATTTGCGCCTCGCCTACGTTTTTTTTGCCACAAGTTTATTCATAGACCAAAACGATTTGATTTGAGTGCCAGGTCGCTACAGTGCGGCCGCATAAGTTATGCTACACCACAAGGCACTTCAAGAACAGGGCACTGGCGAGTCGCTTAGACCGTACCTGCTGTACATCAGGTCAGCCCAAAGTATCCTCAAGCTGTAAAGATGCATAAATTAGTAGCCCAGCAAAAAGGCAAAGAGATCAAAACAATGGCCTACGTTTTTTTGAATATTCCTATGCGTAATTCGTATGCGTTGTCACAGCATTTTGGGTCACACACGAGAGAAAGAAAGAGAGAGAGAGACACACCAAAAATAATAATCATATTTATAGCGCATTTTCAGGTGTGGACGCTGCTCTTCCCGGGGGACCGTAGTCATCTGTTCATCTATCTGAACTCGGCATGGGATCATTTGATTTCATTTGCTTCCCTTTCATTTCATTTCATTTCATTGTCATTCCTTTTCATGCCTCTTGTTTGTCATTTTGTCATTTCTGCTGTGCTTTTGTTTGTGGCTTTAAAATTTTTGAATTTGAAGTTGAATCAATTTTATTGGCTGGCATAAAGCGCCCTTTAATATTGCAGGCATCCAGGCGCGTTTCTAGGCTGAAAGTCAATAAATAAATATTTAAATTTTATATATAAAATATTTATTTGGGTTTATTGGGTTGAGTTTGAAATTACTTTACTTTTAGGACTTTAATAAAGCTAATTTTAAAGCAGCTTTCATGCTTTGCTAAGCAAGAAACAGTTTTATGGTCAAAAGTTAAAAAAAAAATTGTATTAAATATATTTATGTGTAAAGAAAAGACTTCAAAGTTTGCCATAATTATTATTTTTAGGAAAGTCTTTAGAGCAATCCTAGTAAAAATAACAAACTTCATTAAAATCTTGATATTCAAAAAAGGCTTTTAATTATTTATTATTTATAAAGACTCCTCTTAAGGTTACATACAAATGGAACAAACCAAGCTTAGAAAAGTCGCTTGTTATTTTAAGACCAAAATCTTATAGATTTGTGTTTAAAAGTCTACTATAAAAATATTCAACTTGAGAGTGGAAAACTACAAATCTATAATTTACTATAAATGGGAAATCTTATAAACAGCTTACAAACTTTGCAAAAATCATAAAGTTTCCAGACTTAAAGTCTCAGAAACAATGCCAATATTTAAACCAATATACTACCAAAGTTTTAAGGCCCTTAAAGTTATGACTTTATTCCCAACAATTTGCATGCGAAATGCGTTTTGCATAATTGCACAAAATAGTTGTACAGTGTAGACTATGGTGACAGTTACTAGCTTTAATTATATATATAAGCGAGTGGCTAGTAGTTATCATAATTGGTGCGATTTGAATGTATTATTATTATAGGCAGCCGCACGCCATCAATGTCCCTATCTGGTAAAGCGGTACGAGAAGGAGTTCCTCAATCAGGGCGGTAACAGCGAGTGGTTAAATGGAGTGGATTATATACCCGCCAAATTACGTGCCATATATGATATAAATAAAATATTAGCACACCGACCATGGCTGTTGCGAAAGGAGCATATCGAGGTAAGACTGTGGTACAGTGGACAACCACAAAAAGGAGCGGAGGGTGGGAGTGTAATGAATATTTAATGATTTCAAACATTTGCAATTGCGATTGCTATTTGCAGCGTCTGACCAAAGGCAAGAATAGCTGGTCAATGTCAGAAGTGGTGCATGCGATGGTCCTAATATCGCATTTCCATTCGTTATCCTCATTTGTGTTCTCCTGCGGTCTCACACAGAAGCTCGACGGTCTGTCTAGTCCCAAATTGAAAGGTGCACCCGTGCACCTCGACGAGACACGCCAGACGACCACCAGCCCCATACACCAGCAGCAGCAGCAGCAACTACAACTGCAACAACAGCAGCAGCAGCAGCTACAGCAACAGCAGCAGAAAAATGTTTTGGGAGAGATTTCACTGAACAATGGCAGCGGCAGCGTTGGAGGCAGCAACAATGCAGCTGAAAATAATAACGGTAAAGGCAATGGCAATGGCATCGCAGCTAGCAACAGCTTTGGACAGCATTACTTGGGTGAGTTTTAAAGTGTGCGACTAGCAGATACCCTAAGAGTGTTGGGAAATGTGAGCAAATCAGATTTTAAGCTACATTTGGCAAGGTGGCAATGCTATATGAGCATAAAGAGTGTTGGTTAGGGCAGTAGCATAGTTAGTTAGGCATTTTGCAACACTGTGAGTAACAGAAGATCAAAGCCAAGGATATTTTTGATAACAAAAAATTAATAAACTAATTTTAAAATTGAATACAAAATATGTAAGTGAAAAATTAATTTAAAAATGAATTAAGCTCAGTTCTGAGACGAAAAAAGCCAGTGTTGATAAGTACAAAATAATTTAAAAAACATCCTTGTAACATATTAAATAAATTATATATAAAATTGGAATTAGAAACATGGACAACGATAAAAAAGTATAAAAGCTTATTTATTAATAAACGAAAATTTATGAAAACTAAATAATAAAGAAAACAGGTAGTACTTTTCCAACTTCTATCAATTTCACAATGAATTTGTACCCTGAATATAGAAGCAACTATTTAAAAAAGTAAAGAGACTAAGTGTCATGCCGAAAACTTCAGTGTTGTAAAACGTACAATAGACAACCAAACCTTTAACCCATTAAACAAATGACTTTAGTTTACAAACACCTTTTTGGGTAGAAAGAGTACGCTGCTTCTTTGTGCTAAAAACTAATTTATTTGCTTGGCAGCTACGGCACAGCAGCAACCACAACAGTACGGCATCTCGGTGGAGGCACTGATGGAGCGCATGAAGGTACTGTCCCAGAACCAGGACGAATGCAGCGAGGCCGAGCTGAGCAACCGTTTCAAGAGCGTCGAACTGCAGACCGCGGAGCTGGCAGCTGTGACACCTGAGGCAACTGTCACATTGCCACCAATAATCTCACACTATGTGGAGGATGCTAGCTTTACCTATGAGGATTTTGCACGTCGTGGTGCCGAGAACATAAACACATTTCGCATACAAGACTACTCGTGGGAGGATCATGGTTATTCTCTGGTGGAAAGGTAAGTTTCTACCATTTCTAACGCTTCTAACACAAAGGTAACCCAAACATACGTCTCTTTACAGCTTGTATAACGATGTGGGCACGTTTCTGGATGCCAAATTCAAGGCTGCCTATAATCTAACATACTTCACAATGGGCGGCATTAAGAATGTGGATACATCCAAGTTTCGTCGAGCCATTTGGAATTATATACAGTGCATTTTTGGCATACGACACGATGACTATGACTACGGTGAAGTGAATCAGGTAGAGAAACTTTACATTCACTTAATTATTCATTTGAAAGTGGTTATTAAATATTTAAAAATTGCAGTTGCTTGTGCGTCCGTTGAAAATGTTTATCAAGACGGTCTGCTGTTTCCCGGAGCGCATTACCACCAAGGACTATGATAGTGTGCTCGTCGAGCTGCAGGACAGTGAAAAGGTAACGTTTTTTTTTTCTTAAAGCTAACCATAATTGTGCAAATCTTGTAATCAAATATTTATCACAACTCTTTTTGCAGGTTCATGTTAATCTAATGATAATGGAGGCCCGTAATCAGGCCGAACTACTCTATGCTTTGCGCGAGATAATGCGCTATATGACTTGATCTCATTAAGTGATTAATATCTATATATATAATCATCATATAATACATATATATATATATCTATATATATATACATATATAAATACTTAGTCGAGCTGACAAGAAACAATTGTAATTTTTCAGAGAGCATTGAAAGAACAGAACGTAATTTGTTATATACTATAAGATAAAATCGTTTCAATAGCATCTTAACGAATTTGTGCAATGTCTATTGATTGATCAATCATAGTCCAATCTTAAAAGTTTGTCAATGTCCTATCTTAAAAGAAAAACAAAAACAGAATCAAACCCAATTCAATAGTCTGTGTCTATATGATATTAGATGTGTTTACACTTACAACATAACCAAGTAGATACCCTATAAAAAATATATTCTATATTATACACTATACTGCATGTAGTAGAATTTCAAGAATTGATTATTATTTCTGTTTCCTTTCAACAATGCTTGCAACAATCACTGTACATATGTATTATGTTTTGTTATAATATTTTAGTAAAATAAACACATTTTTATTTGAATTTCTATTTTGTTTTCTTTTATTTCGTTCCTTACTTTTAACATGTGTGTAAGCGCAGCTCTCACACATACACCAACAGGCTACAGCGGAGCACACGAATAGAGAGTGCGTAAAGAAGAGAGCGTTCAAGTTCCGTTAGAGAGTAGTGTGAAAACGAGAGAGTTAGAGGGCGAGAGCACTTGCTTATTTATTTTATTGCATCCTCTTGCAATTTCTCTTTACCTGGCATTACAGCTGCAGATCGCAGCGCTCACACCTGCTATCAGCAAATGGTAAAGCGGAGTAAACGAAGAGAGCTTTGCGGCTGTGGGAGAGTGAGAGTACTTGACAAAATTTGAATTTTGTGTACATGTATTAGTGGACATTTCTTCTTGTTCATTTTGTGCGTTCTTCTTTTTATAATTTCTGTTTGCCTGGTGTTTCAACTGGAATATTAGCTGTGTGCATGGTTTCCAACTAGATTGTTATTTTTTCCTAATTGAGCTTTTAGCAGCAATCGAAATCAAAAAGGTGAACTATATATCTCGGAGCTTTTCTTCTAAAGACATAATCGAATATTATATTTTGATAATATTTAAAAAATATTTAAGAATATAGGAATATGAATGTATACTGGACTGTAATGTGGAAATGCGCATCTAAAAACCATAAAATCGAGGCATTCAATGTCGAAGATATGGGATAATTAAAAATAATTTATAAACATTTCATAAGTCTGGTAAATATTTAAATTTACACATAGATAATAATAATGAGAGCTTATTATAATAATAATAACTTAAAGTAAGCTTTTTCTATATATTTTATTAAGTATCATTTGCTGGTTGTGTTAATAATAAGCCTGCCTAACTCTGAGTTATTAACTATGTTATACTTGTTATAGAATAATATACAGCTAAAATAAATACTACACATAGATTAATATTTTAAAAATGCATGCAGAATAAACATATACAAATATATTTCTTATAATTATTATATTATAGCATTAAATAAGTCAGTGTTTGGGATAAAAACGTCCTAAACATTGTACTAAAATTAAGTCATATAGGAGAGAAATGATTTGATAGCTTATAAAGGAGTCGAAATAAATGACTTTAAGCATAGAATATCAGTGATTGCTGAAGAAATTCAAAATATATAAGATATAAGCATTGATGTGAATTCATTCTTGCCATACATATGATAACTATATCTTATATCTTACTATGTGTATTCTATAAAAACTGAAAGCTTACTAAACTGTCTCATTTTTACCTGTCAACTCTCTAACGAAATGGCATTAGATTTATGAGAGTTTAAGTGTATAAAATCGATGAAAATTAATGTTTTAAACAGGTTTCTAGATAACGAACTAATCAGAGTGTATAATAAACATTATATAACTATATATACATATATATTAATATATTACAATTTAAGTAAGAAATGTTAGATACAATTCTGCGAGGCGAGTTAGAACAACTGTACATACTGCTAACGAGCTCAAGGGCATTCAAAGATGTGATTTTAACAAATATATATACCTAAAAGTATACCTTTGCACATATATACAGTTATACAAAAGAAAAAGGGTGTATATATATATACAAACTAGACATATGTATGTGTATGTGTGTGTTTTTTCGGTGGAAATTAGAAAATAGTTAGTAACTAGGCTTAATCGATTCAATACTTATTTATGTTTTTACATAAATGGAACAAAGAGTGCAATTTATGGGTGAAATTTGCTCGTATATCTATCTAAATGTATACTATTGTATCTTAAAAAACTTAAGCTCAATATATGCAAGAAGGCTGTAAGAAAATTTAATTATTAGCCGCTGGTATACCAAGTCGAAGCTAATAATATTTAAATTAAATGTGCATCAAATAGATAATAACAATTAATAAAAGTGAATTACGAATTTCAATTTCAGAAAGTTATATAAAGAGATTATTATAAAGTAATCTTATTACATAATCATTTTGGAGACTGAATTCGAGTTCAGATATCAATAAATGTAACTTAAAATTATATACATATACTTAACTTGATGTCTAAACAATTAACCAACGAAACACTTTTTGAAATTCTTAAGCTTACGATGTGAAAAACAAATTATAAATTTGAATCATCTATGGACTACGAAATATAACGCCTATAAAGTAGACTTTTACTATACTACTACTATACTATAACTAATTGTTGTCAAAGGTTTCTAAAATTCTTGACGATTTCAGCAAAGCATCACCACCAGACAGCAGTACTACTTATACTCTAAGATATACAAATTTGAATCATTTATAAACGTAGTATTAACAATGTTTACAACAATTTTACTCATATATATAACTAACCACAGATTTATCAATGTTTTAAGCCTCTTGATGTTTGATGTTTAATAAAAAAAAAACCGAACAAAATGCGAATTTCATTTCAACATCAAGGATACGCTGTGTACAAAAGGATACCAGTTTATTAAAAGCACATTTTACTGATTTCCATTTACCATTTAATGCAGCTATTCTTTACATAGGCTTGTATGTACAATTTACTTTATTTAATTAAGCATATTATTTTTTTGTTTTATAATCATACAATTTCAATAAGTTTCACTTTACAATTAAATATTTACTTAGATTGACTATGCATTTTGTTAATAATTAAGAAAATTTGATTATTTAATTGGGTTAAACTAAAATTATGTTGGATAAACGTGTTCAAGTTGTAAGTATAATGGTTAAAATACAAAGTTCTGTTTTTGATATGGCGACAAGGATATTGGAAACCTTCACAATATTATTGTTGAATCATTGTATGTTTATTATATAAGTGAGTATGTATTATAATTGAAAAAGGCTTTCGATTTTCTACACAGATTGGTCCAACGCATCTTAATTTAAGTTTCACTTCAACTTCTTTTCTTTTGTTTTTACATCTCAAATAAATAGCAAAGCTTGTTTTAAGGTCAATTATAATACAAACATTGAATCAATTGATTTTGCTAAGTTCTCATTTAACATAATGTATAAAGCTTTAACAAAACAGTTGATAAATATATAAATCAGAATACAACACAGATTCTCAGCCGTAGCATGATGAGAAGTGCGATTCCTTCGAATAAAATGTTCAGTTTGTTAAACGAGTGAGCAAAATGGTAAAAAAATAATAATTATATTAATAATAATAATAATAATGGTGTTTTGAAAAAGGTTAACACAAAGTGTTGTAAATAATTTGTATTAATGCTTGTATTGTTATTGCAATGTTCAACATTTAGGCACAAAATATATTGCTTTTCAATTAGATAGAATAGTTATTGCATTTAATATTTAATAGAGCTCTGAGCTGAGCACTCCGTCTTTTATATTGAATATCTTCATTCCATTAATTTTCCTCTGTGGAGTGGACTCTCATTATTTAATAAAAAAATAATACATATAATGTCGGCGCTTGGCTTGTTAGGAATCATTAATCATTTATCAGCTATTATATAAGGTGTACATCATCATAAGAAATCCTGTTCAAGTTGAAGCCACACGTTTCGGTGAATTGGTATTGCTGTTGGTCAACAACGCATCCTTCATCCGCTCGTGCTCGTCCTGAAAGAAGATCTTTGTGATGACTACATCACCGGTGCTAAGCGTTTGTGATTCGGCATCGACCAGTTTAACCACTCGCTTGTCATCCGCCGATCTCAAAATGGGCGTAATACTGCGTTCCCCATGACAATTACAGTTCTTCATGCTATAAAATCGCAGAGTCACATTATTAGTTGGCAAAAAACTCATGAACCATTCAAGGTTTACTCACTTTCTTGTCTTTTCGCGTATGATTTGCAGATTCTCTGTGGTCGCAATGCTGGATCCCAGTTGTTCTTGCATCGCATTGGAAGTAATAATCTGCAAAATGAATTAATCATCATAAGCGTGAGAATTGGCTACTAAGCGAATAAGCAAACACTCACTTGATCGCATGGCAATGTGGTTGCCGTCGTCAGTATGGCCTCGAGCTTATCAATGCGGGCTATTCGATCCATTGATTTGTTCTGCAGTATTTCCTCCAGCATCTGCATAGACTCTGTCAAACTGGGCGGCTCGGAGCTAAAACGCGGCGAGAATGTGCCCGACAGCGAGTTATCCGATGGCACCGAATCCAAACTGGGGAAGAAGTCGTTCTCATTCGGTTCCGCATCGTCCTCGGAGTCACTTTGATCTCTGCAAAGCAAACACAAGAGGTTAAAGTATTTAACTCCATAGTCAAATGGCTCTGCTACTCACTTGTTTGGATTGCCAGCTGATTCCATTTTCTCCAGCTTCTTGGCCACCTTGTAATAGCCCTTAAGGCGCTCCTTCTCGTCCTCCGTGAGGTCCATGTAACTGCAAGCAAATGGGTAAGATTAGCACCTATTTCAGGTGGTTTAAACTATATACAGCCAACTCACCGTAACAAACGTATCTCGCGATTGGAAAGCACAATACTCTTGCTCGTTTGGGCCAGTTTCTGTTTGAGATCCGATACCTCAGTGCTAACCTTGCGCTGCTTCTTGCGGATTTTAACCTCATTGGGTTTGATCTGCATGAGTATTTGCTCGGTGCACAGCTCGGAGAATAGCTGACGATTCTCTGGCTTAATCTGTTGCGCCAGTGTGCTAAAAAGCTGATCGTGTATCAGTACAAGAACATCGCCAGCGGCATAGAGCATCATTTCTCGTGTCAATGGTCGTTTGGCCCAGAACTTTTGATCTCTGCGATAGATTTGTTTCAACTGATCCTTGATCGGATTACAGGGTGCATTGTACTGCTCGCACAGCGAGTTTAACGATATGTATTTGGCCTTGTACACCTGTTTTCCGTTCTCCTGATACTGCAGTATCGCGTGCGCTGCCTGCGTGTCGAACACATTGCGTAACAGTATGCCAAACTGTAGATATAAGTTGACTGCATCGTTGCGGCAATCGTGTATGACCTTAATGACCTGATCATGCTCCAGCAGCGTCTTCAGGCCACCATCACTGACCATCGCGGGACAGGACTGTACATCGAATAGAAATGCCTCGCCTCGGGCTGTGCCAATCTCAATGAGCGTTATCTCACCCTTGATGCCCAGATTGATGCCTTCACAGTCGAGAGAGATGGCAATGTTGTTCTCATCCTTGGCCAGGTCCAACAGTGCCTCCGTGACGAATGTAGAATGCTTTACATTGGCAATGACTGTCGTATTTTGGAGCACTTTGATTTTCCACGTATCGCCAACGAAATAACTATGACTAGGTGAGGGATTGGCATTGTTTTGTGTACCAGCTGCTGCTGCTGCTGCTGCTGTCCCCGGTGCTCCCGTTGTAACTGCAACAGTTGCGCCTGCTGTTGCCGTGACTTTTGCACTGTTGCCGTGCACTGGACTTGAGTGTGAGTTTTGATTGGCCAAGGATTGTTTGTCTTTTTCCAGATTCTCGGCTAGGGTGCGTATGACCAGCGTATTGATGCGTTGCTTAAGCGTTTGATTAACGCTATTCAAACGTTCTGTTGGCGCTGCTGTTGTCACAGCTGCCGCTTGTTGCTGTTGCTGCGGTGGTGCTGCTCCTATTGGACCATAGTTAACCGTCGAGCTGGGATAATTATTCTCACAGAGATTTTCCAGCTTCAGTTCCGACATTGGCACATAGCTGTCAAAGCCCGAGTTGGGCTCTGATTTGTTTTGGCCCTGTCCATAGCCATTGCCACCGGTCATGTTAGAGACTGGAGCGTTTAACTTGAAGTTGGGCGATACTACATTATTATTAATATTATTATTGTTATTCACATTGTTGCTTAATCCATTGCTGCGCAATGCGGGCGACTGCAGACGCTGCTGCACTGAGCTAACAGTCTGATCCACCCGTCGTGAGTTTGGATTGTTGTTGTTCAGGGCATTGAACTGCTCCCGGGAACGAGCTTGTGCCTGCTGAATATGCGAGTCATTCAGCTTGGGCTTCTGCAGCAACGTGACTAGATTCGCTTGAATGTGAAAGCAGTCGCCAAAGAGTTTGAGGAACGAGCTCAAATCTCCGGGTGTCTTGAACATACGCAGCCATTGATCCTGGGGAAAGTTGAGGGTCAACAGATGAAACAATTGATCCACTAGCAGTGGTCCCTTCATCTCAATGCACTGGGCGAAAAAGTCAAGCATCTGCTGTGTGCCACGCGTATCAATATTCGATTGGGGCAAATGCAAACGATCGCGTGCCGGCAAATCCGTCAAATTCTCACTGCCCACGAGCAGCACATAGTCGTCCACCACCTTGAAGGTGTCTGTGTGCTTCATCAGAAAGTCAGTGAACTCCTTGATGTGCTGACCTGCAAAATAGAAGCAGCTTTAGTTACACTTCTAGACGTGGATTAAAGTTTTAGTCTACTCACCTGATATGTGTCGCACTTGGGGCGATGCCTGGGAGCGATGTCCGAGCAGACTGCGTACGGGAACCTCTGCAGCTGCACCATATTGTAGCATCTTGTTCTTGAAATAGTCTTTAGCCTCTTGGATGTAGTCGCGTTTGCCGCCACTGTTGCCATCATCGGAATTGCTGTGCTGATAGGCATTCACCTGCACGTAATCACCGTCGACAAGAAATATCGATGGATATTGAGCGAGAAATTTCTTCAGACCTGCCAAAGATGTCAATTATAATTAGTATAAGCCATTAGTAGTGTAGTGTACACAGTCTAACGGTTCCCCCTGCTCCACTTCCTCTCTCTAAACTCTCCATCTCCATCTTCAACTCAATCACTTTATCTTTCTTTCTCTTTGCGCTGTTAATGCAGTAAAAGTGTTAACTTAATTAATTCCCTTTCTCCCCCCAGTCCCTTCTCACTCCATCTAAGACATTTTTAGTTTGTGGGAAACTGAGAAAAGTGCTTAATGCACATTGTACTACGTAGTTGGTACTTATAATAGTTGATTAATTTCGAAACGAAGAGCAGAGACAAGTTGAGCTCTAATATAAAGCGCATTGTATAACTTTGCTATCTGCTTGCCACACATGCCTCGTTTCCCATAATTAACGTTATTGTACACACTAACTGAGATACATATGCACATATTTGCGATACTTTTGTATCTGCCAGCTCGTCAGCTGCAAAGTTGTTTAAAGTTTTCCGCAAACGGCCTAAAAAGGGGGGCCAAAAGGGGGTAGGAGGAGGTAGAAGGAGGCTCTAAGGGTAACTGGGTTTATCCTAATGGAAATTGCAATTGTGCGCATGAAAAAGACATCACTAAGGTACACAGCAAGAAAATACGGGTAAGAAAATTTAATTAAAGCTCAAGAAAGAGAAAAATTTGTAGTTTAATAAAATAAATTAAAAGCTGACCAGATTCAAATAAATTATTAAATTTTCCAGCTAAAAACAATCCAAATCTGGCCATAAATAAGCTAAAAACGCAACGCTCTGCACTTTTACAATTGAAGTATTAAAAATAATGGAATTTATGTGATTTTAATAATTGTTTTTTGTATGACTATGTGTTTGAAAGTAAATACACTGAGCAAAATTAAAGAGTTACATGCTGACTAAAATTCTAAGTTATGTCGGCATGAAAACTGCTTTCAATTTATTGTTTATTTCACAAATAAAAAGTGTCTACAAATTGTTTACAGTGCAGTCAACTCCAGTCGAATGAAAAGTGAATGCACTCAAGCCAAGCATCGCGAGCTATTTATTTGATAAATCAGGTCATAGTTTGCTGACTGAATGCCGTCAACGTTGTAGGGAAGTGGCATCAAAAGCTCAACGTCAACACAGCTGCTAGCGAGGGGCAATTCAACCGTCTCAACTCGAACTGACGCGACGCGACGCGATGCTACTCGTCTTGTATCTATTGTGTGTGTAATATGACGTGACATGACAAACGCGCAGCACATGAGGGGTAGGGAGGGAGGTTTTATTGTTATTGTTGCGTGTCGAGGGGAGCAACAACAACAACAACAACTTCTACCTCTCGAGCTGTCATTGTTGCCATTGTTGTCAAACTGAATTTGTAACATTCGCTGGCTGCCAAATCGTTGCCCAAATTAATCCAATTGCATTTTTAACTCGCGCTCAAAAATGTAAATGAACTGATGATTAATCGAGTTTGTACAGAAATATGTTGAGCATTATATAGACATGTCTATATAGCCAAAGTGTGCACAGATTTGTAGCTGTATGTCAATTTAATCCAAGGGATTTTAGCCACAAATCCACTAACCAAAAGATGCTCAATGAGCCACAAACAAACAAATTGGGGAAAAAGTGTGTGTCGGAAAAGTGAAGTGTGTTAACCACCCTCCAAGATAAATCGCTGGACATTAAGTATGTGCCTGGCCAACACTAAATGGGCCAAGCAACTGGTTCATAATTCAATTTTTTATGCTCCCCAATGCATTACACAAATTGAAATTGAAATTTACAGGTGACGCAGAGTGAACTTCATGAAAATTGTAATAGAAACACAGTCAAAAGGAAAGCCAAATAAATATAAAAAGCAGCAAAGCAACGATATGCATTAAAATTTATCGGGTCGCCAGTGCCAGGGCTACTCAGCTGCTCTAGGCAAGCACAGGGACACGGCGAAATGTATGTCATAAATGTAGCAGCGAGGGTTGCTTGTATATATTTAAAAAGTTCACTACACAAAGAATTTGCTGTCATTTATTTCGAAATTTTATATAGTCTAAAAACCACGCAGATCTGCAGCCATTTCCCAGTGCTCCTCGGCCTTGAACGGACCCCTCAAGCTGCACTTAAGTGCCGTACAAATCCCAACCGTGTATTGTGCAATACTCTTCGTATCCCGATAGTAGAGTATCGTCATAATGCTGCGTATGGCACTGGCTGCCTCGGGTAATGTGTAATCTCGACCAATTGGCAACGTTTTCTCCACCACTGCGCGTGTCACAGCGTGTCCTTTGCCAGTGCCTGCAAACATTCGATCCACAATGCATCCATGATTGTCCAGGCGACAGAGAAAGGGCAAACCAACACCACTCAAGCCACCAATCAACAGGTCAACCAACAGTGGTCTACCCAAAAGCTGGCGACCATAGAGTCTTCGTTGCATCAAATGGTAAGCTGCTTTGGCATTGAGGGAGGTTCCATCGTGTTGACTATGATCCAGAAACGAGTGGTGACCGAGTATACGAGTTAGATACTGCACGTCGGGGAAATCACCACTGCCGCCAAATAAAATATGATCATTGATCTTGAACACCCGGTGAACGTTCTGATAACGAGCTAAACTACCAGCCGATACCAAAGTATCGGCGGCCATTATAATACCACGATCAAATTTGATTGCCACCACGGAGGAGGCCCAATTGGCACCAGCATGGTTCAACACGGGTAAAGGTCGTGGTAAAGGTCTTCGCCACGGTCTGAATCGGGGTCTAAGCGCTGGTCGCGGTCGGGTTCCTGTTGTGGGCACTGGTCGGGGTCTGTGCGGGGGTTGTGGGCGATGTTCTCGTGGCGGTAGACGGGGTTTTGTTGGAGCTTTTCGTGGTGGAATCAGTTTTGCCACTGGCTTGGGTTTCGAGCGGACTCTACGCAATGGTATTGCTCCCTCAAGCAACGACGGTAGCCGTAGTTCTTCTTCTTGCCTCCCATTATTGTAGTCCATTTCAACAAATTTCGAAACATATTGATTTTTGACATATAAACTTACATTTTTTTTTGACAACTGACATTTAAATAAATATTTTTTTCTTTAGAACTTTTCGGTAGACCCTCGCACACAAAAGTGGCAAAGAAAATATTGTAAATTTTAAGTACGAATACGAGAATTTCCTGCGCTGCCTGAATTTTCTTGGCTGCCAGACACAAGAATACTGGGTCGCAGGTGGGCGTTACGTGCCATACGCTGCCACGCCCCCCCAACACCCGTCGAGAAGGCAGGCAAGTGGCACATTTTACGGTCACTCGCCGTTTTGCCACATATTGGACACAATTTTTGTGGGCAATTTTCAAATGCAACGTGTAAGATACAACGCTATAAATATATGGGAATATATTTATGTTTGCTTATTGAAATATAACCCCAGACAGACTAGGGGGGACTGGGGAGACAGGGGGTAGGTATGTGGGGGTGAGAGTGGATCAAAAAGCGAAGCAGGTAAAAAGGGTTATGCGGCAATAAATTCAAGATTTTATGTCTTACAAGTGTAACGAAAGTGAAACCAGCTTACACACAGGCACACACACACACACACACACACACACACACACACACACACACACACACACACACACACACACACACTCACACACACACACTGTTACACATACTCATACACTTGTAACTCATTTCACCGAGTAGAAATACTTTTAGCATATTGAACGCTGCCTGGCAGCATGACTTCATTATAGCCTCATTAATTGACGCTTAGCTGCCAGCCACGCCCCCTGCCACGCCTTACTCCTGCACAATTAATAAACAACAAATTCGTTTCTAGTTTAAGTTCTTTGCTATTAATGCACAGGGGAAAATCAATGCCAAATGTAATCCACTGCCTTTCCGACTTTTCCATTTCCATTTGCACACAGGCACAAGTTAACAGCAATAACATAAACCTTGGCAGCTGGCAGGAAACACAACACAGCTCGATTTGGCTCTACACTGCACAACACAACACACAGAACACACAACTCCAGTCAGACGCACAATTCCGACACGCAATTCGTAAAGTCGTTGACTTTTGGGGGGGGTACGTGGGTTAGTGGGTAAGCAGTCTGCTTTTGAGGGTGCTAAAGGATTTCAAAATGGGCCAACCGACTGCTGTCGGCATAAAATCGTTAAATTTATGTCCCCTTACCACTTTTCACTGCCTCCGCCCTTGACTCCTCCTACGATTTCTGACTTCGAATCAAATTTGAAATGTGTTAAGGGCTAAGCAGCAATGCCAAATGAACGGGAATCAGAAGCTTTGCTAATTCTACACACTGCAGATCAATCAAGCTTTGGGTTAATAAAGCTAGCTAAACTATATCTAAGTCTTAAGGAAGACTGGAAAGAAAAAGCTATAGAAAAGTTTCAGTTAAAGATCTGTTCCTATGAAAGTAACAGTTTCCTCTTTACTTCAGTTCATTTACAGTCTCTACCCTTCAAGGTTAAAGCTTCCTTATTAAATGCTAACAAAAACAATTTATTGCTAATCGAATTAGTTATTAGGCAACCCTCTTTCAAGCCATTTTGAGTGCATGTTGACAAATGCGTTCCACCTTCGCATTGTCAATCGATTACGCAAAAACAAAAATACTTTGCTCAAACTGTTAAAAGGCGGCAGGGGTAGCAGGGGGTTAGGGGGTGTAAACAGTCGTAAGAGCCGCTAATATGGCATACATGTGTCTATATGTGTTTGAAGTGTGCAATTATTGGACACAGCTACAGCTACAGCTACAAATACAGGCACAGCTACAGATACGCATATAGATAAAGATACAGGCATAAATACAGCTACAGATACCAATACAGTTTTGTTTATTTTTTATGGTTTTGAGCTGATGTTTGGCCAAATGATTGGCACAAAATGCATGCAAAACTTGTTTAATTTTAGCATTTTTTATATATATTTTTTTTTAAGTCGATCGCTTGTCAAATTAGCAGTGAAATGGGCACACTAGCCAAGTTAATGGTAACTGTTTGTTTAGGCCATTAGCACATTTTGGTTAATCATTTAAAGGCTACAAACAAACTGCTGATAACTGCTGTAGAGAGCGTTCTAACGCTTTCAACGCTTTCGACGCTTTTAAGCCAACACAAAATTGCTTGTGACATTAATTTTGTAAATGTTTTTGCTGTTTGCCGGCCAAAACCCTCATCAATCGCCAGGGAATTGAGTATTGAGAACTGAGAACTACACACATACAGTGAAACACGCATAGACATGCATTATTGAAGCAACAAATGGACAGCACTCTCTCACCCTCACCCTCTACCTCTGCCACTCCCACTCACTCTATTGCTGTCCCTTTCTCGGTATTATTTGAAATTCAATTGAACATTTTTGTCACGTAATCGACACTTTTCTATTACAAACCAAACAAGAAAAGCAAATTTACCCACATCATCATTTCGTTTCGGTTTTAGTGGCTTGAGGTTTTTGGGGGTTTCGGGTGTTTTGGGTGTTAACCGGGCATTATGAAAATATCAGAGGTATCAGTGGCAAGTTTTGGCCATAGTCGGCCCCTTAACGGTTTATAAGTGTTGCCAAAATGTTTTGACAAGAAAAGGTGACGCATAAAATATGTTTATTGGATGGCTGTGCTACTATCTAGGGGCAAAACTTGCACAACTGAAGGCTTAGCCAAAGCTTGACAGGCCCAAACCGCATTAAAGCCTAGTATCGATGGCAGCTTTGGTCAGAATTTAGGGACAATTTGAAGCGTATACAGTGCTATTTATAAACTGAACCTTGACATTGCGAATTTTAATATTGTTTTTCTGTCTTTTTTTTTATTATTATGTTGGCTTTATGTCTCTTGCGAGTCACGACTTCTTTGCGTGTTAGCCACGAATATTCTGTGGGCCAAGCAGAGCAGCTCCTTAAAGCTGTTATTAGATTTGTTAATGAACAGCACACGTCACGTTTAAAAAAGACACATGTATTTCAAGTGCGATAAACAATTGTTTAAAAGCATTTGTGCACCTTTGATAAATGCAATTAATGCAGGCACAAGGTGTGAAAAATGCATGTATTAAAAATGTGTTATAAATGGAAACTAATTAGCAAGGCATGCCAAATTAAACAACAACTCAACTATGAAAATGCGATAAGAATTCTTGTCAAAGAAGCGTGAAGAATTCAACAATTCTTACCAACAACTCTCAAAACTTTGAGCCACACAATGGAGTAAAAGACAAGCGCATATGTAGTAGATTTACAGGGTATAAAAAGCACAATTTAATGGAGAATATTAATCTTAAAGCACACACTGTGAAAACTGTCACAGTTTCCTGTACAAATCGCCTTCTAATTATACGCTAATGGATTTTCCAAAGCATTTTCCAATAAGTTGTATAGAGAAAAGTGCATTGCTCTGCTCGCTAGCGCTATCTGCCTCTCTTTCTCAGCCTCTACCTGTCTCTGTCTTGCGTAGAAGTTTTATTTTTAAAAACAATTTTTGAAGAGTTGGAAATTGCTATTTTTGAAACGCATGCCACTTGGATGATGAACTTGTTTATGTGTGACTTGAATTGTTGTTGAGTTGTTGAGTTTTTTTGTGAGTTTGTTTTTTGTTTAAGAGCGGACGTACAAATCGAGTATTTCATGTTAGGGGGGGGGGGGGGGGAAATCGGAGTTTTTCCCGGCGCCGGTGTAAACAAAAAGACTGAAAAACAATGAGAGCAAAAACATTGAAGCTTTTGATACACATATAATACCCTGTAGTGTAGTTTTTTTTATAATTTAGTTGCTATAGGATATCTGCTAGTCATTAATCAGTGTCATTGGTGTCTATTTCTTTTGCGGTCGATGAAACTACAGCTTCAATTGGCGACTGGTGACTGGTGACTGCCAATGCCAATGGCATTGACATGTGCACTTGGACAAGTCAAGCACTTAGTCAACAACAACAACAATAACAGGTGCACAAATATGTATTTAGTTTTTGTTGTGTTTGTTCAGTATTGGTTTTCACTGTACCAGTCTCATGTTACCCACAGAGAGATACCTAAACTATTCATCTTTCTATTTTCAACCCAAGATTAAAGTGAAATGCCTGAGTTTTGATTACAGTTTAGATAGTTTAGGTAGTGAACTACTCACCGGACTGACTACCGCCGGCAATTTGTCGCATTTCCTTGGTGAACTCCTTGTTGCCAAACTGACAGGATAGATCGTGCACGGTGCGGGGTTCCCCCTTGTCCAGCAATCGCTCGAGGAAGAACAGCAACGTCATGTTGCGTGCCATCTCATACTCCATGGATTCCATATTCCGTTTAGCACTAACACTAGTGGCTTGCTTTAGTTAATCTATTTAAATATTAATGCCAAAGTACGTCACGTTTGCTGATATAATTCCACTCTTTATCTGCTATCTGCAATTAGTTAGAACAAATGAAAGTTTAAAAGTTTCTGTTGCTGACGAGCATTTGATAATGTCAATATAATATACATACAAAAAAAACAAAGAATCTTATGCAATGCACTAAAAGAAAAAGTAAAATAACCGCAGACACTCACACACACAAACACACAACATATACTAATGTATGTGCATCTGTATATATTATTTACATACGTTAGTCACTGTCTCTGTCTTTACTTATTTAATACACATCCACTTTTCTACTTGAGCCGCAGTCGCTTTTATGTTATTGCATTCTTGGTTTTCCTCCTTCATTTCTATTTCAATCTTCCTTTCTCATTCTCTGTCTTTCTCTCAAGCGTTAGCATTGAGTCTTGCACTGAGCGTGCAAAGTCATAAACTCGACTTGCACGTCGGCTTTGCGGCTTGAATAATTGAAGAGCCGCCACGTAAATTTAAGTCTGTTAGTTGCAGCGTATTTATGCTTGCTTCTCTTTCGTTCTCTTTTTCTTTGGTTGTCCTTCCGCAAATATCCTTGCGCCACTCACGAACGCTGGAAAGCGACTGAAGCCAAGAGCAGCGCTGTCGCAGCGTTGAACTTCTGCTATGTTAACTAACAGTGGCTCTACAATGTTTCTACTTTGATTACGTCTTCTTTACTCACTCTTTCTTATTGTTTAGTTATTTCTTTTGTTTTTGTAAACAGTATCTAAGATCCCAAATAATTTATTTGTTGAATTGTTTACAGCGCTGCCTATTAAGTTTTACTCTCAGGACCTTTTTGGCTTAACATTACTCTCATGGCCTGTTACAGACATAAACAAAGGCGACAACAGCTGATTTGTGGTGGCGAAAAGGTTAGCGGTTCGAAATCACGGCGAATTCATTGCGTATTCAATTTGTGTTGTTTTTGTTTTCGACGCTTTAATGGTTGGCGTGTGAAAAACAGGTGAGTGACACAGATAAAGATGGACAAGCAACGGATATAACTTAGATACACAACCTGAAGTTTGTTTATCGAAATTCGCTTACTAAGCTCGAAAGTACATTTGTCTTTACGTGTGTATTTGTGTGCGTGTGTGATAACCGAAACCGTTGACAACGGGCCACATACACCTAATACGAAATGTATTGAGAACAGCAACAACAACAACAATGAACCCCACGAAAAAACAACAACAGCGTACATTCCAAAGCAGAAGCATTTATTGCTGTTTAACGTGCATGTGTTCGTGAGTTTGACTGTGAGAGTGTTGAGCGGCCGCTTATTCGATTGTGTTAGTGTCCAAACAAGAAACTTCAGGCACACAACGAAATAAATTTCTTATTAGACTCGATGTTAGCACTGTTGCTATTTCTTTGACTAAAAAGAGATGGCAACAATTTGAAACAAGTGCAAACTGTTGGTGACTTGCTCGGCGTAGAAAGGTAAAAACTATAAAAAAAAAAAACAGAAAAGAGCGGAGGGCAATGCGAAATGATAAAAAGAAAATAGCATACAAAATATTTTGCAATACGCGGCAGAGAAAACGCGCAAAAACTCACAAACACACACACACACACACATAAATACTTATGCCAAAGCAAAGGCATAAACAATGTCAATGAAAGATATGAGCGTTAATATAGTGGAATATTTGCTTATATGTATGAATATACCCATATTCATCATTACATGTACATATGCAAAAGCAAAAGTGAAAAATGCAAGTAATAGGTACATATGTAATTACCTGCGTGGTTGTAGTATTTGCTCAAGTGGACTTTGTAATCTATATTTAAAATACACTTGTTTCAATTTGTATACTGCTTTTGGTGTAAAGGAGATCGAACGCTCTCACACGGACACACAGAGAGTTAAGTGCTTCACGCGCGCTCTCTATTCCACTCTTTCTTTATTTCTTTACTTCTCTTACTCTTCCACACACACGCACACACGATACTGATCCTCGCGTTGGGGATTTTGACAGTATTTTTGTTAGCAGCACTATTTTCACTCTTTATTTATTATTATTTTGTTGTTGGTATTCACTGAGAGACTGAGCTCCTTAATTAAATTATATGCAGGCACTTGGCATTTTTTCGGCGTAATTATCTTGTTGGATTCCAAGACGAAAGCAGACAGCTCACAACTTGTTGTTGCTTACGTCGTATGCGCGCGTATGTGTTCAGGCTAGCAGGTAAGAACTAAGTCTGTGTGCGCGCGTCGGTATCGGTGTGTGTAAGGCACTTTAGGATGGCAAGTTAAAAGCGAGTTGAAAACCACTTGTTGCACAAATTTTTATCAACCACAACACCTGTGGACAGCTATCACCAAAAGGCTGTGCTGAATTTTATGTGTATTTAAAGCAATAAAACACACGTTTGCGTGCGTAAAAACGGCACAAATTGGTCTACGGAGGTTTTCGAGCGATGATGACAACGCGAACGCGACTTCAGGTGTGCCTTCGATAGCGATGTCGATAAGTTGTGACTGCGAATGGCAATAACAGCTGTGTGTCATCGAGCTAACATTATTCGATGAGCGCTGTGTTTGCTCTCACGAAGCATAGATGGCGCGCTTTTAAGAAAGTTAACAATAGATGGCGCGCATAAAATTCCCACTTTTAAGGTATTTGGCGCGCATTTCAAATCGTAGAGCGGAATTTTTACTACAGTGATATAAAGTTGTTATGACTGATATTAAGTATAGGAAAAACAGCGATAGACACGCTGTGCTGTCATTAAATTTATGCATATGCGACACGCGTCGCCAACACGGCAAACTTGTCGCATTGTGTCGATGCTTGACAAGTGCAACTTGGCTAACGACGCGACCCGTGCAAATTGGCCATATGCAAATGGGTAATTCATATGGCTAAAAAGGTGTTGCCCGCAGGCCAGTGACAATTTTTCCAACACCATGGTGATGTTAGGGAGAAAGGGAGGGGGTGGGGAGTGAAGGAAAGGGGATCAAGTGCAGCTTAGACCTGGCGCCGTCAAGCTGCCTGCCCCAACTCCAACTACAACCGCTACTGCCCCTGCCCCTGCCCCTTTTACTAGTACTCCTGCCACATGTTGGCCGTAATTGAACGCATCCGTTGTTCATTTAGTGGACTTGTCTCAACTTGTTGCTGCTAATTAAAGCGCTGCGAAAGACAGTGGAATGGTAGGGGCAGGGGTAGTAGGGGTGGTGTAGGCACAGTGGGTTGTGTAGCTCTACGCACACTTAATGTAAACATTTATAACTGCAGCGTTTATTCAATTAAAGCGCACTGATTTTGATTTGATTCATCTGAGCCATCACAAATTGCAGTCACGTTGTAATTCCATCAACAAATTCTCGTATGATTAACCAAATGGCCAACAACAACAACAACAACAATAACTTGGCCATTTGCTGGGCAATTTCAGCTGGGATTACACTTACTGCTTAATCAGCCACGCCCACAACACTCAACTACTCATCGCATAAACAAACAAAGAGTCAATTTCTGTGCTTATGTCCACATGTCCGTGCATGTTTATGCACGCTGAGACATGCTCATTAAGCGGCTTCATGCATTTTTTGCCTGTACTAAGTTTGTATTTGAGTTGAAGCTTTAGCTGGAGTGGAGAGGGCAGTTCCTAGAGTTGACAGGCTTAGGAGGGGGAGGGGTAGGGGCAGAGGGGGGATACAATGTTGTTGACTGTTTGTTTGGCAAATGTTGAAAGCAGCTTAAGCCGCTTGACACGACTAACACGTAGATCACTCACTCACACGCACACACACACACATACAACACGCTGTGCTGCCAGCGAGGGGTGATTGAGCAGTAAAGGGTTGGCAGTTTTCTTTATTTTCCTTGTTATTTATGTGACAACAGCTTAGAAACTGCATTCAAAACTCGCTCGAATGGAAAACTGCTTAGCTATTGGAGGGGGTAGCCCAAGGGGTAGGGGCTGAAGGGGGTTTAACTAGGCGTTACCTGAAATTTTCACTAATGTGCGCATAAATTCGCTGCAGAAGTCGCACGCCTTTTCAAATTTATGCGTTTGTAATCTCTGAGCCAACTTTGGCTTTGGGCTTATCGGTTAGAGCCTGGTTAAGATTTATAGATTTCACTTTGGGCCATAAATAAAATGCGCGTAGCTGCGAAATAGACTTGAACTCGTTAATAAACGTTTAGGGCCAACACGAACTGCACAGGGACTAACTAATTGCAGCGGCCCACACAGGCACACACACAGGCACACTCCAACAGGGCCAAGACTTAAAGTACAGCATCTAGTCTCTGCCCACGTTTAGCATAACGATCGCTGTATGACTCGGCAGATACCCTGTGTTGCCCTGCTACCCATTCCACTGGACATTGCAGCATGAAATGTGGACATGGCCAGCGGCGACACGAAACTGCAACGAGTGTGGCTAGAGCCGCTTGGCAAACAAGCTGCTGCACGACTGCCAAATACCCTGTAGCTAAACAAACTTAAGCGTAGCGAGGCTAAAAGTTGCTAGATAGGAAAACTTTGCAATAAAATGTAGGCAGTGGAGTAAACTAATTATTTGACACGACTAGCAGCTACCCTGTAGGTGTGCTAGGTACAGCTCTAGGCAAGCACTTGCAGTAATTTAAAACATTTAGCTAAATTTACAGCTAAACATAAACAATTTAACTAATTTTCTAATTTTTACAGGGTATATAGTGACTAAAAAGTGCCACAACAGCCTATTAAAAATTAATGTCTAGTTGGAAAGTGTCATTAATTAGCTGAAAACTATGAAACTCGCATTTCACGCCGTTTAGCAATTTTACAGGGTATGCGCAACAATAGCAGCCGCTGCGAATCGAGATTTCTGCTGGAATGTTGTTGTTGTTGTTCGAATCTGGATTTTAATGGCGTGAACAAGAATGATCCGCTGTCCACGCTTTCCTCCACTTTTCACCGCTTTTCCTACCCTGGCAGGCAATTTTCCACAGTTTTTCCGTCATAAATAAAAATATCAAATGAAAATCGGAGTGTGTCTCGTTGTTACCTCGCAATTTTCATGCTCTGGACATTAGTTTTTAACGCCCGAAATTGATGGGCCATGGGGAAATGGAAAATGGAAACTAGAAAATGGAAAATGGGAAAAGCAACTCTAGAAAAGTTCTGGCGATAACTCGGCACATAAACTTGTAGCGATTGACAGACAATTGACAATACCAGATGCAGAAAAACATGCAGGCGGGGCAATTGAAAAGTCAGCGGGAGAGTGCAGTGTGGGGAGCGGTAGGAAGGGGGAGAGAAGGGGAACGGAGTGGAGGAAAAACTGTAATTGTTGTGATAAAAACTAAATAAAAAATTGTGTTAATTGTGCAAATGGAAAACATTGGAAAATTGAAAAATGGAAAATGAAAAATGGAAACGAAAATTGTAAGCACTCGAGTGGCAGCTGCTGGCTGCACTTTTGTGGCATGCAGCGACTTGTGGCAGCCACAAACATTTAACCAAGTCATCAATCATGCTGCCAACGACTTTCAGGCCAAGTGCTGATAGCTGAATTAACTGGCCAAAAGACGCTCTTGACTGACTTGTGGCATCGCAAATAAATTCGATTAATATGCAAATTGCATGTAAATAAAAGAGGGGCGGCAAGGGGCGTGTCTTGCCAGCACAACTAATTAAAAGGCCTAAAACAAATTGTGGCCTCCTTGTGGCTAATTAGCTGCAGTTTCGACTAAACTAGCTAACTTGGCCAATTGGCTAACTAGTTGGCCATAAGTTAGACGCTTATCTGGCGCCAAACTGTCAACTAACGGCAAACAGCTAAACGCTTTTTGGCCAGCAAAGATTCGAGATCTTTTGGCCAGTTTTAGACAGCCATTTGAGCCAAGTTACCAGTTTCAGTCAATAACTTTGGGTCAGATCAAATCAGAGTCAAGGATATAACGCTAATTGGCTATGACAAGACAGTGAACGACGGACAGACACCCTGTAGGCAGCTAAACTAGGCTAATTACAGGGTATCACATAGAATTAAACACTCGCTTAAGCACTAGTAAAAGTTTATTAAGTGTAACTAAAGTTATAAACACAAGACAAAGAACGTAACGTAGTAAACGTAAGTATAGAGATTAAAATTGATCAATACCTTTAGCAGGTAAGTTTAAAGTCGTACAGTTAGCAACTAAAAATAAATTAAAAACTGAAGTTGTAGCGGTGGGAAACGTGGCTCACAGCGATACCTTTTTGGCCAACTCACCAAATGGTCGATGTCTGCAACGAGAGGAGAGGAGAGGAAAGGAAACATAAATTAGTAGAGCAAAAAAAAGGGGATGAGGTCATAAAAATATTTAAAAAATAAAATAAACAAGTTATTTATTGGGGTTTCAAAAAGTAAAGACTTTAAAATTTGGCTGCTAAAATTACGCAAATTTAAATAAGAAAAAACTAAAAGGAGATTTATTCCCATTCCTATGAAATTCTAAACGTTAAAACTTTGACCTTTGATCTTAAAATGAATAAATTGTTAAATATTGTAAAAGAAAATTAAAAAAATTTAAGCGCAGAATCAATTTAAATAAAAATCCCTGTCCAAATAGTACACCTCTAAAAAATCGGCTTAGTTAAAGGTGAGTTCTTAGGAAATTAAGTTAAAAAATAAAAAAATAACTTGAGAGAGTTTTAAAGCACAAAATTTTTAATAAAAATATCTGGGAAAGTCTATAAAAAATGTCGGAAAACTTAAATTCTGCAAAACAAAATAATAAATACCAAAGTAAAGACAAAATTAAAATGGTAGGAGGCTAAAAAATCGGTAGATTCTTAAAGAAAATTCCCAAGAACAAAAATGTTTTAAAATATAAATAACATAAAAATTATGTAACTTTGCCAAACTGCCTCAATATTAAATCAAAATAAGTTCACCGATAAGGCATTAAACTAAATTGGAGCCCCACATTTAAATAACTTAAGTTTCCCAAGACTTTTGATAGCTTAAAGTTTACTTGGAACTTACCACCACTACCGCATAGGTAAAGCCGATGGCCGATCCGGCCAAAACATCCGACCAGTGATGCTTGTAGTCGGAGACGCGGGTGAGCGCCGTGTACCAGGCGAACATGAGCAGCAGAAACTGCAGCAGATGACGAAACATCTTCAGACGTGGCCAGTGCATTCTACGCTGCAAATAAATCTGGGAAAAGGAGGCGCTTTTTAAGTAGGATAAAGCTAGTTAGGACTTGGCTCTACTTACCACCAGATAGATCATCGAGTAGCAGGCGAAGCTAGCGTGTCCACTGGGAAAGGATAGACGCATATCCTTCAACATCTTGGAGCTCACATTGAGCGCGGAGCAGGTAAAGTCCTCGATATAGCGGCCCAAATTGACGGCATCGTTGCAGGAAGAGCCATCGAGCAGCACAGGCTGGCAGAGCTGCAAAAGGGAGTAAATGGAGCTGGAACTGGAACAGGAACTAAGGCACGAACTAGCACTTACTGTAGCAAAATGTGGACGCAGTCGACCAACAGCGTATTTGGCTATATCCGTTGTTAACTGTTCGATGCCCAAACCAAACACAAAGTAGCCAATTTTACGATAACATTCCAGCAGCCAAGTAGGCAGCTCCATGTGCCATAGATAAAACCCACTGCCTGCCTCTGCGGTACGCTGTTGGTAGTGTCCTTGGGAGTGCTTGTGATCCGGTTTATCCTGCGCTCTGTAGAACTCTACCAGCAGAATCTGTAGCAGTTTGGAGTTAAGATAGGCATACTCTTAAGTTTTAAGTCTGAGCTTACCAGGGATACGGGCAGTGCAGCACACATCAGATACAACATCCAGCTGCGTATGGTCGAGTCCTTGTAGGGATGTTTCAGCGAGAGATCACTGCAGAAGAAACCTCTTTTGTTGGGCTCACCCCACAGCGAGAAGCCCAACATGGTCAAGCCAACTGTAAGAAGGGAAAGAGAAGGAGATTGTGGGATTATTTAAGGGCTAAAAGGAGTGCTGTAAAAGGAACTAGTTCGTAAAGCTTTCAAAGAAGTTTAAAAGGGAAAACTTGAGTTTGTATCAGCAAAATGTAATAAATTTAAGCCCTAAAATGTAGATAAATTAATCAGGCATTAAATGAGGTATTTCAGATTGATTATTCCACTTAAGCACTAAGTAATTTGTTAATTTGTATACTAGCAAATAAAACGTACTGAAAAATTCAAGCAAATTTTGAATTTTTTTGTAGTTTCTGTAGAAAAAACATATATCTTTATCAAATAAATACCCTTTTATAACGATAAATTATTTAGACTGAGTTTTATAAATTTCTTTGAAATCCATGACTTTTTTTTCCGTATAAATTAGCTACAATATGCTGAAAGGATCTAACGTAATTTTCCCACCATATGCTATGCTGATCAATATTTTTTATATGTGCCATATAAGCCAGATAAGCAAAGCCAACAACAACAATAGCAAGTGTGTCAGTTGCAATTCGAAGCTAGCCAAGGGTGGCCAAACAGCACAACAATGAAAGTGTTGATAATGATAATGATGGTGATGATGATGATGATCTGCAACATTTGTGCGGTGTGTGGCATGGTCAGAGTGTCGGATTCTAGGTACTGATGCACAGTGGAGCAACGGAACAAGGTCTGCTGATGAAGCCTAAATTGGATGTGGGTAAACAAACAGCGCCAGTTTCAGTTCCATTTTCCAGTTCCCGCTCAAAACTCAATAATGTTGATGATTTTGTTGTTGAATTTGTTGTTATTTTCATTCTTATTTTGTTGTACGTTAAACGAGCGACAATAAATAAAAATTCACCCCACAAACATTTGTGTAAATTAAGTCAAATGCCGTGTATAAATCAGACAACACTCGATTGCGCGAATTTGTTTTTTTTGGGCGCTGATTGAGACTACAAGTGGGCACTGGCCATCAACCAATTTACCATCGCCAGACCCTAAAAATGCTTATTCATTATTTAGAAAAAACGAGAGAGAGAGAGAGAGAGAAATAAAAAACATGCAACAATTCCGAATATTTTCCATTAAATTTAATGAAAAGTATGCGAACAATGAATACAAGAGCGTGAACAAAAGGCGCCCAACTGGGGGTAAAATATAGATAATATTTACACATACACATACACACATAAAAACACGCATACCTAGTGAAAACACTGATACGGCACACTCTAACCCATAAAAGAGCCCATCGCTACTTCACATAGTTTAAGAGTTAAAGTGCAACAGTTCAAATTGGTACACGAAGTGACAGATAACAGATCATAAACTAAGAGAGCGATGAGAAGTGTGAAAATTCTCTTTGATTCGAAATCAATTACTCATTTGCTTGCTTCCATTTCTTACAACTTCCAGCTGGAAGTGAGTGGAAAGTGTCGTCTGTCTCTTTCTTCCTTTTTGATTTATTTCGCATGCCAAACTTACCGCAGCTAAGCAGACTCAGATCCACTAAAATTCGTCCAAAGATGTAAGCAGTGCCGCGTGCCGTCGGCTTGGGGACAAGTGTACCCACAAATGGCGGCAGCTGCAAGTCGACTTTAACATTATTGTTAATGTTGTTGTTGTTGTAATGCTGTTGGGCATGTTGTGGATGCTGTGGGTGTTGGGTATTGGAGTTCGCCACAGCGGCTGCTGCTGCTATGATGCTTGCAGCCGTCGGCGAAGATGGTTCCTCGCTGGAACTGCTTTGACTCTCGAAGCGCTGCAGCGGCGTCGTATCGCAGACACTCGCAGGACGCAGGCTGCTCATTTTGGGGCGTTGCGTGTGGCGTGCGGGCGTGTGGGCGTGGCTCTACTTCACCTTACCAACAAACTGTGTGGGCATTTTTATCTGCTTAAGTCCGAGTCCAAATATTTGAAATGCGCGACTCGACAGTAAATAACGAAATGTGATTTTTCGTGCAGACGCTAATGGACAAATGGCACCGGGATTAGGTGCTGAGCACTGGAATTTCGGTTTGTTTTGGCTTTGATGGTTACTATTTTTATTATTTTAATGGCATATAACGAATGCGCCTTTCTCCTGGCT
Organism: Drosophila acutilabella; assembly: GCA_035046005.1. Classification (NCBI taxonomy): domain Eukaryota; kingdom Metazoa; phylum Arthropoda; class Insecta; order Diptera; family Drosophilidae; genus Drosophila; species Drosophila acutilabella. Next base: position 9,475,494 of record JAWNOK010000024.1, on the reverse strand, counting down.
GCTCTCAGTGATAAGCGTCGGCGTTGGTGGCCTCGTTGCGTACACAAATCCCGCACATCGATAATGTAAAATCAACAAAATGCAATGGATATTTGCCCCGGGGCGGGTGTGGGAAATGGTAAATTGCGCAAGTGAGGAGTGAGAAGTCTACAAAAATTTTATATTTTGGACAAATATTGCTGGCAATGCACTAAAAATTTTCTTCAATTTGTCTTTTATATTTGCACTTGCATTGCTTTCATTTGAGTTTTCTACCTTTACACACAAGCACTTTGCTGGCCTCGAGTCGGTTGCTTAGCTGGCCATAATTCTTGTTTATTTTGTTCAATGTTTTCGATTCTTTCTTTTTCCGCACTTTTTTTACTTGCACTTTCGTTCGTTGCTTGTTACGCGCCCTTCTTTCGCATGCGCAACGCCGTTAACGAAAGTAACAACAACAACGAAGAGACAAACGAAACGATAGCGACCGCTGCGCTCAAGAGACCACGAAGAACTGAGCCAACGAGTCCATCCGCAAGCATGTAAACGGCCCAACTACCTTTGAAGAAGCACCGTTGAGTGCAAGAGAGCCACACATACGCAAGCACTGCTGCATACTTTCTCTCCGCTTTGTGTGATCTGTCTCTCTCACTGGCTCTCTATCTCTTTGCTTTAGAACTCAAATGGACCCCGTACACGATTGATACAGAGAAGCTTACAGCAACTCCATTGCGAACATCTCGTGTGTGGGTGCTTATTTGAAGCTCTAGTAAGCGCTGTTTGCTCAACTTGAATGTCATAAATAAAACAGAATGTAATTTAATTAACTTTATATGGATATAATAATAAATATTTGACTATCAGCGGAAAATAACAATTTTTTGCCTAATGCTTATCTGAGCTTATCATTGAGTGAGAGAGAACACCTGAGCGAGGCGAGTGCGCCACTTCTTTGTTACGCTCAGAACAAATGTACCACAACCCCTTGCTGTCTCTCACACACACATGTACACTCTCTTGCACTGTGTACTTGCTGAAAGACATATCTCTGCGTTTACAATCAGTATGATTTACTCAGTGAACGCGTTCGGTTGCTTTTTTTGTGTACCGGTAAACGAGGAGATTATTGCGTAAAATGTTTCGTATTTTCGAATTTGTTTATGCACAAATTAAATAAATAGTATTATTTTGTGCAGTGACGTTATAAACAAAGCGGCAAAGTGGCCGACAAAAATTTCACATCTGCTTACGAAAACAACGAATAAAGTTATAAAATTACCACACAAAAACACAGACAGACACACAAACTGATATATATTTAAAATCAATTGATTTTTTGCCAAAGGTAAATTATTCGTAACATTTATAAGTGTATGGTAGTGGGAGTGTATGTGTACAGATAATAAATATATTACCAATCTGCCGATTCATTGCTTGTATCAAAGTGCGGAAAGTGAGATTCCGAAATACCTGTGGAAATATAGAATTTATTGCAAAGTAAACAAACAAAAATTAACAAATACAAATGGAAAATTCGCAATGATTTTCAAGAGGCCAACGTGGGAAACGGCTTATGAATGGCGGCTGTTTTTCTAGCCATATATTGTGTGTTTGGCCATAACGGAAAATCGATTTTCACACGCGAAGGGCAATTTCCTTTAACCCCAATGGACAGGGCCAAGGTCATATAACGGCGCCCTGCGGTTAACCACTAAGAAATACATAACTGCTGAATAATTGTGGCGGTGCTTAATTCATAATTTTTCACTCCGTTCACTTATCAGTGCTTATCACTGTACCGATTTGTTCATAAACTGTTATTCATGCCACAATTGCGTTTCATCGTTAGTTTACATGAGATTTGTTTAACTGCACAATAGTTAAACAAATGCGTCATGTGGCCGACTTTGTTTTGTTTTGGCCTTGTGGCATGTGCGCCAATTAGCCAAAGTGCATTAAAATCTACTTTATATGGCCCATAAAATTCTTGGCATCCGCCAGATAATTAAACCAACTTTTATCCTGCACACACAGTGGTTTCGGCCTGGCCAACTATTTGATTTCAATGTCAGACGCGTGTGACTGCCACAAAAATTGCTGATCGCAGACAATTGTTTATAAACAATCGTACAACGACCGCAGCTGGATTAATATTCGTTTTACTTATTTTCTTTTGGGTGTCATTTCGTCTTCCGTTGCCCACTTGGAAGTCGTCGAATTGTCTGTGCTTTTAGCCATGAAATGTTATACCAAACGGGATACAATTGCAACAGGAGTAGACATGTCTCATTGCTTGTTTACACATGTCTCAAGGTTAATGGCTTGCTACGTGCACTGGGCACTGCCAAGTCGAGCACACTCAACTAGAGCACACGCATTTTGATCATGTTTTGTCTGTCACTTTAGTTACTTTCTCTTGGCGCCGCATCAAATTCATGTCGTTTATATTAAATTATTTATTTACATGCCATTTAACGTTATTTATGCACAATTATATTTTTGTTAATTTCAATATGCATTTCTCACCCGATTTAAGTGGGAAATCAGACACTGCGTGTTGACCTTATATCGCAGCATGTGCATTCTCAAAAAATCAAGACTAAACATCGGAATGACACTTGATTGCAAGTGGGCGTAGAGGGGTTAGAAGGGGGGGTAGTGTAGGGTCTGGGGGAAAACGACTCGAGGTTAACTCAGCTTGTGGTCGTTGCCCGTGCATTAAATTAATCGTTTAACTGTCGCTAAGTTCAAAGTGATTAAAAAATTGTAATTAATTGTAGAGTGTGTCCTTTGCTCAGGTCTCAGGGAAGTCAAAGAATTTAAAGAAACTCATAAGATAGTATAAGTATTATTATTGACTCTTATAAGTACTTAATTTCCAGGAGAAATCATTTTTATAAATTAAAATAAACACGTAAAAATGGAATTTACAATTAAAATCATCGTTTATCTGAATTTTTTCCAAAAAATATAACATATATTATATAAAACTAATTTCTATAGCAACTGATTATAAATTTGTCACATTTAATGGCACACTCATTAACTAGTAATTTTAACAACACCATTTATCACTTTCCGGAACTTGAGGCTTACAAATATTAAACATGACAATAATCGCTTCTAATACCCATGAAAGTGCTTACTTTCTGATTACAATCCCAAGAAGGATTTGATTAATATAACTAAGAATTTTTCACAAAAAAAAAAATTTTTTAAAAGAAAGTCTTCCTACTCTTAGAGACCGATTTCTCATAAGCCTATTTTTATTTAACGAGTAACCGTTATACGTCAAATAAGTATTACGTTAAGCGATAAGATAAGCAGACTTAATTGATTGATAATTTTATGGAATATAAACAAACTGTTAGTAAAAAGTAATTGCAGCTGATGAATCAAAGCGATTTCAAAGGTTTTATTGTGGCTTTAATGCATTTCACTTTCAAAAGGCACCGTCTTACCGGTAATTAAGTGTACACTTATTCAAATTAAATACGTCAAGTTAGCGATACAATCGCTAATGTTTCTGCTTTTAATTGAGTCAATGTTTTGTCATTACAACATATTTTACACTCCCTGAGGAGATATTGAATAGAGGAGCAAAAGCAGATACACAAACTGGTTGGCAATGCAGGGAACTAGGCAAAAGGAACGTTAAGAAAAGACGGCTAAAAGAATTGTCAGTTGTAGTGCAACAGTGCAAGTCACAGTTAGCGGTGAAAAAACTAAAAAAAAAAAAGTAATTAATACAAAAATATAATATTTTGTTGTAATAAAGGAGTATTTTTATTCAATTGTAGTGCGAAACACCGCAAAAATCCCACTTTGGCGGGAATAAAGCTAAATTGGCAACACTGACGCTTAAGGAATCTCGTTTTGCTATCTATAAATAGCTTTTTTCAGCATGAGACGTTGAGGCAATTGCCAGTTTGATTCGAACGATCTGATCCCTGCGAAATGGAAGCAACGACACCAAACTTGGGCAGATCGTCAGGCGCAGCAATGCCAACTGTCATCCCCAGCAATTAGTCACTTCAAATGGTCGACAATAGGTAGACAAAGTCAATCATTCTGTTTATTTTTGTGCAGAAATTATACAGAACATTTCGGTATGCAGTGCACTCAAGTGAAGGAAGGAAAAGTCACAACTCCATTGGTTGGTGGATTTTCTTGCAGCAAGCAAAGCTGCTTATTACGACGCCCCTTTATGGTCAAACAAGTTAACGAAATTGCATAAAATTATAGCGGAGTGCCCTGACCAAGAACCTAGACTAACCACACAGCCTAGGAATGATTGGTTGTGATCCGATCACTGAGAATTCCGTGATGACTTTAAGACATAACAATAAAAGTAGCTTGGTAATTGGCGGGATACTTAACAGCTAGCATAAAGCCGTATAGAGCACGTCTTCTATTGTTCCGGAAAGCATCATTAATTGCGTCCGGAATGATAAACGATGTAGGAGCAGCCCGACATGAATCACATCATGAGAACTTCCAATTTTGATATCTTTTGATTCATGAGGGAATACATCAAATTACTCACACGCCGCACATTTTTATGATTTTTAATCGTTTCAAATGTTTTATACCTTTTCAGGAGTGACGTATCGAAAACTTCAAATTTTTAACTGAACAATCAAACAGAGCAATCCGAGTTGCTTGTTCGCTCCCAAAACGAAAGACCAAGTTCATTACCAAGTGGGCAATCGACCAAACGAGAGCCAGACAGATTGACTGAGAGAGAGGGAGAGTGAGCTTTCGTTAAGCTTTTGCATCGTCTCGAAGTCACGCTAAGGCACGAAGAGTAATTGGAAATGAGTAACGAATCGTCAGCGAGCGAGTCAACACCGCTGCGTCGGCCAGAGAATCAGTCGAGTGCAAGCCCAGGTGTTAACGTGGCTACAAACACCAACCGCGTACACAGAAGCGGTTTAAATACAGCACAAACAACGTTGGATATACCCAATAGCAATAATAATTTAAACAATTCCCGCATTGAACAACGTGTACAGATCGACAACAACAATCACACACATCAAATACAGCAGCAGCAGCAACAACTACAAACACAGCGAAAAGAGATGGAGACAAACAAGCGAATTTTATGCCGTGTGGCCTTAGATGTTTTGATTTTATTATGTGGTACGTAAACTTAATATCAATATTCAGTAAAAGCTAAAAACGCACGTTTGTGTATATATTATATATTCATGCACAGAAACACACTGACACACACACACACTTACATTTGCCGCCAGTTTGTTGCTGCAATGTTTGTTTAGTAGTGTGCTTTTTATGTAATTTTCGACATCTGTGTGTGTGTGTGTTGTGTGCGTCTGTTTTGTCGGCCTTGCTCTTCAGCTCTCAGCAAAGCTTTACGCTCTCGCGCTCAGTGTAGCGCTCTCTTTTAGTTCGTTGAGCACAAACAGCTGAGCACACGAAAACAACGAGTTAATTTTTTTTTTACTGTAGATAAACAGAAATTCAAATAATTTTTACTCTAGGGATTTGTAGCAATCGCTGGGTCGTAAATCAAATTAGAAAAATAATATATAAGCTTAGATTGCGTTAGTTAAATAAATATGTTGGTAGTAATTGAAATGCTGGTATTAATATAAATATTTATCGCCAACCCACATGAGCAAACTTCCTGCTGCTGGCCCAATCTAAAAGCTGATGACGTATCAACTACCAATTTCGTACCTGCGCTTTTTTGTCAATATTTGCCTGCACTTTGTGACAACAGTGGCTAAAACTGTGTCACCCCAGCACTGGGTACACACCTTTAGGGGGAGGGAGTGCCAACTGCGCAATATTATTGAAATGGAATTGAGTTTCAGTCATAAGTTGAAAAGAAATATTTTACTGACATTTATTAAGTAACTTGTTTCACACAACTGGCTACGGGTTGCTATTCAATTTTATTGCTAACTCCCAATATTCTCTCACCCCAAAAATGTGACTCACGTTACCTGTTTCCGTGTATCTGTATGTGTGTATGTTTTTTCCATTAACAACTGCAGAAATTGTCAAGATCTGTTTGCGTCTAAGGTAAACATGACGAGCTTTATTAGCAGCTTTTGAAACAGTTACTATTTCTATGCAATACGCATGTGTTCGTGTGTGAATGTCACTCTAGTCAATTGACATGAAATTTCCTCTCTCCGCCTCTGTCGTGCGCTCGCTCACCCTCTCTTACTTGGGTGCCCACTTGAATAACTGTTGATTGGGATCAGGTAAGTCAACGCAAAAAATGTTGACTCACCTGATTTGTTAGCCAAACCTCACACAATCTCTGTGGATACCCGACCCAAAATAAATGCTATTAACTAAAATCCTGGATGAATCAGTCGCTCAGTCTCGCTTTTTAGCCAGAAATGAAATAATGGTTTAGATAAGACCTTATAATCTTATAGTTTAAACTTTGACTGATTAGCTATCAACTAAAGAAATGAAATTTACAGTCTTTAATTTATACCAAAATTACAACAAACTTAGCCCCTTTGGTACAGAGTATATAAATAACAAAAACCCTCTGTATTTGATAACAAAAGTGATTATAGTCGTACCCTCTGTATAATTGGGTTATCACAAAAGCTATATCGATTTGTTCGACGCAATGAAACTAAAATTGTTCCCTGAATAAATTAAAATCGTCTAGAACTTTTATCAGCTGGGCCACTTAATCAAATATGTAAAAACACAAATAGTATTTCCCAATAAATTCCAATTAGTTTTAAATTTGGTAACCAAAATGAGGGAGGGAGACCTTTTAAATTCTGGGAGACACCTATTAAAATAGTGTCTTCGATCTGATGGACTTTTGTGTCTGTTTGCCGACTAATTTGTGTGGAAATTAGTTCTGACACAAGTTGCTGATAGAGTGATACACTGAGATATTGAAAGCACTTCAGTTGGGGGCAGGAGGAGGGCATCTAACAATACTCCCTTTTCGGACCCAACTTGAATCTCAGTCTCGGTCTGTCTGTCTCTCAGTCCATGGTTGTTTTGATGTTAATTGAATGCGAACGAGCTGGAAAAATCCAACATGAAAACTTATTTTCCTTCATGTTCTGCTTGTTCTGCTTCTTCTTTATTTTGGTGGGGCTTGTTTTGGAGTCATTAAACTCATAAAAAATAGAAAAAAAGTGCAACACGCACTTCAATAATTTATTGTGCGTGAGTTGTGGGCGAAGTTGAATTCTTTATACAATAACAACAAAATAGAAGAAGAAAAAGATATATATTTATGCAACGCATTTGGTTTCTTGTCATTTTCCAATTGTTTCTTTCATTATTTTTGTTTATTTTCTACCCGAAAAGGCCACAATTACAAAAACACGTACACAGCGACCGTGGAAATTGGAAGGCACAGAATGACAGACAGTTAGACAGACAGTCAGAGAGGTATAGCCCACAATTGATGACTTTTCGCTTGATACCCTATATATTTTTAGACATGAAGGTTGTGTGGTTCGAAGGGTAGTTTGTTTTATGGTTCTTTTGAGGTTTCTCGCTTTAACTTAGTAGAAGTTTAAAGTTTTGTAGAGACAAAAGTTGACTTTAAAATGCATTGATTATCTCAGATCTCTCTACTTTAATTCATAGCTCAAAGAGATCGTTTTAGTAGGTTATACTAGCAGGGTATCTGCTAGTCGTCACTTGTTATGCTCTATAATGCTGAGCTGCACTGGAAAATGTGTAATTACCTGACAAGTTCAGTCCGCAACTGATTGTGAGCTATCGTTTATGCCCCCTCTAACTACGACAACAAATTCTGCTGATCACACACCAGAGAGAGAGAGAGAGAGCAGCGTGTTTTACCTGTGTGACACCTATGCGGCGTCTGTGGCACCGGGAATTCCAGGTAATGCAGCACATGTGCAATTAATGTGTCGCCTCCCGAGGCGAGAGATGCAACTATTTGTATGGAAAATTATGGAAACCTGCCTACGAATGCGAAAGGAATGTGTCTCTGGCCCAGTTTGACATATCCTTTGTTTTCTTAGAATAATTTAAAGGCTGTCAGTCATGCAGAAGACAGTCCGCAGCTGGAAGATTGAAGACTGCAGAATGTAGACAGTCTACAACTGTAGATTGCTGTCATTTATGGTCGGGTTGAGTGTGCAAATCTTTTGGCATTAATTGTCTTTAATTTGACTTCCGTCTTATTTAATTAAAAAAGTTAGAATTTAACTGCCAGACAGTCAACGCCTTTAATTAGTGGCTGCAATTGTTAGTTGACTTTTACAGAGCAAACTAAGAGTATGAGATTTGTTTGTAGCTCAAAAGGGTCTTGAGATAAAGATACACGTACTCGAAATGTGTCTGAAGAGCCGCTTGTTTTGTGTGTGGCATATAAAGTGTTTGTTAATAGCTGTAAACAAATAAGTTGAAAGCATGCGCCAGAGGTAGGCGAACAAACAGCATCCCACAGATACAAAGATACAAAACAGCTACAGATTGCAGTTGCACTTTGAAGTTACAGATAAGCGAGAAAAGTTTAGAGTTTTTTTTGGAGTGCGACACGTAGAACAGTGGCAAGAGCGGCTTTCTTTTGGTATCTGTGTATCTTTGTGCTCGCATTTACCTCTTTGTTTATCAAACAAATTTATTTATCTGAAATTTCAAATCCATTTTCATTCTCATCGCCGTCGGCATCGCTTTAAGTATTATTGAAACGAACTTGACACCAAATGGACGCAAACCCATTTCAGTGATAAGTGATATGAAAATGCGACACTTTTTTTTCTACTTTTTGTTTTACTTTTTTTCGGTTACTCGCACTCGCGGTCTGCCTTCTAAATGAGCCACTTCCGTCCCAGTGCCAGGTTGCACCCCAAATTCCCCCGTGGATCCATTTTAATGTCACCCTAAAAAATTCAAACCACGCAATTTAAAATCTAGTCACTGCTTGCAGCTAGTTAATAGCTAGCTTATGTACTTTAAACTAGATTCTTTCATATCTTTTTTTTTATGACTAGACCTAAGCGCTTTAATGTCCTATAGATACTTTCGTTTTTTCCCTTACCCAACCAACAAAAAAGTCATAAAAGCAAGGCAAACCATTGATATTGGGCCGATCCTATAGATAGGAGCTACCGTTCTTTCAGGGATTAAAACCGCCCGCATACAAAGACCACTTGCTGTTGTAATATGACGCTAATCTTGTCAAACAATGGGTATTACTTTTTACCCCAGATCGAACCTGTTTCCATTGCAGCTGCCTGTGTCGCATTGAATAGATACATTTTCTTTTGGTATTGCTTTTCCCATGTCGCCTTGGGAGTTTATGTCCCTATTCTTCTACCCCCACCCCTCCCCTTCGCTCTCTTTATTGTGCAAGTTATTAAGCAACATTTTGAATCGGATCTCAAGTCGTTTTCGCCTCAAGTATGGCAGTCATGTCGTCGCGTCGCTGAGACACTTTAAACAGATTTTTGCTATTTGCCACAGATTTCGTCTGGACACTTGGCACTTACACTCAGGGTCGTAGTTATACTTACAGCTAAGTAAGTCTATGATAAGTTGGTCTATAAACAACAAGCGGATGTAGGCAGAACTTTAGGAAGAAGTGTATAGCTATGTAATACTGTAAAGATACCAATCCATAAACACAAGACTTCATTAAATTTCGTGTAGTTATAAAAGAAATCCATTTACAGCAGCAATTTCACAACTTAACATAAATTTAACCTTGTACTCCCTACACTTAATGCTCGCACAACCCTCGTTGCCTGCCAGGGGATGCGACTTTCTAATTTCGAACGCATCGCTGACCGGGAAATCGACTCCAGTCGTGTATCTTTTCGGTCGCAGGTACTACGCTCAATTGCAATGGCAATTAGCCAAACTGTAGCTATAACTGTTACGCCCAGTGTATGCTCTAATGACACTGGCCTGGCAGCCGCTATGTAATGTGCTTTTAATTGGTATGATCGCGTACTTGCTCTAGCTATCATAATCGTGTTGGAATTTACTTTTTTTTCGTTAAAACAAACATATTTCAAGTGTCAGTGACACTTTCCAGTTGCAACTGTTTGATTGATGACGCACAGTCAGAAGTTTGATCAATCAATCAATCAAAAAGTGCCCATTTGTCTGGTGTACGCGCAAGTTGATTATTAATGGCGTTGCATTATTAATTAGACAGAGTGTGGAAAGAGTGGGGAAGGGAAAGCAAAAGAGGGGAGGGGAAATGAGGGAGGTGGAGAGAGGAAGTGCCTGCTCAAGCACGCACTTGACGAAAGGCTCAAGACAAAAACTTCTAAAACACACACACACACATATATATACATATTCCCCTCCTCCTCTTTAACCCCACTCTTCTTTTATGCTCTCCCATACTGCCCACTTCTGCTCTCACTGCACTCCCTGCATCTGCTCTCTTTCCTTTTCTATGTTGCCCGCTGTAAGCAGCTGTTGTGCCGAAAATAGTTGCAGGCGCTCTCTCACTCCTTCTCTTTCCTATGCTCTCCCAAACTCCACACACACACACACATACATTAATTTTCTAATCTAATCAATAGCTTAGACCTATCGCGAGTCAATGGAGTTATTCTGTTGTAGATAATACCATTTAATACGTCACACACGCGTCCCAATGACCTACTAATAGAAATAATGATAAATCGTTTGTTGCTCTAACTAGATAAAATCCATAAACTAACAACAAGTTTTGGTAACCCCAATAATTTATTGATTTGTCGATTAATCATTTTATTTTACATTTATAGCTGGTTTTCCCATACTACTATTCTACCTACTTGGTGTGCCCTACGAACGCGGCTTTTTCTGCGACGATGAGTCCCTGATGCATCCTTTCAAGGACTCCACCGTGAGAAACTGGATGCTCTACTTTATAGGCCTGGTGCTGCCCGTAGGAGCGGTAAGTAATCCGAATTTTGAACAACTCTTCTTTTTTGGGGCCGTACAATTGAGTTAAATTGAATGCAATTGAATTGAAAACATATGCGGGTGGTGGGCAGGGCAGTGGGCCACCCAAGAGAGGAATAGGAAAAGCATGTCAAGCATGTGCCAGATGGTATTTCCCACAATTAAAGTTACAACTCCACGAGCGCCACAGTTTCACAATCGTTTCAAGTTCACAAATATTTTTGTAATAAACATTTAAAAGCTGAATGGAATTGGGATGCTACAAGCTTGATGTGCTCCACTTGGCGAGTGACGCAATGACACGAGTCATCTGCTTGTCCAGATGTTGGCAATAAAAACTCAATGCAACATGTGGGCCATAAAACACTATCACTAGCTTCTAAGAACTCCAGGGTGTAGCTGCACCCAAGGGAACTCTAAATATTTGCATAACATTTCCTCTTTTCCTTAAAAGAAACGGGTCTGGAGGTGTTAACTGGGGCTGTCCACTCTTAGTACCAATAAACATCTAAAACTCTTTCACTCTTTCACAGATATTAATCGTCGAAATCGTGAGATCTCGAGATCCGAACATCAGTGGCTCTGCCACGCCCCGTCGGTTTGTCTTTCTGGGCTTCCCCATTCCGGACTGGCTCTTTGAGTGCTACAAGAAGATCGGCATCTTTGCCTTTGGTGCTGCCGTCAGTCAGATGACCACGGATATTGCCAAGTATTCGATCGGCCGTCTGAGACCTCATTTCATCGCGGTAAGTTTTGTAATTGAATCTCGAGTAGAGCGAAGATAAAGTTAAGCTTACAATTCGATCTGACATTTGCAATTAATTTTAATCTGCAACATGTGCAGCATGACACACACGAAGCGACAAGCTAAAGCTACACTGAAAAAAATACAATTACTTAATTTAAACCTATTAATTTGATCAACTAATTCATGATTTGTTTAAGAGCATGAGGAATTACGTTCGTTCCCACATTTAAGATTTATTCTACCCCCTAGCAATTCCTGAATTTGGCTCAGTGTATATACATTCTGAAGGTCTATTTATAGCTGCATTCGATGCCAACTTTGACATGTGCAGTGGGGCGGGCTTTATGGCCATTACGAGTTTTCTTTGCGCTTCGAGTGACAATTTTTTGCGCTGCTTTTTATATATTTAAATCGTTCTGACTGCTTGACAGGCAGTAAAGCAAGCGAGGGTCAGTTAAGCAGTTGCTACAGGCAAAAGTATAACCGAAGTCTACTTCAAAACTTGTCAAGCAGCCCTCGTTGCATGCCTTTTGCTAACAACTTCAGATAGAAAAGGGGGGGAATTTCGCATGGCGTTTTCCCCTTTGCACACAAAAGACAGCACAGAGCCGCCCTATTGTTTAGTGAAGTGTGGCAACAGCGCTGCAAAATTGAGCATAAAATGCATTGCAGTTGCAAATTTGTAGCACATGTTGCACTAACTACGAGTGGGGGGACTTTTTGAAGCAGCCCTAGTGTTTGCAGAGATTTAAATGTATGCTTTTTTATGGTATTTATTGCAGGTGTGCAAACCGGTGATGCCAGATGGCACGAAATGTGATAATTCAATCAATTGGGGCAAATATATAACGGATTTCAAATGTGAGGGCGGTAACTCAACAGCTCGCATGCTCAAGGAGATGCGTCTGTCCTTCCCTAGTGGACACTCCAGTTTCACATTCTACACGATGGTCTATGTGGCGGTAAGAGCAGCAATTTAGCTATTTTTAGCCGTTTTAAATACCTATTTATTTTCTACAGCTCTATTTGCAAGCTCGCATGACATGGAGCACATGGAAGTTGCTGCGTCACTTTCTGCAGTTCCTGTTCATTATGATCGCCTGGTATACGGCTCTAAGTCGCGTTTCGGACTACAAACATCATTGGTCAGATGTTCTGGCCGGTTCAGCAATTGGTGCCACCTGTGCTTTAGTTGTGGTAAGTTTACTTTACCTTAATCCCATCCAATTCGACATGCCACTGTCCTTTTAGCAGAAATTCTAGTCAAAATTTACATTCATCATCTTTTTAGAGCTACATTTTTCCCAAAAATTGGTTTAACTTTGATACCGTTTGGGCCACCAAAGAAGCCAAGAGACAGTGAGTTCTAGCGGACAGTGAGACACAACTGAGTTTTCCAACTAAGAGATTGTAAAGCCAACTGAATTCTAGCTATTAAATGATCAATTTTGCAAAATTTATGGCGTTTCTCTTTAAGTTTCTGCAGCCTAAAGTCAGAATTTTATGCTCTCGTGCAGCTAATTGGCATAGCATCAACACCTTAGTGCCACCTGGTTGCATGTGGCAAGTGGCATGCAATGTAAGCTAACGATAAGGTAGCTGCAGCTCATTAGAACTGTGCGCAGAGCTCAGAAACCTCTAGAGACGATAGTAGTACGAGCTTTGAGGTTAGGTTTAGGTTACAATATTCAAGGGAATGACTAAAATTACAAAACACATGAAATTTACTCACATTTACATAGTTAAAGTTCACAAATGTATTTCCAACTTTCCTTGGTCACAATTAGAAGAAAAGAACACATAAAAACCATTCCATACTTTTAGGCGCTTCCTTCATTTTCTGCTCCTTTTTCAGCTCTTTCCTTTATGTTAATTAACTTATTTATTTCCTTTTATTTTCCAGGCCAATTACGTGTCCGACTTGTTCCCAAAAGAGCCACGTACGAAGCCATATTTGCCTCGGAGCTCACAGGATATTAGCCAAACGCATTCGTCGGTTGTTGGACCTACGAATTAACCCATTGTTAATTTAAATAATCGTTTTAGTTGTCGTTTAGGACATAAATTCCATAATTTATAAGCAAAACAGGGATCTTTTACTACATCCGATTAAAACGAAGCAAAGCTTTCGATTGTTTTTATTCAGTTTAATTTAAATGTTAGTTAAATTATCGTTATCAAATAGACAACTTGCATTTTAACACTCTGTGTCGTAAAAACAACTATATAAATTATTTGAATAACTTGATATTGCCGCACAATAATCACTTAAGATTGATGACTTTAAACTCACTAAAGTGACCTTTAAACCATACAATATTCGATTTGTGACTTCAACAAATCTACAATAAGTATTATGTTTATTGAGTCGTTTCTTTTAACTGTAAGAATTTAAGCTTAAGAAAAATTTATTTATAAAGCAACACAATAAACACTTAAGTTGTCGAATTAAACTTTATATATAAATTGTATGAATAAATTTTAACTTGTAAAGTTTTACCTTTAAAAAAAATAAATGCAATTGATTTGCTAAAAGCAACGGAAAAAATTAAGCAAAAAAAATAAGAAAAGGGTGGGAAAGAGAGAGCGAAACTAAGCGCGCAGCAAGCAGTGAGCTGATGTTTTGGTTTAAGCAACTTTGTCATGTAAATAACTTACCAAATAGCTCTTATTGTGATACGTTGCTCACACAATTTTTGTTCTTATTGATGGAACACTTTCGTCATACGTTTTTACTCTTCGTTAAGCCGCCAAATAAATTAAGCCGGCAGAAACTCGTACACTTTAAACCGCGCGAAGTATTAATTTGGTATTTTTTAGCGGGGAAAATTAGCCCATGCGCGCAATAATGAACCGCGCTTTCCAGCACTGTCCGATAACAGGGAAGTTGTTTATATCGATATATTTATTAAGCGATTCACAGACCTAAACAAGCCGGCTTGTTTTTTCCAAATAAATAAAGGTGAATATATTATTGATATGAATGTTTTGCGTGGTCTTTTAATAACCACAAACACATACGAAGTCTATTGAACGTGAATTAAACATGAATTTATGTGAAACCAAGTGAAAAGCTCAGATTCTAAACGCATGACGTGTCAATGAACGCCCTGGTGATATTACTAACAAATTCTTGTTTTTATTGAAGCGCAGACAACAAAATGATTACCGACGTGCAATTGGCTATTTTCTCTAACGTTTTGGGCGTATTTCTGTTCCTACTCGTCGTGGCATATCATTACATTAATGCCAACACCGGCAAGTAAGTAAACACACTTAAGACTCCACCTGATGTCAGCTTCCAATGTTTGTTTTTAATTTGCATATTTCAGGTCGAGCGCCAAAACCAAATGATCTTCAAGGTTTCCACAAATTAATTATTACAATTAACGTTAAAAAAAAGCAACATTCAAGTAAAATTAATAAAATGGTAATATAAAACTAGTTCATCTCATTGAGTGCATCCTGCATTTCCTTCACATCCATCAATGCCTTGCCAGAATCTCCCTTGGTCTTGCGTGTATGGAACGTGCGCTGTGTGGGATGACCAAAGCTGAATGCCTTTATATAGGGCAACTGGGGACCCTTTGTTGTGGTTTCATTGTCCACATCCATGCAGTTGTCTGTGTCCTTTTTCAGATTCTTATTTTTCGTGATATTTGCTTGATCAAAGCGATAATTGGCCGGAAACTTGTGCACAGCAATGCAGTGATCCTTGCGTTCACCAACATTCTGAAATTTGAGTCCACATTCTTCAATGTAGCACGCAAACATTGGCTTGTTGCCGCGCTCCACGCTGGCCGCAAAATACGAATCGTGCTGCTCTGAGATGTGCAGATCCAACAGGTGGGCAGTCGGTAATTGGCGATGACATTCTATGCAGTAGTAGGATTGTGCATGTGTTGTTCTTGCATTCCACGTTTGCTGCTTGGCAATCAACTCTTCAGCCTCCGCAAGTTCATCCAAATCCACGAGAACACCAAGTTTCTTAAAAAGTGGCAGACCTTCGTTGGAAACGTTTATGTCTGAGGGCTTTAAGTACGCGACGGGAAATCCATTGAGTATTTCTTTCAGCGCTTCCTTTGTTAATGGAACGCCAGTATTTGTTTCTAATTTCATTTTGCACTTTTTAAAACAAGTTTTTGTGGCCAGCTGTAAATCGATTTAATTATAAAGCAATCGATTAGTGCTAGCACGATAGTCGTGTTCGTCTTTACGTCACAGTTGCCCATTTTCACTTACGGTATGCAACACTAGTGTATAAAGCTCGATGTATCGCGATTTAATACATCGATGCTGGAATCGAGTCATGTGCCAGCTCTAATTAGTGCCAATAATAATAGTCAAATAGTCGGGAACGGTGTCAAAATTCTAAAACACAATCACAATGACAACTTCAAATGATTCCATAGTTCGTGACGATTGCTTTGATATTGAGAAGGTAGCATGTATATTTGAAAGGAGTCTGCTCGATGACGACGACGTACGTATGGACGACTACTTGGAGGCATACGAGGAACTCATGAAGTGAGTGAACTTCGGGTCCTTGTCCTACATTCAATCAATAACACTTGAAATTTCATAGATTCTTTCTGCTGATGGGAAGCGTGTTCAGTTTTGTAAGCTCCGATGTGCGCAATAAACTGGACATTTTATACGAGTTTCGTAAAAACGATATCGGAGAGTTAAAGCACTTTGATACCATCAAGAAAATGTTGCTATACGAGAAGGAAGAGTGTCTATTGCAGCAAAAGGGTTACGTCTCTGGCAGTCGAACGTTATTGCGACTTCATCGTGGTCTGGGTGGGTGGCTCTTCCTTTCCCCCTCATTGCTATCTCCCACTCTATTACTCTCTGATAAGATTATCAGTTGTTATCTTTTACTTTCTTCTGTTGCAGAGTTCTTTTACGAGTTTCTCAATCGACTTCAGGACGTGGCAGATGATGAAAAAGCGCAAACAGCCTGTAAATCCGCCTACAATGATACGCTAGCCAAGCATCATCCCTTCCTCATACGAAAGGGTGCACAAATGGCCATGTTTACAATACCCACGCGTCGAGATCTCTTCAAAAAGGTCTGCAGCAACGCGGATGCGGAACGCACTGTGGCAATGATGCCAATGATGTTAAGGCAAACGCGTATGGCATACGATCGCACGGATGAGCTCTATACGCTCCATGATCTGCACAATCTACCCTAGAGTATCTACTAATCGTTCTAGTTCATTATCTAAATCACGCGTGTCTTTTGTCTATTTATTTAATCATTAATAGCATTCCGATTTCAATGTTTTGATTGTATTTATTGCCTTGTTCATTGGCTGTGCCTGTTAAATGTCTAGCTATTAATACACAAGCTTAATCATAAACTAAATCTTGTTATTTGTTATCAGTTGTTACCTGTGACGACACAAGTAAGCCCAGTGGCGCGATAAGAATCCACAACCTCGAACTCTTTTTTGGGACATTGCTCTTGAACTTACTATCTAAGTAGATCTTTAAGCGGTTTAGATAAACATGGTCATAAATCCCTATATCCCACAAAAATCTCAAAGATTTATTAATTATATTAAGACACACACACACTCACCCCCACTCACACACACACAAAGAGGCCGACTTCCATTTGTTGGACGGAAGTAATGGCTGCTATTACCGCTGATTACGTGTTAGCCAACAACTTGACCAGATCGGCCGTTTAATCAGTCAATGTTTATTTGATTTGTGCCAAGTGCAAAACCGTTTACGCGCAGGCCAAAAACAGTTAAAAGCCTTCTGCTTGCCGTTAGCCCAGTTAAACACAAACCGTTAGCCCGAGCAGCCACTTGATGAATCGTGAATGGAGAAATGAATACGCAAACGAATATAAAACGTGAAACGAATCCCTTTCAGAGGGCAAACATTTTATCAAAATGGTTTTTTGTGTGAGTACGAGAAGCTATCAATGCTGATGGTTTAAGACCATTTAAGTTGCGCTGTCCAGATAACGTGGTCAATAAGATGTGCAGTTAATACCAAAAGGACTAGACTCCCATCAGTTTGTCACGTTCGATTTAAACTTTTTTTTTTTTTGTGTTACGGTGATAAGATACGTGTTTTGTGATTTAAAAATATTGGAAACATTTGATCTCTTACCACAGTTGGATGCGTCATGTGTTCCGCAAGGGACGCCGCGCCGAGTTCTCGGAGAAGGAGCTCTACGATCAACTGCCCAGCTACGACAGTGAGCGTTTAACACAGGATCTACAGGAGCCTTGGCTGCGTGAATCCAAACGCAGCAAACCCAATTTATTGCATCTGGTGTTCAGCTACTATGGCTACCAGTTTGTGCCCATCTGCGTGTCCTACTCGTTGCTGGAAATAGCCATACAGTGAGTACTAATCGATGTACCCATCGTTAGGTTTAATCTACTTCTGGTGCAGCTCCTTTCAGCCACTGCTGCTGGGCGGATTGCTCTCCTACTTTGCCTACGGACAGACGAGTGTGAGCAAGCAGAGCGCCTATCTGTATGGCATGGGCATAGTGCTCTGTTCACTGATCAACACACTGGTGTTCCATCCCTTTATGTTCTATGTGTTTGCCGTGGGCACAAAGATACGCGTCGCCTGCGCTGGGCTCATCTATCGCAAGTGTTTGCGTGCAGCGGTTAATGCTGGTGAGGGATTGGGTGCCCAGGCCATCTCTGTGATGTCCATTGATTTGCCACAGTTTGAGCTCGCCTTTTATTTCCTGCACGATCTGTGGAAGGGTCCGGTGGAGGCGTGCATCTTCGGTTACCTCATGTACACACGTATTGGTTGGACGGCGATCATAGGCATTGCATTTATAGTGCTCCTGATACCACTGCAGCCCTGGGCAGCCAAGGCGGCCACCCGTTTCCGCACCACATCGGCACACCATCGGGATGAGCGGGTGAAGCTTATGAATGAGATCATCAGTGCCATTCAGGTGATCAAAATGTATGCCTGGGAGCAATCCTTTGCCAAGCTCATCGCTGCCATACGCCAGAGTGAGGTGAGGGCCATCAGGGGCTCCATGAGCATCTATGCCGCCTTGCAGTGCACCAATGTCATCTCGAAGATCTCGCTGTTCCTCAGCCTCATCGCTTATGTGTACACTGGTGATGTGGTCACTTCCCAGACGGTCTTTATCATGTCCTCCTACTACGGCCTGCTCAATGATTCCCTGCTGCATTTCTGGCCACTGGCCATCACCACCTGGGCCCAAACGGCAGTGAGTGCTCGCCGCGTGGTGGACTTTCTGCAGCAAAGTGACACGCCCACAATTGCGCCCAATGAGTGTCACAGCTGTCGGGATAATCCCACACTGGAATTGGACAACCTAAAGCCAGCAAAGCCTCTTCAGTTGGGACGTGTCCATTGCCCGGAGAGTGCCAGCAAGGCTGTGAGCTGCAACAGCGTCACCGCCAGTTGGGATAAGCCCAGCACGAAGCAACAGCGACGTCTGCACCTGGAAGGCATCAGTTTTGAGCTGGAATCCACACAGCTGGTGGGCATTGTGGGCAACGTAGGTTCCGGCAAGAGCACACTGCTCCAGGTGCTACTCGGTGAACTGGAACTGATGCAGGGACGTGTGGAGCTGCACGGCAAGCTGAGCTATGCCCCGCAGGAGCCTTGGATCTTCCAAGCGAGCATAAGGGAGAACATACTCTTTGTGGAGCCGTATGAGGAGCAGCGTTATCGTGCCGTGATTCATGCCTGCCAGCTGGATTGTGATCTGTCCATGTTGCCACAAGGCGATGCCACTGTAGTAGGAGAACGTGGCATTAGTTTGAGTGGCGGTCAGAAAGCCAGGATTAGTCTGGCTAGAGCGGTTTACCGCAAGGCAGATATTTACCTCTTCGATGATCCTTTGGCCGCTGTGGACTCCCGGGTGGGTAAGCTACTAATGGACAAGTGCTTCAATCGTTTCCTGGGCGACAAGCTTCGCATACTGGTTACCCATCATGTACAGCTGTTGCAGCACGTGGATCACTTGTTGCTACTCGAGTCTGGACGCGTTACCCAACAGGGCACCTATGAGCAGCTGCGTGATGTGATCGAAAAACATGCAGCGCCAGATTTGGAGGCCATTGAGGCAGACAAGCAGCAGATAAAGCGTGTGCTCAGTCAGGTGGAGTCGTTCAGGAACTCCAAGCAGTTCCAGGATGCGGACAGTGCAGACCCAGTGGAGACATCTAGCGAGCAGTGCTCTGCCGAGGCACAGGACCAAGGAGCCGTCAGCTTTGCTACCTACAAGGAATACTTCCGTGCCCAGGGAGCACCGTTTGTTGTCTGTTTGGTGCTCGCCTCCTTTGTGGTAGCCCGCGGCAGTCAGGCGTTGATGGACATTTTCATCTCCCGCTGGGCCAGCTTGGAGGAGAGCCGGGATTACGACACAAACGAACAGTTCGAGGAGACACGCACCCAAATGGTCACCTGGTACTCGGTGCTGCTGGTCTGCACACTGGCGCTTTATCTGCTGCGCACCTTTGGCTTCTTCCTGCTCTGCCTGCGCATCTCCTTGCAGTTGCATAATCTGCTCTTTGCGGGCATCATACGCGCCCGCATGTTCTTCTTCAACACGAATCCCTCGGGACGTGTGCTCAATCGGTTTTCTGGGGACATGGAGAATGTGGACGTGGATCTGCCACGTGCCATGATGGACTCTCTGCAGGTAAATCAGAGTTTTAGTTAAATCTATACAAATCGAAGCTATTCCTTTACCAAACTGTGCCTTTCTTGCAGTTCTTTGTGAACTTTCTGGCCGTGCTGATAATCGTGGGCATTGCCAACTATTGGCTGCTTATACCGGCGGCCGTCATGATGCTATTGATGTACTTCTGCCGCTCCTTCTACATTAACGCCAGTCGCAGTCTCAAACGCGTCGAGAGTCTAAGTAGGTCCTTGGAGAAACCTTCTTTACCTTCTGCTAAATCTTTTCCTGCTCTTGTACAGCTCGTAGTCCGGTTTACTCGCATGCCAATCAGACCTTCCAGGGCTTGACCACAATCCGTGCTCTGGACGCCATGCCACAGTTGGAGCAGACTTTCCATGCCCATCAGAATATCAATTCCACCGCCTTGTTCCTCTATGGGAGTGCCAATCGTGCCTTCTCCTTCTGGACTGATCTCATTTGTGTGCTCTACACTTTGGTGGTGACCTTCAGCTTTCTGGTGCTCAGTGGCAGCTTCTACAGCGGAAATGTCGGTCTGGCCATTACTCAGTCTATGACGCTGGTTATCATGTGCCAGTGGGGCATACGACAGACCTCTGAGCTGGAGAACAGAATGACCAGCGTGGAGCGCATTGTAGAGTACGCCAAGACCCCGTCGGAACCGCCGCTGGAGACGGACAAAAGTGTGAATCTCTCAGCGGATTGGCCACAATCCGGTCAGCTGCGTCTGCAGGATCTGCGCATGCGTTACTCTCCAGGTGGCAACGAGATACTCAAGGGCCTCAACGTTGAGATACAGTCCATGGAGAAAATTGGCATCGTAGGACGCACGGGAGCGGGCAAATCCTCCATTATACAAGCTCTGTTTCGGCTGGCTGTCAACGAGGGTCTCATCGAGATCGATGGCCAGGATATTGGCCAGCTGGGGCTGCATGATCTGCGCAGTCGCATCTCAATTATTCCACAGGAGTCAGTGCTCTTCTCGGGCACTTTACGCTTCAATCTCGATCCGTTCAGCGAGAAGAGCGACGAGGCACTCTGGGAGGTACTGCAGGATGTTAAGCTGAAGAATTATGTGTCTAGTCTGGAGGGCGGTCTCTCCACTCACCTGCAGGAGGGCGGCTCCAACTTCAGCATGGGTCAGCGGCAGCTGGTCTGCTTGGCGCGTGCGATTCTACGCAACAATCGAATACTCATCATGGACGAGGCGACTGCGAATGTGGATGCCGAGTAAGTGATGCAGGAAACAGCTGAAATTACATTTTAAACTCTTTTTAATATTTTTACAGCACCGACAAGCTTATACAGGAGTCCATACACAGTAAATTTGCCCAGTGCACGGTACTGACCATTGCGCATCGCCTGCACACGGTCATGGACAACGACAGTGTCCTGGTAATGGATGCGGGTCAAATCATCGAATTTGGACCACCGCATGAGCTGCTGCAGCTCAAGGACGGCGCTCTACTCAAGTTGGTCAATCAAAATGATGCAGTCACCGTAAAATATCTCAAGAAAATCGCAGCAGACAATTACGCGCGCAAGAACAAATAAAATAAGTTTTAATACCAAAGCGCCACCTATGGGAATTTAGTGCAAGTACACAGCTTGCTTGTGGCGACAGTCAAACTATCGATAAGTTGTAGTACAGACATACCAAAGCTGACTGCTATGCCGTGCAGTTATTTTTTTCTGCCTGCTGTCCAGCTTGAAGCCGCCGGCAGCACTTAACAACGTTACGTGGCAATGATTACCGCAAAATTGGATCTCCCGCTGTGCGGTGGGCGTTGCCAAACAATTCAGTTGTGGCACAAACTACGTCATCACTTTTTTACCACTGCTAGAGGGGATTGGTGGGAGAGGCAAGGCACTCGGTGGGTGGTTTTGTAATTATGGACATGCGCCACCCATTCCGTCACATTTCAGTACATTTCGGTACACTTAGCGGCGACGACAGCTTCGAAAATTATAACAACAAAAAATCAAAGTCTTTTAGCGAGTTGGCCTGGCACTTATATGACCGGAAACCGGTGGGCGGAACTAGAGCGCGTCCAGACAGACACAGACAAGGGCCGACTATGTGTGTGTGTGTGTGTGTGGGTTGGTGGGCGTTACTGTAAAGACTGCTCCCGAAATGCTAGTCAGTAGATGACAATGATGCGCTTTTTGTGCCGCAAAAAGAACGTTCTTTTTTTATTATTCTCAAATTTTCGCCATTCTATTTTTTTTGCCAATTCACCATTTAATATACATATATAAATCAGTCTGTAAGTAAGTTGCTGTCTTCCTTGCTCCCACCCACGCAACCGCAATGTCTTCCTGTTTGGAGGGTGTTGCCGGAGTTCCGCATGCTGTGGCACAAATTGTCCGTCGGTTTTTTTGGTTTCTTTTTTTTTTAGTGTCCACATCCTCGACTACTGATTGCTTTTGCACCCAGTCCAGTGCACAGCGGGAAGCCGTTTTAACTTGACTATCGACAGGAATATCAATTACTAAACCACAACAACAACACTGCTCTTATCTAAGCTGCTTTTATCAATTATCTGACATCTGCACGTGTCCTTTTGGCCAGAAAACAACACACTGTTTTCAGTGGACACGTAAATTCAGCATTTTAACCTCGTAACTCATTCTAAACGATCTTTTACCGGGAGAGCACAGAGTTGCCACACACAGCGCAAGCGGAGAGTTGGAGAAAGAGCGGGGAAAAGAATACGTGCACACGACCAGATTTAGTTTATTATGCGGTCATGATCATGACACATATTTATGTGTATGTGTGTGGTAGGTCACACAGCGGAAGTGATTTCGGATAACAGTGCTTAGCAATAAATTTGGGACATGCCAAATTATGCAAAAACTAAGACACTTTGTGGGAGATTATGGCGAGGATTGCGGCAGCTGATCTTTTTTTGAAGGGAATAAAAATCTATAAAGGATAGAAGATCGGTAAATCAACTTGATGTATTTAAAACAATATTTACATTTTAAATTAAATTGTTTTCCTACAGCTTTTAAAACTTTTGGCGTTTGGCGGTTTTCCCTCAAAATCAAAAAGAAAAATCATTATTAATATTTATGATAATTGACAAAATTCTAATTGCCCATAAACAGAAAATAAATATATTTATATTTAATTAGCTTGCACGAAATAGCTGACAAATGTTGATGAATGTCTTCCTTCGTGACCGAATCGATACCGCAACCGATCTTTCAATATTTTCTCAAGTTTTCCATAAAATGATTTTCTAAAATTCATTTATTTCAATATTATTAAGCTAAGCACATGCAGTCGGCACTTTGTTGCTTCTAAAATTACAATAACAAATACGCACCCAGCGTAAATAGTTAATAATAATAATAATAATAATGAATTCAAATTGTTTGTGGAACTGTCAAACGTTCACTCCAAGTGGGCGTACAGTGGACAATGGGCGTGGCAGTACGTAAGTGCAGCGGCGGTAAAATGCATTGTAAATAATGTATTAAGACATTAAATCGTTCATTGAGGCAATTTACATTCATTATTATTACAAACTCATCCGTACGTGACCATAAGCCATGGGAATTCGGAATACAGACATGGGTGGAGAAGGAAAAGGGGACGAGACCGGAGCCAGGCTGGAGTCAGAGTTTTTTTTGGAGTCGTCGGCAACCGAATGAGACATTTGAGTATGCTCATATTTGTTTGGAAATTAATAAAATCATAAAATTGTAATTAATTAATTCACAAGACAGCAGCAAAAAAAAGAAAAAAGATAAAGAAATGCATTGCCGCCTGTCTGTGGGTCTGTGATTGGGAATCGTGGTCTTCGAGACCCTGGGACTGGGTACATGGATTGCTGTCATCTGATTAGCGATTCAGGTGCGTGAATGCATTTTTCGGTTTTCAACAGAATTTCAACTGGCGACCGTGACTGAGACTTGGGTGCTACGATCGGAAAAGTTGGAAGAAAAGGGGCGAAGGGCGGAGGGAGCAGTAAAATCGCTACCGTCTGTCAATTGACAGATCGCATGCCACAACATGAACAATAGTGGACAGCGGAGCGATTACTATACGATTGACAGGGCGGCCCCTTCATTTACAAGTCGTTTTACATACACGGCAAAAAATTAGCTAATTTATGGATGTAGAGATATGGAATATGGGAAATAGGCCGCTAAATTTATTATATATGGAAAACAAAATTTGGTATGCTCTGATATACAAATTTTATATTTCTTACCAGATTTCCAAGGCGTTTCCGATTTTTTTCCCTGTAGCTTTGCGTTTTATGTCCACTGTAGCTCGTACAATGGTCACTCTACCCGCCTGCAGAGCCATTCACTTCATCAGTTGTCATTGTCACAGTGCGGTGATTTCAGTGACAAGTGCTTTGGATAATGAGTCGTTGGTTGCGGACTCTTTGATATGCTTAGAGTGGAAAGTTGGGGCAAACAACAACAAACTTGCAACAAATTCTACGCTTTGATTTTAAGAACTTGCCACATGTGTTGCGTTTGAGACTGGATTCAACCCATTATTGCACTAGTCACATACAATTGTATATGAGTATGCAGGCGACCACTGTGCAAATGGAGGGCGTGGCCACGCCTCATGACAAATTATGACAGCAGGCATTACCCATTTGATTTATGACTCTCTGCATTCAGCTATGACCCCCTTTTATACAGGGACTATGCTAACAGATTTCCTGTTTGCCACGAAAGGAAGCTCACAACTTTTTTTTTTGTTCCTCCGATAAATTATGTATACAAATTGTGCCAAGGGTTTAAGGACATCACGAGGTAGTTTACAGTGATTGAAAATATGTTGAACACATCGGGAAGCTTAACACATGTAATCTACAGGGATACGAGTGTTTGCCGAGCCGGTTTTATTTTTTGTACGCAAAATTTTAATGATTTTAAGTGATTTTTAACATTCTCCATTATGGTCGTTTAAATGGTTAACGTGACACAAATCCGCGCGTAATTAATGGCAATATAATTTACAACAAAAGCAAGGCCTGTGCCACACCTATGTGAATGTGTGTGTGTGCCTCTCTCACTGTTTTCCATTTTGCCCTCGCAATAGTTGCGGCTGCAACGACTGCTGTCTGCGCTACACAGCAAAGGGTTTTTTTTGACTTGAAATTAAATTTGTGATTAAAAAAAAAACAATTAATGCCATCAGTAGCAATAATCAATTACTCATCGATAAAATGTCGTGATTATGACAGAGGCATTTGAATTTTAGTTTTGTGTGATTGATAAGAGCAGTGAGCAGTCAACGTAGCCGAACAAAAATCACCCCAAAGAAAACAGGCAAAACAGCAGCAGCATCAGCTTCCAGCAACGGCACTTTGTTCGTTTGCCGCAATTGAGATTCGGAGACAAAGAGAGTAGTAGAAAAAAAAAAGAGCAACGACAGCAGCCGGCAGCAAATTGCCTGCAAAGTGTTACAATAATAAAAACTCATGCTTGGAGGCGTGTCGCAACATACTAAAACTGCGTACGAAACGAGCTGAGGATAGCAGTACCAAAAGAGAGAGGGGGAGAAGTTGAAAAGGGGAAGGGGTCCCCTTCTGCAAACGCAGGGTTGCTTTTGCACAGAATCACACACACTCAAACTGGCACACAATTAGTTTTTTTGACTCTCACTCTCTGTGCAAGCAAAAGTCAATTGTCGCAGCCAATAAGTCGCTAATGCAATTAACAATTCACACAAACACAAAGCATTCAGTAACCAAAATGAGAAGGCTGGGGAAAAGTAGTGGAAGGGGCAATGAAAAGTGAGTGAGAGTCCCCTAATAACTTACCATATGTACGTGTGTGTGTGTAAGTGCAGTTTGTACCCGCGAAAAGGCGTGACACATGCGACACCTGGAGTGATTGCCTTTGCTGATGTGTGTGAGTGTGTGTGCCCAGAGCGCATTTACTCTCTTTTGCTCTCACGGCGACCTTTTTTTTTTTGATACAATTTGGTGCGTAAAATTACACGAATTGGTCACACTGCTTGAGGCAACGGCCCGTCCCTGGCAACGCATTGCCTCTCCAGGGCTTCCGTGTTAAATCGCACAAATTGGCAGTTTAATTGTTCCAATTGACACTAACAATTTGTATGGCCCTCGAGTGGCCCAATACAAATGGGCCATGTGAGCTGATTTTGGCACTTTGGAGGCGTATACGATTATACTGGAATTTATTGCGGTAAATAATGGTAAGTATTCTTGTTTGCACTGCGAATTAAGCCAAAGTCATTAAAGCATTTGAATTCCATTTTGTTTATTTACAAAACTTTGTTTCTACACTTAAGACGAATTCTGTGTGGGTGTGAGGAGATGTATGTGTGTGTGTGTGTGTGGGACATGCTTATATACAAAGATAACTCAGAAACAAAAACAATATTAAATTCCTGATCGAGCTTAATAAATACTGCGCGCCAGCGACAAAGAGTTGGCGGGACTAGGTGTTAACGGGCCAATGGCTGGCATACCAACACCCATGGCCACGCCCACACCGACACCCACGCCAACGCCCATTGGCAGAGCAGCGCTGCTTGCGCCAGCGTTGAACTTCTCAAAGCCGCTAATCGCTTCCGTCGACAGTTTCTTGCGCAGATCCGGTTTGGGACCGCTGAGGCACATTTTCTCCAGCTGCTGGTGCTGGGAGCGTACCGCAAAGCGATTCACATGCACCGGTATGGGCACCACAATTTTCGTGCCACTGGCGGTGCCATTGCGGCCCAAACCATGAGACGTGAGCCCGGCCTTAACGCGTTTCCATTTGGCGCGTCGATTTTGAAACCAGATTTTCACCTACAAGCAGATAAGAGACAGGGCTATAGTATTGTCTCGCTTTGTCTTTATATTGATCAATTTCTTACCTGTACTTCACTCAATTTCAGACTTGTGGCTATTTGACTGCGCTCCGTAAGGCTAAGATACTTTTTGGCATGAAACTCGCGCTCCAGTTCAAGCAGCTGCTCCGAGGTAAAGGCCGTGCGACGCCGACGGGACTTGGAACTGCTGCTGCTACTGCCACCGCCTTGGGACTCCTTGCCGCCAGCCTCATGACGCGAACTGCCGCCTTCATCATCGCTGCAATCCTCGCTGTCCGAGTTGGTATAAGCTGCAAAGCAAGGCCAAGAAGTGAAGAAGTCAAAAGGAATGTTTATGGTCATAATTGAGTTGGAGCACAGGATGTGCTCCCTAACGAGTTGTGCTTCTGGCGTAAATGGCCTGTGTCATAACTTGTGGCAAGCATATTTATTTATAACTGAATACATGTGTCCAAATGCCCGTCACACTTGACTTGGCCCAGTGAGGCCCCATTCCCATTTGAGCCCAGAAGACATCACTTGAGCTTAATACGCGTCTGTGGCTCATGATTATGACCCCAGTTGAGTGTGAATGTTAAACGCTCCATTCCCGCTGGAGTGGGACCTGAGGAGTGGATTGGGGATGACGTTGGCACATTCATTCATCCCCCTCCTAGCGGTATGTATGATTATTTTGGGTAACGCTTAAGCGCTTTTTTAACACTTACACGCTTCAGATATGCCTATTGCCAGCGCTGTCACTGATTTATTTGTCTCCTCATCATCAACCCCCGTCCTGTGCTGCTGTCTGCAGGGGGTAGCTCACACACCCCCGCCAAAAAGTCAACAACATGAAATTCAGTTATGAATACATTAGTTACAAAATTTGTTTCGCCTTTTCAGTTTGCTGAATTGATTTCAAAGGGAGCAGGAGACCCAAGCATGGAGTGGAGTGGAAGGACATGAGGACATGCTGAGCACTCATTAAAATGCGGTTTGTTAAGAGCTCTGCTTTTCGCTTTTCAATCCAATAACTAAATCGTTACGTTTGTCAAAATGTCAGCTCATATTTCGTTGTCATTCTCCCTTTCTCCCTCTCTCTCTCTCTTTCTTTCTCTTTCTCCCTTTACTCTCTTGCCTAGTCTCTCCCATTATGCTTTTCTATTGAGCAAGAGTTGAGAAGTTTGTCGCTTTGATTGACACCAAACATTGGGTCTTAATGCGTTTTATGCTAATTTCGACCATGACTTCGTAGCGTCATTTTAATTACCGTGACAGAGGCACTTAAGCCAGTAGTCCAGCAGTAACTGCAACTGGATGTGGAGTGGTCCAGTAGCTCATTTTTGGGGATTACAAATTTAATATACTAGTATATTTTAAGTTATAGTAGTAAAGTATAAAAATAGTTGAGATCTTAGCTATTTGCTGCTTATTTGAGGGATTTCTACTGAATACCAAGTGTTAGGCATTAGAAACCTGTAGTAAACTTTGTTTTGCATCTAAGAAAGGACTTTTAAAAATATGTTTCTCCTATTTATAATTGTATTACTTTATTATTATTATTCTTAGTAAGGAACAGACGTGTATGCTGTGCTTTCTAATACGGCTTGCAAATTTATAGAATTTAAGATTCTATCTATTTTTGATTAACAGACCTATATAAAATACAGTTTAGACTCTCTTAAGCGGACACACACACCTATGAGAAAGGCAAACTGTTCTATAGGTTTCACTGTAATATCTTCTACTCCAGTTTTAGCTTTTCCTAGTCTTCATAGCCAAATTTATCTAAATTTATCCCATTCGAACCCAATGGTAACTCCCTGACCACTTTCTACCTACCTCCATTGCGGCTTTTGTCCAGCTCCGTGGTGTAGTTCCTTGGTGACATGGTGAGGCTGATGTCGCTGCAGGAATCACCGCTGCACTCGTAGTCCTCATCCATGCCCACATCTACCGCCGGTTCGATGGGACTGTGCGACTTGGATGGCAATGACTCTGGAGGCGATGGCTGCTGTGACGTGGGCAGAGTCAAGCTCTGCTGACTGAACTCCTCCTGGGCACGCGTTGCGGACATTTGCTGGAGGCGCGAGTGCATGCTTAGATTGTGTACGTAATCTTGGTTCATAAGCTCTGCCAGACGACGATAGCTCAGATCCGATGGCGTTGGTGGCGCCGCAGGGGCGGCATTGAAGGGCAGGAAACGGGTGTCCAGCGGATGCGGATGTGGCAATGGCAGGCGATGGGTCAACTCGACATCGCTGGGCTTTGATGGACTCAGGCTTAAGTTATCCAAGGCATGTGGCTGTGGTTGCGGTTGCTGCTGTGTTGGCGGTGCTGCAATTTGTGCTGGCGGCTCCTTGCCGGCAAATGGCGTGCCCAGATAACAACCGCCGGCGATTAAATGCGAGAGTCGTTCGTGATTCTGGGCAAAGTAGCCGTGTAGCCAGGGATTGTAGAGTGGAAACTGTGTTAGGCCCAGCGCGGAGCTGGCTACTATGGCACGTGCATTAAACTCCCGATCACTCTCCCGTTCGCGTTCACGGTCTCGCTCCCGATCACGTTCGCGCTCACGTTCGCGGTCCAGTTCTTGCTCCAGATCGGCTTGTTCCGGCACAACCGCTGGTGTCTGATTGGCAATCAGACTTTCGATCGAAAAGGGTTTCGGAAACGGTTTACTGACCATTTTGCTGCTATTATCCACCGGCGGCAGCAGTGTCAACTGCTCGTTTTGCATTGTTAGACACTAAGAAATTTAGGTACTCGCTGCGAGAAGTGTGCGCGCAACGTTGACGCAGTGAACCGTTCAAAGATCTGCGCGCAAATGAAACTCAAAAGCAGCCAAAGACACAATACCAAACACACACACATTCACTCACACACAAGCCCACGAGCACGTACGCTGACAGCCAACGACGAATTGCACCCAAGAGCTGCCAGCTATAAAACCACCACCATCGCGCTAACACACAAGCGAGAGCGAGAGAGAGAGCACTAGCTCCGCCTCGTTAATGGGCAATATGGCGTGCTAGTGTTGGTCTTGTGAGCGTCTCTGATTGGCTGAATTTTAATTGCTGCTAAACCGGTTGCACTTGTATGTTTTCTACTTGTTCTTGGGGTTGTTCGCATACACACACACACGCACGCTTGCTTGCATCCCAATGCAAGTGTCTTTATGTGTTTTGTTTGTTTGTGTGCACATAAAGCAGCTCCCTAATTGCTTTCTCCTCGAGTTTCCTTGAGTCATGCGGTAATCAGACTCAGACAAACCACAGCACAGCCATTAATGTGCTACCGTTCTCTGCTTGGACTTGTGTGGTTGGGGAGTTGGTGGGAGCTGTAGGGGGTGTGAAGGGGGAGTGCCTGCAGTGGTTGGTCTCGCGTGGCATATTACGAACCAATTTAAATTCAAGCATTAGTGCAAAAGGGAGTTTAGCACTTGCATCAAGACTTCAGTTTTGCATCATTAGCAAACGCTTCGCTTTAAACTTGCATTTACTCAAATGTAAAGAAAACTTTTCTTGCTTAGCATTAAAACATGGCCAAGACTTCATGGCGCAAAAGAAAGCGCAGTCAATACGCCGCCGGCAAAGAGGAATTTTCATTCATTGATTTGGCTTGGATTGGAGTTTAGTTTAGTTTAATTTATACAATTGGCGTTTGGCTGAGGTACTAATAGTTTATTTACTATATAATTTAATTTAAAAATTAGTTTTTTAATTAATAGAAACTTACGTAGCTTAATTTAAAGAGCTTTTAATATAAAATTTCTTTTATAATTTTAGTTTTGGGTACTTCTTTCGGCACTGATTTATGTTTGTTTCCTTTATTTAACTATTAACTAAATATATTTAACAACAATTAAATCTATTATTTAGTAAAAGCTCTCAAGCGGAAAAGCAACTGCTTTCCACACATAAAACTTTAGTTTCAACACATTTATTTCTACCTGTTTTATTGTTATGCCGCACACTCTTCACACTCTTGGCCAATTTGCATGGATGGATGGCATGAATGCGACTTAATTTGGCCATAATTGAGCACATTTTTGGCAATCAATAAAATTGTTTGCATACGTTTTATTCAAACGCAAACACTTGTGAGCAATTAAATAGCATTTGGTCACGTTTGGGTGTCTGAAATATTTTACGATCATTTTAAATTGCATTACGAGTCATTTTAAGTTTTTTCTTTTCTTTATTGTTTATTGTATTTATTCGCCTTGGGCATAAATTACAATATAATTATGCGCCTTGTCGGCGATTATTGTTATGATGATAAAAGCATGTCAGTTTTTGGCGCTGTGTCAATTAAACTTGGCAATAACTTGTTCAAAAGAAATTTCATTCCATTTTATTTTTTTTGTTTTTGTATTCTTCTTAAAGATTTCTTTAGCTACGTTTCCCCAAACGGAAAACGGACAAATTAACGAAAGCCAACGAAGCGTTTCATGCGACCAAATAAATCAGAGCGCTGTTGACACTCGGGATGCCTGTAGAGGGTCCCAGATACAGATACAAACACAACTACAGATGCAGATACTTTTGTAGTTTGTTGCAGATAAAGCAGCGAAACAAATCGAAATTATTTACTGACAAATTGTTGCAAATACTTTGCATAGTTTGTGACTCGTTTGCAGCATTTAAAAAAATGCGCACAAAATAAAATGAAATAATTAAAATTGTGGCGAGACATGAGTGAGAGTGCATCGATATCAATATGATGACAACCAAATAGTCTACACGACATTTTTCAAATTCTCTCTGTTCTGTAGCTCAATGCTCAGCACTCAGCGCAGCTTACCAGACCCTAAATTATATCGTTCAGCTAATAAAAATTTAATAATCATTACCTTCAGACCAACTGAACGACAAAACGAACTGCGAAGTCTAACATGTGTTCACTGTTGGCGTTGACCGCAACGTAACGCAATGCAACGGGAACTGTCGAATGTTTACCCAACAGTTGACACGCCCACTTTCCAATTTGCGGCCAGGACTGTGTTCATGCTGCTACCAATATATCCATAATTGTGTCATTTTAACCCTTTTTGCCTTCACTCGTTTCGATTGCCTTGTTAGTAGTACTGTAATTAAGCCTAGTCCCAGCAATTGCTGTTTACACAATTTAAATAGAAAATTGGAAAGTAATTATAGTTGTCAGTTACAAGGCTGTTCGTTGTGTGCAAGCATGGATTATTCAATAATTAATTGCTTTAATTTAGGTACGTCAATTATGTTGTGTTCACATTTAATATGTTGACAATTTTTATAAACCACAAATTATTCATTTCAAATATGCGCGCCAAATGTCATGGCATTGAGCTTAAAACTGCAGTTATTAACAGTGCTGCATGGCTGTGTTATCGAAAATGCTTAAAACTATTTTCAGCCGGCCTGTGTGGCCCATCTCAATGTTTCACCATGTGGCAACGCTTTCTTTTCACAAAAAACGTTTCGCGATTCCGTTCCGCAGCCGCTTTTCTTAGGTAAATATAATTTGTAAATTAAACAGACATCACGTTTTAGAGGTACAAATTGGCTATTATATAACTGAAAGCTTGATTTAAATTCGAATATTTTACATATATTGCATTCGTTATGCCTAGTATTTATCCAAAATTGTTGTTGGAAAATCGATTGCCATTTGACCCCCAACAGCGGCTTTTTTTCTAGAACATTCGCTAATAATAATTTTATTGTTTATTCACAGGTAAACATGCCAGAGCTGACTGAAATCAAAAACGAGGCACCTTCGACCTCCGCTGAGGCGAAGCAGACCGAGGAAGACGTTCGTGTCGAGGATGACGGCAGCGAGAGCGATTCGGATATTCCCGAGCTGGAGGAAGCCGACACCGGCACCACACAGCTGGGCGGTGGCGCCACCGGTCTGCCCATCGATGTTGTCTCCAAGGCAAAGCAGTCGCGCGGCGAGAAGAAGGCGCGCAAGATCATGCTCAAGCTTGGTCTGAAGCAAATCCAGGGCGTTAACCGCGTCACAATTCGCAAGTCCAAGAACATTCTGTTCGTCATCAACAACCCGGATGTGTACAAGAATCCCCACAGCGATACATACATTGTGTTCGGTGAGGCCAAGATCGAGGATCTTTCGCAACAGGCTCAGGTCGCTGCTGCCGAGAAGTTCAAGGCCCCAGAGGCTGCTGGCGGTGCTGACAGCGGTGCTGCTACAACTTCAGTGGCACCAATCGCCGAAGAGGATGAGGAGGAAGTAGATGACACTGGCGTGGATGAAAAGGATATTGAGCTGGTTGTCGTACAGGCAAATACGACGCGGGCCAAGGCTATAAAGGCGCTGAAGAACAACAGCAACGATATTGTAAATGCCATCATGGAGCTGACAATGCTATAAAAAAGCTTCAACCCAGTAACTTGGTTGCTTTCGTTGATTACCCGCCTTTCGATACAATTACAAACAAAGATACCCATTAATCCCCCAAATGTTATGAGCAAGCTACACCAGTCGAACATTTAACAATTTATCAGGAGAAGAATAAAGTGACATACTTTATAAACATTATTTGTTTTGTTTCTGTTTTTGTACATTTATCAGAAATTTGGCTATTTGGATGAAATACAATTGTTGGGGACTTTGCACTAACTATAATCTAAAACACAATAAACAAAGCTTAAGTTTGGTAAAAGTAAATTCGACGACGTATAAGTTAATCTTTCTAACGTGGTTAAGTACTTGGGGGGTTAACATTATGGACAGCTTCTGTGAACTGGGACTAGAGTTGCTGACTGCTGCTTAGTGTCGTTTCGTTCCTGAGCACATGGGCTTGGCTACGCGACTGAAGACGTATATCGGCTGGCGACTGCATCCAGGGTTCGCCATCTGCCTGCATCGGCACCGTGGCTTTAATCTGGAGCTGCAATGGAGTGGAGTTAACTTGGAACCTTTGCTGGTAGTTTCATGGACATACCCTTATCTGTTTGGCTTGACCTATGCGCACGGGTTTGCTTATGTTGCACTGCAACTGGGCAATGTGAAAGGATGATACAATGCCAAAGACCTCCATCATGCCATCTGAAATGGAGTTGATGATGCGTCCCTCACCATTGGAGTTACTCAGCTCGCAGAGTTTGCAGCCAGCGCCCCAAGAGTCAATGTTAAGAAAGACCAAGGATTGCAGTTCTGGCAACTCGATTAATTTATTGTCGAGATGGAGGACAAGTTTCTGCTCAATGCGTTGACAGTCCGGCTGCATGACTTGCTGTGTTCCAAATGTGAAGTACAGCAACTGGAAGAATAACAGAGATTAGAGATCAGTCCTTTAAGCTAGTTCTCTTACTTACCTTGTTGAATATGCGACTGCTGAGCAGATAGAATCGAGATTCTCGTGTCTTGTGAAAGTTGTAGGTAATGTAGGCATCGACGCCCACACTGAAATAGTTGTAAACGTGTATGGTCCTTATGGGATGTCTTTGTATGGGCAGGCGATAGTGTAGCTTCTCAATTTGTAGATCATATCGATCGAGATTCACCGAACGAGCACGTCGTATGCTGCGTAAAATCTGTAGAGGATCCAGCGTCGAGGGCGGTTCAGCTCCCCAGCCAAGAACTCGCGACAAATCATTGCCAGTGCCCAGTGGCATGATTGCCACTGTTGGCTGAGGTTTGATATTTAATGTGTAGATGGTGTTGAGTACCCAGCCGATGGTGCCATCGCCGCCGGCAACTAGTATTCGACAGGGGCGTGGACTTGTTTTGGCCGCCCATTGGAGGGCATCTTGTGGACCACGTGCACCGAGTTCCATGACCTGCATTGGGTGCAAGTAGCCACGTAAAAGCGATAGAACATGTGAGCCAGCACTGCTGCCAGCTTTTGTATTGGCAATCACAATCAGCGGCTCCCAGTTGTCAATATTTGGCGGCTTAATGCCAGCCAAGTGCAGTCGAACGGATTCTCGCGTCCTTGCTGCCACAATACAGTATGGTGGGTATATCATGTCACGAAATTCGCCAAAATCACACGTAGCCTTGATGTCCACATTCTTGTAACAATTGTCGTGATAACAGCGCTGACACCAAGCACACCGCCAGCCATATAAACCCGGTCCAGCACTGCTCGCATCCTGATGTAGATCTGGTTCTGCTTCCTGTCCGCACTCTGCGCAGCTGTAGTTCATTGGCAAATTGCCGCGCACCCACAAATGCCGCACCTCATCAACATTCCTCAACCATTTGTCTTTGCAGTGATACGTAGCGTCTGCTTGTTTCTGACACGCTGGCGCCGAATGCGTGCACAGGCCACAACAGTCACAGAAGAGTCCAGCGGAGGGTGTCAACAGAATTTCACACACATTACAGAAGCAGGCCTAACATACAGAAATATAAACCGAAACAGCGAGAGAGTGAGAGTGAGTTACAGGTGATGCTTGTATTAGTTTACGTACCTGTTCGAGTATTTTTATTGATTTCCAACTATGGCGTGTTTTGCCAGATATGCAAATTACAACGTCTTCGGCCAGAATGCTGCGACAAAGGAGGAAGAACACGCCCAGCGCTACCAATGAGCCTATTAGCGCCTCCACGCTAAGCTCGATATGGGCAATATCCATTTATGTGCACATGTATTATCCTTGATAGTCCGAGAACATTACATTTTTCGTGTTATTGTTTTATTTTTAAAAGACACCCTGGCCAATTAGGACCAGTATTGTAAAGTGTAGCAATCAGCTGGACAAGATATATTTGAGATGACAGTAATGTCTCAAACAAATTACTACTAAGCTGAGGTTGTGTACATATTCACATACACAATTAGTTACGGAATTATCTACGCTATTAATGTACATTAAAGTTAATTTAATTAAGTTTAAGTATGTCAAAAATGTTGCCGGCATTTTTGATGACGATACTTTTCTCACGAGCGCGTATTAACAGACTATCGATGTCTAGCCCAACATATCGATACAAACATCGAGCAGTTGTTAGCTGAGCAGTGTTCAATAACACCGTCGTAGTCTTCGCACGTGGAGGCACACATTTTTTAAAAACAATTTTTAGCGAGTAAAACGCGTGTTATTCTAACTTAAACATGGGTCGCAAGGCTGAATATAGTGAAAAGCAGAAAAAGGGACCTGGCCGCAAAGCACGAAAGCAAAAACCACCCACATTTCCAAAGAAAACTTTTGGTAAGCAATCTAGGTTCATATCTTTGAGCGCATTTTAACGCGTTTGTCTTTGCAGCCCCGCTTGAGGAAGAGGACAAAAAGTTAACACATAGGCAAAAGCAGCGCATGGTGAAGCGAGAGCAAAAGAAGGTAGTACAAAAGGCAAAACTAAAGGAGAAGCGTGCACAGCAGCCGCAGCAGCGAAAGCAAAAGCAATACAACAGTGACAGCGAACCTGAGGAGGAGGAGGAGGTGAAGCAACAGGCGGAATCATCCGACGAGGAAGTGCCACAGCTTGTGCCCATCAAGAAGCAAAAATCAAATGGTTTTACCGATGATAATAATGATTGGCTAAAGCCAAAATCAAAGAAGCAGCAGAAAAAGAGTAAACCGGATTCAGATGAGGAGCTAGAAGATGAGGAAGAGGAGGAAGATTCAGAGAATGAAGTAGAAGATGGTTCCGACGAAGAGGGAGAAGAGATGGAGGATGATGTTAGCGACGATGATGATGCACAAGTTGGTAAACTTGACGATCTATTTGCTGATGAAGTTGATGAAGTGGAATCGGATGGCAGCATTGCAAGCGATGATGATGGGGATGAGGATGATGAAGAAGACAGTGAAGAAGATGAAGACGATGACGACGATGAGAAGCTGCCCATTGAACGTGCCAATAAGAAACTTAAAAAGCATCTGGCCAAGGAAGCCAAGTTGGCCGACGAAGAGATGCAAATGACCGTAGATCAATCGGAAGTCTTTCAGCTGCCCGAACCTGGCCAGGAAATTAATGAGGAAATGTCGCTGCAAGATGTGCAACAACGCATTAAGGATATCGTACAGGTGCTTACCGATTTTACCAAATACCGGCAAGAAGGACGCTCCCGTAGTGAGTATGTGGATCAACTGCGTCAAGATTTGTGCATGTACTACAGCTACAATGAGTATCTGATGTCTAAACTGATGGACATATTCAAAATCAGCGATTTGATGGAATATCTGGAGGCCTCAGAGGTAGGTTCACAATGGTACAAAAGTATTCCACACTTAACTCTTTTAATTCCTTGATACGTTTAGGTTGCTCGACCGCTGACCATTCGCACCAATTCGTTGAAGACACGTCGTCGAGATCTTGCCGGTGCTCTGATCAATCGTGGCGTCAATCTTGATCCACTGGGCAAATGGACAAACGTTGGTCTTGTCATCTTCAATTCTACGGTGCCATTGGGTGCCACACCCGAGTATCTGGCTGGACAATACATGATTCAGGGAGCATCCTCTATGCTGCCTGTGATTGCATTGGCTCCACAGGAGAATGAACGTGTGTTGGACATGTGCTCCGCTCCAGGTGGCAAGGGCTCACACATAGCAGCCGTAATGAAGAACACAGGCGTCTTGTTTGCCAACGATGCCAATCGGGATCGCATCAAGGCGGTTGTGGCCAACTTCCATCGTTTGGGCATTGTGAATGCTGTGGTCAGTTGCGAGGATGCTACCAAGTTCCGTAACATAATGACTGGCTTTGATCGTGTGCTGCTCGATGCGCCCTGCACGGGCACCGGAGTGGTTTCCAAGGATCCCAGTGTAAAGACTACCAAGTCAGAGATCGATGTTCAGCGTTGCTATAACTTACAGCGTAAACTACTGTTGACTGCAATTGATTGTGTGGATGCCAAATCCTCAACTGGTGGTTACATTGTCTATTCCACGTGCTCTGTGCTGCCGGAGGAGAACGAATGGGTCGTTGACTATGCGCTGAAGAAGCGAAATGTCAAACTTGTGCCATTGGGCATAGATTTTGGTGAGCCTGGCTTCACCAAGTTCCGGCAGCATCGTTATCATCCCAGCTTGAATCTAAGCAAACGTTTCTATCCACATACAAACAACATGGATGGCTTCTATGTGGCCAAACTGAAAAAGTTCTCCAACACCATACCCATTACCCAGGAAGAGCAGGAAGCGGATGAGAAGCAACTGGATGAAGCCATTGCCGCTGATCAAACGGAAACGAGTAAAAAATCAAGCAAGGAGGATCAGGATGACGAAGACCCAGCTGTGACCAGTGAAGCACGTAAAACGCTCGGCAAACGAGCGGGAAAACCCAATCTGACGGATGTGGAAAAGGATTTGAAGAAGAAAAAACTCGAACAGAGTAAAACGAAATATGTAGCCAATGTTTTCGAAAAACCCGTCAAAGTGCCCAAAAAACCCAAGGCAGAAAAACCCACCCCAGATCCCCAAGAGGCCGCAACGAACGGCAACAAACCGGAGAAGCAAGCGAAGACCGAGCCCAAAAAGAATGGCAACAGTGCAGGCAAAAAAGTGCAACCACAGACGAAATCGAAACTAACTGAGAAACTGGCCAAGGCGAAGCGAGTGGATGTGGATGAAGTGCCGCTGCTGGAGGGAAAGCCCATCAAGAGGCACAACAAGCCAGAAAACAAGAAGAAATCAAAGCAAATTGGCCAATTGAAAAAGTCCAAATCACATGCAGATAAAAAACAAAAGTTTAAAAAATGAAAACCTTTCACTCCCACTTAGTATATAGAATTTTACTAAAAAAAATTATTGGACACGCATCGGAGTTGAAATTAATTAAGCTAAGCATAAAGTGTATTCGTAAATAATCAATTTGTTTTAATTGGATTAAAAATATAGCTTCGTATTCTGAATAATTCAAGTTATTTTTAGTTTGTTGCAAATTTATGATGAAATCTTAGCAAATGACGCAGTCCACCGCAAAAAGAAGTTATCAATCAATATACTTAAACAAAATAAATGGAGTAGAGCCTCGCTATATTGAATAGTAAATTAATTTGGGACTAGACTATGCTTTATACACAGGCTTTACTGTACTCTGTTATCAGTTATTTGTACCTAAGTCGTAATCAGAGCTTTCTTTTCTCTGGCTTCACTATTTCGATTTCAGTCTTAAATTAAAGCTAAAATGTACAGATTTATATTACTGGTTCTGCTTGGAACCGCTCTTTCCATGGGTGAATCATTAGATTTCGATTTTGATGAGATGGCAATGAAAAGAATTCACTTAAATCACAATAAACGAAGCTCTCCGTGTACAAATTTCTGGGCCTACTCCTGTGGCAATTATATATTCGATTATGTGGATAACTTTGGAGAACTTGAGTTCTATGCCAATCATATGATGACAAATCTGTTTGCTGTCTTCGGTTATAGTGAACAAATGCCAGCAATGTATGGAAAAATGATCAATTATTTTGGTAGTTGTTTTCCACATAATCTAACAGTTTTGAAACTACCAGCAGAACTGAGCACTGCAAACTCCGATTGGACCGTGGCTGCTGCAAAGTACCGCAGATATGGCCTTAATGGCATATTCTTCGATGAGGCATCGGATGTGGCCTACAACGATTCTAAGCGTTATGTGGTGGAGCTAAAGATGGCGAGTCTAGTTTCCAATTCGGAAACTCAGTTCGAGAGGGATTTGAAGGCCTTGAGGGAGAAGTACAATGTCGAAGGAGAAGATTCCTCACTCCAGTCCTGGACCTTTGCGGAACTAAAGCAACAAATTCCTCAAATCAATTGGCAAAATTACTTCAAGGAACTACTGGGAACAGAACCAAGTGAACTTGATCTGCGTGTGGAAGTCAGCGATGTGAATTATCTACGTGATGTGGGCGTGTTCCTTCAGCACTCCAATTTAACTGTCGTGGAGCAGTATCTCGCCACAAGAATGGCCAAGTTCGCTAAGGATATAGTGCCTTCAGCAGAATTCGATGACTGTCTGAAACATATGCGTGCAGTGCTTCCATTGGGCACTGAGTACCTGTACAAAAATTATATTTTTATTAGAAAAAGAAAAGAGGAGAAAC
This sequence comes from Drosophila acutilabella, assembly GCA_035046005.1. NCBI lineage: Eukaryota > Metazoa > Arthropoda > Insecta > Diptera > Drosophilidae > Drosophila > Drosophila acutilabella. Next base: position 9,435,404 of record JAWNOK010000024.1, on the reverse strand, counting down.
CGCATCTGAATGAAATATTTGAGAATTTACGCTCCACCTTTGCAAAATACTTGGATGGGAATCGTTTGCAGTTGACTCCGGTACAGTTGGACTATGTGCGTGCCAAGCTGAGGGCCATGAAACTGAAGATTGGCAATTTACCCGATGACACAACACCGCCAGAGTTCTTCCGCGATCATTATGCATCTGCCAACTTTACAAGAGACGATTTCCAGCAGAATTTCTGGGAAGCATTGCGGCTTCGCACCTATCTGCAACACGCACCGCTGTTGCAACGCGGTGCGGCTCTGAACGTGAGTCAATACTATAGGAACGATGATGTGTTCGTCCCTCGAACTGCTCCTTACTTTGAGGCAGAACGCAATATGGTGACTATACCGTTTACCTTCTTGGTAGCTCCGATGTACGATCACAGGCAACATGTGGTCTTTCAGAGCAGTCTCATGGGTTTTGTTCTGGCCCACGAGATGAGCCATGCCTTTGACCAGGATGGCATAATCTTCGATGCGGCAGGCAATGAGTCACCCATTGGCATAAGCATACTTCAGTTACCTGCGTTCCAAGCAGCACTACAGTGTGTCCAGGGGACAAACAAAACACCCTTCCTGAAGGAACGATTGGCGGATGTGAATGGACTGCAGTTGGCGTACGATGCATTCTTTGGGATGTTCCATGATTCGAGGCGGGTGGAGTATCGTCCCTATGCCTTTGAGTCGGAATGGCGAGCGCCACAGCTGTTCCATATGAACTTTGCTCAGTTCTTTTGCGGACGACTGCCCAAAGCCATTGGCCATGACATGGACGATGTGAGGGTCAATGAAGCTGTCAAGAATTTGCATCAATTTGCCACCGATTTTAACTGCCGCCAAGAGTCGTCGTCTCAGTCGGTTGGCTGTGAAATGTGGCGTCCAGTAAGGCCATAAACACCAACAACCAAAATGTAAAACAGTGCGAATACCCTGTAAATTTCTTTCTGCTGCTTGTAGTTTATTGAATATGAGAAGCTTTTCTTTTGTGCCTCACTGTTCACTTTGATGTAACATTTTAATGTCTTTATTAAATAATACTCCCTTTAACAAACTTTTAACAGTGGGTATCTCTGTAAGCTATAAGTATTAAACAAAAAGTATTTAACGGCCCATTCAATTTGATTGTCAATTGCAGTTGACAGGTAAAGGCGCTTTCAACGACATCGTCTGCTCAAGTGCCAATTGAATGCAAATGCAAATGCAAAGAACAACAAGAATGCCGGTCTCACCTAAACGAAAGCTCATCTTGTTATGTTCTCTCGCTCTCTTTGCTTTGCTTGCACTCTCACGAACCCACAAACACACACACGCACACGTGTATGCATGTGGCCATAGCTACAAGTTGCCGCTGGCAATGTTCAACGTATCCTGTGTTGTTTTGTGGGCGTCGTCTGTGTGTGTGTGGGTCTTGCTCCTCTCTCTGTTCGCCTCTCTTTGCCTTTCTATATCTATTGCTTGCTTTGCGTTCGCTGCTGCTAGTAACGTAAGGCAAGTCAATGCTGGGCGAAAGCTCTCCTCCCGGTCGCAGTTTAACGCTGACGTTTGGCGTTGTTAGACGTGAATTTGACGCGACGTCGCGACGTCGGGTTTTGATACATTATCTCTATAAAGTGATGTGCCGTTATTGTCGCAGCCTCCGCAATCTTGAAAAGTTTATAGATTTAAACAGCAATAACAAAATATTATCTCGCTAAACACAACAACAAAGACAGCAAACAAATTGATATAGTTTAACTCTTGTTGCTGTTTTTTTTTAGATGAAATTGTGTTGGGTACATAACAATTTTTCAGAATATAATTTATAATTTTTGTTTTACTATCTATAGAGTGTATAATTGGGAATTAAATATGCTTAGTTAGCGTGTGATCAAAAGTCAAAAGTTTACGCTTGTGTGTGTTTGTGAGTTGAGTAATAAAAATGATAAAGGCGATAAACATTCAAAAGCTGCCAGCACTGACATTCGGCTATGTACGGGACCGGGACTGGGGCCATGTGTATAAGTCCGTCCGTCTGTCGGTCTGTCTGTCCCTCCGTCGGTTTATCGGTTGGTCAGATGGGTGAAGCGATAATTTAAACATTTGTTGCACACACGACACGCTCTTGACTTCTGAATCTTCTCGTTTCGCGTTTCTACGTGACTCTTTTCACACCTTAAAGGCTACAAGAGTTTATTAAATGCTGGATTTAAGTCTATATGCTAAATTTATAGTCTACATATACCCGTGTGCGGTGCTGTGGGGCAAGCGGTGCGATCACTTCACAGTTTGCTCCAATGGCACACAATGAGACATTTAAATTGAAGAATAAGTCTTTAAATGGGTCTAACTAGGTGTTATGCTGCCTCTCACTCGCACACACACTCTCTCACTCTCCTCAAATTGAAAACACACTCAAATCGGCAGATAAACAAACTCATGATCTTTAATTTTGTGGCTTTTGGCTGATCATTATTAATTTGATCTCTTTGTCTGTTGTTGTTTGGCTCATCCTGTTCAATCCTTTTGGCTGTTTATGAATTTGAGCGTTTAACTCATTTAAGTAAATTATATACACACATTTAACTAGATTTATCTATCCATCTTGTGAATGCACTTTTCGTGTTTGTTGTTGCCCAAAGATAAACATTTTTCTAGTACTAAAACTCAGACTATTTGTGCACTGCGTTCGTTCGCCTCCAGAGTTTTAAATAAACACTAAATAAAAAAAAAAATAATAGCACACACAATGGGCATAATAAAATAAATGGAAAAATAACAACTCTTAAATAATTGAAAAGTAATAGGCCTTTGCATGCGCGACTGTCAGTTACCCTGTGCTTAAATTATACACTTAATAATTTTATAAACAACTTTTGACCCCTGCGAATGAGTTCAATTACAGTGGACAGTAATTGCCACAGTCGAATGGAAGTGGTAATTAATTTTTTTAGCATGAAATTTAATTTTAATTTTACTACCTGGTAGTAGATGGGCTACTACTCGTAGCTTTAATTTTAGCTTAGATAAAAGCCATTTATTTATTGCTTTTCACTGAGCTTAAGCGTGTTCCTCTTAGCCTGTGTTCACTGTTGTTCTTTGAGTGTTTTTCACCTGCACTTTGTGCTCTTAAGTGCAATCTGTTTCAGTTCTTTTGTCGCTGCTCAAGTGCAGTTGCTAAGTTGCTGCCACGCCCACTTTGTTAGCTAATTGATACTCCATTAGTTGCGTCACTGTTAATAGCATGAATTTGGAGTCGTTGCCTTTGGTAACTAAAGGTAACCGTCAACCCACACGAAAAGCAGCTAAGAAAGTTAGCAAAGAGCAGCAACGACAGTAGGATACCCGGTGCGGGGAAAAGCACAGCTTTAAGCACTTACTTTATGGGGGCAGAGTCTTCCTTCTTCCTCAGTAGTTACAGCTCTTGTACCCCAGCCTATTACACCCTTGACACTGCTCATAAAACATTCGGCCGTATTACGTCTCGAAATAAAACAAACTTTGTTCAAGAAATTTCAGTTTCCTGCTTTCTTATTTTATTAAATTTCGTTTTATTTTCTTTTCTTTATTTGATTTTTTTTCTTCCCTTTTTTTTTTGCGACTTTGACTTTGGTATTGAAACCCAAGCAGGGGGTGTAGGTGTGTGTGTGTGTGTGTGTGCAGTATCTTCTTAAATTTATTCTTGTGAAATTTTTATAATAATTGCAAATGAAATTTTTGTTTCGCCCGCACATTTCTGTTGCTTTATTTATGCGGCCTTTTTGGTGTGTTCGGTGTGTGTTTGTTGTGTGTTTGGGTGTGTGTGCAAGTTTACACGGTGAGCTGCTCAAAGCAGCGACTCCTTGCAGCTCGACAGTTCCTGGAAGTTCAAAGAACAACGTTTCTTACATGAAAATTAATTCGTTTGGCAAACTTACGACAGCGCCGTATGCTGCCTGCTGATGATATTGCACATACGCCGCGTGGGCCGCTAAGCAAATACACAGAGAGCAAGCAAGTGGGTGGGTAGGGAGGGGGTGCAGAGAAGGGTAACAAGTCAGAGCATACTAGTTTAGCTCAATTCATTTGTTAACTTATGACTGCACACAGCGCTGTTTGTTTGGCTTTCGATTGTTGATTGCCTGCTTCGACTGCAGCGCACAGAAAAAAAAGCGTTAAGACAGTTGGACAGCTGGACAGCTGGCCAGTCGCCTGTGCGACGTGCAAATAAGCTATTTGTTTGCTTTCCGGCGTCCACAAAATAGCCCGATTGCAGCCAGAATTTGATTGGTGCGCTGAGTAGCTGACTCCCCCCAGGGGACCTCCCCCTCTACCCACTTGCTGCCTGCTGCTGTTCATTCATAAAAAAAAATTGTATGAGTTTTAACGTGACTGTTTTTATCACGCTGCCAGTCGTTATAGCCACTCAATCGTGGCCCAGCCATATGGCAGCACATTGTCCACTAATCACCATTTGGAAAAGACATTTAATTGATAGCAAAAGGGCAACGAGTTGGCGACTTTTCTTAATAACATAATCGTTGTGCATTATACAGCTGTTCCAATAACGTCTATAACATGCAATTCAGTCGGCTTGTTGGCCATTTGCTGTGATACTTCATAAATCATTTATGGAGCGCCTGTGGCAAATATAACGTATACGCAGTGTATGTTTATTTATATATATTTACAGTATTTACACTAGAAGTCTGTCCAACTGTCCGACTGTCTGTCTAGCTGTCCCTCTGTCTGTTTATTTGGCTTCGGCTTTAGCAACTAATTGTGCGCATTAGCACGCAAATTAGACGCTGCTTTAATGGAATTGGAGGCACACACACACACACACACGCACACACACACACTCTAACACACAGTAAACTCATAATCTAACGCACCCATTGCAAATATTGCGTTTGTTTGCCACCACAGTGGAGCATCATCATAAATAAATCGCAGTTTAGCAAATATTTAAACGCGGCATGCGCCATTTCAACTGGACTTGAATTGGACTTGGTTGGGTATCAGTCACAGCCACACTCCTAGCGACTGCCTGAGCCCTAAGCCATCAGCTTCCATAATTTATGTGTATTTTTTTGGCCTATGTCTATCAGCTTCCCCAAGATCAAAGTCAATTGGCAGCCTGCAAATCCATTAAGTATTTAGCATTACGAGTATGTTTGCTGCTCGGCCACACGGCGCTCGGCCTCTTGGCCACTCTGCCTCTTGGCCATTTTGCCATTGAACTTTTTGCTGGCGTTGCACATTTTGCTATTTGCATTTGTTGCTTTAAACTAATTGAAATCATGGCTGAATTCGATATAAATATTTAAAGTGCTTTGCGTATACGTCTGATATTCATTAGCAGCTTGTTGTGTACGAGTGTGTGCGTGTGTGTGTGTGACGCTCTTCATTACCTTGCTTAACAAGCTTGTTGTGAAACAAATACAACACACGACTTTGATATTCGACATGTGCCCTTTGACATGAACTCTCCGCCCAGGACATGAGCATAAAAATAAAACAGACTGTCAAGCACACACACAAACAAGTATCCAAAGCTTTGACAATGACAAACGGTGTGTATACGTGTGTGTGTGTGTGTGTGTGTGTGCGCTTACGTGTGTTTTTCGCTGGTATTTATTCATTAATAAATAACTCGACACTCTTTGTTTTAATCATCGCATCGCATCGCAACTGAAACTCTTATTTGTGTTGCTCTGCTGCTCCTTGGCAACCGCTTCAGTTTCAGTTGATTTTGTGCTTACGTTTGAGTTAATGTCATTGCCAAAGTGTAAATAAGAATAAATACCGAACTCACGCACACAAAAAACAACAAAAATGACAAGAAAAATGCACATAATTAAGTAAAATTGCTTTTACAGGTTTCGGCTTACACATGTGCATATATAATTAGTATCTACCTGAATAACTCTCAAAAGATTACGATTGGCTGAATGAATCTGTAAACTAAAAGAAAATAAAGCTGACGCATCAGCATGTTAAATATTAGAACTGAAATGCTGTGTAAATGTTTTGATAAGCAATCAGAAACTGAAAGTGATAAGTCTGTTTCAGCAGCAGATTAACAGCAATTAAAAGCATAATGCAAGCTGCGAAAAGCTGAAGATTTGCACATTGCGTATGCGTAATGTTATTTAGCAATAAATAAACAATTTGTTTACAGCGCCAGAGAATTAAAAACTTAAGTTGCCTAAGTGATTCAGCGTTACACGCGGCGTATGCGTAATCAGCGCAGTAGGAAATCAATTTAAAGAATGCTTGGGGTGCCTCAGACAGCAGGAAACTGATTTCTACCTTTAAATTAAATAAATAATAATTTTTATATAACTTTTAGATAAAAAACTAGAAATTCCTGGCACAGAAATTATTTTATTTCCACGTTCGCACCCCACAATTAAACCGAACAACTCGCGAAAGTCATGTAAATAGCAGCTTTGATTGAGTGTAAATCAGTTCATCTAATGACCAAACAGCTAACCAGTTTACGACTAGCCAACTACCAACTAATTGGCCAAATCAAACGTATTGAGGGTCAGCGAGGGCCCATAAGCGGTACTTGTAGCGTACTTAGGTTCAGTCGCTGGTAGTACTGGCAGTTAACACAGTAACCCCGCCCCACAAAAGCCTAGAGGCCATAAAGATTGTTGCTTATTATTTATCTGCATATTATCTATATATAAACACAGTGTAGAGGCGGCAGGGGGCGGGCGGGGGAGCTGCAGAGTGGGAGTGGCAGGTTGAGAGCCACGTGATTTAAGCTTGTATTATTTGTACAGATTTTTATAAGTTCTTTTTTTGAAAACGGCACAAAACTTAGTGGCACAACTAGATATGAGTACACTGAGCGAAAAGTGGCACGAATTTTACCATAAATTGGGTATATAATTTATATTTATAGATCAAAAGACATTTGGGCAGCAGTTCGTAGCACTATTTATATAGTAAATTAGCGCTATTGATTTTATTTATAGCTTAAAAAGCATTTAATAGACATGACAAGTGTAAACAAAAATAAGTCTATAACCAAAGCTGCTAATTTGTTTTTAACAGTGTATATATGCAAAGACCTTGCTAGGTTTCTTTGGCTGGTTTGGACAATGCGTGAACAAGTTCATAGCTCGTCTACTTTTTTGGAGGGGAGTTTGTTTATCAGAAGTCGTCTTATATGTAGCACAGTAGTGTATATATGTGTATATATATTTGTGTGATTTTTTATTGTTATCAACGAAGCGTTTCTTTCACATTTTCAGCTCACAGCGTTCACATATTTGCGCAATTTGTGTCTGAGGTGATCCGTTTAATTGCGCAGCGCATCGCATCGCATCGCCAAACGCGGAGGGGTATGCGAAAGTGTCTCTCGGGTTCAGAGACAGACATACCCTGTCCACACTCAGCTGACGTCCCGTTGACATGTGCTCCATGCCAGAGCCGGAGACAGGGAGTCAAAGAGACACGAAGTCAGAGCGACACAAAGTCATCAAAGTGACTTTTGGCTTGTCATAAAAATCGTGCAACATTGTGCTGTGTGGCATGATTGCCAGCTGAAAAGTGTAAAATCAATTACACAGTAGCAGCAGAGTAAGCAGCAGAGGCAGAGAGCCAAGTTAACGGTTTAATTACCAGCCAAGCTGGACACAATGGCCGACGATGATTTGCAGACGTTGGTGGAGAGTCTGAAGGATGAAAATGATGTTGCCAACTTGTCGCTGGACTTGTTGCAGCGTGCGAGTGCACTAATTGGTCTCCAGCAGTTGCACAGCGGTGGCCAGGACATTAATCGCACCATGGAGGACCAGTGCAAGCAGCAGGCTCAACTCGATGAGCAGCTCTATGGCCTGCCCAACAGCCAAAGTCTCAGCGCCACAGCGGTAAGTCATTTAAAGTGGCTAACATTCAAGACAAGTTAGTAAAGTCCGTCAACTAAATTTAAATACGCTGCCCATTTGAGTCACACAATCAAATCAATTGTTAACATGAATTGGCCAATATCAGTGAACAAGTTAACGGGTAGTAGACTGTGCGGAAAATCCCCTTCAAATCAAAGCATGTGCTACTGTGTAGATACAACAAATAGCAAATAATAAATTAAATTGATAACACTCGTAAATATATTAATTTATATTACACACTTCAGTTTCACTTGAATTGCACTAGATTTTTATATAGTATATATATTAAATAATAAAATAAGTTAGTCATAAAATAGAATTTAGTGTAACTTTGATGAAAGTAAAATATGTGAGGTATATAAAAGTAGTTGGGGATGTATTGATAGGAATTTATACACTATTCTAAGCTATAAATATTTTAAAAAATTCTAAATATATTGCAAAACTTGTAGAAATTAGAGTTTTATGTATGCGATCTAGTTTTTCATAAAATATTAAATAGTTCCATGATATTTTTACTTGAAATGTGGATAAATTTGTCTGCATTGCCATTAAAATAAATTGAAGTTTATTATAAAATAAAAGCGTATGTGGAATACATAAATATATTAACTATTCAACTACATTTTAAGACAGTTTTAGTGTTAAAATAAATTAAAAAATTAATATTTAACTACATTTTAAGACAGTTTTGGTCCTACAAAAATTAAATTTGTTGATGTGACTTTTCTGCCTTGTGACTTAGTTACTATATTTAGTAAGTGAACTAAAAATAATGCAAAACTTAGTTGTGATGCTGAATATTCATAAAAAATTGTGCTGCATGCTGTTTTTTTTACTTTAATTTACATTTAAATGGTTAGTTTGTGTTATGGCTTGAAAGCTATAAAAGCTCAACAGGCAGTCAGCTAGCTGAGCTTTTTAATGCGTGTAGAAGCTTTCAGACGCAGCATTTAAATTAAATTTAAATCAGCTTGGAGTTCTTCTTAGTTTATACTTGTTCAATTCATTTCTCTATGTTCCTTTCCTAATTTTCTTTTAGCAAACCCCTCACTGCCCCACCGCATTCGACTCGGTGCTCTGCTGGCCACGCACCCAGGCCGGCAACTGGGCCATTTTGCCCTGCTTCGAGGAGTTCAAGGGCGTGCACTATGACACCACAGGTGAGTCTAAACTAAGCGCTAGCTAGTAAACTACCTCATAACAATGCCTAAACTCTTTCATAGAAAATGCAACCAGATTTTGTCATGCGAATGGCACCTGGAATCATTATACCAACTACACCAGCTGCCATCAGGAATCGGGCTCAGTGCCAGTTGTGCCCGATTTCTCACCCAGCGTCGATTTGCCGGCCATTATCTATGCCTGCGGCTATTTCATAAGTTTTGGCACTTTAATACTGGCACTCATTGTATTCCTAAGCTTCAAGTGAGTGGTAGTAATAAAAAATATAAAAATATTTTATAAATTTCTTGATTTTTCAGAGATTTGCGCTGTCTGAGAAACACAATTCATGCGAATTTGTTCTTAACCTACATCATTTTTGCGCTGCTTTGGATTCTAACATTCTTTCTGCAGGTGGTAAGTATCTAGCAATGTTTATTTATCTTTTATATACTCATATTTTTATTACTCTAGATAACTGCCGGCTCTAGCGAGGCTGGCTGCATTACGATAGTCATTATGTTTCAATACTTTTACCTCACCAATTTCTTTTGGATGTTCGTGGAGGGTAAGTTAATTAAAAAACAATTTTCTTAGCTATTTTTAATTACTTAAGACTTAAGTATAGTATGTAAAATAATTGTTAAATATTTCTTTAGTGAAAAACCCACTTAAGTTCTGTTATTTGCACAATTAGAAATCTTGTGCACTATTTGATTACAAAATAAATATAGATTTTCGATTTTAATTATTTGCAGGTCTCTATCTTTACACGCTGGTGGTGCAAACATTCTCCAGCGACAATATTAGCTTCGTTATCTATGCCCTGATTGGCTGGGGTTGTCCCGCGGTCTGTATACTGGTGTGGTCAATAGCCAGGGCGTTTGCTCCGCATCGGGAGAATGAGCATTTCAATGGCGTAAGTAGGGGTAGGGGTAGTCAAGGAAGGGTTGAAGGGTTCATCTGTTCATATAAAGACATTAATTCCTGATTTTTCTACCACTCCCCTTAGTTTTAGCTACTTACAGGGTATTTTTACAGTCCCTTCAACTCTTTTACATTAAACTTACCTTTTCTTTTACACTGTTGCTAACTTATTTATGGCACTGTAGCTGAAAATCGCCTGCGGTTGGATGAGCGAATCTCACCTTGATTGGATATTCAAGGGTCCCGCCTCGTTTGCGATTCTTATTAATTTAGTTTTCCTGATCCGCATCATGTGGGTGAGTCATGAAACACACCAAAGATTCCACTTGATTGCATTTGCTGTAATAAATTTCATGTATCCCACTGTAGGTGCTTATTACCAAACTGCGTTCGGCTCACACGCTGGAGACACGCCAGTACTACAAGGCATCCAAGGCTTTGTTAGTCTTAATTCCACTATTTGGCATTACGTATCTGCTGGTTTTGACTGGACCCGAACACGGCATAAGCCGGAATCTCTTTGAGGCCGCACGCGCCTTTCTGCTCAGCACACAGGTGGGTTTAAATTTGATTTATTTAAAGAAAGTTATTTAGTTTTCTTAACAATTTTAAGGGCTTCTTTGTGGCATTGTTCTACTGCTTTCTGAACTCGGAAGTGCGGCAAACGCTGCGACATCGCTTCATACGCTGGCAAGAGAATCGAAATATACATCGCAGCAGCTCGCTCAAGAATCGCAGGTGAGTTAACAGTCCGACTATTTAAATTTTAGTGGGCTTTAAGTTAGTACATAACTGGGCTTGTTAGTGTTCAATGTTATATGTCGGTTTAGTGCATCATTAGGTATTGATTGTGTTTGTTGTTGCTCGCTGTTGTCATTTAACCAAATTAATTTCCATTTCAGACATCGCGCATCCAAAGATTACTCGCATCGATCGCGCACTGAGAGTCTACGGTGCGTATACGCAATGCCCCTAATCCCCTATCTCCCGGCAGCTCTCACTAAACTAAACTAATGCACGATTGGGTTACTCATACCTCTAAACTAACTTTAATTTTATGGTTTAATTAATTTATTTAATTTTTTACGTTTTCTTTTATTTTTTAATCCTTTTGTAGACTGACATCGACAAGTCCCGTGCCCACTGGACACTATGAATGATTTATGCTATATGTTTTGTATATATATGTATATGTACACACACACACACAACTTCGAACTCAAGTATTATTTGTAATCCAAAAAAATAATGGTACATATTCCATCTCGATCTTTTGCAGTACCGAGGAATGTGTCATCTGTTTGCGTCCAACGCCCCACACTCGTCTGGGTTCATTGAAACGCTATCACAGCGTCGATTTAACCGACTTTGTTTAAATCAAATCAGTTATATACATAAGTTTGTTGCATTTAGTACACAAAAGTATTTACGAAATCAAAGGCCAAATCTGAAATCGCTTCGACTTTAAGTTTTATTCTTGTTCAAAGTTACAGGAAAAATTAAAAAAAGAAGTTTTAAAACTAACGTAATTTGTATTATACTCGTAATCGTATGTTAAACTTGTAAAAATCTCTCACTTATCTTAAGTACACAACGAAAATGTAAACATAATTAATTTATTTAAATAAATTAACATTAGTATTGTGCGGAGCGCAACCAAAATTTCAAATAGAACATAAAACTGATTTCATCTGCAAATTGTTCACTTTTTGTTGCACTGTGCACACTATGACTATAAATATTATTATTAATATATTAATTAAAATTAGCTATAGATTTGCTAGAATTTTCATGGTTTTGTCGATTAAGTGCCAATGCGTGCAAAAATGTTTATTACAATTTAATAATTAATGTATATTATTAATCCTAGGTATTTTATCATTTGTCATTTAAATGTTTTGTTCTCTTTTTGTTTTCTTTTTTGCTTGCTATTAATTTATTTTATTTTTTTCATAAGGTCACATTGTTTGTATCACTGATAAATGTAATTCAATTAAACAATTAAGAGATAAATGGGAAATAAAATAATAATTCAACTCTCATAAAGTAGTGTTTAAATAAACAAAAAAAACAATATATATGTACTTGGCGAATAAAGCTTTCAAAATATCAAAATTGTCATCAGATTTAGTATGTAGATTAAATGATTAATATGCCTTACAAATAATATACCTGTCGTGTGCATGATTATGATTAAATCTCTGCAAATACATTATCTAAATATATATATATGTATGTATATTAACTAAAGCTATCACTGTCCATGCCAATCGATTGAACAATCAATTGTTATTAACATTGGCATCGTCACTGTCACTAAATGTTAGTTTCTCTCGCGGAGTGTATAATGAGTGTGCGTGTGTGTGTTTATGAGTGTGTGTTTTATGCTTTAGTATATATTCTGGAACTTAGATCGTATCGAAATGATGTAGAAATTCAAGTTTACAAATTCACACGGGGGCTGGTCTGCCGGAAACCGAGTTTAGTGGACGCCTAACGCTTAATATTAATAAGTATTTAAAAAATAATAATAATAACAATTACACTATGAACTAATTAACGCACAGAGTGTGGAGGTTTAGGGAGGGGTTGGGAACGGGAACTAGGGCTGTTCTGGGACCTGGTCTAGCTGAGCTCCTACTCTCGCTTAATAATAATATCAAATGCACTCGCCAGGATTCTGTGCACAGTATTTGGGAAACAGCGCCTCGGCTTTGATACCCAGCTCGACCAGACGATTGCGGAACAATGAGATTCGTCGGAATACTTCTGGCGGCACTATATCAAAATCATGATCATCATTTGGATCGGACCAAAGGCGTTCGGCCAACGCCGCTGTTCGTGGCCATAATCGATTGTCCAATTGATTCTCATCCACTTGCTCTGTCCACAGGCAAGCCTCGCCACCCAGCACCTGTTGGAAGCCAGATTTATTTAGCTATGTTTTCATTTTAAAAGTCTTTTTACTTACCTGCTTGCGTCGCTTCTTGTCTAGACGCATGCGTTCCCAGGGACGATGCTTGTAGACATTCTGCCAGGTGCGGTAGGGAGAACAGGCAGCCTCGCCCGTTGCGCGCCAACTGCCAAAGCCACAATCCAAATACCAAGCGTCCACATGAGAGAAGATCACATTGTAGCCATTGTCCAAGAGATCGTAGTTCTCCTGCCACGTGCTGCCGCCCCAAACTTGTACCACAAATTGACTGTTCGGAAGACACTTGGTGTTTGTTAGCGCACTGGACCACACAACCACATGCCGGGGCGACGTATTCCCATTAGCCAGCTTCAGTCTGTGCGAAAGAAAAACCATTGAAAAGACGTACAAATAAAAAAGTCAAGACTCCCACACTCACCTGGCATTCGATTGCAGCATAAAGTCACACCACAGACCACGCAGATCTGTGTCATTGAAGTACTGGGCCCAGCAGTCCAGATTCACTTCATCGCCGCCCAGATGGAATATATCTGTGGGCCCCGTTAGCTGGAGGAACTCCTCGTAAAGGCGCTGCAGTATGAGGTAGGTATGGTTATTTTTGGGATTAAGCTGTCCACACGGCGGTTCGCCACAGTAAAAACTCCATGGCTGCTGATTGATGCACAGCGACAACTCGCCAAGGCCTCGTTTGGGTCCCCAGTCCCAGCCATTGCCAGCATGCGCAGGTGCATCCACTTCCAACAGCACTTGTACGCCATAAACTTTAGCAAATTCAACGACTTCTCGCACATCCTGATCACTGTACGTCTCGCTCTCCGAATAGGCGCCATGTTCAGCCATTTCGGGATAGTGTCTTGAGACATAGGGGAAACTTTGCGCATCCGTGATGTGCCAATGAAAGCGATTCAGTTTGGCCAAACCCATGGCGGCAATGGTACGCTTGATGGACTCCACGGAAAAGAAATGCCTTGAGGTGTCCAGCATGAGACCGCGATACGGAAACTTGGGCACATCAGTGATCAGCGAGCTGGCATAGGTGTGCAACAGGTGATCCTCATCATCGTACCAGATGAGCTGCTGCAATGTGGACAGGCCATGACGTGCGCCAAAGTACGAATGGGCTATAATGTGGACCACGAGACGTCTGTGCTCAACTGCGGGAAAAGAGAAGTGAGAAGCTTAGGTGAATGCTGCTTAAGAGAGCGCGTGTGTGCGCTTACAAGTTGTGCTCAAGTGATAGCTCTCATTGTTCTCCAGATTAAAGTTGAGGTCGCCGGACTCTTGCACTGAAAGCTTCACCTGCAGACTGTCCAAATCCCCGGCACGATGCAGACCAAATGTGGAGCTAAAGAGCGAGGCAGCCGGCGGTACTTCAGCCGCTTCAGCTTCGCCGTTGTGGCGTCTTTGCCTGGACGTGGACTCGCTGACAGACGGAGAGGACGCCGACGTTGTTTCGCCGGCATAATCCAAACGCTGTATCTGCCGCAAATCCTTCACAAACCAATCAAAGGCCACCTTTAGCTGCTTAGAGACCTCGCGATGCGGTGTATCCAAACGGAGTTGAACATCCTCCACGGAAAAGCGTAGCGTGTGTGCGCTAATCAGGGATTTAGTTGTGGGATGTGGCCATATATTAATGTCGCCACATGTCATGGAACAACTGATGAAGGACACACGCTTCGGATTGCCGCCATTCCGTCGATAAGTCGACCTCACGCACCTATCGTTCTCACACTTGTATGTCCACGACTTCTCCACGGGGCTAAAACCAAAGAAAAGTTTTTCATTAACTAATGGGTAACCAGGTGAATTAAATACGCTACTCACATGTTCAGGTGACTGTGATCCTTGTGATTATGTGGACGCAACTGTGACTCGCTGTATGCCTGTGTCTTGATAACACCCTGATTCCAATACAGCACGGTCAGTATGAATATGGCTCCCGAGAGCAATACCAGCAAGGCACGACGCAGGGAGACGGCCAGCGACATCTTATACAGGTAACGTAGGCTGCAAAGAGGTAAGGGTTTGGGGGTTGTTAAAATAACTTGTAATTTGTAATGTGAAACCAGAGACTTATCACTTAACGCTTATCAGTTGACATCATCAACCTGTACGCTTAAACAGAAATTAAATAGTTGAACAAACAATAAGACAGGCCTAAACAATGGACTCTTGTTGTTGTTTTTGCAGTGTCGTTTCATGCGGGTGACCTACAAAAGACACACAACAACAACGCATCGAACTTTAATCAATGTTCATAATGTGAATGACTTGAGCTCTGGGCTTAACAAGCGATAAAATCTTAAGGAAAACCATTTTCCCCCTCGTTCAACAGTGGACTAGCCTTTTTGTATACCCTGTGCCAGAGAGTGTGACACATTTACTGAAAGTTCTATGTCTGTCCAAGTCAGTTGAGCTCACACTACTGCTCTCTACTCTCTGCACTCAATTTGTAGTTTTAAATACTTTCAACTTAAGCACAAAACAAAAACATTTGTTCATATTTTGCTTCTTATCTCTGTTCGTTGCTAGCGTTGATCGCTTAGCATAACGGTGCTTTTTTTTTTTTTAGCTGAGCCCAATGTATATTTGTTGTTGTCCTGTCTGCGATTTTACACTGGCAAAAATGTGTTTTAATTCAGAGTTTACAGCAAAGTGTTAAGCTGGTTTTGATCTTGTCTTTTGTGCAGTGCACACATAATTTTTTTTTCCTATGGTACGTGTGTTGTTCTTTGGTGAGTGCTCTGTCTTAGGTAGAAAGCTTTAGAAATAATTAAAGAGAAGAGAGTAAGTAGTAAGGAGTAAAGAGAAGACAGTAATTTTCGTTGCTTCGCTCTCGTCGGTCACGCATGTGTGCAAGCGAGACAGCGCGCGCGTTAGCTAAGCAAATTCAAGCCCTGTACCGCCACAGGGCATATTAGCGTCGACAGCGCTCGCCTCTTTATTTTTTTATCTTTCTCTTTTTTGGGTTGGCATTTATGACACATAAAGCGCATAGAAAATATTGTTTGTCTTTCATATAAATCCAGACACGCAATCGCTTAAAGAAATTGAAGCTAGCTTTGAGTTCTCTCGCTCTTTCTCTCTCTGTCTGTCTATCTGTCTTTCCCTCTTTAGCATTTTCATTTGTTTACTCACATCGACAGCGCATAATGTGGCGGAGAAACACATGCTAGGAGTATAAAGGCAAAGGCGCTGTTTAAATATCAATATGTTGCATGCACAACAAACAGTTGCCCCATTTTAATAGCCGTAACAGTTATACTATACTTTGACTCGGTTATAGTTACCCAATTTGACGGATATTGTAGTACAGTGCATATTGCATGTTGGCAAACAATATTGCAATTGATTTCACACATTGATGATAAAAACAAATTTATTGATTTTAGTCAGATTTGCTTGATTTGAAATTCATTTACTAAAAGTTAGGAGTACTTTGATTTGGAATTTAGATCTGTGTTGGAAAGCAAACTTTAATAATACTTTGCAGATTACTGATTACTGATCCCTCTACTGGTAATTACTAATAAAACTTGCATACTCATTGCTCCCCATGGTTTGTTTATTGATTTCTTTGCCAAATTAAGTTAACAGCTATGGTTTTTGCGTGCGTTTTTAAAGTGTGTCAATTACCACAGACGAAAAAAATCCACCTACAAATGAGCACTGGTGACTAATGCACAGCACATGTATGTAGGTTCTGCTAGAGTGCTGATTGTAGTTGGAGGTTACTGAATCCTTACATGGCCTGCGGTAAACAGACACACCCTGTAGTGAGTGTAGCCAAACCTTGCGTGTTACAGTTTTGAAAATATGAAAAATACGTGGCAGATGCCGTAACACGTGCCACAAAGTCGACAATTTGTTGCGCCCTGTCAATACCAAATGGTCAGAAAGACAAAAAAAAGGGGACACAGTAACACCGAACGTGTTATTACCACAAAAAACAAATGGAGCAAGTGCAGTGTTTCAAGTGAACATACTGTTTGATGGTCTGTGTGCATAATAAATCAAGAGCGTGTGCATAATTAATGCCGCAAACAAAAAGAAAACAAGAGTATTGGCAACCTGTTTGGGTCATTAGTTACTTTGCTCTAACCCAAAACTAATTGAGACAGACTCAAAACAAGAAAACACACACACACTAAAAAAAAAACTAAAGCCTACTTTTGAGGGCGCTGTGCTTACCCGTAACGCGTGCGCAGTGAGGCGCTCAGTGACCAAAAGCGCCAAAAACTATCCATCATCGAAGGGTACGGTGTCTCATCTGTCTCAATGAAGGCACAAAGAGGTTTCTCACTCCAACACCCTCTTCTCTAGCCACTTCTATCAAAAAACAGTTGAAAGGCAGCTGTCACTCTTCCCACTCTTGTCGCGTCCTTAACTACAGCTACGTCTGCTGTGCTTGATGACAAATACTCCTGTTTTAGAGCCGCACAATTTTTAAATTACACACACGCACAGTCAGGTAAGTGGCTCAAAAATAATAAACTTTAATTTTGAGAATTCGGTGGACACGTTCGGCGGGAGCGCGCAACTCTCGAGGTGTAAGTTACTACTACTACTACTATCAGCTTAGGCCATGCGAGTTTTCACCGATTTTCCTTCTGTTTTATTCTCTATTTCGCCAAGATTTCCCTAGCCGGTAGGCCGACTGACTGACTGGCTGCCTTAGTTGACATAGCGTTGCTCCCAAAAACAAAATAGGCAGCAAAGAAAAAACAAAAAAAAAAAAAAATGGCGTGCAGGCATTTACATATGTTCTTGAAACAGCTGCCATTGTTGCCTGTGCTGCTGGACGCGTTAACAGTGCGCGTCCCATATATTGAGCACACCTGTGTCGCACTCAACTAATTTCAACTAATCGCTGTCATGCATAACAATTAGCTCAACGCTAATTATACACAATTGCGGCCATTAATTAATTGTAATCAATTTGACTCTTCACCGTTGAGTAAGTAGGAAATTTTAATGAAATTTATCAGCGAGATCAGTGATCGTTTAATGTAGAAAAAAATGTTAATTTATATGCGATTAATATATATAAAAATTAGACGGTAATTAAACTAAAATAAACAATTTTATTTCTTAGCAACATTTAGTTTAGTTTTTTAATATTTTTTATTTATTTATATAAATACTACACATTTTTATTTTAAAACAAATTTTTAATGTCTTTCTCTGCTCATTCTTAAACAGATTTTGCTTTAAAAACTAGTTTATTTTTGGCGTAAGCATTTTTAATAAATTTCTAAAATTTTGTAAGCAATTTTCTTGTAATTTTGCACTGCCATTTCTATTTCCATAGCTCAATATGCAGTGCATCGACTGTTGCTTTGAGTCGTATTATTATTTATGGTCGCATGCCGTGAAAAACGACAGTTGGCGACAAGTGTTGTTCAAATGGCAAGCACGGTTGCCAGAACAACAACAAACATGCTGTGTATACAAAACAAATAAAATCGTCTTTATGCAAAAGAGGTGTGCAGCCAGATACCCTGTTAAAAATAAGCATTTGTTTATAAATATTTTTAGGCTAAACTTTTGTTTGCACAAAGTTTATTATACCCTTTGTAGGGAACGTTTAAGGCGCAGCTAAAGCAGTTGGCGCTCAATTTGCTGTAAAACGCGCAGGAAGCGTACACATATGAGCACACAACACACACCCATACACGCACACACACATCACACACAAAGCGAGGCAAAAAAGAAAGCTCAATACAAATAGCTTTGCTTTGCCTTTGTTATGTCGGTGGAAAAGGGAAAGCAACTGGCAAAAGCAACAGCAAAATGGCGGCAAAAATTGTAACAGGCGCGCAGCAAACGACAGCAGCAGCAGCAGCAGCGGCAGAGGCAGCAGCAGCGGCAGAAAAAGGCAACAGACGAAGCAATTGGTTGGTTGCCTTGTGCTGGGTTTAATGGACGAGCCGAGTGTGCAACGAAGCAATGAATAGTTAGTCGGCTGTCTAGTCGGGTAGTCGAATAGTCGGGTTGCCTAACAACTTCGTTCATGGCGTACACACAACACACACCACACACACACACACACTCGTACACTCGCAAACACAAAAGGATAAGCCAAGTCAGCCAGACTGTTGGCTAGTCAGCAAGCCAAGCCGGGACTCAGTTGCAGCAGCGCCACGCATTTGCCAAGACGTACACTACGCGAACTCGACGCGACGCGACGCGACACGACGCGACACGACGCGACGCGTTGCGACGTGAACGTAGCCAAGCCACTAAATAGGCAAAAACAAAAAAAAAATAAGAAACAAAAAACGTAGAAATATTTGAAAATAGAAATAGTAACACTTGTAGTTGTGTTTCGTGCTTGTTATTGTAGTTGTTTTGTTAGCTGGTTTACTGCTGCTGCTGTTTTACCTTGGCCATCGATCGCGACTCTTGGCGTTTGCGTGTCAGCTTGACGTACATTACGTATACGACACTAAGTACGAAGAAGGCAACGCTATTGTCCTTGGTTCAGTCTAGCGCTTGCTAGCAGCGTGCGTGAGTGTGTTGTGTTCTGTGTTGTGTAGTGTAAAGGTGTTGGTGTTATTGGCGCTGGCTTATGGTTATGCAATAGTCTAACTTTAAGCCAGAAGTTGAAATGTCTTTGAAACGTTATGCAATCCTTGCGGCGGTCAGTCAACATCATCAGCAGCTGCAACAGCAACAGCAGCAGCAACAGCAGCACAATGCAACAGTCATGTCAACAGCAACGACAACGACAATGACAACGACAGCAATAACAATAGCAACAGCAATGGGCTCCACATCCCTGCCAGCCGCCAGCAGCGACGAGGAGCAGCAGGCTGAAGATGAGACAGAGGAGGAGGAGGAGGAGGGTGAAGGAGACTCACCGCTGCATTCCACCTACTATCAAGGCGGCATGGGACTCTATAATCAGCAGCGTGGCAATTTGGGCGGTGGAGCTGCAGCAGCAGCTGGAGGAGGCATATCACTACTAAATGGCGCGCCTGGCTCAAATGCTGTCAGCGGGCTAGGCAGTGGCATCAACCATGGTGCAGCTGGCGGCATCGGTTCACAGAGTTACGCTCATGTTGTCAATGGCAGCGTGAATCTGCTGCTTGGCGGGTGAGTGACGCTGCCTTGGCAGTTTGTGTTATTAATTTCCACTGATTCATTTATAAGCGTGTGCATTTTAGCCAAGTTTATGCCGAGACTGAGTTTTGTAATTGGGAATACAAGTCAAGTCATGTCTTGTCGTGTCAAGTCAAATCAAGCCACAGGCCAACTGCAAAACTTATAAACTTTGAAATATAAATGAACATGGAACGATTGGAGATTGGCTGGCAGTATATTTGACTTAAATGAGCTTAAAAGAGTTTGAAATTTAATCAAACTAAGACACGACTTTAACTTAGCCTCTAAACCAAACAAAAACTTTAAATTTTCATAGCCTACTTTTCGGCATTGTCTAAAATTTATAAATTGCCTTTACTTGTATTTTTATCGACTTGGCCTTGACTCTGTTAACGGTTTTACCGCATAAATGAAATGTTATGAAATGGCTTTTCATAATTTCCCTAATTGTGCATAATTCAAGATGTTATGATACGAGTATTCCATCATCATTTCGCGTACTCAACGCCCGCCATAGATCATGCACAATTTGGTGCCATTTCGGATGATTTATTAGCCAGCTGCAAATTAATAACATCAAAAATTCATACAAGTCTTCTTGTCTTCTCTGTTCTCTGGATAACAACAGTCAGAAAAAGGGTGTACTGTTTTTTATTTATACACTTTTTTGTTGCTCTCCTCTTGAGAGACGCGCATAATAAAGTAAACATATTTATAATTGCGCTTCTCTTCGCTGTGCTGCTCTTCTCACATTGTGTCGCTTATTAATATTTATTTTTATGCAACACGAGCTGAGAAAGTAGCGAAAGGGGCATGGTAAATGGGTTAACCGAAATAAACGTACAAAAACTGACAACACAAACTGTTTATGTCTGTAAACAGCATGAGCTTCGAATCTGGCAACTTTATTTTAACTACATTTTTATCGATCGTCAATAGCATGTCAATGAATTTTCCAGCCCCTACTGCCAGTCGTTGATAGTTTTAGACACGCCCCCTCTAGGCCCCCTAACCTGCTTGTACCACTAACCTTTTGCCGTGAGGTTTTTTTTCTCTTTTTTTGGGCCTTTAATGAACCGTTGACATGCAAGAAATTGCGTGAGGCCTCGTGGAAAATGAGCAAAGCGAGCGAAAGGGAAAATGGCGCTGAAAGGAAAACAACAGAACAAAAAAAGTAGGCAAAGAGGCGGGGCCATCAAAGGACAGACGCGAACGACAAGTGTGTGCCGCATTATGGTGCATTTAAAGCGGATTAAGTGACATCATTGATTTGTGTAACGTGTAACAGATTTAAGCAACTCACAAAATGAGGTTACGACGCTTCAAAATTGTTATTATCATTATTATTGGCCCTAGCTATGTGGCTAGGTGGGTGGGGATTGTACACAGAACTGGGTTCAATTTAATCAAAGGAAAGTGTTTGATTAAAATCAATTTTTTATAGCTATTTATAGCATACTTTTTGGGGCTGCAGTAAATGGTAGAAAATCGAAATCACTAGAAATTTATGAAGAAAACTTTTAGCTTAAAGTTAATTATTTAAAATAAAGGCACATCTCTTAGTCTTTCCCCGGTTTTTGTCTACTTTAAGTTGCTTATTAATTCCGCTATTTAAATACAATAAAACCACACTTAAAAGTTGTTGAATGAAATCTTAATTAAGTCCCTACTTTTGTTATATTTATTTAACAAAATTTCTAGCTTATCATATTCTAGCTTATTTCTAGCTTTAATCAATTTACAGCTGACTAACTATGAATCATCAGCAGGTAAAATAACTACAGAAAATAGTACTTTAAGCGTTATTGTTATTTGTTATCGCAAAACCAACATAAAATGCAACATTTTGTGTAATGAATTTCGTTTATCTATTGGCCGGGCCAATATTGTCGAGCTGCCTTTGGGCCACAAAACACAATAGAATAATAATAAGTATTCAAACGTATTCATTTTGGCAGTCACACACACAAACACACACATTAGAACACACAGTCCCCATTGTATTTGTTAAGCACAAAAATTAATAAAAGACAAATCGGTATTAAATTCAATACATGTCCATAAACAAACAGCATACCCTGTATTTGAGTCTTGTAAGGCAAAGTTGTTTAACACTTGTTGTCTACTTACTACAGGGTATTTTAGGCCTTTTATACACCACTAATTTCTTGTCTACTTCTGTTCTCTTTGCAGCTCGATGCTTTGCTTGGTGACTACAATTTTATGTGTCGTTTGTTATTGTTGTCATCGCAATATCAAAAAACGCACTGAGGCCGCCTACCGACAACAGCAGCACCAGTGGCTCGAAAACGATCCAAACATGGAAATCTACAGTGTCGAACAGGTAAGAACACATTTTAATTATGTACTTATCTAAACTGATTAAGTTAGTGCTGGTTAGGTACCTAAACTGGTACATTTCATAGCCAGTTGGTACAGCTAAATACATAAAATTATTCAACTGTGCCTCTAAAATAGTTGTCTGTTTGTAGTTTGATAAATTAACTATAAAATTAACTACTCTAATTACCCATAATTTTGTACACTTTCCAAAATTGGGTACAATAGTTTACTGTTAAGTGGCAACCTTGGCCAACCGCTAACTTTGGCCATACTTTCTGCGTAATTTTAGCTATTTTCTTATCACAAAAGTAAAAATTCATGCTGTTTTAATTAGCGTTATCTTCATTAATATTATCTTCCTTCACTGCCATATTTTGATGGCATAAAGTAAGTAAATTTCTGCTTTGATTTGGCGCTTTTATTTAATTTATGCTGAGGTCAATTGATTATTTGACTCTGGGGCAGTCGATAACTAAAGTCTCGCATTTAAAATGAGACAAACTGTGGCAAACTGAAGAGTTGCCAGAGTCTTCAGTGTTAATGAATATTTATGCATTAAACAGGTGCAATAAATAAATAAGGAACGTTGAGAAAAGGCTAAAAAGACACACATACACACATACACATACACAGAGAAATGGACATTGGAGGGCATTTCAGTTGGCAGCTCGTCTACAATTTGGCCCAGACCAAGTGCTAGTGTTGTTGGTCTAAGGTCTTAGGTCTTAACACACTTATACATTTGCAGCGTGCTTATTGTTGTTTGTTGGCCCAATGGGAAATGGTAAAAACGTTAACGCCAACCGGCTGAAACGTAAATCAACGTTAGCCTGGCCCATGTCAGCCAGCCATGTTGTCAACGGTTGGTCGGTTGGGTGGATTACAATTTGCCCCCAAACCACAACAACAACAACCACAACTGTATCGTTCTCTGGCACAAATAAATAAATTTATTATGTGTGCAATTTAAACTTTTTTATTTGTGCAGCGTTAATTTTACTTCTTGGACTAAATAAGCACAATATATTGTCTGGCTCTCACTTCTTGACTTTGCGGCTAGTCCTTGCTTTTAGCCCAATGTTGCCAATAACTTTGGCCTACTCTTGACTAATTGCCCTACACTTTCTAGGCCTTGAAATTCAAATTAGTTTAAAATTTCAATTATTTTTGCTTAATTTATTGCAGTGCTATGAAACTTCGGGTTTATTTCTGGGCGATTCAACGGATGGCTTGTCTGCTCTGCCGGCGCTGCATCATGAGCCACCGCCGTCGTACGATGCTGTTGTGTTGCATGAACAACAGTTGCTGCAACAGCAGCAGCAACAGCTGGAGGAGCAACAAATGCAGCTGCAGCAACAGCAATTGCTGCTGCAACGTGTATCCCCACCGCCTGGCTATCGATCCACGCTCGACATCAACGATTGCATGCAGCATGCGAGTGTGGCACATGCCAGTGGCAGCATTGATGCCATTGCAGGCGGCAGCAGTTGCAGCACGACACCAGCAGCAGCAACAGCAGCAGGAACAGCACTCGGCGATGTCTTGGCGCACAAGCAATTGCAACGGCAACTAAATGCCCAATCCTGTTGCTCGTTGCAACGCGCCGAAGTGGAGAACATGTGGAATGCGGCAGCTGCAACGACAGCGGCACGCACTGGCGGTCAGGAGTTGGAAATGTATATGGCATCGCCATTGCCGTTGCAAGCATTGCAGGCGCGCAAAAATGCACAGGCCGCGATGCGTTTGAATAGCTTTGGGCGTCGCTACTTGCAGCAGAGTCAACATCATATGCAACAGCATAGTCATTACAGGCGCGGCTGTCCGCTCTGTGGCAAGTTTCGCTATGCCGCCGAGGATGAAATGCTGGCAGCATCCTTGGAGAGCGGCCTGGAGCACTGCGATGACAATGACAATGTGACAGCGACTGAGCAGACGCCGCAGCAGCAGCAACAGCCAATGGCATCAACGACTTCTTGCCCAAATGGCAATCAAATTGAAGCCGCTGACGATGCAGCAAATGGAAATGTGCTGGACACCACTGAAGCAGCAGTCACTAGCGCAGCTAACACAGCGCCCCAAGCGGAAAGTGATGAAAATGACAATGCAACGGCCAGTTTAAGCACAACTGAAGACGCGGCAGCTCTGGGCCAAGTAGACCAAGCTGAAGATATTAACAACATTAATGAGAATGGCATTATCAGTCTGGACATGAGCAAAATCATAGACATATCGGGTCTGCCCACATACGAGGGTGCGCTGAAACTAGAATCCAGTGGCTATGTCTGAAATATCATAGAGAATTAATCAATGAATCAGTCAGAAAGAAGAAGAAAGTAACCAAATGTTATCACGCATGTGCTTTATTTTGATAAATCATTAAGTAAACAGTAAAAACAGTAAACAGTTAAAAAATAAACAGTCAACAGTTGTTGGTAGGTAAACACCCTCTAGTTTTTGACAACTGCCTTAACTAATTGCTGTTTAAACAAATATAAATATTTATATTTGCTAATTTAGTTGCTAGTTTTAAGTCGACATATCGCCACCCTATAAGATAAAGTTTGTTTCAAAATGAAAGCAAAGAAAATATATATAAATAAATGACATACTTGTACGCAGAAAAAACCTTCACCTAAATGCCTAGGCTTTTCCAAGCATTTCCACACTTTTCACGCCCCATTCAAGACAATCCAATTGATTTTGTATTAAATATAACGAAACGAAAGTGACATTACAACTGACAAGTACTTGAAAATGTATTCTTCTATAAAGAGTACACAGCCCTGTAGTCTGTAGTTGGTAGTCCCTTAAGGGCGACAAACAGTTGGCGACTAACAAATCGACTATGGAATGGCTACTGAACCCAGTTTGGCACATAAAAGAGCAAAAAAAATGTGATAACAAGCAACTTGTTAGTAACTCTCATTATTTGTGCATACCCTGTTAAAGCACATAGCAGGGTATGCTCAAGCAGCATTTCTTGGACTACAAACTCTACACAAACAGTTAGCTACTTACAGGGCAGCTGCCAGTCGTTGACACTTGTACACTGCTCACTTGTAAACATTTCACTTTTATGGGCTGCCTCAAAAAGCTAAAAAAAAAAAGGGTTCGCTTAGAACATAACCTTGAATTGCCAGCACACTTGCCACAGAGGGCGTGCCAGGGGGGCGTAGGGGTAGAGCAGGCGTGCAAAATATCTGGTAATATGCCATGAATGTAATTATGCATGAATTGCCAGCTCATACGCTCTAAAATGTGTGACGGCATACAATTCAGTGTCTACTGCTTCTTCTTCTGCTTTATGATCTACGCAAATTTAATTAATGCGAACAAAAATGTTTAAAAATATATATTTTTAGTGTTAATCTTATCAGCAGCGAATGAGCCATAAATTATAGAGAAATCATTTCCTTCGCTGACAGTATTTGAAATGTTTGAAACACTTTGGTTATTTTTCATATTTCTGTTTTTATGGTGGGCTAAAAATAGAGTTAACCAAATGCCGACAACCCCAATGAATGTGTCTGTCTGTCTGTCTGTCTGCCTGTTTGGTTTGCTTCAGTTCAGTTTAGTTCTGTGGCTCGTGATCTCTTGTCCAAAGAGCTGACACTGCGGTTCGCTTTAGAGGGATTATCCATTGGTAACATGACGTATGCTTAATGCGAATTGCAACGTATGCGCGATTTCATTCAACAATAATAATAATAAACCGCCTGCGGCTGGCGGCTTAAAGCTATTTCTATTTCTATTTCTGACTGAAACACAAAACAAATGGCACAATTTATTGTATCTTTTTGTAGAACATTTGAAGCACATACCGTCGCAGCAGCAACATTTCAATCAATCAATCATATAACACAAATTGCACACGAAACGATTGTCATTTCTGGTATTATTATTAATAATTTTTATAATTTTATTTACGAAAATAGAAAAGTATTGAGCGAAATGCACATAATAATCAGTTGGAACGCGCGTAGCTTATAATTGCAACTGAGCAGCAACTGATGCGCTGCGTTGGTGGCACAACAAGTGAGGCATCCACATCGCTGAGTGTAGCCACAGAGACACAGAGAAACCCAAAGAGAGAGAGAGAGAGAACGAGAGAGACAGTGTACTAATATGCAAACTAGACAAAATAGAGCGTAGACTTGTTGGGGGCCCTCAATATATAGAATGCTGAAAATGAACGAATCGGAGTGACGGCATAACTAACGGCGCCAACAAACAAACTGCGCAGCAGCATCGACAGCCATTTGACCCTGTCTATGTCACAATTTCTCCACTGTTTTCGTTTTATTAATTTCGCGTGTGCCAATTTTTAATTGCAACTAATTGGCGTGTTTTAAGGCAATTTAAAACAAACAATAATAACTAAAACAAAGGTGTATACTTGTTGTGTCACTTGGGGGGTGTGTCTGTGTTTGTAACATAACATGAAAATAGGTCTGAGAGTGACGACGGGACGTGTTTAAAAATAGTCATTGGGGTTTCTCTGCCTCTGCTACAATGGGGGCCCCACAAGGGGAGCATAAAACAAAGTGGCAAATTATGTGACCCGAAAATTGAGAAAAAAAACACAAAAGAACACAGAGAAAATAGAAAGCAACGAAAGTAGGAACACCCTAACTACACAAAGTTGATTGCAAAATGGGCTCTTAATCTAAGCTTTAAGTAAGGCCTTTGAATAAGTTATCAAGTCAGGCAATTGTTTTCACACAAGTTTATTTATTTTCTTTGTATCGTTTCAGTTCTTCTTTATTTTACAGAATTTTTTAAACAGTTAAAATAATTGCTTAACCTACTGTGCACAACAAAAACAGTTACAGTTAGTCAATAAGCTAACTGTAACCGGGGCAACAGAAGCGACAGAAGCTCAAACAGTTGTTGCTTGCACAAGAACAAAAACAACAACAACAGCAACACATGTGCCAAAACCCACATGTACAAAAATACATATGTATGTGTGCATGTATACGTGAAATTATAATAACAAGTACAGCTTACTAGTGACGCAAGCGCCAGCACAAAGGAAACGACAGCAACAACAACAACAACTAAAAACTCTCAATTGAGCAGGCGAATAGCCCAAAAGTAAAATGCAAAAAACAATCACTTCTTAGATAAAGTGTTGCGGCGAACAACGGGAATGGTGCGAAAGGGAAAAAGCATAACTTAAGCCACACAAACACACTCACTCTCTAGCACACACATGTAGTTGTAGATAGTGTATAGTACTTACCCACACCGCAATATGAAATGCTCTTTGCATGTCCTGATTTTGTCTGTCTATGACACCGATGCCTATGCTACTCGGCTGAGCCGCAGTCCCAAAAGCGTAAGTTTTGTTTTAGTGGTAGCAGTGACGGTGACGGTAGCGGTGGCGATGGCAGTGGCAGGCGGTGGAGGTAGCGCGACAGGTTAAGAGAGTGCGGTGACGGCGGCGGGGTTGTAAGCACAGATTAAACACAATGATAATGCGTTTTGTTGACGTGTTGCGGCTTTGTGCGTATATGTATGGCCCTCACTGTATAACTATAATAATTATAGCATTACATTTTCATTGGCTTGCATTATTATTTACACTAAAATTAAACATTTCGTCTGCGCGTAACAATTTTTAGCGACTTTCAGACGCAGTGTGACCGTAGCACGAAAAACTAAACATACCGATTTCTTAAAAACGAAATCCACCGCTAAGCGTGTTATCGATAGCATCCGATAGGTTGTTGCATTTAACGTTCGTTTAAATTGAATTTACTCAGTTGTTATTTCAAGCACAATTTATTTCCACAATATGGACATCATTAAGCTAGTTGTTGATACAGTTTTTATTACAGTTCCATGCCTAACTGTAGTTACAATTAATAAATATAATTGGCAATTGAATTGTCCCTACTTAGAAATAGTGTTAGATGTAACGTAATTCTCATAATCAAATTCATCTAGACATTCTTAAATTGTGTTTCGCTTCAGTTTTCACTTTAAACTGACCTTCCGATATGTAATTGACTGTTTGAATTGTTTCTCATAGCAACAATTGGCCGCCAAAGGAAAATGAAGATCATAACAATCATTGAAATTAAATTCTACATTAATATGTACAACGATCATTGTTATGTTAATTAGTTATTTAAGTAGTTGCCCATATGGGCAAGTTCCTCCTCTTGTTCACAATCGGTTTGGCGTACAGCCATCGCCGTTTCCACCAGATAATAAAGACATTTATACTTGTCGCGTTCCTCACGACTTAATGCTGAAATTAATGAGATTAGTACAGTAATCATAAAATAACGGTTAGATTAACGCACCTGGACGCGGTGGTGTCTGCGGCGGCTGTTGTGAATTGTCATTCTCAGTCGTTGTAAAGCCTTCGTCTTGGCTCGGTCCATAGGCGATATGATCAGCTGCACTGCTGCTGCTCACAACGGTTGCCTCAGCGCCCAAAATGTGATTCAACAAATGCTGATTACCTGTTAAAGCGAAAAGAAACCGATTAAAAGCAGCACAAAACGACAAGTTAACAAACTAAACTCACCGTCTGATCTTAAGATCTGCGTTGGCACCGTTTCGCAATTGGATGCACTGGTGTTTGTGTGTGTTTTTGTAGTGGTCACTTCCTCAGTGCTGAAAACGGTCCTATAGAGCATTAGGATAAATGGGTCAAACACCGGTGCAGAACGGGCACTGATTTGGTTTACTTACTTGATGACACTCTGCCAATCGTCAGAGGTCTCAAAGCGCACTTCTTCCTCGCTGCCCTGTTCACAGGATTCGTAGTCATGCCCGCTTTCTTCACCCTCGGATCTGTAGACGAGAAAATGAACAATGAATAGAACCATTAACTGCAGAAATTTTTCAAAACTTAAAGCTAAACTAGAGGAACAGCTATATAGTCCTGCAATACCCTGATGTTTGCCGTTGTTTCTGATCGCCTTCGAAAAACTCCTGCTTAAGAAATTTCTTAGGCACAGCTATTACATTGCTTTGATCATTTTGTCGTTTGCGTCCTCTTTTCTTTGGCTTTGGCTCATCTAATTCTAATGGCAGCTGACCAAATGGATTATAATGTGATAATGTGGAATTGGTGCTGCCGCTGCTGCTACTGCTACTGCTGCCGTCAAAGCCGATGATATTGCTCTCGCCTACGGTTGATTTGCGCATTTGATAGCTTTGTATCTTATCAATAATGGTGGCTTGCAATGAGGTGTGTAGCCTCTGAAAACCCATCGGATTGCTTGCAATTGCTTGTTGCCAGCTTTAGGAAAGAGTTTTAGGCCAAGCGCCAACAAACACACACTACTATAACCAGCTGGGCATTACCTGTAGATGACACTCTCGTCGAACTCCGATTCCATTTTGATTACTTGGCCATTGGGTGTGCGCACATATTGATCAAAATTGGTCAGCACATTGGCAATGCCCTCGTGCATCTCCGCAGCGCTATGCACCTCCTCCGTGGCGCCAACAACCTGAGAATACAAGCAATTATATCAAAATTTCCAAACTACAAATTTGTATAAGTTTCTTACTACTTCGGAGGCCGGACTGCCAGTTATAGGGTTAGGTGCGACACCTGCGTTTAAGCTCATGGAGCTCGAGGAGTTCGGACTAATCTTTTTGCCACGACGGGAGATGGTAAAATGCAAGGGATCATTGCCCTCCCGTCGTATCATTTCTGGCAGAATGCGACGACGTGCATTGATGAACCAGTTGCAGACTTGTAGTACCGTCAGATTTGCCTCCTGGGACAGCGCAAACTTCTCGGCATCACTGGGATAGGCATTGTATCGATGCTCGTAGAGCCAACGCTTGAGAATCTTCACCGAGTGCTTTGGCAAATTACCGCGACGCTTGCGCATGGAGTTATTAATATCGATGTGTGAGTCCACGAGCATGTCATGGAAATTCTGTATCTCCTGCACAGCCTGTTCCGAGTCCTGATCCTCCTCAACTATCTCATCCGCCGAGAGTGTACCTAGCATGCCCATGCTCTCCTGCTGCATATCATCCTGATTATAACTAGATTCCGAGTTGTAACGCTGGCGCGCCGAAACGCCTAGAAGTATTTCAAAGTAGCACACAATAAATAATTAATTTATGAATATTAAACGCAATATTTTACTTGCCTTCACTTTCTAGGAGATTTGCCTGAACGTCGGCTTCGTGCATCATGTCCTGAATATTTTGGCGCACTTGGCGATCCAGCACCAAATCCACTTCATGCTGCTCAGGCGAAATCATGTTTGCACAGCTATGCCACAAATGCCAACAAATAAGTAAATAAATTAAATGGTAGGACAAGCACAGAATGACTTGCACCTCCTGGCAGTTTTCTCCTTTCACTCAAAAACCACGAAAAAAATTACAAAAAAAAACAACAAAAACCGATAGAAACTAAAATTGAGACAATATTTTTTCTATACTCGAGAACTTTGTGTTCACAGCACCAGCTTTGAGATTATACTAACTTTCACTGAACGACATTTTACATCTGCCATATATTTAACACGGCCTCCTATTGCACATTTATAAATTTGAAATCTCTCGCCTTTTTAGTGGCTCGTTATCAAAACAAACGGTGCAGAGTTATCGCCTATCGAGAATTTATGGTATAAGACTTTGCCAAGACGTGACAGTATAACATGTCAAATTGACATTGCGAAGAAGAATTTTTGACAAATAGACTAATTCGCGCGCGGAATTCGCTTAACGTAAACACATTCGTTGTACAACTGTTTGCATTGTTAACGTTTTAATTTAAATGGCATATTTGGTAGACTTCTAACCTCTGCGAGGCAGCTGTACTTGTGTTTGTTTTCTGCGCACAGATTAACGCGTAAGTGTGTGTACCGTTGATGTTGTTGATTTGTAAAGTGGCACACTACGCGTTGCCGCAACCCTTCGCTTTATCACTGCATTTGTTTATTAAATGACAACTGCTATTACAGTTTAACCACTATCCACCATCAAAAATTAGCAATGTTTTGTTTTGCTGAAAATACTGTTGAGCTGGATCAACCGAACCGTTCCGTAATGAGTCAAAAAATGCACTTGCAGCCAACTTAACGCGAGTCAGAATCTGCGCGCAGCCAACTTCACGCATGTAAAAGAATAGTAAACAAAACATTGTAAACAATGAATGACAGCGGCGAAATGGAGTGTTTGTTGGACGAGGAATTGCTGTCCAACATGAAGAGCAGTGAAAATGGGGCTGAAAGCGATGAGAAATCTCCGTTGGCTGACGATGCGGAGGCTTATGCCGATCCGCTGCAAGATATAGCTTTAGTTTCCCCCAATTTCGAGTGGCTTTTCAAAGACGAGGATCTGCTCCTAAATGATCAACAGTTGCCCGAGGTGACGCTGAAACCTACTAAAAGTCGTGGGAAGCGTGGGCGGCCTGCAAGCACAAGCAACAGCTTTGTTTCCAGCAACGGTCATAACTGGACGCTAGAACGAGATGCGCAGTCTATGCAACAGGCGGAGGAGGAGCCGCTGGTCAAGTACCAAGCGTGTGGAAAGGGACCTTCGAGATCTGTTTCCAATGCCGTTGAGTCTTGGATGCTGCTGTTTGACGATGAAATGTTGCGCCTGTTACAGCGAATTCTCAATGAGCAAATACGCAAACGACGCTCCAAAAATTATGCAGAACGCGCCACGGATCTTCCAGAGCTGCGCTCCTGGCTGGGCCTAAATTACCTCTGTGCCGTCTTCCGCAATGCTCAGCACAACGGACCACTGGGTAGGTCATTTTATAGCACTTTATGCTTTTACTTACTATTGCATTTCTGTTTTACAGAGGAACTCTGGACTCTGGAGCTGGGTAATGCCATCTTCCGAGCGACCATGTCGCTGGCACGCTTTGTGTTCCTTACGGACTGCCTCCGCGAAATGTCAGACAGCAGTTGGAACGATGCACAGCGTCTGTGGCAAAAGCTGCTCATCAACTGCCGCTCATATTACGGACCAAGCAGCTGGCTATGTGTAGATGAGGTGCCTGCTCTGAACTTGATGGGTTTGTCGATCTGCTGCGATGCCAAGACTCAATATATGGCCAATGCCCTGCTCAGCCAGCAGCCAGCGCCAGCCAGCATGGAGTTAATGCAGCTCATCTGTGATTACAAGACCACCGGACGCAATGTTACCCTGGGCTCACGCTATGCCTGCTCAAAGCACAGCGAACAGCTTCTGGCGTACAATTTAAGCAGCATTTGCAGTGTGGACTCTACATCAGCAGATTATCCCAAGAACTGGCCAGGAGGCACGTTAGTCAGCGGTGAAAAGAAGCTTAGCCAGCGAGATGAGGTCACCCTGCTCAGCTGTGGCTTGAGTGGGCAGGTTGATGCCTTCCAAACATACCTACATACTTCCGACACCTGCGCACAGGTTTATGAACGCACGTCGCGCTACAGCACCGGGTTTTCCACATCGAAACGCTTGGTGGATGAGCCGGAGCAAGAGCAATCATTTCTGGAGTTGTTGCATCTCATGCTCAACATTGCGGCGTTTAATGCTTGGATCTTGCTACGTCTGGCACCTAAAGGAGACGCTAGCATCGAGCAACGCGACTTCCAGCGTCAGTTGGGTCTCTTTCTGACCCAGCAACGTCTTCAACGCCGCCTCCAGCGACGCTCGGCGACGACATCACTGGTGATGCGACTACAGATCTGTGAGATTCTTGGTCAATCGCAGCAGAAGCTGCTAATGGAGGCATCTAACGATGCACAGCAGACAGAGGGAGTGGGTGCCATGAGTCTAAGTCGTGCGCTGCTTCCCGACGAGGTCACGCTGGTCAGCCGCTACGGCGAGAAGCATCGACGCTGCAAATCCTGTGCGCGGCACAAGCGGGAGACCAAGGCGCGATCCCGTTGCCAACAGTGCCAGGCGCATCGTTGTGGCAATCATCTAATCTCCCGCTGCTACGAGTGCACGGGTGTGTCCGCAGCACAGCTGCCTGAGGGCAACTTACAGGATAATTAACTTGGCTTAAATACAAACTCGTTTTGACTGTGTCTGCTACCTTAAGTTAAACAACATTTATTGAAATGACTAAGAGTTTTGGGTGCGAAGTGCTAACCAACGAATCCCAGAGCAACAAAATCCTTTGGATTCGCCTTTTTCTTTGTGCTATTAAAACTACAAACGGCTAAAACATGTTGGGCCAACAAAGCACCCCTAGAATTTGTACTGGAACGATTTTGGCTTGTATTTGTAGGCCACGCTCATGTTTAGGTCGAGTTTGCCCTTCTCGGCGGCTTTCTTCTTCTCGAGGAACAGTCTGAGGAACTGTCCGTTCTGTATATCATTCAAAGGTAGGTTTAGCTCCGTGCAGGACTTGACTATCTCGGCACAAGCGCGCAAATCCTTGCGCAAGTCTGAAAGTGGGAAGATGAGAGGATTAGACATGGACTGTTCAGGAATTGGTTTAATTTACTTACACTGGTAGTTGAAGAGCAAGCCGAGGCAGCTCGAGAGAGCGGATTTGTTTTTCTGATCCAAGAATACTTCAATTAAACGATGCACTGCATCCACATTGTGACGACTGAGGAACGAGGAGCAGAGTGGACTTGCCCTGCGCTCCACCAGCTGCTGTAGATCCTTGTAGTGCGCGAAGAGTTCCTCGGCGGTTTTCTGATCACTGAACCAGGCGCTGACAAAGCACTGCTTCCACACGCAGGCCACTACAAAGACATCATTGTGCTCGCGATGTATGGCACGGGCCACCTCCATGAGTGAGATGAGCACTGCTTCCGATTTCTGGGCGAGCGTCTCCTCTGCAATGGTGCGAAACGCAGTGCGTATCATGCGTCTACCGTCCTCGGAATTGAGGCTACCGCCATAGCCACGATGCAACGTCATTAGAGCCACATCGGCATTGCCATTGTGCCACAGGGCGATGGCCTTGAATGGCGCCAGATCCGAATAGGTGCTACTGAACGGATGATTGAGTTCACGACAGGTCTCGGAAAGTGCATCCAACTGCTGCATGCGTCCCATGCTGCTTAAGTACTTCAAGCAGGAGATCAGAACCTCGTTGCTGGGCAACTGCTGCCAATTGATGCATTGACGGATCAGGTAGAGAAAGTCCACTTTGTTCTTAATCTCGAGTGTGGCCAGCAATAGATTGTCCAGCTGTGGTTGCGACAGAGATCGTATGTCCAGGCCCAATTGTGGCGAACGCAACTGTTGCAGGTCATTCACCATACTCTTGGACATCAGTCCCACGTTCTGGCCAAAATTGTTACCCTTTTTGCTGTTGGCCACGGTCTCCTCTTCAACGGGTTTCATTAGATTGTCACGCATCTCTTCCCACTTTTGAGTTTTGCGGTTGACTAGCTCATTGGTGAAGCAATCGATAGCATCAATTTGATTGGAGGATTTGCGTTGCTGTCGATGCGATGCACCTGGCCAAAGCAACGCACTGAGGTAGTTCTGGAAGCGTTGTAAGGCCTTTGGTGAGCCTGGTGCCACGGTGGTTGTACCTTTACTGGTTAGGCGCGTCAACATGGCCATCTCGGAGACCTATGGAAGGCCAGGAATCGGACAAGGATTACACACTTTTGGACTGGACACACAAACAGTTCATCAGAATCCGATAGTGTCGATAACTGTGAGAGAAAAAATAAATCACAACAACAATTACATAACGCTGTTATACTCAAATGACAATGTTGTGTTAACAGAGCAACAACATTTCTCCACACTATCGGGGCTGCTACTTTCACGGCTACCTGCATTTACGTTAAGTCTCGGTGTTTCCTGGGGGTTTAACGAAAGGCAAAATAAAACGAGAGCCTGGGACAAACTTAACGACAGACTGTCGTCGACATTTACGAAGGAAAGAGGCGAAAGAAAGTTGTGTGTTGTGGTAGGTTGCGGCTTTGCGCTCTTGAGGAGACAGAGAGAGAAATGGAAAGAGAGAGAGAGAGAGAGACCAATGCTGATAACAGCACACCAAATATAAACACACTCTGCTGCGGCAAAGATCTTAGATTAAACAACTTGTTGGCAAGATGAAGAACACTGGGTAAGTTGGCTTATTTCGAGATTATAAAAAGTATGATAACTACTAGTTGTATAGAAAATTGCAGGGAAAAACACTGTTCATCACAGGTGCATCTCGTGGTATTGGAAAAGCAATTGCACTAAAAGCGGCTCGCGATGGAGCGAATATTGTGATAGCTGCCAAGACAGCTGAACCACATCCAAAACTCCCAGGCACTATCTACACCGCGGCAGAGGAGAGTCAGTAGTGAACCTTGATATCGACCTTTGAATCATTTAAACTGTTAAGCACTGTTATTAACTTTTAGTCGAAAAGGCAGGCGGCAAAGCTCTGGCCTGCATTGTTGACGTTAGGGATGAGCGGCAAGTGCAACAAGCTGTGGATGCGGCTGTGGCTAAATTTGGTGGCATCGATATACTGGTTAACAACGCTAGCGCCATTTCCCTGACACCCACTCTGGAAACGGACATGAAACGCTATGATCTGATGCAAAACATTAACGCCAGACGCACTTTCTTGGTGTAAGTTTGTAATTTTCCCACCAAATTTAATTTAAATTTAATTAATTTCTTTCACAGTTCAAAGACTTGTTTGCCTTATCTGCTGAAGAGCAAGAATCCTCACATTTTGAACTTAGCGCCACCACTAAACATGAAGCCACAGATGTTTTCCAGGCACACAGCTTATACCATCGCAAAGTATGGAATGTCTATGTGTTTGTTGGGAATGGCCGCGGAGTTTCGTGATCGTGGTGTGGCAGTAAATGCGCTTTGGCCACGGAAAGCTGTTTACACTGCCGCAGTTAAAATGCTTCGTGGTACGGAAAGTGTTCAATATTCCCGTAAGCCGGACATTATGGCGGATGCAGCATACTCTATAATTTGCAGCGATGCCAGGCAATGTACCGGCAATTTTTTCATTGATGAAGACGTTTTACGTACTGCTGGTGTAAAAGATCTGGAACAGTATGCTTTACACCCAGAGAATGCGCATAATCTCCGTTGGTGTTTATTTATGAGCGACGAAGTTCCAACTGCAAAACTGTAAACTGTTTCTTATTGTTTTTATTTAATTAAAACCAAATTCAAACGAAATCAGTGTTAATTGAATACTCGATAGCTGTTAACGTATCGATAGACATCGATTGCCACTCACGTAAGCAACAAGTTGAGCTTGCCCACATCCCTAATGGTCAATCGCTAATGAAAACATAAAGAAGAAGCAGTCAGTAGATAGTCAACAACAATGAAGAATACAGGGTAAGACGGCGCTCGTTAAGCGAAAGCTGATTAAATTAACAACTTTTTGCATGACAATAGAAAATTGCGAGGAAAAACTCTTTTTATCACCGGTGCATCTCGAGGCATTGGAAAAGCAATTGCCCTGAAAGCAGCCCGGGATGGTGCAAATATCGTTATAGCTGCCAAGACAGCTGAACCCCATCCAAAACTACCAGGCACTATCTACACCGCGGCGGAGGAGAGTGAGTAGTGAACTTTGAGTTCGACCTTTGATTGAATTGTTTAAACTGCTTATCTCTGTATCACCTGTTAGTCGAAAAGGCCGGGGGCAAAGCTCTGGCCTGCATTGTGGACGTTCGCGATGAGAAGCAAGTGCAACAAGCTGTGGATGCGGCTGTGGCCAAATTTGGTGGCATCGATATACTGGTTAACAATGCTAGTGCCATTTCCCTGACTCCCACTTTGGAAACAGAAATGAAACGTTATGATCTGATGCAGAACATTAACACCAGAGGCACTTTCCTGGTGTAAGTGCCTGTTATTCCCACTGTTATCTTTTTTATCTTAGTTAATTTTAATTTTAACAGTTCGAAAGTTTGCTTGCCCTATCTGCTGAAGAGCGATAATCCTCACATTCTGAACTTATCGCCGCCACTGAGCATGAAAGCACATTGGTTCTCCAACCATACGGCTTACACCATTGCCAAGTATGGCATGTCTATGTGTGTGTTGGGCATGTCCGAGGAATTCCGTGATCGTGGAGTGGCAGTGAATGCTCTGTGGCCCCGAACCAGTGTACACACAGCTGCTGTTGATATGCTCTCTGGCAAGGATGCGGCTCTATATTCCCGTAAGCCGGACATTATGGCGGATGCAGCCTACGTTATACTCTGCCGTGACTCAAAGGCTTATACAGGCAACTTCTTTGTGGACGACGAGGTGCTGTTGGATGTTGGCGTCAAGGATTTTACCCATTATGCTTGCCACCCAGAGAATGTGGATAAATTGCAGATAGATTTCTTTTTGGAAAATGAAGGACCTTTCGCCAAGTTGTAATCCTTTGATAAATGTTTTGTGATTTATACTGATTTTATTCAACTGTTGATATTAAATGCCTGTACAAAAGTATAAATGATTTAATCGTTTTTATAATTTGCATTTAAATATTTGCTGATTGGCGGCAAATTCGCAATATATCGGCACCGATAACGCGCAAAGATATCGATTATTTGAACTATTAGCAAAAGGGTTTCCAGTTCAGTTGAACTAGTTACTAGTTCAGCACTATAAACCGCGTCTATTTCACAAACGCATTGCACATGTTAAAATGAAGCGCGAAATTTATTTGTTGTTATTCATTTTTGTGCTACAAAATGCCGTTGAATCGGCCAAATTGAATCACCCGCGAGTGCTACTACCAATATTTCAAGACAAATCAATCAACTTTACGTTAGAAGTCGTCGATCCCAAATGCTACAAATGGTGAGTTTGCCGGCTGCGTGAGCCTCTTGTCACCGGCTTTATAACCTAAAATTGTGACATTTCTTAATGAATTTGTTTCTTTAGGACTTCGTCACGCCAGGATTTAATCACAGTTACACCAGTTTATCATGGATTCAGTGAATGCGCAAGCCAGGCTGTTGTCACAGTGCAGACGCATGAAAGACGACGCAACACGGCGATTGTGTTTGCCGAGGAGGTTGCCACTGGCGCCACTCTGCGCTGTGACGTCATTGTTGATACGATCGAGCGTCTGAATGTACGCACGGCCACACGGCAGCTGTACCTGGAAGAAGCGCCGGCAACGTTCGAACTCCACGCTTTTGATTCCCAAGGCAATGAGTTCTTTACCCTGGAGGGCATTGAATTCAATTGGGATATATCGGCGTCTGCAAGCAATGTGCCACCAGCTTTGCGTTTTCTAACCTTCTCGGACAGTCCTTACCATGTGGTGCCACCTGCTCTAGAGAAGTTCGAAACGGCTGGCATAAAAGGATACATGATCCTACTGGAGGGCATTAATACGGGTACTTCCAAGGTGGCTATCAGCATGCCACAGTCTGAATATCGTAATGTGCCCCCGGTGGAAGTGTATATCAGCGTGCTGGCCAATATCATTATTGAACCATCGGAGGTCACTGTGCTGGCTGGGGATACCATTAACTTCCGCATTCTGCAGCTGAAAATGGACAGACTTTATGAGATAACATCCAATCAACAGTATTACCTGGAGGTAGAAGATGTCGATGTTGCCTACATGAAGGGTAACAGCGCCACAGGCTCACGTTTGGGACGCACTCAAGTGTTTCTCAGGGATCGCAATATGCCCCAGGACAGCGATAACACACCTGGTAAACCCAAAGGTCCCAGTGCTCTGCTGACTGTGGCAGAGCCTCTAAAACTTGGCATCAGCCTGCTGCCTCACAACAACTGGATTACAGTTCAAGGTGAACATCATGAGGTGGCTCTGGATCTATACGCCGGTGATGGTCAGAAGATTACACTAGGCACACGCTATTCCATCGGCTCGGAGTTGGATGAATCACTGTTTTCCATACTGAAGAAGACGAAGAATGGCAGTCGCTTGTACGGCGAAACAGTCGAGAAAGGCGTCACCCAAGTCTACGGTCATTACAAGGATGTAAGTAGAAGGATTTAAACGCTGGCGACTCAACTAATTTTGAATTCCTTGCAGTTATCGGTGCAGGCAGAGATGCAGATCTTTGGGCAGCTGCTTTTGAAGCCCACCAAAGTGATTTTGCCCTTTGATCCGAATACCATTAAACCGCAAAAGTTTCAATTCCTTGCCACTGGCGGAGATGGCAACTATGTGTGGTTCTCAGGCAATCCACAAGTGCTCCAGATTGATGGCCAGGGCATGGCCACAACGGAGATTCGTGATGTCCGCATGCCAGTTGGTACTCAGCATCTGATCGACGCCGGTGTTAATCTGGCAGCACATACAACCGTTCGCGTGGCGTTGACCAAGAACCAGAAGGTTTCTCGACAGGCACAGATCTACTTCTTGCCACCACAAAAGCTAGAGATTAAACAATACAATTTCGAGACGGCTTTGAAGGATTATGTGCATCTTCATGTCGCCGTTTATGCTCATGTCAATGGCACTTACATGCCCTACACCAAATGTGACAATTTGCACTTTCAATTGGACTTCTCGCATCAAATACTTCAGCTGGACAACGGTGTAGCTGGCGAGTTCAACGACGCACTGGCTCCAGAGGCGTGTCATGTGCTAAGGCTGCGTAGCACAGCTGTGGGCAGCACTTTGTTGCGCATCTCCTACAGCTTCCAGGAAAAGGTCTTGCAGGATTCGGTTGATTTGCATGTCTTTGAGCCACTGACTGTGCTGAATCCTCTGGAGAACGAGCTGGTCTTACCAATTGGCTCATCCCGCAATGTCATCTATACCCATGGACCACAGCGCATATTCACACTGGACGCAGAGCTCAGTAAATTCACAGATTTCAACTCCAAAGTGATTCAAGTCTCCGAAATTGATTTCGATACGCAGAATGCTATCTCGGCCTTCACGGTGCAGTGCCGTAGTCTGGGAGATACGGAGTTCACTTACCAGGTGCACAATACGTTGAATACACCAAACTTTGCTGCTTACAAATCAGAGGTGACCACCAAGGTGCATTGTGTGCGTCCACGTTTCCTTAAGCTCTACGCACGCCAGCAGTTGCGTCAATCCTGTCCAGTGGAGCTGCGTTCATCGCTGCTCTATCTCAAGGATGAGGAGAACAAGTTTGATATTGAAATCGAGGTACAGGATGTTAAGAATCGCAAGCTAATGAACATTAGTTCATTGCATCTCGAATGGGAGTTTGCTGCTGGCGATGAACGCTATCAAACCGACAGCATACCACATCGTCAACTGGCCGAAACGGAGCTCTATCATGGCGTTGTGCTACCAGCAAGGGATGTGCTGGAACTGACCCTCAACGAGGTGGCGCCAGACTTTTGTATCAAGGGCACAGTAGACCACTACAATGACAAATTGTTGGCCCAGTTGGGCATCTATGCGGAGCGTCCACCCTTTGGTGTTAAGAACGTAAGTTGTGCACAAAATGAACCCTTGATCAAACTAACATTTACTTCGTTTTGCAGCAAAAGACTGGCGATGTAACCAAACCCGTGATTGAGAATGAGATTCGTTTCCATACAGTCAATAGCACATTGCTGCCACAGGATCATGTGAGCATTTATCTGGCACCATCGCACAGTCGACGTCTGCCTATTGCACAGGGCAGTGGCTTCTTTCAGCTGGAGCTCAGCGAGCAGGGCATTGTACAGGTAGCACACGATGAGAAGCATCAGCAATTGGTGCTGACTCCACTGCGCTTGGGCCATGTGCGCTTGGAGCTCACAGACAGCTGCCTGACCAATGAACCCGCCTATTTATCCATCTCTGTGGTCGGCATTGGAGCCATCAGTGTGCAGGCATTGGATCTGGTAGAGCGTACCAAGTCTATTGAGGCCATAGTTCGACTCTATGATACCAACAATGATCTGCTGCAGATAGATCACAATATGCTGAGTGTTTATCAGTTGACTGAACTTGTGTTTGATCCAAATATACTCAGTGTGAAGCTGGATGAGCAAAACAATCTGGGAGTAGGCGAAATACGCTACAGCATAACAGGCAACAACATTGGCGAGACCAAGACAATCTTCCAAAGCGGCAAGGGGGAGAAACAGGTGACCAGTGAACCGCTAAACATACAAGTGTTTGCTCCACTGCGTCTGTATCCACGTAACTCCACACTGGTCATTGGCTCCAGCATACAGATTTACTATCAAGGTGGACCACAGCCCAATACCAACATTGTTTATAGAGTGCAACAGCAACAAGTGGCCAGTAAGTCCGTATAATTATGTGTTTTAACCTAATCGTATTAAATGTGTGTATATATACT
Source organism: Drosophila acutilabella (assembly GCA_035046005.1). Classification (NCBI taxonomy): domain Eukaryota; kingdom Metazoa; phylum Arthropoda; class Insecta; order Diptera; family Drosophilidae; genus Drosophila; species Drosophila acutilabella. The sequence goes on along the minus strand of JAWNOK010000024.1, from coordinate 9,393,841 downwards.
TCTCATAGCTATGAGCTCAGCGATTGTCACCGCACACAAGTTGGGCACAACGAAAATAACCGGAAGATGTTTGCTCAAGAACCCAATTAGTGGCAAGGATGAAATTGTCTCAGAGGATTCGGTGGAGCTGCGCGTTGTGGCGCTGACCGCAATGCAAATACGCACACCGCTTGTGCGAATACGCAGCGGTGCTGTTATGCCAGCCACACTCTGGGGACAACCTGATCTATCGCCCATGGTGCTGGGTACCTTGCAAAATATGCGCACCACTTGGACAGTCAATCAACCGGATGTTGTTGAAATCTTTAATGTGTTCACAGCAGCAGGTGAGTTGCCATTCCTGCTACTGCTATAATTTATTATTTAAAGTGTGCACAGATACCGCATTGTGGCGCAGAGAAATTCAGCTCAATGCCCACCAAGTGCACACAGAGCAAACTGTTCTACGATGAGCCTGCACGGTTGAGTTTCAGTGCAGGAACAGATACGGAACAAACAAGTGTTTGCCATTAAACTATAAACATATAAGATACTTTCTTACTTAAGTATCTCAGACTGTAACGCAGCTAGTTTGTTTTAATTTAATAATTCACAGTTTAAGCTCAGACATATTTATTATTATAGCATAAAGCAAACTAGCTGTTTATTACAAATTATTATGCCAACTCATAAATTATTCATAGACGCCTACATATTTAGATACATTTTAAGTACTTTCAGACAGTCGAGACTTTAATCCTATTTAAATCAAACGTATTTAATATTTACGCTTTTATTATGCTAGATAAAGTTGTGCAAACAGCATAAATTATTGCTAAAACAGCAATGAGCACAAACTAATAAATTTATTAATAAGCAATACATAAATTAATGCACTAAACTTCTTTAATAAAAGAAGCTAACTCTACTCAATGTATTAAATTCAAGTTTAAATGATTGCAACCACAATTGATTTTGTTTATAAAACTTTAATTACACGTTTGCTACTTTTAACAGGCATTGAATACCAGAGCAGTGATTTAATTTCTGTGCGGATACGTGCTCTAAATCCTGGCAAGGTCACAATTACCGCCTCCGTGCAATTGGCAGATGGTGTTAAGCTGCCACCAACGAGTGTGGAGCTAATTGGTAAGTATATACCCTATATATATGGGGTATGTGGTATGAAATTGTCAACAGTAACCGCAAATTGAAATTGTTATCGCACAGTTTTCAAAACACTGGAACTACTCACACCAAAGCCCATAACAATGGACTGGATTTTGGCAGCGCCCCGTAGTATGCTTCAGTTGAAATGTAATATGGATGATGCTGTCTATAAGTTGGATGCACAGAGCAGTGGCATTGTCAGTGTAACACCAGATGGTGTTGTTCACACAAAGGATACCCTCGGCCGTGATCTGATAATTGTAAGTGTGTGTGTGGGAGCTGTGTGTTTTTGTGGTCAAAAGCGGCTTACCTTCTCCAGCTGCTTTTCTTGTGCACAGTGCATTTGATTTGATATTGTTTATTTTTTATATCGTTATCCAGGCCAAAACTGTCGACCAGACGCTACCCATTGGCATCGAAGTGAAGAATGTGCAATACATTTTGGTGACTTTGCAGCCGGACATTAAATTGAAACAGCTGGAGCATAAAATACCACGCGGCATGAATTTCGTATTTAAAGTTTCGCTACATGACAATCTCGGTAACGAGTTCTCCCACAAAATTGAGGATGTGAATGGATTGCGTTACGATTTGGCCACCAAGGATGTGGTCGATGCACAGATTGGCAATAATCTGACAATTGCGGTGAGTATCCCATTTAGAATGCGATGCGTTTCCTATCGTTTCTCGTATAGTTTACAATATTTTGCAATTTTTATGATACACTCAACAGTCGTTGAAAGCTTTAAACTATTTACCTGTCTTGGCCAAGACTTTGCTAACAACTTTATCATGTGCTGTACTGATCTCTGATGCTCTGCTGCTCTGCTGTTGACCAGCTTTTTGATACTGCTGCTCGTTTATATGGAAATGTGAACTTTAAACTTTGTGCAAGTTATTTCAATTTCATTTTTGTGCCGCCTTCACCAAAGAGCAACAAAACCGCTGCATTTTAATGCACTCGTAAAGAGCTGCTGCCTTTCTCACCTGAGCTCAACTCCACACCAACCTCCACTCACATTTCTTTTGCACTGTTTTATAAAAAAAAGTAAAGTAAAGTAAAGTAAAGCGTAGCAAAGATATAAAAAGAAAGCAAACAACAAAAAAATCTCAGCGTCCGGCCGCATGGCACGTTCACTTGGCTTGGACAGCGCTATTTTTATTTCACTATACCCTGTATCTGTTTCAAGTGGTTGTTTAAACTCCCCCCCAACTGTTTCTATAACTTATGCCACAGTCAGTCTATATCTTGGCAGGTCAAACACTTGTAACGGGTAACTTGTAGTCGAGTGGGCGAGTAGTTAGTTTTCAGTTGTTTAACTTCTTCTATTTTGTGCTGGGCTGTGGCACGTTGATGTCACCACATAAAAATGCAGCGATGCGTTGTCGCACATGCTGCAAGCTTTTGCCTCTTAAAAAGCCGCAAGCTTTCGGCTGTCGACTGACCGCAGACCACAAACTCCAAACGCTTCAAGTTGCACCAAAAAAGTAGCTAAAAAAGGAACATGCATTAAATTTGAAAACTCATGCGAATTTTCATTTCTCACACACAGTTGAATTTACAACGGGAGACGAGCAACATGATTGCCATCAGCTTAAAGGATACAACTGGAGTGAAGCATGCCGAGGATTATATCAAACTGTCTGTGGCCGACTCTCAACTCATTTATCCCACAAAGGTGAGTTGCATGGTAACTGGTAACTGGAAACTGCCAACTGGAAACTACAAACTACAAACTGTAAACTGTAAACACAGTATTACTGCATTTATTGCATTTAGAGCTGTCTGTCATCTTGCTGTCCATTATGTGGCCACAAACATAAGCCACAATTCCACTAACTTTATGTGAATGGCAAACAGACAATATAATTATTATATCAAATTGTTATTGAGCCAAAAGGTTTAATAATAATACTTTAAACAAGTGTTTTGCTATAATTTACTTAACTTTTACTTTCTTTGTTCACCGCTGTTTTAATCAACTAAAATGTGAACAATAATCTGACCCATAATCTGGCCAATAAACGAAACCGACAAACAGACAATATTCTCCGTGGGTGACATCATTTGCTTCGACTCCCCGCTAACCATGTCATCGATTTGGAGCAGCTCCAATGAGCAGATGGTGACGATTAACAAAAATACAGGTGAGTGCGAGTTAACTAACTAGTCATAACTTAAAGTGTCTGTGCTTTGTAGCAATTTATTGAACAATTGTTATTCATTTGTGCATAATTTGTGAATCTTTCGATTTAATGATCAACAAAAAACACTTCTCAGCTGGAATTTGCATGCTAATTTATGCGCTGCATTTCACAAATTTACCAACAGTCGATTCGTTTGATAGTTGGCACTTGTTACACCCACAAATACTGTAAATTGGCCTATATATCACATACGATTTATTGATAACCCAATTAGGCCTTGTTTTTCACTGTTTTTGTAAACAAAAGCAGCAACAAAATATGGTATAATAGCTGAAAATAATAGCAACAAATGCGTTGCATAATTTGGGCATTAATTAACTTTTGGTATCGCTTTGAGTATGCATTAAATGTGGCATTCTGTGTGTGAATTATCTAAATTATTGTTTAGAATAACTAATAGTTTAGCAGACAACAGTTATGGTTTGTGTATTTAAATACACTCTGCTACAGGGTAACTGCTAGACGCTTACCCCACTCTGTATTGTTTGCCTTGCTGTTGGGCTTAACAGGGAAATGGGTGTTGAAGTGTGTGTGTGTGCGTGTCTTGAGCCTTCGAGTGTGGTGTTAAGTGTTAAACACACATTGCTACAGTAGACATTGACTAAGTTCGACAGCGTATAAACATGTTGAGTTATCAAAATCATGTCGTTTCACATAGTCACAGTCGCACTATTATTTTTTCTTTGCTGGCTGCTCCAGTTGAGCAATTGCAAAATAAACTTCTAACGCAATTCACAGCACAACACAGCAGAGCACAGCACAGCGCAGCTAAGCGTGATACATTATTCATAAAGTGGCGTCTTCGGTGCCTACAAGTCTTCTCTCCCCTGCAGACCCAATCTTCAGTCAAACAAAAAATAAGAAATAAAAAAGTGAAGAGACGAGCAGCGAAAATGTTAAGAAGAAAAACAATTTTTCACACTTTGCACGTCGCGTGGCGTAAAGGATAAAGCAAATACAGCGGCAGTACACAGCACAGGACACTGAAGCGGTAAACAGGCGCCACGATTATGCAACTGTTGTGTATCTGTGTGTGTGTTGTGCCTCGTGCTGCTGCTGCTGCAGCCAAGCAAAAAGATAAACTGCGCGTGTATCTATATATATTTGCCAAATATCAATACGTATATGCGTACTCTGAAATAAAACGACTGTGCTGTGTATCAGTAAGTGTTTCAAGCTTAAAGCAGATACAGAAATTGATGGAAATGAGATTGATAGAGAGCAGCAGCGTGTAGAGGAACGACAGCGCTATATAAGCTACTTGCATTTGCACTTTTCCATAAGTATCACGGAAAATGGCAGAAATAGAATTTCAATTATGCTGACCGTCTCCCTCACACACTCCACCTCTCTCCCGCTCTCTCTGTCTCCCCCTGTCTCAATTTGTATGCAGCAGGTCACGCACATTCAGTGCTGAACTTTCAATATCCTAAACTATGCTTATTTTGTAGTTTGCAGTTTGTAGTTTGTACTGCTGAAATGTAGAAATATCAATGTTGGTTAAAGTAGTCTCAGTTGCGTATCACTGACACTGGTCAACAGTTATGTGCATTAGTCTACGCACACAGCACACACTTTAAAAGTTTTGTGCAAAGTTGACTTATTGCTGCCGCCCTGTTTAAAATGCTTTTTGTGTAGTTTTGTATGCTATTATTATCAAGCCTCCTATATAAAATACCCTGTAAATGGGGCGTAAGCAGCAGTTGTTAGGCAGTCATTTTAAGCTTAAAAGTGTGTGCTAGTCGTGCATACCCCAGCTGTCCGCTTTATTACGTGCTTTTCAATTGGCATTGTCTTTATTGTGTGACCGACAATAAATCCCCAAGCAATTTATACAGCCAATATTCCTCGATGCTGTAGATTAGTTTTACTTGTTGTTTCTTTTTTTGCTACTGTTTGCTGTTAGTGCAAAGGAAAAGTGGAAAATCAAAGCTGTTTTGAGTCACGGCCACACACACACACACACAAAAGAAAAGTCCCAAAACAATTAGTCTGATGTCGCCTGCAGTGTTTCAAAATTAATTTAACTAACTTATGGAACACTCCAAACACTACAAAGCAAATAAACAGCTTAAAGTTTAACTGTAAACATGTGGAAAACGCATCATTTAAATGGTAGTTGTTTTGACCGATTTTGTCTTTCGATAAGACAACACTTTAAACAAGACTCTGGCCCAATTCTCAAAGCATTTGAGCCACATTTATGCTACGCTTGACGCTGTTATTTACTATTCACTGCGGCGCACCATTTGCATTGACATGCCAGTAGAAGGAGTGCTACCAAATAGCTGTATCGAGTAGGCAGGGCAGTGGTTAGAGGTCTAGTAGAGCTTGCCAAGGTACAGGTAAAAAATCATTGAAGCATATTTAATGCCATCAAATATTAATAACGTTGTTTGTTTGCCAACGTCGCGGCAGAGTTGACATCGACGACATTGCTTGCATATTTTAGGCCTTTTTCGTAGACATTTTCGGCAGCTTTCATCATATTTCAAGAATTTTCGAATATTTGCCAGCAAGACACACACAAATTATTTCCCTATCCTGTCCTGTCCTGTGTGTATCGTTAAGAAGAACTCAAATCATGTTTATAATTTTACTTGCTAAAGTTTTGCTAAAACTCATCGATTTGTGCTCAATAATCGTTATAGAATTGTGCACTTTATAAGTTCAACTGACTAGACAAGCAGACCAAACTGTCTGTTAACTAACCAGAAAAGACAGATGTCGAATTACATCAAAGGAAACTTAAGTCTTTATGTTTAGCAAAAACTTTCTCTGAGTTTTCTGAGTTTTGCATGAAAACCGTTTGAAGACTTTTTGAAACAAGAAGCTTTTGGTGCCATTAAAACGAGAAAATTCTGATTTACTTTGCTAACGAATGTTTTATTTTAAGTTAAGGTTTCAAAGGTATTTTGGGTGTATAAAATTATTAAGAAATTAATAGACGCTTATTAGTTGCACTCAACTTAAGTCACAACTTGTTTAGTTCAGTCACCTCTAAAGTTTACCAAACCTTGTCTGGCATGGCCATTAAATTTGGCTTTAGTTGTAGTAATTACTTTCTAAACTTAATGCTTACTTCACCTCTGATTTAAATACCTTACAGGTGTGGCACGTGTGCTAAATCATCAACGTAAATTGGGCGAGAAGGTTGTGGTGACATGTGGAGATAAAATACTTCCGAGCGGTCACCTCAAATATGATCTGGAGTTGCGTGAATCGGATGCGGTGTGTAAATCTGACCCAAATTCAAGTGGGCCATAATTCATGTGTTCTCTCTCTCTCTCTCTCTGTGTGTTGTTTGTAGATTGTGTTTGCCAAATCCTTGGACATATTCAGCGGATCGGAGTATCGCGCACAGTTGGTGTTGCGCAATCACATGCAAACGGACAAGTACAGCAATCTGGTAAGTTGTGTTTCTACAATACAATGTACACACACACACACTTACACTCCTTTACTTCCATTGCAGATTGCGCAGAACGTATCGAAATGCATAAATCAGCTAAATAAGGTCACTGTGGATGCGTTTAGCTGCCGTCTGTTGGCCAAGGATGATTTGGGACGCAAAGTAATTAAACTTTATCAGTTGGAAGCCGTTTTCGATACGGCCAGCACACAGTATGCCTGCAGTCTGTCATTGACAGCCACTTTCAATGAGCTGCTCACCACACTGAAGACAAACAATGTACAACTCGAACTGGAGGTGAGTAAAAAACAGCATTAAATATATATATTCTGTAAATAACTGTGTATAACTACCTACCTACAGGCTGGCATGGCGAATGGCATACGGGACACGATGACACTGCAACTGGTGCCGGGCATTAAAGTGTCGGTGGAATCGTTGCATGTGCGGGATTTGAATCCGCAGGAACTGCAAATAAGTGGCTTGGACAAGGCACTGCTGGAACTGCAGGTGAGTTGGCAACAAAATATTGTTTGAATGGTAGAAAAACTATTAGACAGCTAGACTGTTTGAAGATTGATGAATATAGTTTATATTTTGCCTGATCACGCTGCAAGGATATCCGTGCTTAAAGTCAGTCTTTTGAGCTGCACTTTAGGCAGTCAGCAGAGACAGTCATAAGAAGTAGTCGAAGATGTAGCAAGCAAGAACAAAAGGACTTTACATTTTATGTGGTAATAAAATACAGGAAATTGCTTTACAATGTACGCCAGTAAAATGGTGGTAGTCGGAGTAGTTGTGGCATTGCCACTGGCTACTGCAACTACTGCCACTACTGCTACCAAAGTACAATATTATGTACGACAAGTGTTGAGAGCACTGCTCAGTGACTGTGCGAGAGTATTTCATGAATTCGAAAGTTCTTACTTATGGACTCTGTCTGTCTTTCGCTTGGCCAGTCAGACACAGACACAGACTGAACGTTCCCATTGTTGCTGTGCCGCCAGAGACGCCGCAAGTAGTTGTGGCTTTTGCTATGCCACAGTAGCAGCTGCTGCTTGCTTGCAATGTCAATGTCCATCCTCGGGAGTCGTCTCTTCGGGCAGTTGTAGTTGTTGGCCGCCTTTGCAGCGACTCAAAAAATGTAAAATGACAGCATTTTGCTTGACTTCCGTTTCCGGCCAGCTTGAAGCATTATTTCGCTTTCTTTGGCCACTCCCACTGCCACTGTTTCTTGCGCTCTTTCTTTCAATTTGTATAAAATATATTAGCTGCATTTGAGCAACTCTAATTACAGTTAAGTGGCCATTTGAAATATGCTGCATAATTTGCATTAGCTGAAATTTCTACTGTTTGGCCATTAAGTAATGCGGTCGAATAACCAACTGTCTATCTGACTGTCTGTCTGGCTGGCTCTTCAGACCAATTGACATTAAGTTGGCTTTTTAGTCTGGCTATGACACTTGATTGCTCACTTGATGCACTCGTATTTAGAGTGTCAACTCGAGAGCATTGTCAATTAAATGACTATACCCATTGTTTTTATCAGGCCTAAGTACATTTGATGTAATTAAAGATTAAAGCTTAACTGTTTGCATTATTAATGCATTAACAAGTTGTTGTTGTTGTTGTTGTTTTTGTTCTTAACAAACAATTAATCATTTAAAGTTGCTGCACAGCAGCAGTAGCCACTCACATGGGACCACAAAAAGGCAAATTATGCCACTGTCAATTCCAGTGCACTCGGCAAAATTTTTAATAAAATTCACAATAATATCAGACAGACAGCAACTGCAACTGCAACTGCAACCGCATGCCAGATATCAATTTATATATAAAATATATATACCACTAGGTGTGTGTGTGTGTGTGTGTGTTGAACACTTCAGTTTACAGCCGTTTCGTGTAATTTTAATTTGCGACCTTTTTGGGGTTCGGTTAAAAGTGCATTGGTCTGCATAATTTTCAATTAATAATTAAATATCCTACGTGTATTATCGATGGACTAATAAGAAATATTGTTGTTATTTTTTGTAGTTGTTGTTGTTGTTGTTTATTGTTATTGTTGTTGAAATGCACTTGCACTTCCGTTTATTAACGTTGTTCATACACATTTCATTGCAACAATTTTTTTATCAAGCATATTTATGACACAAAAATGCACTAAAATTAGCCTGTTAATCACCCTGTATTTAAGTAACAGCCTGCAGCTTTATTAATCTTAACTACAGAGTAACTGCTAGTCGCACATGCCTGGCATTTGGCGGCATTTGTTCGGATGTGTCAGCAGTTGTGCTCTTCGTGCATATCCGTTGCAGAAATTTCATTTTTTTGTATTTATTTATATTAATTTTGTAAATAAAAAACTAGTGTAAGTTCGGATAGGGTATGCACGACTAGCAGGTACTTAAATTAATTTATTTCAGCAGTTTACACTTCTATTTAAGTTACATTTACTATTCCTCTTAGCCAGTTTACATAAAATACAGGGTATCTGGCAGTCGCTTACACCCTTTTTTCAACATTATTTTTAGTTTTTGACATTTTGTTTATGTGCACTTCCTATGGCGTCAAATGTTTTATTTTATGGCAATTATTTATTGGAATTTCTTGCTGCAATTGGAAATTTATAAAAATTAAAGTTGGTTTAATAACAACTAATCAATTAGCAAACTAATCAAATAAGTTAGCTGTGTCAATAAGCCAAGTGTTTGTCACAGACAAATAACCAAATGAATAATTGGTTTAAAGACATTTAAAGCAGAAATTGATAGAATTTATTGACAAAAGAAGCCAGCTGCCTTTGGCTGACAATGAGAAAATTGTCTAAAAATTGCAGAAACAAATGGAAATGCAAGAAAATGAATTGGAAACACGTACGACACATTATAGTTTGATTATTTGGCTAGAGGAAAGTTTAGAATTTATCATAGAAATAAACACAGACTGTTGAAGAAATTCTGAAGTGATAATTTGGTAGTGAACTCTGTCTGCTTTGGGTTAATAAGCACCTATAACTTAATATTTAAAATACTTATTAACAATTTTGTACATTTCCTTTGTTTCACAGGTTAAACCTTCCGATGCCAAGTACCTTTCCGTGGAGTTAATTGAGCAGGCCCATGGTGTGAGCAAGTACCGCGTGCATTTCCTGTCTGATTTGCCACAGGATCAGCAGTTATCTATACTAATTTCCTCACCCAAAACAAAGCAGAGCGTGGAGGTAAGTACGGAGCACTTTATAAGTACAGTAGAATCCGGTTAAAGCGACTTCGCTTAAAGTGTCCGTCCGGTCATTGCGACGAAAATTCAACGACTTTTTGCTGCCCTTCGCCTTGGTCTCCGTTGGTCTCCTTTTGGTTAAAGCGTCTACCGGGTATAACGACGTAAGATCGTCGGTGCCTTGACAGGCGTTATAACCAGATTCTACTGTTATATATAAAGCTATTATTAATAACAATTATGTCAAACAAAGTCGCTTAAAAATGGTTTCTTATGTGCAACTAATTCGCTGTCGAATTCTTTTTGTTCACAAACATTTTTGACAGTTTTTCCGCTTAGCAAATTAATTATAGAAACAGCAGCTAAATCTATTTATTTATTTAAAATTTAGCGTAGTAACTAATTTGGCTTAAACTGCTGTTAAATGTTAACATGGCATCAAATTTAAATGCTGCAAATTAAATGTAAATTCTGCGCATTGCATTCATTTCATTTAATGGATGAATTTGATATTTCCGTGCTGTAAATAACGTAGTATGTTAACATTGCTAGGAATTCCTGATGCGCTGGCAATTGTGTTATTGTATTTAGTTAGCTGCCACACGCGTTTCGCTAATATTTCACCCAAAAAAAAAAAGGAAAACAAAAGTAGAAAAAGTAGGAAAACTGAAATGGGAAAAGCGAAAAGCGAACAGAGAAAAGTATGTAGCGCAACATTTTGTGTACATTTTCGGTTGTGTTTTCAATTTCAGCAAATTTTGTTTATTTTCGCTCGGCAGCTGCAACAACAACAGCAACACGAGTGAAATAAGCAGCAAATGTAAATACGCTTCCATTGGCATTTTTCATCGGTTACCTGATGCCATTAGATAGTGCAAACAGACGAATGGGCAGCCAGAAGCCAAACCGCGTATCAATTTGTTGCTAAAGTTTCACTCTGTCTCCCCTTCCACCCCCCTTTTGGCCAGGAGTCTAAGGGGCACTGCAATTTAACATGCTGTGCACGCGGCTGGCAAAGTTGCAGTTTGAAGTTGTTGCGTTTAAGGCAGCCAAAAAGGCAGCAAGTAGCCGACAAAGAGCTGGAAATAAAAATTACTACAAGCGCACACCCTCACACACCCTTACACACACCCCTACACACCCCCACACACCCTCGCACACATAAAGCGCAAGGAATTGCATAAATAAGTTTCGTTTATGTAACCTGCCTGCGTTTTCCTTTTAGCCCTGCCCCTCTGCCTTACCCCATGCCCTGCCCCTCTGTCTTACCGCTCTCCCGCTAGCCAATGACCAGCTGTCCAGCAAAATGGCGTATAAACTCGCACTACGCTTCTTTTTTCATTCCTACAGCGCCCGTTTCATTGGCCCACTTGCTGTGTGCCGCTTGCCAAATTGCATAAATTTCTGTAGTGTGTGTGGGGCTGGTAGGCGCGGGTGTAGTGTGGGGGAATCTCTGCGCTCCCTGGCCTGGCCTGGGCTCATCTATAAACGCTATCTGGCATACAGCTGCACATAAACAAAAGCAAAGTCGTTAAGTATGTGCTCGTTGTGCTGCTCCCGCTATCCCACTGCCTTCCCTCTACTTCCCCCACTCCACGCTCCCCCTCCACTCACTGTCAGATTCGTGGCTATTGTTTCATCTGTGGTATGCTCAGCCAACGCTTGGGGACACACACATCATGTCAATAAATTCAGTTCTATAAGTCGATCGCTTGTTTGGCGTCTCGCAAGCTCAGAATGCTCATTTATTAGCCCAAAAGCCGCTAGCAGCAGCATAAAGGACGACACCACAGCATGTTGTAACGTGTCTGTTAACTTGGCCAACACTTAAAGTGTTAACTCACAACAGCTTTAAAACGTGTGCAGTGGACAACTGGGCTGCAAGTAGACGAGTAGTTCGAAATGCTTGAGTTGTTGGCCTAAAACTTGCATATAATTAGTTTTAGCTTGGCTTTAACTGCATTTGCATTGTTTGTGGCCTTGTGACTTCTGGCCCAAAAGCTGCTAACTTGGCTAAGAAACTGGAAATGCGAACTGTCAAATGCATGGTCAGTTTCAGTTTCAGTTAGTCAGTTTTTAGTCGAAATGGCCAAAAACTTTTGCCAATTTCTTATAATTGATTTCTGTGCGTTTTGTTGCGTTTATTTGGCCAAAAAGAGCTTTGGCCAAATATTCACTGCAAACTTTTTTATTTATTTATTTTTGTGTGTGAAACCATTGAGCGGGTCAAAAGACTGCTAAAAATATTTCCAAAGGGGCGACAAAAGCTAGCAAAGTTTTCAAAATTCAAATTCAAATTCCTTTACATTTAACTTGGCTTTAACCCTTGTGTGTTTTTGCTTACTCTCTTTGCAGATTCCTGTCGTCGATGAGTCGAGTTCGCTGCAGAAATGCTCGACTCAACCCGTTGGACCCCTTTTGCAGACCGTGATCGACAATGTGCAGTTCATTGTGACCATGATGATCATCAGCATCGTATCGATATGGGGTAAGTGAAATAATCAAATATTAATGCCATTCAATTGCTGAATAAATCATGCAAAAGGTAAGGCAGCAAGGCACGTAATGTTGTCAGTGTTGTAAAAGGCAATAAATCATAAGTGCTGTGCAGATTTTAGCCCCTCGGTTGTTGTTGTTGTTGTTTGCAGTTAATCGCAAATTCCATGAATTTTTAATCAAGTGAAGCGCGAAAGGCAAGCTGTAAACTATAGCTAAGGTCGGTACACCCTACTCCGCACTCCGCACTCCGCTCTGCGGACCTTCCTTAGCTTTGGCGTTATCCTTTGACGGCAGCAGACCTTTTTAGTGACGCTTCATGCGACCTGCGCTCCAGGACAACGCTTCGTTAACTTTGCCATTTTCTTGCATTTTTACACGCAGCCAAAGCACCCAAGCTATTACACTGCACGAAAGCGGGTAGTGCTAAAAGTAGAGAAAGAAATTGAAATTCTAAACTAAAAATTCAAAAAGTTTTTAACGTTTTAGGTGTGAAGGGGTTTGAAGTCTGTACTAAAATTAGACTTTGTTTAAGTTTACCCCCTTTTTTTTACAGTGCATAGTTAAACTGCTGGTTGAGGTCCTTCCTACTACTTTAAAGGAGGTGAACAAAGTTTTTGTGTCGCCTGCGAGTGTTTGCTATTTTTCAATGTTGTCTCTTCGGTTCGGTACTGCTCAGTTCAGTTCGGTTGGGTTCGGTTCGGTTTGGGTTTGGTTTCGTTTGTTTGGTTGTTCAGTGTTATCGGTTCGAAAACACTTTACACCCAATAAAATGGCAAGGGGATTGAGGGGTAGTCGGTGTAGTTGATAGTAGTAGTGGTAGTGGTAGTAGCTAAGGTAAACTTAACAAGGGGTTTTAGGATGTTCGGCTGCCAACCGCAAGCTGATAAGAAGTTTGTCTGTTTTGCTGTACTCTGAACTCTGTAGTCAGTGCACTCTGTACACTGTACACTCTTTCGGTTTGTTGTGCTACGTGCCAAGCACACAAACACACACACACACACACAGACACACAGAGCTGACCTTCTGCTGACATAAACAACAACAAGAAAAATGTTGCAAGTGCAGCTTGATTAATTGCAACAACTACAAGTGCAACTGCAACTACTATATTTGCCATGCAAGCTATATATACTTATATATCTATAGCCTGAAGTATTTTTAATTTCTATATATGCATTTATTTTACTTTTATGCTTTTTTCTCTTTGCAGTTTATGTATCCTTCTTTCAGTCACAGGGCGTCATGCAATTCAACTCCGAGGGTAAGTTTAATTAATAATTTTGAGTGCACAGCAGCAGCAGCCCCTGCGGCATAAGGGTGGCAGGAGGGTGGTAGGGTGATAGTGGGGGGAACTATCGTCTTTTTCTACGCACAACTTTGGCTACACTTCTCTCTATTAGTTTTAAGTTTTTAGTCATTTCGTGCATGAATACCAAAAACTTTTTTGGGTAGCGATAACAGGCCGCACTCTTTGCACTATCATCATCATCAGTTTGAAGCCAGCGATGGCAAAATTTCTTATTTATGACTTAAACTTTGATTTTTACCCAGCGACTTTGCTTTTTGCCTACACTCTAACTATCTCTCCTTGTGCTGGCTTAAGTTCAACGAGTCTGGGGACACACTCTCGGGGCGTGATGTGTTTGCAAATTTCAAGCTGACCATTTGGCTATAAATACTGGCATTTTTTTCTGTATGCTAATCAGGCAGAGGATGGCTAAGAAGCAGCAGCAGGATCAACCTCTACGCGTTGGCATACATAACAAAGAGGAATTGCAAATCAATTTGATTTGGATTTGAAATGCAATCAAATTCACACACACGCCCACGCACACCAGTGCCTGCCAGTCCATAAATAACCGATATACAGGGACATCAAAGCGATTTCCATAGCAATGCCAAGTAGTAGATTGAGGTCAAGACTTTGATGTACACTGGCACACACAACAAACTTGAAATCTTGCAACAGTTTTTTGCATTTTAAGTTCTGGCCGATAAGCGTGTCGAGTATTTAGCATTTTATCAGCAATGTGCCACAAAACTGGGCACCACTCAAATTACCTTAATTACAAAATTAGTCAAATTACTTAAGATTTGTGTGCCCCGCCTACTTGCTACATTTTCCTACTTCCTGCTGCTGCCTTCTAATGAGCTCTGTCCTTACTCCCTTTGACCTGCTCCCACTTTGGCGGAGGTCAGCAAGTTTTGTTCGCCCATCCGCACGTAATTTTTACACTAATTTTAATAGCTAAATTATTTGCTGTGTTGTGTGTTGTGTTTCGACAAAAACAGTTCGCTGTTTTCCCTGTTTTTGTGTGTTTAGCCCTCTCATTTTTCATGCTCTGCAAATGCTTTACTAATTACTTACTTGTCGAGAGGGAGGGGGTAGGAAAGTAGCCAGAAAATTGCGTTTAAAGGTACGAAATTTGATTCCTTAAGTTGGGTAAATTTAATGCTTCAACTGTTTTAATAAGCTGTATTAATAATTAAATGATTTTCTTTACTTTTTAGCCTTTGAGGAACAGAAGAGAACGCCTCGTTCACATAGGTCGAGTGCTGCGCCACAGAATACATCGGCTAACAGCTCAATTGGTAAGAAACCTTAAGCCAACTTGGTGGGGATTTAATTGAAATTGTTTTTTGCAGGTTTAAACAATCGTTCGATGGGCAGTCGAACAATGTCACAGGACGAGTCCTTTGTTTATGGCCATCCACAAATAAGTTCCCCGAACAGATCCAATAGTTGGCGACGTTACAATTCGCCGTAATGCTCTCGAACCCGAGTAGGATGACAAATCAATGCTGCAGAACTGACTTCGCCAAATAGAAGGGATATATCCTAGGGCAGCTGCTTAACTCGTAAGATACTAATAAAAGGATTAACAAGAGGATACACAGATGAACTCTCAGGCTAAATAGACAACAAACAAAAACAATTTCCAGACAATTTTCTTTGAGCGTTTATTTAATCTTAGTTATAAAATCTATGTGAAATTTACTTTATGTATATATATCACACTATAAGTAAGCTAAGTTAAGCAACGGAAGGACAGACAATTCTATAATTAATTTATTAAAAAACTTAATGCTCTACTCTAACTAAATCACATGTAAATCTTGTTGAATATTAAATGTTTGTTAATGTTTTATAATAAAGAGAAAGGGGTTACAAACTTAAGTGGCGAGTGGAGATTGTTAAAAAGTGGGCGTGGCAGGAGCCTGTGCACGTGCACAGGCACAAGCACTTCAATTACTCGGCCTGGGATTCAGCTCGGCAGCTTCTACTTGGACTCTGTCTGCCTGCCAATGTGTTAAGTGCAATTTGAGTTCAGTTGAGTCGAGTCGAGTCGAGTACTCAATTTTTTAAGCTTACGTTTTTCATCTACTTCTTTTTTATGCTCTGCAGCTGAACTGTACGCTACGATTTTTGTTTTATGCATTTCTAATTAGAAAAGCATCAAGTCAAGTATGCCATTAATTTAACATTTGCGCATTTGAAGTGCGCCACGCCCACGCCTACGGCCACTTGCAAAATGGGCAAGTACTTTTGGCGTTGCACTTTGAACGCCTGCATAAAAAACATTTTGATACCCGTTACGGTTGGAGTACGGGTATATTGTGATTAAATTCTTGACATCTACGGGTGTGGGTAAGCACACTTTACGTGCATGAGTTGAATTGAATTGGTTTGGTAATCTTAAAATTTTTATTATATCTTTGGCACCGCCACACCACTGTAAGCTGTGCATCACATGAAAAAATGCGACTTAAGTCTTAAAGTGCACAGCTGAAATAACAGGCGAACAGAGACAGCAGCAAGTGGAAACAGAGACTGAATGCAAAGCGCACACAGCCATACACAACCTGAAAGTGAGAGCAGTGCAGCAGACGGAAAAAAAGCTTTACCAGCGCGAGCGGCAGAACTTACTCTCAGCGCTGTTAAAAGGTAACAGTGCACCCGCTGATTAAGGAGAGTTAACAGTAGAGAGTGGCAGAGCTTACTCTCGGCGCTGTCAACTCCGCTGCTGATCGGAGCGCGAGCCAGGCAACAGTGGAAGAGAGAATTAACAGCTGCCCACGGCAGAATTTACACTAAGGGGAAGCGAGACAGCTTATTCTTAAGTTCCTGCTGTGCCAGGCGTAAGTAAGGAGTGAGCAAGAGAATGCTACACCATGAATTAAGCTTGAGCAAGCTCTCTCTCTACTCATCCCCTTTCAATGCAAATTTACAGGTATAGCACAGTCTAGAATTGCCTTTAGAGTATCCACTTGTTATTCCCTTTTCCGTTTTCCACAGCATTTATTCTCGTTTTGTCTCTGCCCACGATTTGATTCATGAGGTTTTTCTGCATCTTTTGTTGCTGTTGCATGTTATTAATTAGTTTTAAAACGACTTCAACGGCAGGCAACTGGGTCAGCAATGAAATTAGTTGAGCCTGCATTCGATACATTTGCATATTTAATGAGCGTAGACTCGATTTACTTGATTTATTTAACTTAATGGAAGTGGCGGTGGGGGTATAAACTGTTTGGCTGTTGGTAATTTAACATGTGGCACTGTAAGGCTTCCTTTTCCATGCGTGTGTGTGGGTGCGTGTGTGTTTTTCTGGCTGCTGCACAGCATACAGCTTCATCATTTTAACGCAATTTCCTTGTCAGTGAAATGGAAATTTTCATTTCGTTTTGACTTTTATATTCTGTATTATTATTTTTATTTTTCTTCTTTTTCAATTCCTTTGTTTGGCTTCATAAATTATAAATAACTTAATCGTGTCCGAGCGTATTGAGCTGTGCGACCCCAGCAAGCAAAATATAACAAACTGAAAGCAGGAAGTGATAAAAATTGATTGGAGGCTTAACGAACTTTTAAATACACTTATTTAATGCTTTAAAAAGTTGTTATAGTCATAAGGATAAGATGCTTTATTTATATGTTCATAATTCAGCTAAAAGTTATTATAGCCAAAGGGAAGTGTATAAAAAATGGGCTTAAGCATCGCCAAGTTTGTTCAAGTTGACGCGGCTTAAGGGCTGACAAATGCTCGGGCATCATTCAGCCAAAGATGGGTGTGTATGTGTGTGTGAGTGTGTGTGTGCAGCTATTGATTAAGATGCTTAGACTTGACTTCATTCATGTGTTAACATTATACAGCGTACGTCATTGCTGCCTAGTTATGAGCGCAGGCGAGTGTGCGTGTGTGTGCGTGGGTGTGCGTGGGTGTGTGCGTGTCTGTGCCATGCTTGATTTGCTCATTTCCGGTTCATTGAAATCCTTTCGGCGTGTGAGTGTCCGAATGTGTTGGCCTGCGATATTCTAATCGGATTTATGTGTTTTCCAAATATATGAATTATGCCGCTCCAAGTCTCTCCGTCCCTCTTTCTCCCAGCCACTCCGCTCCCTCCTGCTCTGCATGAATTATTAAAACATCAATTAGCAGCACAACTAAAAATAATTACATCTAATCGGCGTACAGTACTCAATTGTGCATAAATTCAAGTAAATTTTCAAATATTCAACGATCGAATAGCATAAATAAACAGTTAAGTAGAAAATAATATTATTAACAATTCGCTTACCACGCACAAACTTGTGTTAAATATTTAAGTTTTGCAGTGAAATTCAGTGGCTGCACCTGTTAATGAATGTGCTCGAGATACAAAGATACATTCGCCAGATACTTTCTAATTAAAATGTGAAGCAAAAGATAAAGACATCAATTACAGTTTCCTTTCTTTTTTTTTTTGTGTTATTTTTTCAGCTGTTTGCTTATTCGGCATCCGCAGCTTCTCTTACTCTCAGTCGTGCGCTGATGCTGCAAATTCTAATTAATTACACAGTTATATGAATCCCGCGCTCACACAGATACACACACACATACACACACTCCTACTCGCACACATTTCAAGTTTCATGCACAATTTTTACAACTTAAATGTTTACATTGTTTTCAGCTAATTGAAATTCTAATTATTTTCTTGGCTTTCCTTTAAGGTCTGAGACTGGGACTGATAAGTAATTAAGATAACGGCAATTTATCATAAAATATACTTTTGTTAATAAACGCAACGATATGAAATTTCATTTATAGATTTCATTTTTTATTGCTCTAAGGGGGGAAATATCATAAAAACAAACGTTTTATCTAAAATGTCATAAAATAAATTTACAAAAAATATTTTTATATAAACGCATACAAAATATATATATATATAATCACATATAGGTGCTGACTTTGGTCGTTCAGAATATGTTGTCATAGTTGTTGTTGTTGTTGTTGTTTTTACTTCTATCTACCTCTATAAAACTTAATTATGCTATTCACTAATTATATTATCGAATTACTCAGTCGAACGCTCGATTTGTATTGTCGCATGTTTGATGTTGTATTTGCTGCTTCGGGCCAATTGTGTTGCCAACTCCAGCACCACATCCGAGTCACTTAGCTGGTCTATAAAAAGATACATACAGGTGTACACACACACGTGTGTGTGGGTATGTGAGTGGGTGTGCTTGGCTACTCTGAGTTACAGTTTAATATGCTTACCAACAACTAAATGCGCCATAAGTACAGTGTGCTCACTCGTGTGCTGCCAGACATTCAAATGATGCACTGATCTGTGAGTAGGGAAATAATGTCATTAAATACAGAAATTTATGAATTTAAACTAAGATAAATTTTAGGAGGAAAGAAGGCTCATTTGTGGCATTTCTGGCTAAAAAGTCCTAAGTTTGTAGCTTTAAAAATCTTTTGTTATGAGTTTAAAAATACAAAACTAAATAACTTTCTGCCTTAAAATATGTAACTCTTCTTGTGGCTAAGGCCAGCTTTCAAATCAACTATATATTCATTTTCTTTAATATTTCCTGAAAGGAATTCAATGAACTTTTAGCTTGAAAGTTATGGGATTTATGGCTTAAAAATATATAATAGTTTATCTAGTAAGAGTACGCTTTGAAAACAATTAAATGTGTAGTTATTCTTGTGTGTAGTTCAGAAAAATCAAGCAATTTTTTAGCTCTAAAATAGTCGACAGTCAAAATAGGTACAAAATTATTAAATTAAATTTTATATACAATTTCTAAGTTTCAAAAACTTGAAGATCTTTAAAAATATTGTGGAGATTCAAAGTAGCAAAGCAAATGCCTGTTCTCCCATTTTTTCTTACTGTTCTGCACTTTCCTTTAACTTTAATATAAAATCTATTTAAAAAAAATGAATTCAATTTTGAATCGTTGCATTAATTAACATATTTTTAAATTTCAGACTGAACACATTTTCTATAATTTTTACCACTCTTTAGTTACTTAAACTAACAATTAAAAATCCATTTTAAAATTAAAAAACTGAAGTAAAAACTGCTGCATTAATCAACATATTTACAAGCAGCAGTCTCCACCCTCGTCCCTTATTCTTTTTTAATACTTTTATATAGATTAATTGAGTGTTTTGTTTTGGTTCATTGACTCACTTGACACCCGCGATGTTGGCCAACTCGTGTTGCAGCTGCGTGAGGCTGAAATGACGCGGCACCGCGTCTAGGAGAATGGAAATGGACTCTCGGAACAGCTGCACCGTGGTCATAATCACAATGACCGAGAAGAGCAGCGTGCACAGTGGGTCCACAAACTTGGCACTGGGCTGTAAACGAGTGGGGCGGGGGGAAGAGAGCGAGGGTTACTTAATTGCTTTATAAATTAACTGTGTCTAGACTCACATAGAATTTGATTAGAATGGAGGCGAGAAAGACGCCAATGCTTTGAACCAGATCGCCAATGACGTGAATCATCGCGGCACGAAGGTTCAAATTGTGTTCCTTGGTGCTGTATGTGGGCGTGGCAGTGTGGGAGTAGAGGAATAATAAAGGTAGAACAAAATAAAACAATATTAACTTTGGACCATCAATTATTAACTGCAGTGCAACTTAATTAAATTTCAATTACATGTAATCAAACAAAGGACAACAACAACAACAACAGCTGTCAATTGTTACTGTTTATTTTTTATGCTTTGACCGCTGGCAATTTAAATGTATGTGGCAACCCTCGCTACACTTACTTACCCACTGTGCTCGCTCGACTTTAAGCCATTTGTTATGACAACATTATGGCCTTCCTCGCTGCCGCTGCCCGCCCTCGACTGGGCGTGGTCTGACACATATCCATAGCCGTGATTGTGACTGTGACTGTGACTGTGACTGTGACCATGACTGTGTCCATGTGCACCGCTGCCGTCCATGAACCAGTTGCCATGCAATACGAACATCATGCTGCGGGCCAACATAAAACAAAGCAAATTATTATTTATTTTTAATTATCAAAGAGGTCAAACCAATACGGGCTCTGACTCTGATTCGGATTCGGATACCGATTCTGTTTCCATTTGCAGTTGCATTAAAGTATTCTCTAAATTAAAATTGCCAAACGAGCAAAATAAAATGCAAGCAGAGCAAATAAGATTTGCCAGAGTTCTGACTAAAATTCCAAGCTACTTTCAAGCTAGAGATGGGCTAGACTCGCAGCCGATACTGTTCATACTATCGTCCTACTATCGTGAAAAGTAGCGATGAATTTGGTGAGGTATTTCGGCATGTCTCCGCCTAATACATTTTCTTGACGGAAATAAAACGACTTAATTCCGAGATGTTTCATATCCCCGTCGATCTTTCAGCGGAGTTATATCGCCTTGAAAATCGGCGGAGATATGACGGCGGAGCTATGTCGTTACCGCAGGTATTTCCAGACTTTTTAAGCAATTTTTGGGTAGTTTCAAAATATATTTAATTACAAAAACCAGTTTTGAAAAGAATTTAAAACTTTTCTTAGACGAAAACTCTATAAAACTGTCCTCAAAAAGATGAGTAACATTTAGACAGACTGTCTGGCCTTTAACTACTTAAAGGTAACTGCTAAATAAATAAATCTTAATTCAGCTCTTATTAAATTCACAATTTAGTCGCAAAGATTTAATTAAACTCGACTCCTTTGTTAGTTAGGCAAACAAACTCAAGTAATTACAAAATACAATTTAGTCATACAACTGATTGTATTACCATTTCACTGCTAATGAATTTGGAAATCGAATTCTCAGTCTTGGCCCTTTGGCTGTTTTGTGCCAGTGCTGTATGGCTAATTAGTAACAAATTGATGTACTTACATAATATTAATGCCAATGCCAATGGCTGAAATGCACATCATGATATTCACATCCAGTTCAAATTGTTGTGAAAAGATGCGTTCGATGGCAACAACAACCAGCATTGCGGTGAGCATCCAAATGCCCAGAATGGAGGCCAAGGCGCCCAGAACCTCTGCGAAAAAAGAGTTTTTCCAATGAAAAATAGTTAGAAAAGGCAATGAACTACACTACACTCAGAAAGAGAGAGAGAGAGAGGGGGAGAGAGAGGGAGTGTGTGGTTAAACTGTCAACTGGTCGTATACTCATTAGCATAGTGTTGGCCATAATTGGGTACTTACCGCAGCGTTTGTAACCGAAGGACATGCGTGAGTCCGGCGGTCGAGTGCCTAACCAAATGGCAACCAAACCGATGACGAAGCTAATGCAATCAGATGCTAAATGTGCGGCATCTGTCATAATGGCAAGACTTCCGGCCATATAACCGCCAAGGAATTCTACGATCTGTGGAGAGACCGCAAAGTGTGTGTCAGTGTGTGTGTAGGAGTGTGTGTGTGGGTGTGCTGCTTGTTATTGTTCTGCTCGCTCGTTGGAATTTATCATAATTTAATGAAACATGCACACACATGTCTATGCATGTCGCTCTATGTGTGTGCTCACTGTACTTACCATGAATATGCAACAGAGCGAAATTGCTAGCAGAATTTTAAATTTCGCCTCTTGTGCCGATTTGCTTTTAAGGTTCGCTCCAAAACCTGGCTGCAGAGTGTGACAGCCATGCCACGCCCCCTCGCCACAGCCGCCCGCGTCTGCAGAGTCGCCAGCTGCAGCTGTTGCCCCATGTTCCAAGTGCTGCAAGTTACGTAATAATTGCCTTATAAATATGAGTGTCTACGTGTGTGTGCTGGTGTGTAGTTGTGTGTGTGTGTGTTTGTGTGTGTGCATATAAATGACTGTTGTGTATTGCCAATTTTCATAGCATACAACTGAGCGCCAATTGCAAACTTGTCCTTTAATTGAACATTTACAGTTATATGCAGTCACATATATGCCAAAACACACACACATACACACACTCACATGCCTTATGCATGCACACAATCACAAATTGTATACACATATTTAGCCATGTGCCGGTTTTTGTTAAATCTTTTGACTCTGCTGCTTTAACAAACGTTCTCGCATGAGAGTCACGCCTCAAATCGCATGCGAGAAAACTCCACTGTTTTCGTTTCTTTTAAAAATGCTAACAAAATTTATGAAACTTGCATGAAAATGATATTTGAATTGCTTTAGAAAACCGAAATGAGACTGTTTGTATATGTTTGTGTGAGATTTTATTTATAGAAAGTAGCGGAAACTTGCCAAATTGCTGCTGCTGCTGCGTAGGAGTGGAATCTCCCACGTCTGTTCATCCAAATCCAAAGGGTCCCCCGTTGTTGTTGTTGTTGCTGTTGCTGCTTTCGTTGTTCTTGTCGGATTAATGTCAATGTTGTTGTTGCAGCTAAAGTTGTTGTATTTATGATGACCATTTGGCATGTGTGCGTTGCGATTTGAACCCACAACATTCAGTCTTATGTGATCACTGTTGTTGTTGTGCTGCGGTTGTTGCTGTTGTTGGTTTTGTAGCTGTTGCGGGTTATCATCCATGTAAAGTGAAAAACTCTCATCGTAATCATCATCATGCATTGTGGGTGCGAGAGCGCTGTCAAGTTTTTGATATTTTGACATTTTGTGTTTTGTTGCTATTTTTCACCAAGATTCCGAGTCAAGAGTTCTTAGGGAGTGTGTGTACTGGAGTGTGTTAGGAGGTGTGTGTTTGTGTGTGTGTATTTGATAAGAGCTTTGGTTTTTCTGCTGCTGCTTTTCTAACTCAGCTCATCTACATTGCATTTATCATAATTAATGTGCCCGTTCACTGTCTTATTTCATGCTCATCCTCATTATCATCACAATCCTCAACATCATTAGCGTCATCAGCGTCTTCATTATGTTAGTAGCTTAGTCGCAGTCATTATATTTAATCAACTACTATATGCATGCAACTTTAATTGTCTTGGATTCAATTGAAGTCTCGTGTTTCTTTTAAATTAATTTTAATATTTCTGCTATTTGTGTTTGTGTGGGAGTGTGTGTATTTTTTAAACTTGGCTTACTTTGCTTTTATGGTAAGTAGTAGTAGTTCAAATTGTGAGGTGATTTCCGGTTAGAGTTTCAAAAGCTGTAAGTAAATATAATTTTATTTAAATAAACTTTGTTTTGGTAAGTTATATTGGTTTTTGAGCTGCTTAGACAGTTACAAATGTTTTTATTCAGCAAATTGTCTTATGTCTGATTAAAGTTATTGTTTAATAAATTTATTTTAATATAGAAAACACTTGTTGCTGTTTTAGGCTTAAGATAATTCACTTTCTTAGCATTTTAATTAAAATTTCTATTTTTAAGTGCTTTAAAACTCTCTTTATTTCAAAAGAAACATTTTTTTTGTAGTTTATTTTAGTTTAATTATTTTTTATGAATTATATTTATAAATTAATTTAATTTAATTCATTTTTTTTATTAATTCCCTTTTATAATATTATTCATATTGTACTTTATTGAAGAGTTATCGTGTTAACCAGTTGGAATTCCTGAATATTTTTCTTATTTTCAACGCCTCGCTTCATTAACAATTTGTTGACAGCAGCGTTACTAATACTATTTATTAATTATTTATTATTATTATTATAGTTTAAGTTTTGCCCGTAATCGTCACTTAAATTTTTATTTATTTACGCACTAAATGTGTCACTGTTTTTACGAACAAACATTTTTTTGTTCCTCACTTTCTTATCAACTTATCAGCCGCAAGAAGCAGTAAAGTAACAACAAAAACAACAAAAAACCGCCGTTTGCATGTAAGTGTTTGCCTTTTTTATTATTGTTGTATGTTTCGCTATTTTCGTTTGCTTTTTATATCGAATCGTTGCCCTGGGGACCTCGAGTTCTTATAACCGATAAGCGTCTCGTCGTTGCCATGAAACTGCCCAAGTTGTTGCCGACAATGATTAACTTATCCAAGCTAAATGACACACATAGATACACACAAGTACACACATACAGTTGGGTAGCAAATAACGATACTTGTAGACACTTGAAATGCCACAACTGATTCAACTCGTAGTTTGGCAACAACTGAACAATTACCACTTGAATTCATCACAATCTTTTGACACATTTTGACCACTTCCACTTTTATTTACCAAATTAAAGTGATAAACATAAGTTGTGGCCAGATAAGATAAAAAAAACCATAGATTGCCTGATTTTTGATATCGTATTGGGAATTATAAACATAAAAATTATTAAAAACATGTGCGCATTGTAAACTAAATGAAATTTGTCAATTTTAAGCATTTGTTAATTAGCAATTCCATTGAATTTAAACTTGAACTTAAGGTTTATTTTTGTTTATTGTTTTTTTGTGGTGAACACAATCTATACACTTAAAAATTGCTGTCGCCAGCGACTTTTATGAGCTGTCAGTTGGCCTTATTTATACCTTTGAGAATATCATGTATATATTTAGACAATTATATATATATATATAAAATTAGATGAGTAGCTAATACCCGCTGAGTATTGATAAAATGTACGTGCGTCTGTCGCACTTTGAGTTGTTTTCCAAAAGACTCGAGAAAGTCGAGGAATTCGATTTGAATTGAATTTATTGTTGACTCTTAGTGCTTGTTCTACTTCTTCTTCTTGCTACTTAAATTGATTTCCAGTTTATTTATGGCCCGCCTGCATTACGTCTACTGGGCTTCTTGTGACGTCTTTTGTTTCTCGAAACTCTTGCCTATATTTAGCAACAATTTCAGTTGCCGGCTAAAGTTCAAGTGTGTGCAGAAAATTTATGTAATTGATTTTAATTTCTGTTAATTTGTTTGTTTTGCTTGCACTCTGCGTTTTTTATTGAATGAATTGATGGCGCTACAATAACAACAACAAAGCGGCGCATTGCACTTAGCATATGATGATGTCTGTTCATTGAACTTATCAACAGGTTTTTTTTTGTTTCAGTTATTTATTTACTGGCAATTTTTTTTTTTTTTGCTTTTTGCTCTTTAATATCGAACTAGTTTGTTGCTGTTGCTTTTGTTTCAGAAGCTGCGCTCACAACGGCAGCTGCGTAGCACGTGAAGCCGGCCGTTAGTGAGAGCGCACACGAAAGAGTGTCAAAGCGAGAGCGTTTTAAGCTTTTGACTCATCTCAGAGAGAGAGAGGCAGAGGTAGCATGTTACGAAGAGAGCGCAAGTTAATGAGCGCGCGAGAGTTGACGTTATCAGCGATAATGAAATTGTACAACAAATTGAGTTATTCACGTCTCCGTGGGATCGTCTCTTTCACGTGATTTTTCTGTTTATGTTTCACACAATTCTTTTTTATCATATTTCGTATTGTTCTCACAGTTTCACTGTCGTTTCTTTTCTGCTTGTGGATTATTTACATTACATTCATATATATTTATTCTTTTTTTGTGTTTTGGGTTTATTGAAGTTGCAATTTTCCAGGCATTTAATTTGTCACGCTGCACAGGCACATTTCTTGTTGTGTGTGTGAACACACATAAATATTTATTATTCCATTACGTACATGTGCGTACGTGTATTTGTATTGCTTTAACACCTTTTTCTTTTGTGCATATATTTTTTTCACCATTGTGTTATTTGACAAATAATTTATATTGTAAATTTGTATTCTTTATTTATTTTTGTTGCTTCTAGTGCTGTTTATTATTAGGTACTAATATATTCGTGTAGTGTCAAGATCATTAGCAATTTGTTTTTACGTGTTTGTGCTTTTGTTACCGTTGCAAACGCGCTCGTCGCCAGCGACGCTTCAAGTTCAACTGACGGCGACAGCAGCAGCGCAGGCAACAGAACCACAGCGAACAGAGCAAAGTGAGTTTACCAGAAAGGGAGAGCGATTAGTAAAGAGCGAAGAGCGCGCAATGGGTGCTGATATTCGCTTGGACTTAAATCAGTATGTGCTGCTTGGGCTTGTACACTTGTGTGCTTGGGGCGGCCACTCATCCCGGAGCGTTAATTAGAGAGCGCCCAAAGCTCAGCAGCGCTTTGAGTGCATTTGTCATTTTGAGTGCTTTTCACGCTTTACACTCAAACGAAGATCGCCTGCATTCAGTGTGAGTGGCAAGCTCGTTAGTTTGCATTCAATTTTTGTTTTCTTTAAAACAGTGTTATTTTGTTGTTGACAATGTGAGTGCATATAGATCGATAATTATTGTTATGATAATGATGATGGCTGCGGCTCAATTAAATAACACTTAACGTGCAAATGCATTTGGGGCTTACAGTGATGAGTCGTTAATAAGAACACTTGAACTAAACTAATTTTAAGTAGCAAACAGAAGTAGCATGACTAAAGTACTTACATTTAATTGAAATTCGAAAAAATCTACAATTTTCTACATATATATAATTCAGAACAAAGCTATAGACGACTTCCGTAAATCAGCTGATTACTTATTCTTGGAAATTTCTGCATTGCGCACTTCGTAATATGTGTTCCATTTGTGTACTTTTTTCTATAATGGATTTATAGACCAGTAAATACCCTACCTTGAATTTTTTTGGATTTCCTTCAGTTTGCTTTGCAAATTTTAAGCTTTTAATGGGAAATTTACGAAAACTTACATTAAAGGCTGAAAAACTAATTATAAAACAGTTCGACAGATAGAGAGCTTGACAGGAAAGTTTCCACTGTTTGTTGAGTTGAAATACATTTCCCAAGCAATATACAGGGTATGTACAAAGACTTTCTACTCAAGGCATAATTTAATATAGACTAATTGTAGGTCAAATACACACGCAGTGAGTTCAATTGATCGAATGATATCATAGCTACCAAATATTGTAATTCAATCTAACAGAAATTTATTCAATTTGTATTTAAATAATTTTATTTAGCTTAAATTTTTAAATACTTTCAATTATTTGGGTATCACATGCACTCAGGGTTTTCAAGGCTGTTGAAATTGATATTTTCTTTATTGTTTATGCCAATAAAATATATACTTAGACAGACAGTTTAAGTTAGACGTAAATGGCTTTATTTACGGCAAAACGTTTACGCTTCATCTGTGAAATGCCCCGAAACGATAAGATTTCAATTAATGTAAGAGATGAAGAGGCAAAGAGAGGGGGAGAGAGAGAGGGGGAGATAGCTAGCGCAGCTTAAACGCAGATGCCAGACATTGATACGAGTTGGAATATCAAATAAAGTGCTATATAGGTATGTATAAAAAAATAATAAAATAAATATCAAATAAAAAATAAAAGAAATCGGTATTAAATTACAGGCAGGCAGGCAGTCAGGCAGGCAGTCAGGCAGCAGGCAGGCAATCAGAGAACTTGAAACTTGGCTACTTATTGCCAAGGTTTGTGTCCTCTAAAACTGTTGCCAGCTTCTAAAAGTACAACTCAAGTGGAGCAGCTGCCCCCAAAAACTCAATGCTGTTGCGGCTAAGGCATGCCACAGATTACGTATACGTATGCGTGTGTACTTAGTGGTGTGTGTGTGTGTGTGTGTGAGTGCTTGTGGGTCTTAGTTACACATTGGTAGCAGGCAAACCACAGGTGAAATATTTACGAAAATTAAATAGAAAATATAAATTAAATTTCTTGGAAATTTTTCGTATTTTTTTTTGGTGTGCCAACTTTTAGACGCCTACTCCTATCGACGTTGCGTATACGCCTCGTGCACGAAACTTCATGTTAAACAATGTCGCACTCTCGCCGCTTCACTTTCGAGCTCCCTCTGTCTCCCTCTCTCTCGCTCTCTCTGCTTGTTTGCTGGCGTTGCCACCCATTTTAAATAATCGTTAGCTTCTTGACTGCTGAATGTCACTCCCTCCCTCCCTCCCCCTGTCTTGCCGTCTTTCTTTATCTTTTTCGGTGAACTATTGACGCCGCAGTTACCATTGATGATGTTGTTGATTGCGTTTGTTTTGGGGGCTGGTCTGACTTTTTGTCTAGGGAGCTGTGTGTGTGGGCGTTGCCACTGATTGCTTAGCAACAATTTGTGTATTTTCTGTGCTTTTTTTTTGGTTTCTTGGTTGAACAGGTTAACGATAACTGACAAACATGAAGCGCAGATTAAACATTTAACATTTTACTTAGGAACCTAATCGCATGGCTAAATGGCAGCTGCTATCAAACGCAGTGACACACCTCTACACACACACTTGTACACACGCATACTCAGATTCGCGTAATTAGAAAAGCAAACAAATTACACGGACGGGCATGACTGCCACTTAAAACACACTCACCTCTGCACAGCTTCAGCAGCTAGCTCGAAGTTCATTGGGTTCACACACTCACACACCCAGGGAGATATGTGATATAGCAGCTGAAACACAAACGGAAACATCATCGAGCCGCATAACGAAGGAAATCAAGAAGCTACTTCACACACCAAGCAAGCGAAAACTGCTAAAAATTGTGAAAAAAAAAGGAAAAAGAAAAAAAGGAAAATGGGAAAAGTAAAGAATATTGTGCGGCTCTTTGTGTTTATCTGTGTGAGTTTGTGTGTCATGTGTTGGCCATACTCGACACTAACGTTAATACTGGCTAGGACTCGAGACAGCTATACAGGTGAGAGGAGACAGGTGGGGGCAGCTAAGGGGCGGCCGTTGGCAGTTGGTTGCGCTGCTGATGGCAGGTGACAGCCAAAGTGAATTTAATACAAAGTGCCTTGAGCATTTCAATGACTGTGAATCGCTGAGCCTGTGCCCCTTTGTAACGTTAGGTGTGCACACACACACACACACACGCACACTCCTCTCTGTGTGTTGTGTTTGCCTTAAAGGAAATAAGGCATAACAATCCTAGGTAAACATTCTGTGCCCTGAAATTTGTTTGCTCTTTGGTATTGCAAAATAAATTGCGGCATATATTGAAAAAATATAAGCTAAAAATATTATTAAATAAACAAATTTATTTACTTTTGTTTAGCGAAATAAAATTATTAATTTAAATTTTAAATTTAATAATTTTAAGTGTCTGCACATGGAAATTCGTAGATTTGAGCTGCGCAGCTCTCAACCCAAAGCAACCAAAGCGTATACTCTAATAACATCAGCAGACTCGATCTATGCTGCTTTATGTAGCCAAGAGCAGCCTGAGGAGCATTGGGTGGTGCTGCTGCTGGGTGGTGCTGCTGCTGCTGGTACGTGAGTGTTTCATTGACACCAAACCATTTTATTTTCACTTTTTTTTTTTGCTCCTGCTTCTGCTCAACGATGGGTGAATGAGAACGTTAGACCTCAGCTTTGTGCGTGTATATGTGTGTGAGTTAGTAAGTGTCGGTGTATGCGTGTGGGTGTGAATGAGTGGTGGTTGAGTGGTACGTTCGTGTGCATTTTGTGAGCTTAATTGAAAATTGAGTGCTTAACTTTGATTTTGTTTTCGGCGGAAGCGACACTCGAACTTCACCACGTCGCTGACTCTTCCATGCCTGACTGGCATCCTCTGCCTCAGCTTTTACCTCTGCTTGCCTCTCTCCCTGTACGTCTGCTGCTCTCTCTTTGCTGCCTGCGTCTCTGCTGCTGCCGCTGCCTCTGCTTGCGTTCTCGCTGATTGTTTGTGTGCGGCTTTTTGGTACGTTGAATTTTGCACATTGTGACAGACGCACTCTCACTCTCGCTGACGTTAGCACACACGCACGTGTCTGTGTCTGTGTCTGTGTGTGTGTGTGTGCGTGTGCGTACGTACGCAGAGTTGAGCTTTTTCTACATGTATTTCAACACCTCGCTTTTTATACCCTCTAAGCATGGGCTTTGAATAGAGTTTGATGCTCAAAGGCAGCTAAGAGGCTGTGAGACGCATTAATTAAAGTTTCCCATAGAGTTTTGTTAGGGTATCTGCTAGTCGGAAGAACACGTATATTCTTTTTAACAAGATAGAGGTTTATTGACTAGTCACAACACTATATTTAATACCCTATACTCTCTGTAGTAGTATACTTTACTGTAAAATCTCTTTCTCAAAAGTCTCTTGACTACCAGTTACCCTTTTTACTACAGTTACGCCTACTTTTATGCCTAATACACCACTTTAAAACAATTTACAGGGTAACTGCCAGTCGTGCTGCCTCCCACAATCCGTTCAGCGCAGCTTACAGCCCATTAATTCCATAATTTATGCCAACAAATCGATATACAGCACTTTAAACTGCACTACAGGATAACTGCTAGTCGTTCAGTTGTTCAGCTGTTCCCACAATTTATACACTTGTTTTTTTCCTTTTACTTTTTTTGCAGCTTTGTAGTCTACTGCTCTCACAGCGGGGTCGCTTTCGATTTTTCCCGTAGTTTGTTTTAAAATTGACAAATTGACTTGTTGGCCATGTCACGCCCCCGTTGCTATTTTTGGCCCACTCACCCCCCACCCCGCTAGTGCCACTCCTGTCAAAGTGAATTCATTAAACACTTTAAAACACAGCACGCCCAGCACGCAGAGTTGTGGAAAAGCCAAAAAATGCATGAATTGCTTTAATGTATCGACAATTGGCAGTTGGCAATCTGCATAATTGTTTTAACCCGATTTGAGGGCCAACAACGCGGTTTCATCGCTAATAGTTCAACTTAATTGAGCTGTCAGCGTCTGTGTGGATTAGCTAATTAAATTAAATATAATTTCAAATAAAAATTATAATAATAAAATGTAAAATCCAAAATCTACTTGATTTAATGGCTCCCACAATGACAATTGTCGTTTGCTACTTTTACACTTGTTGACACTCGCAATTTCAGCTTAATTTGGCTAACTTTTTTAATGGCCCTAATGAAGCCTGAAAAGGGTATGCTGACTGGATGTTGGTTAGAGTTAGGAGCTACAAATTAGAGCAGTCCTTAGATAGCTCCACAAAAACTGCCCTCCAGTTGAGACTCTGCTCATTTTGAGCCTGTTTAAAGGTGCTCTCATTTATTGCTTACAGTTGCTAGGGTAACTTGTAGTCTTTACTTCAGTCCAACTTCCTTTTTTATGTCGTTTGTAGCCACTTCTATGCTTCACCTTCTGATTTGCAGCTGGGTAGAGTTAAGAGCTTCAGATGAGACCTATCCTACGTTTGTTCCACAAAAACTGCCCGCCAGTTTAGACTCTGCTCATTTTGATCCTTTTTAAAGGTGCTCTCATTTATTGCTTACAGTTACTAGGGTAACTTGCAGTCTCTACTTCAGCTTAACTCGCTTTTTTTTTATGTCGTTTGCTTGTAGCATAGAAGTTGCTACCTTTTGACCGTGAGCGACGGAGCGACGGAGCGACGGAGCGACAGAGCGAGTTTGTTTGTATTTACTCAAATGTCAGGTTGTTGTTTAATTATGTAACTCAATCTAAACATAATGTGTTTACATTTGCCAAGTCTCTGTCTCTGTCTAACACTCCCCTTCTCCCTGTCTCGCTCTTCGACTGTTTGTTGACTGTAGCATATTTGAGTGTCCGTTGATTCCGAAGCAACCGCAGTAAATAAATGGCGCATAGCAAAAAATAAATAAACACACACAAACACACACATCTATGTTGTAGTTAATGTTATTATCTAAACATTTGCCTGCACTAATTACAAACAGA
This sequence comes from Drosophila acutilabella, assembly GCA_035046005.1. Classification (NCBI taxonomy): domain Eukaryota; kingdom Metazoa; phylum Arthropoda; class Insecta; order Diptera; family Drosophilidae; genus Drosophila; species Drosophila acutilabella. The sequence continues at coordinate 9,361,580 of JAWNOK010000024.1, read as the reverse complement.
ACAAACTGCAAGTCGGGCATTAATCATGGGAATTATCTTGGCTATTATAAATAATGTTAAGCCCCAGTAACAAGTAATAGCCATGACTTGACAAAAACCAACAAAGCCTTAACAAAACCCAAAATCAACAACAATAACTCTATAAACAACAACAGGAACAACAACTTTTTGTAGGCATCGTTAAGCGTTGACCACAAAATGCATTTTACTTCTATGCATTTGCTGTGTGTGGTAACTTGTCTTTTTGTGGCTTAAACCAACCTGCAAAGCAGGTCAACAAATGACTGCTAAATAATATATAAACTCTGCTACACACACACAAAGTGTGGCTATAATATTCATAACGGTACTCCACTGTGATAACTGTTTCATGTCTTTTTTTTGTTGGTCAGATAAGAAAACAACTGAATTCACTGCGCTTGGCTGTAAATCAGCTAATTAAAGAGCTGGAAAATGTAAGGGAAATGCACAAAGCAGCACTTGTTACTATTGTGCTTAAAACACTGATCATCGCAGCGCTTAAATGGCAGCAGTTAGGAACTTGATTTAATGAAAGCGTCTTACAGCTGTTTATGGCTCGAAAATGGTTTATTTTTAGCTTAATTAATTAGCTAAAAATATGTAACTTAGCTACAGTAATGCCTCTAATTGTTACACGCGTCTTAAGTCACTTTAATTTGCACACATGCGTTGAATTTGTTGCCACTGAAGTGGCAGTTTTATCTACAGCTCTAACCCTATTTCAACTGCCAACTAAATGAATATATATAGTCAGGAGTGTATAAGTGTGTGTGTGTGTGTGTGTGAATGTGTATAAATGAATACACATAAAAATCACAATGCTCAGTTTGAAATGTGTGTGCAAGAAATGTGAGAACTTGACATGGTTGATAGGGTCACTAGTTGGCAGTTTGAATGCTTGCCAAAGCCAAAGAAAACACAAACACACACCTACACCTATACAGTTAATGTTAATGTGTTGTTGTGTGTGTGTGTGTGTGTGTGTGGGCAGGAGAAGACATCATCGTCATCAGCATTAGCAACATCATTGAGAATAAATGCCACAGCAACTGGCTGCGCATTCAAGTGACTTAATTAAACGTTTTCCTGCCACAGATAAATGCCAAGGTGTGTGTGTGTGTGTGTGTATCAGTGTGTGTTGTGCGTGCTTGTGTATGAGCAGACGGGTGAGAACTAGTTGAAAGCTGGCTTAGACAGCACTGAAATCGTTAGAATGAATGATACCTGCCGAATGGCTATGACTGAGTGTGTGTGTGTGTGTGTTTGGGTGTGTGTGTGAAGCACGTACTTATATATATGGCACACGAATACAGTTAGGCGCTGCTTCAATCTTCAATCTATTTGAAATTAATGCACGACAAGCGACAAGCGCCTCAAGGTCGACTACAGGTCGTCGTACTGAACTCAACTCAACTTGACTCGCATTTGCCGCTAAGTAGGCTTATAAAACTAAAACTAAAACTAAAACTGGAACTAAAACTGTGCGTGCCACTTAGCGCTGATTTCGATTTCCTGAAAATGTCTCTCCTACCCCTGCTCCTACGCCCCTGCTCTGCCCACTTGTGGCCAAAGTGCATTATTAACACTTGAACACAGTCAAAGATTTGTGTGCTGTCTGTGTGTGTTTAGTCCCCTTGGACTATAACTGCAACTCAGCAACATCAACGGCTTTTGAGCAGTAGCTACACAACTATTGGGCACTCACTAAATCCCAATACAACTTTCATATAAATTTTGCAGTTTTATTTTCCATTTTTATTTTGTTTGGTTTGAGTCGCACAAGTTTTTAACGATAAACTATAACGGCGCATGAAAAGACTGTGCAAAAGTTGCTGGCCAAAGTTTTTAGCTGAAATTTCCTGCTAACGATCAACTTTTTTAGCAGCAAAATGCAGCACGTTGCCGAGTCCACAGCACTAGCGACTTGAGAGTTGAAAATTGGCCGTATTTGTGCAGCGGCCGTAGACCACGCGGCGTATGAGTGTTCGGGCGTTACACGCAAAACTGTTTGCCAAACTTTGCCGCAATAATAACAAGTAACAAAACAAAAAGCTGCTGCTGCTACTGTCTCTACTGGTATGCCAACTGCTGTCGATTGTCCATTTATTTTTTAATTTGTGCTCAAGTCAAATGCGCCACTGGCAGCCACTTGCTGCATGTTGCAAGCGGATAAGCAAAGCAGCAGCAACCAAGTAGCAGCAGCAGCTTCTTTTACCCCAAATTTTGCTGTTTACTTTGTGCTGGCTGAGCTGAGCTGATAAGCAGCTCCCTTTGTCTCCCCCGCTTCGCTGCTCACCACTTTTGGCAGCTGCTTTAAATTCCAACTTGTCTGAAATAAGAAGTTAGATATGCGATATATTAGTTTATGCAACAAACACACACACACACACCCCTCGCACACCCACATACTATAATTTAAGTGCTGCTGCAGTCATGCGTGCAATTGTTTGATACTTGCAACATGCAACTTGCTGCACTTCTGTGTCTTGTGCTTTAAGCTTTAACACACACACACACAGCTACAACACGCTCGGCCATTAGCTTATATGTATAAGTGTATGGCACACACGTCGTATGCGCAACGGGCCGCAAATACCTTTGAAATAATTAAGACTTTTAGTGCTGCAGGCTGCTGACTCCTAGCTGCCTTGCTTCCAACTGCAAACTGCAAGCTGCAACTCTGTCCTGGCCATTACGTGCCAAAAACCGCCATCAGTGCAAAATATGCTAAGCACTCTGGAGTGCCAATGGTGGAGCGTGGGGGGGGTGGTAAACGAAGTGGATTTTTGGTTTCCAAACTCCTGCATTTTGTCTGTCGTAGGCTGCTGCTGGCAGCTTGTGAATGCACTGCTAAAAATTAATACATTAAAGGCTACAATTAAAACGCCTTTAAGCAGTTTTAGTTAGCCATTAAAAAGCCAGCAAAGTTAAGACTAGCTTAACAGCGATTTAAAGTCTCCAAATTTCAATTTAGCGCTGCAACTTTCTATGTTTAAGCTGTGTTTTTTTTTACAGTGTACGTATAGCAGTAGCTGCCCCATCTGCCTCAGCTGCTCCTGCTGCTCCTGCTACCACAGCTCCTGTTGTTTTTGCTAACTGGTGTTGACGCTCATGGTTTATTCATGAAGCGTTCCTTGGTTACCTCAAACTTCCACTAACTGGCGCACCCCCCAAAAACTGTCACGTTTAGTCTGCCCGGTGTGTGTTGACCAATTGCGTTTAAAAATGAGTCGGCGGTTTGTGATTGCCAGTTAGCATACGAGTCTATAGTTTCACAGCTGTCTCCCACTGCTGTTTAGGCAGCTTCATTCATAGTCTCTCAGAGGGAGAGCGAGTGAGTGGGAGTTGTAGACTGGTTGTGATAATTCGTTTTGCTGCTGTTTTTGGCCATTTTTGTGTGTGATTTGCATGCAGACGTCTGCTGGCCAATGCATAAATCAGACTTTATTGACAAATGTTTGGACAGCATTTCAGGCATTGCCTTAGCATCAACTTAATGTTACATGTGCTGACATTGATAGTCATCAAAAAATAGCAAAAGCAAAATAAAAACCTCAGCCAACGATAGTTACCAAATCCCATAAAAACAAAGGAGGTAGGGGAAGGATAAGGGTAAAAATAAAGTACTCTCGTCTGACCTAAATCATTTTTAGACTCAGTAAAAACTTATTGATGAATGCTCGCCATCTGTCAGCACACACAGTTTGCAGTAACTGCAATAAACTGGGCTAAAAGTGCCACTAGTTTTTGGCTTTGATTACTCTCTTCGGCTGAATGTAAAAAGTCGAGAGTGTTTTACACTTGAGGGTTGCATAACTTAAGAGCTTTTGCCACTAATTTGTTGGCAGTTAGTTGGTAGTTGCTTAAAGCTTTAAATTTGTTAATTTAAATGCTCAGAAAACTATATGAAACAGTTCATTACTCATTGAAGATTAATGAAAATCTATATTTTGCTGATGCTGATGCCTCTGCAATCGCATTTCATTTGATTTATTATGCCAAGTGGTTCAACAACCGGAAAGCATTGATAAAAACACCTACGAGTTGAAAGAAGTTTACTCCTCCACTTGCAGTTAAATCAGTTTGATTTTATTCAAGTTATTTTATAGGCACTTGGCCGGAAATTACTTGTGAGTTTAACTTTCTTTGCTTATTTTCGTTGACAATTTCCTGCACACAAATCAAAATTTCATTTAATATGATGCGATTTATGTATTTACCGTAAATGGGGCATGGAATGGGGTTGGAGCTGCCTGCGCCTGTCCAAGTAAAGCCCTGTCCAAATAGTGTGTCATAAATTGAAAATGGCATTCACGTGTCAACCCAAAATGCGGCAGCGCAACAAATCTGATGAGCGGCAAAAGTAACGAGTAGCAGCACAACTATCAATCGATGACACAAAAAACAAAGACTGTCGTAACTAGTCGTGTACTATAAGCTACATACATATATGTATGTGTATGTATGGGATATATAAAGCTGATGTGACTGTGACCCATAAACCTAAATCGGTCAACGAGCGTGGCTTTATGTTTATTTGATGGTCATAACGCGACTGCTCTTGTTGTTGCCGGATTTGGCCATCAAATTGATTATCCCGCTGCGACAGCGCTCAATTCCTGATTTGTCCTTTGTTTTAGTTTCATTTTATACTTTTGGCTTTTTTGTTGGCTTTTCTCAATGATTTTTGCCCGCGGTTGCAGTTTTATATTCATTTCTTCGTATTGCCTTTTTTTTGGCACTAAAACTGCTGCTCGTTGGCACAATTGAATTTATGACATGCAATTTGCTTTGACATTAAGACAAATTGAATGCTTACGGCCCTGTTATCATTGCCAATAAAATGGCAGCCATCTCTCTGCACATTGCACATTAAAGTCTTGTGGCCAAATGAGCTGAGAATATTTGCAATGAGCAACAAAAAAAAGATTTTCAATTACACGCACTTCACTCAAAAGACGCCAAAAAAGTAGAAAAACCAGTTCATCATTTTCCCCACACATTTTCACCTCAATTTTCAATTTATCTCCTGCATGTGTGTGTGTGTACACAATTACACACAGATTTAAGTTGTTATTTTGGCATTTTGAATTCAAAGTGCTTTTGTTGACGCAAAATGTTACCATGTTTTATGGTCATCATCATCATTGGCGCGTTGATGCGATCTTTCAGCTCTCAAAACCATAACTCTCAGTGCAGCCCTGACCAGGGCTACACAGACGTGTATGTGTGTGGCTAACCACCTTTCATTGTTGCGGTCACAGGTTGGGAATCTTTACAGCTGCACGTGCTTTACGCTTCGAACACTCAACTCAATGGTATTGCAATTTTTGGTTACAGTTTGTGGTTCAGCAATTAGTTCAAATTTCAGTTCGGCTTTGCAGATAATCAGTAGAAACTTTTAAAATATATTCTATAAAGTTTAAATTCTATAAATATTTGTTTTATTGTCTTTAATTTGCAATTATTTAATTTAATACCAATAAATTCTATTCAATTGATTAAAGCATTTTCAGTGCCTGCTAATTCTATGATTTTAATCAAAATTTATTTATTAAACTCTCTGCCATTTCAAAACTTGTTTATTTATGATTTCATTTGGAAAACTCCCTGACGCAGTGTATATTGTGTTGGCTGTGTTTAAGCCTATTCTGTATATGTTTTAAGGCCAGTCTTTTGCGTTTGCATTGCGGTTCGTTTTACATTTTAACGCTTTATAAACAAAATACCTTTTTTTCTTATTTATATATTTAATTTATTTGAATAAATTGCACATTGCAATGTGAGCAAAAATTGTACAAAAGTGGACAACGAACGACGCAAAGCGAAAGGAATGTGGAAATGTGGAAAATCATCTGTCAAATGGTTTCGCATATATGCAAAAATTGCAATTGTAGCAATGTAGCAATGTGTTTGTGGTGGCAATCTCTGATGTTGCCACAAATGCACAAACACACAAACATGAGCTTGTTGATGATGTTGCCTCGGGCCTCGGGGGCTTGTGTGGCAACATCATAGAGTACTGTTCAAATGATGTGTTGCATACTTTTAAGCGCGTCAATAAACACGGCAATTTTTATACCCGGTAGCCGTTGGGTATTATATTGGGTATATTGGCAGCGTTGCAGCTGGAAAGCACTTAAATTAATAACGACTGCGCCGATTTTACTTGACCAGATTCGACTTTATGTCTGCATAACAAATTCTGCAATATTTATTTCAGCGAGCACTTAAAAGTATGCTATAGTTTTTTGTTTTAGCCTTTAGCAATTAAATTGAATGACAGGTATTTTATAGTCGATCGTTCATTGCTCAAAATTTATTTGTTTGCATTCGTAAATTGTGCATTTGCTTTAATTCACGATTATTACAGCAAATCGGCTTAAAGCGAGCAAAAGCAGCAGCAGTACAGAGCTAGAGATCAGAATCCCATTCAATGGCCTTCCAAGTTGCTTGGCTCTGCCTTTGGCTCTTTGTTTTTAATGACTCGACGCTATTGTTTGGCTTTAACTCGAACTCGTACTCGTTTACAGTTCGCTGTCGTGGCATGAGTCCAAGTAATTTTAATTCTATTACCCATTACCCGTTTAGAGAGCTATAGTGAGAAAGAGAGAGGGAGAGAGGGAGTTAGTACTGTTGGAAAAGGAGCCACGTTCTAAAGTACTGGCTGCTGCAACTGGAACTGCACTTAATTTCTATTATAATGATGACATGCCGTCTGCAAGGCAGTCAGTCCTCGAGGCAGAACACGCCCACTTTGGCCCATACGCCCAAAATGCCCACACGTAGCACAGGAATGACTTTTGCTGCAGTTTGCCATTTTATTTTTATACCGCGTCATAGAATTTCTTTTTCCCTTTACCCACTTCCCTCTTACCCCTTCCCTTTTGGTTTGGTTTGGCTTTTTTTATGCCATTTGGCGACGCGACGCTTCCGCTTTTATGGACATTTAGATGCAAAGTTTCTGGCATAAAAATGGCGTGGCAGATAATTTTCATAATTTTCAACTACATTTCATTGTGCAACTGTGCGAGGGCGTTGGCGTTTGGCGACGGGGGCGTGGCCCGGACACGGACATAGAGGGGGACGTGAACGTGGACACAGACCTGCTCTTGGTACTCCGCGTTTGGCCAGTCGCTTTCAACTGGCTCGTTATTCTCAGTTTTATTTTCGTGTGACACTAAAAAGGAAGCGAAAAGTCAAAGTCGCTGTTGCTGCTGCTGCTGCTGCTGTTACTGCTGTTCTGTTGCTGCAAAGTTGGTTTTTATTAGCTTGCTTCTTGCCTGGCATTCCATTTGGTCACTTTGCTCACATTTTGCAACCAGCAAAGGCAGCAGCAGCAACTACAACTACAACAACAACAGCAGCAGCTTTGTTGACGCCAGTCTGTAGTTGGCAGTGTATTATATTTTATTAGCTCTGCTGGCAAATTTATGTTATTAAACGACTTAAAGCCGTTGCTGCTGCTGCAACGACAAATGCTTTAAGACGCCCGCCTGAAAGTATGCTATAAAATTTGCAGTTGCTAACAAGCGACTCAACTCAGAGAGGAAGCGAGAGAGAGAGCGCGTGTGAGTGCGGAAGAGATAACGTGTGTACGGAGAATGCTTAGCATATTCCAATCAAATGGAAAATGTAACAAAGTTACGTTAAACGCATTACGTGGCTGATAGGCGACAGGCGACAGGCGCACACACATGATAGCATATGTTGTATCAATCGATGGGGATGCAGTTAAGAGCTGCATGTAAACGGGTTTTATGGCACACACACACACACACATTCGCTTGTCACCTGCAAATAATGAAAAACTGTGTGTGTGGTAAAAAGCGCATTAAAGTCGCTTTGATTCCTAATGGTTGTGATAATAAACTCGTACAGCTCTGGCGCCAGCAAAAATTATAGAAAATAGAATTCGTTTATGAGTTTTTAGCTCATAATTTTGAGCTGATGTCGGTGGCTCTTTCAATAAGTACGTTATTAAAACAATAATAAAAGTAGAAAATAATAAAATATAAATAAATTAGTTTTGCAAATGCTATGCCAACTGTGTGTCGTTGCTGTCTATGCGAATCAACAGTGACATAAATTTAATTTAAATGTAAATTAATTTTTACCATATGCAACTGCAGGGGGAGTAGGGTAGCTAGTGGTATTAGGAGAAAGTTTTAAGCTTACTTATGCCAACTATATGTAGTATGTGAAACAGACTTACGCTCTGTGTGTGTGTGTGTTTGCAGTCATAGATTGTCCCTGGGTAAAGGGCACCCTTACTGAGCCAGCTCGATGAAAGTTAGCTGAGTTGGCTTTCTACTTTATTTTTTGGCATTGAAACTGCTGCGAACGTTTCCGTTTTGAACTTTAGCATATCCGGCATTTGCTTACCTTTCAAATTGGCTCTACTCAGTACGTCCAGAGACGGCATCTTGGGAACTGCAAAACAGAAAACAGAAACCAGAAAACTTTAGCAACTTTCAGGTGTAATATGCGGAAATGCTCACATTCAGATTTGAGGCTACGTTTACGTACTTTAAAGTAAATATTTGTACATTGACTTGACTTTTAGACAGCCTGTCTGTCCGTCTATCATCTCTTCCTCTCTCTGTCCCACTCTATCACTGTTTCTGTCTCTTTCTATATGCAAATTTAAATTTGCTTGGCATGCAAATCAATTTGCTACAGCACAAGTGTCACTTTTTGCACCGTTCTTACAATGGTTTATGTTATTTGATTGTGTGAGTGACTGTAGTGACTTGTAGTGACTAAAGTACAAGCAGTAGAATTATATTTTATATTGTAGTTACTTTGCATGCTAAAAGATTGTTTTGTGTTTCTAAAATTTGTCCAGCTGCAAATGTATTTCATTGTTCGCTTCTATGACAATGTAAAAATTTGTAAGGAACTTTCGTTGTTGTTGCTGTAAACGTGTTCATATGAGATAACACACCTGCTCTTCCTACCTCTGCTCTCTTACATTACGCAATTCTTATCTATTTTGCACAGTGTATAGACTTCTACTGCTGCTGCTTCTGAGTTTGTAAATAAAAACAATTAGATTTTTGGTGTGTTGTGCCATTTTAATTGAAAACTTATCAAACATTTTCCACTCTGATTGCGTTGCCAACAATGAATGCATTTCACTTGAGCATTTGCAGATAAAACTTGTAATTAATACAAGTATTTGTTGCATTTTCCATACTTGTGTAGTGCAAACTGTTACATGAGTTTAGCCAGGTGTTTCAAATACCCTATAACTATCGAATTTGGGGGTAATGTGCGCTTGAGACTCCACTCTCCTTATTAGTTTAGATCAAAAGAGGGTTTAAATAAACAGGATCAGTCAGTAAACAGTTGTTTCTTTAAGTCAGCTAGAGTATACCCTGTAATTTAACACTTTGAGCTACGGTATATAAAGGCGGCCCTTTGATATGAACTCTAAAATCCTTTTCCCTCACAAAATTCAGTTTATAATAGGTATTAAAAGTCAGTAAGAGGGTATCTAACAGTCGATCAACCACTGTAGATGTCTTGGTACACTATTTCTATGCTGCTGGTCACTTTTATTAGCTTAACACCGATCGCACGTGTACAAATTCAGCTACAGTTCAAATAAACAACACAGCTGTTTAATGGCTCACAACATAGTTAGCTAGAGCTACTAAGTTTCGCTCTCTATTGGATAACTTGCAAGTCAATAGGAACTTACAACAAATACAGCTGTATAGCTGAAAAAACACAAGTCCTAAACTAGCTACAGTAGCTACTAAAAGTCTTATACCCTGTTGTATCTAGAGCCCTTTGGTTGGCTTAAAAGTCTATTAATTTTGATAGCACGTGGACAAATTGTGATTAATTGGGTCTCCCAGTCATTTAGTGTGTCACTTGCCGAGTTAATTAATAGAAATTTAATTCTAATCTCGAGAGCATTCCAAATAATCATTATCTAAATGGCAATCGTAAAGTTCACGTTTCTGGCGAGTGACTGCAGCTGATTATCAATGCAAATCATCAAAATCATGATCGGTAATCAAAAATTATAAATAGATTTAACTTATAATAAGACAAAGTTATATTTTTTGTAGCCACTGTAGGTTGAGTAATTGACGTGCAGATTGCATGCTGATAAGGCGCATTGTTTTGCTTTTTAAACTGGTTGAGAATATATGATAGACTTGGAGAGATATAGCCAAACTGCAGGTTATAGTCCGAAAAATATTTATAGTTTTGTCTGTCTGAACTTTTGGTTATTTTGAAATCAGTGCAAAAGGTAATCGCAGGTTGTAAACAAATGTCGACACTTTCTGCTGATTTGTATGCTATGATTTGTGTGATTTGCGACGCAACTGAAACCTTAACCGATGACGTATTGGCCATAAACATCGCTTTAGGCATTTATTGGCCACTTGAGGGTCGAAATACCACAAAAAATCAGCAGACGTTAACTGATTTAAGCACGGGGAGCACACGCCACAATACGATACGACTTGCTATGCGTATCTAATCAACGCGCTGTCCACTTGGCTAGACCCCACTGTACGATACCACCCATTGATATTTTGATAAGCAAACAATTTGCATCACAAATCATTCACACAGTAGTGGCAGTTGTATTGGTATAGGTATTAGTATAGGTACTAGTATTAGTCGTAGTAATAGTAGTTGTTTTAGTTGCTTCTTCTTCTTCTCTTTGCCAGTATAAAAAGCAGTCGCATTTCTGCATTGAACTCAGTGTGAAACTGTCGTTTCGTACAACAACAAAATGTTTCTGACCAAAGGTCTCGTCTGCATTGCCTTCTTGGCGCTGGCCAGTGCACAGTTCTCGCCCAACTATGTGAGTGGTCGCAATGGCATGGTCCATTTGTTTGAGTGGAAGTGGGATGACATTGCCGCCGAGTGCGAGAACTTCCTGGGACCCAAAGGCTACGCTGGTGTGCAGGTAAGTCTAAGGAAATTTAGTGTAGACTGAGTAACTGACTCCTCCTACCTTCCCAGGTCTCCCCTGTCAATGAGAACGCCGTGATCAGCAACCGCCCCTGGTGGGAGCGTTACCAGCCCATCTCCTACAAGCTCACCACTCGCTCGGGTAACGAGCAGCAGTTCGCCAGCATGGTCAGGCGTTGCAACAATGTGGGCGTGCGCACCTATGTGGATGTGGTGTTCAATCACATGGCTGCTAATGGTGGCAACTCTGGCACTGGCGGCAGCTCAGCTGATCCCGGTTCCAAGAGCTTTCCAGCTGTGCCCTTCTCCTCGCTGGACTTTAATCCCACCTGTGCCATTACCAACTATGCTGATCCCATCAATGTGCGCAATTGCGAGCTTGTGGGTCTGCGCGATCTTAACCAGGGCAACTCCTGGGTGCGTGACAAGATTGTTGAGTTCCTGGACCATTTGACTGACTTGGGTGTTGCTGGTTTCCGTGTGGATGCTGCCAAGCACATGTGGCCCGGAGATTTGGGTGCCATCTATGGACGTTTGAAGAACTTGAACACTGATCATGGCTTTAGCTCGGGCTCCAAGCCCTACATCTTCCAGGAGGTCATTGATTTGGGCGGTGAGGCCATCTCAAAGTCTGAGTACACTGGCATGGGTGCCATCACTGAATTCCGTCACTCCGATTCCATTGGCAAGGTCTTCCGCGGCAAGGATCAGCTGCGTTATCTGAGCAACTGGGGCACCGCCTGGGGCTTCGCTGCCTCCGATCGTTCACTGGTCTTTGTTGATAACCACGACAATCAGCGTGGACACGGTGCTGGCGGTGCTGATGTGCTTACCTACAAGGTGGCCAAGCAGTACAAAATGGCCTCTGCCTTCATGTTGGCCCATCCCTTTGGCACACCCCGTGTCATGTCCTCCTTTGCCTTCGATAACACCGATCAGGGACCACCCACCACCGATGGCCATAACATTGCCTCACCCAAATTCAACAGCGACAACTCCTGCAGCAATGGCTGGGTCTGTGAGCATCGTTGGCGCCAGATCTACAACATGGTTGGCTTCAGAAATGCCGTCGGAGATGCTGGTATACAGAACTGGTGGGATAATGGCAGCAATCAAATCTCCTTTAGCCGTGGCAATCGTGGCTTTGTGGCCTTCAACAATGACAACTATGATCTGAACAGCTCGCTGCAAACTGGTCTGCCAGCTGGTACCTACTGTGATGTCATCTCTGGCCAGAAGAACGGCTCCAGCTGCAGTGGCAAGAGCATTCAGGTGGGCTCCGATGGACGTGCCAATATCTCCATACGCAACTCGGAGGACGATGGTGTTGTGGCCATTCACATTAACGCCAAGTTGTAGAGAAAAGTTGAACCGAAAATTACTACAATAAGCAAGCGACTAACAAATTTGTGATTAAAATTAAACGAACATAAAAGAAATTGAGTTTCAATGAAAAGCTGTTGAAGTGTGCTCGTTGGTCAGCTACAAGGACTCGTGCATGTCCTGCGCAGACATGCCTTAACAATTAACTGGCGAATTTATGTGACTTTTCTATCAAATTAATTAAATTTCACAATAAAAAACTCAGCTTGTAGATGGGTCAGTGCCGATAAAAGTCCATTACGCAGCTGACAAATGCAGGTGACAAAGTGAAAAGGAAATAAAAAATTGGTTCATAGGCTAGAAAGGTTAAAGGGATAACTGCAGTGTAGCGTAAGAAAAGAGTTTTGCAGTTGGTGACATTTCTAATGCTGATTTACGCAACGACTGGCCATAAAAAGCTGCCCATAAATAGCACACATTATCCGGCAACTAACATGCCAAACATATCGCACAACATTATCATTTGTCAGCTCTCTCTGTCGCTCCTGCTCCTGCTGCTGCTGCTGCTCAGCTGTCTTGCTCACTCACCCTCTGGCTAGACATAATGCATTGTATTTAAATCTGTGGAACAAATAAGTGTAGTGCTCTTGTACTCTGCTGCATTTTTAGTCAGTACACTGAAAGTCATGAAGGAAAAGCTGTGTGGAATTTTAGTTACTTTGGCTTAATTTACAGTCAACTCTTTTAGACATACTATAGACTAGTTAAATAAGCCTCAGCTTTATTTAAATAAAATATTTTTCCACCTCTTAGTTATGCTTAAATTATAAACTGTTGATTCCTTAGCTCTAAAATCATGTTGGTTTACTCTGACAGTTGTTTTCTGCTACCCAGCAAAGGCTGTAACTGTTTTGTTCAGTGTACTTCAGAGGTACATCTGCAGAGGACTTTTCTCTTTTCCACTCTCCTCTGCTTTCCCCAACCCTCACAACTCACAACAGCTCCTGCTGTTTGTGCAATTCTGTTGCATAAAAATATGCAGTCATAACTTGCGTCCAGAGCTTGGCTTGATATGAATGAATGTGTGCAACTCTATCAAAGGATTTTCATGTCATTTACTAGAGGTCAAGTGAGTCTACTAAGCAGACACACACTCACACTCACACACACACTGTGTTTGTGTTTGTTGTAGCTACATGGCTTATGTGAGTATAAAGTTGAGTTTCCTGCTACTTTAACTTCCTGCTGTGTGTGTTGTGTGTGTGTGTGTGTGTGTATTGTAAATATATACAAAACAGCGCATAATTCTTAATAAAGTCATAAAATTGCAAAGTAAATCAGTTTTCTGAACGAACGCAGCGCAGCGCAGATAAACTCGACTTTTTATTACACAAAACGCAATTTTCATATGCTTCATGCAAGAAGATTGTGATTTAGACTGTGTATGTATATGTTTATGTGCACATATGTGTGTGTGTTCAAATCCATCTGCATAAAGAGCAAAAAATCACAAGTCACATCAAACATTGTGTGTGTGTGTGTGTGTGTGTGTGTGTGTTGTTGTGTACAAGGCAAAAAAGTAAAAAAAAGCAAAGCCCGAGTATGTCTAGATTGCGGTTTTCCCTTATTTCATCTCTTTACTTTTTTTGCCTTCACGTTTATTGTTGGCTAAGGCAAATACGGGGGAAAGTGGAGCCAGGAGACTCAGTTGATGTCTAACTGACGGGACCCCAGGCACAGCTACAGTAAATGCTGAGTTTGGCGACTGTAGTCATAGCCTGCTTGGCAGATATAAAAAAATAAAATTAATTTAAAATTGCTGACAAAGGAGAGCAACGTATTTTGTATTTATGCAAAATATCCAAATATCAAAAATATGAACCGAGATTCTTGTCGTTCTCTTGGCGCCGCACACGTGAGCCAAAAAGACAACACAAAAGCAGCTAAAGGACTAGACTTGTCGCTTAAATTTCCCACTGTGCCCCATACTAAAATTAATAACAACTTTTAGGCGCTTTAAACTCAACAACTTTTACTTTTACTCCAAACATATTTGTTTAATTTTAAGAACTGTCTGTCTGTTTTTTGGTAAGAAGTGTGAATACTGAGCGCATATGCTTTCAATTTGATGTCAGTTGAATAACATTGCAACCCTTTTGCTGCTATAAACATGTTCTGACAGCCTGTCAAACAACTTTTCCAACTGACTTTTAAATATTAATGCGATGTTTGGACGTAGCTCTCTCGCATGTGCCCCAGCTTAGTATGTGAACTTTTCAAGAAATTGAAAAACAAGACAAACTATAAGAGGTTAGAGATAAATGCTCATATATTTAATTGCCAGCTGGTTGGTTGTTGTGCACCGCAACCAATCAAATCTGCAAGGCCACAGCCAGCGCCCAAGCCCGTGCAGATATAACAAGTGTAGCGAGCAAATGGACGCTGGATATTAGAGCTTTTAAAAATTACATTTACCGACATTTATCTTCAATTTTTTATGCGATGCGAAGCAGTGAAAACTGGCTAAAATGGCAACAAACAGAGCACAGAAAGAGAGAGAGAGAGAGAAAAAATGAAGCAGAAAAACAATTTGATTTAGCTGCAGGCAAATATTAAATGCATGTGCAGAGAGACCTCTAACAACCATAGAATGCTTTCAGGGGTCACAACTGGGGCTGGGGTGGCAAGAGGACAACATCAAAATCAACAACCAACAACTGGCAACTGGCAACTGCAGCCAGGATGCGGCCGCGAATTGTAGCCATGCTGACAGGCAGCGGAAAGCACATTTGTAACGATAACGTTCATTTCTATTTCACACAAGCAACAGCAGTGTATGTGTGTATTCCTCTATGTGTGACCATTAATTTTGAGCGCGTTTAACATGAAAACTACATGGCACAACTGATTTCGCTCACCCTGTACAAACAGAGACACACTGGGCAGATAGTTCATGCCCGCGAGCCAACAATGAAACAGTTATACTATAAATAAGTAAGTAAGCGGGCGAATAAAAAAAATAAATACAAAACAAGAAATATTAAAAGGAAAGCAGTGGCAGAGGGTGAGGAGGGGCAACAATAAAACGAAGACAAACAAAATAAAACGAAACTGCAAACGAAATGTGAACATGGGGAAAAAAGCGCAAAAAGCGGGTCAGTGCGCACAAAATGGCAGCAATGATGACGGCGGAAGCCGCCGCCGACGACGACGACGACGACGACGATGCTGAGCGGAAACTGACGAAAGAGCAAAAAGAAGCAGCAGCAGCAGCAGCAGCATCACCAGCAGCATGTATAAAATGCAGATATTGCACAGCAACCTCCTCTCACTCTTTACTGCCCTCTCTTGCCATTTGTCTCCTTGCGCTGTTCGTTCATCGTACATCAAGGCGTGGCGCGTATTTTACGCAAAATAAAACAAATAAAAAGAAAGTAAAATAAAAAAAAGACAAACAAGAAAAGCTTTAGACAAGAGTGCCACACAACGAGACTGCCTGACTTGAGGATACCTGACGCTTGACTGCTTCAAAGTGCGACATTTAAGCGTGTGAAGTTTTAAGCTTACGATTACTAGACGTAACTGTTTAGCCTGCTTTAAACTTTAAGTTGAGTCAAGCTTCAGTTTGCTTCCAACATTTACTGCAAATACTTATGATACCCTCGTCACAGGGCATAAAAACGAATGGAAGAAACCAAAAGCAAATGTGCGCAGACAATGTAATATACAGCATGGCCACAGCACGCGTTGTTTTCATTTCACACACTCGCACACACACCGCATACCAACACGCAAAACGAGAATCATCAGCTCTAACTCACAGCGTACGCGTCGTATGCGTAACGTGCAAATAAATAAGTGCGCTCAAAAGTATGCACCAAAAAACAACGCCAACTCTGCGCTTTTTCACATTTTGTGCGGAATTCAAGCTATTAAATGTTTGGAAAAAGTTACCAAATCATTTAAACACTCGGCCCAATTTATTTGCACGTATTCTGTTTATTTAGCTAATTGTTTAAGTCTTATAAATAACAAATGGCATGCTGTTTGTATGTCAGTCAGTGACTGTTGCTGTTGTTGTTGCTGTGCATAGCAAATGCCAAGTTGCTTGTGATTATGTCTTTGTGCGCTGGCTGCAATCAAAACCGCTAATTACTGCACCTAGCGCCTCAAGCTCAAGCAACAGCTTTAACACTCTCCACATCATTAGCAGCTGGTGGCGTTGCACAAAGCGCATGATAAGCTCTTGTCAGTAGAGTTCAGTCAGGTGTGTGTTGGTGTGTTTGTGTGGGAACTACAACAGTTGCAGTGCACAGCCATAAATTGTATTAGTATTGAGCATTTTGAAAAGTGTCACTAGAATGAGTTGTGAAACTTTAAGTTGATTTACAATGTTGTTAAAGTTAATTAGTTGTTGTCACAGCTGTTTAATTACCGTATCGAGTTGCAGCCTAAGGGCGAATGCAATGCAATGCAGCACAGAGCAGTGCAGACAAATTACGCATACGACAGGTGTGCTGGTTAGTCCCTCGGGCAGTTTGGTCAATGATGCCAATGCTGTTGCTCATTGAGCGGCTAGATATATGGCTAAAGAGAGAGAGAGAGAGAGGCACTGCTGCTGTCAAATTGACAAACAGTCTGTCGAGATCTGGGCAACACTTTGGCTGCTAAATGTCACCGTCACACAGCAACACACTCATCTTAAACACTTTTTCAGCTTTTGGCTGGTGCTGCGTTGACGTGCACTGTTATTGGAATGTCCTTAGGCAAAAGCATTTCACATGCTGCATTGCTGATGATGACGGGACTGACGACTATTTGCTGATAAACAGCATGGCTTTTTCCTCTCGTCCAACAATGTCAATTACCAGCCAACGTCTGTACACGAGCCTCTCATGTCGAATTATCACTCAGCATTTGCCTCTGCAGCAGATTTGCACATCCTTTTTACCTTCAAATTCGTTTTTTTCCTGCTTTTCCTGCTTTTCTTTTGCTTTTGAATGTGTCTTTCTATTTTAAGTGCTATGCAAATAGGTTGGTTTGCACAGAGCCAGAGCTGCTGATGCTGCTTGCTTTCGACTGATTTCGCCTTTTATTCTTTTGTCGACCCGCTTTTAGCAGAAGCCATTGCCATTCATTCGGGCCAATGTGTGTGGGTTTAACTTGCGGCCAGCTTGTGGCATGTACGTGTGTGTGTATGTGTTAGCCATTTACTTTTTATTGGTCAAGTTAAGCATTTTCTGTTTAGCATTTGAACACTTGAAATTGTTTGTCGATTTGTTTGCCATTTGTTGACAGTCAAGTTTGCCAGACAGCAGCAGCACTCAAGGACTTAAGCACAACAGGTTCAACACCTTAAAAATGTGTTTCATTTTCTCTCTGGCTTTATCATGTGATTACATTCACTTTACTGTACATTTTTTGGCTTCAAAAAGGTTGGCATGGCAAAGTTTGCAGCTTCAAGTAGTGTAGAAAAGTCACATATTTTATTTTATTTAAAAATAACTAACAGTTAAATGATAACTACAAATTATACACACCAAAATATAGCTAATTGGCACAGACATGCATTTTCTATGCATTTACAAAAGTATTTTTATGAATATTGTAAAGAATTTAAGTGAAATGCGATTGAAACGAGCCAAGTGTGTGTTGCCAAATAACATTTGCTTTTGTCTGGGTTTTGGGTTTGAGTTTGGGCATTACAAATTGGCAAATAGTTGCCTTAAGCCCCTGAATAGTAGCACATATTTTTGGCACTTTCTACCCATACCAACCCCCCTTGGAATTGTATCAAACTGACAGTTGATATTCAGTTTTTTTTGCCATGCACAAAAAACTGTTTCTCTCTGTGCACAATGCACATGGAAATTGTAAATTCCCAGTGGACTGTTATCATTTATTACATTTCATGGTACGCCAGATATTTTGCTTTATTATTATGCTCGTTATGGCCATTTTTGAATGCGTTGTCAGGTAGCAGGCTTTCAGCAGTACCTCTACCTGTCCCTCTCCCTGTTTACCTGCATTTATGCATGACAAAGTAAATGTTTGCAATGCCAGAAGCTGTAGGGAAACTGTAGCCAGAGCTAGAGTCCACCACATAAATAAATAAGCGTATATTGTGGCCTTTGGTGTTCGGAAACAGGCAACCAAATGGAATTATATGTGAACGGAATGTGGCAATGTTAAGACTGTTGCTCGGTTGATGCCTTCGACATTCATTTGAATGGTCAATCAATCCATCAATTTGAAGTGGTATGCGTATAATTAATGCCACTCCCACATGCCATTCGCATAACGATTTGAGGCCATTTAAGTCCAATGTTCGACGTTTAATCAAGTGCTCAATTTGTGATTTGTGTGGAGATTTGTGCACAAATCCACAGCTGACAAACTTGATGCGTTTGCTTTTGGTTAAAATGGGGCGGGAGGGGGTGTGGCATAAATTAACGCAAAAACCACAAACAATTTGTGTGAATGAGTGAACTGAAATTGATTTGCACCTAATGGCCAACAGTTCTACAGGGCTTAGCTCACAAACCAGACTAGTTAAGTGGATTAGAACTTTTGCCAAATGCTGCTCAAATTAAAAACTAGTTAGCAACAAAATAAAAAAGAGAAACCAACACGAAAAAGATACAGTTGTAAGAAAAAGAGCTAAACTAGCACGTCTGTTGATAAATTACTGAGCCAGACACGACAGAAAAACTCTGAGCTCGTCTGCAAAACTAAATTAACCAGTATATGAACCCAAGCCCAAGCAAATGCAAAACTTTTTGCAACTCGAGATGGAAAGAAAATAAACCCATAAGAATAAAGTAATACGCCATTTAAATGCCAGCCACGTTTCGAACGATGTGCAAACTGGGCCTATACTTTTGGGCCTGTACTTTTCAAAAGAAAAGCGACCAAAAGCCGCAACACATCATGCTAAATACCACAACGAAATATTTGCAGCATGTGGCAGGAATCCCAGTAGCAAGTTGCTTAATAAAATTATGAAACACTCCACGGAAAGTTGATGATTTTGACAAACAAAAAAAAAAAAGAAAAGAGAGAAAAGAGCAGAGAAAAAAACAACAAACAACAGCTAAACACTTAAAGTTTAAGTGTAATTGAAAACGACAAAAAAAAAAGCAGAAGGAAACGCATCAAACCATGTGAGTGTGCGTGTGTGTGTGTGTGTGTGTGTTTGCCTCAGACCAAGCATTAATTTAACTTTATGTGGTCTCCGTTCAAATAAACTTTGAGTTAAACTTTGTGAATTATATACATAAAAGCTGCCATAAGCCGAGTAAACGAACGTCGAAGATTGCAAAAAAATAAAAAAAAAGAGAGCAGCGAATGTTTAATGCTTAAACGTTTTGCGTATGCAAATGTTGCGCATACGCTACGTTGAACGCCTCAGGTGAAAGTCAGTCAAACGTTGTGACAAGCAAACAGAGAGAAAGAGTGAGAGAGAGAGAGAGAGGGGGAGTTTTCAACATTTACTTTGTACATTAACTGCCACTGCCAAATTGTCTTTAGAGACAGCATTCACAGAACTGTCGTTTAAAACGAAAATTCATTTACTAAATCGCATGAAATTCTTTTGATTTTCTCTTAAAAAGCTATCAATTTGTTGGCATTGAACTATATTTAAGCTTAAATGGCTGTTGATTTTAAAGCAGTGTAGCAAAACTGTATTTTTGCAATCTTTTAAGTTGTCAATATTTGAAAGCCAAGTCGATGTCTAACACCTGATACATTTGGTGTGCCACTGTCTGTGTGCCACTGTCTGTGTGTGTGTGAATGAGGCGCGTGTGCATGTCTCTGTTCAGTTGCTAATACGCTTGACATGCCGCACAATCAAAATCTTGTCATCTAATCGACTTTCGCCCCCAAAAACTTTCGCATGTCAAACAACACGATGAATTCAACGCTCAACTTTCCTTTTACGCGTTCAGTTTCAGTTTTTCTGGCACCCAAAACGAAATGCCAAAGTGGTTTCCTCTCTCTTTGAGCTTTGGGCGACAGAAATGCAAATGATTTTTGTTGAAAGTACACAAGCAACTTGAGTAACTCAATACGCGAAGATGCCCCAAATGTCTCGTATTTAAATAAAGAATTTCCCTTGACTTGCTTAAGGTTTTTGTCTAAAAATTTGAATATATTAGTCTGTTAAAAATTACATTTTGCCGCCTAATTGTAAACTTTAGTCAGGTAGACAGTCTGCCAGCAAATAATCTTTTCTGTTGACCTTTTTTTGTGTGTGTCTTGCTCACCACATTGTTAGCTATTTTATTTATGCGTAAAGTTGCACAATCAAGTTGTGCTTTACTGCAAAATAAAAAGCATTATTTCAAGTTGTTGCTGGGACGCACTGCAATATTTCAAATACATAATTCAAGCGGAGCAGCGAACAGGCAAAAAGTGAAATGCAAAAAGCGGCGAAACTTTGTCGGAAGACAGAGGGGGAAGGAGAGAGAGGGGTGTGTGTCGTGACAAAACTTAATTAAAGGCAACAAAATAAGCAGAGGACAACAATCGTTTTGGCATTTGTCAAGGACAACATTAGCATTTGACTGACCTTCGGCAAAGTATTTAAACTTTTGCCATGCCTAATGCATAAATTAAAGTGCAACTTTTCTTGCTGCTTCTCTTGGTAAAATTCCGTTGTCACATGTCAACATTTCTAAAATGTAATTAATTCTTTGCATAGCTTTCTCTATTAGCTGTGTGTGTGTTTGTGTGTGTGTGTTGGTTTTTCATATTCCCAGCTTCACATTCAAAAATAAATGTCTCGCTCGGATTGCGACACACATTTACCAGAGTTTTTAATAAATGTCATACATGACATGCTGTTTTTCGTTACCAAAAGTGATTGATTTACGTCGCAATATTTGTTTTCTGTAGCGCATGCAAACAGTTAACAATTCAATACCTGTGCTATCGCTGTGATATCTATAAAAGTGTGGAAAATTATTTACAGCACAGTGTGCAGTTCAACTGGTTATTGAATTTAGTTATTAAACTTTTAGAGCTTGTCAATTGTCAGGCAGTGGAAATGTGATTTGCGGTTCTGCTTGTGGTGCATTTTCAGTTACTCAAAAAGGCCAAGCCAAACTGTCAAAGCATTGCGATATCTTCAAGCCAACTGTCACAAATGTCGACATCATTAAAATGTCATAAAGTTGTGAACACAGTGCACAGCGCAGCACAGAAAGAAGCGACAGATAAGTGTGGGTGTCAGAGAGAGGCGCTGCGAGAGACTGAGTGGGTGGGTAGTGCAACGTAGTTTGCTAAAATGTGCAAAAATTTCGCGCACTTCCGTTACATTTCGCATCCTTTTTGGCTGTTTATTTTTTGGCGGCGCTTCCTCTAGACAAACCACTGCGGATGCAGCAGCCTTAACAGTAACTGAGGCAACAAAATGACAAAGCAAGTTGCACAAACTATTTCCCTTTAAAAGAGCGAGAGAGAGAGAGAGAGAGACACAGTGGGTAGCGGGCACTACAAGTGGAAATGCGAAGTTCATGAAAATTTCATTTGATGAAAATACTCGTACTTCAAGTTGTATTTTTATAGCCAATGGCTTCAGACGTGCCTCAGTTGCGATCACGACGTTTAAAAGTTTCGAGTGTTTATGGCATAACAAGTCTATTAAACTGCTGCTCCTAATGGTCATGTCAAATGAACCGTTTACAGCTGCTTATTTTTTTTTGGGTGTGTTCGCCTGCAGTTTGACTGCACATTAATCATACGCACTGTTACAAATCAAAGGATAATCCACCAAAAATAAATCAGAGTGCAATGCCATAATCGTTTGACTAGCATCCAGCTCAATTCACTCACAGTCAATAAAGACGCTCAGTTCGAAGCCATTAAAATATATTTTGAGGGCATTTTATTTTGAAAGCTAATTAAGTGCGGCCATTAGACGTTAGACGTTCCTATGCCAACTCCCTCAATAAGTTCGATTAATGAGGCGCAACAAGCACACACACACCCACAAACACACACAGGTTGGAGGCGTGGCATTAACATTGAATTAAAGTTCAATTGGCCAGAGCAGGCTAAGGGTCGTTAATAAAGCTACTAATAGCCGCCATGTCAGGACTTAATACGGAAAGTGCTCAGTACATACACTGAAAGAACAGAAACGTTTATAAAACTATACAGAAAAAGTTAAATGGCATCTAAAGAACTCATGAATTCAGTAAAAGTTAATCCTATAAGAAAATATGACTTAAATTGGCTCTAAAGAACTCATGACTTGGAGCTGAAAGCTTAAGCATTGGAAATTGTTTTCAGTGTCTTTAGCACACTAAAGAAACAGTGTATTGACTCTGGCTGGATAAAAAATACCAACAAGCGACTTTATTTAGTGTCGGATCAGAGTTTATTATGCGTATCATGGCTTCTGCTTCAACGAGGACGGCTTGTGGATGACTCCAGACTAATTTCGATTTCATCCTCATCTTCAGAGAGATAGGGATCTTCATCCAGCACCAAATTGCTAAAGTGCACAATCATCAGCAGCAAAGCGATAAAGAGTATCACAAATAGAATGATATTATCACGTGCTATTTCCATCTCAAAGGACTTTAAAAAGTCATAGAACATATCCTGGCAGCCAACACAATTGGGTAAATCACAGCAGGATGCCTTGGACCAACTGCGATTGGCAATCTTATAATCAATGGCACCATGTTTGCCACAGCAATCAAACAGTGCCTCCAGTGGCTCAATGCGATTCCTCATCCACAGATCGTGCAACATGAGGTTCGAAAAGTATTTGCGCTCCGGTTCAAAGACATACGGCGACACACCAATGGCAAACGTGTAGATCAGCGTCATGCAGGTCAATATGATGTAGGTAACAAACCTGAAGATAGTCGGAGTTTTGGCAATAAATATGCCTAGAACGCCACTGGCTAAATGTCCCAAAATACAGAGAGTGCGTATGACAAAGAGTCGCATGCCCAGACACAAGTAAAACGAGGTGTTAACATGCTTTAAAGTCGAGCGCTTGAGTGAAATATGGTTGATGAGATCCAGCAGAAAGACACAACCCAAGGCCAAGATGACTACGTTTGACTCCAGCAAGAAATTGGAGGATATGTGGCACCAGTGAAAGAAATTTGCCATAGTCCTGGCTGGTGTTTGCCTCGCACTGACGAGACTGTGCCTGAAATGCGATTCAATGTTTATTTACTTTGAAGTCAAATGCTCGTGGGAGAGACGGGAGAGTGAGTGGGGTGAGTGATGGCAGCTTTCGGTTTTTGAAGTTGACCTCAAAGCCAACTGTTGATTTGAGCCAACTCGGCTTGGCTAATATCAACATTTGGCCAGCTGATGGTGTCGTCTGCCTGCCTTTCCTACCTCCCTGCCTACTTGCCGAGGTTTCAAGTGCAAATGAGTTTGCGCCACCTGTTGCCCATTCTCTGCCTTTCTCCCACCCCTACCCAACGGTGTTGTGGGTAAAAAAAGCAGCCACAGCTAGAATAACAGTCAACTGAAATTAAATATTTGCGCGTCTGACATCACAACTTGATGTTGATGTTGATTGCTCATGCTCAACCTCAACCTTCCCACCTCCACCCTCACCTCCAGCTCCAGCTCAAAACCCGAAAGTGAAAATGAAAAAAGAAAAATGCGAAAACAAGTGGTATGTTTGTCAACATGATACCCTGTATCGTGTTGCAAAGTGAGTCGTACACACACACTCCCACACATGTTTACTTATTTTAATATATAGCATATTCCAGTTATGCCATCTCTTTCCCACTGACAAACATGTCAATTATCGTTTGCTTATTTAGCTGAATAGACATATTCAATTTTATTGCCAGATTTTTATTGCCGTAACTTGAACCCTTATCAAAGGCCGTCAACTGAAGAGGCCAAAGGACATTTATTTATGCACATACATACATAGAGGTGTTTAAGTCATCTCTTGTGTATGTTTCGTTTCATAACTTAATTCATTATCACAGTTCTAGGAATAATCATTTATGCTGCTAACATTTCATATGAATTCGGGCTGTCAATGTATAAAAGCCACTCTCAGTCAATAGCTTTCCTAGAAAAGTCTTGACTAGCCTTGTACACCCACCCATTTCATACTACAGGGTATAAGTTTGTAAACAAAAGTGCTGACTGCGTAGGTGTTTTTCCTGTTAAGCTGGAATTGGCCGACCGAATTTTGTGTTGAATTGCTTAAAGTATTTTTAGCCTTAGAAACTGCAGCTTTTAAAGCAACTCATTAGCAAGTTTTCTGCACCATTTTGAAACTACTTTTTAGTTTTGTCATTCTTAGCTGATTAAAGGCTAAACAAATTGCAGCTGAGGCTTGTAATGAATGACATTTCCTATTGACATCGACTGTCAATCAAGCTGCGTATGTGGTCAGTTGGTTACAGCTGTGACAAGTGGCAAATAGACATATATTTGTCATTTGCCATTAAGCAGCTATAAAATATATATTTTAAATACTTAATTTAAAGTTTAATGCTTCAAATCAAAGCATTTTCTATTAGCTAAATCTAAATATTCCATATGTGTAGCTTATGTGTAAATATTTACAGTTTGGCATAGCTATTTCTAATCCCAAACACTTCATATGTAGTCTACTCCTACTTCCACATGTTAAGCTCTGAAATTAATCTAAAGTTTAGTTTACAATTTATGCGCCGCAAGCAATAAGTTAATTAAGCTGCAATTGACAGTTGAATAAATTGCTTAAATGTTTAAAGAAATATGCTTAAATTAACAGCTGTCAAAGACATGCTGCCAACTAAGCTACAAATTGTTATTTCCTGCATAAACTGTAGCTTATCTCAATTAAATATTTAAGTAGGAATATCAAGTGTTTTAATATGAGCAACTCTGTTAACAATTAGAACAATTAATCGTCTTAGCTGTGGTAAGTACGCATTAATCGCCTTTTTATAATTTGTTAGCAATAAATACATCGGTTATGTTATTTCTGCCTTTTAAAGTATTATTTTTTAATCAATTTATCACCTACCATGATGTTGTCGCACATTATAATAATTGCTTTCACACTTTGTTGTTGTTTCTGTAATTTTAAATGTTTATTTATAATTTGAGCTGTTGAATAAAGTTGCTGTAACACACCTCGTATACGTAATTAATTGAATATTTCATTTTGATGACACAGATAACAATGAAATGATTAAATAGTGGGAATTTACTTGAGGTGCCATCAATTATTTGTAGACTCTCGAATCCATGCGGCTGACTATGCACTGATTTAAGCTCTAATTGATTTCAAAGTGACGCTTATGAATTTTGCACAAAAGAGACATTGACGAGCTTATAATAATAGCGTTTGTTACATTTTTGTGTTATATATAAAGCCAAAGTTGACTTTGAAGAGTTTCAATAACAGTTCGATAGCTGCTCCAGGAGAAATGGGTTTTCGCGACTACTTTCCAACCATGTATCCACTCAAGGACAGTGAGTCGGTAAAGTCTAGTAATGCAACTTTGTATCTGTTGCGCTGCGTGTTCTTGATGGGCATACGGACACCACCTAAGAGATTCTTTTTGCTGTACTGTGTGTGGTCGTTTGCATTGAATCTAAGCTCAACATTCTATCAACCGATTGGCTTTATGACGGGCTACATTATACATTTGTCCACGTATACGCCAGCCGAGTTTCTCACTTCATTGCAGGTTGCCTTTAATGCCTGGTCCTGTTCCATTAAAGTGGTAATTGTCTGGATTCTGGTGAAACGTTTCGACAAGGCCACCGACATACTTGATGAAATGGATAAGACAGTGAAGCTACCCAGTGAACGTAGAGAAATTCATCGAGCTGTTGCCATCAGTAATCGTGTATTTTTCTTCTTCATGACTGTCTATATAAGCTATGCAACGAGCACGTTTCTAAGTGCTATTATTATGGGCAAACCGCCGTATCAGAATTATTATCCCATTTTGGATTGGCGTGCCAGCAATTGGCAGTTTTGGCTACAGTCTGGCCTTGAATACTTTGCCATGCTGGGTGCCTGCTTTCAAGATGTCTGTGTCGATTGTTATCCCGTTAACTTTGTACTACCGCTGCGCGCTCACATGAGCATCTTTGCGAATCGTTTGCGTCAATTGGGCAACAATCCGGAGGAGTTTCCCGAGCAGCGCTACGAAAAACTCATCGACTGCATCAAAGATCACAAAGTCATATTGCGGTGTGTATTTTTCAGGGTTTTTTTGATACTAATAATTACACAAAACTTGCAGCTTTTGCGATACTTTGCGTCCCATGATCGGTGGCACAATCTTTATACAATTGTTGGTGGTAGGACTTGTCATGGGCTTTACGCTCATCAACATTGTGCAGTTTGCGAATTTTGGTTCACGTGTTGCGGCTTTCTCATTTATGGGTGCCGTAGTGCTTGAGACAACGCCTTTCTGCACACTCTGCAACTATCTCACCGATGACTGCTTTAAACTGGCAGATGCTCTATTTGAGTCGAACTGGATTGAGCAGGATAAACGGTACAAGCGGACGTTGACACACTTTTTGCACAACCTGCAGAAGCCAATTGTTTTTATGGCCGGAAATGTTTTTACCATTTCCGTAGCAACCAATCTAACAGTGAGTAAATTGCTTTGAGAAGTGAATGAAAACTTCAAGAATTCATATTTAATATTGATTTAAATTATACAATTTTCGTTGCTTTAGTAAATATTGAACCATTTATTGATTTCAGGCCAGTAAATTTTCCTTTTCAGTGTTTACTCTGGTGCAAAACATGAATTTAGCTGATAAACTGGCAAAGTTATCAAAGCCTCAGGCAACGGAATCATAAATAATTAAACGTATCTAAATCAATAACAGAAAAAATAGCTGAAAATTACAAATTTTGCAAAATTTAGTTTAGAGCATAACGTTGCAATTTATTGTTTGCTTTATTTATGGCTAAAATACGCAAATACTAAAATTAGATTGGTTAAAGTTTAACTTAGTATAGCATTTTATATTATTTATTTGACACAAAGCAGGATCATAATTCAGTTTCATGTATTGCACAAGCAAATTAAAATGTTAACAAAAAACCATTGCATACTTTATAGCGCGCGTATTGAAAATAAATCTTAAATTCGTGTATGCCGAAAAGTATGCTACAAAATGTGCTAGCTGCTTACTAATTGTAATTATAATGAAATTATGATGTTTTATTTGGCCGCACCAATCAGTTAGTTGCTTAATCTACCAATTGTTTGACGTCACAATATTATTTATTGAATAAAACTCACTCTACAGCACACATATATCACTTTTCAAGGTTTTGTATCAATCAATAATTTAATCATTTTTAAATTTATCAGCAATATTCATTTGCTTCGTAATGGTGATGACCGAGAAGGCAAATTTAGCGACCTAAATTTTAAAATGCAGATAATTATAAGGGTAATAATAAGTCTAACTTTCTGATTGACTTACGCTTATGTTGCTGTTCATTGATACCGGAAAGATGCCACCGGCTATGAAAATGATGGGCTGCTGCACATTGTGTAGAAAATACAATAGAGTCGACTGGTATCTGCGAGTGGAATCTATCCAATTACTTTGAAAAACGGCATTCGCCAAGTCGGCGCAATCATCGATAATGAGATTGCAGGTGTAACAGAAGGGAAATGTTTGCAACAGAATGGTGATGACAAACATGAAGGACGCTAGGCCAGTCCACAGATCAGAGAAGAAGAAAACATTGATCAGAGTAAGACCCAGAACGACGCCAATTAACAGAAATTGAACGAAAATTGTTTGCGCTATCACAGGTCTAAGCAAATTACAGAATCTAAACGAAGTTTGCAGAGAAAATAAATGAAAATAAATTCAAATTTGATTGATTTCGCTTGCTTTACTTCAAGATTAGTTTATGGTCCAGCACACAGTTGACCAATGCATCGTAGTACTCGTTCTCAGTCATGCTCTTATCGGTGCGCAGTTTGCGTATGCGTTCCTTTAGTAAATCCAAGTGAGTACGCAGTATGAGTGTGTAGACCAATGGATAAATATCGGCAATTTGGTCCTGCAGCACAGCGATAGACATGAAAAAGTACTCACCAAGCGAGGCAGCCCAGAGCTTCAGTTTGCTATCATGATAGTCAAAAAATGGATTATACACTTGCCATGGCGGATGACCGCTGAGCACAGAGCTCAGAAATGTTGATCCCGCGAATCCGCAATAGACAATGGTGTAGATGAGAAACACATAATTGGTATGCGCCACAATCCAATGGATCTTCTTACGATCCTCGTCACTGCTGCACCGCAAATCCAGTTCATCCAATACTTTTTTGGCATCATTTAAACGCCAGAGATGCAAATAGGTGGCTAAAATCTTTACCGATGCGCCATGTGCATTGATGCACACCTGCAGCGAGGTTAGAAAGTCGCCAGGTCTGAACTGACTGATCTGCGTTATGTAGCTAAGGATGAACGCTATTGGCAGGCACAGTGAGCTGCCCACAAATGTCACCATTTTCCAGCAGATGCAGAGATAACGCAGTATACCCTTCTCTGGCGGAAACCAGCCAATAAACTTCATGGCATTGTAGAAGTAAATACAGCCATCCTGGGAACGCACGCGCTCAGTTAAAGGTGCTTCCTTAATGAGTTTAAATACCATTTTAAACGGACTTCAGTTTGTTTGTGACGCTAAGGGCCAAACTGTTTCCGGCTTTTATAGCTTAAAGTTCAGGGTAATGTGACTAAAACATATTTAGAATATGTTAAGTTTTTTATTCAGTGTTAAAGTTTTTCAGCTGTTGAATTATTCATTTGGGAAATGGCTTTACTTGACTTCGATGCCAGCGAGTGCAGTTCTAAATTGATTAATGTTCTAAGACGCATATTCTATCCACATGTTTTACTTTCCATCGTGCATTAATGATGCGTTTAAAAACAATAAAATTCTTTAGTTATTTTACCAAAAGAATTGCTCATACGCAGCGTCGACTGCATCTAAGCTGTGGCTAGTGTCTTTGCTTTAAAAACAAATTCATTTGCATGTGCGGGCAATAAACTTTAAGGGCGCAGTGTTTAGTCCTTCAAGGCTGTCTCTGTCCTTTGGGGAATGCTGCCAAAATTATAATATAATGAAATGGAAAATGGTCGCTAATCGCTCCCAAGTCAAATTCGCATTTGGCTTTTAAGTTTTTGGAAGCAGCTATTAAATTTGCTTCGCTGATAACTAACAGGCATTTTGCATAATCAGTTTTAAAGCTAATAAATACAGGCAAGTGTAATGGAGGTGTTTGCTGGTGTGTGTTGTGTGTTTTGGGCTGTGTGTGAGTGGCATGTGTTGTGTGTTGTGTGTAGTATCTTAGTATCTTGACATTTCTGTGCAGCTTTAATGAAAAATATGTTCGCAGAGTGTTATTAATATTCCTCAGAATGTCTGGCGTTTGACACATGTTTTGTTGTCCCTGTCGTTGTAGCTGCTGCTGTTTGTGTTCTTGTTGTTGTTCTTGTTGTTGTTGCTACTCATACCTTGTTGCCACTGTGCCAGCTGCTGTTGATCCTGCTGCTCTTGCTGCTCCTGCTGTCTTCGCATACAAGTTGACATTTTTTTTCATTACTTCAACGTTTCAATAGAAGCAACAGCAGCCAGCTGCCTGCCTGTGTGTGTAGTGTGTGTTGTGTACAAAGAAATTGTGTTGTGACCAAGAACAGCGCGTAAAGCAAGGGCAAGGATAATCTTTTGTTAGCCATTGTATAGCTCACACTTGAGTTGCTTTGCATTCTACTTACTTCAGGTGCGTCCTGTAGCTGCCATTTCGGCTACAACACAAATTTCTGTTTTGCAACACTTATTTGCACACACACACACACACACACTCACATACACGCGCAGTGAGTGTAAGTACACATTAGGGCCGACAGCGCAGCTTATATGCTGACGTGTTATAGAATTTGCACAGAATTTATGCAGTGTAATAAACCAAGTGGGTCTTTTGGCCCATGGTCAGAGCATTGTTGGCCGCATCTGCCTGTGCCCAAAATTAATTTTGTACTCTCCTCGGGTCGAGTCAAATCAATTAAGCCATTTAATGTAACAGCAATGGCCAGCTCCACTCTGCTTTACACTCTAAATATGTCAGCACTGTCTACGCTCTCTCGCTCTCTCTAGTTGAACTGACTTCTCTGGTTCTTTAGCTCTTAGTTCTCTGCCTAATTGCAGTTGCCGTGTATGTCCTTTCATGCCATTTTTATGTGGAGAGGTGCGAACATTCTGCGTGCATTAAATATCATCAGCGAGTCATTTATTATCGCTTGACGTATTTATTTTAATTAACGGAAATTAATGCCACACTGCGCAGCTGTGCGAACATGTTTGCACACACATTTCGGGTAAGGCAAGGACATGCTACAGCCCACGCCACGCCTCCCTACCCATCGCTACTTGACTCAACTCATCTCGCAGCTCAGCAAACACCTGACAACAAACAGACAGACAGAGGCTGTAGACACACACACACACACACACACATGAATGCACAAGACTCTGGCTCTGAAAGGATATACGACTCGTCGCAAGAAGTGTCAATCTGTTTTTGATATGTTGCAAATTAATGGAGTTAACATCGAGTGGTGTCTATGCTTTTTGGGGTACTTGAGCTACTACTTCCCTAGGCTGTGGAATTTATTTTGATCAAATGTCTAAACAAACAGACGACTTGTTTAACGCTTTAGTTAACACTCATAACTGTACTTTAAACAGTACGTTATGTTAACTAGATAACAAGTTGTGGCTCAACTGTAAATAAAACGTTATATAACTTTACATGTAGCTGCATAAGTATAAAATGCTTAGAGTAATTTAGCAGCCAAGCATTAAATTAATTTTTGTATTTTTTCAGCTAAACGTCAGAGCAAAAATGTTGCAAAAATAAAAAAAAAAGAAAGAAAATAAAATGAAAACATAAATGCACTTTGGTGGGCTGTATGTGTGTGTGTGTGTTGTGTGTGCGAATAAAATGATGATGAACGAAATTCCCCAAAGCAGCAAGCGGCCCTGAAGTACACACCCGCACACATAAGCACGCACACACACACACACACAGAGGCACACTTGTACAGCCGCACATATGTAGATGGAGATGTGCGAATGCGGGTGTAGACCAGGGTCATAAATGCCATTATTATTTGTAAACATTGCGACAGCGAGTGCCCCAAATTGTTAACTTGCTACAAGGTCGCGTACAACAGCAAACAAACAAATAAACAAACAACAACAAACAGAACGAGAGAACGAGAAACAAAACATAACAACAGTGCTGCATAAAAATCTACACACACACACACAGATGAGAAACATATTATGGTAGACAACATACAAACTTTTAATTATTTCAGCGCGCGAGGGTTTTCTTTGTATGTGTGCGTTTGTATTGTGTGTGTGTGTCTGAGCATATGTCTCCCCTTTGACATGCATAAACAAATAACAACATGAATGAACATTTAGTGTCGCTGTGGTGCCAAAAATTGCTTGACCCAAATGTAATCAGGTAATTTTGCTCGGCACTGTCAATATTTACACAGCACATATTTGAAGTTCATAACCATTTTGTAAGTTATTAAATACACACATACATACACTTGGTATACATCTCGGTCTGACACTGATTTGCCTCGGGGCAGGTATTGACTGCTTCGCAAATATTGCATGCTTAAAACGAGTCTCTGTTCGAGTCTCTGGCTGCCAATCAGCGTGGCAGTAGTGTATCACTCTCTCCCTCTCTCTCTCTCTAGTTCACTCACTCGCTCAATCAGTGTGTCAGTCCGCCATTCAGCCACTCAGTCAGTCAGTCAATCAGACAGCAGTGAAAGTAGTACAAAAGAGCAACAAACAAAATTGATTTAATAGACCTACATTATGCGGGCAACACACATACGCCGTGTATGACAGACATGCCACAGACCCCACACACATACACACACACACACCCCACTGACAACACATTAGTAACTAAAGAAAGCATTTCATATTCATTGTTCTAGCTGTCAATATGTGTGACTGCTTCTTGCACAAAAGCAACAATTATAAATTACACTTTAATCGCATTATTAACTGACTCTTTTGTGCAAGACTTGAATAAATATTTATTAAATTTTTACACTTGTTTCCGAGTTTAATTCCACACTTTATCTTCTCATATCCATTTGATTAGATTTGCCTTTGTTTATATTAACAAATTGACGAGCTTTCAAAAACAATTACAAGTAATTTAGTTGTCTGTACCCTGGATTTAGTTTGGTAGCAAACAGTCTCGACTTTCAACTCTGCCAAAAGTTTTTCAGACAGGAAATTTCATGAAGGGTATGAAATATTAGGCAACAGTTTAACTGGCATTATTTTTTAACAGTTTTCTGTTTGCTAGTTTGCATATTAGCAGCAATTAGACTTGAAATATTATAAATTGTTTAAAAAAATTTACTAATAGCTGCAGGCGTTAAAAAACTTTCATTTTTTGGCATTTAATTTCTGTTTACTCAGCGTGTTAGCAATTTCTGTTAGTTGTTTTTAAATATATTTTGATTTTTGAATTATTTGCGGCTTAGCAACAGTAAAAAGCGTATCAATTAAAGTTTGTTGGAGTTTATTTGAGTTTATATATATTATTTATAAACCTACTTTCAATTGAATTTATCAGTTTAAGTTCAGGAAATTGCGCAAATCATTTTATTCATTCGTTTAATTCAATTATGGCTCAGCAGAAACTTTTGTGTGGGCCTTTATGGCAGATACATATGTATCTTGGCTGGGGTTTTTGGCTTAAAGCTCGACAGTTGTTTCCTGTCCACTAACACGTTGGTACACAATTGCTTTTCTTGTTGTAGACGAGCTCTACACGGACAAAAAAATAGGCAACATTTTTCAATTGAAAAGAAAAACTACAACAAAACATTACACTGATAGTGTTGAATGGGTTCTTCAGGCTGGGCAACGGGATGAAAATGGTATAGGAATAGGGCTAAGAGGGAGGAGTGGGTGAGGGGCCTTAGGGGGCGTCAGACACGAAATCATTTCGAACGTGGCTGACGACAAAAGTTAAACGAGGTCAAAGTGTATGAATCCGATTCCAGCATATTGACCGTTGACTGAATGGCTGGCAAACATGCTAGCCAACAATCGCCAACAACAACAGCAGCAGCAACAATAACAACAACAACAACAATATAAATATATACCCCAAAGCAGTGCCAACTCCCTGCCTCTGTGTGTGTGTGTGTGTGTGTGAGTGGGGATTTGTATCTGTGTATTTTGTTTGTGTTTGATTGTATGTTTGCATTATTTATTGAGCAGCAGCAATGATTAAATTTCAATAAAACGAAATGAAAAAACATTTTGAGTGACTGGCAAATTACAGGCCCATTATAAATTCCTCTATTTGCAGACATGACACTCATGTCTGTCTTTCTTGCTGTTAGTTCGTCCTTTGTGCCATGTCCTGTGGTTCCTTGTGCAGCAGCAAGTTTTTAATACATTTTACGTATTTGGCCAATTCTTTTGCAATCGCCGCAGCTTCCTTTCTACGACTACTTTGTTGCAAGCCGCTGTTCCCCGCTGTGGTCGCCACAGCCAAAGCGCTCATGCAAAAGCAATTTCCTGAAGTTTTTACTCACGACACACACACACATACACTAGCACACACAGACAGACAGATGGAGAAACGTACGCACATAGAACGCGACCTCACTTGAAACGCATTGGGCAACTTGGTTGGCGTTGACTGCACGACACTCGACAGCATTCGCAAAACCAATACGACTGCGATTATGCGGCTCTGCGAGTGTACATGTGTGTGTGTGTAAGGGTGTGTGTGTGAGCGTCCTGCGCGCATACTCAAACTTACAAATTGCGCGCTGTAAGTAAGAAATCATTGAGGTTGGTCGCCACACTAATGGAAAACGACAAGCGGCATGTGGGCAAACGTTTTGCCGACCTTCCACCCCATTTCCCCATTTCCCATTTCCTTCTGCGTTCCCCCCACCACCACCCACCGCACTCTGCTGGCTTATCAACTGCAGTTTCAATCTCCTTAGTTTCCATACCTCGCACGTAGCCGGATGTTGCCGAGCGATAGTTGTCGTTGTCGATGTCAGCTCTGTGGGCAATGTGGGACTGTGGTTGAAGTTTACTTCACGTTTTCGGTTTGGTCACCGCAAAAGTTTAGCTCCTAGTTGCGGCATTTTGTGTCCTTCGAGACGCGTTCTATCCTCCTCTGTCCTGTTCTGGCCTGCAGGCATTACAGGATCAATTTCTTTTGAGCACTGATTTGTAGTACTCCCCACCACTACCTCCACTCACCCAACTCATGTTCGTTTCTTAGAAAATGGTACAACTGCAGTCCTTTTTGCTTCATTTGCCTGCCGTTGTCGTCGTCGTCGTCAGGCTGTCTGGGTTTGTCTGGCTTAATTAAATGGGTAACGCAATAAGCACGTGACATTAGCAAAGTAAACGCAATTTAGATTTCTGACACACTTCTCTATGTGTGTGGCTTAAACGCATTCTAAGCGCAAAGAGAGCGCGAGTTTACCGCTTAAGAGCGCGTGTGAAGAGCACTGGAAATTGAATGCGCACTGGAATTTGTATAGCCTACTTTGTGGCGCGCATCAGCTGTCAAAATGAAAATTAAAACGAAACCGAAACTGACCTGTAAAGCTTGCCAAGCAAAGCTTTTACTCTCTAGCGCTCTCTTGACTTCTCTTGCGCTCCTTCTTACCCTCCTCTGGTCTTGCGCATGCTCTTTGGCTGCTTTCCAGCTGTCAGACAGACACGAAGCTTTAGTTTAGCACACGGGTTTTGTGCTCGTGATTGTCTTTCATGTTCGTTGTCCTTTTGAGCCTTCGTCGTGCTGTGTGTGGCCACAACGCCAGTGTCCTTTTCAGTTCACTTCGTATACTCGTTGAAAGCTGTACACGCTACGGAAGTCACGGTGTTTTTTCCCTACACTTAACTTAAAACGGTGCCCATTAAAACAACAACAACAACAACAATAATAATAACAACAGCAACAATTTGAGACAACAATAAGCACTTGCCACAGCACAATAAGAAGCTACTTCGCCGCCGGCAAATACTTAATTCCAATTATTTGTAAGAGGGCAAGCGAAAGCAAGAAAAATGAAATAATAAATGATGAAGGGAAGCGAGAAAAGCTAAAAATAAATTTCAATAGAGCCGCCAAAAGTTCATGCTCCAAGTTCAAAACAAAAGGCGGTTCGCGTGTGTGCGTGTGTGTACACATACGTGTGTGTGCGTGTGTGGTAGTGTGTATATCCTTGTTTATCCTTGAAAACGCATTTGTGCGCGTTGAAAAATTTAATGTGCAAGTGAAAGGCAGCAACAAGGCGGAAAATTTGTCAACGCTTCGAGAGCTTTTGCTATCTACTTGTATGCGTGTGTCTTTGCCTACGACTGCTGATGCCACAAACAGTAACTGCAACAGCTTCAAATGTTGCCGCTTCTAAAAAGTTGGCAGCAGTGACAAAATAGTGAAAGCGAAAGCGAAACGCAACGCCGGAAACGGAAACGGAAGGCAGCCAAAAGGGACCAGAAGCCAACGAGGCAAGAGGCAGGAGGCAGGAGGCCACGAGCCACATCACAAGCGGCAACTGCTGCAATGTGCTGCTGCATTGTTATTTTGTTAACACTTTGACCCAAATCGCATGCAACGCGCGTGTCTGTGTGTGTGTGTGTGTGTGCTCGAGTGTGTTAGTGTCTAAAGTGCATGACCGATAAGCGCAGGTGTCATTGCCGTGACAAAGTTTCGTGTGAACAACAGATAAAACAAGCAAAAAAAAAACATAAGCAACAAAACAAAAGCGGAAGTAAGTGCAAAAGTAGAAGGATTAAAGGATAACACGTAGCTACAACGTGAACAATATCAGTTAAATCAACTCACGCTCACTCGCTGCGTGTGTCCAAAGTTGAGGCAGGACACAGCAGCAGCAGCAGCAGCAGCCATTTAACAGCCAAAAAGCAGCCAGAACAGCAGCCAAAACTTGCTACATACTCACACGTAAGTTTGACACCTGTAAAATGTATGACTTTTATTTAACACACTCATACACACACACACACACAGTGTCTTCCTCGCTCTCATATGTTAGCATTTTTATGTGAGATTTGAGATTTGAAAGTTTGGCATTCCTTAGTTTATGGCCAGAGGCAGTATGTTAACTTGGTTTACCGAGCTGAGCCACAAACATTTCACATTTCACATTTCACATTCAACATTTATGACAGCATAAATCTTGTATCTTATCATTTACTTTCATTGCATGTGTAAAAGCCAAAATGTGATAACATAAATGTATAGATTTAAGCACATTATTTGTGTTTGTAATTATATAACTGTGTATGCTATAAATAATTCGCTTTAAACACACATTATACAACCTTTAGGAATTCCTGTTGCCTTTGACCTTTTTTGCATTGTCTATGCTCGGCTTAAAATCCCTTTTAGGGTCAATAAGATTCACAGTTATTTATTTTAAACCTTTTTACTCTGCTGTATTTTTGTTATTTCAAGTTATTTGTCAAGGACTTTTTATTTATATTTCATTAAAGGCATTTCACCACTCTTAAGCTTTATCCACTATTTATACGTTTCTTAAAATAATTTTTGAATTTAGTTAATTGATCATTTGGCCTTATTAAATATTTAAAAGCTGCTTAGCATTTCTTTAAGCACGCGATTTTCTATATAATCGTATTAATAGACTTACGTGGAAAAGCCTTTGAAAGGACAATATTATTTGGAAAATATTGGCCAATTATTTACAATTTGTATAAGCCATTTTAAGGCTGGCATAACGTTGGTTACCAGGAACCAAATGCCTCACATAACACTTTAGTTTCGAGTGCATATCGATGAGAAATAATTAAAAAATTTCCTTTGGAGTTTGGAGTTAATCAAAATTAGTAATGTTTGCTATGGCATTTAATTATTATTTTGGCCGAAAACGTGACACAAACGAGGCCAATGCGATTATGAAAACTTAACGCAGAACCCACCGCACGACTAAGCGCAATTTTCTAGGGGGGGACTGGTAGGGAAAATGGAGGTAGAAATATGCAGATGGCATATACCATAAAGCACATCTCTAGCGACGGCTTCTTAATGAAATGACAAAATGAAAACACGGGAAAATCGCTGGGAAAAGCTAAATATTTGCTTATGCCCAGGAGATACAACGCTAATGGCAAAAGTCGACGAGACAACGAAGGCGACGTCGACTACGTGAGACATTGAGACGGTCGACGGTCGACAGTTGTGATGAGCAAATCATCCAAGTGTGAGTTTAATGCAGAGTGTGTGAGCGTGTGTGTGTGTGTGTGTGTGCGAGTGTGTGGCAAATGTGGCAAGACAGCACTGCGCTGTGGCATGAAAGCAATTAAATATATTTCCGCTTCGATGTCAAAATTAATGTGAATTTGATATTTGAAAGCGTGCACGCACAGGGACACGCACTGCGACGACTAAGGCGGATTGGTACATGTCTGGGCGTGGC
The DNA here is from genome assembly GCA_035046005.1 of Drosophila acutilabella. Taxonomy (NCBI): domain Eukaryota; kingdom Metazoa; phylum Arthropoda; class Insecta; order Diptera; family Drosophilidae; genus Drosophila; species Drosophila acutilabella. The sequence goes on along the minus strand of JAWNOK010000024.1, from coordinate 9,323,753 downwards.
TGCTTGGTTGGTTGGCTGACAAGACACCGGGCTGTGTCAACGCTTTGGCTGTCAGCCAATTTAAGGAGGCCATGCAGTAACCTTTCGATGAAAATGGCCTCCCTTCAGCACCTTAAGGGTTCACCACGTTAACATGCTAAATATGGCGACGCCTTTGGGCCATGTCAGTTGTTTTTGTCCCTGTCTCTGTCTCTGCCTCTGCCTCTGCTTGTTTCGTTTGCTGTCTGGACGTTGACACAAATTTCTAGTGGCATTCCCCAAAGGCGCGGGAGTAAGTACTTGGCGTGTGTTGTAATTGCAAATGAATGGGGTCTACTGGGCGTATGTGTAATATGCGTTCTATTTGTGCCTAAACGAAGCTAAAAACTCAACATTTGCTGACTAAACTGTTTAAATTTGACTACTGACTATTATTAACAAAATACAACAAAGAAAAAAGGGGAAAACAAACATGAAGCACTTTTTGCTCAACTTCTGGACAGATTGTTATCTTGACTTGATTGTGTGTGCGTGTGTGTGTATGTGTGTGTGTGTGTGTGTGTGTGTGTAACTTGGGACAGTTGACAGTTTTTGCTTTGTCTAGTTATTTATGCAAAATATCTACAAGCATAATAACAATGGCAAATAAAAAGCAAACAATATTTAAATAAAGGATTATCAAGACAGGGCCAACTAACTTTGCCTGCAGCAAAGGCATTCACATTCTAGCAAGAAAAGCAACTAAACCAACTACGAAACTCAAGAAAAACATGGCAAATGGTAGAGAGCAGTTGGGACATTGCTTATGACTTGGCCAGCTGCCTGTCAGGACTTTCTCTCTCTTGCAGACTGGCTGGCAGCCTGCTGTGTCCTGTCTACGTCTATGTCGCCGCATATTTTATACTCCATCTCTCCCTACATCTCCCATCAACTCACAGACATTGTTTCTATTTTGTTGCTGCCTTTTTAAATTCATTTTTATTCATTAGACTATTGCACGAGATGATGTCATGTTAACCACGCGTCTTGTCTTGCACGTACAGCCAGTTATTATGCTAAGCATATGGGTATCAGCTTTGACACAGCGACACTTTTGCCCTGTGCTAGGCATAGGATCACATATGAATCTCAAGGCATAAACATAACCATTTTTTATTCAATGGCATGCTTTGATTTGCTTAGCTTACTTCTAGGCGCGTCCATTTCCATTTCTATTTTCTTTTTTAAAATTCTATTTAAATTCCCAATTCCATTTCGTTTTTCAATTCCATATGCATTTATTGCAAACTGTTCCAGCTTTTACCAGCCTTTGCCAAAAGTTTTAATTTCCATTTAGATATATTTTTGGGCGACTTTTGGCAAACGGCTGCTGGACTTATCTGCCGAATTGCATTCAGTGTGTGCTGCAGCTGACGCTAATGCTAACGCTATGTGCCCGCATTGTGTCTGGCTCTTTTGCAGATAAATATCGTATATCGGTTGCCTTTAATGCTTTCCATTTGATTGCTTGCATTTTATGCGCCCCGCATTTTATTTATGGCAAGTGTCTGTCTCTATGGAGCTCTGTCTCTTTCGACTCTTTAAATGCTTCGACTATAGTTTATTTTATATGCATTTAAAAGCATAATCGTGTAGTCCGCAGCTTAAGACAGGCGTATACTTAATGTCCACTTAGCAGCCTAGGCTGGCAGTCAATTAAAAGTGCGGCCAGCTTACAAAATGTTGAGAGTTTTATGACTCGTCGTATTCCCGTTTATTTCAGCATTTCAACTATGCCATAAACATTTATAGAATAATGAGGCAATTAAATTTACATTGCGCTTAACAAATTAAGCATCTAATGAGAACTTTGCATAATCAACTCGAGTTGCGGACCAGCTAACCCAGAGCTAGATACAAATTTAGCAGAAAACATGACATTTAATCGATGAAGCTCTTGCTCTCTATGGGACAAGCTGTCTTGTCTTGTTTTGCTCTATTTGCCTTGGCTTCAATATCGAATGTCTTGCTACCGAATGCAGGTAATCAATCAAGATCAGTTAGTGTGAGTGGTCAAGGCTACAGCTGATGTTTCTGTGTGTTGGGTGTAATCCATTTAACATTTACCATTTACCATTTATGTAAGCCCAATTTTGACAGTCAAGTTGTGTTTCGATGCAGCTTAATTATTGAATATCAGCTAATTATGCTAAGAGCGTGTCGCCGTCTCAGTGTGATTCAGTTTTCTATCTGAACAACGTGTGTGTGTGTGTGTGTCGTGCTTTGCCTTGAAATCTGAACATTCTATTAGCCCAAAATGAATTATTAATAAGTGTGTCAGTGTGGTTTTTGGGCTAACAAGGTGTGCGTGTGTGTGCTTGTGTGTGTCAAACGACAACGCACATAAAGGGGCGTATACGTAATACACAAGCTTGTGTACAGACTGTGCAAAGTCATTAAAACCTGTGACAGACATGAAAATAGAAACAACAGGACAACTTTGGGGCTTACCTTTAATACTCTTACACACACTGGTACACACACTGATACACACACTGGCACACACATACAACTAAAACTTAAGGTTTGTTTATTTAGGCGCTAGATTCTTAGCTGGTTGAGCTGATGGCGTAGAGTTGGTGTTGAGCTTTGTGCTTAAGCAGAAAATCATTAGTTAAAATACGCAAATATCTCTAACGTTTTTATTAGCCGAGCAAAAAGTAATTGCCCACAATTAGGGCTTAAATTGTATGGTCATAGAGAGACAGCTAACTGCATTGCCGTTGTATTTGTTTTTGTCTCTGTCGCTGTCGTTGTCCTAAGCACACAGCAACAAAGTTGTCTAAGATGGTGTGGAAGGATGTTAGTCCCTGGAGGATTAAGCAAAGCGTGAATACGTTCTGCTTGCTCGTTAACTAAGAATTACCCCATGTAGCACACACACTCACACACTTGTACCCATCTATATGCACACTCGTTGTGTTTCACTTCTTTTTTGTTGCTTTTCCTGCTTTGTTTTTCGACCTGACTCCTGTGTCTTTGCATTTCGTTTACTTTGTGTTTTTATTGACGCCATTTTAGGGGAAAAGCAGAACAAACGACAGCACACACACAACAACTGAAACTGTCTCGTTTTCCATTTCCATTTTCCACTTCCTCGTAGCTTTCTCATTTCTTTCCTTTCCTTTCCTTTCCTTGCCATTCCTCTCTTTACTCGTTTTCGTGCTCTTTTGTTGTCTGACAATGTTTAACATAGAAATGCGTCTTGGATTTGGTTTTCCAGCGTTCAGTTCACTGAAGCAAATACTTATAAAGATGGATATGCGTATCTAACACACCAACACACACATCTATACTCTGTATTGACACTGATTTTATTTTTATATTATTTTTTATAATTTTATGCTGCCAAGCGGACACACAAAATGGCCAAGGACATTGAGCTGATCATGTCTTGTATAATATAGCTTATAGCTTTTTCCAGTTCGCTCGTGCGTACTCTAAGTTTTTGTGTTAGTTTCTTCCTCCTTCCCTCTCTCTCTGTCTCTCTAACTATCTCATTTCTGCTCTGCTTTGCATAAAGTACAACAACAAAATTTGAATTTGAATTTTCAATTGCAAATTTACGGCACAACGAGCTGACCGACTGATGAAAATTCCGACGCACGGACGGCAAACTCAACAATTATTGTTGAGAGCGATTAAATGAACTCTCTGCGTATCGAATGGCAGCAATTTTTGGCATTTAAAGTTTTTCCGTATTCAATTAGGACTTACAAAGTAAATCAGCCGTAATGTAATACACACACAGCCAGTGGCAGTCGGTCTTTCAGTCGTTCTGTCTGTCTGCCAGTCTGTCGTTCATTCAGTCAGCCAGTTCGTCATGCTCGCATGTTTTTATGAGCACTTGCAGAAAGTACGTAAAATAAATATGAAATATTTGCAACCCACACATTTTTATGGCTCTTTATCTGTTGTACTTGTTGTTGCTGTTGTTGTCGTTGCTGTGTTGTCGCTTGTGTAGTTGTCGTTGCTGTTGCTGCTGTAACTCGTTAGCGCCAGTGCGAGTGAGTTCAAGGTCCTTTGCCGCAAGGATCAAGTTGTATGAGCAGCGCACAAATAAAAACATGTAAGTGCCAACAATAATAAAAACAATGCCGAGCCAAAATGAGCACAGCATCAAGATTTTAAATTTCTCACTACCCTCCACGCACACTCCACTATGCGAGGCGTCGCGTCGCGTCGTGTCGCATCGCGTCTCGTCGCGACACAAACAAACAAGAAAAATCATAGCGAAAGTTGCCACATGAAGTGGCACAAATGAAATGCATAGAAGTGAAACTAGAAAGAGAAACAACAACTAAGAAAAAGTCCAGCAAGCATAAGCAAGCCTAAAGCACTTGAGCACAATCGGCCAGGTGTAACTGGGCGGTGAACGGGGCGTGACTGTGCGCCAAACTCAGGGACAAGGCAGACACATACAAAGACAAAAGACCGAACGAGGCTGTGTGTGTGTGTGTGTGTGTGCAAGAGGCATTGAAGCTGAAGATGTGTTTTCAGTCGCTTCATCTTTCCATTTAACAGTTTAACAAAGTGTGCAGACTGAAGTGAGAAGTGTTAAGAGGGGGAGTGGCAGTAGACATGCTTAAGTTAAATTACGGAAATAAACATTTTACACGCTGCAGCGCCTTTAATACGGATGATTCCTGTCTTAGCGCCGAGTGCGATTCATTTGCTGTTATGCGATAAGACTAAAAGCAGAGCTCGTGAGTTGGCGAGAAACTTTGCTGACAAGCCTCCCAGCCGAGCGAGGGTTGCTCACAGACTTTAAGCTAGAGGTAGAGTACAAACAGTTTCCCTATTTGTGCTAACTTGTACTTATTGAACAACCCTCGATGACACTTTTTGCGTCTATCAAAAAGGCGTCATGTCAAAATGTTTCTTCGCTCTTTGCCATTTCTGTTGGCGTTGTTGCCGCTTGTAATGTGAGCTCATTACCATAAAAGCGTTGCTGAGAGCGACAGCACGCACATATGAACTAAGGGCAAACAAAATAAAAATAAGAAAAACGGCAAAACTGAAAAGGAAAGAAGAAAGAAATGAGAGCTTGCTGAAAACTTATAGATGTCTTCAATTTCAGTAATAGCACTTTGGGGCATGTGGGACTTGTATGTAGAGCTTAAAGCGAGTGAGACCCCTTTGGCCCAAAGTTTTTAACTGCTGCCTGGTGGATTTTAAAGTGTGTTACAGCCTCTGGCACTGGGTGTCAGTCTGAATGACTAGACCGTATGTAAAGCAACTGAAGTGAACTAAATTTAACTGACTGAGTGCCTGATCAACTATGTTGCTTAGTTAGACAGACAGACAGGCAGTGGGACTGACTGACTAACTGACAGACAGACATAGAAAAGCAAAAACGGCTTAAGAAATATGGCAAATGACTGCCCGCTGGGGCTTTGGCTATTAAGCTAAAGCAATAGAAAACATTACGGCTACTGTTGGCAATACATTTGAGTGCCTTTGGCATGTGTATGCACAGCACATGGGTAGAAATATCAACACATCAACGCAATAGCTCTGGCTACGCTATGCAGCGAAACAAACAGTTGTGGGTGTAGTGGTAGTCGAACGTAGTCGAAGTTTGAGCGTTAAGAAGTTCATTTCATGCAATCGGTAAAAGCTTTCAAAATTCAACACAACTGACAGGCGACTTGTCGAGTTTCATCCAGATACCAAAATGCTGATGAGCTCTTTTAAAGGATTTGCCATCAGTGTTGCCACATTCTGTGGCTACATTTTGCATGCCTAAAATAATGAAGCCCGTAAATGTCTTACATAAGCCCTGTATATTGAGTATTTGTATCGACTTGGCATAAAATAGGATATGAACATAATATATATATTAATTCCTTAATATTTTTAAATGGCATAAATACTCCTTTTTCATCTGTAGAATTTTTAAATTATAGATAATTTAAATATCGACTACTAGCAACCTTCATTATTATTAACCCAGTTATGCTCGGCCATGAAAATCTGGCAACACTGCCAGCATTTTCCAGCTCGTCTTTGCTTACTTTATACGATTGCCGCCTGAAAGTATGCTATGGAAGTCTGCAAATATGCGAACTGTGCCTGAGAAGCGTTGGCGTTGGCATAAAGATGCTATTGAGCGTATGCGAGGCATGCCAAAGCTTTTTGGCATAAATACGCTGCCATATAATGCACAGAGTATTTTGAAGCACACACACACACAATCTCTCTCTCTGGCACACACTCGAGCACACACGCACACACTTAGACAATAGCTTAGCCACACGAGTTTGCTTTCCACGCACAGAGTCAGCCACTAGGCCAAGAAAATTGAATTTGTGTATGCGAGTGCGAGTGGCAAGTGGCATGTGGCAAGTGCGAAGTTTTCTATGTTGCATGAGTTCTGTATGCGTCCTGCCGCCTCTGCTGAGGCACCAACGTATTCAGCATTGTTTTGGTCTAGCAACCAGACCACAAGACGACTCTACGTATCGCTAGGCAATCGGTTTTATCTGATCAGGCGGTCTGTTTGTTTGCTGCCAGCAGAGGGAGCCAAGTCAGAGACAGCGACAGCGTCTGCTAGGGGAAGTCTAGGGACTGTTGAGGGGCACTCGGTTTGCTTCGCTTCTACATTCCCGCAGTCCTTGTCATATTTACCAAGAAATAACTTCATTGAAGATAAAAGCGTATATCATGTGCTTATGCCGTTATCCTTTTATGCTGCATTCTTAATGCTTTCATTTTATTATCTTGCTTTCACTTTCAAGCTAAACTGATTGCCATTAGAGTGGACCCTTGCTAGGCCTGATTTTATGTACTGGAAAAAACGAAAAGCAGATAAATTCCGACAACACACAAAATAGTTGAATGACCAGCTCTCTAACCCATAAACAACAACAACAACGGCGATAGCGACCATAGCAACAGCAAAAACACACAGCTATTGTGCACTTCGCATAAATCATTTGGAGCGTAGCATATTTTTCAGCTGGCACTGTGTTTGGTACACACATTGTGTTGCTTAGCGGCCCGCAGTGCGGAAATTAATTTTGTGCTTTATTGCAACTAATTCGATTATGAGCGACCACCCACAGCACATGCAAAACATGCACATAAACAACAACCGCAACAGCAACAACAACACGGGTCCTTTGTGCACGAGTGTCGGCTTTGTTCTACAGCCGGGCATTCATTATGCATTACTCATTCGTTCAAAATAAAAATGCTTGCGCATTATTTGATATTAAACACTGAGTTCCAATTTGATTTATGCTTTTATAATATTACTTTGTGGACCATCAAATTTTAGCGTTGTGCCTACATTTTACGACTGACTGGCCGGGGGTTCGCATTGAAATAAAATTCAAATTTAAATCCATAAACATTGCGAGTGACGTCACGTGCGCTTAATTAATTAACCACAATCGAAAAGGGCCGTGGGTGGGTGGGTATTTGTAGGGTTTGCCTTTGGGGTTGGAGGTGAAAGTTCACGGCAGGCAGCTGTTCCCCAGGCAATAATAAATAGCTGAAATGTATACAATGCGAACGTAAATGAACGTAAATTTTACATTTGGAGAAACGCTGGCAAATGAGTCGGAAATCGCAATGCTGACCCATAAAAAGACTACGTTTTTGGCATTCTGCCGTTATTATTCCTGCTGTGGTTGCTGTTGTTGTTGTGTGTCTGCTAAAATTATGTTTTTATTTTGTGCTTTCATTACGTTTCATCGATTTGCCGCGCTGCTGATGATTATATCAAGAAACGTTTGCCCTGGTCACTTGTTATGCACACAAACACACACACACTTATATATACATATACATATACTCAGGGTCCTATCTTTTTCTGTCCGACCCTGTCCTGTACTGTCATCGTTGTCGTCCTTTGCCTTGGCAAACGCCTGCAGCGCATGTTTTTCGGTTTGCGCATTTAATGTGCGCTCTGTTTTGGGGGCGTTTGTGGCATTTGCACGCTTCATTTGACATAAAGAGCAAAAATAACCGCCAGGCAGCTGGCCGACTGGCCGACAGTCCGGCCTTTGCGCAGATTAAGTATACGCCCTGTATTTGCTTTGTATATACATATTAATGCTTCCACTCTAAAGCATCGCTGGCATTTTATTTGTGCCCTGAATTGTGGCCAGCACTCATAATGTGCGTAATGCGAAAACAAATCTCAATTTGTGCTCTCTCTAGTCCAATTACAGCAATCACAAATTTTATTCAACATTTTGCATATCAACGCATCATATGACAATTGTACTACAATTAACTTACAGTCAAATTAACAGCAGCTATGAAAAGTCTAATTGAATTCAAATGTTTGCAATTAGTTTTAAAAGTTGTGTATGAAATGATTTCATTATTAGCATGAAATCTAATTGTTGCTACGGTTCAACTATTGAATTTAATAAAACTCATCAACAGTTTTTTAAATTGTAACATTGAAATGGGATCACGTGGCGTATACGCACTGACAGTCACTTTTAATAAGCCTGCTTGCCCACATTATAAAATTAAATGCAAGTATACATTTATATATGTATATATTTATGTGAATATATATGAATATATGTATGTACTTACCTTCATGTCAGATACGTGGAAAATTTATTAAATTTAGCCATCAGTTACAGTTGTTGTTGTTGTTGTTTCCGCTGCTGTATCAACGTGTCTCATTTCAAATTGTTGTACGTGCCGGGGAAAGCAATAGCTTTCAGCAAATTAAATTGACTTTTCATCGCTGCAAGTATTTTGCCACCGATCACATATACATCTAGCATATAGACACACGAGTGTGTGATATATGAGTGCACTGTAAAATTAATTTTCTAATTAAAATGTCGACAATAGCTTAACTAATATCAAATGCTTGCAAATATAAATAAAATAATTCTCTCTCCATTTGCAGGTAAGTTGTCAAGCATAATTATTTAATGGGCTGCGACAAGCGAGAACTGTTGTAAGTAATTAAATTTAATTTAATTAATCAACTTAATTTTAATATCTAGTTTACAGCTTAAAGTGTTAAGTTTTAGTGTCCTTTTTTGCCCCTGTTTAATGCTTTCATTATTATAGCTGTCATGTTGTTGCTGCTGCTCCCAAGTCATGTGCAAAATTTATGTGTGTCGTCCAAGTGTAGAGGAATAACTCAGCAAAGCAGACAGCGAGGGAAAATGCACAAAAGAAAATCCAAAGATTAAATTAAATTGTACACGTCCCAGTTTTAAACTAAACAGGCGGCAAAAGAGAAGCAGGGAGAGAGAGTGAGAGAGAGAGCCAGCTGCTTCGAGTCGTACATCATAAGGACAGACATACACACACACACACACACACACATACCTATGCTCATTCACATACATATACACACACTGGCCAGGAGAGTTACTTGCAAACGCTTTAGCGCAATAAATCACAACATTTTCAGATGCTTACACAAATGCCTTTTTGATCCTTAATTTTCTGATCAAATACGTGACATTAAACACGGCCAGCGGAGGGTGTGGGTAGGGCGTGGCTGGCAACTAACAAATCGTAAGCATGTTGAAAATTGAATGAAAAGTACTGCGAATACGAGAGCATTGTGACATTGTTTGAGCTGCTGAGTACGCCGGGTTACGAGTCTCTAAAAAATATAAAAAACGAAACCAAACGAAACAAAGCGAGAGGAATTTTTCAATCGCAGCTGCCCACATAAAGCCGAGCCAAATGTGAGACAAGGATTTGCCATAGCCATTGTCAATGAAATGGCGAGAGAGGAGGGAGGGGTGGGACGTAGGAGGTAGCAGCTAGCGAGTGAGTGGCAACGAGTGCTCCTTGTAGTATTTCACAAGATATGGCATTGTAAACTTTCCCATTTACGACTGTCTGCAACTGATAGTCTCTTTGCCTTGGCATTGCCTACAATGTTGTGTACCATAACTCTCTCCCTCTACCTTCGCTCCCTCCCTATTGTATTTTATTGTTGTTTTTGGTTATTTACGCTTGCTTACTTTTCAATTTATTGCTTAGCATTAAAACAACAAGCACAAGTTGTAATAGTTGCTCGCAATCCTTACACATCTCATGTCCTTTGACAATACGTCAATGGCAGTGACAAAGCATTAAAAGCTACACTTGTGATTTGTCAAATGGAATACGGGTAATTTATTAAAGCATAAAGCAAATTGCTCAACACTTCATAAAATTGACTTTGCCATGGATCAAAAGTGGAAAGTGTAATTTTCATTCAAACAGTTATAAAACCAAAGCAACAAATTTAATTAAGCTAAGCCATTGAATAAATTAAGCAGCCATGCACTGCATTTATAATATTTAAAGCAAAAATAATCGATATAAAAGTGCATAAGTTTGATTTAAGCAGCTTAAAACTGTTATTATTAAGCACAAACTCTAAGCCAACTGCAACTAATTTGGCCAACTTAAGCACCAGCTTGTCTGCCACCCAAAAGTTTCAATAAAAGATTTTACAACAATAAATCTTGGTTATTGCAAGAATTTTAAGGTATTTTCATATCATAAATTATTAAAACATAATTTATTCGAACTAATCTAGTTGGATATAAATGTTGCTAAACTACTGCTACACGGAGAGTAATCTGGCATTAGGTCAAAGTAAAGCACACACACGAGGCAAACACACACAGGGCAGACCTACACACACACAGGCACTAGAAAACTCTAATTTAATTGAGAAAATGCTTTTGGTGATTAAACGGGCATGAATTTAAAATGAATATGCTTGTGAAATTCGATATTCAAGTAGATGTCTGCTTTCTTGTAATTTTAATTATAGCAGCTACCAACACACAATATAAATAATGCATAAACCAGTGTATATATGTGTGTGTGGGTGTGTGTGTGTAGCATGTACAATTATTGAGCTTGTCAGGCAGCAAGTGTGCACCACACGCACTTAAAATTGTTATTATTTTCATTAAAATTGTTAAACATGTGGCTTAATGATGTTACCAAAAGAAATGATCAGGACACAAAGAGTGCTAGAGCTAGTGGGAGTCTGGGCGTGGCAGGGGCTACGCTAAACGGTACCTGCCACGCATCCAGGCCACAAATATTTCATAAAGCTCGTTCGCACAACTTTTTGGCTGACAAAACTTTAGCGCAGCTGTGGCAGCTTCTCGCAGTCACAGCCCGCAACCACGTCTTCTCTCCTCTGGTGCCCCTCTTTGGTCTTGGCTATCAGCTAAACATGCAAATATACACACAAAATTATAATTATTATGAAATTTTGGAAAATGCTTGGGCCACATAGAACGTGGCTTGCTGTCAACGGCAGTGGCAGCAGCACCAGGCAGTCAGCTCTTCAACACTTTTACCACAAAGCCAAATGCCAAACGGCAACATTGAGAGGAAACTGGCTTGAAGCCATCAAAGCCCCAGCCCAGTATTCAACTACCTCTCAATTTTCAAGGCCCCCTCCTCCCAATGAACCCAGCAAACATTTGCCGCATTCTCACTTTGAGTGTCGATGGCATGCGAAATGGCAGGAGGTTTTGACTCTCGGTTTTTGGCTTGGGTATTTTGGGTTGAGTTTGGCATTGCCTCATTTGCACGTGCTTCCAGCATCAAGCAATTCCAAAACTGAATATTTTTAAACCAAGTTGAATGAAAAAAAAACTCATTTAATAACATTTTAGTGTTGTGCGGACAATTTGACTTAATTAGGCAACTTGCAGACTCAGCAAAAGCGATTAATAAACTTGTCGTTAATTACGTGACCAATATCAAATCAAGCTGAACGGCAGAACTGAAGTACTGACTCACTTCACTGACTGACTGACCGACTAAAAGGGAAATGCAAAAAGCAATCAACAGAAAATTAAACAAGAATCTCAACTCATTTGGGTGCAAAATTAAAAATACCTCAGCAAGCCAATTTGTTTGGCATTCACGAAGTAAACTTGAAAATGAATTGCGTTAAGCGTTTGTCAATTGTGGGCCCAGAAGCTCAATACCATTAGCAATTTACCCACCCAACGGTTTCCACTTTCGTTCGCCTGTTTTCTCCTCGCTCCTCGCTTTGCCAGCACAATAATTTGTCTATTTAAACTTTTCCTCTCGCTTTTGTTGTATATATTTCTTTTACTTTTCCATTTTCCACTTTTTTTTTGTTATTTGCATGTCATTTATTTTGTTAATGTTGGTAAATAAACAACCAAGGAGGTTGCCCATTTAGCATTAGCTGCTGCGACAAGTCAAAAGCAATCGAAGCAACGCCAGCAGGAACATCAATTTCAATTTTCACACTTGCGGGCAAAGGGGGGTGTCTATGGTATTTTCGTTTTTTACGCACTGTTTTTTTTTTGGCTTATAGTAAATAAGTATCTTGCGTCATTTCAAAAATATGGCAACAATTTATAAGTGATTCGTCATTGTTTATTGGCTTCATCGAAGCGCGAATGAGCCATGCCAAAGAATTATGGCTGACAATTTGGCTCGCAACGCCTCGCCCTGCCACGTCTTGGCTCAATCGAAAATCAGCAATAACAAATCACAATGGCTATTCACTGATACCCAGCCATCATTCTCACACCAATTTCTGTTTCTATTGTTGTTCGCTCTTCATTAGCTGAGTGCCCAGTCAGATTATTTGTTGCATACTTTTAAGCGGCGCAACAAATCGAATGAGGTGTTTGAGTGTGGCTGTAAAAAGGTGTGAAATTTGCCGCCTTTGGGTTGTTGGTATGCAAAAGTCTCTGGAAGAGAAGAGAGAGACAGTAACTGCATGTGAGTTGTCGCTGGCAGCAATTGAAATCAAATTGAAAGCCGTTTTCTTGCCGTAAAGTAGAGTAAACTGCAGTGCCAAATTTGGCAGAAACGCTGCCTTCAATCACGTTTAAGCGCCTAAAAGCAAAAACTGTGACACTCTAGCGAGACATAAGCTGCAGAATACAATCGGAGTTGTTGTTGTTGTTGTTGCTGTTGCTCTCGTTGTCTTTTGTTCCGCTTTAAGGTATTTGGCAGAGGGCAAAACTTTGTGCACAGAATGCAAATACGAAACTTAAATGAAATGCAGTTTCACATGCCAGAAAATGTAAACTTTTTGATTATCAAGTCTCAGGAGTGTGTGTGAGTGTGCCTGTGTGTGTGTGTGTGAGTGTTCCAAATAAATTCCTTGCACAATATTAAGTGCAAATTGTTTTGCCGCAATTGTTGTCTTACTCTAACACTCCCCACCCTTCTGTCTGTCTCACACGCTCTTCTCTCTCTTTTGGTCTATCTCTATTTCCGCATTTTTATATATTTTATGCACGCTACGGCAGTGGAGACTACAAACAGCTTAGGGCACAACTTTGGCCATCAACACTGTAGGCAAAAGGCAGACAGAGAGAGGGAGAGTGAGTGGAAAAGAGACAGGCAGACAGACGTGCGACAATTTTTGGCAGCCAAAGCGCTTTTCTATTAAAATTTTCATTAAATTGAAAGCAATTAGTATGAGACCCGGCATCAGGCTGACATGGCTTCACTTACGTACCACTTGCTGTAGAAACCAGTAATAGCTGTTGCTGTCGTCGCATATTGCTCCCTACTCGTACACTTGCTTTCTTACTGTTGCTGTTTGTGTTTTGATTATTGTCAAAAACCCGAGGCAGCAGCTGCAATTTGCGGACACATAAACGAGCAGCAGCAGCAGCAGCGTGTGTTCTTGGTTTCTCTCCCTCTCTCCCTCTCTCTTTCTTGGCTGCCATTCTACTTCCATGAGGCGCAAATTGCGTTGGCGATAATACAAAAACTCCATTGCCATCAAGATCTTGGCCAACGAGGAACTGAAAACTGCCTGTGGCAGCATTTTGAAGGCATCTCAGAATTAATTTGCTGCCTGCCTGCAGCCAAAACGTAATGAATTCGGTTTTACCTTGATTTTTTTTTGTGTTGGTCATTTTAAGTGGTGCTTCCACAGCTGCGTTTTATTTTTTTGTGTGCCCATTTTTTATTGTTTATACTGGCAATCGCCATTTCGGCTGCTTAGATCACTCAACTAGAAATTGATAGCGCTGCATGCTGGCCGTTACTTTTGATGGCTCACCAAAATGGCCACAACCACCAAAATACGCTACACTTGGCAGCCTATATTTCTGTTCTTTTTTGGCTTTTGGGTTGACTGTCAATGTGCTGACAGCTGCGCTGCTTATTAAGCGATTTCCGCGAGTTTTTTTTAACGCGTTTTTCATTCTTAGCTGCTTTTTACAGGTTGCATAAAGTGATATTTATTGATATGCCGCAGCACGATTTTATATTTGCGATGCGAGGCATAAAAACAACGCTAAAATGGCCTTTGGTTTAACAGCAATTGTTGTACATTTGAGTGGTTCCATTAAACCGAATCAGATATTAATTCACAATGCAACCACACACAGCTAAAATCCACTCTCTCTCTCTCTCTCTCTCTCTCTCTCTCTCTCTCTCTCTCTACATCTTTCTCACTCTCTTTCTATGCTCACTGCTCTGGACTATAACGAAGCTTTTAAAATTTGTTTTGTTTATTTCTTTGCATGGCTTTGACAGCTAAAATATTGAAAATGTGCCAAGACACACACAAGAAGAGCATAAAACTTTCCAGAAATATTGCACAGCCAAAATTGAATTCCTGGCAGCAGCAGCAGCTTCTACGCTTTTATTGCATACCCTGTAGAGAAGTGTTATATAAATGAAGCGACACATTGGGTGTTCTATTAAAGCTCATTTAACAAATCAACACTCCATTTGTTACTTTTATCGACATAAACGAATGAAAAACTCACTCTAAAATATAGAATCCTTTTAAGTTTTAAAATCACATCAACGGAGTGTCTGCCAGTCGTGTCTTTTATTTGGCAGAATTCTCAGTATTTTATAAAAGATTTGTTCGTATCTAGAGTTCAACGTTTTTCAATAAAAATAGCCGCAGGCTCACAAACAACAACAACAATGCAGAAAAGCCTCCTTGTGGCTACGAAAAAAAGCATTTTCCTTTTGGAGTTTGAGTTGTTGTTGTGTTTTGAAAAATTTTACTACCGTTTTGCGTTTGAACTGGTGCGGAAATTATTTGTGGATCATTTATACTATGCCGAGAATACGGAAAACCGTGTGCCAATGCCAATGGGGATTTTGGCATAGGTTTTGTCGACTCGCTTATCGAAGCGGATGTGGCACGTGTGAGGCGAGTTTTAAATTCGAATTCCAGTTATTTGTCCTTAATGGAAGTGTATGTATAAGTCAAAATAGGCCACAGGCAGTGACACAGGTATACAGAGGCAGTAGCAGGCCACATGAAAGCCAGCAGTCTGCAGCATAACCGAGGGAAAAAGCCACGTTCCAGACACATTCCTTTGATCAATTTGGGAGTGGGAACTCAGACCCAAATTGACGGCAATTATGTGTGGCATGTTGTTGTTGTTGTTGCAACTTATTTTGTGGCACGCACACACGCACCTGACTGACTGACTCAGAACGACCGCTAGATGGCGTATTGTCGCATGTCAACTTATTCTTTTAATTTTTCCGCGTGTTTCTTTTCCCCCCATCATTTCGTTTGTGTTGTTTTTATGATGCTTAATTTCTGTCACTGAACTTCCTACGTTCTACACAACAAATGTGCCATTTGCATATTTGATAAAGTTTTTTTCTGGCTCTTGTTTTTGATGTTGTTGTAGTTGTTGTTGTTGTTGTTGCTTGCTTTGCTTGTCATAAATGGCGCATTTTGCGTGGAAAATTCAAAGTTTTGTTGCCCCAAAATGTTAACAAATATTTGTTGCTGGCCGTGACTGCTGTTTGGCTCTCATGATTGTTGTCATTATTTTTATTGTTTTAATGTGCCACAGCCAGGACATCAAGGACATGCCAACTGATACACACACACACACATATATATATAAATAAACATACTCATAGCATGTGGCTTGACATTTGTCTTTGGTCCTCACGTGATGACTTGCGCCCCCAGAGAAGTAGGCAGGCAATTATTTGTGCTTTTAGTTGGTAAGTTTATTTTTGGCCAAAGCCAAATAAATAAATAACTCAAATGCAGACTCACACACGCAGCAGGTGTCGCTGACAGCGCATGAAAAAAATATGAGAATGAGAAAGAGGCAAAAGAAAGAAGTGAAAGAGGAAAGCTCTCATCATTGCGTTGAAGGCAGCGGAAAAAGCCTTCGGATTTGCTAATGGCTTTCGTTGCACCGCACTTAATTTATCAACATCTTTGCGGCTGACACTGACATGTACCAGCAACAACAACAACAACAACAACAACAGCTACAGCAACAAGCTTTAATTGGATTTTGCGTTGCGCCATTTTCCAGTTAGCGGGTTAAACAGCGACAAACACTTTGCGTAAATTATGCGATTAATGCGTACGCGAGGCCATGCAAATGTGCCGCAGCACCCGGAACAGCACCCAACCACCACCAGAAAATAGTAATGAGAAGGTACATCTTTATGTATATCAACATGTAGATAACAAGTGCAGAGTAGGCACAGACTTACAGACTTAGAGAGTGACTTGAGTTTGGGATTGGCATTGGCATCAATTATGCTGTTGCCTGGCATCGTCAGCATTTTAGCCGGCACTAAAAATGATGGCAAACGACACTCAGGGCCAAAGTGAAGACGTGCAGCAATAAATTAAAGCGCTCTTTTGCCGTTAAAGTGCCACCAAAGATGGCATAAAGTGGCAGCCCAGTGCATAAAATATGACAAATAAAATGCTAAAAACACAGGCAACTTACACAAAGCCAGCAAAAGGCACACACACAAGCAGAGACAAGGAGTGGGGGAGTATGAGTTTGAGTTACCATTTATTTATGCATATTATTGAAATTTATTCATGACATTTGCACTTGCAGTTGGTCAAACTTCTTTTAAAGCCTGTGTATAAATCGAGAAGTTAGTCATAAAGCTTAACGATAAGCTAAGCCATAAACTAAGCAAATACTTTAGATTTCCATTGAGACTTTTCTTTGTTTATGGCTTCATTTGTTGCCTAATGTTTCATACAATTCTCCATAGGCAATAAAGAAATTTAATTTAAATTCTGGTTAATTGTATGAATGAATGCACACGCAAGAACTGCTCTAAACTCATTTCACATACTCCACTCTACTCCACTCCCCTTCACTCCACTCCACTCCACTTAAATTGCAGTTTTTGTCATTTTGTTGTGGAGCTGAGTGGAAATTAATGAAGCAATCCGTAGCATGAACAATTTGCAATAATTTCCGTGCTCGCTGGTGAGCCATAAAATTGCATTAGAGCTGTTTGGGCCATCATAACAATAATGCATAAGATTGCGAGTACACAACGAAGTGCTGCACAAATTGTGACAGCAGCTAACTTGGCTGAAACGACTAGAAACGGGGCCAAAACGAAAGTTCACATTGTCGACAAACGAACAAACAAAATTTCATTTGCAGCGCATCGTAAATTGAATGCATATGTGTGAGGTAGAGAGAGAGAGAGAGAGAGGGAGTGTGTGTGCCAGGGTGTGTATAAGTGTGTGTGTGTCTAAGTGTTGTGTGTGAATAACACAAATGTTGGCATTTCTCTGTGTGTGTGTTTGTTTGTATGTGTGTCAATGCCGTTGACGTCGAGTGAGCGTGAAACAAATGCAAGCTATAAAATCTCAACAGCTACAAAGCGTAATGCCAACGGTCCAAAGGAATGTCGAGGGATACAGAGGCAAGAAAAAAAACACCAGGGCTGCTTATTTGTATTTGTAGCATAAGCAGAGCAATGGCTGCCAATGGCAAATGGTGCAAACACACACACACCCCTTACACACACCCACGAACACTTCACGCACACAGTTAAGCTGTGCAAACAATTTCATGGCGCAGAACGGAAACATTTCTAAAAGCAAATTCGATGCCTCGCAAATTGCCAAGCTGAAATGCGAAATTAGTAAGTGCAACTTAGAGAAAAGCGAAAACTTAAAAGAAAATTACTAAATATAATTAATGAAAATTGGCAACACCAGACAGCTAAAGACAACTTGGCAAACTTTTAAAATAATATTTGCTTTGTCAAACATTTTAAGCTTCACAACTCTCTCAATTCTTTCCCACTTTGAGCCGTGTTTCAATCAGTCAGTGGCCCAAAAGTGTTTCATATATTTTCATTCATTTATTTTATTGTTTATAACCCTAAGCTCTTTATAATAAACTGCCAGTTTATGCCTTAAATTCATTAATTTTCATTCAGCAAAACAAGTTGTTGTTAAGCGCAAGTATTTTGCAAAACTTTTTCATGGTCGTTGCCGTTGCTTGTTTCGCAAATTATCCATGTTGTCGTTTTAGTAGTACTATTTACCCCCAAATGCTTATCTCGACATGAGATGTCAGGCGGCAACTCTAGCGCAAATAAGAAAATAAAAAGGACTTTTGTGTTGCCCGTTGGATATGGAGTAACTTTGCCAAGCAGCTGAACGGCAATCATGTAATCACTTGTCAGCCAACTAAGCTCTGACCAGGCTCGATACCCGCATTCAGCTGGCTAGCGGGAAGTTAGCGGGATTTTGCTTATTTGTAAACACTCGGCAGTTATTGCTTTGTCGCAAATTGAAGCTAAGAAAAAGACGTCCTTCAACCTACTGAAAACCTGACAGTTTTCGAAGAACATATACATATATTTATATATATATTTTGAATCACAAGTAGCGCAATTTATTGAGCAGATAAATATTCTTTGTCTTCACGTCTGTCGCTCAAAATGTGAAATTTATATGAAAAGTTAGTTGTTTGGTGGCTTCCCTGCCATTTCATTTCATTTCGCCTGCTGTCGTCCTTTTAGCCAGGATCAAAGTAGCAAAATAAATTAACGAGCGATAAGCGACGCTTGCTTCATGCTAACTTTCGTGCTTGTTATCGGTTAGAGCTTTGGCACAACAGCTGCGGCAGCTTAAATGCGTGGTCCTGTCGCTGTCGTGTCCTTGGCGTGTCCTAATTGGTGAGCAGCAAATGCATAATCCCTGTGTGTACCAGTTAAGCCAAAACGCAGTTAGTCCATTGCTGCAATTAAGTTATTGCAAGTCGTTACCAACTGGCTATCGATTTACTCATTAATTTAAGCGACTCACACACACTGACACAGAGAACTACTTAATATTTAAATCAATCGTCTGACATCTGTTTGTTTTCATAGCATTTATGGCATTAAGGGCAATTGCTGGAAAAAGTTTACTTTCCTTTCATTGTTTTCCTTTCAAAACGCAGTTATAATTGCCCTATAATGAGTCATCATGACTTGCCAACTTACAGTGGAGGGCAGTGGTATTGAAGCAGCTCCTACTTTTAAAAGTATATTTAAGAAGGGCATTAATTATACTGCATTAATTTTAAAATTTAATCACTTTCAAAAGAAGTCTCATTGAGCAGGAGGAAACTAGGTTATCAATTATAATTTCTAGTTTGAATTCAGCTGAACACTTCGAAAGTGAAATCAAATCAATAAGACGTCGAAATGTGCAGTGCCCTTTGAGACTTACTTTACGCCAAGTTAAGAGCATTATTATTAATGGTTGCAACGGATATCTGGTCAGTTAATTGACGGGATGCTTGCATTGGGTTAACGGTTAAATTAGAGGGAAATGTGCGGGGTCACTGTGCATGTCTGGTCATGTAGCGGAAATTGTTAGCTGATGACCCCGGTTTGTTGACCATTAATTAACCTTGTGTGCTCATAATACATACAAATAAGCCAAGTTCTTTTGCGCTGCGTTGCATTACCAGCTGACAGAGCGACAGACCGACAAACCGACACACTGACAGGCTGCGTAATAAGCGCAAATATTTGCACATAATCATAATCATCAGGATTTTTTTCCTTGCTCTGTATTATATTTTTTTATCCGAGTAGGCCCTTTACACTCGGCGTTTGCTGAAATGCGGCCCATGAAAAGGTTTAAATATTTATGAAATTATGCCAAAGTTTCAACAAGTCATAAATCTCTGTTGATGTTTGACTTTTTATGCAAAATTTATTTCATTTGCATAAAAATGGCTGACAAAATATTTTGACAGGCATGGCCGCCATCGCTACCAGTCAACCAGCTACCCACCATCACCACCGCCAGTAGCCACATCAGCTGGTGCGGGTATTTGGTGGGGCAGTCTGCCCAACAATGGCCAAAGAGCCTGAACGAGTACACAAAAAAAAATATATAAAGAGATACACGAAATTCAAACAATAAACCTTAACAGTATACCTCAAATCACCCACCCAACCCTGTACCAACCCAAGCACCCGCACAACCCCTTGCACACCTGCAAGTTTGACAGTCAGTTGTTTCGCTTTCAGTGCTTTGGCAAGGATGTTAGGCTCCTGTTGTTTTTGCCGCATCGACGGGCTTGTCATAAACATGGAATGGAATTTGCCCAAAAACTTTACCACGTAATCAATCACGCTTCATTTATTGACACGCACAAAGGATGATAGGACTAGAAGGACCAGAGGACACGGAGAGACACACAGTGAAAGACAGGCATAGTATGAGCATTCCGTTGTCTCCTGGCCAAATGATAGCAAAAGTTTTGCATGCATAAATCCGACAGAGAAATAGGAAGAAGGAGAGGCACAGAGAGTGGGAGCGACAGAAAGAGAGAGACTGAGATAGACAGAGCGGCCTGACAGCTCATTTGCGCTATTGCGTTGCTGCTTTCTCTAATTCTGGGCATTCATTCTGTCCGAAGAGCACACCTTTCTCACCTGCTGATAGGCAGTCCACAAAAGTGTGAAGGATTTATGACAAAAATTTATGAGCGTCGACACTCATACGCCATGTGGACGCTAGCTGGCAGCCGCGAATGAGCTTGACAAATATTTACGAGCTCAAGGACACGCCTTATCAAATGGCACACACTCACAGACACACACACACCCCTACACACACTCTCTCATACCTTTGCTGCGCCTTATCCCACACTTTCAAATTAATAGACTCGAGGTGCAAACTTTGGCAATTTACCAATAAATAGAGCATAAAATCCATTTGCCACGGCTGGCCAATTTGTGTGGATTCAAGTGGTGGTGGCCAGCTTAGTGGTTTGCTTAAAATCAACCCCAAATCCTTCACATTGTCTACATCACCTTGTGGTTTCAATAACTCTTAGGCTCCGAGACATCACTTGCAGTTTTCAGGGGAATCAGTTATATTGATGTACAATAAACAGCAGAACTCGTACTCCAAATGATGATAAATGAGTGAGTCAATGGTTGGGTGGGTAAACGGGTGGTTGTTAAAGTGGTGCAAATGATGCTCGAGGCGTTGCTGTGTTGTCAGCTGCCTGGCAACGGGCCAGGGACATTTTTTCTAATTGTGAAATTACAAAGGCGCATTTAAAAATGTCATAATATAAATGTAAAAGGCGCTGTCGGAATGTCGGGAGAAGTGTGGCACAAAGGACATGCAATTGATTGCAGGATCAGCTCAGCAAATGCATCACAAACATGAGGTCAAGGGTCATACAACAGCCTGCTCTTGCTGTACAGGTCAGCAAATAATGCGAGTGGGTAAAACAGCTTTACCAGTGAACGGTGGCTCACTGTGGTGCAGCCGTTTATTGGGTCTATTGGCAAATGCCAATGAATTCGGCTCTCTGCCTGTCAATTCCATTACGAATTGTTGTTTAAACGGATTATGCAAAAAGGGAGTAAGGTGTGTGCAAGTGTCAGGCACACACACACACACACACAGCACACACTCACGCATATGCTGAGTGTGGTGCGTGACAATTGACAGCTGGATGGAGGCACGCTTCAGTTTTGAGCCTCAGTCGTCTGCTGCCACTGCTGGGAATTCGATTAATTTTTGATGAATCAATGTCAACTACTGCTGCAAATCTGTGAACTGTCAGCACGCTTGGCGCTACCGACAATTCATGACGAAGGGGGCCAGCACTTGGAGGTGGGTCAAGCTGCCTCATGTTGGCCAAACAAAAGCCACTCACTCTCGCTGTCAACTGACATTGACGTTCACTCTGCGAAAGGGGAATTATCCCTTTAGAAACACATAATTTCACACACATTCACACACTCACACATATCAATGGCATTTGTGCCCTGAAATATGAAAATACCTTTAAAGCACACACACGGGAGTTGGGGAAATTACGTGACTGGGGAACGTTCGATGACTTCCTTCTTATTTGACAGAAATTGGCATATCGCACAACGCATTTTTTACGCATCAAATGAAAATGTTTTGCAAGAAAGTGAAAAGCTTTAGCTTTGCCAAGAAAGTGCCGAAAAGTATTTTCGATATTTTTCAATCAAATTTCCGTAAATGTCACGTATACGCAACGTAGCGCCGCTGTACTTATTAATAATGCCTACAGTGAGCCGCGCCAAAAAGCACTACCTAAGTATTGGGCATTAAACAAGGTGGCAGCCTCAACAGACAGCAAAGCACGAGCCAAATATAATACACTTGAAAAAATAGTAAAGGGACTTTTAAACAAAAGCCTTAATAGTTAATTACTACATTAAATTTAACCCAACTACGCCCAGTTTTGTTATCGGTAAACCATAATATTCACAAGCTTTAAATTGAACAGAACTTTTCTTAAATTCTACTTCACCCTCTTTAAAAATTTAAACTGAATCGACATGTTTCCCTTTTGTATTCCTGAGTGCATTAAGTTTCAGGAAATACGCACATGTTCTTGTTACTCATACATGTATGGGAAAGAACCTTCGTTGTGCTGGTTTGCCCATTAAACTTCATTCTTTTGCCGTTGTCAGCGTCTGTTGCCACATTTATGCCCATTAACGGAGTTTTGCTTTTCGGAATTTTCGGCATCTTCTGTCGCGTACATTTTTGATGAACTCAAAATTGCCGATGACATTGAACAGTCAGAGGCAATGCTATCCTCATTCTGTATTTTGGCTTTTGGCCTTTTCTTGCCTTAGGTTTTTTTTTTTTGTTGGTATTAAGATAATGAAAATTAAGGAGACTTCTCGACACTCGTACATATTTTCAGCATGTTTACGTTGCCAGTGGAAGCTAAATATTTAACAGCTTCCAGCAATTTCATTAATAAATATTTCAGTTTGCTTGATTCATAATTTATGTACGGTAATACATATTTTGGATTGGGTTGGGATAGGTTGGTATGGGATTCTGGGTGTTATCCCTCACTGCATAATTCAAGCAGTTTATTGGGCACACAAATTTCTGTATTTGCCACTGAGAGACAACGCGCAAATATCTAGCAAATTAGTCTATATATTATGCTGGTGCTTTATTATGCATGCGCCTTCAAGTATGCAACATATTTCAATTGCTGCTTTATGGCATTAAAAGGAAGCCCCAAATAAATTGGCAGCGACTGAATGAGTGTGAGTGTGTTTATGTGTGTGTGTGTGAAGAGGGTACCACAAAAAAATGCGTGTCTCCAGATTTGGTCAGTAGAATTTAGGGTAGCCATCAGCACCTTTGTCATTTATTTATAGTAGTAGGCGTGCCACTTTCTCTTCCATTACGCTCAGCCTTTAGCTTTGAGTGCGTGTGTGCGTGTGTGTTGGCTGCTCGTAAATAACCAGTGCGTAGACACATGCCACTTTATGTCAATTATTTTGACAGCTAACAAGCCCAAATACAGCCAGGTTGCAGTTATAATATCACACTCAACGCTCTGATAGGGCACCCAATTAAATAGCCTTTTGATAAATTTATGTAAAAAGGGCCAAGAAATAAAGTTAAAGAGTCCCCCCTTTAATACACCATACTTGATGCCTTTGTTTAAACAATTAAGCTGTTTCATTAATAAGGATTTGAAGTGAAGCTCAATTGAGGCGCATGCAATGCGAATTAATGATGACCACAGGCACAAATTCAAGTGGTTTTTAACCCATAGTGTCGGCCAAGCTCGTATATCTTACACACACTTACACTTACATGTACAAACAACTATAAAAGCAGGAAAATTGTAACGAAATTATGTCATGGCCTGAACCAACGATCTCGACCGTGGTCAACACACAACCAAACAGAGGGGAGAGAGACAGCCGTCTGGCAGTCAGGCAGTCAAGTTGCTGTTCGGGGCATATCAAAAGGCGATTTAATGAAATTACAGTCAATATTAATCACTGTCAAGGCTAATTGAGTATGAAAACAAGCAGAAGAGGCGACTACAGAAAAGAAACTCATGCGAGGCAACTCCATGTGGAGTGTTTCCTTCCCCTGTGTTCTTTCTACACTTGCCTTGCCTCTCGAAATCTGTGTCATCGTTCATTAGACATGGCCTGAAACAAAAACTCCATTTGACAGCTTAAAAGGGTTTTCACGTGTGTCAACGCGTAAAACCAAACGTTCGTGCTGATGAATTGATGCAAAAGTGTCTTCCACTCACCGTTTGTCTTCCAGTTTCAATTTGTAGGCATTGCAAGCCATGAACTCCCTTCAGTTCGACCCCTGTTGCTATGACACGCGCATAATTTGTATTATTTTTGATACCAGCCGACTGTTGCTGTTGCAGTGCTCATTTGTTATGTTCCAGCTGGCATTGAATTACAGCGAATACAAACTGAGTACGAGTAGGAATGCGAATAGGGGTACGACTGCCATTATTGCTTCATTCGACAAAAGGGGAAAAAGTCGAGACTGCCGCACATCGTTTGTCAATCGTAAATTGTGTGCTGACAAGGACAAATGGCATTTGAAGTCGATTTTATTTGCTGCCGATTGTGGTAAATGAAGTGGAATATGTTCCCGTTTTTTACGACAAACCAAACTGAAATTATTACCACGAAAAAGAAGAAACCGCTAACTGGAAAGCCACACGTTTTAATGGTTAATGTAATCAAGTCTAAATGGTTGATGCAAACTCAAATTAACTGCAATTGACAGCGCAGTCACGTTGCAGCTGTCAATCAGGCGATGCCCAGGCATTAACTTATTGAATTTTAGCCAATTTAGCCAGCCATCACACTTAGCTGATCAGTTTGACAGCAAGAGGGGTTAAGTGATGGGCAGGGAAGACAGCGAAAGAGTTCAAAGTCAATTACCCGTGAGCTATGAATGTGTTGCATGTCCAGGCATGGAACAGAAACCGAAACTGAAACCGATGCTGGATACTGGACGATGGCACGTCAAGTGGTGGCGCCAACGTTTGTAGCGCTCCAATTTAATGTGGCAGCTCTGCTGTTGGCCAACTAAATCAAGCCCCTTTTCCTTGTAAGCTGCTGGCCACCTGTCAAGTGCATGTAGATAAATTTCCAAGCTAATGGTGCCGAGCTCTCTCGGTTAGCCGCAAAAGCGAACAGACTCTGATTGGGCAAGTGCCCTGGTGCCAAGGGAAAACGGACAAGGCAAAAAGGGACAAGTTTTCGGCTAAAGGTTCATAGTGCATGTTGCACATCGAAATTGCAGCCGGCAGCTGTTTAAACTGTTGTAAAAATACAGCAAATGTCTGACAGCAGGCGTCTGTTCTGTACTGCCGTACTGCTTCTCTTACCACCACTTCCACTTTGACTCGGAGTGTGCACACAGTGTTCAGTTAATTTAATTGAAAATCACAAAAATTGGTCATTCCAGCACAATGAGCAAAGCAACTTGGCAGCCGACAACGATAAATGTTACCAAAGTGCATGGCAGGAAGCACAAAAACAACACGAAAAACAAAAACAAACTCGGAGAAATTCAATTCTTTCACTTGCTTAAAGGCCGTAGTCATTGAAAGCCTTTTCATTTGGCCACAGACAGAGAAAAGTAGAGAGAGAGAGTGAAAGAGAGGGAAGAGAGAGAGACAGCGACTGTCTAAATTGAAGTTAAGTTAAGTAAAGTTGGCTAAGCAAAACACACTTACACTTTTTACTTAGGTCCGCCTGTTTTTTCCGGCTGTCTGCAAATTTATACAAAAAGGCTGAAAAAAAGAGTGAAACTTTTGTGAGAAAGAGACAGAGATATAGGAGATGCTGTTGCTATTTCTGGCGCGTCCATTTCGCCACGTTCCGGTGTTGATTCCGGCTTTGACTAGCACTGGCATGTTGTGTACACACACACACACACACACACACACTCACACTACCAAGCGCACTAAGTGAGCGCCACACATTAATTCATTTAATGGCTGTAACGTAAAGTAAACAAAAGGCCAAAAAAATATAGCTCTAAAATAAAGAAATTTAAAGCAAAAGGTGGAGTCGAGAGGCGGCTAGAATAACAGCACTTCGTATACGTCACATGGAAAATCGATGTTGTGTATACGCAGGGTGGTTCAGCTGGCTTTGCCACTGGCTTTAACGTTGGCTTTGGCTTTGGCCAACACAACACAACACAACAACAACAACCAACATGCAGCCAAGTGTTCATAATGCCATTACAAACAATTTTCAAAGAGACAGAGCAAAAACGAGCATAAAATGTGAAGTTAAGTCGACGTTGATTACATATAAATAGCACAAAGTAGGCGTTACGTTTGCCCCTTTCTACCAGAACCCCTCCCATTCCCCTTCCCTCTTCAACCTTAGCTTACTCTCTCATTCTTTTGGGTTATGTTTTTAATTTGGCTCGCATTTCAATAGCTCAACCTTTGGGTCTTTATGCCTAATAACTCTATGCGGCACAAAGGCAGCCTAGTTTATCACAGAGTAAAATTCCAAGAGAGCAGTGAATCCTTAAAAAAGGCAGCATCAAAATGCTTGAAATGTCGAAAAATGTCTGAAAAGTCTTAAAGTCCGGTCACGTAAAATTTATAACCCAGTTCAGTTTGAAATCTGCAAGTATTGGCGAGTTTATGAGGTCAAAAAATGAAAACATAAACTTGTCAGTCACACGTAGGCCCATAAATTAGACAAGCTCACGGAGTCGCCCAAGTTGGAGCCGGGGAGCTTGTCATTCTTCGGGCTCTCGTGGACCCGCTGGTAATCCGAGCTCATAAAGTTCAATAAACTCCTCGGTAGGCCTACAATAATTTTGTGAGTGGTGGCAGGCATGAAAATTCATGCAGGAAGTGCACTAATTTATGACCAAAAACCCACGTTCTTGGACCGCTATCTATTCTGGCTAACCTTTTGGCAAAATCCGGGCGTGGTCAACATAAATTACATAATCACATATACCCACTTTTGCCTGACTGATGCCAGGTGCTTGAGCAGATCGAAGAGGGGCAGTAACAATTCAAATTAAATTGAGCATGCTGCTGATACGACTGGCCAAAGGAATGGTCAAGCTTCCCAGGGATGCTCCTCTTTTAAATAACATTATACTCGAAAGTGCGCCCAAGCGTGAAAATTAGATGGGGACGACCCAGACCCAGATCCAGTCCCAGTCCCAGATTCAGATATATTCTCAGTCACAGTAGCAGTCTCAATCCCATTCACATTCGACTTGTATTGGGGTAGAGTCGGTAAAAGTTTGGCAAGGACATGATGCCACACAATGTGTGTTATTTTGAATAAATTAAAATTTTTCTGCAGTTTGGGATAATAAGCACTTCAGAGTGTGGTATGCCGCTATGTGTGTGTGGTGTGCGGTGTCAGTTGTGTGCGACAGTCTTACGCTCCAATAATTTTATTACAATGACAACGAACGCAGACCCAAAAACTCGGGGTCAACGACGCCCGCAGCTAATTAGGCGTTTTAAATGTCAGCCTGGCCAAAAAATCTTACTCCAAACATATGCTGCACTCTGTCAGTACCTCAAAGAGCCATCCCCATTCAAGAAATGCTGTGTAGGACTTTGGTTACAATATGGCCACAAATGCTCAATATGCTCATAATCAACAGAAAGACACCAAAGCCGACCATTAATTATTCACATTTAGTGTAGGGAGTCTGGTGTGCGAGTGTCCTGTGTCCTAGCAACGAGCAAGAAAGGGAGATGGAGAGAAAGAGGAGAAGAGCTGACTGTTGGAAGGCAGATCGAAAGCTTTGACCATCTAATGAGCTTAATTAAATAAACAAATGGCAGCGCGTTTTTCGTAAAGTCGCATTAAAAGTTCATGAGAAATAAACTAATACATATGTAAGCCACGTTTACACATTGTACACACACACACACACACACATAGGTAACACATGGTGGATTATCGGGCTGCCAATTAGTAAGCAGCACATGGAAAAGTGACACTGAACAAATGACAAAGATGAATACCCTAAAAGGCAGAGGAAGTAAAACAGCATTTCCTTAATTTAATTCAACCGTATGGCATTAATCTTAGTGTAGCACTAAATAAATTTGTTGTAGGGGCAATTAATTGATGACTACTGCTATCTTTAAAATTTCATATGCATATACTCTTATAAAGTTGATTATAATTGTTCTAATGTCACACATTTGATGTCAAACTCTAACAATACTTGGTTAGTGTAACAAAAAAAACTTTGCTGACTCTCTGCGTAACTGCTGCATAATCAATGAGATATTAATAAAAGTGTATACACAGAATATTAATGGATTTGAATTTATCAGTAGGTTTAAGTGCGATTTGCACTTTTGTCCTTGCTTTTTTGCTTTTTGCCTTTTGCTAATCGAATATTTAATTAGTTTAATACGATTGCAAATGAACTTGAAGATTAACATCAAATATTGTGCTTAGAAGCCAATGGCCGGGATTTCTAAACGGGCCAGAAAACAAACAAAAGGCGAAAAAGGCAACAAGCCGCGTTGGTTATTGGCAGAGGACGAGTTCTGCTCTCCCTTCGCAATAACCTCAAATACAAGATTGAGAACAAGAACTAAATTTCTTAAGTGCTTTCATCTGCCAAGTCAGTTTCCTACCCGTTCCAGTCCCAGTCTCAGTCTGGGAGTCTCAATTGGCAATGCCTAAAGAGCCAGTCAGAGCAGACGACCCTTCGTCCTTTGCTTTGCTTTATTACACTCAAATCATTTTCAAGAGTCAACTCTGGGCCCCTTTCTATAGCTTCGAGTATATACAAAAAAAAAGAAGAAAAAGAAAAAAATGGTAAAGGGGTTGGAAAAACAATTTTGAAAATTTATTTTCATTAATTTTAATTCGTTGCAAAAGTTTTTGCGTTCCCCTTGCGCCATTTGTATACATGGAACATGGACACAACTGAGGAGCTCAATACAGCAGCAGTTCCACAGAAATTGGCGAGGGGCTTGAAAGGGTTAAGGGAGCAAAAGAGGGCCTGGTCCAAATAATTACTTTTTCAGATTTAGCCAGCTATCGTCCCTTTTTAATTATTTGCAAAGGCTTGTCGCTAAACTTCACTTCCATTTCGGCCAGCGAGGCGAGCATAATTAATTTATTTCATTTTTTTTCTCTCACTCTCTCTCTCTCTCTCTCTCTCTCTCTCTCTCTCACCCAGATTCTAACTTAATTGCTGTTAGGCCTAGAATATTTCCAATAATTAATTGAAACACTCGCTAAAAAAAGATGAAGCAATCGTTATTATTTAATTAAAATTGCAAACGTTGCTAAAATCAAAAGATTTGTTTCATCTAGGCCTGAATCAAAGGATTAATTTCTCCTGCTCTAAGACCAACAAACCCTCGATGACAACGCAAACTCCATTCAAACTTCGATGGATGGTTGTAAATGATGGGCATGATGTGAAAGATGTGAATGATGAGAATGATGTGAATGATGAGCATGATGAGGGCGTGACGTTGATTTAGTCTCGTTTTCGCGTGACTTTAACAGCGCTGATTGCACTTAAGCTCCGGCAAAGGCACCAAACAGATTTAGATTCGGATTCTGATTCAGAGTCTGAATCTGATTCAGATTCCGATTCAGAGATTCCCGTCTCGAATGTCAATAACATGCGATCTGCTGTTGATGTTGATGTCGTTGTTGTTGATACTGTTGTTGCTGTTGCTAACATGGCTGACTCAGCAGGCGGCAATCAGCGAGCTGTTCTCCGTTCAATGTCAATTGATGCGTATACGATGTGTGTGTGTGTGGGTTTGTGTACATGTAGGCACAGCTGGAGCCAGAACCCAGCAGACAAACAGACAGACATACACACACTACAAACAGAACTCATCTTCTATTTACGTTTTGCGGTCCTTTGAACTGTTGGTAAAATTAAAAAAAAATTCACCGTCTAGCCGAATTAAGTAAATGTATTTTTTTTGATAACATGCTAATAATATCCACACAAATTTCTGTTTGTTGCAGGCATCAACAGCAGCCACAGTAACCACATTTGGGTGAGTACATCATACTAAGCAAATTGTGGCACTTAAATAGCTTGCAGACATATTTGGCAACGGCTATTAGCCCTTGGCCATTAGCCTATATATTTCAGCTAATTGATGTTGAAATTAAAGTCAAGTTTGAGCGATGAAAATGTCAGTTGAATGATTTAAATCATGATTGACAGTGCTAGATAAGCTGATAATTGTATTTAGCTGCGGTTTCCTACAAATTGTTTTGCTACATTGCGCATACGCCAGGTGTTCGCACGTTTGAATTGTCGTCGCGCGTGTTCCTGGGCCATTTGCATGCAGCAAACTACACACACAACACTATAACTCTCTCACCTATTCTCTTTATCTATGCTCTCCTACTGTCTGCCATTAGGTTGGGCATTTTGCAATTAATTGCAATTCCGTTGTTAATGAACTAGTTGAGAACAAAACGCAAAAAAGGAAAAGAGAATAATAAAAAAGGTAAATAAAAAATAGAAAATACACAATTCACATTGAGTGTGAGGTCATGACATGACCATGGCGCAGATAAACACAGCAAAAAAGGACAATTTGCAAAGTGACGTCAAAACAATTACGTGCAGAAATACGCTTGATAATAAAATGAAGTGAAGCTTTCCCTCTCTCTCTTACCCTTCCTCCCTCCTGCTCTCTCTTTCCCTCTTGGTCTCTCAAATGCTGAAACGTGCTTAAGTGTTGACTTTTATAAATTGTGCTGTCGTTTTTCTTACCTGGCCAACAGCTCGAGCTCTTCTACACCTTGCAAGGTGAGCTGATATTGTGTGTCTGGTGTGCATGAGAATGTGTTTGGCTGTTGGCATGTGCTCAACTTGGTCAGCAATTAATTACACACAATGACTGACAGATAGTGAAGAGACAGGGGGGGTTGGAGCATCGAGGGGGTGACAGCAGTTCATCAGTCGTTGGACAAGTTTAAAGGCACATTTAAGGCAAATTTAGTTGGGCCAATCAGCCGACTCTGAGCCGAGCCAAACTGAGCCAAGCTGAGCTGAGCTCTCAATAAGAGCAGACCGTTGTCCTTGCCGCAGATTTATATTTTTGCCTGCCACGCTCCACTGGCTACGAATGACAGTTAAGTGCGAGCTTTACAGCCAAACAGCAGCAGCAGGGGGAAGAAGTGGAGTGGGGACTCGAAACTGGGTGCAGTCAGTGGCGTTCTCTCGGTCGGTTAGTTTATCTCGCTGGCTGAGCGTTAAAATAATTTCAGGCTTTCTTTTCATTTGGAACCCCCTTTCGTACGCCTCCCCCTGCCACGCCTCTGCTGTGCTCGCCTCTTGTCTCCAATTTTGCGTGCTGGCGTTGCGGTTTTGCAGCCTTTGCCGCAATTAATGCTAACAGATTAATTATACGCATCGCTGCATAATTTGCTGTCTGTTTTTCAAATTTATTTTATTTTCATTTTTCTTTTTACGAGCTATTTTGTTTAAAAAAGAAATACAACAACAACAACAACAAAAGCAGCCATTGACTACGAAAAGGGACAATTGCTTGGGACTGTCTCTAATGAGTGCACATTAGCTTGACTTTGGCATTAAGAAAGGGCCTCAATTTGTCGGGATAATCAAGCTGACAACAGTCGCAGCTATTTACTATATACTATACATATACCCTACTATATATATTCCTATTCCTATTCCCTTTTTGTTTTGTTTAGAGTTTGACTGGGGGCATGTTTTAAGTGAGTGCAATTTGGTATTGATAGGTTGGCTGATAAAGCAATTTGGTCAGCGTCTGGCAACAGCTGTCACTGACCTATTATTTATATGACTTTGTTTAGTTTGGGCAGCCAAGTTTTTTTTCCTACTTTTGGTGGGGGTCATAAATCTTACTGTGTTGTGTCAACTACACGAAAATAACGCACACATACTTCAAAAGACCTTCAATCAGCGCCAGAGCGTAGAAGGGGACGACAGTTGGGTCACTGAGTGTGAGTATGGTAAGAAAAAGCATTGGCCCATGATAATTATAACTCAAATACGGCTAAATGGATTTGGGATAAGAATTGGCAGCTGAAGAAGAAGTGTGAAGAGTAACGGCGTGTAGACGTAGTGACATTCATGTTGATTTATATGTCTTTTGGGACACACGGGGCGTATGATTTATGCCGCAACTGTCGCTCTATATTTATGAAAACAAATAAATATATATACGCCGAGCTGTCATTAAAGTGTACAAAACACATTAATTGCATATTAAAACGTATTAAGGATACATTAGTCGACCCAACACTATCTAAGTGTGCCCAAAAATGGGGAAAAAACTAAAGAAAATGAGAAGAAAACGCCATAAACAGTTTCCTCTATTAAATGTGCTCCCGGAAAACATTGTGAGCAGCTGCCAGCTGCCAGCAAACCCGAGGCCAACTGGCAAGGCGACAATTTGCAGTCAAGAGTATTTGCTTTGCCATATTAAGTAATAAAAGCGTTGTAAAAATCATAAAATGAAAGTACAAAACTGTGCAAAGTCAACTGCCTGCCATTTGCCGTATACTCGTATTAAATATTATAAAAGGCAATTTGCAAATCTCATATAAAAGCCACACGGTATAGACCGACATCTACATGCTTACCGCACACACACACACACACAACCTGTTAAATGGGGGGATGGGTGGGGAGCTGCTGCCAGCAGCCCAGTGACGGCAATCATTAGCAACAAAAGGCCGTAAACAAACAAAACAAGAGCCGTAACAAGTAAACAGTATGCCTTGCTTGGCCCTGCCGTGTTGTTGGGGGTAACCGCAACCTTAGGGCCTGTGCCCCAAAATGTGCCTGGGCCTACAAGCTGTTGCCACACCCCATAGGGCAAGGACATTCAATTGCATATGCCAAAAGCGTTGATAATTGTGCTAGAATTATAAAGATTTACTAACAAGCTGGAAAGCTAAAACTTTGCTCTTAGTCTCCTTATTTCTGTGAATTTCTTTCTCTCTCTGGCGCTTCTTTAATTAAAGCAGCTCTTTGTAGTATTGTCGTTTGTTTACCACTCATTTTGATGACTACAAGAACTCCGTCTGTCTGCAGGTAATTAACATTTTTATGTACTTTTTCGCAGCTGAGCGCCTCATCTGGCCGTCCCTGGTACGCGTTCGTTGTCACATAATTAAAGCGTTGATTTATGCAACAGATAATAAATTCAACAATGCCACAGCCTTCAGTAGTACCTCCGCCTACCTGTCTACATGTCTTCTTCTTTATATTTTATATATATATATTTTTATTTACACGTGCACTTGATGCTGTATTTATTATATCGCTGTTTCGATAACGCTGCCTCAAAAGCACATTTTAATAATCTTATTTATTGTGAGACATTTACAAAATTTGCCGTTCTAAACGGAAGACAAAAGCAATAAAGGAAATCAGATTAGCTCTGTGCTAGAATAGAGATATTAACATTATTTTTTATATATTTGCTTCAAGATTATATTAATTTAATGCTCTGCTTGTCTTTCCATTAAATTTAACAGCCGTTTAAAAACAAATTAAATCATAGTTAAGTTTATGAGCAGATAAAAAAACCATTTAATGGCGCACTGCATAAAAGTAGAATTAATTTAACCCTTTTTAAGTATGCTCAGTTCGAGGAATCACAAGTAAATTCTTTTTTCTTATTTAATATAATTATATGCTTAAAAAAAACTTCACTCACTTCATTACTGGCAATTGTTTCGTGTACATCATTATATGCCGTGCTACATGCATGTAAAAATATATACACGTTTTTTAATACATACATATATCGGTTATTGATTGAGTTCACTCGAAGCAGGGTCATTCATTTTTAAACATTTCCAAATTGCGCCTTTTTGGCATATGCATTTTTGATTTATGAGCATGGCGAGTTGACGTCAATCAGTTTCGTTGCTTCTCCAAGTTCTTTTTACATTTTACATTCTACAGCAGCAAAGTGAACAAAGTGAAATGAAGTAATCAGAGTGGAAGCAGCAGCAGCAGCAGCGCAAATACATAGACGGAGGAGTGTGGAGTGTGGAGTGGATTCAACGGCTTCCAATCAAACTTTTCCAATAAAGTCTTTAGCCTAAAGACAGCTGATAAATCAAGTAATCAGACCGAAAAGGGCTATGTCGACAGCTACGAACACATAATTTATGGCAAGTGCTTTAAAGTTACCGTTTCAAATTACTCTCTGGCGCACAAACAAAGACAAAAAAATAAAGAATACATATACATATATACGCTGATAATATGCGGCTGGGCAAAATCAAAATCAAAACCAGAACTGGATGCTGGCTTAGGGAAGTAGCCACAAAGTTGGAATTTGCTTGCAAAAGTGCGAAATTTAACTTTGTCGATTACACCGTCGAGACCAAAACAGAACGGACTGTGTTGCGTATACGTAACACAACATAACGGAACATATACATAATAATGGGAAGAACCCAAGGAACAGACGTGCATAGTTTGATGCGCAGCTTTTTCGGATAGGCAACGAGTTGGTTAATAAAAAGGCCAGTCAGCCAAATGAAAAATACTTTTCGTGGGTTGGGCAAATTGACTTAATCTAAAATAAAAGTTTAGTGCGTTGGGCCACAGAAATACACACACACACATGAGGGAGAGTTCCAAGTTCACAAACGATATTTTTATGGCAGCTTATTTGTGTGTGTGTGTGTGTGTGTGTGTGTTTATGTGTGTCGATGAGGTAAACGAACCAGCAACGATTTACAAACACACACACACACACACACACATATGCAGAGGCAGAGGGATATAGCAGCATGTTAATTTCCCAGGAAACGCACGATAAAGTTGAATGCTTTTTCGAAAAACTATTTGACTTTGAGCAAGGGGTAGATGCCAACACCGATGACTTACAAACACACAAGCTCAAACACTCGTTACATATATCACAATTCAGAGTTCCCCCTTATCCCCCTCTCTCTCTCCCTCTGTCAATGTGTACATTTACCTAGCACATATTGCATTGGCTTTGCTAGCAGTCGAAATTGGGATTGGGTTCAGGAACTGAAGCTGGAGTTTGGTCTTTGCACATGCGCTTGAATTAAATCAAATAAAAAAGTTTTAATAAGGAAATAAATTTTGTGAAAATGCTGAAAAGGCAGCAAGATTTACGATGCACAAAAGATAAATTTACAAATGCGAATACACAGTGAGAGTGAGGAGGTATAAAAAGGGGCAGGGGAGGGTTAAGAACAGAAACACATATGCTAAATGGGCATTAGAAGAACGAGCAAACTTCAACTGCAAATGAAATGGCAATTCATTTATTGCCCCTTCACAGTATTTATGGCAAGCAAATAACTATATATAAATTTGTGTATTTCCTTGTGTGTGTGCGAGTGTGTGTGAGTGGCACACACATCTGCATAATGTGACGCAATTACATTTAAAAGCTCATAAAATAAGAGCAGCATTTCAATTGGAAAATAAGCCACTGATAAAATGCGTAGCAATTGCCAAACAAATGGCAGCGCAATCAGCGCTTAAATTCTACAAATAAAACAAATACTTAAACTTAACCAAATAAATATAAAAGAAATGCAAAGGGCAGGGGCGTGGCACTGTCAAAAAGGTACCAGAGTGGGGAGAAGGGTGTTAAACAAAAGAAAACATATTTAATTTCCGCTATATAAGCACAACTGACTTGTGATTATTTCCGTTTATGATAGTTGCGCCATTTTGGCATCATCATGCGTATCCTTGCCAGCAGGATTCACACACACACACACATGAGCACACTCACTGACTTGTGCCAATTTTTGCCGCTCGTGCAAGTTCTGCGTATCGTTACAATGACAGCAAACATTTTTGAGCGTTCTCATTTGGTTTTGCCCTTCACTCATTCATTTCGTCATGCACTCAGTTTAGTCGTCATAATCATAACAATTTCTTATATTTATTTATTTGAGATTTGCTGTTGTCAAGGCAGCGCCTTGAGTTTACCATTTTTCTCTACTTTTTTGTATTCGAATTCAGTTTTTGTTTTGGGTTGCAATCGGAATATTTTTGCTTTTATATTTATTTCTTTCTTTCTGTATGATTGCATTTGAATAATTACAGCGTTGAGCTTTTATGCTGCTGTTTGTTTAGACATTTGCATTGCGATTGCGGCACGGACTTTATAATTAATTAAAATATTCAAAGGCCAGCGGGGCGTATGGGTAACGTGACCTTCTCGGTAAGCTCTGACCCTGATGGTCGCCAGTTTCCAGTTGCCAGTTGGCAGCTACCAGCTAACAGTTACCAGTAGAAGTTGCCGTCCCGGGGGCACTTAGGACGCTTTATTGCTGACCCTTGGAGTTTATCATGATTTGCGCACTTTAAGAACGACTTCTTCAAAATGTTTTGGCTCTGGCGTAAAGGATTTTACTCCTCTTCTTTTGTTTTTTTTTACTTCTATTTTTTGGCAAGAGACCGCTGTCAGTCTGAGTCCCTGTTGGACCTTCAGATACTACTCAGCACTCTTTCCATAACACTTTCTCGCCTGTTTCTCTTTATCTGTCAGTCTTTGTGTGTGTGTGTGGGTGTCGTGTGTGAGTGTTTCTGTGTGCCCTGAAAAGTGACTTTTGGGCTCTCCCCTTTAGCGCATTCGCAATTTTCATGCTCTACTCCCGAGCGTTTTGTCAGCTTTATAATTAAAGCAAAAGTTAATTTTTTTTTCCATTTGTGTCATAGTGTTTCCTCTGCCTAGCTCTCTCCCTCTCTTGTCGCTTCTCTACTGGCTTAAAACTCCTGCTGTTGAGCTAAGCTGAGCTGAGCGTTGTTTTGCATGAGCCCTTGCCGGAAAACTCATTATTTTTTAAATGAAACTCTTGCTTTGTGCCGCTGCCACTGCCGTTGCCTGCAACTGGCCCCTCTCAGTCTCCCCTCTCTTTCTACTAGGCAGCTCGTGTGTTTTGTCTCTGCCATTGTGCTCATCATGATCCCAGTCGCAATTAACTCAAGAAAATAATGTTGCGGCAATGACTAGCGAGAAATGTAATATTTCTGCTCCCATTTCCCCAACCTCGCTCCTTCAATGCCCTTTTTAGACAACCAATATGACCATGTTGCATTTGTAATAAGCATGTAAATGAAAATGGAAAATGGAGTTAAAGTTAAAGTTGCCTGGCAAAAATAAAATTCAAAGTTTGCGCATGTTTTTGAACTGTGTTTTGCATCTCATTTGTATGCCAATTGCATTTTGCAGCTAATGCCAGTTGTCGTTGCTGCTCGTATCTGGACCAACTATCGCCCCAAATGCCTGACGCTGTTTTATTGTTATGCAATAATTATAAATTTTCAAAATGGCAAATGGGAAATCCTCAAACGACGCATCGACAACGCGTTTCCATGTAAAGTAAAAGCAATTTGAAAGTTTTCATTGGCATTATATGTGTCTGTGTGTGTGTGTGTGATTTCGTGGCACGTTTGCAAATGCTTAGAAGCTGCAGAATGCTCTACACTGTGAGCGAAAAGGGGACGGAGTGGGAGAGAGAGAGCGAGTTCAGGTGAGGGTAATTGAAATGTATGTGAGAGCATCCCAACTGCGGAGTCTTAAGGAGTTTAATGAACTTTTTGGCTGGCATGCATGCACATGGCGTACGAGTAGTCGTCTTAAGACTGCGAGCTCTTACAGCTCCTGGTTCCCTGCCTTGGCTCATAAATGCTTGCATGCTTGTAAGAATTGCTTAGCTGGGATTTCCTTAATTTTAGCACCAAGTCTCAACACGCCATGCCTTGGCTTCCTACAACACCCCATTGCTCCATCGCTCCAACTCTCCATTTAGATTTCCACTGCCATTTTCCTATTTTAAATTGTCGTCTAGGGAATTGCGTCACACGCGTCGTATGCGTAACATTTTTGCCCATTGTTTTAGCATAGTCATTTCGACTTTTGCCTTTTTTTTGGCTTTCATTTCCTAGTTCGCTCATGGCACATGGAAATTGTGGATGCGGCCACTTGTCAGTCAATCAATAAAATGCAAATATTTGCCAGCTTTCTAAGCATTGTTTTGCGCATTTGTGCGACAATTGAAGCGTTTGGCTCGTTGGGTCGATAGGACAACGCTTTGAACTTCAAAGTTCTGCATAAACACTTCACAAAATTCAATGACAACTCCAATAAACTGGCACTCAAATGACGGCGCAACAGCTGCGACCCAAGTGGGTGTGACCCACATACAGAAATAGCAGAGAAAGGGACAGAGAGAGAGAGAGAGAGACAGAGTGAATGTAAAAGTGATAGTCACATATGGCTTGAATGCTTATGTGACAGTTGTGTTTGATGTGTGCACCACAAATTGCTTTGATGGTCGCCAACGATGTCTACTTTGTGTGTTTGCATTTCTGCTCTCAGTCTGAAAGTCATTTTAGCAGCTACCTCGTCCGATAAATCCAATGAAATCTGAAAGCAGCCAACAGTGTGGGTTTTTTTTTTTCTCTCAACTGGCAACTCACTGTTTGCTGCTAAAATTAAGCTTAGTCCGAGATCGGGTCTTAGTTGGTTGGTTTGGCAAGAAAGTATGACCGGCCTTAAGGCAAAAGCCTTCTCGTAAAATGCACAAATTTGTGTCGCTTGGGGAGCACTTTACATGCTTCTAGTCCTAAGTCCAGGTCCAAGCAAAGTTTATATACGAGTCCAATGCGAAATACTCGAGCTCACTTGTGCCTCAATATTAGTTCAATAGCCTGACTGGCAAATCCTTTGAGGTCAGCCAAAATGTTGGCCAAAACTTTTTGCGGCCACAGAACATACAACTATACGCAGACACACACATACACACACAGCGAGTGTGTGTAGCCCACTTCGATTTCTATTATACTTCAGTTAAAGCCTCAGCTTCAGTTGAGTAGAGTCGAGTTCAGCCGCAGTGCATATGGAGGCCACTTTATGGCTTTTCACTGATTTTGTTCGGCATTGGAAACGATTGCTTTGCGCTTTTGGTTTTGCGTTCGCTGCTGCTCTCAGTTTTTCGCTATGTTGCGTATGCCAATATGTATAAAAAATCGCTGAATGTTTTGCGGTTATTTGGCAGGAAATCGCCATAGGAAAAATATTGATGCCGACGGCTTTTTACCATCAGTTTTTTTTGTTGTTGTTGTTATTCTGTTTTGGCCAAACTCAAACTCAAAACGAAAACCGAATGGCCAGTGCCCACAACCAATAACCCAACTCAAACCCAAACCAAAATCCAAATCCAAAACAAAACCAAGCCCATTCTCTGGCCAAAAACTAAACCAAAGCAGAGCCGAGCAGAGAATAGAACACAGAGCAAACATGCTGGCCCATGTTTTACTGCAGTTTTTCTATTTATTTTTTTTTTTGTTTGGGAATTTTATGTACGAGCCAACATCTAGGGCCTGTTTGTTGTTGTCTGTTGTGTAAGCTGCCGACAACAATAACAATAACAACAATAGGCATAGCAATAGCTATAGCACAGGCAATGCGAGGGGTGCCACAAGTATTCGCGACGAGTGTTGTAAAAATCATTTTATGAGTTTGCATAAAATTTTGTGGTTTTCACGCCCATGTTTATTGCAAGCGCCCATGGCACATATGTTGCCATTGCACAGTGGGCGAAACGGCTGATTTAGCTCCGATTAATTCAAAATTAATGTAAATCTTGGCGCCAAAATCGTATTTGCCATCGATTACTAATATATTCGATAAGCCAAAAACATTATTCGCTTTCATTTTCTATCAACATTCGCACACTGTAAAGCTTTGAAGACATATATGTTTCATCAGCTGTTGCCACCAGCTTTCCCGCCATTTTAATTGCTTGTGAACATTGTTTAATAATTGGTGTTATTGTTTTCAATTGAACTTTTTGCTGTTAATTGAAGAAAAAGGTATGTAGTTACTAACAAAATAAATGTTTGTGACCTGTGATTGTGTTTCGTCCCAAAAAGTAATATTTTCTTTATACTTATATGTGTCTTAACACTTACTAATAAACCGAACTTTAGTAGAGAATAACTTTAAAGGTTCGACTGGGTTCGGTATCAATGTTTTTTTAAAAAATTAGTCAATGTATTACGAAGTGAAATCGTCCACAATGAGCTGCATATACCCGCATATTATGTTAGAAATAGTTTTTTTAGAAACAATGTCAGTGTCAAAACGAGTACTTTTTACAGTATGTCGTATGCCGCCTGATGCTTCAAAGCAAACTTTTGCGTTACAGACATAAATCTACACTATAGCGGAACATGCGCGCATTCGTAGAGAAGATTAAATTTCCGAAAAATTTTTCTTAATGATATAGTTGTCCAATTTATTTGAATTTTTTTTTCAGATGTGTATATATATCTCTAAAGTAATAGTAAAAACAATAATTAACGAAAAAATTTAAATAAATTCCTTAAAATTGCGCGAAAATGACCAGACATCGTCGAGGACACGTTTACACTATCTTAAAACAAATAATAAAAAAAGTATTTTCACGAAATAAAAAAAAACTTTCTTCATTAATATTGATTTGTAACAAATTCATCTACAAAAAAAAAATATCCGATCAAAAATATCTTAATTTTTTTAGAAGTTATTAATTAATCGCCGCTAAATCAGACGTTTCGCCCACTGTGCATTGTTGGCATCATACCAGTCTATTGATTTTATATGTATATCCCCATTTCTTTTTAGCCGCATTTCGCTAAACGAACAAAACCAAAGTAAAGATTTTTAACCATTATTATATTCCTCTGCTGGTTTTGGTTTTTTATCTTTCTTGGTTTTCTGCTGTTTGTGCAGTTTTCTTTGCTTTTCGGTTTATCGGAAAATGCGTTGCTTCTTTGATTTAATTAAATGTGTCAAGCGACACTGCATCAGCTGTGGATGGCACTCCTTTAAGGACTTGGAGTTCATGTTCGCTTCGTTTTATTGATTTCACACCAATGGCAAATGGTCCGAGCACATAATGCGGCTCATTAAATGCTTTTCTCATGTCAAATGACCATCGAATTTAATTTGACAAAAGCCAAGGACAAGTCGAGCGTGCAATTAAATGGCCAATCGACTTGGGTTCGGTTCGGTTTGGTTTTGGTTTCTGGTCTCTGCTTTGGTTCAACACCTGCACGCAACAAGCTTCTGTCTTTTGGCCAATTTCCGTTCAGTTTATTGTAATGACAGCCAAAAATTTTAATAAGCATGCATTAGGCGAAAGCCAAACGCCAACATTCGACCCAAAAGTTAGTCATTGTGTGTATTTTGTAATTAAACACAAAATGGCGGCAGGAAGACGCCTTTAGTTTATCTAAACGAAGGGCATTTTTAGGGTTCGCCTTTGTGTGTGTTAGCGCAACCCTGTCACGTAGTTGGCGGTCTTCGCTGGCTACCCATAAAATGCCACTTAAATCCAACCAAATCCGCCAGACGAGGGGACGAAGTGGGCGACGAAGACGCGACACTGTCCGACAGGCAAAGAAAAACAATTAATATTGCCGTATGCAACAATAACCTTTTGTTTTTAGTGGCTGTCGTCCGCGGGGCACTTCAAATCCGCCTCCTGCTGACTGCCCTGCTGTCCCCTCCCCTCTCTCTTCTCAGGCCTCTGCCCACTTGTGCCTGCCTCATGCATGCAAGCGTTGAGGCAGGCAAAACGGATTCTTGCCCTGCAGGTGAAATAAATTATTATTTATTACGGTCATTAGGGCTTAATGGCGGCAATGATGTCCACCACGCACAGCCACGGACTTTCAACTTCGTCTCCGTCTCTGACGACGACTGTTACTACCGTCCCACCTCTGTCTCTGAGTCCAGCGAGTGCCGCAAAACTTCCGCCGCTTAATCGAAAACGAAAACGAAACATTTGCGGCAGGCAAACCGGACAACCTTTGTGGCATCGAGAAATTGGACCCTTTTTAATGGCAACCGGTTCACATTATGCGGCCACGGCGTATTGTCCTTGAAAATATTACGCATAAACAAAAAAAGGCAGAGCAGCAGCTAAAAAAAAGAACGAAATCCAGCGGGCAAAGCGTTTATCGCTAAATTCCAAGGCATTATTATCTGTGGCAGGAGTGTGAAAATTTATTTATGCATTGGCAAAGTTCTCGGTCCTTGTCCGTCATAAATATATGCGGCAAAAGGCCAAAAAGCGTAGCATAATTTAGGCTCATCACACACACCCAACCAGACACACTCGCACACACTTTCAGTCACAAATGTAGACGCATATTAATGGTGCTTCGAGCTGGCACATTGTAAATTCAAATGCATTTCTATGGCAGCTGGGACTCGGGCCCAAAAACTTTGGGCCAAAGCTTTTACCGCAAAGTGAAAACAATCAATCAAAATATGCACATGT
Source organism: Drosophila acutilabella (assembly GCA_035046005.1). Taxonomy (NCBI): domain Eukaryota; kingdom Metazoa; phylum Arthropoda; class Insecta; order Diptera; family Drosophilidae; genus Drosophila; species Drosophila acutilabella. The sequence continues at coordinate 9,281,357 of JAWNOK010000024.1, read as the reverse complement.
GTATGGAGTGTGTGTGAGTTGTGGGCCTGCGGCCAGAAAGGGAAATGGAAAAATGCGGGAGTGTGAGAAAATCAAGGTATGAGCAAAATTAATTTCATGCATTTATGACACATACGGCAAAAGGCGACAATTTCCATAAAGATTATATTCGTGCTAAGAAAAGCAGGCAAGAAATCATGATGATATCAAGTATACGACGCGGTGACTTGCAACAATTGTTGTTCACTGTGTGTGTTTGTTAGTGTTTGTGTGCAACACTGATTTATTTACCACGCGAGAATTATTCATTGTGTTATTATTATGCAACGGCAACGGGAATGGGCACAGCAACAGTAACGACAGCGACAACTGCAACTGGAACTGGAACTGCAACAGTAACAGTAACGGCAACAGCAACAGCAGCAACTACTCTGAATTCTGTAGTCAAAACTTCATTTTTAGCGCCTTTTTTCACTTTTTTGCTCTGTGAAGTTTGCCATTCCTGACACAAAATTACATGCACCCCACTTGTGTGCATGTCTGCGTGTGTGTGTGTGTATGTGCATGTAATTGCACTTGTAGTTGTGTGTGCAGTCTATGTTGCAGTCGACTTACTTCGCCCCCCTCTTTGCATCTCCCTGTCGCTTTGATAAATGCGCATAATTTCAGTAGTTTTTCTTCAAGTAGTGTGTGCTCTGAGTCTGCTGGTGTGTGTGTAGGTGCGCGTGGGTGTGTGCAATATTCTCTTGCTGCTGTGCTTTATTGTTCACAGCGCCGCGTTAAACATTATGCCAGCTGCGTGGTTTGTCTTGGCGGAATTATGAAGACGATTACATGACTTTATAGGTGACTATAAGTTAGTGTGTGTCTGTGTGTGTGGGCGTGTCACTGGCATGTGTATATTTATGAGCAGCGATGCGGTGCGACAGCTCCTGACGCAAGTTTAATGAAATACCTGCCAGGATTTATGAGCTAGTTGACTATAACTGGGGAAAAAAACACACACAGAAGACGCTGCAAATTAATTTTGTATGACAACAGTAGCGTCTCGCACTATTAGTCATGCTGTGCAGCAACTTCTCACCACAAATCGAATAACTCTCGTCGCTGCAAAGAGGTCAACACCAAATTCAAATGTTTCGCTTTAATTTATTTATCATGCTGGTGACATTTTTGCACCACAACATAGTGCCCATTTAGCAAACATTTCTCATGTTGGCAGCTGCAAGTTTTTGGCCCGAATATTTGCACTACTTTTGCTTTTCAATTCACCTGCCAACGCGAGCAACTGTTATCCTGCGTTTCCTGTAAATAATTCAACTGAAAAATTCATAAAGCTGCGCCACGTACTCGCCGTATCTCAAACGCTCTCTCTGCCCCTTTTACCCTACACGTCCTTATCCCTCTCTCTCTCTCTCTCTCTACACTCTTTAGTTTCGTATCTATCTTCACGTGAATGTCCTGCACGTTTGTAGCTCTCTTTTTGTTTTTCTTTAATTGTTTAGAAAATAAATCAGCAAACCCCCCAAATAAGTTGAAAACACCACATGAAATATAAATATAAAAAAACACTAAACAAAAAAGCAAACCGGCTAAATGGAACATCGAGGTGGTGCACGTAGTGGGCGGTACAGGTTCTGGGAGTTTTGCTGCCGTGTGCCGAGCGGAAACGGAACTAACAAAGCACAAAACGAGCAGGGCAAAAACAAAAAACAAAAGCATCGGGGGAAAAAAAACTCGCCTAGAAAAAACTATATAAAAATTTAAAAGAAAAAAAAAAATACGAAACGAAACCAAACCAAACGAAAAGAACGGAACGGAAAAGCAAAATTGCCAAACTAAAACTGCAGTCACGGAAAAAAATGGTAGCTCCGCAGTGGGTGGACTATACACACCCCTCCAAATACACACACACACTGTGGCGCACGGCAAAGTTTTGTTGGTGTAACAAGCATGGCAGAGCACAAAACAATTTACGAAAATTTGTACAATTTCTAAACTTAAATAAACACCCAGAATGGTTTTATTTTTATTATTACTGCCACCATTTCACTTTACACACACACACAGAGAGAAACATACACATGGATTCGCACCCATACACACGCACATATACACAATAAAGGGAGCTGAGCTAAACCAAATGGCGTCTTAAATATTTTGGCAAAACTGTTTGAATTGCCTGCAAAGTAAACTGCAAACTTAATGAGCTGTTGACGTTTCTGGCCATTGAGGCCAATTCTTTGCGTAATTAAAAGCTCTTCGTCTAGCACACGCTACACCTTTTGGCCAAAAAACCCTAAAAACTCAGCTCAAGTTCAACAAACCGTCACTGGCATGCAATGACATCAAATAATTCAAATGCCTTTGTATTTTATAGTTGTAAATTAACAAGCAACGCCTGCTGACGTACTTAGATTCACACACACGCACGCAACACGAGCTGAGTGTGGGAGCAGCTCAGGCAGCAAGCGAGAAAGAGACGTAAATTGAAAAACTTTTACAACTTACCAGTTCTTTTTGAAATCCCTGTTTTGTCGTTGCTGCACGCCGCTCACAAGTTGGCTGCGATTCATTGCAGTTCTCCAAGCACGACACACGCACACTAAGGAAAACTAGAAAGAAAAACGCTTTGGTTATTTGCTGGTAGATCGAACAAGTGGACCGCTGGGGCTTAGAGAGACCTTACGCATAAAAGTGATTCTCTGAGCAAGGTCGTTTAAGTGTTGCAGCTTGAGGGCCGCTTTCAATCGTTAGTGCATTGTAATTATAGCAGCACGCACACATGGTCAAATCAAAGCTCAATCAAAGCAATGAAATTGCATTCTTTACCCTTCAACACCATTTACCATTCAACACACCAAATCAATGCCCAAACTGTAACAAATACAGTTTTGCAGTCACTGCTCAGCTTAAAATAAAGTGTAGCATACTTTTAGATGCCGCGAGAAATTCAACAGTACATTCAAATTAAAGCAAGTTTATTATTGTTAAATCAATTTGACAAACTTTGATTTAAAGTCCATTTGATTCACTTTTGGTTAATGCAAAATGCATGGAAATTTTATGCGAACAACACATAATTGCTCCATTATGCCAGAAATGGTATAAAAAGTGGGCCAAAAGAGCGCAAATAAAAATGGCGCAAATTAAAGTCATTCAAGTGCAGTGCACCGGAAACGGAAATGTGCGCAAAACAATTACGTGCGTGTGTGTGCGAGAGAACAGATCAGCTAAGAGAGCAAGCACATTTACATGCAGTGCGAAGGAGAGAGAGAGAGATAGAGATATAAGCCGGTATACACATGTAGAGACATGCCTTTAACAACAGGGGAAACAAGTGGTCAGCACTTTAAGTAAATTTATATAATGCGCTCTTTTATACTGCCACTCAAGTGCAATCATTTTCCATTTGTGTGAGCGAGTGAGAGAGAGAGAGGGGTAGATAACGGTGGCGTATCCACAAAATTGACCACAAAACGGACATTTATTGTGCCCTCTGCTTATTTATGGTAAAATGGCAATATTGTTGCCCTTTTTACGCCATTGCAATCGAATATTATTACGCATATAACGTCTGGCTAATGACAAGCCATTAACAAAGCCCCACTATCTCTTGGTATGTGCGTGTGTCTGTGTGTGTGTGTTTAAATGTGTTTAATGCAGCGTGATTATCTAATTTGACCGACAGTTGTAATTGCATTGCATTAACATGGCTAATTAAAAAGCTGGCCAACACCTGCGGGTCTCAAATTGATAACAGAAAAACTTTTTCAACTACATTTAACAATAGAAACTTTTAAGCGGCTGCTCGCTCACATGTGCGGGCAGCAGCAGCCACAACAACAGTAGCAAAAGTCCGGGCCACATTGCTAAACTGCCAAAATGCCGCTAGCTAAATTTGCAGCAATAACAAATGCTTTTAATCAACGAGCATTTGTTGGCAAATCCAGTGAAATACATATATAAATAAGGCTAACGTTATTTGTTTGGCTTTAGTTAACGACTCCCCAATGCAATTGGTGGCACATCCATCATACGCACTGTCGTCCAGCTTCAGTTACAGTCGCTGCTAAAGCTATGGGTTCAGAGCAACGTTTGAGTTTCTTATGTGTGCGCCAAATGTATTTGCAAATCCCCAAATAAACATTTAAATAATTTACTACGGCCTCTCAATTACTGTCAACAATAATATGGCGCACAGTTGCATATGAAATATTTATGACTGTCTTAGTATGTGTAGCACACTCTTACACAGTGTGTAGGTTTGTGTGTGTGTGTGTGTGTGTGCATTGTGGCATGCCGTTACATTTCCGACAGCGACAACAACAAAGGCTCAAGCTCAGTGCATAAAACAACAACAACAACAGCAGAAACATTCGCCCGTCCTGGCAAACAAAAGCTACAAAATGAAGTATGAGGTCAGCATACAACAAAACAAACAACAATAAATGAAAAACGCCAACAACAACAATAACAAAAGAAAAGCACATGATTGTCGCTTGAAACTTGAGCCACAGCAACTAACCTCATGACATCAGCTTTTTGGTTTTCAACTTATTACAATTTCCATATAACCTCCAACGCGCCCGAGGAGACTGCAGCAGGACACCAGCCCCCTTTCCGCTCACGCCTCGCTCTCCCTTAAATGTGCCAGCAAAATGCAAACAAATGTGCATATGCACTGTGAGTGCTATGAAAAGAAAGCACAATGAGCACAAGAATAGCAAAAAAACAGGGAGTAAGGGGAGAAGCAGAGAAAGGGGACCAGACCCACCAAGCAGGCAGTGCGACAGTGCCAAATGCCATGTCCTTCATGAAGAGAAGAGCATTTGCCCTTGTCGACGAAGGCGGTAGCGGCGCTGGAGGCGTGACAAAGGGCGGCAAACGGCAGACGGCAGCAGAGGGAAAGAGAGCAACTGCTGTGGGGGTCTTTAAGTTTTATGGCACCATTGTGTCAAGATAATAATATGTACGACTACGAGTACGTCTATATATGTAAGAGTGTGTGTGTGTGTGTGTACGTGACTGCATTTAAGTGCATAGTTGTGTTGTACACAAACTGAGCTAGGAGAAAGAGAGAGTAAGGCGAAAAGAGAGAATCATTGGTAGACATTAAATAACATTCCTATAGCATGACATTTTCCCAGCGAATTACTCTAAACTGCAGCATTTGATACGAGCGAAGCAAAGTAGCAAAACAACTACATATCCAATACCAAACCACCCCCCCTACTAGCCCCCACTAACGCCCACGCCAGCAGCAGCAGCTGCTTTTATCAATTTAAATGAATTGCACACGAGTGTGTCATAAATTCATGCCGCATGACATTGGCTAATGTTGCCTTTTGGACGCGCAACTTAATTAAATATCATAGCATACTTTTACGCAGCTAGCAAAAATATACACATACACACACACACATACACACAAACCGCACACGCCCTCATACAAAATTTACTGATGTATAATATAATAATTAAAATGAAAAGTGTCCGAAAATTTGAAACTTTAATGCTATAGCATTATCTGTCTAGTCTAACATTATAAATTATAATATATATACTATATTTAAATATATGTATTTTTAAACACCTTCCACATGGACAGCATTTTGCGGTTCATTGACGTCAGCTGCCAACGACACTCGAGTCTAGTCGCAGATATTAAATGAAACGCATAAAAAGAATAGACAAGAGAACGCAGATAAAAATTATGAGTTTGCTGAAAAAACTTTGACCAAATATTTCTAGTTGTTTTTATACACCAGTTTTTATGGCTTCACATAAAGAAAAAAAATAGAATTTGAGACACCAAACTCAGTGCTGCTTGTGGACAAATAAATAAAATGAAATTATGAAAAACAACTAAAGCACACATTGCTCAAGTCCCTAAGAAACTCTCTCGCAATTGTTGGACAATTCATTAAATGTGGCTCAACATTTACAAAAGGCAACAGCAGCAGCAGTAGAAAAAGTTGAAGCAACTGGAGATTGCGACTATTTTGCATAAACAAGAGCAAGTTGCTTTTGCTCTTTTGTTGACCTATAAATAATGTGACAAATTTGCTTGTACAATAAATAAATTCAGTTTCGTATGCAAATGAATGGCAAGCTTACAGTTTGTATACACAATTAGGTTCACGTTCCTGTCGATGTTGAGATGGCGTTGCCTTAAGTTGGCCAATTACTACAGAAATGTTGTTTAGACCTGCTGGCAATTCAATTAATTTCAGATGAAACAAATCCGCTCAACGGACTCATAAAAACCAGCAACAATAACAGCACAATTGTTATCCTGTTGTCGCATTCGAATTGGGTTAATTGGCAGCTTACAGACAACAACTCCAAATGGAAATATTCAATTCCATTTATACACATATCAAAAACAATTTTATACACTTAAAAAAGAGTGGAGTAGAACTAGAGTATAAAATTTAATTCAATTTATTTATCATTTTTGATGATCTACAATCATATTTAATATACTCATGTTTATGTGATTTCTTTATTTTCATTTGTTTACAGATCTGCCAAGGCAACAGACGGAAAAAGCTGCTGCTTGAAAAGACATTACACATTAAAAGCGATTCATCATCGACGTGACGCGAATGTTGTTGAAGAAAGCAACACAAAAACGTGGAAAAGAAAAGAGAAACAAAGCGAAAGTATGAGCAAAAAGAGCCACTACAGCAAATTGAATGTAATTTCATAAAAAGCGAGTGTTAATTTTTTGCTGTGCGACACAATAGCAACAGCAACAAGAACAACAGTAGCAGCAGCAACAGCAACAGCTACAGCAAAGTTGCCACAATAGCAACAATACATACTCGTGGCTTAATGTGCTAATGCGCAGTGACATGAAAAATGATGGAGAACATGCAAGTTTTGCCCTGTCGCCCAACAGTAGCAGCAGCAGCAACAAAAGCAACAGCAGCACAAGGAACAAACTAGCCAAGTTATAGCAAAAGAAAGCGGCAAATACTTGTACAACAACAACAAAAGGGAAACAGAGAAAAAGAGGCGAACAACAAGCTGCAAATTTGATACATATATAGAAAAGTAGTGCTATAGAAAAATCGTGCACAACAACTGGCGACAACAAAGCGACACAAAAAATAAAGAAAAGAAAATAAAAAGGCTGCGTTGCACATCGAAATAGAAGTAGCAACAGCATCATTTATCAGCGCATCAGGCGGCAGACAAGTATAAACAGCAGAGAAAAAACAGCAACAACATTTCAAAAGGAAGGCACAACATATGTGTGTGCTTGGGTGTTGGGTTATTGTGGATGCCATTGCTGAAAGGAAACAGCGCGTTCATTCAAAAAGCCATTAACCCTAATAAGCAGGCAACACCAGCAACAGCAGAAGGAGCATCATCAGTAGACAACACAACGCATCGCATCGCATCGCATCGATGTGCCTTTGTATGCTGTAGTCCAAGACAAGCAGAAATAGCAGCAGTTCTTACACAGAGTTGAAGGAGTTGCTTCATAGAGGCGTAGTAAGAGAGGGTTGCCACAAATGTTGCTGCCACGGCTGCTGCGACAGCGGCTGCTGCGTGTGCCGCTGCATTTAATGGAACTGCGTATTCTGCTGCTCTGCCTGCCAACACTGCTCTTGGCCACCACACTAGAGCCAGGTGAGTGCTAGCCAATATTTAATTAAGCCTAAAAACAATTGCTCGTCTTGTGCTTTTTACTGGTTGGTAATTTTCACGCGCCTCCTAAAAGTATGCAGCAGTTTATTTCATTCCATTTTAATATTTGCATTCAACGATCTCCAGTGCCTCAAATAAAGTGTATACAGTATGCCCTTAGGGCACGCCGCCCACAATTAAAAGCATAATCCGAGTTTGGACGAACAACAACTTTACCAATTTACGGATTTATTATGCTAGAACATTTTATTATGCTGGCAGCGCGTTAAATTCCAGTCTACTTTAGTGCTAAGTATACACCTGCGGCAAAAAGTTTCCCTCAAATTCAACGTGTATTTGTATTAATATAGAAAAAGGCGAAGACGTTGAAATATTATATAGAATACTTTAATGTTTGCCATTCATTTTGTAAATGGAATGCAAAGGCAAACAGCTAAACAGACAGCAGGACTGTAAGACTGAGAGACAGGCAGGCAGACAGACAAAACGGACAGACAGTTGAGCTTCTCAAGTGGCTCCATTTCAGTTTTGTCGAGTTTTCGTTTACGTTTACGTTAACGTTTTGGGTTTTTGGATTTTCAAGTATCTTTTAATATTTGTATGGAAAAGTTTCTTTATAAATAAATATATATTTTTTTTTTATATCATTTTCGGTACCAAACAATGCAGGTAAACATTTTAAAGCCGCAGCCGGCAATTGCTTGGCAAACAATTATTAATTTTTCATCAGAGTTCGCAGCTTTTTAAGAGCTCGCGGCATCGTCGAGTTTTTGACCTTTTGCTAATTTGCTTTAAATGGACGGAGGCGCCTAAAAGCATGCTTTTGTTTGTTGTGCGAAGGCAGTAGTGTGTGTGTGTGCTTGTTGGGTATGGCTATGTGTGAGTGCTGTACGGCGTCACGTATACGCATCGTTAGCCCCTCTAAGTTATGGCCAACACGTAACATTCACAAATAATAAGGATAATGAAAAATACACAGGGGAGAGATTAGCGTTAAGGGCGACTTGCCATTGCTTGTTGTTGTTGTCTGTTGCCCTTGTGGCTTTGGTTTTGACCTAAAAGCCCCACGCGGAGTGGGAGTGTGTTGCCACTTCTTCTTTATTTTTTTCGCTACCTTTGTTGTTGTTTTTTTTGGCGGCTGGGCAAACGCGTTACGCATAAATTATCAAAGTAGCTACGGCGACACCTTAGCGGCTCGCGGGTCGCTCATTACGCAGCCTCCGGGAACTGAACGCTCTGATCTGGGAGCTGCGAACTGCGAGTGCAACTCGCGTGACAGCGCAGAAATTGAAAATTTATTGCCACGCCTTGTGGCAGCAGAAAAAAAAAAAACAAGGAAAATCTGTACAAAAAGCTGCGACAGCGAGCGAAAGAAGCAAAAAGACAACAACAAATAGCAAATAGCATGAGAAACTTTTTTAAATTGACTTTTAAAGTGCGTATGTGAGTTATGCAAATAACTCGCGGAAACAAAAGTATAAAAGGCATGACATGAAGGTAAGCTGAGTGTTTAATTTTCATTTGCAAAAATACAAAAGAGAAAAGGAGCTAGAGAAAATTGATAGAGAGAGAGTTTAACTTCATTTGGCAACAGAATTCCAGAAATATTTGAGAGGAAGTAAGACGAGTAGCAGTGAAGTCTGCTAAGCATTTTCCAGCTGACAGGCAACAAGAGCAGCTTAAACACACGTGTCAACTTCACGCTATCTGTCTGTCGCTCTGCATATAGTATCGTCGAGCGTCAGGGTCGCTAGGGCAGCTCTTCACACACTCACACACACACATACACACACTCCACAGACAGACCCACATTTGCAATATTTTGTTTTGCTTTGCTTACTTATTTTTTCCTCTTTTTTTCTCCAGTGCTCTTTTGGCCCTTTGGCTTTTACTTGTATTTACAGTGGTGCTCATGTTTCAAGTGCAAATGAGTTTGGCTTTTACCTTCTCTCTTCTAATGTGTCGTAAAATTTCAGCTATTTTGCAAATTTTCTTAGTGGTTTTCATAATAAGCTCATGGCATTTGTAACGCTAGACTGGCGATCTTTAGCTTACCGGGTAGAGCTCAGGTTATTGCCAAGAAAAGAGTGAGAGACTGTAGAGTGAAAACATTAGCTGGAGATGCAGACAACGTAGCTCCCAACTGTGGCAGCCAGCTTAAAAACAGCTAAGCACTTTGGCCACGCTGCCAACGGAGCATCGACTTAAGCAGCTTTCGGGCTAAGCTGCCGGCAGACAACACCAACATATTGGCAGCGCATTAAAATATTACGCATACGCCATGGGATGTCAATGGGTTGCGTTGTCGCCTAGACAAACTCTGATACAGAAAAAGTGCTCTCTCTTGTTTTTGTCTATCTATGTTGTTTTTTTTTGTGGCCAAGTAAAATACAGATAAATTAACATGAAAAGTACGCAGCAGGGAAGAGAAGAACAGCAGCAGCTATCAGAAGTTCATGTGTCGTGTCAAGGGGCCATACAACTTAAACGCTCACAGGATTGACAAGAAATATTTATTATTAATAATAAACATGCAAGCCACGCCACTCGCACTTGCTGACTTCATTATTTATAGCTTTTAAGTGGCACAGCCAAGAGAAACCAAATGAATAACGAATAGCGAATTGCGAATAGCGGAAAAGCGAACAGTGAAAACCGAACGGAGCTCTGCGAAAGGCAACTTCCACATTATTATTATTATTATTTTCTTTTACTTGTGCTTTTGCTATTTTTGCAGTACATCCGGTTTGCGGGTGGCCGTTGGGCGTTGCGCGTTGGGCGTCGCTGGTCGTCATTTTTTTTCGTATTGCTTTTTGCGTAAGTTTTATTACAGTTGCCTACTTTCAGGCATAATATAATTCACACGCCTAAGCCGCTGGCAACTGACATGCGCACGTAGAAAGCAGCCAAAGTAGCGGACAAAGCCAAGCAAAGGCAGCCAAATAGCAACAAAAAGAAACCAAAATGAGAAAGCTGAGAAAAAGCGACGCGTTGAAATACGCGACTTTAGCCATTTTATTAGTTGTGCGTGTTTTTTTACTATTATCGCATTTAGACTCACACACACACACACTCACACACACACTCGTTAAGGGGGGCAGGCACTTGACCTTAGACGCTGCTTGACTGTGGGCGTGGCAAAACGTTAGCTTTTGTGCTTGTATTTGTGTTTTTGTCTAAGCATTTACATTCCTCTTAACATGCGCAATATATTTTGACTTGTCAGTTGAGCATGTGTGTGTGCGTGTGCGTGTGTGTGTCTGTTGCTGTCATGCATACAAATGCAAAAAGATAAAGAATTTATATTTTTGGCTGCTCGCATCAGAGCTATATGTTTATGCGATATATATTTATTTATACATATTTCTAGCATAATTTTTTTGTTCTTTTTATTTTTTTGGTATTTGTTTGTTTGTTTGTTGACCACAAAAAATCGACCTGACCCTTCATAAAGTGGCCAAGTGGCCGAGTAGCCGAGTGGCCAAGTGGTTGTGTGGCTGTGCGTCTGAGTGGTTGAGTGGCCGCTTTTGTTGTGCTGTTGGCATATTTTGTTTGTTATTAATGGCGTGGCGTTATTGTCTGCACGCTTTTAATATCCTGTCGCAGATAAATACTCGCATACGAAATTTTTTAAAGTCAATGCAGCGTAAACGACAAAAACTTTGACGTCACAGCGCATAAATTACACGGACAATGCGCATGTACTCAACAAAATACAAATTCGAATACAGATTCAATACAAATACACAACAAATACAACTGAAGATGCCTCACACACACACACACATGTGTTGGTTTGGGTTGTAGGGATATGGATTGCATACGCATGCCTAAAGTATGAACTATAAAAATTTACGAGGCAATAAAAGTGCGAGGCGAACTCGCTTCGCTGTGTTTTATGGCTTACAGAAAAGTTGAAGCGAACTGTGGCAAGTGGCAGACAGTGAAGCGGGTAAAGACCAAGTAGTTGCTGTAGACACTGCGCATTTTCTGTTTTCCACTCACACACACACACACAACAAATTGTTTTTTGTTTTTTTGGGGGGGTAGAAAACATTCAAGGCCAAGCTCATGTGTTGTGTTGCTGCTGCTTGAAAGTTTTCCTGGCTTACGCACCGCTGATTGATTGATTGATTAAATTCAATTTTACAGCGTTTCGCTATGCAACCTCATTGAGTTAATAATACGCCTGCTGATGAAGAGCCAGAGCCCAAGAGTCTTTTGGTTAGTCATATTCCAGCTGCTTGAGCACGCAGCGCATTAAGTTAAATACTTTAAGTATGTATTTAAAATTGAAGTTGGCGTTAATTTAATTTCACCAGCAGCAGCAGTAGCTCTGACCACTCAGCAGGGTTGCCAGGGCAATCAAAGTTTCTTAATTAACGTGCACATCGAGCTGAGAATATTAGTTGGCTGATTAAAATTAACATTGGGGCGTATACTTAATAAATTTACCTGCCAGCTGGAAGTGGTTGGAAATCTGCAGACTGGCTAATTAACTGCATTGCTCTTGCTTTTTCTAGTACTAAATAAACATGGTTTTTATTGATTTTTGTGCTATTTTCTGTTGAAATCACTTTGAAAGCAACATTCAGCACCATCTTTCTACAGAAATCAATCAATTTCATAAAATTCTGTGGAAAGTTCATTATAAATTGAGGCACAATTGATATTTAAAGGCTAAAGTTCTTACGAACCAGCTCAATTTAATTATAGAAGTATTTGATAGCAGTTTAAGGACATTGCGTGATTAACAAAATAGACAAGGACTAAGCATTTTGTGCTTACTTTACTTTATTGTATTGCCTAGCATGTGTAGGAAAGTAAGTGTATATAAATGGGTGTGTGTGTTGGGTGTGTGTGTACGACAAGCGACAAGTGAAATCAATAAATGCCATGTCGGGACAATAATCGTAAATAACACGCTGGGTTTCTGATGTCAATCAAATGCTTTATTATTTCAGCAGAATACTGTATTTCATAGACACAACAGCAGGTGAATAGTTGAAAGGCCAAGGATCTTTACAAATTTGTTGTCTTTACAAACGGTTACTTATGTTTATTTGGTTGCATTTACTGATTGCGTTGGCCAACTGGTAAACTTATACTCGGGCTACAGACCTGAAGTGACCTTTATCGCAATTTGTGCTTGCTGTTTGTTACTTAAATTTCTCTTGTCTTACAATGACTCACTCTCTGTCTCCCTTTGATTACAGAACAAAAGTCAATACTCACAGATAACGATTGGAAGAAGCTATGGATGCGCGGCGGTATAAATGCCGACTCAAAATTGGATAATAATCTCGACTCCAGCGACAGTCCCATGTTCGAGGACAGCGAGGTAAGTCGACCCAAATAGCACCAAAAATCTGCCAAAAAAGTATAAAGCCAAGGTATGACACACTGTCTGAGTAATTTCGAACAGTCTCAGTCTCAGCACTCGATGACTGCATCAATGAAGTGCATTCAAGTGTATTTTCGATTCAAATTGAATTGAGTTCAAAGCAGTCGCTTTCAATTTCCATTTGCCATTTACCATTTACCATTTGCCAATGCAGCAAATTTGCGTGGCAAGTGCTCTTTTGTTCAAGAGGAAGAACGCACAGTTGGTCGAAATGAAAGTAAAGTATAAACTGAAACTGTTAGTTTATCAATATGTTAATTTGGTTGTTGGTTGGCTCGAGAAACGCACGAAGGACATGCAAATAGTGGGCCAGGATAATGCTAATTACCATACAACATGAAGACGACGAGCAAAAGTCTAATTAATCTTCAGTGCTTATTTATATTTCAACTTCGGCTTCGAATCTAATTATCCAAATAGCAGAGGCATGCCACAACAGCAATTGCCTCCCCCATTTGTAGTAGGACCTCCTGCCATTATATGCGAGTAGATACTTCTACTCGGATCGTAGCATATTCTAATATTTGTTACATAGCGTCCTCCTGTTCCGCTGACTAATTGCGCGACGTGGCTCGCATTTGGCTTATACAGGCTTTCATTATATAACCACACACACATACCCTGCAATTTTTCTACTTTTTTTCCAGGCAACACATAAAAAATGAACTTTTAACTTTTTGGCTTTTTTTTTTCTTTCTCTTCTTCCTCTCCGTCTTTTGTATTGTTTCTTTGCAACAGCTGATGGCGCACAACACGACCGTCCAACTGGGTGGAACCGCCTTTCTCGTCTGCAAGGTCTCCGGCGTGGATAGAGTGGGTGTAAATTGGGTTTGTTTTTGTCTCTTTAATTGTGCCGCATAGCGAAAAACTCGCTACGCGGCTTTCCTTAGTCCCCCAGCACTTGCACTAAGCTCTGTTCCTGTCGTAGTCGTTTGCCTCGCATGTGTTCTACAGTAAATTGAATTCATTTCGCTTTAGTAATTTTAATTTTCCAACTGCGGCGATTTAAAATGCATTTTGCATTTGCATTTTCATTTTATAATTATATAGCATTTTAGTTAAATTATTTCGCTTATTTGTAGTTTAGTTTTCTAAGTTTTTGTTTTGTTTTGCTATTTTTTTTCGACATAAAGTGATCGTTAAAGCACGCAAAAGTCCAATTTGTTTGTCAGAGCTGAGCACGAAATACAAATACGAGCTTAATTTGCAGCTGAAAGCCAGAAAACGTTTCGGCATGACATTGTGTACACTTTGTTTGACATTCAGCGTTTGCTAACAAGCAATTAAATGCTAAAATGTGACACGCAACACAACGGACGAGGCTATAATTGGACCAGGCATGTGCCAAAATATCAATTAATCAAAGCAGAGTCCATACAAAACTCATTCAGCTGCTGCAATAGTTCATTTCAATAGTGTAAACAAGAGACAAACTTCAGATTTCTACACAGTGCGTTGTGGTTGAAAAAAAAGTCATAATAACAACTGTAGGCAATAAAGTGGACTCTGGTGGGTTAAAGGTCACAGGAATTATATTAAAATTCAATTAAACAGCAACGCATTTTAACCTCAACACGCAGCGACCAGCCAATTATGTTATGCGCCATTTTAATTTATTTCCATAATAGTTGTGGTATGTTTTAAACACACGCACACACACGGGGAAACAAACTGACCGACAGATGAGCGTACAGTTATCTTATTGAAGTGCTTTTGTTATAAAATGCTGGACAATATGTTTCACTAATTGCATGAGCTTGTCGTCTGCATGTAAATTGAGTATTCTTTTTTTATGTAGCATACTTTTGTGCGCTGCCTCAATTAACATTTCATTCGTTATTTGTTTTGCATGCTAAAAAGAAAGTAGCGTGTGTGTGTGTTTGTTTGTGCATATGTATATGTATATTCACTTCGGGCACTGTGAAATCGATAATTTGTGTGTATTTGTGTATTTCATTATTTTTATAACTTGCAACAGAATCAAATTTCTTGGATACGCCGACGGGACTGGCATATATTATCCTCGGGCGCTCAGCTCTATACAAACGATGAGCGTTTCGCGATACTGCACACGCCCGGCTCCAACATGTGGACGCTGCAGATAAAGTTTGTGCAACGCCGGGATCACGGCATGTACGAGTGCCAGGTGAGTGGAATGAAAACAGCAGTGAAGAAGAAGAAGTAAGAAGTGTGTGTGGAGCTTTGGCAATTCCATATTTTATGCATGCAATGCAGTTGAAATGAACTAAAGTGCATTTGCATATGCTACGTACCGTTCTGTACCGTTTTGGGTCGTCAGAAGGCAGTGTATACAGGTATATATGTATCGTATACGCAATATTGAGGTTTTTGGGGCTTTCCAGTTTCGCTGATTTCACATCACTGTCGTTTTTTTTACACGGCACATGATTTAATTGTAATATGCAAATGCATTTATTCCATATGCCCAACAACGATTCAAGGCAAACGCTGGGCGTCTGCGCGTCTCCCACATTCAACTGCATTCGCAGTCGCATCCGCATTCACAATCGACTCGATGTCCATGTCCATGTCCGTGTCCGTGTCCGGGTCTGTGTCATTGCTGACGTTGACAGGAATGCAGGCCAGCCGAAACCATGTGGCTGTCAAGAGCAGACGCCAAGACTGCCAGATAAACTGGACATTGACAAATTTAGCCAGTGACTTGCACACGCCCCAATCACTGAGCATGTCTCTGGATCTCAGTGTCTTTGTGTGTGCGCTGACATGCATCTAAAGTAATGCAGAAGTAACCCGAAAGACAACAGACAAAGCCGAAAGTCATGCAGATATACAATTTGGGCAACGGGTGTGTTTTTTGTACCCCACATGAAAATAGGGGGAAAAAAATATATGTAAAAGTGGAATGAATCGAAGGAAAACAATCAAACTGCGCAGGCAGCAAGACAAGTAACCAAGAAAAAGCAACAAAGTTGGAAAAACGCCTGAAATGGACACTTGACAGTAACTCTCTGTTTGTGCAGCAGCAGCAGCAGCAGGAGTAGGACAAGTGCTACTCCGGGCAGTACAGATTTCATGAGGATGATGCAACTGCAACTGCAGCAGGAAGCATGGATTCATACTTACTCTGCTGTGCTAAGGATAAGGACTAAGGCAGCTTCAAAAACGTAGCTTCAATTTCAAAATTGTTTGCATGCAATTTCAATATGGAGAGTCCACATGCCAGAGATATAGAGTCAGTCAGTGACTGTCAGACAGACAGAGGGACAGACGGACAGTTGGACGGTCCGACTACGACGAGCAGTGCATGCAAATATGCCAAAATGATTATTTTTCCTTTTGGTTTGCAATTGCTGGTGCTGCTGCTGCTGCTGCTGCTACTGCCCGCCGGATATTTCAGAGTGAAACGTGTAGGAAACGTCGAGCACTTTTCCACTTATATATAGAGAAATACTAGTTTTTGTTTCATTTTGCGTGCCAAATTGAAATTGTTTGATTTGCATTTCAATGAGTGCTACATTTCTGGCAGTCAAAACGCTTCAGAGATTGGAGTATATTGAAAGGGCATGAAAAGGAACTTAATGTTAAAAGTGATTCGTTCACCGGGGCACCGGCTTGCACAAAAGTTTACTGATGCATTAACATTCGAGTTGATTACGCCGAGTGCTATAACGAATTTGGAAACGGTGTATGAATCTAATTCGCATTCGTATTCGCACTACTTCGATTCAAATTGCATTCAATTGGCATCATTTGACTCGTTTCGTTTCGTTTTTGTGTTCCGTTTCGAAAACAGGTATCGACACCAACTGGCATCATTTCTCACTTTGTGAATCTTCAAGTGGTTGTGCCCGAGGCATTCATACTTGGTTCCGGTGAACTGCATGTCGACATGGGCTCAACAATCAATTTGGTTTGCATTATTGAGAAGGTGAGTAAATGAAAATATTTGTGTGTGAAAATACATGAAAAATACTTCAAACTGTCAGTTGCCCACATGCCACAATTCAATCAGAGCTACTGCTGCTTGGCGTGTTGCAGTTTTTATGAAAGCCATTTTTATTTAAAGTCATACACTGCGTATGCGTGTCATTTGCATCCCATTCACAGAGTCCAACACCACCGCAGTACGTGTACTGGCAGAAAAATGATCGTCTCATCAACTATTATGACTCCAGGCGGGACATTTCCATTGAGACGACACCGGGGCCAAGAACACAGAGTCGTCTCATCATTCGCGAGCCCCAAATCACCGACTCCGGCAACTACACCTGCTCCGCCAGCAACACCGAGCCAGCAAGCATTTATGTCTTTGTATCAAAAGGTGAGAAAAGCGCGGCTTAAACAGCTAAGCAGCTGAGCATCTAAACAGCTGCTGCAATTTTAGCATTAAACGATGAGAGGTGAAGAGGTCAGCAGGTGATGCAACAACAGTTGCATGCAATTTGCATGGTTAGCTCGCGGCCAAATTGAATTTCTTGTGATTTTAGCATTTAAATAGACAACGCAGCATCACTTGATGCCAGCGATAAGAAGTGTAAATGAAAATATGCAAATTACGTAAGCGGCACAACGCCTGCAGCTTATTAAAATGATAATGAAAATCAGCGCTGCAGTCTGTCCTCCAGTAATCCCATACAAATTCTATTTCTAATTCAAATTTATATATATATATATTTCTATTTATATTTTCTGTTTTCACTGTCACTTGCAGGCGACAATATGGCGGCAATCTCACGTCGCAAAACCTCCTCGGCTGATCGCATAACGCACATATTTAGGTCGATGCTGGCGCCCTGTCTCCTCCTGAACACGGTTGTGGTGAGGTAAGTACTATCTATACACCCTACACCTCCCATTTCCCCTCTTGAACTCATTACTAACGCGAAATGCAAATGGTTTTTCTTGTTGTCTTTTAATTTCCTGCTGCAGACGCATTTTCTTGACCTAAGTACATTAAATATGATGACACAAAATGGAAATTTAGTAAAGTACTCGTATGATGATAACACAAAATCCTATTTAAGCTATTTCAATGTTAGAATTTAAACTGAACAACAAAGATTATATAAATACTTATACATACAAATATATATTTAAACTAAACAAAAAAAAAACAGAAATAAAAATACAAAAATCGACTAGCGTAAATTTTAGTTTTAAGTCCAATAGAAACTGTGTAAAAATCATATTTAATCCCATCACAATGTACTCATACTCTGAATTAAATATATATAAATAAACATGTGTGTATGCAAGGCATTTACAGCAAAACAAAAATATTAAAATTAAAATGTTTAGCTACACGTAAGTTTATGTTAAGTTTAAAAAATATTTGTGTACAGATTTTTCTCACTTTCGTGTATGTATTTAAATGTTAAACATATTTTATAGTTTAATTGGTTTAAATTGTTAATAAAAGAATTTTATTTGATTTAATTGAGACTAAGTTAAGTGGCCCAAAACAATCATTGGTCAAACTCTGCAATCGTTTTGTTTTTCATTTAAATAGAAAGATGTTTCTTTGAGTCTTAAGTTTGCATCGCTGACAGATATAATCTCAATGGATCAAACACAGCAACTCAGTATGAAAAAATTTGCATATGTAGCCAATTTTCGTACATACCAATCGTTATTGTAACTGTTACCAATAAAAAAAATTTTAAATATACAAAACAAAAAGATAATTAATTGCATTATTAAGTTTGTAAATAAATTGTATTGCAAATGGCATGGCACACACGACAAACACAGAAAAAAATGAGGAAATTATTCAATGAGAGTGTAAATACATAAACAGAAATGCAAATTTAAATAAATAACAAATAGAACAGTATAAAAAAAATAGCAGTCATTTAAATTAAGGAAAGGGTATTTAAGAGTGCGGAGCAAATGTCATTTGCAAGCTGTAATTAATTGCCAGAACTAAACAAAACTAAACTAAAACCAGCAAACAAATAGAGAGACACGCAGACAGATCTTAGCTATAGCCATGAATCTAGCATAAGTTTCAGTAATCAGCCAAATCAGAGAGACATGCGAAGAGGCTTACTTTAGGTGTTGCTGCTTAAACTCAACTAGAATTAGGTATAGAATGAGCAAAACTTAATACTTTAGCATCATTATAAATTCAAATTCAGATCAATTCTACATAAATTTCCAAACTTCTTCAATCGCTTCAATGTTAAACACCTGAAGATTTAGATAAACATCTACGTAATACAATTTGTACAACTTTTTGACTGTTTATCACAATCATACACATCCATAAAAACTAATAAGAAATTTCCGACATAAGAAACGAACAGAATAAAATACATATTTGTGTGTTAAAGAGTTTACAAAAGCAAAATAAAAAATTAATAATAAAATAAAACTCACCGTAAAAATAGATGACGTACATTCATTATCTGAAAAAGTATAAAATACATAATAAACTGTTAAAATTTTCATGATATTTGAATAGATTCATTAGTATGAAAAGCAGAATACCAAAAATTAATAGTAATAATAGTAAAAAAAAAGTAAATATTATATCAATAATACTGAAAAAACAAATTCAAAATCATTGCGCTTAAATGATGTCAGTTTCCTTAATGTGAAAGTGTTTGTGTACTATGCCTAAAGCCCATTTAAAGCCAGCATTTTAATTTTATTTTATATATTAATAAATGAAATTTAGTAAAAATAAATAAAAACAACCAAAACAGAAATGAAATGAACAAATATTCGTTTGGTTTCCACTGTTAAGCATTTCCACTGTAAATATTTTAATTAAAGCATATTGAAATGGCCGATAATGGCCATTAACTAATTAATATAAACCATGCAAAATAATAAAGCCAGAAATTACTATAAGGATGTACTTTATTCACACACACACACACACACATACAAAAAAATGAAGGCAAATAAATGAAACAACATCAATGTGGCCGAGTAAAGGGCAGAAAATCATTTAAGAAATTCTCAAATGTAAATGCTCCAGCGCATAACTGTAAAATTTAACTTTAACAACAATTTCGAATGAATATGAATTTAACAAAATTATAATTATGGTAATACACACAAAAATAACAAAAACCAAGAACGGAATAGCCATATAATGATTAAATGAGATTGCATTGAAACCAAAACAGATTTGCAATGCATTGAAAAATAAACCAAGTGATTATCATGAGAAAATAAATGTAATTTAAATAATAACTAAAAATAAGACGTCTTTCATTTCATGTACAGTGGGTGGGGGGACGGAAATGGGAAATGGGAAAGGGAAGGCGCAAGAAAGTAGGCTACAATTTCAAGTCTTCGTTGCCAATCAGGCAGCTGGCGGCAATTGAAGCTCGCGAAATGACGTCAAATCGACGGCTATTGTGCCACTCTCACGCTATAATTGGACGCCATTGTTGTAGCAACCAAGAAACACACACACTCACACTCACACGCACACCCACAGACATTTATAAGGAACATTTTTGAACTGCGAACCAATTATATTTCGACATTCTTGTAAAGCTCTGGCAGTTTGCTTTCTGTCAACTTTTTATTCAACGGGCCGCCGTTCATTTCATCAGCAAACATGTTGCACTTAAGCACACACAAACCCCACTCGAACACACCAACACACACACACACCTCCAACACACCCAACAGCACACACACCTACACAGATTCAATTCACATTTCTTAAAGGAAAAACTTTGAGTCGCGTTCAAAATCAAATGCATTGAACGCTTTTGCTTTTAGTTCTGCTGCCACTGCCGCTGCTGTTACCAGGGCCAAAAAGCAAACTTTTGTGGCCACCAAAGTTTCGGGCAAATCAAATGAACCCGAAGTAAATTTTCCATGCACAAGTGGCAGCAGCAGCCAGCAAAGAGCGTAAAAGTAAAACATTCAACTGCAAAAGTAATGGAGAAATTTCAACAAGAAATTATACTATACACACACACATTGCCACATACACGTAGAAATACACACCCAAACACACACACAGAGCGATGGCTTTGGTTCTTGGCAACTTGGACATGAAGCGGCCTCTTCTTAGGCAAGAAACTTTATTTTAATACCCTACAAATGGCACACATGAATTCGCCATCAAAAACTTTCAAAGTAAATAAAACTTTCTGCAGTTTCAAAGCTATAAATAATATATTATTACTTGTGCTAATAATAAGAGCCAAGTTTTTGTTAAACAAAAATCTATGACATGTCAAACTATAGTAAAAAGTACAATATTTTTTTAAATTTTACCTGTTAGGGCATCAACTGTTCGACTTATCGTTCTTCTCGTCTGTTCTCCTCTCTCTTTCCCCCTCTCTCTTCTCTCCTTCCTCTCTTCTCCTTCTCCCCTCTTCCCCTCTCTCTTCCCTCCCTCCTTCCCCCTCCCTCTCCTCCTCTTCCCTCTCTCTCCCTTCCCTCTCCCCCTCCTCTCTTTCTTCTTCCCTCCCCTCCCCTCTCCCCCCCCTCTCTTCTCTTTCCTTCCCTCTCTCTTTTCTCTTTCCTCCCCTTTCTCCCTCCTTCTTCCTCTTTTAATTCCCTAGTCAGTGCTCCCACTTCTTGCCAGTTTTCTCTATTTTCGCACAAGCAGCCGAAATGGCAAAATTGGCTGTTGACAGCTCCAAATTGAGTGTGTCGAAATACTTCGACATTTGAGAGATTGAAAACTTTTCGATTTCTATTTTCGATTTGCTGTTTTGATTAAAAACTTTTCGCACGTTAACTACTGTAGTAAGCAAACGCAAATAACTGACTAATTTTGGCCCCAATAAAAATATATTTTCAGCTAATAAATATTTAACAAGTTGCAGGTGGTATGTGGTCTTAAAGCCAAGTTTTCTGGCACTCCAAGTAAATTATTCCTGTTGGCTATAATTTGGGTGACATTATGAAAATTGTGTGTAATCGAATTTTCCAATGCATTAACTTTAATGAGATAACGTTACGTGTTTTCCCAAAACACGGCGCACATCAAATATGATTATGAAATTTATTTAGCCAAAGTTAAAACAATTTCATTATAGACGTCGCTTTTTTTTGTTGTTGGTTTTGGCTAATGCAACATTTCTGTTAAAATTCAATAAATTTATGGTATGCTTTTCAATGGTATGCGAACGCATTAGACTTGAATTATGTCAAATATTTAATTATACCCCATGGCACTGAAGTGGATCGACAGTTGACCTGGCTTCAAATGTCAGTAACGAAACGAAGGTCAGTGTATATTTAGCAGCTTTAATTATATTTTAAGTAGATGTATTTTTAAAATATAGAGAACACAATGCAATTGCTTACTCGACTGCCCTTCGGGTGTCCAAAGCACTGTAAAATGAAAGTGCATTTCAATCATGGAATCTGTTATGCAAATTGCATAAGCAACTGCCGGGTTTAATCAAACTTATGCAAAATGTATAAAAATGGAAAGGACTTTGCAACATCTTGCTTGCATGTGCCACTGTGGCTCTGTGGCAATCGCAACATTCGATAACAATTGCAATTGCCTGGGCATATCAATCAAAGTTGTAACGCCAAAAGTGCACACAATAAATTGCAAATAACTTGAAATAACTGTAATCAACACAAGCTCAAACACACACACAGACACGCGGGCCGTGCAAACAAACAGAACGCAAAACAATCATTCAAATGGCGCTCACATTGCGCATACGCTCCGTGGAGACACTCAATTCGTAGGTGAGTAGCAAAGCAGCGTGTAGCGTATAGGTGTAGGTGGCATTAAGCTGTCGCTGTCATGTTCTTTGCCGCCAGAAATTATTGTGCATTTGTGGAAATCTATGCCACGTGGGCGTGTCATTTCACAGCGCTGCACATTTGTGGTAATTGATTGGAAAACACTGCTAACTCATGCCCCTTCAAGCCTTTTGCAGCAATTGTTTAAAAGCTTTTGCAATATGCTGCCACAATGTTTCATTGTGGAGCAAAGGGGTGAAAGTGGGTGAAAAAGGGGGCAGGGGAAGCAGGAGCGGCAAAAGTTGTACGGCAGAAAAATGCGCATATCTCGTGTTTAGCACTTCATATTTATTACCTGTCGAGTGCACTCAAATCAGTTGCACTCTCTGTCCGCTGGCTGTTCGACAAGCGGGGCGTGGCACAGGCGGAGTGTGGAGGACAAAGAATACTGCTGTGGTTGGAGGCTAAAGGGCAACGCAGCTGGTCAATGGGCAAAAGTTTACCCCGTTTTCTGTGCTTTGATAAGCATAATTGATGATGCAACCGTGCAGAGCATTGGCAACAGCACGAACAACAGCCACCAACAGCACGCCATAAAAATAAAGCCAAAAGCCATTTATATACTGTTACCATTGAAGAAATATTTTTGCTCATATTTTATTGCACATTTGTGTATTGAGCGCAAGTGCTGAAAAAAAGTTATCATCAATGTTGGCAACAGCGAGTGCATCATCACGTACCAAACGCAGTAATACACTCAAAGGCATAAGGCATCCTTCACCTTTACACACACTCGAACTCGGACACAAGTAGCACTCATGGACATGGGCTGAAGGTCAGCAGTAACAAAAAAAAAAAAAAAAAAAAAAAAAAAAAAAAAAAAAAAAAAAAAAAAAAAAAAAAAAAAAAAAAAAAAAAAAAAAAAAAAAACAAAAACCCCCCCCAAAAAACCCCTTTTTTTAAAAAGACGGGGTCTAAAAAGTGCAAGTATAAGTTGCAGTTTTTATTTTTATTTCACCTCGCATAATTAAAAAAGTTAGCCACATGTTCAGCAGCTTTGGCTTTAACTTTGACTTAACTGCGGTAATGCACAAGTACTTTTTAATTTCAAACACACACCCGCACACCCAAACACACACGCACTCAGACCTGCAGTGAGAGTTAAAAGTATGCCATAATTTCATCAAATCTACACACAAACAGTAATGGCAAAAACTTCATAAATTTACGTCATAACTTTTTCATTAAATTCAACTTGAAATGTACGAGAGTTTTGCATTTTTTAAATAATGAAACATATTTTGAAAACACCCCCAAATAGTTGTAAGTCCCACCTGAAGCTATTAGTAACTAATTTGGCTTGTGGACAACCAATTTATTAATAATTGTAAACTCTCAGCACAATTTAAGTCCCATTTATTTATTTATTCATATTTGTCTTTGAGCAATGAGCAGAAAATTATTTAAATATACATTTGATTTGAGTTCAAGTTTGTGCTTCAATAAAATACAGAACTCGATTCAAATGAAATGTTAGTTAAACAAGTTAATTAATTTTTCAATCAGCATTTAATACTTTTGTGGTGCACCCAGTATTTATACATTTGATGCAAGTATAATGTCAATACCACATGTATTTGCTTACACCGGATGCAAATGTGCATATATCTATTTGCATTTGTTGGATAATATCTAATTCTCATTAGAATAATGTTGAGTGACTCAGCCTTGGAAGTGCACGGCTCTCTCTGTGTGTGTGTGTATGTGTGTGTGCGGCTAAATCGAAATCATTAATTTTAATGAACAGGATATTGTAGGTACATCATCACATTGGGAATCCTTCGCATGCCAACGTCGCCAACTAATGAGCGTCTCCAGGGTTTACATATATATCTATACACATGTGTGTGTGTGTGTGTGTACTACTTGTATGTGGCATACATTTGCAGATTACATGTCGCAATGCAACATAATTGACACGCTCGGCATCAATGTCAGCACAGCGCGTTGTGCACTGAGCTTGGGGCGTGGCATTTGACATTTGTAATGACCTTGCCCAGACTATAAGCCAGCTGTAAATGCAAAGTGGTCAATAAAGGCTGCCAGGCTCTAAAGCCAAGCACGCTTCCCGTCTACTTGGCCAATTAAAAGTCATTGAACCCAGGTCCAAAGTAACCAAAGCTGGCAAAGCTTCTTTTCTTTTCTCTCTCTGCTTTTTCCTGCTCATTTTTCAGCGGGTTATGCTCATTATGAAAAGAAAATAAAACAAACACGGCCGCTTTTACCAACTTTTATTTTTATTTTCTTTTTTTTTTAGGCACTCGACACGTGTTTGTTATGCAAACAACTTGCTCACAGAGGGGAAGCCACGGGAAGCCTTCGACATGGGGCACTTATAATTTGTTACAGTCGCTGCAAATAAACAACAATAACTCTGATTCCAGCCTGGCTGTGTGTGTTTGGGTATGTGTGTGTTATGTGTGTAGAAAAGGGGCTGCTGAGTGGTGGACGCAGTCCAAGTAGCCAACGGCGGTTGCATGCAACTTTTATCAAATACTTTATGACATGCAAGCGGAGCTGAATTGCAGAATCAAATATGCAAAAACAGAGAGAGAGAGAGAGAGAGAGAGGCAGTGACTGAGAGCGAGACTAAGCAAGTTAAACACACATGCAATGGCGTTTCGAATTTCCGCTTCCGGCTATTTTAATATTATAAGCAAAGGCATTTTATGCTGAACGCAGCAAAAGCAACAGCAGCCGACGACATTTCGATTCGCAGTCGGACACGGAGCTGGGGGTTGGAGGCGGTCTGGCAATCGGAGTTCAAGTGTGTCATTTGGCAGCATATCGCATATGTTTTTTGGGCTTAGGTTTGAGTTTACATATATACAATGTATATACAATCTTTTGGAGTATAACAAATGCTTATGCAAGCAGAAAGCGTTCAAGAATTATGGATAAGCATAAAGAAAACAGCAAATGCTGCTTCCAGCTCATTTTTTTGCTGCCTGCAAACATTTTCTTATGTTGTGTATATTTTTTTTCTCTCCTGTGCATTTCTGTTTTCACATTTAAATTAATAGGCCAACGGGCATTTGTGTTTCATTTTCGCATAAAATACTGCAATGTATATACACGGCATTAAGTAGATGGTTTTTGTCCCCGCCTTCGACTCTTTGTACACGCCCTCAAATGTGCCCCCTCACCTTAATGGCAAATGCGAGTGCGAAGTTTGCTTTTATGTTTGACGGAAAAATCCACTTTGCCGTGATATCCGGACTCTGTGCGCTGTAAAATTAAACAACGAGCGACGGGCGATACTTAAAAATTCGCAAGCTTCAAAGTAGTTTAAATTCATTGCAGCGGCTTTTGGTTTGGCCAGCGTTGCAGCGTCGCTTGTCCACGATTTATGGCCCAGCCAGTTAGCCAGTTGGCCAGTAAGGAGTCAACAAGGCTGCTGCTCGACATCTACTACAGCTCGTGCAGTGTTTTGAGGTGTTAAATTTGCCATTTGCATAATTGATAAACTTGATGGCCAAAGGGACCCGACAGGTGAAGCCCTTAAACTGTCCAAATGCTGGCTACGAAAAAGGCGGCTCAAACTGTTTGGCGCCAAAGTGCTTAGCATGCTGATTTTTGACCCTATGTCGGATGTCCGCATGTCATTTTCATTCGCTTACAGGTCTACCAATGCCGCCCCTTTCACCTGCTTTCACCTTTTGCCGCATAATTCAGATTTCAACCATTATGGGCCACGAACTTCCGCACTAAGTGTGTTTGTGTGTAGAACTGTGTGTGTGTGTGTGTTTGTACGTTTCTTGGCATGCGGCGAGTGCATAAATTCTTAGCTGTACTTTCTCACGTTCTTACTGCAGAAAGGACTCAAAGTGCTTCGCCCTGGACATTGAGCTGCTTTCTTTAACTTTTGATTTAGTGTCGAGTTGGAGTTGAAGTTGCAGTTATACTACGTTTAACGACTATTTCTTGTTTTTTAGTTGCATTCCCAATGTTAGTGTGACCGAGTGTGTTGCTGCAAACAAAGTTTTATTAGTTTCTGCATTGTTCAGTCCGTCTTAGTTCTGCTTTCCTTCTCCGGTGAACAGTAAAGTGCTGCGCAACTATTTTAAAAGAAATCAAGACCTTTTACTTTATATTACTCCACGGACTCGACAATGTCATAAAGATCAGCGCACAGTTCGAATCCATTTTGATTTAGCTTTAATGCTGCCCTCAAAAGGGAAGGGTTTGGAATTTTGGGAATCAACAGGAAAAGTATTAAAATAAATAAAATTGTTGGCAACATTTAATTAGCGGAGTGCGTAACTAGAGCCCAGGTTCAGGTTCACTTTGAAAGCTGTGCGTTAATTAGACTAATTACCCGATAAACTGTATGTACCAGCTGACAGCGGAAACCCAAAAACGTATAACAAAACACAAACAAGGCAGCATAGCTTAAAAGCGAAAGGAATATAAATAAAAACAAAATAAAAAAAAAATACGAATAAACGCAAAAAATTTATATAAATGCTCCCAAATGAATCATCAGGGTAATTCATCATCTCAATGAAGAAGATTGTCAGCGGAGTAGATACTCCAGGAGGGCTTTATAAATGGCCAGCTAAAATTTAAAAAAATTAACTATCAATACCCGAAACCTTGAGAAATATTAAAAGAATGCCCAAACTGTATTTATTATAATTTAAATAAATACTAATCGCATTAATACGTAGCACATTTGGGCAATCAATTATCATTGCTGGCAAAATGTGTGTGAGCCGAGAGCTCCAAGAGTTCTATGCAATGTGTGCCTTATGAAATTTGTCAAAATTGAGCCACAAGCGGTTTGATGGCATGAAAACGGGGCTGTTAGCAGGGGGAAGAAGTGTTGACTGACGACATTTTGTGGTGCGTGCCGACGCCTAATAAACTTCACGCACAGCTTAACTCAGCTGAGCTCAGTTCAGTTTAGTTGAGCGCTCAGTTCGGTTGCCAGAAGTGAGAAATTATGCTGACTGCTGAAATGTATGCAATAAAAATTTTTCAGCTCACGCACACACTTGTGCGCCTCAGTGCCTCCAATGATGGCCGCCATGGTGACGTCTATGGCGGCTTGTGAGAAATGGCTGTCAGCTGACATGAGGCAGAGGCAGCGACAGAGGCTGAGGCAGCGGCAGCAGCACGTTGACTAAAGTTATTAATTTTCAAGCAGAATTTAGCTGCGCTAAATGAGGCGAACTGCTCTCTCGCATTTAGATGTTCATTTTGCCACTAGATAGCAGCAACAATCACATGCAGAGGGAGGTGGAGTGTGTGGAAGAGAGAGGAAAGATAGAGATTGCTGCATTAAGGGCCTTCCCATGCGATTGCAATGCGGCGTACAATTTCATACTTAATCTGCGCTGCCGCCGCTCGAAAATTTAATTTGCTGCTGATTGATTACAAGCGATTTTGTGTAATGTCTCCAATGGCCCAAAGGACGAACAGTTTTGGTTATAAGACTCTGGCAATGGGAATAGCATTGTTGTATCCTCCTCATGGTCAGCTGCTGTTGTTGTTGTCGTTGCTGCTGACAGTGCTCATTGTTATTGGTCTTGTGCGCGCCATTTGACTTTTAACTACTCACTCTCTGGACCATTCCACATCGCTGTCCCAGTGCGTGTCCTCTTACGCTACTCTCTCTCACCGCTCACTCTCTCTCTCTCTCTGTGCTTGGCGTCAGTTTAGTGTCCCTACAGTGGGCTGATTGAATGCTTTTTTGGTAGCAACATCAAATTTATTTGCTTGTTCAACTCCATTGAATATGCGAGTGCAGCAACAGCAGCACAGCAGCAGCAATAACACAAAGTTCAAAGTTTTGCTCATGAATGCGCTTTTTCTTGGCAATTTGGGAAATGCTCTTTAGCATTTTCTTTAATGACAACGCTCCAAATTAAATTCCTTGGCTGCGCTTTTGCTTTGCACTTCCATCCTTTGTTCTAGCACACAATCTTGCCTCCTTTCTTGTTAATTTATTGTCCTGGAATAGAAGGGCATTTATATATCTTCAAGTTTGCCAGCTTCTTGTCATTCATTGAGTAATTTCATGGCATTTCAATGGATTTATCTGCAGTTGAACAGCTTTCAGTTGCACTCTATTTTTCCCTCTTATTTTTATTCATTTATCCACATTTATAAATTAGCCAGTGATTCAATAGTTTATGCAGCATGACTTTAAACTATTCCAAAAAATTAAACCAATTTATAGCTCGATTCGCACTCAAATTTGTCGATAGCAAATTTCCATGGCAGTTTAATTTGCGTGCTCGCATTTTCCTTGGCCATTTCCCTTTATGCTCAGATTATTCACAATCGCAATCGAAAGCGTAAGCGTAAGCGCATTTTAATATCAAACCAAGTCATAAAATTCTAAATTATAATACATAAAAGCAGCTGCTTAATGGCAAAGTCATTTCGTTTCGTTTCCAGTCGAAATTATCAAACGAAAATTCCCATGCTAACCATTCTCGCTCAATGCCATATTTTACGATCTTTTTTTTTTGGGGCGGGGTCCAGAGATAAACATCGAATATAATTTGACTTAAGCAAACGTTTTATACATAACATTTTTAATTGTCTTTGAGGTGTATTTTATGCCATATGAAAGGAACTTAATATCCTTTGTCAAAACTACATACATCTATAATTAATTTTATGACTCCCAAACGTTTCATCGTTCTGCTGCTGCGGTTTTTCCTTGTGCTTTAAATGCAGGCCAACCTGCCACAGCAAAGGAAACGGTTTTTCTTTTTTCCTTTATCTGAAGGAAATGGGAAAATGTAATGCGTAATTCCGGCATCAATACTCCTTGGCTTCCATAATTGGAAATAAAATCCAACAGGCATTCTGCATTTAAATCCTCTCTGCATCGCTTACATTCTCTCTTTCACTCTGTGTGTCTCCCAACAATGGAATTGGGTGTATTTCAATAAGGTCTTTGACCACTTTACATTGTCAGAGTGTATGAGCTTTCATAGAAGAAGCCAGTAGGCAGTAATTAAGCTTTGCTTAGTGGCAAATGTGAGCTTATTTACCTTACAAAAGGAGTTTTTAATTGTTCAATTGCCCTTTTCAAACTTTTAACAAACAGCATATGGAAATAACCTACAATTTAAACAGTTTGTAGTTTTAAATTCAAGCAACTTTCAAGTAGAGCATTGAACAACTGTAAAATGGCCAAATTGACATCCCTGTTGTAACTTACAAAGCGTTAGATACACACGGTTTATTCGCATGTATGTAGGAGAAGACAATGTTAAACAAATGCGGAATAAATTCACTGACGGCACACACAAAAGGCGTCTTATTATCGTGCTCACAAGTGTATGCGAGTGAATAAGGCAAACTGTGCGAGAAATGTTCGCTTTGTGAATCATTTTGTCTCTGAGGATGCCCTGAAAATGTGCATTCGATGCAAACTGTAGAAAAACGACACCAACAAAACAGCAACGATAATGATCACAATGATGATGATGATGATGATGTTGAGCAGTGAAAAAAAATGCAAAATTAAGTGGGAGTGAGAGTGGAAGTGGAATTGGATGTGGAAGTCTGCAGTTTGTAGCTGAGAAACGATACACGCAAGTAGCAAATTGCAAGCAGGGAACAAGAATACAAATCGATTGGATTTAAGCTGCTGCATTAGACAGTTGCTAGTTGCCAGCTGTAAGTTGGCACAGGCACACTTTAATTGACAGTCACTAAGAGACATTGCGTATACGCAGCAGCGTTGTAACTAGGCATTTATCATTTACCCTCTGTTTCATTCAGCTTAACTCCTTTTACTGGCAATTGCAGATGCATTTAGATATTTGCATGTGGTCTATTCGCAGCTGTAAAGTGCATAAGTAACAAAAAAGAAAAAAAGAGGAAATAAATAAACTAGGCATAAAGAACGCCTGAACGACGACCCTTCAACTCGGCCAACACTAGACGAACTACAAGCATTAATCTAAGCAAACAAAAGCGAACTTCCCAGCCGTATGCCTCATGCAAAAGCCACACATAAAAGCGACTATTCGTATTCACATTGAATGGCATATAGCATGCACTAATTACAAGCACTATAGATGGTTGGTTGGTTGGATGGATGGATGGATGAAGCGTTGAGGTCACCTACAGTTTTGCCTTTTCCCCTTCATGTCCTGACAGCCAATCAAGTCTGTTTGCCCAAGCAAAGGTAAATTTCAAGGCACTGCAGCTGCGGCTTTGTGGTCAGTTAACTCTTTGGGGGCAAAAGCAAAAAGATAAAGTAAAAAAAAAAGAAATCACTAAAAAAATTAAGCTTTTGAGCATTGAGACTCTCTCTAGTCTTTGGTATTCTCTAATTTTTTTATACAATTTTATATTTTTCTGTGCTCTATGCCGTCTAAAGGGTGGGCGTTTATTTGCCAGCAAGCAAAGATGCAATAAACATGAATTTCAGCCCCGTTGCCATTAAACGAAGCATGCATTTTTCTGCAGCGACATTGCCAATTGAACAGACAGCGGGACATACAGTCGGACGAACTGAATCAGTTATAACACGATGAGCCAAGGCAATGGCCAAAAGGAAAGGGATGCCATTCGATGGCCAAAGAAAAATGCAACTGAGTGCCGGGCTTTGTTGTCCATTTACGTCAACAATTTCATTGAAGCAGCACACACAATCACGAATCGTAGATATAGTTACAAATACAAAGACAGCTGCATTTACCCAGATACAGAAACAGATATAGATACAGATACAGTCCTAGCTACAGATACAGTTAGAGTTGTGTGAGACGAACGAGCAAGCCAGTCAAAGCCAGAAACTGTTACTCTTTCCGCTGCTGCTGCTGATGCTGATGCTGCCTGCTATTTGCCAAGTAGTTTCAGATGGATACATAGATAAAATTGAACTGGGATTTGGGGATTGCACAAAAGTAACTGAGCAAATTTCCGCAGCTAGTTGAGCTTTGTGAGCTACAGCAGCTACTGCTCTCGCTGCTCTTGCTGTTTTGCTAAAAACCAAGCAAATTGAATGCTGATGCAGAGCAACACCAACATCAGCAGCAGCAGCAGTAGCAGT
This sequence comes from Drosophila acutilabella, assembly GCA_035046005.1. Lineage (NCBI taxonomy): Eukaryota > Metazoa > Arthropoda > Insecta > Diptera > Drosophilidae > Drosophila > Drosophila acutilabella. The sequence goes on along the minus strand of JAWNOK010000024.1, from coordinate 9,249,561 downwards.
TCGAGGCCACTAAAAGTTGCCCAAAACTGGCGCTGAGTGTGTGTTAAGTGCTCACAACGCATTCAATTTAAAGCATCGACTATAAAACAGCGCCATGTTCGGCAATTAAAGGCAGCACAAGAATTGCAGCTGCACTGACAGCAACTACTGCTGCTGCTGCGGCTGCTGCTGCTGCTACTGCTGCTGCTGCAATTTACAACAACAGGAAATTGCATGTGGCACTCGACGCTAATTCACACCGGAAAAGCAACGACGCACACAAGCTGATGTCCGCGCTCGCTCAGGACATCTTATTGTCCATGAACTGCGCAGTGCCACGCTCACTGGGGTACACACTCAAACACACACAAACACACACACACACACTCCGTCTGCACTGGCAACGTTTTCATTTATTAATAATGCATTTGCCACTGGAAACTGGAAACTAAAGCTGAATGCCTGGCACTGCCTTCGTGCTCCTTGCTCTGCTATTCGTGTGCGTTTTGTTTTCATTTGAGATTTGCAGTTGAGCCGCAAAAACCCAACAATAAGAATAGTTGTAGTCGTTGTAGCTGTAGATGTAGCTGTGTTTGTGGCAGCCACAGACACATTCATTTGCCACAGATGCAGCTGCTTAAATCTTCATTAGTCGTGATTTCAACTTTCAAATTAGCACAGATTTTTCTCATTTTGTTATTGCGTTAATTTCTCACACGGCACACGTTTCTCTGCGGTTTCTCAATGCACAACTAACGCTAATTAGTCAAGAAAGGAGTGGACTAGCAAAAGGCAGAGCCAGAAACAAACTTAAACTGCAGAACTGAAATATTAGTAAAGCAAAAGTTTCATTTATTATCATTTGATCAATCAAAACGAGTTGGAAATTAAAATTTAAAATAATTTAAATGCATTTTGAAACTAATTCATTTGCCGACTGATGCGTTCAATTATTTACATTGCAAACTACACTCAAATAATAAACTTATTAAGCATTTATGAGCACTGAGGCACTGAGCCACTATGCCAAAATGCAAAACTCATGCAATCAAATATGACTGTTTAAATATTTAATGCGCTCGCACAAAATATGCAAATGAATTACTTAAAAATCAGCTAATTAATAATTGCACAAGAGAATACAGACAGAGCGTGGCTACAAATGGCCGCAGAGAATGGCTAAGAAGAGCAAGCAGTAGAACAGGATACACACAGCTCAAATGCAGGGAAATTAATTATTATGGTACGTGCATTTGACATTTATGTGCTTTGAGGTTAAACTGAGATGGCAATGTCCATTTTCCACATCCGACATGCCTTTGTCTTCGCTGCTAGTCACGCCCACAAAACTGTGGTCAGCAGATGACTGTAAATATGTGGTCAAAAGACACACACAAATCAAAAGGAATTGCACACACACACACAGACAATCGTTTACCTGTTACACAGTTGGCAACAAAATTATATTACCCAGTTTAAAGCGTATCCCCAACAAGATTTATTTGATACTTGGCATATCAATTTCTACAATCTGCCAAATATTTTTGGCAGCTTTCTAAATGACTGTAGTTATATATATATATCTTCGTTTTTATATACAAACTTTCTTTGATTTTTGCTCTTTGTTCTATTTTAATTCGATTACCGCATTGCCAGCTTTATTTTATTTTATTTATACGAATTTCTATTTCTGTTTAGAATTAATTGAAATCATTTTTATTTTGTTTTATATTTTTGGCGAGGGTTTTTATGCTGATTTTCACTTTTCGCTCAACTAAACAAATAGAGCTCATTCTACTATTTAGCAGCAGCAGCAAATAATCCTATTTATGTTGGAATTTTATGGCCTGAATCGATTGAATGTATTCTTATTTCAGATGTCAAATGTTGGACAAGCGATTATTTTTATTTCCAGTTTCGTTTGTATTATATGTATTTTTTTTTAAATACAAGCATGACAAATTGTTTTTTCTATTTATGTTCAAGTGTGAGTGTTTCAGTGAGTATGTGTGTGTGTGTGTGTTTGTGTGTTTTTTAATACTTTGCATTTCACTTTTATTTCGGTTGTGGCAATCGATGGCATTAGTGAAAAATCAATTGAGCGATGGCAGCAATCAAAACCGTAAGCCATGAAACCAAAACCGCACATCGATTGTTGTTGTAGTTGTTGTTGCTGTTGTTGCCTGTCACATTGTGTGTAGGTGTGCGACTCTGTGTGTGTGTGTGTTTGTGTTTCTGCTTAAATTGCCTTTGACAGCTTGAAATATACGATTTTTATTCAATCTAACACTTGTCCATATTATTTTTAGACAAAATACACACACTCTGCGTCATACATAAATATTACGCATACGCTATGTTGTTCCGAACATTGCCTAATCGACCCATCAACTGGCCAGGTTAGCACTTTGGCTAAGTGTTTCTCATATTTGCTACAAATTTTAATGGCTCTCAGCTAATGAAATAATGAAAGGGGACAAACACGTGCCTAGCATTTCTCATCACCGCCCGTTGAAAAGCGAAATTAATTATGCACTTTCGATTTCAATGTCCACTAAAGTCTCTAATTTTGGTTTTTGTACTTTTCTCATGCACTTGGCCCACGACAATAACAAAACTCAACGCATTTGCATTAAGTTTTTCACTTTTTATTACCGTCTGGTCGCATTTATCTACCTTTCAGGTAGCCGTAGCCCTTGCCGTTGTCATTGTCATTGCCTTTGCTGTTGTTGTTTTGTACTAAATTACGTGCAACTATTTTTTATGCGCATTTTGTTTAGGTTTGTTTGTGTTTTATGTGTGGTTTCTGGTGAAAATTCTCACTGCGTATCACAACAAAATTTATCACTTTCATTTGAATGGGTTCCAAACCAAAATTGAAAAACAAAATGACCAAAAAACTACGACTGTAAATTGAACAAGTCTACGCATAGAAATGGAAAGCTTCATGCTACAGGGTCGCTGAACTTTGACTTGAATCAGTTCTGGGCTGAAAGCTAATGAAAAAATTATTTTTAAGGCATTTAACAAGCTAATAACTGGATAATTTAATATTTGAAGTTTCACAGCAGTTTGTTAATTTTTTTTAATGAAAATACAAACACGTTCCAACCGCATTTGGTAGAACCAAAACATGGCAAAAATGCTCGCAAAACTGAAATACAAACATGTTTATATGAGCACTTAACATTAATTTCACTTTCTTTCCCTCAACCTACACACGCTGTGTGTGTGAGGGACTGACTGAGTGTGAAAGAGATGCCAAGTACTTTAATAACGTTAAGAAAGAAGGAAAAAGAAAATAAAACATGTTTGATATCAACATAATTAGTCACGTAGTTGTTATGTTTGTTTTAATGTGACGACGAACGCGTTCATAATGTGGCATTATCATTATGTGAGAAGCAGCAGCATCAACTTGGTAGTAGCAGCAGTGGCAGCAGCAACTATAGCTGCGTGAAGGTAGCGCATTAATCCAAAAATGTTATAAAATAAACAAATTACCCATAAAGATGTGTGGCAGCTATAAATTGGCAATCAACCACACACACGAGAGAGTCTTGATTTTACTTTCAAATATTTGGTAATTGGCCAAAAGAATGTTGTGCTCTCCGCCTACCCCCGTAGTAAATATAATTCATAATTAATTTTATAACTGCACAATAATTAAACGATCGAAAGTTAGCCATGAAGTGGCAAACAAACCACAAAAATTGTCCAAAAATTGCGTATTATTAAAATCTATTTCAGACTACTTATTGTTATTAAAATTATTGTAATTATGTGACAGAGTTTGAGAACAATGCTCAGCATGTGAGAAAATTCAAATCAAAAGACGCTAAGTAGTCAAGAAAAAGATAAAAGTTACAAGATTGTAACTAACAGATACCGATACAATGCTAAAAAAAAATAAAAACAAAACAACAGAAGATTTATGCAGTCTTCAGAGCCACAGAACTTTCACAGAAAGTTCACACCACAATTCAAAGACGGACTGAAGACAGTACGACGGACTGACAGACAGACAGCGACCAAGAGACGTACGTGAGACGCATGCGCATGCGTCTGGGAGTCGTCGAAAGAAGTTTTTGGCTTTGAATCTGTTGCCGAAAGTAAAATTAGCTGCAGCTGCAGAAAGAGGCGTGAAAATTGTGCAGAGCCCAGTTACAGTTCCTCTCGCTGTCTGTCTTTTGGGGCGTGCAGCGTTTTGTGGCAGAAGTAGTATAATGAACGATGGCCTGAGTGACTAACAACTTTAAGCTTTTGCATGCGGCAAGTTAAAACGCGCATGACAAACGCGTCGGGCACGTAATTTGTGTCGACTTGCCACAACGGAACTAAGCTCCAAAAAGCGAACGTTACCTGTGAATACAGGTAAACGAACATATATGAATATACATATATAAGTTTGTGTGTAAGCAACACACTCAAGAACTATGCGCTGACCTTGCGCTACAAAAACTAACAAAAAAGCTAAGAAAAAGAAGTAAAGAAAAGCAGTAGAAGTAGACAAAACAAAAATGATTTTGTGGCCTAAAGCAAGTAACAATCCGTCTACGATTTCAGGTCTTGAGTCAGTTGGCTTTTGTGTGGGGAATTTTTGGACTCAAAATGGGCGAAAGCTGTATGCCATTTTTGTTTATTTTCACCCACGGTCGTCAAATGTAGTGCTCGTCTGGCTTAAACGATGAAAGCGTTCACCACAACAAGTAGAAGAAGATCCACAACAACAACCACAACAGTTGCTGACACTCAGTTGTTGGCCATTTATCAAAAAGGTGCAATTGAAATGCCCAACGCATTTGACTTAGAAAACAATGCATTCAAAATTAAAGTGTTGAAGAAAAGTGCCTAGCTAGGAGATACCCTAGAAGCACCTATACAATAAGCTGCCAAATTTAACAGTCTCTTAAAAATTCTATAAAAAGTAATTAAAATTATGCACTACAACTTCAATTAAAACTTACTTATATTTTAGTTCTGGAGAGATAAATTCTAGTAGATAAAACTTTTTCTATAATTGCTGTAGAGCCAAGTTTACTATCCGAATTGGTATTTTGAAACTGCAGTCGTATAAATACTGAAAGCAATTCCTTTTTATACCAATTACAGGTACAGCTACAGATGCAGGTACACAATACGTTCGCTGTATACAAATGTGGCCAGCTCTTCGCTTCGCATTGCTTCTCTTAGGTACTACGACTGGCAGCATAAACTAGATAACTTGGCCAATTCGGCAGATGTCCATATAAGACGGCTGTCATAAAAAGGAAAATATATCTCAATAAAAATGAAATCCCAAATTTGTTGTTGCTTTTTTGCAGTATTTTGTTGTTGTTTTTTGGTTCTTTTTGGCTTGTGTGTGTGTGAGTTTTTTTCTCTGTGTGTCTCTGGACACACACATTGAAACACTAATGTAGTGAAATAATTTTCGTTAATCGAAAGTAGAGAGACGCACGTTTAACAACTCCGTGTGGAGGGCCAGCGACACGCTGTGCTCATAAAAACACAATAAAAAAGTGACATTTTGGCCGAAATATACAGTTGGCAATAAAGTGAGGCAGAAATGGAAAAGTCAGTGGTCAGTTGGACGAATGGAGAGACAGAAATCAAATCAGAGCCAAAGTGGAAAACAACAACAAAAAAAACGACAGCAAACGACCAAATGGCAATATTGACAATTTATTTTGCTGCCAACTTGAGTTTGGAATCTTTATTTGGTGTCTTCGGCCCACACACGCAAGCGGTGCGTGCCCCTGTGCGTGTGTGTGTGCGTGCTCGTGTGTGTGTGAATTAAGAAAAGTGCTTTATAAGTGCTGCTCCATCAAAATCAAACTCCAGAGGCTCAACAAAACGAAAGTAGTTCTATGCTCGCCTATTAACTTTGAGTTTTGCTGCTGAAATGAAAACATAATTACATGGTCAAGATACCGTCGCACATTCACTCTCCACAGCAGGCACGAACAACATTTTCATAATGCCAAATCGAAAAAAAAAAAAAAGAAAAAGAATACGCGCCATGTCAACAGCCTGCGGCCAAAGCAGTAGTCGTTCCGTCTCTCTGTCCGTCCATTTGTCCGTCTCGTTGTCCGGCTTAAAGAACGACAGCAGCAATTGCCTCTACACGGCACGACATGAAGCTTCGGTTTGGCTTCATTAAAGCCGCATGAAGACATAAAACTCAACTGAAGAAGATTTATTTAACAGTAACAAAATTCGCAGCCTGGCGACAAACTTGGCTAGAACGCCAACCAAACAACAACAGCAACAACAACAGCAAGTACAGTAAATTAGTCTGCGTTTTTAGCCGTCAGCTTTCATGCGGTTTAGATTCTTGGCATTGTTGTTACTTTTTTCCTTTCATTTAGGCAAACACATTTTGTATCTATTTTTATATCTACACAATTCTTTTATTACTTTTTAATTTACGAAAGTAAAGGGTATCAGCAGCTAAGCGTATCAAATGAGAGATCAAAGTTAATTAAGCCAAGCTGGTAAAGGATTTTAAGTTACATTGGAAAGGGAATATATATTTAAATTCATGAAACTAACATAAAATATATTTACTAAAGTTTTAGAGTGCCATTAAATTTTACTTTTGAAAGCTTCTAATAAATTTATTTATTTTTACTTTACTACAAATAATTGTAGTGTATTTAAGCTTCGGTTTTAGCCTTCTTAACATTTTTGTTTCGTGTTCGTTTTTCGCTTTTGTCTCTTTCTATTTGATTACTTTGTTATTACTCGATGACACTTTAAGCTTCAACGTTGTCGCCTGTGTCTTCTTCGGATTCAGTTTTATTTGTTGCTCCATGCGATTTTTTATTAATTTCGCGTTTTCTAGGTCAATTCCGCAAACGGAAGCAGTTTGACCAGAATAAACTTTTTCCACTTTTGGCTTTTATTTTTTGTATTTTTTGGTTGGTCGGTGAGATTTTGTCGTCATAGTGTGCTTTTGGCTAGGCGCCTTTGTTAGCGGCTTTTCTTAGCACATTATTTATTATGTGTGTTTTTTTTGCTGACAACTTTCTTTGTCAAATGATTTTTGGTGGCAAAATGAATGGGTTGGGCTAAAAGCAACTTGAAAAAATTAAAAAAATAAAAAGAAAACTATGCATAAAGAAAGAAATGACTTAAAAGACTTTTGCAATAATTAACTTTGTATGTTCGAGTCATTGTGAGATTTTATTGAATAGAATTTACAGAAAAAACTCCACAAAAAAAAGGTGGCAGATTTGGCAGCGATTAATGCCAAGTAACTTAAATTTGGCAAATAGAAAATGAAATAAGCTGATCAGAGAGCAGAACAGAGCTGGTCGAAACGAATCGAATCGAAATGGCAACGAAATCAATAAGAAATTCAACAACAAACAACGAAATACAAGTACAAGGCAAGACCATGCTGGCCAATAAAGTGCTTCTCTTTTTGAGGTCGAACAAAGCAAAAACAACAACAACAACAATACATTGACAAAATAATTAAATAATAGCCCTCTGGGGAGCAGTCAGGCGTTGCAGTCGCAATCGCAATCGCACTGCAAAACTCAGACACACACACTGCAAAACTAACACAAACATACTACAGTAAGTATATTTTTCTTCACTTAAAAAAATAAAATGTGAAGCAAAAGAAAAACGATAACAGAAAACTGTCCAGCAAAGCCGCTTGGCTTTTAAGAACGACAGAAAAACGGAAAAGGCAGCAAAAAAAAAAGGATAAATATATATATAGTTTATAAAAGAAACATGAATAAATAAAATTAAATGCAGCATACCCACTTAAGAGATGAGCCTGCAATTTTAAATAAGAATTAAAAGCACAAAACTGTTAAATGAAGTTGCAATGGCAAAACGGGAAGTGAAGTTGATTCAATGGGAACGAAAACAAACTGTAGCTAACTGAATTTCACTGTTCACTCTACAGTATTTTCCATTTCAGAGTGCTCACTTTTTCCAGCATTCTTTATACAGTAGTTTTGTATACGAGATTTTTCGGATTTTTGTCCATTGAAACACTCGAGGGACAATACTCACTCATAGCCAGTGCTTTTGGTATAAACTGACAGCCTCCAGCGCAAGCAGTAAATGAAAACCTCTAGCCGAATGTTCAATTACAAAATTGATTACCATTGAAAATTGAAAATTAAGTACAGTTTTGAGTTTTCAGCATAATTGCAGTTGATTTGTGTGTGCTTCGCATCGGAATCGAACGGGAACAGCGGCAACGGGGCGGATACTTTGCCAAGAACTTGCAGTGTCATTAGAAGCGACTTGATTAGGGGGTCTCTCTCACCCTCCTTTCTCTCCGCACCCATCTTTCCAGCTCTTGTGTATGTGTGTTTGTTGATTTCAGTTGGTACTATGAATGATTAAGTGAAAAAGACAAAGTCAATTGTGAACCGACATTGCTTGGCCTCTAGAGAGCCAATCAAGCCGAACGTCAGCTTAATTTCATTTAGCGTTCAAGTAGCATTATACACAAGAACTCAGTCAAATCAATGTACAACTTGCCAGCACTTGTAATACCCTCTAATGACCCCAAAAACCAAACAAAAGCAAACACATAAAAACTAAGCTTAAAACGTTAAAGAAAAGCGATTTGAAAAATACATTAAACTAAACGATTTAGTGTAGACACTGCCTAAGCGCACAATTACAGGGTATTAACAGCAAACTGCTTAGCCGAATTACAGCCTAAAAGACGACAAGGCAAACGCAAATTCGTTTTGCATTATTTCGTTTCGTTTCGTTTCGATTCTATTCGCTTTTCGATTGGTTCTTTTTTCTTTAGTTTTTTTTTGGTTTCTTCTTTTTTTGTTGCTGTTTTCGATTCTGTTGATTTGGTTTATCATCAATTTTATTGTCACTAGGCATTTACGAGCGATTATTTTAGTTGTTGGCTTTTATGACCGCTGTCGTTGGTTGTTGGTTGTTGCTTGTTGGCTGTTCATGTTTATCGTTGTCCATTGCCAGTTGCCAGTTAAATGTGATTATGTCTGAAAGCATTGGCCAAAAGCAGCACTGTGTGTATTTAATTTATAGTTAAACCAAACGCCAAAATTTGATTTATTGGTCAAAAGGTTATTGACCATTATGTTTACCATTTAACTTGCTTGTAATATTTGCCATTACTGTTGTTATTCTAGTTGTTGCTGTTGTCGATTATCAATACAATTGCGCGTTGTGGGCGTTGTGGGCGTTTAGGGCGTTGAGGGCGTAACCATTGACAATTGCATCGCTGAATTCACTCATTGAATTTTGTTAGCGCTGTTGTTCTGGTTCTTCAAATAACTCTTGTTGTTTTAGTTGCATTCGCTTTGTTATTGTTGTTGTTGTCAGCGACAATAAATTTCCAGCGCTAAATGCATAAAATGTTTACAAAGCCATCGCTAAGCCATAAATCAAATTATTGCCCAGCCAATTGCAGGCACAATTAGCAATAACAAATGATGGGGCTAACCTTGCGATACCCTATAATTACTGACAGATATGCCCTGGGCCAAAATAATGTCTTAAACTATATTAAACAACGTTTGTTAGCATAACAGCTGCTTTATACTTAAAGTTTTGTCAATAATATTAGTAGTTCTCCAATTTATAAACTTTTAATAAGCACATAATTAATTTTATAGGATATGCTTATACTTTAAACTACTATTAGCCTATACTTTTATTAAAAAAAATATATCTTGCTAATTATTTAATTTATTTTAGCTGACTATTACATTTTAGCATTTGCCGATAAATCATTTAAATTTAATATTTTCCTTTAAGTATTTGTTTAACTAAATGCCGCACTGATAAGCCTTATCGCTGCACATAAAAAGCTGCATGAATTTCAAATTGGTAACTAAAATCAGAACGTTCTCTGCCAGAAAAATATTAAACATCTCATGAGGCGGCAAATGTTTCCTTCTCATGACACACTTTGTGGCAAGCGAACTCTCTGAAAGTGTTGGTACAACAACACGCAGCACGAAGAGGAATAACAAAAACAACAAAGACAACAACTTGAATGCAATTGTTGCGCATTTATACTTATGATACGTTGGCATATTTCTTTCTGTTCTGTTTGGTTCTTGGTTGCATTCAGAGATTGCGGTTAAACATGCGGCAACAAAGGCAACAACAAGAACTACAACAAATAAAAGAAGCAGCAGAAGAGCTCAAAGTGGCATGGTGAGAATACTTATTTAAGGCCCGGCCCAAACACGCAGCACAGTTGCATGAACGATTCTCAAACGGTAAAATGCGTGCTCACATGGGACGACCTCCAGTTGAAGCTGGAGTCAATGCTGGCATCGGGAGCTGGAGTTGTAGTGGAGTTGAGAGTCTGCAGCCCATTTGTGTTGGCAAAGAAATCGAGTCACACAGAACTGTTGGAAACTTTTGCTTATTTAACTGTTTCTGTTGCTTTATCGACAGACTCGTTGTTGTTCTTACTGCTGCTGCCACTTAGAACGGTGCAAGCAATGCGCAGGCGCAGCAGCAACAATCATGCAACAAACATGCAACATCTTTTCATTTCTTTCAACTGTCAATGGCAAGTGAGACGCTGCAGACTGTCTCAATCTCGCAGTAGTTTACTGTAACAACAGCGCTGCAAGTGCAACAACAACAACAGCAATGAGAACAACAACCACATAGACAAAGAGCACAACGTTGCTCGTTTTAACTGTTGCTGCAGGCAGTGTTAGAGATTGTTAACCAGCTGGCTAACTGACTTTGGCTTTAACAGCCAGTTGAGTGCCCAGTCTAAGACAGTTCCCCTCCCTCTGGTTGTCTTTCTCTTTCTGTTTGACTGTTGTTATAGTGATTGAAGTGTAGCATCGATACAAGTGCATTTCACTTCTACTTCAACGCGTATTCTTGCAGCAAATTAAATGGCTTTAACGCTGCCCCGAGGCATTAATAATATTGATGTTGATGTTGATGTTGAACGTTCAACGTTGAACGTTGATGGTTTCCGACATTGTTGTTGTTGTTGTTGATATTGCTGCTTAACCAGCATTTAAGTTAAGCCGATTTACGATTTATCTGGGAGTCTGAAAAGTCTACCGGATGATTACCAAAACAATGTTATGTGTGCCTCTGTGTCTGTGTCTGTGTCTGTCTCTGTTTGATTCTGACTTCGACTCTTTTTCTGTTTGTGCATCTCATTAGCATGTGGGTGCCTCCTGTGTGTACACACATATATATGTGTGTGTGTGGTTTAGACCTGATATGCTGGTAAATGTAAATCTTTGGACGGCTCATAACGATGACCAAGCAGTTTAGGCCCTGTTCATTGTGCGTTGTGTTTCCTTAGAACTTTGCCGTTCCTGTATTTATTTGAATACCAACTGAACCTGAAGCTGCAACGTCAGCAGATCAGTATCAGTTTTCGGTTGTCAGTTGTCAGTTGTCATTTAGCAGTTGCAACAAGCATTGTCTGGCTCTAACGGTGCTTGCAACGGTGCGTAATTGAAATGTCACTACGAGGGCGTTCCACATTCGATCATGCATTATCTATAAACGTAAACACAATAGTTAGAAGCAACAACAACAACAACAACAATAACAACTGTAACAACTGCATATTAAATGTACATCCATTAAGTTGAAATGCCCTTCGGCCAAAAATCCAATTACCAGCCACAAGTGGCGACCATCATGGACCTCATCAACAGGGTATTGGGCAAGTGTTGGTCAGGTCAACATGTTATTATTGACAAATGGAAATGTCTGAATGAAAAATTAACCAAAAATCAACAGTGCAACACAACAACGACGACAACAACAGCAATGACAATTGAAAATGTCAAAATTTGCGCGTCCAACGGCAGCAACAACAACCGCTCGAGGTAATGGCCAAAACAAGCATCATATTGCTGCAAAATTGTCAGAAATATGGGCTGCTGCAACGCATCCCCTTTAGTCTGCACCACACCCCCCCATAGTGCCACTCCCACTTTTTGAATGTAGCCCCAAAATGTGCATGGTAACAAAAGTTGCACGAATGAAACATGCAACCAAATTGACACTGGCCCACACCAAAGGCACAGCAACAACAAAAACAACAACAGCAACGTTGGTGGCGTCGTTGCGGACACTCGACGCGACATTTGATTGCAACTTGCCGCCTGCCACTGTCAACGTTCTCTCTGTTAGTGCCCCATGTTGCAGTTAAGTTGCCATCAAGTTGCCGTTGTGGCAATAACCACTTGATAAATGATAAATTAATTGCACACTATTGCTTTTCAATGCCCTATGCAAATCCGTTATATAACTAGACGATTATAAAACCATTTAAATAAAGCTTTATACTTTTTAGGGTAGAATATATAGTGCAAAGACATAAATAAATAAATAAAATATATATAAAAACAAACTAAGATAAATATAATACAAATTTGTATTATTTCGCTAAATTATTTTGTTCTTTAACATTCTAATATTCAACACAGAATTTACTTTAATTTATATTATAAACTTCTTTACCTATCATGAAACAAAATTATTAAATTTTAACTTTGTTACTAAACATATTCCCTAAGATTCTTGTACCCCTACTTAACAGCTCTAAGCTTATTTAAAAAACCTATAAACAAACTGTTGTGTAGAGTATTCCAAGCTAGAAAACCCAGACAGAACTTGCAATTAATTATATTTCGTGTTTTCGGCAAAAAAGAAGGAAAAACTAAAAAAATATCTTGTTGTTTAAGTTGTGAAAATTTCGCAAGTTTTATCTTGAAAACTCGTACGTGTTGGCGCTGTGGGTCACAAGGACGTGTGTAAATACAATCTAAATCAAGCTGCAGGTGAATGCAAGTCGCGCTTTGAGTTAATCTTGTTTGTCACCTGTAATTAGTGAATTTGCAACTTGCAACTCGCATTTACATATGAGAAATTGTTTTAATTGTACTACAGAGTGTTCAGCAATTTTCTACATAATTAAAAGAGTTTGTGACGTAAGCAAGAAAGTCTGTTAGTCAAGTGTTTCTCAAATAAGTGCACAAAGATTGTCATTAAATAAGGCAGAAAGTATCTTTATATATAAATATATAACATATATATATTTATATACATTTGTGTCAACGAAAAGTAAAATGAGATTTTAGTTTGAAGCTGACAAAATGTGGAAATGATGTGAAAATTTTCAAGCAGATGCAGAGCAAATTGAAACAAAGCCAAATAAAAAAAGTTGATACACAAATATTTGCATAACACTTCATGTTTAGCAAATGCCATACACACACTGAAACACACACACACTCACACACATGCTGATTTTGAGCCACACAGATGTGCTCTAACTTAATGTGGCTAAAAGTTGCAACACCAGCAAGCAATCTGCTAAATGTTGCTTATTTCCATCAGTTGGCCAGAAGGGAAAATAAGCGGCAAGGAGTGGCAGCAGTGGGCCACAGGGGGAGTGAGGGAAAGGGGGACTTGTAGATGGATAACAAAATCAACAGCAATGCTAAATTGTTTAATTGAATTTACCGCAGATGCGCTTAAGTTAGCAGTAATTTAGCAAAGCCATGTAGTATACCCAACTGTATCTCAGAGCATATGTATCTCCAGCTATAGTTGTAGCTATAGATGTATCTGTAACTGTATTTCTATCTGTGTCAGTGGCTGTAAATGTAACTGCTGCATCTTTGTATCCTTGTTGCTATAAGTATGTACACACTACACACTACATACATTGCCAGCTAGGGACGTGATAGACGCTTAAGCACATGGGCTCGATTGTCGTCGCAATACAAATACAAGAACACACACATACACACGCACACTTTACACTGAAGTAGCAGTGAAAAACAACACAAACGACAAGACTAGCATTTGCCAGATGCAATGAAATGAAATGTATCTATAAGATAGTGAAACACTCACAAACACACACACACTCACACTCTGTCTTCTTCCTGTAACTATGCATTCGATTGAAAAGAGGCAAAGAAAGTGCTCCACAGCACTGGAATCGATTGGTTAAACTTGGTTTTAACTCGGTTCTAGATTTCTCCCGGGCACAATTATGCGTACCTGGCCAAGTGTGCTTTCATTTCTCAATTGGCTGCCCGTCTTGGCCAAGTCGTGGCCTCATGTCTTTATTGCTCAATACACCGAGATAATGTTGCTGCTGTTGATATTTAAGCTATCGTCTGGATGTCAAAGTTCGTTTGCAATTTGCATAGCTGAACTTTTGGTGTATGTGTCTGTGTGTGTTTACTTATGGCGCAAGACTTTTATAACTCACTGTTAATTAATTGGTTCTTGTTAGCTCATTACAGTTTGATTCTATGGCCTTTTGGGCAGTGCACATCATTAGTAAGCATTGACAACAGTATTGAGCAATGCCAGCTGAGTAGTTGACAGTATACAACACTGTCGCGCTCTTGCGCTCTCTCTGTTCACCTCTCTCTCTCTTTGCTAAGAGCGCGCCAATAAAGCTGTGCGTCTGCGCAGCCGGCAAAGACGATCGCTCTAAGCTCACTCTCTCTTTTGACCGTACGCTCTGCCTTTCTCTCTCTCTCTCGCTCTCTGAGTTTCTGCGCTCTCTGTTTGTTTGGCTACGCTCTCGCGGCTGCCGGTTACACCTCGTCATCATGATAACTATAATGATGATCATCTTGACCATTTATGTGTGAGCGTGTGCGTATGTGTGTGTGTTCGGTTCGCTTCGCTTCGGTTTGGAAGCTTCAACTTTTCTTTCTTGGTTAACTTCTTGGACTTTCTTGCCAACATGTTTAAAAGTCTTTTGGAAGCGCCAAGTCAACAGCAGTCAGTACGCTCTGTGCGCTGCAAGCGTTTGGTACGTTGTAACGGAAGTGTTTAAATCCCAACAACAACAACAATTAAAAACCACATACAACCAATAAAAAACTATACGTAAAGGATACGAATAACTGCAAATCACAAATCGTGTCGATTTTGTGTGTGTTTCCAATTCTAAAAAAAAAAAAAAGATTTGAGCCGTAATTAAAAAGAGTTTTTAAATTTATAACAACAATTCGAACGAAATACAATCAACAGACAAATAAATAAATGAATTTAATTAAGTCAAATCAAATATACAAAAACATTTAAATCGAACAAAACGTTAAAATTTCAGCACGTTTGCTGATTTGAGATTGCGGCTCGCGAGTTGCAACAGTTGCAACTGTTTGTTGTTGTTATTGCCGCTGCTGTTGCTGTCGTCAGTTATTGTTTATGGATTTGCGGGAATTTTTTTATATTTTATGCATTTCCACTCTAACACGTAGCAAGTTGCACGTTGCATGAACGACAGGCAGTCAGGCAGGAAGGAAGTAAGGCAGCAGCAACTCGCTTAATGCCACAACGGATCGCGGCGCGTCAACAGGTAAGCCTCGCATTCAGCAAGGATTAACTTTGCTTATACTGTTGAAAACAGCAAACAGACAGACGAACAGATAACACTCTGCTAGACCGAACACAACCAAACCAAACCAAGCCAAACTAAAGTCCGGCAATCACAGCAGCAACAAACAGGGCCACAAAGTGCAACAAAATCAGGCAACAAGCATTTGTCGACAAAGCGGATTACTATAAAAATATTTACAAGCCTTACATTATGATTTCATGTGTGTGCGAGTGTGTGAGTGTGTGTGTGTGATGTCCTTTTTCATATTTGTTTGCTGCTGCTGATGTCAGATTTATTTTCAAATAGCCAACAGCACAAACTGCTGCACACAGTAGCAACAGCTGCTGTTGTTGCCACTGCTGCCACTTCGGTGGCTGCTGCAAGCAATGCGTTCTGGGCAACATTGTACGTTTTGTGGCCCAATACTAAATAGTTTAAGACCTAAAGAAGGTAACAAAACTCCCCTTGCAGGTGAAAAGAATGAAATGAAAACTTGTATTTAATTAAAGAAAAGGAGCAAAAGCAAAGGCAAAAGGCAAACGCCGCCAAAAGCGCAGAAAAGGCATAAAAAATACAACAACAACAAGTGCAGCAGCAAAAACAAGTACAACACACACACTCATACACACACAGAGCAGACTCGCACGTGTGTGTAACTGGAAACAAGTTAAAATGCCTCAGCTACATTTGGTCAAGTTTACATGACTTACCAAAGCCTCAGAACAGAACCAAACAGAACACACACAGCACACACGAGTTGCAGGTTCCCCAACGGCTTATGCCATATATGTGTGTGTGTGTGTGTTTGTGGCAGCAATGTGATTTTAATGAACCTACTAAGAACTTGGCCAACCAGTCGAAACATAAACTAGCTTGGCTTTGCCCATAATATTCTATTCAACTCGCTTTTTTTCTACTCTTTGGATTTCTGACTCGCTTTCTGCCAAAAATAGAAAAAAACTTTATAATAATAAAAGACAGAAAACAATGCGCTATATTTATGCAAGCATTAACAGGCAAAGCCTGGACTAACTGTCTGTCCCAGTGTAAGTTCTTGGCCACTGAGTTCTCAGTTTACCCCCCTTAAGTGGGGTAAAGCGGGCGGGGTATTATGGCCAGTTTGGTAACAAACTTAAGCTGACAGCCGCCAGAGTTTGAGGCTGAGCTTGAGTTTGAGATACTTTCTAAATGCGACTCAGATTAGTGCAGTTTTCAGTTGCAGTCGCAGTCGCAGTTGCAGTTACAGTGATGCCCGTTGTTCTTATTGCGGTTGATGTAGCGGTTAAATAAATAAGCCAACGACGCGACGTGCTCATAGTTGGTAACACACACAGCTCAGTAAATAAGAAATTTTAACTGGTGCTGCTGCAGTGACGCTGCACAAATGAAATGAAATTATAGATGCGTTTCCAGCCCACTTCCTTTTTAGCTTGGCACACTAACTAAATGATAATGCTACCATTTATGTTCTTCGCTGCTGTTGCAACAGCTCATAATTGCCAGACTGGCGAAAAGACTTTCAGACAGACGAACAGTCAATTTGCTTTTGCTTGAATCAAGTCAAACATATAATTTTAAGATACTCGCACGAGTATCTATCTATCTGCTGGATGCTGGCTGCTGCACCCTGCAGCATCGCTAGCCATGTCTTCAATATTGGCAAAACGTGCAACGTGCAACATTTCACAGTTTGCATGCAAGTGTTTATATTTTTTTCTATTTTTTGTAGCATCGGCATTTCTACTTGGCCCAAAATGCCAACCATTCCAGGCAACCAGCCAAGCATTAAGAAAAAAAAACTGACCACGCAACTAACAAAGACTCTTTAGCTGCCATGACATAATAACCAGTTACATTAACTTCTTCTGCTGCTCAGATAGGTCAAAGTTAGCCTAAAAGTTAGAAGGCATTTTATAGCCAACTTTCTGTGCAAACTTTTCATAATCAGCCAATTAACGGCAAATTCTTCAAATAGTCAGCTTTGAATTTTAATAATTATAACAAAGCAGTACAGAAATGGTATTATTAGAATTTGTATGTATTTCTAATTTATATTAAATTTATCTATGCTTTAAATAACTGATAAAACTATTTTTATTTTTTTTAAATTAATACATTTCTATTAAAAACTCCAATCTGCAATCAGTACTCATAAAATGTGTGTCTTTTATAACAAATGTTTAAAAATTGAAGTATTTTGAGTTTTCAAGTAACTCTTGAACATTTTTGGAGTACAACTATATTTTGTAATAAAGCCTAATGAATATAGATTGCAATTGGAGCAGTGCAAACAAAGTAAGTGTGTGCTATGAGTGTGCTCTGTGTGTGTGTGTGCCTTTTGAATACGAGTACTTAAAATATGAGTATTCCCTGTTCTGTGCCAACTTTTATTATCTGAGCCAACTTAAATATTGTGTTGGCAGCCTCGTTTTTGAGTTGTCGTTTGCTGTCGTTATTGTTGCTGCCAGCAACTTCGACTGCTGCAACAATTTTCTTTTTGTTAATTAAACGCAATTCTATTTATTAGTCTTATGCAGCTCACAGACACAGATACAGATACACAGATTGAGATAAAAGCCGAGTCAGTTGCAGATACAGACTGTGTGAGACAAAGAGCTAGAAGAGCACAGAGCTAGATAGAGAGAGAGAGAAAGGGAGAGAGTGTGAAAACTGTGACTAAGACAGTCCATTTTAGATGGCTGTGTGCTGCTTCTATAATTGGCGAAAATTATTTAATTATTATAAAGTGCAGCTTCCCCTTAAACTGAGTAAGCAAAAGCGACGGAGTAAGAGAGAGAGAGAGACAGAGATGGAGTGCGTAAGAAGCAGGCTCAAGTCTGAGTTTACAACAACTCAAGTTTTGGGCCATGGCTCGACTTGGCTTAACTTGGCTTATAGTTGTTTTCTTGCCTCGAGTTTTGTTTTTATTCCATTCATTTGTTTGCTGTCGTCTCTTTTGGGCACATAACCCACTCTGCCACCCCTTAGAAAAGTTGTGCTGCCAGTTTATAGCTTCGACAGTATATTTGGCAGCAATTTCTGGCATTATTGTTGCATTTCCAATGCCATAATTACACCAAATCTAATTTGCCAATCGCATGCTTCGCATATGCAAACAAACCTCAATGATGCACTGCATTTGTAACTAAATCTTGGATTTCTGGTTTGTTTTTGATGCAGTAGCTGAAGGAGGAGCACTTCGTCTCCACCTTCTCCCCCTTCCCCACTGCAAAGCATCTCGCAATTAATTTGTGGCGCGCATTGTTGTTGACAGATGAGCGTAGCAACGGTTGTTGTTGGCACTGTTTGTTAACTTGATTAATTAAAATGCAGCTGATTTTAATGGCAACTGCTTCTACTTACGTCTTCTGCATAGCGTGCACATTTGCCATAAGTTTGTTATGTGCCAGTTTATGCAACACAACAAACAATATCTTCAGAAGTAAGGAAGTGCATCAAATCTGTAAATAGAATTATGGGAAATATTATTTTAAATATTTAAAATTATTAGAATTTTAAATTGATTTGATAGTTTTTGTTATTTGCACTTGTTAGAGCCAAGCTCATTGCAAATGTGTCAGCGGCAGAAGTTGCCCCTCTGTTGCAAGTTTGGACTTGGCTTTTGTTCTCTCCCACTGAGGGGCATCAAAGTATTATTGCAGCACATTTTCATTGCCCGTCAGTGGCAGCAACGACAGCAATGAAAGCCATGTTTTTTGTTGCTTTTGCTTGTTGCACTAAGCAGAGTCGTTGGGGTTTTTTCCTTGTGTTTTGGGCACAGGTTAATTTGAAAGCATCTAAGTTTTTGATGTGCTCAGAGCATAGTATAGTTGGTTTTGGGCCAAAGCTCCGTTCACTGCACGAACATCGCTGGCTGACGTTGACTTGTGGCCATGTTGCTGGCAGCAGGCAAACTTGCCACACACACACAGACACCCATACACACTTAGACACATGCATATAGTGTAGCAGTCAGTCAACGTGCCACATGTCATGGGAACTTTTAGACGACGCGATACGCCGCTCAAGCAGTTTGCAAGCCAAAAACTTGTGAAATCATGGGAGTGAAATATTTTACTTTGTTCATTGCACATTTATTAATAAAGATTTTTTGTTCTCCAACGTTTTTTGCTTTTTTCTGTGTTTCTATGCAGTCACAACGACTGCAACATTGCACTTGCTGCTGTAGAATTTGCAATTTGCTTTACATATATAGAACTCCCTATGAGCTGCAATCAGTGCTGGCACATTAGCTTGATTTTAACTAGCATAAAAGCTAAAGTTATGGTATAAAAAAACCAGTTAAAAGAATATACATTATTTTTATATTTTCATCTTTTTAGCTACATTTTGTGACAACACTGGCTGCATAACAAACACAAGTCGCGTGTCTTGGTTAACATATTTCTTTTGTGGGCAAACAAACACAGACGTACCAAGTTTGTTTGTTGTCTACATGGCGTATACGCAATGCAAATTATTTATTTCATACCACACAAATAAATGTATAAATTTATTTGTAATAATTCATGCGCATTTCTTGTGCCAATGTGTCATATGCTGTCAGCTGTCTTAACCCTTTTCTTTGGCTTAGACACTGGCTATAAAACGGAGTCAGGTCAGTTGTCAGGATGTTCACAAACTGTAGGCCCATGACTTTGAACTCTTGACACATTGTGGCACTCCGGTTGTCATAGTTTTCCAAAGGCTTTGGCAAGGGAATTGCCAGTTGAATTTTAAAGAGAAAAGTCTTTAAAAATGTTGTTTAACTATTTTTGTGCATTTAAATGGAAAATATTTAATAAGTTTGTAATAATTTTGTTAATTTGAGCGCATTTTCAGTTTGCTGTCGCTGACAGTTGTGTGATGTGTGTATTAAAATCGAGAGTGTGTGTGCGAGTGTGATATGAAGCATCAGTTTAGCTGTCCATGTGCCAAGCATCGACAATTGATTTTTAATTTTTAATTTACGACTGAAATGAAGCGCACTTGATATATGTACATATGTACACACAATATTTATATTGTATCATACATATTGAAAAAATTGTTGTATATTTTCATTTTTCTTAAAATAATAGCAATTCCATATACAATAACAGTATGGTGTCGATATATTCGTTCATTTACTCGTATTATTTATGTTTCTCTTTCGCATTCTCCGCTCTCCTCTATCTCTCTCTCACTTTCCTCTGCTTTACTCTTCTTTTTTTTGTGTTTAATTTTATGCAATCACTTTCACAATCCATCAAAGGGTCAGAGCAATACAATAAACAAATTGAATTTCCAGCGCTAAAATATAATTAATCATTGTAATTGATTTGGACATTGTTGGCACACAATTGTTGCATATATTTGCAGCGTCTGTTTATTAATAATAATAATAATATTTATAATTATAATACCAGCGTTTAATGCAGCTTTTTGGTTAACAATTAACAATTGACTGCAATTCAGCGATAACATATGAATATAAAAACTGAATTTAACTGAGCTGAACTGAACTGAGTTGAGTTGAACAATGTGATTAATCTGTTGACTACCAACATAATGTTAGCTTTAATCCGAGTACTTATCGGAACATTTATGGCAGCTGCTCAATCAGTAGTCTTAAGAGCCCCACTTCAGACAATGTTGGGTTTAACGGAGAGTGCTGTCCATAATCCATTAGAAAAAGTAGCAAATTATGATTTATTGCACTTTGGGCAACCGAGAAAATTTTTCTAAAAGCCGCAAAGTCTGCGCTGCAAAGTATGCAGCGTACACTGAGTGCAAAAGTCTTGACCCAGGCAAGCAAACACATATTTTCTATGCTAGCACAGTGCTCAAATTAGTAGCGAAGCAAAAGCTAAAAGTTTAGATCATAAAAAGAAGCAGGAGAAAAAGGAAAAGGCGTCGAGGGTTGAGGGAGGGTTGGGGAAAATGTAAAACTCTTGTAATGCTCCAATGGGGCAGCCTCTTATTTATGGATTTTGAAACTTTTTATATGCGTTGCGGTACATTGGCTTTTAAATTAAGTAGAGAAGCTGCGGCGTTGCATTGATGACCATCTAACGCAAACATTGCCCAATTGTGGCCCAATTAATGCTCTATTTATGACAGGCCATCACCAAGAAAAACCAAAAAACACAACAAAACAAATCTCTGAGGTCAACTTGAATATCTCAATTATACGCATGAGTAATGAGCGTGTGTTTAGTCTTAGTTATTTGGGCCTCATTTGCCACATTTGGGGGTTCACGCCTAATGAGCACAAAATTGGGCCAAGTTTATTCGGAGCAAATGCAGTCAGAGCGACAAAGGCAATGAGAATAGCTGCAACATCAGCTCATTGGCTTATATTTACAGTTTCTGTTCGGCAGTGGGGTAAATAAACAAAATGCCACTTTAGTTAATAACTTTGACCGCAATCCAAGAAACTTACTCGAGAAGCGGAGCAAGTGTCATTAGCATATGCTTAGCACCAGAACCAAATGCGATATAACATACAGAAATACAGAAATACCAAATACCATATCTAAATACACAAATATACAAAATGTAAAGACGGCAAACCAGTTTAGAGCGATTGGACAAAAGAAAATACAAGACATCATATAGCATCTAACAGCATTTGGCTAAAATGGGTCAACAACAGCAAACAAAATACAAATAAAACAACAACAACAACAAGAAAATAATAGCGTTTTCACATTGATTGTGATTGAGTTTCGTTTCATTAACACTTCTTGAATGAACTAGCAAAAAATTTGCAAGTACCTAAACTTAAAATTAATCAAATAACATTTCACCTGAGTAGATTTTCACACACACACAGATTTGGTGTGTGTTTGTTTGCCTCTTAGTAACAACAAGAACAAACTAATTAAAGCCGGCAACAAAGGTGTGAGAGGAATGCAGCTGGAAATGAGCACGCATTGCTCTGTATCTGTATCTGTAGCTGTGTGAGTGTATCTGTATCTCTGTGTTTGCTTGTATGGGTTTATGCTGCTGTGAAATTGAATGACTCGACTGGAGTGAAGTGGAGTTTTGCGGCGAAAGGCGCTATGATAAACCATAATGACAAAATTACTATATTTAGTATGCTAAAAATCGGTCAAAGTGTCAGTGGGTTGTCGGCAGTTGCCTTCATTAGCACCAGACAAACACACACATACTTACACACACTCATACACACTCTCACTTGTGACAATAAGATGATATTGCAATTTTTGGCATTAACTTCTTTTCACCAAGTTTGCAGCTTGAATGATGAGCCTACGGCTAGTGTCTGCTAGTGACTATACCACAGACATATGCGTATCGAATATGAACAGCACGATTTATGTGTATATAGCCAGTAATACTTTTATACATTTTCTAGCCTAGCAACTTTCATTTTTGCTTGCTCTCAAAGAATATCAATAAACATAATAAAAAGCGTATCGAACACTTCCATTAGCTTATTGCCATCTCCCTCTCTCTCTCTCTCTCTCTCTTACTATCCCCCTCTCTCTTTCTCTCTGCCACACTTGATTTAGTCGGCTTTTGGCTACTTGAGTTGAGACACGACTCGACTCAACTCTCCACGCCAAGTCAAGTGAATAGTCATGTTTGTTGTTCTTGTGTTCTCTCTAGTGGATTTTGACGCGCTTTGAGCATAGAGAGAGATGAGAGTGCTTCAATTGTGCCTCAAGTGCGGCAATTACGAGTGTGCCACAATGTGATGCAAGCAGCTCAGTTGCAAGATTGCACTGATTTCCGAAGCAACGAGCAACAGTTGCTCGTTAATTTTGACTGAGTTCTACAGGTAAAGTTACAGAGCAACAAGAAGCTCACACACACATACTCGTACGAAGTTTATGTTTGTTCTTTTTGGTTTTTATACTTCTTTGAGTTTAACGTTATAAAAATTGAAAGCAACGCATTCAGGTGACCCACATTTGGTCAGCAGCAACAGCAGCTGCTTGCCTGGCTTGTTTTGGTTTTTGGCCATTGGCATGTTCTGTTCCCGTCGGTTATTTGGCTTGGACATTTATTTGGTTCAAACTATCGATGTTCGCTCCGTCTTCACGACAAGCAGCGCAACAACAACAAGTACAAGCCAAGATCAAGCTGGCATCCAGTTTTGTGACGAGTGTTGCTTGTTTCGATTCTCTTCTTTCATTTTGGCATGAAATCAATCTCTTTTTGGCCCATTCACATTCCCGTTCCCGTTCGGATTTGTTGTGTATTTTTTTTGTAGTTGTTTTCTTTCTGCCTTTCATGTATTTTATGTGCTTTAGTTATGCCCTGTACGCATTGAAATTCAACAAAGCGGCATAATAAACTCAATTAAAAGAACTTTAGCACACGAATTCACGTTTTGTACCAAAAATGTAGTGCACAATGAACTGCAGAGAGCTTAAAACTATGCTAGAGTACTAAAATACACTGCACGAAACCATAAAGTTAAACTAATCAAGTGCAGTTTGAGTACAGAGTATCTGTGAGTAGAGCATTCTTATTTTGCCCTTTTTCGTATCTTTTGCTCTTGTCTTTTTGCACGCGTACCCGTCTGGAATTTTAAATAATACATTTGACGCTTTCATTTTAGCTAAAATGCTGAAGGCACAACAGCAATTTTATTAACGCCTACCTTTTGTGCTTTGCCTGCCTTTTTTTTCCCCTATCTCCCTCTCTTTCCCTCCTTTCTGTTCACTTTTTTATTTCTTGAGTGCGATGATTTGTGTTGATTTTTTGCTTGTTGGCCGCTGCTGTTAGCCAAGTCTTAATGTCATCATTAACTTTTGGCCATTTTTCCATTGAACTTCAATTAGTTACGCCCGAGCCAATCGCGTTTCCGCAAGCAGTTTAGATGAAACTTTTTTATACACAGTCTAACAACTTTATTTGATTTGATTGGAAAGTGTCACAATTAAAATTTAATTGGCACGATAAAGAGCTAGCGGTCAGCTTTGATGGACACGTGCTGTGGCGACCAATTCATTTACTTTAGCATCAAATTGATTTTGACAAATAAATTAATATCAACTTATGGAAATTGCATTTCTCTCCTAACATTTTATTCACTTCTTTTATTTTTAGCTTTTAAACACGTACTACAAGTGGCAATGTTTGGCCAGCCGATCAATTAACTGTTAACTGTTAACCATATTGGGTAAGTGCAAATACAGCAAATTAATTTGTACTTGGCAACAACTCACAAGATTCAGTAAACAATAAATCACAGATATGTACACAGTTTCTGAATATTTCAGCTAGCCCACATTTATGACAATTATTTGGCCAAAATTGAATGTTTGCCAAAATTGTGCACATGTAGTTTATTTGCCAATATTGAATGCGAAATAACATTTATATTGAGCACAGCACAAAAGAAAGCCAATACGCATAATTATGTATCGCACTAGAAATGCTCTAACTTTGCAATCAAATGTTGGCTTAATTTTAGCTATCAGTTACCAATTAACAGTTAAACATCGTAATTAGACGTGTATGTAAAGACAAGCTCTTCAAAACATTGCTTAAAGTTTAATTAAATTTTGAGTTAAGCTGCTGTTCGTACACTTTAGGGAATTCACAAAGACTGTAAAATTCATGTCTATAGGTTTTCCAAACTATATGCGATGTGATGTTTGCCTGCAGCTTTGATTCAGCAGCTGTCAAATTGTATTTCTGTCGATGGTTCTGCAAAACATTTATTGAAAGGCAACGAGCACAAATATTTCCATTGAAAATTATTTGAAACTGCCAATGGGACAACATATATGTACATATATAAACATACATATGTATGCTCGTACCAGCAGCAGTTTCATCCGATGCCAAACAAAATCAAAATGAAAATAAAACAAAAATGCATGCAGTGAGCTTTTAAGCCGCTAAGAGCTAAGTACCGTGTATCGAATAACGTATATCGAATACGAACATATATAGTACGTATATATAGACAATGAGCACATGTCATTTTTCAATTGATTTTACTTTGATGTACCAGCACTGCAGACAAAATAAATACACAAAACTTTGTCCATTCATGGCCCTGAGTTTGTTGTCGACACATGTGTAAAGGACATTTTAATATTGGCTAAAAATTAAACTGAATGCCTGACAAAGGGACTGAGTAATTGATATATTTCAAGCGAATGGTTGTGCTGCTCAAAATAATTATAATTCGACTTATAGCGTGTATTAATTAGTAAAGTTATGAGTATGTTGGAAATGCGCTAAAAGAGAGGCTTGAAATCAACTAAGCTTCGTTGGCTTTGTCTAGTTAGTTCATAAAGTCTGGTAATAAAACCCATAACTAGTCTCTAATCACTCGTAGCTGAATTTATGCTAGCCAATAACTAACCAATTGAAAAAACTATGGCCAATTTGATGAGTTGCCTTCACAATTTATAACGCTGTTCGATTTTTAATTAAAAAATTTCTGGCCATATTTTTGGAACGAATTCAGCATATTGCGGTGTTCGGTTGCTCAGTTATTTGGTTGGTCGGTTTTACGCTAAAAAGCTAATACAACAAATCAATGGAATTTCGTATGCATATTTAAGCACTTGTGGTGCATCCTCGATATTGACACAGAATATAGCGAAATAAAGAAAGGTAAATGCCAAAATGGGGAATTTACTAACGAACTGTTAGATTTACATACAAACTATGCATATTAAGCAATGAAAAATAAATATTGAATACAGCGAACAGCATACAGATTACAGAACTATTGGTGCTTAATGCGAATTTCGTTGTTATTGTGGCTAATGAAGCTATTAGTGTTGGCCTTGTTATTGACCAGTCAACGTTCATGCTATAAGTTTTCTTTTCCTTTATTTTACTTCTTTTTTTTTTGTATTGTGCTCGTTCTTTTTTTGGCCATTTTATCCATTCGACTGACTGCCACGGGAAATGCCCATTTTCCGCAGTCCACAAATACAATAACAAAAACAGAACATTTTTTTACTTGATTTGCTTCCACACAGCTCACAATCGGAATGTGAGAGAACCTATAACAAAATTGGGAAAGTTTTCATTCTTTTTGTACATTTTTTGAAGGTGAGGGGGGTGAGGAGTGGGTGGCAAGAGTTGATGCCAGTTGGTTGATTTCTGTAGCATTTCCCGTTGTGTTTCATTTTAATTTTCATACTCAAAGTACTTTGACCATTGTGAATGGCGCGCCGAGAATGTAAAACGAAATCAAATGGAATGAAATAAAATAAAATGTTTGACTATTGGCGGAAGTGCGCCATAAGTTTATTTCTTGTGCGCCATTTTGTTTACACATATTTTCCAGTGGTCAGAGGAAGAACGGTTGGGGTTGGGGTGGTAAAGCTTTGCATTTAGTTTTGTATATTCGACAGTTGGCATTGTGTGTTTGTGTTTGTGTTTGCAACACTTATTGCCTTTCATTCGCCATAATGTAACGGAAATTGTTCAAGTTTTTAAAGATATAAATATTTAATTCAAATGTCGCTTTCAACAGTCCCCAGTCTAAGTTTCAGTCAGTTTCTGGATACACTTTGCCAGTTTTCAGTCCCTGACCCAAAGCGTTATGTGAAAACTGTTGCTGTTACTGCTGTCCTGCTCAATTTACTGTTTGAACTTTCACAACTGCCACGCCCCAATTTTGTTTACACCCCCCACCCACCACTACCCGCGCACTTCCCACGCCTAAGAAGAGGCTGGCTCATACGCCAGCAGCACTAGCAGCAGCTGCCAGCCAGCCATTAATATTTTTCAACTATTTGCATAAATTAATGTGCGCACAAAATGTTGCCAAAATATGCTCACTTTCGAATAGCAAAACCTTCGCTCAGTGTAATTTTGAGTGTGTGTCTGTGTGTGTGTGTGTGTTTGTTTGTGTGCTGCTTGTGGGTGTTCTTTGGTATGTGGGTCAGTTGGTTGTGCGCGTTTTAATAGCGATTTAAAGCGTCTCTGTTTGAGTTTTAGTTAAGCTCTGTCAAACTTTTGCCATATGAATTTGAATTGCAATTGCAACTCAGTCTTGAGCGCACATTGTGTATACGTAATATGGAAAGTTTGCACTCAAAACACATATTTTAAATACAACAAGCACATATTTTTTCTCAGCTCTGGGATTCTAAGCTTGAATGCAAATTTAGCTTGGCGTTAATTCCAAATTAGTTACAGGCAGCACTCGCTAAAGGTGCAGCGGACGTTGCGTCAGCTGCTGCACTGCAGTTTCCTTATCCTTAAATTTTTAACATCATCTCTATCTCTCTCCCTCCCATTCTTTCTTTTCCTCTTTGTCTAATTCTCGCTCTGTATGCAACACAAATTTAAAATACGTGACGAAAAGTTGCAGGAACTATTCGCCAGAAAGAGAGAGCCAGCAAAAGCGAAAGGGAATGAGCAAGAATAAAGGCGTGCAGTGCCTGGAATTTTTAATTTGAGCAAATCATTTTTAAATTCTTGTTTATTAACAAAATATATTTTTAAAAAATTTTTTTATAATAGTTATGCAATAAATATTTAATTTAATCAGTTTCAATCAAACATCTCCTGCAGTCAGTGGCTTAATCATAACGTTAATAAAATATTAAGACGTTTGCTCCAGTGGATTTAAAAAAAATCAAAAATTTATTAAAAAATGTCAAGATTGACAGTTAAATAAGTCATTTAAGGAGTCGGTCAGCCACTAACCAACCTTAAGCTGTATTCAATTTCTATTTTAGTAGTTGAAATTAATTGTTTGTTCATTTAAATGTTGTAATCTAAATTTATTAAATAATTCAGTTCGTAATTAAGTGCAGCAGATTTCTTAGCCCAAAAATTCAATTTGCAGCAGCCACACACTGTTGAAAGCTGGCTGTGGTTTTTGCGTGTATGTGTGTGTGTGTGTGTAATGGGGGGTGTGCGTGTTTGCTGGAAAATGAGTTGACTGGTAATTGAGTTTTTAGTAGCTGTTAGCGGTGCAACAGCAGCTCTTTGCACCACTTAGTGGCAAAGATGCGCATACACACTCAAACACAAGCAGACACACACACACACACACACACACTCTGCTGTAAGGGTGTATGTATGTTTACTGTTAGACCAGCAGCAACTGAACCAGCAGCAACAGTAACAGCAGCAGCAGCAGCGGCAACACATGCCAAACTGCAGCAATGGGTGTATTGTTGTGCAAATTAACAACATGTACACATGTGTATGTGTATGTACCTGTGTACACACTACGCATACACTCACATATGCACACTCAGACACACTCCGATCTAACCGAAAATCACGAATGCAGCTGCAACATACAAGTTAAAGTTTCTCGGAGGCGCAACCAAATCAAATTTGCACCAAAAACCAAAGGTAAACTTTGAACGCAAGTGGCGGACATTTCTATGTATGTGTGTGAGAGTGTGTGTATATAAGTATGTGTGTGTGTGTGAGTGTGGAGCCAAACACTCATGCAAATTCTCACGTCGCTTATTTGGTAATTTACGCGAGTGCGAAAATGCGTTCTCTGTTTGCCTAACAACGTGTGTGTACTAATGTGTGTGCCTGGGTGTGTGTGTGTGTGATTGTCTGTGTCTGTATTAGCTAAAAGTTGATAAACTTATACAGGCACACACCACAGTGAGATACATGAAGTAGACAGGCCCCAAGAGCACGGCTTTAATCAAGTTATCAAAGCATTTTGGCACAAAAGTTGTGGCCAAAAAGTGCGACTGTAACGGAACTGCAATAAATTCGCATAATAAATGGGCAGCAGCGTTTAACTGTTTAACTGTGTCAACAGCAGATGCAGCAGCAGCAGTGGCAACAGATTGTGTGTGTGTGTGTGTGTGTGTGTGTGTGTGTGTGTGTTGCATGTCTAGGAGTTTTTGGCAGTGAAGAGAGGACAAAACCACGACACCTGCACACAAAATGTTAAACAGCAGGCTAATGTCTAAAAAGATGCACAGAATAGCTATAAAAAGCGTTTGCAGGCCAAAAAGGCTACGACTGTTGCAGTTACTGCTGCTGCTGCTGCTGTTGACGTTGCTGCTGATGGACGTCAGCAACAGCACTGGAAATAACAAAAATTATGCTAAATAGGTAAAGCTGCTTTTATGCAACTGAAACTCAACCTCGAGCAGTAAATTATGAGTGAGGTTGCATGCTCTATGGCTGAGTGGTTGGGTGGTGCAGTGGTGCAATAGTGGCCAACTAAGCGGCAATGTCAATACGGGTCAGCAGCAGCAACAGCAACAGCAAAGTAGGGCACAATCAGGGGATAGAAAGAGGGCGAAAGTGAGAGAAAGAGAGAGCAGAAGTAGCTGCAACTTCCTGCAGCGGCTAAAAACTATGACAGGCATTTGTTAGCGATGACAGCGTGACACGACACGCACGCTAAAGGCACTTAACTTAGCATAAGTTGTGGGAACTCTAAAATTTCTAATTATATGTACGCAAAGCTTTAATATGAAAAATTAGTATCTACTTCTTACCAAATTAATACTTAAAAGTCTTTTTTTCGTGTCACGACACGCTCCCAACTCCAAACGGTACTTCCCCTGAAGGCTCTTTGATCAAAAACATTAGTAAAGTTCCCTTGGCATAATTAAAAGACAACATGGTCGCATAGACCACTGCCAACTAGCCAAAGCAACGATTACCAGTTTGAGACAGCTTTAATAGCACATACCATATTTTTAATGTGGTGGCATTAAAGCCATCATTAGGGCCAGGTGCAGCACAAATCTTCATAACTGTTCACACAATTTTGGCAACGTTTCGTATCTGTGTTTTCAAAATGATATGCGGTGCGGCAAAAAGTTCCCCTGGGCATTTGTCAACAGTTGCCAACGACGGCGACTGCGACTGCGACACCGACTACGACGTCAACTGAAAATAGAATCTTATCTGCGTGGCACGCGTTCAGCTGCCATGGCTAGGAAATGTGTAGAACCGGGCTACTGGCCAGCCAGCTTTACTGGCAACTTAGCCAACTTGGCGATAGCCACAACAGATTCCAGATTTCAGATTCTCAGCATGAAAAATGTTCGCACATACCTTTTTCGCCTTTGGCTCGAAAGCTGCTGACTGTTCACACGCTCGCTTGGCTAACTGCTCGACTGTCCGCCTAACTGGATGGTCGACTGGTCGACTGGTTTGCTTGGCCATGGCCAGGATGCGGATGTACTGATGCTATGTTGCTCAGAGCTCTGTGTGTGCGCTCCTTTGCATTGGTTTTTGTTTGCCGTCTTGATAGCACTCACAACGAGGGAGTCAGGAAACGGGCTCTTCAGGCAGCCATACCCTCAGTTGAACCCACAGCCATACCCGCATGCCTGCACCTACCCTCCTTTCATTTTATCTTGCTGTGTATGTGTGTGTGCCTCAAAATGTGTTTGTTCGCATGTTTAATAGGCAGCCACCTCCGTTCAACATGTGCCAGTGTGTACTGTACAACTACAAGTGCCAACTGCCGCTGGCCCAAGTGTAGCATATTTTTTATATTTCTACCTCTTGTTTTGCTCAACTGACCATACAAAAAACTTGCCCCAAAATTTAAACTGCACTTTAATATAAATTTAACTGAGAGTTGGGCGCTTGTAATGGGCTTAATTTGGCCAACGACTATATGCATTATGATAAGCTTTTGGCCATTCGCTTAATTAACATGACTAATGCACTAACCAACAGCTGAGTCACAGTTAAACGCACAACGACAACAAGAGGGGCAACAAAAAACATACTAAACTAACCGCTAACTAATGAGCTAGTGGCTAATCAGCCTGTACAGGCATGTTTCTACGCCTACGAGCACGACCACGCCCAGCTGAAACCAATTTAGTGGACCTAACACACACACCCACCCACTCTAGCTCACACACACGCGTAGCTGATAAAGCTGAAGAGAAATTGTGCCAGTCATAACTCAAAAGGGAAGTCGTCAGGACGCGAATGAGACGCTAGAAAGGACGAAGCGCGTGTCTACATTATGGCCATCATTCAGAGGCGTCAAACGAGACGGAGACAGGGAGAGAGAGAGAGGGAGAAAGCGGGTGTGTGGATAATCATAAAAATGCTGGGGAACCTAATCCTTTCACAACACACACACACACATGGCTACTAACTCTAACCAAAGAAAACGCATTTAAGCATGAAAGGATACGACTTTTGTTATTGCTGTTGTTGTTGTTGCTGCTGCTGCTGCTGTTTGCTGAATACGTAAAAGGATTTTGCGCACCTTTCAAAATCCCTTTTTTTACAATTTTTCTTCTCCTTTTTTTTCTATAAAGTCCGAGCTGAAGCGACTCGGAGTGAATGCATGAATGCATGATGATTGAATGAATGTGAATGTGAATGTGCCATGGCCAAGGTCCATACAAAAAGAAGTAAAATAGAATAAAAGAGAAAAAAATAGTAAAGAGTATGAGAGGTGAAAAACTTTCCACTTGCACACGTATGTGTGTGGGTGTTCGTGTGTGTGTTAGGGTCAGAGCACTAATCAGCTGGTCGTAGACATTCTGCTGCCTTTCCGTTGTTGGCTCACTTGTTTTGATTATAAATTGAAAAATTTGCTGTTGTGCAAATTTCAACAAAATCAAAGTGTTTGCATGGAATTTCCTAATTTTTCTGCCTCCTCTACATCTAATGCTTTCTACTCCCTTTTTTATGGCATTTCCATATGTCACAACCCGAGGCAGGCGGTCAAGCGCAAAGGCCGAGCACCCGAGTGGAAATGCTGCATCAAGTGGGTAGAAAGATTAGGGAGTTTTTGCTTGAGACATAAAGGATATGCTTGTTAGTAACCAAATTTGCAACAATGACAAGAATACACACACCGACACACACATTCACATACTCACATTGAGACAGCAACAATAAGCAAAGAAAAGTTTTTGACACTTTCAAGTTCCCACAACATTCAGAGCATTCGGAAGGTGTGCAGTCATGGGTAATCGATTTCCCTCATCATTTTCATAGAAACACGCATAAACATGTTTCAATACAACAGATAGAAATGCTAATCAAATATCTAAACATAAATAACAAAATAAAAGTTTTTTTTAGGCTGTCAGTTACAAAGCTGACTGCTCTGACACTCGATTAAATACTTTCAACGATTTTAAGCACACTTTCTCGCCTACGCTTACCAACACTGTTCATGACAGCGCAGCGCAGCCAACTTTACGCAGCTGACTTAAAAATAAATTCAATTTAAATAAATCAAAAATGTCAATATCCAATTATAAAATGCAGTCCAAGGTGCGTTTGCATCCTTTGGTTCTATTCCAAATTATCGACTCCTACGAACGACGTCCGAAGTCGGCCAAAATGGCCGTGGGCACGCTGCTGGGACGCAGGGACAAAAGCAGCGACGTTATTGAGATCACCAACTGCTTTACGGTGCAGCACAAGGAGCATCAAGTGGGCGACGTGGAGCAGTTCAAGCTGGACACTCAGTACGCTAGCGAAATGTACGAGTTGAATCTGATTACCTATCCGCACGAAAAGATCCTCGGTTGGTATAGCACCGGCAAGTCCCTGTCCCGCTCGGCCGCAGCGCTGCACGCATTCTACTCCCGCGAATGCGGTGAGTTTCAGCCTCTGCATCTGCTGGTGGACACTTTGTTGCGCGGTGCAAGACTCAACACACGCCTCTTTTGTGGCGTCATGATGGGCGTACCCGGCGGTACCAAAGGACTGCTGTTCACCCAACTGCCAGTGCTACAGCTCAGCGCAGAGGGTGATGAATCGATGGCATTGCGTGCCATGCAAAAATATGCCCTGCATCCAACCAAACAGTTTGGTCGCATGCTCCCCGAGCTGGTGCACGTTGTGGAAGCCATCAAGGAGCTGGAACAGAAGCTGGAGCTCGTGCTGCGCTATATACACGACGTTCTGGGACGCAAACGTCGTCCGGACAACAGTGTAGGTCGTGCCCTGCACGATTTGCTAACCTCTGTGCCCATGCAGGATGCAGAGAGCTTTCGTCTCATGTTCAACTCGAATGTTCGGGACATGCTGATGAGCATTACACTCTCCACCATGATCAAGACCCAAATGGAGCTCACAGAGAAGCTATCCTGTCTGCCAGATCATTGAATGTAAGACGATAAAACTAAAATTATGTTGCTTGCGAATTAAAAAACGAGAATTATGAACAACAATTTAATAGAGCATAGTCTGAATTCAAAAATGTACAGGGGTATATGAAAATGGTCAGAAGAATCAGAGGGTTCTATACAGTTGGATTTCTTAGTTATAATTTAATACTTTTGAATTCCTTTTCAAGTCTTCAATGGTTTATTTGTTTACCAGAACGATTTGCGGGTCTCGCTTAACAGAGTTGAGACGCTTATGCCAATTTACTAAGAAACTTTTATAAAATCTTAAAACTTCATAGTTTATCAACTGCCCCTAAAGCAGCTTAAAACGCTAAGCTAGTACAAGACAGTAAAAAGGTTTACAATTAGCTGCTTCTGATCCTGTTGAGCTAATATTTCTTTAGAAGTCAGAGTGCAAGAAGAAAGAAATAAGCTTAGCTCAACTGCTGTTAGAGCATGATTATAATTATTTATTTAAAGCAATGACTTCATCAGCAAAAACTTTAACGCCTTTTTTTGCAGTAAATAAAGAAACATTTTAAGCAGCAGCTTCGTTGTCATTGCCATTTTTGTTTAATTTTTTCTGCATTCATATTTTTACGAGCACAATAAATATATTACAGAAGTGATAATGGCAACGATTGCATAATGGATTAAATGTGAACCTTTCGCTTTGGATTCCGACGTTGTCGCTGTCGATGTCGTTGGCGTTGACGTTTCGCTGTTTGTCGTTTTATTTAAGCTTTTATCAATGCAAATGCGAATGCGACCGCGAATGCCACACATAACGCATAAGGCCATTGTTGCCACTGAATCCGCTGGCAGATTTTGATGCCGAGGGCAATGCCACGCCCTCAGTCCCCACAGTCCCCAAGGACTGTTTGCGTTTTTACTTAATTTGAAGCGATTTATTAATATTTTTTTAAAGCCCGGCTGTTGTGGCACTGATTGCAGCTGCTGCAGCAGCACATAATTAATTAAAATTGCAATATTATTTAATGGATTTTATGCCTTTGGATACACGAAAGTGTGTCAAATTCCAATTCAAATCCTAAACCAAAAGCGAGTACAAGTTGTTCAATGGTTTTGAAGCGTGTGGCAAATGCAAATGAGCAACGCACGCGCCATTTTCACAAATGATGGCAATCAAATGCGTTGCACAGTGCACGTCGAAGTCGCCAAGAAGTTTTCCACAAAGATCACGTAGACGCCACAATGTCTCCACTGCTGCTCCTAAGACATTGCAACTTTCTGCTAATTAATGTCAAAACTGTTATATATATACATATAAATGTATTAAAAACGTTGCATTCCACGTTAATGCCACGTGTTTAATCCCGTGCACGTTATGCGCTCAGAACTTTCGACGTGTTTGGACTTTTGTGTGCAAATCAATGCGAAAATATTTGCTAAAAGTTGTAAATGCTTTCAATGCTGCTTGCCACATTTAAGTTTGAGCATTTATTGTAGCCAAACAAACTTGAAAGCCCTGGCATTTCATTGAGGATTTACTACACTCAAGTGTGTGTGTTTGTGTGGCCTTTTGTGGCCACAGTTTAGGTGTCAGTTGCAGGCCAACTAAGGAAGCCAAACCATTCTGGTACTGCCAAGTTGGCCCTGGTGCCAAGCCAAGCCATGCTCAGCAATTGCCAACGCCCACAACATTTGACTCACAATCAGAAATTGCAGCCATAAAATCCTCCAGTTCGCACATATGCCACAACAGAAAAATATAGACACGAGCCGCCTTATAATAGACATGCTTCACGTACGCTGTGTTGACGCGCAAAACAATAATAAGGCTTCAGTGCCAGCAGAAACAACAAAAAAATGCCAAAATAAATATATGAAAAAAGTATAACATAACATACAGTGGGACGTTGAAGTAATATACAGACAATGAAGCTGCTGTGGGTGGGGCAACAAAAATGCGAGCTTAAAAGTTGCAGAAGCGAAATAAAGATTGGCATAGATATGCACGTGATTGGAATGTAACTCCGAAATTAAGTGGCTCCTGCGGCGCCAAGGAAACCCAAGAAAAGAAATCTTTTGCAAAACAATATATGTCATACACAACAACGCACAACAACACACACAACACACACACACACACAAAGAGACACACTCGGGCGTTTACTGGGCCAACAGAAAATGGCCAACGAATTGAGTGGCAGTGGCAAAACGGAAAATGAAATGCACATTAGTCGAAGCCAGAGCCCAAAAGGCACACAAAATGCTTGCGGCTGAACCGATAGGAAGGAAATTGTTACGTAGGCCATGGAAAGAAAGCGTAGAAGCGCACAAATCGAAATAAATAAATAAAATCAAATGTTCTGTGGAAACAAGAAGCAAAAAAGAAAACTTTGGCTTCGCCGAGCGAACTTAGGTAAAACTGTGCCCCGTCTTCTACGGCAGCGCCATTCAAAGTGGCGCATCTACACCAACGCACAAAGCGCTGAAATTACATCTTATGAGCGTCTGGAGGTTACGCTTAAGGGGAGTCAGCACGGCGTATACGTAACGCTAGCGTAACGGAAACGGAAACAAAGCGATAAACTTTTGTTAGTGTAGCGCGGCAATCCACACTCGAGGCCCGCGGGAGCGTAAAAGTGCGAAACTGCGCCCCCCAATAGCAGGCAACACTGGCTGTTGTTGTTGTTGGCAGCAGCAGTGAGTCCAAGTTTGGTTGCCTCCATTTCGTCTAAGAAAAAGAAGCACAAAAACGGAAGCAGCAGAGGCAGCAGCTCAGCAGCAGCGTGTAAATGTCGGCTAACACTTGGCTGCGTTTCCTGAACAGAAAAGCAAAAGCAAAAAATCGTTGGAAAAATCACAAGAAACAAGCAACATACTCAACAGCTGGCTTATGTGTTACTCAGACACAATTGCACCCAAGGAGGGCAAGAGAGAGGACCTAAGGACGTCTCGATGTGTGAATTACGAGAATATATTTTCGTTTTGTATTCTCTTTAACTTTGATTTCAGCTATTTAGAGGAACAAGCGTAAAGCGGTTTTCATTAAAAGTCTTTGACCAAAACAAAGTTTAATACAATTTGCTTTAATTTTCTAGCCGCAAATGAAGACTGATTGAGTACAAGTTCAAGAAAATCCAATAAAAATACAATCTCCCCTGACTGACTCACAGACTCACTGACTGCCTGCCTGACTGAAAAGTCAATGGCTAACAAGCAAAAACAAACCGAAATAAGTTCTGGGAAAAATCTTAATTTTCCACAACAGAAACGTGACACATTTTCGCTGGTCAGAGAGGCAAACTGTTCACTAACTTTACAGGGGAATTCAGACACAGAGCTCCCTAAAATACCCACACACACACTCCTAACTGTGTGTGTGTGTATCTTTGTGTATTTGGCTCAATTGGTTGTCGCTTGTTTTTGCCATCTGATTTGAAAGGATGGGTTAGCCTCAAAAGCAATTTCTTTTGTATTTTCGTCACACGCTACATGGAAATTGTTTTTGTTTCTTTCCTTTTATGTTCCAGGTAATACTATATAAGTAGGATTTTGGGGCAAACGTCTTAAGTAGCTAATATCAAATTTGTTTTTCGGTTTAGTTTCAAACTTTAACCCTTCATTTTAACCAATTAACACAGATTGTCTGGCAAATTAAATAGACTTGCAAAACCGGGGAATTTTAAAAAGTTTTTGATACAGAAAATGTAGAAAAAAAAGGAAATATTTAAAAAGGTAATTTTAAGAAAAAATTAGACTATATAAGCTTATCTATTATATATAAATAATATATATTGCACACATTTTAATAGAATTATATTTTTAAACATGTTAGCAGTTTCTGGCATGACTGTGGCAACCCTCGCTGACCGAAAGCAGCCTCTTGTGCTTAACAAAAACTGTCAACCACATGCCCCAAATTGTCATTTCGACTAAATACACCTTTTCCCTATGTCATTTGATTTATTGTTTGTCCCAAAGTATTTGCGGTACACGAGTGTGTGCTTGTCAGTGTCTGTGTGTGTGTGTGTGGGGTGAATACTATGTAAATGTCTGGCTGATTTGTTTAAACAAACGTCCAGAGTGTGCTTTCTTTGCTTGTCCCTACAGCTGTCAGGTTCAATCTTGTGCTCGTTGTGCCCTTAAACGAAACCTGAACGAACCGCATTTTCTTCTAGTGTTTGCTCTGGTTTGTAACAGTGTATGCTAGGAGTGGGTGTGTGTGTGTGTGTCGTCCACTTGTCATGTCACTCAGCGTCATTGTCATGCAGACAATGCCAGGCCAGTCGACATTCGGCAGTCAGTCGTCAATCTGGCAAACTCCAGTTTCCCTTTCTCAGGGGACACCGTTTTTTTTTTGGGTTATCTTGCATTTCATTTACATTTTCAATGTCAGGTTGGTGGTGGCAGGTTTCTACTGGAATGCTGGCATTCGTAATTTACCGTTACAAATCAATTGTCAAGTTATGGCCATAATGTGTCCTTCGACGCCTGCCCCTGCCCCAAATGTGCCCGCCCTCTTTTGTCAGCGCGTGTCAATGCGTTGATATCCTTGACGCAGCATCCGTTCCGCAAAGAGAGAGCGAGAGAGTGAGAGATGGAGGGATATTTTTACGCACAATTTATGTTAATTTGGCCACAGTTTAGCCATAAAAGAATCAGACCAAAAACGATATTCCCAGCCAGCCAAACATATTTTTATAGCTTTTCTCGATATTTATGCGCGATTTTTTTCGCATTCAACTGAAATTGTTTAGCTGCTTATATTGTGGGATACATATCAAATGTACGTGCTGTGGCAAAACTTTTGGGGTTCATTGCACAAGCACACACACAGTCATACATACCCAATTACACAATCACACACGCCAACACACACATGTATTGGCAGAATATGTGGCTTTCTGTTAACATTTTGACAGCAAAAGGCTTTAAGTTGTCAACGCGTTCTTTAGCCATTTTATTGTTGTTGTTCTTGTTATTAGTTGTCGTTGTCAGTACGTTGCTGTTGTTGTTGTTGTTAGCGCTTGTGCTTATTAACATATTGTTGTTTTGCGCCTGTCGCGCCATTGACAATTCATTTTGTTATCAACAAACACGAAAGCTTAGCGACACAGCCCAAAAACAAAAGCCCTTAAAACTATTTGAAATGCACGACTAGCAGATAGCCTATAAAATGAAATGAGTAGCTAAAAAGCAGCATAAATAATATATTTTATATAAATAAATAAAAATTTACATTCAGTTTCATTTAAGCTGCAGCAAAAAACAACAAAAAGGCGGTCTTAAATAAATTTTAAAATTGTTAAAGTTTTCAGAAGACATCCCACTTACCTCTTACCCTCTTATACCCAGTGAATTACACATTTCTAGGGTATTAAAAATGCTTATAGTATTTAGATTTGGCATGTAAAAACAATGCTGTCAGCTGAAGATTTGTGCAAATGATAAGTCCTGACAGCTGAACCAAGCATATGCCAAGCAGAGTTTGTGTTAATTAAAGGCAAACTAAGACTTTAAAGCCCCAAAACTAAAGCTACACTATATGGCTATATGGAATTGCCCTAAAGGACATAACCAGCTGCTGCAGGAGTCGTGTGTGCTGACATACCCAGAGCAGATCCTTATGCATTACATCTGAATTGTGTGTTGCACTTTAGTCTTGTACACTTTAGCTGCAAGAAGACGCGACGAAGGCTCTGCAGCTGCTTCTAAAAGGCAGTTTAAGCCCTTCACATAAGAGAGAAACACAGAGAGAGGGGGAAAGGGAAATGGAGTTTGAGAGCTGGCAGGCATGTGGTTGCCTTGTTATTATTAGCATAATTACAGGCGCATTAGCGTGCTGCGAGTTGGGGCTACTCAGGTTTCTGGCAAATTTGCATGGTTGCCCGATTATGACAGGCTAGAAAGTGTGCCACACTCACACAGACACAGACACTGACTCACAGCAGTTTTGTGCTGCAACACTTTAAAGCTTAAGCTTAATGTTAATCGAAATATCTATCTGCTTAATGTATACTTATTTTCTAGAGCATTTTCATTAACATTGCATTAATTAGTTGATTTTTTTCTCTTTCTTCTTTCATTTTTCTATTCTTCTTTCCTCTCTGCAGCTTGATGTTTACGCAAGCGACGCCGTCCGAGCTTTAACATCAACATTAAAAAGCAACAAACCGACCCGACGCGGCTGAAAAGGTCACACAGCTAAGAACAATTTTTAGATAAGACTCGAGCTCAAACAAAAACAAAACACTGCAAAAAAAAAATAATAAAAGTAGAAAGGAAATCACGAGCTGAGTGGGAGTGGCAAAAAACAACAGTAAAAAGAAAAATTAAAACGCAGGACTAGGACTAGAACTTGGCAGCAAACAATGCGTTCCCCGCGCAGTTTACAGCTGCTCGGGCTGCTATGCCTGACGCTGGGCAACATCAGCGATGTTATTGCCTATCCCAAGACCAAGACCAGCAGCACCAGCACCAGCATCAACACCAACAGCGACACGTACACTCCACAGCAGTCGAAGCAGCCCAACTACACCTATCTGACCACATCAAGTATGTCCAGTAAGGTGGATGCTGCTGCTGCTATGCAACCCGCTATTGTATACGAAGCCAGCATGCCCAAGCAGGAGGACAAGCTGCATGCCACATCCGCTGTATCCACATCACCGTCGTCGTCGTCGTCGTCGTCGTCGTATTCGTCGTCCCCTACGCCGGATGAGGCATCAAAGAAAGTCATCGGTTCCAGGTGAGTGCACAGCCTCTTTTGGCTGATGTGCGCGATTTACAACTTTCACAGAGGTTTTTCTAAAAGGGGAAAATTCCATCCAACCCTTCTCCATTTTTTTTTATCCCAACCCCGCCCCAATGCTTCATTCCTGAGACCGCCCCAGCCCCGCCCAACGCCCTTAATTCGCTTTGGCATTGTTTGCACTTGTTGTTGTCGCTGTTGTTAGGCAAAAGTCTTTTGTTTGTACAGCTTTTTGCAATTTTTGCCACTAATTGAAATAGAATTTTCTCTTTTGTTGTTGGCCTTGTGTTGTGTAGGCAAGTGGGCGTGGAATGTGGGTGGGTCTGGGTCGGTATCTGGATCTGGTCAGTTGGCAAATGCCTTAGTTTTTTAATTAATTTGCTCAACAGGCGTCGCGCCGCGTCGCACCGCACCGCACCACTTGACATGGGGCCACCAATAAAACACGTGGCATACCTTGCGGCGCTGCCTCTAAAATACAACAACAACAAAGCAACGAAAAAGTCGAAATAAAAATAAACAAAATAACAAGACGGGGCACAAATTGAGTGCTCATTAACTTCAAATCAATGCTAATCAGTGTGGGTTGCTCTTCGGTTTTGGGCCGCTAAGTGGGCTAAGTGGTGCAGGCACCAAATGCAGCCCGAATTTTATACAAATTCTGCAGCGAAAAGTACAGGGAATGCGAACAAGTGCAAAGGGAGACTGCAAAATGAAAATTAATATTTTGCTTTCCTTATGAATTTCATTTACCTCCAAGGCAAGTTCTCCACCCCCTTCACTTTCCTTCCATTATTTTTCTGTATTAATTCTACGCGTAAACAAATTCGCAGCCCGCGGCATATGGTTCACAGTCTTTCTGTCTGCCGGTCTGCCTGTCTTCTCTGTCTCTCTGTCTGTCCTTCGGCCATCCCGTCTGTCAGTTGGTTGATAATGATTAAGAGCAGCTGCCACATTGATAATGCTCATGATGATGGTTAAGTTAAAATCGCTGCGATGCGAATCTCTGTACAATAAATAACCCTCAGCCTTTAGCCCATGGTTATAGTATACTATAGTACACTTGGTTATGTAATGCATAAATTATTGTACGTATAGTCAGCAACAAATGTATTTAATTTATTGCCAATTTAATGTATTTTCTGTCAATGCCGTTAGCAATATTCTTATGTGCAATAATATCCCTTGGTTACAACAACAAACAGTAAACGAGAGAAGAGAAGAGAACGAGACAAAAAAAAAATGCAAATGTAAATCTGATATTCAAATTATACTTGTTGTTTTTTCTGGCACCGCTTTGCTTTCGCTGCTTTTTAGCTCAATTCTGCAGTGAACTATAAAAAATAATATTGCTTTTAATATATATACATTAAAATATATATTACAATCTTCTGTCGAGTTTTTTCTCTAACGGAATTATTTAAGAAACCAAAAACTTTAAAGAGAGAGTATTAGTTGTTTGTGTTTAAGTTAAAATTACATTTTGATTGCTACTGTCACAAACAAAGTATTTATTTATGTATGCTAAATATTAATTGTTGTCAGGGCAAAAAAAAAATAATTATAATAAAAAGTCCACATTTGGGTGCACATAATTAAGGCTAATGAATTAAATTATATTTTTTTAATATTAAAAAAATAATCATAATTTGTATTATGATAAAATTCATAGAATTGAAATTATTAAATGATTGCGTATGATTATAAATAATTTAGACTATTTTGCGCAACTCATGCAGCAGCTGTGATTTTAAGCAAAATAATGAATAGAGACAGTTAGACATAACTCTGACATGCACTTAGATATTCAGCTAGATTCCAGATACAACAACTGGAGCAGCAGCTGCATATGACGCGGCATGCCTCAACTGAACCCAACTCGACTCTACTCCACTCATCTCACGTGCATAAATGTTAATGATGTGCTCGCTGTCATTCAGTGGAAAAGAGAGTGAGAGAGTGAAATTTCCACGTATGGAGCTGCATGTAAATATGTTAACTAACTGCAGTGGTGAGAGTGGGGCAAGGGGGAAGCAGTGGGGCATCTGCTGTGGGAGCATCATCAGAGCGTGACTCTGTGACTTTCTGCAACGATTGCATACCATTCAATTTCCATTAAAATGCCAGCCAAATGCGCCGCAAAGTATGCAGCATGACTTGCTTACAACAATTCATTCCCTTTCCTATTTTTTACTTTGTTTCTTTTTTTATATTTTTTACTTCAAGTTAATCGCATTTATTTGCCATTAATCATTGTCTGACACTCGATAACATATGCTCTGCTTTTTTGTGTACTCCTCACTTCTGTGTCGTTTAGTGTGGTTTCCTCGGTGTCCGTCGTCCTCGATGGCAATGAGCCGCAATTTACGGATGCATTGGGCCACAAAGTGCCCAAGCCGCAGCCTTCACTCCAAGTGGCCAGTCCCATAGATCTACTCAACCCCGATCGCTATGAGTTCTACACGTTTGATGAGCATGGTGAGCTCGTCAAGCGTCTGATGACCATGCAGGAGATTCAGAGCATTGTGGCAAACGGTGACGGCGATGGACCCTCCATTATACACACAGCACCACAGACGGACCACGCGCCGGAAAAGAATGTCCAGGATATTGTGAACCGAGTGCAAACTGTGCTTAACAAGGAGGTGGCCAGCAGCTCCTCGAAGAACAATTCAGCTGAGCAGTATCTTCCAGTGCTGGACACACCAGATGTATCCTCATCCTGGTCCCTTATACTGCCCGCCATCTTTGGCAACACCGGTGGTGACATTTTCCCACAGCAAAAACCACAACAGATTGTCATGACTCCCGAATCTGAGCTCCTGGACACCTCAACGAGAGCAGTGCCCACTACTCAACGGGTTACCAAGAAACCAAAGCCCTCAAAGCGTAAGCCGGGCAACAAACGCAAGCCCAGCACCACCACCACCACCACTGAGATGACACCGCAGGTGGTGCAAGAGGAACTGGATCCCATGGAGTCTGTCTACGCAGGGATTGAGCAATATCAGCAATCTGCTGCCAATATGCATGACTTTGATGTGGTGCACATGCAGCCCATCTACCAGAAGCGACCCAGCACCACAGCCAAGCCGGAGACAACCACCCGTCGTGTGTTCTACAACAATCAGGAGATTATTCACACGCCTACATCATCCACCAGTGCAGGTGGTTATACTAGCACCACTGAGAAAATCGTAAGCAATCATCAGCTCGCCAAGAAACCCGCCAATGTGCAGCGTAAGCCCTCCCAGCCACACCGCGGTAAGCCTAATGGTGCCACCAACAGCACCACCC
This sequence comes from Drosophila acutilabella, assembly GCA_035046005.1. Taxonomy (NCBI): domain Eukaryota; kingdom Metazoa; phylum Arthropoda; class Insecta; order Diptera; family Drosophilidae; genus Drosophila; species Drosophila acutilabella. The sequence goes on along the minus strand of JAWNOK010000024.1, from coordinate 9,206,159 downwards.
ACACAGGCACCACTGGCACTAAGCAAAAGCATAAGAAGAAGACAACCACAACCACAACCACCACCACCACAACTACTGAAGCACCTACCACAACAGCTGCACCAGCAACTCCTGCAGAGGAACCCTCCCCAGCACCAGCAGCAGCAGAGGCAACCACAACTGCACAGCCACCAGTGCCAACCACGCAGAAGAAGAAGAAGAAGCGCAAGCCCACTCGCGCACCAGGACAATCCACCAGCACCACCAACGGAGGCACTAAGCCCAACAAGCCAAAACGTCCCAAGCCAACCCCTAAGCCAAAACCAACGACAGAAGCCCCCGATCCAGCAGCTGAAGCCTCTGCACCACATTACCAGGAAGTGAGCACAGTGAAACCACCACGACCACATCGTCCGCATAAGAAACCCAAGCCTACAACCACCACCACGACAACAACCACACCAGAGCCAACGACAACTACAACAACAACCACTGCGGCACCAGAGCCAGCAACTGAGCCTGCACCACAGCCAGAGACTCCAGAGCAGCCAGCGGTTGATCCACCAACAGAAATACCATCTGATCCCCCAGGCTATCCACCAGCTGAGCCAGCAGCTGAACCACAACCCGATCCAGAGCCAGCCACAACGACAACCACCACAGCTGAGCCAAGCACCACAACAACAACCACTGAGGCAACCGCCACGAGCAGACGTCCGGCTTTGCACCACCAGAAGATACACAGCAAACCTGTACACGCCAGCACCGTCAGCAGCACCAAACGACCCACTACGACGCACCACCATAAGATCCACCAGAAGCCTCAGCACAGCGCGGTAACCAGCGAAGCTACCAGGCCACCCAGCCATCATCCCACCCACTCCTATGGCTATGTGAACCCAGTGCCAACGTCTACCACCACCACCACTACAACCACAACGAGCACCACACCCGCACCCGTTTATCCAGTGCCCAGTTACGATGCGGAAGCAACTGAAAATCTGCCCACACTTGTGGCTGCCGAGGATGCAACGCAGCTGAAGAAGACACCACTGCCCTCGTTGGCACTGCTGCAACAACAACTGCATCATAGTTCTCCCTCACCTGCACCACAATTGTCGCCCGATCAGATACTCTCGATGGATCAGATTGTGCAGAGTCTCACACAGAATCTGATGGCAAATGACAAGAAGGACGAAGCTCTGGAGCAAATGCCAGTTAAATACGATAGTGCAGACAGCAAGGAACAGATGGAGACACTGGCCAACAAGAAGAAGACACCATTGAGCACTACTTCCAGCACAACCCCGAGCACAACTACCACCAGCACTACCACCACCACAACCACCACCAGCACCACAGCTAAGCCAACCACAAGCATCATAAATACACCTAGACCCTTGACTGCCAACTATGGTGGCAGCACATTGGCCACAATGCTTGACGAGGAGGACGCCAGCACAAGTTTGGAGGATTCTACGGAGCAGAAGCTACTACCCGAGACCACGCACAGCAGCATTGAGCTGGACACGGAACAGGAAACCACTGTGGTCTTGATAACCGCAAGACCCCAATACTTTGCTTCGACCAGCGCGCCACCGGCAATGACATTGCCCGTGAAGACGGAGCAGAGCAACGAGGAGCCCGAGACCACAGAGTTGCCATACAACACGCAGTTCCTAGTGACCACGCCTATGACAATGCCGCTCGACAATTCAGAGGCGGAAACGGAGCTGGTTAAGGAGCAAGAAGTCACCACAGACAAACCAACTGAAGATGCTAATCATGTGGTCAAGTTTGAGCCACTTTATGCGGAAGTACCCGAAGCGGTGGTGGCCGAGCTAACCGAACAACCAGAGGAACCCACCACTATTGGCTACTATCAGCAACAAGACGAGGCGGAGGCAACCACTGAGCTTGTGGCACGTCTACCAGTGTCGGAGAGCACCACAGTATCGGATGATGCCGATGACAGCACCGAAGTGACACCCATGATTGCCAATCTGGTGCAACAGCTCAATTTGGAGGTACTCAAGCCAACTGATCAGATCTCCATGGGCAATTTCCAAACCCAAGCAGCCACAGTAGCCTCCACTTTGGTTGATGGCAGCAACACGTATGTCTCCGACATACACATGAACTCCAATGAGACAAAGGATGAACTTGAGTTCCTCATGTCCGATGTGATTCAACAAATCACACAGGATGAGCATTACAAACCCAGTGCAAGTCAGACAGTCCATAATGATGATGCTGACGACGATTCACATCGCTTGACCAATTATGCCCAGTTGAACACTTCATTTCTGTTACCGCCACAGAAGCCAGCACAGGAATTGAAAAAGACAACGACAACGTCGACATTAACAACATCGACGACATCGACGACGACCACTACGGAATCTTTGCCAACACAGGAAATCACAACCATAATACCTAGCAAAGAGGAGCTCATCAAACAGGAAGTCGCATACCTCAGTCAGGTAGAGAGCACTACATACAGGGTGCCAGTGCTGTCGCTATCAGAAATCTATGCGCAGCAACAGCAGGACGAGGACAATGACCAGCAGCAGTTCGAGTTGGAAAGGCTAGAACAGCAACCCGTGACAAATCCAACTGAAGCTCCGTTGCAACAGGAGGTCAGCAAAGAGCAGGAGAATGAGCAAGAGATGGAGCAGCAACAGCAGCACGAGAGTCTTGAAAATGAGCAGGCAGAAACGAGCTATTTAACCGAGAGCACTGTCAGCGAGGAGGCAACCACCGAGCAGCAGCAGCTAACGGAGCAGAGCAAGGAGACCACGGCCAATGAGGAGACAACCTCCGCGAGTATCGAGCAACAGGACAACGAAAAGCCTGATTCGCCATACACCAACAACAACAACGACAACAACATGGATGACGATGAGCAAATGCCCGAAATGTTGACAAATGGCTACAACGAGCAAATTCTCGCGGAAGCCAGCGAAATGTCAACGACAGACATGGCCGAAGTGGCACAAACGCAGGAATCACCAGCAGCTGAAGATAGCCAGCTGGCAACAACGCTTGTTTACCAGGACGCACAAGAGCAAACATCAATGGAACAGCAGCAGGAGCTGAGCAAAGAAACGGCAGTTAAAGCCGAGTCAGAGGAGAAAATGGAGCAGCAGAAACAAGACGAGCAGCAGGAGCAAGAGGAACCCATACAGAGTATTGAGGATAATGCAACGAATGCGGCAAATTTGCTGCCGCAGTATGCAGCACAACCGGAAGCAGAGACGCAGGTATCGGAGGAACAGCCCGGGAACGAGGATAAAGCGACAACAGCGAGCGAGGAATCTGGCACGGAAATTCACGGCGATATGTCAGTGGTATCATCCGAATCGGACATGTCGCTTAACTCGGAACTAGTTACCGAAAAACTTGAGCTGAGCACGGTAAAAACACTGGAGCTGAACGAGGAGTCAATGGAGGATATATCTGATGAATTGACCGCTACGCTAACCGAAGAGGATACTACAAGTGCTCAAAAATATCAGTTGGACGATGAGGATCCCTATGTTAAGCTGGGCGAGACCACGGCCAGTGAGGTGAAACCACAGTCAGTAGAGCTGGAGGAGCAGACCGAGGACAAGAGCACAGTCAAGTCGACAGAGCAGCAGGAACCAGAGGAGAGCTATAAGGTAACCCTGCCTTTGGCCAGCTATGGCAATCAACCCATGGAGCAGGCAGATGAGGAGGATGAAGAGGATCAAACTAACTATCAGCTACCTATTTTGCTGCCCAGCAGCACAACCAGCACCACCAGCACGACTACAACAACAACTACAACTACACAAAAGCCCACAACAACAACTACAACGACAGCTCCAACCAAGCGACTGCACACCTTGAAACCAGTGTCCTACTATGTGCAGCCTTCGCTGCTCGGTGGCTACAATCAGTTGGAGCCACAACCGCTCAAAGGACTGCCCTACAACGCCAACAGTCTCTCCCAGCAACAGCAGCAGCAGCGACCTATGCAACGACCAGCATCCTTGACCAATCTAATGGCTGCCTCAACACAAGCAACACGTCCGCCTGTCAAATTGGAACCAAGTCCACAGAGCTCGCAGGGATTGGAGGCATCCACTGTGCGACTGGATGAGGATGTTGTCTCCTTTGCCCGCCTCTGCAATGAACTGGCCTTTAGTTACTGGAAAGCCATCACCTCGGAGAAGATTAGTTCTGCAAGAAGTCTGGTCCTCTCACCATTTGCACTGACCTCCATGTTGTCCATGGTGTTCCTCGGTGCACGCGGCAGTACATCGGGAGAAATGAACGAAATACTTAAACTAGATGACATGGTCACCTTCAATCCCCATCTGATCTTTAGAAACATTACAAACTCCGTTGAACAGTCGATGGAAGGCGACATTGCCACTGCAGCATTTGTGCGTGAGATTTTCAGCGATCGTGCGAATGGTAAAATCCTGCCCTTCTTCAAGGAAAAGACTCAACAGCTTTATGCCGGACATGTAGAGGAGGTGAACTTCCATGTGGTCAACGATATTGTGCGCAGACGTACCAATCTTCTTGTCAAACGACACACGATGGGCAAAGTTTTGGAATATCTGCGTACGAATAGCGTTTGGGTTAATGGGCCACTAGCCACGGTGTCGGCTAATCTCTTCCAGACAGACTGCTCCCGAGGCTCCACGACAGATCGAGATGGTGAAATGTTCTTCCAGGTGCACCCAACGGTGCGTCAACGTCGTCTGGTGCCTATTCCAGCGGTGCTCTATCGATCTGGTTTCACAGCCGGCTATGAACCGAAACTGGATGCCACAATTGTGGCATTTGGACGTATACACGACACGGTAAGCACTATTTATGTGATGCCCGGACATCAGAGTTCGGTGTCGCCCACAGATAACCTGGAACGCCTGGAAAGAAATCTAGTGGAACAGGCCTTTAGCAATGAGAACGCGTGGAGCAACCTCTTAACTGCTTTGATGGATCGTCCTGGCATGGAAGTGCAACTGCCCCGTTTCTCGCATCGCTCGTTTGTCAATGCCTCATTGGGTCTGCAGAAGATGGGTCTGAAGGGTCTATTCAAATCGGACTTTGCCGATCTGCGTGGCCTGACAGGCGCTGCCAATCGGGACATCTTTTTGTCCGACATGACGCAAATCAATACGTTTAGCACTTGTGGCGAGGAGAAGATCTCCGATCATCATCATGTGGAAATGTATCCAGCTCCACCGCTGCGTAAACGTAACAAGGATGTTGATGCCACCGATGATGATGCCTATGATTCGTCCGAGGCGATTGTTGACTTTGGTTCACTGGTACAGGAATCGACATTGGGACGTGGATTCTACGATGATCTGCTGGATCCAAAATATCTGGAACTGCCACTGCCTTTGCGTCCACGTCAGGCACGTGTTCCGGATGCACCTCGGCTGCGTTTCGATAAGCCGTTCCTCTACTTTGTGCGCCACAATCCGACGGGCATGATACTCTTCATGGGTCGCTTCAATCCCCGCCTGCTGCCATGAAAAACTCATACATCAATGCCCAGTCCACAAACATTAAGTAAGCCAAACATAAAAAAAAAAAAAAAAAAAAACAATTTGTTAAAACTTCAATTAATAGTGAATTTATTTTGCCAATCTGCAAAATGCCTGCAATTAAGTTAATTCTACTTTTAATGTCCTTATTGCTGTGCCTTAATCCCGCGTCCTATCTTGATACGAGATTGATGTGCAGCAAACTGAAAATATTATTCAACAAACAAATTAAAACAAACAAATTTATGCATTTTTTTTATGCCCTATTTTATTAAATACATATATAAATATATATATATGAAAACGCACAATATCCAAATATATTAAATGCAGTTTTGCAGTTCTGCACTTTGCAATTTAAGGAGCAAAAAACTGAAATTCAATTGTTTCAGTTTGCATTTTTGTGCCGCAAATAATAAATGAAATAAAAATTAAAATCAAAATATAATGCATATAGAAAATGTATGTGAACAAATAAAGTTCAACAAATTGGCTGCGAATGCAAATGCAATCATGCTTTTGGCAACAACAACAATACAAATGTAATTTAGTAAAATAAACTTAAATACTACGCAAACTAACAGTTATGTATGCTTATATGTAAGCTTATAAATCTAAATAAATAAATAAATAAATGAAACAAACATCAGCAGAGTGTTGAAATTTTAGCTTTTTTCAGCGATTCTGCCAATTAAAATAAATTCTCCGTTATTTCTGGCTAAATTGATATATAATTGGGCTATTTTGGGCTATCGACAAATATTTCTTACATTAATTTGCAATAAAAGCTGCAGCCTAAAAGTATGCCACAACATTTTTAAATGGCGTAAGTCAACTGCCTGCTCTGTTAGCCGTTAACAGTCATGTTTTGGCCTCTGGTGTCTTATAAAACAAGCTAAAAACTAAAGAAAAGATGCCTTATAAAAGGCCAAATAGTATCAGGGATGGGTGGTAAGTAAAGTATGTTGTGTTACAAGTTTTGTATATGAGCCAATGGCAAAGTTGCGTCCGACACGCACAGACATGTTGAATAGCAACAACAAATACACATATTTTAATTAATATTTAACAAGAATTCACATAAGCGATCCCTATAATGTAATCTCAACAGCAGTGTACGCGTAGACGTATCGTGGGTGTGAGTGTGTGTACGTGTGGGAGTTGTTGTGGGCGTGGTTGTGGGCATGAAACAACTGGCTGCAACATTGTCAAACTTTTGTGAACACAACTTGGCTGCTTCATCTTTTTGTTGTTCATGTTCTTGTTGCTGCTGCTACTGTTGTAGTTGTTGTTGTTGTTGCTGCAGTTGTTGTTGTTAAGGGAACCCTGCGGTTGCGTTGGCAACTTCGACGTCGAAAACGACGGACGTTTGCTCACTTGCATGTCGTATTTGTTGTTGTAGTTGTTGTTGTTTGAGCTTTATGCGGTTTTTGCAGCTATCACGTATATGCGTGAGAGTGTGTGTTTGTTTGTGTGTGTGTGCGAGACCGAAATCACTGAAACAAGTAGCATACTTTTAGGCTAAACAATTGCCAGGCAGCCAACTGTGGCAAACTCAAAAAAAAAAAGAAACGCTGAAAACATAACAGTAGCAGCAGCAACAACAAAGCAATGACAACAACAACGCCGGGAAAAAACGGCAAAACGACTCACGACTAACGACTGCGGGCAGCCGCAAGCTGAAAATATAGCATACATACCGGCGCCTCTATACAACTACACACACACAGAGAAACACACTCTCACATGTGCCAATCCGCGAGTGGCAACTGTGTCTGTCATGCAATACAAAAATAGAAACAGCAACTGAAATGTGTAGATGCTAGACAGTTGTTGGTCCACATAATGGGGTATCTAGATACTCCAGCCTACCCTAACAATGGGCAACACCCAGCTAACCATTCGCTTGGACTGAACTGATTATTTCATGAGTAGAAGTTGCTTTATTACTCTGGCTAACAAAGTCAAGTGTTTCGGGCCTAGAAAACAAACTACCAGCCACTTAATTCTTATTAAAAACAATTCGTAAGCGTATAAACTCGTCATCGTTCCAACAATTGCAATTCCAACAATTGCGTACTGTGATTTTTGCTTGTTTTTTGTTTCTTGTTGAGCGTTTTTATGTTATGTTGAATATAAAGCATGAAATGCTGCGTATTATCCTTACAATACTTATGTACTGTAGAGTGGACCACTCTATTATGCTGCTAATTTGTCATGCAGTTGCGATCCGCAAGCTGCGAGTCGCGACGCTTTATGCACTAAATAACACTAAAGTGCAACTAATTTGCAAAAATTTGTATTGCTGTCAGTTGTTTGGAAGCAGCCTTCGTTACCATCGCTGTTGTTTACAACAAATGTATCCGTTGCTTATTTTCCTCTTTTTATTTTTCATTTTTTTGTAGTTGTTTTGGCAAAGTCGCAATTTATTTCCGCACGTGTTGCGTCAACAATATAAAAATACAAAAAAAAGGAGGGAAAAAACTGGAGAAAGACAAATCTGTCATTGTGCGCCAAGCTTGTAACTATTATTATTATTATACTTATTATTTTTATATTATTATTTTTATTGTATTGTGTAATAAGAAAAGTATTTTTTTGTAGCTGTGGTTGTTGTTGTTGTTGCTGTACTGGAACAATGCGACAGCTGGACAATGTCCGTTTCTCTCAGACTGCTAGTTCTCAGCTCCCAAATCCCGGTCAGAGCAAGCCAAACAACCATACGCCCCGTTGGCTCCATCGTCCGCCCATCATCCGCTCATTGTAATTGTTGTTCAACGAACTTTTCCTTTTCCGTTTCTTACTTTTTTTTGCCTTCGTTGTCGGCTTCAAGTTCAGCTTTGGCTTCAGTTTGCGCTTTGGCTGAGCATTTTCCTTTTGTTTTTCTTAACGCTTTTGTCTGTGTGTGTGTATGTGTGTGTGTGTATGTGTGTGTGTGTATGTGTGTGTGTGAAGTGTCGTCTTTTGCTTTCTTAGCACCTGTCGAAATTACGCAAGTGTCACTTAAAACGGGAAACGGTAACAATAACAACAAGTGTAGCAACAAGAATAACAACATTGTTCATGTCTTTAACCCTTTCAAGTACAATGGGACTTAATGTTGCCAGTGTTCCTGTGGTCGCTCTCTCTTATTATTATTGCTATCCCCTTGTTGCTAATGTTATTTGCATTTCATGCTTTTTCGCTTTTGTTTGCCCATCCCCTTCTTCTCCATCTCGTATTTATTTGCGCCCACGTGTCGTATACTTAATGAGATTTTCGGATTTCTGATTTCCTTCCACCTTTCGGCGAACGCTAATGAATTGTTGTTGTTGTTGCTTTCACTTGCTTATTGTTTATTATGTATATTAGAATACAAAAAACCCACTTCAATACATGCGCCGAACTTTTTACACTGTTCAACTTTTAGTTTGAGCCAGAAAAAAAAGGCAGCGAATAAAGAACGGTAGAAAACATAAAAAAACCAACCAGAACTTTGACGCTTAATGAACTGGTGACCACAGAAACCAACTCTGGGGTTACAACTGCTAATTAATTTACATTAGCAAATTGCAAGCATGTAATTGACTTTTATTGGCGTTTACACTGCACTACAACAACAGTAAAACAGTAACAGTAACAACACCAACACAAGTTTACACTATGTACTACTTTATGCTATATACAATAGTTAATATATAAAGTTATGCGCTAATCACACAATAGAGACGCATTTGGTAGCCACTTTTGTCAACGTGGCTTAATTAGAAAGCCACCACTAACAGCTGCTGCTGCTACTGCACCACCCACAACATAGTAACCACCAACAGAGCCATGGGGCAAAATTCGTAAATAAGTTATTCATTTCCATATATATATATACACATTTTGGTCGAAGTTGCATATATTGAAATGCTTTTGGGGCAATGCAATTAGGTCAGTACTGAGAATGACTAAGAATTAATTATAATCACAAACGACACGGACTTTAAGAGCAGTTTAGCCACACAAATAAGTCAAAGACTGTACAGATTTTCACGCTACATTACAGTTCCTTTTAAAAGCTTAACTTTTAGCTTTGGTCAAAGCTCAGTTTAGTGTAGAGAATGGGACACAAAGCTTAAAATGTTGTGCATTATACTTGAAACTTTTGTTTAAAGGTTGCCAAGTTGTTAATTAAATCAAGTGCATAACTATTTAATTACAATCAATTTACAACTTTTAGGTATTATTATGGGATTATGCAACATAAAGGTTTATTACCATAATTCAATTGAATTGTTACTTAAATCAAATAAGTTTTGTTTTAAATGGCATTAATTGATTTTGCTAATATGCATTTTATGGCAGTTGAAAGTTATTTAATTAATACTAATAACTTAAAAGTGCCCAGTATCATTTGCATTACCGTCAAACAATTGAACATTTACTTTGTTATGAGTATCTTGCCGTTATTTAATTAATTGTTGCCATAGTGAATGCAACTGACGTAATCAAGTTGAGATGAGTCGAATCAAGTCACGACGAGTCGAGAGCAGACCAAAGACAATGAGCTGAAAGTGCGGCACACAATTTTCATGGCAAGTAGTTTAGAGACCTGTCCCATTTGTCTAAACAACTTGGGAACGATAATTTGAGAAAGCAAAAGCAAAAGCTAAAGAAGCACTCCAAGGATTAATTTAAACGCGAAAAGTGAAAGCGCAGTTACACTGTGTTTTCCCAATTTCCACATTTCCGCCCATTTCCACCCATTTCCACCCAGTTGCCTCATTTCTACATTTCCCTAGACCAGCAGAGTTAAAGGCAACTTTGTGAGAATTTATGTTATATATTTTGAGAATTATGTATTTGGCTTTGTGGTTTGGGATCATTCAAATTGGAGGCAACAACGGAGTCAACTAAATCCAAGCATCAACCTGAAATTGAAATCATTTGCAACACGCAGCGTTCAGTTGATGTGCGATAAATATTGCCACTAGCCGTTGGCCAAATGGCGACAAAAGCTGGCCACAAGAAAGCGCCAGACATGACTCTGCATGCATGCCCCCCATGGGTACGAGCACAGACACACACACACACTCTCACACAAATACATAAGTTTAAATGTGTGTAAACAGTTTTAGACAGCAGCTTCGCATGGCGCCAGCGAGAGAGAGAGAGAAGAAAGTGAGGAATGAGTGGAGTTTTTTGGGTCTGGGAGAGTCCATGTCCTTGTCCATCTGAATGTCGGCATGCTGCCGCCGCTCTGTGTGTGTGTGTGTGTATGTGCGTGTGTGTGGACAGCCAGCAGCGTTGCCAAACGATAAAGCAGCAAACGAAACAAGCACGACAACAACAACAACTAAAACAACAACAACAAACAACAACATGGGAAAAGTACCACACAACCAAAAATGGTTGCTAAACAAGTTTTTGTTATCTACACGAGCTTCGTTTTTGTATCGAGTGTTTATAAATGTTTATACCATAGACTGCAAGCACTTGAAGGGTATATTGAATATGCGTTTATTAGCAACAACTGGGAATATCAGTTGGAAATATTGTTATCCAAGCACTGCAAAATTGCTGAACTTTTAAAAGTTTTAAGTGCTTTCAGCTGATGCTCTTAAAAACTATAAACAGGATAGATTTTTAAAGTAATCTTCAGATTTTTTTTAAGAATTCTTTTAAAATCACTTTCTATGAGTATTTTACTACAGAATTATCTAGTATTTTTATAAACAATTTCAGGATATTTTCTTCTAGGGCATCATCAGCTATTGCACTCAAACATAATAACTATGTGGTGTACTTGCGTGTGTCTGTGTGTGTGTGTGTGTGTGTGTGTGTGCAAGCCTTGCATGCTTTACACTCAACCGCAAATTCTGATTTAAATTTTTTTTTATTTTTAGGGTTTTCTTTTTTGGAAAATTGTAAGCTGCTTCCCTTTTTGTGTTGGGTGTTTCAACGCTTGCATTTAAAATTAGTCGCTTGTAGTCGTTGCGGTTGTCAAAGTGTTGTCGTTTTTGCTGTTGCTGTTGCTGTGCTGTTGTTACTGCTGCTCTTGCTGTGACAGCTACCCAACTGTTTTCATTTGCAACTCTTTGGCAACTTGTTTATGCGACACATATTCAGTAATTAAATTTAACATGTCCGACGACAGCAGGCGATTTAAAAGTCATGTGAGTATACAAATTTAATTAGATGAATATATATATCAGTGTATCTGTGTACAACCACATCAAACTGATGATACCCTGTGTTTTACTTTAAAGTTTCGGGAATGAAATAAAGTTCTGAATTTATCAGAAATAAATAATGCATAACGAATTTGCTTGTTGTAATTACAATTATCAACAATTACATAAAGTATTTGTAACAGAAATTAAGCATGAAATGAGAATTAAATCAGAACAAATTTGCAGCGATCTGAGTTTCATGTGAAACATAATTCATTGCGCCCAATTACAGTTTATTTAATCAAATGGAGGGAATAAAAAGGGCGAAATAGAGAATCAGAGAGTCAGAGAAAGAGGGGGAGAGATAGGGAACAAGAGAGACAGCTGGTAGTAGTGTGTAATCAGAAGCTATAGCTATAAATATAAGCTAACCTGCAAGTTAAATATATTGGAAGCTAAATATGTGTAAATATATAAGCCCCTATGTGTGTGTGTGTAAATACATGTGTGGTAGTGAGTGTGGTGGTAACTGTGGCTTACTGGGGCAACTTTAACCTCTAGCTACTAGCGCTGCTTTCATGCCAAATAAGCTTTCATAAATAATGAAAAGTGGCACTGCGGGTGGACGCTAAAACTCTGAACGTTTGTAATAAACAACAGTAACTACAACACTAACAGCAGCACTGCTACAGTAGCAGTAGCAACAATAACAACAGCAAGCACAAATTAGTAGCCAAGGATTACCGGCAATTATTTTCATTGTATGCATTTGCCGCCATTATTTTGATTGCTTCGTTTGCTTTTGATGCCTACTTTCCCCTTTCCATGCTTTACCCCCATTACTTGCCACTCCCACTACGCCCCTTGGTTGGACAGCGAGATTTAGCTTTTATCCGTTTGCAGGGATTGCGACCTGGGTCAACTGTATGCCATTTATACCCTTTTATGTGGCTGTGTAGGGTATGAAAGTGCTTTAACGGATTTAGAGAAAAAATTAAGAAGACTTTTCAAGTATTGTAGAGAACTAAAAAAGATTTATGGCATTTCAGAATGACATTTAGGAATTCTAAGATTTTCTTTAAATTAATTAGTTAAGAATGCCTACAATTAATCAAATTTACATAGAAATGCAATACTTTCGTTTCAATTCCTAATCATAGTTGAAGAATAATTTATTCCAGACTCTTTCAAATGCTACAGGGTATTTCTTAGTCGACTTACCGCCAGCTGTGGCATTTTTAGCCGTTGTACAATAGCCATTGGCTTGCGTATAACGGGAACAATGTACGCATCATTGCATAGGGAATGAAAGGCTTATTTATATTTATGAATTCATCATGTTCATATGGTTGTTATGCGTTCGCTGAGCAAATTTAAGCATCAGCTACGTATACGTAATGCTCGCTCATTGTTGTTTGTGGCCACTCATCGCTGAAAATCATGCAATTCAGATACAGTTTTTGTTGCCTGAAAATTCTTGAAAATTAAATACAATGCACACTGAACACATATGATATTTAAATCACAGTAGTAAGCGCTATAATTGGGTATAATTCCACAAATATTCATATACGTAAAACGCTATTTAATTAGCACAAACAAAGAATTTCATGTTGAATGTATGTTTACATACAGATTTTTAAATAGGAACATCTATTTTAAATCTTGGTTTTGCAAACTTGGACAATTATAAAATTTCTGGAATTTTTGATATAAAAGCTAAATGCTTCTGTCGTTGATTTAGAGTTCTCATTAGTTGTACGCTCCATGGGGCTTATCATATGCGGAATACCCAAAAAAAAGAAGGAAATAGTAAAAGAGGCCGAAAGTAAAAACTAATTTGTAACTACTCGGAAAAGTTTGTTAACCGGAGCCTCTGACATGTGCCTTAAATACGTTAACTAAGTCCTTTGGCCTTAAGCCCAAAAAGCGGTAGCCTGTTATCTGTGTGCACCAAAAAAGACACCCCAACACATACACACACACACACACATATGTGTGTGCATGCGAAGTGAGCAAGCAGATTAAAAAAGTTTGAAATTTAAACCAGGCGACGTATTAATTTATTTAAGACCCTTAAATTATATCCTTTGATGTAAAGCATACAATTCTTTGCTTCGCTCGCTTTTCGCCAACTTTTTTTGTGTTGTTGTATTATACAATTGTTGTTGTTGCCTTTGCTGTGCTTAGAGCAGTCGCGCAACTACTTTTTGGCGTATGTAATTACATTTTTTACACACAAGAAAATCAAAAAAAAGAATAAAAAACAAAAGTGTACAACAAAGAATACAACAAAAAACTAGATGCCGTCTAGGACATACATGAAAAAGCATAAAAATTACACATGCAGCATTTTCTGGCCTTTTTATAGACAAAATGCGACTAAAGACGCAAAAGACAACGACCTTTTATTGCTCTTCAGCTATTAAGTGTGTGAATTTCTTTGTGTTTTCAGATCAAAGTCTACAAGTCTCAGACAATAGATAAACGAATTGATTGAATGCTTTTGTTTGGTACAATTGATTAAACCTGTTCAAGATATTTTATTGAACATTTTAATGTTCTGTTTAGGCGAACAATGTCACAAATTTGCAATAATCCTTCGCAAAGGGTATTGAAACTGAGCCGGGCAATGTCCAAAGTCAGAAGAGCAAATCCAGCAAGCCACACATATGTGCGCTACACTCTATGCCCGCGTATGTGAGCGTGTGTGTATGTGTGGGGGGTTCAGCGTTGCGGAAATAATGAAATTATTAACACTTGAGCAACTTCCGGCAAAAAAAAAGCTGCAACGAGCTACGTCGGCGTTAGCGGCGCTGCCAAACAAAAAAAAAAGAATAAAAACGGCAGCTGCAAGACAAAAAGCAAAAAAACTTGCGAAATATATTAAATGAGCAAAGAAGGCATGTAAACGGCCGCAAAGAAAAGTGCGAAGAGTTGGCAAAAAGGGGACAGGAGTGAGGGTGAAAATGGTGAAGATCCTGCAGCAATCATAATTGCAGTGCAAACTTGGCTATGGTTTGCCACAAAACAGAAAAACGAGCGAAAAACTGGAGAAAAATTCACTACATGCAGCTGAGTGTGTGTGTGTGCATTATAAAAACGCTTCTTCCATTTTACGCCAAGCAACAGACTGTAAATTTTGAAGAAGTCATAATAGAGCCGTTGGCATATTTTGCTATAAACGAATTGTGCGCTCTGCTTTAGACTGGTTAAGTATACGTCTAGTTGTACAGACAATAAACGTAGAACAAACAACAAAGTGATGAACACGCCTGCAAACTCCGGGGCAGAGAGGTATATGAATACAAACAACTCAAACATTAAATGCGCTCACATGAATTTCCAAGTTACAAGTGCGAGCAACTCGAAACTCAAAACTCATAGCTCGTAGCTGGTGTAATTAAAAGACAGTTGACTGGTTGACTGCCCAACTGGCTAACTGACAAACAGACAGACAGACTGAAAAACGGAGACAGAGAAGTGGATTCTGTGTATTAGGCTAAAACGAACTAACAACAGCCTCAACATGTAGTTGGCCATGTTTATAGATGGCAACCAAAGTAGCGCAATCAAAAGTTGTCCACACCGAGCAAAGGGCGTGTCCTCAAATAAATTTAGTGAGCAGCATACCAGACAGCAGCTGTGAATCCTATTCTATGTATTCTGCTTAATATATGTGATTATATTTGAAGCATATGCGAATTTTACTTTGCTCCCTTTTTGCGCCTTTTGTCTTTGGCTGTGCAAAAACCTAACGCAGTCAAAGAGTTGCGTATTTATTCCTTTTTCCTATTACTTTATTTTTTGCACTCCCACTTTCTAGTCTTTTTGCCTCTCTGTCATTCCCTTTTCCATTCCTTTCCTTTCCTTAACTTTTTTTTGCTGAGCTTATGGCGAATGGGGCTTAAAAGGCGTCCTAAAATGTTAAGCCATACGTGTACTGTTCATGCTGGTTTAGTCAAAGACAAATTCAGCAATAGAAGAAGAATTTTTACAAATTGTGCTGGGGTAAACTTTGAGCAAGTATTTCTGTTCCCATTTCTAAAATATTTCAACCAACTACACAATCTGATGCAATAAATGAATAGAAAATAATTTTAGGAGAACAGAAAAATAAAAAAGAAAAAGAATTTTCCATAAAATTTGCTTATTAACTGATTGGTTATTTTTGCATACCGCATGTATAAATAAATTTCAACACGTTGTGTTGGATATCATATAAATCTGTAGTATTTCATTTATGTTCTTTGGATTCCGAGCCTGTTTTTAAATGCCACACAGATTCCATAAATTACTCATATGCAGTGCATGAAATGAAAATGAAAATGATTCATAAATAACATTAACTCTATAGCAAATTGTACGCTGACGCGGCAATACAAATAGCATAACTTTTAAAATTATTTCTGCACACTCATTTTGTGCGCATTTTGAAAACATTTTCCGAGTTTTCTTCTCACTTGATGTCGCTGTCGTTGTTGCTCTTGTTGCTGCTGTTGCTGCCCTTGCTGCTGTTCCTGTTGTTGTTGTTGTAGTTTTTGTTGCTGTTTCATATTTTGAGTGCATTTTCCCGTTGCGCCAAAGTTTTGACTTCCCGTTTGCAAGCGCATAAAAATGTTTTTCAGTCAACATTTCCACTCAGCAGCCACCTTCCTACATTTTGGTACCACATCCCCCCACCCACTGCTTTAACATTTGTTTATCTTTTTATAGAGCGACAATTTTGTAATGAATTTATTGCTCTACCATGTAGCAAGGGTTATGCATAAAGCAAGGCACTAGCACAAGAGTTCGACCAAAAAACAAAGATAAAACTAAAAAAAAAGGAAAATGAGGGAAAAAATAGATATATTTTGTAGAAAATAAACTTAAATTAAGTTGCCAAAGGACGCGCGCGGCTGCCATAAGGAAGCAACTGAAATAGGATAATGGGGAAACGGGAAAAATGCGGGCCAATGGGCCACACATACATATACGAACGAGAAACTAGTATACGTATTTCCCCAGAAAATTTGTCAAGTAACCAGCTACGCACAACTTTTCGAGTGCACTTTTTGCATTTCACTCAGCGTATCAAAATTGTTATTGCAATGGCAGTGCCCTCGGGATGATCAAACAGCAACTCTTATGCTGCTTTAAATATTTATAACATCGAAAATAAAACGAGCGCAAATTTTCTCCTTTGGCAAACGTCTTTAAAAGTATTCATCCTAAGGGTAACTTAAATTGAGCTGCAGTTGTTTTAGGAATTTCCGAGCCGATAATGCTAATTTTTACTTGCCCTTTTAAAGTCAACTTTAATTACATAAATTATTCATTATAGTTGGGGTAATATAAGTTTTGTGATTTTGGTTTTTTGAACTTAATTACATGCGTAAACTTAATACTTAAATGCTCATGTGAAACGACTGGTCGTTTGACATGAATGGGTCTCACAAAACATCAAACAATTTGTACACGTCCCATTTACCGCTTGTTGTCGATTAAGCGGGGGTCAGAGGGTCATTTAAGTCATTGTCTGTGTGGGTGTATGTGTGTAGGGGTATGTGTGTGTGTCCACGCATTTACACTTAATTAATTAAACGTAATTGAAAACCAAATAAAATGAAAGACATCTGAAACAATAGAAATGCAAGACAATGGGTGTAAAATGGCAATTGATATTGTCATTAAGAGGAAATGAGCAAAGAAATGAACTGCAGCACTACTAGCACGCAAACACACACACCCACATGTACACACACATTTAAACAGACATATATAAAACTGCTTTGTCACTGAGTTCATGTTCACAGCTGCTGCCAAAGGCTTTATGAACTCACACAGCAAAGACAGCTGCAGGTTGCAAAGAGAAGCAGCAAAGTGCATTCTCAATGTCACAGTAACATAGAGCTTGCAATGCTCGACTAAGCGATACCGTGACAATTTACAACTCTGACAAACCCAAGGCTCTCCCTTCGATATGTTACATTTCGTGCGTCTTGGCTGAGCATACCCCTCTAGCACTCTGGCTACATAAACTACAACGAGTGGCAGCTCGCGCTTGAGGAATGCTGCAACAATTGTCTTGTAGTCGCCGTAGCAATAATAATAATAATAATAATATGAAGAAGAAGACACGAGTGGGTGGTGCTTCAAGTTGCAATGCAAGACCAAAACAGAGCTCCTCGAGTGCACTTGGCGGCAATCTGGCACTTACTCGGTCAGAACATGTCCCTCCATCTGTCTATTTGTTTCACTGACTGTCTCCCCATTTCTGTCTGTCTTTGTGAATGTATTGTATGCATTGCATTGTTATTTGGCGTGCCATTTGCTTTAAACGATGACAATTTCAATTGCTGTGTTCTGCTTGTAAAATGACAATGCAAACATTTCTCCCTTTCTACCAACGCCAGTTTCACTGAAAGAGTGAACAACGTGAACATCACAAACACGCTTAAAGCCAAAGTTGTCCAGTTTGTTAACAGCCCAAATGCAGGTTAGAGTAATTAATGGCACGCAATGACTGCTGATTGATATTCGAGTTAGTGCAACAGGTAAAGCAGTTTAACTTTGCAGCTAGTTGATTGCTCTTTTAGGGTGGCACTTTCTGGGGTTGGCTTTAAAACGCAATCAGCAATTTGCTAAATGACAAGTGCCAAAGTGGACAAAGAAAAAGCGTGTCTAACGGGAACAAAAAGAAATGAGGATAAAAAGGAAAGAAAGTTAGCAAAAGGGTGTCTACAGCAATGCAAAATTAATTACCAGAATGCAAATTAATTGCTGTCCGTTTGCTTGCTTTGGCAAATCGCATAAATCTTTCCTGTCTGCGCTGACGATTCCCCAGACAGAATGTGGCAGTCAAAAGAAAATGCCAACACACTAGTGCACTCCAGCACACTCGCACACACTCGCACACACCCGCACACATCAGCACACATGCAATGACAAACAAATTGCCTAATGCCACATAGCAACCGAGGCGTTGGCAACCAAAAATCTAGTTGCGGCTACGAGATGCGACTCGGAGTGTACTCGTTATTTTGGATAGAAGAAGTGGAGTGTTCGGTGGGGGGGGGGGAGACTATAATGCCTGAGCACGCTCCAAATGAATTGCTTACCCGTCGCAGAGCACGAAGTGACAAACAAGACTTTCTCTCTAGCTCGCACACCCTCTTGGCGTTTCATCTGCACGCTGCTCGACAATTTTTGGCTTGCATTCGACGCTAAAAGCATCAGTTGTTGAAGGTTATTTGCAAAAAACTTGAAACGAATTAGCCAGAGAAGTGAAAGTTCTTTATCTACATCAGTTACTTGTGGAGTTTGGGTATATTGTTATTGCTGTAATGCATATTACAGGCTGTAGAAAGCATGCCACACTCTAGGTGTGCAGTATTTAATAATAACTCAAAGTTGATGACCAAATATAAAGAATATAAACAGATATTCCAGGGTATATTAGTTCCAATCGAACTCAAGGGATTTCGCAGAATATATTTATTGTTGGGCCTATATTAAAATAGCTTAAGCTTAAAGCTTTTGTTTTCTTGTTATGTCTTCTATTACTGGCATCATTAATAACACACATGAACTTTAAGCATTTCTTATTTGCATATTTGTTATTTTACTTATGTTTGATTTAAAGGCAACCTTAAATTAGCTACAGGGCTTATAGGCTGTATATATTTGGGAGAATATAGCGTTATAACTGAAGCATGTAAGATTGTTGTTTGTTATTGCAACGGCAGATCCAAAATAATAACAACATTTATCCCAATGGGGACAAAAAACATAAGCCGTGCGGCAAATTTAAATACACATGTCGCTGATGTTGCAGCTGCTCGTGTTGTTCTTCTTACTGATTGTTGCTGTTGTTGATGTTGTTGTTGTTGTTGCTGCTACTGCTGTTGGCTATTTATGTGGCTTTATGCGGCAATTGTTGTTGCTGCCGCCTCTACTGAGCGGAAATTGTATTGCGGCCAATATGGTAAATTGCCTTGAATCTACCTTAAAACCATATTTCAACACTAGATTACACAAACAGGCAATGCTGTGGTTGTAGCAGCAGCAGCAGCAACGGCAGCTGTTGTTGTTGTTGTTGCTGCTACACTGCGGTACGCCATTACACCAAAATACTATCATAAAATTTCGCGCAAGCGTGTGTCTCGGCATTTTAACCAACAGTTTTGGGGCAGCAACAACAACATCGACAACAACAACAGCAGTAGCAGCAGCAGCAGCAACTCGCGGTGGGCGCTGCGAACAAGCAACACACACATACAAAGGCAGAGTAAAACATGCATGACAGTACATAAAATGCACACACTCCCAAACACTCTGACACACATACACATACACATACACACACTCACAGTGAGACAGATGCACACTCGCTATGTTATTCTGGCCCTGCCTTGTTGCGGTTGCGCTTAAATGTGTCATTAAAGTAACAATAACCACAAAATAAGGTAAAACAAAGTAAAATTCTAGTAATGGCAATGCTTAGATTTCAGTTGTACAAAAAATGCAAGGAATGCGGCTTTATAAATCAAATGATAGAGGACAGAATTTTTCTTATTTTTGTGTGCAGGGTTTTTGCATAACAAGCTTTGTTATAAGTGGTATATAGATTTTAGAGATTTGGCAAAGAAAGTATTTAGTTCAAAGATAGCAAAATACATTCGATAATAATAGTTTTCATTTAGATTAAACCCATTCTATCTATGTACGTAAAATAAACATCAAAATTATAGTTCCATATTTAAATCAGCAAAAGCATACAAAATAATAAAAAGTAATTCAATAATCAATTTCAATGAAGGATAACAAATATTTAATTTACATGCAATAACGTAAGCAATAAAAAATAATAGCCATTTGCAGAATTTTAATACAGTTTCTTGAAAAAATATTCAATATAAATAAAAGTTTAAAACCAATTACCGCTCAATTTTTTTTAGCTTCAACAGCGATAAGAATATGAATTTAATAAACATTTCTTTCATCTTCAACAGCGTTGCATCGGATCGTAAGTGGGAACTGAAAAATAAAAAAAAAAAATTTTATTAAAAATCATTTAGTTAATAAAGCCATATTATTTTCAAAAACATTTAAAAGAAGTAAATAAATTGCATTGAAAGAAAAATTAAAATAAATACAAATTTTAAAAACATAATAAGTGTTCAGTCAAGATTTTTGCATAGTTTAACTTATAAAATACTCACATTTCAATAACAATTTAATAAACATTTTTTTTAGCTTCAACAGCAATGCGCCGGATCGTAATTGGAAACTGAAAGATAATACAAAAAAATTTAATTAATAAATCAGTTAGTTAATAAATCCAAATTATATTCAAAAACATATAAAAGAAGTGAATTAAAAAAATCGGACAGTCAGAAAAATTAAAATAAATAATTTTAAAAACTTAATAAGTGTTAAGGCAAGTATTTTTGCGAAGTTTGGTTAACAAAACACTCACATTTCAATAATAATTTAATAACAACTTTTTCGGTACATTGGACATTGTGACACATCTGTGCCTGCACAACACTTATAACACTGCACTTTAACTCTTTTTTATACACTGCACTTTTTTAGCTTTATTCGAGATACTTGCAATTGACTGTGCTGATCATTTTGAGGACATTTTACAATAAAAAAAAAAAGAAAAACAACAAAAAGAAAAGATCAGCTTTTGATATTGCAGTGAAAATATATTTCACACCTTTCACTTTACTACAAGGCACTTTTATATTTCACTTTTTACACACTTTATTTTTTCAGCATTTTCCACAATTTATTTTTTCACTGCACTTCACTTTATACACTGCATATTTTCATTTTTGCTCTTTTAGCCTTTCTACACTTCACTTTTAGCTGCATTCGATATTTTTAAAATTGCCTGTGATCATATTTAGTGAATTTTACCAAAACAAAAAAAAATAGATCGGCTTTTGATATGGTAGTGAAAATATATTTGCCAGCTTTCACTTCACCACATAACACTTTTATGCTGCACTTTTATATTTCGCTTTATATACTGCATTCTTTTCTGCATTCCGCATTTTAGCTTTTCTCTGCACATCACTTTATACACTGCATTTTGCTTTGCATTCCACCTTTTTCCTCTTTTAGCCTTTTTACACTTCACTTTTATCTGCATTCGAGATTCTTGCAATTGACTGTGCTGATAATTTTTAGCGAATTTTACCAAAACAAAATAAAATAGATCAGCTTTAGATATTGTAGTGAAAATATATTGGCCATTTTTCACTTTGCTACAATACACTTTTAAACTGCACTTATTCGTTGCATATTTTGATATTGTAGTGAAAACATATTTGTTGCCTTTCAAATCACTACAAAACACTTTTACAAAGCAATTTTGTATATCACTGTATACATTTCTGTTTACTTTTTGCACTGCAGATATTCGCTGCATTCCACATTTGCCAAGTATACTTTAAGGTTGCCGGCCTAACAAACAAAATTTTGCACATTTACTTTGGAAAATGTTTGTTTACTTTTTGACTCACGCAGAAAAAAACACTCGGCATGGCAGAAGACCAGATCAAGCAAATTAAATTAAAAGAGAAACTAAATACAAGCTGTGCATGATTTCTGATGCATACATAAGAGCGCAAGCCGAAGAGTATTCAGCAACAACATTTACAGCGTTGACAAAGAGAGTAATCCGTAGCGTGCGTGGAGCATTTTAATATCGAACTGTGCTAGGTGAAGCGAGAGAGAGAACGAAATAAAAGGAGAAACGAAAGAGCACGAGCGAAAGAATTTATAAAAACAATGCTGACTGCCGTTCAAAGTGTAAAGAAAAAAATCTACGCGCAAAAGGAATTGAAAGATTACCGATTGTGAAATTGTACGCGACCGAAAAACGAAATTAAAAGAGAAACGAAAAAACGAATGGAGTTGGAGTGTGAGAGTGTGAAAAAATACGGCGCAATTTGCGCAAAACGTAGATCCCTAAGCCGCCACCCCGGGCTCCGCTGCCAGAAAAATTTTCAAATGTTTATAAAAGTTGATAATCCATAATACCTTAAAAGTTTTTTATATGCATCTTATGCACACGATATCGCTCTTTCATTTGTCATATAATTTAAGCCGATTGTACCAAAATTAATTTTTTTTTCAAGCCTGCAACGCGGAGCAGACAATTAGGCGTGCAAATAAAATTCATGTGCAAATTAAACAAAACGTTTAGCGATTGTCGGTAGTAAAATTGTTCGTGCTTAAAGCTTTCAATCTAACTGTGCATGCATTCTGCTGCATACGTGAGAGAGCAAGTGAAAGAAAATACAACAACAATGTTCACCAACGGTGACAAAGAGAGCAAAGAAGGTGGCGCATAGAAGAATAATGCTTTGGAGTGGGAGTGTGAGAGTGTGAAAAAATATGTCGCAATATGCGCAAACCGTTGATCCGTTAGAAAATTTTTTTAAATGTTTCGAAAAGTGGATAATCCATAATACCTTAATATTTTTTTTTATGTATCTTATGCACACGATGTCGCTCTTTCATTTGACATATAATTTAAGCCAATTGTACCTAAATTAATTATTTTTTCAAGCCTGCATCGCGGAGCAGACAATCATGCGTGCAAATAAAATTGATGCGCAAATTAAACTAAACGTTTAGCGATTGTCGGTAGTAAAATTGTTCGTGCTCAAAGCTTTCAATCTAACTGTGCATGCATTCTGCTGCATACGTGAGAGAGCAATTGAAAGAAAATACAACAACAATGTTCGCCAACGGTGACAAAGAGAGCAAAGAAGGTGGCGCATAGAAGAATAATGCTTTGGAGTGGGAGTGTGAGAGTGTGAAAAAATATGTCGCAATATGCGCAAACCGTTGATCCGTTAGAAATTTTTTTTAAATGTTTCGAAAAGTGGATAATCCATAATACCTTAATATTTTTTTTTATGTATCTTATGCACACGATGTCGCTCTTTCATTTGACATATAATTTAAGCCAATTGTACCTAAATTAATTATTTTCTCAAGCCTGCAACGCGGAGCAGACAATCATGCGTGCAAATAAAATTGATGCGCAAATTAAACTAAACGTTTAGCGATTGTCGGTAGTAAAATTGTTCGCGCTTAAAGCTTTCAATCTAACTGTGCATGAGTGAGCGAACCAAATCTTAAACTAGAATCAGACACGCAGCTGCCTATGCATTCTGCTGCATACGTAAGAAAGCAAGTGAAAGAAAATACAACAATGTTTGGCAACGGTGACAAAGAGAGCAAAGAAGGTGGCGCATAGAAGAACAATGCTTTGAAGTGGGAGTATGAGAGTGTACAAAAATATGTCCGTTAGAAAAATGTTCAAACGTTTATAAAAGTGGATAATCCATAATTCCTTAATAGCTTCTTATATGCATATTATGCACACGATATGCCTCTTTCATTTGATATATAATTAAAACCGATTAAATTATTTTTCCAAGCCTGCAACGCGGAGCAGACAATCAAACGTGCAAATAAAATTGATGCGCAAAAGGAACTAAACGTTTAGCAATTATTTCAACATCAAACTGTGCTTAGATGAGCGAGCGAAAAACCAAATCTATAAATAGAAACAGACACGCAGCTGCATATGCATTCGTGAGAGCGCGAGCGTAAAAATTTGCAACAACAACAAACAATGTGAGCGAGAGTAGGACTGAAGACAAAACAGTTGCGCAAAAGGGACTAAACGATTAGCGATTGTCAAAAGTGTAATGTGCTCGTTGAAAGCTTTCAATATCGAACTGTGCTTGACGGAGCTGAGCTTTTACGCAACCAAGGCTGCAAAAAAGCTTTTGACATTCATTTATAATTAAACAGGTAACAACAATTGCATTTACTAATATTAATAATTAAGCATATAAATAAACAAAAATAATGATAATTATCAGCTTAATTATTGCATTTATTGTTGTGTATATTTTAATTTAGTACAATTAGTGTTATAATTATAACTTAAAATCGGCAGCGCCTCCTATTGCCTGTTACGCACAATTTGCTGCTGCCAAACAACACGCACCACAGTACTCTGCTTGCGTACAGGGTCTAAAAACCAGCAAAGAAAATGGGAAAATATTGAGCTGCAAATATGCAGCATAATAAATGCCTCATTAGCATCTACATGAATCCCTGTCCCCAAACGAATTCACAAAACGTTTTGAACTCCAAAGTCACAAAGCAAAATTGTCTTTTGTTGCTTTTCACTACCCTTTAGCTCCCCTCCTCTCTCTCCCCCCCCTCCTATTAAACTCTCCCTCATTCATTTTTTCTATCTTTCTGTTTGCCTCTCACTTTTTGTTTTCCTTCGTTTTCTTTTACTTGTTTTTTTGCATTGTAATTCGTTCACTTTTTGTCATCAGTGCTGAATTTTTGCATAGAAAATTGAGCTTTTGCCAAACTAACGATGAACTAAAATATGCAAATATATTTAACATGCTCGCACAAGACGACTATAGTCTAGAGGAATGGGGATTGTATACTTAGATTAAAGGAGGGACTAAAGCGAGTTAGAAGAGCGCAGCAAAGCTTTGTCGAAATGTTCAACAAACAATCAACTGAACACAATGCAATGCCAAACTTCTGCCAGCTAAAAGTATGCGCACATTTATTAATTATAATTAATATTAAATTGATTATTTTAATACAAAAAAAAAATATGTAAATATTATTAATGTGTTTACTGTTTTAATTGATAAAGAAAAAACTAATTAAAATCATTTTAATATATGTACAAAAGAAATTCATGAGACCTCAAAAAATCAGTAGTTTTTTAATACAAAGTCCAGTCTGGATGGTGTTGTGTTTTTACAACAGTACACACACTTTTTGCGCTCACTGTCGCTGGCATTTGGCATACGGTAAGCAAAGCTAGCGACTGCAGTTACTGAAAAATCTGCTCAAGCTGCAGTCCTATTTTATACTGTCGGCACCTGTAAGGTGTGTGTATCCACACACACATACACTGAAAGAGCAAACTCACCTACACAAAGAAATCGCTTAACGACACAACAACATGCACACACACACACACACACACAGAGGTACGGTGGTGTGCGCACACATGCATATGAAAACCGCTTTCGTTTCCGTTTCAAGAAACAACTTGAAAATAGCGCACGACATGGCGTCTGCTGGTTATATTCCATTATTGTTGCTGCTGTTGTTGCTGTTGTTGTTGGTGGTGGTGGTGCTGCTGCAGCCATCAGATAGAGATAGGTGCAGAAAAAAAGTAGCAACTGTAACGGTGTAGTCCGCACAACAAGCAGGCAACGAGATGACAATCAGGCAGACAGTGAAAGCCGGCAAGAAGTGAAATACGGAAAAAAAGGAAAAATAAATAAAACAAGTCAGACAGCAGCAAGCGGCAGTTTCTAACCGTTAGATACCCTATAAAATGTTTAAGTATAGATTTAAAACAGTCTTATTTTAAAACTTAGCTGTTTTATGAGCTAAGCTTGACCATTAAGCCCACTGAAAAGTACAGGGTATTTGTGCAGGGCTGAGAAATAAACAGGAGCACAGGATTTCATTTGCTTTGCTTGTTGTCAGTGTCACAGTCGTTGCCGTTGTGTTACTCACAGCAATTGCTGTTGTTGGCATCACAGAGTTTTTAACGGCAGGCAGGTAAAGTAAATTATGCGACGTGCAAAATCAATAAATCAACACGTTTATTGCTGTAAACGTATTTTGTACCGATGTTGCCATTGCCGTCAACAGTTCGATCGCTTTATGTCGATAGAAAAAAGCTTTACACGGTCAGCTCGACAAATGTGGCACGCGTTGCGTGGCAAAATTTAAATTTATACAAAATTGGATAGCAGTAGCTGTTTCCAGCTGAGCAGCTTAACGGGCATATGCCAATGAATTGCAAATCCAGCTGCTTTCTAGCTAACTCCAAACAGCCACGGCAACAGCTGCGATTCATTACAAATGTGATTTTCCCTTTTTAGCAACAGCGCGGAAAACTTTCCTCAATTTTCAGCACGATTTTCAAGCTCGTTGAGCACACAAACACACACACAGACTCATAGTACGTAGTACGTACGCTGTGTGTACCTTTGGCTCCATTTGGAAGATGGCAGATCTTGAGTGCTTTATTGTTATGTTTTAAAATTCAATGAATTCTAAAATTTCCTTTGCTACGCTGTTTGGCATTGCACTATCGTACTTGGGTTGCATTAGGCAAACGACACAAGTCGACAGAATTTTGTAGTCATCGCATTAACAATATAATGTGGCGCCACAGTGTGTTGCATGTTGCACCCATTTGATCTGTATAGGTAGGTGCCAGCTTCCAAACCCAAGAAGAAGAATGAAAAACAAGGTCAGACACAGGCAGTAAAAGTGTAAGAAAAATGGTAGAGAAAATGTGAAAATAATAAATGGTAACTGGTAAATGGAAAATGGAAAAATGCAAATGAAATTGTGGCAGTCAGCATTGATTAAAATCCGACTGCAAGAATTCTGCAATTTAATATTTTAATAGTCTTTGGAATTTTAAATAAAAATGACGCTAAAATATGCCAGCAAAATCTTTACAACAAACGTAATTTTAACAACAATTTTTTTGTTATTTTTAAAATATTTTTATTACATTTAAAAATCATTTTTTGTTGAGCTTAAAGTTTAAAGTTGTTTGTCTTTTTTATTTTCACAGGGTATGCGCCTGCTTGCCCACTTGCTTTTAAGACATTAAACATTTGCATGTTGTACAAAGTTCCATCAACATTGATATGGAATGTCCATTAATGTACTGACATCAAGATGATGTATATACCCACTGGGCAATAGGCCACAATTGAGCATTGACCAATGAGCAGTTGATCCGCTGGCCATGGACCATGGACCGCACGCATATGCATAAAAATATGCCCGTCCATACGTATTTTCACGCGGAACTGAAGTGGAAGCTGAAAAAAAAAGGACATCAGTCATTTGCTGGCGATAAACAGCCAGAGCACAAAAGAAGTTCAACGCATAAATTTCAATGGCATGCAGGCAAGGCACAATACAAGTGACTTCAACTGCGCGGGGACTCGAGATAATTATGGGCAATGCAATGGCAAAGACAACGGCAACGGCAACTGAACAGAACAACAGCTGCCGAGTCTGCGCCTGCGCTTATGCAATATTAATTAAGCAAAGAAAAGCAACTGCAAATGGAAAATGGGAAAATGTGGAACATTGAATATTGGGCAACGCATGACGGCATTGACTTATTGTTCCCGCCTGCTGCTGCTGCTGTTGCTGCGACTGGCGGTTTAAAGGCCAAGGATGAGCACAAGCTGCATAAACGACTATAGACTTGTCAACCAAGAGACCAACTAAGGGGACCACATGTCTCTTTTGTGCCTGTTAATTTCCAGCTATTGTTGTGGCCGTGCTCCGCACCCCAGCCCCCAGCCCTGCCAGCAAAGTCAATTCAAAGCGCCGGGCATAAATTAAATTTTGAGGCAAGTGCTGTGCTTGACGGCACTTGCAGCACTTGATGTGCGTTTTGTGTTGTCCATGTGGTTTTCTTAAACCATTTCATTACAGTGCAGTGCAGAATACAGCACAGCAGACCCGACACGACCCAACTCGAACCGAAAACAGATGAGATGAGTCCATGCCGTACCATCCACAGACTATTACTATGACCTACGGCAACACTACGCACACACACACACACACAATGGGATGCTTGATGTCCATTGCTGCCATTGCATGTTGCTTCAATTATAATTTGCAAATTTACGCCATGCACAAAATGCAAGGTTCACTTCATAATTGCAGCTAAAGTGTGACTGTTCAAGTACAACTACTGTCTGTCTACACACAGTACTCACACACACATACATGTGTAAGCTTTAATATTCATATTAGTTACAAGTACTATATCGAATTACTGGCATCAATAGTGATGCAGCTAGCTAGCAAAAACCACAGGCTTTAGAAAATCTATTGTTATATTTGCGTACACTTGATATATTGCTTTCAATTGTTTACCAACTAACAATTTGCAGCAAGTATAATAAAGTGTATATAATACGCAATTTAAACAGCAATTGTAGTGGTCAGCTCATTAAATCTATTCAGTTACCAATTGATGAGACCCCAAGGCTCATTTTCAAACAGTTTATTGTTTAACTCAGGAGCTATTTATTAAGGGCTTAAATGGGTTTCTGAATTTTTGAAACTCGACTTTTTTGCCTATAAATTTATTAAATAGGTTGACTATGTCCTTCCGGAATTTGGTGCCGATCCGAGTAATATTTTAAGTGATAGCGCCTTCGGAAGCTCCGCTCGTTTGAGTATTTCCTCCTGAGGCGTCGCAGTTAATCACGTTTTTGTCGATAGCGTGTTTTTGAAGTTATTTGACTCGATTTCTCGATAGTTTTGCACCGATTGTTTAGAAATTTTGAACACTCATTCAACATGATCTAGTCACTAAACTGAACGATGGATTTTTTGTTGTTTTCAACATTTACTATTTTTTAAGAATATTTTAAATTCCAATTTTTGTAAAAAAAATGCCAAAAAAATTCCTTCATTCAAATTTAAGTCTCAGGTATCAACTAACTGGAAATATTTTTTTTTTTTATATCTAGTTACCTGATACCGTGCCAAATACGAAGGTGCTTTTTTTAGGCTCCCAGGACATTGGCTCCCGTCGGCTTAATATTGAATGTGTTTTATGCAAAAAATCTTAAAGGACAAATGAAATGTCAATCTTTTTATCTGTTTTTGGTTTGAATAAAATATACCACTACAAACATATGAAAACATTTTTTGGAAGAAGTGCTAAATTTCAGGCTCTGAACACCACTTAACCCCACCACTTAACATAAAATAGGTACTGGAAACCTTTAAAAGGTTTAAGGCTATGAAAAATCAATTTTTAAATTCTTGCAAAAAAGTTTTTCCATTTTTGCTGACTTAGCTTAATAACCTTGCCTTCGACTGCCCTTCATGATAAATTCGCGTACTTCCATGCAGTTTTGAAACTACTTCTAGTAACGCCTTTATTGATCGGTTTTGGGGTACTAGTGGTAGCCAGTGGGTGTGCCATTTATGACTTGTCTTTGCCTGCTGTCCACTGCGGCCAATTCAAATGAATTTTTGTGCACTGCTCAACGTTTTTAATTGAAAAACATGTTCGTTTCGGTTGCGTTTCGGTTTCAGTTTTGGTTACGCCGCTGGAATAACCACCGCATGCCACTTGGCGGCTGTAAGCTGTTGAAACTGGCAGTAGGGGAAGGTGAGGGAAGTGGGGAGTGAGTAAGCGCGCATGAGAGCAAAATTCTGTGGCTTGTTCTTGGCCAAACAATTCCCAGCAGCAGCGTACTGTGCGCACGCGTTCGTGCATAAATTCCGCCAAGTGTCCATTTTTCTGATTTGTGTGCAAAGTTTACTTTTTTTTCTCTCTATTTTTTTTCGCTGTGCTATTTTCAATTTTTAAAAGTTTTTTCTTTTTTTTTTTGGCGTTGACGGACTGGCAGGCTGGCTAGCTGACTGACTGACTGGCTGCTTGGCTTACCGCTTGCTGTTGGCCATGCAAATGCGTGGGCCAAAAATACAAAATGAATTCATTCAAAGAAAATAGTAGTAAGAATTTTCTATTACATTTTGCGGCGAGCAAAGCAAAAGAAATCGCGCGCAAACAAGAAATTAAAATACACGCGAAAAACGTTTTAAGAATTTTTAATTAAAATCAACGACGACGCCAACGACGTCCACAAAAATGTCGACAATTCGTTTAATCAAAACAGCGAAAACAAACCGCAATTTGAGCCAACTTCCGTACGCATGCATTGCGTATACGCCGCGTATTGAGTACTACTTAATTATATGCTACTTATGTTTGTATTGAGTGAACTAAGCTAACATTCTGCTAGTCTGTTTTCAATTCCAAAGCTTCTCTTTCCTTTTCCTTTTCGATTTGTGTTTTTTCACCCACTTGTTCCACATCGCGTGGCTTTGAATAGTCAGCGGCATCCCAAGGCTGCTGATCGGTGGAGCCCCAAATGATGTAGACCAGATTGCCCACAAAATAGACAGCTGCTGTGATGCCAAAGATAATTTGCCACTGCACACGTGAGGTCTGCAAAGTAGATCAAATAAATTAATACATTTCTGAGTCACTGTAAAGTGATGACAAACTTACGGTATCCTCGACAATGGCACCCACTACCAGCGATGTGAGCAGCGAGCAGACAGTGGCAAAGGCATTCGTAATACCCATTAGCAATCCCGAGTGATTGGGTGACAAATCAATGACATTTACAACGCTGCCAATGCCAGTGCCCGCTCCCAATGCCGATTTGAGCGTAAACAAAGCGACAGCCCAAGCGCTCTGATCCTTGGTCAGAAAACCAATACCAATCAATGTGGCAGCCGGTCCCCACGCAGCGATAGTGTTGACTGTTTTGCGCATAACACTTAAGGTGGCCCACTTGCGAGCCATCACGAAATCCGCACAGATGAGGAAAATGTAGGAAGTGATCCACATGACCAAGTAAGGCAGCGCCGAGAACAATGCATTATTCTTAATGTCAAACTCGAGTACGCCGTGAAAGTATGCCGGTGTCTGTTGATTGGTCATCGAAGCCGTCCAGCCCTGAGCTGAGGTCACAATCAACAGCGCATAGAACGGTGCTGAGGTCAACACGGCACGCCAAGGCAATGGTATCTTCTGCTTATGGAAACCATCTCCGCGCTTCATGGAGTTCTCTATGTAATCCCGCTCAGCCTGTGACACTAGACGGGAGCTGGGTGCATTGTCAGCTGCGAGTAGTATCCATAAAGCACACCAGACCAGACAGATACCCGCCTGTACATAGTAGATACCAGGCCAACCCAGTGAACTCTCTGCAATCACCCCGCTAATGGCCATGGCCAAGAGCAGTCCACAGGCATTGCCCGTATAAGCAATGCTGCCCAGTATATTGCGATCCTTGGGCGGTGCCCATTTGGCCAGGTGTGCAAATACCGCCGGTATTGTTAGACCCTGTGCCAAGCCCATGATAACACGCAGCACACAGAACGCTGACCAACCGCCCCAGCTAACGAAATTTGGCATCAAGGCGCTGGTTAACGCTGTGCATAAGGTGGGATAAAGCAGCATAGTCTTCGCGCCATAGCGACTCACCAAGATGCCAGCCGGAAACTGAGTAACCGCATAGCCCCAGTAGAAGCTGGACAGGATGTACGAACGCTCCGCCTCCGACCATTTGTATTCCTGCAAGCAAAGCGAGTTAACTTAGTTTTCTTGGCAGTGCATTCAATTTAATACCGAAAAATCGGGATTTGCATTGGCTGCATCCGTCATGGCCACAAGTCCCACGCTGACCGAGTTTCGTGCTATAAAATTCACACATATCGCAAAGAAGAGCAGCACCGCCTGCAGGTGTCGTATGCCAATCACAGGAGCTGGGGAAGGTATATAAAAATATGAAAAACAATTATTTTAAAATTATAGCTTTAAATGGGCAATCAAAATTACAAGAATTATTTTAAACTGACACTAAATTCATTTAGTTTAAATCATATTAACTTATTATTCTATATGGGCAAGAAATTTTGAATTTATTTATAAATTAACACTAAATGTATTTAATTTATATTATATATATAAATTATTAAAAACGACCAACAAAATTTTAATTTATTTATTAGTTAACAATAAATTTATTTCATTTAAATTATTTTAATTTATTTTTTTATATGACCAACAAATATATGAATAGCACTAAATTTTATTTAATTGATAAATTTAAAATTAAAATTTTCTTTAACACTAAAGTGACCTATTTTGGTTTTTCTGATATTAATAAATATTTTCTTAAGCACTTCAGTCACTTTATAAATTTAAACTTCGTTTAAACCTTAAACATTTATATTTTTTTTAAATTTAATTTAAAATTCATTTTTCTTTAACATTTAAGTAACTTTTGTTGATTTTTCTGATATTAATAATTATTTTATTAAGCACCTTTAGGTACTTATTTAATTAAAACTCCATTCAAACATTTTACATTTTAAATATTAACATTTTTTAACTTTATATATTTTAAATACATTTTTTCTTTAACACTTAATTAACTTGTTTAGATTTTTCTGATATATATAATTATTTTCTTAAGCACTTCAGTTAATTTTTTTATACTTAAACTCCATTCGAACCTTTATTCTCTATAACAGCACTCATTTTAATATTTTATTCAATAATTGTTATTTAATTTATAACTGTAGACATGTGCGCCCTTGTTGGCCAATGCCAGGTTTACTACTAAACTAGGTGTCTAGAAATCATGGCATATTTATAATTATGCTGTTTACGACTGCAGCTCGAATTTAATTATGAGACGTTGTGGTTTAAACCAACCATAAATGTTATAAATGATAAGATCCACGCGCCTCAGCGCCCAGCAACACACTTAGATACCCTGTAAATTCACATTTAGATGCAGTTAATGCTCAGTTATTGGTGCAGATCAGTTTTCTCTTCAACTCTAGCCTTCATAGCCTCTACTACTGCTACACTGGGTATTGTCCTAGTTCTAGTGGCTCATTTTATAAGAGAGTCAATGCTATTTGATAACGCATCTCTTATATGCCGATAAACAGTTGATAAAAAACCCATTACAATAAAATCTTTGTGTAGTTAGGCCACTTTTTATAACATGATAATTTTCTACATTTTTTTGGTAATTATTTGAAGTGTTCAATTCGATTTTTATTATTTAATTCAAGTTTTTTATCGATTAGATTACAAATGGTTTAAGTTGGCACGAGTAAGGCCTAAAAAAATCACAAATTTCAGTTTGTTTTAAGCTATAAAAATAATTAACAATTAGCCAAGAACTGTGGCCAGACTGAGCGACTTAAAGCTACCCTATAAATGAGTTGAACAATTAACTTATTAAACAAAAATGTTAAGAAAATCTGAGGCATCTCTATCTCTACATAGAACTGTCAGCACTGGGTATGCTGTGTTTGTGTGTGCTCTATGCTGTACCAATAGTTTGCATCAATTTGATTTCTCAGTTTTTCCCTGGCTTTTCTGCTGCTGACTGTCTAAGTTTGTGTGCTGGTTCAATTCCGCATCACGTGGCTGCAGAAAATCCGCCGCATCCCAGGGCTGCAGGTCAGTCGTGCCCCAAATGATGTAGAACAGATTGCCAATGAAAAAGACAATTGCCGTCAATCCAAACACAATTTGCCACTGACTTCGTGAGGCCTAAAGAGAGAGCATGTCATGAACAATCAACAATTGCCTTTGAGATAAGCGCTGGGTACTTACCGTATCAGTGACAATGACACCAACTAGCAGCGGTGTTAACAGCGGAAAGATATTGCCCACACCATTTGTAATGGCCATAACTATCGCCGAATGATTGGGTGAGATATCAATGATGGCCAGTATGCTGCCAATGCCGGAGCCCGCATTTAGGCCAGCATTAATAGTCATCAAAGCAATGGCCAATTCAGTTTGGCTCTTGTCGAGAAAACCAATGCCTATGAGAGCCATTGCTGGTCCCCAAAATGCCACCGTATTGATGGACTTGCGCATTGTGGTCAACGACATCCAATTTCGCGACAGCGCCACATCCGCAAAGATCAAAAATATATAGGACATGCACCACATGGCCAAGAACGGCAAGGCCGAGTACAGTGCATTGCTCTTGATATCCATCTCCAGCACGCCATGCATATACGCCGGCGTCTGTAGTTGCATCATGGAGTTAGCCCAACCCTGGGCACTGCGCACAATGAGCAGTGCAAAGAACGGCGCCGATGTCCAAATAGCACGCCAGGGTATGGGTATTTTCTGTGTATGGAAACCATCCTCACGCTTCATCGAACGCTCAATGTAATCACGCTCGCCTTGTCCAACCAAACTTGAGCTGGGCGCATTGTTGGCGGCCAGCAGTAGCCAGAGTATACACCAGATGGCACAAAATCCCGCTGAAACATAGGAGATTCCTGGCCAGCCTATGGAACTATTTGCAATTAGTCCACTCAACCCCATGGCCAGCACAGAGCCACAATCGGAGCCCGAATAGGCGAATACACCCAAACGATTGCGATCTCTGGGCGGTGACCATTTGGCCAAATGCTCGTGTATGCACGGAAAGATTAGGCCCTGAAACAGACCCATCACAATGCGCAGCACGCTGAATGCCACCCAGCCGCCCCAGCTGATGAAGTACGGCGTCAAAGCACTCAGTATAGCGGTGGCCAGAGTTGGTATAAAGAGCACAACTTTTGCACCAAAGCGACGCACCAGAAATCCCGCCGGAAACTGGGTAATAATATATCCCCAGTAGAAGCTGGACAGGATGTATGAACGCTCTGCCTCCGTCCAGTCGTACTCCTAGAAAACAAATCAAATTTAGTAGGGAATATATAAAATAAATAAACACTTTATATACCGGAAAGTCTGGATTGGTAGTTGACGCGTCCGTCATGGCCACCACGGCGACGCCGACATTCAGCCTGGCTATATAGTTAACG
The DNA here is from genome assembly GCA_035046005.1 of Drosophila acutilabella. Lineage (NCBI taxonomy): Eukaryota > Metazoa > Arthropoda > Insecta > Diptera > Drosophilidae > Drosophila > Drosophila acutilabella. The sequence continues at coordinate 9,171,004 of JAWNOK010000024.1, read as the reverse complement.
ACTATGGCCAAGAAGAGCAGCGCCGCCTGCAAGTGACGTATGCCTATGGCGGGACCTGTAAAATATTTTAAAGAAAAGATACAAGTCATTAATGAAATATACAAACAATTTGAGTTATTGACTTATTGCTTTATAAATCATTTGGCTAACAAGTGCACTAAATTGTGCGCCAATTAAATATTATTTATGGCTTTGATTTTGAGCAATTCGTCAATCGATTGTAAATACACTTTCTATCTAATCGTGAGAAAAATAGCTGATGCCCATAAAATGTGGGCCAAACAATAATGACGGCCAGTTTTAGGGTAATACAAACATTTTGGGTTTTTTTTGCTTAGTTTAAACAGTTTTATTTAATGAACTTGTTAGTAAAGCGTATAACACAGTCGAGTGCTCTCTGGGGTTCTGTGAATTGTGCGTTTTGTAAGTGGTTTTTCAAGTTTTTGGCAGTTTTGTAAATCACAGAAATTTGAATTTCTTAATGAACTCAAAGAAAATTGTTTAGTTAACCAAAAAATACATAGTAAATATTTTTATATATTTTTATAAATAAATTTCCTTTGCTTAGTTATGTTTCATTAATTAAAATTGTTTTGTTAATAAATTCATTGATAAAAGCCTTTAACCCTTTGCTTTGCAGTTAGATTGCTGTATTTAATTTAATACAAATAACAAGTTTATTTTATGTATTTTTTAAGCTGAGTGCTGGTCAAAACATTGTTGTAATTTCGGTTGAGTAACTTAAAGATTTGATGACTTTAAATAAAAATCTTAGCCATTCAATTTAATGAGTGCTTTGCGTAAACAAATTTATTAAACAGCAATTACATAAATGAATTTGACAACTGCACAATTATTTATAACCACTTTTGATGGGGTCAAAAACACACACACACACACACACACACCTTGTTGATTAAGTATGCGTTCCGCTATTTACCTGTATTTTCCGCTACGCTCATCACTCCCGTAGTTTTTGGCAATGCGTGAAAGTTTTTTTTTTTATTAATTAGCTATGACAGAGCATAGAGTACTTTTTTCACACGTTTATTGAATTTTTAAGCAGTTGTTTACGACGGCTTCCTGTACGCAATCCCATTCCAATTCCAAATCATCCAGACAGCAAGGTAAACACACAAGTTTATAGCCAAACCGACGCGATACCAGACGAGAGGCGTCGTCCACGCTTGTCAATATCTCAAATACGTCTGAGCATTATACCGAAAGCCGTCTCAGCCATATAGCACTACGAGTAGTACGAGCAATATCCGATTATTACGGCAATTAGACAACAGTTCTGGTTCTGGTTCTGTTCTTTCATAAGTTGAATCAAGCGGGCGATAACAGTTGCCAGTTTTTTTAAATTTTATTTTTATTTTATTTGACTTTTTTTTTTGCTTTTTTGTATTATGCTATGTGATATAATGAAAATAAAAATAGTTAAAGCTTGATTATAAAACAGCTTCTAGTATGACTGGCATGTCTACCAGTATCAACAGTAAATCAGAGAACATTTCATTGTTACTTTCCTCATTTGTAGCGAAATTTGTTAATCGACAATTACACAGTAATTAAATACATGCACCCTCATTCGATTCTTATCACAATGTGCATTATTTAATTGCAAATCTGACATGTCCAACGTATTAACAGTCCAGCGAGCCGACTGTAAAAGACCGCGTAATCTTTCCAGTGCACATCTATACAAATAGAACGAGCATATAGTTGTCTGATCCGGGTAAAACTTGTTGAGTTCTGTTATTATCACGATTGCTCAGCTTACAGAACTTGTCTTTATAAAAATGTCCTAATTTCGACCGATTTGTCCTATGGGAGCTATAGGATATAGTTGTCTGGTTCGTATAAAACTTGTTGGGTATAGTAACAAAGGTAACATACACATAATATGTGAATTTGGTGCCGATAGCCCTAGTCGTTTCCAAGTAATGGTGTTATGCAGTTAGTTTTTTAATTCATTTGCAAGGGCGATAGGGGGCATGGCTTCAATTAGACACAAACTTGGTCTCTCTAGCTCATATAGACTACGATATGCAGTGGTTCGTACGGACAGACAGACGTACCTGGCTATGGCGACTCAGCTGTAGGTGTTGTTCAAGAATATATATACTTTATAGGGTCGCAAGCGCCTTCTTCTACCTGTTACGCCCACTTGGCGTCTGACAAACCTAATGGACTCTCTGTACTCTTACTATGTACGGGGTCTAATGAAATCTGTTAGCCAAAACTGCAGTTGTACTTGAACTGATCAGAAACTGGCTCTTACCTGAATGCATTCGATTATTGGCAAATTAAATATTCAATTGACCGAATTTGAGGCAAGTATTAAAATGTTATCCAGTCTCATTTGATACGTAAGCCGACCAAAAAATTCTTGGAAAATATGAATAGGCTTTAAAATTTGTTAGCTGAAAACTTTGATGTAAACTAAGTTAATACACTACGCTAAAACTAACAAATTATATAAAATAAAGTAAAAAGAATAAATATATAATATATAAATAAATTAAAATAAATATAAATAAATTAAAATAAATATAAATAAATTAAAATAAATATAAATAAATTAAAATAAATATAAATAAATTAAAATAAATATAAATAAATATAAATATATTTAAAGGCATAAACAGGAATTTATTTAATTTATTATTCAACTTATTTAATTCAACTTAAAGTGTTTTATTTGATATATATGATCAATCAGCATTTAGCAGCAGTGAATTTTCAAAGGAAATGTCTTAATAAATGGATTGATTTAGTAAAATTTAATTTATTTAAAAATCAAAGACTTCAAGCAAGCCATAAACCATTGAATTATTTAATAAACTTATTCGTTATCTAAATAAATTCTTACACTACTTTTACCAGGCTTCAAATTTTTGTTTTATAAAATTAATTAAAGTTACAAATTGACAGCTTGTTTATAAAAGTCTGCCAGCTGAGTTAACTGGCTTTTATTTGGGCTAAACTCTACTAACAAAATTAAACAATAAGCATAAATAAACTAGACAAATTCTAAGCGCTGCCCTAACAACTTATTGTTACTTAACACAAGCTCAAGTTGTGTGCAGTTTTCTAATCTGCAGTTCATTTTACTGAAACTTCTCAGAGTGTATGTGTTTTGGCCAATGAGGCGTGTAGTGTTGGCTAAAATGTTAGCTGCATTGGGTTTCTCCCCCTTATATAGTTTTTTTCTAGCCCAAGAGCAGCTGCAAAATAAATGTGAATTTCATGAAATAATGGCGCAAAAATACTTTATGATGCAAAATGCATGGCGGCAAAAACCACAACAACAACAAAAATAAGGGGAAAAAAATAAAATTGAACGAGTAGAGCTTAGCAGGGAAAAGGAGCGAGGATTTGCTGGGTTGCAGGATGCAGTAAAATGGTTGTGCAGCAGCTAAGCGGCAAGCAGCTGCCACAATCAAGTCAACAGGAGTCGAAAAATGGTTCACACACACACACAGAGGACAGCAACAGCTACACCAGCAAGCATGACATGGTAAATGGACAGTGTTCATGTATGTGTCAGGATCTAAGGTCATTTTCAATTTGCATAAATCATGTATGTCCATGTGAGGCCCCAAACTGCTACGCTCTATAGTCCAGTGTGTGTGCTCTCAAATAAAGCCACAACAATAGCTTGATAAATAAAATTGCAAACTTATACGAGCAGTTTGCTCGATACATTACATATTGTATATACTCTAATTTATCGCAGAGTTAAGCTATAGACGCATTATGTATTTATTTTAACTTCGTCCAGGGCATATGGGGCGTATGCGCAATGTTTGGCGTGCCAATCAAATTTTTGACAAACTTCTGCTGCCGCTGCTGCTGCTGTGACGAGCACTTGTAGTCGGCCAAATTTTCTGCAAACTTGGCAGTCAAAAAGTCAACCACATGCAATTGCCATGACAAGCCGTTAGAGATGGCCACAATAACGATATTTTTAACGATTAATCGATGTTTAAAGCCAAGACACAAAAGAGTTTACTCTACTTTACTTTATTTAAGCGCTGCTGTTGCCAGCTCTAGCAGCAGCAGTTGGTTGAGAGGGTGGTGGCATTGTGGCTGCTGGTTTAGGCCCTGTTACCAACGTGCAAACATTGCACAAAGTTGATTTATAAGACTTTCATATGGCGTCACAGTGGAGTCGGTTTGTGTTTGGGTTTTTTTGGGGTCTGCGTCCGTCTGTTTTGATCATTTGTGAATCATGTCTAGCTGTTTTGACTTTGATTTATATGCTGTGCATATGCCTGACCACAAGCACAGGCTACAATTGTGGACCATAAACATAGCGACATCAGCGACATGGCCGGAAACGTATATAGCAACGGTTAGTGTGTCCAGAGCAGGCGAGCCAACCAAAAATTTTCCTAATTCCCATAGAAAATTCTAAAATCCAAATGGCGCCAGTTGCCATACAAGGCAATCTACACTAAAATATCCACATAGTGACCCACAAAAATTATTTGATTCAAGCTAAAATTGCATTGCACTCGAATTGAGTGGTTGAGGGGGCCAAATTGTGCATGGAATTGTCGTTAAGCGGATGTCCTAGTGGCTGTCATATCACAGGGTATTTGGCAACGCTACTCGATTCATTTCGATTCGCTTCGATTCGCCGCATTGTAAAATTTACGTAAAACCGCTTAATTGGGTTGAAATTATTTTGTTTATAGGCGAGTGAAAGTTTTAAAAGCAACCGCGGCTATAATAACAGCACAAAGTGTGCAATTGTGGCTATTAAAGGATGTGTTGTTAATGCAAATACGTGCATGTAAATACCAAAAACTGATTATTTACCATCAACCGGCGCTAACTAACCTACAGCAGTACATACTTTTATACAATTTCCATGATATTTAATTATACAATAAAATCGGTTAATTTAACAATAGTTTTAGTACTAAAATGAAAAGGTATAGAAATGACAGCGATGCCTACCTAGCGTTGCCTTTGCATCACAATATTAAACTTGGCTATGGCCGCCTCCACATATTTCTCCTTCTCCGCCAAATCCGATTTGAGCAATGTCTTTAAATCCTGCAAGTTGGGCATGCTCTGGCAATCGCGTACATTGATTAATGCACGGAAGACTGTGTCCCATGTCTGGCGACTAAAGTAGCGTGGAAATGCTTGGTTTGGCATCCAAATTCCGCCAGCTTGACGCTGTGTCACCTCCATGTAACGGCCAAAGAGCAGCACATGCATAACACCAGCAAGTCCAAATAAATCCAATTGATAGGTCCAACGACGTTTGGTGCGCATCTCAATGCACTTAAGAGCATCATCGTTGTACACATAGTCGAAGGTTTGATGCGCCGGAAACAGTTTGGTGTCGATGGACACACCAAAGTCAATTAACTGCACGCTCAGCTGCTTGGACTGTAGACTCAAGCTGTAAGTAGAAAAGGAAAACGGCGTTAAAATGGCCAAACTTTAAGAATGTAACTAAAGCTAATGATTGATGGGCTGGCTGGACTAGTAACCCAGGTTTATGTATAACTGATTAATCGTTTAAAGAGTTGGTCTACTCAAAAAAGCCTTTAACTCAAGCTTAAGCATAGTTTTCTTCTTACGGTTTAGTTAGCAAAAAATTGTCTGCCTTGATGTCGGCATGTATTATGCCCATGGCATGCAAATGATCCACAATGTCCAGCAGCTGACAGCACAGATGCATAACAACATATTCATCCATATTCTTATTAGCATGCTTCTTGTACTTGTTACATATATTGATCAGCGAACCGTATTCCGAGAGATCCGATATAAAAATGCTGCTGTTGTTGCCCACCAGCGCATAATCGATGCTCATAAAGGCAGGAATCTGTAAAGTTCAAAGGATTAGCATGGAATTTGTCTAAGTTTAAAGTAATCTCTTACCATCTCCTCGTTGGTAAGTCGTGAATGCACCTCCAGGCATATGTAATACTCCCAGTAATTGGTGGGTTTCTCCTGTTTGAGCGCCACCTTCTTCCCCGAGTTCTTGTGTACACCGCTAAATATGGAGCCGTAGGCGCCTTTGCCAATGATTTTGTGTACATCGAACTTTTCGCCTTTTATTTCTAGCGTGGATTGTGGTGTCAAGCGCTTGACATAGCCCTGTAGCTCACAACTGGGCAGCTTTTCAATGTACAGCGAGAACTCAATGGAGTCCAGCAGCGAGTTTATAATGTCCACACTAAATGGATTCACATCGTTTTGAGCGAGTGTTTGATTCAACATAGTCTCATCGATGTTGCCCTTGCGATGCTCATAGGTGTCCTTGCTTGTTGCACTGTGACTCGTCTCTTGCCAGGAATTGTGCGACTGTTTGGGAGTTAATGGCGTGGACTTGTAGTAAATGCTTCGCTCGTCATCCTCTACAGCTGCTGCTGGGGCTGGTGCTGCTTCAGGCTTCACCGCTGGCACCTCCACAGCTTCCACAGGTGACTTGCTTCGCTTGTCCGCCACTGGCAATAACGTTGAATTCTTGATCATACTTAAGTTGCTGGCAAACATTTCAGTTGCCGCATTCAATTCAAAGTAATCGCTGCCTGTTGATGGCTCCGATGTGCTGGTTATCTTCTCTGGTTTATCCTGTGATTCATTCAGAAATTTAAGCTTCATGGACGGGGAGGGATTATTGCCCAGTTTAATGTCACCAAACGATGCAGTTAACTGGGCTGCTACACTTGTCTGCTGCTTCTCGGGAACTGCAGCGGTTGACGCTGGCGTTGGCATCGTCTCATCCAGAAATATATTGAATTTTGGCTGTGGACTTGGTGCAGTTAGCGGCTGTGGTATGGGACAACTGCTTAGTTCGGTGCAATCCTTCATAAAGGAAGCGGTTAGGTGAGCCGGTCCAATGGTCAGCTGTGGCAATGGCTGTGTCTCCGCTACTGTGCAGTCCATCATGGCTGGCACTGCTGCTGGCGGTGGCGGTGGCATTGTTTCGTCCAGAAATATTTCGAATTTCTTTTGTGCTGCCTGCGGCGGTGGCATCACCGTCACCACCTGTGCCTCCGACTCCAGCTGCGGTTGTGTCTCTGGCACAAATGACAGATCGGCCATAAAGGAATCGGTTAGTTTACTCATGACGGTCGCTGGTTTGCTGCCAGTCAGCTTGTCTGCTTTCAGGGAATAGCTCACATCGTCGAACATGTCGAGGGAATGTTTACCAGCCTGTGGAGCTTCCTTAACGCTCTTGCCAAACACATCGGGCGTTTTTTGATTGCAAAAACGCTTCAAGCCGGACGCAAACATGGGCGAAGCAAACGCCTTGGGCTTTGCCGGTGTCTTGCAGAACAAACTGTTCAGTTCATCCTCCTCATCGGCCTCCTTTGGCAGCTGTGGCAGTGCTGGCTGGTACAGCTTTGAGGCATTCCCTGCAGGCTGATGCAGCGATATGTCTGGCAGTGGCAGTGGCAACGGCAACTTGGGCAGCGTCTCGGTCTTGTCCTCCGGAAAGCAGCTCATCAATGGTCTGGTAACCGTTTCTGTTTTGTCCTCCTGGAAACGCAGCGACTTCAGCATAGGCACACTGGGTGCATTCGGTTCCCAGAGCTCCAAGCGCTCAAAGTTACCAGCCACTGGCTCCTCACTCAACACAGACAAATCGTTGACCATTTGACGCTGAAATCTTGTTGGTCCTGGCGTGCACTCGCCGTGTACTCTGGACGGTGCTGGTGTGCCATCCACAGTGGCACTCTGCAGTGTATCGGAATCGGAAGGAGATGTGGCCGAAGCGAGCGTAGATTTGGTAGTTGCACCTGTGCTGCCATGTGCGCCATGCTCTGAAGTCTCTAGAATCGTGGAGAGCTGTTTACGCAGCATTGGCGACACAGAACGAGTTGCAATAACAGTGCCCGGTGTGGCATCTAGTTCGGCAGGCTCCTCGCCAGCCACAGTCGATGCTGGAGCTATGGGTGATGGTGTGGGCACTGGTGAAGTGTCCTTGAGTATGGTGCCAAACTGACGCAGTGGCGCCTGTTTCTGTGCCGCCTTTGGTGTGCTCACAGCTTGAGATTTGAGGAATGTGTTGAACTGTTGCGTGGAGCACGTTTCGTCGGCATCGAAGAAGGCACTTGGAGTGGGTTTACCACGTGCTGGCGTTGGCGGTTCATCATCCTCGTGAATCTCAAATTTACTGCTCATAGCTGGCGGTGGAGCTTGCGGTAGCGGTGGCTGTGGCACCGCAAACTTATTCTCCACCACAATGCCAGCTGCCATTGATGTTGTGGGTGCTTCCTCCGTGTGCTCCTCTTCTTCGTCCTCCTCCATCACTTTGGATATGTTGGGCATAACCGATTTCCGACTCGATCCCGGTTGCATGGCGGGAAAGAAACTCTTGCGTCGTGGCACCTTCTCATCGGGCATGAGCACGGTCTCCTCCATGTCCATTTCACCATGCTTTTTCTTGCGTTCCTCGCGCCACTTGACTGCTAGTATCTCCTCCAACTGATACTCCTGCTGCTCCTCATCGTTGTAAAGCTTTTCCATTGGTGTTTTTAAAGCTGGCACCTCGGGCAGCTTGCGGTAGCCATCCATCTCATCACTCGGCTGTGGCTTTGATTTCGTGGCAAAGTTGGGATAACGACGTACGCCATAGGTGGCACCATTGCCCCACCATTCGTTGTTGCGCTTCACGAATTGATGTTGATCATTGCGTTTCTTAAACCAACAATAGGCCAGATACTCCTCCGGTGAGAACTCCATGTTGGGACGTGGATAAAACATGGCTTTATTGTAACACGGCAGCGCATTCTTATCGGGCTCATCCTCAATGGTTACTGGTGTGACCCAGGGCTTTTGTGGCAGATTCTTGGCCACAAAATTGGGTGGACACTTAAAGGGCTTATCGAAATTACGCTCATAGTTTGTAATGGGTGGCGCTGCCTTCTCATCAACATGTATGGGAAATGCCGGATCATGTGCCACAGTGCCACCAAATATTTTGCCATGCTTGTGGGGCTTGCTCCAGGCAATGGGCTCCTTTAGATTCTCCTGTTGTCGCGCTGAATCAATAATGGAACGTAAAGTGGACTTGCCAGCCTCCGTGGTACCTTCTGAACCAGCCGCAGGCGGCACTGGCGGTGGTGGCATATTAACATCCGCATTCTCATCGTTAAACACTTCCAGCTGTCGGTTGGCATTGCGACCGGCTCGACTTGTGCTGGGTCCATCAAGCTGCAAGCATAGACAATTGTCTATATAAGCTACTGAGTGGGTAAACTACTGAACTCACCTGCACCACTCCAGGCATATTACTGCGCACAGCTGCTCCCGTGCGCACACTGCCCACGGTGACGGTGTTCTTCTGCCGCTGGCCACGCAGTGAGCGTAGTGCCAGTCTACGATCATTCAGCTCCTGTGTAACCAAATTGGCCTCCTCCCCCTCGGTGTACATCATGCGCTGGGCCACCGTATAGCCAAAATGCTGATGTGCCTCTTTCAGTTCGTCCAGCGGCTCGGCACGACAATCGATGCCCAAGCGAAATATTTCATCAGCTTTACGCATATTCCCGCCCAGATCGTAGCTATAGGCCCAGGCGATGTAGAAGTCGGCCAGCATGGTGCCAATGCCGCTGTTGTACATCTCCTGGTAGCACTCGATCTTGTCGCCCTGGTTGCCCATCTGCAAGCAGTTTAAACACACGTAATGACAGTCTCGAATGGTTTATTAGTTACTTACAAACTTAATGAAGAGCTTTATGAGACGCGGATCCTGTTTGTAGCGTTCATCCTGCTCGAAGCGGGCCAAACACTTGTGCATCACCTTCTGCAGCCCGGAATTGCTGCCACCCGCTGGATAACTCTGTTCGATCCAACAAATGTAGGTATACCAGGCATCCAGTGGATCGTCCCCGTTATAATTCTTAATATCCAATTCCAACTGTTTGCGCTGTGCGGCCAATTCCTGGGACGCATCTTGACAAAGGGATGCCTGTAGCAGGCTGGCGTTACGCCCACTTGCCAAGGGCTGTATGTTCTCCTTAGCATTATCAAAGTCCATAATTATACAGATAATTCCAACAAACTAAGCACGAAGAAAAATAAATAGCTCAAATGCAACAAATAAAACAATTTAAGCGTAGAATTTTACAAAACCGCGCGAACAGTAAGTGACGCTTAAATTGAATGGCGGCGCTGAATTGGCAAAGGTATCGATACGCTTCGATAACTCTTACAAGGCGAGTATGCTGTCAAAGGTGTGGAGTTATCGAGCAATTGCTTTTTATTATTTTATATTTTATGTTTTTATTGATGGTATAAAGAGCAATTGGCAAGCGAACGAATGGCTTTGCTAAGCAAACAGTTTACTAAATAGAAAATAAATTGTCAATGAGTAAATTATCGATACTTTTTATCGCAGCCCTGTTGTACTGCAGTCGTTTCGTATGTAACGGCATTTGCTATCAGCTGTTTGCCAATGTTCTGAAAAGAATTCGCTCTCTAGCAAGCAACACACAACTGATAAGAAAAATGTCCTAAGTTAAAACAAACAAATTATTTTAAGTGTAGTGAATAATACGAATCGTGTCGTATTATTTTATTTTATTTAAGTTTTGTTAAGTGTAATTTTGTTTGACCCTTATGTTAATGTTTCATTTGTAATTGTGTTTAATGTAAGGATTGAAAATAAATCTGTCGCTGCACATCAATTGTCTCAGTGTATCGAGTCCTAAACGCAGAAACTAACGTATACGAGTTTTGCTAAGTGTATTTTTGTTTGACGGTAATATTAATGTTTAATTTGTAGTTGTGTTTAATGTAAGAATTGAAAATAAATCTGTCGCTGCACATCAATTGTCTCAGTGTATCGAGTCCTAAACGCAGAAACTAACGTAAACGAGTTTTCAAAAAAAAAAAAATTAATCCTGGCTGATGCCTCTAAATCTCGACTCCCATCAAGTTACAAAATTAATTTTGTTAACAAAATTATCTAAAAGTTATGGAAATATTCCAGGCTGAAGCCTCTAAATCTTGACTATTATCAAGTTACAAAATTAATTTGTTTAACTATGTTATCTAAAAGTTTTGAGGAAATATTCTACACTGCAAACAATTTGTTATCGTTTACATTATTTGGCGTTTAGGCATCGATAGCTAGTCTTGTTTATACCCCTTCCCCAGTACTAACGCTGCTCTCACTTAACTAATACTTAAAAACGACGCTGCTCGAAACGATTCGAGAAGCGTCCCCAGTTCCCGTTGCCTCCTCCTCCTCCTCCTCCGCCGACGAAGTTGCCGCTGTTGTTGCCTCCATTGCTGCCGTAGCTATCATTGCCACCGTCATCAAAGCTTTGGTTGTTGCCGCCGCCAAATCCGCCTCCTCCGCCAAATCCGTTGCCACCGCTGTTATTGAAGCCACCGCCACCGCCTGCGCGATTGCCGTAGCCTCGTCCACCGCCGCGGCCTCCGCCTCCATAGCCGCCACCTCCTCCTCCTTGATTGCCATAACCACCACCGCCGTTGCCTCCTCCGTAGTTGTTACCATAACCGCCGCCGCCTCTTCCGCCATAACCACCACCACCACTACCGCCTCCTATATCGTAGCGAGCACGCTTTGGTGGTCCTCCGCCAACGCCGCCGTTACCACCACCGACTCCTGCTCCTCCTCCTGTGCTGCGAGTCATGTGAGGCAGTATGCCAGCATTTCGTGACAACTGATAATCCCCAGCATTCTGCACGCAAAGATCTCTGATCACATTCACCAGCTTCTGATAGGGAGCAGCCAGTTCCAGCACCTTGCCAGGATTATCACAGGCAATGGTAATGAGATCCTCTAGAGCTGGCTTCAAAGCGCCAATCTTTGCGGCATGTTCCGCATTCATTTGAAAGTTCAACCAGTTGTCCACACGCACCATGTTGTCAGCGCTTAAATCGATCTTACGCGAACCAAAGATCATGACCTGCAGCGGAGACACCATGGACATCTGCTTGCAGGAGACGGCACGTGTGCGTATCTTCTCGCCAAAGACAAAGAAGGGATACTGGAAGGATACGCCCAGATTGCTGCAGTTCACCGATGTCTTGTGGATGAGAGCAGCCTTCGATTCGGTGGTCAACACCTTGCGCTTCTCCTTGTGCACACAGATATTGGGATAGAGGCCCAAGCAGAGCAGTGCAAGCGATATATCCAGCATGGGATCATCCGCATTGGCATCCACGCGGTGGGACAGCATACACTCCTCGGGGAAGCCTGCCTGCTGCAGCAGATCAAGCAACTGCATCTTGGCATCGTACATCACATTCATGGTGGACATTTGCAGACCCTTCCAGTCACAGAAGCGTGCCTCCTCCATGCTGCCACGCACCTTGGCATTGTTCCACATCTGTGTGGCCACAATCATGGCCACATGATCGGAGCACTTGCGTCCACCCAAAGCCTTCTGATGATTGGCCAAACGGCGCTGTCCAATGTCCAGAGCAAACACCTCCGAGAAGGTGCTGGAATAGGAGGCCATGCTGGCGACCAAATCAGCGCAGCCAAAGACAGCGCCCAGCACCAGCATCTTGCCCAGACGCGGTTCAATGGGCAGACGAGCCAGTAGACGTCCCAAGGGTGTCAGGTTGTCACAGCTGTCCAGGCAACGCATCTCGCGCAGCAACACCTCCGCCTCGATGACAGCATCCACTGGCGGCGGCTCCAGAGCCTTGGACAGAAAATGATGTATAGCTCCAAGACGCAGCAGCTTCACGGTCAGTGCAATCTCATGCAGTGGTGTACGGAACATTTCCGGTGTCAGATTCTCTTCCAGCTGCTCGAAGCGTGCGCGTGAGCAGAGCGTGAAACAGAATCCTGGACGTACACGACCAGCACGACCCTTGCGTTGCTCCAGATTGGTCTTGCTGGCCCACACTGTGGCATAGCTGGTCAAATTGTTGTGGGATGTGAAGAGCTTCATGCGTGCCTTGCAAATGTCCACAACAAAGACGATGTCATCAATGGTAATCGATGTTTCCGCAATGTTTGTGGACAGTATGATCTTGGTGACGCCATCGGGCACCGGTTCAAAGACCTTGCGCTGATCATCGCGTGGTATCTGCGAATGGCAGGGCAGAATGCGGTACAGCTGCTGATTGCCAAAGCTATTGGAACCCTGCAGGTACTTCATCAAGGCAAAGATCAGATTCCAACCGGGCAAAAAGACCAAAATGGCACCAGGAATATTCTTCGATTTGATGTGAATCAACAGAGATTCGAGCAACTCAAAGCTAACATCCGATTCGGATAACATGGCCATGGCATTGCGCGTCTGTTCCGTGTACTTCTCGCCACAAATCTTGTTGAGATTCTGTTCGCCCTCCTCGTTGGCTTCGCTGGTCAGTATTTCCTCCTCATCGTCGGCATCTTTGCGTTTGCGACGTGACTCGATTGTGGGTACAAACTGCGTCATCTGTATGATGTCCTCCAGGAAGAACTGCTGCACGGGAAAGCCACGTCCAGGCACCTCCAGCACGGGACAGCCATTGAAGTACTGCGAGAACAGCGTGGTGTCAATCGTGGCAGACATCAAGATAACTGGAAGGCGAAGAGGATTAGGTACAGTTAAATTTAGTGACTAGGAGGAACTTACTGTGCAGCTCTGGGTAGGTGGCCACCATGTCACGCAAGATGACTAGCAGAAAATCACTGTTCACATCACGTTCATGAATCTCGTCCACAATGATGTGGGAAATGCCACGAAGACCTGCCTCCAGTTTGCGCAGCAGCACGCCCACAGTGCAGAACAGTATGGAACCGTAGGGACGTGGAAAGACGGACTCGAAGCGCACGGAATAGCCCACAGTGTCACCCAAATGCTCACAGCGTTCACGTGCCACACGCTCAGCCACTGAAATGGCTGAAATGCGACGCGGTTGTGTTACATAGATGTTGGCATATCCACCCTGTCCGGAGGTGATGTAGTCATCCAGTATGTACTGAGCTATCTGCGTGGTCTTGCCACAACCGGTGTTGCCACGTATAATCACCACAGGATGCTCATTGATGGCCGTCATGATCTCTGAACGCATGGCTGCAATTGGCAACTTATCGCGGAATTCCAAGAACTGACGATACTCGGCATTGTTCTGGCGACGATTGCGCATATCACGCTCATAGTCCATGGACAGATCGTCAATGGATGCAGTGGCCAGTTCGCCCTCATCAATGTTGCACGCATGCCAGGCATTCCAGTTGGGCTGGGGTGGTGCCCAGGGAATGACAGCGGTGCACTCCTGGCGTCCATCGCCCTCCACAGCGACTTCGTTGCGGTTCTGAGCCACCTGCGTGGGAATTTAACAAAGATTTAGTCAAGGAGGAGTAAGGAAAGTGAGCGGTACTTACAATCAGCGACATGGGTGGTCCATCCTTCTCTAGCTTGATGTTGCGCGGATTAACCACAGCCAAATCCAGTTCACTGATCACCTCATCCAACTCAGCAATGTGACGTTCATCGATATTAACCGGATACGGCTTCAAGTCCTCATCCTTCTTCTTCTTGAGCGTACCGCTGAATGCCTCGATTACCTTCAGATGGAACAGCTGGCGCACCAAAGACAAGGCACAGGATTTGCTGGCCGACTTCTTGTTGGAGCCCGTTTCACGAGCGGTTACCTTGCGCTTCAGGGCCGGCACATAGATTGATAGCTCGGCCATGAAGCTCCTAAATTGTGGAAAGGTCGAGGTAGAGTGGTATTAAACTTCTCCAGGATTAAGTAAGTGCCGTCTGCTGGTTGTCACCAGACTTACCGTGACGAACAAAAGTGTTGTGGCAGAATTCGACCTGTTGTGCGCAAAACGGATGAAAATTTCCAACAACTTTTGGATCTCTCGACTGCCAGGCAATCAGAGCAACAGGGCGCACACAAGTTAATGGTAGTCAATCCGCTGATATCGGCAACGGAGTCCATGTTTTTAGCCGGGTTTTTTTGTTGATTTGTGTCTTTTGTTGTTTGCTGCCCCGTTGCTCTGTAGGCCAAGTCGTGCCACGATGCTAATCATGTTTACTGTGTACAGTACACGCTCGATAATCGTTGCGCACTCCCAAATCAGAGTTCGTTTGTCTTATCGAGCGTCTACTGTGGTGGTCTGAGAGCATTTCCACATCAAATCAAATGCTCCGTTCTCTTCACGTATTGCGCACATCAGGTCGTCGAAATTTGTTTCCAAAACTACGAGCTGCGCTCCAGATTTAGGCTCGATTAACGCTAAATCCAGTGCGCAGCTATCCATATAACAAAAAAAATTGTATAGACGAAGGAACAAAAAGATGAATTAAATCGATATGTGGAGTAAGTGACGCCACTTACCTGGCATGATCGGGACCAACGGGTGTGTACTTGTAGTCATCACGTATATTATTGGATTGCTTGTAGATGTTCAGACGATCCTTGGCATTCTCAATGGTCCAATTGCCATGAATGGCAGCATTCATATCAATGGACTCTGCCTCGTTCATGTCCTTCTGCTCCTGCACATGATCGATGAGATTGAAGCGATCGCGACTGCCCACCTGATGGTTTAGTGGACGATATGCCTCGCCCAGATCCTGTGGACCCGCAGCACCGCCAAACACACGACGTGTAGGAGCAGCGCTACCAGGCCCACCACTGGTATTGCGTCCGCCTGATGAATCCCCCGGCGGCGCTGTTGGATCTGACGGCACATCGCTGGCTTTGATTTTACCCTCGCGCACCAAATGATTGACGTAGTCACGTGATGCATTTTTCTCCGCATCCTTTTTGTTGGTCGAATTGCCCACGGCTATGTAACCGCCCGGGTCGACACGCACCTCACACAGAAAGCGCTGACGGTGTTTGGGTCCTGCACAAGACACAAAAAAAAAATCAATTAAATCAATAAACACAAAATAAAATCAATTAACACAAAAAAAAAATAAAAAAAAACAATTTTATGTGCTTCTCATTTTACCGGTGGGACGCGTATCGAATTTGGGTTCCGTTTGGTTTTTAGCACAATATGAAAACAAAAATGATTTTATATCCATTTTGGGCACACAAAAATAAACACTTTTATATTTTTTTGATTTTAGGAAAATTAAATTAGGCGTCTGCTTTTGGTCAGCGCTCGAGACACAATTAAAACCGGCCAGGAGCAACTTAAAACGAAAACTTTTTCCAGAGCCCTGTTAGGTTTAACATTAGTGTTGCAGAATTCTGCCCGTTTTACAGCACTGAACTGTTAACAACAACATTTCCCAGATAATCGGTGATGGTATTTAATTTCACACTATGTTAACGGTCAGCAGTATTTTTTTGGTATTCAGAAATTTTTTTATAAAAAAATTATTTGTTTTAAACCACTGAGAGCCACAAAACCATCAAGTTTAAAATAAAACAAGTATTTTCTTATAAATAATATCTATTTATAATAAATTAAAACATTTTTATAGTAAAATCAATTTTTATTTTTAATACCTTTGAATTCAAATTTGGTATTTTATTTTCCCGCCAGTTCTAATAGGAAAATAGTGTAAATGGCAACTCTGACTGACTGTATAAACAGAAAATACAGCTCTGCATCTAATCGCTTTGCATACCTGTTTCTCATCAAATGTATCAGACAATCAGTGCTATCGCTTTGCAGTGCTATCGACTGTCGCGCAGGTTTTCATCGGGGAGCCATTTTCGCTGCAGCTGAAAAACGCAAGTTAAATAACTTAAAAATGTAAAAGAAATACAGTAAATAGTGAAAACGAATATAGTAATAATGTGTGCATGTGTTTCAATAGTTTACCAGTGTTTTTAAATTGTTTTTTTGGCCGCGTCCGTCTTGTTGTTTGGCCACCAGCATCACATACACATACACCACATCCATTTATATATATACACACACACACATGCAAAAGTGCCAGAAAAGTACATACAAACGCACACTCACAACACATTGGCAGCCGTGTGTGTAAGCATTTAATTTAGTTAGAGTGCTTCAACAATTTAAAATCGTTGAATAGTGTGCAGCAGTTATGCAGTGGCCAGTGCGTGTTGCCATAAATGCAAAACTATAAAGCATCACAAATAAATTAATTAACTGACGACGCGCGACGTTCAGGCGCAAGTAACAAAACATAAGCAGTAAGAAAGAGCGAGAGAGATAAGTGCCAACACCCCATGTTGATCGCGAGTGAGCAAATAAACAACAACAAAGATACAAATAGTTTGAATGCAATTGTGTGTACATGTGTGTGAGTGTGTGTATCGTCCTCGCATAAACAAACGAGTGCAATTGAATTGTAATTGGCGTGCATTCGTCAGTGTCTGTGAACTGTGAGCGTGACTGTGTCGGTGTCTGCGTGTGCCTGTGCCTGTGTGTGAGTGAAAGTAACAGTAAAACTCCACACATAAACACACACACACGAGCAAAAATTTGGCTTCCATTCATATTGCATTTAAAATTCGTCACAACTGACGCACACACACTCATCGAGTGAGAGAGCAGCTTGAAACGAAAAAAACAAAAAGTCCTCCAACTTCTCACAATGGGCAACTGTCTACGCACACAGAAAGCCGATGAAAAGCCTCATGCAGGCGATGTCCGGAATCCCCTCGAGGATCCCGGCGCTGGCATCAGCGGAGTCGGTGTCGGTGTGGGTGTACCACAAATAGTTATGCCCATGCCCGGACAGCCAGCTGAGCAAATACGTCCGGTACCACAAATACCCGAAAGTGATGCTGCCAATGCGAATGCAAAAATATTTGTTGCTCTCTACGATTACGATGCGCGCACAGATGAGGACTTGAGCTTCCGCAAGGGTGAGCACTTGGAGATACTGAATGACACACAGGTGAGTGAATCATGCCCAAAAGAGTAGAATGAGAAAGACAGATGTAGAGAGTGGGAGAGCGGGAGAGTTCAGAGAGAAACAAAATACTGATAACAAATTGAGTATTTGAGTAAATTTCGAGCTGCTTATCAAATAACTTATCTTCAATAATTACACATATATTTTTTAAATTAACTGTGTGTGTGTGTACTGCACGCATATCCAATTGGAAACTTTGAGCATTTTCCGAGCTATGCATAAATTATGGCTTGAAAAGTTCGTGAAAGCTTTAATTATTCGCTTTATTGAAGCTCCAAGGCATCGCATGCAATTTATTTATGTTTTTCAATCATGAAAACTCTTTATGACATGCAAATTAAATACTTTTAACTACAATACCCCACTCATATAATATTAATTTTAATTTTATAACTTTTTCAACCATTAGTCAAATAATCAATAGTTTGCTCATACAATGTTTTGATGGTATAATAATCGAATTTCAATTGTTCAAATCAATTCTTTGTTTATTTTCATTTGCCACTCACAATTTGTTGCTTCACGTTCGGTGAACGGTTTTTACTTTTATTTATTATTTATTAAATTTCCACTTTGAGTGAATGCGTTGCGAATGCGTCACAATAAATCGCAACTTTAAGACTTGTCAACTTTTCTTCTCTTCTTTTTCGCTTTGATATTTTTTCTTCATGGTTTGTTTCAATGTCATCGAAGAATGGGAAATTGAGTTGGCAGCAAACCAGACAGCGTAATTGTGGCCAGTTTGCCACTTGCCACTTGAACCAAGCGCAAAACGCAGCCAATGAAAAACCCCAAATTGCTAACTGAAAACTGCAATTCCGACCACAATCCAACTTGCAATTTAAAGCCAGACGGCATTTTCCGAGCGCAAATTCGTTTGGAAATTTGTACGTTAGCTGGTTTTTCCTCTCTCTTTCACACTCCCGCTATTGGTCTCTCTTATGCTTACTAATTGTACAGTTACAGCTGATATTATTATTATTATTTATGGAGCATAGCCGGAAATGGCGTCTGAATTACTATACGTTTCGTAGTCTTATCAATCGAGTGTTTGTTTATATAGAAAAAAGGGAATTTCCAGTAAAAAAAATATACGCTGCAATAAGTTGTAATTGATAACAATTTGTTTATTAAATATATGAATAAGCAGAGATATACATAGATATAGATCAAGAATAGTATTTTATTTTAGCTTAATAAATCAATAATAAACTATAATTAGCTTTATAGAAAAGTCATATTCAAAATTTGTCTCTAATTAATTACAATAAGTACTTTTGTAAATTATTTTAAAGAAATCCAATAGTTAATTTTATTTACTAATTGGAATTACCTAATGTTAAACCCAAAGAGCAATCAAAATTCGTCTGTCTGCAGACCTTGTTTAGTTTTTTAATTAAAGCAGCTAACAAATGCAACTTCAGTTAAAAAAATCTAAACAAAAAAAAAATATACAAACAATTTCAGTAGCATGGCAGTGAGTCAAAAATGTTTGGCATATTTGTTAAAAATTCTATGATTAGCTTAAGACATGGAGGTCACACGCCCACTGCCGCCCCCTTGCTGATTGTATTGTGACATAAGGCGCATTCAACTCTTGCAGCATAGCCACAATCAAACTACTTATATTTTTATAGCACATGCATATTTTAAGAGTTTACGTCAGCATAGCCATGACCACCTTACGGCCAGATATATAGATAAATGGCTAAATAGATGAGTGAATGGGTAGATGGATGGATGGATGCATGGGGAAGTGGGTTGGAATGATCTGACCATTAGAGCTGCTGAGTCGACGCCTGGCTGACTGCTTAGACAAGTGTTGGCGGCGCCTAAAAGCATGACGTCCACCTTTGGCTTTTGGCCAAATATTGCGCACTTGCTGTGGAATGGGCCAACTAAATTCAGTATCATTTATATTGCAGCAATAATTTGCTCTCTTTCTGCTGTCTCTCTCCCGCTCTCTCTCACTCCCGCTTTATGTATTTATCTCTCGTTGGCAGTTGTCGCTAACAAAGTAGAGTAATCAGCCAGCAGCTTGCGGCTGTTTCCGGTAGCGGTGCACAGACAGCGTTTAATTAAAGCACAACAATAACAACAACAACAACTATTGGCTGCTTCGACACAAGACTTTCAACTTGCCATAACAAAAAAAAAATAAAGCAGAGAAAAATAAAAGAAATAATAATAAATAAAGTAACAAAAAAGAAGCAGCTATCCCGGCTTGCTTTTATAAACTTTTTCTACAACAACAACATCTTTTGGTTGTGGAGCTCAACGTCATGCATAGAAATCAAAATTGTATGTTAAAATATTTTATGGGTGTGCCTACGTCGGCTTCGGCGTCTGCGTTGCGTCGCTGCGTTGTTTGTTGTCTCTGCTCTTCATTGTCATTTGCCAGCACACAGGCACACTCATTTCACACAGACACACGCAGTTGCTTTTGCAGTTTTGTTGCATTCTTTTTGTGGAGCACTTCGTAGAAGTAGAAGACGCAGAAGAAGAAGAAAAGGGGAGGGGGCGTAATATGCTCATGTGCTTAACACCAAAAGCGGTTGCTGCTGTCAGTGTTGCGCCAAATGTCATGCAGCCAAAATAGCTAGTTTAACAGTTAGCAAAAGCAGCTAGTTAAAGCTAAACTTACTTTAGCTGCAATAGCAATAATTGTTTAATATATTTTTAGCTATAAATTGCTAATGCAACTTATTACACTACTGAAGTACAAGCTATAAACAAGCTAAACGGGCAGCACACTTGTCGGCTTTGCTTTCTTAAAGGCTACAGTAGCAGCAGCAGCAGGAAGCTACATGAAACCCTTCAAGGATTGTTTTTCCTCCAAACAAGAAATTTCCCCCCTTTCTCCATCATTCTCCTCTCACGCTGACTTTGTTCAGCGATTATGTAAACGAACTTTAGTCTCGCATGTAAAACGTGTTTACAAGAAGTTGAGCGCAGAATGCATTTAACAGATTAAACTTAAATTCTGATTCTATCATAAGGTAAATTTCAAAGTTTTTCAATTACCAATCGTTAAATCTCAAGAGAACTTCAAAGTGGAGCCGAAGGTTAAAAATAATAAAAGATCAAGCCTCAAGAACTGAGCCACTTCAAGTTCTTCAATGATCGAAAATAAAAATAGAAATAAAATTTAAAGAATTAGAATGTAGAATGCCTCCAAATGGGTCAACTTGTCAGCTTATCTATCATAGTTAACTTTAAAAATTCAGTTTTTTCGCTCAACTGGCGAAAGAAATAATTTTGAAATGTGTTCCCAATTTGAAAAACGTTTTGTATTTCACTTTCAACAGCAAAGAAATCAAATGAATTTTCAATGGAATCAAGGCGTAGAGAAGATTTTTATAAAGTAAACAACAAGGCGATTATGAAATGCACTTTTTAGAAGGAAAAACTGTTTACAAACTGAGCAGTGGGGAGGAAAGCTGTAAATAAGAAAACAGAGAGAAAGAAAAAGCGTGAAAAAAAATCAAAGCCACAACAGCAATAACAACAACAACCGAACATCAAATAAACAATGAACCCTAAAAATGTCTGTTCATTGACCTTCCCGCAGACATAATCATGTCCCGGGCTAATGATAGCACAGCACTTGACTCGAAACTTGGGCGTTACTCCCTCTCCCTCTCACGCTCTCTTTATCTCGCACTCTCCAACTGCCTGCCTCAATTACAATTGTAGTGTTAAAATAATTTACGAAAAAAGAAAGAAAATAAAATAAAATCAAAACTAGTTTGCTCTTTAGATATTCAGGCGAGTCTCTAACTGTTTTGCTTTTATCAACTTGTCGAATCGAAAACCAAAAGCGCTGCACAAATTTGGCAAAAGCAAGTTTCAGTTGTTGTTGTTGTTGGCGTTGCTGTTGTTGAGGTTGTTGCTATTGTTTGCTGTTGCTGTTAGTTTTGTTAAGCTTTAACAAAAAGCTATAGACCGGACTGGGAAAGCGGCGCTTGAATAAAGTTTTAATTAAATTTTCGGTATTTTTTTTCTCTCTTCAACAACTTTTATTTTCTTTTCTTGTTTTTGCAAATTGTAACGAAGCAGAAACCAATGCGTGAATGGCAAATTACGCGAATGTAAAGCACAATATGTAATAAAACATTGCAGCGCGGAAACTTGGCAGGCCAGCAAGTGCAGCTGACAGACTAGCAAATACCCTTTGTCTACTTGAAACTGAGTACTTTTATTTTGTAGCGTTGAAAGTTGTCGTTCGGAACTGTGCATACTCATAGTAGTTCATGCATTTACAGGGTATAACAGCAACTAAAGTTCGGCTTGCCGTGTCTACTTGCTGCTATTAACTTGGTTGTTGGTGTTTTATGTACTGTTGATTGTTATTGCTGGTCGCAGGTTGCGTGAGTGCGAGTTTTTAACAGCTTTGTACCTTCGGCAGCGACTCCGGCATCACCGCCATCGTCGTCTTTCGCCCACTGTAAACTGATTGTCCAACAATCAAGAAAATTTTTATTACCTAGCCATACAAATATGAAATGTAGCCAACTACACAGCTGCTGGGAATGCCAAGTGCCCGTGCTGATAGCCAAACTGTCGAGGAAAGAGTTTTGCCTACCAAAAAGCTGTTTTGATAGCTGACTGCGAAACACGTTTCGCATTTTGTGGCAACAGCGTTGACGTTGTTGCTTTATTTTGAGATGGAAACTATGAAATGTACAAACGTTAATTCATTCGAAATTCGCATTCACTACATTTTGTTGTTATTTTTATTTCCCTTGACGACAGCTTAATTAATTATTATTGTCTAAGCTTCGTGTAAAATCACAATCAGCAATAATGCGAAAATAGCAATCAAAACAACCCGGCAGCCAACTGGGTTGTTAGTTAATTAATCACAAAATTGTTAAATTTCAACAAAAATACGTATTCTTATGAAATATCTTTCCTACAAACACACACACACACTCGTTTGTCTCATTCTATTCGACACAAAATCCAAATACAGTTTGTGGATACCATTAAAGTTGAGTGTAGTATAAATTAAATAATTATATGATGCATAAATGTATCAGATACTAATCGTTTAATATTGACTTTTTAAGAGATTAAATAAATATAGCGAATCTTTATAAGGAATTTATTTGATGAATCAGTTAATTTGTCAGCTAGAAACAACAAGATCTAAAAATAGACACAAAAACAATAACAAACTAAGGTTGGTTATCTGGCAATTAAATGGCAAACAAAAAATTACGATTTACCCGATAGCTAACCATTTAGTTGTTGAGTTTATCTCATTGTTATTTGCACATGTCGTATTAAATTGGCTACGATACGATTAAAGTATATATATATTGATGTATTGATTTATTTTACAGGGTGACTGGTGGCTGGCGCGCAGCAAGAAGACACGTCAGGAGGGCTATATACCATCCAACTATGTGGCCAAATTGAAATCCATTGAAGCAGAACCGTAAGTTAACAATTTACACAATGCACAGCCAATTACGTAGGTTTGTGTCACCGCTAAAAATTCATTTTCTCTAACGACCTAAAAGTATGCAACATTTTTTACATTTAAATTGAAAAAGTTTGCTTCGTATATGATTTGCATACGACTATGTTTATTGTATTTTTATTACGTTGTTGTTGCTATGTTGCTATAACAATAAATGATGTGCGTGTGTCACAAACAGTTTATATGATTTTATTCATATTCATATCAACAAAAATCAGCGTATAACAAACAAAAGCTATATAAACTGATATTTAGCGAAATCTCCTTGCTTTGTGACAAACTAAAAAAAATGAAGCAAAAACTATGTCAATTTATTCATGAACCAAAATGGTTGAACAAAAGTTTATTGGCTGCAATTTCGCAGCTTAATATTTTAGAATCGTTCAGTTTACTTCCGTACAAGGTTGCTTACAAGTTAACAACTCAAATTACCAAAAAAAATTAGTAAACTCAGCAGAGCGTTGAGTGTATTTTTTGTTATCAATGAATATTAATGATTTTTTTTAACAATACTTAAATATACCCTATGTATTTTTACTAAATTGGTTATCAATGAAGTTATTTTTTAGTTAAATTTATAATAATGTATTTATTAGGCATTTAAAAGGGTTACTGAAATGTATAAAAAATGTGATTTAATATAATAGAATAATTGATGAATGAGCTCCACTTATATAAAGAGCGACCCTCGCATTTGTCAAAGCCAAAACAATTAAGATTTGTTGGGCAACCTTATCGGACAAACTGCCCAACAGACAGCCAGCTACATATCAATTGCTTAGCCAAATCGTAAACAATATATTCAATTACAACAATAAACAGTTTAATGGTTTATTTTGTATATTGTTGTGAGGCAAATGTTCTGCTTGATTTTCACATTGAAACCGTCAGTGTCAAGAGCAAAAGGGCCAATAAAAACGTCTAGACTTGACCCAATTTTATCAAAGTACTACACTTGATGTTGATGATATGCAAATTGTGTAAGAAGGATTGTTTTCTAGAGCCTTTTGACATACATTTGAAAGCAGCTGAAAAACATGAGGAAGCAGTCAAATATCAGTGAAATGCATTTCACAAAACAGAAACCTAAACGAAATGAACAAGAAAACAAGCTGCATAAATTAAAAGAGATGGAGAGAGTATGTCTGAGGAAAAGAGAAAGAGAGAGCGAGAAAAGATATTTTAATTCCCTACTGGGGCGTAGGGAAAAGTTCAAAAACCGGTAAATCGAACAACAGACAAAAAAACGAAAAAAATCAAAATCATCATTAATTAAATTTATCTCGAAGCTGGTAAAACTGCCGTCTGGTAAAATAACTGTAAACTGAACGACCGCACTTAAACAATTGGCATGCAGTAAACACTTTGCCTTCCAAAAACCACAAATATTTACACAAATCAAAAAATATATTCAAAATTTCAGCTACTGTACTCGTATCTTAATCTGCATTAGTTTTATGCATTTCATGTAGCATTTCCAAAGCAATTTCAAGGCCAAAATTCAATGTTTTCTGCTTTTTCCCCACTCAGCCACAACAATAGCCAATATTATTTTGGCCCAATTTGTGGGCAATTGTTGTTGTTGGTGTCTGACTGGCGCACAGAAACTTTTGTCATTTATAATTGTATGCATAATTCAGCATTAACTTGAGGGTAATTTTTTGTATTTATTTGCAATGCAATAAATTGCATTTAACTGTAACTGCGAAGAGCTTTCTTCTTGTTAAAGTTATTTACAAATTTTCGATAACTTTTTGCTTGTTCAGCTTAAGAGCTGTGAAACTTCTGAGAAGCGTATCTCTTATAATTTGGCTGTGTCTCATTGCCATTGTCATTGCATAATTTAAGCAGCTTTCTTGTTGTTGTCAACTGGAATTTAAGCACTTATTGGCTTTAATTCCTTTGACCATCTTTTCTTGAATTTTGGGGTCAAGCTTATGAAAATGCAAATTTTTTGGTGTGTTTTCAGCTACTTCCGCATAGTCACGAGACCAAAGGAAAACTGGGTCTATGCATAATCAAATTCATGTGAAAATCTATTTCAAAATACACAAACGTTTAACATAATTTGTAATGGAAAGTTTTCCCAAAGAACAGCTTAAACATATCGACTGAGAAATACTCTAAAAATTAAATTTTTATTTACACTTTTATTTCGTTTATTGAGAAGTAAATCTTTTGTGATACACCCAACTTTTTAAGTAAGAAAATTTTCAATTCTAATAAATATTGTCCAGTTGGCAGAGTATTCAGCAGCGTTTTACTGTTGATATGAACTCCTTGTACAATTACAGGGCCCTAGAAAATTAAATTCCGTTTTAAACACGTGAAATATTGCATAAATCTATTACTTACCACATAGGGACAGGGGTGATTAATATTTGAGAAATTCTGAAATAGTTTATAAATTTTAATTGTAACTGGACCGTAGGATTTTCTTAAGAATCGGCAGACATCAATGTTAAACTTGTATAGCCATGGCCTATATCCCTTTGCTTTTTTGTACACCTGACCCTCTATAGTAATTTCATTAACGGGTTTTAGTAAATTTGAGTTGATGGTGAGTGTGGTTTTATTGTGAATTGAAGTCCTTAGACGACATTCGGTAAAAGTCACCAGCGTTGTGTTGTGACTTGTGCAAAGTACGTTCGTAAAAGTAAATATAAAAGCTTCCTGTGAAAGATAAGTAAGTTATAAATTTAAAGTAGATGAAATGTATGTTTAGTACTTACATTATAGCAGGCACTTAGAATGATACAAAATCCTAGAACGACTATTTTAAAATACATAACGTTGGCTAACCATCCACATGTCAATAATGTTTAAACACTTCTATTTCATGGAGTACAGTAGATTATAGAATAGCATTTTTACAACTTCATCAAAATTGTTTTTAACGCTCAATTGCATATTTAAATTATTATATTTAAAAGATAAAATCGTGTACACATGACGGTAATAATTTGTACCAAGTTTCGGCAGGTTTGTCAGGCAACTAAATAATTTTGCCAATCCCCGTTTGTACATAAACATATAATTACTGTCCAAATAGATTAACGTATATATTTTAATAATTACAATTCAATCAAGCATGCCATATTTAAAATACCCCATTACAGTTTGTAGGGTATAACTCATCTCTGATTCAAATTTGTACAGTTCAACAGCCCATTTGCAGCAATTCGTGTGCATTTGATGGTGTTAGATAAGAAATGACCTGATGAGTCTCCAGAGCCTGTAAGTAGGTCAAAGAGAGCAGGAGGGACGGTAGGGACAGAGAGAGAGAGAGGGAGATGGTCTGTCGATGGACTGTCGATGACGTCAAGCGTTTCCAACGTAGTCATCGGTTTAAAAAAAATATATAAAGTCTTATATGCCGAGGTTAAAACACGCTTTAATTCAACTGAATTTCGTTGTCCAATTTAGTCAGAGTCTGTCGCATATTATTTTTTGGGGAAATACCTGGTAGTAGTAGCTTTAGTTATGTTTATTTACGAGCATTCAATTGTATATTTTGGATAACTTCCGTTAATGGGAAAAACGGCGGTGTGAATGCAAAAACTATTTACTTAGTTGTTTAGCGTTTTAGCCGTAAAATTGCAAATGGCCATTATCTGAGCACATAAATCGCCAATAATATGCCATACCTTCTGACTATCAATGAGATACAGCAAAGAGGCGCATCCGAAACTATATCGGAAGTTCTACGAGCGCAATGAACCCCAAAACAATATCGATATCGGAACCAAGCAATAATATATGAATTTAAACCATAGCACAGCACCCACAAACCTATAAATCGTTAAGAATTACAGTAGTACTACGACATATAAGTATATATAAATATATTTGTTATTTATATGTATATAACCACAATTGCTCAGTCATGCGATTGTTTTTTAATATTCTTTGCTAATTTTGTAGGCATTAAACGTTTCAATTGAATTGCGAAACTTACGCAAGTGCAGCTTTAAATATTCCAATAAATAAGTTTTAGTTTGAATAATAACAATTGTTATGCTCATTCGTATTATGGCGATTCATTTAATAGTGCGTGTGTTTTTAGTTTCTTTGATGAACTAAACTCATCTTCCGACACGGAAGGCGACAGCAGACGAAGCTGTAAATTATATTTAAAAAAATATTATTTTTGTTTTTATTTTTGTCGGCGAAATTTGTGTACTTGTTTTTTTGTTGTTGCCAAATTTCAATGTCAGTGGCACTAAGCAATTGTGTGCATATTAATGGCTTTAATTAACTACTTGAAATGTTTACTCCAATTCAAACGTCTAAGTACGTCACCAGCCTGACTGACCGTAATAGGTAATACTAAGCTTATAATGAAATTATTAACATTGAAATGTGTAATTGAGTAGCTGCTAAAGTGCCTAAATAAATTAACAAATTAATGTTTAACAGCGCCATTACTCGCTGTAATAAATATTAAAAATAAATATATATATTTTCAGAATACACAATTTAATTGCATAATGCATTAGTTGTTAATTAGTTGAGTAATTTTGTGTTTATTGGGTCAATAATTTACATTATTTACAGACGACAGAGCTTACATTAACTGCTTTAATTAAGAAATTGAATAATTTATAATTCTTAATATTTAATAGGCAGAATTTTTAAGCAAAATAAATTTGAAATTAATAAAATAAATCATTTTGCTTAATTATTTATAAGCAAATTCATTCATATGTCGTGTTATATGCCAAATTTATAACTATTTTATATTTATAACATTTTTTATAACAATTTTACGCTGTCAGTTGCAATTCTGTTGTTATTGAACATGAAACAAAATGTCATTGAACTGTTGGACAATTGAAGTTAATGTTGTTCACAATTGTTGTTTATGCATTGCGTGTCTGCCTTTTTCATATTTTCCCTATACCAATACTATAAATATGTGGGATTAGGTTTATATGAATAAGCCGAATCCTTTATTATTGTTTAAAGTTATTTATTATAATTATTTTATGTATTATTATTAGGTTATTGAATCTTTAGATTACAGAGTTTGAAGTTTGATTGATTACGTAGTCTGCAAGCGTCGTAATGCAGCGTCGTTAGTTTGGTTTTTTACACGTCGTAGATCTGCAAGCGTCGTAATGCAGCGTCGTTAGTTTGCTTTTTTCACCGTCGTAAATCTGCAAGCGTCGTCATGCAGCGTCGTTCACCAAAAAGCAACTTCACTCGTCTCCGTCTCGATCACGACTCTTCTTCTCGATCAAAACTCTTTTATCGATAAGTGTTGTTAGGGTTTTATACAGAGTTGCTTTGCTGTAGTGGGTAGTCTGAATGGCGTTACCAGACCCAATCCCACAACTCGGCCATCCTTCTAAACATTCGTCCCGAATGCG
The DNA here is from genome assembly GCA_035046005.1 of Drosophila acutilabella. NCBI lineage: Eukaryota > Metazoa > Arthropoda > Insecta > Diptera > Drosophilidae > Drosophila > Drosophila acutilabella. The sequence continues at coordinate 9,142,325 of JAWNOK010000024.1, read as the reverse complement.
TCGTCGTCGTCCAAAGGCAACCATGGTTTCATGTACTCCGCACATGTTGATGTATGCTTCGGTCCATCGCTAAAGGGTGCATCTTTTACCACATCGTAGGTGTCTTGAGGCTTTACCTTGGTGACACGATATGGTCCAAGATATTTGGGCTTGAGCTTCAGCCCACCACCTAGCTGCGTTCTCTTTATAGCGACAAGATCTCCGACTTTATATTTAGATGCAGGTTTGCGTCTAAGGTTGTACGACTTCTTATTTTCGACCTGTAAAGATAAGATTTGTTTTTTAGCGTTTTTTCTGAGCTCGTCGCGATTATCCGTGAACTTCTGTATCATCTCGTCGTCGATGATTTGTTTCAGTCCGACATCTTCCTTTGTTCGCATTTTGATGCCAACTAGTAATTCAAACGGTGTCATCTGGGTGCTTCGGGTGTACGTTGAGTTTATGGTTTGCTGCACATTACTCACAAACTTGTACCATTTGCTCGGATCTTCGATTGAAAGCTTGGCCAAAACCGGTATGATGATAGCATTAAGACGTTCAATTTGGCCATTTGCACGTGGTAGTCCGGTAGTAACAGCATGATGTTGTATATTTTCAGCTTCGCAGTACTTTTTAAAGTCATCAGAAGTGAATGCCGCGCCACGGTCAGATATAATCTGTACAGGGTTTCCAAAGATTGAACTCTGCGTCTGCAACCGTGATATCACCTCGCTAGCTGCGGTCGTCTTGGTTGGGTACAGCCAACAGAACTTGGTAAATCCGTCGATAACTGCCAGGATGTGTTTATACTGACGATGTGTAGATTCCATAGGGCCAAGAAAATCAATGTGGTATGTCTGCAATGGCGTTTCTTCTTTTGCCAGCGGATGAAGCTCACCTTCTTTCTTTCCCAGCTTTCGATTTAGGACAATACAAGGAATACAGCATCTCAGCTGCTGTTGAATTTTCTCGTCAAGTTTTGGAATGTAATATTCTTTGCCAATGATGTCCTTCGTTTTTTTAACGGAGAAGTGTCCTCTTTCGTGCGCCCTTTTTATGATTTCACGTTGAAATGTTGATGGAACTACTATTAGCTCATGCTCGTCGACCAATTTGTGTAGAAGACCGGATTTCATAAAGTAGTTGTTGTGAATCGTTTTTTCGGAAAGAACGTCTATAATGGCTTTGATCTCATCGTCCTGTGCTTGTAGCTGCTTTAACTTACTGTGTAAGCTATCTTCGGATATCATCATCACAGGATATCTACTTAGGGCGTCTGCATGGCGTAGTCGTGAACCCGATCTGTGCTCCACAACCATATCGAAATCTTGAAGCAACAGAATCCATCTAGCTACTCTGGCACATACGCATCGTTTCTCCATCGTTTTTGTAAAGGCGTTGCAGTCACTGATGAGCTTAAAGTGTTTTCCAATCAGATACACTCTAAATCTTTGAAGAGCCTCTACCACAGCGAGAATTTCCAGTTCGTAGCTCGAGTATTTTCTTTCAGCGTCGGTTGTCTTTTTACTCATATAGTAAACGGGGTGAAGAAGATTATCGTCTGGTGATTTTTGAAAAAGAACGGCGCCAAATCCATCTATTGACGCATCCGTGTGAAGCTCAGTTTCGTGTTGAGGATGAAAAATCTTCAGTATAGGCTTTTTTGTAATTAAATTTTTCAGCATGTTGATTGCGCAGACTTCCTTTTCGCCAAGGCAGAATTTTACATCTTGCTTCATCAGATCTGTAAGAGGCTTAGCGATGAATGAAAAATTTAAAATAAATTTTCGAAAATAGCCAACAAGACCCAAAAAACTTTGCAGCTGTTTCTGGTTAATGGGCATTGGATAGTTGCTCACGGCTTTCGTCTTTGCTTCTGAAATGCTGATCTTATGGTCCTCGATAATATGACCCAAAAATTCTATTTTAGTTTTCAAAAAACAGCATTTCTTCAGATTTAATACTAGCCCATAGTCTTCGCATTGTTTTAGAACTTCTTTAAGGTTTGACAAAGCTTCGTCTTCATTTTTGCCAGGTACTACAATATCGTCTACATATGGAAAAGCCATACCCTTTCGTGTCAGATCTCTAAAGATGGCGTTGATGTGTCTTTGGAAGACACCAGGCGAGTTTGCTAATCCAAACGGAACTTTGCAGAATTGATATTGTCCGTTATGCGTGACGAATGACGTAAATTTACGGCTTTCCTTTTCGACGTCAATGTGAAAAAATCCATTCTTTAAGTCGATCGTGCTAAAAACTTTGGCGTCAGCCAGACGATCCAGTTGGTCTTCTATTAATGGTAATGGAAACTGATCCCGTGCGATCACCTTATTGACTCGTCGATAGTCAATGCACAGTCTTGGACTTCCATCACGTTTCTTTACCAATACCACAGGGCTTGCATATTCGGATTCTGATTCTTCCACAATTTTGTCTTGAAGCCACTGGTCCACTTGATCATCTATGATGCATCGTTCGGCATATGCAAATCTGCGTGGTCGTGAGTAGATCGGTGTGTCGTCCTTCAGTACAATTTGCATTTTCACGTTTGTTGATTTAGTGTTCGTTGGCTTATATTCCTTAATAAGTCGATTAACTTCCGTTTTTGCGAAGCTGCTTGCCTGTGCTTCTATATCAACACTAAATTCTTCTGGTACCTCGTTGATTTTCATTAATGAACTAATTTCTGCTGTAGTAGTGTCTGTTGTGTTAGGAATTGGCTTTCCAATTGTTATGCCGTTGCGATTAATTTGTATTTCAGCTTCTTTGCAGAACGTTTCGCCAAGTACTACCTCAACATCTAAGAACTCATCAGCTACTACAAGAAATACAATTTCAAACTCGTGACCGTCAATTTTCATTACGTTTTTAAACGAACCGTACGGCTTGACTCTATTTCTGTTACCGAATCCGACAAGAAATATATTAACTTCGTTTAAAGTTGGACACTTCAGTTTTAAGTATGCACGTTTACTCATAACGTTATACTTGCTTCCAGTATCTATAAGAGCTACATATTTTTCGTTATTAACGTACATTTCTTTGCACATAGCAATATGCTCAGATGTAACATTACGCGTGTTGCTTGTCGTCGTATCAGGCTCACTGTTCTTTTTTATCGAGCAGTTTCTTGAAATGTGACCGAAATCATTGCAGTTAAAACATTTTCGTCCTTTATTTTTGCTCTCACATTTATCAGATGTATGTCCTTTAGCACCACAATTAAAACATTTTACATCTTTCTGTTCTTTATTTTTCGCAAAATCTTTTTTATTCGAATTATTTTCCAGCTTTTCTGAACCACGTTTTTCGTTTTCCGATTTTTCGCGAATTTTTTCATAGCACTTCAACTTGTCTTTAAATTCTTTTAGATTTTTAGCATTATAAAGAATTGTTTTATTCACTTTCAAGTCATTAATACCGTCTATGACGTACTGCATAAGTGCTTCATTTTCAATATTTCCGCGTGAAGCCAGCTCCTTCATTTTCAGTAAATATTCTTGTACACTTTCATTCCGTTTCATTTTTCGTTCAGCCATCATATTATGCAACTGTGCGCTGTTTAATTGAGTCTCAAATTCACTAATAAGAGATTCTTTTAGCATCTCCCAATTTTTAATACCACGTTCACTCATTATGTACATTTTTGCAAGTCCTTTTAATGATCGTTTGGCAAATATATATTTTTGCAATTCGTCCCACTGCATGATTGATGCCATCTCTTCGAAATCGTTTACCCAAACTCTAACCGATATAGTGTCATCACCACTAAAAGATTGTATAGAGTCCTCAATATCACGAAAGCTTAACGAAAATTTCTGCGAATTTGTACAGCGAGCAGGAGCATTATCAATATGCCGTGCCATCACTGTAGAATGTGCGCGTACGTTGTTACCAGGCGGCGCTTCGTTTATTGCAGCTGTTCTGAACGCGCTACCGTTTGCACTGCTTGCACTGCTTGAAACATTTATGGCCGCGATGTTTTCGTTGACGTCATTGTTCACTATTTCGTCATCTTGATCTTCGTCATCGATTTCGTTTTCTGTTTCACTTTCGTTGTCTTCATTTAAATCCACCAGAAAATTTGATTTTGTCAGATTGCGCAATATGTATTCGGACAAATTTTCTTTATCGTGTTGCAAACCCAATATATTGCAAATAACAACTAAATCGTTATTTGTAAGATTCTCAGCAATGTACGTATTTTTTCGCACAACTTCATTTGGATTTATATCGTCAAATCCCTTAAATTCACGTAGTCTTTGGCGATTACTGCGATCACCCGAATCTTCAAACACAAACTTATGCAATAAGGCAATGTTTTGTCTCTTTTCGCGTCTTAGTGCACTCCGAATGTTCTCGAAATCATCAAGCTGCGACATGATTAAAGTTTCTTTTCGTCTTCTTTGCCGTTTTGTGTATGTGTGGCCCACCACTCGATTTACAATTTCATCACCCGGTGAAATACTAAAGTTTGTGCACTATCGTTGTCTCGTTTCAACACACTTCGAATGCATTGAACTTTTTTAGCGTCGTTTTTATTTATTCAGCGCGTCGTTTTTGCTAAACAAATTTATTAAAATTGCATTTAAGCACTTCAATTTCGTCGTTAACTTCGTTTGTCACTTCGTATACGTTGAGCCTTCAAATATGTGGGTTTAGGTTGAGCCCCCAAATATGTGGGATTAGGTTTATATGAATAAGCCGAATCCTTTATTATTGTTTAAAGTTATTTATTATAATTATTTTATGTATTATTATTAGGTTATTGAATCTTTAGATTACAGAGTTTGAAGTTTGATTGATTACGTAGTCTGCAAGCGTCGTAATGCAGCGTCGTTAGTTTGGTTTTTTACACGTCGTAGATCTGCAAGCGTCGTAATGCAGCGTCGTTAGTTTGCTTTTTTCACCGTCGTAAATCTGCAAGCGTCGTCATGCAGCGTCGTTCACCAAAAAGCAACTTCACTCGTCTCCGTCTCGATCACGACTCTTCTTCTCGATCAAAACTCTTTTATCGATAAGTGTTGTTAGGGTTTTATACAGAGTTGCTTTGCTGTAGTGGGTAGTCTGAATGGCGTTACCAGACCCAATCCCACAAATATATATATATATATTTATGAATACGTTTTAATTCAATTTTGTTTCTTTCGATTGTGATTTCAATTCATGTTTTCTTCTTTATTTTTATTTAATTTTTTTGTGATCGTTGACGTTCGGTGACGTTTGATATCCGACAGCGAAATGTTCAATTATAGCTGGCATGTTAACAACATTCAATAGAATACATAATAATTGTGTATGGAGAGAAACAAAAAGAGTCAAATCCAAAAAAACAATTGTTTAAATAATTTTGTCAGCTGTTGCTGAAGATACGCAAAGTTCGGGCATTGCTCTTCAAGAAGGTCAAACAAAGTTTTTTATTTTGGTTATTTACTGTAACTTTTTTTGACGTTTCCACTGAACGAATTAAATTGCGAGCCTTTAACGGTTTTTTGAGCTCCCAATTTGCACAGGAAGTTTCAAATTTTGACTTTGAAACTGTTGAAACACTCGACAATTAGCAAATTCAGTAAATTTTGGGCAACCAAACGGAAGTTTGTTACAGTTTCCAGTGCGAGTTGTTAATCGATTCAAAACACTTTTGACTTTAGCCTGACCAGCATTTGCATTAAATTTTGGTATTTAAATCGCATTTTTATTGCTTTCCTGATGGCCTCTACACGCACTCAGATAATTAACGGGGTAACTGGTGCTATTCAACTGTATTTTAACGATCATTTTAGTTTAAATGCAGCTTATGAGTCATAAATAGATTACACGTTCTGATTTCAAACTTTTTTGTTAAGAGCACCAACATTTTGTCTAATTTTATCCATATTTTTAACTAAGTATCCTCTTTAAAGGCAAAAGAGGTTTATTTTGGCTTTCTCAATACCTTAATTACTCTTTGGGCTTAAGCCATTTCATTTCATTGTTTCATTGCTTGTTAATTACTTTATTAAGTAAATGTTTTTTCACAGGTCGAATAGTATTAATATCTATAGAATGATTTTGATATTTTTCATCTGTTTCCAATTGAAGGAATAAAATAAATTTTTAGAAGTTTATTAAACAAAATTAGTAAATAGTACTTTCATTATAGCTTAGATTAAATACCAACAAAATTGGAAGTATTCCCGTTAAGACAATAATATAAAGAATATAATTTTCTATGCAATTTATTCATTTTTTTTTTTAACAATTTAGAGATATTTAGACAAAAGCAGAAGCCACTTATAAAAATTGAACTGAATTGCAGCCAATGAAGATAAAATTTTTAAATTTCAACTAAATTTGATGAAATAATTGACAGGTCTATACAGTACTAGTTACGAGTTTTGAATTCTCGACAATCTTAATGAATTCTACTTTTTGTTTTGCAACAAATGAAGTTCTTAATAACATTTAAATAACTCTTTTACTAAATACAATCTTTTTCTTTCTTTCTAGGTAAGTAAATTGGCTCATTTAACATTTCTAATGCTATATCAACCAAACTGAAGCACTTTTGATGCAATTTATAAACGGGTAATATAATATTTGCTACAATTGTTCCTCTTTAAATGAGAAACAAAATAATACCAGACCCAATAAGCCAATTATCCAGTATTATAATAATAAGTATGTGCCATTTTCCCAAAAATTGTGGAACCATAAATTTACGCATGAACGTGGTTCAATTAATATTCCCGTGGGGGCCTAAGCAACACATTTGATGAGTTTTTAGCATTCTTTAACAATTACGAGTTCAATAGCGTTCACAAGAACTCAACAGTTGGCATTTAAAGCGCAGCGATGACAGTGATATGTTTGTATATTGTTGATATTTATAAACAATACAAAATGTCAAACAACAAAAACGACAACATTTTAATTATATTAAACTCTCAGTGATCTTTATAATCGACTTCTCGACGCACTTTATGACTAATTGCTGTCGTAATTGTCAGGTAAAATAATCTCATTTATCTTGTCAGCACCTCAAAACTTTAAGAGCACAACGAAATGCAGTTCTAAAGAGCGCAAGCTTAAACAAAGAAGAGAAGGAAAGAGAGGCGAAGTGAAGAGAAGAGAGCGTTTAGAAGAGATGACAATCAGCTGTTTGTCAGTCTTCGATCGATCTTACAGAGACAAAGAGTTGGCCATAGTTGGTAAATTTGTTACCAACCTGCATGTGTATAAGAGTTAACAGCCAAAAGAGTCAAAAGAGCAGCAAGCACTCACGCATACACAGACAAAAGCTTGGCTCAAATGCCACTCGGTGTGCACATAGATACACACAGCGTGTATGTGTGTGTGTGTGTAAGACGGATCGCCGCTTCGTGTGTCGCGCGGTTTAAAACCTTTCTATAAAAATTTCATAAACGTATCAGTTGTCTGCGAAGCGGTGCACAAAACGGACGTAAAACGGAAGGTGGCGAAAACGCATTGAAATAAATTAAAACAAAAAAAAAAATAAAATATATACACAAATATATAACGTGATTTTTAAAGTCAATTGCATGTCGATACATAAATTCAATATAGTTTTAACGTATATAGGAAATCAAATGTTTATCGCATGCGCCCAAAGCAATACAATCTTTTCTATTAAATCTTTCGCGCGTTTGATACGAGATCGACAAAATGAAATAAAAATTTATATATAAAATTTAACTTTATATATAAAATTTGTTGCACGCGTGCGCGGCAAGCTGGCATACTTTTAGCAGCAACTGTTTTCTTTGTTCAACATTTCTGCAGCAGCGCTGTTAAGTGTCGTGTTCGTGTGTGTGTTTGTGTGAATGCGCGCGCGTGTGCCTACGTGTGTGTGCGTGTGTGTATATAATGTGCACTTACAATATAATATGGAGCGGCATCAAGAGTAACAGCAACATTGAATAGCTTAGCTACATGTTGCTGCAACACACGTCAAAAGGTACCAAACGAATGTGGTCAAAAGCAGGCACAAAACGTTTAACAACAACAGTCAAATGTGCAACACAATATATATATATATTGCTTATATTTATTGTTGTTGTTATCTGTTTTGCCGCTTTTGTCAAGTTGCTCATTGGCGCAGAACTTTCTATTTTCTTTGCTGTTTCGTGTTGTGCTTTTTAGTTGTACATATAACTACAGGAATACAAGTAGATTTCATAGCTCTGTTGCTCTTAGAATATCAATGAATTAAAGTTTCATAAGAAAAATATAAAAAAACAAAAAAAATTCAATTTACCGTTTGAAGAATGCCTGTTGGGAATAAATAAGAATAGTTTTTAGCTTTATTTTACATAACATTTGTTCATAGTACTTACTGTGTCTGTGTGTGTAGTGGTGTCTCATTAACATCCTCGTCAAGTGAACCAAAACAGAACTCTTCTTATCGTGGGCTATGTGCTAAAATGCGAATTTTTACCCACTTCACACACTCGTTTGACTCGCTGACTCTGCCACTGCCTCTGACTTTGTCTCTATTTCTTCCTCGCTTTCTCTCTCTCTCTCTCTTTCTTGCTGCTTTGCCTGCAGCAAAAAAGAGTCTTAACTGGCGATATAAATATTTAGTTAATGGCAGTTGCCAGGTGCCACTTGGCTGTTATACGCTCAACTTTGGTTAACTATACAATTTGCGAATTGGTTTAGTTTTATATTTTCATTTTATTGCCATTTTTTGCTTTTGCAACCTGCACCATATCAATTTAAACTTACGTGACTTGAACAACTTGCATTATTTAGCACATATTATTATAGGTATATATATATATTTTTTTTTGCATTTGCACATGTATTTATATAGTAGAAAATTTGTAGCGGGTTCCACAAGTTTCTTATATGTAGTTCTTGTACGTCATTTTTGCGCGTTTTTATTTATCACACTTCAACTCACTTTGCAGCTATGGCAAATACAACTCAATAGAAAAATGTTTTTTCATACTATAAAAAAATAATATAAATTAAATATTTGCATTGGCATTATATAATAAGCTTAGTGTGTAAAGCTGTTAGATTTATAGTCTTTAGTTTTATCTGAAGTTCAAATCTGATTTCTTTTTTGCGCCTGTTTGCACAGTTCTTTTTAGAGTCATTTATTGCTGTTTTCTTAGCTACTTTTGCGTCAGAGTTGTGGCGTGTGGCAGCGCTCTGGTTGTTGTTTTTGTAGTCACTTTTGTTGTCTCTTCTCTTTAGACCGTAAATTTCCTGTCCATGACTCATGCGGTCGCCAGTCGTCAGCTAAAGCGATAAAGATACAGATACACAATATATATAATATACTTGCAAACAAATAAAAATTACTTTTAACTAAAGAAAGGAAACAAAAATAATATACAATGTGGTGGAAAAATAGTTCAATTTTTGTGTTGTTCGCTGTAAGAGTTTTATCTGTTAACAGCGCTTAATTTAATGCATATGAGTTTTGTTGCCAGACTTTATGATATTTACGAAACAAAAGTTATTTGTAAATATAGTAATTTAAGTAAAGAAACAATCGATTTATATAACAAACACTTTTAGGTTCTTTTAAAAACAAAACAGAATCGAGACGTAACTAAGTTCTAGGTTAAAGGCATTATAATCTTTTGACATTTATGGCTGAAGTGACAAGGTTTTGAGAGTTATAGAAACTTTATTTGTGTGTAGAGGGGTCTGTGTGTGTTTGATTTGGTACTGCTTCATCTGTTTTATACACTGTGGAAATTTCCCACAATGACGCTTACTTCTTGGAATTCAACACCAATAAATATATATATTTTTTCCTCTTCTTTATAGCGTATACACTTTTTTTTTTGGGTATTTCATGCTTGAACACCATTCAAACTGGTTGTTGTCGAAGGAGCTTCACTTTTATTCCATACTTTAGGCTTCAGTTATGTGTAGCTTTCGTTTTTTTTGTGTGTTTCAAGCTTTTTTAAAGCTAGCTGAAACGGTTTCCAAGCCATTTGCAATAATTACATCCGAGTCTGTCCAAAATGGTCGTCAGTGTCTGCTGTTGATGCTGTTTTTCTCTCCCTTTTTATGTAGCCGTTTTTTTGCTGGCTGGCAAAGGTTTTGTTGAGGCTGCTGAACTCGTCTCGCGCGGTTGAAAATTATTTGGTGCTACTAAATTTAGTCGACGCTCTCGTTACCATTGTGCAATGACCCAAATCAAAGCCAAGCTCATTTCGGTTTTTGCCTATTTTTTTGTGAACTCTGTTTTTATTTTTTCGGACTTTTGTTGTTTGTGTTTTCAGCTTTAATTTGCACATAAATGGACTTTAAAAACCAAAAACAAAAAAAAAGACAGTTTAGTTTATTTGTGTGTAGAGAAAGTATGTACAAAAGCTAACTGTGTATGTGTACCAATAACTTTAAAGTTTAGTTCGACTGTCTAAAAATTTCATTTGATTTGATTGATATTGATTGTGAATAGAGAGGCGTGTCAGAGGGGGCTTAAGTGGCAACGATTTATGTTTTGCAGTTCGTTGCTCGTTGGATTTCATAATTTGCTTGGCAACAAATGCTTGGCAACAATGTTGCCAAAAATCAACAAACGGCCAAATCGTTTGCCTTTAGACTTGGCTCACACCAAAGACAATGAGCAAAAAACCTAAACGAAACACAACAAAAAAAACTGCCAAAGAAGAAAAATAAAATGAACAAAAATAAAAAAAAAACCAAAAAAACAAACCGGTTCAAATTGGGTCGTAGTACTTTTGAGTGCAATTGTTACCTTTGAACAGCAACAACAACAATAGGCTCCACTCGTTGGCCTGGCTCATTATGATGGTTATTATGTTCGTTTTGTTCAGTTTTCTTGGCACGCGCTCACAAAAGCCCACAACACCAACACCCACAACACAATCATTTGGATCCACTGGTTTTGTAACGAATTTTGAATTCGAAGACGAATTTGGATTCGCATACGGATTCGGTTAGCATAGGTCAGTCGCCAAAATGTCCAAGTTTAGATTGTTTAGACTTGAGGGGAACCCTTAAGGGGTTAAGTGGTGTTCAGAGGCTGAAACTAAGCACTTTTTCAAACATTTTTTTTGGGTGTTTGCAGTGAGATATTTTATTAGAACAAAAAACAGATAACAAGATTGACATTTCCTTTGTACGTTAAAATTGGTTTCATAAAAAAGTTTTTAAAATTGAGCCGACGGGAGCCAATGTCCTGGAACACTAAAAAAAAAAGGACCCTCGTGTTTGACACGATTTGAGGAGAACGGATCATCTGAAATTCAAAAAAAAAATTTTTTCTGTTAGTAAACACTTCAGCCCTGAATCTGAACGAAGGAAAATCCAAAATATTGAAAATTGAATATTTGACAGCGTTTTGAATTTTTTTTGACGAAATTTTGAACTTCAAATGTCCTTAAAAAATAGTAAATGTTGAAAAAAAAAAAAATCCTTCGTTCAGATTTGTCACGAGGTCATATTGAATAAGTGTTCAAAATTTGAAAACAATCGGTTCAAAACTGTTCGAGCAATCGTGTCAAATAGCTTCAAAAACACGGTTTCGAGAAAAACGGGATTAATTGCGCCGCTTCATGAGGAAATACTCTAATGAGCGGAACTTCCGAAGGCTCTATCTCTTACAATTTTACTCGGATCGGCTCCAAATTTTGGGAGAATATAGTAAACATATTGAATTAATTTATAAGCAAAAAAAAAAAAAATCGAGTTTCAAAATTTCTGAAACCCACTTAACCCCTTAAGGCCTTCCGAATTAACCTTGTTGGTTCTAATGCCAAAGCTTTTGGCATTCCAATAACCAATTTAGCCATTGTCATGAAAACCTAGAAACAAATTGTTTATTAAACAATCTATTAACGGACATTTTGCATACTCACAGTTCACAAATGATTGTGTGCTTGTTGTGTTTTAGCCTTCCAAATCGTGATTTTGTGTAGTTTCATTTAATTTCACTTTTAACAGTCACAAAAGTGCATTCCAACAAGTTCTCACATACAAAAAGTGAAAGATAGAAATAATAGACAACGCTTTACTAGTTCTTGTCACAAAAATCCAGCTAAATATTATATATGTGTATAAATATATGTATATATAATGCACAGACTTTCGTCTGGGGATCTGGTTCGACAGGTTTATGCGTGCTTAATTTTAATCGCAGCTGTTTTGTTTTCTAATTATATTATACTCATATACGTATGTCTACTCTTCTAAAACTTGAACTTATACATACACAGTTATATCATAATTTCATTAGTTATCGACTATTTCCCACATTTGTTCATAAACACATGAATTCAGTAGCTAAGAGACTTTGAAAACTAAGTTTAAACATGACAAAGACTTTTAATATGAATTTATATCAGTTATTGATAATATCCATATCTTTATTCAGTCGAAATCGCTATTTTGCCAATCGCTGATTTTCGAATTGAAAATAAAAGAAATCGAATTGCTAAATTCGCTTGTTTATAAATAAAAAACTAATTATAAGTTGTCCATAGTTTCACGTTCATGAGAAATCTTTGCCCAAGCTAAAAGATAATTTTATATCAAGTTTGAGCTTGTGTGCACTTTTTAGAATGGCTTACAAATTGAATAACTTTGTGAAAGGGTTTAGAGTAACGGTCTCAATCAAGATGTTCTATAAACATGACTAATGAGCTTTATATTGTTAATGTTTAGATAATCAGACCTGTGATTTTATCACCTTAACTAAAGAGTCATATAATCTTTGAAATGAGTAATATAAAGGGGCGGTTCTTCCAGCTTCTTTGTTGCACTTCTTTGCCAGTGTTATAGTTGGCCATTCCGATGTCTGTAAAGATACCGAATGACTCATAACTTTAGCGCTTATCATTGGCTGATAATAAATTCCAGATGATTCTGAAAAAGTGAAACAAAGCGCATAAAGAAACTGTGACGCCTTGATGCAGTTTTTTTTATTATTATTACTCGCATTTTGTTTAATATTATTTGCTGTTTTTTCGGTTTCTTTATGGCCTGACATTGACATTTGCTGATGCCGCTCAGAGGTTTTATTTTAATGAACTGCCTCCGTCTGTGGGGGAAAAAGACTATGTAATGCTTAAGTCTAGGCCAGATAGAGTATTATACAAGGCAATCTAGCTATTAATTGGCTAAAATGTCAACACTATCCAGGATGTTCACTTGATTGCAAATGTTTTACACAGCTTCCTGTGCTTTTTTCTCACTCCCTCTCTCTCGCTCTTTGTCTTAAGTGGTTTACTATCTCCCTGCTCTCCTCCCTCACTGTTTGTTTGCTTAGTCGTCAAAGTTGTCAGTTAGTCAGTCATTCAGTCAGTCAGTCACCGTAAACTTGAACTGCTCTGCGACTGCTGCCAAGTCCAAGTTGTTTCCATTTCCATTTGCGGCAAATGCAGCCTTGAAGACACACACACTTATTTACATATGTATACACTTGTACACCCATTTACCCATACACTCTCATATATGTGCGTACTCGCTCTTATGCACTTACATGGCATAAAAAGTTCAATGGTCAGCTAATGAAGCCACCTTCAGAGAGCTCACTTGCCACTGTTGTTGTTGTTGTCGACCATAACTAACTGGTTATTGGCCGAATTAACATTGCGCCTCTGTCATAATTATTACCAATAATTTCAAGCTCAAACTGCCCACAGCTAAGTCGTGCAATTAACAAACAGTTTTTATATATATGTTTGTTTATTTCTTGGTTATATATTCTCTATAATTTGTCACTCATAATTCTAAGACAAGAATCACAAACTCTGGCGATAATAAAACTTGTTTGCTCTCATCAGTTAGACTGTCTTAACAAGCTTGTGACATCTTTCAACTGGCACCATTAAACTCTTATTATGCACTTTTTATATAAACTAATTGCCGAAACTAATGCAAAGTCATTTGAATTGGGAATATTTTCAACTTCAACTTAACGAATTCATTTAAAAATTCTTAGAATCAATTTGCCAAATCATGTTGAAGGTCTTTCCAAATATGGGAGTCTGCAAATACGCAGAAAGCTTCGCTTGAGCACAGATTCCTGAGGCGATTAGCGTTCTTTGGGGCAGAATATTGAATACTTATTCCCGTTTGCCGGAAATAAACACTTTATTTAATTGTCTTACCGTTAAATTTTAAATATGGCACAGTGCAAACAAAGCAAAAATTCTCAATTATATTGATAATGTTGGGGATTCACTATTTTGCAAGAGCTTTTTAAACGGCTTTTTAAGAGGAACTCTTACTCTTTGTTCACTTTAAAACAGTTGAGTACACGTCACTGCGCCTTGAACTCTCTTTTGTGCCTTACACTGTATAAATCGAGTTCCCTGTTGAGCTTACATTTAGTCGGAGTTTGCTGAACTACTTTTGAGTGTCTTCACTGCTTTGCCATAGCTTATAATACCCTTTCGTAGCAGTGTAGAAATAGCCAATTGACTCGTTTGTTAGCAATCGTAATTCCTGCACATGCAAATCCCATAAAACATTCAAAATTGGACTTAATGCCGATCATTTTAAATGTTGTGCACACGTCACAATCATTTGAAATTCGTTTAAAATTTATGCCAAATGCGGAGAGATAAAAAACTCAATTTTTATTGTACACTCTAAAAAGTATTTTTGCATACATTGCAATTGTCTTTTTTTGTTTAGCTTTGTATTTTTTTTATTGAACGTATCAAGGTTGTCGCCTTTTAGAAATTGATTAAAGTGTGCGGCTGTAAATTGGAAATAAAAAGCAGTTAAAGTATGGCAGACGCAGACCCAGACTTTAAAAATGTTGCCAATTGCATCTCAGCTATTACCACCTTTTGTAAGCCACAAATTGTGTCGTAAATCAGTAAACCACTGGAGCACATTGTAATTAAGCTGTGCCATACCCTTTCATTTAGGGATTCTATTGAGTAGTTTGTTTTCTCAACTCAGCATCGATTGATAAATTGCCGTTAAGTTATGACTTTTGCCTAACTCAATTTACTTTCAACTTTTCCGAAATATTCTAGTCTATTCATTGTCAGCTTAAATTGGAATTTTGTTTTCTTCTGCTGCTGAATAAATAATTTATTTGGATGTTGTTCCAAGTTCATAGACCTGACGTCATCGCCTTAAGGGGCATTTTTTGTCTAGACAAGAGCGAAAAGTAAAACAAGTAAAAGCACACGAAACAGTTAAAGAATAAAGTTCAAAGCAGAGCTTGAAGCAGAAAAATAATTATTTCAACCACTGTACAACTTTTTGGTTTCTTCAAACAGTTTTTGCTTAACGTCTCTACAGGCAGAGAGACAATTGGCGATTAATAGAAGAACAAGAACAAGAACACAAACACAAAGTTAAAGGAGAAGAGAAACAGTATAAAAAAATTAAAAAGACTTACACACTTGGTCAGGGAGCACATTGACCTGTTGTGTAATCCAAGATGACCACCATGCCGGTGGTGTGGTGCACCGATCCCAATTCGGTGAACAATAAGCCGACTGCCTTTGCCCTGCATGGCATACAACTGCAGGGTAATGTGACAGAGAAACAGGTTAATGCATTGCGTGAATTGGTCAATGCAGCGGCCGAGGGACGTCTCATACTGCCCTCGGATGGCACATTTATGCTTTTGGACAGTGGTCTAAGTATTGAGAGTTCGATTTTGGCAAATGCCGGCAAGCAAACGACAGCAGCGACAACAGCAATGAGCAGCAACAACAATGAGGTGCCATTGGATAATAACAAATGTACGAAAAATACTTACATACTAATGCCAGTGAGCAATAACAAGGCAACAGCAACAGGAGCAGCAGCAGCAGCGGCGGTAGCAGCAACCACAGCAGCAGCAACAACAACAAACTCCTCCTCGTGCACGCCAGCAGCAATTGCTGCCGCAGCAGCACAATTGGAATTCCTTTTGGAGCCCAAATACTCAACATTCACGCCGCCAAGTTCTACAGCCAGTTCTCTGGCCGATGTGGAGCAGTCTGTGCAGCACTTTAGGGGGGAGAGAAGTGTAGCTGGAGATGATGATGATGCTGCTAGTGAGATACTTTACGAGTTTTTGTGCTGTGCCAAGTGTATGAATGAACAGCGTGCTGGTAATAACGGCACTTGTGCCAGCGCCAATCGGCGACTTCAGAGATTTCTGAGACACAACAGCAGCAGCAGCAACAGTGCAACCAACAATGTATTGCCGCAGTTCAATGAACCCACGTGCAGTGTACAAACTTTAGATGATCCTGTTAACAGCATTGCCAGCAAATATGCAAAACGCCAGCAACAGCAGCAGCATCGGCAGCGACACAAGCAACACAGTGCCAATATATCAATGGGTATTGCACGCAATCGTACCAATAGCAATAACAATAATCGTCATCATAGCAAATTAACCATGCACAGTGTGAAAATCTTTCATAATCGCAGCAGTTACAGTCCAGTCAATGGCGCGTGTACTACAACAGCTGTTGCTGGCAATGGCGTAGGCGTTGGCATGGGCGTGGGCATTGGCATGGGCATTGGTATGGGCGTGCCCCCAGCAACAACATGTTCCATACTCAATTCCCCAGCAGCGACGTCAGCGGCAACGACAGCGGCGACGACAGCAGCAGCAGCAGCGACTACAACAAGCGTTGGCGTTGAAGCGTCCAGTTTGTCGGTGACAGCTGGACTGTCAACATCGCTGCCGATCTATGCGATTGTGAGTAAAAAGCGTGACGCGAACGCTGAAAAGACTGAAACAATAAACACAACAACAACAACAACAGCAACTACAACCATGTTAGCAGCAGTGCCTGAGGAACCAACAACAACAGCAGCAACTGTGCAGGATCTTATCAGTTTTGATGACGACGATGATGCTGCTGCTGCCGACGCAGATGAACATAAACAAATTGCCAACTTAGCCATAACAGATAGCAATAACTGTGATAATCATTTAGATTTACTCTGTGCCCCCAACGAGCCAAGTGAGGATGCCAATTTGCTATCATTGCTAGTGACACCGCCACCCACTCCGCCCAAGCCCAATTCACCCGGCAGCAATAACTCGAGTCGTAAGACTAGCTTTGATTCCACCTGCACAATCAGTTCCATGGACTCGGGTTTCATGGAAATGCAGCATAAATTGGATGCACTGGCAGCTGCAGCAGCTGCCACGGCAGTAACAGCTGCCAGCAGCGGCAGTGGCGAGAAAATAGCCAGACGCAACTACAAGGAATGTTTAACCCAATCGCGGAATCGCCGCAAATCCTATGAAGAGTTTAAGGCCATGTTTGCGGAGGCAACGCAACCGGAAGTGGCAGCAGCACGACTAACACGTCGTCGTTGTGGCCCAATGTTGCAGGAACAGCAGCAGCAGATTGTGGGTGGATCAGCAGTTGTTGAGGTGGCAGCAGCAACGCTTTTAGCGGCAGCAGATGACGCAACAACAACAGCAGCAACAACAACTGCAAACAACAGCAATAACACTGTGATGACAACGCTCGCCTCAATATCAGAACAAGAAACCACAAACAGCAGCAGCAGCAGCAATAACAACAGCAATGTTAAACCGGATTGCGCAAACGAGTTTGCTGCGTCAACAACAACAGCAGCAGCAGCAGATGAAATGGATACCGGCGACGATCTAACAACAACAACAACAAGTTCAGCCACATTCGCCAATGCCGTGAACAACAGCAATACCACCACCACCGCCAACAACAACAACAACAACAACATTGCCACCACAGAAGCAATGCGAAAGAATTCTGATTTTCTATCGCAAATACTTGATCATCAATTGGCGGCCAAGGAGCAGCGGGAAAAGGCGCACAAACGACGTACATCGTATGAGGAGTTCAAGCGTTTGGTACGCGAGATTGATGGAGGCGTTCTTGGGGGTGTGGAGCATCCAGTTATAGAATGCCAAATGGACACACCCACAGCGACAATACAAGCAACAACATCACCGCTACGACGTCAGAATTCGCGACAGCGGAAAAGTTTTGCCTCCTACTTCTTACCACGTCGCAACTCGACCAAAGAGCCAAAGACTGAACTAGAACTGGACACGGGCAAAATGGAAACCGAACAACAGTTGCAGGCATACTCCAAAATGGCACTCAGGAACAACAGTTGCTCAGTTGGCAGCGCGAGTTCAAGTGCCAATTACCGTCGCAACTTTAAGATCTACGACAAGTTGGTGTATGGCACCATCTATGATATAATACAACGCAAGAATGATATCTATCAGTTGACATATCAAAAGTATGACAAATACATGACCTATGGCACCATCTATGAGATATTGCATCGTAAAACGTCAACAACGTCGCAAAGCAGCAATTCCTTTACCAGCGGCAGTAACGACAAATGGCAGCGTAAAAGTCTCAGCTCAATTTTAGAACGGGACGCAGGAGCAGCAGGGGGAGCAGGGGGAGCGACAGCAACAACGTCTGTCAAAGTGCATAAATCAAACGATGTGATTTATGATATAATTCAAAAGCAGCAGCAAAAGCGCGAAAAGGAGCAACGTCAAAAGGAGCAAGAACGGGCAAAGCAGCAACAACAGCAGCAACATGAGCAGCTACAACAGCAGCAACAGCAACTACAACAGGATGCAATCGAGACAACAACATTAAATTTGGGCACACATGTCACGCACAAATATGGCACAATTTATGACATCCTACAAGGAGAGAAATTGGATGCCGGTGAGGAGGCAATCAACGATTGCAAACCAGTTGCAGCAACAGCAACAACAACACGTTTTGTGGTCAGCCATGTGGATGAGCAACAGATTAGTGCAACCACTGACAATGTGCTGCATGCGACTGCTGCTGCTACCACTGCAGCTGCTGCTGCTGCACCTGCAGCAACTGTTGCTGCCGTTGAGCCGGCAAGCAAGAGCAGCAAAATGCGTCGCTTATCAAATATTCTTAGCTACAGCAAGTCGAGTAACCACAATGCCTCACAGGATGAACAGCAGCAACAGCATCAGCCGAAACGCCATCAGGCCAAAAGACGTGTTGGTGTTAGCAATCTATTGTTGCCACTCGACTCGGAGGAGCTGTACACACGCATTATTGCCCAGCAGCGACGCGAGGGCAGCACCAGCAGCAATTCGAGCAGCGATGCCGATTGTCATATGGCCCTGATGAAATCCAATTCATTGGATGCCATCTCCATGTCGGTGGCCATATCGCCACCAACAACACCATCGCCACCGCGTCCACGTCGCAGTTTAAAGCAACACAAGTGCTTGCAACAGCAGCAGCAGAACCCACAGCAGTTGCCGCCGTTGATGAAAAAACATTCGCTGGACAATTGTCCTGCACCAAAGCAACAACTGCGACGTTGGTCCAATCAAACGATACTCAAATGCACTTGTCAAACTCTAGAAGAACCCCAGCCCCTTGTGATGCGTCCCAGCCATTGCACTTGCCCTTGCCCAGCAGCAACACACCCCCCAGCAACTGTTGCCACTGCACTGTCTGTCATTGAGAAGTGCCGCTCGCTGCCCGCTGCCTGTTCGCATACGTGCGTTAATTTAATAGCTGCTGTTGCCGGCTGCGATGCGGCGGCCACACCAATGGCCAAGTCTAACAACAGCAAATCAACAAACACGAAAACTACAACTACAACGACAACAGCAGTAACAAAAACAACGAGCAAGAAAGGCAAATCGCGTCGACTTTCGGAATTTACGCGTGGTGAATTTTTAAATGAAAAATCGTAAGTTTCAATCGCTACACAAATACATACATAGACAATTAGTATATATACCATAGATATATATACAATTTGCATTCATTAATTTATGATTAGAGTTTATGTCTACCTCCGATCCATAATACGACTATATGCGCTGGACTTTGACTTGATTTTGTATCGTTTTATTCACTGGCTGTTAATTAAATTAAAACAGTGTTGAGCAACGAAAATTGTATAAAATGCAGAATGTAACATATACAGTAGAATCCGTTTATAGCGACTCCGCTTAAAGCATCTGTTCGGTCATTGCGACGAAAATTCTTTGACTTTTTGATCCGCTTCTTCTTAGCCTCCGTTGATCTCCTTTTGGTTAAAGCGTCTACCGGGCATAACGACATAAAATCGTCGGTCCCTTGAGTGTCGTTATAACCGGATTCTACTATATTAATAATACTTAGACAATGCACAAATCTTCGCCCCTTCAAAGCACTTAAAGTTGACCAACTTTTCAAGATTTTAGATTTTGAGCTAAATGAAAATTGTACAAACTTTTCAATTAACGCCATGAAAGTTATTGCCAACTTTTGTGCGTATTTTAAGCAAATTCTTTACAAATATTTAACGTAAATCAGTCCAGTTTTTCTGGCTCCTTTTGCTGTGCAGACATTCGCATTATTATGCAGAAATTTTGCTGTCAAACAAATTGAATTGAATTTGACGCGAGTTTGAGTCGACTTCAAGGCCAAAACATTTCAAATTGGTTCAGTTGAAATTTGCATATCAATACAAGAAAACAAATGTACAAACTTTTGTACTTGGCACACACGTGCTATACACATTAGCAAAACCCCAAAATCAAACCCGAATCCAAATCCAAAACCAACTCAAGAGACAAGCGCCAGACGGCGTAAATAAAAGGCAAATAAAAAACTTGTCGATAGCTGAAAAGAAACGCGCAAAATGCAACACTTGACACAAAACCACAAACAAAAGTCTCCAAAAAAAAGTGGTTAACAAAAAAAGTGTGTTTAAAAATTAAAAATGTGTCGAGCAATGTTTGTTTAGCGCTCAATTAAAACCATCGTGTCATAAAAATTGTCACGAGTTTGTTTTATTTAACTCTTTGCGTTTATTTCTTGCCATTATTGCGAGTCTAATGAACATTTTTGTGGGCATGGTAACAGGTTCACAAATGTCTGAGAGAAATATAAAACAAAACGGTACAAATACCCCAAGGTATCCAAAATGTGATAGGAGAAGGCGTGACAGAAGAAGAGCAAGCGGGAGAGGGAGTGTCGTGTCTTTTGGGCCACGTACCAGACGATTTGTGCATTTATTTGATAGTCGAATAATTGGCAGGTTAATAACATAAAGACGTGACATTAAAAGCGATTACAACACTGCACAAAACCTAACGAAAAATCGAGCAATGCGCATAAAACAGAGCGAAAGAGATGAAGATAGGTGCAGAGCGAGACAGATAGAGTGCACAGAAGCTGTTAAAAGTTGAGCTATTGATCAAAACCGTTTAGTGATCGCACCTTTTGTAACGTTTGTCATTCATTAACAACAATTTGCAGCAACAATAATTGGTTTTTTCTCTATTTATTGATATTTCCACTGGTCAAAGTTTGTTTTAAACTTAATTGCAGTGTGATTAGTCATACGCATATTGATTGTTTTCTATAGAATGAAAGTCGTATCATTAAATGTTTTTTTGCATACGCTTTTGGGTTAACAACTACAATACATAAAGCCAGATAGACAGACAGCTGTGTGTCTGGGTTTAAGCACAATTGGAATTGTGTATGTGAGACGATGACGCTTATTGGCAACAAAACTATTTCTAACATAAATCCTTCAAGTGCACTATTTGCTCAGCTCTATTCTATGTGTGCACACGATACTCGACCTCGTCTTTAGTTTTCGCTAAAGTAGTTGATTTAATAGTTGCTTCCAAAGATATTTGCATATTTTCCACCCGCCATGTAATTAATTTAAATAGTTATTTATAGAGTTGAAGGTCATCAATTAAGAGATCATTACAAGCAGTCTGTAAATTTACAATACAACAATTTTGTTGACAACTTTCAGTTGCACTCGTTTCACAAATTATACAATATCATTATACTAGATACCCTGTAGTTTGTTTGCTTCTAATTTTAATCAATTGAAAATTGCTTGGGTGTGGTTGATGTCATTGTGTGTGCGTGTGTGTATAAGCCAATTCACAATGAAATTGTAACGCCCTCTCGTCCAAATGTTGGTCATTAGTCTGTGCGTTTTAACATTTTTAGCGGATTATATAAGTTTGCCAATTGCAGCGTGCAGCACTTGATTAATTCAATGAAACGAACAAATATTAGATAAAAACTTTAGCTATAGATAACCCTATGTAACTGCTATTTTCGAACTGCATTCAAGCGTTGCGGCAATAACAAAAATATATTGTATATAAAAATATCTAACGCCCTTCGGACCTGCCCAAAGTTGGTCTAAAAGCCATTCGATTTTATGCATTATAATTGATTTCGTTTTATTAACCATTCTACCTTTTCGTAGAAATATTAAAAATGTGTTTATGAATTTGGTATAATGTTAATTATGGCATGTTAATTACGCGATATTTACACTTAAAATATTTTTAGTCAGCTAACTGTTTGTTTAGTCATTAAGTCATGATTTTGCCTTTCTATCGAATCAACTCCCACCAAACATGCAATTGACATTGAAATAATGCACCACTTGGCTTACAATCTCTGATACAAGCAATTGTCATAATAATTGGAATAATAATAACAATAGTTAGTCTAAATTAAATATAGAATTTGTTTATAAAAACATTCTCTAGCCCCAAAGATTTGCAGCTTTGATACTCAAATTACATTTGCGTGTTTTGTGCTTGAAAATGGAAAATGGAAAATTTTTGCAACAATTTTTTCTGCTGTGATTTTATCTGGAAAGTGCATTCTCTGTGTTCACACACCACACAAAAAGTAGACAGAAAAAAAAGGAACACACATGGCTAAAAAAATAAATGTTGTTGATGCCGGAACTTGATAATTTCTTGGCTTGCCATTGACTTTGGCTGTGGTTTGGATTGGCTTAGCTTGGCCTTTTACATACAATGCTTTTTTTTATGGCCGTGTGGCATTTTCTATTTGCACATTTTCACTGCTAGAAATGGTAAGATGCTCCAACTGGCCAACTATCAGTTGAATTCTAAAAAACATTTGCCAGCCGCATTAGCAGCATTACCATTGGCAGACAGTGCTGGCAGTTGAGCACATTTATAGCCAAACATTGGCTGAATTTTGTTAATCTTACTGCTTAAACTGATAACATTTTATAAACATTTCTTTTACTGGCTTTACTGGAAACTCCATTGGCTGGCAATGCAAAATCGAAAGCCTAGCATTAACAAATTATTTCTGCATAAAATTGTGCTTGGACTAAGACACGCCTAACCATATCAAGAGAGTGCCACGAATAGTAGTAGTTGGTAGTAGTTGCAGGATGGCTTGGTAAATGGTTTATAGCTATTTTTAGATGGCAATTTTGCCATTACCTCGTAAGAGTAGAGCTGCTGCGAGTCAAGTCGAGTCGAGTTTGCTGTACATTGATTTGAAATTTGTTTCGCTCGAAATCCGATGGGGCCTAAAATAAACAAGTGTCGTTTGTTAGCCTAGGCCATGTTAGGCTGACCATCCTGTACGGCAGCAACAGCCTGCGGCTAGCAAAAGAAGGAGGAGAAAGAAAACAATTAAATAAACACCGGCAAAGCAGCAACAACAACGTTGTTCACATTGTTGTTAAGTGGTGCTCTGATGCGGCTGCGGCTGCTGCTGCTGCTGCACCACCAAACAAAATAACTAGAAAAACCACATTGCCCATTGCTAGTTTGTTATTATTCCAATTTTTTTTTCTTTTTTCTCTTGTCTTCTTTCTCTCTCTTTTCACTTATTTAAGCAATGCTGCTCCCTGGCATAAAATTGCATTGGCGCCATCAACAATTATCTATGGCATAGTGTATAGTTTAGTTTAGTTTAGTTTGGTTTGGTTTTATAAATAGACACTTGCTCCCATTGTGGTCCACAACTGTCAATTGCGGTGCGTGTGTCTGTGGCTGTGCCTGTGCTGTGATTGGCAGTAGCCAATTGCGAATGCAGGAAATGAATGCGAAAATTGATTCCAAAAAGTTGTCAAGAATACAAGTTATCGATTTATAAAGTAATCAAGTGGCAACAACTGTTTTATTTAGTTAAGCAACAATTATGTAAGGACAGCAATTGTTTAAGCCACAAAAAAGTGACCTAATTGCGTTTTATTATAACAGAAAATCACGTTTATTTAATGCACTTCTGGACTTGGTTAACACAATTAGCAGTGACGCATATAAAATTCAATTTCAATAAAGAAAAAATAAAAAACCCTTGCACTTTGTAATGCAACTTTGCACTTAGTTTTCAACTGCTTTCATTTTCTTTTATTTATTGTTTGAAAATGCAAATATTTCGACCTTAATGAACTTCTCTCTCTCTCTCTCTAGACATTGCTCCAATTAAATGTGTATTTTACCACTTAGTAGCTTGTTTTAAATGCCTTATTAGATAGTCAACATATTTGCATAGCTGTTGGGGTCTGCTTGTAATTGTAGTTGTAGTTCATTCATGTGTCCAACGATCAGATCAGCTCCAGCTCTATTAACATATTATCTTACATGAATTAACAGCCCAGTATACAGTCTGTTAGAGGGGAGTGCATACTGTACATATAAATAATTCATTTGCTTTGTTCTATTCACTATTTGTCGCGTGTCAAAAGTGCTTCAAATGATTTCCCACTCGTAGCATGTAAATTCTCTTTTATTGTAATAATAATAAATGATAATTAACTAACATATTTTTTTTATTCTTTGCAGGTAAGTTTACAATTGATGTGAAAAGCGCCGTAAAAACGTTGGCTAAGTATCAAAGTACATGCTTATATTACTCATACGTAGCGTTGCCAAATGATTTATTTTAGGAGTGTTTTTTACACACAACAGCAACATTAACTTTAATGTTTCTAATTAAATATTTAAAAATAAATATACATACAATGTAAATGTATGTGTCAGTCAGCGGATGTCGGAACAAACATGTTGAAAACAAAACAAGAAAACAAAATTTATATAAATAAAATCAAAACATGACCAAGACAACAATTATAGAGAAAGTGACAGTCCAGTTGTAGTCGTGCAACAAAGCGTAAACAAAATGAAAACAAAAACAATGAAAACTCAGCTACATACTCCAATTAATATGCATAAAAAAGCATTGGCAATTGGCAATTGGAAAACGCAAATCAGGAATTAAAGCTCAGTCATGACGTGATATGAAAATTCACTGGAAATTTTACTCAAGACACAATAATCATAATGGCCTCGAGCTGAGCGTATAGCTAGCAATACGGGGAAACAGTTTAAGCAGTTAATTAACAGTTGTGTATTATATTTAAGACGGGCCAAAAGCAGCTAAACTAACTATACACAGCTAGACTAAGGGGACTGGCCTTATATCTCTGTGTCTTATACTTCTCTCAGTGTACTACGTATCCTCACACTCTGCTGAGATTGTTTGCTGTCCGTCTGGCTCGTCAGTAATCTTCTGCTGCGGTAATCTGCAGTTAATTCACAGCCTCTGAATCATGCGTGACGTTTTGAGCCAAAACCAGTTTCAGTTAAGAAATGTTCGCTGGAAAGCGTAAATTACAAGTGTATATATGCACGTTTATTTAGTTATAATATATGCTTAATTGTAAATAATACAAAAAAAGCTAACAACAACATGACCTGCTTCAATAAAATTCAAAAGCAATTGAATGGCCAAGTTAACTGGCAATTTGCAATTTGGGGCAGCCGCAAACAATTGACAGAGGAACGTTTAGAAACCGTTGCATGGATTAGTTTTTGTTTTGCTCAGTGCTGCCAAAGTTAGTTAGCCAGGCCGATAGCCAGTCAACCTGGCACAATTTGACTCAATTGTATAGAATTGGGCACGGTGAAAATAACAACAAGTGCACAACTACACACACACACACAGTCTACACTAAGTGTCAATCAAACGAGGCGGGCATGTTGGCCAAAAGCTAGACCAGGGACTCGAATCAAAACTAGGCACGTCAAGAGTGCCGTAACTGTGTAAATTTGGAGCAACTTGCCCAGAAACACTAACACTGCACTGAACTACACTTGGCCACTACACAACACTTGAGCATTTTGGCCAAATTGCAAATGAAGATGTGTGAACTGAACACTTTTCCATATGCCTCTAGCCTCTAGAGGCTAGACCGGACATGCTCTGTTGGCCAAGTTGAATCTAATCTAATTTTAACTCAAAAGTGCATGTCGTTGCCTGCCCAACCTTGTTTGTGCATGAAATGCAACGCCGCAATTAAGTTAACAGCCAAAACAAGCCAAACATGTTAGCCCAAAGATAGTGGCAGCATCTCAGCAACGATGGTCCTCATCGTCGTCTCCGTTGTAGTTGTGGTTGTTGTCGTTCCACTAACCATGGCCAAAAACCAACACCAAAACCAAACTAGCCACTAAACTATGGACCTGACGTAGAAAAATTGTAGACGAAAATAAAAAAAGCTGAAAAAAACTAAAGGAAAAACATGTAGCAAGTATCTTTGGCCAGCTAGCCGTGTAGCTTGTGGATATTTTTAGACATTACGTTGCATTTGCGTTGTTTAAAAATAGTTGGACCAGTCAGAGTCACAGAGAAGCCAATAGCATTTGAGCTGGCTGCGACTGCGCATTTGATTTTGGCCTTTTTTTTTTGTGTGGCAAGTGGTAGTACAAGACGCAGCGATTGCATTTGGCTATGTCTAGTCTATAAATAACACTTTATGGTTAGTTCTATCTAGAACAATTTTTCATGTTATGTGCACTGCAATCAATGCGTGTCCACAACTAATTGATAGCGATATGTCAAGTAGTTAAAGTCGCTTTTAATTTTTATATAATTTCCGAGAGTTACAAGCATTTATTTTATAATTAAAAGTGTTAACGCCTGTGTTAAGCCTGAAGTTTTTTATATTTTAGTCATTTTTTGCAGTGTAAAACTTGCTCAAAGTTTCACATTAGCCGCTATACAAACATGGAGTTCGGTTGGCAGCTGCATTTGGCCAAAAGGATGCTCGCTTTCAGTCTTTCTGTGTAATTAAAGTGTTGCATATTTATGAAAGCCATGCTCAGTGCACCATAAATGGTCAGTAATCGATGGGTCTATAAATAACGCAAATGGACAGACTTGTGGAGCTTGTAGTGCAAACAAACACACACACAACTTGTGCTTCAAAGTGCTTTAATGGCTTCTAATAAAGGCTCATTGGCATAATAGACACGTGCTACATGAATATACTCATATCAATCAATCAAATTGTATGCACTTGAGATTCATTCATAAGCAACAGAAGCAGCAACAGGGGCAGCAGCCATTCAAATGGAGTCTTCTAACTGAACGACTAATGCTAAGCATAATGTCGTTTGGCATCCTGCTGACTGTTGACTGCTAAATTACACTGGTCAACAAGTTTGTTGCAAAATCTGTTGATGATGACGATGGTGATGTTGATGTGAATGTTGATGGCAGACAACCGTTTGTTGACAACAACAAGAACCACAACGACTTGAACAACTCTCGCCATGAGTTGCCGCCTTCTCCCATTGAAACAAGGCAGACAGCCAATTAAAAGTGCCAGCCAAGTTAAGAGTCGCGTTGTGTCCGTACCACAAGAGTTCTTTTAATAATAGCTTTAAATGGCTTTGCGCAATCAGATTACTTGCAGCTTTGCCCGTTGAATTCCAGCTAACTAAATGGCTCTAGGCCGGCCAGGCCACAATCATCACAGAAATAACTAAATAAAATGGTAGAAAAAAAAGCACACACAATCTACACACACACTTAAAGTCTCCTAGTCTACACTGTCTGTTTGCATTCTAAGCCAAAGTGAAATTCAATAGAACTGGCGAATGCCATTTGCAAGCTGCATGCCATCTGGCCAGAACCCATCTAGTATTGCGTCCTGTCTTGCCAATTGCTGTGCACATTTTGCAATACGCTGTAAACTGTAAAATAGCAGGGTAGATGGGCTATTAAATGGTATACCTTTGTTGGTTTTCCTAGGTATGCTCTTAGCACAGCATACTCCACTTTGCTGTTCTAACTTTAATGCCCACTGTAACTGAAACTACCAGTTGGTGGTTGCTCCAAGTGCAAAGCCATCTACTCACCTGGTCTGCTGCATTGTGGCTAAAGTGTAGCTCTAGTCGGGACTCTGGAGGTTTTATTGCCAGTGCTGGAAGCTTTTTCATTTGCTTATGCAAATGCTGGGGGAGCTTTATCTTTGTATTGTGGATATGCCAGGCATTTGCTTATTCCTGTGCATGCACAAGAGTCCAACAAGAGTTGTGTGTGTGTATTTGTGTACACATTTAGAGGCATGTCCTTGTCCACAGATTTTTGTTTTCACTTTTTTTTCTGGTGCCCACTTTGGCCACGTTTCAAGACTTCACACGCCTCCAGCTGTCGTTGTCACATGCATTGAAAATGAAAACTTTTCGCCAGCCTCTTTTTGTCTTTGTTTTTTGCACTCGTCCGGAAAAATGTTTTGCGCAGCGGCGCGAGGCTGATGAGTTTCCTTTATCTTTATCGCATTGACGCCAGCGAGCAACAAATCGTGAGGGGAGCATAGAAAAACCGCATTGAATTGTTGAGACAAAAGACAGGCAAAGCCGCAAATGGCTTCGTTTCCACATAACCCACATAAATGTTGACTCTATACGCTTACAAATAATGTGCATGCACTTATGTACATGTATCTATTTCTATGCAAATGTATCTGTGTATCTTTTCACAATACACAATATTTTTATGCATTTTTTATGATGTCGTCGCCTCTCGCATGACACATTTTGGCCACGCTTTTGACATCTTCGCTGTTGACACGAACTTCAAAAAAAAAAAAGGCAGAAAAACGATTCGAATTGAGATGATAGAGAGAAAGAGAGAGGAGGTGAGATAGAGATGGAGACTGTTATATAATAAATCTCTTTTCCACATGATAATTGTAATTACAGTTGGCTGGAAAGAGCAGCAGAAAAGGTAACTAGCAATAGGTAGGAGAGCTGAAAAGAAATGAATAACAATAGTGTCAGTTAGTTTTGATTTTTATTAAGGTCAATGTTAATGCCACACAGACAGAAAGACACACAAAGATTTGATCGACAGCAATTTCATTGATGTTTTCCGCAATGACAGTTGCAGAAATCGTAGTCTTAGCCAGACTTTAAACAGGGGAATGCAGAAAGAGTTAGGAGAGTACTGGGTAAAGTTATTTAATAACTAACTTTGTCTAGTTGACAAATTAGAAACAGATATACTGTCATTTGACTAAATTATTTTTAAAAAATAACTTAAAATAGATAATCACCAGCAAGGCATAAAAATGAAATAAATAACAATAATTTTAGCAGCGAGTTCCGCAGTTTTCGATTCGGAAGCGCAATTAAAATGGAATTTAAAACGTTCATAAAATGCATAAATAAATTAAATTTGTCGCCAAGAGTAGGGAAAAACGTTAAATATTTAAAGCAACAGCACAAACAAAATAATGGTGCATAAATTACAAAAGTATTTTCAATTTTCAGCACAAGCTAGATAACAACAATATCGAAAAAAAAAAAGCTAATTTAAACAGAGAGTTTGCACATATGAAACTAATTGCATAATAATTTAATTACGCTGCACTCGACAGAATAAACTAAACACTTTCAATTTAGTTTTTATAAAAAAAAAAACAAAATGGGAAAGTGACTTAATCGAAGCTCACAATTTCATAATGGAATGGAATTCTCTCAGTGTGTGGCAAAAAACAGCATACTTAAAAGTTGAACACGTTTTAAAAACCTTATTTAGACTGGTTACCTGAGCAAATGACTCAATTGAGTTGGGGAAGGCAAGGAATTTCGGAGAAAGGTAGAGGGAAGTGGTGTGGGGGACACCTACGCACGTGCCTCCTTTTGCCAACTGATTGAAATAAATTTTGATAGCCTCGCAATGGCAGTTTCCTTAATAAACCCAACAATTTAATTACTAGAGTAGATTACTTTACATAATATAGCATATGAAACTACAAGTTTTGATGACTTCCTTTAAGCATTTATTAATTGTTATTGTTTTATATTGTTTTTTTACAGCTGGTACTTCCGCAAAATCAAACGCATTGAGGCTGAGAAAAAACTGTTACTGCCAGAGAACGAGCACGGTGCATTTTTAATTCGCGATTCCGAGAGCCGTCACAATGACTACTCGCTATCAGGTGGGTGGCATACTAATGTCTTTATAATTTAAACCAATTTAAATATACATTAATTACATGTTAAATTTATTTTTACAGTGCGCGATGGCGATACGGTTAAACATTACCGCATCAGACAATTGGATGAGGGCGGATTCTTCATTGCCAGGCGCACAACATTCAGGTAAGTTTTACCATAAACAAACCCTTAAAACAGTTTTTAATTTAATGTTTTACTTAACAGAACCCTACAAGAGCTGGTCGAGCACTATTCCAAGGATTCGGATGGACTGTGTGTCAATCTCTGCAAACCCTGTGTACAGGTAAGACAAAATCAAACTGATTTCTTCTATAAGTTGGTCTGGAATTCATTGTATGCCTTATTGTTTATTCGTACATGCATTTAACATGCACTTAACATTGCTGTCGCTAACATCAACAACATTAACATCTTTTCACAACACATCTAACATTCATTATTCATTATTATTGTTATGGATTTAACCATTATTTCATTATTTACAAATACTAAACGAAAACGATTAAAAACTTTATTCTTTTTATATTTCTTATATTTGTTTCTTTAATTAATATACTACAACTACTACTAACTAACGAAATTGAAAAAAAAAATATATATTTAAACCAAAATACTAACAATATAAAGACAAATTCATTTTCGGGTATTTTTGAGGTAGGATTTTGTATTAAAACGTTAACGTTAATCTCTCTCTCTCTGTTCATGTGTGTGTATGTGTGTGTTAACCATTGCCAGAAACCACAATCACGCAAAAATAAATAATAAATTCAAATACAAAACTAACAAACAACAAAATAAAATCCCATTCATTTCATTAATACTATAAAAAAAACATTTCCATAATAGTCAAAGTACAAAGTGCAATCAGATGACTATCAAAACAAATTATTTGAAATGAGTGCCATTAATAATAATAGAATTAATTTTACCTACCATTAAATGTACCTCAAAATCTTTAATTTCTTATAATTTGTTTTCAAATAATACATAAAATAAAGTTGTTTAATAAATTTGGAATCAAATTTTGCATTTTGCATGCGAAAGCTACGCGAATCGCGTGTCTAAAAAAAGGTTAATTAATGCAAAAACCTCTTTGAAGGGCAAACAAATTGCACAGTTACTAAAATTTTGACGCAAATGCACTTTCACTACAAATTTTAAAGCGCTGCTCTGACTCAGCGACTGTAAATTGAATAAACAAATTCAACTAATTAGTTGCACTTTGACTTTGCCTCAAGTACCCAACAATTACCAGCCAAAATTACAACGTTAATTACGTTTAACAAAAGCGCTCTATTTACCCACACAATTGGCAATCGAATAATCCGCAAAACCGCAACATTAAAAATTATTTGTACATAAGCCCAAATGTATGCAACATTTAAACCATTTACAAAATTGGCTTTATCATCGTATCGAGCCTAAAACACACACACTCTCCAACAATTGTATAGTTCAAACCTTTAATTAATTCATTTATTTTGTAATGATTAACCAATTAAAACAATTTACACTTTAACTCGCACAGATTGAGAAACCTGTTACCGAGGGATTATCACATCGAACTCGCGATCAATGGGAAATCGACAGAACATCATTGAAATTCCAACGTAAACTGGGATCCGGACAGTTTGGTGATGTCTGGGAGGGACTGTGGAACAACACAACGCCCGTGGCAATTAAAACGCTCAAATCAGGTAAGTTTAAAACAGTTATTAAAATAAAATTCCATTAACTAACTGTTTTTTGATTTACAGGCACAATGGATCCCAAGGACTTCTTGGCTGAGGCTCAGATCATGAAGAAACTGCGGCACACAAAGCTCATTCAGCTTTATGCGGTCTGCACGGTCGAGGAGCCCATTTATATTATCACGGAACTGATGAAGCATGGCTCTCTCTTGGAGTATCTGCAAGGTAGCTAGAGTTTAGCATAAGCTGTGCATAAATACATGTTTTCAAATGTTATTAACGCTTGCATTAACCAAATTAAGCTAACCATCACAAAATGTACTGTCCACAACGCCTGCAACATTCGCTACCATTCAGTGTTGCCATTTTAGCTGATTTGTAACTAAATTTTTTAATGTAAAAACGAAACAAAGCTGAAGGGAAACACGGTTTTATTATAAATGTTTAATTGTATATACAAAATTATTTAAATTTAAGTGACTAAACAATTAATCACTTTTTTTTTAGCATTTCTTCTACCTCGAAATTGTGGCAACACTGCTTCCATCATGTCATTCTAAATGTCTTATGAAAATTTGTGTTTTTAATATCTTTTAGCAATTGCAGGCAAAGGTCGTAGTATCAAAATGCAAACACTCATCGATATGGCTGCCCAAATAGCCGCTGGCATGGCCTATTTGGAGTCACAGAATTACATCCACAGAGATTTGGCCGCTCGTAATGTGCTCGTCGGCGATGGCAACATTGTGAAGATTGCCGATTTCGGTTTGGCACGGTAAGTTAACAACTTGCACCCCAAATGCATTAGATATTTAATCCTACTCTTCTATTTTAACAGACTCATCAAGGAGGATGAATATGAGGCACGTGTCGGTGCTCGTTTCCCCATTAAATGGACTGCACCAGAGGCGGCCAATTACAGTAAATTCTCAATCAAATCAGATGTGTGGAGCTTTGGCATTTTACTCACCGAACTGGTCACCTACGGACGTATACCCTATCCAGGTGCGTTAACCACACACTTGTTCATGTAAAACGCTTTTAATAATAAATTTTACTTTATTTAAATGCAGGCATGACCAACGCCGAAGTATTAACCCAGGTGGAGCATGGCTATCGCATGCCAATGCCTCCAAATTGTGAGCAGCGTCTGTATGAAATAATGCTGGAGTGCTGGCACAAGGATCCAATGCGCAGACCCACATTCGAGACACTGCAATGGAAGCTGGAGGACTTCTACACATCCGATCAGAGTGACTATAAGGAGGCGCAGGCTTACTGATAAATGCTTTATGCGCCCGCTGGCAAACGTAGCAGCAGCAATAAGGTGGCGCCAGGAGCAGCTGCTGGCCAAGTGGAGCAAAGCAATCATGTCAAAACAGATGCATAAACAAGAGCAAGCAGAAGCAAATAAAAAACAAACGAAGACAAATACGGCGCCAATCATCCCAACACGGACAATTCTTATTTAGTTACTTACTTGAGTTTTGCACAGATTTTCTACCGCATTATAGAAATGGATAAAAACAATACAAAACAGAAATCCCATACTTTATGGGCTGAATGTAATGTTTAGGTATCAATATAGGAATTACTTACATGTTATTAATGTTTAAGCAGGCAAATTTTAGTGTTTAATGCAGTGTGCTAAGAAATTAGATGAAGTTGAAGAAAGAGAAGAAAAATATTGTGTAATAATTCTATTTGTATTTTGATTACAAAACGTTTTCTTTCAATACATGTATATCATCAAGCAAGTATGCGTAAATGATTAATGTTTATATAAATACAGTTTATACATCGGGTTTATGACCATTTATACATATACCCAAACGCTTATCTAACCAAGCGAAATGTGTGTAATGATTATTTTTGTATTTCTGTTTATCAAAACTTTATATTGTTTGAAAGCTGATGAAAGCATATACATACAAATATATAAATACATATATATATATACGAGAACGCATAAAGTCACAGTTTATATAAGATCTTCAAATATACATATATGCATATAAACATATAATTCTTTTAGTTAATAGCCATTATAATCGATATTTAAATACATAACATATTTATGCTTTTAGTTAAAACATTACGTGTCTTACCTTATACTATATATATTCAAACAGAACACAACAAAAACACTCAACATAATCAACGACATATATATGCTTTATCTTTATCATTATCGTGTACTCTTAAAAACAAAAACAAAAAGAAATCAAATCAAATCACACAAAAAACCAGCGAAAAAGTGCTAGAAGAGAGAAAAGAAGTAATACTAATGCAATACAATAAAGTAAACTCCATATTATTAATGTTATACATTTTAATTGTAATTTTTAACCATTAAATTATACACGTATATATATTTAAAAGTACACAAAGCATACACATACCACAAACACACACACGCATCCATGTACATTTAGAACAAAAACATCAAAATAAAAATTTATTATCGTAATTTATAAATCAAACAACAATTCACTTCAACTTTTTATTTTCAAATCAATTTTTATTTGGTTTTAATTTTCTTTTTGGTGAGTATAAGCTTCATTTTAGCTTCTTTTTTGTTGTCGAACAAGTGCAATAATATTATTAACCTTAGGTCCTAAATAATTTAAAAGAAAACAAAAAGAAATTAAAGTTAAAATCCCAATCTACGTACGACTTTACCAAGCATGAATTAAAGGCTGATTTTATAATGCTAAACTTAGTCATAACTATGAGTTTGATATTTCTCTAGAATCCGTTTGCTTCTCTATTTCAAAATGCACAAAATAAAAACAATATAATACAAGAAATCAAGTTTAATCATATGATTGATAAATGGAAAAACTTCTCTTTTAACTGAAACATTTTGCATTTGTAATTAGATTAAAACTCACAATAAATATATATAAAGTATATTATGTATGTAAACAATTGAAAATTATTCTTTAAATGGCATTTCAAATAAAGAACATGTATAACGATTGCAAAATGCAACAAGTAAATTATAATTTAATAGCTTAATTTAACTAACATAAGCAGGCTCTCACTCTCTGAGCTCATTGCGCTCAGAGATCCCTGCCGCTGTTTGTGTGAATGTTCGCGGACGCCAATAGAGCGCACAAACGGTTTGTGTGTTTGTTCGCTGCCGTCTCTAACACACACACTCTCAGACACCCGCTCTACATTCCAATGGCGCTCAGAGATCCCTGCCGCTGTGTGTGTGTTTGTTCGCTGCCGTCTTTACCGCTCACACTCTCTAGCACACACACTCTTATACACCCGCTCTACATTCATATTGCGCTCAGAGATCCCTGCCGCTGTTTGTGTGAATGTTCGCGGACGCCAATAGAGCGCACGAACGGTTTGTGTGTTTGTTCGCTGTCATCTGCGGCGCCAACAAGGAGCACTGTCTGTTTACTTTTTACGTATACTCCCGCTCCCTACTCTCTGTAATTGAATTGAAATTACAGTCGGTCGCTTGCTGCTGATTCTGATCGCCTGGTGTTTCACACAAAGAAATCTTCGATTTTGGGCCTTTTGCGGATTTTTTTTGCTTGACCGTTGCGATCTGCAGTGGCCATAATCGTTAGTAATTCCTGCTGAAATACCAGGCAAACAGAAAGATCAGCAGGTCGCAATTCAAAAATTATTTTCTTGTGTATTCAAATTGCGCTCAGAGATCCCTGCCGCTGTTTGTGTGATTGTTCGCGGACGCCAATAGAGCGCACGAACGGTTTGTGTGTTTGTTCGCTGCCGTCTCTAACACACACACTATCAGACACCAGCTCTATACTCAAATGGCGCTCAGAGATCCCTGCCGCTGTTTGTGTGAATGTTCGCGGACGCCAATAGAGCGCACGAACGGTTTGTGTGTTTGTTCGCTGCCGTCTCTAACACACTCTTAGACATCCGCTCTACATTCAAATTGCGCTCAGAGATCCCTGCCGCTGTTTGTGTGATTGTTCGCGGACACCAGCAGAGCGCACAAACGGTTTGTGTGTTTGTTCGCTGCCGTCTCTAACACACACACTATTAGACACCAGCTCTATACTCAAATGGCGCTCAGAGATCCCTGCCGCTGTTTGTGTGAATGTTCGCGGACGCCAATAGAGCGCACGAACGGTTTGTGTGTTTGTTCGCTGCCGTCCCACACTCTGCCACACACATTCTCAGACCCCCGCTCTATACTCAAATGGCGCTCAGAGATCCCTGCCGCTGTTTGTGTGAATGTTCGCGGACGCCAATAGAGCGCACGAACGGTTTGTGTGTTTGTTCGCTGCCGTCCCACACTCTGCCACACACATTCTCAGACCCCCGCTCTATACTCAAATGGCGCTCAGAGATCCCTGCCGCTGTTTGTGTGAATGTTCGCGGACGCCAATAGAGCGCACGAACGGTTTGTGTGTTTGTTCGCTGTCATCTGCGGCGCTAAAAAGGAGCACTCTCTGTTTACTTTTTACGTATACTCGCGCCCTATACTCTCTGTAATTGAATTTAAATTACAGTCTGTCGCGTGCTGCCGATTCTGATCGCCTGGTGTTTCACACAAAGAAATCTTCGATTTTGGGCCTTTCGCGGATTTTGTTTTGCTTGACCGATGCGATTGCAGTGCCCAAAATCGTTAGTAATTCCTGCTGAAATACCCAGCAAACAGAAAAATCAGCAGGTGGCAATTTAAAAATTATTTAACAATAACATTGAGTTAACATTAACATAGAACTAACATTAACATTGAGTTAATATTAACGTTGAGTTTACATTAACATTGAGTTAACATTAACATTACAATTAATGTCGCTTCCTGCTGATTCTGTTCGCCTGGTGAATCTGCTAGAAAATCTTCACTTTCCATGATGTTTTTGATACAGAAACAAACAGAATTAACAGCTGCTCGCTATGCACAGAATTATTTTGCTTAAACTGGGCTTTTGTAAATTCTGTTGTATCTTACTGTGGATTTCTTTTCGCTTGAGAATTCAACTGGGAATTTACATATTCCAGCTGTAATACCAAGCGAACAGAACTTTCAGTAGATCTCAAGTCCAAAATTCAAACTAGACAAACTGATATCAGAGAACAAACAATTAAAGCTATAGTGACTAAATTCACACTGTTTATTTATGGTACCAATATAATCCTCACCAAGTTTGGTCCGGATTGGACGACTATAGCCTATAGCTCTCATTGGACATATTGGGGAAGGAGTACGGGGTCTTTGACAGTCGGCTCGCTCGGCCTTAGCCTTTCTTAGTTGTAATATTTAAAGCTAGCTTTAAATCTAATAGCATTTCCTTAAATTTTTCTACATTTGCATCAAGAAATTGCTAGCATTGACAATAAAATAGCAAAAATGTCAACACCGCAATTTGATGATATAATATTTATAACAATAATAAAGCAATACATATAAAAGCATATATATTCCAAAATGTTATGTATAAGGCAACGGCTTTTGATCTTTAGCCCCCACAAACACACATACATATATGGGTGTGTGTAGCCGAAAGTGGTCAAAAGTTGATTGAATTTGGTCAATACAAGTTTTAGTTTTAGCTTTCTGTTATTGTCAGTTTATTCAGCTTAGAACATAAAGTATAACAAAAAGCGCATTGAAAGCCCTGCCTAAAAAGTCGTGTGTGTGCAGGAGTGTGTGTTGTTGTTTTTGGACTAATATGCTGCTCTCTTCCCCATGACATTGGGTGTGCCCACCCTAAATGGCTGCAAGCGAAATCAAACAATGCGAATTGATGACGATTCCGTTTTTCCAACATTTGTGTGTGAATCAGTCAAGCAGAGCGAACACACACACTCACACATACCATTCAATTGTTTTTCACTTTTTTTTTACAGTCGCTGATTAATTCGGGCATAAACTACACTCAACACTTGTGTCTGCTATAATGTTACCTTATAAGGTAAACGATTGTGGCAACAGCTGTTTTTGGCTCTGTTTCAGCTGGCCAAAAAGAGGCGTGACTTGTACATGTGACGGCTATCGACTGATAAGCGGAATCAAATCAACCCGCATAAGAATTCACATTAAATAAAAACATTTGTTTATCTATTAACTTCCTGCGAAATGAGTTTTACTTCCATTCGGGTCTTTTGTTTACAAGTTTGACAAATCTTTGGAAGGCATTACTAAGCGTTCTTATCAAGAAGCAACCACTTAACTCTACAGATCTCATCTCTGTGACTCACTGAAATCCCCCAAAAAATATTAATAAGTTTAAATAAAAACTAGTTTTGTTTGTATTTCAGTTCTTCATCGCTTTTTATTGTTTTTAAGCGGTTACAAATACCTTTTCGTATTTTTATGGTAATATGTAAATAGTACATAAGTGGTTGTAATATGTAGGAATGTATCTTTTGTTGTGGTTGTTTGTTGAAGTTGAATGATTAATGCCGAATATAAATATTTAAATTACCAATGTGCGTATGAACTCGTGAATTTCGATAGAACACAAAACTGGCTAATTGCTTATGTGTGTAATGTCTTTGTATGTGTGTGTATGCGTGTATGTATGTATGTTTGATGTCTTTATGTAGTGGTAAGTATGTGCTATGTTTTCATTTTCGTATAAAATTGTTATAAAAAAAATGTAGTTTATCTTTGTTGTTGCTCTTTGTCTTGGAGCGCATGAACTGTGCATGCCTCGATGCCTCAGACCCTGTAGTTACTTTTCTCGTTATTCCTTTTTTTTATGTTGGTAATCTACCCTAAAGGGAGTTGGCTTTTCGTTTTTTGGTGTAGGGTAGAAAGGCATGAGACAGACACAGGACCACGCCCAGCGTCAGCCGCTGTTTGCTGTTTGGCTGCTTAGAAGCATTTGCGATGAACAATGGATGGGCCAGACTCATCGTATTCCTGCTTCGAGATCCACATCTGTTGGAATGTGGACAAGGAGGCCAGAATGGAGCCACCGATCCAGACGGAGTACTTGCGCTCTGGTGGCGCTACAATCTTAATCTTCATGGTGGACGGAGCCAGGGCAGTGATCTCCTTCTGCATGCGATCAGCAATGCCGGGATACATGGTGGTGCCACCGGAGAGCACAGTGTTGGCATACAAATCCTTACGGATATCGACATCGCACTTCATGATCGAATTGTAGGTGGTCTCATGAATACCGCAGGCCTCCATACCCAGGAATGAGGGCTGGAAGAGTGACTCAGGGCAGCGGAAACGCTCGTTGCCAATGGTGATGACCTGTCCATCGGGCAACTCATACGATTTCTCCAGCGATGAGCTGGATGCAGCTGTGGCCATTTCTTGCTCAAAGTCCAGAGCAACATAGCACAATTTCTCCTTGATGTCACGCACGATTTCACGCTCAGCGGTGGTGGTGAATGAGTAGCCACGCTCAGTCAAGATCTTCATCAAATAGTCGGTCAAATCGCGACCAGCCAAATCCAAACGCAAAATGGCATGTGGCAAGGCGTAACCCTCATAGATGGGCACGGTGTGGGTGACACCATCGCCAGAGTCCAAAACGATACCAGTCGTACGACCGGAGGCGTACAAGGAGAGCACAGCCTGGATGGCAACGTACATGGCCGGTGTGTTGAATGTTTCAAACATAATTTGAGTCATCTTTTCACGATTGGCCTTGGGGTTCAGAGGGGCTTCGGTAAGGAGTACGGGATGCTCCTCGGGGGCCACACGCAGCTCATTGTAGAAGGTGTGATGCCAGATTTTCTCCATATCATCCCAGTTGGTGACAATGCCGTGCTCAATGGGGTATTTAAGCGTAAGGATACCACGCTTCGACTGTGCCTCATCACCCACATACGAGTCCTTCTGTCCCATGCCGACCATCACGCCCTGATGGCGAGGACGTCCCACAATTGATGGGAACACGGCGCGTGGTGCGTCATCACCGGCAAAACCGGCTTTGCACATGCCGGAACCATTATCAACAACCAAAGCGGCAACCTCTTCGTCACACATTATGCTGTAGATTAGTTTGGGTTTCTGCAGGAGACAATAAAAAAACACGAAATAAGTAATGCACTTCTAGTTGCCAACTCAGACAGCGAAAGACTCAGACTTAGACTGCGGCTACACACAGACTCAAGTCCAGACGCGAACAAGGCACACGCACACGCACAAAGAAAGACTGAATTATTACCTTTTAAGGAAATATAAGAGACGAATGAAGTTTTTTTCAGATTCTCTGAATATACCGCTGCGCAAACTTTGCACAATGACTGACGCTTCACAATTGAACCGACGCCTACTTATTTTAAAAGTGGTTGAATTTCGACTCCCTCGAAAAGTGTTCAAATAATACCTAATACTAAAAAATACTAAATATACCAAACGTATATGAACGACTTATCGATAAACGATAGACGTTGAGCAAACAGCTGCTTCAGCCACCGAACAAAAACCGCTGTTTGTTTTTTTTTTCACCGTGTTTACTAATTACGTGCAATAATTTCAGTGCAATTTATGCTATTAATTAAATTAAGCTCCCGATAATTTTGCTTACCCATCTCTAGTCTAACAGCCAAACAGCTTACGTATCCACTCAAACCACCAGCCAGCCACCCGATAGCGACATTTCGACTTATCTGAATTAACGTCTTGTACATACATTTTGATATGGTGGACATAAATTTAGAATGCGTGGAGTTAATCGAGCCACGGTCTGCTACATCCACAGCCCAACAGCAGCAACAGTATCTCGAGGCAACTCGAGTACTACTGGTACTGCTGGAGAATGTACTGAGCCAGCCCAATAATCCCAAGTTTCGTACCATTCGTCTGGAGAACAAAGCAATTAAAGAGAAGCTACTGGCTCTATCGGGCTCTGAGCCACTGCTAGCGGCAATCGGCTTCAAACGTACGCCAAGCTCCAATGCCTATACATTGCCCAGCGAGGTGCCGCTGCAACACATACAGAAGTATAGGGACGAGCTGACAAAGCGGCGAGAGGCGTGGCTTAACGGATCAAAGAGTAAGTTGACGCGTATATTTTACACACACACACCTGCATACAACAAAATATATTTGCATTTCTTTGTTTGCAGGCCCGATTAATACGCATACAAAAGCCGTGTCAACAACGCAGCCTGAAATGACAGCTACCTGCGCAACACCTTTGTTTATCAAACCATCAGTGCCCTATAGACAACGCATCAGCTTTCCTCGTGTTCTGGTAAATAGACATGGTCCTGTTCTAATATTTACCACTATCATTAACCAACTTTCACTTTCAGCGCACGCCGAATAGATTTCTACAGTCTCTCGAGCTTTACAGCGATGCTGTCATGCAGTATGAGGACAAGGCACTGCTGGCCAGTGGACTTAGTCTGATTCCCGTCGAAGTGCTAACGTCCAATGCTACCGAAAAGCTCCTTGAAATGCAGGAGCTGATTGCCTCGGGTGACAGCCAAGAGAAGGAACCCTGCATACGCGATTTGCTGCTGGTGGAGCTGGTGAATTGGTTTAAAAACGAGTTCTTTCAGTGGATCAATCAAATTCCCTGTAAGGTGTGCGGCAGTGAGGATGGCAAACTGCGTCGCACTCTAACCGAGGGTGATGTACGCGTCGAGGTCACTGTTTGCTGTGGCCAAGAGACAAAGTTCTATCGCTACAATGACATTTCCCAGCTATTGGTCACGCGCAAAGGTCGTTGCGGTGAATTTGCCAATTGTTTTACATTCCTCTGCAGATGCTTGGACTACGATGCACGCCTGGTGCACTCGCACTTCGATCACGTCTGGACTGAGGTATACTCAGAGACCCAAATGCGTTGGCTCCACGTGGATCCATCCGATAATGTGGTGGACTCACCGCTAATGTATCAGCATGGCTGGAAACGTAATATTGACTATGTGTTTGCCTACTCCCGTGACGATGCTCAGGATGTCACCTGGCGTTATACCAATAACCATAAGCAAATCTTGACTATTCGCAAGCTCTGCTCCGAGAAGGAGCTCATCGAGGTATTGAATGCCATTAGAACAAAACGCCAGCAATCAGTGAGTGCCGAACGCAAAAAGTTTCTAAGTCAGCGAAATATGTTTGAGGTCATCGCAATGACCCTGGAACGGTATGCAATCATTCAACTAAAATAATATTCCTAGGTTGCCATTAACTAATTGTCTCTATAAACTGCATTTTTTGTAATTCATGTAACTACGCAGCACGCCCACAGAAAACGAACTGAAAGGCAGGAGCTCCGGCAGTCTAACGTGGCGACAATCGCGTGGCGAACATACATTCACCAATGTGAGTCATCCAACAGCAATGTCAACTGTTAATTGACATAGTCTAGTTTACTGCATGACTTGATGAAACGAGATGATTTCTATATTATTTAATTGCAGATTTTTGTTTTCAAACCCAATGAGACTGAGCTTGAACGACGACAATTCAATATACGCTACAGTTGCGCCAACGATACGTATGAACGATATATCAAAGGTTTAACGCGCAGCAACAACAAATTGGTCTAATCTAATCAAAATTGATGAATGATCACTTTTCTGTTGTAGATGGGGAACGCTACAATATACTCGAAACCCACAAGACTTGGCAGAGTGCGCAGTTTGCCTCGAAGAACATATTTCGCAAAGTGGAACATGACTGGAAAGTCACCTATTTGGCTCGATTAGGTATGTTGATTACTTTCTATCTATTTTTATACAACTGATTGTATTTGCAGAGGATACGGACAGTGCTGAAATTATATGGAAATTTGATTTTAGTAGCTCAAATCTTAAAATTAAATCGTACAAGTTGATCTTTGAGACCAAAATTTTTGGCGTGGGCAAAGTTAATGTGGATGTGGAGACCAGTAATGGTAGCAAGTGCATTGAGAACGCTAATGAATTCCAGATTGTGGCTAAATTAACTGAAGGAGAGTCCTGGCAGCATGCTCAACTGTTTAGACAGGCTCTCAACTCACGGGAATATCCATTTGAGCTGCAGATTGTACTGCATTAGCAGTTGAATCCTATCAGATCCACTTTTAACTGTACATAAAATCAACTATAAATGTATTCAATAGGCAAAGGTTTCCAACGAAACGATCAAACAGAAGTAACAAAATAAATTCACAACTTTCGAACAAAAATGAAAACTATATTTTAAGATATTCAAGGGAATAAAAAAAAGAATTTACAGCTTAAAACTATACAAGTTGGTCGGAATAGGATATAGACACAATTGTGTATAATATGCGCCTTTCCAAGTTGCGCTTGATTACAATTAAAACTTAAACTACAATTCACTATTGACTAACTCGAACCATTGCCTCATGGCTTCACTGAGGACCAGCGGTAGTTGATTCAGATCTCGTACAATCACATAATACGGAAAGGGAAAACTATCCAAATATGAGTTTATTTTAACTGAACCATCCGCATTCACCTCCACGTGTTGTATATCAAGTATTG
Organism: Drosophila acutilabella; assembly: GCA_035046005.1. Classification (NCBI taxonomy): domain Eukaryota; kingdom Metazoa; phylum Arthropoda; class Insecta; order Diptera; family Drosophilidae; genus Drosophila; species Drosophila acutilabella. The sequence continues at coordinate 9,099,206 of JAWNOK010000024.1, read as the reverse complement.
AATTCTGCAAAGAGTCAAACGATTAATAAAAATTACTATGCTTAAGTTTTAATTGGTTTACCTTATTATCGGGATTATCTATGATAATGTAGACGAGGAAAATTCGCTGTAGGCGTGCCAGTTTAATGGCATTCTTCACCTTTTGATTTCCCTCGCTGAATATATTGCGTCCATCGCTCAACACGAGTAGCAGATTCTCAAACAGTCCATTATCACCACCGAGACCGCTCTCCTCGATGTTCACGGTGCGTATAAAGTCAAGTAGACCGGCAATTTTAGTTTTATCTTGCGCGAAATTCAGTGCGCTCACCAAACGTGGTCCATCAAATTGTTCCGTATGATTGAGAATGATTTTAGGTGCTTCTCCGAATGACACAATGCTCAAACGACCACTCTCAAGCAGCGTCAGAGCCTGCGACACCAATGAGATGGCCTCCAGAGTCAAGGTTTTGGAATTGTTATGATGCATCGACTTGGAATCATCAATGGCAATGGTAATCTTATAGTCACGCTGTGCCGGCTTCGTGCGACGCAACCAGATTTTATCCTTGCGGAACTGTGATGCTATATAGGGTATAATCTTCTTCATGTTAATGCGTCGTCCAGTACGATAGTCGCCCTTCAGACGTGTACATTTTGTTGGCTCCAATATGAGACGCAGCTGTTCGCACAACTCACGAGCATTCTGGGTCATGCGATTTGATATGCTGGACCAACTCTCATAGTCCTCATGTTGCGGCAGTGTCTGTAAAAGAATTATGCGATTAAATGCATAGTTTATTTTATTAATCAGTGTAACTTACAGCATTGGAGTTCGTCAACTGCTGTTGATACATTTGGCGCAGCTCCATTTGCTCGGCTGTGCTCAGATCCTGTGCATGTGTGCTCTTGTCCAGCAGTAGCTCAGTGCTGTGCAAAGAATTACATAGCTTAGTATAACTTCAACCTCTGCTAGACAAACTACTTACTTGCTGTGTGCTGTGGTCTCCGCACTACGTGGCACGGTCATTGTTGGTATCACTTCACCTTCGATTTCCATTTGCTCAAGCGGCGTTTCAAGACGTTCCTTCGACTGTTCGTTTTTCGCGGGTTTGTCTGACTTTTGATCTGTCTTTTCTGAACTTAGCTGCTCCAGTTGCGCATCCTCTTCAGGATTGACAGCTGGCTCCTCGGTTTCCATGAGTTCATCTGTATTTTCAGCGTCCGCGTTTTCCTCGTCCTTATTGGGCTCATCCTCTTGGTGTTTGATTTGCTTAGATTGCTCCTCTGTGGCATTGTCTAAAGTTGTTTTATCGCTGTTCTTTGGCTCCTTTACGTGCTGATACTCTTCGGCCTCGGCATCCTGCTCTGGCTGATCCTGTTGCTCGTTCTCATTCTGCTTGGACTCCTTCATCTGATCGATGGTTTTCAGCTGCTTCAGTTTATTTTGCTCAGCTTCGCCTGTAAAGGAACAAAGATTAGAAAACTGTGGAAATAGTGTAATCGAATTAGTTACCTAGGGTGCGTTCCTCATTGGTGCGACCTTGCTTGCGCTTCTCCTGGGTTTGCTTCTCGTTCTTGCGCTCCTCTTGGGAGACGGTTTCCTTGGTCTCTGCCACACCTTGATGACCACCATCGTTTGTCTACAAAGAAATATGTCATTAATTGTGTTTATTGAATTCTAAATACAAAACTCACATCATTCTCAGCCTGTCCCACGCCATCTTTCTCCTCGCCCGTATCCTGCTCATCCATTTTTTGGTCTTGCTTGATGTCTTCATCCTGTTGTTGCTGCACCTGATCCGCTGAACTGTTTTGCTCCGTATCGGGCACTGATTGCACATTGTCTTCCTTGCTTGACTTGTCCTTTGATTGTGCATGTTCCTCTGGTTTCTCTTCTCGTTTCTCTGCCTCCTCAGGTGTCTCCTCTTTCTGTTCCTCTTCTTCCTTATCCAGTTCGCCACGGGTTTGTGTTTCCGGTTCCGTTGTCTCTTTCTCCTCTTCAGGCGCAGCTTCCTCCTCGTCTTTGCCATTTTGTGTGGTGTCTTTTTCTGTGCCAGTTTCCTCATCATCCGAATCACTGTCATCAGCTTGAGGCTGATCCTCTTTAGTCTCTTCTTGGGCAGGCTCCTCCTCTGGTTCCTCGGCAGGCTGCATATTTTCCTTCATTGTGTCAATGTCAAATGGATTCTCATCGTTGTGCTCATCTTCGTTGTCATGACCCTCGTCCACATTGTTCATATCACCCAGATCCATTTCCTCCGGCTCTGGTGGTTCTTCCAGTTCATTGTGCATGGCATTCGTTTGCTCTTCGTCTAGTTCCGGTTCCATCATGTCGTCAATATCCTTGGCCTGCTCTTTGCGCTTATCTTCTCCACTTGGCTCGTTTGTTGCATCTAGTCCATCCTTCTCATGCTCATCCTTGCCATCCTCTTTGGCAGCATCGTTCTTGGTGTCTAGATCATTGTGTTCATCTTTCTCGTCCTTGGTGCCCTTACCCTGATCCTCCTCATTCATTTCGGGCTCTTCTTCCTCAGGTTGTTTCTCCTCATCGTCGCCCCAGATTTGTTCATCCAGTTTTTCGGCACCATCTTCTGTTTCACCCATTTCCTTGTTGAGCTCGTCCTCTTCTTCAGATTCTCCGCTATCATCCTCCTCAGGCTTGTCCACATCCTGCATTTTGGCATCGAAATCATCGCTCATCTCAATGCCCTTCTCCTCCTTGCAGTCAGGCTCCTCCTTGTCACCTTCATCCTTGCGATCTTCCGGTCGCTTAGCATCATCCAACTGATCCTCAGACTCAATCTTATCGGAGGCATCATTCTCGCCAGTACCGTCCTCCAAACCAAAGCCCTCACCATTCTTTGAGTCCTGTTTAGACTGTCCCTCCTCGTCCTGCATTAGATCTGGAGGTACACAGAAGCCCTTGCTGCCAATCTCCACGAATGCTGTCAGCATAATCGACAGCATCTTGGCAGAGATTCTGTGAGTGGCCAGCTGCTGCAGTAGCATGTAATCGGCTAGCAATTGATACTGCTCCAGTACAGGCAACAAGGCCACCGCTCGTCGCAGGCAAAGCATCTTCTCCTTACTGGGTTCCGCGTGCTTTAGCACCAGTAACACATTGGAGAGCTTACCCAGCGTGCGAGTCATGCTCAACAGTTGCCAATCCGCATCTAGTTGTCCAGTCAAATGTTGCTTCAGATGCTGTTCCTTCAACTCATTGGCTTCCCCTTCATTCTCCTTCACCACCGGCTGACCATGCTCTTTGTAAATCTTCTGCAGAGCCAGGAGCACTGTGTGTGCAATGTTGGCCAGCTCTGTATCCACATTGGACAGCTCAACGGACTCCACCTCTAGAGCAGCAATTGTCGAACTGTCTTCCATTGTGGCCAGCAGAGTCTGGAGTGGTTGCGCCAGTGGCAAGTGCTCCTCGTGGCCAGCCTCCAGTTGGACCAAAGCTTGCTTAATGTGCTGAACGATCTGCTGATAGCTACGCTGGTATTGCTGCAGCTTCTTGCTGTCCAGGAACTCCACATTAACGCGCTCCAGTTCCTGCAGCAACACCTGACTGCTCCTTAGGATTAGCCCACAGAGTTCCCGCAGCTCCGCTAGACGAAGCGGTGGTGCGTTGAGCAGCACACTGTTCTCGCTGCTCTCCTGTGCCGGCGCACAAGTGAGCAACAGTTGCCACTGCCGCAGCACGTACTGCGCCTGGCAGAGTTTGTGCTTCAGCTGGAGACAGTAGTCCGCATTCCGTGCAAAGCTTAGCTGTTCCACCTTCACCTCCTCCGTCATCACAATGTCCGCCACTTGTCGCAGTTTGTCCAACGAGTTGCGCAACTCATGCAGCTCCCTGGTGGCACTGGAGAGCTGTTCTCGCTGCTGCTGGACAAGCAGGAACATATCCACAGCGAATCCCTTGATACGCTCGATATTCGGTGGTCCCAACTCTGACAGTGGAGTCAGCATAATGTTCTGCAGCAGCTTTAGCTTGAAGACGCTCTTCATGTAGTAGAGGTCGACTTGGTGATTCAAGCGTTGCCAGCTGCTGTGAAGACCTGGTAGCATGGCTCTGATACTAAACGGAGGCAACTGGAAGTTCTCGAATTCGGTGCGTAGCGAGAGCTCCATGAGACCGGTCTTGTAACTCAGGCCGAGGCGTGCGAGTACCTTGAAGAGATCCGTCAGTGCCTTGCGCTTCTGCTGGAGTATCTGCTTGGCCTGCAGCTTCTGTTGTGGTCGCTCCTTGCTGCGATCCACATTCAAGCCACGCAGGTGTTCGCATCTCCCCAACTGCTCATCCACCAGTTCGTCCAGTTCAGCAATAAGACCACCAAAGCACATATTCGTTAGCGTCTCTCGGACTACATTGCGGGCAGTGACAAAATGTTTGCCCAGACGCTGCAGGATTGTCGCATGTTCGCCAAGATCTTGTGCCTGGTACTTGTGTCGCAGCTGCTCACTGGCCACAAAGTGTTGACAGTCTAAGGACACAGGCTTACCAGCCTTGCTCTTCTCTAGACTATAATCCTTAACCGTCGCATCCTTTGGCTGAAAGACTTCACTGATCTTCTGCTCCAACAGCAGGCGATATTCCTTGAGGAACTTGTTTAGATTACGATGCACAGTGGCCACACTGTTGCGCATGCTGAAGTAGCTCAGATCCTTGTTGTAGCTCTGGATCTTAACGAATTCCCGCAACTTCTTCTCGATGGGCGCACGACGTGCTTTTACTGTATCAGCCACCTCGTTGGCGAACTGCGAGAAGTACAGTTGCAGATTATGCAGGGCAGCAATCAGTGGTTGCAGCTGGAGATTGGTTTGTTTGCCACCGCGCTCCAAGTTGTGCAAATACATCTCGAAGCCATGTAGCAACTGTAGACGCACATGGAAATCCCCATAGCTGGAGGCTTCCACGAACTGTCGCAGGGTTTTCACCATCTCTGGTAACTCGGCGCCGGCTTGCAACAAGTTGTAGATGAAGAACCAATAGCGATAGGCCTTCAGCTCGAGCTGCTCTGCCGTCTGGTTGAGGCAGTTGCGCCAATGCTGCAGTTCCAGTTTGGTCCAGCGCTGCACAAACTCGGCCACCTCAATCTCCTCCGTCACCAGGTTGTTGTTCTTGTGTGCCACTTCGTTCCATAGTGCCAGTTTCTGGCGCAGCAGCTGGAAGCCTGTGTTGAAGCGTCCCACACTCGCGTGTGCCGGCAATTTGCGTATCCTGGTGATGACCAGTTTGATGTCTGCTAGACCTGCGTGCTCTGGATACAATTCTAGCTGTTCCAGCACACGTTTCTCTATGCGTGCCATGACATCCAGGCAGCCACTAACCTCTGCTATATTGGAGTCCCGGTAGTAGTCATAGGTACGCACCGATTGGCTCTCCTCGAGCTCCATGTCCTTGAGCTGACGCTGCTGCAGAGCCAGCGCAAGTGCCAGACCATTATAGACACTGTCGTCCAACTGGGCACCCAGTGCCGTCTTGTAGTGTCCATGCAGCTGTACAAACACCTGCAGACGTGCCTGATATGGTGAGATTAGCTGCAACTCTGCTCTTTGTCCGAGTAGCTGAGACTGTTCCTTGTAGCTAACTGGCGTATGATGGCTCATTACTTCGATGAAATTGCGAGCCAGAAAGACGTAGTCCTGCTCGTTAACAATCTCAGCCAGTTTGGCTTTACTGTTTGCCTTCTTGTCCAATTTGAGCACCTGCTCCAGCGTCGGTTGATCGACAAACTCCGCAAAGTCCTCATCCAGATGTGTAGGGAAGTTCTCCTCAATTTCTTTCAGTTCAACGATCTCTTCATCCTCCACACCGCCAAGTGTCTTTGTCTTGTAGAGACTTTCCTCCTCCGCACGTTGATCACAGCGACGCTTCTCCTCCAGCTGCCACGTTTGATTGCAGATGCCTAAAGCATCATCGTAGGCGGCAAAGATGGTCTCATCAATGGTCGAAGCAATGGTGATGAAATTACGCAGTTCCTCCAGCTTAGCCTTGAGCAGTCGGAAGTACTCGTGCTCAGAATGCGGCAATTTGGCCAACAAGCCATAGACATGACTGTTTCTAATGGCCAACGGACGCTGTGAAGGGAACTGCACAATCTGGCTGATGGTATGCTGCAAACGCTGTGCTTCCGCTGCACTGCCCGCTGCCAGCAGCCGGGTGAAGAGTACCTTCAGCTGCTCCAGACCGAAACGCATCTGATTGACAGCACACTTGATGGGCAGCACAAAGTCCTGGTAGTAGGCAGCATATCTGGTGAGCGTATGATGCACAAATCTTTGGGCATTTGCCAGCCACAATTCCACTTTGTTAAGCAGCTCAGCTCCACTCTTTAGCTCCGTTCCACTGGCCAACTGTTGGCCCATAAAGTGTTGCCAGTTCTCACGTATTGCAGTGACAATTTTGTGCAGCGCTGCACAGTCGCAGTTGGATTTGAGGAAGTGAGTAAGATCCTGCACCAAAGAGGCATATAAACATTGCTCAGGACGCAGTGCTAATTTCTGATTAAGTAGCTGCTCTTGCTGGTGTGCAAGCAGCAATTGTTGCTGCAGCTGTGCATAGATTTGCTGGCCAAAGTGTTTGTACTTCATAATGATCTTCATAAAGTCATGGGCTGCACTCAAATGGTTAAGACAATCGATATCCTCGGCTATATAGAGATTCTTCAGACGATTCTTCTCCACGGGATCAATCAGCGGTGCATGTGTTAGCACAGACAGCTCCAAGGCGCCAATCAATGTGGTCGCAAGTGCTGCATCAAAGGCACATTCCAATGGCTGTCGATTATTCTGCTGCAATAGCTGCAGCTGTTGTTGCAAGTCCGCAATGCAACTCTCAAAGCCTGCATCGGTTTGTTGTTGACACTGGGACACATGCTCCAATTCCTTGAGCAGTTGGCTGGCATTCTGTTGTGCCAACTGCTGATTGTTGTGCTCCTGACTGTATCGTCGACTCACTAGCTTGGAATTCTGCCAGATCAACTGACGCGTCTGTCGCAGGGACTCACGCCAAGGCTGCAGTTCACTCAATGGCACCGACAAGAGTTGTCCATTTGGCTGGAAGACCAGCGCGAGCAGCACATTAGTCAGCGGCGGACCTTGATAGCTATAACGACTCGACAGTTCCATTTCTGTGGGCAGCTGTGCACAGTCAAAGCGAGTGGACAGATTCTCGAGCTGATAACATTGCAGAGCATTCAAATATTGACGTTGATAGCTGCGCAATGCCTTGTAGCAACTGCTGCCACTGAGCTGCTCCAGCAACGCCTCCAAGTTATCCGCTTGCTGCAGTTCCCTGTGCGCAGCAACAATCGTAGCATGCATTGTGGTGTCTAGCGTTTTGAGACATCTCCAGAGATGTCCATTAAGTGTAACTAGTTGCTCGCTGTAATCCAGATTCAGTTGCTCATCGAAATCAACACTGAGAGAGCGACTTAGCACGCGTTCCATGAAGTATTCCCGCAGCGCTGGCACCAACATTTGATAGATCTGCAACTGATTGGCGCCCACATCTACCAGATGCTCATCGTTCTCCTCCTGCTTGCTAGCTGATAGTTGTTGCCTGAGTTCGGAGAGATCTAGGCTCGTGTCCAAAACAATGTCTTCATCATTCTGCTGCATATCTCTGAGCTCCGTTTGTAATTGCAGCAGCTTTGTCTTCAACTCACTGTCGCTCATGTCAGCACTCAACTCAAACTGCTTCAGTTGAAATCTCTCGGCGTGCGTACGCAGAAACTCTCGCCATTTTGGTGCCTCAATCGAGTGCAGAGCCAACCATTTGTGCAGCCAGAGTTTGCTGTCCATGGCGCCGTATAGCGGCACAACATTTAACAGCCTCTGCAGCTGCTCGCTCTGCTCAAAGAGCTCAATCTGTAAAGGATTGGGTATGACATTGAATTGCTTGGGTAAATATATGTATAAGCTCACCTGTTGCTCCAGATAATATGGCTGAAACTGTGTAAACTGTTTGGCATAAATCTTGCTGGCTGCATTGAAAGGACGCTTTGTCTCCTGCACATAACTGCTCAGCTGCTCTAGGTTTGCGCGTAGTCCCTGATGAAGTTCCATAAACCCAGGCCAAGCCTGCACAAAACCAGCTAACAAATGCTTCTCCAGCCACTTGAAGTGCAGAACCAGCTTATGCATCAGAGGTGCATGCAGCTCGTTGTTTTGCAGCAATTTCTGCTGTGATGTGGCCAAAAGACGATTGAACCAACTGAGTTTGGTCAGAAACTGGGCATATTCCGAGACTTCAAAGCTCGCAGAGCTCAAATGTTGCTGCAAAAGTCGCTGCAGTCCATCGAGGAATGTGGCGAGATTTCTTAGAAAGTCATTGCTGTATTTCTCAGTTATCTTCTTGTCCAACAATGCCTGGGAATATTGCAGAGCGTCCAGCTGCTGTAGTTTGGTCACAGGTTTGCGTGGAATCTTATCCAGCAGCAGTTGAGACCACAGCGTAGCACTGAGAGCCAAAGCGTTACCATCAGCAGCACCAGCTGGTTGAGACGCCGTGGAATAGTCTCGCAAGCGTGGAAAGAGTCTTCTGTGCCAGGGTAGATCAGTCAAAGTCAACTGGAAGCTTTTTCCTTGATGACGCAAGCTATCAAAGAGCTTCTCCGACAGTTGCTGCAGTTCAGGGTGATGCACCAGACATTGCTGCAGATAGAGATGTCTCATCTGTAGATCACCAAAGGCGCACACTTCGTACAACATATACAGGAAGAAACGACGCAGTTGCTCCACATTCAGTTGAGTTAAGTCAAGTGTTTCCATGTCCTGGAACAGCGATGTCAGCTGCTCGCTGGGCAGCTCATCCTCTGGTGATTGTAGTAGCACTTTAAACGCCGCTGCCTGCAGTTTAATAAGTGTTAAGGTATTCAGCTCATCTGTGGCGAGTATGACATCGTTTAGATAATCCTCCTCCGCTTCTGGCTCTTCCACAAAAGCTTCTGTTTGGTTCATGACCACTTCGCGTAATTTGTTCTGGTAGTAGGACAAACCAAAGCCCATTAAATCCATGTTGGCTGCATATACATACACCTCCATGGCAGCCACATAGATGGCCCGCTTCAAGTCGTATCCAATGTGTTTGTAGGCAGCGCTAAGGAACGCAAACTGGCTCAGATGGGAGATGGTATAAGCATTGAACTCCGTCAATTGGCTAATGTTCCGATGAATGGCCAACATGCAGTTAATGGCTGCAATCTGATGCACTCCTTGACCATGGACAATAGCACTCATGTCATCAATGCTGTAAGCTTCCTTGGTCGCGGACAACGACAGCTCTACGCAACGATTGCGCATGGCACGTGATAAATCTCCATTCTTGGGATCAACAGTAAGAAAAGCTCGGAAATTGGGAGATTTATGCACCACTTCGGCGCTGTCCTGCGCACTAATGCCCTTCTCGGCAATCAATAGACTGCCATTGGGCTCGAAAACAGGATTCAGACGATCTAGCACAGCCGACGAGCAGAGATTCACATGCTCCAGCAGTATATACTGTCCACATTTCAGCGAGGTAACAATGCGGGAATCCACCCACTCAAAGGAGCCGCCAGTGTTGAGAGAATCCGCAGATTTGATGTACGCCTGCAGCAGCGCAAGCTGGGATTTGTGCTGTGCCAAATGCTGGAACAAAGGCACGCGACATTTTTGTGGCGTCTCCCACAACTTGGTGATGATTGCCTCCAAGGCAGACAGTCGCTGCTCAAACAATTGCAGCTCCTCCGCAACACTATGCGAATCTACAAAGGAAATGGATTAATAATAAAAAACTGTTGAGGTTTGAAAGCCCAGCTACTCACCTGTGGTCAGCTGAACCAGCTGATTGTACTTGCTCCAACTGTGCCAGAGCATTTGGACAAACTTAGACTCTGTTTGCTGTAGAAACGCTTGCTGCACAACTGCAAAGACCAGCGCCTGTACATTTTTGTATATGTCCTCCAGGTGACGATTAAGATCGATCTGGACGGATTTGAAATGAATTTTACTATAACCAGTTCACTCAGACTGTAATGCACCAACTTACCTGCTGAAAACTGCCTGTCACGGAGTCATCTATGTTGTCCGAGTTGCAGACGCGATTCGAGAGCACGCAGAGAGTATCAATTAGCTTGGTCTTGCCACTGTCGGTGGCACCGCAAAGTAGCAGCGGTTTTTCCATGTGCACCGTTTCCACAATTTGTTTGAGTAACTGCCGTTGGCTGGCCAAGAGCAGTGGTGCCTGCTCCTGACGCTGAGCAGCACCCAATGCCACAGGTTCACGCTGGAGCACAACATCGTTGAGATAGATTTTGTCGGCGGTCCAATAAAGCGATACATCCTCGGCAATAGCATTGAGTTGCTCCGCATTGCAATGAAAAACGCTCGCAAAGATGTTTCTTATGTAGATTTTGTCCTGGTCACAGCGCATCCGTTGGTAGTAAACGAGCTGCATGCGCTCATAGAGCGTTAGCAAAAACTCCTGGAAGGCAACTTGGAAAGTTGTGGCGCCAGGCAGCATCAGGTAGCCAGTTTGGGGATTGTGAAGCAGATCACACCAGCGCAGAATGTCACGCAAATTGAACTCGTAGGGGCCGCCCTTGTAGCCAAACTCCATGGTAGCCACACCGCGATCCAGTTGCTCCGAGAAACGCACCAAGCGTTCAGCCAAGTCAAAAACAATTTCGTCTGTTTGTTCCTTTGAGGATCGATCAAAGAGATTCCGCTTGGGCAGCTGCTCTGCGTCCAGCAAGGAACCAAAGTATTTGCTGAGTTGCTCAAAGTAATCCGCATACTTTACATTCACCACATGAAGCAAATCCTCGGTGCTCAGTTTGCGCAGATAAACCTTGTTGAAACGATTGAGGAAGGATTGGGGTAGTCCCTTGCGTCCTCCACCTTGCTTCAGAGGATTTTGGCAGGCAAATATACGCGTGGAGTCGGTCAATTGGAAACTCTTGTTAAGTTCCGGAATGTAGACCTCGCCACGATGATCCAGCACAGCATTAAGACCCTCGAGCACCGATTGCGGTGCCAGATTGAGTTCATCCAGCAGTATCCAAGTGTTGGGCGCCTTCAGAGCAGCCAACAAAGGACCATCTCGCCACACAAAGCTGCCCAATTGACTCTGAGCCTCGACACGCTCCAGCAGATTATCCTCGGCTGGCAGATCAGTGCCAAACAAATCAGCCAGATCCGTGTGCTCGCACAGATTGATGCGCACAATTTGATAGCCAATGGCATGGGCAATGCTCTCCACAATCGACGTTTTGCCCACTCCAGGTGGACCCTCGAGCAGCACAGGTTTCTGCAGCGACAAGGCGGACAGCAGACGAAACAGATTTTGTTTTGTGGTCGGCGCATCGAACAGGAAATCTGCATTGGTGGGCGTCAAGCGCTCTGGATTGACAGCTATGAAAAATGGACGTATGCCAAAGGTTTGCTCATTCAGTTCCACTTGCTCGCCACGTTTCTGGGCCACATCCGTCAGCGTAAAGTGTTCATCGAGTATCACAGCTGCCTTTTTGATGGCATATTCAGTGATCTTTGTTTTGAGTGCTTCAATCTGAGCGGAAGATTCATGTGGCAGCATCTCCAAGGCATCTAGAAAGATGGTCTCCAGTCCGAAGATTGCCTGCTCGGCAAACGTGAGCCTAGAATTGCTGACCATGTAGTTGGCCCAGGCCAAAATGTCACGCACAGAAAACTTGAATTTCTCATTCGAGTCGCGTATGAAGAGCACAATTTCCACCAAGTACTCGGCTATTTTGTGGGTATCCTTAGTGGTGCTCTGTCCGGCGGCACTACGGTGCATGCAGTTGTATGCAATCTCAATGAGATCCGTTTTATTGTCCGAGGGTACACACCAGACCTCCGTGAAGCGATTCCTTAGCGCTGGCGACAACTCCTTCTTGCCAAAATCTCCACCAGGATTCATAGTGGCCAAGAACTGAAAGCCTGCCTGTGCTTGCACCACAAAGTCCTTGCCTGATTCCAGATCTTCCTCCACAACGCCGCCCTTCTCTGCCAGCAACACACTGCGCTCGGGTTCCAATATGCAATTGAGACGCTCCAGCACTGAATCCTCAGCCAGAGAGATTTCGTCGGCCATAAAATAGGAGCCCTCCTGCATGGCATAGATGAGTGGTCCATCGGCCCACTCAAAGAGCTTCTGAGTTTGATTGTCCTGACTGCGGCAGGGACGTAATCCGCCCAAGAAATCAGCTCCTTCCGTGTGCATATGACAATTGAGTATGCGTAGACGCACATTAGCAATGCTGGCGAGTAGCTGGCACACTGTGGTCTTGCCACAACCAGTTGGACCCACGAGTAGCACGGGCTCATCGAACTGCAAGGCCTTGGCGGTAAGCACAGCCATTCTGGTCATGTTACGTGTCCAGACAATGTCCTCCCGCTGCTTAAAGCTGCGTATGGCATTGAGTATGTTCCGACTGACTGCGGAAGTCTCCCGCTGCGTGTGGATGTCAAAGAGCAGTTCCAGATCGACACGTTTCCTGAAGTTTCCATACAGTGTCTCCTCAATTAGATGCAGTTCCTCGCTCGTACGTACTTTGGCAGAGAGCACCAGATAGCCCTCCTCAATCAAATGCTGATTCCAATCGTATTTGGTATCCTTCTGCAGTGCCTTGTCCGCCAGTGTATAACGATTGCCCCAACGGAACAGATCTCTCAGGGTAAACACTTGCTTGGACGTGTTCTTTCGATGCTGCTGCAGTTGAGTCATGCACTGCACCATCTTCTTAGCATAGGAGGCGGGTATCAGGCAACGCTGCTCCAATATAGTCTCCAATTCTGCACGGGGTATGTCTGCAAAGTGCAACTCAATGAAACGATTCTTGAAGGCACGCGATAGTGTCTTCCTGCCGCCGTAGAGTCCAGGAGGATTCTGCGTGGCAAACAACATGAAATTGGGATGCGCTTTGACCAGCGTTTGAGTCTCCGCAATGTACAGCTCGCGATTATCGTCTAGCACACGATTAAGTGCCTCCAGAATGTCCGTGGATGCCAAATTCAATTCATCCAATATAATCCAATAGCCATGTCGCATGGCCTGCACCAAGACGCCCTCACGGAAGCTCAACTTGCCAGTCACATCGGCAGCATAGGTGCCAATATACTCCTGAAGATCGGTATGCTCGTGGTTATTGATGCGCAGACAGCGGTTGCCACTCCGGCGGGCCACGTAGTCAATCAAACTGGTCTTGCCGGCACTTGTGGGTCCCTGAAGCAGAATGGGCAACTTGCCAATGGAGATGATACGTGCCAAATCCTGTAGATTCTTCTTGACACTGCTGGTGAGTATATAGTGATCACAGGACTGCTGCTCTAAACTGCCTTGCTGTATCCAATAACCCTCGAATTGCAGGTAATTCTCGCCCAGCTGTGGCAGAGATTGATTCAGCACAGCCTTGGCATTGTGCAGCAGTGCATCCCGTATGAGCAGCAACACCAATTGATGCGATTCCGGATCCAGTTGTGTAAGAAAACTCAAACAGAAACTTTCGTATAGATTGCGCTCAATGGAGCCACATAAGTTACGGGCACAAATCCTCAAGCTGCGGCAGAGAGTACGCAGCGAGTAGACAGGACGATTGCCAAGGCCATCGTTGAGCTGCAGCTCAGAGAGACGTCTTAGGGATTTGTAGAGCTGGACAATGCTGTGCACGGACTTACGCTGAATGCCCGTGTTGGCCAGATAATCGCCCACCAGCAGACTCAAATCCGCATCTGTGGTCAGTTCGTCCACAAAGAATTCGGTGAATCGATTGCGTATGCCCACAGGTAAATCCTTCTTGCCTATGTCCGTGTTGGGATTCATGCAGGCAAATATGCGAAAGTCTGGATGACGCTTAACGGGCATGAAGTCACCACGTTCCAAAAGCACAACAGATCCCTCTGGCTCCAAAATGGTAGACAGACACTCCAGGGTCTCGGCAGAAGCCAAATTGATCTCATCCAAGAGCACCCAATCGCCATTGCTGATGCTATTGACCAGTGAGCCGGGTATAAAAGCAAACGAGATGTTAATGCTCTTGTCCAGCTGCGTCTGCAATCGTTGCAGCTTCTCCCGCAGCGTCTGCCAGCGTGGCAGCAAAGGATTATGCTTGTGTTCTGCTTTGCCAAACATTCCATTGCACACATTCATCATGGTGCGTATGATGACACTGTGGCGTCCATTGTTGAAATGTGTAGCGAAGATGCGCAAGAATTGTTGATTTTTTTCCGCATTAAACGTCTCACTGAACAGGTGCTCGAACTCGTAGCGCAGGGGAGCGAGTACATAGTTAAGTTCCACAGGTTTGAAGCCACCAACGAGATCGGAAACATCCGATTGGTTGTTCATATTTATGGCCACCAGTTTGTGCTCAGTGCGCTCAGCCAAATACTGGACAGAAGAGGTTTTACCCACGCCAGTCTCACCAACCAGCAGCACAGGCTCCGAGTGACTCACACAGACAGCAATCCGCTCCAGAATGCAGCTGGCCAGTCGTGTAAAGGAAAACGTAGCACGTTTGGGCGTTGGTTTGGAAATTGCCTTCTCTGTTTGCTTCGTTAGCTTCTGTCGCTTTGTAGAGCTTTGGTTTTGAACCGTCTCCTCCTCCGCTGACTTTGACGGCAGAGATGTGCGTCCAATTTTGAAGTGCTCCTTGCCAAACTCCACATCGGGCTTATAGTCATTGGCAAAGTGCTCGCAACGCGACCTTATTATTCCCAGCTTGGCGCCAATGTTTGTGATCAGCGCTGTTTTCTCCTTACTCTGCGGCAAGTACGAACAAAATACATCCACGGCATTTTGGAACACAAAGTAGGCACATTCCGCACTGGTAACAGAGAACTGGGCATTGGCGCGTTGGCACAGCTTAACAAGATCACGTGTGGATACCAGTCGCCCCGAATTTGGCATTGAGCTCATTGTAACCTGCTCAAAGGGCAAGGCCACATAGTTTTCCGTGGTATCTGCCTTGTCGTTGCTCTCCTGCTGGCGTAGATTATCAGCGGAGGTGTGATCACCGCTGGAGAAGGTCAGGAAAACATCCACAATACGATTGGCGACAGTGGCCAGCTTGGAGTAGTTGGTGCTCACAACTTTGCAGAGTTCATTCCGTGAAAGGGGCAAAATATTGATGGTATACAGATACTTCTCCAGCAAGGAATACAGAGATTTCTGACTAGAATTGCTTGACGATTTGTTGGTGCTATTAAAAGAGTTATAAAATCAGTAATTTTTCTGTTTAATTACAATATTTACTTACCGCACTGTTACAAACAGCTGAAAGCCCGGCTCAATCTTAACACAATCTCGAAATCCTGGCACGCTTAGATAATTCCGCTCCAGAAGACTACTCAATATCGTATACGTGTCCTGTGTGGCTGCATCCAGATCTTCCAAAAGTAGCCAGTATCCATGCATAACAGCCTGTTGATAATAAACCTTAGTGATTGCTCTTTGGCCACAACAATTTGCTGTACTCACCTGTGTCAACACACCTGGTAACCATACAAACTCGCCGGGCACATCTGTGCAACGATATTGACCCAATAGCATTTTACTATCGGTCTGATCACCCAATTGTATACGTAAAAATCCATTTCTCTGCGCCAGTGCATCGCCATCTTCCAGCACCATCAGATCTTCCAATGGTTGCTCAGCAATTTTCCGTTTTTCTCCAGCATTTTTTGTTGATTTCGTTTTCTTTTTTGGTATGAATATCTCTTCCTCTTGTACTGCTTTGTCCCTCATCTCAACCTCTTTGGGTTTGGGACAAATTCGACCAGTTTTCCGTGCCAGATACTCAATTAGTGTCGTCTTGCCACAGCCCACAGGACCGGACAGGCAAATAGGTTTAGCAGCCGACACGCCCAGTGCAATACTTCTCAAATTGACAATGGTAGAGTCCACTTTCACAATGCGATCGTAGCAGCCATCAGATTCAGCATAGAAATTCTGATTGTCCTTGTTGAATATGGGCAAAAGAACGCCCTCAATGTTGGTAACAGTTTGATTAGCCTTCTCTAGCTTAATTGTCATTTGTTTTACGGGTAAATCGGCCAATTCTTCACACTTTATCAACGTCGGTAGTTTCTGCTGGTCTTCAAATTCCAGCTGCACTTGGGAAGAAAGCTGCGAATTAAGCTGATACAGCTGTGTGGCCGTCATATCAGTGAGCATGGCCATTATGTGGTTGCAGTAAAGACGCGTCAATTCACAGTCGGAATCTTGATGAGAATAGTGGGCTAGAAACTGTGACCAGTCCCACAGTTCCCTATAGTAAGCTGCATCACTTTTTAACAACTGGTAACAACACTGAATTATTTCCAAATTTGATTCATTTTCTTTGTGGTCTGCAGAACCATTTGTTTGTGATTTTTTGGCCTTTTTACTGGGATTTTTACTAGACTGCTGCTTCTCGAACGGAGCTGGCTTGTGACGAAAGTAGCTCTTAGCAAATCTAAGAAAATAGATAAAAATTATTAAATATGTAGTTAAATAAGCTACAGACTTACCTTCTGGCATCGACAGACAGATGTAACAGCTTAGCTAAAGCAATACACTCCAGTCTATATTGCTGCACGTGCTCAGCCACATTGCACCGCAGAGACATGGTCAGCAGAAGTAGCAACTGCTCCTCGAAGCTCATAGCCAAGGGCACGGTGTAGGCAGACACCGTTAACTGCTGGGTAAGGCTGTCTAAGAGTCGCTCCACATCTTGTTCCACATAACGCTTTAATTAAAAGACATGCTTACATTCATTCTGTTTGAAATGTACTCCACTTACTTTCTTCTTGAGAAACTTGTGCAAGTTTAAAACAAATACATCCTCCTGTGGCTGACTGGCTGTTAGCTGTAATAGTTGTTGCGCACTGCGCCGCAACTTGTTGATATTTACGTCCATATCGTTGTTGTGTGGTGCATTAAAATAATATTTTAGCGCACACTGCTTTCAAAAGACGATTCAACAATGCGAATTTTTAAAACACGTGCAGTGCGATCGCCCGGTTGGTGTGTGACCGTATACGACAGCCAAAAAAATACCAACAAATATTCTATACAATTGAGCACACAACAGGTTGTTTACATTTTCGGGGTGAATGAATAAGGAGTGAAGAAGAAGAATTGCAGAAATAACTGTTCTTCGCGCGTCGTTCAAAACGACACATACATAAAGTTTTAATTGCAATTAGGAAGAATATCACAAAAATTATTTAAAAAAATGTTGTATTCCAATTATAAGATGTTAAACATCAGTGTTCGGGCATTTCCGAAAGACAAGCTAGGATTTCCTGAAGTACAACAACCCACGCTTGTTGGAGACTACAGTGTCTCATCCGAAGGGAATTTTGAGAATTCGGGCTCCCGAATTCGTTATCTGAATCCACAAGCATCAAGCACGTGTCCATTTGCATTGAATGCAATTCAGGAATCACATACGGAAGAGGATAACGAGTGCGGTTTGAGCTCTAAATATTTAGATAATATGTTTTTATTTTTGGGTTGCTCGGCAAAGAGATTACGCATGCTTTCAAATCATGATATAATGTGTACTAGGGATGTCCTGGAGCTGCTTATGTGTTCTCCGTACGACTATAGCAAAAACTGGACTATTGCCGTTAGCAAATATCGGAATACGATATTTATGTGTCAGGTACAAAACGAAGAAATCGGTTTAACGCATTTCGATCATGAGCTACCCCAGAAACTGCTGAAAGCCGCTTGGATGAGGAAACTGCGTCAGCATTGTCTGGAGCCACTGAGTAAAATTTAATCCCCAGGCTACTCTTAGTCTATAATCTCTAATCCCATGCCTTTGTCTTACAGCTGACAGTGCGGAGCAGACCGAAAGCAAGGAGAGTGGTCAATATTATGGTGTGTTTTCCATGGCTATCCTGGGCATACGCTTGTTATTCGATGCTCCAGTTATAGGCGAACGTTCTCCAAATCCACTGTGAGTGTTTAAGTATTGTATTAAAGAATTTTCCAAGCATTGTGCTTCCATACGTAGGCAAAAAACGTTCGTTGATCTTCAAATGCGGCTGGACACAATGAATCGCTCCGAGTGGTCAGTGTACAATCGCACAGAGGTTCTAAAATGGTGGGTGCAATGTTTTCTGGTTGGCATTGCCAAGACTTGCCTGGCCACCTATAACAAAGAGGGATTGGTGCATCGTCTAACAAACACAAAGATCCGAGATCTTTGGCAAGATTGTGTAAGTCAAGACATAATCCGAAAGAGTTAAATATGTAGTAAATGTAATATTTTGAACCATTAGAAGAACGACTGGTCGCCTAGTGTGTGTGCCAATTTCTTGGCACGTTTCTTGACCACAATCCGAACTCTGTTGGCTCCCGTGGATTGTGCCAGTCTCGTTTATTTGTTCGAATTCGATGCCAAAAATGGAATCATTACTTACAAAGTGGCCGAGGAGCGCAACGAACACTCGTTTATACCCGATTGGTTTCGAATCATGAGCGATGAACGCTTGGAACACTTGAATGCACCACTTAGATTTCAATAAAGGAATTGTCTTCCACACTCTCTGCTTTTTTTTTGGGATATCATTGAGCCATGTAACACACTTGTGTTGAATAAGAAGAGAGTTAGGTTTAGGTTTATTGACAGCATTAATTGAATTTTAAGAAATCACACTATTAAATAATTTAATACAAGTTTTGTTTGTTTACATTTGTTTCATGTTCTGAGAATGCATTCGATTTTACAAAAATATGGAAATGCTATTTTAGTTACAATCTAATTTAGACACATGCAGCAGCATTTTGGCTTACAGCTCGGTCTTCTTGGGCTTGGCCTTGCGGTCATATCCCTTCAGTTCTGTGGTGGCCTCCTTGGCAATGTACTGAATGAAATCATCCAGTTCGCGACCACCGTTGTAGCTAACGGGCTTGTTCTTGGAATCCTTGGGCAACCAGAAGAGTGTCGGGAAACCGCGCACATTGAACTCTGGTGGCACATCATTGGCAGTGGCATCCATCTTTACAATGGCCACATCCTCGTTAGCAAGCTTCTCAGCCAACTCATCGTAGATGGGAGTCAGCTTCTTGCAGTGACCACACCATGGAGCATAGAATTCAACCAGCGTATCCTTGCCGTTATTGATGACAACCTCATCAAAGTTCTTGGCAACAGCAACCTTAACTGGGGCATCATTGGACTCGGGAATGGGTTCGCTCTTAATATATGGCTCCAATTCGTTGGCCAGCAGTTTCTCAACAAAGTCATTTAGGCTGTCAACGGAGAACTCCTCCTTCAGAGCGTATTTGAGATTCTTGGCATCGCGGGCAAGAATGACGGGCTTATCACCGACGAAGTCATAACCGAATTCGTTCAATTCATGCTGGAAATCATCCTTGGAGCTGATGGCAAAGTTCAGTTGACCAGCGAACTCCTTGGCTACCTTGAGGACGCGATTACGCCAGTAGTTGGTTCCCTTAGGATTCTTCTGGTAGTCGACGCTGTAGTATGCGGTGATCAAAGGATTCTGGAAATCGCGGGATGTGTCTTGGGTACGATGACCAACCAAGCCATGACTACAAAGCAAAAAAGTTAAAAACTAAACTGACTGTGTAAAGTGAAAAGTAACTTACTAATTCTCCTTGACGAAGGTGGTTAGATCAGACTCGGAGCTACCCTCAAACTTGATAGTGGAAGCCTCAAATTTATTGCTCAAATGTGGGGCACGAATGAGAACAATCTTATCACTGTGTGGAAGATAAAAGAATAATTAAGTTGCGTGTGATTAGGCGGATTATGATAATAGAAAATGGAGAAAATGCTGTCTGTGATACAATTAACAATGAATTAAAAACTATTTATTAACTTAAAAAATATATATATGAATATGAAACGATAAATGGAATTCTCCCTATCTTGAAACTTGCTTATATGATTATATAGTATTCCCATTCGTCCCTCACTTACGTTACGCCTTGTTGGGTCAGCACATCCTTGTCGTCACTGTGTCCAAAGCGATACTTCTCACGGTTCTTGTCAGCGAACTTCATGAAGGTCTTGGCCAATTTAGAGTCAATGTCACTGAAGTAGCCAAAGATTGTGGTATCCTTGGTGTCCAGGAACTTGGTGAGCTCTTCAACGCTGCGCACATGCTTGGAAGCAGGTCCGACCTGAGCGCGCATGTACTTGACAATGCCATTAGCCTCACGTGGTCCATTGTAATCCTGAGACACCTCATCCTGCTTGAAGATCTTCAGTGTGGGATATCCATTAACTGAGTATTTTCCGCAAATCTCCTTGCCGGCCTCAGTACAGTCAACCTAGTCATCAATTTAACAAATAAATATCCATTTGTTTACTATAAGATTTCATTAGCTTACCTTGGCCAGTTTGATTGGTGGATCATCATCCTTGACCACCTCAGCGGCCTTAGCGTACTCTGGCTTCAAGCGCTTGCAATGTCCGCACCTAAAAAACAACACATACATACATAATTTAAAGACACGTCACAAGATTCTAGAACAATAATTAATTGTGCGTGTTTTATCAAGACGCTAACAATTGCTCAAAATATGTTTCAGAAACTAATTTTAGTTTCTTTTCAGTCCTTATCAGTCCTCAATTAATGTATGCCTTATCGTACAACCCGAAATGCGACTTAATTACTTTAGCTTGTTGTGTGCTTATGTTGCAGCTGATAAGGCTTCTCCTCTAATGTTCTATTAGACAAGAAAATGCTTTGAAATTTAGATTGAAAACTGCCGGCCGGCATTTGAAGCCAAGAAACTTTCTAATGTTTTTTTCTTTGTCTACAAACACACTCATACACGCAAAAAGGCATTCACACAGATAGCCACATATCCATACAGTCACAGCATGAGTACAAGTTCATTGCTGATGAATAGACAAGTTTACTGCTTTCTTTACTATCAGCCCTCATACTCATACACGCACACATACAAGACATTACATTTGTATATACATACATATACAGATACGTGTGCATACATTCACCCACTAAAATGGCCGACACTCACGAGCTAATCCCGGTACGGCGTTTTCTCACACGCTGACGTGTACATTTGATTCGATTAAATTTACGAACAAGCGCATTAAATGTAACAATGGCAGGGCAATTTCAGAGTTGGTAAATTGCAACTGCAAGTGCACGCCATTTCATCCCATGCCACGCCCACCTACTACTTACCATGGTGCGTAGAACATAACCAATGTAGTTTCATGTTGCTTTAAAGTAGAGACAAAATTGTCATCCCCGAGTTCCAACACATCTTGCTCGGCGCCGGTTGCAATTGCAATAAAGCCAAATATAAGCACTGCAGCTACTGATCGCCACATTTTTGTTAGTTTGTAATTAGTGACTTGATTTAAATCTGAATTAAATTTTATGAATACTGGTCTTAACACAGCCTGCTAAAAATTTTCAACCAGGCCGGTCAACTGCTTTACTAGAACTGAGTTCCCTCAAATAGTATTGCCACGTCATTGACATTTTGTTGACCGCAAGCGTTGCCACACTAGTCAAACTCTAACAGAATGTTGCCGGCAGAAAAGCGCGAATGCGAATGTTAACAGAATGTTAATATCGACAGCAAGACGAATGTTCTGCCGAAACAAAACATTTATATTTTATTTATCTCAGTTAACTCTTTTCTCTTAATTTTGGCGGTCAAATACAGAGAACAGTGTAGTTTAATTTTTCATAGTCATGCTTAACAAGCTGCTAATCAGTTAACAGTAGCAGGTGTTCACAATGAAATGTTCTTTGTTTGAATTGATAATTAATTCAAGATCCAATAGATCTCACAAAACCCATTATTATCATTATTTTTTTTACCAATAATATTACGAAATACGATTATCGCGGGAAAATATACATAATTACTTTTATTTCAGCTGTCAAATACCTTGGCAAACTTTTTATAGAGATTTATAGAGCATCATGTTTAAAGCTTTTTAAATGAATAACCTATGTTAATCATACTGGAAAGTAAGCAACGAGACAGTATTTTTATCTGAAAACAAACCCGAATTAGTATATACATACATTAATTAATATTTGTCTATTGTTCCTTATTTCTTAGTTTTGACCATTATATTTGCATGAGTAAATTCATATACATATTTTATAAATTTCCCGTTGATATATTTGCTTAACAGATCTTGCTCCTCATTTAACAGCAGTAGCTGGTCACATTGAAATGTTGTTCTTTTTGAATCATTCGATATACGAAAAGTAACTCTGGAACGCCACGCTTGCAACAACGAGGCTACAAGTTTCCTGTCTTACCGAACGCTCGTTCACTTTGTTCGAGTCTGTCGCCGTATACGCATAGACTTCGTGATTTCTCATTCAATTTATTCGAGAGTAAGTTCTAGTTGTCAAGTGAAAAATAAATTTGTAGTGCATACTAAAATTAAATAAGTGCAATCGAACAGCATAGTGCAATAAATAAGTAATTGGTAAACAAATATGCAAGTGGACTTTAAATTCTGCAAATTTGTTAACATGTGAATACCTGTGTGTGTGCTTGTAGGCACATGAAAATAACCTATAAGACTCAAAGTGAAAGGTGGTGACGACACATGAAAGCAAACACGTGGCAAGCAGCGCATTAAAATTGCACCATGAAAATTGTTTATAAAATAGACACCATGAGTCATTGCACTTTCTGCAACATGGTGAAATTGCGACAACCACGCCCACATGTGCGTGGCATTATTGGGTACTCAATTACTGGTTACACCAATTAGAATTCTCAACAGTACCACCCGTAACGGAGCTAATTCCATTTGCTTCGCAAAACAATTTGTTTAAATTATTGCAATATCTTGAAATATGTTATTTCACATGTTCCGAAAACGTGGTTCATTTTTTGCATGTGCAAATTTTCCGGCCTCTCACTCTACGTATGGGCATAGAATTTCAAGATGGCGGCACACAAAGCTATGGTGTGACTGCTAAAAAGCTTTCATGCAGCAACAAAAAGCCGATGTCAAATAACCTTTGCCGTGGCATATGGTCAAAAATTTATTTCATGAGATTGCGGTGTACATTCACGTTTTTAGCAAGTGTAATAATTGCTATTTTGCAAATGACTTGATTCAAGATGGCCGGCAATGCACTTTAAATTTTCTTGATCGTTGCCTCTCTATCGCACAGCCAACCACTACTTGATCATCGTATGTCTGCCTTTGTTCGAATCAATGCCCGGTCGCCATTTTATGTTACGCTCTCGCTCGCACTTGTACTTCGCTAAAGCGGCCGGCAACAGCGTCAGACACACACAGACACATGTCTAAATTAAATTTGCTGGAATTTTCCCTGTTCACATGTATTAATGTAGGTGTGTATACCTACATACACACAATTTTATCTGAATCATTTTTGTCTAATTATAATGAACTCAATTTTCTATGATGATATTTATTCAGTTCTGCTACTGAAGAATTTTGACGAAAGCAAAAATACCAAAATCACTGAAAGAAAATTGATTATCTATTAATTATAAATTAGGAAATTTTAAATTGAATTTTCTTTGCTCTTTGCACGTTTCTTTTGTGGTTCCAGTTTCGTTTGTGCTTTTCTTACACACACACATCCACCACCAAGACATGCGGCGGCGGCTAAACCTAACCTCAACATTGCGAGCATTTGCCGAAGTCAAAGTGTGTGAAATGCGGACGCAAACACGTTTTGAGTTGAGGTTAGGTTGAACTGCTGGCTACGCAAACCAAAATCAAGTATTAAACGTTGCAAAAAAAATTTAAAAGTGTTTAAGGCCAATTAAAAAATATTCCTTGCTCGGATTACTAATATTTGCCCAATTAATTATTTTTTGCTAACAATATCTTGTTTACCCTTCTGTTTCTCCCCAAATTGCTGATTGTTGCTACGTGTTGATGAACCTATTACACACATACACATATGATGCACGTTGCGAAACTCCAACATATCCCACAAAAACCAATAACCCAATAGCTATCCAATAAATCAACATGGGCAAGGAAAAGATTCACATTAACATCGTCGTCATTGGACACGTCGATTCCGGCAAGTCCACCACCACCGGTCACTTGATCTACAAGTGCGGTGGTATCGACAAGCGTACCATTGAGAAGTTCGAGAAGGAAGCTCAGGAAATGGGCAAGGGCTCCTTCAAGTACGCATGGGTTTTGGATAAATTGAAGGCCGAGCGTGAGCGTGGTATCACCATCGATATCGCTCTGTGGAAGTTCGAGACTGCCAAGTACTACGTGACCATCATTGATGCTCCTGGCCACAGAGATTTCATCAAGAACATGATCACTGGTACTTCCCAGGCTGATTGTGCTGTCTTGATTGTTGCTGCCGGTACTGGTGAATTCGAGGCTGGTATCTCCAAGAACGGTCAGACCCGCGAGCACGCTCTGCTTGCCTTCACTCTGGGTGTGAAGCAGTTGATCGTTGGTGTCAACAAGATGGACTCCTCTGAGCCACCATACAGCGAGTCCCGTTATGAGGAAATCAAGAAGGAAGTGTCTTCCTACATCAAGAAGATCGGCTACAACCCAGCTGCCGTTGCCTTCGTGCCCATTTCCGGATGGCACGGCGACAACATGTTGGAACCATCTACCAACATGAACTGGTTCAAGGGATGGAAGGTTGAGCGCAAGGAGGGTAACGCTGATGGCAAGACCCTCATTGAAGCTTTGGACGCTATTCTGCCACCCAGCCGTCCCACCGAGAAGCCCCTCCGTCTGCCCCTGCAGGATGTCTACAAAATTGGCGGTATTGGAACAGTACCCGTCGGTCGTGTGGAGACTGGTGTCCTGAAGCCCGGATGCGTTGTTGTCTTCGCCCCAGCTAACATCACCACTGAGGTTAAGTCCGTGGAGATGCACCACGAAGCCCTCACCGAGGCCGTTCCCGGAGACAACGTTGGCTTCAACGTTAAGAACGTTTCCGTTAAGGAATTGCGTCGTGGCTATGTTGCCGGTGACTCCAAGGCCAGCCCACCCAAGGGTGCTGCTGACTTCACCGCTCAGGTCATCGTGTTGAACCACCCTGGCCAGATTGCCAACGGCTACACTCCAGTGTTGGATTGCCACACTGCTCACATTGCTTGCAAGTTCGCTGAGATCAAGGAGAAGGTCGACCGTCGTTCCGGCAAGACCACTGAGGAGAACCCCAAGTTCATCAAGTCTGGTGATGCTGCCATCGTCAACTTGGTGCCATCCAAGCCTCTGTGCGTTGAGTCCTTCCAGGAGTTCCCTCCTCTAGGTCGTTTCGCTGTCCGTGACATGAGACAGACCGTCGCTGTCGGTGTCATCAAGGCTGTCAACTTCAAGGATGCTTCCGGTGGCAAGGTCACCAAGGCCGCCGAGAAGGCCGTTAAGGGCAAGAAGTAGCTGGTTTCCTTCAACATTTACAACAATAACAACAACAACGTTAAAAACATCAACAATATGAAGCAAGAACAGCAGCCACAACTCAACAACAGCAGCAGCAGCAACAACAACAGTAAGCACAACAGTAGAACAACAGAAACACCTGTCCTGGGCAAGATGAACGATAAGATGATGTTCCAGCAAAAACAAAAGTTTAATTTTTTTCACCGCAAAGAGTTTCGTCGGATACGAATGTTTAACGCCATCGAAGCTGCCTAAGCGATAATTGGTGGAGGAGCAGAGAGCAAGAGCGTCAAGCAGCTAGATTATCAAATGGAAGACTTTAAACCCCTCAATCTTAAGTTGTTTACCCTACATACATATAATATTATATAAATAAATTGATTTCTCTATAATATATATCTATTATATATTATATGTAATAATATATATTATAATAAATTGATTATCTTATAATATTATGATTGCGTAGCAGTAGCGCAGGCGTCTAAGCATTTATATTCGTGTATTCGTATAAATTAAAATTTTTGATTTAACAATCTTATCCTTACTTTTGCACAACTACTTTGTACACTATAATTTGAAACATAAACACACTAGAAGAAAACAAAAAACGAGATAAATAATTTTATTTACAACAAATAAGCCCGCATCATTTTCTACTTTATTTCGTTTCTAGCACAAACATTTTCAGCATGTTTTTTGGGTTGCATTTTTTAGTTCCAGCACCGATTATTATTTGAAACTGCTTCTCCTACATTTTTGAACCCGAGGCGTTTATTGTCGATTCCCGATTCCTCCCAGTTTATAACGATCCATTGCCCAAATTATGAACTGTAAAGTACAAAGAACAAACTACAAGGAAGCTACAACAAACAATACAACTAAACTTTACCTCATTTACTTGCAAAGAAAAACGAGAAACTAAAATAGTTTGAATAAAGCGATTAATTGCAAACTTGAAATAACTGAAAAATGCGTTTCATTAATGTATTCATAGCATTTTAATATATTTACAATTTGCTTTAAACTAGATAATATAAATTAAAACTATTAGAAAAGTATATTTAAACTAAACAACGAAGATATATCATGATATACTAAAGTTTACACGTATCAAGAGTATCCATTTTATTTATTGATCACCAGAGCCGGATCCTTGTAGCAGACACGAAGATTCTTGCGACGCTTATCGGGGTCCTCCTGTGGATCCTCATAACGAATGCCATATGGCGTTACGATAGCGCTTTTCATTAGATATTTTGTAAATTTCTGGATTTGCATGGCCGTTATGCTGTCCAGAACCCAAGCAGGGGTAAGATAGATGCGATCGTCCTCAGCTCTTCGTTTATCCCCCACAATGTACTTGGCCTTGTAGCGATTTTCGGTAATCTTGGCACTACCTAGCAAGAGCAGCTCCTTGATATTGTTAAATGTGATGGGTCGACACAGGGAGGACACGTAAAAGGTTTCCATATAGCGGAACAATTCACAGCGATAGGATATGCCAAATGCTTGACGTTCAGTGCGGCAAATCTGTTGAATGGAAGAGGTTTAGAAATCAATCCCACTCGTTAAAGGAGTTGTACTCACCTCAATGGCACGTGAGAACGAAGTCATTTCATATTTCTCCTCATTCACCCATTTGCCGGCACGTAACGAGTCCAGTATCCATTTGTAGCTAACAATCCAAACACCGCGCATCAGTCCACGCAACAGATTGAGGGTACGACGTGGCTCCAGGCTAACCAGATGAGTGGTACTCTTGGTAACTGTGGGATCCAGGCGCATTCCACGCAGTTTGCGTATTGCCTGAGATTGCGTGTTGAGAACAGAAGGTCAATTGAACAAAAAGAAAGGACAAACGATGTGCAAAGCTAGGACAAATTAATACGACTAAAGTTTTTGGGGATTTTCTTTTTAGAAAACAGAATGAGTAATTTATTTGTGTGAAAGTAAAAGTGAAAGGCTTTCATTTAACGACAACTGCGTGTTAACTAAGTATGTTTAATCAATAATTATTGAATTGGTGATGTGTATAATTAATAATTGGAAACAAAACTAAACTAAACTCAAACTACAAAAGTACATACATATTGCTTCAAGGATTCTAATCATGAGATTACAAATGTACAAATATTTGGAAGGAATCAATCAATTCCCTCTTATTCAAAATTAAGAACTTTGCATTAAACTGAATTTGAGTGTGTGTGTGTGTGTGTGTGTGTGTATAAGGAACTACAGACTAAGGATTACTAAAAGTACAAGCTAAAAATTATCGCTTAACGCCGGTCGGATGTGTTACCAACCTTGTGGATGACCTGCACCTGCTCCTTATGCATGTTGGTGTGCACTAGAGTGTATGTTATAGGCGGACGCTTCATTAAATTTCTCTTACGGCCCAATGGCTGCTCAGATTCACACTCAGTGACCGAATCACTTTCAACATTTAGCTCACAGTCGTCCTGTACATTGGGTCCAACTGCTGCGGTTGGTTTTGGTGTGGCCAGAGTTCGACGACGCTTTAGTGTGTCAATTGAGGATGAGCTGCCGCTTAAGCTTTGTCGGGATTTCTTGCTGGACTTTGGTGGTGTAACAATCACCTCCTCGTTTGGTACAAAAAGTCTACGCATTTTTGGTCCAGTTGTTTCTGGCTCTTTTCCACTAGAAGCAGCTGCAGCGTCCTGTGCATCTACGGCCACCGCCTGCAGTGGCGCCAAGGGACGAGGTTCACCCATCTCCAACTCGTTGGCCATGGCCAGTGAGCGTCTCTTTGAAGTGTTGTTTATGTGATTGATGCGCTCGTTGATCAGATTCATGTCCACACTAAAGACCGTGCGTCGACGATTCTTGTCTTCACTGCCCGGCAAACGAGTCGAGCTGAATATGGGCACAGGCGTCTGTCCATCGGAACTTTCTGGCGATGTGCGAGTGGATACAAAGCTTTCACGCGATGATTGTGGTGTGACCGTTGTCATCATGTGATTCGACAGTTGACGGCCCAGATAGGGATTAATATTTTCGTCATTGACTTTGGTGATGTCCATATTGTCGTTATTGTACAAAGTACGGCGTCCCTTTGCTTTGGATATGATGTGAGCGAAAGATGGACTCACCTCCATCGTTTGTTGCACATAGTTTGTCTTATTGCCCATTGTTGGCTCCCCCAAAGGTTCTTCCTCAATGGATTGAAAGGATGGTTTCTTACACACCTTTGGCGTGCCAGGTTCCATTGTCGAAATAAGATTTAAGCTACGACGACGTGTGGTCACCGAGTCGTTTGGAGCTGGTGTTGGCAGCTGGGAATCGACACTTGGTCGTGGCGTGTGTTGCAAGGTGCGACGACGCTTCCTAGGTTCATCCGACTCTGACGATTGCTGTGGTGTGTTAAGCAATTCCTCTGCTGCATTTGATGCATTCATTAAGCTGCGTCGTCGTGTCATACGCGGCTCGCATTGCACTTTATCATTGGACCCAATGTCGACTGTATTCACAGAGCTGCTGCGCCGAGTTGTGCGCACCTGTGGCTTCGATATGTGTGCTGGTTCCACACTAATGGAACTGCTGCGCGGTCTATCTGCTGTCTTCTTTCCACTGAAGCTTAAAGACTTCTGGGCCGTTGGCTTTTCCCTGGTTATATCACCCATGCCATTCAAATCGACTTCAGTTGGTTTGACAATTGGTGTGCTGAATTCAGGAGCTTTGGATTGTACGGCTTGTGGTGTAAAAAATCCATTGGTGATCCTGTAAACATTATTATTAGTTTATTAATTTTATGGTTTGACGTGACAATCTTACCTGTTTAGTAAATTGGTAGCTGGTGACTCGGGGATGTCCTCGTCTACCAGATGTCGTGTCTGGCTCAACGGCTTAAAGAAGCGTGTAATTGTATCATTCTTGGGTGTGGATTTAGGCGTTCCTGTTAACGGCCCCTTCTTGCCATTCTCCACATCCTTAGTACCAGTGGGCGTGGCTTGCCGCCTGCGTCTCTTGTTCAACTCAGAATCAGGTTGCATACAACGTACGCGCTGCAAAGCATTTCAGGCATTGATTAGAAAGATGCTGCGTCAACTGATAAATGATATGGTTGTTTTGTTATTGCCGCTTCTGCTGTTGCTGATTTCACAACTGCTTCTGTCAGTCAGATTGAGCTAAAACCACTGTTTTATTTGTTTTTTATGTACGTGATATCAGCGCCGTTTATCTGTTTATATTAGGACTCATATTTATCTACGTTGCGTACTCACTCTCTCTTAACGCATTGGTGCAAAGCGTTTTCTGCTCTCTTACACTCAAGTAAATACATTTAAATTCATACTGTAGTTTAAACTAATAAATAAAACTGTTTAATATTCGAAATTAATTGCGCTTTGAACGTGCATTTCGTATTTCGCTGTTAATCGGTGTGGCATCACTGGTCGACGCTCACGTAGCCCTGGTCGCTCTCTTGCACTCAAATGCTACTCACGGCGCATGCGCCGTTTGAGAGCGAACGCAGAAGAGCCAACCCCCGCTGCCGTATAAAAATCGCTATGACAGAGCCGTCAGCTTCAGTTTGCGGCTCATTCATTGCTTGACGTCGCGCGCAACTGGCACGAAAATATTAAACAACTCGCAATTAAACAGTATTACGCGCTTCGACAGTACATAGATTCATTTAACTATAAACAATTTCTTGCCAGCGAAAGCATCCGCAGACAGAGATAAGCAACAAGTGCGTCACCGCTCCCCACCCGCCAAAAAAAAAACGAAATCAAACAATAGTTTGAACTACACAAATCCAACAATAATTTGGCTTCGAAGCTTTGTTTGTTTTGCTATTAATGTCAAACTAAAATACAGCAGAGCAATCAGAATCAGTGCGCACAGATGAAGAACTAAGAACGTGGCATTTTCCAGCGAGTAAACAAAACGAGCATCTGCCGCGGCTGCTTGGAAAATAATTACGAAAACTTGTTTTTCGCTTTTCCCCCCCACAAACACACACACACACACACACACACACACACTACAACACCAACTACACTGACATTGGCTGCGATAACACTTCAACACGCACATAAATTATAAAGACGCTGCAATTAGAACACAGTCTGAACTAGAACCAGAGCCGGAGTCAGCTAGAGACAGGCACCAAGATACACTGCAAAGATGATACCTGGTTATGGACCCGTGACACAAGCCCTACTGGGCACGCTCCTTACTTGGGGCCTAACGGCGGCTGGTGCGGCATTGGTCATCTTTGTGCGGGGCAATCAGAGGCGTTCATTAGATGCAGCCCTGGGCTTTGCAGCTGGCGTCATGATTGCGGCCTCGTTCTGGTCACTGCTCAGCCCAGCCATTGAAATGGCCGAACAATCGCATTTATATGGAATCTACTCATTTCTACCAGTTGCCGGTGGTTTTCTGCTCGGCTCAATCTTTGTCTACGGCTGTGACAAGCTGATGTCGTATCTGGGTCTTAATAGCACCAACATGATGATACAAATGACACAGAGCAAGGATAAGGCAGACATTGCCATCGATGAACTGAAGCACAATGGTGCCAATGCCAGGCATGCGTCAAAGAGCCTCGACAGCTTTTCCGACTGCCTGAGTGTGCAGCACAGCGGGGAATCCCGACGCCGCAAGAAGGGCAGCATCAGCGAGGTGGAGCAGTGTACGTACAGTGCTGAATCGGCTGCAGAGCAGCAGCGTGCCCAAGAGGCACTGTCACAGTGGAAACGCATTATGCTGCTGGTAGTGGCCATAACGGTGCACAATATACCCGAGGGTCTGGCCGTAGGTGTCAGTTTCGGTGCCGTGGGCACCACAAATTCATCGACATTCGAGAGTGCACGTAATCTGGCCATTGGCATTGGTATACAGAACTTCCCGGAGGGATTGGCAGTGAGTTTGCCACTGCATGCAGCTGGATTTAGTGTGACGCGTGCACTGTGGTACGGACAACTATCGGGCATGGTGGAACCTATATTTGGCGTACTTGGAGCTGTGGCTGTGACGTTTGCAAATCTTATACTGCCGTATGCGCTGTCATTTGCTGCTGGCGCCATGATTTACATTGTGGCGGATGATATATTGCCGGAGGCACATGCCAGTGGTAATGGAACGATTGCGACATGGGGAACTGTCTCTGGATTCTTGATAATGATGTGCCTTGAGGTTGCACTGTCCTGATGTGGCCTACCTACACACGCCCCCATCGCAGCACCAACTCAGCCCCAACTCAGCCCCCAACCACCCACAAACCAGGTTCCTATGCGTGATAGTTTTATTGAAAAATCATCAGTGTATAAATTGGAATAGTTTCGAGATTTTAACGTACTTAAATTGCGCATTTCTTCTATGTAAATAGCAACAAAGCAAATAAGTTTTTAGTTCTACTGTCTTTGGTTTTAAAATGTCATTTCGTGGATATTGTTTAGAAATTTAATGCGAGTATATTGTTATGTAAATATTATAAAGTGTGTTTGTTAATGAAGAAAATCTCAGAATGAAACAAGACGTTGCCTGTAGCGCGTTTAACGCCAGCACCAAAACGAAATGCATAAACCTAACTAAGTATTTTTTATTAATCTAAGTAACTTGTACCAACCGACGACTTCGCTCTAAAGTTATGTAAATGAATGCGAACGAATCAGAATAATTGTTATCGTATCGTATACTAAAACAAAATTCTTGTGAAGTGGCGGTAAACAGATGTGCATGTAAAATAGGTTTTAAGTTGTCAGCGCTGATCAGTTTGTCGTTTTTAAAAAAAAAAACTCTCGTAATAGCTTAAGTAATAAAACATAATGTATGTACATACTCTAAAATATATGAATATATTTATATATAAATTGCATTTATTTCGCATTTAGCCTAAATGCTTATAGAAGACTGGCTGTTACCAACTTCCTGCGAGTTCTGATAAAACTCGACTAGAAGACATAGTCAGAAAACACGTTACACGCAAATTGAATTAGATAACCCAAAGCAAACAAAAACACAAAATACAAGCAAGTAATATTAACAACAACAATGCAAAAGTGCTTGACATTTGTTGGGCCATGATAAGAATCTGTCAGGCGAAAGCCCCAAATGGAATGAAATGAAATACGTGAACTGCAGACGGCACTCAAAGTAGCACTGCTATTATTCGTGGGTTTTAGCAGCCACTTTAGGTATACCCTGTAATGCAAAGTAAGTGAAGAGGGTGTGCAAAAATTACTTGTACACTTGTTGCTATCATTTAATAGCTTTCTGACTACAAGACACCCTCGAACTTTAAACAGGCAATTGAAAAGCCTTCAGAAAGCAGTTCAACATTTTATAAACTATAACTGACTCAATGTTGTTAAAGAGAATCCGTTTCCTTATCAGCATAAGCCATTTTTTCGTTGATAATTCAGCGCTTCAGTATTCTTATCACTATTTTTTTGTCAACTTCAACATTATTCAATTTGTATAGATTTCTGGCATATTTATAGAGCTAATAAAACAATTAATTTAACAGTAAGTAGTATTGTGCTATTAAACCAAACAGATTTACTATGTAAACAGAAATAAAACAATCTTTTGTTTTCAGTTAAAACTGAAAAAAAGCTGGAAGGTACTCACCGTCATTTTACCGTACAGTTCTGGATATTCGTACATATGGATGTTGCTGATGGGAAACTGTTTGGGTTCACAGAGTCTTCGTTGTACTTTGCACGCTTCAATCCATAGTATGGATACAATTGGTATATTCCAGCTCTGCGCACGTTTATAAGTGGACAACAAACCATCCTTGAAGACGACATGTGTGGTATTCCTAAAAGTTACAATTTCTATAAATATTTAAGCCATTTATACCATCTGTTCTACTTACCGCAAAAGGCGATCGTTGACTTGGGCGCCTAGTTTGGCTATGATTGATTTGACTCCCTCAGAGCGGTTGTCATTGCCAGTGCGTACCTCAACGAAGACAATTACGTCCTTTAAAATATCTGAAAGAGTTGGCGCGCTGCCAGGGTTGCGTTCTTCTGCTGTGATTATGCTCTGTTCGGCGTGTGGTACATCGAAATTGCTATGGTAAGCATTGCCTGGATTGCTGCTTACGCATAGATAAAGACATTAAATTAAGCCACATTAATTAAACCATCAACAGCTTACTTGAGGGCACGTATTGCACGCGTGCGCAAAGCAGCGCTGGGACTATTGAAATCTCTTTGTATGCGAAAAACATGTGGATCCTGTTCGGGCATCTGTTTACGTAAATGCTCAGCTGGACTGACTGGCTTGTTTGTATCCCTGGATGTGGGCGTCATGAGCTTGTGGACCATCGAAGGCGCAGTGTTGATTGCAGCCGTTGACATTGTTATTGGATCGGAAGATTCAGAAGTCATTAAATCCACAAAGTTCTCATTTCTCACTGAAAAATGTGAGAAACACAAATTAATGGCCATGTTCTAAAATGTCCTTACGCACAGACACACACATTCAGACATTATTTATGTTTTCCAAACTGTGCAAATCCTGGAGGTCTTGATAAATTTTTATATTGACTAAAAATTTTGAACTCTCCAAAATTAAAACAAAATTTTTCTGAAATGTTAGATAAATAAAATTAAAATATCACAGGCTAACCTGATGCAGCCCTATGCGTCGCCTTTGAATGCCAACGGAACTCGTTTATTTTCATTTGCGCCTCCTTTGTATAAGCTATCAAACAAGTAATTTAACTTAAAAAAAAATGTATTACGAAATAATATTTTGTATCATAAAAGATGTTTTATTTTAAAATTTATAAAAATAAAATTGCAAATTTATAAACGCGGCCACTTGGCTTGCTAGTCTAATACAGAGCTGCAAATAAAAGTGATCGATAGTAGTGAGTTGGAGGTTATATCGATACGTCATAACTATCGATACGATTTCAAGTACATACTCAGTGAGTATTACTCACGTTTGGCGCCGATACTTTTTGAATAAATAAAATACCACACATTGTTTTAAAAAATTTCTTTTTTTCTCTTTAATGTAATAATGTTTACATAGTGTTCACATGTATGTAATATTCGAACTTATTTACATATGATATGTATTTACAGGAAATAAAACAATAAATGTTACTTGCCTAAAGTAGCAAACAATTTGCTTATGACAATTCTCACACATTTTCTCTTGTGTTGCTTTCAAAAATGTGCTTATTATCGCTTATTATTGTGCACAATTCGACTCTAGGACGTTTTCAGTCTTAAACGATTTAAAAACTATGGCAAAATTTTAATTAATTATTACAAATTGCATAATTATTAAATCTCTTCTCTGGTGTCTAAACATTAACTGTTTTGTAAATTAGTATTAATGTTAATGCGCAATATAATTGTTACGCCCAAAAGTATGCTGTTAATAATTTATGGCTGCATTTCGCATTTTTTATCACAAAAGTGAGCGAAATGCACTCCAAACTGACCAAATATGTAATACGTAGACTTTGACTAAATACTTTGTTTAAGATAAGGCTAGACGATGAATAAATTAGGGCCAGCTCGAGTTCTTCATTCTGCAAGCAAACGAAAGTGTTTTAAATAAATGAATTATGATGTGGGTAGGGGAATTATTTACCATGGGCGCTGATTAGACTACGCGCATCCCAGAGTGACAGCTGCGACTGGGAGAGTCGATGTTGTTGCGGATATAGCTTGTATGGGAAGTACGAGTGATGAAATGTGGCTATCGGAATTGGTGTCGTCGCCTGCGATTGTTGCTGCTGTAGCTGCAACTGCTGCTGCTGTGCGGCCAGCAAGAACTGATGATGCTGCGCCGAGATTTTGCGGGAGATTTTTGGCTCCTTTTTGGGCTTGCTGGCGCATTGCTGTTTCGATGACTTGATGAAATTGGGTATGCGTGCGAGCAGGCCGCAGTAGTAGGGATCATCCTGCTTCTTGCGCTGCGGCGTGTTCTTCTGACGCTTCTTTTCCGCATAGACGGGAGTTAACGGAGCAGCTGCCTCGTAGTCCGGCTAAAAGTAAGTAAATTTAATTAACAATCAACTCATAAATAGCTATTATTTCTAGCTTACCTTTGGCACATATGGACTTTCGTTGAGGAAGGCGGCACTGAACACACTGCGTCTGCCCTTGCTAGAATTGCTTGAGTTTTGTGAATCATCTGAGGCAGCTGGCGTGGGATAAATCAAACCCACTTGACTCTCAATTGTGGAGTATGGATCCTCGCTAGACTGTGTTAGCGGCAGACGCATGCCGAGTGCATCGATTGACTTGGGCAACGTTTGCAAGCGATTCTTTAGCATATCCATGGCAACCACATTGACGACCATTATCCAAAGCGGTGTATTGATTAGATTATTATTTGACTTGACCAGCGAGACAGTCGATAGGCATTGACGCTCCAAGCGACTACGTTCCGGATAATTACGTGCAAATTCCCGGTTTATGTTCGTCTGGAACTTTTTCATATCAAACAGTTTAGAGGAGGCGCCCGATGTGAGCGCCATTTGTGGCATTTGCATGATGTCAGCGCCAATAACTGTCTCCTCGTTGGCAAACGAGTTGTTGTTCACATAGATATTGCTTTTACCATAACGCTTGATGAATATATTGCCAGTATCGTCCATTTTGATTTTGAAACCATCGCCAATCGACTTCTTGATGACCTTTGTTTCCGCATCACGCATGGGATTCTCGAAACCGTTAAGACCAATCCTAAAACAGTTAGCAGACGTTAGTAACAGCCAAGTTAAAAGCCAATTGAAGCACTTACCGTACACCATCGAAGCCATGTTTGGAACCGTTTATGGTTATCACAGAGGAGCGGGCATAGGCCTTGGCAACACGTCGATTCTTCTCAAACACGATTATTTTCGCCCAGATCTCATCGTCGATTTGCTCCCACTTGGTCAGCACTTCATTGATGTGATCCTAAACGGTAAATAAAACAAATAGTTAGACATTAATATTGTTAGCACATCCAAAGTGATGTGATGTCATACATACGCGAAATAACTTTTCGCGATCATGCCAAACATCTTCCTCCTGCTCGTCTTGTCCAATCGCGTCCAAATTGTCCAAGGAACGCGATATAATCTTGCGGCGTGAAATCATTTTGTGTGGGTGCTCGTGCTCTGTGCTAAAAGAAAAAAAAAAGAACAGAACGTTTTCCGAAATGAAATTGATTGTTAGAAAGACACACACATGGACATCAAATAAATATAATAATTACAACAATTAATTTGTCGTTGTTGCTGTGGCTGTTGGCGCTTTGAGCGCCATTTGATATGATTAGATCTGGACGGGACTGGAGGCACTAAATTGTTGGCAACAAATTATGTTTATGGCATATAGAGAAGTCTTAATCCGGTATAAGATTATTAAGCAATCAGCCAATCAATCTGTAATGCCAATGAACTTCATTTTGTTGCTGTCTTACTGTCTGTCTGTCTGTCTCTATTGTCTCCTGATGAGTTTGTCGCTTAAGTCATTTGATTTTGAAACTCAATTTCAATTTTATTTGTACCACGATTTTTATAGAAATGTTTATTTAGCCAGTAATCAATGTCACTGCCTCTAATTGCGTCTTGCGCCTTGGCGACAATTTGTTCAACTGTTTTTATTTTATTTTTTTATTTATTTCTTGTTATTTTGCATTTTTCGTCAGCTCGACTTGCAATGCATTTCAATTGGCTGCTTGGTTTTTCTTGGGCTTTAATCAAACAGTTTCAAAGTCAAACCTTAAACTGATTTGCTTACACGCATTGTCCACGTCTGTTGTGACAAAATGCCAGCTACCAACTTGGCATATCAGGTGTATCGAGGTGTATTGGCGGTCATGCACGTGATTGGCATTTAATTTGTTCAAAACCAAATGCGATTAATCAATAAACAGAAAATGCGTATTGGATGTGTGTCACACGTCTCGATTGGGCATTGAAAGTGAGTCTGAGAATCGGTGTAAACTTCCTAGCTGAACCCATTTTAATGGCCACCCATGTTAATGACTCTGCCATGCACTTAACGCACATCCAGGCAGCTAAATGACTAAAATTAAGGGCACTACACGCACTGCAAGTCTAATTCGTGAACTACTTGAAGTGATTTTATAGCTAAGAAGCTTCGCATGCTAAGTAACACTAGACTTCGGTCAGTTCGATTGAAGTCATCGCTTTCTATTCGCGTCTTAATGCGTTGGCGTTGTTCTTAATTAGCCAGCAGATTGGCCATAAAACTGATTTATGTCACGCACCAAAGCATAGAACCAAAACTCCGTTACCTGCCTGATAAATTTCTAATTTCAACTGGTTTTTGTTATTTTTTTTTGAGCTGTGTAAATTTGAGAACGCAAATCTTGTCGCTAATTTGTCGCACCCACAATTTTGTTTGAACTCTGGCCTTGTACCACTTAAAAGCAACTTATGTTCACTACTGCTATTAGTCAGTTAGTTGAAATATTCTTGAAATAAGGTTTCAATTCATTCATGAGTCAAGCACTGATTTTGACCTGCGCTGAGTTGAAGAGATCGTTTAAAAAAACCCAAAGGGTATCCCGCCATTCAGCTTTAGACTGTTTCATCTGCTATTTTAGAGTATTGTGATTAAGTTCAGCAGAATGTTTAAGTTGTTGTTGATTTTTGAAACTGTCTTGTATAATATATACGCATAACATTTCGTTCTTTTCACCTCTTTGTTCTGCTCTCCCTGACAGTTCTTCGCATTTGGCTTTTTAACTAATATATAAAGTTTTTTTTGTGTATGGCGAACGTGCTGTTGATTTTTTAGCGATGATCACATGGCACACCAACACACACACACACACACTGGCACACACTTAACAAATTTAATTAGCTAGCTGGCCTTTTGGACGTCTTCGCTGTTTTTGTTGCCAACATATGGAACTGCATTAAAAATTAAACAATTATTAAACACACACAGAGACAGAGAGATACAGCAACTTATTTATCTTAACGCCGATTTATTTGTACTTATTATTATGCTTCCTTTGCTTAACCACAAAGACACAAAACTATGCTTAATAAAGTCAGACAATGAAACAACCATAAATCTAGCAAATATTTATATAAACTATGTATTATCTTTAGTGGCATGTACTTTATTAATCAGCGGCTAGTTGAAAGCCCATTAAGGCTGATTGTTTAAAATATTACTACGCACTGTGAGCTGTTAAAAGTGCATTAAGTGTTAATTGAGCTGCAACGCATAGTCGGAATTGAAAGCTGAGTCTAAGTCGGAGTCCGACTCGAGTTGTGGTCAAGTTCGTGTCTTGAGTCTTTCGTTTGTACGTGCGCACATTTTCCGCATGCCAGCGAAGCAATCTAGATTGATTGTTGGCAGTGTTGGCTGTTTAGCACATTTATGGCTAGTTTTAGCAGCGCTAGAAATAAAGCTAGTTTTGGCAAAGTATTTAAAACGAAGTGTTGGTTTAAATTAACTAAATTTATTAACAACTAACTGCCATCTTTAGTTATTTATATAGCTCAGCTTGTAGGCCTTTTATATATGTGGTTAAGTTATTAATTTGT
Source organism: Drosophila acutilabella (assembly GCA_035046005.1). NCBI lineage: Eukaryota > Metazoa > Arthropoda > Insecta > Diptera > Drosophilidae > Drosophila > Drosophila acutilabella. The sequence goes on along the minus strand of JAWNOK010000024.1, from coordinate 9,060,320 downwards.
GGCACAACTAGCGCTGTTAGCCTATAAACATACAGTCAACACTTTGTGTGACCGCCTAGCCTTAACTTGAGTGCAATTAATTATGTAAGTTGGCCTGTGCTCAAGGCCATTTATTTTTAGCCACTGAAACTGTTCTCTGCGTGTGCGTAAAACCGCATTCCGTCTTACCGTTCTGCTGCGTCTTTCGCCAAGGTCGTTTGGTTCCTGCGCAGAAGGAAGTCAGTTCGTTTTTGCTAGTTGCTGCCTTTGTCTGCGCTGCTAAGCGGCTTAAGTGTTGAGTGGTAGCCACAAAATGGCATTGTTTTATTTGTTTAATTGGTTTTTATGAATCATGCCACAAATTGCGCAACTGCTGCCCGCTTGGCACATGCCACACAAACTAGTTGCAGTTTGAAGTTTGTGCGCGCCTTTCAAAATTGTTGTCGCTTGTCAGCCGCAAGTGGACAAAGTGGGGCGTACGACACAAACTTAGATGGAGTGGCAGAGGGAGTGGGGAAGGAGTTAGAGACGGAGACTGAGACCCACACCCAAATGCAGTGCTTATAATGTATGTTGTACATTTGCTGCCTTTCTGTTTGTTCTGTTTCATTTTATTTGTTGTCTTTTGCAAGTTCTTTTTGGCGTGTGCTGCAACCTTGAAAGTGGAAACCTAAACGACTTGAACTGTGATCGCATTTATGCCTCATGCGTTATGTGTCTCAACGGGGGAAGTGGGTTGTGGGCAAGCAGCTTACATGTCCGGCTTGGCTAAAACGAGTTTTGGCTTTTTTATTCAATTGCTTTGTTCGCTACACGAAAAAATTCTATGCATTCACTTTTTTTTTGGGGCTTTGTTTGGGTTTTATGGCTACATCAATTTTATTGTTAATATGCAAAAAAAAACAAAAAATGAGTGCAAAAAACGTGTTTTGTTGCATTCTAATTAAAAATTAACGCGCTCAGTAATTGAATTCTTTACTAAGTTTGGGCTACAGCAAATAGATTGTGAATTGGGGTGACAGTGCGACAACTTGTAATTGTTGTGTTTGTGATTGTGTGTTACCAGCAACGCAACTGTAACAAACAAAGGCAACAATATTATGTTTATGAGTTGGCATTTTATATATTTTTACTTCTTCTTTTTGGTTGCTTTTGTTTCTCATATAGAGCGGTGTATGAGCTGAAAAAAGAGCAGCACGCAAACATAATGAGTAGTACAAGTACTAAGCCATATACTTAACCAAGGGGTGTAGTGCGTTTATGGCCAAGTTACTGTTACAGTTACAGTTGTGTGTGTTTTGCTGTTGTTTTTAGGTCACTTAGCACGTGCAGATGTCTAAATAATGTGGCAGCGGCAACAGTTTATAGGCTTGTCTGCCTAAATTAAATGCAGCGCGTAGTAAGCAGTTTATCATGGGACAAAAGAGATGTTTGCAAAGCTAAGTTTAAGCCCTTTTATATAAATAGTAAGTAATATGAAGGTAGACTACAATTGAAGCCTAGTCTAGCAGGGGCTCTTCCATTCGTTGACAATTTTCTAGCACTGTTGCTTTCGGCCTCTTGTGTCAGTTCTGCCGCAGCTGCCACTAGGCATCTTTATCTGTTGTCTGCTTTTAAGGGGGTTTTAAGGGGGTTTATGAGACTGCTCTGCATTGCATTGGCTTTTGACTTGCTGTGAGTTTTGTGCTTTAGGCACAAGTACAATGCGGCGTATGCGCAACTTTTGCTCTGTCACTTTGATGTGCATGTCGCGCATTACATCATCTGCAACAACATCATCATCAGCAGCTGCAGTGGCAACTGAAGCAGTCACTACAGTGACAAGTGCCAGCTCTGTCTTCAAATTCATTCATGGCTAACAGGGGTTCGACGGGGTCGAGGGGTTTTTTCATTTGCGGTTGAAAATCGAGTGCGCTGCTTGGCACGAAATTATAAATTCCAATTTTCACTTGCTTTTTTTTTTTTGTTTGTTTTATAGGCAGGCTTTCATAATATTTTCGCCAAGTTATTTCACTATCGCCTGCTTTTGCAACTGTTTGAGAATTCTCACCAAAAATATATATATGCATATTCGTATTTGGTATTCGTTTTTCGTTAGACATATTCGTGCCAGGAAGGCGCGAGAAAGAGAAAAGACAAAAATTACACAGCGCTTTCGTGCGGCTTCGAAGGCGACTCTAAAACTTCCGCTTTTGTTATTGTATTTATATTTGATTTGTTGCTATTTCTTTGCTTGGTTATTTGTTGATGTTATTGTTATTTGCTATTGAGTGATTATATATATATATATTTTTTTATTGTTTCACTGTGTGTGCACAAACAGAAATTACTTGCAAAAATTTGTGAACGTGCACGCTTTAAGCCTTGGCTCTTATTTCTTTTATTATCTATAATATTTCTTGGCTATTCTGATTATTGTGTCTATTCTTAGGCTTTGACAAGTGCCGAAAATAATAAAAACAAGTCTGAAAAAGTGGCAAGAGAATTTCGTTAGTGTTGGCTTTATGAATTTCATGTTTAATTTAGCTGCCTAATTAAATGTGTCTCGTTATGCTCACAAAATTTGACAGCAACTCATTTCAATTAGTCATGCAGCATCATTCATTTGCTTAGCCAATCAGCCAATCAGTCAATCAGTCAATCAAGCAATCAGTCTATGTTAATTCATTTTCATTTACTCGTACATTTTAGACATATATTTTTATGATTCATAAATGCAAGTTACCAGTTTAAATTACATCATAAATCGCACAGAGACGCGCCAATCAATACAATTGTGGCTAAATCATTAAAAAAGTTGAAACTACCATAATATAGTATAAAAATACAATTTAATATAATAATAGTAATGGTGGTAATACAAAACAAAGTCAAGCCAACGACAACAAAAGCCTTTCAATAGTTTGCCTTCCCCACTTGATTTCTGCTTAATTGGAGTTCATTAATTTCAGTTTCAATTTGAAATTGAGCTGTGTGTGAAGCGAGTTCCTAATTAAATATGAAATGGACTGTAATTTATTTAGATATTGTATCATTAAAGACACATATACAAGTTGCGTACTTGTGTGTTAAGTAAAATTCTGGCAAGTAATCGAATAATGTAGATAAATCAGGGGCAAGAGACTTAACGAACAACGTTCGCTTTTGTATAGCAAACTAACAAATAAATAAAAGCATTAAAACTCAGGCAAAAATTAATGCTGAGCTAGTTTTTTAAGTTTTGATTCATTAGGGTTTGTCCATAGCACACAAAACCGACAGTTCACAGCTACAACTCCAAAGCAAAGCGATGCGAATACAAATTGGGTCGCATGCAAATGAGCGTGAGATAAACAATTCTATAAATATATATATAAATACTATATGCAGTTTGCAAAGAACACAAAAAAGACGTTTTGGCTTTCTTCTGTAAATTTCATAACAAGCGAAACGTAGGCCAAAGACCCCAAAGATCCCGAAGGCCCAAGACCCCAACTGATAGTCGATAAACATCTGTCGTCACAGGTAAAAACGACACTATGATACGCCGACAGGTATTACGCATCGGCTTTGTGGCTGTGAGTGTTCTTCACTTTATTTTTGGCCAGTTTACAGCGGTTGGCTAAAACGTCAGCCAAAGCTGTCAAGGCAAACCAAAAATTATACGCTTAACTCTTGACATTTTTTCGCTTAATAAAAAATGTGAAATTATATTAATGTAAACGCTAATCTGGGCGTAAATTAAGCACACGCAGTACAGCTCGATGTCGAACGGGTTTTCTGCTGCACTGAAGGTTGCCAAGCAACAACAACAGCAACAATAATAATAATGATAATAACCGCTGCACAACAACATTTTGTATCCACTTTGCATTGTGTGCGTGTGTGTGTGTGTGTGGTAGCATTATAATAATTATTAAATTGAGCTGGCTTAGTTTCTATTTCATGCCTTAGAACCTTTTGTGCCCATTGCTAACAAAAGACTCAGGCAACGAACTTGATTTTGTAATTTACATAGCTACAATGCTCTTTAGTTTTTATTTCACACTCATGGACAGCGGTTTGTTGTTGTGGCCTGGCCTTTGGCGTTTAGCACATCCACAACACACACACGCACACACACACACACACACTTGCACATATGCACTATAAAGCGCAGACATGTTTATTTATAAGCCATAGCAGAACGCTAATTAAACGCCAAACAACAACAACAACAACAATGCACAAAAATGTCTTAAACAATTTCAACAAAATTATTGCACAATTTAGCTGCCAATCAAAATCAGTTGAACGTGCGGTGATTTTAATTAGCAAAGAATGACAAATTATACTGCGAGTATATCCCCTAAATGTCAAGGTTGTCATGAGCTACAGCTTCAGCTTCAGCGCCAGCATCATTGTTTAATATTCAATTTGTATTCACTTTACTTACCCTACGCTTTCAATGTGCAACGCTGCGTATGCGCGTTGTTTGAATATCCCAGAAAGTTGCTGCCTCCCTGTCGCACTGTAGTTTTCTTGGCTTAAACGCCCACAATCAATCAATTTGTTTTTGTATCTTGTTTGCTCGTTTTGTAATTTGTTTAAATCTATTGTGGGTTCAGTTTTTTGTTTCTATTTGCACAACACTCTCCGAAGTTTGACGACGCGACAATTGACAACGGCTGCTGTGTTTCTTCAAAATAGATGTGATCTTAGTGTTCTCTGCTGTTAGTAGTTTTAGTAAACTTTTAGGAAGCGCGCGCTAGAACCGTTCGCCCCAAGCTGCGTATTTCAACTGGCCAAGTAACGGTGTGACTGGCCAGAAGACAGCGACAGCAACTACCAAAAGCTGAGGCGGCCAAAAACCACACGAATGCGATACGAATGAGCCGAAATAAACGAAGACACGACTACACGAAGTGTGCGCGTACCGCTTGCAGTTGTCTCTGAACTAAACTTGGCTTTTAGAAGATTGGCAACAGCTCAGCGTTGCGGTTGTGCTTTATTCTCAGATTTAATATTTATTTATGCGCCTGCTCATGGAATGACGCACGTAGTTTTTTGTTAAGCATTTATGCTAATGTGTTGAGCATTAAGAACTTTTGGCCAACACGCCCCTTCAAAATAGACGCCCTGAGAATCAGCAACATAGCACAGCTTTCAATTTAGCATAAATAATTCACAGCTCGTTCAATTGCCCCGCAATTTGTATACACAATTTAACATTTTTTTTGTGTTTTTTGATAATTTTGGTTTATTTTGGGCGTGTGAATTAGTTTGATTTATATTCAGCTCGATCTAGCTGCGATTCGTTTGCGGATGTTGACTTGGATTTCGGTTTTCTGATTCAGTTTCTTTGGCTGTCTTAACTCCAGCTGCGGGTAATTCCCGTCTGAAATAAATTCTGTCTCTCTTGGCGTCCAACAACTTCAAGCTTCTTTATTTGGTAGCCGCTATTTGATTAACTCAACGAGCGACATAATTTCAGTTCAGTTTGTTTCATTTATGGTTATATGGCTTATATGGCTACTACAGCTAAATGCAATTTACTCGAATTTTAAGCTTAATTCCTTAAACTCCTCATACTATGTCTGCACCACTATGTGGATTGATTGCGTGATTCATGTTGCCTGTAGGTGTGGCAATCCACCATTGTTTGGGGTAGTTTTTTGGCTTGAAATTGAAGCATTAAGCTGTCAACTGTTTAAGCCAAGCAAGACAGCTAAAGAAATGCTAATTAATACGTTTTTAATTAACTTTTAGGCCAAATGCGAGCCATCAAAGAAAGGTAGCAGGGAACAGAAATTAAATTTACATTTCAAAGCAGAAAACACGTAAATATTCAGTTTTATGCGATTTTAATGCGAAATTTCCGCTTATAGATTTTTTTAAAATATTGCAACTTAATTGAAACATTTGCCAAATGAAAGCCCAGAAACATTTAAATGTTATTGTGGGTAAATGAGTCTTTTATTTTAAGGGTTTCTTCAGTTCTTGTTTGTGTGGCATTCCAAAGCTGATACGGTTTAAACCTGTTGCTGAAAATTCGACTATAAATTTTCAAGTGACCGGCTGTCATAAACGTAATCAATGTTCATGGATATTCAATCAGAATGTAGCAAAAAAAAAACAATAGAAATATGTAGTAATAATTGCTCAAGAATAGTTATAAGAGGGGCAGGGCAGGGCAGGGAGCGGAGTTGGACTGGTATTTGTTGAACTGGTCATGTTGTAATCGAATATAATTTTAGCTGCTGCTTTGTTATTATTATCCGGCTCGCTTATTTTATATTTTTCTTTAGCGCTGTGTTATTGTATATTCAATTAAAATGGTAACAACAACAGTTTAGCGCTGCGGTGAATGGTTAGCACTGAAATTCAAAATTTGTAACGCAAAAACTACAAGCAAAAAAATAACCAGACAAATAAAATATATATATATAGAGTACTAGAGTACTGTGTCTTGTTTAGCATGAGTTTGGGCTACGTTGTTTTAATAATCATTACAAATTGCTTTGGCGTCGCACTGGGGACCAACGAACGACCTTGCTACACAAGCGACTTGATAAACAAAACGCAAGAGAAACGGCCACAAAAATTTGCGACAGCCAAAACCCAAAACCTAAAAAAACAACAACAAAATAGACTGAAAAGGGTTTCGTAAAATTACAAGCCAAAAAGCAGAAATGCTTGGGAAATAGGTGAAAAGAAAAACCAAATTGCAAACTGGCTGAAAATGTCAACGCGACGCGTCAACATGAATGATATGATAGTTTGTCGCGTGAGATAAGAACTCACATGACATTTGAGCAGACCGACATATGTACACACTACCAAAAAGATTTATGGCAACTATTAGCCACTAAATAAGCTGGCTAAGAGCTATAAATCAATACGTTAAGTGGACGAAAGTTGTGAGTTAGCTGTAAAGATCTAAAATCAGCTGATTGAAGTTAAGTTAAAGTTACTTTTAGATATATGTTCCAGACTTAAACTCTTTGTTAAGATAAGACAAATGAGGCTACCAGTTTGAATTCCATTTATCACTAAACCAAAGCGCACCAAATAACTTAATAAGGTTAAGCATAAATAATACTATTTAAAAATAAATAATAGCACGCTGCGTAACACGAAGTCTGGACAAACTTTAGCTACTTGGGCTCACATAAATTTTGATTGCATCGTTCGTATGCAAATTGTTAGACTTCGCCAAGCTCAAACATAAAGTGCGACTTGTCTGTCTGGCTGTCCAACTGTCTGTCTCTGTGCTCTGTGGCATTTTGTAGCTACAAGTGGAAAACATTTGTAAATTCTGATCATCGTGTCTAATCGGCTGGACAAGCAGACAAACAGACAGACAAGTGTACACACAGACAATGCATAATTCAAACGCATGTGAGCAGTGTTGTCACAGGAGCAGTGCGAAAAGTAGCTTAAAAAAAGGCCAAAAATAGGCAAACAAATATATAATCTTTAAGCTGTTATTTAAAATTAAATTTAAACCCTCTTTTGTTTGCATTAAAAATTTAGCTAAAGTTTCGACAGCTTTTAGGCTAAATTTAAAGCCAAAAGAGTTGAATGAAGTACTTAAACTAGCTAAAAACAACCCCAACTGGCTGCACAGCTAGCTGCTATCGGAACAGTGATAACGTAGCTAGATAAATGCTAGACATAGCCAGAGAAATAAACAATATTTACGCTATTACTTTAAATGAATTTTACTATACTTTTCCTTATTTAAAAAGGTAGCCACAGTTCGTACAGCTTTTAGGTTTAACTTCTAGCCTATAGATATAACTTAGGTACCCAATCTAGCTACAAATTAGCTCAGCTGGCTGCACTGCTATCTACTATCTGCCGATCGATCGATGGCCGCTGGGCAAAGCTGAGCTTAAACAACGATTTATGTTTAATTATTTGCTGCTGGTGCTGCTGCAAATAGTATTATTAATGAAAACAATAATGAATTGTTTTGCCTGGTGTTATTTGCGCGTGTTTGATCACTTTGTTTTCTCTGTGTTTATTTTATTTTATTTGTTTATTATTTTATTTTATAGTTTGATTTTTTGCATGTTTCACAACAACTACTGCAAGTAATTTCCGCATGGCACTAGAACAGCTACAACAGTTAAACGATCGTTGTATTGTAGTTATTTGCTCGTCTTTTCTTGTCTTGTCATGTCATGTCTTGTTTGTTTGTCTTGGGATTTAAAGCCATAATTCGTGCGGCGCTGACACACAAACATTCTTGGCACAAACTCAAGTGTAAAGCGTGGGCAGCAGCAGCGGTAACAGTAACAACGACTATAACTTTATATAAAAGACAAGTAGACAACGCTGCGTATGATTGATAAGCAAATTATGTTAGCATGGGCGTCTTGAGAGCACATTGCGCATACGTCATGTGTGCACACACAATAGAATTCTATATTTATAAACAGCTTTATTTTGTGACACGCCAGGCCCTTTTTCACGCCTCGCTCAATCAAACGAATCAATCGATCAATCACAAGTCCTTCACACAAACGGAAGTATTCAATGCCTGTAACACAAGCCAAGAAAGGTAACAAGTGATTCACAAATGACGTAACAGAATTGAAGTTAATAAAAAATAAAACAAAAACGAAGAGAAAGAGAACTGACAAAGTGTCAACGACACCATCAAATTCAAGAGTTACCAAAGTAAAGGTCATAGCTGTTTTTGATTGAGCTACAGTTTGTCACCGCCGTGCAAAGACCTTGATGCTGCCAATTTCACAAATTTTGTGGATTTGTTGTTGATTTTTGTGTGCTTTTTGGCATGCAAGACACATTGCAATTCCACTGCTGAGCCGGAATGGGTTTGTTAACGCCTTAAAATGAGTGGTATGTGTGTAATTCATGTTCGATTCCCACCGAGATTACAATAAAGTAGCTAAAGTGGCTAGAGACTGTGATATACCCCGTAAAATAGAAGGAGAGCTTTGTTCTCTGAGTGTTTCCGCCAAATGCTGATCTTTCTTTCATCATCTGCTACAAAAAATCTGTTAGTAAACACATAACAAAGGTAAAGTTCTTCATACTTTGTACATACCCCACTCCAAACTCAGCTTACAGGGCAGCCAAACAGTAGCATTTCTGATTGCCATGAATTGTTGAATTGTTTAATTTTGTTGTTTGATGGGAAACTGATTTCTGGGGCGTTAATTGAACACAGAGTGGAGCACTTTGCTCGACTGCTTCAAGTTATTTGCAATTTCCGCGTTTGGAAATCAACTTATTATTAGCTGAAACCAGCTTAACCTTGGCGCCTTGGGAAACCTCCACAAAACCGAGGCGAAGTTAGTTCTGGGCGCGTGTAATATCCATCTTGTTATAATTTAGCAGAAACAACACAATTTCTTTGCACATTAAGCAAATGTGTTAATAAACAATTGTTTGTGAACCAAATGCAAACCCAAACAAGTAAGAAAAGTACAGTCGAGCACGCCCGACCGTAAAATACTCTCTGCATTTTTTCGCGATGTAATTATTTAAATCGGTCTAGAGATATTACAATGTGTAATACTTGCATTAAAACACGTTGAAACAAAAACAATCTAAGCATAATCACACATACATCTGTTTGTCTGTATGGGAATACACATACGAAAGCCAATATATGATGCATATACATGTATGTATGTGTGTATTCAGCGCAGCCAGCGACTGCGGGCAGCGCTGCCTCCACGCAAGCAACGAAAACATTCGAACATGTGCTTGTATGTTTCTGTCTCACTTGCACTCATACAAGATATTGCATTCGGTTATCAATATTGCAACGCTTCTAGTTTTCTTGTTTATAGTGCGATTTCAATGCGCCTTTCAGGATAGTTTGATATAGTTAGTCTTCACACGAATTATAAATTACAATACTGTACTATAATTAAGAATGGCTAAAAACGGAGCGAAAGTTGAGAATTTTTTTTTATTAATTGTGGGAAAACGGGGCGTGGCAGTCCAAAAATTTAAATGTCTATGCATTTACGCTGTCGCTAGAAACCTCCATACCAAAATTGGTGATCCTAGGTGCAATAGTTATTGAGATATTCGCCCAAAACACCAATTTTTTCCGAGGTGTGTCTAGTTTTTTGCTCATTGTGGGCGAATGGGGCGTGGCATCGAAAAAAAAAAAGATTCTTGTACTGACTGACTAAATATGTGATCGATTGAGACCAAGCTTGAACTTGTAGCTCTTACCATCTCTGAAATCTGTTTGTTCATACGGACGGACAGACGGACAGACAGACGGACAGACAGACGGACAGACGGACATGGCTATATCGACTCGGCTTGTGATGCTGATCAAGAATATATATACTTTATGGGGTCTGCCACGCCTCCTTCTGCCTGTTACATACATTTTCACAAACCCAATATACTCTTGCAGAGAGTATAAAACCCCAGAAAAAACAATAACAAACCAGAGGCGATGACGTAGCACAAGTTGAAAGTGTTTAAATGAAGTCTTTTTAGATGTGTGCCGCGGTTTCATACGCTAATTGATGAAATTATGGCCTGGAGTGGAGTGGAGAGGAGTAGACTGGACTGTAGTGGGTATTAATTAGCTGACAAGTGTTCTAACAAGACATGGACACAACCTTGACTTCTGTGTGCCTGTCGTTGTCAACAAATGTTGGCCACAGTTGGCTGCTGACTCAGCACAGCAAAAAAAAAGAACTGACTTTTCACATATCACACACAAATAATTCAGTAAAAGAAACGAAACGATGGTTATCGCAGCAGAGGTTGCAAGTTGCAACTGGGGCCAACGCGTTGTTCGATGATATCAAGACAACATGCACCAAACCGCGATGACAGCCAACATTCATTTCACACACAAACACACACAGAGAGACAGACTGCAGTTGCAACCGCAACGTGGCAGGCAACACGCTGACTTGCAACATGGCCAACAAACTGTAATTAAGTGCCAACGATGCCAGCTCTTTTAGCCACAGGCTGTTGTCTGGAACACCGTAAGGCGCCATTAGAAAGAAGACAGCGAGAGAGGCAGACGGACAGGTAGACAGGTAGGTAGGTGGCTGTGGCACATGCAACAAGTGGCACACTTCCATAATCGTAACTGGCAACTTGCACTTTTACTCTGGTATTAGAACAGCGTAGAAAACTTGAGTTGCTCTGGAGTAGAACTCAAGTCCAGCTGTAGCAGAGCGTCATGAGACAACCTCAAGAGTAATTGCACACATAACTCATGCTCAAGGCCACGTAACGACGTTGCAGTTAAATGATTTTCGTTTTCAGCACCTCCGAGAAGACAGAAAACTGAAAGTTGAAAACTGAAAGAAACTTGGCTAAGAACTTGGCGTTGACTCTTTTGTCTGGAAGATGAATGGTCTACAGTTTGTGGCTGCTGTTTCTGTTTCTGTGTCTCTGTGATAGCAACTGATGGCGGCTTATTAATCAAGTTGCAAGCAAATTAGCAGCGCTATAGAGTACAAGAGACAGGAGACTATAGAATGCATTCTGTAATTCATATACGCTGTAACTTTAATTATAATTAATGTCAGCTTTAAATATATAATTAAGCCAAATACCAAAGTGGGTTCACTGTAGTGCCCAAACTGTTGCCAATTTGGCATTATTCTCTGCCTCTGATTTGCTATTTTTTCAACTCTCTTTAATGAGCAGCTAGTTAATAAAATGTAAATTATTAATGTGTCTCAAAGTTCTACTTAAATTAAGCCGGTTTGTGCTGAATTTTTAACAGAACAGTTAGAAACGAATCAGCTGATCGTTTAGCCTTTAAATAAAGCCATAAAATTTTAATTAAGCTTTTTATTTATGATTTCAAACTGTCTGGTAGCAGTTGCCTTAATCTAGAGCTAATAACTAAACTAAATTTATATAAGGAATGCATTATGTTTTATAATACTTAGTTTGAAATTTTAGAGTTAAGTTCTTATCGGAACTAGTTCTTTTAAAATGGTTCGCTGACAGCTTTCAGTTCACGTTTTGCATATTTGAAGTAAGCTAATAAGTAATTAGCGCAATTAAGTTGTCATTGCATGCAATAAGCTGCATTCACATCAACTTCAAGTCACTTTAAATAAACATATTAATGTTCTTAGATTAAAATAGTTGATTGCATTAATTGCAGTTTCAACGCTCGCTGATTGTCATCGCTAGATAAGCACATTTCAAAAGATATAACCTAGTCTATAGTCTAGAGTTTAGCAGGCGATGATTTATCAGCTAGACTGTAGACTAGCCTACTGTATATATATATGTATTACATATCTATGCCATTAGAGCGCATCCCTGGCAGGCGTGGGCGCTCTGCTGTGCCAGCTGATTAATGTGTCCACTTGGAGTGTCCCCCAGTTCGAGCAGACAGACAGACAGACAGTCAGTCCTACCAACAGAAAGCGAAAACGATAAAGCACCTTCCAGTCGTTGTGGCTACCGCATAATAAATATAAATTTATGGCTAGTCCAGCAAATACAACACAAACAGCACGTAAATCAATTATGTGCACACCAAGCCAGCCAAATGGCATAAAAATGTCATACAATTTGTGGCAATTACAAGTAGCAGGCGATAAATAAATACACAATACACTCAGCAAAATTTAGATGTTATTAAGAGTAATAAATAATAAATAAATGAGTAACTAAATAATTAAATAAAGTAATTGAAAATAAATTAAATTAATAAATTAATAGATAAATAAATAATAATAATCTTAGTGGACTTAAACTAGTTTATTAAATTATTAACTTTGAAAAATAAATGCGTTTTCTGTAAAAAATTAGTAATGACAATTTTTAATATAATTTCTGAGTTTTTGATGAAGTATTAAATTGAAAAACTCATACAAATATATTTAATATATACGTTAAATTTAAGTCTGATTAAGTAAATTATTTATTAAAAATTTCTTTATATTTTAATTATTCTTTAAAGCTGCCAACTTTTGTTTGCAGTGCATGGGCTGGCGTTAGGCCATTCCATGGATTAGTGCATTATTAATTCAAAATTTATTTACATTATAAATTATAAAAAACATTTTTTTAAAAGCTCCTAACTTTTGTTTTCAGTGCATGCTTTTATGTGCTGGCGTTAGGCCCATGCCATTTCACTTGGTTTGCACTGGAATTATGAGCAAGGACATTTTGAACCTGCCAGTAATATTTTACTACAGCCTGCTCTATAAATAGTTATGTGAGTGATTATGGCGCGTTATCAACTCGAACTCGAACTTCGAAGTCGGATTTTTTGCTAAGGCTTTAGACCATTAAGTTTAACTTATTTATAGGCGATTGATTTATGAAGCAACAGAGTACAAGCCACCAAACTGGACATCTAAACTTGCAGTAGTATTCTATAAGTCTATAGAATATAAGTATATACTTTACTTATATATATCTTACTATGACGCTCTAAGTGGAAGCTGAGATCACGCGAGCGTCCAACACGTTCTAAGTGACTTGACTTAATCTGCATACTAGTAGTTAAATCTGAACTATAACATGATTGTCTATGCTAAAATGCTGTGTAAGTTGCTCTAAGCCTGTATGCAAATAATATTGTTATGCGTCCCAAAACAGGCTGTTCTGGCCAGACACGACGGCCTGTTTTGGCCTTGATGGAATTCTTCACAGACAATGAAAATCAGCGACAAAAGTTGAAAATTTTATGACATTCAGCAGCGACCAAAAATTTTATACATAATCTTACAATTAGAATCTGGCTTCTTTTGTAACCAGTTTAGTTTTTGCTAGCCTTTTTTTCTTCGTGTGGTTTGGTGTGGTCTTTTTGCTTACGTCAAGTCAGAGGCATAAACTACGGATATAAAGCACAGCTACTATACGAGTTAGTTATCCGATCTGGCATCAGGCAATGATATAAATCTTTATAGTTCATATATATTCGTTGTGGATTTTTGTAGAAACCGAAAGGTGTGTGTATTTTTGAGACTTTTTTATTTGAACTCTTGTTTCTTGTTACTTTTGGTTTCACATGAGCACAGAGCTTAAAAATAACCACACACACAAAACAAATGCTAAAACTGAGGGTATTATTAATTTATCCAGTCAGGCAGCTGGCTTAGGTAGTTGGCCAAGACGGCGAACTGAAAATAAAAGTGATTTGTTTTCGATTTTAATACGAATATATAGCTATTTAAATTGATTGTTTTTGACTGTTTTTTAGCAGCTGATGGCACCAACATTGACTAATTTTTGATGGATTTGAGTTGAGCTATTTAATTGTTATTAATTTGTTGCTATTTAATGGCATAATTTAATATTATACTCTGCACGATTTACTCTAAAGCCCCATCAAATTGGGCATAACTGGCAAACCAGTGTCTGTCTGAGCTTTGACCACGATTTGTGTTGATTGAGCATCAGTTTGGCTAACATAATCTACATACAATGATCGATTCCAACCAATTCAATCCAATACAATCCAATCCGTTGCTTTATAGGCGTGGGCATTTTGAGCTCACATTAAATTTGTTTAAAGTTTTAAACAAAAAACCACGCTAAGCAATTAGCGCGATTTCCTATTTGGTTAATATGCAGAAAATTAAAACGGGTGTGCTTTTGACTTGTTTGGCTTTTGTTATTTATAAACAAAAGTATATAAATATATTTATATATATATATATATATATATATATTGTGTGTGCACCAAATTAAGCAAAAACAACAAACAAAACGGAAGATTAATGAAACTCGAGTACATATCTGTACCATCAGAGTCATAGTCCAATGTTAATGGTTTTAACCCACCCAAGCATCAAACATGGTCTGTCTGTCTCTACGTCTGTCTGTCTGTATCTCTGTCTCCTGCAGTTTTCGTCTGTCTGTCGCTTTTACTTCCGCCAATGAATATGCGAATATATAAATTTTGAATTGTTTAATTGATTTGAAGCTGTTGATTATTTTTTCTGCACACTCGAATGCGACATTAATTGCTCGTAGGCCTGCTCAAGTAGCATTAGTTGTCTCCTCTCCACACATAGCAGTTATTTATCCAAAAATTATATAAATATATTTGCTTAATGTTAATGCTTAATCCCCACAAAAGAATCAACTTAAATTCTATAATTATTATTTATAATTATTGCTTTTGGCCCCCAGGGCTAACCGTATAGCTTCAATTATTAATTGAATTAAGTTGAGTTTATGCTGCATTTAGCCATAAATAAATAATAATAAAGTATCATGCACGAGCATCAAGCACAATCAATCATTATTATATTTTCCTCGTGTTGTGCTAAAAATTTCACTTTTCTTGAGAATCTGCGGTTTCACTTTTAGCCAACTAGTTTTAGCCCCAAGTCTTTAGACACTTATCCTATGACATAATGCGTTATAATACGACAATCTTACACTTATATATGAATTCTAGCTTTATATCCGGTTCGATTCACACTCCGGATTGAGTGAAACATTTGAAATGTATTCTTAAATACACATAAATTAACAGCGTATAAACAAAGCAAAATATTTAATTATTGAAACTTATGCTAGTCGCTAAAATGTGTTTAGTATTTTATTAGTGATTCTCTGTGTCTGCCTAAACCAGTTTGACAAATTGAATTGAATTGACAAAAATGCCAAAAGTACACGTACAAATCGCTCGTTTGGCCGGTATCTTCGGAGTGTGTGCTCTACAATTGGTAACTGGAACTGACAAGTACCAAGCCAAACAATTTATTTTTGGCCCATTTGAATGGGAAGTTCACACAGTTGACCTGTGGCCGAAAGCACGAGCGTCGCTCAATCAAGTTCAACGCTCGATTTTTCAGTTTTCCTCTTTGCTGAAATGATTTGTATACCCTGTAAGCTAATTGAAGGGGTATAACAGATTTCAATTTTTCCAATTGCTTAATAGAGAAATATTTTTAAAACTATTTTTAATAATTTTTAAATTAATTCTTTAGTGTAGAATTATTTATTTTATGTTAAAACTTCGTTGGAAATAAGATTGAAATCCCTGCTGAAGCTGCCTAAATTTTATGAGATTATAGGGTATCATATGTGCGAGCTCTGCTTACTACCTAAGTCAGGCTATTTATAAAGCTGCTTGAATAAAACATAAAAATTAATTATGAATTTCAAACAATAAATACAACAAAACAGCCAAAGAGAGACAGCGATAAAGAGATAGGGACAGAGATGGAAAAAGAGACTTGGGAGGGGAGAAGAGAGAGAGACGCCATAAACTTGCACCCAAAATTATCAGCTAAAATGTCAATGCTATAATATATTATAAAGGCAAATTGCTTTAATTATCATTAGTATGCAGAATGTATTTAATATTTACCGTTAAGAACAGTGGAAAGTGAAACACGTTTAACCAGATTCGATCACATTTAATACACTTATGTCTCTGCAGTGAATTGAGAATGATATTGCGGCTAGCCAAAAAAAATCACACACACAAAACAAAAACAAAGCAAACAAGTATCATAGTACAGTCGGGCTTTCGCGACCGTTAGATACCCTGTGAGAAGACCGGTCCCGACTTGAGTTTGTAGAAATCTTCAATTTGAAATGCAATTAGATATGCAATTGATTTTATTAAAAGCAACGCGAACGATGCAGCTGAACAGCTGATCAAAGTCACTAAACGATTAATAAGTATCGTAGCTTTTGCTTATTAGAAATGTATCGATAATGAGTCGCTCAAATGAACTAAAGAACTGGCATCGATACATGAATTAAAGCAAAACGCGAAAAGTAAGAAGAAGGAGACGAAAAAGAAGCACTTCGCTTGCACTTGCTCAAACAATTCTTTCATACAAATGACCTGCTTTCTAGATTTTAACAACTCGGATGTCCGGACTCCGAGCGGACAGACGGTCAAGACATGTCAATATACCTCAATATACGCTCACAGGGTATATAAATGTTGTTCGAAGCTCTACAAATGCGGTTCATTCCCTGGCAACCGACAATCGTCAGGTGTTATAAATAATATTAATAAAAAATATATGTATGTATGTGTGGAATATTTATTGTTATATATCATGCTATATAAGCTTTTGGTTACTTCACAGGAATTTCCACAATCAATGGCAATGCCATGCGACGACCTTGTGACGTCACATCATCTAGATATAGTGGCAGATCGCGCCCTCTCTCTCTGTCTCACCTGTGGCTTACCTGTTCTTCAGCATGCGGGCTGTCTGCAGATGTTGATGATGATGTTGTTGATGAGTCACGAGAAACAACTGCAACAATTGTCTGTCTTATGATTATGACGCAAAATTTGAGAATTTCCAAGCAATCTATATCAGGGTGAGTTTCAGTATTGTGTCTAGAATTTCTGTGCGGTGATTTGGTGACTTTGCTGATTTGCCCAACTGCCCAACTGCTGCCCACTCATAGCCAATGTCGTATAAGTTGTTTATTGCCGTAACTAGTACCAGTCACTAGCATTACCTAGTGCCTGAAGTTGAAGGCTCGTTTACATTTATTTTTTCTGTTGAGTTGGCGTTGGCTCCAATCCAAGTGCTTGTTAACATGATGGGCAGCAAATGGGGAACCGCAAACAATGGAGCCTGAAAGTGAAACTGAAATCGAAACTGTTGCAAAGCGCGAAAATAGAGCAATAAGTTGCACGTTCTACGTGTTGTTTGCCCCCAGGCAATGCCACAAGATGCGTGGACAACGATACCAAAATTGCAGGGTTTAAAAAGAAAACAGTAAAGAAAACTGGCGAGGACAAAGTTATTAAGGCAGGCGTGACAGTGACTGGGGCAGAGGTAGATGTAGGACCAGTGCCAGAGGCTAGTGCATTATTTTATTTTCAATTTAATGATGGCTAGTAGAGCTCTTGTCGCCATACTGATTGGCTTCATTTGCAACCAACCTCCAGAGGCAATAACAAATTTCACAGCAGCTGCAAACGAAACTGAAATTTGCAGAAGCAGCTCCAGGAGCAACACCAAGTCACAGTTGGAGTTAAAGTCGCAGGCTCCAGTTTGTTGTCAGTCAGTTGTGACAGTGTTTAGTTTGTTTGTCGTGCAGTTGTTGTAGCGGGTGTTGTTGCTGTCAGTTGCGTGCCGATGACGTCGGCGTTGTTGGAGGCGTTGTCATTTTGCCGCATACAATCAACAAAAGTGATCGCGATTGTGCCGAACTCCAAAGAAACAAAAAAATCAAAAACAAAAACACGAAACAAGCTGAAGAAGTAGAAGAGGAAGCAGTGAGAGAGAGAGAGAGAGAAACACACACAACATACTACAACTGTGTAGCTAACAAGGTTACACACAAAGTTGAAGGTCGCTTTAGCGAGAGACCACGTTGTGTGCGATACACTAGTAAACTATACTAACTATGCTAACTAATACATGTGTGTATTAGTGCTGGAAAAGCAGCGAGTTGAATGTTTTTCTATAACAAATATAAGCTCTAAGAAAAGACTTTGCGCAGCCGATATTTTAAGTTAAAGTTGATATCTTAACTGCAAAAAAAGTATGGAATTTAAAATACTTTGAAAAGAAAATATTTAAAGAAATATATTTAATAGTTTGTGTACATTTTATTAACATATTTTAACCCATAAAGACTTATAATTACAGTCACACAAACAATCGCAGCAAAGACTTAACTTATCGATAGTTTCACCAGCTCTAGTGACTCTGTTGTACATAGGTGTGTGTGTGTGTGTTTGTACGTAAGCGTGTGCGAGTGATCGGTGTGGAGCACACAATATCGATATCGGTCGATTCAGTCGCATGTAATAAGTAACAAACACCGCACGACATTCGACATTTTTATGCAAAATGCATTGGTGGTAGAGGCAACTGATTGGAACTGGTAGGCAGGGCGGTAGAAGGGGCGTGGCAGTAGGGAGTCTGTAGCTTATCGCCATAATTGAGGTAGTTGCATTGTCTATAAATTCTTGCACAGCTACGTGGGCAGGCGGCAAATTCTTTGACTGCGACTGCGACTTTGACTTGTTGTTGTCAATGCGTACGCAAAAATATGTAATTAAAACTAAAGCTAAAATGTTGGTGGAAAAGGAGTAGAGAGTAGCACTGTGGAGACTGCTGGTGCTGAGCTCAGGAAGTGCAGCACAAATCACGCCAGCACTGACAACTACTAATGACCTGACAGGCCGGCAATCAAGTTCAAGTCCACAATTGACATTCTAACTAGAAAGAAATGCAGCAGCTTTTCCTACTGTCTTAGCTGCTTCCTGCACAGCTGCAACAGTTGGCCAGTAGCAGGAGATGAGTCGAATGCTTTGTGTGTTCCATTGATTGTGAAATTTACTTGCACTTAAGTGAAAACATTGTTGGCATACGGCATCGCTTAATTAGCCAGCTTTGACGGTTGGCAATGAAAATGGAAAATCGAAAATGGAAAATGGAAAAAATGTGGAAAATGGCAAACAATCAGTGCTTATCAGTCGAGGGCAAAGTAGCAACAGTAGACACACTTTAGCAGTGGGTTAAACTCGTTAGAGTTAGACCCCAAGGTAGTAGCCGCGTATCTGGCCATGTTGCATGCAACCTTAATTTATTTGTCAATCAGACAAAAGTATGAAGTCAGCGAGCGCATAAACTACACATAATTGCATTTACTTTGGCCCCAGGATTAGTTTGCGCTGATAAGACAGCCAAGACAAGAACAACTTGGACTTGGTTCAGTTTGGCTCAACTTCAACCTTCGGTTTTTGAAATGCTCTCGTAATAAATTGAATTCACCTTTTGTGTCCGTTTGTATTTGCGCCCAAAGTGCAAGCGGCCATAAGAAACAAGAACTTGAGGTACAAGAGCAACCTACAGCTGAGCTGTAGCTATAGCTTATGGCCATGCCCAAGTGCTATCCCTTGGCAACATCTACTGGCACTTCTAAGACCCACACACGCATTCGCATTCGCATTCACATGTTGTTGGCCAATTTTATAAGCCAGCAATTGGCATAAATATCACTTTGTTGCTCCCTTGAGCGTGTGGCAACCACTCGCTGTTCCTGCAACTGCGGTGGCTGTAGTTCCTGCTGTAGTTGCTGCTGCTGCTGCTGCTGCCCTTTGTGTCTGGTAGCCTTGATAAATTTAATACAAGTTATTCTAACATTTTTACTATTGCCGACCAACACGTTGCCCTTGCCAAGACCAAACACAAAACCAAGTTCGAGTCCCAGACCTAAACCAGGTCCATGATTGAGTTAACTTCATTTGCTCGGCCGACACGTGCGATCTCTGGCCTCTCTCTGGGCTTGTTGTCCGTTTGGCTTTGTGT
This sequence comes from Drosophila acutilabella, assembly GCA_035046005.1. Classification (NCBI taxonomy): domain Eukaryota; kingdom Metazoa; phylum Arthropoda; class Insecta; order Diptera; family Drosophilidae; genus Drosophila; species Drosophila acutilabella. The sequence continues at coordinate 9,040,128 of JAWNOK010000024.1, read as the reverse complement.
TTAGTTTGGGATTTATTTTATTGCCTCTTAGGCAAACATGTCAGTTATGTTTGCGAAAATACATATCATCAAGCTGGACATGCGTGTAGGTTTCCAAAGTCAGCAATGGCCAAGCACAAGCAGCAACAAGACGTAACAAGAAGTAACAAGCAAGGGCATAGCCTCCATCTCCTGCTCTTCCTGCTTCTTCTTCTTCTTAGACCACTTCAATAAGCCTCCAAATACATTTAGGGAAATCTGTAGAGCGACACAGACACAGACACCCCTTGGCGGCACGAATTTATGGCAAATATTTCTAGTAAAATCTTGAAAGTGTCGAAATTGCACAAAAGGGAGCACGAAAGGCGGGAGAAAAGAGAAGCAGGGAGAGAGAGGAGCATGTAATCAACGAGGCGGCAACGCCAACAGTGCCAGCTTGTTGTGGTGTCAAGCGCAGTTGCTGCTCTAAGTACAGGGCCCTACAGCAGTCGTGTTTAATTTAAGAATTCATGTGCCGCTAAAAACAAATTCTTAATTATATAAAAACTGCTTTCAAATGAAATCGAATTCAGCACTTTCTTTTTGCATAACATTTGCAATAACAACTTAACTGCTTAAAAACAGCTATAGCTACAACTACCGTTAGCATTGTTTGTGCCAAAACGGAATTGTTTTTGTTTTTGTTTTTTGATTTTTTGTGCTGTGAGAATCTGATTATTAATAGCTTCAATGCTATACAGTTTCTATACATTATATATAATTAGCATATGCAATTTAGCCATAACACTAATCTATAGTATATCTTACTTTTACTTATAACCATAAATTATAACAGTCACAACTCAGATTCAGGTTTCAAATCAAAAAAATGATAATTAAATTTTTTATGCGAGTTCAAGCTACACAAATTACGCAAGAGTACTTAAAGGTTAATCATTTTAATCAATTCTGCGGGTGTTGAAATATTGTTTAAGAATTATTAATAAACTAAATAAATAGCTGCTTATCTTATCTATAAATGTTTCATAGAAATCAAATGATGTCATTAAAATCCAAATATATAAAATAATTTTTATAAATTCACTTTTTTTTGAGTCCAGTTTGAACAAGAAATTCGAGAATTTTATGTGTTATTAAGTGTCTGATATTTGAGCGCTTTAAATACACTTTTAATATTACTTTTTCGTTAAATTTTTAAAATTTAGTTATTGTTGTGCTGCTTTACAAAACTTATAGAGAATCTACCATAAAAGAGTTAATAAAAGATGATTCAGTATAGGTTAAAATGTTTTATGTAGCCTTGATTTAGGTACGCTAAGCTAATGCTACAGTTAAGAACAGCCTTCACAGCGAACACAGCCCGACAGCCAGCAATTACAAAGGCCAAAACGGCATATGCAAATGGCCTAAACACCTTCGACACCTCTGTGCAGCGGTGTTAGGGGCAAAAGAAGTGGCTGTTGTTGGTGGCATCAAATTGGCGCGTATAAAACTGTCATAGCATGTCAATTGCATCGATGGACGCCGCTGAGTGCTGCACTCCTCCACAGATTCTTGTGGCATTTTGACGGTTACTGACTGAGTGTTGACCCAGTTTCAGCAACTTGTCGGCTGCGTTTCTTCGATGACAAAGCCAGAACCAGAGAGCACTGCAACTTGAGTTTAAGTATTTTGACCAAGTTTTGCTTACTCAAAAGGATTTGGAGCATTCGTTGCTGCTTGTTGATATTGAAATTTTCTTTTTTTATTCTTTTTGGATTTGCATAAACTTGTTGCTGCCGTACAAAATGCTAATTGCATTGCTGTTGGCCACTTTGTAGTCGTCAGTTGTTGTCATATGGGGAGTGGGCGTGGGCGAGGGCGTGTAGCTGTTGCTGTTTACTAGCCGTGGGCGTGTACATGTACCGCAAACTTGTCATTTTTCTTAACTTTTTTCATTTTCTTTGAGTTGATTTTGATTTTGAGCCACGTTGACAGGTTGCTTGCGCTGCTCTGGCATTAATTACGTCGGATTTGTTTAGCAGAGCATTCTAATTCCTTTTAGCTGTTTTCTGTTATAGCCATTTAAATGCGGATGTTAGCCCAAGTCAACCCCACAACTAACCCGAGCTTATCTCGTGTAATATTTTAATGTACGTGCCAAGATATTATTTTTTGTTTAGCAGTTTGTAGAGTTAACACGTATTTGCTGTTGCTTGGCAGTGCGGGCTGGCACATGTCCTTAACTTGTTGACCAGAATCATCGATGTACCTGTTGTTTCGCACACTTCCTGGCTACGTAGCCGCGGAGGAGAAATGTAGATTCGCGGGAAACGATGTGGCAACTTGAGTAGTAGCCAAAGCAGTAGAATCTATGCAGACAATGCCGTTTAATTGATTTATTAAAATGCTAGTCCCAACATTATTTATGACATGAAACGTGGCCCAGAGGGCCTAGGCATCGATTTCCAACAACAGCATCGGCATCGGTTTGAATCTACACACTTGGCCCTGCCATTGGCACTGACAGCGGGTCCCTGACCTGAACAGCAACAACAGCAAAGCCACAGCCACAAAGGAGGCGGAAAATGCAATGCGCTGATTGGTTTTGAAATGGAAAAATTAGAACAAGTGGCACTTGATAGGCGGCAGCAAATGCTCTGTAAAATCAACAATGAAAACATTTCGAGGCCCCACATCCACACGAGTTGCATGCCACATGCAGAATGCTGCCACGTCAGCAATAAATTAATGGCAATTTTAGTCAAATAAAATGTTAACGGTGTTTCTTTAGCCTGGCTTGCAGCCAAAGTCAAGTTAAAGCAACAACACAACGCGGCGTTGCAACGCGTTTGCCCTTTTTCAACTTGCAACTTGCAACTTGTAGCTGCAACAACAGCAACAACAGCAACAACAGCAACAACAACAACAACTGCCGCCTGCCTTTCGAGTTGATGGACACCGTGTTGTTATTGTTGCCGCTTGATTAGAGCTGTGAGAATTTATGGCGATATTTTAGACGATATGTTCACATTTTGTCAGCAGCAGCGCAGAGCAGGAAATCAGATAAATTCAATATAAATTTAGTTAATTACTTATAATTAAATAATATGGCTAGGTTTAATGGCATTATATTTATTGCGTTGTAGACAACTGTAGCAAGTTTTGTACACTAAAAGCTAGATAATTTTAAAATGCTGTTAGTTGGAAATCTAGCGGGTTTTCAATAGCTGATTTCAGCGCTTAAACTCTCAGCCATTGATTACCAAGTCTTTTATTGGGGTTTGAGCTTTATTTTAAATAGCAAAATAGCTGAAAAGTAGACAAATTTTAGTTTGCCAGTGCATTTTTATTATTTTAATCAATTTTAAGCGCATTTTTAACACCTCAGCTTGGTTTGCATGGTTTCAGCTTTAAATATAAAATATTTACACTTTTATAAAACTATTTTTAGCCTAAATTTGTATTAAATTAACAACAAGCTTTTTATCTATAGAATATTTTAATGCTGCTCAGCTATTTTAAGACATTTTTAAAGACATAAGCTAAGCACGGCTTTGTTTAAGAGTACTGTGAAGAATATTTCAATTTTCTGAAGCTATTTCTAAATTCTTTAAAGCTTAACTAGCACTTTTAGTTTCTTTCTTCAACTTCTTCTTCAACTATTTCTTGTTTTATTACTTAATTAATTTATTACTGCTGAAAAACATCGCCTGTTTTGTCATCTCTAAGACCCAGAGCCGCCTAAACAAACATTGGCGGGTCGAAGCGATGCTGTAAGCTGGTCGAATGCCTGGCTTCTTTGGTATTTGTCACGTTCGTCCATTTTGAGAGTCCACGTACATGTTGGCGCATTGTTAATAAGTTTAGTCGTCGTTTGTCCTACTTGTTGGCCGAAACCATTTTGACAATGACACTGCACCGTTATTTATGAGCTGTGCAAGCCATGCACAATTATTGACATTGAACTCCTGGCGCCCGCATCACAGAGAGAGAGTGAGAGAGAGAGACAGGGAGACCTACACGATATTGTGTTCTAATGTTTACGTTACCTAATCAGCAATCAGCCCAAATCGTACAATTGTGTCATTGGCCAGCAGCAATTAAGTCACAATTGCCGTTATGCAAATGCTTGTGGTCAAATGCAGCAAGGTCAGCTGTTGGGCTCAAACAGTAACACGGCCCAAAAGACTAAGAAACCCCAAAAAAGGAGCACAGTCTCAAGTCTAAGAATGTTTGGGGACGTTTTTGGCTGCATCATGAGCCAAAATTATGAAATCGATTTGTTGTTGTAGTCAATGGGGTGTCCAAGAAGACTGGCACCCGCTTTTTTAGCTAGGGCAAACAAAACTAGAACAAATTGTTCATGATCTTGTTGTTTGTTAAATGATTTTATTGGCCAACATGCCAGCCTTGTTGCTTACTTGACCTAATTTTTAAGCCAGTTCTCGCGCAGCAGGCAAGCGAAGTGCTAGCCACTATTGTTTGCTTGATCTACAAGAATTTATATATATTTATATGTATATATGCTTAGCTTGATTATGAAGGCGCATTCATTAAATATAGTTGAGTTTTTTCCCTTTTTTTGGGCAAAGAACCAATGAATCATCTGAAGTTTCCCATTCTTGGGTGAAAGTTCTATAACCCCGATGAGACACATTTGGGTATTGAGTAGTTTAAACAGCGATAAATGAGGCAACAGCTGAAATAGTGCTGTTAAAGATAAGCTAAGATTGTTAACGAAATTATGACACATATTCTGACTAACTGATTTGGCTAGTAGCAGTTTAATAAGTTTATTCAACTGCAAGGTCAATTGAGTCAACTGCGGTGCCTTGGCAAAGCCAAGAAATCTGAACTGGAAACTGAAGTGGCAACTGAAGTGACGCATGGACGTGTCCTTGAGGCAATCGCACAGAATTGGCGGATAAACAATGGAAATTAAATCATTATTAATGGCAATAACAAAAGACAGAAATAGCTGAAAAACAGTGCAACTTAGCCAAGTTGCTGCCAAGTTGATGGCAAGTGTAACAAGTAACAAAAGGCAGCAGCTCAATTGTTTCGAACTTTGCACCCAACAATTATTATTATTATTATATATTTTGTTGTTGTTGTTAGGTTTAGTGTGCTATTATTTTGCGCATGACTAACCAAATGCAATTTCAGATGCCATTCTTTTTGTTCTGCAGTTTTTGAGGTCTTGTATTCCTTTTGGTCTTTTGGTTTTTTGTGTTCCACTTGGTGGCAGAGCGAGTGTTGCAATAAAACTTACATTAAGACCAACCATAACGACTATAAACGAAACGTACTCTCTTATAATCCTATATATTCTCGTGTATAATCGTAAATTTGTAATCAATTGCAAGAACATGTGTTAACACTGTGTGCAGTTCACTGTGCTGTGAGTTAAGTTCACGCTGAGTTCCACTTGGCTGCAAAACAGTTCTCAGCACTTGGCCCAAACTGGTAGGTGGTAAATGGTCTGCTGTTAATTGAATCGTTGCTAAATTGGGGGCTTTTAAGAGAAAAAGCTGACACACTTCGATTTCTTCGATTCTTAACGGCTATTAGAAAGCGACAGCAACAACGAAAGCGAAACAGAAGACGAAAAGAATGTCAGAACAGGCTGAGAAATTGTTACAAGGTCCCTACAAAATGCAATCTTATAAATACATGGCATTATCTGAAAATCTGACGCATTTAGTTCAATATTCACCGGAGTTTATGTTTATAAAATTAATAAGCAAGTTGGGTTTTTGGCTTGAGTCATTTGGTTTTGTTCTATAGAAGTAAATACACTTCAAAAATATATGTAATAATTTAGAGGCTTATTATATGGTCATATATTTTAAAAGTACTACAACCAAAGCCAATAGAAATTTTAATTAAAATAATATTAATAATTTTTAAATTTAAAGGCAGATTTATGCAAGATTTCAAACAATAAACAAACTGCTAACGCAAGTATAAGTCTGTAAAAACTTGACACAGAAAGTAAACTTATAAATTATGAAAAGCTTTAAGAGTATGCTTGGAAAATTAAAATAGAAAAATTTAAATAGATAAACATTTAAATATAAAATTAATGAAAACTCAGTCTCAGAATTTAGTTTAAGACATGATGGAATTGGTATTATTTTCCAAAATTTTTAATTCTTCTCAAAGACTTTAAAGCTTACATTTTTCCTTTTAAATGCAAGACTTCAAGATTTTAAATCTCATAATTTATGCAGCTTTTCTATGCGCTTTAATAAATCGCACAGCCTAAAACTATGCAATGAAATTGTGCAGCGAAACTAACTGAGCACGAGCAGGCGAGGCCAACAGTTAATTTTGAATGCAAACAATTAAAAATTAAGCAAACACGCTGGCAAAAAAAAAAATGACTGCAATGCAGAGCTTAAGAGCGCAACAAAGAGCACAAAAGCTGCCAATGCGCTCTTAAGTGAACGCGTGCTGAGAGAGCGTAACTTAACTTGACTAAACCACTCTCACTTTTCAGCTGCAGCCGAACTGCAAGGCAAAGAGTCTTGCGCTTGAAGCTTTGCAGCACCAGTACTGGCGGAGAGCTTTAGTTCCCGTTGGCCACGCCGCTTTAACAGCATCGAGAGCGAGCTTGTTTTACCTGTTTGCGGTGTGTCGACTTTGTTTTCGATTTCGGTCCCTGAACAACTTTAACATTATCGATTTGATATTAATTTTTGTTGGTGTTTTTTTTCTTTTTTCTTAGTTTTACATAGATAGATATTTGCATCTACATATTTCTCTCAGCTTGTGCTAAAACGAGTGCTAACTCGGCCAATGCTTTAGCTGTATTATATATGTATTATAAAAGTTGTTTTAGCTGCGCATGTTAATTAAATGTCTACACAGCAACAGTAAGACCAGGCAGGCGTTTAATTGTGTCTTAATTATACAGTTTAAATACTGACCATATATGCCATGCCTTGAACTTACATTAGCCAAGCATTTGCTGTTGGCCCTGCTGACATGCCGATGTCGTTGGAGTTTTGTAGTTGCAGCCACAATTTAAATACCGCGCTGATAACACAGCCGCTGTCTCAATTTGAGTTTTCTAAGCTTGTGATTTTCGGTCTGACAGTTGCGACGACATGCAATTGACAGCGGAACATGGGGAGCTCTTGTTGGCCAGTTCGATAGCCAGTAGTCAGGCTGTTGTGACATGTCTGACATGCCGGCCAGTTTAATTGACAGACATTGATAGTGACTCGTAGCTCGTATCGCCACTGATTAGTCACATACATGCACATAACCCACGCAGTAATCAGATTTCGATTTAAGGCGGAATGCAGAACGATTTAATTTTTTTTGGGTTTCTGGTTTGCACACAAAATTTGACATTAGTCCGTAATTAATCACAGCAGCGCACAACAAAACAAAATTAACTTGACGCTGATGTGAAATGAAGCACAGTGAAATTCCAGAGAAACGCTTTTGTCAGGACACACAGAGGGAGCGAGGGAGAGGGGGGCAAACGAAGGCAAAAGTAAAATTCAAGCCTGGACTCTGTGAAAACATGTGCGCTAACTTCAAGGCCATTTGCCAGTGGTCGCACAAGATTTATGAGTTAAGTGACACCCGCATTCACTTGGCCAACAAACTGGTTTCAACTTATTTTTTTAGAGCTACAACGGCGCAACGTTGGCGGCAAGTTCTTCATTAAACTTGTTGTTGTAGCTGCTCTGGTTTGTTGTTGTTGTGTAGTTTAAGTCGCTTATCTGCATTAATTATCAATAAAAAGTATCAAAGTATCAGCTTGATTAATTTCAAATAACATACAAATACACTAGACTGGCAGTTAAATGAATTTGGCCAAAAACCCAAGCCAAACACTGACACCAATGCGTCTTCATTAGGTTGGGCGCTGGCAGCTGAGGGGGGCGTGGTATTGCACTGCGAAAATAATTGGCAAAGTGTGCTGTAAGTCGTTTTAATTAGTTAATTTGTTTAGCTAGTGACATACGCTAATTTCGTTGCATATTAATTAAACGAAAGACTTTGGCAACGAACTTGAAGAGCTGAAGAAACAATCTAAGTTGGCTAACATGGCGCTCACACGCATCCATCAAGCTCACTGAATGAACACATCAATGCCCATTTAAAGCAAGATTGCCGGATTGCCAACTGGGCCTGAAAGTCAACATTTGATATGCCGTCGACTAAATTAAACCTTGGCGCATAAATTAGTCACAGCAGGGGCGGTAGGTGGTCTGAGGGGGGTGCTGCGGGGCGTAGCTGCCACTAATGTCCACGCGTAGTACAAAATTTTGCTGCTCTGCTTCATTTTTTAATTTTGTGTGTAGTTTTATAGCCAACGCATTTGTGGCATTTTCACATGGACGTAATGGATAAAATAAAGTGAGAGAAATAAAATCGCCAGAGATTACGCAATCGCACATAAATTAGATGTTTGTTTAGGATGACGACGACGACGACGTTCAAGTCGCCGCCTCTAATCACTGCTTAAATCAAGCGTGGCAAATTGGAGCAGTAACAAGTGCGCACACCGCCAACCACAGACCACTAGACAGCAGTCAGCAACCAACAACAACAACACGGGTAACCACAGCAGCAATTGCTTGAAAATAAAAGTAATCGTAATCGCACTCACAGTGCAAATCAGCCAAGTTTTTAGAAGCGAAAGCAACTAAACTGGACAACATTTGCACAGCCAGAAAACTGGAACTGTTAGCTGTTGGCTCTAAGCTCTGTTTAACTCAAAAAAAATGTAACTGAAAACTGGACTTGTGCTTTACTAGTTAGACAAGAATTGCGCAAAGTGAGCTGCAAATAGCTAAAGAAGGCGATTCAAGTCCATATCGGCTGTAGACACGGCCATAGGTTTGGCCCGTAACTAAGTAACTGGGCAAAAGTATTCCTGCCGCTCACTTATGGGCCATAAAATGTTCGTGCCGCATGCGCAGACAAAGGTAACTCAGCTGGGTTGGCAATTGAGCTAATTTAAGGCTGTTTAGAGCAATTTTTAGGCAGCTAAAGCAGCTAGAATAGAGCTAGTTATTTAAATTAAATAAGTGTAAGCTGCTGCATCGAAAATTCAAGTGTTAAATATATTTATTTAAAGCCTTTTCCAGTCAAATATTTGCTATAAAAATATAAAGGGCTTAAACTGTATTTATTTGTTTATACAAAAAGTAAATAATAGCTGCTAAATTTTTTATGCTGCTGCCTATAATTTGCCCACCAAACTAGCTATTTTGTGCCATTAAATTTTTGGCAACACTGCAAACGGAAAAATTAAAGTTGATTAAACAAAATTGTTGAAAAAATTTTGTTATGTTTTCGTATGAAGGAGGCTGGCGGCTGAACCGCAGTTCAAAGGCGATTGGGGTTAAATTTGATATAAATTGATTGTGGTGCATTTTGTGCCCATTTTTTGGACGGAAAGTACTTATGAGGCCTTAAGTAATGTATCGTTTAATAGCGCTGCCTATTTGTAGCTAAGGTCGAGTGCAGAACTATTGATTGTAGATTGTTTAAGTTGTAAGTGTTGTGACATCAGTCAACAACATTGTTGGCTGTGGATTTGTGGAGCAAACGTTGTGGTGCTTTCCAATTAACCGAATGCACGGCATTCTGTGGCTAATTTGCGGCACGTCCAAGTGGCAAAACAGCTGCCCAAAATGCCTGCTTAGGCCACAAAAATCACTAGCCTAGGCAGTTAACTGTTAGTAGCACTGTGGCAACGGCAGCCGTTTCAATTTCAAATTAAATTTGTATTCAAATAGTACGAGACCAAAGGCAAAGTTTTTTTTTGAGCCGCCACTCAACTGAGCAATGACAAGCAAATTAACCGCAACTGCTGCGAGAGCTCAAATCTTGAGGTTGCACCACAATCACCACAAGCAGCTTAATGTGTATATATACATATATATATATATATACCTGGACAATCAGCAGCCAAACCACAGTCAGGCAGCGCTAACTTCAACTGTCTCTTTGTCTCTGAGTGTGAGTTTGTTGTTGTTGGTGGTTAACTACATTCAACTACCTCATCCACAGCCCAACCCATATTCTGCTTAGACAGTCAGCTCAAAAACAGATGCTTTATACTATTTTTATTTATATTTTGTTTTCTTCCCCGCGTTAACCTTGAGCAACATGAATTTTTACAGCTCTACTTTTGATTTACATTTACAAATCTACACACATAAATCTATACACTTTTGTAATTAGATTGGGCCCAATTTGAGCCTAATAGTTACCAACTGCCACCTGTTGAGCTGCCAAATTGTCGAACTTATTGGACTACTTAGTTGGCCACTTCTAATGTGTTTAGAGCGGCATTCAATTCAAGCACAATGTGTAATTAAAAAGTCATATTTTGCTGCCAAATTGGCAAATAAATTGGAAACTAGAGCAGTTGCATTAGCTGGCAGTGGCAGGGCAGCAAAAGACCCTGTAGTAAGTCATAATGGGACATACAACTTTAAATGAGCAAACGATTGGCATCTTTGGACTGGGGTTAAGCACAACTTAGTTCAGTACTTTTCTGAGTGCCTCCATTTAAACACCCTTTGTGCTTTAAAGCTACAGGGTCTACCACTGTAAGGCAAATTAATTGGCTTACATTTTGCGGCTGCGCTGATTGAGCAAACGAGGTGCAGAGTCAATGGAATGGATTGGAATATGGACTTGGGAGCGAGTGCTTTGTGCCATATGCTTGCAACTAAATTCGGTCTCAGCTTCCATTCAATTCGCAGCTGCTTCAATTGTTTTTATACCCGTTACTCGTAGAGTAAAAAGGTAAACTGTAATCGTTGGAATGTATATAACAGGCAGAAAGAGGCGTGGCAGGCCCCATAAAGTATATATATTCTTGATCAGCCGAGTCGATATAGCCAAGTCCGTCTGTGGATCTCAGCAACTATAAGAGCTAGAAAGACCCGAGAGGTCGCAAATGAAAGATAAACTGCCCGAGCAGTACAAGTTTGTTTTTGTTTTTCGACACGCCCACTTTAGGGCGTTCTATGTTCATACAAAGGTAGAAGCAGGTAAAGATAACATGTTTTAATTTCGGAAAACTTTTTTGTTAGTTTCGTTAACCGAACTAAATTCACATAGAATGTACATATTTATGGCATACATATACTGACCAAGTTTGAACCAAATCGGACTACTATATCATATAGCTCCCATAGGAACAATCGGTCAAAAACTTGCTTTTAGTATGAATTTGTATTAAAATTTTCTGTATTTACCAAGCTATCTTTATGAAACTGGCACAGCATAAATAATTCAACAACATAAATATACTGACCAAGTTTCATTTAAATCGGACCACTATATTGTATAGCTCCCATAGGAACAATCGGTTGAACTTTTAGTAACGGGTATCATAAAGTCGTGGGGAGACTTTAGCATTCTTTCATTTTTTTGTTATTATTATAGCTGTTGTTGTTACCATTCTCGTTGTTGTTGTTTTATGTGGCGCGGGCGGTCGCGCATTGTTCAACGATAATTTTCTATAACAATTTGTTGTAAGCGGCGCCGTAGTTGTTTTTAATTGCACTCTGGGCACATGGGTCACTCGGTTGCCCGACATTTTGCCTATTTTTATTAAAAAAAAACTTTTGACTTGTTTGTTGGTTGTATAATGACCGCAGGCCTTTCACTTGCAACACAACAACTGAACTGAACAGAAAGCCAACTCATTTTTGGCTATTATTTTATTTGTCTAACGTTGAAATTAGTTCACAAAAAAATTACATACAAAAACGCCCACCCCCATAAAAAAAAAAAAAATGTTAAACACTTGACAGCGCAGTCAGAAATTGTGCAATTAGTGCAACGCAGTGCAGTGCAGGTGAAAGGTGCAGGCGGCAAGTCTACAAAGCAATAAAAAATAAAAAACAAACAATAAAAATTACAACAAATTCCATAAGCCACAACTGCTATCCTGTCTGGCCAAAAAACAAGGCAGAGCAAACAATGCAAACGGCTCAAATGGCAGCACGTACCACAAAGTCCGCATAGCTTTAAGTAGGGGGAAAATATATATAGAAATGTATATATAGTTAAATCTATTGAATATCAGTTAACAAGCGCAGCTGTCAGCAACCAGTTGGCGGCTTATAATGAATTGTTCGCTCGCATTGTTTCAAATTACATGATATCATTCCAAAGACGCATGTGCCCCAGCAGCAGCAGCAGCCACAGGAACAACAGCCACACTCATTGTCTAATAAAAAGAGGGGAAAAAAAAACAAAACATGCACGCGACAAAGCGTAGATCAGATTGTACATTTTTGGTAAGCAGGCAAACAAATAAACAAAAAACCAGTAGCCAAACAGTCAGCAGTGAGCAGGAATTGAAAACGAAAGACTTAAGCGACAAACTTGGTCAAATAGTTTTGGCAACGTCATGGCAAGAATGCTGCTAACGCAGCTACACGGCATGCTACTTAGACCATAGACAAAACACAGCATTAGGCCAAGTCTGAGCTGCTTTTTTGGGCCACAAGCGCTGGCGTCTTGTCAAAGGTCGTGTCGTCGTCTGCAGCGAAAGTGCGTTCCATGTGCGACTTTTTGCCACTGCCTGGCCCTTTTTTCTTGCAGCTGGTGAAACCCGTTTATGTGGGCTTCCTGTTGTGGCATGCCACAAGCAAAAAACATGCATAAATCAGCTGCAAGCGGCTGTGTTCCAAGCTTAACCACATTAGTAAACCGACTGAACTGACCTACATCGCAAAAGGGTTTTTTTTATGACTGCTGCAGAGTTGCGTAATAGTTGAAGTTGTAGCTGCTGCTGTTGGCCGCTCTTAGCCAGGCCAAAAAAAAGCTCCATGTTAGCCTTCGCATTGAGCCAATGACATCAAATGCCAAAATAGCGCACAATCATTTCATTAAATGATTTAATTAAGCTAAACAGTCAAAGTTTTGTACACGCTGGCTAAAATACACATGTAGACGTGACAAAGTACGGGTATTTATTGTCTGTTATTAACGTCAATCGGTTCGAGTGCTTTTCGAGTGTGTGACATATTGGCGTCAAGTTCACAAACTGCCCTCAAACAAAAGGCGACGAAGTGGCGCTGATCGAGCGACATTGATTACCTGTTTTGGCGTCTTTTGGCTTATAGCTATGGCTTTGGCTTTGGCTTATGGCCCACTAGAACGCACTTGAGTTATTAGCGGCTTATACAGCGCCAAGTCATAGATCATGTATAGCTCGCATTGTTGAACTTTTGCCAGAATTCCAAGTGTTTCCGTTTTGTAATTGTATTTCTGCCAAACGCTGATTGCTTAAGGGAAGTTTCTGTCTCAAGTCTTTTGTCTTTTGTTTGCCCCGACCAAGAATCATTTGCCAAAACAACAACAACAAACGAATTAATCAAAAACCATCAGAAAAATCGTATATCTTTAACTGTTTATATAAGTACGAATTGACATTGATGTATGTAGCTACAGTTGGTGTATAAATAAATCCATTTGCTTTATGAATGAGCTGCTGCTGCAGCGACTTTTGGCCTGGCTTTTTTTTGGCCAAACGTACGATAAGCGTAGCGGGTCAATGTTACCCACATCTTCAGTGGACTTGAACTTTGTAGTCATCATTTTTATATTTTTAAATATTTTTTTTTGTTTTATTATTTTGTGTTGCTCAAGTAATGATGAGTAAAGCCAAGGCTCGTCTTTGGTTTAATTACAGCCGTTGACAGTCAACTGGCTAACGGTTTATGGCCAAATTGCAGCTACTAATGTTGCAGCCTGTAAACTGTTTTATTTGTTTATTGCACACCAACAGCCAAATAGTTGTAAATGACCGCAGGCGTTTTACAAACTTAGCTAGCTGCTCTTCTCACACTCATTTCTCTCTCTCCTTGTTTTTTGGCAAATTTTCAACGCTCGCCCAATTTTAATTACAGCTACACGAGGCTGTTTTGTAGCTTTTTTAGCTTTTGTACCCTTTTGTTTGCGGCACGGCACGAGGTGCGCCATTTGAACTTGACTTTAATTGGCTTTCAATAAAAACAATTATGTGTTTCTCTGCCAATAGCGTTTATATCTAATTAGATTGCCGCCTTTGGGGCCAAGTCTTTCACTCGATACCGTCGCCAAAAACAGCTAACAAAAAAAATCTTTCACTTTCGCGTTTCATTAACGCGTCCAATCGATTTGCGGCCCTCAAAAGTTGAATTATATAATGCCGCATACCACAATTTTGTTGATTTTCAACGTATTGAACTGGAGTGCATATGGTGAATGCCAAACATAAACGTCTAAATTGTGTAAATGCGTAAATGTGTCTTGGATTTCACAGTTAACGCCCAAACCAGTCAAAGTATAACAAGTGCAAAATGTAGCAACTACAAAGTTGATGAGTATATTTTGTATCATGTGCTGCATGTTAAATGCTATAAAATTTCCAGCTGCTCCACGCCCACTCATAGCGTTTATGATGCCATCAGTGGTTTGTGTATACAGTTCATAATTTGATAATAGCGTTCATTAAACTAAACAAAAGTACGCAATAAAAAAATAAATACACATCTGCCTAGAAACTGGACAGTGGCCATTTGTTATTGTTGTTGCTACTGCTGCTTGGCATAATTAGCACCCAACTAAATGTTTATAAAGTGGTTTGTTGCTTCGCTTTTGTGCGCTGGTGTCAAAACACAGCGTAGAAATTGTACAATCAGTGTCATTAGCTGGGAACTGAATTGGCTGCCAAGTTTATGTCTGTTATTACGGGATGTGTGTGTGGAATTAGGTAATAGTAAGCCAGAAAAAATGAAGTCATTTACTTGATATTTATTTAAACAAATTAAATGTGTGTGAGAAAAATGTGTGTGCACATGTTTATTATTGATAGACAAACAAAGGCGAGCAAACAAATACAAAAGACTTAGGCAACGAACTTGGCCAGCAGCAGTAGAAGCAGCAGCACATGAATTTATTATATTATATTTTAAGTTGCTGCGATTTCTAGACATTCCCAGCATTGTTGCTGTAGCCCAAGTTGTTTTTTTTTTTTTCTTTAGCCACTGCGTCAATCATGACTGCCTAGAACTTCATTTCATTTGCAGTTTCAATTTGTATTTCTTTGGCCGCCTGCCCCATGCGGTGGCGGAGGTGCTAGGTGGGTGCAGCATTGGGTTCAAGCCCGACACAATCTGTGATTAAATGTTAACAAGTTAGAGGCAAGCAGGCCACAAGCACGACTAACAGATACCCAGTGGATGGAGTATAAAATTTAATAAAATTAAATAGATCTTTTTAACACAATAAGCAGCTGAAAATTAGTCTGTAAATTTTTTTAAAATTTAATTTAGTGTCTATCAAGCAGCTTAATTAGCAGGCAGTGCATATACTTCATTAGCTGGCTTTAGCTGCCCTTCCTAACTCCTAGCTGCAGGCTTTGAAAATCCATTAATCTCTTGAAATGGTGCACTGCATCTGCAGCAGCAACAAGAACAGCAACAACAACAGAGAACGGTGGCAACAAATATGGCTAGTTGTTAGTTGCTGACTTTTTGGTCTGGCACTTTTAATTGACGCGCTGCCAGCATATATTTACTGTGATTTTGTAATTATTTTTTGCAGCTTGAACAGGTTCATGAGACTCGACACGGCTTAAAGCCGAGTACAAGTTAGAGCCAAAGCCCAAGTTATGGCCGTTCTTTGGCACAGCATATTTATGCAAATGTGACTGCACTTGTTGCAATTATTTAAAATTATTTATTTATTTATATATGGTATTTTTATTGCAAATAATAGCGTAATTGTTCAGTTCGTTTAATTGGCGTCACATAAATCGTGTCTTAAGACGCTGATTGCTCTGATTTATGACTTTGTCAGGTGTCGCGTTTGTCGCCCAAGTCTTTTGTTGGTTCGCCTGCGTTGTGGGCGTAATGTAAAAGCGTTTTTTTAATTAAAAAGCTTTCTGACATTTGAGGCGATTTAACGATACTTTAACCTTCACAATGTCATTAGAATAAACAGCGCATCAATATAAATTATACCGTTATACATGTCCGACTGATAAATTTAGGTATGTGTGTAAGTGTATACTGGTAACAACATTTCTTGCTGCTTATTGGCGACTTTGTTAATGTCGCGTTGTCGGCAAAAGCTTTTAACTAACAGCACAGCAACACAAACACACAAGAAGAAGACAAATAATCGTACACAGTCAGAAAAAATCAACTTAATTTGTACAAAAACAAGTAAGAAAAGTTACAGTCAAGCGAGTCGACTCGAAAAGACCACGTACTCAATCTAGTGCGCATGTTGCTTAATTTTCGAACGATTTTTCCTATTGGAGCTATAGGCTATAGTTGTGCGACATAGATTAAACTTGGCAAGGTTACTTATAGTGGTACCATACACGCACTGTGTGAATTTGGTCACGATAGCTTAAGTCGTTTCCAAGTTATGTAGTTTTTCAGCATTTGCGGGGGGGCGGCAGGAAGCGTGGCTAATATTTGAAATATACTTAACCTGCCTGACATATAGACGAACTTTCAATGCAAATTTGTTGACTTTAGCATATGGACAGACAGACGGACATCGCTATATCGACTCCACTGTTGATGCTGATCAAGAATATATACACTTTATGGGGTCGGCCATTCCAACTTCTACAAACTTAATAGACCCCTCTACTCTTTTTTTAGAGTACGCGGTCTAAAAAGCCAAAAAAGAAATGCCAAAGCTGATAATGTCCAAGCCTGCGACTCGCTGATGATGTAATTATCACGTAGTAGAAAGCTGTGCGAATTGGCTCTTTGCTCAACTAGATTGATGATGGATATATGCAAATTTTTGGCATATGCTAGCCAAGAATTATAGCTAGCTGGCTAACAGCCAGTTGACCTGTGCAAGCATTCTTGTAACTCTTTTTGCTGTCACTTAAGAGAGCGAACTAAGAGAGCGGGAGAGCGAGAGAGCTCGCAAGCAGCTGTTGGCCAAGAGTTAGTTAGTTTGGTTAAGCTTGGCTCTAAAAGCTGCAGCTTTCGGCGCTCTGCAAGCTTCGACACGCTAAATGCTATTAAGCCAAGTTAAAGCCATGAAGCAAAAGTTTTTTGTATTCGTGTGAGCGAGCGAACGAACAAAAAAACACGAACGAGCAACGGCCAACGTAACCGAACTTACGGTAAGGCCAACAACAAGCCAGTTAGCCAGCCAAAGCCAGAGCCAGGCCCAAGACCGTCTTGGCCAACAGCGGCCGTCGTCAGTCGAGTCGCGAAAGTCGTCGAGTGCGTTTGTTTTGCCAGTTGCCTTTGTTGCTGTCGGTGCGCGGCACAGTGAAAACCAAAATAAAAACACACACACACACACATCATACACCAACTGTGAGTAAGCTGTGAGCAGTGGCTAAAAGCAAAACAAAAAGAAAAGAAAAGAAAATAAATAGAAAGAAAGAGGGAAAGAGAAAAGAAAACAAAGCTCATCATTACATTTAAAATCATCGTCATCATCCGCTTAAAAGTAAATTTAAAAGTTGCTGTCGTTATGCAACTGTAGTGCGTACAAAATAATAATGAAAATCAAAACAAATAAAAAGTAAAAAGAGTTAAATAGTTTAAACAACAAACACACGCTTAGCTGCAATCATTTAAACGATTTTTAGACAGTTTTGAATAAAAAACTACCACAATTCTTTGGCTAAAATTTTCAAATATTAAAAACAAGTTAAGCAGCAGCAAAAACATCACTACAAAGTGAAATTAAAGCAACAACAACACAAAAAGTGGCAAAGTGAAAAGCGCACGACGCAATTGGCAGAAAAAGAAATTGAATTGAAAATCAATAAAGTAAAAAGTAATAAATAAAAATAAATAATAATTATAGCAAATCATTGTTACAGCATTAAACAAAAAGTGCATAAAAAGCAGCAGTAGCAGTGGCAACAACACGGGAGACAACAACAGGCGTCTAGAGGCTGCTACGTAATCATTGGGAAAATATCTGCAATTTTGCAACAATTTCGACATTGCAGCAGCAGCAGCAGCAACTGCAACAAAAGTAATTGAGCAAAGGTGAGTAGCAAGTCAGACACGCATGCAACAAACGTAGCGAGTAGTAGTAGCAGCAGCAGCAGCCGCCCTCGCCCTGTACAACTAGGCGTATGCGTAACATTTAGCCAAATGCCAAATGCATTCATATTCACACGCCCCACCGCAGTATCTGTGTGTGCGTGTGTGTGTTGGTGTGCACTTCCTGCTCTTTTTGCTACATTTATTTCCAAGCTGAGCTGCGGTTTCGTTTTCATTTTGATTTAAATACTAAATAATATGTAGCCAGCAAGTGTATGAGACGACGAGCTCAGCTCAAGGTTGACATCATTGTGGTGCTTGTATTTGTTGTTGTGGTGGCTGACAAGTTCGTTGTCCACAGTTTTAGTTTATGCATATATGTTAAACAACTATTTGTTGTATATATTTATGAGTCTCAGTCAATACACAAAACTTGAAATGTTTTTTAGGACTAATTAAAACTATTAGTGCAGAATTAACGATACAATGTCAAGTTGTGACTTAGGCTGCAAACTACTAAGCCCAAAACAGGCAGAAGGCAACAGGCAACAACTCAGTTGACCCTGAATCAACAGCAAAGACTGAAAAAAATAACGAAATTAACTCTCGATAAAGCTGACAACTGACTGATGATGAGTCGTCAGCACGCCTTCGAAACAAATGCAGTTAATAAACCAAAGACGTGCCTCAAAATATGAGTAAAACATTTGCTAGTCAGACAGTAAGAGACCCTGTAATGTGCCATTTAAAATAATATTTATACAGAACTGTCAATTCAACTATTTCCAGCCAAGACTCTTTGACTGCTTTGAAGTACAGGGTCTTTGGCTGTAATAAATTGAATGCAGTAGGTGTTGCGACAATTGTCGAGGAAGGAAGTCGACGTGAGTTGCAGTTTGGCTTGGCTGCCTTCAGTATTGGCTCTCGTCTCTCTCATCTTGGTGGGAGTCAATTAGTGTATAAAAATTTAAATACAGCAGACAGGCAAAGGCAAGCACTGAGGGGGTTGAGGCGGTAACTGAGGCTAGAGAGGCACCCAATTATGCAGCCATAAATGTAAACAATCGCGTAAAAGACCTTAAAGTGAGCAAAGCAGCAGCAGAAGAAGCTGCAGACAGTCAGAAAAATACTCAGACAGACAGACTGAAAGACAGACAGTCGAAGAGACGTGTTGAAAATGCAGTAACCAAATATGCAAAGTTCAGTTGGTCTCGCCTGTGCCGCCACTACCCCCCGGACGTGCCGCACTACCCTACACTACACAAACTATTGCAAGAACTTTGTACACAGCGAGTTTAGACAATAACGTGGCAATTTAATGGGAAATGTCAGTCACAGGCGTACAACAACAAGAGTTGACTTCATTTTCTCAGCAGCAACAAAAGAAAAACTACAACAACAACAACAACAACATTATGCATGAACAAATGAGTTTTCGTGCGCGCAGACACACAAAAAAAAGGTCGTGGCAAAGTAACAAACGCAATGACAGAACAACAGCAACGTGGCGTATGCGCAATGCGCCAAAAAGCAAAACAAAAACAAAGACAATCGACACATATATATATATATATAGTAATACTATTTATTTCTAGCATACCCAAAAATGAACTGTGTCAAAGTGCATGACTAAAAAACAGACTCCCTTCACTGCTTAGCTAAGCTCTAAACGATTTGATACGATCTTTCAATAGTTAGCTATAAATTTTATGCAGATTATGTTATTTCTAAAGACATTTGCAAAACGGTGTTTTTAGTCTTTGAATTCGGACATTCTTTGGCTGGCATTTCTTTACAAGTTTCTGTGCTGCGCATTTTTATGAGCTGCCAATTTGCTGAGCGTTTGCTTTGATTTGTGTGCGAGTGTGTGAGTCTGTGTGTTGGCTATGAGTGTGTGTGTTCCCAATAAGTACAATTTATGGCGTTTGTTCATTAGTGAAACGTATAAATGGGTTAATCATATGCCGGGAGCAAGCTAATTTCTAGCTGGAGTTGAAAGAATGTGTGTCTGCAAGCGGCAAAGAAATTTAACAGATGTTTTAAGGTATCACTAGATACCTTAGACAATATTTATGTATCCGCAGCTTAATCGATTGTGTGTCTTGTCTGCAAACAAAGCGCATTGAGCTGGCCAATTGTAACAGAGCCGCATCAGTTGCCACTTGCCAAGTTAATTAAATTGTTTGCTGCTGCTAAGTTTACACGGCACGTGTTTGTTGTAATTGTTGTTTTTGTTGCTGTTTGTGATTAGCCGTAGATAGTGTCGTTATTAACTGATGGCCTTTAATGTCTTATCGCACAAAAGCCAAGCCCTAACGAGCCTCGGGCTGTTGCTTTATTAAAACATTATTACATTTCATTTTTAGCATTGTTTTCCTCGTATATAAATTGCATTTTAAGTGCACGCGTAGGCACACAAAAGTATTTGTTGCTACCTCTGACTCGATTCAATCAGGCAGACAAAACGCTTGTTTAACAAAAAAACACAGACACACCGACAATATTATGATCTCTCTGTCGTGTTACTTCACATTTCCGCTCATCATCAACAACAACAACAACTACAACAATAGCAACCAATGTGTAATAAATAAAAGCAACTTTCGTGGCTTTCGAGGGCCGTCGTCGCTTTGTGAAAAGTGAAAAGCAGCGGCTGCTGCTGCTGCTGCTGCTGACCACAGTCGGTTGATTGCAGGCGTGTGATAAGCACAAATCGACAGACTAAACTTCAATTCAACTTAAATCTTAAATAGCCACTGCTTTCATTCAGTTTTACTACAATTTATTTAGCCAAACTAATGATGGTCAAACGTAATGTAACCCAAAAGAAAGAAAAGTCAAAGAAATGGAAAGAAAAACAGTTTCGTTTTCAAACTCACTCGTTCGTGGAAAATTTAGTGTAGACTCTCACGTGTGAGTGTGTTTTAGGCAGTGCTGGCAGTTTAAATTAAAGCTAGTTTAATTTGTGCAAAGGTTTTGGCTAGAAAACAAGCGGTTTATATGATTTATAACAGATAAAAGCTTTAAAATTCCTATAGATTACATAAAAATCTTTAGTAAGTGTTAGAAAAATATATTTTATATATTTTAAATAAAGCTAGTTTAATTTGTTTAAAGTTAAGTGCTAGAAAACTAGCGGTTTATTTGATTAATCATAGTTAGAAGTAAGAAAATTCCAAAAGATTACATAAAACTCCTTAGTTTGCATTTAAAAATGGCATGTTTAATTTAAAAACTCTTGAATTCTATCATATATTTTGTAAGAAATTTTTTAGCTAGTTATTTGCTATGCTTGTAGCCAGTTTAGCCCTGGAAAACGCCACAACTCTAGCCGTAGGTTTGCTTAAATTGCTTTGATTTACATTGCAATGGGTTGGCTGCACGCCAACAACTCTGTTTGAGCCATAGAGACAGGCTCTAGCCAGTTGAAGCGTGCAGACCAAATGAAAACTGAAAACTGAAACTGTTAACTTGAAACTGTAAGCTGAGATACAAGCTGAAAACGAAAGCAGCCGCCAAATGTTTCTCCAGTCGTTGTTGTTGTTGTTGCTGATGCTGCTGTCTCTATTTTTAGACCCCGTACTCTTTAAAAAAGAGTAAAGGGGGTCTATTAAGTTTGTCAGAAGCGAGATGTGCGTAACAGGCAGAATGAGGCGTGGCCGACCCCATAAAGTATATATATTCTTGATCAGCATCAACAGCCGAGTCGATATAGCAATGTCCGTCTGTCCGTCTGTCTGTCTGTCTGTCTGTCTGTCTGTCTGTCTGTCCGTCCGTCTGTATGAACACCTGGATCTTTTAAACTACAAAAGCTAGAGACACCAAATTTGGAATGAAAGTCCGTTTATGATGTACGCAGATCAAGTTTATTTCAAATTGTTGCCACGCCCCCTACCGCCCCCGCAATAAGCAAAAAACCAGACACGCCTCGAAAAAATTTGTGTTTTAAGCGAATAACTCAATAGTTATGGCACTTAGGAGCACCAATTTTGATACGCAGGTTCCCAGAGACAGCCTAAATGCAATGTCATTTAAAGTTTTGAGCTGCCACGCCCCCTTTGCTCATAGGAAATAAAAAACTCTCCAGCTTCAATGCCTTTTTGAAGGCATTAAATCAAATAGTACAGTGTTGTAATTTAACATACGCTTAGAGAATTACTATTTCTAACTTTCCTGAAAGTGGCATCAAAATCCTATGTCAAACAACAGAGAAATTACGGTTCAAAGTCGAAGTTATTTTAAAGCAAAATCACTGCATGCGCGCAACACATACAAACAAACACAGAAACATACAAATATATGTTCGAACGTTTTCTCTACCTGCTTTGGCGGCAGCGCTGCCCGGAGCCGCTGGCCGCGCCGAACAATGCTATGCATACACACATATGTATGAGCACACAAACATATTTGCAAATAATCGGAAGAATGATAGAAGAGGGTCGTGGTGCAACTGGTAGAGTTGCGGCGCAATATGGAACCTTCGTATGGATCGCGGGTTCGAATGCTGACAATGACGATTGTTAATTTATTTACTTTTTAATTTTAATTCAAAATGTAAATTTTTCATTTTAATTTTTTTAATTTCATTTTAAAATTTTAATTTTAAGAAAATGGGCACTACTATGGGAGTACGGGGTCTTTTACAGTCGGCTCGATCGACTGTAGCCTTTCTTACTTGTTTGCAAGTAATTTTTGTGATTCGTTTTGCTTTGCTTTTCACTACACAAAACTAATAGTTGATTTTGTGGCCGCGTTGCTTTTGGCCAGCCAAAAGCTGCACTCGTCGCTTTTGGCCAGTGCAAGTTGGCTGTGTTTTTTGTTGTTAAAACGTAACGAATCTAAAATACGCGCCAAAAATGCGGAACACTTTTTTTCAAGCCATAATGAAAGTGTCAAGTTGTTTGGTTTGCTGCAGACAGCCCTGAACCAGTTTCACCTGCAAGCAAACTCTACAAGAGTTGATTGTAAATGCAATCAGCTGCATCAAACTGCAGCAGCTTTTCAGCTAACATATTTTGATTAATTGTGAGCGAGTTCGGCAATCAGCAATTGGCCTAAAAATGTCGATGATGATGCAACTCAAGATACTTAAACTAATGAACAGTAAACTGCTTAAAATTTGTGGTTTGAATTATGTCGATTAGCAGGAATTAGTTAGCGAACACTGCAAGTTCGTAGCCTAAGTCACTCGATTTGTTACAAATTTTCGAAGCGTGTCAAGTTATATGTTAAATTTACATTTTCAAAGACACAAACAAAATCAATCAAAGCTACAACAGCCATGAAATATGAAAATGTTATCTCTTGGATGTCTCACTGAGTTTATTTATGTTTGTCGCTCTGTGTGTGAGTGTTGCGCAAAGCGCTGACAGTTACATGACTACAAAAATATATGTATATGTATGTGTGAATATATTGTTAAACCTTATGATTTAACAGAAATTCGTTCAATAATTGCGTGAATGATGAACGATGAGCGTTTGATGTGCGTGGCGGCGCAGAAGGGAATTATGAATCCCATTGCGAAATGCAATATGCATATGTTTAAAGCTATATTTATGTGTTGGTTTGTTTAACTATAAGCATTTATAGTTTAGGTAGATGTGTGTGTTGCCACTTTTGGTGTCGCTGCTGATGGCGATAATGATGCTTTCTACGCTTGGCGCGCTCAGGTGTTAAATAGTCAGAAAATAAAAGTTTCAAGTTTCCGCAAGACATTGTTTTGAAATTTGCACTATTAGCTTCCTATTTGCACACGCGATATATCTATTTACAAAACAAGTAGTATATATATAATTTGCATAATGAAAACCTTAACCCCAGCCAAAAAAAAAAAAAGAGGCAGCTGAGTAACTGAACCATGCCAATGCAGAGCACTTTCACGGCGTTGTTATGCAAATTAAACCATTTGATTAGCCACAGAGTCAAAGTCAGCGGCAAGTTGAGTGCTCTGCTAAACAATACGCATTAAAGCGATAAATATTTATTATGATATTTTGATATATACACTTTTTTACATTAGGCGTATGTTGTGTACTCTCTAACCCTCTCTTTCTACCTCTCTCTCTACGTTTGAAAAGTCAATGACTGCTTAATTTAATTTAGCCACAAATCAATGCCCGAGTGTATCTTTCTTTCTTCTTTTACTAGCCTTTTTTTGGCTTGAACTTCTTCTTTCTCGGCTTGACCTCAGCGGGAATTTCGAGCAGACTGTGAAAACAATTTCGTTTCAAGTTATTTTCTTTAGCGGCATCAAAGCGAAGAGTTTTGTTTATTTCTGACCATAGCCAATCAATCAAATTGTTACCAGTTTCTTCTTTAGGTCTAGGCACTAGTAAAAAAAGAAGCAGCGCTGAAAAATGTGGACGAAAGTTGAGAATCTTTTAAGCGCTAAAGAAGCGCTTCATTAGCGCTGACTTTCGTGTCGGTTCTGGTTACATAATGTAGCCCAGAGCTAAACAAATGAAACATAATGAAATTACTTTCTAACTTTAGCATATGCCAAATTAGCTTGACCTTAACATCTTTAGGTTGGGCAACATTTGGCAAATGAATTGGCTAAAAGTTTTTTGCCTGTTGCAGCCTGAAGGGAGTATACTCAAAGTAAGCGTGGTTGTCATTTGCCAAATGTGATGGATTTCAATGCAACACACACTCCCACACACAGTCAGTTACCTCACCTCATAAAGCTACCCACACATGTTAAGCAGTGTAAACAAATCAGCTACAAACTATGAGTATGAGCACTCACAGCAGCTGGCAAAGCTGACGCTGCCAACAATTCAAACATTGCCAAACACACACACATATTGAGACAGTGGATAGAGTGAGTAAGTGAGAGCGAGAGAGAGAGGGGCACAAACAGACAGCACGTGTGTCTGTTTACAGCAAAAATAGTAAATCTCGTGACGTATTTTGCAGTTGAACTCTGTTTAAACAATGACAACGTTAGGTAAACGAACTGAAAACTATTTGCAGTCGACTGTCAACAGTTGGTAGCAGTTGGCAGCCGTTGGCAGCAGCCGGCAAAATGTTGTTAAGTGAAAAAGTGGCCATCATAATGTGAACAACTGCAGCCAATGACCGACGTTGTTTGCCAATGCAACAACAACAACATTAGAATGTTGAAGCAGCCCACTTCACACCCATTTAAGTGAATTTACATGGCTGTTAATTAATATGCAAGTGCTGTCTATGATTCTATCCGACGGTTTGTCATCAACAAAATTCTTTATTGATTTTCCGTTTGTCTCGTAAAACAACTGAAATACTCGTGCTCATTGTTAATGACGTTGTCGTTGTCGTCGTTGTTGTCGTTGACTTTCATTCATAAAAAGCCGCATGTTATGGTTGTTAGTTAGTATGCATTAAACGTACTGCAAGTTAATAAATAATGCATATTTCTGTATGCTGCCTGAAGAAAGTTCTATTCGAAAGTAGTTAGAGTTAGTGCTATAAATAAGTTATTTATACAACTGTCTTAAAATAAAGCTCAAAGTTTGTTAACTCTCAATTGTGAGTGCCCAAACGAAAGACTTGTAAGAGACAACAAACTTGCTCATCAATTTTCCAATAGTTATGTGGTTTGTTGAAGATTTTTCACAGCCACACGCAACAGTTTACTTTCTATTTCGATTTCAAATTTAATAAATATTTTACAGCGAAAGCATTTTTATTAATTTGCTAAAAAATGTCAACAGCAGCTGCCTGGGCCGCTGTTAATAAACTCGTTAAAGTTTGCGGAAAAGTATTTAACAATTGAATAATAGCAAGTCGCATAAGTCACTTAATGCGTTTATTAATTGTAATTTCAAAACTGTGAAAGTTCAACGTTCAGTTATTTACATTGAAATTGTATAGTTTTGGGTCGTTAAGAGTTTAATTTAAGTCAAAGTCTGATTAATTGACAGCATTTAAATACAGATCTCAAAGACAAAGATTATGGCTGGTAATGTTTTGTGAAAGTCTTTTCAATCTTTGTGCGTGCAGCATCAACAGCAGCAGCAAAAATTTAAAAATACAAAAATTAAGCAAACAATTTGAAAGTGAATGCGATGCTTGTGATGACTATGAAAAAATGCAAGGCTTTCGCATAATGTTCACTCCTCTACTGTTGTTGTTGTTGTTTTTGTAATTCCTGCAGTCAACAGTGATATATAACAGTAAAAGTGCTTGAAGACAAATCAACAAAGTCAACACACACACAATGTTGATGACTTTATTTCATGCAGATGCCATCAAGTGGCCATCAACATTTTAGCACTCATCACTCAGCGTTGCTGTTTACAAAAGCTACAGCAACAACAACAAAGAACAGAACTCAGAGCCCATTAGCAAAGACAGAGAGAGAGAGAGACAGAGAGAGAGAGAGAGAGACAGATTTCCCTTTAGCTGTACTTTTGACAGATTCCATGCCTTCATCCGCTATGAGTCGACAGGATCTGTTTGAGCACCACTTGACACCACAGCCACAGCTACAGCTTCCAGTTTCTGCACAGTTATCGCCGCTTCGATCAACACCTCAGCTTGTGCCCATTTAGTGTGCCACATACGTTCCAGTTGTCCAGAAATCTTCCTGGAAAAAAGCGTTTTAATTTCGCATGCTCCATAAAAAAGCTGCATTGAAATGCAACCGAAATTGTCATTTAATTTAATTGTCTTAATCAAATGGCCTGTAACAAAAACTTCAAGCCTCCACTTAAATACTCTTTCCTCAGAGACAGCTGCCAATCTCCCTACTAAATCATGTTTACCACTTTTAGGGTATGATAGGTAATTTATGCATCTATGCTATAACGAATTGCTCATAACATTGGCAAGCCATACACGTAACTGCCTGTCGAGTCAAACTAGAACACGTCTGCCTGGAGAACTTGTACAACGCGTACGTGCCATGTCAGAACAACCGAACGGGAGTAGACAACGTGTTCTATATAGTAGACATTATGTACGGGTAGTAAGTAAGTTTGTCGGATGCATAAAGCAAGACAAAAGCTGGACAAACAGCAGCCTAGAAGTGCAACATAAAATACCAGTACAATGGGGCGAACAAATAAAAATAAGCAGCCAAAATCGAAAGGTGCAAAGAAAAAATTGCAGCTCAATAAACAAGCAGAAAACTGGCGACAAAAACACACACAAACACACACACAGAAAGAGATACACAAATACAGTTAGACATACATTTACAGATATATTTACAGATACATTTACAGCTCTGCTGATGGAAGTGAAGATAGAGATGGAGACAACGAAAAGTGCAAGAAAAATTGTCAGACATTCGTATACAATTTAACGGCTTTTGTTGCATAAATCCAACAGGCAACATTTGTTATGCGATTGCAATCTATCGCACAAAATGGCGTCAATTGTTGACAATACGAATCGAGTACATTGAGTACATACTCGATGCCGAATGAGAAAATTTTTATAAATGAAAAACAGCAGAGAGAATTGTGCAAAAAGGTGTCAAAGATTTATGGGTAGCATCCCAAATAGTTTTTTTTTTTTTTTTGGGCTGTCAAACAGTCAATCAGTTCATCAGTCAGTCACTCAGCCATTTCGGCAAAAGAAAGCTGTCAGACAATTATAGTCACTAATAATAATGATAATAATAGCAATACAGCAAACAGTAATGCCAGCCAACAAAACAAAAGCATGTAAATATGACAACAGGTTAGCGAACCTCATACATTTGCATAGGCTCCACAGACATATAGAGACAGGCAGAGTAATAGGAAAGGAGGGAGAGAGAGAGAGAGAGTGGATTGAGAGCGCAAACAGAGGGAAAAAGATTGCCGCTACACGCGTCGTCTACCAGAGAGATTCCAAAAGCCCCCAAAGAGGTGTTTATTATGCAATGAACGTTTCGTTTTTTTCATCAACTTGACAAACTGAGCCATGAACAAAAAAAAACCTAACAAACGACTTGGCGTTTTTGCTTTGTTTTAGCTTTGCTTTGTCTCAATTTCCCTCTGTCAGCTCCTTAGGCCTACAGGTGATTTTGTGTATCTGTAGCTCTGTATCTACAGTGCGTAGCAAGACAAATAAAAAGTCGAATAAAAGACAAGTAATTCAATAAAAATTGCATGTTTTACATAAATTCTGTGGCTGGCACAGTCACAGTGTCACAAAATCACTTGAAATCACAGCAAAATATATTTTATTTTAATATTTATAAACAACTAAATCTTTCCGTGTTTAACCTTCAGTGGCTCAGAATTTTTAACGTTGTCTTAAGCACATAAATTTTGAAAACAAATGATAAATAGCATTTTAATTGGATATGCATAATTTAATAAATTTAATATTGACTTTTGTGTATGAAAAACAAATTGAATTAAAAACTGTTTAATATTAATTTATTATGTTTGCCATAAATTGAAGTCTAATAATTTTCTGACGTACTCAGTTTGGGGCGTAGTGCAGTTACTGGGCTGCAACTTCATCATTAACTGGGCTTTAATCTTTTTATTGGATAACAAAGTTTACACAGCTGAAACTGCCTGGGGATGACTTGTAAAAAGGAAGTCAGGTCATAAATAATACTTGCTGTTTGGGTGCGATGAACCCTGCCGTTTTCACATATTTTTATACCCTGTGAGGGTATATTGGGTATGTGCGAACAAGTCTTGACCGTCTGTCTGAGCTGGTAAAAGTTAGGAACACCAAATTTGGTACAAAGACTACTTTAAAGTGCAGCTAGAGCATCCTCATCTTCTTCTTGATTTGTCGCGCTTGTTTTGATTCATCTTTCGATATCAGTTCTTTAGTTCATTTGAACGATTCATTATCGATACATTTCTAATGACCTCAAGCTACGATACTTAATAATCGATTGGTGACTTTGATCAGCTGTTTAAATATGGCGTTCGAATTACATATATTAAAATGAATTGGTTGCTGATACAATTGATTTAACACGCAAAATGAAGATTTCTATAAACTCAAGTCGAATGGGACTTCTCACAGGGTATCTTGCGGTCGGGAGAGCCCGACTGTGCTTGGGTTCTGTTTGCTTTGCAATTTGGCGCTGCACAGTTTGAGACCTGTCAGCAATAAGGTCTTCAGCCAAACAGAACTTTTGACGTACATAAACATACAAATAAATGTACAGTTAGCTGCTTAAATATTTCTCCCAAACCAGTCGGTAAACATAAAAGTAGAAATATATGCTGAATATCGCATTGTATTTACAAAACTTTATGACTTATTCGTTTTGTTTTTTTTACAGACTCTCCCCAAGCTCACTTGGACCGGCGACTCACACAACAAAATGGTATCGCGAAGAAAAATATTATCACGTTCACGCGATGATCTTAACCTGGATCAGACATTCACCCAGCAGGAGGAGGAGGAAGACGTCTGGTATCAGAAAGACAAACTCTATAAGGTAAGAGACATTGAAAGATATTAATCAGCGATTAGATTAAATTAAATGCAATTCATTAGCATAAGTTGGTGGATTCTCAATGGTGTGTGTCAACGTGTAATTAGTTAGATGCTAGCAGCTACCAAAAAATGATAAAAGTGAAGAACAAAGTCTTAAGAC
This sequence comes from Drosophila acutilabella, assembly GCA_035046005.1. Lineage (NCBI taxonomy): Eukaryota > Metazoa > Arthropoda > Insecta > Diptera > Drosophilidae > Drosophila > Drosophila acutilabella. The sequence continues at coordinate 9,010,596 of JAWNOK010000024.1, read as the reverse complement.
ATGGCTAAAAAACAAAAACAAGTCGAAATGGAGGCCACGACTCAAACAAAGCTGAACAAACTGACAGCTTGAAGTCTTTGGACTTCCGCTTTGCCAGTTGCCTTTTTTTTCTATGATTTGGGGCCATTTTCCAACAAAGTCTAAACGAATATTCTCGACACGTGCAACGACCGCATTGAGGTCAGGCATAAAACGCACTAAACCTAAGCCACAGGCGATGATTGTGGTTGTTGTTGTTGTATTGACCAATTGCATTAATTACCGTTAGGCCATCGCATTGCGTTGTGCATTTTTAATTTGCCTATGGCCATTTGGCAGTTGCCGCAACAACAACCAAAAAAACAAAGACACCTAGCAACTTTAACAAAAAAGAAGACGACGCTCAGTAACAACAACAACAGCAAGACGGTAAACAACAACAATAACAACAAACTTAACCCTAATGTATACACAAAACCCAGCACGAGTTTAGCTTTATACGAGTGAGCGTGACGCTGTGTGTGTGCGTGTGTGTGTTTATTGGAGCTGGAAAAACATCAATAATTGCAATTTGGGGATAAAATTGAAGCTTATGAAATTTATTTATAAACAAAACTTTTATTCATTTCCACGTCTACTGCTCATCACTAAAATGCCGATATTTTTGGCACCTCTGTCATGTGTGTGTGGGCATTTCATTGATTGCAGCATTTAGGCAACAAAAACAGTCAACAAAATTCACGTTAGTTTTATTTACAAAGCTCAAACAGGCGCTGATTACGTTTATGCCCAACATAACGCGATATCATATAACCAAATACTTTATGAGTGAGTTATATAGAGCTATAAAAAAGAGCGCTGCTGTTAAGTAGACAAATGCACCTTTTGTTTAAGTGTAGTAGTTTATTATAGGCTTTAAATACTACACATAATTTAACCCCAAGCGGTTTTCATAAAATCAAACAGCGCACAAACGTTGCATTTGCCGGCAACTATTCAGTTATAATTTTATGCGCGTTTATTTTTGGCAAATGCCGTTGCTGCCCACACACACACACATTGTTGTGGTAAATAAATATTATGAGCATTATTTAACTGGGTTAACTGCAGCCAATAAACAGCCAGAAAACCAATCAAAACTGAATAGTTTTTATGCCTTCCTCAAACGTCTCTTTTGCCTGATGTTGATCAAAATGGATTTGCATAAATTGTTAACACAGTTGCAAGACATTTAAGCCATCAAAGCCTCACCCAGTCTGTCAAAAGTGTACGAAAAGTGAAAAGTCTGGCGACACTTTTTCTCGCATGTGAGTGGCCTGGAAAATGCAAAACGCCCACGCGTTTCGCGTTTAGAGTTTCGCGTTTGCAGAGGTTGTGCAATTGGCGTGAGCGTCTATATTATTCCGTTTAGCATTACAAAAGGCGTCTAGTTTTTCCCATGAAGCAAAAAAACAAAAATAAACTACAAAAAGAAAATGAATATAAAAACAAATTATGGCAGCATTTTCCTATTGTCGTTGCTTAGCTTCGGTGGCCCTTTGAAATGCTCAGACTAAATTTGTTTTTGTTTTGGTTTTTTTCAATCTTTGTCTTTGTTTCTTTAGCTGCTAGGCATTTATTAAGCAATCCCCGTTGTTGTTGTTGTTGCTTCTTATTGGGCCTGTGCTATTTTACCAATATTGTTTACAAATTTATTAGCTGGGAACAAAGGCAAGTCAACAATAGACTTGTCTTGACTTGCAATTGAACATATGCAGCGACCTCAAAACAAAAGACTCTGGCAACGAACAAGTTTCTGGCGTTGCAGGCCAAAAAGCAGAACTGTTTCTATTGCTGGCTCTTCTTCTAAACACTTTTCCAAGCACACATACGAAAGTTGCATGAAAATGAAAGTTTTCTACGTATTTTTTCGGCAAAGCTGACAAGTTTTCGCCTCGCTTCGCCTAGTCAGCTAAACGCTGTTGTTGTTTTTCTGGCTGTTTTTCCACTTCCACTCGTTCACCTGGTTTCGGTTTCGCTGGCACGTTCGCCAGAGTTGTACAACAGGATTGGACGCCATGAAAACGCGTTGCCAACAAGCAGGAAAAACCACACAACATACACACATGGACACTCACACACACACACACAGTTGGACACTCACACACACACACATGTTACTCAGCGCGAATTTTAGCTCTTAAACGAGAGAGCTTACAATGGAAAATTCGCTAGCCGCTTCATCAAAGTGCCTCTAATATACCTTATAAATAAACTGTCAGTTTTCCTCATGAATTCAATTTCCTGCTTGGGTGAAAATTTATTGATTGATTTGCATTTGAAGCGCTGACGGAAAACACCGCCAGCTATTATTATAGCTACCGACCTATTGAGTTCACAAAACTATGCATGAAATTAGCATAAATTTTGAGTGTGTGTGTGTGTGTGATTCAATTGAACGTGTCTTCACAAAACAATAATATTGATTTTGCCATTAACTGGCAAATGAAATGAGGTCAGACGACATTTGGAGTTTTGCGCTGTAGGCGATACACAAATTGAAATTTTAAACATATCAATGAACTTTCCGACAGCAATTTGCAGTCAAATATTGCAATTTCTTTATTGTTGTTATTGCTGCTGCTGCAACCTGTCACAAAACAAATTTATCAAGTCCATAATAATTTGAAATAATGATTATATCTATTACAACAAAGGCTGCCGCTTGCGCTTGATCAGCAGAGCCAAATTCATTTTATTAAATGTCAACTCACAGCGCTGGGCGCATCTGTTGGCATCTTTAGCTTCATCTTCACTGAGACTTGGACAGAGACAGAGACTTCGACTTCCACGTCGACGCTAAAATCGTGACTACAAAAGTTCAACAGCATTTTACACAAAAAGTGCAAACTTAATAAACAACAACAAACGACAAGACTGAGAAATAGATTCTCAAAAGTGCCTCAAACAGCGACCTGATCAAACTTCCGTGCTGTTTGCACTTGTGCACGTGTTTTACTGCCTTCGGTTGCCTTTTTGTTGTCTTTGCTGCTCAGCTACCACTGCTGCCGAGTGTCAATTATAGAACTTATGAAACACAACGCAGACAGTGTCTTTAATTACACTTAAGTGACATTTGCGCACCTTGCGAGCAGACAAAAATCCGAACTTTGTGCAATATTAGCCATATGTTTGTAGCAGGCGTTTCAGAGCTCATAAATTATACAAGAAGACATTTTATGTAAGGAATTTGAGCGTAAAAAACATCCGTTGTCAAGTCATTTTTGAGAATTGCATTTTAAATTATTTTTAAAATTGATTTCAGCTACCAGAAATTTAGGGGCAATCGATAAGATCATCTCCGCAAGACTTTGAAACTTTGCAAGTCAATATTTTTAATACTTTTGGTTTCATTTATGAGCACAAAAAACTTTTTTATTGTTTATTTAACGTTTTTTTAGTTTTGTTGTTGTTGGTGGCAGGTTTCATTGTTTTTAGAGGGTTCTGAGTGTGTCCGGTATACGGTAGTTTAGACAACTCTATAGCATTCCTACTAATTCAGCTGATAATCGATTTGCGTCAGCACACGAAATGTATGAGGTACTCTTATACATACAAAGAAACACATTTTTTGTTGTTTAATTTCATGCTGTAGATTGGTTAATAATTTGCATAATATATGTGTGCTTAAAAAACCAGTTCAGTTGCTTTTTCAAGAATCGATTGGCATTTTGGTTAACACAACCACACACAGGCAGTCAAACACACATACAGTTAAAAACTGACACGAACTTATGAAATGAATTTCAAAGCTGTGCTAATTTTCATGCACAAATAAAATATTACGTATACGTAGCAAGCACGCGCCCAGCCCCAGACCGACATGACTAATTAAAATTAACAAGAACTGCATACAGCACTAAAGTAGCCACTAAACTAGCTAAACAAACCAACTAAGCAGCCAACTAGCTAATGAACTTCGACATTTTGAGGTCGCCTCTGAAAACTTTTTGGGCTGTACGTCGGCCTAGAAATTTATCAGCTACAATAACAGCTTGTTTGTAACTAGTTTTGGCCACACGACACTTGAGCCTACAAGATTCTGCTTAAGAAACATTTTATGAAGTAGAAAAACAAAAAACCTGTACAACAAAAGTGAATCTGCCCAGACCGGAGTAGACCAGACCAGACCAGGCAGACAGACAAGCTAGAGAAGCCAGCAGAAGAATCTGTGAGTCTTTTGAAGTGAAATCAAAAGTGCTGAATACTCGCACATACAGCAGCTAAAATAAAAGCTAAAGTGCGCACACACAGACACAGATTTAAAATACAAAATAAAGCCAAAATGTATACGAAAAGGTTAACAAGTTTTACTACATGATTTATTTGCATTTTTAATGTTCAGAGCCTGCTCATGAAGTGGCAGCAGCTTCAATCCCAACCTCAGTGTGGCTCGTCTCATAGCTAGACAAGTTTACCACTCGTTTGTCTGTCTGTTGCCCACTGTACTAAGTAGAACTAAGCCAAAATAAAATAAAGAAGCGAGACGTTAGCTACATATTTGTTTACCTGGTTTACCATATACAATATTATTTTTTTTTCATTAGATTATTAAGGCAGCGCTGAACTTTGCCCAAAAAAGAGTACAAAAAAACAACTACAAACTCAAATAAATTATTAGTGTTGGGCATGTTGGTTACTGGGCTAATGGCTTTACTTATGACCCTGTTCTTTGTTCGGGTTAATTGAACTCTTTTTGTTTCGGCTTGTTATTCTCAACTGAATTTAACACACTATTGCTGTACATTGTATATTGTATGATAATGTAGCGCCATTAAATTGCCAGCTGTGCAATGCATACGAGTATTCAAAAGCCTTGATTATACGAGAGCAGTACCAATAATTTCGAGTACACAAAAGTACAAAAAAGTGATGTCAAGAACCCGTTCTATACACACACATTCAGTTGCTACCAAATATGCAGATTTTGATACGAACACGTTACATTTTGTGTTGTTTAAGACCTTGAGTAAAAACCCAGCCGATAAAATATGACTACTATTTCATGTCATTTTGAATGCAATTTATTTTATGTACTTTTAAAAACGAATTTCAAATGAGCACAGCGAGAAAAGTTGGCTGGAGAAATGTGGAATTTGAAAAGGTTTTTTGGGTATACAGTAGCTTTAAAAGTTAACTTGGCTTATTTCTGTTGAAGTTCCTTTAAGTTTTCTTATATAAATAAGTTATTCAGGCATTCTAGTACTTATTAAACTACCCATTTGAGTGAAAACTGTAACAAAATATCAAATATGCGCTGTGCACTTAAGCATGACGCAAGCGCGAGTTGCATTTTCATTTCACAGTGCAATCGAAAGCCTTGCAGCACTTAAAGTGCACACGGACAGACACACGCACACACACACACACACACACACACACCTCTGTAGGTATAGATATAAAATAGCAACAATAAAAGCCGTAAACACCGTTGTCTATAATTTTATATGTCTTACTGCAACACGATTTGCTATCGCGCTTCGTGCCAGCATTTGCTCCGATTTGATTTTAACTTTTATTTAACAACAACTACAATGGGTACAACAACAACAACTACAACTACATACAGTTACTTGTAATGGCAGCCAGCAGCAACAAAAATAAGTACAAAATACAAAAAGCAGTAAAATTTATATATATAAATCGTATATATATGTAACTAAATAGTAAAAGTAAAGTGAGTGAAACACAACAACAAGAAAATAAAAGCAGCAACAAGGCCGTTCACTTTGGCTGGCAAAAAGTACACACACACTCACGCTCTCCTATTTGATACACACACACAGACACAGACATCTCAGCTGGAAAGTGAAAATTGCAGGCATTAGTTGCAGTTGCCGTTGCAGCTAAAGTTGTTGCTATTGTTGTAGTTGTTGCTGTTAGTTTTCGGTTTCTTTTGTCTGCAACGGTAACGACTACAGCAAGTTGCTCGCTTAAGTCTTTTCTCACCCAACTCTCATTTTCACCTTTTGACGCAGGAACACATACAGGAAGTGCTGGACAAATGGACGCAAATCGATGACGAAATCTGGGCCAAAGTAATTGTCTTTGAACGGAATCGCCGCGTGGCCAAGGCATACGCACGTGCGCCGGTGCTGACCATCAATGGGTCCGATGATGGCTTTGATGGCATGCGGTAAGTACCAGCAAATATGCAAATAATTAAGCCTTGTTGAATTAATTGCTGCCTGCATTGAGCAAAGTCAACAAAATCCACAAAAAAACAAATAGACAACAACAACGCACTCGACAAAATTATTTATAGAGTTAACAAAAAAAGGCAGAAACTAAAGCTAAAAAAAACAAATAGCAACGCAAATGATGCCTTTGAACTTTTAGCGCAAATCGCCGTTTTGAAGCTGAAATGCCCTTGACCCACTGGCAACGAAATCAGCAAAACAGGAGATGCGAATGGGGATTTTTTTTTTGTTTTAGCTTAGTAATAATAAATTACTAAATTACATGCTAATGTGCTCCCAAATGGTCAATGAATGTACGACTGACTGACTGAATGAAACTTGTAGACGCTCTGCTCCAACGCCCATCAAATTGATGGCTTTTGGTATTGCGATTTAATTGCTGTGCTGAACTTGTAATGCCAAAAGATGTTAGAGGTAGTAGAAAAAAAAAAGAACCTTCGGTATGCGAATGCAAATTACGACATTTGTGACCTCACTGCAGCAATTTGTAGCATGAGAAAAGTGCCCAAAAAAAACAACTAGAAGTAGAAACAGACAACAAGTGAAAATGTTTTAATAATTGCGCGTATTTCTATAAAATGAGCTATTTCCGTTTGTGGGCCAATTTAAGTTGTTTACCAAGAATTCTACTTTGATTGTTGATTGTTTTTTGGTGAAGATATTTTTCTGCTGTGCTTGTGGTTGCAGTTATTTGAAATTTTGAGGCCATGCGCACTGCAGTTTTTGGTTAATTAACATATTCCGACTGCAAAATGATTTTTGCCATTGCGTGCCACAAATTGCAAATGCCAAATGCTCTTTTGGCTCAATTGCTATGCCAATTTTTCTTTTCATTCATTTAACAGCCCACACAGAGTCGAGGGTTTACTTGAGTGCTGCGGACGCGAAGTACTCGTAGCCAAATGTCAAGAAGTCTGAGTAGTTGAGCAGGCAGCATTAAAACTTATGAATGGCCACTACAATGACCAAGATCGAATGCATAATTTATTATGTATTAGTCCATAAATGTGCTGATTAAAACGCATAGCATGGAAAACAACAACAACATTAGTTTCAAACTCAATTGGCAGCGAACAAAAAAGGGCAACGACTGCATTGTTAAGCGACTGATGGCGGCTTCGTTTGTGGCCTAAACAAAATGAAGATGCTGCCAGTAAAATGTCAACTGAGCCACTGAACACAAGACCCACTGCATATTGTTTGCTTTCAACTCTTTTTTGTTGTACGGCGATAAGGAAAAAAGTCAAATGAAATTGAAAATAATAACGAAAGTCATTCGTTTCGTTTGGTTGCGATTTCGTGACGAGGTCATCGCAGATTGCAATGCAAATTGCAATGCAACTCTGTCTAGGGACTGTAGCTCCTCTTTGGCCAACAACTAGTGTTTTTTGCTGTCCATGTTGGCTACCTGTTTATGCCAATTGTGGGGTTAAATATGCCTTAAGCTAAAAAAAAAAACATTTTGTCGAGTCGAGAGTGTCAAGTTAATCAATTGGCATGCCGCTGACATCAAACAAAGCCAATTGTCTCGCGTGTTGTGGGGTCTCTTGTCGTTGTCAGTTGTGCCTCTAACCCTACCCTACCGACCCCCCTCATTACCTGTACTCACTTGTTGTTGTAATTAGTCAACCTTGCTAGCTGGCCCTTGTTAGTTACTATTTCTTTTTGGCCATCTTCAAATTAAAATAGTCTTGCTTAGGATTATCATATCCATAGACCATTTTATTCCACACGCAATGTTTTTACCTGGAAATCTGGCAAAATGCAAATGACTTTAGCTACAGTGAGTGCAGCGAGTATGTGCCACTGCTTGTTAGCTTTAACAGTGTCTGCAAAATACTTGCACGTAGCAGTGGTAAAATTAGACATTTGCATGGAAAGTTTAGTTGTTATTTTTATGTGGAAATTAAACTAATTAAATTTGGGATTTAATTGTTAGAATTTCACTTAATTGTAGTTGAACTGTGCCACAGTCATTTAACTTTCACATAGTGTTAACTATGAAATTGTAGTTAGTTTATTTCCCTTTTGTTTTTAAGTGTATCTGAGCTTCGTTGTCATCTTAAAGGTGTTGCATGCAACACAGTTTGGCAACTTATGTGCCTCTAGCTGTAGCTGCTGCTCTGGCTGCTGCAGTTGCATGTAAATTAATTAATTAGACTGTGCGGCGGTTGTGTTGGCGTCGCGTTAAGTGACACGCAGCAGCAGCAGCAGCTGCTAAGGACCACACATTTAATGCAACAGCAGCAACAACTGGGGCCACAACAAGCGCATTTAATTAATGGCAAACCCTTAAACACTCATGGCCAGACCACTTACATGTCCGCCATTATCTTGGGCAACAATTGACATGGCGCCAATATAAATTGTGCTGCTTATGACAGTTTGTAGCTGTAGCCATTCGCTGTTTATTGCTTTTTGCGTGGGCGTTGCCAATCAAATTTGCATGTCGCTCGCCACACAGTTCAGTTCGAAATCAAATCATAATAGCCGGCAGCAATATCAGGCGCAGCGTGATATAAACAGAGCAAACATTGCAACATTTCCAGTTGATTTCATTTCGTGCGGCAAAAAAGGCGCGACCTGTGGCAGGCCAAGGCCATGCTTTAATTTACAGCTAAACAAAAGACAGTTTTTCGATTTGGCTTACAATAGAAACCGTTTTGCGGATTTCGATACCGCAGACTGGCAAACTGATTGCAAAATCTGGCTACTTAGCGTGCTGCACACACGTGCCATTTATCTGCCTTTTTTTTGTGGCCCAGAACAAAGCACAGCTTGGCCTTGGCTGCAGTTTAGGGTGTGAGCAGTAGCTGTGCCGCAATTAATTTATTTAATTGGAGCAAAAGCATAATGTTAACTGGCATTCTAACAATCCCTAATGCCTTAATGAGCGCAATACCAAAATTTATTTAATGCTACCGCAAGTTTGTTGGCCAAGTCTTGCGTTGCGTTAACTTTTACCTCCGTTTTACATATTGTTATATATATTTTGTTGAACCGGTTGTTGATGTCAGTTTATCTGTTGCTGGCCGCAGGTCAAAAGCGTTGCCAGTGCCAAGTTTCAGACCGTACGAAACCAGTCGCCGTTAACTGCAGTCGCTTCCTTGAAGAAGCAGCAGCAGCAGCAGCTGAGGCAACTGCAGCCAGCTTTGACCCACTGCACACGTTTAACTTGAACTCCAAAACAGCCAAAAACCCGCTATAACTTGGACTCTCGCTTTCATTGGCAGCCACAAAACTGCAGTGCAGCAACAGACGGTGCAGTGCCTTGTTGCCTTTTTGCCTTTCGCATTTTTAGCTCATTTAGGCGTGTCAGGTCCAGTTTTTTTCATTATGCATTTATCTTTATTTTATTTTGTTATACTGGACGACCTTGCAACCGATATGTATTTATATATACATGTATATATCTGTAAGCAGCATACGACGTATGCTAGCCACATCGAAGTGAATGCAAGTTTAGGCCAGGCCATGAATTGGTAACTGAATATGTGATTGGCAGTGGGTTTGACTGTTTTGCCTGTTTACCTGGCTGCTTGGCTAAGGGAATTGCAAATAGTGTTAATACCGGTTCATCTTTTTAGCTTTTAATAACGCATTTTGTTGGCTTGAATTAAACGAAGCATTTAGAAACAAAAGAACTGCAAATCCGCTTCACATTGGGGCAACCTTGAAAGCCACATACATCAGTCAGTGGCAGCAGAACACCACAGCAGCAGCAGCAGTAGTCCATGTCGATTTCATTTCATGGAAAACTTTGACACACATTTCAACGGTTTTTACAAGCATTTAGCCAATAAATCAACGCCAAGCAGTCGCTGCCAACGTCGGCAGATGCTATGCGCAGAACTAAGGCACATGGCCAAATGCCAACAGCAATTGTTGCCGTTCTAACAGCAACAGCAGCGCAGTGCAGCGCAGTAGCAGCGCATCATTATACAAATTAACATAAAACATAATAGTGACAGAGCGGCGTCAAGTGAGCTCGGCAGCAGAGACAGGAGCAGTGCAGATAACAGCAACCATAGCGATCTTCACTGCTGCTTCAGTCATGCGGTGGCCTTTTTGCAGAACGACAATTACAATTAGCTTCGTTTCATTGTTTTGCTGCTGCCGCTGCTGCTGCTGCTGGCGCTTTTTGGCCGTTTGCGGCTTCCTCTGCAGCTACTCGTTAGCATTTTAGCCGACATTTTGGCGACCTTAAGCCAAAGCCAAGCCAAACAACTCTTCCTTTACCAGCAGCTTAAACAAAGTTTTTGCTTCCTATGCAAAAAGAATTAGAAAACAACTTGACACTACTTTTTAGCAACAAAAACATGGCCAAAATGAGTCAGCTGCAGCCTCGTTTCTTGTGGCTGCTACAGCAACAATTAAACAAGTCGATGAAAAATATGAAATGTTTATTAAACATTTTTTGGCTGCAGCTGCCACACTTTGCAGCAAACACATAAATCACTGTCAGTGCGAATTTGTGGCAGGCGAATGCACAATTCAGTAACTGTTGTTGCTGTCTAGGGGTGGCGTTGGTCTATGCACCGCCTCTGTTGTTGGCCAAATGTTTTGTCAAACGTTTATTGGAACAAAATGTTGCTACAGCCTGTGAGTCATGCAAAGCTACAATCGAAAACTCAAGTCCCCCATTGAAAGTGAATGTGCCGCCAAATTCTGTTGACGGCGACAAAAGAGTTTTTATATATATTTTGGTTGGATTTCTTAGACTTTAAGCGGCAGCTGATTGATTTGCTATTAATAAAGTGTTGTTCACAGCAATAATAATTGTGTGCTTATAATGATTTGTACCTTTTTCTTATAGCATTGGTCTCTGTGGCTTTGACAATCCCATGCGAGATCAGAAAACAGACGAACTGAAACGCGTCATCGGACAGGTAAGTGTGAAATAAAGTTTATGTATTGTAAAGTGTGCCTAATTTACTGATAACAACAGGCTACAACGAACCGCAATTAGACAGAATTACAGCCATAATTTTTTAAGCCTTTTAATTTCATGTTTTTTTTTTGCTGCTTTGTAGGGCGTCAAAATCAAAATGGATGATGCTGGCAACATACTCGTACGTCGCTATGCCAAGAGCAATGTATTTGTTAAGAGCACCGCCAGCAATCCCAACGAGGAGACGTCTATTGGTGCCGAAATCTTAAAGCTGCCAAATCAGGCGCTCGAAAGCGAAAAAATAGTCAAGGTAAATAAATTGAAATGTGTTTGAATCAACGAGTACAACTACTCGTACTTGTATGCAAATTGTTTTTGTATTGTTTACTAATTCGTTGTCACCCGATTCTCTAAACTCAATACCCAATAGCTCTTCGACATGAAGAAGTTTCAGTCGAACGTAAATCGTGAACTGCGCCGTGCCTATCCTGATCGTCGTCGCTTGGAGACGCAATGCCTATCGGCAGTGGCCTTTGTCAAATCGGAGAATGACATTTTGGAGTGCCCCATTTGGGTGCTCATTGTGAATGTGGTAGCCATGGATATGCTAAAGAGCAAACTGCCGCCAGGTGAGTTAGTGTCTATTTGCCATTGTACCTACAGCATTGAGTGTTCTGAAGCAGCGACGACAACATGCACTCAAAGATCGTTTACATAATAATTTAAATATGTTAAGCTAGCGTAACGTTTGTCAGAAACTAAAGGATTGAATAGTTTCTAGGCTTATTCAACAAAAAGTTATTTTATTTTTAAATTTAAAAGAAGCCCTATGAATATATTAATGGCTTCAGCTCTATATTTCCCTATTTAATGCCATACCCTAAGCTAACCCATTTCATACTTTATTTATTGCAGTGCAACGTCCCATTGTGGACATCAAGAATCGCCCGCGCATACCCATACCCGATGAGGATCCCTACAGTGTCGCCGGCAATGGCAGCAACGGCAGCTCGGGCAGTTCTGGCTTTGGCAGTGGCCACCAGCAACAGCAGCAGCAGATGCAACAGCAACATCAGCAGCAGCTGGGCAAACATTTGAATAATGGCAACAACGGTCATGTGGCTGCCACACGGGAACAGTTGCTGCTGCAGACGCAACAATTGGCGCACAAACGCAGCGAGAACCCACCAAAATTGCCGCCCAGGGATAATGTCTATGCACACGATCTGATTCCAAAGGTGAGACAATTAGCGGCAAAGTTGCTCAAGTGTTTTGTAGCAGTTGTTTGGTGTCTACAATTTTTGGCAGCAGCAAAACTCATATAATACTTACAAGCAAGAAGTGTGGCAACTAGTTCAGCAGCAGCAGCAGTAACAGCAACAGCAACAGCAACAACAACTTGAACTAACGGGTAGCTGTCCATGCTTGGCTACGTGCGCAACGCGGGCACTTGCAAAATGGTTTATGACTCTGTGTGCCCTGTTTGTCACACCCCCTTACCCCCACTCCAACAGCCTCTTACCACCCCCACCAGCTGCTCATACAGTTCTGGCTAAAAATACCAGGCCACTTGTTGCGGCGACACGACGATTTCGCTCATTGGACGTTGGCTTTTTTAGCGTTTTCTTTGTCTTGTCTGTCGTTGAGCTTCACCAAGCATTTGGCTTGCATTCAATAATATTCGAGTCGAATTTCAGCAGCAGGCCAACAAATAACTGCAAACGAATCGCGTGTAATTAATATGCATGGAATGCCGCCAATGGTTTGCCAATGGGCCCAACGACCGACGAGCTGCGACTTGGGGGCTAATGCTATGGGCTCTGGCTCTGGCTCTGCATAACGTGTATGTCTATCCCGCTCTCGCCCGACTGCACAGTTATGGCTAACTGTATGGCTCACACACACTCGCACACACATACATTTTACGTGTGCAGTGATTGTTGGCGCACCTTGCGCAAAGAGTTTGTTGCCTAAGTCTTTTGATTTTGATGACTCGCGGGCATTGGAAAATAAATATTTTAAATAAATGCCCATTTGATGTTCAACTATTAAATAAAATACACAAACATTAAATTGAATAATGCAAAAACTTTTCATAATTCAATTACATATAAGCGTTAAATATTTTTCATAAATCTATTAATAATTTGTATAACTATTATGCTCACAGCCGGACTATGATGACATCGACTTGGAGGCCAGAATCAAACTGTCGCGCGGCAAGTCCGACAAAGGCAAGGACAACAAGAAATATGGTAAGCACAATGTCAAGCAAAAAGTGCTTAAAATTTAAATTGTTTCTCGCTTTTGCAGACGATCCCTATTACTGTGGTTTGCGCGCACGCGTGCCGAACTTTGTAAAGTCATCGAAGTCGGGAGCAAAGGATCAGCGTGATGGCAATGGTAATAACATAATGATGAACGGCAATGGCATTGGCAACAGCGATGGCATGAGCACACTTAGCCAAAAGAAGACATCGATGATCCATAATCATTTGGCTGGCATGCATCCACATCATGTGCAGCAGCAGCAACAACTGATGGCAGCAGCAGCGGCAGCAGCGCATGCTGTGCACCACCAGAAGCCAAGCCATCATCAGCATCAGATTTGGCAGACACGCAGCTATGAAAGTGGCATAGGTATTTATAATCAGGGTGGCTATCAACCACAGCCACAATCACATCAACAACATCAACTACAACAACAACACAAAACTCACGCGCTTCAAATGCAACAACAACAACCACAATCACTGCCAACGGACCTAACAGCTACAACGACAACTAAGACACAGAGCACTGCACCAAAGCACCAACACCAGAATAGCAAAGCACGTAGCAATCAGCTTAAGCAACCACAGCACTTGCACCCAACAGCACAGTCACAGTCCCACACACACGCACACCATCGTCACCAGCATCGCCATTGTCATCGGCTGCATCACCACCACCAGCAGCATCAGCAGCATCAGCTGCACCAGCACCAGAGCCATAAGAGTGCACCCACCGTGGCTTACTATTCACCCACCCAATACTACGATGATCTGGAAGCCTTGGCAGTGCGTCAAGGAGCACGACGTCTGTCCACGCGTCGCACATCGCTGCTGACGTCTGAGAATGCCTGCAACTGTGTCAGCTGCTATGCACTGGCACCTCTTTGCGGTGAGGTGCCGGCACCGCGGCCACAGCGCAGTCTCAGTCAGCAGCAGCTGCGCAGACATCAGCGGCTGAGCGGTGGGCTGCTGGATAAGCAGTTGGGCGTGGCCAAGTGGTGTAGCGAGAGTGATGTTTCAGTGCTGGAGCAGGTGCAGGAGGACGAACCAATGACAGGCATGAATACCGACGATCGTTACGATAGCAACGAGTACGATGACTTTGACCTGGACTTTGACATTGACAATACGGAGAACGAGTACATGCGGCAAATGCAGCAACTGCAGCGTCCCGTGCCGCGTGCCGTGCACAGCAATGAGGAGACTGATCTCTATGTGGATCGCGCTCAATTGCGCCAATTGGCGGCACCTGCATTGCTAGCGGCACGCAGCAAGTCCCAGTCCACGGAGAGTTTCTTCGAGCAGCCAAATGAGGAGGGATCACTGTACATGTACGGCGGACGTAGGCGCATTGTAGCCAAGCCACAGGCAAAGCCAAAGACAACAATGACACCCAACACGGCCATCAATATATACGAACGTGTGCCAAACTCAATGGCATCCGAAGCCAGCTACAGTGGCAACAAGTTGCATGCAAATGCGAAACGAACTCAGTACTACAGCAAGCCACAATTGCCAGCGCCGAGTTGGCGGGGCAGGCGACAGCTTGCTGACAAAAAACTCTATGACAATGCGACTAACAATAACTACAACAATAAGCGACAGTTAACGAACAACAGCAAAAGTAACAATAACAACAACAACAACAACAGCAACAACAAGAATAGCAATGCCAAGAGAAACAATGATGACATCTTGAAGAACAAAAATAATTTCAATAGTAAAAGTAAAATTATAACAACAGCGACAGCAGCAACAAAGAGTTTAGCAATAGCAACAGCATCGACAACAACAGCAGCAACAACACCAGCACTAACAGCAACAACAACTGCCGCCAATGCAACAGCAGCAACAACAGTAGCAGCCACAACAAACAATACACCGCCGCAGTTGCAACAACAACAACAACAGCAAAGAACTGGACGCACTGCCAGCCGCCTTGACATCAGCGACATGGAATCCATTTATGGCTACCTAAAGCCACGCAAGCCGCGCAGTCTCAGCCTCAAGAAAATCCAAATACTTGACTATTGAATGTGTTGTTGGCTGCTGCTCCCTTTACTACCAACGAAATGAGGTTATTTGGCCAAGACAAGAATTGATTTAGTGTTAAATTTGCTTATTGGTTTATCCCAAGGATTGTGGATGATGCGCTGTGTATATATATTAAATGCGAATTTGCCTATTGGTTTTATCTTATTAGTAGCACCTTATTTTTTTTGTACCTGGTATTACGTTAAACTGTACGATCTTATACTAACTCTACTTTAGCTTGGACCCTGGACAGTTTACCATACCTTACCTTTACCGTTAACATTGTACATACAAAATGGTCATAAAATTTACGCTCATTTCATATATAATCATACCAAACATCCCGCACAGTTAGTCATGTAATTGTTTTGACAGCGAAAGTTTGTTCAGTCTGTTTGTCAAAACAATTAGTTGACTCAGTGTATTTGCACATGTATATGTATATGGATATTTGCTAATGTAAATCTACTGCGCTTTTTGTAGATTCCGAAATTGTCGAATCTCCTTACAATCACATCTATGGACGCCATTTACCGCTGCCCACCCGCGGTTATGTGCCCACACCACGCATGTTTATTGGGGAATGGGACTGAGAGAGACAGTGGCGAGAGTGGAGTGGGAGTGAGAGGAGGTGAAAGAATCGCTTGAATCACAACGCACTACATGAGCCTAAAGCCACCCCCAAGCAGCCAAGGCACAAAACATTTTTTAATAACTAAAACAACAAAAAAAACTATTATAAACAATTATTATAAAGCCAACAGTTTTGAGCTGGTAAAACAATAATTTAAGTCAAAATGCGGAGAAGAACTTGTGGAAAGTAGACGAAAGTTCAATAATTAATTAATTTAGCAAAATATTATGGTAATATAATATTAGGCTAGACAAAACATTATTGTATTGTATGTAAAATAATAATAATAACTATAACTTTATACTTGTACTTATAAATTTGCTGCGCATATTCAGTATCAGTTGATTTACGTAGCTATTCTTGAGATTATGACGCAATTACTTTCGAGCGCACCTTCAATCATCAAATTATACTTACGTATACAAAATATATAAATTTCAACATGTTTTTTTTTGCGCTATAACACGCCATTACATTGTATAGCTATAGGGTTTTTTGTACATTTATCGCCTTGTATCTGAGGTCGCACTCTATGCGATGCTACGCAGTACGTTGTAGTTTGTATGTCTATCCAAAACTGCCCAAATCGCAGCCTAATCACAAATCTATGAGTATAGTTTGTTTGTCACATATTAAGTATGTATTACATTTAACCAATACATTTATAAACATTTTTAGGCTGATTTGTATGTTCTTATCGTCATGTTTTCTGTATCGTATATGAGCAACAATAAAATTATATATTAGTTACAATCAAATAAAAATGCAATTCTCATTTACTTTTATTAATCCGATTTATAACTTTTTCTTCAGACTATTTTTCCAATAAGTATTAATCATAAAAATAACTTTCGATTTGAGTTGGTTTAATTTTCTTGGTGCCTGCTGCTTAGATTACATGTAGTAATCTGGGTTCCAATTTGGTGGATGAATGTGATCGGGATTTGGTCCCATGTTTCCAGGGCCGCGTGGATTAATAGGGCTGAAGGGGTCAAAGCGCGCCAATCCGGCATTAGGGCCAAATGAGAAGAGATTGCCAGAGCCGCGACCCAGCGGATCTAAATCTCCACGACCAACATCGGGAAAGCCAAATGGACGTGGCTCAAATCCTTGCGGCATAAATGATCTGCATTTTGTTAATATTAGTACTAAATAAATTTGTTAATATGAATTAAAATCTTACCCTGGTCGTCTAGGTTCTCCAATGCGCAAGGGATCTGTGGTTTGAGCTGGTTGAACCGGAGATTGGTTAATCTGTGTCTGTGTAGTTGCCTCACGTGAATTACCAGTAAACACCTAGAAAATAAAAGATATTGAATTGTTCTGAAACATAAATAAATAAGCCTTCCACTCACTGGATCGCACAGCTCTCTGCGAAAGCGTTCAATTATATCAGTTGCAGTTGGCATTAGTTTTGTGATGCTGCCTTTGACTTCGACCACCAAAGATTCTGGAGTGATGCAAATGTTGGATACATTTTTGGTATTAATGTCCAGTAGATTGACAATCAATGCATCCTCAGTAATATGTGCAATCAGCAGATAGAGCACTTTATCATGCACATATCGAAGAGAGTACTTAGTACTGTCTCCATTCCAGTGATCTGGCAGAAGCTCACTGCCAACTTCATCCTCGGGTAAAGTTTTCTGTTTATAGTATACAAAATGATGACAGCGCACAAATTATTATCGGTTTAAAGTACTCACATCATCACCAATACCAACGCAGCGGAATTTGTAATGTTTGGTGAGTAAAAAGTGAGCAAGGACTATCAAAACGTCTGCCTTCTTATCTATGTTTCGCTCAACAGTTTTGTATAGTAAGTCCCAGCCGTAAAAGAAGTCTGAATTGAAGGAGTCAGATCCCGATTTCGACGTTGATGGTTCCATTTTGTTGAAAACTGTAGAAATTAATAGAAGGCAGATTACAAATAGAGTTGAGACATATTTCACAAGACACAGAAATTAAGTAGGACGTCTAAGTTACAGCATAAAGAAATAAATTGTAAATATTTACAAAAAGCTACTTTATACGATATAAGTTAAATTGTATCGATATGCTCATATAAGCGATATATCGAATCAACATTTTGTCGAGGTATCGATGTTTTTTTAGAAGTATCGTTAAGGGTATTCTAGTAGATTAGTTGATTAAAATGAAAGCAATTAGCCACATACATTAATTTATTAATATTTTTTTTGGGAAATATGCGCTAAAAAGAAATGATTTTTTGCAGCTGCTAATTAAGGCAACAGATTACCGTACTCAATTCAATAATTCTAATATTATTCACAAATATTTAAGCAACTACGAATTTAGTTATAAAAGTAACTACGTACCTACAATAACGGATTTTCTGGAATTCTGAGACAATTCATTTCCTAGAATAACTTTAAAAGTGCCGCATACAAATATATAATAAACTGCACTTTTTACTCACTTGCTATAAAAGTTAATTTTATGTTCACCCTGTCTCAGAGTTTATTTTGCAAGTTATTTAATTTTAGTAATTTATAATAAAAGCAATTGCAATTCACATATGTTTCAAGTGTAGAGCGGTGACGGAAAACAAAGCAGTGCTGTAAACCAAGTTATCAGTGTTGAAAAATACCAGTGCTGTATAATTTACAAAATTTGTTCATCGCTTAAAAATTGTATTTAAATGTAAAATGTGTTTTAGCGCTTAGAAGCTCTTCATAATTTAATGATATTCAATTTCTGTCTTTGTAACTAACGAATATTTTTACGGTAAATGTTTAATTTGGAAGATGTCAGTGTATAAGCGACATTACATGAGTGTGAAAGGGACCACTGCGAGTCAACAGGGTTGTCGTTAGACACGAGTTTTCTTAAAAACTTAATTTTTTTGTATTGTTGAGAAGTAAAGGACCTAAAATATATGGTGTACTTAAAGAAATACTTTTTAAAATCACATTGTGTTATATTTTAAGCAAAAATATATCTAATTTGATATATACGATCGGTAGTAAAAATTTATATACTGATTGCTGATGTCAGATATGCATTAAATATAAATCGTCATATGTTTTAAATCAGATTTAAAAAATAATTTCAATATTTATAAAATCTATGAGTACTAACAATATAGTGCATTATCGGTTCAGAGTCGAAGGTAGAACTTGTTATGTATACTTCGTGTGCTCGGCTCGCATAGTCGGCTGACACGAAGCGGCTGCCATGTTGAAAACCGAAAACCGAGATAGTCAAGCAGCAGTCGAGTGAAAAAAATTATTGCTGTTCTGTCATCGAGTGCTGAAAATTAAAACTTAAAAAATTATTTCACTATTAAAAAAGCTAAGCAGAAAGAGATCATTTGCCGCCGCTTTGTTGCCATTACATGCACATGTGCGGCATGTGTTAGTGTTAGTGTTTAACAATTGTTGCGATAAAAAAAAGCGCGACGCTTTGTTGTTGGCTGACGCCTTCAGAATTTTGTGTTTGTGTAAAAGAAGTTACTCTTTGCGTGGTTATCCACGTGTGGCAATAGCTAAACAATTGCTACCGGCACAGGGAATCCAACACAATGAGCACCACTCCAGTCAGCGAGGTGGCGGCGCTAAAAGTCGCAAAGCCAGCAGCGCCATCGCCATCTCTGAAAGTCTATGACTTTGATTTTGCTGGTAAGTGAAGGAGCCCTGGTCTCGTCGTTGTGTGTGTGTCTGCGGCCCTTGACTAACTTTCGCTTTTCTTGCAGGTACGAGATTTGAGATGGACGACAGCATTTCAGAGGAGGAGCGGCGCTTCTATCACAAAATGTATCCCACCGTGGACATTGTGAATCTGCGCAAAGTCCACTGCACCGTCTGCCGTGCACACCTTGGCACCGCTCCGAACTCGGAGAGCAACATTAAAATGCATCCGATACTGCGTGTCACGCACTGCGTCAAGTGCCATGACTTTTACAACAGCGGCGAATTCTCAAAGGGAGAAGACGGCTCAGAGTTGTATTGCCGCTGGTGTGGCCAGGGCGGTGAGGTCTATTGCTGCTCCACTTGCCCATTTGTTTTCTGCAAGTCGTGCATTGTGAAGAACTTGTCACGCGGTGTCATCGTGGACATTGAACAAAATGAGAACTGGAATTGCTTCAAATGCACCTCCAAGATCTTGTGGCCACTGCGTGCTCAGCACTGGGCGCTCATCAACTACATAGAGACACAAAAGATGTAAGTAAGAAACGATTCCTTTGGGAATGCGTTACTAATTTTTTTGTCGTTGCCAGTGGGCTGCAACAGCTGCCGTTGCCGGAAGGAGAGATGCGCAAACTTATGGGCAAGGATAGCAGCACCTGCTGTCGTTTGGCCAAGGCGAAAGCAAGTGGACTGTCAGACTCAATGGAGAGCCTGGAGTCGAATGCATCAAAGCGCAGTCACGCCAGCTCGGCCAACTCGGTTAAGAAGTCGTCCAAACCACAAGGTCCGCCCACCAAGCGTCCCAAATCCTCCAACGATGAAGTCGTTTGTACTCCCGATCTGCTCAGCATGTTGGAACCCGATTGTCAAATCTCTGTGGTACCCAAGCCGACTATACGCGCTGTTGCGCCTGCGGCAAATGTCACCACAACTCCGCGTATCATGAATGTACAACAGAACTACACAGGCCCCAGCCCCAGTACCAGTGCTAGTACTAGCATAACTAGTATTAGCAATGGGAACAACAACGCCTCTGCCACGCCGCGCAGCAGTTTACCACCGCCACTAGTGCTGAGCAGCTCGGGCATGCGGTACCGCCAGTCAACACCTACTTCAGCTGGAGTGGTGCGTCGTACCGTGGTACCCAATGCCGTACGTAGTGCTGGACCTGTCTTCCACACCATTAATGGGTTCCGTGTCGATCTCAACAGCGCTGCCCAGCAGGATTCTTACCGTTTGCCCAATGGACGACTCATTCAGGTGAGTGTTAAGCTCTAACTCGCTTTTATGATTACGCTTCAATTATTAATGCAGGTAAAACGTCAGGTCCCAGGTGGAGCTCAGACGTCAACTGCGTTGTCGCCTGCGCCACTACCCGTGAATCCACAAGTGATCATACGTCAACGTCCAGCTGCACCGCAGCGCATGATGCACAATCCCGGCTTTGGCTCCAACATGGGCATCTACAATCCGCAAACCAATCAACAGCAGAGAGCGCCACAAATTGTGCGTGTCAACAATGGCAGCCAAATACATTCAGTGAATCTAGCGCCTCCGTCGACGGCTCCGAGTAGTAATGGTGGCACCACGATTATGATGACTCCTGCTGCTGCGGCTAAAGGCCCTACTCTTGTGCGCCATGTCTTCCCAAACACTGCCATTGGCACGGCTCGGTCACAGCTGCAGGAGCAGATCTTTAATGCCATGGAAATCTGTACCCATCTAACAGGCAAAGTGCAGACGCTCACACATTCCAACGCCTACAATCAAGCACGCAGCTATACGGATCTCAAGGAGCTTTACATACATTTGTCATACCTAATGACATACGCCATCGGACGCTTCAAGCAGCTGCAGGACAAATGCCTTATCGATATGCGTGACATGGGCTTCAAGAATGATGCCAACAGCTTGGAAAACGGCCAATTGGCTGCAGGTGAGTTGAAGCTATGTGAATCCTTGAGCAACATTATTCTGCTCTATATAAGAGCGGGGTAGTCTTCGTCCACCGCGTTACCAATCTCGTTTTTTTTGGCTTCTGCTCCATGGCATGCGGTTGCCTGTAGAATGCAGAGCCAAATCTCGACTTATTTTAAGTTTATAACTAGTGTTTAGTGTGCCATTGTCTTTTGTGAATATTTGAACACATGGACGGGTGTTTCTGTATCTAAAAAACTTTTGAAAACAATTTGAATGGTGTGCGGCATGTAAGTATTTTGATTTGTGTTTATGAAAAACTCTGCGAGTTCCATTTCCTTGGCTTATGAAGTCAGCCTCGTGATGATTTGAATTGAGCTCTTGGTCCATGTGTTTTGCAAAATATCCAAAAAAGGCAATGGAATCGAATTCAGCAGCAGTTTTTCGCTAAACATTAATTTTCCACTTTGCTGTTCACTTCGTTTTTGCTTTTAGCTGTGGATTATGTGTGCTACGGACAGCTGGATGATGTGGATCTGTTTAATACGGGCTGCAACAGCTTTCATAATCAGGTCTACGAGTATCGCAAAAGTTTGCATGCGAATCTCAAAGATGGCGATAGTCTTGAGCCATTGCCACCATTAATGCCACTTGGAGTACGCGCCGAGGGTGACCCCAAGGACGAAGACGATGAGCAACCGATCAATCAGCAGTTGGACAATGAGAACGAGGAGCCTGATGATTACAATAATGATGATGATGATGATCTGAACGATGATGTTGAAGACGTAGATGATGACGATGCTTTGGATGATGAGTACGATGCTGTTGGCACCGAAGAGAGCATGAATCGCAACGAACAAGCGCATGCCTATGATCGCAAGCTTACTCGTCTGCTACGTGAATATCCCTCTATCTGGTGCACTCGTCATCCGGATTATGGCAAGTCAGAAGTCACCCGCAAGCAATGGCGTGTTATAGCTAGTCACTTTCCTCGCGGCGATGACATCAAGCTACGTTGGAAGAACGTACGGAAACGTTATGTGCACATCGAGCGTTTGGTGAAGTTGGGTAGACGCTTCAAGGGTTATTTCGACAAGGCTACCAACTATTTGGCCAATAGAGACTTGCCTCGCAGTGACTGGCTAGCAGTCGATTGTGGTGAAGATGATGGCGATGGTTTCGAGCGCAAACAATTGGATGCCATCGAGAATACCATACACAAGGAGCCAAAGGAGACTGCATCACAATCCAGAACACAGCCACGTTTGCCCGTGCGTCCGCTGGAGGTGCGTCCCATTGATCAGCGCATCATTAATTTCGCTAAAAGCCATCCTGTGCTCTGGCGCAAGTCCGCCGATCCCGAATTCAACAGCATTGACGAACAGACCCGCAAGTCGTTGTGGCAAAACTTTTGGAAATCTGCGCCTAGTAAGTAGATCTTATAAACCTCAAAGTAATTTAAATAATGCCTTTAATCTTGTTACAGATTATCGCTGCGAGTATATTGTGGAACGCTGGCAACAAATGTACGAAATGTACAAGTCATTCCGCCTGAAAACCATCAAGGACAAACGAACCTTTGCCAATCTTGAACTAAAATACTCAAAATACTTAGCCAGTTTATATTTTCTATATAAAATTGACGAACAGGATTTACGTGACGAATTTGAGCCACTACAGGATTGTGGACAGCATAGTCCAAGTGCCGGCTCATCCAGTGAATCGGCTGGAAAATTAAAGGATATGCCCGATGACAAGCAGTTTGTTCAGCAGTTGGTGCTAGGAATGCGCGCGTATCCCACGCTTTGGAATCCACGGCATGTCGATTACAACGACGTAGGAGCACGTGAGCGTCTTTGGTCCGAATTGGCCAGACGAATGCCACGCTTTCGACGTGATGCAAATGCTTGCAAACTGCGCTGGCAAATGGCAAAGTTTGCCTACGAATGTTATTGTCGTGAGCTGGATCGCCAGCCAAGGCCAAATGAGAGAACGCTACAAAAGTTGCGCTCCAATTTTCCGCTGGAGGAAATGCGCTTTCTCAATGTTTAGTAACTAGGCTAAAATAATTAACGCTAAGCTTCTTTACATTCTCAACATTAATAAACCAATTAAGACTTACTTTAATACCGGAGTGCATAATCACTTTCCAAACATTGTTTTTTTTAGAAAAGTGAATTGAGTATTATAATTCCATGGTAATTAATATAAAATTTCCTTTTCTGCTTACAGAAAAACAAGCCAGTGATGATGAGGACAATGAGATAGAGATTGTAGAGCCCAAAACCGACACAATCACAATTGATTCAGACAACGAGGAGGAGAGACCTTCAATACCTGTCCCTGTTTCACCAAAGGGCTTGAAAATAACATCTGTTAAATCACAAGCTGACGTAGCAGCTTTGGCTAAAGTCGATCCGGTGACTGCCAACCTGGATCCTAATGCGGATATTGATGTGGCTGCCTTTAGTTCTTCCATTTTGGCCAGTCTATTAGAAGTGGACATAACAGAAGGCAGTGGTGAGGTCAAAACAAGTACAACATTATCCCCTGGAGGAACTGTGCAAAAAAAGCAGCCACGTAAGAAGACAACAAACAAACCAAATCCTGCTCTGCTACATCTGGAG
The DNA here is from genome assembly GCA_035046005.1 of Drosophila acutilabella. Classification (NCBI taxonomy): domain Eukaryota; kingdom Metazoa; phylum Arthropoda; class Insecta; order Diptera; family Drosophilidae; genus Drosophila; species Drosophila acutilabella. The sequence continues at coordinate 8,986,349 of JAWNOK010000024.1, read as the reverse complement.
CGACAGCGCATGGAGGAACTAAAGCGAAACGATGCGAAGCTTAAAATGAAAGTACAAGTTAAGCTTAAACGTGCTGAGTTTGAGTTTCCAGTGGCTCGTGAGTGGATAAATGAACAGGAGCGACTGGCTAAGGAAAAGCTGCAAAAACAGAAGTTGCAGCTGACAGAAGCTGAGTCTGAAGGCAACGGCAAAAAGGAGACTGCAAAAGCATCTGAAGATGAGACGGATTTAGCCACACCAGCGGCCAGTGAAATCAATAAAAATAATTCGAATAAATCAGAAGATGCAAGCACACCAGATGAGCAACAACAGGAAGCTACCGACAACTCAAAAACTGACTTAAATATCGTTGCTGATGATGAGCAGGCCAGTAAAGAAGACGATACTCCAGACGATAGTGTTACCACATGCTCCAAAGACGCAGAAGTAGAAAAAACTGCTGATGACGAAAAAGATAAACTAGAGACTACGGTAGATAATCTATCAAAAACATTGCAAGACGAGGAAGTAAAAGAAAACTCAGAAACTACAGAGAATGAAGTGGCTGATAATAAAGCAGATAACTCTGAAACTCTTCAAACTGAAGACATGGAAACTACAGAGGAGTCCGAAAAGACATCTGCTAACGCAACTAATGCTACAGCTGAGCTACTTGAGAACGAACCAGTGGACAAGGATAAAGCATCTGAAACGATTGACGATATAATCAGTACTCAAAGTGATTCCTTGCTTATACCAGAAATTAAATCAGTTGATGAAACGACAGATAAAGACATGGCCAAGACTGATAATGTGATGCCAATAGAAGAAGACACGGCAACGACTAAGGCTGCGGATGCAGAACATACCATAGCAGAATCTGAGATACAGGAAGCCCATAACGGGGCCACTGAAGCTGAAGCTGCAACTGAAGATCTACTGTCCTCCAATGCCGATGCATCTGCAGAGGATATGGACACCGAAGACTTTAAAGCCGTATTAACTGAAACTCAATCGAACGCTGACATTAATGCAGTTTGATTTTCTTAATTTGGTTTTTGTTTATGATTTGAGCTACGAGTCAAAGTTAAAGCCGTTAAATCGATGGCATGCATAGACTTTTCGGTTTAACTTGTAAATTCGAATGTAATTTGTTATTATAGTTTTTAGAATTATGTTATCATAATGAAACTTAATCAACTGCTAATCCTAGAACTAAATGAGCTATTTGTTTAGCTCGGTGCATTTTCATTCTCATTTTTTTTTTGTTTTCGAAAAACGATACCATTCATTGATATCTCACCATTAATTCAATATTAAGGACATTGATATTAAATTTAATTACAATTATTTTTGAAACATTAAAAAATAATACTATTTTCGCAATGAGATTGATAAGTATTTGTGTAAAGAAAATAAACAGAGCGCTTAGCGTGATATGTTTAAAAGAATGAATAATCCTTGGATATACTTTCATTGTTAACGCAACTAATTATTAATCATTTTGCTATTTTTTCTGGGTGCCTGGTAGTTCTTAAATATTTTTAAGTTTGTGAGTTACAGTTTGGGTAGCATTGTGATTAAATAAGCCGAAAACAGTTTAGGTGTAACTGTATAAGAGCTCTAATGGTAGATGTTTTTGCTACCACTGGTTTGAAACTCTGCTAAATCATAAAGTGTCGCTCACGCTAACTGAACGAAGTATGGTGCATGGCTTTGAACAGGAGAACAGAAAAAGTAGAGGGTGCAAAACTCAGCTTTAAATTTAAGTTAAGAATTGTGATTTTATTAAAATACGTACATTTCACATTTACAATATGACGAGAATTGCAACAAAGGTTAAGAGTCCCTAAATAACTAAGTACCGCTGCTATATAACTTTCTTATACTGCTTCTTTTTGGCTGGCTAACCGAACATGAGTTTCGGGACCAGTTCAGACTGCTTTAAGCGGATTTGCGTTGATTAGAAATATGTTTCGATTCGGATTGATTACGATTAGCAACTAGGAGTAGTTAAATATTAACATCAGAGCACCGGCCCCCTTTCTTCGCCTTCGTCCTTCACTTTGTCTTAGCGCTGCGTAAATTCGATGTGGACAACAGCGATCTGGATGGAGTAGGACGCTCGTCCATATGATAACCATTATAACGTCGCGTGGGCGCCTCATTCTTGCGGTTCAAACGATTCAGAGTGCTCGCACTGGTGGCTCCATTGTGCGGTGGCGGTTTTCGGGGCAGTGTCGAGGTCTGAAAAGAGTCAAATCAATGGGTGATCTTTGTAGGATTTAGAAGCATTCAAAACTTACGCGCTTATTCTGCTCTTGGGAGTAGTTGATCTCGTAGCCCTCCCTGATGTGCTTGGGTTTCCAGGGCGCCAGCATGGACACGGAGCGCGACACTGTACGCGTCATGGGCTGCAATGGCGGCTTGCCCAGGCCAGATCCAGTACTCGATGGGGCTCCTCCACCGCGGCGCACATCGTCACGAGACATGGAGCGACGTCGCAGATTATATGGCTGGGGTATGTCGCCCACGGTGGTCGCGTGTAGGTAAACCACGCTACGCTGACTGTGCAGACTGGACTCGCCCTCGGTGCCGGAACTCTCGGCGGGATATCGCTCACGTTCCCTGCAAAGAATAGACAGGATTACTATAGGCCTACTAGAGAGTAGCCACCGCTACTTACTTGGCCGCTGTGTGATTGGTCAGCAGTCCCCTGCGCTCTGCGCTACGTGCTGGCTTTGGCGGTCCCAGCAGTGGACGATCCTCGAAGCGTTGTGGCTGCTCCGCTGATCTCTCCAGTGACATGGCGCGTCCCTGACGCTTGTGGCGCTCCGCTGGCTCTGGCTCCGAGCCGCTCTCTGAAATGTCTTGCAGTTCGCGGGAACGCGAGTAGTGGCGTCTCTTGCGGAAGTCCACCTCATCGTTGCCCTGCTCCAAGTGCTGCATGGAGCTGGCACGCTGTCTACCCGACGTTGACGTTGAAGTAGCCGCCTGTCCCGACAAGCTGTGGCGATAATCCCGCGACGGAGGCGGTGGACTGCGATCCAGATTGTAGGCACTCTGTGAGTGCTTCGAGTGGGCCAAAAGTGGACGACGTCTAGGCAAATAGTGCTTGAAATTAAGCTATAAATGATATGGAGACTCAAGAGCTCACCTGGGCATGCTGCTGGCCTTGGAAATCGTGGGAGGATTCGAGTCCAAATCGGTGTCTCCAAAGAAGCGCAGATTCTTTGCCGGCGCTGCAGTTGGCGTACGCTTGCTCCGCTTTAAGCTGGAGGTGGTCTCGCTGTGACCATTCACCGAGACATTTAACTGAAGGAAAAGTAAAACAGTTAGTTGGGTATGCACGACTGCTAGACACCCAGTGTTGTGACTTACCTCCTTAGGACTGCTTTTGGCACGTCGATCGAGGGACTTGAACCAACTGGTCTTCTCTGTTTTCACTGGCAACGTTTCCTTTTGATCCTTCGGCTTCTTTAAGGACTTGTCCGTCGAGGGTCGCTTCAGCAGCAATGGACTAGCTTTTGGCGTGGACAGACGACGTCGCATTGAGATGTCCATTGTCTGCAAATGGAATTGGATTCAGAGTTGGAGTTGGAATTTGAATTAGTTTCGCTCACGTATTTTGGACTAAAAGGGGTCAAAGGTTTAGCATTGCACAAGTGGCGACAACAACAGCAACAATGGTTGTAGCAACTTGCAACAGGTTGCTCGTTGACGCCAACAATGTGGGGCAGGTGGCCTTTGCACGAGCCTTGCCACAACTCATGCCTGTCTAATGAGTGGCTGTGGCACAATCAAGCTGCGGTTGTGGGGGCGCAACAACAACATCAACAACAGTAACAACAACAATGTCAGCTCACATTGCAAGTAAACTTGTTTTTGCCATTTGCGAATTGAGTTTGAGTTTGCTTTTTGGCCAGCCCGTTGGCCCAATGAGACTTTGGCCCACTTGTGGTTCATATTAGACTATTGGGCAGGCCTAAAACCAATACAAATGTGACTCTGTATGTGTTTGCCTACAATAAACACACAATTTACTTTTAGACCGCGTACTCAAAACGTTTGCAGAGGTTTATTGGGTTTGTCAAACAACAGAGCGTAAGAGGCTGCTAAAGCGGCATTCGATTTAAGTACAGGGTCTTCAGCAGTCGTCTTACCCAGCTGCTTCCTATGCAACTCGTTTTGATCTCATTGTTATTGCCACTAACAAACCAAAATGGAATGTCAAAGTGGCTAAAAACAATTTGACGCTTACGCACCCACAAAACTTAATAACTAAATATTCAAATAATACCGCTTTTTAGCAGTTTTCAAGCTTGTTTTATGGCCCAAGCTTAAGTCATAAATTAGCCCACAATTTGTGCGCTCTGCCTCTTTATCTCCCTGGCCTACACTTGGCGGCTTTTAGGCCATGCAGAATCTTCCAAATTGAATTCCAGCAATTTATGCTGCTTTGCACATTTTATTTTTATAATTTTTCGGATTTTTCTGATTTTTTAGATTTTTAGACCCTGTACTCTAAAAAAGAGTAGTGGGGTCTATTAAGTTTGCCAGAAGCGAAATGTGCGTAACAGGCACAATAAAGTATATATATTCTTGATCAGAATGAACAGTTGAGTCGATATAGCGATTTCCGTCTGTCAAGAGCTAGAGCTACCAAATTAAGAATGAAAGTCCGTCCTTATGAAATACTTAACAATGTTTACATTTGAGCTTGATATTGCGCTCAAATGTAATGGGTGCAAGCGAGACAGAAACGTTTAAACACATGTTTGAACGTTTTCGTTGCCTGTGTGGCGGCGCCGCCACAAAACAATTCACAGCTTAAGCAGACTCCCTCTCTCTGCGCTAATTGCGCTCAGAGATCTCTGCCGCTGTTTATGTGATTGTTCGCGGACGTCAACAGAGCGCACAAACGGTTTGTGTGTTTGTTCGCTGCCGTCTCTAACACACACACTCTCAGACACCCGCTCTACATTCCAATGGCGCTCAGAGATCCCTGCCGCTGTGTGTGTGTTTGTTCGCTGCCGTCTTTACCGCTCACACTCTCTAGCGCACACACTCTTATACACCCGCTCTATATTCATATTGCGCTCAGAGATCCCTGTCGCTGTTTGTGTGAATGTTCGCGGACGCCAGTAGAGCGCACAAACGGTTTTTGTGTTTGTTCGCTGTCATCTTTGGCGCTAAAAAGGAGCACTCTCTGTTTACTGTTTACGTATACTTCCGCTCCCTACTCTCTGTAATTGTATTTAAATTCCAGTCTGTCGTTTGCTGCTGATTCTGATCGCCTGGTGTTTCACACAAAGAAATCTTCGATTTTGGCCTTTCGCGGTTTTTTTTTGCTTGATCGCTGCGGTCTAAAGTGCCCAAAATCGTTAGGAATTCTTGCTGAAATACCAGGCAAACAGAAATATCAGCAGGTCGCACTTCAAAAATTTTTGAACGTTAACATTGAGCTAACATTAACATAGATTTAACATTAACATTGAGTTTACATTAACATTGGGTTAACATTAACATTGAGTTAACATTAACATAGATTTAACATTAACATTGAGTTTACATTAACATTGTGTTAACATTGAATTAACATTAACATTGAGTTAACATTAACTTTGAGTTAACATTAACTTTGAGTTAAAATTAACATTGAATTAACATTAACATTAAGTTAACATTAACTTTAACAATAATGTCGCATCCTGCTGATTCTGTTGAATCTGCTAGAAAAATCTTCACTTTCTATGATGGTTTTTGATACAGAAACAAACAGAATTAACAGCTGTTCGCTATGCACAGAATTATTTTGCTTAAAACAGGGCTTTAGTAAATTCTGTTGTATCTTACTGTGGATTTCTTTTCGCTTTAGAATTCAACTGGGAATTTACATATTCCAGCTGTAATACCAAGCGAACAGAACTTTTAGTAGATCTCAAATCCAAAACTCAAACTAAACAAACTGATATCAGAGAAAGAGCTATGGCTTAGAATAGCCAACACATGTACATACAATTTCACACTAGATGAAGTACGGGGTCTCTAACAGTCGGTTAGCTCAACTGTTGCCTTTCTTACTTGTCTTCCGTTTTTATTTGTGTTTTATTGTCTTGTATTTTTATGGCCCATGGGCTTTTGAGCATGAATAATGGCCACATATTGTCCAAATCGTTTACCAGCGAAGTGAAATACTCCAAAAACTTTTGACAACGGTCCAAATAAAACACGCACACCTTCTGGGCCACACCTTGTTCAATAAGCCGGGCTAAGAACAAGGCCTCCTGCAGGATGAATATTGTTGTGGAATGGAATCACAGTCACTAGCTGGCTAAAAGCATTTGGATTGCAAGGTCTGAGTGTTGTTGCAACAACATCCGCTTAGAACATCTCCACTTGGCCCACTGTATTGCGATTTAAGCCTACAAATTCACTCAAGCATTGCAAATTAGCTGCTGCAATGTGTACTTTGGCTAATGGATTGCGCAATGGCTCAAACACCTCGGCACAGTAGCCTACAAATCACAGTGTGTGTGCAGAGTGTGTGTACAGAGTGTGTGTACTGTGTGTGCTGCTTTAATCAATTTCTCAAACGCCCCGTTGGACGACGCGTTTGCCAGCTTTCCTAATTTTCGAGACAGACAAACAGTGAGACAGCGAACAGCAAACAGACAAGCTGTCAGTTTGACAAACAGCAAAAAAAACTGACAGACGGACAGACAGACCAACTGACAGACGCATAGACTGATAAACTGTCTCACTGACAGCTGACTGCGTGGGCTGTTTGCTCTCTGCTTTTGTTCTAGCTTAAATGTTTGGCTTTAACGCCTCGTTGCTGCCAAGTTCTTTGCTTAAACGAATTTGAATTCGTTGCCAGCTTTGAATTTGCAACTTTATTTGGCCAACGCCGTACGTTTATTGTTTAAAGTTTAAGCACAAATTCAGACATTCTTTATGACGGCTACGTCTTGATTTTAATACCCTGCACAAAGTGCTAATTGGGTATATAAAGGGGAATGTAAAGACAAGACAAAGGAGATTGGCCAGAGGTACAAATGGCGAGTAAGCAAGCAAATAAATTGTTTATAAAAACAAGAATAAACTTTAATAAAAAAAGCCAACAAATATGCTGCTAAAAACTAGCTCTAATTTGTTTAGCTTCTTTTTTAAAGCAGTTTACAGGGAAGCTGCTCGTCGAGCACTCCCCTAGCTCCCCAATCGCTACTCTAGCTACTACTTTGATTTGCCATGGCGCATTCTCCAAGACGTGTCTCTTGAGAGCTCCAAGCTGACATGACGTCTGCTCAGTGCACCATTTTCGGCACTGGCCGCCCACTTGGACACTGACGGTGAGCAGGAAGTAGGCGCCTTGGAAACATCAAAACAGAAATAGGCAGGCAGCACCGAGCAGCAAAGGCTACAGTTAAGCTAGCAGACTGTTAAAGACCGCGTAACTAATGCCAAGCCTTTCCAAATTGAGGTCTCACTTGATTAGAAATATTTCATTTAAATGGGGTATAAATATGACTCAGGCAAACCCTCTGCTGCCTCAGACAAGCTAAACTACCCGCAAGCTATGTAAAGTACAGGGTCCAAAGAGCATAGAACATGTAGCAAAGTAGAATAAACAAAAAAAAAGCCAAACAATTGCAAAAATTCGCACGTAACGCGGGTTTTCGGGGGCGAATTGTTGTGCGTGTGTTGTGTGTGTGTTGTGTTGTGTGTGTATATTGTGTGTGTGTTGTGTGTGTGTGTGGCGTAGAAGCATCGCCGCGAGACTTGATTAATATGAAATTAATAATGGGCGGCCCATGACCAAAGTCTAAATCGCCAAGTTTAAATCTGACCCAAATGGGGTTAATGAACCTTTGGCCAAAAAGTGCCATTAATTGGCCATTAAAGAACTGATCCCCAAGAACTGCGACTGAACTAGTTACCTTTGGTTCGCGTGAGGTGTCTTCCGCGAGTGCGTGATGCTCGCGATAGCGTGAACGCATCTCCTCCTCCCGGACCATATACCGCTCCCTGTTTCTATCCTTCTCTCGCTCCCTCTCCTTCTCCTTCTCCTTGTCCTTGTCCTTCTCCTTGTCGCGTCGACTAAGTGTGCTGCTGTTGCCATTGGTTAGACGCGATGACTGTGCATCTTTTTTGCTGCTGGAGACATTGCTGGCGCTGCTGCGTCCGCTGCCGCCATGGCTGCCCCCTGCTGTACCGCCTGTGCCCGTAAAGAGCTGCTTGACCTTTTCGAAGCCACCCAGTTTCTTGTTGCGCTTCAGCGTGCTCGCTTCCTGGCCAGACTTCAGCTGCTGTGACTGCTGCTCCCGGCGCCTCAGTGTGCTCGTTGACACCGGATACTTGTCCAGATGCGGATCAAAGTGTGAGCCGTCGTCAATGGAGCGTTCTCGATAGATATAGCTCTGCTCACGACGCTGGCGTCGCTGTTGCTGCAGCTGTTGCTGCTGCTGGGCACTCTCCCTACGCTCCTTGCGCAGAAAGGCTTCGCTTGCACGCATGTCGTCCACAGCTGTACGTTTGCGCCATCTGCGGGGCATACCAGAAGGATTAGTGAGCTAAGACCTAGTAGGTTACTTGACTCACCTTGTGGTTAGATCGCCGTTGAAGGATTCCTTGCGGAAATCATTCTCAATGCCGGAATCTCCCTTGTCGAAGCTGCGCTGCTGCAGCTTGTCCCGCTTGAGGCTGCTCTGCCAGTAGTCCTGCTGCTGGGACAGCCTGTTGCGCTCCGTATGCCGCAGCTCTGGCGATGATCGATACTGATCGGTGCCCGTTAGCTGCGAGTCGAGACTCTTTGGCTCCTGTTCCTGATGCTCCACAGAATTGTAGTCTCGATCCCGTGGCGAGGAGCCAATGCGTTCCCTATGCCGCGATTCACGTACCTGACCATCACGTTGGGTCTCCCGCACGTAGGTTTCCTTCACACCGCCCTGACCATCATCATAGTATTTGGTGTGACGATAGCGAGATGTCTTCTCCACTTTGGGCAGTGTGCTCAGACTGGTGTCGCGATTGTCCAGTGGCTGGGAGCGCACAGCATTGCGGTGATATCGTTCCTCAGCCGCAAACTCTTGCTCCCTTTCGCGCTCCCTTTCACGCTCTCTTTCTCGCTCTCTTTCCATTTCCCGCTCCCTTTCCCTTTCCCGCTCCAGTTCGCGTTCCCGTTCCCTTTCCCTTTCTCTCTCTGGACTGTAGTAATCCCGCCTAATGTCTGTCTCCTGTCGCAGCTGTTGCTGCCGCTCCAAGGTGGTAACCTCGCCAAAGCGACGCGTGAGTATGCGATTCTCTAGCTGCGCTCGCCGATGACCCAGCTCATCCAGATACGGAGCTGGACTGACGCTTCTGATGACCGGCACAATGGGTGGCTCCGAGCGACGCTCCCGCTCCCGTTCCCGCTCCCTCGCGAACTCGTCTTCGTAGTAGAGCTTGCGTGTCTCAAAGCCCAAACCCTCGTCCTCATCGCTGAGGTTACGCGGACTGAGCTGCTGCCAGGGCGAAGGTGACAGTGAACTAGTCACTCGTGTATGATTATTAACTCCATTGGGAGATGGCGAGTAGCTGTCCTGGTTGTGTCTGTCGGTGGCTCTGGGCGGTCGCGGTGGAGCAAACTCGCGTTGTGGAGTGCGTGAGTCGCGACGCGTTGGTTCCTCGCTGTGATCCAGCTGAGCATAGGTAATGCCCTCATTGGGCCTTATGTAGGAGAAAGCTGGCTGAGTAATTGCCGGCTGTGGCGAGAAACGCTCCATGGAGAGCCGCTTCACCAACCCATTGACCGTACGTCCCTTGGTGAGCGGCAGACGCTCCGCGGGCAACTGTGAGCTGTGCATATTCTCGCTGGACTTGGCCTGCAGCGTCTCGATGCGATCCCTGATGCCAGGTGAGACTGTGGCTGTGTGACTTGGACTGGACTGTAGCAGAGGTCCGTCTACTTGAGCCTGTGAACGGCTACGCGTGAGCAGCTCAGCTAAGCCCTGTTCGCTCTCATGCTTCTCACGCACAGTTACAGCATCCGATTTGCGTCTCTCACGCTCTCTAAAGTAATCCTGCTCAAAGTAATCCTCACGCTGTGCCTGCTCTATGATCGGCGTAAGTTGTGGCTTGGGAGCGCTCTGATTCGGTTCGTTACGCTTGGCGTTACTCAGACGACTCTTGTAATCCTTGTGGCCACTGCCCACATCACTCTTACTCCTCACCAATCTACGACCTCCGCTCTCCTCGAAACGTGGATCTCGCTCCACCTGATTGACACTCGTATCACTCTTGCGACTAAACAGACCAAATATCGAGGGTCGCTTGGTGGGTTTCTTGGCCGCGGCGTCACTGACACTACGTGCCACTGGCTTGCCCTTCTTGCGACGCGTGGGCAGCGAATGGAAGCGCTGCGAATCACTAGAGGGCACACTTGCACGCTTCTGTTTAACCCTAAAGGTTGGTATGTTATCACCGTTGGCCGCCTTGCTCTGATGCTGACCTGCCTGGGCGAGTACTAGTGCCGCCTCCTTGCGTATGTCCTCGGGATCAATGTCAGGCGGCAGCTGATGGTAGCCCTGTGTGTGTATGCCGCCAATGGGCTGCAGATTTGTCGTTTCGTAGTCGTACTCCGATGGCTCGTTGGGGCGCTTAGCTAAAGGAGAGGGAGAGAGAGAGAGAGAGAGAGAGAGAGAGGGTTAGTTTAATCAGTTCTGACTTAAATTAGGTTTCAAGCAGCACAAGTTAGTAGGAAAACCCCTTACACTCATAGCCAACAGAAAACTCTACCAAATAAATCAAAACAAAGCCAGCAACAAGTTTAGTCCCAGAGATTAGCTAAAATGAGCACTAGTTGGCATACATGTAACGACAATTAGCACATTGGCCAGCACGATCATCATCATCGTCATCATGCTTGACCCAACGATGATGTAATGCTGCTAGCTTGGCCAGCTAAGTGTGAATTGGCAACAGCTGGCTGCTAAATAAGGCAGCTGGATGCTGGCACTGCCTCATTGTATATCACAATGGATTTGGCATTAGCCCACGTACCGCATTCCGTGGAAACGGTGTAGTCTGTAATCGGGCGCTGTAAGCGCTAATGGCCATTGAGGCGACTTTTGGGCCAAGAGCAAGAACGTGGCAGCTACTTGGCTCCGAACTGGTCTATGATCATAAAGATGCTTCGGCCACTTCCTCACTTGTTCATAATCATTATTATTTAATGCGCCGAAAACAACAACAAAAAAATGTAGTTGGAAAACTACAGTAGAGCAGGTAGACTGTGGAAGACCCTGTAGCAAAGACAGTTGAACAAAGTGAGAGCCGTTTGAAGCTGTCTCCTATAATAAAGGTAACTAAAAATGATCAGATTTTGTAGGGTATGCTACTGTTAACATACCCTGTGAGTTTGAGCAAGTTAACTTAATAAACACTGAGATTTTTCATACCCAGAACTGACCTACCACCAGTTAGACGCAGGCCTGTATAGACCTAACTGCTTATGGGTTAATTTTAAGGGCTACCACAGGTTTTCCACTGGTTTATCACACACTTTAAAGCCCGCACAGCTCTTCACTACAGGGTCTAAAAATAAAAACGTGCCGCGCTATCTCAAGCAGCACACCAAAAGCGATCATCGTGAACAAAACAAGATTGCTGACCAGCTGAACACCAAACAACAACAACAACTGGCACAACAACAACAGCAGCTGAAACGTGCGTGTTCTTTGATAGCTTTTTTAACTCTCTGTTTCTTCTTGTTTTTGTTTTTTTACTGAGCTGCTGTTGCTTGGGTCTTGGCGGCTCATCAACTCAACTGAGTTGAGTCGCAGAACGGGAGCAATCACAGCACAAAGTACGCACGAGATTACGCATCTTGACACTCAGCACTTGTTAAGCGATAGAACACACACACCAGCATAAACACACACATCAGTATACACACACACACCAGCATACGCACACACATGGCAAGTTTGTTGCCTAAGTCATTCGTTTTACATGCGTGGAAATTGCAACAAAACTTGTCCCGATCAAACATTCTGCCACTCGCTCCTCTCTCTCTCTCTCTCTCTCGCTGCTCAGCGCAAGAAAGTTATCGAAACTGTGACTAATTTCATATATTTCTTATTTGCATAAAATGAATAATGACAAGCTGGGCGTGGCATGCGTCAAGTTGCCATCACAAACCATTAAAGCAGGCACCATTGAAGCAGCAAACGCCACGAATCGTTTAAAATAGAATCAAAATACATTTGCAAAGACCTTTTTGCTGTTTAGCTCTGCATATACAATTTATTTAACCCAAATAGCAATAGATGAAGAAGAGTCTGAGAAGAATAAAATCTTTAAATGCTAATAGTTTTGTTAGAAAAATATTTTTAAAAGTCTGGAATTTATTTGGAGTCTATTGTGCCTATAAGTTGTGACTTTAAAGGTGTTTAACTTAAGCTAAGTTCAAACTTTATGTTTAAATGCTTTCAATTTATTGCTAATGTAATAACTAATAATTTATGTAGCTAAAGGCGAACAATCCTGAGTTAACTACTTACTCAAAAGAGCAATAACTCAAAAGAAAAAGTAATAAAAAATATAAATTAAATATTAATTGCTGTATAAAAGAAGTAGCGTTAGTCCTTGGCTAGTTTTAAGCAGACATAACTTTGCTGCAGTATAGAAAACCCGCCAAAAATTTTAAGCTATATTTTATAGTTGAACTTTAAAAGAAAATTAAATATTTGATTGAATTTTGACTACTTTGAAGCCCATTAAAAATGTAATTAAACTATAAACCAATATATAAAATTAATTTTGTTAGCTTGCAAGTCAATCAATCAAAGCATTGCCTCAAAAACCTATCTGTAAATTGATTTAAGCTCATCTAAAATTCGCGCATTTAAGCTGCTCATTTAAAACTTGAGCTGCAGATAAAGATCTTGTTGGCCACGTTTGTTGCAGTTAATAAACCACACAATGAGAGAGACACAAAAACAAAGCAGTCACTGCAGTGGTTTTAGCGAACGAACGCAGCTTGCCAAAATGATGAGATGCGATCAGCTGTCAGTTTAATGTGTCAAGGTAAAATGTGGCTATGCACCACACACACACACACAGACAGAGAGACACACACACGCACTTGTATGTGGTTTGATGAGCTGCCTCTGCTGTCAGTCGACATGCGAGGTTGTTGGCCATCACATTGTGGTGCTGTTGTTGCTTGAGCTGCTGACTGCTTTGCTTTTGGGCAACAGGAAAACATAAATTGCAACTAAGTGACAGTTGTTGCCGCATGCCACGCGGCTGCCAGTGAAACTGAAGTCAATGTCAAGTAACAGTAAATGGCTAAGTCTGCACCGCTGCCCCCCTCCCTCACCACATTCTCAGCGCTCTTTTAACAATGATCTTAACTCCGACTTTGCTTTGGTTTCAACGAGTGCAGCTATGATTGATTGCGAACAGCTCAAAAACAACAACAGCAACGAGGGCAAAAAGCACCACGCAAAATAAAGGCGCTGAAAGGCATTCATTAATTTAATCATCGATCCACTTAATGAATTCGTACCATGGCCAACGGGCTCTATGATTTGTATATCCATGCCGAATGACTCTGAAACGCTTCCCCAAATGACGCCGATTCCGTCTCCAATTCCGCCTCTGATTCCCACTTGTTTTGACCATTCAGAAATGGCCTAAAGTAGTTGCCGTTGTGCGAAATGCAACAACAACCACAATTGTTGTTGTTTTTGGTTTCTTTAGACAAATTAACAAAAAAAACTTTCGGCGCATTGGCGATAAGGCAGCTGATCCCATTTTTGTAGCCTTCCAGAAATTACAAACTGGTTGGCAGCTTGGCACAGAAATTGGCTGCTTGTTCCGGTTCTTTGGAGCAGTTTAGAAAGAGTTTAGTTTAAAAAAGAGTTTAGTTTTCTTTTAAAGACACTTAAAGGATTTAAAAATGTCTTAGTTCATTGAAAAATTCATCTGACGATAGTTCCCAAAGTGCCCTGAATTCCTCTTGTCAAAAAATAACTTAATTTCAAACTTTTTTCATAGAAAGTTAGTCCAGTCGTTGCCTTTGTTTTGACTTTGATTCATTGATTGCCCTAGCATGTCATTGTGTTATTAGCTTAAGCTTCTTAGAGCATCAAAATCGACTTTCACTGGCGTTTATTGAGCAGGCAGCGTGAGTTTCATGTGCTTGGCACATTAAGAGCCACCGCAAGTCTAAAAATGATTCATATCAATCGGGTCTGCAAAACTGTCAAGTGTCAAGATAAGTAGCTATTAGAGCTGCTGTCCACTGTGCCCCACTACACCCCCTGCTGTGACTCTGCTGCACTCTTCACCCGCATCGCTGTGTCCACTACTGGTCTAAGTTCAGGCGAGCAGCGTTAATGAACCGATTGCGGGCACTAAGAAAGGCAAATTGTGCAGCGTGGCATGCCGGTGCCAAAGATCTTGAGGCTCAGGGCCGTTTGTCGACTGTGAGGCATGCCACAGTGCGGTTAAAGCAATGCGGCGCGCCTTTGGGGCATTTCAATTAACCTGCGCACTTTCGATTTCATCGGAGCCGAGCCTAGCACCTAGACAGCGGCTGGGAATGGTACTGGCACTGGTCTTGCTCTTGGTTTTAGCCTTAACTTTGGGTTTGACTTTGGCTTTATCTAGGCGGTTCCCCGAGTGCCGCAATTCCGATGCTAAACGACTGCGCACTCATTCCAGCATTGAAATAATTGAATGCCCTTGTGCGCTTATCGTTGGCTGGGGGGAATAGGGGGCGTTGGAAGGCGCTGTGGCTGTGGCACCACAGCAGGATTCCCAGGGTGTCTAGTTGGCTAGTCTGCTGCTAATCACATCAAAAGCGATGCCGCTGCCGACGCTAGGCGTCCTTGAAGCCAAGCCGAGTTCTCCAATGTGACAAGTATGTAAATAAGCGAGTTGTATTGACATCTGCCTGCCTGGCTGCCTGGCTCGATGCAGCTCCCGCCGCTGTTTATTGCCTTAAAATCGTGCTACTCGCTGGCTCCAATTAAAATTGTAGCTACACTGCGCAAAATTAAGACAGGTGTAGGTAAAAGAAGTCTACCTTTTAGAAACAGCAATTTTTAATGGAATTTTAATAAAGTTTAATTTTTGCAGCACTTTAAAATAGCAAAAAATTATAATTAAATTTTTATGAAATTAAATTTTGCACGCTATTTTTCAAGCCAAATTTTGAGTGACTTAAAATTCTTTAATTATTTTTATATGCAACTTTAATACGGCACTAAGTTTAATACTGTTTGTAATACTTTTTAGCAGTGCCTGCACTTGAGTAGCTGCTGCTGTTGTTGTTGTTCCCTTGGCTGATCTCGTATGACTTTCAAAACAAACACAAATACAAACTTTCGCTAAAGAATGGACGCGGTTCATTCGCGCTAGTCGCGCATTAACGAAAGACTTAAGCGACAAACTTGTTTCATTTTTTGACTCTTTTTGCACACACACCGCACAGCACAGCAGCTGTCAGCATCACATTAAGTGAGAGCAAACAACAACTAACAACAGTGAGCGAAACGAACACACAGTCGCTTAGTCTTTTAGAGTGCCAAAAAAGCAACGCTAAAAATAATCTCAGACTCATTTCAATACACACACAGATTCGATAAACAAATGACGCAATCTTTGCAGTTCAATGCGAGATTCAGGCTAACAGCAAACTCCGTACACCGTGCGCCGGACTCGGGAGTTGGCCAAATAGAAGCAGCAGCAGCAGCAGAAGAACTGGAAGGGAGTATATTTTCAAGTTGATCGACAACTCCATTTGGTACGTACTCTCTACACTTCCCGTTCACTTGAACAACACTTCAACACACACACACACACACACTCACACACACACGCAGACGTTTAATAACTGGCGAACGCGACAACAACACCCAATGCCAAGCAGGCTAAGAACCTGACTGAGACTACAACTTGGCCAAAACAACGCGGCAACAACGGCCAGTTAACAGTGTGGGCTGTAGCGGAGGCTAGAGGGGGCGTGGCGGGGCAAACAAGCTGCTGCTGCCTACGCCAATGTCACAAAAGCAAAATAGTGCGAATTGGTGGGCAGGCGATGCCAAAAATGAGACTTACTTATTAATTAAGTTTCTTTTGGCCAGACGGGCTGTTGTTGCTCTTGGCGCAATGGCGCACTATAAAACAGAATATGCAAATTATTTAAATTATGAACAAATAAAAAAACAACAGAGAAACATAAATGGCATTTTAATGGTGGCGATGGCGTGCGCGCGGGCAGCCCCAAAGATCATCGTCGTTATCGTTTTCCTCTATCCCCAGCTGCCCCTGCCCTTCCCTGCCCCTACTGCCTGGCTACCCTGCTGTGTGCTGTGCTCCACTGGCAGTGCTGACTTCAAAGCGCGTTTGACAAATACGCGCAAAAGTCATGCCATGTGAATACTGCGTTGTAGGTGGAGCACAAACAAAGCCATCAGCAGCAGCTGGTAGGCAGTAATAAGCTAAAACATACCCTGTATTTATTGTAAACTGTCTAGTGCTTAAATATGTTTAAGTTTCCTATACAAAATTAGCAATTAAATGGCGTAAAACAAGCTAAAATTACTACTCAATTAGTTACTGCTGCCACTTGCTTTATAACTCCATCACATATACCCCTTTTAACTCCATTAACACTGGGTATGCTTGGCCACTTAAAAAGCTAATCAAATTCAAAGCTAGCCACAAATTAAAAATCACAGCAAGCGAACGGTGCAAAAAAACACAGAAACAGCAATGAAATAAGAAAAATGCACGAGTCGGAAACGCGTTGGCAATTTCATAATGACGTTTTTTTTTGTTTTGTTGCGCTACTCAATTAAATTAATTAATTAAAACATATAAGAGCTCATTAAAATACGTATTATGCACTGCAGACATAACTCAGGCAAATACAGTGGCAAACGGAGCAAACAGTTGTTCATCTCATTTGATTACAATTGTGTTCGAGTGCAAATTGCATTACGCAATCAGAGCGGTAGTGTTGTGATGCTGTGTTGCTGTGGTTAACTAACTGTAGTGCCATCACAGCATTGGCTGCTTAAACTCTCTTGAACTCGCCTTGAGATACATTCTCTTAGCTCATACATAAATTATGTGAATTATGTCATCAAGTGGCAGAATGGGAATATAAGTGTATCTGTATCTCAGTCTGTATCTGTAGCTGTATCTCTAGAGACAACAGACAGCTGTGCGTCAATTAAGGCAACTACAGTAGTCACTCACTAACATAATTAAAGAAATAAGCAGCTATTCTTAAAGCCAAATTGATTTTAACCGTAGTTTTTGCAGTGTCTGCTTAGCGAGTGTCTACTGTGCTGCCTGTCCACACTTGTCCGCCTTTCAGTCTGCAAGTGCATCACGAAGACGACCGCCTAAACAGCTACAACAACAACAGCAAGAACAACAACTAACAGCTGGCAGCCTTTAGAGCCGACTTTTATTACAACCGCAACTCGTTTTAGCCAAATTTGTCGCTTCGCAAGGTTGCCTCGCAAATTGTATGAGTTTAACTCATACTCAGACTCACACTCACACACACACTCACACACACGCACTCACATTTATATTCTCGCATTTATAAGATCATCAAGTTGCGCATTTGTTCGTTAAGGCTAAGAAAATTTGCTGAAATTAGTCGTTTTGTACTCAGACACTTAAATGAAATGTGGTTTTAACCCACAGGCGCATAATTTTCTTTATAAATACGCACACACACACACACACACACACACATACTAAATAGTCTTGGCGCACTGTGGCACAAAATTATATCATAATTTTTCTCTCATATAATTGCTTTAATTTGCATGCGAGCAAAATTCAGTTCAAGCATTGTTATGTTTAAATAAAAGTTTATATTTAAACTCATATATACTACATAAACGATCGTTAAAGCTTAAACGTTGGCGCCTTGGCCGTTTAAAGTTGGTACCTTAATTTGTTATACTTCTTTTTAGTTAATAAATCAAACTTAAATGCATCATTAAACTTCATAAAATAACATAGCTAAAAATATGCAAATCTTTCAAGTTTCTTTGCAAAACTCTGCTAAAAACTTAACTGATTTAAAGAGTTTATTAAAATTTCTATTAAAAACACTTTAAGCTTGGGAAGAATTGTTTTTTGCACTCAAAGCTCAGAGTTTCCCGCTTTAATTCTTTTACTTAAGCTGGAGTTTCTTTGCGCACGTCTTTTCAACACTTTATAAGTACTTAGTAATTAGCTTTAAACCTAATTAGCTAACAAGGCCAAAAACAAACCAAATTCGCCTTAAACAAAAACTGTCACAAAGTTTTTTTTTTCTGTTTGCAAACTGTTAACGTTAATTACAAACATAATGAGAACTTAAAACCATATTGGAGTACAGCTGAGCAACACACGTACACAGCCCAGTTGAGAGCAGAGCTCAGCGTCTGGCTATAACTAAGGAAATTCAAGTCGTCCAAAAACAGAGGAAAGAAAAAAACAAAAGACTTAGGCAACGAACGTGGCATGCCAATTTACTAAAGACGCTGAAAGGGGAAGGAAGTGGGGTGAAGAGGGAAAAGGAAGAGCGCAGCAGCACATATATTAAAGGCAGCTAAATAATTTACATTTGTGCCGCTTTTGTCATAATCAATTTTTAATTTCTTTATTTCAGACAGTCGCCATAAATTCCATTCCGGCTTTGGAATAAATCGCATTGCCCTGCAATTAAATGCGGTCGCTGCGACTTGCGATTGTTTCTCTGCTTCCACTTCAGCTCCCAACTTCTTTTTCTACTATTTATTGCTGTTGTTGTTGTGGCTTATGCTGTCGCTGCTGCCAGACATAATCATAACAATAATAATGTAGTCGACTCTGGAGACAAACAGACAGCTGCAGTCGCCGTCGCCGTTGCCGTTGCAGTCTCATTTAATGCGAGTGCCACTGATGAGTTTTCTGGCTCCCCACTTACCACCTACCCCCTCTTTCCACTGCTAGAACTTGTGGCTCTGCTAGCGACCCCATCGACTGATGTGCAAAGTGATACTTTAGTTTTTAACAGCCAGAGAGACGCAGAGACAGCAAGCGACCGTGTTGTCTCTGGTTTAGAGCATGTAATGCCTTATAAAATATATCTACTTATTTAAAATAGTTATATATCTGAGTGCGTGTAGTCTCTGTGTGTGTGTGTGTTTCTGTGTGTGCTCAGAAGCTCTCAAGGTAAACTACATTTTATTGTTGAGGCGGCATTGTTACGAGCATTGCTTTTGGCATTCGTTCTGGCTTACTCGCCCACTTCGCACTCGCTCTGTTTATGCTTATAGAATACTTTATATATACACACATATAAATAATAACACACAAGTGTCTGTGTGTGTGTGTTTGTGTGAAGAATCGCAAATTGGCAGCTCGGTTGTTGCATATAATCAATATATCAAAACAGACACATGTCAAAAGTATAATCAAATTATGCAATTGAGCGGCACACTGCGAGAAAATATAGAGTAATAAAGCAAATTGTTGACAAATTGTGTGTACTACTACAGTTCGTCATGTAAGTTATGCACTTTATGACTAGTCGTACAATGAATCACTTAATTTATGCACTCACTGAACAATCATTTGGAATTTTGTTGTGAATTTTTTAAGGAAACGCGCTGTCTAGTCATTCAATTGTTATTTTAATTAGGCTGTTTAAATAAATACGGAAGCTTCGAATTTAGGGTAATACTTTAAGCAGTTAAGTATACATCGATTTGATTGCTACAACTTTTCTCGCGGTGCAGCTAAATGACATTTGCAGCTGCCTCCGGGGACAATACGATTCCCATTTTAGTAACAATTCGAAGGTGATTCGCTTGCCCAGTTCTAGCTGACCATCTTAGAACCCAGCGATTGCCCAGTTAATTAGTTAGTTGAATTATGTAGTCATTTCATTGATCATTCGATCATGTGAACGTGGACGTGATCGTGGACGGGGGCAGCAGGCAGCGTGGGTTGTTAGCGGCATTGATTGACCAAAATTAGCGTATGTGAATGTGTGTGTGTGTAGAGATGGGTGTGATGTGTGTGTGTGCGCAGTTTTGGCAGCTGCATGGAAATTTAAGTTTTATTCATTTTATGCAATTTATTTAATTTTTTAGTTGACTGAAAATGTCTGTTAAAGTCACAGAAACAAAAGCAGCTCCAAAATACAAAAAATTAATAGTTTTAATATTATAAAATTATTTTATGAGATTTTTAATTAATTAATAAATGTCTGTTAAAATTAATTTCTTTGTCAAAGTATGCATTTTATTTTTAAAAAATATTTTAAGTCTTTTTGAGGGCGATTTGTAGTTTAAAAAAATGTTTTTTGAAGCACAACAGTTTTAGGTATGCAAGTGTGTTTATTTTTTGTGTGTGAGGGTGTCTCTGAGTCTATGAGTGTATGAATGTATGAGTGTGTGTTTTTGTGTGTGTTGTGGTTATTTTTTGAGCTTAGACTGCTTAGCACAACACACTGACCTATGCGCTTCACGTGAACATCTCGATTAAAGCTGACACGTGGTCCGCCATTTCCCGTTGCTGCTGTGGCTGCTCCTGGCAGTTGCTGTGGTTGCGGTGGCATTTTGGCTGGCATCGAAGTGACGGCTGTTGTAGCGGTTTTTGTTGCTGCTTTTTTTTTTGGTGTTGATCGCTTTGGACTTTATTTTCACTTGGCTTGGCAAAATGATTAAGCTGCAGTTCCGCGCATTTTGATTCAGTCGATTAAAACCTAAGTTTAAAGCACTTAATAACTTTTATAGCTTTTAGCTTATAGCTTTTTTTTGAGGGGGGTTGTCAAATGTGTCGAACTGCAAGTCGAAATGAGAAAAAAGACAAATCTCAAAGTCAAATCTCGTGCAATTTGCAATTATTTTGATATTATTTATTGGTTTTAATTATTATGCTTTTTATTGTGTTTCATTATTACTTTGATTATTATGGTTATAATTATTATTGTGTGTTTTTTGTGCACTTGAGTCGCTTGTTAGACTTTTCACCCGATTAGACGCGACCTCGTTTAATTTTTTGTACTTTTTTTGGTTAAATTTTGTGGGTTAACTAAGTTAAGTAAATCATCTGCTGGTTTTTTACTAGCTTAGCGCTTTATTAATGGCCAATTCACATGCCAGCGAAAGTGTTATTAAAATTAAATCAGAGTTTGAGTTACAGGAATACGAAAAAAGATACAAAGAGTGTTTTTTGTATGCGGCGCGTAACTCCATTTGAAGACAACGCAATAAACCATAAGAAATTAGAAACGAAAGACAACAACAAAAACAACAACAACAACGACAGTGAAAAGAATAATTGCCAATTAATAAAAAGCCATTGACTCTGAAACTGAATTCAAATCCAAATCTGAATCTCAATCTGAGACCAAGTTGGCAATCATTGTGGCCAGAAGGGGTATAGTGTTTTGAAGTGGGCGGAGCGAATCAAGTTTGTTTTGCGTTATGCTCGTTAAACCTGAGCAACAACAACAACAGCAACTTAGACAACATGAGGGTGTTTGTCTGCATACGCGATTTAATTCGCCTTTTTGCCATTGTCACATGCGAACGAATTCGAATTCGAATTGGCCATGCTAATGTGTGTGTGTGTGTGTATCAGTGTGCTTTTTGTGAGTGAGTGGAACGAATGGCCATACAAAGCGGATGTCGAAAGAACTAACTTCACATCAACCATGCTACACCAGCCATTGCTGGCTTCCTTCTCCCTCTACTCCCCTACTTCTAAGCCTCCACCTGCCTTCCCCCTTCGCTCCACCAACGTCTGTTGGGTGTGTCCTGCAGCAAAAAATAGCAAAATGTTGATTGCGATTAAGCAAACGCGATAATGTAAGTATTCATATTTGAATACGAGTACACAAACAATGCACTGCCTGCCTCGAGGATATGCCGCACACACACACACACACACACACACTGGTGTGCTAAGCAGGCGCAGCCAATAAGCAAATACACACAAACACACACACAGTGTCTGCGGCAGACACGCACCCACCCAAACCGCAGGAGCGCACTGTAATGTCTACAAAATGCTTGTCCATTATGGCACCTGGACAAGAGTCAAGCATCAAGAGTCAAGAGTCCACAAACAAGTCTACTTTGCCCCACTGTACCCGCTGCTCATTCACTTACTGGCTTACTTACAGACAGGACAGCTTGGCACTCTAACAAGCACACACACACACATCTACAGCGTGTAGAAGAGGCAATTGTGCGACTAGACATCAATGGCGACGGCGTCTCAGTCTGGCAAGGGGAAGGGGGGGCACAGTGGGGTGAGCAAAAGCGCTGCAAGCTGCCAATAAAAATCCTTTACCATATAATTTGAGTGCGCATGCGTGCGCTCTGCAGCAGCAGCAGCGGCAGCGACGGCAGCAGCGACTGACGTTGATGGGAAGCTGACTAGTCAGCGTGCTTGTCTTTGGCTCGGCCAGGTAACAGAGCTTACCTTCTGGGCTTCGCTAACTTGGCCAAGATGCCGCTGTCGCTGCTGCAGTCGCCGTCGCTGCTGATGCCGATTGCTGCGCGTTGATTGCGCCATGAACGTGATTTGTTTGTAAACACGCATTATTAAGGTGTAATAAACATAAAATTTGTAGCGCTTCAGAGACAACGCACACACAAACACAGACACTCAAACATGCACAGAAAGAGAACCAAGTAATGAGCAGTGCAAGCGAGATAGCAACACAAACATATTAAATAGCTTTGCCAAATGCAATTTGACATCTAATTTCGTCGAGTGTAGCTCTCAGCGCAGTCCATTAAGCGTAAAATTATTTTCAATTAAATAAATTTTATTAAATTTGCTTCTAGAATAAGCTAATTTATTGTGATTATTTTTGGCATCTTGCCGACGCTAGCAGGCGACAGTTTCGTTAAGCTCGTCAAGTTCACGTTGCGTCATGAGAGGGGAAGTGTAAGAATGGGAGTGTGAGAGGGTAAGTAAGTAAGAGCGTGAGAGTAAAGAAGTAAGAGCGCAGTGAGTGCGTACTCAGCTAAGCTTTATTAACAGTTACGCGTGTGTGCATAAGTGCAATGCCTGCATGTAAAAGTGTTTTCGTCTCCGTTGCACTGCTGCGTGTTTAGCTTAAACGTCTTGCTCAGAACAATAATGACTCTGAACTTGAACTTTAACACTGGACGCATAAACAGAAGAGTGGGAGAGTGAAAAAGCACAATCAGCGGACATAATGATAGCAGCTGCCCAGCCCAGCTTAGTATAGTGCCCCTCCCCCTCTCTTCCCCACCCCTCTCGCTCTTGTCAAGTGAAACCAAAAGTGCGCACAACGCAATGTAAAAAAAAAAACAGCAAACAAACAACGCGTTCGCCCACTTTGCGTTTTGCGTGTGTTCTCAGCGCCAGCAGCGTTGACCTTTGGGGTTCACGTCGAGCAACAGCAACAACAACAACAACGGCAGAAATTGAGTCGGTCTAAGCCAAGTTAAAATGGTCTGAGCCAGCCCGTTTTGGGCTGAAGTGAAAATGAAGGTGTAGTCCAATTTGTAAGTATGGTCCAAGCCCCGAAGGCCCCAGCACAGCAGCCGCCGTCAAAGTTATGCAAAGCTTGGACTCTTCTGGACTTAGACTCGGGACTCGGGAATTCTGGACACTGGATTCTCAAGTGTAGAGTCTGGAGTCTCAAGTCTGGATGCTGGATGCTGTACTCCCGCTGGACAACATTTTGCCGTCTTGAGCGCATTTTTCCATGCGTGCCGCCTTTTGCTTTGTTGGTGGCGCTCTGCTGCTGTCGATGTTGTTGCTGCTGTTGTTGTTGCTACGTCCATTTGCCGACTTGGCAAATACTTAATTGCATTTCGATATCTATGCTCAGGCATCTGTGATGTGGATGCCGCATTGGGCTCTTCAATACCTCTGCAGTAGACATAGACAGGCAACTGGACACGCAGACAGCCAAGAAGCATTCGACCCGATCTTTTGTGTATCAGACGACCGACGACGACGGCAACGACGATGACGGCGTTCCGACTGCAAACAGTCTACTCGCAATCCCAGCTCAATTCTAGAATGCACATTTTCAAGCCACACATTTTCGATTTTTACAACTAAATTCCCCTGATTCATGAGCTTTACTAAGGAAATTAGTAATTGCTACTCCCATTTTTCCATTTGGAGTGCCCTGTTGCATATCTGTGCAGAGAATCTTCTTTTGGGGTAAGCGACAACGATGACACGGCGAATTCTAGCAGACTCCTCTCCCTTCACCTCTTGCGCTTGCATCTATGCTGTTCTAATGCCTTGCACATCCGCTGCGGCGCCCACACACACACATACATATTCCAATGTCAGCTCATTATACCCTGTATTCAGCTGTTTTCCAAAATTGGCTTGCTCATTCATTTGGCTCACCTTCTGCCTTCAATGAACTCATCGTTTGTAGAGTCTATAAACTAAGCTGACACCATATTGGGCAGATTGGTAAATATTTTGGCTTCTCTACTAACCCACAAGTCCAAATTAATAAAAGTTTTGCATTTAATGACGTCATGAACAAAAGAAAGTTGTTTCTTTGTTGTCTATTTTATTAATTTTATTAGACATTTCTATTTTAATAAAGCGACGAATTCGCTAATCGTTATAAGGTTTAAACTACTTTTTGGGCGAAACACAACTCCATAAAGCTTACAGGGTAACAGCTAATCAGAAAAGGTAAAAAGGGAACACCAGTAATAGTAAATACAAGCCTTAAAACTCTTCACAAATGCTAATACAGGGTATCAGCTAGTCGCACACACCCGGTGCTGTGTAACTTGTGCTCAACTCGCATCCGTTCGCATATTGTTTGTCATCGTTTTGTTTGCTGCCGCACTGTTGATGGACGGCCGTCAATCTTTTGCCATCGGTCGCAGTGCCCCCAACCTTAGATCTTCAGCTGTTCCACTGCTCCGCAATTCCCCCAACGCAACTACTCTTCCCACCAGTCCCTTGGCGCTTGCCCCTTTCCTCTTGATCGCATTGTGCTTGAGCACGCTGTCATTTTCACGCTTTGTTAGCCAACTAAACTGTATCTGTGAAGTCCGGCGTCTAGGAAGCGTCACGTTTTTTGTTTTTTTTTTTCCTCCTCTGCTTCTTCTTTTTTTCTCCTCTTTTATTATTTATGACTACATATTTAGTTTATTATGTATGTTAGAAGGTTAATCTCTGCGGCATTACATTGCAACTTTAGCGCCTTTGTGGCAAATTTCTTTACCTTCGCTTCATACTTGAACGATGCTTGTAGTTGTACAGCGCTGGTCAGCTGCATAGAAACGGTGCAGCAAACGGTGTATGAGAGGTGGCATTTTTTTAGACTTTAAGCCAACTTCACATCTATAAAAACTCTTAAAACTCTTAAAGCTACTTTTTATTCACTTTATGTATCTGTGTAATCAACGCCACAAATTGGGTGCCCCTTAAAAAGCTGCTTACTCGTGAAGAGATTCGTTAAATAAATGTTATTGTCTACTTCTTGCCAAATCTGTAAGTATTTTGATGAGAAATGTAAATCAATCTTGTGTTTTGTTGGTATCTATAATGGCAAATGGGATGATTAATGTGCCTCTTGAGACTTGAGCTGCACCCAGCGGGACAAATTTCACTTTTTCGTATTCATAATACAATAATTAACCCAGAGAAGAGTATCTAGTATCTGTATGTAGTGGAGGAGAGTGTGTGTGTGTGTGTGTGTGTGTAGTGTCTACCGCTGTGCCATTTTTCCATGTCACAGTTGCCGACTGTGCGACTTTTAACCTGCACGGAAATCAATTAGGTACCATATCCAAAAAGATATAGACAAACACACACATATGCAATTTAGGTTTGCCAAATAAAAAACAACCGATCGATCATCGAACATCGGCAAAATTAAAGCTCAAAGCGAACGCTGAGTTGGAAGTTGGCAGTTGATTGTGATTGTTGGCTCAGTGAGTTACGAGTTACGAGCAACGTATTTTTATTTATCAATTAAATGAATCGAACATTTTTTATTGTGCGCAATTACCGCACAAATATGAGCCAAGTTTCGTTTTGGCCAAATCATTAAAGTTGCACGAAGAGCAGGTTTTCCACCAAAACCTTAACTTCAACTTCGGCTTCGATTTCGGTTACGGTTACGGTTGCATCTTCCATCAGGCTGTCAACATTTCCGGCAAGCTGGTCGAAGGTGGCAAAGGTCAGCAGCGCAGCAAACGAATCGGCACTTGGCACTCGTGGAACGTGCAACGTACAGCGTGCAGCAACAAGCTAACAGCCAGCAACATGCAACGACATGCAATAACATGCAGTGGGAAAAAGGGCGCCTAGCATGCAACAACAACAACACAGCGATTGCCTTCTTTGGGTCTCTGGTCCAACTCATAATCAAACGTTGCATGCCCCATCTTCCGCCTTGCATAAGTCCATGCCCCAAACACACCAAGAGTTTCACTTTTTTTCCTTTCTTCTCAGTTTTCGTTGCTTTTTTCCTTGTCTTTTGTCCAAATCTGTCGCTGCCGGGTAATTAATGCCAGTGGGCTTTACTGTACCGGTAGCTGCGATCGTATTACGACTAACCCATAATTTATGCAAATTATTGCTGAAACCTCAGTCCAATTATTGATAGATTTCATTTCATTTCATTCGATTCGATTTGTTTTGATTTGATGTAATTTTATGTGATTGATAGAAAGCTTAAGTTGGGGGGACATTTGAGTGTCTTAAAATAGTTTTCAGCTGACTGATGGATTCCGAAATAATTGCTTAATTAATGATGTATCTGGATCGATTTTAGTTAGGAAATAAATTAAAGTTTAAAGTCTTAAAAAAAATTTCAAATTGGTTACCCCAACAGAACTCGCCTTCAATTTTTAATAAAACTTAATCAAACAAACTTCTGGGTCACTTATGTGGTACTTTATGCACCAATTATAATGTTTGTCAAGTTGTTTTTGGGTTCATTGATATTCCGTTCGAAGAGTTCCGTCAAATGTTATTGACCGTAAAGATTTGATTTTGGATTCGAACTTGGAATTGGAATTGGGAATGGAAATTGAAATAAAACTTTGAATTCAAAGCAGGCAGCTCGACTTGAGTTTTATTTTGTGGACAGATAGAGGGTATTGGGTGACTCAGTTTCAACATTATTTATATTGCTTTTTTGGGTATTATTTGCTGAGCAGATTGAGCAATATTTCGGCCCCATTGCCGCCCCATTATGAAAGCGTTACAAATTTACCTTTTCCCTGTCTCCAAAATAAAAGCAAAATGCAATTGCCAAAAACTGACGAAAGCCAATTTAGTTGATAAGACCAAAGACATTGCAACAATGTGAACTGCCTTCATCATCATCATTATTTATTATCGTTACGAGTAGCCATAAATGGACTCAAGCTTCAGTGCAGTCAATGTCACCAAAATTAAAGAAATAAAAAATAAATATAAAATATAAACCTGCTGATGATTACGAGTCTCTGGCGCAATGACATCACGATAGCCCACACATTTTGTCGATCAATAAATATCAAGAAATCTTTATATATTTTTTTGTATATATGCTTTGTAGGCCAGAGAACAGAGAAATTTTGCTCATTTCGCAACGCTTTGGAGTTCTTGTTTTGTGATTCTGTGATTTTTCTGGTTTTGTGCAGACGCAGTTCTTGGAATTTCATAATTGGCTTGGGATGAAAGCTAAGCAGTTTTTAAGCCACCAAAACTATCAGACAATACATTAATTTAATGACTTCATTGAAAGCATTCTTGGCTAAAATCATGCACGCCCCGAAATTCGCTTATCCCAAAGAGTTTGGCTTGTTATAAAGCCAAAGAAAGTAGCTAAACGACACTATAAATACCCTACATTAAGCACAAACATTAAAATGTTATTTTACAGGGATTACAGTGTATCAAAGTCGCCTGTGTGCGTTACCCCAGCCACCTAAATCTGAGCTCAAACGTTCCCAGGGCGTCGTATTGCAGCCAATAATCTGCACCTGTCAATGCTAACGGCAATACACTTGACACCTGATACTGCAAATGGCCAAAACCAGAAGGAGGCCAAGTGAACCGAGTTGCTAATGTGTTGATTATGAATATGTTATGATTTGCCAGCCTAATTGAGCTTTTAACGAGCATTCGATTGCTTCGAGTGTTCAAGTATTCGTCTCGAATCGTATCGAATATTCACTTCCGCAAATGATTTTTTTAAAGTGTCAAATGCTGTTTACCGTTCAATTGACCGATCGCGACTTCCGCTCGATCAGCAGACGTTAAAAAAAAAGAATGCTTTCAATGCCAGCTGAGACGATTGTGTGGCCTATTTGGCTTACCAATCAAACGCGATCCAGTTAACCAATTTGTTAACTGTTTTGCCCCCTGCCCACAAAACTCAAAAAAAAACACGCTTAAATCAACAATAAGTTAACAAGTCGTTGGCTTTCAGGCCGACTGTATAAATGTGTATATATCTGTAGCTGTATCTGTATAGATATTCACACACTCACCAACGATTACGCCATGTGGAAGACTGTCGAAGTCTGTCGATTTTGACTCTTTGATATAGTATTTTTTCTGAAGTTGCCCCGTGGGGCAATTAAAGGTGCACGATGCGAAAGTGAATGTTGAATTTTGGTATTTTGGATTTGAAATTTGAAAATTTTGAATGCTCCCCCTGTTCGATTAGGTAAGGTCAACTCACGCATTCATTAACAACTTTATTCAACATTCAATAGTTTTCGTTTTAAGTATTTTTTTTTTATTTTTGTTGATTTGACAATTAACAAAAGACACTAAAAGCCAGTCAGCTATGCCAATTTGTTTAGCAGTCTCAAATGTGTTTACAATTCGCAATTACAAACGAAATGTGTTTTAACAAAATGTTTCGTGGAAGCTAAAATTTGGTCATCTACTGGTGAGTGTGGAGTTGTGACGCTTATGAGTTATGACTGTTTGTGAGTACACTCCTAAAGGTGCTAAATGAGTCCAATGCGCTGTTGCCGCACTTCTTTTCAAAACAAATCATCCTTGACGCATGCACACCAAAAACGGCAGCATGTCCAAAAAATTAAACAACAACAAAATGTTTAAACAGAAAAAAAAACAAAAAAAATATAAGGAATATAAAATGAAACCAGCCGTAGGACTGCATACAAGGCAAGGCTGTACACCATTTTTGGCCACATCAACAAAAACAGCTTCTCGTTTTTTGAATTCGTTTTTTCATACGTTTTTTGAGAATTTTCAATTTTTACAGTCATTGTTGTTGTTGCTGGGCACTCGGTCTTGGCACAGGTTCCTTTTTTCACAAACGTTGTCGATTATTTCCAGACGTCGACGTCGTTGGCCCCAAAAAAGTCGCAACTTTCGAAACTCTTTTTTTTTCCATCTCTTTTTATTTTATTTTGCTTGCTATAATGAGCTACAAAATGTGTGTGTTTGCGTCGAGAGTTAATTTGGCGCAGCGTTTGAAGACAGCAGCAGCAACAACAACAGGGGAACAGGCTTCCCGCTTCCAGTTTCCAGACTCCAGTTTTAGTTCCAGCTTCCAGACACCCGAAAATAACAAAACAATGGAGCGAAACAAGGTGTTTAGCTGAACGAAAACACCTACACAGTCACACACACACACACACAGCTCCAGACAGTCACACACACGCACACATACAGACTTGCCTTACATGCAGTTCAGGGACACAACGAAATGGCCTTATGACGTCATTTGACATTGGCATTGAACTGAAGCTGCGACTGCGACTTTGACTGCAGCTGCAACTGTGCTTTAAACTGCGGACACGACTGTAGGCAGCAGTAGCAGTACACGTCACTGTAACTATGGCGGTAAAACAAATGATACCAAGAATAGAATGGGATTTAAGTAGTTTATTTCTTGTTTCAAACATACAAGCTCAAAAGATAAGCATTAAAAATAGAAAATATAGTTCTAGAAACTCCATATAATCCAGTAAAACTTGCAGTCTTAATTTGTATACCCTTGCTCCAAGAAATGTCTTTAAAAAATAATTCTCCTTTCTCCATATAAAGACTCCCAAAACTCCGGCTCAGTCTTACCTCCCCTTACCTAGCGCCACCATAGCATAAACGGGCGAGATACATGCATCGAATGAGATGGATAAATATTGGATAAAGCCAGTAAATCACCCAGTACAACAAAAGTGATCTTCGCATAATGCACTGCTGGCAAACCAAAGAAATTTTTCACTGCTTTGCGCCAGCCAACCAAATCAACAGTTTTCTGCTTCTCCAGAGCTTTGATAGACTTCATTTTGTTTGCTCTCTGAATATTATTTATAGTTTAAGAATGCTTAATATATTTATTTGTTTTTTCAACAAGTTTCTATACTCGCTCACACACGAATGTGGAATATTTGACAAATTCTAGACTTAACTGCTTTGTTTTTCAGAAAGTTCTTAAGTTCTAGCGATCGTATCGACACTAAATTAGCTATGTATATTTGTAACTTTAATTTCACATTTAGCGAGAAAAAAAGGCATAAATTAAAATTCCTAATCGAAAATAAATACCAAATTTATGGGCCGTTGCTTTTTACCTTTTTTGAGCGCAAATTGTGCGAATATTAAATTTTTTTAATCACATTTGCAATGCAAATTTCGTTTCGAAGAACTGAAATCGATGCGAATAGACTAATTTATATACCTTGGTTAGGGGATAAATATCTGTAATGGAATCTTTATGGGAATTCTATCAAATTACCAAAAATTAAAGTTTGACTAATTTTAATTTGAAAACAAAATTAGCTCACAATTTATACAAATTAGAAATTACAAATTTTGACTAATTTTGGTTACAGAAAAATACAAATCACACCCAAAAACTTTCACTAAAATCAACGCTACAAAAAAATAAAAACTTTTGGAAACTTAAGCGAATGAATTGCATTGTAAGACCTTCAGAATTCTATTTCCGTTTGGGAGATACCAAAATAACAAAAGATGGGGGCATAAATATCGTGTTTTGTCTAGTTGAACTCAGCTCTCCATTTCGATGCGAATAATCACGATCATCATCATTATCATTATGATTATTAGCTAACAGAGGTAGAGATGTTTTTTTTATTAACATTATAATTGGTTATTAATTTGCATCCAAATTCAAAGCACTCGCCGATCTTTGAGCACGGAAACCCGTAAACTTCGGCAAGGCCCACAAAAGTCTTTATTGTGTTTTATTTTTATTTTTGATTTTATATTTTATTAATGTTGCCAAATGCCAAATAAAGTGAAAGAAAGCAAGAAATTAGTTAATTTAAACTATTGACCAACTTTAACCCAACAAATTACTTCAATTAACAGCCAAAGAAAATACAATAAAAATAGGTTAAAGATCAATTTGAGCTATTAATCAGTTTTTGGCTCGAGTTCCAGGTACAGATACAGGTACAGCTAATGGTATGACTCAGTCTACTTTCAACAAATGCGTTGGTAGTACACCTACACAAGTGTACGACTGTGTGTGTATCTGTGTAACTGGAACAGCTCTAATGTTATTCTAGGGCCATAAAAGCTAAATTCAGCTCAAGATTAAAGATATTCTAGCTTCGATTTGCATTATTCAAAAGGGCGAGAGAGTAAACCTCTTTAAAATTAAGTGCTTAGTACAGCTACACATACAGAAATCGCTACACAGGTGTGTGTGTATATAGAATATTATTTAATTTCAATTTAGTTTTGCTTTTGATTGATTATAGAAGAGTGAAAGCGTTAACTAGTCAGGTATTTTAGCAAAAAGCTCTACGTTTGTTTTCATTAATATTTTTTATATTTACATGGTTTAATAGGGTTCAGATAGATATAGGGTTAGGTTAGGGACTCACCTTCAAAGCTTGCAATTTGCGCAGTTCTAAAAACGTTCGTTGGGTTTGTTGTTAGTGTAGTTTGTGTTGTTGTTGTCGCTGTTGTTGTTGTATCAACAACTTGTTACACTTGTCGCTGGTTCATGCGTTATTCGAACATCAATTTTTAATTAGTCACACACACACTCGCACACCTACTTATGCACACACACTCAACTAAAGAATGCGGTTCGTTGTTAAGTGTTTTGTTTTATTTTTAAATTTATAAAACTTTTTGATTTTATTTTAATAACGTAAAGATGTTGTCGCAAAATTACCAAAAATCGTTTGCACAATTTAAGCAAAAATTTATCACGATTTGTAAGGTTTTTTTTATATTTCTTTTTTCATTTAACTTTTTGCACTGCGCACAAAGTCGTTTGTGTGTTTGTTGTTGTAGTTGTTGTTATGTGTGGGTTGAGTGCAGTTGAATGGACGTGCCGTTGTACGAAGCAGGGGTGAGGGGGACAGCGCGCTTATTCAGGTGGTATCGATCGCGAGTTAGAATGAGAAATAGATTGAGAGAGAGGCAAAATAAAAAAAAGAGTGAGAAACAGTTGTGTTTATTTCCTAATTGCTTTGCGGGATGGGTTGGGGGTGTATTCTTGTTCTCTTTTCTGCTTGCAGCTGACCAGTTCGTTCGTATTAAGTATTAATCGTTGTCAATTTGAATAGCAAATCACTCGTAAGACACACACACACACACGCGCGCAGACGTAAATGCAGACGAGTAAACACGGCGCTTTGGGTTCAGTCTAGTGAACACCGTCACGTCTAAAAGCCGACTGAAGCCGACGAAGTGAACGAATCAACTCAATGCTCTGGAATGATCTGTCGCGAGCTCTGCTCGTGAGCGTCAAAGCTTGTCTCGCTGGTGAGAGCTTTAATGAGTTAAGCTGAAGTAACGACAGGTAGCCGGCATTTCTTTGCGCTCTCTCTCGCTGCCGCTGCTGCTGTCAACGTCGCAGTCGCTGCCGCTCTTACTTGCTCTATGCTCTTTGCTCTCTGAGAGCACAACGGCCAGCTTGTGTTCAAAGTCTTTTGCATTGAATTAAATCAAGTCAAAGTTGTTAGCAGTCATATTGTTGTTCTTGTTGTTGTTGTTCTTTGGTTGTTTGGGATGTTGTTGATGATGCCGAGATGTAAACAAGTGAAACCAGCTCGCCCAAACATTCTTAGGATAGTTGCCATCTAGTACTAGTTTGTATCTTCGCTTAGATAGTAGATACATTTCCCAAGTTGTTCGCGTATCGAAAAAAGTAAAATATGAAAATATTCTTACAACTGACCACTTTCCAGGCCACACCCTAGCTCATCAATCACGATCTTCAGCTAGCATGTGTGCTCAAATCGTTGTCAAGGTTCCATCAGAAGTCGCTTCACTAATTAATTCGTTTCATGCAGATGAAAGATAAAAAAAAAGAATCAAGCGCTAATCCCTTGGCAAATGGGAAATGTTCTGGCAAGTGTCATAGACACTGCATATCTCATCTATATAAACAAGTATTTATATGGTCAGTTCGGTGGTTCGTCGGATCAGCAGTTTAGCAGGTAGCAGCAAAAGCGAAATCAAATAATTCACGCAAAATATTTCCACACACTTCAATTTGAATATCACAGTAATTAATCAACAAAATACAAATCTCAGAAATAAGCAAAATATACAAATAAATCATCAATCGTCATCGTCTTGAACGGTCAAGAAACTATAAAGCACCAAGCGGCCCACGTCCCACGTTCACGTCCACTCCAAAGCGACAGACCTTCCCATCCCCTCAGCCCCTTGGCCACCATTGTCTTCACCAAGGAGGAGTCCATTTAACTTTAATAAAGTTGTCAACGCACGAAACGAAACTGTCGTGAGAAGCATTCACTTTTTTTACATCTCTTTCTCTCGATGCTTTCGAGGTGACAGAACTAAGTACTCGTGAGCATTTCGCCAGGAGTGTGTGTGTGTGTGTGTGACAGGGAGTGTGAGCAAGTGTATAACGGTATCACAAGTGCTTTGGTATGTGATTGAGAAACTTTGGCAATCCCTTGAGCTTTCGCCGTACGCTGTTAATCAGTGTCTACTAAAAGCTTTTCCACAACGAAGCCTGCCAAGTGCAGAAGCGCAGCTTTTGTGCGCAAATTATTTCTCTACAAACTGTTCACACTCAGTTGCTTTTCATGTTGTGAGCAGCACACAGTTTGGCTCCGAGTCACGTTCCCAAGGACGCCTCAAAGTGAATCCAATTTAACAATCAATTAAAAAAATATTTAAATTTGTTTGAAAATGTGATAAGAAATCTGTCGACTTATTGTAATTGGTGATTCAATATTTTATTCAAATGTTAATGTCTTGCGTTGCTCGACGTGTCACGCAATCACAATCACCAAAGTATCTGTGGCGCCAGCTTATGTGAATGCCAGAGTGTCATCATTTTCTCAAACCATAAATGAAAACCCCAACACACGTGTGCTCACACACACACACACACACATTACGCATACACACGAGTCACACTGAAAGCTTGGGCCACAAGTGACAGGCAGCGAGCAACCAGACCTAAATTTCCTTTGCGTATCAACAGCTGATTTCTATCTTTAGCACTAAAGATATCTCCCCACCTCTTCTCCCGCTTTCGATAGCTGAAGTTCATGGCCAACGTCTGTCTGCGGAGGCTTTGTTTTGTGATTTGAAATGGCTTTAATACGCTGCTGCTTCGAGCCACCTGAACTCCCCGAGTTCTTCGACAGTTTTGTACAGAAATGCACAGACCCCAGCTGTAAGTATTCCTTAAATTAAAATAGCCTATATATTTTATATGAACTATAAGCTAAGAAGTTGACAGTAAACTCAAACTGCCACAGTGAACAACACTCTTGCTCCTCACTCGTTTCATTGCGCTGGTCAGTGGCCGTTAATGTCCCCAAATCCCTTATACTTCAGATAATCCCGACAAAAATAACAGTGGTTGTGATTTTATTGGGAAAACAGTGATAGTCGTTATAATAGGGGGAAATTAAGCGCAGCCAACTTCATGTTGTTTACAGTGCTGCCAGATGGCTGTGAATGCAAAAGGGTGGCAGCTTTATAAAGGTTGAAAAGAGAATAACAAAATTCGGAAATACATTGGCACAGCAGACTTTTATCGCAACGTTTATTATCTAACGTCGCGATAAAAATATAAGTAACAAATAACGAACTTTGAGCAAACATGTCTGGTAAGTGGTAGGGTGAAAATATAAAATGGGCAAACGACTTAGTGACCTCGACATCGACACGTCAAGAATGACGCCAGCAATCGATCAAAATGATGACTAAACTAAAGGAGTTTGCCGATTCGCGCGAAGATGAGCCACAAAAGAGAATTGCCATAAAAACAACATGAAGCTCACGCGATGGAGGTCAAATCCATATACACACATATAAATATAATAGAAAACGATTATGGTGATAAGATAAAACTGTAAACGACTTTAGAGGTAAAAATGGCGGACGCACCCACACTCATCACTCTAAATCGAAAAGCTCCCGCTGGGAGTGACGTTCCTCACATTTGGCTAATTATAAAAAAAAAGGAAAAGCAAGGAAGAAGGAAACGAGCAAAAATATATAAGCCACAAAAGTGCAATGAGACAGAAAGCGCGACAACGTCGTCATGTTTACATACCGCTGCATACACACCTGTCTGCCAAATCCCTCTAAGAGTTGTGCCTTTCCCCGTGCTCTTCTAGGTTGCTGTGGCTGCTGTTCCGCGCTGCGGCCGCGCTACAAGCGCTTGGTGGACAACATCTTTCCGGTCAACCCTGAGGATGGTCTGGTCAAGTCCAACATGGAGAAGTTGACGTTCTATTCGCTCAGCTCGCCAGACAAACTGGATCGCATTGGCGAGTATCTCTACCAGAAGGCGACCAAGGACATCAACCGCAAGCGTTACAAGTAAGTTGGAATGCTGCTAACTGCCAAATCCTCTTTTAACAAACTACCTATTGCTTCCAGGCTGGCTGAGATTGCCATGGAGGCCATGGATCTGTTGCTGCAGGCTTGTCATGCGCAGACAACGCTGAATCTGTTTGTGGAATCATTTCTGCGCATGGTGCAGAAGCTGCTTGAGGATTCAAATCCGAATTTAAAAATTATGGCAACCAACTCGGTAGGTTAATGGACTCGCTAAGCTGTTAATCCTGGTGTAATCATCTCTGGTTTCTCTTGCAGTTTGTGAAGTTTGCCAACATTAATGAGGACACTCCCAGCTATCATCGGCGCTACGACTTCTTCATCTCCAAGTTCTCGTCCATGTGTCACAGCGACAGTCAAGATCTGCGCGATAGCCTGCGCTTGGCGGGAATCAAGGGTCTACAGGGCGTCATACGCAAGACAGTATCCGATGATCTTGTAGAGAACATTTGGGAGGCACAGCACATGGAGAAGATTGTACCATCGCTGCTCTTTAACATGCAGGTAAGTTTCAGTTGATTCCAGTCATGAAATCTCAACGTTTTTTCACCTCCAATTGGCGTTATCCGATCCATGAATGAATGCTACGATTGACTTCATAAATTGTTAACTAACTTGGTTATTTCTGTTATTTTCGTATATTTTGTTACAAAAATGCAATCCAACACATAACAACAACAACTAAAACACTTAAAACAACAAACCAAAAACGAACATTACACGAAAAAAGTTTTGTGTAAACGTTATGTTTGTGAAGAAAAATTTACTGGCGGTAATTGAAAATTCCAATAACATTTTAAACAACAGCATTCGATGTTTATAGCCATGTACTTTAATTAAAAGTGTTTTGTATTAATAGAAGTCTTTTTTACATGCAACGCAGAGCGGCGACTTGACACCCGTGGAGGATGCTACCAATGTGACGCCTCCAGTGCTGGCCGAGGAGGTGCTGCGTGAGCTGGTGGGACGCGCCTCATTTGGACACATACGCAGTGTGCTAAAACCGCTGTTGACGTAAGCATCTGGAATTATTTGTGGACTGCTAAAGAGTTTTATAACTAGAGAAACTTAAAGCGTTATTAGTTATTTATAAAACATCTGCAGAAAAGCTTATAACTTAAGTCTAAAAGTAACTTTAACTACTTACTAGTTAAAGACTTCTCTAGTTCCATTCCAAACTCTTTGTGTTCTTCACATTTTCCTACTGTTTTCCACTTACTAATCACCTCAATTCTCCTCTTCCACAGTCACTTGGATCGTCATGAGCTGTGGGTGCCCAATACCTTTGCTATACACACATTCCGCATTGTAATGATCTCCATACAGCCACAGTACTCCTACACTGTGGTGGAGACACTAATGCAGCACTTGGACAGCAACTTGAAGTCATCGCCTAAGACACGCACCTCGCTGGCGGTGGTGCTGTCGAAGATCATAGCCATTGCAGCTGGCGAAAGTGTTGGGCCATCAGCCTTGGATATTATTAACAATTTGTTGACCCACCTGCGTACTAGTGTGAGCACCACCACAGAGATCACCGCCGAGGAGTCACAGTATCAGGAGGCATTGATAAATGCACTGGGCGAGTTTGCCAATCATCATCCGGACTATCAGAAGATTGAAATCATGTTGTTCATCATGAACACAGTGCCCGATCTGTCCAAGAAGAGCAAAGGCGATCAAATGCTGCAGAATATATTGTTGAAATCGCTGCTCAAGGTGGGCAACCAGTACAGTACGCTCTCGTTTGAGAAGGCCTTCCCCGCCTCGTTCCTGCAGCCTTTGCTGCGCATGGCACGTGCTCCACACGATCCCACCAGGATGATAGTTATGCAGATTCTTCAAGCGCTACTCGATCGCCATCAGAACGAACAGCTGCTTAGCACTGTGAGCGTTAAACCGTATCCAGCGCTCTCCCAGGAGCCACCCTCACGATCCGACATCATTTTCACGCACAAATACGGCGCAAATATCATGCAGGCCATTATCGATAGCATGGCACTCTCAGATCGGGTGGACGCACTCTCCGCCAGCTACAATACAGCTGCTCTGCTCATTGTGGAGATGTCCTGCAGCGAAACCGTGCAGGAGTTCCTGCTGTTCATCCTGGGGTAAGTAGCAATAGCTTTGCTTCTCTGTTCCCAACTGATTTCCAACCTTTGTTATAGCATTCAGCAAGTGGCCAGCACTGTGGAGTCTTTGGGTGCAGTGCATCGCTGCAATTTGCATGCCATTTCCATTGCGCTGCTGGTGCTGATCTCCCGTGTCAGCGGCATCAACAATCTGCTCGAATATGCCCAAAAGATTATAGAGGCACGACGCGAGGAGGCAACCTACTATCTGCCGCCGTTAATGGATCCCAAGAAGGTGTCGACCAAGAGCCTGAATCTCTCGTTACCTCATCTGGCCATTGACAAGTTGGCGCTGGGCGAGTGCATGCAGAATGCAGGCATGGATGCACAGCGTCTCAACACAGGCGCACCGTATATGCTCAATCAAACCGATAATCCCGGACATCGTCACTCCTGGGTGGATTCCGTCAGCTCTCACATGACGCAACGGAATAGTTCCGCCGACTTGACCGTCTACAATGGCGATGTGGACAGTGTAAATAGCTCACCAGGCATCTGCAAGAAGATACTGCCCTCCGAGTACAACTTTGATGCGATGAAACGCGCGCTGGCAGAGCCAACGGAGGCAGCCAAACGGGAGCAACGCGAACGACAAATGCAAATTGTGCGCACCTTCCGCGAGGGAGACTTCGATGATTTAATGCGACGCACAGAACCGAAGGTAAACTCCAGCCATTCTCAACTGCTGACCTTTAGTAATACCCTCTTTATTTACAGCACGATCTGATACAAAATCGTCTGAACGAACTATTCAATTCGCTGGCCGTGGAGCGGCAAATGACGCAAAGCGACAACAAGACAGCACAGCTCCAGTCGAACAGCAATGAGAAGCCCGTCTATGAGACCAAGTTCCCAGAGCTGTTCTACTACTGAATACAGTCGGTTAAAGTTCAACTGGCAACTAGTTAAGGGTTTACGCATATATATCTTATATATAACTATATATTATCGTAGTTTATAGCTAGCTAAATTGTTTGTACGTTTTGGGCAGGGTCAATTTTTATGTGAATTGTTTTGTTATTATAATTATATGCGCTAAAAATAATTCAATTGTTGAAAAGCTAACTTAAATATATATAAATACGTTATAACTCGAAACTGTTGTGTATATGGGATAGAAAGATAGTAAATAACTAGCTTTAGGGGAAAGAAATAGGGGGCGTATCCCGAAAAGAAGTAGTTTCCAGTCCCTTAACCAAAACAACTGCCAAAAACCCACTCCATTTTGCGATTAAAACATCTTTTGTTTCTTTTCTATATTTTTTATATAAATTCTCACATTTAATAATAATTTAAATAGAGTAGTTGAAATGCAGTGGACATTTTGTTGGGGACACATTAATCACTATAATGATTTAAGCAACTTGAATTTGTTAATCGATTAGTTATTGATAGTTTTTAGTACGATTGCTTAAGTTTATGGCTTAGATCTGAGTCTGTACATATATAAATATGATATATGCATATATCTAGTATATATATATATACACAAAGATAACACCGATGTGTGCAATTAACTTAAATTTGTAGGATCTACAAGAGATGTAATGTAAAAATATTACAAAAATATGTATATCAGTATATATATAGAAATCTGGCCGATAGCAGCGGTCACTGCGATATATGCGACATAGAATACAGTTAGTAGTAAAATTGGATGACTATACAATAGATGTATGCATATGGTAAGTATATAATGTGTATAATGGTTTAAATGTGGGTAAAACGAATGTACAACTACAGATAAACGGAGCGAGTCCTTGAACAGAACGTAGGTGGATTGTGCCAGGATTGTTTTGAATATATAACTAGTTGGGAGGACGCGCTCAACACGCCACATCGCGGCATAAAGCCTCGCCATCACTGGTGGTCACCGGATTGTTGCGA
The DNA here is from genome assembly GCA_035046005.1 of Drosophila acutilabella. Taxonomy (NCBI): domain Eukaryota; kingdom Metazoa; phylum Arthropoda; class Insecta; order Diptera; family Drosophilidae; genus Drosophila; species Drosophila acutilabella. Next base: position 8,946,531 of record JAWNOK010000024.1, on the reverse strand, counting down.
TCCCAGCTGTAGCGATCCGCTTCTCGTCGTCGTCCTCCCATGGATGGTGTGGAGGGCGTCGATGCCTCGGAGTCACCGCCACCCACACAGACAGCGGAATCATCGGCACTAGCCGGTGTCAAGGATCTCTCGCAAGTGGCTCCTATCTCGGAGATGGGTATGGCTGCAGCTGAAAGCGTGGACTCCTCGCTTTGTGGAACAATTTCCTTGAAGCTTTGGTTTGGCGGTGTCACGACAAGCATGTTGATGGATATGAGCAGGGGATGGACCAGCTTGGGATCGAGCACCATCAGTGAGACCTCCTCGTTCTTCTCCAGACTCAGTGTGGTAATCTCCGACGTCTGGGTGAACACTGGCTGCCTTTGGGCATTGATAGACGTCACCGTGGTGCGTATCATGAACTTCCGTCGTGTCTGCAGGCTCAGCACACGCTCGTGCTCATGCCGATGATGCCGTCGGATGTTCAAGCGACGCGAGTCCATGATTAGTATGAGATCCATGCCATAGTTAAAGCCCGTCCAGCGCCACTTTTGATATCCCGGCTCGAGCAGCAAGCGACCACAGCGCATGCAGTTCTCAAAGAACTGCTCTTTGTCCAGCTGCTGTGGGCTGCTGTCATCCTGGCCATGATCGATGCGTAGCAGGGCATCCCAGTGGCTGTGTATGTGCTTGTAAAGCCATTCCTTAGGTATGATGTTGTCATTGAAGATAATCTTCAGATCCATATAGTGATTGGTCAGGTACTGGGTGCGCAGTTTCTGGAACACTTTGATGTAGGGTTGACCCTCTGGTGTGGCCAAGAAGGAGCGCTCCTCCATGCGGCTAGCAAAGTACGTCCACTGCACCACATCACCACTGGGCGTATGCGTTTCCACACCAGCATTCATCAGTCGCTCCTGGGTTTTTTGTGCCTCGGCCCTTTGGACTGGATCCTCGGGATCATAGTTTGGATGCAGCTGTAGGAACATCCAGGTGCGTAGCAGTGTATACAATGAGAATTCCGTTTGCATCACATACAAATCATGGCTGGCAGTGAGGGCACTCATTAGATCAATCGAAATGTGCCTCAAAAGATTGGGATGCTTATTATAAATGCTAAGTAGATTAATTTGGAACCACTGAAAGGTGGACTTCTTGACCCCCAGCACACCGTACTGGCAGGCCGCCTCATAGTACTGTATGGCAGTCTCCGCATTGATTGTGTCCACCATCACCTCGGCACACTTGTCAATGATTCCATCCAGGTGGAAGAGTGTGGCTGTCGCTAGCACAGGTATCACATCTTTGGCATCTATCTCAATCTCGTCCGAGTACATGGACCCAAACACTGCGTCCAGGCTGTCCACGTTGATCCGATCGTCCAATATCTTAATGTGCACAAAATTCTGCTTGGCCTCCTTCCACGAGCCATTGAACATGGTGTAAAAGTATGGACTCTGGCTTAAATAAACCTTGTGCAGATGCCAGACTTTGTCCAGTGCCATAACAGCCACATCGGAGTTCTTTTGCTCCTTGAATAGCGCCTGATAAATATACTGTGTGGTGGTCAAGAGTTTCTTTCTGTAGTTGGAAAAAGGTAGGATTAGTTGAGTGTTTTGTGGACTACAGCTCTACTTACTTTTTGGGTGACTCCAGCTGGGCACCATCCCGATCCTCTTGGGATTCATTGGAGTCCGTGCTGCGTCTGCGCTTGCGCCTATTGCCAAACACTTCGGCCATGTTGCCCGGCAGAGAGCCCACTATTTGTCCCATCTCTGATCTCGTCTAGGCGTGCGCCCAAATTGCACGAAAATCTATAAAATAAAGAAATCTTATAAAATATCTATTTACTGACAATGTGATAAGATATAGCGAGATTACAGTTTTGGTAATTTCTTTGGGTCTTATCGATTGCTGGAGAGGAATATTTATTTGTAGGCATTTTAAGGCGTTGACGGGTTGCGTGACAAATTGACCCAGTTTAGGACTGGCATCGCTATAAGGGCCAAAAGCCAAACCAGTTGTTACTGCTGCCTGGCATTTTGAGTGGGTGGTCCAACCACCCACATACACATACTAAAAGCTTTGCTCCACTGTGCTTGCAGTTAATGCAATACAGAGAGCGAGAGAGTACGGGAGAGCGAGCGAGGTGGGAAGCTCAACAGATGATGTCATCAGTGGTGCGCCACCTTCACTGGGGAGGCCCATTTATAAATAGAACCAACTTCGAAACATTCAGCGACAAAGCGCCAAATGAATTACAGAGCAGCCTCCTCCCAGCCCCACCGCTTTATCCAAACCATTATCACGTTTGTTTATATTTGAGCCATCAATTGTTGCTGCTTGTTGTGTTGTAACCGTGTCAAGGCCGTTGGCCATAAAACGATAAACAGTCTTTGATTTTGTTTTGTTTACAGCATAAATTTCAGTACGTTTAGCAGCAAATTACGCACTCGTCATGTACACACACACACACACAGTTGTGTGTGTAAGCATTCATAGAAACAAAAGTTTGTTTTGGTGCGGCGCAGTTGAGTCTCTCAAAACCAGTTTGAGCACACTTTTCTTATAAGACCAAAACAAGAAATTCGATTGCAACGGCAGACAATTACGTCACTACGCAGTAAAAGACAGAGAGAGGAAGAGAAGAGAGCAACAGTCGGAGAGCAACAACAGCAAGGAGAGAAAGACCGCGCGTTACTTGTTAGACTTCAAAAAAAAACTAAAATGATATCACGTATCTGCTACAGCTGTTCCAGTCACTAAACGGCAGAAATTCTTAAATTAAAATAATTAAGCAAAATTAAGAGCAGTAATTTAAAAATTATTATATTAATTGAAATAGGAAAATTTTAAAATGTAAAAAAGTTACTGTTGCCCATGTAGTTACGGCCAAGTGACGTGAGTGATCGCCCAAGAAGCCAACAAGCACGGGCTGAGTTTCGAACCGCCGTCCCTCGCGCTGCGTAGCGCACTAAAATCAAAACATTTAACCAGATGCGCCACCCTCAACTTGTTGTAGTTGTTAGATAAGTGTCTACTTATGTTCACAGCCATTTACACATGCACGCATGTTTGCTTAGAGTATATAGCCTGATAAATAGTTTAATTTTATAACAAACATTTCATATATAATGCCACCTTAGGTTCAGCGAACTTGCTAGACAACAAGCCACGATACCCACGAACAGCTGTGCCTTCCACACCCGAACGCCTGATTGGCAAAGACACGCAAGTCTCACAAATTTACTGATAGCGCTGAAGTTTTTTATAAATACATATGCACACACGCATTATACAGTGATATACTTTTAAAGACTTTCCAAAATAGAGTCGTCGAGTAGGAAATGCTTTGTGGCGACGATTGTCAACAAATACATGTATACACCCCATACACCTAATCGTTGCTCTAGCTTACTTAACGCTCTCTGTGCGCTCTCTCTCTCTCTCTCTCCCGCTCTGTCACATGCAAGGCATTAAGGTGACTGAGTGCAGTGGATGCTGTTTCTCACTATAAATAGCAAACAGAAGTAAATTTGGGAACATGTGGGAGAGAAGTGAATAAGCACAACGAAATACAACGACGCAGTTATAAACGACGGTCTCCTTAAGAGGGGTAGAGTGGGTTTGCGCGGCTCTGTGTTTCTGAGTGCGTGGTGCATATATGCACAGAGAGAGTGAGAGAGCGTGCGTTTAAAAGGGAATGAGAGAACTGCCAACAACAAAACCAGAGCGAAAGACGCAAAATGCAACAACGAAACAAAGTACACATACGTTAATAAGAAGAACTGATAAAAACAACTCAAAGGGAATGCACAAATGCACACTTACTGTAAATCTGAAGTAACAGTTCTTGGTTTTTATATAACTTCACTTAATGTTTATTTATTTTTAATTGCAATTTGCACCTTTACACTATATCTAATTATTTTAAAAACACATTAGCTACAATTGCACTTTTTTATTTGCATTTAAAGTTTTGTTTCTTTCTCAACACACTAAACGATAACTTTTCGAGCTCCGCAGACACAACCGTCTCACTCTATGATTTTCTAACAACTGACTAGTGTTGGGTTGCTCATGAGTGAGTGAACAAAAAAGAGTTGTTCACTGAAGTGAGCAACTGAACATGTTCCTTCCAAGTTGTTCAGTTTTGCTCACTTGTTCAGTTTTGCTCACTTGCTCAGTTTTGCTCACATGTTCAGTTTTGCTCACTTGCTCAGTTTTGCTCACTTGCTCAGATTTGCTCACTTGTTCAGTTTTGCTCACTTGCTCAGATTTGCTCACTTGATCACTCCCTTGCTCATTTTTGCGCATCGAGGGCATTTTGCGCAATAATTTATCGCTTAAACCGTTAATGCTCATGTTAAGACGCAAACGGCGCTCGCTTTTAAAATCATCAACAGTTGAAAATTTAATATTTTTGCATAACAACATGTAAATTTGAAGTAAGTACAACCTAATTTCTAAAAAGTTTGCTTGTTTAAACATTTTTATAGCGCTTAAAAGAAGAAAACATAATGTTTAAGAAGTCCTATGAAAGAAAGAAATGTAATAACAATTCTTATGAAAAGAACATTGTTATTTTTTTTTTTGTTATATAAATTTGTTTATTTAAAAATATTTGTTTACAATTGAAATGTAACGTATTTTATATTTGTCAAAATATGTGGTGCTTAGGGATCTGAGCATGAACAGTGAACAAGTGAGTTGGTGAGCAACTGAGCAATCTAAGTGAGTTGGTGAGCAACTGAGCAATCTAAGTGAACAAGTGAGCAACTGAGCAATAAGAGTGAGTTGACTCTTTCAATAAAAAAGAACAAGTGAACATGTTCACTAAACTGAGCAATGTTTACACAACACTACAACTGACTCTCTTTCTTGACAGCTTCACTGTTGAGGGTAAACAACAGCAGCCGACGGTGAATCGACGAACAAACAACATAACATAAAGTCACTGCGCTCAGTATTTTGACAGCTATCGCTGGAACTTGTTTTGAACAAAAATACTGTTGGCTGTAATAATACTGTTTTTTCACCATGGGGAAAAAATACTCGTGACAGCGATAACATTGGGAAATGCAACTCACGACTATCGATTTGATGATTGTCCATCACTAGCTTTTTTGACATTCACTGCGAATACATTTGAAAACTGTGAAAAAGAATTGAAGTAAATAAACAACACGGATCAGCATGAAGGTAACTCCAAAAAAATCGCAACGCGGAGCAAGTAGTGAACCCCCAGCGCGTCCACGTGAATCGCCACAAGATGAAGAATCACAGGATGACAGCGAGGGACCCTTGCCGATGCTTCAAATTGACGACGACATTGAATCCGAGATGCCCATTAGAGGACGTCCATCGAAGAAGCTTCTCCTGCAAAAGCAGCAACAGCGCGCCCAGTACAATATCAAATTGCAGCCTGAGATGAAAACCGTAGCAGCAGCTTCGCTATCAAGCTCGGGTCGCTCCAAAGCCAAGCGTTCGCTGTACAAAAAGGGATCGAACAACGGCGCATCACAAAAAACCCATGGTGAGTCCTACGTGATGCGTCTGTTCGAGCGCAGCTTGGACCTGTCCAAATATAAGGACAAAACGCCATTGTATCCCATTTGTCGCGCCTGGATGGCAAATCAGCCGCGCAATCCTAACGTGGCTGTTTTTAATACCGACGGCAGCAGTCCCAGTGTTAAGCGAGAGGATGACGGTGAAGAGGTACTGGCCAAGTTGTTAAGTGGCGAACTAAAGGTCGTCAAACAGATGCCACAGCCGCGTAAAACCGACTTGACACATGTTCCACCCCGCCTGCAACTGAGCCAAGACGAAGACCTGAAGGGAGCAAGCAAAGAGGAGCTACTCGCTGCCAATGTGAAGCAGTGGAAGCAGATCCGACAGAACTGGCTGAAGCATGCGAAGCAGTATCAGCATGAACGTTACGAGATAATTGATCAGATAATGAGCGCTGTGTGCAAGCGATGATCAAGGAAATAAAACCAAGTCTGTGTAATTTTCTCACTTGAATAAATGTTTATTTGTATGCGTAGATAATGCGTTTTCCATTTCAATAATCTGTGTGTTGGTTGTTGTGTGTTTGCAATTAAATCTAATTTTATCCGACCAGATTGGCCACTTTCTTTTGAATATATATTTAAAATGCTGTTGGATTGTTCTTGTTTGGTTCTGTTTCAATCGCCGGAGTGCAAAGTGATGTTCTTCTTCTTCTGGTAGTTGTAGTTTTCGTCTATGTGTGTGTGCACTAGTGCGCCTATGTGTGAGTGTGTATTGCAGCTGCATTCTTTCACACACACACGTTCTCGCACGCACGCACGCATACAGTTGCGACACACAGATACAGTCTTGCGCTCCGGTTTTCTAGCTGCTCTCGGCCATTTATTCGACCTTGAGCAACTCAACATCGAAAGTCAAGGTAGCATTGGGGGGAATGACACCTGGATGACCACGGTTGCCATAGGCATAGTCAGGAGAGCAGATCAACTTAGCACGCTGGCCAACGCTCAGCTGAGCAACGCCCTCATCCCAACCGCGAATGACCTCTCCCTTGCCGATGGTAAACTTGAACGGCTTGTTGCGGTCGCGCGATGAATCGAACTAGAAATCGTAGGCAAAGCCGAATTAAAATTAAATTATTTAACAAATGTTATTAATTTATTGTGTACCTTGGTTCCATCGTCCAAGGTTCCAGTGTAGTGCACCGACACCTTTTGTCCGTTCTTGGGAAAAGTGCTACCTGTAAAACGAATGCGCATGAGAGTGTGATACACACAAATACCAGTCCATGTGTATACACACACGGACATTAAGAAACACATATATACATATATTTCTACACAAGTGCCGCCGCAAATTAAAGGTTAAACAAATCTAATATGCCGGCTAAACACAAAAAGTATAATATTATTTATTTACTTACCATCACCGGCAGAAATTGGAACTACTTGTACGCCCATTTTAAAAGTTTATCTATTATTTTAATCGGGAGACTAATGGAAAAAACCAGCACGTTTTTTTCGTCGCGTCGACCAGAAAAATTAGTGATGGCGTTCAAGGTGCCATCGGCTATCGTTCAAATTTTCAGTGGGTCAAACTATCGATATACAATTATCTAAATGTCGATAGATTAAAATCAAAAATGGCGCCAAATTTAAAATCAATTATTTATTCTTCAATTTGCACGCCTTTGTCGGTAATGGCAATATTTTTGTCGTTTAATGTGCGTTCTCCACTTTTAAAGTTATTTAATTGCAGTTTGTAATCTATAACAACCGATCGCGATGTGGGATTTGGCTTTTTATTAAAGCTGCTGTCCACGGTGTACAGGCAACTGACGTAAAACTTGTTGCAGATTTTTTTCAAGCGGGCGAGCCAGGTCATATAGTAGGTGTATTTTCGCAGACGAGTCTCCGGCTCAAGATCAAGCCAGTAAAACTCACAAAGAGAATCCACTGCAATCAGACTAATCCTTCCGTTATCGAGTAGAATAAATTGATCCAAAGCTTTGATCGCCATCTCAAGTTGAACGGATGAAAAGCAATTGATAATTTGCAAAGAATCCATACACTTATCGATCTTTTCTTCTAGCTCAGCGGATGTATCACATGGATTAGAATTCTGTAAAGTATCCTTGATAAGCCTTCTTATTAGGTGAGCATCGATCTTGTTTGTTATATTAAGAAATATCACATCACATTGAGTAACACAGTGCGAAATGAGCTGCATTAGAAGCAGTGTTTTGCCGCTTTTTCGGTTGCCAGAAATTTCTACAAGTGACGTGGGCTCCGGGCCACCATTTGGGAATATAGTTTGACTTAAGCCTGAGATAAGTGGACGCTGTTTACCCAGATGCTGTAAATACAGAGTAGCGGCACTTGTGATATCCATTGTTGTTTACAACAAAACACTAATTTTCTTGTTGTTGTTGATCCTAAGAACTAGTGATGTGCGCAAGCGTGGCGCTCAAATTCTATCGATACAATTGAGTGATCTAGTATTAAATAACTATTGATCGTGACTATTTTAAGAATCTGTTATTTTATTAAACAAAATAAATACAGAAATGTTCTTGAATAAAGCAATTATATCGCCGTTCAAACCAAGTAATGTCCCAGTGCTCTCAAACATTGTCGGCTTTTTGTTTGGCTTTTTCGAAATTCCCATTTAGCGCCTCGAGATATTACTGGGAAACAAACAATAGTGACCACCTTAATACTGGGAATAAATACGCGCCTGTGTTGTACAATACATAATGAAACAGGGCTGCCAGCAAATTGAAATATTAATACAAATCAAGTGTAGTTGTTAAAAAAAACACAAAAAACAATAAACAATTTTTAAAACTTAATTTTAACTTAATAATTTTATAGCAATAGTTCAACAGTGCGGCATAAACAAAAACGATGGCAGCTTGGCAACTCTGTTTCAGCACACATGTAGTTTATTTTTAAGAGGAATCTGTTTCACAACATCTGCTCACCGCGTCCGTGCCAGCAGCATCATGCAGGATGCCACAGAGCCTGACCCTGAGCCGAGCAGCAGCAGCAGCAGCGGAAAGCGGACCAGCAAAACTGAAGAAAATGCTGCCGGCAGCGGCATACAGGACTGCTCCATTTGCGGCCGATCCAAGTCGTCGTCTTCCGTCATGGACCTCAGGACCAATAATGTAATGCAACGTCGCCTCAGCAGAGACTGGAAGCTACCGGTATGTTCTAATATCCTTTATCAATCCCAAATAACAACTCATTTTTAATTTCCAGTCGGATATAATTAATACGACACTTCAGGCGATTTGCGTGGAGTGCGTCTGCAAGCTAAACATGCACTCTGAGGTCACGCGGTCCCTGATGCAGCGCCTGCAGCGTCTAACTAAACCAAACGGAGCCACTGCGGAGCCTGAGCGTCCAAGTAAGCAGGGCAGTCCGCCCATTGCGGATGCAGAGGTGTCTACAACTGGTGGACCACTGCCGTTGGAGGAGGACAACAACGAGGATACTGGTGAACCCGACTCGGGTGCCAGCAGTTCATCCTGCTCGGGGCTGCAAGCGTACTCAGCTCAACCACCAGAATCTCCAAAGGCCACAGAATCAGGGGGTGTGCACAATAATAACGGTAACGCTCTGGACGGTTGGAAGTGGCGCACACGGCTCGTCTGTCAGCATTGTGAACGTGCCTACTTTCGCAAAGATCTCTACACGCTGCACGCACGACGCTGTTGGCGTCGACAGTCGCGATCTCATCGCGGTCACCGCAAGTGCCGTGTGCTCAATGAAGCTGGAAATGATGAGGAGGGCGCTACGGACGATTACAGCAAGCAGCGGTTGGCACAGGCGCCACGTCATTCTCGTACCTTTCAATGCAAGCACTGTGAAAAAGAATTCGCCGGAGTTGTTGCCCTACGACAGCATCAACGCACCACACATCGATCCCAGCACAGGTGCAATTTGTGCGAAGCGGACTTCAGCACCAAATACGAATGGGAGCTGCATCACACCATATGCACGGCCAAGCTGGAGGTGAGTACTTGCTTCTAGAAGGAGTTTTGACATTGCTTTAACTCTACTTCCTTCGCAGGCTTTGCAAATGCAGGAGTTTTCCACCGCACGTTCGACGCGTTCACGTTCCCGTGCTTGTTCTATGGCTTGGTATAACAACGAGAGCGCTGAGGATGAGCAGTTAGATGGGGAGCAGGATCAGGATGACGATGCCACCTCAGTGGCTGATACCATGTACACGCGGCGCATGAATTTCACCGGTGATTGGATTGTTAATCACAGCAGGAGTAACAGCAATAGCGCCGTGAATCTAACAATGCTATACGATGATTTCGTGCTGGAGGAATCACAGATAACGACTGATAAGGAATATGGTAGGTTAGCCTAGAGTTCAGCCAACAATTGGGTTAATAAAATCACTCCCTATAGATCTCCATTTGCTGGATCTGTTGAAGACACAGGTGCAGCTAAATGCCTTCTCCTGCTTTGTGCCCAGCTGCTGCTATCAGACGGACACGTTGGTGGATCTCATGAAGCACGACTACATGCAACACTGGAAAATGAGCTGGTTCTACTGCCACAAGTGTGGCGATGTCTTCACTAGCAAGTATGCTACAGTAGGCACCTAAATGTAATCCTTTTCTTACCATATTAAACCAATTGTAGAGTCTTTCTGGACTATCATTTGCATCGCCAGAATCGTGGCTTTTATATATGCCACAAGTGCCATGAAGAGTTCGAGTTCCAGCATCAATTGGATCGCCATCAGGTGCTGCACAGCAAGGGCATCAATTATCACTGCAATTACTGTCGCTTGGAGTTTCTGAGCGAGGCCAAACTGTTGGCCCACTGCGAGCATGAACGTCACAGTCCCAACGATGAGCCGCCTTTGATATGCATTGATCATGCGCTCTCCATTAGCAACCCGGTGCCCCAGGAGACGCACAAAGTCCGGCAATACACAATGCGCGTGCTGGACATACCAGAGATACCCTGGAACTCCAATCGACCCATGCATCTGCCGCAGCACAAACCCTTTCGCTTTGCCATTGGCATCTGCGAGTTCGATAGTCGCAATCCTCCCAACTGTGTGGGTTGCCTCTAGGTCGAGTCGACTTAACTATTTCATTTTATAGACGTAGTAAATAGTTACAATTTTCTTATGATTTTTTAAACTTTTAAAAAGAAAGTCAATACAAGGAGCACATTTACCTAAGTAGACCTAAATTTTATATATTGAAATGAAGTAATAAATGTAAACCTACCCATAGTTAAATCAATTAACCTGCTGTAATTAAGTTAAAGTTCCCATAAACCAAAAATGAAAACATGTTTTTAATATTCATATATGTATATATATATATTTAATTCATATATATCTTCAGTCATTTTATTTAACATTACCGAAAATGTGTTATATAAATGATAATTCATTGTACATACAAGTATAAGAGCTTTTTCTTCATCTTCACTATAATTAACACTAAATTTAAATTTAAATTTAGATAACGGCAAAATACTTAGTTTGCATTTCTTGAATTAATTTATGTACAAAGGTATGTTCTGCACTTAAACAATAATTGTATAACAAATGAATTAGCTTACAAGTGTACGTGTGTGTAGGTGTATGTGTGTGTATAAGACTTAAGTGTTATATGCCTATACTAGGTACTTAGTGTTATAGAGCCTATTGCATTGCCCCCAGCGCATGTTTGTTTGATTTTTGCATTAATTGTTTGCACTAAATACTAAGAATTTAATTAATTACAATTCAAATAAGCTTACAACTAATTAATTACTTAATTTCATCATTTTTTGTACGCTTTCCTTTGTACGATTGCGTCTAACTGTTATACGGTGTGTAAGTGTGTGTGTGTATATGTGTGTGTGTATATGTGTGTGTGTGAGTCGGTGTCAGTCTTATAAAATTCAACCCAGGACATTTTTTTTTATAGTTTTAACAAAAAAAAAATTAAGAATTGTTTTAAAACTAAAACTATTCAATTGATTTTTTGAGCTTTTTGAGGTAGTTTCAATTCGATTCAATACACAGCTCAAAACGAATATTCATATTCCTATTCATATTCATATATATTTTTAGTTATTTAGAAAACACATATAAATCATAAACTAATTAATTTTTTAAACAAATCACTGGCATTTACAAAGTATTGCTAACTTGTTGCTGATCTTCAAATGATCCTATGTTTCTACTGAGCCTCTTTTGCTCTGCCACGCCCACTATCCTTCAGTCTTATGTGACAATAATATGTGTATGTGTTAGTGTTTTTGTATGTGTGTGTGGAGGATTTATGTGGGTGTACTAAACTAAACTAACCTAAAAATGCCTATGACCTAACCTCAACTAGTTAAACCTAACCTCAATCTGTAAATTGATTGTAATTCTATTCGTTTTTTTTCTGTTTTCTTTTACTTTAGGCACAAAGTGATGCTGACAACAATTAGTTTACGTTTTTTATTAATTTGTGTGTTTTTTAAAATATTTTTTTTGATTTTTCTAAACTTTTCCCCCGAAATGCTAGCAGGGGTTGTGGGTGTGGTGCTTGGGGTAGGGGGTGGGGGGAGTTTATTAAAGCTTCACTACCGCTAATCGATGCTGAAGAGCATGTCGATGAGGAGAACACAACAGATAAGTTTCTACGTTGTACGCCGAACCATTAAAAAATCAAGGATTACGCTCTAAAGGATCTATACACAGGAGGAGACGGAGGTAGAAGGGTTTCTTGGCCTAGAATATGGAGTCATGGCTGTCGGTTGCATACTGCCAGGCCATTGTAAGCATCAATCAGTCGGTGCGGGCCTGTGCCTCATCGCTGCCCAGCAGCTCCCGCTTCATGCCCATGCCCAGACCCAAACCCAATCCCAGTCCCGCAGTAGGAGTGGGAGCGCCGCCACCATTGTAGTCTTCTAGCTCCTGCTCATTTTCCTGCGTACGCTCCCGTTCGTGCTCACGCTCCCTTTCCTCCTCGTGCTCGTGCTCCATCTCGTGGGATTCCTTGCCATTGGTGGACACGGAGGCAGCCGAGTTCGAGGAGTGCATAATGACACTGGCGCTTTCCATGGGCGAGGCGGCACGTGGCGGTGGTGGTGAGTATGGTGACTCTGGACGCTCCTTGCGCTGCAATGAGAGATCCTCCACCTGGTCGTGATCATCCTCATCATCGGCATCGCGCTCCTCCTCGAGTGCCTCCCGCTTGATCAGCGCCTGGCCGTGTTTCTCCTCCTGCTCTGCGTAGTGTATAGGGGAGTGGCTTGCATGGTGTCCATTGGAACCGGGTGGACTGCTGGACATTCGATTGGCCGCCGCATGAGCAGCCGCGGCGAGTGCCATGGCATGAAGCGCTTCCCGGCCAGCAATATCGCCGCCCCGGTTCTCCAGTGCCTGTTGCAGGAAGGCGTGGTCCAGCAGTGCTGCAGCCGAGTGTGGAATCGTTGGTGGCATGCCGTGACCATGTCCATGTCCATGTCCATGATGACCACCATGTCCCGAGCCCTGACCGTGTCCATGCTCCTTGCCATCATGTTTCAGCTCCGTCTGCCCGTAGTTGTGAGCAGCTGCTGCCGCTGCTGCTGCGGCAGAGTAGGGAAATGCTGGGGAGGATTCGACACCGCTGCCGCCTCCAACATGGCCACCAGGTGGACTGCGCTTGGGTGTGCGATGGGTGCCACGTCCGGTGGTGATGTTCAGCTTGCGCACCTTGTCATAGAGCGTGCGACTGGGCAGACCGAACTTCCTGCTCGCCTGGAGAGCACTCATGCCCTCCCGCACGCACTGAATGGCGCACATCATGTCCGCCCGTGTGTACTGCTTGTACCGCTTCCACTCCGGCTTCTTGCCACTGCCATTGCCGCCAGTCTCCTCGTCAAAGGAGCGATCCGTGTGCGGTGACAGCGGTTCCTTGTCACCGCCGTAGTCGGAGCCATTGAAGCTATGGCTGCCGGCGCCAACAGCGCTGCCACTGCCGCTACCACTGCCCAGCTGATGCTGGTGAGGATGTTGATGCTGATGGGAATGGGTTGGGGTCTTCTCCGTCTGCTGCTTAACGCCGGGCAACATCAACGGATTGGGCTGGGAAGAGTCTGCTGGGTTCGCCTGGGCCAGCACATTGCGTAGTATGGGCGTGTCCCGTGTCGTGTTGAGCAACATGCTCGAAATGGCTGAGAGTTTCTTGCGCTTGAGTGGATTCATGTCGGCAGCGGACTCATAAACGGAATTCAACATGGCGGCGGCGGCAGCAGCGGAGGCGGAGGGCGAAAGTGGCCACTGGCCAGCCTCGCCGGCGGCAGCAGCATGTGTAGTGGAGTGTGTGGGTGTCAGTGGTGTCTCGCCAGCGGGAATATGCTGATTCATGCCCAGGGGCACACCGCTGGAGGCGGGAAAGTTCGTGTACGGCGGCTGGTAGGCACCAAAGGGCGAGGGAGAGGGTGGTGGAGGCGGGGAGCAGCTGCTCGAGATGGCGGCACTGGGTGAAATGTGTGTGGACGTTGAGATCACGGAGGAGGAATTGTGCTGACCATAACTAGCATCGGAACCTCCGTTAAGCGGCTTTGTGCCCGAGCTGGATGTGGGCTGATGATGATGTTGATGGTGATGATGGTGTCCAGTGGGCGTGGTGCTCTGGTAACCCTGATGGCTCTGGGAACGCTCCTCTCCAGCCGCTGCTGTAATGGCTTTGTGGTTGAACTTCATGAGGTTATCGTAGAGACCCTTGACCTGCAGCTCCTTGGCCGTACGCAGAATCTCTGGCTCCTGGCTCTTGGTCACCGTCGTCTCCCCCGTGTACATGTACTGCAGCAGCGCGGCAATTTCAAATCCCTTGACACCTGGGAGTATAATGCTGCACTGATCCTGCGGCACATCTTGAAGTATGGCCTGGAAGTAGGGCGAATTGGCAGCGAGGACAACGCGATGCGCCTTGAACTGTTCATCGTCCACGACCAGAGTGCAGTCCACATAGCTGCCCACTTCGTGGAGTGCGTGTAGAATCTGCACCAGATTCGTCTGATGATTGTTCCAGCGCAAACAATACGTTTGACCCTCGCTGCTGGCCACTGGCGTCGGACCGCCCATCTCGTCCAGCCTCAGTTGCTGGTTATGGCTGTGATTGTGTTGATGCTCCCGACTCTGACTGTGACTGTGATTCTGGCTGTGATTATTGTGACGATGGCGCTGTCTGAGCAGCTGCTCCCGCTCCTGCTCGGGCTCCTCGTCGGGCGCTGTGTCGCTGCTGCTGTTGTAGGCGTGGTTCAGGCTACCGAACGCTGCGCTCAACAGGGTTGGCGAATATGAGGCTAAATGCTTCCTGACCTTGAGCGCCAGCTTAAGGCTTACAGTCCACTAGTTGCCTGTTCGTTCATTACCGGAAAATAGATCAAGAAAATAATAACCGTTTCAAATTAGTTCACAGTTTTTCATAGCATTAAATCAAATAGAAAATTATAGAGGAATCGTCGTTGTGAAAGATTTGCACAGCTTTTGTTTTTGTGAAATGCCAAAAAGAAAACTGAAAACCTGAAATTATATTTTGCACGGGTTGCTATAATCTATGAGAATTGGCAAAGTCAGAAGCTGGGGAGCTAAACGGAAAAGGGGAGTAGGTAGTAACGAGAAAAGGAGTAGCGAAAGGGAGTAGGCAAAAAGGGAGTAGGAAAAAGGCAATGGGAGTAGGTTAAAGTAGTAGGTTGAAAAAAGAGTACTTTATGGGTGAAGTAGGGACTGGAGATATGAAAAGGAAGGAAGAAGGGAAAGGTGAGAAGTTTATTGAGAAGAGGAGTAGCATATAGGTTACAGGTTAAAGGTTGGAGTAATGACAAGAAAACAATCAGAAGGTGAAGGAAAATTTAAGTAGGTAGTAAGGTTTCATGGTGGACAAGGAGTAGGAGGAGATGGAAGTTAGGAAAGTGCTAAAAAGAACTAAAGGGAGTAAGGAGGAGAGACTTCCTACTCCCAAACTAGAACCAGAAAAGCGCAGCAGCTAAAACAGCAAAACCTCCCTAGAAGTGGAATTGGTAAATTCAGATGTACTGGCTACTGACAGATGACTTCTAAGTATGAAGGACAAAAAAAGACGAACAAGAAACAACAACAAAAGTCGCAAAAAAGAAGTAAAAAGTGAAGCAGATAAGTTATGAAAATGGAGTACGATTGTGAGCTTTTCCAAGCGTTTTCGCTCGCTTTTCCCACACACACATTGCAGATATGCGTTTTAAAATTGCCTTCCTCCTACTCCACTCCACTCCTGCTCCTAACTGCTTTGACTCATTATGCGAAACCTTCCCACTGCCTCCGACCTTCCTTCGTTCAGGTGTGCAAAAATATTTGTGTATTTGGGGATGGTTCCTCTCCTCCGCCTGCTCCCACGTACCCAGCTCCCCTTGGCTTCCTCGTTCTCTTACACTCATTTGTACTCTCTCCAGCTGCCGCTGTCTTTACGCCTCCTCCCCTGCCCTACCCCGCTAAGAACCAAATTTCCTGAGCCATTTCATTGCAAAACTTTTTTCCCGTTGGTTTTTCTTTTTTGGCGGAAAATCTTGGTTGTTTTTCGCTTTTTTCGCTTAGCTTTTTTTTTTAAATTTATGCCCAACGCCCACCCTGCCCGAGTTTTATGCGCCATAAAAAAGTGAAAGCGCCTTTTAGAATGAGACGGCATATTAGAGGATCGGGTGGCGCGGGGGTGTGTGGCAGTGGTTGGTGGGAGGGTGGCACACAAATACGCGGAAATACCAAAAAAAAAAAAAGCGAAAAACAAAAAAATGGGGGAAAATATGCAAACATCCCTCGGAAAAACGTGTGCGCGTATTTTTCCGGCTGCTTTTCGCGCGTTTTACTTTACATATATATTTTTGTTGGTGTTTTTCTTTGACTGGAAAAAATGGAAAGCCACACACGCACACACACACACACACACACGTAGAGGCTGACAAACTTGCAATAATTTTGCCTAACTGAATTTTCATTCATTTCTCGGTTTAGTTTTTTCATGGGCTCGTTTTTCCTGTTTTTCCTAGGCGCCGCAAGTAGTGGTAGTTCAAGGGTGTGCGTGTGTGCGAGTGTGTGTGTGTTCCCTGCCCCCTTTCGACTCGTATTTCAGTTAAAAACTCGTTAAAAATACTTTTTTCATTTTGCCTTTTTGGCATTTTCCAAAAACTCAAGTGGTCGCCATATGTTGACCGTAGGAAAATTGTTTGACACTCGTTGACCACTGTGCAGCATATGTTGCACATGCCACATGCAACGCCATGTGTTGCCAATAAGCGCAGAGCAGCGCAGCTCAGTTCGTGGAAAACTAAACGATCGGTTACCAACAGGTACGCCCCCTGCGCCCCCAAGCTAACTGCGACGCAGAAAAAAAACAACAAATTGCCAGGATAATGGCAAACGAACAACAAACGGAAAGACGTCAAAAGAAACAAAAGACGGAGAGGGAGACAGAGAGGGAGAGCGGTAGTGGGAGAGAGCCAGCGCATTGTCTGACGTTGAAGTGCGGAAAATGCGTAAAATGCGCAAGACATTGTCTGCCCGAATGATTTCCCATTGTCTAGCTCCCAATCGCATAATGGGCAAAAAATAAAGAAAAACAATAAAAAAGAACGTGCAACCTGCCGTGCAGCGATCACAATGATCCCTCTGCTCACAATAGAACGCTGACTGCGCTGCCTTTTGCGCAAGCGGCGCAGGTAGCAAGACCAAGAATAATGCGATCATAATGTAAGCGGATCAACGCCTCGCTAAGAGGAACGCAGCGAATTCAAGTCACTCTTATACGGCGAATTCGAAATTTGCCGAACGATCGCTTAACGAGCGGCGCGCGAGCTTTGAGTTTGCGAGCTTTTCGAACACTTTAACAGCACATTAACAGCGGCCGCCATTTTGTTGCGTTTAAAGAGTCGAAAATTGAAAATGATAAGCGAAACGTTATTGAAACGAATGCACTTGGAAACCGGTTTAAGTTTTTCCAGTTTTTTGTTATTTTTTTCAACTATTTTTTGTTGCCCTTTTGTGGCCAGTTGTTGTGTTGGCTAGCTTATTAATTTTTTACACGTATCTCCGCTTTTAATTGCGAAATGTTTCATTGCATTGAAGACATTTTTATCATTTCCAACCGCAAGTTTTAAAAACTATTAAATTTTTTTAAAAATAAAAACAAGTGGAATTAAAATTTGCATAGCTTACCACAGAAATAATGCAGTTGAACCTGTACAATTGACTTGATTAAATCAATTGTAAGTGCACTTTAGTTAATTAATTTTTTATTTCAAGTTTAGCGTATTTTGTTGCCAGATATTTCCATTTGCTTGAAAGTTCTAATTGTGTTTGCTGTTGTCGTTGCTGTTTTTTTTTTGTTGTTGTTTAAAACTCTCACATTTACAATAAGAAAATTTGCAGATTTATTTATTTAAACTTTGTATTATTTGTTGTTGCTGATAAGTTTTTAATTAACAAGGTTGCGTTAATTGTTGTTTAATTATTCGAATCACACACGCACAAAAATGCCACGAAAAAATCCAAAAATTTCCTGATTGCAGTTTATCCAAATCCAAGTGTTGTCTTATTTTTAGTTGTTGTTGCTTCTTAGAAGTAGAAACTGCGAGACGTACGATTTTGCGTTTTTCTTAAATTTTATATATTTTGTTTTTTTTTCTGTTTGAATTTTGAGTTTTGCGTGGCACGTTGTTGCAGATTCGAGCGCTCAAACTTGAATAAAACTGCCACGGCGCTCGTGTGCAGCAAGTCATTGAAAACAAAATTTCCCGAGCGAGACAGCGCGCACATTTTTCACGCACACACATCTATTCGAACAGCACTCTCACACACACAGACAACAGTGTCTCAGTCGCAGGGGAACAGTCTGCCAAAGGAAAAGCCACAAAACTGTGCTACGCTCCCAAGCCAACCCTCTTGCTATCTCTTTCTGCACTGCGTTCACAGCGCAGTCAGCGTCGCAGTCGCTTCGCTGTCACTGCTGCTGTTGCTATTGCTATTGCTGCAGACATTGCAGTCTTGCAGCTGTGTGAGTTTTTGCGCTGCTCTGCTCTTTATCTGTGTGGGTGAGTCTTGCATATGGCGGCTGCTGCTCTTGCTGCTATTGGCACCCAAGAGAGACGCTTGCATGTGTGCGTAAGTGAGTGAGTGAATGCGTGTGCATGCTTGCATGCGTGTATGTGTACACATGTGTACATTTATTTGCTGCTTTAACGTGTGTGTAAGTTTATGCTCTTTTTGGCGTATGTTGGAGAAATACATAAAAAAAATAATGTGGCGGCTGCATTTTTTTCAAATTGCCCAACTGGCTGCAGGTTGTAAGTGAGTAGTTGTGTGTGTTTGTGTTTGTGAGTGCGTACAGTATGTAATAAAAAAACTGGTTACCCCGTAGCAGAAACCCCTTTTTTGCCTTTGGCCTTAACTTTAGTAAATTTTTTTGATGATCTTTGAAATTTATTCAGAGAGCCCATTGCTAATTATACAAGCTAAAAGCATAAAACGTTTAGTAGGTAAAAAATAGAGAAAACAACGCAAACGTAAGAAAGGTAAAGGGGTAAAGGGAAGGGAAGGGGGTAGAAATTTATTGGCATTTCGCCCAAAGTTATGCAAATTTCGGCTGTCCCTTAAGACGACCTTCAGCAATCAATATCGGATGAATGCAATCGATGCATTTTTTATAATTCATTCACTTTCGAGGGTCGCTTGCAAAATTTGCATACGCTTAAAGACCTAAGATTTCGTTAACTTCTTTTTGCGCTCTTTGTGTCATTTATGTTATTTACAGTTATGCAAATGAGTTGGCCTTGACAGCGCTGTAACGGTCAAAAAATGGCAAAAAGGGGTTGAGGGGCAGAATTTACGCTGATGTCATAGAATTAAACTAAATTAAAATTTTAGTTGCTATTTTAATTCCCACTGTCAATTTGTGCACTCATACATGTGTGCGTGTCTGTGTGGCTGCAGTTTAGAGCTCACCGCGAATCGCTGACTCGCCTCGCATTCACACAGACGCACACATGCAGCATCCGCAATAGTCGCATGTGCAACTACTGTCGTCTCGCTTGCACACATGCGAATTGCATATGGCAAACGGGTTTCTTTGCATTTCGCGTCTATCGCTGCACATTTAGTTAAACTATTTAATTGCTAGGCATGTTGTTAGTACGTTATACCTTTATTTACCTGCATCTGTTGCGCTTTGCTCTTTTTACCTTTAATTGTGTATCATTAATTTTCTTGGCCGCCTCCGCCGCTGTTATTATTGTTGTTGCTGCTGCTTTTGTGGTGAACTTTCTTGCTGTTGTTGTTGTTGCTTGATTCATTAATCATTGAACGGGAAATTAAGGTCAACCGCATTTTTGGCAGTCTCGAGTTTCCAATTCCCCCCACTCCCACTCCCAACATGTGTATCTCTGTATCTTTCTTTGCTTCTTTCCTTCTTTCGTTTTTTTTCCAGCTATTATTCATGTGCTTTTTTTTTGGGTGTCTGACAAGCAGCTAAATCTGAGGGCTAACAAAACTAGTTCGCAAGTGCATTCACCTCCCCCAACTGCCACCCGCTGATAATGCAACAAATAAATAATATAAAATAACCACAACTAAATTCAGCTATACGAATTTTGAATACGTTAACCGTGAAGTAAATTTTGTATGGAAAACGGAAGTTTGAGCTTGTGTTTTGATACTCCAAAAATTTAATGACAAATTTCAGTACATTTATAATATAATGAAAAATTTATCACATTTATAAATATGAAAACTATATAAAATATTAAATTAAGTTAAAACTGCACCGCTTTTATTACAAAATTCCTGGCTTTCTCACTGTGTACTTAGTTTTTCGAGTAAAAATCGCAATACATTTTTAAAATAATTAAATAAAAATATATTAAAGACTAAATTAAAGTAGTGAAGGTTAAGTTGGTGAAGTTGTACTTGAAGCCAAACTGTATCTAATGCCGACACGCTTAATGACAATTTCGGAGCACCCTTTGGGCAAGAGTATGCACAGTAAGCAGTCAAAATTTGAAGTAAGTAAAAAGTTGCAGCCAAAGACTTGCGCCATATAATCTGCGGTCTACGTACACATACACACACACACATACACAATTACATATTTATATGTGCGTGTTGATATATTGTTTATGAGGTCGTCTCCTCTCTAATCTTATCAGCATTTTCTTTGACTGTCGTCGTTTCAGTGAAAGTTTCAGTTTCAATTTTCTGTTAGTTGCGTTGCAGTTTTTTCTCTGTATGTGTGTGACTTTTTTTGGAAGAGCGAAGAAAGAGCGAGATAAGAGCTGGCGATTTAGTAGTCGGTAATCGGTAATGGGCAAACGGTTATTGTTTAACCGTTTAACCGGCAACTGTACCGCACATGTGTGAAGTGTGTTGAGTCAATCAAGTTGCAGAAATTCCCTAAATGGATAATCCTCAATGGTCTTAGCTGACTTCTTGACTCGCCGCAATGAAGTTATTATCGTCAGGGATTTGCGACCACTCATTATGTGAGATTAACCACTGCAAATCCGCACATAATCCAACCGCATAATCCTCCAATCCCATCCTCAACGTCAATGAAGTCGTCTTGGGCTGACAGGTAGTTTTTCCCAGCAATTGCACTGACCTTGGGGCACTTTTCGTGTGATTAACCTCCAAAACTATTGTGTTCTAACCTCAAACGTTGTGTCTATTGTCTTAATTTAGAATTTTTGCGATTATCGCAGTGTATATTTTGCCGGAAATGCACTCACTGTTATCGCTTCGCACTGTTTTGCCAAGGAAAACATTTTCGCGATAGCGTTTTTATCAGTTTTTGGGGGTTTTTCTTTGTCTCGCCGGGCATATGGCGAAAAGCGAACAACGCAAAAACATTCGAGGAAACCGAGTGCAAAGTTTATGACCCACTTGGGTAAAGGGTTTAAGGTTTAAGGTTTTCGGATTTTGGTTTCTAGGTTTATGTTTTTATGAAAGGTTTTGCGAAAAAGTGCGAAAATTGTTCGCTGGAAAATGTGTGCGGTTTTATGACCATTTGTTATTCTAACCCTTTTGTTTTTCTCTTTTTTTGGTCTGCTCTGGCTCATTACCATTGAGCGAAAGGCTGCGATTTTCCAGGAAAAGCGCCGAGACAACCCAACACACTCATTATTATCCACTGACATTAGCTCAATCAATGTCGTCCCAAGACTCTGCATATACAGATACATAATATATCTGTATCTCATTTGTCACGAGCTAGAGAAATCGCATCATGCAAAAAAGGAAAATTAAATGAAAAACTCTGCATGTTTGCATTTTTCTCAAGTGTTAACCCTTTCGAGTTGAGCTCTGGCTACCTGCGGTGGGTTTGGTTGGTCCAGAGAATTTCCCTAAATATTTTTCAATACCAAAAGCAATTAACGCTAAGTTCTGACAAAAATGCAACGGTGACTAAAACTAGCGACTATTTACTCAGGCTCAGCATCTCTAGAGATTCTCAGCTCGGGCCAGAGCACAGAAAATAGAAAACAGAAGCCGACAGTCGGTAGTATCTGTAGAATCGGCACAATTCGTACAATGGGCGACACGCAGCGCACAGGTTAACGACGTATTCGTTCCGGCCAACAACAGGACACGGGCAGAGCAGGGCATTTTGGCCATAAACTGCACTCGACAATCCCATTTCGCAACGTGGTGCTAATGGATGTCGGCAGACTTAAGAGCCAAACATTCGAAAAGGATACAACAGGACTTCTAAACATATTATATAATATTTACAGGGTGTTGACGGAGTGCGCTGCTTTGATTATTTCTTTATTTATTGGTATTTATAGGTAGAGTTTTTACCTCAGACTAAAAACTATTACTTTTAATCCACTCTTAAAGCAGTATAACAGTTTTCTGGGACCAGCTTCTTATATTTTCTTGGCAAAACAATACTTTTTTTATGTAAATTCTTCAGTTTATGTATAAGCTCTGATTTATAGCTGCCATATTGTAAAAATTTTAATTTTTATACATTTTAAGTGGCAAAAATGATAATGCTGAAGTAAAAGTATGATTTAATTTACCACTTATAGTTAGAGAATCGAAAATTAATTACCTTTTTGATGTTACACTACAATATATACTTTTTACAAATACTTTTTAATTAAAAACTCTAAAAATAACTTATTTTAAGCGCTGTAAGCCATCAGTTTGAATGGATTTGAATGGAAGATACACAAACTCCAAGTTACAAATGAATGAAAATAATAGATACATTAACTAAAAGATACAAATGCATGCCATACAGTTGAAATATATACAACTAACCGCTGCACAGTTGGCATATCATGATAAATTCCCCTTTCCCCTTATCCCCTTGGCACCTCCAACAAATGTTTACACAAAACTCATCGGACGGAAGGGCAAAAATACGAAATATCTAACAAATATTTATTTATAATGTGTGTGTGTAAGTGTTCGAGTGTGTGTGTGTGTGTGTATAAAGCAACAGCCAAAAAACAAACAAAACTGCAGGCAACGTACAAAATTAATAAAAATGCAACAAGACAAGAAATACGAAATAGAAGAGAGACAGAGTGAGAGAGTGGGAGAGAGAGCGACAACAACAATCATGTCAAATAAAAGAATTGAAAACTCTAGAAATTTATCGCGCGCGTCATTTGCTGCAACTCGATGGGTCGCTGTCTGTGTGTGTGTGCGAGTGTGTGTGTGCGCTTTAGTATGGAAAGCAGCACGTAGGCATAGAACTGGAGAGCTGCCGACGTTGACGTCGACGTCGTGTTGGCGGCGTCAGCGGCATGGCCGGTGTATGGGAGAGCGAAGAGGGGCGCTCATTCGCGCTACGCATGGGTCATTGCACTTTTGCAACGCGGACGGCAACGCAAGCAACGCGTGCACACACACACACACATGCGT
Organism: Drosophila acutilabella; assembly: GCA_035046005.1. Classification (NCBI taxonomy): domain Eukaryota; kingdom Metazoa; phylum Arthropoda; class Insecta; order Diptera; family Drosophilidae; genus Drosophila; species Drosophila acutilabella. Next base: position 8,923,137 of record JAWNOK010000024.1, on the reverse strand, counting down.
ACATATGCATATGTAGATACTAAGCAAACAGAGCTAGGGCTACAGCCAGAGCAGAGATACAGATACAAAGATACAAACAGATAGCAAAAGGCAACAATCGACAAGAATTTTATATAAAAAACGTACGAAAAATTAGGCGAAAGCAAACAGCAAGAGAGTGTGAGTGTGTGTGTGAGAGAGAGAGAGATAGCTGCAGATAGCAGAGGAGAGCAGCGGAAATTTTTAAGCAGCGACAGCAACAAATGCATGTGCATGTTGAGGAAGGTGGTGGGGCACACGGAGGGGAATTGGGGAAGGGGTAGACTCGCGAAGCCATTGCAAACGAGTCAGCGACGTTGGCGCTGGCGACGACTGCGACTGCGCCAACAACTTTGACTTTGCAGTGGCCGCCATTTTGTTGGAGTGAGCGCGTTAATTTCGCCTGCATTTGCTCTCATGCACACACACACATGCACTTTCTAAAAATAGCGCCCACGCCGGCGACTTCCATTGCCATTGCGTTAATAGCACAAAATTTCACTGTCGCTCTTCGCGTTCCCTGCGCTCTACCCCCGCCCCTCGTTGCTGGCCCCCGCCCCTTGACCCTTGGCAATGCCATTTGTGCCGCCAACGCCAGTCGAGTGTTGCAGTTGTTGCTGCCGTTGTTGCAGTTTGCTGCACATGTGGAAAATGTGAAAAACTAAAGTACAGACTCGAAGCGGCAGCGGAGCGGCGCATGGGGTGCGTTTTTCATGTTTTCACCAAAAATTTACCAAAAAAAAATTGTTGGAAAACTGAAACACGCACATTTCCCAGCGTTTATTTTTAGCAATTTGAATTTACAAGTCGAGCACAATGTGAATTTACCAACTGCTGCTCACAGAGGGGAAACGGGGGCGGGAATGTCACTTTCAATTACACTCACACACACATATGTATATGTAGATAAGTACATGTATTTGTAGTAGCATGTATTTATTTAACTTACCTTCTTCCGCTTGTAATTAGTTGTACTCGTTCATAGCTGTTTCCATTTAAGCCAAGTTCTGTTTCATTTGGTTTCAGCTTGCGCATTTTAACAAAATTATTAATAATTTTTATACCACGTGTCACTCGTTGCTCACTTTATAAAATTTGCACATTTTTTTCATTGGTTTCTTTGCTGTTTTTGGGCGTTTTAGAGACTCGCGACGTTTTGACCAAGATCTGCACGCGTTTCGGCCATTATGCAAAATGATTTTAACGAAGACACCGCGCGCGTTTACAAGCTAGCAAACTGCTTACAAGCTTTTTACACAATTCTCTTTTTTTTCGTTCTTTTTCGTTGAATTTTTTTATGGAAATTCTGTTGCGAAAGATCGACGTGCACTGACCTTGGCGTCCACAGAAGTTAGCAGAGTCTCTGGAGTTGTACTCGCAGTTCGTAATGGGTTTAAAGAGTCTAGGGTATGTTGTCTAGGGTATGTATAGTCGCACTGTCCGACTGCCGGTCTGCCGACAGTGTGTTTTTTTGCTGCTGTCTCTGGATTTCAAATTCTGAAACTAATTCTGAGTAAAACCGCGTAGAGACGGCAAAAGCTCTTTTTCCTCCACATAGGTATATGTGTTATATACAAGTAGGTAGTGTGTGTGTGTGTGTGTGTGTTTGTGTACATAACACGCACACTCTGGCATCACAACTGACTCATGGAATTGAGCAAAACAACATCGAATAAAGCGGGAATAAAACTTTCATACTACGAGGCAAAAAAAAAAATAATAAAAAACAACAGAAATTTTTAACATTACAACTACAAGAAGTGTGTAGGCATAAGGGGGTGGGGGGACAAAAGCTCGCGAGAGCAGCATAAAATTATCAGGCGGCCCTTTGCTGCCAGAGAGCGATTAGATTTATGCTCTCTCTCCAAGTGTCTCTCTTGCTCTGCGATTCTACGAAGCAAAGTATTTTGCACATAACAAAAACAACCAACAACAACAAGAACAAACAACAACAACAAATGTAAAACAACAACAAGAAATGAACAAAATGGAAAGAAACATAAACCGCCATTTGGTCCGCTTGTTGTTTATCTGTAGAACTTTTCAGGGTCACTTAATTATTACACAATTTTTGTTTACAGCGAAAAATATAACAGACACACAGACAGACAGAGGTGGAAGAAGCAGCAGCAGCAAAACTGGAAAATGTTTGTTACTGGCAAAAAAAAAAATACTAATAATAAATTGTAAAAACGTTTGAGTGTGTGTACGTGTGTGTATGACAGCAGTTCTGCTGCTTACAACGAAAACAAATTTCATTAATTTTGTTGTTTTGCTCGCTGTTGTGCCCAGGGCCACTGTGTGTGTGTGTTTGTATGTAAATACGGAAGGTCTTCACTCAATGACACACATGTAAATGTAATTGTTTATCTATTTGTGAATAATTTGGATCAAGGCAAATTTTCTATTTTTGCCAGATCGAATAAAGCCTTCAATAAAAAAGCTGGCCAAAATCGTTGACATTTCCAGCACCTTGGCGGCACAGCAAAATGAAAGCAACAAGTTACGTCAACAGACGAACCAGAGGCGTTTTATGTGGCTATGTGCGCTAGAACAGAAAGCCCGTTAGCCAGAAAACAGCAACAAAATCAACCCAAAAAGAGCTAAAAACAACAACAACAGCATGCAGACGGGCGCGGCACAGCGCCGTCCCTAAACTTGAACTTGAAATGCTGCGAAAACAAAATTCAAGAGCAAAATGCCGGCAAAAAAAACGCAGAAAACATGTCGAAAACAATAACAACCGTACAGTACGCACAACAAACTCGACTAAACGCTGCCCTATACGCCAGCAAGACACAGGCTAGGCAGCTAATTAAGCTGCAATTAAGTCCACAACACCTTAAAAAGCACTTCACTATATTTTATAAACATTAAATTAATTATTTTAACCACTTGCCTATTTAATAAACATTATTTAATTATTTAAAGTAACGACTAAGTGCTTGACAGAGCCTGCCACACTTAGCTTAAAGGGTATAGTAAATAACAGCGCTCTCTCTTTCTCTTACTCTCTTTCTACTTTGTATTAGATACTGCGGTTGCTTCGGTGCTGCCGAGCGGGGCACCGACTGTTCCCGAAGCTTTTTCATGCAAAATTGCGATTCGGCTCGTCACTCGCGAATTTGCCAGCCGACCAATCAGCATTATTTGCGAGCCGAAAGCTGTCGCTATGTATTTTTTGCTCGTTTCGTTTGTTTCGCTGGTTTCGCTTGCTTTGCTTATTTTTGGCACAGATAAGTCGCCATTTTTGCGCAAAAACAACTCAAAAGCTGACGACGCCAAGCTAAAAATTGCTGAACTGAACTGAAGTGAACTGAACTCAACGGCAACGACAGCGGCAGAGAGAGGCAAACTTATGCTATTCTATCTCTTGTGGCGTCGTTCTTTCTATTTACTATATTACTACATATTTACTATTTTGGCGTGTGTGTTGATTAAATAAATTGGCAGAGACACGTGGTTAGCTGGCGGCAAAGAAAACTAAGACTTGCTAAAAGCTTTTCTGCGGAGCGTGTAGATTTGTATCGTGCTTAGCATAAGCTCAACTCGCCCACCGGTTAAGTAGAGATTTGTTCGACTATATAAAATATTATTAAAGATATAGTTAAATATTTTTTTTATTATTTTAAAATTAAAATATAAGTCTTCCCTTGTTTATATAGCTTTAAACTGGCCTTATCAAATGCTAAGTTTTAAAATCACTTCTGAGAATTTATAAACAATTTGTTTTGCCGATGCCGAGCACGTTTGCCAAAAAAATTCTAACAGTTTTCAGCCCATTAGCTTTTTCGCGTGCTTTTATTAACAGCGCGGTTGTTGTCTCGACTTGCAGATCTTATACGCCAGAAAGCTTGTAAAATATCAACATCCCCTACCACTGCCCATTTTGAGTAATCTTAATGATGAATCCTATAAAGATTGGCCCCATCCATAACGTAATTCCTTTTTTGTACTGCCTGTTGTTTATGCAACCTGCTGGATTTCAGCTGCCACTGACTTGCAACATGTTCCCTGTTTGGGAAACCAACTGGCAACATCAAATCGTGTGACTTTTTCATGTGTTTCTTTTTACTTCAAATCAATAAGTTAACTTTTCCCAGGGTTCGTAGTTTTTCCTTTTTTTGCTGAGACGCGTCCCGCATAACTACAGATGTGTGTGTGCGTGTGTGTATCCTGTTGCTCGCGTCCTGCACGCATATCCTTACTGGAGACCCTTACCCAAACTCATACTCCTTCGCTGTGGCTGTCGCCCCTGCAACAGAAGCAGCAATCAATTTGTGCATTCGCTTTGGTTTGTTCCCTCTCTCCCTCACTCTCCTCGTTTATCCTTTTTTGTGTGCCACAATTTCTCGTCATTCTTTTGGTTTTCCATTGTTGCCATTGTGCTTATTTTGGTTATTGAACTGGGTTATTGAACTATTGATTCCAATGAATTTATTGTACAGGTGATCGTATAAGTTATTGCATTGCGACAAGTGATAGGTTTATGCATCTGCACTAATCGCATTAATCTACACCTTTAGCTTTGATCCAGGGTATGTAAGTAGTAAGTGCTAACTTTGTTGCATTCTACCTGTACTCAGTTTCCCCTCCACCTCCTCTTCCCTGCCCCAAATGGCATTTCTCATAGAACAGTTTGTTTAAGAAATTTTCACACATTTTTCATTCTCATCTGCCAACAACTAAGTCAACAATTGCACGGCAGGTATTGCAGCAACAGCAGCTCACTGTTTGGTCAAGAAATGCATGTGTGTGTGTGTGTTAGTGTTGTGTACGTGAAGATTCTTTTGGGCCAAGTCTTTTTTCTCAACAGGCGCAAATTATTTTGACAAGTGGCCGAAAAATTGTCAGCATTGTTCAAAATGTGTATGCACTGTACAGTGTACATAGAAGCAACGGAGACAACAAAAACAACAACAATAACGACTATTGAAATGATCGAACAAGAAGAAGAAGAAGAACAAGACTCTCCTCTTGAGTGGCAGTGCTCATAGTTAAAGAGCAAAAGACGTCAGTTTGTCTCTGCTATTGAATAAATATTGCGGCTCATTAATTACAATTTGAGTGCCACACACATACAGGCAAACACACACACACATGCTCATTAATAATCATTTGACATTTTATCATTGTCCGCTTTGGCAATCAATTTGCATGCTCCCAACTCCTCTCTTAATTTAGCCCTGCTTAATGCTCTCTTTACTTGTTACTCTCTTGCTGCAGCTGCTAATGTAACTGTAGTTAACTGCTATGCAAAATTTAAGCTCTCACAACTGTTAATTAAGAAATTACATATTTCGTCTTGATTGCTTTTCTTTTCTTAGTGCTCATAGTCATTGTTTACTCTACGCGTGGTACAGTCGTCGAACAGTTTTGTGTATAGCCGGAAATCGCCAGCAATTGCACGTTTCGGTTTCGGTCTTCTTGTGTGCGTGTCTTTTAAAATGTGTTTGTCTATTTTTTCAAGTTTTTTTTGTGTTCTTCTTTATTTTTGGGAAATGCAGCAAACAAACAAAACACAAACATCAGCGACTGCGACTGTAGAATAACAAATAATTAGCATTAACCACGCAATTGAGTGCAACAAAGCAACGCAACGCAACGCAAAGCAACGCAACGAAGAGAACGTTGAAATGTTGACGGCGAAAACGGCGATTTGAGTGCAATGTGCAGTCACACAGGCACACACACACATTCGTTCAAGCAAGCACACGCACACGCTCACTTACTTATCGACGCAGAGACGAAGAGCAGCAGAAAACAGACGTGGCCGCCAATCAAGCAAGCAAATACAACAACAAGAATAGCGACTGAAGCAGCAGCAGCGACAGCAACAGCAACAGCAACAGCAAAGGCAACAGAGATAATACATTTCTGGAAATGTCAACAAAACGAAGAACGAAAACAAATTGTGTAAAAGTAAAAGAAAATGCCAATGTTGGACTACAAAATAGACGCAGTGAGTGAGAGAGCGAGAGAGCGTAAGAGCTCCCGCTCTGTACGTGGGCGCAGCGCTCTCTGCATTTGACTTGATCAGCGACGCCATCTTTGCACTGGCAGGGCAATTGGTAAAAAAGCAAACACAGAAAAATGCAGACAAATACACACATGTACATGTGTGTGCGTGTATGTGTTTGCTTGCTGTATGCGTTTTATTGCCACTGCTCCAAGCCGCTTTGCCGCATGTGGCGCGGAGGGAGGGGGCGTGGCGGGCACGATGGCGGCCCTACGCCAACATTGAATTAAGTTTGTGCTGGTACTGGTACCCTTGCTGCATGTGGCACGTCTGCAGGCTGTGAGGGGCATTTAAATTACAAAGCAATTGCATAATTGCCAGCAACACTCAAACACACACACACATGGAGAGACACACTTAATGTCTTATTGCCTGTGTCTAATTTAGCCACAAAAGGTCAACAAGTCACAACAATAGCCAAGGCTGACACACGTTTAGGTCCAGTCGAGGCCACAGATCAAATCCTGCAAATAAAGGAATCTGAAATGAAAGTGAAACGCAGCAGCGTCCGAGTCTCGAGCCTTGAGAACAATAGACGAAGGCAGCAAACGACTGACACACGCAGAAGTAGTAGGAGAAGAAGCAGCGACTGAGAGACATGAGATGAGAGAAGACAACAAAAGAATTGAGAATTGAGCACACAAATAGAGAATAAAATGCGACAATTTCAAACATATTTCAAGTCAAAACTGCCAGCTATCTTTTGTAATAGGATCCTTTTTAACGAGATCCTTGCGCGTGTGAAGCGCGACGAGTGCGCGTTTTTCCTGTCACTTTTCACTGTTGTTGTTTATGCTGGTGTCGCTATCGCTGTCTGTCTCACTGTCGCGTAAAAAATACCCAAAAAGAAAACAACAAAAGCAAGCGAAACCGAAAACTATCCCTTGTCCTCAAGATTCTCCGGGTCGCCAACTATGGCGTCTAATTTATGCCAAATACGAGACGATACGATATTGAAAATAAAGGTTTTAGAGTAAAAAAAAAGGAGAACACATCTTGATTTAAAAAAGAGCTAAGATAAGAGCGTGGAGTTCAAATAAAATCCCAAAGTTCTAATTACATAAATAATACAAGTCTTAGAAGCGCAAAAAACCAAATAATTATGAAAATAAATTAAAGAAAATAATGTTAAAAAGCTTGGAGCTAAAAAAAAGGCAAACAAACTTAATTTTAATTAATGTCTATTAAAACTGAGTACTTTTGGTAAGTTTTCTGATTTATTTTCTTATAAAATATACAAATAAGCCCATTTGGAAATCATACAGTCTAAGATTAAAAGTCCTCACAAGAAAATCGTGATCTTAAAGTTCTTAAATATTCCACCTAAAACAATACTTAAAAATAGCAGACTACAAATTTACAGATATTCATTTTATTAAAAAAATAACTAGGATCTCTGTGGTTACGGCACGCAAAATGCACTGCCGTCCATCCCCTGGAAAAGCGTGCAATGTGAAATACTTGCGTGTATCTTGCGGATATTTGGCTTGACGCCTCTTTTACAACTTTCCTCTCTTTTCCCACTCTGCGACTTTTACAATATTTTGGCAACGCACAAAAAGGCGCAGCCTTCTGCTGCTGCCTTCCTTCTGCTGCCTCGGGGTGGCCGTCAACTGCTGTTGCAGCTCAGCTTTTTGGTTCAACCCTCGACAGGTCGCTAGAAAAATATAGAAAAAAAAGAAAAGGAAGAAAAAATTTGCATGCTGTCGCTGCAAAAATGTTAGATACAGAAAAAAACAACTACTTGCCACACGTGACGCACTCCACATTTAACGAGCTATAATGTCTGCGAACTAGGTGAGGCAGGAAGGGCAGGAAGCTCAGCCAGGGAAGAGGAGGGAGTGGGGAGAGGACAGAGGCCAGGCTAGTGGTGTATGCATGTTTTTTGGGGTGTTTCGATAAGTACTTTACGAGGCACAACCCTCGTTTTGCGGATTTTTTTATGGTTTTGCTCAAAACAGTGGCACAACACACTCACACACACACACAGGGAACAACATCAAAGTTCATATTTTGAATTCGCTTGGGTGGTAGACACAAAGGTGGTTGCTATTTCCCGCTTTCCGCTTTCCACTTCCCATTTCCCATTTCTGCTGCCTCAGTTGCACTCGCAATTCCTGTTTCCTGTTTCCCTCTGCCTCTGCTTCTCCCTCTCTCTCTGTGCCCCTCTGCTTCGCATTGGCTGACAATTGCAATTTTATTGGCTTCGATCGACTCTTTTGGCAAATCGCATTGGCGATTTCGCAAGTTTGTGGCCAAGTTGGTCTTGGGGTGGAAATCGACACCACTACTGGGTCTCTGCACGGTGGTGGCTAAACAGCGCTGGGAGGAGCTGTGCAAAAACTTGTGGCAAAAAAAATGGCGCATGTTTAGTTGACTTTTAGCAGCAATAGGCTTTTAAGATGGCCAAAAGCTGGTTAAGCGGAGGAGGAGCAGAGTGGACTGTAGAGCTTAAAGAAAGGAATAGCGAAAGAAACAGGTTTATGGTTTAAACAGCCTTTATAGCCAGTTCTTATGCAAACAAAACTGATGCAGAAATGCCTTTAATTTATTACCAAATTAAAGCTGTGAGCAAATGATTAATTATAGCAGTACTTTAACTGCTTAAGTGATTCTTAAGTCATAGCATATTTTGATCTCCTATCTAAACCATATAAATCTATTTTTATCTTTGATTAAAAGGCTATGCCTTTTAGCTCTTTTCACTCCAAATACTGCGCTCTTCAGCTGCCTGCAGCTAAATAATTTAAAACTACCCGTTTGTTCAGCGATCTATATAAATTAACATACAATAATTGCAATCGAAGCCGACAAATGCCACATAACTTTCGCTCAAGCAAAAATCTTTAATAATACAAAATTTGCATAATTATAGCAGCGTCTTAAGGTTTAGAGGAAACCTTAAACCCTTTTACGTGTAGGCCCAGCTAAGGTCGAATATGCAAATTGTTGAAATCAATCGAGAGCTGAATGAATATCGATCAAAATTGATTTGTTGCCTGGTGCGCGGAAAACCAAACAAACCGAAGCAAGGACTGCAATCTTAACCCGAAAAGTGAGCAATAGTGAGAGAGGGAGAGTGAGTGAGAAAGAGAGAGCACTGCTCAAGGAGTTGAGCGTGAGAAAGTTTTCTCAATGTTTTTGCATGCATAATTTACATAATTTTGCCTGGCCAAAAAACCTAAACAAGAAAATAAATTGCAGGCACAGCAGATCACACATCGCACATCACACATTTTCCATTTCCATTTAGCATTTCCGAAAATTTTCCTCTGCCCTGCTGATGTTATGCAAATTAGTTAATGTTGTTTGTGCTCGCACAACCCCAGGAAGTGCGAGCGTGACAGTCTGTCGTGCCTCTCTCGCTCTGGCGCCGTCCACTGTGCGCATAATTAACCCCTGTCGGGCGATTGTCTACATGTGTCTCCGCTGCGATCCTCTGTGTCTCCTCACCCTACCTCCGTTTCCTTTTCTAGTCTCCTATTTTCACTTTCGTTTTGCATTTTCGCAAGTTGCTTATGCAAATTAGTGTCTGCCTCTCTTTCTCTCCCTGCTTAACCCTTCTCTTTCCCTCTCTCTCTCTCGCTTCTTTACTGCACCTTTTTCGCCAAAGTGAAAATCTTGTAAATTTATGCAAATTTTTGTTTAATGAAAACGCGTTTTTTGGCTCACCAAGACATCTTTCGCATGATCTTTTGGCAACGCTCTAATTTCCTAGTCTGCGAGTCTTCGGTGTCAGGTACACACACACACACACACACACACACACGATGAAGACGCAGCTTCATCAATTTTGCCGAGCGTGAGAAACTCTTCAGCATTTGCATAATTTTTATTTTGAATTTCTTTTTTTATAAGTTTTTTGGAAAATGCAATGAAAATTCGCTCTACGTGACTTGCTGGGTTTTCCAATTTCCTTTTTACCTTTACCTTTACTTTATGCAAATTGAGAATCTGTTTAGGCCAAGTGCATGGGTTTGGGCTGTGCGTTGGCATTGGGAGCATCGCTGTCGCTGGCGGAGTCGCTGCTGGAATCGCTGTCGCTGCTGCTGCTAGAGTCGCTGCTGCTGCTGGAGTCGCTCGAGTTGCTGCCGCTGCTGCTGCTACTGCTGCTGCTCCCTGAGCTCTGTTTCGTAGCTGCTCCTGCAACGTTCTGCTGCACTGCCGGCCCCTTCTTACCAGTGCCCGCTTTCCCCTCCTGCCGAGCGCGTTTTTTAACCGGACGCACGCGCATGCGGTGCGTGTACTTGCGGCGACTGCCATTGAGCACCAGGTTAATGTTACGCAATCGGTTCTCGAGACTACGCTGTAGATCCTCCTTCTCAGCTGTGTTCATGTTGCGCAAATTGAGCTTCGTATGGGAATTCATGGCCTTCTTCATCATGTGCAGCGTCTCCACGCCAAAGTTCTTGATGTCGAACCACTGAAGCTCACAGTTATCGGTGTTTATGTCCTCAGTTTGTGCGATTACGTGCATAATCTCGATGCGGGTATTGACGGGCAACATGACAAACTGTTTCTGTATCGCTCGACGCTCCGATTCGGTAAAGTTCTCCAGGTCCGTCTCCTTGCCATCGGAGTCGTGCCGCCGTTTCGGATTTCCCTGCCTACCTCTGACCTTGCTGAGCAGTTTCTGCTTCTTCTCGGCGGACTGCTCCTCCGCGTTCTGGCGACAGGTGTTGAGCTTGTTTTGTAGTCTATCCATGGTGGCATAGAGTCCATTTATCAGCGTATCCTCCCACCGAGCCTGTGCATTGTAGGGATCCCTCAAAGTGCCCTGCGCACGCTTGGTCTCGTAGATCAGCTCATTCAGTTCACTGTTGATCGGTTGATAGGATATGCTATCCAGGGATACGTAGAAAGTATTCGCGTATATGCGCTTCGCCTGTTCCTGGTAGGTCAAAAAGATCCCGTCGACCTGTAGATGGAAATCCTTGAGAGTTTTGAACTGATGCTTGCTCAGCTTCTTGGATAACGCAATCCATTTGTCTTTGAACAAATCCCTTAGCTCCACGTCCACCCGTTCAACATAGCCATGTTGTAGATTCTTCAAATCCTCCCGACACTTTTGCTCCATTACGGTCGAAACCTTCCCCTTGACTAGCGGACTAGGCGGCGCACGGGGATCCCTGTGGGAGTCCACTTCCTCCTCATCGGGCATTTCCGAGAGTATCTTATTAAAGAACTTCTCAAGCTTCTGGCCATTGCGATAGACCAAGTCCATAGGTCGATTGAAGGTATAACAGTTTGTAATGAGCTGCCTGAAATCCCTGATAAGCTCATCGACGCTATTATAGAAACGATTCTGAACACGCTTGGTAATCGTGCCCACATCCATGGGCCGGTGAATGATGGCGTAATAGGTGGGCACCTGCAGGGCCTCCGAGTCCACCGGCTGCATAAAGTCGGGGGCAAATGGTTTGGTGTGCAAAGCATCAAGAAGATACCGTTTCATATAGTGCAACTTGTTGGTGTAGGTGCCACACATACCAGGTGGGGGATGCACATCCGGTTGCACACAAGTCGGTAGCCTCAGTTTGACCATAAGAGCCTTTTGTGTGTGTGTGTTGGAGTGTGGCACAAATCAATTGAATTCAAATGAGGAGCAACTGCATCTAACTCACCATTTCCAAGCGATTCGGAAACTTGATTCGTAAGATACGTTGCAGCTACAGAAAAATGAAAATTTTCAATAAAATTCTTATGATTTTTCAATTAATTTAACTCCTGCCTACGAATTTTCTCGCAAAAAATTCCAATTGTCACACAGCTCACATTGTGTGACAGCAAAATGCCGATAACTGTTCCGCAGTGTTGCTCAAAATCAGTGTTGCGTAACGCAGATGCGTTATAAATAGATAACAAAGTACCGTAAAAACTAGAGCAACAATGAGCGGACTTCAAAGCAGTTGGAAAGTGCTGCTGTTATCCCAGTTGGGCTAGGAATGGTCTTCATTTTTAAGATGCACTGAAAAAAAGGGGGTTTATTAAAATAAAACTCATGTTTTGTTTTTTTTTGGTTTTATTTCTTTGCCGTGCATATTTAGCATTTATTTCTTAGATAAAGACAATAGAAAACAAATTTCTATTGACATTTACTCAACAGAAAACTGAATTATTCGGTTTATACAGGAATATTGTATCCTGATTTAAACCAAATAAATATTTTCAAAGGCTAGCCTACTTAAAAGAAGTAGTTTGGCGCACTAGGTTCTAGTATATACCAAATTGCACTACTTTAGACACTTTAAATTCATTTTAGTTCTATTTATTGTGTTTTTTTCAGTGTAGAGGCTAGGCGAGCTCTCCATTTGTAGCGTACACTGAAAAAAGGGGTTTTAGTAAAAGCAAAACTCAAAATGTTTTGTGTTTTTGGCTTTATTTCTTTGTGGAGCGTATTCAGCATTTATTTCTTGAATAAAGACAAAAGAAAATAAATTTCTATTGACATTTACACAACAGAAAACTGAATTTTTTGGTTTAAACAGGAATTTTGTATCCTGAATAAATAAATATATTTCAAAAGCCAGCCTACTTGACAGAGATCAGTCACACTGGGTTGTGTATAGACTAAATTGCAATACTTTTGACACAATTCAAATTAATTTAAGTTCTTATTTTTGTGGGTTTTTTGCAGTGTAGCAACTCCATCCCGTTTCCACCTCCAACCGCCCTTGTCTAATACATGTATTTTGCACCACTTCACACGCAGTGGCCGTGTCCTTTGTACCGCCTCAGCCTACACACACGCACGCCCACGCCCACACACCCCACACCGCCCTTGTTTGTTCAAAATGCGGCAATGGGACATAAAAACTGTTTTTTGCAATTTACATCAACATTTTTATCACCCTCGCAGCCCAGTCCCCCCAACTGCGCCACCTCCTCCTCCTCCTGCCCAGCTACATACTATATACAACAACATGCTTTTCCTATTTACCTATACACACACACTTACTTAGAGACCCCGCCCGCACACAGCCTCACCCCGCTCTGTATCACCGCTTACCAGTACACATCTCTCATCTCCTGGCGTCTTTTTGCGACACTTAATTACACACGCATACGCTTCATTCCACTTTGCTAGTGGTTGCACTCCCCCCCCGAGTCCTTCTCTGACTCTGCGGCACATTATCCCAATGCCGGCCTGCCTCGTACCGCTCAGACCTACATCCCAGTAGAGAACATCTTTAAAACAGGCCCAAATAATACATTTTTGCTAGCTTTTAACGCTTCTTCCCTCGTAGCGACTTGGAATTTAAGACGCAACTTTACCCATGTAAATGTAAGTAATCAATTTTATAAATTATAAATTGTATTTTTAAGTATTGCTAAAAAAGTAGTAGTACCTCCCTTAGTGCTTACTATTCAAATAACAAATTCTACAGGGTATTTATTATAAATTCCACAGTAAGACGACAAGTGCACGCTGGCAAACAATGTACAGTCGCTGCAAATTCATTGCTTATTAACACACACACACACGCACAGTGGGACTAATGGCAATCAGAAATGCCAAGAACGTAATCTCGCAGGTAGAGGCAGCCCCGCTCGACAGCTCTGCTTCTTCTTCCTTTGCTACTTCTGCTTCTTCTACTGTCCCACTGAAGGTGTCAATTGTTGCCTTATCATGCCGAGCTGCGCTGTCCAGAAGTGTCTGCAATCATCCCGCGTCCAACGTCCCACGACCCTTCGTATCCTCTGTGCCCGTTCCTGACCCTGACCCGACCTCTACCCCTCCCCTGCTTCTTCTACGTCCCCGAACTGTGTGCAGTCTTTAGTCTGCGATCTTTTCTTTCTTTACTTTAATTTTTTATCTCTGACGGCGATTAATGCGAATAAATTTTATAGTCGAAAATGAAAATGTGCACTTGCATGTGCCTCTGACGTTGTCCTTTTGTTGTGCCTCACTCTGTGTATGTGTGTGTGTGTTTTCTTTGCGTCCCTTTTTGGCCAGTGTTATTCTTTTGACTTTGACTTTGTGCCTTGTCTATTGTTGCATGCAGCGAGTGTATGTGACTTGTGACGCTGCACCTGCAACTGCCGTGCGCATTTTCTCAATTTTCCCATTTTCCACATTTCACATTTTATGCCATTGCGCGATCTTGCGGCGCTGACTCAGCATCCACGTTGCAGGACACGACAGAGATTAGAGGAGGAGGAGGAGAGTGTTTTTACCCCTTACCCCAAATTAGGCAGGGCTCGCTACAGTGAAGCACTGCAACAGGCGAACAGGTAGAGGCTGTTCTTGCGTTAGCTGAAAACTGGTTTCTTTTATAGCTACCCTCGCGACACTTGCTCTTTAATATCCCCCCACCCTCTTATAGTACTTTTCCTCTCCCTCTCTCCTCTCTTTCTTTCGCTGTTTCTACCTTTGTTTGGCTATGTGTTAACCTTAGGCGATTTCTGGCTCGTAGTCATTGTCTTGGCCACATTGTTAGCCCTGTGACTTTTGGTTGCCTTTTCTTCCTGCTGCTTCCCCGCCTCCTCCTCCTCCTCCCTTGATTCAGCGATCCCGCGATCTTTGATTTTGATATAAATTTATGTGTGTTATGCCCATTGCCATTGTGTGCGCACTGTGGGAACGCCGCGAATCCTGATCTCCGCAACGCAGCGTGCAACAAAATGATGCAGGTTCCATTGTCTAAGTTTGGACATGTGTTTTTTTTCTGGTAATTGATAGAGTCTTGGGTGCACATTAAAAGCACTCCCACAAGACACACACACACGCAAAGTCCCGCGCAGTTTTATGGCTTTGCTTCCGGAATTTCGGTATGGCGGAAAAACAGCTAAAAGCAGCGCGTTTTTATTCGCGGCGTAGAGCGAGAAATGTTGAGTTTCGTGGTCACGACCTCACTGCAGTTTAGGCAGCTACAGAGGGCACTCGATAGTGTTAACTTGAGGAATAAAAGATGAAATTAATAATATAATTGGATGAGATGCATTGTTATTAAAGAAACTATTTTTAAACATAAGATTACGTTACTAAGATTCCATCAATTCCTTTCCCATTTCAGTATTCAGTTCAGCCAACTATAAGAAATAACTTAATAACCCTCGATCGTAAAGCTTATCTTTATGTTTACTGTTATCAAAATAGTTTGTACAACGCATCAAAAGAGTTAAAGACCACAACTTTGATAAAAAGAATGACTAAAACAGCGTTTAAAACGAGTTCAAAATGAAATTTCTTAAATTTACAATAAATTGGCAGCCAACAGAAATTCTACTTAGCGATAGTTTACTGTAGTGACATGCGTAAACAAGCGCATCGCGAGTCGCAAGTTCTACGCGTGAGTCAATGACCCGCGGGTGCGTCTGCTGAATTGAGCACAGGGAGGAGTAGGAAGTCGGAGAGTAGGAAATCGGGGTGTGATAAGCAAACATGGAAGAGACTAGAGACGAAATGTTGCAATTGCAATTCGGATAGAACTTTTGGGTTGTAGCGCCCGCATCTTAACCAATAAAAGAAAATTGATTGAGAAATTGAGTGAAAATGAAATGAGTTTGTGAAAAGGGAGGGAACAAGATCGTAAGGGAAATGGGACACGAAACACGGGCCAGAAACCACGGAAAACCGTCCACGCATCAGAGTTCATTGTGAAAAGCGCTACAATTAAATAGCAAACAAATTTCTGCCAATTATTTGACATAAATTATGAATTAACAGCAGCAAATGAGGGCCTAGACCTCAGAAAATGAGAGAGTTTACCCGCTGATCAGCAGCACAGCTAAACTAGGCGCCAAAAGGGTTAGAGTTTTTGTTTACCTTAAGGTTCGTCCTGTCAACAGTGAAATGCTGCTGGTGCCTAGGGAAAAGTGAAGAAGTTTTCACATCGAATTTCGATTAATTTCGTTTTGCATTTTCCTAGATTTTTGGTTCTCAAACTAATTAAAAATCAGCTCTCGAGGCAGTCTCATATGCATTCGTGTATAAATCTGTCAAGCGTGCCAGGGCTGGGGCACTAAAAACCCACGAAAATGCCTCACAAGTCATTGACTTTCCGACAAGATCAGCGAGGTGCTGGCGGAGGGGGTTGAGGGGACATAGGAGTAGGGGGAATAAAGGTATCTGCATCAGAGGTGCAATGGCCGGTGACGCCGCCATCGCCATTGCCATCGCCAGAAAACTGCCGGCCCAAAACGCCAATCGACCAAGACGTTTGCTCTGCCCCCCTTCCCACTAGACCAACGCCCCACTACCCCGCCGCCACTGCTTAGAGCAAGTTTTGCGTCGCGGCCAAGTTAGGCAATTAAGCCATGAGAGTCTGAGTCTGAGGTCGAATCTCTAAACTGACGTTGAGTCCGAGGCGCGGCTTTTGCCTCTCGCTCTCTCTGTCTTTAGCTTGGCAATGCAATCAAAGAAGGTTCGAGGAAAGCAAAAACCTCAAAATGAAACATTTTTCAACAAAAAAAACACGAAAAAAAGAAAAACGCATTTAAACGAACCCGAAAATTGAGTTTAATGCGCAAAGCGCTTCAAAATGTGCGGCTGGCTACCTGTGCCAGTCTCCGTCCCAGTCCGGTCCAGCATCAAGATCGTTACCGAGTCCCCCTCGAGCCAAAAAACGACAGACGCAAAAAAGAAAATGTATAAAAAAGAGGCTGAGAAGTCGTGAAAATGTTTTTCTTAAGCCAAAGTCAGAAAAAATAAACTGATTTCGTATCTGGGATTACACATTTAATGCATTTGCCTTTGACCTGACCTCGATGCAGTCGAACCCTTCGATTAGTGCAGCGCCAAAAGGGAATTGAAACGAATACGAATACGATTACGAATACGAATATTTATGCGGCATTCTGATTGTCAACTTGTAGGCGGGTCAAAAAGGGGAAAAACGAGTCATAGAAGAGTTCTGCCTCTCCCTGCCTCTGTCCCTGCTTCGCTCCTTTGCTCTTTCTTTCCTGCGATCTGCAGCGCGAGATAAATGTGATTTTTGGGCCCAAAAGTGGAAATCTTTGGCCAGAAGAAACCTGTTTTAATGGCCAAAAAGCCAACATAGCCAAACAATGAAAATCAAATGCATAAACGTAAATCTAACACAGCAGGTAGCCCAGCCCGTTTCGTCCAAGACCGATCTTACCTGAAGATCTGCTTGCATTATAATGGCTTAAGAAGATGGCGAGACGCAACATTATGAGTTAAAAAAAACTAAAAAAAAAAATATAAAAAACAAAATCCCAAAAAGGCGTCGACTGCGACAGTCAGTTTATCAGTTCATCAATTGCTCAATTTCCCAGTTTTTCCGATTTATGCATTTCTGCGCTCAAATTACGTCGCATTTTGTTTATCCTTGCTGCTGCGCCATTAGGGCAATTGAGGTTAGGTTTATGCAATTGAGGTTAGGTTTATGCACATGATAATTGAGAAGGGTTCGCTCCTTCCACACGCATCGCTGCCCGCGTGGGCGTTCGTAGGCTACGATCCCTTCAACAATTTCCCAGCGTATTCGTGAAAAGGGTTTACCAACTGACAGCAGATCGCAGATTGATTGACTGATTGACTGGGGAACCTGCAAGCACTTGCATGTCTGTGTCTGTTGTTTGCATTTGCATGATCTCATCAGTAGGTGTGTGTGTGCGTGTGTGTATTTTTGTGTGTGAATTGCGAGTGTGTGAAAATTGCAGTTCAAGCAACAAAACCAGCAGAATTTCCTTTCTTTTTTTTTTGTTTGGTTTGGCAATTTTCCCAATTGAGTTTTCCGCTTTTTATGTCTGTCAATTGGCATGGCTGCGGGTCAAAGGTTTTTCCTTTCAGATACAAATTAACAATTGCCAATTGCTGTAGCCAAAAACCGCGGGCGATTTTCTTTTTGCTTTGCTGATAAATTACGCGATAAGCGCGAAAATCTTTGGGAGAGTTAAGTGATACGTGTGTGTGAGTATGTGAGCATGTGTGTGTGTGTGTTTGTGCCCAGCAAAAGCTGAAAACGTGTTTACTGCCACCCCCGCCCACTACGTCTAATCAAAGTCAGGAAACCGTTGCCATTTGTGCAGCTCTGAAATTTGTAATTTGTTTCATTGTTGTTGTTATTTTTCGTATCCGTCATTGCACCAACAGCAACAGCAACAGAAACATTAATAGATCAACACCAGCATGAACACTTATCGCAAAACAACAACAACAACAAAAGCATAACAGAAATGCACAGACAACACCGAAAAAGTTCATTGACTTTTCGCATGCGTTTGAAGAAAACACAATTTTCGTTGCGTTCGCGTTCGTTGCTGGTCCACAAAAAAAAATGTAAAAAAATAAATAAATATGGCTGCCCAGCAGCGCAGCGTGCACAAAAGAGCAAACTCCAAAGAAAGCAACAAAAACTCATATTAAAGTGAAAATGAGCGATAACAACGCAAACACACATACACAAACACATACATACACATACGCGCATGCACATGCACACAGACAAGACAGCAGCGCCATCAAAACAAGCCCCCCTCTCTCTTCCCACTGCAACATAGTGCTCCCCGTTTGCCCAGTGATCAAGCAGTTGAGTAAAAACTGCACAGCGAATGCGACTTCAATGCGGTTCGTTTGGCTCTCTTATTATCTCTCTCTTTGCTGTCGCCAGTGTTGCCAGAATTTCATGCGCTGGAATAAACTTTAAATAATATGAAATGGTAAGTGAATTTTAGTATTTATTACATAAATTAGAAGAATATAATTTTTTTGTGTTACTATTACAACATTAAGTAGGAAACACTTTAATTCTCCGCAGCCGCAGCTTTTCCAAAAAATCACACTGTTAACTGCGCTCTGAGCAAGCTCAAACGCTGTTAAATCTCCTTTTACAGTTGCTTCGCAGGCAAAAAGCAGCCTCTCCAGTTGATCAAACTCTGTTAACAGCGCCCTAAGCAAGCTCTGCCGCTGTTAAATGTCTTTCTGTCAGCAATTACTGCATACTTTCGAGCGCGAGTGTAAATTAGGTAGGCCTTAGTCGATTTACTGTTGCATACTTTACAGCGCCTGGTAAATAGAGTATGTATACTTTTAGGGTACGCTGATATAAGTGAAAACGGCCTCATCGTAATAAACAAATTAATAACTATATATTAACAAATTAATAATAAATTTGTATGTGCACACACGTTGCCATGACAAAAGTAGCAATAACGCAAACAAAGCAAATATTTCGGTAACAGTTAAGTTTAATGTACAATTGCTTTTTGCCTATTTTAATAATTACAATTATGGAATTTGGTGGATATTGTTCTACAGAATTGTGTATAATTTACTTAAAGCTCCTGCTGCTGCTTCTTGGCAGCCTTGGTTAACTTGTAGACACGGAACGACTCCAGAATGTTAAGTTTTTGTTGCAGTTCCAGTTTCTTGGCTGCTGTCACTTTGCCGGCCTTGAGACGCAGCAGACGCTTGGTTTCCTCCTCGACAAAAATGTAGCCATGCTCACTGATCTTACGCATATATACGATATAGATCTTGGCACTCTGCTGCTCCTCAGGCTTCTTGAGCTGCTGCTGCTTCTTTATCAACTTTTCAATCAGTTGTGATTGCTGGGAATCCTTTAGATTCGCAAAGTTTTTGAGCGCTTCATTGAATTCCTTGAGACAACCGTCGCGTCCAATGTAGAGAGGCGTATTGCTGCTCACAAAACTCTTGAGATTGTCCAGTGTGACATCCAAATGCTCTGGGAATTTTGTATAATCCTTGGCGTTGCCCTTGAACAAGAAAATGCCGGGAAATTGCTTTTCGTCCACCTGGAAGCGATCTCCTAGCGCCTTGTTCTCCAGCTCACCATAGTCTTTGATGCCAACGGTGGCAATCAGCAGCTCATCGGTGACCTTATGCGCTGCCTTGGAAAATTCACCAAATGCCTCATGCTTTTCGCCATAGGGAAAAGCTATGTCCAACTTAACCAATGCATAGGGAAAGCGCACAATTGTCTTGTCGAAATTGGTCTCATCCAAGTCCACACAGCCGTGGCAAGAGCTGCCCCAGGCCAGTTGGCTATGTAGTGCTGCCAGCAGTATTGTCAACAGCAATTTCAACATGTTGATGAATTTGTTTAAAGTTTTTGCAAAGCGTAGTTAAAGACGACACCTGTTGACCCTTGCCAGCTGAAGCTAATGCGGATACTGAGCACTAAAACTCGTTAGAACTTTTCGCTTGGCTCGACAAGAACTGTTTGGTTGCTATAGCCACGCGGCTTTTAGCCTGGCTCTCAAGCCGATCGTGTAAGAGAGCGCGAGAGAGTCGGTACAAAAGAGAGTGAGAGGGAGACACAGAGAGAGCGAGAGCGATCGAGTGTTGAGCGTGTTCTGCTGGCGAGCGCAGTGTAATCGCTTGAGTTGAACGACTTTTGAACACGTCAGTGGAAGCCGTTGGCTGTTTTGTTTGTGGCTCTGGCTCTTCTGGCTCAAAACCTTATGTAATAGCCGCTGTTTGGAATTATAGTTGTTAACGTGTTCATATTTACTGTTTTAGAACTCAAATCGAATTGTTCGTGGGGCATTTATTGTTTAGCTTAAATTGCAATTGAGGCTTTAAGCCAAACTCACTCTGATTAGCCATCTCGGCGTGGTTATTGGCCAATGAGGCGTGCCACAAATTGTGGTGCGTAATTTCGGCGTTGTCATTGCCGAATGTCATTAGAACACACGCGCACACACACGCACACACACTCAGACACACGCACACACACATGGCTCAAATGACAGGCTGCGACAGGAAGTTGTAATTTGCAATTGGCCGAAAAGAAAAGCGGCCGAAATGAAAACACCTGCACACAGCTCGAGTGGTTGGAGGAAAATCAACTAACCCCATTATGATGAAAGGAAAACAAGCATTTGCCACAATTTTCATTAGACACAAATTGAAATTTTCCGACCGAAAGCAGCGTATGACCTCGTTCCCTACCCCAACCACCTGATAATGGACATTTTCGGCAATTGTCAATTAATAATTCATGTGCGCGGTACACACATGCCATGAAAGGACACCCCCTAACTCCCCCCCCCCCCTATTTTCCACCTGCCTGGTTTGGTTTTTCATTTGCGGTTTCGTTTGTTCGGAAAATTGACCAACGGACAGCGACACGCGATTCGAAAAAACTTCAATAAAAATGAAACCCGAAAAAAAAACGAAACATTTTTGGGCTTCACACGATCGATACGTGTATTCTCCATGCGCAACTATTAAATTATCTTTTGATGGTTGGGCGTAGCAACGCCCCAGACCCCACTCAGTGGGCGGGGTCCGAGGTGTACTCCTCCATGTGCAATATCACGAACGCTACTCGCATGGACTACCGACTGTCATGTGTGCAGAGCAAAGGATAAAGGATACGGAATACAGTACCGGGGATAAAGGATAACGGCTGCCAGTGTTGGCCATGAAAGCGTCATTGGTAATGGGCAATTGTTAGGCCCATTAGTATTAGCCATATTGGTATAGTGTATTTGATTTGGGTACTGGCGAAACTGTCGTCGAAACAATGCAAGGACTCGCCACTTGCTTGTGTACACAGGGAGAAAGTTTTCCTATTCGACTGTTTGTGCTTCATACATTATGCAACACTGGTCAGGCAATTTGTTAAGTACACCCCAAGAAAATGTCGCTAAAACGCATAATTTTTGTCTCTCTCTGGGTAGGTGGGTGTAGTTGTGTGTGTCCATTACTAACTGGTTCACTTTCCCACCTCAACTTCTTCCAGTGCCGTGACGAGCCTTTTATTTTTAACACCCCAACGCGTCATTGTTATCCTTCAAGCTAATTGCCAACGCAACTGAAAACTCAACTGACATTTCGGTGCTTAAGCGAGTACAAGTTTTTACCAGTTACTCACTTTGGCTAACGAGCTGTGGGCCTTAAAAATAACTACAACTGCGATTACCTGTTTATTATTAGCTACAAACTTTGTTTTTTTTTATAATAGATCATTAAATCAAGTGCCTAAATTAAGTTAAGTACTTAAAGATATCCTGTGATTAGTTAGCTGTATAACTTTTGAAGAGTTTCTAGTGGAAAAGTCTGTTTAAACTTCACTTTAAGCTAAACTCCATCTCTATAATAGAGCAATTGTGCAGATATTCAACCATAAAGTCCCCATGGTCAACTCAGAGCCCTTTCCAAACTGTTTACCATCAGTTAAGGGGTATTAGACCGTAAGTGTTCCCGTTGTGTGCGCACATGTAAAACATTAATAATATAAATTGTACCGCTATTACGTACACACGGCTTGTATGGAGGGTGGGGTCACTGGGAGTACTAATAACACAATGACCTTTATTATGCGAAATGGAAATGACCAACATGTGTCCTATCTTCGCTGCTCTGGGTCATCCAATCGACATTAGTTTGATAAGCGCGCAAATTTCAGAAATTCACTGAAATTTCAATGGCCCAAATCTAACAGAGCGATCTAATGATTGACCGTAGTTTTTATATGTACTACATACATTTATATATTGGTTGTTATTGTTCTTTAATAGTCGCTTAATCGATTCAGCTGTTTCATCTACAAGTTGAACCTTGATGGCGATTTTGGTTAAGCAAAAAGGGTAGTTCTATTTCTTGAGACTTCACCTGAATCTTTACTTCTACTGTAAGTTAAAGGAAACCTAGTAAACTCAAGAACTATTGATAGACACTAACTAAAAACTGGTCCTTCTAAGTATTCTGAAAATTTCATTGCAATCGTAGTATGCTATACCCATTATAATAGCTAAAGATACCTTATAAGCCATGTCTGGCGCCATCTAGCGTTTGTCTGACCAACTCTGACTTTGAATAAGATAGCCGTAGGGTATTTGCTAGCCTAGCTATTAAATTTACTTACTTTTTTGGCAGCGACAAACTAATTAGCTGCACGGGGTTAGTTATGTGGAAATATTTCTGGACTGGCCATGAATATTTCATAATACACGTATGCGAAAGGCATGCAACTAACAATTTTGGTTAGCACACAACTATGGCTACAATTTGTGCTAGCTTTCGTTGTACTTTTTTTACAGTTTGCCGTGTGAGAACATAAGAAGCGACGACCACTTGTAAATCTGAAAGCTCATCAATGTTTTATGCAGTGGCATAATTTCATAAATGGGCCATGAAAGTAACCACCTGACCGCAACCAGTCAGCCACCCAAACACCCTTGACCCTTGACCATATGCTGGTTTAGACCGTTACGCCTTTATGTCCTTAATCCCGTGATTCTGAAGTCCTTTAGCCCCTTGGTCGTTCAATCGTTTAGAATCGACAATAATTCGCATGCCCAAATCCAGAATTGTTACGAAACTGGCTCAGATCATAATTGGTATTTATTGAAAATGCGTTTTTTGTTAACCCATTGCGAGTGTATTCCTGTCCACCTTTCGCACTTTAACCCTCCGCTGACCCAAGCGTCGATGGCGCGTTCAAAATTGACTTTTTAACAGGACTAAACAAAAGGGTTGTGCGTGTGTGGATTTGTCTTGTGTGTGTGTGTGTTTATCGCTTTTCATTTGCATTTATTGCCATTTTTATATGGCCGAAATATCATCTTTGGCAGTTGAAAGTGTTTAGCGCAAATTTGTTTTCAATATTTCCTCCAATAAACCCAAATTCGAGTTAACCAAAACCATTTTTGTGTGGTCAGTTTAGGCCTTTTATTGGGTCTCAATTTGATTGCAACATATTCTCAATTGTGTTATGCTTTTATGCGAATTGCGTGCCGGGAATACCAGAGAATTGGAGAATGTTGCAATGTCCAGAGAGCTAAAGGAAGCAAAGGCAATTTGTGCAGGGAGAAAAAGAGAATAGTTTGGAATTAGTTTTAATAGGTAGGAAACATTTATTTTACTTTGTAGATAGAGTTACTACTGTTTGATATTTCTAAGACTTTATTTTATCAATAAATAATTCTAAAGTTTAATTAATTTATAGTTATAACAATGATCAAAAATCTTTCCAGTATTAAAAAGAGTCCACCGATGAAGAAGATGAGTCTATATGTATCCAAAGCTTTCCTTATATATATTAAAAAATATCTACAGCTTAATAATTTCCTAGATAAGGCAGAAATCAAAAAGGTTTCTACAGAAAATTTATTTTTATTGTTGAAAATTCAATTTTATTTAAAATATTTTA
Source organism: Drosophila acutilabella (assembly GCA_035046005.1). Classification (NCBI taxonomy): domain Eukaryota; kingdom Metazoa; phylum Arthropoda; class Insecta; order Diptera; family Drosophilidae; genus Drosophila; species Drosophila acutilabella. The sequence continues at coordinate 8,899,011 of JAWNOK010000024.1, read as the reverse complement.
CTTTCCAAGTTACGGGCTAGTTACAATGCAGCAAATCTCATGTATTCTTAACTGCTCCAAGTTTTAAGCTGAAAATGGAGTTGGAAATGGAAATGAAAATGAAAAAACGTAGTCAAAGTAGTTGCCTGATTAATGATTCGAGTGCATAATTACGCGTATGGTCGTTAATTACGCGGTTCAATATTTGTTGAGGAATATTTATTTATTTTCTAGTTGGAATGGGTGAAACTTCAAATCAAATATTCCCCATATGTGGAGCATTTCTTGGGTGCTTAGGCCACTTTCACTGTCAATCAAATGTTTGGGGAATGGGACTCTAATGATAATTTCTTAAGCGATTGCCAGCAAACGGAAAATTCCATTAGAATATGGTCAAGTAATTAGCCAAAATGGGCCAACAGACAGGGTTGTGAGGAGTGTGTGGCAAATAGGGTTACTGGAGTGATTTCGATCATCGTCTTGTGGAGTATCTTCAACTGAGTTTTCCCTACCAACTGGAGAAATTCAGGCGTATAACAGTTTTCTTGGTCAAGTGGCAAGGCGCATGCGTTTTCCCCACTGAGAGTTGAGTTTTCCAGGTTGGGAGAGCGTTTGTTTACAAACAATTGTCAAAGAGAAAAGCGCTCAATTTATCCTGCTGCATTTTGTTGGCGAGAACGCATGCAAATATTTTTAATAATTGCCTCCTCTCCACTTGTTGCTGCCTCGCATTGCATGTGGCACATACGAAATGGCAATTACTTAGTCCCATGGGCAAAGGGACGAAAGGATAGTCAGTCAGACAGACAGACATGCAAATTGCTGTTTCACGATACACAAAACCCGCGATTTTGTTGCCCCCTTTGATGGTCATGTTTTTCGACTCATGACATTTTGCATTGCAGCGCTTAACATTCTTTTTCGCTTTTCCAAACACCCCACACCCCTTTACCGCCCCCTTTAACCATTTGGGGCCTTTGTTTTATAACGTTTTAGCGCTAAAGGCCATCAAATCTAATTGGCAACGTCGCGAGTCGCGACATTGTCCAAGTCTCAAATTACCGAGCTGCGTTTTTGATTTTTTGCACTGATTTCCACATCGAACTAAGGGGGACAGCAAGCTAAACACTCTATATAATTTATTTATGTGTACAGTTAAACTGTATCAGTGAATTCACTTTGTCTATGAGAATGTCAAGTCGCAAAATGTTCAAGTTTGTTGGGAAAGGCATTTCCAAAACTATAGAACTTTGAATGATTGTGTGCTTAAGTTATTTAGTCTATGATAAATATCTTCTTTTAAAGAAGACTGTCAAGATTTATCTAGTTTAGTAAGTTAGCAAATAAATGGTTTATAAATTTGATTAAAATTCTGTAGAGTTTTTCTGAAAACTATTAAATGTAAACTCTCTTAAGGTAAAGGATTTCATAGAACTTTTCTTAGACAACCACAAGTCAAATCAAACTTCTATATTTAACAGAGACTTTCAGAGATTAATTATAATAAATTTACCAAAAGCTTTATTTAAAGAGCAGCAGAGATTATAAACAAAACAAAGCTCATAAAATTCATTTGATTTTATGGTTTCTATCTGCCAGATGACACTAAAGATACAGTCTGTTTATTTAGTACCAAAAGTATTTATTGGTTAAGACTAGCAAACTTCAATTTAGCAATAACCCAGTTACTTCTTCTGCTCAAGTAATGGAATAACTTATTTGAAACTATTATCTTCATTTGTGGCTTTAATGAAAAAAAGGTTTTGGTAATAGCTGCGGTTCGATTCGGTTTGATTGGAAAAGTAAGTCAAAAATGCATCAATCGAATACCGTTGATTGGGTGCATGTGGCATGTGGTAAGTATCAAGTGGCAAGGAACTGTGCACACACACAGTCTACAGCAAATTGTAAACAGTAAACTTGAGGCAAGTTTTGTTGGCCTTTTTGGCTACGTTATGGACTGACCTCAACAACAACATGCAATATGCAGGACTTTGGCTAAAAAACAGCAAGAAAAACAACAACAACAATGGAAGAAAAATAATAACAAAACAGGTAAGAAAGGCAACAGTCGAGCGAGCCGACTGTCAAAGACCCCGTACTCCTTCTAGTGTGAAATTTTTATGTTAATATTAACTCAATGTTAATGTTAATTCAATGATGATGTTAACTTAATTTTAATGTTAACTCAATGTTATTGTTAAATCTATGTTAATGTTAAGTCAATGTTAATGTTAAGTCAATGTTAATGTTAAGTCAATGTTAATGTTAAGTCAATGTTAATGTAAAGCCAATGTTAATGTTAAGTCAATGTTAAGTCAATGTTAATGTTAAATCTATGTTAATGTGCAGTCAATGTTAATGTTAAGTAAATGTTAATGTTAAGTCAATGTTAATGTACAGTAAATGTTAATGTTAAGTCCATGTTATTGCTAATGTTAACGTTAAATAATTTTTGAATAGCCACCTGCTGATCTTTCTGTTTGCCTGGTATTTCAGCAGGAATTATTAACGATTTTGGGCACTGCAGATCGCACCGGTCAAGCAAAAAATAATCCGCGAAAGGCCAAAATCGAAGATTTCGTTGTGTGAAACACCAGGCGATCAGAATCAGCAGCAAGCGACAGAAAGTAATTTAAATACAATTACAGAGAGTAGGGAGCGGGAGTATACGTAAACAGTAAACAGAGAGTTCTCCTTTTTAGCGCCACACATGACAGCGAACAAACACACAAACTGTTTGTGCGCTCTGTTGGCGTCCGCGAACAATCACACAAACGGCGGCAGGGATCTCTGAGCGCAATATGAATATAGAGCGGGTGTCTGAGAATGTGTGTGGCAGAGTGTGGGACGGCAGCGAACAAACACACAAACCGTTTGTGCGCTCTGTTGGCGTCCGCGAACAATCACACAAACAGCGGCAGGGATCTCTGAGCGCAATTTGAATACAGAGCGGGTGTCTGAGAATGTGTGTGGCAGAGTGTGGGACGGCAGCGAACAAACACACAAACCGTTTGTGCGCTCTATTGGCATCCGCGAACATTCACACAAACAGCGTCAGGGATCTCTGAGCGCAATTAAGATATAGAGCGGGTGTCTGAGAGTGTGTGTGTTAGAGACGGCAGCGAACAAACACACAAACCGTTTGTGCGCTCTGCTGGTGTCCGTGAACAATCACACAAACAGCGGCAGGGATCTCTGAGCGCAATTTGAATACACAGGAAAATAATTTTTGAATTGCGACCTGCTGATCTTTCTGTTTGCTTGGTATTTCAGCAAGAATTACTAACGATTTTGGCCACTGCAGATCGCACCGGTCAAGCAAAAAATAATCCGCGAAAGGCCAAAATCGAAGATTTCTTTGTGTTAAACACCAGGTGATCAGAATCAGCAGCAAGCGACAGAAAGTAATTTACATACAATTACAGAGAGTAGAAGGCGGGAGCATACGTAAAAAGTAAACAGATAGTGCTCCTTTTTAGCGCCACAGATGGCAGCGAACAAACACACAAAAAGTTTGTGCGCTCTGCTGGCGTCCGCGAACATTCACACAAACAGCGGCAGGGATCTCTGAGCGCAATATGAATATAGAGCGGGTGTATAAGAGTGTGTGCGCTAGAGAGTGTGATCGGTAAAGACGGCAGCGAACAAACACACACACAGCGGCAGGGATCTCTGAGCGCCATTGGAATGTAGAGCGGGTGTCTGAGAGTGTGTGTGTTAGAGACGGCAGCGAACAAACACACAACCCGTTTGTGCGCTCTGTTGACGTCCGCGAACAATCACACAAACAGCGGCAGAGATCTCTGAGCGCAATTAGCGCAGAGAGTGAGAGTCTGCTTAAGCTATGAATTGTTTTGTGGCGGCGCCGCCACACAGACAACGAAAACGTTCAAACATGTGTTTAAACGTTTCTGTCTCGCTTGCACCCATTACATTTGAGCGCAATATCAAGCTCAAATGTAAACATTGTTATGTATTTCATAAGGAGGGACTTTCATTCTAAATTTGGTGGCTCTAGCTCTTGACAGACGGAAATCGCTATAACGACTCGACTCATGAATATATATACTTACCTGTAACGCAGATTGCGCTTGCGACAGACTTAATAGACCCCTCTACTCATATTTAGAGTACGGGGTCTAAATATTCGCAAGAGGATATTTCCACGCGCATTTAAAAATGCATGAGCTCAAAGCACTTTACACAGTGCGGTTATCGTGTCCATTTTCCAGGGGTGGCCAAAGGGTTAGGAAGAGGAGTGGGGTATGGGGAGGGGCTTAGTAGGTGTGGAAAATGGCAGGCGTGTTTAGCGGTTGCACATGAGCTAAAATTGCGGTTAGTTTGCAATTCTTAGCAGAATTGACTGACTGACTGACTGACTCACTGGCTGATTGACTGACTGATTGACCAAGCGCTGGTCTTATATCTAAACTATGAATCAATGCATTAGTCAGTCACCTTGTACGCTCCACTTTAATTACTACTTTTTATGCTTACCGCGAGCACCACTCTCCACGCTCTCTCTCACCTCTCCCTCCCTTCTCCCTCCCCTCTCCCTCCCCTCCCATGACTCTGCTTGGCTTTTAATTTAATCGTTTGCTGACATTTTTTTGCATGTTGTGGCCTCTATTTAAAAATTGCATAGAACAAATAAAAGAAATACGGCAAATGGCAGCAGAGAGCCAGGAATTTCTGCCATGAAACGTAATATTATTAAGAGTGCACCGCTGTACTCCCCACCCTGTATTTGCCACCCTGTATCCCCTCTCATACCACACATAAATGTAGCATTACAATTATTTGACTTGTTCCGAGTTGAAAGCCAGTTGCGAATTGGATTTCATGTTAATGCAAAGTTCTTATCGCTGCACACATGTCCAGTTGACGTTTTGGCGCAGAAAGCAGGTGGGGCAGATAGGGGCAGTGGGGTCTAAAAACCCCTACCTCAAATGGTTTCATTTGTTTTCCATTTACTGCACTTTTTTCGCTCGTAATTTTATTTAATTGCACTCAACGAATATTCAAAATTTCCAAACGAATGAATAGCTAAGTGAATAGTGTGTACATTTAGGTTTTATTTTTTTTATTCAGAATGCAATTGTGGTTTACACTTTATAATATATAATATATACTTTCTTTCTTTCTTTTCTTTTTGTTTTTGAATTTAACTTTTGTTTTGCACATATATATTTGTTTATGACATAATAATTAGAAGGTAGCGTTTTCATTTTGTTTTCTTCAACAGTTTTGTAATATATAAAAAAAATAATAAACATACAAAGTACAAAATACAAAATAGAATACAAAATACAAAATATGGTTGTATTAACTTCCAAAAAACGTTATGGATCGCTCTCGTTAACTATACAGAATTATTATTGAACTTGTGGTCATGTCGGCGTGTGTTCACTGTAGTGTGTAGTGTTGTGTATTGCTGTGTGTATGTAGGATAGTATAAAAGTTGTGCTCCAAGTGCTGTATGTGTGTGTGTGTGTGGTTGTGTGCTGAATTTTCTTATTCTTTTCGTGGGTTTGCTTTTAAAATTATTATAAAATCTACTGCGTTTGCTGTTGAATTTCAATCTTCTCGACTGTCATGTCCGGATTCATGGCCGTCGCTTCCTGTAGAAAAGAGAGTAAAGGATTTAGCAAGTGGGTCAGATTTAGATAAGTTTTAGTGGAACTTACTTGTATTGCCTCAGCCAGTGCCTTGTCATGATCGATTGGATCGCCGTCGGATTGAATGGTTATCTTCTGTTCCACACGAGTCTCAACAATGCCATCGCGTTCTGTTTTGTACTGTGTAGGGGAAGCAGAAGAGATCAGTTAGCTTGGACTTACCCTAAACCCAAATCAAAGCACTACGCTTAACTCTAACCCAGTTGTCACCAAGGACAAATGCATGTGGAATTTACAGTGGTTTTAAGCGCACACGTATTACAGGAAATTCAAAGATATTTTCAAAGGAATTTTCCTACCTCGGTGCCACCTACATCCAATTGGAGCAATTGGCTTTGTTGGACACTACTTACGGTAATCGTTTCCACGGTGCGGGTCTTACTGCTGACGGTTTGGGTGGAGATGATTTCGCCATGTCCTGAATAGCCGGGTGTATCCTCGCCGAGCACCACTCGAGTGCTCTCCACATGTGGACCCGTCGAGCTTGTATAAAGCGGAGATTTCTAACGGAAAAAGATGCGATGTATTAGTAACGCTTTAAAGACAGGTAGTAGGTTCCAAGAGGACAGTGGAGTATGCTGAATGGTGGCACACAAACCTGGTTGTCGGTGCGGCTCACGCTGGTGCCATCGTATGGCCCATCGATGGGTGTGCCCGAGTCGCCGGAGCTTGTCGATGACACGCTGTCGCGTCTCTGATACTAATCACAACATTTAACAAAAAAGGAAACCAAAAAAACACAAAACGGGAAATGGAAAATAATGAAAATCAATTCATGCATTAAATGATAAAGTGCAGCCATGCAAAAGATCGCTTTAGGAACGCTTTTCCTTACCTGATCCCCACTGGTGACGGTGGCCGTCGTTTTCACCTCTTGGGTGACAACGCGTTGCTGCTGATTGCTGGGATCCAGAGTGCGGGTGGTGGCCACTGTCTTCTCCTCGAGCTGTTCCGTCTTAGCGTTCTTGCCGAGATCCTCGTGCGTGGTGGCTGTGCGGGTGGTGACTGCGGTGGCGGTGACATAGGCGCCACTTAGATCTGTTGGTGTTGCATCAGCCTAGGTGTAGCATAGTTGAGGTGGTTTTGGGGGGCAGTGATTGTGTGGTTAGTGCGCAGTTTAACAACAATTTACGTATAACAACAATAACAACAATTTGAACAGAAATAAAAAGTTAATTTAACTCAAATGAATCGTCTGAATGACTCAGACGCCAAAAGCGAAAGCGAGACAGAGAAAAAGCGAGACAGAAAGAGAGCGAAAGTGTAAGCTAGTTGTCTATGCCTTGGGCTGGCTAACCTTGTGTTCCTGTGTCGAATAGGTGACCTCGCCGGTGCCCAGATTGCGCACCTCCTCCTCTACATTGTGTGTAACTCCGTCATCATTCTTGGTCAGCACCTGTTTCGTTGTCGTCTTCACCACAGTGGGTGTGCTCACATTCTTACCAAGCACAAGTTTGCCACTAGTCGATTGATTTGCCGGACTGGACATGATGTCCTGCACCTGATCGCTGCCATACTGTTGGGTCATATCATCGTCGGAGCTGCCCGCGGAGTCACGATCCAGTGCACTCTTGCCGAGATGCTTAACGCCGTCAAAGAACTGTTGGCGTGTGATCGGCACCGTCTCTGTGGTCGTCTCCACCTGTTTGCCAAAGTGTGAGGGATCGATTTGGGCATAGTTGAGGATCAGTTTGCCAGTTACTGGATCGGTTATTGCTGTCGCTGGATCAATGTCACCCGTATTGGGATCAATATCGCCATATTCGCTCTTGATGCGTCCCGTCACTGGATCTATTTCGCCGGTCAGGGTCATCGTATGGGTCACTGTGGTGCGGGCGCCGGCAAACCGAGGATCATTGGGATCAACCTGTACAATTTCACCAGTTACCGGATCAATCATATTGTAAACATAAACCGTTTTGTTGAAGAACTTAAGAACGCGACCAGAAACGGGATCAATTTCACATGTCTCTGGATCGATTTCCTCGGGGCGACCACGTTCGTCCGTATTCGATATTAGCAAAATTCTCACAATCACAATCTTGCCAGTCTTGGGATCAACGCGAGCCAGTTTGGTATACACCTTACCGGACTCGGGATCCACCTGAGTGGCAGCATAGAGCGGTTCACCGGTGGCCTTGTCCACCTCTCCGGTGGCTGTGTAGATCTTGCCGGACGATGGTTCAATCTTAATGGTGTTGGGGTCGAGCTTGGTCTGTTTCTTAATCAAATTGGTCTTGGGATCCAGATAGCCATAGATGGTGATGACATAGCCCGTCTTGGGATCAACGCTGCTGGAAATGTATTGTTGCTCCTTGGTGCTAGGATCTGTGGCTCCCGTCGGTACCCAGATCTGGTTCGATTTCGGATCAACAATTATGTCCTTATCCTTGGCATCGCTGACCTGGGCAATTGGTGCCTTTGTGGCTGGATCCACGCGTTGCTGAACTATGCGCAGGGCAATGACACGGGCATAATCCTTGTCGGGTTTGTTGTTCTTGGGGTTGATTTGGTTCTTCAGCAGAATCTGTCCTGTGGTTGGTTCGATCTTGATGTCACGGGTAACCGTCTTGCCTGACTTGGGATCCGTGAATGTAATTGTGTGCTTAACCAGATCAATTTGTCCGTACTTTGTGTCGATCTTGCCCTGTTTGGGATCAAACTGTCCGCCCGAAGTCTCCACTTGAGCTGTCTTAGGATCGATTATGTTCTTCTTGGAATCAAATTTGCCGGCCAGGGATGTTACCTCAACAATCGGATCAATTTGCTGGCCAACCTCGATGAGGCGACCTTGATTGGGATCAATTTTGTTTGTCTTAGGGTCGACAATGCCCAGTATGGTGATCTGACCGGTGCCAGGATCAACCTTGACATTCTTGGAGACCACAATTTTACCAGATTTCGGATCAATGGCCTTTAGTTCACCAGTGCGTGTGTTAATCTCACCATATTTCGTATCCAGCAGACCTGTGTCCAGGTTCAAAACGCCCAGGGAGCGCTCGACCTCACCGTTAACCGTGTCGATCTTGCCAGTGGCGGGATCAATGCGACTGGTAATCACTGTGAGCTCAACAACTGGATTATCTTGTGGTGTTATGCACACGATCTGGCCCAATGACTCATCGATGCGTCCGGTCTTGGGATCCGATACACCGGAAACCAGATGCAAATTGCCCGTCTTGGGATCCAAGTCACCTTGGAAGAGTTCCTTCTTGCCCGTCTTGGTATTCAGCGCTTCCAGAGTGCCGGTCTTGGGATCAATTACACCGTACTTGGTATCAATGCGACCGGTGGCTGGATCCAAGATGCCCGTGGAGTGTTCAATGGTGCCATTCTCGGCATCAATGCGTTTGGTGGCTGGATCGAATTTCGAGGTAATGACCATGATCTTAACCCGCTTCTTCTTGGGCTTAGCAGCAGCGGCAGCTGCACCTGCAGCAGCAGCAGCGCCAGCAGCCAAACCTGCACCAGTACCAGGACCAGTTCCAGCACCAGCAGCTCCCTTCGTGGGAGAACCGGGCTTAGTAGCACCTGTGGCTGCGCCCACATAGCCGGGCTCCTTGTTATAGCGTTGCGACTCAAGGAAGTCAGCTGTGGGATCCGTAATAGGCTTGTAACTGCCGGGAGCACCAGAAGCATAGCCAGCTCCTTGACCCGATCCCTTGGTGGGAGAGTAGGATCTCTTCAGGGCATCGCTAATGGGCACAGCGGCAGCATCGACAGCGCTGCCCTGCAGCTTGGCACGTGTAGTGGGCGACAGGTTGCCGTCCTGTAGAAGCTTGGCCCTCGATTTGGGTGACAACTGGCCGCGGTTCAGTTTGTCCTGGGTGCGTGGCGACAGCTGACCGGATTTAATCTTTTCTGCGGTCTGCTTGAGGGCATTCTCATCGCCAGGTGCATAATTGAAGGCTAAGCCGATCTTCTTTTGCTGCGATGTAGGCGATAGACTCTCCCGACCATCGGGTCCCAGCTGTTTGCCGCTGTCTGGATCCTGGTCATAACGGAAGCCACCGGAAGTATAGGCCTTACGTGTAGGACTATGGGCATTACCATCGGCATCCACGGCATACTCGTAGGGGCGGGTAACGCCCGGTGTGGTGGAGCCGCGTTTCTCCGAATTACGCTTGGCATCGTTTTGTTCCTTGTCCTGATCACCAAGACCCGAGGTAACGACCAAGCCCAGACGACCCATTTCCTTATCCTTATCGGCATCCTTGCCATCCTTGGACTTATCTTTGCCATCCTTTGACGGTGAACCGCTCTTGCTCTTGCGACCCGAGGAGAATATACCAACGCCCTAAGTTCCCAATACGCCCATCAGCGGAAATCAAAAAGGGTTGAAACATTAAAAGAAAAAAAGAAATCGGAGGGGAAAAAATACAAAATTAAAAGGAATTCTGAATAAACTGATAAAGAATTTCGGATTAATACTACAAACTAGCATTACTTAGGATTGAAACTTAGGTGTGAGTTTGGAGACTTGGGTTGGGATTAAACGGGGTTGTATTTACACGAGTTTGGACGCAATTAGTGCGCTGATATCTTAACTTAATATTAAGAGTAGAAAATATAGTTAAACCTACGCGTCTGCCCGATTTATCGGATTTGTTGGAGTCATTAAGTTCGTCATTGCCTGCAAAAGAAGATACATCAATAGATTAAAGATACATTCCCATTTAGGAGCTGATTTCGGACTTACCATTGACGCCAGCGTTGGCGGCTGCAGCGGCAGCGGCAGCAGCAGCTGCTTTAGCCGCTTTTTCAGCCTTTTCCCGCTCCTTTTGTTCACGCTTTTCCTGCTCCTTGCGCTCCTTTTCCTCCTTCTCCTTTTGTTTCTTTTCGCGCAGCATAGCTTGCTTCTCTTCATCCTATACCGAAGTAGTAATTTCATTAGTTTAAAGCTCACAATTAAGAAATCAAAAAGGACATTCAGGACGAAAGAAGCTTACGATTACATGCAACAAAATTAACAGTTTTAGATTATAAAAAATGTATCCTACAAGCATAAAAATTAAAATGGATTTGTTAGCGATTAAACTAAAAATTAAAGCAGTTTATAAATGGATTCAAACATGATTCCAATTTTGCTTTACCAATGAATGATTTGTGTTAACTGTACATGTGTTGGCTGTTTAAAGTTTTAATTAGCTTATGAAGGACATTCGATAGGTATTTACAGAAACATTCGAGGCAAAATGAGGTAGACGACACGAAGAGCTCAATTTCAAACTAAACAGATAAACAGATAAAATTTAGATCAAGTTGAAATAGTTCAGCAAAGTTGAAGCAGATGAGCATCAGACGAAAGAGTACAATTTAAATTTAAATATATAGCAGAGACTAGATCGCAAGACAATATTTATAGCATTAGAAATGAAATTAAATTCTTTCTTGTGGCACACAAAAATTACCATATATTGGAAGTCCTCGAACGGGGGCTACCAGAGTTCAATGTGGGGATTAAAAATAAAAAATATAATCAAGCAAAAAAATTAATAAATAAATTATAAAGTTCAATACTCGTATTTTAAAGGCAACTTCGACTTTCTTTCCATGTTGGGAAATGGGTATACAAAATGTAGCTATATAAGAAGCTCACAACAATCAATATAAAAACAGAGAAAAGCGGATTTCAAGCAAGAATAAATAAAGTAAAATTGTAGATAATTGGCAAGTTGATTGTAGTAGTTGGAAAAATTTAGAAAATTGTGAAAAAGTAACCTGAGGAGGAGACGAGAAGTCGGCAACGGCAGAGACCGCCTCGGCAGCGATTTCAGTCTCATAGTCTCCCTCGAGTGAGCTTTGCGAGGAAGCCGAAGCTGTACCGGTGCTCGATTCACGTATTAACTAATCAATCGGGTAAACGGTTAACCGATTTAATGGTTTGTTAGGGCAAAATGCAGAGCACAGAGCACATCATATCAGATTTGCACAGTTTTTTAGGGGGACACACGTTTCATTCGATTATTGTTGTTGTGTGTGCATGTGTGTGTGTGTGTGTTGTGTGTATTAATATATATAAATAGTTTTTGTTGGTTTGTGAATGAGAAGTTAGTAACAAACAAACCGAGAAAAAAAGGTAAATCAAATTATGTTTGGTTAACTTTGAACAATCATAATACAAATTCCTCACTAGTCGAAGTCGTTCAACTAAAATGAACCCCGAACGTTTAGTTACCTTATCCTTCTTGTCCTTCTTGATGGAACTGCGACCCTGGGCATCGGCACCGCTACGATCTCCACGATGGTCCAGGGTGCTGCTCTTGCGAGCCACCTTCTCCTTCTCAGCCATGGCCAGAGCTGCAAGTAAGACAATAATAAGTTGAAGTAACTCCACTGTATGTAGGAGCGAAAGGACTTACCGTCCATGCTGCGAGAGGAAAGCCGAGCGCGGGACAAGGTTCTTTCGAACTTGGGCGCAGAACGGCCGACAGGTGTTGCATTGGCCTCGTGCATAGTGCGTCCCGTGAAGTTGTTCCTGGAGCCAAAACGAGGCATAAACTTTGATTTGGTGACGGGCTCTGGTGTCATCAGACGGAAGAAGGTGTGATGCTCCACACAGGACTTCCAGAGCTTTTTGGCAGCCCGATGATTGGCAAGCTTAAAACCAATGGTGGATTCGTATTGCTCGAATTCTCCCGGTCGTATCTTGATGTAGAAATGATGACGCTTGTACGAGATCTTCAAGATCTTTGGCCAAGCGAAACGGTTAATGCGCAATCTGAGGAGCAAGAGGAGAATGGATTAGGGTAACCCGCGAGTTGAGATTATAGACAACTCACTTGTCGCGATAAACCAGCAGACCGGATGCACAGACACCTAGCATTATGTCAACGCCTTCGGAGTCCTTGGCAGGATGCAAATCCACGCCATACATGGCCAGTTTCTTGGCATTCTCCAGGTAATGCAGCTCTGCCTCAGCGGGCGATTGACCTCTGTAGGGAAGACCAAATTGTTTAAGAAACTGATTTATATTGGACAGTGTAGACGTACTTGTGGGTCCTGTGCAGCTCCATGACTTTCTCCTCCAGTTCCTGTGACTGATTGGGTGCAATCATGAACTCCTTGAGGTACGCACGAGTAGGCATCTCCTTGGGATCATAGTCTCCCATCTCCGACTGCACCAGGTACGAGCCAAGCAGGGCGTGAGTCACAAATGTGCAGGGCAAACGACCCTCCAGGATGTCGTTGCGCACTTGCAGGCAAAGATGGTAGCGCGTTATGTCCTCCTGTAGCTGTGACGGCTCCGGTGGATAAAACTTGACGGCGAATGCCAATGGCCAGGGATCTACGCGAAAGAATTTCGACACTGGTTTCTCCAAATCCAGCCAGGCACGTGGATCGGTTGGCGTCTCATAGGTTAGACCAAAGTAATCCTTCTCCATGATGTTCAAACCGGCACAGATCGAGTTAACCAAGTCGCGGCCTTTGGCTTTGCGCTAAAAAATAAGGAGACAACAGTTAGTATATAAATAGAAATGGTAGTAAGTCTATGAATTACTCACATCAATGGTCACGTCCAGTATCGATCCATCGAGCAGTGTGACATGGGCCAGGGCAGCCTTCGAGAAGGTCGATGAGCTGCTCTTCGGCTTACTCTTGGTCGGAGTTTCCGGCTCAGCGGGCGCGGATGGTTTAATTTCCGCCGGCATCGTTTCGGGCTCTCAGCTACGCAGACAGTTTGATGGATGCAGCAGGGGGAAGAGAGACAAGTCGCTGCAAATAATAATGCAATCAATTAGTAAAGGGGTTGGGTATGTAGAGAGAGAGTTGTGCTTAATTAATAGATATCCTATAAAAAAATACAGAGAGGGGAGTGTTTAACTTGGACAAATAAGAGTTGGGGGTTTTTATACCGCCAAAATTATTACAATTCATGTAATTAACAGCTCTATAAAGAGTTTAAAGATTTACCTGCTTTCTGTCTGCAAGTTAATTATACACCTTTTACAGCACTTACTGCACAGGGTATAAAACACTGCGGCAAGTAATTTGTTAAGTACGTGTTTGTGGCAAGTTTACACCGCCGGATGTGCCTGCAGCAAAAGCAAAGTGTGGAACAGTTGTGGAACTGTTGTCTACTTTACGACTGAAGTCGCTTGTGACTGTTTCCTAGTTTTATTTACGCTTTGGCGCCAGGCAGCAGATTCAGCAGCTCGTAAAGCAGCTGAGACAAAGACATGAAGTGTACACAAATAGCAGGCAACAGGACGATAAAGGATGATGTGGAGAAAAAGCAGTAAAATGGGGAGACCAGCCCCATTTGGGCCAACTGAGCAAGCCACCCCAAGGACTGACCCATGATGTCATGCGATATGATGACATTGTTTATCATTTGGAACCAGTTCAGTATTCAACTATTCATAATCATATACACACTCAAACTTACTTGAATTAAACTCAATTATATTTCAGCAGTAATAAATTTTTGGGTTTCCACTTCTTTTTCTATGCCTTGTGCTGTGGTTTGTGGTCTGCAAATAGAAATATAAAAAATGTATTACTATTAAAAGAAATTGTTTTGAAATCTGCATTTAACTAGCGAAAGCCAAGAGCCGAGAGACTCAAATTAATCGTCAAACTCGACGCTAAAAAGTAGCTATATAGCCATAGCTATAAAAAGGCAGCTCAGCAGAGAAAAAAGACACTCATGAAGCATACGTAATTAAAGTCACAGTTAATGATCATCAGCAACGGACACACCCCTCTAATACAAAGAAATTGTACAGATGTCCCACTGTACCGTCTAATGACAAAAGGCAGGCAAAGGCGAAGGAGAAGGGGAATTTTCACCCAAAGAGATCAACATCCTGTCAACTTTTGCAGATAAATCAAAGTCAAATACCCTCGACTTTGAGCTGAGCAAATAGCGCAGCACAGCAGTCATTCGCTACAGCGGATTTGTCAGCAGTTTGGGAAGAGAACTCAAGCAATAGTGTGTGCATAAAAGAAGTGATTAATTTAAAGTCTTAAAAATGATAAGAAGGTTATAAGAAAATAATTGTTAGAATGCAAAATTATCAGAATACAATATATTAAACAATAAATTTTATATTTTGTTCTAAGGCCAGCGTAAATGAGTTTATCGAGTGTATACTGTATAGCTAAATTCTCCATAATTTTATGAGATTAAGCGGCGTTGATGTTATATAAGCCGGCAAAGGGAAGCAGCGTCACTGAGACCTACTCTCTCTCTCTCTCTCGCTCTCTCCCCCGCCGCTGAAATCGCAACAACCCCAGAAAATAAAGCAAAAGTTGTATATGTGTAAGCACATATTATAAATGTAAATATATTTACTATATTTTATAACAGTAATTTATCTGGAGAGTGTGGTTTGTGTGTTGCACCACACCCAAGCACAGTAACCGCTAGAAAACTGCGACAAAAGTGACCGAGTTCAACGGGGAGTAGAGCGAAATGGAGAATTGCAAGTGATCAATTGTTTAATTGGTTTTAAATGTGTTGCATTCCCCATAAGTATATCAATTTCTCAATCTTACGATTTCTCAATAGCCGCTGCGTGCTGAGCTATTACATGTGGCAGACTAAATAGAATCTTCGCTCACGATCGCCGGACAAGCTGAACCAGTTTTTGATCAAGGCAACACAAATGATGAAAAATTAAGCACGCGGCATTTCAGTTTATAACAAACAAAAAAGCAGAGAATAAAAAACAAATATATAAAGAACATATATAGCTACAGTAGACTAGGCATAGATACATGTAGATAATTTTTAATGGCAGCATCGAATCGTATTGAGATCCAAATAACCGAATAACCTCTCGAAATACACAAAAAAATATACAAAAGATCGCGTCACAATTTCTGAGCTGGTGGCGTCATCGAGCCTGCTAAAAAACTGTTGAGAATCGACCAAAAAAAAAAAAACAGAAAAAAAGCTAAAAGCAGCATAAAATTAACGCACAAAACAGACAAACATCTAATTTAGTCATGTATATACTTAATTTGCGAGACTCTGTGTTTATTTTCATACTATTCTCGGCCAGAGCCAGTGGAACAGTAGCATTTTGAAGGCATTCTAATTATTAATTTTGGAGCAATCATTGTGTTGACATCATCGAATTGGACAGGGAGCAATTAGCTATACTTAATTGCAACCCATGAATTCCCATTTCCCAGTCAATCGCGACTGCTTCGTGTCTTGGGGCACAGATGAATGCCAGATGAATACTATGTACAACTATGTACATGAATCACAGTGGTTATCTGCTGTGTTGCCTCATCGACTGTGTGGTGTTAAATGCGATTAGTGATTACAATTTACAATGCGACTACAGTGAAAGCACGCTAATTGCGACTGCTTAATTCACTTTCTTTTGCAAGAATTTTAATTAAAAGTTAACATTAAATTTAAATAGTTGTAAGTTGTTGGATTTAAGGGCTGCCATGAGCCAAGTGGCTCATATAGGGGCAATGACTGTGATAATACTTGTGTATAGAGGTTTGCTCTACTATATAGCGTTATGATTTATTTTTATATATTGCCTTATAATGATGACATCATCGCAGCACAGGCGTTAGTGGCAACGACTCGAAAGCTATTTTCCACAATAAGTATTAAAATTTGTTAGTGCAACGTGGTGTACATAAGTATATTAAGTAAAATATTTTGCAAGATGCCGCCAACACCCAAAAAAAAAAAAAAACATAAGGAGAAGAAGCAGAAGAATGAACGCTTCAATTGAAGGAGGTCGAGGTGAAATTCATCAAGTAGCTAAAATACACACACACAGAAATACACCCAGCTAGTGACCGAATGTGTGTGTGTGTGTGTTCTTTTGTGTATGATCGGCACCGGGTGTGCTTCTAAATGTTGCCACACTGTAGCACCGAGACGTCAACAGCAGAAACTATGCACAGACACACACACACACACAGCTACAGATACACAACACAGATACAAACCAAGAAATACGTGATCGCTTTTTAGTATGCACACGCACTCACATACCCCTTGAAAGCATTTCTGAAACTGAAGTTTAAGATTAAGCAACTCAGACAGCTTGACTCGCAGGGCGGTCAATTCAATTGAGTAGCCACTGTAGATGCCCTCGTCATACCGTTAATTAAATTTAATTTAATGCAACTTAAATCAAATTCAATTTACTCAACAAGAGTGAGAGCTGTTCAGTTGTTTGTACCTATGATGAATATGAACCTGAACCTCAACCTCAGCCTCAGCACAAGCCATGTCACAGTTCTCACCGACTGGAGTGCACAATGAGACACACATACACAAGTATAGATACATATATAATACATATTCACATTCCGTCATGGCATTATGTCATCTAGAGTTTGAGTTCTTTATTCCTGACGTCAGAGTGAAATGTTGGGCTATTTGCAAGTATCTCAGGGTGGTAAAGTCTAAACAGTGGAAAACATGGCTAAAACGCGTTATGCGTTATTCGTTGTGTTGGCCACAACTGAAGTGCACAATGCACAAAACTTTTGGCAGTCAACGAAGCGTTAACCATAAATTCTATACAAAATGTGTGTATTATACGTCTAACAACAAAGAGTGAAAGAGTCAACGGGTTGTGGACGGTGTTCACATCCGTTAATAATCAGGGAAAATGGCCAAACGGTCGGGTAGACGGCCAGAACACGCTTTTGGACTACTTCCGCAAAGAAAATTCATTTCATTTCGCACAATTTCTCCTAAACACACAAAATGCCAAGTTTGACGGCACATAAACTGCGTTGATGGACTACAACACACCCTGCAGTGTAGCAGTAGTAGGCTACAGGCATTAGCCTAGGCATACCCCTTTTCCAATTTCACTGCAGGGTAGGCAAATCAAGGAAATCAAAATCCAAATTTATTGACTACACAAAACTCTCAGCTATTTTGGCTGCATATTTTTGGTTCTTGGCATTTTTGGGTGTGCGTGCAAAAGAAAAAAAAAGTTGTTTGGGTTTGTTAAACAGCAGAACATGAAATAAACATATATATACAATTTTTTTTAATAGGTCAATCGATACTGTGACTCAGGGTGTGTTTCACTTGCAATTGCATTAAATGCACATATTATTTGCAACATTTTAACCACACACACACACAGTGGAATTATTGCGATTTGCTGCGGTTATCGCTGAAATAAAAATAAAGGCAAAAAAGTTGAGTATTACAACGAAAAGATAAGTTGCTAGATTCATCCGCTCCAGTTAGCAGAAATACCGCCAATCGACAGCAAGTGTCTAGTGTTGTAAAACGCAGAAATGCGTAAAAAACACTTGACTAAAATCGTAAGTATCTTGGAAATATAACACTAAATGTTGTATGTGCTCAATTCGGGTATTTGTCAGCAGATTAACGAGTACTCAATGGGGCTTGACTAATTACCAATGCGTTTGCCTTTTTCTCAGTGAGTCAAACTGACTGACACGACGCATACGCCCCGAATGTAGTCACTCTGTTTTGTGCTTTGGCTATTTAAAGTTGGCCAACGAACTCTGGAGCCGCCCACAAATTTAGATAGATGACTGCCTGGCTGGCTGGAGTTGCGAGGGAGGTGCAACTGGACCCCATTGGGCTGGTAAACAAACCGAAATACACAGCTGGCACTTTGGCCACATAAATCATAGCATTTCGCTCCGCTCCCCCTGCTGCACACCCCCACTCCACACCCCTCTCGCGCGACTACAATAAAAATCGATGCGACAAACAAATAAAAATAGAAAATTCAATGCGAAAATGTACGGGTGTGTGTGTGAGTGTGTGTGCTTGGGGGGAAAGCGTTTAGCTGGGAAGTGAAAACGCTGACAGATTGAATTAACCAACTGGGAGGAGTCTGAAGTGCGGAGGAAACTCAAAAATAGTTCCAAGTCTAATTCAGAAATGGGGAAAATTTGGGGGGAAAACATAAATTTGAGAGTAACTTTATGTTAATCGTTTGTTAAGCAGACTACAAGAATGTTTGAATACTTTTTGAAAACTTTTGTTGATCTGACGCGTTGCAGTGCCCCAAATTTCCAGTTAACGAGCAGTTAACAACATGGCTAAGAGAGTGAGCGGGAGAGCGCGTAAGAGTGGCATTTGTTACGCTTCTGTTCTTCTGTTGTTCAGCTCTCTTGGCTACTTCTTCTCACAGTTTTGGCGTCTCTTCTAACGCTCCAGAGGCAGAGACACACCTTGTTCTGCTGCTTTTGGAGAGGGAACTTAACTTGGCTTTAACTGAGGCTTTGGCCGTTGGTTGTTGGTTGTTGGCTGGTGGCTGTTGACTGAATATTCAGGTTTCCACACACAGTTGTTTTTCACGTTTGAGCGTGTGTGTGTGTTTCTGTGTTGCGTGTTGTTAAGTCGTTTGCTTCGCGCTCTTTCTCTCCGTCCGTCTCTCCCTCCCTCTCTCTCTCTGTCTGCTGTTGCCACACGCTCTAGTCTGTCTCTCCACAGTTTATTATAATTTTTGAGTTGCAGAGTTTACTCCGTTTGTACAGTTATTAGCATTTGCTTTGCTCGTTTCCTTTATTTGTTTGTCTGCTGTGTAGCCAATTTCTTGGCCAAGCCGTAACCGGTTTCTAATGCAAGTTCTTCTGTCCCTCTCTACCATTTTCCCTCCCGCTCTGGCATTGTCCAGAAGACTTTTATGGAAATGTGTTTGTGTCTGTGTGTACAATAAATGTTTTCTCGCATTGCCTGCAATATTTAGGTCAACATTTCTGTCCCAAATCCCAGGCCAAGTCCAAGACTGCTTTCTATGAGATTTTTCCAATTTCCGCCGATTGTGAAAAGCCGTTAAGACTGACGCATTTGCCATTAACAGATATTTCTAGCCAAGGAGTCACTTCGCCATTCATAACCCCATAAAATACACGAAAATGTTGATAAGTTTTTGCACTGTGTTTTGTTTTGGAATCTTATCGGAATGTGTGAGTAATTGTTTCTCTTATCACATCGTACATACCAAAATAAAAAAAAAAAGCTTTCAGCTTTGCTTCAAACAAACTAATAGAGAAAAACGCAACAATTATTGAAGGTTCGAGGTTTTTGATAAGAAAATAACCTGCTCAACGATCGATTCCCATTGAAGTACTAGTTTATATTTATACCAATGACGTCACGCCGCCATCTAAACGGCAATCACGATTTAAATACATTTACATTGTATTTTAAATGTATTTTGTATATGAAAACCCGCACTCAATCCCACTGTGTTGCCACTATAAAGCTACTTGCTACATTACTCACACACACATACACTGAGACACTCACACAGTCAAATATATGTAAATATTTATATTGGTATCTGATCGGATCGGTTTGTGTGTTGAATCTGTTTCCTTGACTACGCGCCACTCGCTTACCAATAAGAATTTATCGTGTTACAGCCCCCGTTTTTCCAAACTAAGCCAAAACAAAACTGCTGAAGCAACTGAGAAAAACACAAAATTTGACAAACGAGTGAGAAGGCAACAACAATAATAATAATAAGAACAACGACAACGACAACAATGTGGGCCGCAAACTCGTCGTAATTGCAAAAGGCAAGAAAATCCAAAGAGGGAGAAGCAACAAAAAATAACAGCTACATACAGAAGATACAATAAAAGCTTGACGAAGCTATGGCCAAAAAGCGACAACGTCAACGTCAACTCTCCCGCTTGCTCTCACACTCTTCCGCTCTCTGCATTTTAATTGGGAGAGTGAGAGAGTTTCTGTGTGCGAGAGTGCTGCGGTGCGATGCTCACGTAGCTTTTATATGCGTGAGTATGCGTGTATGTGTGTGTGAGTAGTCAGAGTGCGGGAACTATGAAGTCATACTGTATACATGTGTGTGTGAGTGTCAAAAGCATAAAATGTGACGGAGACGTGAACGAAGTAGGCAACTGAAAACTCTGACCACAGCCCAAAAAAAAATATAATTACGACTTTTTTTCAGAACGTAAGTAAGCTGATGAAATGGTAAATATCACGACTCCATTTCACGGAAAGTTGGTTGAAGTTGCCGTTACTTACGAGTCAAAGTTTGGCTTGAGAATTGAGTTGATTAATCCACTGGAAGCGTTGAATACTTTGCGGCGCTTTTCTTCAGCTATGTTTTGATCTGACTCGAGATGAGAGTTGGAGGCTTGCGTGCTGTTTTCACTTTTCACAAAAGATTCTTTTTGATTTTGCACACACTCACAGACACGGGCACACAAACACGCATACATATAAACAAATTCTTTGCCACTTTTTTCTATTGAGCACGAAAAAAGACAATTTGTTGTTGTCGTCGTCGTCGTTGAATACCTGTTGAAAATTTACGTTGAGTGAGTAATAGAGAATATTGAGTGAGAGTGAGAGAAGTATTTTTGGGGGTGGGGTGTGGTGGAGCGGTGGCGAGGGGCAGGCTGGGAACTAGGCGTGGGCGTGTGAAAATTGCACCAACAGTAAATAAACTAATTGCAGATATTGTTTTATTTATAAACACAAAATTGCGCGCTTTTTTCTGCAACTGGCACACAGATGCTTTGATTTTTCTGGCATTCCTTTTGCCTTTTCTTTTCTTATATTTTTTTTCTTTTTGTTTTTCTGCCTATTGGCCAACGACTGCGTTTCAGTTAACGTACCGTGGTAAAATATTCGAAATGCTGCGCACGAAGAGCAAACTAGTACTGAGAGCTCCGTTCGGCTAGCAGTTGCAAACAACCACTGCCCAAATTTGAATCAACTTGCAAAAGAGAGCTACATTGAGAGTGTGACGTCACAAGCTGCTAACAAACAACACAGACGCAACTAGGTGGCAACGCTGTCACTCAACTGTTGACTTGAGCGTTCAGCGTAAAATTTAAAAACAAATGTTTACATTTCAAAATTCAACCATTTTTTATTATTTTTACAGTTATCGTTATTATCGTTTGCGGTAAAGACACGGTTTTAAGGAGAAGGGCTTAATTTTTTCATTCTTGCCCACATGGCGCATTTTTCGGAAGTGGAAGAAATAAAAGTAATTCACAGCCACGTCCTTCTTAATCAAGTCAAATCCACAGGCACTCATAAAACGCACAAACTCACGCACATCCTCGAAACGAGACTGAATCTCCGCGATGTAAACGTTGCCATGTAACTTGAGCACGCGATTCGCTTCCAACAGAAATTCGTTGAGATTGGTGCCCATTAGGGACAGACAATACACAGCCACGTCCAGGGATTGAGGCTCTAATGGCGTCTCCGTGATGTTGCAGGCAATGATGTCGGATCGTGTCGAAACTAGATCCATGGAGTACACCTTGTTGACCACCGATTCGGCCAACTTGCCCTCACCGCAGCCAAAGTCTCCCACAATAGTTGTTTTGGGCAAACGTTTGATGGTCTTGATGATGCGTGTTAACGGATTCGTTGGCCATTTTTCCACCTGCTGGCGGTATCCAGCATGATAGGCGTCGAAGGCCTCCGCATCCGAGCTGAATAGCTTCACAGCCTTCGTGCTGGGCATTGTGTAGAGCTGCTCGTTGATGTAGCGGAAGCGACCGCCCAAAAGCTCAGTCTGCAACTTGCTGGCCAACGATCCTTGCGGTGCGGCTGGCGTAGGAGTTGGTGTCGTTTCCATCGCTTCCACTGCAGCCTGAAGCAGTGCTGGCTTTAGCGTTATCTGCTTCTTTTGCTCCTTAGCTGCTTTGGCCGGTGGACGTTGCTTTTCAATCCTTCCAATTCTAACCTTGTGCATGGCTTTCATCTCTTCGTCGGCATCATCATCGGAGTCGGAGTCTGCTGGGGGCGCCAGTGGTCCCATGCCCAGTCTGTAACTTGTATTTGTTGCCTCAGCCGGCTCCTGGTTCGCGTTTTTCTTCTTTTTTGGTTTCTTCTTTTTAAGTTTTTTGGCTTTGGACTGGCTGCCAGTGAGTGCATTAGTTACGCTGGGCACCGACTTGAACTTTATAATCTCGGCGTCCTTGTCCCAAGGGGGCACCACAAAAGCCATTGTCAAACTTTTATTTTATCAGCATGGACGGGAGATCAAAATAACATTTACCACGTGAAGTCAGCTTGTTGTTGTCAGTGTGACCGTTTGTTGTTAGGCAAAATATGTAGACAGGTAAGTCAAAGGGGCTGCCAACTTGAGGCAAAGCGCGCGAAGTTTAAAATTCAACATGACATCGAAATGGTTTATTTATTTAAGCAAATAGTTTTTAAGCACTTGTTAATAAATAAAATGCAAAATTACGTTTTATATACTTTTTATTTTTGCTCTAAACTAAAGTTCAACAGGTTTTTGTATTTGTTTTTTTGTTTTTATTAATTTATAATTTTGGGTTTCTTGCTTTTTTCACGTACGTACGAACTAATTAACTTAAAAATTAATTATCTCTTTCTTTTTTTAGAACTGAAGACGACAATGTGCTGCTCGGAAAGTTAATCACTTAGGCTAAAAATCGTAACTATGACAATCAGTTTTTGTTTTAACGTACAGATTACGGGGCTCAAATCGAGCTCTTTTACAATTTGCAATTTTAGTGTGTGTGTGTGTGTGTTTGAAAGTTATTTAATTAATTTGTGTGTTTGCGTGTGTCCATTAGAAAATTCTTACGCTATTTTGTTTCCCAACAAACCGTTATGCATGCAACTTCCCTCGGAATCGGATCTCCGTGTCGCTTTCAAGATCCAATTGAATGCATTTCTGCTTTACATTAACAACTACAAAAACATTTGCGATTTACAATTGCTAAAAACTATGAAATTTGTTGTTATTTATATATGTATAAGTTTATTTTTATTATAATTAGAATTATAGTTATAAATAATTACGGTAATTTTAATGCGTACGCCTCGCTTTGCCTCGCCGCTGTTGACTTTCTTCTTTCCACTATTCTTCTCCTTTCTATCTCTCTCTCTTTCTTTCTATTTATGGATTTAACTTGCTTGAAACTTATTTAATTGCTTTGTGAGTTGTTACACAAAATACTATAAAATTAATTAATATATATGCATTAATTTAATAAATTTAGGCATATAATTTAAAGCATTTTCATTCTTTGTAATACAAAAATATAATAATAATAATAACTACAACGGAATCGGGTAGACTGTGCGGCATATACATACTATTCATATACATATTTATATAAGTAGCATATAATTTAGTGGTTGTTTTAATTACTTTTATCTCGTGTGGTTTCGTTTTTGGCAAAGAATGGATAAATGGGAGGACTAAGAATCTCTAGCTGTTTGCTGTTTTCTGATTTAGTTAGTAGCTGCCTCTTTAATTGCTAGAATAAAATGCACTTTCTCTCCTCTCTCTCCCTCTCTCTCTCTCTGTCTCGAAATAGCTAAGTTTTGTGTGTGTTTCTCCTTGTAATTTAGTTTAATTTAGAGCTTAGGGCCTACAGAGTAATTAAATTACAGTTAGTAGTTGACACGCCGCTTGACGACAGCTGCATTTAAAATTTATTTTCTCTCTCTCTCAGTTACCCCCACTCTCTACCGCCCACTGTCTCCCTCCCACTACCACTCTCCTTCTCTCTTACTACCTCTTGTATTTATGTAAAATATAACAATTAGTGCTTTTAGTAGCTGGCCTCGTGACCGGCTAAAATGTACAGATCGTGTCCCTCCTCGCTGCCCAGCGATCCAGTTCGCAACAGTTGACTCTCCAACGCGACGACCCTGAGAACAGAGATAACAGTTTATATAGCATATATAGAAGAAAGAATGGTAGGGTAGACGCACTTATCACTGCCCAGCAGCCTGTAGGTGCGACTCATGTCCTTGATCTCCTGCGTTATTTCGCCGTTCCGCAGGGATTTGCCCTGCATGCCATGCTTGTGGAATGCTAATACACTGTCCGGTAGACAAACTGCAATGAGACTCATTTAGTACCGTTATACAACGCACGAAGTTAACTGATCCTACCAATACTGTCCACATTGAAGTCAAAGTTCAGTTGGGCCACCATTTTCTTGTGCTGCTTGGGATTGCCCTGTAGTGTGACCACCTGCATCACGTTGCCGTAACAGACGAGAATGGCGTCCTTATCCACCTGGTGGACGCGCACTACCTTGAGCAGGTCGCGACGCGGCACCATCGTGGCCATGGCGTCATACTCCAGATCCTCTGAATGGAACCAGCTGGCACCTGTAAAACCAAAGCGAAACTTTAGAGGATTCCCCAATAAAAAACTCTTTAACCAACTTACTGTTCATGTTGATGAGCTCCAATTTGAGGCAACCGTTGAGGGCTTTGCGCACGCCAGTGCACACAATGGGATACTCCAGCTCCGGGGTGATGATCATCTCAAAGACCGGAGTATGCCCGTTCTGGACGCAACCATAGCCACCGCCCAGTATGCTGGTGGCTGGCCAATCGCAGTGCTTGAGCAGCATAAACTTGTTGAGGGGATCGTACCACTGCATCAGGAATATGCCACTCGGTGTGGCGCCGCACAGATACTTGTAGCCATTGTAGGGATTGCGGGTGACACAGCACTGGGTGCAGCCCTTGGTGTCCGGAACTTTGGTGGTCAGTGCGAACTTACGCGGCACCAGACGCTCTGGTATCTTGTTCATGTGCAGCGAGAAACGAACCGTCTGCTTCGAGTGCAGTGCAACCAGATCGTGGCGATACAATTGACAGGATTTACCGGATAGACTCATCAGCACATCCTTGATCACATACAGCCAGGTGGTGCGACGTGGAAACAGCTGATCAATTGTCGCATCGTGCAGTTCATTCATATTCAGATTATAGATGCCCTCCTCGGCACCAATCAACAGATGCTGATCCCGTGTCTCCGGATGAATCCAAGAGGCGGTGCAGTGCACACGCAGTGGACAGCCGTTGAAGATCTTCGAGAAGCAGGCGCCCATGTGCACCTTAGGCGTCGGTGGCAGACCATTCGAGATGGGCCTGGGAGGCGTGTGGCGACGTCGATGCGAACGCTTGGGCGGCACAGGCGGCGTATTGTTCAGCAGATCCGGTTGCGCTTCCTTCTCCACTGCAAACAAAGGGTAAGAAGTGAGTAATGGAACAGTTTGGAATGCTTGGCATGTGTAACTTACCCTCGTCATCGTCCTGGGTGCCACCATCGCTGAGGCTGCGCGTGCGCGACGATTTGCCCATGTCGTTGAGCAGACCAATCAGCTGATCCATGGAGCTATGACGTCGCGGCGAGTCCTCCACGCCGTTCTGCAAAAGATTAGACTTTATTAGTGGTATTCCCAGCTGGTTTTAAGCAAAGCTCCACTCACCTGATTGCTCTCATTACGGTAATCACAGTTGCTGTTCTCACCCGCTCCCGTTCCCGCTGCAGTCGCCGCTGCCAATGCTGCTGACGCTGTTGGTGACTCCACGCTGGCTGCACTGCCTCGCAGCAGATTCTGGTAGAGATGCGACGCGTTGCTGGCGGTGGCTGCTTCTGTCGCAGCTGCTGAGGCTGCGGATGCGGCTGCTGTGCTCGTGGAGGCGCAGTTGGAATGCAAGAAGCCATCACCGGCTGACTGGGTGACAGTCGGTGCCGTGGCATTGGCATCATGCTTATCCAGGCCATTGCTGCCATCGCCGCTGGAATTATCGAGGATTAGGAGGCGATTATAAAACGATGATGCTGATGACGCTGCAGATGCTGAGCTACTGGATGCAAGCGATGATAGCAACCCAAGGCCATGACCATCAACAGCACTATGATGGGAGGAGTAGCCTGATCCCTGTGCGGCTGCCGAACTGACCGCAGCCGCCGCCGAGCGATAGTTGCTGCTATGACGCAGATAATGCGCAGCGGAGGCGGAGCAACCAGACCCAGAGGCACCAGCGCCAGCCCCAGCACCACCAGCAGCAACAGCGGCAGCAGCATGACCAGTAGCAGGTGCAGCACTTGGTGCCGCATTATTCATGGCAATGTCAACATCCAGATTAATGTCATCGTCGCCATCGCCAATGCTGGTCGTGCGCAGATTGGACAGACCCAGATAAGCACTCAAGCCCGGCATGGAGGCCAGCGAGGCGGACATGCTCAGTGGATTCATATTCGAATTGGGATTCGAGTTCGAATTGGAATTGGAATTGAGCGATGTAGCCAAGGCGCTGCTGGTGCTGGACGAGGTGGTCAGTGCACTGCTGTTTTGGTGGTTCAAATTGTGGTGATTCTGGTGATTCTGATTGTGGTGGTTGTTGTGCTGTGTGCCCGTTGAGCTGACTGTGCCACTGTGATGATGATGATGATGATGGTGGTGGTGATGATGATGACCTCCACCGCCGACGTCGCCGCCGCTGCTGTTGCTGCTGTTCATAATGCTGGAGCGGCTGCTATTGTTGCCACCGCCTCCGCCTCCCCCATTTGTGGCGGCCACGCCCCCAATTCCGTTACCGCCTCCGCTGGCAACGACGCCTCCAGTGACGCCATTGTGGGCGCAACTGCACTCGGCACCGAGTGCCGAATCTTTGGTGTCGTTCAACGGTAATGTTGCTCTAAGAGCGAGACAGACGCGCGGAGAAAGAGATAGAGTGTCGCGTTGGGAAGAGAAAGAGAGAAAGAGAAAGCCAAAGGTGTTTGAGCTTCATCCATAAAAAAACACGCACAACAAAAATACACTTGTTTTCTGTTTGTTCTTTTTTGTCTCAGTGTATTTTACCCCTCTAGGCAGGGTTGGACAAACAAAGGGCTGGTGTCAGTGTTTAGTGCGGGAAAAGGGTGTGAGTTGTGTGTGGAATTATCAGTTGCATGCCCTTTCCATACAGACAGGTGTTTGTGTGTGTTGTCGTGTGGTCTCCTTCTCTCTTCCTTTGGTTGAAACAAACTTAGACTTGACGTCAAACACATACATATATATTTTATATTTTAAAACAGCTACTTGAATGTTACGTGCCAAAATAGGCAATTTTATGGACTGAGCTTAAAATTCTGCCAGCGTCTCTGCCGACACGACGCACGCATAGCGATGCACACTGACTTGGCTCTCTTGTGGTGTGAGTCCAGCGCTGTAACGGAACAGCGATCATTGCTAACTGCATAGCGTGAGAGAGCAGCGCTGCGGCAGAATTGCGCCTTATGCACTCTGTATACACTGTGCCAAGCAATGAGAGGAGAGCGCTGCGGTAAAACTAGTCTACGCCAAGCACTGTAATAGAACTCCGCTCTCTGTTAGACTGTGTACAGAGAGAGCAACGCTGCATCAGAGTTAAGCTTCATGCACTGTAAATAGGCTGTGGACTACAGCCTGAGAAGAGAGCGCTGTGGTAGAACTACGCTCTCCGCTTAGTCTACTCCAAGCACTGTGCTCTTTGCTTTCTGCACAGACAGCTTGGTACTGTGAGAGCAGCTCTGTTTCACTTTGAATAGGCTGTTGCGAGCATTGAAAGGAGAGCTCTTCAGTAAAACTATGCTCTCTGCTAAGGTTAGACTAGCGCTCGATTAGCAGCGCTATATCATAAATGCGCTCTCTTTTAGGCTGTATACAGAGAGAGAGAGAGCAGCGCTGCGGCAAAGTTAAGCTCCATGCTCTGTGCATATGCTAAGCAGATCACGCGGCAGAGCTATCAATGTATGTTTGTGTGTGTTCGCTGAACTACAGTAATGGAAACATTAAACTTTCTTAACTTGTTGACTTGTTTATAATTTAAAATCGATTGAAATAGTGTCTAGAATCTGTGCTGACAACATAATACTGACAACAAGTGTATTTAAAATGCTTCTTCTTGAAGTTTTAGTAGATGCTTTTCCAATGTGGAAAATCAATTGAAAATCAAAAGCTTCGTAGCAGAGAAGTTTAGTTTGGATTAACAAACATTTAAAGGGTCTTAATTCTAATACGGTCTATACCGTTGTGCTTTTCTGTTTGTTGTTTGCTTAACTGTTGATGTTTATTTGTTTTGTTGTTGCTATTGTTATTGTTGCATTTTGTTGGGTAGACACAATTTAAATAAATAAGCTAATGTGAATGTCATAAATTATGCATGAGATGCAAAACAAATGCGAATCAAATACACTCTCAAACATAAACACAAAATATGTACACAAATACAAACACATACATGCAAGAAGTAGAAGAGAGAGAGGGGAAAACAGAAAGATTAAGAGAGGGAGAGAGAAAGGAAAACATTGGTACCTAACGTAGAAAATGCTGGAAAATTAATTCTTTATAACAAGAAAAGCAAAAGATTTTCCCAACAAAATGAGAAATGAGCACAAACATAAAATGCAGCAGCAGGAAAAATGAAAAGAAACTGCTAGAGTCTGCTAGACTCGAAAATACCCAGCAGTAGAGTTTAAAAATGTTATAAGCTTCGTTTGCAGGATATAGAAAGTCTAAATAAAATACCCCGCTTTAATTGACTTTTACAGGGTATCAAAAGAAAAATAAATACATTGATTGTAAAGTGCAAGCAGCAGGTGTTGCTGCCTTCACAAAGAAAGGCCACACAGGGGGTGCAGAGGGGTGGAAAATAGAGTTGTCTGTTCATTTGTAAATTAGTTTCCTGAGTTGTCTTGCATTTTGTGAACATAATTGCAATTTGTGCGTCCTGAGGCACGCAGTGTCTCAACTTATCAGTTCTCCAATTAGCCAAAGAGTGTCAGAGCAAAGGGTGCAACGGGGGGTGTGGTGAAACTCAGCAGGAGAGTTGTATTTGTAGCTCAAAAATATTAAATTCTTTGCTATTCGTTGTAAATGAAAAAGTTACGATTGCTCGCATATTTTAACAAGCTTTGCATTCTATTTCATTAAATGCTTGCTCTGAGGCAAATGAAAATTGCTAAAGTAAAAGCAGAGCACGAAAAAAGGGACAAGAAAGGGTGAGAGAGGTGAGGAGAGAGAGGGTAATGACTGTCTATCGAATGTTAAACTTGGGGAAAAAAGTATATAAAACTCTTTGAAGAGACTGACTGACTCACACACTGATCAGCGTGTAGACGTAGTGGTAAGAGTAACGAGACTGAAATTACACAACTAAGCTCGCATTTATTAAGCTATGAAAAACTCCATTTCCCAGCAAATTAATTGCTAGATTTATGCCAGACATAAATAAAAAAGATTTTCTCTAACCTCAGCCAACAAAATTAAAATTGCTTGAGATTTTTTCATGGCTTTCGAAAACTTATAGAATCTTTTATATGCATAGGAAATTTCGCTCTTTAAATTCATTAAACATGTCGTAACAAACGCTATACTCAGCCAGAACAAACAAACAAACAAATAAATAAACAATGAAAACACACGCTTACCCTGGGATTATTGGCACTAGTTAGACGCGCCAATAATAATAATAACAATAAAACCAATGTGCGGACAACCATTTGCACACTCACACTCCCAATCAGCCACACCCACACACCCACACACTCACATAAAATAAATAAACAGTAAAAAATGAAAAAGGGTCGAAATTTGTTGGGTCAGAAATTTATATAGGCGACAAATGGAGCGTATTCCTTGGAGAAACGGTAAAGTTTTATGCTTTAAAAGCGATTGCAAATTTGTTGTGAGATTTGTTGTATAATTCAGTCATCAGTGCGTATGCGTAATATGCCAACTAGACAAAGGCGAAACACGTATACGTTAAGCAACAAACTTTCTGTCTTTTATCGTATGGCGGCACAACAAACCAACACACAATGCACAAAATACAATAGACAAAACAATAGACTGTACGCACGGTAACAAAAAGTGCCCGAAAGAGAAGGTAGGGTAAAGAGAGAGGGAGGGAGAAAAGTACCTTAACTTAGTATGATTTGAATGAAAGTTAACAATAATGAAAACTGAAAATGTTCAAGTATAAAAACTGAGCGAATGATAATGAGAATGAAACTTAAAACTAACTAATACTATAAGCGCTTTAACCATTAGTGTTTAGGTGTGTGTGTGCGTGTAAAAGTGTTGCTAGTAGTTGTGTTTTTTAGAGAGGGGGGAGTTGAGGGGTTGTGTCTTTTGCCCAGCTAAATCTAATTTTATGTATTTTATTTTTCATATCATGTGTAGTTACCTTAGCTTTAGTTCCTCATCAATATATTGTAAGAGGCTCCTACAAAAATCAAATACAAAAAATATACGAAAAAAGAAAACGAAGAAAATCAAAAAATATATATAGAAATAGAAATCGTGGTTAAGATTCCAGTTCAAAAAAAAACAAAAACGAAAAAAAAAATCAAACAAACAAACACAATCAAATTAAGTAATTAACATTAACAAGTAAATCAATCAAAATCTCATTCAAATATTTCACCCCAATAATAGTTATATGAAAGAAAATCGCACAACAATTATAAACTACAGTCAGAAGTTGTAGAAAAAGCTTGGCGAAATCAACTAATCATATTTATAAAGTAAGTATAAAGTATACATAATTTGTTGTTGCTCAATTTTGATGTTGATTTGCTGCGAATTACGCGTAGGACGGCGGCCAAAAAGAAAATGTGTGGCAAGAAAAAAATCTCGCCTCGGGATCAGGCAAATCGTGCACAAAAAGTTAAATAGAAAATTGGAAAAATACTTTGTGAAAAGAGAAGCATGAAAAAAAGGACGAAAAAACGGATGACGAAGAGCTGTAGAAAAAGTGGCTGCCTCCCACACGCTCCGCGCTGTATGTTTTGGCTGTTACGGCCAATTAAACGCATTAGCCAATTTTCAATGGCCATAATTTGTTTTAATACCACATTTTGCCAGCACATAAATGAAAAAGCCAAGAAACCCTAAAATGGCTAAAAGAATATCAAGGCAAGCAGCCAAAATATGAGCTCTCTAGGAGCTCTCTACTCGCAGTGCTTTTGGCCAATTAAATGTTGTTGTTTGTTGCCCGGTTTCTTGTTGTTTGGCATTTGCTTGACAAACTTTTGGGGCGCCGCTTGATATTTTTGTAAAAACGTGGGCGTGGCAAAGCGCCAAGTTAACGATTTTATGGCAACACATCAGCATTGATGTTGTCAATTTAATGGCAACAATAAAAATAGGCCAAAAGACGTTGTAGATACGGCATAATGGGGAATGTGGCAGGAAGGATTGTGGCAAGCAGCCAGCACATGCATGTAGTGCTTCAGCTGAAGTAAAGGACTTGTTAATGTTATCAGCACGGGGCGTATGTGTGATTTACTCTGAAGTTGCTTCGTTACCAATTGCAGTCATGCCACACACACACAGTGTTGCAAGTAACTGGGAAATCAGAGTGGCAATTATTTATTACTTTGCTGCCACGTAACTTTAACTACGAGCTACGTGTCTTTCTTGCGTTGTGGCAAGTGTTTTGCGTGCGGCAAGCACAAGTGGCAAGCAGACGTGCAACACAGGTTGGCGCGTGTCAAAATTGCCACAAAAAAGGTACAGGGAAACATGTGGCAGGCTGCGAGCTGCAAGCTGTTGAAGCCAAAGCAAAATGTCATTAACGCGACAGACACAAAAGCAAAGAACTTTGGTGACACCAACAACCAGTTAGCTCTCTTTGAGCCAGGCTCTAACCTTAAGGACATGTTCATAATCAAAGTACCGCTGCATCTCGGTCGCTCTATCGATGGACAACTAAAAGTAAAATGAGAGAGACGGAAACAGTGTGTGAAACAAAGTGTGCAACAAAGAGAATGAAGAAGAGAGCGAGAGCGAGAGAGAGGCGGAGGAAGACTGCTGTATCACAGATGAAAGTGTGCACGTGTATGTATGTATTGTCTGTGTATATGTGTGTGTTGATATGAGTATTGAACAGAAAACAAAGCAAAAGAAACAAAAGACGAGGCAGCAAATGCAACACAAATCCAAAAGCTGTAGCAAAGTTTCAGGCAACGCGACTCAAGTAACTGTTATACACATGTATATAACAGTTGGTTTATATAACAGTTTTTAGCAATGTGCGAGAACAACTTACATGTCACTAGGCAGCGTTTCGGGACTAGAAGAACGCTCGTACCACGTCGAGTTTGTCGTCATGCCTGCAGCAAGAAAGAAAGAGAAACGAAGAGAAAGCGTAAGACACAGAGAGCAAGAGAAAGAGACGGAGATTTATAATTAATAGCCAGGTGATGAGCTTTGATGTCTTGCCTGTTTTGAGCGTGTGATTGTGAGCCGGAATCCCATTGGCGCGTGACGTCATCTTGCTGGAGATGCGCTGTGGAACGCCCGCAACCGTCTAGAAAGAGAGAGAGAGAGAGAGGGAGGGGAAGCAGAATTTATTAAGTTAGCCAGGCAGTGTGAGTGCGAGTGGTTAGACAAAAGTGCCCGTTTTGATCCATCGCCAGTCGAGTGACAAAAGTTTTCAAGTTTCTGATAAAATCTCATAAATCAAAATCATATTCGCCTTTCTTGCTTAGCGTCGAGTCGAGTCTAAAGCCCCCAGCACAGAGCACAGCACAGAGAGCACACTGTGTTTTGCTGCTGCGTGCTCTTAGCCATTTAGGCAAAAACTTGCTGCTAAGTAATATTTGAATATATATATGTGAGCATAACACTTCCTTTATGTTCCTACTGCTGCCTGTCCCTGTTCTGCCTGTCCATTTTACGCTCTTGGTTCCTGACAGGCAGTGAAAAGTTTCGCCTCAAAACATCCAAACAAATTGAAGATTTATGAGTTGACATGCGGCACACACACACACACACTCACTGCCTTCTAAACAGTATCAAGAATGTGCCTCTTCCATTAAATTTGCATTTACGAACTGGGGATTTTCATGTCTAGACTGCCGCATTAGTTTTCATTCCTTTATCTAAAAATCGTTTGCTTTCTATGCTTTATTAAAAATCCACAAAGCAAGAAAATCATTCGCTTTTGTTCATCGATTAAGTGGTTCAAGTTTGTGCAACGGGTAAAAGTGTTGCAGCTCTTTGGCATATCATTAACGTGGCTGGCATTAACTTCGAGTGGTTGCCATTAAATTGGACTCCAAAGGTGTCTAATGGTCCACTAAATCTTCAATTTTTGCGCCACACAAAGCAAACTCAGACCAAGTAAATACAGGGCCCTGTGAACGCTGCTCGACTGGCTCTGGCTCTGGTCTCTTTTTGGTTGAGAGCAACGAGGCAACACTAAAAGCGCAAATAAATTACATAAAAGGTGGCAAGTGGCTTTGCAACAAAATCGTTGGCCTTGCCACAGTTTGTGGCCCAACGTCTCGTTGTGGAAAGTAGAGGACAGAGAAATAGTAGAGCATTATTCTTACCTCCTCGTCGCCATCGAGACAATAATAGAGCTGCTGATTGGGACTCTGGTATTTGAGGAGCAGCTCCTTAGCCACACGCTGCGGCATCTCGCACTGGACAAAGGGATGCTGCAACAGTCGTTCGGCGGTTGGACGCTTCTTTGGATTCTTTGTCAGTGCCGTCTTGATGAAATTGTGAAATGTTGGACTCCATTTCTCCTTATTGCTCAATGTGGGCGGCTTAAAGCCACTTTTGGACATGAGGAACAGGGCGCGCATTGGATGCAAATCGAACATGGGCGGCTGCAGTTCAGCCAGTTCTACAAGCAATAAAAAATAGCAAAATAGATAAAATTATTGATTAATTTTTATGGTTTTACAGCTAAATTAGCTACAAAGTAGCTAAACATACCAATTGCTGTTATGCCGCAGGCCCAAATATCACAAAGTTGATTATAGCCGCCTTTGCGCTCCACAGCGGCAACCTCGGGCGCCATCCAATAGGGAGTGCCTGTCAGGAGTAAGAGATGGCATTGTTAGTGTGATAATTGGTAGCTTTGTCTGTCTGGTAAGCGAATTATTGTTTACATTTCTATAAAGCTTAAGAAACCAAACCCCGCCTAAAAGTATGCAATGCTTTTTTTACACTGCTGCTGCTTCAAACCCTTGAACCCCTTTGAACTAAATTAAAGGGCATCTATTAGTCGACTCTTTATCACAACTTTCCAGCCCTTTTATTTCAATTTCATTACAGTATTCCCTTCAATTGTTTTGGCATTCATACATGTTGACTTATTGGTTGCCTTAATTTTAAATGAATTAACTTCATTGCTGCGATATGTGCTAATTATGCAGTAAACAATTCGCTGAATTATGCAATTCTGCCGATTTATGCCCTGACATGGTAAATTACGTTGCTGTCGACGTGTTTCCCCGACTTTAAATGTATACTATACATAATTGAATTAGAACAAAAAATGAAAAAATTCAATTATATGGCATACAATATGGCAGCATTTTCCATTGTGAAAATATCCTATTTAATGTGTGCAATGTGTGGCACGTGTGTGTAAGCTGGGAAATTTGTACATTTTCGCGTTGATAGCTGCCACAGTTGGCACACAATTTAATTAATAAGTGAGCGATGCGATGCGTTGCGTTGCGATGTGAACATAAACTGGCATCAGGCTGACTCAAGTGTCGTTTCATTAATTGCCGAGTGTCAACAGTGGGAAAGGTGGGACTAGCAAATACCCTTTAAAAAATACAGAGCTGCAAGCAGAGCAGCTTGGAGTTCAATGAATTTACCTAAAACATTTACCATATTTAAAATCTGCGGGCTTGTAAATGTATATGCTTTATAAATACTAAAGACTTTGATTCATTTTACATGCTTATTTATAGAGTCGCGTCACTTTGCTAATAATATTTCAAAATTATTTGCTGTAATCACTCCATTCGTCATTTATTGAGCAGCTTAAACAATTGCATTTTATATGCCATAAAATATCATATTTAGTTAACGCTTTTCTACATTGGGCTTACAGCCAGCATGTTACCTAACTGACACAGTGAACACACATTTGGCTTTGTGGCCAAGTCGCGGTGCTTGTTGACGATGACGTCGTTATGTTGTTGCTGACTTTTTAATGATACTAAACACAAACGTAAGCATCCTTTAGTGTTTTTTTTTTTTTTATTAAATAATGAAACACAGGCAGCTGTCGTCAGCCATTGACAATGTCTCTCTCTCTCTCTCTCTCTCTGTGTGTATTTGTGTGTTTTATTTGTCTTGTTTGTGGTTTCATATGCAGACACAGCAATAGACAGGCAGAGAGACAGACAGATAGACGGGGAGCAGACAGCAGCGACTGTGTGTGCTTATCACCACATTTGTCACAGCAGCTGCGACAACAACAATGTCGCATTGAAGAAGCACTCGAGATGATAACAGTAAGCGATGTCACATTGTTTGACAACTGCAGGCATAAACACCACCACACACCCACATACCACACACCCACACGCAGACACCACCCAGCTTACAGTCACTGCCAAAGGTTGTCGCTCAGCGTTGCCCTTATAGCGTGTGCTCACCGTACAGTCAGCGTTAAGGACTTGTGTCTTGTGTCTGTGCTTTGCAGCGTCATCGCTGAGCGCACAATTGACATGTGTGGCAAGAACTTGCTAATTGTTGCCACAAAAAACATAAAACACTCAGCTACAGTTGAGTAACCTATTTGGCAAAGACCCTGTACTTTAACTGCCGCAAAAACAAACTTTAAAAACCAATTTCCATTTAGTTAGTTTGTAAAACAAAGTAATTTTTATTGTTCTTTTGACAAAG
Organism: Drosophila acutilabella; assembly: GCA_035046005.1. Lineage (NCBI taxonomy): Eukaryota > Metazoa > Arthropoda > Insecta > Diptera > Drosophilidae > Drosophila > Drosophila acutilabella. The sequence goes on along the minus strand of JAWNOK010000024.1, from coordinate 8,862,952 downwards.
TTGATGCACCCTTTGTGGGCTTTGAAGTACAGGGTGTAAATAACAGAAAGTTGAGCTCAAAAAACTGCCATAAAGTGCAACAAAGTGGCAAGTGGCATGTGGCATGTGGCAAGTTGTGAGCAACAAAAGGCAATCGAGCGCAATGAACTTTGCACCCAAGTTCAAAGATTATTAATGGCCAAAACTGGCGCCATTTTTGCAGGAAAACAGCATAAACCAAATTGCTCGCACAATTAGCAACAATTTCAATTGGGAAAACTGTTAAGGAAAAGCAGTAAAAGCCACGAAAATGTATGCGGAAAGCCTTTTTGATTTTTTATGGCTGCCGGTGATGAGTGCAAACGAATTGAAATGCTGTTTTGGCCTTACTTTGATGAACCTCATGCCTTAGACATGTCAGCGAGCCAAGGCATAAAGCTATGCACAGTGTTGGTAATCGTTAAAAGAAAGCAAATCATTTTCATTACTTTTGGTTTAATGTCAATCACAGCTCAAATGTCCGCTCCACTTTATAGTCCTCAAAGTAGACGAGGTGGGTAGGGAGGTAGTCAAGGAGACCTACTTTAATAGGCTTAAGACAAATGAAAGTCGCCACAAAGTGGGGTAGGAGTGTCATAATTTAATTAACGCTGATTAAGCGAACAAAGCTCAAAAGTTTTTATTAACTGCACTCTCTCGCTGCTGGCCGTTTTGTTGGCTTAAATTAATTGTTGGCCTCGGGCTGCAGGCAGTGGGCAGTGGGCTGATTTATGGCCGAGTTTAAAAGTGCTTACATAAAAGCTGCTTTCTTGTCACCTTGGAGGCGTTAGGAGGATGTTCTGAGACTTATTGATTATCTGGCAACAGCTATAGTTATGTAGAAATCTTGGCCAGTTCGATATTTCAATCGATTCTATATTTTTTTTAACGCCAAAACTTTCTGCTTTCCGTCTGTCACATAAATTTGTACAATCTTTTTATTTATTGCTTATTCAAATGACTTTTAAAGTCTTTCGTTCAGTGTAGATTTCAACTTGGCAAGTCTCACTGTAATGACTCCATTTTATGTTTCAAGTTACACTTTATAGGCATATAGCTCTACTCTTACCCCGTTCTTACTTTTTGACCATTCTTATAGCCTTTTCAGTCATTTGCTGACTACAGGGTATTAAAATTCATGCAAATGACTCTCGCTCTTGCTACATTACAGTCAGAGAGTTTATATAAGTATATAGTCGTTTTATTTGAGGGACTGCGTGTCATGAGATTGCATGTTGGCATGAAAATTGCAAATGGCTGACGAATAATGTGCCAGGTTTCCTGTCTTCCCGCTTTCCCCCCTGTGCTTTCCCATATCTGTCGCTGTGCGGGGTGTCTGCGCTGATAAGTTGGATATTTACATTTAAATTGCGTATACGACACGTTGTTTGTGCCATTGACTGCAGCTTAGCGCAGTTGGTAGCAAACCATTTTATCATTTGAGCATTTTAAAGAGCGCGAAACACAAGAACATTCCCATGTCCAGCTGTCAAATGAAAAGCTTTTTGTGTAAAGCTTCTTAACTCATTGCTGTGGAAATCTATTAGTTCTGACTGTTGTGACAAAAGCAAGAAAATTCGCAAACATTTTTTTAAAAACACGCAGTGAAAATAAAAATGAAGAAAATTATATTTTCCTTTTGTGCGTGACGGCAAAAACTCAACGGGAGCTCAAGTGCGAGAGCTGCCCAGCGAGCGGTTTGCCATACAATGGCCAAAATCCATGCCAAAGTCTGGCAGAATGTCTACCTGACCCAACAGTGGAGCAGAGCAGCCGAACAGTAGCTCTTTTCTTCACTCCTCTTCCCTACTCTTCTAAAGAAAGAGAAGTGAGAAAAAAACGTAGCTTTTCTTTGCTGTTTTCGGTTACTTTTATTGCAATTCCCTGCTTTGCCATTTGGACTTGAAACATCGTCGTCTGCATTTGATATTTTCTTTCAAATTGAATTGTTTAAAATTCCTTTAGGTCTCTACTACCAGTTTTCCCATTTCCCCACATTTTCCACATTTTCTTTGCTGTCTCTCGAGTGGTTGGCATATCTTAATGGCACTTTATTATATTTTATAAAACGTATTATTATTATTATTACTATTTATTATATTTTGCTTTGTTGTTATTGAATTTTCTTTGCTTTCTTTTTACTTCTCCCTCTCTCTGTCTCTCTCTCTCTTCCTTTGTACCTATGGCTGTTTTGTCCGTTATTCTTGACAGCTGTTGTGTGTGTCGGCGAGTGTGTTTAAAAGCGTGAAAAGCAATTGTGGTTACTGTCAGAATCCTGTCAATACAGTAAAATCGTTTTCCTACCACTTCGCCTTATCTGTCTTGCTCCATCTCTGTCTTTTCCCTCCCACTCTCCTACCATTTTCTATATGTTTCTATATGCTGCTGCATACACAATTCCAGTGAATGATAAACACTTATGCCAACTTGATGGAAAGTGTCTGTCATTTGGTTGTCTGCAGTTTGCTTCAAGAGTTTTTCCCATTCCGTGTTTTCTTTTTTGGCTGTGACTAAGATTTGTGGTTTTTATGCCAGCAAAATCTGGCCAAAATACCAAAATGGTACTTGTGTATTCAGCAGAACACATTCTTGTGCTATCTCTCTTTTTCTGCTGCTCTCTACGCCTCTCTTTCTCTCACTTTGTTGCTCTGTATTTCATCTAATCGTAAAAATGGCTCTATTAAATTTGCATAAAGCCAGTGGCAAAATACCGCATCGAGAGCGCAGCTGTTGCAACCAAAAAAAAAAAAATTGGTAGGTAGCGGGGAAAAGGTGGGCGTGGCCAACTGTCTGCACATTTGTTTCAACTCAATATGTGTAAATTTGCCACTGGTAGAACGAATTTTGCATATCTACATACGCAGGACAACACATCAGTCATCGTCCTGGGAACTGTTGCATCAACTGCATAAATTTAATTAACTTGCATAAATAAATAAAGCATTTCTCTAACAACTTTAATAAAATTGTCTGCATCACGTATACGCATGCCTAAAAATTTACTTGCTCTGTTTTTTAACTGAATTTCTTAATTAGAAAGTTAGTTGCAGTTGAGTCTACTACATAAATTCAACTTTGATTTGAAGCTAGGCAATAAAAAGTTGGGCTTGGAGTCTGATATGATATCTGGCACAGTAAATTGCCTTAAATTCTGCTTAAACTGTTCTCTTCAAAAAGAAATATATAAAATTAAACACGTTGCCTCTTAAAACTCAATCACCTAAGTTTATGTGCCGCTTTTCCACATTTTACTCACCTATGAAACTCTTGCGCTTGTTTATGGTCGCCGTTATCTGTGCAGAGACTCCAAAGTCGGCCAGCTTAACGTCACCATATTCGGTGAGCAGAATGTTGGCACCTTTGATATCCCGATGCATTTTGCCCATCGAATGCAGGTATTCCAAGCCCTTGAGTGTCTCCCGGCACATGTAGGCTATCTGCACTTCGGTGAGGGGGCCAGTCACTTGATAGATATCCTGTAAACTGCCGCCACCACAGAACTCCATGCAGATCCATAATTTATCACGTCGCAAATAGGAGCCATAGTAGGCAATGATATTGAGATGCCGACAATCGCGCATCATAAAGATCTCCTGCTGTATAATACCAATATCATCGGATGGTTCCAGTTTAATAACTTTGATAGCAGCCAATTCATTGCTCTGTATGCGTTTCGCCTGTAAGAAAATGAAATAAATTCAAGTTTAGAAATGGCTCACAAAACTATATACATCAATCAATGGCTGTTTATGGTTAAACAAGGGTAGCTTTATGCCAAAAACTGTTTCTCTATAAACACACATAGAGCAGTAAACCCCTTGGTACCCTTGAAACTATGCGGTTTATACGTTATTTTGCTTCATTCATGCAAACACTTTTTTGCCATTTTCAATAAATTTTTGAGCGCGCATTCGCCTATAAAAATGCAATCACTTGCCACGCCCCCTATGCAGGCCATAAAAGGCTTTGTACAGAGAACACTCTGAACACCTGCTGAGCAAATTAATATGCAGCTCAGGCTTCATTGCCAACCAAATTGATATACAAGGAATATCGATCAAAAATTTTATAATATCAGCTGCAGCGTTGCCTCGATAATGAGCATTTTTATGTAATAAAAAAAATAGTTGAACAGCAATTTGCTGTAAAAGCTAAAGAAAGATGTAAAATTGATTTTACATAAACTCTTTTGTGTTTTTCCAACTCTTTAGGTCATAAAAATATTTAAATAAATTTATTTATAGATTTTTATTCTTGTTTTCCTTTGGCTTAAGTTATTTATGGCTTGGACAACTGGCTAACAAATTAATAAAAGCATTTTAAATGTTAAATAAAATCAAATAGTTTAGTTGACTTAAACAGTTTTCGCTTTTTGAGTTCGCGTTGACGCTAATTGCGTTCAATTGCCGCTTAAATGGGTTTAACCTTTTGCACTTTCTCAATGACTTTTAACAGCGAATGAGGACACACAACTGTGTGTGTGTGTGTGTGTGTGTTTCTACCTCATGGTCGTATTCATTTGCAACATGTGATGAAGCGTTTATTTCGTGGTATGACAGCTGACCAAAGCCATACAGCTGTCTATCTTCAAAGCTGCTGCTCTCTATCTCTCTTCCTCTCTTTCTCTTGCTCTGCTACTCCCTCTCTCTTTCGCTCTGTTTGACCACACGTTTGTTTAACAACATTTTCGTTAGTCAAACAGCTGCAGCAACTTAAGCAAGTTACACATCCTGCTGTAACTGGAACAGAACCGCTAAAAAAAAACAATTCACGTCCTCCGCATACACTTGATGACTGCAGCACCTACAGCAGTGTATATCCTAGTGGTGGGTGGCTGAGTGGTGCACATGTACGTCTACATGAATCTACCATTTATCCAAAACATTCACAGCACTTTTTTCCACCTTTTGCGAGTTTCTCTCTGTCGGAGTTTTTAGCTTGCTTTATTTTCGTTGCATTTATTATTCAATGTGGTAACGGAGCAGCGTACTGGCCCGAAAGTCTGTCTCTTGCTTGTTTGCTGGCTTCTTGCCCGTTAAAAATATCTCTGTATCTCTGTTTATATATCTGCAGCTGTGTGTGAGTATAAGCAATGATATCTTTGCTTGGCTTAATGAAGATAAAGCGATTTTTATTGCTACTCTTTTGTTTTTCTTTTGCTCTCGCTCAATTTTTGCACGTTGCTTGCATTTTTCATATTTTATTGGTGTGTGTGTGTCTGAGGCGGCATCATCACAAATTGAACAACAATCCCTAAAGCAATGCAGGCAATCGCTGCGTATACGTAATATTGCGCAGCACATGTGCAAAGTGTAACGCTGACAGGCAGCAACTCTACCCCAAGACAGACAGTCTGTGGTACCAGCGTGGGGGGAGGAGCGGTAGAGGCAGCTGTCCAAGGACAACTGAGATGTGGCTTTACTTGTTCATCATCTTGTTTATGGTAAATAAATTATGCGTGATTTTTAGACAAGTTTTTACCCGCCGCCGGCAAGAATGAAATGCTAAAGACGTTGTTAGACCCTGTACTTGCCAGCAGCAGTTCAAGAGTTGCACTTGTTTCGTTTGAAGTGGCTTAGTTTTAGTTGTGTGCGGTCTTTTACGGTCTGGCAGTTTTGTGTGCCATTTTGGCTGCTACTGTAAGCATAAAAGCTGCTGATATGGCCAAGCAGAATAACATCAGAAGCTGGCAGGAAACGAGCGGAGCACATCCTGCTTGGCAGCTCGACTGCTCAACTGCTGCTATCCTTGCAAGCAGCAACCAAAGCTGCAAAGCTGAAAGCTGAAAATATGCAGCATCAACAAATTTATAATGAGCTGCGCCAGCATCAAAGGCAAGATGCAAATAAGCGCAACGTATTTCTCATGGCACACCCTATCACTCATATTATTCACTCACTCACACACACACACACCCACTCAGTCAACTTGCTGTTGAAGTTTTCTGTTCTCTTCTCGTTCAACTGCGCCATGACAACTTTTAATAACTTATATATTTTGGCTTCAATTTTCGAGCGCTGGTGTTGCTCTAAGTCAGACAATGGCTTTTGTTTTAATTAAAAATACATTAAAACAACAATCAACGCAGTAGTAAAAGAATTAAACATTTTTAACATGACACAATAAATTCAAAAGCCATTAAGTGTATGTATTTCTGTTTATATAACCAAAACACGTCGGTTTTCTCACTGTACTGCAATTGAACTACTGCTGATTGAACACTAATCAGCATAAACAGCTCCACAAGCAGTTTGAACTGCTGTACAGGTGCAAAATGCTTGGGGGTAGCAGGGAAAGTCAAGGGTTGCGGTTAAGGGAGCTGGGCAGAAGATGGACTACGCCGTTTCCTGTGTGTGTCCGGCGTATAATCGTAACAATTTCCGTCGTATAAATATGCATGAACAAGCAACAACATATCAGCCACATATATGTATATTTATATATATAATATATATGTACATATATCGTGTGTGTATGTATAGACATTATAGCCTGGTTGACCTGAAAAACAAAAGGGTTTCTGTTGAATTCTCTGCTCATGACTGACGCGCATTTCAGTTGCCGCTGCTTTCAATATTTTTCGTAATGGATTTTGCGCATTAAACACAGTGTTTAATTGCATGTTGTTGTTGCTGTCATTGTTTGCTAATTGCATCATAAGAACAATTGTATTAACCCGCATGTGTATGAGTATGTGTGTGGCGTGTGTGTGTACAGTAAAACCAGACCTTCACATTGAGTTCACGTAATTAATTTTATAAAGGAACCGAAACACGCAAGTGTAATACGATTGCAGGACATTGTGATATATGCTGCTCTATAAGAGTACAGTGCGTGCTCGATAAAGGGAACTAGCGCTTTAAAATACATATTTTATAAAGCAGAGTACATAAACTTGCATTTCCTTAGCTTTAATTCCAGTTCAACAGTTATAATTAGCCATTGTTTACTGTAATTGCATACGAGCATGTCAGTTCGTGTATTTTTTACAAACTGTAGCTAACAAAATTCCAATTGAATTCGTTAATATAACCAGTTTAAGCACGAGGCAACACAAAATACTTAAAATATTTTCAATTTTAAACAAAAAGTATTCAAACAGCTACAGCTAAAACTTAGTTGAATCAGCCTTGACATTCAAGTGTTAAATACTTGTATATTTGTGCTCAAAGAAATTAAGGCGCATACTTGAACTGAGATAGTTTAAAGCTGCTTGGAAAATAGCGCAGCTCAAGTGAAAAGTCAATGAAAATCGTTGGCAAAGTTGCCATAGGTAGCGCAATTAAATGTGTGCTCGAAACTCAAAGTTATTCATATTACACACTTGCTGAGTGCACAATTTTACAGCATTTCCGATATGAGTATCATCCCAAAATGATTGGTAGTTATACACAGAGAGAAAGAGGTGCCTATAAAAAAACTAATATTGATTTTAGAGTAAGACAAGTAAGAAAGGCTACAGTCGATCGAGCCGACTGTAAAAGACCCCGTACTCCCATAGTAATGCCCATTTTCTTAAAATTAAAATTTTAAAATGAAATTAAATATTAAAAAATTAAAATGAAATATTTACATTTTGAATTAAAATTAAAAAGTAAAAAATTAACATCTGTCATTGTCAGCACTCGAACCCGCGATCCATACGAAGGTTCCATATTGCGCCGCAACTCTACCAGTTGCACCACGACCCTCTTCTATCATTCTTCCGATTATTTGCATATATGTATGTGCACACATACATATGTGTGTACGTATAGCATTGGTCGGCGCGGCCAGCGGCTCCGGGCAGCGCTGCCGCCAAAGCAGGTAGAGAAAACGTTCAAACATATGTTTGTATGTTTCTGTGTTTGTTTGTATGTGTTGCGCGCATGCAGTGATTTTGCAGTAAAATAACGTGCACTTTGAACCGAAATTTCTCTCTTGTTTGACATAGGATTTTGATGCCACTTTCAGGAAAGTTAGAAATAGTAATTCTCTAAGCGTATGTTAAATTACAACACTGTACTATTTGATTTAATGCCTGAAACAAGGCATTGAAGCTGGAGAGTCTTTTATTTCTGATGAGCAAAGGGGGCGTGGCAGCTCAAAATTTTTAATGACATTATACTAAGGCTGTCTCTAAGAACCTGTATACCAAAATTTGTGCTCCTAAGTGCTGTAGTTACTGAGATATTCGCCTAAAACACAAATATTTTCGAGGTGTGTCTGGTTTTTTGCTCATTGCGGGGGCGGTAAGGGGCGTGGCAACAATTTGAAATAAACTTGATCTGCTCGCGAAAATAACGGACTTACATTCCAAATTTGGTGTCTCTAGCTCTTGTAGTTTAAAAGATCCAGGTGTTCATACGGACGGACGGACGGACGGACAGACGGACAGACGGACAGACGGACAGACGGACATTGCTATATCGACTCGGCTGTTGATGCTGATCAAGAATATATATACTTTATGGGGTCGGCCACGCCTCCTTCTGCCTGTTACGCACATCTCGCTTCTGACAAACTTAATAGACCCCCTTTACTCTTTTTTAAAGAGTACGGGGTCTAAAAACCCCATCGATTTGCCTATGGAAGCCCTTGCTGATCATAGTTCTCTAGCCAACCTCATAGAAGTTAGTGACTTTTATGAAGCTGCACATTTGCTAGTTTTAACACAAAGTAGTTGAGTTTTTCTGCCAGTGTATCTACAGTTTTTTATTAATTTTACGCGACATGAAGCTGGAGGCTTTGGCTGCTTTTACTTGGGGGCAGAGATCGGGGGTTACGCTCAAGTGGCAGCCAAGTAAGTAATTGGATAGGGTCTGGGTCATTGCCAAGATGAACAACAGCATAAAACAAAGACGATGTCAGGCATTTGTGTTGTTTTTATAACATATTTTTCATCTGCTTCACGTTTTTCCCTCCCTTTCATTTCCTTTGCTTAGTTTTTATTTTATTTTTTCGCTTTTTTTTGGCAATTGAGCGAGTACTGAAAATTTATCAAATTTGTCACTTGCAGAGGCGGCAAAATAAGCACAAAATAAAGCGTCCAACAAATGTGGCAATCAATCAAAATGGATAACACGCAGCTATCGATGAGTTCAAATTGTATAAATAAGGCACATTAAAGTATAATCAAAGCAAAAAACTTGAAGAAACTATCAGCTTGTCTCACTCAGCTGCCCAACATGATTTATACAGCAAAAAGTTGACAGAACTTTGGCTGACTTGAGTCTGTCTGGCATTTACAGGGTAGCTGCTAGCACACAACTTTAGCAGCCTTGGCAAAAACAAAGCTAGCCCCGCAGGAAAGCGTGGGAAATTGGGTAAGGAAATGGGTCTACCGGCAGTTTTCCAGACAGCGTGAAATTAATCTTTCAAAACAATTGGCAAACATTTTGCTTGTCATTTTTTAAAGCAACATTTTGGCCACGCCCCTTCGAAAAAAATATATATATAAAACAGACCAAATGTAGAGCACATCTCTCATTTTTTATTCCTGTTTTCTGTTGGTTCCTTTTATTTTATTTTTTTGCTTTTTGCATATGAAATGCTCATATATTCAGACATTCATACTTTCATTCATTCAAGCCACCGCAAATATTTGCCATTTTTCGTTGTCGGTTTTGTCGTTTAATGCGAGCATTATGTCAGCTTTTCAAATTGTTTATTCGTGTATAAAAGTGTCGGGCATGGAGCGAGCGAGAGAGAGAGGGAGTGAGGCGGCAATAGACTAAGTCCCTGTCTTTCTGCGGCAAAAGAAATTTAAATTCTATAATTTTGCTGTTTCCATTGGCATTATATTTAAAGCCTAATTATATTTATTTTTTTGCCCTTTAGTTACTTTTATTAATTGTTACAGGCTGTGTTATCTAAAATGAAAAACTTAAAAAAAAGGGTATTGTTTTAAATGGCTTTTGTTTGATATAAATTCTGCTTAATTGCCGCATAGATTTGTGCATTGTGTGATAACAACAATTTTGCCAGCCGGATAATAATTATGTCTAATTTACCGTTAATGGCACACACACACAAACACTCGTTGTGGGACAATTAAAATGGAATTTTTATCGCCCGACACTCAATAAGCAAACTTCAAATATAAAGCGCTGAATACAAAGAGACAGCAATATAAAGAGCAGAATAAACACACACACACACGCACATATACGTGTACACTAAGCTCCTACTGATTATGTACACCCCACCCTACCTACCACCTACCCCTCCCAGCTGTCTGATAATATTCATAATGAGCGCACACTTGGACGCGGCGCCAGATAAAACAAGTTAAATATGGCGCAGCGGAAGGAAGCGTGCAAAAGGCGCCCACCCACCCCCAAAGAAGGCAACGGGCGGCAACAAGGAAGAAAAAAAATGGAGCTTAGTTTAGGGCTGACGTGCAGACAACAAAGGAAGATCGAGCGAAACAAAGCAACGTTGTCCAGTCGCCTCCTTCCCTCCACTTCTCTCTGTCGGCAGTTCATTTGATTTGTGAATGAAGCCCGCCTACACAGTAAAAAAAATAATAATAATAATGTTACGCCCGCATCTATGATTAATACAATCTAATACATAACAGTTGGCGCATACATATATGTATATAAATTATTCATTAGTTCAATAAAACGCATAAAACATGAATAATTCATAACATTTTTTTTTGTTGTCTTTAAATTAATTACTTGTGATTCATTTAACTAATCGAATTGATGGCTAGAATATTGCTTACTTTGCTGTTAATGGCATTCATGTAACAGCATTTTAATAGCTAAAAGAAAAACAATTTTAATGGCTGTATAAAAAACCTTGAAAGATTTCTCTCTGTGTCCCAGTGCTATGCCGTGTGTTGCTTCATATGCAGCTGCTTGGTCATGTGAGTGCTTTGAACCCTTTACGAGTACGTATGTATATGTATGTGCAGGGTCATTATCATTATCATTATCATTGCATCGCATCGCATCGTATCCTGCGCTACTTAATCTGTCGACGGGAGCTCCAAAGCTCTATACTCGCTAGCAGCACCGCCATTATAGTTTATGATTTGAAAATGTGCATATATTCCCATTCACAAGGATGATGCTTTCCAAACCCACCCACGAAGAAGCACACGATAAATACACACTCGTGGATATTTAAATCCCCAGCTGGCAGTCAATACGGTAAACTCTTGAACCCAATAAAGGATGCATGTGAGTTCAGACGAGTGTAGTGAAAATGCTATTCGCTGGGTCACGACAGCATACAGTTTAATGAGTATCGCGTATCGCATTTCATGTCCAGGACATGCCAGGAATGCAGCAGTACCGGAATGCCATGCATGTGCCACACTATGAAAACAGTTAATGGCTCAACTAATTGTCCGAATACAGCAGAATACTCCATTAAAATTGCATTCGCAAGTGGCTGTTGTATGGCGAATACTTTTTCAAATTTTAAACACGATTTTCAACTTAAATATTAGAACTCAAGAGAAGGTATTTAGTGGTGGCTAAAACTTGTATTGAAGCTATTAAATATACTACTTTATGGCTATTTAGTTTTTTATTGGATTCCAGTTTGGTTTGGGTTTTAAACTAAGGCACTTAATTAATACATTTTAAATACTTGTTCCTTAGTTATTTACTGAGCTTCTTTTGGTTGATTTGCCCCTTTCTTTAGCACTTTATATCTCAGTTTTGTGCCTGAGCTGCTGCTGTGCCAAATCAAACAAAACTGCTTTACATTCACGTGCATTTAGATCGTGCTCTTATCCACTCCACTGACCCACTGACCCACCAAACCACCACACACCTCTGATTACCTCTGGCATTTTGTTTATGAGCTGCCTAAGCTTTTATTTGCTTTTAATTTTCAACGTTTCTTTTTATATGCACCCAGTAAGGGTGTTAGGGTTTACTTTAAGATATAATATCTATATTTTTAAGCAGCTTAACTTGACGCTTTTTCCAGTGAGCATTCATTAATCTCACTTGTTTATGCGTTAAATATTCTACAAAATTGTTATCCCATTAGCTCTTTAACTACCTTAATCTCTAGACCTTCTTTCTCTCTGCTCCGCTTTCATTAGTCTCGAAATTTAATTTTATTTCGCGCATCAATTTAAACAAACTAAAAGCTACTGCTTTGAGTGGTCCAGAGAGTAGGAGAGTTTTGTGTGGGCGTGTCGAAAGGTCAAGTAATCTACAGTCCGAGACTGTTTAATATTATGTAACCTCAACCTTTGTGTGTGTGTGTTTGTGTCTGTGTCTGTGGAACACGAAATGCTAATTGAAAATACAAAATGATTTACATTTAAATTAGTTTGGCTGAACATGGCCTCAACCTGCTTTGTGCTGTTGACTGGCTGTTAAAGCCATTGGCATTAGAGGGCTTAAGCTAGAGCAGTATGCAAATTGTGCTTGGAAAAAGAATAAATAAATAAATGAAACAAAAATAAAAACAAGTTTAAGGCATAACTGTCTGTGTGTGTGTGTGTGTGTGTTGTGCTCATCAAACTATTTCGCTTTCTTGCTGGATCATAACACACGCAAATCACGTGCTCTCTCAACGGGTTGAGAATGTGGAAATGGTAAATATGAGTGTGGAAATGGGTTGTTGTATTCCTGTTTGTGGTTGTGCCAAAGTCGAGTGTTTTTTTTTTTCTCTCTGTTTACGCCCACTTGCACCTGCTGTTAGTTATCAGTGTAAAAGTTTATCAAGCATGCCACAAAGTCGTGCCACACTGTGCGTAACTAGCTGCCACTGCTCTGGGGCAGCTAAATTTTTAACGAACTGGTTTATGCATGAGCTACTTTACAGCATTATGCATTGACAACGAGGGCCAACCTTCAACCTTCTTCAGTCTTCAGTCTACTGTTTCAGCTAACAGCCTTCACCCATTTCATTCAACCTTGGACAGGGATACAAAGGACGCTTCGTATCCATCATGGAGTCAGAGTCAGAGTGGGAGCCAAGGAAGCCAGGCAACAACTTTGCGACGTGCGAATTGTTTTGATAAAGTTACAAAAAGCCACAAAACTCCATTGCAACCCATTGACCAAAAACGCACCAATAAAATTGTGTACATGTCGCTTACCACAAGTGGGCGTTAAGGGCAGGGGTTTGGTAGGGTTTGTTAGGTGGTTGGGCCATGTTAACAAAGTGTGTCAACCGCTTGAGTGTGTGTTGCAGGTGTACAGTCACCTTTCAACTCGCTGCATAAATGCATGAGCCTGCCACATGTGTGGCAGAGAGAGAGAGTCAACTCTTTGTAAGTAGACAGGACACGCAAGGGACAGCAGGAAAGGGAGGGAAGGCAAAGGCAAAGGGTTTTGCAGCTTCCTCAACCTCATTAAGTCAGTCACATAAAGTTCTCGCACATTTTGCATGCTGCTAAACTAATTTGCTTCGGTTGAGTGCGCATCTCTGCGACACGGGCAAAAGTTGGAGACAAACGTTTAGCTGAAGGTGTCACAACAACAACTACACTGCAACAAAAACTGACCAACTTTTCAAATAACAAACATTAACATAAAACCCAAACAAAAGCAAGTTTAAAGCGCATAAATCAGAGATTTCTAATTATGCAACTACTTTTTGTTACAGTGTAGCAACTGTAGCAACAACAATTAAAGACGAAGGACGTGCAAAGGTGTCGCCGGAGGCGCCTAGCTACAAGTGCCATAGTTCAACTATGAAAATGGAAAATGGAAAAACACAATTGAAGTAGCTTAGTTTTTCGCTTGGCTTTCTGACGCCCACGAATTAATGTGCATGAATTAAAGTTTGTCAACCACCTGGCTGACAGCCAGCCACGCCCACGCCCACGCAGCCCTGTGGCGCTATTTTTGTTGTTGCCTGCTTTTAGGCTAACGCCTTGAAGAATGTCAACATCCTGCCGACATTCTCGCTATGGCGATTTCGTGTCCCGATTGCAAAATGAAACGCGCGTTTTTATTGTAGTTGAAAAACAGTCCCCTAAAACTTCTAGACGACCTCTTGCTACCCCTTTGCCCGGGGCTTTTACGAGCAGCTGTTTCGCAAGCACTAAGCTCTAAGTGGGTGCGACTCATAATACATTTTATTTGATACTTTTGCTCTGATTTTGACCAGGGAAAGTAAAACTTGCAATTTTCTCATCACTATTTCGTTTTACGAGTTGCCATCATTTCTTAGCTGCTAAATAAAATGTAAATTTTCTGCTAGAGTTTTTAATGAATGAATGTTTTTTATATAGCGCAAGACTTGTGGTTATGCCCTGTTCCACAGTTATTTCCAGAGTGATGAGTGTGTTTAAATTTCTATTTAAACGCATGATTAAGTTGTTTAATAGCGTTCACTGAACCTGCTCTGCATAATTTTAGAAATCTATCTAAACAGAACTGAAGCAAATCTAGCTAAACAATAGAGATGAGGGCAAAGGTCACAGCCATTGCTGTTTATCTTTCATAACACACCAAAAACAACCAGAAATCAACAAAAATTTAGCTACGTAAACAGAAATAAAAATGTTTAGCAAATTTACTACACTTTTAGAACAATAAACTACACTTTTTAGCAGTATAAACTATATATAACATATAATATATACTAAATTTATACTAAAACTACTTTGATCAGCTAAAATCGGTGTACAAAGCTCTATTATCAGCTCAGAGATAACAGGCTTTAGCTGCTTCTTCTTCTATATACTTTCAGAACAGATTTGTTTAAATAAATTGTTTAAATTTGTATTGTTTTGTACATTTAACCGCCTTAAACTGCTTTAGTTATACCTGTTGCCTGGCTGGAAAACCCTTAATAAATGTAGAATTTTCTGCTAGGGGAAATCTACTAATGTTTTCCACGCAATAGCTGCAACCACAAAGGTTTGTCCATTCAGCCTTTTTGGGCCATTTAACATGGGCCAGAACTTCAATTAGAAAACGGCTCAAGCTTACGGGCAAACAATAAAATTGGCTACTTGAACAGCACACGATTTAGCCAGGGCCAAATCCCTAGGCTGGTTAACCAGCCCCAACAAGGATTACATATAAATACGTATACGTGTATGTGAGAGGGAGTAGACAACACAGACAGGCTGTAAGGACGTTGAGCAGGCCAAGATCTAGCAATTCCCATAGGATAATCATGTAAATTAAATTATGCTCTTTCCATGCATAGATAAACTAGCAATCGCAGGAGGGCAACGCTCAAAACAAGAAGAAGTGGGAGAGGGAGAAGGAGTAGAAAGAGCAGTGAAAGTGGTAGGGGAGCTAGCAGAAAAGCGCCTATAATACCTAGGCAGGTGAGTGTCAAAATGTGTGGTCACCCAAGTGCCAAGGTTAAGCCAACAACGTTGAGCAGCAAGCTGAGGCGACACTAATGAAAATACTTGTCATATGCCAGAGGGCTACTGTGGGCCCTAGAGAATTTTAGGGAGTTTCACGACATCGTGTAGAAAGTTAGATAAAATCATCAAGGATAAATAAATATTATTAAACTTAACAGCGGTGATATAGCAAACTTTTTAAACCCCTTTTTAAATCTATTAAATGTTTAAATTAATCTTGTGCTCGTGTCACGTGCTCATCTCTAAGCGCATCAAATTTATATGTACACGAGTTCTATTTTCTGTTTTCAGCAAACTTTGTATAAACCTTAGGTACTACGAACAACATATTCAAGTTTCTTGTAGCGTATTTGATTAAGAAATTCCACTGATTTTTGCCATGAATATTCAGTTGTTTTTATTAAACAATTTCTGTATTTTGTATACGCTGCTTGAACTGCTTCCAGATTGTGGCCATTAATTCGTCTAGCTTGTCGCTGGGATTGAGCGACCAATTAGCATTGCTTCAATGACACCGATGATAAATGTCGAGGCATTTTCGTGCTGCGACACTGCAAATTTACAAACAAAGCCCAGAGGCTAACAAAAATAGCTGTGGAATGGCAGCAACAGCAACAACTGTGTCTAAATGTGCAACTTGGTTGGCTTGGTCAACGGGTCGGGAGACGGGTCTGAAAATAGCCGCAAACTATCCTGGGCAACGACAACACTACGGAAATTGGGTCATCCTCTGATGCTGTTGCACTGCAGTTTGCAGTTTGCAGTTTTGCGATTTTTCTGCTTTTACTGTGTGTTGTTGCACAACGTTTGGGAGAAGTAGCAATTCAATCCACCACTTGCATAAATTGATAAACAATTTGCAACAGCAACAGCAGCAGCTGCAGCAACAAAAGCAAACACTTAAACGCATTTGCCGCACGGGAAATACAAAATACGCCATAAATTTACTGCTAATAAAGCAAAGTGCAATGCGAGTGGGCGTGGCGGAGTGTAGCGGGGCGTAGAGATGAAAGTTCAACCTGGTAGCTATATGAAATATTCATTCCTTCCCTACGTCACACACCCCGCAACCCCCCTCCCCAAAAAACATTATCATCATCATCATCAACATCCCACTCGATAGCTCAGCACCTGAGTTGCCTGCTCTTCTGTTTACGGCGTGACGGAAATTTAATTTATTTACAGCCCTCAAAGAAGGCAACGACAGACAGACGGAGTCCGATTCCGATACAGATACCGATACAGGGCCTCAGATCCAATTGAATGGCATCTTCCATCTACTTTATTGAACTTATTACACATGAGTCTCTTCACATGGCCTATCTTGCCAAAGGGAGCAGCGGGGGAATCAATAAATTGACTTTGCTCAATTTGTACGTGTCGTAATCAACAATCGCCGCTCGTTGTGCACAGTCCACAAGTCCAGTCCAGTCCAGTCCAGTCCAGTCCACTACAGGGCGTTGTCATAATCAGATAATCATATAATGACCTTATCAATATGAGCATGTGTGTGTCTTATGATTATTATTACGCATACGCAGCGTGTTACACACAGCATGTTAGCTGCTTTTCTGTTGCCAAAATTGCAATTGTCTGCTAAAACCCAAAAAGGGGGCAATAAATGAGAAAAAAAAGAGCAAAAATCACAGCTGAAGTGGCTGACGGCACGTGAGTCCCATACCCAAGAGTAGAAAGCAGTGTCTTTCGCTCTCCTTCTCTCACTTTCTGCATAGTTTACTTTGCACATTTCAAGCTGAAAATTGAGCAAAGGATTTTAAAAGGCAAGCAAAACTAACTAACGATAATCGTTGGCAATTTTCCTTGCCACTCTTTGGCCACATTTCCCTTTTACGCTCTTGCTATTTGCCCTGCACTTGCAAAATCAAATTTATTGGTCCAAGATGAGAAATGGATTCGACTACCCAAAAAAAAATAAAAGTAAAGAAAAAGCGATAAGTTGACGTTGAAATTTTTGCGATCGGTGTCAGACCTCAATCGACATTTTGCTTGGCATCGATGTGTTTGGCGTGCGTTTAAAACTTTCGCTAAATTGAATTTTTTATTACGCAAATATTGAAGTAACTCTACACATCAATCCCCTCCAGCGCAATTCCTTATTGCTCCTTTATCCTTCCTTCCTCCTTTCAACCCTCCGCTCATGCTTTTTCCCTGACATTTGCCTTTTGCTTTTTGCGCACTTTTCACAAGGATTTGCACACGAACGCCCAAGAGTATGCTATAATATTTAAAGCAGACGACTTTTGTCTCCTGCTACCATTTCTCTTCTTCGCCTTGTCTTCACCTCCCTCTCTCTCTTTGCTTTACATCTCTGCGCAGCTTGTGCGAAATTTATGTGAATTTTCTTTTATAGCTTTTTTCGCACCGTCCAAGCAAACGGCAAAGGGCAGCGAAAATGTGGCGAGAAAGAGTTGCGATAATGTTGATAAGCTTTTGGTTTATACGACAAATGAAATATCAATGCAATTAGCCAACTGGCAATATATAAATCGTTGACTATATACAAGTATATATATTGTATACATACAGTTATATTTCTGCGTTTTACTTAACTTTTTTATCTTCTGTTTTTATCTTTCGTTGTTGATTTATGGCCAAGTTCTGTGCTTTGTTTGTTCTGCAAACGCTTGTGGTAAGGGGAGGTGGGTGTCGCGGTTCACGGGTTCAAGGTTTTTGCGCAACATTTTCAATTCATGCCTTAATCTTCATCATCATCATTGGCTTGATCATCAGCAGCATTCGATTCATTCGATTTATATGTCGATTAGCATAAGAATTGGGCCAATATTGTAATTATATTTGCAGCTGCTTCACGCCACAAGATTTGGTGCAGAGAATAAAGCGATAAAGCGCGTACACACTCGCCAGTGAAGGAGACACACAGTGAGAAAGAAAGAGACAGCGTGTGAGGGCATAAAGCGAACGAGCAAAATTAGATGCCGACAAGAGTTGATTGAGTGCGAACCAAACGCAGACTTGGCCTGGTTTAGGTCTCCATTTGCCGCACCTCACTACAGCCCAGTCTACTCTTTCGCCCTGTCAGTTAACAATGCTCTCTTGCTCTCTTTATTTGCATCAGCAAAAGATTCTTCCATTTTTTTTCCAGCCACCGTTGCGCATCTACTGGGAAAATAATGAATTTTCACGCTGACTTTGTTGCCGTTGCATTTGTTGCCGCTGTCGGCCAGTTTTAAGCTGTTTTTTTTTGTAAACTGCCATTTTCGCACGATTTTCCCCCAAGCGTCAGGAACTTGTGGACGTCTGACTCCCACTGCCACACAGCCCGCCCTTCTCAGCTCCCCCCAGGGCCATTTTTTTTTCTGCCGACTTTGCCAAAAACTCCGGCGACATTGTCATTGCCTGCAGTTGTTGTTGTTGTTGTTGCTCTTTCCTGCCTGAATTGCTGGCGGCAAAATTGCAATTGCAATTTAATTAAGCTGCTCGACCAACCCAGACACGCCCTACGCCCACTGTTCGGTTTGACATCGATAAACGAATTCAAATTGTTTAGAGCTCAATTTCAGTTAATTTTCACCCATTGAATTTTCAGCATTTTCCATGCCTTCTCCTGTTTTTTTCTGCACACATTTTCTGCTGTTGCTGCTTTTGGCTTTTTGTTCAAACGGCCTTTGAAGTACATAATTAAAAGTTGCTCCTATGGCTTCGTCTGGAAATTATCAAACAGCGCACAAAACATGGGGAGATAGCTTGAAAAAATAGAAAGAGAGAAAGAGACAAGAGACTTTCCTTTGCTTTGCTTCATTTGCTTATTATTTATTCATTATTTAAAGCTTTTCTTCCCTTCCTTAGCTATTATTTACGATACTTCAGAGTCCAATTTAACATGCCATTATTTAAAATTACTCCATAAACTTTTAATCATAAAAGTGATCGATAAAAAATTTAGTTTTATTCCCACAAATATTCAATCAAACTAAAGTTCTGCATAAAACCAATCTATTTCTATTAATACAATTAAAATGCTTTGCTCGAAACTTTAAAATTCCCCAGTGCGTTTTTATGCCACTGTTTGCCATTTGTTTAATTTATATACATCATACCGAACGACTACTGTACACAAATATTTATAGTTTTAAGTGAAATGGGAATGCATTCAATAAGAAATTCGCTGTTTTATAGCGATTTCTTCATATTGTGGCACACCAGACAGCTAGTTGTGTACTTAGTTCATCATATACAAACTGAGACCTTCACCAGCACATACTCTACTCCATGTGCCCTGCTGTGCCGTGCCTCATACCTCCCCTCGCTGGCCCTGGCATAAACAGATTCCATTTCGATGAAAAAGAGAGAAAGAGTAAGAAGAGGAGTGAAACTGGTAACCAACTGTTTGTTTACGCTCTGCGCATTTTATTTTTGGCACACACTACACACATTGAGGGAGGTTCAACAGAGACGGAGACAGAGAGAGGGGTAGCGGGAGGACGAGTGTGAGCGATGGAGACGCGAATCTCGACGGATTGAAATTCTTTTTGTATATCAGAACGCATTGCTGGCATTGTTCACCATATGTTGTCTTCAATCGATTGGCATGCTCCACAAAATTCCATCAGTTTTCGGGGTTTTTTCTTGTGGTCGCAATTCTGAACTTCTTGTTTTTATTCCCCACTGGATGCAAAATACTCGGTATTAATCTAATATTACCAAGGAGATAGGAGGGGAGAAAGGGAAAAGGGTACGTTGAGTATATCCTTGAATCCCAACAACAGTTCGCTCGCATTATACTAATCGGGAATAACGAGACCCACGCGGTTGCTCTGAGGCTGTTGCTCAATCGCCACTTAAACCACTTAAAAACTTTAAATTGTCTTATCGGCAGCGACGACAGCAGACCCTAAAACAACAACGTCAACTAGCCACAATTTCAATATGTATATATACAGACATATATATGTGGTAAAAAGGGTGGCAACAAACCGCAGAAAACAGAAATTGTAAGCCCCTTTCTCCCTCTCTCTCTCTCTCTCCCTCTCACTGCATGCAACACAAAGCGCTGCGACATGTGGTAAAGCTCCTCTGACTTTCAGTCTACCGCCCCCTCTATTTCACTCGGATTGTGTGATGTGCATAGTTGTAAACAATAGGGAAATTAGTGCAAATGGTGAACAAATGAAAAACCAGACTAAAATGGAAAATGGAAAATAGAAAAACCCAAAACGAGTGGCGTACATCGAATTCGGTCAGACGGCGGAAAACTACGCAAAATAACATTTGAAAGTGGCAAAATGATAGAGTTTCAAATGGGCAGAGGTTGGTGGCATACTCTTTTAGGCACTGTAAAATATACTGTTGTCATGGGAAGCATAAAGATATCATTTGTTATATGGATTGGGAAAGAAAAAAGTCGATATATTTGTTAAAGAAAAGACTAGCATCTCTTAAACATTTCAAAAATATTCGCTACACATCTCTGAAAATAAATCACATGACTCAAAATATAATTTTAGTGTGATACACTTAAAACTATAATGATAACTATTTAAAACAACTAATTTAATATAATTTTTAAAGTAATTATAGTATTTTAAGTGCACAAAACTCTAAAAAGTTTTGCCTAAAAAGTATTTACTTAAATAGGGTACTAAAAAGTTGTTGCTAGTGACGAAAGCCGACCCCAAAAACACATTGTAACCAGCAATTTGGCAATGCAAGCGACAGACAAAAAGAGGCGGCAACACACACACACACACAAACGCACACCCACAACCACACACACTAAAAGTTTGTTTGCGGTTAAATTAGTGCGAGAAATGGGCGTGGCACATTACGCAGCAACCGCTTATGATATGTTTAAGGCATTCATGGAAGTGACAACAACTATGCACAGAAACCGCCATTTTAGGAGCGCTCACTCCAGTCCCCTCTCCCTCTTTCTCACAACATGCAAGTGAGCAAATGGATTTGCTTTTCTTGGAACACTTGTAATTCATAGAACTGAGGATTCACATCTACTAAAGCTGTCTCTCAAGGGAAATAGATGCCATTACATAACAGTTCAGACTGTTGATTTAATGCTGTCTCCTTTTTAAGTAACTGAACTGAGAAACTTCTCTACCTACTAATGAAACACTCTTGACTTTTTTCAACTGCAAATAAAGTGGAACTTTTCAAATAATGATACTCCAAGAAAATAGGTTTTTAGCTGGAGTAAACTTGGTTTGTTTCATTTGCGGCACTCGTTAGCACACAGCTGCACCTAAACACACACACACTCTGGTACACACACACAGATTGAGGCAGGCAGCAATTACCGACTGACCCAGGAGGTTTACAGTGCGCGTTTCCCTTTAATAACAGCAGCAGTGGGACTGGGCATAGGGTATGCCGTACTCTTTAGTTGCCCTAACCTCTTCCTGTTGTGCTGAAACACACATTTCGCCATTGTTATTGGAGTTGCGTGCAAAATTGCTTTCCTGGCCACCACCGGAGCTGTTTCCTGTCCTATTTTCTTGTCTTACAAGCGGCGTGGGCTCCCATTATTAATTTTGTTCCGCCGGATAGCACCAAAGGGGGCGCACTGGGTTGGTGGTTTTGGTAGAAAAGCGGCCACAACAGTTTTAGTTTTATTGATTTTAGATTTAACCATTTCTCTGCCCCCCACTCTGCCCTCCTCTCTGCCTCTGTCTACTTCATATGTGTCAGTGCATTCACCTTTTCATTTTCCCTTCTGGCCTGGCCATAAATTATGCAATGTCATGATAGGGCGCCACAAATACTGCTTATATAGTGTTTGTTTTGTCGGCCATCTGTCTCTGATTTACGACGGCTGCTCCGTTGGACATGGTCCAGTAAACGCCTTCAGAAAAGTTACCAATTAAAATATTAAGTATACGCCTTAAATCGTCAGACGGAACTTGAATCTAATTACCTGATGGCTAAAGTTTTTCTCCCCTGCCGATTTCCAATTCGCTGGCAATTAAATGGCGCTCAAGTCAAAGTAAAATTAAATTAAACTTAATTACAAATTCAATGAGAGTTGGGTCAAAGTTTTTATCCGTACAACGGAAGTAACTTTTGCGCAATCAAGTGCTCTTTAATGTATGCTACACATTTTTGTAAAACGCCCAGTGTTATGCTACACATTTTGGCCAACTTGATATGTGCAACATTTGGTAACAAGTTGCCAAACTTTTGCCAAATGAGTTTTACTAATTATGCGGTTACCACAAATTGAGTTGTCTGCCGGCCTAAAAGACTTCGACACTACAATTTGAAATGGAGCGCAGAGCAAATTGAAAGTGTGAAAAGTGGCAGGAGTATGTAATTGAAAAGATATTTAGTGTCAGAGTCAAAGGAATTGACGTGGGCAAGCACAAACTCGATACGGTACCAAATCGCCACAACTAATTGCAACAATTGAGCAAAGCAGCAGCAAATGACAAGGCCAAAAGTACACACACACACACATATGTATGTATATAGCTCCTCGTTGGTCTAAGGCTCGACTAATGAGTGCACTCATCATTCACTTTACTTCCCACTTCAGTGCACTCGAAATTTGAGCAATTTGTCAACGCGGCTGTAGCTCGTTATTTCCCTCTTTTGAAGTGGGCGTCTGACGGTATTTTTGGTAGGTGGACAGGTTAACAGGCCAGCAGTAGGGGAGTGGTAGGCACCGAGGGAACTGCGAAGGATTAAGCAATGACTGACATGTGAAAAATGGCGAGTTAACTCGCTTTTTCTACCTCATTTACAAACTCGCTCTCTCATTCGCTTTGCTCTCTCTCTCTCTCTTTCTCTCTCGAGGGCAGCTTTAGCATTTCGATCATTGTGTGTACCTTTTAAACTAATTGAATTCATGTTTTATTAATTACGGCTCAAAATACAGACCAAACACATCACAAATTTCCGGTTCACACACACAGACTCCCACTCACACACACACATACACACGCAGACTGTGCTCGTAAATAAGCGATTATGTTAGAGGACAACACACAACGTTCCCGTAACGATTTCCCAAGCATTTTCTTGTCCACCTTCATACAAAATGTAAGACTTAAATGCAAACACACAACAATCCTAATCACACACACACACACTACGCACACTGAGGTGACTGAGACCTTTTCTCTAAGCCAGACATATGTTTCCATTTAGTTTACCGTAACTGTTTTAGAAAGCGACTGCTTCCCAGTGCCATGCTACAGTCTTCACTCGGTTCACGTGTACAATTCAATTAGCCAAACTAATCCCCACTGCATGTTTGCCTTTCATGTTCGCTTTTCGGGCCCATCTTCAATCTGTTTTCAGTGCAATCAGTAACACTAATCTCTCGTAGTCTCCTACCTCTCAGCTGTATTTAGTTTATCAAATTAAAAGCGAGTTTTTTGCTGCCAAAAACTCCTGCTTTAACACTGTTTAAAACCATATTTTCCACACTTTCACAACACTGTGTTCTCAGTGTTTTTTACGCAAACAAATTCGCTCTAAAAAGTAACAACTTGGCCCGCACACACTTAGCCAAATTGCATTCATTGCCTCTAACTAGAATCGAACAAGGAATTGGAACAGGGGGAGAAAAGAGAAGAGCCCAAGTAGTTGTAGAGTTTCCAGAGAGTAGAGCAAAAGTTTTTACCCGCCCGTAGTGCTCCACCCAGTCGGTCAGGAGTTGGTAACAGTCGCATTAGAGTTGGCCATGCTTAAGGTTCATTAGTTTTATGCAGAATTGAGTTTCTCTTTTCTCTCTTGGCTAACATTTTTTTCTATCTTTGCGCAAAAGTTCGATTTTCGGTTGGCAAAAAACATTTGCCACAAATTGAATTCAACTACTTCTGCTTGGGCTGCCCTCTTATCCCCTCTTCTCTGCTCTTCTATCTGCTTTCATATTTGTAGGCGGTTGTCATGCAAATTGAGACGCGTCGACCTTTGACCTGCCCCGCAACAACTGAAAAATACTTTAATTACTTTCAGCCACTGGTCCCTTGGCTGCTCCATGACATACTCGTTGGCCAGCCTCGTGTCATTGCCACTTCCTACCCTGCTCCTGTTGCTGTTTCTACTTCTACTCTACTCCTGACCCTCTTGTATATTTTAAAATGCCTTTTGGCATCGGGTAAAATTGAAAACTTGTATTGCAAGAGGGAATGTCCTCAATGCCGTTGGCATTCTCAATATATTAACAAGTTTACTGACCAAATATTTATGCAAAATGGTAGCTACAGTCTCTGCCATAAGTCTTCAGTCTTTCTGCGTTCAGAAAGTAAGTGCAAGCAAACAAAATATCCCCGTCAAGGACATTGACTGCAGACTTGACCATAAACCATTACAGACAGCTTAAGCATACAGTCAACAGTGGGTTCATTATAAGTGCACAATTATTAAGAAAATACTTTTAAAAAATCAACAAATTTATTGACTTTGTCTATGTTTAATTATTTACTGTTTTTCATGACTTTTTCCACTTTAATTTTTTATTTAAATTATTTGAGTTTTCAGCGTATTTTTAAGGCTGTTACAGTTAAGCATAAAATCTTAAAATTTATGTCCTTTTTTACCTAGAAGTTTTATCTTTATTAAGCACTCCATTTGCGTATGATCTATGACTTTGAAGCGCTGGAAAACCAACTTCAAAACATTATACGGGAGAGTATAATAAAGTTAACCCACCTTCCAAGTGCACACGCACACACGCACACCCCTACACACACACATTCAAATGCAGACAGACTGGGGACACACACAGCCAGGATACATTCAGTCATTTGATTATGTTTGGATTCTCTCTGTGTGTGGGCGTCAAGAGGCCTGTGGCAAGTGTGGTACATAGTAGGTGAAAGGTTCTCGAGGGCATGACAGCAGAGCGAGACAGACAACCACTGGGGCAGGTAGGGAGTATAATTTGAAATACCTTTTACAGTAAAAGGCATACAAAACAAAATTTGTCATGCTGAATAAACTCCAGCTCCTGCCACTCCCACAAAATGCTTATAGCTCCTGTCACTCCCCCAAATGCTCAGCTCCGTTTCGTGCGTTCTAAAACCAACGATGCAATGAGGATTTTGGTTTTAATTTCTAGTGTTTTGTGTTGTTTTTGTTGTTGTGTTTTTGGCTTATCTTATTTTAGCCGTTTTTTTGTTTTTGTGGCTTCTGCTAAAAGCTTTTGCTTAGCTTTGGCCAGTTAACACGCTAGTTGACAAGCGCCCAGCAGGTAACTAAATTTCAGAGCTTCGACTTTTCCAGCTGAACACAATAAAATGTTTTTCATTTATTTGCCTTTTGGTTCAATTGACCCCGACCCAAAAACAAACAACAAGGACAAGAACAACAACAACAACAACTTAAACATGGCCATTGATTGACAACGACAATTCACAGTTGAATGACAGTCTACTGTATGCAATTGTGGGCGTTCTGTGTGTGTGTGGGGCGTGGCACGTGACAAAGCTGCATCGAGTTGGCTTTAAGGGATCACGTTGAGAGCGACTCAAGCGATTTAAGGTCAAACAGTGGTGCACAATGAATTTGTTTCACATGCAACGGTACAGTGGACACTCGCCCAGACTAACAAACAGTTAATAAGTCAATTAAAATTGTTAAATATTCTAGGGCTTTAAATTTACTTAATTTCAGTCACTTTCTTACCACTTTTGGTTGCGCTTATCGAGCACACACTGTAGCTCATTACGCCCCCAAATGCAATAAATGTTCCGGCTTCGCAGCAGGATTTGTTTGCCTTTAGTGTTGGAGTGTTTGCCTTAGGCAAAGCCACCTCAAATCTGAAGCGATCCATGAACGTAGTGGGCGTGGCAGACACTAACGCCCGCCGTTTCGCGATTACCAAGCACCTCGTCTCATCATAAATGGCAAACGTTGTTCTGTCAACGACTTTTCATCGTATGCTAATTTCCTCAGTTGCTGTGAGAACGAATCAATGAATGAATGAGTTGAGTTGGGTTGAGTGCACGCGTTGATTCGCTGCTCTGTGCCCGCTTTTTCAATTAGAGACACAGCGCGGGGGAGTTGGAGAATTCTCTATTTGCTAAGTCTTAAACCCGACGGTAAATTCAATGTTTATCGTTGTATCGAAGCGCATTCCGGAGTGTGTCACACTTTTATAGCATAGATAAAGCAACGCAGCTGTTAAAGCAGTCGCTAATCTATAGATAGGGAGAGAGAGACAGCAGGGGAGAGGCACAGAGACACAGAGAGGGAAAGCGAAAGCTACTCATACACAGCTAACGCTGCTTATCTAATCACAGCGACTAGCAGCGCTTTAGTTTCTAGCTGGCAACTAACTCAAATTAATCAATATTTAACATATTGAGTTTTAGCTTTTTACTAGCTAACTGTATACAACAGTTGCCTTGCTAGACTTTTAAATTAAACAACTTAAACGACGTCTTTCTCATTAGTTCTGTTTTTATACACAGCATTAAAAGTCCTCAATGTAAAATCTAAAGTTAAATAGCAGCGCTTTTTTCTACTGTGCTTTATTTGCTTCATTATTTTAGTTTTTCATTCGCTTTTTCACTTTTCTTCTCTCATTATTCATTTTGCACTGACTTCCATTGTTTCAAATGCGTTGTTTCACTCCCACTCACATCACTCTCTCTCCCTCTCTCTTCGCTTCATTTCTCTTTTAGCAAACATTCAATGAGGTGGGGCATAAACTGCGCGTGTACGCCACCTGCCGGCGGTTTCCCAAATCGAAACGTGACCATTCGCACAACGTGTCGACGGCAATGACAGTTAACAGTACTTAAAAAATGAGCAGTCACACGTTGACAGACTAAGGCATACCCTGTATATGCATATACTCTACCATTTGATATTCCCAGCACCGCCTGACGTCAGCTGTTATAAGCCCTAAATAGTTTTAGGCCACACATTATAATACAAGCTTAGCAATATAATAAAATTTCCATGTGTAATTCCTTTTATAAACTTAGTTATTTATGGGCTATAGTAAATAATACAAAAAGGGAAACATTTGCGAAAGAATTCCAGAGTTTCTCAACTCTTGTGTAGTATATAAATTATTTCTTTTTGGGATTATAGAAACTTGGCCAAAAACAAATTAATTTAATAGTACCCCCAAGCCTGCAAGTCGCATACAAATCGTTAAATTGATTCAATGTACAAAACTTCTTAAAACACAAAGTTTTCAAATTCAGTACAAAAATATTCCACATTGAGTTGTACAATAAAGTGGCAACTACTTAGCACAATTTGTACAACATTTACAATCTATTTGCCCCTCCCTCTCCCCTATAAAGTAGAAGAAAGGAAAGGGAGAACCAAAGTACACAACGCGGAGAGGCAGTGAAAATTTACTGGCGCATTTTGCGGCACTTGAAATTAATAATATGGGAAAACTCATAACCAGCCATCAATTGGGCGCCTCGACAGCCATTATTTCAGCTACCTCCCCTTCAAGTACGCCCACTCCCCATGGATTGAGTGTAGCAGTGGTTGGAGGACTTAGAAATCAAATGCGACAAGAGCCTAGAGAAGCGCGAAAGAATCGTTGCCAACGGAACGGATACTTCATGTAAATTTTCATATATCGATCCATTTGGGCGGAAAGGGGGCGACAGAGACCGTTGTGTGGGCGGAAGAAAAAGCACTTGAACGAACGTCAATTATTTCATATTTTTTGTACTGGAAAATTGGCATCTGCCTCATTGCGAGCGAACTCTTAAACTCAAGTGATAACAAGCGATAAGAAAAATTGATTTCCCAGGCACGTGACACAAGTGGAGACTCTTTTCTTTAGTGTGTAGCAGTGTAGCAGGCAAAAAAGTGGCAGGGAAAACACAATAAATAATTGATGTAGACGAGATGAGCTTTTCTTTAGCAGCCATTCGAATGGTAATACTCCACTACAGCTCTACACTCTTCACTTCAAAGTGCACAAATTGAAAGCAAGCTAAACTCGTAGTTGCAATCTGATTGCGATAACAGAACACAAAAATAAAATGAAGAGAACTAAAGGAACATAATCAAAAATGTGGCAAGGAATGGTACTTTTCTATATACATACATACATATATATAGTAGGTCATGCCTAGACAGGTAGCCACGCCCACCGCCCCTGCTAAACTCTATGGTAACAATTTGTGCAAAAATAGAAAATAGAAAATTGCATAATTGAAGGATCTGTGCTAAGGGAAAAAATGGGGAGAAACCATTCTGACAGTAACAGAAACTATGCCCCTACCACTCTACCCCCTCTTGCGACTACCTTTGAGTTGGGGTTAGGGCGTGGCAGGGTGGCTTTTACAGCGGTTGCATGCCAGAGAGAAACGCCATAGTTTTGATGCTGTTTGCCTGCATCCGCCTTTTGGCATTGTTTGTGAAATATTGGTCAGCGGTTTGGACGCTGTCTGTCTCCCCGTCGCCCTTTTGTTGGCCCTATCCCTTCCACGCCCCGTTGCGTCTGCCACAACTGCCCATTGTTGCATAGTTGTGGGCGTTGCACGTAAAATATTGACACAGTTGCAGAGTTGCACAGTTGCCGCCATCGTCGACATTTACGTTGGTAATGCCTTGGACAAACTGCTGCATTCTTTTGTTGTACACTATTAAAAACTAAGTGTTTTGGAGTACAGATTTGGAACACAAGGCTCTTTAACCTTTTGGGAACTTTTCTTTGCTTTTAAACCAGTTGAAAATTCTAAAACAATTAATTTCCTTCGCTTTGATATTTGGTCATTAATTAATTGATTACATTGGCTGTTATTTTTGCTGAGTGTAGCTAAGAAACTTGGCTTCCTTACTAAACTTGATTAACTTTTTCTTTTCTTCTCTTCTCCATTCTACTTCTCTGTTTCATTCCATTCTTTCTTCTGCAATCGCGATGGTCTACGACATAAATCAGAGACCTGAAGGCGCCCCTTTTCCTTGAGTTACGTGCTCAACTTTTCAGCTGTCTCGCAATGAGCTGCGCTTGACTCCATCATCATTTAAATCAACGTCATGATGAGCATCCACATCGACATTATTAACATGAAGTAAAGCGCAACGTTTAGGTTAGGGGCATGCCTCATCAGTCATTCTGTGGTTTCTGCTGTTCACACATTTGTCTTGGCGGCTCAAGGTCAAGGCCCCTTGCTCATTTGATGAGCAAAAAACAGCAAAATCACAACAACAACGGAAAAAATGAAAATAAATGAAAAGCAGGGAATGTGAAAAGCGTTGCAAAAAAATGCGAGCAAAGCAAATTCTCATCAACAACTGCGGAGCAGAGAAAAAAAACACTCGCAAGTTGAAGAGTTTTAAACTTTGTTTTGACCCGAACAGCCTCACCCTGTACTGCCGCTAACATATCACAAGCTCCATTTTCCTTCCTTACTACCTAATGAAGCGCCTTTGCCTGCAAAACATTGAACTTGAACGCAGCTCATTGCGCCTAGTGCAAACTAAGCATTATGCTGCGTTCACACTGCGTCACACTAAACTGTTTCTTTGTGTCTGAGCGAAGACTGCTTAAAATCCGAGTGATTTTAAAGTCTTAAAAGCAAAAGTAAAAAACTGTAACTTTATAAATAAACTCAGTGTGAACGCAGCATAATTTGTACATTTTGCTCATGTGTTACACACCAAGACAATGGCTCATAAATTATGCGTTAGGGTCAAAGTGGCAAACGCATTTACTAAAGACTTTTTTTATTTGACTTTCATTTCGAGGCATTTCTTTATTTTCATTTGCTTTTACTTTTGCTTCTGTTTATTGTGCTTTGTACTTCATTTTTATCACATTTTTCACATTTCCATTGTTTCTTTGCACTCGCACACTCGTGTGTGCTGTAATTTTGCTTTGTGCTATTTTTGCTTTGTGCTTTCTGTTTCTCTATTTAACTTTTATTATTACTAACATTTTATTACATTTCCTGTTCTCTCCCCACTCTTATTTATTGACTATGCCAATTTTACAGCAAATTAGTACTGTGATTACTCATAGTTGATTAGTTTTCTATTTGAAATTGTTTCCCTTTAAAATCTTTGACTGCATCTTAATTTGTTTTACATTTTTTGTGCTTTACTTTGAGTCACTACTGTAGTTTCTTGTTGTATTTCCTTATGTTTTTCTATATATGTGCATGAAAACTTCATTAGCTAATTGCCTGGGCAAACCAGTTCAATTCTTTGACCAACTTTTGTCCAAAAAACTAATGCTTCCTTACGCCTTCTTGCTCTGGCATTATCTCTGTCTCTTTCTCTGGGGTCTGTCGTGTTACAAAGTTTATTTGAAACGCAATTATTTTGCTTAATTGTATTTCTGTGTCCACTTCTCTTTTTCTTTTGTTCTCTCGCTCTCTCTCTTTGTCCCTTTGATAGCATCATTTCCAAAAACATTTTCATCACGCTTTTCCAACCCAGCTTTTCACACCTCCCCCTCAACGACCCACTCAAAGTTGTCAGGCCTCATAATTTTAATAATTTCATCATGTCTTCTTCAATTAAAGTCAGTTTAGTGTCTTGCGGCCGTTTCTCTTCTTATTTTTTCTGCTTTTTTTTGCGCCGCAATCTTTGGCTTTATCTAGAAAACTGGGGGCTGACCCCACCCACATTTTCTTTTTGTTCATAATGAGCGAAAATGCTGATTAATTATGCGCAGGCTGTTTATGCAAATCGCTTTTAGGGTTAATCACTATTTTCACAAGTATCACTTAAGCCCTGTTGAGACCAGCAGCAACTTGTGGCGCCATCTGTCGTGCAAACGCTGCTCTATAATCGTATTAATCTCTTATCTATTTTAAAGCGTATTTTCTTTGAACTGGGTAGCTATTTATACTGCATACAGTTGTATAATTTGCTGATTTTGTTAATTTCACCGCAGTTTCTGTCTGAAATTTGGACAGTTGTACAAATTGTGGCCACAAAAGGTTAAAAGTTATGATAAAGTTGCAACAGGAAGTTTTGGCTTTTCTAAATTATGTGTGAGGGATTCCAACAAAGCACAAAGTTTATTAAGCAACTTTATTATGGATAGTCTGAATAGTCCTACTGGGTTGCTTTCTGCTTATCAGCTCCAGTTCTGCCGCCCTTCTCTTCTCCACAATTCTCACTCTCGACTGCCTGAAACTTGTGTGGGTTGCTGTTGAGACTTACACATTGAGTTCCAAGTTTTTAAATGCTCGTCAATTCGTTCGCTTCAATTTGTAAATTGTTTTCACGTGATTTTTCTATTTTATAATTAGGCGCAGCTGTTGTTGTTTTTCGTTAAGCATTTAATCGATTTTGCAATTGCAGCTGCTTCAAATGAATTTACTAGGCCAAAACTTTATCCGGTTTCCCCAAAAATAATACTCACAAACAACACTTTATGCGCATTTCTCAGCTAGTGGGCGGGACGGGGGGAGTAGCAACGTTTAAGGGGATTTGAAATTGAAATTACATATTTTAATGCGAATTGTTTGCAACGGGGAAAAGTTTTTGGCTCAGCCGCCCAACGACTAATGAAATTATGGAAGCCAAAAACAACAACAGCGAAAACGAAAACTTTGTGTGCTCCCGATTACCAGACCTTAGTCGACCCCTAAGCGAGGGAGGGGCAGGGGCCAGTGACAAGGCAACAGCCGTTGTAAATAGCTCATTTTATTTGCATAATTTTACAAGTTTTTAATCAACTAGCTCGCGGCTTTTGCAAACTTTTGCAAACGCGACAACAACAGCGGCAGCTCGCGGTCAAGTTGACTGCTGTTGCGACTTTGCGCTGCCACAAGTTGCATGCAACAACAACGACTACTATTCCACTATAACTTTTGTCACTGAGCAATTAAAATTCGAGTTCGCTGAACCCACAAGACACAGCAGACAACAGACAAGAGACAGTGACAGTTTCATTCTTTGCTCACAATTCTGTTGCGCATGCGCAGCTCTAAAGTCAGCATGGAAGGCGTTAACTGCCCCCCTGAACCCCCTTTAGAAGGGGCAACCCTACACAGCATGACTTCATGCAACAAATATGAATGTACGTAAGTATTTGATGTTGGAGCAAGTTCATAATATTTCAGTCAGACGACGATTTTAATATGGCAAATTCTTGTTATGCGAGGCAAAAGTTTTGCCGATGGACGCAGTTAATAGGCTTGACTCACTACTACAAGCTGCCTGTCTTTGGGGCCTTCAAAAAGCAAAAGGGCAAAGTTTTTGACAACGTCATGAAGGCATCAGTTTGAGTACCAAGAGATCCCAGAGCAGCCCATATCCCCTCCCTACGCCACCCTCTTGGCAAATGATGGCAAAATTGGCCAAATAACAAGCTGAAGAGCCGCATAACTGAAGAGCACAACAACTGTAAATACTTCCTTTCCGATGGCGCCCCAAGGACAGTACGCAGAGCGACAGACCGAGAGGAGAGAGCGGAGCGAAAAGGGCCTTGGACTGGGAGTGGCAGTGGGAGAAAGGATTCTGGCATATATCCAATTTAAGTGGCGACTGTGTATAACCTTCGACTTGGCAAGAAAAAAAAATGCAGAGAAACAGGCAAAAAACTAAGGAGTTCAAGCTCAAGATGTACGAATGAAGCATAAAGGCAAAAATAGATATAACTCTTGCTCAATAGTCAAAGAAATGTCGAAGAGCACAGGAAACAGAAAAAAAAAGGAAAAACGTGCCAGAAAAAAGCTGAAAAACAAGGCAAATATAGGCGCAGTGGACAGTAGTGCACTGAGAGAAAAGATCTAGTAAATTGTACATAATTTCTAAATAAGTTTTTAATATTAAAGGCTTAAATGTTGATGATTAAATTCCAATTTTATTAAAATATTTTCTGTACTAAATTAATTTAAATCGCAAATTTTTTAAATATTTTTCATTGATTTAGTTCCAAACTAAAACTCAACTCTCCCTGCTTAAAAATCGCTTTATTGCCGCCCCTTTTGGTAGGGTTGCCAGCGTAATCTGAATAATGAATGTGACAGGGCAAAGACAGAGAATTAAAGGACATAAAGTGAAAGATCGGAGAATGAAGGAAAGCCATAGATATAAACGCATATATATTTGTATGTAGTACAAGAGTAAAGAGCTATTGCTGAATTTCCTCGAGCTTAGCTGTCTTAAATGATATCAGAGTGACATAAAAGTAAGCTCTGGCCACGCCCACACCTAGCATGGGCGACAGACAGATAAATGGCATAAAAAGGATGTATCCACATCAGCTCCACCCACACCGCCGCCCCCTTCACACCTCCGCCCAAAAGACAGGACTTTAAACACAACAAGCAAAAGAATAAATAAAATAAAAAAAAAGGACCTGGATTACGTTTTTTTTATTAGTCGACTTAGGGACATTTGCTGATGTCGGCGATGGGCACTAAAGGGCGTGGCACAAACTGTGTAATACTCCCGAAATGCTTTAAAGTCGAGTGGGGAATTGTCAAGGGGAGAGAGGGAGGAGCACTAGGAGCGGGTTAGCACTTCCCCATCAAATATTTGCACAACTGGGATTTTGGGTTTTGTGGGCAACACAAGATTGGAAGCAATGATATTGCGGAAAAGCGGGAGAGAGGAAAAAAAAAAGGGATGACGTTGGGCATTTTATTTAAATTTCGTTCGTTTAAGTTGATTTGGCAAGTGGATTAGTTAGGGTCAACTAAAGTTGCCAGCTCTAAACGGTTCCAGATGAGCTACGTTTCGTAGTCGCTCAGATTCCCCGGAGCTATATCCGCTTCTTTGATAAGTACTTGTCCAACCGACAGAAGTCAGTTGCAGCCACATGTGGCATGTGGCATGTTGCGTGTTGCGTACTTTGTTTCCGTTGTCACAATAACTGCTCCGAATCCAATTCCAAGTAAGGCCCCATGGCCCTTCACTGAACCTAATTCTTACCTAACCTAGCTTCCCACCCACCCAACACACACACCCCCAACACACGCACAATGAGCTTCCCATATTACATCAACCCTTTCGTTCTTTCAGCTTACACACTGTGCAAAATTCTAGCCACAACGCGGAATTAGGTCATTGGGTTTTAGCCCCCTTTTCCATTCCATTTCCCTGCTTTTGCCCTATTGTCGTTCTTGCTGAACTTTAACCAAACTGCGGCATTTTTCTTAGAACTTTTCATTAAACATTTAAATCTAGCGACATTGGTGCTGGCTTGCAAAGTGGGCGTGTTAGCCGCCCGATTTGCATATTTACCAGCAGTTAGTAACGCTTTGTCATGACTTTGTTTTGGTTTAACCAGCAGGAGAAAAGGGGAAGTAGGAGAGCTGGGAGTCGTGGAAAATCGTAGGAAAACCCTTTGACATTCTGTGTTTGCTTTCGTACCATTCATTGTCCATTCAATTTCACTTTTCTTTGTCAATTTTTCCTGTTGTTGCTTATATTGAGACGTAGCACAGTTCTAGCTGAATTTTCCTTTCTTTCTTTATTTTTGGCTAGTGGCAGTCTGTCTTTGGGCTTTTCTTTTTTCCATGTCCCATTGTGCTTTCCCCCAACTCCCACGCTCCCTTCGTCACATTTGCATAGTGCGAATGATTGCTGCTGAATTGTTTGTTTTTCGCGACCGAAAAAAAAAGAAAAGCTGAATAAACTGGGAAAACCTTTTAGTAACAGTGTTGGCCTCAAATCCTGTTACTTAAAGGTAGTTTTTAAAGCACAGTTGTTTTCAAAATTTAATACAAACATTTATTATTGTTATTTACTCGAATTATTGGTTGGTTTGTTTAATGAAAGGAATCTTCGTCAATTAAAATGTAAATTTCAAATTAATTTGCATAATTAAATGAGAACATTTCACACAATAAATGTGAATGAAATTAAATTTGCTGATTGACTTTTATTAATAACCCAAATATTAAAGTAATGCATAAATAACAAACGTAGAAAAGATGACTTTTTCTGTAGCTATTTTTAGCTTTTTTTTTGCAGTCGTCTATGAAATGCGTATGTGCGCACATGTTGCTGTAATTTATGCAAAATAAACGCATCTAAGCAAATACAGACACACACATACAGGTACAACGACACACAGACACTCACGCACACCCACACAAATGCTGGTACGTGACACGCCTTCTTATCTGCTTCCCTTTTATTTCTTAACCATTTCTATTCTGTTCGCTGGGCCACTTCAGTGCACTGCTTCAATTCACTTTGGCTTTTTTCTTCTCTTCTCTAGTTATTTTCTCAATGCTCTCGATTTACCCCAACCACCGTCCACTTGCGCACACATACACTCGTGCCACACACTTACTCACTTATTCCTTTTTGTCGAGTGGTTTGCGCCAATTTTTTCATGTTTTCATGCGTGTGCACAGCCAAAAACAAAAACAAAACTCAACAATGACGACGTTGATTGTAAAAATGTGTAGCACAACAAGAACAACGGGAGGAGGAACAATAGCAAACAACACGAACAACAACAACAACAATGGCAACAATGGTTTAGCGAAGTCAAGTGCCTGGCAAAGGCAATCATCCTACGACTGAGTGTGTGTGTGTGTGTTTCTGTGTGTGCGTAGCATATTTCATTGCATAACTGTAACTGTAACTGGCATTTGCTGCTGCTCTTCCTACTCCTATTCCTGCTACTACTTCTACTTCTATTTCTTCTTCTTTGACTTTAGCTTTATTTCGCTCTCATTCGCGCCTCTTAGTAGACTTTGTTTTGCGCCATTCTCATTTGTGCCTCAATAATGAATTGCTCCTTCGGTAAGTTATACCCCCCCTCTCCACACCACCCCTACCAACATGCGGAAGGAACTCTCTTGTGTTGTGCAATTTATTTGCACTGTTTGTTTGCTTGTTTGTCTGTCTGTCCGTCTCTCTTTACGCTTGTTTGTTGGTCTCGTTTTTCGCTCCTTTCGAGCAATTTGCTGGTTGCCTTCGCACTAATTTCAACCTTTTGTCCGACTAATAACAACTTATACACACACGTACATGCGTGTACATATGTATGTACATTCATACATATATCTGTGTGTGTGTGTGTATGTACATACAATTGATATGTGTCTGCTTACTTTATTTGCTCGGATGGCAACCAAAAAAGAACAAAATATTTGGAATATTTGAACTTTTGTCAGCCTTTTTTCTTTGGCCCTACGCTGTTGTTGTTTTTATAGCCGTAAATTGATATCGCCGACAAGTCATAAAGCCAACAACAACAGTACGGAAAATACAGTCCCATAGATAGACCCCGATATTGATGACGTGTTTTGATTGCTCAAATTATCGAATTTCGTTCATTTATTTCAAAGTGAAAAAGCAGGTGAAGATATCATTATTAGATATTAAAAATATTATACTCTTGCTAATAGACAGCAAATGTTTGTGTAGATCAAGTATTAAATTCGTTAAATTTTCAATAACAAACTCGAAACTCGATAATAAAACACACAAATTAACGATAAGAGAAGATAACAAAATAGTAACCAAAGTTAAGGCTAAAACTAGTACAAAGTAGAAATTTGCAGACACAATTTCCGTTCTCCAAATGAATAAATTAGAAAACAGAAAATATGAACAATTCGTTTATTTTCCAGATATTAAGAGTCGTACAATTGACAATAACTCTATTTATCGCATTCTTTGCGAAAGCTCTTTATTATTTTTTGGGAGTCCCAAGAAAACATATCAAATATCCAACTTAAATAAACATTCCAAACTCAAAACAGTGAGGCAAAAAAGTTTTTTCCTCCTCCGTTTCTCCATTTGGCAAACATCGCATTGTAAACATAAAAAGAATGAGGAATAAGTGAAGAAGTGAGCAAGAGAGAGTCGGAGAGTGAGAGGGAGCGATTCTGGTACGAGTATTTGTGTGTGGCATCATAAATTCCAGCATGAGTACAACAAATTTCGTATGTGCAAATAAATAAATGTGCCAACACAACAGCACTGGCAAATGGAGCGAGGGGGCAATAGGGGGAAATGGAGGAGGGGTGGAGTAGTGGGGAATGGGACTGAGACAACCATTTGGGATTCATGCGCAGTTGGCTTTGCCCCATGACGCATGCAAAAAAGAACAACAGAGCCACAGACCCAACTGCAACACAGGCAGACATATGTTTTCCCATATGCACTCACACACACATAAATAAACAGACACCCACACACACACACACACATACACATTTATAACAGCAAATGTGTAAATTTCCATGGTTCTGCTTCTAAATCAAATTCAATTTCTTGCTCTGTTTTTATCTACGTTGATTAAATACAGAAATACGTAAATATGTGTACACATATATATTTTTAATTAAAATACAAGCAATTGTTCACTTTATTGTGTTTTCCCTGTAGTGACACATCGCACATTGAATTGCAGATGGATAAACATAAATACGAACATTTGAGCTTGAAATTAATCCGCAAAATCAATGCGAACGCGTGTCTCACTTGCGCGAATAGCGTGGGGAGAGAGCGCATAAAAAGACAGCTTTTTCCCATTCACAAATTTACAAAATTTCCAGCTAGATTTGGCTGGCAAAGCGCATTGCTCTTTGCGCGGATTACGCGTGCCTTACATCAGAAATGCATTATGGCCACACCCACTGCCCTCTTTCTCTCCCCACTCCCCATTCCCCACTCTACGCACACCGTCTAAAGTGCAAGGGCAACTTTAACACACACACAAACGCACTCATACACTGACAGCGAGTGAGAGAGCATTTGTCACATTATGTGAAATCGCGACGTTAGCGTCAGAAACACTCGACGTGCACCAAAATAAACAAAAAGAAGAAAAGAAGCAAAAAAAAGAATCGAGAGAAGAGAAGAGATGAAAAAACTGAGCATACTTATTTAGAATCCACATATTTACTAGGAGCGCCATGGAGCCATGCGGAGCAAACAGATGTACAAATGAGTGAAGAGCGAAAGGGGTGAAGAACGCAGTGGGAGGAACAGGGAAAGGGAACAAAAGCGGCTGCACGTGCACTCATGCAGATGCAGATGCACCATGAGCAGCAGTAGCAGCACTAGCAACAACAACAACAAGAACGGCAATAGAGTATGCATCAGGAATGCAAAGCAAAACAAAAGGCAATGCCTGAGGGGGTGGGGTATAACGAGTCGAGGGAGTGGTGTATACACATACACATTCATACATAAATTCTAAATTGCAAACATGCTTTCATTTGCTTGTTTTGGGCTGTGTGCGTTAGTGTGTGTGTGTTTGGAAGAGAGGAATTTCTTTTCTACAAAGTGGCGCTTAGTATATGTCTGTGTATGTTTTGTCGATGTGTGTGGGTGTGGTTGACTGATAGACCAGCCAAATTGGCAGCACTGGTTGTGGCATCACTGACATCTGATCGAGTTGTTGGCCAGGGATGGGTGGTGTTGGGAGTAATGGATGAATTGTGAAAAATAAAACTTACCTTGTATACGTCGCCATAGGTGCCAGAGCCAATTTTCTGTATGAGCTCGTACTCATCCTGCGGATTGCGTCGCGAAATGTCCGAGCTGAGCAAATTGGCATTGTGGTGACTATGAGCGGCGGCCATGACGAGAAAGAGAGAGAGCGTGAATTAGCAGCGCTGCTTGTGCTGCTGCTTCTTCACTTATGGCTACTGTTGTTGTTCTTCTTCTTCCTCCTCTTTATTGATGTCTTTTGCTGCTGCTATTTCTTCTATTATCTTATGTTGTTGCGCCTTCCGCCTGTTTCGGCAGTTGGAACTTCAGATTATTGTACTCTGCTTTATTCTGACCGTTGTTTTAGTATTATTTTTATTTTTTTAATTTTAATAATTGTTAATTTGAAAGATGTGTTGCATTTTGTATAAGAGGCCTCTGTTGGCACTCGGGGGGTGTGGCGTGGAGTGAGTAGTGTATAGACGCGGAGTTGCGTAACGTTAACTATTTGCGTATTTATAGAACTGGAATTTGGATAAAAATTGAAATTAGCTCATTGACCAACACAAACAAAGAAAACATTAACACTATCACTAGCACATAGCACAACACTCGGAGCATAGAGAGCAGCAACAACACACACACACGCACACGCACTCGATGAATATCTGTGCACTTCGAAATAATCATCACAAAATACTCGTAACAACGAAATAGAACAGAAAAGAATTTAAGCGAAATCAAAGTGAACACGGCAACGAAAACAAAAACAACAACAACGGCCAAGAATAATGATAAACGCGACGGTGACGACGTTTTAGCGTTGGCGTTGCATTGCGAGAGAAAGCGAGAGCGGCGGTGACAGAGGCAGCGGCATAGGCAGAGGCGTCGACATCGGCGTCGCGGTCGCAAAAGTGGAAAAACAAGTGGCAGTCGAAGCAGCGCGATGACAAAAATTTGCGCTTAATTTTTATTTATTCCATTTTTTTTTTCATTTTGTTTTGCTGTTTTATATTATTTGGGTGCTATCGGATGGCGTTTTATGGTGTAGCTTATTATTTTATATTTATATGCAAGCATTAACAGATGCCAATTGGAAATATATTGCACACACACACCGACACGACACGGACCATCGACAGACACGGCGGCGTTGGCAAACAGCATAGGCATAGGCAAGGCACAGACACACACACACATATACACTCGTACACACGCGACAACACGAAAACAACGCAACGGCGACGGCAACGCTACTGCGGCTGGCTGTTTTTTTTTTCTTAGCTTACTGCCGTATGATTTTTGACCATGTCGAGGCGTGTCTTTGTCGTTTCTTGGGCACACTTACGAAAGCAGTGAGATGTATTGGATGTTGCTGGCGTTTGCTGCCAAGCACTCTGCGCCAATGCACTTTTTTAGTGCACACACGTGCTCACTCGATGAATTTTTTCCCAATTTTAATGAATATTTTTTACGCACCACAAGCACAAACACACACACACACACGCGCGCGACCAACCGACGAGTGCAGCGCGAGAACACAAAAAACTTACAAATACAGCGGCAGTACATAACATTTTGCTTTACTGCTTAATAACAGCGAGCCACCACCAATTTTGTTTGTACTCAATTGGTAGTGTTAATAAATTTTAAGGCTGCTAGAAGCTCTGTTCTGTTGCACTTTCAAAGTAAATACTATAAATTTTGATCGTATTAGAATAATTTAAACATTTTTGTCCGACGGTATGCACTTTAATTTGAACATCTGTTTTTAAAAGCCACTGTTGGCTCGAGTGGCACGGCTAACACTAGACGATAAGTACATATTTATCGATAAAAGTTGTGCAGACAGCGCTGCCACCTGGCTTGCGTGCGACTGAAAAAGTGCTGCCCATCAAAAAGTTGCGTAGTTAATTTAAAAATTGTTTTCAGTTTACCAGTAATTTTTATTCAAAAAGGTTTTGGTTTTGTACAATTATTATTCGTATTGGTGTAAAAAAGCTGTTCAAAGATCAATAAAGTTCGGTATGCAGTGAAACATAAATGGTTTTAAGACAAAATCAAAAAATATTGCACTCGTGTATAAAATAAATAACATAATTATAGATTTGTATTAAGTAGATTCATAAAATCACATACAATTTATACAATTTGTATGCCAGCATTTAGTGTATTGAGTTTCGGAAGTATTTGCTTCTTTCAATTTCCAAAGATTTCCTTAGTGTTAATAATGCAAACTATTTAAAAATTATTTATTCGATTCGTTTTTTTGTTTTTTCATTTAGTATTGTAGATTTTTTTTACAATTTCCTAATGCTACGATCCGCTGCAGCAGAGTTGAGTTTCGTGCTGTGAATAGACAAAGATTGGTATATTAGAAAATTAATTTAAAATAATATTAATCATATTAAACGTGAAACATAACGAATTTCAAGCGATAGACAAAAGCAGATTTGGAATTTTTAATTATTTTCAATAAAAAATTGAAATTTGAAATTAAAGTTGTAAGCTGTCATGCCAAAAAGAGTTGCGTGTTAAATTTTTGTATAACAAAATGACATTGAGCTAAAGTGGAACTCCATGCAAACTGGACGGAGTTGAAAGTCTTACCCAATTTTCCATATAACCCAATATAAATAATACTTCTAAGTGCCAGGAAACCGAACCGGACGGGTAGTTTTTGACTATCTTGACTTTCTGATTAAATATTGCATATTTATTTTGAGAACACTTTTTTGCACTTGGCGTCAAAATTACAAACTGCTGGATTAATCCGTCGTTAGCTTTTAAACATTATTTTTGTTTTACTTGTGCGCTTGAATTTTACTGATCATTAGGCATCCTGTGTCCATGATTTCAGTATTTTGTGACAGATGGTATTTTTTCAGTATTTTTATGAGTATTTTATTTGTGATTTGTAGTGAAATAGAAAAATAATTCATGTTAGAAATCTGTTGAAATTATAAATTATAGCGCAATAAATGTGTATTTGTGTGTGTATGTGTGTGTGTGGATTAATAGACATCGCACATGTTAGTATATACCAGTTAAGCCACAAATAAATACCAACTTTTTTGCAAATTCTGACGCCAATTGAAAAGTTGAACAAAAAGAAAAAAGTTTTCGATAGAAATCAAATTTGCTTGTAATAAATAATTAACTGCATTTAGCGGACAATTATAATAAATAGTTAGAATAGTATTATATTGGATTTGTAAGTCTAAATAGATAACTTCAGTTAACTAAGTTCAAATCTCGCTCTGTGAGTACCGGATATGAGGTTCTATTTATTGCATGGGGAGTTCAGGGAGGAATTTCGTTTGTAAATATGTGTGTTTGTTTTGTGTGTGTGTGTGTGTGAAAAGAGAAAAAATAAAATAAATTTATAAATTAGTTAGGTAAATATTAGAGAACCAACTACCAAATGAGAAATCAAAAAGATAATCAAATGAATAAATATGAAATAGTTGAACTGAGCTCAATTGGGGAGACGCCACTGTAAGCAGTAACAGCGACGTTTCCCATGCGATTAACAGCGTGCTGTTAAGTACTTACAGTTCCATGGAGAGTACTGTGGGATTGGGACACGACTGTGGCGCCCTTATGTGACACTGCTTGTGACAGATCAGCTGACAGTCGCGGCACTCATAGCCCTGCTTGCCCGGTCGCCTCGGTATGGACTTCATGCAAATGGAGCACTGTAAGCCGCTGCTGTAAATGGACAGAGCTGTAGAAAACAGAGCTGGATAGCAGACTGTTAAATACTTACCCGCTCAAATGCTTGGCTATGAAGGTGTGATCGTTGTAAATGTGCAGTTTGGTGCCCTTGCGGCGCCAGCGAGGTCTTTGTGCAATTGCCAGAGGCACAACAAAGTGGCTAGAGGGGAAGAGAGGAAGAGACTGGTATAGAGTGACACTTAGGCAGTTACTACTGTACTTTACCGCTTAACGCCATTCTCGATCGTCTCCAGCACCAGAGTGGAGGCCTCGTGGACATAGGTCTTGTTGCTGGCCGAGGAGAAACCTGAGATGGCCGAGGATTCTGAAATTGAAGAGCGTCGTGAGTGGTCGGTCATGGACGAGCCAATTCCCATGCGGGGTCCTGTTGTTATACACGCAGTGTGTGTTATAATGTGTTATAATCCATAGCCAACAAAATCACCCAAACATTTTTATTATTTTGCACATATGAAAGAAAATAAATGAAAGAAAGAAATGTAAATAAAAATAAAATTAAGAAAAATCAACCAGAGAAAATCATAATCAAGTGTAAATTTTGTGTAGTGTAGTGTTTTGTGGTGTAGTGTTTATTTATTAAAATTGTTATATGAAAAGGTACATACAGATTTATATAGTTATGTGTGTATTTTTTGGGTTGGTTAGCATTCGGTTTCGCAAGAAGAATTGGAAGAAAGAACGGCACAAAGAACCACAAGATAAATACACAACAAGAAGAAACAGTTATACAGAGATGGGGTATATAGATGAGGGATTAATGAGGGTATGGATAAACATACTGAACATAGTGCAAAATATGGGGTTTTTTTAGGGGAACAGAATTAAAAATTGTATGGCAAATGGAATGGTTGAAACAGAAAATGTTTAGAAGTATTTAAAGGGTATAAATTAAGTAGTTGATACCCAATTGAATCTTTAAATAAACTGTCTTATAGTTACTACATTCATATGATTAAATAGTATTTAAATTTTAAGCATGCCATAAAGATTTTAATAAGAGTAAGTAAAGTGTTTAATTAATGTTTTTCTATAAAAATAAACTGAGTCTTTAATATATGTAGTAAATATATAATTCAATATGTTAATGCTACAACTTTTTAAAATTAATTAAAATATTATTTACCTAGAACTTATTAAGATTAAAGTTTATCTCAAGTATTTATTAGGAATACTGTTTTTTTAACCAATTTTTTCTAGAAAATTTTGAAATTTTGCTAATAAATTGTGTACAAATAATTTAAAAATCAACCAATAAAATTTTGAAATATAAAAAATTATTAATGCTTAAATCATTTTCTAGAATTTTTAAGGTTTAAGTTAAACTAAAGTTTTGATTGAGATGTACTGCTAAAAACTACCAGGAGATATGTGAATAATTTTTAGATCAAGTACAGTAGAACTTCGGCAGGACAAACAGCAGAA
Organism: Drosophila acutilabella; assembly: GCA_035046005.1. Lineage (NCBI taxonomy): Eukaryota > Metazoa > Arthropoda > Insecta > Diptera > Drosophilidae > Drosophila > Drosophila acutilabella. The sequence goes on along the minus strand of JAWNOK010000024.1, from coordinate 8,819,196 downwards.
CGGACAATTATTTGCCATAAAAAAGTTTACTATTATTCACTTTGCTTATAAGTTCATCTTAGCTAAGGTGTACTGTACTTTTCAAAAGGTAGTAGGTAAATTTAAAAAAATTTCCAAGTATAAATAAAATTGTTAAAGTATTTTACAAGTGTGATGAGTTAGAAATGTTAGTGGTGAGTTGTAAATGCCTGTGCTGTGGTGTCGTATGCTGTGGTGTCAAGTGCTGTGGTGTGTTGTGGTCAGGTGTGATACAAGACAGGTGATATGTAGTGGGTAATTACCAAGTGAATTGCTTTTAGACAGAGTGGCACGATCGACAGATAATGAACGGGAAGATTCACCATTAAGGGGTCCAGTGGTTGTTCTTGTTAATCCAGAGTTTGTTGTTCTATTTGTTGTTGTTGTTGTATTGGCGGAATTTGTGATGATTGATTTATGATTATTATTGGGCTGATCAGCCGATAGGGTACGTGTCTTGGAGCGACTTAGCCGCTTCTTGAGTGTGCCAAAGAAATTACGTTTTTTGCTCCGACCACGATCATCCAGATCGGCAACCACAGGCATACCTGGTCCCGCTCCCAATCCCATGCCCAGCTGCTGATTGCCATAGGGCGAGGTGGCACCGTTTCTGGACAGGCTGTTCGAGTTGTAGGCGGTACCGCTGCCATTGGGCTGTCCGGTGAGATTGCTGCTGCCATTGAGGCTGTAATTGTTGTGGTAGCCGCTGCCATTGGGCGATGAGGCGGCATTTGGCTGGCCAAACTGTGAAAAGACAAAGCGTCGACAGTGTTAGTAAACAACACTAAAAACTAGTAACACCAGCAACTACATGCCATGCAGAGTAAGACAAAAAGTAAAGGAAAACGGAAAATGGAAACTCGAACTCACCTCGGCTGTGCTCTCCTCGTGGATGTTACCTGTTTCGTTGACGGTCTCATCGACCACACCGCTGTCCAGCTGATCCTCTGCCGACGCTGCTGCTGCTGCGCTGGACTCGGCCTTGATCAAGGCCTCACTGGCGGCCCTTTCAAAGGCCTCGGTGACCGCCTGATCGAGGGTTTTAGCCTCTGGCGACTCAATCACCTCAATGCGACCGTCTTTATTCAACTCCACCTGAGGTGCGGTGGTGTTGGCGGTGGTGTTGGCGGTGGTGTATTTTGTGTGATGGTTAGAGAAGCGCAGGGTTAGGCATTAAACGTTTATTTTTTAAAGGAACAAAACGAGAACAAATTTTAGATTAGCTCGACTTGTTTACAGGTCTAAACAACTTAAATGACTTGCGGTTTTTCATATTTCTTGGATTAGTCAAAGATTCAAAACTGAAAACGAACTGAAAATTTTGAGGAGATTATGAAATTCAATTACCTTGTATGTGTTGGGATTGCTCGAGTTCTGGGCGGGATCAAGAAATGTAAATGAAATGAAAGAAAGTATAAGAGAAATCAAGTAAAGCAGGGAAATGGCTAAAAGTGGGGCGATAAATGATCAGTACACTGGCAGAAAAACAATATATGTACTAAAATCAAGTATAAGATTAAGAAAACTTAAGTTCAAGTTCGAAAATTGACAACTTATAAAGAGAAAAGGTTTCTAAAAATTAGTAAAATATTTAAAGTGAATTTTTGTTAATGAATTTTGAACCTATTTTAAGCTACACTGTCCAAAACTAATGACAACCCTTGGGTTCTATCATAGAATCAGTTGCTATTGCCCTACGATCAGTTTCTGTTTCCTTTTTCCTACCCTAAACTTCTTTACCCGATTTTAGCACATTGTTTCTTTCAGTGTAGAGGAAACTCACCCGCTGCACGCTGTGTATGATCAGAGTGCTCTTGTTGGGCTGTCCCCCCGTGGAGCCCGACAGAGCGCCATCCTGTAGCGCTCTAACCGCCGCATCGGCGAGATCGGCACCGTTGCGAATGTGTTCATTGATCGCTGGTGTGCTGAGACGCAGCGCTTCCTTGAGGCGATGGGGACGAGCACCGACGGGAATTTCGGCGCCCTCGATGAACACAAAGTCCACGGTTATAGAGCCCACCACGGGCTGTGTTTCGTAGGGGCGTGGCTGCAGCTGTAGCAGCTGTGTGGAGGCGGGACCAACGGCCAACTCATCGATGCCGACAAGGCCGAGACCGAGGAACTTGGGCGGATCGGAGGCAATCACTGGACGGTCGTAGACTTCGAAGAGTATTTCGGCAGACTGTGAGGAGAGTTCGCTGTGAAAATAAAGCGAAATTTAGTTAGGGAATTATTTGGGGTACTACTAGAACCTACAATAGGAAGTGCTCATCCCAGTAGGGCTGACTGCCGCGCTGTGTGCCCGTTTGGTTCTTCTGGGCCGGTTCATCCATTTCGATGACGACATAGGGATCGTGGGCATCTCGCAGTCCCTCGCCCTTCACGATCTTTACGAGCAGACGACGACCAGAGACCATGTGCTGATTATCCCTGAGCATACCCGAGCCCAGATGATCCATGTTGTGCTGTATATTTGCGATCAGGCAATGAGCGACAAGTGACAAGTGAATGGAATTAACAGAATTCAGTAGAATCAACAGAGTAAACACTTAATTAATTAATATAGAAATTGTAGCACATGAAATTCGCCTTTTAATGCTAGGGGTAGGGGTGGGTGTGCAGGGGGTGTGGGGAGCGGACTGAATTTACAGGTTATAAAAAGATTGAAAGTATTGATTGCCCTGAAAAAAGAGAAAAAACTTTTATTTAAGGCATTTGAAATGCGCTGAGCTTGAAACGGTAACGGTTAAAGGCAACGGGTAACGGTTACATGCGGTCATTTTGAGAAGAAATCAAACAGGGCTGCAGAATATTCGAATTTAATGGATTTGAAAGACTTTTAAACTGAAATAAAGGTAAAATTTTTAAACGGTTATACATATAACCGCTTCAAATTCATGCTTGCAGCCCTTGTTTCAAGTGGACAAAAGGCGAATTTCATAAACAGAACAGAACAGTTGAAAATTAACCGTTTAGACAGCAAACATATGGAAAGATACAATGTGTATATACATATATGTAACTGTAACTGTAACTGTATCTTTATCTGTAGCTGTGACGTCAGAACAATGAGAAGTGTTGTTACTGCTTGTGTCTGTTGTGTGGAGTAGAGAAAGAAAGAGACAGAGAAGGTGAGAGAGTGGGGGAGAAACTGACACACACTCGCACACACACACACACTTCTCAGTGCTCTACACGCTCACCGCCAGCGAATCATAGTGAACGGGATAGATTACAGGTAGCTCCAAGGGTTCCACCTCTGCACGTGGACAGGTGGAGTAGATTGAGAAGTCCACCGGATAGACGGTCTCCCGTAGCGCGGTCGTCAGTATGTCGCCGATAACCGACTGCAGTTGCTGTTCATCCTGATCCATTGCCTTGATGGCGCCCACCGAGTTCATGGCAATGCGCACCTGTTAACAACACAAATCTCAGTTTTATTAGGGGTTCCCAGCACACAGCTGTGTTAATAAACTTACGTCTGGATAGCCATCGACACGCATCTCACCCTTGAGCGTGTTGTAGTTCATGGGTATGGACATGCGTGCCCGGAATCGCGACACGGTGACCTTATAATGCGATGTCTCCACCTTGCCCGACTTTTGCCTGAAGGTCTTCACCTGCATCACCGGCATGGCGTCGCAGTCAAAGGTGATGAGCTGTTTCAAAAGACATTACCTCATTTAGCCAAAAGGTCGTTAGCCATTTGCCCCCAGAGGGGGTTGGAGAGGGTTCAATTGCTTACCATTTCGGCGGGATTGTGCTCCTCGCAGTTGCAGAAAATGTTGTTCAGACCGGGTGCAGGGCTGTCGGGCAGCACGCGCACTACCTCCACGGCCACACCGTGCTGGAAGTACAGAAAATGAGGTTAGAAACGGTAACAGCAAGCGGTTAAGCTAACAAAAGTGAGGTTAGGTCACTTTAAATCTCAAGTATTTAAAGAAATTTAAATGAAATCTTGGAAATGAGGTTAGAAATGGTAACAGCAAGCGGTTAAGCTATCAAAAGTGAGGTTAGGTCACTTTAAATTCAAGTTTTTAAGGAAATTTAAATGAAATCTGGTAGTCTTCTTAGTGGAAACAGCTGTTGAGCTAGAAAAACTTCTATCTGCCCATGTTTCTGTAATATTTCAAAAAGTTTTTTATGAAATTTTCTACATTTACCGCAAAAATGCTATAAAAAAGAGAACGGAAGTCGGCTAAAACGTGTTTTGGCAGCACATAAAATAATGCCAGACATTAAGCACTAACTCACTGCATAATAAGTGCTTTAAGTGGGGTCTCTAGGCAGACAAAAGGGCTATACTTAAAGCCTGTGAGCAGATTTGAGCAGAGAACCAGTTGAAAGCCGGCATTTTGGAGCAGTTTACTGGTTTTCGGGGAGCATTACGTAAGCGACATTTATAAATAAATAAAGTAGTTCATATAAACATGTGGATAAATTTATAAATATATTTATATATACGTGTTTGAGTTATATGACGATAGAGAGAGTTGCGATAATGACTAACTATATGCCAGTTCAGTCATAAGCCAAATGCTGACCTTGGCCTACGTTCAGGGAGCGGACTTGGCGATAAAAAAACAACACAGAGAAGTGAAAAAGTAGAAAATAAAACAAAGTTGCGCTCAAAACGCGTTTTTTTCTTGCTTTTTTTTTAGTGCCGGTTACGGCTGAGCAGATACACAAGTTTAGCTGGGAAGAAGAAGAGGAAAACAACAATGAATTCAAGTTCATAGAGAGGGAGGGGGAAGAGGGAGAAGAGGGCAAGAGGTGGGAAGAGCTCACAGACCCACGAGTTCAATGTACTAAACAAAAAGCCAAATGACATCACAACAAGGTGACAATTCTTCAACCCGATGATGTCAAGTCTTACAGCTGATGTCATGTTATTAACTCACCTCCTCCACAGATTTACGCAGGGTATCGTTGATGGCTATCACCCAGGACATGAGCAGTTCGTTGACAATCACCAGATCGCTGTACAGCCAGCGGAACACCTGACTAGTCCAGGTCACAGAGCTCTGCAAAGCAATACACTTGTCAAAACCGGAGGAAACTTTCAATTGTTTAATAATTTCTTACCGTTTCGGGTCCCACAACATTTGAGGGCGGTGGCACGTAGCGTTTCTTGCGATTCTCCGGTCCCGTTGAGCTTTGACGCACCATGCGACGACGTGGTCCACCACCACCTCCTCCACTGCTTGCGGGTGAGGCACTGGAACGACCACGCCCACCGCCAGCACCCGGCAGCGCCTTCGCTAGATCATCCACTTTAGTTTTGCTGGCCAACATTTCGCGTGGCTCTGACAAACGTTTCTCGGTCTTGGCCAAGGCCCCAGCGCCAGAGGGCGCCACACTGCTCTGTCGACTATTGCTAGCACTACCCGCCGCTTGGGGGCTCTTGTTCAGATACTTGTGATAGAGCAGTTTGCAGAGCCAGACGGAGAAGAGGGCCAAGACGGCCCATAAGAATATAAACATGGCTAAGGAGTCCATTGTTAAGTCACCAAGTCCCTCGAACGAACAGATATAGTCATCGATTTGATCTGCTAAATCCATTATTCAAGTGACCATGACATTGTTCCAGCCAGCGAGAACAACAAAAACATGTTTAAACCTGTAAATAAATCGGAGAAGGAAAATTAATTAATCGTTTTGTTATCGAAACGGTTTGCCCCTTAAGTATAATCCCCCCAGTAATAGTATACATATATCTTCTGTACATATATATAAATACGTATAATCGGCCACTGGCTCTGGGATCTCGGCAGAGATGTCTGAGATCTCTTTTGGTCAGCCATGAAAAGCCCCCAGTTCTATTTTTAGTTTAACGAACTGAAATTTTCATTTCGTTTCGAAAATTATGAAAATTCTTTGCACTCACTAAAGAAAATCGTTTAGAAAAATCACACACACACATAAACACACGACGTTTACTGATCGTTTACAAAATTAAATCTATAAATTAAATTTATTAACAATTTCAATTGTTTTATTTTTATAATTTATTTTTGTTTTTTTAAAGAAAATACGGCAAAATAAGTGTAAGAAGAAGCAGCGAAACTCAAAGGAAAATTTGTAATGTTTGAAAAACCAAAAGCGAAATGAAACTGAACTGAACACAATTCGCAGGCCCATACGGTGTGTATCTTTGTATCTGTATCTTATGGTGAGCACACACTGCTCAGATAAATTTGTATCTGTAGGGAGCAAAACACCAAAGAACTTGGCATCAAAAACATTTATGCGCCGACGCACAGAGCTTAGAGGCAGACACAATGGAGAGCAAGAGAGCGGAGAGCAGGAGAGGCGAGAGAGAGGGAGAGGGAGAGTGAGTGGAAAATGGAGAGCGGCAGCGCATAGTTTTGGAGTGAAGCAGCAGGCACTAGAACGAAGTACTGACGTCATGGTTTTTTGGGGTCGCGACGTGTTCGAAAATAAAAGACAGAACATGCCAAAAAGTAAGACATGAAAGTGTGTGCGCTGTGGGGTATGATCGCACAGCTAGTTACCCTTAAAAAAAGGTTGTTTGGTGCCACACAAATTTAGTTTTTATTTAGTTCATAGTTGATTACTTTGAGCACTCATAAGTTAGTCAAAAATGAATAGATTGTTTTATGGGTTGGCCTTCTGTTCCCAGTTTGTCTTCTTAAATCGTTTAGCATTTTAATTTTAGTTGACTTCAGAGTAATTTCGAAATAATTCACTTTTTCCAAAGCTGCCACTCTAGAAACTATTAAATCTTATGAAAATATGAGCTCTAAAAGTATCTGTATTTAAAAATTTCCAACCAAGCTTAGCAAATTAAGATTAGTATCTAGTTAATCTATAACAATACCACATTAATATAATATTTATTTATTTAACTAAATTTATGCCTTAAACTTCAAGTCTTCAAAATTTCTGTACTTCTCTTTGCCTTTTTATATACCCCATACTAAAGGGCATATAAAAACGAGGAAGCTGTCCCACTGTAAATAAATAAATAAATTTCGATCGGAAGACACACACACAAAAAACTAACACACACACACTCGCACACACAGTCAGAACTTTAGCGATGACGTAAGACATTTGATGCCCCGAAAACAATGCAGATACAATGAACTGAATTTGGTATTCGTAAACGATAATTTGTATTGTGTGCTATTATTTTGTATATTTAGCAATTGATTCACTTGTCATACCCTAGCCCACTGTTGTTCTGGGGTGCAGGGTACAGGGTGCTAGCTGCAGTTGAGCATTTCCCACTTTTCACTTGGTTTTCACGCTCGATTTGGCACTTGTTGCAGTTAATATTTAAACAATTTGTTTGTTTCATTACAATTTTGGCAAATCGCTTAATTTGGCCATAAATGAGGCCAGCTAAATATTGGCTACAGCTATTGGCTATTAGCCATTAGTTGCGCTACACGGCTGTCACACAAAATAATATTAATTACAATAAGCGAAAATTTAGTTACTGCTAAGTTTGAATAGCTTATGCAAAAAGCTTTAACACTGAAAAAAATTAGTAACAAGTTTTGCTTATTAAAAACTATGACTTGAATTGTTTAAGTTTATGTTTAACTAACATTTTATAAAACAACTTGATGGAAACTTCAACTAAATTCAAGCAGAATTAAGTGTAGTATTTTTTCTAGTGTAGAAAATCTGTTTCTTGTCAGTAGCGAGAAACTGAGAACAAAAGTCAGCACATTTGCTAGACTTTGTTTGCATATAAAAGGTATAATAAATATATATATACATGTATATACTATAGTATATTTAAATCTGTAGCATACTAACTGTATCGCTGGCTTGACTTAATTCCCATAGACACGTTAAATTCCCCTTGCCCCTCTAGTTGTGTCGCGTCTATTGACCCCACTGTAAGTAAGAGAGAGAGAGGAAGAGAGGGAGAGGGCAGAGCAACAAGTATTCGTGGGTATTTTTAAGCACCGAACAAAAGAAAAGCAATGAAAATGCCGTGCGCCGTGTACTTTTGACTTGCTGCTCTTGTACCACTGGGTAGCTGCCAAAAGGGGGCGTACAACACGCCCACAATCTGTACAAATGTTAATAAAAAAGTACTAGTGTTCCTCATTGTTCTTGGCTGTTAATTGTCAGTCACAAAATAGCGACGATACAATGGGAACGTTTCTACCCAATTCTAACCACTTCTTGGCTTACTAGTAGGGAATTCTACAACACGAGTGTTTACTGTACGCTGCCTAGCACTTTATCAATTACTCAACTCTATGCTTACCCCAAATGAGTGTTTTAATTGCAGTGGAAACCGTTAGAAAGAGTTCATAAGCTGCGGCCAAAGTGTGACACAGCAACTCGTGACGTCATAGTCTTACGTGGGGTAAGAAGAGCAGTGCTCTGGGGATTTTAAGTGGGCCATATAATATTTCTTAAGAATTCTAACTATTTAAAAACCCCTATAAAGTGTCACTGTGGAGTACAGTAGCTTTTGGCTAAAAGAAACCTATGTAACTTTAAATTAAATTAATCAAAGTTTAAATAAAATAATTTTTAATTAAATAATTTTTTTAAAAATATTTCATTTTGTGTAAAATGTAAACAAATAAATATATTATTTATAAAAATTTATTTAAGCAACTTTAGCGTACAGTAATACATAAAAATTCGCACAACTGTTGGAGAAATAAAGTTTTACACTCTGCATTTTAGAGGCTCTTTTGTAAAAGCGATAAGAGCTGCAAAAAAATAACACTACGTGCTAAATTACTAATAAATAAATGTATATATACAAACTGAGTAATACAAACTACGTTAGTTATACTAAATTTAAATATGGCAAACCGCAGGCAGCACTCTAATGCCAGTTGCTGCCCGCATAAAAATCAATTGCCAAGTGGTGGGCCAATAAAATATATAAATTGTATAATAGTAATTTGTTTAATTGACTTGCCAATAATTTTGGCAATTAAATGAACGTGATAAGCATGGAAAGTGTTTATCAACAGCTGATTCATTCAATCACAAACGAGGAGTGAAGTGGTGTACAAACTATCACTAAAGAGCCGACTTTGAACCAAAAAGCCAAACACTTTAAAGTATTTATAAATATACAAATTATGCCAATTGTCAGACAGTTTGATAGACAGACAGACAAGTGAATGGGATGATGTCATAGAAATTAATAACATTACTGTAGGCAAAATTGATAAGGCTTCCCCTACTTGGCTCACCGCTGTTCACTTTTCTCTCAGCTGTGCAGTTTGTAATCGACTAATTCGCATTCTTTGCACTTATCAATGTCATAAAAAAGGAAAACAACAACAACAAATTCGATTTGAAAAATACAAAAACAAAAGCGGAAAATGTCTATAATTAGCGGCATGCAAAGTTTTTGTGTTTCCACACAGTTGACCTTTAACTTTTGTATCGAAATGGAATCGAGGTCGATTGTTACAGTAGTCACTCAATACAGCTGTGATTTATAGCCAAATTGCATGAACTTTGATACCAAATTATTTAAACATTAGCAGTTTCTATAAATTTTGGTGTTTAAAGTCGAATGCTAATTGCTGTGTTCCCCCGTGCGAGTGTTCACTGTAGCTGTGCTGTGCTGACCCTCCATATTTGGGCGCTTGTTGTGCCTCACTACGCTCAGCATCATCATTAAGCAGCGCCGGAAAAGGAAATAAGTGTAGTGTGGAGTGGAGTGGAGTGGAGTACGTGGCGTATGCGCATTGCGCACTCGACTAATGTTTATTGCATTACGCATACGCACAGTTGTCGCTCAGTTCAAGTGACCGTGCGACTTTCCATGTGTCACAAAACTTTTACACACAACTTTTTTGACTTTTCAAATTTTTCTACGTTTTCTTTTATTTTGTTGTCTGTGACAGAGCAAAGTTCAGCTGCAGATTCACACATAACTTTCATTGTCGCTTGAACCTTTCGACTTTGCACGGCAACAAGCGCTGAAACAAGTTTTTTTTCTCACTCCCCCTTAGACAGAACACTGTCCAGCACACAGCTGAACTGACCTCGACAGTTGTTGTTCCCCGTTTTTGACTAGAAAAAAAGCTGGTTACGCTTGGAACATGATTGAAATGGTAGTCAACGTCTAGTTTTAAAGCCAATAATAGTTAATACAAGGCAACTAAAGTCCAAATAAGCTGGCAAGTTTATTGATTTAAGCCACAAGCCCATAAAGACTGCAACTTGTGCTTGATAGCAGATGATGATGATAACAGCATGATAACAACTAACTGATGGTTAACTCAACAAATTTATTGTTAGTTTTTTTCTTCATTTTGTAGGCCAGTGTTTATCGATCACATTAATTGGACGGCAACAAAGTCAACAGTTATTAAAATCGATTGTCAACTTTAAAAGCAGCGAAAAGTTGAATAGAGGAAAGCGAGAGGGAGAGAGGCAGAGGGGGAGAGGGTGGAGAGCACAGCAGCAGACAGCCGACAGTGTTAGCTATTAACTAATGTAAATTAGTCGTTTTACTGTCTGCTTGTTAAGGGTTAAGGGTGGAGCTTACAACACACAGTAAACATGCCTTAACACAGATCTGCCTTTGATTTTTTTGGCTGTACGAAATTGTGTTGTTATTTTTCTATCGATTTTTATTTTGGGCACAAGGCAAAACAACACTTCCCAACCCCAAGCCTCACTTAACCCCCCAACAACCGCTTTGTGCCTTAAACTTTAACTCTTTAGTCAAAATTCGTGGGCGTGTTTCGTAGTGTTTATTTGGCCAACGATTTCTTGTGTTGTCTCCAATGTTTAGCTTGCCATAATTCTTGGCTAAAAGCGCTAAGGTATTTGAACTCTATTTAAATGTTTTGACCGTCGGTTGTTAGCAGCAACGGGGGTGGCAGGGGGGGGTACTTTTAAGGGGGGTTCTGGGTGCTTTAAACTTTGATTCGCTGCAAACTTAATAAATAAATTAAAGCAGAGCAGTGCGAACATTTATCAGAAGTGCTTAAAATTTAACAGCGTATGAGAGCATAGAGAGGCAGAGAGTGGCAAAGAGAGAGAGTGAGTGGGAGAGCGAGCTTAAAGCTGCCATTTGGGGGATGCAGACACTCAAAGACTCAGGGTGGGTGCAACTGAAAACTTCTGCTTTTAACTGTTTGCCGTTTAAGTAAGCGCCACTTGCGCCACTCCCCTTTACTCTCCTCCCCTCCCCTCTCTATCTATGCCTGCCTCTCTCTCTTTCCTTCATTCCCTTTCCTTTCTCTTGTCTGCTTGTCTTGCCGTGACACACTTTTTTTGCTGTTGTTAATTTTCGTAGCGGTGGAGGGTGTGTTTTTTCGCCTTAGTCAAACCGTTGCCGGTTCACACCCGCTGCGAGCTTTTCCTGTGGCGATTTCCCTCAACGGAAAAACTGCTGTTAACCGTCGGCTGTTAACTAAATGTCAGGCGGGCCAACTAAAGTGCGTTAAGCAGCGAGTGGAGATGGGGGGGTCTAGAGGGAAGATCGTCTAATGTGACAACAAGCACGCACTCAGCTAGGGATTCGGAATTTAGCAGTCGGCATACTAGGGGTAGTTTAAGCACTTAGCAGTGCAGAAATTAGCATAGACTGGCAAAACTTACAGATACTCTGTAATGATTAAATAGAATTAAGTCGTCTTCATTTAAATAATTGAGTTTTTAATGCAAAGTAAACGCTTTTCTGCACTTATAAGTGGCGCTGTCTAAGAGAAATGCTTTTGCACGACTAGCACATACCCTGTAGTCAACAAAAAAAGTAATGTTGTGACAACAAGCCATTTTAAAGCCTTGGTAGTGCCTAAAAGTGCTGTTATTGCTACATCTCTAAGCTTATACGACTATCATATACCCTACAAAAACATTTAACCCAATTTTGCCTACCAGATTTGATTATGTTATTAAAACCCCATCCCCAAACTGTTGCCCAAAATGCCGTTAACCCATTTTGCCTACTCCACAGGGTATTTGAAAACTAGAACACACCCAAAACACAAGTAGCCCAACCCATAAAAGTCCTACCGAGGGTTGTTTTAGCATTCAACTACGTCTCTATGAGTCTATGCCTAATTTACGGGTTTACTCACCATTTCAGCCCAAAGACGACGTCATTTATGGTTGTGTTTTTTTTTGTTTGTTGATTTTTGCATTGTTGTTAACGAAGACGTAGATTTTTTTTTGGATTTGGCAAATTATTTGTTTAACGATTTTGCGCATTATAAAATACAGAATAAAACACATTATTGAATTTGATAAACAAAGAAATTTTAGATTAAATTCTTGTACTAAGCGAAGCTTTTTAGAGTTTTTATTTTTAAGGTTCAAATTTTGATAATTTATGTGGGTACTTCCGGTTTGAGTTAGTGACATTGTGTGTGCATATATACAAGCATGTGTGTGTGCGGGTCAGCGTGACTGTCTGTCTGTCTGTGTGTGTGAGAGCTGCACGTGAATGTGTGTCAAACATTTTTGGGTTTTTTTCGTAGCCAAAGCAATAAACATAAAACAAGCAATGGGTGGGCAGTACAGTGAAAACAAGCCAAGACGAACATGTGACTTATTAATGTAAAATTTAATTAAGAATAATGAATCAGCTTTTTTTTATAAAAACTTGTAATTTGCATAGTCTAACTAGCCCATTAAATTTATGTAAAATTAATATAAGAGTTGAATATTCATTGTGAATAAAGTTCACAGTAAACGAGCTGAATAAGCGTGCATTTGTGGCAGCTTTCACTGTACTGTTAGCCAAGCCAAAAAGGAAAAGGAAAAGTGCTCAAGTGAAATATTTGTAAATTGCCAAATAAAATAAACTCACACTTAAAATTTGTTCAGAAATTCGTTGAAGGCCACTCAAATAAATTTACAAAAAATAATTTAAAACTGATTAAGTTATGCAAATAGTTACTAACTACGTTGAAAGTTATTAGCTTATACCAAAACGTTGTCGCTTATTTTCGTATAGTTAAAAAATAACGTCGTTTTAGTTGATCTTAAAAGTTTATTAATTTATTTAATTTGAACGCACTTTTTGAGCAGAGTTCGTTTGTTTTTATTGATATTTAATTTAGGTTTAAATTTATTATTATTTTATTAAAATTTGTTGCTATTTCGTTCAGTCGTCAACAGAGCGCGTTAATTCAAAGAGGCAAAATCGATGTGGACGTGTGATGAATTTTACAAAAGTCGTAAAATTAACTACAAAAAAATGTATATATAAAAATATATTAACAGAGATGGAGAAATATTTTATACAAATATTTTATTTTATATGTATTCAAATTTGTTTGAAAACAATTCGGTGGCTTTGTTTGTATTTGTTGATATGTTTCAATGTCAAGCTGATAAACATTCAAAGTTGTTTGTTTAGAGCGGCACACACACACACACAAACACTCATGGGTGTATTGGTATTTGCTTGGGCAGCCACGTTAGTAGGCTACTCTTGGCCAACATCTGAATTTTAAGCCATTGTCAACAAGAAGAGCGACAAGAACAGCAACAACAACAGCTGCGACAGCGGCTGCTGCTAACTGCGCTGCCTCTGCTTTTCTGTGTGTGTGTGTGTATTTATATCAAATATTTATTGTCTTCTTCACTTTGTACATAAAAACATACATATTTGTACAAATGCCTGCATACATATACATATATACATTCCATTATATGCACAACAATATGTTTGTGTTTTATTTTTGCAAAGCTTTTAAATAATTTTGATTTTCTACATTTCTTGTCATTTGCTGCCAAATTTTAGCCGCAACTCACACACACACACGCACACAAACTCTGTTGTTGTTGTTTTTATTGTTACTGCTGCCTTTTCGTATTCTTTTATTTTTGCATCGCTTCGTCTTTTTTTCTTTCTCAATAGACACACGCACAAGGTTTGCCGCTGTTTTATTCTGGTCCAAAACAGAAACACGCACACACACACGCTCGCACTCAAAGTAACAGAATTATGTAGAGTTCCAATTGGAATTATATGCTCATTAGCTTGCTTTGTGTTTTATGCTTTTCATTTAAACTAATTAATTTATTTGTTGTGTATTTTGGTTATATATTTTAAACAATTTAAGTGAGCAAATAACGATTTGCACAGCGCACGTACCACCCGTTCGCGCTCAGCTGTCCAATAAGACTAAAAGCTCGAGAGAGCAACACTCTGTTAAAAGCAGTACATGTTAACAGCGTGGCAGTTACGCTGCTGTTAATGTTCACAACTAAAAGCTGACAGCTATAGCAGGAAAGCTACGTTAACAGCGCTGAAAATACTGAAAAGACGTAACAGTTTAATGTTAGTAGAAAGTAATCTATTTATTTTTTGCTAAGGAAATTAGCCTTTAAAATAAAACAACTTGGATTTTTTTTACATACAAACGCTTGTTTATTTCACTTTACGTTCTTCTGAATATGCTTAGACGCATTCTCAACTCCATTCGATTCCGATACGCGTATCCGCTTATAACTTATGCCACTTATATATGTAGGTCTAAATGAATCCGTTGCTGATTTGATTTTTGATCTTATGTCATTATTTTTGTTGTTGAATGCTGCTGTTAGCCGAGGCTTTATTCTTATATAATGCATGTATATTGATTATTTCTTGTTTGTTACTCATCCTATTGCTGTTGTATATAAGTGTATATATATGTATATTATTTTATTTAATACATAAAAATTATCGCGCTTGCCACTGCACACAAACACAATCATTTAAAATAGTTTACGTGTGTTTCATGTTGTTGTTGTTACTGTTGTTGTTTTTGTTGTTAATATTTAATTTGCAGCCAAATGCAAAGATCATATATAAAAATACAAAAATCATAACATTTACATATACACTGCCCATATACATATAATATATATAGAACTAGGATTAAATATCTCTAAATCGACGTTTACCTTGCACACAATCAATATATCAAAAATTATTATTATTATTTAAAATTAATGTCCATCTCGTTTGTATAAATAAATGTTATACTTAATAAACAATTTCATTCCATTTCGTTATATATATATATATATATATATATATATATATATATTTAAATATATATATATGTGTATGCATATAGCTTAAAACTAAACTCATCCTTGCCACAATTTCGTATTCATATTTCATATTCATGCTCGTATTCATATTCATATTCTCATATTCGTATTGTTATTCATCTCAAGTTGTATATAAATTTCACTATTTAGTCTTAATTGTATATGGAAGTTGAAATTGGTACTCAATATGTTTCATCAGGATCAACTAGGAAAACAAATGTCAGTGTCTCTAATGATGAATGGAGGGGGGAAGAGGAGGTGTACAATTATATAATTGCTATTTTTGTTTGTTAATATATGTATATTTTGCTTTTTTTTTCTTTATTTATTATATGCAGCAGTCAATTGGTTTAATTTTGCTTTTGAATTTAATTACTTTTCTTTCTTTCAGTGTATTTTGCGTATAGAGCGTTTATAGATTATCAATATCTGTTATCTAGTGTATATCCTTTAAATATATATATTATATTTATATATCGTATAACGCTAAGTGCTGAACACCACACTCAATTCCGCTTTGAACAGTTTTGAAGACTTGTTTGCTTGTTGTTCTTGAGTAAATTTCTGATTTATCGATAACTTATCGATGTGTCTTGTGTTTCTTTTATGTTTTTTATGAGATCGTGACTTAGGAAAGTGTTTTTGCTTGTTTTTTTTTTGTCAGCTGTCCGACTGGGAATATCTTTTTGTTGTTGTTGTTGTTGAGTTCACAACGAATTTATCGATTGTTTTGTTTTTTTTTTTTTTTGATTAATTTGTTGATATATTTTAGCATTCTATGGAGAATGTGTGGGTATATATGCTTTTATGAATGCGTTTATAGTATTATTAGAGTAGTTGTAGATGCTTGTTAAAATTCTTTAATTTTTTATATTTTTTTTTTATTTAGTAAATTTTTTTTGGCTTATGTTTGTATTTGTTAATAGTAAAGAGATTTTTTGTTAATTTTTTTGGTATTTACGAAAAGCAAACACAAAGATAAAGTGTGCTAGAGAAATGAGGGAAAGGAAAGAGAGCGAATGATAGACAAAGGAGAAGGAAAAATCGGCAAACACAGAGCAAAAGGAGACATTTCAATTTGTTGTTCACATTAAAATTGTTTTTTTTTCTCTTTTTGTTTATACTTATGTAAAAATAATGTACAATCGTAAAATTACATACTTAAATTTGTTGTTTCGCATACAAAAATTTGTTTACAGTTTTGCGTGTGTGTGTATTTTTTGTGTAACTTAGAAATCGATTTGAATTACATTTATTTTGACTAAAAGTTCCTTGTTGTCGTAAAAAGCTGATATATAATTGCGTACTTTTGTGTAAATATAAATTACATATTATATATATATTTAGTATATATATAGGTAGATCTATATATAAGTAGGTATGTATATAAATTTGTATATATGTTTGTAAATACTCGAATACGTTTTTGGGGCGACATTTCAAATATTTAATTGAAATACATTTAAAATATTTAGAATTACACATTAGAAATATTTGACGCGCCTTTTTAACTCAGTTCGTGATACGTGGCTAGGGGATTAATGGAGGAAATGGAGACACGCCCACCTCCACCCCAGACTGCCACTATTGGGACATCTACTACGTTGGACTTGCTGTTGTTCTTAAAGACTTGGTGTAGACTACTTATAGCTTAGAGGTCTCTAGCTATGCATTTTGATCTATCTACGATTGAACTCCGATTTGATAACTGCAAAGATAAGGGGATATGAGTTAATTCGATTAGGCTTTAACACTCTTACTCACCGTCTATGATTTCGTTTTTAACTTTCTGTATCTCGAGCCGCATTTCGCGCACTATTTCAGCTTTCAGAGTGTCTAGATCGCTGTTGGACAGAGCCAGCGATAGACCATCGCCATTAACCTGCAGTAAACAAAGATGAATCTATAGTTAGCCTATATACAAATTATATTAGGGCACACGCTAACCTTGAGTATGGTCTCTTCGCTGGCGCTGCCGAAGCGTTTGCGCATGGGACGTGGAGATTCACCGCCGCTGTTCGTTGTGTTCTGACCATTTCCGTTACCGGCACTGCCATTGGCACCGCCGTTTGCATTGGAAGCAGCGCCGCCGCCACTGCTCAGCTTGTGTGGCAATGTATTTGATTTCTCCCATGGACGCTGCTTGACTTCTGGTTCCGGCTCAGGCTAGATATTCGCAAGCATTTAAAGTAAGTTAATTTAAAAATATCTTTCGCTTTGAAGGCTTGGAAACTCACGTCTTTCTTCTCGGCTTGAGCACGTCGCCGGGCCAGCGTCTTGGCCATCTCGTCCATCATGGAAGCCATGCCATTGGAGCTGCGTCCAATGGTGCCATAGTTGCCGCTGCCACCACTTGAGGTGCTGCTGCCACTGTTCTCCGGAGCAGACGTGGTGGACTACAAATGGAAACAATAAATGAGCTGCTTGCCAAGAAATTGTGTGGGCATCTTACCTTGTTCTTTTTGAGCTTGAACTGCTGCAACTGTGAGGCCAGTGAACCCATGAGATCGGCTTGTGGGTCGCCCTTGCCAGCACCGCCTGCTCCCATGCCAGGAGGTGGTGGAGGCGGCGGCGGTGCACCCGGACCACCGGGTCCACCTGGTGCGCCTGGTGGTCCACCCATAGCTGGTGGCGCAGGCGGTGCCGGCGGCTGTGGTGGCGCTGGTGCGCCATTGAACATCTGTTGTGGCGGCGGTGGAGGTGCACCACCGAATGTGGGTGGTGGCGGTGGAGGCGCTGGTGCTGCCACCTGTCCTGGACCACCGCCAGTGCTGCTCATGCGATTCAGAGGCGGTGGCATGGGCACACCGCCACCACCACCACCACCCACTGGTTGCTGTTGCATCATTGGCGGCGCCAATGGTACTTGACCGTATGGATTCTCCGCCTGCTGCTGCTGTTGTTGCCCATTGTGCTGACCATAGCCAGGTGCAGGCATACCAGGCGCCTGTGGTGGCTGTGGTATCAACTGTGGTTGACTGGCATAGACGACACTGTTCGAACTGGTCGAGCTGGGGATATGAGCAGGCGGCTGTGTGGCTCCATAAATGGGTCCACCTCCGTTCTGCTGATGCACCGGCGGCATCGGTGGCTGCGGCTGTGTCGGGTATTGATGTAGATTGAGATTAGGATTAGAGTTTGAGAGCACATAATGAGGCTGCTGGTACTGCTGACGGAGCGTATGGTTGGTGGTTGGTTTGGTTTGGTTGGTTGTGGTGGTTTGGCGGTGGTTGTATTGGTTTTTTTGTGGTTATGGATTCAGTTGGTTTGTTTTTGAGGGGTTTTTAAAGCCAATTTCGGACGGGCGACAATTTGGAATGAAATGAAACAGAAAGGAAATGTAGCAACATAAGCAGATCCATGTAAACAAATTGGACAATTCAGGCCTCACACAACTTACCTGAGGTGCCGCATAGGCCGCTTGTACCAGCTGTTGCTGCTGCTGTTGTTGCTGCTGCTGTTGCTGCTGTGTGTTGTAGACGGGCTGCTGCTGTTGCTGTTGTTGGTACTGTTGCTGCTGTGTTTGGCCGGGAGCTGGCGGAATCTGCATTTGTGGATTACCCTGCTGAGGCAGTCCGTTGGACGTTGGCCCATTTCCAGTGGGTCCATAATGTGATCCCGGCTGTGGTGCCATCTGTTGTTGCTGTTGCTGCTGCTGCGGTTGTGGCGCCGGCGGTGCGCTGAGGGAATTCCTTTAGTTTGTGAGCAAAATTTTGAAGTATCGACAATGCGATGCGAAGATCGATCGAATGTTTGTTGTTTAGAGAGCATGAGGACATGAAACAACGAATGACGAGTAGCGAGTAACGAGTAAAGACGTGTAAAAAGTACGACGACAATAAACAGTGTAAGATTATGTGTGTATGAGTAACGAGTGCGAGAATTAAGTAACGAGTAACGAGTAACCATAACGAGCGAGATTAGCGAGTGTTTACAGTATTAAAGTTTACGTGTTGTACAATTTACGTGTATGTTATACGTGTATGTTATACGTGTATGTTATATATACGAGTGACACGACGAATGGCGAGTTGCGCGGCGAGTGACGAGTAGATAGTCGCAAGTAAAGAGTTTATTAACAGATACGTTGACGACAACAAACAGAACGGCGTGCAAGAAATGTGTGTATTAGTAACGAGTGACGAGTAACGAGTACGACGACAACAATTAGTACAAAGTACGTGTTAGGTGCATGTGTGTGAGTGTTTGAAAGAGAAGAGAAACGAATGAAATCATAATAAATGTAGAGAGAGACGACTGATTGATTGATTGACTGATGACAAGGCATGCCATATAAACAATAAAACCATGTTATCAATAACCCACCTGCTGGTGCGATGATGTCCCTGCGGCGTTGGCGGACTCTGTGGTATATTATTCTGATTTGTCTGCGATGTGGGCGTCTGAGCCGAGGGCGTTATATGACCGCCAATACCATTGTTCTGTCGCAATATTGCCGCATCCTCGCTGGTCATTGTACGATATCCCATATCCTCCTCGTAACCATTGCCATTTGTTGGTTGCCCGGTGGGATTGTTGACCACTCTTCCGCTTAGCACCTAGAAATTAAAGCATTAGAGATGAAGTAAAATCAAGAGATGGAAAAAGTATTTACCTCCAGGGCATGCATCATGGCGCGCGCAAAGTTTTCGGCATCGCTCTGGCTGGAAAAGTTGAGACCATAAACGTACTTGGAGTCGCGCCATTGATGAAAGGTTGCCGTGGCCTGATTATATTTGAGGCCCTTCAATATGGAGCAATTGATGACCACCTCGTGATCCTGTAGCTTTCGACCAACGACACGGAATGTGTTATTCTGCTGATGATGATAGATCTGAACTTTGCTCAGACCCGATGAACTGCCCGATGGTACCCATTTCTTCTGGTTGTCATCGTACACCATCACAGAGGCGCGAGCTCCAATAATGCTTTGTTCACTACAAATAAGAAGAGGGAAAAAAAAACATTACTAAACATTTTGAAAAGTAATTAATAAAAGGAATATATTTGAACTTTGGATTACTTTCCAAGAAACCCGGGAAACGCTAATGATTGCGCATTACAAAGGGAAATAGTAAAAAAGACAAGAGACAAGCATGAAATCCAGAATACTTTCACAATTGTCTAGAATAGCAGCAGCTCAAGCTTCTGAAAGGAGAAAAAAATCAAGTCAAAGCCATCGACAAAGCGGAAAGCGAATCATTAGATGATTAATTCATAGACACTTGACTTCATTTCTCAGTGCTCAGTGCTTGGATCTGGCTCTCTTGTTCAGTTCTTTCCCCATTTGTGTCTCGGCTTTCAAATAGTTTCACACGATGCTGACTTGGGCTGGAGTGCAGTGATCTTGAGCTGAAGCTGAGTGTAGTTTATGCAGCTCTGCAGCTCTGGGCAGGAAATGTAATGCATTTCTTTAGGTTTTGCCAAGAAAACTGCACACCTGTCACGCAGTCGTCATCGTTGCAGGCCGATTAAATAATTCTAATGAACTTTTGTGCAACCTTTAACATTTTTTGTTATTGCTTTTCTATCATGCTCTTCTTGTGTTGACAATTAAAGCGGGAAAAGTCAACACTAGACAACACACACACGTAAAAAATGCTGCAAACAACAACATGACATCGATGAGAATTCAGCCAACAACTGTCTTAGTCTCATTTGTCGAGTCGAATCGAGTGTGTGTGTGTGTGTGTTAGTGGGCAACAACAACTACAGCAGCAATAAAAACGAGTTAAGATCCAAGTCTGACTTTGTCTTTGGCTGCAGAGAATTCTCGCAGTTGTCGACTTGATCAGACCAAAACTTGAGTAGTTTTGCACTTAAATGGATCTCAAGCTAGTCAAAAGTCAGAGGGAGACAGGGCGTGAGGGGCGGTGCAGCTACAAGTCCACAGCTGTGCCGCCTTATATAACAAATCAACTGGCTTTTTGGCTTTGAAGCTAAAGCATTTTTACAGCATACACGATTTGAATTCGCGGAACGAAAGTGAAGTTTATCTATGCATACTTATAATTTGCACTCGTTGAAGTGCTACAAAGGAGCATACGCATTATTGCGACAGTACAGTAGTCACTCGCCAACATGACTCACAAAACAGCGTGCCGTGGAAATTGACACGACTTGATTTCAGTTTAGCTGGAATTTTAATTTACGTTTACATTTCCGTGGTTTACTTCCATTCTGTTTTGGGTTGAGTATTCGTAAACATTTTACAGGCTTCTCAATAGAGAATTTTTAAGTGTGGCTTCAGCTATTGTCCGTCCTCCAACTACTTCCCTTCTTTCTTTGTTCAGACTCTTTCTCTTTCTGTTTTCCATCCTTAAACGTTTTACAGGCTTCGCTTAGAGTCTTCTCAACTGGCGTTTAACCAAAATCAAAGGCATTGCTTCACTGCCTGCTCAAATTGTTTGGCAAATGGGCATGTGCTCAGTTAATGAGTTGAATGCAGTTTGCATTCCATATTTTTTTTTGTTTTTTGTTTTAAAGACTTCATTACGGCGACGCTGGCAGTGCAGGTGAAATTTTCACTTTGTTTTTCACTGCTCAACTTATGGATTAATTCGTGCGTTAAGTTTAATGCTGATTTGCGGCACGAATGCACGTTTTTTTTTTCTCTCACTTTTCTAATTAGCGTTAAATTAAAAGCACTTGTAAGCACATTGACTACGCAGCTAAAGAAAAGAGCAAAGAAAATGCTATTTTTGGTTCTAAACGAAGGAATATTTACAAAAAGAGTAACGAGCAGAAACCAATAAGAATGATTTGCCTATAGTGAATTCGGTTATATATAAACTCTTTCCTATTCGACGAGTAGCGAGTAACGAACAACGAGTAACGAGTACAGTAATGCCAACAGCTGCGCCTAATTGGATCACGTTTTTTACACCAAATGGAAGCAGATTACACGCTCTAAATGCAACAAGGACGTACGTAATAAAAGTGGCTTCAAAAGAAAAGCGAAAGGAGGGAGAACAAATGATGAAAACATACGTAAAAATGAGTTTATCTTTGACCGAATTATGCCGACGCTGAGGGATGCGTTGTATGTGTTCGTGCTGTTGTTGTTGGCGCTGCTGTTGTTGCTGCTGCTGATGCAGTTGTTGCAGCTGTAGATAATGATGTATGTTGCTATAGAGATGATGCTGCTGCTGCTGTGCTGCTGTCGAACGCGGTGATCTAATTGAGAACGACATGGAGCTGGCCAGTCTGGACGATACAGTGGAACAATTGGATGTGGAAATTCTCTTAGGAATGGGTACAGAGGCAGGGACAGGGGCCGGTGGAGCAGAGACTGGGGATTGAGGCAGAGGAACGCACTTGCGCAATGTGGAGAATATGGCAGTTGAGGTGGAAGAAACAGAGGAGGAACAAGAGGGAGCAGAGACCGAGACAGTGGCTGGTGTGGACATGGATGTGGCGACAGTGTCTAGATCTGTGTCTGTGGTTAGTGATAATGGTGATGATGAAGTTGTCGCCCATTTGGATGGAGATGATGATGATATTTGTGTAGCACCAACACCTACGCCTTGCGGTACGTACAACGGCTGATCATTGAGCTGCGTCGGCTCCTGTGACTGTGTCCAGGTGGGCGCCTCATAGATGACAGCAGACAGGCTAGTGGGCGTGGTCGCCATCGTGGGATTGTGCGCGCCTTGAGCCTTGGGCAACTGCAATACCAGCTGCTCATGCTCATGATAGGTGGTAGCAGCGCCAGCACCGCGTTGCCTCAAAAGCAACTCTTGCTGCTGATAATGGTGATACATGGGATGCCGATAGTCCAGCAAATCCAATTCCTGCAGCTCCTCAATGCTGTAGTAATCTCCGCCAGCCATGGGCATAGCCACGCCCTTGGATGTGGCCTTGCTATACAAGCTTTGACTACGCTTTATCAACATCTGCTCGGATTGAGCTTGAGCCGTGCTCTGTGCGCTGTGCAGTAGCTGCAGTTGTTGCGGCTGCTGTGATGCTTGGAACTCGCACATGGTTGGCTGATGATAGGCCAAAATGGGACCAGATACGGCGGCATTTCCATTAGATTTCTTGCTTGTGAACGAGGTTTTGGCGTAAAGTTTCTTCATGGCCATTAACTATTGGTAAACATTTGCAGAGGCGAATAAACACACACACACACACACAGTTGGCGACACACACGTTCACACGATCCCACGATCAATAAATGGAAATATTTTTTATTTTAATGTCTGTTTGTCTAGGTTCGCGACGAGCTCCGTCAACACGCGGCTGATCGAAATCGAACCTCAATTGAGACTGAAACGACACCAAACGAGTCTCAGGCAAAGTCTGGCTCCAAAGAAACACACAACAGAAAGAGAGCGACACTTGAAGAGCGCAAAGCAAAGAGCAGAGCACAAGAGAGCGCTCACAGCTCACTCTAGATCCCTCTCACGCTCTGAGCGGTTACGTTTATGAGCTCTGCGCTTCGACTCTCCGGTGCTGCAGGGCAAATAATTACACCTTCCCCCGAAGACAATAAAATAATGAGACGTGGACTAGGTAAAAAGATCCATCAACAGATCGCTTAAGATCATTTTTGTCTAGACTACAGACTCCAAACTCAAGACGCTCAAATCAAAGCCTAAGACGCTACAGGAACTATCATTCAGTCAGTTAAATGTACGCTCTAAGAGCGTGTGTGTCGCTGCCCCTGCCTCTGTGTGTGTGTGTGTGTGATAATTACTTAAGAAACGAGCTCAATAATTTATATTTCCCCCTCGAGTGACTATTACAAACATTTTTCGTTCCACAGAACTGGCAAAGGGTAAAGGGGTAGAGCGAAGAGAGGAAGTGGAAGTGGATACACACACACAGCTTGTGGCATGCTATGAAAAATTCATATAAATACTTGATATAAGTCCAAGTCCAAGACTCTCTATATTATATATATAAAAAAAAAACTATTCTACAGTTCTTGAGCGTACATTTCCAATTAACATTGTATTTGTCTATTGTGAATGCCGTTTACTGTTGTTGTTGTTATTGCTGTTGTTACAGCTCGTTATTAAGCTCAAGAGTCTGGTTTTTTAATGCTGTCTGATTTGAACTGCGATTATCGTGCAGCTTAATGGCTTTGTCAGAATTGGGCTGGACCAGCTAAGAGTCTATAGCCAAAAGCTCTGGCCAAAAACCGAACAGCAAGCCAAAGCTATAGCTCAAAACCTGAACAGCAACTCGACAGATCAATGAATCGTGTGCCGTGGCTTAAATGATTTGGCAATTTTTTTTATAATTTCATTTATATTTGGGCTTTAGCGGTATTTTTCTTGAGTACGTTGTCAGCTTGAAAAAACAATAACAAATGGCGATTACATAAATCATAAATGGTTTGTGGGAATATCGAGGCACAGAAACTACGGCATTTAATTACAAAAACTTTGAAAATTCTATAACTTTTTCAACCCGTAGTATTTATAAAAATAAAAGTACTAGAAATACACTTTAATTAAGAAATTTATCGGTAGTAATGTCTATAAAATAAACTGCAGGGTAGCTCATTAGTCGTGCTGCTTTTGAAGCAGACTTTAAGCCATTGCCTGCAGCTGGTTTCGCTGTGCAAAAAAGCACATAAACCTCTACAACTTTTTTCCCCATCATGTTTGTATTATTTTCTACGGTTACACACATTTCAATTAGGGGAATAAAAAACCAATAACGACAAGATATTATCGTGACCCATTTCCACGCACCTCGCTCTCACAAAACTCTTGCCAATATAATTAAAACTGAAGAGTTTTACATAAGTGAAATGACGCTGAACTTTGCTCTTGAATTTGTTTTTTCATTTACCCAATATCAAAATAATGCACTTCAATTACAGTCGACTGAGAATGCACTTTAAACCAATTAAATGGAAATTATTAAAAGTTTTCCCCTCCAGAAAGAAAATTATACACTATTTTGTATGCCTCGCTGAGCAATTGGAGCTGTACTTTGAGCAGGGGGGGTAGCGGAGAGTAGTGGAAATTCACGCCACAAGTTTCGTGTGGTATATGCAATATAGTCTACTTTGGGGCATACCTCGACAATTGCTGCAACTGCAACTTTATTTGGAACTCCAAATTCTTAGCGTCTTCAGCAGTTGTCGGACAAATGTTACCCATCGAGCTGACCGAATGAAACTGTTAAAAAGGCGACAAAACATTGGCCAAAACTGACACAGAAAAGCCAAGTTTAAAACATTTCCCCAATTTCCTTAGAGACAAACACTCCAGCGACATTTAATGATGACGCACCCAGAAAATGAGTCGCAAAACACGACGCTTTTATTTTTTTTTTTCCTGCGTTTTCATTTTCTGTTCTTTTTTTTTGTGCTTATGAATCAGTTATTAAGCCGCTAAGGGATAAAAAGCCCTGACTAAGCAGGGCCACAACCGGATGGGCCACTCCCCATCAAATGGGCACCAAAACAAATTATGGGCATCAACCTAAAAGTAAAGTTAAGTAAGCTCAAGTCTGTGCCTGTCTAGGGTTGGGTTCCTTTACCTGATAACCCATAAATATTTGCCCAAAACACACGAGACAAATCGTATATGTGTGTTGTCTATTGTCTATTTTTAGGCCTAGCAGACACACACAGGTGTTAAAGCAGCTCAAGTGAAGCCTTGAACTTTTCCCAAACTGGGGACAGATCAATTGAAATATAAAGTCGCTGCTAACGACGTGATTATTGTGACCAGGTTGTCAATTGAGTTACACATCGAATACAAACGAATATTCGATAGCAATTTAAATGACATTGTCACAGAATCTTCATAATTGAAATGTCCTTCACACAAATCAAATGCAAAGCGAAAATCAAACGAGTACACTGAGAGAAAAGGAAGTATATGTAGACTTAAACAGAGTTTATAGAAATGTAAGTCTATTGCTTATAGTTTGTTATAAATTTCTAGCAGTTTACTTTTGTTTTCCAATTCTTGCTACCCTTTTTGTTGCACTGTAGCCAACAGATGTAAATTACAGCAGTTTTACTCGGCTATAAAATTCTGTTTTAAATGGAAACTGTTTGAAAATTTATATACTTACGTCATTTTAGCTGTTGTAGTTGTTGTTGTTTTCTGTTGGTACGTGAGAAAAACCGTGTGGTATGTATCACTTTTATTTCTTTTTGGGGAAGTTGTTTGTTGCTCTCAGCTCTCTCTTGCTCTTGCTCTGCGTTTCTCTTCTCTATTTCCTTCCACTTATCGTTGTAAGTTCTTCTGCTGGTTGTAGTTTAATTTGATTATGAGATCTGTAAGTGGAGTTGAAAAGAAAAATAACGATTACTCGATTAAAACTTGCACGTGTTCCGCTCTCCACAGACACTTTATGTGCCATCAAAAATGTACGAGTTTCCCTTTTTTACAATTCGTTTCAATTTTAATGATGTGAATGCTTTTATACCCTTTAAACCTATTATCTAGTGTGACTTGTTTATCCTTTTTCCAATCGAATGCATATAAATGTATATTCGATAGGTTCTGTGTAAAGCGGTGACATTCATGGTGGGCAAAGAATCGTGACGAGAAAGTATAATACAATCAAACTGAATTCTATGCGTTACTTCTGCTTGATTCTATTCGCAGTTAATCTATGGCCTAAGCCCGTGCTGACCTCGGCGATAAATCAATGAAAAGAGACCTTGAAACTAAAGTTAGTGGCTGCCATTAGCGAAACAAGCGTTGACTGACAAATGACAGCAAGTGAAAGCAGCTGCTGTTGTGGCTGCTGAATTAATAACAAGTCAAGCTATACTATATAGCAACTGGAGTCTAGTAACAATAAACCTACTGATAGACAATACGCTACGGTTTCTGTCTTATGACCTATTTCGCTTGTTTTGCTTTCATTCGCCTCAGATGACATCTTAAGAGGAAGAAAGAAGCAGAAGAATTCTAGGCGGAGTATAGAAAAGTTAAGTTCTTAATGAAAGACCACAAGTAGCTCATGATAAATGCAAAGCAGCGAAAATTGCCATATAAATCGGGTCAGTGCATGGGCCCCAGAGAAGCTCTATCTAGGTAAGACTTTATCCCAAAACAACCCCTTGACTCTGCCATCCACAAATTGCAGCAGCCGAGAATTTTCTGTCGCGGTACTAACAAAATGTTGACCTACTTTGAAGCTCTCAGTGTCTGCTTCGCCTACCCATTCTCCACCTACACCACCACTAACCTACCACCCTCTCTCTTTGCCTCCCTTTCTTCCCTCTGACATCGCTTGCGTCATAGTTTTGCTGAAAAACCTTCACAATTGTCAACCGAATTTGTTGCCGGAAGTGTGTACGCGATTTACAGAAACCATTGCGTACAACTGCGCCTCTCGTACTGCTATCATAGTTACTACTGTACAAGTACAGCAGTGGCATAAATCTACACTCTCCCTGACCTATAAGCGCCCTCATAATTTATTTAATTTTAACAGAATTCTCACATGAAATCAGGGCATGTTGGAATAGGTTCATTTTAGCTTACATATTTTTTGATTAATAATTTTCATATAATAAAATTATGTAGCAGTATTATGCTTAGCTGGGAATTAACTATTATTTTAAATTGGTTTTTTTCGCATTACAGCTAAAACTTCCCTCGTTGGGTTAATCCTGTTAATGGGCTAGCAGTTTGCGAGTTAATTTTGTGCACGTATGGGGAATTCAATGCTAAGGAAACCTACGTTCTGGGGCAGCACATGTGCCGCTTCCTTCTGGCGAGACCTGTCCTCAAACTGAAGGCCAATTAAAATGTCCAATACAAACACACCCCTCAATACCAGGGACTCTCCCCCACTCACTACAACCATTTGACTTCGTTTTCGGTTTCAAAAACTTCACCCCTCGAGTGAATGACGTTTCCAAACAGCAAACAAAACAAACACTTTTCACTGCATCGTTTCAAATTCGCCATTTAACAACCCAAAGGCAGCGAATTGTGAATCCCACATATAAGGGTGAGCTCCATACAACACCCGGGGTCTTCACTGGAGAGCGTTTTTTTTGTTTTCATGCAGAAACTCATATATTTCCAGGAATTTTCATGGCTTTTACGTGGATTCAACTCTGGGTATGATGTCAGTGGACACACCACACACAATTTCAACCCAAAACTCATTTCCTTTTCAGTTCGCACTTCCCTTGTCTATTTGTCAAAAGGACAACAAAATGTTTGCAGCTTAAATACAGCAAAACAAATGAATGAATAACAACAAATTTGGCTGTCGCATTGCACATGAAAATTCCCCAATATGTTGTTTTTATTGTTGTTGTTGCTGCTTGCGTGACACATTAGATTTGTTAAAAAGCTTGGCTAAAAGGTCAAATGTTCATGACTTGATTAAGCATTTGTAATTAGACAGAACAAAATGTGGTACAACTAGCAGATTTAATTTAATCAAAATCAAAGGAAAAACAGTTGAGATTAAATTAAATTATAGGAGTATGAGTGGAGTATTTAAAGCCATGACTGAGTTATATTATTAATAATTCTTTATGAATAAAGTTCTTTAAAAAAGAACTCTTTTAACTTTCCCTAGAAATCCAGCGCTTTAAACCCTCCCTTTGTTTGCCATTTTTGCGCAGTATTTAAACGTCATTGCAGCGGAATTAATCTCACTGCACCTGTTCTCTTAGTCAGCCAATTAACACCAACAGTTCCTGGCTAGAAAAAACACTGGAAGTAGCATACATACATATACAAAAATGATGCATTATGGCCCTTCCATATTCTGTTGCCTTTTCAGTTGCCGACAATTTCCATTTATATTCTTGACACTCGCATAATGCGATTCATTTTGAGCGAAGAATCCAAAACTGGTTTCTGCCCAAATGGGAAGGGCTTGCAGTCATTGTTTATTTCTCTCTCGCTCTCTCTCTCTCTGTACTTGGCTTAATTACTAAATTATGCTTTAATTTGGCTCGATGTGAATTTGGGTCGTCACATCAAAGTCGCCGTTTGAGCTGCTCAAATGAATGTGGAGCAGTTGATAAACAACAAAAACTTGTTGATGGATTTGCCAAAAAAGCGAGACCAAAGAAAGTTGCCTGACTTGCAAATACCCTGTTTATGTTCTCTGTCTTTGTTTGCTACCGACTTTAGCCTTATTTCTTT
This sequence comes from Drosophila acutilabella, assembly GCA_035046005.1. Classification (NCBI taxonomy): domain Eukaryota; kingdom Metazoa; phylum Arthropoda; class Insecta; order Diptera; family Drosophilidae; genus Drosophila; species Drosophila acutilabella. Next base: position 8,790,052 of record JAWNOK010000024.1, on the reverse strand, counting down.
CAGTGTAGCTATTATTACGGCTGGGAATGACCCAATTCTGCAGGTCTAAAAACTCCCAGGCATATCAAAATCGGCAAATGAAGCGAGCACTCAAGCGGCAAGACAAGTTTTGCATCTCATTGTGGCAGGGCTTCTCTTCTACTAGAGCCACCAATTAACCATGTTTCCATCTACCAATTTTATGCCAGCAACAAGCTATTAATTTGTTTAAACTCAATACAGCTCTCCACAGTGAGTTCAATTCGAAGCCCAAGTTTAAATCAAAGTTTGACCCTTAATTTGAATGGGTGTAGTATTGGCAAATAGGTAAATCTTATAGAATTTTGGTACACGCTCCACTTCCAAGCAAACATACTACACATACTCTGGGAACATTCATCATTATCGTGTAGTTGTTGTTGTTGTTCTTGCTGTTGTTTTGCTTGAGTGACGGACAGAGCGTCAATTTAATGAAGCGGCAATTCGTTTTTGGAAAAATGACAGCAGAACGACCGATAATTATTGAATAATGTTTTTTTTACAACATCATCCATTAGCCCCCGTCTTCTTCTCCTCCTCATTCTCCTCTCATTTGCTTTCTTTGCTTTCCAATTGTCCATATATATTTTGTAGTCTTTTGTTGTTATCGCCACAGATGCCAGAAATGTATGTTTCAGTGATAAAATTTCAACGAGAAAGCGCACAACAATAGACGTCTATTAAATTATGACACTATACTACGCTGCACACAGCACTAGACTGCCCTACACAGTTCTACAATAAAGTACAGGGCGTGGAGGAAGCCAGCATGTTGCAAGATAGCGAAATACACAGAGTTCAAGTGAGAAGCGGACATGAAAATATCATAATCATAATATAATCAGTTAACACATGAATTGTTGGCAGCGAGGGGAAGCGAAGAGTGCAGGGAAAGGGTCAGGGAAGGCGGAGGTAGTGGCATGCCACAGCAATTGAGCGCAAAATAACAAATAAAGTAAATGGCGACAATAGCAACTATCACAACAATAAACAATGCTACTGAAGAAAGTAATCGACTAAGAATATACCCTGGAATATGCAATTAAAGCGACAGTCCTTCAGAGTGTTTAGAATAAAGGCCAAAGTTGGTCTCCTAATTTATTTATTTATTTTATAAATTTTTTTTACTAAATTATACCTTCCCCTTACCTCAAACATCACAATCCTCTTTGTTTTGATTACAGGGTATGTGCAGAGTTCAACTCGTGGCAGGTAACCTGCTTATGCAAGCAAAAAGTATCAACTACCGACCTTTCATATTATACGAAATACTTTTCCGTCTCAAGTGCAACAGAGGAAATCTCTCTAGAACTCACGGCACTTAGGAAATGTGCAGCTAAAAGCACCGTCTACTGGTATGTATGTGTGTGTGTGTGTGTGTGTGCGACAAAAAGTATTTTCATGCAATCAAAACGAAAAGAAAACTTTGCTCCGTCAGCTTTTATAGTAAGTAGAAAAGAAAAACATAAAAAAAAAGGAAAAGAAAAGAAACCCATTGGATGCCTGTTAAATTTCAGAATCAGTTCCAAGCCCCAGAGCCAGAACTAGTGCACAAATCGGAATCGGAGTCGGAGTCAGCGTCAGAACAAACCAAACCGACCGGAAGCACTTCAAGTGCTTGCAATTCCACTTTAAGGCATAGTACGAAGTGTGCAACTGTTTGAGTCAAGTCATGAGGGCGTGGTGAAGGAAGAGGGCAACAGTGCTGTCTGTGTAGCCAGTTAAAAGCTAGTCATAGCTGTTTTATGATTTAAATTAAAATTTAGAGTTTAATAACAGCAATAAGCAATAATCTTTACAAATATATTAAAATAACCAAATTACTAACGATCTTAAGAATAGTACGGGAACGGCTCTTGCTTAACACCCCTTCAACTGAATTTACGCACAATATTCCATCAAAAACTTTTACACAATTCCTTTTTAGCTATTTTTATCTCCCTTTATTTTCAGAGTAGCTTTTATTGCTCATAAAACTTTGCCAACACTGCTGAATAGTCAGCAACTCGAGGAAACTTTCCGAGTTTGACGTTGAGTTGATATCAGCTGCGGTCACTGTGGCAACTCAAATTTAAATCCATTCTTGAAAAAGATTTGTATTTAATCAGCGTACAGAGAGCATTTCCCGTATCTCAATGGTTTGCGAAATGTCCGCATTACAAATATTTCAATATTACAAAATTGCAATATGCTATTCAAAATTGTTTCATTTCATTTTCTTTTCCTTTTTATTTTTTTGGGGTTTTCGTGTCAATGACTTTGTTAGTTTTATGGTTTATGGTTCATTAGCTTGCGCAATGACCTCCATATAAATATTTGTTGTTGAGGGGGCGACCTTTGAATTCTGCGCACTTTGCTTTTATTTCGATTGGACTTGGCCACATTTTCATGATCAATTTTCACATCGTAATTTACCTTGAATCGATAACAACAACAACCACATTAATATTATATAACCACAACAATAAAATCTCTAAACAGCCAGAAGAAAACAACAACAAAAAGTGTTTTTCTATTTTGTGCTTTCCCAGAAAGGCCCACAAACACAAAAGAAGGAAAACATTTGGTGGAAAAGCATTTAATACATACACAATATGCGCCGAAGATTTGGGTATTTTCGTATGGAAATTCTTGGAAAACAAAGCCATTGAAATATCGGTAAATCGGTAAGAAAAGTCGCTTAGTCCCGATTTTAAAATAAAATTTCCGTTTCAATTAAACTGCAACTCGTTGGAAGAAAAAAAACTGAAGTGCAGTCGTGCCACAAAGGAGAGCGTCAGACCGTAAAATAACAGCAAACGGGAAAACAGAAAACGCGATTCAACTGGAGTTGAAGGCGTTGCGAAGCAGTAGGAAATGGCCAGGAAAAATCAGTTTAAATGCAGGCCTCCAACTCTGGCTAAGGCCAGTCGGTGTCTGTGGTTAAGTATCTGGGCCGTAAAAAATGGTTAAACGTAGCGCCAATCAGACTAATAAATATAAGATTTAAATAAATATTTATTTATTTATTTCTTAATGTTTTGCGTGCCAGGCGCATAACGAAAACTAATTAAATATTTACTTTTTATGAACTATATAACAATTGATTGATTGCTGTGGATTTCGAAGCATAAACAATTTCTTCAAGTGTTGGTACTGCTGACAAAATTGTGCACAGTGCATTGCTCAGCCAGCTGAGGCCGCTGCTTTCTAACTCAAATTTCATGGCATATATTTTTTGCAATTATGCTTTTATAACTACGTTTATGCAATGAAATTCATGACTTCTGCTTAAATATGTTAGTTGTAGTTTTTAATCGCAATTCATGGAATGATTTCGCGTATTGAGCTTAGTATAAACGCAGTTTGTTTGCTCTGTGTAGCTTAGGATTGTGAGTGATGATTTTCTTGATACCATATACGTCTGTGTGTACATATATATTCATGTACTTGAGCCACAATGAGGCGTCGGCCTCCAAAAGCTAAAACTAAAGCCAAGACAATGGAACGAAGCGTCTGAAAAAGCTGCCACTTAAGCGAATTTCATTCTTCGTACTTCGTTCTGCTTATCTGTGCAATTCGTTGCTTCTATCTACAATTTATGCCATATGAGGCGTCAGAGTACATACATATATTTATCATACATTATATTCACAGACTCATATCGGGTAAATTCGTCCACTCCCATTCATGTGCAATGCTGAATAATCTCCGATAAGTTCCTGTACTATAAAATAGACAGCAAGCAATTATTATGCCTGATTTTGGTTGCAGTGTACAGCGTACTCTATTGATATGCAACAGGGCACGAACTTGAGACTATTCCCTTAGCCAACAACTGAACTGACAGTGAATTGTTGCCAGACACATGCTTAAATCATTCCATGAAGATAACTCATATCTAAATTGGATTCCTTTAGACTTTTTGTTATCGTTTCACATTCCGCTGGCAAACAAATCTCGAGAAGTATTAAATTGTTTCCTCATTGCACAAATGAATTTCATGAATGGAAAATAATTAAAAATTTACAAATTAATAAAACAACAACAAACAGCAACAGCAGCTAAGAAAATATCAAAAGTGGCAGAAGCGTCAGAAGCTCGAAGCTCTAATGAAAATCCAGACACGTTCGACGCATCCGATAGAATTGAAACAAAGAGAGAAAGGGAGAGATAGAGGGAGGAAGGGAGGTAGAGAGAAAAACAGACAGGGGGGGGAGCTTCTTAAGACTTATGAATTATGCAGTTGATGTTGGCGCACCATAAAATTGAATATAAATGCTTTTAGGAAAATGGCACATCGTGGTTGTTGTTGTTGTTGTAATAATAAAGTCATTAGGCAATACGACAATTGTGGCAACTAGCCACTAACCGATAACGGAAAGGAAGTTAGCGGTAACAGACTTGTGCTAACCAGTTAACCAATATAAAAGCTAGAATTTAATAGCAAAAGAATTTAGAATCTTCTTGCTCGTTTAGTTTTACCCGCATTGTCAGCAAACAGAACAAAACCATAAAACAAACAAACAAAAACCGAATGCAGTTTTATTGGATGCTGTGTGTGTGTGCGTGGGAGGGTGAATGAAAATTATTACAACTGGAAAAAACGTAACCTTAAATCGACTGCGGAAATGTTAATTAGATTTGTAAATGTCAGAGTTAAATGCATTGGCCAGCAAAAGCTAAATGCTATGACACGCGTGCAGGAAGTTTAGTCACAAGTTGACGGAGCAAGTTTATGATTCAGTGCGAATTTATAAATCAAAGCGCATGGAGTAATAGCGGCAAAAGGAAAGAGACAGAGATACAGAAAGCGAACGCATGGAATACGTGGAAAAAGTTTGTAGCGATTTCTGTGTACAAAGTTTTAGTCATCGTTAAAAATGCCGAAAAGCAGAGCACAACAAACGTAAACAATGGCTGCGTAAGGCGAAAGGGGGAAAAATGAATGACTGATAAAACTAAACAGGGAGCATGTGTGTGTGTGTGTGTGTGTTAGGGTGTATGTAGTGTACACAGTGCACGCATTTCGGTTATAATTTGTAATCTTATCACTGAGTAGACGTCGTCCCCAATTGCAGCTGGGTGGACAAACTAGGTTAACAGTGTTTAACTATTTGAGTATACCTGAGTGTGACAACGCAACCGCTGCTACTACTATCTATTGAGTCCTCTGCGCTTATGTAGCTAAAAGTTAAATGGCAGCAGCTATGCAACACTGGCAAACAAAGCAAGCACAAAGTGCAGCAAAAATGCAAATTTACTCCTCATCCAATAAATAACAAATCCATTTGAATTTGCTGTTGTCGCTATTGTTGTTAGTTTTGTTTTTGTCTGCTTTGTGAACTGGTTTTCGGCTTTTTGTTTTAGCCCTAGGTTTGTGGATGTGTATGTGTGTGTGTTTGTGAGCTGCGGGTCTTTGGCCCGCTTCATTTGGCAGCAACGAACGAACATAAAATAAAAATGTGAGTCATGTGACTCCAGTGTGATGCAACTTCGTTGTCACTTCGTGGGAGGCCGAGGAGTGGGGAGATTTGTATGTGCATGTGTGGAGGAAGGCAGAGGGGCTAGAGGTTAAGTCAGGCCTTGGCGGTGCATTGACATTTAAATGTTGCACAGAAACAAAACCAAAGCCAACATTGGTTGCCATAAATTAAAGTTCAAGCAAACATGATAAAGATGAAAGAGAAGTCGAAACATCAACAGCCCCACCCCCCAACCTCATATTCTCATTGTCGGTTTGGCTCTCTTTCGGTCTCTCCCGCACACACCGACACACACACACACACGCAAATTGGCAACGGTGAGTTTTGTTTGTTTGGCAACCTGAAAATGGGAGTACAGGAGTAGTTTACGAGAGAGGATATATGCTTGTGTATGCGTATGTGTGTGAGAGCCTGCGCCCGGTAACACCAAAAACAAGCTGCAAAATGCTAACAGCAGCACTAGCAGAACAACAGAAGAGCGTTGCAGTGGAGCAGCCGAGGGCAACGCACAAAAACAATTAAAGCTGGCGCAAGGCACAGCTGGCACACACATACACATACACAATGTAAGAAATGAAATGCAAAAAACAGGTTTGGATTCCACAGCAGATGCGACAGCTGTTTTAAGTGTCTATTGGTCAACATGGTAGACTGAAACTGAAGCCGCAAAAATAAGAAAAGGCGAGCGTGAAATTCACACAAAATTTAAATAAAATGCGCAAAATGGCATTAATAATTAAGCTAGAGCAACCAGCTACGGTACACAAAAATATACACACACACATACAGACGCATGCGAAAAAGGGCGTGTTGTGTGAAAGAAGAAGCAGAAAAGGGAGCAGGAATGAAGCAGCAGCAGCCAACGTCGACGTCGGCGTCGCTGTCGCAGCAGCCACCGCACTAAAAAGGGAGCAAAAAGCGGAAGTCGTGGGCAAAAACATGCGCAGAAAATGCAGCGGCCTCCGACGGGGCCAACTCGAAGACAGATTCCCCGACTCAGCAGATGCAGATTATAAATAAATATATGTATGTACGAAAAAAAAAACTTACCACAACATTTTGCTTAATTCCACAGTGAAAATGCGTTGGTGTTGGTGTCTGCTGCCTGCCAACTACTCCCTTTTTCCTGCTGCAGCAAGCAGTGACGCACACACGAACACACACACTCACGCTTAATGCGAGCGGCGGCGGGCAATGAGATAGCTAAATTAAACACCGATAAAAGAAGTGCTGGCTGCGTCTCGGTCTCGGGCTTTTCGCAGTCTTTTGTCAACTCCACTTTTACTTTTGCTTTTTCGCTCCGACGATAAATTTAATTCAACTTATTCGGTTTTGGGCCGCACTTTACTTCCACAGCACTCACACAAACAAATACACATATACACATACATATGAACGAAGAGCGAAAAACTAAACTCCTTTCAAGGAGTAGAGACACAATTTTTTTTCGGCTACTTCGTTTTGTTGTACTGCAACTCCGTTTTTATTTTTGTTTCCAGCTTTTAAAAGGAACTTGCTGTTATATTCGACCAAGATTGCAACCGCTTTTGTTTGTCTACTTGCAGACGCAATTTTTATGTTTTTTTTGCGCAACGCGATTTAATTTCGGCCAAACTGTGGGAGCGACAACAACACACCAGCGCCATATTTGATCTGATGTAAAAATTAGTGTTGACAAAACAATCGATGACTATATCGATAAAAGCCTAAAGAAGGTGTTTCACAGCGGTTAACGATAGCACGACTACTTATAATCGGAAAATATGCACACAAGTGGTGGGTACACACTGGCAATGCGGCGCGAACTTTTAACGACTTAAACTGACTGTATAAATTTGCGTACCTATAAAGTTTGATTGTTTAATACAGAGAAACATAGATTTTCACATTTATGTCTTATCCAAATGACTATTTTATTTTGATACACCAAGTGAAAAATTTTGTTACATTGCGGCGGTAGAAAAGTAAATAAATTAAAATACTTCGTTATATAAATAATTATGGTTATAATATTCTAAATACGGCCATGCAGTGCACCCTTATTTGTCTAATAGATGGCGTTGCGATAGTTATCCACGAAGTTTTGCACCAAACCGGGAATCTCCGGTGCTCGACACAAATACTTGTGTCCATACCGATGAACCCGATCGAATCGATGGAACTCCACAGGACCCCAGGATCGATCACGCTTATCCAAAGCATCGCGATACAGTTTATAGCCCAAATGGAATGGGACAACAACATCGTCCTCGGCATGTATGATCATAATAGGTTGAGGGAACTCACGCAGATGCCTGTCGCTCTCAAAGCGCAATTCATTATCATACATGGGCTGCGAGATGGTGAAGTCATACCAAGGCAAGTGCCTAAATAGACGCGAGAACGGATGCAAGCGTATCTCATCCCGTATATTGGTAAACGGACTTTCCAGTATTATGCCACGTGGTCCACGTTCCTTCAGACTTGCTAGTTTGGCAGCCATGTGGGCAGCGACTCCAGTGCCGAGAGAATGACCCCAGATGAAGATCGGATTCGATGTCAGATTGGCAATGTACTCAAAGACCATTATAGCATCCCGCACCACGCCGTCCTCGGTGGGTGAAACTTTCTCGGAATCCGCATAGCCACGATAATCAAAGGTGAAGACATGATAGTTCAGTTGCCGCAATAGTTTATAAACCTCTCCCCGATGACCACTGCCCCTTGTGGCTGTATTTCCGTGCAGATAGAGAACCACAGCGCCACCCGGCACACGGAGTAATCTCTCGTAGAAAAGCTGCTCATTCTCGGGCACAACAACAGGAAACTCGGCACGCAGCGCTGGCGACAACTGTTGTAGCTCCTCATTGTTACCATCTGTGTGGTTTGGGCCAGACTTTAGTTCGGCAGCCACTCGATTAGTTTCGTCCTCATTGAAGGCCTCCTCCACGTGCAGCTCGCGCTTGAAACGACGCACGGCATTCTTGGGAAGCACATGCCAGACTCCAATTCTCACACCGTTCTTATCCTCTTCATTATCCTTGCCGGTGAGGTAGAAATTACGTGTGGCATAGAGTCCAATGCTCGAGGGATTGTTCAGATCCAGTCCCCGCGGGTAGGTGACTATAAGGGTAAATTAATCAATGATTAAAAAAGGTTTATAATGTTTAATTGGAGACTTACTGAAGGTGAGGAAGAGTATGCCACGTTGAAGAGTCACGGAGTAGCGGAAGGCCAAGGGCAGCAGTACGAAGAATGCAATGGAGAACACTAGGAATGCTAAGAGGAAGGGAAGTCCAATTCTGTGGAGTAATCGCATTTTAAGGTGTTTTTTATATTAATTAATTTTTTTTGTGTTTTGATGTCTTGGGATTAATCGCGTTTGTTCTTTGACACTATCATAATTATACAACGGTTAACACCACAGCACAGATAAATTATTTACTAATACTACTACCAAAAAAACGACTACACACAAAAAGATTATAATAATAATAATAGTCAAAAATACGAAACTTAAAATATATGATGAGTAATTGAAGTTACAAAATTGATTTGACTTCACACAGTTACTGGATCAAGTTCGAAACGAAGCTGTCAGTGTTGCCAGTTGAGCCGATTTATAGCTAGATTGGGTTAAGTAATGCCAAAGGGGTGTAAATTTAGCTTTTAGCTAGTAGTAAGAGTAAGTTATAATAAATTGGTTTACGGCTTTTGCATTTTTCTCTCAAATCTAGCTATTTTCGGCCTTGAAGTTTGGCAACAGCGCACATCTTCGATAGCAAAAGCGGAACTCTAGCAAATTATGGCGCAATATTTATGCCACGATGCAAAAATATGTACAAATTGAAAATTATAAAAATACCAAATAAAAATAACAATAAAGTAAATCAAATTAAACTTATAAAACGTCTAAAAAAAGCAGGCAATTTAAAATGCATTTACAACATCCAATTATGGGGGCTAGATTACGTTGCGATCGAGCATAAATACTTACAGCCCAGTTAGCCAACCAATGAGAAGTGCTCCGGGAACGGTCGTTATGAATAAAACAAATACAAAAAAACTATATCTTTCAAGTTTTTTAAGCTCGCACATTGTGCATTAACTCAAATCGTTGTATGTAAAACGATGCTTAAACTTTTAGTTAATTATGTTTTTAGTTTCTCTTAGTATTTAGGGCTTGATTTGTTTTTGTTTTTGTCTTTGTTTTTATATTATTTTGTGCAATAGTTTACTCTGGTTTCTGTGTGTAATTCACTGAGCTTTACAAAAACGTACTATAAACTTGTACCCGAACGTTGGGAAGAGAATAAACAAAGTTACTTCATTATTAGCTTAGTAAAAATCAAAAAATATATTAAAAGCATGCAAAAAAAAAAGCCAAAAAAAAAAACTAAAGCTGAACTTTGGAATATAACCGAAATAAAAAAACGTATTTCATTGCTGCTGATAAGGCGAAATGTGTGTCGTCTTAAGGGAATTACATGAATCATGAGTAAATGATATATCAAAACTAATATTATTTACGGTAATGATGACGGTTGATAAAGTTATTGGAATGTGATATTTTTTTTTTTTTTGTTAGCAGCAACACAGAAACTATTTAAATTAGCGCAAAAATTTAAACTACAAGTTAGATTGAGTTGAAAGCGTTAGATTGAGAATAAAGACTTTGAATTCACCTCTTGAAGAAATGCCGCCTACGCGCAAAGAGCATAACTGTAAATATTCAAACAGTGGGGGGAAACACCACAGATCAAAAAAAAAAGAAAGAACAAGAAACATTGGGTTAGAAAGGCTTTGGATTAAACATTAATCATATAAACAAAAACGATTCTCAATGAAAATGGTAGTGTTGTTATTAATCTATAATGTATGCGTATAAATTTAGTTTTAATGATTCAACAATTTCACAAACGATTTTGATAAAGCGCGCAAAACACAGCGATCGTTTTCAACCAGCTCGTTTAGTTCCATAGACTGACTACTGATTTGAAGCTATGCATTGAAGCGAGCCGGCAGGCGGAACTCACACACACACGCACACTTCGCTCTCTGGCTTGCTCTCTCTTTTATCACCTGTGCTGGCAGAACAGCCGTTTCCTATGTAGCCAAAAGTGAGAGCAAATTGTAACAGCGACAGTAAATCTCAGCTAATTGCTCAATTTACAGGCAGCTAATGTTATTGCATTAACAGTGTTATTGCTGCTCTCCCGCTTTTATTCCGACAGCACTGCTCGCACTTCACTCTGTCAAGACAGCTGATCGCAATACTTTTCCTTGAATCTTTTTGCACAGATGACGTTCAGTTTACTTTATCGCGAATTGTGTGTGTATAATGAAACTAAGTTTAAATGCACTTGTAGCTTGACACCTCAATTAACACTAAGTGGAATTATTTTCTATTAAACTCACCGAAGCCTTTTGTTATGGAATCTATAGTAGAAAAATGCAGTTAATGTTTCTATTGTATTTTAATTGATTGTCCTCCACAGTAACATCTCATGTGGACAGTTGAGCCTCTTCTGCAGCCAGGGATCTGAAACATTTGAAAATTGAAATTAACACAGAAAGTATTTGGTTAAGGACGATTTTCAATGTCACACGGATCAATCAATATAATGGAATACATTATTTTATGTAATTAAAACTAATTCCAGACACTTCAAAAAAACTATTACCGGTATGCATAATAAATGCATTAACTTCCAATTTATTATAGTTCATCATACAGCAAACTACTTACCGATTGGTTATTGATATCAGCCGCTACATGCAGTTCAAGTAATTGTTATTTAATTAATATTTTATTAGATTAGTGTTCTTTTCGACAACAACCACCAGTGTGTACCCGACGCTCGCAGTGAAAAAAAAACAAACAGCTGATGATGTCTGCTCGATTTGTAGACGATTACTTATAGTAGGTATAATAATTTTAGATAAATTTATGATCTCAATTGATTGATTTGTTTACTGGGAGTATATTTAAAGTGAGCAGTGATAGTGAATATTAAGACTTCGGTGCTATTGACTTTCGATAAGCTCTGTAAAACCGATTTAATCGAATGATTTATTAATCAGCTGTGCTATGTTATGGGACTGTTAAACGACAGTAACTTTTCAGTCTTAACAGCTGTTAAATATTAAGCAGTTTTCTTCCAAACCGGTCGCCGGACAGTCCAATATATTTATATTTAACCAATTTGAATTGTTATGATTAAATATAAATACTTGTAGATAGGTAACAAATTCGAACCGGGTGCGATTAATTGCGGGCGCGCTGTTATTTACAGTACAGCAGACTGTTAAGCTTTGTTTTCTGCTGCGTTTGTTTGTGTGCGTATGGTTTGTTGCTGTTGGGACTGTTAACAGTTTTGATTTGACTCAACCAAAAAAAAAACAAAAAAAAAGAGAAACAAAAAAGGAAAAGCACACACAACGGCAGCGCCACAACGCGAGTGAGGATGAAGAGCTTGGACGAAATAAAGTTGGAATATCCGCTGCATTGGCAGATATGGAATGGCAACACTGAGGAGCTGCAGCAACAACTGCAGACTGAGCAGGTTTGTGGGAGTTAGTGATGGGTGTGGAGCTAGGGAGGGTGGCAATTTGATTAGGCGATTAGGTGCGGTTTCCACCCCGGAATCAAACGAACAAGTGTGCGTGTGCGAGTGCGAGTGTGTGTGAGAGTGTTTCTATATGTGTGTGTGTTTGTGTTGCTTTGCTAATTTAATTAGCGCGCAAGTGACGACTGCAAATAACAAAACAACAACAACAACATTGTTAGCTATATTAACAGCTTAACTTTCAGATTGATAAGGAAAAAATCGATCCGCGCGGTCGCACACCGCTGATGCTGGCGGTGCGCCTAGCGAATCTGCAATGTGTAAAGTGCCTTTTAGCAGCCAAGTGCAATGCCACCTACGAGCACGCAGGCTGGTCCAGTAAGTACCCCGTGTAATATACCCACCCAGCTGGGAATACCCATTAATTAATCGTCCTCTTCTTTAGTTGTCCAGGAGGCCGTGTGTACCGGTGATGTGGATATCTTAACTGCCATCATTGAGGTGCGTGATCTGCAGCGTCATGTGCAACGTGTAACGCACGTGCCAAAGTTGCTGCAACATTTATTGGATGCACCGGATTTTTATATCGAAATGAAATGGGAGTTCACCTCATGGGTGCCCCTAATGTCCCGCCTCTGTCCCAGCGATACCTACAAGGTGTACAAACGTGGCGCCAATGTGCGCATCGATACCACGCTCCTTGGCTTCGACAACAACACCTGGCAACGTGGCAATCGTTCCTACATCTTCAAGGGCGGCAGTAAGTTCGTTAATTCTCCTATTATACATAATACCCTAACCTCTTGTTGTTACAGAGGAGACTGCGACAATGATTGAAATCGATCATGATACGCACGAGGTGATGGTGGAGCAGATGAGCAGCGATATTGGTGACATTGTAGCCATACCGCCGCCCATTGGCACAGTGCGTGCTCGTCTCGCAGCGCCCGTCATAACCAACAACATTGAGATGGAGAAGATTAGCTTCGAGCGCAACAAATCCGGCATCTGGGGCTGGCGTAGCGAAAAGTCCGAGATCATTAATGGATATAACTGCAAAGTTTATGGTGCTAGCAACGTGGAGTTTGTCACAAAGACACGCATGGATCATCTTAGTGAAGAGCAGATCAAGGTAATAGTAGTGCTGTTGATCAGACTCTGCTAGTTAACTAATCTCTCTAAGCTCTGCTGCTTGTAGAACAAAACAGCGCGTACGCCGCTGCACAGTCTGCTGGGTATCGCCGATGAGGACTATGTGCCACCTGCGCTGGAATCCACCACAGCCATCAAAGAGCAAGTTAGTTTAGCTTTACAGTTCCCTCTATGATAAACCACTCAACTGTTCCATTTATTTATAGTCACCTTCGCCGCGTCTGGTCGACTTGGCAGAGAATGGCGACTCTGCTGGTAGCCCGTTGCTGGCGGAGAGTAATGGTAACTCGGCTAGTGGATCAGGTGCGAGTACGCCACGTTCGTTGATCACGCCCGAGGAGTACTTTAGTCCGGAGGTGGATCTACAGGGACGCGATATAGGGAAACCAAAGAATTTGAGCACAAAGGTGCAGCGCTTCAAGGCCAATCTTTGGCTGGCAGAGGAGCATCCCATACGTTTGCAGGAACAGGTGCTTCCCATATTGGATCTCATGTCGACAATGGCCAGTCCGCATGTATCCAAACTGAAAGACTTTATAACCATGCAACTGCCATCCGGGTTTCCCGTCAAGGTTGAGATACCGCTCTTCCATGTCCTCAATGCCTGCATTACGTTTGGCAATGTCTTTGCCTTGACCACGCCCGTGGATCATGTGGCCACGCTGCAGGAACAGGATCGTGTCACATGTTTGGTGGATGATCGTTGCTTCGACATACCCAGTCATTATGTCAAACGTGGCGGTGACTCACGTCGCCAGATGCCGCTGGATGAAGACGATATGCTGCAGTATGCAATTGAGCAGAGTCTGGCGGAGACAAGTGGCGCTGGCGGTGCTTGTGGGCTGGACAATGATTCCGACAAGGTGGATATCTGGGAGGTGCTACGTGGCCAGCATACGGTTGGCTCCGAGCTGCTGCCCGAGGACGATGAGCAGCTGCAACGGTAAGTAGCACTAGGGTAACTCTTTGATTTCTATTCTCCTGGTTCTACTTACTGTTAATCCTTGGACTGCGTAGTGCTAGTAATACCGCTTACTGTGGGCATGCCTACAAACACACGATTCCCATATCCACTAATCAATATGGGCGCCACTCGCCTGCTCATTTGACTCCTCATCTGTTGGAGCCACAGCAGCGTGGTCGTTCTGCCTCGGCAGGTGCACAGTTCAAGAACGATCTGAGCTACATGAAGAAGATCTTTAAATAGTTAACCCCTAAACCTTCCTATATAAAGTATTGCTAGCCAAACATTTCACCCAAGCTTTCTGTGTGTGTGTGTGCTTCCCTTTCCCCTCTCTGTCTCTCTACAGCGTGCTGCAGGAATCCCTTTTGGGCGCTCACGCCAAGGCTAGCGGTTCACCCGTCTCCGAGGACGATGATGACGGCGGCTTTCGTTACATGGACACCGATCTGGCGCTGGCGATGCGACTGTCCCAGCAGGACCAGCAGAAGTACGAGCTGGAGCGCCAGCGAGAGCAAGAGATGATTGAGCAGGCGCTCAAGCTCAGTCTCCAGGAGCATTAGACCAAGTTTGCGTAACCAAACGTAACGCCAGCAAGCAACTAATCAATCAATCAACCAACAAATCAATCAATCAGTCAGCAGTTCCAACATAAACACAGAGTAGAAGAAGAGTTTACTTTTGTCTCGGCAACCAAATTGAAATTGTTTATAAAATAATGTAACTCTGTAATTCTAGTATGTAAAATTAAGCCTATGTTGTACATTAATTATGATTTTGTTTAGTTTTATTTTTGATTTCTCTTTATGCTCTTTCCTCGTTAATGGTAATTCTGCATCCTTATTTTTATATTGTGATATGTAACTAAAAACCTTAACTGAAAAACAGAAAAACAAAACTAAAATGGAACAATTCCCCAGGTTTTTTAAACCCAATCCAAAGTCCCAAGCGATGAAGGTCTCAACTCGGAAACTCACAACACAACACAAGATACATAATTAAGTACATACTATATATAGATGTATGTATGTATTGTATACATACGATATCCATGTACTAGCTTTTGCTAACATCTTTAAACTTAAGTCGAGCTAAGATTTAGGGGAAAAACACATAATAAATCTAATGATAATACGCGTCACATGCATAAACGTAAAAAAGTCACATTAATCGTCTGTTTCCTAACATTCTTATTTATTTTATAATACGTATACATAATCAAGTAATTTCTATTTGTATTTACTAATCAGCATTAATATTATTTTAATACAAATGCGTACATTTTTTTGAAAATGAAAATAAATCACAAAAAATAAAACAAATATGAAAATAAATCTATAAAAAAAAAAAAGAAATTAACATTTTATTAAAATTTTTAACTTACTATCTGAAATTCAAACTAAAAACTGCTGAAACAAGCTATAAAGTAGCTACAAGTGCTTGGGAATATCCACGATGAATCATTGTACAGCCAAGTAAATCAGTTTTTCTTTTATTAGATCATAAAGAAGGTCAACTTTGGATGAGTCAGTATTTAATCAACTGAAACCTGATTAAATACGCATCAATAACCATATATTTACGAGCTAATTAGCGTAGATATCAGCGGTGATAACGGGCAGTAGATAAAAGGTGAACACAAAAGTAGCTAAACATACACATATATTTATTAATAATTAACTAGTCCGTGTTAGCAGCTAAATGGAATTAATATTAATTTAATCCTAGAGCATACAATTAGTTTACGACATAAGGAGATAGACTAAACAAACATTTATAATAAACTTATTAATATATACAAATGTCAAAGCTCTTTGGATAACTCGAAATGAGCAATTTACTTATAGATATTTACATTTACGGTGTTCACTCGCTAAAACGAATCGTCTGCTTAAAGTCTAAAGAAATTCCTTGCTTTTGTGCGCTTACAAAAAGTTGATTACTTATAAATTGTAGGGAGTGTTTACTGTACTGACGTCTAATCTCAATTAACACACATTTACGAAGTTACACTGTAGTCCTCCTGCTGGAGGAGTCGTCATAGTTATTAGAATAAATGGCCTTGTTTCGGTTATGTACATGGGAGTCCCTCAGGACTGCCGATCCCACTCCATTTTCCTCTGGAGAATCAGCATAAGTACGTCTGCTGGACGAGATGCAACTGGTTTAGGGGGACACACTAAATGTACTTGAAGCACTTCTGTTTGTCGTGTGGTATTCGCGTCTTAAAGAGTATGGAATCGGCTCGATATTGCGTATTTAGTAGCGGTGTATAGCCAAAGACCTGGCTAAAGAAATTGATGCACTTGTGTCGCTCCTGGAAGTGCGTGTCATCCTCGCTGAGAGATACAGGACAGCCCGGACAACGGAAGGTCCAACGGGAGGTAACCTTAACAGGCGGACGTCGTGTCAGATGCGAGACGAGGAAATTCATGGCAATGTCCTCACAGTTCATGTACTCATCCACCTTGTCGCGTATGGCCTGGGGCAGATGATAGCTGTACAGGTACATGTAGTACTTATGCAGAAAGGCAGCTCCAGTAAGCACCATGCTCAGTTCGCAGCTGTAGTTGGAATTGTAGTGCCACATGTTGTTGCTGCTCAGATCCCAGGCATGGAAGCGACCTGGAAAGCCGACAATACGATCCCGATGCTCACGCCAAACTCGAAAACCAAACAAGATCTCATCGTGCCGCAGATGGGCATCATCATCCACTGAGAGCACTGCTTCCGTTTCGATGACGTCGAAGGGCAGAAAGCGATTGTTGAGTGAATTTCTAGGAGCTTTCACTACAGCGACGGGCACACCAATGTCTGGCCAGCGTAGGTCGTCCAGCGGTGGCTTTGGAGAGTTCCAAACGACAACCACCTTGTGCAGATAGGGCAGTCCATAGAGGCGTCCCAGCGAGTCCATCAACACCTGTTCCCGCTCGTAAGTGAGTATAACAATAGTAAACTGCTCACGTGGATAGTTTCCTCCAAGAGCCTCACTGAACTCCTTGCCAGCACCGCCAATTCCCTTGCCAATGGGGCGGAAACCCGTATGGGAGCCCATAAACTTGGCCTCTGAGGGTAGCGCGGGATCAAAGGGCAACTGTGGGTATAAGTAGAACGGATCCATCCAGTCGTTCCAGGCCTCCTTCGAGTGCATGCGCAGTATAGTGTAGTTGCGACGAAATGCTGGACTTGGATAGGGTGGCTCAATGGGACCCAAGGACTCCTCCGGTTCCGTGTCCATGCCCACGGGTGGCTCAGACTTAAGTGGTATAAAGGTGTTGTTGAATACACTCTGGGCCACCACAGCTGGCACCGAACGTGGCGGTATTCCCAGCCGATCTCGCAGACTGGCGATTACTGTATCCACCGTAGCCTGCACCGAGCTCAGATAGCGTTCCCAAATAAGACGGCCCTGTCGACGTAGCAGCAGCAAGTCCGCATCCTGCACAGCCCGCAGCAGGAAGTGCAGCTCCGTAATTCGCGCCTTGGGCAACAACAGAGCCGCTCGCCGCCAGTCTAGAGTCTCGGCATATGGCAGACGTAGCTCATCCGCGCCCAGAATGACGGGCACCGCGCCAGACCGCAGCGCTTCGTACAGGCGAGCCAACATCAGGGTGGAACTGACACGATGGCCCAACGGAGGCAGGATAAGTGTATATGTGGAGTCCTTTAGGAGCTGTTTTCGTGACGAATCTGAGCCGCAGAGCGTCCAGTCGGGCAGTGCGTCCGTCTCCTGCATCTCGGTGGCTGGCACGCATTGGAACTGCAGCAGAAACTGGTCCTGTGTGGCACTACGTGACATATCCTTCAGGTGCTCCAGTATGAAGTCATCCAATGGCTGATCCTGCCAAGCTGCCTGGGTAGACAGTGCGGGACGTAGCTCGCCCTGGAATGTTAGCAAGTACTTGCGACGCGCTGGCACCATGCTGGCGCACTCCTGCCACACATCTCCGCCAGGTGGACCCAGAATGGGTGGCACAATCAGATCATAATTGGGTCTAAACTGATCCCGTTCGAATGAGCTCTGCACAATGATGGCACGCATCGTGTTCAGTCGCAGCAGAGGATTGGTGCGTGTTGAGCTCAGGTCACGACGTGCTAGATTCAGGAGCACATGGTTACGCCCATCGCCACCCCAGTGGGGCAGCTGATAGAGTTTATCCAAGTCAATGGGCGAGTTACTGGCTCGACTGGAAGAGGTGGATCGCTGTAGCTGCTGCTGTTGCTGCTCGGCCTCCTGTGCCGCATAGCGATTGTTGCGCAACAGATCCTGCTCCAGCAGTGCCTCTCCCACCAACACCAGATATATGCAAGCCTGCTTGGGATCCCGCACGATATGAGCATTGTAACCCAGCGTCTGCTTTAGTGTTGTTTTCAGGAAGCCATCGATGTCATAACCGGCACGCTGCACATTGTGCACATCGGGGTCATAGAGATACACGGGGAACCCGGAGGTGAGACTGCAACGCGAATGATCAAAGCAATTGTGCATCTCACAGGCAGCTGCGATGCCTCCACTGACGGCGTTCATCTTGCGCGGCAAAGCACTGGGCAGCAATGTGCGTGGCAGTGCCAGTTCCGGCGTATTACGCTGCACTGCCTCACGCTGTGCCACCTGCGCCTGCTCCACGGAGATCTTCAGACGCTCCAGTTCAGTCTGTTCACGCAACAGTTCTTGCTTCAATTCTTCGATCTTCTGGTTGTACTGACTGATGTCCGACTGCAGCTTTTGGCGTCGAGATTCCAACTCACGCAGCTCCACGGACACGGTACTCTGCAAGAGAACGCATGTTGAACGGGTTTCTATTGGTAACATACTCAAGCTTACTTTTATCCTGATCATTTCCTCAATGCGCATCTTCAGATCACTGGCCCTCATGGCACTAAAGTCTTCATAGGCGTCCAGCAGTGGCCTGCTGCGGTGTACATCAGTCGGCGGTGCATCTTGCTCGGCCTGTAGTCAAGAAACCAAGACTTACATGAAGCCACAACAAAGTGGATGAACTTACGTTAAGCAACTTGCGATGTGCTAGCAGCGGCAGCAGCACCAGCAGCAGTAATATCAGTATTGTAAACTTGTAGAGACGACACTGTCGCATCCATGAGATGTTCATGACGTGATGCCTCTGGTTTGTGCTAGTTGTGCTCGGCAAAGTTATCAGTTTATCTTTGTCGCTGCTGTCCGCTTGACTGTGATAGCCAGAGTGGCCACTGGGCTTGCCCAGCTCAAAATCCGGGGACATGTATGTATTGTAAATGTACGCATGTAAATAAAGAAAAATAAATAAACAAATAAATAAATGTTGTGCACTTCCTCTTTCTCTCAGCTCGCACGTGTCGAACTATCGTCTATTGCTTTTATTTAAACATTTGGAGGGTAAATAATTGTCCTTATTCAACGAATGAACAAATCTTCCGGTGGTCCACAACATAAATATGGTGGTCGTGCTTATGTTGATATCAACCGATTACAAAAATATCGATAGCTTAATTCTAGCGATACTTAATCTGTTGCGTTGCCAGATCAAGCTAGAACCAGCGAACAGCTGATTTTTGTTTACTTTTTAATATGTTATAACAGCCCTGTTATTTTATAAAATACGCGGGCAGCTATTAAATCCACCTAATAACGATAAGAGCGAACTGATCAAGACTTTAAAATTATTATGACGAATAAACTTGCAATAAATACGGGCGAGGAGAATGGAAACTCTCTTTGTTTTAGTTACCGTTTTAATTTTGATTTTTACATTGGTATTAATGCAGCTGCTCGCCAATGCATCTCCATTATCAGCGTTTTACAGAGGTATGTATGGATCGACAGGCAGACTCACTCACACGCACACACAGAGCTCACCGACAAGAGCAGAAGAGCGCCACTGTTACAGTCACAGTGAAATTCGAAATCGCAACTCAAGCTAAAGTTGATGAGTTAGTCGGTCTGCGCGCGTTCAACCAACCTGTTGTCCATTGTAATCGTCGGGATTGTTTATGTCTCTCTTTGCCTGTTCGTGGATTCGTCTTTAATTTAAAAGTCAAATGCAAAAAGTGTTAAGCTGATAACATTTACATATGTTAGTTTGTGCAAAAATGAGACATAATTGTTTAAGCAATTACCAAACTGCCTAAAGCCTTTAGCAAACTTTAAAAAACAATAATAAACATTGTCAACTTTAAGCTAGGAAAGTTTTAAGAAAACACAAAAACAAAAATGGGTAGGTACATATTATTTTTAAATTAATTTTTTTATAGCCTTTTACTTTGATTTTTCACAATGAAATGCTAATATTTTTTTCTTAAAATTTGTTAAGTCAGCCTAAAAAGTTTCGTAAGTTGGAAAACCGCAACGTTTTGTTTTCGAAATAGGGTAAAAGTGACAAAATATTATAAGTCGTAATATGTGTTGATTATTTTCTATTTATTTACTTTTGATTGCCTTATCAATTTGTACAACCCACAAGTAATTTATGCATGGAATAAATTAACTAAGTCAAAACTATATTTATTCCCTATTTACATAATTTCTGAGAACTCATCAGGGAATAACATTTGCTTTATTTTTAACAAAAACTTCTCCCTCCCGATTGTATGTTGATTAATTACTTTCTTGGTTATTTAAAGAGTTTGCACGTTTTAGTAAGTACACATACTTATATTAGTTTTTAACTAAGCACTTCCCAGAGTGTCTACCAATTCCGGTTTGCGACGTGATTTATCCAAACACTTTACATAAATATTGCAGATTAAATCAAATTAATCAGGCACGTTTCTAGGCGACATAGTGTAAGACTTCGTTTGATTATAGACCCGATAAATATAAACATTAATTTTAGCGTTTGTGTCGTACACATCAAGAACTTTTTGTATTTCCGTTCTAATCAAAATTAATTAACCAAGCCAAAGCCAAACAGAACTCAAGCGAACCATCCTAACCTTACCCAGAGTCACTTAATTGATGGTTAACCCCGATGGCTCCTGCCGCGCACCTCCTGACCACTGCCCGCTCCTCCAACTCTCCTTTCTTCTTAGCTTAGCTTACTTCAATCGAAACTTCTTAGTTTTTATTTTTATTTAGCTTTTGTTGTTGAATTTCTTTTTAACTCATCGTTGCCGTTGACCCCAGATAATGGGAACTAGTAGGAAAGTGAGTGCAATTGAAAGAGCTCGACTGTAAGAGACCCTTTACTTCTCCAAATGGTGAAAAAAAATTACCTCCATCTTCAAATTAAATGCTGTTTAGCTTTTTCTAGTAATTTATAATACCCAAGCACCTAGAATTTCTGTCTGCACTGCTGTTAAACCACTTTCCCTTTGATAAACTTAGTAGACACTTTGTCTGTTCGAGTAGCAGGGCGTAAAGAACAGTTTTTTGGATTTGGAACGCACGGCTTATCGGGTGGGCAACCTTATTAGGGGCACATTCAATGCATTGAGAGCTCCACGCTGTATACTGTCCACCGGCTGACTGTACCTATGCATGTGTGTGTGTGTGTGTCGTGCGTGAGTTTCCGTCCATGCGCCTAAACCCAGCTATCAGCAGTACAGCAGCGGGTGTGCTCAGGGTGTAGCTAGCAACTAAGCGACCTTTATGCGGCTATGGCTGCCACTGTTGCCTACGTCTATGGCACTACACAACCCACAATTACCTTGCTTAATGACATCCGTTGTGCGTTTTGCCATCGGATACGGATTCAGATTCCGCTTCGCATTGGATTCGTGTGTGTCCGACTGTTCGAGTGACATTTTATTGAAGCCGCAAGAAACTGGCTCGTGGCGCTACGGTAAAATAGGTCCGGTTTCTACTACGCTACAATTCAATAAAAAATTAAATGCTCTAATGTGTGTGTGTGTGTTCTTGTGTATTCTGAATATTCAAATTTTTTAATTCAAATTCAGTACGCATTGACCAATCACACGCTGCACTTCTACTCTCCCAACGATGCATTTGAGGATACGTCTAACGTTTCGCAAATGTGAAATCTGGGGTAAGCTGCCTTTTTTTTTTAATTATTATACGAGCCCTACATACACAGACATGCACAGACATGTAACTTATGCAAATATCAACGGTAAATTGATTGTGCTTTGCATTTAAATGGATTGCTCTACTTGCAACAACGATTGCCTATAAAACGGAGCTGCCACCAAAACTGCAACTCCAGTCCGTGAATTGATCACAGTCACAGTCAGTCGCATAAAATTCGTTACGAGTCTGCTAGCAAAATGAGTGAGTTTCAAAAGTGCACGAGATTTTATTGGATTAAAATTAAAAAAATACATAAATTAAGTGTTTAATTATTGGCTATGAGAGCTCTTGGAATTAATTAAGAATAATAAGCAGTAATATTAACATACAATAAAGGTGTCAATAAACTGGCGTAGTCGACTATCGTCTTAATCAATAACCAGTCCAAGATTAATTCAAGTTCAATAATTAAAAAAATGTTAAGTGTCTTCTATACTAGCTAAGCTTTTTTGTACCCGGTATTTTTGTTTGTGTGCTTTTTACAGCTGATAAGCAGTTTATCAGATAAATTGCATAGTTGAGTAGTGGGAGCAGTGAGTAGTGATGACATAGACGGCAAACACATGACTGGCCCCAGTGTGCTTTTAGCGGGCAAGCGAGTGAGCTCGCTTTTGTTGGCCTATTAACACCGAACTCTTGGAATGGGCTTGAGGAAATTCTTTAAATGTTTGTTAAACCATTATTTAATGGTTCGATCAGTTAGCGTGTGCCGAATAAACATAAACAAAAGTTAATTGAATCGTTTATGAAGTGATCTTCCTAAATTTGTGTCGAAAACTAAAACTAACAGCTGTAGTGTCTGTCTGCCTGCATGTGTGTGTGTGTGAGTCAGCGAGAGAGTGGGAATGCGTATGTGTGAGCATGCTTGCGTCTATTTGTGTGAGAGAGCATAAGAACAGCTGTTCGCTCTTCCTCACCTGTTTAAGAGCTTTCTGCAGCTCAGCTTAAAAGCACTTGCAAATTGTATTCTTTACTACTTTTGTTTTTGTTTAGTGTACGCAGTGTATTTAATTTACATTTATGTACATTGTTGTAAGACCTAACAATTAATATTAGATTCCATTTCATTTCCGTTACGTTTCGCACACTGATTTTCAACATTACAAATGCAAACGTAAGTATAAATAAACATGTGTGTGTGTGTTAGGCATTAAGAATTAAACTATAAACAAAAACAGAAAGCGACAACAACAAAAGCTGCGTTTCTTTTTGTTGTTTACCGTTAAACTAAAGCGTTGACATTGACATTAGTTAATAGTTTTAAATAAGTTTTAACTAAAGGAAACTTAATATGCTCAGAAGGCAATCTGACTGCCGCTTTGATTAAACAAATTATGTTATGAGTTGGAAAGTTTTACCTACTAAATTATTTTGTTCTATTTAATAAGAGCTTAGTCATCATAAATATGATTGAAAGTGGAGTAATAAAGTTCTGTCACACTTTTTTTGGCATAGTTAGATAACGATTGCTGTTATCTTATCAATTTGATTGCATCTTTTTCATTAACTCACCCTTTTTCCGCTTGTTTATTACAGCCCTCTGGCTCACATCAATGGTCATTGGCCTCTATATACTAAACTTCACATTAGCCCTGATCATACTCAACAAGGACGTGAAGACGACACGTGGTATGCTCTACCCACGCGAGTCTGAGACCCGTGAGGTGCGCTCCCTGGATGGTATCTGGAATTTTGTGAGCTCCGACGAGACGAATCCCACGCAGGGTATACGCGACCATTGGTTCAGCAATGATCTGAGCAAGAGTAAACCCATTATTCCCATGCCAGTGCCGGCATCGTATAATGACATAACGACAGAACGGGCACTACGTGATCATGTGGGCACCGTTTGGTATGATCGCAAGTTCTTTGTGCCACGCTCCTGGGAGAAGGAACAACGGGTTTGGCTGCGCTTCGGCAGTGTCCACTATGAGGCCTATGTGGTAAGTAGTCAGTGAATGATTCAAATTATAGATGAAACTAAGCGTACTTACTTCCATCTGCAGTGGATCAATGGAGAGTCCGCCGTGAAGCACGAGATGGGACACTTGCCCTTTGAGACGGAGATCACACATTTGCTGAAATATGGCGCCGAGAATCGTATCACGGTGATGTGCGATAACGCACTGATCCAGACGACAGTGCCTCAGGGCAAGATCTCTGAAGTGGCCAACGATGAAGGCGTCACAATCATACAGAGCTACACCTTTGACTTCTTCAACTATGCGGGCATCCATCGATCCGTCCATTTGTACACCACGCCCAAGACTTATATCGAAGAAGTCGAGATCCAGACGAAACTAACAGACAGTAATACCATTGGATTCGTTGACTACAACGTGGTGGTCAATGGAACTGCTGCCAATGAGGCAGACAGTGCGCTCTATGTACGCCTTCAGCTGTACAACCGGGAGGGTGAACTGGTGGCCAATTCCACGTCGGATAGCAAACTCACAGGCTCGTTGAAAATTCAGAACGTTAATCCCTGGTGGCCATATCTGATGCACTCAGATCCGGGTTATCTCTATGAGCTGGAAATTAAATTGCATTCAGCCAATGATCAGCTCTTGGATGTCTACCGTATGAATGTAGGTCTCCGTACGCTGAGCTGGACAAACTCCACATTCCTTATTAATGGCAAGCCAATTTACTTCCGTGGATTTGGGCGACATGAGGACGCCGATGTACGCGGCAAGGGATTGGACAATGCACTGATGGTACGTGACTTTAATCTTATTAAATGGATCGGAGCAAATGCCTATCGTACATCGCATTATCCCTACTCTGAGGAGTCCATGCAGTTCGCTGATAGACATGGCATCATGATTATCGATGAGTGTCCAAGCGTGGATACAGAGTGAGCTCTTTCCTTTGATATTATTAAGCTTCTGCTAAGCATTTGATTATTCCAGAAACTACAATCAGGCTTTGCTGGGCAAACACAAATCTTCCATAGAGCAGCTCATACATCGGGATCGCAATCACCCTAGTGTTGTTATGTGGTCCATTGCCAATGAACCCCGCACGGGCCAATTAAATGCGGATACGTACTTTCAGTAAGTGGATGGTACTTTAAGGTATTCCAACTGATTAGTCTATAAATCATAACAGGTTTGTGGCCAACTATACGCGCTCCTTGGACAGCACCAGACCTATTACGGCGGCCATAGCGACACCCTGGACGGATGACAAGGCGGTAAGTTGGTAAATCACAACACACACTATATCCACTACTGTTTACTGTTCTCCTTTAGGGAAAGTATCTGGACATCATCAGTTTCAATCGCTACAATTCGTGGTACAGTAATACCGGCCGTGTGGACATGGTTACGCAGCGTGTCATTGATGAAGCATCCGCTTGGCACAAGAAATACGGCAAGCCGGTTATTATGTCGGAGTATGGCGCCGACACACTGGAGGGACTGCATCTGGTAAGAGTAGAAGAATAACAAAATAAGTAAAAGAGCTAGTATAACAAGTTGATCTTACAGCAACCGTCGTTTGTATGGTCGGAAGAGTTCCAAACGGAGATTTTCGCCAAACACTTTAAAGCATTCGATGCACTGCGTCGGAAGAAATGGTTTATTGGCGAGTTTGTGTGGAATTTCGCGGACTTCAAGACGGCGCAATGTAAGTGTAGAAACTCCTATATAATTCCAGAATACTTATGTGTACTACGTTTGCAGCTTACACGAGAGTCGGTGGCAACAAGAAGGGTATCTTTACCCGCTCACGACAGCCAAAGGCAGCGGCGCATCTGCTGCGCCAGCGTTACTTTGCCCTTGGCCGCGAAGTAGATCAGTGCAGTCTGCCGGAAGACCTTTTTACCTACATTGTTGACATGGGCAACAGTATTAAGAACGAATCCAGTGATTTATGAAGCATTTAAACTGCCATTTACATCGGCTGAGCAACACTTAAACTGACAACATTTAAAAATCTAAGGAAGAGTACAATTTTATAAGCATAAGCGAAAGCGATAGTATTGTAGATATTTATACTGTTTTTATAAGCAATGTTTAAATTGGAACTGACCGCGAGTGCATTTCAAAAATCAACCGTCGCATTGCCTTCTACCATTTAACATCGTTTTGTATGTCATTAAAATGTTAAATAACAACTAAAAGACTTTTATTAAAAATTCAGTTGAATTCACTTTAAATGTGAGCAACAGTGTGACCAAGTACAAGTATTTTTAATTTACAGTGTGGCAGCTGCTTGCAACCTAAAAATCTCATATCATAAAGTAAGCTGGTCACACTCACTCTAAAACGACAACTTATCTCTTATCGATAATTTGCCAACATCAAATTCAATTTGCATCTAAAAATAAACAATAATTACTTGTCTAACGGAAGGTTTTAAGCTCGTTGTGCTGAACTAGATTTAAATAATATACAGTTTGCCTTCTTCTCTGTTGTCGCAGAAACATATAAAGAAACACAACATCCCTTTGTTTATAATCGTAGCCGGTGAACCGTATGGAATTCGAGCGATTAGAGCTGAAGTACAAATGACTGCTCTGAAATAAATTACTCATCAAAATGCGTACTTCGCAGTGGGTTTGGATTGCATTACTCAGCGTTTGGTTATCAGCGGATAGAGTTTTTACAGACACCGTCGGTTTTGCAGATAACGAAGATGACCAGCAGCAAGCTGGACAGATGAGATATAACTATGCAAATGTAAAGAAACCCAAAGCGACAGTGGGACTGCTGTATCCCCGAGAATCAGAGACGCGAGAGGTGCGCTCACTGGACGGCATATGGCATCTGGTTCGTAGTAACGCCAGCGATCCGCTGCAGGGCATTAGAGAGCAATGGTACAAGCAGCCACTGAGATCTACGGGCCGTGAACTCTTATTAATGCCGGTACCAGCGTCTTACAACGACGTGACCGTGGATCGAGAACTGCGGGATCATGTGGGCACAGTGTGGTATGAGCGTCACTTCTTTGTGCCCACTCGCTGGCATAAAGACGGTATACGCACCTGGCTACGCTTTGGCAGTGCTCACTACCAGGCTACGGTGTGGATTAATGGAGAGTTGGCATTTAACCACAGCATTGGTCATCTACCCTTTGAGGACGAGATTGGACGCATTGTAAACTATGGCAGTGAAAATCGCATCACTGTCATGCTGGACAATCGTCTGACCAATCGCACCATTCCCCAAGGAGAAGTGTTAAAGCAAACCAACGATGACGGCACGGTCTTCGTACAATCCTACACCTTCGACTTCTTCAACTATGCTGGCATACATCGGTCCGTGCATCTCTACACAACGCCGACAACATATATAAAAGACATCGAGTTGCACACGCAGCTTGGAAGCAATCAAATTGGACGCATTGACTATCAACTGATAATCGACAATGGAACCATGTCGGAACTGTCTATGCCAAAGACTTATCTCTTAGTTCAGCTACGAGATAGAAACAACACTGTAGTTGCCCATCAGATCAACCATAATTTGCAAGGTGGCACCTTGTTGGTGCCCAATGTGACGCCTTGGTGGCCTTATCTGATGCATCCACTTCCCGGCTATATGTACACACTGGAGTTTCAGTTGATGGCTGAAAGCGGCAGTGGAACACTGGGAAACACTGTTCTGTTAGATGCCTACAGGTTGCCCGTTGGCATACGCAGTCTCAGCTGGAACAAAGTTGGGCTCTTCTTGAATGGTAAACCAGTTTACCTGCGTGGTTTTGGCAAGCACGAGGATTCAGATGTAAGTTTAAGTCTGCAATGCTAAGAAATTTTAAAAGCTATCTTTTAAATACCTCAACAGATTCGTGGCAAAGGTCTGGACAATGCAATACTCATGCGTGACTTTAACCTGCTGAAGTGGATCGGAGCTAATGCCTATCGGACTTCGCACTATCCGTACTCAGAGGAATCCATGCAGTTTGCCGATGAGCATGGCATTATGATCATCGATGAGTGCCCCAGTGTCAATACCGATTTGTTTGAGCCACAACTATTGGAAAACCACATGTCTGCACTGGAGCAGCTCATACATCGCGATCGTAATCATGCCTCGGTGATTGCCTGGTCCATCGCCAACGAACCGCGTACCAAGAAGAAGGCAGCCGAGGCTTACTTCGGGTATGTACTGCCACTACTTACATAGAAATATTTAGTCAATTGTTTACTCTTCACAGCGCTGTGGCGAACTACACGAGAGGCATCGCCCATGGACGTCCACTGACAGCTGCCAGCAATGTGGACGCGCCAGAAAACTGCATGATGTCTCAGTTTCTGGACATCATTGGCTTCAATCGCTACAATTCGTGGTATCACAATCCCGGACGCACCGATATGATTGTCCAGCCGTTCTTTGATGAGGCCAGAAAGTGGCACGAACGCTACCAGAAACCAGTCATACTATTTGAGTACGGAGGCGACACCATGGAGGGATTCCATAGTGTAAGCAGAGCTTTAAAAATATTGTTTTCCGTGCTAAACTATGAACTCCACACAGTTACCTGTCTACATTTGGTCGGAGGATTATCAGGTGGAGTTGTTCTCCAAGCACTTTCAGGCATTCGATAAATTGCGCAAACTCAAGTGGTTTATTGGCGAATTCGTGTGGAACTTTGCCGACTTCAAGACTGAACAATGTAAGTTCAAATCACAATAATTTGAAAGCTTTTAATTAAACTGTTTACTTTATAGCTGTCATGCGAGTGGGTGGCAACAAGAAAGGTGTCTTTAGTCGGAATCGCCAGCCCAAGGAAGCGGCTCATTTGCTGCGACAACGTTACCATGCACTTGCCTATAAACTGGACAATGCCAGCTTGCCGTTGGATCTCTTTGAGTATATTATCAATTGGAATTGATGTGAAAGCAATCATAGCACGTATTATTTATGTCAAGGACTGCAAACAGTTGTGCAATATTTAGAGGTCAATTATGACAAGTTTTAATTAAATGCAATTCTTGGAAATTAACCAAATAACACATAATTAGTCTACATAAACTCAATTCAAACACAAGTGTTATTTTCTGCGATCTTTGGGCAAATACGCGAGTTAAGTAAACACTGATAAACATCCCTTGTTGCGGGAAGCGTTAAATTTATGAACAACACCAAAGATGTCCCCGGCTTCGGGGAAATATAACAAGAAATCGCTTCTGATAAAAATGAAAACAACAGAATTTTATATAAATTTGATGGCATGCGAATTGAGAGTTTAGTTCATAATTGAGTGTTGGCAAGATGCATAACCTTGTGGTGCTGCTGGGAGTGCTGATAGCACTTGGTGGTATATCCGCCGCCTCCAATGTCACTGTCGTTATGGAAGATTATGTACGACAGAACATGCGACAATATGATGCCAATTTGAAGCGCTACGAGGATGAAATTGCCACTTTTAGAGAGACCTACGGCCGAGAGCTGCGTGCCATATCAGTGCAGGCGGATCAGTTGGAAGTCAAACTGCTGCAAGCCGCAGCTCGACTGCATCCCATGGAGCTAATCGACTCCTGGCACAAACAGTGCGTGCAAAACTATTCAGCGACAATACCAACGGTTGCAGCTGTGCGCACCGCACTCACCACCTGCTCCACTAATGCTCAAAACAATCTCAATGGGTACCTTGGTAATGTGCAGAGCACGTACAATGGTCTGAAGAACTACTATACAAGTAATCTGAAGACGATGCTCACCAACTGTGAGAAACAGAATCCGACATCGCAGGAGAACTACACAGCTTGCATCACAACGCAGGTAAGTGGCATCTATTAAGTGTTGTCCTGGTTCAATCCTACTTTAAACTCCTACTTTGATTCCCAGATTAACGCTGTAAATGTGTTCACCATTACCAGTCAGAAGAACTTCGCCAATTATATGGAGCAGGCGACTTGTGCAGCAAAGACAAGAGTTAATCAGGCCTGGGACTGTAGCTTCAACACCGTCGAGAGCACAATCACCACATTGGGGGTATCCATGCGACTCATAGACGATTGCATTGCCAATAAGTTGACCTGTGCCTCCGTTTCCTGCACAGCGGGCTGCAAGAATCACATGATAGTCAGGTTGAGCGAAACCGAGTTCCAAAATAACACCATAAATAATCCGTTCTTCGGTTTGAGCAGCAGTTTGGGTTGTCTAGAAATAAAATTCAAGGTTTAGTTGGCAAAATGTGCTTATCTAAACTCTAAACAAATAAATTTTAATAAATTTTGCAATTGTTAATTGTTGGGGCTTTTGTTTTTCATACGAATACCATAAAGTTTAGCAAATAATTTGCTTTGTTTGCTTAATGAGCAAATACAGTTGGTAGCGTGCAGATTTCGACACCTGCGAAATCTTAGAGATAAAAGTGCTTCGTGCCGCTCAACAGATGGGTTGCTAGCCGGTGGTGAACCCACTTAATCTTGCATAGGAATCTACTTCCGCATTGATATTTCCTGTGCCCAAATAAACGGAAATGACCTTTTTTAGCCTGTTGCACAAAGAAAACTGAACACAAATCAGGGTGAAGCCCCTGCTGTAAGATACCCATAAAAAAAACCCTCATCATTATGGTATCTCATTTATCACAGTCTTGCTTTCTTTCGTTTTTTAATTGAATTCTCCAGAGAAAAGACGATTTGTCACGGGTTCTTACATGTAAACACTCGGGGAGTTTAACCCAAATTCCCAGCTGCATTTCAAGGGTATCTTTGTGTAACTTAAGACCAAATCTTTACCTGAAGGCTGTGCTGGATTTTCCAGCCTTTGAGCCGTGAGAATTTTTGGCTTAATTAGTGATTTTCTACTAGGATAGCAGAACTTTTGATGCAATGTCGACCCGTTTTTTACAGGGTTTTGGGCTGAGTTATTTGAATCTTTGCAGCATTTCTTTTTTTTATGGATTCTCATGTGGGTTCCTTTTTTTGTGCCGTCCCAAAGATCGTTGCGGGAGATTAAATTCTTTGTAGCTCAGCGTGAGAACTGAGTTTTAAAGTGCCACAAGCAGATAGTGCTGGGGATCAGGCCAACAGAGTTCATAAGCCAAGAAAACCTTTCAAAGGCTCTGAGGTTTTTTTTTTGCCTACTTTGATATGTTGGCTCAATTAAAACAGGATTACATTTAATTAAATATATGAACAGGTAAACAGGGAGAGTAGAGCAACCACAAGCATTTCATAACATTGCCAAAAAGTTTCTATAAAAATCCATTCAAATTTCAACCCTCGGTAAACAAACATTTCTTGGAGTTAACAGGCAAGCAACAGTTTCAGCAGGGAAACATTCTTCCAGGTGACTTCCTTGAGAGCGTCTAGGGAAGCCAAAGGAAGCCTAAGGCATAATTTCGTTCCTTCCAAGTTCAATTCCAGTTCGCAGCGTCTTCGTGTTTACCAAGCGAGCAGCATAAAGAGCGCAACGCCAAGAGAGCGTAGTTAAGAGAAAGTTCTTGGAATTCTTTAAGCACAAATCAAGGGTTGAAACTGTCGCCAGCTGTAAGCGGCGAGCAGCGAAGAGAGCAGAGAGAAGAGCGCAAGACAAAGAGCACAAAGGAAAAGAGAAGCAGCAAAAGATTATGAACAAGAGCAACAACAACAACAAGCGACACCGAAAGCAGGTAGCATTTTTTTCTTAAAGCAAAATAAATTTCAAGTTCCCTGTCTCCCTCTCCTTCTACCTCTACCCATCTCAGTCACTCCCTTGCTGCGTGTGAAAAAAGAATTTGAGGCGTGGGAGAATCGTTTGAGTTTTGCGTTTTTTAGGGACTGTGGGAATTCGAGTTGTGGCTCCTGTCGATAAAGATCTTTGAAATTATTTAGGATTCGGTGGGAATTTGGTGTGAATTTGGTGGGAACTCTTCATTGATTCGCTCCAGAATTGAACAGGCGAACAGACTAAATCGTAGGCCCAAATTCCCACGATTGAAGATTCCTCCCTCCTCCAAACGAAAAGATCCTACGCGACTAGTGTTTTATTTTTTATTAAAATGCTTCTTTTTTCAATGGCTTGGAATGCCTTTGTCGCGGTTCGCTTGTGACAATAATGTGTGGGAAATTCTTGGCCAATTGCCGTTACAGCCACAGATACGAGCGTGAGAATTTTTCACGCTCATTGACAAATATTAGCCAGGCTAACAGCAATAGCAGACAACAGCTACATAGCTGCAGCAGTAAACAGTAAACATACAAGATGCAGCATAAGAAATTAAAAGATTCAGTTTCGACTTGTGTGGAAACCGTTTTCCATTTCCCAGAATCCAAACTCACACACACACACACACAGACCGGCAGCTCTTAGCTGCTTTGTCTTGCTACCTACTTGAAGTAATCTTCAACCCCGAAAATGATTTCTCTGGCGACTTTTGCTCTTTGCTGTTTGCCTGTTTGCACTCAAGACATTTACAAGCATCGGATTACACAAGACGTCGCTGCCAAGACATTGGCACGTGCCACCGTCGTCTGCTTGCAACCCCAAGAGAAGTGTGGCAGGTTTAGCTCTCCATACCGCTCACTCACTCTCCCTGTCTCCCTCCTTTCCTCCTTGCCTTCAGCTGCAGCCCCTGCTACTTTTGCTGCTGGCCTGCTGCATTGACAGCCAATTTGCGATCATCAGCAAGATTGCCGACAAACTTAATTATAGACTCAACTCAACTCGACTCATTTGTTATGTCGTTAGTAACGACTCGTTACCAATTTAGACCTTGCCACGATCGGAGTTCCACTTAAATGCTAATTAATTTCGATGTTTGTCACGATAATTTCATGTTTTCCACCAGGCCAACAGCAGTTCTTAAGGGATCACGCCAGCAACTTGAACTCCAGTCCATTCCACTCCACTCGTTTCGAAATTCCAAACTCAGGCATGCAGTGAATCATAATGAATGGTATTGAATTACACTGAAAAAAAAAAGAAATTAGGGGAAAGAGGGAAGAGCACTCAAGCACACACAACGCTACCTTGTGGAAAGCGCTGTGCCCCTGGGCGCATTTCACGCTTTATTAAAATGAACAAACAAATAACAAATAATCTTTATTCTTGACCAATCACCGAACGCCTTGGCCCTAAAAGAGTTGAGAAACTGTAGCAAAGGAATAAGAGAACAGCGGAGGTAGCAAGCGGTGTACAGTGCTTAAGAGCAGTTAGTGTACCACTCAGTCTGCTTGCTGCTAACCTGTTCGAAATCAATTAGGAAAACAAACAAATGTAGCAGTAGGAGGAGTTTCTCATGAATTCAATCAAGCAGATCTTGAGATTAGGTGATCAGCACTTTAACAGCTCAGAATTCCAGCGAAAGTGCTTAGCTCTGATGTGGGTTTTAAAGGGGAAGACAGGCAGACACAGGATGGACCACAGACAGACAGCTCTAAGAGAGGCAGAGAGACAACAGACAGACAGAAAGACACTCTAAAGACAGAAGATCACACAGATCACAGATCAGCTACCTGCTCTCAGGGTGCGTAAACACACTTGAAATAAACGTTGGCCCTTTGCAGACCCTGTACCCTATGACCAAGCAGTTGAAGCGGGTATTTATGTCTCATGGTAGTCACAATCAGCATCTTGCTGCAAGAGATTTAGAAACGAACAGCATTCGATTCCATGCCAGGGTCTCTGACAAACGCGTACACTTGACTATACATAATTTTTCCACGAGATTTTTCTAAATTTGAGATCATCTGTAGACCAACTCCAACTTCTGTTTGCCCGTTCGAATGCTACAGTTTAAGCCTTTGACCCTTTCGTTGTTGACCCTTCTCATAAGATTAAAGAACATAAATTTGGGTCATAATCCAAAGATTCATTCACCTTACTCTACTTAACACTTTGCTGCCCATTGTTCAAGTTAAATGATGCATAATATTGGAACAGGTTTGCAGTAACTTAAGCAGTGGAAATCCCTAATCAGCCGTAAAAAACAGATTATAGCAGATGCATCCAGAAACTCCTCTCTGGACCAAAATCAGCCAAGCGCAACGGTACAAATTAAGTCAACAGGAATGCAGCAAATACACTAGTAAAACTCATTTTACACCAAATATGACAAAAGTATTCAATATTAAATTGCAGATCAATTCCATTGTGAACAGATCAGTGAAGTGTGATCATTTCCATTATACCAACAGGTGAACAGAAATTCTAGCCAGCAAAAGGATCTCGTTACATGGAAAATTCTTTGAGATGAGCAGAAAAAATGCATTTTCCTTTTTCCGACCGGGAAAATCAGGCAATGAAGCGTGACCAAATCGATCAAAGCAACAGTAGAACAGTAAAGTCAGTCAGTAGTTCAGGAAAACTCAAAATCTTTAAACTCTATGATCAGCAGGTAGAATTCCAGCTACCAGCATCCCACACTGTGCAGGAAAAACTATGAGTTTCCACGCAACTGTTTGGCTTTCCATGTGCTCAACGGAGATGCATTTTATGACAGGTACAAGAGATAAATCTCAGCGGAAGCTGCTCAATTTTGATGTTCGCCTGTTGAAATGTTACACTTCGTTGCACATCAATGAACAAAGTGCATTTATCATTAATCTCATGGTGAGAAAAGTGGGAGAAAACTGGAAACTGTAAGAAAATGTTTAAGAATACGCTTAGTTTATTTATAGAATTTTTCTTAAGAAACCCCGACTATAATTGTAAGAGTGAAACATGCAAATGTGTAGCATTTCAACAAGCGCGCAGAGTTTGTAAGCAGAGCTCACTGTAGGAGAGATTTTTAGTGGATTAACCTTTGTCCAAAACTAAGGAAAGCAAAACACTGGCTGATTATTATGCTGACCTATTCCGAAATAGGCAACAAAATAAACAAAAAGTAAAACAACAATGGATGGAAATGTAAGAAGTAGGAGAAGTACAGTAAGCAGTCGTAATGTAAGAAAATTTCTAAAGAATTCTCTTTTGTATTTTAATTGTTTCCGCTTAGCGACTGCTCACTGTAGTGGGCTCATAATAGTTTTCCCCGCCGATCGAACCATTTGAATTGTGCGTCTACTATTTACACGCACTGTTTGCCTGTTGAAAATAAATTAGCTAAGCAAACAACAAATTATTCAATAAATTGTTTAACAAATAATCGGCGTCAATCGTGACGCAAAGTGCAAAATTGTAACAGCAGAGCAGCAATAGAAACAGAGCACAAAGTGGAAGTGGAAGAAAAGCAGAAAATCAAAAGAGAAAGAAAATAGACACCTACCTATGCATGTAAGTATTGTAAGCGTGTGTGTGTGTGTGTGTGTGTGTGTATATAGGCAAACATCTATTGACATTGTGTTTGCGTGGAGGAGGCCGCACAATAGCCGAAAATGTTCCCAGAGGATGCAGCGATGCATTGAAATTGACTGAAACATCGCATCGCTGTGCTCAGAGATCTGTTTGCCTAGTCGCTTGTTACACTTCGTTACACATGGTTAACAATAGGTTCACTTCAAGATGCTGCAGGTCACAGCAGGTCAAGTGCGTGGCTACGAACTCAGTCTCCCACATTGTTGTAACACACAATACAATGCACTCGCTGGCTGAGTTCTCTGGTCGCCTGCTACAGCCCAAGACCTTGGCTCCAAAATGTGGTTAGGAGATTTGAAATATGGGGAGGCGCAACTTCTTAAGTGATTGAACACCACATGGAGCGCTCAAGATCCATGTGTGGATGGCATAATGGATCTCTTTGGGTTTCTTTTACTTCTTCAGCCCACGTACTTATTAAAATATGCATCGCGTCTAGTGAATAATTGTGTTTTAGCAATCAAATGGTTGTAAACAAAAATAATGGTGTGCCGTGATTATAGGTGGAAAATAAATGTTATTAACAGTGCTAGCATTAACATGGTATTTAGCGCCATCTATGGATGAAATGTACTTTTAACAGTGCTGTGACAATGGTCCGGAATTGGTCTGTGCTTGTAAAAATAGAATTTTGAGCAGCTGGTTTCAACAACCGGTGTAGCCGTGATCGTCTAGTGGTTAGGACCCCACGTTGTGGCCGTGGTAACCCAGGTTCGAATCCTGGTCACGGCAATGCTGCAATACGCATTGTCACGGAATCGGTTGATTTTTTACATTTTTAAATTTATTTTAAATACAGAGCTGTTAAATCTTAAGTACTCAAATAATTTTAGCTCGCAGATACAACTGATTTAGAAAGTAACCAAATGTGTTTGTGAACTAATTAGTTTGATGCATATAAACTGGTTTCCTTGACCAAATGATGCAAAATAAACTATTTTTATTTTAAATAACCAGATTTCTTAAGAGTAAATTAATATTTAGTTGTTAAAATGTCGGCGTTCATTAACCCGACGTAGCCGTGATCGTCTAGTGGTTAGGACCCCACGTTGTGGCCGTGGTAACCCAGGTTCGAATCCTGGTCACGGCAATGCTGCAATATGCATTGTCACGGAGTCCGGGTCATTTTTTTAATTTTTGTTAGATTTTTTAATGTACATATTATTGCACAAGCATATTAAACTTTTCCCAAAGCCAACACGATTAATTGCTCAGATATAAAAACAATGTTTACCTATAAATTAATTTTGCAGAATACTTCAAAAAATTAATGAAAAGTAAATTAGTATGATTTTAGATGAAAACCGCCTGGTTTGTTTTGCGAACTTTAATGTTTGTTTGTTTAATCGTCGGCCTTCACCAACCCGGCGTAGCCGTGATCGTCTAGTGGTTAGGACCCCACGTTGTGGCCGTGGTAACCCAGGTTCGAATCCTGGTCACGGCAATGTTGCGATATGCATTGTCACGGAGTTCGGGTTATTTTTTTTAATTTTACAATTTATTAAACACAAGTTTATTATGATTAGAGCAATTATCTACATATTAAATGAATTAAATTTCACATTAATTTTGAATATGTTGTATTTGTTATATATTTTAGATTTTGATTATTTACAATTACCGCCTTTGCATAACACAAATTCATTACATACGATATATATTCATATAAATAGCATTTTAATAATTATTGTAATTGAAACTATTTTCCGTTATTTAAACAGTGGCATAAAGCTTTATCGTTTTGCAATTACCTACAGAATTGCATATTCAACGAACCCATGAATCTAGCCAAACTACATACTCCTCTCTCGCCAAAGCAGAGCATTCAAAACACGCGTCTCCACGCGGAATGTGTATAAAAAAAGAAAAAATCACAAACAACGATACGAAAACAAAGAAATTTGATATTGTAGTATATAAAATGTTTGATTTGAGAGAACTGCAAGTACTGAATTTAAAAAAGAGACACACAAATTAAAAATGCCTAAAGTGGATCAAAGTTAAAGAAAACACAAGAAGAATTATGCCTTCTTTATCTACTGGTTAAACTAACTATATCCTCATCTACTGCTGGCCATAAAGTAGCTCAGAGCCGGGTGGTATCTTGCTAGGATCGATGTTGGCATTAAAGTAATTTGCGGGCGATGCCACCAGTGTCGCCTGTGGATGTTGTTGTAGCTGTTGTAACTGTTGCTGCTGTGAATGTGCATGTACCGGTGGCTGTGAAAGCTGCTGCTGCTGTTGATCCTGTTGTGGCGCCTGTTGCAGGGTTAAGTTGTATGGATTCTGTACATATTCCTGATAGATATCAGCCGCATTGGCAGTCGGTATCGCAGCTGCGGGTGCTTCATATACTGGCGCAAAGCTGTGCACAATTGAAGCATTTGGCATACGACCTAACGATGGATATGCATTGCTGGCTAACAGATGACTAAGTGGCACATCATTTGTAGCAGGCACTGTGGGTGTCTGTTGCTGCTGTTGTTGCTGCTGTTGCTGTTGCATTTGATATTGCTGCTGATACTGTTGCTGCTGCTGGTATTGCTGATACAACTGATGCTGCTGCTCCTCCAAACTTGGTGGTGTTGCTGGCAACTCAATAGCATAACTGCTGCAATTGCTAACCACAATGGGCGTGGCTGTCGTCGGCGATTCCGTTGGCCTGTGCACAGGTGTCGTGTATGTGTTTGTCGCCGCAGCAGCCTCGTTAACCAAATCAGGCAGCGATGTGTGAATGTTGTTGCTATAGCTCTGTGTCTCTGCCGTGGGCTGTGGCATCAGCGGTGGCACCAACATGGGCTGTAAATTTAAAGGCTTAGTTTATATTTATATATATGTGTTTCGTGTACACTAAACTCACCTGAGCAAATATAAAGCTGGAGGCTTGTTGCAGCGCTTCGGCCATTGGTGGCTGCAAAATAATGCTACGCCTTGGCGACTCCACCGGCGAAGCCAAAATGGGTGAGGCAGCAACACTGGTGGGAACAGCTGGAGCTAACTCTGCTGTAGCCAACTCCACTGGTGGCTGGCTGTGACTCTGGCTAGGCAATATGTCCACCTGCGGTAACTGGAGCACCTGTTGAGCGGTCTCATTGTTTGTCAATGGTTGAGCTCGTTTGCCTGCAAAA
Source organism: Drosophila acutilabella (assembly GCA_035046005.1). NCBI lineage: Eukaryota > Metazoa > Arthropoda > Insecta > Diptera > Drosophilidae > Drosophila > Drosophila acutilabella. The sequence continues at coordinate 8,751,522 of JAWNOK010000024.1, read as the reverse complement.
CGAGCAATTCAAATCAAATTAATTATGGTAAAAAAATATATAAAATATAGTATAAATAAATATCGAAGAAACAACGTCAATTCAAATGGCACAACAGTAAAAAGTTTCAATTTGATTTGATTTCATTGGATTTCATCTTCTTGGTCAGACGCTTGAGAATCTTTAACTTGACACGCAAACGAGCCCAGGGTTTTTTCTGTCTCTTGACTTGCTCCGGAGCATTGGCACCGTAGTCCAGGCTCTTGGCCGTGGCCGTTGAGAATGTGGCCAACTCGAAGCTGCGCGTTGGCAGCGGCAATGACAGCGAATGATCATAAATGACTTTGGTTATATCAAGTGAAATAGAATGCAAGACTAAATCTAGGGTGGACAGACGTTGATTAAAATAAGGATGATTCCTTAACACTAAAATTTACTAAGCACACATGACACGCACCTTCATCACGGAACAGTTCCGTTTTTAGATTGGGTAGAAATTCGCCAATACGTCGCCAGGTTAGCTCCCAGAGAGCTTGTTGCAGAGTGCCGTCCTGATTGTGGAACACACGCACCGAATGCATCACCAGCAGCATGTTCTTTAGTATCTCCTGCATCTGCTCCGACAACGTGTCCGATCCCACCTTCATGAAACGCTCAATGTAACCCAGAATGTCCAGCCACAGTTCGTTGAAGGTGGCGCCCAGTTCGATGAGCGTCGTCAAGTGTTGCAAGAACATTTTCGACATGATTGTGGCCGTGCGTATGCGTGATTCCTCCAACAGAGACGCATCCAGTTGGGCCGCAGAGACGCTCTCCGGCAGCAGTTCATTTAGCAGTGGGAAGAGCACATGCTGGAAACACGAGGACCACTCGGCACCCGACAGTGTCTGCAAATCGTGGACTAAGAGTGCTCGCTGCTGCAGACACGAAATGGCATGTGTGCGCACCTCTCGCCGCCTATCCATGGCCAGCCGGGCGATGCCCTGGAGCAGTGGACACCAACCGGGTGTCCATAGAGCCGCCGATTGGGGCACTGTGCAGCCCTCCTCTGCCCACCAGCGAAAGATCTGTGCCGTACGCGTATATAGCGTATACATCAGATCCAATAGCTGAATAGATAGCTGCTCATAGCGTTGGGCCAACTCCTCCTGCTCAGCGGCATTGGGTTGCTGATTGTCTGTCATATCGCCCAGCGAGGTAAGGTTACCCGTAGATGTGGACATTGAAGCTCCCAGCTCTTGACGCTTCTTCACACTGCGCTTCTTGGCAACAGCATCGAATTTACGACGTTGCCTGATGCCGCCATCCCGACAAGCTTCCACGAAGATGCGAATACAACGCACACAGGCCTCGAAGTTATAAGGCGTTATGTGGGCCACACTGCGTACAATGAATGCCAGGGAATCCCAGCACTTGAACAAGGCGAATGGTGCATGATCCAACAGTTGGCAGTTGTAGACCAAAGTGCTTGCCATTTGCGTGCTGGAGCTAGGCGGCGATTGAGGTCTGTTGGGGGAGATGGACACAAGAGATTACAAAAGCATACGAGATTAAATTGCAAACTTAAATTCACCTGGATGCTGTGGTCAGCTCACTATCCTTGTTGACAAGTATCCAGTTCTCAGCGGTGGGACTTGATGTGGCTGGCACAGTTGCTGGCCCTTTGTTTAGCTCCGAATCGGATGTATAACCACGCTCACTGGCTGCAGCTGCATCCTCCTCGGCATCCGATATAGCATGTCCATTAGCTGGCAGCTGTTGTGGCGACTGCTGCAGTGCATCTTCAAAGTTTGGTGGCACAGCGCCAGCGCCAACACATTCCAGTAAATTGAAGATGATCTGCCAATCCTGTTCCGAATGTATATTCTGTGCAGAGGTTTTCAACAGCTCGTATATGCCAATGGACACCTGCTTGGAGATGCGCAGCAACAGTGCTGGCTTCAAGGTCAACAGCATCTTCAGTGACTGCAGCACAATGGGACACAGCTCCTCGTTGCGCATCAGGTAGATGGCGAGCTTGAGGACGGCGACAATGCAGCGATTCAACAGATAATCGTATCCATGCAAGGCGCTGCCATGTAGCAGTTGATACATTTGATCCCGCACTGCTGGCCAGAGTGGTATCATGCGATCCCGATTGTGTACTACAATCTTAACCAGAAACTCCATCCAGAAGACGGTAATGTCTTCGGCATACGGTTGACCCGATGACTTTGGTGCTGTCGGTGCCGTTATCAGGGACAAGACGCACTTGAGCAGCTCCTGAAGTGACTCCAATTGCACAAACTTAGACTCTTGCAGCATTTGATCCAGTTGACACTCCTTGATGCACTTGCGACCATGCTTAATGAAATCTTGCTCCTCATACGTTGGTTCACGCTGTCCCTCCGAGCTGATAAACGAATAGAGGCTTGAGAAAAGTCCCTGCTCCTGCTTCTCGCGGGGCTTTTCCAATACAAGCAAGGCCTTTCCATTGGGCTCACAAAAGTCCTCCACTTCAATCAACGATTTAGGCAACAGCTTTAGCCGGAAGAGCTGCAGAAACATATCCAGAATATGCTTCCAGCTTTCACGCAAGCAATCCCCATAGCCATGGACCAGCAGAAACACAGTACGCATCGCGGCCTGAGCTTTGCCGTTTAAGCCAAAATTAACGGCCAATTGAATCTCATTGTTGGCCGGCACTGGCTCATGCTGTTCCACGCTGCTCAGCAACGTGGTGAACTTGCACAGGGTCAGAATGAGTGCATCAAAGTCCGCGTGCAGATTATAATGCGCCGATATCGCAGCAGACTTGCTAAAGCCTAAAAACAATAAGTAACAAGTATTAGCAGGTTTTAATCTTGCAGCTAAGTGGATTCTGCTTACCAGCCAGAGTGCGTTGATAGCCACTCTCGGTGCTTTTGTCAAACATAAAGCTCAGAGCACTCAGCGAAGCACCCCAAACAATATTAAAGATTTGCACATCGTAGGAGGCGTCGTGCACATAGTGGAAGTGACCATCCGGAGTGGCTCCACGTCGCAACAGCATCTTCCACAAATAATTCTCTCTGACGAGACCTGTCTGCTCTGCCGGCATTACAATCTCCTCATTCCTGTAAGTAGTTGATATTTAATAAGTATTTAAAGGGTTATGGCCTAATGTAAACTTACTTAATGGCATTGAATATCTGCGCCAACATTTCCTGATCAAAGTCCTCGCCACCATTTAGGCCGCGCAAGTTCTTTATGAAATCCTCCAGGGTCATTGGCACATTTAGACGCTTGGCATTCGAATTATGCTGATCCATGTTCAACATGATGATGGCATAGGCCAAACGAAAAGCGGCATCCACATTGGCAAATGGTTCCTTATTTTGATTCTGAGCAAACAAAGACACAAAGGTTAAATTTAAATGGAATCAGTCTTTTGAAGGATCATACTCACGTGCCAATGATCCGAGAAGTGTTCCAGCACGAGGAAAATCAGTGGTGCCTCGCCCGGCAAGCGGAATGTCTCTAGATACAGACGCAGTGCTTGGTCAACACGCAGTCCAGTGAAGTCAAAGGAGTCCACAAAGTTGATTAGTATCTTGGAGTCGACATTCTTCTTTTTCGATATGTATTCACCAATCATTTTCTTATCCAAGCCAGGATTCTCTCGCAAAAACAGTGCCACCTGCATGGGATCCAGCTGGCCATTCAGAATGCCATGTTCCTGCAGATACTGAATACCCTTGTCGGGTCGCTGATTGAACCATTCGGTGCCCTTGGTGACAAGACGTTTCTTCTCCTTGACATTGGCAAGGTGCTCCGTGGTTATATCCCCACCAGCATTCTTCGAGTGCAAACGCAATCGCTGCGAGCTGTTGTTAATGAAACTAGCGATATTCTCGACAGGATCCTCGCCATTATCGATGACAATGCCTTCGAGACCGCTGTTGTGACGGGAATGACGACTACCGCCAACGGCAGCTTGAGGGGATTGGACTATGGCATGACTGTTGTTGCTCTTGGCAGCAGCACAATTACGCTCGATGCAGTCGATGACACTGATCAGTGTGTCCATGGATATGATATGGGTGCTGTACACTGCATTTGTGGCCGAGAGCGTGTACTTGCTAAGCAGATTGGTAAGACTCTCAAACATGTCCGTGCTATAAAGATCACAGTCGTAGTTGATGTACAGCTCGGTGACAAATCCTGGAATACGCCACAGTTGCAAAAGATTATCCAGCGCCAGTTCTCGCATCTCGTACGGTGTCTTTGGATTATCGCTGGCAATGATCTCGCTCAGCTTCTTAAGGTATCCTTCCAGCTGGAACTTGAGATGTCCGCGCAGTGATTCGAAGAGCAAAAAGCAAAGCTGCAAATCTGCAGCAAAGATGCTTAGACGCTCAGAGGTCAGCAGCTAATAAAAGTATACAAAAATGGGGATTAAACAGGTATAATTTTAAATAAAATTCTAGCCAACTCACTGATATAAGATTCCTACACAGATCATCCTTCACCAGCTCCAACAGCGTCTCATATTTGCCAATGTTGTCGGCAGCCACCTCGAAAGCCACAGTCAGTAGACTCAGCCCTGTGTGTATCATGCTGTCCGAGTTCTGTTTATCCAAAGGATTGCATAGTATGATTAGAAAACGAAACAGTTCCTGGATGAAGGGCAATCCATAAGGAGTCAGTGTGCCCGACAAAGCAGCTGCATCCTCTGCCGTTGTCTGCTGTGTAAAGCGTACTCCAACTGAATTAATGTATTCACTGCTATTGGCCTCGGTTAGTGTTGTGACCACGCCAGAGCTGGTGTCATCTTCGGCATCAACACTTGTGGCATCCGTTTCGCTCGAGTTTTCCACCTGTATAACTGGCAGATCAGCTGAAGAATCAATCGTTTGTTCATTGCTCGCTGGTGTTCCTGCTGTTGTTGTTGTGGTTGGCGTTTGTGTGATCTTTCCCTGCATATCCAATATATTGCCAGCTGGCGAGGCTGGTGTTGTGGCCAATATGGGAGCCTTTAAGTGTGCCGGAGCAGCCAGTGTACTCTGAGGCGTCTGTGGTGGCTCTTCGACGCCAGGTGCTTTGGCTGCTACAGCAGGAACGGTAGCGGCAGCTGGTTTGCGTTTATGTTTTTCCGGTGGTGCTCCAGCAGCTTCGGAAATCGTAAATCTCTTTTGTAGCACAGTATCACTGCGATCCTCCGTAAACTGTGGCAGTCGCATGAAGAACAACAAGACCATGTCTTTAAGGGATTGCTCGGCGGAACGTCGCAGCAGTTCCCCAAGACGTGGTTCAAAACAGATCTTAAAGCAACTGAGCATGACCTCACACATGGACTCATTGCTGACGGCGGCACCTTCGGGACTGCGGATCAGTGTGTGAAGCACTTCGATGACACGCATGAAGGTCACACTGTCCGAGGATTGATCGGTGCCCATGAAGCGAGCATGCGTCACTGCGTCCGCAATTAGCTCCACAATCACAGCCAGATTTGGGGTGGTCGGATCTAAAAAAAAAAATCAATTTTGATTAAATAATTTATTAATTTTTTAATTTACCACTTACCAATGAGGCCATAGGAGAGGAATTTATTGACCGAGGCAAGGGCAAGACTAGTTAAAGGTCCAGTTGTGTCTGCTGTGCGTATCACCTCCAAAAAGGGTGCCAGAAACACATTGGGCTCAATTAAACGCAGATCCTCTATGCGATTTAGTACCTGCTTCAGGTCGATGAATAGCTTCAACAACACGTCTTTCTCATCATCCTGCAAACAATTGTTAAACATGAACAAAAATCTTCGCAGCTGTTGTCGTTGTTGTTGGTGAGTGGAAAGGAGACACACTTACCACGTAGGCTGTTGCATTCCAACGCGTACCACGTCTCATGGCCGTCATTAAGGTGGCCATCTCGCCGCGCACCACATAAATACCGTTGCCTGGCAGTGACATTGTGTCCAGGTTTGTTCTTGTTTTTCTATTTTTTGTGATACTCTCTTTAATTGCAGCTAATTGGCTTCCACCGTTCTGAATTTGGTGTACGCAGCACAACAATAGTTGGAAATTTGTTGTTTTTCTTCTCTCACATATGTATGTTTTCTAGCCACTTGGACACAGCACATGCACACGCACACACACCCACGCTCGCACACATACACGCACTAAAGGTGTATGAAATGTTGCGAATTAAATAAACATTTTATTTATACGAAATTTGTCAATAATTTGTTTCCGACTACGTTTTTTTTGGTGACGTTTACGACGTGTATGTTCTGATTTTCGATATGTTTTTTGATAACGTCCGTGTATCGATTTGCTTTTAAGATATATCGCATGGTCTATCGATTAATTATCACGACCAACAAAATTTTTCTTCGGAGCCATTTTGAGGAAGGCCAACAATGTTTAATGTTTACATTATTTATTTTAAACACATATATTGGATAGGTTAAAAACTACGAACTTATTGTTTAAAAATACAAACAAAATAACAATTGTAATACATTACGGTAAAAACAAAGAGAAAAGGTTCATGTGTGTTCAGGAATAAGTTCCGTGGGATCCTGAGTAGTTGCTGGTTGAACAGAGAGTATTGCCGGACAGCGTCTTTGATGCATCTTGAGATTACATTTCTGTGTGAAAGCTTTCGAGCAGTGAGCACACTTATGAGGTCGATCGCCTTTGTGACCACGGATGTGCGTCTGCAGAATGTGGTTTAATCCAAATGCTTTTGGACAGTAGGGACATTGAAATGGACGTTCTCCGCGGTGTCGGCGAATGTGCGCCGTAAGGTAAGGATTTTGTGTGAATGCTTTTGGGCAATGAGGGCACTGAAATGGACGCTCGCCAGTGTGTACCCGTATGTGTTCCGCCAGAAGGTGATTTAACGGGAAAGCCTTTGTACAGTGTGGACATTTGAAGGGTTGTCCTGTATGCGTACACACGTGACGCTTGAGGTGATGACTCTGGGCAAAGTCTTTTGGACAGTGTGGACATTTGTACGGCCGTTTACCCATGTGCCCCGAGATGTGTCTCTTAAGATGCTGGTTTTGGGCAAAAGCCTTAGAACAATGCGGGCATTTATATGGACGTTTTGCTGAAATTGGTGAATCCCTGTCTATATTCTCGTCCGTATAGTAACTGTGGAGTATATTTACGAATTAGTTCAATATTCTTGGGAAATTAACGTAGTTCATACTCTAGCTCCTCGGGCTGGATCTCCACATATCCAACAGCCTCAGTGCCCATCTCCTGCTCAATTTTTACTTGTCCTAAATCTACGTCGCTAAGCTCTGATTCAAAACTGATGTCGTTTTGCTCGTCTACGTTGACTTGTTGGTCCCCATTATCGCCCCGTAAACCATCTGTGACTTTTTCAGAGTTGTCCACATTAGAGGTCTCTTTTTGGTGTTCACTGAGCAGCTGGCAAAAAAAGCGATGACTGTGCTCACACATTCGTTTGAATTTAAACGCATGTTGTGCAGCAATAACACAGCGGAGACAAATCTTTTTTGGCAGAGAATCTTCAAGTTTGACCTCACAGTTGGAGCATTCGTTGAGCATGTCATCCAGTCTAGTGGTCCCTATGTCTATCTCATCCTCCATTACGACAAGTCCAGGCTTCCAGTCGAATATGTTTACCAGTTTAACTGAGTATGCACCTTCTCTGGTCATACAAACTCTACACACGTCCATGTCTTCCATTATCAAATGTTTATAAATAAAATTGTGTTTTCTGTATTATTGTTTTGCTGATTAAAATCGATAGATTATTGGCTATCGGTATCACCAACACAATTACCATTTCGATAGAATCGGCGAAACATATGTTTTCAACATATAGAATCGATAAGCAGCAAATAAATTAAATAACAGAATAAATCGATTAACCGCTTATTTTGCTAACAGATTGAATCGAAAACTGTTAATGTTATTAACAGCAGTTGCCTGGAGTCATTTTTATGTTAAGAGTTTCTGACGTGCGTCAAAATTAAATTTCATTTCATTTCTTTCTTGTTAGCACGTGGTGCTGCTTGCTAAATGTATTATACTGGAATTCTTTACTGTCTAATGCACGCTCGCTGGTTTATTCCCTAAAACTTGCGAGTGCTATTTTTAATGGACAAAGAGTAAATTTAACAATCTTACCAAAGTGCTGCGCTTTTCAATAGCGTTTTACTTCCATTAAATTGTTAAACAAAAACGCAATGCAAATGGATACAATTAATGTACGCGTTCAACAGTAAACCGTCGTCGAATTCACAACTAGACGACAGTTATGCACGGCAACGCAAGAACAAATTGACGACATTTAATAATGCATTGGCCGAAATTACGGCTCTTGTGTTTTGAGGTGTCGCCACATGTTTAAAAATTAAGAAAGTGAGGTTATGTGAGTTTTTTTTTTGTTAAAGCAAGACTAGCGACTTTATTTTGTTTTTAATATATGTAATAATTGGGAGTATTAGGATTATTTCAATGTTGAAGATGCGTTTAGCAAACGCTGTAGATTTTCATCCTGCGAGAGCGCCTTCTTCACAGCCACCAACAGTTGGCCATCAATGGCGCGATTGTGTTGCTGCACCAAAGGCAATCGACTGACGCGTTTGGCCAACTCGGCTAGCTTGGGCTGCTGTTGCAGGAAAGTATCCAGAACCGATGGCGGTATATTGGCCATATCGGCAAGCTGCCTAATATGTGGAGCCACCTTGACACCAGACGCTGCTACAGCGGCTGCTGTTTCTAAGGGCAACACTTTGGGCGAGTTGAGATGCGGCGGCGTTGGAGCAGCTGTGGTGCTGGGTACCATAGTGGGCGTGGGTTTAACAGCGGCACGCAGTGGAATTGGATAGTGATAGGGCAATGGCTGGCGCACGTGCACTAAGCGCGGTACATTTGCTGTTGGTGTTGTTGCCAGCTGCGTCTGAGGGGCCACAAACATCGGTCTATATATCATGGGTTTGGCTGTAGTGGTCGTAGTAGTGGTGGTGGTTGTCTCATCTGCCCACATGCCGTATTGCTTCATAAATTCATTGACACGCTGCATAAGACCGCCGCTCTCGTCCCACTGTGCTGACTCTGTTGTGGATTCCACCTTTGGTTGCTTTACCGGCATCGCATTGTCGTAGTCAGCATCGATGTCTGCATTGTCCATGTCATTATCGTCTTCGCTGTCATTCTGCTCCGACTCCATTTCGGGCTCACTTTGTTCATAGTCCAGAGAACCCAAATAAGCCTTCATGAGCGCAATACCTTGATCATTCGATGTGAGAGCTCGAATATATTTGATGGTGTCCTCAGCGTTGCCAGTGCCCAGCAGTTCACCCAGTTCTCTAATGCTGGGCAGCTGATCCATGCGTTTCAAGCCCAGTTTATTACGTGCAATGTGGAGCAAATCGCTGGGATACTGCTCTGCCACATCGATTGGGGCTGCTGTAGTCGTTGTTATTGTGGTTGGAGCCGGAAATTGGTTTCCCGGTTTGAACAGCTTGTAGACCGGAATGTTATAATACAACGCATTTTGTAGTTTTGGATTCAGCTTGGACTGTAAGGATTTGTCCGTATCCACAATAATTGCACTATCCTGGCCATAGAATTTAGGCTGCAATACGCGTGCTCCGATGGTGTTTAAAATTGCCAGCGGCAAAAGAAATTTCAGAAAACTGGAAAACATTCTACTATTCAAGACGAGGCTTAAAGGACAACTGAGGAAAACTCTCTGAACTCGCTTACGACGTCGACTTTCAAAGAGATTTTAAACGATTTTCGAGGAATTCTGTGTGTTCTCTTTTCCACGAAAAGTCGAGAACGTGACTACCTGCTGGGCCATAGAATCTCAATTTTCTATTGAAAATCCGCCTATTTCGAAGTACCTGCATTACCTGCGCAAGAACAAATGCATTTCCCAGAGTTCTCGAATTTCGGGTTTTTCATTTCGAACACAAAACGGGTAAACGGAGATAGTTTTCATTGAGCTCTATGAGCATCACAGTTGCAATAAATCAGAAAGGAGATTACATATCGAAAACAAACTAAACATTTTTTTTATTATCAAATAGTTAAAGACCTTAATTGGTCTTAGAGGAGCGAACAGTCGTGGGTCAAATGTGTTGCATCCTTTAAAGACCGTAGAGTACTTACAAACTAAGGAACGACCTGCCTTATACATCTTAGAAGGGAATTCTCTAATGCATATTCCCTGTACATGGGGGAACCTTACATATATTTACATAGTAACGTACATAAATTTTGCAGCATAAGAAAATTTTGCAAACAATGGGAGCTAAGCTATGTAAACGAGCAGCTGATACTTTTCATTTCGACACGCCCACTAGTGCGGGGCGTATGCAACGTTCGTGCAGTGTATAACCGAGTTTGGTAACCTCCACAACGGTGTTGGGTTCAACCGTAGCATCGTCTTTTTGGAACAGAGCCTCATGGAGATTGGGATTAAATTTCTGATTAATTGGATCCAGTGGCTCAAGACCATGACGCTTAAACACCTGCAGCAAAGAGGCGCGTGTCATACTCAGACCCTCGAAGAGGTTCTTCAAATCGGCATTGGCATCGAGCTAATGCAATAAAAGGGATTATTAGTATAGTTTTTAGAGTGGGGCTAGGTAAAACATACTTTTTCCTTAGGCACCGCTTTGGTTGCATGACCAAGCGTATCGGCCACCTCAAGCAGATCCTTACAGAAGCTCTGTATGCCAAAGATCTTGGCATCAGCAATCTGTTTGTTGAGGCGGTTACGCATATTCTCGCTATCAGCCAGCGAACGTTTATATTTGTCTAGCAATTCACTGTTTTGTTCCTTAGCTGCCGCAAGCTCTTTGGTCAGTCGTTCGATTTCTGGCGACTCTGGTGTTTTCTTCTGTTCACCTGCCTCAGTGGCCTCTGGCTGCTTCTCTGTACTATACCCATGTCGCTGTTGTACCTGTGCCAGTCTCAACAAGCTGTTGGAGAATTAAGGTTCATAAAATCAACATGAAATTGATAACGTGCTTTCAATCTGATGTGTTCAATTACGTCACAGAAAGAGAGACTTGCATGCGGCAGGAAGTAATTGACTTACCACAGATTCTGTGCGCCTGCGATAGACTTGGGTGCCACCAACTGCTTGGCTAGCATATTGAAGGTTAATCCTGCCTTTGTTGCCATTTATGATATCGTATTTTAACAACTTTGCAACTTTCAGATCTCTGAAATAAATTTTGCCGCAGAGCTTGCTGGACTATCGAACGTTTGTACTGTTATCGATACTTCAAATACCAAAATGTTATTGGTATTTTCATCTGCATAGCATTGATCTTTTGCTTTGCTGCGTGGATGACGTTAAATTCAAATTCTGAATTTTAAAAACTTATGTTTTCTTTCATGGGAAATGAAATCAATTCTGTATTAAAACTTATGCTATAAAATTTTAATTGCATAATAATTCATACAAGCTTCCAATTTAATTACTACATGTCGTGATTTGATTTAAAACCTTATTTAAAATAAATATTCTATGCTTACACACAGCATATTTTAAGGCTGTCCTTGCCTTGAGTCACCTATAATTGTTTTGCCGCTCCTATGTTTGACGCCAGGTGAAAGCAATTAATACGAAAATATATAAAGCATGGCAATTTCTTACAATAACAATCAACTAAAAAAAAAAACAATTTCCTATGCCTAAGGCCTCCCACAGTCTATTGGAGAAAATGTAAATTTAGCTGATTACCCTGTATACAAAAAGGCCAGAGGTGGGTATCAGTAAGCTGTATAAACATTGGAAATTTTTGATCAGTGTATTGAATTTTGAATTAGGATCAGTTGCAGGGTATTCGCCGGTGCAGCAGCTTAGACTTTCATCTTGTTTCGTGTGGATTTTGTACTGTAGCTTAATAAATTCAAAGTACGAGTGCGAGTACTCTTATTCGTGCTCGTATGTGTGCTCATTGAATACAGCATCTCATTCCATACACATGGATATACTCAAATTATGCACAAACTTACATACACACAAATTGTACATTTGTTTTGCATGCATTGTGTATATTTTAAAAGCTAGGGAATAGATATTACCATTTAGTTGAATTTCGACACTGAGACTGTGAAGTTGAGTTACAAATTTCTTCGGTTAAACGTTCAAATAACAAAAATAAAAGTAATTTCTAAAATGCGAGAGGAGGATATACAATTGGCGCTTCAAATGGTGGCCAAGTCCAGCTCCAAAGAGGATGAAAGTGAGGGGGAAGTTGGCACAGAAGGAACAACGACGTCGCCGGGAAACTCTCCCAAGCCATTGAGAAAAGCTCGAGTTTTGGATATTTCAGAGAGACGTAAACAATTTCGGTGAGACCCAAGCCACAAAGCCAATAATACTTTACTAATCATTCACTACCGTAAATACAAGCGTGTTGACGTCTAAATTTGCATATTTGTCGCTATTTTTATAAGGTCTTTTGTTCAGCTTTGACATGTTGTATAAATTAAACATTGTGAATGTTAACACAATATAATTTATTCTGTTTTATTTTTGTTTTTTTATATTTTCTTTTAACTTGAGGGAGTTTTAAGACTTCCACCTTTTGTCATCCGTTTATCTTTGTTCTTTCGATGACGATTTCGATTGTGCCGCAATAATATCGCAATTGTTATCGACAATTACAACTACACAATTATTTAAGTAATTTACAGTTGACTGATATAAGTATGCAATTCAAAATTGAAACATTGTTAAACTTTGATTATAGCAATTGTATTTTATGGGAGATCAAAATTGTATTACCTTTTGCATACTGAGGATTTAACATAATCAGTATTTTGCTGGTCACAGGCTGCTGTCACACTGTCAAATGTGTACAAATAAGCAAAAAATTGATTGAAGGATTTGGGCGCAAGTCCTTAAAGGGCTCGAAACTCGTTTGTCAATTATAATGTCGGCCTTTTTAGGCGCCGGGCACCACAATGAATCGTCAAAGCCTCAAACAGTAGGCGGCACCACGAACAAGGAGAATGAGAAGGCTGAGGAAAATGATTCGCAGGGTCGAGTCAGCGGTGGCATCGAGAGCAGCAGTTGGTGGTGGTAAGCGCTTGTTGAAATCTCTTCAATTAAACAAGTTGATTGTGGGCTGGTCACGCACGAATCTCACTTAGTGATTTGTTTACAATAGTTTGCTTCGAGTGACTAAGGTTATGTTTGTGCTCACCCCACAGGTGAAACTGTGTGTGTGTGTACGACTGCTGACAATAACAAATGCATCTAAAGAAATTGCAAGCTTGCACACACAAATACATGCATACATACGTAAGTGTGGGTCAGCACTTTCGTGTATGTGTGTGTGCTAGCAACATATGTATTCTATTTACATTTTTAAATAAGATATTGCTGAGTTTGTAGTTTCTTATTACGAATATTTGTTTTGGTTCAAAGAGTGCTTGCTTTGCCGTTCTATTTTAAGTGTAACTAAACAACACAAGAAAACAAAAATGGCGCGCAACATGTGAAATCAGCTGTTAGCTTTCTCTGATTTTAGTTTGTGGATTCTAAGTTGGTCTTTGATTTGATAACACAATACCGATTGTGGATGCTGATAGTGAGTAACTTACTTAGTAATTGATAACATTAATGCTGGTGATTAATGCTAACAAGCACTAAGTAAGTGACCCTGTTGAAACCACACTTAATTGTGGATTCTGTTTCGAACAGTTGTTATTAATTCTCTTCACAGTCTACTTCACTTTGTTTTACCGTTGTTCCGCGTGTGCAGCGAAAACACTTGATCTTTAAATTCTAAACTAGTTTAGTTACAATCGCTTTGAAAATGTTCCCCAAGACTATTAATAATACTGCCCATTTCCCGAGAAAGAGTTCCCTGCAAATTGAGGAGCTCCACAATGTCTTTAACAACAATTGCAAGAGCTTAATAAGGTGTTGGTTAAAAAAAGGGTTTTAATATGTCTATTAAATAATTCTTATTCTTATAAAAACTTTTCCAGGCGCACACGCAGCTTGAACGCACCATCGCCATTCCAGCAATTTGGACCATGTGGCCGCATTATGAAGAACTCCGTGATGGTTATGCAGATTCAGGATCCGGCCAGTCAGCGACTGACCTGGTATAAGCCACCACTTACGGTGCTGGTCATCAAGAAGGTCAGCGATGCCTCTGTGTTGAGTCCGTTTGTGCAGCTGGTCACTTGGCTGCTGCACGAGAAGAACATGGTTGTCTGGGTGGAGTCCGCGGTTTTAGAGGATGCACAGCTCAACGAGGACATTCAATTTCGGGATATTCGAGACAAACTGGTCACATTCAAGTGAGTGAGCTGCACTACATTAAATGGGGTTACTTATTTTTATATTTTTGTTCAACAGAGATGGACGCGATGATCTCACCGATCGCATTGACTTCATTGTCTGCCTTGGCGGGGATGGCACACTTCTGTATGCTTCGTTACTGTTCCAGCAGTCGGTGCCACCGGTGATGGCCTTCCATTTGGGCTCATTGGGCTTCCTGACACCCTTCCGCTTTGATAACTTCCAGGAGCAGCTCACCAGTGTGCTGGAGGGCCATGCGGCACTCACACTACGAAGTCGCCTGCGCTGTGTGATGCATCGGAAGAGCGACAAACGGCATATGGAGAAATATTCTGTGGATTCAGACGAGCAAGGAGTGCCTGCTCATAATAGCATCTTAGTATTGAATGAGGTGGTCATTGATCGTGGTCCATCGCCCTATCTGAGCAATATTGATCTGTTTCTGGACGGAAAGTACATTACATCGGTGCAAGGCGATGGCCTGATCGTGTCCACGCCCACAGGCAGCACAGCCTATGCTGTTGCCGCTGGTGCCTCAATGATTCATCCCTCTGTGCCAGCGATTATGGTGACACCCATTTGCCCACACTCGTTGAGTTTCAGGCCCATTGTGGTGCCAGCCGGCGTCGAGCTGAAGGCAAGTACAAAGCCAAATCATCTTATTGAATCTGCTTAACTTATTTTTGCTGTCATTCTACAGATTTCCGTTTCCCCCGAGAGTCGCAATACATCCTGGGTCAGTTTCGATGGCCGCAATCGTCGCGAGCTCTTCCATGGGGACAGTCTGCGTGTGACAACCTCCATATACCCGGTGCCGAGTATTTGTGCACAGGATCAGATATCCGACTGGTTTGCATCGCTGGCCGATGGACTCCATTGGAATGTGCGTAAACGTCAGAAATGTCTCGATGAGCTGTCCGATTTAACTGCATCGGGATCGGAGGATACTTTCGATGAGTTTGAAAACCTTAAGTTGTACGATACCTAGGTGTAAGTTTACGTTTTAAGCTTTAGTTGTAGCCAAACTATGCATTCAGTTTGTTTATGTAGTATTAAAAGTTGAACATTTTCAAAATGTTAATTTCTAAGTAGACTGTGTATGGAATTACTTGTGATCGAGATGCACATCGATAGCGTTGTTGACATTTGAATCAGCTCAGAATATTTCAATAGCTGCTGAATCATTTCAACTGACAGTGCACAGATACAAAAGTTACAAGATACAAAGATAAAATGTTAAGTACGTGTTAAGAGGCTGGATGCCTTGCCACTTGTTGCATGTGGTTCACCTCGCTGCTGTTGTTGCTGCTGCCTTACTTAGCTAACGTATATTGGCAGCCACGCACTTTGACTTATCCATGTTGTCCGATTATTTTGCATAGAAACGAAGTTTGAAAGTAACGAGCCGCCGTTGTACCTGTTTACCTGCAAATTGTTGCCCTCAGGCTGTACATGAATGAGATGCACGACGGGCTGTTACACGCCTCAGCTACAGATTTAGTGCCATTGTTCGTAAGCGGTGTGTGCTATTTTTTCTTCTTTTTTTTATAAACATTTTTTTCATTTGTGTATTGCTTTTGCCTTTTTTGTTAACAACTTCAAGGTGTGCGAATCAATATCAAAATGCGTATGCGTGTGTGGCTCATGCACATGTGTACGTGTATGTGTGAGTGTGTGTATGTGTTGTGACAGGTGTGCGTGCTTATCTAGTCATATGAAATGCATAAAATCTCGAAACATAGGCGTGTGCAATAGTTTACTCTGAACTCTGCCAGCGCACGGTTGTGTTCGTGCGTGAATATACAAATTTAATTATATTAATTACCGTTTATTTGCCGAATTAAACTACTACAAACCATGAATGTACAGGATATGGAGCGCGCCAAGCAAATGGTCAGCGATGAGGCTGCAAGTACACCAGGCAGCTCGCCAGCGCCTCTAAGAAAAACCATAGTAGGCACTCTGCTGGATAAACGAAATCAATTTCGGTAAGCATCTTCATTAATTTATTAAGAAACACGTCCTTGAAAAAGAAAGATTTAAACACCCAACGCTTAAAAACTTAACTGCAGCATTGCGTGCTGTAGCAGCCGGCTTTAGAATATGCTCAAATTCAATTTGAATTAAGTTGGCTGCGTGCCAATATTGTTTATCGATTAGTGTTCAAATAATAGTTTGAATTAAAATATTACATGATAATCAATTAGAAAATTGTAATCGAATATTGAGTTTATAAATAATTGACCACTCGGGGCTTAATAAATAAATTAATAGTTTAATAATTTACTTTATTTTATATGAGCATTATGCAGCCGTTAACAGATTAAAAAACTGTTAAATTTAGTCGCTGTACAACCGTGTGCACAACTTAAACAATCGATACGCTATCGATATGTATTAAAAGTAAAAGAATAAATAAAAACCAACATAACGCTGTTAGCATTAATTTAAGTAGTTTACTTTCTGAATGTTGGACTTATTAGGAAATATAGAAAGTTTACAACAGCCAAAAAAAATGTATACGGTTTTAACGTAAACAACATGCTTTAAGAGATGTTGAAAAGCTGCCAATGATGGAGAGCAGAAAGTTACCAACAAAATAGTATTGTGTTGTGCAGAAATTGATTGAGTTTGGTACCGTGTCACCACCTGTTTTATTTATCAACAATGCACGCCCACCCGCACAACGTTTCCACAGGCCCATGTCCAACGCCAAAGACGACCGCCGCTCAATCAGTACCAAGTGCAACAATATCAGTATCAACTAGCAGTAGTGGACTTTACGATGAGCATGAAAATCAGTTGTTAAATGTGATGGGCGCACGAAATAATCAGCTCAACAATGGAACGGCATACTCTGCACCCGGTCCTGGTCCTGGACACCCGTCAGGTGGCAATACTGATGAGTCAGAAATGCGTTGGTGGTGGTAAGTACTAACTACAATAGCAGCAACAACAACATAGTCACCACATTGTACGAAGCCAATTATTTAGTACAAGTGCTCATACTACATTTTTGAGTGGTACATACAATGTAGACGAAAAAGCGTTTTGTAATTATACCTTGGCAATTGCCGCCAAGTGGCGAGCGAGTGAAGAGAGCACAATGCGGCTCTGTTGAATTTGTAACTGTGTTTGTTACCTGCGCGTGTTGATAATGAAGGGGAAGCTCATTAGAAATGAATGCGATATGCGAGTACGAAGAGTACAACGAAATTGAAGCAAGCTAGCAAGACTGACTGACTGACAATAAAAATGTTGCTACGTTTACATAACGAGCTTACAGCTTTTATTTTTATTTAACATAGCCGTCTGCACCTGTTCGCTTGTGTTCACTCTCTCACGCGCTCTCTCTCTCTTTCTCTCTGTCTGGCTGTCGCTCTCTCAGATTGATTATACGACGCGTGTCCGACTTCACTCAGCTGTTGTTTACAACCTGATCGTTAGCCCGCTCACTGTGCGACGCAACGCAACGCGACTTAACTCGACTCAAAGCAACGCGACGCTACGCGACCGTAAACTTTTATTTTCAAATCACAAAAAGATTTACAATTTAATCACCTTTTTGGTGTTTCAGTTCAGTTCAGTTATCGCTTGTTCACTGGACAGCGCAGTCGTGTTTGTTGCTTTGATCTGTGCACCTTCTGGCTCTCTGTCTCTGTCTCTCTCTCACGCTCTAGTCTTCTCTTACTTACTGTCCGCCTCTGTCTCTATTGCGCGCGCGCGACCGCTTACCGTTTTGTCTATCACCCTTTCGGTGTGTGTGTTTGTGTGTGTGTTATTGTGCCGCTTTTTCTCTCCGTCGTCGGTCGTTGGCTCCGTCTAAAGCTCGAACTCGGTTTCAGTCTCCAAGTTTCGTGTGCTAAATACACCAACTTATATAACATGTAATTAATTAGAGGACTTTGAGTTTTTAAAAATTACATTTCTAGCTTTTACGCAATTTGGCATTTTACCCGCAATTAGTTAGCCACCAATTTGTACACTTGGCAACTGCATGCCACACGCTGTACTTTAGTCGCACTTTCAATTTCTTTCAAGGGTTTTGCATTTTACATTTAACGACTTGCAATTTGCACTTTAACTCTGAGACTCTGAGACTCTCATTAATAAATTTAAATTTCTGCTTAAAGCCCAGACGGCAAGTCTAATGCAATTTTCGCCGACCTTTCGTGCACCTCTGTCAGTTTTCCGATTCAGACCAGGCAATTGTTATTTTTTCGCTCAATAATGCGCATTTTTAATTGATAGATTACTTGTATAATTTTTCTACAGATTGTCTTTGTTCAATTAATCATTACAACGAAAACAATAACAAAGAAGAAAAAGTACAACAAAAAGAAGAAGAGCTTTGTCTAAGGTCTCCCAGGGAGACTAGGGAACGAGCGTCTCCTTTGTTTACCCAAGTACACATATAATAATTATATGTCTCTTGATTACTTCCTGGCGTGCTAGTTACTTGTTACTTAAGTGTAAAGTGTTTTTCTGATTCACAAACTTTGCCTGTACTTCTGTGTTTATTTTCAAGTAACATGAGTTACTTAAATACAAAAATAAACATTGCACTTAATCAAAAACAGATTTAACTATATTTAACTGCCATTAAAAACCATTTAAAAGACATTAAAGCTTGTTAGTTAGGTCTCTGACATGATTAATGGCCAATTTAAGCCTACAAATCAATTTCTTAGTCACTTATTTTTAATTTGTTTGTTGGCTACAAATGCTAAAAAATAATTAAAGGCAATTAATTGACGTCAGAGCCGGAACTAAGCGAAGCTCGGCTAAAAAAATGCTTAACCGTTAGTGGTTAGCGTAAACAACAGTTCAAGATTGTTATTAATTTTTGGCCAACCAAAAGAAACCAGTTGGAAATAAGTCCATATATAAATAATTTAATATATTTTGAAATACTCTGTATTAGTCATAAGACAATACTCGTTATTTTCCTGTTGTTTTTGGGCTTTTCCTAACCAATTTAAATGGTCGGGGCATGGCTAAAAGTTGATTATGTGCGTGGTCAACGTATTTTTTAACACCTTTCGTGTGTAAACAAAAAGGGAGCAAGGTTAATTCTGTTTACATTTTTTGGCAGTTAACTCAGGGTCGTCTCAAGTCGTTGCGCCGTGCAGACAAGTGATGCCACAATTTCATGGCCTAAAACTTGGTTAAACAAATTTCAAAAACTAGAACTTTATTGCACAATTTTATTGTCTAAAATAAAACAGCTAGACATGTATTTTTCTAGCCATTAATTGGCTGAAATTGCAACACTCTGTCCCCACTGTGCAGACAATTAATTACAACATTTAATTCTAGAATTTAAAATGTGCTAAAATTGAATGCAATTAAACGAACTCAAGAAAAAGTGTGTCAAAAAGCTTAAAACCAATTGAATCAAAAGTCAGTCATGGCCTGTCGCTCGGACATCGATTTGGCCACTCTCCACCAGCACCGGCTGGAGGAGCGGCTACACTACGGCTTCGCCTGGTGCGGTGCCCACGGAAGCAGTCAACGGCAGCAGCAACAACAACGTCTCACCCACTACAACGAGCAGCTCATACGTCACAGTGCCACACAGCAGCGTCATCGTTTGGCCAAAACTGATGGCTATTACAAGCCAGACTCGAGGGCACCCGGCAAGGGCAAAGAGCCGTTAAGCAGCAAGATTAAGGAGAACATAGCTGACAATAAGCAAAGACAGTGTCAGAGTCAGACTGAGAGTCAGACTCAGAGTCAGAGTCAATCACAGGCCGAGGATGAGTACGATTTCACGGGCACAACGAGTCGCAGTCGTTCCGGCACTTGGCCGTAAGTACAGTGAAGCCTAAGCGACAGTCAAACTCGCTGCGAACTCTTAACCAGCTTCGTTAAAGATTCCACTTTGAAATTGTGTTCAATTATTTTATTTCAATTATAATTAATTCCATTTGTTGCATTTTAAAATCTGTGTCTCTCCAAACCTGTATGTTTCCCTCTCTCTCACTCTCTAGTGCTCTCCCTCTCCTTCTCTCCTTCTCTCCTGCTCTGCCCCTGTAAATTTGTACTGTTTATGGCATTTGAAATGTACATGCGAATAATGAGCGTGTATCGAATCGAATTATCAGTTGATTTTCAACCTTATTTGCATTTATTGTTGCTCTGATATCAGGTAAATAAATTTTAGATAAGCGCGTACAGTGAAGCGTCTTAAAGGCAGCCATCGAAAGTTCGCCAAGGGCCAGAAAGATAACTTGTGTTTACTTGAAACTGATTAAAAATTAAAGAAATTAAATTGGGGTCTAGAAGACAACTAGCTGATAAGCTTTTAGCAGGCACTGTTGTGCACTGGTAAAAGTTAGGAAATGCTTGGTAGGGTCAAGCCTAAAAGATGTCAGAAGTAGGTTACTATCCTATACTTTGAGACGAATAATCAACAGTTGATTTAATGTTATTTTAATTTTTATTGTCAATTTTGTTGAGTGTAGTCTTCGACATGACATTGAAAGAAATTCAACACTGATTGCTTATCACTTATCACTGGCGTGAGCAAAAGAACATTCGAAAACCGCATGTGAAACGTTTCGAATAGTTTGTTTTGATCGATCGCAGCTGATTACAAGTAATCAAAGTAGATATACTAACTTTAGTACATATATTTAAATTTTTTGCTCTTGTCAGCATGACTAAGAAGTCGGTGCTTGTTGAATTAGTTGATTAAGTGGCAAATAACTATTTTATTTGTTTAAAATTGAACCATTGAGTCCTTGACTCTTCTGCAGAGATCAAATCGTCATTTGGTTATGGAATTAAACACTTGTCGCATTGCTGTTTTTATGTTCATTATTTAAGAGTCGTTTACGACCTCTTACCCAGTACAAACGAGTTTGTTAACACCTCGAAAAACTAAGTATGTGTGTTATGATAATTAATGTTGAATTGCCATTAAGCAGCCAAAAAAAAAAAAAATAGAAAAAAAATACAAAAAACACACCATACGACCCACGTTTTGTTTTTTTTTTTTTTTGTATATTTTTTCTACTATATATTTATGAGCATACGATTTGTGATGAAGAACTTTAAAGACATTGAATATCAGTCAATATCAATTAATTCAATCGGTGCCAGTTTGTGCGTGGCGCCATTCATAAATATAAATATAAGTATAAATCAAATAGCCAATGAAATATTTCTACATTTGTTTTAACCAATTAAATTGTTTAAGTGTTTCGTTGTCGCTCGTCTGATGTCGCTTTGCTCCGAAGGTGCAACGGGTCAGCGAATTTAGCCTTCAATTTGCATACCACTAACTTTGTGTCTACAGTTTCAGTCTGCTTAACAACCAGACGGAGAGACTGGGAGACAGACAGTTAGACAAGCTTTCAAGACAGTCCCGTCCCTTAATTAATACTCAAGTGAAATTGTTCCAAAGGTTTTTTAGAAGTCAATGACGCGCGGCTGCTTTTTTTTTTAATTTGTATGTTTTTTTGCTCGTCACGGTGACGTCGGTTCTTTATAAGTATCGGTATCGGTATCGGAACGGCACTTTACCCACTAAGTATTACTTCAGCATTAGTCTAGTCTGGTTTATTGGAGCGCATAGTGCTGGGACACATATAGATGCACCCACTTTAAGTAAGGTAGGCAAATCTAGATTGACAAACAATTGAGTTCACTTAGCTATTAAATTTATGTATAATATATATATAAATATATGCATAAATTGGATGTGCCAAAGTTTTGTAAATTGAAAATTTAAATTATAAGAAATTTGTTCAGTTTATTTATCTTAATTAACTTAATTTGAACAAACTTTCATTATTTAACTCGATTAATTAATTTTAGTTTATAATTTTTTATTACTCATTACTACTACAGCGCATTCGACTGTCGTGCTTGCTTAACTCGTTAGCATGGCTCATTTAGCCGGCACACAAACCGATTGCTTTGTCATCATCCACTAATCAATTAAATCCCACACTTAGTAAAGTTATCCACCAATGAGGAACGTGTCTCTCTCTCTCTCTCTCTCACCCACTCTTGCGCTCGCTCTCAGCAGTCACCGCCTGTGGCTGCTGCTGTGTAAAATTCCTGTTTGTTGCTGTTTTTTTGTTCAGAGACTAAGACTCTGACGAGTTTATTTGCGATGTAATGAAAATACATATATCTGTATATATATATATATGTATTAAGACACTTATGTATATTCCTTTATTCTCAAAAATGTATGGCCAGTGATTTTGTAACCTTCGACAACAAAACTCAACACAACACGAAACAAAACAAAACTAAACAAATTGAGAGTTGAGCAACGAAAATTCCAACAAGTTATTTGTATTTGCGTTGTTGTTGTGTGCGGTTGGTAGTAGTCGAAAAAGTTCGCGTGCTTTTAATTAATTTTTAAAGTCAACATAGGTGTGGCTAATTAAAAAAATATCATAAAAAAAAGATTTCTTAAGACCAAAATGCAGCATCAGAAACTTAAGCTTGGCACGCTGCATTTTGGCCCAGTTAGCGAGCATTCGAGCCAAGTTCAGGGCCAAAGCCAAACTCCCGACGCGCTGGAGGAGTCAGTTTCAGCGGTGCCCGAGGCGCGCATCTTAAGGTTTACTCCAAAAATAGTTCAAGACATTAAATAATTAACAGAAGTCTTAATAAATTCTTGTTTTTCTTTGCAGGCGCACACGCAGCTTGAATGCTCCATCGCCGTTCCAGCAATTTGGGCCATGTGGTCGTATAATGAAAAACTCCGTGATGGTTATGCAAATTCAGGATCCCGCCAGTCAGCGCCTGACCTGGTATAAGCCACCACTCACAGTGCTGGTCATTAAGAAGAAGGATTCAAGGGTGTTGCCACCGTTTGTGCAGCTGGTCGAGTGGCTGGTGCAGGAGAAGAATATGGTCGTCTGGGTGGAGTCCGCTGTACTGGAGGATAAGCTGCTACGCGACGATGTCGATCTGGAGCAGGAAAGTGCCAAATTCAGACAGGTGCATGAGTATTACGACACAGCCCGTTCACGTTTTCTGGCGCTGCGTGAAAAGTTGGTTACCTTCAAGTGAGTAGCAAGTGAAACCCTTTATTTATGTCACAGTTTATTAATTTCTTTACTTTACTTTACAGAGATGGTCGGGATGATCTCACCGATCGCATTGACTTCATTGTCTGCCTGGGCGGGGATGGCACACTGCTGTATGCCTCACAGCTGTTCCAGCGTTCGGTGCCACCGGTGATGGCGTTTTATTTGGGATCCCTGGGATTCCTGACACCCTTTCAGTGTGATAACTTTCAAGAGCAGGTCACCAATGTCCTGGAGGGCCATGCAGCACTCACGCTACGCAGTCGCCTCAGTTGCTCCATTCAGCGCAAGGGCGAGCGTCACCGGGAGTCGGGCAACAAGCTGCTCCGTTCCAATTGGCAAAGTCCACCTCCTGGCATGGACTACAACCCTCCCAATTGCAATAGCAACAACAATGGCTATATGATGGGCAATCATAGCATTCTGGTGCTCAACGAGGTCGTCATCAATCGGGGACCTTCGCCCTATTTGAGCAATATTGATATATTCTTGGATGGCAAGTACATAACATCGGTGCAGGGCGATGGTTTGATTGTATCCACGCCCACCGGCAGCACAGCATATGCTGCAGCCGCTGGTGCCTCAATGATTCATCCCTCTGTGCCGGCGATTCTAGTGACGCCCATTTGCCCACACTCGCTGAGCTTCAGGCCCATTGTGGTGCCAGCTGGCGTTGAGCTAAAGGTGAGTACTTCCCACACGACTAGTTGGATGATTAACTAATGTTTCCCCATGGTTTGTAGATATCCATATCGCCGGATAGCCGGAATACGTCGCGTGTTTCGTTCGACGGTAGAAACGATCAGGAGCTGAATCATGGAGACAGCCTGAGGGTGACCACCTCGATTTATCCGGTACCCAGCATTTGTGCACAGGATCAGATATCCGATTGGTTTGATTCCCTAGCGGAGGGACTCCATTGGAACGTCCGTAAGCGCCAAAAGTGCCTCGACGAATTGTCGGATTTGACCACGTCCAGTTCGGAGGACACGCTCGATGAGTTTGACAATCTAAAGATATACGATGCGTAGTGTTAACCACAAGCTGTTAACGTGGCTTACTACATGTAGTTTGGTAGCATAGTTTAACGAGTTGTTTGCAATCTATTAACGTGCTACTTAGTTGCTAACTAGTTAAATACTCTGTTCTATTGTACAATACAGATACACATTAATGTATACATATATATATATATATATAATATTTGGTTGAATTTAATGTTAAATCTTTACAATTTATTGTTTTAAATAGTAGAAATTTTTTATATATTTTTTTGCTTGAGAACAAATTTGTTTTAGGCTTTTAGTTGTTAAGGTTTTTATGACGCCAAGTGGCGCAAAACTGTACCTATATTAAATAATACTACAATAAATATAATTATTTACTAATTTCTGTACGTTTAAGTTAATTACATTAGAGGCTGCAGAGAAGCCAGCTAAAACAATCACAGGCGAGACACTTAACATCGAAAACCACTTAAAGCCAAGGCGAAAAGGGGCAGGGAAGTGAGCTCGTTGGACTGACCAAGAGTGATGGCCAGTAAGACACTTAGGCACGGCGAGATGAATGGCTTTTAGTGAAGCACTTTGTGGCCTAAAGCTGAGCATATTAATGGGGAAATTTTAGTAGGGAAAGGAATTTAAATTAAACTGTAGAATAATAATAAAATTAGAGTAATTTACAGAGTATCTAATAGTCTGGGTAAAGTTTTAAAGACAAGCAAATAATTTATTGCTGCACATTCAACTGGTAGAAAAAATAGGAGCTTAGCTCAGGGGGGTAAGAAGGGGACACTTAAGCCATTTATGCAAGAAAATATTGATTGGCTAACTAAAAGAAGTTGATAAAACTCTTTAAAATATTATCTAAAATTTATGCACAGAGTGTAACGATTTCTGCAGCCCCTTGGGCCCATAAGTACCTCCCCGCAGCCCTGGCCAGCACTGAGCACTTAAGTCCGGCTTAAATATCTGGCTTAATTCAAATATCTGCTTTATAGAATAAAAATGCTGCGCTATAAATCAGCAAGAAATGTCATAAAAGCAAATGGAAATAAAAGAAGAAAAAAGCAGAATAAAGAATTAAATAAAAATAATAGGAAATAAGCTAGAAATGCTTACGGAATCGTTTCATGGCTTTCTGCCTTTGTAAGTGCTACGTGATGACAGCAGCAGCGGCAGCCGCAGCAGCGCAGCAACAACAACAACAACTCTACGTTTATTATCAATTTTCACGCTCCCTTTATCCGATGTCCAGTCGACGCAACTTCCCATCCACTACCCCTCCCACTCTAACACACGCCTATCGTGTCACTTCGTGTGCAAGCAACAAGTGTGCCGAACCTTTCAGCACAGCATCTATGCGCTTCGGCTGCGGGCATCGGCAGCGCTGCTTTAACTGGCGGATAATGGGAATGCGTGTTATCCGCTCACTCCCATTGGCCGCTGTGGTCAGCAGGCAACGCCCATGACTAACCAATGCGCAGGTTTCGCTGTCTGCTGTGCGTATCGGATAAAAGCCAATTGAATTAATATTTATGTTGGCATTTTTTTTGCCACAATTCTGCTCCATTTCCTGTGCGTAACTAAACGTTTTTATTAAGTTAAATACTTAAACGCAGCTTCTTATTTAATTGAATTTGTTTGCTGCGTTTTCAGCTGCTTAAAGCTACTTTTGAGCATGTTGGAAAATATTTTTATTAGTTGTTTTTATTAGTTGAAGAGTATTTTAAGGTACCTTATTTAGCAGCTTGATATAATGTTAAGGAATAAATAAATATTTATGTGGCTAGTCAGTATCTTTAAACCTAATACATTTTAGATTTGGACATAAAATCAAAATATATCTTAATTCCATTCTATTAGTAAAAAACTTGGAAGTCCACAAACTTTTTTAAAAGAAATGAAATTTCAAAGTTTATATAAATACTGATTAAAATAAATATTAATCATACATATCTTGT
Organism: Drosophila acutilabella; assembly: GCA_035046005.1. Taxonomy (NCBI): domain Eukaryota; kingdom Metazoa; phylum Arthropoda; class Insecta; order Diptera; family Drosophilidae; genus Drosophila; species Drosophila acutilabella. The sequence continues at coordinate 8,725,245 of JAWNOK010000024.1, read as the reverse complement.
TCATCTTTTTTAATTTTTTTAGACACATATTTTGACATTTTTTCTAGTTTTAGCTGGACTTAAAATAAATGTTTTAAATATATTTTTTTTTCATTAATTTAACACACATATGTTACATGGATAAACAAACATTTTCTCATAATTCAATTAAATTTTATGAGAAATATCGATTTTATTTTGTTTAGACCCCGTACTCTAAATAAGAGTAGAGGGGTATATTAAACAAAGTCCACATTTGAGCGCAATATCAACGCATGGGTGCAAGCGAGACAGAAACGTTAAAACCCATGTTAGAACATTTTCTTTGCCTGTGTGACGTTGGCGCCACAAATTATTAAACAGCTTGTGCAGACTCCCACTCTCTGCGCTAATTGCGCTCAGAGATCTCAGCCGCTGTTTGTGAATGTTCGCGGACGCCAGCAGAGCGCACAAACGGTTTGTGTGTTTGTTCGCTGCCGTCTCACACACTGCCGCACACACTCTCAGACACCCGCTCTACATTCAAATGGCGCTCAGAGATCCCAGCCGCTGTTTGTGTGATTGTTCGCGGACGCCAGCAGAGCGCACAAACGGTTTGTGTGTTTGTTCGCTGCCGTCTCACACACTGCCGCACACACTCTCAGACACCCGCTCTACATTCAAATGGCGCTCAGAGATCCCAGCCGCTGTTTGTGTGATTGTTCGCGGACGCCAACAGAGCGCACAAACGGTTTGTGTGTTTGTTCGCTGCCGTCTCACACACTGCCGCACACACTCTCAGACACCCGCTCTACATTCAAATGGCGCTCAGAGATCCCAGCCGCTGTTTGTGTGAATGTTCGCGGACGCCAGCAGAGCGCACAAACGGTTTGTGTGTTTGTTCGCTGTCATCTGTGGCGCTAAAAAGGAGCACTCCCTGTTTACTGTTTACGTATGCTCCCGCTCTCTACTCTCTGTATTATAATTTAAATTCCAGTCTGTCGCTTGCTGCTGATTCTGATCGCTTGGTGTTTCACCCAAAGAAATCTTCGATTTTGGCCTTTCGCGCACTTTTTTTTGCTTGATCTCTGCGATCTGCAGTGCCCAAAATCAATAACAATTCTTGCTGAAATAACAGGCAAACAAAAAAATCAGCAGGTCGCAATGCAAAAATTATTTTGCTTTGTATTTAAATTGCGCTCAGAGATCCCTGTCGCTCTTTGTGTGAATGTTCGCGGACGCCAGCAGAGCGCACAAACGGTTTGTGTGATTGTTCGCTGCGGACTCTAACACACACACTCTCAGACACCAGCTCTGTATTCAAATTGCGCTCAGAGTTCCCTGACGCTGTTTGTGTGATTGTTCGCGGACGCCAGCAGAGCGCACAAACGGTTTGTGTGTTTGTTCGCTGCCGTCTCTAACACACACACTCTCAGACACCCGCTCTACATTCAAATGGCGCTCAGAGATCCCTGCCGCTGTTTGTGTGAATGTTCGCGGACGGCAGCAGAGCGCACAAACGGTTTGTGTGTTTGTTCGCTGTCATCTGTGGCGCTAAAAAGGAGCACTCCCTGTTTACTGTTTACGTATGCTCCCGCTCTCTACTCTCTGTATTATAATTTAAATTCCAGTCTGTCGCTTGCTGCTGATTCTGATCGCTTGGTGTTTCACCCAAAGAAATCTTCGATTTTGGCCTTTCGCGGCCTTTTTTTTTGCTTGATCTCTGCGATCTGCAGTGCCCAAAATCAATAACAATTCTTGCTGAAATAACAGGCAAACAAAAAAATCAGCAGGTCGCAATGCAAAAATTATTTTGCTTTGTATTTAAATTGCGCTCAGAGATCCCTGTCGCTCTTTGTGTGAATGTTCGCGGACGCCAGCAGAGCGCACAAACGGTTTGTGTGAATGTTCGCGGACGCCAGCAGAGCGCACAAACGGTTTGTGTGTTTGTTCGCTGCCGTCTCTAACACACACACTCTCAAACACCCGCTCTACATTCAAATGGCGCTCAGAGATCCCTGCCGCTGTTTGTGTGAATGTTCGCGGACGCCAGCAGAGCGCACAAACGGTTTGTGTGTTTGTTCGCTGCCGTCTCTAACACACACACTCTCAGACACCCGCTCTACATTCAAATGGCGCTCAGAGATCCCTGCCGCTGTTTGTGTGAATGTTCGCGGACGCCAACAGAGCGCACAAACGGTTTGTGTGTTTGTTCGCTGCCGTCTCTAACACACAAACTCTCAGACACCCGCTCTACATTCAAATGGCGCTCAGAGATCCCTGCCGCTGTTTGTGTGAATGTTCGCGGACGCCAGCAGAGCGCACAAACGGTTTGTGTGTTTGTTCGCTGTCATCTGTGGCGCTAAAAAGGAGCACTCTCTGTTTACTGTTTACGTATACACCCGCTCCCTACTCTCTGTAATTGTATTTAAATTCCAGTCTGTCGCTTGCTGCTGATTCTGATCGCCTGGTGTTTCACCCAAAGAAATCTTCGATTTTGGCCTTTCGCGCACTTTTTTTTGCTTGATCGCTGCGATCTGCAGTGCCCAAAATCGTTAACAATTCTTGCTGAAATACCAGACAAACAGAAAAATCTGCAGGTCGCAATGCCAAAAATTATTTAGCTTTAACATTATGTAAACATTAACATTGAGTTAACATTAACATTAATTATCATTAACATTATCATTGAATTAACATTAATTAGCTTTAACATTACCATTAATTAACATTAACTTTAACATTGAATTAACATTGAATTAACATTAATAAGCATTAACATTAACATTAATGATCATTAACATTGAATTAACATTCAATACCATGCAAACAGAACAGCTTCTTGCTATGCACAAAATTATTTTGCGTAAACTGGACTCTTGTAAATTCTGTTGTATCTTACTGTGGACTTCTTTTCGCCAGAGAATTCAACTGGGAATTTGCATATTCCAGCTGTAATACCAAGCGAATAGAACTTTCAGTAGATCTGAAATACAAAATTCAAACTATAACTGATATCAGAGAAAGAGCTATAAACTAGAATAGCCAACACATAATGAATTAAGCAAATTATTTGTACTTAGAGTCAAATGTATTGCTTAATAATATTTTTAATTTTTTTCCACACTAGAAGGAGTACAGGGTCTTTGACAGTCGGATCTAAATTTTTATAATAATGGTAAATTTTGAGTTTATTTTTATTTTTAATTTATTAAACAAAATATAATATTTTTAATGTCTTGGACTCTTTAATTTATAGCTTATCGATGCCAAAACTTTCACAACTTTCACTAGGCGTCACTGGGACATTTTTAGAACAAAATCGTTGACGTTTTCGCCACCTCAAAGTATTTTAATATTGCGGCTACAAGAAGAAGAATAAGAAAGTAATATAATAATGCGAAATATGCGTGGAATTTCTTAATGAAGTTCGTGGTAAATGTGTGAAAATGCTTAAGACAAATGGCATCGAATGAAACGATGGAAATAGTCTGGAAAACTCGCTAGGAAAATGGGCACGTGCTGATATTTCAATTGAATGCCACCAAATATGCGACAGACACTTCCCCAGCCTCCAAGAGGGGAGGGGAGGAGAGGAGAGCAGCACAACATTGAGGATGAAAATGAAAAATATTTCAGAACCACAAAACATACGCACATTCGCACCACTTGACATTTGAACTTTAGACGGAGCAGGCGAGAGCTAAAAAGAGATGGGTAGTGAGGGAGAGAGGGTGAGGGAGTGAGCGAATGGCACGTTTGAATTTTAAATGCTGATGACAGCTCAAGTTTTTCTATTCCCCTTTCTCTCACTCACTCTCTTACTCCCCAGCTCGTTTTGATGACTCGAGGGCTGACTGCGTTGCATTTTCCAGCAGAGCTGATTTCGCTCAAAAGGAAATTAAACATTTTCACTTCAGCTGCCTTTGTTTTTGTATATACAATACATATCTCTGTGATAAGTTGACCATCACAGATGGATTATCTCAGTTAACCGGATTGAAACTGCCGCAATAGGCTAAACTCGACACGATTCAACTTGATTCGACCCGCACATTCTTGAAACACATTTGTTTTGATTCAGTCGCCCGCAAATCGTTACACATTTGTCATATTTCCGGAACTCTTTGTCTGAAGTTTCGTAAATGGTAAGTTTTAAAAAGGGTATATAACTGAGAGGTTTGTTAAATAGAAAAATAAATTATATAGAAACTGTACTTTTATGAAAAATAAATTTAGTTAAAACTAAGTTGCTTTTTAGTATTTTTAAAAGGTTATTTTCAAGAAGACTACTGTCTACCCCATGGACCTTTCCTAGCTTTCTATTGTCCTGTTTTCATTGAAGTCGCTTTTCAACCACCCACACATATGTCATAATGTTTTCTCTATATGTATTGTATGTATATAGGTATATAAAATACATATATACATATTATTTAATGCCATCAGTCATGGCAAATTTCTAGTCCATTAACTTTGCGGCTATTTGGCGACGCTACTTTAACACTTCAACGCTATTTGGGCCTTTTCTTTTGATTCCACAAGTATTTGTAAACTTTTCTTTTCATTTCCCTGCTTTTCCTTTGCTTTTCTTACCATTTCTTTCTTAAGTGTTTTGTAAATTGGGGTATTTTTGGGCAGAAGTCTTTTAAAATGACCTGAAATGATTGCATTTTATAGGAAATCAATGTGCTTAACTAGCTCTTCAAATGTATTTTTATGATTATAAAGACATCCATTCAGTGTTGACACTTTAGCTTGAAATTCCGACATTGCGTGACGTGGCTGCTGTCAAGTTGTCTCTAAATGACCGAGTTACTCAGTCTGGAATTGAATCGCGTGTGGATACGCTGCTTTAGCTTTGCTCTTTAGCGGTCTATCAATGCCACTTGTCGCACTTCCTGTCCCCAGCTAATTGCATCAATTTGCAGCTCAGTAGTAGATCAATTACAATACCTACACGTAGCTGCTAAAGTTGACCTAGTTTATGAGACTAGAAACTTGAAAAAATGCCAAGATCCACAAAATTCAGCAGGTGAGTCGCATTTTTTGCCTAAGTAAAACGGAATTCGATTGCCACAATCACAGCAACAACACGTTCGTACCCTGTAGACACCTGTTAGACTGTTTTCCAGCGGGCAGAGAACAGTTTAATAAAGTTTAAGGCGATTGAAACTTCTTTTGACTTAACCTGAAGTATAACTTCTGCTCTAATTAATTTTTGTTGTCCACTTTTCGGCGCTTGCTGCCAGCTGAATTCGTAGCATATTTTTTTCCGCTGACTTTAAGTACTTACTTTCGAGGGTTGTGTAAAATTAGATTAGACATGAGCAATACTTAAAGCCTTGTTCCACATTCAATACAATTTGTTGAATCGACTTGAGAAAAGAAAAGCTGACGCCCATTTAACAGTAGAATCAATTAGGCATAATATGCTGGTACACACACACACACAAGCACACGCGTGGATAAGTATGTGTGTACATATTGCATACTTACAGACGCGTAACGCAATTGACAGTGAAAATAAAATCAAACAGCAGACCCCTGACACACACACACACGCTGACTTCCACTCGTCCATTTGTACTTCCACTTCGTCTTCCTACTGCTGTCTTGCTCTCTCGCTCGCTCTCCCTCTCACTCTCGCAGCCACAATGAAGGCAATTGAGCAGAATCATTGCCGCTGGCAGTTTTCTGCAGCATGCCTTCGGGGGCGGGCAAGCACTTGAGCGCTGCCGACGTCAGCGTCAACGTCGCTTCGCACACAACAAGTTGCAGCGCAGCTTCGGCATCTGCTGCTGCTGTTGCTGCTGTTGCTTCGCATCGCATTCCACATCCTGACGCAGTGAATGGCGTTTTGTGGGCGCCTCGTGCGGCGTTCGCTGTTGAAATTCAGTGCGAGATGAAATCTCGTGGCTGATGGACGTGTGTTTCGTTTCCACGTTCCCAGTGCAGCGACCGCCAGACACTTGTGGCACTTCAAAGAGCAACATTAACTGCTTCCGGCACACGGAAAATGTAGTTTAAAAAACAGTTAATTGAAACAAACTCAAACTACTAAAAGTTGTGCTAAAAAATATTAAATAAATTAAAAGATATACTGTAAACAACAACAAAACAGAAACTAAAAATATGTGATTTGTCAGAGCAACGGGTGTAAGTTGAAAATATTTAATATTTTATAGTAAATAACAGTAAATTGTTAATAAATAATAATAACACGCATGAAAGACGCTTTGAAATCAATAAATAATAAAAAAAAGAGCCCTTGGGAAAATGTTTTTCATAAATTGCAAGCAAACAAACACTGCTCAACAAAAGTATTGGCAAATAGACAACATTAAGAGCTACCTTTGTTTAAACAAACTAAAATTGTGTTGGCCAGTGTAAGCCGAGTCTACAAATACAAAAAACTCCGTGCAGCAATCTTTTGTTTGCACAGCGTCAAATTCCGCAATTACAGACAGACAACCCACATATCTCTATATATAAATTTATATATATACAAATTACAATTTGCATAAGGTCTTTGGGGATTTGCCTTCAATCACATTTGATTTTCGATACTTTTGTTTGGAAAAATAAAATAGAAAAAAAATGGAACTGAAACCTTATGCCCGTTGGCAGTTGACTGGTTTTTCTCTTGCTCACAGTGTTTGTTGAATCAACAAGTGACCCAAAACTCAGCGAACGTGATTTAAATTTTACTTTGTGATTAAGAAAAACTCAGTTTAAATTATTATAGTTTTTTGGGTAGTTAAGAAAGCTACAAATAGTTGGAAAATTAATTTTACAGCCTTAAGTCGCTTAATGGTTGAAAATTTTTATTTTTACTACCTTTAAAAATTATTTAAAATAAAAAATTTCATTTACTTTACACAGGAAAATTCCAACGCACAACTTCACCCACAAACAAGCAGTAACAACCCATAGTTTGCTATTGTACTACCTTTAAAAACCAACTACAATAGCACCAACTACAAGTAGACAGTGAAGCCTCTATAAAAACAATCCTCAACTCCTGACACGCCCTAAAACCAGATGATAAGTCGCTAGTACGTAAAGTGGAGTCGTTGTACAACTAACTGACCAACTTAGTTAACATTGCAGGTGAGTAAATATGTCAAAACACCCTGTAATTTTGTTTAGTTAAAATTTTGGGGAATTTATGAATCATTTTTGAATTATGCTTACCTTATACACCTCTCTAACTCTACTGCATACAGGGTTTGTAGCTCTTCTTAGAAGTGTTTAGACACGTAGACATAATTATTGTAATTTTGTTAACTTATATTTAAATTTATGTTAACCTTTATTACCCGTAGCAGCCAGAAATGAGGTTCATTTCATGACCTACAAACTGATTTCATTAAATAGTATTTTTAAAAAAGGTTATCATATAAAGTTCATAAGTTCTAAAGCTAACATAATTTATCTTAAGCCAAACTACTTTCAATAAATTTTATAACTAATTTTTAAAGCGCATTTGCTAGTCGTTATAGCCAAATATTTAAGCAAACATTTCTGATAAGAGTTTCTAGTGAAATGCTCTTTTTAAAACGCACATTAAGTTTATGTGTACCTACATTTATTTATGCATATAATCAGTGATAAATTTCAATGCCAAACAGTAGCCGAGACTTGAGTTTAATTGTTGTTTATACTTTAATTTTAACAAGTTAAATTTATAAGGCTCGAGCTGGCGTCAAACAATGCGGCCGTTTAATTTGCGGCGATTACACGTGAAACGGAATGCAACAACAACAAATTTTAAAAATTATAAACAAACACAAGCAATTAAGTAAAATAAAAATAATAATAAATATTGAAATTATTAATATTCAAATGCAATTAAGCATGTTCCAGACCCACCAAATAAATAATAATACACTTCGTTGTTTTTAGCTTTACTACTTGAATCACACGCGCTCGTCACCAGAATAGAATAGCATAGAATTAACTTATCGTCAGTGCATACACACTTTTATGTATATGTGGCAACATTGTATTATCGATATATCGATAATACGATACAACAGATTTTGTATGTTACTTTTGCTTATTTTCAACACGCCACCTCAAAAGTTACATTCACAAATATCAAAAACATTAATAATACATATTCTGATTGACGAGTTTGTGCTTATATTTTCTTTATTACTTCTGGGGATAATTTGATCCAGCATTCGCTCTAGGAAATCGGGAAACCCAGTAAAACCTCATTCGGATCAATTCAAAACAGTTATTTTCATAAATTTAAATCTTGAACAATTCAATTGCTTTTCTGATTCATTAAATTAACATTTAACTTTTAAATTATGTTTTAAATAATAATATAAACATTTCATTTTAATTATTTTCATACTACTTATGCTTTTAGATTTACGTTTTAAATAATATACATACTTTTCATTTTTAATTCATTTTGAAAATAGTATTTAAATTAAATATTTCAATTTCAGTTCAATTTAAATTGATTATTTTATAAATTAATTTCATCACTATAGATAAAAAAATAGTCCAGTATTCATTGTACTGCATAAATCGATCAAACCAATGGGGTTTATTGTTCGGAGAGTCCTAGCTGCTCTCTCAAACATGTGAACCGTACTGCTGGCAACGGTTTGGTCAATATGTCGGCCAATTGGAGATCTGTGGAAATATACTTTAGACATATAAATTTCTGTTCAATTTGTTCCCTAGTAAAATGGTATTTAATATCAATGTGCTTTGTTCTCTTGTGGCATGTAGGATTATTAGCGATGCTAATACAACCTTGATTGTCTTCATAAATATCAATTGGACCTTTTAGTTCTAGTTTGATTTCATTAATTAAAGATTTTAGCCATAACGCTTCTCTTACACCTTCAAATAAGGCCATGTATTCCGCTTCAGTTGATGAAGCAGCAACAGATTTTTGTTTCATAGTATTCCATGAAATTGTACAATTTTCAAACATTTTAAATACAAATCCTGTTGTACTTCTTCTATCTGTCTCATTTCCGGCCCAATCAGAATCAACATACCCCTTTAGAATACTGTCAACATTAATAGTTTTCTTAAATGTCAATTTTAAATTTACGGTACCTTTAAGATATCTTAAAACACGTTTAAGACACTGCCATAATTCCTTGTTGTTGTTATTTGTATATCGACTTAAAATGCTTATTGATGTACTTAAATCGGGACGTGTACACAGCATGATATACATTAAGCATCCAATCAAGTTTCTACAAGGTGCATCATATGCTTCTTCCGATTGTAAAGCCTCATAGTTAAGTTTACTTGGAAGAGGCGTACTTACTGCATTACAATCTACCATGTTAAATTTTTGTAACACATTGTTTATGTATGCCGATTGGCTCAGACTTAGCAGACCATCTTTTCTGTCAATTTTTATACCAATAAAGAAACGTATTTCTTGTAAGTCAGTCATTTGAAATTTACTCAGTAAGTGGGATTTTAAATTAGACATTGTATCAGATTTATGAGTAGCAATAACTACATCATCGACATATAGTAATATATAAATGTTTTTAGAAATGTGTCCTTTATTCAAAATATAAATGCAACGGTCAACTCCAAAATTTTCAAATCCAACTTCTTTTAACACATTTTCAAAAACCTCGAACCAACATCTTGCAGCTTGCTTAAGACCATAAATGGCTTTATTTAGCTTGCATACTTTGTTTTCATTTTCTTGGTTCAAACCTTTTGGAACAGACATGTATATTTCATCTTTTAAAGTTCCATTTAAAAATGCTGTTTTGACATCCATGTGATGAACTTGTAAATCATATTGATTTGAAAGTGCTAAAAGGAACCTAAAGCTTGAGATTCGTGCAACTGGTGCAAATGTCTCCTCATAATCGGTCATATATTCTTGAGTAAATCCCCTTGCTACAAGTCTTGCTTTATATTTTACTAAGTTGCCAAACTCATCTTGTTTGATACTAAAAACCCATTTACAATCTACAATGTTTTTGTTTTTAGGTTTTGGAACTATGCACCAAGTATTATTTTGAGAATGAGATTTAAGCTCATCATCAATGGCATTTTTCCATTGAATTCGATCTTCACGAAATTCAATTTCATCAAAGGTATTTGGTATATCTTTGAAACATATTTGGGTATTCATGAGACATCTTTCTAAAAATCTGTATGATAGTTTTGGTTTATCTTTAATTCTTTCACTGCGTCTTATTTCCTTTTCAACTGTGTCTTCTTTTAATTTAGCACCAGTCTCAACTGGATCGGCATTCTCGAGATTTGTGGATTTTTCAAGAGGTTGTACCTCTAATTTTGAAGAAACACCATCTTCTATTAAGGAAGCACACAACTCTTCATCTTCTAAAATTGAAGATTCCTTTATTTGATTCACATTATCAAATTTATTTTGAGAGTCTTCATTATGTACATAATTATATTTAACAGGATGTTCCTCAGATATTGAAGAAACACCTTCATCTTCCAATAAAGAAGCATCCAACTCTCCATCTTCTATAACTGAAGATTCCTTATTTTGAATTACATTATCCAGTTCAATTAGAGAGTCTTCATTATGTACAGTATTACATTTAAACATGCTTACTTCATCCACCACAACATCTCTTGCTATCATAAATTTCCTTGACTCCATATTCCACAATTTATACCCATTTGGCTCATAGCCGACCAGTATAGCTTTAATTGACTTTTCGTCAAATTTTCGTTTCCTCACTAGATTGAGTGCATATACTGTCGAGCCAAATATTTTCAGATATTTTAAAAGTGGCTTTTTGCCATGCCACATCTCATATGGAGTTTTCTTTATTTCATTCAGTGCTCTACTTGGAGATCTGTTAATCAGATATGTTGCTGTTAAAACAGCTTCTCCCCAAAATTGTTTGCTAAGTCTAGCACAATTTATCATTGAACGAGCCTTTTCGGTGATTGTCCTAATCATCCGCTCTGAAACACCATTTAATTGTGGAGTATGAGGAACTGTTAGATGATAACTGATGCCTTTTCCGACACAAAACTCACGCATATCATTTGAAAGATATTCTCTACCATTATCTATATAGAAATTTACTATTTTGAGGTTAAAGTGAGCCTCACTTTTGGCTATAAAATCTTTGAAACAAAAGAATACATCTGACTTGTATGTTATTAAATATGTCACACAATAATGTGTGAACTGGTCAATAAAAACCACATAATAATTTTTATTATCAATTGTAGTGGGTGTGATTGGCCCACAAACATCAGAATGAACCACAAACAGTGGCCTTTGGACATGTTGTTTATTTTTACATTTTTCAAATTTAAGTCTTGACTGCTTTCCTTTTATACAAGCCTCGCATAATTCATTGTTTAGTTTAATGCAATTTAAAATATTTATATCTTCAAATAAATTATTTCGTTTTATTTCTAAAAACTTTCCAGCACTCATGTGGCCCAATCTTTCATGCCACAAGCGATACTCTGCACCATTTGATTTATTTAAATTATATAATTTACCTCTCATATTAAATTTTACGATTGGTACATTATACTCACAGTTTCCTTCAAATACCATGTTACCATCTTTGGTGACTTTTATGCCTCCAGGATTAAATTCAATCGTCAGTCCAGCATCCTGCATCTTCTTCACAGACAGCAAGTTGTGTGGAATTTCCTTGCTGTACAGCACGTCCTTCAGCGATATTTCATTTCCAGAACAGCTAAGATTCACTACTCCTTTAGCCGTAGCATGAATACATTGTCCACGTTTTGCGACTTCTATTGAAATCTTTGATGGCAAATTTTCGTATTCCGCAAATAATCCAATGTCTTTAATTAGGTGGTCTGAAGCGCCGGAGTCAAGTATAAATTCCACCTCATTTGAACTTGTGCTATTATATTTATTTCTAACCATAAAGGAGAAAGCACGATCGGACTGTGCTGCTGTAGCTATTTGGGCCTGCTTTTCTTTGCCAATATTTCCGCTAACATTCTCATTACCTGTCTGCTTCTTCAAAAAATAGCAATCCTTTTTCAAATGCCCTAATTTTCCACAATGAAAACATTTAACATTTGGCCAGTTTTTATTTTTATTATACGGCTTATTGGTATATTTGGAATTTTGTTTACTATGAAACTTATTACCCTTTGTTTGCTTATTTCCAATAGCTTGCAATACTTTGGCACTTGTGTCTTTATTCACACCTCTTAATTTAATTTCCTGATCTAAAAGCCGTGTTTTGACAAATGCTAATGTGAGATTATCCTCTGAAAGAGTCTCTATTGCGGTAATAACACCATCATAGTTTGAAGGTAGACTTAAAAGCAAATGAGAAATTTTATCCATTTCATCTAATTTGCCACCTGAACCAATAAGTTCAGTGATAAGATCATCAAAGATATTGAAATGATTTAGCAGCATGGTATCACCTTTTAACTTTAGCGATAGTAATTTCTTTCGAAGTGATAGCTGCGACGCTAAACTTTTTCTCTCATAAATGGCATCTAAGTTTTCAAAAATCTGTTTTGCCGAATTCCCAGAATTTGCAAAACCTAAAAATGAATCACTTAAGTATTCAATAATAATGTTTTTAGCATTCCTTTCTGCTTTATTATTTTCATCACTCTCATTTAATTTTGGCTCATCTATCACTTTTAACAAATCGTGCTCTTCTAATAAAGCCCTAACTCGAAATTTCCATATAGAGTATTTATCTCCAGTGAATGGTTTGATGTTTCTTTTTCCTTTTTCCATTTTCTATTTCTTCGCTTCACCTCTTTTCCTATTTTATTCAAATACATATACACAAAAATTTCGGCGAATTGGTCAAATTCTAAGAATCTACAGATATACATACATACGAGCGTGGCGGCAATTGCGAACTTGGCGTCTGTTAGGCGCGCGTCGTCTGTTGGTTGCAATGTATGTATGCGTTTGCAAACACAATTTTGCAATTTGAAACTTTTATGTTCTTAATCTTTCCGTACAATTATTTTCTTTGTCTTTTGTACAATTTAGTATATATACTTTTAGCATTCACAATGAAAAAGAAAAGAACACATACTTATTAATTGCTAAGTTTCATACACCACTTGCACAACTTTTACTTTTCTTTTACCAACAAAAGAATCCAATTATTTACTGGCTTATGTGTCTGGGCCCATAACCTATTGAAATTATTAATATTCAAATGCAATTAAGCATGTTCCAGACCCACCAAATAAATAATAATACACTTCGTTGTTTTTAGCTTTACTACTTGAATCACACGCGCTCGTCACCAGAATAGAATAGCATAGAATTAACTTATCGTCAGTGCATACACACTTTTATGTATATGTGGCAACATTGTATTATCGATATATCGATAATACGATACAACAGATTTTGTATGTTACTTTTGCTTATTTTCAACAATAAATTTGACAAAAGCAACGCACGTGCATTTTGTAGTCACGTATTTATAGTAAGTGGAATTAAGCTTTACAGAGCTTCAAAGGGAAACTGGTTGTCAGGCTGTTAACTCACTGTTAGCGCTAACAGAACGATCGGCCATTAGCGCTGTTAGAAACTTCACTGTTAAACACTTTTAGGCTGTTAACACTAATTCAAATGATAACAGCTGGGAAATCAATTAAAATTATTAAATTAATTAATTTAATTTAATTTATTTGAGTGTATTAGGTATGCAACTTTCACAAAATATCAGATTTTAATTAATCACTTGGTATTTTAGTAGAAGTTTTACACTTTTTTAGTTCAAATCTCTCATGAACAACGTTTTAAGCAAAGGGCACACGCGATTTCGATTACGATTACGAGTAGATCGCATAAATTAAAACATAGCAATTAAAGTTGATGAAGCTAACTAAGGTAAGCTAAGTACTATCACTGGATATATGCGTTTGCCACTGGAATTAGCATAGACTGAGTGTTAGGTAGCTAAAAATTCACACGCCCATAAAATGAATTGCATGATCATTACTAATAAATAATTAGAAAAAATGTATTTTAGACACTTTAAAATGCATTCATTTGAAATCAAAGCGCATTGAAATCCACGGGATATCTTAAAAAACAAATCAAAACAAGCAAACACGCGCGTAAATCGAAATCAAAATTAAAAAAAAAAATAATAATAAACAAAACAATATACACACCAAACAAATAATACACATAGCTAAAAGTTTTTCTGTTTAGAATAAAAAAAAATAGAAGAAAAAATCATTCAAAAAGCAGCATGCGACACGCCAACGAATTCAGTTTGATTCCAGAGCGCCGACTTGTCGGCAGATTCACCAGAATCAACATCTCGACGCGATCCCCGATAACTGTCGAGAACTGAGCACTGTGGACGCTCAAGAAAGTGAAAGTGTTTAAAAACGTGAATTTATTTAAATTCTAAAGTGAAAATTCGAAATATAATCACTGGGAATCTCTTGTATAGACAAGAAAATCATCAAGTGCGTGTAGCGTTGGAATTTTAATTAATTTGTGGGCCTAGAAAAACCTGAAATGAGCTTGGCGGTAAGAATTTCTGGTCTTAGTTTTACGACGACAACAACTAAGAATATATTAAATATTTATTGCAAACTGCCCTAAGAAAACTTAGGCCTACAAATTTCAACTTCTTATAAGTTTTATGAAACAAGTTGGAGCTGCTTTTTATACAAAAATTTAAAAGTAGATTTGTTTAACTATTTATAGCTTAAAGTGAATTAAAAATGGCATTTGATTCAGCGAACTCAATTCATTACTTAGCTTAAAACATTATTATAAAACTTTATTGGAATTAAAATTCACTTTTTCCCTAAAACATTTTAAAATTTTAAACACATACTTGCTTTTAGTCTTGTGCCAGTCTTATCTTAGTATATTGAATTAATTGTGATATGTGCTACTCATATATATTACGTAGTTTAGTGTCAGACCTAATTGTTTAGATGATCAAATCATTTTTAATTGCACATTTTGTTGTCACTCTCGTAATTCTCGCACTGCTCTCGCCACTGCGAACTGCACAATTAAGTCCTTAAGTAGTCGTCTATATTCTTCCATCTGGTTTTAATTATATCATAGCTGTACCAATCATTTTATATAGGCACGTGCTAAAATTACTTAAACGGGTATTTTGTAGTAGTATAATTTAAGTGACTTCTTAATCTGCGACTGATGATAATTTCTTAAAATTTGCAACTATTTGTGAGCTGTGCATAAAATAAATTACAGGGTATAACAGACGCTAACGCTTAGGGAAGTTTATTTAGTAGCTGTTATTAAATTAGCGGTTTTATTGTAGGCTTAGTGCCTAAAACTTATTATTCAATCCCAACTCAAGCCAATGGTAAGAAAGTTTACGTTTCCTTTTAACAAATTCCCACAACTTCAATCTTCAATCTTTGCGCTTTCATGTCGCATCTTCCATCTTGTTCTCAATTACGAAAACGTTTTGATTTAATTGACGGCAAGTTAATTCAATTTTTGGCAAAGTCGCAACCACTTTGCCTAGAAAATTGGCCCGAAAAGCAAAAACTCCACTGCCAACCCCTGTTGACTGTGAATTAGGCAGAAGTGTCGCTGTGTGTGTGAGTTGTTTGTATGTATTTGGGTCGCCTCTTTCTTGACTTGTCTTTCGTCTGCTAAACGAATTAGCTGCAAAATTGAATTTCAATTTGCGACGCGCTTTTCACACACACACACACACACACACACACACACACACACACACACACTTATACTAAATTTTCAAAGACTAATTTCCAGCAGTGGGTAAATGCAATTAAATAAATATTTAAATTTAAGCACATTGTCTCAGCCTCAGAACGAGAGCTGCAATTATTGTTGGTGTGAAATTTCATTTGTTTATATTATTTTGTAATTTGAATGCAACAAGCTGCGATATATAATTTACTTTTAATTGGTACAAGTCACTGGAGCGTAAAGTCGACCGCAATGGGGGGAGGAAGGAGCAGAAGGGGACAACTCTAAACCGCTTACATTTTGATTACATTTTAAACACAATCCGCTTAGTGCCGCGCAGCGCTCTGATAACACTGATAAAGATTTTTCCTGCTTTTTCCGCTTTTCTCTATAGCAACCAGCGGCTGGCGACGCAATGCAATCATCGACTGATGCGGACAAAGATGGCAAACGTACACACACAGCACACCAGCAGTCAGTGGGAGCAGCAGGAGCAGGAACCACAGCAGAACCAACCAATCAGACCACCTCATTCACCATAAACGACAACAATGCACACACGCCCAGCAAGAATCCTTTTAAGCAGCAGCAGAATGGCCTCAACGAAACGGATTGTGGCATCTTGGGCACCGGCAAGGAACAGGAGCAGCAGCTGCCACCGGTGCCACCGTATGTACCGCGTCCCATGACAGCAGGACAACTGCCGCCACCAGATGACTATCGGCAGGAGAATCCCAGTGCCGCAGGCACCTGGTATGCGATCAAATCGATGGCCATACGTTCACGTGGCTCCAACCGTCTGGTGCTGATCATTGTGGCGATTGCACTGCTGCTGGACAACATGCTGTTAACGACTGTCGGTGAGTGGGGAAAACGCATAAATCTCAGAGTCAGGCATATTAGCATTTTAAGTTATACCATTTTATCTGGCCATTTATCTTGGCCACAAATACACACCTGCAGATTATTCATTACCACTTTTCTGTGTGCTCCTAGGCCATAAAACTGGCCACTTTAGCTAATGAATATGCTTTGCTGGCTGGCGTCAGTTTCCAGTTCATCAATTCAACTGTCATTGTGGCCAGTTGGCAAGGGATTTGCTATTATAAGTATTTGGTATTTTATGTTGACTGTTTTCAAGCATAGACCAGCATCCCAAACGGAGTTCAGCACAAACAACAGACGGATAGACAGACCGACAGACAGAAGCAACTAATCAATGCTCAAGTGCCATTTCCCAATGTGCGTTATCAAAAGCCGACACGGACAGAGACGGAAGTTGAGTAAGAGAGAGAGACAGAGTCGGGATTCGTTTGGGGGAGGGATAAATCCAAGTGCCGACAGTCAATTAAATAGACACGCGACTCGCTGCCCGTTTCCTCCTCAGCTGCGTGTGACACTAAATCTATAGAGGGTAGAACAGCGGAGATTGGAATGGGTAGACACGAGCCAAGTGCTTATGTCAAGTGTCTGGACAAACACATGGACATCAAGTGGTTTCTGCTCGGACCACAATTGTACTGCGCTCCCCACTCTCTTCACTCTGCTCTCTTAACTCACCTCGCTTCACTCCGCTCTCTTCTGTCTTTCTGTGCAATGTTTGCTGCGCCTGACAACACAAAAAAATACCATTGAAGTTCTTCACTCACACACACACACACACATTCATCTGTTTTTTTTTTTGCCTGCTTGAAACGCTCATCAACAAGTTGTAGCGGTGGAGGGGGAAAGCGGCGGCTAAGGGGAGTGCGACAGTGCAGCAGTGGGAGCCGAAGTTCGGCCGAAGACAAATAACGATGCGCAAACGGCACTCGAACAACTTGTTGATAGAGACGGAAGTAAAAGTCAAAGCGAAAGTTGAGAAATGCTCAAGCAGCACACAAAGAGTCAAACTATTAGCTCAAGTCTGCCCCACCCCCTGCAAAGACTTGCCGAAAAAAAAGGACGAAAGAGAAATGAAAGCAGCATAAAGCAAAGTAAAACCCGTTTCAGCTTCAGAGCTTTGTTTTTTTTTTGCTTCTATTTTTGGTTCTCTTCTAGTTTCCGTTTCAACTGTTAAGGGGAACAAACCAAAGCAGCGCTGTGAACTGATTTACGGTTAGGTGTGGGTGGAGGGGAGCTTAGTGGTGGGACATGGAGGTTACGGTAAATATGCTTTTAGCGTTTGACTTGAGGCATTTCCACTTAAGTGCTTTCATTTCACCGTTAAAGGTGTTGAAGTGCAAAATTGCGAGAATTTCTACATGCTTATTACATTTGATCTCTGGCAATGAGCATAAAATACTCATAAATTTGATTAAGCGGCAAACCAGAGCGAAAGGGGGATTTGCCCGACTAACCCGAAAAACAGAAGAAAAATTGCCAAGATAACATCCTTGATTTATGTACATATCGTATGACATTAGGTTTTATCTGGGAGTTACCCTGCTGCATTAGTAAACAGTAAGCTACACCGTCAAACTGCACTATATATGTAGTAGAAAGTAGATTTTTATTGATTACATATATAAGTATGTGTATATAACATTTAAGTGTAGGTCAAAGCGTCAGGACTGGGAGTTACCCTGCATCCAAATTTTATATTTACAGAATATTTGTCAGATCTTTGCTGTCTAAGCTTTTGATTAATTTTTTATAGCATAGTTTTGGGAGTTTTTTGAATAACAACTTTTTTAACAGTTAATTTAAAGTTAAATTTGATTCACAAACATTTAGAAATAGATTAGTTGATTTAAAAATAGAAATATTGCAGAAGGAAGCGCAGAATATATATTTTATGGAGATTCAGGAAAAGAAAAGTTCACTTTAGGAAATTGAAGAATAGAAAAACACATTAAAAGCTAAAGTTGAAGTTTGTCCTTCTATGGCTTCTCCTGCTTTTCGGCTATGTCCAGTGTCTCCAGTTTCTCCAGACAAGCAGGTGAACGTTGTTTGGTCGGCGTAGTGCTCAGAGATCGGCTTTTCGGAGCAGTTTCACTGGTCTCCTGAGGGGGCTTTAAATAGAACCCCACGGATCCATCCTTGTTAAGCGATGCACTGCGTGAAAATGGAAAATATGCGTTGAGCTGTCGTTCCATTACGTCCTTGTTAATGGTAGTCTCCCAGATTTGTTTCTGGATGATGCTACTGTAGCGTGCCTCAAAGCTGTGCTGATGACGTAGCAGATCCGCTGCATTGCGTCCACCCTTGCCACGCTCCCGTACTCGTTCCCCTCGTTCTCGCTCCCGTTCGACTTCACTATCAACGGCCGTTGGAGTGGGCGGATTTAGGGAACTGCCCAGGGAATCTTCATCAGTTGACATTTGCGGTTCGTACTAATTGCCGGAAAATTAAGTAGACGAAAAACTAAGCTTGTTAAGATTATGGACTTGGAGCTTAAGACGGAATTGGAATCGGATTTGCGGTACCTCGAGACTTGCAACTTGCCGCGTGCGAGTCAGAAACGCGAATAAGTCACGTCAGGCATTTAGCTGTCTGTCTAACCAGCCATCCATCCATTCAAGCTGTCTGTCTGTCTGTGTGTCCCTCTGTCTGACTGTTTGTTTTTCAAGTATAATTCACCTATTGTTGCGCATTTTCCTTACCTAAAAGAGAGAAAACTCAAATGTCAGGCAAAAGTTTTTCCCGCTGCGTCGTAATTGCGAGCGTGTCTCTTTTGTCTTTTGTATCCTTTGCTGGCTTCTGACTTTCGTCTTTTAGCGAAAAAGTTTTCCATGGCATTTATAACGTTGTTATTAGCGTCGCCGCGCCCACCATCCACGTCGGAGTCCATGGTGATAGCATATCCGACGACGTCAAAGGTCACAACATGCTCCTTTTTTTAGCCTCGTCCTCGATGTACGATTTGTTGTTGTTCTCTGTTTTTGTTGCTGTCATGGCAGATTCATTAAACGGTTCCTCCGACCATTTCCAAATTGCATTGAAATAAAACGCGTTGGCTAAAAACGTCGATGATATTGCTCTCCCCCTCGCACCTGCACAAAACGTGTGCCAACTGCCGCCAAAGGCCTTGCATGACGCTCTCCATTCCACTGTCTCTCACATTGCTATTCCCTTTCTCTGTGTGGCGCCTGTTGATAGTTGGGGCATGATTACAATGATATATATGGACACATTGGCAATGTCAATAATTGATTTATGAATGTTTACGTGTCATCATTAAAATATGTCGCGTATATAGCGCGAATTGCTCAGGGCGGTTATTTATAACTTATTTATTGGCAAGTGATTCGATTCATTAACAGCAAGTTCGATAAACCGATTAGCAGAGCAGGTGCTAGCTCGCTCACGTTCATACGAACTACATAAGCGGAACAACTTAGCTTTAAAGGAACGATCGTTTCGCGAACTGCATTTAAATTGCACAATGCAATTAATAAATCTCTTGGCAGCTGATTTACTTGCAAAGCAAACAAATTATACTTCTCTATTGTTTTAAAAACGCGTTAACCTTAGTTAAGCATTGGAATTCTTGCATATTATTATTAATAACCGCAACTACACCTCCCACCACGTCTCAGACGCCCAACAACGGTAAACACAATGAATCACAGCCTTGCAGTGGAAGGAAACCAAGTAAAAATATTTGTAGCTATAAAAATGCCCCGAAGCGTATAACTGCGCAATTTAACGACGAGCACACACGACAGCTAAATACGCCGCGTTAAATTGCTACCAGAAGACAAACAAATTGGATTTTACAAAGTTGGTTTAATTTTTCAAATTTCTTTAACGCTTAAAAGTTTGATAAACAGTTTTAAGTAATCAATCCCTTCTTCACTGCCGAACAGCGTTGTTTATAAAGCCAATGCTGCTGCTCCACAAACTCCAGCACGAAATTATTGAGCTGTTGTGATATTAAATAAAAAAGAGTAAGTTGAACGCGAAGAAAGAAGATGTGCATCATTCTGTAATAGTCCGAGAGCGCTACGACCAGGTGATAGGACAGAGAAGCCTTCCTGCCCGTAAGGAGCTCATAGAAATGCACAGCATGCCAGCAGTTAACTACGATCCACACGATCAGCCCAACGCTGGAAATGACACTGAGTAGACGTATTTGCCTATGGAGACGATGGGTATCAATGCCCACATCCACAAAGGCTTCCACGAGATGAAGCAGACGATTGACAGTGTTGACTATGCGACGACTGCCCAACAACGAAGGCAGCAGGACCATCTGAAAGAGAGGAGAAAAGGGTAGGAAGTAGTTAAGTGTGAGTACATGCTCTATGACTAGCTACTCACCAAAGTGGACATGACTCCCAACAGACGCAGCAGCAGATTTCCAATCACAGCCAGCGAGGAACGACTGGCCACAGGCTGCGCATAATTGCGCCAATCCGTCAGCATCAGTGAGCCATTGACATACATATAGATGAACAATTGAAGCAGACTGGACACCATCAAAGGCCACGAGAAATCAAATTTCCTATGCCTGCCATCGTAAGTGAAAGGAAACAGGCCGGAAAAGCGCAGCGGCAAAGTGGCTAAAACATAGGAATCGATGAGAGATTTTCCTGCTTCGGACATTGCCACTAAACTGACTACAACTCTGTGTAGAAACCATATATATATAGTACTCCAAACTGTTTGGAAATTTCCCCAGGGAACGAAGCCAATTGAAAGTTATTGATGGATTTTTCCGGTAAAACTATTTCCATGCATTTTTCAAATTAATAATTTATATTTAAATGGGAGTAAATTAATTGTAGAGCTTAAATTTGGATAATTTGAGTCTAAAAACACAAATCACTCAGACTGGCGCTGAGTACATCTTCGGAGTTCGCGGTGGCCGCCAGGAGCAGACCCTTTTTGGGCAGACTGGGCATGAAGATGTGCAGCTGCTTCCGACTGTCCAGCTGTGTGGCATTCAATCCGCGACTGCTTGTAGGCGGCGTGCGTGTCTCCTCCGGTGTAGGCGAGGGTGTATGACCATTGTACAGCCGAGCAGAGGCCAAGTGTCCAGCCAAACGACGTGTAGTGCTGGCGCTGTTGCTCAGCGCGCAGAGATCAATATTACGGGCCGGACGATTGAGGCGGACGGGCACGCCCTCCTTGCTGAAGATGATGGTAATGGGCTTGGCATTGGAGGAATTGGAGCGATAATTCGCGCTAGGTGAGGGCAGTGAAGTCTGCGTCTTCGTTGCTGGCTTTCTAGGAGCCTGAACACGCTGTGTAGCTGTGGAAATCCGCTTAAGGCTGAGCCCACGGTGACGATGGCTCCGCTGGCTGCTCCGGGGCTGCACTGAACCATTGCCACTGCCCGCATTAGTGGGCACTGCTGGCGCTGTCTTCACAATGTCCGCTCGTCCCGCCAGGTCCAGCCAGTTGAGCACACGTTCGGCCAGACGCTCCTCGGGGTTGGCTATGTGCGCTGTACTGCCACCTGTTGCATCCTGCAGTGAACTTCGTCGTGATTGCGAGTGATAGTCAGTTAGATGATCCAAGTGATAAGTTTTGCCGCTACTGAGTAGCCAGGCACGTCGCTTGGCATGACGATTGCTCTGTCGGCCACTAAAATTGGAGCAACCATTGTGCATCTTGTTGGCCATAGCGCCCTGAGCCTGTCCCACCTGCTGCTGATGGCGTAGCGTAAGTTTCGTGGCGTCCAGCAGTAAATACTCATCCAAGGTGTAGTCGCAGCAATCCTCAAGAGTCGCCGACGGCTCATGGGACTCACAGGAGTCGTTCTGTTGATTGATCCCTGTGGGAATCGATACATGAGTTATGGATTTCAATAGCTACTTAAATACTTACCTCTCCTCGCACTTTGTCGTTGGCACTGAATCCACCGCTGTCGCTCGCGTGGCTCATAGTCCAGTATGAAGTGTCTGCGGTGGCTGCGTCCCGGATCCCCGCTCCTCTCCAACCAGACGGAACGCACAAACAGCGGTCGACTGGCGGACTCCCAAATGGAACGCGCTGGATGTCGCATTGCCGCCTGTTTTAAGACTTCACTCTCGCATTAATTAAAACTCTTTTCGTAATTAAATTCACCAAAATAACAAATCCAAGGAGATTTCGTTTGTCATCGTTCTACGCTGCTTCTTGTTGCTCCGTGTGCGAGCTCTCGCTCCGCTGCCGGTTGCTGCCTCACTGCCATCGCTGTTTTCCCTGACGACGACAATGACGCGTCGCGACGCCGCCGCAAAATACAGTTTTGTCACTTAGGGATGGCACATAAGTCGCCAAGCTTGAACACGGTATGTGTGCTTTAGTTGATTTCCAACACAATAGTGAGATCAAGCTCAAGAAATTACAAAATGGAGTCGGCAAAGAGAGTGTGCTCTCAGCGCTTCACAAAATTGGTGTCCATAGAGAGAGAGAGCGTACAAGTCGCTTGAGCTTAGAATTCTGCCAGCGTCGCCGCCCACACACACACACATACAGATCGCTCGCTGCCTTGCGCTCACTGCGCTTTACAGCACAACTGTCGTGTGAGAGAAACACAGAGAGGATCGCTGCAGCCGCTTAACAGATTTATGTTAACTTAACATAACGCTGCTTAGGTGAAGCTTAACATAACATATTTTGATTGTTTCCTTTATCACTGCTTTACTAAGTCACCTTTTCGGGCCCTTTTCTCTGGTCTCGTGACTGTTTTGTTTTGCCTGTTTGTCCATCACTTGCCGCTAACATTTTGTGCTCTAACTTGTGGTTTAAGTGTCTTCGACACGCGAAATGCGCCCCAGACCAAACAAAGCCCCTGATCCAATGTTTCCATGCCCCGATTGGCCCACAGTTGGCTCCATTAACCGTTTTGTCAGCTGCACGTGCTTTCGGTATTTTGTATGTCAAATGCTCGGAGACAGTTTAATGAGTTACACGATAGTTGACAATGGGGAAACAGCAAAATTACTTGGCATAAACTTTCTTTCTTCTGCATAAAAATGGCTGGCTTAATCATTTACGCTGGCGTTGCATTTTAAGTGGTAGACCCTATTAAAAGACCTATGAAATTTGAATAAGTACACTATCATCCAAATATAAGTATAGATAACTCATGTTTAGGGTGCAAGTCAAGAGTGGCTTCCATTACTTGTTGTAAAAGCCATAAAATGGCATGTCACATTACATGGCCAACATATGTTTTGGGCCAAGACACGAGTTTACCTTTAAGAAAACCTACATGGATCAGTTTCAATATACATCAATGCTGATTTTTCTAGGCAAAACCAAGAGGTACGTGCTGGCACGGTATGTAGAAAGGAACTGGGTCTTAAGCTGACATGACTTTTTGTTAGAGCACAGAGATTAGCATAATTTTAGTTAGCCTGTAATAATCATAACATAAGCCAGTTTATTATCATTAGCAAGTCGTTGACTAATTTGGCATTTAAAACGAAAGAGAAATGTTTTTGGTAACTAGCCGGAAACCAGAAGTATTGTTATTATGCCAACCGCACAACTGTCTGGCTAAAAAGCCACACATTATGCCAAAAACACTTCAAACTCAACCAAACCCCAAAAAAAATGTTGGATCAACAATCGCTCAACACTTGTTCAACTATTCAACTGTAAAACGCAATTGAAACATGGCAGCCACATACGTCAGGCAGGGTTGGGGTAGAGTGGTGGGTTAGGTGGATAGGAAATGCAATTACAGTTACGAAAGGAGCATAGCTGGAAACTATAGACGCAGGATCAGGAGTCGGGTGTTGGGTGTTGGGTAATAAATATAAACAGAGCTCAAACATGCAATAAACAAATTGAATTTTTAAACTAAAGTGCCAGGAGGTTTGTGTTGGGTAGTACAGGGGTGTGGTGGGTTAGAGTGTGGGGAGTTAAAGCAGCTGCAGCAATTATAACAGAGCTTTACTTGAGTAACCTTTGTTGGTAACAAAAAAAGGGGCCGCACAACTCAATTAGGCCAGGCAATCAGCTGCCTGCAAGCCGTTTTATAAACTTTGCAGCAACAACATCAACAACAACAAACAGTTTGTGGCCCTGTAACGCAATTAATGTTTGCGACTGTGCGAAAATTGCTTTCTCTAGTCAGCTACTAACGGCTCGACCGTTACTGGCTTTAATTGTACGCAAATTCTTAGTTGCAACTCAATTACAAAACCATTAGTCGGCTCTCTGCCTATTATATGCCCACAGTGCCCATCATACCCGAGTTCCTGTACGACATACGGCATCCGGACGCACCACTCGACAGTTTTCCCCGCACACCGCTCACAATACACACACCGCCACCGCCCACACAGCAGCCGTGTCCCTGCAAGGAGAACGAACCGAATGCGGTGGCAACTCCGATCGAGGATACCTCGCTGGAGGGTAAGTTGCGCTATAATTGCACCTCAGAAGTGTTAAAGTGTTCCACTTTCCACTCCCACCTGTCTACACACTTCAGATAACTACACCTATTACCGCGAGCTGGAGGAACGACACAATGAACTCATTGGCGAAACGGTGGAAGTGGGTCTACTCTTTGCCTCCAAGGCCATTGTACAGCTGCTGGTTAACCCCATCGTGGGTCCACTAACGCATCGGTAAGAAGTTACTTTATTCATGGGTTGAATAGGTGTTACTTCTCTTAAGGATTACTAAGTTTGGGAGCAAGTGTAACCTATTTAAGGTTGGTATCGGAGGCAGGGAAAAGGAACAACGGAATGTCCTCAATTCTAGTAGTGTTGGACCTGGAGGTAACTGAAAAGGTTACCTATTTGAAACTCCGCTGAGTGCTCCTAATTTATTCTATATAAAATGTAGACTACATCAATTTAAATTTACTCCCAACTTAAGCAATCTTTTCACAACTTCCCTTACAGCATTGGCTACAGCATTCCCATGTTTGCCGGCTTCGTCATAATGTTCCTGTCTACGATAAGTAATATTTGTCTATACTCCAACTGATCAAACGACATTAATACTGTCTCCCTCTGCCTTCTCGGCTTTCTCTTCCCACCTATTTTCCCCTCTAGTCTTTGCCTTTGGTCGCTCCTACCTGGTACTGTTCGTAGCTCGTGCGCTGCAGGGTATAGGCTCCTCGTGCTCCTCGGTATCGGGCATGGGCATGTTGGCGGATCGTTTTACCGATGATAAGGAGCGTGGTAATGCCATGGGCATCGCTCTGGGTGGTCTGGCGCTGGGCGTGCTCATAGGTCCACCGTTTGGTGGTGTCATGTATGAGTTTGTAGGTAAATCGGCACCATTTCTGATCCTCGCTGCGCTGGCTTTAGGAGACGGTTTGCTGCAGTTGTTCATGCTGCAGCCATCGATACAGAAGGCAGAGACCGAGGAGCCGCCCTCGCTGAAGAGTCTGATCAGTGATCCGTACATTCTGATAGCTGCCGGTGCCATAACCTTTGCCAACATGGGCATAGCTATGCTGGAACCGTCGCTGCCGCTTTGGATGGTGGACAACATGGGCGCAACGCGTTGGGAACAGGGCGTGGCTTTCTTACCGGCTTCCATTAGTTATTTGATAGGCACCAATTTGTTTGGACCACTGGGACACAGGATTGGACGTTGGTTTGCTGCCTGTCTGGGACTGGTCATCATTGGCGCCTGCCTGATCTTCGTAGGTGTCACTACTAAATCCTTAAGACTATGATCTGTCAATGTGCTTTTCTTAGATTCCCATGGCCACTTCGATCACCCATCTGATTATACCCAATGCCGGTCTGGGCTTTGCCATTGGCATGGTGGATTCCTCGATGATGCCGGAGCTGGGTTACCTGGTGGACATACGACACTCGGCTGTGTACGGCAGTGTCTATGCTCTGGGAGATGTGGCCTTCTGTGTGGGCTTTGCTGTGGGACCAGCGCTGTCGGGTTCGCTGGTCAAGACTATTGGCTTCGAGTGGATGTTGTTTGGCATCGCCATTCTCTGTTTCCTCTACGCTCCGCTGCTGGTCATGCTGAAGAACCCACCTACCAGCGATGAGAAAAAGGTGCGTATGGCGAGGGAAGCTGCCGAATTAGCAGCAGCAGAAGCTGCAGCCAATCACTCAATTGCCCAGTCCATGGCTTCCGGTCCGGCCATTATGCAGGACTCCATGACGGAGTTGGGCAAGACGAACGAGGGATTTGAGTGCTCGCGATGCTAATCCTTTCACTAGACTTTATTTTAGTTTTAATTTTAATTTAGTCTATAATTTTTTACTTTTCCTATTGTATATATCATTAAGGAACATGTATAATTTAATTTTAGTTATTTTCACAATAATTATATATTAGTTTTGATTATTATTGTTTAATTAAATACACAAATCTGCTTTATACTTCCCTGACTACCCTAAAATTAATATTTACTAACCCTAATACATGTTTTAACACTTGCAGTCTTTGATCCATGGACGCGATCGCTCACAGGTACGTTATGTGACCTATCAGAACTACGATGACGACGAATAAAATTGAAAAACGAACAAATTTCTATGCAATGTCATTCGAAAATGACCAAAAATCCAAAAAAAAAGTATTGAAGAACAAAGAAAACACAACCAAAAATATCAATAATATCATATGAACTCAAGAAAATTGTTATGATTGTTTAATGTTTGAAAGATCAAGAAGAAATACTCGTAAAAAATCAGAAAAATACCAAAAAGAATACCAAAAATTATGCTTTGAAAGACCTGAGCATATCAAAATACTAAAACCCGAAACAAACCTCAGACTTTTCCCGTTATACTCAGCTTAATGCAAAAACAGAACAAATACCTGAATATTATAACCGAGTGCTTTCATAGCAAAGAAGATATTGGTATCAAATATTACACCATAAATATTTATTTTTTATTTAAAAAGTTTCAAGAGAAATTATTTATTTTTTTCCAAAAAAATCCGAAACACTTTGGTTTTGGAGAAACCCATTTAAAGTCCGTATTTTTTACTTTGTACATTTGTGAAGAACAAAGAGGCGAAGGTCTTCGACCTTGAGTTTGAGCTTTTAAGCTTGAATATTAAAAAAAAAAAACTTACTCCCAGAATGGAAGGAATTTGCCAACACTTTATGATACGTCTGTAATTGCAGTGGTTTAATGTGAATTCCAAAACTAATCGTACGCACAATTCATAAAACACAAACTTTTTTACTTGCCATACTTTATAAAGATACACAATTTATTTATTAAACGGGAGTACTCGTTAAAAGAGCACGCACATGATTTAGAATTAACTTATGACAGCAGAGATCAAAAGCTTTTAAAATTACAGCCAGGGCTGGCACAGCATCAGAATAATTAACAGAGTCTGTTAAACGACTCATGAACTAGTTAATTTGATGTTGTGCCAGCCCTAAAGCGGCCATTTTATACATGCAGCGTAGACGGATTATCCGCAAAGACATTTATGTTGACATTGCAGGGAATTGTTGTTGGCTCTTGCAAACCTGATCTGCTGTTGCTGCGGCTGCGGTTGGAGCTTCTACTCTGTGCAGCTGCTGCCGTTACGTTTCCTGTTGTCCTGGCCATTGGTGACGCATTGGCAACTCTCACGCGATTGACAGAGAATTGCAAATGCTCATCGGTTGGCCGTGACGTCGTTATCCGTATGGGCATATTGTTTATCCGCGTGTGTATTGGTTGACTGGAGCTGACGGGAATTCCATTCACATGCAGATTGAGCAGCTTGCGTTCATTGAGTCGCGTGGCAGACAATTGTCTCATGTTGGTGTTGCTGCCACCTCCAGGCACACTGGCATTGTAGTTGGATGTGTTGGAGCTGCGTCGTTCCAAGCAGCGCGGAGCAGCCGGCGACGGCTGTGCAGCAGCTGATAGAGATGCCAAACGTCGTGTGCACCTCTGTAAACGCTCTGCCCGACTTGTCTCCAGTTTCGAACTGGCTGCAGGCTGGCGCACATGACAGGGCGCCATGCCCGGTAGTCGATCGCAGGATGCGGGTGTATAGAGATGCGATGTCATGACCACTGGAGCCGAGTTCGCACTGGGCATCGACATGGCACGCAAGGGCATACGTTGTTGTCTCTCCAGGCGCACTTGCTCCTCGTAGCGCCGCTCAATCTCACGCTTCCGTTGCACCTGCCTCTCCAGCTCACGTAGCCGCTGCTTCTCGCGCTCCGCTTCCAGTTCGAGTAAACGCTCGTGATCTCGCTGCCTTTCGGCTGCCCTCAAACGCTCACGTTCCTTTTCCCGCTGCCGTGCACGCTCCCGCTCCCGCTTCAGCTCCTCTTGGCGCAACTTTTCCACACGCTCTCGCTCCAACTGCACCTGCATGCGTTTGGCTATCCGCTCATCCTGCTCAGTGCTGCGCTTGCGCGCCCAACTTGTAGCGTAGACATCTGCAATGGTAAACTTTGACAGTCGCTTGTCTATGACAAAGCTATCCGAGCTTTCACTGCGTATTACGCTGCTCCACTGAGTATCCTGTCGCTGTGCCAGTGCCTGTGCCTGTCCATGATCGTTTCTGGGTGTCTGTACCCGGTGCTGATCCGTATTGTTGTGCAGACAAGCGTCCGTTTCAATCTGGATTCTCAAGCTCTTGTCCAAATCGGTTTTGGAGTCGACTCCACGTATATTAATGTTTATGGCACATCCACTGCAGCTGCTGGCACTGCGTCTAGGCGCGAACCTAATGGTGGTCTGGGATGGACTTCTCTCCGGCTGCCTAAAGCTGCTCACAGAGGCACTTCTGCTGCCCGTGCAGGGCGGGCAGTGGCTCTGTGTGAACGTGGTGACACTCTGACCACGCCGTATGCCTCGATATTCCTCCCGGTTATAGCAGGTGGTCAGCAGTGGTCGATTGGGAGCATGAGTAGTGACTGCTGGTGTTGTGCTGGCCACCGGATGACGCAGCTGCGGGGTTTCCCGGCGCTGTTCAGGCATTCTTAAGCCCGCGATTCTCGTCGGAGCACGATGGACTTCCTGCAGAAACTGTCGACGTCTGGCTTCCACAAAGGAGCTCGTTGGAGGCGGTGCTGCCGCCGTCGCCTCCGAGTTCCTGTTGAACTTGGCATTGTAGTAGTAGGTCTTGAAGGGAGGCGCCTCCGGCTGCTTTGGTGGCGGACGTTCATAATTCTGCACCGGATAAACGGGTCGCTCGGCGTAACGGAAGTTATAGGATTGGGTTTTGAACGGATCGTTTTGAAAGATGTCCGAGGACTGGCGACGTGTGTAGACACAGGGCGTATCTGTAAACAAGAAGGCCTTGAGAATTGATTCAGTCTGAACACCCAAAAATCAAATCGATTCACTCACAGAATCCACGACTCATTTTATGCTATAAATTTGGTGCTTCTTAAGGACTTGGGGCTAAAGTGGTGCACAATATAGCGCTGCAATCATCTAAAGAGTTTTAAATTTCCAAAAACAAAAAAAAGTAATTAAGTTTTCTAAATTCCAAATAGAAAATTTTGTCAACGACGACTTTGTTTTGCACCTGAGAGCCCAAAGTTTCGTTTGTTCCTTGTACGATTCCGGTTTGCTGGAATGCACATTAAATCCCTAGAAGCAATACGGCGACAAAAGTTGTGCAAAAATTTGGTTTAACTAGGACCAAACCTTCTTTAAGTAAATCAATTTAAAATAAAGTATTATTAAATTTGTTGATTGTATAAATGTTGAATGTTAAAAAGAAAGAAAACTAAGCTCACTAGTAAATATTATAATTATATAATATGTGGTCACGTTCCGAGTTCAGATTGGGCACTCGGAACGGATCGCAA
The DNA here is from genome assembly GCA_035046005.1 of Drosophila acutilabella. Taxonomy (NCBI): domain Eukaryota; kingdom Metazoa; phylum Arthropoda; class Insecta; order Diptera; family Drosophilidae; genus Drosophila; species Drosophila acutilabella. The sequence goes on along the minus strand of JAWNOK010000024.1, from coordinate 8,694,967 downwards.
AGACACAAGTTATCTGACGCAATAAGGGAACTACGCATAGATCGCACTACACCAAGGTGTACGGCAAATACTTAAATATATTAACTACTACTTATATTTAAACAAAAATGCAATGCGCTCACAATTTGTTAAGTTAGTGTCTTAAAAATTAAGTCAAAGATCAATTGGATCATTTTGGATACTGACGCGAGTGACTTGAATGGCTGCAAGTCATTCCAAGCGTTGTAGCAAGAGCTACGTAAAATCCCTCGAGTTAAATGAGCAAAGCGCCATCTATTGGGCCGCAGACACACTGCACTTTTTGAGCGCATGGCGACATATTTAGAAAACAAACAAAGTTTAATAATCAATCGCAGGTATACAATGAGGTTACTATAATAAAACAAATAAATAATAATTGTAAATACGTTGAGCTGAAAGAAACTTGCTGATTACCATTGTTGTATTTATTGTGCTACTACATTAAAATATAAATAATATTAATCATGCCTAGATGTTATAATTTACCATGCTTCTTGAAGAATTGCAAAATTCAATCATGCACATTACAAGCAAATTAAATAAATTAAAATATATATTCCAATAAACTATAAAAATAAACATAACGATGTATGTAGTACAAAAGCATAGTGCAGGGTAAAATAGCAGACGAAATTTCACAAGAAAATATATAAAGAGAAGTAAAAAATTCTTAAAAGGTTTTTCAGAAATCGTTGTGCGTTTAGCGAACTATAAATGTATACAATATGCGATAGTACGTGTGAATTAGACAATATAGCTTATATACATACATAAACGTATGCCTAGTAAATACATATATACATTTAAATATATATACTGTATTAAACAATTTACTGTCGTTAAATGTTAAATAAAGAAAAAACACATAAAGCTGGTATGGGGTCAAACAAATAAACTATAATCCAACTATAACTACTTACATATATGTAACTATAACTTGGAAATAAGTTTTGTGCACAGTATTGAAGCGTATTTAAATATATATACACTATATAAACTAATAACTTATAACCGCACACACATACTCTCTCTCAAGTATAGAAACCGCAAAATATAATTAATATTGTTTAGCGCGAGCATTTAAGTCTATATAAAACTAAAAATAAACTATAAATTTAAATATAAATATATATATTAATACAGTTGCAACTACTTATGCATTTATCGAGCAAATAAATTAAACAGCTTTTCAAAAATGTTGTCGAATAAATCATGTCACGCCATTTCATGTGTCAGGTTGAGTTATTTGGAAGAATTGATCAAAAAGCAAATATAGAAATTAATAAAAATATTTAGAAGAAAACGTATTTATAATCGCATAAACTAATATAAACTAATACTATACTCGTATATTGCTTATCCTATAGTTGTCACTTGACAATTTGCTTATAATACTAATTAACTAACTATACTTACCTAAGCTAATACCACTTACTAAATATGTATGTATACAAACAAAACGAATCAAAACTGCGTTAAGTTTCAACCTTAAACATGACAAATACAAATACTCTTACACGAAAATAGATACACACAATATGTAACTGAAGTTGTTGGTGAATAAACAAGCTAGACTCGAAAACAAAACACAAAATATTCTTTTTATATACCCTATAAAGTAATACAGTTCCGCAAATCATAATAATTAACGTTACCACGTCTGCTTTATTAAGTTTTTATTTATTTACACACATAAATTAAATTTGGGAGTCATAATTTCCAATATGTTCAATGCTCAATTTTCTACAGTCGATCATAATTGCTATATACATACAATTTGTATATAGTCTATTGATTTGTTTTGTTTTAATTTATTTGCACTTTACACTTTACTTTAAGGTCAACTTTTAGAAAGCTTAATTTAGAAAAGAATTGGGGTAGATAGATAAGCAGATCGCTTTAAACTTATCAACTAATATACAAATGTGCATTAACATCATCTTCATAATCATAATAATTTTCATCATCATCATGGGGTTGTGTAGAAAAAAGTTAAACATCATTAAATAATAATAATTTTCAAGCGCATTTCTATTTTTGTTGATTTTAGGCCGTCGTCTTGGGATCGTCCGTTTGTATTGTTGTATCGTTCTTTTCCTTGGCAAATGTTATAATTTGGTTTAAACTTTCCCCTAACTCCTCCATGACCACACGTTCCGTATCCTCAATGGGCATATTCTGTTTCTCATGCATTACAATTCGGGATATCATGCACATTATAGTCGCTTCTATAACATCATCGGTTAGATAAACGTTCGAGCGATTGTCCTGCGGATTGGTTCCGTTCAGCTCTTTCTGTTTGTTAGCATTCAGTTTGACATCTACCAAACTATCCATCGAGTCCATATCGACATCGGGGCGATCCTCCATGTTGCGACAGCCTTAAAAAGTAAACAAAATATGTGAATAACCTGTTTGAAATCGTTTAAGCTTGTTGTACACATACCCACGCATTTACACATGGCAGAACAGGGTATCTTGGCCTCGTAGCACTCGCAGTAATTTTTCAGGCAGCCGGATCTTTTGCAGTTGCAGCCTTTGTTATGCAAACGCATGTCCCCAGAATTGGGTGCCGTAATTTTGGGTCTATAAAGAAACGATCAGTTAATACAAAAATATTTAGTTGTCTACGGTTTTGTTACTCACTTGAATGCGCTAGGATTACGCTCGAGACAGCTGCGAATGGCCCGCTCTCGCTTGACCTCATAGTCCAGATTATTAAAGCAATCCTTGCAGGTGCAATCCTGACAGAATTCGCCATTCGCAAAGCAATCGCAGTACAGTTTCAAGCATTGTGATTTACTGCAATTACAATGTTTGCGTCGTGATCCACCCAATGCATCGATTGATGTGGTTGCTGCTGGTGCCGGTGCCGGTGCTGGCGGTGGTTTCAATATATCAAACAGTGGCTTCCCAGGCACCGCCGCCTTATTGGCTTGTGTAGAAGGTGACTGTTGTTGTTGCGGCTGCTGAGCCTTTGATTGTGGTGATTGCTGTTGCTTCTGTTGCTGTTGATTTTGTTGCTGCTGTCGGAGCTTGGACTGCGCCTGCGCCAGCACTTGTCTCTGCTGCTGCAGTTTCAACTGCTTGAAACGCAACTGCTGAGGTGTCATTGTAGTCGGACGACGCTGCTTGGTATCCGCTAGCGTGTATCCACGTCGCATCGTCGTATTAAACACCGTCCTAGGTTTTCCCTCTCCACCCTTGTTGCAAATCATATACTTGACGCCGTTGGCATCACTTTTGGTGACCAGATTGTAGACCTTTCGTGTGACATTCACGGGACTACCAGAGCTTCCACCGCTGCTGCCACTGGCGCCCTGCACCGAAACGCGCTGCACTGGCGCTGGCCGCTTTTGCAGCTGCTGCTGCTGTGACGCTGGTGTTGTCGTGCTTCCCGAGGCCGACGACGACTGCGGCATGGCAATAACATAACGAGCCTTCTTTGCCTCTGGTCCAGTTCCTTCACTGCTGTTGTTCCCGCTTTCGTTTGTCAGTTGCTTTATTTGCACGTTGAGATCCGATAAACGATGTTTACGTGCTGCCTCCGAGCTACTCGCGCTGCTCTTGCCCACCGTCGTCTTCGCCGCACCGGATGCTCCGCCAGGCGCACGCTGTAAATGTGACACATTAAATTTACAATCTTTAATTTTTCTATTTAGTTGAGACTACTCACCCTGGGCACAAACGTTTGCATGGAGGGCAGTGGCACAATGCTGCCGCCGGACAATGCCACCGTGGTTCTCATTACAATCTTTTTGGTGCTGTCCACAGTTGCAGTTCCGCTGTTGCCACCGCTGCCAGTAGCGCTGTTGTTGCCGCTGATCGTGCGTGGACGTCCCAGTGGCACCTTTTGTGGACTGGTTGTAGTCACCTTAGTTGTGGTGGAGCTGCTGCTGTTGGTGTTGGGCAAGACACGCACATACTGCACACCGCTCTTGCCTGGTAATTGAATGGCATGCAGACCACTGGGCGTGGCAGTTGTGGTTGTAGTTGCAGTTGCAGCTGGAGTTGTGCTACTGCTAACACCAGGCTTCGGTGACAATTTAATAATGTTTTTACTGGCAACAACAATTTGTTTGCCCGTTGAGCTCTGCACCAACAATTTGCCCGCTGGCAATGCTGCAGCTGAAGTTGTTGCTGCTGTCGTGCTGCTACTGCTGGCACTACTAGCTGTTGTTGTCGTAGTACTACTGCTACTGTTGATGACGGGTCTAATCGAAGCACCAGCGGGTAACTGCTTGAGAGGACCCTTGATGATTACCTGAGCCGTTGGCTTGGCCACAGTGCTGCTGCCGCTACTGCTGTTAAGAGCAGGCGCTGATATTGTTGTTGTATGTACTGGTGCCCTTAGGGCAACCGCTGATGGCTTGGCATTCAAAAGCACCGGAGAGCCAGTCTGATTTAGTTTGATTAGTTTGCCATCTGCAGTACGAACCACTTTAATAGGCATTTTAGTGGTTACAGTTGTTGATGTCTGGGAAGAAGTTGATGTTGTGGCCGTTGCACTAGCTGATTTAGTTGGTCCGATGGTAGTCAGTCCCCTGAGGGCTGTTTGTGAACCAGCTGTCATACTCTTGATCAATCCCGAACCTGTTATGGTCACACCTTTGGGAAGAATTGTTTGCCGTATGCCACCGCCGCTTGTTGGAGATTGGGCCACCAGACGAGGAGTGGATGAACCGGTGACTGGCATCTTTTGGACTGTGCCACCCGAAACGGGCATCGACTTTTGCAGAAACAGCACTTTACCATCAGTGGTCTTTATTTGGGTCATGGTCACTCCGCCAATATTCTTTGAGGACGTGGCTCCACTGGATGTTCCAGTAGTTGTAGTTGATGGTGCTGCTATTGTGGTGCTACCAATTTTAACTGGAGTGTTACCAAATGTTTTTATTGGCTGCGTCTGAACTTTGTTCAAGATTTTAACTTCCGTTGATTGAGTCGTCTTTGTGGGCGTTGTCACTATTCGAAACGGTCCTTCGAGCATATTTTTCAAGGCCGTTCCAATAGGCGCTGGTCCAGATATGCGTTTATTCTCCAAAATACGGACAATTGGCGGTTTCTTGGGTCTTGGTGTGTTCAACGAGTCGTTGGGCGAGTTTGTCAAATATTCTTCACCCTCAAACTCGTCATCATCATCCCTATCCAGATCGTCATCATCTTCATTATCATTATCGGCCGAACTCAACTGTTGCTCTTTGGACGTTGTTGGCGGATCCAGTAAATCATAAAAGGTAAGTTCGGGCAATGGCGTGGTATCATCTAATTCATCTGTAGATGAAAATAAATGATGTAATTATGCATTACAAAATAGTTCACTCCACTAATTATATATACCCGAAACCTGAGACTCGCGATAGGCAAACATATTTGCAAGTAATCAACTTTTTTCAATTCAATTTCAAAAACTTCAATCATGACCATCATCAGCTGTGAAGCGATAATATCACTGCAATAGTCAACACTGTCCGCCCTCGGCAGCCGCCAACACTAAATGAAAGGTATGGCAACACTGCAACCACGATTATCGATATCGATATATTCTTCCACAGTAAACACGTGAGCGCGTATCTATGAAATTTAAACCAGTTCCATGGGTTGTTTTTGGGTGTCTTCTGTTTTTAAGTTTTATTTGATACTCCTTACAAAATATTAAACGCATTGAAAACCGGAAGTAACGATAAGAATATGAAGTGATTAAACTATATATGTAGGTAGATTTATTTATGACTGACTGGTAAAACAGGATGATGTCGAAAACACGCTCGCTTCTTATTACTTTTTGGCGGCGACCTTCTTTTCACGCGCCTTTTTACCCTCCGTCAGTTCCGACCGCTGCGATTCTGTCAGCCCAGCCATTGTTTTGGTAACAACACCTGTGCCTAGTGTTAAGTTTCCATCACGAAGAGTAAAACGCTGACCCTGTTCTAAGACCATGGGGCGAATCAGACGCAGAATCAATTTAGTATCCTCGCCAGGCATGACCATATCTTTGTCTGGGATTTGCACCTGAACCGCACAATCCCAGGTACGCGAGAACATCTGAAGCTGAATGAAGGACATAAAAGGCTTGGTGCGTCCACCTTCTTCCTTGGACAGAATGTAAACTTGAGCCTCCAATTGATCCAAAGCCTTAACACTGCCTGGCTTGCACATGACCATTCCACGCTTAATGTCATCACGTTTAACACCACGCACCAAAGCACCCAACTGATCACCAGCCTGGGCTTCTTCTAGGATCTGATGGAACATCTCTACGCCTGTAACTGTGGACTTCAGCACCTTGTTGTAGCCAACAAACTCGCATTCCATTCCCTTCTTGACGACACCACGCTCCAGACGACCCGTAACGACAGTACCACGTCCAGGAATGGAGTAAACATTTTCAACTGGCAACAGGAATGGTTTGTCCAACTCACGAACGGGTGTGGGAATAAAGCTGTCAACCTCCTGAAGCAGTTTCAGAATAGCCTCAGAACCGATTTCTGGGTTCTTGTCCTCCAAAGCGCACAACGCGGATCCCTTGACAACAGGAATTTTATCACCATCATAACCCATCTCAGTCAGCAGTTCACGAATCTCCATTTCGACAAGATCCACCATTTCTTGATCGGCAGCATCGACCTTGTTAATGAACACCACAATGTGATCGATACCAATTTGCTTGGCCAACAACATATGCTCTCGTGTCTGTGGCATAGCACCATCAGTGGCAGCCACCACAAGAATAGCACCATCCATCTGAGCCGTACCGGTAATCATGTTTTTAATGTAATCAGCATGACCGGGGCAATCAGTATGTCCATAATGACGAGTCTCTGTCTGATACTCAACATGAGCAACATTAATGGTAATACCACGGGCCTTCTCCTCGGGTGCATTGTCAATCTCGTTGTACTTTTTGCTCTCTGCCAATTTCTTGTCAGCCAACACTTTAGTTATAGCTGCTGTCAATGTGGTCTTGCCATGATCCACATGGCCAATGGTGCCCACATTACAGTGAGGCTTCGTGCGTTCAAACACCTTCTTCTCATTGGCATAAGAGCGTACATACTGTTGCATGTTACCCATTGTGGCAGGAATGCTGCTAACAGGCTGCCATGTCTTGGTCAACGCTGCACTGGTAGCCAAGCGACTGCGAGTAGCCGAATTACGTAGTAATCTAGCTGTACTCAGTGTACGCCGGCTGCAGCGCAGTGCAACTCCGTTCCGACAGACGGCAGCGGCAAATGCTTGTGACATCATTTTGACGGCCTATGTAATGTAATTACATGAAATATAACAATTGACACTGGTAGAAGTGAATATTATGGTTTTACTCACAATTTTCTAAGGAATTGCACAGTTGTTTTCAAATTTAATAGATTTCTTTGAGGAAATCGACGAAAATTGCGTAAACCTCAAAATGTGCTGCCTGTCGGAGCTGCCAGATCGAGTGGAAGTGCCCTAGCCAGTGTTGCCACTAAACCGTCATACATAAGTATGTGAAACCATTCAAAATAGTGGCAAGGTTGTTTACATTATGCACAAAAATTATTAATGAACACCTTTTCAAATTAATGCTGACAAGTTTAAACATTGTACGACACTTAAAACATATCAAATCGAATTAAGTGAAATAATTACGTGTTAGTGTCAGTACAATTTCTATGAAACAGTCTGATTATAGACAACTCCCCCCACAGACTGTACTTGTGTACCACGCACACACACACGCTGTAAAGTTTACGCAGGCTTGCCAGATTGATCTCATATTGTTAAACCGACATACTTATACTATAACTAAGCTAAAAATTGCAATTACGTCTCAAACAGCCACACATAGATATAACTTATAATGCAAAGTAGTATGTTCTATCATTTAAATTTAAATAAAATCGCAACTTTCTCTAGAAAAGCGCTTGTGATACTGCAGTTATGGTTGGCAAAATTTGCGCGCCAGCAATTTACATACATACACTTACGAACGTATGTATGTCAACCGCCTGCCCCAACTGACGTACACGCGTTGTAGTGACTGGCCGCAAAGGTTGAAAATTCAATTTAAAATGATATTACTATGCCAGAGGAATGGCGAACTTACCAATTTCGGAGCCGACACTGGTATCCATTTTAATTTCCTGCTGTGACAGTCCTTGAGTCCTTTGGAGGTATTTTAATGTGTTTGTTTTGATACTGTGCGCGCACAACTCAAAACAAAAAGAAAAATCTTATGGCTGCTTTTCCTGTGTGTACGACGAGCAGTTACGAAGCAAGGTAATCAACGTGCAATCACTGCGCATTCCACATAGAATTTAATATTCACTATTCACTTGGCCTAGAATTGCAGTAACACAAACACTTGCACCTTCAAATATTTTTTCTTAAAAGTATTCAAAATTCAATTTAAATTCAATTTTTATCACAACTGCTGCATGTTGGTCGGATGAGGAGGGTTACCAGAGTTGTTTTTTATAGCCCGTACACACGGTTGTACTGCGACAACTTTTAATACTTATCAAAACTGTTAATTAACAGTGTGTACTTTTTATTTATTGCAAAACTGGGGCTTCTTATGATTTACCAAATTTAAATAAATCAATTTATTGCTTTTACCGATGCGGTTAATTCCAGATAAGCCCTCTTTTCACTATTAACTCATTTGTGTGCTCTCCGAAAGTACAGCATACAGACAGGATTTGAATTCGCGAGCTGCCACCCTGTTTATCACTGCCATTAACAGCGACGAAAATTTCTCAACACAGAGTTGCATAAAATCGATAAGAAAATATATGATTCAACATTTCAAGCCGATAATCATTATTCGATAACCAGTCAAATATATTAATATTGCCACATATCGTGAATAAGTGTGACCGCACACACATGAAAATATAATTTATATATTTTTCATAAATGTTTAAAAAGGTCTAAAAGAGTTGTAATTTAAGTGTTTAAAAACCTGAAAAATCATACAATTATATCTCCAACTCGTCTCTATAAATAATGCATACAAAAGTTTTATGCGGGTGAATTATATTAATAACTAAAATTCGCCGAATTTGTATATGTATTGAATAATACTTGTGTGTGTGTGATGTTACTAATGGGGTTAAAAAATAAACAACAACGTCAGCTCTGAGCACTGCAGCATTGCCAGCAGAAACTACACGCCCTGTCTTGCATTGATATGTTTATTGCTAATATTAATTAATACGTCATAGAAGCCGGGTTTTACTCCTAATAATACCAGCATTTTCAGGGCCAATATATGAAATGAGTTAAAGTTATTGAACTAAATGTAAACATTTCTTAAAGAACTGTTATCGGTTGTCGGTATAATATATGCTGTTGGCAACGCTCCGCAAGCTCAGTTCCTCTCTTTCTCACGCACACACACACTCTCACAGACTGTCTGTCTGTCATTCGCAGTTGCTTCGCCGTGAGTGCCGCTTCCACCACTGCGCGTTTGTTTGCCTCTGTTGCTGGCCTGGCTGCGGCCCCGTCATCGTCGTCGGTGTATTTTTAATCACTTTTCTCGCTGCCTGTAGCTTCGAAAATATTGTACAAATTTAAAGACGTGCAATCAATATACATATGATTTATTGTTTATATAATAAGTTTTGTTATATGCTGATTTTTAAATGCAAATGCTAAACGTACGTGAACTTTTGTAATTTTTTCTACAAACAGCTAAGGGAGCAAGCAACAAAAAACAAATTGCATATATGTATGTATGTGTGTAATATATATTAATGTGTGTGCGTGAGCAACAAGGCTGATTAATTTAAAAAATAAAAATAAATTAAAATAATACAAAAACAAAAACGTAACTTGACTAAGTAAACTAAACGTTAAACAATAAAATTAGTTCTCGAGGATCAACAATTTCAAACAAATTTCAAAATGGAAGCAATTGCCAAACACGATTTCTCAGCGACGGCCGATGATGAACTTAGTTTTCGTAAAACTCAAATTCTAAAGGTAAGTGAGAAGACAAAATGGAATTTCCTATGCAATTTACATACAGTACATATTCATCTCATTCATATATTCATCTCATTAGTTGAAATATGTATGAATCAAAAACAGAGCCACAGCCAACTGCTGCAATTAACAGTAACGTTGGTTGAGTCCTTTGCACATAATATTTTGCTGCATGCATAATTTGTGTGAGCTGCAACGTTGTTGCTGGTGTTGGTGTGGCCCGCCTTGTAACCCACATTCCTCACTTGAAGTCTGATGTATTAGTTGCAAATGTCGACAGACAACGTTGTGGCTTTTAAGCAGTTCAAAGGTGTTTACTCCAGACTTCTTTGCCAGATAACAGACAGAGCGGAAGAAAAGTAACATGTTAAAGCCTTTTCGCAGACTACAGCATTTTATGGGATTATGCATTGTGCTGTAACAGAATCCGTGTAAACGAAAAGCATGATTATCTGTAAATCGCACTTTTTTTAGTCGCATAAACTGGGTATACTCTCTGGTATCTTTCACAGCTGGATACAGAGTTCCAAGGACCGAAATCTTTACTGGCGAGTCTGGTTTTTTTTTTTGTAGTTGTTCTTCTTCTTCTGTTGCTGCTTTCGGCGCTGTCGGGTCGCCTCTTTCGCCCCCAACCCTGGTTGCTAACCTTACAGAGGTGTGCGCTTGCCATTCCTGAGGCCCTTTAAAGCCACTGAATCTCTTTGTTTTGGCTAGTGAATTTTCAGGTTTTCTCTGTTGTCAGGTGGTGCAAAACCACCGAGTACCGAGTGCGGCTGCTGCTGTTGTTGTTGTTATTTTTTTTTGTATTTTTTTCTTCTGTCTATTCGCTCTTGTCGTAGGTTAGTCACTCAGCGGGGCAGGTTTTGTGCTTTGTCTCGCAGGGTCACTCTAAAGTTTTTAATGTTTGATTGATGATGGCAATGGCTTAGTGGAGTTCTTGGTACTCTATCTCACAAGCAGCAGCTGTTGATGTCAAAGGTTAATTTGAATGCATTCGTAGCCAATATGCATATGCTGCTTATCAGCGACAGCTGATAGCGCTTAAACCGTAGTAACATCACGCTTGAAGTTCATTTAACTTGCGTGCAGCTAATTCCGGTTATCAATGAATAAAAGGGAGAGGAGCAAACAGAGCAGTGGTACAACGCAGACATATGTACATTTAGAGAGGGAAACCAGCAGCGAGAGTGAGAGAGAGAGAGAGAGCGCGTAAAGACACGCTTAGTCATAGATATGCTCCCTCTTCCTCTCTCTCTCGCCCGCTTGTGTGCGCTCATTTGCTCCAACCATATCTTTATTTGGAAGCACAGATAATAAATGTGTGCTTATATGTGTAAGTGTGTGTTTGTAGATAGGAATGTGGGTGAACAATTTTTGAGTGTGAATCAGTTTAAATCGAAATGCCGGTTTAGTAGAAAAAATAATAAAACAAACAATAGAAAACATATACATTTAAATTTATATTATCTTTAGTATGTATAGAATGTATTAACCCAAATGGGATTTATTTAAACTGGCACACAGTGAAAGCCTTTAACGGATTATTCAGCAAACGTACAAAATTTACCGGTTTTAATTGTTTAATTTATCAAAGATTAAAATCGCATAAATAAAGATCACATAATAATTTGTTTATAATGGAAATGCCAGTTTTTTTGTTTACAATTATTTTAAATTCACATAATCCAAAGCTTCATAAATATTTACTCGCACAAGTAATTCCAACAAATATTCCTGCCTTTCAAATATATTACGTGATTATTTCGTTTATTCAGTCTTACGTATTTATAACAATTAGACAATTAAATTATTTAATACAGACAATATTTACAATAGATAGAGAGATACACATACTATACTATAGATAGATATGTACAGATGTCTGTACTGTATACAGATGTCTACAAATCTTTCGTTATAAAACATTTCCGAGGTGACGTTTGGATTTGTATAAAACGTGTCTCTAAAAATAAACAAAAATATACGTTTTGCTTGTGTGCAAATAAATATATAGTATACGATACGACTGGCGATTTTTTAACGATATAGAGAACTATGCTAATTACTATTTCCAGTTAGCTAAGCTAAAATATTTGACAATAACAACAACAGTAATTACTTTTTTTTTATGTAAGCAAAAAAGCCGCCCAGAAAATGAATGCTTATCTGCTAGTTTTTCCCCTATTTACGGGCTGTAGTTATTCATAAACTTTTAGAACTTGAAAAGTTTCAATAAATAATTTATACAGCTATACATTTTGTAGAATTAGTCATTTTTTGAAGATTTATATTTCTTAAGAAAACTGATAAAATGCTATTAATAAATTGTTGTAATCCCTGTAAAGTAAATTTTATCGGGGGAATTAGAACTGTGCCAATTGACTAATTGTCACGACAATATTTATTGAATAAATGCTTGGAGACATGTGAAATTTATCTATTTAACAAATATATATGGGAATTCACTTACTTAAAGTACCCAAAGTACTCAAAGTGAACACACAAACACATGACGAATGCCCTCGCACTGAATACTGGGAACAATTTCTTATCATATTTATTTTTTTTTGTTTACTTTGAAACAGCGCATGTTGTGGCAACAGATACAGATACACAGCTACAGACTCGCATATTTGTAGCTTACCCATTTATCTTCTTTGTATACCCTAGCCCCTAAATCGATTGAGATTGGTTATGCTCAACTCTTCTCGAAGACTTGAAACTTTATCGATGGATTCTTTATTTATTGAAAACCAATTACAGGGTATCTTTCGGTGTGGTATGCGATAAGTGTCTGGCATTCTTACATGCTTTGTCTCTTTAGTATGCGTCGTTCTTGTTGTTGATTGCACCCTGACACAGTTTGGTTAAATGGACAAACAACTGAAAAACTGTTTACTGAAATCTCTAGAAAAATCGAGAAACAACAGAAAATCATAAGCAAATTAAAAACAACCAAATGCATACACATAAATATCTCTGTGACTCACTCTTTCAACTCTTTGAGTACTGTATATGTGTGAATTCCCAAAAACTTTTGTTATAATACACGCGAAACTTCAGTTACAAAATTCATATCTTATGAATCAAAACCTTTATTCCCATTGGCTATAAACAATTTAACTTACTTTTGTATACTCTATTTCTAGATATTAAATATGGAAGACGATTCAAATTGGTATCGTGCTGAACTGGATGGCAAGGAAGGGCTTATACCCAGTAATTATATAGAAATGAAGAATCACGAGTAAGTCCAGAGTGTAGTGTTGATTGTGTTGTGTATAACTTTCTTATTGTATTTTTAGTTGGTACTATGGACGCATCACACGAGCCGATGCTGAAAAGCTGCTCTCGAATAAACACGAAGGCGCCTTCTTAATACGCATCAGCGAATCAAGTCCCGGCGATTTCTCCTTATCCGTCAAGTAAGTAACTTGTTCTCATACCTGTTGAACCAATTAAAGATTGTTATAAATATTTTGTGTAATTTTATAAACAGATGTCCCGATGGCGTGCAACATTTTAAAGTTCTGCGCGATGCACAAAGCAAATTCTTCCTGTGGGTTGTCAAGTTCAATTCCCTCAACGAACTGGTCGAGTATCATCGAACGGCGAGCGTATCGCGATCACAGGAGGTCAAATTACGTGATATGATACCTGAAGAGGTGTGTTTCAAAGAGGCAGTGGCAGTAGAGCTGGAAAGAAATCAATGTTTTTAAATCTGTTCGATATATGTTATGTTAATAAGACCATTTATCCGATGTTTCTATATAAATGAAAACATTTATGTTTATGCCAGCTCTATGTGACCCACGTATGTTTAGCATGCGACGCACATGGTCTATTTAATGCCTATGACATAGATTCCTTTGCCCGTAAACAAAGTGTCTTGCCAAAAATATATAGAGAGTGAATATGTCGAAACTAATCATCTTTTTGGTACTCTTACAGATGCTTGTGCAGGCGCTATACGATTTTGTGCCACAGGAATCCGGGGAATTGGACTTTAGACGCGGTGATGTCATCACCGTTACAGACCGCTCCGATGAGAATTGGTGGAATGGCGAGATTGGCAATAGAAAAGGCATTTTCCCAGCAACCTACGTGACGCCATATCATTCATAATAAGATACACACACACCCTACGCCCCTCCCCACGCCCCCCTCCGACACATACACACACACGCACACACACAGACACTCTCACAAGCACGAGCATAAAACAAATACAAAAAACAAACACAAGAAAGTTAAAAGAATAACATAAACACACACTATATATGAGCAACTAAAACACAAATCTCAAGTACTGTTCAACATTTATATATAGTATGAACAATATGATATATATATATGACATATTTGATATCGTATATACACTGTAAGCATATAGCCAATTGCATTTTTTTACGTTTTTGACACACAGTTTGGGTAAATATTCTAAATTGTAATAAACAAAGTGAGGAGTAAATATAAATATAATAAACTAACTAAACCGATAACTGACAACTGCACTTTCTTATATGCTAATAAAAAAATATATAAGGAATGGCACACACTATATTATTATTACTGTAACTGAACGATTTTTGATATAAATATTTTAATATAATTTAAGTTTCCTCCAATGTAATTGTCTAATGCACCGTTTATTTTGTACGTGTGTGTGTGTTTGTGTGTGTATGCGTTGGAGCGAGTGTGACAGAAGAACACAGAAAGAGAGAGAGAGAGGAATTTATGATAATTAAATTTATAATTAAAACAAATTACAAATAATTTAAAAAAGAAATGAAGAAAGATCAAGATAAAAACTAAAGCTTAAACAAATTCACTATGAAAAAAAATTTTGCCTAAATGTCTCAAAGTGAAGACATTTAAAATAATTATTATCATATTATTATACTTACTTTAATATATATATTTATATATATATTATATTGAATCGATATTAAGCGCGAATTTTGCCTCAGTTGCACATTGTACGTACATTTCTCGATGCTCTTGTAACTAAATTATATGAAATTTGTTTCCTCATTTAAATGCAAATACATATATGTAAAACTATATATATATAATAATATATATGTAATTAAGATTTTGTGCTTATGAAGTGTATTTGAATGCTTACCATATTTGTTTCTTGACGCGCCATGACCAACAACAAGAATAAACAAAGTTAATAAACATTCGTAACATGTTCATAAAGTGCACATAAACGATTTCCTTGCTAATTACATTGTGCTATAATTAATTAATTACATACATACAAACAAACTATATAATATTTTAGAATGCTTTTGCTTTGCGTAAGCGTTTTTTCTTTTTCTCATCATTTTTCACTGACAAATAGTTGCACATTTTAAACATTATATATACCTACGATATATACATACATACATATGCATAAAAAATAAATTATGAAGTTGCCAATATCAGTAATTAAACCAGAAAACAAAAAACAATATTTTTTATATAACTAAATTAACTAAAAGCCACAAGAAGTGGCTACAAAAAACGTTTATGTATTTTACAATTCAACAGGCAGCTGGAAAACAAACGACAAACAAGTTTTGCACTATTATGCAGGCATAAACATTTAAACTTACATATAATCACAAAAAGTTGCAATTTATAACTTAATCAATCGTATTAAATCCACTTTTAAGCCGATCAAAACGGCATAAAAGCGGAGAGAACGGTTAACACGGTTGAAACACAAAAGAAAATGAAAGTAAAACACTTTAGTAAGATTCAGACAAGCATTACAAATGATTAAAATGGAAATTTAAGAACATAATTTAAGCAAAAACTGATTTATCTAATAAAACTATTAAAAAAATCCACCCGAATTTTGTGTATTCACTTTGGGATTATGGAAAGTCTGGAAAAATTATTGAAAGCACGTTAAATAAAGCTCTTTTTGAAAACCAAGAATAGACTTATTAATTTGAATCAATTCATAAATTATTCAGTTATCGTAAAGAATCGAAAGTGATGCAAATTTTAACCTAGATCAACGAAATAGCGAAGTCTAGAAATGAGAATAGAAAATATCGCATTACTTTAAATAACTTAGTAGAAATTGAACTTAATCTTAGCTAAACAGCACTATAAAAAGAATGCAGAACTAAGATCAAAGCGAAGTATTTGATCTTAAACAAGATTTTTGTTAATTCTAACAGAAACCCAGGTTAACAGAACTTGCTAACTAGAGAGCATAATATGAACCACTCGTTTAACATGTCTTCAGGTCACATACACAACAGTTTGGTAGCAGTGCCAAATGAGAGATTATGAACCACAAATTAGTTCAAATGGAGCTTTTATGAATGTTATTGTTTCACAAGTTTACTAAGTTACTAATTATTTCACAATTCTCTTGAAATATATATGACGCTTACGCGTAAGAAAAGTTCAGATTAGAGAAAAGTATTATTTGATCGCAATAAGTTTATAAGTTTACACGAATTTTAATATGGAGCATAATATAGAATCCGATGATAATTTAATTGAGGAGCCGCCTACGCTAAACATTCCTGGTTGGTATTCGGTGAGAACTCATAATAAACCTAAAATACCAAAGCAGCCAGCAGTACAACATCATCCGAAGTTCGAGTACAAGGATTTTCCAGCAATTTTAAGCAATATACTATTAAAGTCGCCGGTACCTGTCAAGCCAAGCGAGTGGGGTTATCCGTGCTTGAGTGTTCTGTGTTTGTTAAACACTAAAACAAATGTACGGATTTATCATGTATTTTACTCCACTTCCGAAAAAATTTATAATGACCGAGATAACAAAGAATTGTTGTATAAAGATAAACCCCATATAAAGTCTGAGGGTACTATAGGAAGTTCAACATTGTGTGCTCAGTCAGTGCACAGAAGATTGATTACGCGGTTTTCAATGTACAAATGGAATGCAAACAGAGACGTTATGGAGACTCCAGCTTCTGAAACAAACCAAGACATGATTCAGAAATGCGCTTTATGACTTATGCGCCGAGCTCGACAATGAAAGAGTGCTGCTTAATTATATAAACTTTATTAAAGCTACGAAAACTTGAAATTATTCGCAATAAAGTTAATTTTATGTAGGTATTTATTTGGATCTGTTAGCCGTTGTTGCTTGTTGACAGTATGTCGCCTCTGTTAACTGCTAGAACTAACTGAATGTGATCCAGTAACACGGTCACAACTCGTTCGTACTGGGAAATTGATCTGTAATAGAAGTTGGTATCCATTTCGCAAGTAATTCATATTTAAAGGCATCTTTGTAATGCCTTCCTCTACTGTATTCGCTTTCGTACCATTGTGCTGTACGTTAAAATCCCGCGAGACAGAGAAACCCAGGCTAACAGAACTTGCTCACTGTTATCACATACAACAGTTCAACTGTTGATAGCAGTGTCAAATGAGAGACTATGAACCACAAATTAGTTCAGAAGGAGCTTTTATGAATGTTATTGTTTCTCAAGCTTACAGTTACTATTATTTCACAATTGTCGTCAAATATATATTCCTCTAACGCATAAGAAAACTTCAGATTAGAGAGAAGTATTATTTGAGCCCAATAAGTTTATAAGTTTACACGAATTACAATATGGAGCATAATATAAAATCCAATGATAATATAACTGTGGAGCCACCTACGCTAAATATTTCTGGTTGGTATTCGGTGAGAACGCACAACAAACCTAAAAAACCAAAACAACCAGCAGTACAACATCATCCTAAGTTCGAGAGCAGAGATTTTCCATCAATTTTAAGCAATATACTATTAAAGTCGCCGGTACCCTGTCAAGCCAAGCTTATGGGTTTATCAGCTCTTGAATGTTCTGTGTTTGCTAAACACTAAAACAAATGTTCGGATTTATCATGTATATTACACAACATATAAAAATCATCATAATGACCGAGACAAAATAAAACGGCTGTATAAGGATAAGCCCCATATAAAGTGTGGGGAGATTGTAGGATATGCAACATTGTGTGTTCAGTCTGTGCACAGAAGATTCGTGAAACGTTTTTCAATGTACAAATGGAATGCAAACAGAGACGTAATGGAGACTCCAGCTTCTGAAACAGACCAAGAGATGATTAGAAAAGCGCTTTTTGACTTATGCGCCGAGCTCGACAATGAAAGATTACTTAATTATATAAAATTTATAAAAGCTACGAAATCTTGAAATTATTCGCAATAAAGTTTATTTTATGTAGGTAAACTCGGTATTTATTTTGATCTGTTAGTTGTTAACAGTTGGCGCCTCTGTTAACTGTTAAAACTTAATATACGTGAACCAGTACCTCGTTCATTTGTAAAAGCTTTGAAATGAATCAGAAAGCTCATTCTGTTTGTTTATTATTGTTTTGATCATTTCACAATCATATTATCTTATAAATAACAACAAATACAGGAAATATTTTAGTTAGCAAGAATAAGCTGGACGTTATTACATTGACTACAATGCTAAAGTAACAAGAGCATATTCAAATGGATATAAGTGCAACACCGGCATCCCCAGTACTAAATATTTCTAGACGTCGTGCCCCAGTAAAACACAAGAAACCAAAACAAAAATCGGCTGCAGAATCATCTGTACCCAATTTTCAATATGCTGAATTTTCATCGATTCTTAAAAGAATACTTTTAAAATCAGAAGCACCTGCCAGTTCCATTGAGTTTGAACCGAAATACTTGGGTGTTCTGTGCTTAAAAAATACAAAGATAAACATTCGAATGTATCATATGTTTTATACCAACGAACAAGATCTGGGCAAAGATTATCGTGACAACAGAATTGTTATATGAGAAACAGCCCGACATTAAGCCATTTAACAATGTAACAGTTTACTCTATGTGTCCCAGGGCTTTGCACAACAGAGCGAGAATGCATTTTACTGATTATAAATGGAGCAAAGATGGAAATGTTCTGATAACTCCCATATCTGAGACTGATGAATGGACAATGTCTAGGGATCTGCATAGTTTGCAGGATGCCGAAAATCTCAAGCTGTTAAATTATATAAAATTCTTAAAAAACAGTAAAAGTTGAAAATGTAACAATTAAATTATTTATTATAATTACAAACATTTCTTATGGACTATTTTAAAGTTTCCGTAATCATAGTTACTTATCAGCTGGGCTAAAATATAACTGTTGATTGTAAAAAACACTGCACTCTTTAGACCAATCCAATAAAAAGTGTGCCATGTCTGGAACTCCAGCAGATATGCGGGCAGAAGCCACATTCCTTGGCCGCAGAACCAAAGAGCTAACAAAAATACACATCGTCTTAAAGACATCGACTTAAAGTTGGTTAAGCACAACGGTAAAATGGCCAAGTACCAGACAAAATACTGGGAGGTGACCACGGAGTTATACGTCACGGTCACAAAGGCCAAGATGAAAACACAAAACGGCAAAGTCTGACGGAACTGGGCGAAACTAAGACTCAGGTAAACGATGAGCAACAGCTGTGGAGCCATGATCAAGAATTTTGTTAGGACTGTAGATTCCTCAGCCGCATCAGTGTTGTTCAGGTATTGCATTAGGAAGTGTAGGGAGAAGTTGTGCCGCACATCCTTTCGCACAAAGTGATAGAAGTAGGCTTCGTACAAGTACTGCCAACCGTAAAGCTTATAAAAGATCCCAGTGAGTGTTGAGAGTCCCAAAACTGTGCCAAGAACCAGACAGATTTGCTGCTTATTTGGCCAGACTATGCGGAGTAGAAGTTCCCGTGGCTTTTGTATCAGTCCACCTGACAGACACAAATAGTAAGCCAAGCTGAAGAACATTGGATAGAGACGTAGGTGTATCACCAGTCCATGAGCCAGACCAGCACAGAAGACAGTCAAGCAATTGGATTTCTGATCCCCGGACTTGATAATCAGATAGATGCTAGAGATGACGAAAAGACTGGTGAAACTATCGCCACTGCCGCGGGTGGAGATCACGGCTGTAAGTGGATTGTAGAGCCAAAAGCAAGCGGAGGCTCGTGCCGTTGCTTCACCCTTCTCCAAGCGGATGAGGGCATATATTAGGCAGCCAATTAGCAAGTCACAAATGGAATAAACAACTTTTCCAAAAGCAGGGTGCAGTAAGATGTTAGGTATGTGTATGTATGCCATGATTGGACTATATCGGTACGTGTGACGTGCAAATGGAGTTTCTCCGTCCACTATCAGACGAGCACCATCGGTTACAACCTTGTAGTCAATGTCGGTATATGGAACTGCAGATTTGGCATCGTGTATTTGAGCGTAGCAGATGAGGATGAGTCGCAATAGAGCTGATATCACTATATGAGCAGGGAAATTAATCTGTAATATGCGTTGGTATCCATTTCGCAAGCAATTCATGTTTAGAGGCATCTTTGTAGTGCCTGCCTCTACTGTCTTCGTCATCATGTGCTTTGATTTGATATACTTTGGTTTACAATTTGGTCTTTAATTCTGCAGCGCTTTTACGTATACAATTTAGGAATTGCTTAAACTCTGCCTCGCATATATTGTGCTGTACGTTCAGATCCCGAGAGACACAGGCTGCGTACACAGCTGCTTGATCTGCACACTTGGCCAGCAATACAGGGTAGTTACGTAGTCGGGTATTGGCTTTACGCACAGATTCCATACCTTAACGCTTATGGGGCGGCACAATCGGCCCTTTCGGTGGCAATGGATCGGCTATGAAGCTGTCGTACAGCGGCTTCGAGAAGAATACCAACAGCGATGTGGTTATAAACGTGATTTGGAAAAGTCGTGGATTACGCTGGATCCAAGAACGCTTTGGAAGCACAGCAGTACGTCTTCTCAAATTGTTTTCTGTCTTTTTGTCCAGTAATTCCTTAAGATCTTGAGGCGGCTTGTATGGCGGTATTGGTGTTGTCATTATTTGTTACTGCTAATGAAGAAGTTTAGTAAATTTTGGACTTTAATCAGCGGTATTTTAAATTTACCTGTTTGTTGCCTTCGGCAGTTTTAGCGAAGTCGGCGTTTTTAGCGTACGATTTTTCCAAATCAATTCCACTGCAGCAAAGTGATTCCTTGTGCCACTTTAAACAACACTGGCGCATATCCTCAAGAACAGCAGTGCATCTATCTTCCTGGTAATTATTTGCTGTAAATAAATAAAATGGTTCTCATTACTGCATGTGTTCCACATATTGCATAAGACAGTTTGTTATTATATTTACCACTCAAACAAGCTTGTATGCGGCAGGCGTAAGGCTTACAGGGATCCTTACGAGCCTGAGACATTTATTTTCCAAATAAAATGATGTAGACCTTTATCGCTTAACAGCTAAATAATATTTTGCTGCAATGAGGAAAAAATTCTTGTGCGGTGTTGAGCTTGACAGTCCTAGTGTTGCCACATGGTCAAAATTGTGACATTAATATATTATTTATTTTTAAATATATTTATTTAATAAAGCAAAAATTATAAGTGTTAAGTATAATCTCCATGCAATAATGTTATTTTAAAACCAAGTGATTGCAATTTAAAATATATATAACATCAAACTATCGGGGTGAGTTTCTGTGTGAATGTTTGCCATTCACACAAGACGAACTATTAGGAACTGTTCTTGTGTAAAAAAAACAAGCGAGTTATAAATTTGGCTCTACCAACTTGTTAAAGTTAAATTGTGTTGACTTCGGTGTTTATTTGCATACAGTAGCAATGCCGTCAAAAAAGAAGAAGTACAATGCACGATTTCCAGCGGTAAGTAAAATGTACACAGAACTTTTACAACTCCCCCTCGACACTGAATGAATGTTGTGCGTGTATCCGTATCACGGCGATGGTTTTTATCAGTTTTGATTATGCTATAAGCGCGATTGATGTATTAAAATGCATATTTATGGATATTATTTGTATAAACAGGGCCGCATCAAGAAAATAATGCAGAGCGATGAGGAAATTGGCAAAGTGGCACAGGCTGTGCCCGTTATAATCTCACGGACTTTGGAGCTCTTCGTGGAGTCCCTACTGACAAAGACGTTGCGTATCACGAATTCGCGCAATGCCAAAACACTATCGCCATCCCATATGAAGCAGTGCATCATGTCCGAGCAGAGATTTGATTTCCTAAAAGAGCTTGTCCGAAATATACCAGACATCAGTGTGGCCGAGGAGGCTGCATGCAATTACAATGACGACGACGCCCACAGCTCGGAGGAACAATATCCAGATTCAGACACACCCTATGATCTTAGCCTGCCATCGACATCAATCCGAGGATTACCCAACGGCAACAGTGCGTCAACATACGCACGATCCGTTAGCTTAAACGGAGCCGCCCTCAAGCGTCACCATAATCCTCCAGTAGCACCCACACCGTCGGTTATAATGCAGACAGCAGCTGCCTTGGCACAAATGCAGCAGCACCAAACTGGGCATTTGCCAGCGAAGTTGGCACGCTCCGAATCAACGCCTGCATATACACCACGCGGCAGACCGCCCAATAACAATAACACCAGCAGCAACAACAACCACCATAATAATAACAATAGTGCCCACTATAATAGTAGGCAAACCCATGAAACTGCCATACCTGCAGCGATCTGCAGCTTCGACGCTTTGAGTAAGCCAATAGTCAAGATCGACTATAGTAATGTACAAATTCCGAAAACAACGACAACGGACAGTGATCCCGGATGCACAGTGAATGAGGCATTAAATTTTGACATTGCGGCACCAGTTATAAACATTGATCTTAGCAATATTGTGGCGACTGGAGGAGCGGCACAAGCAGCGACTAAGATATGCTATGGAGATAATCAGACGAGCATTATCGGTGGTAATAGTAGTAACAATAACTCAATCTCGAAAATAGCATCGTCTGTTAGCTGCATCATAGCTGGGAAGAGCAAAACTCCAATCATTCCAAAGGCCACATCGGCACCAGCGCCAATAACTGAATCGCTATTTGAATTAGACGAAGACTATGACAACATTTAAGTAGAATTATATGTAATGCGCTTATAAATTATTAATGCATTAATATATAATACTTTAGTTTTAAGTTAAGCACAATCAATATTTTTTTGGCAAATAAAGACCATTAATGGATTTTAAGCTTATTAGTTTAAATTATTCATTTAATATTCAAAGTATTCCACCATCACGTCCTTCAATTCATCCGCCCACTTTACATCCAATTGCTGTTTAAGTAGCTTTAAGCGACGCTCGAACTCAAATTGTAATAGAATCAAGATTGTGCGTTCTATGTAAACAATAATGGCCAAGAAGCTGGCATGGCTAAGAGTGTACATACCGCTGGCACCAATAAACAGTGGCTCCGTGGCCAACTGCAGGCTAAAAGTCTCCAGCTGCTGTGAGAGTTCCTTGGAAAGGCTGAGATTGTTGAACAACTTCAGGAGTCTAGAGGTGCGGCTATAGGCAGAGCTGATTGCATCACAGCTCCAGTAGAACAGATAGAGATCCATATACAGCATCGCATATAGAAACGTTATCACCGCAATGGCAAACCAATTTCGGGACTCACGACCCTCCTTGATGTCCAGCAGAAAGAAGATATACACACCATAGACGACATTCTGTAGCAGATTCCATAGTATAACACCCAAGGTCACGAACTTTACGTAAACGGATAAATATCGTGTGATAGTCGTAAGCTGATAGTGCTCATGGGCCAAGGATTGCAGATCCGAGACGGTGAAGAGATTCAGCTGAAGCAAAGGATTGGCAGCATCTCGTAATCTCAGCAGACACAAGGTTTGACTGCGACTCAGGCTATAGTAGAGGGATTCCAGCTGTAGATTAAGATTCTCGAAACGGAAGAGCAGACGCATCAATACCGTGAAATATTGAAAGAACGTGCTGTGAATCACATTGAGTACGGTGGTCACATAAATTATCTGCGTCACTGTCTGCCAGTTGAGCTCCTCGGCAAAATACAAGCTCGTGGTGAGCACAAATACCGACTGCATCAACATGGTACCAAATCGGGTTATGTGTAGTATGTTCAGCCTGCGCTCGGCGGCTGCTGTCGTGGGCAACCAGCAGCGTGCATAGCGCTTGTCCAGCTCAAAGATCCAAGTCGTTAGCTTTATGAAGACTCGTTCTCTCTTACGACGGAACACAATGATGAACAGCATGAGCAGCAGCCGTGTGGTGTTAACCCAACGATCACAGTTGACGATAATCAGATTTTGTTCAAAGTTTGTCTCCCACATGGTGGCAAACTGGGCCAACACCGGTGAGCTGGCCAAGACAATAAAGTTGCTGACATAGGCACAGATGGTAAACCATGGCCTCGTAATGATGCACTGCCTCTGGTAGTCCACAACGCTGCTCAAAGTGCCAATGAAGATGGAGTAGTAACAGCCAAAAATCAATAATCTATCCAAGAATTTCCGATGCCAAACGCTGGGGGGCATTGAATGTGTAGGCCGTGACGGAGTTTACTGTACCAAGGATGAACAACAACTGGACTTCCTGTAGAGCTATCAGGAAATCTCATTTGCCTATGACGCTAATTACATTGGTCAACGAAACTGATTTAAATCAAGGAAACATAAAGTGAAGCTACAATAAATGGCACAAAGAGCTAGCGGACCTCCTCAAAGGAGAGTGTGACATTATAGCCATGTCACACTGTACAGTGGGTAATAAAACAATATTTCTATGTGTTACAAAATACTGCACATTTGTTTATATTGTTAAATTGGAAAAATAATGTTATTTTCTGTTGTATGCTTAAATTGTTGTATAATTACAATTATATTTAACTATAAATATGTTTAAATATTGCAAAACTACACATGCACATGCTCGTTATGTGTGTATTATTTTGGGATAAACAATTTACTGCCCTTTCTCTATTAACTAATTTAAAAAAAAAATTATATTTGTTTGTTGGAAGAATTGAAAACAATCTTAAAAACACACACACACAATATTACTGAGGCACTTTTTGGTGTTTATAACAATTACAATTAATGTTTAAATTTAAGTTAGCTGCATATTTCGTCAATATATTGCTTAATAATACTAATTAATTGGCTATTTACACTTACAAATCGAAATCAAAGTTTCAAGTATAATAAACATTGTGTGTTCTTGTTAAATGTTTTTTAAAATTTGGCATGCGGAATAAGTTAATGTTTAAATTGTTTGTTACTGTGTGTTTTCTTGTATAATTATTTAATTTGTTTTACTTTAATTTACTAACTGTATATGTGAAATGCTTATAAAACTTGCAGTCTATTGTTGACGAACTTTTCTGTTTAGTTTGTTTATTTGTTGCTAACATTTAATTTCGTCCGGCAAATGAAACTTAACGAGATCGGAATACATGTATACATATATATATATATATATGTGTGTATATATCTTTATATATGTATCAATTATATAGATTTAAGTATATTAGCTAAGCTATTTACACGCGCCTTAACTGTTTGGGCTATGGCTAACTAAATAGTGTAATTTAACATAAAACAATTAGTTAAAGCCCTACAAAAATATATATCTATATGTACAGAAAACATTGCGGCTTCTTACAGGTGAAATTCCAAATGTTACGTAAACCCACGACTCGGTGACTGCACCGGCGACGGTGGCGGTGGCAGCGGTGAGAAGTATGTGGAGCTGCGGGAAGAGGGCGATGGCGGGCACGATGATTCCGGCACAATCCGCGCATCGCTGTGATAATGCGAACGCGGCGTCGGTGGTGGCGGATACGGTTCGCTATCGTAGCCGTATTGCAGGCAGGCAGCTGCTGAGCTGGACGACAACTTGGTAGCGCCACCATTACTGTTGTTGCTATTCGATTTACTCGTGTAGTTCGAATCGGACTCATCGCAAATGTCCGTGGAGCAGGGCGTTGGTGGCGGTGGTTGATTGATAATCTTATAGTGTCGATAGGGACGACGTGAACGCGTTGCAGGCGATGGCGGTGGATTAATGGGATAGGCGACCATGCTGCTGCCATTGGTGGTGGAGCTGGAGGCACCAGTGATGTGATTACGATCATACGAGTTCATGCTGTTCCTTGAGTTCAGTGTGGACATGCGCACCGCATCCGCAACGGAGGCGATTTTGGATACACGCTGCGATTTGCTCAGCGTCGATGGCGACAGTGGATCTGAGGCCTGATCATCCTTGGGCTCCGTGCGGCTCTTGCCGATGCGTGTGCGGCAGAATTGCAGCAAGTAAACAATGGAAAAGATGATGACCATTGTGGCGCCAATCAGAATCATAAACGCTCGCTTATCCGAGGCGGGCGCCATGCTACGCTGCTGACAAATGTCCATGGACTCGTCCCCACCATCGGCGCAGTTCTCCCAGCCATCGCAGAGCAAAGCGGTGGAGATGCACAGCTGTAAAAGAAGATAAGATTTAGTTAGGTAAAAGTTCTAGAGAATTAGCCCTTCCACTGCTGCTCACCTTGCTGGTGGGACACTGGAATTCGCCAGGTCTCTTGCAGCAGTCAGCCTCGTCGTGTCCGTTGGCACAATTGGTGGTGCCATCGCAGACGAGGGACTTGTCAATACACTCGCCAGACTGGCAGCTAAACTGATCCGCACGACAGGACGGACAGCCCACCTCATCCGACTTGTCAGGACAATCCTTTTGGCCATCACAGCGCCATGAGGCTGGTATGCAGTCCTTGTTCATATCACTATTACCAGCCACTGGAGCAGCGCAGGTAAAGTGATCTGGTCCACAGGCAGGCAGCGCTCCACAGTTCTCCTTATCCTCCAGCAGCATCAGATGCTTGGGACAGGAGCAGATGTCACGAGAGTGGTTTACACCATCCCCGGACGCAACACAAATATGCGAGCACTTGGTGCGACTGTGCAGACAGGTGTGATTCCTTAAGAGCTTCGCATCCGGTGTCCAAACGGCACGTATGTCTGTTATCTGCGGCAGACGCTGTAGTTCGGCCGAGCGACGTTCTCCCGTCACTGTCACACGCTCTACGCCTGTCTTGTCATCCAGCCAATAGACGAATCCTCCCAGCGCTGCGATGTTTATCACCTGGGAGATGTGCATGGACACCAGCGTTTTCCTGTCAACAAATGAATCAGTTAAATAGTTGTAAACAAGCTTAAATTTAATTTACTTACACATTCTTGCCATTGATGTCCATGGCATCGATGCGCTTGCCGTGCGCATAGTAAATCATGTCCGACTGCTGATCCAGCGCAAGCGTCGTCACTCCCTCCAGTTTGTAGGCAAGTTCCATGCGCTCATTGCCATCGACACGTGCACGGATTATGGCCTGATGGCTGCCCACATCCGACCAGAAGAGCAGACGCTTCATTGCATGCACGGCAATGTGACGTGGCTTCTCTGAGTCTCCAGTGTCAATGACGCCAATGGATTCACCAAGGAAACTGTAAAAGTAGGAATTTAGTAATTGTGGGATTATGCCAAGCGTAGCTTCACTTACCTGGTCACATTAATGCTGTTGGAGTAGGAGCAGGTCCAGAAGAGCAGGCGTCCTATGATGTCAATGGCTATATCAAAGGGTTGTCCACTGTTGACCAGCACACTGGTCTTGGTGCCATTGGCCAGCGATCTCTTGATGCTATGACTGCGTCCCTCAATCTGTGAACAAAAAAATGGAGCATGAGTTGAGTTTTTCTGTGGTTTAATCCCTACTCACCCAGTAGATGTGATGCGTAATGGGATCATAGTCAACGGCACGTATGTTCTTGCCGGAAACGGGCAGTGGAATGTTGGGACAATCAGTGGCATTGGGTAGCAAGCGTCCGAAGCTATTCCTCTGACTGAAGATGATGTAGTTACGCGGTGGTATACACGACACGCCATCCTTGGCCAGCTGATAGTGCGTGGGACAGGCGCAGGTCATGCCACGCCTACTCGGCTGAGCGAGACACAGGTGGGAGCAGCCGCCATTGTTCAGCTTGCAGGGATTGGTCCCCGTCTGCCGGCGATCATTGAAAACCAGCAGTGAAGTGATGTACGTCATGCCCGAGTGGACGAGGCTGCGATTCTGTCCAGTAGCCTTGTGCACACGCTCGATGTCCCCCGTGTTCCAGTCGCTCCAGTACACATAGTCCTGGTAGAGCGAGACCGCATAAGGTTCATCTATGTCACTACTAACCAGCACCTGGCGTCGCTTGCCATCCCAGTCGGCGCATTCGATCTTCGTGGGACGCGATTGGGTGGCCCAGTAGATGCGTCTGGTGTCCTGGTCAAAGGTCAATCCCGCCGCATGATTCGCACTCGCTATGATTGTTTGCAGTTCGCTGCCATCCATGGCCGCACGACGTATGGAATCCGAGGGCGACTCTGTCCAGTACATGTAGCCACGTCGTGGCTCTAGCACCAGCGAACGGGGCTCCTCTACGCCCTTCCAGAGCAGCACACGCCGGCTGCTACCGTCCAGACGTGAGACCTCAATGCGTCTGGCCTCTGCATCCGACCAGTAGATGTTGTGTCCCAACCAATCGACAGCGATGCCATCGGGACCTATCAGACCCGCGTCGACAATCCGCTGCACGTAGGAGCCATTGAGGAAGGCCCGAAAGATGCACTTGCTCTTCTGGTCCGTCCAGTAGATGCGACGCTCGGACACCGACACGTCCAGGGCATGAGCATCACGGACATCTTTGAAGGGAATCCGCTCGTCATTGTGATTGCCCTCGTTGTACTCGATGGAGATGCGACCGATGTGCTCCTGCCTGGAGAAGAGCAGGAAGGCATCGGGTATGACACAGGTGCGCTTATCGTTGGACAACTCGTAGTCGATGGCACAGCGACACACATAGTCCCGTGGACGATTCAGGCAGAGATGAGAACAACCTCCATTGCGATCGGCACAGGCATTCTTACCCCTAACCTCCCTTAACCGGGTCACCTTCAAACCCATGAGATCGGGATACTGATCGACGACCACAATGCGATTATTCCCAGTGATCTTATGAGCACGATCAATGGAACGTCGCTGCCAATCCGTCCAGTACAGATAGTCATCTAGGATGCTCAGGCCAAAGAGATGCTTGAGATTCTCGCTGATCACCACTCGCCTATCGGAGCCATCCATGTTGGCCACCTCGATCTTGTCCGTCTTGCCATCACACCAATAGATCGTCTTGTGATCCATGTCCAGGGCAATGCCATTGGGCCACCCGAGGTTCTCCGAGACCAGCACCACGCGCTCAGAGCCGTCGAGGGAGGCACGTTCCACCTTCGGTTTGCGCTCGTTCCAATCGCTCCAGAACATCCAACCCAGCGACGGAGCCACTGCAATGGCACGCGGCTCCTCCAAATGCTCATAGATCAGCACTTTTCTCGCTGAACCATCCAGGCGACAGACCTCTATGCGATCCGTAACCGTGTCCGTCCAGTAGAGATTCCGAGCCAACCAATCCAAGGCCAAACCGTCGGGGTGACGCACCTCCGAGGTGACAAAGTCTGTGATGCCGGTGCCATCTGCATGCGCACGTCGAATGGTGTAGGCCTCCACGTCGGACCAGTAAATGTGCTCATTTACCGGATCATAATCGATGGCAATCGCGTACTTGACCTTACCCAAGGGTAGGGGGAATATTGTGTAATCGGGTGAATCGAGGGAGATTTTACTGATCTGCGTGCGCTGGACAATGAAGAGCATCTCCTGGGAGCCATTGGCACAGGTATTCGGGGAGAGCAGCTTCACGCCCGTGGGACAGGCACAGCTGTAGCCCTGGGTATTGGTGGACAACAGACAGAGATGGGAGCAGTTGCCATTGTTACGACTACAGGGATTATCCTCATAAGGCTGCAAGGATGGCGACCAGGCACGCACTGAATTAGGTGCCTTTGGGGTATCGATGAGTTCCTTCAGCTCCTTCGTCTGCAGGTCCAGGGCATTCAGGGATCCACGCAGCCAATCCGTCCAGTATAACCGACTGTTAAAGTATGTCAAACTGAACGGATACTTCAGATTGTTGACTATAGTGCGACGATTGCTGCCATCCAGTTTCATGACGTCAATGAAACGCAACTTTCCATCAGTCCAATAGATCAGCTCACTCTCCAGGTCCACTGCCAACCCGTTGGGCCAAAAGACATTGTCCTTGACCAGTGTCATTCTGGTCAACGGATCACCATCCATGCTGGCCCGCTCAATCTTCGGATACTCGCCCCAATCCGTCCAGATGAGCAGCCGCTTAGCAGGCACAACGGCAATGGCACGCGGCTGATCCAATTCCGTCCAGAAGAGCACCTTCTGATACCGTCCATCGAGTGTGGCCACCTCAATGCGATTCTTCTCACCATCCGTCCAATAGATCTTGTCCGTATACCAATCGATGGCCAATCCCTCCGGCTTATCCAAACCCGATGATATCACAGTTTGCTTCGGTGCCTTCGACAGCGGCAGCGTTGTATTTGTTTGGGCACATTCAATGATCTCCCGTCCGCAATCCGTCCAGCAAACCAGATTCTTGGCATAGTAGAAATCTATGGCCATCGCTTCCGCCAAATCCTTGACAATCACATCGATTTGAGGTCCACCCGTTGGCTTTGTTATGTTGGCCACTTGTATGTCATATCTCGTGGTGAACAGCAACGTCGCTGGTGTGTTTATGAACTGTCCCGATGGAGATGTGGCCACCAGTGAGGACGAAACGGGTCCGCCAGCGTGCACTGCAAAGAAAAAGGAAATTTATTAGTAAAAATCAACAAACAAAACAAAATCTTTTAATAAATTTAAAGAAGCTTAAATTAAGGTACTCCATAAATAAATTAGTTTATTTTTGTCAGTGTATAACCGAATGTTATAGAGCCATTCTCTCAGTGCATGCCAATTAGTTTATCAATCAAGTCTCATAGCTGTGATCTCATGTCTTGCTGCACACAAAACCAATCACACTTTTCCCTGTGCCGTGAAAGATTCGAGATTCGAGCTCAATATTAAATTCTGCACACCTTCATCCTCCTGCGCCGAGCAAATTACTCAACTGTCGAGTGGTTAAGTTAACAACATGCAAATTACAACTACGCACCACTGGTTTAACTGGTTGTGGTCGTGGTCGTGGTTATAGTCGTGGGTTCACCCATTGTAGGTGGCACTGTACTTTCAAGTGGGCGTTGCAGCTGCAAGTGATTTAATTGTTTATGAATTTACAAACTCTCGAGCTTACAAAACTTATATGCCAAGGTTTTTTTTTATTGTAAACGTTTTAGCCTTAAAAAACAACTAAACGAAATGCAATTTTATTGAATATTTTTATGTCCCTGCATATATAAAATTCTAGCTATTTACAATTTCTTCATATTCCATTGTAATTACTTTTAACTTCTACTTTAATTTGAGCTGAGAAGACAGAACTAAATGAATATTTTTATTTATAAATTAAACTTTCTTCAATCATTTCACGGACTTCAGCAGTCGATACTACTCAGTTATAGTATCATTTTATAAACTATCAGCTGCCCATCTCATACATTTATTTAAACACTAACAATTCCTGCACATTTTATCATGATTAAACATGTTTCAACTTGATTTAGTGGCAAATTTGCAGCGTTGCAATTGCGGCATGATTAACGGATGTTCAGGCTGTGGATTGGCAACGGATCTTGGGGTTTTGTGGCTTAACTCAGATCAACGAGTCAACACCGGAACAGCAAAAAACCAACAACAACAACGACAACAAAATTATTCAAATGCTAAATGGCTGCAATGGAAGGAAGGGGAGGAGAGAGGGGCTAAAAACAAACTTTATAGGAGCATTTCCACCTGCTTCTGGCCATGCCCACGCTACAACACGCCCACTCCACAACTACACTCCAGTCTCGCTGAGTGCTTGCATTATGCAGCTGCAACTAGAACTGTAGTTTGTAGGTGGTGCTGGCAGGTGTAGGAGTAGGCACAAGGAGCAGGAGCAGCAGTTGTAGCTCGAGCTGTGCCTGTTACCAACTCCAGCGCTGCGCTAGTTACCAACGGAACTTCTCAGCTATTTAAATGTGTTGAGAGCTCGGCTAGCTAAATAGGCAACCAGTCGTCGAGTAGACAGGCTGACAAACTGACAGACAGACACGCGGACAGAAAGGACAGCGCTCCTCAACGAGACCTGTCTCCCAGTGTTGCCAGCTTGGCCAACTTATAGCTAGAATTAGTTATCTAGAAATTTTTAAACATGCGCCAAAAATAATAGCTATAAACAGTGATTAAATTTTAGAATTTCTTCTTCTTAGTACAAATTATAAACTGAATAAATTAAAATAAATGAGATTGAATAAAATAAAGCTAAAGAAATCAATTTTCATTCAGGTTTAAATAATAAAACTTACACAAAATCATCCTTAAGTTATTAAACTGAGCTCTTAAGAATATTATTTGATCTTTCACTAAGTATTTCTTTAGCTTGTAAAACTACTTTAAAGCTAACTATTTAATAATTACATTTAGCTCTTTCTAGCGCCTACTCAGCTGGCAACACTGTTTTCACTCTCTTCGCTTAACCCCACACGACCCCAACTAGTCAACAAACTTGGTCTCCCCTCGTTCAGTTTCAACGTTTCTGCAATTTCCATTATTTAAGCCCCATGTTGTTGTTCTATTTGCTGGACGGATTGAAAGACAAAATGGCAGAAAAATTTCTCCCCCCTAGAGAAACCTATTTAACAATATGCTAAAGGCAGAGTGCATTAAAGTTTACCTTAAAGTTGCCACAAGCAGCAAAAAACTTTTATAAAACACTGTGTAGGCTGAGCATAAAGTTTCCTTGTACTTAGACCAATTGATGACATCAATTAAGTTGCTTTTATTATTTCTTGTTAACAATATTTTTATTGCTCTCTTTTTATATGCGCCAGCAAAAGGTGCAAAACTTAAAGTGCAGTTAAGTTTCTTTATGGATCAGTTGCCTTTTTACAACTTTTTTCCGAGCGCCAAAAACTTTTCGTCTTACACTGGACTTTCGTAGCGAAACTTTTTTAATTACAAAGCAAACTTCGTCACAACTTTTTTTATTTGCCTTTGCACACCAAGCTGAAAAAAAGGCTAAGTTTTTATTCTGTTCGTGGTTTGTTCTGGTTTAATTTATTCATAACTTTTACCTCAAGAAATTAAAGTTAGAAACTATTCAACTATTTCTTTTTTAATAACCTTAATTCTTATGAATTTCCTGGCTCTCCTGGACGCCTCTTAACTTGTTTGTGGTTCCCACAAAAGCCTTAACCAGCACATAGTCAACCAAGGTCTACATTAACATTTAAAAAGGGTTTTAAAATAAACATGGACATAAACAGTAAACAGGCGTCTGTGTCTGATAAAATGGACTTCTGGTCTCTCGCATACATCATCATTTTTATGGGTCTGTTAACAAGCCAAGAGAACATGGCTCATAACATTAACTTCGCTACCAAATTAAGCAATAACGCCTTCGATTGCCTGCACTAAATTGGCAGAAATAGTTGGCCATCGAAATTAAGATAACTTTAAATTAAACGCATTCATTAATTAAATACTAAACATTTTTGTTACGGAGTATTTTAAATAAACAATACGTTTTGGTGTATTTGTTATCGATGTCTTGTGAATGTTGTTAACCATGTCGTAGCCATTAGCTTATCGATACTTTCTGCAGGCTTATCGTGTTCGTGTCACGCAAGGAAACCCGACAATTGCTCAGCTCTGCATTTTGCATGCAATGCGATTGCAACTAAACGTCAACAGAAAAAATAATGATTGTATTAAAATGTATGCAAAATTGAATTCACTACTTAAGCAGACTACAAGACTAGCAGATACCCTGTAAGTAATATTAAAAGGGGTTGAAGTAGCTAGTTAATTTATAAATACATTTAAGTTGATGAGGTTTCGTTTAGTTTTAAAATTGCTTTCTTTAAACAGGGTATATACCAGTCGACTACTAAAGCTTTAGCTGAAGTTGTAGCTGCTGCCTCTTATCATGCAAACATCATCAACAATGCGAAGCCATCGAAAAAATTGCAGCTGCGAACGGCTCAAAAGTGGAAAAGGCAATTTTGCCCAAAAGGAGCTGACCAAGAAAGAGAGAGGGAGTGCAGGCAAGCAACAGAGGAAGGGGGAGTGGGAACGGTCAGAATATGGTCAGGATCGCTTGTTATGTTTTCATTGCCATTGTTTTTTTTTTTTCCTTTTCGTTTTTGCTGAACGGTTCATGTTTTATTTAATACCTTCAAAATTATATTACAATGATAAATGCAGAATGAGGAAGGAAGGACGTTGTAGGCTGAATGGACTGTGGCGTGCTGGAGGAGGAGGGCCGGTGTATATCTTCAACAAGTCGCTGACATTTCCATTTGCATGATGGAATAACATTCACGTATTTTGTGTACAGTCTGTAGAGTCTGAAATGTGTTGATCTAATCTTCAAGTTTCCTCTTTTCGCTCGCCCCTTTTCCCCCAATTGTGGCAAGCATTCACCAAGTGTGGACTCAACTCGTTAGCAGCAACATGCTGCTTTCCCTCCTCCCTACCACTCCCCCAAATTCCCCTGCTCTTCGAAAGGCTATTAACTGGCACAGCATGCAATTTGCACGTTCACAAAGACTTTGCCAAAACTCAGCTTCTCGTTTACGCTTCAGGGGAGCAGTGAAGACTCAAGTGTCCATGTCGAATGTCAGATACCCTACACGGCAAGGCAAATAAGCTAAGGTTACAGAGTAACAGGCGGAAGTAGTGTAGTAATTTTCTTTCAGTGTACAAATTTAAAACTTTGCTGGCAATGTTTTAAAGCGCATTCTAATTAAATACGTGACAAGCGCGTGAGGAAGTCTAGTCAGCATAAAAGAGTTCTTGGCAGGAATGGGCAATGCTTTTGGCCACCTAGAGTAGGGCATTCAGCCAAGCACATGCGCCTAACGAGGGGCTTCAGTGCTGCCACATGGCCCAGGCTCCTCTGGCACAGCATCAGGCATCAGCATGAGGCATCTGCACTCCGCCCACACTCAAATACACTCATACATATATACAACAAGAACTGGCAACTAGTTTGAACCATGGCCAGGCCTAGGCAGCACCACAATTCATATTATGATAACGATGTGGGTTGGCCACAAGTTGCAGCAGCAGCAGCAGCAACAACAGCAGAAACAGCAGCAGGAGTTGTGGCAGCATCAGAAGTTGCAACGACTGAGCTTCGCTTGCCACTCGCGTGCAAAATATTGTGTTAATATTTTTACGTTGCTGTTGCTTATTTGCAGCTACAGTGTGCACTCGCTAGGGCGTAAGAGTAAGTACGAAAGTGTTGCCTGATTTGTCAGCTAGTTCCAGACCACAAACAGTGGGCCAACTTTTATTTTAACTAAACATACTAACTTCTACTTGGTTTCACTTAGCCTGTGCTCACTGTAGTGCTGTCAAATGTTTGCCTGGTTAATTTTGTGGCAATATATGTATGTTTCCACTTCGTTTTGTCCGTTTCGTTCAGCCATAAACTGTTGCCCCAATCAAGATTGCACACCGCGACTGTCCCCGTCCCTCTTCCTTTCACTGCCCCACTCAGCCGTCCCTGTTCCTTACTCTACCTGTACCTGCACTTCTTCCCTGACTTAATGTATTAGTTGGAGCCAGCACACGATGCGGGCCCGTCGAAGAGCCAAACAATAATAATAAAGCAAAACAGGCAAAACATAATTATTTTTTTGTTGTTAGGCTGCTAAAGATAACGTGGTATCTGCCAGTCTGCTCCTTTGACAGTCAAATTATATAGAAACACGTCTTTAAAGCTAAAACAATTTACCACAAATTAAGTATACTTCTTCAAGCATTTTAAAGTTTATAAAAATTTGCTACACATTTTAAACTGGTGCATAAAAATTGGCTTAAATAAAATACTTTTGTGGGCCTTAAGATTGTGGCGTTAGTTGGGGAATTCATATGTAAATAATGGCAATAAATTATAGAATTTAAGTATGCATTAATTACATACTTATCAAATGATTACTATACTTAAGAAAAACTTAAATTTTAAAGCCTCTCAGAGAACTGAAAGAAGACAATAAAACTAAGTTGATAGTGTTATTTATTTGCGGTAGTTAGCATAACAAAAGTGAACTTTTATTTGAAACAGGCTAATACTCGACGTACAGTGAACACTGGCTAACAAAAAATGTTAATTACCACGTTATGCAAAACAAAGGCATAGAAATTGTATAAATTTGCAAACACAAATGTCACTTTTTTATCGTCATACTAAAGTAGTTTTACTTGGCGAGTGTTTACTGTAGCCATTAGCATACGAATTGCGGCATACACATGCTTTTCACATGCAAATAAAAATATGAAATAAATTCGAATTCGCATTTTACGTTAAACAAATTCTTTAGCTCTTTACTACAATAGGACAAACAAAACAGTTATTGGGTTTTTTTTTTGTATTTCTTCCACCTTGGAGATTTTGGTTTAAATATTGTTTTCATCTTGTTAACACAGACACACTCACACACACGCACACACAAGGTATAAAATTCAAATAAATATCGCATTGTTGTAGATGCCTTTGGGCACCTTTTGTCAAAATTTATGCGGTAACCCGTTGAAACTCCAGGTAGGCGAGCGAAAACAGAAAACAGCAAAAACAAAAAACGACACGAAAAAAAAATGAAATAAAAGAAGAACAAACAAACAAAAAATAAACGTAAAGAAAAACAACAAAACTAAAATGAAATGAAAAGAAAATAAAAGCCAGGAAGAGCAAAGTTAAGCAAACGATTTAAGATGTTGCTTCTTTCTACCTGACACCTTGTAGGCTCGTTAAGAAGCGTCCAAATGATTTGGGACTTGGCCAACAGATCTTATCGACAGCTCTGTCTGACTCCCTCTCTTTCTCTCAGTCTCTCTCGGTTCATAAGTTCTTCCAATAATAATTATGTATGCTTTGTTCTTGCTAAGAACTGTGAACTTTGCTTTTGTTTTAAAGCTTATGGCCAACTCTTTTATATCGTTGTCAATAAACATCTTAATTGTTTAATTTTGATATTCGATACTTATATTGTTAATCACTTCAAAGCGTTGATAAGAAATGCAAATGATAATTTCCTCACTTATAAAATTAACACATTATGTTGACATGACGTGTTTGTGTGTGACAAGTGTAAAGTGTCTTCAAGCTAATAGCGCGAGATATTGCACATTAACGACATTATTCATCATAATAATGGCATTATTAAGATGCCAATGGTCATCAGGGTTAATGACATTATATAAGAACGCACGCACACAAACAATCACACACACACACACACACTTGCACACGTATGTACAGGAAGTGAATGAAAACGGTTTGGATCGAAAGCAAATATTGCAATAATGGACATTGCGGTAAGTTCTTTGTCTCCCTTCCTCTTGCTTGCTGTCTTCCCAGCTCGTCCCACTTACAGGCATAGAGAGAGAGTGAGAGAGCGTGTGTCTTTTGCTGGGCTGCCGTTAATTAGTATTTTTTTCCAGAGCATCAAAGCGGCGTTGCCAGCTCGTTGAGCGTAATTTGAGAGATAAATTATAAACAAAAGGCGATTTGTATATCAACACATTAATTGTGAATGATATGCATTTGCTGTAGCCCTGGCAAGGGAGTCAGCCAAACAGTTGCGTGTGTGCGTGCGTATATGTGTCTGTTTATGCACTACATACATGTATGCATGTATTACAAATAGACCCATTGATAGATTTACACGCACACACATGCACTTATGCACGCACACAGTGAGACATAGAGAGCAAGAGAGGAGAATGAGAGTGGGAGGCGCAAAGCGCATCAATGATTTGTTTGTACAGCCGTTTGTTGTTATTGTTGTTGTTGCTGCTGCTGCTGCCGTTTCTGCTGCCAACTCTGTTTGTCGTTTAAGTATATTGTTATTGTTGTTGTTGATGATGATGTTCCTGTTGTTGTTTTTGTTTTTGCTACAACACAAACTCTTTGCCAGTCTTTCCTTTGACAGCAAAAGCCTTTATCTGCGTATTTGCTTTTAGCGTTTTTCATTTTGTTATTGCTATTATACCCTGCAATCAAGACATGAAAGCAAACACAAAATCCTTTCTACTATCTTAAGCGTTGCATTCCCTTTTCAATAAATTTACAAATAATCAAGCAAAAATCAAGTTGACTTTAAAAGTCTCCTTAGGGTATTAAATCGTCGTCAAATCAAAGCTCTTTCTTTTTTTGACATTTTTTGTTGCCTGGAACTTGACGGAGCTCTCTAGAAAATTAGTATGCACAACAGGTTGAAAATTATACAAACAACAATCAACGGCAACATATGTTGAAATAAAGTTAAATTGGATATTCCGAGAGGGAAGCAAACTACCAAATTAACCAGAAACTGAACTGAAAATTGAGACTACGCTAAGGGGTAAGAATGAAAAAAAAAACTTAAACCGATCGTGCTACACACACAGACATACGGACACAGGAACACAGTGAGCATACAATATAGTGTAAAGTTTCAGCATTGGAATGGCTTTAAAAATATATCGAAGCAAAACAAAGAACTTGGCCATCAGAGCAATTGCTACAGAACAAAGAACAGTGAAAAAGGCAAAAGCAAAACAACAAGCCCAAAAACAGATTCCTCACTCTACGACCAACGAATATGTGCGTATGTGTGCGTGAACATGTGTATGTGTGTGTGTGTCTTGGTGTTTGTTTGTGTAAAGATGTGAGCTCTAGGGTGACCAGCTCCAAACAAGTCACCGGAGACGCAGACTGGGCTAAAAAGGGTCGTCTCTCTCTCTTAACGATGTGCATGTTTATATGTCGATGCCACGGCTCGCTGCAGCAGCGAGAGGGGCAAAGGTGGCACCGTGGTGCAGTTGCCTAATTTTTTGATTATAAAGAACTATCGTGTGGTCCCATAACATAGAAAAAATACCAAACACAAATGTAAAATAACCGAAATGTTAACATGGGATCACACTGTTAACTTAACAGCTATCTGTTACAGGTGTGGGAAACTTAACAAAGATAAATATATATGTCGTAATAACTGATGTAGAAACATCAAACAAGATTCCGTTCCTGACCGATTAATCCTTTGCTATAGTCTTTATCGATATTTAGTGCCCAATTCGTAATTGATTCCACAAAAACGCGCAAATGCACCACAGTGCGAAGGCAGCATAAGAATCAGGCTGGAAGGAAGACTGTGGCAGGTAGGCAGGCCAAGCCGTGCATTGCACAGACATTTTAAGTAGTGGCTAAAAAGACAACAAAAACCACTATGAGAGCAACTCAAGGGGCCAGACGCAGTATAGACAGCAGCACACACACACACATGCTCACGCTCATCTGTATGCGTATGTTTGTATGTAGTTGTTGTTGTTGTAGCTTGTTAGCAATGGAAACCTGGCTAAAGCAAAAACCTTAAAAAGGTCTTGTTGTTTTTTTTCTGTATTTTTTTTTGGTTCGTGCATGCTGCGCTTAATTCGTTAGTTGGCCAGCGCCAACGGCAGTGTAAAGTTGGCCTCCACACACATGCAAACACGCACACACTCACACACGCACATGTCAACACACATTTACATGCAGGGAGTTAAACAGAGTTGCCTGCGCGCCTACAAATATGCAAATTATATTAAAAATTAAATAGCTGCTGACATAAATTGCCTTAAAGCCGCCAACCTTTTTAATGTTCTTTAAATATACGCTGCTTGACTGTAATAATAATAATTAATGAATCGCAATCATTGCATGTAATTAATAAGTTATTCTTATCCTTATCTTTGTATGTAGTGTTAAGAAAGATTGGCAAATTTAAACTAAAGCTACTTTAAATAGTTGATATTGTAAGTTGCCCAAAAACTATTGAGTAGTAAATTAATTCTTCTGCCAAAGATGTTAAAAGCCTTTAAATTCCTTTAAACCGCAGCCAACTTAACTAGCCACCAATGTTATTCTATTATCTGGCAACTCTTTCCCCTGAAACTTTGATAGCACCTGATTACATGCGTTATAAATCAGAATTGGTAATAAAGAGTGGTTGACAAAAAAAAAACGTTAGACATTAAATAAAATTATCAGTTTCATTTTGTTGCAGTTACTTCAAGTTTTTTCTTTATCATTTCCGCCAACTTGACAAAGCTTTTGCTGCCATAAAGCCAAAGGGTAGAAAATAATGGCCAAGTTTATGCTTTGTGCATATTTAAAATGGCTGTAATTAATGTCTAAAATGAACCACTTCCTCTTGACCAGTACTAAGGAGAGCAATACAGATATATTACTTGATTTAATGTTTATATTTTTGATACCCTGTCATGGGTTAGGCAATATAAAGTTATATAAATATTTAAAAAAAAATCTACAAACTAACTGAAGGGTATATGCATATCGGTCAAGCCAGGTTTAACAAAAAACTAACTTGTTTTTTATGCATTTTAGCTCATTAGCGTTTGTAGTACAGCTAGAGGTGGGCTTTGGTTGAGCCTTTTAAATTATGTGCAATCAAGTGAAGTAGAGTACTACAGTCAAAATAAGTAGTATATTCAGCTAGCAGTTGCAGAGTAGTAGTAGTAGTGGTAGTAATAGTAGTAGAGTAGTTGTTGCTTTTTG
This sequence comes from Drosophila acutilabella, assembly GCA_035046005.1. Classification (NCBI taxonomy): domain Eukaryota; kingdom Metazoa; phylum Arthropoda; class Insecta; order Diptera; family Drosophilidae; genus Drosophila; species Drosophila acutilabella. The sequence goes on along the minus strand of JAWNOK010000024.1, from coordinate 8,654,457 downwards.
CATGCTGCAACAACAACAAAACGAAACGAAACCAAAGCGGCTTAACGAAACAGTGAGGGAGAGTGAGTGAAGCAGAAGAAAGAGGCGCAAAATGCAACAGAAACCACATTGAGAACACCCACACCTACACCAACACCTACACGCACACACACCCTGTACGTGGGACAGAGATAGAGCGTCTGGGGGGAAACAGTAATGTCTTTCACTGCTTGTTGTTCTTCTGCTGCTGCTGCTGCTGCTGTAAATCGTATGTACACATGTACAACGAGTGTTAATGAACTTGTGCTTTACTCCCCCATCCTCCATCCTACGGCCAGCAATTTCAATTCGAATTAATTCAACTGTATATCGATTTTTATGTTTTGTTAACGGTTATGTGAAAAATGAGCCATACACTTACCATTTTTGTACTGCCAACTGCTTGAGATGCATGAGCATATGATGAGTAGAAAGCTTATCACATAGCTAAATTGCCGATATACACGATTATTATTTACACATTTTGTTGTTGTAATTTGGCACAATTGTTTGAGCTTAATATTAGTATGATGACTTGTATATGGCCCACGAGCCATTTTACAAGCGCCCGGCTCAAAGCCTCAAAGACATTTGGAATCAACGAAACGAAGAGTAAATTTTGTTCGTTCTTCTTCACGCGCACAGAATCTTTTCTCATTTGCTAAACACAAATATTTACCGTGTTTATCGTATCGCAGAAAACATAACTAACACAGGCATAAGCAAACACATGCACGCACACACACATACACGCACACGCACACAAACAAACGCACAATTTACACGAAGACGTTGCGACAACTGCAAGAAGCCCGACAGAAATTTAAAATGCAGGTATTCCGTATTGTTTGTGTGCAGAGCGAGAGAGTCTCTTCACGTTGTTGTCTCATTCTTCATGTTGTTGTTGTAATTGGCACGGGCACGCGATAAGCATTGCGTCACTGTAACACTAAGTAGAAGTAGTGTTGGTCTCTTTATTTTGGGGCTACGATTTAATTATTGGCGCAACAAGCCGGCAAGTGTCGCAGTTGTCCATCGTATGATACATTTTCGGACTGGAAAATTGATCAAAACCAAAACAAGACACTGACAGGCGTTGTGCATGTCTTTTAGCACGCCATAAATTTAGATACACAGCGTCCGCACCGTACCGTACGTCAAATATAGAGATATGTGTAAATATTACACACTTGGTTTCGTTTTGCTTTTTTACACTTTGACCGAAACACACTATTTGACTCGATCTATGTATATCAGGCGACAACTGTAAGTGCTGTGAATAATGGTAACTAAAACGCAACAAAACACGGTTCAAAACAACAATCACGCGATTAAATAGCCATTTTGTTGCTATTTATTTGTACAATTTTACTTAATTAAAACTTGTGATGCTTCTAGTTCGTGCCCGATGCTACTCGATACTAACAACTGAATGGCAATTCAGCCATTCAGCTTGCATAACAGCGGCAAGAACATTAACATTTTCTGTACTGTTACTTTACAGCAAATGCTATCGAACTAGTTCCGAAACATATGTTGCCAGTGAACAGAAATAAAAAAAATTACTTAAAATAATCAACGTAATTAGTTTGTTTAACGATTTGTAAAATATATAAATTTAAAACTAATAAAAATTTGTTTTATTTTGTAAGTGATCTCACACTGTCGATGGTAAATCGATATGTATGAAGACATGTCTGATCGACTGGTTCGCTTTTACTTTTTCATTTATTTTTTTTTGGCGCGCGTTTGAAACTTACAAATAAAATTTAGTTACTATTTCAATTTGCTTAAACTTGAAACTTACAAATAAAATTTAGTTACTATTTCAATTTGCTCAAGTACTAACTAAATTTGTAATTTATTTCATTCAACACAAGTAACTAAACTGAATTAAGTCTTAATTAAGCAAACGCTAGGCGTGATTGTCCATAAATTGCAGTTCTGACCACAACAGCAACGAGTTCGGTGGCAGTGGTCGCGGTTGCGGTGATAACAGCATAACCGATTGTCGCTCCATGTCCACATCGGTGCTAAAAGTAACAGATAAAATGAGAAAGATATTAACAAATGAAGTGGCGGCTAAACTTACACACAACAGAATCCAGCAATATTTGTGCCAATGACATCGTCGTCAGTGGATTCGGCAAAACTCAGAGTAAGAATGTGGTGCAGGAGTGCTTGTGTGGGCGTAACAGCGACAACCTTCTTTTTATTGTCCTCTGCTTTCATGCCAATGGGCATGCAGGAATCGGGTAACGGAGGAGCTCCAATTTTGAATAGACGCAGATCCTGGAACTTGACCTCAAATGAAAACGGATAGTATGGAGTACGTAGATTTCCATAGAAATATTCCTTGATGCGCTGCTCTCGAGATTCATGTCGCAGTCCCTTGCTGCGCTCCACAACGCCACCGCTCTTAGGCAGCAGCACAACATGCACGTTCGAGGGCACATCGCGCAACAAATCATTATACAAACGCTCCTGGTCTAAGACAAAAATGGCACGGGCGCGATAAGCACGCGCGGAATGCAACAGATGCTCGTATCCAGAGCCCTTGACCCAACCGCATGTGTTGACAATAATTCCAGAGCTTTTGGCTGCAAAGAATTAACTTTTTTACATTTGTACCTTAACAAATCTCTTGCTTTTGCTTACTGCGTTTATTGGCATCCATTGATTTCAGTGTGACTTCAGCCATTTTCGAGACGACCGCATTGTAGAGCACGCTATTCCCACTGGGACTCTTGTGGCCAAAGTGATAGACCAGCGGCGCAGTCTTAGCGAATCCCTCCTCAATACTGGCGGGACGCTCTATCAGAATCGTGGCAATATTGCCAGAAATGGAAATGGCCCCCTGCCCAACGTCGAGATCTGCGTATAGCGGCCGTCTGCCCACGCGTACAGCATAATTCAATAGAATGCGACATAGTGTGCTCTTTCCCACATCCATGGGCCCAACGACCATTACAACAGGTCCACGTCTGTCTTTTTCCTCCGCCTCGGTGCGTAATTGCTCCAAGGCAGCGTGACAATTTACATACTGAACCATTGGAGTCTCTTTGGACATGTAGCATACGTCCATTTTGCCGGAAACGTGCAGCACACAGCCTTGGTAAGTAAATATAGCCACTTTGGCACCAACACCAAACTCATATTTCTTTTTTTTAACTAATTCTGTGCCAAAGAGTTCAGCAAATCCGTTGAGTAACTAAAATAAAATCAACTTTAAGTTGGCCAGCCAAATGTGTCTATTACCAACTTACTGTGACTAAAACCTTGGCGTCTTTTTGTTCTATTTCGAAACGTAGCTCGGAGTCGGGCTCCAAGGTGTACTCCTTGCCATTTGTGTTGTCGTCAGTCATAATTTATGTGGTTGTTCTTAATTTTAATAAATATATAAACAGATGCTGCACTCATACACACGCACGATGTATTGCAATTAGTGTTAAAAATACTAATCGATTAATTTATGTCGCTGTTACTATTCGAAACATCTGACCACACTAATATAAAAATACCATAAGCGAGCAGTATTTTTGTTTAACAGCAGAGTGACTGCAACGTTTACCAACACTGAACAACGCTGGCATCAAAAAAAGGCGCGTTATAAATTTGTACTAAGTTCGGGAGTTACTAAGTTGTTTACAAATAACTAATATCCAATGCGACCCCGATCAACAAAATCTCCAAACAAAGCGAAAGGCAAAGCCAAAGCTAAACCAGCGTCGACACCCTCAGATGACGAGAATGCATTCCAATCACCGGCTCACGAAGATGAAACTGACTACGGCTTGGACTTTACCAGCAGTCGTCTGGGAACGCCGCGTCGTATACCAAGCTCAACAATGAACAAGTCGCGTCAAACAGGCAGGAAGCAGGAGGACGATGAGAATAGGCCACCAGCAGTTTCCCCAAGACGTCGCGCGGCAGAACAACAATCTCAACAGAATCGTCAACGCGTTATGGATGATTTCGACGATGAATACGATGATGATGATTCTGATGGTGAAGAGAATCAACCAGCAGTAAGTTCACAGAGACTTCGTACATCTCAACATGCTGAGGACACCTACAGTGACGACGAGGAAGAGAGCCAGACACAGCGGCAAAAGTCGAACCAAAGTACCAGGAAGCAAGCGCCGCCGTCACGTCCACAACAGGAGTCCTACAGTGACGACGAGGAAGAGAGCCAGCCACAGCGGCAAAAGTCGAACCAAAGTACCAGGAAGCCAGCTCAGCCGCCACGCCCACAACAGCGAAAAGCACCCGCAGCTGCTACCAGACGCAAGCAAACGAAGCCCGAGCATCGCATGAGAAAGTTGCAGCGTGAGATTAACCGACTGCAGGAGACCGACAGATATCTCATACCCCGATTGCCCTTTTCGCGGCTGGTGCGTGAACTGATGGCAGAGCATACCAATTCGGTGTTTAAGATCACCTTGGGTGCACTGGAAGCACTACAGACCTCAACCGAAATGTATTTGACCCAACGCTTCGAAGATGCCTATCTGCTGACCAAATACCGAGGCAGAGTAACCCTGGAGATACGAGACATGGCACTCGTCTCCTACTTCTGCAGAACCTATGGCAATAACTAATAAGAATTAGCATATAACTTAACAAATTGTCCGTTTATCGTATTGTTTTTTTAGACCCCGTACTCTTTAAAAAAGAGTAAAGGGGGTCTATTAAGTTTGTCAGAAGCGAGATGTGCGTAACAGGCAGAAGGAGGCGTGGCCGACCCCATAAAGTATATATATTCTTGATCAGCATCAACAGCCGAGTCGATATAGCAATGTCCGTCTGTCCGTCTGTCCGTCTGTCCGTCTGTCCGTCTGTCCGTCTGTCCGTCCGTCTGTATGAACACCTGGATCTTTTAAACTACAAAAGCTAGAGACACCAAATTTGGAATGAAAGTCCGTTTATGATGTACGCAGATCAAGTTTATTTCAAATTGTTGCCACGCCCCCTACCGCCCCCGCAATAAGCAAAAAACCAGACACGCCTCGAAAAAATTTTTGTTTTAAGCGAATAACTCAATAGTTATGGCACTTAGGAGCACCAATTTTGGTACGCAGGTTCCCAGAGACAGCCTAAATGCAATGTCATTTAAAGTTTTGAGCTGCCACGCCCCCTTTGCTCATAGGAACTAAAACACTCTCCAATTTCAATGCCTTTCTGCAGGCATTAAATCAAATAGTACAGTGTTGTAATTTAACATACGCTTAGAGACATACTATTTCTAACTTTCCTGAAAGTGGCATCAAAATCCTATGTCAAACAACAGAGAAATTTCGGTTCAAAGTTCACGTTATTTTACTGCAAAATCACTGCATGCGCGCAACACATACAAACAAACACAGAAACATACAAACATATGTTCGAACGTTTTCTCTACCTGCTTTGGCGGCAGCCGCTGGCCGCGCCTAACAATGCTATACATACACACATATGTATGAGCACACATACATATTTGCAAATAATCGGAAGAATGATAGAAGAGGGTCGTGGTGCAACTGGTAGAGTTGCGGCGCAATGTGAAACCTTCGCATGGATCGCGGGTTCGAATGCTGACAATGACGATTGTTAATTTATTTACTTTTTAATTTTAATTCAATATGTAAATATTTCATTTTAATTTTTTTAATTTCATTTTTAAATTTTTATTTTAATAAAATGGGCACTACTATGGGAGTACGGGGTCTTTTACAGTCGGCTCGATCGACTGTAGCCTTTCTTACTTGTTTAATTTTGTTGTTTTAATAACATTAAATGAGCTGTAAATGTACAAAAAGTTTTTGCTTTTGCTAGAATTCGCGAGGCTCTATTGAAAATAAAAGATATTTATTGTTTTTATCCATTTTATTCTAGTATTTTATGCTTCATTCAGAACATAAGTTCAACATTCAACAATTTGTTGTCTTTCGAAAGTGGTCAAAAACGTTTAAAACAAATGAATAATTTAAATAAAATGTGCTTTTTGAAATGAGTCACACCATTAAGAATGTCTTATAGGTACAAGTGTATGCTAGCCACATATTAAATCTTTTCAATTAGCATTCTATCAGTTGAAATATATGTATGTATATTTTAAATATATTTATATAGTTTAAATGACATATAAATAGTTCATTTCGATTCAGGCGAACAATGCTAAATAAAAACTAAATAATGAAACAGATAGTCGTATAGTATTAGTAACCCAAACGAAATTAAATAGTTTATGCTGTTCATCCCCATTGACTTGGACAACGTACACACACTCTGATTAATTTTAATCAGTTGCATTTGCTTGCACTTAAGCGTAGATTGAGCTGTTTTCTTTTTTTGCACACCAACAAAATTGAAATTAATTGTATATTGATTTTTCTTTTTTTTTGTATTATATTCCGTTCTTTTCGTTTGCTTCTCCTTGAATTTTTTGGCATTTGTTAATGTTTTATGATTTTTCGTTTTTGTTTCTTCTGTTTTTGCACTAAATTACATTTAGCGCAGTAAAAAATACTGCAGACTACATTATTGTATGTTTACAATTTACACAATTATATAAAATATATTTTATATACATATAATATATATTAGCATATAATTGATATCGGTATGCCTCCAGTTCTCATTTACTCGTTTTCTTTTGGTTATAACAACATTTGTAAATTAATTATGCTATCATTTGTTTACTTTAACATTTAGACGGTAAATTTTGTTGGGTTGAGTTTGTTTTCCTTTTCTTTTTGTTGTTTTTTGTTTCAGTTTTTTAAATTTGTTATAAGCTTGCGCTCGCTAAACGCCGTAAATATTGTGTAAAACAAAACTAATTAAATTAAATGAAACCGTTTGCGCCACATCCGGTCTAGTGTGCTTTGCTCTTCGACTTCCGGTGCGCGGCGCCACCATTTTTATCGGCTCCAAAATTACTCTGACTGCCCACAGATGTGGTAGTTGTTGTTGTGGATGCTGTCGATGCACCCTTTGGATTATAGGGTATTCTAAACAGATCGATACGCAGATGCGCACAGATCTCCAGACACACCTGAGCACAGTAACGCAACAGATCCTGTGTGCCCCAGGCCAGTGCGAACCACAGCAACCAAATCTCTGGTAAAATACAATTAAAGTACTGATTCAGGAACAATAGTGCCGGGCCCAACAGCGACCAATCCAGATACTCCATCTCCGCCTTGGTCATGTGTGCAATCTGCAAAAGGAACAGAGTAGTAGTTTCTGCTGCAGTTAAAGGGAAGGTGCATAAATTTACCACCAACTTGTTGGTTATCTTGGCTGCCACCATGCCAAAGGCCAGTATATAAACGGATGCATGCTCCGTGAAGATGTTCTCCGGCGACTTCTGGGCTATGATCAGTGCTGGTAGCACCACCAAGGTGAGTGGTATGCTGGGCGATAACACGCTGGTACCCTTCATATAAAGATAACGATTAGTAACAGTTCATTTAGCATGGAACGGGCTGTGTGAGCTGGCAAATTGTACTATGCAGGGCAAGTGTTTAGGGACACTACTTAACAACAATTTGCAAATTCACAAAACCCGAGGGAAAACAAAAATTCTTTTGGCTTTTTCATTGTTTTTTTTTTAATTACATTGTCTAGCGCTAGTTGCTTTGTATGTGGGTGTGTAGGTAAGTGGGTGGGATGTGGGAATGTGTAGGAGGGGTGTGTGTGCCGAAATTAGTATATAGAAAGTTGTTTCAAACACCAAATGATTTAACAATAACAAACACTTAATAGAGCAACAAACAAACATACAGTAAACAAACCGACATAGGATACACTAAACAATTACAATTAGCATTAACAATGAGTTAGTTTGTTAGAGTCGAGTATGATCGACTTACAGATATACTAATGGTTTAACATGATAGGAAAGTTTCTTCGGAGAACCAAAGCGGAAATACCCTTGTAGCTGAGAGCATTAAAAACAGATGAAAGCAGACGTTACAGGGTATAAGCGCCACTACAAGGGTATACTAAGTGATGACGTTTACATTTATATAGGATAGATAGAAACTGTTTAAGTAGCATTTATAGCACTACGAAATACTTGTCTGACCAAATTCGCAAAGAGTTTTGTGTTGTGCCATATAAAATTGCAAATTTAAATTCAAATCAAAAACAAAATCAATATCTTACGGCCACAGTTGATCCATTTTTGCCACAGCCCTCGGTTAAAATGGATTTAGAGTAACGCAATAATAAGCTCAAATCAATTCCACTGGCCAAATACAAAGGCAAACAACGTGTCTCACACTCAAGATATGGCACCTATTCAATTTGTTTTGCGAATTTCAATTTATTTTCATATATTAGGTCATATAGTATTGTTGTTGTTAAGGAAAGAAAGAACAATTAGACATTAATTTTGGATTTTGGTACATTTAAATTTTTAAATTATATATAAAAGTGCAAGAGAAATTAAATAAATTCATTTCAGAAGTTAGAAAAATTAAGATAAAGATTTATTCAAATTTATTACGAAACGCTGAAAGAATTACAGTCACTAAAAGAAGTATATTACCACTAAAAAGGGCAAACCCTTTTTACTACATCTAAAAATTAAATGAAAAATATGTTTTAATGAATTTAAATGCGTTTAATCAAAAATTCACATGCGGCCAAGTTAATGAACATGTTATGCTAAATCCCACCCAGAAAAACCAAAGAAAACCCCAGAAAGTAAATGGCTTAAATGGCTTTTGTTAAGAGCAACCCCACGTCCGGTGTGTCAAATGCAAAAACAACCAACTAAATTAAGTCAATCCGAAACAAATGTAATAGTTTTTTAGTACAAGTTAAGATTTAGTACGCTTTGGATTAGTAAATCAAATGGTTAACAAATTTTGTGGTACTTGGTAATTTGGTATTTTGGCAAAATGCTTACAGCAACTGATGAGCCGTTTTTGCCACTGCCGCCTTCAATAAACATTTTTAGAAAATTGATTATATTCAAGGTATAACCGAATGTAATAAATACTAATATTGTATAATTCCATGAAACGCCCACGATTGGTATCTATTGTAGAATGAGAAGAGAGAGAGAGAGAGCACAAGAACAAAACGAAACAAGGGTATAAAAAAAATAATAACAATAAACAAGAACAGTGAACAATTTGTTACGAAATAGTTTAAGTAAACGACAAATATAATTAAATTTCAATTTTATCTTTAGCTAATACGCTGGTCGAGTGTGCTCGACAAGAAGATACCGTGTACCCAGTTTACTTGCAAAACAAATAAATATTATTTGATAAATGAGTTTCAGACGCAGCATATTTAGTATATAAATGACTGATCAGACTTTTAAGTTGTTCAACATGATATTTAATGGGTATATTGGTATTAAAAATTATAGTTAACGACTGTCAACATTCACAGTCTTAAACTCTGACTTAAAGCTAAGCCTAGAAATATTATAAATATATAACTAAAACCCATAACCCAAAGTCTAGCTTTATAAAATAATTCATAAAACTATTTAAGACTCTAGCAAATACATATACATACACATACATACATAGAGATATAGTTTTAATAAATAATTCAGCGAAAGAACCGTAAAGAATATTGCATCGAATTTCACATTTAGGAATTTAGGCGCAAGCTTTTTAGAATTTACAGAAGCAGATTTTTAAAATTGAATTTTTTAATTTTTAGGAACATGCCAAGAAGTAGTAGAATTCAACATTTAAGGGAAAATTTATAGAAAATTATGGGTATGTTATGTGTTAAATCACATGGCGAAGCAGCAGCAGTCAAAACAAGCCAGCGGAACAGCAACAACAATAACGAATACAATTAATTAAATTAAATATATTAATATTATATTAATTATAGTAAGTATATAGATGTTGTACAGTTGGTTAAGAAATTAAAACAAGCAGTTTTGGGATTGAATGGGATTAAGAATTAGAAGAACCTGACGCACCTACAAAACAGCTGCAAGGACGCATTTTTTAAAAAAAGCAAAAAGTTTAAACACTTTTCTTATTTTCCACTTTCTAGAGCCAAAACAGTTTTTGTTGTGTGTTTTAGTTTTTTTTTTGGGGTGGGGATTTTGCACAGAAGAGCAGAAAATGCCGAAAGAGTTGAGTTTAAAGGGAATGCCGCTAATAAAAAAATTATGTATGCAGATAAGCTGATTTTATAAAAATTTATTTGGGGAATTTAAAGAAATTCTAATTAAAATAAATATTTTTATGGAGGTATGAGTCAGAAGCAATTTTACTTTTCTTTTGAAAAAGATTTTTAAAGTAATATATATTTTTAATAAAGATATGCCTTAACAGCATTAGTCATAGCTAAAAGTAATTTTAAATAAAAATTATTTAAGCTAAAAATATTTTTAAAAGTGTTATGCTTTCTTTCAAAGGAAAACCCATTTAAAAGTCTGCCCCAATTGCGGTATTCCACTGCAAAAATACCTGCTACAAAGCCTATTCCCCACTTTAGTATTTTTAAGCAGTATTTTTAATAGAGGTATTCCCTAACTGAAACCCTTTGAAACCCTCAGAGCATTTCTGTTATTCTTCTGTGCTTTTGAGTTGTTTTGGTGTGTGTTTGTTGTCTGTGTGTGTGTTGGTTGTGTGTCTGTGTCTGTGTGTGTTTAGGACTTACAGCAACTGTGGAGCCATTTTTGCCAACACCACCGGCCACAACGACGGAAAAAACATAGGTTAGGGAGAGCACGCCACACACAATGGTCGTTACTGCTGGAACAGACCAAAGCTCAATATTCCCAATGCCAATCTGTGTATACGCAAGTGTATGTGTGTGTGTGTGTTTATGTTTTTAAAATATTCATTTGTTTAGTAATTAGGCATTTTGTATTGTTTTTATTTTGTTTGTGTGGCACGCAGTTTTGAGTAACATTAAAGTAAAAGTGATTAAAAGACGATTACAATATGATTTGCAGTTATTGCCTAAATACACATATGTATATATATTCTTAGCCGATTTAGTTATGTACATACATACATACAAATATACAAATACATATACATAGGTATGTAAATGCTGATTTGGTTCTGTTTCGAGCTAGTTTTTTCAAGCCTACAAAAAGGGCTTTAAAAAACCGATTTGTAGTCAGAATCTCGATGAAAAAATAATTTAAAAAATATGTTACATTTAAATACAAGAAAAACTTATGCTAATGATATGCCTGACTATAAATGTTAACCCGCTTTAAACCCTTTAACTCCTTTGTCTTGAGGGTGTTAATAATCCCAACTCTATGCAGGATTATTTTAAATAATATCTTCAAACTCTTCATGCCATTTAACATAAATCAAATACAAACTCTGCAAACAAACTGGGAAACTAGCTCAATTAATGGAACCAAAACGCAGTCAACTCGTTTACAAGAACTCAATATTTAGGCACTTTGAGTTATGTTTAGTAGACTCAAGTTAAACATTAGCAGCTACTAGTACTTAATAAATAGCTCAGCAGCTGTCAAACATCTCTAGCTTAAGCCTACGCATTAACGCTGCCAATGGGAACTTAAAACTTGCAGAAATAAAACTGAAATTTAGACTAATTTACACTTAATAAATTTAAAGAAAAATCTCGCATAACTTCTGAAATCAATATTATGTGAAATAAAAAGAAATCCAAGCTAAACCGACGCTTACCTTGGTTAACCAGATCTCGGGACCCAACACAGCCGACACCAGATGTATGGCAATAATGGAGAACTGCGCCTCAGTCACATCAATGCGTCCGAAACGCATCGTTCCCGATACATATGTCTGCCAATGGGCGCAGTAGAAGAGTGCTATAGCACAGAAACACTGCAAGAAAAGTCGTGTATTAGTTGCGGATTCAAGATAATGATGGTATAATGATGGATACTCCACCTGAAAGAACAGCCAGTTGGGATAGTGTCCCAGCTGACAGGATATACACGCCGATAGTGCCACAAATATAGTCGATATCGAGTCACAGCCATGATCAAAGAGTTCACCCAAAGGCGATGAAGTGTTCGTACGACGCGCCTGTTTGCCATCAATCGAGTCTAGACTCTGGTAGATGAACAGCCCGAGGGCACAGAGGAAGCAGGTCCAGCGTGGAGGTGCCTCAATCCCATTTGGACTATAGCTGTAAGAGGGAGAGGCTAATTAATATATGTAGTTTATAATAGACTGGTCTAAGGTCTTAAGTTTTTGATTAATGAAAGTTCTTAGCCCCTCAATACTCAGTTTACTACATAAACAATACTTAAGGTCAACTTTAAAGCATAGTTTGTATATATCCCTAGAGGTAATGCCTGCTGATCCCATTATAATTCGCAACCGGAACATTTTCTTGCATTTAAATGCATAGAGTTCAGGTTCAAGGCCTTAGCTTTAGCTATATACTGATTCTACAGTAAATTCGTCAAGCTTTTCTGACTTTTTGTTTCGTTTATGCCAAACTGATACTTTGTTAATGTCTACGTCAGTTTAATAATCGCGTGATGAATACATTTATATATATATATATATATGTATAAATTTATATATACACGTATACCTAGCTAATTGCTCAATGTCAACAAGTTGAAATTGAATTTAAATCCCTAGACAGCAGCTGGGTCTTATCAGTAACCTAAATTAGACTAAACCAAAACAAGTAAGAGTCTTTTTCGATTTAGTAGCGGCATAGTAGCTAGGTCTAAAGTCTACACACTCACTAAATATTCAGCTATTTAAACTTTAGGCTACGCGATTCCAAACCCCGCACAGTGGGCAGCAATTGCTCATTTTATTGCACATTGTCAAAGGTCAACAAATGAAATTTATTTTTGTGTGAATGCCGTGACGAGTTTATTGCTCGTTTTAAATGCTAAACTTCTAAATAAAATAATGGCTAGTTTTAAGTAAGAGATTTTTGTTGATTTGTTTAACATTTTGCAAGCTCTGCTCTATTTTTTCTATATTTTCTGCGAAATGTATCTGTTTACTGATTGCGGTTTGCTGTTTGTTTGTTTAGCCACAAAGTTTACAATTAAGATGCAAATTTTGCGCGTTGTAAGCTGGAAATTCGAGACCTCTTAAAAATTAGCATTCATTTTCATAAAGTGGAAAAGTAGAAGACAAAAGCTTAAGGGTGCAAATAGTGATTTATTCAAAGACAAGTGCGAAAACACCAGAATTTAGACAGTTCTTTTTATGGAAAATTTAGTGGAAATTTCTATAAAACTTTTAGCTACAAGGTTACCCTTTTAGCATAGTCTACTTTAGTGTCAATGATATGCTTTACGTTAATGTCTGATTCGTTTACATAATGGAAATCAATTCAAAATGTAAATTCGCAACTAATTCAATCAAAGCAATGATCGATCGCATACAATATTACACTAGAGGTTAATTAAATTGAGCTTTCCATATAGATATATATGCGTCTGACTTGTGAGAACCCACAAAATCAAAAGAATAAAGTCAAATAAAGGTAAAATAATCAAATTAGTTGACCAAAAAAGGGGTGAATAGGCTGAAGGAAACTAAAATAAATGTATTTAATTAACATTTATATGTTTAACTATAAAATCAAGTTAAGCTCATAAAAATCGTTAGGGAAATCAGTACAAGTGTATTATCTATGTCTGTCTCGTAATCTAAATAAATATTAATTATATATATAGCATAAATATAAGTATTAGAAATTATTAGTAATGGCGTTGCGTCCGTTCCATCATTATCTTATCTGAGACACCCCGCAAAATTCTACTAGAAAATTATGACGCGACACGGCGACAGTTACGCATTATGAAACGCGATTTGTTCGACTTTGTATACATGTGTACATATATAGTACATATAGTATGGCCTGATTGGAATAATCGCCATAAGAATCTTAGTTTTATGCGCAATCTAACAACAATTTTTGAACTAAACTAACAACTTTTGCAGTTAATTGCTACTATTTTGCTATATCTTTAGTGCAAAACGATAAAGTTCAACGCTTACTACCAAAATGGGGCATAATTACGCAGGCCAATTAAAGTACAATTAACCGGCGAGTGTTTAATAATTTTCAAAGTATCAGAATCAGACACACAAAAATCTAAACCATAACAATTGTGCCAAAAAAAAATACTATAAAATTACAGCGTTTAAACGGCGAGAAAGTAGCTAAACTGAACTACTTTTTTTAAGCTCAAATTTCGCACTTTTTTTGTTGAATGCAGACAAATGCGCTCATTAAGAACACTTTCGCAGTCTGTTATCTCAGGTTTTTATAGCGGTCTTTCCTGGCGGAAGTATTGCAAAATGTGTGTCACGTCTAACCACTAACAAACACCGGTTCGGAGCGCAAAAACACGCCACGCCAGTTAGGGATCAAAATATCACGCGTTTCAAATTTAATTCCCAATAAGGCACCGTGTTTGTATGTGTATGCAGGGAAAGGAATGAAAAATATATATATTTATTTAACTTACCAAATTAATATCAACGTTGTCACAATGTTGAGTATTAGACCGACGATTGTGATTAGATTGGGTGCCAACCATAGTGGCGTTTGGGCAACCAACCAATTCCACCAGGGCTGCAGCAAAGGATCCAGCAGGCTGGCGCTAAAGCATGAGTATTTGTGTTCGCTTAGCTTGCGCAGCTGCTGGGGGCTGAGAATGTGGCATTCCTTATAGGCAAGTAGCGGCATTTTCTGTAGAAGCGGGCGGCAAACGTGGGTATATCAGCAACAAATATATAACTTAATCACTAGTTCTATACGGCGCGACTGACTGTGTGGCAAGGTGAGTATTTAAACGTAATTATTATTACTTTTACACGCACACACACACACACAAGCACACAGAGGCACACTCACACGTACGCGCTCTTTCCACTTGCCTTTGCAATTTTCACTCGCGTGCATACATGTACATACGTGTATGTACGTCTATGGTGCGATTGTTTGTGTGTATCAGTGTCTGTTTGTGCCGTTCGTCGGAATTTTTCTTGATATTTCACTTGTAAGCAAGATTCTCATCAGTTAATTGAAAAATCTCACTTTACACATAACAAACACTCGCGCGACTCGGCCAGTTTTCGAAATGTGTGCACGTAAAAATATTAATACGTGTTCTATTTGCACATGACAATTTCAATACAATTAATAATTTAACTTTTGTGCTCGTAACAAATCTGCTGACATGCGTTCCGTCGTCGCTACGAATGCAGTGTGACCATCTATTCGCCAAACACGAAATACTTAATTTTAAGAAAAATAAACTTTGAATGCGACAACAATCGAGTTAGTTTAAATACGATATATATATATATCGATAGTTTGAAAGGAAAAGCAACAGTCCAAACAAACAGACGACACTGTAAACAGTTACAAGGTTAAGTTTTTAAATTTAAATGAAATAAATTCGAGTTATAATTTAATTTTGGTGTATATTATTTACGCAATTAACGCATATTTATTTGCAATTTATTTTTCATTATACATACATATCAAATTGTATTACTGAAAGGTTCATTCGGTTTAAGCATTGATACATAAATATAAATATATATATACTTGTAAGTAAACCACCATTAAATAGTCAAATTAGATTAGGGTAAAAAACTAAATAAGACCAGTTCTGTACAAAACATGTTTTCTTTTTTGTTTGTTTCTTTGTTTCTGCTATAAATATTCTTAGGGATGAAGCGTTTCCGTTTAGTGCTTAACACATAATAAATAAGCTAAAATAAAATAATAAAAAATACTATGCATAAATTTAATTTACAATTGGGTTGCGTCTATAGGTATTGTTCTTCTCGTTAGCTTTTCATTTTTGAAAAATAAAAGTTCAATTTAAGGCAATTGGAATTAAACAAGCAATGGCACAAAATAATAATTTCCATAATTACAAAATGTGTGGTTTTTCCAAAAAATTTACACGACTATAAATCGTTTAAGTTCCAACAATGATTTCGAATTGAATGAAATTTGAAATTTACTTAGTTTTCTATCGGACGTTTTTAATTGTTGTTGCTGTTGTTGTTCTTCTTCTTCTTTTCCTATCAAAATTTGTTAAACTTTTTCTGTTTTTTCAACCCATTTGCTTTCAGTCTGCAAGAGAGTTCGTCTTGGGGAAGCAGTTTCCCACTTGTTTAGTACACGTATTTGTTTCAACAAATACTTGCAGCGCCATTTAAATATAGTAACTAACTCCACTCAGTTGTCTACTGAATGACACACTTCTCCTTGCCCCCGCTTATGTCCACTTGCTCCAATTCCCGCGCAATTTCATGATCATCCTCAATGCTAAAATAGTAAAGGTTAACAACTATAGTAGTATATATGTTTGTTATAATTCTTACGCTATTTCCTGATTGTGCAAATGTTGCACCAGTTGATCTCGTTTGTCCACAATGGTCACTAGCTCCTCCAGCAGCAAACGCTCCTTCTCGCGCTGCACCTCCGTCTTACGCCAATCCTCCACAGACTGAGCTGCACGCAGTTCCTGATTCAACATCGTATACTTGCGCTCCAAGTCCTTTTCTTGTTCACTGTTGGAGTAAGGAAAACCATTAGTCGTAAGTCCAGTCCAGTCTAGACCCTGTAGTGCTACAGGGTCTGCTTACTCACAGTATGTTCAGCTGCATCTGTCGTCGGAGCAGCGCGTTTTTCTTGTTAACCAGGGTAAACCACTGGGAAAGCAGCTGTTCCTCAGTTTCCTCCGTTTCTGTGGAAAAGCGAAAAACAAACATTTAATCATAAAGCTTAAAGTTCGCTTAAATTAAGTGTAATATTAGAAATTTAACGAAAATCGGTAATTTAAGAAACAGTTTGCTTTAGTTTTTTGTTTTGGATTTTGTTCTCGTTGTCGTAGAGCGCTGAATTTAATTAATTAGTGATTATTTTGCTAGTTATTTGTGGTTAAATACTTAATCAAGTCTTAAACTCTAGTTTAAAAGCATAGAAATTCGTTTGAACGGTTAAAAGCTTAATTAATTGAGTACACATATGTAAAACAACAACACATAGAATGTATATTTAGTTATAGATTTTGATTAAGTTTTTTGTTTTGTTTTTTTGTTTTGCAGGCGGGCAGCAGGCTTAAAAGCTGTTTCGTGCTCTTTGCGCGGGCATGGCAAAAGCAGTTAACAACGTTATTGGCCTTTAAAGACACGACATTACCACAGAAACCGTGCGAACGTCGTCGTCGATGTCCGCCACCGCCACAGTCACTGCCTCGTTTATGGCCCACAACCCGATGTCGTCGAGCGGATGCCACATGACCAGAGGATGCCATAACCAGTGCATCATCATCATTAGCAGCAGCATTATCATTATCGGCATAATAGGATTGCAGATTATCACAGTAGGATTGGCGTCGGGTCGTATCACCTGAACCGGAGGAGTTACCCAACAAATTGCTATGGTTATACGAATCCACATGGTGTACATGATGTGGATGATGACCATGGTGGTGACGATGATGATGGCCATGCAAATGATGATGATGATGATGTTGCTGCTGTTGTTGATATGTCGGTCGCAATAATGTACAATTATCATCATTTGTTGTATTCACAAAGCAAGAAAGTGCCCGTGGTCGTTGTCTCTGTGTCTGTTGCTGCCTTGATCGTGATCTTGGCTGCATCTCAATAACTTGATCTTCACGAATTTGTTGCATTTCAATGCTGGAGTTACTGCATGTATCACTTTCATCATCGTCGTTGTCATCATCATCACTTACACCGCTACCAAAGAGACTTTCATCATCGGAGTCAAGGAGCTTAATGCGTATTACATCACCACCACCAATGCTATTGCGTATTAGCCTAAGGAAAGGATTTGTACCCCTAGAATTATTACTTGGATTGCCGCCCATAACTGCACGTAGTTTCGCCTCCAGACTGCTGGCCTTCTGATCGATTGCCTCCTGTTCCCGCTCCAAGGCCTCCAGCTCCGATTCAATATACGTTAACTTATCGTTCTGTCAAGTATGTTAAAGTAGTGTTAACAACTTTCATTAGGATTAACTATACCAATACGTACTCTCTTTTCGTGCTTTGGTGATATGCGATCCATGACCGCATTGAAAGATTGCAATGGACTATGACTAGGATTCGTTGCATGCTCAACTTTATCCCAATTGGGCACTATCTTTTTGGCTGTGACCTCTGCGTAGGTCTCCCCACTGTTACTGCCATTGTGTATGGGAGAAATGGTGCGCTCTGGTGTATAATTGAATCTCTTGAGCTTCGTGGGACTCGTTGGACTGTCATTAGTGGTGTTCTTATTGCGTGTCTCCGAAATAAGACGTCTTGCCTGTTCCCGCAAACGCTGCTGCCGCTCCTCCTGTTATCATAGACAAAACACTTTGATTAGTAACTAATTTAAATTGTTTTAATGGTTTACATATGGGGCAATTGCAGGCCGGGCTTAGGCAGGCTAGCTAGCGTCTCCATATATAAATTTACTTACGTCGTTCACATCGTTGCGCTCATTTGATTTGGAATTTTTTATTTTTTCCATCATCAGTTTAGCTTTTTCGCTCATTTCTTTATGGCGCGTTATAATTCGCTATGGAAAATCATAAAGAAAAACCAAAGGAAAACAAAAAGCAGAAGCCAAAGCGGAAGTCGAAGCAGGTGCAATAAAAATAAATAAATCAAACAAACAAATAACTCAACAAAAATAACAGAAGCCAAAAACTAACAATCAACTACAGTCTTTTCAGCAGTTTAACTCACATTTGTTGCATTGGCATCTAGTGCTGCGGGGGACAAAGGTTCCTTCGTGCCAAACTTCTGCAAATCCTCTGGCGTATCACCACAGCCATCGGTTGTGCCTGAGGATTTGTTTAGCGAGTTCTTCTCCTTTGTAGGCGATAGAACTTTACCTATAATGCTCTTTGAACTAGTCAGTATTATGTTCTTAACATCCTTTTTACTTGTGGGTGACAGTTGTTGCTGCTGATTCATGATGTCCTCGTCCAGTGAGTTCTGATGCAAAAGTTGTGTCTTTAGGTGCGAGAAATTCACAAGATTCTGTGATAAATTGTCCGACTTGTAGTTGCCAATCACATAGCTCGACTCATCCGATGTCTGGCCTGCAAGTAGTTATATAAATAGTTATTTTATTTATAAACACATGTTTTCTAGCTTATAAACTTACCAATTTGTTCAATGTGCAATTGTTTGCCGGTGAAATGAGCACGCAATTGATGCAGATACGTCATAACTGCCAGCTTATCGGGTACCGTCAATAGATTCATATCTCTTGGTTCAATAACACGCGGTATGCCCAACGTTTCCGCCGCATCGAAGGCAATGCGGCAATTTCCAACCACGTCATGTGCGCTCAACTTGCTCATATCACTGAAAGTTAAAAGATTTATTTGTTTATAAGATAATGTTTAAATCAAACACATGCTACTTACATCAGTTGCGGCATAAAGTGATGAATGATGGCACAAAAGGCCATGCCATTGCGCCAACTGGTTGTCAGGTTTGTAACCTTAACATTGGGATAATCTTTGGTCACCTCTTTGCACCACTCAAGCAGATCCTGTCCGGGCGTATTATCCTTAAGCATTATCTTTTCCACCGGCTTCAAGCTATTCGTAGTTGTTGTATTATTGTTAGCCAATGTTTTATTCGTTGTTAGATTATTGTTAACGACAGGTAGCAGCGGTGTCGACTCGTAGCTCTTCTTCAGGTCCAGTGGTTGCAGCTCTGAACGCTTGGCAGTGGATGTTACAACATTTGTGTTCTTTACGGGCTTTGGTGGCTCCGACTTGACTACGATCTCTACGGGTTGTGTGGTTTCTATGGGTTCTACTGTCTCCGCTTTCTTGTCGATTGTCTTGTTGATGGTGGGAAGTGTGGAGTTGCTCAATACTGCCGTCGATTGATCCGCCGATGAACTTGAATTCGTAGTCTCCAACTCGACATGCTGTTTCTCAAAGTTCAATGCTCGACTTGAGGTATTCTTCTGCGTCTTGTTGCCTGTAGCTGAAACTGCTGGCTGTTCCACTGGCGTTGAGGTGAGCACTTCGTGGAATCTTTCAGAGTTGCTCGTCTTCAATATGGGTTTATCTGCGGCTATAGCTTTGATTGGTGTTGCGAGCGGTGGCTCGGGGTTAACACTGGCACTGGGCGTCTTCAGTGAATCCTCCCGTTCGACACTTTGTCCTTTATTTGGCTGCAATTCCGTTTTCTTTTCACGTTCCGCTTCTAGTTCAAAATTTAAATGATTATATGACTCGGCCAATGGAGTTGGATCTTCGGATAATGAAGGAACTACCAACAGTAACAAGTATAACAACAAGAACAACATCGATGGACAGTTACATACATGTGTGTGTAGGTTGGTGTGTGTGTGTGGATAGTAGTATTTGGAATAGATTTGAAAAGAATTGAAACAAAAAAAACATGTTTTTAGTGAAAGAATTTACAAGAAATTAAAATAAGTTACATTAACTAAGTGTCTTAAACGCTACAACTACAAATACATAACTGGAATTGATCAGAATTAATCGTAAATATAATTTTGATTGGTTAAGTTCAGATAGAGTCGTATAATATAGTTACAAGTTAGTGAATACAATTAGGTTTAATACTATAACATTAGGTAGAGTTAAGATAAACAGTGTTGACTAGTTTATAGCCAAATTCAGACAACACTGCACGTTTCTGTAGCTAAGCACTACAAATTTACATAAAATTTGAATGATTTATTTTACAACTAGAACTAAAATACATTTAGACTACAAGTTTATTAGATAATCCAGCCAACTTACCACTCAATGGTGTTGGTACATCGATGCAACCATTTAAACTGGTTGTCATTTGCTCCAACTGCTGCGTAAAATCATACAGATTATCTGATATATCGCCAGAATTCTCCAAATCTGGTATATCCTCCAGATCATCAAGCGGTGCTACATCACAGTTATTGACCGACATCCATGAGACAATGCTCTGCATATCTTCATCGCTAAAGTTTCCAAATGTAAAAAGATTTTAGGTAAAAGGTTGCTATAATTCTTGAATTGTTGGTCTTACGTTGCCTTTCCCTCGCGCAGGAAAACACAACTGATTGTCAGTTCCAAATCAGCGGATGTGATTTTCCTAGAAACCGGCTTCAGATTCAATTTAAAACTTTGCTGCGTGGACTCAATACTCGCGTATTTGCGCATATTTATATTTGCATTGGCCAAAACTCGCTTTTTACCCAATAGTGAAATCTGCATAGAAATTTATAACTTAGTTTAGTTTAGTTTATGAGTTAAATATTTTATAAACAATACTCACATCTTCGATGACGAATGTCCAGTCTTTGTCTTCAAGTTCGTGAGTGCGGGGATCCTTGAATAATGTCACCGATATCGAATGATTATCGGGCACTGGCCACGATATATTGCCCACCAGCGGGTTCATCATATCGGGTTCCCATGGTAACGGTGAGCTAGCCACACGTCTAGACCTTCTCGTCCACACAACGGACAGATTTGAGGGACGCCTGAAATTGCAAAATATATCAAATTAGTCGATAAGTCTCTTTCTACAGGGTAATCCCTGCAAACGTCCACAATTTGGACTGTGCAAAATAAATGTATAGTTTATATATAGACACATATAAATAGGTATATTGTCAGAACTATGTAGACATTGTAGTAAGCAAAACAAAAACGACAAAAATTCAAATAAAAATAAAAACAAATTCCACATTTTGTTTTTATCTTGAATCTGCGCCTTTTAAACCAACGGAACTAAATGATATATAGAGATTCATGTATATGTACTTAAGTATTTACTTATATAAGTCTTTGTTGTGCTAATATACTTAAGAGGCAAATAAATATATGTAAAAACCCATTAAGAGATAAAAGACAGCAGTCGAAAACACAGAGTACTTCAAGTACAGAGTATATACAATTTTTGGCAGATATTTTGAGTCTCAGTGAACTTTTCATACAACTCAAAAATCGAAAAATATTTCGAATAATGATATTTGGAAATTTGTGCTTGGAAAATGTCCAAAATTGGATTTAAAAACGTATGAGAGCTGCTAAAATAGCTAGTTTTAAATAAATCATGTCGAAAAATATATAAAGTATTTTATATAGAATTTAAATAAGTATAGATTAAAGACCTTATATCATTTAAACTCGGTTCTTATATAAAAATGAATGAATAAAGCAAAATTGCCAACTTAGCTATAAATAAGCTGAAATGGCAACACTGTGTAATATCAGTAGCGCGACTGCTGCTTATAGTGATTATATTTATATCATTTAGGGCCATTTTAATGACTAATTTATATGCTTTTATAATAAAAAACATTATGTATATAAATATACTTAATTGATAAGTCAATGTCGGTGGTGAAAAGAGGTTACTAACAGCAGCTGAGGAAATGCGGGCTAAACAAAAGCATAAATAAATTTAAAAAAAACCAAACAGGAAACGGAAATGGTGACAAAGAATATGAAAGAAGTAGTGGAGAGAGAGAGTTAACTTACCACTTGGCGGTTGTCTCCAGTCGTAGGTCATGATAGGAGACGGTGAATTGAAACTTTGCGGCACGTTTATTCACACGCTGCAAACGCTTCCACACGCTCCCCATTGCGATCCACAAGCGGCTTCGATTTTTTGTATTTTATTTTTTATGTTTTGTTGTTGTTTATTTAAGGCACGAACTCAATGCGTTTTCGTTGATTTTGGTCTATGTTTTTTAATTCTTAATGCTACTGTAAATTTAATCACACGACAACTGAAATATTTGTCTTTCGTTTACTTAAAGCTTTTGTTGTTGTTGTTGTTGTTGTTGTTGTTGTTGTGTTTTGTTTGTGGACAAATATTATTGGAAAAACACCTCTGAAATAAATGTAAGTATTTTTTTTAGTCTTCACACACACACACACATACACACTAGACAGTTTAAATATTTGCTTGATTGCGTTTTTACTTAATTTTTTTCCTTACGTATTCTATTTGATTTTATTATTTTGTTTGTAGTTGTATTGTAATTAATTTGCTTTTGACATTTTTCTCTATCGATACGAAATTCAATAAATTCTCAGACCGGTAAAATAGGGTTGATTGCCAGACAAATTCATTTTCATCAAAATATATGAATGTGCATACACATACATATCAAAATAAATAAATACATATATATTTTTGCCTCACGTTGTTTAATTTGTTTTCATTTCAAATACTATACACACAATTAGTTGCACACACTCAAACACACACACACGCATACATATTAATATTTACATTGCTTTGTATTCATGTGCCTGTGTGTGTGTGTGTGTCTGCCCGTGTATTTTGTGCGTACATCGATCAACTTTTGCGTCGGCTTTGTTTGTGCAAAATCACTAGCAACACAACACTAAAATGCTTCGGTGTTTTCTTGTCTCCTCGATTTTATAGAACTATGCATACATATATACCAACTTACGTACGTACGTACGTTCGTATCTATGTATATTTACACGAATATAAATATATGTGTGTAAGCATATCCATTATATGACCTTTATATGTCAGTTTGTTGTCTTTTCACTTGCTTCTTCAATGAAACATTAAAACTGCACAATTCTTGGTGTTCATCTCTTGCTACTCGACGCACTTAAATACTCAGAATTTGTTTGTATGAGCGTTGTTATTGTTTTATTATCCCCAATGATTAAACATAGCAAAACATTTATTTAAGCAGTCCGTTTGTATGTAAGCGAACACCAACATACATACATATGTATTTAACACCACTATGACATCACGCGCAGTTTGGAGCCAAATTGTGTTTTACGCGTTCATTTTGTTCGCGCACTGTCCAAACTACACCTTCAATCATTTATTTCACATACGACACTGTTTCGCTTATAATAAAACCATTTTAATTTTAATTTGACTTTGTACTTCTTGGATCCCAAACAGAACGCATAAGAAGTGAACAGAACGCAAAGATGAGCACACAAATACGCAAAAATGCTGCGATACTTATCGAGTATTATCGATAGTTCGATTGGCTGCCATTGAGCGCCAAAAACCCACCATTCAATGAGTCATTTTCAAGTGGAAAAGTAGTAAGGGAAATACACTTGTAATTTTGAACGCAATCGTAATTCATTGGTTTATTTATATATTTAAATCGTTTCGTTTAATATTAATTACAATTAATTAAAAAATTAAGCGTGGCTGTTGTTTTTTTAGATTTATATGATCAGGAGAATGCATTTTTTTGTTTTGTTTAAATTGAATGTGTTTTTGCAGTTATGAATCTCTACATATGTATGGATGTGCGCAGGCATGCGAATACTGTGTGTACGCGTCTGTCTGTCTATCAAAATGTGTTTTTCGCGTTTATCTTTTATTTATGCACCGGCGTGGCAGCTCAACAATCAGATTTGAAATTTTATCAAAATAAAAGAAAAAATTAAAAAAAATAAACAAAAATCTAAAATAAAATAGGTGGTGTTTGCATTTTGCTTTAAAACTTGGTGTTAAAAATATATATAAACTTGAGACCTGCCTCTGAAAGTGACTTTCGATGCATATACATATACGTATATACAAAATACACAAATATTTAAATAAATATGTTTTTGTATATAAATATATTAAAAAGTAAGAAGTAAAGCATAGATGCCGATATATCACAAGTAATTGTAATAGTTAAACCAATTAACAAGAATTAAGCATAATTAAAATGACTTCACTTTAGAAAAGGAAAATATTGCAAACTACACAACTAAGAATTTATCCGACATTCTTGTCCAACGTGTATATGTCTATGCGCGCGAGTGTGTGTATGCTTGTGTGTTACACCTTTAAGTGAAAAATCTCATTTTCCCTCTGCCACGCCAACGAAAAAAAAAAATATCAAAACTAAACTAAACCACACACAGTTTTCTTACACACATACTAGTATATATATAAAAAATCTAAGATTTTTTGTTTGCCTGCGATTGTTGTTGCTGCCTTTTGTCCTGCTTGCAAAAGTCCTTGTATGCTCGCTCAGTCTCTTCATCCATTTCTGGGTCGAGGTCCAAATCATTATCTCTGACATCAAAGTCATCGCCATCACTGCCATTCTCATCGTCCTCGGCAGCTAGGAAATCAGTTTCCTCGGCAGTTAGCTCACGTCCATCGGGACCATAGAACACTGGCTCATCGCTTAAACGTGGTGGCTCCGGTGGCTTGGCCACATCTCCATCATCACCACCAAGGGCATTCAATACCTTGCGTCCCCAATTGTTCTGTTGCAATGCAATCACATTGGCAGCCATGGGATATTTACCGGGCGACTTGGCCTCAATCGCCTGCAATGCACCAATTATAATCTGCATATCTTGCTGACAATCGGCGCTCAGATCGTAACCAGCCAACTTGAGAGTCTGGCAAATGCAACGCACATTCTCGGCACTCTCGCAGGCGAGTAGCTTTCGCAACGAGTAGACAATGTTGATGGCAATCAATTGAATGCGAGAATCATCATCGCCACGCAGCTGCATATAGAGTTCGGCGAGGAATAGAGCTGTCTCTCGTACCTTCTGTTGATTCTCAATCGATTGCATGTACTTGGTGACCTCAGCCTGATGGTATTCGAGCTTGCACTTAAGCAAGGTATGGAACAATGAATCCGGCTTGGGATTCAGCATATGCAATAGATTGTACAACTTGGCACCCATGTATCGGAAATTGGGCTGCTCAATTGATTTCTCAAATATATCCTCCATGGCGATTGAGAGTACATAATTATTACTCTCCATGCCGTCAAAGATCGTTAGGAAACGTGATGCGATCGTATCAAATTGTCCGGGATTCTAGGTAATAGAATGCAATGAAGAAAAATAATAAAAACCAGAGAAACGCATTTCATATTGTGTGTTTAAGTCTGAAACTCACCTGATTAAGGCAATGTATTACAGTATCAAGATATTCTAAAGCAATCGTCTCCATGTCGGGATGAGACGAAGCTGACGAATTCGACGCTGCAGCCGATGAAGTCGATGGTTGTGGCTGCTGCTGGTGTTGCTGCTGCTGCTGTTGATGATGGTGATGATGATGTTGCTGATGCTGCTGTTGCTGGTGGAAATATTGCTGCTGCTGGTGATGCTGCTGCGGCTGTTGTGCAATTTGTTGGAATGAATTATTTAAATGCGCATGACGTTGAAATTTCGATTGTTGTGTGTGCTGTTGTTGTTGTTGTTGGTGGTGTTGTGGCATTGTTTGTACCTGTTGTTGCTGTTGAAAGTAATTGCCCACAGCACCGTTATGTGGTGTCTTGTTTCCCAAATACAGACGGGCATTCACCGAATTCGATAGCTGCTGAATCTCACTGTTATACTGCTGATTCTGATGATGATTATAATTTTGTTGATGCTGCTGATGTTGATGCGGTTGCTTGTAACCATTCATAAAACGTGTCTGCTGCTGCTGCTGATGTTGGACATACGGTGTTTGTTGTTGCGTCTGATATTGTGCTGTACGTTGCTTATCCATATTGCTTTTGTCACTCGGTAGATTTGGTTGAAACGCAGGTGCGTTTATCGACAGCTTCGACTGCATACCGTAACTGTTTTGCACATCAGCTTGTGGTGGTGGCGGCTGCTGCTGTGCGGCAGCTGCATAATTCGCAGCTGCAAAGCCACCGGTTGGATAGCCGACAAAATCATGAAATGCATGGGCCGCCGCCACTGCAGCTTGCGGGTCCATAGGCGGCATTACGGCAGACATTTGTGGAGCAACACCAGGTCCAGGATTCGGTCGGCGCAATTGCTTGTATTTTTCCTCGGGATCGATGGTTGCACGGCATGACATAGCGGTAGCGGCGTCGGCAGACTCAAAAACTATTGACGAAAATGAAATGCGAAAATAAATATATAAGAAATTAATTTGAACGCATATTAAGCAGCAATTAAAAATGCAAATCACATTCATGTTCCATTGCGGTTACGTCGAGAGTCGCAAATTCGTCCAATGCAGCGGACATTTTGTTTCCCTCGTTTAGAAATTAATTTTTTTTTTTTGTAAATTTTTTTCTATAAGCACACAATTCTGGTTTCTAATTCAAAAAAAAGGTTGACCGGACACTAATATTATTTTTTTGTTTAAAATTTACAATATCATTTTATTTTCACTGCCTACCTTAATTGTCGTTCAATAATTTTACGTATACGTCGATGCTATTTTTTTTTCTCTTCGTCTTGCTTGCGTCGTCACCTTTTGCAGCCAATTCAACTTTCTTTTCCTTTTTGCCCGTGCGTTTGGAGAATACAAATTTTTATTTAGATTAATAAGGAATAGCCTTTAAGTACTTGCTTATGCAAATAAATGTGTGAATGGATGTCTTAAAATAATGAATATTTTTTGATTACAACTCCAAGCAAATGAGCGTTTTTACCTTTTGAGAAATTTGTTATAATAAATTGCGATTGACTTGTTTTCACCGCGACACAGCCACAGGGGTGATAACAAAATGCTTATCGATAAATTAATGGTGTATTTTGCCAAATCATTCTGGATTTATCGTTAATAGTACAGACAAAAATACAGGTTAATTATGCCCAATTTAAATATGTCCTTCTTAACTTATTGGCCATTAAGCGAGCTTATTGAATTAGGATGCTGTCAGTATTTTTAATTATTTTTTGCAATATTTGTTTATTTTGAGGCATGGTAACACTGGCCAAAAGAATACAAACAACAAACTACGCGAAATTGTAATAAACACTAGTCACACGCGTATACTGGCCAAATAAAACTAGAGCTGTGTTTATAAAAAATATAGTTAATGTAAAAAAAACAAATAGCTAAATAAAAAAATTGCGCGTAGTTAATAAATAAAAAAAGTGCAATAAATACATGTACGCATACATACGTATATAATCTTATGTGTGTTGGTGTCCCTGTTTAATAATGTGCAGTGTATGTTTGTTCTTGAACAATATACATATTTCAAATTAAGCTGTTGTTTTGTGAAATTTAAATTAAGTGTGAGTATTTGATAAGCAGAGCTAAATAAATGTAAACTCTACTATTTAAAGTGCGTAACTATTACACATGTTTTTGTTTATATTACACATGTGTGCAAAAAACGTACAAGTTCATTGAACTCGTTCATTAGCATACAAATAAAGACACACACTCACATGCATGCATATAAGCGTTAGAAATCAATTTTTTTTAAATACAAATATAAGTAACAAAACCACACAATGAGCTAGGTGGGAGTGGCGGAAGTCCTCTCCCGACACACAAGCATACGTACACTAAAACCCTTGCGCTTTTCGCACACATACACATACACATGCTCACATCTATGCAAACAATGGAGGACACTGAGTTATCTCCAAGCAAAATGACTTTGTGTAAAAACTTCTTCTGTGTGTTACTTGAGTTGTACGATCGTGACTAATTCGGGAATTGTTTTCGTTACAATCTAATCTTTGTTCGTTCGCTTGTTCGCTTGTTGATATTGACCCGTATTGCAGTTTTAGCCGTTTGAAGAGCATATTAACTGACTTTTCCTTTTTTATCAACTTATCTGATTAGTCATTTTCAGCGTGAGTGACTAAGGATCATAAAACTATGTCAAGCATTAACAAATTACATAATAATTGATCACACGATTGCTCAATTTACTTTATTTCAGATCCGTTACCTGCAAAATGAACACTTCTCATGGCGGAGAGGTGATACACAGTTATCGGGATGTAATACCCGTATTTTTTCGTAATTTTCTCAAGGACTTTGAATGTGATTATGTGGAGGAATTACTGCGTAAAATATTTCCCAAGAAGGTCGTTGATGACATTATGAAATCTCAGCTCAATCATCAAATATATGTGCTATTTTGGAAATTGAATGAACAACCCTTGGAGAAGATTATCCAATTTGTGGATGATGAGCTTAATTGGCATTACAACTATAATTTTCTAATGTCAGCCATCCGAGCTGAGTCTCGTAATCCCACGGAAAGCACCAGAAACTATATCAGCGAAAGGGATCGTTTGTACAACGATAATCAAAGGTTTTCCAAATACAATGTGTCACGGATTGAGCCCTATTTGGAGCTGCGTCAAGCCTTGCTAGAGCTGAGACCCTCCAGGAATGTGGTTGTCGGCGGTGTCCTTGGATCAGGCAAGCAATGGCTGGCACTAGACGTTTGCTCCTCCTACGATGTCCAACGGAAAATGGATTTCCAAATATTTTGGCTCAATGTTCGGGATTGTCGTTCGCCGGAGAAGCGACTGGAAATGCTACAGTCGTTCCTATACCAAATTGCACCCAATATGCGTATCAATGGCGGTCCAAGTGTGGAGGGACAGATTGAGAGATTGAAGACAGAGTTGAGGCACTTGCTCAAGGATAAATCATCTAAGAATTGTCTACTTGTGCTACGCAATGTTCAGGACAAAGAAACCTGGGAGGCCTTTAATTTAGGATGTAAAATCCTATTGACCACTCGTCACAATAGTGTCATCAACTTTCTGTCCCCAGAGACGACCAAACATGTGACCTTAGCCGATGTGCTCACGCAATCAGAGACAGAGGCATTGTTCGCAAAATATGTGAGCACAGAACCGCATGAACTGGCAAAACTGGAGACAAGAAATCCACTTCGATTGAGCTGGATTGCAAAGAACATACGCGATGGTCTCTGCACGTTGGACAATTGGAAAAAGTAAGTAATTTAAGTACATAATATAATACATAAACTAACTGAACTTTACTTTGATACAGCATGAACTGCAGTAAACTGACCACCATCATTCAAAACTCACTGAATGAGCTGCAGCCGCTGGACAAGGAGATGTTTGAAATGCTATTTATATTCCCCGAATCCGCCTATATTCCCATTAGGGTAAGTAATTGTGTCTAAATGCCGCCAATTAAAATTAATAACCATTCTTTAAATGCAGCTCTTGCGTCTAGTTTGGCGTGTCCCTGATCCGGAGACTGTTGTCAATCGATTCTACAAGTATTCCCTGGTGGAAAAGCATGCGGATGCTACCATAACACTGCCTAGCATATATTCAGAGTGCAATATTTCCATACCAAACGAAGCTGCCTTGAGTAAGAAGATAGTGGATAACTATGAGTGAGTTGAAATGCTTTAAACAGGTAGCCTTAGTTGGGATACTTAACTAATTTGCTGTTGCAAATCTATCTTTCAGCATACCTCGTATATTTAACAAGTGCGACGACTTAACTTTGGGAAACTTAGACTGTTATTTTTATAGCCACATCGGACATCATTTGAACAACATTTGTGATAGAGCAGAACGCGTTAATCTATTTCGCATGATCTTTCTGGACTTTCGATTTCTTGAGCAAAAGATTCGTAATGACAAGACTGATTGGAATTTTCGTGGTTCTATACTACACACGCTGCACATACTGAAGACCTACAAAGATCAAATTGTTGGTAAGAAAACGTTTGATAACATTAAATAATAAAAACTGTCTAGTAACGAACTTTATTTGATGTAGACAACGAAAGCCACTACAGAGATCTGCTAAAAGATCTGCTAATCTTTCTAACGAAAGCTGAGGAAAAGCTATTGGCTTCACAATACACAAATTTATTGCAAATTGCTTTAATGTCAACGGAGGGACCAGTTCACAATGAGGCACTGCGCCAAGTGCAGCGCTTTCCAAACTTTGTTTGGTTTACAGAACAGTAAATTATAAATTAAGCCATACCCTTCAATTGTTTATTAAAGACGTTTTTCGTTTTAGTGGTCGCTTTCACCAGCATCGTGAGATTATAAATTCGGGCAAGGATTATGTAGAACATGTCAAATACCTGAACGATGATTACTGCCTCATGGCCTTAAGTTCTAAGCAATTACGCGTAGCGGACGTTTCACTGGAAGGTGATGCTACCTATTTGCTAAGCGACGATCATGATCCCAGTGACATAATCAAGATGCATGTGTTTAACAAGCAGACACAATGTCTAACGCTGCATAAGAATGGAAGTTTGAAATATTGGTCACTGCGGAAGTTATTGCCACAACGAAAGGTGCGTCCAACGCGGCATTCACAGGCTGCCAGGGACACGGAATCCCAAGGCTACGAGCAGTCGATTAATAGTTCAATTGGTAGCAAATCCATATCAGCATTTTATATTGATGAGATTCAACGCGCTGGTGTTTATACCATACAATTGCATGTAGCATTCGAGGAGGGTGGCATTTGCATACTCAACTGGGATGATGTCGAGAAGAAGTTTATAAAATCCCAGACACCGATATTGGATACTAAACAGACAGTTATCAGGCATTTTTATAAGATCTTGAATCGTTTCTATGTCGTCTGGTCGGATAACTACAAGTTAACCTTCTGGGATTTACAAAATGGTTCAAATGTGACCAACATTGAGTATGCACCCCAGGGGAAGAAGGCACTGGCCATGGAAACCTACATTGAAACATTGGAAAATGGTGAACAGTTTTCCATAATGCTGATCATCTATGAGCAAAGCGTCTGGCAGCTGAGATTCAAACACACCGAATACTGCCAGAGTCTCTGGCATGTTCTGGATCCGCCACAACTTTTGAAAATCTCTAAGAAAATACCGGCTACTATAACGTGTGGAAAGTTATCAACCGATGGCCGTTACTTAATCATTGGAACTCTACAGGGACTTGTTGTCTTTGATCTGAAATCACCGTTTACTCTGCTGCGCAGTAATGTGAGTGATCACATTGTCTGCTTGGATTTGTATGATTTGAATCAATCCAATCTGAAATACATTGTTCTGTGCGGTGTTCAGCGTAAACATTTTCTGCACGTGCACACACTACGCTGCACAACGACAGATGACTTAATCTGGATGCATCATGTGGATGAGAGTGATGATCAGTTAAGGGATCGCAATACTTTGGGACGTGCACGTCTGGAGCCAAATGTCTATTTGCATGCACTGCTTGAAAAGTCCAACGATGGCACATTGTATACCGTTGATTCTCGCGACCGTATTCATCAGATACAACCGATAATGGGTCACAGCAATGGACGTAGAGATAGTGTAGCCAATTGGTCAACGATTGCCACGCCCAAATATGAATGCGGCACATATATAACAGCCTTGTGTGTGCACGATGATGGCAACATCTACGCTGGCTATAACAATGGGCATGTTATCAACGTCACTGATAACAACATACTCGTGTCTATGGATGAAATAAGTTATCTGAAAGTGGTCAATTTCCCGGAACCAAAACTAATTGCTTCAGATTATAATCAAACTGCGATTACCACACTGTCAACTAAGGAAACCTTTTTTCACAAAATGTATACAACCTACGCTCGTGTTGTCTATGATCAGTTTTTGATGCTCTTTACGAACTGGGGACTTGTCGTAAGTATTTATCAACTAATTTGCCTAAAACAGTCTTATATACAATAATTTTCTATAAAGTTTCTGAATGAATCCCAAAAATGCGAACATGTATTTGAGAGACTGTACAGCTTCGATCTTAAGGCTGATCAGCTTTATCTGGCCACTGGAGACGGCACACTTGAGGTCAGTACTAAAACTAATCCAATAGTTAACTGACTAACTATTATTTATTGCTTTTAGATTTATAAATTGCATGTCGAAGAGCATAAACTCCACTTTCCGCTAATTTGCAAGGAGAACATCAAAGATTCCATTAATCAACTGAGGGCATCGCATGATGGTGAGCTAATTGCCATTGGATTTAAGAATGGAACGATCGAGGTATTTTAAATATAAACATTAATTGGGTTACCAGATCAATTCATTTATTTCTTACAGCTTTATAGCTTTGAGAAACCTCGAATACGTCACATCTACACCATAAGTCAGGGACACGATTCGTGCAATTCCATGCAGTTGCGTTTCTCGCCCTGCAAAAAAATCCTGGTCAGTTGCGGTGAACAATTGTGTTTCTGGAACATGCAGCACATACTGAATAATCAGGCGATACCGGAGCCACGTAGTAGGCGGCACAATTTGCTGCAAGAGCAACTACAGGAAAAGGGACGCGAGGAGGTGGATGCGGCTCGTTTTGCGCAATCATCCTATAAAGAGTTGATGTCACCACCACGAAATTATGTGCAAGTAGCAGAGAACAAAGCCTGTGTCTGGACGGATAAGAGTGGCAATAATAAGTTACCTGAGTTGTTGGCATGCATCAAATTTGTTGGCAACGAAGCTCGACGGTTTTATGCCAGCGACGACTTTACCCAATTCTTTGTGATCGACAACGAGGGAGTTTTCTACCATCAAAAGGTATTGGAGAACAACAGTTCCGCTCAATCCTGTCGTGTGCTCGACCACAAGCTGGACATGCTTCGATTTGAACAGGCCCAGGCAAAGGATGATAGTGATAGTGATAATGACGATAACGGCAACAGGGACGATTACGATTACGACGACAATGGAGTGGACGTCGTTGGGGACATTGTGCCCGACAGGCAATCGGATCTGATTTGACTTCAGGAGTGCGTCAATAATTATTGGCGCACACAACGAGCAATAAGTATATCCCAATTATCAATTGTAGGACTGTTATTGTATTACTTAGTTTTATTAATTCTTTACTGTGTCAATTCAAACGAATGAGTATCTTCCCTATCCTTATTGTGCAATAGAAATTAAGTGATTATGCATTATATATTTACATATATTGTCAAAAATTAATACAACTAATTATGTACTTAGCTTTTTACAGAATTATGACGTAATATTTACTAAATTCCAAATATATTTTTTACAATTTTAATTATGTCTTTAAATTAGTTTTGGGGTGTGTTTAATTGTTAAATTCTCAACAAGATAAGTATCCCTTTTAGAAAATACACATTACCTTTATGTCTTGAGTTTACTACTAGTTTTGTGATTCAAAAATTTTGTAAATTTATTTATTGCACTAAAATACACACTGTCACTTTTTGAAATTGTGTTGCATTGCATTTTCAAAACAAGTTGTAATATATCGATAATTGAGATAGTTCAGAAAGATGCATTATATTTAATCGATAAGTTTTTTCTGGTCACACCAGTTTTAACAGCTGCTTAAACAATTTAACAAAAGTTTCTGTCTACATTCTGTAAATGTTATTATTAATGAACTCCAAGAGGTTAATACCACTGTTATAAATTATAGCTGCTTAATAATTATCAGTGTATGCATTTTTTGTTTGTTTATGTGCATGACATCATCTATTATTGTTCAATTTAACATACGTTGCAAATTCTAGTTCCGATTGGTGCTGTTAACAGCGGCTTGAACGATAGACAGACGGGGCATAAATAACAGAATTATTTCGATTACAGCTGAGAAATTGAACAATTGAGTGGCTCGATTCAGTGGCTCGTTCAACTGAACTTGTTCTGAACAAAACGGTACAACTCTAACATTTACTGCGTTCGGTATGTGCGATAAAAGTAAAAATAAGATTTTCAGCATTTAAGAAATTTAAAAATTTAGAAAGTATTGTTAAACCCATGATAATAATATAGACATATGTGTTTGAATCAATTGATATGTGATAGGTGCGCCAGTATCACAACGCGTAAAAAGAATGATGCGCAGTGCGCTAGCTATTCAATCGAGCCCTGTAAAAGAAAAAGGCAACAGTCAAGTGCGCGAGTGTGAGTGTATATACACTAGCATATGAACAAACACATATGTATATACATATGCATGTATATTTACTTGGTGAGTGTGATGATCCAACCAGAGGTGCTTTCGGGTCGTGCTTTTTTTTCTCCTATTCCTTATTGTATTCGTGACACAATTTGAGATACATATGTGAATTTGCTCATATTAAACAACTATCGGAATCAAAATATGACTAACGAACATTGTGAATACCTTAATATACATACCCTTACCCGTTTTTTTTTGTCATTACTAACTTAAAAGAAATGTAAATGTACTAAAACAAGTAAAACAAATGTGTTGCTATTAGTGTTGTGTTTGCGTCGTTGTCGTCTTCGTCGCCGTCGCCCCGTGCCAAAATATTCGTCACGCCCGCACCTCTGTATCCAGCAGCAACACACAGAGCAAAACAATATGGCTGCCGCCGCCACTTGTTGGATGTTTTAACATATTAACTATGCAGATTTAAGAATATTTGTGTTTTATTATTTGTATTTTTGTTTTAGTGAATAATTAAGAATTATTAAATATCATGATCACGTTCGCATTCTCGATTGTTTTGAACCCTATATACATAGTGTTTGTGGCGTTTGGTGTGTGCATATATAAATTGTTGTTTTGTATGTATATGTACGTAAATGCATGTACATGCATGCAACCATATGTGTGTGTGTGTGTATGCATGCACATTCACACCCCGCAGATACACATATATTCGTGTGTGGAAACTTATTCAATTAAAAATTTGCGTTCAAATGTATAATACAAACTGAAAATTTACTTTATTTTGTTAGAATCGTAAATGACGCGAGTTGCATTTTAATTGCAAGATTTCAGTGCAGAAAGCAGCGGATTCTTCATTCAATGCAAAGGCAATGCATTTAATCAACGAGTGCATTGATAATGCCCTACTATCGTTTCAGCATATGCATATAAGTATGTAATGTGACTGTGTACATACAAATGTACATATATAATTGTGTCTGTGTCTGTTTGTCACTTTTGTATTTCTTTAATCATCGGGTGTTACGTTTTTATTTCGGTTAAAACCAGTTCCTGCCGCGGCACGCCTCCCAAAAAAAAAGTATTTTGTTCTGTGCTAAGTGAAACTAGTCAATATATATAACAACAACAACAACACGAGCGCAAATTTAGCGGAAGTTTTCAGATAGAGAGAGAGAGAGCGAGCGCTTTTCAAGAGCTTAAAGGAGAGTGAGCGCAGTTGTATGAGTGGGACTGTCTATCTGTGTCTGTCTGCCAGTGTGTCTGTGCGTGTGTTTGTGTGGTTGTGCATGATTATTTTGTTGCACCAAACGCGAATTTCCCCTCAAACCAACGCGATGAGGCAGTTTATCACGTCAGTTAGACTGCGAGCGTTCAATGTTTATAAAAAGAATAATGAAACTAAATAATACGTTAAAAAACAATGAATAAAAACGCGAAATATTGAAATTTGTATATTAATTATACTTTAGAATTATTTAAAGTGTGGTGAACACTTAAAACCAGAAACTCTTGCCAAACAAGGGAATGGAACGTGTTTCAAATGAATTTTTAATTGCCAAAAACCTAATACATTCTTTCGATACAAATATTCGTCGTGTTTCAGACAAGTTCAGTGCCTTTTGACATCGAATACAATTAATTTTTGATGTTACTATCGACATTTCGGATACATATTGAATATCTAACATATAAATACTCATTGAGATAAACGTCCACCATAACGGATTCTTTTGGCCAATTGCAATTCATGTCAATTGCAATTCGCTGCACCATTTGGATATATTTATTTTTGTTTTACCGTAAAAGCCAACACAAAGTGCTCTATGGATGACCCATCAATCAAAAAACGGTAAGTTTATGTTTTACATAAAGTGAGTCATGAAAGTGCATGAAAAGTGGATTGCAGCGACATCATTTTAAAATTTAAATAAAGCTTAAAGGGTGTGAGATGAATAAAAATATATTTAATACTAGTAATTTGTATTGTCAGGGGTTTTTCTTAAATTAAAGCTCTTGAACTTTGTGCCCATTTGCTCCTCTTAAAGTACAGATTTTCTTATCCTGTTTCTGTTGCTTTGTTTTGGATGCAAGTTCCCTTGGAAATACTTGCGAGTGACGAGTGTATGACTGCTGCCAGTTAAGATAATAAGTCGTGATACATATGTAAACAAAAGTAATAATATGTATTTGTATTTATGTACTCTTTTATTAAGTTTTAATTGTGTCAGCTGTGGAGACTTGTTTAAAATAAATGTATTTCTAGCTAAAGTTTTGGCATTACGTGCCCTTTTTAGGGTTTGTTAGGGAGTGAGCTAATTCTAAAAAAATGTCTGTTAGCAAACGTGAAAAAAAAGGGTTTTATTATATTTATATGACATAGTCGAAACCCCAAACTATTTTGGGTAGACATTAAATAAACATTTAATCAAAACTGTTATAAGCTAATAAATTATTTGTTAGTGTAGTTCAGTGTGCACTAATTTTCTTCTTATCTACCAAAGAAAAGAACTAACAAAATAAATAAACTATTCATAGATAGTGTCATCAAATTATTCTTGTTTTGTATTTTGGGGATTTTTTGCAAGCTCTGGTGAATTTTCATAGACAAGTATCGATATGTGGGTGTGTGTACTGTATGTGTACTACAGATGTACTACAATCAATTTATGCAACAAAGAACGTACTGAAATTAAATTGTATCTATTTTCTGGCTAATTTAATTTGCGCTCAATTAAAAAAGGTCAAACAGTGGTCGTTTTTTATGTTGGCTTTTTTTTCAGCTGTTTTTTTTGTATTTGTTTGGTGAGTTGATCTCGCTTTTGGCTTTGGCTTTGGCCGTGGCACTTGTGATAGGCACGAATTTGCCGCTGTCTAGACAATTCACCACAACTATAGCTAGCCTTCTTTCCCACACACACACACACACACTCTGTCCGATTAGCCTGGAATTACGATGATTTGACTTCTATAAGGGGACTTGGACTCTCTAATTGCATAGCAGCACAGACGTCATTGTTATGCATTTTGTTTGATTAGGGGAACGTGGAAATAACCTAATTGTGTATAAAATTAGTAAGATTTGTGTACCTAAAGCTTATATATGTTAAGTGTAATACTAACTAAACTAAATGTGACTAACAAAGCAAATTAAATAATAAAAAAAACTAATGACTTTTCTTAACTTTTTCTGCAGATTGATTGATTTTGGTACCGATGATCATGAGTACGATGAAGTTCAGGAGTTACCAGAGGAATCAAACAATCCAACAACAACAACAGCAGCTACAACAGCAACTACAAAAACAAGCAACAAGTCGGGTGACAACACTGACAACACAAGTTCTACCGCCGATGTTGGCGTATCAGCAGCAACGAGTGTGGACTTGCCGCCAGAGTTGCCACCACCAAAGCAGAAATCAGTAAAGAACTCAAAGAATAAACAAAAGCAAAAAGCCAATAAATCAAAAATACCAAGATCACCATCCTTGGCTAGTAGTCTCAGCTCCTTGGCCAGCAGCTTTAGTGGCAATCACAGCAGCAATAACAATAACAACAACAACAACGTGCCACCGCAAACGCCGCCATTGCCAACCAGTTATCAGCAGCAGAATAAAAAGAAGGCGAAACATATGAATGGTGCGGATAATAATGGCGGTGCTAAAGCTACAGCAGTGGCCACCGCAGCAGCCAATAGTAACAGCAACAATACCAATGCCGCTAACACCAGCAACAACAACAACAACGGCAGCAGCAAAGCTTTGACCAGCGATGGCGATAACAACAACAGCAGCAACATGGAGACAACAACGCCAGGATCATCGGGCAGTAGGAGACCCACAATACAGATTAGTCCCATACCCCAAGCGACGACACCGACGACTCCAACGAATCCAGCATCACCAAAAAACTTTCAGTATTTAACTTTAACTGTGCGTAAGGATGAAAATGGCTATGGCATGAAGGTAAGCACACTTCCAAATACCCTGTAAAGTTAGACTATGCATAGGGCTTGGCTTCAGTAGTTTCCGTTTCCCAAGCAGGTTTACCTAAAAAAAAGGTTTATTAATAAAAATAATCCCAAATCTTTTTGTACTTTACCTTTGAATAATCCCCGTTGGAAGTAGTTACCCTACACTCTATATTACATAAACCGATACGCTCTATTAGATCATGCCAAACTGATTGACTGACGCATAATTTGATTTTGGTTTTGGCCTCAAAACAAATTTGCATTAAAGTCTAGAGATAACTAACTTGTATACTTTATACTCACACACTTCTAAAATCTAAAATCTAAAATTAAAAAGTTGTCATCACCAACAACATGATGATGATGACTTTATTATGATCATCTAAACTGAGTCATAAACCGTTTGCCATTTGCCGATTATCATTTACAGGTCTCCGGTGACAATCCGGTTTTTGTGGAAAGCGTTAAGCCCGGCGGAGCAGCGCAAATAGCTGGTTTGGTTGCCAATGATATGATTTTAAAGGTCTGTACTTATCTTTGATCAGTCGTCTAGATATCAATTTGTAATCGAAATGTTTTCAATTTTTTATTTTTTCAATGCGGTAGGTCAATGGACAGGAAGTGCGACAGGAAAAACATCCGA
Source organism: Drosophila acutilabella (assembly GCA_035046005.1). NCBI lineage: Eukaryota > Metazoa > Arthropoda > Insecta > Diptera > Drosophilidae > Drosophila > Drosophila acutilabella. The sequence goes on along the minus strand of JAWNOK010000024.1, from coordinate 8,615,220 downwards.
CTGTGGTTAATTTGATCAAAGGTTTGTATATTTTGAATATCAAATGGGATGCCTCTTTTATGATTAATTTTCGGCGCCTTTGGTATAAATGATGCGAGTTTTTTCATAATCACATCTCCGTGGTGGCTCAGTGACAGTTTTTGCACATGGATTCCGCTTGGGGCATCTAGCTTTGTTGTCCAGCCAACCCTCGGCCTGTCTGCGATCACATTTGGGGCACTTGCACTTGGTATCCGGCAGCGGTTTCTTCGCATCACCCGGTATAGGGCTCTTGACACAGTTGGGATTACTGTAGGGCGACTTGGGTGCATTCTTTGGCATAAGTCCTTCGTTTCTATGCTCTTTGGATTCATCGCATACACAGTCACGATCAGGAACTTGTGGACTGCGTTTGGCATCAGGAGAGCCGGGTTCCAAGGGCATTACGAGTGTCTTGTCGTCAATCATTATTTTCCTAGCCTTCTTTTCCTTGTCGATGGCACGCTGCTTTTGATACTCATCGTAGGCTTCACGTGCTCGACTGCTGTAGTCGGCCACATAGCCCGGTACCTTCTCCAGTACCATACAAACATATGTTGGGCATATGCTTAGAAAGTTGAAGATTGTCATCACGGTTTGATTGTAGTAATAGATGCCCAGATAGCTCTTCTCTCGATCGGGTGGCATATCAGGCACACGTATGTTCAGATACTGACACATTCTTTGAGCATGTGGTCCAGCCCGTTCTCGGGATTCATTGTAAAGCTTAATTGAATCATCGGAATCATCCCAAATGCCCAAACGATTTGTGGCCATGACAACAGCGGCAACTGCTCCGGTGCGTAAAACCAAATCAAAAATCATCTTTGGAGGAGAATTCTCAGAAATCAGAAAGGGGAGAGTAGTGTATTAAAACTATTGACTAAATTTTGATATGGAATATTTTTTTTGGAGTTTTGACAGTTGAAACTTATCGTTTACGACATGTGACATCGTCTTTAATCATTGGCAGCTTTGGTTCATCTATTTGGGCCAACTCAACGTAGTGTGAATTTCTTAGCGCTGCTCTCGACTTATCCTTGGCGAGTTGTAGCACTCGATCTCTGGTATTATCCTGCATCACTGGGACGTTTATGATGTTGGCGGTGTGTGTTAGATATTCCCTTTTCCAGTCGGGCAAACGGTGTGAGAAGTAGAAGCCTCTTTCGATGCCAAACTGACAGTTCTTATAAGCAAGTGCGCAGATTTCCTCCACATCTTTGCCCTCCTTCTCTGACTGTGAACTCTTTAGCATGTCTGGCACACTCTCTGACTTGGGTTCGGACCAAATACCCATATGCGTGGTACCGACTATAGCCCCCGTGAGTACGCCCAAACGTGTTAATAATTTATAAGCCATAACGATCGATACACTTAATTCTGAAAATAGTTTTTAATGTAAAGTGATGAATTTCGAATTTAATACATTTTTTCTACAGACAGTTTTGGCATTTTTGGTTGATGAGAATTTATTGTGTTTGCTTCGCCTACTTTGCCGGACTGCTCTGTATGAAATGATTGATGCTCTTCTGTAGATCTTCCGAGAATCGATCACAGTATTGTGGCATACGGCTAAGTTCCAGAAAGGCCAACTTGAAGGTATCGTTCCAAGCATTTATCCAGGATTCACGCCAGGGTCTCGTTGATTCCTCATTGACTTTACAGTATTTAACTTTAAGATGCTCCGTGTAGGGTCTAATATAGGTTCTTAAATCATTATAGATAACAGCTGTACGTTCGGGAGTATCCCAGACACCCATTTCACTTGTCAACCAGACAGATCCAGCAACAAGAGCTACTTTCGTTAGGAGCCAAATGACCATTTGGGCTGATTGCCAATAATTTTAACGGGCGTATCAAATAATTTGTGTAATTTTGTTGTTTTTTTCTTTATCCAAAAATGTTTCATATGCTTAATGAATTGTAAGGAATTTCTCTTGTGTAATTTCGCTCGCCTACTTATCATCGGATTTGAACAGACTCTTGATATTCTCTCCTAAGATTTCTCCAAAACTTTTCCAATGCGAGGGTATCTGCGAAAGACTCTTGAAAGTGCCCTTTAAAGCCGATTGCAGTGCTGTACTCCAGGTGGGCTCACACTCGGCACATTTCTTCTTTCTATCCTCATCGCTATCGAAGAAGATCAGTTTCGTTTTGAGTTTCGATAGCGTATTATTTTCCACCTCTCGTTCTTCGGGCAAATCCCAGAAACCCAACTCTTTGGATAGATATATAGCACCAGAGGCAGCGCCAAATTTAAGCAGAGTTATTAATACCATTTTTTAAATATAATTTAAGTCTTTAACAAAATTTAATATACTTACATTTTATGACATTTAACGCACAGCTTCCACAATCGTTGAGCTGTCCATCAAACGGAGTCACAAGATGACACGACCCACATCTGTGGGCATAGTGCCCACCACGCCAATACTCTCTGGACGCGATCGCACGGCTTCCATTACGGGGCCACAACCTGTTGACGTAAGTAAACTGTAATTAAACTGAGTTAAATAAACAAATATTAATGTATTTCGTTAATCTACAGAGCATTAAACGGCGAGAGATGGAGACTTACAAGATCCAGACTCTGCAAAAGATGTTGGAGCAGGAAAAACTGAATCTCGAGCGTCTCAAAGGTGATACGGAAAATCCCAGCTATAAATTATCGGAGGCAAATATTCGCAAATTACGCGAACAGTTGCGTCAGGTGGGAGCTGAGGTGAGTTGGCCAAAAGCTGTGCTACTTTGTTCTTACATTCTTGTTCTTGTTATTGCGTTTGTATCACACTGTACATACTTATTTACATATATATAATATATATGTATGAATTCTCAATGTCGAACTACGCATGTGTCTACATTTCCCTAAGGAAATACATAAACTTTATATATAAACTATGCACAACTATTTACATACATTGTTGATGTGTCTTACCTGCGCTTATATAATTTGTTCTTAAGCTCTTCTCTTACATTCTCATGCATATTCACTGTGGACAGCAGTCCAGGTGTGTGTATTTGTACTTGTTTTGTGCCAGCAGCAGAAAGAATCCATTTCAGATTCAATATATGTGTCAGAGATCGTTGGCTTTTAATTCATTATGCAAAAAATTAATCAAAATTTTAACCAAATTAAAAATAACTAATCTTACTAAACAGCAGACAAAGTTAGGAAAAAGATTGTAGTAGAAAGTAGAACAAGTTAAGGTCGATATATATTAAATAATTATGTACATAGCAAGTTTATCAACTATTATATAGATATAGCTAACTTAAATATATATACTATATATTGCAATTGCATTTAGGATACACCAACAAATAAATATCAAGCAGCTGCAAGTGACAAAAATAGTGAAGTACTAATGCGCAATCAAATTCTAAATTTGTCTGCGTCTTCCTTTAAATCTCATCATCATTCTCTTCACAACAACAACAACACGAACAACAACAATAATCATCACCTCCAACACCTACAACACCACCAACACCAGCACCAAGCTAGCACACCGCAAACACAACATTCATCACCTGCATTCCTATCGCTATTGCCACGCTCACTTTCGTCACTTTCGCTGGGTACGCGAAAGAATAAGATTGATAAAGAATTGATAACATCGCCATTGAACAACACAACGGATCTGTTGCTCTCTCAACGCTCCACGGCGGATCCCATGTCACAGTCGCTGCATCAACATCAGTATAATCTACATACGCCAAATTTACTGCAAAATGCCCAGCGTTCGTCACAGCAATTGGTCTATCAGCAGCAGCAGCAACGCCTCAAGGAGACACTTAAAAGCAATTCGGGTTCCAAGTGTAAGAATAAATTTTCGCTTACAAAGAGTCTGATCGAAGAGGATATACCGCCACCGTTGCCACAAAGAAATCCCACCACACGTCAACTGACCTTGGATTTTGGTAATGCCAGCAATATGCATCTATTTGCCCCCATTTCGGACCTCGATCGTGCTGGCAGTCCACAGCGCAATTCACCGCAATTGCTGAAGACTCCGGCGAGTGAAACGGCTGCCGTTAATACCAGCAATAATAATGGCAATACCAAGTCGAAGCGTTCGAAGGTGAAGACCAAAGCTTTATCGGATCCAAAAATGACCACACAAATGTTTTTACAAATGGAAACGGCTGCCAGTGGTGCGAGTAGTGGCGCTAGTGGCGGTGGGACCTCTGCGCTGGGTATCACTACCGTTGACATGGCTGGCAATGTGGATAGGGATTGTGTGCCACCGCCGTTGCCGCCACGTCAGCCGGGCATGTTGTCCGAGGAGCTGAATCGCGGTAGCTGCCAGAATCTGAATCTCAATAGTGCCGTACGTACGCAACAACCGAATTCGTTGGGTACCGTATACAATTATCCGCTTGTTTCCACCTGTACGGCTGTACAGAGTGATAATATGAAGGCAGCTTTTCCGCTATCCCAACGACCAAATATTGTCAAGCAATTGCAACAGCATCAGCAACAACAACAGCAACAACAGCAGCAGCAACAACTACACGGCGGTACTGCAGTAAGTAATCAAAGTTCTCACACTACTTGACTAAAAGTAAATTAATTGAAATTACCATAATTTATAGACTAATTAACATTCATTGCTTAACTTACAATCATTCATCTCTTTACACATTATTTTTGGCACTCTTTACTATCTCTCTCTCTCTCTCTCTGTATACATATTGGATTTCTGTTCTTCTTGTGCTTAAATTATCATCATTTGTTCATATGTTTTTTTGTTATAAGTAGAAAATGCTTTGCTGTTGTCTTTCTCATTTGCATACCCTGTGTGGAGGGTGTAGTAAGTTTATTTGAAGTGTGTGACAGGCAGAGACAATGTTGTCTTTACTTAGGTGACTCCAAACTAAACCTAAACTGCACAGCAAATAGTTTTAAGATAATTTTTGCATGTATTTGTAAAAATAAAGTCTTCAAATTAAATAAATTTATAGTGATTAAAAGGGTTAAATGAAGCTCAAACCTAAGAGAGATTACGCTCATAGCAGTCAGCTTCTAACAGCAGTTGGTAGGTGCTTTGGGTATGCTGCAGTCGGTTAAACTCTGCTGTGCTTTTCTCGCTAGCTTTTAATAGATTCTTAAGGCAATCACAAATAGTACTAGACTTTTTGTTTACACATTATTCAAGACAATTAATTAAATTTGCCGCAATGGCAAACATGTGGGTTAATAATTCTGGGATCGGTATACAAATTTCCTTGTATCCAGGAAACGGGCAATAAGCTTATGCAAATATTCTCGCAATAACAACTTTTTGACGCTTTAGACTTATTCGTTTGTCGCCCTGTCTGTTGTCGTATCGGTTTTGTTTAAATTAACGAACGATTTGATACCAATTCTATAGATATGGCTAAATATAGCATGGCTTATTTTTGTTACTTTTCCAAATGATTGATAGTTTCTCTAGCTTTCAATCGAATTTGCTGCGCGTTAACTAAGGAATTTTTGGCAAGCATACAAAAATTATTGTACTATTAATATTTTAACTATTTATCATAAGTATTAGAATAATATTTAAACAATCTTCAAAGGGTGTTCACACTTCGTAGACTTTTATAGCCATAGCGAATGCACTTCTGCTGTTTATACAATTTTATGAGTGCCTTTTAAGCCGAAATAATTGGGGGGAAATATTTTAATCTAAGATGTTTTCGAGGAATCGGATATCTGTCGTTATCTGTCCAATATATTTATATATGTACTTTATGTCTGTGCATGCGTATTTTTAACTGTTGTACATAAATGACACATTAATCAAATTTACCCCTCTAAAAACCCTTCCATCTGTTTCCCTTTCCACACAGAAATATGGCACAAGTTTTCGATAATCTGCAAATATTTATTTGCTGTATAAAATTATATATGTATTTATTGTATATATTGCACGTTACTTTTTAAGTTTCATGTTTATTTGTTGTTGTGTGTTTTAAATGGCTTAGAAACCAGTTTTCATAAATATCTACTTACTTTTTAATAGGTTTTAGGCCAAACGCCACAATTGACTCAAATGAAGCATCGGCGAGTTGGTTCTTCACCCGATAACATGCATCCCCGGCATCCAGGTAAGTTTATTATTATATTAAAATTAAATAAATAAATTAATTCTATAACCATTTAAATTCTAGATCGTTTGGTGAAGACTACATCTGGTTCGTGGGAGATTGTGGAGAAGGACAGCGAGATAACGCCACCGGGTACACCACCGCCGCCATATTTGACCAGTTCTCCAATGCTGCCCGATGCTTTAGCTGAGGATCCCAATGAGAATTGTGCTGGCAGCTCGGGCATCTTTATTGAATCACATCACTTTACACCATTGGCTTGCCCAACATCACCTGCACAGAATCTACATTCCAGTCGCATTCAGGCGGCTCAGTCCACAGATACGCAAAAGGAGATTATTTCCATGGAGGATGAAAACTCATCGGATCAGGAGGAACCATTCATTGACGAAAATGGACCCTTCAATAATCTGACACGTCTTCTTCAGTCCGAGAACGTTGTTTTTCTAGCTGTATTCCTCAACTATGTTCTTTCTAATTCGGAGCCAGCTCCTTTATTGTTTTACCTTATCACTGAGCTGTATAAGGAGGGTACTTCCAAGGATATGCGCAAATGGGCCTATGAAATACACTCAACTTTCCTAGTGCCGCGTGCTCCTTTGTCCTGGTATCGCCAAGACGAGTCCTTGGCGCGCGAGGTGGACAATGTGCTGCAGTTGGAGTTCGATAAGGTGGAAGTACTGCGTAGTGTCTTTCTGCGCAGTCGCAAACGTGCCAAAGATCTGATCAGTGAGCAGCTTAGAGAATTTCAGCATAAACGCACTGCCGGTTTGGGTACCATTTATGGTCCAACCGATGATAAGCTAGCCGAGGCCAAGGGTGACAAGCAGCGAGAACAGATCGTTGATAAATATTTAATGCCTAATCTGCAGGCTCTAATGTAAGTTGTAAACAGTTTGACACATTTATCGGTTACTTATCTGCATAATTTTGTTGTTTTTCTAGTGAGGATTTTGAAAAAGATTTGCCTCAGGAAGAAGCTCGTAAATTAGCTCTCTGCTCGGCTCTGTCAACGGTGATACATCGCATGTTTACAACGCGTTCTCATCCCAATAGCATTGTGGATCGAGTTCATCATTTTGTTAGTCGCGAAAAGAGTTTCAAATCACGTCTAATGGGCAAAAACCGAAAGGTTTGTATTGAACCAGTTTATTGGCACCTTTTATTAAGGCAATAAGTCAGCGATATGGCTCTTTGTTAAACAAAAAAATGCAACAAACCGACTTGAGTACTGATAGTATTGTTTTTTTATGACTTACTGTTGTAAAGATCAGTAATTATTATTGCTTAAGTGTCTGTTGGCTTTTCTTTTGAAAAATGTATAAATATAAAGTTGCATTACTTTGAATCATTCAGGAATCTCAACATATTTACTCTATTTTAATGCAACTTGCATCTTTCTAATGTTTATTTCGATTTCGACTAGATGATTGTACGGGGTCATCCATTAGTATTACGTCAATACTACGAAGTGACGCATTGTAATCATTGTCAAACGATTATATGGGGTGTTAGCCCCCAAGGTTATCATTGCACAGGTAAATAAACATGTTATTAAACATAAGCACATCGACTAAAACTAACTTATTGGATACTTATTTTATTTTCTTTTATTCTGTAGACTGTAAGCTGAATATTCACCGTCCATGCTCCAAAGTTTTAGACGAAAGTTGTCCCGGTCCACTTCCTCAAGCGAAACGACATCCGCACAACGATAATAAAATTAGCAAATTCATGGATAAAATCAGGCCACGAACAAGTGACTTTATAGCAAGTAAGTTTTCTATATAAAAGAATTAAATTTAATGTAAATTTAATACTCGTTTCTATTCCTTTTACTTACCAGATGAGAAACGCGCACGTCAGGATGAGGAACTGGATGCAGATTTAAGCAGTGGTGAGTACAAGTGTCTACACCTTTTTGTGCTTTTTATGATACCCATTGAATGCAGCTTGTGGGGTATTACCGATTCTGAAAAATTAATTATCAATTTATAGTCATTACACACATGTTTATTGATACCATAAATTACTTGCCATTAGTCTTTGAAGAGATAAGCAGCGTGTGTTTGTGTTATAGGTATTTGCTAGTCGAGCCCACTCTACGCTCTCTTGAAGTGCTCTGTTTTTTTATTGATATTAAATACAATTGAACATTTTCAATGATCAGTTAAATGAAAAGCGGAAAATGAACAGCAAACAGCGAACAAGCGCTGAAAGGCCAATTTGTTTAAACTTAGACAATCTCCGATTTTTTGTGGTCTGTCTGCTTGTGCCCGAGTTGTGTATCGGGTATATCGGGAGTGTTCTCTCATTCCGTTTTGAGTTCTTGTTATGAGCGGTCGTCGTCGTAGTCGTTGTCGTCCTCGTTGAGTTGCTAAACGGCATTTTGATTTAGCAAACAATAATAACAATAATAATAATGATTATAATAATCATCAAATAATCAATTAATATTCAACTTAAGTACAAAAGTCTGTACGCAATTCATTCATAAATTTTGGTATTGTGCAACTAAACAAATAAAGAAAATAAATAAAAACACGTTTGCCTCCATTGATTGATCCATTTGTAAAGTGTTTTCAAAATTTGCTTCAGTTTTCAATTTTGTTGTTGTTGGTGTATTTGAAAATTACATATGTGCACATAAATAAATAAAGACTGACAATGAAATTTTTTGGGGTAAACACGATAAAAGCAAAAGTCAAGTTCTGTTTATCTTAAACGTATATATATGTATATGTATATCTATATGTATATATGTAGTGTGTGTGCTCTGCTGTACCACATGTATTTTGTATGCCTGAAAGCTAACGGAACTGAATGCAGATGGCAGCAAAAATCAACAACAAAAACAACAGCAAGAAAAACATGAAAATTTATTAGGCAAAATATATTGTTTTAAATTTTTTAATTGCAAATGCTACACGATTTGTTGCTGCGAGTTATAAACAAATACCACACGCGGGAAGTTTGAATTAGCGAAGTTTAAAAATAAACATAAAAAAGAGTGGGCATACATTTAATTCAACGATTTCTGAATGAATTTGAGTACTTTGTGGCTGTGTGCACAAAAGTTTTAACTAAATAAATCTACGCTAAATTAAATAATTAGCTTAGGGAGTAGATTACTTTATCACATTTTGAGTAATGCTGGCTCAACAGCCTGCTACTATACTGTGTAAGCATTTTGATTTGCTTTTTGCTTACAAGTATGTTATTTTTCTTGTACTGATTGTTGTTTATTTAAAACAAAATAACACAAAAAAAAAAAGAATTAAGCAAGATAAAACCACATTTTTTGGTTTGTCGGTGAATCAGAATTATATATTTTGTGTTCAGTATTTTTTCAGCAACGTAGAAAACAATTGAAATCAAATGTTTCGTATTTTCGACTGCAGTAATGATCATGTGGCTTAGGTGTACAGTGTACACCCACACATAGACAATGTGTATGTGCTACCAAAATATTTCCAGTGTGTTTACTTTTGTGCCTATGTACATTACCACAAACATCTGTAGACCTCTGTGTGTTATTCGAATATATGCTTAAATACTATATATCTAAAGTTAGCGAAAAACAATTCAGTTCAATTGTGCAAACTCCTAGATAAAAATAACTGTTGTCCTTCACAGTCATATCCTTGAGGTTTTTGACTCAAATAAAAGTTTGAAGGCAATTAAATAACATTTATAAAAAAAAAAACTTGATTGCATTTAATGTTGAGTTTTATGTCGAAATATCAGTGTACATTGAAAATGTTAAGTTGAAAGTGTTTCCGCGTTGTGAGTTTCATAAATGATGGATAGCAAACACGGATTAGTAACGCCCGCGGTGCGTCGCAATTCCAGTATTAAACGTCTGTTTTCATGGGGAGGTCAAGGTGAGTGATAAGCGTATTCGAATTCGAACTAGTATTCGAATTCATTGATTAATTCGTTAGTTAATGTTTTGTTATTGCCTCCCAAATGGCAAATAAAACGCAAATTTCTTTTAATCTAAATAATATAAAAAAATCTTGAATTGTTAAAACGTCTGTTCGCGTGAGTTAAATAAAATAATTTTTGTCCTGCTTTGTGTCTGCTTTGGCAATGAACTCACACTTTCCTATGACGTAAGCGAAATATTTCCAGCTTACGTCAAACAAAACTCATCCCTTAAATCAGAGGCAGAGTTCAAGTTTTAGTCGAATTCTGTTGTTTTGTTGTTTATTAATAATACTGAACTTTAACACAGACAGACGGCGAGTTCTTTTAGCAGACAGTTGCACATTAAGATTATTTATCGATTAGATTTATTCATTATTGATTTACTATTTATTATGGTTACATGTGTGTGTAGCGATCAAGCATTTACTGCTTACAGGGTATAAATAGCAACAAGTATTTACGGTTTATCGACATGTGCGAAGCTTTTGCAAAAGCTCCCACCAAAAGCTTTGTCACAAACCAATTAGACTTTACAAGTTTGCTATTTGCACGCTGTTTACCCCTCCCCCTTCCTTGCTTCTGCTACTCCTCCCCCACTCTTTCGTCTGCTTCTTCTACCTGCGTTTGGTGATCGTTTGTCTGTTATTGGCGCAAAGAAAACAACAACAAAGCAGAAGCTTTTCTGTTCTGTTTGATTTTACATTTTAGCTTTAGTATTGTGCTTTCGCTCGCTCGATGAAGCACACAAATTTATTCTTAACGATTGTGTAATTTTCTATCAGCGACAAATAATAATAATATACTATAATTGATAATTCCCAATTACGCTTAGATCGCAATTTGAACAGTTTCTAAGGTCGTCGGCTTGACAAAATATCGAAACGGAATAGACGTAGTCGTAGTATTTCCAAAAATATTGCTGTAAAATTGTTGTCTAGTGACTAAGAACCGTTAAAGGAAAGGCGACGTGAGAAAGCAAATTATGAGAGAAATGAATGGCAATAAATGTGACAATAAAACGTATTTAAAGAGTGACTAAATGCAGTTCCACTGAAAGAAATTAGAGTGTGTATTTGTGAAACGCCATCAACTACAAACAAAACAAACAAATTAAAATTATATATAATATTTAAATATATTATTTGTTTATGGTTTTGTTTACTTAGTGTTTATATGTATTTTACTTAATGTTTTCATGTGGAAATGCTCGAATCCCATTCCGTATTAATTAATCAATTAAAATTGTAACAGTTGTGATTTATGTTAAAAATGTCACCGTGTTATCTTATCTTATCAGCCAAATATACAATAGGCGAAAAGAGCATCTCCACGACTATTCGCAGTTACATTCCTGCAATCTATCCATAGTTAAAATATGTCTATATAATTTCTATTATTAGCTAAATTGAATTGATGGATTTAAAATTTTGTGTTTATACTGGCAATTCTCGACCCCATTTCATGAAAAGAAATAAACACAGAAAACGTTAAATTTTTAAATACCTTTTTGCATTTTTACACAAAAAATCTATTTATATATTTGTCCATTGAAAACGATCGTTCACAAGTGCAAATGTTTACACACACACACACACACACACAGACAAGTCAAAAATTCACATATTTTGTAGACAAATAAACACGCATACAAGTACAAATCTCAAAACCCATTCGATTCAGTCACTAGCTCAATAATTTTTTATATATATTTTTGTTATCCGAAAGCTCTGAAAATTGCAGGATTTATTATAGATAATTTCGACGAAACACAACAACATTTATATTATTTAATATAATAATAAAATAAAAATGGGAACGTGATTTATTTACAAGAAACGAACTATTTTAATGAAGAGATAATGATGTCAGATAATAATATATGATAAATGGTTTAAGCAAAAACAATAAACATTATCAAGTATTCAAACTAAAATCGAACGACGCCAAAAAATGAAAACCTTTAAGCATAATGCAGATAGTGATGATAGCGATGATTCATCTGATGATAATGCTAATGTGCCAATCAATAAAGACAAAGTAATTCGTTCTGCGAGTAAATCGCGGATTCTGGTTACCGATCCTAAATACAAACATAATCGCATTGAGAAGAGTTCGTCCAAGAGTAAAGTCTGCGATGTCAAATCGGTGGGTCTGAAAGTAATTCCACCCAAAACTCGTGTAGTTAAGAAAACTGTGGTGGGATCCAATGAAGATTCAGATGATTGTGAGACCATTATTCAACTAAAGCGAAATAAATCGAAAGATAAGGCATCATTCATTGAACATGAACCCAAACACACAATTAATCTCCAAACGATTGTCAAGTTCATCAAAAGCAATAAAAAACTATTACGAACCGATGATTTTGCTTTTATCCGACGCAAATCGATAGTCGAAACTGGTTCCGTAAATTCACCAGTGATTCAAGCGTTGGCTGATCTGCCAAAAGATTCCGATGCCGCCAAGGCCGATAGGAAAGTGAAACTGGTTAAGAAAGCAAGTCACGATGGTGATATGATGGATAGTCCGGAAGTTGTTAGTCAAACAAAAGTCCCCAAGGGTTTTGATAGTCCCAAAGCGACAAAGTCTAGCAAAATCTCATTTCCATCAAGAGTTGCGGCCAAGATCAAGAAGAAACACAAGATCACGTTGACAGATTGTGGCTCTGAAGATGTGGCCGAAACCTATAAACAGCATTGTGGTGGTGAGCAGGTGGCAATTACCTTAACTAGTACCCCACAATACAATATTCTCTGTTGTTTTGTACTTTTACGAGTCCCTTCGACACACAAACACTTACACTCCAACTGAATGTATTGTCCCTTTGATTTTATTTAACTAAATTCTGTTTTTTTCACTTTCAGATCGAGTACACTCTTCGTCTATTGTGCGCCAACCCTCGGATCGCAGGCCAGATGTTAACGTGTCCCTGAGGTCCAATGGCAATGCCTCCTGCAATACTTCACTGCACAATAGCAGCGATTTGCACAACTCATTTCCCGCCGTAAACAACACGATTGCGGATAGTGCGTGTGGTGGTGCCAGTGGTGGATTTCCAGATCTTACAACAAGTGCGGGATCTGGTACCTTAGCTAATTGTCTAGCAGGTGGCAGTGGTTTAACTGCGATTAGCGATTTGAATACACAAGACTCTGTGGAGAGCAAGGATATACGCCGGGAGAGGTAAGTTTTGTGTTTAAAATAAATGAGTTGATTAATAACTATTTCTATAATCCCTTACAGCTTTCATCCGCAACACAAAAGTGCGCCAGTTTCTGTGAATCGTTCGGAATCGTATAAGGAGCGTTTGTCGAACAAACGGAATCGCAATAGTCGCCGTAAAACCTCCGATCCGAGTTTATCATCGCGCAATACGTAAGTAAAAGGAATAAAGTAGGAAGTAGGGTGATCAGTCAGTTAAAAGACTTTCTTCTATAGCAGTTCTAGTTCAACTTTTGACATTAATGATATATTTTGTATATACACAATCCTGACAAGCTTTAAATTGAATTCATTTGTGAATGAGTGGAAAATTAACAGCACTATGGCCAATGAACCACCTGCAATGATATCAATTAACTTAGCTTCCTTTTAGTCTAGAGTAGTGGGTCATGGTCTTGAGACTGACGGGCATAATGTAGGACAATAACTATAATTTCTATATAACGAGTACGAGTATATTTCCGTCTGGCAATGACGCGACGGTGTTGGTGGTGTGGAAGTTTTTCCATATCTTGATATTATCTTACCGGCAGTCCCTTGGCTTTAAATCAACAATATACGCGTTAGACTTATTGACTGGCTGCACCCATTCGCTATTGTATATATACTGCAAGTGGCAGTACTCGCTCTAAACTCGGCCAGAACGGTGCTGCAACTGTGCAGCTAATTTCAATTAAATTTCATTTAAATATATTTCATTAATACCGTTGCTAAAACAAAAAACTAATTAAGTAATGAAGAGCAAGGCTCGTTATACGCGTAGCAAGAGCTGCAAAGAGATACTGACACGTAGCTATGATAAGTGAGTTGATTTTAGGGGTTAAACTACAATTTAAGACAGTCTTAACCACAATTTATGTCGCTGGAAACTTGTAGAAATTTCTATTGAACAAAAACTGCTGTGAAAACTGAAAATTCCCAGCTGTGTATTGATTGCCAATCAGCCATTCATTACAGTTTTTGTTTTATTGTTCAATGACCACTAAAACTTGTATATACCCCATTGTATTTTGCAGCGATGATCAACCAGATTTGGGACTCACAAATTCCAATGATACGGGCAGTTCAAATTCTAGTCTCTCTTCCGGAGATGGCTCCTATAGTCCAAGCATCTCAATGGAACAGGTCGCTGGTGGCATTCCGGCAGCTACAATTGGAGCCCATGCCATATCGAATGCCTCATCACACCAACTCCATCAGCATCCACATTTGATCATCCAACAGAATGCAAATTTGCATAGTCAACAGGATTCGTTTCAAGGCAGCGTTGGTGGCAGCAGCAGCAGTGCGAGTAACACCAGTTTCTGGAATTCTGGACAACCTGTGCTGCAACGCCAATGGAATTTCGAGAGCGATGATGAGGATGATCTAAATGAGACAGACTGGAGTTCTGTGGTCAAAGTTGAAATACTCGCCGCTCTCACCGATGCTGAAAAGAAACGACAGGAAATTATTAATGGTAAGTCGTATTAATAATAAATGTTTAATTGAATTTTAAACAAATTCTGTTGCCTTTACAGAGATCTATCAAACGGAACGCAATCATGTGCGTACACTCAAATTGCTGGATCGCCTGTTTTTCTTGCCGCTTTATGACAGTGGTCTGCTTCCTCATGATCACTTGTTGTTGTTGTTTCCACCCGCTTTGTATTCATTGCGTGAACTTCATGGCGCCTTCGAGCAGAAGCTAAAACAACGTCGTGTCGAGCATAATCATGTTGTACAACATATGGGAGATTTATTATCGGAAATGTTTGATGGCCAATCTGGTGAGGTATTGTGTGAATATGCCGCACAGTTTTGTGCACGTCAGCAGATCGCTCTGGAGGGTCTCAAAGAGAAGCGTCATAAGGATGAGCAGCTACAGAAATTGCTAAGGAAATCGGAATCGCATAAGGCGTGTCGTCGTTTAGAGCTTAAGGATTTATTGCCAACGGTATTACAGCGTTTGACCAAATATCCATTGTTGTTTGAGAATTTGTACAAGGTAACGCTTCGAGTGCTACCCGAGAACACAACGGAAGCAGATGCCATACAACGTGCCCTCGAGTCGTCTAAGAAGATACTTGTTGAGGTTAACAAAGCTGTCAAGGCGGCCGAGGATGCTCACAAGTAAGCTACAGTTCATTTAATATTGCCCTTGAAAATATTACTAATTCCAACTATTTTTAGACTACAAAACATTCAACGCAAATTGGACAAGTCATCGTATGACAAGGAGGAATTCAAGAAACTTGATCTAACCCAACATCGGTTGGTGCACGACGGCAACTTGACAATGAAAAAGAATCCAAGCATACAGCTACATGGCTTGCTCTTTGAAAACATGATTGTTTTGCTAACAAAGCAGGTAAGTTAACTTAAAGTTTAGTTAATTTCATAAAGTAATTAAATTTCTTTTCTTTCTAGGACGATAAGTATTTGTTAAAGAATCTTCATATGCCACTGGCTGTTACCAATAAGCCAGTTAGTCCCATTATGAGCATCGATTCGGAGACTTTGGTGCGTCAGGAAGCCGCCGACAAGAATTCCTTCTTTCTAATCAAGACAAAGACCTCACAAATGCTTGAGCTGCGTGCGCCCAGCAGCTCTGAGTGTAAAACGTAAGTTTTATTTATATTTTTTTAAAAATTATTATAGAATATAAAGCTACATTTTGGCTAATGGGCAGGCCGAACGTGGGCTTTGGCCAAAATGACCAGGGTAAAAGTTCCAAAAGTTCATTCATACGTTCAATTATATAGTATATATACATTTGCGATATATTTATTGTATTTACACTTCGGACATCAATGTATATATACAAAGACATTGAAGAGACTGCACTCGTTTGCGAACTGAAATATCTGAACTCTATGGGGATATGGAAGTGACTCATTCTGGCTTTTATATGCACATTATGTGGCTAATTTTATACCCTAAAGTGTTATATATATAAAGCCTAAGGGAAATCAAAAGTTGTTTATAGTCGATCCTATTAAAATCTATTTCTAATAACTCACAATCCAAAATGCTGCTAAATGTGTTTAATTCGAATGGAATATGTAATGTTTATGACATCACTTTCAGTAAATATAAATTATTTTGACATGACAAGGCTCGAGCTAACTACTTCTCAAACCCCCCTCGCTGGGTATAACATTCAATGTCTTATTAACTTGAACGGCAGATGTCAACCTATGAATGCACTTTGTTTTTACCTGCACTAAGCTACAAAATTACGCATTTAAGGCGAAAACTACCTCAGCTCGGCATATTAACTTGTTCAACAAATTTATTGAAAGCTAATTTAAAAGTACCTAAAAAGGTGAAAACAACATTATAAACAATTCGAATGTCAACGCATAAATTGTTGCACGCCTGCTAGCGGTAAAATAAATCAAATTAGTATAAAATATTTGTTGCCAAAATAATAACATTTTTAAGTGTTTAAAATGGGAAGAGCAGGCTTATGATGAACTTTTGGGTAGAGTTTGTAACAGCTAATTTATATTTGCTAAAGTTTAAAAATGAAAAAGTTAAACTCGCAGCCAAGTTTAAAAATTATTTAAAATAATATTTAAAGTATTGGCTACATAAATAATATTTTAAAAATTTACTCACTTAGTTCTTCTCTCGTTCGTCTGTAAGGGTATTCAGTATTCGTCATTGTCAGCCACAACTTGTTTGTTGTTTTGTTTTGTTCCCCGTTTTGCCATTGTTTTCATTGTGCTCTCTGTTACGCTGCCCGCGCTCTCCTGTCGCTTACACACACGCTTCTCTCTCTCACTGCCGCTCTCCAATATGACCTCAGTAAAAGTTGAAGTATTACGGTGTCATCAAGCACATGCATGCAGTACATGTGTGTGCGTCTCTCCGTGTGTGTGTGCATGTGTGGTAGATGCCAACCGCAGACCGCCTGTCGGATGTCGGAGGAAGTGAGAGCTTTTCCAAACGTGTCGCGCATCGTCTATAATGGATGGAGACTACTATAATATGGTGCGATATTGTACTGTGCTGTGCTGAGATTCTGCTAACTTTTGTTCGCGTTGTTTTCGCTGCTCAGTTTGCGTATAGTGTTCAACGCGTGTGCGTGTTTTTCTCCTCACATAAAATCGAGGCGCGGAAAACCATTTTCATTTTATAGTTGCGCCTCTACATACTTATATATATATATTTATATATTTTTGTTAAAGAAATAGTTGTTCATTGGAATATGTGTTACTTGACCTTATTTTACACATATATGTATATAGATATATATGTATATACCTTTATATATATATTTGAAACAAATGTAGCTTAATGGCATATCCATTTCCCAGTTTGGCAATTTGCGTATTTTAATGTGTTACATCAGAAATTCAACATTTAACAACTTAAAACTAGCTATATATTTTCCTAAATAGAACAAAGAGCTGTCTTTTATTTTGTCTGTGTAGATATATGCATATATATCGTATAACAATAGTTATACAAACAGCCCTTTATCAGAATATGTATACAATAGTCTTACAATACATTAATTATACCCCCACACTAACACTATATACAAAAGATATATAGAGACATATAGTTAGTGGCTAGCAAACCCTTTAAATTTACACAATAGCAAGACTCGAGTTACACTTCAAAAACTGATACTGATTGGTATCAAAAGCATCAGCAACAACAACTATCTTAGCAAACATATATAGTATATATATCTATATCTTTGTATATGGAGAGCGCAACAAAGTTTTGGTTGTGACAATGAAACTACTTGGAAATAACTGAACAATTGCAATATAATGTATTTTATATCCTATTAGTTTGTTATAACCACAACTACAACTGCAACTATCTGTAGAGATGAGTTTTCTCTCGCCAGACGATATGATTAGTGGCTTTCGCCGCAAAAGTCTTTGTAATGGCGGACTATCATTACTAACGACCAAACAGAATCCCAGTTCATTGCAAGATCTCAGCAAATCGAAGAACAAACGTCGTCGAGGCAGTTTCAATGAAATCTTTAGCATTGGCGGCAGTGAACCCAATGTTATACCCAAGCCCACTAGTCGACGATCTTCCTTGGTGGCCAGGTGAAATTTTGTTTAAGTAAAAATAATAATAATATAAGCAATGCAAAAGATCTGATCGGTTCGTGAACTTGCCGTACTTTTTTCGAGGTTTTCTAGTGAATGGAAAATGTGTTCTTTATTTCTAAACAACAATGTATTGTATTTTTAAGTGCTTGTTAGTCATTGTTTCCATTGAAAATAAAAATGAAATTGTTATGTTTAAAATGCATAATAAGGGTATTCACAGAATGTCGTAAATGTCACGTAAAACTCATAAGCCTTGCATAAATGCCCACACTAAATAGTTCCCAAAATAGTATACATTATACTTTTAAGTAAACTAAGTTAATACCCTAACTAAACTAATATTCTTGCTTTCTTACAGATGGTTTAAACACATTTCTGATGCTGCGGCCCAACAGTATAAGCCACGTTCGAAGAATGCCAATAGTCACGATGCCGCTACCGATGATCCAATTATAGCAACGCTACCGACATCGCATAGCAAGGAATCGGTGGATCCAGCACCGGATCGCTCGCAGCCTGCGGGTGTAACAGCTACGGTTACCACTACGCCATTGGCTCCGTTGCTGCCAATTGCAGTGGTAACACCAGCACCCACAACCAACAATAACTTTGAGGTTGGCTTACGGCGGGATAGCGCTGCAGCTGGACAGAGTGATAATTCTGGCTATTATAATATAACGTCTAAGCGGCGTCTTAGCCAAAATGATGCGGCTGTGGCGTCGGTTAGTCGCACCATGTCCACACGTAGCTGTGGGGAACCCAACAACAATTATCCAAATGCTGGTCAGGACGCCACACCTGTTGTCTTGCGGCACACACAATCGGCTCGAGAGGCAAGCAGCAGCAGTAGCAGCAATAAGGATGGCGCCACAAATGGCAGCGCAGTTGGTGATTCAACTGAGGAGCGTGGCACAACTTATGGTCTGGTTGGTGGTCAATCGAAGCGTGACAGTGCGAGCATCGTGTGTTCCAATAACTCAAATAATACGCGAACATTGTTGATGCAATCACCGCTTGTGGAACCCACCGCAATTCAGATCAGCATTAGTCCCGCTCATAAGGCGGAGCCGGTGTTGACGCCGGGCGAAAGACTACGTCGATTGGACGCCTCCATACGCGATGGCTTAATGGAGAAACAGAAAATTATATGTGATATCTTTCGCATGCCAGTGGAGCATTTCAATGAGATTGTCGATATTGCCATGATGCCCGAAGCACCCAAAGACAGCGCTGATATTGCATTAGCTGCCTACGATCAAGTGCAGATATTGACCAAGATCCTCAACGATTATATGCATGTCTCGCCAGAGAGAGAAATCTCGGCTGTGTCCACAGCTGTGTGTGATCATTGCCATGAAAAGGATCGTTCCCGTCAGCGAACACAAGCGACCAGATCTCCACCACCTCCGCTTCCGCCACCAAATAAACAACAAGCCCAGGGTCAATTCCGTACGCCACAGTTGAAGAAGATTCCCAAGCAAAAGGCAGCTGAAATAGAGGAAATTGAAGTGGCCATACATGAGGATGATGATGGATACTGTGAGATTGATGAGCTGCGCTTACCTGCAATACCAACAAAGTCGCCCGAAGTCAACGCACCGTCGACAACATTTAAATTTGCCGAAGCCAGCAGCAATGCGACTGAGGCAACCAAACGACAGAGCACGATTAGTGTCGATAGCATTCCCGAAGAATCTGCCGATGAGCTGCAAAAGGGTGAATCAAAGATACCAGAGATTGAGACCATACACGAAGCTGCACCAAAGGTGGCACAGGAACACAAGGAAACTGCATCCGAAACTGAGCCAAAAGCAACGACAACTACTGTTGACGGAGAAGGAGATACGAATCAGACCCAGAATGGAGCAGAAACTGCAACAAAAACTGATCACATTGAGATCAATGATGTGTACGATACTTTGGTAAGTGTTTTTATTTAAATATAATAATATCAGTAACTAATTAAATGATTTAAACTATTGCAGGCTGCACTCAACAAGGCACACACCACATTGTCCATGATTGACAACTCCACACAGACTGTGGCATTGTTGCCACTAACAACAGTTATGGCGAAGGAAAAGGTTGTTAGTTCAACATCATCATCATCTGCTGCTGCAGCGACTCCAGGAACTCCCACGTGTGGACTTAATCGAATACAGCATGCCAGCTCTCTGGAACCGAGTGTACCATGTCATGCTCTTAGCGGCATTGTTAATGTCCTCAATGAGCAAATTTCGCTGCTTTTGGTGTGTACAAAGTAGTGGAAAAACTACTTGAATTTTAACTATTAAATTCTATTAAACTAATGGCAATTTAATTCATGTTTGCAGCCCAAAATCAGTGAACGCGATGTGGAGCGAGAGCGTTTGCGCAAAGAGAATCAACATTTACGTGAGCTTTTGAGTGCAATGCATGAACGTCAGCGAGTTGATGCACTTAAGGTAATTTGAGTCCTGACCCATTTGTTAATTAAAATGTAAACATCAAATTTATAGCCCCAAATATGTGTAAACAATGAGTTTTGTAAACTATTAGTAGGTGCGCTGTGTAAACAAATAAGTATGAGTGTAGTGTACACTGTAAACAAATTATAAAATTAATTTACAAACAAAAAACTACAATAAACGCTCGCTAAATGCAACTGTCCTAACAATAGTCATAGATATAAACGTGTTAATTAAATGTTAGTAATTAAATTTTCTGTTTAATTGTTTGTTCGTCAAATTTGTAACTTTATAGTCGATTATTGTGCCTTTTATCGAGCGTTTACTGTAGTAATTTGTTTACAATTTGAGTTCGTTTTGCTTCCGGTTGAAGCGCCTTTTGTGGAATTTAAAAATCCATAAAAATTTCAATTGGGAATGCGTACTTCCTGCTATTATTGCAACTACAATACAATTTATTTATTTAAATTTGTTTTTTAATGCAGGAAACTCCAACCGATATCCTGACTATTCTGCAAGCGGCTGATGCAGAATTCGAAGACGATATTGATGCCATTTCCAATACATCTCTAACACCGACACCGACCCCAACGCCCTTGCCCTTGCCCACTACGGCAGCTTCTCTCAGCGAGAGTAATGTGGAATTACCGGATCTGCCGGCACAAATGAAAAGCGATTTTATTGAATCGTTAGGCAGCAAAGATAATATTGATCAAGAGCTGCAATTGCTGGCGGGATCCTATAAGCTACCAGAAGCACTGATCGCTGCGGTTAAAAAACACAAAGTGGAGAAGGAAAAGGAGTTGGCCAAGGAGCCGGAAAGGGAACAAGAGCAAACTAAAAGCGTGAAAAACTAAGTAAATTAATAAAATCATTTAATATTTGAATAAAAAACATTAACAATGTTTATTTACCTTTTAGCGACATAATCTGAAAGCCATCAAGAATAATTATATCCAAATCTGGAGTTGATGATGCTGTGGACTTATACTACTGTGGTTACGTAGAGCTGCTTCCTTGTGGGACGATGAGATTTTCTAGGGTTCTGAAGTTCTATATTCTATGTGGAGACACAAAACTTTATATTATGCATATAATTGTGTTTGTTTCGCTGCGCCATTGTCCAATTGAATTGGCAGTGTCTATGTTAATATATAATATAGCCTTATTTACAAATTAAACAATACTTTTTAAAGCTGCATTTGCTTTAACAAAGTGGTTAGCTGAGGGTGAAAATAAGTTTTTGATTTAATACTTACATAAATATAATTATAATAATAAAAAAAGAAGAAAAAAATATATATATATTCCATATAGCGACATTAAATAAAACAACAATCAAAACGTTGATAATGTTGATAATTTCCTGATACAAACTAAACACAAAATCAATTATTTTTATATAAATTCATATCTATATTATATGATGTAGAACAAACAACAATTAATGGTTAAAAATATATACAATGTTTGATACATTTATACACCCACTGTATTATGTGAAACTAACTAAAGAACAACAAAGCATTATCTATCTTAGTAATTAAGGCTTTATCATAGTGGAAGCTTAGTAAATCTATGAAATGTATTTTTTAGTATAGAAAGTGTTGCACAAAGAAGCGAGTAGTAGAAATCTGGCAAAACTTTCCAAATGGCTTAAATTAGCCTTATGAAGACTACACACACACACGTATCAGCTTATTTGTACTTATATGTAACTATATATATATATATATACTATTACTATATATAGTTACATATTTATGAGCAGCAAATCGTGTGTAGTCGATTTTTGTCCTAAGAGAATTGAAATTAAACCGTTTGGCCTTTTGAATCAGACTTGTACACATTTTCGAGCAAAGCTTTTTAAATATGTTTTGAAAACAACATCAAACTAACAATATAAATATAATTATTTTCGTATATATACATTATATAAATTTGTATTCGAAAAACGCAATGTTTTTTCTATACAATAAAACAAAATACAAAGTACTTACACTGAGTGGTTGGAATTATTCTGGGAGAGCGGGTGATGGGTCCACTGAGGTCAAAGAGAGCACTGATAACTCTTCTAGGTATTTTACTCTCACCGTTTTTTGTTGTTGCTCTTATAGGTATTCTTATTTTACTCTCACTGTTCTCTGTTGTTGCTCTGTTTGTGTGGGTGTTCGCTGACGTCGTCTGCTGCTTGCTGTCGATTCTGTTCGCCTGGTGTATCAGCTAGTAAAATTTTAACTTTTAACCGTTCGGCGATGAATTTTTCTGAGGTCATACTTTCCCTTAATACAATATTAGTAATATAAATCACTAGATTTATATCAAGCTGCCTTTGTTAGTTTGAAAAATAATGAGAATCATCGGTTTTGGTTTTTAAAAATATTTTTTTATAATTTATTGAATGTTTTTCTTTGTTTTAGTTGGGATTGGTTTTTATTACATTATTGTTCAATGACCTTTTGTTTAAACAAGTACATTACTAATTTAGCTGCGACTTTGAACTGATTAACTATTTATGAGTATTATTTTTTTGGTTGGTTTGTCAACTTGTGTTGTGTTCTTTTTATGCATAAATTTTATTTTAATTATTTAACGCTCACGATTTCTACATGAAAAATTCATAAATTTACTGCAAAAATTTATTGAGTTGTTTAGTTTTGGCTTCGAGTTGAAAAACTCTTTTATTTTCAAGCCTGTTTCAAATTTTTGGTTTACTTTGAGATCGAGTACTTTTATGTATAGCATTTAGAAACAGACTCGAGCCCTTTGAACGTACAACATTATGTACAGATGAATATAGCAGGCTTATATAATTTTCATATACAATACACAAATAAATAATTTACATAGATGTATGTATATATTCTTTTTATATAACAAATACTTTTATAGTTTACCATAATTTGATGCTGCACTAAACAAACGTTTTATGTTTATTCATTAAATATGTTTACATTCATTGATATTGGTTAATTATAAATTGCATAGTATGAATTTTACTATTAATTTTATATATTTGAAATCCCAAATTTTGGATCAACAATTGCCTGGGGGCGTTCTTCGAAGAGTCAAACCAAATGCAATTTTAAAATAGAATAAATAATACTTGGTTTTATTATACTGCAGTTTCTTAATACTGATAATCAACTTTAAATTTTTTAAAGCAAAATATTGAAATTAAACTCAGGTTATTTAAGAAACTATCAACTGCCCCTAGACAAACTGATTTCAAATATATTTATGTAAATACTTTTGCTGAGCTTTTCACACATTTTCATTTTGTTCATTAACAATTTTAGAATTTACAATTTGGCGTTGAACTTGTTTTGTATTGTTTATATATCAATGCGCTAAGTTTAAGCGACCCTGGCCACGGATCCTGTAGATTTCGGGCACTACAAAAAACTGTATGCAAATATTTTCCCTCTTCTGACTAGAGATCAAGTAGTTTTGTTTTGTTTTTTAAAGAAAACTGTTGTATAATGGATATGTTTTGAGCAGTTACTTTTAGTATTTTCATTTATGATAACGTCTGCTAGTTAACTAGTGTGGGTCAATTACTTTATAATCGTTTTTTACTGTACCGGCAATGAGTGTAAATTTGTCTAAAAAACATTTTTGCTTTTGCTTTGAAGTCAAGCTATTGTCCATTGTAAGCAAGCCAAAGAATAACCCAGGGCTGAGTATTGAGGGCCAGGGCCTTGCACAAGAAATCAATTTAAAAATAATAATTAAGTTTAAAGTACATACACTAAATAACTAACAACGTTTAAAGCATAATTATATAGTATTTGTCATATAATTATTTATATATATATATATATTATACTTGTATATAAGTATTTGCAACAAATTTTCACTACAAAAACTGCACACAGAACTTAGGGGGCTATCTTATAAATTATTATCATTAATATTATTATACTGTATAAGGATAGGGCTTTTAAACTAAGCACGTTTCTCTTCTTTTTTTCTGGTATCCTAAAATCCTTTTTATTCCTTTTTTGCTGAAGCAAATGCATGGCATTGTTGTTGTTGTTGTTAGTTTAATTGTTTAAACTATAGAGTGTTGTTGCTCATATATGCTTGACATCGGTGTATTTAGTTAAGCCAACAAGTGTACTATATTTGTAAATAGTTGGTGTAAAATTTGTATTTGTATTTGTTGCTGTTGTTCTTGTTGTTGTCGTTTGCCATTTAGCACTTCCAATAAAAGTGTGTGTGTTTGGTTGTGTGTGTGTTTGGAGTGGAGAAGAAGGCGTACAACCTGCCCCGCCCTAACAAGGCCAACAAATACGCTTAGTAGGTGGGTTGCTGATACTCCATGCCAGACTGTTGCTCCATGCCTGCCAATGAAACGGGATATAGGTTACAATTGGCTAACTCGACTGTTTAATGTGCACTTACCCTGCTGAGGCTGGCCAAATGGTGAGGCGCTGTACTGCTCGTTGTCGTTGTCCATGGAGTAGCTGTATGCCTGCTGGTGGACCACATTGGCCGGATCAGTCTCAAAGGCCGAGGTGAACTCATCGCCGGCGCCAATCAGGAAACGTTTATAGGCCATAAATGCACAAAGAGCCTAGAAGTGACATTTTTAAAGTGACGTAATCTCATTTTAACCGGTTTAATAACTTATATCACTTACCCAGCTAAAGATGTTGAAGAAACAGAAGACAACGGCTGTTTTCATGCTGCCGGCACCGACGCCACCGGGTGGCATAGGAGCTGAGCTCCACTGGGACCACAAGTAGAGGAACGCCACGAAGTACAAAAAGGCCCAAAGAGCTGCAGAATTGCCAATTAAACATTAACTTGAGTTAAAAGTCCTAGTTTCTGTGCTTACCTGAGAAAGCCATGTCGGCCATGACGTAACGTTTTCTGCTCTTCACCGAGGACATGCGTTCGAACAGAAATTCGCCGCCAATGAAGCCCATGGAAGCGAGAAAGCCAAAGACGCCAATGGTATTGCCATATTTACAGGCCATGCCATCATTGTTGTATAGACAATAGTCCTTGCCATCCTTTTCCACCCAACCCTCAGAGGATATGCAGCCAAAGACCACAATGGAGAACAGCTGAAAGCAAAACAAACAAAATGAATACAGTAGGTCAAATAAGTATTGTGACCAACATGGAATGAATTTTTTGTTTTGGCCAAACAAATACTTTGCCAAAGTTTATTGATTTTAAAGAGCAGGTGCAACAAACCAGAAGTTCAAGTACACCTTTAAACACACACACACACACATGCACAGAGAGGAAGAGCGAGAGAGTGTAAGTGTGTGTGTGTGTGTGTTTCTCGTATTTATAGCGTATTTGGGTTTGTGACCCAATTCCTAGTGAAGGCCAAGTTTAGTCAGCTTGAGTTGCGCCTGGGGATAGGCAATGCCAAATTGCAATAACAAAGCAAAGGTCCTTGGATAAACTTGGCTAACTGACAGTTTCGCATGCCACTATCATTCGCTTATACCCAATGTTGTTGTTTGTCCGTTTGTTGTGCAAACATTACTTATGTCTGACGTGAGTGTGTGTGTGTGTGTTGTGTACGAGTTAATGCCGTACAGGCAGAAGAAGTGCCATTAAACGTAAATGAAAAGCAAACTCATGTTAATTCTCACTCTTGGCTAAAAATGTCGTCTACTTGACGGCAATGACGCACATGTTGGCCATTAGAAACGGTCTTGGGCCAACGCTTTATGGCCTTTATTTCAAAGTTTTAGTACTGTCGTGAGACTTTTCATACTAACTGTACAGCTGTAGTTGCCAGCCTAAAGCGAATTCCATTTTTAAAACCCGTGCTCACAAATCAGTTAACAACACACCGACACACAAAAAAACTCTGCGATTCCCACAAGGGTTAAACAACTTACAACTCTTTTAACAGCAGTGAGCGTAAAACACTCAAGCTTACAAAAATGTCCTGTAGATGGCCAAATGTGTGATGATAAATGAGGCGTGAATGGTGGTGGCTAGTTTTGTTGTTGTCGCACTTACCCAGCAGAGGGCGCGTATGACAACTTGCGGTTTCATGGCGAACGTGAGGGGATCGAAGGCGCCACCTGCCTTGCCCCCGCCGTAGGCGCCACCAGCGTTAATGTTGAGTATTTGATTGAGTACATCCATTGTCACTTGTCACTTGTCGCTTACTGCTTGCTTCCGATAAACAATATATTACTATATTTATTATAAATGTATTTATTGATGAACGCGTGCGTCAGTCGTTGTGGTTAGTTCTATAAGTATTTTTTTTTCTCTCGTCTTTTCACGTCTTGTTGTGAAAAATCGAATGCTTCTTACAACGCCAGCTCAAGGGCACTGCGGGGGCGTCTTGGACGTTGCCTTTATTGGTATATGTATGTGTGAGTATATGTATACAATCACGAGCTGTGCGTACGCGTCTGTATTTGTGCTATGTTGTATCGCAATTATAGATTACAGCACACCAGAAATTGTAAGCTGAAAACTGCGAATTGCCAGCAAATAATTCGAGACTCCTTTTCGCTTTGCGCACAAAGCCACTGAACTTGTAGCCGTTATTCAAAACAAACAAAAGATTCGCGCACAAATTGTATGCTTTTTTATTAATCATGCATTATTAATGAATTTTTCACAAATTTCAAGGGCTTGATATTCACTTTTACTTTTTCTCACACAACGGCCAACGCGCAGGACTAACAGTGAAATGTATGCAACGGTAGGTAGCGTATACTTTGAAATTCGTTTGAATGCCCGTGTGTGTGTGGTGAAGTGTGTATGTAAGAACTTTGTCGATAAGCGCTGTACACTATCGATATGCATTCTACTATCGTTTGGCAGTGAAACTTGCAAATATCGTTTATACGTGAAGAAAACAGAGTTGCCCATAAGTTTTACGTTATACGTTGGAAATTACGTTTAAATTTGTATGTGAAGTGTTAAGTATTAAGTAATGTATCGCCCTTACTTAAGCAAACCCAGCATGGCAGTTCCTCGTACCGACAAGCAACGGCCACCGACTAGACATAGGGTAAGGCCTGAAACTCAACAGTTTTGGTGGAAAAACATCACGTCTAAAAATTTGGAAAACCTGTCAATTAATCCATTTTCCACTCCATACTACAAAAATTATGCGACAATGATTCCAAAAGCCCAGTATCCAAGTACTCAAATGGCGACTAAAGAAACTAACTTGCAAACCTTATCAGAAAATCCACAAGTAAAGCAGTTGATAAGCCAGAAAATAGCTTACCTTAAGAAGTCCATAGCAGAAAATACTTTGATGGGTGTCGACTATTTGAAACCCAAAGTGAAATTGGATGCATTTCAAATAGTAGAATCTGTATTAAACCCAGTACCAAGTACAAAAAGTAGAAAACGCAAAAACAGTAAAGAAGGCGAAAAATACAACAAAGAAACAAAAAGCGAAAAGAAGGGAGTTAGTCCCACTAAGAGTGGAGTGAATAAAGTAACTGATATACCGTTTGAGAAAAAACTATCTATTAATGAGACTGTCAGCAGTTACTCGTTTAATGGAAGCTCGACTTCGGATGAAGCCTGTTCAGTCACAGAAACACTTTTCCCAGAGGAAATAGATCTTTTCTTTAATAATAGGCTGACTGAAAGACGTCTCCTAAGTAAAAGCATGTTTGATTTGGAATTTCGGGAGACCGACTCAATGAAAAGCGTTCATAAAAAGACGTTGCCCAAACGAAACCGGCAATTTGGGACTCCCTTAAACAAAAGTCAAGAAAAGGCCCTGTCAAGGGCATCTGAAGCAAGCTTCAAGGAATGGCTAAATCAATATTCGAAAAAGGATAAAAGATCAAAACTTCAGCCTTATAACCAACCAAGTAAGATCTCCAAGCAGTCAGTAAATATAGGCAGCCCTACATCAATAAAATCAATTGTGAGTCAGGCGAAAGTTAAACCGACAACATTTATGCCACCTGTAGCAGAGGACAGCCAATCGGTTTTACTTTCAGTCGTAGCACCAATTAACTACCAGGGATATGTCTTTAACAAGTGGGGCTTAGAGAGAAGCACGGATTCATTACAAAATCCAAAAAGACTACGGTCGAAAAAATCGATTCAAACGGAACAGAAGCGACGCACAATCAAAGTAGCTCCCAGAGTTCCCCTCGATGATGATTTGTATGCCATTAAAAGTACCGAATCCAATACGCAGAAACCACGCTTAAATCGGGAAATTTCACCGGAAAGAGGCTCCGGAAAAGAGCAAAAGACGAATTGGAAGGTGCTGATCGAGAATCGCGAAGCTACCCAGGCCAAAATAGCACAAATATTACAAAATGTACAAATAAGAGAAATTAAGAAGAAGAAACCAAAGCGAAACTTTATCAAAGAATATAGTAGGCAAATTTGGGTACCGCGAATTTCGACCAAGGAGCCGACAGAAAAGAAAATAACAAGAATGAAATTTCCCACCAGACTGGAAATAATTCCAATGCCCAGCGAATTGACACCATTGAAACCAATGTATATTCGGCGCTATATACTAAATAAATCACAGAAGTCGGCTGATCAGACTAGATTAAATAAGGAAGATTATTGTCGTACCTGTTTTATGTTCGGTTTGGGGCACAAAGATCCCGACACGCCTCTTATTCAAGAAATGAAGGCAAAGGTGGAGAGAATGAGACTGTGGAACTACTATCTTTCCCTGAAGCGAAGAGAGGCTTGTCCATACACGATACACTCTGTGGACGATGGTTGTGATTGAGTTTGTATATTGCCAGTTAACCTATGAACCAATAGTCATAGATCAACTGACAATGTGACAAATTATTAACTAATATTTGCCCTTGGGTAATATTGTTAATAATTGAATCAACGCAGCTTACATGTTTCGCGGTCTGTTAAAAGCGTTGGAATCCAGTTGGAAAATAAAAAGAATTGGAAAGTGAATTCCAGCGCATTTAACAGACTACACTTTGTGTTGTTTGAAAACTAATGATTGTATGTTAATTAACTAAATAGTAAATTACAAATATAATACAAAAACAATTAACATTCACATTTAACAATTTTAAAGAATTTCGCGCGCAACTTTCACTGAACGCATTTCGCCCGCCGTTTTAAAATCGACCGCCGCATATGTTGCTTGACCCGCTTTGCGAACGCGACTGATCCCGGCACCAGCAGCGAGCAAAGCAAGAAACCTATTTTGAGCGCGCACACGAAAACACACACACACACATGTTTAGCTACCAGTGTTCTTAGTACACTGAACATAAGCTTAAGCGCTCTGCACTAAAAACTTCAAGCTGAGAGAGAGCAACTTACGTTCTCTGTACTTAGCTGCACTAGCAGCGAGCATAGCAAGGTACCTGCTTCGAGCGCGCACACGAAAACACACTCATTCATGTTTAGCTACCAGTGTTCTTAGCACAGAGAACTTAAGCTACTCTCTTAGCTTGCAGTTTATAGGGCAGAGCGCTTAAGCTGTCTTTGCTGCTCTTTCTCACACACATGCAGCAAGCAGTGCTCACGGAGTGGAAGAACACTTTTACTTCCAGCAGTGCTCTTGCTCACACATACATGCAAAGAACATACACAGCTTCCACTGTCGCTTCCAAGCGGCGTGCGTTATTTTCTGCTCCATACACACATGCATACCTATAATGCATAGCCGTTCATATATAGAAATTAAATCAAATTGGAATTAAATATAGGAAATTAAAGATTATTTAACGGATTTTATTTGCGAACAAATAACAGGGGTAGAATATATAAATGCAATGCTGGCTGAGAACTGAAAATTGTTCTTGGGTTTGGATTTACTCATTGGTGAAGTTGGCTGGGCGTTTCTCCACAAATGCTTGCATGCCCTCCTTGCGATCAGCCTGTGAAGTACAAAGATCATTAGTGTGTGTATGCAGAAGGCGAACAAAATAGACTTACAGTGGAGAAGGTGGCGTGGAAAGTGCGACGCTCGAACTTAAGACCCTCCTGCAGTGTGGTCTCATAGGCGGTGTTGACCGACTCCTTGCACAGCTGCACAATCAGATTGGAGTGAGTGCCAATCTTCTCGCCAAGTTTGACGGCTTCGCCGAGCAGTTGATCTGCTGGGATGACCTTGCTGACTAGGCCAACCTTCTCTGCTTCTGCGGCGTTGATCATGTTACCGGTGAGGCACATTTCCATGGCCTTGGACTTGCCAACCACACGGGTCAGCCGCTGGGTGCCACCAGCTCCGGGAATGGTACCCAATGCAATCTCTGGCTGACCGAACTTGGCCTTATCACCGGCATAGATAATGTCGCACATCATGGCCAACTCACAGCCACCGCCGAGAGCATAACCGTTGACAGCAGCAATAATGGGCTTCTGGGTGCGGGCAACCTCGGTCCAGTCATTAAGGAAGTTACCCTGAATGCACTGGGAGTATGTGTTGGGTGCCATCTCCTTGATGTCAGCACCAGCGGCAAATGCCTTCTCGCTGCCAGTCAGAACAATGGCGGCAATGTTCTTATCCTTGCCAAAGCCCTTCAGGGCAGTGGACAATTCCTTCATCAGGCCATTGCAGAGGGCATTCAATGCCTTCGGACGGTTCAGCGTGATTACGGCGACATTTTTTTTCTCTCCAGTCACTTCTGTCTTAATGAATTCCCAGTTGCCAGCTGCAGAGTAAAAGAGATAGCAAGTGAGTTGATATCAGACAACTTACGTAATTCAATTTACTTGTTTGTTAGCCCACAACTAATGGAACAACAATAGTTGGTGTTTTAAAACTATTCTAACTATTTAACCAGCCGCCAATAATATAATTAATTAATATATGTAATCTTAATTGGACTTTGATCTTTATGGCGAGTTGTGGTACTTACAGCTGCTGAAGCGGGTGGCCACTTGGGACTGACGGGCAGCAGCCTGCAGGAGAGTGGTTTGTGCACGCACAGTAAACAGTTTAGCAATGTTGGCCATATTAAACACCTGTTTATCACAATTTTCAATCAATTATTAGATAACCAAAAGTTGGAGCAAAGCAGACAATTCTTACCTACCGATCAGAACACTGGAGCAGAAGTAGTGGAAAAAACCGATCACCGATGCTTAGAAGCCGGTTGGAAACAAGAAAAGTATCGATAATCCATCGATGTACGCTGATATCGATACTGAACTCAATCGGTCGCCTGCAGCTGTTTCCAAACAGCTGGCAGTTAATTTTCAAATTTAACTTATTGAAGAAAATAAGGTAAATTGGGAAAATTTTAATAATAAAGTCCGAATTAGTATATCCATAAACCATTTTTTTAATGTATAATTCATTATTATGACGGTTAGTATTAAAGATTTTGCTGTTAGCAAAGATTATACAAATTATATCAATATCTGAGAATGTCCAGCAGCTTATTTATATGTAAACATGTTGGGATAAGGTTATTAATTACATGTCAGCAGTAGCATTCTAAATTTAACACTTTCAAATAGTGCAACAAAAGAAAAAATTATAATAAATGGTAAAGAATTAAGTAAAGACGCCTGCGATGCAAAAAATACTGTCTAGCCAGCCACTCGGGACAGGGACGGACGCAGTTCACCTACTTCTTGTGCGCAGACATTGGAGGTGTAGCATAAAATTTGCGCTTCTTCATGGTGCCCTTGAGTGGAGTTGCTGATAATACACAAAAAGTATTAATAATAGAACAACAAGATTTGAGTAAAGTAGTTTACACTAACCATATAGAGAAAATAGATCACGGTTGCTGCTGGGCACACGCTTGACGGCGCTGCCAGGTGGTGCCAGCGGTGGCGACTGCTCCAGTGTCAGATATTGCTGCCAGAAAGTGCCAGGAAGATCCAACAAAGCCTTCATTACTTGCTTCTGTGTAAATACTTCGGTATATAGAGCATGTTGATCTGGGTCTGCCGATGAGTAACCCACAATTGTGGGACCAAAAATCAAGGAAATGTTCTCAAGTGGCATCATGACCACTGGACAATCAGCAATGCGTTGGAAATGTAATACGAGGAACGCTAAAGTATCCCGATTAGCGGTCGGCAGCTGTTCCACAGCCCTGTAAAGGGCCTGCTCTGCCAGCTTGTTATCAGGATTTTGTACAGCGTTGGCAAAGTCCTTCCACTGGCTAGTGGGTATGAGGGGTTCACGTAATGTACGCAAGAAATCCTTCACACAGCAGCACAGCACATAGACATCAGTGTTGCCCAAGTGTGGAGTGGCCTTGCCGCGTAAGAACTGCTCCTTCAGAGCCTTGTATTCGCGTTCCGACGACGACATGCGATACAGACCAACTTCAGTTAGTCCGCGTGCCTCAATCTCATTGACACAGTGCACAATCAGGGCCGGTATCTTGGGTGTAATCGTTGGCGCAAAGTCGCTTAGGTAACCCATCACAGTCTTCGACGTGGGTGTGCCCGACTGCGGCACACAGCTAACAGTGAGCAGCTGGCGACAATCGATGTGACAGCGCACTGGACAATCACGACAACGCAATCCCACAGCACCAAATCGAATGCTGAAATGGATAAAGGGATTATATGGTGTTAAAAGAGAGTAATCTATGTTCACTTACCGCTTCTGGCACTGTACACAGTTGTCGCCACGCAAAAACGTCTTCTGACTGAAGCTGTGCTTGCGCATCAGTGGACGGTTTTGTTGAGCCGGCGAGGAGGCTGCCATCGCATTGAGTGGCGTCAATGGCGGCGCTGTGGCCTCCTTAAGGCCTGAGCGACGGGGCGTCGAGGACTTCTGGACATCTCCAATGCGCTCATGGCCTAGCATCATAGGCAGCGATTCAATAGTGGACTCGGCACGTATCACACCCTGTCCGTCCTGTGGTATTGTGACTTTGGTAGTGGCACAAAAGCGCTCGGCGCCCTGTCCCACATCCAATGTGTGATGATCCACACCAATACCAGCGCCGTGACCGGAACGACGACTATTTGGTGCTGTTGTTGGTGTACCAGTATTACTGGTATTGTGTCCTGTACTCAGACGAGAGCGTTTATTGCCCACACACGGTACCTGATTCTTGGGCAATGAGGGACGATGCTCACGCCACGATTTGGAGCGACGCACATCAAGAAAATCATCTTCAGAATGTGTAATAGACAGATCAGATAACAAAGAGCCAGTTGAGTTAATATCCCCATAGGATTTATCCTCGTGCAGTGTATTAAGAGATTTGCGCTTCCGCGTCGATGCCGATGGCATTGTATGTAGAAAGGCTAGCTTATCTCGCGTCTCGTTGTTAAGATTTCGTTCGTGTCGCAGCAAATCGGCCACGGCCATAATTTTGCTCTCCATTGCATCACGGTCGTGCTCGGCCTGACGCCTGGCCTTGATTTCAGTGTCAATGATACGACGAGCGTGATACAATTTGCCCTCAAGATCGCCCATTTTGGCTAATGATTTGTCCAGTTCCGTTTGCAGACGCGCATTTTGCGTTGCGTAGCCATTGCATTTCTCGTGATATTGTTCAAACAAACGCAAGAAGCGTAGGAATTCTATACAAAAGTAATATTTAAAATTTTATTGAGGCTTAAAAGGCATTTAACTCACCCTCCTCGGCGGTGCCTTCGGTCAGCACTTGCATGCAGCGCCGCAGATCGTCAAACGACGCCAACACAGAGAGCGTCATTTTGTGTTTGAGTTCGCGCCAATTCGTTTCTCACAGTATTCTTGTAAATGCTAATGCAAAACACTATTTTATTTAGTTTATGTTAAGTCCGCACACTTAATTTATATATTAATTCAAATTTGATTTTATTTACAACAATAAGGATGGCAAAGAGGAAGCACGCTTAAAGGGACGCGAGTTTTTTCTTTCCAAGTGCCGTTGTTTTAAATTTATACCTATTGATGTGCGATAAGTCTGTGCTAGCAGCAGTGTTGTCTTTTCACTTATCGATATACGTATTTTATTTTAATATTTAACAACTCATTCACGATCACAACAATCGAACACTAAAATATTATCGCTTTTTAATAATGGTATTCCCTAGTACTATTAGGATGCATGCAATTCTCAAAAAAATCAGTGTTTGATAAAATTTTTTATTTAACTGTATATTCTTC
Organism: Drosophila acutilabella; assembly: GCA_035046005.1. NCBI lineage: Eukaryota > Metazoa > Arthropoda > Insecta > Diptera > Drosophilidae > Drosophila > Drosophila acutilabella. Next base: position 8,580,403 of record JAWNOK010000024.1, on the reverse strand, counting down.
GATTATACATAACTAAATTATAGGTTATTGTTAGCTTTATATGCCTACAGTTAAGCCGATTTCAGTTTCTTTGTGCTTTTGGTTGAGGTCTCTTCATTTGTACGCTTCTTTTTCTTTTTAGAAGATGGTGGGGCATCATCAACATCTGCGACTGACAAAGAATTATCGACGCCGTTGGCTTTTCGCTTGCGTTGCTTTACGGGCACATCGTTTTCTGGCTCGTCAGCGATTGTGAGATCCACATAATTAGACTGGGCGCCATTGTTCAAGCACTTTGGGAACACACCCGTTAACACCGACTGACGGATATCGTGTTCCTTTTCCTCGAGAGTCTGTGTAGTGGACAACATCTTGCTTCGTATGCTGTAATAGTTTGACGTGGAGCGTAGGTTGATTGTTGCCTCGGCGCTTTTCTTTTCCGCATGTCGCAGCTTTTTGGATGTCTTCTTGGTCAACTCGATGCTTTCCTTGAAGTTACGTCCAAAGAACGGATGACGCACTGGCAACCTGAAAGTTTGTGGTTTACTTTGTTTGGGAAATGCATCGGTTTCCTCATCGGCACTGGGTTTCTCCATATTTAAACGCTTGCTGACGATCACGTGACCGGTCAGTGGCATCTGGCTCAGCGTATACTTTCCCTTTGCATTCACATAGCCAATAGATTGGGTCAAGGGTTCTGCATAATGTGTGGACCGGACTTGCAGGTTATCCACATAACGTCGTCCGGGCATTTTAATACGCTTGTTTGTCAAGGCACTTATATCCATTCCCTTGGGACATTGCACCACCCAGGCATCATGGATCGCATTATCGAATTCTTCTAATTCCGCGGCACTTTCACTGTCAAAAAGATCCTTACGGATCTCAACTTGTTCGGTCTCTTCCAGGTATTGCCTCTTGCAGGCTTTGGATGTCTGCTGCCCTAAATTTTTGTCTTTTCCCTTCTCTGTTGTCGCGCGTGTTATGTTGAACTGCAAGCATTTAAAATGTGTGAGTATTTTATTACTATACGCATTTGTTAACTCACCCCTTTTTGGTCTTCGTCTTCTGTTTTAAAGAACATTATAAACAAATAACAGAAGCACCGTATAAAAAACAAGAGCGGCAACTGCACGTGGGGAAATCGACAGTGTTGTTTAGCGCTTTAAACTAATCGATTTGTTGTATTAAAAATAATGTTGAAAATGATAAATTAAATTATAAACTTATTGAATAAAAATAAAAAATTATAATACGCTAGAGGATCTAAACTATAACTGTACCAAATATAAATTTTTTTAGAAATACTTTAATCGATATATCGGATGAGTCATCGATAGTTTTCCCGCATTCCATTCGCAATCGAAGATTCCGAATTGGATTTTTATTTGTTTCTAAACAATGTCGGTTGCCTCGCCAGCAAATTCATCAGTTGCGTTGCAAAGCAAACGCTGGAATGGCCTACGGAATGTGCTGGAGCGCGAGGGTCTGTTCTGTAAAGATGACTTTACTCCGTCGCCAGATAATTTGGAATTCCTACAGACCAAAGCCAAAGTGCTCATCATTGGTGCCGGCGGATTAGGCTGTGAACTGCTCAAGGATCTGGCGCTAATGGGCTTTGGTGATTTACATGTGATTGATATGGACACCATCGAGTTGTCCAATCTGAATCGTCAGTTCCTGTTCCGTCGCACAGATATTGGCGCATCAAAGGCCGAATGCGCCGCTCGCTTTATTAATAATCGTGTGCCCACCTGTAAGGTGACACCACATTTTGCCAAGATTCAGGACTTTGATGAAACCTTTTACCAGCAGTTCCACATCATTGTCTGCGGCCTTGACTCAATTGTGGCACGTCGCTGGATCAATGGCATGTTGTTGTCCATGCTGCGGTACGAGGAAGACAATACCATTGATGTATCCTCGATTATACCCATGATTGATGGCGGAACCGAGGGCTTCAAAGGCAATGCTCGTGTTATTCTGCCTGGGTTTACGGCCTGTATTGAATGCACCTTGGATTTGTTTCCCCCACAAGTTAATTATCCCTTGTGCACGATCGCAAACACGCCGCGTCTTCCGGAGCACTGCATCGAGTATGTTAAGCTCATACAATGGGACAAGGAGAATCCATTCACCGTTCCATTGGACGGCGATGACCCGCAGCACATTGCCTGGATCTATGAGCGTGCTCAAGAGCGCGCCAATCAGTTTAACATAAGTGGGATCACATATCGTCTGGTGCAGGGTGTGATCAAGCACATCATACCCGCTGTGGCCAGCACAAATGCTGTGATAGCTGCCGCTTGTGCCCTAGAGGTGTTTAAGCTGGCCACCAGCTGCTATGACAGCATGTCCAACTATCTAAACTTTAACGATCTCGATGGCATTTACACCTACACTTATGAGGCGGAGAAGTCCGAGAGTTGTCTCGCCTGCAGCAATACCCCGCAATTGCTAAACATTGAGAATCCCAATACGACAACGCTGGAGGATGTGATCAAGGACCTCTGTGAATCTGCACGTTTTCAGCTCAAGAGTCCGGCTCTGACCACCGTCATGGCCGATGGCAAGCAACGCACCTTATACATGGCCAGCGTGAAGAGCATTGAGGAGGCCACACGCAAGAACCTTACACAGTCCTTGGGAGAGCTCGGCCTGCAAGATGGACAATGTCTGACCATCACAGATGCCACATCGCCGACAGCCATGACGCTGCAGCTCAAGTACCATGCCAACGAGGTGGAAATGTCCTAAATGAACAAATAAAACTCAACAATTGTATGCAAATTATATTTGGGTCGTTTACTTTCCTACTCCAATGTTCCAATTCGAATTTAAAGAGTCATAACATTTATATCACATTAACAGCTCATGTCCAGAATGAATTTCTTGCCCGTGAAGCCCTTGAAATTAAGCGCTGCTGTGGCTGCATCTTTGAACTTTGCCAGCGGCACCATCTCATGTGTAGGAGCCACAAACTTGCCGTCCTCCATCAGTTTACAGATCTCCTTAAACATCTCGGCACGCTCTGGTGCACTGTAGTTCTCCTTGGACCAGCGTGTCATCCAGAAGCCACGGAATGCAATGTCCTTGAAAATGAGTGGACCCGTGGCTACAGTCACTGGCTCCCGGGACATGCCACCATAGGTAACCATAACACCACTATTATCTAGATGCCGGGACACCTCAGTGGCACTCTTGCCACCGACACAATTAAACGCCAGCTTTGGGCGCTTTAATTTGCCGGACTTAAAGATGTCACAGGTACGCATCTCCTCTTCGGTAAGCACTGCTGTGGCGCCCAGACATTCAAGCATCTGCTTTAGTTCGGCAATCTCTGGGCGATTACGCACGATTCCCACGCTATTGATACCCCAAGCACGGCACAGTTGATGCACGGCTTGTCCCACAGCGCTGTTGGCACCGTTCTGTATGACCGTATCGCCAGGGCTTAGCTTCACAAAGTCCTTGATCATGCGATACGCAGTGCAGGGATTCACCGTAATGGTAGCTGCTTCGGCCAAACCCACCTTATTGGAGATTGACATCAGTTGATCCTCGTTGTAGACGGCATGAGTTGTCCAGGTACCCAAGCCGGTTGTTAATGGCACCACATGTGATCCTACTTGCAACCCTTTGACCTTCTCGCCCAGACAGACAACCTGGCCAACAAATTCATTGCCGCCAACTGCTGGAAATTTCGGCTTCACTGGATATTTGCCTGGAAACCACAAAATGTTTACATAAGAGCCGGGCTTGGGTGTATAATCTACAGCATAGATTTACCCTGTATGGTGTTAATGTCAGCCGGATTGATGGGCGCTGCTAGAATCTTGACAAGCACCTGCTGGTCCTTTGGTTCAGGCAGTGTATCCTCCACAAGCTTCAATACATCCTGGGGCTCACCGTGTTCTGTATACTTCAGTGATCTGGCCACAACCGACATTTGGCGACACAGAAACGCTGTGTTATTAAAATTATTCAACGTTTTACGCAGCATTTTGTATTATTCTTCTTTAATTTTATAAAACACAACAATTTTCAGACAAATTCCATTTGTTATTGCGCCGGTATTCGGAGAAACAGCTGATTTTGATGTGATAGTGTTGCAAAATTGTGTAGTGTTTTCACTGTAATCGATATTGGTTTCGTAAAATATCGAAAATTAAATATCGTTTTTTAATAAGAACTGCTCTTGAAGCTAAGAAACTTAAAGAGGAATCATGGAAAACCCATCTTTTCTTCTTTCTTAGAAAATATAAAAGCATTTCAACAATTAAAAACTTAATAAACCATCAAAATTTATTAAAATCTGTTAACTTTGAAAAACTGTTAAAAATTTAAACTAAAAATAGTAAAGTGGCACTTCAGAATGCCTAGAAACTATACTTTCAAAGTTTTGAACGTATGATTGAATGAAGTTACCCTAATGTGTGGGTAATCACGCAACTTCTGACTTCCTTTTTCCGGTGCAACGCGGGTTATCGGGGTGGTTTGCCTTCATTAACATCGAAAAGCAATTTTTGTGGGACTATTAAATGCAACGACCACTTGATAATTTCCCACAATTTGACCTTCTGACTTTGATATCTATTTCTTTTCCTTAGACTGACCTGCTGTCATCATTTCCACGATACTAATAAAACTAGTACTAATTCCAACAACAATTTTATTTTGCAAAGCAAATACAAATCAATAACAGACAGACGGCAAAGAAAACTTCATGTCAAGTTCCCACTCCAATATAATACTGACCCCCCTTTTCGCTGCCATAATTATAGGCTGCGCTGCTGCTGTGCCTGCTAAGCGGGGTATATTAACTTTTCCCATCAGTTGGTAACATAAATTTAAATAATACTCTTGAATTTGTTAGGTATATAGCTATGGCGCAAAACGGTTAACAGATGTCTGCAGAAATGTTAAACGATGATCTAAGGATCTGTTACATTACAGACGAGCTGTAATATAGGGGAAAGCTGTAATCGGAGAACATTCGAATTATTTTAACAGTGCTGCTAAGCTGTGTGAACTGTTATATTACAGGAGTAAGGAGTAAGCTGTTAATGGAGATCAGCCGATCAATTTTAACATGTTTTATATTTAAGTCATAAAGTTAAGTATTTAAGTGTGTCATTAACAATGAGCATTTAAGCCGCATACATTGTTTACTTTATTTATACTTCTTGTGGCGATAGAAAGACGTTGCTGGGTTTGCACTCATAAAGCAGCCAAACAATGCTAGCTGCTGTTGCTGTCGGTGTCGCCGTCATCGCAGGACGAACCCCTCCGCTTGGCCAGCACACGGGTAACGAAAAAACCAATAAAACAAATGTATGTGTGAACTATTCGTGGGTCGCGTGCTGTGCCTCACGGGTGTCCCGGCATTCGACTTTCCTTTGGGCGTTCAGTTTACATTTAACATTCGACGGCCGCGGTTGCAAACGGTTGAAGTGGGTAAACGGTTAAAATGTCAACAACACGAGCTGCCAATCCGCGTGCGAACGTCTTCATACTGGTCAATCTGGGCTGCGAGGCATTGTACGTAATTGACCAACGCTTAAAGGCCCAACAAATAGATCAGGAAAAGTCCGCACAAGGTAAGTGCATCAAGCAAATCAAATAAACTGAATTTACAATCCTATTTCAGTTATACACGATGTAACCTCGGTGCTGTTGGAGCCAAAGTTTCTGGAATCGCTCATTAACGGATCGGTGCACAACAATGCCCAGCTGTTGACGGCCGAGCACTGCAAGTTCATGCTCAATGACATTGCTACCTGCTCGCTGATGCGCCTGGACGAGACCTCCATGGAGAAACTGTGGAATCTCATGACCATGGTCTACAAATGGCAATTGTTTGTCTCCTGTCACCAGCATAATTTGCTCGACATCACATTCCGGCATTTGGATGGCATCTACAAGCTCTATCCGGATGCCAAGCGGCATATGCTCATCGACTATAGCAAGAATACGTTGCTGGACTTCTGGAACTCTTGCGGGGAGGAGCAACAGTTGTCCATTTATCGCACCAACAAGTCCTGGCTGCAATGCTTCAACACTAAGATCTCGCTGCTCATACGTCTGGGTTTCCAGGCCATGGACGGCAGCTTTATTAACGCTCTCGACCAGAGTCACTACCTCGACTACGTGCGTGGCACTGGTGAAAATATTTACATAAAGAGCACAGAGCTGTCGGAACAGCAGCGAGAACCAAATCGCATGGATCAGCTGGCGGCGCAGCTCAGCATTAATCAGGTGCCACACGCTGCTACAGAGGATTTGCAGACCTTGGATGCAGGACAGTTCCAAAAACAATTCGAGCAGACCTTCTCCAACACGCTGTTCCCTGAGCTGGAGAGCAATCAGGCCAAGAGCAGTCCCACTGCCTCCGGCTGTGAGTTTGTGCAGCTGCTGGCAGCAGGAAGTAATCCCGACGAAGTGGTAACCACGGCGAGTGGCAACGGTACTGGTACTGGTCTCAATCAGCAGCTGCTCGATTTGTACAGCAAAATGCATTAAATGAGATTAATCTAATTAATTGGAACAATTTGTAATGCATAATTAGAAAATATTGTATTTGTTTGTAAAATAATTACAAAAACGTGTTTTTCTTCATCATCTTCTTGTGTTTTTTCTCCATTTCTTGTTTTTTTTTTGTTGTTTTTTCTATGCAGTTTCGAAGACATTGGTGATCCAACAAGATTACAAAAATTTTGAGCTTGCGACCTAGTTAAATATTAAGTATAGTTTAGTTTTTTTTGGATGCTGTTAGAACGAACAAAAATAAAAAAAATATTCTGAAATTTTTTCAGCGAGTCAAATCAATTTTAACAAAATAATAAACTTATTAAATCTTACAATTTGTGTCTGTGTGTGTGTGCCAGAAAGAAATAAATAAATTTAACAACTGCTGCAGCTGCCAAAAATATCAGAGTTTATCTTATGGCAACGAAAATTATAATAGGATTAATTAATTACTGCTTAATTGTCCAAAGGTTTTTCAGTGTTCGTCGCCGTGTGTCTTGGAGGAACGGAAAGGATGGGCCAAGTGTGAGGGAAGAAAAAAGAGTGTAGAGAGATGACAATGGTTGTGGTGATAGAACTGGTTGTGGTGTTGGTGGTGCTGGTGGGATGGCGGGTATTCTTTTCAGTTTGCGAGGCAGTTCAGTGCGTGTTATTTGTGTCCCAGACACAAAATTACATTTTCGCCTTAAGCGGCACCGCATCCATCATGATATGCAGCGCCATCTTGAGGCATTCCTCGGCCGAACTGATCTGCGCACAGGGATAGGCAGCGCCGTATTCGGTTAGGAAATCACAATACTTCTGATAGTTGCTTGTTGCGAATTCATAATTGTAGGCGCCCAATAGTTTCATATCCGTATCATCGTTCACCAGCGGCACCGTCGCCTTGTGCGGCATCCCATTGTACTTGGGATGATCCAATTCACACGCCTCACACTTGCAGTTGAAGCGATACTGCATGGACAAACGCTCCTGACGTTCCTTCTTGCTGAACACTGCGAAGTGGGCGCTAAACAAAAGACAACAGGAAAATATTAGCATCAAATCTCTTGAGAGCAGTTTCATTTGTAATCTACCCGTAGTTGTCGTAGAGGGACTCGCCCGCTTTAATAGGACGCAGCACAAAGAGATAGGCCTTAGTGCCATCGTAGATGCGTAGAGTGTTCGGAGCGCACGAATGATTTAGCAGTGATAAAAACGCATAGGCGCCGGAGGAGTGCGTCTGATCGTCCTTGGTCTCGTTCACCTGCTCAACGAGATCAATGCCATGCATATTCGATGGTGATGTCTGCAAGTGTCTAAATAGCAGATCCGTAAAGAAGTTTCGACCATCCTCGCCCCCCAGATAGTCCTTAAGCGGCGTATACTCGATGATAAAGTGCTTGAGTACGGCACAAACAACAGAACGCTGAAAGAGATCCGATACGGAACGCAATTGTTGATTCGTCACCAGACCATGGATGGCTCGATAATGTTCTTGGGGTGTTAGCTGCGTAAAGTCCAAATCAAAGACGCACTTTTGCTGATTACTCGGCTGATCACAGTATGCCATCAGTTCCTCGATGCTCCCATAAAGATTCAATGCACTCAATGTTGTGCGCAACGCAATCGCATGGATTTTGTTAAACATGCGATGCAATAGATCAATGATGGGACATTCATACTTGTGAAATGTATCGTTGGCCTGCTGCTTGCATTCCTCCGAGCAGAACATAACCGAACAGCAGCTATCGCAGGGTATAAGCGTTAGGAATCGCTCCTGTTTGCATGTCGCACATCGTATGTAGCGCATCGGTGGCAGCAGCGAGCAACAGAATGGTTGCTCCACCGCAATAACATCGCCAACGACCAGATCCTTTGTGGTCACTATAAAACGACCCTCGTCGGGTGTTTCGCGCAGCTCCAAACAGTTGGCAATGTACGGCACCTGACTGTGCGGCTCGAAGCTAAGCTTAAAGTCATAGGGCACAATATCCGGTGCCTGTTGCTGCACCAGCTGCTGGCAATCCCTTTCTCGCTTGTCCAGCTTATGCCGCAGCCTTTCTGGATAGTTCGCCTTGCGTGCCAGCTCAATGTTGGCGAGGCACTCACGATACCGCTTCCATTCGAAGAACACCGCCGACCGATTGGCATAGCCAATTGACAAATGCTCCGAGTTTGGTTCCGCATAGCAAATGCTCTTGTTATACAATTCGAGTGCCTGCAATGGGTAGAAAGCATATAAATTAATTGTTTAATAGATATTTAAGTGTAACACTTTGTGTTGAACTTACCTGAAAGTATTTCCTGTTCTTTAGGGAGAATTGCTCGTTTCCCAGCATGCGGAACTCCACGCTGCGCTTGTTGCATTTGTTTTCGCGCAGTGTAACGTTCAGGAATATCTTCTCCATGTACTTGAAATCGATGAGAGCGTGCTCAACGAAGTTCACCTTGGAGTAGTTCTCTTTGAGCTCATTGAATTTGCCGGATATGATGCCAATAAGTTTCCAATCGTTGAGTTTTTTGATCAGATCGTCGCTAACGTCGTATACATCCATTGTTACTTTATTTATTTACTTTTATTTGTTGTATTTGTTATTGTTATTCAATGTATCCTCGAGATGTACATATACACACACACGGGCACAGGAACACGCACACGCATATACAGACACGCACACTCCCACGTCTGTACACACACACACACTGTCTCTCTCTCTTAGCCAGACACACAAGCCACTTGGTGCAGTTGTCGTCGTCGCCGTCGTCTTCGTCCTCCTCGCCGTGTTTTTTTTCTTGCAAGTCGCGTGTGTTGCGTCGCCGCCGCCGTCGCTGTTGCCGCTACCACCGCCTGTTTTTTCACCAACAAAATATGATTGTGTGTATGCTTAAACGTGGCACTCCACTGTTTAATAGCGCTTGTGTCGGCACTTAATATGCAATTTCACAGAGAATTTCGATTATTATTTGGCAAATCTATTTGTTATGCCCCAATCCTGATCAAAATTTTAGTAACTTAGTTGAGGTTTTTTTTTGGCGATTTCGAGCCCAATGTGACCGCATATCGCGTGCAGGAAAATACTTATTGAGCAAGCGCAAAAATACCAGCAGTCACGCGGTATCAACTGTTGATTGGCAAACAACAAAGCGCCATCTGGTGACTGCAACTCGAGGCAGCCGTCATACAAATGTGTGTACATAAAATGCATACAAAGTGGACCAATTTGCTACGCTCGGTACATTTAGGTACATTTTCTATAAAGTAAAACAAGTAATTAGAACAAACATAGAATTTATATTCAACTCGAAATTAATTGCATTTCCATGAAATGACATTCACTTAGGATTTCTCCTCGCACCATTCGTTCTCCTTGCGCACCTTCTCCTCCTCAGCGGGCGAGAAATCGTTGGCAATGGCAAACGTCTCACGAATGTCCTGGAGCGACTTTCCTTTGATCATATTGGCGCACGTTTTGCAGGTGACATCCAATAGACCTTGAATATTCAGATAATTGGCCGCCAATATAAGTTCAAATAATGTGCCCTGGTCGACTTTAAGGAAGTCTGCATCCCACGACGAGATGTCATCGGTGCGCTTCTCCTTGTTCTCATCCTCCTGCGCCTCCTGCGGATCGTCCTGGGCGTGGTACGTGGCCCAGTGCAGGACTTTTCGCAATATCGCCGAATTCACATTGGGCAGCGGTAAAATACTATTATCGCTCTCATCACCCAAATCCTCCAGTGCCGTCTTAATCGTTTCCGAACACTTGGCAATCTCAATGTCAGTGTCGAAAATTTCCTTATCTGCAGATTCCAAACGAATTATGGGCATTTTGAAGGTGCTACAAACAGCAAATAGCTGACTAATTTTTATATTTACTTAGTAAATAGCTGACTACTTAAACTACTTACGAGTTTTGTCTGCTTTCTTTACAGTGTCACTTAATTTGTCCAACAGATGCGGATTAATGTGGTTGCTTTTCAAGGCACCACATGAAAAGCTAAAAATAAGTGCTTTATTATTTTTGTGGCTGCATTCTAGAAGTTAAAAAATAAAATAGTATTCCCAAGCGAAACTAATTTCGATTTGATCTTGAATTTGTTTATGCACTTGTGCATTTTATAACCCTTCAGTTATGCATTTTAAATTACTTACAGCTGTTAGAATTTCAATTTTATCCAAAGTGTTTATCCCACTTCGCTGATAAGCAGCATCACGGTCTGCCAGTGTGACCGTTTCACGCTCCGCGACTTTAAAACTAGCCGCCAAAATCAGAAATACCATAAATATTCTGTATATTTATATTTTCGAAGAGTTTTAAAATTTAGCACTCGAATCACGTTAACAATAATTTATGTAGAAAATTATACAATAATTTTTGGCTGCTTAGTGGAAGAATTTCATTTCCTATTCTAATAAGCCCGTGAGATAGTCCAACGTCTTCCCCATTATTTTAAGCACTGTGTCCGATAAGAAAGTAACCGCTTGAATTAGCATGTCTTGCAGATCTTCGTTTCGGAATGTGCGCAGGAAGCGAAACAGGAACAAGGCGGACACAACAATGATCACGGGCCACATAAGCGAGAGCAGGAAACGTGCTGTCCAGATAAACACATACCAAGTAGCGACAAATAGCACAATGTAGGCAATGAGAGTGCCCATGTCCGTGGGCATTCCAGCATTCTTTACCGTATAGTCGTAGATGACCGTAAAGAATGGGGAATCGCGCCAATCGCCAGGTTCGTTGCAAGCTCCGTGTGACATTTTCTAAATATATCTTTGCACTGAATACATAAACAAGGCTAACTTTAAATTATAATAATATAGTAGCGTACAATTTAAGGGGAACTCTCTACTTACATACGTAGTACTCGAATACCTGTTGGAGGCAGACAATGGCCACGACCAAGTTCAATTTCAAATCAGCTGATTGAGGTGTGGCTGTCTGCAAATAATACTAAAATACCAAAGATCGAAAATTGAAAATCATTATGCTCGATATGTTATCGAAATCACTTATCGAAATAACTTTCAGCGCGAGATCAAGGTATATCGAAAAACTAAGCGCGAATGTGTGAACAACTTAAATCTTCAACTATTTAAATTTAAGGCACATGAGATGAACGATTCAACTGAACTCCATGCAGGTGTTCATTGAACTTAAACGCGTGTGCTGCAGGCAATGCCCTGTCTAAAAATAGAATCGTAACTGATGCTGAGCATTTGAGCAGTAAGCAATTTCCTTTTCCTTTCAAACAGAAGAGGAGAGAAAGAGAGAAAAGGCAAAAAACCCTGCCAGAGGCGGCTGCAATTATAGTTCGGTGTATTTATTCTACCCGTCGCGCTTTTGTTCGCAGCCAAACGAATAGAAATCACATTTTAATGGCCCGCAAATCGCACAAACAACAAAGCCAAGCCACCCAAATGTTGAATAAGCAGAAATTCAACACAAAGTGTTTAGTGTTTTTGTTTAGTACAAACTAAGCAAAAATAATTTTTTTTAGTCTGGCTATGCGTAGCAGCACGATAATTGGCTGGCAATATATCGATTACAGTGTGCTTGTTAAACTATATATCGTACAATCGGGATACAGGTAAGTTCGTTGTTTACAATTTAGAATTCTGCTTCTTTAAATTATTATAATTCTTGTATTTTTAAATTGTGCAGTTACAGGTTAAATTCGTCGCATTTCTGCATTTGACAGATATTCGTGGTATTACATGACTGTTATGCAACCTAAAAATCAATCGAACGATGTGAAATTCAAACACAGACTATTCTCAGCAGGTTTTATAAGACTTTCATCGCATCGCGTATACATTAATCAATTGTTATGGATTGCAACAGGTGCACAGGTGCATAACGGCTTAACCGCATGGCATAAGAGCCAGACACAAAGTCTCGCTTGAGCACCCAACACATGCCAAATTTAATATGATGAAAAGGCCGCCCAGATTCCGTTTGAAATCTGAGCGGTAAGTAATAATAAAAGAATATGTTTCTAGTGGTTATCGTTAGCAAAGGTAAAACAGGTCAGTTCCTGTTTGAAGCACCTTTTTATGCCAGCTGGACACGGGTTAAGACATTGTCAAGTTGACTTCCAAATAAAAATCTTTTGTGAAAAAAGAGATGAACAAAATGTTTGCAGAATATCAAATGAAAGGAAGCGGAAATGTTCAGGCAAGAGTTGAGTGTGCAACAGGAAGCAGGACAAGCACAGACACACACACACACACACACACACACAGTGATACGTTGCAACACATAAAAATAATAACAGGCACTACAACTGCAACAATAACAACAGCAACAGCTTTTCGTTGTCTTTGGTCTGTTGTACAAGCAAATAAAGGCGTGACACAGTTTTTTTTGCATTCTCATTCAGTCACACACAAACACACACACACTGAGACACAGCCACAGTCACAGAGAATTGCAGAAACACATGGTCGTATCTTATTTATAGTCATGTTACTGTTGTTGTTATTGTTGTTGTTGCTGTCTCTGTTGCTCCTGTCAAAGTCAGTCAACCAGTCGAGGCAGTCACTTCTAATGCAATTGCAACAATGTCGCATAGGTTGCCTTTGCCTTTGTGTCCCGCTTGCACTCCAGTCAGCCACCCTCTCTCTTTCGCTTTCAATCTCCTTCCCTGCTGAGCAGTGCTGTCAGTTTGGCTAGGGTTTTAGCTACTTTTTGAATTAAAGTCGATAGAGCTTGGGGAATCCTTACAGAATTTAGCTTCTTTCTTTAAGACTTGTAAAATATTATAGTAAATTGTTAAAAATATAATAATAAACCGAAATTCACACCTAATTTTCCCGCTAAGTTAGTTGAAATTCCAGCATTTAGTTTAGCTATTTGTATTGGATCAAAGCAGCCATTTCAGGCCATGAAACGCTGTCAGTTGTAGTTGTGTGTGTCAAAGAGCATAGGTAACAACATATTGTGCCAGTTGAAGACCTTTGAATGTGGCATGTAGCAAGTAGGAAGTGGGAAGTGGCACAGTTGTAAATTGTTTCGGGACACAAATGAAGTGCCACTTAAGAGCCAGAGTTGATAAATGAATCTTTTCGCCTGCTGACAACTAAATCCTGCAAGGCAGTAAATAAAGTACATGAAATTTCATTAAGTAGTCAATTAAATAGTTTTCAACTTATGAAAGTCGAGCAAATTAATCAAAATTAATAGCCTTTTGATGCGTTAAGTCCGCGCACATTTGCATTAATTGCTTTTCAGCGATTCTGACTTTATTTTCTCACCAAGAAAAAGAGCGTTAAAAGTATGTATTTATTGAGAATTCTGATAATTCAATTGCCTGAGTTTCGATTGACAGATTCATCTGCATTCAATTGATTTGTGTGGCTTTTAGTAGCACTTGCTGTTTTAGTTTCTTTTGCTATCATTATCGGTGGTAAGTGACTGTGACAACATGTGGCAAGCACTTTTGGTGTGGCAAGCACAGCACATGTTTATCCTCACTTTAAGTGCATTAGATGCAAGTGGCAGCTTATCCGCATAAAAAGCGTAGCCCACGACCAAAATCTTTGCATCCCTTCAGCACCCACACCCTTGCTGTAAAAGAGCTTCTGGCACACGTGCCTCAACAGCTTTAGCTGTGCAAATCCGAAAGCCATGAAGAGGTTTAAAGTGCAGACAGCTCAAACTCAGCGTTGACCTTTCACGTTTGTTGCACAGGGTTTCGTGACGTTGGTGTCGCCTCGCATGTGAAAAACCATTTGATATTCTCCCACATTTTGTTCAAAATAATGGCCAGCAAGCCTCCCAAAAAGAAAGCCACATACACTTAGAGAAAAGAGCAAAAAATGTTGATTTATTTAAAGTGATGTAAAGCGTAAATTAATGGACACATTTGAAGCACAATTAAGAGCATAAGCACTGTAAAGAAATGTTTGACTTGCGCGCCTTTTCTCTCAGTGTAAGCCAGCAGAAAACGTGCAGCAATTGCGGGAAGTGAGCCCCAGAGATATTCTATGTTTATTAAGGGACGACTTGGACTGTTTTTCTTATACTATATTAAATTTGCCTGGGGAGCAACTGCTGTTCGCTTGGGGATTGCAAATTTGCAATTGAACCACAAAAGAGCAACAGGTTTAGCATATTTCTTTTGTGAACAGACACACACACCCCACACACATCCTATACACACCCTGAACTACAGTAAAGCCTTTAAAATGCATAGTCAGCTGCTTAATTTAAGGCAGCATTCAGCGAAGTCAACGCCTGGGGGCAATCAAAAAAGAAGCAAATAAAAAAAAAATGATAAAATATGAAAAACAGTTTTCTGCTTTGAGGCCAAAATGGCGGCTGTTTCTTCTTTTTTTTTGAAATGTCAGAGCGTAATAAAATTTGGACGCCTTTTACGCATTTTTAAGTTTTGCGTCGCTTTTGCGCATAAATGAAATTATTAACAAATAAATGCAAAAAAATAAAGAAAGTGAGCAGTAAAAGTGAATTATAATTTTGCTTTTTTTCCTGCTAGCGCTTTATCAACATTTCGTTTATTTTTTAATATTTTCATTCAATTTTGCTGGTTGTCGCAAATTTGTATGAAAGGTGAGAGGTGAGAGCAGGTGAAAGCTGGCGTGTGTGTGTGTATGTGTCAAGAAAACGCCAAGATGCTGCCGTGTATATGAGTAGTTTCCTTTTTTTTTCTTTATACTTTATTTTTCTGGAATTGGCAGCACGGAGAGCGTAGCGCGTAGAGAGCGGGGGGTGTAGGCGGGCACTGGACGGCGTGCGGTGCGTGGGCGGCGGGGAAGATGTGTCAATTCAATCAACTTGCTTTTCTTGCCACGCCTCGTCCCTCACAGTTTGCGCCTCTTATGGCTGTTGGTTACACAAATGAAAATTTATTGGATATGCTTTATGCATGGTTGACACAATATACACACACACACACACACACACACGCACTCCCGCTCGCACAGACAGGACTTTAGGACTTTGGCAGCACAGGTCTATATACTCGTGTATATTATATAATAAAAAATTTTCAATTTGCTGCACAAGACACTCGACAAACTGCGTCGTTTCAAATGAATTTTTGTCCATGCAAAAAAATGTACATAAGTATTTTTGTATAAATTTATACGTATGCATATTTCTGCGCTTTGTGTACCTATTGTAATGCGAAAATTGAAAAAGTTTTGCACACACAAAGCAGCCAGTATTCATTTACATTTGCTGTCCTTTTCAGTTCCTTTCACATCCTTTGTTTATCACTAAGTGACCGGCGCAGCTACAAGCGCATTAAGCATACACCGCGTGGGCCCGTCATTTAATTAACGTATTTTAGAAAAAAGTAGCCGTCTTTTCCCCTTTTAGCCAATCAAAAGTGTTGGCTAGCTAAAGGTCACCTTAGATAATTAACACACAGAGAAAAAATGGGGGAGCAGTAGCATAAGAGCAAACTTAAAACTTGAGTTTTGTGATCTCTGAAGTTGGAAAGTTTCTACAGTGCCTGCGAAAGAGGAACTTTTGTAACTTTTCACCTTTGCTGTGTGTGGAAAGAGCTGAAATGGGCTAATAGCTTGCTATATTTACCTTGAAACCTGTAGCCCAATGTTGCTGCTGCTCTACCTTAGCACGGCTAACTCAGCTGCCGTTCATGCTGCTTACCTTTCAAACACATTTACAAGTCATTTACATATATGCAACAAGGCGAATGGGGCAATGGAGCAACTCGGCAACAAGGCAACAAGCCAGCAGACGGCAACATGCCACGCTCTTGGCGTTGCATTAAAATTTATGTTTATAAAGCCGTTTAGCCAACAACTGCAGCATTTACAGCTGTTTCACTTATCCAGCTTGTGTTCTATTCTTGTACAAAACTTTTTCGCTTCAAATGGCTGCAAATTTTAGCTTAAATTTCCGTTTAAGGAGCAGAAAATAAAAGATTAAATATTTAGTTGGCAATAACTAAACGTAGCCATCAGTGGATTGCTTAAATTCCCTTTAACGTCAGCGCATAAAATGTGTTTCCTTTAAACTTTTAGCACCATTAGTGGTAATTTCTATAAAACCTGACCTTTTTCCCATCAAATTGAGAATATTATATGCGTTTGCTTCATAGATTTACCATTTGCAATGCAATTCTTTAGCCCATGAAATTGACTTATTTCTCTGCTGCTGCTGCACACACACCCAAACACACACCACACACACACAGCGACACACTCGCGCCGCAGTCTTTTGATGTGTTTTCCAAATGGCACTCGAATGTTATGAGCGTTAAACCTCAGCGCATGCATGGATATTATATATTATGCGAGATCTAATATACATACGACAGCTAGATACATCAGCCAATATCCTATGACGTCATGGGCCAGCTATGTGTAGTGGGAGAGGGGGCGGGGTATTTGCTGGGGTCACGTAAAAGTAGCTCGTTAAAAATTGATGATGTGCATCAATGCGTGACGATATGGCTTTCAGGCTAAGAGGAAATGCCACGTGGCACGCCCACTTCATTTGAGGGGCGTTGCTGTTAATCCATTGTCATTGCTTACCTTTACTCATACCCAGCTTTTGATACCTTTCGGAGCATTTATCAACATATTTGTTTTAACATTTATGACATTTTAAAGCCGCATTAAAACTCATAAAAAAGTCGCAATAATAAAGTAACCGTGTGATATACAATATTTCTAAATGTTTCGCATACATCTTCGAGGCCAGCAATCTTTTCATATGTCTGTATGGGTGTGTGAGTGTGGGTGTCCTTGTGTGAGTGTGTGCAGTTGACTTGCTAACCAGAGCAACTGATATATAAATACGTAATGCATGTCAGTTTGGTTTTGTGCTTTGATTTAACAGCGGCTGGCGGCAGTATCGTTGATTTATGGCCATACAGTGCCGCCAAAAAGTATGCAGCACTCACTTGTGTCAAGCTGCTGACATTTAGCGTAGGTTGCACCAAAAACTTATCAAAAGTTTAACAAAAATTGTAATGCATTTTAAATACTGATTGATCGACCCTCGCATATCTTACAGCTAGGCGTACGCAAATTTAATTAGAGCAGAGACGCGTTCACCGCTCCGTAAAGTGACAGCGTAAGGCGTGTGTGGGGAGCAACATGAAGGATAACGCTTGGAAGCGCGCGAAAAAGAGGCAAAACGTAGCATACTTTTAGGCGAAGCGCACATAAAATCGCCCTTAAATGAAGACGTATAAAATAAAAACGGTTATGTGCATTTTGTTGCAGACGCTTGTGCTTGTGCTGTAGAAATCTTCTGGCCATTAATTTTTCTTTCATTTATCGCTGTGCGTTATCAAAAAAGAGATTTGGAAATCCCTTACTAGAATTAAACCTGCGTCTGAGCTCTCTCTTTTTATTTTGTCTCCTTCCTTCTTCTCGTTCCTTCGTTTATTAACGTTGATTTTGTTTTAAGCTTTTGTGCACTGTCTTTATTTAACTTTTGGCTTTAGTTTGGACATTTAGCTGATGTCCAAAAGCCAATTAAATGGCCAAAACTGAAGATTACTTTCGCTAAACTTTTGTGCGTTTCGCCAAAGAAACTTGCACAACTTTCTGAGTGGGACTGTATTGATTGAGGCGTGTCAACGTTACCTCCCCCTCCCTCCCTCTACCGCTCTTTATCTTAATTGAGTTTGGCAAGTGTGTGATATTACGCATACGCCATGTGAGACCCGCTGAGTTTCAATGGAGTTTTTGTCAACCTTTGCTTTTTGGCCAATAAACAAAAAATGCTGAATACATTTGTGTTGTTTTTTTATGGCATACCATGGCGCACTTAGGCGTCAAAACTCAACGCATGTTATTTACCTAAAATATTACGCATACGCTAACAGTTGCCAATATATGTGATGTGCCAACACAGTAGCTCAAAAGCCAAAAAAAATACACACCCACGTGTGTTGAAAATGCTGTTCAGCCTAATGGAAAATTCAAAGCGTTTACCTTCATTTTCACATTTTTTTTTAAACATTTTTCTTGATAAACGAGTACGAGTACGAGGCAAACAGTTGCTTAGGCAATGCGAAATGTATGCTATGCTGTGCAGTGTTGTGTTGGTGTCAAGTCAGGCAGTATTCAAGCTTCAAAGCAGCCGCCGCGTAGGTTTAAAAATAAACCGTAACTGAAACTGAACCGGAACAGAAAGATAAACTCTTTTGTTATAAAATATATTTGTTTATTAAATTACAAATCCACTGTCCTACTTTCTATGATTACCAAACACCTTTTTTTCCCACTTTTTCCAAAACTTTGAGGGCTTAAAATCTTTTAACCAGGGCGTACAACAAGTTTCTGGTATTACAAAATGAAATTCCTCTACTTTTTGACATTTACCATTAGAGGTCGTATTGTTTTCTGCTTTTTTCTTTGCTTGCCTCGCATTCAAATTAATTTTACGTTTATTTACCGTAACTTGACCGTCTGCTGGATATTTTATATAGGTGTCGTAGCGTAAACTGCTACATTTCCATATTTTTGCATACTGGACGAAATTTTCATAGGTTACATAACGCATATTTGGGCAATAGATGGAAACAGGACGATGATATTCACAGCGCAAGTCCTCCATCCAACGACGTGGTATGATATGTTCATGCTGCAGATAATCTGATTGTTTCAATAACGTATTATCATCGTTCATGGCTATAACTACAGTGCTATAGAAAATGCCGTCCTGTATCAATTGTTTGGCCTCCGCAAACTTGTGAAACTCTTTGAGTATACAGCCAAATGGTTCGACATAATTCATTTCTGGTTCGTTCAGATAACAGAGCAATATCGGCGATATATATGCAAACCTAATGCAGCGTAGCACCTTGAGCACATGAGCGCGCCGAGCTGGCCAACCTTGAATCAACCAGAGCATCGCACTGTACAAAATCTGCACCAACAGAAAGGCAACAAATATAGTATAGAATTAGTGATGAAATTGTAAATTTGTACACAATGCGTACCGATTATAAACCCGCACCCACCTCCGCTTCCGAGTTGACAGCCAGAAAACTGGATCTCAATAGTTGGCATATCTGAAAATCACTCAAACTGAGAAACTGACGACTGCACAGCACCAACAGAGTGCAGCCTGAGATACGCGTTGAAATCGCTTCATTCACTTGTGAAATATCTGCATAAAAACGCATTTGATACATTAAATGAAAAGCAGCAAGTTCTTTGAATCTGCCGGCTTCGAGTAGCGTAAAACACAATTGAAGTAATGTGGGGATTCCTAGGAAATACGCAGTTCTTATTACCGCCACTAGATTCGCTGACTGCATGCGTGTGACCGACTTCATCATCCATTTGTAGATGTAGTCAAATATTTTCACCGATATAAATGAGTCGCGCAAATCGATCTCAGTATGCCGTCGTAGTTTCTTAAAGTATTTCGAATATGTGCTTAAAATAAGACCATTACAGACAAACTTTCGATTCTCAACTAAGACAATTGTATCAAGATGTCCACCTTTTAGCAAACTCTGTACAATTGGAGACAGATAATCTGTTTTATTATTCAAACGAACTTGTTGATCAGCTGCGTTTCTATCGTAATCCTCGTTGGTTTCTCTTGGCTGCAACTTATCGCTCAAAAATTTCCTTCTGATGTACGTAAAATGTTGTGACCAATTGTTTAATTTGGGTTCCAGGCCCTTGATGGGTTTAATATTATGGAATTTTGGTAAATTTGTGTGTTCTCGACTCTCACGATTTACAATTTTTTGCATATTCCGTACTTGTTGGCGTACTTCATGGACAGCTTTTATACATATTCAAATTCAGTTGATTGTTTTCATATTTTTTGCTTGTGTTGTTGATGTTTTTATGTATTTAATGTGACAGTTTTGTTAGTTTGCTTTGTTTGACAGCTCCAAAAATCAATTTCCGGCATTAACCGCTTATCATTTTCTACCCAAGTTGAGCAGTAAATTCTTATCTTTATCTTACGCTAGACTTAAGTTCAATGAGCGCAAGTTTGAGAAATATTATGGCTAGAATTAATTATGTTAATTGTTTTGAAGTACAATATAAATATCTAGACGCACGGTAAATATAACAGCAATACAATAACAACATATTGTTGACAGAGCCGCACACGCACAAAAAATAAAGCCACAAATAAAAAAGTTACTTTTTAAAAGCCGATAGCTTAATACGCTTTCAAAAACTCCAAGTTTTTGTAAGTAAATTGTAAGCTCACATATTTGTATATTTAAAAAATTTAAACATAAATTTAAAGAGCGCTCAAAAAATGTCTGGGAATTTAAATACCCTGTGGTAGTGCGCCGAGAGTGGTAGAGAGAGAATTGTGGGAGAAACGAAGAGAAAGAAGACAGAAATAAGACGTCGCCGTTTTGAGTTCTTCAAAAATTCATGACAAGTCGCATAAAAAGTGCTCAATTTTATGAAATGGAAACAGCAAGCGGCGTTCGCTGCTCTCGTCTTTGACTGTAGCCACAGCTGTGCAGCGTAGCTCACCTGTAGCTGTAGCTGTACCACCTGCTCACCCAGAGATTTTTATGCTTCATGTATGAAATATGCAGAGGGCAGACGTTTGACAAAATGATTTCCTAAGCTGCCGCTAAATTGTCAAATATTAACATGTTTGGTCTGCGTATGCGTGTGCGTGTGATGACATCATTTGTTGTCACAGCGCAGGGCAAAAGGATACAGCTAAAACAGTGCAGCTGCAGTTACCGAAATAGATATAGATATACAGCTAACAATATGCATATGCACACAGTTGCAGTTACAGATATATTTAGATGCAGATTTCAGTTGTTGTTGCTGCAGAGATACACAGATACAGTTGCACATCTATTGCATCACACGTAATGCGAAAAACGCTGACGCATGCGGTCGGTAGCAATGACATCACTTTACACGCACGATTTGTGGCAAATGCTGCCATAATTTCTGGCCCCGATGCTGTGGCGAGTGGGCGCAGAATGACCAATGCAAGATGGCGGCGACTTCCGCGCGCACAAACGGAAGTCAGGCAACGTCCGCAAGTGTGCGTGTGTGTGTGGGCCAAAGACGCTCGTTGACAATAGCGACACACACACACACACTTGCCATGTTAGCTTTTGGCTGTGGTCCAAAATAAGCGCACAACAACATTTTCGAGTACAGTCAGCAAAAAAGCTTGCACAAATGTGTTAAAAATGTGTTGCATACCTTGCGGCGCTCATCGAAATTTCACTGTAGCTGACAGCAATTAACGCCAGGCGGTTGATAAGCTATTCTAGTTGCACTTTTAATTATTTTTTAAGCTTTCAAAGTTGCTAAAAAATATTGAAATATTTTTTTGGAACACTTTCATTGTAGCTGATAGCGATTAACGCCTGGCAGTTGATACTGTAAGCGATACTAGTGGCATTTTTAATTATATTATAGCTCTGAAAATTGCTAAAAAATATTTAAATTTGTTTGTGGACCACTTTGAGTTGTAGTTCCATAGAAAAACAATTCAAAATCTTTTTAAAACCTTTTTTAAGTTTTTTTTTTCCAAGTTCTCACCAGGAAAGTTGTTACGCGCTGGGTATAAAACTTAAATAAATTTATTTGGTGTCTTTAACGGTCTATAACTGTGTTAATTGGCGCTAAAACATAATTTGTAATAAACCAACACGCCAATTAAATGTAAATTAACTAATTAACTATACGTATTAGCTTAGAATCCATATAATTTATAGCCGTGTCTCACTAATAATGCTGCCAATAATCATTTCATTCAGTTTGATAATTGTGCGTCAATTTTCCCACGCAAATAATGCACAGAGAGTAGCTGAAGGAGTAGAGAAACTATTGAAAATGGTTTTTGGCCAATCGAAAGGGGCAGAAATAATAAGCTGACATCATGCGATTGTAGATGACGTGCCCCAAGAGCTCAGCCACTCGCACTCCCCCGCTAGCTGCCCACTAGAAGCCTTGGACCAATGCAAATGTGTGCGACAGTAATAAAACTGCAAACTTGCCGCAATCGAGTCTCTCAATGGAACAATGAGCCAACGAGTTCAGAATGGGCAACGACCAAAGCAAAAGGAAAAGCAAAAGCAAAGGCAGAGGCAAAGGCAACAGCAATTGCCGCCAGCATTTTTGGCGGCAAACGCCTACGCTACACACACACATACACTTAGTTATGGTTTGTGTGTGTGTGTGTGCTTGGTGTTGGTCATGGCATACTCATTTTTGGCTTGTGACTGCTTCAGAAATCATTCATTGAGAACGCCAAGCACACACACTCTAACACACACAGAAAATGGTTCAATACACATGTAAGTGTGTCTATAACTATCTAGTATATGTCAGTTCATATCGTTTGTAGTTTTGTTGGCGTTTTTAGACCCCGTACTCTTTAAAAAAGAGTAAAGGGGGTCTATTAAGTTTGTCAGAAGCGAGATGTGCGTAACAGGCAGAAGGAGGCGTGGCCGACCCCATAAAGTATATATATTCTTGATCAGCATCAACAGCCGAGTCGATATAGCAATGTCCGTCTGTCCGTCTGTCCGTCTGTCCGTCTGTCCGTCTGTCCGTCCGTCCGTATGAACACCTGGATCTTTTAAACTACAAGAGCTAGAGACACCAAATTTGGAATGTAAGTCCGTTATTTTCGCGAGCAGATCAAGTTTATTTCAAATTGTTGCCACGCCCCTTACCGCCCCCGCAATGAGCAAAAAACCAGACACACCTCGAAAAAATTTGTGTTTTAGGCGAATATCTCAGTAACTATAGCACTTAGGAGCACAAATTTTGGTATACAGGTTCTTAGAGACAGCCTTAGTATAATGTCATTCAAAATTTTGAGCTGCCACGCCCCCTTTGCTCATCAGAAATAAAAGACTCTCCAGCTTCAATGCCTTGTTTCAGGCATTAAATCAAATAGTACAGTGTTGTAATTTAACATACGCTTAGAGAATTACTATTTCTAACTTTCCTGAAAGTGGCATCAAAATCCTATGTCAAACAACAGAGAAATTACGGTTCAAAGTCGAAGTTATTTTAAAGCAAAATCACTGCATGCGCGCAACACATACAAACAAACACAGAAACATACAAACATATGTTCGAACGTTTTCTCTACCTGCTGGCGGCAGCGCTGCCCGGAGCCGCTGGCCGCGCCGACCAATGCTATACATACACACATATGTATGTGTGCACATACTTATATGGAAATAATCGGAAGAATGATAGAAGAGGGGTGTGGTGCAACTGGTAGAGTTGCGGCGCAATATGGAACCTTCGTATAGATCGCGGGTTCGAATGCTGACAATGACGATTGTTAATTTTTTACTTTTTAATTTTAATTCAAAATGTAAATATTTCATTTTAATTTTTTTAATTTTTAATTTCATTTTAAAATTTTAATTTTAAGATAATGGGCATTACTATGGGAGTACGGGGTCTTTTACAGTCGGCTCGATCGACTGTAGCCTTTCTTACTTGTTTCGTTTGTTTTTGTGGCTTTTTTTTCTTCCTTTTTGTACTTGGCAGCAGTAGCTGATTGCACGCGTGGGCGTTCTGCGTTTTGCGTTTGGCGCTTTGTCTATTTTGTTTTCATATAGCAAATACATATTTGTACTATCCAGCAAATTGTTGTAAAATACTACGACCCTATATAGTCTATCTCGGATCTGACTTTGTGTGTGTGAGTCGTGGAGTGTGCGTATGTGTGTGTGTGTGCGCCATTAAGTTTCATTTTATGACAGCAGAAACAGTTGACGCAGCGTCTCCATTTTCAAAAACTGGAAATTCCATGAGCGCGTGGGCGCTGTCCTGTCAAGGCAAACGCTTTTCCTGCCACAGCACCGCACCACCGCACCACCGCACCACCGCCCCACAAATCCCAGCAAAAGTTGTAAGCAGAGCGGCTGCCGTCGCACGTCGCTGATTTTTCTTAATGGAATTTATGCGAGTGTGAAATTTATGTTGGCGAAAAATATTACTGAAACTGGCAAAAACTATTTTTAGTTTCCATTCAGCAGCTTTGTTGTCTTTGCAGGCATATTAAGTTTGAGATGAAGTCTTTCTGCCCCTTGTTGTTAGCACGTGTTTGGCCTTCGCTATGAGCCCAGTTAAGCGCATGAGAATAGCTTTGATTGTAGATTGGCCAACATTAATTGCAGTGCGTGGGAAAATCGTTCAATTTGATTCGCTCAGTTCGCAATTCGCAGCTCGCACAGTTCGCAATTTTGGATCCAAATTTCTATTGGCATTTGTGCGTCAACTGTCTTGTTTTCATGTTTATTGGCCACGTTTTAAGCATCGTGCGTCATTTTCCCAAACCCAAATCCAAAGCCAAAGCCAAACTCAAGCCCAAACCTAAGCAGCATATTTTCCTTTCACGTCAATTGATTTAATTTATTTTTTCTTCTTTTTTGGCATTTGTCAAACAGTTTTTGTCTAACTCGCGCTAAGCTTTGGTTTATTACAATTTTATGTATTTAATTTTGTAGCTTGTTATGCACAACCAACAAAAACCTTGACAGAGAAATTTCTTTTACTATTTTTCTGCTTCGTTTGCTCTGCTACGCAAGTGGATGGTAATTTGCTTTAGGGTCGTTGGATAGTATTTTAGTCAGGTAAGAAGTCTTAAGCAATTTGCCTTTAAGTTGGGGTTTTAATGCTACTCCTTTTTCTTGCAGTGTAGTCTGGTTTAGTTTGTGGCAGAATGGTGGCTTTTGCACCTCTCGACTCTAGACTTCAACTTGTCACAGGCAACTGTCAATAAAAGCCATATAATGTGCGACCCTTTGCCACCGAATGTTGCATAAAATGTCAGCATGAAAGCAGCGGGTGGTAACGGATAACGGATAGAGGTGGGTGGATAGCGGATAGTCAATAGCGGATGGCGAATAGTGGATAACGGAACAGGCGTGCCACACAGCGGGGTTGCAAGCTATTACAAAAGGCCAGTTTGCAATTGCAATTGTACACAAGCCTGTGTGTGTGGTGTGTGTGTTTGTGTGTTTGTGTGTGCAAAGCAATTCACAATAGTTAGATATGCGCTTTTATTGTCATCATAATTTATGGTTTAGTGCGCCCAGCGTATTGTGGCGTGGGCGTGGTAGCAGCCGCCCACATGGCCACATATGTCTTGTGGACGGAAAGGCAAGGAAAGGACAGGGGAAGTGGTGACGTGGGGGCGTGGGTGGCATTATTTTTCCACTGGAGCTTGGAAGCGAACAAATTGCTTTTCAATCAATTGAATTTGCAGTTATTGCACTCAAAAATTCGATCCACACAAAAGGTCGCGGCTTGTGGCCTAAAGAAATATTACACATACGCCTCGTATGCATCGTCAGACTGTGTGTGCTTGTGTGTGTGTGTTGTGGGAAGTTTAGCGAGTGACTTTCTATTCATATGCACTTATTGAAGTTTTCTTCCTTTGGGCTCCTCCATTGACTGGCAAAAAAGAACGCCCCCGAAACGTTTTGTATTACAAATGGAAATTTGTCGAGTTTGCCAAAAGCATTATTTTATTTATGTAGCTATAGACTATTGCCACATAATATATATTTATGTATACTATATATGTATTTAGGGGTATTTTGTAATTTTATTTTATTTTTTTCATAAAAATAAAACCAGACGCCGCTGACGCCACATGGCGCGGGTGTTTGCTTATTTATGATGTAGTTGATAAATAAAATAAATTTCATTTAAAGCACATTTCTGCTCATTATATTTATGCGCGCTATTTGTGTCCACAATTTTGGCCGTAAATAATATTTAAATTGCTTTTATTCTATTCAGCCAACAGCTAACAGCTAACAGGCTTCGTAATACAATCAATTGCACTGCTGCAGTTGACAGCGGATGCGATTAGACAACAATAGTAGCACAAAAGTAACTGTGAGATACAAGATACAAGATGGCCAGATACAAGATACAGGCTTATCTATTTATGACAAATATTATACATAGACCACACGTGGTTTCTATTCCGATTATGCTATCTTTGTGGATTATAAAATTACTACATTTATCAACGAGTAACATGATGATGTGAACAACGACAGCAGATGCATTTAAACACAATTGCAGCGATTAATAAAAACACACGTAACTATTACAGATATTACCTCAAGCATTATGTGGAGCTTATGAAAGGTATTGCAACTGAGCTTATGTCAACTGAGAGTTAGCAAATAGCTGAGTTAGCACAGATGTGCTTGTCAAATGCTCAGAGAAAGTTGAGCTACAAATAAAGGGAATAAAGATAAATAATATAGCCTCTAGTGTAAATATATTTAATTAAGTAAAGCTGCCACTTCCCAATCTATAAACAGCCCACCGAATTCTGTGTAAAACTATAGAGTTACTGTAATAAATAGTATAATTTACATTTCACCACATTAATATCAATGAATCATCTACTCGGTTATCAGCAAAAATACATTAAAGCGCTTTTGGGCAACGGACCGCTGTGGGCCTGGCTCTCTGGCTCTCTGGCTCTGTTCTGTTAACTTGGCATATTTTATGGCCGGAACGTGTTTGCAGAATTATGACAAACCGCCATAAAAGTTTGAAAACATTTCAGCACACACTTAGCGGTTGACCAGCAAACACAAACACACGAAATACCCAAACAAACACACACACACCGCTACAAAACAACTCAAACCGTTTAAGTTTTTTTTTTGCAGCTTTAGCAGTAGACACAAATAAGTCACTCAATACCTGCTGTGCTGTCGGCAGCGCAGTCGACGTCACTGCCCTGAGCTGCTGTAGAAGCAGGAGAAGGGAAGAGAGAGACAGTAGGAGAGTAAAAAGATCAGTCGCTAAGCCTGCGTTTAATAGGAAGAGAGCTTTAACGCGCTCTCTCTGTCTCTCTCTCGATTTCTTTGTTGCTGCCTCTTCCAGAGCTTCGTGTTTCACTGCGACACTGCTTGATTGTGTGTGTGTGTGTATGTGTGTGTGTGTGTGTGTTTTGTTTGCTTGTAATTAATAATTATGCTGTAAGCTGAAACTGACACAAGCCAAGAAGGAAGCCGCTGCTAAGCTGGGCAGAGAGAGGGAGAGTAGGAGAGGCAGAGAGGGAGCTGCAGAGGTAAGCAAGCAAGCAAGCGAGAGAAAGACAATTAGTTGAGCAGAATTTTGGTTTACTCTGTGTGTCTGTGTCTGTGTGTGGCTTTTGAGCTGAATTAGTTAATTTACAGATAATTTAAGCGCTAAGCATGTGTAGCATTCAGTTAGTTGCTCAGCCACACACACAGACACTAACACACACAGACATTGTCAATTAGTTGCCGTTAAGCGACTCGTATTTAACAGCTGTGTGTCCAGTGTCCTGCTGTGTAGCAAATTCTGCAAATTCTGGCCAAGTTTTGTGCTGTTGCAATTTGTAAGTAAACACCAGTTGGTGTCTGTGTGTGCCAGTGTGTGTGTGTGATAAACATGCCCAATTATAATGAACGGGATTAGACTAATGTCGAAAGCACTCGAGCATAGTTTGCCTTAATTAAATCGCCTGTCAGTTGAGCTTCAACTTGTCAATTAGCCATAACAATGAAAAGGCTCAAAGGCCGATTTTGTGTTTAAAAACAAACACAGTTGATAAATGCAAAATGCCTATAAATAACTTATTTTCGTGTGCTATTTTTGGGCGTAAGTGTTAGGTATCGAAGCTGTGCAAATATTTGTACCGAAAATTGAGCATCGGATTAGATTGCAAGCGGAATGAAATTTGGGGTTGTAGTTGAAGCGTCTGAGAAGTTTAGTAAATAAATGCGATAAATATACCGTCAGGACAATGTCAACAGTCAGGCAAGTCAGGCATTAAACCACACACACCACACACACACACACTCACACACTCACAGAGAGAGAATCACACACCAGGCCACACACATTTGCACATAAATATTTAATAAAATTGTGTGCCAAAAACTCTTCATGAGTAAAGCAAATGCTTAAGTGTATTCAGCTTGAAATCAGAAATTTGTGCTGAGATATTTGATTGAAATCATTTTTCTACAGGCATTTTGAATTTATTTTCTTTATTTCTGTTAATAAATTTATATTAAATTCGAGTTTAATTTAGTTTTGGTACAGAGCTCTGGCAGTTTGTTAACCACAGCATAAACTGTTTCTTTATCGCCTTAAACTAAAGTGTTTTAGGCACTCTTGAAATATGCTGCCATATGTTTTATAGAAAATTAAATTATATTAAAGGTGATGAAGTGCCAGAGTTGAAAATTCACTCGTCGTTTGTTCGCTCACTTTATTAAGTTATCATTGCGGCGTTTTTTGTCTATCGATGCTCTTTGGCAACTCAAACAACGCCCAGCACGAACACGGACACGCCCTCGCCCACGTCGCACTCAAACATTTACTTATAATGCTATGTGATTAGTTGCCAAAAAACGTAGCCTACTTTTTAGGGCGAGAGCTCTTTGCTCAAATTGAATTATGTTGTGAGTTGTTTACTCGATCGTTGTTGTTTTTGTTGTTGCTGTTGTAGTCTTATTGCTGTTGTTGTCGTTGTTTATCATTTATGTAGTTGTTGCAGTAATTGCTTTAGTTTTTGCCCATTGATTTGCATGGAAAAGGGTCTTCGTCTTTGCCTATGTCGTGGGCGTAATTTATGAAGTTGTCGCTGTCACTTTCGTGATGTCCTTTGTAGGCGTGTGGGGACTGTAATATGCTAATTTGTTTCTGCCCAAGTTCATGTCCATGTCTAAGTCCGGTGAGTTTATAGTTAATGCAAAGTGGCGTGACATCACAAGCTTGATGAGTAAATGACTAGTCGTTGGACTATTGCTAAAGTTGTTAAACGCGCACAAAATTACTGAAAGCAAGAAAAGTTTGTAACACCCACAGAATTCAGCCTAGCTCTAAGCAGAGAGAGCTCTTGTCTCTTTTAGTGCTTGCCGACAAACAAAGTTATGACACAACAAAAATAAAGTTGACTAACAACAAGCGCTGCTGTCGACGGCATGACAACCAAAAAGAAAAAAAAACTTTTTAAGCCCCTAAAAAAGAAAAGAAACAAATATATATATAATAAGAGGAATGAAAAACGAGAGAAAAGTTTGAGAGTAGTATGATGAACGTCATCAAGAGCAAATCAAGCGGGCAAACAAATAAACAAACAAAACTGGCAGCTAGAAATGAATATAAAACTCATCAACGTCATCGTTGCTCGGCCAAAAAGCAAACAAAAGACAGCAACAACAAGAAGTAACTGTTATAATAATGAACAATAATGAAATGTAACAGTTACAATTCCATTGCTCATCGTCCTTAAGTGCCAGACAAAAGCGAAGGCAAACAACTGCAGCCAAGCGCTGGAAGCAGCTGAAAAGAGTCAAGGAGAGAGGCAGAGAAACAGTAAGAGAGAGGGAGAGAGAGAGAGAGTATGGTAAATAAAAGCAAAGGCATCTTCTTTTCTCATTTGCATGCCTCACTTTGCATTACTTAAAACAAAAACTGCGCCACAATGACCACAGGATTTGCATAAAGCGCAGCCTCAGCCTCAGCCTTAGCATTGTCCTTGCAGCGGCAACGGCAGTGGCAGCTGTGATTCGATTAAGCGCCAACTGCAGCGACTCACACAGCTACAATGCCTTGAACTTGAACATATACTGCAACTCGACCCCTTTAGCCTTATTCACTTTCGAATTTAGCAGTGTAGCTTTATTTTAAATAAACTATATTTAAATATAGCTATTAAAATTTGGCAGTTTTTCTAGACTACACAAATGTTATGCACACATAACTCCAATTTAAATTGTTTTAATAAAGTCTACTTTATGCTGTAGGCAAATTCAAAAAGTTTTTGCTTCTTGGAATGCCAAACAATTTAAAAGCAAATAATTTCCATGAATTTCCAAGACAGAAAAATAATTAAAAAACATTTTTAATTCTTAATAATCCTTTGATATGCCAACTGCAAAAACTGCAAGTCTCATAGCTAAATATTTAATTTCAACTCTTTGTTTCACAAGAATTGTTTTATTTACTATATACTACAATTATACAAAAAGATTCACATCCGCATCGCTATACTAATGCAGCTATATATATTTATACGCATAGTGTAATATATTTAACTTTTTCATAAATTATTCATTCAACTTTTGGTTAGTTTTGTCGCTCAGCTTCAGTTAATTGCTATTTCTGTACGTATTGCGCCGTTGGGGATTTCTAGTGGTAGACCTAACTAGCTAAAAATAACAATTTCCCCTAAATAAAGTATATATATTACATAAGTATATATTTAAATGCTGTTTTCAATGTCAACTGTTACGCGCTTGAAACGAAAATTCCTCATACTGCTACCAAAAATTCAATGTGAAGGCAAAGTTTTTTGAGTGCCAAGTGCTTCAGGCATTTTTGGGGTCTGGCTATAAATCAGCTGGTGAGTGCAGTTTTGGGCCACAAAACGAATGCTTATATGGCATATGTCACACGACCATGAACTGTCGCTCTATTTCGCTGCTGTTTCTGTGTGTGTGTGTGTGTATCTTAGGTTTCTTTTTATATAATGGTAGGGTGCTTTGAACTTGCCAGTAAATGAATAAACCAATAAATGGCCCACTCCAAGTGCAGGCTCAAAACGATGACGACATTAATTGTCGTTGACGTTGTCATTTAATAGCTTTAAAAGACAATTGTATCGACTGCATGACAAGTACGTGCTACTAATGACGACTAGATATATACTAAAAAGCAGTCAGTTTGACAGGTTAATACTCATATTTAAAACATATAGGTCAGCGCAGCTATGACGACCCATAAATTGTTCTCTAATCAACTTAATATGCATTTAAAATATTTATTAATTAATATTTCTAGCCTGTCTATTTTTGGCGCCCTGTAAATGTAGTTAAATTGTGTGCTTATTGCGATTGCATTCCCTACAAATAGTCGAGACGTCGTGTAAATGGCTAAGTATGTGAATTGTTTGTTGTTTGCCCGTTGGGAGACCGACAATGCGTTGGTATTTTTACCAATATGAATATAGTAAGGCATAGGAATATTAGAAAAAGACAAAACAGGGAGAGAAATAGAGAAAATCAATAGGCAAACTGAGCTCACAGCGCGTGCGAGTAATCAAAATGACATTTGTTGTGGTCACAACGACTGTGCACAGTTAACTATGCTATAATTTTTCCCTGTATTCTTATCGCTTGGGTGGTCGGTGTTGGTTATTGGCAGTTAATCTTGGGTTGTCTTTGGCGCATTGATTTGCTCAAATCTGTTATGTAATTGCTGGTTAAAATGTTAATTGGATCAACATTAGCCAAGCCATAAAATGACGTGGCGATCAATCAAAGTCTAGCTTATTTTGTTCCATTTAAATTCAACCCTCTCATCTTAATAAAGTTTAATTAATTTTGAGGCAATCATAGAGCCATGACAACAATAAGATTGCCTCACATTCGACAACGTCGCAATAATTTCCAATTAACTCAAGTGAACAACAAGTCAAAGCACCTAGAAATAGGTGCTAAGTTGGGGCAACAAAATGTGGGTACATTTAATATTGGTAGAAGTTAAAGTTAGGTCTCTTTGAGTAAGGAAAAAGTCTAGTAAATAAATATGAATGGTAATAAATGTAATAAGATCTCTTTTCATAAGCAAACATAAGCCGAATTTCTAATGCCCTTTTCGGTACCCTAAAATCATTTGTTGAATTATTCAGTTTGATTTGTATGAGTGTATAAAATCTGTCGATAGTAAATCCGATCAGGCAAATTATTGCCGCACTAATGCATTGATATTTATCCTTCAGCGCCTTATCGACAATTTTCAAGCCGTTTTCAATGGCCACTTGATGGGGAAGGTGGAGATGGACGAGGCTTAGGAGCACTTCGGAGGCTTGGATGAGTGCTAAACGGCGTTGCCAGCATCGCAAATGAATTTTTGGGAAAAACGAGCACACTTCAATG
Source organism: Drosophila acutilabella (assembly GCA_035046005.1). Taxonomy (NCBI): domain Eukaryota; kingdom Metazoa; phylum Arthropoda; class Insecta; order Diptera; family Drosophilidae; genus Drosophila; species Drosophila acutilabella. Next base: position 8,548,024 of record JAWNOK010000024.1, on the reverse strand, counting down.
CCAAACAGGGCGTGGCAGTCTAAGTAGTGAATGTAGGTGTGGGTCTGGCTGTGGGTGTGGGTGTAGGTGTGGCTTCTTATGGATGGTAGGATGTTGCCTGAAGGACTCTGGGCAAAATCAGAAATGTCAATATTTCCAGTTGAGCGCGGCAAAACAAGCGGCGTAGAGCGAGGACATTTTTGCCGGAAACTAATTTAAGAAAATTATTCGCATTCGCAGAACTGGGTGCGAGTTGAGAGGCAACTGTTTTATGTCGGGAAACTTTATGTTTTTTATTTTATTTTGGACATGGCACAATCAGGCTCAGTACACGGCGTAGATAGAAGCCCGATTTGCTATTTGAAGCGGAAGTGACCCTTGAAGTTTGATTTTATTTGTGCGGCGTTGCCGTTGGCAAACAGATTTAAGAGTGGACCATTGCTCTTCTTGCTATCTGCCTCACTCCTTCCCTCTGTCCCTCTCACTTCAATTCATACGTTTTACAGTACATGGTATTTATTTATTTGTTGCTGTTCAATTTTTAATCAACGACTCCTTGGCATCTTGGCAGCATCTCGTACATTTTATGCAATTTCCTGTTTGGCTGTAGCTGAAGTCAAATAGCAAAAGCAAAAACGAGAAACAGTACAGAAACAGAATAATAATATATATAAAAAAAAATATATATACATAAAAAAAAATGTAAAAGAAGAAGAGCAAGAGGAAGAAAAATAACTCGGCTGTTTGCCTATTTTTAGCTAGCATCCTACAGAATTCAATGTCAACGACAGCTGCAGCAACAGAGTGAGAAAAGAGGATAACGTACCGTCCCCTTATACCTTCAAACTGTCTTCAATGGCAAAAGGCACTCGTGACGGAAGTCCGTAAAGCTGCCATCAAGTGCCAACTTGAGCATAAATAGTTAAGACACGTTTTATAATGGACAAACAACTTGATATCTGTCCGTGTAAAATTGTCAGTAAAATGGGGGAAGGAAAAAAACTGTAGCATACTTATCAGCGCTAAAGCAATTATTTAAATTTTATATCTAGACAAGTTCTCGGCAAATTCTATTATTAGTAAGTCACTCAAAGCTTCATTTCATTAGTACTTATGTATTTTTAGCTATACATTTTTAAATATGCAGTTTCTTAATTTAAATTCCATTGCGTTGGCTTGGTTTCTCGCTTGTGTTCTAAGAAAACTAACTTTTGGTAAATAAGAAAGGTGCACAAATGTTAAATGAAAAAAACTAACAAATATTTGGTACTATAGATGTTAAAAATATCTAGCAATGTCTAAAGAATTGTATTATTTTTAAAAATTTTAATTGATTTTAATAAGTTTATAGAAAACCATAATTTGGTAGTAGCGAGCTTTAATATATTTAGCGAGAAACTCCAGCGATATCGATATCTGAAACACATTAAAAATGTATTGTAAATTCGCAACTTTTGCGCTGTTCTTGCGACGGACCTAAAAGTTTAAATGAGTGGACAGTCAAGGTGTCAAAGGCAAAGACAATGGAAGCATGCAGCACCGACACACACATACCTAAAGCGAAACACATACATGCAGAGCATCGTGACCGTTAGTCGTGTTCGTGCTTACGTCACAAATATGCGTAGGCGTCATCATCGTGCGGCTGCGGCGCTTGCTCGTCGCTGTCGTCGTCGTTGTCGCTCATTCAAAGAGCACAAGAGTCGTCGCCGTCGTCGTCGTCGTTGCTGTCGCTGTCGCCAGTCAGTCGGCAATGTCTCCATGCCGTACACACGACGCTTTTCCCCAACTATGGAGCGCTGTTTGCTCAATGAAACTCGTAACTTCGATTTTATTTTTGTTGTTGTTGACGTAGTCACTGTAGCTAACATCGTTTTGCGTTCACTGCGCCGACTCCACGCCAAATCATCTGTTGCCTCCCCCTAGGGCTGCTCCTGCCTCCCGCTCGGCTCTCTCCGCTTGTCTTGACTGCCTGTCTTGCATTTGGCTTGTGGTAGGACAGTTTATGAGCTGAGTTCTGAGAACTGGGAATGGGAGACAAATGTTGCTCGATGGCTTGATTTTCTCAGTACACTCAGCTGTTTGCTGGCCAAGCATGCTAGGTGTGTAGACTTTTGTGTGTTGTGTAGAGTTTTGTGCAACAAATTGTGTATTGAAGCCGGCTTTTTGTTTGTTGAATAGTTTGGGAAAACTCAGAGCGCATAAGCTTAACTTAAGGACTTTGCTGAACAATCGCTTATTATATTTTATGAAATTTCTCCATTGTCTGCAATGGATACAAATTTACAAATTTTTAAGTATTTTCTTACTACTTAGAAAGGTAAAGTAGAAGATAGACTAGGTTCCCCTGTTTATGGCTAGCAAACTTCAAGCTGAACTTTAGCTGGCTTAAAACGGTATTATAAGTGGTTCGTCAGGCTCGTAAAACGTAAAAGCCGCAGACATCGTGACGACAACAGTTTACCGAATCGAAAACTATTCCCCATTTACCCCAACCTCTACAGACACATACACATAGAGATTCAGTATCTAAAACAACAACAAGAACTGAAGCAGAGCAGCGCAGAGCAGCAGCAGCAGACGATGACGATGATCTTTTGCATAGTATAAGTGTAACTACGAGTCTAACGTATAACCGTAATTCTCCTTCATTCATGGCATGTTTCGGTTTCATTCGGGATTCTCAAAAAGTGCCTGCAATTCATGTGCTCAGTGTTTAATATAGGGAAATGATTTTGTTGTTTTGTTTTGGTTTTCACAACTTGCAGATGGACAAAAAAGACATGTGTGGGCGTCATCAATGTTCGAACTCATGTGATTCGAATGAGGGGAAATAACTTGTATAACTAGATTAAAAGTTTTATGCTATGGGAGGCTTAGAATTATCATTTGTTATTAGGGTAAATTATGAAATTAAAATCTTAAAGTTTAGGCAAAGTTTCTAGTCCTTTATTTCTAGAAAGAAATACTTTGCTAGCCATTTCAAAAACTCCACTGACTCAGGTGTTGTGAAATTTACAACCTGCACAACTCATGGAATTTTCCCTTGACATGCTCATCAAAGTTAGCTTTATTTTAGGTTTTACCGCTGTCTAAAATACCATTGAATCAATTAGCCAAATAAACCTCAATTTATACACATACACGGACGCACACACATAAGACTATAATGAAACAAAAGGATAAGCGTATGAAGCAGCAATCAACTTGCTGCTGCTCCTGCTGCTAATAGGAAAATCCTATTACCATTTGGGACTAGTCATGTGCGAAAATTCGAACGAATTCGCTTGCCCCTCTCTGGTAGCAACAAAAGGAATAAAAAAGAACATCATATGGGAGATGCCGGCATAATAGTAGCAACAGCAACAGCAACAGCAACAGTGAGAGCGTTAAACTACTCTCCCAACATTGCGCTCTCTCTCAGTGGCTTTGCTCTCGCTCTCGCTCACACCACACGCTGTGTGGGTAACGGTCTCGCTCTTGGCAAAACTCTACACATGACGCAGCAACGGTTGTTCGCGACGCTCTGACTTCGGCTCCTATTTCGTTGGCTGGTTCGGGCTTCGTAATCGGCTACAGCTTCAGCTTTGGCTTGAAAACAAGTGGTTGAGCGTGCGGTCTGCTCAGTATTGAGCGAACAAACGTAAATGTCGTTTCGTGCTCGTTGCCCGTCGACTGAGTACACGCACAGGAAGCAGCCGCAGTCGCAGCAGCAGCAGCAGCAGTAGTAGCAACAGCCAGGAGCAGAAGCAGAGGCAGACGCAGCAGCCAACGGGCCAGGACAAGTGAAATTCGAGGCACGGGCGACAAAAACAACAGCAAAACAGCAACAACAACGAGCAGCATTGCCCAAAACGAATGCACAACGAAACTCGCACGACGACAACGACTAGAAACGACAAACACACACACACACTCACACAAACACATACACGTAGGGGCAGGCCGTGGCATGTATGACCATCCATAAAGTTGAAATACGAAACGCCTTGAGGAGAGCAGCATTAACGTCGACGTCGGCGTCGCAGTTTGTGACGGCAGCAGCAGCAGTAGCAGTAGCAGCAGCAGCGACCGCGTCAGGCGGCCAAGCAAAAGGCAGACAAACAGGCAAAACCTGCTGAGACGATACGACGAGTCCTTGCTCGTCGGTTCATACGTGCGGAACACTGAAAAGACACACTAGAGGAACTTTTCACATCAAATAAGACTCCACACACCATTCAAAAAGATACAACAACAAAAAAGGAAAAAAAAATATTCAGTAAAATAACAACAACAACAAGCAATCAAGTGAAAGTCGTGAGAAATTTAAAAATTATTCAAAACAACCAAACGTTTACAACATCAACAATATTATTAATAAATAAATTACGAGTTTTTAAAGTGACAAACTTACTTATTTTTTCCCCCTTCTACATAATTGAAAAACCTCAGAAATTATTACTATAAAAATTTTCGGAAAATTTTCAAAAGAAACCAAAGAAAAAATGTTGCAAAATTTGTGAAACAAATGCATGAAAAAAGTATAGAAAACTTAAAACAAAAGTGCCGCTGCTGAGCGCTAAGCAAAAAAGTGCTAACAAGTTCCTTTAACAACAAAAACAAAACAAATATATACAAATATTATTAAAAACAAATAAAAAATAACAAGAATTAAGTATTGTTATAACTATAAAATATACAAATTATACACAAATGTTTTCTTTGCATTTTTACTAACACCGCAAACAGTTGAAAGAGAAAAAGGAGTAAAATCTAAGGATTAAAAAGTAACCCAAGTGCCGTGCGTTGAATATCTCAAGTCATAAAAGCATTAAAACATCTCAATTTGGCAAGACCAGAAAGAAGAATCTAACGGGAAGCTATAAACACAGCGAGCGGTCAGAAAAGAAAGATTCTTAGTGACTTCCGTGCCAGCAAGTGAACTGTGAACTGTGAAGTGAAACAGCGAAAGAGAAAGAGAGATAGAGAGAAAGCAAGCAAGTGCCGACGGCAGAGATTTCATACAACATATACATGTAAATCTATATAAATCTATACATATATATATATATAGTGTGCAGCAACTAGTGTGTGCGTGTGTCGCGTCTGTCTGTCTAACGGTCTGCAACTCCCTCAACAAAGGCCAACAAAGTTCAACAAACAATATAGAAGCAGCGGCGGAGGCAACGGCTAAGGCAAAGGCAGCGGCAGAGACACTTCAGCCTGAAAGTAGACAATTGATTATTGATTTTGTCTAAAGGCAACTTCACAACTCACTCTCTCACACTCTCTATTACCTTTGCACTCACACTCCCTCTCTCACCCACACACCTTTAGTGAGAGCTTAGCGCGCTAACTAGAACGCTGGCAGTGTTGTGCAATGACAAGCGCCACTAGCGCCCAGTGTTGAGCAGCGAGCATGAAGACATTGAAGACTTACAAGCGCTAGAATCACAAAGCAAAACAAAGCAAAACAAAACAAATATAAGCAAATAGAAAAGCAACTACAAGTGGTAAAACATCGCGTACTCGTTCGCACTTCTGATCGCACCCAGTAACTTTCGCTCGCCCACACTTCGCACCTCGAAAGTCGCCACCATAAGCCGTTTAATTGAGAAAGTGCGCCAAAGCAACAAAAAGAAAATGTTCTTTTCGCTCGCTCAGACTTTGGTCTGTGTGCTGCTCATCAATGGCGGTCTCTATGCGCTGCATTTGAGCGGCAACGGCGAGAAGCAAACGGGCACTGGTTCCGCTACTGGTTCCAGTTCCAGTTCAGGCTCTGCCGCCGCCGCTGCAGCCGCTGCCTGGCAACAGCAGCAGCAACAGCAACAGCAGCAGCATCAGCATGCGGGCGGCGGAGCGCCACCTGGCGGTGGACCAGGCAACCCTAACCATGGCCATCGATCGGACGCACATCGTTCAGCTGCAGCGGCTGCCTTTGAGGCGACCACGGGACGCCTGAACAAGGAGATTGCGGACATGGCGCAGTTGGAACGCGAGCGTCTTATGCTGCTCGGCTTGGCCAAGCAGACGGCCGAGAGTCCTGTTGCGCCCGCTGGCCATCATGGGCGTCCAATCATTGCGGGCCGCATACAGATGCAGCCCAGCGAGGATCTCGATGTGGGTGATTATCCGGCGTTGCTGCAGCAGGCGGCCAGGGGCTTCATGTTTGGCAGCGTACAGAAGCAGCCGCCGCCACCGATGGCCGCTGATGAGGATTATGAGGAACTGCGCGAGTTCGGACGCCGACCCGTGAAATATGATTATGGGCGTGTCGTGCAGCCGACGGAGCGTGAACTGGAGTCTGAAACGTTATATGAGCCGATGCATGGCTTCGGTGACTTTGACGACTTCTCTGAGCTGGAACCGAATCCCGAGGATCCGCATTTGGGCGAGGAGGAATTGCTGCGCGAACTGGATGCCTATCAGTATCCAGGACTGGAGGAGGAGCTGCCCGAGAATCCCTATCGCACACTGGAGCAATTGGAGCAACTCGAGCACACTGCACCCGAAACACTGCAGCAGCTGTTCGAGCAGCACCAGGAGGCACCCGGAGCAAAGTCCAATCAAAAGTCCCATACTCCACCCAACTACAACATACGCATGCAACAAAAGTGGGCACGAAAGCGCTCTCAGGGCCAGAAGCCAGCGAATCTACAGCGCAACATTTTTGGTCAACACTTTAAGCAGCAGCGTGGCAAGTTGGCCCTGGCCAACTCCGAAGCTACGGCTAGCAAGCATCTAAAGGCCTCAACACGTTCCGGCGGCTCTGGCACAGCCAAGCTAAATGAAAAGTCCAAACAGAATGAACATGGACAAGATCAGCAGAAACAAGCATTGGAATCGGATGTAGGAGCAGGAACAGGCGCTGCAGGAGAAGTAGGAGCAGCTGAACAGCAGAAACAACAACAGGCAGCACAGCAATCACAGCAGGAACTGAATAAGAAGGAACTAGATCAACAGTTAATGCATCCCAATCCCAACCATAAGCGTTCGGGTAGCGGTGGTGCCGCCAATGCCGTCGGTGGCATCGGTGGCTCGCACTATGCGTCACCGCAGGTGTCCCACAGCATTGCCAGCCAATTGATGCTGCGCACGCCGCGCGGCCAGCGGCAATACGATGTGCCACAAATCGGTGAGTTGCAATTGCAATTAAATAATAATTAAATTGAATCAATGGGGTTACAAGAGAGCTGGTTTGATAGAGGGTTTCGAATCGGTTGAGAACTGATAATATATCTATATGAACTATTATTTATCTGAAATCAATCAAATATTATTCAGTTTATAATATAATTCAGCCTAGTTAATCGGATTTTCTTTAAAAGAGAAACGGATCAAAGTTGTGTATATTTAAAGCCTAAATTAATGTGGAATCACTTTAAACAAAAATCAATTTAATATGTTGACTTGATTGAGTTTCAAAAATAATTTGTATGCTCATGTTTAATTAATTATATAGTTGATATAAAATAACCAACAAATTTAGCAATTTGCATGTATTTATTATGCGATTAAAATAATTTAAATGTCAAAGATTAAATAATCTAAAATGGTAACGAGCATAAAGCTAATTGTGAATGATAAATGAAAGCGTTCAAAGTAAATTTTCGCTCACTCTTTTTGGTACCTATCAAACGAATAACAAAACCCATATCTATTTACTTGTATATGGCCCTAAAGTACTCATAAGTTTTTCCTAATGATATTCATATGGTATTCCCACCACAATACCAAAGACATATTTATACAGTTGTCTTTAGTCTCTGGAATATGTACTCCAAGTTTGTTTTCCTCACTTAACCCTGGCGTGTTTACGTTTGTATTTCTGTAACCATTTTCTTGATACAGTTATTACTATTTTTGGACTGTATACACTACCACTACCAGAGTATATATATATATATATGTGTGTGTGTAATGCTGGGTCAAGCCCACCCAGTTAACCCCCTTTTGTTGGCAGGGAGGAGGCTACTAATCGCTCCATTTGCGCTCTATTTTTGTCCCGACATTGTTTTTGTTTCTGTTTCTGTTTCATACTACGTTTTTCTCTGTTTTGTACAAGTGCGATAAGGGATAGTATCCACTGAATATATATATAATATATACTATATATTCTGCTATATTTGAATGACCCACGGAACTGTCTGGCGTTTGCATAATTCATATTTCAAAGACTTCAGACTTTTTTATATTTTTCGCTTGTTTTTGCCGAGTTTGCGACGAGTTTGGCAACAGAATTTGCAGTGAATTTTGCGTTGGCGTCCCGCTGGAATTTAATCCTTTTAGCCAGCAAGCGACTTGATGGTCATCAATCAACAATTAGCCGTCATTTAATAGATTGTCAGTAAATCATTTGTCAACAACAAAAAATGAACAAAGTTTTTCATTTCTTTTTTATAAGCCCCTCGAATAACTATTGTGAGAAATGTTGGCGGTATAATTTTTGGTTGAACTATTTTTGGGTACGAAAAGCGTCAAACTTTTTGGGCCAATTGCATTTAGCAAATTAGTCGCAATGTCTGTGAGCCAATTTGTGAGCAATTTTCCATTGTGCAAGTACAGTTCGTCGTAGACTTTTCTTTTGGTCTGCTAACTTTGTGCCCATTCCAACAAAAAGTCGCTTAATAGCATTTTCTGCCTTTGCTAAATTACTTTATAACAAGTTTTGATGGTCGCCATGAATACCGAATGTTAGCCAAGCTAACTGTTACTGTTACTGTAACTGTGCTCTATGTTGGCTATAACTGTTACTTGGCCAACTCCAAAATCCTTCAACTTTGTGTGGCATCTAATCAATTTTAATTTTTAATTATCACTTTCAAGTTTTGTGACATAATTTTTATGGCCATGAGCTAAATGCCAAGCCGAAAGAGGCGTCTTAGGGGGGGCGTGCCATTGAACTAATTAAACTGAGGAAAATTTTCGAAAATTTTACACTTATTGGTGGGCGTTGTTATGATTTTTTAATGAATTTGAAAAGTGTTTCGCTTAAAAGTTTATCGCGTCGTTTATGCAGTTTTTAAAAGGGTTTTTTGTTGTTGTTGTTGTACTTCAATCATACCTTTTAATGGGTATTATAAAGCTGTGTATACTTACCAGTATTTAATTGCTGCACTTTGATGTTTGCTGTGAAAAGTTTTTGGAAATTTTAGTGTTTAGAAATTTATAGCCATAAAAACTTCTAATCGTTAATTTATTAACTCGAGTTTGTTTATGAAACTTTGAGTATATAACTTAAAATTTTAACTCTAACTAAAGTGGAGTAAAATTCTAAGGAAATTGAATTAAGTTGGCCTACAAAATGCGCTACTCTTCCCACTAATCATTTCTATATTTAGCCATGTTTGGTTGCCTTAAAATTAGCCAATCACATTTAATTGCACTGTTATTACGCCAGTCAGCTATACAGACAGACACCTTTTGGCCAAATTAAATCAATGAAAATGAATGTGAATGTGTATGTGTATGTGAACTTTATTTAAATGGCATTTGATTAGGTTAGGTGGAAAATCAAAGTCACAATCAAATTGAAAATTCAGTTTTCTGTTATTGTTCAACGCAAACTCAATGAGACAATCAATGAATTTTTATTTAATGCGCATGTTTGCGCAATTTATTCCTCTCCTTCGACTTCTTCTTCGTCTTCTTCTTTACATTCCCTATATTTTCTTATTATTATTATTATTATTGCTTTTGTTGTTGTTATTGCTGCTACGATTTCCAGTGGCGCTTTTCATTGCGAATTTGCTTTTATGTACGCATTTTGTATTTGGAGTCGAGTAAAACCTTGGCAGGGACCATATATAATATTTGAATATGTGTGTATTGGTGTGTGAATGGTCTCTGGGTGTGTGCGTGTGTGTGTAGCAACATGTGTGTGCTGCTCTATTGACGACGCAATAACGTCATCAACTGTCATCGCGCTGTTGTTTCACACTTTGCACTAGTTGGGAAAATTACAATTGTTATTTCAAGTGTTTACATTGAAATTGATCATACACCCACACACACACATACGAACTCATATACATACAGTGGGACATGTGGCATGTTGGCTACCGTAGCGCGTCACTTGCCTGGCGGGAAGTGTTCCCGACAACAACAACAACAACAGCAGCAGCGACAACAGCGACGTCTGACGCCTGTCGTTGCGGTGTGAACTCAAGCTGCAGGAGTCCTTTGAGTGTCCTGCTAGTGTCCTGCGTGAGTTCTGTGTGTGTTCTACGTGTGTCCTGCGCTCTGACCAACGTAAGTGCACTCAAATAAATACATTTTATAAATTAAAACTTTTCTTTTGAGCTGATTTTAAGTGAAATGAAATCAAATTTATATTTTAAATAGCAAGAAAAGGTTCTATTCAAGTTCTTAGCATTATTACTCATTAAGTATTCTAGAGTAAACTCTAACTAAAGTTTCTCTTATTTTTTGACAGTGTAGGAATGTGGGAAATTGCTTGCAACAAAGGCAGCTTCCTCATTGTCGCATTATCCTTTTTTCCATGGAAAACTGAGCGGCATTTATTTGATGGTCGCGTTTTTATATCATTACACCACTTACACACACACACACACACATCAACTTGTGTTTTTCCCACTAATTTAGTGACAACACCCCGGGGGGTGCCTCGCAGCCTGACGACCATCAGCAAAGGGCCCCTAACCCCCACCGCTTGCCTCTTGCCCTTTGGTCCTTGCCACTGCCGGACAGGCCACAGACACAACACTCATTTATATAGCCACAGTTTGACATGTCCTTGTTGTGCGTGAGTGTGTGCATGAGTGTGTGTGTGTATGCGCACGCCTTTGGTTTTCACTTTTGTTGATTTAATTTGTAATTCGAGTAAGAACTTCGAGTGTCCGTCTTTAGTTGTACCATTTCTTCAGCTGCGAGACAGGGAGAGTATGAGAAGGTGTAGAAATAGAGGGGATAGAAGAGACAAAGGAGGGAGAGCGGGTAGGAGTAGAGAGGTAGAGACAGACGCGCCTTTCCGTTGTCTCTTAAATATTACGCAAATTAGTTGGAACGTTATTGGAGCTGTCTGTGTGTGGGGGTGTGACTCTGTTAGTGTGTGTGTGTGAGACGTCAGCGGTATCCTTTCATGTGCGTGGGCGGCTGCAGTCGCTTTGTCTGTGGTAAATTCCAAGCCAGTCAAACAGGATAACGACGACAGGCTGTCTGATGACTGCAGGCCTTCTGCTTATACTTTTCCTTCTCCCATCTCCCTTCTCCTATCTACTCCTCTTCTTCTTCTATACAGAGTAAAGTGTGTGCCTGCGTCTAGTTAAGCGTCTCAATAATCGGGTATTGATATGCCAAGTCGGGGATTTTGACACGCTTGAAAGATCAGACAGACGAGTTTTCACTGATTTCGTGGAAATATTTGAAGCGTTCTAGCATTTATTGAAAGCTGTCATATAAATTGAATTTATTTTTATTGAGAACCAGATTAAATTATACAAAGACAAGTGCTGTGTTCTTAAATTTAAACACCTCTTCTCCTCCTCTAAGTTTATTTGCCTACAAAAGGTCAAAGTTAATATTAAAAATAATTTTTTATTTTAAGTGCAAATAAACAAGGTCTATGATAACTTTCTTGTTGTCTATACTAAACCCAAAAAAAGGGACAAATTTGACATTTGCTCAGTAGTTCAGAGCATTGAAGGAGTTGCTACTTTTATTTCCCCGACAAGGTCGTACAAAAAAGGCCAAAACACATACACAAAATGAGGGAACATAATGTTCATTTGCCTGCTGTTCATTGTCTGAGCTTTGTGGTGTTTCCTTTGCTGTTTCGTATCCTGTCAGTGACGGGGCATATCCTGGCATGTGAGCCTTAGGACGTGTTTTTGCTTTGCGGCAGTTTCAGCTAATTAGCCGCAGCTCAATTTGCATAAGCAAATGCGAGGCGTTTGCATTTTTGGCCGAAAGTAAATGAACTGTGAGCAGCGGCGTCGCCCACGTCACATGCCCACTGTGTACATGTACACATGTGTGTGTATGCCAGGCGTTCAATTTTGTTAATGAACAAGTGAAGCGAGCAAAACCAAATTTTATTTGATTTATTCGACTTTCAGATACGCTGCTTATGTAGGAAATAATTTCCTTAGAAATATTTAATTTATTTAATAGAATTTATGAGTATTTACCCATTATAGCAATAAGCATAATTTCTTTAGAATCTTTTAAATATATTTAAAGAGTTTTAGTTTTTTTTGTTGTATAAAACACAAAATTTTCTAAAGTATTTATTTTGTTTTTATATTTCTTGCATATTTTTCTATAAAATGTATAGTTTTTTATATTTATTTATATTTATTTTCTTCATACCTTATACAAGTTTTCAGCAAGCTTTCCAAGTAAAAGCCTTTGCTTTTCACTTAATTATTTAATTGTTGTTTTAACCAATTAAGTTTTGTTTTGTTTAGTTTTGTTTCTGCTGTGACAGCAGATTAGCCAATTGAAGTCCAAATAAACGGACAACGTGCAGAAATTAGGCTGACAATCACCAACATACACACATCAACACACACACACACACAGTCAAATAAACACACGGGCAGACAGACAGGCAGTCTCATGGTTTTTGCATACATGCAGTGCAAATCAATAAACAATGACATCATCAAAATGGCAGCATCCAACTGAGCGAGATTTTAAAACACACACACAGAGACACAAACACACACACACAAGAATACACTCACACATACAGGCGCCCGGTCGCTTGCATATATAATTATGGCGACGAAACTGAGAGAAAATATTTACATTAGCGTAAGCACAAGAAGGAATCGGTGGGAAAAGGGGCAGAGGCAGAGCCATTGAGCAGGCCAATTGAGTGAGTGTGCGTGCCTGTGTGTGTGTGTGTGCGTGTTGGTGTGCCATTCAGCCAGTTTGACGACAGCAGCAGCCAAAGTCAGACCAAATTTATGCATTCAGTTTTTCTTCTTTTAGCTTTTTTTGCTTTTTTTCGGTCAGCGCTTGCGTCACAAAAGCAAAAGCGTCTAGGAAACTAGAGTGATGTACATAGTATACTCAAAGTGGCAGAAGAGATTGTTGTGTGTAGTTGTGTGTTAGTTTTGCTTTTAATGTGCGAGACTGGGATTTTGATGTGGATTGTGGATTGCTGTTGTTAAAGGATTGCGAAAAGTTGATAAACAAATGCCTAATGCATATAAATGAGAAGCTGCTCATGATAAACTCAATTAGCTGTGCTACAAATGAGTGCGTGGGAGAGAAAGAGACACATAAAAGAGCAATAAACAATCGAATAAGTACGAACATGGACATAATCGTATATATTAAACTAGATATGTATACAATTATATATATAGAGTCGCAAAAAAGGTTCTTAGTCATCCGCAAATAAATGTAGCTGAGTAATTGTGTGAGTGTGTGATTGTATGAGTAAGCACAGCGCTCTCTGGCTCTTTCACTCACTCTCTTATATGTATATGTGTGAGTTTTTTAGTCAATGAAGCGTCAAGGACTTTTGCTTATGATATATTTACCAGAGATCCACACAAGTAACGAGACTGCCACCTCAAAGATGATGCAATGCGAAGTAGACACCAACACACACAAGCGGACATAGCATACTTTTAGGCCACAAACGTGTGTGTGTGTGAGTGTGTGTGTGTAGTCGTGCCTAATGAGTTGTGAGCTGACGCGGAATTTATGAATGAACTGCCTTGCAGAAAGAGACAACACATGAGCGAAAGCAACAGCAAATGAGAGCGTGGGACAGAGAAGGGATAGTAAAGAAGAGGTGAAGAGGGAGAGAGATATAGAGAGAGCGAGAGCTACTACTTGACTGAGTTCAAGTCACTTCATCATGGACCATTCCCTGACAACGCCCCCAATGCCCCTTAGGCAACCCTACACCGCCCACTTACGCCCTCGTCTTGCTGCTTTGAGTCGCTGGCATTGTTTTAGCTCAAAGTGCGCGTAAAATTAGCTAAGTAGCATGAATTTTGCATATATTTTTGCTGAGCAAGAAGAGAAATAGAAAGAGGAAGAAGCAGCAGCAGAACTACGACTGAGTCTGTGGAAATATACACATAAATAATGGGTTATTTATTGGCTGAGTGTTTTCGGTAGGGCAGTGTGGCACCTCCCATGGTAATTGGCATGCAAAGTAAGCTGTAAACTGCTCTGACTTATGGCCTGATAAATGACTTGTCCCCAGCACACCCACACACACACATAAACACACTCTCCTAGTGCACACTAATTTGGCTTAAAACATTTGGGACCAGCTTAAAGTGACTTCCTTTCGATGGGACTGACATTTCAGCTCAGGGCCAGTTTGAGATTGCAAATAGTTAAAGTGCTGCCTGTCCTGGCTAAAATTAGTGTTCCTAGAGGCCTTGAATCATTGGAAATTTCAGCTTTAAATGCTCTAAATTTATAATGCCTAAAAGTGCTTGATGCTTTTGGAATTTGCTCACGAGAATTATGATTGACAATTCTCAGCTAAAATAACTTGACTTAATTATGAACAAACATAAGGAAGTCTTTTAATAAAATCAGCAGTTATTTCTGCTTGGTTTTGTTGAGTGCACCTGCACAGCTGTGTAAGAAAATCAGAATGAAAAATCATTAATATTAATTAAGCCATCATCATTTCGTGTTGTCTCTGTGTTTACTTTGCGGTTAATCACAATTAAGCTTAGCCAAATTTCCTGGGAAAGCCAATTCCCAAATTAGTTTCACGATCTTTGGTGTCCATTAATTGTAATTGGACAATAGCGTGACTGTTAGTATAGCTTATGGTTCAATTTAATTGAATACAATTTATTTGCATATTTGTTTCGGTGATTTAATTGAGTTTTGCCCACTGTGCACGTACTTAATATGCTCAATTTTTATCACGTACCACATAGAATACACGTGTCACGATACACACACACCACCAAATGACAACAGAAACAACAACAACAACAACAACATAAGCGATTACAACAAGAGTAAACAACAAATAAATACCAACAACAAAAACAAGTTTTGCGTAGGCGTCCACGCGTCATTTTGTGTTGAACGAACAGATCAAACAACAAAGACCAATAACGTTGTCATTCAATCAATAAGTGTGTGTATAAAAAACAAATTTATACCCAATATTATATTATTATTTACGCATTTAACAACCAATTCAGCAATAGCATTTTTCTCATAACAAATTTCTAGTTATGTTTAAAGCGCTTATGAGATTTAATGGCATTTAAACAAAATTTAACAAAATAAATCAGCTTACAATTAATTAAATATTAACTAGTCCATTCAGTCTACCAACTGCAGGTCAGAATAAAAATAGAATTCAAGCTCAAGTGGTAGAAAATCAAAGTAGTCGAAAAAATGAATCTATTTCCATAAAATTAAAAGGCCTTGTCCTTGAACCTGCCGATGGTCATGTAAAAAAAGCGGAATCTAAATGAAAGTATGAGTATCTAGAAAAAATATTTATTGGTTAGCTCCAAGATAAAGTCCAAAGAGCAAAAAAAAACAGTTTGGTGGATAAAAATCTAGGCGCTGACAAGGCTCAAGTGCGCACACACAAATGGCATATGGTTTTACTTATGGATTGGGGCCTTTTTCTTTTCTTTTTCTGTATTTCTGTATTTTTTTTTTTGAGCCCAGAAATAAAAAGGGAATGGCGTTGTGCGTCATGTGCTATGAAAATCAAACGCAATAAAAATCATAGACACAGTTAAATTCGATATACTATATATGCACAGTATGGAGTTATTTCGTTTCTATTGGGGACCCAATGCCGATGGGCGGAAGTCAAAACTGGAGCAGGCAAACAAAGTGTGTGAGAATGATACTGTGTGTGTGTAGTGTAGTGTAGTCTGGTGTGTGTGTATTTTGTGTATTTTTAGCTGGCACTGTGGCTGAGTGCAGAGCCATGCTAATGCAAATTATAGCCCATAAAAGCTGACAACACAAAAGCAGTAGAAGGAGTGAATATAAGAGAGAGAAGAAAAAACTAAAGCCTACTTTAAGGCGCGCTTGTCGCACTTCAGCTTGTCAGCAGAGAGAAACTAAAATGCAAAGTGCATTGAAGTGCCCGTCTCGCAGAGTTGCATAAGTGGGTTGAGTTTTTTTTTTTATATTGGGTGGGGATCCTACTTATAGGCTTCCTTCCGCCTGGCGCTTGCACTCGCTTTTCGCAGCAGCCGTGCATAATGAGGCTAACATGCGCCTAGCTGCATGCATAATTTACCAGCCAACTTACAACTTAGAACTCACAACTGAGAGAGAGAGAGAGAGAGAGAGAGCTCAGCACTCTGAGCTGCAATTGTAGCGTATTCGCACCGTCGGTTGTGCTTTTCATACTGTTGACCTTTTGCTTTGCAGTCTCGAGGCAGCGTACAGTTTTCTAGTGTGTGAAATGCAAAGTTTTCTTTTGTGCTATAAAAATTTTAAAGTTTCAAAACTTGATAGATTCTCAAGAAAGGCCAATTGGTTTTAAATTAAAACTTATGCACAAAAGTATGCAAAACTTGTATCTTAAAGCCATTAACACATTTGCATAATACGCCAGCAACTTTCTTGCTTTCTTCTGTACACTTTGTTCATTAATCAAACGACTACCAAAATATTCCCAACTTCAAATTAGCCATGAATTTCCATGCATCATGTATATGTTTAACCAACTTGGCTTGCCGGCAATTGGACAGCCTTTAATCAATCATCGACATCTGCAGGTTTCCTCTGGTAATTTGTAAATTGAAAAGAAGCAAGAACTTGAAATACTTTCAACTTGGCTAAGAGGTTTATATGCCCAATGGGCTATAAAACGTTTTGTCCTAGGAAGTTTGTTCAGAACTTAAACCAAGCTCAAAGTGTGACCATTAAATGTCTCCAACAACTCTCTAAATCTTGTAGTTCAACAAGAACACTCAGCTGCATATGGCTAATGCCTTGGTTAACCACTTCATGTTAGAGAGAGCAAGAGCTTTGTATTCGAATGTATCTAAAATGTTTTCTTGGCCGACTTTTTGAACACAACACTTGTTGCCTGGAGCTGAAACAAGCCGCAGTCCTTGAGTAAACAGCAGAGGGCCACACCTAACCAGTCAAGCAAACCAGGCAGCAAAGCGTTGAGGTGCCTAAATAAACACAATACGTATACACAACACACACACTCACATTACCACAGACAAGTTTAGAGAGCTGACTTGGTAGGCGGTGTAGGGAAGCAGTAGCGTAGGTGGCAGCTGCTATGGCGCAGCTATCTGGCTAATGCAGAGTAACAAAGCCAAAATAAAGTGAGAAGAAATAAAAAAAGACCAAATTACGCATACGCCAGAGTGGTTCCAATCAGGCCAAGCTATCAACGAAGCGTACAAATTAAATTGACCTTTTGAGCAATTGCCGCCCTGTTGCTGCAGTCGCAATCGAGACGTGCATCAACAGCAAATACCCTGTAAAGGTAAACAAGTAAAGGGAATATGCGCAATTTAACTTTTAATATTTAATTGTATACAACAGGTAAAGAAACTACAAAATTAAACTAATTATTGAGTGAATTGCAAGTAAGCAAGTTAACAAGGGTAACTGCTAGTCACACATACCACTGCGGTCAGTTGTTGTGTCTTGTCTTGCTTGGACTAACGAGCCGCTTGTATGACAACATGTACAACTGAAACATTTCAGCTCACATAAATTCAATTCGAATTGAAGCGAAACCAAAAACCCAAAAACCACATTGTTCGAGTCCCTATAGTCGCTAGCTTTGTATATGGTACACTGTGCAAAGTGGTTTGCTGGCTTTATACCATATATGCTAGCAAATAAATGTCAAGGTACGAAATTGTCAGCGGTTGATTTTGTTGTCGTTCTCATTCCGCTTCGCGTTGTCCTTTCTTTCTTTACTTGTCGTGTGTTTCTTTGGCTCAAATTGACAGCTGGTTTTGCAATTAAATAAGATTTATGTGGCTGCAGCTGCCGACGTATCTCGACAGGGCTTAAAGCCCTCAATACATTATACTAGCTTTACCTAACATGTCCTTTGTTTTAGCATTAATAAGCCAGCAGCTGTCCTCAAATGACCTTACCTGTCAATTGCTACGTCAACCTGTTTCTTTTTTTGTTGTTTCCCTCTCTAAATACATTAGTATACCATTTATAATGCGTAAAACTGATTTGTATTTATTTCTTTTTCCCTCTTTCTCTTTGCAGGTGAGTTCAATTAATAAACCTTAACGGGGAGTTTACGGGTATGTGGTCTGCAGCGTTCCCAATTATAATTTCAGATTAAATATCAATCAAAAGCCAAAAGAAATTTAAGATGATTCGAGTTCATTGTCAGTTATGAGCCCAATCGAATTATGTGCATAACTACGCGTATATGAAATTCAGCTCTCATTAAAAGCAATATATTTAAAGCGTTTCAAGAGCATCAATTTCCATTCGCCAGTCATGCGGTTTGTGGGCGCAGACGGACGCAGGCAGCAGGGGTGAAGCTGTTTGAATGTGTGGCCAGGCAGAAGGCAAATAAACAGCAGGGTCCGTTATGCGCTGGTTGTCAGGTGCTACAGAGGCTGGCAACAGTCAGTCAGTCAAGTAGGCAGGCAGGTGGACAGCAGGTGGGACAGGGCAACTTAACGCTGGCCTTTGCTGTTTGCTATTTGCTGTGAGAATATATTTAATGGCGTTGCGCCTAAAGATATGCACCATTATCCATACGACTTTGGCAAACAGACGGGGAAAAGGAGAAAGGGAACACACTCGGTCTTTAGCCTGCTCATCACGTAAAGCTACACTCAAAGAAAAACCAGCTTAATATAAAATAAATCAATCCTCCTTTCAATTCATTTCTCTGCGTGCTAACTGCTAACGGGCATTGAATTATGCGTACGTAGACTTACTAGTCTCAGTGTATTGCGTTGACAACACACGTAATGAGGTCATTGAATTGGAGTTGCTTACATAATTAAATTTACGCAACGTTTGCCCAATAATTGTTGATGACCTGGCGAAATTTGGTTTTTGTCAATTGAACTCAGAAATGTCTGAATCACTTTTTAGTTGCACAACAATTGGCTTAAAGAAAACTTGTCTTTCTCTTTGTTGCTCATTCAATCTGCTGTCCTCAATTGAAATTGTTTTCCAATAAAAAAAACCTAAACAAAACTAAGCACAAAGGCCAAAACACTTGAGTACTGTTAGCCGTAAACAAACAGACATAGCAAGGCACAAGAAGCAGTCAAAAGGGAAATTGAAAATGGGTATGGAAATGACAACAATGCAGAACTGGACGCCAGTTTCAGAATGACAAAAGGCCATGCTCATTTGTACATGAATGAATGCCACGAATTCTGGCTCAGACCAGTAACAAGTCTGTGAATGAAAGAAGCCTTCAGTGTTGAGTCACGAAGCACTACGAGTAAGTCACTGTGATTTTAGTTAGGAATAGTTTAAACTCAGTGATTGGGAATATAACATTTATATTCCCTGACTTAATACTGTTTTAAATTATTGAAATCGTTTAGAATTTTCTTTATACAACTAATTTGTTAATATTTCTCCTTATTCCTTCTCTTAAATATTATTTTATTTCACAACTTGAGTTCTTGGAAATCACTAGACAGTGCTTTATGTCTGGCCTGATCCAGCCTCGTTTCTTTGGCCATTTGTTACGCCCAAACTGAATTCGTTTAGTGGAACATGTCAAGGCAGTGGAAATCAGTCTAAGGTCAGAGTTCGAATTGCGTATTCTGGCAATGAAGTGAACTCAAAGTTTAACAAAACGTTGCTTAATTTGTAGACGCCTTTTACGCCTTTGGCTTTGACAACGTTTAAGCTGTTTTTTCCCCTCTGTTGGGGGACTGTGAATACTCCCCCTTAACGTTTAGTCGACGGCAAGCAGGAAAAAGACCCTAAAAAAAGGGGGCTCGCAAAGAACTGCGTCGTTTGTGGGTGTTTGCAGTGAATGCACTCGCATGGCTTTCTCAAAAGGATTGGGGTGACAGAGTAGCTGCATTTTGCCTGCCTGCTATGCCCAGTGTGGAGGGTATAACTAAGCCTGGCTGTTATGTAGATCTAGCAAATCTGTTAGTACTGCCACAGGGTATATTGTAGCTGGTAGAGCTCTACTTTACGTGCCTTGCTTGTTTTGCTTTGCTATTAATATTGCCAAAGGTGCGCACTCTTTGGTACTTAAGTGCCTGCCGTCTGCGAACTGTCAACGAGGGTCGCTCGAACAGACAATCTAACCCCAAACCCCAAACACATTGTGTCATTTGACAGTCACAGTCTGAGTCTGTGTCTGTGTCTCAGTTTGTGCCCCTGTCTTCGTTTCCTGCCCCTTCTCCAGCTCTTTCTCTGTCTCAATTGCAGTTGCAACTTCGTTGGCTTTTGTCCGCCCTCACAAGTCCTTGTGTGCTGCTTCATCATCTTTGGCTTTTTAGCCCATAAGAGGCAGCCAAACAGCAGCTACTTTGTGCTTTGAATATTATCGCGAGGAAATTAAGTAACTAAGTAGCCCAAAAACGGTAAAGCCTTACGCCGTACTACGTAGTCCGTAGTCCAATCAAAACTTTTCATTATGCCGAGCATACTATAAAAGCCAATGCATATTTCACAATAAAAAGTGCGCCATAACATAAATACCACATAATCAGAGGAGCAAAAACAGTGGAAGAAGTAAACCTGGCTAGCGTTGTGTATCGTGGCATAAAAAAAGCAAAAGTTTTATTGTCAAGCGCATAAAGTTGGCTTAAAAGTTGAAGCCAAGTAACAACAGTTGGTCCTGCCTCACTCTCTATTCCTCTACCTCTCTCCCTTTCTCTGTCTATCTCTATCTCTGTTATGGCCTTCTCGCCTCTCTGGCTATTTTTAGGCACGGCCTGGGCAAAAGTTTTGCGCTCGGCCCCAGGTAAATTACAGTACAACATTTTTAATGAAACTTTTCCCGCTCGCCGTGTTCCAAAATATGTTAGACTATATATAGTATATATATATGCTATATATACTTTATGTGTTTGTGTATTTGTGCGTTATATATGTTAAGTAGAAGGCGTTAGAGTATGCTTTAATGAAAAGTCAGCGAGCATTGAGATCTACGTGACTGCCAAGCGACCGACCAGCCAAAAAATAATATTAATAATGTGCCAAGCCCAAGCAGATTGAAGTTGGTGCTAAAACTGAAGGTGGAGGACACCTGAAGCCAGCTTAGGGTCGGTAGATGGTACGTGATGGCTATGAAGTGGTAGACTGTCCGTTGCCAGGAGCTAAGTTAAAGCTAAGCGATGGTTAGTTGTTACCTTTTCTTATACCCAGTGTGAAGAGTATGTCTAGTTGGTTGGGAGTAAACAATAGACAGCATGGCACTTTTAAGAGACAGTAAAAGCAGCTGAGTTTCATAGCAGTCAGCTTGGTAGGCATATAGGAGCTTGTTAAATTATGAATTAACAGTCAGCAATAGCTAACTTGTTTAGAAAACAGGGTATATAGCTTGCGTGCGTACTTCTTTTCAGCTTACTTCCTTTGTTTCTCGTAATTCTCACTTTTATCTTAAGCATTGCGCTTTTGGGTCTCTGTCTTATTCCCATTTCCTTTCCTACTTCCTTTGCATACTTTAGCACTTCCATTTGTTCCCTTTTTTCTTGCCAAATTAATCTGTTTTCCTTTTTAGTCAGATACCAACTGGAAGTGTACCATTTTTACTTTACACTTTAGGTGAAATGTGAAAAAATCGTGAGTTTAATTGTTAAATTTTCACAATTTTAGTGGCTAGTTTGAGTTTAAATTCGTAAGGTTATTTGAATTGTTTTTCATGGAACTCTAACCACAATTTCATGTGCATTTTCCTGGAAATCTATTACAGTTTTCCTGCTTTCTTTAGCTGCTGCTCTTGTTGTTGTTGTTTTGCTGCTGCCTTGTGCGCGTTGAAAAACAACTCAAAACGTCAAAAGTTATAAATAATTTTCATATGTAAAAGTGATATGTTCAAAACATGTTGACAGCATTACGCAGTCCGAGAGTCCTGCGTTCTGAGTTCTGTGTCCTGTGGCTGCATCCATGTCCCAGTTCCCAGTTCCCACGTAATGCGCAAAAACTTCAAAGTAAACAAACAAACACATCACTGGAATTCTCATACCCAAAACTACATCTTCCTGAATCCTGGCAACAGAACACGAAATTTATGTTGATTTGCACATGTTTATGTCCAGTTAGCCACTACCTGTGTGGGTAAGGCAGAGATAGGGAGGGGGAAGAGGGGGAAGGACAGTAAGCTGTTAGGGGAAAGCTTGTTTTGCTGTATGTTTTTGGCAAGATAAGCACAAAGCACGCAAAAACAGCAGAAGAACCAACAACAGCAACAAAAATAGAATGTGAAATTTTGTGCCAGGAAAACAATTGCGAAAAGTAGTTTTCCAAGTGCTGCTCCGACACGTAACTGGCAAATGTTTACCCCGGGAAATTCAACTAATGTGCGCTTAACTCACTCACTCACACACACGCCCAGTCACACACACACACACATGCACTGTGGATTTAAAATGCAAAAGCCAAAGTCCAAATATAAAACCAAAACGCGTCACATTTCATATAAATAGACACAATGGTATTTGCCTCACTTTCTCCTTTCCCCATTCCCCTCGACTAATTTAAATTATTAATCGACATTGATTGCTGTGAGAGATCGTGGTGGTTGATGTGGTGGCTTTTCTACTCTTTTCCATTCACATTTTCATTTCCATTTTGATTTTGATTTCCATTGATTGTTGGCTCCCTCGCTTGGCGTTGTAACCACCCAACGCAACTGACGCAAATGACCACAAAAAGTGGAGACTTTGGCGAGCCACGATAATCATCATTAAATCAACGGCGGGACTTAAAATTATAGCCATTAAAGTTATAAATAAAACGACGACCAAGTCGAGTCGAGCCTCCCTTTTCATTTTCATTTTCTTTTTAGGTTTAGTTCTTTATTTTTTTTGTGGTCGTGTGATTGTGGGCGTGTCCAAACTTGTCCTCTCATCGGCTTCTGTAATTATTTTCACTTTGAAAATAGCACAGCGAAGAAAAGTCGCATGCGCAAATTGAATTAGCAGCTGCTTTAGTTAAAATCATATCGCCGAGGAGGACTTGGCATAGTTTTGCATAGTTTGTTGGACTAGCAAGTACCCTGTACTGGGGCAGCAGAAGTACTATAACTTTGTCCTTAGTTTATAGTTTTTTAATAAAGATTTTACACTTTCTATATTATAAATGTTTGCTAGAAGATAACACTTAAACACCTCGTTTAATACCTTAGCTGCTTGCCCCTACTTAAGTTAATAATATTGTTAATTCTTGTGACGCAGTGTCTCAGCCAATATTTGCCTATTCGTCGCAAATTGTCGCGTACTCATGCGCTTGATTGCGTTCTTGTGCGCTTGATGGAGCATACCCGCACATAAATACATATACGGGTATTGTGCCTGCTGACGTCAGAGAGCGTGAGCGGGTACGGCAAACAAACTGGACGTTTGTGTACGTCCTTGAGCCGATTAGACGGTTACAGATACTCGAATAGAAATTGGACTTCTCTTGGTCGCTGGTCTAGGCCAATTGCCAATTGACCAAGTGTGAAATTAATAACAATTTGTGGCTTATGCTCTCACACTTACTCCCTCTACCATTGGTTGAAAAGAACAGAAGTCTTTTCATTTTGACACTCGACTGCACAACGAAAAGAGCTCAGCAATTAGCAAATTGGCTGAGCTTTCGAAGATTTATACACTTAAACGAGTAATTGCAGTGCTATTAATACAGATCTGTGGGGAATACAGTGACCAGTAAATGCTTTTAAATATTAAAGAACATTTAGAAAAGTCTTTAATATTTTAGGGTAACTAATAGTCGATTTAAATCATTTACTGATTATGCTACTTAAACGTGTCCACAAATCGCCAATTGCAGTTGTCACTTTGTCACTGGGTAGTCCTTAGTGCTCATCGGTTTTTCCTTTATATTTTCCAACCATTTCCCTGCACGTAATGCAGCTTTGTAGCGCTTTTCTAGTCTGCAACTAAAACGCTTAACTTATCAGCAGTGATTAGACAAGCTTGTTTTTTTTCTGCGATTGCCAACTTGCAGTCGGCTTAGCGGATACCGAGAAAGAGACACAGAGGGAGAGTGGGAGAGAGACAGTGGCAGAAAGAGACAGGTGAAGAGAGAGAAGGACGTTTAACTACGCTAAGCGGATTGCAGTGCATTTTGTGTAATTGATTCTTGCGTATCTCATTTAAGTTAAGTTCTGTGTTTTTTATATCTTCGACAATGGATTAATTTAGGTCAATGACAAATGTGGAAAACACAATTGAAAAAAAATGGGGAAAAGCAATTTGGGAACTTAATTTTCTTTGCTTTTGTTTCATTGACTTGCCGTAAATAGTAAAAACAGTCAACCAAACGGGCTAAGTGTAAAAAAAAGCAGTCTGAACCTACTGCCAGCTCAATTGTCAGCATTATTTTGCTTTATTTTTTCTTTTTGCTGCTTTTTTTGGGGCGTCGCAACAAACATCAATTAGTTGGGCCTCCGCCTAATTAGAAACGGGCTAAATATAATTGAAAAAGCTCAACGTTCCAGCCACAAATTTAGCCTCGGTTTTTGGGCCACCTCAACAGGTGCTGGCTGAAATTGAAAAAAAAACACCTTCCGAGAAAAAAGAACAGAATCTGAGAGAGGCAGGCAAAGTAACGCGCGTGGCAATGTGGAAAGTAAGTGTTGCTAACAGTGGCACAAACAGCCACCTAAGCTCACACTCATCCAAACACACACACACACACACACACACACATACCGAGCCAGCGTTAAGCACACACATCAAGCGGAAATGACGACAACGTCGCTTACTTTGCCTTCATTTTCATATTTTCTTTGTTGTACAGAGGTTAAAACACGCTGCAGACTAACTGTGCCGCCTCGGCAAACGCAAATGAATGCCACATGACGCAGACAGAAAAATTTGAGCCTGGCTAAGCTTCAAAAAACAACTAGAGCATTAAAAACTGTAAGCTGCAGGCATACCAAAGACTTGATACCCTTTTGTTTTGGTAAATCTTTGCCATGACACTTTTAATTAAAAATAAATCACATTAACCTATTTAAAAATACTTGACCTATCTATAGAAGCAAGGACAATTGTTTATTACTAAAGGTTTTACTTTTTGAAGCCAAAAAGTACCCAATTTGGTTAAATTTCCCTCAAGAGTTTTCTCTTTTAGCTTTTCCACGATTTAGAACGCCATCAAACACCCTTTTGCCAGAGTATCGCGAACGCAAATACAAAGAAAGGAAAATGTAAACGTCGCATACCAAAATGTGCTTGCGCTTTGTTTTTTGTTTTTGGTTTTCTCTTTTTTTTTCCACATTTCCGTCGCACATTTTTGCCGTGACTTAATTGCTGCCGACCCGCTCGTGTGTGTGTGTGTGTTTATGTGTGAACACGTGTGTGTGTGTGTGTGCTATACAAATCCGCGCTTTTGACGCTTTTCGACTTTTGTGTGTTTGCCCTTTTTTTTTTTTTTTTTAGCACCCTACACCCTACTGAGCTGGGTATGCCAAGCAGCTCTTAGCGACTGTGTAGCAAGTTAAAAGCAGTCTCCATTTATATTTGTGCCTATGTCTTAGCTGCTGCTTTTTAAAATATGTTAGGATATTTTAAAGTTTGTCATGCTCTGGTTTATTTGTGCGCAGCGGGCTTTATTTAAAAAATTTGTCGTGTTGCTTTGTCGCATTTTAATCTGCACATAGCACGCGATAACTGCCACCACCACCCACCCCCTACATCGCACTCCTTATCAGCCTACAACAACGCACCTCACCCCACCCAGCGCTCACCTGTGAGACCGCAAAGCTGGTTTTGGCGTAATGTATGTGAGAATTCCGGCAACAGTCGAGCAACAGCCTTTCCTAAAAGTACTGTGAGTACTGTGTGTGTGTGTATTGTCGCGGCTTAAACGCGATTTACATGCAAATGCGACGACGCCTTTGGCTGCCTTTTTTCGGTTTTTTTCCGCACACAAAAATAAGCTCAGTGCTTTATTTTTACACACCGCCAATTATAAACAATGTGAACAATGTGTGTGTGTGCGCCTGTGTGTGTGTGTGTGTGTATTGTGTGCATGTTTGACACTATTTTTAGCCGTTGTTGAAATTAAAATAAATGCAACAATGGCAAGTTAATTTGATTGTGCGACGAAGACCTTCACATTTTTATATATTTTCTTCTCTCTCCTTTTATTTTTTGTTGCTAACAATTTTTAATGGAACTTTTTGTCGTTGTCGCCTTGTTCTTTGTTAACTTTCACCCCACATTTTCACACACATTTTCCGTAATGTATATGAATAAAATGTAATTTAAATGCAAACTAGCCTTTGACAGCTTTGTGTTTTCATTTTATATTAGTTTTTATAGTTGATGTGCAGAAAACGAGCTGCACAAAAAGCTGACAAGTTTATTTATTCATTCACTCCACTGAAATGTAGTTAAGTTATAGTATTTAAATGTTAATTGACTTGAATGGTTGGGAAAAGAGTGCAAATAACAAATAGAAATGGAAAAATAAACAGCTAGTAAGAAAATTAGTTCAGACAGTTGACATTGATTGAACTCTGAGCTTTAAGAAAGTCGTTGAATGTTGTCGAGCTTTAGTGTCATAAGAGCTGACCCAATAATTAATTAATTATATGGATTATATGGCCATCGAAGAAACCACGTTTACCCAATGATTGCCACTCTTAACCAGCCATATTATGGAATGCTTTTATTCCGAGAAAAACAAGCCAAGACTCACATTTCAATTATACGAGAGAGCAACAAAGGGGAATAATAGTTAAGAGCATAAAATGTGTCGCTGCTCTTATTGCGGTTCGAATTTCAGGCGATAAAAGTAAAAATAATTAGAAAAATGTGGGGAAAATGGGAAACTGGAACTGGAGCCAGCTACAGCTGTAACTGGAACTGGCAAATATAAAAGAAAAGTCAGCCAGAGCATGACATTTGTAGGAATTTGTTGCTGTAGTCCCAGCGGAGAATCACTGGCACCACAAACAACTGACAGTTGAGGGCGATGCTCAAAACTAGAAGAGAATATCCAGAGAATACACAGATGATACCCTACTCCATCTCCATCCACTATTTCCATGTTGAGGTTCACGTTCAGGTTCAGGCTCGGGTCAAAGAAGTGTTTGTGACAGTTGAGCGTAGAATCTGCAACCTCATTCAGTTCTGTTTGGTTCGGTTCTGTTCCTCAGAGTGCCAACTGTTGTACGTGGGTCAAGCGCTTGATAAAAACATTTAGAAACCTCATTTCTCTCGGCCCCGCTCTCTGCCTCTTTTGCTCTTTCTCCCTCTCTTTTTTTTCTTTCTGTGGTTCTAGCTGTCGCTGCGTGCGCTGCCTGCGCAAACAGGTAAACACATAAAAATGTTTTGTGCTTTAGCTGGTGAGACGCAAGTCTGCACAGTGGTTAAAGTGTGAGAAATTTGTGTACTTTTCTTTGCACACATTAAAATTTGAAACGACCCTAAATTTAAATTCAAACTTGTTTTTCGCTCACATATTAAAATGAGTTAAAGTGATGATAATCGCCAAAATGCAATTTGGCACCAGTGTGCTGGCGGCTTCAAGGGTCAGGTGGACGAGGTCACAACGGCACAGACACTAAAATTCACAACAAGTGCAAAAGAAAAGAGTGTAGAGTGGAAGAGCATGAAACAGAAAGAGAGTGGTAGGCAGAGAGAGAGAGATTGAGACGCAGTTTTCCTTTTGCGTTTTGTTGTCATTTGCAGTCTGCGGCCTGAAAGTATGCTACATTAAAATTTTAGTGTGTCAATTGTGTGTGTGAGCGTGTATGTGTGTTTGTGTGTGTGTGCCAGTCACGTAGCAGCTAAAATGGCGCTCCACATAGTATACACTTGTGTGTGTGTGTGTGCTTGTGTGTGCTTGGTAATTGGCGTTTAAGGCTTTGACGTCAAACCCAAATAATAATCGTTCGCACTTTTGTTTGCCGTTGTGTCCTACCTATTCCCATGCCCTTTGACCCCTTACAGTATCCCTAGTTTCTTTCCTTCCTCTGCTGCTGCTGCTGCTGACAGCCTTTGTTCTGCGCGTACACATGTTTTGGGTTAACCAAATACATATGTTTGCGTCTCGAAACTAGCACAAGATACAACAAGTTTATGCCCACTTTTTACAGACTTCTTTTGAATGAAATATAGCAAAGGTTTATGAAATTTAAATGAATGGTATAATAATAATATAACAAGCTACTGCTCTGACCTTTAAGCGAGCAATTAAATTAATTAGATTTACAATTTGCAATTGTCACGAAATGAGCGACAGACAAACAAAATGTACTGGAAAAATTCCTTTGGCAAGATTATAAGCGTTTTCCCACAGCACATCATTAATTTATATAATAACAAAAAAAATACCGAACAAAACAACAAGCAAGAGGAAGAGGAAGAGGAAACGACTGACTTGCAGCTTGGCAGCAACACGTCGCCCCAGGGTCTGTGGCACGCAGCACATTATGAGGCATATACACACATATAAACCCGTGTGTATGTGTGTATCTAATTTGTGGCAACAATTTGTATTTCAATTTTAATACAACGAAACTGAGCTCAAAGGCAACTTAAAGTCAGTTTAACTGAACTATAGAAAATTAAGTTTAAATGTAATTATTAATGCAGTCTTTAAATTTGTTTAGAGCTTTTCTGGGGGTCAATCACTTTTCGTGTCCATTGAAACTTTTAATGGGTTCATTTCAAGTTCTTTCTAATTTCTTGTCCCTGGCTTAAAGCGCTTTTAACGCTTTTTAATTGCCAATTAAGAAGTTTAGCTTGCTGCCAAAAGATTTCTGCATACAAAATGCGATGCTGCCAAATCGATTGATTGCTCGCAATGAGCACTAAACACGACAGGGACAAAAGCCAAGAACCCAAAAACCAAAGCAACACGCGTTAACAAAATCATTTAATTTGGCCAGCAAAAGGAAGGCAAAAGAAATACACAGAAGTAGAAAGTAAAAAGGAAAAACGAAGCAGAAAATGAACGAAATGAAAATGAAACAAAAATATGAGTTTTTATTACACTTGAAGAGCAGGGAAAAAATACAGAAAAAGAAGAAAAACAAAACAGGGAAAACGTAAGGAGAATTTTCTCTTTGCTTTATATGCGTGCTAAAAATAGAATATGCCTGTCAAGGGGCACACCCAAAAAGCAGCTGAAGGAGCCACTAACTGGAAGCGTGAGAAGAGAGAGAGAGAGAGAGGGGAAGAGAGGGAGCTGTAAGATGGGGCCTGGCACAAGACAAGATTACAAATGTGTAAGCAGCAATTCCCAAAAGTTTCACAGTGGCTCCATCATTTTCTATGTGTGTATTTGAGTGTGTCTGTGTCTCTGTGTGAATGTGTTGTGCGTGTGTGTCTGCGAACAGACGAGGCATATCAAACTGTTGATGGTTTGTTGCTTCTTTATTTGCCTCGTTTTGTTTGTTGCTATATTTGGCCATTTTGTCCTTGCTGTTGCTGCCTTTGCTGTTGCCATTGTTATGCTTTGCCTTATGGCCACTTACATACAAACATTTATATATATATAAATATCTGGAGATATATGCATATATACTCACATATGTACACATGTGTGTGCAAAGTGTGTGTATGCCATTGTCGAGCCCTGGCCGCGCCTTAAAACCTGCACATTTGACTGCGATATATGTGTATGTCTGAGTATGTGTGTGTGTGTTTGTGGGTGTGTATTTTAAGGCCAGAGAGTCCCTAACTAATTAAAATATATAAACATTGGCATTTCATTGACTAAATTGTGAACTGTTGAAAGGCCAGATTAGCCACACAAATTGGGCCCTTTTTTTGTTGCCTATATGTTTTTGGGCAATCTTAATTTCATCAGGCAGTTGTTATATTTGATTTTCAGTCAAGGTCAGTCAAGCACAGCGATAACAACTTAATTGGCATTCAATACGTAAATTAAATTAGTTATTTAAGTCTTCCCCATGACGTATACGTAATATTGTAAGCTTTCTTTCGACTTGATTTCAATTACATTCGACTTGATTTCAATTACATTCCCTTATTTTTCATCAACTTTAATTTGAAGTCTTTATGATCGTGAAAGCCTAAGCACTTACTTGTCAGTCCATAACGAGTTTTTCTCCGGAAACTATATATGAGTTAAGCCCTCAATACCAGACATTCGACCTCCATCTTGCATGTGTATACACTCTCCCACCCACATGTTGTGAGCAGCAAGCCTTTGAAATGTGTGTTATGAAATGCAAAATGCTCTTGACATGTTCGTGCGTGAGTTTCACAGCAAGTTGACAGCCCCCAATTTGCATATTAAGTGATATTCTCTAACAGACGGAACAAACTCTTTGGCCTACATCCTCTTCGCTCTCTGTGTGTGTGAGGCCATCAATTTTGGTCGTTTAAATAGCTCTTTTAATGCTGAAACTGCAAATTTGACTTATGCAGAACATGGCTAGGTAAAAGGTTGCCGTATAAATTGGAATTTATCACAGATAATACTTTCAAATTTACTGCAAATTTCTAAACTGGCGAAAGGCATTTTAGCCCTTTCAGTTTGGCTTACCTTAGACATTATTTAGTGTGCTTTTTCAAGAACTTGAAACATTTGCTTTAACATAATCGAAATATTTTTTTATGTTGCTTTGAAAAATACTTAAAAGTGTCTAAAAGAGTAGCAGTTTAAGCTCAACAAAAAACTCCAAATAAATTCAAATTTTCCACAAACTAATGGACACTTGTTGGGTTGTTTTTGCTGCTTGAGATACACGAAACTAAAAGGTTTTCCGTGTCGGGCGTGGGCTCTTAAATAGAAGCGTTTTGCGTTTCTGGCAATACACACACACACACAAATATGCAAAAATTTGGTTCACAATTAGCTTGCAGGCACAGTGTGCGAAAGTCAAGCATAAAAATTCGAGCTTATTCAATTACAATAAATGCAAAGTGGGCGGAAAGAACACACATCTATGGTTATATATGTATATGTATATGTAAGTATTGTTGAACAAACAAATGCTGCCTTGAAGCGATCGCTGACACACACACACACACACATACTCACACGCACCACCTAGCGGCTAATTTGTATCCGTTTCTGAGCACGTATTTTACGCGTTGGAAGTCAAGCGTATAAATTCAAGATATATAGAACAATTGACTGCACATAATATACCCTGCTTCCCTTAGGAAACATTTACAAGACTGTGCACTAATATACCCAACGCTGTGCAGGGTATAACAAAAGAAATATAATAAAATTCCTTCAAAAGGCACCAAAATATTCCATTAAATCTTGCTTGCGTGGTGTGCGAATGTGTGTGGGTTTGAAAATATGCTAAGATAATTGAAGCAAAAATCAAGCATACAGCTGAGTTCACACACAGTGTGCTAAAAATTCCCTAATTTCCAGGTAGTCCTAAAATAATACGCAGACAAATTTTCATTGCATACTTTTGAGCGTGAAATTTAATCAAAACCTCATTAGAAATAGCCAAGCATACGAATGATAGACAGAAAGAATGAAAAACGGTAGGCCAACAATATTATGACAGCCTCATCCACCAAAGTATCCTCAATTTGTCCAAAAGGCAAAAGGGAAAAATTACCGAAAAGAAAAGCAGAGAAAATTGAATTCAGTTTTTGACAGAGGACTCTAGACACAAAGCACACAGAATGTGTCACTCTAAAATTGGTTTTGGGGCCTCGCAAAAGTGAAATTTGTCAGGAAGAAAATGCTAAAGACTGGGATTGGGATTGGGGACTGGGAAAGAAGTTAGATTTACTCAAAAAGGGTTATAGCAAAATGAGAGGCCATCAATTTTGCCGTTGTCATTTATAAATTTGCTCATGCTTTTGTTTTATGCATTCTCGCCCATTTGTGCTATTTACGGCTGAAATATGCATGAGAAATGCCGTGTGGATGCTGCAAAATCACACCCACAATCGTTGAAAAGTCTCTGGGTGTAGAGAGAGGTGGATCGTTAAGACGCAAGTTTAATGTCCCGACTAGCCACGAGCCACAAACAGCAGCTCGTTTAGCAGTTTCCTTCATTCTGTTTCATTTTCCTTGTTAAGCCCGGTGCTAAGGGTGTCATGAGTTGGTTAAAAAGAAGCAGGAATTTGGAATCTATTGAAGTCATCGGTAAACTGCAATCACTGGCTTTGAGTGTGTTTAAGTCTGGCAAACTCCACGGTTCTTTCCCTGTTCTTGTTCCTCTTTTTTTTGGGATTTCCTTCTGCTCCTGCTGCCTGTTTATGTGCGCCACATAAAACTATCAATTTATTGCTGCAAAATCGTTGCGCGCTGTTTCCTTTTGCTGGCGCTTCCTTTAGCTTCCTGCTGCAGACGACGCCCTCACACACACACACACATAGAAGCACATATATACATATATAAAGAATTGCATTAGTGTGTGTATGTGCATCGCTCTCGTTTCGTGGGTTTTGTTATTATTGTTGGCAGCATTTTAGGCGCCATGCCGACGAGACAACAGGCGTTTCAGCTTTGGCTTTGGCGTTGGCTTTTGCTATTTGGGCGTTTGGGCAGTGGGCAGTGGGTGGGGCGAGTGGGTGGCAAAAGGTTTTCTCGCTCAAACTTTGTTACAACATTTTCGACTTATTTTTTGTGGCGAACACTCATTCACAGGACTTTGCTTGCATTACGTATACGCCATGTCGTGCTCTTGCTCGCACTCACATGCTCTCAGCCTCTCTATGGCTCCATCTCTTACGCTGTGTGGATAAAAATAGATTCACACTCACACACACACACACACACACACACACATCACACCAGACCACACTCACTTGCACAACACCTCTCAACACCACACACATTCTGCAACTTTTGACTCGATTTTGTTGCTCAGCTGCGACTTGGCAACAGCCAAATCCTTTTTATGCTTTTGATTTTTTGACACTTGAACTGCTCTTCTTCTTCTACTTCTCGTTGTTGTTGTTTGTTTGTCATGTCTTTTGCTGCTGCTGCTGTTGTTGTTGTTGTTATTATTGCTGCTGTTGAGTGTCTTAGTGTCAACATGCGTTGACTATTTCAAGCTTATGTCCTGGGTTATGTGCCATAGTAACAGAATGTCGCAACTTGGTACAGTTGAGTCTTACCCCAGCTGTATGATATCCTCTCTAAGATCCAAATACGTGAAACGTGATTTGCATACAAATCTCTACGCAACTCAAATTCAAACAAATTGCTTTTGTAAATCTGTCAAAAACTTGCAAAATTTACATAAGCTGCAACAACAGTGCTTGCAAGCTTGCATTTATTGATGGAATTATAATTGGGCTTAAAAAAAGTTTGTTTCCCTCTCAAAGAAATTGAATGCTCTTAAATATTTCTTGGACTTCATTTTATTGGAATATTTCAACTATGTTTGTAGTAAATAAAATGCTCTTTGGTTTGTATAAATTTAGCCAATTTTGTTATCAAAGAATGCCAATTGAAAGCATTCTTTTGCCTACCTGTAGTCAAGGAAATTGTCAGAAAAATTCAGTTGCATTGCAATGGCAATTGCAGCAAACTAAAGTATAATAAAATAAGTTGTGCAAGTTTATTTCGATTTATTGCACTAACGATAACGAACTAAGACGTAGGAGCGAATAGTACAGAGAAAGAAAGAGAGAGAGGGAATCAACAAACAAGCGCAAAAATCAATTTAAAGTTCAATAGCCTCGCTTGGCCCAAAAGGAAAAAAAACGATAACAAATCGACGGAGGGTGGTAAAGGGCGCCAATACTAACAATAACAACAATAATAGCAACAACGAGCAGTAACCAAAATTCCACTATGTTACAAGTTGCAACTTGTGCACCCACACAAAGTCACCCAAAAACTTATTCGCTGTCTCTGTTTCTCTTTCTCTAGTTCTCAGTCGCTTTTTAGTTGTTTGTCCTTGTGTGCGTGTGTGTGTCTGTGGGTGTTTGCAAGTTATTTGTGTGTGAAATTAAGTTCAAAGTACAAAATGTGGGTTGACAACAACATTGAGCTGAGCTGACTCAAGTCGAGGCGAGGCGAGGCGAGTTGAGTTGACTGCAATGTAAATGGCACAACAACGACAGCAAAAACAATGCAAACTGTAAGTAATAATGGCTGTGTGTATTGCTTACACCCACAGCTACACACACCCACACACTTGAACACATGCAGAGAAAATACCCATAAAACTAATGGCTGACACACACAAAAATTGTTTTGGGTCAACGTTGCGTATGCGCAATGCGCTTAAACTCATGCATAAATGCGTGCTGCAATCAACGAGGCGACATGTTAAATCAGCATAAATTTAAACGATGCGGAAAGAGCGACACAGTGGGCGTTTGGTACGGGGGCGTGGCCATTGATATACCCAAACGTGCCCAAGTATCCATTGACGCAATTAAATGCGATGGCAGAGACCGCGAAGCGCATTGATAAATGGCAATCGGCGTCGCTGTTGGCGGCGACATTCTCATCATTCACATTCTCATCATCATCATCATCGTTATCATCGTTTGTAGCTCTTCAAAATGCAAATGACTCTTTGGCACGCCAGGGGTCTTCAGCTGTTTTGGTCTGAGCTCTGCACAATGTGCCTAACGAGGCATGCGAAGTCGCATTTTCTTTTTATTTTTGCCTTTTAGCATTCTCTTTTTGCTTTTTTTGCTCACCTGGCCATCAATTGATTTCACTGCGGACAGACTTCATTTGGCAGACAAGCTTAATAACAAATAACAGCAAACGACAACTCGGAAGTGTCAAAAAGGGGCTAGCTGTGGGCGTGCATACCCCATACACTGAGCGAAACAAATGAGCAGTGCTATATTTAGTTAAGGAACTCTTGAATTTGGTTCTAATGTTAATGCTTCCCTTCTCTCAGTGTATGTGCTGTGTCTCGACAACTAAGTGTCAAGTTGCGTGCATTGGTTATGCACTTGTTTTTCTTACACGGCTTACAAGGTGATTCAGCATAAATCTGTAGGTATGTGGCAAGCCAAATGGAAGTTGTCGCATTTTCTTTAAGAGCGCTGACAGCTCGTAAGGAACTCGGCACTTGCGACTGACAAGTGTTGAAGGGCAGGCACTTAGTTCACTTTATTTGGTTTCACTGTATGTGCAGGTGTGCGACAGACACTTGTGCAAAGCTGCATTAATGAAACTACCAGCTGTCATGAGTTTGGTGGGGGGGCTGTAAAAAATGTTGCCTACTTTTCTGCTGATGAATGAAAATTGCAAACACAGCAACTTGCAACTGCTGCGTACGTTACGTGTGTATCGTATTTCAATGTGTCTAACACCCAAGTATGTGTGTGTTGTGGCAAATAAAAACAGCCAGGGAGTCGGCAGATGAAGATAGAGTGTCTACTTGCAAGTATGGAAAGTTTACGCTACAATAAGCAGCTCATTCATAACATTTAGCTGCTGAACTAAAAGTCAGGCATAAATAATTCACACTAAATAAACAGAAACTTAAAGCTAGTTGCGCTTCAATTAACTTAACTACAAAACTATTAAACGATATTTATGTGTCAAATAGTTAAAAAAACACGATTTGTTTTGCCATAAACTGCAGTTGTAACTAAGCCAACATTGTGTTCCAAAATTGCACACTAAATGCTTATCTAATAAATGTCCTGTTAACATCAGATATTTGCCAAAAAAAAAAAGAAAATATATAAACGGATGATGAGAGAAAAGTGTTGAGCGGAAATGAATGAATTTCATTTTGTAAAACACAAAAATAGTAAATGTGAAACAGGCAAAAAAGATAAACAACGAGGGATAAACGAGCAAAAAGTGAAGCAAAAATGCGATGCGAGGTACAAAAATAGCGCTAGAAAGTTCGAAAAAAATGCAACTGCAAAGGGGAGGAATAGACAGAGGGATAAAGAGAGAAAGAGGAAGTAGTGGGTAAACCTATACGGGCAACTTCAACAAATCTCAATACGCAAACATGTAACCCGGAGCAACAATAACAATGCCAGCAATATCAATGCATGTGTGTGCATATTTCTCTCTCTCTCTCTGTCTCTTTCTGTCCCTTTCTATCTCCGCGTGTGTGTGCATGTATCAGAATGGCTGAAACTAAAC
Source organism: Drosophila acutilabella (assembly GCA_035046005.1). Lineage (NCBI taxonomy): Eukaryota > Metazoa > Arthropoda > Insecta > Diptera > Drosophilidae > Drosophila > Drosophila acutilabella. The sequence continues at coordinate 8,511,925 of JAWNOK010000024.1, read as the reverse complement.
CGGAGGCGCCAACATGTCCTACAAGTGATTTATTTTTATGTATTTGTTTGCAGAAAGAAAAAAGCATCGCAAAATGCCACAAAAATAAAGTTCTCCTACTTTTGCTCGCTGTCGCTCCAGTTGCTGTTGTTGTTGTTGTTGTTGTTGTTAGGCAGGGCAGACAGCGGGTATCCTGCCAGCACTGAAAGTAGTAAAGTAGCAGACGTGCAACTATTTATAACGGCGTATGCCGCTAAGCGGCAACATCGACAGCGACAATGTCGTTTATTCTGCGTGGGGCAGGAAGCAAAGCAAAGCACAGGATAGGTTGTGACTGGGGAAGGGAAGAAGTCAGGGTTGAGTTGCAAGTAAAAAAGCATAGCATACTTTAATGCGGGTGTCGTTGCAACTTGCAACATTTAGACGCAAATCATGGCGGACATTAGCGTGCGCCAAAAGTTTTCCAACGCAAGTTGAACGATTTATGTGAAAAGTTCTTACCTGTAAAGGCAGAAATGGTTCGTGGGTTGTGGGTAGTTATGGCTGAAAACTATTTTGACTAACTGTGCAACATGTTTCCTTCTCTCTCTCTCTCTTTGCAGAATGTCCCACCGCAATGGATGGCATGGAGCGATTTGCTTGCCCCACACCAGATCTGCAGGGACGCTATCGTTGCATAGACGATCATGTGCTTTGCGATGGCTTCATCGATTGCCCGGAGGGTGAGGATGAGGACAGAAGATCGTGCATGTTCTACAAAACGGTAAGTAATTCAAACCAAGCTCATTTCTCACAGTTTAATTAATTATTTGTGTTAATTAATTCTTGTCTCGTTTCAATTGCAGACGAAGGCTCATTTGGATGTGTTAGCGGATGCGTTATTACGCTGGGCGCGGGGGCGTTAAGCCCGTTAAACACTGATACACACACACACACAGATAAAGACAAATACTCACACACATACACACACACAGAAAGAGACTCGATACAAAAACACACCTAGAAAACCCACGTTAAACATAAATTACAATTAGTTTTACGCTCTATATATTTAAACAATTAACGAAACCTATTAAGTTTAATTATGGCCAGGCAAACACTCGATTCACACACACTCAAACACACACACACACACACACACACACACCAACACGCCTGCCGGAAAACCCCTAAAAAAATGATAATGCGGAAAATTATAATGCGCAAGGATTGCCAATTAAAATTGAAATTATAAAAGCAACAACAACAACTCGAAAAGACAGCAAATATGAATAAAAGGTATGATTTGGACTATTATTACACTATTACTAATTAATGATAAATATAAACTATGCATACAAATTGAAGGCAAAATAAAAAAGCTACTCCACAAAAAAAAAACAAATGAAATTATTCAAAAATGGCGTTAACATTTCGAAAATTACAAAAAAAAAAAATGTTAAACATAGAAAAAATAACAGAAAAAAAAACCAAAAATGTCACAAGTTTTCCCCAAGTGTTTTTTATTTATTGTTTTGCGCATAAATCGGGCCTAAACTACCTTTAGTATATACTAAAAAAATTAAACAAAATGTAATGTATTCACAAAATATATATTTAAAATATATATGCAGCAGCATACGTGTGCTTATACATATATAAATATGATTGTATATGTATAGGTATATATATTTCGTGTACATTATTTAAATATACGTGTATTAAAGTTTAAATGTTAAAGCAGAAAAAAAAGAAAATATCTTAAAAAAGGAAAACACTAAAATAAATCAAAAAACAACCAAAAAAAAAATAAAAAGGAGGAATAATGGTCAGATGAATTATATATACATATACACCATGAAATTGAATAATATGAAAAAAAGCAGATATTAATTATATATATAGTAAATATATACATATAACAAATAAATATACAATTTAAAATTGACATAGGTTTTATTGCAATGATAATGCTGATAATACAACAAAATGAATGCGAATGCGATTGCCACTGATAACTGATAACGGATAACTGCTTATCACAATGTTGATAACGATAAAGATAAAGATAAAGATAAAGCTATTGATGATAACTAAAGACGCCGTAGGTCTACGAATGTATGAATGATATTTCAAAATAAAAAACAAAACCAATATATATATATATATATACAGCAAAAAAAAAAACATTTACAAAAAATGAAGGGAGAAATAACTAATACAATGAAGGTATAACATTTACATAACAAAAAGACTTGACTTGATTATACTTATTATGATTGATAGTTGAGGTTTATGATTTATTCAATATACATATACTTAAGCAATTATGCATTTGATTGTTTTTGCCACCATTTGTGGCAAGATCTAATTTACATATTTTGTATATAAATTAATTAAGTTTAATTTGTTTTTTTTTCTCTTCCTTGTTTCCTTTGCTTACTGAGGCTAACTTTTCATCTGTATCTAGAAATCATTTTGCCTCATTTTGTGAAACATTTATTGACTGCAATTTAAATGAATTTCTTTATTTATTTCACTCACCTTATCGTTTATTCATATATGAAACAGTTCTCATGGAAATGGCAGCTATTTGTAGTTAAGAAAATTTATTTAAATCAAGTATATTTAACTAACAATGGACTTATAAATATATATATAAATATATATATATATAATGTAACAAAAACAAATGAAAAACTTAAACTTTTACAAATATTAATTACTTATATACTTTAGTTAAAGGCCTGTAAAAATTGCTAAAAATCGAAATAATGAAATATTAAAACAAAAGTCAAATAAAACAATAATTATTCTTATATTACAATCAAAAATAATTTAATTCTTCAACTTGATTTTGTTTTAAAAATATTTCCTTAATTTTCATTAATTATTTTGTCAGACTATTTGAAGATGAAGGCAAATACAACCGTTGACTGTGCTAAAAGCAAAATAATAAAAAAAACCTTTTGATAAATAATTAATGGCAAACTGGAATGACAATTTAATCCTTTAAATATTAAAACCAATTATTGTTATTACGCATATGCAGTTCCAACAAACAATCAATTAATAAAAACAATCAAGAAAATTTTTTAAAACAGCATACAAAAGTGAAAAATTATTGAAACGGTTGTGTTTTGCAGAAAGGCAGCAAAATTTATAACAATTGATTAATTAATACAATTAAACCTTAAAAGAACTTGCAAAGTATATGCTTGATTGCCCACTCCCCTTTTCATTTGTTTCATAATACACACACATATTTATTGCCAATAATAAATAATAAAATACGAAGAAAAAAAAAGACATTAATGAAATAACATATGAAATTGCGAGCAATAAAATTTCATATCTTATACACAGTACGTATAAAAAGCAAGTAATTATAAACAACATCCAGTTGAACAAAGGATTTATTCGTAAGTTTTCATTTTGGCTGGCACACAGCTTAAATGCCCCAATGAATTGCAATATACGACTACGACTACGACTAACAAAATACCCGGGCTCGAGCTCTGTGCCCCCCAAAATTCGCGATGTCATTGATCTTCGCTATGACTATATAAATATTCCAAAAATAATGTTGTTTCTTTTTACGTTCTTAATTGATTTGATATTTCAATGATTTCATTTTTCTATAAATAACTGCAAAATAACCCACCTTTAAATATAAAAACAATATAATAATAAACAATTTCTATAACTCGAGATAAATGTTGCTGTACTATCAGAATGATATGTATAAAACTATAAGCAAAATAAACTACAATACAATACAATATATATATTTGCATGTTATCCTTGCAGAACATTATGCACAAAATAAAACCAGTATATACCGTAAAATTAAAAAATAAAAAAAAAAATCCTTATCCTTATATATGGAAGCGCACCCGATAAAACCGAAAACAAATCAAAGTAAACCAAAATGCAAAGCGACAGATGGAAATTTTAATGACATTTTTGAATGAGAATCGAATAGAGATGGAAAATATACATATACATCTATTTTTGGCCTATTTTTCTATAACCAAAAGATACCAATTAAACGAAACGAAAACAAAAAACAACTTTTTAAACTGCAACACAAAAGAAAATCTCAAACTTTTATAACATGAAATAGAGAAAAAATGAGAAGTAGTAAAATTACAAAGAAGAGAAAGAAAGAAAACTAATTAAAGTAAATGAATACAAGTAAATTTAGTTTAGTTGGTGTGCGTTAATGTAAATACACATAATTTAATTGATTTAAGTTTAGTATTATATATATATATTTTTTAAATACATTTTTTATTCTAGATAATTTGAGTTTCTTTGAGCATTGTGTGTAAAAATTTGTATATAAATATTATTAACTAAATATAAACAATACAAAAGATATATAAAGTCGGGTTTTTGTTCAATTGTTTGTATGCAATTTTTAAACCTAAATTTAAATTATTTTAATATTATATATACAGTAACAAATACTAATGAGATAAGAGTAGAGAAAACTAAAACAAAAGAATACAAAAACTAGCGAAACATATAAACAAAATAATATAACAATTAATTGTTAAATGTTAAGCACAGACACAGACACACACACTTACACATACACATACGCATATATACATACATATATATATATAAAATTAATTATATATATAAGTATATAGAACACTTATACACAGTTCAGTCAATATGCAATGAAGACAGAGAATATAAATGGTAAAAAATGAAAGTTAGATAATATTACTTGTATTTATTTGTATTTGTATATTGAAAAAACAAACGAAAACAACAAAAAGAACAACAACATTTACATTAAACTACAAGTATGAATATTGCAAATGGCCTAAATGCAATTGCCATTCGCACAATTTGTTAAACAAATTCAAGAAATTAAGTAAAAAATTTAATTTGAAACGCATTTTGCTATTTTTAATGTACTTTGTATTTGTATTTGCTGTACATAAGTTTTGCCTGCGTCTCTCTCACACACTCTCTCTCTTTCCTTTTCTAACTATCTGTCTCTCTCTATCTTTGTTATTTCCATCATTTGTATAAGAACAAAAGTTATGACGAGTAATGTACGCATTTTTTGTGGCCATTCTTTTAGTATAATTATAATTCCATTATAATTTACTGTTTACTTATTAAATCTAATAATATAATTATATATACGAATACTATTATAATACAAAACAACAAAAAAACATACCAAAAAACAAACGAAAACAAAAAAAAAAACAAAACAAACAAAAAACTATACATGAAGATGAAGAAAACAAATACACAACTTAATATACACTGAAAACAAAAACAATTTTGCATTTCTGATTTCATTCTACAACACTCTTCTCTTCTCTCCTCCCTCCCCCTTAGACAGAGACTTTCTTCTACTTATGTTTTTAATATTTTAACTTATTTTTGACTTCCAAAAGTCTCAACAGCTACACACACAGAGCACACGGTAAGACTGTACACCAACAACTACTACATCTACACCTACAGTAAGTTCACATTACAACATACTACATTACTATATGATAATCTATGCTTTATGTATTTTCTTTCCATCCGTCACCGCATAAACAGATCAAAACTTTCAAGTCGTGTCTCTTTTGGTTTCATTTCTTTTTATTTTCTTTCTACTTCATGGGTTGAACATAGTTTATAAAGCGATTTAAGACTCAAAGCTAAGATAATTTTTAGCGGCAAGTTTAAGGTATTCTCTGAAGCCAACTAAAACCAACTTTACGAATTTTCCGAGTTAGTCTGAGCTTAGGGCCTTTGCCATTTTCCTTTCCACTTTTCTTCAATTTGTCTGCTCAACTTCTGCGCCACAAGAAAAACTTTTCAGCAATGCTTGGGTTAAACAGTTTTTTCATCAAGTATTAGCAGTTAAATAATTATATAAACATTAATAAATGGAATTATGAATACGAATTAACAAAATATGAATACGAATATGGATAGATTAGTGAAAAGTTATTAACTTATATATATTTTAGCCAAAACCAACATGAAACGGGGTCTAAACTTAGACATTGGAAACGGTTCACAGAAGGATTTTTAGAGCGTAGTCAAATGAGATTGGAAAGATTTGTAGCTGGAATTTGAAGCGGAAATGAAAAGCAGCTAAGCAGAAAATATTTTTGAATTATAATACACATAAAATATAATAATCGTATAAATGTTATTTACTAAATGAATGTAAACAAAAATTAAATATTATCGATAACCAAAAAGAAAGAAAGATACTAACAAAAGATACATTTATCAGAAACTTCTAACTCGACACGTAGCTCGTAGATACAAATACAATTTTGCTGAGCACTTGAGTCACACAGATTAAATGTTTATTAAATAATTATAGTCATTGTGTTAGATGTCATCCAAAAAATAAAACCAGCTTTTTTAGGTCATAAGTGTGTGTAGCCCAAGTATTGTTGAAAAGCCTCCGTTTCAGCCCGACTGCTACTGTAACCACAATTCAATTTTGTCATTTGGAGGCTGCATGCAAATCAAATGATAAAGAAAACCCCTTTTCACAAATCTCTGTAATCGCATATCGTATTGTTTGGCGGCTCTCTGGAAAAGTGGCCTTCAATGGGCATCAGGTGTTGTGTGTCATTGATTCGCGGCTGCTTTTTTCGTTCAGTTCCACGCCACGCCCACTTTCCACTAAAGGAAAATCAAGCAACCAATTGACACAGCACTTTAAAAAAGAAAAGACAAAAAAAAGCAACACTCAATGCGCACAACCAGAGCCACTGATGCAATTCAATGCCACTTTTATTTCTAAAACTCTGCACAATTGCCGCCATCGATACGAGAACTAACAAAACTAAACAAAAAAGTATAGAAATATATAAAACATAAAACGGTTTAAATAGCTATATACAATAACAAACAAACTCGAATTGTTTTGCATGCAATTTGCTAAAATTGATTGTGGTTCTGTCTCAGCCATAAAATCCCTTAACTTTGGGTATCTTATTGTGGTAAACTCAGAGATTTTCAATACCGATTTGTTCAAATCACTTGCCTTGAAACGAGTCTAAAGCCAGTTGAGTTTTTTTTAAACAAATTAGACACTAAAGTCAGCTAGAGCGAGATGTGTTCAAAAACCCAGAAAACCCAGCAAACAATTAATTTAAAATTTGTTTTCTACCTTCATTTGTGTCCCCAACTTTAACTCATTTAGCTTTTAGTTTAGTTTATAAATTGCAGAGCGAATTTGTGGCGAATTCTGATAGGGGAACACTCGAAATAGTTGCTCCTCCTTGACACGCTCTTAACTACGTTCATGATGATGATGTTGGTGATGATTATGATGACGGCTGACCCAGTTGGAGGAGGTCGGCGGCACAGATTGCGAGTTAAGGTTCTGCAAATGAGCGACATGAGCGAGTGCACATGAACATGAACATATACTAATTTGAGACACTGTGCCAGTCATGAAAGTTACTTACTTTTTGGTTTTTTATTTAATTTGCATGCGAGTTTTTAGTTTGACAACATTTTAATTTGAATAATTCGCTCGACTCGCAGTTGGACAAGTTCATTAGAAAATAATTATGTTGTTGAGCGTGCCATGAAAGTTTTTACACACACAACACACACACCCACACATGGATCCGTAGTTCCCGTAGTTGCACGCACTTGTTAAATGTTTTAAATGTTGGCCAAATAAAGACACATTCCCGTAAATAGATTTTGATGGATATGTTTTATGCAGGCAAACTTTAAACTGCTATTTAAATACCATAAATTATATTAAACATTTATGAAATGGCTACGTTAATTGCACATATTCAATATTTATGAAAATTCATTAATATTGCATTTGCACACATTATAATTAATCAATTATTTTCAATTCCAACAATTAGCGTAAACAATTTGCACTGCTACACATTTATGTGATAATTAAATACGAAACGTAAATACAATTTTTACCATAAAAAAAGAGAAAACAAAAAAAAGTAACGTATATATATTTATATATATTTAATGCACCACAATTGCACTTACCAACAATGAGAAAATCGTGTGAAAAATGAAAACAAAAAGAGTTCAGAATTTGAATTAGCGCCTAATTAGTAAAAATAATACAAAACAAGTGAAACTCTTTATTTAATTAATTTGTTTTATGTATAGCATTGCACGAACTGCACAAATTAGCACAAATTGCACAAATTAGCACGAAATTGTACGTAAAACCAAAAAACAACTGCTAATTAATAACCTTTATTAGGGCTCTTCTTCCATTGTCCCATGTCCAAAGTTTGTTCATGCAGAATGTTGAATGTCTTCCACCAGCACCTCACAGTTAGTTGTTAGATTTGAAATCAAAATCGAATTCCAAGTCGAAATCGAAATCGAATTCGATGCTACAACTATGTGAACACAGAGGAGCAAACTTTGGACTGAATGCAACTGAAAGCTCTGACAATTCTTGAAAGAATCAAAATATTTTCGAGCTATAACATATAAGTAGTCACAAGTACCTTAAAGCAAAAGAATCGTAGTAAACAAACTGAACACTATATACAAACGCGTTGAATTGAATATTCCCCATAAAGGGTACTACAAAAACAACCGTAACAACTTCGACAAATATTCCAAAATACTATATAGAGAGAGTTGAAATGGAAACAGGTGTTATAAGAGTTCTTTTAGCTACACTAATCCTGTCTCATACACATGCAGCTTGAAAGCAATCCGTCCTGTAAACTGAAACTTTTGAGCAGAAACTTTCTTCACAAATGCTATGCGGTTTAAAAACTTAGTAGTACGACTACTTAGATAACCTATGCACACTTAGAACCTACACACCTACACACTCAAGCACAGACACACGCACACTCAATGAAATGCACTTATAATGTAAATGTTGTGATTTAAATGCACCGCCTCAAAGTATGCACCAACAATTTTTTGACTATTGTATTTTTGCACAATTTTATAAAATTGCACAAACCAAAGACGAAGAAGACAACCAAAAGTAAAAATAAACGTATTCGATATTGTATTTTAATTAAATGTAACTGTAATTGTATAGCAATTAAATTGAAGCTCCCTTAAATATAAATATATACAAACAAATATATATATATATACTTATGACAAAGTTATGAATATTTATTCCAATTATATGATCAAAATATGGAGAGATTTTCGTTCACAGTTTTGATTTGGTGTCTTTAACCTATTGCAAAAAAAAAAAAAAAATAAACGAGAAAAGTCTGCAAATAGAAAACGAGCAAAAATTTAATAAATCCTTCAGTTGATGCAGCTAATTGGCCAAGGGTCAATGCTCTGTAAATACAAAGACAAAATGCAAAATTCGAAATACTAAAGATGAAATACTTAAAAGAAAAGCTATGTAAATAAGCCAAGACAAATGCATAAAGACAAACACATTAAACTAAACTAAAAAATGAACGAAAAGTAAAGGAAATGAAATCAAATAAATTAAATTACAACTCAAACAAAAGAAGCAAAACGAGAAACAAAAACAAAAACTAAACTTGATGAATGGGAAGTGTTTTTAACTTTAATTATAATGTTTTATGTAATGATAACGTATGGTAATCCACAGAGGAAATCCTACTATTAATTTCTAAGTCATTTAACTTGTAAATTATTATGGTTATAAATGTATTATATATATATATATAAATGTAAACAGACAGACAGACGAGTAAAGCCCATTGCGAGTTCTACTTATGCTCGTTTATGAATGGTTATAAATAACGCAAACGCAAAAATTATGTCTGCCTATGAATCTATATATACATAACTTACTGAACAACAGGAACAGCTGCATTCGAGTTAAACATACCCAATTAATATAATTGAAATTATATGTTCGAATATGCAAAAAACGTATTACAAACAAACAAACAACAAACAAATATATATATACATATACATATATACACATTGAAGAAGAAAAAACCAAAAACTAAAACAAAACAAACCTAATTTATGAGATTATATATATTATATATAACAAAATATATGTAAAATTAAATAAAACGAAGCCTCAGTCAGTATAAAATTGATCGGTTTATTTGATTTTGTCATTTGCCGGAACGCGCCTACATTTCTCCTTCATGTACAAATGATTTCATGGCACTGTCCACCTTTATTTTGGACAGGGGGATGGCGGGAAGAGTTTTCAGCGGACGAGCGGTAATATTCTTACAAAATTTACTCGGCCACATATGTATATATGTACATATATTTACGAGTAAGTCTTTATTTATAGCCCACAATTTTCGCTTTTAAGTGATGATTGGCGGCTGCCGTAAAATGCAAATGAGATTTTTCTTTACTTTTGAAATTTGCATAAACGTAAGTATTTCATGTCTTAATTGCCATTGGAGAATTTTAAATATAAATATACTCTTTTGCTATAAAAAAGGTAAAAGAAAAAACTCGCGGTTTATTTTTACAAGGGAATTTTACAAAAGTTTAGGTATATATCTGCTCTGCTCGTAACTACGGCATATTTAATAAATTGAATCTATTCAAGTCCACAATTTTATGAACTGTTGTTTCTCCGGAAACTGCCCCAGCAGTTTGGGTGGTTGGCGCAACTGTATCTTTCGGGAATTCGCGTTCAGACTTATTTTGTAAATAAACAGGTATCATAAATTTTAATTACAGCTGGCCAAAAACTAATTTCCTACGAATGGAGAAAGAGCTGGAGTATAAAGTTTGTGTGTGTGTGTGTACTTGTGGGTGTGTCTTGAGTCAACTGTGGGGAAAAGTCGAGACATAACTCATACGCCACGTGCGACCAGTAGCCCCATTGCACCCCGGAGTATACACGACAATATAGTCGTACATAAATTTTATCTCACTCACTCTAACTCTCACTCTATGCATCGTTGCTATTCACTGTTTAATTGCCAGCCTTTTTGTTGTTTATTGGCTTTGCTGTATTTATCTAATTGCTGTCGCGTTTTTCCTGGAAATCATTGCCACTGCTGTGCTCCTGATGAGCTAAGGCGTCAGTTTTATGCCGCTTTTATGACTTGCAGGTAAATATAAAGTCACCAATTTGGTGCCATAGGCTAAAGTTCAGCGCAACAAGCAGTTACAGTTCGTTCACTCTATTGTTTCCTTCCGCAATTGACCTTTTCGGGAAGGGGGCAGCGGTCACCTGAGTGTGAAAACCAATTTAGCTGCCTGTTGATCTTAGATCCGTAGGGGGAGTTACAAAACCTTTCAATCTGCATATAAAAGACTCGTTTGGCTATCGAAAATTTCTTGACTTTCCATGCGAGCCCTTGAAACAAATGCCACAAAGTCTAAAATGGCATCTGCTGACCTTTGCGCACAGGCCGCCAACGCAGCTCCAAAGCTTCCCTAATAAACTGCCCTTTAAATCTGTTGCAATTTGTGGTCCACATAAGCTGAATGCATGTAGGCGCAGGTGTCATTGGTTCAGCATGAAGTGGGAGTGCAATAAAAGCCACAGAAGCTGCTTGAAATGCATGCCTAGTTAAGCAGCTACACACAGTGCGTATACGTACTTATTTAAGACAGTAATATTAGTTGTAGAGATGGTAAGTAGTTGGTTTTTGCTTCAAGGATACAATTCAAATGTCTGCAGCTTCTAAATTCACAAAATTTCATTATATACTAGACGGCAATTGTCAAGGAACTTATTTCTTGGCAGGAATAGGAATAACCCAAGATGGACGCCCTCGAATTGTAGTTTTTTTTATGGATTTTTATTCGGTTTTGCTTTTTTGGGGTCGTGGTTGTAACTTTCAGTTGCTTCTAACCCGAATCGATGTCTCTCACAGCTGAAAATAAATTCGCATTGCTGAAAATTCACTAATGCAAAATGTTGCGGTCTGTTTCCATAAGAGTTTCGCAGCAAGTTTTGGTTGCTTTGGTTTTGGCAAGCGCCCGGCCACATCCTTGGATTGCCATGCCTTCGATTTGTGTGTGTGTGTGTGTGGCAGCTGACACATGCAGTCGCCACACAGTTGCCCCCTTGAGTCATGTGCAAATAGAGCGAGCAAAAAAGTGACTGTAAGTTATTAAATTAAGCGAAAATTAAAGTTTATGTTTTTAATGAAAAAGAGAGAATGAACAAAGAATGTGCTGGACTACGAGCTACTCATTGGTCACAAGTTGTTGTTTACGATAGCCTATGCGTTGGCATCATTAAAGTATCTATAAGATACAAATAAATTGCCAACAGTGGGCAGCAGCCGAATGTTGACATCTCTTTGTGTGTGCCAGTCGCATTAAATGTGTTGAAATCATTGGCCTCTTTTGCCTTTGTGCGTCTTCCAAGTAGCTCAATCCAACAGCAACAACAACAACCAACAGCTACAACCACAGCAATAACAACAACAACCGCCGTCGTTCTCATTTTCTTTCGCTGACTGAAAAATGTGCGATCCGTTGTTATTTTTGGCCAGCATCGCTGCCATTTTTATTTCGAGCCTTTATTAATATTAATGATGTGCGACGCTCTTGGTTGTTTGTTCTGCTTCTTCTTCTCCATGCTTGTTGCAATATGTGTTTGCATGCTTATACCCTGTGCCGCGAGTGTAATGGGTTTGTTAAAAGTTTTTAAAAGCAGCAGCTGCTTTGAGCTGCTTAGGGTATGTTACTGTCGTGTTAACTCTTTTCTAGTTATAGCCTTGATTTATCAGTTTATATAGTGGCTGACAATGACGATGCCCGATTCAACTTTACTCACACTTTGCAAGCAATCCAACATTGTTTTTGACCAAATTTAGCACTGCCAACTGACAGCCAACTGCCAACTACCCGACAATCAGTCAAAAGGCCATCTGCCAGCCGGCTGCTAATTTGCATGTAGATCCGGCTACTGACACCACAGCCACTACAACAACAACTGTAACTACTGTTACTACAACTGGAAGTGCAACAACAGTTGCATCGGGTCACTCAACACTTTGTTAGTCATGTGTAAGTTAGTTAGTCGCTGCTGCACTGAACGGTTTTAGTTTTAGTTTTTGTTGCCTTTGGGCTACCCAATGCACTGTACACTTTAGTGATGCTATGTTGGCGCTTTTGTAGCTAGATTTAGCTTGATTTTCTGAGATAATTTAAGCTGTTAACTGTTTTAGTAAATTCTAGTTAAGTTTTAGTTATTCTTAAACAAATTTTAAAGACAAATCTCTTTATTTAACTGTTTTTTTAGCTGACTGTTTTGGCATTTAAAGCTGTGGTCATCACTGGTCAATTTTACGCTTTCATGCAAGTTTTGCTGCAAAAATGTTATTGTCCAAATGTTGGCAGCAAATGGCAGCAAAAACCCCGTGGGTTCATCCTCTTGCTTCCCTCTACCACCTTCTCTCACACATCCTCTACTCCTACCCCTCTCCCTCTCTTTCTCTTGGTTTTGCATGCTGTGCTGCATACAACTGGTGGCACTTTCATCTGTGCTCCGTTCGTTGTTATTCGTGTTGCAACATTGTAATTTGATTTGGATTTTTATGGCTTGCTGGCATTTGCATAACGGCCTCTAGCGGCTAACAATGGCACAAACTGAAAATGTTACGGATAGTCCGCCCATACACAGCAAGAAAACGGCTTACCTAAAATTAAATTTAACATTTTTTTGTAAATTCCTGATATTTAATTAAAATTAAAATTTCGTAGAACATCTGTTGGCAAAACGTGTATTGACTTCTTTATTATAACTTTATAAAATAACTAAAAATGGTTTCTATTCAAAGGGCAACTAACAGTCAAACAACTTTAGCTACAGTTTCCCGCATGTTTTAGTTAATTTTCCTTGGGATTTCCTCCATTGTTGGCTCATGTTCTGCCAATTTCTAATTTATTTGGAAAAGCTTTGGCTTATTTTTATTTTTATCTTTTTCCCATTCTTGTTGGTGTTTGTTATCAAATCAAATAGTTTGTTATTGTTGTTGTTGCGCTGTGCAATTTGTTGGTTTGTGTATTGAAATTGCATTTAGTTTGCTTTTCATTTGTCAACAAAGCGAAAGGGTGACTAAAAGAGACAGCGACAGCCAGGGAAAGGAATAGAGATACCGAGTGTATCACAAAATGATGGGGGATTACAAAACTGACGGCAGAATTTCAATGCGGTCGCAGACAATGGGTCGACAAAGCGGCACACTTATCCAAATTCTTTTTATTATACTCTCTGCAAGAGTATATTGGGTTTGTGAAAATGTATGTAACAGGCAGAAGGAGGCGTGGCAGACCCCATAAAGTATATATATTCTTGATCAGCATCACAAGCCGAGTCGATATAGCCATGTCCGTCTGTCCGTCTGTCTGTCCGTCTGTCTGTCCGTCTGTCTGTCCGTCTGTCTGTCCGTCCGTATGAACAAACAGATTTCAGAGATGGTAAGAGCTACAAGGTCGAGCTTGGTCTCAATCGATCACATATTTAGTCAGTCAATACAAGAATCTTTTTTTTTTTCGATGCCACGCCCCATTCGCCCACAATGTGCAAAAAACTAGACACACCTCGGAAAAAATTGGTGTTTTGGGCGAATATCTCAATAACTATTGCACCTAGGATCACCAATTTTGGTATGGAGGTTCCTAACGGCAGTGTAAATGCATTGAAATTTAAATTTTTGGACTGCCACGCCCCGTTTTCCAACAATTATTAAAAGTAATTCTCAACTTTCCTTCCGTTTCTTTAATATAGTACAGTATTGTAATTTGTAATTCGTGTGGAGACTAACTATATCAAACTATCCTGAAAGGCGCATTGAAATCGCACTATAAACAAGAAAACTAGAAGCGTTGCAATATTGATAACTGAATGCAATATCATGTATGAGTGCAAGTGAGACAGAAACATACAAGCGCATGTGACGGCAGCGCTGCCGCATTCATATCAATGTATGAGTGCAAGCGAGACAGAAACATACAAGCACATGTTTGAATGTTTTCGTTGCTTGCGTGGCGGCAGCGCTGCCCGCAGTCGCTGGCCGCGCTGAATACACACATACATACATACATATATATGCATCATATATTGTCTTTCGTATGCGATTATGCTTAGATTGTTTTTGTTTCAACGTGTTTTAATGCAAGTACTACACATTGTAATATCTCGATTCCGATTTATATAATTACATCGCGAAAAAATGCAGAGAGTATTTTACGGTCGGGCGTGCTCGACTGTACTTTTCTTACTTGTTTTTATGTAGTGTGTAGGCGTGAATGTATGTGTGCACATACACATGTGTGTGGGTGTGTGTGTTAATTATCTTTATTGAATTTAGCGTTTAGAGCTGTCAAAGGCGGCGTCAGGATGGCACCTGTCAGGTAGCAACAATGACTAAAAATCCAACAAGTAAACGAAAGCAACGACGAGCTTATACCCTGTACTATAGTTGACGATATTGCTGTACCAGTTTAACATAAGTTCGATACGCCCACAGCTGTCTGATTTTACAGGGTATGAGGGAGTGTGCGCTGCCAGAGCGTCAAAGAATTGCTGCTGTTAATCAGTTAACCTGTGTGTTTGTGTGTGTGTGAGTGCGATGAAAACTTTTCCAACAGGTGTGAGCTGATGTGTGTTGAAAGTGTGGGGGTGACTGTGTGTATCCCCGTGTATGACAATGAGAAGCATTAGCTTTACTTTCTTATCACATTGTTATGGAAATATGCCAAAAATATTAAATAAACGCCAGAGATTTAATGTGGTCCCATTGTGAAGCTGTCACCGTTAATTTCCAGCATCCGATGTATCCAAATAAAGTCATCATGTCATATCATCATCGTCTTCAATCAACGCTTTGTCCGCATAGAATTTCTTGAGTACACGATGCACATCCGACACAAGATCCTCAAAGTTGGGAAACTTATCCCGCCTTGGCGGACCTTTGCTTAAACCCGACCAAAGATTGTGCTCCGAGGTGCGAGCATTTTGGGACACAGACACCTCGAAGGCACCGTCACGAGGCGTCAGTTTGCCGTTCTTGTTGCGGATCAGCTGAAATTCCCGTTCGGGTATGCGTTGCTGGAAGAAGGTGAGACACTCGTCGGCCTTCACCTGGAAAATGGGGCACTCGACGCTGTGCTCAATGTGGAATATGCTGCGATCCTTTGAAAAATGCTCATCATCGCCCCAATCCACATTCTTGTATTTCTTTTTTGGTGGCATTTTCGTCTGTCACTTAAAATTTTCCGTTTAGAAATTTATTCCAATTTTCCATTCGACATGTGTGCTGGTAATTATAAACAATATAATCAACAATTAATGCCTGTAGCTGTTGATTGATGGCTCTACGCCTAGTTTGTAACATTTTTAATATGCTTTTGGCACTGAATGCATGCTCATAAATCATTTCGAAAAGTTTTCAAGTGTCGCAGCAGCAGCGGAAACGCTTTCCAAAAAAATATAGAAAACACAACAAAACTGAAAACAACATTCTGACCATTAGCTGAGCTATTTTAAAATGCATCAGACACACAAAGAACAACAAACAGCATAGACAGAAAAAAATAACATTGTTGTTCTATTGGCAACGTTGACAGAAAACGCGCTCAAAAGCTCACAAACAATAATCAGAAATTTAACAAACAACTGTTTCAATATACATATAAATAAATAAAATAAATATGTACATATATATACACACAGATATATATCTGCTACAAGTATGTGGAAATCTCTTTATTCAGCATTTAATTTATAGTAGACTCGTAGCTCATAAAGAAAATATATTTTAAATAAAATTAATAAAAGTAAGGAAAAGCGAAGCAACAATAGCCTTGCAAAACTTTATTTAAAAAGTATACTTAAGTAAAAAATATTAAAAAAGTTATGTCTAATATTCATACAACAATTATTATTTAAATCAGTTAAAGCTTTAACAGAGTCTTTCATTTCTTAATTAGTCCAATTTAAACATTTTCATAAACTATTCTTTAAATAAATAAATTCAATTATTTTCTTGCCCACACACAAAATAATTGCCCAAAGCTTGTTTCTAAATTAAGTTCCTCAAGCTAAATAATTTAATTAATTTCTAGCATTTATTACCAACTTGAAGTTGCTTTTACACATTTTGCAGTAAAATAGAAATTTTATTATTTTCAAAATATACGAGTAATGAAAATGAAAATGAAAATTACGATATGGACTTTAGTTGCATAAAACTACACAAATGCCATTTGCAAATGAACAATAACAAAATGTAAAAATGTAAACAACAAAAGTAGCGAAGCAGTGAAAAATCCCTGAGAAGAAAAACCTCTGCTGAACCTCAGTGAATTTTGTGGGGTCAATAGCAGCTTCCTCTCAATGCTTGGCTCATAAATATTAATGTCAGTCTTGTTTTTTTGTATTAAATGTGCCCGAGTTTTGAAAGCAATATTCAAATTCAAGCGTTGACAATGCCAGTGTGGTGGGTTGTGGTGGGCAGGAAGCGCAAATGTATCTAAGTATACTTAACTCAAAATGTATCTGCAGATACATACATTTGCTTATGCACATAAAATTGTGGAAAAAATAATATCGGATGCAAAAATAATAATAATAATAATCAAGCGGCACACAAAAAATTAAAATAAATACATTTGCACACAGGCACAGGTACAGATACAGCTACAGCTATGCCTATTGTATCTATAGCTGATATTTTTGTAACTGTGTGTGTGTGTGTGTGTGTGTGTGTGTGCTATGTACGCATTTCTCCACATACATATTTCTGATATATTTTTAAAAAATCAAAACGACAAATCTTGCTGCGCGCACGTACATTGCAGCATTTTGAAATACAACAGATGCCGACGTCAACGCTGACGCTGCCGCCGACGTCGATGCCGGCAGCGCCGCCAACAGGCCCGACTGCAGGCAGTGTTGAACCGGCTGCTCCTCAGTGCTTAGTGCTACGTCGTGTTTCGAACCGAAACAAACGGGAAAACAAACCGAAAACGTTTTTAAAAAATATTTTGAAATATATTCTTAAAATAAGTATCTAGTATATAGAGTTTTCTCCGGCACCACATTCAAATTTGTACTTATATAATAACAATAAGCAGCACAGTGAAAGTGAGTGATAGCTGAGGCAAACTGAGAGATCAGCTCAGTTTCGATATAGTAAAATTAATTATAAATAACTTTTTAAAGGGTTCATCCTAAAGACCCAACAGCCGCAGCAATGCAGGTCTTCGATAACAATATGGTAAGTATAAGACTTGGAGTATAAGAGTTGAAGTATGAGGTTTAGCGTAGGTACACAAAAGACTTTAGCGATTTGTTTACTTCAGCCAAAAAGCCAAATTTATTGCGATTGGCTTGCAAACAAGCTAGGAGGTCTTACCTCGCCACACTTAGCCCAGTTAGCATAACCCAGAAATGCCAACTAGACAAATACAATTCATACAATTCGACTACTTTTATTTCTATGCATGTGCGTCTGATTTCGGTTAGCCACGCCCCCTTAAAACGTCATAAGGAAGTCATGCGAGGTTCAACGCGCCACAGAATTAATTACAAGAATTCACTTAATGGCCACGATCCAAGTGGGTCAACAGCTATTAGCCAAAAGACAAGTGCACTGCAAGTGCAAATGCAGAGACATGCATTTAAAATTAATATATATCTTTATATATAGCAAACTGTATGCGTCAGAGCTGCTAGTATTATTTATTCAACTACTTAAATTTTCAAACATTTTAATTTACACTCGAGACAGTTTTAAAGACTCGTTAAACGTTTAGTAGTGTCCTTTTTAAAACTATTTATTTCTGTATTTGTTGGGCAAACTTTTGCCAGAATATTCTAGAGTGAAAAAGAAATCTACGCAAAATACGATTGCTAAAAATATTTCCATGTCTCTGGCTTATTAATAATAATAATAACGATATTGCGGCCCGGCGACACAAACCAAACTGATTTACGTGCGTTTTTTTATAGAATCCCCCATTCCAAAATTAAAAACTGAAAATTTAAAAATTTCTTGGCAGCTGAGCAGACAAATCAAGCATATAAATCGTCAAACATTTTAACAGATCCAAAAGCAAAAGTTTTGAAATCTTTCCAGACTAAAGAATTTCAGAAAAACATTTCGAAAGTTGTTCAACATCAGCAGGATTATGTGTAAATTCTTAGCCTGTTAGCCAGATTATTGGATACCAGCATAATTGATCGTAATTGATGGTAAATTGGTGACAAGGTCAAACCACAAGTACAGCGATGACGACAACGTAAATTCAAATTGGCTCAAATTCAAGTGGCAACAACAAATCGTTGATTTCCTTTCAATTTATTTTGAGCTAGTGTAAAAATAGCTCAAGCATTTTACAATTTTCCAAACCAAAGTAGGGAAGGGGGGAGTGAAACGGTTTATTTTCAAGCAAATAAATCAATTGGCTGTATTTATGCAGATGCCTCCATTTGATTATTTCACACAGTCGTTGATTTATTGAGGTTTGCGATTTGTATTTTTTTTGGACTCCCTTTTGAACTCTCCGTGTGCCACACACACACATATGGCACACACACACACACTACACACGTGTGTCAGGTGTAATTGCTATATGTCAATGTCAATGTGTAGTTCAGTTCATGACAAATGCCCCAGCAAAGCTAAGAGTTTGGGGTTTTAGCGGTTTCACTAATGAAACCTTCATTTAACTGAGCTCTAATTCAAGTTTATTGCAAGTGATTAAGTGTATTATGTCTTAGTCTATTTAACACACAAAATTCTGTATCTTTTCCAAGAAACTATTTGAATTTTCTGTGGAAATTCTGGCAAAAGTTGTAAGCAATAGAAAATTCATAAATATTCAGTCGAATTTTCCAAATGAACTAAAGGAATTGTGGATGCAAATAATTGCTATAAATTTAAGCAAAATGCAGCTTTTATCTCACGTAAATTCCTGAATAAATTTCCATTGCTTTTATTTAAGTTATATAATCAAAAGTGCAGAATAAAATGATTGCCAAAGGTTTTGTCTGCTTAGCATCGTTAAATGATTAACTTAAGTATCGATTAACGACCACAGATGGCTATTAGTGACGTGATACGTACAATTTGGATGAACTAGATGTATTTTGGCTGAGCAGCCATGTGGCCGCAGGAATTTACGATAATAATTAAAAACATAAATAAATAAATGCAACTACAATTGTATGTGCGTGTGCGTGTGTGTATTTTTGTGTTGGTTTGTGTGTGTGACACTAATCTGAAAAATAAACAACAGAAATCCTACATGCAGCTTTTAATAAATATATAAAAGAGTAAATACAAAATGAAAACAAAATGAATTCAATAATTTAAATGGTATCTGCGTATTTATGGGACCAACAACAAGAGAGAACAATAATTGATTTTACCGCTAAAGTAATTTACAATTGATTAAACAACATAATTAGCCGTAAATATTTCGACTGTTCTCTGACATCATTCGAACGGAATATTTGTTTAAACATTTTGCCAAACTGTCGAAATGAATAATTCATTTATTTGGCACTTTTAATGTACACCCGAACAAGACCGGCTGTCAGCGCGCACTTGTGCATCATTAGTTCCCAGGCAGTCAGCTAGAAATGCTCTGGTTGGCGCTAAGAAAAACTAGCTAGAAATGGCTTAAAGTACTGTTTGAAAAGCTAGGAAAGTTTCTAAGTTTGTGTTATTATATTTTAGTAATAAACAGAAACGTTACGGTTATTAAAACTAAGTTTAAAAACATATTTCTTAAATTTAACTTTGTTTTATGAATTAATAGCTAAAGTAGCAGCACTATTTCTGGCCTATAACAGCTGCAGCTAATTTCACACTACTCTGTTCTACTAATTCAATATTTTTTTCTATTTTTTCTTCAACAGCGGCGTGCCTCACGACGCGCTTCATTGCGACGCGGTTCGATTTCGGCGCTGCCACAAAAATCGGCAGAGATTCCATGGGATATATTTGAGAGATTATTCATGCCGTTTCTATTCTGCCAGGCGGCAGCTATAATCAGTTCGCATCTGCTGCATGCACTGAATATATCAAATATCTCGACATTTGCTGTATTCGTTTGGTTTGCACTCTCCACCGTTGGCGCTGTGCTCTTCTATCACTTTGTGAAGGTAAGTAAGGCTGTAACTAGTTAGTAGCAGAGTTAGTAAAAGGGCTAGTCGAAGGTCTCGGACGGTTTAGAATGTGGTTAGCAATTGTGGATACTTAACTGCCAAGCTCATTTCAGACATTGTAATCCTTTTAACGCCTGGCAAACCGCACACAGAAACAGACCCAGCAGAGGACAGGACAGCATAGGACACAATACGACACAGACAGAAGGTTTTGGTTTCAGTTTCGGGTAGAAAATAACTTGTGCTCATGTCCGGAATAGTTGAGCTTGGGACCCGTTTTGCTTATTGTGTGAGCCTAAAAAAAATTTGCTTGTTTCAAGTGCCAAACCGCAAAAATAACAAAGCGCACAGGCAAAAAAGGATAAAGGATAAAGGCTAAAGGACGGGCAAAAATAGTAGGCAAAACAAATCACTCGTACTAAAAATAGCCAAAGCCAAGAACGCAGAGAACAGAGAGGGCAGAGAGGCAGACCGAGGACGAGTAGAGTAAGGACTAGACTTACAGCCTGCTGTGAGGACAAATAACTGAACGACATTCTTTGGCTACGGGTTTCGGTCGTTTTACTCACTTTTCCACTCAGCACACTGCTGACATTTTAGAACTAAATGCAGAAGCAGAAAATGAAATGAAAATCAAAACAAATACAAATACAAATACAAATAAAAAGCAGGCAGATAAGCAGCAGAGGGAAAGACTCGAGGCACAAGACGTTAAAGTGCTTTGGTAATGAATACAAATTTCAAGTCGAGCAAACCACAAGATAAACCTCAGAGAAAAGAGTTTGAAATATAATAGACATAAGTAACAGTGGAAATGAAAATATGCATATTTCCCAAAGAGCTAAAAACATAATAAACTCTAAGCAAGTTCCACAAACTTTTGCCAGTTAATGTTTTTAAATAAATTTAAATAAATATAAATAAGGTCGTTAAATGCGCTGGTGGCTGCCTAGTGGAAATTGTTCTTAATTAATGGCTTTTTTTATTGGGTTCATTGGTTGCATAGATTTCACTTTTATTCAGTTCCATTTCACTTGATTCG
Organism: Drosophila acutilabella; assembly: GCA_035046005.1. Lineage (NCBI taxonomy): Eukaryota > Metazoa > Arthropoda > Insecta > Diptera > Drosophilidae > Drosophila > Drosophila acutilabella. The sequence goes on along the minus strand of JAWNOK010000024.1, from coordinate 8,489,852 downwards.
CATTTGAATTAATACAAGTGATTTCATTTGATTTCTGAGTTCCCCTTCGCCTTCAACTTCTTCTTCTTTCTGTTCGTCTTTCTTCATTATGAGAGCTCCTTTTTATCTTCTCATGCAATTTGCGATACTAAAGTTGAATTAACGTTTCGAGTCAACCGCATAAATTGCCACATTGCGTATGCGCAATTTATTTTACTTCAAGTTAGTTTGGCACAGTTCGTCTAGCAAGTATACAGACGCACACACGCATTGTACTGAAGTGAATTTCATTTCTATATAAATCGGTGAAGATAATGCTCTGGATATATCTTCATTTGCTGGCCATTTGGCTTGAAATATCGATGGCGCCCAAAGTGCCCACAAAAGGCGTCAGATAATTCAAATTTGCGTGCACTTTAATTAGCTTAACTGGCAGCAGGATAATAAGCACAGTCCAGGACAACGCTACTGCTGACATTGGCCATTTTCTCATCGCTTGGCAGTGCCACTGCCACTGCCACAGTTACTGTCTGGCAATTACGAGTCCTTTGGCCCTATTCCTGCTCCTGCTGCTGCTGGGCCACATTTTATAGCCGTGGCTCTGTTGCTGCTGTTTCTGCTGCACGTAGGCAACATTTTGCGCTGATAAGACAGCTGGACGTGTCCGGGCTTGTTCTGGCAGCTCCTGGCATGTGCTGGCATTGTCCTGGCAATTGCCGGCTGCTCGCCTGCATGCGCGATATGCAACCAGACATTAACGTAATAAGCAGCTTGGCCAACAGGATAATTAACAGCTCCCAGTTACCAGTTGCCAACTTACAGCATTCTTTGCCCCTTTCGTGCCTGTCCGCAGTTACACGCATTGCTCATACGCAGCGTGTGACCTTTGCTCAATTTCTCAATGCTAAACAGAAAAAAATACATATATATGTTAAACATAATTAAATTATGCTTAAACAAATACCAGCTGTTTATACAGTCGACTGAGTTGGCATTGGCGGCGTTTTACGCTCCTAAATCGACAAGGACTGACGGTTAAAGGCTAATCAAAATGCGGCAGGACTCGCCAAGACTGCGACCTTTGGCCTTTTCCTATAATTTTAGATGAAAAGCTACGCACACACAACATACACAGTTGGGTACAGAGACAGCTGTTGAAAGAGTCGCAATTTCAGTCACTTTAAGCCATCTCCGCACTGTGGCTTTCTAATTCAGCTTTTAATTTATTATGCATGTTAAAAACTGCGTCTATAGAGTTGTTCAATTTAAAGTCGCTGCTCAGTGGTTAACAAACTTTAAAAACTGCACCAAAGTCTTTATAAGTGCTGCAAGCAGTCTTAGCTTTAGTTTGTGTCGATTAACAACACTTTGGGCCACTGTGCAGCAGTTCTTTTTCATTGCTTTACGGCACCCACTGTATCTATTTTGGGCCACTTGGCAGCAACTACATAATCAGTTTACACTTCAGCGTTGGGCGGCAGACACGCCCACCACGCGCCAGCAAAATGATCTAAAAGTGAAAATCGCAAATGTTCTTGTCTTTGATAAGTTCGAGCTGAGCATACTAAGAAGTAGGAGCAGCACAGGCAGTAGGACGACAACGACAACGACAGCGACAACTGTTAACCCTTAACGGGTTTTATTTTCTTATTGGTAAACGCGTTTTTGGCATGTCTTGCTGTTTGTTTTTAGGCGCTACGTTTTCTGATTCCCCAATGCCCACGGCCTCTGTGCCCTTGTCGCTTATCCTTTTTTGGTCGACGCGACATTGAACTGTCGTCATTCAGTCGTTTGATTGTTCTGCGCATCACGTTGTGCATTTCATTTTTATGTCAGGCTTGTCAAATTAAATTACACCCTTTACACACACACACCAACACGTACGCTAGCATTTTGGCAACTGTTGACACGCCTGAAAGCATGCAACACAAATTGTGTGCAATGAAATGTAAATGCACAGCTAATGAAATGCTCATAACTACGCGCGTATTCCCCACAGACTAACGCAACTGGGATGTGCAAATCCGCATTCGTTATCCTTTCGGCAGGACAATTGTCCGCTACCACTACCACTACCGTTATAGCTGCACTGCATCGCAAATTACCGTCAACGTAACTCGCATAATTACACTGTCGACTGTCGCTTAACTAACCGGCAGCAGTGACCAGTTGCCAGTTAACAGTTAACAGTTACTGCTTGCCAGTGTTATCCTTTTTGCACTAGCTTAGTTTGCCGGAATTCCGGGAATTTCACATTACTTATACGCCGTGTGTGTCCCTGTCAGCAGCAGTGTAAATAATTGAATTAATGGCTTCGTGTAAGCGCCATTAATGAGCTGTTGCACAACACACGTTGCCACGCCCAACACCGCCCACTAGCTTCAACTCTTTCCCTCTCTTTCACTCTGCTACGCTTTGGGTTTGCTTGCATATTTAAGAGCTTACTTTGCTGATGTATTAAAATGTAATTGGCTGCGGCATCTTGAATTCTCTTTGCCATTCGTGTAGGGTGTGTGTGCCCTTTGAACTTTGTACCCCCTCGCCCCAACATTCGCTACGGCGACATGCTAGTTTGCACAGCTGTCATAGACAATGTAACGCACACACATGCACACGCACACGGGAACACAGGAACACACTCACCTGAGAGCATCCCGGCAACAACTTGTGTGAAGTTTGTTACTCGCTCGTGGCTCTCAGTTCCTGTAATGGAAACCACTTGAGTAGTTAACTGACATTTCCCGCTAGATATACCCACGGATAGTGAGCGCAAAACTTTTCAATTGATTTATTGCACGGTAAACTAACGAACGACATTTTTAAAACGCTACATTGTTGGGAATAGTGTTTTAAAGTAAACAGTTGGGGTTTTAAATCGAATAGTTACAAGAAATTGATTGATGTATTAAATATTTTATTTAATAACTTTCAGCTTTTCAAAAGTAAATGATGTTTTGTGTTTATTAAAGAGTTTTAAGCAGTTTTTATAACACTTTTATGGCAGTAAGTCTACAAGTCGCTATTAAGGTACCCAAAAACTTTAACCAAATCTTTCCACTATTATTTAAAAGACTATTATTCATTTAACCAACTTTATGCCGCTCTTAATTCAAAAATCTGTTGGCAAACACTTTGCTTACTTTGTGTTATGACTGCCAGCTATAATACTTTCACTGCTTATCTGATAAGCAGTTTTACCTACGCTAAACTGGTTTTTACTGACTTTTACTGGCATTTACTTCCTGTCTCACTTTGTCGCATTTACAGCTTCATAAAAACTAAAACGTTGACAAATTTAACGCTGATTTCTGTGCGTTTTTCCGCACAAAAGAGTTGTTGGTAATAGTAGAGGAAGCAAGCAGCAAATTGCTGCCTCCATTGTCAATTATTGTAGACTGTGTCCAGAGTCTGTTACCAACAAACCGTCTACACTTTGGGCCATGTTGCTCTTGCTGTTTGCTACTCTCCAGAGAGTTGCATGCAACAAAGGCGCAGAGCAGCAGCAACAGCAGCAGCTGAAGGCTACATAAAACGCGGCCAGTTCATGTTGCGTTCCATGAAGTACACACACACACACACATGCATACAGTCTCTTACACACATGTGCACATCATAAAATGTCATTATGGGGCGAAGTTGCGTTGCGTTGCGTTTTTTTGCCCACTGTTTTTGCCCTGTTTGCCCGCTTGCTTTCTCCAGAGCTGTTTTCAGCTACGTTTTTATGGTGTCGCGCGTGGCCTGTTGCTTCACACACACACACACACTGCCATACACACACACAGTTGGCATTCTCTGGAGAGTGAGTTAACGGAAATGGCATTGGCCCAGCCTGACAATGGTCGAGGCTAAGGACACACATGGCTCCTATGGCTCAGATCGTGGCTGCGTTTGCGATTTCTTAGAATTCGCTCGACATTGAATGGACTGTTTGGACCCTGTACCTACTAAAATGCAAAAGGTGTATAAGGTTTGTCTGCAAAGACTTTTTTCAGGCATTCACAGCAGCGTCAGTAGGGATGTGGCCGTCTTTCTAAATAAAGAATGCTTTTGAATGTATACAGGGTATTCTACAGCTATCTCATATGTTATTCTCAACCACTTTCTAGTCGCAATGCATTTCAGTTTAATTAAAAATCAATTGCACATGAAAGAACCGCAGAAGCGTCCATTGCCAGTGACTCCACAAAGGTCATGGGTCACAACTGGCAAAACAAGCGTTTGATTGACAGCAGCTGCAGCAGCAGCAGTGGCAACAGCAGCACAGAACGAGCACAAAACCCTGCTGTTAGAGCCAATCACAGTGTTAACCATAAAGCAGTGCACACAGCATGTGCATTTCATTTGCTATTTGCATTCAACTCTTAATTAGAGATAGATAGAGAGAGAGAGAAAGACAGAGATGGAGTGATACAATCATCAATTAGTTTTGAAAATCAGTTTTAAGTACAGTGGGATAAACATAATTGCAACTCTCGAATTATTGTAAAGCGCATCGAATGATTTAAATTTATGGCTTTAGATTTTAAATCCCTTTTCTATTCATTCTACTTTGAAGTGAATTTCCTTAGTTTATTATTAAATGCTGAAATGCTAATTTAATAGAAACAATTCTTGCAGCTACAAAAGTCTCCTTTGTAATTAATTATGCCCAACACTTGGCTACACTTGACTGAATATGATACAAGCCAGTTTGTTAATTAGTCTGTTCGATGAGCCAATTTCTGGTTTGCTCTTTGCAGGTCTACAACCGCAGTTGCCCTATCAAGTAGTAGGTGGATATTGGCTCTAAATATTAATTAACGCAATTACCAAGGGCACCATTTGTAGCCAGGCAACGAAGAAAACTAAACAAATGCGCTACAAATATAAACTCGTATATCTAAAATTTAAATATAGATATAGGCAGATATAGGCAGTCAGTTAGTGGTGGTATGAGTGATGGCTTAATGCATGTAGAACAGAAATAGAAAATGAGTTTAAATTAATCCTTTGTTGAAATACGAAAGTTTTCGTTGGCATGTGGAAATTGACTGACTGTCTAAATGACTACTTGCCACAAAGTCAAGCGAGAGCTTTGCGTGTTGCCTGCCACAAGAGTCTGCAAATTGTTGCCTGTTGTTCTATGCTTAGGCTTATAGTCTGCCGTACAACGCGTCGTATGCGCAATGTGAAAAGCCTTTAATGCGCTCGCTGTTGGTTGTGTGTAGAAATGGCGTGAAGTTGCCAAAGGATTCGCGACACGCTCTCTCCCTCTCTCACACTCTTGGCCATGTGCGTGAGTTGTAAAACACAGAAATGGTTTTTAACTTTCCAGTTAATTAATTTATTACGGCTTAATACGTTCAATGACTTTTGCCGTTCGCTTCTTTCATTTATTTGTCTTTCCACTTGTTTCGATTTCATTTTTTATCATTTACTTATTTTTTTCATACCGCAACTTAAATACTTAAACATTAGCTACCAAAAATGTTGTCATTTTTTATGGAGTGTGTAGAATTTTATTTTCTTTTTTTGGCTTTTCTTTTTTCGGTATTTCGCTTCTATTTTTGGCAACTGATTTAATATGCGTGCATGCGTGCGCGTGTTTCCCTTAAATTTTTGTTTATTTCATTTGGTTTTTTGTTTTTTTGGCTGTTGTCGCAGTCGTTGCCTGGTTTGCCTTTTAAACGCTTTGTTTCTTGGCCACATTTCGTCGCCTGGCTCACAAGCCGCCAGTGCGCACTGTGTGAACAATTTGTATGCGGTTTGTTTGCCATTTTTCACTTAAACTTTCGCCCAGAAATTTCCTCCACGCATTTCACTCTTTATGTAGATTTATGGCACTAAGGGCATTCAAGGCGGTCAAGCGTGTCTTCTTCTGCTTTTACTACTACTTCTTCTTAGTTGTGGGTGTTGCAAGCTCAGCATAAAAAAATAAAATAAACTGAAATTGGATAAAACAATTCGCAGATAAAAAATGTGACTCATTTTACGTTTGTCACTGCGAACTTTTAGTGTTTTCAGTGCATTTTGTGCACTATTTTTGTTTGTTTTCCTTAAAACTGTCAACTGAGTTCCACTAAAAAGTTCTTCAACTTTTAAAAGAAAAGTATTTCTATTAAATAAAGTATTTTTATAAGCTTTGTTAGCATAACATTTGAGCTGCTCTCAGGTAGTCCAGAGTATTGACATTAGAGTTACCTGAATTTCGTTCGATCGATAAAAATACTTGCCACAAATAGCTATAAGTTACTTTAAAGTAACCGATAAATGGACATTAGCTATACTTAATCAGTCTGCAGTTGTCCAACATCGCCAGTTTTCTTCCCCCTTAGTCCACTTTTCAACTGTCTGTCTACTTATCCACTACAATTTGCAATTAGATTTCATTAAATTGTTGCTAACTTGTTGCAGTTTGCGCATTAAGGAAACATAATGCATTATAAACAAATATTACGTATACTTATACGGCTTGTAAGCCAAAATTGATTAAACTTGCCCCCTAATTGCCAACTGTGCTGACACTTTAGCTTATTTATAGCTATATTAAATGAGTGTTGAAGCACAGAAACTGGAGTGTGCCTTAAGTAGATTAAAAGACTAGGGCTTGTGTGTAGAAAGATACTACAAAAGAAATTCTAGCAACTATTTTTAAAGCCTGCCTAGAGTATTTAAGCTATTTTTAGCTATTTTTCTTTTACCTTACTGTCTACTTATGAAATTGCGGCAACACTGGCGGCTAATACTTGCCAAGGCCCGCAGCGCATCGCGTGCTTTGGCCACATTTATCAATTTTGGCTAAAAGTGCGCGTAAAATGCGCCGTTTAATGTTGCGGAGTTCGCAGATAACACCTGATGCACTCCGTAGTGCTCATAAATCGTGAAACGTATTCTAGTTGCAATTAAAATGCAATAACGGATCCATTTAAACGCGTTGCACTCGCAATCGCCCTTCATTGACTTCCGCTCGACAATTGTGGTAAGCGCCGAGTTTGCAACTGCAGCTGCAACCCGACTCGTGGCCAACGGCAACAACAACTCAGTTAAATGCAACGAGTTGATTGACATGGCATCCAAAAAGCAATTGCCACACCTGCTACCAGCTTTAAGCCGCTGGCAAAGTTACCTATTTTTGGAGCATGCAACTTGCCGTTAGCGTCTATTTTTGGCAACGTTTATAAAAAGCAACAGCAAGAAGAAGCAGCAAGGCAGCAACTACGTGCAACCGCAGCCTGCCGTGTTTACAGACACGTCACGACATGACATGACTTGCAGCCCATTCAAAAGATTCGATTGCGTTGCGGTCGTTGGGTGGTTGGCTGGTTGGGTGGCCTGGTGGTGTCAGGTGGTTGGGTGGTTGCAAGGGGTGTATCGGCTTCTTTATACCTTGCACGTAGCAAACTGCACTTTGGCAAACTTTTTTTCCTGCAGTTGCTTTTGCATGCGCCGCTTTTTTGTCTCATCCACTTTCAGTTAAGCCGCGGAAAAGGCAGTTAAAGTGGCACAAGTGACACTTTTCGGTGATAGTCGGGCAGGGGGATGAGAGTAAAAGGTGTGTGAATCAGGTGACAATTGCCGACAGGTAAAGACAACTCAAAGCCAGTTGATGAGGGACAGCAAACAAAACTTTTTACTGTTTATAGTTCAGTGTATTTTATACATATTTATAATTAAATCAAAGTTAGTCAAAAGTTTTTAAGGTAAATATCTGATTATATTTAATAATTTAGTTTCTCTCCCATTTCAACTACCATTTTAATTTGAGCTTCTGCTTGTAATTAAATTTAAAATATCTGCAGTTGCCAATTTGAAAAGTTTTGGCCAAGGCAAAAGCATTTTGCTGTGAAACGTGATAGATTTTCCTGAGCATTTATTGCGTTCTCTTGAAAGGGTTCGAGACTGAAACTCAATGCGCTGAGATACCAAGTAAATTTCCAATTTACCAATTTTTTATTGCAATGCTTTTTGTGCCTTTGCCTGAGAGTTGTTTTAATTGACTCTAAATATTTTGTTGCATCTTCTGTTTTGCACGATTTTAATTCCAGAGCGTTGAGTTTTTGTTTGTTCGGGAAAAGCATTAAAGCAATTTCACAAAAACCCTATAAACTTGTGGTGTTTGCTGCCACCACTACGAAGTAGAAGCAAAAGTTGACCAAGAAGTTTATGGCAGAGTATAAAGTCACATAAAAAAGAACAAGTTTAAGAAAAAGCAGAAACTAAGAAACTTCGCGTTGATTGCAAACAAAACTAACAAAACAGCTGACACTTTTAGGGGGATTTCCAAGGAGATGACTACTGTTCAATACTAGTTTATATATTGGTTAATGCCCAACTGATTTGATAAACCAAAATAAGAAAGAAAGCACTTATAGCCAGCAATCAAATATCGGTCAGTCTTAATGGGCGCCAACAACACGGCCAATAAGAATAATAATAATAATATGATAATAGTAATAATAGTTATTGTAACACACTCTCTATATATATATTTATTCACTATTGTTCTCGATGCTCACAGATTATTTTTGAAAAGTTTACGAGCACTTTATAACCGTTTAATAGCTCGAACAATGAGTCAGTTTCTCTGCTCTTCGTCACAATTGACGCACTAGAGACGCACACTTGAGTTGTAACCAATACTAAGACAGACTTTTACTATATCTATCTGTATACAAGTATATATAGTAGATGTGGCTAATGGCATGATGAATTATGACACTGGCACTCCAGACAGCCTGCCACAGTGAGTCTGCCACAACGCCTGACATAAATGTCCATCCCTTTGTCCCACTGTACCACCCTGCTACTGTTCCACTGTCTTTTATATCTGACTTGACTTGGACAAACTGCGGTTGTCTTTTGTGCCAAGCATCCGAAACACACCTACACAAAACTACTACACGCACACAGGCAGACACAGAGGAAGACAGACAGACGGAGAGACAAGCAGGCAGCAACGTGTCAGCCGCCATGTTCGTGTGTCTAAAGCGGAAGTTTCAGTGCATACGTTCTTTCGCCCTCCCACTCCTTTTCTGTGTCTCTCGCTCTCTCTCTCTCTGTCTTGCCTGCTTTTGTGTTTGTAACACTGTCAAGTCGGTCAGAGCCAGAAATGATGGCAACAATGAAAATATTGTCTCTAGAAAGCGAAACTACTTTCCACGCTACTCAGCAAAACTTGAACTCAGTCTAAAATTGGAAATACTAATATTAAATAATAAAAATACGCTTCTTAGCTAATATATGATGATACAGAGTCTATATAAATAACGAGCGTTCAATAAATTGGTACCCTGATTTCAAATCCATTGAGTTTTATCAGACGTAATTCAGGGTTTTATAAGGTTTTGCATGGAGAACATCGTAAAAAGATTCAAAATTAAAATACAAATAAGGGTTTCATAATTGATAAAAGAAATAAATCAATATTCAGTTTCAATTCAAGAATAGCCAATATTTTAAAATAATAAGCAATAAGAGGAATTTAAAATAGTTTCATGCTAAAGTTTTCCATGATAAATAAATATTAAACTCACTTACCGCTCAATATATTCTAGATTCTTCAGCGTTAAGGGGTATCCTGAGTGATGTCTGAAAGAGAATAAAACGAAGATTAAAATATAGAATAGAATATAGAATATAGATTGAAATATAGAAATATAGAAAAAAGTTTCGTTCTAAAATTTTCTATGTTAAATAATGTTTAAACTCACTTACCTATTAATATATTCTAGATGTTACAGTGTTAAATGGAATACTGAGAGAGAATAAAAAGAAAGTTAAATTAAAATATAGAAATAATATAATCGAAAATTTAAAAATGAATATAAACATTTAATCAAGTTTACGTTTTGGTTCATTTAGGCTTTTAAAACACTCACATCTTTGAATTTTAAATTATATTGTATTATATTGGCTCAATTATCATTGATTTCAACACAACACTTATTTTTATCCACTTATTTTAGGCTGCATTTCTTTCTATTACCTTTCTATACGCTTTTACACTGCACTTTACTTTACTTTATGCGATACTTTATATTTTTTCACTGCATTTCTCTTTCATATTGTTCTATTAATCTACACTTTTACACTTCACTTTTATTCTCTTTGATACGTTACATTATACTTTTAGAACTGCGCTTCTATAAATTAGCGGGACAGGATCACAAGCCTGAACGAAGCTGTAGGGCGACATTTAAAAAAAAGATAAAAAAAAAACACCTTGAGTGACATATTCCTAACATTTCATACTTTTCTGCGCTCTTTACACTGCATTCTTTTAGGCTGCATTCTTTTTAATTAGCGGAACAGGATCACAATCATGACGGAAGCTACGGGGCAAAATGTAAAAAAACATTGAGTGATATTTTACTAGCATTTCACTCTTTGCACTTTTATACACTTTTATGCATTTTATACACTGCACAACATATATTAGGCTGCATTTCTTACTTCACTTTTATTCACTTTAATTCACTGCACAACACTTTATAAGCTGCATTTCACTTCACTTTACTTTTGACTTGCCAGTGGTTGATTATTATGCAGGAAACAAAATTTGCCGAGCATACTTTTGGGCTTAACAACAAAATATGCATATTTAATTTACACCTTTTCTATTGACTTGCTGAATCACAAAAAAAAAACAATCAGCGTGACAAATGAGGCACCCGTTTTAAGTTTTGTAAGCGCAGAAGAGCGAACGAGCGAACGAAATTAAGAGTAAAACGGACACGCAGCTGCGCATGTATTCTGCTGCATACGTAAGAGCGCAAGCGTAAGAATTTACAACAACAATGCTAACCGCATATTAAAGAGAGCAAAGACGGTCGCGCACAAGAGAGTAACGCGTAACACTGGAAGTGTGAGAGCGTGGAAAAACATGGCGGAATGCGCGTTAAACGTAAATCCGTTCACTGAGAAACGGGACTCCGCTGACTGAAAAATTTTCAGACGTTAATTACAGTAGATAATTCATCATATCTTTAACAATTTTTATATGCATATTGTGCACACGACAACGCTCTTTCGTTTGACATAAAATTTAAGCCGATTGGACAGAAATTAACTATATTTTTAAGCCCGTAACGCGGAGCACACACTCAAGCGTGCAGTTAAATCCGATGCGCAAAAGGAACTAAACGATTAGCGATGATCGCTGGCGAAATTGATCGCGCTCAAAGCTTTTAATGTTAAACTGAGCTTGGCAGAGCTGAGCTTTTGCATAAACGACAATTAAAAGCTTTTTACAGATGCTTGTAACTAATTAGGTGACAACTAGAAAAAAAAAAATTAATAAAAGGAAATTTATGTAAATATAAACTGATAATTATCAGCATAATTATTTTATTTTAAATAATACAGTGTAGTGCAGTATGGAGTAGTACTACTTATTTAGCGTATTTTTTATATTTATTGAAAAATAAATTATTCTTCGAATTGTTTGGTTGACATCGAGTAATCAAAATTAAATCCAGGGATTTATCTGCACTTTTGGTTTACCAAAAGGTCAAACGGCTCATTTCAAGCAATTCTGTTTATTATTATTAATAATCTATATATACACATATACATAGCTACGGCCTTGACAATGCAATTATTGAAAATTAATTGAGTTATATTCCCAGAAAGCCTCAAAAAAAAAGAGGCCGCAAGTTGAATAAACCTTTTTTAATTGACATTCTTTGATACATTGACCTTTACAGGTGTCTGCACCGGGCAAGGGGGTGTTAATCACCGGATGCGACTCGCCATTGGCCTGGTATCTGGCTAAGAAACTGGATGACCTGGGCTTTACGGTCTATGCGGGCTTCAGCACGCCCATTGACGACTCGGACGAGGCCAAGATACTCAAGGAGGAGACATCGGGACGCATGAAGTTGTTGCACATCGACGTTACCTCCGAGACAAGCGTAAGTAGAAAGCTTTTAAGTGAAAGCTTTTATCCGAAAAGCTTTTCATCCTCGCCTAACACCAAACATTATCCGTTAACAGCTTTTGGAAGCAGCGCGTTACGTCACCCAACACTTGCCCCATGGCGCCGAAGGCCTCTGGGCTCTTGTGCACTGCGCCCACTGGATTGCTCTCGGTGAACTGGAGTGGATACCATTCGCAGTGCTGCGCAAAAGCTTGGATCTCAATCTACTCGGTGAGTGATGGCGCCACTGTGACAAAGTTTAGTCAAGTGCTTGGAGTGGAAAGGAATTTCAATGGCAAAGTAGTTGCTTTGAAATGCGTTTAGAAAGTTATTTAAATTTATTATTAAAATGTTTTAAATGATGGTTTTATTTTTATGTTTATGTTTAGTAACTTATATAATTAAAATAGTTGTTAATTTTGCTGATTTCATTGACTTTTTGGACCCTTTTGAAACCCTCTTCCATTCCACCTTTCAGGTGCCGCTCGCTTGACTCAAATCTTCCTGCCGCTGGTGCGTCGTGCCCATGGACGTGTTGTGTTCCTCACCTCCGGACTGAACCGTGTGCCATCCCCGGTGCGTGGCATTCAATGTGCCACACAGGCTGCCGTCGACTGCTTTGCCGCCTGTTTGCGCCAGGAGATGCGCACACGTGGTGTGGACGTCTCCGTTGTGGCTGCTGGCGAGTTTGCACCCGGCAACGGCTGGCTGAACGAGACCGAGCTGCGCGACCAGGTGAGCTGTGTAAATAATAGTGTGGCCAAGAGCAGAAGTTTTTAAAAAATTCTGGGAAACTAAAAGAGTTTTGACAAGTTCTTGGAAATCTTTGGAAAACTCTTTTGTCTGACAGTGCTAGAAATTCAATGACCAAAAGCTGCACAGGTGCAGAGCAAACCGCTTGAATAGCAACTCATGAAGTTTCAGGCTTAATGACAAGGCCACAGAGCAGAATGTGGCAAGTGGCATGAAGTCTGGTCTTGTTACGGTTTTTACGATAATGCGCCAGTAAAAAGACGGTTGCAGTGGGAGTGGCAGTGGGAGTGGCCTAGGCACACTTAAATAGTTGCAGCTCCGATGAGTAAGCGACTCATTAAAACTCTTCTTTTCTTTGCTACATTCGCAGGCCAAGCAGATGTGGAATCAACTGTCGTCGGAGCAGAAGAAGGCCTATGGCGAGGATTACTATGAGGCGGCCATGACCTCCGTGGAGAAGTACTCCCGCCAGGTAAGCCAAGCATTCAAAACTCAGCACAGGACTAAAATAATCAGCTTATTTTCGTTATTTTCTACCTAATCTCTTAAGGCCGCTGATATTCAGCCCACGTTGCGAGTGCTCATCGATGCCGTTACCAGAACCTTCCCCATGGCACGTTACACGCCCGTTACAGCCACTGAGAAGGTGCAAATCTTTCTGGCCGAACACTTGCCGCCCTCACTGTACGAGTCCATCTATGGCGAGCAAAAGAAATTTGTCTATTAAATGAACTGCTGTTTCTCCCCCTCCCTCGCTTTCCCCTACGAATTGTTTTTCTTGCTTTTATTTTGGCTTCAATGAATTGTTATGATTTCTATTTTATTTTGAAATTTTTCTGCTGTTTTTCTAAGCGCATTTAAAATCAATTTAGAGCACACAAATATTGTCCGTCATTGAGCATTTAGCGAGTTTTCTTATGTTTATCACGAAATCTCTTTATTGTTTGTTTTTCTTTCCGTTTCCTTTTATGCACTGCGGAAATACAGTGCGTCAGCATAATTTTGTTGATTTTTTTTGTTAAGTTCTTAATTTCTAGCGCGAATTGTAATACTTATTCATAAAAAAAAGAATATAAAACGATAAATTAAACCAATGATAACATAAAACGGAAGCATGCGTAATTAATTTTATTTATTTTCAATGAAATTTTGATGAATTCAATTTCAAAAGCGGATTCAGCAAATGTTTACTGAATTAATTAAGTCAACAATCAATTACAAATAAATCATGGGGGTGAGTGGAACAAAAAAAAGCTAAAAGTATCAGAAAATTCGATGAGGAATTAAATTTTCTAGGGGGTGAACTAGTTGATGAGCCCAGAGGGACAAAAAATAGCTAAGGGCAAGTTCAATAAACCAAAAAAAGTACAAAAAGTGAGCTAATAAAATCCTTTTACCAAATTGTATGTAATGTACAATACATTTAAGTACTAAACTCATAAATGTACTTACTACTACCTAATACCTACTACTACCTTTGAATCAGTTTATACTCTTTTGCTATTCTTGATTTCCATTGAACTCAGCAGCAATTGTCATTTGATGATTATTGTGTAGGTAACTGTATTGTGTGTGTGGCAAGCACAGTGAGTGCAAGACAGTATTGTCACTCGATATATGGTTGCATCAAAGCAGCCGCATTAGCCACACCCACACAACCACACGCCCCCACCTGGCCACACATACAACAGTATTGCTGCATTCACTCCGCACCTGTGGCAGCAGTGACAGCTTAAGCTTAAGTGCAACCCAATGAGAGTTTTCCCAGCGACAACTTAGACGAAAGCCACATGAAAATAAAAATCAAAATAAATTCAATAAATTTTTAATACCTCTGATTCCGTTGGTGGCAACAATGGCAGCTACCAGCACTTGCCAAGGACAGCAGGTGGGAGTTGAAGGCGTGGAACCTGTAAAACCCGCAGCTAAAATGTGCTGCTAAGAAGCGCATAACTTTTGCATAAATCTCTCATAGTTGTTAATGCAAACCGCGCCAGACAGACCCGCAGTTTGACAAATGCCACACGCCGCATGCCCCAAGCCACTTACCACTTACCAGTTGTCAGTTGGCAGCCGTTGCACGTTCGAACTTTTTCTTTTTGACAACAAAAAATTCAGAAACCGATGCATAGCAAATCAGCTGGTTAGCTAAAAATATAAAGCACAAAAAACCAGAATTCGAATAACCCTCAGGCAAGGTCAAAAGTCCACAAAGACAACTGCCCAACGATTTACATATGAACGAGTTCGTGTGTGTGTGTCGGTGTGCATAAAACAGTTATGTTTTGACACACACTATCAAACTGAATGTTAGTGCTGCTCTGCTGCTTTGCACAGATAAAATTCAATAACGGAACTAAACAAACCAAAGGAGACAACGACAAAACTTTTATTCTTGTCCACTCATGAAAAAGAAATCATCAATCCAACTGGAATTTCTCCTGCAGATGGCCAGCCCACATACACCCAGCAAAAAACAACAACAACAACGAAGCAGCCGAAAATAAATAATTTACTAGTTTATATATCATGCAAACAAAAGCTCTGCAACTAACGGCAAAACTTGCTTCCAGCTGGAATTGCTGTGGCTTGATCTATGCGCTCACTCATACAAAAAGTTATAGGCAAAGACAGAGAAAGAGAGAGAAATAACGCTGCACAGTGTTCTCTGAGCGCAACTAGAATAATGTTTGCTGGCTCTGAGCTCACACACATACGCAGGAAGCAAAAAAGAGAGAGAACCAAATGCAGCAAGCGCCTTTACATGTATGAGTAAATCGTTTTGTCTGCCGTCGGCGAGCTCTGCTGCTTGTGAGCTCTGCTGCCTGCGAGCTCTGCTGATTGTGAGCTCTGCTGCCTGCGAGCTCTTCTGATCTCTGTGCTCACACACATGCAGGCAGAAGTGAAGCAACAAAAGCATTGCTGCCTACGAGCTCTGCTGCCTGCAAGCTCTGCTAATATCAAGCGCCTTTAGTGTGTGAGTGAATCGTTTTGTCTGCCGTCGGCGAGCTCTGCTGCTTGCAAGCTCTGCGGATCTCTGTGCTCACACACATGCAGGCAGAAGTGCAACAACAAATTGAAAGAGAACTAACAGCAGCAAGTGCCTTTACATATGTGTAAGTGAATCGTTTGGCTGCCGCCAGCGAGCTCTGCTGCTTGTAGGAACTGCTGCCTAAGTTAATCTCTGCGCGCACACACACACAAAGTCAGGCAGAGGCAGGAGCGTAGCAACGATAAAGAGAAAATTTACAGCGTTCAAACGTTTCTCTGCTTCTAGTAAGTTTTGCTGCTTGTAAATTCAGCAGTTAATGAGCTCTGCTGATCACAACAGTGAAACACACTTATAGTAGAGTAGAGTTAAGCAAAGAGAAAGAATTCACTGCTTAAAATTGCCTTTTCAGCAACCTTTTCTTTAAATAGAACTGAATATTAATCTATAAAAATACCGATTGTAAATTCCACATGTAAGCCCTTTTTTGGGTCACATTTTTGGTTGTTTTACTTTTATTAAACTCGCCGTTCGCCCCGGGCGCTTTGCTCATAGTTTTCACACTACAAACTCTCAAATTTTTATTTTCCTTTTTTCGTGTATTTTATTTTGTATTTTATATGGAACACGCAAAGCCCAAAGGCTACCGTGTAAAATATTCTATCGACTTTTCTATATAACGCTCAACTTTTACTCTATCAATAAACAAAATGCATTTCATTTGGGATATTATTTCAGATATTTCGAGTGGTTCATTGAATGGAACACAGTCTGACTTTTCGGCAAATAACTATTAAATCCACTGTCAATTTAGACAAACTCAAAACGTCATTCAATTTGCCTAGAGCAGCACAATAATGTGCAAGCTCGTGCAAGAACATTCGTGCTGTATCAGGCACTTTGCATAATTAAAATAGCACCTAAAGCCTGGACAAATGAACAGGAAGATAGCATGAACTTAATTAGTGCTGTGATTGATTGTTAGTCAGCATATATTTAGTACAAAAGGACGTGTAATTATCATTTGATTCAGTCTGTCAATGTTGACCTCTGACATAGTACATAGTACCATTGCCAGATCCATTAAAAGCTTGTGGTCAACAGATGCAATTAACTTGACCTGCGGCTAAAATACTACAAATAGTTGGCCATCAGAGTGAACACCTGAAACTGAACCAAATCGAGGTAGAAATGCAAGCTGCAAGTGTCTTCTGCTTTCTCTTCTGCTTCACCTTCCCTGCACAAGTTTTGTTTATGCAAAAGTTTAGCGAAATTTCAAACAAATATGCAAATATACAACTAGCAGCTGCTATAACTTGCCTTTCCTTTTCTATGCTTTACCCACGGGAAGTCCTTGAGAACTTAGCATAAGGAAATTGAAAGTTTAAGAAAGGATTCTGAACTGTGGACAATATCCTTAGCTCTGATTTATTTCACGTCTAAATGGTAATTAAGCAGCTTAAGTTAACTTGACTTAACTGAAAACAGTTGGCTTGTTGCAAGTTTAATTAATATTAGCAAAAGGTAAGCAATTTTTATGTGTTTTAATATAATATTTATGCTTAGAATAAGTTTAGTTAGACCTTGTACTGGGTCTGTTGAGTTCTCTAAAATGTGCTTTACGGGCAGGCAAAGCTTTTTCGTAAGTTGATGACTGGACTATTGGAGCTTACAATTATATTTACATATGTATGATACCATTGATAAGTTTAATACGGATCAAGCAACTATATCCCATAACTTCCATAGGACAAATCGGTCGGAAATAGGAAACTTGTATGAAGATATGAACTGATAGTTTAGCTATCGCAACCAAACTCACATATTATGTGTATATCATGGTTATAACTAACCCCACCAAGTTTAAACTGAATCGGACAGCTATAACCTATAGTTCCCATAGATAAAATGGGTCGAAAATTTCTTATTGTGTGGAAATGGCAACTAGAATGACTACGCGGTCTTTTACAGTCGGCTCACTCGACTGTAGGTATAAAGTTTAATATTAAATTTCCCCACATACCAGAGAAAACCCTTGGAAAACTACTTACCTCCAAGTCAATTGATTTGTAGCGATTTGTTTGATTTGGGGCAGGATAAAAACTACAACAAACACACAACTAAACAACACACATTTAATCTCAATTTATTGTTGAACTTACAGACAATGCAAAAAGTTTTCATACATTTATCTCTTTTGTAGAGCTACAAATATTCAATTCATTCGATTTCTGTGTGTGGTAATTTCAATTTTCAATTCTCAATTTGTTGTTTTGTTGTTTGTGCAATGGAAACACAATAGAAACACAAAACATGTATTGTAATCGTAAATTGTAATTTGTGTTTAGATGTGACTTTTCATTTACATTTTACAGCTTTTCATTTAGTATGCCTTTCATACGACAAAGTGCAATAAATTTGACACACACATTTATTTAAGTACATAAAATTGTTAAACAATCTGTTGGCACAAACATTTAATGTTTATTTTGTTTATTTTAATTATTTTTTAATTATTTTAAATTTATACATTTTGCAATTAGGTTAGGTTAGGTTAGGTTTGGTGGTTGCTGGTGTCAAGAACACCAGCGCACATGAGCCGTAGGTCGGCCCGTTGTGATACCTGGGGGATCTGCGTGAAGGGTCTAGGAGCTGGAAATCTAGGGAGAGTCTAAGAGCCAGCCTCTGTAGAGCTCCATCCAGAGGCGTGAATGAAGCGAGAGAGTAGATTTGGCTGAACTTGGGAGAGTTCAGACAGATCGTTTAATAGGTAGGCGCCGAGATGACGGTGCCTATGGTGACCGAGAGCCGGGCAAGAGCAGAAAAAGTGTGCCACCGTTTCTTCTTCTTCCTCATTTCCACAGCTACGACAGAAATCGTGGTAATTTGCCGACAGTCTAGAAGCATGTAAACCCACAAGCCAGTGGCCAGTGATTGCACGAAAAACAGCAGAGCAGTTTGCTCGAGTGAGCCTGCAGAGCCTAGAGGATCGGTCATTTGATCGGGTAGGCCAGATGCTGCGAGATATTCTGCACCTGGGGGTGGATTCCCACCTCAGGTCAGCTAAATGTTCGAAGTGCTTATCGATGTTAAGTCTGCAAGTCGCCAAAGGCATGGATACTTGCCCCCTCTCATTCCTAAGAGGGGAGACTGTGCCCAACCTAGCGAGCTCGTCTGCAGCGCAATTTCCCTCTATGTCACTGTGGCCAGGGACCCAGATGAGGTGTATTTCGAATTGTTCCGCCATCTCCGTCAGAGATCTGCGACATTCGTTGGTAATTTTGGAGTTGGAGGAGACAGACTTAAGTGATTTAAGTGCTGCCTGACTGTCTGAAAGGATACATATTCTGCACCTGTACGGTATGCATTGTTTTGCAGTCTCAAGCGCTTCTTTGATGGCAAACATTTCCGCCTGGAAGACACTACAATGGTTTGGTAATCTGAGAGAACTAGCAATTCCGAGTTCTTCGCAGTAGATTCCCCCACCCGTCCTACCTTCCGCTCTAGAGCCGTCGGTGTAGAAGTGGATGGAGGAGTTTAAGAAGGGAGGGCCATAGTTCCAGTCCTCCCTTGTAGGGAAAGCCACCCTAAAAGGGGTGTCCGTGTACTCTGTTGGGATACAGTAGTCCGTATTTGGGAGTTCAAAAGGGAGCTCGGACATGATGGATGAGTGACCTATCCTATTTGTGCTCCATAGGTTAGCCTCTCTCATTCTGATGGCAGATAACATGGCTGTTTTCTTGCCCATTATGTCTAGTGGTTGAAGGTATAGGATAGCGTCTATAGCCTCTTCTGGCGTAGAGCGAAGCGCGCCCAAGATAAAAAGTCCTGCCATGCGCTGGATCTTACTGAGTTTGGATAGTGTGGTTGCTTTCCTTAGTGCCGGCCACCACACTACCACTCCATATAAAAGAATGGGACGGACAACGGCCGTGTAGAGCCATCTGGTGACGTGGGGATTCAGGCCCCATCTTTGACCAATTGTCTTACTGCATGTGAAGAGGGCTACGGAGGCTTTCCTTACCCTGTCTTCTATGCATGCGTTCCAGTTTAGCTTTCTGTCAAGATAAACTTCTAGCCCGACTACCATTCGTCAGCATCCATGGCAGAGACATGACCTTACCATGGATCTGTTTCCAGCCGCCCTCGCGAGGAGAGTATAGTCGCACTTCCGTCGGTATATACAGTTACGGCAGTAAGACTGACGTCCACTGTTCTTCCCCCTGTATATCCGACGGCTGACGGCCATTTTGCAATTAACTTGGTAGTTTATTTATTTAATTGATTTTTTGCATAGTTTCACCAAAATGTTGCTCCCTATTAACCAAAAACTAACTGCATTTAATTTACATTCATTTATTGTTAGTGAAAATTAAGTGCAGGGTATAAAAATTCGATTGGAATGAAAGCATTTAAAACTGGTTTATAGTCTATTGTTTAAGTTAGACTTTGAGTGGACTTTAGTCCTGATTTGGCATATTTTGGTCTAGGAACAGTTAGTAGCTCTATAAACAGACATCAGTTGGGTCTACTCACTATTCGAGATGTGTTTAAGTTTAAGTTTCAAAAAATACCAGTGAGGTGCTCTACACATTTATCTGCTTTACATATATATATATATATATATATATACTCCACTATAAATTGTCGCCTTCTTTAGTTGCTATCAAAACATGCTCCAAAAATACCCGAAACTGCATTCTCAACTCAGTTTCAGTTTCAGCTACTGCTTTTCATACAAAACTCTTACAAATGCCTTACAAATCTATCATAAGCGACGTTTCACTGTGCTCTATTATCCCATATACTAAGTACAAGTTGTAGGTAGGATGCTTTACTAGTGTGACATTAAAATAAAACTGAAAGAAAGTGCTTAAAAAATGTCCTTTAACAGGACAATTCTGTGGATCTGCGTGTTGCTTCACTTTGTAGACAGTAATCACTGTCCTTTAACTCACGTCCTGTGATATCTGCCAAGGAATTGGGATCCATATTCGATAGTTTATCCAGATCCGCATCATTTACCAAATTCTGTTGTAGTTTTCCCACCAATTTACGCAAACGCTGCGCATCCAATGAAGTGCGTCGCAAATTGGCATTGTAGTCACTTGGCTAAAGGGGAGAGGGGAGAGAGAGAGAGAGAGAGGGGAAATATGTTATAGTAAAGCCTCTGGAGTTGTTGTTGCTATAACTTACATCTCGCCACTGTTCGCCTGGAAAGACGGCTATCAATTCGGCATTTGCCTCCAGGGTGGAAAAGTATTCCTCATCATCAATTTCTGTGCCATCGCAGTCCAGGTGTATCGCCGGCTGTGCACGTTGAAACTTCACGGACACCTTAAGACGCAGCTCAGCCAAAGTGGTTGCCACAACGGCCTTGCGAATGTTTCTTGTAATGTCCTTGACCTGTTAGTGGAGTAGGGGGTGTGGTATGTAAATATTAATTGCTTTGCACACCACAAAAGAGTTAAATTCAAAATGGCATATAAATATGTGAGTAAGTGTTGGGGACAGGAGTATAAGAGTGGTAGTAGTAGTAGTAGCAGTAGTAGTAGTCGTAGGAGTAGTAATAGTAGTAGTTATAGTAGTAGTAGTAGTAGTAGTAGTAGCAGAAGTAGTAGTAGTAGTAGTAGTAGCAGAAGTAGTAGTAGTAGTAGTAGTAGTAGTAATAGTAGTAGTGGTAGCTGTAATAGTAGTAGTAGTAATAGTAGTAGTAGCAGTAGAGGCTTTAATTTCTAATGCTTAGAGGGAATATGATGGGTTTGCTTAGCGTATACGACAGGTAGCAGATGGAAGCATGTTTAGAAAGGTCATAGGGGGTCAGGAAAGCCTATTTTGAAACCTTGCACTGACAGTCTACGGAATAGACTTCTGTGACTGTATGTAGTGGAGTCAAAAGGGATCTAAACTTTTGTTTTCTATTACTAATTTATATAAAATTCATACTACAAGCTTTAAGTCAAGCTAAAGCTACAAACTTGTACCTCCGTCTAATTTAATTCAACTACTAATTTAATCACTTTAATCAGTTAACTTCCATCCAACAACAGCAGACAGTCGAATCTATTTGCACTACTTAATTTGAGTTGACTGCGCTACTAATGTGCTAAAAGTCTTTAAAACTCCGTTAGCTAAAAACTTTTCCATTCTAAGCTCTATGCAGTTAACTACCTGTATTTTAAGCCTTAACTGTTGTTGCCTTTAAGTTTGATGGCAAATTCGTTGCTTTTATTGGCAGCGCGGCGCGAGACAACAATGGAAAACAAAGAAAACAAAGGAGCCAAAATGATGTTTGTCTTAATTTCAAATAGGCCCGAAGCTGTCGAAGAAATGCCACCTAACAGTAAGCTGCCAATAAAAACAACAACACGTACAGGTAACAAATGGGGGCAAGTGCCGCTAGCAACAACAACAACAACAGGAGGAACAGTAACAACAACAACTAATCAATTTATTATTTGCCATAACAATATAGCCCCCAAAAAAGGTAGGGGAGAAAGCAAGAAGTTTAGCATCTCATACTTCAAAGAGCAGAGGGATAGAGGGAGGTCTGAGAGGTTTGAGGCGACTGCTTAAATATTTAAAGCATAAGGTTTGTGGAGCGTAAGAAGCGCGTTCAAGTGGGTCAACCATCAACGGTTAAGAAAAGCAAGGGACACGCAGCCAAATTGAGCCAGGGACTCGGACCCAACAAGCACTCGAACAAGGTAAATAAAAAGCTAAAAGAAAACTGAAGAAAAGAGACGATAAAAAGGCGCACTGAACCTAAGTAAACCCAAGGAGGTTACACTGTTTGCTGTGCCCTTTTTTACTTATTGGCGTGTCTTATTAATATTAAGCATACGTCATGTTGTACGCACGAAAAAAAATGATCGACTCAAGCATCAGCTCTATCTTCATCATCATTATCATTATCATTAACACCATTAATGACATTTAATCAGCTGCATCATCAGTTTGTCGGCCAGACAAACGCCTACTTTGGTGGGCGTGTGCGTAAACTTGTCACTGCCCTTTTGACCCTGGCTAAAAACATATCAATCATTGATACACACCAATTATATATTGCCTGGCATCTACATCAACGACAACAATGAAAATTTATCAAGCATTTTATGCGAATTTCTATGGAACCAAGGACCAAACGCCCCAACTGCCCACAACCGCCCCCTACTAACTTGGCTTGCCAGTCTGCGTGTTGGCCATTAAACTTATATTTACATTTGACTTGGCCTGAACTCGCACGGACTGCCAACAAGATTTACCCAACGAGGTGTGCCTCAGTAGTTCCTAAAGTTTAGCACAGTAGCGGCAGCAATTCATGGAACTAACTGCGTTTGGGAGCAAAGCGTTGACTTTGTCGATTGCCTGCTTGGCCAAACAGCCAGACTGGCTAAAAGGCTGCCAGACTGTGAGAGTGTGAGGCTGTGAGTTGGGAAATTGGAAAAATGCGAAAATGGGAAACTGGCAGCGGCTGGCGTATGCCAATGGCCTGTGGCTTTGTTAGCGTTTTATGCGTTTCTTGACTTTTGTTTTGACTGCGTGTAGCCAAGCTCCACTACACCCCACGCCACTCTACTTCACTCCCCCTCCCAACTCAGTCTCCTTAGCCAACTTTCAGCACAATTTGCAGTTGTTCTCTTGTGTTTTTCATTCACAATTCTCATTGTGCTTGGCCTTGGCTTCCAACTAACGTTGAATTTGCAAATCTTGCTCATTGAGTGTTAGTCTAGCTACGAAGTGTTTGTTGTTTTGATTTGCTGTTAAGCAAAACTTTCAGGTATTTGACTCGATCTCTGTCTCTGTTTGTGCTGCTGTTTAGTGTCAATTGAGAGCACTTTGAGGCACTTTGAGGCCCTCAATTCCGTTTGATAAATTTATTTGGCAGCATGCTTTAAGCCCTGTTGCCAGTTTGAACTTAAGCTGCTGTTTGCCATTGTTGGCATGCCACTTACTTACGCATCAGTATTGACATACAGTGGGCAGCCAGACAAAGCAGTACAGTGGGCACTTTGGGTGGCAGAGTACCTACAGGCAAGGACAATGGGCAGATGTGAATGCAGACATGCATAGCTAATGACACGCGTGCGCTCTCTGTCTCCCTCCCACTCTACCCACTACTCTCACTCCCTTTCTCCCTCTCTCTGTCTCGCTTTGTGCCCCTTTCGAGTGGGCACTACTTCCATGCAGCTACAGATGCTTATCTGCATCCAGATACGTGTATTCCAACTATTGACAATGCAACTGAAGTTTATACAAACGACAGCACATGCACAGTGGTCGACAGCAGTTCAAATAGCACACACATTCATGGGAGCGCATTTCTCTGAAAGTAACTGAAAAGTTTCCTAGGCAACTCAAACAAATGTCACTAATTCGTCACGATTTGTCCACAAATGTCATCTGTCTCCTGTCTTCTATCCCCTGTCTCCTATCTCCTCTCTCCCATCTCCTCTCACTTCCCTCTGCTCCCACAAATCAAAACATTTAAATGTTTTTTCTGCCAGTGAGCGCTGTGAATTACAGCGTTAATTTACATGTCTGTCGTCGCATTGAGACGCCTATTACTTATTAGCAAATAGTCGAGTACTCGCCTACGACCGTGTGCTTTGCTGTTTTGCTACTTAATGCTGCCCCATGGAGTGTCGTAGTCATGTTGCACGCTTGCCTGCACATAAATAATGCTCGTTTATTTGTTTTAATGCGCAACGTTGCGTATACGCAATGTCCATGTGTTCAGGCGTGGCGTGTGTGTGTGTGTAGCTTGCCTCAAAATGCTTTTACTTGTATTTCCATTTCCACTGTTAACTTAATTCCTGTCTACCTGCCTCTCACCTCCTTTTCGCTTTTATTTTGCATGACATTCATTTGCTTGGGGATTTCTTTGACTCTCTCTCTCTCTCTTTGCTGTTTCTCTCTACTCTTTATTTTTGAGGCACTGTCCTCACCTATGGCTTTGCAAATACAAATGCGTTTTCCATGTCGCATTTGTTTAAAGCGCCACAGGCAGCAAATTTATTGAGCTGCCTCTTGGTGCCTTTCGTTCTGATTTTTCAGTTCTCTTTTATGATCAACACAAGAGCAATGAATGAGGCACCAGAGGAGTGGGAGATGGAGTGGAATTGGGAGAGAGACAGCAGCTTAGTCCAGCTTGCTATTTGCCTAGGCTTCTGTCTAATGGACGCTGTTTTAAAGGCTTAAACAATATGCTAGCCACTCACATGTTATGACTGAAAAATAAGACAAGCATTTAAGATTTCTTCAATTAACAAAACACTTTAAAGACTCAACTGAAAGTTGAGAAGTTTTTGTTGCCTTTTTCTTTTATTTCCACAGAGCAAAAAGTTTTGCACAGTTGACAGCAACGCAACCTAAATAAATTTATTATTATACCCTTGTGCAGCACTGTGCGCTAGAGGGGTATACAGCTTCAGTGGAATTTTAAACAAAATTAAGCCTGGAACTACATGATTGAGTCAAGTTTCGGGGGTTGTTCCCTCCCTGACTTGATTTCCACGTATTTGTAATCAGAGCACTCAATAGTTGAGCTCGCTCATTTGTTATCATTTATCAGCCATGTCTTTAGCTTATCTAGCAAATTTTTCACGTGCACAGCCACACACATGCACACACACTGGCAAACATTCTGTGGCTCATTTAATTAATTACAATTGTTGGAAAAGTGGTAGCTGCCAGTTCTGTGCTGCCGTTATGAAGACAGACAACCTGTCAGTTGGGCATCAAGAGAGACAGGCAGATGGACAGCCAGTCAGTCAGACAGACAGACAGTTAGCTAACAATAGCAGCATGTTTGGCATAATTTACATGCTTATTAATTGGTTGGTTGCTGCATAAATTACGCATACGCAACGTGGGACGCTAACAACTGTCAAAACACACACACACAGGAAGCAAGGAAAACATGAAGAAAGTTTGCCAGAGTTTCCTCAATTTAGCCAGCTAAATAATCGAGCGTTATCAACTGTCAATTTATTTTATTGTCTTGCCAAATTTACAGTCAGTTTGGCCAGTTATAAAGTTTTGTGTGCGCTAAACGATTTGTCTTCGACAGTTGATTTTGTTATGGCGCCTTTTAACGTATCCCCTCGCACACTAATAAATCGATTAGGGACAGGAGGGTGTGTGTGTGAGTGTGGAGTGTGGTGTCAAGCCATCGCAAAGTGGCTGCTTCCGTGCCCAGTGACGCAAGACGAAGTGGCAGACACATCGTTATCGGCAACAGCGCGCCACAGACAGCGGCAGCTTAGTTGCGCCTCAATGGCTGTGCCACCAACTAATGATAAACGAGGCACTGCCAGTCGAATGTGCTGCTACTGCTGCCCAATTCCAGCTAACTGTTTTAATTAATTTTAGCCACAACTTTTGGACTGCTTAAAAATGAGCAGACAACAAATTTCTAGCTACACGTCTTCGTTTAATGCCTTGCTATGCACTTGCTCTGCTCCCACTCTAATTAGCTTATAGAATTAACTAATAAAATCCATTTGATATGCATACAAATCTATATTCTATATGCCATTAATGGGTTTATTCAATCTGTGCAGCTGCACTTCTGCTGTGAGCACACACTTAATTCAATTGGCAACCCCTTAAGCCCCTTAAACCCCCTTAAACCCCACCCAATCAATGGGTCTCTGGTGTGTGATTACTCTAGCAAAGTGTGCTCAAAATCCATACAAAAATACAGAAATCCATTGAATAGCTGAGTTGAGTTAAGTTGAAGAACTCAACAGAGTTGATTAACTGTTGGGGGGCAGGGCCAACAAGGACTTTTGAGCCCACAAATTCACAGAGATTCCTTGGCACTTGAAACTGGCAAACAAAGTCCAAGGGCTGCAGGCAAATAAAACTGAGCCAAGTTTGACTTACCTTAAATGGCTTGCTGTTGTCGAGCTCGGCCAGATCTTCGTCTGCTGTGGTGGGCGGTGGTGTGGGCGTATTGGGCGACAAGGCCAGCTCCAGTGTTATGCTGTCCGCGGCATCATCCGCATCCGCATCAACATCCGCTTCAACATCAACACAGCCAACAGCCTGAGCATCAGCATGACCATCTCCATGTCTATGCACAACACCAACTTCATTTCTATCAGCGTCGCCTTCCACATCCGTATCAGCGTCCATTTCCGCAGCACGCATCAATGTTCTTTGCCTTGGTATGCCCGTGGTTGTTGTTGTTTTGGACATGGTTGCTGCTAGCTTAATCCTGCCCAGCGACGCTGTCGTCAACTCGTTTATTTCACCTGATGTTTTTACTGCCATTCTTATTGTATTTACGATGTTTTTCCGTGTCTGCTTTTCAAATCTTTGCAAAACGTTAATTGGAAATGTTTAGTACTTGTTGCTAGTTGTAGTCGCAGCTTTGATTGGTACTAACTGGAAGTTTAGCAATTTTTTTAACAAGCCGAAGAATATTATGCACTTTTCTTTTATTTCTTTATAGAAAACAACACACAACTTTTAAAATTCACATAATTTGATACGTATTTTTAATGCGTCTCTTTTGTTGTCTCGTCCTTTTGTTGCGAGGCGTGGCAGCCGCATTCGCATTCGCATCCGCCCAATTGCGGCACAAGCCGGCCGAACTTGGAATAAATTGTCAGACAACAGTGCGTGCTGTATTTAAACAGTTGGCTTACAGTCTGCCGTCAATTGTTTGCTGTCTTTGCAAACACAAAAGCAAAAACAAAACACAATACGCAAAAGCACAGAGCTTCGAAGAGCGTGCGCTGTTAAGCTGCTGTTAAGTGACTGTTAAGGCAGCGTAAAGGCTCTGTGCTGCTTGCTGGCAGGCTGTTAAGTGACTGTTAAGGCTCTGTGCTGCTTGCTGGCAGTATGTTAAGTGGCTGTTAAGGCTCTGTGCTGCTTGCTGGCAGACTGTTAAGGCACTGTTAAGCCTCTGTTCTGCCTGCTGCCTGACTTAGTTGAGAACAGTGCTAACTAGCACTACACCTGTTTGCCATTATGCCGTCTGCTCGCCCACCTGCGAAACTACAACAAAGTTTAGCTATTTTGCTGTTTATTTTTGCTGCTTTGTTCCGCCAAAATTCATGGCAATGTGTGGTAAACAGCAGTAAGATAAATATATATACATATATATAGTAGAGTACACAGTTTATATGCATTGTAGGCACACTGAAACATTTGGCCTGAACTTTGTATGGCTGCACTTTGTGTAAGGGCAAAGTTTATAAATGCAATAAAAATAAAGTTGGCAGCCTTCTGGCCAGCTGAATGCCGTCGCTGCCACACAAGTGGCCAATAGGCTGCCCAAAAAATGTCATTTAAGTGCAGTATATAATAGGGACCTAGCATAATTAAAATTCCTTAAGAAGTTTTCAACAATGGTAGCGGTACAAAAGCGCTGATTTATGGCACCACAGTCAGCTGGGTGTGACTTTTACATGCCGCCTTAATTTCCTGTGCCACTAAAAATATCGAATATTGAATTTAAATGCATATACAACTATTTTGCATAAAACTGCACTAAATTGAACGTAGTCCGAGCGTTAAAAATAACAAATTTACGTGCACATTTATAGCCAAGTTAAGCCAGGCAAACAAACA
Source organism: Drosophila acutilabella (assembly GCA_035046005.1). Classification (NCBI taxonomy): domain Eukaryota; kingdom Metazoa; phylum Arthropoda; class Insecta; order Diptera; family Drosophilidae; genus Drosophila; species Drosophila acutilabella. The sequence goes on along the minus strand of JAWNOK010000024.1, from coordinate 8,461,650 downwards.
ACAACAGTAACATGAAATAACATTGCGTATACGCCGCATACAACGCGACTGCAGCGGCTAAAATTGTCAGTCTGTCACGCAGCACGGAAGTTGCACGAAATTCACAGCGATTTGCAAACCGTTTTAACAGCAGAGATGTCTACGTGACTGCCACAGAAAAATCAAGTAGCAAGTTGCTAAACTTGATGGCATCAATTGCCAATTTGAGTTGCAAGTTTTTCAATAAAAAGTTTGTCGATTGGCTTAGAAATAGAATAATATAAAAAATATAGTAAGCTATAGCTAACTACTTAACTTTTGTTTAATAGTTGAGCACTTCACAGCTGAGCATCTCTAATTAGCGTGCGGCGTTTGGCCTTGGCAAACAATGCGCGCCTAAAAGCAGGCAATGCATTTTGCATATTTCAGCATTAAGCTGCATTTGACCTGCCGTCAGCACATTTGGCTTATATCGCCATATTTTATGTGCTTCACACTTACTCACACACACACACAATAACTGACAGTGTAATAATTTCCGTGTTCATTTCCTTGCGGCAATCAAAAAGCAACAGAACAATAATTTATGTAGCTGCCTCGCTAATTGTGCATTGAAACGAGGCGCGAATGAATACTTTTGCATATGCCACGTCTGCAGAATGAGGGCAGGTAGGTAGGGGCACAGAGGGTCAGCATAACAAATTGAAATTTATGCGTTACGCCAGCCGTTAGCCTCAAGGTGAGGCAGTAACAGCCACAGCCCGAGTCATGTTTAATTATAGTGCATGACGTCGACGTCTGCAGTTTGACAGGCATCGGAAGAGCTGGATAGATTAATTAACTCACATGTCGTCAGCTAGTAGCTGCAAGTGTGTAGAGGTAGAGACAGTGCTGACCACAAGGCCTAAAATACTATAAACATCGACTGGAGTTACTTTTGTTAACTTGTGGGTAACGAGCGGCTATTTAATTATTAACAACTCAAATTGTAAACATTTAATTTAAAAATTTCAAGCCTAAAACTGTTAAGTGACAACTCAAAAACCCTTTGGAAGCCGTGCGTGTGAGCATCACTGTTGGGCGGCCATAACACAGAGCGACACAGCACAACAAAAAGGTCACCACATGTGGCAATGATTAATTGTTTTGACTATGGCCAAGCGATGTTTTTTTGGACACTTGCCAAAACACAGCACATTCAGCCGATCCTCAACTTTGACATTCTGAACGAGTTAAGCAAACAAATGCAAACACAAACCCAAACGGAAATGGAAACGGAAACGGCAACGGCAACTAAAACAAATCGTGAATGGGAGTACTCAACTTCAGGGCTAAATCAAAAATATTTCAACTGCCTTTCAGCTTGTGGCATTTAGCAACAATTGAGTGAATTTTAATCAAAATCCAATGCCAAAAGTAGCAGACAATAAAAAGACAAACAATTTAATTAAATGGAAATATGTTTGCGCTGCCACACAACCACACACACACACAGCACATTTAAATAATGACAAGCATGTGTGCGGCTTTGTTTAACAATTTTTGTGCGGAGCTTCAATTGTTATTTCAGTTTTAGCAAGGGCTTTAATGCCATTTGTAAGTGAATTCAGTCAGAAAAATGCAATTAAATTTGCTCGTAATCGCGTAATTAATTAGCTGCATGCTTGTTTAATGGCAAATTATGCCAATTGATTGTGTGTTATATTAAATTTCTTAATTTTGTGTGTTTTAGACCTGTAAAGACTAATTTAATTATTACTCGAGCGCATCAATCATAACAACTCCTACAGTAAGCTGCTTTTAAAGCAGACACCTGGCTGTCAAATTGGTCCAATCAATCGCTTAGTTGAACAACTCATTCGTTATCATCAGTGTTGACATTTTAGACCGCAGGACTGCTGGTTACACTGTTCAATTTTAAGCCAGTTTCTGACTGTCATTTAAATTGAATTTATTTCAGCGCACAAAATTATGCTATGCATATTTTCACAGCGGTTAATTGGTTTAAAGAACGAATTTTAAAATTGTTAACGCTTCAAACATGGCCAAAATGAAAGTTAAATAAATATTTTAATGGGTTGTGTAATTTACTTAGCATCAGGTTTAAATTAATTGAATTATTCTGCACAGTTGTTGTGTCATAGTATATCGAAGCACACAAAAGTATGCTATGATTTTTTTACAACGCTTAGTTGGGCTTAAAAATGCAATTTAAAAATATTAACGCTTTAATTATAGCCAAAATGAGAGCTAAATAAACATTTTAAATGTTTTCATTATTTTATTTTGATTTGCCATGAAATAAATCGAATTTCTATGCACAGCTTTCGGGCCACATGTCCTTCAGCTGCTGCTACCAACTCTGTTTGGCCATTGACCACATGGCTTTGACGGTCAATCAGGCAACGCGGCGTGTTGCTTGTTATTGCTGCTGAAGGACTTCGAGCTGCCCGCTGTGTTGGAACACCAGCTGGGCTGAAAAGGCGCTTAGCATAAAGGTCAATGTGGCGTGGCTTCCATTTCGCTTACATTCGACACAATCAACCGCAAAATAATTTTATATTTGTGTTGGTCTAATACAGCGAAATGTTTATTATCCACAGCAGTGGCCAGCAGACTATACGGTAGGCGGTGGGTGTGGCATATGGCCCGTTATGGACCCTGTGGCAGCAGCTAATGACTTTGGCTGCCAAAACAAATCAGCACGGCAGACAAACACAAACACAAATACAAACAGTAACATAGACAGAGCAGCAGACACAGACACAGACAACGGTGGGAACACACAGCACACGACACGGCACACACACACTCACAGAGATACCCACACAGATACGGCAGCAAATGAGGCAATCTAAGCGCTTGTTGTTCTTGCTGCCTGCGGCACAAACTGCACAATTATGCTAACACCCACTAGGCCACGCCCAACACCGTGTCGCATTGCCGCCTTTTGCGCTGCCTTCGCATATGTGTATGTACTGCCACGGGGCGTATTAGCAATGCCCATTGCGGCATCTATTACGAAAACTTGTTGTTCATGTGCAATGCGAGAAACACACACACTAACACTCACACACACACACACACACACACACACACACACACACACACACACACACAGACACTTAGACTCCGCTCCCCGTCGCTTTTTAGACCACGTAATCTAAAAAAGAGTAGAGGAGTCTATTAAGTTTGTTAGAAGCCAAATGTGTGTAACGGACCACATAAATTATATATATTCTTGATCAGCATCAACAGTCAACTCTGCTAGCCCTGCTGGCATTTACCAACACTAATCATAAGTGTTAACACTTTAGACCGCAGAAACACTGTTCACTATTAAGCGAGGTTTAAGCTGTCATTTAAATTAAATTTATTTCAGTACCCCAAAGTATGCTATGGATTTTTTAGCGTTCCTACAAAATAATTTACAAGTTATTTACTAGCATAAGCAGACTCTCACTCTCTGCGCTCAGAGATCTTTGCCGCTGTTTGTGTGATTGTTCGCGGACGCCAACAGAGCGACCGAACGGTTTGTGTGTTTGTTCGCTGCACACACTCTCAGACACCCGCTCTGTATTCAAAATGCGCTCAGAGATCCCAGCCGCTGTTTGTGTGATTGTTCGCTGCACACACTCGCAGACACCCGCTCTGTATTCAAAATGCGCTCAGAGATCCCTGCCGCTGTTTGTGTGATTGTTCGCGGACGCCAACAGAGCGACCGAACGGTTTGTGTGTTTGTTCGCTGCACACACTCTCAGACACCCGCTCTGTATTCAAAATGCGCTCAGAGATCCCTGACGCTGTTTGTGTGATTGTTCGCGGACGCTAGCTAGGCGCACAAACGGTTTGTGTGTGTGTTCGCTGCCGTCTTAAACTCTGCCGCACACACTCTCAGACACGCGCTCTACATTCAAATGGCGCTCAGAGATCCCTGACGCTGTTTGTGTGATTGTTCGCGGACGCCAGCAGAGCGCACAAACGGTTTGTGTGTTTGTTCGCTGTCATCTGTGGCGCTAACAAGGAGCACTCTCTGTTTACTGTTTACGTATACTCCCGCTCCCTACTCTCTGTAATTGTATTTAAATTCCAGTCCGTCGCTTGCTGCTGATTCTGATCGCCTGGTGTTTCACCCAAAGAAATCTTCGATTTTGGCCTTTCGCAGACTTTTTTTTGCTTGACCGCTGCGATCTGCAGTGCTCAACATTAACAGTAAGGTTAACATAGAATTAACATTAACATTGATTTAACATTAACATAGATTTAACATTAACATTGAGTTAACATTAAAATTGACTTAACATTGCTATTGAACTAACATTGCGTTAACAGTAACATTGACTTAACATTAACATTATCGTAAATGTCGCTTCCTGCTGATTCTGTTCGCCTGGTGAATCAGCCAGAAAAATCTTCACTTTTAGCTGTGCGCTGATGATTTTCGCTAATCTAGTGAGCTCACGAGATGCACATATTTTAACAGAAATACCAGGGAAACAATATTAACAGCTGCTCGCTTTACACTTTCTGTTGTGTCTTACTGTGGATTTCTTTTCGCTTGAGAATTCAACTGGGAATTTGCATATTCCAGCTGTAATACCAAGCGAACAGAACTTTCAGTAGATCTTAAATCCCAAATTCAAACTAAACCAACTGATAACAGAGAAAGGGCTATAGCTTAGCCAACACATGGAATATTTCACACTAGAAGGAGTACAGGGTCTTTGACAGTCGACTCGCTCGACTGTTGCCTTTCTAACATGTTTGCATATATTTTGGGGATTCAAATAAAAATGAGTTAACAACAAAATTGTAGAAAATTATGTGCCTGCCTCGCAGCAGCATTCGATATGTGTACGAGTAGGTTGTATACACGACCACGCCCCCGCAGCTCCGCCTCCGCAGCTGTCAGCGCTGCCAGACATTTGACATTTACCCAGTTATTCCCGCTTCACTTCTCGCGAGTCCAAGGACGTCAATTTACTTACTCCGTCTACATTTACATTTGCTTATCTAGAAAAGAAATGATTGTAGTAGCAGCGATAGGACTAGGCACAGTGGGCACAGTGGAGTAAATTACAAGCAATAAAAAATTAAATGAACTCTTTAAATTTATTTATTTATGCAGACTTAAAACCAATATTTTTTGCTTAAAAAGTTTTTTTTGCAAATAGCACACTTTGTTCCACTGTGCCACACTCCAAAATGAATTCATCTTTTTGCCAAATTGTCGCAGTCTCGCTTTAAAGCACTTCAAAGCACTTTTAGTCCGTAAAAGTCATGCCAAATTATATTTCTGCCGGGCGTCAATTTCTTAGAGCAAAACGCGAAAAGGAAACGCGACCTTTCCTCTCCCCTTTCCCTTCCCACTGCTCCATGCTCTCCCCACTCTCCCCTTTAATATGGCAAATGCGTCTTTTAATGAAAACGTAGCCGCACATCAAAGCAGTTTGTTTTTTTCAAATAAAAAGTCTCGACTTCGGTTCATATTTACACACTAAATAAATTCTTATGCGCGAGATGTCAAGGACATGTAAACAACAGTGAGGGAAATTAAAAGCATTTTGCTGGTGAAAAAACCGCGTGAGCCGCAGGCACAAAGGGTGATAGGTCAAAGGAAAAAGATTTTTGGTTAATTTAAGTGGATTTAAAACGCAAATCAAAGAACAAATCGAATTTCAGTACATTTACGCCAACGCCACAACGACCACGCCCACAACAGCTAGCAAGAGGGGGAGGTAGAGAGAGTGGGAGAGAGGGCGGCTTTGTCGTCACCGATTTAGGTCAGTTACGGGCTGCAACGAGGCCCAGCTGACAGTCAGTTTTGAACTGTGTTAGTAGGACAGTAGCAGTGGCAAGTGGCAAGTGGCATGTCCTGGCTACGACCTGGCCCCTATTTGCGCACGTCACAGCACGTTACAGCGTGACGTCACAGCTGCCTGACGCTGCTTAATGCAATTAACTGCGCCAGTTGCAAGACAAAGTCTCCCTCTTCAAAGCTCGCTCTCTCGCAGGCACCTTACGCTCTTTATTACAGGCTCTCTCTTAAGTCCAACAACAGACAGCAGATTGCAGGGCACTCATACGCCCTGTTGCACAGTCGTTTACTTGATAAATAAACACAGTAATTTGTTAAACGCTTCCGTTTGTTAATATGCATTTATTTAGTTATTTATGTATATGGTTTTTGCTTGGTGTTTGCACTTTTTACTCCTAAATTTAATAACTTTTCTTCCATTTGTTTTATGTTTATTGCTTATGCGTACAGTTTGTGGTTTGCTGTATAACTTGAGTATAAGAGTTTAATTGCCTTGGTTTTGCTCTTGATTTGCACTAGTTTTAAGTGTATTTATTTGTTAAATTCTTTAAGTTTTTTTTTATATTTTATTTGGCTACATTATACATAATATATTTGTTGTGGGGGATTCACTTGAAGCAATTTCAAACCATGTCGAGCACAATCATTTAAGTAGTTTAAATGTACTCTCAAAATAATTACAGTCAGTCTCAATTGGCTTTAACAAATGACATTTTGAATGGCATTAGTCTAAAAACAATTTAAATGTGCGTCTCATTATATATCAAACCTCATACTATATATATAAGTATATTAACCTAATTATTTGTAGTTTAATTATACATTAACTCAGCTGCGATTTGAACTGTGAAATTTTAAATAAAAATTGTTTGGCTTACTACAAATTAAAATCAGTAACTAAGTAGTTTTCAATTTGGTAATTCTAACTATTTAAAATACAAGTTGTTCATTGAATTATTTTTAGCCACTACTTGTTTTAAATTTTTAACTAACGCAGTTAAAATAAACATGATATTTTTAACTCCTTTTTTACTCACTTTAATTTACTTTATGATATACTTGTATATATTTTTATTTAGTTTTTATTAGATGCCTTTATAGTTGCCACTTTATTTTGATTTTATTTTATTAGTTTTTTCAGCTGTCTGTAAATTTTAACAATGAAATTTGAATTGTTTATTGACAGCTTTTAATGGTGAGTGTTCTCAATTCCACTGGGACTCCGCTTTCCTTTCTTTTCACTCGAATTAAAAGATTTCTTTTACTTAGTTTTCATTGTATTCATTTTGTTTTCCTCTTCACTGATTGTTGCTGTTGTTTCATTAAATTTGTTGACCATTTTTAATGCTAATACGTGTAATATTTCGTTAACTTTCATTTGCTCTTAAATTCTACGAAGCATTCTCTGTTTGACCAACTCGTTCATGTTTCGTTTTTAATTTCTCCGTTTATTTTATTTAATTTATTTGCTACAAATACGTGTATGTTAACCCCATGTTGCAGGACTGAATTCTTTGCTTTTCTTTGCCTTTCCCTTTCGCTACTTAGTTTGGCTGCTTTCGTTGGCCAGGCTTCATCTAAGACTGCCCAAAATAGGCAGTCAGATATCGGCATTGTCATTGCCATTGGCATTTGCTTCGTTGGCCGCAGCTGTGGCCGCTGCTTCGTTGTTGCTGCAATTGGTTGCCTCTGCCACAGTGATGGTTATGGTGGTGTTTTGATTGTCACACTGCACCACTTCAATGGTGCGCGTATTGCTAGCAGTCGTTGCATTCATCTTACCGCTCTCGGCCTCATTCAGCTGACGTCCAATTTCACGATCAATGGCCTCCGCATCCTCCGGATAGCGTTCCGAGCAGAAAATGGCACCGGCCTTCAGCAGTTTCAACAGATTCAAACGATCCTCGGCATTGCGCTTGGCACACAGTGGTCTAAGGGGACAACAACACAATGTAACAAATGAATAAAAAATTCTCTGAGGAGTTTTGTGCCCCTTCTCTTACCTGCCCGCATCTTTGAGCTGCTCCATAAACTCCTTGCCTGTTATGTCCACCAGCGAATTGGGATCCATGTTCGACAACGAGTCCAAATCCGCATCATTCATAACCGACACATTGCACAAATTGTTCTGCAGTTGTCCAACCAATTGACGAATTCGTGCGGATTCTGAGCTATTGGCATCTGTGGTGTCGCCGTTCTCCGAATTGCCGGGTATGCTGCCATTGGTAGTGCCATTCGGTGTGGTTATTGTCACGTAGTGAGTGGGCTATAAACCAAAATTACAAACAATTTATATTTATGCTTAATTTCAAATGCGTATACGTGATATTTATGCAGTGACAACAATTGAATGTTTTCTTTAGTGTTTCTTGCTCGTAAAACTAATTAAATTCATGTGTGCTACCCATTAGGGGGTACTCCACTACTCACATCTATCCAATGCTCGCCGGGGAACACAGCCACCAGCTCGGTGTTCTCGTCCAGCGTGCGAAAGTATTCCTCATCATCGATCTCGGTGCCATCCGAGTCCAAGTGAATCGTTGGCTGCTCCTCACATTTATCAAACTTTTCGGCCACCTTGGCGCGTATTTCCTCCAGGCTTGCGGCGCAGACGGCTTTTTTAATGTTCCTCGTCACGTCCTTGACCTGCGCAGAGCAAAAGGGAATAACAAAACCGTTATATGTTTACAGTTAGCAAAGGACTAGGGCTACACATATGGCAGACAGCAATACACATTGAATGAATAATAAATTAATGCCAAACAGACTCACAGCTAGGCGTCTCTCAAATGAAATATTTAAGCCCTACACTCGACCATCCAAAAAAGAAGGAGGAAAGGAAACGGAAACGGAAATACCCCAACAAAAAAAATGGTAAGCCAAAGTCCGAGTTTAGTGTACGCTACATGCATTTAATACGCTTTCTTGAGACATAGACAGTCTAATTAGTTACTTTGGGCCAAGTTTAAACTGAAAAGTATTTGAGTTTTATTTTAAAGAATTTTTTTTCTGAGTTTTGAAGCCATCACACCATTTTAGCTTAGTAATTTAGTTAGTAATTTATATTTATTTGTTAGAGTATTTAATTTGCTGCCTAACAAAGCACAAAATTCGCTTTTTGTTTTGCTGCTTTCATTACTTTTTTTTTGGGTTTGCTTCTGGCTTAATCAACTTGGCATTAGGCAGCGCGTGCAGATGAAAATGTTTTTGTTTGAGTGTTTGTAGGTGTAGCTGTGTGTGTGTGTGCTTTGGGCCTTTAGACGCAGTTGCTACGCAGTTGAGAACGATACGTGAAATCATTATCAGCCTCAAAGTTGGCAAATGCCAAAATTTTTGGTTAACATGTGGGTGTACCAAACACACACACACACACACATTGACATTGAGCACATGCTCTACTCAAAGTTGGTCTAATAACTGAATAACTGTTGGCACATATAGATGGCCAACAGGATAAAGCCGCTTTGATTAAAGCACCCAAATTGAAGCACAGCTAAAGGTCTGAAGTACTGTAGGACTGTAGGACTGACCTTCGTGAGAATACAAGTGGCTGCCATAATCTACATACGTAAATTTGTTAATGCAAATTGAGTCCCTCATTAGGCACACAAAGAGCCTGTAATCTACCTACACCTTTTATTTTGGCACTGGTTTTTGGTTATGTTAATACGCCTAAGAGGCAAATGAAAGCACATATTGTGATAGGCTGCTTAATATTCAATTAAAACCCACAGCTGCTTCTAATTAAGTTCATTTCTAGCTTAAAGAGAACTACAAGTATGTTATGTTGCTCTGTTAATGTTAGCAGTGTAGCACTGTTAATGTTAACAGCTACTCAATATTCAATTAAAACCCACAGCTGTTTCTAATTAAGTTCATTTATAGCTTAAAGAGAACTACAAGAATGTTATGTAGCTCTGTTAATTTTAGCAGTGGCTGTTAATGTTAACAGCTGCTTAATATTCAATTTAAACACACAGCTGTTTCTAATTAAGTTCATTTATAGCTTAAAGATAACTACAAGAATGTTATGTAGCTCTGTTAATTTTAGCAGCGTAGCACTGTTAATGTTAACAGCTGCTTAATATTCAATTTAAACACACAGCTGTTTCTAATTAAGTTCATTTATAGCTTAAAGATAACTACAAGTATGTTATGTAGCTCTGTTAATGTTAGCAGTGGCTGTTAATGTTAACAGCTGCCTAATATTCAATTAAAACCCACAGCTGCTTCTAATTAAGTACATTTCTAGCTGTAAGCCTACGCCTAGTATGTTATGTAGCTCTGTTAATGCTAGCAGCGTAGCTCTGTTAATGTTAACAGCACTGTCACTCTATAGTTAATGGTCTGCCACAAAGTTTGACAGCTCAATTGATGCAACAATTGCTCTGCGATCATCAAACACTTGGAGCAAATTGCCATAAAAAACACATCATTCAATGTCCCGGAAAATGGTACAGTCATTGGAGTCAAATTTTCAGGTAATTTATAAGCCAAACACCAAGTAATTATGCCCTCGGGACAAGCACAAACTACCATAAAGCCACAATAGAAAAGAAAACAAGTGTAGCAGGTGAAAGAAATATTGCGCATACGTCACGTTTGCCAGCTGACAGCTGTCGATGGGTCGAACTGCGCTAATTGAGATTAATGGCATGAGCAAAACTAATAAATAAAAAATAAATAGCATAACTTGTTGTGGTTAATAGTGGTGTATAAATAAAAGAAAAACAGTAAACACATATGAGCAGAGAAAGGTGAAAGTGTTTGCTGGAATGTCCTCAATGCTGTGAATGCTGGCAGGCTTGTTTCTATTTAAACTCCTTGTCTTGGCAAACAGTGGAATGCGCTGGTATCTAGTTTAAACTTGAGCAGAGTTTGACATGCACTCAGCTGTCTGCCGCACAAATATTTGTCGTATTTCCTCACGAGTTATGCCTGTCAGCAATTTGATGCTGCATTCTTTTAAGTGCATGCCAGAACTGCTGACTACAAGGACACACAAACACAGCACAGGGCTGTCCTGTATCCCTGCTTTATTAAACTTGCATGCTATGCTAAATGGCGAACTGAGCGTTAAGGTTAAACGGAACATAAATAAGACTTGGCCAAGAAGAGCTGCAACTGCTGCTACCAATGTTGCCACTGGCAACATCAAAGGCAAAAAGGAAAAGCCGCACGACTTCACTTTACACAGAAATTTATCACTTGAGCTGAAAGACATTTGCCATGCTGCATTCCAGTGTTCATAAATAATAGAGCAAAACGTGCAAAATGAAAATGAAAATGAAATTCAAGTTAAGTTTGCATTACAACATTTTTATTACAATTACCCCGAAAAGCTAAAGAACAAAATGCACGCGAAACAAGGAAAATGCCTGAAGGCTGAGGCTCCTACTCAAGTGAAAACCTGCAGTTAAAACTCAAAGGACTTGAAACACTTTCTGGCTAATAAATTGCCACGAAAAAAAAACCTCCAAAAAACTTGGCTTTATTCTGCCGCTCCTGCACAAAACTTGCTACAAAAATTAATCATATTAACCCAACAAAAAAAAAAGAAGATTAAAACTTGGCAGCTATCAAAACTTGCGGAAAAACTTGCATAGTTAGTCAAGCAGGACAACATAATTTTCTATATAAAAATGAAGGGAGAGAAGCAATTCTTAAGGGGTGTAGTGGGTGAGTCTCACAGTAAAAACTGGAAATATAAAAGAAAATATACGATACTGAGTATTTAAAAGTTGATTACACTCAGTTTAGACGCTGCTGTTTTCTGTTATCTTTTTTCTGCTGCTTTTACGAACTTTTTGAGAAGTCCGTGGTCGATTTCACAGATTTCCAATTAAGTCAAATGCTTTTATATCGATGAAAAATAAATACAATTTACTTGCAATTAAAACAAAATTTGGCCTTGTCGGAAATTTGTGGTTTTAAACCTCACAGAATTTCAGATTTTCAGTTTTCATTTAATGGCATTGTCACTCGCAAAAACCAGAGCATTACCTGGGGGTTTTGGTGAACTAGGTAAACCGATTTGACATATTTATTAAATTTGATTAATTCCACGAAAAGTATAATGTTAAATCGAATGTTAAGCTTAACCCGCTGTCCACTTAGCCAACTAGCCAATCAGTGGAGCTCGAGCTGACTCTCAAAAGGACATTAAACCCGAGAAACACGAGACACGTATCCTACCTGTCATAATGGCGCCTTTGGCTACGTGCCCGTGTCTCTAGGTTGTGGCACCTATAAAACGAAGACGGTAACTTGAAGCTGGCGTAGCATAGAGGAAAGGGGGGTGGGTGAAAAGTCTTGGCCACAAGTCGAATACTAAATATTTGATAGGCCTAAAACGCAGATTTGAGAGCCTCGGGGGAAATTAGGTGTCAAGTTAAAATTGCTGTTTGAACTATGGCAACAAATTATGTAAATTGTTTAATATATTATTAATGCTATTGTGGGCGGCATGTCAACGTGAACGTGGGCGTGGCACTTACTAATTATAAAAACATGTCAGCTGAAAAACTTTGTTCTCTTCTTTTTAAAAGCATTTTCATAGCTGTCTGCGAATTTGACAGCTTTTAAGCCGATTTACAATGAATGTGTGTGTGTGTGTGTGTGTGTCAGTGTGTATGAAAACATTTTGAATTAATTATTGTAAAAAGCGGGGACATTTTAATGGATTCTTTAAGGCCACACTGACAGTTTACCAGCTAACAGTAGTTTATACTATCATAGAGCAGTGACCAACGCTCTCTAGAGTAAATATATCCATGTTATTTAGATAGCGGATAAACAAATTAGTTGACAACAAAGGCAGCATAGTGGGCGTAGAAAGGGGGTGCGGGGGCAAACAAGCAAATGCCAAAGACAAACACAAATTGGCAAGCGCTTGAAATCCCAAAGAAAATGTAAAAACAAATCCAAAAAAAAATATTCATGTCAAGTGCTGCTCTGCTCGCACTTTGCCTTTGCAAAGTCAATACACATTACAGAGCTCTTTTAATCCCACATTCGCACTCGCACTCACTCTCGCTCAGGCACTCGCTCTCTCAAATAAACAACAGCAAACGAATTAACAGCGCGCATGCAGCGTCAAAGCTTTTGCACTCTCACGCTCTTTTGTGTTCTAGCGTACGCTCTCTTTGGCCTCGCGCTCTCTGCAACTTTAAGTTCACCCAGTTTTAATATGAGCATTTTTAAATAGCGCAAATGCGAAACACACAGCACGCGGTTATCACCAGCAACAACAACAACAACTGCGACACAACGCCCAAAAAAGGGCATGGCATTGCATTACAGTTAAATAGCCTCCGGACTTAGTGTAACAAGAAACAACAATAACTGAATTAACTTACTTTAAATGGCATTTTGGAATCACTTGAATTTGCTGGCATTTCGGTTGCATTTGGCATTTTGCTGAAGTTGTAACAACTACAATTTGTTGAATATTTGTGGAATATGTTTTAAACAGTAACTTGCACTCAGTAGCATTTGTTTTTCACCTCAAAGTGCTTTAAACATTTGATTATACACACACTTTCGCACGCACAGCGTCGAACTTGCAACAATCATTTCTTTGTACAAACTGCACTTAAAATGTTTTTTGTCCAGCTTTCCATTTAGAATTCAAGCACAGCCGAGCTTTATGCACAGTTACAAAATCGCGAGCGAGGGCCGGTTTCAACTGAACTCTCTTTAACTTCGACATTGGCTTTTATAGTCCCAGAGCCAAAAGAGAGTACAGGACAAGCAGTATTAAAGGCGCGAAACGGTTAGCAGTTAAAGTTGAACTCTATGTGATACTACTATTACTTTAGTTTAAGTCATTTTAGCATATTTATTATCTTAACTTAAATGCACATATCTACATTCAGTTTTACTTGTTCTTTGTTTAATTCCATTTAATGCATATAACTTTTCTGCTAACAGCGCTCTCTCCGCTCTGTAAATAACATAGTGAGTCAAGCACAAGAGCGAACTAAATGTTAACGCTCTGCTCTCTTTCGTCTGTTCGTTAACATTTCCCTGTTAGCTGGCACAGGTGCTAGAATTTTATGGCAAAAGAGTTTATTAGCCTTAATACGGGATTAAAGCAAAGCCTGACAAGGAGTTGCATAAGTAGCCAAGTTCCATAAATCTAGCCAGACTCAGTCCTTCTGTGTGTTCATTTATTTTCGGCGGCAAAGTCTCTTAAATGTTCACCCATTTAAGCTATCTCCGTGCTGTGTTTTAGCTTTTTTACAAATGGCCAAAAGGCTTGAATGCCAGTCCGGAAGGTATTCAGTTGGCTGAACAGTCTTATCGTCATTTCGTCCCATTGGTGGTGGACAAGTTGCCATACTCCCGCAACCCTACCCACTTCTTACCATTTATTGCTGCACTTGCCACACCCCCTTTGGGGCAGTGGGTGTTGGCAAGATGTTGATGTTGACGTTGACTATTTTTGAGCTCAGCCAACTTGAAATGACAAACAAGGACATTGCCTGGTAGGTGTTGCAAGTTGCCAGTTGTCGAGTCACGTGCGTGGCCAGTGCATTGACCCACTAAGCCAACAAACTTGGCCAATACGAGCACACACTTACACACGTGTATATGAATAGACTCAAAGTCGCAACAAGCACTCAAAGTTAAGGTGCAACGACAGTTCTCTTATTCACTACACTACTTTTTTCTTACAGTAAACAAACAAATCTCGACCCCTTTTTTATGTGAGCAAAGAACTCTATAAAGATTATTCAGTGTATGCTAATTGATAATCAACAGTTCTGTGGGGGCAGTAAGTGCTGAAAGGATAATACCCTGTAATTAGTCTATTTCCGCTGTAATTCATTCACTAATCCTGTGCTAATGTATTCCTCTATCTTTGGCGTGTAGACAAAAAAAGGACGCACAAGCAAAAACAAGGTTAATCATCAATTTGATAAGCCTGATAACGACATAAGAGATGCAATTAAGCAAGAGAAGCTTAAGACAATTTAAGTTTCAATTAACAGCGCCATGTAAGCTAACAGACGGTCAGTTGTAACCAGCGCTGTTAATTAACAGAGCAGCAGTGAACTTTGACATTGGTCTGGAAACTTCATGAATATGTTAATTTGAACCCAAATGTGAATTCGTAAGCCGCCCACTGTTTGGGCGTGGCAAATGGCGGTGGTGGCAATGGTAGTTAAATGACCATAACAGTTTTAAGGGGATGATACTCAAACCAGTCACCCATTAAATGCTCCTGAACTTGAAAAGTACAAACATAAACATAAACTTTATTCAATTCGTAGTCTTCTTATTCTTCTGTTTTAAATATATTAATATTAATAATTCTCCAGTATGAGCTTGGGCACAACGTTCATGCTGGTCAACTCCTGGAAGAGCAATTTACAGGCATACGGCATTGAAATCTTGGAGACATGAGCAGACGACTGACAGAAGTGGCACCAGGAGCAGTATGCCAATCTACCACAGGTGCGACACACGTCCACCTCAAAGGCATCAGAAGATATCATCAGTCGCTCCATTATCAACATGCTGGCACCGTAGGATATCAAGCAATCACGTTCCATCTCGCCCAGACGCAGTCCACCCTCTCGACTCCTGCCCTGGGTGGGTTGGCGTGTGAGCACGGCCTTGGGACCACGTGCCCTAGCATGCATCTTGTCCTGCACCATATGCTTCAGTTTCTGATAGTACACGGGGCCTGAGTAGATGTACGCCTCAAGCGGAGCACCCGTAATGCCCGAGTAGAAGAAATCCTTGCCCATGTAATTGAAGCCATGACGCACTAGTTCCGCCTGCACATCGACTGCCTTGGAGCCACCAAAAGCAGTGCCATAGTGGAATTTACCCTCTAAGACGCCCGCCTTGCCGCCCAGCAGCTCCAGTACCTTGCCCACTGTCATACGAGAGGGGAAACCATGAGGATTCATGATCATATCAGGGCAAATGCCATAATCGTTGAAGGGCATATCCTCTTGGTCGACAATGAGACCCGTTACACCCTTCTGTCCATGCCGCGAGCTGAATTTGTCGCCAATCTCTGGAATGCGCGTCTGACGCAATAGAATTTTGATGAGGAAATCCTCCTCGGCATTGGCTGAGACCATGACACGCTCAATGTAACTGGGCTCCGGTCCCTTGTAGCTAATGGGCACTGCAGTGTAGGGCACCTGAGCCTGGCCTGCAAATGGGAATGAAATAGCATGAAAACTAGTGAAGAAAGTGGATTAGTTTGAGACTCACCCTCTAGTGGATTAATGGATGTAACCGCAGGCATTTCCTTGTTGATCATAATCTGTTTGTTTTGCACCTGTTCGCCTGGTGCTACAATGCCATCAGTGTCCAGTACATCATGCTTAAAGATCACCTTATTGGTGAGTGCATCCTTCACTGGTCCCATGATCCTATCAAACGTTTGATTCGCATACCGCTTCACCGTGCACTTAGAGTTCTTGTAGACTAGACAGCGTCCATAGCCTCGATCAATGGAGGCTTTATTTAGGATGAGAGCATCCTCAATATCATAGCCAGAGTAACTCATCACAGCCACCGTGGCATTTTGGCCAGCGGGCAGTTTGTCAAAGTTGGTCAACTCAATGGTGCGGGACTTGACCATCGGAGCTTGTGGATAGACCAAATTGTACATGAGGGAGTCGATGCGATTCTTTTGGTTATAGCCAATCATGCCCATGGCTTGTTTACCCATGGCACATTGATAGGTATTACGAGGACTCTGATTGTGATGTGGATAGGGAACGAGACCTGCACAGACGCCCAGCAGGGTGAAGGGTTCGATCTCCAGATGTGTTGTGTGTGACTCAATGTGCTCTTCGTTCCAAGCAATAAACGAATCGTTCTCCTCATTCACATCCAGATACTCAATCAATCCGTCGTGCAGAAAGTCCTCAAATTTGCGTATGCCCCGCTGTAGTTCATCCAAATGCCGCTGAAGCACCCGAGGACGGCATTTGTCCACAATTATGTAGGGTCGGCACAATCGTCCGCCGTCTGTGTGAATGAAGATGCAGCGCTGTGTGTACGATGTGTGAATGGACACAAAGCTGCCCATGCGTCCCTTTCTTCTCATGAATCGCAGATTCCGCACCAGATGCCGCTGATTCATAGTCAGTCCCAGGACGTTGCCATTGATGAACACCAGAAAAACATTCGGATTATTGATGGGATTACCGCTGACTTCACGTATGTCTTCTACGCCAGCATTGTAGGCCAATATCATCACTGGACGCTCGTCCACCTCAGTGGTTATGTGCGTCATAAGCGCCAGATTCTTGACCAGACCACAAGCCTCGCCCTCGGGTGTGTCCGAGGGACACAGCATGCCCCATTGACTCGGCTGCAGGGAACGGGGTCCGGACACTTTGCGCGTCTTCTCGAACTGTGAGTTCACACGCGTCATCATGCCCAGCGCCGATATATAACTCAGACGGGATAGCACTTGAGTGACACCAGCACGTTCCATTTTAAAACGTTTGATGGTCCAGTTGCCGGAGCTAATGGCTGACTCAAGGCCCACTGTAATCTGGGCAGCTCTCATGTGCTTCACGACGTCGAACTGTGCTGCCTTCACCTTAGGTATGTTCTTGTCCGCAATCATCTTGAGCTCCCAGTTCATGCGCTTGAACAGATCCTCAAACATCAGCGATATGAGCGATCCAGCGAGCTCCAAACGCTTATTGCCATAATAATCACGATCGTCGAAGAGCGTTTTGTCCAACTCTGCGGCCATGACACGACGAACCATCAGGGACACATAGATGGCCTTCATCTGAAAGTTGAAGTTATCCACTGGCACATGGGCCAAGATTGTGGTCAGTAGCAGCTCTCGTGCCTCCTCGGATGGTGTCTTAGTGGTGGCACTCTGAAAGCGTTTCACCACCAGCTTGGAACCTAGAAAGGCAACAGATTAGTAAAATGAATTTTAGTTAAAGCTCCATTCAAGACTCACCCATATAGTCCAGTGCACGCTGCTGGGTAAAGACCTTGAGATTAAATGCCTCCAGCAGCGAGGCACCGAAGCGATTCTGAGAGCGTGCATCGAGGCCAATGTGGGACATGATCTCCTGATCGGATACCACACCCAAGGCCTTAAAGATCACCACAATGGGTATGTCGTCCGTCATGGAGTTGTGCTTCAGATAGTACTTCCCGTGCTTGCTCAGCACCAGAGTACGTGATTTCTTTTCGTGGGTGGACGACGTCACTTGGCACTGCACGACACCATTGAAGTCCTCGGTGAGCATTTTATTCCAAGACAGCTGCTCCTGAATGAGAATGACCTTCTCCTGTCCACGCACCACAAAGTAACCACCAGGATCGAGTGGACATTCGTTGAGTTTGGACAACTCGAATTCGGATTTGCCCGTGAGCACACAATTCGAGCATCTGAGCATGAGAGGCATGCGTCCAATTAACAGATTGTTACGCTTGATGCGCTGTGTGCCGCGTGTGTATTCAATGTCCACGCTGATGGGTGCCGAGTACGTGGTATCTCTTAGTCGGCACTCGTGCGGCGTTGTTGATTTGGTTATGTTAAAGCCATCGTCAATGTCCGGCTTGCCCACACGCACGTCCAGGTACTTGAGATAGAAGAGCGGGTCAGCCCCGCTCGTTACAATCTCATTGGCACGCACAATCTTCTTGATGTCCACATTGATGAAGTGATTGAAAGAATCGATGTGCTGCTTGACCAGACCTTTTACTTGCAGGAATGCCGGCACCAGTTTCCATTTCTCCTGCAACGGCTTAATGGGCTTGGACCACTCCTTGCTGTCACCGGGCTCCCAGCCATTATCCTCCGTTTTGGTTTCGCTTTTCTTTAGCTCAACCATTTGACAAATGTGCTGCAAATAAAATAATAACAACTAACAACGTGCGGCTAGAGGCGAAACTTTATCGATGCAACAATTAGCTATCGTTATAAATATCGATAGATTTTTAGGCTCACTGCGCGCAAATTTTAAAAACTCAATTCTTTCCAGGTGGCAACGCTGGTAAACAGTCAGAGCAATTAAAGTTTTTTTATTTCCAGTAAGAAAAATGCAAAGAAAACACAAGTAAAATCCAATGAATATTTAGTAATTGGTGGTCTTAGACCTTTTTCACAATCTGCACAACATCCTCGTCGTTAAGTATATGCTCAATTCCCACCTTTTGAGGCTGATGCTTGACAGAAGAGCCCCAAACCAGCGCACTAAGGGAAAGAAATCGAAAATTAGTTTAATTTAAAGCTTGAAAATGTCAGCCATAACTTACTATTTAAATTCTTTAGCGATAGAGCGATGCAGTTTGTTGCAAAAGTCCTCGATGCTAGTACGTTCGTTGTGGAGCACAACAGGAGAGCTGTAATCGGGCAATTGTCCCTTGGGCTTGGTATAGATTCGCACAAGTTTCAAGTATTCCCACATCAGTTCGAGCAGATCGTCAAAGTTCCAGTGGTGATGCGCTGATATGGGTACACAATGCGGTATCTTGTAGATGACGTCCAGCTCCTCAATGGAAATCTGATCAATCTTATTCAACAAATAGATGCAGGGTATATAGATGCGATTGCCTTCGATAACATCGATTAGATCGTCACTGGTCGCGTCATAACGCAGTGTTATATCCGCATTATGAATCTTGTATTCCGACAGAATAGTCTTGACCAGATCAGCGTCCAATTCGGATTGTGCCACCATAGAATTGAGATTAATGCCACCCTTGTCCTTTCGTTTGTAGTAAATATTTGGCGGTTTCTTGTTCAAACGAATGCCGAATCCTTCCAATTCATGTTCCAGCAACTTTTTGTGACCCAGGGGCTTGAGACAATCCAGTACCATGAAGATTAAATTACAGGTACGTGCCACAGCTATCACCTGACGACCACGACCCTTACCATCCTTGGCTCCCTCGATAATACCCGGCAAATCCAGCAGTTGTATCTTGGCTCCCTTGTACTTAATGCAACCCGGCACAGTGGTCAGCGTTGTGAACTCGTAGGCAGCCACTTCCGAGTAAACGCCGGCCAAATTCGATAGTAACGTCGATTTTCCGACCGATGGAAACCCGACGAACCCCACCCGAGCATCTCCCGTTTTGGCCACCTCAAAACCAGCTGCAATTTGTTAACTGTTTAGAACTCTCTTTGTGTGTGTGTTAGAATGATTAGGAGTAAACTTACCTTCGCCGGTTCCACCGCCGCCACCCTTGGGCGAGATGAGTTCACGTCGGAGCTTAGCTAACTTGGCTTTTAATAAACCCAAATGAGCCGACGTCGCCTTATTCTTTTGCGTGCGTGCCATCTACACTCACACACACACAAACACATGCACAGTCGGTGGAATATTGTAATGGGAGACAGGTTAGTTTTCGGTTTGGCACACTTTTAGTTAAGCTTTGCCGGCTTACCTCCGACTCAATGGCCGCAATTTTCTCCAGAATTGTACTCATTGCTGCAGATTTAGTTCCTTCTAATTAATTTTAATTCGTGTGCTATTTACAAAATTTGTTGCATTAAAACGAAAATAAACTCGCGTGGAGTGTCGCTATATCGGACATATCGATAATCCTAAATCGAAATCACACTTATCGAAGAATACCAAAACGGCGTGATCAAACGGTCACCTTAGGGAACTAGTGAACTGTGCCATTTTGATTTTTATTTAACCGTCGGTATTCCAATGCAGAATGTTTGCAGCCAAAGGTAAGAAAAGTGATTTCATTTCGCATATAGATATTAATAAATAAATGAAAACAGTGAAGAAAAGCAACAACTTCGCCAGCAATACTCAGCGGAAGATAAAAGCAGAGTTTATGGCAAACAATCGCAGCTTTGAAACTGCCTCGGGGCTGCTGCGAAAAACTGAAAGTCAACTGAAGCAAACTAAATTAAGTCTTTGCCAAAAAGATAATAAGCTTATATACTCGGGTTTTGTTGAGAAGCCACTGAAAACTAAACGTAAGCCAGAATACTTTTATTTGCCAATGCCAAAGGGCATCAACAAATGCGCTGCAGCGGCAGTTGTAAAAACTGAGTCGTTGCCCGCGTTGCCAACTACCTCGATGTCTAAGACAGGCCGCCACCAACGCAGCTTAATTGGACGTGTGGATTTCTGCATTAAAATGCACAGAAGGCAGCCGGATTTAAATGTGATTTGGAATGTCTATGGCAAGCGGAGAAAATGAACTGAGCAAAAAAATATATAATTTATACAACAAACCTTTAACAGGTAAGCTGTTGCGCATTATTGTGGGCAAGCGAGGCGAGCATACCCTGTTGCTCCGGAATGATGAGAAGGGTCCAATTCTACAGAGCATTTTTTATGACTTTGAGGGCGACTTGAACGGCGTTAGTGCTGGTAAGAAAAAAGTATACGTACATTATGCTACCTAATTCTTATTGGATACTTTTATAGGTAGCTATATTCATGTTGTGGGAAGCTTCACAGGTGAGAACCGCTTGAAGACGTTCAGCGTGGCACAGGTAAGCACTGCCGATTGGCAACAGAATTTCGCGCGTATTGAGAACTTAACTTCATTTATCCTAATGCAAACAAAGTAGTTTGTTTTAGTACACAAAATTAGTGGCTTTATAATTTTTCAGTTTGTACTTTCACATTGTTTTTTACATATTTCCATAAATAAGTTATAATTAAGTCTAATTGGATTACTTACAATTAACAGTTAGTAACTTCATATATACCTTTAAACATTTCTGTTTAATTTAGTTTAGTTTTAGCCTTCTGTAGCTTCCGCTGAATTCATTTAAGAATAAAGAGCATTGCACAAATACAAAAAAAAATATGTGTTTATAAATTAATGGCTAATAAGCTGAGAGTGTTTACACTTAACAATTAAACTGGTTTAAATTCTAATACTGTTGCCATAATAATTTATGAAATGGTTGTGATCAAAACTCCATGTACATCAGGAGAGTTACCATAATTCCCGAGGCTATCGCTCCTAGATAACTCAGCTGCAGTGTGTTCATCTCGCGATTTCTGTAAGACCAACAGAAAACATGGCTAAAATATAGGGTTATCATTACTGGGTTATATTCAATTTACCGTTGCTTGGAACGTGTTGAAAACGGCGTTGGGGGATTCACACCTGGCTCATAGCTGTCCATATAAACCATTCCATAGAAAAAGGACGCCACCAGGAAGCCACACAACAATGGACTCAGCTTGGAGCTCAGTTGGTGCTCCTTGGACCAGTCCATGGCAGAATTTAGCTGTGCCTGCACATAGCTGCTGAACTGTTCCACACTATTCTCACTGATAAAGGGCACTGTAATAAAAAACATAAATAATTATTGATTATTTGCTACTTGCCACAAGGTCACAAACAATTGGTATCAGGCGGCAAGATAAACACGAATTTTAGCCAAAAAACAAGCCAAGAAAAGTTATTTGAGGAAAACACTTCACAAGACCAGTTTTTACACCTACTTAAATACTGCACAGTGAAGCAAAAAGTGTTAAAATTATTAAATTATTACTAAATTATTTATTTAAGGCCTGTGTGTGACTTTAATCCATATGTAAACAAGTCTTACATGTTCTTGTATAGTCAAAGAGTGTAAGAACTTTTCTCACCCACTGTGGAGGTCGCGTGACTTAGCTGAGTGCAAAATACCGTTAAGTCGCTCACAAGAACTTGACATGTTTGCATATACACAAGCACACCAACACTAAGGAGTGCGCAGTCTGTGTGTGTGTAAACAAAAGTCAGCGTCTAACAAACAAAAGAACATTTGAAAGAAATTAGTCAAATATTGCTGTGGGCCAAATGTAAATCTTTTTGTTGGGCCAAAAACAAATGATGATTCTTTATTTAGATGCTTAACGCATTAATTGCTGGAGTAGCGCATACCAAGGTGAACACAAAACACTAAAAGCAATGGAAATGAAAATCACTATGAGATCATACATTTGCCAGTTTGCCTAAACACAAGTCAAACACATTTATGCATATTTACATATACGGCTATAAATAAACATCAACAATAACAGACGACACAAGTGCAGCCTTGAAGTGCTGCACTCACTTTAAATATTCAAATTGTACTCACTTGCTAAACTGACGATGCGATAGCCAATAATCACAATGCCAAATACAACTAAAAGCGCTTTAAGACGCACATCAATGGTTAACCCCTGCCCCTTGACAGCAGCAGCGCCGCCCACGTAAATGTAATGACTTTTTGTTGCTTTGGCTAAATTACGATAACCAATGGCGTCGTTGCTCTGCTTCAGTTTTTGTTGCGTTTCAAATTTTTGCTTTGGGGTTGAGGTGTAGATGCGCGGTTTCTGCCCGTTCGGCTGCGCGTTTGTTTTGCTACTGATAGCGGCGACCGAACTTGAGTCAGCGCAGACCTCGACGTCCGCCGACTTTCGTGTGACGTCACAGTCCGTTATTTGCGCTGCAGGTAGCCGCTGCATTTTGCCGTTTTTTGTTATGTTTTCTATGTTAGGAGTTGTTAGTATGTGTTTATAACTAAATTTAATCACTTTTCATTCATTTCACTGGCTACAACAATAAATGCAACAGAACAATAAGACTTGCACTTACACACGTTCACATAAAAGAGACGCACCCTCCCCCACCTAGTATGCAATTGATGAGCGTTGCCAAGCTGCGTGCGCATAGTGGCAACTCTCTCTGTTGCGCAGTGTTACCGTAGTTTCCGAGAATGAGCGCGCGCATATTTGAAAAATTAAAATGCATTTTCTCTTATTGACAAGGTTTATTGTAATAACTTATTT
Organism: Drosophila acutilabella; assembly: GCA_035046005.1. Classification (NCBI taxonomy): domain Eukaryota; kingdom Metazoa; phylum Arthropoda; class Insecta; order Diptera; family Drosophilidae; genus Drosophila; species Drosophila acutilabella. Next base: position 8,438,094 of record JAWNOK010000024.1, on the reverse strand, counting down.
TTAAATAATTATTTGTATTTGAAAAACAGTAATAATAATTAAATGTACAATATTGGTTTCAAATTGAATGTTATTTTAATTAATAACATTTTCATCAATCATTTTAATACATTTTCAATGCATTTGTCTGTATTTTATGAATATGTATGTTGTGTATATGTATATGTAAAGTGTATTACGATTAATTATACATTTCATATTAACTAAATTTTAACTGCGTTCATAGAAAAGTTAATATTAATTTCTTAATAAGGCTCTGTTACTTTCTGTCGCGACACATACTTCAACTAATTTGCATTCTAATTCATTCATTTATTCGATACATTTCGGTTACATATCTAAAAAATATTATTGGGGTTTTTTTTTTGTTTTGGTTTTAAAATAGCGCAAAAGGCGTACACAATGAAACAAGCCAAAAATGATCGTAATACAAAAACACGACATAATTTAAAATATAGTATAATAATAATAAAGGTTTAAAACTACACACACTCTCGCTTTCTTTTTGTATAATTACAACTAAAAGATAACAAATTAAACGACACTAGCAGCAATAAATAAACTTTGCCACATGTTGGTCTGGTCTGATCTGTTCTGGTCTCTAACTTCCAATCACACCACACACACAGGTAGAAAGGTTACAGGAATTTCAAGCGTGTCTCTCCTAGTGGTGTTTTAATGTTGTTGTTGATTTGTGGGTTTGTGTTCTAGTCGTAGTACTCATCTACGCCTTAAATATTTAGTTAACTTAGGACCTAAACTAATACTAAACTAACAAGTAAGCGCTCTCCTTCTCTACGATTTGGGTGCCGCTGGAGCCCCACCGCGCGTCCTCTTTGCCATTGGCTCCGTTGTATCTGCGGCCCGTATATTATCAAATAGATTGTTCTCCTGTAAACCAATAAGTCATTTAATGTACATTCTTAATAGATTTACAGTTTACACTTACCTGGGAATTGTCATCCTCCATTATCGCCAATTCTGCGTTTCGTTTGGAGCCAGCAGCAGTTGCATGGGACGTGGATGCAGAAGACACCTTGCTGGTTCCCTTGGCGCCCAGGGTATAGACGTCCAATGGTATATAGATTTCAGTATTCTGGAAATTTGCAGTGGCGGGCAGTTTATAGTACATTTCAGGCAGCGCCAGTGGCATGGAGAATGCGCTCGAATTGCCATCACATTGGCCAGCTTTGGCATCGATTATGTGCATGGCGAGATCACAGAGCGCCCACATTTTCTACAGAAAGGAATAAAGAACATTAAATATCAGCTGTTACACAGCTGTCCAATTTGATTGCAATAAATTAAACATACGTAATTATTTTGCATTCTATCCTTCTCCGAGCTCAGACTACACTCGCGATTTTTGATCAGCTGCAACAGTTGTTTATAGAAACTATAGACAAATGACTCTCGTTTCGCCATCAGTGGTTCGAGTATAAAGCGTAAGCACTTTTCCATCTTGCGTAGCTGCACGTAATCCTCGTGATTCGTATAGCTGGGATCATGCACCAGCACAGCGATGGCAAAGGCCAGCATGTAATCAGGTAATATATGCAGCGATTGTGATTCCGTCGAACTATCCGGAGCTGTAAAACAGAGAACATTAGTAACAGCTGTAACTGGTTTATGCTGGAGGTGTTGGGTGAAGCTTACACGTCATAGCCACAGTTTTGAGATATTCCCGTCGTTTATTTACATCAGCTTCCATGTAGTGACGCACCTGATCCTGCAATCTGTTTAAAAGCAAGTTTAGTTGCTTCTATTCATTTATAGGGTACTTTAAAACTTACTTTCGATTGGTCTCCTTGCCGCTGAGCACATAGAAGCCCATAAAGTCAAGAGGTAAACAATTTCTTGGCAGACTCCGACCCAGGCCCTTGTGCAGCTTTCGCGCAAAGATCTCGCGCACTTCCAGCACAGGATCCTCCTGCAAACAAATAGTAATTTATTAATACATAGCGAAGTAATAAAGTGAAGCAATTACTAACCATCAGCTGGGAGAGCTGCAAATACTGCTCGGCGCTGTACTGATCGCCGACACCTTTTTGTTCGCACACCTTGAGCATGGCACAGGCGGCGCCCAGACGCAGCCAAGACTTCTCAGCGCCACACAAACGATTCTGGGCCAAGAGATCACCACGCTGATTAACAAAAGCTGCCAGCATACGGAAGGTTTTCTGTGCCGCATGCTCATCCGAACGCAGACCAAGCAGCCAACGTGCCATGGTCTTGAGTGCATCCAGTTTGCAGAGCGTATCTGGTGGCAGTTCATCCTGTTCACACCAATCGCTCTCGGGCAGATCGTGGTCACGCTGAGCAGGCACCTCTTGTATGAGCAACTCCTTAACTATACGCCGTGCAATCATGTTCTTAATGGGCGTCAGGAAGGCCTGTGGCATGTTGTAAGCAATGTGACCCAAGGTAACAATCTTGGTACGTTGATATTCACAATTGGGTGCCAGTTTCACGCGTAACTCCTCAATGATTTCATTGAAAATGGGATGCACTGTTTGTGTGGTTGTCGATGCACTGCCTCCGCCGTCCGTTGTTGCCGTTGACGATGACTGACTGTTGACAAAGATGCAGCGAACCGCATGCTTCGCCTGCTTGGGCGTTCCCATCAGCGCAAAGTCCTTGCAGATCGGCGCCAGTTCATTCAATATGGCCGGATTGGCTTCATCGATTAGTGGCTGATAGCGACCCAAATGTGTCAACGTTTTCAGCACTAGCGGAGCAACATATTCATGTTCATAGCTCAAGAGCGCAATCAGGCGACGCAGAGAGGTATCCGTAAAGAAATGGGCCGAAAACACATACGACAACATCTACAAAAGGTTGGAAAATACAATATTTAAGACTGTACTAAGTTAAGCTATGTTTTAGCACTCACGCTTAGTAGCTTGAGACCGCGTTCGCCTGCTTCAGACGGTGATATTCCGATTTCATTGTAGACTTCACCGCCTTGGATGCACTGCTCGATGAGGCTTTAAATGGAAATGGAAATTATTAAATGATCTTTATTTAAATGTTAGTTAAACTTACCCGATGAGCACACCAATGGACTCCTTGTCCACCATGACAGAGGCTACACGTTCGACGAGCATCTTGACCGTGTTGTAGTACAGATTTGTCATGACATGGGCACCCAATTTCTTGAGCAACACACTCATGGTATCCGCACACTCGCGACAACTGACATCTCGCTTCAGCACAATGTTGATACACCGCAGAAGTTGTGCATCCTTGCGCAGATGCTGGCTAAACTGAGTAATGAACTCATTAGCCTTCAAGGGCTCCGGCAGCAATCTACAAGTACAACAAGTAATAGGATTAGGAAACAGTTTGCAGTATTAACTGTCAGTTAATTACTTGGCAATGTTGTTTTGTTTGGCAGCAAGTTGGCTAAGCACGCGTGGTGTAAACTCCTTGGAGTGATGCAGTTTTATCCAATCGCTGACCGTGTGCCGGGATTTCATTTGATTCTTTTGCAGCTCCACAAAGGCCTTGGTGGCATTCGTATCGAGATCGGCTAGCAGATGATACAGCATCTTCATGCGCTCCTCTGGCGCCAGCTTATAGGGCACCAAGCAGGTAATAAGCAATCGCTCGACCATTAGTTTGTCCTCGAGACAAACTTTATAGTAGCCGTGCATGATTTTATTTTTAATCCAATCCACCCGTTGCTTCTCCTCTGGACTCAAATCATTTGGTTCGCAAATGGCGCGTCTATAAATGTATCCCAACCCATTCATAGCATCACGACGGATTTTATACTTTTTGTCCATTGTGCGTTCACGTACAACTTCCAAGAGATCCGGCGATTTGACGACTATCTCAAAGTTTCTCTTAGCTGTTTCCACTATCGCCATGACAACCTCATAGCGCACCAGTTCGTCCAGATCGTGGTGACGCAGGCGAAGCTTCTCTATGATCTCAGACTGCAGATGCGGATGATTGAGCAGGAAATGCATCGAGGATTGAACGCACTTGACGCGCACAGGTTCGGTAATGTCAAAAAATCGACCAAAGAACGTGCGCAACAGCGATGGATATTTCTTGGACAGTTGTGAATCCTTCTCGGAGAACATGCGTGCCAGCAGCGTTGTAGCTTCTGCAAAGTGGACAAGAAAAGAGACAAATGTTAAGTCAAGTCTTAAATGGAATGCTTAACACAACAAACACATACTAAGTCGCTCGGCATCGTCGGTGGAAAGGAGTTTGTTCTCCAGTTGCGGCAGCACTGAAATCAGCAGATCACTATTGATTTGATTAAGCTCATAGATGATATCATAGATTTTGCTCGTTATCGAGAGCTTGGAATTGGGTTTATCCATGACCAGTGAACGGTTAAAGAACTAAGAGCAGGAAACGATATTAATTTATAACTATTTAAATAGTTATTAATAGTTACTCATTACCAATTTGATGGTTGTCTCGAAGGCATCACCGGTTTTGACCAGCAGCTGTTCAGTTAGCTCGTGTGCATATTTGTTGGCTGATTTATTGGGCTCCACAATGTTGATCAGTATAAGATCCAAAAGTTCAACGGACAAATTGTCTGCTTCGGTTATAAGTGGACTCAATATGTCCAGAAAGAAGTTCTTCACTTTAACGCTGTGCTGATCGCTGCAATTATAAAATATAAGTTTTAGCACAAATCAATTAAATAATATGTAATAATTGTGTTGTAATTGCAACCGTGCTCACTTGATGATCTTGAAAACGGTGCTAAACAGTTCGTAGAAGATTTCCTGACAATCCTCCAGCTCGAAACACATATTGAAAGACTTGACAAAGGCCAAGTTTTCTAGCAAATAGAAGTATCGCTTGAATGATGGATCTCGTGGCTCCTTTAGGCCGTGCAATTGTTTAATAAAAAACTTAAATATTGCTTTGATTTGGTCCTGCTCCTTGTAGGGTGCTTCTGGGGCATAAACACGCAAGACATCCGCTATGCAACACGCTATCAGCAACTGAACATCCCGCGACTGATGCTGCATAAAGAAATCGTCGAGTAAGTGCAACGCTAGAGGTATATACTGCTGATGCAGATTGTCATCCTGGTCCATCGTCTGCAGCACATTGGCCAGTGTCTGCAATGCAAAAAGTGTAATCATAACATGCATAACAAGGCTATATTGCTACTTACCTTGAGACGGCGTATTAGCTCATCGGTGCCCAGATCCTCGACCAACGGTCTACAGCCGTTGGGATAAGTAATTTCCGACATCGTTAGCTCTAGCCCTGGACACAATTTCCGCTATGCAATATGCAACTGCAAAGGTAAACAATCAAGTTAGTTTCCCATTTCCACAAGATGCTAAACACAATCATGTTAGCTAAGGGCAACAACGAAAACAAGCGCGACCCCCAAAACCATTTAATACAAAAAAAAAAAAACACACACACACACACGCACACAGACACACAACAGCATTGCCAAATCAACGATTACAGCGGGCGGGCGGCAGCAGCATTGCCAAGCCCCACACACACTGACACCCACAAACACAGCAAAAAACACGCACAACTTGAGACACAAATAATGCGTTTTATGACAATTTCAAATTAAAATACAGGAAATTCACTAGTACAGCACTCTTGCCGATTTTTATTTCATGCAAATTAGAATTATTTTGCAGCTGCAAATTTTTACGTAGAGCTGGTCTTACTTTTCACAATCTAAGTGCAGGCAGTCAGCGGTAAAAAAAAAATTGCAAATTCTTCCAACTCGGGCCGCACTATTAACGCCAATACGCTCAGATTTAACAACAGTTACAGCACATGAATACTTTTAATGCACAACTACGTTGTCATTTTCTATATATTTAGAGTTAGCGATGGTTATATAGCGCGTTTGTTGTCAGCAAGAAAATTTTTTTAACAGCGCATTTTTTGTGCGAAGTGGCACGCCATTACTCTGATACAGAACGTTGCCAGATGCTAAAAGTCTTTAAGTCTGGCAGCTCTATGTAAATTACCGACAGCAAATGCAACTCTGTTTAAAAAAACCCAATATTTACACTAGCCCCCTATGTTTGTTTGCGGCTACCGGCATTTAGGAATAGCGCTCGAATTAAAATGATAGCGCATTTCACCAAACTAAAGATTAACAACGAGCTAATGCATGGATCAGTTTAAAAAACCTAGGAGATGTTAATAACTTTTTATTATTAGCCAACAGCTGGTTACAATTGTACATTTTGTTGTGCTGTTACGGCTCTGTTAGACACAATAAATTGGCGGTAAATAGTGTTCATACAATTCCAGCTCTCGCTGTTAATAACATGTTTGCAAAATGTTATTTTCGGTGTTTGAGTTTCTGTGTGTGTGTGCTGAAACAGCTGATTGGATATCTCAATTGGAAATACAAATTCTCATGTGCGTTATCTTAATTCGAAAGCGGTAAAGACAGAGAACGCTAACGTATACACTGTAGTTCATAACGGTCACTTTGGGAATCGAATTCAAAAAGTTATTTGCGATTACCGATTGATAAACTGGCTCGCATGTTTAACAGATGTGCACAGTTCCAGTGAAGAAGTAAACAACAAAACCGCTCAGTTCATGTGGGCAAGTGTTGTTGCTCTAATTACCAGTCAACGGTCTGCTTGTCACGCTCCCTAATTAAATTAGTGCTCAGCACACTGAGCGACAAAAGTAGCCAGCTAAACAGTTGCATGCTGCATGTGGCAGTGGCAACTAGCAAAAAGTGTATAACGGAAAAACTCAAGCAATGAGAAAAAAGTTTGGAAATTGTGTGCCAAATTTACGACTTAATCGAGCAATGTAAAGCGGCCCAAAGCACAGGCATTGAAATGGCTTCCCTACGTGTTGTTAACAGGTGCGAAATAATTAACTTTTTAGTAAATTTAAGTATATAAAGTTATTTTTCAGATTGGTGTGTCGAGGCTTTATTGTGCTCACACTTTTGCTCATGTTCTTCAACGAAGTACTTATTTACTATATAGCACAATCCAGCTGGCACTCCATCGATTGCCAACAGGGTGAGTTCCCTGTCACTTAGTCCAATATCTATGTAGATATATACTCCCTTTCCCCTTAGAGAACTGCACGCGGCTGCTGCTGATTGCGGATCCACAGATTCTGGGCAACTCCTACGATCGTTCCGCACACAGCGCCTTGGCTCGCTTAGATTCGGATAGATATCTGCAGAAATCGTTTGAGCGCGCCTTATCTTTTACCCAGCCACATATCATAGTTTTTCTGGGAGATCTGCTGGATGAGGGCAATATAGCCACCGCTCAGGAGTACAAGCAATATGTGAAGCGTTTCAAACGCATCTATCAGAACAAAAGGTTCAACAAGGTATGTCCAGAATTCTTACAATTCCCTAGAATCCAATAGTAGGTGGTTTAATATATAGTTTCGCATGATCTCTGCCTACTTTCAGCGCATTCATGTGCCGGGTGACAATGACATTGGCGGCGATAATGGCGATTATATATCCAATTCAAATCAACGACGATTTGAGAATGAATTCATGAGTGAGGATCTGTTTGACTATGAGAATCGTCTGCGTTTCTTTAAGATCAATCGCATGTTATTGGATTTCATGAATCCCGATAAGGATCACAATCACGAACGCCTGCGCATTGGCGTCTCACACGCTCCTCTGCTCATCGGCGGTGGTCCACTGTTGAGGGCCATCATCAATGATTTGGATCCACACATTATATTCTCTGGACATTGGCATGAATCGCGCATATTCATACATCCCTCCACAAAGGTCATTAACTTCTATGAGAATGCCGTGAGACACTTTGATTTGAAATCCTTAAAGGAACAGGATCATAGTTATTTGGAGATCATGGTGCCAACTTGCTCCTATCGCATGGGCAAATCAAAAATTGGCATAGGCTATGCAGTGCTGGGTAAGCTTGCCTAAAAGTGAACTAAAACAAACTTATTGTAACTACTTTCAACTCTTTAGAGGATTATAATCTGAGCTACACGGTGCTGTGGCAACCGAATCGCTTTATTCTGCTCTTCTCCTACGTCTTCTGGGGTCTCTTTGTGCTCTGTGGTGGTATTGTCTACAAGATGATGACACGTTGTCCCTTCCGGGTTGCCAAACGGCAAACTCAATATAATCGCGTATCAAACATACCTCAATTTTAGACTGTATTTATGAGATCTACCACATAAGTACACGATTAGTACAGGAACTGAATTATCAAAAGCCAAAAGAACATATAAGTTTATTACAAATTAGCAATAAGTGAAATTATCAAACACTAAAGTTGGTTGTAAACAACAGTTGCTCCAAAGTATTAGAATCGAATCAAATTGGCCATTAAAGTAGAACTTATTAGAAACCCAAGAATCGAATTTTAGCAAAAAAATATATAATAAAAATAAAAATTGCTTAAAATTACCCTTTTCTAAACTTTCTAAACAGTTAAAATTTTAAATTCCCCTCTGCGTTTTTGAAACACATAAAGTGCAGCAGCTGCAGAGTTGCATGTGTGTTGCATGGTAGTAAATATGAAAAATACTGGTAAATACTGGGAACAGCGCAGGACGCATGCGCCAACTGTCGGCTTCGCTACCGCTCTCACTCTCCTCTTTTCCCGATTCTGTGTTTAGTCTCAGCTGCCTGGCAGCCTTAAATTAGCTCTTGGCGGCATCAGTTCAGTTCAGTTTGGATTGCGAACGCGTGAGGTTGTCCAGCTAGCAACAAGAAAAGGAAAAAGCGCCGCTTTTTCCGCTCTCTCCCTGTGTGCGCTCTGCAGCAGGACAATTAAGCGTGACGCGTGTGCGTAACATTAAAATAAACATTAACGCGGGATGTGTGCGAGTGCGAATTGAGTCTGCGTTGCGTTGTGTTAAATGAAATGAAATGATATAAAGAGCAGCAAAGAAACAAAAGGAAATACGATAAAAAGAAAACCTTCGCTCACACCGGTTCTAGTGTGCGAAAAGAAACAAGAGATAAATAAATAAAGTAAAAGGAGAAGCAGGAGAAGGAGAGAACGCGAACGTGATCAAACAGAATTCTTCGTGTGTTGCGCCATGATGAAGTCACAGATTAGCGTGAAGCGGCTTTTAAGCTGTGCGCTGATCCTCTGCCTCAGTTGGAGTTCTGTGCGCGGTAAGGTCAACAAAATAACCCAAAATCTGATGAGTCACTAAATAAGTAATTCTCTTGTGTAGCTTCGCCAGTGCCACAAACGGAAGTGAGCATTTTGGAAGGACCCAAATCAGTGATGACCGCCAAAGAGCAGAGCTCACTGCAATTGCCCTGTGTCTATCAAGTGGACGCAGTGCATCTACAGGGCAAAAGTGTCATACTGCGTTGGCGCAAAGACAACAAGACCCTGCGCCAGGTAGAGCTGGGCGAGCGTAGCAGCACCACCAGTGAGCCACAGCTGGAGACGCTGCTCCGTGAGGATGGCAGATTAACACTGAACAGGGAAACGGGTTCACTGCACATTGCCAGCATTTTGGCCAGCGATGCGGGTCAATACCAATGTGAATTAGTCATCAATGGCCAGTCCGTTGTTAGCTCCAAGAGCGGCACTTTGGAGGTGATTGAACAGTTGAAGTTCATGCCACAGCCGACGTCAAAGAATCTGGAACTGGGCAGTGTGGGCAAAGTGCACTGTAAGGCGCAGGGCACACCGCTGCCCCAAGTGAAATGGATGCGGGTGAGTCTTGGGATTGAGGTTCAGTGTAACCTAAAACACATCCAACTAACGCCTTGTTTTTCTACCAATCTCCTTGCAGGAAACTCAACTGCCTTTGCCTGAAAACGTCACGGATCAGAATGGAACACTCGTGTTTAGGGGCGTGTCAAACGAGCAGCGTGGTCAGTACACCTGCGTTGCGAGCAGCGTACAGGGTCAGATTAGTGCCACGGTGTTCATAAATGTGGTCATCGCACCCAGGTTCACTGTGCCACCCGTGGTGCCTGCCGAGGTGTTGGAGGGCGAGGTCGCTGTAATGCACTGCCAGGCCACGGGGGAGCCAAAGCCAACAATACGCTGGGACAAGGATTTGGAGTATCTGAATGAGAACAACACGGATGTGAATCGTTTTCATATGCTGGAGAACGGCACACTGGAGATACTTAATGTGCAGCCCGAGGATGAGGGTCGCTATGGCTGCACCATTGGCAGCAGTGCGGGATTGAAGCGGGAGGAGGTGCTCCTTGTAATCAAAAGCAACAAATCCGCTTCAAATTCAATCATTACCAGAATTATCATCGTCATCATTTGTCTGGCTTTCCTGTACTTCATACTAGTGCTGGGACTGAAGCTCTGGTATCGCTATCGTCGCCACATGGGCAAGGTGCAGCTGGAGGATGCCACCCACGCAGCGGCCGATGCCGATGCCGAGGGGGAGGAGCATCCAGAGCACGAACCCTGCCTCACCGAGGCCAATTCCAGCAAGAATCTCAAGAGCAAGCTGCGGGAGAGCACCATACTGGAGCAGGAGTCCCAAGTGGCCGACGATATAGTCTAGAATGTGCTCGTATAGCTTCAAAGATCTCTGCTCCCTTTTGTACTATATGTTAATTAATCCAAGTTTGTTTGTTAAGTGTGAAAAAGTATCTAAAGCTGTAGATGTATCTGTAGCTGTAGCTGTAACTGTATCTATATTTATATATATTTATATTTCTGTATATAAATGTGTCTATGTGTGTTTCTCTGTATATATATTTATATATGTTCATGTACAGTTATTTTATAGTAGAATAAATATTTTATAGCTCTCATAGAGCCACCCCGATTTTATAGTGCAATCGAAAATTCCTCTTTTTAATGGAGTTCGGGGGCGGGTCGTGGGGGGTTTGGATCATAAAATTCTTGGATTTTACTACCGTACGGTACGCACATAAAGCACGAATCGCTCGAGCAGCTCAACAAATGCTCAAAACTGTTTTTTATGTGCCTTCTTTTTACGAGTACTGCAGTCAGCAAAGCAATGAAAAGTGCCAACTGACGAGTACCGCGATGGGCGATGGAAACCAAGGAAAATTAACCAAAAGAAGGAGGAGAAAACGAAGCAAAGAAAGAGGAAGAAGTGAAGGCAATTTACTCACTCCCTTTGATGGAATTCTATAAAGTTACAGAACCAAAGCAAATGGATATTTAAGATACTAAATAAACTGGAATTTGAGGCGATTGAAGCGATGGAGTTATGGAGTTCCCAGTGGAGTTATGGATGTGAAAAATATTTTATATTATTATTAAAAAAGATTTAAAATTATAAAAAAATATATAGTTAATCACTATTGTTTTTTAGCTTGTGTTATAAACACTTCTCTTGTATATTATGATTTTTATTATTATTAAATTTCAGCTTTTTAATGATTATTAATTTTAGATTAAAGTCATTAAATTTTTGAAATGGGTAAAAACAATTTTAATAAAACTTTTAGTTCATTTTTATATATTTTGACAAGTTAATATTAAATTTTATTTATTGAATAATTGTTTCATTTTTATTTTCAGCCATCTGTTATTATATTTTTTTTTAGATTAACGATTACAATTTCGACTAAATTTTTAGATTTTTCGTTTCATATTATGATTAAAATTCTTATATAACATATTATTTATATATTTATTTATTCATGTATTTTTATTTATTTGCAAGTCATAAAAAATCATTAATAATTCTAATATATTTTTTTAATAATGCAGTTTACAGTATTCCAATTTTTAAATTAAATATAAAACTTACTCTTTTCCATATATAATTTAAAATATTTAATATTTCCTCACCTTCTAAATTAACACCCCAAAATATAGCCCATAAATTTTTAATGCCGTTAAGTTTTTCTTTTTTTAACCGTCTGAAACTTTAATGAATTTGTCGCTGCCATAACGACGACATTTCTGTGCAATTAGCGAAGTCTCTGCATTTAATCGCTTCATTTTCCTATGCATTTTCCTGCCCATTCGATGCCCGTTTTCATTTTCATTTCCATTTCCCTTTCCAGCTGCTGCTGTTCAGCTTCAATCGCAATTGCTTCTCATTTTTTTCTTTTTACATATTTTTTGCCTATGCGTTTTATGCATATTTTATGGTTTTTTATAGCGCACATAAACAAATGGCTCGAGAGTCGCGAAGTCCGGACTGCGAAGCCCGAAGACACATCAAAGGCGAGTACACATGCGCACACACAAACAAACACACACACACACACATGCAGGCAGGCAGATAAAAAAGGCGGCAAGTGCAATTAAACGACCCAAAACACAAAACACCAGCGATCCGAATTCGCCCTTTCTCCCTCTTCCCCCTATTCTCCCCCTATTTGCTGAGAGCTTCAGGCCGCAGGCTTGCCCCACCTTCCCCCTTCCCTTTCCCTTTATTGCTCGCTAGCTCTGCTCACTCGCTGCCTTTGATCTGCAGCGACGACGTCGGCGTTGACGTTGACGTCGCCATCGACAGATCCACATTAAAACTCGTTGTTCAGGTCTCTGCCCTTCCGTGTTGCCGCTCTGCTTCCCCTCCTCTCTCCACTGCCTACTCCCTTTTCCCATTCCCCTTTTTGGGTACTTTTTTTGCCGCCCATTTGTTTATGGCAAGTGCACAGAGCACAAGAAAGAGCGAGAGAGAGGGAGAGAGCGGAGATCGAAATGCATCTGAAACACCTTCAAAGCTAAACGTTGTCTAAATGTTTATTTTGTTTAGTCTACCTCCGAAAAGGCCGCACAAATTACTACTACAAAAATTTATTTTAATGCCTTTCGAAATGTTTGATGTTTGCTACCCCCAAAACAACAGATCTGCCATATACCCACACACATATAGTATATATATATATATATATATATGTATATGTATAGTGTGGATATGGATATAGTTCTTTCAGCTTGAAGATCGCTTGGAATTTGCTACATAAAATTATACGAGGCGTTGAGTTAAGGTAAGCATGCAATACCAAACTATGGCCATATTTAGTTAACTTCCACTTAACTAGGCACCAAATTTACACAACAATTTTGAAATAATATGGAAATAAGTTGGACACGGGAGTATTTTTTGAATTAAGACAAGAAGGCAATTTATTTATATACCTTTTAAAAATAAAGTAATAAATTAAAATACAAATAATTTTCAAACTATTGTCAAATTTATTTATGAAAGGAAGGGAATTATAGGCTATATTTGGTTACATAAATTTTTATAATATATGTATACATATATTTTATTATTAATAAAAAAATATTTACTTTAAATATATAAAAGTATTTTTTAAAGTCTTGTTCATAAAGTAGCTTAATTCCACTAAATAAATTTATTTTAAATATTAAATACAAACTAAAAAAATTTTTAAAATATTTTGCCATACATCATAGCAATTTATTTTAATATATATTAAATTAATAAAGTTATTTCTATTTAAATTAAACGTAACAATATTTTCACCTGACTAATTTTATTTTGTCTTGTCTTTGATTTACCTAGTCTATAAAATATTTAACACTATTAGTTACTGATTATTAAATATATACTTAGTTTTTTTAAGGCATTACTAAGCTAACAACTTTAATTTTTAAATTGAAAAAACTGAAATGTTGTTCAACTTTTAGCACTGGGATTGTTTGTCGTATTATTAACGCCACATTTGACATGTTTCGGGTTCGATCACAGTGTGTCTCTCTCTCCCTCTCTCTCGCTCTCGCTCTAATGTGCTTATAGAAACAAAAGAATGAAAAGCGAATCCATAGACCAGATGGATATATAGACCTATATAAGCCCAATAGGCTGGCAAACATAAATCTCCAACTTTATGACATCAATAACTGTCGCTCGGTCATATAGAATAGAAATAGAAATGGGAAGAGGAAGGGGAAGGTTAAGGGGAAGTGGTAGTGGTAGAGGAATAGGATAGCGGGGAATGGAGTGAAATGGATAACATTTTGGATGGTCTGTGATAACCGCAGACTGAAATGGAGACAAGAGCGAGAGAGAGAGAGACAGAGAAACAGGGCTGTGTTGTTAATCAGTTAGACCACCCCTCTCTCCCGCTTCCCCTTCCTCTCTCCGCCCTCTGTGTGTGTGTTTAACTGTAGTTGTATATATACAAATGGCAACGGCATTTTTATGACTTTTGGGTGTCAGTGGTAAAGGATCTGTTGCAATTGTTTTGGGTTCATTCTGCTCACTGCTTTTTTGGGGGTTGAAAGGCGTCGTAAAAAAAGCCGGAAAACTATAAAATGAAAAACACAAATACACACACACACACATACATACATATATTACTGTATATATATATATTTTAATCGGGCAGACCACGCACAGTAGTCAACAGTCGTTTAGTGTCTTAGACGGAAGCTTCTTGCAGCGTTGCCACTCGTAAAAACAGCAAGCCACCAAACCTTCCCCCTATTACGCTTCCCACTGCTACAACCCATCCCCCTATTACCCCTCCCCCACCACTATTTCAGCCATTCCTGCTCCACTCATCACTATTCACTCATTCACTGTTTGAAATCATCGTCAACTCGTGTCTGGTCATTAAGGCGCATTATTGTTTGAGTCTATTGAATGGAAAAGCCATTGCCAAGTGGAAGTGGAAAGTGAAAAACGTTGATTATGGGACAGCTGATAGCTTCATTTGGCTTCTATGGCGATTAGACATTTTAATATGCATTGCAAATCTGAAATTAATTTATGCTTTTTAATGCAAATTAATATGATAACCAAAAGTTTAGTAAACAAATGAAGTTCAACAATTATAAACATATTTTTAGTTATTAGTCACACAACATTTATTTTAAATATGTTAATTTTTCATTCTTATTTAATAAACATTTCAATACAACTGTTTTCTGTTTCTTAAAAATAGTTATTTTAATTAAATACACTAACTTAATTGATTTCTTTAAACTAACCCATTTAAAATGCGCGCGCTTCCAGGGGAACCCATTATTGGCAGCAGTCGCACGGCAACACTTCGTGAATACAGGCAAAAAATACTGGTGAGAGTAATGTGGCCTCCCTCACAGCAGGATGAGCCACTGAGCGCGGGAGAGAGTGTGATTACGTGAGAGCGCGCCAGAGCAAGAGCGTGAGAGCCATTCCCAGTATTCTGCAGACGGGCAGCATAAAAAGCCGGTTCCACAAACAACTCCAACTGCCGATTGTCTTCAGTAATAAACAGACGTTGAACGCTGGCGGTTCTCCAAAACGTGTCAAACGTAAATCCGTATCTGCGAGTGCGTGTGTGCTGCGTATCTGTATCTGCCGCCCGTTACGGCGACTCCTCGCGCCCCAGTTGCTAACAATAAGAAAAAACACAAGCTACAAGAAAAGCAAAAAAAAAACACCCACCAATAACAGAAATAATAAAAGCCGGTTCGGTTAGCTACGCTTAAATACACATGCATATATAAAATAAAGGTTCTTTTAAGGATGCAGAGCACTGAATGTTTTGTATCTTTGGGATACAAATTAAGTTGATTTGTTGTGGCGAGTTACAGTCCTGCGCTGGGTAATTGAACTGCAGCGTGTTCACACACAAACACACACACACACTGGCACATAGCAGTATCTGGCCACGTCTTGTGCATTGCATTTTGTGTATCTAGATACCTTTGTCGGCCTCCAGTCGGAGTCGGAGTCGGAGTCTCTGTCGCTGTCGGTGTCGATGCCATTACAATTTGATGACAGACTGAAACTCGGCTGCTTGTCGCTTGTCAATCTAGACGCTGATAAAAAACGCAACCACAAAACATAAACCAACAAAAACAACAACAACAATAATAATAACAAACTAACAGCAAGTGCCGTGAATCGTCTTCGTATCTGCTTTTTTATTTTGTCTTTTTGGTCGCCGTGTTTCAGTGATAAATGCATTTTATGCGTTCCAACTATGTAAATACCAATTTAATTTGAGTGTCTACAGTAAATACAAAGAGCCAGCACTCCCACCCCCCTCCCCCCTCCAACAGTCCGTTAAAAAAGGCAGTCAGCAGTCAGCGCTGTCTCTGTCCCTGTCTCTGGGCATCCAAATATTCAATATTTACACATGCATTGAGTGAAGTGCAGTTTCGAGTGGCTGCACTTATCCAGTACACAGCACAAAAGCTCACAGTGCTGCAAAGCAGCAGACGACCACATTGAATACGTTTTAAGTGAGTGTATAACTGTGTCGGTGTCGGTTACCGTATCTTGTGTATCTTGCCACTAATTGGCCCCTAAGCCGCATTTGAGATACTTCGAAACACTCCAACAAAATTGGCTGACAACTTAACGATGGATATGAATATGAATATGAATACGATTATGAATATGAATATGAATGTGAATGTGAATTTGTGTAAGCTGTGGATGCTCAGTCTATCGCTGGTTTTATTGGGTAAGTGCAGGAATACTTCTTCTTTTTCTAGTCTTAAGAACTATGTTAACTTAATTTATATGTGTAGATTTAAATATTCTAAAATTATCAATGAATTCGTGGGGATTTACCTTTAACTAAACAAGTTTGTATATTAAACTTAAGCTCTTATTTTAAAGAGAAACTAAGTTGGCTTAGACTTTAACTTTATTGGCTTTGTTTTAGGCTTATCTTTCTGATCTTGTCTTATAATATAATTTTTATAAGCAAAATGTTTTAAGCCATGTTTACAGCTCTGCCTGATAGCTCTTAAATAAAATATGTACAATAAATTTAACTTAGGACTGTCTTCACTTTGCTTAAACTAATTAATTCTACATGTAAATTCAGCTAACAGATTTCTTGCCACTTTTCAAACTACACCAATCAAAAAGTAGTAAATTTATTAATATAAATAAATCAGAGCTGGACTGAACTTTAAATAAATAAAAGAAACTTGTGATTAAAAACTGTTTTTTGCCTTGCAGACTATTGTTTGTCTTGCATTTAAGTCATAATTAGTTGACTCCTTTTATTTGGTGTACTTTGGCTAAGTAGCTGCTTCCACTTTGAAGATTTCTGGCTTCTGAGGAAAGCCACACAGCGCGACAGACATAGGGAGTGAGGGGAGAGCGAGGCAAAGGCAGTGGTAAAAAGAGATCTCAGGTTGCAAATCCAAGCGTTGAGTCGCATTCATTGTCTGCAATTGAATTTCAAAGCAAACGGCGCGCAAAATGACTCAATTATGAGACGACTAGGGTGGCAGCAGAAGGCAGCGAGGGAGCGGAAGGGAAGAACAGTAGAGAAACAGAAGGTAAACAGACCACAGAGTAAGCAAAACTAATGCGAGAGCACAGCGGGAGAGAGGCAGGCCAACGATGATGAGAAATTATGAGCACTGTCGGGATACACACACACACATAGACTTACACACACACATACTTAAGGACTCTGCCGGTCAAGTTCAATATAAAGTCGTTAGGCAAACAACAACGAAAAAGAGAAGCAAACAATGACAAGCATCACACACACACATACAAAACTGAAGAGAGCAGGCCGCAGAAAAAAATATAAGTAGGGAATAAATAGCGGGCTCGCCATTAGCACTTGAGGTGTGAGTGTGAGCGAGAGAAGAGACGCCGAATATTTGAGCTAATCAAATGTAGTTTGCACAGCGAGAAATCGGATGTGGCAACAAGACAAAAGGGACACACAATTATGTAAAACTACACACATATATACAAATATGCAGCTGTGTGTGTGTGTGTGTGAGTGACAGGACACGCTGAAAATTGCTGACTGTTAAGTAGCACAAAGGCAAACAGCCGCAGACAAAAGGCAACCAGAGTCAGAGCCACAATCAGAGGCAGAGTCGTAGTCGGAGTTGGAGTCGGAGTTGTTGCCTGTAGCTGTGGCATGAAGCATATTTCAAATCTGTGCTACGTTCAACGTCCATTTATTTGTATGGCAAATAATAAGGCAGCCTGTCTCTGTCTCTGTGTGTGTGTGTGTGTGTGAGCCTTTGTGTGGCAGTCATAATTTGTTATTCAAGCATGCAAAATGCTGCATGCAACATGCCATGCCAGGCATACCACACACACACACACACACACACATATATATACAGTGAAAGACTCCCTGGCAGCTGGGGCATGAGGCTGAGGCATGTGGCATGTGGCAGCAACGACTCTGCCCTGCTATGAATATGCAACTCTCATAAAAACTTGCCCCTTTTTTTTGAGTGCATGAAACCAACTTAAAGTTCATGTAGAGCACTCCATAATTGTATGAATTAGACGTGTATTGCAAAATCTCAACTCTCTAGACTTTAGACTTTAGTACTAGAGTACCCAGAGTACCAGAGTATAACCCCTCCAGACTCCCTGCCACGCTGATTAGAAGAGCTAACGTAGAACTCATTAAAAGTGCTCGAAATATAATGTAAATATATACTTAGAAGTAGGAAACTATATAAAATTAATTCCAGTTTATTAAACCCTCACAAATGAAGCTCATCTAAGTAAGAAAAATATGATGTACCGTCGTAGCATCCGGTTATACAGACTCCGCTTAAAGCGTTCGGTCTGGTCATTGCGACGAAAACTCGATGACTTGGTTGGTCCCCTTCTCCTTGGTCACCGTTGGTCTCCTTTGGTTAAAGCGTCTACCGATTATTACGACGTAAAATCGTGGGTCCCTTGAGCGTCGTTATAACCGGATTCTACTGTAGTTAGTTAGATTCCATAGGGCTTAAACAGATCTGCCTACCATATATTATAATATATGTTATATATATTTATTATTAATGTATTTCATATTCCACAGTTTTCTTAAAAATGTTTTTAAAATTTAGCACTGATTTTTAATGCTATTAAACAATGGTTAACTCTCTAAAAATCCAGTCTATTTGCGCTATAAACTATATTTATAACTCCTCAATTATAGCTTAGCCTAATACCTTTGTTGTCCCTTCTGAAATTCACATCATTGCGGGGTTTCCCACAAATTCTATGTCAAAAGGTGCCGCTCAAATGAACATCCTTTTAGTTAGTCACAAAATGACTTGTTTTTCATTGCATTTCCTTATTTTTTCCAACTGTTTTGATTTATTTTGGCTGCTTGTAGACCCTAGATCAAACTTTTGACGGCTAATTGTCATGCACATTCATGTCATTGCATGTCCCCTCTCGCTCTCTCTCATCAACTTTATCTCTTTTACTCTGTTTATTTGACTGCTTTGTGTTGGCCTGTCTTTCCCATGCTGACTTGCAGTTTTTCCCAAAGACTCGGAAAATGCCAGAAATTCTTGAGTGACAGTTGAGATTTGTCTTCCTCTCTCTCTCTCTCTCTCTCTCTCTCTGTCTCACTCTTGCTGTTTTTCTGTTGGCCTGGTAAAGCAAATCAAACGTTAACCAAAGGGGCTAAGAACAAGACACGCCACTAGCATCTCAAGGGGCAAGTTCAAGTGGCTGACTGTGACTCTGTACCGCTCACTGTGCTGTTGCCACATGTTGCAAGCACGCACATGTTGACCGCTGTTGGGCTCCTTGATTATTACACCGTTATATTCGCATTCATTGAGCTTAATCGACACATTTCTTGCCCCTCAAACAAATTGTGGCAGTCTCAGCAGTGGGCCAATGATTCGGCTACCCTTCCTTACCCTTACCCACTCCGTTTCCCATGTTGTTTCCGATGCCAACTCTCGATTGACTTGATGACTCGCTGACTCGGAATTTTTGGCCACTCGAACGCAGCGCAAACAAACGAACTAATTATCACACAGACAGATAAAGATACAGATACAGTTACAGCTGGAGCTACAGATACAATTGGAGCTGGACAACCCGCTGTGTTACACTGTGCGGCACACACAAACTTCACTTTTTGCCCACGTCAGCGCAATCAAGACCAAATAAACTGAATCGAACCTTTT
This sequence comes from Drosophila acutilabella, assembly GCA_035046005.1. Taxonomy (NCBI): domain Eukaryota; kingdom Metazoa; phylum Arthropoda; class Insecta; order Diptera; family Drosophilidae; genus Drosophila; species Drosophila acutilabella. The sequence goes on along the minus strand of JAWNOK010000024.1, from coordinate 8,418,295 downwards.
GTGAGTTCGCATTTAAATACGCTTACAGTGGGTGCGATAACTAAGACAAACAGGATACTAAGAATCTGTCTATGTAAAGATATAAAATACAGTGAGCCACATAAATGTGCTAACAACTTAACAGTCGGTAGATAGAAGGCTTTTAGGTAAGTCCCACTAGTCGCATACGTTATAAAATTGGCAGACTTTTTTTACTAACCCAAAAACGCTTAGTTAGTTTAGTTAGAGTATGCAAAAGTTCAGCTTGAGTTGGCTTAAATGACGCTCAGAGAAAAAAACTGACTGATGAGGTAGGGAGGGGGCTGAATGTAGACTGTAGACAGGAGAATAGCGAAGACTGGCGACTGCAGCAAATTAAATCGATTCTGCTTGGCTGACGTCGACTCAAATGTAGGGAGACTGAAGCGACTGAAGTGACTGAAGCGACTGACTGCCCCACAATCTGTCCGTCTGTCTGTCTGTCTGTCAGTTCCACTCTGCCTCAGACCCAACAGCCTTTGTGGCTGCGTTTGTGGCACCAGCGTTGTTTGTGGTGTATCATAACACGTCGCTGGCTATGTGACTGGCATATGATTGGACAACAACAACAACAACAAGAGGAGCAACAAGAATTCTGTTTAATGATCGTCTTGTTGTTGTTACTGTTTCTATTGTGGCTTCGTGCTCCTTTTGGGCTGCTTATTGATTCCGTGTTGTGCCACGCCTTTAACCAAAGTTTGCCTTTTCGAGGTGTTTTCTTAAATTGCTTCAATTAGTGCCAAAATGTAATGTTGCCCATTTTGTAGTTGTGGAGTTCCTACCTCTCTCTCTCTGTCCACTCTTTCTTTCCTGCTCTAACTCCCCTCTTCTCCCCATCTCCTCTTTCTAGCTGCACACCTTGTACAATCAAAAATAATGGTTTCTGAATTGCTTGCCAAGTTGGCTTTTAACTTGGCCTTAGCTTTAGCCTTTTTGGCTGCTTGTGGTTAAACCAGTAAGCTGCCAAGTGTGTGTGTGTGTGTGTTTAGTTGGCGCCTAATAGCAATTGGCTTAATGGTAATCTTTATGTCCTTTAACCACAAAACGAGCTAAGCGATTTGCAGTTATCGTTAAGCATCCTTCAAATAAATATTCTTTATCTTTAGCTTAACGCTATGTAAAGGTTTACTTATTGATTTATTCATTGTTTTAATAAAATTCCATTAATATTTATAAATTCACCAATTTTCAGCTGATTTCCATTTGTTTTCTTTGTCAAATTCCACCACCAAGTCAATTATTTCCATCATTTTAATCCTCAATCATTTAAACTGTTTGCTCTTTATTTGTTTGCACACTAATCCAAATGGAATTATTTATATATTTGGCTTAAATTGCATTTGTGGTTCGCTGACTGCATTAAAATATTTAATTTATCGTTTTGTCTTTTAGCAATTCAATTTTTTGTGAGCCGCCTTTTAATTATATTGACTGAGCACAAAATGCTGTTTTTGTTTCTCTTTTTTTATTTATTTATCAAGTTATGCTCTATGGCAGGCGCTTATATTGTAGTGGGCTGATGGCATACCAGTGCTATGTTAACCACTAACAATGTCATCACTAGAACTAACAGAGCCATAACATTATGAAGGGTGTTATCTGACTGTTACGAATACCAATACTATGTAAACCACTAACAGTGCCACTACTAGAATTAACAGAGCTATAATGAATTAACATTAAGCAGGGAGTTATCTGGCTGTTACGAATAAGAGAACACAGACCTAGCTTTAAGAAGAAACGTAAGAGAGAATCGATTCAAGAATAAGAAAAGAATGGTGAAATAAAGAGAGTTTAAATATGTTAAATTATTATACAGCATTTAATAGCTAATTTATTTAGTTTAATTTAAGAAACTTTTCACACTTTTTAGTCACAAGCGTTTAATATTTTCTAGCTAAAACAACTAACTTAGTACCTAGTCTGTCCCCAAAGAGTATTTAATCAGTGTCATATTTCCCTTTGCTAGTTCCACATTTTTTAGCTTCTGTGTTAATATCTATATACATTTTTTTGTGTATATATTTTTTATGATGTTTTGCGGACACGCAAACGCGCCTGTCTTTATGCTATGTAATTTTATTTTTTGTTGTTGCCTTTTTGCCTTTTGCCGCTTTACAAAATTGCATTTGGCTTAAACACTGTAATTTAAGCTGATTAAGCGTATTTAATTTGCTAAAAAAAACACTTTAATTAAACGCAATTAGGGTAAATGCAATTTTTGATGTTAATTATATTAAATTGGAGGCAACTCAGAGGCTCAAGGGAAACCTTAGGAGCTGTCAGCTGCCTATAGGCATTTCAGCCCTGCGGATGCCATAAAGATACTTTTAGCTGAAAGATACATAAGAATGAAAATGTAGATACATTTAGTAGGTTAACAAAATTGGTACCTAAAATGAATTGAAAATGAAATACTTACATTTTAAAGGGTATTTAAGCCAACGTATTTATTTTACTGCCATTTAATTGACCAGGTAGCAGAGTTTTGAAGCTTAAAGTAGCTTAAAAAGAGCATAAAATATAAATAAAAAATTAAATTAATTTAAACATAATTTATTATACAATAAAAGACAATAAAACCTAGTTAAGTAGTGTCTGCATTTTAAAATACCCATTTATATACCCATTATTAAATCAACACTAATCCTCTGCCATTTCCGATTACAGCTCCCCGTGTGGTCGTCTCCTCACGTTGCATACAACCGGGGCAGAGTCAATCCATCATTGAGAACGATCCGATTGCCTTTGGCTGTGAGGCACGAGGACCAGCCAGTGACTTGCACTACGAGTGGTTGCATAATGGTAAGTACAGGGTCTAAAATAGAGTGTATTAAGTAATGACAACGGTTTGATTGCAGGTCAGCGAATTGTGTATGACAAACGTGTGCAACAAATCGCTGGCAATTTGCATATCGAGTCCGTGCAACGCGACGATGCCGGTGACTTTGTCTGCATTGCCACCAGTGTGGCCAGTGGAGCTAGGCAGGAGTCGCCAGCGGCTAAGCTGAGTGTCATATGTAAGTACAGCAACTAAATTACTATAAATAGCACTTAAGACGAGGTGGGGACAAACGAAGTAATTGAAGTAAATTTTATTTTCTATAAAAATTAAGAATTTAATTTTGTTTTAATTATAAACAAGTCTTAAAGTGTATCCCAAGTTTATGCTGAGAATTTTTAGCTGGAACTATAGGCAAAAGGTAAAAAAGAAACTACAACAACAAGAACAACAGTGTTGAAAGATAGAAACCGAAACTTTTGATGTACAGTAAACACACATGCGTCTCGCACAAAACACCTTCCTGTTGCAATGCACAGGAAGTGCACTGCGATGCACACCCGATGCAGCGTTGCATGAAAGAGCAAGACGGAGAGAAAGAGATAGAAGAAGTGGGAGTGGGGAAGGTGGAGACTAAAACAGATATAGGCAAACAGCAGGCAACTGCAGCGACAGTTGAGTTGCTTTCAGAGAGAGTAGCAAAATCTACGTACCTACATATATATATATATATATATTCCTGATCTGATCGCTTAGTTGTAGTTCATTTCTTTGATCTACTACTGCTCTAGACTAGCAAGCATTGGAGTCAGGCGCTTTCTTAAGATTTGTTCAAGTCCTATAGTACTTTTGCTACTTTCTAGGGTATCACGTCGTCGGTGTGCTGCAGTTACAGTTACTTTCTTGCTCATTTCTGCTGCTCATCATTATCGTCGGCGTCATGTGATTGATGTTCATTTAGTTGCATTGCCTTTAAGCAGAAAAATGCATAAATTTAACAAACAGTCGATGCTCCTAACAGGCTCCCCTACTCCCACTACGCCCCCCCCCTACACCTACCCCTTTAGTCACAGCTGTAAACAAAGCGAGTGGAAATTTTATGCACAATCTGTGTTGCATGTGTTGTAGTTGTTGTTGTTGTAGTCGGAGTCGAAGTCGGAGTCCCTTAAAGTTGTTGTCTGCCTCGTGCCTCATGCCTCATGCCTCAACTAGCTGTCAGCAACGTGTGGCAGCTGATCAAAGTCGCTGAACATCATCAAAAGAAGCGTTTGTGCCCCTACCAATCCTACCCACTCCTACCCGCCAACTCTAGCTATTTATAGCTATTTACTTAGCTGCACTCAAGTGTTTTACCTAATTAATTAACTAATTAATTTGTAGTTTTTGGGAGTTGATTTTAATTGCTGCTGGCAGGCTGCAATGTTGTTGAAAGGTCGCTAAGTGCCTTAATGGTGGTGTGAGGGGGCGGAAGGGGTGTGGCGCCACTGCACTGCAGACAAGCAAATGGCTTAACTCTAACTACCCCCCTCAGCTGCCTCTGCCTACCAGAGAATTCTACAATTTTACACTGAAAACAATTGTTGAATTAAGCGCATTGAAAGTGACATTTTTCTGCTTGCAACATTAAACAATGAAAACAAACAAAGTGGCAACAAATAAACTACAAAATACGCTATAAATTAAGTGACTGTTGTAAGTGATTTAATTAATTTATATAAAGTTATTTGTAATGTAATGAAAATACTTTTAAAATCTGTTTATTAATTTTATTAAATTTATCTTGTTTTATTTTTAAGCTTAACTACAATTGTTTCTTAATAAATTAGCCATGCTCAACTTACGGAGCTGAAAAGTGAAATGTTTGCTTTGATTTGCAATTGTTTATTAAAGGAAAACAATGAAATTATTGAGTTTCCCAACAGCAAATAGTTTTCCCTTACCCAAAAGAGCAAAGAAATGTCGTTGGTCTGTGCATAAATTGCAGTTGGAAATAACTGATGTCTACACAGATTCAGACAGGCATTGAATGGAGCAGAGCATTTAGAGTAGAGGAGTAAGTGGCAGGAAGTGAGGGGAAGTGGGGGGAAGTGGGAGACAGCCGTAGTCACAGTAGAATTTGAAATAGAAGCAGCAACACTGAGACCAGACGAGAGCCAGACAACTGCCATGGCAGAAACAGACAGAAGGAGAGAGAGAGTGAGAGAGAGAGAGAGAGACAGAGTGAGAGTAGAGCGTGCTAAAAGGGGTTGTTGGACTGCTGACTGGCAAGGATAAACCAAGGATAAAAGGGGACCAACAGCTGAGCTGAGCTGAGCATGAAAACGATGTTGGATACCAAAAAAGCAGAGTACAGGGCTGAATTGTACATGGAAATGAAATGCAACATTAACACGAAACATAAACATAAAATGAGAAATGGCAAAGCAGCAACAAAGCCAGGCAAAGTCATAAAAACCAAACAAAATGCAAAGACACGACGATACAAAAGGGGGCGAAAGATTGTTTGAGGGCAAGCCAAATCCACCCTCAGCGAGCAAACACCCCCAGCACACACACACACAAACACACACACATACTACACTGCTGTGACTGACTCTTGTACTCAATGCTGTTTCTGTTCGCGTTGTTTGTTGTTGCTACACAAGTTCAAGTTGACTGCAGTTGCCAACTTAAATTCTGTTATACACACACACACACCCACACACACATACATGTAACTGTAAGTATTTCGGGGGCAAGCGGATAATTTTCATTATGTGAATGCCGGAAAAACGCATAAAATTTTACGAGCCCAAGAAACGGCAGAGGCAGCGCCAGAAAGTGTAGTCTGCTTTTTGGAGCGTCTCAGTGCTGACAGACATAGCCAGTTTTAGGCTAAACAACAAAGCATTGCAAGCCAGAGTTAAAACAAACTAAATAAATAAACAACAATCTAAGCAAATGGTGTGTTTAAATTTGGCTTTAACTAAGCCAACTCCAAACTGTCTCTATTACTTCTACAGTCTTCAGAAATCCGCCAACAAAGGGGCATTGGGTACATGGGAGCTGCATGCGTTAGATGGCGGCCAACTTTAATTAAAGATCTGAGCGAAAGATAGCGCAGCTTAAGTTGGCCAACAAACTGCCAATTCTGGCCATAAGTTAGGCGTGCAAATTACTGGCGAAACAACAGCTAAAAGTAATAGCCATAAACAGCGCAAACATAAGCAAAATTCTTTTTATTATTTTTTGTTATCCATATTATAACACAAAGTATGCAATATGCAGTGTTAAATCAAAATTAAATGGTTAAATTATTTGTGACATTTGCAGCTTTTGTTTTTAGAATATATTCAAGTTTTCCAAATGATTTGCAAGTTTTTCAGCTTCCTTCTCAGCTTCCTTCTCAGCTTCCTTCTCTTTAAGGATCTTCTTATATTCCGCAAGTTTGTCCTTCAAGTTCTTTGCCATTTCATGCTCCACCTGCACTTGACTCACAAAGTTACCATTCAATTTGCATTGTCTGATGATGAACTCAAAGTCCTTAGTCTCATTCAATGTGGTCGAATTGCCGATCAGTATCATCAGGCATTTGGCACGTGACAGCAACACATTCATGCGGCGAGGGTTGGACAAGAAATTTGTTTTCTTAAACGAACTAACCATGGTTGCAATAATAACACTCTTCTCCCGTCCCTGGTAGCTCTCCACGCTGCCCACCTCCACTTGCGCCTGTTGCCTTTGGCCAAGCAGACGTTTCAAGTGCTTACACTGTGCCAAATATGGTGTAACAATGCCAATATCCTCCTGCTTAACCTTCACACCATTGGCGAATCCATCACAGAGCAGCTTCAATACCATCCAACAGGCCACCTTGGCCTCCTTCACATTAAAACTGCTCGTGGAATTGGGTTTACGTTCAGTTACTCCCATTACTTCCTGGAATAGAATCGGGTACTTGCCATTGGACAGACCATTCCAATTCTCAGCTTCATTGACCTTCGCTATTGGGGCCAGTGGTATTAGTTCCCCATTGTAGTACAGCTTGTTATAGATGCCCACGATCTCTGGATGGGATCTATAGTTGCGTCGCAATCGCGTCTGCCGTGTCTGATCATAGTTTCCCCCCTCATCCACCTCGTACAGTTTGTTAAGCAGTAGACGATCCATTAGGGAGTTACCCAGGCCTAGAGAGGCGGCTTTCTCGTTCATAATCACTGGTCCCAGCTGTTTATTGTCGCCAGAGAGAATGACATGACACAAACTGGAGTATCGAAAGATCACGGCCATTGCAGCTTCTGCCTCAGTGGATGCAGCCGCCTCGTCAATGAATATGTGCCCAAATTGTTCTGAGGCACAAGTATATATACGACCCACGCTGCCCAGTGTGGCAACAACGATTCGATAGTTTTGTAAATGTCCCTCAGACAGCTGCTTGTTCGTTAGAACACGGCCAATGCCGCTCAACAAATCATTGGATTTCTTGTATGAAGACGAATAAAAGCGTATGAATGAGCCAGATACCAAGGTAGGACTCTCGAGCAACCTTAAGGCAATCGTATCACATGCGGAATTGGAGCCAGCAGTAACCAGGATGCGTTTCCCTCCCCTCATGTACAGCTGTAGAATTGCCTCTACAATAGTGGTAGTTTTGCCAGTGCCTGCGTGTTAAACTAAAGCTTAGGGACTGTTTCGTAGAAGAACACCTTATGGGGTCTTACCTGGTGGTCCAAACACTATATAGGGCGATTGGGGGTTAGGTCCAGCAAGGATCTGTTTTACGGCCTGCAGCTGCTCGACATTTGTGGCAATCGAAGGATTGCAGAGAGTAATTTGCAGCTTTTCTTCCAGTTTTGCTTGTGGCACGTTTGATTCGGGGACAGGGAACAAGTAGCGTCGAATATTAGTGTTCTGTTTAATAATTTGTAGGGCGCTATACATGAGACGAACTGGAATACGCGGTGCACGGAAAATGACATCGTAGAAAATGTTTGTGTTTGGAATGCAATATAGTTTTTTTAAGGGGTACATGCAGATGTCCCTTGGATTGTAGTTAATCTTAGTATTATCTTCATCCTCTTTGAATCTAAATTCAACTGTATCATCGGTAACTTCGATTATTTCACCGACATGACGGTGATTTGACAATCCGCAACGTGTATTCTCCTCTTCGTGTGGCATCAAGGCTAAAATTCCTTTTAGAGAAGTTCTGCCCGAGGGTATCAAAACGATTTGGTCCATGTGAGGTGTCACTATATCTTTAGCTTTCAATTCTGTTTCAGTCAATTTAATTGAGTAGAAATTATTGCGCAATTTGTGTACCAGTACACGACTCTGAATAATCTTCGAATAAGGATGCATTGAGGAAATGTCCTCAATAGAAACCAAAACACTGAGCACATCGCACATATTGTCATAATCTATTTTTCGGGATTTTAGATATAAATCCATGCTGGCATTGGCTGCTTTTAGGCTTTCATTACTAAAATTATCTTTCAATGCATCCAACATTTTTTGGCTTGGTTCGTAATTAGGTAGTTTGTCCATTTTTCCAAATAAAAAAAAACACTTTAATAATTAAACTTTAAATATTTATGTGCTGCATAAGCTTGTCTTCAGGCTGCGATCAAATTAGGAACTGAACATTTAATGGAATCCTCAAATTCGAAGAAAGAGTTGATCGTAATCGAAACCTTCGATAACATTGCCAATGCTACAAAGCACTGAGCTTTTGTTCTACAGCTTTACATTATCTGCATATGTCAGCAAAATGTTATGTACAGCGAAATTCAGTCAAAGCGGAGAGTCGATAATGTAAACGAGAGCGCTAGCTAGAGAGATAGTGAGAGAGCGACTGTGTGCACTGCACACACACACACACGTGCACACACACACACGTACACGCACGTTGAACTTGGCGTACAGTGGCTCACAGCTCGTCGAATATGTCAAACTCTTGAACGAAACTTGAAATCTAATAAACTTGCGGTATGAACCACTGTGCGCTAGCGACACAGCGTTGATTCATTTCATGGTCAGCAAAATTTGCCGATATACCCTGCACAAATTAACGGCGGGTTGTATTGAGTTTTTGTTGTAAGTGGTTTAAAATACTATAAAATATCAATCGAGACGTGATAGTTCAATCGATGAGCAATAGACAAAACTTGACTGTTCAAGAGATTGCCTTATCAGCAGTCGGGCATGCCGCATGCCATCTCGCTTTATCTGTAGAGTATTTGCAGCGAATTATTTTTAGTTGCTTGCTTGCTTTTGCTGTGGAAATTTTGAGTTCTGTGAATCCCATTCAATTACAGTAAGCAATTGGTCGCCGATGGAGAGCGACAAGTAGAAAGTGCGAGTCGTTTTAGTAGTGCTGTTAACATCAACCAGTAAAGTAAACGAAGAACATTGTGTAATGAATTCGCTATCAGAATACAAACCCGATGAAAAGTGGCTTAAAGCCTTGGAGGCAAATTTTAGCAACACAAGTCTTGTTAAAAATGATCCCGATTTTCGGCTATATTTGCAAAAGCCAAAACTAAAGTTAAGCAATTACTGTCGTGTTCTTAAAACACTGCTCAGCATTGATGATGTATCAACAATGCAGCTTTATGCTGATCTCACCCAGTTTGACGTTAACCTTGGCATTAACAAGAGGAAACAATTCTACATTAAGTTTGACGACACTACAATGCATAATGAAAGTCTACTGACATCGCACATCGATCAAGTCAGCCTAGTTAATGTCTCTGATGAGGAGGAAACCGAAGTCACGTTGAAGCCCAAGACTCTCAGGGTGGCACTCTCCATGAAACCCCATTACATTGAAACAATTGTGCGGGTTTCACGTCATCGTGTTAACTTCAGTTGTTGTGGTAACCTGTTGTTTCAATCGTTTGATGCCTACTTCCATGCTCCGCGTGTACCCATACGCCTCATGCATAATGCCCTGGGTACGCTCAATAAATACCCGGACCTTATGCGCTATCTGCTCCCCAATCCGGATAACAAGCAGTCTACACCTGTGGCTAACAAACGTAGCCTTCATTTTATCAACCCTTCGATTGCGACAAATGTCGAGCAGCTGCAGGCCATAAATCAGATCCTTGCTGGACCTAATCCCCAATCGCCCTATATAGTGTTTGGACCACCAGGTAAGACCCCATAAGGTGTTCTTCTACGAAACAGTACCTAAGTTTTAGTTTAACACGCAGGCACTGGCAAAACTACCACTATTGTAGAGGCAATTCTACAGCTGTACATGAGGGGAGGGGAATGCATCCTGGTTACTGCTGGCTCCAATTCCGCATGTGATACGATTGCCCTAAAGATAATCGAATCTATTGAAAGTTCTTCACAATTTGAGAGAATTAATAAGAAGAACGTGATGGTGCGATTGCTGCCACTCACAAGACTCAAGAAGGCCAAGAAGACGATAAATCCAACCATTTTGAAGTACTCCAACGGTCGGGAATCCTTAAGCAGAGTTAAGCTATCGAAGTACGGAATAATTGTGACTACGTTATGCACAATTGGCATTGTGAATCTTCTGAACAATACGAAGTTTTCGTATATTTTTATTGACGAGGCCGCAGCATCTATAGAACCGGAGGGTCTGCTCGCTATGGTGGGCCTCATGGCAAAAAAATGTCATGTCATTCTCTCTGGCGACAATAAACAGCTGGGACCGGTGGTTAAGAATGTGAAAGCCGTCTCTCTAGGCCTGGGTAAAACCCTAATGGATCGTCTGCTGCTCAACAAACTGTACGAGGTGGATGAGAGGGGAAACTATGATCAGACACGGCAGACGCGACTGCGACGCAACTATAGATCCCATCCACAGATCGTGGGCATCTATAACAAGCTGTACTACAATGGGGAACTAATACCACTGGCCCCAATAGCGAAGGTCAACAAAGCAGCCAGCTGGGAGGTGCTGCCCAATGCAAAATTCCCAATCATATTCCAGGCTACGCACGGAGAAACTGAGCGAGAGATGCACTCGACCAGTAGCTTTAATAAGCGGGAAGCCGATGTGGTTTGTTGGTACCTAATGATGCTGCTGGAGGAGCAGAATGTAAAAGTCGAAGACATTGGCATCGTTTCGCCATATTTGGCTCAAGTCAAATTGCTACGGAGGATGCTGCGTCGCAGAGAACTCACCGAAGTTAAGGTGGGCAGTGTGGAGAGCTACCAAGGAGGAGAGAAGCCGATAATAATCGTGTCGATGGTTAGCTCATTTAATAAGAGCACAACTTTCTTGTCCAATCCTCGACGTGTGAATGTGCTGCTATCACGTGCCGAGTCCCTAATGATACTGATCGGCAATCCGCTAACACTGAAAGAAAACAAGGATTTTAATTACATCATTCAACTGTGCGCTAAAAATGACACTCTGCTGTACAACGAGAACAATTTGAGGGATGACTACAGTTTGAGCCAGGCTCACGATGAACACGATCAGAGTGACACTGACAGCGATTCAAGCGATTCATCCAGTGTACACCAACAATTCCAGGGATTGCGAATTGATAACTAAAACTTGGAATTTTTACATTTATTTTTTGATTTTCTTTTCTTGTCAAACAATTTGCCTGCTGAATAAATAAGCAAAGTTTTCTTTTAAAATTCTTTAACTGTTCTTGAATTGTAAACTTTGCTGAAAAATGTATCACTCAGCAAGGGTCTCCACCCCAACTATTGCTGATCTTTTAAAAATGGCAAACTGTATCTGATTTTGTTTTAAAGTAAACATACAAATATGTGAGTCCCCTGCTGTTACAGTGAAATTGAAGAGTCAAATTGATATGCAAACTTCGAAGCTAATTGAATTACTTGATGGACGACTTGATTTGTTCCAGTCTCAGTTTGAAGCATGCAAATGGGTCAAGAAAAGCTGCAAAAGTGCAGGAAAAATTTCTATGGATTCGTTTACCGGCAAAACTGATAGAAAAAAGGTTAACAATCAAATTTTCAGTTAATTATATTTTTAATTTTTATTTTTTTTTTTTTGTTAATAAAAAAGAAATGGGAAATTAAAGTGCAGTTCTAATCTAATCTAATCACATAGATGAATTTAGTGATAGGCGCGTAAAGGGCACACTTTACTCACAAGAAGAAGAACATGGCTTAAGGCGTCATTGATAAACGTGTCCCAACTGGACACGACGACGACTGTCAATTTCGATATCTGTTTCTGTTCTTCCCCTTTCCACATTTGCTTGCCGTTTGTTTACTCAATGTTCTGTGCCTCTATTTGTTTTTATGGGCTTTCAGTTCTAAATTGTTTACAGCTCTGTGGTTTATGCTCCGTCAGCTCCCAATTTCTAATTTCCAACTTTTTTTGTAGCCGTTTGTGTTTCAATGTTTATCTTGGGAGTTATCTCCCAATGTTGCATGCAACGTGTGAGAAATGTTCGCCTTCCTCTTCAGCTCTGCACACAATATGTTTTTTTCTTAAATATCTTTTCAGGTGTAGGGTGTTAGGAGATGTGCCCATGTTGCATGCATCAAACTAATGAGTCGCTTCTTAATTAGTGACTAGACAGCCATTCTTCTTCTGTTTCCAGTTACAGTTAGGCAGCCACATTCAGGTCAAGTCTCTGACACTGCAAACTATTTTTATTCTAGTTTAAATTTAATTAACAAACAAAGACTTTGATTAAAACTGCATTTTTATTAACTTTAACCAAATAGATACAATTGATTGCCTTAATAATTAAATCAAACTTGTGTATAATTTATTTAATTATTATTTACTACAATTTCTAACAATTCAGTTTGCGTTACTTGTATGCAAATCAGTTAAATTTCAAATTACTTTTGTAATGTATCATAAATTCTCATATCTCCAGCTCCTTGTCGCTATGATTTATATGTATCTATGTATATTTTTTATCTAAACAAATGTATATGTCCGCTTTTCCCCGTGAGTTTTTGGACATTTTACTTTGCCTATCTGGGACTTTGTCCGGGTTCGTAAACGGGTCTGTGGTGAGGGGGTCTGGACTGGGTGCTGGGTCTTTCCGTGTTGTGTTGCCTGTGGTTTGTTGGGCGCGTTAGAAAATTTACATATGCACATAAATCTTGTTTGGGCTTTGACTTTGTTTGTCCCAGAGAGCCAGACAGTCAGACAGTCAGCGGTGCTGGAAATGCCTCTAAATATTTGTAGATACTTATTTGGTGGCAGTAGAACTTGAAGCGACAGCAACAACTCAATAAACAGCAGAGTGTCTTCTATGTCGAGGAGGAAGTGTCAAAAGTTTGAAATGTATTTGTTTTTTTTTTGTATTTGCTTTATGTATCCGTGTTTGGCACTCCCTCTCCGCCTCTGTGTGTGTTTAGGCTCTTCCATGGAGTAGGACGACGTACTGACAGATACTTTGACTTGCCTGTGGCAAGAAGTTTTGTGTATTTGTTACGGCCAAAATGTCAGTGGATTGAACTAATTGGCACTTAGACAGAACCAAATTCAACAGCAGTATCTAATGGGTAACCAAACACAAACTAAGCAGATCAAGTGCACAGCTGTAAGATACATGTAACTCTATCTTTATGCGACTCAGAAAACAGATAACTTTACTATTTAGTGTTAAAACAGACAGCTACAAAAGTATCTGTTGAATACTCAGCTGTCTTAGCTAGAATTAGAGACATGTCTAATAGTTTAAATATTTAGATACAACTTTCTGTTGCCAGGCATTTGGCAATTTTGATTTCTCATGCTGCAATTGTTACCTAGTACCGTTCACCAACGTTCCCCCGTTTCACACCTACCCCTCCCCACCACTGCTTGCCCCTGCGGTTCGTTGTCGGTTCCAGACGAAGTACAAAAGAAAAAACGGGGCAAGTAGCAGCAGAAGTTGCCTCTTTTTCACATACTCGCTTGCGAACTGCGAGGAAACATTTACATAAATCCAAAGTGAGTGAACCAGTCCTCTGCTACTCTCCCTTGCTACCCTTCCTACCGCTGCCCTAGCTAAACTGACTGACAGTTCAATTTATGCTTCCTCTGCGCCTTAAATGGGCTGCCAGGCAGCGATAAAGACGCAGATTGCAGCCTCGTCTTCGAGCTGACTATAAAATGCACTTAATGCAGCGGCAAAAACAAAAACAATGGCAAAATTCGCACAACTCAGAATGAGAGCTAAGAAATGCATTAAAGCCTAAATGTATCTGGTAGATACTTGTTAAGCATATTTATTGTGTGCAATCCGATACCGCTTAATATTTCCAATACTTCTTATGAAAATGTGTGAAATATAAACTCTGCTTATTTATAAACCTGCTTAATAAGAAAAGTAGCACATAAATAATTTTTACAATTAATTAAATAAATATTTCTAGTACTTAAAACAACTAAATTGTAGCAGTTATTGTACATATGTACATTATAAAGTCACTCATAGAATGCAAGCATATGTATGCATGTTAAGCTACTGTAAAGTAGAACACTTACATACATAAGGCACACTGTTATACAGTACTAACATAAAAATGTAAAGAACAGCTGACGCAAACGCGAGAGGAGAAGAATAGAAACATTCTGTATTTGACAATTAAACAAAATGAACTTAAATGAGGAATTAAAATTAATCGCAATTATTTTAAATCTTCTTACCAACTTTAATCGAATTTCCCAATTTGGTATCTTCTGCTTACAGATCTGGACTCTGCGAGTGTGCAACTGCTGGGCAGTAATCGTAACGAGCTGCTACTCAAGTGCCATGTGGACGGCGCTTCCGGTGATGAGCCGCTGCGTATTGAGTGGTATAGGGACAGCGCTAAGCTGAGCACATGGCAGAATGTGGAGCTGCAGCAGCATCGCTTGATAGTGCGACAGCCGAGCAGTGCCGACAATGGATTCTATCGCTGCATTGCCTCCAATGCAGCGGCACGAGTGATGAGCAAACAGGGCTATGTGTATCAGCATCAGCAGAATACCAAATGCATGCCCAGATTGAGGAAGAATCAAAAGTTACCCGAATCCTGGGGTAAGCAGGTGTTCCTGTGTCGTGGCAAGCGCGGTGGTGCCGGTAGCATGGATCAATCACAGTCTCTGCCTGCGTCCCCAGAAGGTCTACAAATTGTTCAAGGTCCCAATGCTAAACTTATCATCAAGGAGGGCGATCCTGCTGCGCTCAGCTGTCTCTATGAGCTGCCCGCCGAGCTGCAGAATCAGCGCGTTCAATTGCGTTGGCGTAAGGACGGCAAAGTGATGCGACACGTGGAACTGGGTGGTGCTCTCATACCTGGCCAATCTTTGGATTCCAATAAGGAATCACTACTGCGCGAGGATGCGCGTCTTGTGGTCCACAAACAGAATGGAACACTCAGCTTTAGTAGCATCATTGCCAGCGATGCGGGCCAATACATGTGCCAACTACAGTTGGAGGGACATGCACCTGTGAACTCCGCACCCGGCACACTGGAAGTTATTGAGCAGCTGAAGTTTATGCCACAACCGACGTCCAAGAACTTTGAGCTGGGCAGTGTCAGCAAGCTGCATTGCAAGGCACAGGGCACTCCAACACCGCAAGTTCAGTGGCTCAGGGTAAGCTGAAATTTATTGAAATAAAATAATAATTAATAATATAGCCAAAGAAATTATATGTGAACAACAAACAGCTGATCGATACGAAAGCGTAGCGTCTTAACATGGACTGAACTCAGCTGCTTAACATTTATCTGCTACTTAGCATTAGCACCAGCTTAACATTATAGCAGAGCGGGCAACTCAAACTGAGGTCTGTTTAACTTTAGCAGTAGACTGCGAGCATTGTCTGTTAATTAACATTTACATAAGCTAAACATGATGTTAACATAACCAAAGAGCGGGAAATTCAAACTGAGGCTTGTTTATCCTAAATGTAAACAGTTTAAAAATGCTTTAAACTGATTAATCGACTGTGTACAATGCTGCAATATTATTCGTTTGCAAATGAAGAATTTCTTTATACGATTTTGTGAGCTAAGCTCACCTAACTCACTCACCCACGCCATCCACAAACAACATGAACATGTCCAACTGGATAATTGAAAAAACGCAATGCGGTGCTAAGTAAACTTTTCATTTCAACAAGCATTTCATATGCAGAACTCTATTGAGTTCAGAGGGGCTATAGCTACCCCTTGGCAGCCCTTTCAACCTTCTAATATGGCAATGAAGTCCTTTGTTTGCAGCTGTTGGCGAGCACCAACCAATTTTGACAACTGTTTGTACATTTGCCAAAACGAATCCAAAAAAAACAAAGTTTTTTCATTTGGTTTTTGGGCTAAAAACAAACGCATAGCTTTCTCCTCCTGCCACTCTGCATTTTAGATGAAAACGCGTCGAACAGGATTTTGAAATTGGTTTGTAATAGTCGCCCTCCCTTCCCTACACTTGCAGGATGCAGCCAACGATACACTGCCCGAAAACGTGGACGACATCAATGGAACTTTGACGTTTAAGAACGTGAGCGCCGAGCATCGTGGCAACTATACGTGCCTCGCCAACAATAGCCAGGGACAGATTAGTGCCACCGTCTCCATAAATGTGGTGGTGGCCCCCAAGTTTAGTGTGGCGCCCGTGGGACCTATTGAGACAACCGAACAGGGCGTGGCCGTCATACACTGTCAGGCCATTGGTGATCCCAAGCCAACCATACAGTGGGACAAAGACTTGCAGTATCTCACCGAAAACAACACGGATCGCCAGCGATTCAGCATCTTGGAGAACGGGACTCTTGTTATACGCAATGTACAGGCAGAGGATGAGGGTAAATATGCCTGTACCATTGGCAACAGTGCGGGACTGAAGCGGGAGGAGGTGCGTCTACTGGTGCGTGCCAATGGCGATGGCTTTGTGACAGAGGAATCCGCTGGCGATGGTTTTCTGGTGACACGAGCTGTGCTCATTACCATGACCGTGGCCCTGGCCTATATAGTGCTCGTGGTGGGTCTGATGCTCTGGTGTCGCTATCGTCGACAGGCCCGCAAGGCGCGTCTCAACGAGCTGAGCAACAAGGAGGCTGGCGGTGATCAGCCAGAGGGCTCGGGTAAGCACAACGAGCAGGAGCCCTGTCTGTCCAAGCAGCAGCGCAATGGACACGGTAAATCACGTGCTGCGAATGGAGGAGATGCACAGAAATCCGATGACACCGCATGCAGTCAGCAGTCGAGAGCTTCCAAGAAGTCCAGTCACATCTATGAGCAACTGGCTCTGCCACGTGCCGGTCTCACTGAACTCATTCAGATTGGACGCGGTGAGTTCGGCGACGTATTTGTGGGCAAACTGAAGGCATCACTGGTCACGACCACGTCCACAAACGACAAGGATGCGGATGCGGAGAAACAGCATAGCAACAGCGAGAACGGCAGCGGTGGCAGTGGCAGTGGCAGCACCACACTGAGTACTCTCAACGAGAAGCGACGCTCCAAGACCTCCATGGACGACATCGAGGAAATCAAAGAGGAGGAACAACCACAGCAGCTGCCAACCGATGCCATACCAGATCAACTGGTGCTGGTCAAGGCGCTTAACAAAGTGAAGGACGAGCAGGCTTGCCAGGAATTCCGACGCCAACTGGACCTACTGCGTGCCATCTCCCACAAGGGCGTCGTGCGCCTCTTTGGCCTCTGCCGCGACAAGGATCCACACTACATGGTGCTCGAGTACACGGACTGGGGTGACCTCAAGCAGTTTCTACTCGCCACCGCCGGCAAAGTGAACACCGCCACAGCCACAGCCTCACCGCCACCACTGACCACCAGTCAAATCCTTGCGGTTGCCTATCAAATCGCACGCGGCATGGACGCCATTTATCGCGCTCGCTTCACCCACAGGTGAGTACACACCCGTGTCCCTAGGATCGCAGCTGATTAACCCTTTCTTACTTTCCTCCTAACTAATGCAGAGACCTGGCCACTCGCAACTGCGTCATCTCCAGTGAGTTCATTGTGAAAGTCGCCTATCCAGCGCTGTGCAAGGACAAATACAGTCGTGAGTACCATAAGCATAGGAATACGCTGCTACCAGTGCGCTGGCTGGCACCCGAGTGCATACAGGAGGATGAGTACACCACCAAGAGCGACATCTTTGCCTTTGGCGTGGTGGTGTGGGAGCTCTTCAATCAGGCCACCAAACTGCCACACGAGGAGCTAACCAACGAGCAGCTGGTGCAGCAGGCACTGGCCAATACCCTGGCCTGGTCAGTGGCAGAGGGCACACCAGCCAGCCTAAAGGAGATACTGGTGAGTGTGACAAAGACAAGCTGTGCTGCTTGTGACAGCTAATTTCCCCTCTTCCTCTTCTTTCTCTTCTTCTCACTCTCCTAGCTCACCTGCTGGTTAAGCAATCCCAAGGAACGTCCGTCTTTCAGCCAGTTGGGCGCTGCGCTTAGCAAGGCCATGCAGCATGCTGACAAGTGAGCGTTGCCAGCGTTGCCAGATCGACTGTTTGACTGAATTAGTGTTGGTAAACGTTGAAAGCGAACATTTGCTAACTAAGCCAAATATAATTTGTAGTGAACTTCTACCCAATCGTACTGAGTTAAGTTTTTTAAATAACCGACGACGTATGTGTGTCCAACATGCGTACTTAATACTTAATACTAGACTTAAATTAAATTAAAATACACTAAAAAGTATTTGATATCTTATCTAAAGTATTTGCGTGGCAGCTATAAAGTGTACATAGAAAACTGTCCAGAAACAAATGTTGCATTTAAAACCAGTTGAAGCATTTAAAGTCGTAGTATTTTTTCGGTATTTTGCCACAAAATAAACGAAAACTATGCGTACATATATCTTGATATAAATAGTTATAAGCAAACTTATATATAAACTTACGTATTTATAATAAAGTTAATCACAACGAGTATTTGTACTTTGAAATGCATTTAACTAGCATATTTAAGCCAAATTTTAAAGCATACTTAACACACACATACATACAGTACATATAGAAACCCCAAATCGTAAGAAATTTATAACTAGCCGTTTAAGCTTTGATGCATGTTTACAAAACATTTAAATGAAATAATAAACACGAAATAAATAAAAGCAAAAGAATCAAACCGAAAGTCATTCAAGTCCAGAGTCCTTGGGGCCCCTAGGGGACAGGCATAGGGAGGGTAGTAAAGAAAACTGCTAAAAGCCCAAGCAAATTCGGATTCCGGGCTTGTTATGCGCTGTAGTAACTACTTTTTATAGACATTTCATTTGGCGTGGCAAATTTGTTGACGTCTGGGTGGTGGGAGTGGCTCCCTCGACCCCTAACCATTCACACTTCACTTGATTTGAAAAATGAGCGCCTATTGAGCATTGGCTGATTTTGGGGATTGCGTTTTAGGCCTAGCATAAAAAACAACATGGCAATAAACCGTAAAGTTGCCTGAGCTTATTGGGACTTAAAGTTGACCCGGATGTTGAGTATGCCCAACAAAATGGCGCTGGAACCTACGTAGCCGAAAAAGTTTCTCGTGCGAAAACTTTACCAGCAAATCCAAAGCGATATTTGCATTTGAATCAACAACAAGAGAAGTAGAAACACCCCACACAATGAGTTGGCATTTTATTTTTCTACTTTTTTTTCTCCTCTTCTTCGTCAATTGTGAGCAGCTGTGTCAGGTTTTCGCTCAGTGTACGCTCTGTTTAGCATTTCCTGGCACGTACCAAATTTCTCTCATGAATTTCAAATGCCTAAGCGCAGCAAAAAAGCTGATTGAACAGTTTCCGTACGAAAAAAGTGGTAAAAATGCTAACAAATCGAAATGAGAATACTCTGCAAAATGCGTCTAAGCTGTAACAGTTAAACATAATTAAAATTGGAATACTTAAAAGTTATTTAAAGTAACTTAATTAAGACTTAATGTTAACAGGTAAGCACCATGTGAAGCTCATTATAATTTAATTAAAATCCAATTTATTAAACGTCCTAAAGAAATTATGAAACACTTCAGCAATAGCTGAGCTTTTTAATATAATCTTAATTAAAGTAAGCTTCAGAAATGGAATTTTTATAAACAGCAAATGATTGGCGCTGATTACTGCTGGATTTCAGCTAATAAATAAATTAAATTTTCAATAAAATGTAGACAAACAGCAAGAGATGTTAGTTAACCTACTTGTGGCAGTGTATGTAGAAAATCCAAGTCCTTAAACCTGCGCTTGGCTTAACAGGGATCTTAATTTGCGCATAGCTCACATTCAGTTGGTCAGTCGACATTTATGAGCAATTAGTAGTGGGCAAACAGTGCAAAGAACTGAATAGTAAATCAAAATCTGTACCAAACCAACAGCCTGCAAGAAACAGAGCAAAAGTAACAGAGAAAATGTAAAACATTTGAAATGGACATGAATAAATCAAAGGCGAATTCGTGAATGTCATTCGTGATGTGTGCAATGGTTTGTCAAATGTTTTGCATGGCTGGCAACTGTTGAAAAATACATTAAGTTAGTCAGTGGCGACACATGGCGTATGCGCAATATTTGTTTGCCAGCAGCTGCAGCAACAAAAGCCTAAGCTTAAAATGGTTTTTATGCCTATGCTACATATTTTTGCACATTTCACATACAAAAATGCCATTCAATTTATTAATAACAAGCGAGAGGGGGAAATGGGGGAAAGTGGGGGGGTGGGAAAATGGCTTTGCCAATTGAAGCGTAAAATGTGCATTACTCATACGCCGCATATGCCGTGTTGCCCCCTGTTGACCTAGGCCACTTTATTATGCCTTTTACCTGAGCCCGCAACACATAAAATATTACGCATACGCCACGTTAAAATTTATGCACAAAATGTACACAAAAGTATATGTTTGGCAAATAAATTACGCGCTAAATTAAGGCTTCAGAGCTGCCTTATACAGTCAGTTCCAAGTGAGCTGGCAATTGACTCAACTCGTTGCCAAAAAACACAATACAACAAAGCAGCCGCAGGGCAACTTTAACTTGCAACAACAGCCTCATTATGTAGTCGCTCGAAAACAAACATATTTTCGCATTCATCAGCAGGCAAAAGTTTTGCCAGCCACCCCCCCTCACTCTGCGCTTGCTACAGCATCAACTGACTTCCTGGCACATAATTGAAGCACATCGCAGACTCATTTGTTAGCAAACTCCTGCTGCACATAATCATATTTCTGTCAGTGGCGCATAATTTACCCCTAACATCCTTCACATCCTGCCAAATTGACTCCTTTTTGGCTGGCTTGGCCTCGTTTTTATGGCATTCTCATTTAGAGAGAACTTTCAGCACAATTAGTGTGCCAAGTTGGTGAATTGTGTGTTTTTAGGCCAAACCCAAATGAGCAGCTGCCTCAGCTTCCTCTTCTCCTACTTCTCCTACTGCCACTTCAAGTGCATTGCAAGTGCTGCATTTACTTGACTCAACTTTGACTTGAACAAATCAGATAAATTGTGAAATCCCACACGTTTTGGCTGCAACTAATTTAATTATATCATTCGGTTCAAGCGACAGCAGCCCTGGGGGTGTCCACTGTACCACAGTAATGTCTGCCTGCCACGCGCCTTCAACCAAAAGCCTTTTGAGCGTATAAATTTAATTGAATTAGTTTCAACTTTCTTGACTCCACGCTGAACTGTAAAAAATAAGCGAAGCTGCGAAATGAGGGAAATAAGGGAATATATTTTCATATTGCGACGTCTTCAGGGGTTGGGGCTGGAGGGGCTGTAGGGGTGGCTACTCACGTTTAGGCCAACTTGCTGCCACTTTATGTTTATGACAAGATTAGGCATTCTTCACTTTTCTGCTGATCTCAGCTAAATAATAATAAATAATTTAACAAGCTGCAAGTCTGACAATTTACTTAGCTTATTTAGTTTTTAGTTTTTAAGCTAAATTAAATAAAAAACATTTGCTAAGCTTAACAGCTGTTTGTAAGCAGCTTTTAAACTAAGTTGAAGTGGTTTATAAAATAATATTATTAACGTAAATTATTTATAATTAAGTCTTAAAAGGAATAAGACTAGTTCAAGACATAACAAAAAATTTCTAATAATTTTTTAAGCCTATAAAAATTATGTATTTTATTTTTAACACTGGAAATATAATGAAATTTAAGCTTTGCAAACTGTGTGTAATTTCTTGGCATTTAAAATTTAAATTTTAATATAAAATTTAGTCCGGAGCAGACTCTAAGCAATTTATTTTAATAGTTTTTATATTTAAAAGTTTAATTCGTACTTATTGAATCTCTGGTATAGTTTTATAAATAAATGTACATATATTTCCTTTACTTAGTTACAAAGTACAGTAGAATCCGTTTATAGCGACTCTGCTTAAAGCGTCCGTTCGGTCATTGCGACCCTTCTCCTTGGTCTCCGTTGATCTCCTTTTGGTTAAAGCGTCTACCGGGTATAACGACGTAAAACTGTCAGTCCCTTGAGTGTCGTTATAACCGGATTCTACTGTACTTTATTCAATCACAACCGTTATATTTCACTGCTCATCGTTAAACTGCAAGCTTCTGCTCTTCTTCGTGATCTCTGCTAAACTGACGCGTTCCCTTTCTCTTCTGCTTCTTCTTATTGCCTATACTCTTATACTTATACGTATACCTATACTTATATTCTAACAGCTGATTGATGTGATGCCTGGCGTATTGAATTACTTTTATTACAGACAACTAAATATTTCCTTTGTAAACTCAAAATTTAAACCTTTTTTTGTTAGTTATAGACAAAACACTTTGTCATAAGCAAAAATTGTTATCAGCTTGCTGTTGACAAGTTTGTTTGAATGCCAACTGAATATGGTAAAATGTTAAAAAAAAAAACTAATTAGCGTTAAATGAGGGTTAACTTTGGAATACGCTTGACAGTTTCAGTTTGAATTAACGCCGCGTGGCCAGGCTAATGGCTGGAGGATGAGATATGACAGCGAAAGAGACAGAGGAGGGAGAGGGAGTGGTGGTGGGTGGGAAAGAGACGCAGACAGGTGTGATTAAAGCAATGACTTAAAGCTGGCAAAGATTTAAGCAACGCTTATTTAGACAAACAGCCAAAGACTTGAGAGAATGAAAACACAGACAAAGGCGACATTGAAGCAACCCCGAATGAAAAGGATACGATGTTGTTGTTGTTGTTGCTGTTGTTGCTAGAGGACATGCATTAACCAAACAGCTGAGCCTTTGTGTTGACTCATTAACGCACAGGCAACCAAGCGAGACAGCGCGATAAACAAACGAGCGAGATGGCAATAACACAAATGACAGAAATGAAACATCAGCCAAAAGCCAGACCAGACCAGGCCAGAAGCCAGCAAGAGTCGTTCATTCTACGTAGCGCTTCAAGTGAAATAAATACCCCCAAAGTCATAAAAACCAACACACAAAACAACTAAGTACGCGATGTTAAGGTGTGCACGACTTAAGTATGCCCTGTAGGCAGTGGAACGAAGGGAAAGTAAAGTAAAGTGCCTGTTACATATGTAGTAGGCCAGGCAACACACGATCATACTCAGTCAGCTCTTAGAATATAAGTCTAAGCATAAGTATAAGAGTAAACGGATGATCAGATTAATGAAGAGAACTAAGTAGAGGAGAATGTGAACGAGTTTAGTTTAGAGCAGATCACGAAGGAGAGCATAAGAAGAAGAAGAAGAAGAAGAACTTGACTAAGTGAGAAAGAAAGAAACGGTTGATTGTAAAATTAACTTATGATATAAAAAGAAATAAAAATACTCTTAGTTATAACACTACACATACAAACCCAACAAACTAATATACCCTGCTCTGCTTTTCAAGAGCAACACGGTACTACCCTCAATGGGTGGCACGTCTGGCAGGCGACATCATCGTCATCGTCAGCGTCGTCGTCGACGCCACTCGAGTTGACTTGAATGGGTTTTTGGTTCTGCTACTGGTTGTGGTCCTGTGTTTCCATTTCAGAGCTCGTGGAGTAACAATTTTCATTTCGAACAGAGCGCCAAATGGACGCACCAAGGGCTGCACAGGGTGGTAGTGGGAGGGGGGGGGCGTGGCAAACGGGCGCAAAGAACGCATAAAATTTTACGAGCGACGCCAGAGACTCAAAAGAGTCGAAGACTCGGAAGCAACGACTCCCACGGCAAAAGTTTTAGCCTTCGTGTTTTGGCTATAAA
The DNA here is from genome assembly GCA_035046005.1 of Drosophila acutilabella. Classification (NCBI taxonomy): domain Eukaryota; kingdom Metazoa; phylum Arthropoda; class Insecta; order Diptera; family Drosophilidae; genus Drosophila; species Drosophila acutilabella. The sequence goes on along the minus strand of JAWNOK010000024.1, from coordinate 8,394,407 downwards.
AAGCAAAGGCGCAAGAGGGGGGAAAGCAGAGCTGAAAGCCGCCTTTCTTTTACCCACAACAGCCCCTTCGACCTCTTGCCTGCCACACCCCCCGAACAGTTGATTTTGGGAGTTTGGAAAACTGAACGCTTCAATGGAGTTAACGCCGAGCTTCATTTGGGGATTTGCGACTGATGCTGAGCACACAAAAAAAGGTGGTGAGAGCGGTAAAAAGGCTAAAAAGCTAGTAGGTAAGAAAATCAGAAAGGGTTAGGGTTTAGTTTAGGGAATTTTGGGCAGATTGCGGCGCTTAGGAAATGTGTGCAGGTGAAGCTGCCACTTTTATTGACTTCAGGTGTGTGTGTGAGTGTGTTAGCCAGCTCTTTTTCTGGCTATAACGGTAAGTGTGACATTAGCCTTGGCTTGTTATGCCAAGAGATTGCTGGCATTGTGAAATTAGCGCTAAATGAGGCTGCTTTGTGGTGCGAGAAGTTGAAATGTTGATAAACAGTGAAGCGTTTGGTTCAATTGCCAGAACCTCGGTCCACAAGTGGGCTAAACTAAGTGCTTGGAGTGAAGAAACTGCAAACTGTGAAATGTAGAGCTCTAGGGAGCAAAGCTGGAACTGAGGAGAGGTAGGGAGCGAGGTAGGGATAGAGGAAGACAGCGAAGAGACTGGCACCAAATTGAGGTGGACTAAAGGTCCATGAAAATGAATAAGAAAAGTTTCAGCTGGAGGCCGTTAAGACAAAAATCTCGTCAGCTCATTTAGTGAGAAGCTCGTAGAGAGGCGTTGGGGGCGGCCTAGAAATGTTATTTACAGTGATTTATATTTCGGTGACTTTCGTTTTACAATTTTTATTGAACTGGAATTTACAAACTTTGTTTAATAGAATTCTATTTAATTTATAGATAAGGCAACCACTTTAAGCGGGTTAGAAAAGTTTTAAATTTATTAAATCTGTAAATAAATCTGTAGATGAGAAAATGATATTTAAATTTTTATTCAATAAACTTTTACGTAGTCCTCTTTTAAACAGCGAATACTTTTTACAATACCTTTAAATTGTATATAAAACTCTGCTGCTCTGTAGTTAAATTAGGAAGCGACGTGGGTGGAACAATCAAAGTTGTGCCTTGAATTATTTATAATGTCGATTTCTTACAGTTTGACACCCATTGACACAATGGCATTCCTTTTAATGCTTACCGACTGCTTTTGGCTCAAAGCCCCTAAAACTTTAAGCACACACAGTAAGTGGAGAGGGGGCGGAGGAGCACACAGTGGAAAGCAGAGAGCAAACACAAAAGTAACTGAAAAATTTAGCGCTATGTCAACACATTCGCATACCAACTGGTCAGGGAGAGGGACTGGGACAGACACAGGGCCAAGACCAGCAAAAGGGCCAAAAGAGTGAGGCCAACAACTTTTCAATGGCAATAGCCCAAAAAGACTAAAAAGTAAAGCCCATAAAAAAGGAGACAAGTCAAAAGAAATGTGCAACGTTTGCTGTGACCAGTATACTATAGAAACTACTTGAATAACTGCATGCAAACAGAGTGAACAATTCATCACACACAAGAAGCGGCGAGGAAGGAAGCTGTGTGGCCAGTAGAGTACAGGGTGCAGGGGTCACAGGTCACGTGTGAGTAGTCGTCTCAAAAAATATGTACAAAAATCAACAAATCAAATAGAATAATTGGCATAAAAAGCAGCAAAGGAAACCGGCAATGGATAGGAAAATTTGTATAAGGAGTGAATAAAAGTATGTCAAAAGTGGAATATAATTGTATTAAATAAATCTAAACATTGCAAAGAAAGTTTTGACATAAACTGAATACAAAATTTAATATATATTTTTTAAACTATAAACTAATTTGGTAACTACTTTCTGTGTCAGACTGAATACAACGTTGATTGGCAGCTAAAAACCAAAGAAGTTTAAGCCAAGGAAATGCCAGTTAACACCCGCAGCAACCAGACTCGGCCACAAACTAACTGTTTTATATAAAAATAAAATAAATAAAAATAAAGGATTGGGGGATAGTGAAAAACTAGAAAATTGTGGAAACTTTTCATGTTAGTTTGCTGCAGCATACAAATTATTTTGCCCAAAAAAACTTGTACGCCAAACTATTTTACAAAACTTTCGAAGCAGCTAAGCAGCAGTGGGATAGAGACGTAGCACCGCATCACCGCAGCTCGGCAGCACCGCATCGCCACCGCAGGACGACCATTAATAGCAGAGATTGTCTTGCTCAGTGAGCTCGGCAAAATGTTGATAAATTAAGACGCAACCCACAGGCCACAAATCATTGAATTGAACCGCAATGCGACGCGTCGGTTTCGTAGCCTCCAGGCAGAGACTCCTCAAGACGGGTACAGAGACTGCTTAAGACAGAGACTCCTTTGGCGCCGACTTCATCTCCTTGAGCACCTACAATCTTCATTTGCCTGCCTGCAATTCAATCTCATATCGATTTTTAGTCACATGTGTTTTAGTCTACTTCCCTCCCTCTCCCCTTTGCCATCCCCCTCCACCCCTCAGCTGTTTGTCTCCTACCAACTTTTTTTGGTAATACAATTTTCTTGGCATTTTCTTATTTTTTACTTCGAATTCTGGCACGCAGTTGCTGTGCTGAATTTTAATAAAGTTGCGTCCACAAGTTATGTTTTATTGCTGTAGGGACAAAAAGGGTTGTGGCACGCCCACTCAAGTTCTTGTCAAAAAACTTGTCGCTAACAATATTATCAATAAAATTTATGACAGCAACTTCTACACAGACTGAGACAAGACGCCTTAAAGCTATGTTTAAATTAAAAACAATGCAATTTACTTTAAAAGCAATTTAAGAATCTATTTTCTATACATTTAAAGGCTAAAAATCTACCGAAATCTAACATAACAGACTATCAGTTAACATGTAATGTAAAGACCATTACAGAAAATCTTAATGTTAAATAACATACAAATGTTAAGTAACTGCTATCCAACTCTGTTAACACACTGTAAGAGCTTTCTTAGACTCCATGACACTTAAAATAGATTTTAAAACTATATCTAATATAAATCTCATGCTTAAACAATTTATTTGCAGAAATAAGAGCTTATTTATCAACTTAAAAACTTCAATGTTAGAGTTCGCATGCTGCTTTCTCCTAATTGTTTTGTATTTGCACAGCAATTACTCCAAGATGCCAAGTCTTGGTTTAACTGAAAGTCAAATGCAGCTGCCAAAATCATTTAAGTTATTTATGCAAGACATAGGGGGAAGGGTAAGACCCCATTCTAGCCGCGTCAAGTGCGAAAGTGTTGGTTGGTTGGTAACTTGCAAGTTTCATGCCATTTGCATGGCCAACAGAAGTGGAAAAATGAAACTGAGATGGAAACTGAGCAGGCAAACTCCCAATGCTACTGTGTGTGTGTGTGTGCCTAAGTGTGTGTGTGTAAGTGTGTGTCTGTCTCGACTTTAGCAAGTTGCATAATACATAATTTTGTTTTCTTTTCAACGTGTGTGCTCGTTTATTATTTCTGTGACTTTTTTGCTTTCTTTTTTTGTCTTTTCTCTCCTTTTTTCTATGTGGCACAACAGCAACGCGTCTTCAGTATGCCCCATCTCAGGGAAAATGCTCGGGAAAACATTCTTCTCATGGCTGCATTCATATTTTCACACCCTTTAGGATTATTTCGTGCATGGCATGGCCGTGTTCGTGTTTGTGACTCAAGAGCAGCGTAGAAGCTGCTCCTGTTGCCATTTCTATACCCTGTAAAGAAAAGCAATGAAGGCAGAAGCATTTTGAAGCAGTATCTATAGCATAAACAGACGCAGGGTATCTCATAATCGTTCAACTTTATCGTTAAGCCTTTAGTGGTCTACGCTTCATTTTTAAAGCAATTTAAATTAACAGCAATGGCGACAACCGTGTGGTTATATAAGTGAGTGTGTGCCTGTGTGTGTGTGTGTGTGAGTCTGCCTGTGTGTGTGCGTTTGTATCTTGGTGTTTGTTTATGCTCCGTGAATTCATTGCCGCTGGCTGAGCAGCTGACTGCAGCGTGAGCAGAGTACGAGGTCGGTAGCTGTACGAGGTGCAATTGGAATGCAATTTGTTATGGAAGTTAAGTCTCCACTTGTCAGTTAAGTTTACGCTTGGCTGTTTGACTGTTGTCGTGTGTTGCCATGTTGCCATTTGCCATGTTTCCATATCGTCGTATTGCCATGTGTCCCCCTTCCCCAGTCCTTTGTGGCCAGTGTTGACATTTTGGCTACATCAAAGCAGTTTTAACGTTTAAAGTTAGCTTTTTTATGTTCAACAAGTTTTTATAGGCTACTACTAGACTTATTTACAATAAATATAAATTAATTTACTATGTAATATTTAATTCTTTTCTTATTTTCCTCTAACAAATGTTATTTATCTCTTTAAGCTTGAAAAGTTCCGGCATCACTGTCTGATTCGCATGCATATGCATGTCCACATCCTTCGCAGACAGTGTGTGGACTGTGTGAACTGCTTATTTTTGCCTGGTTTGAGTGCTATGTAGTTAAAAATAATTAAAGTCTTTAAATATTTAAATTAATTTGCAGTGCTGCACAAAATGAATATTGTGCTCTTAATTGGCCCCAGAAGCCATGCAGTCGTATACGTAATATTTTTGAATAAATTTCTGTTTTCATCAGCATGAAGAGTTGAACGGCATGTAAAATAAATGAATCTAGTTAGTCGCTGTTAACATTTTACATAACTATAACTATAGTTGATAGACAAATTTAATTTTATAAACAAGTTTGAACAATTCTTAAGGCATATGGATTTCTACTAAAAATAAAGAAACTAAATTATATTTGATACCAACTTTTATTAATCACAAAAATCCCCCCTTGTATTAATTTCTGAAATTACTGGGTATTAAAAACTACCACATATTTTAAAATGGTTGGCCACAATTATTTTAAATATCTGCAATCATTCGATTAACATAAATGATTTATTTTCTGCGCTAAACGAGTGTTCACACTTTTCCCACTGATCGAATGTTTTTTCCACAAATTTATTGAGATAAACGACGATGTCAGACTTTATGGAAGGAACTTTTGGTGGCAAGTTTTGGCGCTAGAAATCGATGGCGCCAATGCCAGAACTTCCTACATATGAGGGAGGGTTGGAGGGAGCACTTACGCATTACGAGCATTAGAGACGTTATTTTGACGGCTTAGGCTATGGCGAACTAATGGACTGTGCTGCCGCTTTAGCTCTTTTATGGCAAAAGAACAGATGCACACACGCACACACACTGTGTGTTATGTACGCTTTATGTTATCTACACTCTGAGCAAGCTTCAACGTTCTCTCTGCTGTTTGTGTGTGTGTTCACTGCCGCCTGCAGATCGCGCTAACAGCAGGTTCTCGCTCTGGTTACATTATGTAAATTGAGCTCCTCTTTGCAAGCTCTCGCTCTCATTCTGTCTGCTGTTTGTGTGTGTTCGCTGCCGACTGCAGTTCGCGCCAACAGCAGGCTCTCGCTCTCATTCTGTCTGCTGTTTGTGTGTGTGTCCGCTGCCGCATGCAGTTTGCGCCAACAGCAGGCTCTCGCTCTCATTCTGTCTGCTGTTTGTGTGTGTGTTCGCTACCGACTGCAGTTCGCGCCAAAAGCAGGCTCTCGCTCTCATTCTGTCTGCTGTTTGTGTGTATGTTCGCTGCCGCCTGCAGATCGCGCTAACAGCAGGCTCTCGCTCTGGTTACATTATGTAAATTGAGCTCCTCTTTGCAAGCTCTCGCTCTCATTCTGTCTGCTGTTTGTGTGTGTGTTCGCTGCCGCCTGCAGTTCGCGCCAACAGCAGGCTCTTCTCATTCTGTCTGCTGTTTGTGTGTATGTTCGCTGCCGCCTGCAGTTAGCACCAACATCAGGCTCTTCTCATTCTGTCTGCTGTTTGTGTGTGTGTTCGCTACCGACTGCAGTTCGCGCCAAAAGCAAGCTCTCGCTCTCATTCTGTCTGCTGTTTGTGTGTGTGTTCGCTGCCGCCTGCAGTTCGCGCCAACAGCAGGCTCTTCTCATTCTGTCTGCTGTTTGTGTGTATGTTCGCTGCCGCCTGCAGTTCGCGCCAACAGCAGGCTCTTCTCATTCTGTCTGCTGTTTGTGTGTATGTTCGCTGCCGCCTGCAGTTCGCGCCAACAGCAGGCTCTTCTCATTCTGTCTGCTGTTTGTGTGTGTGTTCGCTATCGACTGCAGTTCGCGCCAAAAGCAAGCTCTCGCTCTCATTCTGTCTGCTGTTTGTGTGTGTGTTCGCTGCCGCCTGCAGTTTGCGCCAACAGCAGGCTCTCGCTCTCATTCTGTCTGCTGTTTGTGTGTATGTTCGCTGCCGCCTGCAGATCGCGCTAACAGCAGGCTCTCGCTCTGGTTACATTATGTAAATTGAGCTCCTCTTTGCAAGCTCTCGCTCTCATTCTGTCTGCTGTTTGTGTGTGTGTTCGCTGCCGCCTGCAGTTCGCGCCAACAGCAGGCTCTTCTCATTCTGTCTGCTGTTTGTGTGTATGTTCGCTGCCGCCTGCAGTTAGCGCCAACATCAGGCTCTTCTCATTCTGTCTGCTGTTTGTGTGTGTGTTCGCTACCGACTGCAGTTCGCGCCAAAAGCAAGCTCTCGCTCTCATTCTGTCTGCTGTTTGTGTGTGTGTTCGCTGCCGCCTGCAGTTCGCGCCAACAGCAGGCTCTTCTCATTCTGTCTGCTGTTTGTGTGTATGTTCGCTGCCGCCTGCAGTTCGCGCCAACAGCAGGCTCTTCTCATTCTGTCTGCTGTTTGTGTGTATGTTCGCTGCCGCCTGCAGTTCGCGCCAACAGCAGGCTCTTCTCATTCTGTCTGCTGTTTGTGTGTGTGTTCGCTATCGACTGCAGTTCGCGCCAAAAGCAAGCTCTCGCTCTCATTCTGTCTGCTGTTTGTGTGTGTGTTCGCTGCCGCCTGCAGTTTGCGCCAACAGCAGGCTCTCGCTCTCATTCTCTCTGCTGTTTGTGTGTATGTTCGCTGCCGCCTGCAGTTCGCGCCACAGGGAGTCTCTCGCTCTCATTCTGTCTGCTGTTTGTGTGTGTGTTCGCTGCCGCCTGCAGATCGCGCTAACAGCAGGCTCTCGCTCTGGTTACGTTATGTTATTTGCGATCTAAGCAAGCTCCACCGTTGTAAGCTCTCGTATTCAGTCTGCGTGTGACCGTTGCCGCCTGCAGATCACGCTGTCGACAGAGTTGCCGACTAGTTGGACTATATTAAGTAAGCTGTTAGCTATTTTAATTTAATTTCTACCTTTTCCTATCCATATTATTTTCAGAATCTAGCTATTTCTAAATATTCTGCCACCACTGCTAATGGAACTGAAGACCAAGAAAATAGTTAACAACAGCAAATATAAACTGAGCCTAAAATTATGCTACACACACACACACTAACGCCAATACACACATACCAAAACACAAACATACTCATAAGCAGACGATTTACATGCAGCAAAAATGTTGATTAGAAAATTAATTAAGGTTTTTACGATGCCGCCAGTTTTATGAGTCGAGCCACTGAGCCAAGACTGAGCCCAAGTTGAGACTATGCTCTCCAGCCCTCGTGCTCCCATCCCTTTGGCGTCCCTGGTCGTCCTTGTCGTCAGGCTTTCATGGTTGAAAAAACTTTCGCTCGGCGAATTTACGACATTTTTATGGCGGACTGCCATGCGAGGGCGGCTCGTAAAAAGTGCGTAAAAACTTTGTGCCCGGGCAATTGATAAGCTCCCACAGTGTGTGTGTGTGCTTGTGTTTGTGTGTGTGTTTCCTTCAATCCCTTCTGCTTCTTCCCATTTTCTTTAGTGCTCAAACAATGATTCCAGCTTGTTGTAGTGGTTTTGGGCGCATATGCAGATGAGTTTGCCATAAAATTTCCGAGTGAATTTCGCTGAATAAATAAATTGTGCGCTCTCAATGTGCCTTTGAAGCCTTTCTGTGCTGTGCTGTGCTGTGTTGTGGGCGCGGCAGTAACGCCCACAATTTTGATAGCTGTTGCTATACTTTTGAATAGATTTCTGATGGCTGTTGTTGAGCAACTTTTCCACTACAATAGATCTTAAAAACAATCATCATAAAAAGCAACCATAAACAAATTGGAGTTCAACAGGGAAGCGGAGCGGGGAAATGGAGCATGTGGTAAGTAATATTGCAAAAACTCTGTTACTTTACATTGTCTTCTGCTTCGCTGTTAGCTTTAACAGACAGAAACTTTGTATGCTGTTAAAGCTAGCATACAAAGTTTCTGTCTGTTAAAGCCCATGTTAGTTAACAGCAAAACATGCACTACGATCGTTAGAATTTAAAATGCTCTGAGTAGTTAAGCTTCGCTCAAGTTTAGCTCACAGGATACCCTTTGCTGTTTTGTATATTTTATGGCCAGCTGACAAACGGCGTCACCTCCTTCCACCACATTAAGCTGCATGCAACAAACGCGAGGGTTACTCGCTGTTGCCGCATTGCACAATGCCAACTTGACGAAATCATTATTTCGCTCCGACATTTATTGATGCCATAAACTTGAAGATTTATGCGTGCGTCGCACTCTGCCACACCCCCTTTGGCGTGTTGCACCGCAACACCGCTGTGGCAAATCCCAAACTGAAACTCAAACCCTCGTAACACCCTAAAACCCACCCGGTAATGGTATCACTGATACCCACAATTGTGTGCCAATGCCAACTCCAATTCCCCTTCTTTTCGCTATTTGGCCATGTCAAATTTTTCATTGGCATATTGCAGCACAGTGGGAAGCTTTTGTTTGCGCACAGTTGGCGTTGAAATTATTTTGACGAAGCTATTTCGCTAGAATTTAAACGTGTGAAAATTGTAGAAAATTAATTAAAATTTCTGTTAATGACAGTGATTACAATTTTAATAAATATATTAAAAAAAAATTAAAATTTTTATTATTTTCTATCCCCACCCCCCATACCCCCACAAACACACCCCCACATTTTATCCCTTATAAACATGCTTCTTTTTTTCGAAACTCCTTTTTATTTATTTAAACTAAAATTAATCAATTCATTTAATTTACTTGTATAGTAAAACTTCTTGTCAAAATAATTATGTCCACAACTGTATAAATCTCATAGTGTTTCAGTACTGCTCGATAAGTCGCATTATTCAGTCCTCTTTTCACTACTTTTCTTTCTTACACTTATGTACAGAAGTATGCACACACACACACAACAGCAGCGTGTTAATTTATTTAAATTGACTACGTGCAAAGTTTACTTGCTTGCGTCTTGTGCCACGCCTCCCATTCTACACGCCCCTTGCTCCCGTCGATGCGTTTGAGAGTTGGAGAGAGGAAGAGATAGGGGAGGGGAGCTGAGGAGGAGCAGTAGCTGTCTCAATGTTTGCACAAATTTCACATTTTACTGCGCATCGTCGACTCCGTTGTCGTTTTTGTCTTCAAATGCAAACCAATTTGCAAACGTCGCCGGAATGTGTTCCCGAGATTTACGGACACCTCGACGACTCCCCGAAGACGCTACCATTTTTGGATTATATCAGGTTATAAAACGTATAAAAGTTACTTCTTAAATTTCATAAAATTTTCTTATTTTACAGGCACACTTAGTAATCATCGTGCAGCTTAAACGAAGAGGGAGAAGAGATTTAAATTGGTACGGCTATAAAAACAATTAATGAAATTTGATTTAAATTAAATTAAGACAAGATTTTTTAATAAAAAATAGTATATTCAAATAAAATATGATTTGAAAGAGGATTCTAGTTTCTATACCAAAAGTTCTACTATAAATATTATAATTAAAAATATCTGGCTGATTAGTTTCTTAAGCTTACGAATTATACCCATAATGTCTTTAACTAAAGGACCCTATACCCTACCATGTAGCGCAGCTGGCAAACGCGCGCGCATAAAACTCATTTGAAAGAGTGCCTTGACTCCCACTCCCAATGTCAGCTCCCAGTTCGACACTCCTGGTTGTGAATCCAACGCTCCGTGGCTGGACGAGACAACAGCTTGCAGTCGGTGGTTGGAGAAGTGTACTTCTGTATCCGATTTGTGGATTGGGCGCTGGAGCATGCACATTGCCTGTGGGTAGTTGGGGCCATGCGTGAGCACAGCTGTGCTGCTCCAGCTTGCAGATCCCCAGGCTGTCTTGCCAACAATTCGCGTGTCAACAATAAGCGCAATAACTTAAGTTGCATTCAATGTGCTCGGAAAGCGCGTCCGTTGACTGCAACCAACTGCAGTTGCTGCTGTCTTCAATCTGCTGTCTCCTTGCTCCAGCCAGCTAATTAACTGGCAAATGAATTTCAACAACCGCCAGCGTTAAGCAAACAAAACATTGTCCACTTGAGCATCACATCCTTCGGCTGCTTCGGTTACAACTCCTTCAATGAAGTGGCGTGCGCCTTGTCACGCATTCCTGACTGCTTCTTGTTGCCGTTGGCCAAGTTAGTCAGTTTAAGTTATTCATGAGCTCCTAAAGACACTGAGCTGCAACAATAAAGTTAAAGAGCTGCTCATTTACAAATAATTTTGTTTAATGCTTTGGTTTGTGGCATATTCATCATAAGTAGTTTAACAGTGATTATATATTTTTGGAAGCTATTGCTCCTGAAGCTTAGAGTTATTTATATATCCACAGCTTTAACAATTGTCTTTTGGTTAAAAGAAATCAGTTGAATAAATAGAAAACTAAATTCCATAAACTAAATTGAGCTAAATGATAAATTTGCAACAATTTTAATTAATAACGCTCTGATTATATATATAAAGTAGATCTATCTATATATATCTGCATGTTTATATATAATTATTGTTAGTTATGTATATAGCTTGTATATACCAATCACAAAACCTTTTCTATTTCTCAAGTAAAATAATCAGTAAGGAAATATGCAATAAACAAATTACGTGCTAACACTAAACAATAAATTTTGAATGCTCGATTTAAACCTACTACATACATATTTGTTGTGACTAGATTTCATAAATGTTTGGCATATTGACTTAATGCCTAAAAGCATGCTTAATCCGTAACTAAGTCAAGCGATTGTTTTTCAAGAAACTGGCCAACAACAGCAATGCAAAGGATGAGGTAAGGAACACACTGCCCGGTATGGAGCGACGTATGTATAAATTGGGATCACGTTCACGTTGGGCAAACAGTTCCACATCTGCTTCATAAGTCTCATAATTATTCCAATTCAGACACTTCTTAACCGCATAGTCCCAGCGTCGATAGAGCAGCTCACGACCTATACAAACAAACATAGACTTAAAGTTCTACAGTTATAAAAGCCATCAAAGTACTTACGATTCTGTGTTGTTGTGGGCGAGAAGACATCTGTGGGCGGTGCATACATACGGGTCGCATACGATAGGGAAACCACCCGCATGGTTACGCCGGCAGCTATCATGGCACCAAGGCCAGCTGGTGATGTGGTCTGTGGACGTTCCAGCATCCAACCAATAATATCAGCAATAAACTGCACCAGATGACTGTTCTCTGAGTACTCGCCGCCAAATGTTAAAACTGGTTGCATGCAACCAGGATCCCAATTGGGTGTGTCCCGCTTAAAGGCTTGTAATACCTCATAGATCTGAAATCCCGTTGCTTCATACGCTGCCTGTGTTATATTCTCAGCTGTCGTCTGACTGGTCAGGCCAAGGATAATGCCACGTGCATCGTAGCGCCAATAAGGCGCATACATGCCATGGAAGGCAGGCACAAATGTAATCTCCGAGCGTTTAGCTGCAAGACCGCACTCCGCATTCAACATGCTGGAGGAGCACGACGAGGAGATCATTGAGTTCTCACCAATGAAGGTATTAAGTGACTCTACAACATTATCATTCGAATTGATTTCCGTATTGATGCGTAGTCCCTGACGCAGCCAGTTAACGGTGGAGCCAGCGTTTGATATCGCACCCTCCAGCGTGAAATGAACATCGGCAGTGGGTCCCAGTTTGTGTGCTATGCCCGTTATCAGACCATTATCAGACTCAATCATCTGTTGTGCCGTATTGAGCAGCACAAAGCAGCTGTCGTCGAGCGTACAGACATTCTGACCCGCCTTGATACACAACTGACCCAATAGTGCTGATGGCTGCTCTCCAATCATGCCCGCAATAGGCACTCCCATCAATGGACCCTCCACAACGTAGCCAAATATCTCCGAATTGGAACGTATACGGGGCAGTATACCCAATGGCAGTTTGAAGAATTTACACAGCTTTACATCCCACTGCTGTGTGGCGACATTCATTAACGCCGTGTAGTGGGCATTGGTTACGTCTGTCGAATGCACGCCCACATCGATGCCACCGGTTAGATTCTGCAAAAGATACAATTATTATTATTTCAGGCGACTCTAAAAAAAACTCCCGTTGCTTACCCATAAAAGCCAGGAATCCAGTGTGCCAAACAAGCACTGCTCCTCCTCAATGGCCTTGGCCACCGCTGGTACATTCTCAACCAACCATTTGATCTTCAAGGCACTGAAACAACTACTCAGGGGCAGACCACTGCGATAACGTATATAGTTTACATTGCGCTTGACATTATGGAGCAGGGACTTGAGTATTGGAATACAGCGACAATCAGACCAACCGATTGCGTTGTGCAGAGCCTGACCCGTTTGTTTATTCCAGAGCACAGTGGTGCCACGCTGATTGGCAATGCCAATAGCAATGATGTCATGCGGACTGATTTCCAGTATCACTAGATTTTTATAGGCAGTCTGTTTGGGGTTCGTTTGTGAATGAAGTTGGGGGTTATATGATGAAGATGATATAATCGATTGCGTTACGCACCTCAATGCACTCCTGCATGTGTTTCCATATCTCAGCGGGATCGTATTCCAGCCAGCCGGCATTATGCACAATCTGCCGTAGTTTGAGTTCGTGATAGGCCAACACTTCGGCATTTTTCGTTGAATAAATCTATGGAAATAGAAATTGAGTCAGCATGTATGTATTGTATGCGTGTGTGCAGTGTATGTGAGAGCGTGTGTGTGTGTATTGGTGTGTTAAAATGTCTTGCATTGTGCGATATTTGTTTTTGGCTTTTGGAACGCTTACTAGAAATCGGCAGTGGGTGCTGCTCACGTATGCAACGCCAATGAGTGCTCCAAATCTTCCATAGCGCTCGTCGTTCATATTTTGCCGCAATTAAATGGGAAACAAGCACGTGCCGTTTTGTTCTAAGTGTGAAGCGCGCAAAAAATGCGTCGCTCACAAAATTTGTTTGATTTGTATTTGTGTAAATATGTTGTAGTCACCACGCCCACGCCTTCGTCTTGCTGTCTTCGACGACCAGCCGCCCAAAAGAAATTCCTCTGTGTACACAATTAAATATGATGCATAATTTAAAGAAATCAAGCAAGATTTTTAAACAACTCATTGATTGTTATTTAAGCAGCGGTATGTCAGTGTGACTGCAGTCTTATAAATGAGAAATACTGCTTCTTTGACGAAAAGCAAAATACCATAAAAATATTCAAAAATACTGCAGGGAATTTTTTAACGAAAATAAGTATAAGACTATTTAAATTGAATGTTCTTCTTAGATTGATGTAATACAAATGATGTAAATAAATGCATGTAAATTTAAAAGGGTTTTGAATAGAAGTCATTTTTTCCTGTAATTTCACGTTACGTCTGAATTTACGCATCAGCTAATACACATGAACCGTTAAATTTAACGAACTTTATATATTTTTTTCGTCATTTGTTTATCTTCCCAAACAATCAATCAGTTAGGTATTCCGCATGCCTTAAAACCAGCTTGCTCATGTCTGTAGTATAGCTTACTTAATATGTTTCTTATCGAAGATAGCAATATAACAATATAACAATTGTTACATTGTCAGTTCAACTAGTGCGGCCAGATACTCTGTAAAAATAAGTTTTTATTTTTAAAAGTTCCTCATAATAAAAACTTACAAAGCCTGTTTTTAAAACAATTACCATCCTAGTACTTGCTTTTCAATATTTTACCGTTCTTCATTCTTCAATTACGATTTATTACACATAACAAAGATTCCGTTTCATCAGAACAGGGTATAATTCTGCTGAGTCATGCGCAACTTGCACATTTACGTTGTATAAGACTAGATTAAACAGAAAGTATAAGACTGCGCATAGACTTTGTGACTCTGAGCAATCAATTTAACAGTTCGATTGTTAGTGGAACTAGTGTTGCCAGTAGCTTATGTAAAACTAATAATTATTATTATTTAAGTAAATATTTATGTTTTAAAAAATTTTTGCATATTTTATTAACTAATGAAATAGTTTTGTCTAACTTTTGGCAACTAAACGTTAAGACGCGTTAAGATATTCTTGGAAAGTTGGCTAGAAAATGGCTAGATTCTCAGGCTACGACGCTCAGCATTTGTTTGTGAGCGCTGAGAGCAACAACAAACCATTTCCAGTATAAAACAAACACACCGCGGTGGTCTAGAATTAGTAACTCACTGGGAGCTGACGAATTTAGTTCTTCTTTCTGTGCTGTAAAATGATTATTAGCTGCGCTCTTTTTATTACGGCGTGTGTGCTGCTGCACTGGCTGTATAAGATCAATAAGGAATATTACATCTTGGCGTTTTTCGCTCGACGAGTACGTACCAAAGATGGCAGACCGGTAGATAGCATTGTGGCCACGCCCAAGGGGCGTACAATATTTGGGAACTGCTTCGATTTGTGGGGCAAAGACGATGGTAAGTGATCACTGATCAGTGAACTCCTTGCTCAACTAATTCCATACTCTCTGTTTACCTTATGTCTCTCTACCTCTCTCTCTCTCCCTCTTTCTCTCTCTCTCTCTCTCTTGCCTCTCTTGTTCTCTCCCTCTCTCAGCTGCCGTTTTTATGCAAGGCCGCCAAGTAGCCAAGCAAGTAGGCGGCGATTCGTTAATGTATACCTTAGGCGTACCAATTTACATTATGATGGATCCAGAGATTATTGAATTTGTACTGAATAATTCAAAGCTAATAACAAAAGGCTTGGCATATGGCTATATGCGTCCAGCACTGCGAACCGGCTTATTAACTTCCACAGGTAAATCAAAGTATAGTACACTGGAAAAAGTGACTTGAAAATAAAATTACAGGGCAAAAATGGCACATGAGACGTAAGATGATAACTCCCACCTTCCATTTCAATATACTGGGACAGTTCCAGGAAGTCTTTAGGTAAATTAAATATTTGTAGAATCCGAGGATTTTAACCAGATAATTTCCCCCCATTAAAAAACAGGGCGGAAAGTCAAAAGTTTGTGAACCAGTTCCAAAATCTGTCGGAGAGTGAAATTACCGTTAACGAACTCATACCGAAATTTACACTCAACAGCATTTGCGGTGAGTCTAAATTTAGAATTTATTAATTACACTTAATTGAGTGGGAAATGCGAATTGTTTACAGAAACTGCAATGGGTGTGAAATTGGACGACATGACCGAGAAGGGGGATCGTTATCGCGAGTGCATCAAAATGATCGAGAAACTGTTTGTGAAGCGTCTAAGCAATCCTCTGCTCTACAGTGATACGATGTACAATATGTTTGCCGCCAGCAAGGATGAGCCTTTCCTGAAGGAAGTGCATAATTTCTCTAGTGAAATTATAGCCAAGCGTCGCATTATGTTGGAAAAGGAACTGGAGCTGAGAAAGGTCGATCAGTTGCCCGATGACGACATGTGAGTTAATTACTCAAAAATTATTATAGAAGAAATTAATTTGATTACATGATTTCATCAGTTACGTGAACAAAAAGCAAAGATTTGCCATGTTGGATACTCTCATTTGTGCGGAGAAGGATGGTCTGATTGATCACGACGGCATTTGCGAGGAGGTGGACACTTTAATGTTCGGCGGCTTTGACACCACCTCCATTTGCCTCACATTCGGACTGATGAGTTTGTCCTTGCACGAGGACATTCAGGAGCGCTGTTACCAGGAGATCCTGGAGCACATCGACGGTGAGTAGGTCTGTAAGTAATATTTAAACATATATTAATATTTTTTTTGGTACAGATGACCTCAGCACTCTGGACTCCAATCAGTTGTCTAAGCTGAAGTACATGGATCTCTTCATTAAGGAAACCCTTCGCATGTATCCCCCAGTTCCAATTATGACTCGTGACACTCCAACCGAGATGGAAATTCCTAATGGTCTCATTCTTCCCGCCGGTACACAGCTTGTAGTGAGCGTGGTGGACTTGCACAAGAATGCCAAATTATGGGATGAACCAGAAAAGTTTAATCCAGATCGTTTCCTGCCCGAAAATAGCGAAAATCGCAGCACATACGCTTTTATTCCCTTTAGTGCCGGTCAGCGTAATTGTATTGGTAAGAATAGTGATTTTATTTAAACCTACATATACTAATCTTTTATTTGTTTTGATAGGTCAAAAGTACGCTCTGCTCGAGATCAAGACTTTCCTGACTTTTATTCTCAAGCAATTTAAGCTAATGCCAATTACAGATCCCAAAGATCTTGTTTTCCATAGTGCCATTACCTTGGGTGTGAAAAATAACATTCGTGTAAAACTTGTACGACGAAACTAATCATTAAACTAATATTTAATATATAAATATATTAAAATCGTGTTTTATGGTATGGGTGAACTTAAATTTGGCGCTCAAAATACAAGTGTGCCGAAGTATATCAAAAGTATATTAATACTGCAAACTGCTCTTAAGTTGGCAGCTTTGGCGCGTAAAGTAATCAAGTTGGCAGCACTGTGTCCAATGAGCGTGCGCAGAGCGCGTAAAACAAAACTGAAAAAACAGAGAGACAGAAGACGTCGCGCACGCAACGGTGTTTTAGCATTTCCTAAATAAAAATAAAACCATTCTTTGATATTGATGCGCAATTGAAAGCTTAATCAATGCAAAGAACTTGCCCAGAGTTTTACAACTTAATTCAACATAAGACAAACAACTGCAGTGCAATTAAACAAATTGAAGCGAATAAGAAAATCTTTCGCGATTGCTTCGAAAAGCAAAATCATAACAAAATCAAAGAAAATGCAACGATATTATGCGGAACGGGAGACAACGGGTCCAGAGTTTGGTAAGTCCTTTTATTTTTTGTGTAAGTACAATACACAATTGGACAGTGCAGAATCAACCCCCAGCCAGGCAGCAGCAGCCCAGCAGGCAGAGACAGGCACACAGGAGTCTTCCCCTAATAGAGCGAAGACGGTCTAAGGGTTGCTCTTGCTCCTGTTGTTCTTGTTGTTCTCATTGTTGTTGTTGTTATTGTTTCTGCACAACGAAGAACGTAGAATGTGAAATATACTGTGACGCAGATTTTAACGATTTTTCCCAAAAACCAAACTCCCCATAGACGATCGGCTTATAAAACTGGTACGCGCCAATCCTGCCATTTATGATGTGAGCCATCCGCACTATCGGCGCAATCCCGTTAGAGTGGACATATGGGATCGGATTGCGAATGAACTCGGGGCCTCATGTAAGTAAAAAGCTACACAAATGAAGAAAACTTTCTAGTGTATCAAATAATTGTTCGAAAAATAAAAAACTTTTATTTTTATAATTAAAACTTTTTTTTTTAATCTTGATTTACTGATAGTAATAATTTGTTTATTTAAATTTCAGCACGTTTTCTGCAAACGAAATGGAAAAACATACGCTACAATTATCTGCAGGAGATCAAGGCGCTGGAAACGGGTCAGGTCAATCCGAATGTACGAAAGCGACGCTTCACCGAGGATTTATCCTTTCTACAAAACACCGCACAAACGTACAACGTGAAGAAGGCACAATCTTATGTGACACAGACCAGTGCTTCAAATAATGCTGGCAGCGACGATAATGATAGCAACAGTTTTCTGTATCCCGATCCGGAGCATTTGCGTATCGATCCATCGGATAGCTATGATATTATTGAGCTAGATGATAACGATAGCGAGGACGAGGGCTCGGCGCCTGTGGATGGGCATAGCGATAATGAAATTGTACCCGAACTTATGGTCATGGAGGATGAACCCAAACCCGATGTCACCATACAACAGTCGTCATTATTGTCACTGGCTGTCAATGGCAACGGGAATGGCAATGGCAACGGCCACGGCAACAGCAGTAATAGTCACAACAATACCCAAGTTAGTTCCCCGTCCTCCTCGCCACTGCTGACACCCATGGTGGTCATGGGCAACGGCGACGAACCGTCGGATATGAAACCACAGTACCATCAGCATCAACATCATCCCCATCTTCAGCTGCATCAACAAAGAGAAGAGAGCAAATCGCACAGCAATAACACTTCGCTCTCCAATGGCGAAGTGACCATTGAGCCCATATTTAAATCCGCAGTTACACGTCGCTCGGCGCCCGTTGGCGATATCATGGCGAATGCGGCGAAACGAAAGGCGATGGCAGCTCCGCTGCCAACTTTAACGCCCATCAATGATCCCATTGAGCTGTATTGCCTGTCGCTAGTGGACACACTGCGTAGCATGCCCAGATCGGAACGGGAACGGGTCAAATTTGAGTTTGCCAGCATACTGAAGGATGCCAAGTACAAGGATGAGGCTTAAACCCATCAGGTTTAATCGTTTTGGGATCCTTGGATCATCTCTATGCATACGTACAATTTAAAGTAATATTATTTATATATTATATTATGCAAATTTTACAGAATTTTTCTAAGACGCTACTTAGGCTAAGCTTAAAGTTTATACTTAATTTACAAAATTATTAGATTTTCTTTTAATTACAATGATGTAGTATGTGTGTCCATATCTATTCAGTTGTATCAACAAAATAAAAATGAATTGCATACGTAATTCGAAAAGATAAACAGTGTTAGATTTTCCCCACCTGTTCCCAAAGATAGAAAAATATTATTTTTTTTTATTGTTTGCAGCTCAAACGCGATTTATTTTGCATAAGTATTAGTTGTATTTAAGGTATTTCGTAGTCGAAACATTACAGATATCAGAAAGGTTAAAAAGAATTTCTATAATCGAAGATCTCGGAAACAAACAATTAGTCGCACCTTGAAAAAATTCTGTTAATCTACAACTATTCTTAGTACTCCAATATAAAATCTACAAAAAGGTGAAGCTTAGTCAGATACAAAATGAAATCCCTCAAATTTTACAAATAATTATTAATATATATTTCAATGTATAACGCATACGACTTACGTACAATAATAGGATTAATAATAATATATAAATTATATATGTAGTCATATGTTAGACTTTAGCAAGCAAAACTTAACACTAATAGTTACGTAGTTGCGTCGTTACGTGTTAAATGAAAAAAAACCAAAATGAAGCCATCTAAAACTATATAGACTAACTAAATACATGTGTTATTTAGTATAGGTAATTAACAAACATATAAAAACAATTGCAAGTCTGAGCTGCTGCTATAACTATAGTGCATAAAATCTAGGATTATCTACGATTCGCGTTGCGGCGTATTCAAAACCGAACTTTGATTCTGCAACTGACGACCGTTGTTATTCGTTGCATTTTGGCCTGTCTTATTGTTATCATCGGTGTCCAAAATGTCCGAGAGATCGTACATATTGGGCTGATAAGCCATTAGCTCCGAGCCGCTATTAGCTGTGAGTAAAAAATAAAATGATATAAGTATAAGTTATAAGCAAAGGTTATACACACAACCAAACACACCTTTCTTATCACCGCCCATGTTATCGTTCAAAAACGATAGACCATAGTTATCCAAGACATCTGAATCATTGAAGAGCTGCAAGTACAAAGAGTTTTGAGTATTTTCATTTAATTAAATTTCTATGGGAATTCTTGGAGCAGTGTATGCACAGGCTGATGGTTTGTGGTTGCACAATGCTGACCTTTGATAGCAGCTCGTCGTCGGTTAGCTGCAAGGCAGGCATCCTGCTGACAGCCTGGATGTGCACATAGAATAAAATAGTTATACATTATGAACTGATTGCCAACAAAGTGCGGACAGACGGACAGCTTTTCAGTAAAGTTAATCTCTCTCTATCATTTAAGCTTTTGGAATACTTACACCCATTAGCATGTTCTGATCTATCGACACACCCTCGCCGCGTAGCAGATCCTTGAGTGATTCCAGCTCATCTTGCATGTTATCCAAATGGCCACTCACGTCGTCACTGCAACAAGTAATTGGTAAATCACTTTTTTCGACTTGTAATTCAGGTTGAACCAACCGTGTTTCGTGTGAATTATTATCGCCAGTGTATTTGGCTACAGTCATAGGTTGTTGCTGTTGTTGTTGCTGCTGCTGATGCTCCTCTGCAATTTCTTTAACAGCAGCGGCTGCCTTTGAAGTGGATGCCAAATTGGCATCTGTTACCAAGGGATTCTCATTGTTTCCAACCAACTCAAATGAAATGGGCATATTGGCAAACTTTCCATTATTCACTGTGGAGAGTCCATACTGCTGCTGCTGATCCAGTTTGTTAGCTGTCGCATCCAGGCCAGTATTGCCATTGCCAGTGGACAGTAGTGAATCGTCCTGCAGAGAAATAAATCGTTTAATTTCTCGCTATAAATTAGTTAATCAAGTACTTACTTCAAATATATTTGAGGGCATATCGTTGCTTATAAAGTTGACATTGTAGAGCTCTGCATTGTTAGTCTCTGGCTGATCCATTAAGCTGGGCATATCCGTTGTTGCATTGCTTACATCCGGCTCAGTTTTGACCAGTAGCGGTTGCGGCATTGTCTGCACCGGTTCCTTGGCCTGGGAGCGTGTACGTTGTGTCTTCGGTGACACCTCCAGGTCGACAGGCAACGGACTGGCCATGTCTGCCAGACGACGACGCTGCTTGTTCTTCTCCTTAAGCATCTGACGGTTACGTGCCTCCTGTTGACGCACCATGGGCGTGGTGAGCACATGCAGTTGCTCATCACCGCTGTATGGACTATTTGGACTGGGCAACAGATGCTGTTCCTGCACATGGGAATCGGGTGCCTCGGTTACCGTATAGAGAGCTTGCTGGCCAGCTGGCGAACGCGCTGCATTGCTAGCTGCCGCTGCTGCTGCATCACCACCAGCCAAGAGTTGACCAGTAATGAAATCCTCAGCACTCTGATTCGAATAATCATAGTTTTGTGAGCTGCTAATGCTTATGTTGGATCGTGGTCGCTCCATAGCCAATGGTGAGGCACTTTCAGCATCATAGTGACTATTGGGATTCATAACCTCATCGAGTAGTTCCTCGCTAAGCTCGTGTATAACTGGGCCGCTCTCACTTTCCGACTCACTGGCGTTGCGCTGACGCTGACAAGCATTTTCCGGCGTATCGTTAATCATCAACTGCATGTGACGCTTGACACCAGACATGTTACGCGACGGTTGCACAATTGATATAAGAAACTGTATGAGTTTGTTAACAATTTGCTGCTGCTTTGCATGCTTTTGGCGCAGCGAGGCAATCTCTCGCCAAAGTGCCTCATTTTCCTGCTTCATCACCGAGAAACGGGAGTCCAAATTATCCTGACGTCCACGCATCGCCTTCACATCGTTCAGCACCTTGGACACCGTCTCTGGCTTCAAAACACTCTTCTCATCCACACTCTTGGTATTCGAAATCTTGCGCTTGATGTGATCTAGGAGATACGGATAATTGCGCTTGAAGCACGGATGCGAGAACTCAATCTCATCGCGATCAAAGCGCA
The DNA here is from genome assembly GCA_035046005.1 of Drosophila acutilabella. NCBI lineage: Eukaryota > Metazoa > Arthropoda > Insecta > Diptera > Drosophilidae > Drosophila > Drosophila acutilabella. Next base: position 8,372,741 of record JAWNOK010000024.1, on the reverse strand, counting down.
AGCCACCGTTTTCGATAGAGGTGATCTTATGGAAACCATCTAAAGGGTATAGTGTATTTATGGTATTAATTATCATTATTATTATTATAAATAAATTAAACTTACACATGTTTAACTGGCGTATGAAGCTGGCCATGTTGTTGTGCTTGTAGTTAAGTGGCAACAACTCACGTGCAAACTGCGCCTGATTTTGTATAATAAAACTGCGACCATCCTAAAAAACAGTTTAAAAACAACAATAAAAGATAAGCAAAAGTTTTAAAATTAATCAAAAATAAAAGAGACTTCCATGTACATTATTACTAGTGTCAAATAAATCCTGCTATCTCATTGCTAACATTTAAGATAAAAGTATTTGTATTGCACTCAGCCAAAAACCACAACAATTGCTTTTATGGGTAATTGTGATAAGAGCGCTTGATTCAAATATAATTATCTAATTACGCATAGAGGCACAGCGTGTGAAATGTGGAAGTGGTAAACAGCAACAACGAAAAAACATGTTTGGCGAAAGCCCAACCAAAACAGAATGATTACAAAACAGAAAAGGGCTGTAAAATACTGTATTTAATTGTACACAGAGTCAAGCAATCAGACGGATAAGTGGAAATTATATTTTTTAGAAATGCATTTGATATGGAGGACACGCACGTACGCACTTAGCATGTAAAGCGAGAGTAAACAAGAAGAGGAAAAAAAGAGAGCAACCCCACAGAGTGCATACGTGCCACTCAGCACAACGGGCAACAACAAGAAACGTGCAGACAACGATGACGTAGTGAAAGTCAGTCAGTGTGCATGTGAAACATCTGCGTATTGTTTGTGTTGCCATGTAACCTTGTTATATTTTTCCACCATGTCTTAAATGAGATGTAAATAAACAATATGGCGACATACCTTGCTCCAACAAATTAAATTATTTGTTTCCGGATCATCCACCAGGCGCCAGAGTTTTGCCAAAAAGGCTGGCACTCCGCTGCCCGTTCCTGTTTCACCAACCGTATGCATGGTGCGACGTGATCGCTGCGGCTGCTGCTGTTGATCCTCGTCGTCCTCCTCTTCCTCCGTTGATTCGTGCTTAAATTGCACGGCTTTCAAACTTGCTCGCGTCTTGGACATATAAAGCGACGTTTATAACTGCATACAAATTAGCACCAAATGAAAACTTAAATTAATACATATCAATTTTCATTTTCATGCACAGTTCATAGCAAGTCGTCATACAATAAAACAAGTGTGTGTGTGTGTGTTGGTGTGTGTGGGCTACCTACCGCAACACTTTACAGCTGTTTTCTTTCTTTTAAAACGTTTTTTGTTCACAAATTAAATACCTTTTATTTGAAATGTCCTTTTTGTTGTTTAACTTTTATATTCACTTTTCACAATGTATAGTTTTTATGTATTTTTGAGCTAATTATTACACAGCGTAATTGTTGAACTACACGAATAAAATGTTTTCTCTTCTTCATCCGCACGGTCTATCGTTATCGCTTACAAAGCAGAGTAGAAAGAAACCTATCGAAGACAACGCTGCTGCTATTTATATGTTTTTAAAGCATCGAGTACTCGCTAGTACATTCCGCCGCGATTCAACTGTTGCTCGGGGCAGCACAGACTCGAATTTAAATAAAATATAAATTACGTCGTAGATCCGTATTAAAGAGCTGTAAGGGTGTTCTTATGTGGGAAAGAAAAGTAATAATTACCAAATTATAAAAGAATACTTACTTATTTCACATAATTTAAAAGCAAAGTTAATAATATAATATTAATATTAATAATATAAGATTCAAATATGAATCTTAAATTTATTATTTATAAATGCTGGCCCATTTTGATTAAAATCTTTTTTCCTCCAAAATTGTTGTCAACTTCTTCACAAAAAATCGATTTTTTAAATATGAATCGATGTATCGCGATTACACGTCAACATCAATACTGGAATCGATTTTAGTTCCAGCTCTAATACAACCCTACGCACGGCTGTTTTTGCCAAATAGTATCTTAAAAGCCATCTAATTTTTTATAAAAAATGACAAAACAGGTACTTAATGATACCTTAAGTGAAAAATTGAATCGGATATAACAAACTTAGTACAAGTCAAAAGATTAAGCCAAACTTATTGCCTCCTGTGATCTGTGGTAGTCGCCGAATCTAAGCATTTAGTTAAACAATAACAAAATGGTCGATCCGCTGTGCAATTATAACGTATTGGAGTCAATATTCTCATATTTGGAGCTTAGCGACTTAAATCAGTGTTCGCAAGTTTGCAAAAGCTGGTATCACTTCCTGAACGATGAGAACAGTGATGTTTGGCGATGGCATTGTCTACGCAAGTTGCCTAAAGAGTCGGTTAAATCCGACCTTCTCTCGTCTGTTACCACCTACAAGACAAAATTGCGGGCTTACCTTCATGCCTGGAATCCCCAAGATTGCTCACGCAATGTATACATTAAGCCCAATGGATTCACTTTGCATCGGTAGGCGTAATCCAATTTTTTATGTAAATAAATACTAATTTCTGCTTATTGGTTATTTCAGTAATCCGGTAGCACAAAGTACAGATGCGGCGAGAGCTAAAATTGGATTCCGTCAAGGTCGACATGCGTGGGAAGTGATCTGGGAAGGTCCACTTGGAACAGTAGCCGTTATTGGCATCTCCACAAAGGAGGCAAGTCTGCAATGTCTTGGCTATGTGGCGCTTTTGGGCTCCGATGAGCAGAGCTGGGGCTGGAATCTGGTAGAAAACCATCTCTTACACAATGGTGACATGCAAGGCAGCTATCCGCTTTTAAATAATGCCCCCAAGTATCAGGTTGGTGAACGCATTCGTGTCATTCTCGACTGCGATAACAATACTCTGTCCTTTGAGAAAAACTATGAGTTTCTGGGCGTTGCGTTTAGGGGTGAGATTTTTACTATTGTGCTTGTTCACTACTCTGTACTTAATGCGGTTTTATTTGCAGGTTTGCCAGACAAGAAGCTTTATCCTACGGTATCTGCTGTTTATGGTAACACTGAAGTATCAATGGTCTATTTGGGAACACCCTTAGATGGTTAACTTCACATAGCACAGATGCAGCCTTAATGCTGTGCAATTTGTAAAATAAAGTATATACTTATAGTTTTCGTTGAGATTCCCTCAGTAATAAGAATGTGCAACACTTAACATTTCTGTCTAGTTTCTAGTTTCTTTTGTACAAAACTGTATGCATTTTGTTGATTTTATATACGCCAAAGTTAAAATCACCGCTATTTGTTCTATATACCAATTAAGTTTAATTGTACGAATCAAATAAATAAGTAGTTGTAATTTCATACAATGAACTGCTTAAAATAGGAATCAACTGTTCTTTTAAAACCCTTTGAAAATTATAAAAACAAAATACACGTACATTCCATAAATAGTATTTTAAAATTGAATTCAATACCGAACAGTATAAATTTGTTTGCAGCCAACAAAAAGGATTGCCTTCCAGATACATGAAAGTTTGTACTTTTGCCAATTATGGCACATTTGGTTATCCCCGCATCAAGGACTCCGTGGCGCAACGGTAGCGCGTCTGACTCCAGATCAGAAGGTTGCGTGTTCGATTCACGTCGGGGTCACAGATGTGGTTTACTTTTTTGTTGTCCTAGAAAGGACATGCGCGTGTCATCAGAAACAATGAGAAGATTGATGATTGGGGGAAAGAAACATTGTTTTAAATACTTTTGGAGATATTTGACTTGTAACTATTAATTAGTTTTACTAAAATATTAAAACACAATTTTTTTTAACAATATTTAAATATTTATTTTTATTGTATACATCAAGCGAATTTTACTAAGTGCAAGAAACAACATTTGTATAACGATAAGCATTTCTTTTATGTTTAAATTTAAAAACTGATATGCCATATCAATTTATCAATGACATAATTTAAATAATTATAGTATATATTTATTTTATGTTTATGTTTTTACGTTTTGTATATAACAAGAAATTTCAATGGTTCATTTCTTTACTAATTTTTATAATTTCATTCATATGTATATATAAATATATGTATTTATTTATATGTATATTTGTACATAAGTATGTAGATTATTTATACGAATTTTAATCTTAATTGTAAATTCCCTAAACGGTTTGCATGATGTCTCAATAGTTGTTCCCTTATTGCGTTCGTATGTATATATAAAAAATATTCTTTATTATGTGCTTCGACTTGCGATTAAAATGAACAAAACGTAAGAATGTTAAACTACCAACCAACACCAAAAATCGCGATGCTTCCTCAAGTTTCGTTTTCGTTTTTTTCGCAAACAAAACTAAACATTTTTAACAATTTTTAACACAAGCCAAAAACTAATGTTTTTATTTGCTATTGACTAGGTTTAGGAACTCCTCGCGGGTTTTTGGATCATCACGGAATACGCCGAGCATAGTTGAGGTGACAGTTTTGCTATTGATTTTCTGCACACCCCGCATCACCATACACATGTGTCTGAAATAAATATAAATATTAATTAAAACTAGTTATCTATTAATGTTGATAATAGAACTCTAAAAACTAGTCAACAACAGCTTGGTAAGCATTGCTTGCATTATTTCACAAGCAATGAGCACAAAGCTGACTTTAGCCACTCCGAAAGCACAAGCATCGGTGGTTCAGTGGTAGAATGCTCGCCTGCCACGCGGGCGGCCCGGGTTCGATTCCCGGCCGATGCAATTTCCTTTTTTTTTATTTTTTTTTATTTTAGTAGAGATTTATTTATTGTTTTACTTACACGCCCTCGACGACAACGGCTACTCCTGCTGGCTGCACAGCTTGTGTCACTGCAACGGCAATCTGCTTGGTCAAGCGCTCCTGGACTTGCAAACGACGTGAGAAGATCTCCACAATGCTATAAAAACCTTGGAGTAAGTTAAGTTCATGACTTGAGTCGTATTGCTGCTTACCGAGCCAGTTTACTAAGTCCCAAAATCTTATTGCATGGCAAGTAACCAATAGAAACTTTGCCGTAGAATGGCACCAAGTGGTGCTCACACATGGAGAACATTTCAATGTCCTTCACAACAACCATCTCATCGTGATCCTCATCGAAAACAGCGCCGTTTAGTACGTCTAAATAGAAAGGAAAATAGCTAAAATTAATATCCTAAAAGTCCAATAAGAATTCTCGCTCTCGCTTACGCTTGTGCGTGCTTGTATGTGTGCGAGTGAGTGTGTGCGTGTGTTTATGTATGGCATATTTTATGCTAGATTTATTTGCTCAATGAAATGCATGGCATAACTGAATCTTAAGTTGAAGTATTCCACTTGACTCTCAATGGCCGCGGTCGCAGTGGTTGGAAGGAGTAACTGTGTGTATGTGTGAATGCTAGCGCCACTTGTTGGCCATTCTTTAAGAGCTTGAGCTTTCACTACTTCAGCTTTAAATGCTGCTACTGCTGCTGCTGTCGCTTACTCTTGTGACTTTTGCACACTTTTCGTGCCGTTTCAAGTGCTACGCCCACTTGACGCCCGCTGCAGAACTCTCTCGCGCTCTCCCCTCTCACACGCAGTCCCTCTCACACTCACACTCTGCCTGGCTCGCTCTGGCGCCCATCCTCCCTGCTTCAATGCTTGCAGCTGGTTACGCTCTTAAAAGCTCTTAAAGTGCAAGTTTCCTAACAATTCACAGTGACTCTCAACCAGCGAATATTCAATGTCAACAGATTCTGTGATTTGTTCTTGTGATTTTAGAATTTTTGCGTTTCATGGCTGGATTATTAAATTTAAATTTAAATTTGAAAGTAGCTATTTACATAGAGTTAACTAAGAAATCAACAAGCTAAAGACAAAATTCATTTAAATTATTTCTTTAAAACCGATTTAAACTAAGTAGGTTAGTGATAATGAAATGAAAATTTAACCAGTTCGAGGAGAATTACCTTCACTAATATCTGCTGTTGCTTGTAAATTTAAATAAGACTCTGACTATGTATTATCTGATATATTTAATGAAAGGTAGAACCTGCTCAGCATTCTGAAATGCTTAGACTTAGAACCGGTCTACATACTTGCAATTTGTTTTACAAAAACAAAAATAAATACAAAAAAATACTAAAAAACCCGCTAAAGCTATTAAACAACACACGCAGATCGGATAACGCTTTAGTATTGAGAGCTAAACCCTTAAGAACTCTACGGTACAAAGCAAACATTGACCCAAATGGATTTCCTACATAATTTTTCAAAAAATACAGTTACATATAATGTCTAGCTTAGGGTACATATAGCGGATCAGCGACCCTTAATCACTTTGACAGTCTGTGCTGTAGATAATGCACCCGATAAAGCTGACTACTCGTATTTTGTCTTTTCAAATTTCCTGTCACCGCTGAGGTGATTCACTGCTCACTCAACTAGTTTAAGCGCATCTATGAGTAGCTGTGGAAATGCCCTGGAAGCCCCCAAATGAGACGAGTGACGCACTGTGCACAGGATTGAGCGCTGTTGGATCGCTGACCTGTTTTGCTAATTGGTCGCTCTCAGGTGCTAATTGTGCGACTGCTTGTGGAGTGAGCGACACGTGCGTACAGAAACTATGCAAATTGAGAAGATGACAGTTTACATACCTTCAAGATTCTGATCATAGCCCTTGGTGAAGTACAGCATTGCCTTGGCCGCACGTTCCGGTGTCTTGATGAGACCCTGTCTATCGGGATTCTCGCCCAATCCGCCCAAGAGCAGGCGATAGGAACGCGCCATGTCGGGCAACAGAGCTTCCCGCGTTGGTGGCTTATGGTCCAGCTCCAGATCATGATGGAAAGTGCAGTTCTCATGCCCTGTAATCATAATCAAAAAAGAGAAGAAGCAGAAATAGAAACTTAGACCTTAGCAACGATTGGGGAGATAAGCAGCTCTACTAATTTGAGGGGATGATTGAAATAAACGAACATCAACATAAAAATAAAAAGTCCCAATGGAAATAGAAATCAAAATCAAATCAATAAGATTTTAATCAATTCGTAACCTTTGACCTACCACGCGGGAGACAAAATTCAGTTGTAAAAGCTTATCAGTAAAGCATATAAAATAAACATGTAATTATAGATTAAATAGAAAATAATAAAAATTGTGTCCGTCGGGCGCCGTTTAATTGTCGTTTTGGGTCAGTGTAGCCTATGTTGGCTAGACTAATTAAAGTTTGGGGTCGTCTAAGGGTTAATGCATTAACCAAAGCTCTATTTGCCCTATTAAATCAATCAGCAAAACTAATCAAAACTACACAGTGCGAAATTAGTTCCGCAAACCCATAGCGATGCCTATGCCTATCCCGTCAGCAACCCACTACCTGGCGTCGTCGATGTACGTGGTGTCATTGGTGTTAACGGTTGTGTACCATCGTTTTCCGGTATGCTTGTGCTGCTCTTCAGTATCAGCCTGGGACGCGGTGTGCTGGGCACAATCTCATCCGAGGTGACTGCACCTGGGGTAGTAGGCGTACCCGTTACCGCTGCCACTCCCTGTGTGTCCTCGGGCGCTGGGGCCAAGGAGGAAGTGCCCGAGGTGCTACTTGTTGAGCAGACACTGTTGTTGCGGCCACGCGACAGGATGTGAGCCTGCGGAAAGTTCGTGTCGTCGATGGCATCGTTTAGCTCGCTGGCGCTCATTTCGGACAGTTGGCGTGTGAAACTCATGATTTTTTAAATCTTTTTCTATTGTTTTTTGTTTAACTTTCGAGTGTTTGTTGGTGCAAAACAAAAACTGAGCGCGCAAATAGAATTAGCCGAAAACTAAGCAGAAAACAAAGTATATATATAAAAAATACACAAAAACAACGTTTGGCTTGAAACAGTGTTGAGAGCGATTGATTGTATTTTCTTGAATTGGGTTTTTTTTTAAGCGTGTGTGTTTGCGTTGTGAAATGCTTGGAGCGACTGACTGCCAATCGCAAGCAGCGATGCTAATAAGAACTTAAAGCAGAGCTTTAAGCGACAAAAGTTTCACACGCACACACACAGCCACGTATTGAAACGAGGCAACGAACGAGCGAGCAACGAACGCACGAGGAACGAGCACACGAACGTAACTCACACGACGAAGGGAGAATGCAGCACGGAGAGCGACGAGCGCAGGTCTACAGTTTGAAGTTCAGTGCTTCTCAAACTGTTGGCATTGCTGTGTTGACTTTCGAACTTGTTGCTTTTTTCGGCGGTAGGCGGTGGGTGGTGTACGGTGGGCGGTGTACGGCTAACGGTGGTTGGCGCCAACTCAAAACTCCGTCCAAGGTTAGTTCTTTGTCTCGACTGCGATTTAAAACACAGTTTTTTGTTGTTTCTCTGTTTACCGTTGAGCCAGCACTCAAAGCCACTCCAAGCACTCAGCAATAAATCTGAGTTCAGTTGAGAACCGAGCACACATCACTGACACGACCGACGCCAGCAAACAAAATATAAGTAAATAAAAAATTCCAAATTTCCATCCAGCATGGCTCATCGAATTAAGCTCCGCTGTGACGACTTCGACGTCATTGGCGCCGTTCCACGTGACCTGTCCGTGATTAAGAATTTCCTGAAACGGGACTGTGCCGTGAAGCGGCTTATTGACATTGAGGAGGATTTCCTAAGGCAATGTCAGGAGCGGGGCGGTGATCCGATGAAGCCGGTCCAGAAACAGAACGGCGCTGCTCAAGGCCCACCAAAGGATCCCTGCGAAAGCAGCACGCCAGCTGGAGACAAAGGTTATTTGGATATCTGTGATCCTTGTCGACGCTTAAAGACGTCGGTGGTATTGGAAGAGGTACGTATTCAATAGAGTTGTCACCTTTGATATAGCATATCTTTCTTTACAGCTCACTAAGCCAGCTACCACCAATCCCGTCTACAATCATGGCCCACCACCGTACTTTGATGAGGAGACAGTTCTGGACAATTCACAGCCCATAAAGTTTCGATTCCGCAGGAAGGCAAACAGTTGTGACCTGGAGAGAAAGTCTAACTTACCCTGCACTCCTACGGAGAACACAAACGTTATGGTGCTGACCAACTGTGCCGATGTCATGGTCTGGCCCAGTCAAAAGGTGGCCCAAATGAACCGGGTACCTGTTACCCTACTCTCGGGCCCCGGTGATCTCACCGAGTACATGCTGGAGGAGGAGACAATCATGTAGAGCTGCCTGCTACGGCACTCTTTTTCATTACTACCTTTATTATTTGAAGACCTTAGAAACGCATTCGGAAATTGTGCTATATTTTCTCTCTTGCAAATTTGGAATTTTTTACAAAAAAGCTTTAATAGTAGCGCAGTGTTTCAGAGTAATCGGTATCAGAACTTGGGAAGCCACTGAAGGCACATCCCAAAAAACCTTTGCCTATCAACATCCCTTAGCCCTTTCCCAATAAAACCAGAAAATAAAATTGAATTTCTATGGCTTTAGCCTTAGAGTACCCAGAGCAGCCTCCTCCCACTGTGAGCTATGTCCCCGGGTAGGTGAATGAACCCGAAACCACAAAATCATCTCGTCGGCTCAATTTATGCATCCCGAAACTTGGAATACTAATCACAAACGAATTTCAAATTGAATGATTTCTTTTTAGGAGCTAGGATTGATCACAAATGTGGATTGTTACTGCGACATAGCTTATTTAGCATATGGGGAAGGTAAGCAAAGTCGACTCTGAAATACCCTTTGAAAAGACGAAGAGGGGATCTCATACAAAATAATCAAATTTTTGTGATTAGTAACACCCCCAAGTGGGGCCATAAACGTGTAGATTTTGATTGGTATTTAATTTAGCCCATAAACTGTGCAAGTACAGTAATACCTGCTATATGTATATTATATGTCAGCGATATCATCGAATTAATCTAATACATTATGGCTTAAACGATGACTGTGTTAGCCAATTGCAATGCATGCAATTAATGATCATTAACATTTTTCACAGGGCAGCTGCGTTTTTTCTGCCTATCTCTACCTCCTCCTCCCTGTATCTCAATCTTCTCCTTCTCTCTTTTAAGGCGTAATTGTTGCCTTACGGAATTCAACAATCTTAGGATAATTTCTGTATTAAGAAATTCTTAACTTAAATTTATTAAACTAAATTACTCGACAGTTTTGAGATCGATCAAGTCGTTCCTTTGTTTTAATTTTTTCTGTTTTTAGTTTTTGTGCTTCTGAATTGACCGCGATCGCTCAAATGTGAAACATGAAAGAAATAGACATACAAGTACTCAAAAAGACTAAAAAAAAAGACTGAAAATGAGAAATAATAAACCGACAAATTCGTCCAATTAAACGCTTTTAACCTTCAAAAAGTAGTACAGGTCTAACCTCGGTCCGCACTCCCGCCTTGTCCATTGTCTTTTGGCCAAATACCGGATTACGACGAGGAGCTTGAACACTATACACTATATATATATGTATATATAACTACCTAGTATATATGTATCGCTATGTTTGTTTGTGTTATACCCATAACGCTCTCATTGATATCTTGAGATCTTTCGATCTGCATTCAACAAGTCAAACCAAACTTTCAATGTCAATGTCAATTACGATCGTGTCCGTCTCTTTATATTTATTTTAATGTCTTTCGATCTATCTTTATGTGGTTACCAAGTATATGAGCACATTTTTTTGTGGCCAGAAATTTGAGTATTCTTCTTGCGGTTTATGTGCAATTGGCATTAAACTATGAATGAATTATATTTGCCAGCATCGCCGGAAATCAGAGCTATGCCAGAGGGTCAATGGGAGAATCTGAGTTAGATTGAGTGATGAAATTTGCTGGAATTATTGCATTGAAACGGGTCTTGGTTTAATGTTACCCTTTAGGCACCCCTCGCAATTTATTACGTCTTGGAATTGCAGTTGGATTAATCGATTGGGAACATAAACTATGTGTGACTTTTCTATTACTTAGTATTCACGAAAGATCGCTGTGAATCAGACTCAATTTAGTTAATTGTGTACTTTCCCTTGATTAAATTCACAAAATTCCCTGTTTGTATCAGTCAGCCTTAGAATGCCATACTTTTGTCTATATCAATTAGCTATTGGAAGTGTACATTAAAATTATTTCCTTTGTGCCAACAAATTGGCTTTCAAGGAAGGAAATTAATTTTGCGCATAGCCAGCAGCTTGTGTACGCTATGACAAAGACTGTGAACAGTTTCGAAGCAGGAAGCAAATTTCGATACGATCCTTTTGCGTCGAGTTTGAATGACTCACCGTTTCCGTTGCCTATGTTAAGCATTTCCAGTTTCAATTGCTGACTACTTTTGGCAGGGACTAAAGCGCCAGCGCTGCCGATAGCTGTTGTTGCTGTCGCCGTCGCTGTTGCCGCAGCTGAGGCTGCTGCTGATGGTATGATCGCGGCAGCATCCATGGCAACGCTAGCAGCATCCGTAGCGATGTCGCCATTTTGAGTGCTACCATTTTGTTCATTCACTTGAGGTTTCATTGTATTAAAATTTAAAATTTATTTAGAAAGGATATAAAATATATATTATAGAATTTTTTGTTGTTGGCAAGTAGTTTCGATTTGGTTGACTAGCGCGTATAATGGATACTAAACTAAAAAACTAAATAACGCGCGATTAACTATTATGATTGTATAAATTGAATTGAATTGGTGTACAATTGTAACTGTTACTGATTAATAATTTATTTAAGTTTTAATGGTTGACGTTAATGCGCGCGCGCTCCGCTTTTATTCACTTCACCCGACTAAACGGCCAGAGATTTAGTTGTAACCTTTTTATTATGAAAAATCGAAAGTTCTTGTTCAACGAGAGACTCAATTGACGGCGACGCGACTTCGCTGCCAGCGTCGTTTTTGCGGTCGCTTGCCTTTTGTCGTTGTTGTTTTTACAGTGCCTTTCAAATAAAGTGGCCCAACTACCAGGTAAATAACTAAATGGAAATTGTTGGCTCGCAATAGTCCTCTATTTTGTTGTTATCCTGTCAAAAGGATTATTTATTTTATTTTGCAAGTCGTGGAAAATTAAAATAAAACGTGTTCATCTTAGCGAATGTGTACTGCAATTGTATTCGGTTACTTTTTGCGTACTTGTTGCTCTCTGAGCACTGGCCGTGGCCGTTAGTTAGTTATGTGCATATATATGTGCATACAAACATACAAATGTATGTACGAAAGATTGCAAAGCTTTAGCGCTACACACTCTCTTTTTCTCTGGCTACGCTCTCTCACACACTCTCTCTCTCTCTTCTTCAGTCGCTCTCCATTTTGGTACTCGCAGCGTTTGCGCACGCTCCCGCTTCACGAGGACTACAGGAAATTGACATGTATATTGGCTTGCAAATAAATTTGAAAATTCCAAAGCGATTTAAATGTTATTTAAATTATTTGTGCAAAATTTGTATAATTAACAATTTCACAAGCTTTATAATCGAACAGACGTTGCATCTGCTTTTATGACCAACAAGTATATGCCTGATAACCTAAGTAAGCGTCATTAAAGCGGCCACACCAATTTCTTATACATTTTTAAGTTCAAAAGATGCTTTAAGAATATAATTCGGTCTTTGCGGTTCATTGAAAGTTGAATAATTTCACTAATTGCACAGCTTGTTGCGATAACGAAATTTATACGTGTATAACGGAAAAAAACAGTCCAATGTCGATAAATCACTCCACAGCCTCATCGCCAATTTGTCATCGATAGCAAGTACTTGAACTAGGACATTTCGATAAGCATCGCTTTAGGTTAGTACTCAAATCTTTTCGGTGTCAATGATCAGTTTAAATAATGTTAATATTTATTATCTATTGCACAATTTTAATGAACTATACAGTTTCCTACCTCAATCAGAATGTTGCCTTGAACGGGTAGCAGCAGTTGGGCCACTGAGTCATTTAGCTGGGAATGAGCAACCGCTAAATTACAAATTATATTAATTAACAGTTAATAAGGCGTTTACGTCAGCTTAACCCGCCAAATTATATTATATATTTATATGCTATATACAAAACTCCGGCCAACAAGCAAAATGTTTCAACTTTTAATTTTTGTTGCTCCGTTTAATGGCATTGAATGCCATTAGCTGGCAACAAATTCACTTTTATTATTATAATGATTCGTACAGAGACAAACAAGAAAACATTGCGGAAGGAAGAAATTGGCAGTCTGAGGAATCCGGTTCCACACGCACAACCCCATATATATATAATGATTACAGCTCCTGGACTTCGCCACCCACTCCCTGCTTGCCTTGCGCCTGCCGTTCCAGTTTCTCTTGCTCCGTGCTCTCCAGTTGGGCCAGTGTTAACAGTGATATGCCCAGTTGATCCTCGCGTGAAAACGGCTGTGCCATGCGTCTTAGCCAACGACGTGCCAGTTGCACTGCCTCCTCGGTGCTCAAATTGCAAAAGCTGTCCACAAGATGCTCCTGTATCCATTTGGGCAAACGTGAACGTTTGTCCTGACGCGAAAACCGCTTATCTGCAAATATCATGATGCCATAGTCCGTTTTGCCGCGCAGCGCTCGACCAACACACTGGGCAGCATGCCGCATAGCATCGAAGGTCAAAAAGTCATTCTCTCGTATCTGAAACTGATCGCGCAGGTAGTCAAGACGTGCCTTGAGAATCCGCGACTGCGTGTAAACATAGGGTATGCCGAACATGAGCACCGCGCGACCATAATGATGATCGAAATCCACACCCTCGGAGACCTTGCCACGAGCCACAGCCAACAAAACGGCGCCGCGACCGCAATCGCATGCCTAAAAATAAAGCGGAGATCAACATAGAAGATCAAGAGATCGTGAATAATGTGTGTCAAGCACAACGGCACAGCAGCCGAGCATCACAGAAGCCATATTACATCACCTGGCTGATGTGGGCCAATTGTGGCCAAGCTATTGATGCTCACCTTCACATAGTTCATGAGAGCATAGCTCGTCTCGGCATTGTCCTGGGTCTCAATGAACAGCAGCTTATACCGCAGCAGTGTGTCCACTATGCCCTGGTCATACCAGGATGCCACCACCGATTCTAGATACAAGTACGAGGTAAAGAAGCATACAATGCCATCAGGCACTGTCTTGGCTACCTCCACCAGCAGCTGGCCATAGTTACGTATGACAGCAGTGTCCTCACGGGTCTCGAACTTGGACGAAATGGACACTTGGTCATTGCCCTTTGATACAATCTGTTACCAAAAGGATTAAATTCAATAGAATATACTTTAAGGAAGGATTCGGTTCATACCATGGGCAGCAGACACGGACGCGCCAATGTCATAGTAAAGCTGCTCATCACCACAGGATCAAAGTCTAGAATCTTGGGATACATGTCCATGGGCGATAGTGTTCCCGAGGTGATCACAACCGTTTGAAAGCGCTTAAATACTGGCGACATGGCAATCGAAGAGTCCAAGCAGCTGAAGTGCATTATGGGATTCGATACAGTGGGCGTTTTGTCATCGAAGGGTTCTATTATAATAGTAAATCCTTTGGTGTATGTCGAGACGAGTGTAGCGAAATGAGTTATCTATGAGTGGAGAATAACGAGCTGTTGAATCAGGGGTTAAATTGATCAAGGGGCTTTCCGCTTACCAACGTCAGTGCCCCAAATTCAGTCATGTCGGTGATTTCGAGAGTGCGCAGGAGACTGGACAAGCGTTCAGCACAGAAACGCAGTGGTTTGCGTTCTATGCATATCTTGGAGGATACATCTTTGAGGAAACCAGCAGGCGACTCTTGGACCACGTGATGGACACGTAATCTTGTCTTAATATACTCTAAAAATCTGCGCAGAAAGCTCAGAAAATGATCAGCGTTTCGTATGTTGCCGGGCACCACCTCCGTGAGCACATCTTTGGGCAGCACGGGATTGGCCAGTATCATATCCGTTTCGCGCTGCACACTGGCGTCTTTCAGTCCCTGTACCATGCGCTGATATTCCTCATTCAAGCGATTCGTGTCTTCATCACGCATGCTATAAAAAAGACAAGAGAAAATGTCTTAAAAAATGTTTAAGAGAAGTGTTGGGTGCACCTACTCCTGCACCAATTTGGTGAGCTGATTGAGGGCGTTTGTGCTTCGTTCTACGATACGTCTGTTGATCTTGACACTCATTGAATCGATACAGACGTTGTCTATGTTGTGAGCCTCGTCAAACACCACACAGGATTCACGTGTCATCTCCTTTGAAACGACCTGCGCTATTTTTGGATCCAATAAGTAGTGATAACTGTAGACCACAATGTGTGCATGAGCAATCTGCAAAACGAACAAATTGACTCATTATAGATAATATCCTAAGGCATAGTCCCGATTAACGCACAGCATAACGAGCTAGAAAATAGGGACACCAGTTCCTGGAGCGTCCATATCCCTTAAGATCATCGAGGCTGTAGACGCCCACTGGCAGCGTGGACTCCTTGCCCTCCATTGTGAATCCCTCAAAGTACTGACCTATAAACAAATTCATATAAACCTTGTAAACAAAAGTATTCGTCTAGTACTTACAAATTGGAACCTCTGCATCCATTTCATGGCGATCTCTTATGTAGCTGGCTGTGAGTCCGTAACATTTTCCGTCCACAGCTTTTCCCTCACGCTCCTTGCTCACCTCCGGATGTATGCACATATTTTTACGAGAACTGAGCACAAGGCCGGTCAACCCCGGCTGTGTTGGCGCATAACGCTCATAGTATATCATTAAGTTTTGCAGCTCTGCGATTACTTTCTCGATTTCCGGCACTGTGCGTGAGCAATAAATCAGTTTGCGAATTCTGTCGGGATATTCGATCATGTAGGCAACAATTAATGAGAGCAGAGTCGCCGTTTTGCCCGTTCCTGAGGGCATTTCCAGTAGGCAATGCCCCTTGGCGTCCAGGCTTCTTTTGAGCTCCACCATATACGAATATTGCTCAGGATAAATGTACTCATAGGGGAAATACACTAGCAGGCCTTCCACGCTGAGTCTGCAAAAGCAGATATAATTGGATTTAAATTGGTTTATTCAAGCAAACTTATATTGCGTACTTACTTCATTTTGTTTTCTTTTTATTTTACAATTTCCACTTAGCTTTTACGGCCAAAAATCTGTGATTACAGGCTGTTGCTTTAAGTCAATTGCACATAAATTATTCTGCCCAATTTATTTTATTTTACTTCAATGTTTTTTAGTTATTAAAGTTGACATTGACATGAGCTGCTTTCATTTGTTTATTTCATGTGCTGCCAAAACACGATATACGATGCCGGCAACTATCGGAACAAACGATAGCTATCGATAATCTTCATTGTCCGTGTTCAGTACGCTGTTCAATATATTCTGCGGTTTTGCTTACGCTGAACATAAGTAGTTTTATTAACCATTTTATTAAATTCTGCGATTTTTATTACATTTATAATTACGGAATTCTATAGTTATAAGAATAACAGCTTTATTAAACAAAATGTCCGCTACCAAATAACAATAAAACAGATTGTTTGAAGCTTGTTGACAGCATACTAGTTTCAACGCAGATTTTGTATCAATTGTGAATTTGTTGATGAGTTGATAAGTAATTGAAAAAAGATTGTCATTTAAGTTGCATTATAAAGGGAATTTTGCACAACAGATAAATAAGCAGCAACAAACATTCGCCATATGGACGATCTCAATCCTTTGGCTGGAACAGCACATCTGCTGGAGGAAGTGGACAGTAAGTATCGTTTTCTGTTGCCGGCAAATTTCCCTTGAAATTTATTATTTACTCTACCGATTCGCAGAGAAGCTAATGGTTCTGCTCCGCGACGGCCGCACATTAATTGGCTATCTACGTTCCGTGGATCAGTTTGCCAATTTGGTATTACAGCGAACCATTGAGCGAATACACGTAGGCAATGAATACGGCGACATTCCGCGAGGTGTTTTCATAATACGAGGAGAGAACGTGGTGCTGCTTGGTGAGATTGTGAGTATAATGGGAACCGGGAGGTGTCGAATAGGAATTACACGATTTGAAATGCATTCCAGGATCGTGAAAAGGAACAGAAACTACCGTTGAAAGAAATCTCTGTGGATGAAATTCTGGACGCACAGCGACGTGAGCAAGAACAAAGACAGGAAAAGCATCGTCTGGTGTCCAAAGCGCTCAAAGAACGTGGCTTGGCTGTCAATGCAGATATTATCAATGAGGACTTCTGCTGAGTTGGACGGGGGCATCAATCAGAAAAAATAAAATAAAGTAAGCTTTTAAGAATCATTGATTTTTGTCAGTTTGTATATTTGTACTCCATAAAAATTTATTTAAAAACTATACATATGTCGCTATGTAAACCTGCTTAACCATTTTGACCTGGCGTCGCTGACTCCTCAAGCAATATATACTTCTCCAGGATTTGATACATTTCAACTTTTGCCTTGATTTTGTGTCGTCGCGACAATTGTCGCAAATACGCTGCTACCGATTTGCAGAAGAAATCATCTTCAGTCTCGTTTGTCACGCCGACTGCGGCAGCAGTGGTTGCTGTTATCGCCTCAAAGCCGGGAGCAGCTTCTGGTTTTATTGCCGGCAAATGCTCCCGCTCAACTCGAACGTTCGGCATGCAGACCACATAATCAATATCCGCCTGAGAGTGGCCAGCATCCGACGGCGATCCATCTGCTGTGGTTATGTTGGCTGTCGTTGGGGCCTCAGAATGAACTGTGACCAGAGCTGGGGACGGTTGCAATGTGGGCAAGACTTTTTGATCGGCAGACACTGAATCTGCCATATATTCTTCATATGAATCGTGTCCATCTCCGTCACCATCTCCATCCCCGTCTCCGTCATCGGCTTCAACGAGCACTGAATAACTTTCCGACTGTGATGTCTGCACTTCCAACTTGGTGTCAGCATCATAATTGTGATCACACTCGTCGTACACTTGTGACTCATCCAAATCCTGTTCGATCAGTGACTCAGGCTCTTGGCGAGTTTTCAATAGCTTTGACGCTCTTACCTCTGTTTTAAGCCAACTTGTTGGTGTGTCGTCACGACGGTTGCGCTCACGTCGTTTGCGTACAAACTCCCGCAAAAAATCCATTTGTCTAAAGAACTCATTTCGTCCAAATTCCGAAGCTGGATGCAAGCGCATTTGTTTTAATTCACGCGAATAACGATCTCGCAAACATGTCCATCTGCGTCGTGCATCTGGCGATGAAATATTTAAGGCCTCCGCCACTTTGGCCCAATCCTCTTCTTTTCTCTGCGATAGGCGAAAGTCCCCATGTCTGTGGTCATATAGTGATGGTGTTGATCGTATGGTGCGTATTAACAATACATCAGACTCGTCCAGGGGCCTGTGGTGGGCGCTCATTATATTGTATTAGACGCTATTGAGCATAATTTGCAATATTATTATTAAAAAACTATGGTTGGTTGAGTTTTCGTTTTGCTTTCTATCCAGTGTGACCAACGCAGTTGCACTTTAAATGTTTCGGCAGCCCTGCCATTATAGGCAACTCCAATAGTTTATTTTTAAATATACGGATTTGCATATGAACATGGATGTTCAAATCGTATAGCTTCACAAACAGGAGATAATATTTAATATTTAATCTATAGAAATGCTGACATTATAGCCTGTGTCCATTCGATACACAAAACAACAGTTGACAAATAAGTCAAAAATTAAAATTTATCGATAAGTCGATTGGAGCAATAAGCATCCCTACAATTGGCAGCCATTTTTTCACGCTTCCATCCGAAAAATTGTGAAAATTTATGAAAAATTTTATGAAAGGGCAGAAAAGTAGTTTATAAAGCTTCCATATATTTAAATAGTGTACAAATTTGAATTTAGTGCGTGCGTGCAGTGTGTGGGCATCGAAACAACCATGGAGTCGGTCGTTGCTTTCAATAATGAGGTAAGCTGAGGCCGCCGCAATACACATGTATATACGCTAATACTTACGTACATTTAAGTCTGAATATTCGAACATACCTGCGTATTTACATATGTACTTGTCTCCGCCTTATGTAGTTGTGTAATTTAAAAACCATACACAAATGCGAACCCAATTTGTGTTTATAGACAAGCCTGCCGAAGTTCTTATCCCTCCACTTTTTAATGCATCATGTATCTTTTATAGCTCTCCGGGCTCTATGACAGCCGGCCGCCCATTTCGAAGGCTAAAATGGCCGCCATCACGAAATCGGCAATGCGTGCAATTAAATTTTACAAACATGTTGTGCAGAGTGTTGAAAAGTTTATACTCAAATGTAAGCCAGAGTACAAAGTGCCAGGCTTATATGTCATAGATTCAATTGTGCGTCAATCGCGGCATCAATACGGCACCGACAAGGACGTCTTTGCACCACGCTTTCAGCGCAATTTGACGGACACATTTGCCAATCTGTTTCGTTGCGCTCCCGAGGACAAGAGTCGCATTATACGCGTACTAAACCTGTGGCAGAAGAACAATGTCTTCAAATCGGAAGTCATACAGCCGATCTTTGATTTGGCCGATCCAAATCACCCGATTTACCATCAAATGCCGCCAATTGTTGTGGGACCAAGCTCTGGTTCGGGACCAAGCGGTAGCGGTAATGCAATTAATTTATCGGACTTGGCGAGTGGCAATGGACCGAATGGCTTAAACGCCTCTGGAATGAGCAACCTGGATCTAAGCGCTGTGGACGATAAATTAGGCGGTGCCATGCCGGATCTGTCGGTGAGTCACCAATAAATAATAGAATTAGCAAACTGGCACTGACCTGTCTGTTTTCATAGTTAATTGTTACTAATCCCATTGCCATTGTTGTTCTAACCAATACTCTATTTAATCTCTGGTGCATGTCTTGCCTTGTATTGTCTAATGTTCAACAATGAATAGCTAAGCCATGAGAAGTGCTCAAGTTCTAGTCGTCGGCATATGGAACAGCATTATATGAAACGCCAACAGCATCAACATAATGTATCATCAACCGTTTCCTCTTCCGTATCAAAAAGTCGCTTCGATTGTGTCGGCTCAAGCAAATCGCATCATCACAAATATGGAAAGGGGAGCAGTTCTCATGATATAGACTATGATATGCGAGAACTGATTGATGATGAAGATGGGGACATGATGACGTCGATGGGCGATGATCATCATTGTATGGGCGATGATTCTCCAACTGGTTCATCGAATTTACTTGATGTATGCAGAATGTCCTTACAACAATTTCGATTTCAATTTCCTCTTAAGTTAATTTTTGTTTAAGATTTGTTTTTAGTTTAGTATTTGCAACTGTTATGATTTTATTTAATTCAACATCGTTTTACAGAATAACAACTTAAAGCAACTGCTAAATGATCCCAATGTATTGCGACAGCTACAAACGTTGCAGAATTTTCAAAAATTCAAACAGCAGGAAGAGAACCAAAAACATCGTTATCAGGACGATGCACTGCAGCAACATTTGCAGAATGTTCTTAAGGTAATTAATTCTTATTTTGCTTCTTACAAACACATACTTAACTTGGATATCTTTTATTATTTATTGTTTAGGGCACAGCTGGAATGCCGCCGGGTGTGGCCATGGGCTTGGGTCACGGCGATGTGACAGACATGAACAAGGACGTGGAATTCATATCGGAACAACAACCCATTGAGGTATTGATTACGAATATTATCTTTAATGATCGCTTAAGAATCCTGCATCTGTAGGTTATTTGAGTAGATAAATATTTAATCGCGAGGATGGAAATGGAATTATGGTCGACCATTTGAATATTACATTCACATTCCATTTTCATGATGCCTAGTGCTGCTGACGTGCCCAAGATGTTGTTATACGGGGGCTGAGCATAAGAGTATTCCGATTATTCAGTCCGAGAGCAGTTATAAACGAATGTGATTTACTTACTTCATACGGGAAGTGGGGGACTAGTAGTAATTAAGTGTGATAAATATTATTTAACAAAATAATGGGGCATCTTTTTGAGGGGTAACTTTGTGTTTTTGGCCATAAAATATATTTTTAAAGGGCCACTTTAGATAAACTTAAATTTAGAATCTAAAAAATTGCATATATGCCTATTAAATACATTGAAAATTGTAAACGAAAGCCAAAAGGTAAGGTTTTGATATACAAATGTACATGAAATGCTGGCGGAAACCCGATGCTAGAAGCCCCGTATAACATTTTGGTAAGTTCCATAAATATGTAAACCACAATTCAAGTCGAATGAAAATCAATTACCCACCAAAAGAACACGAAAACTTGCTCGAAAACGTATCGATACTGATAGAGATAAAGAAAAAACAGTTATTAAAAAAATGCCAATCAACTAGTCAAGAATCGTCGACCAAACCACACGTCAACACGCCAAGAATGCAGCTATGAGAATATGTATTTAATTTTTAATTTGTAGTTCAACGAAAAAACATCCTGATATTACCTTCACCCTGTACTAACAGAAATTCCATCCATAATCCTATCCCATTATCCTTTTCCTCCTCTGACGCCTCATTATTTGTTTTATGCTTACAATGTTAACGTTTATATCACATCACTCTCTCTTAAATTTCTTGGAAAACTTCAAACAATCAGGTTATCAATCTGGATGGTGCCGATTCTCGTAGTCCCACACCCGATCGTGACCGATACAAGCGCAGTCGTCGCAGCAGCCGCAGTCGTTCGCCCCGCAACCGTGGCGGCAATGCCAACGATCGTGATCGAGGAAGTCGACGACGGAATTCACGATCACGCAGCCGATCTCCACGCTCGAGCCGAAGACGAGGCTCTCGCGATCGTGATCGCATGGAGCGCAGCACACGCGACAAGGAGCGTGATCGTGAACATGAGCGTGAGCGACGAAAGAAGGGACTGCCAGACATTAAGAAGGATCATCTCAGTGGTAACTATGAGTGCAAATCGTTAGGTTTCCCGTAACCAAATCAAAAACACTCGATCGCTATTGAAAGGCAATGCAGCATGAGATTAAACTCTTAGTGCATAGCTTTTCATTGCGTTTTCATTTCTCTTTTGATTAATTTGCAAATTTCTCTTTATTCTGCAGCTCTCTTGGCTCGGTTGACGTGTGTGTGTTGCGTGTGTGTTTAAGCTTTTATGGGTCTTTTAGTTGAAACACAGACAATTCTTACTATCTGGCATTTTTTTAACTCACATAATAACCTAAACTGCCCCTGACGCGTTTTTGAGCAAAGTTTTCTTTTGGCAATCTATACAGATATTTAATCATTTAAATGTACCATTATTGTGATGCATAAATGTACTATTGGGTTCTATTTTTGTACCTATGTACCTAAAACTGAATTGTTGGTTTCACATTTAGTGGAACTTGTACCATTTAACCATATCAATGAGCTAGGAGAGCTAGGAGATAAATTATATATTATCTATAATCTTTATAAATGATCATAAAAGTGAATTATAAGTTCATTAATTGACAAATACTAGTTATAATCTTAATTTTTATATATATTTAACGCCCTAAAAGACACATACAAAAGCTTCAACTGCACACAGAGCCTAGCGAGCCTAAATTTCATTATTTTCACATAATTTATAATCTTTAAATTTTGTCGGACATAATTTCTTATATTCAAGATGTCTTTAAATATCTGAAATGTTATAACTTTCTTCCCTTTACAGTCTGCAGCACTACGCTATGGGTGGGCCATCTGTCGAAGCTGGTATATCAAGAGGAGCTGTCGGATACTTTTGGCGAATATGGCGATATTGTGAGCATTGATCAGATTGTGCCGAGAGGCTGCGCCTTTATCGTGATGAATCGACGCCAGGATGCCCATAAGGCCATGCAAGCGCTGAAGAATCATAAGCTACAGGGACGTGCTATTACCATATCCTGGGCAGCTGGCAAGGGTGTTAAAAGCAAGGAGTGGAAAGACTTCTGGGACCTGGAGCTTGGCGTTACTTATGTACCTTGGAACAAGCTCAGTTCCGATACCGATTTTGATAGCTTAGAAGAGGGTGGGATGTTTGACGAGGACACCATGCCCGGTTGGATGAAGCAGAAGATCAATCAAGCTAAAAATGTCAAGGATAATAAGACAACAACTGGTGATCTCACTGCAGCACCGCCAGTCGGACCACCAAACTTGATCTTTGGCATTGATACAACACAACCACCGCCGGTGGCACCATCACCGCATGGTGGACCAGGAGCTCCACCACCTGCACTAATGGGCATGGTGCCCGGACAGTTCCCAATGGCCCCGCCTATGGGCGGACCGCCACAACAACGCATGCTGGGTCCAATGGGACCAATGGGTCATCCACTTGGGGGCATTGCTTTACCGCCAAATATGGTACCTGGAATGCCGCCACCGCCAATGATGATGCCGCCCAACATGATGCCACCAGGATTTCCGGGCATTGCCGGTCCACCGCCACATCCACTGGGATTGCCGCCAGGAGCACAATTTCCTCCTCCCGGTGCGGTGCCACCGCCCATGGTTCCAATTCCACCAGCAGCTGGATCATCGACTGGCAATGTTAGTGACGATCAAATGGACATTGAAATGGAACTGGAAGATGCGCCACCTGCTCCAGCTCCGACACAGCAGCAGCAACAACAACAGCAGCCGAACTTTAACCAACCGCCACCGATATTCGCTGGTGCTGCAGCGCCTTCCAACAATGTGAATGCAGCTGTGGTGGCGGCAGCAAATGAACTGTTCCAACGGGAGCGTTCACGTGGCTCAGCTGGAGGTGCTTCACGCTGGGGCGGCCGTGATGATATTGCTGAGGCTTCCGAGCGTGGAGCTGGACCGCTTCCACTCGGTGGTGCTTTCAATGAGGCACGCGCGCGTCTCAACCTCAACAGCATGGAGCATGGCAATATGCCGCGACCAGAATTTATAGGTGGCGTTGGTAAGTCTTTGAAACATTCCACATATGAATACTTTACTCAAGGAAGTTTTTCTTACAGACTTTGAGAATCGCTCTGGCGCTGGACCACGGGGCATGGGTCAAGGGCCACGAGGAGGTGGCCACAACGGAGGTGGCGGAGGCGGTGCTGGTGGTGGAGGCGACTTTTTCCAGCCCAATATGAATCAGAATCGCTTCAATCAACCCACGAGTTTGATGCAGATGCGTATACCGCCGCCAGTGGCATTTAATCAACGAATGGGCGGACCTGGTGCAGGCAACGGGGCAGGGCCTATGTTTATGCGGAATCAAGGTGCCGGTGGTCCGGGCGGTCGACAACAGGGTCCAGGTAAGCACTAACTGGAATAAACTTTATAAAATTAATAATCTTTTATATCGTTATCTGTTTGCAGGCTTCTTTAATCCGCGTAATCCATTCAATGATAATCAACGCGGTCGTGGTGTTGGCGGCGGAAATCGCGGTCTAGGCGGTCGCGGTGGTCGATGGAGTGATGACGAAGACGAGAACGGCAAGAACAACAACGGCAGCAACAACAATAACATGTTCAAGCGTCGGGGAGGTGGTGGCCCAGGAGGCCCTGGCAATCGATTCCGCGGCGAACGCGATGGCGACGACCGTCGTCGTAGTGGACGCGGTGGCCCACGTAGTGAAGAACGTGAACGGGGTCCCAGCAGTAATGACAATCGACGTGGCTCTCGCGATGACAGCAATCGACACTCGATAAGTTCTACAGATGAGAATGCGTTGCAGGGCAAACAGTCCTCGTCAGCGGGATCCGAAGAAACAACAACTAAAACTAAGCAATCAGTGGCAGCGCCACCAGTTTCAAATGCCACTACAGTTGACACCGAAGAGGACTGGGATCGAGAGCTTCAGGAGTACGATGCGAGGATGGAAGCCCAACAGGCAGCTGAGGCTGCGGCTGCTGAAGCCGTTGCTGCCGCTGGTTCTGCTGCCACTGATGCTGCTGTATCCGAAGCTAACGTGCCGGATGAGTGCCAAAATGCGAATATGGATACAGAGCCAGCACCTACGTCATTTGTACGACCAGCTGTGCAGGAGAGCAGCGAGGCGTCCAAGCCGAAAGGTCCCTCACCCATCTGCACACCACTTTACGACGAGCTACCGCCACCAGCAGCAACAGTTACTCCAGCGCCAGAACCTCCGCGACCAGAGAATACTTACGGGGCACCTTCAAAGAGCAATTCGCCTCCACAAGCGACTGAAGAAGTAGCTGCCCCAACGCCAGCGAGGGAAAGTCCTCCCGCAGTGGTGGAACCGGTAAAAGTGAAAGAGGATGCGGAACCAGTTGACAATGCCCAGCCAGAAGTGGAAGAAGCAGCTGACTCATAGAATGCCTGCCAAACGGCAAGGAAACGCATGACTAGCGATTGAGTAATGAAGAAAATGTGTAATTTATGAGATTTCCTTGCATATTTTTTTAAAATGCATGTTTTTATGTATGTAATTATGCAACATTTACAGAATACAAATTTTAGCTTGAGATTACGCAATTGTTCAAAGACACGAAGAAGTAGAAGAGCCAATCAATGAATTGAGTTTGCATGATTTGATCATTAAACAACTGATTAAAATTTTTTTAAGGCTTTATGGCCGTCTAAAACACAAGAACAACAACTCTAGTTGGGTAATCTCCGACCCTAATTGCCAGCAGAAACAAGGACGCTATGTATAAAAGAAAATAGCAGAAATAAACAATGCAAGTTAAAGCAGTTGAAAAGGCGCAAGAAAAACAATCTGTAGCAAATAATTAGAGAATAAAACGTAAGGACGAAATTGACAGATAAGAAGACAAAGTGACAGAGAATAAGGAAGAGAGAGTGAAAACAGCCACGCTTGAAATTGTTTATAATTTTGTTATGTATATAATTTTAAGCAGATATTTATCACATAAATTGTTTCTTATGCGCAGTATATAAGTACACGTATATTAATGTACAATTTAAATATGCAAATATTATCAAATACTATTAAAGAAAATAAACTAAAGCAGACGGTTGACTTACAATGTAGTAATTGTGTTTTTGACAAGTTCTTATTAAAGAATATGGTTATGAAACATTTTAATAAATTTAGCCTACAATTGCAGATTTGACCTGATTTGAATTTTTAAAAAAGTCCATTTTAAGTTTGCCGATTACAACAGCTGTTTGTGTTGAACAAGGGTCGAGCTGCTTTTTAGTTCGTTAGTGGAATCGAATGCAACTCTGGTTTAAAAAACCAATATTATCTCAGCCTCCAACATTATTTTCCCAATAATAGGCGGGCAATATATATTTATTCGTTTGTAGATGAAGCTGTTAGTTACATAATTCAGAAAACAAGTTAATGTCTTCAATTACAAGTTTTATTCGTGTTCTTTTCAATCATTAAATACCAATGGTCCCAAACAAAAATATGGGTGACATGAATGTTGGGAAAAATTTATATAGGTGGCCGTGATAATATTGGGATTTTATTTAGTCACTTTCGATTTGATTTTAGTTCATATGAACTATGTACATTTGAACTACTTAAGTGAACAACGATGGACAACTCTGCTTTTCTGAACGAGACGACACAACTCTAGTGTTGTGTGTGTTGCGCGTCATATTAGAGCGTGAATTTTCGATTCGGTACAAAATAACGAAAAAAGTTAATCAATAATACTAGTGTTTTCAAAAAGGACATCAATTAAATGATAAAAGGTGATAATGGAATGTGTATAACCAAATAATATATCTAAATAGCGTATAAAGAAAAATTTGGTTTTTCTGTGCCAAAGAATTTACACACGCGAACGGGTTCATATACATACATACGTACGTGCATACACATGCATATGTACATGTGTACCAATAGCTGTTGTAAGAAAATGTGCAAAATTTTAAAAAATATCCATATAAAGTGTGACAAAATTCATTGCCAAACTTATTGGGCATTCTGTTCAATTGTCAAATGCAACGTTAGCGTTGTGAAAAGTGAGACGGGAAGAGGACATTTCAGCAAAACACACAAATCGTGTATATTTTTTGCTTGAATAAAATAAAACATGTCTATGCATGTACAAATATGCATGTATGATTGTATGTTGAATATCCACATATATACATACATACAAGAGCGCGCGCGTGTGTGCAGAGTGTGAAAAATACATAAATATATGCATACATAGGGGCAGCCGCCAACAAACCCCACACAACACACATACATTCATATGTTTGAAATGCATGTGTGCGTGTGTGTATTTATTTAGTGCGAAAAAGCAACGTAACCGCTGTCGACGTCGGTCCAGGAGCAGCATCCTTTATTTCTTTTCCTGTTAGTGTTCTCTCTTTCGTTCTCTGAGTCTCTCTCTTGTTGCTTTCTGTCTGCAAATGTGGATGCTGTTTGTCCATCAGCCACCCCCACCGTTAACCCAGCAATCACTACTGACTACAGCCAAGCTCCAACCGCAAGCGACACAATCCACAACCCGCTGTGTATTTTGAACAACTTTTCACTTTTCGCTCAGTGCCAGCGTTGTCGTCGTTATCGTTGTCATTTTCGCTGCTGCTGCTACTGCAGGTCACACCACATTTGGTTAACGTGTATTTTTAATGCAAAATACAATTTCACGGTTTGTTTATTGCTATATTTGTTGTTCAATGTGAATAAATTATTGTTAAACAGAAACCGGTGACAATTAACTAGTGAGTGGATTACAAACCGTTTTTTTTTTGTGCTTGCAAACATGTATTTATGTTTGTTGATTCTTGACACTGCATTTGTGTCCCGCTAAAATAAACATGTACGTAATTATGTACACATGTATTCGTGTCGCGCATACAAAACACAAACGCTTGTTATACCCTTGCAGAAGGTATTATGTTTTTGTCACCAAATTTGTAAGGCATGGAAGCAGGCGTTCCCGACCCTATAAAGTATATTCTTGATCAGCATTAACAGACGAGTAGATATAGCCAAGTTCGCCTGTATGCGAATTAGTCGCTCAATTTTAAAGCAATTTTAATAAGAACTTTGTACAGATGATGTTCTGGCTGCACGCAGTTCAGGTCCGGCTAGACTATTATATAGCTCCCATAGGAACAATCGGTTGAAACCAAATGTACGCAATACACATCATATAGCTACCGTAAGAACAATTGGTAATTGAAACCAAACTAACGCAATATACATGAGACTACAAGGGTATTTAATCTTCGGCGAGACGTCGATAACAGGGTTCTTGTTTAATATACATATGTATATGTGTGTGTTTTATGTTTCTTTGCATGCATTTGCCAAAGTTCTTTAGCCTCTTGAGTTTGGGTCGCCTGAGCAGCTGTAAAGTTGTTGATAGTGATGATCGAAAAATGTTTTATTAATAAAACAGATAAAGCATCAAATTTATTTAGAATATTACCAATACCCTATGTTCCAAATTTACTAAAAGTATCTATCAATTAGAATACGTATATATGTATATATGAGTGAGTGAATGTGAATGAATTTCTAAATTTTCCATTGGTTGGGATTTGTTGGCAATTTGGCAACGAAAATGATGAAATTAACTTTACAGTGCAGTAACATTACATTTTGTGCTTGTGTATGTAATTAGTTAATCAATCGCTGCTCGATAAGTAAATGTGCACATGCCTATAAACATATGTATGTATATACTGAATCCTTCTACCTATCATGTGGTGGGGTTGCTGACATGTTTATGAATAACTTTGTATGCATTAGAGGACCTTTCTTTTATACCTTTATTAAAAGTCAAGTATACATTTTATTATACTTAAAATCTAGTTTAAATGTTTCTATTCTTACCATCAATAAATTTAAAGACATTATAATTACGTGGATTTAGAAGTCATCAGTAAGCTCAGCTTCCGTTAGTGTTGCTCGTTTTGTCAGTTTCTTGGTCTCTCTCGTTTGATGCGCTCCACTTTTGGATGCTATTTATAAACGTTTTCCTTCAGAGTATATGTGTATGCACAACCCATACTAATGCACCCACACACACACACTCACAGACGCACACAAACTCATGCGCAAGGATGATTGCTATGCCTCCTCTCTCTCGTCTCTCGTCTCTCTTTGGTCACTGAAGCTGTTTCCTTTAAATCTGCATACATAGTTCCGCTTCCGTTCAGAGTTGAGATGAATGTGTTTGTTGCTCTGTCTGTTTACGGCGCAGTCGCAGACAGTGTCCACAGTCTGTTAACTGATTGAAAGTATTCACGTGTACCAGTATTCAACTCAGCATTCAAGTAACCGGGCAGCATCCACATGTTGAGGCGCGTGCAGTTGCCGCTTCTTTTATTTTTTTTATTCTTTTGCTTCTTCCTGTTACCTAAATAAGCATGTTTGTGTATGTGTGTGTGTGTATGCACGCTTCTACTACAGGTTGCATCCAATTTCAAGTACCATCCTCTTCCTCTAAGAATCTACAATTTTCTGGTTTTAGAATGACATGCAAAAATATTCAATTCTAATTGCAGTTTAAAGAAGCGATTTAAGAACTACTCGTTTATTAGAACATGATGAACTTATTGGTAATTGCTGATTGAGATAGTTTTATAGACTTTGCTACAATAAGATATTGTAGTAAACGTAATGTTTTCTTACTCACGAAACACATACAGTTGTTCAAATATTTATTTTGACAAAGACAAATTGTCAATTTATTTTTGAACAAAAGTTTTTAATGGCTGAAAGAAATTTCTTATATTTATAAATATATACCTGATAAAGGAATTGCATATTGTCATAACAATTATCTGACTAACTGTATGAACTAACTGCTGTCAGTGTGTGAATTCGTGTTTTTGTTTTACTTGGCAGCCTCTGTGAGAAAACACACCAACATTGTTTACATATCTACATATATTTGCATAAGCAGAGGCATCGAAAGAAGAAGCAGCAGCCGTAGTATATACCGAATTTTCTTGCTTTTCTTTTTCTTTCGTTCTCTTCTCAATTTTTTTTTTAAATACAAAAATTAAGTATGTTTTATGAGTTTGTTTTTGTCCAACGTTCGTTGGTTTGTTTAAATTGTCACCTGTTCTGTTAGCAGAAGATGAGCGAGGAGTGTTTTCTGTTGAGTGAGGAGCAGCTGTTACTTAACAGTTTTATCTCGCACTATCTTTGACAGTGATCTAAAGTTGATTGTTGATTTGTTTTCATTTCGGCAGCTCATTTAAAGCACACACACAATTAATTGTTAAATGCTTGTAGTGCGAAAGAAAGAGATGATTTTATTTTTATATACTAAATAGTCTGACCGCATTACAAAGCCAACTGCAACGCCCACACTTGCACTTAAGAGACAGCAACAACAACAATACAAAACGAAAGTGTAAAGTCACAAAGAGAATAAATAGTTTTGCTTAAAAATAGTTTTTAAATAAATAAAAACGTTGCATGCCCTCGTCACTGACAATTTGTTGCCGAAAATGCAATACGAACGCTTAAGGAATCAAAATTTTATAGCAATCTGTATACTGATTTAAGAATGTGTGTGTGTATATTTAAAAAAAACATGTGGGAAAAAGTGTACTTATATATTTACATATATTTGCAGTTAAAAACTAAGAAAAGCCGGCTCAGCAGGAGGTAAATTTTGCATACGCGTGAGATGTGAGGAAATGCCTCGCCGGCAGCATCCATATCGATGTCGACAGCGTCAACGTCAGCAGCAGCAGCAACAACAACAACCACAACTACTACAAGAGCAACAACAAGAAGTACAGAAAATCATAATACGACCCCCAGCATAATTAAATAAAGTGTCGGCAGATAGATCTCCATCAGATAAATGAAGTGTCAAGTGAACGCAGTGTGAAGAGCGTCCGAACAATTAATTAATTCAATTAAAACACAAGCGAAAGTTTGCACACACACACAACACATACTGAGATAAACACAACACACACACACAAACACACGCACACAGCAAGGAAATCCAATAAGCAAAAATTATTAAATTGAATTGCGATAACATTAAATAAAGCAAATTAAAAGAAAATAAAATAAGGTAAAAAGGGGAAATTAAAACGTGCTGCAAATATGAAGCGACGCAATGCGGATTGTGGCAAATTGCGACGGCCAATGAAACGGAACAAAATCACAGAGAGCATGTATGGCAGGTGAGTGTTAAAGACAACTGTCTATAGTATACATTCATAGATATATAGTATGTAAGGCGCTTTAACCACGCGACGGATTTCGCATTCCACGCCAATCACGTAATACAAAATAATTCTAGATTTGGGGGACTTGTATTCAAAACAACTTGTGCAAATACTGTGTACTAATCTACAGCGTATTGCCTAGTCGATCATCGTGTTTGTCAACATAATTATAAATATGTAAATATACATATACATATTTTTGATATTGGCGCTCTTTTCTGGTTTTACTACGCATTTTATTTGTTTGTTTACTATTTTGACATTTTGTTGTATGCATTTGTATGTTTTGAATCAAATTTAATCATTTAATTACTGTTGACATCAAAATCGTTTAACAACCCATGAATTTAGCTTGATAGGACCAAAAAGAGATTCAGATTTGGGGATTAAAAGATTGAGGCGCATTTTTGATTAAGTTGACTTCATTATGATTATGATATCATTAATAAATTCTTGACTTATTAACCTTATTCCCCTTATTCCTCCTCTTTACAGCACAACTGTTTTATACATGAAATTTCTCATACTTTGGGCAATTGTGATGGTAGCGGACTTTATGTTTATGTTCCGATTTGAATTCTTATGGCCATTTTGGCTGCTGCTTCGCTCCGTGCATGATTCCTTCAAGTATAAGGGACTGGTAAGTAACTGAGTAATACCCAATTTAAATTACTTATTGATTAATAAATCCCTAATTGATTTCAGGCATTTTCCGTGCTATTTGTGTGTATTGCAATAACATCGGATTTGGTGTGTTTGTTCTTTATACCCGTACACTGGCTTCTCTTTGCGGCCAGCACTTATGTCTGGGTACAGTACGTCTGGCATACAGGTATATGACACATATCTTAATCATAATATAGTGTGCAGATTAATCAACTTTCAACAATTGCAGATAAGGGCATCTGTTTGCCGACTATAATACTCTGGATGTTGTTTGTCTACCTGGAGGTGGGCATACGATGGAAAGACAGTCGCCATATGCCGCATTTGGATCTGTGTCGACCCTTTGCCGCTCACTGGTAACTAAATGCTGATACAGCTTTTGTGCGACATTAGTTAACTGATTTCCTCTTCTTTGCTTAAATTTAGTATTGGTTATCCAGTGGTTACGCTTGGGTTTGGCTTCAAAAGCTACGTAGGCTATCGCATGCGGCAGCGTAAGCAGCGTGAGGTGGCGAAGGAGAACGAGTTTTATATGCAGCTGCTGCAGCAGGCGTTGCCCGCGGAGGAGGCCACCGAGGAGGCACAAGCAACGGCAGCGCCTGTGGTAACATCTGCAACTGCCTCTAACAGCACAGTCATGCTGCCAAATGGCACAAGTGGAACGCCAGCAGCTCTAGCGGCTGCCGCCTCATCATCCGCATCGTCACAGGCGAATGGGATTTTGGCAACTGCGAATCAAGCACAAAATCATCATGAACATCATCATAGCGGCGGCGCCGGCGCCAGCAGCACTAGCAACAATAGTAATCATCATCATCATCACCATCACAATAACAACAACAATAATAACAACAGCAACAATCATCACAGCAAGGAGAACAATGCTGGCGACCACAACACAACAACTTCATCGTCATCCACAACGGGAGGCAGTTCAACAGCCTCCTCATCTCCACCAGCATCTTCGTCATCGTCAAACAACACATCTGCCTCAGCGGCAAACAAGCAATCGAATGCAGCCAATGTGGCATCGGCAGCTGCAACGACAGGTGAGTGACTACCCAAGACTTCTCATCTAATAAGGAAGATAGAGTACAGCTTAAAATGTAGTTATACAGTCAAAACTAGGGCCTTAGATTGAGTCTCATCTAGTCTTGTCAGTTCTGAAGTCAAGTTTAAATCACAGTCCTCATTAATGAACTGCTAAAACAGGTCGCCAACAAACGTTTGTTCTTGTCCTTTGACTAATATATATCCACATAACACGTAACTTATCTATTTACATATATTTACTGTAATCGTGTAATCAGAAACTAACAAAACTGCGATAAGCAGATTCTCCAGGCAACCACAAACAAATTGTGTGCTTGTGTGTTTAGTTTGTGCCGTGAGCCAAATGAAAATCAATAAAAGTACAAAATGTACTCATAAATCTTTTTGTGTGTGTGTATTTGCAGCAACCTCAAATGGTCACGTTGGCGGTGGTGGCTCAAGAAATCATCGACGCAGCATGGACAAGGAGAAGCATCGCAACAAGAGCGATACAGCCGACAATGAGCACAATAACGGCAACAGTACGCGGCACGGTGGTAAGAACAATAGTAACAATAGCTATCAGCAAGCGGATGGCAATGCAACCACAGCAACAACAAGTAGTAACAGTAAGGAGAAGTCAGACTGGGATAGTAATAACTATCAACAACAGCACGGAGCAAAGGATAAACACGGTATATAAAACTAAACTTAAAGCTCTCTAATTTCAAACTGTATCTGATGACATATCACTTATTCTTGCAGATAAAAAGACGCACAACAATGCTGTGAGCAATGGCAACGCGCTTCATTACGATGCAGAGGATACGGCGACAGTGACGGAGACAACGCCTCAGGTGGAGAAGGCGCCAAAGGGTAAGCATTAAATCGAAACACGTTGTGGTTATGCAAACTTTAATTAATTTTGTTTACAGGTCGTCGCAATCGCGGTAAGAAAGACAATGCTGCAGCCAAAGACAATCAAATTCAGCAGCAGATGCAACAGCACAAAGATAGCGCTGCTACTGCTGCTGCCAACAACAACAGCAATAACAACAACCACAACAATAATGATGCCAGCTCCGTGTCCTCATCAGCCAGCTCAACGTCGAGCAATGCAACCGCCGCTGCAGCCATTTCGCACATAGCCAGCAAAGTAGTATCTAAGATATGTGAGACATGTCAGAAGCTCGAGGCGGATGTTAAGAAATATCGTACAGAAATTAGCCATATGAAGCAAATCGAGAATGAATTGCGTCAGAAGCTGGACGTTAATCTGACCAGTAAATCCAGTTTGCAGGCCAAACAAAAGGAGTGTGATGAACTCGAGAAGCGTTTACAGGAGCTAAACAATGCACGGCATGCAGACATGCTACAAATGCAGCATATAGAGCGACGGCTAAGCGAGGAGCGTCGTCAGCGGCAATCCTTTGAAGCTCAATTTGCCAACGAGAAGAAGGCACGCAAGGTGGCCGAGGAGAAGGCAGCGCGTCCTGAGTGCAGTGCTCAATGTAAGCAACGACGTCAGCAAATCGATGAAGAGCTCAAACGTGTGCGCAACGATCTCAAACAGACCGAAGATGCTAAGCAGCTGGCCGTGGATCATGGCCGCAAGTTCGAGCAGGAGGTGAGCTTGAAATACAACCCAAAAATTATATATTAACTGTATTCATTTTGTATTTAAATTGCAGTATCGTATGCTGGAGGCTAAGGTGCGCAGTCATGAGTCCACGCAGGCTGAAGCCGATATGCTAATGAATGCACTGACCACACTTCAGGATAAGAACGCAACTCTGGAGAAGAATCTATCGGCAGAGACGAGAGTTAAGCTGGACTTATTCTCGGCTCTGGGCGTGGCAAAGCGAAAGCTCGAAATATGTGACAGTAAGTCGAGAAATCCGACTTCCAAATACCATTGAGACCTATTTAACACTTAACTCTTTTGCAGTTCATCGTCGTTCCAAAGAGGATGAGGTCATTGATCTCAAGGCTAAGATAGCACAGCTGCTGGCTGTTATGCCGGATACGTTGTGTTTGAATACGGGACCCCACGGACCCGGCGGCAGTATGTTGCGCATGAACGACACACCTCCGCTTCAATCGGGCGGACCTGGTCCGTCCTCGCCCATGCTCAGTTTGAGTGCTGCCCAGGAGTATCAACAGCATCAGCAGCAGCAACATCAGCAACTTCAACAACATCAGCAACACCAACAGCAGCAGCATCAGCAACACCAACAGCAGCAGCAGCAACAACAGCAACAGGTTGTACCTGTTTCCCAGCAACAGCAGCAACAAATGGTGCCCGTCAGTGTAGCAGCTGCTTTACATGTGGCTGCCTCTAATGTTGTGAATGGTGGTAACGGTCTCTCAACGCTGGATCCCAATGCCAGCGTCTATACACCGAAAACAGGCAACATGATGGTGGTAACGTCGGTGGGCATGAATCCCAATGGATCGGATGCCTGACGCCAACAGCAACATCAGCATCAGCACCAACAGCAGCAGCAGCAGCAGCTTCAACAGCAACAACAACAACAGCAACAGTCGTCAACTGTAGCCACTGGAGCTGCCACATCCTCGCATCAGCTAATGAGACGACAAGTTTGAGATTATTATACTTTATAGAAATGCAAACATGAAGAAAGCAACAAGCAGCACTCGATTGACTTAAAGGATCAGTTTGCAAACGATATAATGAATGTCCGTACTAAGCATAAGCAGTTTTCTTTCAGACCCCACAACTGAACACCACAAACAACCCACACATAGTACACAATTTCCAGCTACCAACTATCCAACTACCAATTATTAACTACCAATTCCTTTTAACACACAACATTCAAGATTGTCAAGCACACACAAATTGATAAAACGGTGCAGAAATATTGATTACAACAGCAGTTCAGTTCGTTGATGACTTTCAAAATTTACGTTAGATGATTCTTTCAAAATATTTGCTCATAACTGAAGTTTCTTTTATCAATTAACTTCAATCTAACGCCCATTCCACCCTATAAATTCTTATATTAAAAGAACTTTAAACGAAACGCTATTTTGTTGTGAGAAATATTTTCTGATATCAAGTTTTCAACGAATTTTGAAAAACAAAAACATCCAAAACATTTCCGCTCATAGAAAACACACACAAAACAACACAACAACAAAAAACACTGAACAAATTCACTTGGCAAATATTTTCTGCGAGTTTTTTGATTGATTTGATGAATTTTAAGAATAATAAGAGATGAAAAATGCAAAAACTAAAATGAAATTTTGTATTTTTGATTGGTAAAGATGAGAAAGATTATGATGATGAAGATGATGAAAGAAATTATTCTTTTTACTACTTATTTAACAAAACGCTGTGAGAGTTGACCGACTTTAGTGATGGCCTTTGAATTTGGCATAAAATCATACTATCTGTTTATTTTTTTGCTGCCAAATTTTGCTGCCTTTTTTATCCTCTTTTTGAAATGGAATTTTTGAAGTCTGCGCCCTTGATTTATTATCTCATTAAATTATTTTTGTTATAAACTTTAATTGTACGCCTATTATGTAATTAACTAATTCATTTTTGAAGAAAACAAAACAAACGAAATGAAAACGAAAACACAATTCTTTTTAAGTTTTAATTTATTATTTTGCTGTTCCTAAAAACAAAAAACAAAAATATTAAACACAAAAACAACAAGTTGAAAATGCGATGAATAAGGAAAAAACAAAAAAACGATGACTATTTTGTTTAAAAATAATAATAATAACAATTATAATAAAAACAAACAAAACATTTCGCTGCGTGAAGCTAGTAACTATAATAATTATTGTTTATTTTATGTTTAGTTTATTGAGTTTGTAACAAAGTAAGCTTGTATTTAAAACAGAAACAAACATTACGTTCGAAAACGAAAACAGTCCAGATACAATTTAAACTGGATTTTTGAGATTCCCTTGTATATTCACTAGCGACAAGATAAAAATTTTACAATGATCTATTATGTGCTTCAGACAGTCTCGGCTGCATTGTTCACTACCGTGAGCACCATCTGGATGGTGGAAGGTAAGCTCCAAAGACTCCCCTATATCATATGTGTCCCTCATAAGCTAGTGCTACACAGAGACCATAATCAATCTGATGATGACGTGCTCTTTGATGGTTCTGCGCGTTGCCTGTCACCCATTGATGCTGCTCCCGATGCTACTTGGCACCTATTGTGTGATCCGAAAGATTTGGCTACGTCGTCGGACACCGGTTGATGCAGAAGGTGCTGGGATGCGCACTCTGCCACGTACTCCTCGAATCGGATCTTATCGCAGCGTGGGTAGCGTCTCGTCGCGCAGCAACGATAGCTACGACTACGAGGTGTCCGAGGAGGAGGCCCGCAGACGCTCATAATTTATAAGAATACCAAAAACCAAAGAATTTATTTGTTAAATTGATTCAGTATACACTCTGTTCTGTAGTTTGATTTAATTAGATGAAGATCTTCACGTGCTCTCAACGTAGACGAACAAATACACGTACACATATAGTATATAGACATTAACTGATTAACTTAAATCTAATCCCGTTCTGTTGTGATCTCTGGCTACGTCTTGTGTAATCCCGCCGTGTCCAGTTTTCCCAGAATATCCCCCACTTTCATGAGCATGACGTTGTTCTGCTGGCCTCCAGCAGACGCACTACTGATCATGCTGGCCAAGTGTTGTATATACTTGTCAACGTTATCCACATTTAGTCCACTCGGTTCCAGGGGTGGCAGTGTCACCCCATCCAAGGCTTTCACAACCTTTTGCCGCAGATTCTTCAGATAGGCCGTTAGCCGTGCGTTCTCGTCCTTCAACTCGGTCACCTCTGCCATCACTTTGGCATGACCTGCCTTGGTGTTGTCCACATGCTGCTCCAGCACGGAATTCTGTTGCTCCAGATCGGTTTTCGTTTTGCGCAGCAATCTCAGTTCATTTTCTGTGCTGCGATTGTGCTCAATGAATTCGTTCGTGTAGATGGGAATCTCTCCGGCTGCAAACGGACGTGGCAAAGCATTGGCACAAGCTGCAAACGATGCTGGTGCTGGAGGAGGCGGCGGAGGCGGAGTTGGTGTACGTTTCACCCGAGCCAGCGGTATGTCATCAGGATCGGGAGTTGGTGCACTCGGCTGTTTGGTCACCGGTGTCTTTACATTCGCTTTCTTTGCAGCGACGTTGCTGTTGGCCATGTCATTGTTGATGGTCTTCTCTTTGGTAATTTTGCTATCGAATACCTTCTTACACTTGGCTAACTCATTTGCCACAATTTCAGGATGCTCCATGAGGAACTTGTGCATTTGCTCCTGATATCTGAAAGAGTTTGACAAAAGGTTAAATGATTTTTCAAAGCAGGGCGCGAAGTAAATATGATTATGGCCTACAATGCTTTGTCCTTGGCTGCAGCCTCCATATATGGTGTCCTGCGATCTTCGGTCAACTGATGCCACTCCTCGCCAATCATTTTTGTGTGCTCCAATGCCGTGCGCTGCGGGTGCTCACGACGCAGTTGCTCCCTGCGGTCGTTCATGAATCTCACATACGCATTCAGTGGCATCTTCGGCGCACCAGCCACGTTGATTCTACGCTGTGTTAGCTTCTTTAAATCCGTGTCCAAATCGTTGGAAGCAATGGCATTTCGTCCTTTTGCTTTGTTTTTCTTTTTCGTCATTTTACCTGCAGCGGCAGGGGTGGTGGTAGAAGCGGCAGTGGGTGGGGAGTTCAGGTCATTATTCTCTTCGTCGGCGTTGGAAGCGTCTGCTATGTTTGCCTCCTCCACAGCTTCATCCGTCTTCTCTTTTATACTCGTGGCGTTATTTAAGGTAAGTGCTTGGTTCTCCAGCTTACCATCCATTTTCTTTCTCACTCCAAACAATTAAATTAACCGAAAATTTGTTTCACTATTGCAGCTAATGCTGATAAGCGATACGAGGGCTGCACAAACACGCTTTAATGCTTGCAGACATTGCTGGTATTCCGTGAAATGATGTGCTCATTTTAGCGATTAGCGTAAATCCATTTGTCAATTTTGAAATGTTTTATAAAAACAGAACATACTCTTTACAGAGCTAATTTTATTACATTCTACTATAAAAATTTAATTTGTTTTTGTATTATTTTATGTGTTTATTTAAGCAGTGTGGCAACGCTGTTGAAACCACTAACAATATAAAAAAATTACATTTGTATTTGTTTAATTAATAACCAACCATAATATTAATAAAACCATAATTTTATAAAAATAATACATTTTTGTATATGCAATTATATCTATATATTAGCATTAATAAATGTAATTTTAGTTCAATCGCAGCATATGTTAATGTCTATTTATTCAATATTAAATAAAATTAAAAATATATATTCTCTATTTATTTTCAGGTTGAGTTTCACGGCTTCTTGCTGCTAAATTGTTATTTATATATATTATTGTATAATATTTAATAAATAAGATGCACAAAATAATTAAATATATAATGACAACCAAATTAATAATATTTAAAACATTTTTAGGGGTAACGACTTAGCTCCGCCGTCATATCTCCGCTGTCATATCTCCGCCGAACTTCGCGCGGAGATATGTCGTTATTTTTCTGGCGGAGATATGTCGTTGTAATGCGACATAACTTCGCCGTAGACCACCGCGGAATTATGTCGTTTTGAAACGACATATCTCCGCCAGAAAAAAACGACATATCTCCGCCAAGAAAATGTACTAGGCGGACATATGTCGTCAGAGATATGACGCTATGCCCATTTTTATTGTATAATAAAATCTAGTTTTTTAAGGACAATGCATTCTGTTAAACTTATTATCAATATTATGTTAAGTAAAAGAATAATTGTACATTAAACTAAAACTATGTTACGCTCTAACAGTATGATTTTAAGAATAAAATGAATTTTAAATTTAAATCCAACGTATTTTATATTTGGGCGGGCTGAAAAAAAAAATTTCAGATATCTGGTGAGCTTGAAAACAGAAGAAAATTGAGCTAAAGTAACAGGCGAACAGAATTACGAGAAAGTCGCAATGCACAATATGTGCGTGTGTATGTGAGCGCAGCGATCTGCAGGCCATGCTGACACACATACAACCAGCAAAGGTAAACAGAGAGCGGCCAAAATAGAGCGCACTTCTGTGAGCGGCTGCATTTACTCTGAGCGGAGTTTCAGTAGTGTGTGTGAGCGCAGCGATCTGCAGGCCATGCTCACACACACTACTGAAATTCCGCTCAGAGTAAATGCAGCCGCTCACAGAAGTGCGCTCTATTTTGGCCGCTCTCTGTTTACCTTTTCTACTACTACTCGTTCATTTTAAATTGCCCGCCAAAAAATTTATTCTGCTTGCTACCCATTTCTGTTCGCCTGGTATTTCAGCCTGCAAATTGCCGGTTTTTGGAGTTTGACTATTGCCTCTGCATAGTTCAAGGTCATAAATGATTTTTGATAAAATTTAAGACTCCTTGCTACCGATTCTGATTGCCTGTTATTTCAGTTAGTAAGTTTGTTCATTTGTGGATTATTAACTTTCAAACGTTGTTTGTCGAATATGTTGATTCTTACTGTGGATTTCATTTCGTCTGAGAATTCAGCGGTGTTTTTATTTTACACCAGCTGCAAGACCAGACGAACAGAACTTTCAGTAGATCGCGAAGCACCAAAATTAATTTAATGCAAGTATAAACATTGTTGTATCTCAAAAACCTTTTCCGCAACTAATTCTATGTTTTATTTTATTGTATATAAGTAAACATATTACACATTTATAGTTATGTTATACTGGCTAACGTTCGATACACAAAGGAATATATAGATATTCTTATAATTCCAACCGGAAAATGACCCAAACATTCGCAGTATTTAAATTGTTAACAGTTTTTCACATAATATTTCCCTTAAGTCTCTACCAAGTGTCATAGCAACGAGCTTGCTTCAAGGGATGTTTTAAGACCATATCGCTTAAGGGTTGGCAGCAAGCACCAAGGAGCGAGAAGCGATAAAACGGCAGTTTAAGCGATACTGTCACTAAGAAAAGACAAAATACGGTAAACTTGTACATCAATGAAAAACATGGACATAGCCATAAAGGATTTAATTGCGGAGGTGCACAAACGCCCTGTGCTGTGGGATCGAACTAATAAATGCTATAACAATCGATATGTGGTCGAAAAACATTGGCGACAAATAGAAGAAGTACTGGGAAAACCAAGTAAGAAATTAATATTATTAAGCTACAAATAGATTGATTTTCTGTGTATACAAACAACCCTTAAATGCCAATAGGGATGACCTACAAATACCGTTGTGCCACTTTGTATTTTGTTTTGATATCATACACTGGAAACTAAAAAGAGTTAAAATAAAACTAAACTTTAAACAAATATTTTTTTTAGAGGCCTCGTTAAAAAGGAAATGGAAAAACATTCGGGACCAATACCGCACCGAGTCCAAAAGGATCCGGTCTACTAATTCTGATGATAATGGAGCTTCAGGGGATAAATTAGAAATGAAGAACTATTCATGTTGGCCTTACTTTAAATCACTACACTTCTTAAGCGACCAAATGAGGCCGTGCATTTCGGTGGATGACGTATTGTCTTCCCCATCATATAACTCCTCGGACCTAGATGAACTTTTGGAAAGTCTGCCTTTAACTGAGGTACAAGAGTCGACCAATCAGGAGGAAAACACTACTCCACAATTGGTTGCTTCCATCGACTTTTCGGCTACTGAGCAGAAACAAATGCCACTTGAGATGAGTTTCAACTCAGAGAGAAAAGAGAGGCAGCGGGATGATGATGAGTCCTTCTTCGATAGTCTGTTGCCTTATGTGAGGAGAATGGATATGAACAAGAAACTGCGTTGCAGAATGAAAATTCAACAAATTATTTACGCCTACTCCTTCGGTGACTACGGAGATAATGAGTCGTTCATAGAAATGTAATTCCATTTAGTGGCAATTAAACTATTTTATAAGCTATTTATACGATTATTTTGTACCTTGAATTACTCCTCTGCTAGTGTCCTAATCTTATATGCATTTATATGGCAATATTCTAAATTAGCTCAATTTTTCATTTAAGAATATAAAAATATATATAAAAACTTTGTATAACAGATAGTTTAAAATTAACAAATTGTAGAAAAATCAATAATAGAAAAAGTCGATTAAAAAACGTATCTCAAAACTGACTTATACAAGAGAGTGTTACACTTAAGGGAATGTTTTTATTGCAATTGTTTTACATCGACTTTTGTCTCGTCTATTTTGTGGTACATTACACGCTTTCAATTTCCTTTTACAAAATCATATTACAATGTTGCATAAAAATCTCTTTAAATTAATCATAATTAAATTAATTACAATGAATTTAATTAACTTTGGTTTTATGGAATCAGCGACGCTTTGCCACAACGCGATCGCAGTTGGTGAGGCCAAGCAGAAGCTTGGCTGCATAGCTAAGTAGCAGCAGGACTAGTGTGGTGACTTCCATGATCACAAAGTGTGATATGGAGGAGCCAATCTCCAGCCATGAGCCAGTATTACGCACCAGGAACAAGAAGTTAAGGCCCATGATGTCACAGATGATCAGTAGACATATGAAGATCTCTCGCTCTCGTTGGCGAGCGTAGTCACAGTAAGTGTACACAATGGACAGATTAAGCACCACCGGCAGGAGCAGTTTGATTAGCACCAGTGACATGATGACAAACGGCGCAAAATGG
This sequence comes from Drosophila acutilabella, assembly GCA_035046005.1. Classification (NCBI taxonomy): domain Eukaryota; kingdom Metazoa; phylum Arthropoda; class Insecta; order Diptera; family Drosophilidae; genus Drosophila; species Drosophila acutilabella. The sequence continues at coordinate 8,330,270 of JAWNOK010000024.1, read as the reverse complement.
CTAAGGAAACAGCGTGCAATGTTGGGATCAAATGAACTGATTGACGCAATGTTGCCGCTGCCAAAGAGGGAGAAGAATGTGTACAGCAGCACGGTGAAGGCCAGGCGGAGTGAGGACTGAAGCGTCTTCTGTTGATGCTGCAACGACTCCGTCTGTGTCCGTTGTGCTGTCAGTGCCATGGTCAGCTCAATACCAAGCAGTTGCACGAACAGCGACTCATACGAGGTGCACAGCATCGTGTAGAGGGCACTTAGATTGTAGAGTATATGCCCCAGGCGCTGCTCCAGCGCAGTCTCCTTGTTAAGCTGTATGGACACAATGGCGTAGATCAGATACATCCAACTGGCCAGCTTCAACGGCAGGGGCACAGCGATCTGCTGGCTATGCAGATGAACACACACGGTGGTGTTCAGTAGTATCAATGGGTTACACCACATGATGTGCCAGCTAACGTGACGACTCCCATTGTTTAGCAGGGCTCGCACAAGGACGAGCACGATTCCGGCTAGTAGAAGGTACTGGTTCTGGTAACCCACTGAAGGTGGCAGCAGCGGAAAGCAACCAAGAGCCAGCACCAAGAGCAGCCATCTATAGAACTGTGGTGTCTTCTGCTTTAAGTTGTTCCAATTACTGCCACAGGCAAAAACAACGAAGCACAGCGAAATGAGGCGTCGCTCGAAGAATGTAAAGACCAGAAGTTCGGCACAAGCCACAAGTAGTACCAGCTGAATCTTGGAGACATGTGCTCGTTGCGTTATTTCGGGTAGACAATAAACTCCGACATCCACCAAGTTTCCGTTGCTTTTTCCTGTCTGTCCTAGGGCCAGTAACCAGACTGGCAGTGGCAGTAGCATGTAGAAGCCCACGGCAAATGGCACGAATTGGGCTACAATAAAGCCCGATAATAGAACAGCCGCAATGCATATGCTTAGCGTGACATGGTATTCACTAACATCTCCAGGAACCCTCTTTGGTGATGCACTTGATGGGTTAAGCAAGCGGTATAAGTAAAATATCCATCCAGCAAAAGTGGCCGTTGTGCACAGTAACATGGCATTTCGATAGTATCCATGGTAATAGTCGATGCCCTCCAATGCCAATTGCATCATGGCCATACTGTTATCCAAGGGCTCAAATTCTTGGTCTCTAAATAGCTGAATATCATAATCAGTCAACTTTGTGAAGCTCTTCAAATAAGGTGTAAATAGACCCCTCTGGTGTTGCTCCAGCAGACGTGTGTATTGTGCGAGTAGCTGCAGCGCATTGCTATGTGCAGCGATGGCTTCATACTCATCGCTGGCATTTATATAACCCAAGGGTAAGATTCCAAAATTGTTCATTGGAGGCGGCAGCCCAATAAGAGCTGACATCAGTGGAGCTAGTTGAGCTTGTTCTACTTCGTGTAGTGGCAACTTCTGGCCATCATCGTTGGCTACAAAGCTTTTGACTGGAGAAGCAGTTCGCTTTACTCCTGAGCCCCACAGCATGAAGGGTGTGTCCGTTTCATGTGCAGCACCAGCGCCATGAGAACCTGAAAATTAATAATGATAAATTAAAGTGGATTAACAACTAGGTCCAAGTACTCACCGGAATCCGTCATGCCGTGATCCGATGTGAGCAAATATGCCGTCCGCTTATCGGGGAATACTTCTTCGAATCTTTTATAGATTTCCCATATTCCATGCTCCGTAAATTTAAGATTCTCCAGGAAAAGCGGTGTACCGGGCTTATGTACATGACCGGCCGTATCGAGTCCCAATAAATGCAAAAAGAACACGACCTTCTTGGCGCTGCGCAGCTCTTGCTGCTTACGATTTAAAAGCAGACGCACTCGATCGAACACCCACTCGTCCTGCTTGAAGGTTTTATGCTGTCCCGAGAAGTCCAGGTCATGGTAGGCATCAAAGAACATCGGTCGGCCGCCATCAGTAAGCTTCTCGAATATGTGCAACACATCGTGAGCACCCCATGCATAGGTGTGGCCACTTCGATTGAACACAGTATCGAATTCAATTGGATTCTCCTTCCAGCCACGTGTTACCGCGGACGGATCTTCGTACAGTCCAGCTATTAGTGCTATGTGGCCTGGTCTTGATTCCGTAGGCACATGTGTGCGGGACACGCCAACAATTCCTTCTTGCAAGAATATTTGTCGCAAATGCGGAATTTGATTGCAGTTGTCTGTGAAGAATGAGTCAGCTCGCAAGCCATCGGTGACGATTAGAACCAGGCGATCGGCTGGTGGCTCTGCCTTCAGTTCTGTCTGTGGCTGCAGTCCCTCGATGACGGGTGATCGGAAATATATCACGAATATGGAACCCAGAAGCAGCACATGCACCACTAAAGCGTGAACAATCCACATAGCCACAAAGAATGAAAACAAAATAGGAACAGCTGTTTTTTTAAACCGGTGCTGGTATCGAGTACGAGTATATTATGACTTCTCATTTTGCTTAACTTTCCAGCACTGACTAGCTCATTTCGTGTTGCTTTAAAGCACGGACTAGCGAATTGAATATTCACATAAAAACACAGTGGCAAATTGCTGCTTTTTTAGTCATTCATAATCATATTAAGTTTATTTAATTAAGAATTTTATTTCACTTGTTGCGTCAATTTATGTTGCGCGCTCTGCGACTGACTGCGACTGACTGAAAACAGTGCTGATAAATCTGTCGATGAATTTCCCACTATTATTACAGCCACTATTATTTAACATCACGGCAACCCTTATTTTGGTTCATAACACAAATGCAACTTAAAACACGTTAAATCGTTTGACGACTTAACGGCCAGTAAATATGTTGCAACAGTTGCGACATCGGCTGATTCGAGGCCTGGCCAGGAGTCGATTCAGTTCCTCAACAGCACATGGGGGCTTGTACGATGTAGTTGTCATTGGCGGTGGCCATGCCGGCACTGAAGCCTGTGCGGCGGCAGCGCGTATGGGCGCTCGGACCTTGCTGCTGACCCATAAGCTGGAGACAATTGGCGAGATGTCATGTAATCCATCGTTTGGTGGCATCGGTAAGGGACACCTTATGCGTGAGGTGGACGCACTGGATGGTGTTTGTGCGCGCTGCTGTGACGTCTCGGGCGTGCACTACAAGGTGCTGAACAAGCGCCGCGGTCCAGCGGTGTGGGGACCCAGGGCGCAGATTGACCGCCAGCTGTACAAAAAGGCAGTGCAAAAGGAGCTGTTTGCCACACCAAATCTGGAAATACGAGCAGCGGGCGTGGACAACTTGCTAATTGAGAAGGACGAGAGCACACAGAACGGCACACGCTGTGCCGGAGTACTGTTGGAAAATGGAGAGCTGGTGCGTAGTCGCACAGTGGTCCTGACCACAGGCACCTTTCTGCGTGCACACATTAACATTGGACTGGAGGTGAGGCCAGCGGGTCGCATGGGCGATGCACCTGCCAAAGCGCTTGGAGAGGCACTGAACACACTGGGCTTTCGCATGGGACGCCTTAAGACTGGAACACCACCTCGGATTGCCAGAAGCAGCGTAGACTTTGATCGGCTGCAGAAGCACGATGGAGATGATCCACCCACGCCGTTCTCTTTTATGAATCGGGAAGTGTGGCTGCCTGCCTCGGAGCAGATGCCTTGTTACCTGACCTACACGACACCACGAGTCAATGACATTGTTCGTGATAATCTACACGTTAATCGCCATGTCACGGAGGAGGTGACGGGTCCACGCTACTGTCCTTCGATTGAATCAAAGGTCCTGCGATTTGGGGCAAAGGTTCACCAAGTGTGGCTGGAGCCCGAGGGCTTCGATAGTCCGCTATGCTATCCGCAAGGCATCTCGTGCACGCTGCCACACGCCCAGCAAGTGGAACTGGTGCGGGCAATTGATGGTCTGGAGCGTGCCGAAGTGGTCCAGCCAGGCTATGGTGTGGAGTACGACTTTATAGATCCCCGCGAGCTTTACCCTACTTTGGAAACGAAGCGCGTTACGGGCTTGTTCTTTGCCGGACAGCTAAATGGAACCACAGGCTACGAGGAAGCCGCTTCCCAGGGCATTATAGCTGGCGCCAATGCGGCTGGCAGAACGGTACACTCAGATGGACGCCAACTGCACATAAGCCGCACCGAGGGTTACATAGGAGTGCTAATCGACGACCTGACCTCTTTGGGCACCAACGAACCCTATCGCATGTTCACCAGTCGGGCAGAGTTCCGGCTCTCCCTTCGTCCCGATAACGCCGACATGCGTCTTACCCGGAAGGGCTACGAATTCGGCTTGGTCAGCGCAGAGCGCTACCAGCACTTTCAGCAGACAGAGCAGAAGCTCAAGGCCGGCATTGAGGCGCTCCAAGGTCAGCAGAAGCACAGCAACTTCTGGCGACAAGCGCTGCAGCTGCCCCAATCCAAAGCTTCTACACCCAAGTCCGCCTTCGATATGCTTGGCGTTCCAGCGGACAACATTACAGTAAATCAACTAATAGATGTCTGTTCTGGGGAACTGAATTGGTTGCGTGACGATGGCGATTTAGCAGCCAGGCTGAAAATAGAGGCTCTGTATGCGTTCTTCGTGGACGAGCAGCAGCGGGACGTGGAGGATGTGCGACGGGAAGAGCGTCTATGCATTCCTGCCGACATCGATTACTTTTCCAAGTCCCTGAGTCTGTCCAACGAGGAACGCCAGAAACTGACGCTTATACAGCCACAGACCATTGCCGCTGCCAGTCGCATACAAGGAGTGACGCCATCCACAATCCTGCGCATCCTGAAGCACGTCAAGAAAGCGGAGGTGATGCAGGCTTAGCTACCCTGTTGAACTGTTTCTCTACACTTCCTTAATTTAGTGCTGTAAATATGTTTGTAAAGTTAATGAATTTATGTTCTGGAAGTCTTCTAGAGTCCCACTTGTTATCCGACGCTATTTCGAATAAAGTACAAATATAAATTGAAATCTCTTACATACAGTTTATTTAATAAAATCATAAATGCCTTAAGCAATGTTGCACAAGATTGATTCAATGTATTTCGTGTCACTTTCGTGCTCGTCTAGTTTGAGATACAAATGTATCTCGTACAATTGTTATTTACTTTGGATGTGTTTAATTCTGTTTTATTGTTGTTTTTCTTTATAAACTTCGATCTGTATTTGGATTTGTTGTTCGTTTGTTTGTTTGTTGTTAGCTTATAAATAATGTTTTACATTTTGTATTCTGTTTTACATTACACACAACAAAGATTTGAGGGAGAAATACGTTTAAATACGTTTCTTTATGTATTTGTTTATTTGTATTTTGTTAAGGTTTTTTGCTTGTATTCTGAAACTATTATTCAATATTTATTTTTGCATATTGTGGATTAAGTTTATACGCGCACCAATTAATTCCCATAGCATTTCGTATCTATGGTTTATCCAAGAAACTATTACGATAATTGAGTACAAAATATATATTCAGTTACGCCTCAATACTTGAAGTAAATAAACACAAAATGTAGTCGTGAATGTTTTTGGTTTAGTTTTTTTAAATATATATATTCGAAGCAAGTATTTTGAATGTGCACTCGTGTTTAATCCCATCAATGAGTTGCATTCTATTTGTAGATACTTTTTATATAGCACTCGTTATTCTCATTCTCATTCTTGATTCATTTATTTTTTAGTTTTTCAATCATCTTTTCATTTGGTTTGTCTTTTCTTTAATATCACAGATTGCTCGAGATTTTCATGAATTAAAGCTATAAACAAAAAATCTCAAACTTTTTTCATTTTGGGTGCATTTTGAAGTTAAAAAGAGAAAAGTAGAATGTGAACTAAAGCTAGAAGTATCGGATTTGGGTTGAGCTATGTGGCATTAGCTACTTATCCTTATGTACAGATAGCATATAGTACTATATACCATATAATATATATTTTTATATCGATTGTAAACATCAATTGCATGTTTTGGGTTTTCTAAACAATTATTACACAGTACTCGTACTTATTTTCTTTATCTTTTCCTTACACTTTTTATATATATATATTTATTTTAGTTTTTGTTGCAGTTGAAATTTATTATGTACTAAGTATTTAAATGTTTGTATAAAAACCAAAGAAATACAAATAGAAACTCGCATTGTAAGGGCCATAAACGTTGCTCACATTTGTAAGTAAAAAATTCGACAATTTCGAAAAATAATTTTAAGCCTTTTATTTTTGCCTTTCCATATCGTTTTCGCTATAGCTAATCCATTCCAGATATTCCCGTTTTGATTTTCTATTTTGTATTCTTTAATTGTTTTTATTTTTATTTATATTTTTTTGTATTTTACCTAAAAGTCAGTTCCATTTAGATTTTTCTCATTTCCATTTTGTTCGTACTCTCCAAATCACAATTATTAGCAATTTAAGAATAAAATATATAACTATTCAGTATTCAGTATTGATTTATCCATCTTTTATCTTGTATATATATAAATTTACTTACTTACATTTAAGTCTAAATGTTTACAACTAAATATATGTAAGTGTTATTAGTATTAGAGTGTGACTTTTCAAAAGTTATTGTTTTTTTTTTTAATATTTTGTTTTGAATTGAATAGTTGTGTTAAAGTACGAGTACTTTTAATCGTTTTGAGTATCTCACAGTACTTATAAGTATTTGAATTATTTTACAATATTTACTTTACATATTATGCAGTTTTAGTTGACGTTTAAAATTAAATGGAATTTCAAATTCTATTCAACTTTTAGACTGTAACACCGAGAACAAACAAGTATCTGAATCTGTATATGTATCTGTAGCTGTATCTGATGTCTATTTATTATGCTTAAGTATAAACGACAATTTCTATTGCCAATTGTCCAACTTGGCCTTGGCCAACTCTACGTATTTGTGGCTCTCTCTTTCTCTGCCCATGTCCTCGGAGCAGTCGCAGATTTAAAGCTTTAGAAACTCATCGAGCATCCGTTTGCGCTGCTGATGCAACGCTCGCTCCGACAGCAGATACATTCCAATGTCGCCGAAGTTTTTCATTAGTTAGTTGTTCGAGTTGTTGAATAGTTGATGTCATAAGGCAGTAGCCTCCTCGACGCTGCTGCTGCGACCAAGTGCACCCACCGGAGTCTTATTGTCATCTGCAAGAAACATACAGAAATTGTTAGCAAAGAGTTATATAGTTTTAGATTTATGTAGAAGTTAGTTAACAATTTGATGTAATTTATTTAAGCTGAAAAGTCAAAGAGAAAGGCTTAAAGTTTTGTTTGTTCCAAAGGAATCACTTCGTAGTAGAGCTAACAAGCGATAGATGGCGCTCGCACAGTTTAGACCTATTTGGTTTAGGTATAAGTTCACGTTGAGACACCTTTTTATACCTTCATTTATTTATTTTACAAATGGGTTTAAGAAAATCAACAAAATGAAAATTTAAACAAAATGTTTTATTAGGCAATGCTAGAGTTAACTCTTCACAATTAAATAAAAGCAGAAATCATATTAAAAATAATAATAATAATTGTAATAATAATAGCTATAGCTATAGCGATAATAATAATAATAATAATAATTATATTAAATCATGATTATGAGGATGATGCAACACTTTACAAATTATTGTATACTCGTTAATGATTTCATAATTAATAATTATAAACTAATATGTAATAATTAATAACTAAGCATTTATAAATAGACATTTGGATTAACGGCTAAGTTGAAGGTAGATGTTAACTAGTTTCGATTTCGATAACAATTACGATTAGGATTAGGCTCTTTATAAACTACGAACTGAGCTGACGAGGATCAAGAGGTTTTGATGCATCATCTCGATGCTTCCGCAATGGGCGTGGCACTCGTGGTCACCTCATCGTTGGCGGCAGTAGCAGCACTTGCCGGTGTCTCCTCTGCTCCGGTTGATGTATTGTGGTTGTTGTTGGTGCTGCTACTGACCACCGGTGGAGAGTTGCTGCCACTTGTGGTTGAGGTTACAGCACTGCCAGTAATGGCCGTATCTGGCGATAGTTTCACTCGCGGCGAGTGCTCCTTAGGATCTGGTGATTTGGCGTCTACCTCCTCCTTAATGACTGGCTCTAGAATCTTTGGACAGAGCTCAGCTCCGCCTACACTGCAATTACCTGGTGTGGCACCTGCTCCAGTTCCAGCGCCGACGCCGACTCCGGTGCCAGTTGCTGATGCGGCACCAGCGTTGGCTCCGTTGCTTGAGTTATTGGTGTTCGTGTTGTTGTTGTTATTGGTGTTGCTGCTGCTGTTGTTGTTGTCCGAGTTGGGAGGACTCGTGCTACGACGTGAAGAGTTCTCTGGCGAGCTGTCCGGCAGCAGTGTCTTCTCCAGACTGCCACCAGCATTGGGTGTCGCTGGTTTCTTCTCTAGCGCCACAGGAGGCGTACCCCGCTGCAGTGACTCCTCCTTGACTCCTCCTGTCTGCGTTGTCGGCTCCTTTACATCCGTGGGACCATTGGACTCGATTCCGTTGAGCTCATGGACAGCCGACGTGCTGTTGCTCACAATAGACTGCGCCTGGTTGCTTGAGTTTGAGTTGGATCCGGTCAGATCCAGCGTTGTAGGCTCATGTGTAACAGGCGTCGTGCCTGCTCCTCCACTCTTCTCCAGCATCGCCGACTGCTGCTGTGCCGCTGCAGCTACAGCAGCTGCAATGTGATGCCGCATGGCCAGTGGACTGCTCGCTGCCCGTGATCCTCCGTTCGGTGCCGAGCCAAGTGGTGGTGTAATCTTGGGCGACGTGGAGTGGGCCGATCCACTAAGGGGCTGCTGATGCGCAGCCACTGGATTCAGACCGCTGGCCACAGCTGCTGCTGCGTGTATGGCCGCCAAGTGATTGGGGTGGTAGTAGTGGCTCATGGTCGGAATGTGCGAGCTAGGCGTGGCCGTTAGGGACGTCGTGGGCGTGGGTGTGGATGTCGCCATGCTGCTGGTGGCCACCGTCAGATTAAGGCTGCTGTGCGGCGACGCTGACGTGGCTGCTGCCGTGCTGCTAGCCACTCCGGGACTGGGACCAGCCGAGGAGCTGGCCACGGTATGCGGTGGCAGCTGGTGCACCGCATGATGCGGAGAGAGATGTGCATGACTCAGATTGAGGCTGTGGGGATGGGGACCCAGGCCGAGAGCAGCGGCTGCCGAGAATCCCGGATGTGTCAAGCCAGCGGCACCGGGATGAGCCAAACCCATTGCTGCCTGCTGCAGATGATGCTGCAGATTGCTGGGTCCATGTCCCGCCAGACTGGGCAAGCCAGGCATGCCCAGATTCAGGCCCATGGGACTTTGACGCTGGGCATTCGCTGCTGCGGCATGGTAGTGAGACATTCCTGCGAGACCATGGAGCCCAGCAGGTGGACCTCGCAGGCCCAGATTGAATTGGGGCATCATGGAGCTAAGCATGGTGCGGTTTAACGGTGCATACAGCTGATTCGAGTAGTGATGCGTCGCATTGAGCAGCTGTTGTCGTTCACGCTCTCGTTCTCTGGCTGCCTCACGCTCCTCCTCGCGCATCTTGCGCTCCCTTGCCTCCTTCTCCTTTTGCTCCTTTTCACGTTGCTCTTTCTCGCGCTGCTCCCGTTCGCGTTCTCGCTGCTCGCGTTCCCGCTCTCGCTGCTCTTTTTCCCGCTGTTCACGAAGCTCACGCTCCTTCTCGCGCTGCATCTCTCGCTCACGCTCCTCCTCCCGCGCCAGTCGTGCTCTGTGCTCCTCCTCCAGCTTAATCCGATCATGCATGGCTGGCGAGATACCCAAAGCCGCGCCAGGCATCATCGAGTACAGATGCGAGTAGGGCGAGGCCATCTGAGGATACAGGGCAGCTGCATGCGGATGAGTGTGGTGGCCACCGGCTGCGCGGAATAGCTGATAACGATGCTCCAAGTACAAGGGATCCGAGTACGGCAGTCCCGCCGCCGGATTCAGAAATGCTAAAAGACAGAATACATTAAGTATAGCTCCTCTGGCTAACATAATTCTAGGTACTCACCTGCTGGAGGAATGCCGGGCAGTCCGGTAAAGTGTGAGTATGCCTCCAGTGGGAACGCTCCCGCCGGATGCATGAGCCGCTCATCGGATCTGTACGGTTGAAAGCCACTACGAGCGAGCAGCTCTGGCTGCAGCGCTGCCGTCTGCGGTGTGTGACTGAGACGCGCCATCTTCTCGGGGGGCTGAGGGGAGGGCGGCGAGCGCTTTTTATTGGCTGCAGCGGACCGATCATCGACAGACATGCCAGCGGACGACATGACGCCACGTCCGGCCACAGCATTGAGCGGCACAGGTACAGGTCCGGGTCCAGGCCCAGGTCCGGGAGTAGACTGCGGTCCAGCAACCGATGTGGGCACATTCCGATCTCTGCCCACTGTGTTGGCGTCGTCCTCCTCCTTAATGTCCGCCTGCTTGGCCAGCGTGCGTAGAGCAGCCGCAAATGAGCCGCGTGCATTTGCTGCCGAGGCAGCGTTGATGCCACCTGGTGGCACACCCACTCCAACGCCCACACCGGCCAGCTGTTGTTGCACAGCCGCAGCTACGGCCTGTTGATGGGCCTGATGCTGCTGCTGTTGATGTTGTTGCTGCTGCTGAGGCGACTGGGCGCCAATGTGGTTCGAGGGCAGGGCGTGGTTCAGCGGCGTAGGTGGCGCCGGACTATTCGCAACGGAGCCACCTGGCACACTGCCGGGATTAGGAGGCGTCTGCAGGTGATGCGGCACAGGTATGTGCGGTGCAGGACTTGTTGCCGGTCTCTTTTGTCCTGCCTTGGGCGGCACTGTAAATAGCAAAATAAATATGAAAACATTTTACTTAGTTGCCTTTAATCGTCTTTGCATAAATAACTTTTTAAAATGGCTGCGTTAAGCTCATGAAAATGAAGAGATTAATAAACTAAAGAAAAGTAAAAGAATTACACGTCTATGCGCGTGGGTAGCCGGCACACTAATGACTTAGCGGCTGCACACACAGAAACACATAAAAGAAGAGAGAGAGAGAGCGCGAGAGGGATCGCTTAATCTTCCTTGTGCATTCGTGCTCTCTAAGCATTGTGCGTAAGCTGCGCTGAGCCAAGCACTAATACTATGACGGCAGCATTGCGGCAGAGCCTGGCGCTCTGCTTAAGTTGCGCCAAGCACTAATACTATGACGGCAGCACTGAGGCAGAGCCTAGCGCTCTGCTTAAATTGCGCCAGGCACTAATACTATGACGCAGCACTGAGGCTGAGCCTGGCGCTCTGCTTAAGTTGCGCCAAACACTAATACTATGACGGCAGCACTGAGGCTGAGCCTGGCGCTCTGCTTAAGTTGCGCCAAGCACTAATACTATGACGGCAGCACTGAGGCAGAGCCTAGCGCTCTGTTCTAGTTGCGCCAAGCACTCATTCGTTGTAAAGAGATCATTAACATATGTAAAGTGTTGCTATCCCGCTTTGGCAACCAGGCAGCATACAGGCAACTATTTGTGTGAGCGGAGCATTAAAATGAGAGCAGAGCGAGTTTACAAAGAACTGAAGAGAGTTTGCAAACACATTTACGCACCTAACTAAGTCTGTAATTGTAATTTAATTAATATTACTTAATTATTAAAACAAACTATTTTAAATACATTTGAATATACATAATTATATGTATAATGCTTTAAAAAAAAAAGCTGTTTATAACTAAAACATAATTAGTGCGCCTTATAATAAGTAACTCGAAACTTTTGGGCGTTGCCCAAGATGTTTCGTCTTTGGCTGAAAAGAGCTCAACAAAGCGAATATTGAAGGGGAAGCAGAGGAAAGGAGGTTGGTAGCAAGTGGAAATGGTAGCGGAAAGTGCTGTGGGTATTGGGCTGCTAGCGGATTTCCTGTGCTAATAACTGATTGATGTCACACGACTCCTCGCGGGGGCGAACGGGGGGCGACAAAAAAGGTGGACATGGGGGCGGGCGTAAAAAAATTGCACATACGCCTCGTTGCACTTGCCACTGGTCTCCGAGTCCTGAGCCCAGTCCAGTTCCTGGTCACGCTAACGGGAAGGACTGTGGCCAGTGGAAATATATGCAGCCAAAATGCAAATGCGACGGCCTGAAACTTGAATATCGGGACAGAGCAACTGCAACCAACCAAGCACCTATCCAATCCAGTCCCTCTACCTTCTCCACAATCTACTCCTTTACCCACGTGGTTTGTTCTTTTGAGGGTTTCTGCTCACGGCACAAATTGCACGCCCAACGAGTTTATCGATTCTTGTTTCTCGTTTCACTCGGGCCAAATTGCTTTCAGATATGACAGCCACGCCCCCATTGGTCCGCCTCTTTCAGGTCGGTAGCAGCGCAGACACAGGTGCTCACCGTACAGCTACAGTAGCCTCGACTGGCATTCAATGCCAGAATGGAATGTGCAACGACGATGACGATGACGACGACGACGACACCGACAACAACTAAAACCATTTGCAGTTTACTTGTCCAACAAGAAGGATGGACTTTAGTTCAGCATTATCATCATGGACATGAGCACGGACATGGACAAGCAGAAGTACATGAAACTGATTGTGGATGTGGGACAGGGGCCAAGTAATTCCTCATCGAATTGTCATTAGCACTGAAGACTGCCACAGGTGACTCGAAAGAAAGCTTAGCCAAGTCATACCCTTCCCTGTGTAGCTTATTTGCAGGGTATTCCACATTCGTAACCAGTTTACTTATGCAAGTGACAAAAGTCAAATTGTCTGACGTCTAAAGTTTTCATTAAATGCACGAAATGCATTCAAGAATTTTTATGTGCGTGCAACAGCAACAGCAGTTGTCGATGTTGTTGTTGCTGCCCCTTTATTGCGTATGCAGTTGCAAGTTTGCAGTTGCCAGTTGGCAGCAGGACAACAGCCGTGGCCTAAGCTGCTCGCAGGATTGCTGGGCACAGCCTGTAGTGGGGGGGGCGGGGCGGACGTGGGCACATGCTGCATGGGGCATGTTCGGTATGTGTATTTACCAAACTAAACCGAAATAATGCCCGAAACTGCAACAACAACAATAAAATGCAAACGAGTGCAAAAGCGAGCTGAGTCCCGATCCGTGTCCGTGTCCGTGCCCGGGTCTGTGTCCGGGACCGTGTCCGTGTCCGTGCCCAGGCTCACAAACCAAACAAAGGCGCCTCCGATTCCAATGTATTTGCCCCGTTTGCCTAACTGCGTGTGGGTCGTTCTGGGAGTGCTGCAGCTGTGAACTGTATGTGGGTGGATCAGGGTGGTAGGTAGTGGGATTCGGGGCTAAAACTGGGGCCTGTTGGTTTTCTGCTCTGCACTCTACTCCTCCCGCTTGTTTGCCATGAAATGCCTGTTTGTTTGCATGGGTTTTGTGTACTTCAACATGGCAGCCATGGCCACAACCCCTTCTCTAACCAGTTACCCTCCATGTACCCTTTCTCGACATTTTCCCGCACAGCTGCCTTGGAGACCAGCTCTGCTTTTGCATTGAGCGGCGATTTGCAGGCATCAGCGTTATTTGCCGATTTTAATCAGAACACCAATAGAAGAGTAACCCAACCCCGAGTACCCCCCTAACCCCTATCACCGCCATCCCTCCCCCACTCTACAATCCAATCGCACTCGATGCGAATCAACTTGAATGTATTCAACGCAATTCGACTCTTCTCTTAAAGGCAACATTCAATGCATTCAGTCCATCAATTTTTTATCAACTCTTTTGTTTAGTATTTTTTACCCCCAACCCCCCTCTTTTTAGTTTTATGCATAAAACTCGAGTTGAACTACGTAAAACGGGTAAAAAAGAAGACGAGTGTTTGCTGTTAACAATTTTTGTATCTATACAAAATCTAATCCCAAATAGGAAACGGAAACCCAGCAAAATGTGTAGCATAGTTTTAGGCTTTCAACTAAAAACTTTTGCTATTTGGAAATATATTTGTGCCCTCTGATTGTGCTAGATTTAAGCTATAACTAACTGATTTTTGTGTTCAAATGTTACCAAGACTTAAATAACTAAGCCAAGTTCGAGTTGAATAAGTTTTATTTAAATTTAGCTCAGATCTGAGGTACTGCGAACTTGATTTCCTTTCAAAACTTGTGTAAACTTGTAAGTTTATTATCTTTTTGTCTATAATTTGTTTAAAGTTTTAGTTTAATTTGCTTTTGTCCCCACAGCAAATGTAATTTTGTGCAAAGTCAATTAAGTGATGTCCTTTGCTCGCCGTGTTTAGGTCCACACCGCAAAGAACACAAATCATAACTACAAATAAATAAATGCTGAATAAATTAGACCCAGTTAATATTGTTGTGCATATTGGTAGTTATTGTTATTATTGCCGTGTTGTGTTGTGTGTGGCATTTGTCACATTTTGCATTTGGTTCAATGCTGCGAAATTGGTTTTCTCGCTCGGCTAAATTAAAATGTCACCACTCGAAGTGGCCAAAATACAAGCATCGACCGACCAGAGAGCTAACCAACTAACGAACTCATCCCCTGTTGCTCCTACCACCCCTACACACACACACACATCACATTTAAATAGCAGTTGCCAGCATTGAATTTCTTTGTGGCATGGGCATGTGGCAGTCGCCGGTTGCATGCGATTATTCCACCACAACTAATTACAGTGGCGAACGGTGATGCTGTCCCTCGTATCCTCCTGCCTCCCTTTCACCTCCTCTCCTCCTCTGTTATAGTGGAAGCGTGGTCACAACATGTTTAGGTCAGCCACAGCAGATTCACAAGGAATGCAATCGAGTGGAGCATGAATAATTTATTTAATAAATACATTCACAATTAAATCAATTGCGAAATTGCGATTGCGATTTCGAGGCAGTGGCAGTGGCTGGGCATGGCTCTGGCATTGTTCGTGTGTGTGGCATGCAGATTGTGGCATGTTGCAAGTGCCAAGTGCCAAGTGGGCAACAGGACATTATCGAGTGCCAGGTCACGTTGATTTAAAATTCAAATGACGCTCTGGGGTTGCCATCGCATATGCATATGACAATTTGTAATGACCATGACTAATAAATACCCTAGAATATGAGTCCAATTAAAGCAGTCCTTCGGGGTGGGATTATTTAACGTGTACAATATTTACAGTGCTTCAAATAAAACTCTTAGGCTGCGTAAAAAGCTGTGTGGATTAACACAAGCGACAGAGTGAGATGCAAAGCGTTTTAGTAAAGCGGACAACATAGAAATATGCATGCTAGAACAGCACAACTAGTCTGCCGATCAGTGTTCTTCGCTCGCAAGGCCAAGCTCGCTCTTAAAACTTAGCATTACATCTCTCTTGAAACTTAACATTGCACTCTCTTGGCAGTATTAGAATCACAAATGATTGGCAGAGAATTTATGCAACTACAAATGATTTGGAAAGAGAACAAAGTAAAGAGAAACAAAATACGCAGATGAGTGAAATAAGAAACTAATAAGTAGATAATTCACTTTACAGTGATCAGAAGAAGATCAAATAACAAATATTCTGATATTTACATATGTACTTTGTAATCTGGGAAATTGCATGTTTAATCGCAGACTTAAAGGGGGCATACTAAGCAGTGGATATTAATTAATTATAAATTGAGTTTGATTTGCTTTGTTTGTGTGGGTGTGCGGGTAACTGCGTGTGTGTGTTTGTGTGTGTGTCTACTGGATTCGGTGCTAGTCCTGAGGCACTTGCCGTATTGCCATCAACTGCTTCAAACTGGCACCGACTGCGGTTTCATATGCAATTATTTGCAGTTAAGACGTCGACGTCGATGTCGGCAGAAGCGGCGCTGTAGAGCAGAGCAGGACGTCTGTGTGGCGACCACGTCGTCAGCAGCTGCCATTCTGTGCTATATGGAGTCATGGTTTTGGCCAGCTCACCACAATTGTCCCCAGGCTGTTCAGTGAGAAGCAACAGCAGCCGACTAACCAGGTGCCCTCACTGAACACCATTTCATCTACTTCTTCTCTTACTCCAGCTCATTCGCCTTGTGTTTGTCTCCGCATACCAACTACTTGCCTCTGTGTGACCCGGGACCAGAGTCTGGTTAGTTTGCAGCTCATGCATTAATTATTGCTGGGCTCTTGTGGTCAACATGGTCACATGGCCACATGGCACTACAACAATCGAACAATCTGGCAACAACAACGTGGCTAAAGCAAGGCGCTCAACCGCTGAACAGGGCCAATAGCTCAAGGGGTGTTGGGGAGAGAGCAGGAGAAAGCCTCGCATTGGGGCGCACAAATGTTGCCATCAATTTTGGCTGGACGGGCATGGGCGGCAGTCACGCCTTCATTTAACTAACTGAAATTGCCAAAATTTCACATGGCAGCAGCAGCGCGGGGATTGCAATACGTTTGACAGCTACACACACACTCAAACACACTTAAACACACACAAACTGAACTGCTGCTCAAACAACACAACAATATAAATATGCTTAATAATTTTAGTTATAAGATATTCATATTGCACCACTGTACCACTGTTTCAGCCCAGTTGTCTGCTGGGAATTGCATATCCCAAAAGTTTATAGGGTAGGCTTGGGTTCAGCAGGCAAAAGTTTTGAAAAATAGTCGCAACTAAATACAATTATTTAAATTTCACAAATTATGCATTACTAATTATAAACTACAGACAGCAATTAGGCTTATTAATTAAGTGCGGAATATTAGCACAGCCGGAGTACTACCAAATGTGCCGGGGTACTACCAAAAACCTTCGTTTTTAGCGTGAATTTCAAAGACCTCAAGAGCAAAAAATACATCCCACATCCTTTCATACCTTTCAGTCTTAACAGTGGCTCGAATTTAAACTAGAATTGGGCAGAAATTTAATTTACTTTAAAGTCCTTGCAGTAATTAGTGTTTATCAAACTCAAATCCAATGAATTCCCTGGAATTTTGACTAGTAATTGAAGCATTCAACCCACTTCTTTTACCAGTTCCACTGCACCTGAAAACTGCATGTTTAATGCTGTAAAAACAATATCGTTGTTATGATCTGATTTACAGAATAAATTTCTATAAACTCCCGGTGCATATATCCAAAAGGACATGCAAATCTTTTTGGAATTGCATTTTTAATGCGACAGAATGCAAATTTCCCAAGCCAGCGAGTGCCACAACAAATGTATTTTTTTTCTTCACCTGTAATTAATGCGATTTCGATGAAAAGCGGTATAAACATTCCGCCCAGAAAGGAGCTAAAAGGTGCCGCGTAAGTGGTAATTAAAAATCGCGTGTTTCCTTTAGCCAAGGCAACAAAGGTGGAGGAGGTGAAGAGTGGGGTCTCCGACAGGGCATGTATTTGTTCGACAATTAAACTAATATCATAGAATTAGTGTACGCTCGAAATCAAATGTAGACCAGATGCGGAATGCATTAATTAATTGGAAAACCAAGAGTATCTTGCAGATGTTTTGCTCTCAAAGCTAGAAAATATCATACCCACAGAGGGGGTAGGAGTGGGGAAAGCCAGCTAAATATTTGCAAGCACAATTTAAATACTTTCAGTTCCATTCTCGGCAGCACTGCGAAGGTCCTGTCTGACACTGCGAGAAATAATCTTGCACAAGCACCAAATTCCTGCTTTTCTCAGGCACATGTTCTTGTTGTCCCTGTCTGTGTGTGTGTGTGTGTTAGTTGTGCGTTGTTCAATGTTCTTTTGCCATTGCTCGACAATGTCTGCGGCATGTCCAGAATGCAGGAATTCCACACTGAAATTCCCCGCACGCGCGCCAAGAAATGCACAACTTCCAAAGCATTCCAAGTGCAAAACGCATTCATGGCGAGCATAAATGAAATTCCGCACAGGACCAAACAAATGAGTCCTTGGCTACTGACTGCTCTCTGACTACTCACTACACTCTACACTCGCAGATGAACTCAGCAGTTTCCCAACTGCTCACGAGGTGTGAACAACCCACAGGGTCGTCCAGACGGTGGCAACTCTGGAGCAGTAAATTCTGCAAAATATTAAACTATTTTTCTCTCGACATTACACTTTCAGCGGGCTGATTAGCTACACAGACTGCCTAGTGTAGTTGGTTTAAACAGTTGAATTACTGACTATAACATACCCCTTAGATAGCTTTAACTTGCACACAATATACACTAGCATTTCTATTTGCAGCACATTATATATAAAATGTAGAAAATTTCATGTTATTGTGAGCCACAGCAGGATGCGAGCAGAAGGAAGACATGTGTGTATCTGACGAGGCAAAAGATACATCTTCGACTTCAATTGTGTGTGAGTGTCTGTGTGTGTGTGTGTGACTTGTGCATGTGTCCTACGTTCTTAAGCTGAAAAACGCAGTTGGAAGTCGTCTCCCTGAGTCCTTAAAGCAACTCACTTGTCTGCGGCCATGTTCTAAGTATCTGTATCTCTATCTGCAGCTGTAACTCTATATGTATCTGTATCTAACTTATTTCTGATGTAAAACTTTAGCACATTTCTTCGTTAATCTTTATCCCTCATCTTAGCTGATACAATCTGCTCATGAATCCACTGGAGCATGAAGCTATTGTTCCAATTTAAGTTCCTTTATAATCGCAACGCATAATACTTACAGTAGCTGCCATTTGTTAGCGTACCATTCAACCAAACTGTATTTAAATTGATGTTTAACTCACCTGAAACGATAAGAAAATTTGCCAAGAAAATTAGTAAAGAATTAAAATGGAATTAGAGTTAAATAATAAGCACTGCGAGTTCCTAGAAACCTACACAGACGGTTCAAAGAGAAGGACATTTGATACACTCTAATCAGTGCACAATGAGGAACGTTCTGAGCTGATCTTTAAGCAGGGTAACAGCAAGTCGTGATGTATTGCCATTTAGCGTAAGACTGAATTTGTGGGCCCAACTAATTCCACAAATCCCTGCAAATGTTTCACAGGATTTCTGGCATCGAATTGGTTTTTCTTTTATGACAGACACACTCACACACTCGCACACACACACGCACACTAAGCTGCCCTTTGTATGCACATTGTAATGCCTAATTTTGTTGCGAATCCAAAAGCCAAGTCCAGTCCATGGGAAGGCGACAACAACAACAACAACAACGAGCACTTTGTTAATCCCGTATTTATGCGCAATTACGTATTTTTCGCATTAGTCAGCCAAGCAGTCAGCGAGACAAGCAGCTACAAGCAGCGCCGAGACGAGACGTGTTCATTCAAGTCGTGAAGCGTTGGCAAGGCGAGACAACCCTTGTGGGTTGTCGTCCTTTCAGCCTCAGCAGCTTTCGTCTTCTTCTTTTTCTACTACTTTACCCCAAACGGTTTATCCTTGGCGCTTAGCAAGCACAGCCATCGTCACGTTACGGCTGTGACTCCGTCCACGTCTCCATCCCTGACTCCTTCTTCGACTACGGCGCTTTAACTCCGACTGCCTTTTCTTTTGGCTTGGCTCTTGGCTCAGTCCCTGCTTTGTCCTCGCTGCTCTTTATCTTGTGCCAGTGAAAGGCGTTTCTATTTCTGTTTCCACTTCTGTTTCTACTTCTTTTTTTCCTTTTCTTTTACTTTTTCTACTTCTGTTTCGCCTACTTCTTCGTCCCTGCCAGCTGCCGTGTGTTTTTCTGCATCTTTCTGTCCCCGTTTCTTCTACTCCGCCGTAATTCGTTCCTCTGTCTGCGTCTTTGTTCCTGTTTATCCCTGCCTGCTTTCTCCTGTCCTTTCCTTCCCCTTTTCCTGTCGTGCCTTGTCTTGTCTTGAGTCATTTACTTTTTACTGCCGCATAATATTGTCCCGATTAGCACAAACACAACGTTTTACCACAAAATCATCATCATTAGTGACGCTAACGCAAACGCCTGGGCTCAGACCCGGACACACACCCGGACACACGTACACGAACCCACACACAGTCCCAGGCCCTTTTCTAAGCCACAGTGGTGCTCAGTTATAAATCAGGCAAGCGAAAATTCGTCAGTTTGAATTTCTTAAATAATTTTTAAGTAAATATTTATATAAATATAATTGAATATTATATCGATTAGTTTAACAAGTCAGCCTATTACTAAACAACACTAAAAACGCTTCTTTTGGCTAGTCAAATTTTAACACATAAGAATGCCTTTCTGGCCCACTGTAACGAGTTCGCAACAAAGCAGAAACTCGGCATGAATTGGCAAGGACGACGCCCAGGGACAAACAAGGAGATGAAGACGACAAAAGCAGAGGCTGAGACGGCGACTGAGGCAGTGAGGAGGGGGAAGCGACTGTGGCAGCGGCAGTAAAATAAGCAGCAGGCGTCTATTATGCGAAGGCATCATTTAAGGGGATTATTTTATTTGGGATCTAAACAATAAAGTGGGTTTATTAAAGGCAGCCGCCATTGACAGCGTCTCTGTCTCTCTCTCTCTCCCCCTGCTTGTGTGTGTGTTGGGACTTTGTTTGGCCTGTGAAACGAGTGCAGAAAAGTGTGGAGAGGCGGAAGGACGAAGGGCAGTGTGGACGAGTACAAGTGGAGGAGTGGACGCCGTGCGTACAAAAGATGTTGCGCTATAAAAGTGCAAAAATGTGTTTTTCGCTCTTAAAAGTGCCCTCCTCAAGCAAACAAATACCCCCAGCACCCCCAGCCTCCCAGCCCTCCACTCACTCCCCTGGTAGGTCCTTTAAGGAGCGCGCTCTTCATTATTTGTGCAACTGTTTGTACAGTTGCGTAAAATGACGCCTTGCAACAACGCCGTGTTGCAGCTACTTTCGACAGGACGTCACAAGTTTCTTAGCCTTTTTTCTAGCTCTTTTTTCTCTCTGTTATTCTGTTGTTTCCTTGTTCCCTTGTGAATATCAATTTAATTTTAATTCTCTGCTGTATTATGATAATGCCAATCCCTAGACTGCTCAGTTGGGCACAGAATTTAAAGCAATTTAAAGTTAAGCAACTCATAATTTAATAGAAACATAATTACACCCCTTTAAAAACTATACTTGTTAATCTACATAAATCAATAGTTTATACTGTGTTTAATGAATACTTTATAAATAGTTTATGCACCATAATTGATTCAAAGTGAAAGGCGACAAGTGACAAATGAATTCAAGACAAAGACAAAGACAAATACTTCAAGTTTCTTGTCGACTTTTCTCCGCTTTGTAAGCTGATCAACTGCTCAAATACTCACAAATTAGTTTGCTTGACCAGAAATTCGTAAAGCTCCAAACACACACACACGCAGACAATTTAGTAAAACTTTGAAACTGAAAAGTTCCACACGAAAGTAACCAAAGTTCAAACAGTGCAAACTTTTTTAACGTCCATCGACGAGGACATATTTGTTGAGGGCATACAGGGTGTTCCAATTGAAGCAAGCAAGCAGGCACAAAAAAAAAGGAAAACAGAAAAAGTTAAGTGATGCGAACTCCAAGTGCAAAAGGAACATGGTCAGGGGGCATGCCCTGTGGGCGTGCGTGTGTCAGTATAAAACTGGCAAAAACTCCATAGCCACAAAATGAAAACTTTTCCAAAAGTGTCTCCCAAAGAGACAGTGAGAGAGAGCGAGACAGAGTGACAAGAGACAAACAAAAATTTCCATAAGCAAACAGCGATTTTGTAAATTCTATTTTATGCTGTATTAAATTTGGTTGCTTTGCCGACTTTTGTCCATTGTCGTGTCGTCATCATCCTTGCTTTTCTACTGCCCAATACTACAGCTCTTCTACTTTCCATCTGTCCAATTGTCCATGTGCCATGTGTGTCCTTGCCAAGTCCCTGTCGTACTGCAAGATAGCACACAAACATGTTCTGTTCTCTCCCTCTCTTTTAACTGTCTACTCTGGCAGCCTCTGCCATCGAGATGGGCGTGGCACATTGCGGCTGGCTTTTGGTGTCAAAGCTGTCGCCCCAACCCCAACCCCAGACCAGCCCCATTGTTGGCTCTGCGGCGTCACAGTGTCACACAGAAAGGTGCAGATGTTGCCTCTAAATGCTGCTTCAGACCCAGAGACGACTACAGCATGTTAATGACTCTGACCCTTTGCCAAAGTAGCACCAACAACAGCAACCACAAGCAGAAAGAGCTGGAGAAAGCAGAGAAAGAGTGGGAGGTCGGTAGGGAGCATTTACTTCGTATCGTTCGCTCGTTTTGTCTTTTGGTCCTTTGGTCGGTTACTTGTCTTTTAGTTGTGGGTCGATTGACAGTTCTGTTTGCTGCCTAGTAATTGGCATACAAATTTAGTCACTCAACTCTGTCCCCAAAAAGGGAGTAAAAATCATGCAAATGTCTGACCAAAACAACGACCCAACCACCTCCGGCCCTTAACCCTTTGGACGCTTTGGACCCTTCAGTCCCTAGCCCTTTAACCCCTAACCCTGCTGAGTGCATTAATACAGCATCGGAGTTAGTACATTGCCACATTAATTTGGCATTTGAAATCATGTTGCAACACATGAGCACACACACACAAACAACTTGTCCCATTTCATTCGCATTTTGAGCTGACATTTTAATTGAATTGCTTTAGATACACGCACTGTGAGTTACTTTAAGATGAGAGGCGATACATGTGTTTATTCGTTAGTTTGTCACACTCTGGGGATTAGTGGCAGTGGCAGTGGCAGTTGCAGTTGTCGTAGTTGCAAGTTACCGAGTGCAAACAGTTTATTGTAATCGCATCTTAGTTGCAACGCATTGCTCAGTTTGTTGCAACTTGTCAAAGGCAATGTTATTGCTTGTTAATCACACTTGTTAAAGGCTTCCATTAGATACTCAGTAACTAGATACTTTGACCTATTTATAGTCTCTGCCAGTTATTTCCTGACACGCTGTTCAAGAAAGGAGTTATAACTAAGCCAAGTTCTCGAAACTATAAACTTTAAGACAAGCTTATAATCTGTTTAATATAATGATTAATTGAGTGATTAATTTTTATATATACACCCAGTTATGCCAACGATTTTTCAGACTTTAAAAAGGTTCAATCCAGTGATCAACTATTCCATTTGGGATCTATATTTTATTAGACAAATTCAAGACGTTCCTTATCTTCAGTTTACTATCTACTTCAATCAATTCAATTCTTGGGGCTTATAAAACTAGATAAATATAACAATCTGCCGCATACGTAATTGTAGCTTGTTGACTCTACAAATACTCGAGAATTTCTTGTGTTTGCGCTGCAAGACATTCAGGTGTTTGTGTTAATGCAACAGAAGGTTGCACGTTAGATCGTTGAACAAAGCCGCTTAAATGCTCGCACATGCTGACAACAAGTTAGCACAAGTGATTAGCATTTCCATGAGATTTTCCCCTGACTAAACAAATATTGATCGACGAAAAAGTAGGAAACATTTTCCAACTAAAAAGAAACTGGAGACATAAACAATGTGTGAAAAAACACACATTCGTATACTCTAACTTCTGGAAAGATACTCTTGCAACAGATACAAATGTATCTTTTGTATTTGTGTAGCTGAGAAAATATGTATGAAATGATGGGTGTATGTATTTAGCTTGTTTATGCGTCAAATGAGATTTAACATTTAATGCAATTGCCGAAAATAACTAAATAACAAAATAACAAAAGCTTCTGCCTTTATTTATTTATGCACGAGTTGCTGCTGTTTACATTGAAGAAGCAAATGAATTGCAATTGTTTATTTGACATCCATCATTGTGCAATAGAGAAGTCAGAGGCAGTGGTGGAGTTGGAGCTGGATGTGGAGGCAGCTGCAGAGAGTTGTTTAAATTATAAATGACTTTTGCCGATAATTAAATGATTAGTTATGCAAATGTAAATACAATAAATTGCCATATTCAAAACTTGTTGTGTTTGAATATGTAAATATTTGGCCCAAAAGCTAAACATGGCCAACTGTTGAAATGCCAATCGAATTAAAGTTGGCAGAGTATTAAAAAAGATAAGAATGGATTATCTGGAATCAAGAGTTTATTAGACTATATTCTCTAGAGAAGTTTGGCGATTTAACGCACAGAACATTTGGAGCGGAAATCCATTGAGAAAACAAACAGAGAAACAACAGCTGCCACAACAGTCAAGACAAATAACTCGGTAGCTGACCTCCATCTCCAGATCCACCTCCGAGTCCCCCTCCATTTCCAACCCCTCGCGCTGCCATTATATATGTCTGTCACATCCCATCAGCTGTTCCATAGAATAACTAACAAATTAATCAATTCTCGCCTCACGCTCCCGCCCGATCATTTTACGATCCGTGTCTGTGCATTAGGTTTTTGTTTGTTTGCCTTAAGTGATGGTGATCCCATTCCCATTCCCTCTCCCTATTTCCCTGTCCCAATTCGTATTCCTCCCCTGATCCCACAGGAAACGAGAAGAACAACAAAACACGCAACAAAATTAATTGCCTATAACGATGAAAACTCTAAACATTTTGGAGCATCGTAGAGACCGCCACCTCCAGATTGGAAAAATACTATAAAGATCGCGTATTCTGAAGCTTCTTGAGTTGAAATGGTGCGTGTTGACATTTAATTGCCGACTGGGCTTGATGTCAAAATAAATAAATGAAAATTAAAATAACTTATTGATGGCATTGTGGCCATTGCAGAGGCCATAGCCCAGTCATGACATAGCGCTTTTCTCTTTCCCTTGGCATCAAACAAAATTCCTATTTTTATGGACTGCCAGAGCTATCAATAGACAAGGGAGAAATGGTCGTTGAAGGGGGGAACACTGAGGATTTACGAGCTGGAGGAGCTAAAGTACCAACAACGCATATTTTGGGAAACGTTCGTTTCAGAGACAATTAGTGCCAAGCATTTGGCGTCGAGTGTTTTAATAGAGGCTGTCGGAAATTTTATTGCTTGTTTAGATATGGGGGCGACTGTAGAGCAAAGCGTTTTGTGGCATGCCCAATGGAACGTGTTGTCAGCTCGTTGTCAACACAGCCATTTGATGTTATTGTTTCCCAACATTTTGGTTTGGGCATCAATTATAGTTCAAATCTAGAGCAGCCCAAAAGGTATGTTTGAATTAAGTACTTCGAAAACTACAGCACTTTACCCACTGTAAACGTAACTCTAAACACGCTAAGGATTGTACACACCCTCTCTCACTCACTTACATTCCAAAACGGTAGATCGCTGCTCTCTTAGAGTCCACTACTTTGATCAAATGGCCAACGCGCTCTTACGTTCTACACTTGTGGATATTAAGTGATTTACTATATATTAAGTATTACGTGTGTAGACAAATCTAATTGCATTTAAAATTATAATTAAATATCATTTCTCTGATTGTATTACCCATTGATAGTTGAAAAGGGGTCGCGAGGAGGTTTTACGAGACGACAAACTTTACCAACGACTCACCACAAATCGGTATCGGTGCATGAATGCTGGGTAATCCTCTTGGTAGCCATTCCATCATTTATTATGGGTTATAATCCAAACAAGGTGAAGGCAAAGCAAACAACGCGCGACTCTCACTCACACATGCAGCACACACACACACAACCACACACACAGTTACAGGCAACGACAAAGACACAGACACACACACAGGCACACAGTATGAATGCGAATTCAGTGGTTGCCTGTTGGAGCTGTCCTGCTCCCGCTGTGCGTGTGTGTGTGCGTGTTAATGTGTGTGTCTGTTTGGTATCGGGTTGCACTACTATGCGTGTTACTCCTTCCTGCTCCTCCTTCTTGTGTTTAACGTTCTCCTTCTACTCCTGTTTGGTTGCCACTTGTGTTTCGATTTTTCAGCAGAAGCAGAAGCAGCGCAGCGTAGAGATGGCGGCACAACAAATTGAGTTAATCCAAGAAAACGGAATAATAAAACAGCAGGCTGGAGCGAGAGAGCGATAGCGATAGCGATACAGCGATACTGTGGTGCGTGGAACCAAAAGAGCGAGTATAAAGCGCTTTATAAATGATGCTGCCGAGCTGTGTGCAAAAGGTTGAGATTTACTTGGCCTCCAGCGTAGCTCTGCACTGCATTAATGAAGGCAGCAGGCACGGGCGTCTACTCCGGCTGTTGTTGCTGCTGCTGCTTCTTCCACTTGGCAGCGATAGGTAGATGATGATTCCCTTTATCCCCGGATGCACAAATTTTCGTTCGTTTTCTTTTCTTTCCTCTTCTTGCGTTTCTATTTCTTTTCTTTTTGTTTTTGCGTATTTTTTTTCTTTTCTTTTCTTAATTTAATATTTACTTTGCACTTTGTTTAACTTTTACTCGAGCGCTTTTCTTTTCATTTTACTTTTCCAATTTAAATTCCTCGCCAGAAACTTTTCCCTGACTACACAACGGCGTCGCTGGGGGTTGGGTGTGGAGAGGCTGTGCTGGTGGTGGTGGGAGGTGAATTTTTGGTCCGATGTTTGAGTGTGAGACCGCGACAACACACCAAGAACTGCACTAATACACACAGACAGACGCACACGCACACAAACACTTTGAACGCACGCACAAGAAACGCACACAGAGAACGAAAAACTTTGCCGCTTTCTTTATAGCGAATAAGGTTAACGGCAAATCTTGAAAACTGCACTGAACTGGCAAGTGATTGTATGGGTAGTTGGGTGCTCTCGGCTCGGATGCTTGTCTGGAGCATTCAATTTCCTTATTGAAATATTTGCACTTCGTTGACTACACGTTCTTCTTCACGTTCTCCTCGTTCACGTTCAGTCGCGGCGTTTAACGGATTTGATCGATGCTGATTATAATACGTTGTAGTTGTATCCAATTTCAAATCGAAATTCAGAAATTCTGTTGGCACCCTTACACGTTGCACGTTATTATTCCACGTTACAAGTAGACAGACGTCGCTTTGCTCACTTTAAGTGGCCGCCATAATTACACTAATTGTAATTGTAATTAAATTCGCTTGGCTGCTCTTCACGCCGACACTGTACAACCACACAAACACTTATACGCAACGCACACACACACTCACTCGCATATATATGCAAGTGCACGGGTGCACACTATAACGAAAACAAAACACAGCACTTATCACACGCGCTGGTAATTGAGAATCGCAATCGCAATCTCAATTCCAATCGCAAATGCAACGGTAAATCGTCCAAGTCTGAGAGCAGGGCGGCCTCGGCGTACAAGACACAGACACGACGCTGACGACGTTTGCGAAAGGACTAAATCGCCTCGCAGCTCAGCAGGCACGTGAGAGTCGAGACGAGTTCTGTTGCGTTGCGTTGAGTCGAGTCGAACCACAGTGTGTTGGGTAAGACGTCACACTCATACTCATACTCGCTCAGTGCGCCATGGGAGAGCGCTCGCTGCTTAGAAACTGTGTGCGTGTGTGGGCCGTGCTCTCACAGCAGGCGGCGTCGGCGTGTGAGCACTGAGAGGGAGAGAGCGAGAGAACAACTGCCAAGTGAGCGGAGAGTACGTGCCGATTTACTCTCTGTGCATATACATATATATTTAATTGTGCATGTGTCTGTGTGTGTTGTGTGTGTGGAGCAATTCATGTGCATTCTGTGGCGGCAACAACAACAACACCGCCAGCCTCCTTTATAGCCCGCTGCATTCAGCACTGGGGGTTGGTTTTCTTGCAGCTAGCACGAGACGGCTGCTTGTCAGTCAGTTAGTTTGCTCGTGCTGACTGCAATACGGAGCAGTGAGAGAGCAAGACTCAAAATGGTGGCCACCACCAGCAGTACCACAACAATGTCGACAGCGTCATCGCTGAGGTCGTTGTTGTTCCCCTTTTGCATTTAACACGAAGCACACGCTAATGTTGTTGCTATTGTAAACACTGATGCTGCTGCTGCTGCCACCGCTGTTGACTTTCTCAAATGAACAACAAGAACAACAACAACAACTGAGCGCTGTAAACAAAATTTGCGGTTCATGTGCTCAACACCTTTGCAGCTGTTAAAGCTAAAGTCGACAGCGACTGCGGCAGCATCAGCAGCAGCATTGTGGTTGCTGTGTTTTATCTCTTTTTCTTTCATTTTGTTTTTTATTTTCGTACATTCAATGCAAAATGCTGTTGCATACTTTTTAGGGAAGGGGGGTTAAGTTGAGTCAATTATTGGGGCAGCAACACAATAAAACAAATGAAATAAATGTGAGAGATGCACATTAAATGTGACTGATGTGAGGAAGGATGAACGACCAATAGAGTATATCAAATTAAATACCAATAAAATGCATAGAGTTTTTGTATTTTGTCTCTCTACAGATCTTTTAAGATCACTTAAAGGTTAATTTGATGCTCTTTAAAAGAGTATTCCGTAGTCAATAAAACTAAGAGAAAAAAGAGAGTGCCAAGCATGGCATGAAAAGAGTCTGCGGTTAAGCCAAGGAAACACACACACACACTTATACATGCACACAAGTACTTTAACTGTATAAAACGAAATTTCATGATATTCTCAACGACTGCTGCTTCTGCCGCTCGCTGCTTTTGTTATGGTAGTTGCAGATATGCTCTGTTTATGTACACAGAGCTCACGGCAAAGATGACAGCGACGTATCCAGCAACTTGTGTGTGTGTGTGTTTGGTTGTATGTATGTGTGCACATTGGCACATTTAACAATGGCTGCGTCTGTGTGTGTGTGTATCAGGACAAGCGCTCAGCGAGGCGAGACCAACTCAGCAGGCGATGCGTGTAAAAAGGATAATTTGTCAATATGTTCGTTCGTTCCGGATTTGCACGGCCTCGCCAGTTGTTAGTTGCCAGTTCAAGCATCATCATCATGAGCAACAGCAGCAGCAGTAGCATCCACATCCACAACCACATTATCGTCTTCATCATTATCATGGCACTACCCGTAGCCTTATCCGTAATCGTAACTCCCATGTACCCCTGTGTCCCCCTTAGCCCACCCCTTAGATCTCAGTGATGGCTATTCGTGCGTGCTTCTACTGCTGCTACTCTTCCTTTTCCTCTGCCTGTGGCACTCCCCTTTCGCCTCCTTCTGCTCCTCCTCCTGCTACTTGTCGTCCTTGTCGTTTACCGTGCACACAAATTCTTTGTGCCTGCCGCTTATTCAATTGCTCGCTCAGTCAACACACTACCGACTGCTTGTTCTTTCTCCCTCCTCCTGCCCTTTCTCCTCCTTCTACCCTCCACTCCCCTTGCGTATACATCCCTTGTACCTTCGACTGGCTTTCGGTTGGCTGCTTCCACCATTCGGTTAGCAATGGTTAATAGGGCTTAGGAGCTCAAATTATTGCCTTGTTCAGTGTGAACCAAGCCAAATCGGATGAGTGTTGTTCCCTACTTCTTTCTGTCTCTCTTTCGCACCACTTGCACTCTCTCTCTCTCTATCCCACTCGCTCTGTGGTTTTGAATCAAGCGATAAGAGACAGAGTTGGTTTGCATGTATTGAGTTTTCCTTTTGGCTGGACACGGACACTAAACGTTCGATTATTAGAGGGTTCGTTTTGGCCAGAAGTGTGGCGACGATCGCACTAAAGCAGCGAGGGGACAGGAACAGGAAGGGGAAGAGGAACAGGAACAGGAACCGTAGAAGGAACAGTTTGTATCTGATTTGTTGTTGAAAGTATAATCCTTGGTATAGAGTAGAACATATATATATATATATATCGACTGTCAGTAGTTTCTGTTTCTGCATCCCAACAATGTCCTTGAAATCACTAACACTTGACATACACTGCAAAAAATAAACAAGCCCTTCTAGAAAATAAAACAGCTCATTGTGAGGACTCTAGTGTTCGTTTTTTCCAGTGTATGTTTATATAGCTACTTTGGTTAGACCGCAAGAGAAGAGATTGGCAAACGCGAGCAGAGAAAACCAAAGTCGAGCAAGAAAAAGTCATTGCCAAAACCAATAACACAATAAACTGTTCATTGCAGTAGACCGCCTGCCAGCCACGCCTCTCTAGCCCCCAACCTTCCCTCGCTAGCACAATGGGCGAGACATAACCACGAAAGTCCTTCCTACACACAAACACACACAGACGGAAAAACAGACGGAGAGACAGACAGCTGCCTGGAGACAAAACGTTGGCGATGAGATTTTAAAAGCCATTTAGAAAAACACCCTCAGACACAAAACAAATCCACAAAAATACCGACACGGATACCAACCAGGCCAACACTTATGCTCCGAGCAGAACAGAGACAGTAAAAAGCGAAAGAGATAGCAAGAGAGTGAGTGAGAGGGAGGGAGAGAGGTATAGTGAGAGAGGAATAGCGACAAGCAAAGCTTACACAAAAGTGGCGTTAAAAATGATGCGGAAACACGATGTTCGTCAGCCAGGACGCGACGAGGAGCGAGACAGAGAGAGCAGGAGCAGGGAGTAGTGTAGCAAGAGCGAGAGGAGTCTGCTTGATGACGACAATGAGCCTTCAAGCGAAAACCGCTGCTAAAACTTTACGCTTAAATATTTTTCACACCACCTAGCGACAAGTTTGTGCAGCACTCGGAGCATGAGACTCAGTAGGAGTGGGGGGTAGGACAGGGGGAAAGATGGAAGGATAACAATGACGACCACGACTTCAGAATGCCACGAACTCTGAGCGGAAGTGCGTGGAATGCGCTGACTAAAGAGTACGGCCAAAGAAAGCAGTTCGTAGAGGAGCCAAAAGGGGAAGGTGTGTACACTGTGCAAAAATATGCTCTCAAAACCAAAGCTTTACTTAACAAACTAAGGCACACATCTAGCAGGCAAAATGAGGTTCAAATTCCTTAAATAGAAACGAAAAATACCAAAAAAAAGCAAGTCATTAAATATTTTTATCAGTGTAGCCAACAAATGTCTAAATACCCTGGTCGTGTTAAATGCCTGGCATTCCCGCTGCAGCCGCAGTGGAACAATAGCTGCTACCCTGCCTCCAAGTAGCCGTAGCGAGTGCACACTGTACCAGTTATACCAGCAATAGGATTATAGTAGCTGTATAAAAAGGAATAAAGCTGCTCCAAATAAAGTAGTTTTAAAGGTTTTAAATAAGTGAAATTAATCAGAGTTTAAACTGAATGGCTTAGCCAATGTACCCCACTGCAGCGCTACTTGAGTTAGAGTAAATTGGGCAAACTTGAGTCAACGCAAAAACCAAATCTAAACCGAAACACAATTGTTAGAAATTAAAAGGAAAACTTTAATCATAGCCGCGGGCAAGAAGTCGGAAAGGAGCAGCGAGGAGGAGCAGAAGGAGGAGGCAGGAGGAAGGAAGGACAGTTGCCAACTGGAACCGGGTCTGACTCTGTTTGCAACTGTCTGAAATACAAGGAAACTTGTGGCAAGTTTCCGGGCGTGTGTACTATTTTCCGTGCTCATTTCCGCAGCTATTTCCACAGTGCCACACAAAAGGAACTTTCCTCGAACGGAGAGGCTGGGAAAAGCAGCAGCAGTACAAGAAGAAGAAGAAGACGAAGGAAAAGAAACAACAACAACCGACATCGATGCTTCTTTTTCTCCTCGTCTTCGTTGCCTTCTTTGGGAATGCACAAAAGTTGCTGTAAGTTGAGGATCCCAGGGTCAGCAGAGCGATGGAGGCACAACTATAGATACAGATACAGCTACAACTGCAGCTATAGATACAGCTACTGTTACTGCTACAGATACATGATGCATGGCAAGGCACAGACTGGGGCTACTTGCCATCTCGCTCACACGCTGCGGAAGTGCAGGGCGTGGAAAGCCGAAAACCAAAGGCAAACAACGAGCAAGGAACGCACTAGGACAGGGCAAGGAGCACCGGGGAGAGGGGGAGTGTGGGAGCGGGTAAGCCATCCACAGTGGCCACTACGCTTGCCACTTGGCTGTTGCACTCTGCTCAATTTTTGGGGGCAAGTTCCGACAGAAAAAAAGCCAAGGAAAAAAGAGGAATTTTGTACAAGCTCTGCTGCTGACAGACGTCATAAGAGCAACGGGGTAGGAGTGGCAGGTGTGTGTGTGTGTGTGTGTGTGGCGGTGGCGGTGTGGGTGTGTGTGTGTTCGGAGTCAATCAATATGTCAGAGTCGAGCCTCATCAAAAATTCCAATCACAAATTGGCAGAGAGCAGCTCCATTGCTCGAATCCTTGCTAACCACCTTATCGACATTACCACCGACGTCACAACAGGAGCGGAGCAGCAGGGGCCCTGGGAGCAGGAGGAGGGTCAGGGACTGTAGCTGGAGCAACACTCGAGTGACCAACGCAGGCAATAATGGCATTTAAATGCAGGGTCACGTATCAATTTACTTGGTTATTAGTTACGAGCCATAACCTGCCCACTGACCACTGTCCTCTGCTGCTCCTCCCTAACCCTCCACGTCCTCGCCCCATTTCCAGCCTGTCAATATCCACACACACAGGCACACATACTCGGGGACTCAAACACTTGCCACTTGCCACCACTTGCCCTTTGACCCGTTGCGCAAATCCGAGATGAGCGCTTGGTCGCTTCCCAGCTCCGCTCTCCACTGCCTTCTCGTCCCTCCTCTTGCCTCACGAATATGGCTTTGTGCTAAACTGACAGCGACGAGCAAAGCTGGTAGTACCTACTCTTAGCTCCTAGCTCCCTTCATCTCTGACCTCATCCCGAGTGCAACTCAAAGCAGCTGGCGTTATGTTTATAGCAAGTCCTTGTCTGACCCCAAAACCCCAAACCCTAACTGACCCCACCTGACTGCTGACTGATGCCAAGTTTTTCCATTTTCTTTATCTCAGTTGGCGTTTTTGTTGCGCTTTCCATGTGCATCTCCGCTCAAAGATGCCACCAAATGGCACCGCAGCAAAAACAGTCTGTCAACAGTGGCGGAAAGAGAGAGGGGAAAACCAACTGCGCACTGGCTCTCTCTTTCTCTCTCTTCTACTCGGTCTCTCTCGTTTGCTCTCGCCCTGTGTCGTTCTAGCGCTTCAGTCGGCTCAAGAAGCAGCCAACAATCTTAAACGAGCCGAGCACAATACACTGAGGACACGAATCTTTCGTGCTCCGTCGAAGAGAGCAGCACTCGGACATCGGCAGGATATTTGGGAGTACGTTCGGTGCAAGTAGGAGCAGCGTCAGGAGGCACAACATGCACCTCTGCTGTGCTCTGCATGGCCTAGGTGCCAGCAGCTTTCGAATGCGTTACACTGACTAAAACCCTTACCCAAAATGTTTGTAAATATATATTTAAAGTAACTTCAGTTTCCATAAACATTCTACAAGTTAATACATAAACTATTAAATTAAAAACAAGTCTTTAAAGCAGATAAACCTCAAAATTTCTTCTAGTGTAGTGCACATATACCCAAAAAAAAAATGTGAATGCAGTCGCAGTGCATAAAAAACAGCAACAACAACGGGTCCTTGTGCAATTTGAGAGTTGCTTCGATGGCTTCGACAGGTTTTTGGAAACTCTGCTCTGCTTTACGCACGAACACACACTCACACACATGCACCCAAAGAGAGAGCGACACGCAAAAAGAGAGTGTGAGAGACGAAGAGATCCCCGCAGCCATTAGGAGGAACAAATGTACTTTACAGCCACAACAAATCCCTAAACAAGTAGAAGGAGCCAAGGGAGCGAGAGCGGCAGTTGAGAGCGTTAGTGAGTGGGAGTGGTGGGGGGAGAGGCAAAGCAACTTCCGTCGTCAACACTAAAGCCGAACACGATGCAAATGCCGATGTTGACGCTGACGTTAGCGCAGGCGTCGCTGCTGCTGTCGCTGTCGTGCTGCATTCTGCATATAGAGCGGAATTTCCGGTCTAACCTCACAGCGCCCAAGCGGAAATACAAGCGGATTAGCTTTTAGATTTATATACTAACAAACACCGATTAGACAGGTGGATGGGGGCAGAGACAGAGACAGCAATACAGAGAGTAAGAGCGAGAGACTGAATGAGAGAGTGGCACGAGTGTTTCGGCTGCAGACCAGAAACTATAGTACCCATTTCTCCACACCCCACCCAATCTCTGGCCATGTTCATATCCCAACTGTGGCGCCTCCATTTGGGGCAGAGTACGCAACTCGTTGTTGTTGCATGACTGCGAGAGTTTCTGCGTGGCTTGTGAATGCCAGCAGCATTGCGTTCAATGCTGAAAAAGGATGCACGGATGAGAAGCGACGAGAATGAGACGAAAGAGAGAACGGAAGGGGGCAGAGGGGAGCGGGAAGAGACGAAAGAGGCTGGTGTTGATGGTAACTGCCATTGTTGTTGCTGCTGCTGCTGCTGCTGCTATTGCATTTTAGTGTTTCCTGTTCGAAGTTCAAATGTGAGAATATTTTCGTATGGCAAGCGTCGCCACACTCACACACAGAGAAACTCACCACACACACACCCACACACAGGCATACACATTGAGTGGTTCATACTCTGGCTCAGTGCTCATTTTTCAGATACCCCAACATGGGTTATTTGCAACTAATAGAGTATGTGGCCAACAAGGAATTTAACGCAGATACATTTTTTGGCCAATATTTGTGCTCCACATGCACTCCATCTCTTCTGCTACTTGTTTTTCTTGCTGTTTTTCCAGCTGTCTTAATTAAAAGCCGCAAATACACAGAAATCAAATAAAATTTCATAATTTGCAGTGCAGAGACTCGAAGAGTTTTCTCTAATTTCATTGCTCGACAACAATTTGACTTCATAACAAGCATAATTGGCTTTAAAAACCAATAGTTATCGAACTAGGAATTGACAATCTAATGAGTCTACGAATGATGCAAATGTGATGCAGCTTAAAGCTAGACATAACAAACGAAATTTTACTTGAGCTTAATAGAAATTGTTTCTCTTTGCTTAGAATTGATTAGATCTCTCTTAGAATTCTAATTATATGTTTTCCGCTCTCACACAACAACAAGCAATAGCTAAAGCTCTCTTTATTAAGATCTGCTCTTTTTCGTCTGCGCTTTGAACGCTACACGTGAGAGCGTAGCTTTCGCGAGAGCAACAGCTGAGCGCATGTTAGCTAAGCGGCAGAGCGAGATAGTTATACATACACATATGTGTCTACAGCAGAGTGAAAGAATGCGACAAGCAAGCTGATCCTCTCAATTATTATTTATGCATGTAATACATGTTGTGTATGTGTGTATGTGGACTAAACAGGCGGCAAATAATGTTATTTAAGCAGTGAAATGAACTCTTTTTGTATTTTTGAGTATATTGATATTCATTGATTGCTTTTACTCGATATTAAACAAAACTGAAACTCCCCTTGGAATTTTTGGAGGTGGCTGATTTATGAGTTCTATGAGGAAGTGGAGAAATAGAAAATGGCTTCCACCACCTTAAAAATTGCAATGAAAGTTGTCGTCAAATTGTCATAAAAGTGCGATAACTTTGTTTTGTGTCGTCCTGTCGAAGTTTTTTATTTCGTATTTTGTTGGGGCACTGAAGTTGTTGCTGTTGTTGTTGTCGTTTTCAACTACGAGTATGATAAATTTTTACGATGTTGCCATAACAATAAACCGGAGCTTCGGCTTTGGCTGCGGCACTGGGTGGCATGTGAAAAGCGCGTGGAAAATGCAGAACGTGGAAAAACTAATAAAAATCCTGACTGGCTGGCTGCGAAAACTTTTATGGCAAAACTACGCGCCATCAGAGCCAAAAAAAAAAAACATACACACCCACACACAAAAAAAGGAAAAGCCGTTGGAAAAGCGTGGAAATGTCAACTTGCATGGTGCAGCAGGTGGGGTAAAGTGAAGACGCGGCAAATGTGAAAAGTGCAGAAATAGCTCAGGTGCAGCAGGATAAGCGACGAGGTCGTCAAAGTGACGCAGAGGCCACGAATGATGCACCAACCGCTCGTCCTCCGCCCTTGCACTCTCCTGCCACATCCTCCCTGGTTTCCTCTAACAACATCGTGGGTGGCTTCTATTTGATGTCGCATCTGATTTTGTTATACCTTCTATATCTGTCTCCCTTTGTCACTCTCTCTTTCCCTCTCTTTCTCTGACTGACTGTCTTTTTTTATCTCTCGCGAAAAGTTTTTAAAAAGCGACAACAATAGGCGATTAAATAAGTTTTCCCAGCAAGTTGCAGTTTTGATTGACTGTTATCAGTTCTATTAGATCCCTTCGAGTTCTGATTAAGTCGTAAAGCAAAAATAAACTTATTTTTAAAGAAAGAAATCTACTTTCAGGGTTCGACCTTATAGTTAATATATATATTAATTATAGTTCTATATATACTCCTCATTTCAGTTTAACAGAAAATAAAACGGAGTTTATTTGATTAAAGTAAGAAAGTTGTGTGCCGATAAAACAAATTTAAAATTATTGTTGACTAATTTTTAGAAAATCCGGTGTTACCGAAATTCTTCTTAAGTTTTACATTGACTTTTAACCTGAATACGTAATAAGTCCCATAGAAGACTTATCCTACCCTAAATGTAAGCGATGTTTATAGGGCATTTGGTAAATCGGGAATACCCCTCCCAATTTACAACGATGATACGCTTCCTTAACTGTATAAACTAAAACTCTCACGTACTAACCACTCCCTCTCCCCCTCCGGTTCAACCCTCGCTATTGAAGGGTTCTGCCTCAATCTGAAGACAAACATCAAGTGGGTTTTTTGGGGCATATAGCAAATAACAAAGTGTGTATATATACATATAGATATATATATAAAGGACATGTGTATATATAGAGGACATCCTGGTTGGTAGAGTCTCAATGTTTCTGGCCAACTTCGACTTTACGCATCGTTGGGCAACAACAACATTTGCAAATTCAATTGAATTGATACACGCACCACTTGTTAACCATTTTGGCATGAACTCACAGCTCACATGGCAACTGGAGGCCTATACTCATAGTCCGACTGCCGCTCCAGGTCCAACTCCTGTACCTTTCCAACTCTTGCCCTCTCCACTCCTCTCCTCCCATCTTCACTCAATTCACTTCACATCTTGGCTTGTCTCATCATCTTATTATTGGTTTTACATACATCCGTTGCGTTTAGTACGCATCGATTCCTCAATATATCCTTAGAATGGGCACAGTCCAACCCAGAAGCGGAGAGAGAGAGAGGTAAGAGCACACGAACCCAAGTCGAGTCGAGTCCAAAGTGCCCCCGAAGCCACAAATATCATTCAGCATTCATCTACCCATGTTCACTCATGTTCGCTCTATTGAGCACACGCATCTGAACAAGGCAAATGCCAATTCCCCACTGAGCAAGACAGGGACACACAGAATAGAGAGGGAGGGGAAGGTGGACTGGGAGGGGTGTATATATAGACAGAGTTGGGTTATTTGAACAATGGCTAAAGGGCCTACGAAATCACACAGAGGGTTATAAATCCATTTGCAAAACCAAAATCCAAAAATATCCCAAAGCCAAACAAACGCATGTAAGGTAGTAACAGTAGTGGTATGTGTGTGTTCTTAAACCATTCCAAATTCACCTGAGACCTCTCTACCCCTCTCTCTTTTTCTCTTCTTCTCGCGAGAGCACAGTGCGCATTCGTGCGTTTGCTGATTGACCCGAGTTTTACAGACTGTGTTTGAATTTCCGTCACTTGTCAATTGATTCTTCTTGGTATGCAATATGCCAGTATTTAGTTCGATACTTCAAATGATCGACCAGCTGATACCCTTTGGAAAACTTTATTCTTTTATGTAAACTTACTTTATAGGCTTTTTTGTAGTACAAGTTGTATGCACCGCTAGATACCCTATTAATCAAAAGTTCAGTGAGTTTTATCTTAACGACTCAACTAGTAAACAGTTGTAATTAGTGATCAACACTACTTCACCCATTAAAAGTTGTAATTTCCGTACTTAAGAACTTATTATTCGGTTATTAATAATATACAATCTAAAGAATTTTTCGCTCGTTTTCACCCAAAGTCGAAGTGTGTTAATTAAAAAATCGTGATGCCGTGCGAAAAGGCACTGTAATAAATACCAGCAGCAGAAGCAACAATACAAGTTAACAACAACAATAAGAGAAACAACAACAACCAGCAGACCATTGGCAACAATTCAATTAAAATGCCGAAGGGAGAATGCAAAGTGCTTGGGTGGAAATTAACCCCTATAAACTCATAATATGCTCAAAATGACGCACTTAAAAGCACATTAATCACATCGACAATTACGCCAGTTACGCCAAAAAATGTTTTATTTCTGTGTGCGAGAGGGAAGCAAACAGCGTGAGAGCGAGTAGGAGAGAGGGGACGATAGGGCAAGGGATGCATGGCGCGTGCTTGAGAGTGCGTGACGTGGTAACCTTTGTGAGGAATTCAACTCGAACGTTGTACAAATGAGAATTAACAAGCAACCACCGGTTATACACGGAAATACACTGCGAGAAATGCTAGAAAACTAAACAGCAGCTACTTTAATTTATAAGAAACTTTTGAATTAAACTAGCTTATAAATTAATCAAACCCCTAGCTAAAAATTAATCATTTGTGTTTTTAATAATTAGTTTAGTTAAAAAAACAATCAACAATTTTTAGATTAATTAAAATTAATAATTAAAATATTAAACATTTATTATAAGAAACATTTCTCTCAGTGCAGGGTCTCGGTTACCCACAGGAGTGCATTCAAAATATAAAAGCATTCGTGTCGTCATTAAAAACTGTTTTTGCTAATTAAGTGCTCAATTGAGCATTCAATTTCACATGCGCACACACAAACACACACAAGCAAACAACAAAAGAGAAAAGAGTGAAAAAAACACCACCCGTAAGCAGGAAAAGAAATAACATAACGGTGAAACCAGATTTGGAAGCAGAAGCGAATAGAACCAAAAACAACACAAACAACAACACAAATGTTGCTCTGCTCTAGAACATGCCCCACAGCAAAGAGGAAAGAGAGAGGTGAGTAAGAGAGTGGGGGGCAAAAGCAAATGCAAACTGAATGAAATGAAATAAAATGAACGAAAATATAACAAAGTTGTTGGTTATTTGCTCAGTTAATGCAAAATGATTCCCCATGGGAGCGTGACGGTGAAAATCTTTCAAAAATATACCCCATAACGGAAACAGGCAACACCAACAAGGAGAGTTCAGCAAGAGCAGAGGCAGTGGCAGCGGCAGAGGAACGACGGCTAGTTGGCAGCACAACACAAAACCAGTACTCACACAATGAGAGAGTGGAAACAGTATAAGAAGCAGAAGAACAGCAAAAAGGAAAAAAAAAGTAACCAACATGATTCAATAAAAATTACGCTGAAAAGTATGAAGCAAAAAAAGCAAACAAACAGTGGGCAAACACAACACAACTAAACTGTAGAACGCAGCAGAATGAGTGCCAAAAGCAAACGTGGCAAAAACTCAAGGCAAAAGAAAAAGTACTTAAAAAGCTCACAAGCAAATATTTATAACAGTAAATCACTTTGGCGCTAACATAGCACACAGCCCACACTCACACCTACACACAGCCAAATAACAAACCGACAGACGACAGTACAGCTGGACTGACGCGAGACAGAAGCTCTCGTGCAAGAGCTCAGGTTAAGAGAGTGGCGCAGCGTGAGAGTGAGAGTGCAGTAAGCAACAGTAGCAAAAACAACAACGACAGCAACAACACACTAAACTAAAGCACACAAGCAACTGCATTATGAGTGTGAGTGCAACGGTTGAATGTGTTTGCATATTTTTTTGCGGGTGTTGAGTGAGTGGAAGAGTGAGCGAGAGCGCCAGCGGGGAAGTGTATGTAGAAGCTACCCCAAAGAGAATGACCAAAGAAAGGCAGCAAATACTTAAATTCGTGTACTGTTTGGCATACACAATAAAAAAGTAAACAAAAACAAACATAAAGTACAGTGCATATGCATACACATTTCCACACGAGTACGGCAAATAAAGCCAAAAACAAATGACAGAAGAGCCAAGAAAAATTTCAATAGTCTGTTACTTAAGGCGGTTTTTTTACAACTATATTTTGGTTTGTTCATATTTTAATAAATATATGTTGTTGAGCTTTTAATTATAACAATGCACATAAAAAATGCAAAACTGTTGCGCTGAAAAGTAGGCAACACTTTTCGTATAAAAGTAAGCTGAAATGGCAGCACTTCAAACAGGGTGTTCCGTAACTGACACAGCCAATATGGAAATTTTATAGATATATATTATCCTTTTGTGTTTTCTTTTTTGAAAAAGAAACTTAAGTTGCGGATTTGCATTGCTAAAAATAAGCTTAGATAATATTTTGAAATACCAAAAAGGTTTTGTGCATGTTTAAAAATTCAAAACTGCATCAATAAATTTAGAATATTCTGATGGTAAATGTATATATGTCTCTCTAAATATATTTTGTATGTACCTGATGCATTTACTGTCCTTTACTCAAATCATTGCAAATGCATGACCAAACAAATGTTTTATTTCAGGTACAAACTACTGAAAGTACAAACTAGCAGATATCCTATACGCTTTTAATTACTCCAACTAGTGTATGTTGCCGATATGCTCGTTTACCACCCGCTGTTGGGCTTACAGGGCATGCAAAAAGGACTAACGAAAAAACAAACAAAGTTACACAAAATAATAATAATAAAATCAAATGGAAAATAGAAAAAGGGAAAACTAAATCAATAGGCAATATTGAACTGGCATCTGAGTCTAGAATAACATGAAATCGAGTGCAAAGTTTGCAATGCTTCTAATCTGACAAAGGAATTTCGAGAATGTACAAAATACAAATACAAATCTTTTGTGGGGTAAAAAAAAAAAACAACAACAAACTGTAAAACGCAAACACGAATACCAAATAAATATGTTTTGGCCAAATTGCCAAAACCAAAAGAAGACCCAACCAAGTACAAAAAAAAAAGGAAGAGAGGAAAAAAAACCGACGAGTCAAGCGTAACATATTTATTGACATTGCGGTTTGTCGAGAATATCGAGAAACGCACACATTGGATTTCAGTTAGCAGCCAACCACAGACTGAAGCCACCAGTGCCACCGACACTACCAACACCAACAACACTACCAAACGCTACCTACAGCAGCTACTACATGAGGTTTCAACCCAGTTGAGTGGCACTTGCAAGTGTGGTGTTTATGTTGCATACATCAAGGGTTTATGGGCTAAACGTTTATGTGTCTGGCAACAACAAGCTTTTAAAGGGTTTTACACACACACCGCTACACCCCTACACACTCACACACACCCACTAAGAGTCAACGTTGAAGCTTTACTTTGAAATTTCACTTACACCAACGCATTCTTGACGTTGACTGCACACTTCACTGACTTCCAAAAGGCCCCCCGATAACGCCACGCTCCCTCCGCCCCTTTCACTCCCTCCACTCCCTTGCTACAGTTTGATCTCGACCCAAAACCCAAGCCAAATTCCTCTCCCACCATGTGTATTACAAAATGTATTTTATCTTCATCGATTGCCAGAATTTATATCTTTTTTCATGCCACATCAGCATTTTATATGTATCTCTCCCTGCACCCCACGGAAGCACCACGTTGAGGTTACGTACTATGTGTTGACAGTTACAACTACCAACATATGTCTATATCATGTAGATACATATATATGTACTATTATGTGCACGTGTGTGTGTTAAATCAGCTGTTTGCTTAAATTGACGTTTAAGATGGATAAGTAGTTAAGTAGAGATAATGCTACCAGATCAGCTGAGGCTCAAATCTTTACTTATTACAAGCAGTTAAATATAAATTCATGACTTCTTTTAATAAAGAAGGAGTTTAAACTTTTATTTAGATTTTAGTTAAATAATTCATGCCACAAATCTTAGTCTGATTCAAACAGTTTTCTATATCGGGTATAAAACAAGATGTGGCATACAATAATCTACTATCCTGCGCATTTTATAAGCATTTAGCTTCTTTTAAAAATAAAATAAATTTTTAATTTTATTCCTAAAATAAGTTAATACCATTAAATAGTACTAACTTATATTTCTTTTAAAAAATATATATATATTTCATAGTTTATACCTAAAGTAGACTTTATGCTAACGGGTATAAACCAGTTTAGTGGCTTTCTGTGCATACAAGCAATCATGCTGGGGCAATTATGCAAATGCGCCCCACTGTGCGGCACTGTGGAGCATAACTTCATAAATACTCGAAACACTTGGCTTCGTGTTTACCACAATTTACTGCGACTCGAGTAAACACAAACAGTAAAAACTTTGCAAAATAAATGCACATTTTTTGCCACATTTCCGGCGTACGACTTTTCTCTCGGTTTTGTCTGTCTCTCTTTCGCTCGCTCTTTCTCTCTGTCTCTCTGTGTATACCCCTCTCCCCTCCATTGCCTAACCAGTTTACCATTCTGGGACGGACTAAGTTGTCGTTGTCCTGACAGCCTGCCTTCAACTCCCTTCCACTCCTCCTCCTCTTACTGTCACTCCCCCTCTTTCTGCTACTCCTGCCCTATCTCTCTTCCCCATCTCTTTCTCTCACTCCTTGTCCTTTTCTTTGCCACTATAAAGTCGAAGGCACGAAACGGGTCGAAGAGGTCGCTGCTTGCCATAAGCCAAATATGTCTGTGTCTGTGTCTGGCTAACTGTCTGTCTGTCTCTGTGTGCGTGTGTGTGTGTGTCTGGAAGTGGTGTGCGACGAAAGTGTGGCAATAAAAAGGATAATGTAACTGTTATTCTACGCAAAACGGAAATGACTGTGTGGCCAGAGGGACAAGTTACAGAGCCCCCGCCCTCCAACGCACAGTGGGTTAAAGCTACAAATTTTTGAATTAAAATATAAATTACTAAGCTTGATTAGTTTACTTTATAAATTAATTAGCTCACTTAACGAAAGCTGATTTTAAATGTTTATAGCTTTAAAAAAGCTAACAATAAATATAAGAAGCCCACAATGTTATTTTAAGCACTTAAGCACTTTACAACACTGTTTAGGAGAGCAGTTTGATTTTATATCTGACTAAACTCTTTACTAAAACTTAATTTTATGCCTAAAAAAGTTTGATTTCTCCCACTGTTGCTGTTTATTCCCTGACTCACCTTGTGCCGCCCCCAGCACCGCCCTAGTGCTCTGCCACGCCTCGACAGCCGGCGTTGTGGCAAGTGTTTGAAATATTTTTGTGGCAAAGGTGGCAACTGGCAAAGATGTGGGCGCAAAAGTGAAAAGCACAACCAGAGTTGTCGTTTTTTCTGTGCAAGGACAGGCGAGAGACAGTGGGCAGGGGGAGAGTGAGGAGCAGGAAGTGAGGAGAGTGAGCTGCGGTGAGTGAGTGACTGAACAAGTGGCAACGAGGAAACGACTGTCAGTAAGGCTTGCCACGCTGGACTATGGACTGGGGCATGTGGCATGTGGCAAGTGGCAAGTGGCAGTATATGTCGGCTGATGGGTGAGGTGTCGACTCGTAGCTGACAGCCACGAGAGTCGAGAGTGCAAAAGAGCGAAGCCGGAAAATTGTGTGGAAATTTGAGCTTCTTTTGAAATTGAGGCCGGAAATGGTAAGCGCACGCCAGAGAGAGACGAAATGAATTAAAAAGAGAGCGAGCAAGTGAGTGAGTGAGTGAGAGAGGCTACAAAGAGAGTAAGCAAGTGACAGAGAGAGGGAGGGAGATGGGGAGAGAGGCAGTTGAACTCTACGAAGCGTCGAGTTGTTGTGTTAAACAAAATGTTTGCGGGTGCAATAAGCGTAAATTCAGTGGTTTTATGTTTACTTATTCAGCCTGCCCCACACACACACACCCCCCGCCCACTGCAGGACAATTATTTGAGGCAGCACAGGGAGAGATTTGGTGTGTGTTGGTAGTAATGCCCCTTGGGTCTACTTGCCGCCTTTTTGGGGGGTGGTAATATACTTTTGCAAATCGATGGCAACTCCTTAAACGATGCCCTCTCCAGGGGTGGGTGGGTAAGTGTGGGGTGTACTCTGAGTTGCTGGGGACTGAGGCGGAAGCGTGTGGCATGCTGAATGCTGAATGCTCTTGAGTGTTTTCGTATGGTTGACAGGATAACACGAAGTAATTCAATTCGAAATACTTTATGCTGTTGCTTTTATTATTTGTGCTTGTTCCTTACTCACTCACACCCAACCCACTCCCCCCCTCTCTCTCTCCTTCGCTGGTGTTGTTGTCGGAAGTGGCATTTGTGTGGCAGCAGAGCGAAGGCTGCAGGGAAAGGGGGCAAACAGTTCTGTTGCTTCATAAAAAATTGTGTGCAAACTTATACACAGACACAGCTGTGTGTGTGTGTGTGTGTTTGATTCCCTGTCTCTCTCTTGCTACCTCTCTCTCTCCCTTTCCCCCTCTCTCGCTTTGTGCGGTTTCTCTGTTTATTTATTTTTATGATGTTTCCT
The DNA here is from genome assembly GCA_035046005.1 of Drosophila acutilabella. Classification (NCBI taxonomy): domain Eukaryota; kingdom Metazoa; phylum Arthropoda; class Insecta; order Diptera; family Drosophilidae; genus Drosophila; species Drosophila acutilabella. The sequence continues at coordinate 8,286,222 of JAWNOK010000024.1, read as the reverse complement.
TTTTGGCATTTTATTGAAGAAGTTTACCGACGCCATTGCTGCTGTTGCATAAATAAGTGAGTGGCATGGACATAAGAAGACCTCGCCTCGCCTCCCCACTCCGCACTCCCAACCCCTTTCCCTACCCCTCTCACTCTCTCTCTCTCTCTCACACACAACTTAACGTCCTTTGCAATTCATAAAAAAATCAATATTTATTGCAGCTCCTCTGCTTACCCCCACCCACACTCTACCCCACTCTTACTCTCCCCACTTCCCCCTCTCTTCATTCAGCCACCTTTAAGCTCTACCAATTTGCGGTCTTCTGCTTGTTATTGAGCATTTAATCAGTTGATTTCTTATTCAGTTTGCTGCTTCATTCCCTTCATTTTATTCATTTTTCATTGCATTTCCACCTGCGGTAAAATGCTTCAGCTTGGAAAATTGATTGGCGATATATACTTGAGTGGAAAATTGCAATTAGGAAAACCTTTACACAACCTCTTCAAATCAAAGTTTCTATACAAAGTCAACAAAATGTTTGAGTTGATAAATAAACAACAATTCTAGTTACTTAAAGCGAAATAAAAGTTAGTGGGGAGACAAATATTAAACAAAATAAACTTTCTGAAAGCTATAAAGTTTATCAAAAGTTTTGTTGAAAAGTTAAAAAAATATAATAAATGGTCCAAGCAAATGTTAGATATTAATGCTTAATTTTTAAACAATATTTTTATTTTCAGTATTATATAAAACTAATTGTTCCATCTTATAAACTTCATTTCTAACCTTCACAGGATACTGTTGTCATAATCCTTAATATAGATCTAATAGCTGTGCATAAAATACTGCTTCTTAATTGATCTAAATGCAATAAACTAGTAGAGATTTATATAGTCAAACTGTATTAGTTTCATACAGTTCTGAAGTTACGATTCAGAGTATTTCTAGAATCACATATAAAAGAATTTAATGGAAATACAAAATCTTTATAGTACTTTAAGTACTATCACTTAAAGGATCATAATACATCTACACAATAGAATGATATTACTCACAGGATCAAATCTAGCAGCACAGCTATCATAAAACTAAAATTTAAAATATTATTCTTAGTACCTCAAGGGTCATATCTTTAAGCAGGTAATGGAGCGAGAATCATTTTAATACAAAATAGTTTTATATAGTTTTAATTCATTATACTGCTCAAATTCTACACTTATGCCAATAAATAGACATACCTATGTCTGTCTCTAAAGTGGATGCCCAACAAATGCATTTGAACTGTCAACTTGGTCAAGACAAGCCCATATGGTAACTTGGCTAATTACGAGTAGCAATAACAGCAGTAACTTAAGACTGGGACTTATAAAAGGTAGAAACAAGCAAAAAGTTAAAAGCGAAAGAAAATTTAAGGGCAACAGCAGAAAGTTAAGTGAAACCAATTGAAGTTTATTGACGCGAATTGGGTTTCACTTGAACCTGGCGACCCAAAGCGCTTAAAATAGGCGTCACATTACCAGGTGGCATGTGGCATGTGGCAAGTGGCAAGTGTAGACAAAGACTCACCTTCTTTCGACTTGTCGTATTGCTTTGGCGACGTTGTCTTCTTGCTGGGAATGGGCCGCAATGCATTGCTCATCAGCTGCAAAACGGTCAGAAGTTAGAAATGGAATTTCGCTACGGTAACTGATGTTTACTCACAATGCGATCAGATCTTTCGCCGCAGGGCAGACGCGCCACTGCAGCATCGGGACTGTCCTCGGGTGGTGGCGGTTGGGGCACCCAATTGTAGGCCCGCCTAGATATGGGCACCCCAAAACGATCGTGCTGAGAGGCCTGTTGTCTATAATATACAAAGTTCTCTTTAGTAATGAAATACCACATTATAAAGTGACCCAAACACACCTCAGGCTCTCATAGCAGTCGAGACAGACCACGGCGTATTCGCCATTTTCCAGCAGAAGTCCATCGTCGCTCTTCTGATGCTTCACAAAGGGAAACTCATTCACGGGCAACGCTCGCACCCGTTTCCTATAAGTCGTTATGCCGCACAAATGACAGTTGTAATCATGCCAATTATATTTTCTATCCACTGGATTAATGCTTGGACTCTGTGCTTCATACCTAGTTTAAATAAATAACTTGTATTAGTATAGTTAATTCAGTTTCCATTTAGTTTACTCACTTGCGCCACTGATTCAACATGGAATGGTAACAAAAGGTGCAGACTAGTGCCGAATTGTTCCGCAATTGCTCAGCATTTGGCAAAGAATTGTGCTTCAGCAACAGTGGAAAGTAAGGCCGAGAACCCTGTGAATTACAGTTCATCATTTAGTAGAAGTTTTTAATTTAAATTTTAGATCAAAACGTCTTAGTATAGCAGTAAATGAATGAGTTTGTTTATCTACTTCTTTCCTCCTTAAAATCTAGTCTATTTTGTTTGTATATCTAATTTATTTACTTAAATCTTTCCTGCACTTGAATTACCTGCCGTCATTATTGCATTCCTTCATAAATTTGTACAAGTTTCTAATTGCATTTTTCAAAACCATGCCACATTATACAAAACAGTATAGTTTAGTACATTATAAGCGTTTTAAATATTTACATTTAATAGCCTGGAATAAACTTGCTATTGTGCTTGGCAATTATTTAATACACACATTAGTTTATACAACTGGACAGTCGCATAATTGATAGTTAAAGTATAAAAATCTAGCTGGGTATGTTAAAACAATTGAAAGGATTATTATAAGTAAGCATTTCTAATAGAAATAACATGAAAACGACCTGATTTATTTTATTTTATAAACTATCATATACAACTATTTCATTTGGGCATCAAAGTCTAATATTTGGCACAGCTTTTCGCTTATTTAATGCATGAAACTTGTACATATTTTAAATCAAACAAAAGGTTACACATACATTTGCTTAACAGCTACAATCTCAATTGTATGCTACATTTGATCAATGTTAATTAATAGCATTTAAATATTTTTATATCTTTTTATGTAATTATAATCACATTTTATCTTATTACATTATGATTACTCAAAACGTACATCATTTTTATAAAATATAAGCTTTGCTTGTTACTTGCTTCTACAAGCAATAGGGATCAATCACATACATTTTGAGTAAACCTTTTTAAATGTTCTAATTAAATGGAAGCAGTTCCATTTTACTAATCTTACAAGACAGTGGAAGCAATTGTTGATACATTGAGCAAAGAGTCTGTTTAATTGATTGATTGTTTAACTTTGAATTAATCTAGTTAGCATAGACTTCAAACATATCCGAAACTGAGACACATAGATAGAGAGATTCATAATCAATCTAAGTTTCGATTCTCTAGCTCTGATTAATAACAGTTTGTAAGGCATACATAAAACTGCAGCTTCTGAAGCAATTGTCTCTTAAAACACATTCTAAGTTCACATAGTTTAAGATTAAGCTAGTTTCAACTCGACATTCATAATCTATCCTAGCACTTAGAGCTAAAGTTGTGTCTGCAGACAGTTTGTACCTCTTTGCTGCCGTAGAGGATTCTGGCTAGTGTTAGATCCGAGTGCAAACCACAGAGGAAACAATAGATGGAGGTACTGGCTGGTGTCGATGAGTTGACCGATGGTGTGGAGGGCGGTGTGCAGGTACTCATGGGCCCATGTCTAGAGCCATTTGGTGAGCTGGACGTCATCATGGGCGAGGGAATGTTGTATCTGCAAAAGGATAAAGAGTTTAGTAAACAGGCCAATTGGAAATCAAGTAAGTATAGTTAGTTATAGAAGGAACCTTCGATGCTCGAGCGGCACACGTTCCGCATCCATTGATTCCCATTGGCTGGTTAAATAGTTAATGCAATCCTTGCAGGCCAACACGCGATTGTTGTTAAGTTCGTTGTTGTTGTTATTATTATTGTTGTTGGTGTTGATGATGTTGTTGTTGTTGCTGAGACCGTTGCTGTTGCTATTACTGTTGCTGTTGCTATTGCTGCTACTTGTGGCATTCGCCTTGAGGCAGGGAAAGTGCATGGCATGCGAATTCATGTGCTCGGCACTTGTGGAAAGCCAATCCATTTTATTGGACGAACAGAGCACTTTGCAAATGGAGCAGCTGTGGGGAGTAGAGGATAACTCAATTAGTATAAGATCGGTATAGAAATTTATATATATTTCACTATCTTACGGATACTGTGCGTGTCCATTTTCAATGTGTCCTTGGGTTGAGCTGGGCGAACTGGGTCTGGAGTCACTACGTCGAATTTGCTTCAAGTCTCGTGCCGTATTCGAATTGGAATTGTTTGAATTCGACTCGTAGGGCTGCAATTGTTAAACAATTTTAATTTAAATATGGTATATAAACAATACTTTAGTTTAAGCATTCAGTTGCGCAGTCAATCGACGACTGCTAACTCGCCATTTGTTGTGACTTCGTTTCGTTACTTATCTAATCAAATTTATTTAATATTTATTTCTTGCCATCGAATTCACATTCCAAAAAAACCGCTGGTCACCGCTGCGAATCTACCTTAACCTCCTCTAATCAACCGTTTGCTCCCCACTCTTATCATTCTTTAAGTATTGTTATCTGCTCAACTGTTTAACTGCTTCATCGATTGATTGAAACCCGTTAAAACTGACTCTACCCCATTTGTGTATGATGATTGATCGTTTATATGAATTATATTTATTTTTTTAGGGAATTTTTCATCACTGTTTGCCCATCTCTTGAAAGCACTGCTTCTATTCGATTTGTGGGCGTTGAAACTCTCTTAACTCTTTCCCATGACTTGCCAGTTGAATGTGTGCCAAAGTCCTCATAATTACAACGCTATAAACTTGTACTTCCTACAATACTTTGTGCTTCAAGTGCCATTAAAGCTCAACTGCCATTTAAGTCAAACAATCACACAATCCATGAAAAGTTGTTTAAAAGCAAAGCAAATTGTTCTTTAAACATAATGAATATAATGATTGTTTATACGCAAAGTATAGTAATCATTATCATCTTTGTTTTAAGCCTAATTGTGTGGTAGAGAGAAGCTTCTGTTGGTCAAAAAGCACTTTAAAATATATACTCTTAAAGTAAAACAAGTAAGAACGGCAACAGTCGAGTGGGCTGACTGTTAAAGATCTCGTACTCATTCTAGTGGACATTATATCATACAAGTAAACAAATTTCGTATATTTTGATATATGAGAGATATAGAGTCTATAGACTATAGTTGTTCGATCCTAACCAAATTAATTCAGGTTATATACAGTCAGGATATACACATAATGTGTAAGTTTGGTTGAGATAGGTAAATTAAAACCACAATTTTTCAGACAAATCAGATGTTTTCGACCGATTTATCCTATGGGAGCTATAGGCTATAGTGGTCCAATACAGAACAAACTTAGTAAGTATAGTTATTAACATGATTTAGACATTATTTGTGAGTTTGGTCTGGATCGGTCAATAAAAACTATATTTTTGTATGAAAATCAGCATTTTCAACAGATTTGGCCTATAAGAGCTATAGACTATAGTTTTAGTTCTTTCAAAAAAATTAGTAGAACCTTCTGACAGTTTTGAGTGCTGCTATAAATTTTAAAAAGCATTCCCCTAAGACTTAAACAACCCTACACAATCTACTAAATGTTAGTTAATATTTTTAGCCACAATAATAATAAACGTTATGAGCTTTCGTCATTAGCTAGAAACTTTCTTATGACACAGTTACTTAATAAAACCCATCAATTTAGATTTACAGGGTATCAACATATTAACTAATGAGGCAAAGCAAACAATTATAAATGTGCCAAGTGACTCAAAGCGATTAAGCCAAGAACTATGAATAATTATTTAGAAATATGAAATGAAATAAAAAGTACGCGTATTTGTTGATATCTAAAGTATGGGAATATGTACAATATTTACTGTGTACTGTGTACCGTGTACCTATATATTTATTTATATTTACTTTGGCATTATGTTTGTTGTGCTATTTACGCAAGTTGAGTGATATGCCTGGCAGCTCTGTTAGCGCAATCTATTATCGCACTTTAATTATCTGTTATCTGTGAAGTTGAAATTGAAATTGAATGCGAGTGCAGAGTGTGAACGAAGGCTAAAAGCTAACTGCTAAATGCACTAAATACTGAACCCAAAAACTCATGTAAATCGTTAAAAATAAATAAAGTTTTGTTACAATAAAAGGCGTTTAAAGGGTTCGTATTCACTACCTAACTAGGCCAAATTGTTATAGCCATTTATGAGGCCAAAACAACTGTTTAAACATAACTCTTTTTTTATTTTTGGGCTCAGCTATGCAATTATTTAAACAATTTCAACGACAAAGAAACTCAAAGCAAATAATAGAACAACAATGGAGAAGAGAGATAGAAACAGACACAAAAGGAGTAGGAGTAGAAGTGGGTAGAGGGAGATCAAGTAAAATATGTATTTAGCAATTGTTTAGAATCCCAAATAAGCACATTTTATGTTTGCTTAAAAGACGTCGTTAAACTCTGCTCAAGGTTATCAATTTCTATATAGAGTATCAGTGAAATATCTCCAAGCCGAGGCTATAAAACCTACAGACTTTATCTATCATTTTCACTATCGATTCTAACGCATAAATATTGACATATCAGCAACTAATTATTAAGCCATAAATTCGATAACCAAATGACTATTAGATCATAAAGATATAGCTATATATATGCATATAAAAACTTATAATTAAAACAGTCGATTTATGAACGCTGCGATCATCCCGAATGATGCAATTTGTAGCATTAAACAATAAATCAGAGTGGAATTATTCTATTTAAACGAATTAAGTTTAAAATTTCCAAGTTTTTTTAAGCTCAACAAAGTGTACGAAATAATTTACGAGTTTTGTGTCACACAAAATTATAAACAAATACAAACAAAACGTATAAATAAATAGGCTACTTGGAGTCATACAAAAAACAAAGGGTTATAAATAAAAGTGTTTATAGAAAACACAATAAGCATCATTGTAGCTCCAAATCCGGTTATGAGCAGTTAACCCAACACCCGATAGCCTAAAACGGTCGTGGGGTATGCTCAACTAGCCACATCTTCCCTATAAGCTTCTGCCCGTCAATAAAATTTATTCCTGATCAAGTTTAACTGACTACAGAGTCTTTTAAAGTCGATTCGCAGTCGGTTATGAGTTAACCCAATACCCGATAGCCTAAAACGGTCTTCGGGTATGCTCACTAGCCACATCTTCCCTGTAAGCTGCTGTCCATGAAGTAAATTTATTCCTGACCAAGTTTAACTGCCTACAGAGTCTTTTAAAGTCGATTCGCAGTCGGTTATGAGCAGTAAACTTAATACCGGCTAAGTTAAAACTGTCGTCGGGTATGCTCAACTAGCCTCTTCTGTCCTATAAGCTTCTGCTTCACCCTTCAAAAGCTACAGAGTCTCTTAAAGTCGATTCGCAGTCGGTTATAAGTTAACCCAACACCTGATAGCCTATAACTGTCGTGGGGTATGCTCAACTAGTCACATCATCCCTATAAGCTGCTGTCCATGAAGTAAATTTATTCCTGAACAAGTTTAACTGACTACAGAGTCTTTTAAAGTCGGTTCGCTTGACCGCAGCGTCTGCTACTAGCTTCATTTTGGTGTTTCTTGTTTATTTTTAACATAATATTTTTTATTTTTGTGTTAAGTATTTACTTTGGCCTCTTATCTGCCTTACTCATCTCTCTGCCGCTCTCTTTTCCTCTTCTTCGCTCTCTTTCCTGCTTTCTCGAGGTAATTAAAACGCACATGGGGCATAAATTTACCCCTCGACGCTCCCTACACCCTACGACCATGTGGTGCGGTCGTGTGCATGCGGCTTTATAATCTAATCTTGACATTTGTTGACTCAAATTGGTTAACATGTTGACACTCGACTTGGACCAACAGAGCACGCCCCGTACACTGATAACATTGGGGCCAACTAATAATGTACACACTGAGTAGCCTTTCCCCCCCTCTCCACCCACCCCTTTCACCCTTCGCACTGCTCGCTTGTTATCAGCTCTTTCCGCCAGGCAATACTCGTATATTCTACATAATTGATATCGCTTTGGCCGACCTTCAGCATGCAAATGAATTACTCAACATGCCTCATCATCATCTGTTCACATTCAGTGCTCTACTCTCGCTCCAGCTGTCCCTCAGTCGGTCTGTCCGTCTGTTGGTCGGGTCGTCACCTTTTGGCTGATAACAAAAAAGAGGGCATAGGTGTCAGGAATGTTATCACATGGGACATGGAACTGGCAGCTCGTAGCTGTTCCCATTAGCGTGACACGGTCGGTGACATTAAGTTCCATTTAATGTTATGTTGCTATACCCTGTACAAGTGGGCATACCTCTCTCAAAACCAATTAACATAACTTTCCAAGTAGTTTCCTTATGATTCCTACTACTGCTACTCTTTATACCCCACTGTGGCAGTACAGGGTATTCGCTAAAGTGCGCGATTTCTATTTGTTTTTCCACATTCAACACAATCGCTTTTCCTATATGTCTGCCCCCGAAGCCTTATCTCTGTGCCAGACTGCAATCGGTTGCTAGTAAATTTCCACAACTCGACTTAACACACACACGCACACCATAGGATGACTATAAATCGAGCTTTGCATATAAAAAACTACAAATTGTAATGTGAAATCAACGAAACGGACTCCGACGAGGTCTAAGCTGCACTCGGAACAGCAGAAGCAGACGCCAGTAGGAGCAGGGCGTGGAGCTGCAGCTGTGCCAGCTCTAGTTCTCACCTTAAAGCGCACATTGCTGGTGGAATCCGAATTGGCGAGTGATTTTTCCGATGGTGAATTGTGGCCCACAAATGAAGTTGCTGTCATGTGATTGTTGGCCATGTTGGTGGCGCCACTTGTGCTATAGATGGCGCCACTGGACTCCAGCGAGTGTGTGGCACCCGATTCTGACAGTGCGCCACTAGCAGCAGTGGCAGCGGCAACAGGTGGTGTCACACCTTCCGCCAGATTAGCGTGCTTCTCGCTGCAACCCGCACAGATCTGCACCATACCTGAAAGGAGTCATAAAAATATATATAAATATATATATAAAATAACTGCAAGATCAGCACTTACCCTGTGGACTAATTGGACTAGCGTTCTTGTAGGCCTTCATGGCCTTAATGTAGGGATAATAGGGCTCCCGTTCGGCATTGGGGCAGCAGTAGACGAGTCGCAGCTGCGATGAGGGCGTGTCCGTGCCGCATGTGTAGCACACAAAGGTCGTGCGCTCTGTCACCTGTGCCGTGCGTTTTCTGAGCAAATACGAACGCTGTGATTCCGGCGTGTGAGCAGCCTAAAGAGTGAAAGAGACAGAGTAAATTAGTTGTGCTTTGGGTCAGGCCAACACTTAGCGCAATAACGTTAATTAAAGCTAATCAATTAAAGCTTAACTCATTAAGATTGCCTTCATCAAACCGGAAACAAGTCACAGTGGGCAACAAATCAATATTTAAGTACATAAAATTTTAGATGACTCCTACAAGTCTCCATGCTCAATCTTCAAACTTTGAAATACTCAGCTCAAGTGTGAAATATAAATATAGAATCAATTAACACAGCTGCCGATTTTCACATACAACAGTCAAAATTCGTTATGCCAGATGTTAATGTGCCCATTAAAAAAATAACGACAAAAGCAACAAAAACAAAAACATTGAATGTTTTTTTGCAATTAACATTTCTCGGTATAAACAATTTACTGTTGAATATTAAAAATTCCACACAGATTTTATGTGATGCCACATAACCTTAATTTAAGTATAGCCATCAATATAAGAGACGTGTAGTGACTCAATTGTTTTGATTTTATTTTATATCTAAGAGCATTGAAAATAGAGAAATTAATAAAATATCTAAATTATTTACTTGATATATAGTAAAGCTTTTAGTTAAAGAAATGGAGTTGAAATTTATTATATGTACACTTAACTGACACTTAAAGTTATTAACAACTCCCAAGTTCTGCCACAATTTCAGTTCTAGTCTCTTTATACCAAATTTTAAATTTTATACTCCTAACTTAAGCGCCCCAAAGTTATTAAGCCGAATTTATGACTGGGAATTCCTGGTTTTAATTTAAAAGCTTTGTTTAATACACTCCCCGAACTAAACTTTTAAATAGCATCAGTCAATTAGTTAGATATCTATCACATGTTTAACATTTAGCATTATTTAGCTACAAATTGTTCGCAGTCTTTGAAAAATATCAAGATGATTTATTTAGCTTCAAATTGGTTTGACGTGACTGTCACACGCGAGATACACACACACACATACATACATACACTTCTAGACACACTCACACACTTGGCTACTTATAAGCCGGTTAAAAGCAGCGTCAAATTAATTCGCATGGCTTTTCTCCATCAGCAGATCGGCGAGAGCTGTTTGATATATTACGTATGCGCCCGAGTGACGCTGTGTGTGTGTGTGTGTGTGTGTGTGAGACATATAAAATATATTTATCGCAAATCCTTTGCTTGTTTTGTATCTATGTAGCTGTAGCTAAGCAGTTCACACACACATTTGTTTATGGTGTGCCTCTGTGTGTGACTGACAGTTAGACAGCACGACGGAATCGGTATCTGGGCAGCTGTCTGCCGTATCCAGACATATCTGGTAAAGAATACAAACACGCTAACTCAACTGGCATTCATTTATTTTATTAGGCACTAAGCAATTTAATTGTTTGTTTACTTTTCTTATGCCATTGTGTGTCAGATTTTTTGACATTGATAGGCGCGCATTTTTATTACACAACACACACACATACATACACTTATTTATATCTACACTTATTTGTATCTGTATCTATAACTGACTGCGTGTATCTGTGTTTGTTCACATCAATCTGAACAGCGCCAAGTCATCCATATTTATTGATCCGACGCCGAGCGGTCAAATCGCGTCGCCGGCATCGTTTGCTTCTGTTGGCGTCAGCTGCCCCGCCCCCCCAGTCCCTTCTCGCACCCCAAACTGCTTGTCTCCCACCGTTTGCTGTCCACACTTTGCTCCACATCCCCGCTCCCCTTCTCTCCTTCGTTTCAATTCGTTTTTCGTGCGTTTTTAATGCTCGTTTTTCATGTTTGCTTTATTATTATTATTTGTTCTGCTGCTTCTCACTTCCCCTCGCCTTCCCCCGGCTTCCCCAAGTCAGCCAAGCATATCGTGTTGTTGTGGTTGATAAGCATTTTCAAAATGGGGGTCATGACCGTTTAATAACTATATATCAAGAGCTTTTTTCTCTCTATTTCTAGTTTTAACAGACTTTTCTTCTGCCATCATTTCTTTTTTGTCTTCTTCGTTTATTTGTTTGTTAATTACAGTAACAACGCTTTTTAAAATTATAAATTTAAAATTTTCCATTGACAAATTCATTGAAAAATTTATAATTTTAAATATTAAATTATTTAAAGATTAAAACTGATTCTAGCACCAGTTTCCCCTGGGGTTTTCAACTCAAAATTCCTCGCACGTCATGGGAAAAATAGCAATGTATTTCAAATGAAGTCATTTCAATTAATTTTTTATTGTTTGTTATTTTTCTGAGTGCGAGTACGATTTTTATATTGTTCTCGCATTGCTCAATGCCAAGCAAAGCATAGTTAATGTATTTATTTATTTGATTTGATTTACATGCATTTATGCCCAACCACAAAAAGTTTATTTATTTTCTAGGCACTGCGAATTTAGGTCAATATTGATGGCTTGACTGACGTACGAATTGATTAAATATTGCATGCTTTATTACCGCTGTTAAGTGAGTTCTGAGAATTTAATTCAGTATTTCAATTAAAAAAATTGCATTGTGTATCTAGATACACATTTAATGTGCACTCTCAGATAGCAATCAAGTGATTGTCTTATCATTCGATCATTATTGACACTATCATTTGCCTTTAACACTTATCAAATGTATTTATTTGTAGTGCTTAATGTGTTAATGTTGATAACAAATTGCGGAATTGTAACTGTAATTACAGCAACAATCGGAAAAGTTTTCCCAATGATGGTGCAATTTTATATGGCTTCTTTCCGGTCTTCTTAATATCAATAATAACAGTTTTATATTAATTTATTAATCGATTGCATTAGGAATTGCATTGTCTTTTGATTGGATAAAGTGATAGATAGTTAGCACAGCTATAAATAATTTTTCTAAGGTGGTTTGAAAAGAGGTTTATTGATCTGCTTATAAAATATTGGAATATAATGAATTGAATTTGCATTTTTATTATGACAGCTCATTAATTATCTTTTGAGCTGTCTTTTTAATATTAAATTACATTTTATTCGTAATTTAAGACTACAAAACTAATAATCAAAATTCAATATGTTTGGTGTAATTTTCTACACTCATTTGACATATAAATATGTACTTTAGTTTTACCCAAAGAATGCCAGTTTATAAGATCTTAGATAGAACCCCTTAATAAGCCCAAAGTCACGCTACAATTTAACTCAACTCCCCATTCAAAAAGGGCATAATTATTGTAATTGTTAACTACTCAATTTGTCCACTGTAAGACATGATTAAGTGATTATAACTACCGATAATACTGCACCAAATTGGTAAATTGCTGTTCATTTTGTTTACCTTCTCGAATTGTTGCTCCTTTTGTATGAGATAGGTCTTGAGTTTCCAGCCATTTGTATCCTTTGGCTTGAAATTGACCACTGATGTTGCAGTTGTGGTAGCTGTTGCTGTTGCTGCCGTGTCAGCACTTTCAGCACCCACAACAACAGTTAGATTTTGAGCCATTGTGTTTCAGTTATTCACTTTAATGCACAATTAATAATTGTTTTCTCACTTTTTGTTAAACATTTCTGTGTTGCTTGTTGAATTTAAAGTTGTTTGAGCGGCGTCACCTTAATTACAAGACGAACAGAATTTAATTTACTTGAACCTATTGTTGTGCACTTGAGTGTGGAATTTTAAACGACAGCAGAACGAAGACACCGGCAACGGACACTGAACGATGCATCCGTATCCGTTTCAAGCGAATGAGAATAAGACTGCGGCCCCAACACGAAGTAAACGCGACACGCGATCGTTTGCCACAAACTCGGAAAATGACGATGATGAAGTTTTAGATTAAGTGGTAACTAATTAAGTAGTATGTATTGCATGCAACGTCAGCTGGTCTAAATGCTAGATTATTTCTTCCCTTCAACAACAATTACAACAATAACAGCCACGACTTGTTGCTTAACCGGTGCATTGCAACGTCATTGCTCTCGAGCCCGAACACCGACACACACACACGCATGTTCTGTACTCACACATGTGAGCACCAAAAGAGAGACAAACAGAAGCTTAAGCACTTACTTACGCCCACAGGGGGCGCTCATTTGTAACTAGTGTGAAAGGCGCCAAACGTGCAATAAAACAACTACAACAACATGCGCGAAACTTAAATATGCACACGCACACACACTCACACACCCATGAGAGTAAGAGAGCTCGTGACTCAAAGGTATTTTTAACTGGGATGCGCGGAGGTGGGAAATAAAAAATAGTATCGCTGTTTTATGTGATTATTTAAATAGCCCTCTAAATTAATAAACGTACAAGTAAATCAGTTTTAAAATTAAGCTGTGAACTAATTATAATTTGATTATTTTGTTGTGTGTCAATCAGCATATTAAGTTGTGACAAAATGAAACAATTTGTCTAATTTAATTGATTTGTTGGTTATAATTAAACTATAAATACTGGTTTATCCTGTGAGTAATGAACGATGACGGGCGAACAAACAAGAAAATGAGATTGAAAAGCGTGGCCTCCATGGGACAGCGCTAGAGACAAGGCTAATAGAACGGCACAAGTTATAGGGCGGGATTATGTTAAAAGGAATGAAGGCTAAAAAGGAGGGCACTGGCAAGGCGTGACAATAATTGTTTGACCCACTTAAGTGCCAATGTGCGTGCGACTTAGTCGAAAGTAGAGGCTGTTATTGTTGTTGTTATTATTATTGTTGTGGGCCCCATTCAAGCGATATAAATCATCAGTCGCACGCAAATAAATCAAGTTAAATAACCGATAACAAATACAAACACAAAATGCGACGTTCTCAGTTGTCGTTTGTCGTCGACGCGGTGTGGACGAGAAAGAATAAGAGACGAAAGCAGCAACGACTGCACATGAAACGGTTATTTTTAGAACGGTACACAAACACAAATGCGAAATTCCCACACAAACAGTCAAGCGCACACATACACACGCATAAACGATAATACAAAAGGGAGCGAGACGGCGATGCCGCGTGTTTAAAACGCGCAAAACGGTAGTTGTCGTTATTACTGTTGTTGTTATTTCTGTTGTTGTCGTACTTGTTGTTATTACTTGACTTGCGCGCACTTGCTTAAGCGCCTCTCGTACATAACAATTCGTGTAGTTCACTTACACACACACACATGCACAGAGAGTCAGAGAACTTGACGAAAGGTTAAAGCAAACTTAACTCTGCAAAATGGCCGGGCAAACTCGAACAAGAGCAAAACCTCTTGTTCGGTTACTGCCTGCTGACACACACTAGAGATGAGAGCGTGATGATACCGACAAAAAACACACACCATGTAAATTTAATTTTAACTGCGGTGTGTAACATTATTCATTCATGTTTGAATTTAATTAACTTTTTGTTGTTGTATTTTTTGTGGTTGTGTAAATTAAAGCACAGTTGGCACTACTATCACTCACAAAAATTTACATAATGCATTATTAAATCATATATTTATTGAGTTGCTTTCATAACAGATTTGTGTGAATCATTCTCACATTAGCGATCACTTAACTACTCGTCTCTGTGTGGGTTTTGTTTATGATTCCGATTTTGATTCTGATTAGCACACAAAGGTCACTTTAATGCTTCGTTTTTTCAACTTTAAATAGACGCGGTGTCTTTAGCTCGTTACTGCTGTGGTTGTTGTCGTTGTTGTTGTTTTTGTTGTGGCTTAAACCAGTTTGCGGCAAAGCCACAATTTACCGGCTACTGTTGCGATTATTACTACTACGAGCGATGTTGTCACACTGTGCGAGTGTATATGTATTGTAATGTGTGTTGCTCCTGCTGCTACTGAGGGAGCCAAAGACATTGAACCGCATTGACAGCCGTGACTTTTGTTTGCTTATTTATTAACACCCACTTAGCAATTGGAAGACTGTTTTTAACAGAAATCACATTGCGAGTCATTTTCGAGTCCTCTTCTGATTGAAAAATGCTCGAAAGCATTTGCGCGATTGATAGAAGACTTGTAAGCGACTCATCTTATGCTCGAAATATGTTTTATAAGATAAACAAGAGAGAACAACGAAAGAGAACGCCAATGAATCAACTGGCGATTGCAATATGATTGTTATCTCATTGAGCTGTTCTTAATGTTCTCTTTCGTTGTTCTCTCTTGTTTTAATTCATTTCATTTCATTAATTCGTGTGATTTCAAGTGCGACGTGCAGATCAGCAACATTGATCAAACAAATTTAATAAATAATTGTGAATATTGATAAATAATAAAAGGTAAAAATGTCTTATAATCACTGAGGCGGTTGGCTAAAAGGCAAAGTGAAATAATTTTATTTGGCTGATGAAAAGGAAGCGTGTAGAATAAGCCTAATTAGAATTTAAAAATATGTTTATTAATTAAAATTGTTAATTATTATTATTATTCCTTTTTTCCATACATACATATGTACATATAGATATATTATTAGAATAATTAAGATTTAAGAAGACTGAATTGTTGAAGTATTGTTATTATTATTTTTTTTTTTAATTTTCCATTTTTGCATATTTGCTATATTTTTTAAAATAAGTAAGTAAATAAATGAATTTAATTAAATTAAAAAAAAAAACACATCTTATTTCTTGGGAGGGAAATTATTGAAAATGACTCGAAAAAGAGTCGCGTATGCTTGAAAATATGACTCGAAAAAGAGTCGCGTAATGACTCGAAAAAGAGTCGCGTATGCTTGAAAATATGACTCAAAGAAGACTCGCGCATGACTCGAAACTGATTGAAAAAAGAGTCATAAGGGACTCACTAAGAGGAGTCGCGGACGATTGACATTTTTCTCCCGACAAAACAATAATATATGACTCGAAAGCGAGCGCATTTATGACTGTTTTTAGACGTTTGAGGACTCATTTATGACTCGAATATGATCAGAAATTTCTCAAAATGCTAAGTGGGCACGCTTTAATTCAATCATATACGTACTTATATACAACTAAATGTATGTACTACGTACAGTTGTATGTGTGTGCGTTCATACTTTACTTTTATTGCTGTTGTGCATTTATCAATTTTGTTTTATACGCACACAAACACACGCTTACACGTGCAATGCTGGAGAGTGTGAGTGCTCATTAAGCGATTGCCACAATTGGTGCGTGATAACGTCAAGCACACACATACACGCTTACGCATACACTCACAGCCGCGCACACACGTTGACAAACAAACACAAACAACATGAAACGACGTAGTGAACCGAACCAATAAACAATTTAAGCGGAAATTCGAGTTCGAAACGTGCGTCCCAATTGGAATGCCTACGCCTGCGTCCGACAACCGACGACGACTGACTGACTGCGACGTCGCGCTAAAAAGCTGATAGAGCCGGCGAAGCCCTGTTATTGTTATTGTTGTTGTCGCTGTTGTTACTGCTGCCGCTGCTGCTGCTGCTGCTATTTCTACTGCTGCTGCTGTGGTTGTGGCTGTTGTATGTACTATTTGTTGTTCTTGTGCTGCGGGCGCAAAGAAAACAAAGTGAAGGCAGCTAAAACACAAATGCAAACAAACAACGCAGTCGCAGCCGTCGTGGGCAGCAACAGCCGCAGCAGAAGGCAGCGCGGCACGAGTCGTCGTCTACGTCTACGAAACCGAAGCTAAACAAAACGAATGAACCAAATTGAAGCGACGGCGAATGCTAAAACACAAAAATAAAAGAAAAACAAAAACAAACAAAGCCGGAGTAAACAACAAAAGCAAGGTATTAAACGAACCAGTGCGTGAGCTGCTGGTAAGTCAGCTAGCGTGAACTAGTTCGCTCGCTTTAAATTCTACAGTAACAATGCAAATATGCAATTAAATCACAAAAAATATTATTTTTTGGCAGAAATTGGAATTTTAACAGCATTGAAGGCAAAATTCTTAGTGTGTGCCCAGCCCTGGAAATTGGACACTTGCAAAAACAATTTGTGCACGCGCTGCTGTCCGCTAACGTCAACACAAAAGGGCAGGCAAGCAAAACAAACATTCGGAACAAGAAAGGCAAAACCAAACAACAGAGGGCGGCAGGGTGCCTTCAATGGACAAGGCGAAGGGCTCATGGTTCGAGGGGTCGTCACCTTTAACAGTAGGCGGCACTCGTGTAAACATGCTAAAGACAAAAACGAAGAAGAGAACACGATGATGATGACGATGACGACGACAACGACGACGACGTAACTTGCGAAGTAAGAGAAACGAGAATCGTTGGCACTTGGAGGTCGCCACAAGCAGAGACCAGGACACAGTTGCCACGTTGCACTATGGTGCATATGAATAATTTTATGGATTTATTTACATGAATACATAATAGCTAAAATGTTAATATTCCCTTACTCTGTTAATTTAACAGCATGCCAAAACAGGTGTTTGGCAATAAGAGCATATTTCAATTGGATCTTTAATATGACAGGCTCAAAACTTTCAACGTCAAGTCGTCTGCCACTTAACAATTAATTCGAAAAAATTTGATATTTCGACCATAGTGCTGGATGTCTGCATATGTATATGTGTGTTTGTGAGTTTAGCTGTTTGTCTCCGTTCGCATCTTCACATTCACGTGTGTATGTGTATGTCGCTGATGTATTGTATTCAGTTGCATTGGCGCCGTCAACTAAAACAGCGCCAACAACAATGTTGGCCGAGTAAACGGGACAAACAACAACAAATATGTACAATTCTCCTGCATACAAACAAACAAACAAACACACATGTACAATGTACATAAATTGCACTGTGTATTTATTTATTTAGTCGATGGCAACACCAACAAAATGCTGCAAACGGAATCTGTACAATGCCATGGCAACTGAATAAGGATTGTAAGTCAAATTGGGAGAGAGAGATGAAAGAGTGAGCGGGCAGTATAACGAAAGGAGGGAGGGAAGAAGTGATGTCGCACTCAGACACACTCATACCCAGAAATAGTACAAGTACACAGTTATACCTGGCAACCGTCGGTAGACAAGGAGTGCGACAGAATGGGACAGCATGACAGACAAATGTTAAGCATGGAAATTAAATTTAAAGCAAGACTGTTTCATTTAATGTGTAATGTGTCAATTTATGAGGCATGGGCGACAAAGAGAATAGAGAGAGGGAGAGCGAGAGCTAGAAGCAGGATTACCGTTTAGTTTAGTTGTGTTCGATCAGCTCTTTCGTACATTGAATCATTTGAAATCATTTTACAATTAGTGATGGGACAATACAAAAATTATTTAAAATGAATTAATAAATGAAAGATTAGGTTACTGTATTGCTGTATATGAAAGATTAGGTTATTTATTGCTATATTATAAGTTAAATAATTTAATTTTTATTAAAAGAAATAAGATTAAGTAAGAAGCTTTCAATATTATTTATTGTTTTGTTATTTATTGAAAGTAGTAAATCAAAAACAGAAGCTTAAGGATCCATAAAACAGAATATAGGATTGGATTAATAGAATACAAGAAATTTGTGTCAGTAAAAAAAACTGAAGATAAGTTGAAGTATTCCATGGTTAAAAGGCAAACAAGAACACAAGCTAAAGCAACAGTAACGATAACACAAAGCTCAAAAGCAAACAAATAATGCGATAGAACCAACTCAAAGACTGCAGTGGGAGAATGAATACAGAAGTATAAGAAGTGGAAGAAGAAGAAGAAGTAGAAGCAGGGAGAGGGTTGAAGATGGTAAATGAAATGTTAGTTCAAAGCCGACCAAGTGTGAAATAATCACATTAACTAACATAAGTAGAAGGCGACACTCGAGAGTCAACACTTTTGCCAATGCGACAACAAACAAAGGCTGCTCAGCTCCAAAGAAGACACAGACAAACAGACGCAGAGACGGACAAAGCTCTTAGCCAAAGACTGGAGATGTTAGCAGTGGTAAGCAGTGCTGGCAAATTAGCATTTTTTCGGTTAGATTTTTGGGTTTTCTCAAAAAGTAAAAGCGGTATTTATTTTGTTCAGGTTACAGAATACAATACAGAAACCTTTTATATTATTTTATATTATGATTTATGTAAATAATACTAATTTCCAAAAGTAAAATTTAATTAAATTTACAATTTGCATAAAAGCGTATTTATAAAAATTTTATTTAGTATTTTTGGTTCTTTTCTAGCCGTTTTTATGTGACTTTCTAGCCATTTTCTTTCTACACAGCAGCACTGCTAGTCTGAAGTGTAGCATGGTGAATGGCAAAGTAGGCGGAGCAAAGTGGCGGAAACGGATTTCAAATGCAATGTTAACACAGTGAGCGACAACAAAAACACAACAACTCAAACGATTCTAATCAAGTGCTGAGCACTGTGAAAGACGAAAGACGCACAGACAAGAAACAAGAAGGACCGAAGCACAGAGAGACGGACAAAATTCTTAGCATTTTGCATGTTTGTGAGCGCATTTGGCATTCGACGTGGGACTCTACAAGTACACAACCTCGTGCAGAATACAAGTTTTCTAATTAAATATTTATTTAAGGTGCCTCGACAATTAGAATAGTTTTCCTCAATTTTTACAGTATATTTTCCATGGTCTATAAAAATAAATGGGGTGAGTAATAAACGTTTCTTAATTTTCAATATTGTAAATTACAATTTTAATGATTTTGAAATTGGATTAATCAGCTGATTTGAATTGCGAGATAGTTCTAGTTGGATTAATCAGCTGATGAGCACGTAGCGTTGCCATATTATTTAATTTGCCATTCACACAAAAACAGAAACGTTTACAACGAATTAATTGAACAAAAGGGGAGCTGCGCAGGACGCTGACCTTGAGCCGATGAGTCATAATGGGCCCCACACCCCCCAAACAACAACAACAATAGAAAAAAGCATAAATACGCGTTGTATATACAATTGTATATAGATATTTATGTAGCTAGATACTTGGCTTCGTCAAGTTCAAAGTAGAGACCTTTTAGACCATGACGTGCCTGTTGATGATGATGATGGGGCTGTGGCTCCACTGTAGCTGTAGTTTTAGCTGTGGCGCCTCGATTCTCAACTGTTTTGATGACCTAATTGTGTGCTGTCTGTAAAACCCACCCTGATACCCTGTTGCTTCCAATTCTATATGGATGTACGATGTACATATGTAAACAATCGCTAACCATTTCGAATCTTCTAGAGGCAAAGTTCTTTGATACAATCGAAATCTTTTTTTTCTCCTCTCTCTTCAGTTCCTTAAAGTATCTGGGGGCCTCTTAGTATCACTTTAGTGCATACTATATGTAATAGTAATACGAGAGGTATACTATAGCACCACAGAGCATTATGTCGGCAGCTGTTGGGCGCGTTTTTATCTAATCAATTTAGCCAGAGCTAAGCGAATTCAGTTCACTTCAGTCTCTGCTTGGCTTTTGGACGCGCTGCAAGTGTTGCGGAATATTTGAGGAATCACTTTGCATATATTATCCCGTACATCTCTCTCATTTATATATATATATAAATAATTATTTTTATATATATATACACATACGATGGATCTGCGTGTTAGTGTAACGGACAAAGTAAAATTAGCAGCCAAGTAAGTGTTTGGGGTGTGAACAATTTATGCGAACTTTAGTACAACAACAAATCCATCAATAATCTGTGTATAGCTAAATAGATTGTGGTATCTGTATCTCTATCTCTTTGGCTAATAAAGTGCTTAGTTCAGATGACGCAGCTATTTTATTGGGATAACCCAAACAGTGATAAGATATTGATTAGCCACTTTACATACCTTGTTAAAGGGAGTGTCTAATTATTAGGCAGCACTAGATAGTTACAAATTATAGATACAAAAGTATCTCAGTGCGAATTGTTAGGCAAAATATTTGCTGTTCCGTGTAATTTAAAAATATTTGCTCAAAATGTTTGGCAAATAATATATTTGCTACATACAAAAATTTGAGTAAATATTTGCTTAAAGTTTTATTTAGTTTGGAGAAAGTTTTGAGTGAATTCTAATTAAAAATTCCAGTTTCTATTTTGTTGAGTCAAAGTTTCAAATCAAATCAATCTCGACAAATCAATATCTCAATAGCGATAACGATAACAATAACAATAACCTTTGATTTCAGGGCCATTGGCCACAAGGTGGTCCAGTACCGTCTAAGCACCGGCAAAACCAAGCAGCTGGAGACAAAAGTGGGCAAGGTCAAGGGCATGATCCGCAGAACGGTCTATGATGGAGAGCACTACTTCTCCTTCGAGGGCATACCCTATGCCAAACCACCGCTAGGAGAGCTACGCTTCCGGGCACCACAACCCGCGGAGCCCTGGCAGGGCGTCAGGGACTGTACCTTTCCGAGATCACAGCCCATGCAGAAGAACTCCATATTGAATGCGGTGGAGGGATCCGAGGACTGTCTCTATATCAATATTTATGCAAAAAAACTGGAAACGCCCAAGCCGTTGCCGGTTATGGTGTGGATTTTTGGCGGAGGTTTCCAAATAGGCGGTGCCATGCGGGACATCTACGGACCGGATTACTTTATGAAGCACGACGTAGTGCTGGTGACCTTCAACTATCGCGTGGGTGCACTGGGTTTCCTCAGTCTCAAGGACAGCGAGCTACAGGTGCCCGGCAATGCGGGTCTCAAGGATCAGGTGCTGGCCCTGCGTTGGGTTCACGAGCACATTGCCAGCTTCAATGGTGATGCCAACAACATTACGCTGATGGGTGAGAGTGCTGGCGGTGCCTCCGTGCACATAATGATGAACACGGAGCAGACAAAGGGTCTGTTTCATCGCGCCATTGCCCAATCTGGTTCGGCGCTCTGCGAATGGTCCACGCAACCGGATCGCAATGCACCGCAGCGTCTGGCCAGTCGCCTGGGCTACAAGAATGCCGAGCTGGGTAACGAGGCAGAGCTGCTGCAGTTCCTCAGAAACGCCTCAGCTAGTCAGCTAGCGCTGAACTGCAATGCCATCGTGTCCCAGGAGGAGCATCGCAACTATGAGATCATTGCCTTTGGCCCCGTGGTGGAGCCTTATGTGGGTGAAGATTGTGTGGTGCCACGTCCACCGTTGGAACAGCTGGCCAGCGCCTGGGGCAATGAACTACCACTGATTATTGGTGGCACTTCCTTTGAGGGACTGTTCAGCTACCAGACAACGATACAGGATCAGGATTACATGCTGAGTGCCTTTGAGGCGCTTATACCGCAGCCCGTGCGGGATACCATCGATGAGAAGGAGCTAAGCGAACAGGTGCGACGCCTCAAGCTGGCCTACTTTGAGGACGAGGAAAGGGCTAAGATGGAGCTCTTCGAGTGCCTTCGTATACTGAGTGTCAAGAACTTTTGGCATGGCATTCACCGCACGCTGCTCGCTCGTGCCGCCTACGCGCCCTCTACGCCCACCTATTTGTACCGCTTTGACATGGATTCACCGCATTTCAATCACTATCGCATGCTGAAGTGTGGACGTCACGTGCGGGGCGTGTGTCATGCTGATGATCTCTCCTACATGTTCTACACTCTGCTCTCCAGCAAACTGGACAAATCCACGCCGGAGTATCGCACCATCGAGCGCCTGGTGGGCATGTGGACCTCATTTGCCATTACGGGTAACCCCAATTGTGCGATCATAGAGCCCACACAGTGGGAACCTCTACGTCCGGGTGGTTCCGAGCTGTGCCTTAACATTTCCGAGCAACTGGAGTTCAAGGCGTTGCCCGAGACCAAGGAGTTTGTGGTGTGGGACAGTTTTTATACCAGAGAGAGCCTCTATTAAGTACAACGATCATTGAATCATCGATAAATATTTACATTTGCATATGTTTTGTTGCTGAACTAGTTCCGATGAACTAGTTCAATTCATGGTTCGCTTTAAATGTTTATCATTTAGTATTAATGTACCACTTTTCTAATAAACTATCACACATTTCGGAGTAACTCCACTGCCACTAACAAAATAATCGATAATAATCGCCGCTATCGATAACAAAATGCTAAAAGCTAAAAATAGTGAGTAAAAAGAACTTTTAAAGCTAAAAATATAGAAGTCAGCTCTTAATGAAGTTTTTTAAAGAGACTTCTCATTTACCGATAAAACAGTATCGATAACTATCGAGGTTAAGATTCGCTGCGGAACCAAACATGACTCAGTACTAAAGATTTTCAGGGTTGTCGTTTTCGCCACAAATTCGACAGCACTGCAGCAGAAAGTACTGATGTCATTCGGATCGTTTACAGTTAGTTCCGATAGTTTGTTCTATAAATAACTCGTGTTATAAACAAAATAATGCACAAACTTGTGATTTATATGTATCAATACCCTGTTAAGGGGTATTAAAGCTTTATGTAAATAAATGTAACGTCCAACAAGAAAAAAATAGATTTTGTTTTCTTTGGGCATAAAAACAATAAAATTTTAATAGCAGATTAAATTCAACACTTTCCTAAACAGGGTATTAAATCTTCGTTCACACTCAATTCACTTAAGAATTAAATTTTTTCATTCTGTTTAGATATTTTGATTCGTTAACCGGTTTGGTTCGGTTCTTTTGGCTTGACGCATTGGCAACTGGCCAAAAATTCTCAAACGTCAAGTAAGATCGCGGGTCATTGTTGTCATTCCCCCTATTCCTTGTCTCTTTCTCCTGCTCCTCCTCTCTATTGTCGTCTTTCTCATTGCCATAATTCGTTTTGCCGTTTTTCGCCCATTGAGAAAATAGAAAAACAAACAAACCGCTGCGAAATGCTTATAAAACACTTTAGCCTGATAATTGTGCTTTAATTAATCACAAAAAATCTGTCCATCAACTATAACAAACAATAGACAGATATTTCAACAATTTTTACAGTAGTTTCTTTTTTAACCCCATTTTATAATCTAAACACTAAACCAAAAAATCGTTTATAATTTGCTTAAAAAATTGTAATCGCATTTTCATTTCAAATAAATAGTTTATGTTATTTTCTGTATTTAATTTGTATTTTTTATAGGGCAATTATACTGCATACCCTGTATGTATTGGTGGGCAGCGGGTATAATAAAGTCAAGCGGACTCTCCTGTCAAACATTAAATGTAGTGCATAATACCCCCAAAAAAAAACCTTGGCGCACATTCAGCGGAAAAGCGATCGATTTAAATCAGCTTTAATTCAATTCGTTATTTTTCCGCTTTTTTTTTTGCATGAAACTCTTTAAAGATGTGCAAAAATAATTTAATGATTTTTCGCACTTTTCCGAATGGAAATTTGCTCACGTCATACGATTGATGAGTTGCTCTAACAGTTTTTCAAAGGGAGGTGTGTGGCAAGGGCAGTGTTGCCAAAATTTCATGCACTAAAAAAATCAACAAAAAATAAATACAGCTAGAAATAGCTAAACAAATAATTAAATTTATTTATTGGGTGTTAATTAAATCACAGCTAATTTAAGACAGCACTTAAAAGCAGTTTAAAGAAACGTGTAGTGACCTTGAAAATAATTCTAAGCTAATTTTATTTCAAAGCAGATTCTTTTTTTATAAAGTAATAAAATAATTTGAATTACTTAACGGCTTTAGGAAGAGCTGCTTTACTAGCTAAATGCTTTTTGTTTGCATTTATTAAAGCTTCTTAAATTATAACAAATTATCAGATAGCTATAAAATAGCTAAACGGCCTGCACTGCTCGGTGTTTTGTGTATTTGGCTTGACGCCAAAAAATTGCGCTGCTTTTACTGGGTTAAATTTAATTAATTTGTCTCGCCGCCTTCACCCCCCACAGACCCCACTCCTCACCAACACACCACTGATTCTCAATGTTTGATTATTTATTCATTTTGCATTTCTCTCTGAATAGGTACGCCCCACACCCCCGCCACACTCCCTGCCCACTGCATGTACTCACCGCATTGCAGCATTTGCAATTTTATTGCATTTATTTATTTATTATTTCGTGCGCTGTTTTTTTTTATTTGTGTGTTTTGTTTTGTTTGTTTTTCTTGTTGTGCGTGTGTGTGTGAGTGTGTGTGTTTGCCTCTCAGAAATTTACACAATTCCAATTAATGGCATTTAATTATTTATCCGGCATTTTGCACGTTGTATGCGCCCAGTTTCCAACGGCAGCTGTGAATTTTGCATTTTTATTGCATGTTTGCACAATTTGCGCTTTGAATATAAATTTTAAATGTCACAGGAGGAGGGGTGGGGGTGTCTACTCTTTCATTGTTTTATTTTGAAGTGTAGGGATTGTATGATAATCCCGGTCTGATAATTTAACTCATTTAACTGTTAGATTTACTTGTGCTCCGAAGTACAGAAAAACATTTAAAAATAAATTAAATTCTTTAAAAAATAATTATTCAAACTGGTCATAAATAGCAAATACAAAATTAATTTTATTGCTATAAAAAAACACTCAATTTATATTTCCTGCGTTCGATCATTAGAAAATTTATAGAATGATTCATGCAAAAGAAATCGCAAATGTGAACTAAAAATAAATCTAAGCATGTTACGGATCTACAAATTCTGAAGGGGCGTGCTTGAAATCTTATCAAGGGGCGTGGCGCGTAGAATGCGCCAAAAATATAGCGAGAAAAATAAAAAGAATAAGAAACAAAAAAACAGAAATGACAAATAATCGCGGCAAGCTATTAAAATTTAATCAGAAACACAAGCGACCCTGCGGTCAAAATTCCCACCAGAATCGCAGGCATTCACTCCCCCTCTCCCCCTCTCTCTCTCACTCCCTATCCCCTTCTTCCTGCTGCTTCTTTTACCAACTTTTGCGCTCACTTCAGCTCTCCAGGCCTGCCAGACTTTCCAGTCTTTGGTGCCGCGTATGACCGACCCCATTGATTAATCGTCTGCGTATTGGCGTTTCACCCGGGGTCAGTTTGTGGCGCCGACCATCCCCAAAGCCACATCATCATCATCAACAGCTCCACAACAACAAGTACAACACATTTTACATACATCATAATCTTTATCAACATCATGACTGTTTATTTTGATTCGTGTGACGCGAAAATGGAGCTCGTAAATTTGCTCTAGCAAATGTTTTATTTGCTTATGTTTCCAACCAAATTTACCCCCCATTCAGCGTTTTATAAATTATAACACACACCCTCACACACACACACACACATATGTTATTAAAAACCCATGATTTTGTCTGCGTATAGAATAATTATAGTTTCGAGAGCAGACTGTTTGTGGAAAATGCACAAAAAAACAGTAGACAGGCTATAAAAGAGTTGCTCGACTCTCAGCAGCCTAATTTTTAAAACTTTGCGAGCTTTTGGTACTGAGGATTTCAGTTTTTATTAACCAAATTAGATAAGTTTTAGTTTAAAATAAATTTTATAAGTCATAAACATGTTACACTGAAACATCAGCTCATAGCTGCCACTGCTAACTGGGCTTTAAGTGGAATTATCTATAGAACGCATATACATATTTTGTCATTAAATACATGAAGCAGACCGAACAAATGCGGTTTGTGGTCAATAACGATGCGTTATCAATGCAAAATGTGTGTGTGTTGCACAACTAGCACACATACTTAGTTGTATAATAGGAGCTTTAATTAAAGGGACTAAGGATGGCAATATATGGAAAGTATATAAATTTAAGGTAGGTTAAAGACCTGTGCCCCTTTCCATTTGTGACCTATCATTTGAAATTTAATGCTTAGTGCTCATTTCAGGGTAGTACTCCTTATTCTTTAGTACCTACGATGATCACTGAGCATAAATATTTGAAAAAAAAAAACAACAAATTTTGGACCTCAACCTCTGTACCTTCTGTACCCTCAGATAAATACAAAATTGATTCACTCACCTGATGTGCATTCCACTGCTGCATTAAATCCTCGTGACACGGCATGCAGGCCTGAATCATGCCCCGTGGATCCTTTGGGCGAGAGCGTGCGGGACGCGGATGCTGCTCGTTGAACAGAGGAAAGTAGGCAAGGGGTTGACCAAGACGCAGCTCCTTTGGTTTCACGGTGCTCAGCTCGACGAGGCTGCCGCGACGCTGCTCATCGCCGCAGACGTAGCAGACCTCAGTGATGGAGTTCTTGTCGGGCATGGATAGATCCAGTATGCCCACCTCCGTGGAAGACGTCGAGCTGCCGGGTTGACTGCGTGTAGCAGATGTGGGCGTGGCCAAGGGCGTAGGCGTGGCAATTGGCGTTGAACTGACAGCGGCGGAATTGCGTAAATCCAAGACAGTGGCATTGTCATCCTCCAGACTGGGAGGTTGTGTGACCAGGGGCATAGGAGCACCAGCACTGGGTACTGTACTGTAGGGATTACCCTTGTAGTGCGCCTGAGGATCGCTAGAGGAACCAGCTGCTGCCTGCTGCAGCATGTGATAGGCAGCCGTCTGCTGCTGCAGCTGCTGGTACTGCGCAGGCTGATAAGGAGCAGAGGATTGGGATTGTGACTGCGACTGGGAGCCGGTATAGCTGTGCTGACCCAGCTTGAACTTGTGCTGGGCAAAACTGGAGCTGGTACTGGAGTTGGCGGGCAAACGCGCGGGTGGTTCGCTGGGAGGACGCGACAGTGGTGACGGTAGCTGCATGTCCCGTGATTGTGGACGGCTCAGGTATTTGTGATTGCCATGACTCACACTCTGACTGTGACTTGTGGGCGTGGCATTGCGAGGATAGTAGTCGGGCGAGGCGTTCCTACTGTGCTGCTGTGGCGGCAGTGGCGATGATCCCGGCAAGCCACCACCATAGTGACGATAGGGATCCAGGGGTGGAGCAGCGGCTGCATTGTGCAGCTCCGCCAGTCCATTCTGGCTAAGATGCTCGGCACTTAGGCCCAGCATCTGGGCAGCATACTCGCTCTGGGTGGCCACATCGGCACCAATGAATCCCTTGGCATCCACTCGCTTCATGTGGTAAATACGCTGAAGCAGCGGCTTCTTCTGTCGCTCGTACGCCTCCCACTGCTCGTGCAGCGAGCGATAGCAGAGCATGCAGGCCATGACAGACACCTGATTGGCGGCCACGGGTGGCAGACCGTGTGGCGGATCATGCCGCTCCAGAAATGGAAAGTGTGCCTCACTCGGTCGCTCTGGATTCGCACGCACCCGCAGTGCCTCGTAGATGCCATAGCCACCGCAGACAAAGCAAACCGCTGCGGTGGTGCTCAGATGTTCTGGTGGTGCCGAGGCACGTCCTGCGGATTTCACCGACATGGGATAGTAGGCATGTGCCTGATACGGTGAGGGCATCAACTCCGCGCTCGGAGCGCCCAAACTATGACCATGACCATGCCCATGCGACAGGGGGGGCGGTGTGGAGGCTGGCTCGGATTGCTGGGACAGACTGCCACCGCGGAGCTCATTTTTAATGTACGCTTTCGCCTTTTCCATAATATTCAGCTGGAATGTAGAAAGGTATGAAATTTTCATTAAAGAGAAGTAGTAGCAGAGGCAGTGCTTTAAATACCCTGTACTTTTACAAGATAAATATGAAGTTTTATAGTTTTATGGATTATTTGAAGCAGATAAGGAGAACGCCAAGCTACAGATGAGAAAGACTGACTTTAAATACCCACTAAGTCATCTGCAATCTTTTAAAGTAATATATGATCTATTCGTATTTCTGATCTTAACTAACAAAAGAGATTAAAGACTGTCCCTGTGGCAGTTATACTTAATGGTGCGGAGATTCTTAAGAATTTTGGTCATTCTTTAACAAGTTACGGCATTTGAACAATTTCTTCGTTCTTCCTTCTGCGACGGACTCACTAACGTTTTCCGAACGAGAAAGAAAATAAAGAAAATTTAATTTCAATTCAAATTTACTAGCTTAAAGTTTAAAATAAACCCAAAAAGCTCTTGGAAAGTCAAAGCGGAGACTCTATTTCTTTATAGTCCGTAAGATCACGGTCAGACGAGGCTATAACGATTAGGGATTAGTAAGAATATACAGTATATAGTTTCACTGACGGGAACTTTCTCCATCATCTTTTGTCTACAGTTACTAGAAAGCAGGCTGCCTGTAAAACAGTAACACTTCACAGCCTGTAACAATATCACTCAAAACAATCAAATAAAACAACAGACAGATTACGATATATTCAAAGACAAACAAAACAAGATTAACAGCACATAGAATAACCTCTATATTTAAATACGCGTTATACCCTGTAAATCAGAATGATACGCATACACGCGGATAGCTTTGCACCCAAATACCAGAGTGGTAAATGGTCATGGGACAAAACAGCAGATGCACTGCACTTTCAGCAGCACTTTGATCTGGAGGATGCCAATGAGCGTTACATAGAGACAAATGGCTTCAAGTTTCTGCGCTCGATTAATCAGGAGGAGGAGGTGATCTTTCATCAGGTATTCCTCAGGGACAATACCACATACGATTCGGATATTGTGGTAATCAACGATGTACGCGACTTGGTCTTGTATCTGATGCCCAAGGAGTTTTTGAGCAGTAAATTCATAGAATTTATGCATATGCCATCGGTGCATCGTTTGTTGCACGCGCTGATCATTTACTTTGAGTACTTCCTACGTCTAGTGGAATTTGTGCTGATCCGTCGCGATGAATTGGCCGGGAATATGGCGCAGGTGCAGAGCGAACAGACCAATGAAATGAAACGGATTTTCTCGGCCAATTTGAGTCAGTATCGCATGTTGGTGGCACGAAACTACTGTGTGATCATTATGGGTGAGGGGAATATGTCCCGTTTCTATCACACCAAGCCAATTGTCAACATATCCTCGACGATCAGTGACAAGTACTTTCATGAGCAGTTCCTGGCAGTCGCTACACAGATCGTCTGGATTACAATGCATCGTCGGGCGTATTATGTCATCGAAATGGAAATGAATCGTCTATTTCGCTCTGAACATTTTCTAATGAATCGCACGGAGTATCTGAAATTTACACCCGCGGAGTGTAGTCTGCTCTATGGTAAGAACAAGAAGATGGTCAACTATCGGGCGCAGTCTTCACCAATGGTCCAGGAGTTAACCAATGTGGCAGCGGAGGATTTGCCCATATTGTGGATAGGTGAACGTCAGTACCGTGGCACAAATCGACGTATTTGTGAAATCGAATTGGAATATATTGTGCCAGGTCCACAACTGCGTATGATCGACATGTCCCATGGCATTTTGGGGCATCCAAAGAAGTTGTATAATACCCTACTAAATTTGGATTGGCCCTCGGTGCGTTACTGTAATTTTTCACTGCAACACGATCCGTATTATCTAATACGTCAGCCCCATTTACGTATACCCAATATTGATGAAATGCATCTGAGACGAATGTCCACACAATACGAGAGTTTCTTCAAGGTCTTTCGCATCTATGAGCCCTA
The DNA here is from genome assembly GCA_035046005.1 of Drosophila acutilabella. Classification (NCBI taxonomy): domain Eukaryota; kingdom Metazoa; phylum Arthropoda; class Insecta; order Diptera; family Drosophilidae; genus Drosophila; species Drosophila acutilabella. The sequence continues at coordinate 8,255,639 of JAWNOK010000024.1, read as the reverse complement.
CAACCGTGAACTGATTGTCAAATGGCTCGAAAGGGATAACATTATCAAGTATTATTCAAGTGGTGATGGTCATAATATCTTCATGCGTTGCGAGAAGCAACTGATCTGCGAGGAGGAGCGAGATGTGAAACAGATAATAAGCAAATATTACGATGTAGTTTCAAAATTTCGAAAGAAGTCAATTACTTTCTTGGGAGACGCCTCGCACGCTAAGAAACGCACCTTTAAAGAGGATGGCAAGGATCGATTTTTTCATTAGTAGACCCTGTAATCTATATATAGCTATAGCTAGGCTTTTGTACCTTTATATATCCCAATTTACACTTAATCTTTCGATTTACGTTAAGAGGTTCAGGTTCAACTTTAAAAGTTAATCCAACAAATTGAAAATAAATTATATCATATTACACTAAGTTTATGTTTATTTTTAGCAGTTTATGGCTGCAAACGAAGCTCAATCATAGAGCAAATAACTCAGTTGTGGGAATTTATGAAGCAGTTTAAATATGTAGACAAATAAAGATTTAGTTGGCGACTATAAGTTGCAGATTTTATATTAGACGCTGCCAAGCGTTGTTTACTAACTTTCTAATTAGTTACCAGTTAGAACTTGTATTTATTTAGCCTATAAATTTATTAATTAGCTGCTCTGACTAGGCCACTAAAAATGAGTAACTTTTTAGTATATTTTTCCAAACAAATCGCTTAAGGGAAGCTGCTAAATGAGGACAGCACACAATTGTTTAGCATACGCTGCGTATACTTGATATGCACATAAGAATTAGCGCTATTTGAATCCGGTTATCAACCAGATCGCTTGTAATTTAGAATTCTTCAAAATTCGTTTATTTATTTTTAGCCAGTATAATCTAGATTTTATTAGAATATATTTAAATGCTACAAAGTCTCAACGAATTCCACACTAACGAGATTTATGTGACTGAACAATCATGTTTCTGACAGACTGTTTCCGATATTTGTTTCTGGGCTTTCCTTTGCCTATTTTAAAACAATTTTTTTTTTTCGTTATCTCGCCAGCGTCATGCATAAATGCGAATAAACAACCAAAGAGAGGGAGAGAGAGAGAGAGAGAGAAAGGTTCCCATTAAAAATACAAATAAAAGCTTCCCGCATTTGTGGCAAAGATCACGATCGCAGATCATCGCTATATTATATATATACGTAGTATCAATTTGAGGGTTATCAGCGCACTGATGAAATAGGTTATCAGTGCCGGCAATCGTTCGATTAATGAGCAACAAATTTTATTTTTAAGCTTGTTTAATTCGTAGTCAGACTGGGAATAGAAACGTAATATATTACACTATCTGATACGTAGAAATTAAATGTATATTTGTTTGATGCTTATCAGGAAAACTGCGAGGAAAGTTTCTATTTCAGTTTTGTTTCCGCTAAGCTGAGCATCAAGGTTATTAAAAGTACTTAAAACAGTTGTAAAAAATAAGTATATATATATATATATATGTATATAAGAAACTAAAGTTGAATATTTCCTAAAAATTTTATTAACTTTCCCTGAGGTTTGTTTTAAAATTTATTGGAATTTAGCGGATCGTTTGCTGTTTGTTCAGTGCATCAGCTATTCGTCTTTTATTACTAAATTATTTACTGAAACACAGACAAATAAATTAATGCGCTGTAATTGCAAATTGAAAAATTATATTTTCCTGTTGCAATCAGCATGAGTGAGGCACACACAACACTGCAACAAAAGCTAATTGCGTTGAATTATTTATTTATTTATTTTACAGCACAAAAATTAAATTTCCGACAGTTGTAAAATTATTTTTTGTTTCACTTTTTACCCCTCAGCAGCATAAACTTTATGCAAACACAAAAACAACGACAATAATAATAATCTGAATAAAAGCACAAAAAGGCACCGAACAGAGTCAAAGCAGCGCCCCATGCCACGCCCCTTTCCACACCCCCTTACCCGCCCATCATCAATGTTGCTGCACTGTTGTAAGCTGACCATGTTTCAATTATATTTTTTTCTCCTTTCTATTTTTCTTTTATCGACTTTTTAGAATTCTCGTTGCAGTGCCAAGTTTTTGCAGGGGAGCAGGAGCAGGGGAAAGGTGTGCCAAAGAAATCATTTGCCGGTTAGCATAGTAATACCCTGTAGAAAAAGGAGTAATGTAAGCTACAGTGGAGTGAGCTGATGGTAAAAGACCTCGTACTTATGCTAAAGCGCATTTTTCTATAAAAATCGGGATTTTTTGACTGATTTTCTATGGGAGCTATATGAAACAGTTGTCCGATTCAGATAAAACTTAGTGATTATAGTTATTAACATGATTTATACATAGGGTGTGAGTTTACAAATTTAATATTTTTAGCCATTTTGACCGATGGGAACTATGCGATATAGTTGTCCGATTTAGATAAAACTTGGTAAAGCTGGTTTTAAAGATAAAATACTCTAATAGTATGAGTTTCGTGGCAATCGCTCAATTAACACTACAGGTCTTCATACAAATTTCCTACTTGACCCATACAGAACAGATCACAGAGTTCACGAAGCGCACACCGTTAAGTTCTATAGGCTCAAAGGTTTTTATTTACGTGCTTCAAGCTTTCCAGCACAGGGTATTGCCCAGTCATGCCTGCTTCTATGTAAAGTGCTTTGTTTTTCTTTTGTTTTTGCCTGCTTTTTGCTTGTGCAACCTTTTAAGAGTTGTTGCTTGTTTTTGTTGTTGTTGTTACGGCTGCTGCTTCCCATTGTTGTTGTTGTAAGCTTATGCACTGCACTCCAACAACTGTTGTTGTTGTTATGTGTCCTGCTGCTACGGCTCCTGCAGTTGTTTTTAAAACTTTTGCTGCACTGAAACATTTTTATGGCTCTCGTGTCCTTGTTGCACACAACGTGCCTGCCCCTGGCTGGGGCGTGGCACACACACATACACGCACGTAGAGCCAGAAATGAAGTGAAAACAAGTGAAATAGAAAACATGGCACAAAAGAGTTTCGTTTGTTGCTGGCTTAAAGCGTCGCTTGCCAACTTTAAGATACGCGCATAACAATTGCCACTTTTCAATTGTTATAGTTATACTTCTACTACTACTACTAGTTGTTGTTATTGTTGTTCTTGACATTGTTTTTGTTATTCTTGAAACTTGTTTTGGCCAGCAGCAGCAGGCGCTCAGCACGAAACTTCCTTCAGCAGCGCAAAAGTAACAACAACAACAAAAAGTATCTGAAAGTTGTAGGAAGACCAAAAAGCAAAGAAAATAAGTAAAACAAGTAAGAAAGGCTACAGTCGATCGAGCCGACTGTAAAAGACCCCGTACTCCCATAGTATTGCATTTTATTTAAATTAAAATTTTCAAATGAAATTTAAAAAATTAAAATTAAATTTTTACATTTTGAATTAAAATTAAAAAATAAATAACTTAACAGTTGTCATCGTCAGCACTCGAACCCGCGATCCATGCGAAGGTTCCACATTGCGCCGCAACTCTATCAGTTGCACCACACCCCTCTTCTATCATTCTTCCGATTATTTGCATATATGTATGTGCACACATACATATGTGTGTATGTATAGCATTGATCGGCGCGGCCAGCGGCTCCGGGCAGCGCTGCCGCCAGCAGGTAGAGAAAACGTTCGAACATATGTTTGTATGTTTCTGTGTTTGTTTGTATGTGTTGCGCGCATGCAGTGATTTTGCAGTAAAATAACATCGACTTTGAACCGTAATTTCTCTGTTGTTTGACATAGGATTTTGATGCCACTTTCAGGAAAGTTAGAAATAGTAATTCTCTAAGCGTATGTTAAATTACAACACTGTACTATTTGATTTAATGCCTGAAACAAGGCATTGAAGCTGGAGAGTCTTTTATTTCTGATGAGCAAAGGGGGCGTGGCAGCTCAAAATTTTTAATGACATTATACTAAGGCTGTCTCTAAGAACCTGTATACCAAAATTTGTGCTCCTAAGTGCTATAGTTACTGAGATATTCACCTAAAACACAAATTTTTTCGAGGTGTGTCTGGTTATTTGCTCATTGCGGGGGCGGTAAGGGGCGTGGCAACAATTTGAAATAAACTTGATCTGCTCTACAAAATAACGGACTTACATTCCAAATTTGGTGTCTCTAGCTCTTGTAGTTTAAAAGATCCAGGTGTTCATACGGACGGACAGACGGACAGACGGACAGACGGACATGGCTATATCGACTCGGCTGTTGATGCTGATCAAGAATATATATACTTTATGGGGTCGGCCACGCCTCCTTCTGCCTGTTACGCACATCTCGCTTCTGACAAACTTAATAGACCCCCTTTACTCTTTTTTAAAGAGTACGGGGTCTAAAAAAGCAAGAAGAAAAAAGTTTGCTCGCTGTTGAAAACTTTTAGCGCTTTTGGGAATTTGTTTCGCGCTCTTCCCATGTCCAGCTACATATATATATATATATATATCTATAGATGAGTATTGCCAAGTAAAGTGAGTAACATTTTGGCGTCTTCATTGTTCGTTTTTGTGCCAGTTCTCAGTGACTTTTCTTAAATGGAAAACTAAACGCAATGGCAAAAAAATAAAAGGTTCAACTTGCCAACGGAAATTTGATAAATTCTGCCAAAAATTTAATGCGAAAAGCTGAAATTAAAGCTGCAATTAGAAGTTTAGTTGCTGATGGAAACTTTGTGTCTTTAGTTTGCTTTTTGGGGATTTGTATCTAGATGGCTTAAAGCTGGCTTTAAAGCGGTCAAATGTAGTTCAAACCCCTTTAAATACTAATTTGAACTACAGGGTAACCCACTGTCGAGCACTCTCCTGCATAAACATTATTGTTAGTTGTTTCAATTTGCAATTTGATATTGCATTCGTCGTTTGAATAACTGAATTGCATTTTAGAATTTGCATGGGCTAACACAAATAACAGAAACGCCAGATAAATCCTGGCCAAAAGCAACCACAACGTGAAAGAGGCGAAAACAGGAACCGGAGTGGGAAACAACAACAACAGGAATAACGGTCGGAAACAAGGGGGGCACATAATGGAATTTATTAAATAGCATTCCACGCAATAAAAATATAAAATACGAAATAAAAAAAAGGTTTGCAAAAATAGCAGCAGCCAAAAAAAAAAAAAGATGAAGAGCGGCAAATGGCAGGGTAGTGGGGGGCAGGGGGCAGAGGGACGGTAGAGTTGCGTGCAGCTTGCAACAAAAACAAAAACTCGTGCATGCAATTTTATGGCAGGACGTTCGATGTTGGCTAAAAGCACGCATTGTCGTCGCCAAAATAAAAAAACCAAAAAAAAATAAATAAAAATTCAACGTATTTCCCCACTCCCCTGGATAACCCCTCGCTGCGCTCTACTTTATACAAAAGAGCGTATAAAATGTTTGGGAAGCCAGAAAAAAGAACGGAATTAAAAGCCTAGCCAGAGCTGACTATGAAATACCCTTTCTGGCAGATAAGAAAATTATCTGTTTTATAATACAATATATAAGATAATATTTTATCTGTATTATTATATTTATTCTTCCACATGTATGAAAGAATAATTATTTACTATCAAAAATCAAATAAATTTTAATTAATTAAAAAATCATTTTTAAGTAATTTTTTAATTGTTTTATCGAAAAAATCAATTAAATTTAAAGTAGCCTGAAATAAGTTGTAGTTTTCATTGCAAATATTTAAGTTATATATTATTTTATTTTATACCATTGAATTCATGTAGAACTAATTTTAATTTTTGTTTTTTAGCCATTTATTGTGAAAAATTCACTTTATTTAAATTGGTCATTTATTTAAAATATTTCATTTATTTACTTTTAACTAAATCAAAATAAACTTTCATTTTACTGGATTAAAATATATAAATCCCCGCATAAAAAAGATGGAAAAACTTTTTAGAAGAGCATTAAAAAAGAATTTAAAAGTAAGACTGGAGGCAAAGAGAGGGAGCATCACTTTTTTTTCCATTAACGACTGTCGCAACTGGACCTGGTAACTCTACGTACCCCCCCCCCCCACTCCTTTAGGCAAACAGCCCACACCAACAACAACAACTGAGAGCAGTTGGACAACAGTTGGAGAGCTAAATTGAAGGGCTGCGGAGCGCCAGGCTGCCAATGTTTCCAATGCTTCCAATGGTTCCAGGGTGAATTAATAACCGTTGTCGCTATTATTTTTTTTAAGTTCAACCGAAGTGACCACAAAGCAGACACCGAGAGACAGGGAAAGGCAAGAGATGGGAGCAAAGCAAAAGGAGAAGCAGAGAGACGAAACGAGATGAGAAGAGGCACAGATGAATTGACATTTAATTATTGTGTAAATCATAATTTTGTTTTGTTTCCTTTTCATGTTTTTTTTTCTCGATTCCCTGTTTGTCGTTTGTTAACCAATTTATGCTGGGTAGCAGCAAGGCGCATTAAATAACCGTTTTAACGGTGCTCATAGTCACTGCGCCACTTTAATATTAGATTGTTGAACATGATATAATGACAATGACTAGCTAATCCAATCGAATCACTGTAAGTGCAAGTTAAACGGACAACAATTGAGTGATAAATGTAATTACAGAAACTATTTAAATGTCAATTAAATTAAATGCATCAAATTGAAAAGTTCTATTAATCTCAATTCTTTCATTTATGTAGTTCCGCTCACGTTAAAGAGTTAATGCTTACAGTGGCGTCCACAAAAGCGTGTCTAATAGCACACGCTCGCCTTTTAAAGAAGTAAGAGAATATGTAATTAAACTCTCTTAAGTCTGTGTATTGCCCACTCCATTTGTATCGCTTTAATTATTTTAACAATAGACAGCTCGCAAATTTATTGATTTCTAAAAGTTTATACCCATATTATGACTTGATTTGCATATTCCGACCATAAACTATAATTATACGACTATAAAAACCTTTCTGATTAGTTGTCTAATGCTTGATGCGGGTTAAAAACAACCAAAGACTGAGAACTGAACCATTTAAATGAATTTAAATTAATTGAGTTAATAATTTGTGTGGCAGCTTAGAGTCTACCGTGAACCGCTTTCAACCTGAATGATTGATTTAATTTCCATAGCAGTTTCTCGATTGATTTCTACTACAACAAACTCGGGAGACTGTTTTTTGTGTACTGACCTCTCTGCAGTTGAATAATCCAGATCCAGACCAAATGAATTGCTGATTTTGCTCTCACACACACGCACACACATAAGTTTGTGTGTGAGTATGTTTGAGTATTCAAAAAAAAAATCAAAGTCACGCGTCTTCGGGACGGAGAAACGAGAGCGCACGAAACAAAAAAAAGCTCGACACGAAACGCATTTAAGAAGATGCGCGCGAAGCGATTAAAACTTGATGGAGGGGGTAAGACTTGAGCGCAAGTTGAGAGACAGAGACAGAGTGTGCGGCAGCGGCGACGCTGTCAAGAATAATAACAGCAACAACGTCTGTTACGACGGCGACGATGACGTCAAAGAGCGGCTTAAATTCACTTAAAACCATTAGGTGAGAGATTGAGAACAAGACGAGCGAGAGCGAGCGAGAGGCACTTAGCTAAGTCGTGTTTTCTTTTCCTTTCTTTCTTATTTTTTGGCTTTCTTTTGATTCGCCTGCTTCGATGATTTCTTCTTTTTTCGTTTAATTTTAGCTTTAAAAGCTTAAGAGCACAAATGGAATATCGAATTAATGCGAGACTGACTGCGTGCTTGTTAAGTATTTTTGTATTTTCAGCTGTGGCAAATTAGAACAACTTGATACGATTTGTTGTTTTTGTTGTTGTGGTTGTTTTTATGTTGAGAATGCAGTTGTGCTCAGTGATTGTGCCTTTTGTTGGGTTTTATTACTTTTATTATTGTTGTCATGCTGTTGACTTTATATAGTATTATTATGTACATGTAGCTTTCGCTTTATTTCGCATTTTAAATACACAATTGAAACATTTTTAGGAATTTATTGTAAACATCCACAGAAATGAGAGCAACGCGTTGCTTCATGGTCATTGCGGTGGTCTCTGCACGCACACAAGCACACGCAAACGCACACGCATGCAGACACACACATATACACTCGCGCACTAACACCAGCGCGTTTACACTCGATCACGATCAAAGCAAATGCAAAGCCCCCAGCCCCACGTCGGCAAGACGCTTACGCTGACGCTCGACAGTCTCTGAGGCCACCGCCACCAACCAGCTGGTTGCAATAATATTCTTAAACTGTAGCTGCGTGCAAATTTCACTAACTTTAAATTGTGTTTAGTCAACGCGAAGGACGGCGGCGGCGCCAACATTCAATAGAGTCCGACTGGCTCCCAACAGCTGAAGGCAGCAGCGCTTATTCAATTGTTTGCATTTGCCTTGCATTTACGTTTCTTGCTGTTCGCTGTTGCTCTCCGCACTATTTGTCGCTTGTTGCTGCCCGTTTACTGCTGCGTTGTTGCGTGTGTTTCTTGGCAATTTACATGCTATTTTTATATTCGCGTCGAAAACAGAATTAACAATATTTTTAGAATTTTATTATTTGCGGCTGGATATAAATTTGTATTATATTATTCCACTGTTTCGGCACAGACGGCGATATTTACATTTAGATTTACACGCCGAACTAGTGCTGTCCTCCTATCGATAGCTCAGCCGATAGACTTCCATCAGGTAACGATGGTATACAACAATCGGTAGCAAGTGCATATCGATGGCATCGCGTGTCACTGCATCGCACGACTGAATGTTTAGTTCCATAATTTATCGAGTATTTTGTAAACACCTTAATATGCTGCCTTTTATTTATAAATTGTGAATTTAAGGAAATGCAACTGTAGTAAGTAATATTAAGTTTTGAATAAATAGCAATCATATAAAGCACACCCTCGTTCAAATATTCCACACAGCGTTTACAATAACAACACATTCAAATAATTATACTAAACAGCGAATAATTTATTTTACTTTATTGCAGTACCAAAACATGAATATTGTGAATATGTTAGCAATTAAATATAATCTGCCTTTTTGTACTACTAAAACGAATGCATTTGGATTAATTTAATTTGTTTTAAAAATGGCGCCAATATGTAGTGTGTACACACTGACATTGCCATACGAAAGAAGTTCTGTGGCGGCATGACGATAGACGACAGTTCTATAATGTGAAACTATTGCGGGTGTTTTGAATGCTTGAAATTAGTAGGCTGAGCTTGGTTCGTCTTGTATTTTTTGTCAAAATATTTTTAAAAGGATTTTGCTAAGGAGATTTTAAAATATCAAAGCTATGAATATTATATATTTACTATTATTTTGTGGTAAGTTTGAAACCAATTAATGTTAACTGTCATTTGAAGAATTCTTTTTTAATTAATTAATAGCATTGATTTGTTATGGATCAGAATTTAACACAGCATTCAAGAATAACATCAGGTCTAATATCACAACTGCTGATGTAGAAAGACTAAATATTCCAGAAGAAACATATATTAAGTATGTATTACCTAAAGTTCCTGCTAAAAGTAATCAAACAACCACAAACTTGACAACGGATTATTTTGCAAGCCTTAAACCGATATCACCAAAACTGAGCATTTTAAAGATGGTGCAAGTAATTTTCATAAGAATTTTCTGAAAAAGAACTTCCCATTTTGCAATTTTTATCCCATTGCTGAAAACCAACCAATTTTATCAAAATTACAATAATGATTTGGCATTAATGGATACAAGATGATCACATGAGTGGATTTGGGATCAATTTTATGAATTTCTATATAATATATATATTTTATTTGTTATTTCTTACGATATGCAAATAAGGCAAAGAATAGCAAAGAAGTGAAAGAATAAAAGATATACGATAAAGAAGAAAGATATAGAAAAGGTTGGCTTAAAGCGAAACGAGACTTTAAAAGTCTGTAGAAAGTTAAGGAGTAAAATATTTAATGTAGTTTTAGTGGCTTTAAGCCGCAAGTATTGAATATCAAAGGATAATAAATAAGGTTTCCAATATAATAAATAAAAAGTAGAATAAATTCGTTGATTGGTATATATAACATGTTAACATTTATTATTGACTACGTTTAATATCTGCAGCAGAGAAACGCATTTTTAGCAGTTTGCAGGTACTTAGTACTACTTGCTCCATATACGTGCGATTATTGTACGCTTGTCCTAAGTATAGTATATATATTAGGCTACGACATGAGAGTTTTTTTCAGTAGTGTTTTTGTTTTCATTATTGTTTAAATAAATACTAAGAGCTTTGTTTGCTTTGTTTTGTTAGCATAATAATAATAATAAAAATACATCTCGAGTTTCAATATCATAAAGTTATATAACATATAGTTAAATATATAATAATATTTTAAAATATAATATGGTAGTAGTTCTAGGCGTAAAATTCTATCTAGAAAGTAGGTAAGTAACAGATATAAGTAGCCGCACTATTCACAATTGTGTGTTTAAACTAGATCATGTCGATATATATCTATATATGTATGTATTTGTATCTGCACTTAGAGTTTAGTATTAGTATTAGTATTAGGCATTATAAGGTATATAAATATATATATATGTATTTAAACGCTAGACAGGCTAAAGTGTGAAAGTCTTAGTTAGGGTTAAATAGCACTTATAGTCGTGGTTTATGTTGTATACAGATACCAGATGTATCCATAAAATACTTGAGTAAAGATACAAGAGTATACGGGCTAAGTGTAGCATTTTTTTTGTTTTTTTTGTGTTAAACATTTTCATTTTTCTTATTTTTTTGTTTTTGGTTTGTTCCCTCGAAAAGTTTTCATTTTGTGGTCATAGATTCAAAGAGCTGGAGATTTGGTTTAATCTCGAGATCGATCAGTTGTTCAGTTGATCAGACAGACGATCAAACGATCGGCACGCAGACCCATTCCATCAGCCGGAAAAGCAGCGAGCACAGCCAATTCTAGGCAGCCGTTGTTACCTTTGGTATGCCGCCAGGTGGCGCTGACTCTGCTGCTTGCACACCAACACCAGATGTAGATGGCGTGCTATCCAGTTGCTCCAGCTGTTCATGCAGCTGCTGCTGTTGTTGCTGTGTCACTGCGTCGGCGTCAACGATGCTGCTGCCGTCGCTGCTGTTGCTGCCGCCGCTTGCAGTGGTGTGACTGGTGCGCAGTTCTGGTGGCAGATAGACTTTGGCTACGCTGCTGATCTTAACGCGACAGTTGGGACAATTGCTGCATCTGCAATGGGCAAAGAAAGGAAAATCAGTTAGTAAAATGGTCGAGTCAATTAAATGGGGAGCATTATAAGACTCCACTAAGTCAGACAACTCACCTTGCGGCACACTGTGCACAGGCAATGACGTGATGGCATGGATTGAACACTGTGTTGATCTCACGATCCATGCAGATCTTGCACTGCATCGCCTCCGAGATTCGTGTGTCCACGCAGCGCTCAATCGCCGCCTCACGCGCCTCCTTATCGCGTATGGCCAAATCTATCTTGCCGGCCATGAAACTGGCACCGCCATCAACCGCTCCACCGCACGCTCCCGAGCCAACACCCACTCCCATACCCCCACCCAAGCCCAGGAGCGCTGCGTCGGCTGGATCGCAGCCGCCAGTGACATCATCGATGGCAGCCAAGGCAGCAACATCGCCGCCACGCTCGTGCAGCTTACGACGCGCCTGATCATGCACCTCGCGACAGGTGTGCTGTATATCGAAGACATAACGCTTGCCCAGCTCCGTGTCCTCCTTGAACATGGATGCGATGGTGCCCTTGAGATCGCGTGTAAACTGATTGGTCACCACGCAACGCACCTTGTCGCACACATAGAACGCATGTCGCTCTGTGATGCTGCGATAAAGACCCGAGGCAATCGGTTGCTTGGGCAGCTTCAGTTCCAACTCCTTGCGATCGTTGTGATCGTCCACGTACTCCAGTTTGAAGGTGCGCTTCAGCGACTTGGCCGCGGCAATGGCACTGAAGGGGATGCTGCAAGGATAAGTACAAGATTAATCACTGCAGTCCCTTAATCCGCTCAAGCGTCTGCTCCACTTACCTTTCTTTTTCTTCCCCGCGTACTACGGTGATGCCATGGGCGCCCACTGCAATGTCGCATATGGTGGCACTTTCATTGGTGGTCACACCACTGAAGAACTCCTCGCCGTAGCCACTCAGCTCCTGTATCTCCCGGAGCAGCCAGTACTTGGCCGACCCCGGTGCCATCTGCAGCTTAGCCAATTTGCTGTGCTCGTAGGCAATCTGTCGTAAAAAGTCCACAGGTGGTTCACTCTCGGGGCTGGTTAGGATTACATAATCCTCGTAGACACGCAGCGGATTATTGGCCAATCTTTCGTCTAGTCCCGAGTGGCTGCTGCTGTTGCTTGGACTGCTCGAGCTGCTTGTGCTGCAGGCGGATGTGGTTGCGGATGTGCATGCGGATGTGTTGGCGGTAGGCTGCAGACTGTTGCTGGTGGGCGTGGCCGCCAGCGTGCAGCACTCAATATGTTCCACGGACTTTTGTTTCGATAGTCGCCGCTTCTTGAAGCTCAACACATGCTCCTTCTCCTTCCGCTGCTGTTCCAGTTTCTGCTGCTGCTGTTGCTGCAGTAGCTGCTGCTGCTGTTGCGCCAACTCGCGACGCATACGCAGCGGACACTCCGCCCGCAGTGTTTGTTCATTAAAGCGCAGTTTATCGGCCTGGCAGAGCAGTGCCGACAGCTTTGCTGCATTGCTCCAGTCATGGGCACAGAGACGCGCCTCGAGCAGATCACGTCGTGCCTGCATGTAGAACAGATTCCTAACACTCTCCTGCAAAATAGTGTGCACAGGCACCCAGAACTTCACTCTCAGCGCCAGCATCAGCTGAATCCCTGAGTTGCCGCTGCTCACGCTGTCGCCATGAAGGCGATTCCTCAGGTTGTACCACTGTCGGGTGCGGGACTCCTTCTGATGGGGTGTCCAGGGCTCCAGGCCAAAGTATTCCATTTCACAGATGATGCCAAGTTCCTTCAATACCTGGAAAATAATTTAAGAAAACATTAGTAATTAGTTTAATTTAATTAACTTAGAATTAGTAAATTTGTTTACTCTTCCCACTGTATCTAAGCCGCTTAGTCTACACTTTTCAATTAAATTTGAATATTAAATAAACGACAAAAATAATTTAATTACAGTACTAACAGTAAATGCCATTTAAGCTCATATACATTTTTTTAAACTTATTTAAGCTGGGCATTTAACGGTATTTACAGCTCTGCAAACATCCAATCGCATTTGAAGCTTATCGGAGCTGAGCTTCTGCCTGTCAGCCAGTGTCATTGGCATACACTTTCGAGACAGTGCGTTCCAACAATGTCCTGTCAGTTGTTATGTCTGTGGGTTTTCTCTCAAATCCAAAATGGTTGCTGTGACAGTTGCCAACGACAACTGCGTCTGTCACACACACACGCACAGGCACAGGCTTTGGGTGAGTGTGTTTGTTAATCGTGGAATGGGAAAGAAGAGAGAACTGTGTACGGTGGGTGGGGTAGGAGGAATGCGAAGAGTGGACTCGAAATATTTGCTTATGCAACGAGCGTGTCATCATTGCGAATGGAACGAATTCAACTGTTTGCAGCACGTCAGCGATGTCAACAACAACAGACAAGACTCTAAGGAATATGCTCAATATTCATGACAGACGACAGCATACCCACTAAACGAAAGATATGTAGCAAACACTAAATTAAACAGAAATTTATTTTATTTATTTTATAACAAGCACATAAAAATAGTTACAGCTCAGTTTATTTTAATTTAGCTGACATTTATTAAGCTGTATAAATAGTTTATTTGCTACTCGTAAGCCACTTGCCAGTCAACATACCCCACTGCACAACTGCGATTAAGGAAGGGCGCACTGAATAAAAGCAAATCAAGAACTACAACGATAACGACAACATAACCAACTGCAAATCAACATAGTCAAGCCGATGACAACGCAGCTGTCTCCCTCTAACTCGCTTGCTCTCGCTCTCTTTTGCTATCCATCCTTCGGTTTGTTATAACTGACAATCTAAGTTGTCATGCCACGCATCCCACACTCCCATTTTATCGCTCTCTCTCTATATCACTCTCCTTCTCCCGTACCACCCCGCGCTCATCTTTAACATCCTCTCTGCCTCTGCTGGCTTTTACTAGTTGCATTTGTTGTTTGGGTCAGTGACAAAAGAAACGATGCGAAATGGAATGGAATGAAATAAAATGAAATTTGCAAAGCGCACACAAATTCCAAATGCCAAGCAACAAAAATTTGTTGTTCTTGCGTCAACACATGCGATGTCCTCGCCTGTCCCACTCTCACTCTCACTCTCACTCCCACTCCCGCTCTGTCGTTCTGTCCCCCTTAAGCACTTTGCATAATGAGGCAACTTCTGGGCCAAAAGGCAGGAGCCCCAGGTAGCCAAGGCAACAAGTTGTTCCCAAGGAGTCACGCGTCAGCGCCTCGCACATTTTCACTTTCCAATTAGGCAGCCACAGAATATCAGATGAACATGTTTATGTCTGTTTGCGCGCTGGTGTGTGTGCATGCGTGTGTGGGCGGGTCCGGAATTAGCCCTGTCAAATGGTATTGGCTAACAGCGTGTGGGCGTAACCATGTACGCATCTTAGCGACTTGAGAGAAAGACAAATAAATTGTCATATTAAATTCTAGTTTTAATAAGTTTCCTAACTAAGGATGCTATCAAATAGTAAATATTTAAGTTCAAAAGACAAAACACCTGATAGATTTATGAAAACGATTAATTACGCACTTAATTGCTGACAATTAATAAATCTTTGTGTGTTGTGATATTTCTTGATTCCTCGAGAGGCTTCATTAGTTGGATTCTGTTTGCTGGCTCAAGTGCGATGCCGCAAATCGACAACAAGAAACCGAAACAGAAGAAGCAGAGGAGGAAGAGAAACAATTGCGACCCCAACAACGACCCTGAAAGCGATGCTATGCGTGCTGTGCATTGTGGGGCAATTGTTCGATTTTATGGAATTAAGTCGATTGCTAAAGTTATTTAAATAAATGAACTAATAAAGAATTATTATTATTATTCGTTTGTATAACTGATGTTATTTGTTTTAATAATAATTTAAGTTTTTTATAAAAATATATTATTTTGTTCTTTAATTATTAATTAATTTTGAAAGAACTGCAAATTGCACCATAGTACTGATGTCTGGTTTGGACTCTATGCCTGTGGATTGCATGCTGGCTGCCTTCCCACCACACCACACACACACAAGCGTAGATTAAGCAAATTGAGAAGAGAAGAGAGAGAGAGACGAAGACGACAACGTTAGCCACAAGTGGCGCAGCTCAAATGTTGCCAAGTCAAGAGCTGGATTGTGAGTATGTAAATCGATCTGCCAAGTGGATTATGTATAATTAATTGCGTTTTGCATGTGAAACCCTCCACCGCCCATTACCCCTTTCCGCCATCAACTACAGCTCTAGCCAACAGCCAACACAACTGTCAGCGGCATTTGGCAGCTTAATTAGTTGCTTGTTTGAGTCGCAGCATTCTTGAGAGCACTCGTTACGATACGAATCGTTAGCTTAATGACTTTCGACTGTTAATTGTGTATTTTCCGCATGTGAAAAATTGCGCAGAAAATTCACTGACGAACTCTTTATAATTGAGAAGTTTTCCAATTCAGTTACAAAAGTTTTTCAATTGATCGGTTTTTTGCTAATTGGAAAGTTCTTGTGTATCCAGTCTGATTATCGCTGAAAGCTTTCAACATAAATAGCATTGAGAGCTTTCGAACAGTTTCCACATGGAATACACAATTGTAAGAAACGTATAAAAAAAACGTAGGCAATTTAAGACCTTCTATATATAAATACCAGCACTAATATTATGCGATAATTTGCTATATTGTTTTTAGATTAGTTTGTACTTTTAGTTATTTAATTTTGGTATTTTGCTTCGTTACAGTTTTAAGCGCGAACGTGGCAATAACCAACAACAAAAGGCAACAACAATAACAATTGCTAAATTCATTCAATACAAAAATGTCGCCGTTTCTGTCGACTTCGACTGCGACGTTGCCAACGAAGGTGCAAAGTCCACAGTTTGTGTATTTTTTTCCATTTCGTTTCGCTAAAATTAAATAAAAATGCGAATCGCTACAAAGGCAAATGCGAAACGTGAACTTATTTTATTTTTGTTCTCTCTCACCCTCTCTTTCTCACTCTCTGTTAACAAAAGCCGGCGTGTTATTTGTGTAACTGGGACTGGAACTGTGACTGGGGGCATTTAAAAGGCATTTGGCATAAGCGCAAGGATAACAAGAGATTCGCAATTTGTATACAATTTAGTCATAAAATTGTTCAATGGCATGCCTGCTAAGTGGGCGTATGACGTCAACGGGAGAAGTAGCATAATCAGCTGCAGTGATTGCTATCGCATTGGAAAATTAAACAGTGCCCCAAAGGTGACACAAATTGAAATGAAAATATTGCCTAACAGGGCTGTGTCACTGACAATTTGGCATTTATTGCATTTCGTAATATATATGTACATGGGTATAAATAAATGCTATAAAATGCTTATTGTCGTTGCTCTGTGAGTTTATTTGGTCCATAAAATCAACAACAGTAGTAACAGCAGCAAAACACCAGCAACAGCCGCTGAGTCAAGTTATTAACTTTTTTACAAGCAATCAACAGACGCGACCGCATGTTTTAAGAGTTTCAAGAGTACCAATCTCAAGAGAGAGTACAAGAGAGAACCATTCATTCAAGAGAGTGACAGCCAGACAACATTACATTATTGTTCAGAAAGGTAAACAAAACGGAGCAAGCAAAAAACAAGTGTTGCTGCGGGGGTCTGGCAATAAGAGAGTCTTACTCTTTGCTGCTGCTGAGAAGCAAAAGCAAACACAAACAAAATTGTAAAGGAGAGTGAACAGATGGTAGTGGGGGGGCTGGTGATGACTAGCACAACAACATGCTGGCGATGAGCAGAAAACCCGACCATTGCATTCGAATTGGACTTTGGACTCGGGCCTCTGAAATGCCGTTTGGACTTTGGACTCACACTCGTACAGTGAGTGTTCACATTGTTTTTGTTGCTTGTTTCTGTTGATCGCTCGCGATGCTATTGCTTGTTATGTTTGTGTTTGCTGTTTGTTTGTGGCTGATGTTGTTGTAGTTGTTGTTTATAAATCGCCATAATTGAAAATGTTGTGAGCGAGACAAACAAATCCGAAACAGAGAGACGAACAAATGCCATATGATGCTTCACAGTAAATAACAGTAACTGAAACGACAATGTGTGTTGCTCTGCTTCCATGTGACGTCAGCCTCAGCAGCAGCGCACGCCGGCTTTGGACTTTGCTCTCTAATTTACTTTGCTGTTGGTCTGCTTCTGTTTGTTTTGCCGCCTCTCATTCCCCTGTGTTCGAGTGCAAAAGCCGCGCTTGCGATTGAAACGAAGTTCAAATAAGTACACACATACATACATAAATACATACATTTTACTTATCAGCAAGGCAAGTAACCAAATACATTTAATTTATGCGTTCAAAATGCATTTTGATTATAATACACGTGCGTCAAGCGACGGTTTTAATTCAATACGTAACAATACATCATGTAGGCGGAGGCCTAAAATACATATCAATTTATATGCATTATGGATGTGTGTGATTAGCTTTGATAACTGTATATGTGAAATGCTCATCTTGAGTTGAATTTGCTGCTGCTCACGTCGACGTCGCTGTCGTCGTCGTTTAATCGTGCTTGACACGTTGACGATTTAACAATGTTCAACTCTCTCATTGCCTTATGAAAATAAAATATACAAATACAATGTAGTGTGAGCGTGTGTAACAGAGCGAACGCCAAACCTGACATAGACACTAAGTGATAGAGTGAGAGAGATAGAGACCCCCATAGATGGCAAGAATTGTTATTGTATTAGTCGCAGTTGTTGCTGCTGCTGTTGCTAACTGAGCACGCGCTAGTCGAGTGATCACCAGCAAAGATGACGATGTTGATGCGAATGAGGTGGGGGGGGGGTAAGAGAGCAAAGGGAAGTTGCTCTTGCTGCAAGCTGGCAATGAAATTACAGTGAGGTTGAGGAAAGGGAAACAAGCAAACAGGTTAAGTGCATTGAAATTAATTGGAGGCGGGGTGCGGGAAGAAACGGATTCGTATTCTGGCTATAAATTGCAGTCAATTCTAAATATGCTGTCTGTTAACACCACGTGCTGGGAAAAATTATAATAATTTGTCGACATTTCAAATTGAGAAGATCATTAAATGATGCAACAGTGGGTGTAAGTGACCAATTTAGGGGCGTTTTCACAAACTAGATGCAAATACACATGCATACACACAGATGTATGTATGTATGTTAATATATTTCGTTTAATTTATGTAATGTAAGTCTTTGACCCAATTCCATTTGCGTAGATTGAGCGAAATTTATTGTACAGCTTTAAAACTAGGTATAGATTTCGAATTGTTCAGCATAAAATACATACTCGATAGATTGAAGCATTCAAAATAAAAAAAACACGCATACATACATATATATTTAGAAGGTCTTCCCCTACTGCCTCAACACGAAGAAGAGTGATGAGCAAAATCCAATTTCACTTTCAATTCGCTTATTTGAGATTAGTTCACAGCAACCCAGCAACCCCCTCCTTCCTCCTTTTCTAGCTGTTAAACTTTTGCTAATCATACTCAGTAATACACATGTATGTGCCACAGCCTCCCCCTGGCTGACAAGCAAACAGTTTGATCGCCGCCTTGCATTCGCCTTACTACTTCCCCTTCACATTCTGCTTGGGGTCTCTATGTGTTTCGGTCACTGTTCAAAATAGCTCAAGTTTTGTTGCTACCGCTGTCGCTGCGCTGCTCTGCTGCTGCTGCTACTGCGGGTTGTCTGCTTGCAGTTTTGTTCTCTTCTTTTATTTTTGCGTGTGTTTTATTGCTTTGCAAGTGTGCGTGTGTTTGTGTGTGTGTGTGTGCGCATTCTTATTCATGTGTATGTACGACCGACTGACCGTTGGACTTTGTACATTGCACATAAATTTTATTGCAAAATGAGACTGCAGCAGCAGCAGCAACAGCGACCAAAACAAAATAAAATGCATGTAAACTAACGAAAAAAAAAGCAAAAGTGCAACTACAAGAACAACAAGTTTACAATTTCATGACAAAATCAGAAAACAAAGTCGTTTAAAATGAAGGAAAAGCCTTCCCAGCTGCGATTTATGGCATAATTGAAAAGCTGTCCGTGTTTGCTTCGACATTGATGGATTTCGAGTAATGTCACCAGCGAATGTATTGGATTGGAGTGAGGTATTCACAGGTGTGCCTGTCACTTGTCGATGACGATGGCGATGGCGATGGCTGATGATGTCCTGTCCATCTGTCCTCCCATGGATTCGCGCATATTTGTTAACTTAATTGAGTTTCAGAGAAAGCTTCGTCATGGCGGCGTCAGCGTTAGCGTCGAAGTTGGCGACGACAGCGCTGTTTTGATTTCGCTTGCTCCCATTTGGCACGGCCACAACGTTTTGTCTGCCTCAGTTTATGGGGCGCAAGGCAGCACAGCAATAAAGTGTCGTCATCGCCTTTTTTGGGCAATTATGGACCGAAAGGTACCGTTACACTGAGGTTGCTGCTGCTTCTGCTGTTGCTGTCCCCAATTCACAGCATGCGCCCAAAGGTGATACCCCTCTCGAACCGACCCACCTTATCGCAAGCTGCTGCGCTGCACATTTTTAAACAGGCGTAATGAAAATGTAAAATTCACTGCGGCCGCGGGTACGTGACTTTGTGCACAGCAGCAACAACTCAGCGGCTCAGCGTCGACTGCGACGCGATGTAAGGCGGCGGAGGCTGCATGAGAACAGCACAGCATTATGTTGGCATATATGTACAAACGACACAACAACTAACACAACAGCAACAACAAGAGCAGTAACCACAACTGGGCGGAAAAGCAGGCGACAAAAAAGTCAAAACACGCAAAATTCCTTGCCCATTGCAGACCCCATAATTTTTGTATGCGTCATTTTCAGTGGCGAAATTGCGGAAAAGTCAGCTCCATGAAAGACGAGGACAGAACATGGCGCTGAGAGCGAGAGTGCCTCCAAAAGACACACTGTGGTGTGAGTGAGCGTTGCTGTAAGTGTGTGTGAGTGTGAGTGTGAGTGCAATGCAAACAACTTAACAGCGCCGTTTTGCGTGCTTTAAGGCAGCAACAAAGACAACAAAGAGAAGAAGAAGAAGTAGGAGCAGGAAAAGAAGCAGATGGGGAAGAAGCAGAGAACTACAGCTAGGAATAAGCATGTGAACGTATTAAATTATTATGCCACATAAGAACTGTGCAGATAAGTTGGAGTGGAAGAGCGAGAGGGAAAGTGGATGGCCAGATGGAGATGGCAGATGGGCAGTAACTAATTAGCATGTCGCATTCTCAATTGTCAGAACGTGACGCGAAATTGTCCAAGTTTTTGGCTCAGTTGATGTGAACTTTTTCAGCTGCTTGAACTTTTCGGTTTTGACTTGCACTTACTGTTATTGGAAGACCAAAGGACAAAGGACTGAGCAGAGTAAATACGGTAATAATTTCTAATTTAAATATGTTTAAAGCATTAAATTGTTTATTCTATTTACATTAGAAAAGTTATTACCATAGGAACTACAATAATTTTATTTCAATTAAAATGCACATCCACTTTCAGAAAGAAAAATTGTTTAGCCTAGTTTTTCAGTTGTTTTTCTACTTTTCCTAAACATTTTTCTGCAAATCACATCACATTGTGGAACATAATAAATAACATTTTCATTTGCCTAAATGAAATGCGCAAAACTTTGCAAAATGTGCCACAAAAACACACAACTAGAGGAAAGTACAACAAGTCATGTGTGTGTGTGTGTGCCACAAATGGAGGACTGTCAAGTGCACACAGATCCTACAAGCTCCAAAGTATATTATGCACACACATTTCTGTGATGATTTGTGTGAATGGAAGGATGGATGGATGGATGGACAGTTGGATATATGGATATATTCCTAGACCGACTTATTTCCAAGTCACAAAATCAGAGGTCATGGTCTTAAGGCGCCGCGGCACCAAGCCAAATGAAAATGAAACGTAAAAAAAAGAGGCCGTTGAAAATGAGGAAAATAAGGAAAACTCATCCGATTTTTTGGCTGCCAACGAATTTTTGTGCATTTTTGTCATAGTCAAAGTTGCAGATTCTGAGATGGTAAGTATTATTATGCTGCACTTTTGGCACACGAAGAAGCTGGCTAGAAAAAACTGAAAAAACAAGACAAAGTATTGTATGAAGGGACTATAAGATACCCTGTAAACTTATGAAAAGTAGAATACCCAATGAAATTATATTTATAAAGTATTGTAAATTAATAAAATTTAAGAAAGAAATGTTAAAAATTAAGTTAGTTTAAAAAAGGAATTGATTTTAGTTAAATTCTTTAGGAAATCTTTCAAAGCTGATAATTATAAGTTTATTTTTGTCAGTGTAGTTTTTGCCTGGTATGTTTCTACTTAATGTATTCCAATATTTTAGCAGGAAAAAAGGTATTCTAAAAGTTATGTCACTACTGTTTCTATGGCTGTGTTTGGGTGTTTGTGTGTGTGTGGGGTGTGCTTGGGTGTTTGGAGGCGACATCTAAGGCGATTTAGCTGATGGCGCGCTTCCAAAAATTGTTGTGACACTCGAAATTGCAGATAAAATGCTGACGGCAAATGCAAATCGTTCCCTCTTTTTCCCGATCGCAATTTTCCACACATTTTCCTCCTAATTTGGCAAAGTAGCACGAAGCACTTATGCCAAAAATGTTAGGGGGAAAAAACTAAATAGCAAATGTGGAGATTGGGTAGGGAAAGGGCAGGGGCTGGGGAGTGACACCAGCCTATAAACGAAAGTTTTAGCGTTTGAGTTTACTCATTTTTTTTTTTTGGCGTTAAATCGCCCACGACATGGCCGTAAAAGTATCTATAAGATATTTTTATAGGCGTATCTGTTAGATTGCAACGCAGCAGCTGCTACTACAACTGCTGCTGATGATTTATCCTGCTGCTGGTACTGCCACTCCTACAGCTGCTGTGTTGCCACTTGACCATGGCCAACAACTTACTTGTTTACCCATAAATTCACATGCCGCTTTGGCCGCAAGACAATTTTTTGGCTCTGCACCAGAACTACACTCCAATGTATTTCAATTAAGTTATCAAATACACTCACACACACACAGACAGTTGCACATGTTTACCTTTGAAGCCGTTGCTGTAGCTGAAAAGTTGAATTTGTATCTGTATCTGTTTCTGCTGCTGAATTTCCCAGCCTGTTGCCAGGTGCCTTGCCGTCTGCCTTCTATTGATTTTCTGCTTCGCTCTTTTTTTATAGCTTCGCTGCCACTCCCCTCCCCCGCCCACCTGGTAAAGCAATTCATGTTTGCACCTGATCATTTAGAATTTGATATGCAAACAGCGACCAGGTAGTAATAATACATCGTTAAATCCAAATCCTACCTGTGCCCAGGCCCAGGTGCACATTGGAGCCTTTCGTGCATAGCACTCATTATAGCTGGCAGTAGGTAATACCCATGGAGCTCTATACCCGATTGTAATTGTGCTCGACCTTGTTCCCATTGGATCGCTTGACGATGGTTACCATATCGCAAATCGCGCTTGTCACGCCCCCAACACCTTCACATGACATAACCCCACAAAGCAAGTCAGACGGCTTCCACCGACCTCTTATCCCCGCCCTCCTGTCCATTCAGTTGCATGCTGCAAGGCATTCAAATGACTTGGTCATTGCAGTTAATGATGCCTGTAACGACAAAGTCAACACAATTTACCCCAACACTCAGTTCCTGTGCCTGCTACACAGCGAGAAAAGTAGCAGACTTTGTTAGTGTTTCAAAAATCAGACTAAATTCAATAACAATAATATATAAATATTGAATAAACTATTTTTTTTTAATAGTAGGGGTAAAAAATGAGCTTTCCTTGCCATACTTTGTAAAGTTTTCGCACAGTGCATGGATTTCGACTCTGCAAAAACGACAAATGGCAATTTTCACGTCGTTTAAAATGCACAAATGTGTGATTCAGCCGCAAGTGCGAAACCTATTTTAAATACCATACAGTTAAGTACAAAAATACTTAAAAAGTACTACTAAAAAATACGATTTGGAGATTAAAAACAGTTGGTTTTTATGACCTGCTGTTAAGTAAAAGTTAGTTATAGTAGATTAAAGACATATTTCGAAAACAAATACTTTGTTTTTCTGTTTCCCCCATTTTTGACATTGCTTTGCGCATTTGCATATATCTTAATTCCAAAGTCTGGAGCTTGTACTTTGGCATTGTATTGAGTTTTGTAAACAGAATCAAGTTTATAAATAATGCACATAAACTATCAGGAAGTTCACTAATATTTACAATTGGCATTTTGTGATTTGCATGCCACTTTAACCAGCAAAGTGTTAAATAATTCAAGTAGTAAATAAAATTCTTAAAAAAAATACAACTCAATAATTGTGTGCTTTTGCGAGTGTTAATGTTAATGAGCTCAAAGGCATTTAATTAAAAAAAATTCACATTTAATTAATTTACAAAATGCCAAAGGAAAAGCCGGGAAAATCCCTTAAAAGAACGCCAATTAAATGGGTATTAGCTGCAAGTGGCGGCGGGAAATGGAAAAGCGTCGTAAGAACTGAAAATGAAACTGAACAATGCAAATGTTTTTTAATAGCCCGCAGGACTTTTAGCACAAATGTAACGGAGTGAGCACAGTGAGCTCTCACGTAACTTATCGCCACACTAACGATCGTAGCTAAGTGACAGTTTAGTTGGCTATTTTAAATTATTAAATCTGGATTAACTAGTATTGTTATAGTTATATAATGCTTGTTCTATTGGGTTTTGGTATACCCATTGGATTTGAGTTAAAATTGGGTTCTTATCGCTGGGCCATCAGTGTTTCCGTTTGTTGCCTTGTTTGCCTTTGTATTTTCAGCTAAAGTGCGCTATATCAACTCTGAGTATTATTCGTATTTGTATGTCGGAATAAAAGCACATTGGGTGCACAGTGCACTGTACACACACACATACATTTATATATATGAAAGGTATAAAGAAAAAACTGCAAAAACCACATGAAAAACAATAAAAGCCACTGCCATTGCCGCCGATACACAAATACTCACACACACACATACATTGCATACTTCTATGCTTGTGTGTATGTTTGAAAGCGAAACAAAAGCGCTGCCATTAGAGACACATCAAAATGGCACTCACAGCGCTAAGAAGAAGGTGGAGAGTAAGAGAGAGTATAACTGTAAGAGTGAGTGTGAGTGTTGAGAGAGCTTGGCAGAGAGATGAGAGTGTAGAAGAGTAGAATGTGGGTTTGGTGGGTAGCGTTTATGCTCAGGTGGGAGCGAGACAGGTGCTGCTTTTGTGGAATTCGACAGAATAGCAATAACAACAACAAAGCAGCATTCAATGCATTCTTATGGCACTCGTTGTTGTTGTTGCTGTTGCTTACCGCTTTGTGGTTTTTGGCTTCATTTTCACGCAATTTATTGTTTTCGCCGGTTTTCCGAGGAGCCAAACCAACCCAACCCACTCCATCCCACCCCACTCCCTACTTTTAGCCAACACACAAACCACAAAACTAAACTCAACCACAAATTCTATAGCCGTTTTATTATTACACATTTTTTTGTTGCTTTGGTCTTTTTTGTGCTTTGGTGCAGTAGAAATTTTTTTAAAGCTGGCGCCTTTTTTATTGTTTATTATTGTTCTAAGCGATGTTTGCTTGCTCCTTAAGGGGTGATGGGTAGGGGAGGAGGTGTGGGACATAGCCTCATAGTCAGGCTTCCGGTGCGGCTTTGTTGTTGGTGTTGTGCCCCGTCAGGTTTCTATGGTTTTGCCGTTTCCTCTGTTTGCCAGCAGCGCCTCTATGCAACGCCAGCAAAAGCAGTTCAAGGATATAGTATAAAAAAACAACAAACAATAAAAAAAAAAACTAGATGTAACTACAAGTATGCCACAAAAGCGTACAAACTGAAGCAAAGACAAGTCAGAGCCAAGTCCAAGCCACGGAACAATGACTACGGATATGTGCAAAAGAGCACGAATGGATATACCCGTACTTGTGGCTCCCAGACCATCTAACCCATCTCAAAAACGGTATTATCATTTGCCAGCCAGTAAACAACGAACAACAACAACAACAATAGCACTACTGTCATTCAATGGTTTCTCCTTTGGCTGCAAGAGCCGTTTTTGCAGCAGGTCTCTGGGCATCATCATAAAAGTATTACGGCCATGTGGCAGCTGCCAGTCTGTCGCTCCATCGCCATTCACTGGCCATGCACAGTGGTGCGAAAGCAGCACTTAAATTTATTTTCCATTTTATAGCCAGCTAATTTAAGTAAAAGTTAATAAGCGTGTTTAAGTTGCTATAAATTAAACACTTAGAACAACTACAGCGCAAAAAGTTGTGCTTAAATTTAACTTGAAAGTAATAAATCTAATTAAAAATAAAACTATAAAATGCCACTTTTGTTTAGCAATTAAATCGCTTAGGTTTAAGTCGTATGAATATTATATATTTTACTAAAATTAGCATAGCACTGGCACCACTGTGCGTGCTAGCAGAATGCGGCATTGTTGCACAGTGAGCGGTAATTGCATTAAGTGTCGGCTTAAAAGCCTCCCAGTGCCCAGTGCTCAGTGTTCACTGTACACAGTGGAAAAAAGAGCAGCTGCCTTGTCTGCTGGCCACGTTGGGCGCCAAGAAGGGCGCTTGGTGAAGGTATTGTCGGATTAACGACGCTGTTAAGATTCGTATTGTCGTGTGGCATTGTCGTCCACACAGTCATGGCTAATTAGCCACCACTGGAAATCGGATAAAGGACTGAACTCGGCTCAGTTGTTTGGCTTTAGCCATTTAATCGATACAAGAGCGACTCAAGAACTGACTAAGCGGGATTAAGATTGACGCACGTGATGTGCTCCAAGTGTAACTGACATAGTTCCCACACCCCCTTACAACACCCACATTTGGAGGCGCCACTCGATTCTGTCTGCGGCACGCGAATTCAGTTCATTTCCTTTTGATTGGAGGCGACTGTCGGCGTTTCCTTGAAACGATTTTTGGGGTGTAAACATAAAATTGAGCTCAGCCTTTGTCAAGGACACGCACTAAACACACGTCGACTTGCCCAGGGGCGTAGGGGGTGTTGGGTTGGGTGTGGTGATGCCACAAAAGGGGGCGCAGCACTAAAACCAGGTTGAAGTTGCACGCACAAATGAATTACCTTCAAGCAGGCACGCCACAAGCGCACAGAGTTGCCAGGCTGTGCCAGAATTTTACGTAAGTAATATAGGTAGCCAGTTTAAGTGTTGTTTTAATCAACTCCTCTGCTTAAATGTGCAAATATTTTCTCAAAAATCAATAAAAGTAGCAAATATTTGCACTTGAGTGTTAGAGAATAGCAAATATTTGCTTAAAAATGGTAGAAATTATTGGTGTTGGCTATTACAAGGCCAGAAAAGACTATTTATCACACATTATTTGCTCTAATCTTTGCTAGCCAACATAAGCAGCAAATATTTGCTCTTTTGTCATATTGACTACATATTTGCCTAAAATCTGGTGTCAATTATTTTGATAAGAAACCTTAACAAATTTTATTTGCTTCAAATATTTGCTCCATATTTTCTTTTCAATGCGCCACACTTAAATTAGTTGAAAAATCATTTAGTAATCGATTTATTGAGTTTGCATTAAGTTTACAAGTTCAAGTTCGTGTACTTTGAGGCACTTGGCAACTCTGCAGCTTGCTACGTCTATTCCCAGCTGGTCGTTTTGCATTTTCGGGCTAGCAAATGCTAGTTTTGGCCAGCTCCAAAATGACCGACAACAACAATGAGTACAACACATTTGATGGACGACATTGCTACAATGAAAGCGACAGCTCCGAGCTTAGGGTTGCCCCCCTCGTGCCACAGTTGCAACACTTTTGCTGCAGTGTGCGCCAAATTGTTGCCATAATTTTGAAATTGGCCAACGTCAATTAGGAACGCACAAATTTAATGTTTTCATTAGACGGGTGGGGAGAGAGGGGGTAAAGGAAGGAAGCGGGTGGAGAGGGAAAGGGCAGGAGACAAAAATTCTACAACTATTTGTATTCGTATCTTTGGAAATATTTAAATTACTTGCAACGGAAATGCATAAATAACTATGTAAATGCCAAAACTGTACAATTCTCCAGAGAATTATATTTTGGGTCAGCACACAGTAGATGTGTGTGTGTGTGTGAGTCTCTGTGTGTGTGTGCTCTGTTGGGGAAATGGAAAAATGCGGTGACATTTTCTGTTTGCCGTTGCGCTCTGATTGCAAATATGAGTAAAAATCCAATTGGCCTGTCCGAAAAGTCTAACTGGATGCTGATTCGAACAACTGATATTTGGCTTATACAATCCAACAAAAAAAACCCCATGAAATCCAGTACACAGGGGAGGAATCAAAGTTCGACTCACTGTGGTCAGCATGCTAATTAAATGACACAACGGAAAAAACAACAACTGCAAAATTCAGTAAATATTTTAACAATAACAACAACAAAAACAGTTCAAAGTGAGCAAATTAATTTGAGCATAACAAATTTTATGGCTGCTAAAACTTGAAGTGCAAATTGTTAAACCAAATTTATAAACAAACCAGAGAAAAATATAAATAAATGTATTTTTTTTTTGTTTCTGTTTTTTTTACTAGAATTGCGCAGTTTTTAAAACTGAAGTGCGGAAAAATGGAAGCGAATTTGTAAAAAGAAATACAAAATAAATGAATAAATATCGAAATAAAGTGCGAGTGTGTGTGCCAGCGTGTGTGTGTGTGCCACTTGGGAGCAGTCATCAACGCGTGTTTAAAATTTATGGCAAAACTTGTTGTGTTTTTGTTCTTTAGTTCATTTTTTATATATGCAACTGAAGAGCATTAAATAATTTACACATAAACCTATGAAATTCGATTGCAAAATGTGACCATGGAGGTGGAGATGGAGGGGGCTATAGCCTACAAAATAAACTAACTTAAACGAAATTGAAACATCTGCGCAGTAAAGTTATTTAGCTGAACATCTTGTCGCGTGTGTGTAAACAGAATAATTAATATGCGATGTTTGCTTAAATTGTTAATAACTGTTGACTGCCAAGGCAGAGCAGAGCACACCAGACAGCAAAAGATACAGCTACACTCCAAAGATACAGCACATGTGGACGCTGTTTTGTCAAACGAAACTTGACAGATAAGATGCTCAAAAAAATATCCAAAACGAGAGGCAAAAAAAAAATAAATGTAGATATATATAACATGCGAAATTATAGGTAAATCTTGTTTTGTTGCTTTTTGCGTTTTAAATATTTCGTGTCTGGGGCTTTGCGCAAACAACACTAACAATAGCACCTACAAGGCAGAAAAAAAAAGATAAAGATACTTATAAGCAAGAGCGAGAACGCGACTGGCAAAGGCAAACAAAAAGAAATGTGATAAAAGCCAGGCAACAGCAAACAGCAAAGAAAAATAAAGCAAAAAAAAAAAAAAAAAATAAAAATTAAATTTAGTTAAACAAAACCGAAGTTTTAATGCACTTTCTTGCGATTGTGTACAACAACTTTTACTACTAACTGTGCTGGCGATTAGATAAGCTCAAGTTGAGTGGGAAAGTGTATCAAAATTGGTGTGCAAAACTGCGGGAATTGAGACACAAATTGAGTTGCTTAACAAAGTTTTGTGCGCCTGTAATGAGTATTTGAAAAGTTTTTAAGGAATTGATCGAAAATGCTTTTTGCTTTCAAGGTTGCGCAAGGAGCGCTGTGTTGACAGAGGGTATGGGGGGTGGTGTATAACCGGGTGTAAATTTAATTAAAATTTATTTATTGAAATAATTAATAATTGTGCCATCTGCAGCGTAAGGAAATGTTGCGACTACGAAAAACAAGCTAAATTTACGATTATTTATCATTTACGCTTTGATTGCGCTGATATCTTTTGCTGTCTGTCCGTCTGTCTGTTGTGCCTCAATTTCGTTTCGTTTCTGTTGTCTGTTGTTGACAGTTGTCGAAATCAAGCATTAAGAAATTTCAGTTTGCTTATCAGCCACAGAGCGTGCGATAAAAACAAAAGGACAGAAAACAACCAGACTAAGATAAAAATACTCAATTAGCTATATATACATATAAACTTGTTAGTTGTGTTTGTATCTTGTGTGTGTATCTGCTTGTTTTTTAGCCATTTGTTTATTTTTAATCAGTCACACATACATAGCCAAAGCGAACAGCTACAAACGCGTATCCATTAGATACATTTTCTTTAGGCTGCCATGTGCCTAACTAAATTGCAAATCACAAGCACTGCGACAGAGCTGAGTGCTGACTTGTATCTGCAGGCATCACCCAGCCACGCCTGCTAACCAAACCACCCACCCACCCACGCGCCCACACGCCCACTCTATCAGCGTCTTTGTTGCAACACAAATTGGCCTGCTGCTGTTGCACTTGACCCGCTTGCTGCCACTTGAGTTGGTCTCATCAGTACTAAGACTTTATCCCCCTTTATCCCAGTCACGCGTCCGTCTCCCTCAAATGCCTTTCAATTGTCTGACACGCACTTGAGTCACCCTGTATAGCCAGCACTACTGTCTGGCATCCTTGCTTTAATCTTCCTGCAATCTGGCAATCTTTCATCATCACAGCAATGTGCATAAATATAATTACAGTGAGTCAACATATGTCAGCGTCCGTTCGAAATTAAATTACTATTTACAGTGGTTAGAAATACATGTGTGCGGATTAATCACACTGTGCTCCGAGTGGAACGCGTGGAACGTGTGGACTTTGTACCTTTTTGCGTTCGATAATTGTTACAGTGACAGTGACAGTTACTGTTACAGCTACAGTGCGGTAAGTAAATAAGTGAACACTCGAAATCGTAAACTTTAATTGGCTGCCGCACAGTGAGCAGTATAAGTAGTTGCACATTGGGCATTGTCATTGTAATGTTATCATGCTGAGTATGCACTTTGTGTGCACATGCAATTGTAGGTGTGTGTGTGTGTGTGTGTGTCTGTGTGTGGCACTTAAGCATGCTCCACTGTAGCCTCAAACAACAAGTAATTAACCAAAGTCGTTAAAGCAATTGCATTCTTCAACGAACTGTTGCATGTGGCCCATTGTACAACAACTTTACAATCTTTGCTACCAATGATCCACCCACTTGTGCCCACCCACCCCACACCCAGCTGCTGTCCTAAGCACTCTTGGCAAACATTTGCTATTACGACACGAAACGGAACTAAAGCCCCGGCTGAGTTCTGAATGCATTTGGATTGAATCCTCGTAACGAACATATTTGTAATTTGCCTTTGACATGCAAAAAGAAACTGCTGACGTCACAGAACAGAACTTTTACATGCATTTCGATTTTGACCCCCAGTACCCCACCATGCACCCCACAGTGGGTTCAATACCCAACAGCGATAAGCATTATGCAATGACAAAGTTCTTCTTGTTGTTGCTGTTGCAGCTTATCGCCATTTTGTATGCCAGGTCGTTGCCTAAACTTTCTAAGAGCTTGAACTCAACGAAGGAGTTTCGTTCAAAGAGCGTCGCTTACACTGATCTTGCTCTCTCTCCCCTGCAGGGCAGTCCGCTGGATGCTCAGCAACAGATTGTTCAAACTGATTTCAATCAAAGTTCAAATGCAATTCAATAACCCGTTCGACACCTCTTTGCACACAAATAAAATACTTAATCTTATTTAATCACAACATTTTACTTTTTTTTATGTAATTAAAATTAACTGAATTGTTTTGCAATAACACGTTTTTATTGATAACATACACAGAAAGAAAAATAAGTCATTATTTCGGTCTAAACTTATAAGCAATTAATGACAGGTATTTCCTGATATTTTTAAGTCAAGTGACAATTGATTTAAATACTTAAATTGTTTAGCCAAATGTTTTATTTAAGCTGTTCCTCAATGCCAGCTTATAAAATAAATTCCATCAATTTTCCGCTGTGTATTATTATTAAATTCAACAAATGCATTTGTTGTTATTTACGTGTTTGTATTAAGGATTTGAGTCCATTGGCACAAATGTGAGCTAATTAAATTACGACTTAATTGACAAATGTCGTTTATGCAAAAACACACATATGCATAAATTGCCTCCCACTGTAAAACTGTCTCCCACTCCAGCCCCACTCTCTGCCACTCAGCCTCTCACCCACTCTAGCATTGCAAGCATGCTGACTACGCTCTCTTACATGCACGCTTAATTACACAATCCCTCTGCTACTCTGTCGCCTCTCTTCACTTGATAACGGCAGTTGGTTGTCTGTGCTGTGATTTTTGCCGTTATTTTGTGCACATTGAAATTGAATGATGAATTTTAATTAAAAATAGAGAGATGCGTAATTCGATGAACAGATTTTTTTATTTTTAATAATCATTTATTAGCGGATTTCACAATCAGTGATGACGCCATCAATCTACAGTGGACACTCTCGCTTTTATCAGTGTAACAAGAAATTTGTCATTGTGCCTTAAACCCATCGGTGATAAGCCGCAAATAGACAGTAATTCATATACAAATATAGAGTATTTAGGCTAGAAGGCCATATTTTGTACTAATCATATCCAAAAATCCCTTTGATGACACACTCAAAGGCCCCAAGCAAATCGCAATGCTTGATTAAATATTAACTGTATTAATGCGGCAAATGGTCGTGACAGAGACAGAAACAGAGGCAGAGTCAGAGACAGAGAAAGCGACAGTGACAAAGACCTTTAAATCACATTGAATTGACAAATGAATAATTCGCTTTAATGCGAATCGATTCAATAATAATACTGATCATTTGCCATATTTCCCTTTGTCAGTATAAATATATATGTATTTATAGTATATATACTTGTATTTATTGTGCTCAAAGAACCTTATTTCGCAGGGTTGATAATAATTGATTAATATTGATAATGTAATTAAGTTAACATGATTATATGGTTCTGACCTGTTCAAGATTTCATCATGCAAACTTATGGGAAACAGATTTCACCTGCGGTTATTTTATGGTAGGTTTTTGGGAATAATTTAAAATATAATTAAATTTAAGGTTATGTGAGTGAGGAGTGACAATAACTGACTTAAAATCTTTTGTACATTATTTCTGAATAAGATTTAAAATTTAAGTAAGACTATTACAGTTTTAACCGAATTTGAGGTTAGAAATTCCATGTTTAAGTATTTTCCATGGTCATTTCTAGTGATTCGTAAGCTCTAATTAAATGTAAGACTATCTAGACACATTTCAAGCATTCAAATGAAGTAAACACTTGAAAAATCGAAGAATTTTGAGTCATGATTAGTAAAGTAATTTATTTTTTACGACTATTTTCTGTAGTATTAAGATCTTAAATTAGTATGTAGCACAGTTTGTTCACCACCTGCTGATAATACTCTGATAACAGATAAGATATAGTAAAGTGCCGTTAGACTGCGTAGAAGCAACACTATTTACCGTTGTTGTCTGGATTTTCAACTTTCGCGTCGATAAGAAACTTGGCAACTCGAGCAAAACACGGCCGCATGGATTGGCCATACCCGTAAATGGCTATAAGGCAAGGTATGTGGTATGGTATGGTATGGGTATATTTACAATGTCATTAATACACTTATATACTTATATATCTGTAGGTTTGGTATATAACACATACTTTTAGTATACTCGTTAGATGTGTGAGTCTCTTTTTGATAACTTTGTCTGATTAGATACCACACAGGCAGGCACAGCACGAGAGGGAGAGAGCAAGGGGGGAAAAGGGATGGAAAGACAACACAAACAGCAAAGTAGAAGCCATTTGTGGGGAATGGGGCTCAACACAAATACGGCTAAAAGACTTAATTAGGCTTACAAACAAGTCGAATTTGTCGAATTGGGCGGAAATCTGAGACAAAGTCAAGCAGATTGAGAGGAGAAAAGCACTAAAGGCGATGAAAAGCTTAAGAAGGATGTGCGAAAAGAAGCGAGTTGGGAAAGGAGTGAGTAGAAAAATATAGGAATAGATTGAGAACAAATTAGTAGAAGGAACTGAGAAAAGAAGTCCTCGAAGAAGGAGCTAGAATCAAGAGGAGTAGACCACTTAAGAAGAGGAAAGAGAAAATAGAATTTTTGAAGACATGGAAAAACTCAGAGGGCTGAAGTAAAAGAAGCTTTCAGAAAAAAAAGAAGCGCCTAGAAGCAGTCAAAGCTATTAAAAGAAAGACAATATAGAGCAGGTTGGGGGAGGAGCCACCGTAACAGAAGCATCAGAAATCTCAAGTGTTTTGAAAGGTTCTCAAGTGGGTTCCCAAAGACTTTGGACTTTGCAGTGTCTGTACAGTGTGTAGATGACTACTGCCAGTTAGTACAAGGTACGATTTGTAAGTACCGCTATCTACGACTATATAACCACCACTATATATATTGTAATAAAGATCCCCCCAAACACCATACGAGTTGTAATCTACAGTGGACTCTGTCTTCTGCGCAGCGCACCAAACCTAAGCGCCTTGTACTCAATACAAGAGCTGATAACAGTACAAAGAAATAAACTCCGCGTGGGGTGTGTGTGGGGGGGATGGTAAGGTTGAGGATCAGGGTTACTGTTGGGGGTAATCGACTGTCAAGGGCGTAACTTCGCAGTTAATAAACGAATTAGTGTGAAAAACGTATGTCGAAAACAACAAGAAGATAAGCTAAGAAATCAAAGCAGAATCAATTTCAAAGGAATTACTTTCAAGTAGATAGGTTGTAAACAGGGTTACCTAATCAAATTAAGGTGTAAATTTATGATCAGTGCTGGATAACTAGCTAGAAACTAACCTCAAAATAAGAACAACTATCGCTATTTAGTTCAATTAACTAAGCACTTAACTGCAACTAATTAAACCTTAACTAAATGAAATGGAAGAAAATGTAGCAAGAAATTTGCAATACTGGGTTCAATGTCGGAGTTTCATTTGTTTATTTGTCAGCCCGCTTTGGACCCCTTTGCTACCTACTTCTAGCCACCCCTCATCTGAAATTCAAATGTGGCGCTTGGTTGTTTACGCCAATAAAATTATATTATAATAATAGAAGAGCTGTGACTTTTGCTCACCTTTTCGAGACATTCTTGGCCAATTGCCTTAGGATCCAATTCGACGGCCTGTCGAGTACCGTTAGGCACGTCCACGATGCACCACATGATGTCAAAAGTTCCTTTTTAACTCAATTCCACAAGATTCCTTGTTCACAAAAAAAGTAAAAGCTGTTTCTTCTACTCTTCTCCCTCCACTTCTTCTTGTTTCTGTTTTTGTTTCTGTTACCGTTTTAAGGCAATTGCATTTGTTTTCAGCTTCCGCGTTACGTTCAAATTGTAAAAAAAAAACTGAGTGAAGCACACGCACACACACACGCAGCAACCAATTCAAAACCCGAAAACGTACAAAGCGTCGACTGAGCTGCTATCGTTGACGTCGCTGTCGCTGTTGTTGTTGCTGCTGCTGTTGCTCTTATTGTCGCTGCCGCAGTCGCTGTCGCAGTCGCCGTCGCGATTGGAGCTACAGGTTGCGTTTATTGTTCCTTTGCTTTGTTTCAATTGAATTTATTTCGTGGGGAATTCCAGGTCCAGCCGTGGATTATATTAATATTCTCATGCAAATTATACTTGAATTATATTTATGCACTGTTGGTATTTGTTTACGGTCATTTTAGCGGCACCGCACCATAAATTTTTTTTTAGTTATTAAAACTTTATTTAAAAGTCGGTTTAATAAAGTTTGTACATTTATGAGTCTCTTACTCAGGTACAAATATATGCATATGTATTTTTAATATTTTTATTTTCTTTGTTTATATTGCTGTTATATTTTTATTAAACACGATTTTAGCAGACGCCGTTTTCAATGACGTCGATTTAAGTAGCAGAGTGATTTTTGATTTAACGTCCGTTCAACGCAGAGTTCGCGATACAATTGAATTCTGGTTGAATGCGAAGGCAAAAACCAAAGAGCTCTCATGTATTAACAGTGTGCCACTGTTAACACACTGTAATGCTCAAGTGAGCTGGTAGGCATCGGCCGCTGTTAAGCACGAACAAACACCTCTCTCTTAAGTTAGTGCTCTTAAACTGCAGGTGAAGCAACTTTACGCTCGTGATTCACTTGGGTTTGCGCTCTTTTGTTGTCGTTGTTTTTGTTTTTGCTTTTTAGTACTTGGAAGTTGCAGCTGTTGGCGACGATGCTGTTTCATTCAAACACAGCTGTTGCTCTTGTTAAGGCAATGCTGCCGCTTCAGCCTCTATCTCTGCTGCTGTTGCTTCTGCTGCTGTTGTTCTGCTACTCCTTTGTTATCAGATTTTCCATTTCATTGCATACGTTCGGAAATGCACAAGGCATGCAGGTAAATTGTTCAACAGTTGAATTAGCAATTACTCTTTGCGTTAACATTCATTTCTCCAACTCTTCATTACTCCATCTCCCTGTTGCTATCACCGTCTGATTCTCTCTCTCTCTTTCGCATTGTTTGTGTGTGCAAAGATGCATGGCGCGCATGTGCATCGCAGCTGCTACTTTGTACGAAATTCCATTGATAGTTTTAATTTTACGCATCATTGTTTTGTTTCCGACCTGCACAATGCATAAAGCACAAACTGTGGAAACTCCTTTTGTGGAACGCATTTAAAGTGCTTTCCGCGTTGAACCAAGTTTAAATGTTTCATTTGAAATACTCTGTAGTTTTATGAGGTACTGTTAACATGGATAATGCTCTTTGTTGTCTGCGAAACAATAACATTTTCTTTGTAAAATATAAAATACAATGTAATTGCTTCTAAATATAGTTTTCAAAGATTTAAAACTACAAAATAATTATTCATTCCGTTTTAATAAAATAAGTTAGCCCGTTGGAGAATTTTATTTTAAAATTTAACTATGTAAGGTTTATAGATATATGGAAAAACAAAAATTTACATATTACATATATTTTAAATTTACCTGCTGTTTATGTTTTAAAATTTTTTTAAAACCTTGTAATATAGGTTTAAAATTCCATGTCACTATAAGAACAGTGTTAGACAGAGAGGTGAAGGTGGTGCTAAGGTAAGTCGACAGTTGAGGTGCCAATGAAACCCTGACACTTTTTAAATAATCGCGTATTATCATTCCCTTGGCAAGAAACAACCTCTGGCTTCTCTAACTGATCAATAACAATCGATATTTAACGGTTCCAAGAGCAAAAGCTCAAGCAAAGCTTTTAAAAAGTTGTGTCTGAATATAAAAGCTTTGTGGTGCGTGTATGAGGTAAGAATGTGGAAAGACTTATACTGATAATTACATATATGGGAATATTTATGGGATCTTTAAAATCGAATGCAAATAATTGGAGAAGCTCAAAACTACTTCCAACTATAAAACACCCGGTAACATGTTAATATTTTAAAGTAGAAATAGTTTAAACAATTAAAAGATGATTTAATAATGTGGATCATTAAAAATTGGATCATTATTTGAAAAATGTTTTAAAATTAAAATTATAATGAAAGGCTTGTCAAAGTATATAATATATGTGCTGTATAAGTCCCTTAATGAAGCATTAATAAGTAGTAGTAGTTAGTTAATAAATACTACATAATTTAACACTATTTTTAACCCACTCATATATGTACCTCATAGCACACTCCCCAAGTGTTTTGTTTATTTAGATGTTAGCACTACTTAACAAATCATTAACCTTGGTTGTGACCAGACCAATGCGGACGAGACCATAGAAATATAAATCATATTTTGTATTATCAGCAGACGTGGGCGAAATTTCCAAAACGCAAAAAAGTACAACAAAAATTCAAGGTACAAAGCTCATTTCGGGTGACCGCATTACGAATCTCCACCTAGACTCAAAATGATAAAATACATACATGTGTAAAGAGTCATAGCTTAAAATCTACTGCTATATCCTGACTATATCCAGCCACAGCTCAAATTTGGTCCAGATCAGCCCACATGATCAGCTGCTCCCACAGAACTAATCGCTGAAAACAGCTGATCAGTGCCAAGAAAAAAGCTGTGATAATCCTTAAGAAACCCACGCGACTAGTGGGATGACTAATTTTAGGTCAGGTCATTGGAACAGATGTTAATTCGGCTGATGAAAGTACTCAACCGAGGCAGTCAACAAACAACAAACAGCTAACGACCCTGCTCAACTCTGGGAACCCTGATAAGCGGAGAAGCGGAGTAAACATTTTATATATTACGGGTATATTAATAACCCCAGACGAGCCAAGATCACAACACGAAGACCAAGAACAACAACAACAACAACAACAACAGCTATGTATAAGTATTATAACAATAATAAGTTCTCTAAAAATAAGTTTCCGTATAACAACGGAGCATAGCAACGATCGCAGTGAGGAAGGTTCGAAAGAAGTGGAAAGATTTCCCATAAATCAAATCAGAGATAAATTTAAAGTATATAAACTTGTAGTTAGTTTAGTTTTGATTGATCGTTAAGTGCTTTCAAATGGACTAATTAAGACGACGTGTCCATAATTCCTACAGTAATCTATATCGCTCAAGGTTCATTGTCAAGGGAGTCGCAGACATATTTTTTCTATTTGTTTATTGTTTAATCTCTGCATCGGCTTAATCAACAATTGCCAAATATTCCATTAAATAAATAAAGCAAAAAAAAAAAAGACTTCCACTTTAAAGCACCGACCACCTGTGTAAGTATCCCTCAGCTCAGTACCCCCCATCTAATCTGAAATGTACGAGTATAAGAAATGTTTAGACACTCTAGCATGATGTGTTTCAAAGGTTGTGAAATTTCAGCTGATACACCTGCTACACCATGAGTAATGAGTAATACCCTGTGTTTTATGTGCTTTTTACAAGCGAGTGACAAATTTACACCCGAATTTTCGGGTGAAATCGATTTTATGATTTTTATATGGAAAATTAGGTTTATGTTCCTAAACTTATTTTGTACAGAAAATAAAAATCAGAAGACGAATTTTTTATTTTTTTTTTGAGATTGGATTTTAAGTTGGAAATAGATTAGGTTAATAGAATAAAATATGTTTAAAACTTAAGTTAAACCTTAACTTGGATTTAAATTTGTTTAAAAAAAACTTAGATTTTTATTTAAATATATATACAGTAGAATCTGGTTATAGCGACGCCGCTTAAAGCGTCCGTCCGGTCTTTGCGACGAAATTTCTATAACATTTTAATCCCCTTCTCCTTGGTCTCCGTTGATTTCCTTTCGGTTAAAACGTCTACCGGGTATATAGTCGTAAAATCGTCGGTCGTTATAGCCGGATTCTACTGTAATAGGATATTTTCGGGCCGTTGAAGATAAAATACTCCCGATTACTGGAGTAATTTGGTTTCTAAAGTTTTTCAAGCCAAGTTTTTCCAACTGATTGTTCCTGACTTAACTATATGATATAGTAGTTCGATCTGTATAACATTTGGTTAGCAGAAAAGGAATAAATCGCTTAAAAGACACTTAAAATTTTCAGACTAAGCATTTTAACCGATTGCTCCTATGGAGACTGTATATCTGATTTGATCGTCGGATCTGTACCGAGTCCCATTTAGACAGCTTAAAATTGAAAGATCAACTAACTCTTAGAGAGAGACTCACTAAAAGAGACTTTAAACTCGCTGTCGACTAATCTAAAGTTAGAGTTAGTTAAATAACTTGAATATAAATATATTTTTAGAATGCAGTGTTATCAGTGTTCAAGACTAATAGAGGTAATACTAGTGCACACTTTGTTTGCTTCAAGCAATACGAAAAGTGGGTCTCAAATACAGTATAGCGAACTCTTTATATGATGTGGAAATGGAATTAGGTATAGAAAAACCTTCGGTTAGTACAAACAATTTATTTAATCTCTGAATACACTTTCTGGGGTTTCTTTTTAACACAGCGTTAAATTGAG
The DNA here is from genome assembly GCA_035046005.1 of Drosophila acutilabella. NCBI lineage: Eukaryota > Metazoa > Arthropoda > Insecta > Diptera > Drosophilidae > Drosophila > Drosophila acutilabella. The sequence goes on along the minus strand of JAWNOK010000024.1, from coordinate 8,216,590 downwards.
ACCTGTATCAATGTCCTTGATGAGTAACTTGATCAGCAACTCTAGCGCATCATCTTCGGCCTCATCTAGTTCGGGCAGTCCCAGGTTTTCGACAATACCCAGGGGACCCAGTAGCAAGGGAGAGGCAAAAAACTGAGCTTCTGTGACATCCGATTGCACATAGGCGCATTCGATAACTTTCTGTTCATTGTTGAGGGCACGTAGCAGAGCATTCACAAAGCTCGCACAGCCATAGGCCTCCGAGAGGTTAATCATTTCTTGACCTTGCTTACCTTTGACCTTTGCCAACTCCTTGGCTGCGTTTTGAATGCGCTTAATCAGCTCAGCTTTGTCCGACTGACTCCCCTTGAATGTGGGACAGGATTGAGAGAGCAGTGGCAGTGTAGTATCGCCTGCATAGCCACCCACGACGGGTATGCTGAGCTTGAGCGGATCAGCTCCTAAACACTGGGCCAACACGCTCTTGGCACGTATCTGATCGAGTGTGGTCACCCCAAAGAGTCGCTTTGGATCGTAGGCATCGTGTTCCAACAGTTGCTTGGCCATCAACGGTACAATTGTGTTCAGTGGACTCATGCTGATGGCCAGCAAGGCATCTGGACAAGATGTGGCAATCCCCTTGGCCACAGCCTTAACCACTTTACCATTTGCCTGCAACAGTTGCTCCGGAGTCGTTGCTGTTGTGGGGTTAACACTGGAGGAGACCACCACAATGGCTGCCTGATCGAGTGCCTTAGCCATGCCCTGTTCCCCCTGATAGGACTCCACTTCTGTAGCTGTGCAGATGTGCGATAAATCCATAGCAATACCCTTCACATTGACTGTGTCCTGCAGTGCCAGCGTTGTAATCTGTGAATTCATTTTAAGCAGCAGGGAAAGGGGCTGTCCCACGCCCCCCGCTCCGCCCACAATGGCCACTTTGACGCCCCTCGTGCTGCTCTGACTAGGGCGTGCTCCCTGACCCTTCACATTCGGTGTCTGTCGTGAATATTGTGCAGCGAATTTCATAGAAAACATTGCTGAATTCACAAACTAAAAGTTAAAATTACCGTAAAAATTTTAATATTCTGATTATCTGATTGATTTTACAAATAAAACTAGTATCTTTTACTACACAATTTGATTTTAAAATATTTATTTAAAGAAAAGAAGTATGTTATCTACATTGCAATAAAAAAAAGTTCTTCATTTCTTTTATAAATTTAAAGAATTTCTTAAAAAGAAATTTAAGCTGTGTGACTCAGTAAAATAATATAATCTAATAAAATATAAATTTTTGAATGAAACTAGCTACGTTTTTTACTTTTTTAAACTTTGTATTAGGGATTATTCCTAAGGCAGCTATATCATATAGAAATAAAAGAATTGGGAATTTTTTTAATCCTAGAATACTGCATGTTGAGTAAACTTAAATAATCAAAAAGGATTCTATATTCTATAATAAATGGATAATATTTTTAGTTTAAGTTTTTTTAATTAACTAGCTGTATCTAGTCTGTCTATAGCTTAATAAAGAATAATTATTAGAATAATCCTTCTATAATTATTTTAATTTAAATTTAAATTAAAAATTCAGTTCGCTTTAAAATTTCAGACTCAATTTTTGTTTATATATTTTAATATGCTTAATGAATCATTATAAAGTGCAGCTAAGATAAGAACTTTCAAGACGCAATCACCTACGACCTTTCTGTGTAAATCCCCACAACTTTTGTTGCAATACTTTGTTTAAAATTAACTATAATTGATCAGGAAACAGTTTAAATAGGGTTTTTTTTTAGAATGTAATTTAAATTTACAGAAATAGATGGAAATTCTGGTTAGTTATAAAATTAATGAAGCTGACGACGGTGTCAATAAATTTTAATTGCCTCAATTGATGAACGCGGGGATTTTTGGGGTTAGGGTTAGGTTGTGTTTTGAATGAAGGTGAGGAGTTAAGGGAGGTGAGGTGTGAGGAGTGGAAGGGGCTTTGGGGGGCTATTGATAGTTTTGTATTGCCGGAAGTGACGAACTTGGTATTGAATTGAGAGCATCGCCTGCAATCAGTGCGAGTCTAAACAAATTCTTATCAGCAGCACTGCTTTCAACATATGTATATGTATGTGTGTTTATAGTATGTGTGTATTTATGAATGAAATTGTAAGGTTTTTAGCACTTTTTAGTTTTCTCCGCTTCTTTGGCTTTGCAGATCGCCTCCTGGGCAAATTTAATGCCATCCTCGATGCCCTGCTTCAGTTCGGGTAGCAACTTCTTGAGTCCCTCCTTCTCCTCGGCATCCATGTCGGGCAGTCCCAGGTTCTTCTTAATACCATTGGGTCCCAGCTCGAGGGGTGTGGCAAAGAAGGAGGCCTCAGTGACATTCGACTGGACATAGGCGCACTCAATCACATTGGGCTCATTGTTTAGGCCATGCAGCAAAGCGTTAACAAACAGCGCCGCTGCATAGGCCATGGACAGTGTAGCGGAACCTGTGCCAGCCTTGGCCTCAACCACCTCAGTGCCCGCCTCCTGTATGCGAGACACCAGCTTCTTGCGCTCCTCCGGCGAACCACAGTACTTGGGGCAGCACTGCGAGAGTATGGGCAGTATGGTGATGCCCGCATGACCACCGATTACCGGTAGACTGACCTCATGGGGATTGACCTTAAGTATGCGGCCAATAAAGGCACGAGCCCGGACCACATCGAGGGTAGTGACGCCAAACAAACGATTGGGATCATAGCAACCCAGCGATTTCAAGCTCTCCGCCGCAATTGGTAGCACACTATTGATGGGATTGGTAATGAAGGCCAAGAGCGCTTTGGGACAGGCTTTGCTCACAGCACGTGTCACACCTATAGCCACATTGCCATTGGCACTCAGCAGCCCAGCACGATCCATGCCCGGCTTACGTGGCATTCCCGCAGGAATCACCACCAGATCGGCATCCTTCAAAGCATCCATTTGTAGCTGATGACCCTTGCCCTCGAAACTCTCCACATGGGTCTGGGTGCAAATGTGGGACAGATCCATGGCCACGCCCTTGACGCCCTGTATGTCCAACAGCGCCAGATCACAGACCATTGGATTCTGCTTGAGCAACAGACTCAACGGTTGTCCAATTCCTCCACCAGCACCCACAACGGCCACCTTAAAGTTGCGTACTGCACTCCGTCCCCAGTTCGACTCGTAGGCCATGAGGAAACTCTGGGGTCTTAGCAGCCTCAGCCCTAAGCCCAGACCAACAGCCTGCATTTTCATCAAAATTAATTACAAATTTTTATTACTTCGTTTACAATTTTTTGTCTGTTTTTTTTTTTTTAATTTTTTGGCTTCTTACGAATCTCCGAAATAAAATTGATAAAATTCTATTTTATTTGAGTTTTCGGAAATTGTAAATCACACACACACACGTGCTGATTTCCACGTGCTGATTAAACACCTGGGAAGTAGGCCTACATTTGTCTGTCAACGGGGATTTGTAGTACAAACAGTAGAGACTATTCGACTGTGGAGTACCCTGTATTTTAATAAAAGTCTGTAAAAATGTGGGGATTGCGTATTTGAAGTATTTTTGTATATGAGCATTAATATTAAATAATTTACTTATTATTAAAAAAATTGGTTAAGAAAATACTTATGTTAAGTTTGAGTCTTAAATAAAATTTTTTGTGTTGTCATCGAACTAGGAAGGTGTGATTATCTTTTAGTGATAATTCTTTCTAGCATTAAACTAAGGACACTTTTTCCCAGAGTAGGCAAAAGAGTTTCTGGCGTATAGTAAAATGTAATAGTTGTTAAGTAGAAGGAAAGGAAAGTTTATAATGAGAAAAAAAATTGTATTTTTTAATTTTTGTTAAAATTTTGATAGTAAAAAAAATATTTTTTGCACTCGGTTTGAAATTACGCTACCGACGAATTAATTTAAAATTACCTTAAGAAAAAATAATTTTTTTAGCTGTGTTTTATTTAAATCATTCACAACTCTCTTTTAAAATTAGGCTATAATCGCTACTAATATTTCGTGATCACATATTCAGTAAAAAAATAAATCTACAATGGTTCTCTATGGTTCTCTTTTACTGTTAACAATTATTTATCAACAGTTCTAGGGTACACAACAGTCGTTCAATCAGTAATTCACATTTTTCGGCCGCTCACCAGAGCGCAATCTGAAACGATCGTTAGCACCGACCAATGACCGAATACCGTTAGCCGAAGCAGCCGATGGCGCAGCCGAAGTGCTGATCCAAGGCACAAGTGGGTGCGTTGTTTGTTTGTTATAAAATGTTAGGCGCTATCAAGAGCGACTTCCAGTTGCTGCCGGCTTCGCTATCAACTCACATAGCGAAACAAAAAGAAATTTAAAAAAATTAAAAGAAGCAGAAGAAAATTGACAACAAACTGTCAACGTCCTCGTTCGTCTATACGTTAATAAATTAATCAATCTCGTTGCTATTTAGTATTAACACACAAAATGGTTCAAGAAGTGAGTATAGACAAGGCAAAGTGATTAAAAACAAACAAACAAAAGCAATAAAATTATAAAAGTGACAAAAAAATTAAAAACTAAAGGAATTAAATAAGAAATGATACAGTCGAGCGAGCCGGCTTTAAAAGACCCTGTAAACGATATATAGGATCGATGAGTGCTGTGGAAGCCGTAGGACAGAGTTGTGGATCTAATTTTTAATACACTTGATCTGCTTACACCATAAATGGACTTTCATTCCAAATTTAGTGCCTTTAGCTGTTATAGTCCCGAAGATTCTGATGTTTATACGATCAGACAGACGTATATTTCTATATTGTCTCGGTTGTTAATGTTGATCAAGAATATATATACTTTATGGTGTTGGAAAATTCTCTAATAAACCTCAACTCTTTTTGAGTACAGTGTATAAACCAAATAAATAACTTTGGTACAAAAGTTTCACGCTTTATCAAAAAATTAATTAAAAATGCATAAAAGTGTTTAACTTAATTCCAAAATTCTGAAACAAACTTTTTGCCTCTGGTTAAAATCGACATTTACGACGATGATTTGACAAAAAACTAACGTGAACCAGAAAGAAGCGTCTTGCTCAGAGTTCATACATTTCATAAATCAGTTCAAATCTTCTAAATAGGGTCATTGGCTGTGTCATGAACCATAAGCGGTGTCACATGATTGTACATCACACTCAGCTGACTTTGTTTTTTGTACTCTCTTTTATTTATCTTAATTTCGACAAAGCTAATCAAATGCGTTTTGTTGTCTCTTTTGGTTGCTTTTTTTCAGAAGATCGACAATAAGCTGTCACTGCTGATGGTACTGCTACTGGTCGCGTGTCTCACAAACGGCGCCACTTGCCGACCCTCCACACAGACCGATCACGAGGGTAGTGAAACAAAGGCACAGCTCACCGCTGATCCCAGTGAATATCCCGGGAATTTAACACCCGAAACCATTAGGAAAGTGCAACAGTGTGAAATAAATCAAACTACAATGGAATTGTGCATGCGATGTGCCAAGGTAACCAAATCAGAGATCATCTATCCCATGTGCTGTAATAACGATGATAGCGTCAAGGATTGGTGCTACGAGTACGTCTACTATGGCAACAACGCGGGCTACTGAAGTGGGACGCTGGGGTCACTCCAACACAGGATACTTACTTCTGCCAAATTCTATTCTATTCCATATCTGCAACACTGCAGATCGATTGGCTGTGATATCTAAGGCAATATTATTATTTATGCCTAATAACTTATAACTAAATTACTAGAAATAAAACAAATATATTTAATAAGAAACTGAAATGAAGAAATAAATGTATTTTAATTACTTATTCGGGGTAAAAACTGTCAGGAAAGAAGGGATAGAAGAAAAGAGCTCTGAGTCGATACTATTCTGGACCAAAGGAAATTAACTTATCGGTAGAAGAAATTTAATAAAATACTGAAGAATCAAATATTATGGAAAACTTATTAAAAGTTTAAATATAAATAACAAATATTAAATCAGTAATAATAATTTCCAAAATAAATACAGATCCCAGAGTCGATTGAGCTATCTATTGGTAGAAGATAATCAGGGGACAAATGTGGAATAAACGTAATAATTTAATATATTACTGAAGATTCAAAAATTTAGATCTTAGTAAAAGATAATATAATTATTTTTTAAACAGTAATAATTGTATCTAAAATTTATTCAGTGAACTAATTTGTTTCTGAATAAGTTCTAATATTATTCAAGTATTCATTTGATGACCTATGGAAATGTCTACAAAAAGTAGTAGACTTCTAAGAACTGTCAATTATATAGACAGGAAAACTAAAGCTAGCTAAAGGAAGCAATAGATGGCGCCACTGCTTTATCTCTGGCATCACATATGGTACTCTATAAATTCACTGCAACATGGTTTCTAGATCTCTTCAGTTCCAACTCCACTTACGGTTTCCATAAAAAAAGATTTGCTTTTATTTATTTTGTAAATTTTATTTATTATTTATTTTCCATTTAATAATATATTTTTAGAAAACTTTATAATATTTACATCTGAAGTTGTTTTTTTTTTCTTTTTCTTTTGATAATTGAAACGATAATTGCAATAATAATAATCGTGATCTGCGAACTGATCAAAATAAGTTTGTAACACGTTTATAAACTTAACGATGGCTAATTATTACAGTTCATGCTGTTGTTAATTTCATTTTTTATATGGCAATCAAGTGTTGAATTAAATATAATCGAAATGAGGTTAAAATGCACAATCCGTTCGATCGGGACTCGCATGGAAGTTTTGGGCCCGAGATCACATCGAACTTGCACTAGTTAACAAACACCACGTGAATTGTAACTTTCTTTGAGATATATAAATAATTAAATATATATCTGATAAAACAAAACAAATGTTTCAGCAGGAAACAAGGAACACATATATCGGATAATATATATAAATATATAGTATGGTATATATATGTATATATATTCAGTCACTCGATCGAACTGGCTGTCGATCTGCGTTGCTGTTGTTCATGTGGTTGTTGTTGTCTTTGTTGTTGTTGTTTGTCGCCTTGTCGCTCGTTGACTGAAAGCAACATTTAAATTTAAAGTCGCGTGAAGAGTTCAACTTACCAGAATTCAAGCACGCTATTTAAAATATTTCTTTTTTTTGTTTTTGTTTAGTTATATACACATTTGTTGTTATTTTCCTTTTGTTTTAAAGGAATTCAGTTAGTCGACCGCGTCAAATGCAGATACGAACAGTCGACATCCTCGCAGCGACCCATCAGCTCAAAGGGACAGACGGTGGCATTCACATTCAGACCACTACAAAGATCACAAGAGACGGCAGCTGCACTTGAAACCTATGGGAAATATACAAACACACACACACACCTGTTGTAGTTCCGCGGCCAAGGTGTGCGATACTCGCCAAGCAGGTAATCTTTGGCCTCCGCTGGAGAAGAGCACAATTCCCTCATAAAGCTCACAGTGTAGGGCGGCACATTCTTAGGGGTCTGGCTCTTCGAGACTTGGAACACTTCTTCAGCCGTCTGCAAGTAAACTCAACCAATTGGTTAGTACGGGATTAGGTCACAGTTAGAAGCACACACAAAACGAACATCGAGACAAGTATAGTAATCTTAGTATAAGATTGAAGCAATTATTAGTATATCTAAAATCCACGCACATCTACGTCCAACTGGCTCGGAGCAGCTTCTTCTATTTCATTGTCTTCTTTATCTGCCTTATCAGCAACTGCATCACATGCTGTAGTTGTTGGCTCTTCTTTCTGCTCCTCCTCTTTACTGCTAGCCTCCGGCTCAAGCTCTTTCTCTGGCTCCGGTGAAGTATCGCACAGTGGTGTGCTCGCCGTTGAGTTTTCTGTTGGAATTTCAGGCTCTGCCACTGCCGCATCATCTTCTTTGGTCGCTGTGGTCGTGGACTCGTCGGGCAGCGTTAATGTATCCTCATATTTGACAATTGTATTGTACAAACGTATCTCTTTGGTTAGCTGCGCGGATTTGCGCATTATTTCTGCCTTCCCAGGATCCAGTAACCTGCAAATAATCCAAGTTATAGACATTGACTGCATTAATCAAACAATTAAATAAATTCTTTCGTCCGCTTTGGCTCTCCCCACGTTGGCATTTCCCACGCATAATAGTTGAAACCATTTCGTTGTTGTCCACCAGCAACCAGTTACTGTTCTGTTCTGGTTGTATTGGTTGTTTGTTGGTTGGTTGGTTGGTTGTTGGTAGTAGTACCTGTAGTCAGAGCCTTGTAGACCACGGCCAAGATCCATGGCTGCGTTGCGCAACTTGTTGCGCTTCTGTTTAAGCGATATGATTATCTCATTGCTGGCCTGAATTTCAGGCTGTATTCGTGACAGTTTCGCCTCCTCCAGCTTCATGGCCTGCTTCACGCTCTGCATTTCCGCGAAGAGTTGCTCAAATCGATGTGAGTAACGCAGTCGTGCGACCTTTGACTTTCTTGCTTCCTCTACCATATGCGCTGACTTCTCTAAATTCGTAATCATGCTGTTCCTGTAAAAATGCAAGTATTAATAAGTTTTCTTTAATTATTTAAGCGCTCACAAAAGGCATTTCAATTCAAGTTTTTCTCATTGCTTAAATATATGTATGTATGTATGTATATTAGTTTCGGTGCAAAGAGAACAAAACTTCGTTGCTTACAGAAAAAAAATAAAAGAAAAAAAATGGCGCGAAAATTACACCAAAGCGTCGCCCGCCTCTCTTGCTCTCGCTCTCCTAAGCGCTCTCTTTTTTCAGCCACAGCTTACGCTCGCAAGCTCTCACTCTCTCAGCATAGATTACGCTCACTCAGCGACGTTCATCGTTTAGCCGCTGCGCAGCCGTCACGTCTGTGTGGCGTCGCTCACGCGCGCTTTTGTCACGTGTGACTGTATGCGTGCCGTCGATTAGTATAAAAGAGAGCCAAGCCTTGTTCACTGGGCACATTCGCTTCATGGCGTTAGAGTAAAGTTAACTAGTAAACTGTTTAGTGGCATGCGTGTTGGCACCACTGGTGGTCTAGTCACTGGTCTAGTCTTAATCCTTTATACATATATATTAAAATAAGTAAGAGCCGATAATTAATTACCCGATTTTATGAAATGAGTTCTCAAATGCCTTCAGGCGGCTCTCCTTCGATGGCATCTTAAGCGATGTTTTGGACGTTGTAGGCAGCTCCTTTGTATTAGTATTGGTTTCCACTAATGCCGTTTTTGGTGTAGCCTTCTTCACCTCTTTTTTGGCCACTGCAGTTTTGGCTTTAACTGCCGCTGTGCCCGCGCTTGTTGTAGCAGCGCCTTTGGCCTTTTCCACGATTTTCTTTTTCTCCAGCAGCTGCATGCGCTCGATTAAGCGTAGATATTCCTTTTGGGAAGCCACAGGTAAATGACGCACAGCCTAAGAGGAAAGGAATAGTAGTGATTACAGATGAAATCGAACAAATTCATCCACAACTTACCACTGGAGTGGGCTTGGCTTTGTTGCTTGGCGGCGGAGCTGGAGCCGTCTTTGGAACGGGCTTCGTTGGTGGCTTCTCCGGGGCAATCTCTGTTGAACCCTTGACTGCCTCCAAAGCTGTTGGCACCTTGGAGCGTGCCTGCTTCAGAAAGTCATCCAGTTTCTTCTCGAAGTATTCATTGATCACAGTACGTCGCAAATCGGAATTGTTATTGGAAGCGGAGGTTTCAAGTATCTCCAAATTGGGTGTATTTGATCGGGTGGTGGAGTTACTGGCACTATCCATGCCCTGACTGAGTGGACTCGGCTGGTCAGCATAATTTGGCGTGTAGCTACTGTAGGCATAGCATCTTCTCAGCTCCAGTTCATCGTCACTGCCCGCCGAGGATTCAGCCAGAGTAATGATTAATTTGTTCACCTTGATGGTCGCCGGATCCACTGTGGTAATCAGTCGCGTGGAGCTGCTGCCATTTTGAGTGTGCAGTGGAGCCACTGGCTCCTTGAGCAGCAGCGTCGTTGGACGCTTCTGAGGCGGCGCTGGTTGTAGGAGCTTTGTTGTCTTGCGCTTGGGAGCAGTCTTCTTATTGATCACCTTGTTGGGCTTCACAATTTTGATTATGTCTGTTGCCGATGGATGTGAAGTGTCAGTTGTGGGCTTGGCAGAGGCTGCAACTTCACTAGCTTCCTCAGCTGGCTGTGGCTGTGGCGGTGGCACTGGCAGAGGAGGAGCGGCAGGGGTCGGAGCAGGTGGTGATGAAGTTAGAGTAGACTCAGGTAAAGGCACAGTCTTGGGCATGGCTGAAGGCAGTGGCTCACAGGGAACACTAGGTGCCTCCTCTGCCTCATCCTGCTGCATGGTAGTGACCTGGAAGCGCAGCACTGCCTTCTTGAGTATTACGGGACTATTCTCTGGAATTTCCTCGGTGCAGCTGTTCTTCCTCTTGGTGGCAATGCTCGAGAGCAAAAGCAGACGCAGTTCATCGGGATCATCCGAGTCATGGGTTTCACTCTCCCTCTGTATAGCAGCTAATTTTGATTCTTTGGGCTTAAGTTTGGAGAGTAACAACGCACGCAGAGCACCAGCCTCATCATCACTGGACTCAGGTGGGGCAAAGGGGTGCGGTGAGTTGAGTGTTTGGGTCTGTGAATTATCCATTGAGATCGATTGTATGTCGGTGAGTGGAGAATCACGCTGTGAATGCGGATCAGCCAAATGCATTGCATCCCGTGCATCGTCATCCTCCAGCTGCATGTGTGGAATGTGATATGGAGGCGGTGGCGGTGGCACTTCATCATCATAGTTATAAACACTATTCTTTCTCGTACGATACCGCTGTTCCTGCTGTCGCTCTTCCTCATCATCGTCATCGATTACGATGGGCATGGAGACGGGTGGCAGTGAATTGGGCGCGAAGCAACGCCAGCCATCGTCGCAGTGGTTCGACGTCGACTGCCAGTTGTGGGGCCAGCGTTGTCTGTCCTCGTCGCTGTCCGTCTGCGCCAGATCCATGTCAACGGGCTCACCAAAGACAGCTCGGGGTGGACTATAAGCAGGTCGTTCTGGCGACGCTGTTGGACTAATCTCCATGAGGTCATCGATGTCCTCGCACTCGTTGCTAATCGTTGGCTGATGCACGCGATTAATCATGTCTGTGGGGGAATACGCCCGTTCCGCATCCCGTTTCTTGCGAGCCATGTGTTTCTTTAAGATGGCCGATTTCAGTGCAATGATGCGCAGCTTAAGCTCTGGCGGTTCATCCTCCTCCGATGATTGTCGTTGTTCCTCTTCCACTTGCTCAACGTGCTCTTTTCGGTGCTGAGTTGACAAGTCTTCCCTCTCCTTGCGATGGGGACTGGGAGATTTGCGCAGACGGTACTGTAAACGCTCCTTGAGACTGTGCTTGGGTCTGATATCATAGTTTCCTGTACGAGCTAAAGCCATACGCAGCTCATCTCTGCTCAGCTTAAGCTTTTTAAGCTCATCGTAATCATTTCCCATATCATTCTCCACATTCGCATCGTATTCTGCAATCTCATCTTCTGTGACGCTGTCCAGCGAGTCCAGTGGTATGGCAACCTGTTGCTGACTTGGATTGTAATGTTCATTGTGACGCTCATGACGTCGCTTCTTTCGCGTCTTTGTTGTCGCCGCCGATGTTGAAGACAGCTGCTGTCGATTGGCAAATGGATTGCGTCTAAACTGTGGCGAGTGTTTCCTGCTCTCCATACGCTTCGCTTTGTGCTTACGATGCTTTTTGGGGGGCGCAAACTCCTCCTCCGACAGGCTCGAGACATCCGAGAGCACACTGATTGGCGAGAAATGCTGATACTGTGTATATCGGCCAATTCTATGTGGCCTCTGATAATCTAGAAAAAATTCAAATAAGCTTATCAGTTGTCAATAAGAGTAACAATATTTGTAATGCTATACAAAATTGGAGCATAATTGTTTTTAAATCGTAGATATACAATGAGTTATTCATCATAATACAAGGTCACTGTGGCACACGCACACACACACAAGCATTTGTTCTTATTTTGATAAGTACCTGCTTGCATGTGAGCATTTCACTCACAAACACACACACACACATACACACATACGCGCGTATAAGAAGAAACGTATTGATCTACTAGGGGAGCACTTGGACACCCAAGCCTTTGGCGCTTACTGTATTGATTGGCCAAATTGGCGGACAACATTTCCATTTTCTCAATGTCTTTGCTTTTATCCTCTAGCTGCTGTATACGTGCACGCAATTTAAACTCTTCATCCTCCGAGGATATTATCATCTCGAATTCATCGACAATTTCGCCGTCCTCACGATCATCGTCTTCCTCGACGCCATTGCCATTATCGACAATTCCAGTCTCATTAATTTGCGTTGTTTGTGCAGCCTTCATTGTACTGCAATCACTTGACTGTTGTTTTGTCGCATAGCACTGCATTGCGCAGACAACCATTTTAAATATGTGATTTCAATCAACTAAATAAAATGTATGACAACATTAATAGTATTCCACAAAAAAAAGGAAGAAGAACCTCGTTCGTTCGTGTGTGCGTTTTTCTTTGCTCAGTCAGAATATTTTACAACACTCATATCCGTCGTTGTTCAACACGAACATGGAGGGTGCTCAAATTGCCTTTTGTAAGTTCAATATTTATTATCTTTCTCCTGAGAGAAAGACAATTATGTAATTTTTAAGGCAACAAACAACCAAATATGTATATTTTGTTAAATTATTTTCAATTTTTCTGATATTCTTAAGTACCAACGTAATACTATTGGGAAAATATGTAAGAGTGACCATGATAATACTGGGTTAATTATCAGGGTTGCTTTGAAATTGAGCACAAAACGCCATCTAAGTGTCGAAAAGTGAACGAAAAATTACAGTTCAGTGTCAAAAATCGCACTTCCGCTCTTTTCTACCCAACTCGCGGAGCAAAATGCAGCAAAAGGTATTGTGGTTGTGAAAAATATGCGAATTGTGTTGAACTAAAATGTTGCAAATATTTATATTTATAGCGCAGAGAACCCGTGCAGGCCGTTCAAGTCTTCGGACGCAAGGTGTGTGTTAAAACCATGAATTTAAACACTAAATTTCATTGCACGTGTCCAAAAAGTGCCGAAAGACATTAATCGACGCTCGTCCGCACGACGTACGCTGAGGTTATGTTTATTTCTGTGATGATTTTTGTGGTGTTTTTCTTTGAAAAGTGTACGAAAATAATGAAATAATTAATAATGTTTGCAGAAAACCGCTACTGCCGTAGCTTACTGCAAGCGCGGCAGCGGTCTCCTGAGGGTAAACGGACGCCCTCTGGACCAGATTGAACCCAAAGTGCTGCAATACAAATTGCAGGAGCCCCTGTTGTTGCTCGGCAAGGTAAGTGCGAAGGTGTACACACTGCTTAATGTTGATAATATGTCATGTCCAATGATGATAACATTTATCCCGAATTCGAAGCTAATGAGATTAATATTGTATCTGAGATAAAGCTTATGGAAACAATTGTTACTCAAGTGAATGAATATTTATTAATTTATGCATTTCCAATTTGCAGGAGAAATTCGCCGGTGTCGACATCCGTGTGCGCGTCAGCGGTGGTGGTCATGTAGCCCAGATCTACGCTATCCGCCAGGCTATTTCCAAGGCCCTGGTTGCTTTCTACCAGAAATGTAAGTCAACAAATACTTTATACTATAGAAGTTTGCCCATTTAGGTTATTGTTTGAAAGATTTAACTTTCCTGCAATTTGAATAAATTGAGAGGGCTAGAGAAACCTTCATTATGAGCATATACCAACCAAGCTGCATGCAAAATATCAGCACAGATTGGGTGATGCGTCAGAAACATATCCGTTTAAGTATATATAAGTCATCCAAAACTGTAATCTATATGTTTATAGAATGTGTGCCCATTAAGGTTATTGTTTGGAAGATTCAACTTTCTTGCAATTTTTATAAATTGAGAGGGCTAGAGAAACCTTCATTATGAGCATATACCAACCAAACTGCATGCAAAATACGAGCACAGATTGGGTGATGCGGCAAAAACAAATGAACTATTTAACTTAAGAGCATAAATATCACCTTCTACCAGATTTTTATTGGAATCCTTTGGAATCATTTCCAATGAAAGACAAGTGCAAGGAAAATTAAGTGAATGTTGCAATCAAAGAGAGCGACTTGCGCAAAATTCATTGCAGTTGCTATTTGAGGCTTCATCGACACTCGCCTTATAGATATACTCTTTTTATTATAATTTTGTAAGCCTATACTAATGTATTATTTTGTTATTTCGATTACAGACGTCGATGAGGCCTCCAAGAAGGAAATCAAGGACATTCTGGTCCAATACGACAGAACCCTGCTGGTTGGAGATCCACGTCGCTGCGAGCCCAAGAAGTTCGGCGGTCCAGGTGCCCGTGCTCGTTACCAGAAGTCGTACCGTTAAATATTTCTGCTGCTTTTCAAATTGGATTAGATATTTTGTACAACTTGAAAAAATGTTTACATGTCATTCCTCCAATTCGAGTAACATGTGAATAAACGGAATAATTAACTTTATATTCTACAAGTTTTTAATTGCTATATATGGAGTAAGAAAAACTAAGACTGTTTTATTTTGTTAGCTGATAGCCGGGTATTTATTTTGACATATAAAATTAAATTGTAATAAAATTATGAAGAGTCGCCGTTTGTCCGAGAGTAAATTCAAATTAACGGCCACATCGATAACACCATCGCACGCAACAAATTAATCGCATAGTCGCTTGTCAGAGCATAATGTGCATATCGATATGTTTCGATAACATGTTTTATCATCCCTAGCGTCGGCATCGCAATTCAGAAAAACGGCGGCACAAGCGAACATCAGTTTTATGCTATGCATTGAAAAGAACAAAGATTTATTTATTGTGAATGCTGTAAAATGTTTGTTAAGAAGTTGGTGCTGGATGGATTCAAGTCCTACGGCAAGCGCACTGAAATTGAAGGCTTTGACCCGGAATTTACAGCTATCACGGGACTAAATGGCTCTGGCAAGTCAAACATCTTGGACTCGATTTGTTTTGTGCTGGGCATCAGTAATTTGCAGAATGTAAGTAATTTGAGCTCTAAATTAGAAACTTAACCAACTATGTGTAATTTGTAGGTGCGTGCATCGGCGCTGCAGGACTTGGTGTTCAAGAACGGACAGGCTGGTATCACGAAGGCAACGGTCACCATTGTGTTTGACAACTCAAATCCCCAGCAGTGTCCGCCAGGATATGAAAAGTGTCGAGAGATTTCGGTGACACGCCAGGTTGTGGTCGGTGGCAAGAACAAGTTTCTGATCAATGGCAAACTGGTGCAGAACAAGAAAGTTCAAGACTTTTTCTGCTCCATGCAGTTGAATGTCAACAATCCAAATTTCCTTATTATGCAAGGCAAAATCCAACAAGTGCTTAACATGAAGCCCAAGGAGGTTCTATCGATGGTCGAGGAGGCAGCGGGCACCAGTTTGTACAAGACCAAGCGTGATTTGACCAAAACGCTTATCGAGAAGAAGGAGGGTAAGGTGCGTGAAACATCGACTCTACTGGAGGAGGAGGTGCTTCCCAAACTGGATAAGTTGCGCAAGGAGCGTGCCGCATACCATGAGTATCAGAAGACATGTCGCGACATCGAATTCCTTACACATATTCATATATCCGCCCGATATTTGAAGCTTTGTGATGCCCTACAGTCGGTGGAGGCTAGCGAGCAGAAGATTGAGAATCGCATTGCTACGTGCCGGGAGAAGAACACCAAGAACCTGGAGGAAATCGAATCAATTGATGTTAAAGTGAAGGATATACAACACAAGATCGATGCTGAAATGGGTGGCGCTTTGAAGACGCTGGAGCAGCAGCTATCCGCCAAACGGGCAGCTGAAGCAACTGCATCTGGTAGCCTCAAGGCAGCCAAGGGTACCATAGAGCAGGACGAAAAGAAGATTCGAATGGCTAAGAAGAACATCACGGAAGATGAGGCCGCGCTGCTCAAGAAACAGCAATCAATGTCCACGGTGCAGGACGAGTTTCAAAGCCTTAAAGATGCTGATGCAAATGATGCGAAAGCCTACGAGGATGCACAGCGGAAATTCGAAGCCGTCTCTCAAGGTCTGTCCACCAATGAGGATGGCCAGGCCAGTACGCTGCAGGAGCAGCTCATCGGTAAGTCCAAGACTAACAACTCTATTGGTTAACTAAGCTAATGCTTATCTTCCTTAACAGCCGCCAAGCAGCAGCTTAGCGAGGCTCAGACCACGATAAAAACCTCTGAAATGGAACTGCGACACACTCGCAATCTGCTTAACCAGAAACAGGGCGAGACCCAAACCAACGATGCGGCCTACACCAAGGATAAGGGGCTGCACGATCAGCTGGAGGCAGAGATTAGAAACTTGGAGCGACAGCTGCAAGGTCTCAACTATGAGGGCGGTCAGTTCGAGCAGCTGAAGGAGCAGCGTCAACATTTACACAACCAGGTGCGTGAACTGAAGCGGGAACTCGATCGTCGTAGTGGAGCCCGCTACGACCTGCAGTATCAGGACCCGGAGCCAAATTTCGAGCGTCACAAGGTGCGTGGCATGGTTGGAAAACTGTTTCAGGTCAAGGACATGCGCAATTCCATGGCGCTCATGATGGCAGCAGGTGGTCATGTAAGTTGTCAACTAGACTTGACTTTAAAGTTTATTTTACTAAAGTTTACTCTATAGTTGTATAGCTTTGTGACCGACGACGACATAACCAGCAAGAAGATTCTGCAGAAAGGTAATTTACAACGTCGTGTCACTTTGATACCCATCAACAAGATCAAATCCTACCCACTCAATCCAAAAGTGGTGGAGTACGCCAAGGCCACAGTAAGTTCTTCACTCAATGATTCCATTATCCTATTCCAAAATCTTTACTTTGCCTCTTTTAGTATGGTCGTGACAACGTGGAATCTGCCTTGTCGCTTATTAGCAACGACAGTTACTTTGATCCTGTCATGAAATTTGTCTTTGGCGGCACTCTGATCTGCAAGGACTTGGATGTAGCCAAAGGGGTAAGTTTCAGGTACACTCCATCCTTTTATAGCCGAATTAACAACCTTTGTTTACTTTAGCTAAGCTCCGATAAGAATATTGGCGGACGCTGTGTGACCCTCGAAGGTGATGTGGTCGATTCCAATGGCACATTGTCCGGCGGCTCAGCTCCCAAAGGAGCAAACATACTGGAGGAGCTGAACAGCATAAGGATTTCCGAGCAGGAAGTCAAAATAAAGATGAATGAGCTGAAGCAAGTGGAAGAGACTTTGAAGTAAGTTAAAGAATTTCAAACTTCCTTTCAACTTAAACTTATTAGTGTATTCTTCCTCTCTTAGTTCCATTGAGAATGTTGCCCGTACGCACAATAAACTCAAGGAGACACTTGAGCTGCGTCAGCACGAGCTTTCCATGTGTAAGAGCCGCCTGGCGCACACAGCTTTCCAGCAAAATCAGGAGGAAATTGAGGAAATGAAGGAAAAGGTCAAAACACTGGAACAGCAAAACACGGAGGCGCGTGAAAAGCAAAAGTCCTCGCAGGCTCGAGTTAAGGATGTGGAGGCAAAGCTATCCGATGCCAAGGGCTATCGAGAGCGTGAACTGAAGGCAGTTAGCAGCGAGATGAAGATAGCCAAGCAGCGGGCGGAGAAATCTCGAGCCAACTGGAAGAAACGAGAACAGGAGTTTGAAACGCTCCAGCTGGAAATCAGTGAGCTGCAGAAAAGCATTGACACCGCCAAGCAGCAGCATCAGGAGATGGTGGACGGTCTGGAGAAGTACAAGGCCGAACTAGATGCATTGCAGCAGAATAGCTCGAGTGCAGCTACCGAGGTTGCAGAACTGGAGGCAGCGATCAAGACACAAAAGGATCACCTAAATGGACAGAACAAGGAGATGCGTATGCTGCTGGGAACCAAGGAGAAGTTACTTAAACAAAACCAGGAGCTGGAACTGGAGGTTAAAAAGAAAGAGAACGAAAAGAACAAGGTCAGCGGAGAAGCCAAGGATGCCAAGAAGCGTATGGACGCATTGGAAGTGAAGTATCCATGGATCCCGGAGGAGAAGAAATGTTTTGGTATGAAGAATACCCGTTACGATTACAGCAAAGAGGATCCCGTAGAGGCTGGCAATAAGTTGGCGAAGATGCAGGAGAAAAAGGAGAAAATGGAAAGGAATCTCAACATGAATGCGATGCAGACACTGGAACGCGAAGAGGAGAACTACAATGAGACAGTGCGTCGTCGGAAGATTGTTGAGTTGGACAAGGAGAAAATAAAGAAGATTATTGTCAAAATGGATGAAGAGGAGCAGGATCAGGTGAAGCGTGCTTGGAGCGCGGTCAACGAGAACTTTAGCAGCATATTTAGCACACTGTTGCCTGGAGCACAGGCCTTGCTTAATCCCGTGAAGACTAACGGTATTCTAAGTGGACTGGAGATTAAGGTCGGCTTCAACGGCGTCTTCAAGGACAGTCTTGGCGAGCTTTCTGGAGGCCAAAAGTCTTTGGTGGCTCTGTCACTGGTTCTGGCCATGCTGAAGTTTTCACCAGCTCCGCTCTACATCCTCGACGAGGTGGACGCCGCCCTGGACATGTCGCACACCCAGAATATTGGCAGTATGTTGAAGCAGCACTTCCGTAGCTCCCAGTTTCTGATTGTCTCCCTCAAAGATGGTCTCTTTAACCACGCCAATGTCCTGTTCCGCACCCAATTCTTGGAGGGTGTTTCTACCATCTCACGAACGGTCGGCCGTTCAGTCGCTCGTCGTTAAACGTATTACGATAGTTGTTAAGGTTTTACTAATAAAACTTTATATTTATAATTGTATTTTAAAGTTGTACTTTAAATATGGGATTTTGAAATGAATTTATTTATACATGATTTATTTTCCCCATAATAAAAGATTTAAATATAAATTAAGTTTCATTTTAATTGAACGTACGAAACTTAACAGAAACGGATGCTGTTAACCAACTGTTAATGATTAGGCGGTAAATTTCCAACAGGGCTGGTTTGCTGGTACAAACGTCAAACTGACTTTTGGTCACAGCGACAAAGAGAACGACACTGACAGTCGCTGGCTGTAAGTTGCATGCGCACTAGTGAGAGCGAGACAGTACTTATGGTGAGACCGTCGACGAGACGAACGCACCGCGCAAACCAACACAAGCATAAAAGCGCACACACATACTGCACACCGACAGCAACAACACGTACACATACAGTCGAAGAAGCGACAGAACTGCGACTACGACAATGTTGAAGAAGTGCTGCTGTGAAAAATTAAACAAAAGTGCTTAATTGGATTTTTAAAAACACCACAAGGTCGAAAATAAAACATTCAACATTTCATCCCAACGCAGATTCCTAAAGAAACTCGTCAACATGGTAAGAAGGCATGGTACAATGATTGGATATTCATAATCAAAATCTCGAATCAAATCGCTTGCTTCTGCACAGTACCCGTGTATGTGTGTTTGTAGCTCCGTGCTCGCGTGTGTTTGTGTGTGTGTGGTACAAAATTCTATAACTTGTATACGGACGGTTCTACTGTCTGGCGGCCTATCAAGACAGGTGGAGGTTACTTCGCGGACCTCACTATAATTAAATGATTTTCCTAATGAGTTACAAATTACCAACAATATAAGCGAATCAAGGGCAACAATTGATAAAAGTTATAAAATGCCATAAACCCAGTACCGGCTACATAGTTCCAAATTCATACATGAGATGTGCTCAGAAATAAAAAACTTCGATTAATTTATTGCTGTGATTGCATTATTGTAATGTATAAAATGTAAATATTTAAAATTATTTTTTACATGCATAAATTAACTGAATTACAGTCTTTAATTTAAATACAATCAAATGACGGAACAGTGTTAACCTATTGTCGACATTTGCCAGTGTTGCCATTACGCTCAAAATAAACAGCTGTTATTATAGCGCGTATGAAATGTGATTAATGAGTATAAACAATTGTTTGAATTTCTGTGGAATAGAATTTTTAAGCTATGTTCTTTACCTTTTATACATCACAGGTTATGATTCAACAATATTCATAATTTGTTTAAGTACTTCTATAAACAATTATCTAACTAACTGTATGTATTTCATTCAAGGATCGAGTCACAAAGCCGCAGAAGAAGATGCTTATCACGCTGCTGCGTGAGACGAAGTACATGGAGGGCAAGAAGGAGAAGGAATGGTATTGGGAGAAAATACAAGCGGCGCTGAATACGATTGGACCCAAGAAGACCATAATACAGTGGAAGAAGGTGCGTACACTAGCATCTCATTGAAATAACTCTCATATCTTAATTAAAACTTATTTCAGTGCTGGCGCGACATGCGTTTGACCACGCGAAAGAAGCTGGCGGAGCTGAAGCGATGTCAGCTATCCGGTGGATCGCCACCGCCGGGCATTGAGCTTAATCAGGAGGACAATGATATCATTGATATTGTGGGCACTGAATACTTTTACGAGGAAATGAACGGAGAACTGAAGCCCGAGAACTTTATGACTGGATTTGATTATGTGCCGGAGCACTTCTGCGATGCCATACTTACGGCTGCTGCTGGTCAGCAGCAACAGCAGCACATGCAGCACCCAAAGGATCCGCAGTCTCACAGTGGTCAACAGCCGCAGGATCATCACACAAACGATGGGGAGACAAACGATGCGCCTGGCTCCTCCAACGGTGGCTCCTATCAGGGTCAGAACGTGACACAGTTACAGTCACACAACGGCGGTGGCGGTGCAGAGCATGGCAACGGCAATGGCAATGGAAATGGAAATGGGAACGGAACACAGCCGCATCCGGGAATGCCACAGCATCCCGCATTTCATGGTGGTCTGCATCCACATCTGCTGCGGCGTCATAATTCTAATGCCGCTTTGCAGCGAGAAACGCCATTCGAGGAAAAGCTGCTACAGTTCATGCAAGATGCGTTTCCCAAGAAGAGTAAAAAGCGGAAGCAACGCGATCCCGACAAGCTCTTCTTGCTCTCACTCTATGAGGAGATCAAGCGGGTGCCTGAGGAGATACGATTGGATGTGAAGTCGGAGCTGATGCAGATCTTAAAGAAATATCAAAAGAAATCACCGGTCAAGGCGGAAAAGTCATCGGCATCCACGTCATCCTCCTCCAAACAGAGCAGCAATAGCAGCAGCAGCTCGGCTGCAGCGCATCTTTCCCATAGTATGTATCAGTTGCAGAAGAAGTACGAGAAGGGCGAGAAGGAGCCATCGCCGCAGTCGCAAGTGGATCCAGTGCCGCTTCATGCACCTCAGCAGCTCTTTCAGCTGCAGAAGAAGTACGAAGAGACCGCCGAGAAGGTGCATCAACAGCAAAGCGAGCAGCGTAAACTGGAGGCTGCCCATCAGCAGCAACATGCCGCCCACCAGCAGCCACCGCCGCCGCCCAATGATCAGCATCTGCATCATCCGCAAATGGCGCACAACATAATGTTCCCGCTGGCCCAATTACGGAATGAACAACCTGCAGGGCAGCAGCATCATGCACATAATCCGCATCAACAGCAACAGCATCCGCACCAGCAGCAGCAGCAACAGCAGCATCATCCACCGACGATCTTTGGCTCAGCGGCCACAGCAGCGGCCATGAGCACGGATCGACCAGCGATGTCCTACGAGAATGTCGGGTGAATGTTGAGCCGTCTGTGGGAAGCCACTTGTGGAGCGCGCCCTTCGACGGTGTCCCCCACGACGGCAGACGCGCACAACTGTTAGAAAGCAGCAACTGTTTAGCCACCAAGCCCCCAGCTCATTACGTCGGAATTATTGGACTACGACGACCCCTTAAACTGTCGGAACTGTGTGCAAAAATTGTTTCAAACATTAGGTTTTTACTCATAACTCTAATCCTTATGCTAGTTTTATCAAGTAGCCATGAAATGATCTTCATGTAAATGCCAATGGAACGATCCAAAACGCAAAATAAACTGATCAATAATTATGTATTAAATAAACAATATAATACATAATAGAAATTATTGATATACATATGAAAATTATGACTTTATTTTCAATTGTAACAAATGAATTTATTGTATGTATACAGATTACACAAAATCATTAATTAAATAAATCCAAAAGGAAGCAGTCTTAAGTTTTAAATGTTTCCAGTTTATTTAATTACGATATGAATAAATGTCTTATATCAAATGGGAATGATTGAAGAATAAACATTACCACTTGTGAAGAGCTAAATAGTTGTATAAATTTCTATATCAATGTAAATACTTCTATATACTGCTGTAAGTTTATATGATTTATTTAATTATTTATTATTTATTCACACTTTCATGCATGCCTTTTATTATGCTTTATATTAATTTAACTTTAAATAATGTTTATTTTTCTATTTTTAATTAAGTTTACACTTTACTTTTATCTTTTAGTT
This sequence comes from Drosophila acutilabella, assembly GCA_035046005.1. Taxonomy (NCBI): domain Eukaryota; kingdom Metazoa; phylum Arthropoda; class Insecta; order Diptera; family Drosophilidae; genus Drosophila; species Drosophila acutilabella. The sequence goes on along the minus strand of JAWNOK010000024.1, from coordinate 8,194,140 downwards.
TGCTTGCACTTGTCCGGAATCAAATTCAACTCTTCACAGAAAGCTAAGCTGGCAACTCGTTAATTTAAGGTCGGGAATATATGGAATATATATCTTTACCGTACACCGCTCACTGTCTTTGGCTCGTTACGAGACGAACGAGGCCCAAGACGACGCCGACGACATCGTTTATCTCTGACGTATGATGTGAGATCATAAACTAGATTACGATCGCGATAATCAGTGCGCCGAGCTGATCTGAGCTGAGCAGAGCTGAGCATAACACAGTGAGATGCGCACTTATCAGTTGCGTGGGATATGGATGGAAGTGCGGGTGGTAATTGTGGCTTGGTGTTACCTGCGAGGAGACAACCATTGGCATTCTAGTCTGACTACAGTACCAAGCGGTTATAGACTGCGCGATCTGAACACCCTGCAGTCCTGATTGACCGAGGACATTGTCGGATATATCCAAAAGTTTTGTTGTGCTGTCATTTAATTAAACAAGATGACAAAAGGTATGCGTCGAGTGCAGCTAGCGATCAAGTTCAGTTAAAGACAAAGCGATTTGGTTCAAGATCCAAACTGACATAACCACAAGCTGCCTTCAGTGCACGTTTTCAGTGCGAGTATTTCAATTGGAATTCGGTTTGCATTTCATGACTGAATTGAGTTGTGGCTGTCGCTAACCATAATTTATTTTATGTTTTTTTGGACAACTAACAAATCGGTGTATATATTATAAGTACATATATGAATGTGAGATCTGCTTTGTTTCCAGTTGAGGCGCGTACTGTGCTCTGGTACATGACATTCACAGGATTTATTGTGAACTATATGTTACGCATTAATCTGAACATTACCATCGTGGACATGATAGCACAGAGTCCACTTAAACACAATGGAAGCAACTTAACGGATTTAGTGCCTACTGTGGAGGAGGTTCAGAATGGCAGCGTACAGACCCAGCGGTACTCGTGGGAGCGACAGTTTCTGGATTGGGCAAATGTGAGTAGTTTCCATAAGTAGTATCTATATTTATGTACTTACCTCTATGACACTTTAGATTGACTACGAAAGAAACGGCTTCCATTGGAACGAGCGGGAGCAGAGCAATCTTCTAGGCTCCTTCTTCTGGGTGCACTGGGTGCTACAGCTACCCGGGGGTATACTGGCACGCAAATATGGCACAAAACTGATTTTTGGGCTGGCAAATGGCATTGGAGTATTCATGTGTTTCCTCGTGCCGATTTGCTCCTACTATAGCTATGGAGCTCTGCTCTGGCTGCGTGTCCTTCAAGGACTCATAACGGTAAGTACTATAAAGTCATATATAAATAACCGATTTTAACTGGCAATTCTTTTAGGGCATGGCCTGGCCATCGATGCATGTGATGACAGCCAAATGGATTCCTCCCAATGAGCGTAGTAAATTCGTGAGCGCTTATTTGGGCAGCTCGGTGGGCGTTGCCTTGTTCTATCCGATTTTTGGTTATATTATCGACTGGATCTCCTGGGAATGGGTGTACTATATCTGTGGCATTGTTGGCATGCTTTGGTACACAGCCTGGCAGTTTCTCGTCTTCGACAGTCCCGCAGAGCATCCACGCATCTCCCAGTCGGAGCAGCGCTACATTGAGAAGTCACTGGGTGCCTCGGTGCAAAGCAGCTCACCTGGACCCACACCTTGGCGTCAAATAGCCTGCTCACGTCCCGTTTGGATGAATGTGGTGGCACAGTGGGGCGGAATCTGGGGCCTGTTCACGCTGATGACCCATGGACCCACCTATTTCCGACTGATTCATCACTGGAACGTTCGCGCGGTAGGCAGCTGAAGTCACTGTGATTTGGGCTTAATATAAACTCAATTATTTGCTGCTCTTTCAGACGGGCTGCCTCTCGGGTCTGCCACATCTGATGCGTATGATCTTCGCCTACTTGTTCTCCATGCTCGCCGATTTCCTGCTGCGCACGGAGCGCCTCAGTCGCACCAATGTGCGCAAACTGGCGACGGCTGTTTGTAAGTAATCCCGTATTTTCTTGTCCTTAATTTAGCTGATTATTTACGCTACTTACAGGCTGTGGCGTGAAGGGTCTTTTGGTGCTGGCCCTGGCCTATTTTGGCTATAATGCAACGGCTGCCATTGTGCTGGTAACTACGGCCACCATGTTCCATGGTGCAGTCTCCTCGGGTCCGTTGGCTTCCATGGTGGATCTGTCCCCTAACTATGCGGGCATTGTACTCGGTGTGGGTGGCATGATTGGTTGCATGCCAGGCTTCATCTCGCCGTTTATAGTGGGCATTTTAACCCAAGGCAATGTGAGTAGTCTTCACTTGATTCCTTCAGCTACCTTTAACTCCAAATCCTTTGCTTTTCTTGCAGCAAACGATTGAAGCCTGGAAGAATGTTTTCATACTGACTGCTGGCATGTTGATAGGCAGCGGTGTGCTCTACGTGCTCTTCTCAGAGTCCACGCTGCAGCCCTGGAACAGTGGCCACAAACTGCTGCCCGATGGGGGTCTCAAGGAGCTGCAGTTGCTACAGGAGCAGCGGCCGCTAAAGACCGAGCTGGAGGTTGATCAGGAGCAGAAAAAGGAGCAGCAGCAGTTGGAACTGGAAAGCACTAAGAAAGAGGCGCAGTCTGTTGACTGATTAGCCGCTTCATGTGTCAGCTTTATTATCATAAGTCCATTTAAGTTATAGCCAGTTTGTGGTGTTATCAAAACTCACTTATCAAAACTCAGCCCGTGTTTACACAAAGATTGGGCTTCTCTTGCCTAGTCTAGTACCCAGTCTGTTTATAAATTAAAATTATATATGATATATGATTTGTTTCTGTCTAAGACTAGCACGATCGTTCCATGAGCTCGTCGCCTGTTCCCACTGTGAACGCTTTGGGGTCTTTGGTGAGCCGAAGACTCAAAGGCCAACAAGAGATTTGCTGCTCTAATTGTACTTTACACCCCTGTCGAGCAATGTACACCAGTCGGTAGCTGTGAACTGTTTATTATCATTTCTCACTATCTCTTTCAATCTTTATCTGTTAGATAAAAGTCTTGTGTAAATATTTTGACGTGTGTCTAACGACTTAATATCAAATAAAGTCAAGCATCGGCTAAGAATTTATGTTTACTAAATATTAAAATCAAATTGTCCAGTTTTTGTGCTACCTGTACAAATTTACTTTAGTTTTGATTAAAGAACTATAAGAAAGGAGTTAAGTCTTACTTTGCTGATAAAGTTTAGTCATGTTTGGCTTTAGCTGGGTCAGTTTTAAGTTAAATAATATAAATATAAATAGCATAAATGTAAATTAAAGAAACGTTTTTTTTGCAGAGTCGTTTTAAGCTAAAGATATAAATGTATCTACATCCAGTATGCATATATCTTCTAGTACTTTATGTCTACGCTAGCTAGAGTCCTTGGTCCTAAGGTTTCCCTTTGTCGTTGTCGAACTCCAGTTAATAATTGCAATTTAAATCAAAGCTGATTGAAGCGTAAAATCGTTTTTAGCCCTCGCAGTGTCCGCTCTCATTACTCATACCAAAAGGTGTACAATCGAATGCTGTGTTGGCAGTGGGAGTGAATGTGAGCAGTGGGAGTGTGAGTGGAAGAGGATTGAAGAGAATTGCCCTTTTGCCATTGGCAATGGGCTCTAGCACTTGGTTGTTTTGCAATTCCAAGTCATCTTGGCTGTTTCCTTGCATCCATTTCATTGGCATCCATTTCGGATTGCACTCCAGGGAGTCGTAGATGCCAGCTATTGAGTTGCTGATCCACTTCACGCAGTGTCCATCTTATCATTCGTTTTGGCACTCGCCTAATCCAGTCAATGTCTTGTCACTTGATCCCGGCTGCCTTTCGACCTAAAGTCAAAGTTAAAGTACAAAAAAAATATATGTATAGCTTTATATATAGTTAGATATACAACTGATTGAGATTAATTGGTTTCTCGTTACACGATTCGTTGCTCGCATTCGTAATGGCTTAAAAAATTAAGGTGCCATCAACCGGCAAACATTTGCTCAATAACGGAATTATATCACGTTCTGCAGAGGGCGAGGGAGAGGGGCGGAAAAGTGGACAGAAATGTGAGCTGTGTGGAAATTGAAAAGCTGGAAAATGTGCTCGAATTGTATAACTGTAATTGTAGCCGCTAAATGTGCAGAAATCCCATTTCCCAGCTAGAATACTCTTGCCCACTCCCATCTAATCTGATCATTTGAAAATTTCCATTCCCTTTAATTTATTCATATCAGAAATTATCGCTTATTTTATCGCATATACGAGTCATTCGCAATTCCCATTGAATGTAAAGAGTATTAAGGTAACTCCCACTCATGATGCTGGTTTCTACGACGGAACTCTTAAGAGACTACGGTAAACAAAGGTTATCGGAATGAATCTCACTCAGCGCGACTTTAGAGCAGCATGACAACAATAATAACAAGTTCAAATAAGAAACAACAAAACAAAGTACGCATAAAAAAATGTTGCACGGATTTGCAAAAATTCCGCCGTAGTCAAAGAGGAAACAAAAAAAAAGCAGCAAACTCCGCGCCTGACGCGGCCAGGAAGTAAATTCAATCGTAAACAACGCAATCAAAAATTCATTCAAACGAAGCATTAACGCTTATTCCGTTTAGCCAGCCCCTTTTCAGAGAGGGGGGCGTAGAGGGGGTGTGGCAGTTGGGTGAGGGTGTGGATGAGGCACTGAATTTTTGGGTGGTGCCGGTACGCTGCTCGTTTGTCTCGCGCTGTCTCATTGTCAAAATGCAACAACGAGGCACAAAGCCAGAAAGCCAGAAAGCCGTGCAGTTTTATCAGGGCGGCAGGGATACCCGTACCATCAAACAGTTGGGGTATAGAGAATAGTAAAGGCATACATTGGTAACCCAAGAAAATCGTAGGAAGTCTTCAACTGGCAGTTGAATTCAGTGGAAATGAGAAGTCATAGTTACTAACAGGTATTTTTTAGTCGCCTATTTCAACTCTCTATTTTTTTTAATTTTCAATTTTGCCATGTGTTTTTTTTTGCCACTTAGGCAGGTACATTTGTTATGTGGGCACGAGAGCGAGTTGCTTTCAGTTCCGGGCACGTCGCTTCATAATTTTCCATTTCCATTCAAACGCCACGTTAAATGAAACCACGAAGAGCGACGAATAAACTGTGCCCCCTGGAAGGGGAATGGGTTTGAGGCTTGGAGGACTCATGGACACGTGTGTAAACTGTCTGGATAGGTACATATGTTGGCACACCGGAGGCAGTTGCTAACAATGAGCATGGAGCTGGGAGCTTGGAGCTGGGAGCTTGGAGTGTGGAGCGTATAAGTATCTGTGGCAATAAATTTAATTTGCCCTGTGAAAACATCGCAAATCCATTTTTTATATCATAAATTCCTTTGTTCCCATGTGCATTCTGCTAGCAGTGGATTAATGGCTGTGCGAACACGTTGGGAGCACGGAAAGGGTGTATTACAGGGCGCCAAACTAAGCAAATGTAAAAAACTAAAAACATTTTAAAACCAGTTGGGTTTTTTAAGAGTCTCCGCTTTTATTTAAACTTTTAAGGAGTTTTCAGAGCAGCTCAGTTCTAGTGGCTTTTAATGCCTTTGCTTATAACTATACTTAAATAGTAAACAGTATCAAAAAACATTTAACTTAAGCTTATATCCAAAATAAATCTATCGAAAATAATATAGAGAAAATAGAACATTTTTTTTAGTTATTACTAGCTTAAAATTTATTGACCAACTTTAAGACATATAAATAAAATGGCTTAAGTCTTTTTCATAGATTATTACGTAGTTTTAAAGACAATAAGCTAAACTTGTTCATTAACCTCAGCTATTCAGGCACTGGAAACATCAATAATCTTTAATTTAAGCCACTGTCTCGACTCCCTGATGGACCAGATGAATATGTTTGGCAGCAGAAGTTTCATGTCCAGGTGGAGTGCCACCCACACCACTAAATGAAACGCCCACTCAATCATAAATAATATTAATAATGTGTGTGTGGTTGGGTGTGTGTGTGGTTGTGGTCTGTTGGCTTTGCCTTTGGGCTAATTTATTTAGTTTTAGCGAGAACTAAACTTTAGTTGCGCATACAGAAAACTTTGCTCCGTTTGCTGCTGGAATGTTTGCATTGGCTAAAACTCAAATTTACCAACTGCCAACTGCCAACAGTGAGGAAAAGTTCGCTTTTGGGGCAGTTGGGGATTGGCAGGGAGTAGAGGAGTCCTGGAGTGCTGTCATCTTTTGTGGAATGTCTACTTCATATTCGAAATGTTTAATATGGAAAGCCACTTTGCAGATGCCAAATTAAAGTTGTCACATTAGGCAAATGAAAGAGAGAGGGAGACGGGGAGAGGGAGTGGGAGTGGGCGAGAGAGACAGAGACAGTGCGTGCCAGTTAAAAGCATTGCTCCTCGTTTTAATCTTGAGGAAATAACTTTTGGCACTGGGCGATGATAAATCATAAACAGCCCCGAAAAAACACACACAGCCTGGAAGACAGCAGAGTATGGACGTGGCTGTGGGCTGCCACAGACAAGCAGACAGACAGAGCAACCAACCGACGGACAGACGGACCGAAAGCAACAATATGTGAATATGTTATTTGTTTTGGGAATTGTGAAAATCTCAACAGGTCCCCGCACTTTGCATATTATTTTTAATAGAAGCTCCGGCCCGGCCAAGTCGTGCGCATTCAGACGTATACGGCTTGGGGTCTGGCTTGGCACTGGGTTCGGGCCAGGTCAGGTTGGGTCAGCCAATTGCCAGCTTCTTGTGGTTTACCGCCAAGCATTTTAGGTCTAGATACACCGCATTCATTAACTCTGCAAATATTTAACATCTTTTGCTGCCTAAACAAATTTCTTAGGGCTCAAACGATAACAGCTTGATTACTGATATCTTTATCTATTTCAACTCGGAGTTATTAATTTTTCAGCAGAGTTCCATTAGTATAGCTCACTACTGACTACTGACTTCTGACCTGTTTGATGCCTTGTTGCATTCAGATTGGCTTTATATTTTCTTGTGCCTTGTGGTGAGTGCATTATTCATGAGTGCATGCAAATTGAATAGCAAGTGGAACACGTAAATTTCGTAGGACAAGTACATAGAATGGGTACTCCTTGGCATTGTCTTGCCGGACGGGCTGTCAGAGCGAATTATTCGACCAGAACTGGAGGAGGACAGCAGAGTACCTGAGTCATTCCTATATGAGTATGGATATGCACAAGTTCAATTCCCTCGATGAACATTCATTCTGATTATGCACAGCAGACGCATAGATATGGTTACTCTACGAACTACACTGACAGAAATTTATATAGCTTAGAAATTTAAAAAGATACAACGCTTTAAATTATCAGATTTTATATGCAGCTAACCTTTGAATCATCCTAAGCCTAATACATAATTTTCTTAACTAAATCAAGCTTTTTTTTTCAGTGTACCGCTGCAGCTACATCGCAGAATCTGCAATTTTCAAGTGGCAAGCAACAAGCAGAAAGCAGCAAGAACAACAAAAGTCAAGATTCAATTAGGCCATGGCACAAAGCACACAATTCAAATGTTGACGGCACATTTTGGTCTTATTAAATTATCATTCGATTATGCCATTATGTTTTCGATTGCAATGGGATTGGTTTAGGTATTGGTATTGCTATTGCTATTGCTACTAGTATTGGCATGGGTAGCTTGCTCCTTAATGGCACATCCGGCGGAAGTTTAATGATACTTGTACTTTGCCTTTAGGCTAGGGTTGTTGCCAATACTTGTGCCAAAAACTCAAGACGAACCCCTTTTACGACCCTTTCTTTAAAATGTAGCTACAGTTACAGTTGTAGCTGCTCTTTATGCAGCGCAAATTGCTTTGTGCTGAAAGTATCTGGTGTACTCCATACACCATATGAATTATGTACTCCAATACCCATTAAAAGTAACGGTTATGCTCACACGTACTACCATTTTGGGAATTTTCAATATGAGAACTGCTTAAATTGTCCTCAAAATGGGCATTCAAAAGGAGCAAAGAATTGCATAAAAGTGGTAGATTGGAACAGGTGGAAAGATGGACGAATAGATGGAAGTTTACACCTGTTTTAGGTAGGGCAGAAATTTGTTCAGCTTTCGACTATTAGGAATTAGATATAATTGTATAAACCTATACAAATCCTAAGCTTTAAATCCTATGCCATAAAATCAAGAAGTTTCTTTAAGAAACTCAAATTTTCTGTATCAAAATCGTAGCATAATGTAGTTAAAGATTCCCTAGTCCATCTAAAAGTAATTCTACTTCAGTCTCCTCATTTCCCCACTTCTAGTTTTATTTTTCCTTACCTTATTTCAGGCTGTGAATTGCGACAATTTAGCCCCAGCATCAATTGAGCCAATTTGCCAATGAATGACCACTTCTTTTTAGTGGCAGAGCCACAACCCTTTTTGCCAGGGTTGCCAGAGGGTGTCCAGCAACGGCGTCGACGTCGACGTCCATCACTTTGTATACCTTTGGGTGTTAGCCAACGCCAATCAAGCGCAAAACCATTTTTGACATGCTTCGACATGCGAACGGATGAACGGACAGAGCGGACAAGTGGACAGAAGGGTGGAGAGCAGCGTCAAGCCGGTTAGCCAACCAAAGGCAGGCTGGCAGTACCTGGACGGAGCAGCAAGGACTCGCCTGGACAATGACAATTCAATTACAGAAATGGAAATAGCGGCAGGCATAAAAATCAAATAAAAGCAGCATAAAGTCCGGATAAGCAAATAAAATCAGTGGGCAATGTGTTTGCGGATGGGCGTAACCACCGGTTGCCCCTCACCGCTTACCGTTAGTCGGTAAAAATGGTCGGCCAGTTTCCGGTTTTTGATTAAGTTCCCTCACCGATTGATTGGGCTTTTGGGCGACCTTGTTGGTTTTGTTTGCGTGTTTGCCTGTTTGTTTGCTTACTGTTTGTCTGTTGCCTGGTTTTTGCGGTCAATTGCCAATTGGCGCCATACGCACGTAGTGCTCCACTGGCCAGCATCTTCCCAGTCTCCCAGGCACACATAAAATTCCCACGCAAAGTATACCCCCCACCGTACGCTCCCCAGTAGGACAGTGTGTGTCACTGGCTGCTGTGAAAATCGAGAGAGCAGCAAATTAATTTGCCGGAAAGTGCATTCCACAGTTACTTGGTTACTTTGCCACTGTGGCCATTGCGGTTGACACCTAATACAAATTCACCTGACCAAAATACTTTTTGGCTTAAAGCCATTGGTTTTCAAGGAATTACAACACACTGAAAATAGTCGCAGGGTTGTACCAAAGTGGAGAAGGCGGAGGGGTTTTTTTGCATTGAAAATTCATAGCCAAAAATTTATTCATGGCCTGGCCCTGACTCTGGGGTCATTAATATTTAAGCAGCGTCGTCCGATGACTCCTGTTCGGGTCACCTTAGCGCAGACCGTCACAAACTTTTCGGCTGCGCTGTCAGTAACAGCGTCTCGAGGACATGAGGGCGCATTTTTTACGGCTTTAAGTTTTCCCTGCCTATTTTAGCCGTACCCGCAGTTACAATGTGTCACAGCGGCACAGTGGTGTGAAGCTGTGTTTGAGGTGACAAAACTGTAGCTCTGGAATATGTATGGCTTCTCAGGTAAGTAAATTTAATAAGACCCTGTATATAATAATCAAAATTTTAGACGAGTAACTATTTCTAAATAGAAAATCTCATCGTTTATGGTATAAGGCACTTAAGCAATCATTAATTTAAATATATATTTTAAATAATTTTAATTTAATGATTCCATTACCTTTAAATCTTACGAAAGTCTTATAAGTTTCTCTAAGTAAAACACTTAACACTGGTATTTCATTGCCTAACCTCTTTTTCCAACACTTCTGCACCACTGTGCCTCAATCCTACACATGTTTAGCACACCGTGGTTGCAGCCGCCTTTTAACCCGTCTGACGCTCGCATAATGTCGCAAAATGTTCAAACTACACATTAATTTTTGATAAAATGGCTTTCGACTCGTTTTGGAAATTGTCTCAGTCTCAGTTACAATTTCAGTTACAGTTACCAGTTGCAATCTTCTTCTTGGCATGTCTTTTCTCTTTCGACTTAAAGACGTAAGAGCTTATTGGGAAAAGGGTTCGCTTTTACCGCTTTTCACTTATTTATTCGAGCTGTCTTGTAAATTACATGCTAAGACTGCCCTTAAAACCAAAGATGTTTTGTTAATGTTCTTCAAATTGAATCAAATTCGCTGGCATTTTGCTTTTATTAATCAAATTTTCTCGGTTTTTTCATATTTTTTTTCTTCTACTTCTTTTTTTTGTAGACATTTAGTGTGTTTTGAAGCTGCTTGGACCGCGGTTTTCGACCTCGGGCTATCGACTGTGGTTATGGTTGTGGCAGGTGGCCATTCGGCTAACAAAAATTCATTTATTTTCATTTATTGTTTCACATTTCCCACAGGACGCCGAGAGTTGCAATTACCGCAGTGCTGGGCCGAGCAAGAAATAAGGGAAAAAAATGCGTCGCACGGAGTAAAGTTCATATATTTATACTGAGTTACTGTTGTAAGGTATAAGGGTATTGGGTATTGGGTATTTTAACTAAGAGTTCTTGTATGTATTATTAGGTGGGTTTCTTACTGATCATGTAGAGAAATATAATGACAAAATCTGGCATTCTAAGGCCAAACTACAAAATAATAAATAAATCATATCTTCTAAGGTCCTACTGGGGTTACTAAATATTCTACAGTCGCTTTATGAACATCTTGTATTACCATACTAATCAAATCCTTTAATATTGCTTCCATTTAGCACTCGCTTACAAGTTTCCACCTCCTTACAGCTTCCTACAGGGCATCTTACAGTCGTGCCGCGATTTATCTTCCTACGCTTGATTTTTTTTTGGTGTTTTTCTCGAGAGCGAATTTTATTTACTTTTTACTGCCCAGGAGTGTTCATAATTTTGTTGACTTGTCGTGTAGATTGTAATTTTTACTGCAGGACAAGCGCAAATACATAATTGAATAAGAGCCAGTCGAGAGGAGATGCCGCAGTCGAACTGGAACTCGAACTCCAAGTTGATGTTGAAGTTGAAGTTAACCCCAAGCTAAGTTTCCCAACTGAATTTTCCAGGGAAAGGGTGCAAGATAGAAGGACAGCAGGAAGTGCCAAGCGTTGCCTGTAAAAGTTTTAATTCAATTTTTTCTGCGTTGTTAACTTGAGACGCTGACGACGCTGCTCAAGTTGATTAATTTCGCATTTTTACGCTTGATTATTATATAGACGAATATTACTATAGATATATATATAACTTGGGTGTATCTTTTGGTGCGTCCTTCATGGAATTTGCCTTTATTCACGCACACGCTGTCAAAGTTTTTCGCAGCTCCAACTTTTTCAGCACGCGAATCTTTTTTCGTGACTAAAATATGGCGTTGAATCCTTTGGGAAATTTCGATATCACACTTTGCTCGTCATGCCTTCGTATGTGTGTGTGCCAAAGTTCATTACCCACACATACATATAAACGAAACGAAATGAAATGAAATGTCGAAATGAGCAAAAGTAATGAGAATTTCTGTGGAACGAGTCAAATCCGACCCAAGCAATGATTAACCACAGCCCTGAGAAAGGGACGGAAATGGAGACGCAGACGGAGAAGGAGACGGAGACAAAAGCGCAAGACAAAGACAGCCAACCCCGCTCTATAGATAGGGAGCTACCTTGTACCCTTCCCTCGTTGCCAATCGGTCTGCCACACCCACTCAATATCATAATTATTACGAGCGCATCAGTTTCATTTCTGAGCTGAGGGTTGTGATTTTCAGCCTGTCTTTTTCCACTTTTAGCCATGATTAATAATCAACCGAATTGTGAGTGTCAATAAAATAGCACGTGTGATTCGCAATTAAAAAGAATTGCTTACAATTTGGGAAAGGAAATGTGACTTTACCTATAAGCAAACTTTAGCTATTTTTACATAGCCCCAAAGTGATGGCTTGTTTGATGGAATTCAAGCAAAGACAATTAGATCGGTTTGCTTATACTATAAGTTTTCTATGTACCAAATTTAAAGCTTCTACCACTTACCAACTCAGAGATCTCTACATTCTTTCAGCCATGTGTCGTCACAGCTAGACTTACTGTTGAAAATTTATCACAGTTCTATAAAAAAGCGACAAACACCCAAGAACAAAAGATTATAATCTTTCTAGTTCCAAAGATTGTATAATTAATATTGGAAATTCAGTTGATAAAATCTCTTCAGATGCGTCACTAAAGTTCCCGCGACTTATAGTGTAAGATCTATTTTTGGCAGTCAATTAAAAGACTATTAACAAAGTTTAGAGAGCTCAACACATTAAGACAAAGTTCAAATGACACTAAAAGGCAGAAGAAACAAATGATTTGCTCGCTTGTTTATTAAGCTAAAAAAACTGCAATAATTTGCAGCTTTGTTTTGTGCTTTTCTCGATCTTTCTTTTTATCGCTTTCTAAACTAGAATAGATTTTAAAATAATATTCTATTCAGAGGCTGTGGAGAAAGTTGGCTAAGCGTGTAGAACAGAATTCGCTGGAGCTTTGTAAGGTGAGAAGAAAGAAGACAATTGAGAAGAATGCGAAAGAACTGAAGCTGCGGAGGGGAAGACAATAAATCAAATTGTATCTATTGTTGTGGAAACATGACTATGAGCATGACATTATATGTAAATGTGAAAACACTTTGAATGAGACTTTTAATTATTCGAAAATTTCAATCGAATTGATACGAAATTTGCATAAATGCCAAAACGACAGACGGACAAGTTAACAAAACTGTAAACAAGTTGTTTGTTAACTGCGTTCCATGTAATTGTTAGAGGGGAGAGGGGGAAGAGAGCGAAGAACCGTCGACAATTAAAAGATACATTTTTCTTTTGGTCGATGACTCAACAGCGCAGCTTAAACGGATTTTTCTTTGTGGGCTGTCAACAAGTTCAGAAGCTCGGACGAAGGCCAAGAACACTGATCACCCCAAGAGTGTAGAGGGAGGAGAGCGGTGGACTGGAGACTGTAAAGACACGACGTTGTATGGGATGGAGCATATTTAAGAGGCGTTTATTTGGCAAGCGTTTTGTGTCTGTTTTTTGGGTTTGGTTATTTCCGAGATACATTTGTATCTAGATACGAGTACATACGTATTATTATATGGAAATTAGTATTAAGTATTGCGGTAATTAGCAATTATAATTATGATGAATAATAATTTAACTAAGCATACAAAAGCATTCAAGCAACTCTACCCACTAAATATATACTAACGACTAACAATTAATCCCTCTCCCAACGCCCTTGCCTTCCCCATCAGATCTACCTCAAAGCGCTGACTGCGGGGTATGGGCTCCGCTTTGCTTTTGACCAGATACTTGGCGAATTCCGCTGGTGATCCGAAGGATTTGATGGGGAACTTGCCAAAGCGTCCGTTCGTCTTGGACACCACATAGTAGATCGGATAGGCACCGGGTGTCACCTGTATGGGCAGCTCCTCCGCAACTCCTTGGCTCACCACATTGATCCTAGACTCGAGGGGGTAGTGCAGCTGCTTCTGTTGCTTTGTTTTCAGCTTCTGCTTGGGAAAGGCTTTTAGTTCGGGCGTGTTCGAGTATTTCAAATCGGACTGCGTTGCTTCACCAGTGGCGGCTGCAGCCGTTTCCTTTTTGCCCGATCGCATGCGTTTCGAGTCCAAGTAGAGGCGCTGTCGTGGCAGCTTGGCACCTGGACGCAGTGTTTGTATCTGGAACAGTTCCGAGTTCATTTGATTGCCATTGCGATCCAGTTTCGAGGGCAACTCCAGGGGATTGACGCGTATGACCTTCTGTGGTTTACTCTCGATCTCAATGATATCCTCCTTGATCACATCCTCGGGCGTCTCGGCGTGGATAAGCTGCAGAACTGCCCACAGTGCCAGCGCCAGCAGCTGCCAAAAAAGATAGCAAACTTAGTAGACACCGATCAATCTCAATCACAAAGTCAATCAATCAAATTACCAAAAATTGTCGAGTGCCGAACATGATTGTTAAACCACAAATGGTACACAAAAATTAACTACGTGAGTGTGCGAATTTTGGGTTGTCTATTCCAAATTGGAATCTACGTTTCTAGCTACAACTATATTTGTATCTGTATCTTTTTTTTCGGTTCTATCTTTTTGCCACTCCGCGTTTGCGACTTTAGTTAAATGCTGCCGTTTGACGACTGAGCTGTGATCTCAGTTCGCAGTGGCGCTGTAAGCTTTGCTGTCACTCCTCTCCCCTCTGCCACTCCCCTTTCACCGCCTCTGCCACGATCAAGTCCGTCTCTGCTCCGTTAGATTCTACTTAATGAAGTGGCCTTTTGTTGTTTGGAAATGTGGCAACAGCAGCCAGAACAAATTATGAGCCAAATTTATGTAGAGGCTAACAAATTGTTAGTTTATCATTCACCTACGAGTAATGTTCAGCGCACAAGTCTAATGACTTGATCATTAAATTTGTTACGCTCACCATAAGGAAGAGTTTGAGCCACACAAAAAAAATACTTTTATCAATTAACTTTAAATTATAACGCGGAATAGTTAGACTATAAATTTGAGCACAAAAAGAATTCCAATTAAATTGCGATCGTAAAATATTAAAAAATTATGAACATATTTTTTAAGTATTAAATTTAATTAATTTAGTAGCAATAGTTTAAAATTTATATACAGAAGAGTCCGGTTATAGCGACACCGCTTAAAGCGTCCGTCCGGTTATTGCGACGAAAATTCAATGACTTTCTGGTTCCCTGCTCCTTGGACTCCGTTGGTCTCCTTTTGGTTTAAGCGTCTACCGACGTCAAATTGTCGCTGCCTTGAGTGTCGTTATAACCGGACTCTACTGTATTTAAATACTTGAAATTATTACAGTAACATTTTAATTAGTTTTAACTTTAAAAAGTCTTAAAAAATAAAATAAAATTTAGTTAGAGTATTTTAAGTTAGTTATATGCTGAAAGTTATTTAAATTTTTTTAATATTTTATTTATGTTTTGTTTTTGTGCTAATTTGTCATCCCACAGGCAACGATCGAACGCACAGTGGGTCATGGCGCAGAAACAGCTGACGAAAATTAGCTGATAAACAGGCGCGTAAATTAAAATATATAAATAAAAATAAATACGCTGTGTTTATAATTGTGATTACCTCACTGATTAATTTGCCGGCTTCGACCTCCGTTTGCGCAGCTTCCAACTGCGGCACCGCCCCCTGCCGCACCCACTGCCTCAGCCACGACCGTCTCAAAAATCTGTTGCGTCTTATTGCTTATTGTTGGAGATCTTTGAAGAGATTTCGTCAATTATCGAATGCCAGGCACCATTAAGTATGCATTACGAATTATTGTAATGGAATTATTTATGATTATTGCGAATTGAAATTTAAGCATGCACAAAAACAATAAAATAAATATAGGAAAAAATAATAATAATAGTAGTAAATGATAAAAATACTTCCCCCATTCAAAGCGAATTTTAATCTTTTTTTATTTACGTTGCTTTTTAGAAATTCTAACAAATGATTTTCAGCTGATTTGCTCATTAATCTGCTGGCCAGCCGGATTAAGTTAAGTATTTGCTTTAATAGTAAACAATTATTAGCTACAGCTCAACATTGACAGTGTAGCTTTAATAAGCGTGTCTAATTTCAATTTGCTTAATGCTGTCTATAAACGTGGCCCAATGATTTATGTCAAATTTATTAAGCGCTAATTAACGAGCAAAAATTGGTACTACAAAAAAAGGAGGGATTAATTTAAAACTGTGTAGCAGATGCTTAAAAATAGTTCAAATTTAAAATTTAGTATATTCTAAATGATGTAAAGCAGATTAAATATATAATAAACATTTATAGAAATATGTTAAATTTATACGTAAAATATTATGTTACGGCATTAAGGTTAATTAAGATTAATGAGGTTCCGAACTGACCTCTACATATTATTATTAATCAAACGCTTATTGAGCTTAAATTGAACTAGGTACAAAGTCAAAAGAAGTCAAGTTTTTGCTGGGAAGTAAGTAAATTTTGGCGTAGCTTTTTGTACGCTTCATCGTAAAGATTCACTTTGGCAGCGAATCGATGGCAAAAAGAATTTATGGCACTTGACGGGATACGAGAGCAAGGACACAAAAAAGCAGAAGGATTTAGAGCAGCAACCGCAAGTTAAGTAACCAAAAGCAATGCAGCTGTCGTTGCCTCTACGAGACAGTAATAAAATGTCAGCACAATAAGGATGGATAGAATGGAGTAAAAACTGGTAGGACATGGCTTGAAAGGGGTGTGGCTGGAGGCTGTGGTAAGTAATATAGCCACTTCCATTTGCATCTCCATCATCGACAATGGCTTTGTCGCGCCATCGATTGTTATTCAAAGCAGTCAAGACTAAGACGTTGCCTATGTTGGGGGTAATGGGGAAAGGGTTTGGGTGAATTTGGCTTTAGTTTAGCAAGTGTTTGGGGAATTGAGCAGCGACTCAACAGGTTTTAGCTTTTAAGCCCTTTTTTTGTGTTAAAATTGCGCCCAGCTCTAGTCAATGTCAATTCTGTAATCGCTAATGGATTATTTAAAGTGTGCCCAGCTCTCAAAAAACACTGCAAACATTTTTAGAATTTAAAGCTTGCTAGGTCTGGAAGTGAACCCCCTGCCCAGCTTGGGGCGCACCTGTAATTAGATTGCAAAGCAGCAGAAAAAAAGGTTTGTCGTGTGCCCTGATATGGGTACAACACACACTCCAGCCCCACCTCAAAGGGTCAACTCACAGGCGCAACACATTATGTTGACCACAAAATAAGTCGATGGCTTTTTGGTCCTTTCCTTTCCTGCGGCCAAATCCGGTCGCATTTGTTTTACGTGTGGTGTAAAATGTTACTTCTGTTTGCTTCTTTTTTTGCTTTGGCATATATCCTGGCCATAAATTACATATTAGCTAGAAGGATCTCTATAATTTACGAGTGGGTTAAACATGACACCGGCCACAATAATTAGGCGCGAGTACTGCTACAGGGTATGGGAGTAGTCTCTGCTTCTCTCTACTTTGGGCCAACAAAAGATTAACTTGCTGACACTTTGCTGACTCGCTTCTATTTTTTTTGCTCTTGTTTTCAGGGTGGAAAGTTCAAGTTGTTTGTCGTCTCATCAAGAGTTTTGTGGCTTTTATTACATGACAATTACCACTATCACAGCCATATGCGACACCGCATTTATTCCCCATCCACACATACGATTTCGGTAATCGTAAAAAAGAATGAAACAGCACTTTGGGTAGCAAATAACCGTTATGTGAACCCCCAACACGCCAATGGGGTGTGGTGGGGGCAAGGGGCAGGCTGGGAGGTGTAGTCTTCAAAGTGTTGGCAGTTGCAGTTTAGTTTCTGGCTTATCTGTTTAAGAAGTCGTTTTGAGTAGACCTTGAATTTAGCTTTGTTCTAACAAATGTATTTCTTTGTTCACTTGATCTTAATGTTATTAAGTTAGACAAGTAGTGAATGTAAAACTTGAATTGCTGCTCATATCTTTTCAAAACTTGTACGTCAAAATAAAAGAGTTGTCTGAGCAAAGAGATGACCGCCTGTCTCTATGAAGAACTGGCTCTTGGAGGCTATAAGTTTCAGTGACTGCAAATTTAGGATTATCCTTCCCTCCTGCTCTACGCTGATCAAGTTTGTTATAGAGCTACATGAAAGGTCTCAATAATAGTCACTTATAAGGCGTATGACATAATCGAGGTCTTATTGGTCATCTTTTTTATACATTTTATATAGGAATTTTCAAAAATAACTAGTAATTAGCTTTGAAATCCGAGTTCTTTTAGGTGTATCTTAACAGAACTGACTCCTGAAGAATGCGGTGCACTTTTAATGTTCTTAGTTAGCTTAAAAATGGGAAACTATCATATAAAGCTGGCATTATAAAATAGACTGTTTATCAGTTTATAGTATGTCCAAGTTGTATATCTTTAAAATATAATATAAGTAAATTGATTATCTGTAATTAAACTGACCAGTTGGTATTTGAAAGTCTATTTGCTTTATCACATTTCATAGTAAATTTGCTTAGCAAAGCATAGGTGAAATTATCATATAAAAAGTCTCTTAAAATATCTTATTAAAGCCGAATCATTATAGATATAGGGATAGGAGTTGCTACTCGTATTTTAAAGGCAAAAATCATTTTGGCTTTGCAGAGCAGTCGACGGCAAAAATGCTTTTGTTAGTCCTTAAAATATTTAAGAGCTGCCTCACAGGGGCAGGCAACGGGTAGTAGGAGACTGGGGTAGCCACCTCTACAGCGGCAGTTGGGCAGCCTCAAGTCGTGCACCTAATGCCGACATTGGACTCACTCCTCAGTGCTCAGTCGCTGCGAAAGGCCACCAATGCGACGATGGCTCCGCCCCTAAATCGTGTGGGGCGCACACTTGGAAGTTAGACAACAGCGCAAACTGCGCAGCTGCAGGAATTTTGGGCTCGTCCAGTTGGCGCAATTGGGTCGAGAGGGGTGGGGGGAAAACGCTGGCGATGCCAATGCGGGTCGACTACGGCCAGCAGCTCCAAAGACTGTTCCAATTCCAAACTGTTTCGCTGTGTCAAGCAGCAGCAGAGCATTGAACTACATAGGAGACGACAGCAGAGGGAGCAAATTACAAGCCAATGGAGCAGGAGTGGGAGTAGGAGTAGGAGCAGGAGCATATGTGGATATATTTGTATATATATATAATGAAACTAGAATTATGTGTGGAA
Organism: Drosophila acutilabella; assembly: GCA_035046005.1. Taxonomy (NCBI): domain Eukaryota; kingdom Metazoa; phylum Arthropoda; class Insecta; order Diptera; family Drosophilidae; genus Drosophila; species Drosophila acutilabella. Next base: position 8,175,354 of record JAWNOK010000024.1, on the reverse strand, counting down.
TCAGTTGGCAGCTTGCTAAGTTTGATTTTTAAAAGCTTTTAATCCACGAATCTGGTAGCTGAAATATAAGTGATTGGCATTAAACAGTTTAAGAAGTAGTGAAACTGAGTATAAAATATATTTATTTATTAAAAGCCGAGCAAAGCTATAAACTTTATGTTAAAATATTGTTAGAAGATTACTACAAATTTATAAATAATAAATTTTAAATATTAATCTAAATTTAAGCTGTATAAAAACTTGATTAATTTTTAAACAATCAATTTCCCATGTTTTGATGAATAAGAGATTTAATTGAATTTCTTTATGTTAATAATATTCCTTATACATTAATTTTACTGTAAAGTGTATAAAATATTTAATAATTTAATTAATAATTCAATTATAAAATAATTTAATAATAATTTGATGCTTTATCCTAAAAATGATATGCCAATAAGCCTAAAAATATTTCTAAAATTTGTGCATCAAAATTAAGAGTTTTAAGCATACATTTTATTATGTTTTATCTAAGTTGTGTGGGCTTTGTTAGAAGAGTTAAGCTAAGTTTCAGTTACCTCTAGTTACCTCAAATTACAGCAGTGAATCATAGTAACCCGTTAGCTTTTAGCCATTTCAGCTGTCAGCCATTTGCATTCAAAGCACGCAGTGCCAATTAGCGCTAATGCAAGGCTCATAATTTCACACCTTGCGGCAGTAAAACTAAAACAGGTGAGTGAAGCAGGGGTAGAGGTGAAAGGGGGAGAGTTGTAGTGGGAGAGAGAGAGCAGCAGATGTACAGAGAAGCATTGCAATATTGCGGTTGCCAGTTGGCCAGAAATATGCGGCAAAATTGGCAAACCAGTTCCAGTGCCAGTGCTAGTTGCTGCTGGGGAGGAGGAGGAGGAGAAGGAACAGTAGGAAGTTCTGCTGGTTGCACCTCATGCAAATTGTGGAACTGCTGGCAAATGGAGCATGTGAAGGCTGCTCTGCTGCTGTAACTGGGTCCAGTAACAAGGTTTCATTGGACTCAACTTTGGAGTGTATTAGTGTGCGTGTGTGTGTGTGTGTGTTGCGGCTTTTGGACCCTGCCATATTGTGTTTGGCTGTTTGCAAGGTGTTGATTATGCCTTTGATATGCAAATGAACCGGTTTCACAGTCACTCAGCCAAATGGTTGAACTCAGTTCACAGTTCCCCGTTCCAGAGACCGCCCCCTTCTCACAACCCCTCTCCCACTCCTGCTTAACAAATGGCGCTAATGATGGCTGAGCAGCCGAAGATGACACGCTGACACCTCCTGGCACACATGATACGCACATGACCACCTAAAAATACTTGTAAATTCAAGCTAAAAAGGCTAAAAAGGGTTTCAAGCACTCGTCGATTACGAGGCCAGGCTCATTTTCATCCCCAATTAGACTCATTAGGCCAACAAGGCTTTACAATGGCCATAAGCGTAGCCCTCAAAAAGGTGCGAAGTGTGGGCGTAGCCAAGTGCTGACTCCTTGGAGTGATTTACGACACAAATTACGAGCTTAAATGGACAAACATACGTAGTTTTAATCATGGGCCTACCCACATTAATGGCTCGTATACGACACCCAAACTACTTAACATACCTCGTCCCCAAGTGGGCATAAAGAAGGTGACATAAATTAATTAACTTCTTTCACAACTATCAGGACACGTTCCTGGCCCACATTAGTTTTGGCCCGTTTTTTATTGTGGCCAACAGCTAATTAAGTCTTCTAATGCAGAAATCGTGTTTCTAAGCTGATAAAAATAGTTATTATTTCCATGTAGCATGTATTTATAATTATGATTATTATTTTTAATTTTTAATTTTGTATTTCTTGTCTGGCAACTTTCTCATCTCAAACACAACTCAATTCAACTCAACTCTTCTCATCACAGTCGCATTTGTTTTGTTTGTCAATAAATTGCTGAATTTATCATTGAGTTATTGTTCAAGATAAGCATCTTTAATAATAGAATTTAGATAATTTTAAAGAAAGAATATTATGTAACTTTAAGTCGCACTTTCTTGTTGTCAAAACACATTTTTAATCTGTGTATGGTGACAATAGTATGGGGCTTTTTGTTTGACAAAGGCTTCAAAAGTAGTCAGTATAAGAAATGATTTATTAATGAGCGATTTATATAATTAATTATATAATTATTTACTCTAAACCAATTTAATTTGTCTGTTTTAGCTAATAGGTTTGATTGGGATTAAGATTTTACAAGACAGTTTAGCTGTGGCGCCTAATGTTAACAGGGCAACAAATGAACTCATAAAATCATTAGTTTATTTATAATTAATTCACATTAAATTTATATTGGTTTTAAAATATAATAAAGCTAGGAAAGGATGTTAATCTAACCAATGGCGGCCTACATTATTTATTTGTATGAACCAAAGATACGCCTTTTATTATTTATTATTTATCTGAATAGTATTTTATAAAGTTCAGAGCGCTTATCATCGTTTATTAAAATCAAAATATTGAATAATTTATTTTATTTTTTTTTTTAATTATTTATTAATTTTTATTTAAGTGAACATAATTTTTTTTAGTCATTTACTAAGAGAAGTTTTTAATATTCAGACTTTCTTTTAAGTAATCAAACTGCTTAAAACGTCTTTTCATAACTTTTATTCTATTCTTTCTTTCTTTTCATCTGCTTAAATTTAGGTCAAATACATCTCTGAATCAGTTCCATTGTTTTGCCTTATTTCTGTTGTCTTTTTTGCTGTTTTTACATTTCAAAATTGAAGTGCTCGAAATGCAAATAAGCAGCAAGTTGGGGACGTTGTGCTTAGAAATCGCTCTCGCGGGAAATTATAAATATTTAGGCTAGAAAGAAACGAAAAAAAACACAACGTGCATGGGAAATATTTAAAAAAGTTGCGCCTAATTGTTAACGGCCGCCACCGCTGGATGGCACTTTATGAGTATTCTGGGGACACGGAAGCGAAAACGGTAACGGAAACGGAAACGAACTCGGACATTGAGTCTCCATCTCCGTCTCCGTCTCGGTGTCGGTCACAAAGTTCTTACAAGTTGGCTGCGTATATTAAACACCAAAAAGTACGTAAATTTTACACTGCAATTGTGAGGGCATGAAATTGAATTAAAACGGGGCACAATGGGAAATGGGGTGGAGGTGGTGGAGGAGGGAGGCCGAGTGGCAGCCAATGCGGAGTCGGAAATGTGACCGCGCCTGGGGCGACGGAACACGGAACTTAACTGGCATTAATTATGACACATAGAGCCGGACGAGAGTCCAGCAATGGGACACGGCAGGTCCACATGGTAAACGCATATGGCTACACTGTAAAAAATAGTACACGCTTTAATATTGGGCATTGAATTTCAAAAATTTTTGCATCAGTGAATTTTAAATCCACTGCTTAACCAAAATAACTCTTTAAAAATGGGTCTCTTAAACGACTCTTTTTTCACAGTGTACGACCGTGCGGCGGCTTGGCATTGACATGGGGGCTGGGATAGGGCCTTGAATTGTGGCTGACTTTGGGTTTGGGTGCAATACATGGACTGTGCAGTGTCAAGGCAGGTGCGTGCTACGGCAAAATTTAATTGACCAGCAACAGAGCAAAGCAGCGCAGTCAAGGACTTGCTACAACTGACACAGTAGCCCTGGGTGCAGTTTGCAGCAGGGTTGGAAGCGGAGGAGTGGGAGTACGGAGCTCTGTGCTTCACGCATTACGCGTTTACGTTAATTCCATTGGTGTTGCAATTGTTGCTGGTCTGGCAACCTTTACGTTTTGGGCTGCCCACCTGGGAGTGTACATTAAATAATTACCGCAAATGGGCTTGGCGATAATTTTTGCACCAAAAACCCGCGGTAAGGGCGCAAAAAAATTTTAATTGTAATTGCGAAAACAATAAACAAATGTGCCACGCTCTGTCCAGTGTACAAGGTCCACTGTACAGTGTCCTTTGGGCCTAACAGGACATACGCAGTGCATCTATAGGTACGCAAGGGATATGCCCATTGGTTAATGGTTCATATCTGTGGAGGGAATCACATGGTGTGCGGCACTGGCAGATACCCTACGCAACAATGACAACTCTCAAATACCCTTAAATATAAGAGATTAGGTTTCTAAGCATTCCAGAAGTAAGCTCACAAAGTTCACACCGTTATAGACTATCCCAAGTACAGAACCCTAGAGTTTTGTTGCTCAGCTTGGAAAAATTTCAAACCTGCTCAGGGTTAGTGTAGGGTTATTGCTTTCAGCTCAAATATAAAGCATTTAACCTACACCTACCCAAAATTAAAACTGGCATACCCTGTTTATTCTACCAAATGCAGGGTATAACTCGCAGAACAACTCGCATTTTATTTAATTATTGCCAAGGGCTGCAATTCGAATGCAAAGACCGTCTGTAAAAATGCAGTCAGAGTGCATTTAATTTGCATAAAGCATAGCATACCTTTAGGCGCATGTACTAAATTTAATATGCCAGCCCTTTAAAGCGAACAGGAAGAAGCAGCAGAAACATTAACGAGGTGTCAACGCCATTTCCTACACCTCCTACCCACCTACATAGCTGCTGCTCCCAGGTGTACCGTGCTGCCACCCCAAAAACACTCCCAAGACGGTCATTTTGGGACAGCGACTGTTTAAAATTTCATCTCAAGGTTTCTAAAATTGAACTCAACCCGTTTGATTTCTCAGCCGCAGCTGCTGTGCTTGTGTTTGTGCCATCATTCAACAATTAGTTAATTTTTAAGAGCGTCGATGAAAAATCCAACCAAATTAAAACAAACAGTTGTCGCTGTCAGAACGGTGTAAAGAAGGGGGTAAGGAAGGAAGGCATACTCTGGCCCAGGACCTTATACAAGTGTCTTTTAATTTCTTATTAGCGGTTTATTATCCCCGCGGACATTCGGCCCATTAATATGCAGCAGCCGAAACTGAGTTGGCGTCAGTCTTGCCATTAATTTTAATGAGCACAACGCGAGCAACAAGCGAACTGGGCTCCTTGAGGCAAAAAAGGATTAACTCCCTCCCGGCATACAGTTAATTACTTAATAATTTGGACAGGTGTTATTTTTGGCCAGCCAATTTAATAGCACTGCCTTTTGTAATATTAAACTTGAGTAGGTTAGAATCTAGACCTATTTCTAGTCTAATGAAAGTAATTAGCTGCAATCTTTAAACCTAGGTTGAACTACTTTTGAAGAACAAGTTTTATTACACTTAAATCTACACCCGTTTCTAGTTTGTTTCTAGAGTTAGTAGTAGTTCTAGTAGTTAGAGGCTTTCTTAGCACATGTATAAGTTTAGTTCTTATTTATGCTCACTAAAATGCCTCACTTAAACCAAAGTGACATTCCAGCTCACTGAACCAGTTCATTTGCTTGCTGAACACGCACAGCGTCTGCTCAGTGCTTTGGATCTTTGACAATTGTCTGAGCTTAGCCAACGATTGGCCATTAATCCGTAATTTGCTCTTTGACGGCACTGTGTGGTTAATAATTTTTAATGGGATTCGAATGCCATAAATGGACATACTTGCCACTCTTATTTTAGACCGATTGGCTACTAACTTGGCTATGACTTTTTGGACTCCAATGGAATTCGCGGCACGTGCAATTGTCTGCACTTGGAACACTTGAGCGACATTTGTTAGTAATTTATTAATGTTTAATAGCAGTATTAGTTAGTAGTAGTAATTAACAGTTAGCCCTTTTTAATTTATGAACTGCCCTTGCCTTATTGGGCCAGCAGTTAAACATTTAATCAATGTTCCACAGCGAATATCTGAAATCTTCACTCGGTTTGGTGCCTCTACAGTTATAAATATTTATGAACCTGAGGCCAGAGACCTAATGACAAAGTGATAAGGACAATTAAGGAGAAAGCCACTGGACGGCAGTGGAGATGTCTCTACATTGGATGGGACCACAAATATAAAATGTGTCAACGCATTCTTCGATCAGTTTGTAAACAGAGAACAAGAGTACAACAAACTGCTGTAAAATATTACTGCATCTTTGATCACTTGTCATTCGCGATGATGATGAACGATCTCTGAAGCCAGTCAGCCAGTCAGCTGACCCCTTCTACCTCCCTACAGCTGTGGACATTCCGCGAAACCTGTTGACAACACTTGCGACAAGCGAAACGATCTTGCTTTTTCTACTCTCAGTTGATAAAAAACCGAACATCATAAAACAAACAATAAAAAAGCAAAGTGCTGACCAAGGTGTCGATATCGCACAATGGTTTTAATGATGGGATCTTGGCCAACAGTCGAGTGAGGAAGTGGCCACAACACTGAGAACCACTGCCAAGTTGTTAACAAAAAAAGTGAAACGTGGCTTGTTGCAGCAAATCGCTGAGATGCCATCGCTGATAATCAATAATTTTATATTTCTGCCACAGCCTGAAAGTTTACACACACCCCTCACCCCCTCACCCCTTGCCAGAGTCATTTGCTCGTCGGCGTCGGCTTTCTGTGCGCTCAAAGGCGACAGAACTTGGCTTAAATGCAGCGCAATCAAAAAGTGTTTGCCTTCAGCCATTTTCAAACAGGTAAAAACTGTACTCATCATTTATTTTTATTAAAATCATTTAATTTATTTGAATTTATTATCTTTTTAGGTAAGGAAATCGCAACTTTAACCACAGAGGGCTTAACAAGACTGGTAATAACTTTGGTAAGCCAAACTAGACTTTTTTTTAGAAGCTGAAGCTTAAGTCGATGTCTATCCTTCCCCATATATTCCATAAGAATTTGGCCATACCCTCGTAAGTCTTTTCTCTAACAGGCATATAAGAAGCTCTGTTGATTTAGCTGCAGTTGATTTGGTATGCAAATTCAGTTGACAGCCCAAAAGCCATTTACAATTTGGTGCAAACGTTTGATAGACTTGTGTTTAGACAGGTGTGTGTGTGTGTGTGTCTCCTGTGACACAACACACACTTAACCCCAGACTTCAGTCAACTCACTTTTAGCCCACAAAGTGCAAATCCGTGCAAACGCGTCAGCCACATTTCCAATTGGCAACATTTGAACCCACTTTGAACTGTTGACACGTTTCTGATTTGCTTTCTATTTTTATTTCATTTCACTTTATTTTTTTATTTATTTATTTTATTTTTTTATTAATGCGCAGAAATCCAGGCAATTTTGCTGCAAAAAGTGCCAACATTTCCATCAAAGTTCGACGATGGGCAAGGAAGTGGGAGTTGAACCCTTTGACACACGCAGCTGTTGATGTAGATTGGCTGCTGTGTCATGTTGCCATGTCACGTAGCTAGCCCCTGCCCCTACTCCCAACCCACTCCATCACCTGCTTACTGGCCCTGTTCATGTGAGACTGGCAGCTAGGAGTTCCAGCTCAATTAGAAGTCAGTCGAAATGAAAGTCGATTCTAATGATGATTGCCAAACCGCTTATGAGCTGCAATAATAATCTTACGTTCTACACTCTATAGACTATGCTGCACACACAATCAAAGCAGCAGTGTTGCCAATTAACTGCTGTAGTGGTAGGAGTCAAAAGATGGCCAAAAACTCTGACTGGGCCCAAAGCAAGTGCGGTTGCAGAATGAAATCAAAAGTACTTCTGCTGTCTGTCTGTCTAACGTGCTGTGGACCAACGCTTGATTGGGTTGCTGAGGGAGGGGTGGGCAGGAGGGTAGCAGGGGAAGGAGGGGTAGCAGGGGAGCTACTGAAATTGTACGGGCGACTGAGCCGCAGACGGAGAGACTATTTGACGTGCAATAAAAATGTTGGTTCTTTAGATTTGCCATATAAGATTTTTACAAATGTTGTGTAATAAGAGGTTGGAAAGCATGACCTGAAGTTACCCTGCAGTCTAAAGTAACACACATATCAGTCTGTTTTAAGCTTGGGCTAACAGTAACCACCCTTTCGCCTCTTCTTCCAGGGTATCTTCTAAAAGGCCAACCTTTGTGTGCGACTGTTTCTCAAATTGGATTTCTGACCCTTTGGTCAGCGATGTGTGAAGGTCCTTCGGCAATTGCGAATGGGCATTTGTATTTGCATCTAATACATAAACATAATGCGTTAATTTAAAAGTATATACCGCCCAAAAACGGAAGACGGCCAAAAGCAAGATGCCAACAAAAAACAGCAAAAATAAAAAATATGCAAACATTTTTGCTGGTCGGTAATCAAATTTGTGATGTGTTTTTTTTCCTGGCTGCTTCTTCGAGAGAAGAAAAAAGAAATGTAAAATATGAATTGCTTCGCAGTTTTCCCCGAGGACATGTTTCTGCTTCCTGCCATGACCACAGGACATGAGCGATACACAAATAAACAAATGATGTAAATTTCATTTGCACATTTCACATTTTGGCATTGAAGTGAATTTTTTTGCAGCAGCCACATAAACAAATTACAGATATTTATTATGGTAGAGGGAGGAAAAAACCAGCAAAATCCTAAAACTATCCCCCAAAAAGCGAAATGTCATTTCAAATGCAGAGAGAAGGCAAAACTCACGAGGGAAAGCGAGGAAAACTTTCGACAATACGTTAAGACCCTATCGAATTAGATTTGGATTTACCAAAAGTTCTGTTACTGGGCATTTGCATGTATTTCGCATTTATCAAGAACCCCCTTAAATGTCATGCCGTTCAGAGTCTAGACATTAAAAACCACTTTTCTAAATAATCGAATAAATTTCAACACAAAAAGAAAAGAAATATAAATATAAATGTGTCAAATGTATTTGGAATTCACGCACAAAATGTCAATATCAATTTGAAGTCCATTTCAGGCGACTCTTAAGCTAAACGTGAATGATTTGGTTTTAATTTAAAGTCAGGCTAATGCGCAGGTGCTACTAGAAGGTAACTGGGATTTGAATGATTGACAGGCAAAGATGTGACAGTTAAAGGCATTTAAATAAAGGCAAGGCATGTGAAAGTTAAAGATTTGATTGGAATTTGGCATACTTAACCATATACATAAATATATATAGCTTTAAAAATCTGAATAAGTATATAAATCGCCAACTCTTGGCTTTTTTTTCCTTAGTCTCGTTAAACTTATAAATTAGCATATTAATAGGCTTGATAGCGTTAGTTATTGAAGTCAAATAACTGTAAGCTGATAGAACGACCCACCTCCCTCCCCAACTCCCCGACTTCACATATATGTAGTAGTTGACTGCCGCAGAGGGCACTCGGGGGTGCCATAAAAAATTCACACAACAGCAATTTTGCAGTTAGCTTCTTTCTCCGCCCACCTTTGCCACTCCCCGTTTTGAAACAAAAACGAATCAAGTACCTTGATGGACTGGGTAGCCCCTTTCCACTCCCGTTAGTCCCCAATTCTCATACCCAAGTCCATTTCCGCTTCCATTTCCCAGCGCTTTCCAATTTTGATTCGCAGCGATTAAAATTATGCAAACACATTATGGTAGCTGGTCCCCAGGATACGGAATACGGTAAAAACCTTACGCCGTAAACACTCAATATCTGCTGCCGCAAGTAAGATTTTTACGGCCGTATAAAACAACACACAAATCGCTTAGCTATTTTCTATGCAAATTACAAAATTACCCAGAAAGCAAACGGCACTAACAATTCCAATAGATAAAGACATCAAGCACTTTAACATAATCTGTTCCGAAACAAACATGTTAAGTTTCTTGGGGCTTTAAGTACTTGCAAAATGTATTAAAGAAGTAGGAAGTAGAAAAAAAAAAGACACAAGAAAAAAAGCATACACTCCGACAATAATCAAAATAAATATAAAAAATTAAAAAAATATAAAAAAAAAAAAAAAAAAAAAAACAAAAAAAAAAACAAAAAAAAAAAAAAACACAATCAACACACCCCCACCCACGCACAAAACCAACTTCCCCTTAAACCCCAAAAAAACACCCCATCTCTTCAATTTAGATGTGGGTTTAGATACTACTATATCATATAAGTATGTATGTAGGTAGTCTATTTTATTCTTTTTCTTATTTGTTTAACTGTTAAATTATCTCCGCTGAAGTCTTTGCTGGCAATGCTTTGCACTAAGAACTGTAAATTAAAGCGAGAGGCAAGATTAAGCAAGAGAGTTTGCATGAAGAGTAGAAGGAGTGTGGGTAGAAGATGATGGAAAGAGAATTCAAAGCAGTGAGAGAGGCTGAGAGCGAGAGCAATTGCATAAACAGAAGCACTGTGAGAGTATGAGTGTGTAGTGCAGCGTCTACTGGTGTATGAGTGTGTGAGCGTGTGGGGTATGGGCCTGTGCCTGTGAGTGTGTGCGTGTTTAGCTACGTCTGTGTTGGTTGCCCATGCGAGTGTCCATTTTTAATTAACACTTTGACAATTTGACGCGAAATGCATTTTGTGCGGTCGAACTAATGCCCCAAGTGTTGCTGCAACAGTTGCAACGGTAAATGTAACTGTGACTGTATGTGTTACTGTGTATGTGACTGTGCATGCATTGCGATGAAGCTGATAACTCCAATACAGACAGAAGCGAGAGAAGTGAGTGCATAAAATGTTTAGAATGCGACTGAAGTGTCAGAGAGCAGCCCCCAAAGAGAGAGGAAGGGGAAAGGGAGACGGGGTTAGGGGGTAGAGAGTGCACTGGTCGTCTAATGCCACGTCAGGGGGCTGCTCAGCCCTTGCCACAGGCTGATAAATGTTGCATGCGCCTGTGTAACCCAATTACCGTTGCAAATTACTCACACCCAGCACAAGTGTGTGTGTGTGGAACAGGTAACACGAGAGAGGTGTAGTGGGAGGGGGGTACGGGCTGACAAGGGGGTAGACTCTAGACTCGCTTTGCATAATTGATGACAAATTGAAATCATGTTAATGTTTCTCCTAACACATGTGTGTGTACGACTGTGTGTGTGTGTGTGTGTGGGTAACCATTAAAAGTATCGATATTTATTGCAAGCGCAAAGACAACTCTTTCCGTGTAGCACCTCAAATGCTTTACCAACAATTGTTGACCATAAATTCATCAAGAAGCCAAAATCAAATTGCCAATGGATCAATTTGTGGTTGTTAGTGTTTAGGCCAACAACGACCCGGTCCATGTCCATGTCCGTGTCTCCCAAAGGACGTATTTGGTGGTCGTAAATCGAAATGAGCTTCACATAAATTTTCAATTGGTCAACTAGAATAGGAATGTGCAAAAGTGGAAATGGGAAAACGGGAAAATGCAAATGGTTAAAGCCTTTAAACTGTTTTGGGTACACAGTTGACTCAACTGAGATTAGTTGGCCAGCAGTAGAAAGTCGTTGAATATAAACAGATTTCAATTTCGAAGATCAACAAAAAAGTAAACACTTAAAATACCAAAATTCCAAGATGCACGCAGGCGGTGCCCATATCTCACCCACGGAGCTCATCAGCAGCCTACAGCTGTCGGGCGAAAAGGATCTGGATGAGCAGATCAAGAAATGGATCATGTGGGACAGAAATGCGGCCACACTGCAGCAGGTGATCGATGCCGTCAAGGAGAAGGACTGGAAGGCACTACGTGTACGGCTCTGTCGCTTCAATCTATTTGGTACCGCAGGTTTCCGTTCCGGCATGCGAGCGGGCTTCGATTCTATCAACGATCTAGTGACCATACAAATGGCCCAGGGGCTGAGTCAATACCTGATGGAGGTGTATCCCAATGTGGCCAAACGGGAGTCCCAGGGCGTTGTCATTGGCTACGATGGACGCTACAATGGCAAACGCTTTGCTCAGCTCATTGCCACGGTCTTTTTGAGCTCAAACTTTCGGGTTTATCTGTTTGGGCGCATGGTGCCCACACCGTTTGTCTCGTTTGCCGTGGTGAAGCTCAAGTGCCTGGCCGGCATTGAGGTAACAGCCTCCCATAATCCCAAGAGCGACAATGGCTTCAAGGTCTTTTGGTCCAATGGAGCACCGATTCTTATGCCACACGACAAGAATATTCAGACGGCGATGATGAAAAAACTGGAGCCATTGCCCTCCTCCTGGGATCTATCCACACTGGATGATCATGCGCTGCTCTCGGATCCCTTTCGGGATATCTATCCCGCCTACTACGATGCCATGAAGGCTCTGATACCCCACAATTGTATGGAAACCAACGAGTGCAGTCAGCTGCGTTTCGTCTACACTCCACTACACGGTGTGGGCTTTCAGTATGTGCGCGAGGCATTCTATCAGGCACGTCTTAAGCCCCTGATTCCAGTGGTGCAGCAAAAGGATCCGGATCCAGAGTTTCCCACCACCCCATTCCCAGATCCCTTGGAGGGAAAGGGTTGCCTCAATATGGCCATAAGGAAAGCGGAGGAGGAGCACTGCACGATTGTATTGGCCAACGATCCGGATGTGGATCGTCTGGCTGCCTGCGAACTTGATCCAAAGGGCAGATGGAAGATCTTCAATGGAAATGAGCTGGGGGCACTGTTGGGCTGGTGGGCCCTGGAGAGCTACCTTCTGCGGAGCAAGAAACCCAATGTGCCCAGCTGTGTGATGATTGCTAGCTTGGTTAGCTCCAGGATTCTGGGTGCTATGGCCAGAGCCGAGGGCTTTGTGTTCGTTCAAACCCATGTGGGTTTCAAGTGGATGGCCAACAAGGCCTTGGAGCTACAGGGTCTGGGCCGTACGGTGCTCTTTGCCTTCGAGCAGCCCATTGGGTACATGTTCTCCATGAATGTGCCCGATAAGGATGGCATCAATGCGGCCTGTCAGGTGGCTACTATGGCCAGTTATCTGAGAAGCACCCGCAACATGACGCTGATTGAGAAGCTGCGCGAGATCTACGACACCTACGGCTTCCATGCCACCATTAGCCACTATCTCACCTACGACAATGCCAAGAAGATGACCCAATTGTTTGACAAACTGCGCAGATTCGATGACAACCGTCTCGGCACCTACCCCAAGTGCATACTGAACGGTGAGTTTGAGGTGGCTAGTGTACGGGACTTGACCACGGGACTGGACACCTCCTATGCAGATCGCAAGGCTCGTCTGCCGATCACACCCAGCAAGCAGCTGGTCACCTTCACCTTCACCAACAACATGAGCATCACCTTTAGGGCCAGCGGTACAGAGAACAAACTAAGGTACTACTCGGAATTGTTTGGACTGCCTGAGGAGAAGGAGTGGGACGAGATTACGGAGACCCTGCGACGCATGACTGAAGCCGTCATCACCGAGTTTATTCAGCCAAGTCAGTATGGATTGTCCTAGACTAAGAATAAGAACTAACATCTCTTGTCCCCTACACATTTATTAAATATAAATATTAATATTTAATAAATCCTTTAAATTTTAAGAAGTAAACTTGATTTTTACCTGAAGGTAGTAGGGTTAAGAGGTTCCGACTGTATCTGCTGGATGTTCTGTGTGCTCAAACTGGAGAAAGGCATATTTCTTAAGCAAATTTAAAAGGAGTTTTAAAGGATTTGGTATTGTCCTGTTCAGTTTACGTTGACTCGTATCAAGATGACTTGGCCAAAAGCAGAAAGAAACGTCGACAGCTCATTAAAGTGTCGGAAAGTGCGAACTGGGGACCTCAGAAGGCCAATTATGCGTACAGAGCAATTGCCCTATCTGGAAGACCATGAGGAGCGCTGGGGGGAGGGGCAGTAGCTGGTGCGGGGTGGTTGCAAAGTTATATGTGTGTTTGCGTTTGCGTTAGCAGTATACATGAATGTATCTATGTATCTATGCGAAAGTATCTGCCAAGACAAACACTGAAATTTTATAGTTCGCTGCCTAATTGCACTCTGGGGGAGTTTGAGTTTGTTTTTCCTCTTTCTCTGGCTGTTTACCTCCCAGTTCCACTCACCCTGCCCACCTCGACCTGCTCGGCCCTTTTGTAATCGCTGGCGATTGTACGGAATCAGCAAGTCGCAAATATAATGAAAACAGTGATTAAGACCAGAGGAAACAGAGACATATCGTACATATATGTACACTGAAAGAAATTGTAATAAAGTTATTACTAAAATTAATATAAGTAGATTAATTTTCTCATTATCGCTTCTGGTTTAACTAATTACTGATATTGTTTAGGTATAGTTATACCCTACTAACCTTTTATATATTTTTTTGATTTTCTCAGTGTATTTTCATGAGGGAAGGAGAGCCCAAAAAAACCGTTTGACTGCCTGTGTATTTGGTTTTCAGGTCAAACGGAATATTTCAATAGCTTAAAACGAAGAAAGTCAAGCGTGGCAAGCAGGTGAACAGGTAAACACTGTGGGTTCCCAAAGGTCGACGCCAAATTCAACTTGCAAGTCAAATTTGAAGCGGAAAACAAAGGCGGTGGGGTGAGAGGAGAAGGAGTGGGAGTAGAAAAGGGGAGAAAGGGAGTAGCAGGAGTAGGAGAAGGATACGGCAATGCTGGGCACTACGTTTGTCATCCATTAAATTTGCCCAAAATACAAACTGGAAAAATATTCAACGCACACGAATTAAATATTAATGATTGTCGACGAGGCAGTCAAACCAGCCCCAGCCACTGCCACCCCCACTTACCTGTCTTCAGCAGTACTACACACATGTGTGTAACTGTGTGTGCTTGTGGACCCGCTCTTACTTGGTTATTTGGTTAGTAAAGATACGCGAAGGTTACTGCATTATTAAACTCTGTTTATGCGACATTAGGAACATAAAAGACACCGAAAAACGGCTGTAAATAAGAAAACACAAGCTGTTACACAAGTTTTTCACTTTAAACAACTAACAAATTAAATGGCACATCAGGCGTATCATATAACTGCCAGTGAAAGACCCTGTAGTTATGCGCTAACCAACAATGGAACAGATTGGACAACTGCTCAGTCCCAATCCTGCTTGTGGTACGCATATATATGGCAACAATACCATCTTAAATTCGCATTTGAAATGAGGCACTGCTAAATTGATTACGTGGCACTTGCTCACTCACATCATCAATTTCCGTCCATATGCGCGAATCCGTTTGGGTATCCGGTTAAGGGCGGAACTCGGCATATGACCAGCATTGTTATACGGGTTCTCTTTCCGCACTTCCGGGTCTCTGCATTGACACTCGAAATTTGTGCGCTGTGTTAATTGCGAGCATTTGTTGTTGACTTT
The DNA here is from genome assembly GCA_035046005.1 of Drosophila acutilabella. Lineage (NCBI taxonomy): Eukaryota > Metazoa > Arthropoda > Insecta > Diptera > Drosophilidae > Drosophila > Drosophila acutilabella. Next base: position 8,160,301 of record JAWNOK010000024.1, on the reverse strand, counting down.
GCTTCATTTTGCGGTTGCAGTTTTTCACTTGATTTTCCACTAATTGGGATAAGCATCGGTTAACCGTTTAGAGCTCGTGGCTAAAATCGAAATGAGGGTGTTGGCTGTGGGCGCAAATTACTGCAGTCCTAACTTGTAATTCGAATATAATTCTGATAAATTTATAAGTATATACTTGTAGCATGTGAGTAACTTGATTACTACTTCGAATTATTCTTAAAGTTTGTAATAATTTTTTGCCTGCCATTTTGTAGATTCTTTCTATATAAACCCTTAAATGTTTGAGTATTTACTTTTATCAGCGACTTAAGGTCAAATTTGTAAGCGATTTTGAACTAGAAAATTTGTAAAACTCTTTTAAAACGCTAGTTGATAACAGTTGAGTTTGATTCTAGTTTTCAGACTTCAACATTTCTATGTCATTTCTATTGGGTCTTTCAATATGTGCAGCTGATTATGATTTATATAGTGATTTTTATGCTCTGTGTAAGAATTATAATGATATATCAGGTCAGATTATGCCAAGTTGCTCTCCAGTCTTTGACACATACTTAATTTCTTCAAACTTCAACAAAATCCTGATCATATTATGTGTTTAGGAACTGTTTATCTATTTTAACCCTATTATAATCATATTTGTTTGTCATTAATGTTTATTTCTTATTTTTACAGCTGATTGAAATCTGGAAAGCCACCGATCTGTGCCTTGATCTATCTTTGAAATAAAACGCAGCTTAATATAGAATAGATTTCACTACAGTCAGTAGAGCGGTATGCATAACTTATACAAATAAGTGGGCAGTTGTGATCTAACTATTAAATAACACTGCATATTTCCTGGCAGCTGCAAGCAACTGTCTCACTCGTCTCGTCTTCGCTCCCTCTTTTTCCTTCTCTCTCATAGCGGCAGATTGTGCCTTAAATTGCCTTCGTAGTTGTTGTTGAATTCTATTATTGTTTTCACTTTTGTCGCATAAAAATGACAACAAATTAGTTTGACTGCCGCGTGGTTTCCCGCTGAGTTTTTCACAGTTTTCTTGTTGTTGTTTTTCCCTATATTTTTTACGAGTGCTACGTCCATGTCCTTGAGTGCTCTATGTGCTATGTGCCCAGAAACCCAAACAATAAATTATGTGGATGCTGTTGATGTGTTTTGCGAGAGGTATCATTGAGCAACCCCGCACACCCCTAAAATAGTGAGGCACAGGGCCGGGAAGGGGTGGTGAGGGGACTTGGGCGTGAGGTCCTTCAGTCGACGTGTTTGATTAGCTTTATTAAATATGCAAACAATGAAATTTTGTTTTGTTTTTGTGAAAAAAAGTGGAAATTTTTTCGACAATTCAATTAAATGCACGCGCAGAGGAAAAACGAATTTAATTTTAATACCTTTACCGTTACCTTTCCCGTTGAATCCCACAGCGTAGATATATGCCAGTAAAAAACCTAATGCACTTCCCCCTTTTTTTTGTTTATTATATATATATTTATACATCACTTTTTTAGCTTTGGCCAGAAAGTTGCCGTCATAAATAAAAATGCTGCAGACAAAAAAAAGCCAAGTCGGCAGCAGACTTTAGATTTATGAGGCTAATGAATTATTTAAATTCACAGATTTTAAAGAGTATACCTTGTCTCTTAATTACAGGGTATAGTTGGCAGTTAAACAAAAAAAAAATGGGCTGTGGCCATTAGAATTTCCTTCGCCTAGTCCTCCAAGTTCCCAAGCACCAATAAGAAACAACTGCGGTTACCAAAGAGAGCGACGCTGAGTAAGCAACGAAAGAGAGCAGCCACACAAAGAGAGCCGTGTCTGCACTGCTTTACCGACACGCGCGCGCTCTTGTGTTGAGACAGCAGACAAAAGCTTCCCACAGTGCGTTAAGTGCAGCGCAGTTTAAGGGATTGAAGTGAAATTAGTTGCTATTAAACTAGCACACTATAAATATACTGTTAATAATATTATTATATAAAACTAAAATAAAAATGTTAAACTAAAATTTTATCTTTTTTCTAGCGGTTTTTTTTGTCAACCTTTTGCACTACTCGAGTGGGAGTTGGATGAGCGCGAATTCCCCTGGGATCACCAACCAAAATCCAACTACGCACTCAAGTCCACATGTGTAAGAGGCTGTATACATGTAGATATAGTAGAAGCTGTACTTTTGGGTCACTTTCCACCCTTTGAAGGTCTGTAGTAAAAGGGCTGCATTCACCGTTCGTTTAACTGCCCAACAAAAAAGAGGAAAAAAATAAACAAAATGTAAGGAAAGTGCACATATTGTATAAAATGGTTCATTAACAACATTCATTAAAGTTGACAAGTCAAAGTAATTATTTCAGCCATAACACTTCAAAAACTCATATTTTTTCTCAAAAAATAAGTGTAGTTTCCACATATGGCTGTATACACTCAAAATTTAGTAAACTAGCAGATAGAGTAAAGGTATTTAATATTTTACATATTTTTAAAACTAATTATATACATAAGAAAATACAATATTCTCTTCAAACTTGCGCTTAACTTGTTCTTAAAATTGTTGGTTTATTATACCATTAATTATACTTTTAAATTATTTCTGTTTTGGCTTTCTTTTACTGTCCACTATTTAAGCAACTATTTTGTAAGTATTTATTAAATGACTTATATTTAAATTTAAATTGTTTTTGCCCAGAGATAAGCTCTAAACAGCTTTAAGTCTGCCTGATTTTTTAAGTTTTCTATGCCTTAACTCCGCTTGGACTCCGCATTAATTATTCCGGCATCAGTCAGTGCGATTCCATCAGAGAGCCCGGATTTATGGCACAGCGCTTTGTCGCTTTACTCGGAGCATTGTTTAACAATTAAGGGAACAAGTTGTTTAACTTTACCTAAACGGTTTAAGTCAACAGAGAAGTGAAATGCATTTGCCAATGGATTGTGGGGGGAAGAAGTCCATCAGTGGCTGCCACTGTGCTCGGCATAGCTCTGACTCCCCTCCTAGTGCTCTTCCTACTCCTTAGTCCCTGCTTCATTTCAATCCTTCTCCTCTCCTCTACCCTCCTTCCTTGTTGACGGCTCATCAGAATGCTGCTACCTTCAGTTGCTTCCGCTTCCGATGAGCAACAACTTTTCTTCTCTTTTTTTTTGTGCTTGGAGTGTTTGTTTCTCTATACGTTTTTTGTCCAATTGAGGTCCAGGGAAATGGTTTTTGCTTCTGCATCTGCATCTGTGTCCATTGCCAAAAGCTTCGCTGAAATGGCAAAAATTTGTCAGGCGATTTTCGTTGACGTTTGTTGATTTGCAACCTGCTATTTTTTGTGTTCCTTTTGACTGCTTTGTTTATGTTTTTTTATTGGTTCCCCTTTCAGTGACTTGAGGCAGGCATTTCGAAACTGCCCGCCCACAGAGAGTCCAGAGCAAAACATCGGTACAATAATTAAATTCTCGCTCAGTGAACGGAATTAACTGTTGTCAATTATCCATGTGAGGACCTGCCGCTGCTTTCATGCCTCTAAATAGCAAAAACGTGGCTGTCTTGCTCTTAGCCGCCAATAAAATGTCACTTGGCCAGCGTTGGAATCGGCATCGCAAACACAAACACACAATCACCATCACAATCAATGATCATGATCGCGATCACCGCTCGTGTCTCCGGCGTTCACTGAATTTGGCATTTGGAATCGTTGGGTATTCTCCGACCAGGTGGCGTCTTCTGTGGTGGCCCCGGACCACACAAGTTGCTTAATTTGTTGCGCTCCATGGCCCCAGCTACAAGTTGTCTCCGCTTGACTCCCCATCAATCAGTAAGTCTTTGGCCCGCTTTTTGTCCCACTGTCACTGCCTCAGCCGCCTGAATCTTGTTTCATAAAAATTCAGAACACGAGCGAAGCCATGCGCTTTTTGCGTATGTCTCTGACTTCCACTACGAGTAGTAGAATGAGTACGAGAATGAGTACAAATACGAGTACGAGTACGACTATGAGTGTGAGTATTGCCACATTGGTTGAACATTCGTTAGTACTTCTCCTTGATCCACTATGATTCTAACAGTTTCAACATTTAGTACTTTTAGTACTCTGTACTCTTTCTCTATCTCGTATGGCTTTACTCTGTCTTCTATCAAAAAAGCTTTTAAATAGTATACTAATATTTAATAGCACACTGATATCGACAGCATACATAATATTATTTATTATTTGTATACCCCGTACTCTAAAAAAGAGTAGAGAGGTATTGAAATCAACACCAAATCGTCTGCACCAATTGAATCTCTGCTGGCTCTGCTACAAAACAATTCACAAGTTATTAAATAGCTTAAGCAGACTCCCACTCTCTGCGCTAATTGCGCTCTGAGATCTCTGCCGCTGTTTGTGTGATTGTTCGCGGACGCCAGCAGAGAGCACAAACGGTTTGTGTGTTTGTTCGCTGCCGTCTCTATCGCACACACTCTTAGACACCCGCTCTATATCCAAATTGCGCTCAGAGATCCCTGCCGCTGTTTGTGTGATTGTTCGCGGACGCCAGCAGAGCGCACGAACGGTTTGTGTGTTTGTTCGCTGCCGTCTCTATCGCACACACTCTTAGACAGCCGCTCTATATCCAAATTGCGCTCAGAGATCTCTGCCGCTGTTTGTGTGATTGTTCGCGGACGCCAGCAGAGTCCACGAACGGTTTGTGTGTTTGTTCGCTGCCGTCTCTATCGCACACACTCTTAGACAGCCGCTCTATATCCAAATTGCGCTCAGAGATCTCTGCCGCTGTTTGTGTGATTGTTCGCGGACGCCAGCAGAGTCCACGAACGGTTTGTGTGTTTGTTCGCTGCCGTCTCACACTCAACCACACACACTTTCAGACACCCGCTCTGTATTCAAATTGCGCTCAGAGATCTCTGCCGCTGTTTGTGTGATTGTTCGCGGACGCCAGCGGAGCGCACGAACGGTTTGTGTGTTTGTTCGCTGTCATCTTTGGCGGTAACAAGTAGCACTCTCTGTTTACTATTTACGTCTGCTCCCGCCCTCTACTCTCTGTAATTCAATTTAAATTACAATCTGACGCTTGCTGCTGATTCTGATCGCCTGGTGTTTCACCCAAAGAAATCTTCGATTTTGGCCTTTCGCGGATTTTGTTTCGCTGGACCGCTGCGATCTGCAGTGCCTAAAATCGTTAGAAATTCTTGCCGAAATACCAGGCCAACAGAAAGATCAGCAGGTCGCAATGCAAAAATTATTTTACATTAACATTGAATTAACATTGACTTAACAGTAACATTGAGTTAACATTAACATTGAATTAACAGTAAATATCATTAACCTTAACATTAATTATCATTAACATTAACATTAATTATCATTAACATTAACATTAATGATCATTAACACTAACATTAATGATCATTAACATTAACATTAATGATCATTAACACTAACATTAATGATCATTAACATTAACATTAATGATCATTAACACTAACATTAATGATCATTAACATAACATTAATGATCATTAACATTAATGGTCATTAACACTAACATTAATGATAATTAACATTAAAATTAATGATCATTAACATTAACATTAATTATCATTAACATTAACATTGAGTTAACATTAATGTCGCTTCCTGATGATTCTGTTCGCCTGGTAAATCAGCTAGAAAAATCTTCACTTTTAGCAGATTTCTGATGTTTTTTGCTGATCTAGGGAGCTCACGAGCTGCACATATTTTAACATAAATGCAAGGCAAATAAATTAACAGCTGCTCGCAATGCACAAAATTATTTTGCTTAAGTGACCATGCCATTAACCTTACCAAACTAATGATACAATTGGTATATATTTCAGATCAGCAACTAATTTTAAAGCTACAAAAATTAAAAGATACTTTTTAAATTAAATATATATTGAAATTATCACAAACTTTCTACTTCCCAGATAAACTAATTATTTCTTTTTTTATTCTTTATAATTCTCTTCTTTGTTCGCTTCCCCAAATCGAATTCTTTAGTTTCTTTAGTTTTGGCACTTCATCGATGATGAACTCTTCAGCTGTGATGTGATCACGACTAAATTCGAGTTTAATAAACATTTTATAAAACAATGAGCAATAATTTAAAGATAATTATAGCTTAACTAAAAGATTAGGTAATCAAAATATATAGCTATGACTGAGTCAGAGCCTCTACCGTAGAATACTGTTAAATTCGTTTGATTTAATGCATCTGCTAGTTAATTCATTACAGTTTGAAAATTACGTGGAATAAATTCTAATAAAAGACGTGCGAGATGTGTGGAGCGAGGCAAGTAGGAAAGGGTTGAGTGGGTGGCAAACCAAACTGAAGGCATCATCTAAACGAATTAGCCGTAAACCCCAACATAATCAAGTAAATTAATAGCTCTGCCAACAGACAACAGACAGGAACAGGAGCTGGAACTGGAGTTGGTACTGGAACCAAAGACTGTAGACGAGATCAAAGTAATTAATTATAATAATTAAAAACTTTTGGAAAAGCCGTGCTCCAAAGTCGACAACCAGCGAAGTTGTGTAAAACTTTTCAGCATTTGCATGTGGTGTGTGGAAAGGGGAAGGATGTGAGAAGTAGGAGATTAAGGAAGGGGTGGAAGGGGTTGGCATAAGGCAGTCAGGGGGTTGTGCGCTCGTGTGGACGTGTTCTACCTCACACATGTAATCAAAGGGGGTAGTTTAGACTAAGGAGTTACTACTTACTACACTTCTGTGAGTAGGGTATCTCATAGTCGAGCCTACCCACAACTATGAAAACCTTTTATACCCAATTTCTGCAATAAAAATAGGTTAAATATCGTACTACAGGGTATCTCGCAGTCGAGCATGCTGCATTAAAGTGGTCTACTTATCCTACATGCCAAGAAATGCGCTAATTTATGTTGATAGTAAGGAAAATCTGTAAATTGACGTGCAGGGTATATTCAGTCGAGCATACTCTAACTACTCTCCGCTCCTTTTACCCCAAATCCAAGTAAGTAATGCAAATATTGCCACTCCAAGCTGTGATAGATGCTTTTAATATGTTACAGGGTATCCATTAGTCGTTAAATGTCAACTGTTGCTGTATTAACTTGTTTGCTTAACAATCTGTGGCCAAGTTGCCGCCTGGTTAAAGCGCCTGCTTGCTGCTTCTGCTTCTGGAGCTGGTGGCAAAGTGCGTGTACCTGTTGAGATTTGGGCAATTCCCAGAGCAAATAACATATTCATATTTTGTGCTGGCTGCAACATCTTTTGATTTGCATGCAACGTGCCACCAGGTTGAGTCCATTAGTCACTACCCCACCCCCTAAGGCCGCCCCTCCCTCCCCCTCTGAGTTTGTGGCATAGTTTGCCATTTGTCATCAGAGCACTACGTGTAGTTTTAATCAGCGCTAAGAGCCTCCTCAGAGGGTGTTATGTGTGTGTGCCATCAATTCCGCTTGGCTGGTTAAATGCGAGCTGAAAGCATTTACCAACACTGTCTTGACATTGTTTGTGCTCAGTGGCGCAGGCTGTGCACTTTTTGCGAGATTAAACCGCATCAGGCGCAAACCGAGCGACAACTGCAATCAGCTAAAGTGACTGGTGAGTGGGGATTGGTGTGCAGTGCCACGCCCACTGCAAAACCCCATTGAAAACACATGTGTGCTTGTTGTGGTTGTGTGTGTTTGTTTGTGTGTGTGGAATTTAATTCATTTTAAATTACAATTCCAAATATTAGAGGGTATTTAATTGCTGCTCTGCTTGTGGGTCCACTTGCCCTTGTTGTCCAGCACGGATTGCTGTATGTGCTGCTTGATGTGTCCCTGCTTATCGGTGGTCCCTGTGACAATCGTAGTGGTGCCCTGGGTGCCTCCATTCACATTGCCTGCCAGGCCGTATGTGCTGGTTGGCGAATCCTCACCGAAACGTTGACCAATCTCAAAAGATGGGCTGAAATGCAATTGATTAAACTGTGGCCTTCATTTCTTGTTAGTATTCCTAACTCACCCGAAGTGCTGCACGACGGAGCCAAAGCTGGAGGTGCCATCGGGGTTCTGTACGGTGTGTGTAGACTGCTGGTGCACGATGCCATCACCAGATGAGCTGCTCGACGAGGAGGACGATGTGGACGAAGAGGTGAACACCTGACGACGCAGACGTCTCAGCAAACGTGCACTCACGGGCTGTACAGGCGATTGGTGACCCTCAGAGTCCAGTGTGTAGATGGCTCGGGGCACAAACTGACCGGCCTCTGGAAGGTGCAAGCGGAAAATGGAACAATAAATAAAATGTTATATAATGATGTAGAAATAAAGATAATAAACTGATAACTAGTACTTAATTGAAAGTCTTTAACTACATAATTTTTAAATGTTTGAATGCTATACAAACAAAAAATTAATATAAAATCGATAATTAAAGGTTTTTTTTTTTAATTTAAACATATCAGAAAACCAAACAATTCAACCCAACAAATTATTCCCAAGCCAGTTACAGCTTATCATTTCTGGACTGTATTTAAAAAATATAGAACAAAAATTAAAATAAAACTCGATTACTAAAGAGAGCCCAGAGTATTGCCCAAAACATAAAAAGTTTTTTTAAATATAAAAAAAATTAAACAGTGTTTAACTTCCATATAGTGTATTCTATGCTTTATACAGTCTGTATAGATTTTATGATTAGCTAAATATTTTTAATATTTTTCTAACAACTATTTTCAAAACCATTTATCAGATTTAATTTGATGATGAACAGCAGTTGCGAATAATTTTTGTATAGAAAATAGGATAATATATTAAATCTATGAAAAATATATAAAATTAATGTTGACTTTATCTGAAACAGTTAAGTATACTTTGTTTGAAGGACATTCAGTTACTGTACATATATTATATACATAGATTATATTATACTGACTTAATTCCCATAGTTTCTGATTTCTTCCCGTTCTTAAGCCGATTACAAAAATCCATAAAATATCTAAATTAATCCCGTCTTGACGCACAAACTAGATTTAAATTTAGTCATTATCGTCATCATTATCAGACACAAGTCAGACATTACATGACAAGTTATTTTGATGCCGTTAATCTGTTTTCTGGCTAATTCCAAACACACAAGTCTCATCAAATTTAAATATTTTGTTCTACGCAACTGGTATTTTTTTATTATTATTTTATTTCTGTTTTCTATGTTTTTTTTTATTCTGTGAGTAGACATATTAGCATATTCAAGGCTTGATAGATGCTAATAACGTTTGGAATCAAGCAGAGGATGATAATAACAATCGATTGTCTGGTTGTTTGTTTTCCACTGTTGAAAATAGCAAAAGCGCTAATAGACGATGATGTAATTGCGAATTTTGTTGGTAGAGTCAGTTAATTAATTTTATTAACTTTAGTAACTTCTAACTCAAGTGTTTAATGCGCGTCTGAGATGACGCACAAACCGATCAACTCGAACTTACCGGAAGCGGCATGAACGACGACGAAAAGGGCGAGGGCGATGACGGCGTACTTCATGTTGTTTAGTGTTGTTTTATACACAGATCTATAAGTACACAAAGAACACACACACACACACACACACAGATAATTAGTCAGCAATGTCAAGTGATGATCAGCAGCAGGTTTCGAAGGTGCGGCGACTCACCGAACGAAAGACTTAGACGACGAACTTGACACGTGAAGCTACAGGTAAAGTTTCAAAGAGACTAAACTTACGTTGTCGATGTGGGCCGCTTTTATATGGAAATTTTAACGCGCTGACGTAGTGCGAACAATAAGAAGAAGAAACTGCCAAGTCGCAAACCAGACTCAGTCACAGACTGAGGCACAGACTGAGGCACAGACTGAGGGCCATTTTATGACTGGCGGCTGGGACATAAGCCCCAAGAACTCAAGTGGAGATAGCAGTGTCTTAAGCCGTATCTTAAGCTGCTGATTCATAGCTATGTACATAATATATCTGCTAATGTAATTTTAACATTTCCATCTCTACAATCTACTCAAATGTTATAGGTATACCCAAAAATCCCCACTGATATTTAAGATATTATAGATTATATAGAAACTTGCTAAACAAGATCAGCAATAGTCGGTTTATTTGGGGGGATTTTGCTAAACCCGATTTGGTTTTACTTTTTCGCTTAGTTTTGTTTTGTTTGTTTTCTTGTTATTATTATTTATTTATTTATTTTTTTGTGAGCTTGTTCAGGGCTCTTCTTTCAGGTGCTCATCCACGTGAGACTCTCTCGTCGGCTTGCAATCAATTTTTGAGTAAAACTCTTTCTTTTGTGTACTCGCCTGTTGGCCAAGTGTGCCTCTTTTGCGTCCGAGTGTGAGCTGAGTGTTGAATTTATTTTCGCTGACCTTATTCGTGGCTTCTTTTTTTATATATACCAACACAGACTGATTCTCATGCTGTTTCGGGCAATAACCTCAATCTTTGTCCACCGTTTGGCGTAAATAAAATGAACTCGTCAAAGAGTTTTTTGCCAGCTTTTTGATGACTGTGCTGTGCTGACTGAATGAAGGTTTGAGGGGGCCCAAGAGGTGTGAGTGGCGGCTAAAGTCAGTAATGTTTTCTAAAGCAAATCAGCTGATTGAATCTTAATTATTCTCTTAGCCGTATAATCATTTAAAGTAGTTTTAAATCACAAACTTTTCCATAATTTTTCCTACCCAAAAACATTATAAACAAACCTTATAACCCCTTAAGAAGGAAAAGAAAATATTCTAAACATTAAAATTATTTAATTTAAAAGCGGTACCGCTTGAATTGATAAACCAGCTAACAGCTAGTATATATTTTTTGAAACTGGCTTATTAATTCACGCAATACTAATTAATAAAGCGATTTACATGCCAGATGTTTTTGTTTGAATGCATAATTCGATTATAAAATACTTTAACAACGTTTCTTTTACACAAACAACGTAGACATCTATTTTAAAATATAATAATAAAACCAGTCAAAAAAGATTCAAGTCATAACGCAGATACAAACCACTTTTTGACGTTATCTCGAGCGTTGAATAACAAAGGTGTTTTGGCCACATTATCGGCCACATCGGGTATTGCAATTTTATAACTTTCCCCTAACTTTAGCGCAGCTTTTGCTCTTCACTCCTTTCGCTCTGTTTAGGCCAATTTCAAGTCTGTTTATTGAGAGCTTTTGTGGAACAGTTTAAAACAAATATTACGCAAAAACATTAAAATTATAAGCAGCTTATAAGAAATAATCAATTATTATATAAAAGTCTGTTTTATTTGACCGCCTTAGTAAACAATTTGTTTTGGATTAATCTTTGGATTAAGTGCTGTCCAAAAACCAATTTTGACAGCAAAAAACTAACAGCTGAGGGACAAATGAGTACAAAGTCGCATATTAGATTTGTTTTAGAAATTTTGCACACGTTTATGGCAAAAGATTAAATAAAAACGTTTCTGCAAATGGTGACAGGGCACTTTTCACAGCCACAAGAATTTTGCTGTTTTTTAGCAGGAAAAACCAAAGGAAAAACTCTGAGGGTAGAAACAATTTATTATTTGGAAAAGTTGAACAGTTGAGCAGTTTGGCTGGTGAGCACATTAATCATTTGTGTCCGAGATGTGGACACTGGCGAATTGAGGCACTGACAGCATTTGAGAATTATCTTCTTTTTGTGGGGCTTGCCAAAAAGTTTTGGATGTGCCAGAGCAGCCCTCGGATTCAGGCGGTTCGTGTTGAAATTACAAAAATGCTGTGCAATGTGTTAAAAAACCAAAAAGCGGCCAGACCCATAATAAAAAAAAATAAAACAAAATAAAATAAAATATTTCATTCACACAGAGACAAACGGCATAAATTTCCTTTGAGAATAGATTCGTTTGCTTCGAGACAGATGCAGGAACAGCAAGACAGAAGGACAGGAGGACAGGGAGACAGTCTGTATAAAAAACATGCAGTTTGAAGGGCAGGGAGGGGGAGTGGCTGAGGGTGTCGTCATTTACAGTTGCTGTTCGTTTCAGGGACACTGGCGGCTCAAGGTGATTATATTTGACAGCCGACCTGGGACAAACCGCCTGGACCTCAACGGGACATGGGTAAAAAGTGCTCAATTCTAAACGCAACTTTAACTGGAATTTAATTTCAAACTCCATTCGAAATTGGTTTTAGAATTTCAGTGGTTTTTTAAATATTAAGCTATAGTTTCTATCTTTCTTAAGACTTAGCAAACTTTCATCTGTAGACGACCTGAGCATAAAGATGAGTTGTGTTTTGGGCTGCTTCTGTTTGTGTTTCTCAGTTGGATTTGCTCACGCACTTTGCTGATTTCTCCGGTGATTTTTGCAATCAGGAAATGTGCACAAAATAATGCATGGCAACTGGGACATGATTAGTTTCACGGCTACAATATGAATAGCAAGTGTTGGACTAAAAAGAGTGGAGTAGCTAAGAGAAGTCGAGGGCAGCACAGGGCTCAAGAAGTCAAGGAGTCAGCAAATCAAGAAATCCTTCAAATTAAAATGTAATGAAAGCAGGACAAAGCCAACTTGTCTGCCAGAAACGTGATGGTCAAACTGAAATGCAGTGAGGTAAGTGAAAAACGCGTTGGGCATATGAATGAGTTGGAATGTGGCTCTCAAAAACTACACAGAGAAAAGTCGGGGACTTATATAAGGTAAGGAATAAACTCAGAGTGAGTTTTAAGCACTAGAAGATATCTTAAACATATTTTAACTTACCATAAAATCCCAGCTAAATTAAGACTTCATCGCTCCTTTTAGTAGCAAACTTCTTCTCCGTGTAAGGCCCACTCAATACCACACCACTCCATCTAATAATCCTGTCCTTGGTTTTATTCTGTGCAGCATATGCCACTCCTCTTTATCCTTATCATTGTTGGCAATTATTTCATCTGCCTTTGTTCCTGGGAATGGCAAATAGACGTTATGCCATTTTTGGCAATTGGCACACGCCGGTACATGATTGCATCCGTCCAGGAAGCTGTATACAAGACAGTACTCCTTCCGTTTTGGACAGTACCTTCCTGTTTCCTTTGCCTAGGCCGATATCATCCGCAATTTTCACGCCCACTTTGTTTGATGATGACAAATCTAGTTGCGTGTTTGCCGATTTGCGACGTTTATCGGATTGGCCATATTCTGGGCCATTTACAGTGCATGCCACGGCTTCCTGTAGTTGCCATAATTATGTTTATTTTCCGATACAGCTCCCGGGCTCATTTAGGCCACGTGGCCGCCACGGGCGGGAGTCGTGCGGGGTGGGCGGAGGCGGAGGGGAAGTATCACGAGCGGCACGTGCTAATCGGCGGTCGCATGTTGCAAGTTCCATGTTGCATCCACCCCGATAAACCAGATACCAGTTACAAGATACAAGTCTGATAATTGAAATCGCTAAGTCCAACAGCGCATCGAAATGGCTTCATTTAACTTGGCCATTTTAGTGGCCTGAACGAAGCCCGAAGCCGTGTGACGGCTCTTAATGATTTCCACATACTCATTGCCAGCACTTAGCTGATTGTCTTGGCCAATTTACATATCGAAATACAGTTAGAATTCGCACACTTCTTGCGTATCTGTTGAAGTCTTAAATAGGTTGGAAAAACAGTGATAATAGTATTATATTTAAATGAGGAGTCTGAAAGTAATCAATCTAAAAGTAAAAACTTTAAGAATTAATTTATTTTATAGCGAAACTTTTAAGTAAATCAAAAGACTTAAAGTTTAGAAAGTGATATAGATTTGTGAGTATAATAGTAGTTAGTATAACAGCATTTAGTATAACAGTAACAGTTAAAGTTATATAATTTATTAACTATGGGAATATAATGTATAACACTAGCTCGTATAACAGTACTTGTATAAAAGTTATTTGTATAACAGTTGCACGTATAACCGTTATTGCAAATAATTATTAAATTCATTAAAATTTCCCCACCAACATCGTAAGCTGAGACCATATTAGTTTACAGCGATAGATTTGTGGGTATAAAAGTAGCTGGTATAACAGCATTAAGTATAACTACAGCTAGAATAACAGTAATTAATAGAACAGTTGTTAGTATAACAGACATGGTAATAAAATAATCAATTAATCAGTCGATTGGCCAATAATTTGCTTTAACTAAACTTAAATCCAATTTGCAGCGCTTAAATTTAAAAGGTAACTAAAACACACGCACACTCATATGTGGGCCAAAGTGTGTGTGTGTGTGTGTTGCATGTCGCGCCCAAAGGATGCATAAATTATAAATGAAAACCTCACACAGTTGAGCGGCTTTTTTGGAAAGTTTGACGAAGAAGCAGCAGATGAAGAAGAAGTGTGCTAAATATTTTAATACGTGAAACCATAAACCTGAGTACGATGTGTATTTATAAATTAGCTTTACGCACACACACACATGTGCTAACAAAATGGCTGACCCTTTGGTGAAGTACCAGGATAAAGGACATGCCAGAGGCTTCATTAGAAATGCCAACTAATGTGCTTGACTTAATAATAATCAAATTTATATGCATGGTTATGTGCTCTAAGTGATGCTGCTGCCAACAAACAAGCCAACACACCAAAAAACCAACAAACAAGTCAACAAAGGAAGCAGGGAAGAGGTGGAAGGACGAAGGACACGAGGACTTAAATTGAAAGAGGTTTCGAGACTAAAAAGTGCCAATATCCCAGCTCAAATGAGTCCTTAGAACTGTTAGTCTGGGTCTTGAGACAGACAGCAGAGATGAGAGAGGTGAGGGGGTGTGGCTGGACTTCTGCGAAGCCACGCCCACGCCCACACCCCTAGCCTATCCATGTCCCGTTATGTTATGTGTTTTATTTGTTGTTTGTTATTTGTTATTTGCTGGACGGCACTAAATGGCCAAAAGGTCGCTCTCCTGGGAGTCGGCCATGTATCCTGCACTTTGGGCCACTGCAGTCTAATGATGAGTCTTGAAATTTTCACAAAAATTAATTATGAATACCGTAAGCATAAACACACACACACACACACACACACACTGGTCTCTGCTGTAAATTGTTTGCTTTATTTTGACAAACTGTTTTTTACGTGTCTTTTTGGCTGCTGTTTTCTAGCCGGCATCACTTACAGCTGAGCCAGAACTTGTCTAAGGACTCAGCCAGGACCTTCGACTGTCGCCTGCAGACAATAAACACAAATTACAGTTACAAATAACGCATATGATCAAATTTTTGTACACACTTCCTTCCACTCGTAAATTAACATTTTCACGTGTGTGTAGACGTGTATATACACAATTACCTATCGGGTGTGTGCGAGTGTCGAGCGAGGCACACATTAACCCCTTTATTTAGAGGGTTGACAGCACCCAGCAGTCGAACGAGGGCTTCTGCTGCCCTGGTAATCTATAGCCAGGGCAGCAAACGAAAGAAAACGAAAAAAATTGAAATAAATTACCAAAACTAAAGGCACAACTGTTCGCATAATGAAGTCAAATTATATAAATTTTGCAGGGATCGTAGCACGAGAGGAGTAAGGGCTGCAAACGAGCTGGGTGTGGCCAGAGGGTGTGAGTCGCAGGACGAGGGCTACTTCAAATTATGCAAATCGCGAGCAATCGGCGGCTCGATAACGAAAACAGAGCAACTACTACCCCCTACCTCTGGCCCTACCCCTACTCCTACTCCTATTCCTACTCCAGCCCTACCCCTACTCCTCCCCTACCACCACCGACTGTGCAACAGGCCGTAAATAGTAACATTAGCGTCAACAAGCATTTGGGCCCTAATCCATTCCGTGGCCCAAAGTGTGACATGTCACTTGAGGCGTGGGCGTCGTCAGCGGTCAAGGGGTAGTTGGGGAAGGGAGTTAGGTAAGATGTCGTCGAGGTCCAGTCTACAAGAGAATGCCGATGCTATCTTTTAATTCGTTGAAATTAACACGAACATTGTTAACCGTAAATGAGCTAATTAATCTAGTAAATGTGTCGTGCGACTGGAGAGCGAATGTCTCCCCAGTCACCTACCCCACCCACTGCCCCCTACCCCTACCCCTACCCTCTCACTTTCCCCCTCCCTTATCCCTTGTTAACATATTGCATGATGCAAGCAGTTCGCGTTTTTGTGGTTCTCCAGAGGATCCTCACACGCACGCATGTTTACACGCTCCCACTCCCCACTCCTCCCTCTCCCTCACCTCCCACCGCCCTTCACACTTTCAACTGCATTCGTCGGTTCCCAGCGGATGCCACTAAACCCAAATGAGATGCATGAGACACATCGTAAACTTGCCCCAAATGTGCTCTAAATAATTTAATAAACATTTCAAATAAAAACCCAAAAAAAAAAAAAAAAAAAAAAAAAAAAAAAAAACAAAAAAACAAAAAAAAAAAAAACAAAAAAAAAAAAAAAGGAATGAACGCACCCAGCCCCCACCCCCCCCCCCCCCAAAATTCAAAAAAACCAAATTTCCCCTCCTTTACATACATTTTCACAAACCCAATATACTCTTCAAATATAATAAAAATAAAACTTTATATTTACAGCGTAAAATTGTAACTTAAATCCTTTACACTATAAAAATGCAGCAAAAATAGTTTAAATAATAAAAATAACAGATAAATGTAGACAGTAATTTTAAATTATAAAATTTTGTAGAAAGTTAAACTACGAATTGTTTAAATTAAGCAGAGAATTGTATGGCGAAATGGAAGTAATTTTATTATAATGGTATCAAGTTTTGAATGGAAAAAAAACTTTAGAAATTTATCCGATTAAAAGATTGATAGTATTTACTTTAATTTTATGTATAATTTAAATAAAGAATTAAATAAAGATCTTAGCACTGATTTCAAGTTGCATACTATCCTGATCAAAAAGTTTATAAAAAGAAAATAGATATAGAAAAAGAAGTAGATATAGATATAGATATAGATATAGATATAGATATAGATATAGATATAGATATAGATATAGATATAGATATAGATATAGATATAGATATAGATATAGATATAGATATAGATATAGATATAGATATAGATATAGATGTAGATATAGATAAATTACTAATAAGATAAAAATCAAAGTTTGTACTATAAAATGTTTTCCATAAATATTAAATTTAACTCTAAAGTATACAGCTTTAACGGCCAATTTAGTTAGCTGTCTAATTAAATTTATATTCACATTATTTCCACTAAATTGGAAGTCTTAAATAATAATAGATCCTTTAGTTAGACACTTGATAAGCTAAGCAATTAAAAATGCACAACTTGTTTGAATTTTGGCTAACTGCAATCAGTTGGCCAAAACTCAATTTCAAATCGCAGCTGTGCTACCAATTTGGGCAGAGTTTTCGCCCCGAAACAGTTGAACTTTGGCCGCAAACTGAAAGCATTTTCCATGGATTGCGTTTGTGTTACGAGTACTGCTAACATAATTGGGAAGTACGAGTCATTTATTATTTTGTTTTATTTTTTATTTATTTGTATTTATGGCATGCTCCAAAGTTGTCTTCCCTTCTTCAACTTATCAGCGACTCTGATCGCAGAGTGTCCAACCAACTGGTAAATATTTATGAAATGAGCAGATTTTTGTAGGAGGAGTGGGAACAGGGAGGGATAGGTAGGGTATGCTGGGAAGAAACAGGTCTTCCCGCGGCTGATAAGACAGTTGAAATGTGCGAACAAGTTTAAGCACTGTGAGAATATTTTTGTGAAGAGTTCCGAGTGAGCTGCGCAAAAAAAGCCGAAAGAAAAATATTCGTTTTTCTCTTATGTAAACATAAACCTTTAGCGACCCGGTACTGAAAGCGAGTAGGGGGTGTTTTGGGAGTAGAGGAAGGAGTGTGTATGGTAGTATGTATGTTGCTCATCTATAAACAGTTGGATTTTTGGATCGTTAAGGAGTTAAATTGGATTTTTGTTCAACTTTTTTCATTACTAAACATTTTTAATTTTTTAAAATACTTTAAATTAGCAACTACTAGAGCTAACTCAACTAAATTTACTTATTATAAAGATAAAACCTCCTGTAGTAAAGTGCTTTAATTTAGGTTAGATCAGTTAGCTATATCATATAGCTACCATAGGTTAAATCGGTAGATCTTTAGTGTATGCTGCAGGAGAAACTGAACCAATTTAGTATTTAAAGTAACTAAGTACAGGGTCTTTGCCAGTCGGCTCGCCCTACTATAGACCTACCTGCTACTATTTTATTTTTTCTGTGTTATTTTCTGTGGTGGGCCTGTAGAATCGTTGGTTGTAGCCCCCTTGACGGCGTTTAGCAAACGCTTTGTAAATATTTAAACTGTTCTCGATTGTTTTGCAAAATCGTTGCATTTGGTCAAACACGTGTTTCACATAATTTAATTAAATTTACTTGGCTTTTGTTGTAGTTGCCGGGACTGTCTAAACTGCCGCCCCCTTAAAAAAGGCGTGCCACGTGCCGCATAAGCTCAGCCACAGCCCACAACGACCCTGCAACAACAAGTTGCACTCGAACACACAAAACTTGACTCAAGTGGCAAACACTTGCAACCAACAGGGGGTGGGGGGCATAAGGGGTAAGTACTCGTTTTGTGGCAAGTGCAATTTTGGCCAGAAGGGGAAATGGTTGGGTTTATGGGCAGGGGCAGGGGCAGGTACAGCGCAGAGTTTTTTTAACTGTACTGTAACCAAAAGAGAATTTCTATCAATCGAAACTTTGGTGGTCTCGTCGCATTGTTTGCAGCGCAGACAAAGCAAATCTCATATGTTGTCATTTCCAAAGATACTTTTATTGTCTCGCATCTGGCATCAAATCCACTGAGAGATCGGTTAGATTTAAGCAAAACAGATTCCCTGAATAGAAGACGGAAAAGACGATGACTTGAAGAACTTGTAGCTAGGCTTGACTGTAGAAAGAGAGGTGGGGAGAGAGCGGTATAGAGAGAGACAGAGAGTCAAAGAGCGCGACATATGATTTATGCTCAACTGCTGCTTCCCTTGACATTACTCACAGCTAATTTGCATACTGCCAGGATTCCAGTTCCATTTGCAGTTCCAGTTCCTCTTTTCCTATTTTCACTTGAGGACAAATGCATAAAAGGAAACTAATTAAAATGTTCGCGCCTCAAATTTCCACTCTTCCTTCATTCCCTTGCCCCTTCCCTTCCCTCTCCTTCTCCTCTTTCGCTCTTGCCGTTAATTTATGTCTTGACTTTGTGAATGTCTTGCATATGGAAAACGTGGAAATTATCGCATTTTCCTTTTCTTTATGGCTGACAAATGGGCACATTTACATGCGTTGTTTAGTTTTTCCAGCATTATGTTTCATCACTCAAATTATTCATGACAATTGTAATTGTTATTGTATTTGTATTTGTATCTGTATCTGTGTGTTGTTCAAGTGGAACGAACCTCATAAATTCCTAATTATTATAAATGCCGAAAATCAAAATTATTAAAAAAAAACTAAGAGGTTTTTTAGGTATTGACTTTTAGGCACCGTAATCAAAGGGATACAGAAGGCTAAGAGGTTTGTTAACCAAATACTGGTAAATGGAGGCAGTGCTGCTCCTTTAAAGCTCCTATATTCTGGTTAGGCATCCACAGAATAGTCGATATGAAGTCTGTCTGTTCTAAAACTGGTAAAGGTCCAAACTTCCTGTCTAAAGCTTCGTTTTTTTAGCTAAGTAGCAAAGCATAAATTTCTATACATAAGAAACAAACGATTAAATGAAAATAAAATGACTTCTAAAAGTAGAAATAAATCTTCAATGTTTAAAATTTAGTTTAAAAATTCATTACATAAAGAAATTTTACTCATGACCTCAGAACCTCTACTTAGTGCTCTACAAAGTAACCTCTGCTTACAATTGTCAAACCCTTCTATTGCTTACATAACAAGTTGACTTTTCGTTTATCTTTTGCTGGTTAAAAGTCAATCCGCACATTTGAGTGTAAGCACTTGTAATGATGAGTGCGCAGATACCGCTTATTTCGGGGTAAGTACGGCACTGCTAATCCCTTAAGTCGCTGGCCAGCATTTAATTGTCAAGAGCTGAGCGGGTTGGGAGAGGGAAAGGGAGAAAGCGATGGCAAATAATTTAACAATCGGTTAGTAAGACTCTGTCGTGTAATCCAATTGAAAACAATTCTAATTTGCGTTCCGAGTGATTTTCAATGGTCGACAAAAACAACAAACAAACAAGGGGCAGGGTTGGAGGGAGTACCAGGGAGTACTGAACCCCGAAACTGTCTAGAGGGCAGAGGTGTACTATGACAGCTGCTGGGCGGGGAGGGGCAGACACACAGCGCAGTCCCTTTGAGAATAGCGCGTGATAAAAGGGGTTAATCGAACGTCCGACAAAGTTGGACCAGACCAGGCCAACGACTCAACTGACAGACGGGCGGACCGACTGCGACTATACGCTCGGGAGCATCGAAGTCGCCTCAGAATCCCTGGCACGAATTTTGTGGTCGACGGCGGCGCTAATGAGACCTGAATCCAACAACTCAACTCAACCGCGGACAAATTTAAATTTCTTACTTGTAAAAATCAAATATTTGTTGGTAGGGAAAAACTTAGCTCCAACATTTGGTTAATTAGCAACGTCTAGGGACACCTTGGGTTGCCCTTTCCGAACTGAGTATTAAATATAGATGTACTTGGAATTTCCTAGGGAAACATATCGAGTGTTCCAAAATAGACAGCTACTAAATGCTTAACACGGGGTATGTAGGGGGCATTCCCGACTGCAAACAACAGTTGCAAGCATGACAAACAAATGAGATTAAAACAGCCCTTAAGTTAATTCACAGAAACAATACACACACACACACACACACACTACCTCTACCTGCCTATCTGCAACTCTAACCCTTTTGACTTCATAGTGTAAAACCGCAAATGCGGAAAATGCAAATTGTTTGCCTACTGACGAGGCGTGAAAATGTTGTGGGCGGTTTCGCTTATGTTTGCCATTCGTAGATGACACGGTTTCCTGCTAATCCGTTTAACACGCACAGCGGGGGCAGTAACGGAGTACTCGACAATGTTTGACAACTTAATGATTGCCCATCATATACGCTGACTTTAACAGTCAGTTATTTTCTACATCTTGGAATTTCTTTTTAAAAATTGAATACTAATTTTTAAACACACTTCTATTTAATTTAAACTCACTGCTCGTTCCAGCATTCCAAACGTTTCACTGTTTTGCACTGCTTCAAGCAGCAGCACAAGCACAAGCCACTGCACTGCTTTGCCGACACACTTGTGTAAGAGCAGCAAACGCACGCTCTCTCACTCTCGCGCTGTGTGCTTGTTACGAGCGCACGCTCTCTTTGGCAGGCGAGTCATACGTTAGGCAGCAACCAATCAGCGTTGAGCAGACAATGACATTTTGTTTCGATTCCCAAATGGTTTCATGCGTGTGCCGTTGGAATGGGGCGTTGACACTTTGTCTACTCTTGTTGTATTTGTTGTTGTGGGCTCTTTGGGAGCATAGAAATATCGGCAGCAGTTGCTTGGGAATAGCCATAGATAAGCCAGCATTCAAGTGGGACTTGAACTAGGGTTCACTGGGCTCAAGTCTGGCAACACACGCCTCTTGGAGGCACCCACTTGGCAGCTACCGAAGACATAGGCTCCGCTGTGCTGTGTGCCAATTCACAGCGTTCCAAGGCCCCAGCACAGATCAGCGTCGGCGTCCTGTTTTGCGTTGTTGCGCTCTCACTTGCACGCACTCTCTGCTAGGTAAACGTGTGAGCAAGCTGTATGTGTGTGTGTGTGTTAGTGCTCGCTTTGTCTTGGCTCTCTGTCTCACTCAGGTCGTAGTCGTCATCGTCATTGCTAGTGGATGGTTGCTGACAGTTCGGCTCTCGGCGGACAAACACATGCTTCCCTTTGGCCTGGAACAAAACAAAAAAAAAACCACCACTCCCAGCGATAGGTTAGATTTCCATTCGCTCTCAGGCCTTGTGCGCTTAGACGACGACTACGACGACGACTCGCATTCATGTCTTATTGTTGTACGCCCTGCACCCCCTCTCCGCAACCCTGCGCTTGGTAATCGCCCGCTGTGCTCCTGCGGCGCACGCTCGTTTCGTTTCCACCGCGACTTCAACTCTCGTTGGTCGTTGTGGCTTCACTTGCTGCTTGCTGCTTTCGCTTCCACTGCTGCTGTCGCTGTCGCTGCTGCTGTTTGCGTCGCAGTCTGCGCAGTTGCCTTGGCCGTTTGGACGTTTGGTTGCAGCAGCATCGCAGCGGACTCGGATTCAGTTGGGGTTTAACAGCCACTCGGGACGGTAGCGCGCGCCGCTTAAACTTGTTGCGAGACCAATTTTCCGAAAATCCCAAATTCTCCGCGGTGCATTGGCACTTACACCCAAACCAAGGCATACTCCCACACACACACACACACAACCAATACACATACGTATACTAGATTAAAGCCAAATTGAGCCCATAAGCCACCCAAATAACCGTGTCGATTTTTGTGCAAATTGAGAGCTCAGTTTCAGTTACAGTTTCAGTTTAATCCGCTCGCGTCTAATCGATCGCTGTGCCTCTCCAGAGAGCTCAAGTGACTGACCCAAAGAGTGAAAGAGAAAGGGAGAGAGAGAGACTACCTGTGCCGTGTTCAGTGTTTAAATCGAAATAATTGCAACCACGGCCGCCACAATTGCAACAACTCACACCAATCCCGTTAGCAACTATACAAAAGTGAGCGACTACGCGTACGCCGATCTTCACCAGCATCATCACTTCGCTAGTGCAGCACCCCTGACCAGCGGTGATAGCTTCAAGCTGCGCTCCGAGGAGCCGGTCCCGGGCTTCAGCTCGGCCTCCCCATGGCCAACGCTGGAGCTGGGCATGGACTGGGGACGCAAACTCTATCCGACGGCCGGACCCAGATCCGCGGGCAGCATTATGTTCAGTCTGCCGCCCACTGCGGCGGACATGAATCAGCCACGTGGACCGATGACGTCACTTAAAGAGGAACCGCTCGGCGGTCGCTGGCCCATGCAACCAGTTGTGGATCAGACCAAGTAAGTAGGGAAAGTGACAAGTGTTTACAGAGTGGCAAGCAGTGAAACATCAAGTTTAAAAGGAAATTTAAATTTCTTAACTTATTTTAAAATGAATTATAATACTTAAGCAAAGTCTTAACTCCTCCTAAAAGCCTTGGCAACATTTGCCGCAGCGTTTGGCAACATTTTGCATGTTGCGGCAACAAAAAGTTTGCACAAATAAAAAGTCTCCAAAAAAGCATTTGTTTACTTTTGGCCAAAGCCGGCAACGTGCTCCATACAAATGCTCCAGAGGGAGCTATTCCCTGCTACGCAGTCAGACAGGGAGACAGACAGAGAGACAGACAGACAGACAAAGGGGCTTTTTATGGTCTGTGTAACGCCAGCCGCAGTCCCTCAAAGACTTTGTTTTGTTTAGCCAAATATTTCACTCAAAGTTTCACTCAGCAAAGCGCTCACGCACTCGAGCTGTAAATTGGCGTGTAGCTACACTGACAAAAACAGGGGATTAAGTAGCAAAGGCTGTCAGAAGTTGTGTTTAAACAGTTGTACTTAAAGCTAGAGAAAAGGTCTTGAGATGTGTTAAGGGGTTCTTATAAAATATGCGGAGCTGGCTAAAAAATTCGCACTTAAAACATAAATTTTATGTTTCGATAAGCAAGTTTGGTAGTTTCCCAAAGTCTCAACTTAAATCTTGATTTATGTACGCGAATTAGTAGTAAATATATTTATTTTACAGTAAAGGCAAAAAGCTCGTGCCTTATAAGAAATATTTCCCATATCAAATGTGCCTAAACCCAATGCTGCGCATAAATGACTGATTTAAACATAATTTATAGGCTCAAGTAATACCCGCTGAATACAAATAATAAAATGCTATTTAAGCATAAATTTCATATAAATAAATACCATTTATATGCCTAACAACAAACCAGTCAAAGTTTCGAGTTTTCTTGCCGTGTACGACATCTTTACGCACTTTTTGGGGGTTGCCGGGATGCCGTGGATGCTTCCAGCAGTTGGAGCGTAAAGTGCGTGCTTTTGTTGGGGGAGTAAAAGGGGCGTGGGCAACGGGGGTTGCTGGGGGTTGTATTCCGCTCAAAGGGATGGTTTACTTTCACTTTTGCGTACGCTTTTTGCCTTTGCCTTTCGCCTTTCGCCTTGGCGTTCATTTCAATTGAATTAGAAGAAGAGCGCCTTTGGCATTGAGTCTGTGTTGTGTGAGTAAATAAATATATGTATGTATATGTGTGTGTGTTTGTGTTAATGCTGGCTAGCATTTCTCAGGAAAGCTTCTCTCTGACCGTCTGTCGCTCAAACGGTTTGTTTAGTTGTGTCTGAGATGTTTCTAGCGTGAGATGTTTGCGCCGAGAAGAAGTGCGCGTGTGGCCGAAATTGAAAGTGCGAGTCTCGGTGTTACATTGGCTAAAATGACAGCGGGTTTTCATTCCGTACATTCAGCGACGGCAAATCATCAACAGCAGCAGCAGCAACAACATCAAAACCAACAACAACACACACAATCACTCACAAATTCACATTTGCATACACAATCACAACAAAACACTCACTCACAACACAGACAGTCGCAGTCCCATCATCAGTTGCTGCTGCAGGAGGAGGAGAATCTTAATCAGGATCATAATCACAATCAAACACTGAACAATACAAACGATAAGATAATGCGCTGTGATGTGAGGTAAAGTGACTAAAGTTGTTAAAGGAAAAAGTAACTAAATGAGGTTAACAAGTCTCGGCTATAAAACATATTCCCTAGATCCCTGGAAATTAATTTAAAAATAGTTCTGGGAATTCCAACTTATTCTGTTTAATTTATAAACATTTTTAAAATAACTTACAAGCATTTGGGTATTTTCTAAAATCATTTCCATTAATTCGGTTTTCTGAAACATAAAGCAGCTGTATATTTTTTATGTGTGCTGTGTAATCAAGTATTCGATAATAAAAAGCGACTTAAGCCCGAAAAACAATTTTAGCTGTGTTAAAAACACGCTAAAAAATTGTAGAAACTTTTGAAAAATTTTTTAAATTAAATTCAAAGCAAGTTTAAATTATTTAACAATTAATAAAAGCATATCAAAAGCTTAAACACGCCAATAACGTAAACAATTCTAATCCAATATCAAAAATGATTTTTAAAATTTTATTTTAAATCTAGAAAACTTTTGATTGCATTTCGTTTAGTTGACTGTAAGCCCAGTAGCAACTTTAGCTAAATTTATGGCTTAAGTTTCACACAATGCAGTTGAAAAGTTGAAGCAACGAAATAAATTTGACAATTATCGGCACAAGTCAATACACTCCAAGGGTGTGTGTGTGTGTGTGTTTGGGTGTGTGTGCTTACTTGGGTCATACATTTATTTATCAGCAGGCAGTGTCACATATTGTGCTAAGTACTAGTATATTTTGTGTATATAAAACAACAAGAAACTGCAACTGAAATTCGTTCATAAATCAGAAAATATTTTGA
Organism: Drosophila acutilabella; assembly: GCA_035046005.1. Taxonomy (NCBI): domain Eukaryota; kingdom Metazoa; phylum Arthropoda; class Insecta; order Diptera; family Drosophilidae; genus Drosophila; species Drosophila acutilabella. The sequence continues at coordinate 8,134,847 of JAWNOK010000024.1, read as the reverse complement.
AATTTATTTCAACAAAGATAGCAACGGAGTACGAGAGTTGCAACAATGGCCATAAAATGTGCTCAATGCCCACAATTCTGTAAATAAAGTGTCCTTTTTAAAGGACACTGCCAAACATTCGGTGCATTGCAAAAAAATAAAGGCAGAGCAACACAAAAAATAAAATTAAATGAATTTTCACGTGCGGCGAATAGGAAAAACGTGCCTGTGCCTAACCCTGCTACTGCTCCTGCTTCACTGTGCCTGCTCCACATGGTCACCTGGGCATCGATTTCCGACAATTAAATGTTGGCATAATAAAATCAACAGCAAAACGGCCACAAAACGTTTTTCGCAAATTGGCGGCAAGTGCAAACAAGCCATAGAATGAAAATGTCCACAATGTGAACAGAGTCACCGTCAGACTCGTAGTCGGAGTCACAGTCGGAAAAGTCAACAATCGAATGCCGTTTCCACTGGCGTTCTGTTTAGCTCCCTAACCAGTTTCAGTTGAGTACCACGGGGGAGCTTTACGAGTGGGAGTGGGAGTGGGAACGGGAACGGTAGCAGTAACAGTCACTGTTTTTTATTTGCCCGCTTACACAATAACCTTTCTTTCTTTGCTCCTTTCTTTTTTCTTTCTTTCCGCCAGAATGTAACATGTCTGGCATTTATGTGTCGTATTCCCGAACTCGAACATCATTCGGCTGTTGTTTGCCTTTTGACAGTTTGGCGCTGTGTTTTCAGCTATACACTGTAAAAAGAATTGTACTAATAATAAGCTAAAGTCATAACTGAGCTTTGATTGGAATATTATTGGTGCTAGTTTGGTATAAGTTTCGTTGGTTAACAAATTAATGTAAATGATTTAAATAAGGCTGCTTAAAATGATATTTTTACTATCAAGAAACCGATTTATAGTTCGAAATCAGTTTATATTTTTTATATTTATCATTCCTTTCCTTTTTTTCTGAGTAGGCATTTTATTTCCTGTTCTGAACCCTTTTAATTCTATCAAATTGTTCTACTTAAAAGCACCGAATATTTTGCTGTGTACACATAGCTAGCCCTAATTCCATATCAATCCGTTTTTTAAAGTGTAGCTGAATATTTTAGGCAGTAATTAAGTGAAAGAGAACAGATTAATGGCACTATTTAAACCTCAAACAATTAAAAAAAAAATATTAAAATATATTAAAGACATATTTTATTACCTTCAAAGTTTACTTTTATAAATTGTATTAAAATAAATGCACTTCGTAAGTACTTGATATATTTTTACTACCTTCGAACATTAGAGAATCTCAATTCCCAGCGACAATTAACACAGTGTAAGAAATCCCCAGAGCTGACGCTACCCAAAAGTCGTTGAACAAATATTGAAATATTTTTGTGGATTTTGTGGACTTTGTGGATGTTTGCATAAAGCGAAACTGAGTCGATACTTTGGGTGCGGGGTTAGATAATGTACAAGCGATTTATCATCGGGACTATCATTAGCTAGTCCCAGTACGTACTAGTCCAAGTGCAGGCATTATCCTTTGGCAAATGTGTATATAATTGCAGGCGACAAAGCTGGTGAAGGAGTGTGGCCAGATAGAAACTTGGATAGAAACAGTACTACGACTGCGACTACGACTATAACCACTACTTGACATTTACTGAATAAATAATAGAAATCTGATAAAATCAGCATTTTCTAAATTAAATTGTTCGTTATGCATACGAAGCGAAAGAAGAGGTAAGGAAACGAAAGGAAAGCGCAGCAGGAAAACAGTACGCGGCCGTGTGCGAGGGTCGCTCCTGTAGTTAGCATTGTCCGGTAATTGCGCTGACAGCCCCAGACAAAGTAGGGGTGGAGGGAAAGGTGTAGTGCTGACATTTGGCATATGGAACTGGTATGTGAACAAGCCTTTTGGCCCACGTCTGTGTATGTGTCTCTGTGTTAGCCATGGCCTTATAATTACAGTGTTTGCTTGGCCCACATAACATAAATATTTGTGCTTGTCTCGCTTACTCCCTTACCGTCCTTCTGTCGGTCTTACCCCTGCTGGTACCCTGTGTGTTAATTCCTTTATTCATCAGGATTATTGTGTCACGTTGAAGTTGCTTATGCGCTTTTAATGATAGCTCTCACTGACCACTGTCCGCTGACCACTGTACGGTAAACTCTGCCTTTGGCTGCTGCTTAAATGTCACTGTCAAGTAATTGAGTTGTCCCAAAAAAAAAACACAAGTCCTAGTTCTAGCTGCGCAGGGCTAATTACTACGGGTAGACCCACTGTTTACACTACTAATAGCATAATTAGCTGTCTTTTAATATTTTGTGCCTTGTTTTGGCTTCTTTCTAATTGCAGTTTGGGCATTGGCCGCGCCCACTTTGAGAAGCAGCCGCCCAGCAATTTACGCAAGTCGAATTTCTTTCACTTTGTGATCGCGCTCTATGATCGTGCTGGTCAGCCCATTGAGATCGAGCGCACGGCCTTCATTGGGTTCATCGAAAAGGACTCGGAATCGGATGCCACAAAGACCAACAATGGCATTCAGTATCGCTTGCAGTTGCTCTACGCGAATGGTAAGTGCTCCTGTCCCACGTTGGGCGCCAAAGGTATTGAAACTAACTGTTTTTATTCGCTTGCAGGCGCACGCCAAGAGCAGGACATTTTTGTGCGACTCATCGATTCGGTTACCAAAGCGGTAAGTTAAAGAAAATTCTTTAGAAATGAAAGGGAATTGGATATTTCAATCCTAACCTTATTTCAATATGTTATTATATCTTATATCTACTGTAGATATTTGTAAGTCTACAGTTACTAAGTTTGTAATGCTATGAAGCTAAACCTTTATAGTCATTCTCCTGTTAATCTAAATTTTTTTACTTTTACTAGACGCTCAGTTTTAGAGCCATCTGGATTTAACCTGGTACACAAATAGTTTACTTCCTAAAGCTACTATTTCAACCCTATTCACATAGAGTGCTAAAATAGACAGTCCTTAGCTACTAACAGAACTTTATCCAAATAGAAGCACTATATAATATAGCTGCCTTATGAAATCGAGGTTGAGGTTACAAGGTTGAGGTTACGTTACAGCCTGAACACATCCGTTTTAATGCAGATATCTCAATCAAATTCACACATCATGCACAAATTAACCTTATAATTAAACAGATTAAATCTAATAGGACTTTCATACCATTATAGCTGCCTTAAAACCGATAAGACGAGCGCATCCACTCCTGCTCCTGCCAAGGAAAGCCTTTCTTTTCCATTTCCTTGACTCTTGCTCATTTTTTAAGTCTCGCTGACACGCAATCGAAAACAAATTCCTTCCACTTGGCTGGCCACGTCCTTCGATCCTTCTGCTTGGTTTTTGTGCTGATTCGAGCATAAGTTGCATTTGAAATTGATTGTCACGGCTAATTAAGTGTGTCCCATGTCCTTTGTGCAAGTCCTGTGTGCCAATAAATTGAGTCGTCAATTGACTCGTGCTCCCCTCCCCCTCCTGTTGTCCTCTGCTGCCTGCCAAACGAGCAATTCATTCACACGACACGTCGCCGTCAGTCGCGCCTCCGAAAGGGGTGTGTATCAGTGACTGCGACTTCAACTGCGACTGCGACTCTTAGCTGAAACAGCGCCGAGGGCTCTGACCCGGGGCCCAATCCAATTGAACATGGTTAATGCGCTTTGTTGTAGGTGTCCGCTGCAGGCACTGCTCGGAAAATAATACACCGTACTCAGGTCGGACCAGTGCACCATATGTCAGCATTGTGTGAGCCTAATGCGTGTGTCCTCTCTGTTCTCCTTCTGCCTCTTTTCACTCTTTCTTTTTGCTCTTCAAGCGCAATTAATTTCTCGAGTGACAAATTTTTATAGACGTTTGTTTGTTTGTTCGCCCTTTTTGCTGCTTTCTTCGTATTCCATTACTTTCTCGCCCCTTTTGTGGGCGTTCCTTTGCACCCGATCGCAATAAATTTATCCACAAATTATCGATAGTCTCGAACCCGAGTCGAATCGCATCGAATCGAAGCCAATGCCCGCCCGTGTCCACAATCCATTATGTGAGCACTTTTGCAGCAAATGAAATTTAATCACATAATATTACGGACCTCGAAAGAATTTCCCCATTGATGGAAATAACAAAAAACAAACAACGTGCAATTACGTCATAAAACTGAATTTTGCCCACTGATAAACAAAAGCATTAATAATTTATTTTGCTGTATTTGTACACATTTCACTGGAAGTGCAAAACAATTAACTCATAATCACAAAACGACAATGCATTGAGCACATTAAACAGCTGTAAGCCAATCAGAGCTCTTATCGAGAAGCACACTTATGTGTATAAGTTAATTAAGTTAAGTTAAGTTAATTAAAGTTATTTTTAAAGAAGTTGTTTTTGAAACACAGAAATTCTATAAAACTGAAAAACCCTTTTATAAACACTTAATAGCTGGTACAGTCAAGTGATTAATATTCTATGAAGCCTTTTTAATAAAAAAGTCTATGATATGTAAAATTATAATAGATTAAACTGTTTCACAGAGGTGAAATTGGTATGCAGCTTAAGTTAATAGCTCTAATACTTTGTCTAATTGTAGCAAAATTAATTAAGTTATACTTTAATAAAAATAGCTCTCAGATTGATGAAGTTTAATATCCAAAAAGTGAAAGAAAAGTATATGAACGCAAAGCTTATGAAGATAATAGAATAACTACAAAGACTATAAAAGAAGAAACACTTTCCCTTCAAGAAAATTTACATTCAGCTTTAAAATCTACATAAATCCCTATTTACACAATATTTATTTATACTACCGACTAAAGAAGTTTAGTAAACACACTTGGCTTTAACACAATGCCAAAATCTTTGGGAAAACTGTAAAGTAAATTGTTTGTCCTTATGTCCTTATGCCCAACGGTCTGGTCTGTCCCTGCACACCCCTAAAAAGCAGAGAGTAATATTTAACTGTCTGTCAGTTGTCAGACAAGTCTCAAATGTGTCGCAATTGGGCAGGGCACAAATAGCAACAAAAAGAACAATCATTTGATCGGATTAGTATGGATTTTTTTGGGAAACTGACTGGGTTTCCCTAGGCCGAGCCCGACCTGGTCAACTGTCATTGCTTTTGCATACGCGTGTCAGGCGTTGGTTGCATTGTGTTTTTTATCTGAAGCACAAACAGTGCGTAACAGGTAAATCTGAAGGCGCACGTGAGTTGCCACCCCTCCACAGCTTATCGGGGTGAGGGTGAAACAAGAAACTGTTGAAACTGTAGCAGCAAGGCGATTAAACAAGATCAAAAACTCGACATTGTCTTAGCCATTTATGGGAAAGGAATGCAAAAAGGGAACACAGTTGTCAATTGTCACGTGCCGTAGCCTGAACCCTTGCCAGCAATACGCAGTACACGATTTTATCGCCTCACTTCGCTGGAGGCTGGCAAATGTAGCAAATCATCGTCATAATCATAATTACGTACGATCAGATAACTGGCGATATAACGCAGCCAAAGCCAACAACCACCGTGCCACGCCCCACCGCCTACCCAACTCAATTGCAATTTGAGCTAACGAGCAGCAGGAACAGGAACAAGACCAGTAGCAGGACGAGTACAGCTCAATTGGTGCTGCATTCGCTTCATTTGCGCTCATATTTCACATAGAGAGTGTTCACTGTACGCGTCCTCACTGTGGGCCCAGCATGAAGGCATAAAACAAAAGCGAACAAAACTGCGACAACTGGCCAAAATCCTTTGGCTGCCAAATACCCGCGCTTATCGCGATTTACACGCATTATGCGGACGGCCCAAAAAAAATGTGAAAAGCGCAGCGAAATTCTAAACCAAAACAGCGTAGGGCGATGATGATTGACGATAACAGGCGATTAATGCAGCCAGATAAGGCCTTGTCGGATGCATTAGGCCTCAAATTGTGTAGCCTTTTTGGTTGAATCAACTAATGAGACGGTGCCTAAAAAGTTGCAGTTTGGCAGCCATTGTATTGCAGCAGCAAACGCTGGTTATCAGAGATGCGTCAAAAGCAGCTGTGACTAGTAATAAGCAGAATGAAATAAATATAAATTCAAAAAAATTATTAAAATAAAATCTAATAAATGCTAAGGTTTTGTAGAAAAGAGCAATAAAATATTTTGCTCCAATTAATTATATAAACACTTTTACATAGCTTAACATGCCCAGTGATCACTGCTCTAGCCGTGATAAAATCACTATGCTGCGCATCTCTAATGAATATTGGCGCATAATAAAAGCAGCAACAACACATTCATCAAACGCCATTGCAGCTATCTGTCTGCCTATCTGTCTCACTCTCACTCTAGCATAGCATAGCCTTCGCATCTGCATGCACACACACACATGCACACGCACACATAGACGTACGTGCCTATGCTTTCGCTGTCTCGCTTTTGCATGTGCATGTGGCGCTTCCTTTGTCTGCCTTGCACAGCGCTGTGTTAATTAAGCGATAATATTAATTTGTATGTCAACACTTAAAAATAAAGCGCGAACATTTTCGATTAATAACACATTTCACATTTCATTTTGCCTGCCATTTTATCCAGTGCACAATTTGCTTTTGTTTTTATTGTTGCTGTAATAAATTCAACAGATTGCACTGAAAAATCTCCACACTGCATGTGTGTAAGAGAATGTATTTTTATGTGTGTGTTATGCAGATACTGTGGATGTGTTTGTGTTGCTTTTTGCTGTAACTGTGGGTTTTGCGCGGCAATGCGATTAAAAATGCTTTCACGGCAAGTGCATTTCCATTTCTGCGGTCACCCGAATGCCAAAAAACAACAACAACAACAACAGCAAGAAGAGCAGCAGCAGAATGAACTGCTCTTCATATCGCGCTCATTATGCAAATGCAAATGTCTCCGCGCTAGAGATGGGAGTATGCTGCTCCCTTTCACTCCCACTCGTGTTTTGCAACACGAGTGAATAAACAACACGAGTTACAATTAGTACTAAGGACATTATCCATAAAATGTAAATTAAACAACACGAGTTCTTATCGTTAAAGCCATTACAATTTTTATGGCAAATGCAAATCTTATAATATTTAATAGTTCGAATGGTAGAGATTAAAAATTGGTTTATTTATTTTATTTAAAGCGAAAACTCGTGCAGTTTTTGCTGCCCATAAGAGTCCTCGTGTGTCCCTTTTGTTGTCCTTTAACTTGTTGTGTTCTTTTTACTGTCTAAAGGTTGCTGCAATTAATGCAGAGCCCGGGACCCAGGACTCTGCTGATAAATGAAGCTTTAATAAATTAAGAGTAACCCTCGACAAACAAAAGTTTTTTTATGCGCACTTTTTTTCGTGCTGCCTGCGATAATTTATCTTGTTTGGCGAGATTTTTATTTGGCACGTTAAATATGCAACATGCAAGTGCGTGAATAATGCAAGCGCCGCTCTGTTTTTTATTTAAAAAGCTATAATAGCAATTTGCAAAAAATATAAAAAAAAAGGTTTTAAAAAAATGTTAAAAAAAATGTGTAAAAAATAGGCAAAGTATTTAAGTCCGTCATGCTGCACATTTTTATGCAGAGCGTTTAAATTTTAACAGCTCTGTCAATCGACAACTCTTCAACCGCCAATTTCAGCTCCATGTATTCCACCTTGTGCCTATCTTTCCCCACTTTTCCCTACTTTTCCGACTCGTCACATCATCACTCGAATTACTTTTCTGTTTTTTTTTGTCTGATGTTTTTGTTGTTCTTTTTTTTGCTTTGTTGTCTCTTTTTTCCATTGGATGTCATCCAGACCGGGTGATAAATCGTTGCTTAAACGTTTTCAGTCCAGTTTTAGTGGCATTCGTTTAGTTTTTTATTAGATGCACCATTTAGTGGCACTTTGGCAGTCAGATTTGCTTCAGATTTTTGCAGCCGCACTAATTGTTTCTGCTTTGGCCACAAACATGATTGATGGCTGGTATAACAGTGCCTAAGCTCAGTCTTGTGATGGCTCAAATAGTTCGACAGATTTTGACACTAGCAAAGTGGCAATTAAAGTAGTGTTAGCTCTAGTTATTGCGACTAAACTAAGTTAAGTAAGCGGTTACAAAAAGTCAAAGGAATTTCAATTATTGTTTTTAAATATTAATAAATTATAGAAACAAATAAAAAATGTCAAAACAAGTCCCTAGTTCTAGCTAACTATGGTCACTAGCGTGAACATATGTCTACTTACTAAACAATACAAATATTTAAGGGTTTGTTAACAAAAAACAGAAAAACATTGAAAGTCCATTAACTGTGCCCCAAATCCTTGACGAAGGATGTCCAGTGCTGGGCCTGATCTATAATTATCTGCGTTTGTCCCACAAAAGACGAAGTGGCAAACAACTGGTTTAACTATTGTAGCGTTAGACGGTCGTTGTTGGGTCGCATCCTTTACCGCATAGTTGCCATTATCCCAGGACTTAGAGCTTTACTTTTTTGCGAGCCAGTACGTCTGTTAGGAGGGGGATAGGGCTGAAGGGCGGTACGGCGAATGGGCAAGGTTGTTAATGTTTTTTCGACGTTATTTTTTGACTGGTGTAGGCTGAAGGGGGAATTATTAACCTAACAAACGGGATAATAAGGGATGATCATAATTTTACATGTGCCACCGATGCTGTTACCTAAGCATAGCAGGGGGTCAGGGGGTGGGGTTGCCGTACCGAAGGGCTGCTCGACTGGTTGCAGTGAAATTAATTTCTGATTATCTGTTTGGCTTCCGACTGAGCCCGCGGATGAGACTGAGGATGAGCATGAGGTCTGCAGTGGAGTAGATACAAAAACAATGCACATATGCTGATGACGTCACACGACACTGTAGCTGCTCGTCCTTGACTGTGTGTGTGTGGCAAGTGGCAGCATTCACCGTTGTTCGGGTGGATGAAATGGTAATGATTGCCTTGTATCTAGTTATTGTTATTACTTTTGCGTGTACAACTCGTGTCCTGCAAGGACGCTGATAGTGATGAATGAGTCCTCAGCTCTACCTACCACCCCCTCACCCGCTCACCCATCGTAGTGCGCATATGCCGTGTTTTTTCTTGCTACTTCCCCCCTATCTAATTCATTGGATGAGTGTTGGATTACAGGGAGTTGGAAACCCGCTTTAATCATTTTTAAATTAGAGAACTATGCGCCTTTTTGGCAGTGCCCTCTTCTAGGCCAATTCATTGTGCAGTGGTTGCATCGTTTGTTTATCTATTTGTTTTTGTTTGCAAAGGCGCAAACACACTCGAGAGCACACCCCCTGAACCATTGAGCCCCTGATACCCTGTATTAACCCACACTCCACTCACTGTTCATCTCAATGTCTCGAAATTGCAGCAGATTGCCTGACAAGTTGCACTTGCGGTTGCCGTACCTCAGAGCCGTCTGTTCGAGTGCCGTGTGGCAAGTGGCAAGTGAGTGCGTGTGTTTGTGTGTGTGCCTCGCACATGCCACAATTTTTGTACAGTGACACTAAAATGTTTTCGCCCCTCCACCCCCTTAGGGCTACTAAAAGTTTTTCTTTTGCCGCCTAAGCAAATACAAATACTAAAATATTATTAGACTAAATTCTCTGACCTCTTGAGAGTGTATTTGTGTGTTTGTATGTGTAAATATTTGCATTGTGTGTAAGTCCCATATGTCGCGACCCAGTGAACAATTCGTAACTCTCGAGTAGTTGCCCTGTAATTAGCATTTATGTGTGTTTGCCCAGTCGTGGACAGCGATGAGAGTAATACTTTGGTGGGAGTTGATAACAGGCTTCTGTCTAGGGGTGTGTGTGCTTCTGTGTGCTCTGGAGATACAGGTAAACCACACAGGTAAACAAGCAGCACACAAATTTAGCTAATCAATAGAAATAGATCAGAAATTAGTGCGGATAATGACGCGCATATTTAGTATTTTCGTAGATAGCATCTAATTATTTTCCTAGATAATTATCACAATTATATCAACCAAAAAACGATGGTTAAAATTAAACTGTAGACTAAATTAAATGCTACTAAAGCTCAGACTTAAAGTACTTGATGTCAGCTTGATATTTTTAAGGTGAAATAGCAAGGATATTCTTTAAATGTAGAAATATATTAATAAAGAGTAATTATTAAGAATTCAAGCTCAACATTTTTAATTTAAACTTGTTCATTTAATTCTTTGTTAAATATTAATGATTATTTAAATTGTGAACTATCTCTTATTCTCTCAACAATTTTTTTTATTACACTACTTTTAAAATATTTACTCATGATTCAAATTCCCAGTTCTCCCAAAGTTTCTTTATGTGTAGCATAAACAAACACACCCAACTCCATTGCAACTCCAGCTGTTTGTCTATCTGTCTCGCTCTGCTCCCCATAAAATTTGCATGTGCGCAAATGCATATGCATGTGTCCACTATGCACCTGTCTCGCTTGCACTGCTTGCACTGCCTGCACTGCTTTACGCTATGCTCTCCACGCTGCCAATCACAGAGCTCATTAAGAGCGAATCAAAGAGTTGATCTGTTGGTTTATTGGCAGCTTATTGATTTCAAGGTGTCGCTTAAGACTTTGATACTTTTTGACGTACTTGTTTATTAAAGGATTGTTTGAACTATATTATGTACTATATTTATTAATAATTTGTGTGTGCTTTGCTTTTATTACAGGCCATTATCTATGAGGGCCAGGACAAAAATCCCGAAATGTGCCGTGTTCTGCTGACGCACGAGGTGATGTGCAGGTGAGTTAATCTTTATCTAACGAATTTCGCATACCGGATTTCTTCAATAATCCTCAAATGATTTAGTTGCATTGACTTTCAGTCACACACACTCATACACCTACTGTAATTCACACCTTTGATTCCAGTGTCTCGAGGGGTGCTCAGTCTCCTGATTCTCTACTGATACTCCCAAGAGCTTTGTCTCTAAGCATTTATATTTGGCTTGTGAGCTTTGTGTCCCGCATTCCCGTTACACTCCCCTCTTCTGTCTCCTCTTTAACCACTCAAATTGTTGGTCGAGTTTTGTCTTTTTTTTTTTTTGGGCCGGAAACGGCAGCTACGCTCATTTGTTTTTAAGCGTTTTCCGCGTGATTTTTCCACTACGCAGCTTTCCTTTCACTTTACTTTACTTTTCTTTTCTTTGTTTGCTTTGTGCTTTTGCGTCTGCTTCTTTTTTGCTTTTTTGGCGGCTGCTTTAATATTGTTGATTTTTAAGCTTGCTTGTTCTATCCAATCCTCGGCTGCACCATCCTGTTCTATTCTGTCCGCTGCTGTCTTGTGTCCTTCGTTTTATTTTTACGCTCAAACGCACGCGAGCTGAAACGTATAAATGGCAGCCACTCACCAACCCCCAACTCCCCAGTAGTCACCCACTCTCCCCCTTTTGCCATCCCCCACTGCTTATCTATATCACTCTCTGTGTCTCTCTTGCTCTCTCTGGCGCTCTATCGCCATCTAGCATCATCATATCTCTCTGGGCAGTTCACCCTTCTAGCGCCCAACTGAGGCTGACAGTTGAAGGTTGCCTCAAACAAAAAAAAAGTAAAAAAAATAAAAACAAATAACTTACTAAATTGCTTGATCGAATGCCAGATACCCTGCAGGATTAAAAAATCTAAACAACTTAAATTAGCAGTTAAGGAATTAAAAAAGCTAAGTTTCTTAAAAATAAATTAGAATTTTGATGAATTAAAATAAATTTCAATAAAATACAGAATTCTTCACTGAAATATTAATACAGAGGTATTAAATATTCGGAGAAATATAAAATAAATTCATTTTGGATAATGCTACCAACTTGTATACATTTTTTTGTATGAAAAAAAATTATTTATATGCAACTTCGCTTATTTACACTGTTACACAGTAGCAGCTTTTACTTGAGAGTACTTATATAGTTTTCTTTGCAATTTCAATAAAAGAAGCTACCGAAGTAGCTCATATACCCAACCAAAGTTAAAGTAAAATAATGAGTATGAAAACAGCACAAAGAACGCACAAAATAACGACAAGAGAAAAAAAAATTCCACAGATTCGTCCCCTTTAGCTGGCACCCAACAGCCCAACAGCCTGGCAACCCAACAAGGCAGCAGCCAACCACCCAATGCCCCCCTCCAGCCAGTACACCCCACGCCCCTGGGCGTGTAACGGGCAGTGCAGCTTCAGGGTGCGCTGGCCGGCCATCTTTTATTATTTCGGATTGGCACCCAGTTTTTATGTTTGCGTAGCATTATCAAAACAAGGGGACAACGCACCAGCTACTCGCACAGGGGTTGACTTTTGGATCTTTCCCCACTCCAGCCCCTGGCACTCCCCATTTTGGCCTGCTACAACCACTTTGGCCAAGAAGCCAGCAAAAATCAACAGCTTCGCATAACACAAAGCAAACACAAACTCAATGGCGTCAACGCGTTGACGCTGGCAGCGCAGTCGGCGTAGACGTCGACAGCTACAATGGCGTCTTCTTTATCGTTTGGCATTTCGCCCATTTTAGTCATCCATGTTTATGTTGTTGTGCCCAGGACGATGCCAAAGCTCAGGCTGCTCTCTGCTCTGCTCGGCGCTTAAGCCACCCAGTTGGTATGACACCCAGCAGGACCCACTGCCCCTAACCCCTCCCTTGAGCTCTGCCTAGCGGCTCTGCGGCCCAAAAATTACGCAGCCATTGAACCCAAACCGTGTGTGCGAGTGTAAAAATAAAAAATTTAGCATTTCCCATTTCATAGCCACAAAAAGGAACAAAAACAAAACTAGAATATTGCGCAGCAATTTACGGAAAATATCACGTAGTTTCTGTTAATTGTTTATGCGTTGCGAATGGGTCAATTAATTTGCTTATAAACTAAAGATGAAGCGGCTTTTAAGCATTAACTTATAGGTTTTAAAATACTTAAAAATTAGCAGTACTTAGTTAAGTTGGCTGCGGTTAGAACTGGCGTTGAGGAAGAGAGAGTTGGAAGAGGAAGGAGAGATATGATGCTATGACTAGTGAAAAGGTAATCTAGTTTAAATTTAAGGAAGCGTACACATACTTATAACCACCACTGTTCTGCTAACTGCTGCTCTGTTTTCTAAGCGGTTGAAAGTAATCAACTCTGTAATCAACTCCCAACTTATACACATCTTTTTAGTGGTATCACTTTAAGTCTAAACTTTTATATTAAATTAAGCACACTTAAAGTTTACTTACCAATTGCCTTCATTTGTGTTTTTTATTGCAGCCGCTGCTGTGATAAGAAGAGCTGTGGTAACCGCAATGAGACGCCATCGGACCCCGTCATTATTGATCGGTAAGTAGTCGTACACTGCAAAAAAAAACTGGGATTATTAAATGGACTTAATCATTATTCATGTTTGATTTAAGTACTGATTTTAGGGACTTAATTTTAATGTCTATTTTGGATTTATTTATGCATATTTAAATCATATATTTCAGACAAAATTTTTCTATTGAACCTTTAGTTTATAAAGTCCGAAAAAAATACTAAATTGGCTCTTAAAAAGTTGGGCTTAAATGCAGAATTTTAGCTATACATTTTAAGATAATGTTCTTTCAGTGTAGCTGTAGTCGTAGCCCTTGCCGTAGTCCTGCTCGTAGTCGTAGTCAATAACACTGTGAACTCAGTACAGCTCCTACAGCGTGTCCTACTCCATCTCCAACCCCGTCTCCCCCTCCGTCTCGGACTCTATACAAAAGATGACATTTTAAGCTGCTTTTCATCATCATCGCAACGTCGCTTTTTATTTTGCTGACTGCAGACTGAAGTCGGTTTTGCGGCCTGTGTGCGTATGGATGCGAGTATCGTTGATTTATTGGCATTATTATCAACTGCAATATAAAACATGATGCGGTTGATAGACACACATACACAAGTGGGCACAGTGGCAGAGGAGCGGAGGGGGGTCTGACAGGCAAAACCGTTAGCTACAGTGAACTCAGTGCTGGCCGAAATAAAGTTCATCAAAATGGCAAAAGCAAATTCTATTTTCATAAATTGTGAATTGGAAATTGTAAATTGAGACGAGTGCAGTGCTCGCAATACGACACCCTCTTGGCAGCACTACCCTAGACCTACCTCCCCTCTCTGCCTCGTGCGCTGCTGTCGCGTGTCAGGCGAATTATGTTAATTGTGTGCACATCCTTGTGGCTGCCACTCAACGCTCCTTCAGGCGTTTCCAGCCACTTCCTAACCACTTCCTCCCCCCGCCCTTTACCAGTGCTGGCAGCAGGTCAAAACCGACAGACAACGAACGACGGCGGTACGTCGACTCTAATTGGCTTCGGAAATATTTTTTCAAATTGTTTTTGCTACACAAAAAAATAATATATATAAGTAGCTAGTAGTGGGCGTAGTACAAGTAGGCGTGGCTGTGAATTCACGCACAATTTGATTTATTTACAGTGCTTTTCTTATGGGAAACAAATGAGTTGAGTTTGATTTTGATTGCTTGAAGAGTAGGAAATGTTTAAAATTGGAAATGTTTAGCATTATTTTTAAATTGTAATTATTTCAGGAGTTTATGATTTAAAGTAATATAATTATTCTCAAACTCACATTCTTAAAAAGAAAATATTCATTAATCTACATATAATATAACATTTTAATTTCTTTAGATTAATACCAATTTTGAGAGACATTTCCAGCAGTAAAATTGAATTTTGCTTTAGGTCATTTTTAAAAATCTCCCATCTTTCATAACTCTTTTAATTTTACTGAGTACTTTCAACAAACCATCTTTTAAATAATGTAGTTCCTTTAAAATTTGAATTTGATTACAATTAAATATTTTCCTCAAACATTTCCAGCCTCAAATTGTCTTTCCTTTCTAAATATCTTCCATTGATACTCCAACTATTCAAATTATGCATGTACTGCATATTTACTAGTTGCCTTATTAGTTATCAGTCAACTTGTGAAGCTTCATCACCTGCTCAATTGGCCAGCACCTTATGCAGATGACTAGAACAACACAGATCCAGATATCTATTTCAGTAGCATTACTTAGCAGACTGTCCCCCACTTGTTCCCCTCGAAAGGGTGTCTAAAACTATTTGCCTACAGGCCAGATATGTACCTAGGCCAGTTGAGTTATGGCAAGACAAAGGTACACCATGGTGGTATTCCACGAAAGCCCAGCAGTTGGAAGACATAATGATTCTATTACAGAGTCGCGACGGTGATGGAGACGGAGTTTGGAGTAGGTAACTCATTTATGCCTTGGTCGGCTGCTGGTTGCTGGCAATCAGGCCATAATTGGTGTCATAATTAAATTTAATTGATTGTGTAGTTGTTTTTCTTCTGGCCACGTTAAGAGTAAAATTCTCTGGTTCAGTTTTCAGTTTGCAAATTAGGAATAAATATTCTAGAACAGCTTTGATTGAAAGTGCGGTAAGATCAGAGCTGCAGTTGGCTTGTATTTATGATCTTGTTAAAATGACTGAACGTGCTACATGCTACGTGCCCCATAATGTGGCAAGAACTGTTGCAAGCACAGTTAGCTGCAAGTTGGTAAGTGGAAAAAGTGGGCAGACACGTGCGAAGAAAGGCGCGACATTTTATGCTCTCGATATTTACGATTATTAATTCATTTTTCGCCCAGTTGCTTGTTAGCCACGGCAGCAGCGATGTTATTGGCCAAATTGGTTAATCCCGTCGCATTCCCAACTCACAGGCATCTCGCATTTGTCAGCCGGGCTGTAACTTTTGTCGGCCAGTGTTTTGGCCAGAGACGCATATCAATCAATTCCGACTTTCAACCCCCCCCCCCCAACTGGTCGGCATGGATCAGTCACTCCAAGTTCGAGTCCAAGTCCGTATCCAATTCCAATTGCAATTGCAATTCCAACTGCAGCTCATTTATATGCCAGTAGATCATGCCGCCATAAACTCAAGATCCCCGACTAAGATCGAACCGACTTTCGGCTTGGGGATAATCTATGTGTTCGCAACTAAATTTTGCTGAAGGCCTACAAGCCTAAAGCGCTAACTTGGCTGGAGGTCCAGCACATTTTGCCACTCACCAATTGTCCAGAGAGTCCAAAGAGTTGAGTCTACTAGCAGCTGCCTCCTTTAGTGATCCCACAAACTTGTCACTGAGCGCGCAACAATTGGAACTGATTGAAAATTCCGACTGTAAAACAGCGCAAAAGCGAACAGCGTCCAACAGACGCTTGGCCAAGTTGGCTAAGTTGGCCAAAAACTGATACATATGACAACAAGCCAGAAGACAACACCAATCGCCCTTTTGTTGTTGTTGTTGTTCTTCATGCCACTTCTGCATGACGCTCGAACGTGTGCCGTGAGAGCAGCAACAACCACAACAGTGACACAACAGCAACTACAACGAGAGCGGGGAAAACAACTTGGAGCCGAGGAGACTCTACATGTTTTATTGATGAATTTCTGTTATTCATGCAACGATCTGCAGTTTGCCCAACGAACGATCGACCGAGCAACCGAAGCGGCTTTACAGATCCCGAAATTGTATAGACAATGTGCGTACTGCGCACAGTGGGACAAACTACTTTATAACAAAAGTCAAGCAAAATGATTTTGTAGATAATAGAAAGAAAGTAGCAAGTTTGCATATTGATCACTTAAATAATTTGTTTTAAAACCACTTCCTAAAATTTGTAGAAAGCTTGTTTAATAAAGCTTAAGCTCAAGTACTTAGCGATTTAGTCACGGTGGCTCAGGCGGATTTTCAAACAGCGGCGCAGTTGAGAACTTGCTCAATTTCAGACGTTCGCCACTTCCCCCATCATACAATTCGCCTCCCTGTCTTCCCCTTCCCCACCACTTACCTGCTTTTGGTGGCACGCGGGGAGGGCACAGTGTTTCTCGGTTTCCTTTTATTTATGATTTGCGAGGACACACGAGCATTGTGTGTGGATCGATTGCAATGTTTTCTACGCATTTCTTCTTCTTGCTGTTGTTGTTGGTATGCACTTCGTGTGTGTTCCATAATTAAGTGAATTTAAAGCGCACTTCGGCGGTGGTCGCATTGTCGCCACTGTGTCCACACTGTACACAGTGTGTCCAGCACTCAGTTGTGTTACTCTTACGTCTGCTACTTCCCCACTCTCTCTCACTAGCTCTCTCTTTCTCGGCTCTGCTTTGGATTCTCTGCTTGTTTCACACATTTTTGCTGTTCGCATTTGATGTTTGGTTTTTATATTTCATTTCATTTCAATTATCATTCATTTTTATGCAATGTGTCCATCTGGTGTAGGTTTAATGTGGCAGCAAAGCCCACGATCACACAAATGATAACTACAATTGCTTTGAACTTGAAAACCGAAACATAATTTAGACTTCTATTCCCTCAAAAGAGCAAAGCAAGAACT
The DNA here is from genome assembly GCA_035046005.1 of Drosophila acutilabella. Taxonomy (NCBI): domain Eukaryota; kingdom Metazoa; phylum Arthropoda; class Insecta; order Diptera; family Drosophilidae; genus Drosophila; species Drosophila acutilabella. The sequence continues at coordinate 8,117,526 of JAWNOK010000024.1, read as the reverse complement.
AAACACGCAGTCAGAAAATCAAACGGTCAAACAAAACTACGCACTTGCACACACAGACACACACTTCGGTAATGTAAGTAATGAAGCAACGTGCAAACTCACACACACTTCGGGAATATTCGCAGAGAGGCCCACGCACACAAACATACACACACAAGTAAGCGCAATCTTACACACACACATACTCACTCCCATGCAGTTACTCTTCATGCTATTAACCGTTATCGCGTGTCAAAGTCCAGCTTCGAGTTTTTAATTTGCTTAAATTGAAGCAGAACAACAAAGCAACAACAACAACTATTACTACACTTACAACTACAACATCTGTTTACACACAAAAAAAAGCAACTGTAAATTGCCATTTGGAAGAGTGGACAAACGACAAATTGACGAAAAAAGTGCAGAGAACAGAGCGCAAAAAAAAGCATAAAACAGAAAGCAAACAGAAAAAGGAGAACGACAAAATATAAAAGTGTAGCACAAAACAATCCGAAATTTGCCGCTTTTGCATTTATCTACGTCATTGGCATTTTCTTCGCTTTATTTCAATTTTCTATATTTTTCCCCGCCACCCGGCAAATAAACTAAGTGCAAACTCACCGACAAATGTGGGTAGCTGTACAGCCCCACCGCGCCTCCTACTACAACCACTAGCTATGCACGTAACTCCCACAAAAAGAACGGCGACAAATAGAATTGACATTTTGTGGCGTCCAATAGGCGACAGTGGCGTCCAAAATAGTAGTCAACGTGTAATTTTGCTTTTATTTCACTGCAAGGAAAATATGTTAGTTATATAAAATTGATAGCTGTCGATTTTAGGTATTTTGAAATGGGTAGCGTATTTACTTTATTAATGTCTTATATTTAAATATTTAAATAGTTACCGAAGGCATGCCCAATTTGCACTGCCATCGCTGTGGCTTCGAGCATTGGCTGCGTGTGGCAAGCAAATGTTTTTGGCCGTTGCATGCCTTGATAATCGCGCTAAAAATGATGACAAAACTGCTGCTAGTTGTGGCTACAATTTTTAATTTTCTAAATGCATTCAGTCACTTCATTTGCCCACCAGGTGTTCCAGGTGGGGTAGGACGCATTTGTATGCTTCAATGGGTGGATAAAAGGATGAACGGATGAGTGTCTCTCTGGCCACTTAAATATGCAAAGAGTGAGGCAGAAAGAGAGAGCAGACACAAATTTGACGGCACTTGTGGTCAGACATCGACAGGCGAATGAAATATGGGACAGACAGAAACTCAGAAAGTCAAAAAAAAACAGTCAAAAGAGTCGAAAAAGTCGTAGAGCCGTAGAACCGTCGAGTCCATAACAGTTAATTATCGATAAAGATAAGCGCCTCGTACATTTGGCTTTTTTATCGCCTGCACAGACGCCAGACAGTCCCCAACCAATCCATGTATTTGCCAGATACTTTGCACACTTTATCTTTGAAGTCTAACGAGCTTCAGCTACGCTTCTTGGCCTGGCCTAAACAGCGCTCACCGTAGTGCACTTGATTCGCACCTCGTAAATCAATTGATAGAACAATTCGAATTGAATTTAGCATTTCAAAGAGCGCACAATTTGCATATTTGTAGCCTGTCTATTGAAATTGAATTATTAATGCAAATTTAACGACTCCCTCTCGCTCTATACCTCTACCTGTCTCCCTCTAACTCTCTGTACCTGTCTGTGTTAGCTGCGCATCGTTAGCTCCTGGGAAATGCAGTTTATTAAATCATAAATTTCTATTTTATCATTTTAGTTTTAAACTGGAATTTTCTACTAATTCAGTAAAAATTTACAGTCTTTCAAAAAATACAAAAGTATGTTAGGTCTAAGTTTGTTACTAAATTTAACTGTTGGTAAATTTAACCGCTCCACACTATTTGTATCTTAAGGCTCAGCCTAGGCCTCTTTAAGCTACTGTATCTGCATGTGTTGCCACTGAATTATCTATAACTTGGCTAAAACTATGCGATATGTGCATAATTGAAAGCGACCGCGAAGTTATTTAAAATGTACAGATCCCGGCAATTCAACCAATTTGAGATGCTACAACTCAGCTAATCATCATCAAGGACGTAATCATGATTATCACCATCATCGTCGTCTCATCTTTTGCATCTTTCTCATGTGCGTTTCATGTGTGATTTCGTTGTGGCATTTCCTCAGCCATTTACGCATGCTGCATAATTAATTATATTAAAAGCGTTAACTGACAGTCAACATATACAACACACACACACACACACACACAGCCACTCACACACACACACACACACTCTCACAGTGAGAGGGAAAATAGTTAGCATAATTTGCGCATTTCAATAAGGTCGATAATTTGATGGCTCAGTAGTTTGCCAAAGGTTAGAAGCGAATAAGGCTAAGAGAATGCCTTGAGAAAGAGACGGAATGAGAGAGACAGCAAACAGGGATAAGCAAAAGAATGGCCAAAAGTTAAAGGCAACAATGTTTGAAGTACACACACATAGATACAGCTACAGCTAAGCAGCAAAAAAGATACTTTTCGTATTTGTTTCTTATTGTTGCTGTATCTTTGTCTGCTTGTAGCTTTTATCGATGTCTGATATTTAACCTCGATATGGTATTTTTATGCCTACACACACGCACACCCACGCACTCACACACACACACACACACCCACACACCCACACTGCCTTTGTGCTTACAAAAATAATCAGTTTAAAGATGAAGAAATCGCAAACAACAAGAATCTGCCCGGTAAAAACAACAACAACAAGAACCGTTACGAGGTATTTCCCTGGTCCCAGCGGCATGACATTGAGTCCCAAAGCAACCCCAAAAAAACACACGCACACACACACACATACGCACACGCACACAAATCCACAACAAACGAAACTCTCCCAAAAGTCAGCAGCCGCCTTGCTCTCCCTTTGCTCTGCCTGTCTCTTACCATCTCCCTCCCACTGCTTAGTTAGATTCATTCACGAAATGAACACAAAAGCCACAAAGCTTCAAAGAAGTCACTCAAAGAATTCACTCAAAACTTGACTCACTTTCGCTCTTCAGCAGCTGCTAGCTCAGTCGCTCTCGCTCTCTCTGCCTGTGTCGTTGTATTTGTGTGTTTGTGTTTGTGTGCGAAGGATAAACGAAAGTGTTTTCAACAAGTTCCATACAAATGTTTTCTCTTCCGGCGCAATGGATGAACCACAACGAAAACGAAAGCGTAACAAAAACACAAAGCACAACAACAACAAAGAAGTAGAGGGAGAAGAACAAGCATAAGAAAAGAACAAGCATAAAAACCGCCCTCAATGTCTATTATAATACAAAGACCCAAAAGCTATGAACTCTCAACAAGCCAAACGACGCGACGTTCAAGTCCAAGTCCAAGTGCGATTTTGATAAGGATTGTGCCGACATCGTGACGACGATAGCGGGGGCAGGGGGTAGTCTTAGAACTCTCTGCGCTTCTTTATTTGGGTGGTGGGGAGTCGTCTTGTTGTGCGTGCGCCGCGAAGCGTGCAGCGTTAAGCCGAGAAAGAGCATAAATAAATAAGAGACCCACAACAATAGAAAACTCCAGCAGCCCTTTCTCTCTCACTCACCTACAGGTCTATACAAAATGGTGACGTCGGCCGCCATGTTGTGTCGCTGTGTGTATGTGTGTGTGTGGGTGTGTGTCGAAATGGCGCCAAAGTAAGTTTTTGGCATTTGTATGTAGCCATTGACTTTATGCGGCAATAAAGTTGAAAATTTTGAATATAATCGTTAGTGAAAAATTAGCGCCAAGTTGCCCGCAGCGTTGGGTAGCAGCACACGATTCTCACCTGTGTGCTCTGGCACAGTTGGCGTGCGCCACAATTGCTCCCGGCTACATGCTGTTGACGCCTCCACACCTTCGACACACCTGCCAGAATTTTCTCCTCCCCTGCCATTCGCTGTGCTGATAACATCAACAGCCGACAGCTCCAAAGTTTAGAACCCAAAGCGATTTATGTACTTTTGTATTCATCATTAAATGTTGTGCGAGAGATGCAAAAGATAATGTTCCTGCTGCTCTTCCTCTTGTTTCTCCTCCTCTTCTGCTCCTTCTACTTATTGTTATTGCTGCTGATTCACAAATTCACAGTTAATTGTTTGCATTTTCAGGCAGCTCTTACTAACTTACTTGCTCTTACTTGTAGTCTCGTTTTTAAATAAATTCCATAAACAAAATAGACAAAATTATTTAGGCATTTAAAAAATCGGTATATACTTTAAATAATTGTTTATATAATTTCATATTACGAAGTAGTGAAATTCGAGTAATTTTAATATAAGAAACAACAGACTTCATTTAGGCAAGATCTCTCAAAACTGAGCTTTAAAAGTTACGTAAATCTTTTTTATTAAATAAGAAAATTAACATACAAATTAGCACTCATAGGTACTATTTTATGTAAGAGTTCTACTACTGACCAATGGTTTTTTATTCCATTCAAGTTTTAGTGGATTTAAGTTAGCTGAATACTCCAAAGAAAATAGTTTCGAAAATCCTATGTCCTTAATCTATTACAAAGTAAGTCAAATAAACGTCCTTATTGAGCACTTATTGGTGCCCCTATGCCCACTGTGCAATACTTATAAATCCTATACACGTGTATTTATTTATAATTTTTTCATAAGCTAAAAGCCCATAAAAAATAGTTTTTAATTACCTCAAAATACATACAAAAAAAATTGTTTTAAGTGTATAAATGAATAGAAAACTAGTGAGTTTTATGAGGGCGCTTAAGTGTCAAATAAATAGTTTGTTTAACAAGATTTTCAAATACAAAAGCTTATAATAAATAACAATTGTAGTAGACCAATGAACTGATTAAAAAAGTAAACAACAAACGACTTTTCCTATCTAAACAATTTATATTTAAGTTAAGAATTTAAAGAGCTTAAATTTCTCCGATTTTAAGAATCAGAAAACTGAACAGTCCAAAGCCAAAGTCAGAGGAAAAGTCCGAGCCAAAGACGAGACACGCCGAGGGCAAATATGAATGAGCAATTATGCACTTCGTTGGGTCTACGTGCTCCAGCTGCCAATTGGGCACAATGGACCGTTATAGTCATTGTTGGCCATGCTCTTGGCCAGGCCAATTTGATGATGCGTAGCTTTTCATTAAATGAAAAGTGCCAAAAAGTGGCAAAAAGCAGCCAAGTAAGCGCTAAGAAGGTAAACTTTGTTGCGAGGCAGCCAGGACACAAAATGGAGACACTTTGATTTATTGCCAGCACGCGAGTTGAATTTTTAATTGTCCTTAAAGACACGGGGGCAAAAAAATCAAGCTAAAAGTAGCTAGAAGCAGGGCCAGAAATGGCTGTCAGCTTCAAATTGAATCAGCTAAGATTCTCGTTGAGAAACTGCAGAGTTTTCTTAAGCGGCGCGAGCCATATGCAAATGGGAATCCTGTGGGAAAAACACACACACAGACACACTCACACACACTCACATTCCACCCGCGCAGCTTCGAATTTATGCGTCCTGTCAGGATATTTGAAAACATTGTAATTCAAGCGTGAGACCTCGAGATGCTTCCGAGAAAACTCAATTAGCTGCACATAAAGATGCAGTGGGTGCACAGTGGTGCAGCCTGCACAGTGGTGACGACAGTCCAACTGAAATTAGTACCCTGATATGATACGTAAATGAGTTAACCTTAGTCTATATATATTTATACTTGGTTATATGTCTTTCCACTCGATGTGTATTCAAATTACCTCGACTGCAGTTGCAGCGCTGATGCTGAGGGTTTTCATGTAACTCGATATTGTATTTGACAGATACACGGCGCTCTCTCTCTACCTCTCCTCTCTGTGTCTCTGGGGACTCTTGCTGCTCTGCTCTAAAAAGAACTCACATCTGTTTTCATTCCCAGTCGAAAACGAGGCCTCAACTGAGCCAAGTTCATTTCTGACTTCAACAAGTTCCACAATCGCAACACACGTGGCCTCATAAACTACACACGCTACACACACACACACATGTATACAACATTTGTTATATTTTATCCACTGTCGAAAATGTCTAAACATTTTTAATTTTGTTGGTCTTTCGCGCTCGTCTAAAGTTTTTGGCGATAAGCTGCGATTGCGTCTGGAAATCGTCACAAATTCAATTTGCTTTTGATTTTATTTCTAATTTGTTTTTTTTTATTTATCGTTTACGTTGGAAATTTATGGAAAATGTCAATTTTTTTTATAAGAGCCTAAAAAACAAAGCGTTTTGGAGGGAGTTTAAATGCTTTTAATTTTAGCTTGGGTTTTTTTAATTTTTAGGGGCATAAACATAAATATTAAGTATTTATAATTGATTTAAAATAATATTGGTATAATGAAAATGCCTATACACTGTTAAAAGGCGGTAGGAAGTATCAACTTATGAGCAGTACTTTAAAAACTAAATACTAAACGTGCTGTTGAAGCCTTGATTGAATTTGAATTTGAGTTACAATTTAAAGCTATGCCAAGTGGTCTAAGCGTTTCTACAAAGCTTCAGAACTTTAAGCATCTAAATACCATATAAAATACCAAACAAAATATACCAAATTATATTCCCAATAGTACCTTAATAGTTCCCTAAACTAAGCTGTACTCAGTGTAATTCTAGCGTCTAAAAATAAATAAAGCAAGTCGCTGCTGCAATCCAAGACGCCGAGAGTTTTCAACACTTCCCCGCCCCTTCCCGCTTCCCCACCCCCTCCCTTTTCCCCACCCCTTCCCCTTCCCTGCTCCTACCCTCTTAAGAGATACACTTCCTTCTCAAGTACACTACTCAACACGAACAATAAACAAATTTATGACACTCCAACTGAGTTTACATATGCAGATGTTGCGCTGTGCTGCAGGAGGCAGACCACGCCCATTGTCAGCTAATTTGTCCAATTTGTCGAGTGAGAAATAATAAAAAAAAAAGAATTTACTGAAAAAACACTGCCAATTTGCAGGGGGTGTTAAGGGGAGGTGGGCGGCAGTGAAAAACCTCCCGCAGCGAAAGCAGCGGAAAAATATTATTTCAGCAAATAAAATCAATGGGGGGGTGGTAGGAGGGGTTAGGGCAGAGGCAAGGGGGTGTGAGCTGGTGTATTTATTTTAACATTTAAATGCGCGACACACGGGTGTCAATTTCGTATATATCCTGCCTGCAGGACATTCATTCCATGCCCATAACTGTCACCCCAAGTCCGAAAAAGAATCCGCAAACGAGTCGAACTCAGACTGCGACTGCGACTGCGACTCCGTATTCGTTACCGACTCTGAGCTCAGTTCAGTTTCACTGCCCAACTCTTATCGCACGCTGTGTAAGCCTCGGGGCACTAAGGGGGACACAGGACAGACAGTAGCCAGGGCAAGTGGCTGCTCTGCTAGTTGCCCTAGTTGCCCCCGGGTTAAACATCTGCTGCAAAATGTGGCAAGTGGAAAAGACTGCAAAAGACGCGCTCGATGATTAGCAGCTCATAAACTCAGACATTGAACATGATTCGAGTATTAATCATGTCTCTTAACTTTTAATTTAAGCATTTACAATAATTTATTCAATTTATGGAATTGGAGCACTAGATCAAATATTTCTATACCATTTAGAATTTTTTGTATTAATTAATTACTGATCAATTATCACATATCTATAGCTTGAACTTTGAACTATGTACATATCTCTATGTATAATTTAATTATTTAATTTTTTTCTTCCTTTCTACTCTTTGCAGCTTTTTCCTCAAATTCTTCTTGAAGTGCAATCAGAATTGCCTGAAAAATGCTGGAAATCCGCGGGACATGAGAAGATTTCAGGTGAGCACTACAATAATTTCCTTTAGACCCTGTACTTAATGAAGTTAAAGGTTTGAATAGACTATAAGTATAACACACAGGCTATAAGAGCTACTATATCCAGCAGATTTGTAGCTTATGGAGGTTAATACATATACTATATAGTACCTTAAACCGAATAGTTATCTTATGGAGTTGCCGATTTAAAATTTAAAATGAAAAGTATAAGATAGAGCAATTTTATAAATACCTTAAGCTATCTATAAACTAACCTACCAAATGTTGAAATATGATTTATACAATAAATCCGATATGTTGTCGAAGAATTTTTTTATAAACTCTCAAGTGTTAAAGACCCAAAACTCGATTATATACAGAAGTTTTTAGACCTGAGACCTTGTGACTCTAGGTTTAAATTTATAATGCTTAGAAAATGGAACAAAATTGTTTGTAAAAGGGCACAAAAAGCACTAATATAAGTACATGGTCTTTTACAGTCGGCTCTCGCTTTGCCTTAGCTTTTTTTAGTTAATAGCTTTACATTTGATATTTGTTACACATTATTAATTTAGTACAGAAAGGAACGCTTACTTGTCAAGGTTTGCTCAAGGTTTGTTGAGTCAATTTGCACCCAAAGCTCGCTCCGTTAGTTTATTCTTAAATCGGCCATACCATAAAAATGCTTAGTAAACATTCTACAGTCAGAGTATTTAAATTTCTCTATACCCAACTGCATATTAACCTCTACTTTATTTGTTTTCCCTGGTACAGGTTGTCATCTCCACCCAAGTGGCCGTGGACGGTCCGCTGCTGGCGATCTCGGACAACATGTTCGTGCACAACAACTCGAAGCATGGACGGCGAGCCAAGCGACTGGACACAACGGAAGGTACAGGCAACACATCCCTGTCCATATCCGGTCACCCCCTAGCGCCCGACAGTACCTACGATGGTCTGTAAACAAAATTCCAATTAATCGATTACTCTAGTTATCGATCTATTCATTTCAGTCGTTTATTATTTGTGTTTTTCATTTACATTTCGTAGCAATTGGCAAATCGCTTAAGTTTTTCTCCTATTTTCCTTGAATTTCCCCCGAATTTCCCCACCTACACACAACTGCTCGGAAAACCTTCACTCAACCACAATTTTTGGGAATCTTTTGCAGGTCTTTATCCGCCGCTGCCCGTTGCCACGCCCTGCATCAAGGCGATATCGCCCAGCGAGGGCTGGACCACAGGTGGCGCCACTGTGATCATAGTCGGAGACAATTTCTTTGACGGCTTACAGGTGGTGTTCGGCACAATGCTGGTGTGGAGCGAACTGATCACATCGCACGCGATACGCGTCCAGACGCCACCACGGCACATTCCCGGTGTCGTCGAGGTCACACTCTCCTACAAAAGCAAACAGTTCTGCAAAGGATCCCCAGGTCGCTTTGTCTATGTCTGTAAGTAGTCTCGACTCCTGCCACGAATTTAAGCATGTCTAAGCTTGTTACTCCCCTTCCTCCTGCCCGCTCAAGCAGCCCTCAACGAACCCACTATCGACTACGGTTTTCAGCGTCTGCAGAAGCTCATCCCACGTCATCCCGGTGATCCAGAGAAGCTGCAAAAGGAGATCATACTAAAGCGTGCCGCAGATCTCGTTGAGGCGCTCTACTCCATGCCCAGGTAAGCATTGCCACACCCACTTACCCAGCCAACCCGCTAATCCACGCTCCTTCGCTGCAGCAGATCACCCGGTGGCTCTACCAGCTTCAACTCCTACGCCGGACAGCTGGCGGTCAGTGTACAGGACGGCGCTGGGCAGTGGGCGGAGGACGATTATCAGCGCGCCCAGTCGAGCAGCGTCAGTCCACGTGGCGGCTACTGCAGCAGCGCCTCGACGCCGCACAGCTCAGGCGGCTCCTATGGCGCCAGCGCAGCCACCGCAGCTGTGGCGGCTACGGCAAATGGTTACGCCCCTGCGCCCAATATGGGCACACTGAGCTCCTCGCCGGGCAGCGTCTTCAACTCCACCTCAAGTAAGTGCAGACGGCAGTTAACCCCTAGTACACTGAAAACAAAATTGGTTTAAGAAGAAGCATTAAAATTCCAGAAATATATTAATTTTTATAGATGAATTAACCGACTGAGCAATAGATAAAGACTGTAAATAGGTTCTGTTTTAAGAGCAAGTGCCTTAGATATTTTTGCCAGTGTATTTTTGATTTAAATGTACAGATTTTTAATCAGTTTTTTTAGAGATTGTTCCCGTGCTTTAAATAATTATTTAAGTATTGGAATTTTCCCACTACTGACATCTTTTAGGCTTGAGTTTAGCTCAGATTCGCAGACATTTTTCTCAGTGTAGTTAAGGCTAGAGTTGGAATAGTTCATGTGCCTTCCCTGCTTTAAGTTTGACCTTTTGCTTTACCCAACCTTTGAGCTACTTTTTCTTTGAGATACTTTCGTTAGCTCCTACTAATTTCATGCACGCTTACCACCCACAATCCACATATGTACCACATACGCTCTCTTGCTCCAAACAAAGTGAAAACAATTCGACATTAATCCTCAACAGTGACCGTGTCGACGCCTTGGCACTCGGCTCTTGTGCAACATCATCATGCAGCTGCCACACATCCCCATCATTATCCGCATCCACATCAGCCCTGGCACAATCCGGCCGTGTCAGCAGCAACTGCAGCCGCCGTTTAGGTGTGGAACATGGCATGTGGCACACGGAGCACGGGGAGTGGAAAACGGAGCATTGGAACAGCACACAAGCTAGCAACGCCCCCAAATTGATAGCGACTGATAACGATGTCAACTGCCTTCGAAATTGTCACAACACACAACCAACACCACCATCACCAAAACCAAAACAACAACAACATCAACAAGAACACACAATCAACACTCGTTCAACGGTATTTATAATTTCTTTAAACATTAAAATTTATTATCAAAAAAGTTCAAGTTATTTTGCTTTAATTTAATTTAATTTAACAGCTACAAAATAAAGCTAGATTGAGAACAATACGATAATTAAGTTAAAAACTATTTTTTAAGCTATTTTTTATCCAACAGAAACACAAAATTCAATCAGAACCCTTCAATTTATTTCTATCTTCATTTTAAATAATTTTTTTATGCTACTAATAACTTAAACAGAAACAAAATATTTAACTTTGTTGAGATATCCAGGCAAACTACTGGCTGAGGCCAAGGGTTAAATAAGAATGTTAGAGTCCACAATTAAATGTGTTGCATACTTTTCGGGGCATTTAAAAAGAGCTGTCCTGCAATTCGTGTAGCAACCAAAAGTATGCTATAAAAATATTATAAAGCTGAAACCGCAAGCACTGCATACTTTTAGACAGTAGAATAAATATTTGTTATACTTACCAACTACAAAGATATATATTTATATATAAAAATAAATATATAACTAAATTACCATTTGTATATTTTCTTCTATTTGCAGGGGTGAGCAGCTTGAGCTTCAATCCCTTCGCCCTGCCCACCTGCAACACACAGGGCTACAGCACCAGTCAACTGGTGACTTCAACCAAATAATATTATTATTAAAATTAATGAGGCTAATGGCCCCTGTTGTTCTTGCCACGCCCACACGCTCCGATGAAATCAAATAAACAAAAAGACGCTCGAAAGTGCAATAAGCGATGATGGAAATGTTTCCACAAATTAAACAATTAAACAATATACGAGTACATCAAATATTAATTGTATAAATCAAATGCGGAAAAAAAGAGATAAAAAATAAAACATATTTGTTGGTTTCCTTGTTTATAAATTGATTGAACTTGTAAATTAATTAAAATACCATTTAGCCATATCAAAAATGACAACTCCATACATATGAATTAAAAAATAAATAAAATTAAACAATAAAAAACTAAAATTCATATCACGATATTAACTAAGATTTAATATAATGCTGTGTCCATGGATCGAAGTCGGCTGAAGCTAAAGAATTGCTTGATATATATACATTTGTGTATATCAGTTATTTATTGGATTGGCAATAATCGGAACTGTGAATAGAACAAATTATACCAATTTATATACCATTACCCAATGATGATCTGAAAGTAATACGAAAATACATATTATACAAAAGATAAAATATCAAATTTAATACATTTTGGATATATCTATATGCTTGTATACGAAAATTGAATACCAAAAGATAAATACAATACTATATACACACTTTATCAATGATCGATTAATCGAATATGCCATATCAATTTTATTGGTTTTCAAAATTATAAAAAAATAAAAAACACACACACACATACTTACACACTAAATACCGAAACGTTGTCGAACTGACAAAGTAGAAAAATCCATAATCAAAATGATATATACCTAAAGATATACAAAGATTTACAAAAGATACTACGACTAGCTAATTGAGAAACCGTTAAAATCTCCCAATATAAGCTATAAAAATTTGCATTGTATTAGAAATAAATATTTATCAACTTTTTGGCAGTCATATCGTGCACTTAATCGATCCCATCAGAACACGCATTAATATTTATACACACACTCACATATATAAATTAAAGAATCTAGAAATCATTCAACTCGAACATCACATTCGCTATTTACGAGTTTACGAATCGAAAGTTTTTTATCAAATTCCGATTTAATGCCCAACATTTGTTGACTAGAGTTTAAGCACGTAAATCTTTAATCTAATTATATATATATATAATAATAATAAAAATAATATTAATATTATACATATACACGATATTGGGGTGCATATAGTGAATTAAGATTATTGTTTATTACTCGATCTGTAGGATTTATTGTAATTGGTATTGTATCATATATACTTACATACTTGTACTTTGTAGTAATGTTTCTAGGCTCTAGACCCTAGAGACTCTAGAGATACATACAACTCATTACTAAAATGAAAAAACATTATAATTATTATAATACATAAATGATACGAAAATATTAACAGATCTAAGCATTGCATAAGCCATCAAAATTAGCTCCACAAATCGATTTGTAAATTATAATACCGTAATTTTAGTAATGCTCTCTGTTTTGTAAATCTCAACAAGTTATTTAAATAAAATTTATTTAAAAATATAAATAATACTATTTGAAAATGGTTCAATGTGCATTTGGAAAGGGGTAATCAAAGCGGTAAGTTGTGTGTCCTGTTATAAGGAAAGATTTAAATGTCGAGAATGTATAAACTTCCTACTTCTTTGACCCTATACTGTAATAATATATGGATTAGTTAAATATGCCTAAGATCATACGCATCACATCGAGCTTGTGTAAATCTACCAAAGTCTTTGGCCCTGTACTGTCCAAGTAATACATAGATTGGTTATACATGTTTAAATTAGCATTATCAGAATTATCTTATGTTATCCGATAAATCATTACCCTTGCCAGAATCAATTTTATAGGTCTTAGGCAACTTTATTAGCGGTTTGTATTTAATGTTCGAATACATGCATATGTGGTAAATCATCAATAAGAGTCATAACTGTATACAAATATGCGCTTAATAGTAAAATGTTTCAAATAAAGAATTGCGAATTGTTTTAAATCAAACAATACATACATATTTACTTTGATAACCTAAATGATTAATTGTTGTTGTTAAAAAAACAATTTTAACTCTTTTCTCTTTATATATAATATATAATAGGGTAAATAATAAGAGATTTATCTTATCCATATTATACCCTCGATGATCTAATTATTCAGATTTAGTCGCACTCTCTTCACTCTCTTTATACAATATTTCATGAATTTTGGAACGTACATAGAGCTTACGTCCCATCGACAATTGCCGCATAATCGGCACAAGACTTAATGCAAAATAATAATCCTCATCCTTAGACTGTTGCTCCTGCTGCTGCTGTATGACATAGCTTAGCTGCTCGCTGACTGTGGTCAGACGTTCAATGGAAGTCTCCAGGTTGTTCTTTAATGTCTTAGCCGCGCTCGATGGCGCTGACACGACTGTGGCAACGACGGGTCCTGTAGATGTGCGCGTAGTGTTCATCACTGTGACTTTATCTCCACTCTCCAAGATCTCGTCTTCGACCACTTGTATGGGACTGTAGCAGAGCGGATCTTCACTGTATATAATGTCCTTGATATCTTCACTGATTTCCTCATTCTGTTCATATTCCTCCCACTTCTGTGGCAGCGCTCCTGCTATAGTTGCATGTGTGTCGATCTTTGGCTTTGCCACACGCAGCGGTTCCCGCACCAGTTTGGCCTTCGCAATGCGAGAAGTTTTTTCTGCAATTCAAAGATAAATGTTATCATTTAATTATATATGTAGTTTAATTTGTGTAATTTGTTTGTGGCCGGGCCACAGCTGTAACGCAGGGCTGGACATAATCATTTTACGATAGTTTCCAATTGGGGACATTCGCGCGGGATCGATAGGTGCGCCAATAGGTCAATCGTTGTATGTTGTGATTTTGATAAGAGCAGCCAGAAAGTTTAGCGGCTTTCGCTTACCTTTTTTGAGTGTAATAATTGCAGGTCGACTAATTGGTCGTTGTTGTACTGGATTCACCAGCACCTCGTCGGCGTGCTTGTGTCTCAAATGAGTCCACAGATTGGTGGTATTGTTGCCCTTTAAATTGCTGGCCATGCCACCACGCGATATATTATTGCCGCAATAACGGCAAACGGCAAAGTTTTCACACTCCTCATTGATATCGTAATGCTGCCAAACACTGCTAACACGTCCCTTAGGCATTTTAATAATATTTTTCACAAAATAACTGTACTCAATTATATTTTTTCTCTTAAAAACGCAATAGCGATGTTAGCGTTGCTGGCGCGTGTGTTGCAAAATGAATGCGAAAAACAGTGTTGTACAATGCGCGTTTTACTCTAACAAAACAAAGAACTAAATTGCTTATGAACAAATCAAAGCAAAATAAGTTGCGTTTATTTGTTTTTTAATTTTTATTTTTTAATTCGCACAGGATTAATGTGATTTTATGCGAATAATGTTTTTTTAACTTTACAGTTGGTGTTTATTTCGTTGGTGTGCACAGCTGATTTTTGTGTTTGTGCAGTGGGTGCACATACGCACGAAATTGGACACAGTTTTGTTTAATTTGCTAGTGATCGACTCTGCTACATACATATGTTATACCGCGTAAATCTCCAGTATATATAACAACACTAGGACAAACTGTGGCGATGACAACAACAACGCAACGCTTCCCGCTCTGAACACGCGTGGCAGTGTGAGGGGACGTGCGTGAATATCAGATCCAAAACTTACCGTTAGTCGTGTGTAAACATCTATGGCGCAACAGACTGCCAGTTCCTGTTTTCCCACTATATGATAAAAGATCACCACAGGTTTTACAGCAGGCATATGGTTCTATTCGATCATCACAAGACACCAAGTTGAAGAAACGCCAAACACAGCTCTTTGCATTTCGTGGTTCAACTAATTTACATCGTTTGTCACCTGATTTGAGAAGACTTCTCAGTTCTGATTTCTTTTCGACGTGCATTTTCGGCGTCTTATTTAAACCGTATCCAACAAAATATACGACAAAATTAAATTGTAAAATTTACTTGGTGACACGCATGTCACGGTTTCTAGTCACGCACAAAACCGTGTTGCAAAGCACGACAATCCAATTGCCGCGATATTTGGCAACACTAGCATGGAGTAGCCATCCATAGTGACGTCACAAGTTGTCAGTTTGGGCCTAGTACTGTTGTTGTTAATAAAAGTCTAATTGTAGACATGTAGATATAGAATTAAATAATCTTTTTATTAGAACAGCATTAATATGTTAGGGACAAAAAGTACATGTAGCAATCTAAATTAGTCTTTGTTATATGAAAACCACAATGTATTTACATTTTATTTTAATACGTCAACTTGAACACAGTACTTACAACAAGCATTACATTAATTAACTATATAATTCATTCATTCCTATATTCATTCAATCTTCTATATAAGAAGCAAGTAAACTGTAAAAGCAAGTAAACTTTATTAATGAAACTGTTATCATTATTCTGCCAACCGCCTTTTAAATACCGATAACAAAAGTCTATGGCGGTAGGCCGATAGACAGTAAATAAATGGAAGTGCTTAGCAAACACTTGTTTATACTCAATTAAGCTTTATTCAAACCGGTCAAACCGACTAATTAATCAGATTCAAACACTCCAAATAGTAAAATATTGAATATTATATGGCAATCAATGGTTTTTTATAGTTGTACTACATTTATTCTAGTGAACATTCAAGAGTTAATGCTAGCTGTATTAGTAAAGTTTAGCAGATGAAGTCTGATGCTTTTAGCTATCGGTTTTAATATGTTTATGAATACCAAGAATACAGAATTAAAGTGCCGCCCTTTAACTAAATGTCATTATGTTTTTAACACCTTTGTTAAATTGTATTGGTAAAATGTAAAACATTCAAATGATTCGATAGCCGCAATATTTTAAGATTTATTGTGGCGGAAAGCCGATAGTGTTAAGTAAATGTTAGTGTTGTCATGCACTGTCTCTTGGGCGTTGTACAACACGCGCATTCAGAGAAAATTTTGGAAGAGAAGAAGCAAGTTGTTATTCGGTTCGTCGTCTATTTGAAACAAATAGAAAGTGAACAAATTAGTGAATATCGAACGCGGAGCGTATAAAATGCATTTGTATCAATCTAAGCGGTAATGAAATCATAAATACAAGAACAGAGTGTGTGTACCACGCACACATTCTTAAGTTTTTCGGTCATCACTTCGTCGTTGCTCACAAACTGACGTCAACGTTGGCGTCGCTGCCGCAGTCGACGTCGTCGTCATACGCCTTGCCCTCAATGAGAGCGAAGAGCATAACAGTGTCTACCAGTTTGGCAGCGTATCGCGTATAAAAGAGAGAGAAACAACGGCGAGCGCAACAGCAACAACAACACAAGGCAAATGAAAAATGTTTTCATTTATTACTGCCTGCCATCGCGGAAAAGTGGAAAAATGCAAAAACCTCAATTGCCACGCTAAAAATTGTGCATTAATTGGCCGAAAATTGACGCGAGCTGTGCAAAAAGTGCGTTTCTTTAACAACAGTGGCCCTAAATTGCAACAGCTGATGCTGTGTAGCCAGCACTAAAAAATCATTGCCACCTCTGCCGCTGCCCCTCTGCTGCGACAACTGCTGCTCTGCTGCACTGCTCTGCTCTGCTTACATTCTGTTCTGTTATTGTGCCAAGCACAGCTCTACGGCAAAGCAACCCCCCGTCTCCGCCCACTGTAAAGTTCGCCCAGTGAATGATTCACAATTTTCCTTTGCTAGTTTTTTCTCCTCTTTTTATGTTTTGTGTTTCTATTCTTCTTCTTTTCTTACTGCTGTTGGTGCTGTTGTTGCTCTGCTGCGCGAATTGTTGGCAAATGCGTGCGCGCAATTAATTTTGCAAAAATTCAAAAATTATGTAGTTGTAAAAGTGTTCATAAATATTTATGTATATATGTATGTATGTACTCATTTATTGCAATGTGTGTGCGCTTGTGTATGTGTGTGATTTTAGGCTGCTTTACGGCTGAAGTGAAAATTCCAAGCCAGCGAGAAAGAGAGTGTGAGCAAAGAGTAAGAGAGAGAGGCCACACAAAAACATAATAAGGAAAGTGTGGAAAATATACGACAACAACAACAAAAAGAGGAAACCGCTTGGCCAGTGAAGAAAGAAAGAAAAGTGAACTGCAAGTGCAGCGGAGACTGGGCGTCGGACAGCCAGTGACATCCGTCATTTGTTGCTGCTGCTGTCGCGGTCGCTGTCGTCGAATCCGTCGCCGTCACCGTTGTTGCAACAGCAACATCAATTTCATCAAAAGAATTTTTTGTTAAACTCTCCGCGACTCGGTAAAGTGCAGTGTCATCGTCATCTGCAACATGGATGCCGAAACACAGGAAATACGACAGGTAAATATATTTATTTATAGCCATTACATACATACCTCTGTATGTTATTCCTAATTCCCGCAACCAATCCGCCAATCCAGTCAGTAAAGTAATTCTCCAACTGATGTGCGTACACTCCCACCTACATGTATTCACACACAAACATCTGTATGCATAAATACATATGGAAGTGCTTCTAATAAATATGTATGTTAGTATGTACATAATGTGGTTGTATTTGTGCTCGCAAACTAAATATCGCGTTCATTAAAATTCCTGCACTGACTGCGACGTCGGCGTCGTGCGCCAACGTCGTCGTCGTTAAAGTTACTCCCCAAAGAGTTCGACGCCGGCGTCGCTGTCTTCAACTGTGAGTTTGCTTAACGCCTTTGCAATGCGCTCATCAAACGCTGCCTGCGTCTCTGTCTCTGCCTCGGCCTTAGTCTTTGCCGTAGGCCATAAGCGTAACGGCAGTGTGACGTTAACGCTAACGCCGACATCGCCGCTCAGCCACCTACTCTCTTTGCCAAAATGGTGCGCTGAGGTAACCACACGCCACACCGCCGCTCCCACTGGCCGGCCACTTGAGCGTTTTAATATGCGACCGACACCTACTTACCGTTTGACTGGTTTTAAAATCAATGCATAAAACAATAACAAGAACAACAACGCGGCAGCAGAGGCAATAGCAGATGTAGAAGCAGCAGCAAAGCCAACAATACGAAGAGCAATCAAAATGGACAGCTGCGCAGTATTTACAGTATTGACATTGGCTGGCTGCCCGCTGTTGTTCAATCAACTTCACGTAGAAAAAAAACTCCATTCATAAAATCTGGTAATTGTGGTAACAAAGTTAAAAAATGATTTTCCGATGCTTTTGTTGCCACTTTTCTAACATTTTTGTTTGTTGCTTTGAACGTGTTGTTGCATGATCTAATCGCTATATAAAACTCAGCTACATATACATGCATAACATGTAAATGAACTTGCGTGTGTGTGCGAGTGTTTACATATGTACATGCAAACATACAACACACGCATGCGAAACTTAACGAAAGAGACACAAAAATGTGACTGATTAACCGACTGTTAAGACAAGTATTCAATAGTTTGACAACAGTCGAGCCTGGATATAGTAAACTAGATTTTGCAATAGCCGCATACTTTTTATATTTTAAGCTTTTTATGTTCGATTGTTGATAGTTAAACAAGCTCTTATTTTTATGTATTTACTTTGTCAGGTGTTCGCTGTAACCTGGCTTGACTGTGTGTGCTTGCGTGCGTGCGGTGTTTCTGCCCCTCTAATTCAAAAATGTTAGCCAAGCAACTCCCTAGAAAGTAAAGCTAAACGCCTTACACACACATACACTACATATATATTGACTATTTCTCTATTTGCTTTTTCTTTTATTGTTGCTGTTGCTGATATTGCTAAGCTCTTTAAGCAATTAGCGCATTAGGGGCTTTTAAAACTTAAAACTTAAGAAGACAAAAAAAAAAAATATAATCGAAAACCATTCAAAATTTGAAACGCACGCTCAGCAGCTTCAAGCATTTGCCGACATTTGTCTGCTTCGTTCGCTCTCTGCGTTTCGCATTCTCTTCGCTCTCTTCACGCAGCGCTCTCTGGAGCATAAGCTCCAAAAAAAAATAAAAACAAAGAAGAAAACGAAATTCATTTTGCTGTTAATTGTCAAAGGGAAAGAGTTTTTGTATGTTTCTTTTGCATTTATATTTAGCCTATCGTAGCAGTACTGTCTCCCTCTCACTGTCTCACTGCTCTCAGTCATGCAATGAGAGCGCCTAGCAAGAGGCAAAATACACTGCGATAAAGACACAAAATCATAAATGCCGCCAAGCCGCAATTTGAATTGTGAGCATTTCCATATGAGCACCACACACACACTTATATATATGTATGTATATATGTATCTGTATAGAAGCGACAACAAATTATGCCATCCATGTGGGCGTCCAAACCAAAAGCGATTTATTGTTTTACCCCGAAATGTTTACATTTTGAAATTTGAGTTTAATGGCGTATTTTTGTATTTATGTGATTATGTCTAACCAAAAACAAAAACAAGCGAAAGCACACAGACGGCCAAAAAATGCACTTTATTGTTATCGTTGTTGTTGTTGTCGTTATTGGTGAAAAGCATAAGAAGACAAACTGGTTGCACAGGAAGTGTGTCCACCTGTCCGTTAGTTGGCTTGTTGTTAGCCTGGCCAATTCGCATAGTTCGACGGTCTACGACCTACGCCAACATATTTGACACTCGTTAACCTGTTGCTCGAAAACTCCATTCGATTTCACAGTTTAAATGTTAGTCGCTCAGTAATTGTATGAAATTACTTTAAATTAGTTAATTTGTGATAATTATAATGAATGACAGTTCCATTAAATATGTATTCTAACTGAATCACACATAAACTCTAATATAAATATACAATTTCTGTATTTACTTAGTTTTATCTACCAGTACATATTTAGTTTAGATTATAAAACTTTTCTTTGTAATTTATCACACTCATTTCGGTTCTTATCTATTCGAAAATGTCGGTTCTCTTCCGTTATTTATAGCCATTGTCCAAGGAAATTTGAAGATCGCACAGATTTAGTCTTCAAACATAATCCCAGGTTATTTACAGAGTGTTTGTAAATAGAAAATAGTTCAAATTCGAAATCCCTCTGTGCTTATCAGACACATTCCTAAGCAGCACAAATGTGCGATAAGAAAAATTGAATCATAGTTAGAAGTGAATTATAACTACAGTCGGTGTTTGTCAGTAGGTTTGTTGCTCTTTAAATCTAATCGGTAAGTTCCCTTTCACCAATTGGTCGACATTCTAATTGGAGAAGTTTTAAAGCAAATTCTTAGAATGCGATCAGAACTTATGGCCAGTTGGAGATGAGTATGTAAAGTGCAGTTGCAAATGGAAATTGGATTTGCTGACGAAGCAAATAGTAAAAAAAAGGCGGCACTTGAGATTTTATAATTCAGAACAACACTATTCGCTGGTTATGAGTCTGGAGCCACTAAAAGACTTGTGGCTCCCCTCTTCTTCATGCTGAGTGACCATCAGCCAGAGACCTAAACAACGGCGCACGCCAAGCCAAATGCACTAGACTACACAGCACTAGACTATCCTACACTACAATACACAACACAGCAAAGCACAGCACAGCGAGTTTATCGAACTCATATTGAAGATTGAACGCATGGCTTCACACAGATGCATCGATGTAGCTACGGTTACTAACAGGCACAGCTACAAAGATACAGCGATGCAGATACAGATACACAAGCACAGATACAATTATAGAGTCTAAACTGAAGAGTGCGCTACTTAATTGCCTCAATATTAAATTGCAACGTTGAATTTACTGAAAGGTTTTTAACTTAAGTTTCCTTCCCTCAACTAGATTGCTTAATTCGCAATAAGATACAAATGTATCTGTTCAAATCATGAGTCGTCTTTATTGTCACGTTTGCGTTTTTAAATTCTATTTGTATTGACTGCGATTATATGTCTCTCTTTAAGATAAATAATTTTCCCATCTTAAATGTCAGGTGCGAGAAAATTGAGCTACGAGATTATAGCTCTGTTATAATATCTGCCCTGTACCCTTTCAAATTATTTATATTCTTTAAAATATCTGCTTTAGCTAATCATATTTATTTATTATTGTTTTACAGGCTCGTCAACGTGCTTCCGTCAAATGGTTACTCTCGAAGGCGTTTAACAATCGGGTCCCCGATAACCTTAAGGAACCCTTTTATCGCGATCACGAGAACCAGGAACGCCTGAAGCCACAGATCGTTGTTGAATTGGGAAATGCGACGCTTTATTGCCAAACATTGTCCAATCTGTACTCTGATCCCAACTACCAAAGCTTAAATCACTGGTCAATAATACAGACGCTAGCGCGCAAGGGTGTCCCTGTAACCGAGTCCTCGGACATGCCCATTACCGAGACGGTATTAATTCAAACAAATCCGTTGCGAATTGTAAGTCAAATTTATAGTTATCTAAGGTCTGATTGCCTTGAAAACCAGAAAAAAGATTATTTAAAAGGCTAGCGTTGTTCTTTGATAAAATTCCTAAGTTTCTCCTTAAATTTGTTGGAATCTTTCAAATATGAAAACCAGTTTTGTGCTTTGAAGGCTGCATGACGCAATGTTATGTTGTTTACCGAATTATTTTAGAAAATATTTAAGTTTTTGAGTCGATTGTTTTCAAAGCAAACAAGGCAAGTTGAGTAAAGTATATATATTCTTGAACTTCATAAACAGTTAAGTCAATATAGCAATGTCCGTCCGTTAAAACAGCCCCCAACTTTGGGATGAATGAAATGAGTCGGCACGCTCGACTCTAGTATTTTCTAGTAATAGTTTTAATGCAATCACTTTAAATCAAAACACGTTTAAGACAATTTCTGTAATAATTGTTCTCTATTCTTTAGAACGCCCACATGTCTGTGATAGAATCGCTGATGATTCTGTATGCGAAGGAGATATCATCAGGTGACCGGGTCACGTCGGCCTTAAGAAGGTGAGTAGCTGCTTGATACTCTAAAGAATTAATTAACCTACTTGTGATGGCTTTTCAGAATATCTGGTAGCAGTTATCAGGCACCTCCAGGCCAAACATACGAGCAAGCGTTGCTCGCTTGGATATCGCATGCCTGTGCCGCATTAAAGAAGCGAATCATCAAGGAGTTGGAGTCAAGTGTGCCGGATGAAATCGTAAGCAATCAATTAAATAATCTACTTTATTGATTTTAATTTAATGTCTTTCTTTGTAGGGCACTCGGCTGCAAACGCCGGATATTCCGCCAGTGCGGGATTTTCAGGATCTTTGCGATGGCATCTGTTTGGCGCTGCTCATATCATACTATTGCCCCAAGGTGATACCGTGGACGAGTGTGCGAATCAATTATTTGCCAGCCGTCGAGGATTCCATACACAATATACTGCTGGTGAGCAGTTTTTCACAAAAGCATTTGCCATACGGTGTCTTCCACATGACGCCCGAGGACATAACTTATATGCGAGGGTTAGTGACGTCATGAATATATATCTATTCTATATCATTAATTACTTTTGTTTTGTTTGTTGTTAGCTCGATGAAACTGAATCTGGTCTTGCTGCTGACGGATTTGTTCAATCTGTTTGAGATACACCCGGCGAAATGTGTCTGCTATCCAGGCATGGACGGACAGGGTAAGTGACCAGTGTCTACAACTAGTAAACCATTCAACAATGCACCGCATCGCATTCCAACCAACCCGATTCTGACCTAAGTGCCCCCCTTCCTGTACAAAAACCCTTGGTCCTTTTGCGTGTTTTGCGTTGTCGTCTTCGTCGTTGTTCTCTGCAGTTTTATTCGTTACGTTTTAAATTGCGATTTATGTTTTCGTTTTGTTTTATTTTGCTCTACTTTTCTTTGACTTTGCTGAGAACAGGAAATTAATTGAATTAATCACTTAAATTGGTTTAGACAAAAGTACACTCAGTTTGAAAAGTAGTTTAGGATGAGAACAGACTCACAACAAATCCAAATCACTTGCCACTCCCACATACTCCGCCCTGCTCCAAACACCATTAGTAATTCGCATACCAGTCAACAAAATGCAAAGTGTTTTTGCGGTTGTCCTCTTAAAAGGAAGCGACCTCAATCATTATTCAATTTAAATCATTTACCCAACTGCCCGCACCTGTTAATCATATGAAAAGCAATACCAAGTAGTTTAAAGATAATGATAAATTAAATTTCAATCAAATTCAATTTTATACATGATTCTCTTTCTTTGTTTATGTGCAAAACGCTTCTGCAAATCAAACCACAAATCACCAACCTAATGGGTGTTAACACAATTCTCTATCTCTTTAAATATATCTATCTTCTCTCTGCATTCAACACACTTATGCAACAACAACAACAACTGCAACAACCACAACAACAACGACAACAACAATAAACCCACAATAATTTGAACAATTCACGTAGATGTCATCGCCAGGCGCACGTTGGGCGCCAATGAGCACGGAATCTGCCATCGACGGGGCCTCACCGTGCAACCCGTAACGCCCATTCCCGATTTACGAAGCGATCTTGATCAGCCTCCCGTTGGCTCGCCATCGAATCGGCCACCATTTCAAGGTTTTAAACTTCACTACTTTAATTGACAAATTTCTTTAATCGATTCAATTCAGTTATCGATAGTTAAATGTGCTTATTTTCTTTATTTTTTTTTATTTGAGTGTGTCCCCCTTGCCCACAATTTGCATTTTGTTGAATGTTTTGCATTGTTTCATTCCCATTTGTTTGTGTTGAATGTTCGTTTCCTTTCGATTGTTCGTTCGTTTTGCTTGATTGTTTCAATTCGCTCCATTTTGCTGGAGCTTTGTTCACCCCATTAAGTACTATAAGTTTATAATTTAATAACCCAAAAACATCTGCTCATCTCCTAATACCCACAAAACTGTATCCCAAATGAAAATCTTCCACTGCATTTGAACCCAAAAATTGTTGCACCTGTGAATGTTGCACCTGTTCCACTTTTTGCACTGCAACCTTGGACTCCCAAACTAACTGGCTGTATTAAAATTATTACAAAAGTATTGGATGCATTTGAGAAGACGACATTGACAATTCTAGAATCCTTTCACCCAACTCTTTAAAGTGAAAACTCTTTGGGTTTGCTTGGAAATGTTGATGTTTTTATAGACCTTTATATGTGTCTTTGTTTCGTGTTTGTTTTATGTTTTAGTAGAGTTGATAAATATTGTAATTTATGCATTTTTTGTTCGCTTTTTTAGTTCCACACACAAATTCATTTAGCGGTGGCTCAAATCGCAGATCAACTCCGCCCACCGAATATCAAACGCAAATGCAATCAAATCACTTTGATGGCAATCAAGCTGAAGGTAATTATTAATAATTTTTATTTAATTTGCTTATGATTTGTTTACTAATTTTTGTTTAATTTGCTCGAGTCATTTATCAAATTACCCAAAATGTATACAGTACCAAACAATTTACTTATAATTATGTGTTTTTTTATTTTTTCTTTGCTCTCAATCACTAAAAACACAACACACAATGCTTTCGCCTTGCCTGCAACTCCCCTTTGACTCCACTTTGTGGCATGTGGCAGCCTTCGTCGTGCACAAGTCACGTGGCATTACAACACTCTCATCCATGCACTCGCAACAACAACAGCAACACCAGCAGCAACAGCAGCAGCACTATCAACAGCAGCAACAGTATCAGCACCAGCAACTGCAGCAACAGTCACAGCAGGAGCCCTTGGTTCCAGCTCGCTTGCGTCAGGCTAAAGAAAAGAACAATGTCGAGTCGAAGGCAGATGAGAGAGGTTTGGACGTCTCTTTTAAATTGTCACTTAGCTCATACATACTCTTCGTTCATACATGTCTCGTATCATCATTATATTAAACTCATTGCTCAGAGAGAGGTCTTAGTTCATAATCAATTTCATTTATTTAGATTATGAAAGAATTTTCCTGGTTATCTACTGAGGGTTTTCCGATAGTCTACAGTAGTTAACTTACTTTTTTACTTACTCATTAGCAGTTCCGTCTGTTAACCTGCCCAAGAAATATCCAGAAATTGCTCCGCTTAAACAAAATTCCATTTTCATTTATGCTTCATGAACTTTAATTTCATTCTTTATTTATTGTTACTATCATCACTTTTATTATTTGTTTGCCTTAATTATTTTGATTTAATTTGTATTACTTTTGCTCTCGTATCTAAAATCGAAACAGGCGATTTTGTCGCTGCGGGTCGACCAAGTAACTGGGAACAGAGCCGACGCCCGAGCTTTGCAGGTATGGCCAAAAACGTATTTCTCTCTGTCTCTATCACTAACTCTGTACAGTCGGTGTTTGAATCCTGTGTAAATGAGTATTGAATGCGCTTAAAATACTGTTATTATTTTCTTACTACTGTCCCAATATCTACTGTTTTCTGTTAAACTTTTTCAAATATCTAATCACATGCTTTTGCTCACATTTCAGGTCGTCGGTCACGTCGAAATTCCTCCAGCGAAGATTCACAGCTGACGATTGAGAACTTTGGCGGCTCACAGGATCAGCTGAATACACTGGGTCGCTTTGAGCGTGAACGGGACAGAGATCGGGAACGTAAGCTCTCCAACACCAGTGTCGGTAAGTAGAGCACTGAATAAAGTTGGAAATGTGTTGCTAATTGTCATAATTTAGTTGCAGAACCGGCTGTGGCAATACGTTCCTCAATTGCCGATGCTCGCGGCACACTGCAGTTGGGCTATGATACGGATTCAGGTTCCGAAAAGCAGGATCGTGAAACGGAAAAGTATTCAATGCGTCGCCAAGCCAGGTGCGTCTACCCACTGACTTAACCAAGCACTCTGAAGTAAACCTTTTCTAATCTATTCCCTACTTAGTGTCGACAATGTGCCCACGGTCTCGTCGCAAAATCTGTCGAATGCGGGAAGCCCGTTGCCAATGGCGCGAAATAAGCAACATTCCAGCGACAAGGATTACACGAGCACCGAGCACTACAACGATGCCAGGTCCACTGGTTATGATCCGGAGAGCACGCCCGTGCGCAAATCCTCAACCAGCAGCATGCCAGCAAGTCCAGCGGCCTGGCAGCTGGAGATTTGTGACGACGATTTGCGTTCCCTGGAGAATGCGAACAAATTGTCCACGATGCGCATGAAACTGGAGGAGAGACGGCGTCGTATTGAGCAGGACAAGCGTAAAATCGAAATGGCAGTGATGCGGCACCAGGAGAAGGTACAAAATAATACAACTAATACTAACTTGAGTAAATTGATTAACGTTTTGTTGCTTTAAGGAGGATTTGGAATCGTGTCCAGACGTCTTAAAGTGGGAGACCATGAGCAATGAATCAAAGCGTACTCCGGACATTGATCCCGCTGATATGGACAAGTATCAGGTGAGTGAGCAACTCTCGCATATCTCTGCATCTCATCTAAATGCTTGTTCTAACCCTCGGATAAATGTTAATACGCTTGTGTCTTTCTTTATACTCCTTCCCCATTTGTGCCCAATGTTATTGTTGCCACATAAAAAACATAACACGAAACTACACTACTCAAACAACACACACACACACACACACATAAACATTATAATACACACACACACACAAATGTACACTTGTTAACACACACTCCTAACACTGGGCATGGCTGTCTGTCTGTGTAAATGTGTGTGTGTCCGGATGGATGGAACAATAAACAGCAAAGCATCGCCATTATGAACATGAATCTGCAGGATATCCAACAGGATATCCATCGCCTGGCCACGCAGCAGAGCCAAATGCAGGCCCAGCATCTGCAGGCCCAGCAGCTGATGCAGGCCCAACAAATAGCCAATATGCTGAATCAGGTAAGCAACTCACTCAATCAGCGGATCAGGATCTCGACACCTTCGCACCACTGCATCGCATTAGAGTTATCAAATGTATTACAAAATTAACTCAATAATTGCTTTATTTATTTGTTTTGGTTTATTTATTTATATTTGTCTGCAAATTGTTTTTGTTTATTTGCTTGTTTGCCTGTTTGTTTGTTTGCTCAACTAACTGTATTGGCTTCCTTCTCCTTCCACTCTAATCGCATCCGCAGCAACAAACTTATGGCTCGCAACAGCATCTGGCTGATCATCATTACCAGCAGCGGCCCATGCAGCAAAGCTTTGGCTCATCACCTCATCTTCCGCAGGCCTTCAATGCTCCCGTTAGCGCCTACAGCTCCCGTCCGCCAAGCCGTGATCCCTACCAGCAGCAACAGCAGCAGCAGCATCATTCACACCAGCAGCCAATGCAAATGCCTCCGATGCAGTACGTCAATGAGCATGGGCAGTACATGTCACCGCCAGCTCAATATATGCAGCCCCAGAGTCTCTACAGCGACAATGGTGGGCAGTACAACAACCACTCCCCCTATGGAGCACACCCGCCGCCACAATATGCGCAAAGGAATAGCGTCTATGATGACTACGGTCAGCCGGTGAATCATTTCTATCTGCACGAGTCTCCGCCTCAGCCGCATGCGCATCCCCAGCGTCGCACTTGGGCGCATTCAGCAGCAGCAGCTGCCTATGAGCAGCAGCAGCAACAACAGCAGCAGGCACAGCAGCAACCAATGCTGGACGTGAATGCCTGGCAAACCCAGAAGAAAATGCAACAGCAGCAGCAACAACAACAGCAACAGCAGCAAAACTGGCCCAATCGGCCGCCCTCCAGCGCTGGCGCATCTCAGGGCTTTGTGCTGCACCAGAATGGAGGTGGAGGCGGTGGTGGCGAGTTGCAGCATCTGTTTCAAATGCAATCATCGCCACAGCATGTACAGCGCATGCATGCGGGCAACAGCAGCCACAGCAACAATGCCAATGGCGTACAACGTCAGCAATCATTGACGAATCTTCGGGACAATCGCTCACCCAAGGGTCACATGCCACAGCCCATGGCGATGGGTCAGCAAGAGGATATGATGGCGCCACAGAGTATTTGCTTCATAGGTGACGAGGAGGATGTGGAGGAGCTGGAGCGCAACATTATTGAGTCAATGCAGTCAACACGCATCTCTGATTTTGTGGTGCAGCAGCAGCGTCTACATCAACAGCAGCAGCAGATGCCAGCGGCGCACAGCGGACGTGGCAGCAGTTCCGAGGATTATGACAGCGGCGAACTGATTTCCAACAAGCTAAACATCACCAGCGGGAATCTCACTTATCGCATACCCTCGCCCTCACGTCCCTCCATACAGGCCAACAGTTTTCAGGATCCTCGCGGTAATGGCAGTGCTGGCAGCGGTGGCGGTGAGGAGCAGCGTCCCGAGAAGGGCTTCTATATATCCTTCGACAACGATCAACCGAAGCGGCCAAAGCCACCGCTGCGTGCCAAGCGATCGCCAAAGAAGGAACCAAGCAGAGATAGTGTGGACAACCAAGTTGTCCTTAAACGTGAATCGCTAAGTCAACTGCACAACATCAACAACTCTGTGAGCGATGAGATCAAGAACGCTTCCGTTGCCAGGCACAGCATCCATGGTCTTGCCGGCATCACAGCCAATACCAACACCAACATCAACACCAATACCAATACCAATGCTAATGCCATTACCAATACCAATACCTACAACAAGTACACAGATGAGCCGCCCATCCAAATGCGCCAAATGGCTGCCTCCACGGCCGATCCTTTGGCGCTGGAGCGTCGCCATCTCGAAGACCTTACCAATCAGCAGTCACCGCAACAGCAACCACTTTCACCCACTCGACTCAGGTCGGAGCAGCTGATGAGCAGCGCCGAAGCGGCCAAGAACAAAGCGCTAGTCATTGGCGCGGATTCCACCAATCTCGATCCGGTAAGAGAGAGGGAATAGTTTTTAAAGGGTAGTTAGCAAAGTTGGTAAAGTTTTCTGGGGTGAAACAATTTAGGAAGAGCCTGAGACTTGTGCTTCCCCATACGTCTGGCTAATAGACTCCTTAAGTTATCAGCTTAGCCAGTTTTATTTGGGGACAAGTAGTTTGTTACATTATTGTCAAAAGCAATACATTTTATTTAGTTACAAAAACACTCCCCACGTGAAACTAGCTTTAAGTTTTTTTCAATTTTCTAACATTTATAAGTTTTGTAAAATTGAGCGTTTT
Source organism: Drosophila acutilabella (assembly GCA_035046005.1). Taxonomy (NCBI): domain Eukaryota; kingdom Metazoa; phylum Arthropoda; class Insecta; order Diptera; family Drosophilidae; genus Drosophila; species Drosophila acutilabella. The sequence continues at coordinate 8,088,104 of JAWNOK010000024.1, read as the reverse complement.
CAGTATTTAAACTATTAGAAATGAAAGAAAAGATTTTAATATGTAATTTTTGGGTTAAGGATTCTGTGGACGAAATGGAGCGTCGCAAAGAGAAGATCATGTTGCTCTCGCTGCAGCGACGTCAGCAGCAAGAGGAGGCAAAAGCACGCAAGGAGATTGAGGCATCACAGAAGCGAGAGAAGGAGCGCGAAAAGGAGGAGGAACGTGCACGCAAAAAGGAAGAACAAATGGCACGACGAGCGGCCATCTTGGAACAACATAGACTAAAGAAAGCCATCGAGGAGGCGGAGCGAGAAGTAAGTACACACATGGCATTGTTGGTGGACTATTTACTAACCAATTCTCACTTTTCTTTTAGGGTAAAACCCTGGACCGGCCCGATCTGCATGTTAAACTACAACCACAGAGCTCGAGCGCATCAACGCCACGTCTAAGACAACAGCGTGTGACTCGACCACGCCCCAAAACCATACACGTTGATGACGCCAGTGTGGACATTAGCGAGGCTTCAAGCCTATCCAGTCGGGGAAAGAAGGGCTCCAGCTCGAATCTAACCGGTGAGCTCTTCGCTAGCTTTGAACAACAATTGTATACTTGGTTTCTTGCACACGACAATACAGAAACCAGTTGTACAACGTCTTCCGATAGGAATAATTATCCAATTTGTTCCTTCCGAGAGCATATGAATCGACAGATGAATCGGTTTAACCTGTTACTTTAAATCTAATTTAAGAAACCTTCCGATTTATGTGCAATTCTAAGTTTGTTTGTGTGAAATTTTCGGTAATTCGAAATTGCAAATTGTTTTGTTAATTTTGTTGAATTTTTGTCTTAAGTTAGTACTTGTGTTTAATTTGTTAATCAAATGTTTTTGTTTTAAACCCAATTGATCCCAAATTGGACAGGCTACGGTCAGCTAAGCTCAAATTCAATGAAAAGAGATTATTACAGGGGATCACAAGACTCCCTCACTGTTAAAGGTAATTTATAATTTTGTTTGTTTCGTTTTATTGTTCTCATGATTTTTGGATTAATCCTTTCATTGTCAATATCATTTAGTATGTTTAGTTTATATGTTAAGCATGCAATTCTTATTATTTATTTGATTAATATCTTTTTGTAATGATTTCTGGTAATGGGATAACTTTCGTTTTAATTTCCTTAGTCGTTAATTGTAGTCTTAAGCACTTACAGTTAGTATCTTGATCTAATTGTAGTTTAAGTGATGTTATATCTTAAGTCGTAACCACTAATCTTGTTCAACAGAATCCCCCGACGATTATCCCAGCACAAGTTCAACTCCGATTGGACGACGGGGATCTTACAAAACTTCCAGAGGTTGGTGCTGGGTAACAAGTATTAAGTCACTTCATGATTATTATTTATTTGGTTTTCTTATCTACTCTTGCTTTTTGTTGAAGCTTCGATTAAAGCTATGAATAACACCAAGCTAGCTTTCTTCGTACAATTTCCTAATTTTTATTTTGATTTTTATTGGTTGATTTCTATAAAAGCGTGCTTCGCTCCACAAATCACCCAAACTACTAAAACTTAAGCATACTTAACATACTTAAAGAAATATATACTACGTATACTAACTGATAACCAGCGCACCATCCATATGAAATTATGCACCTGGGGAGGCTTAATTTAGACACGATATCTGGGACAGGATCTACACTTGGAATTGGCTCTAGGACAAACCGATTTAAACAAATTTCAGTATCTAACACACGTGTTTTTGGTTTGGGCTTAAAGGAATTGCTTAAGTTTAGTTTAGTTTTCATACATATATATATATTTTTGTGTTCATCATCTAAGTACTTTGAAGAGAACTATACTTGATCCATACTTGATAAACGTCCTATTCCGTACGCCCTGGCGCTACTACTTCCAGAGCCAACCGTCGAAAGGGGCCGCCCCATATCGCGTATATCAGTTGCTAAGGGGAGTACACTTAATTTCCGTGGCCGAAAGTCCAATTCGCTAATGAATTTGTGCGGTAAGAAGAGTTTCACAGCTACAAAACAAAAAAAAAAAACAATATTAAAAAATATAAAAAGCTGCTTGTCTTTTACTTTTATCCATTAAATTTATGTTTACATTTTGTTGTGATAGATTTTTTATACTCTGGTGTTGGACTTCCTTTTATATATCTTTCTCTATATTCGCTTTGGTTGTAGCTATTTATCTTTATCGTATTATTTACTCTATAGTCTGTGTCTATTTTGGTGTTTGTTTCACTTTGTTTTTAGAGTAATGCAAGTGAAAAATTTGTTGAAATTTTAAAAATATTTTACTTTCAACTTTCTTAATTTTTAAAGCTTCACCTGCATTACTCTTGATGTTTGAATCCTTTTAGCTTGTATATCTTTATAGTTTTGAATTATTTTCTATATTCTGTTTCTAAAAATAATTTCATAATTTATTTTTCTCTTTTGTGTAATTTTCGATATATTAAACTATAAAACTGTTTCGACCTATTTTTATTTGCTGTACGATTGGTTATACTATGAATATTAAATGACGGCGGTGGCGGTGTTTCAAGCCTTGTTTGTGGATCTGTCAGTTGTCAACTTGCCCATATAAAAACTATATCACAACTGGTTGTGGTTTGTTTCCGTCTACATTTTTATTCCGTCCGCATTTCTTTTGGGAAGCTGGGAATACCCAATTTTTTCTGGACCACGCACACAAATATGCCTGCACACGTATCATAAACTTACACACACCTCACTCACACACACACACGCACACACACTCACATCAGATCGATCATATTTAGCTTATAAGTAAATATAACTGCGAAATTCAAAGCCTAACTAAATTCAATGCACACATTCTCTTCTTTTATTTCTCGTTTCTTTCAATTTAAAACTAAACATAAAACGAAATCTCTTCAAATTAATGAAAAATGTGATAAATATATATATATAAATATTAACTTAATTGATATAATGCCTTATAACATTCATCGCTCGATCGCATCCATCGACATTATTCCGACTATGGCGACTAACAAAATCGAACTAAAAACAAAAAAAAAACTCATCAATCGAATGAATTTTGGTAACTACCGCATGGATGGCAACCCTGACACTTGTTGCTTTGCTCTCTTCGCCTCTCTGTCTCTCTCCACTCTTTCCACTGTTGGTTGGGTTCTATTGTGCATGCTGTTAATCTGATGATGCTTGATGTTTAATGATGATGATGATGATGATGATTGATCAACACCCGCTCGATCTCGCTTAATGGTTAGACACAGATTCGGGATTGGGACGAGCAACTCCACCAAGGCGTGCACCGTCACCTGGAATGGCGGCATCAGGTAGGCATATGCCATCTCCCTCTGGACCAGGCTCTTTGCCGCCAGGTTTGATATCGAAGCGTCGCGGATTTGATGATGGATCAAGCGATATCATGGAATACTCGGGTTTGTACCTAGTCTCAAATCAAATCCTCAGTTATATCACATCCACCACAAATCAGCATTATATATCGTACATACACCAACATATACATACATCTACATATATATTGGTTCTTCATACATATATCCACATTTACATACCATATTTATTATATATATACATATATATTTATTTCTTTCATACGATTTTTTTTATGATTTTGCGTTCTATATTCACTGTTCAGTTGATCAGTTTCAGTCTCAATTGGCATTTTCATGCATTGATATGATTTAGAACTACTTACATATACATACATAATGTACATATGTGTGTGTATGCATATATATAGTCCCTACCACGTGTAGGGGCTGCGACAGTTTGTGTGTGCGAGCGTTTTATACCCTGTAATCCTAGGATGTAACTGAAATGCAGTCCATTCGTTCGTCAAATCCACGACTTCGATCGTCAAACCGATGTGTGCCACTATCTAATAGATTAATACAACTAATTAAGTCGAATTATTTACAAAAATAAACCCCAAATTGGCCCAATTTAACTGCATCACAAAACGGCAAAAATGTTAAAATTTAATGCAAATTTGCAAGCGTTTATTAAATTTAAATTTTTAATTTATTAATGTTTTTGTATTTGCTTTGTTTAATTTAAATTTTAAGTTTGGATTGATTTATTTATAGTAACAATTTAATTATTAGTCAGTAGACAATGTAAGTATTAAAGTACGCGTTGATTTATTCATGTTGTAATCTTTTATTGACTGCATTACAATGTGAAGAATCCTCAGTCAACGCTGCATTCAATAGATAAGTTTTTTTGATTGCTCACTTTGCACGTAATAAAAATTTAAATATATGTTAAGGAAGCTTGCCATTAACACTGAGTAGAAATCCACGAATAATTGAAGTAGAACTCTAGCCAAAGACTAAACAAATTTGTTTTAATGCTAAGATTGTTTATCGACAGGTCCAAAACTGTATAAACAACCAGCGGCCAAATCAAATCGTGGCATTATACTGAATGCCGTTGAGTACTGCGTTTTTCCGGGCGCCGTGAATCGCGAGGCCAAGCAGAAGGTGCTGGAGAAGATTGCACGCTCGGAGGCGAAACACTTCCTTGTACTATTCCGTGATGCCGGCTGCCAATTCCGTGCCCTCTACAGCTATGTGCCCGAAACGGACCAAGTGACCAAGCTGTACGGCACGGGACCTAGTCAAGTGGACGAAGTCATGTTCGATAAGTTCTTCAAGTGAGTGCAAATGAATCACATTTAAAATATTTCTAATAACCTATTTTCTTGTCACATTGCAGATACAACTCAGGTGGGAAATGCTTCTCACAGGTGCACACAAAGCATCTGACAGTCACGATAGACGCGTTCACAATACACAACTCCCTGTGGCAGGGCAAGCGGGTGCAGTTACCCAGCAAGAAGGATATGGCGCTTGTGATCTAATCCAATCGATCGAACTGCAATCCTTAAAAAAGAAAATAGTTAAAAACAAAATCAGTAACTGAACGTGAACTGCAAACTGCGAAAGCTAAAGACTATTAAAAGGGATTTATTGTGGCACCGAGTCGTTTGGCAGAGCACTTGGGGATTTGGGATTATGGATTAGGGACAGGACCCTTGGGTTAAACAGGGTCCGTCATAATATGGCTTAATAACTAATTGCACATGTATGCGCAGGAGCAGCAACAAATTGGAATTTACATAAAATATTGTATTCAATTGATAAACTATGCGATAAAATATTTATTGAAATATTCAGCATAAACAAAAAAAAAACAAGAACAAATAATAATTCTATAGAATGAAAACTAATTTCCCCTCAGAAACAAACACACACACACACACACAAGAAAGCCAAAATTCTGACTTACACACACTCAGACTCGTACTCACATTACAAAGAGGAAAGGAACAACATAAACAATGTAGAAAATCTTTATCTTATTAATTTGTTTTAAATTGTTATGAAGTTTTTTATGCGATACAATTGTTGCCCTTTCTTTTTTTGTATCAGCGAGCTGAAAGGGCAACAATTTCGCCAGTCGACACTAATTTTAATGCCACTAGCTATTTATTTTAACACTAATTAATAGTTACTTTTTATGCAAGTTTAAAAACAAAATAATACAACTAATATTTAAAAACTACACACATATATGGGAAAATTAAAAAAAAAGACTTGACTGGCTTAAATTGAAAGGAAGCAAGGTCGGAATCAAAAAAATTAGTGTAAACCTTTTCCGATTCGTAAATTATGAAAGTTTCTATTTAGTCATTTGGCGAAATATGTATTTCTATTAATATTATTATTCTTTTGTTTTTGGTTTGAAATTGGATATACTTGTGTATAGATAATACTTTAAACTGTACGCGCGTCTAACTGCCATCGATGAAACCGTTGAAATTGTTGCCTCTGTTTTCGTTTTTAAATAATTCTGTAAACTTTTTAAATTCCGCTCAAGAAAATGTTTAGCAAGAAGGCAATTATCCTTATTCTTGAATAATTTAATTTACTTGCGGTTTCTTTTTTTAATATTAATATTAAATTCTGGAATGCCTTTTCAAACCCCGTTTTATCTATTCGTTAGAATTATTTAGTGGGAGAGCAAACCAACAATGTTAGTGACTAACTAATTTGGCTTCAATTGTGGACGGATATTCTTAAAAGATTATTTGCCAGTTTGGCATTAGCAGAAACGAGAAAAGAGAAGGGAAAATGTTGATTGAATAACAAATTAAAAATATGTATGTACCATATACTATATATATAATAATAATAAATAATAATTATGTGTGTGTCGGCCGAGATGCGCCCTTGGCGTCATAGGCTCCAACAAAAATGAAAATGAATAATATTAATGCGATCTAAACATTATTATATGAAATGTAATAAAGTTATTTAAAATTATAATTTAACAAATTTCAAAACTGTTTTTTAATTTAGTATAATGGAGTTACTGTCTTTAATAAAACAATCAAAGAATGGTTTTATTTATCAATTTATTTTAGTTTAGTTTAAAAATATTTAAAGTAAAGTGCAAAAATCAATAGTTTACTTTGTTGTACTTAAAGTTAAGTTTAATCCGAGTTGCTTTACATTTGGAAGTCATCACGCAAATCGTTATAGCGCTGTACATGCTCCTTGATCTTCGAGCCATCGACCCAAGTGACGAAGTCTTCCAAATTGCGGGATACGAGAAAGGCGGGATCTTTAACCATTTCGGGACCCACACGCACATGACCCTGTTCAATGAGGTCTGTGGCATGCTTTATGTGCTCCGACATTCTCACTAAAATTAAATACATAAATGCATTAATTTAGATTTCTTAAGCCACGGCTATGAACTACTTACATTTGACCATAACGACAGGCAAACGACGGCGGCAGAAGTGACTGGCTGACGTTCTGCTGGCGCTCTCCAATGTAAGATGATCGTTGGCCACGCCCATGGCGTGCAGTTTGTGCATTAACATGTCGGTGGCCTCTGCCTTGAACGGATCTGATGCATCGAGTCTGGCTATTTTCTCAGTAAGTTCTCTTATTTCTCGCGATAACTTGTTGTACCTGCAAAGAATGCGAAAATGAGTCGGTGTCTTTATTGCAACAAAACACGCGCAACTTACTTGGTGTAGTCCTCGCGCTTTTGTATGTGATAGCGACGCAGTATTTTATTTTCTTTGCTGCTGTTATCGACTTTCCAGGTAATGAAATCAACCTTTTTAAGCAATTTTTGCTCATGAAATTTTAGCTTACGCACCATTTTTCTGTTTATTTCCCACCGCACATGTGCTTGTAATGCAAGTGTTGGAAAACGACTGAGTGTTGTTTGTTGACTGCGCTCACACAGCTGTTTTTCGAGTGTTGGAAAGCAGACGGAAATGAACTACTGAAATCAAACTCAATTGAATAATTTCTCTGGCTTTGTTTACGTTTGTTGAATCCGTTGTGTGTGGGTTCTTCTAATGGCGGCTACTCTGGACGAAGAAACACCACCGAAACCGGCTTTTGCAAACGAGGAGGATCCTCTTGCCGAAGAGCGACTTGGCTTTGTGCGCGAAGTAGGTGCCCAGGCAGTCTGGAGCTTGTCGTCATGCAAGCCAGGTAAGCAACACAACCACTAGCAGAGCACAAGAGAGTGCATAAACCATTCAATTTGCAGGCTTTGGCGTTGAGCGTTTGCGAGACAACATTATGGACACTTATTGGCAATCCGACGGCCAATTGCCACATTTGGTCAACATACAGTTCCATAAGCGCACCAACATCAGCCAGATCTACATATACACCGACTACAAGCTGGATGAGAGCTACACACCTTCGCGCATTTCCATACGCTCCGGGACAAATTTCAACGATTTGCAGGAGCTGCAAGTGATTGATCTCTCGGAGCCGAATGGTTGGGTCCAAATACCCATCAAGGATGGCAATGTCAAATCTCTACGCACCTTCATGCTGCAAATTGCAGTTATTTCCAACCATCAGAATGGCCGTGACACACACATGCGCCAGATCCGCGTCCATGCTCCCTGCGGAGGCGAGAGCAAACACTATCCGCTTGAATTGTTTGGCAAGTTCGGCACTGTCGACTTTCAAAAGTTTGCAACTATACGTTAATGAATAAATAATAAAATACTCTATAGAATAAACATATTGAAAACCATTCTTTCAGTATTAAAACTCAACTGAATTGTTTATATTTGGAGTCTCAATTATTAGTTGATTATATTATAATTCTTATGTCTTAAGTACAAATTAACAAATACGATTGATTGCGATACAAATAGTATGTAGGTGTTAAATTTGTTATCGTTATTGCGATGCAAATGCAAAATGTCAACAAAAGAATGTCTACAAAACTCTATGGAAGTTTGTGCGAGGCTAAGAATTCTCGCCTTGGAACACAATTCGATTATTTAGCTGCTTTCAGAGCCTTGTAGTGATCCTTCTCCTCGGCACCATCCGGTGGCTCGCCTTCATAGGAGGCTTTCATGAGAAGATCCTCGCTAATGGCCTCTGCCTTTCGCAAATAGGCAACAACATTTGGCAGCTGCTCGTAGGGACAATCCAGACGTTGCCAATTGTAAAAGTTACGCAATTCAGCGCCCAGTAGAATACACTTCTCAAAGTTGAAGAGTCCGTTGGCCAACCTATGTATAAATAAATATCTCTGTTAGCTACAAATATATATTAGCCAATAAATAAAGCTACTTGCCTGGTTGTGTGGCTTTCGTGAATCAAGTTAAAATCCTTCAGAAACAGCGAGAAGTATGGTATAATGGCACGCTCGATCTTATTGGCTGCTTCACGTTCGGAGCGCCAAAGAGCTGCCTTCATGGTCGAGCGGTGGTTCTGGTAATCGCTGTCAGCATCCATTTGATGTTGCAAGCCAGTCAGTTTCGTTCTGTCCACCTTGGCCCACTGCAAAGGTAACTATTTAGACTCTTTTAATGTTAAAGCTTCTGAGTAATACTAACAGTTTTCTTGAGTCTCGTTACAGCTTTCATCTTTAGAGCTGTTAAGATTGCAATCAGGCTGTTGAAATTGCCCGTGTTGAAGCACTCCAGTGCGGTCTCAATCCAGAACTCAATCATCTGCGCTCGCTGAGATTTTTTGCCAAGCTAACAGTGTGGAGAATTAGCCAGGTAAGTGGAACTTTTAAATTGGCTATGACTAACTCACCTTAATTATCTCCGTGGCAGTCAAATGGCAGAGCTGATTAAACCATTGCACATATGCATCAATGCTGATCTCTGGAAGCTTCGTTGATCCACTGCTAGATCCCAAAGTGCTGGCCTTCTTTTGGGTAATGCAAGACTTTAGTCCGTCTGCGTTAATCATTTCCAGAAACTCCTCCAAACGTATGTGCGAGAGGTAGGCATATTCGATGGCATAAAGCTGATGGGCCAGCTCAAAGGGACTGCTGCATTTGCTCAGCACGTTGTCCGACTTGTAGACATTCGAGGCGAATCTTTTCAGTGACTGAATACTGCTTTGTCGCCCCAACGAGCTGGACGATGACTGTTTGCTCAGCAGATATTGAAATTGAGTGCGTTGTTGTGCCTCCAGCTGAGCCAGGTTCTCGGGAATGCCATCGAGAATAGCACATATTGCTTTGCTTTGGTTTTGATCGCGCAATTTCTGCAGCACTGCCTCATTACGAAAGTCTTGAGGACACAAACGAAGCCAATTTGTGACTATACGTAGCAGCACTTCCTCCTGGCCATGGCACTCTTGAATGATACGCGACAGCAACTCTTGCATTTGTACAAACAAACGCGCACAGAGCAGAAGGATGAACTCTGTGTCTTCGCTGCTAGATGTTATCAGGAGCTTGGCTAGCGTGCCAAGATCACCGGCAGTTGGCAAGTTCTTGGCATAGACTGGAGACTTTGGGCATTCGTTGGGCTCCTTAATGTTCAGCTTCGTGCTCTGCAAAGGAATTGGATTAGAATTGGAATAAAGTAGTTTGGATTCTTAGCTTACCAGCAAGGTAACTGAAACCACATCAGCCTCGTCTGCTGAGCTGGGAATGTCACAGTACAAGGAATCTGTCTGGGTGTCCCGGGCATCGCAGTGTGGATACGGAGCGCTCATCGAGACGCTGTGGAAGAGTCCATCGTGTCCAGAATCACAGCTGCTGATATACGAGCTCTTGTCGCCCAAAGTTGTGACCGTGAAGAGATTGGAAGTGGAGTCGACAAGCTGATCAGAGCCAGTTATGGCAGAGCTGCTGGACATAATTGAGGCATTCGAGAAGGTTTGATTCAACTGTCGACCAAGACGACCAGCAGCTTGATCCGTATCTGTTTCAGCATCGGTTGTGGTTTGTGATGCACACGTTGAATTCGAATTTGTTCGATATTTGAGCGCGTTCTCTGGCGTGGCACGAGATAAAGCATTCTGTTGCTTCACTGGCTGCCAAATCTCCTTCTGATGCGACTGATGGTTAAAATGCTCTTTGGTTTCGACGGTTCTCTCATCCAGAATCTGACCATTGCGTGAGACCAGCACCTCTTCGGTGGTGGTCAACGAGGACTTCACCGTTAGCGATGTTTCTACCTCAATGGGCTGCTGTGCCAGACCAGCACGAAGAAGCAGCTGGTTCAGATGCTCTACTGCCGGCATCTGGCCATCGAGAAGAGCCGTTTTAATGGCAGTTGCGTCATCGGCGGGAAGACCATCCAGTTTCACCGGTACACCGTTGATTAGCAGCACCTCCTCCTGTTGGACCGAGGACGATGTCTCGCAGTCCACAATTTTAACGTCCTTGCCAAAAAGAGATTCTACAGCATTCATAATGTCTTCGTCCATTTTGGATTGATCAGTTAGTCAAGAAGGTATGACAATTAGGTGGTGGTGGTGGTAGTGGTGTTGGTAGTAGTAATGTTTACTTAATATTGGTAAAATGCATATGACCCTGGGGGATTCTTTGGATTAATATCAATGCACAATATCAAGTACATTTCTGTAAGAACGAATATTGGAATTAATGGATTTAAGCTATGTACACACATTGATCTATGCATGTTTGTATGTATATGTATGTGTGTGTTTGTATGTGTACAAAACAACAATTGATGATAAACAATGCACAATGGGTGATTTCGTATTGTTTGCATAGAGAATGAGAACGGCCTTGTGACAGCGGCGAGGTGACAACGCCCACCACTTTCCCAAAAAGTGGGTTGGGCACGGGGCACAAATTTAGTAGAATTTTAACAACACACAATCAGACAGACACTCACACACACCTGAAGGAACAACATTTGGTATTTGCGTTCCACTCGACGCTTCGATCTATTTGTTATGGCATCTTCATTTTATAGCACAATAATTGCACGTTTCCGCTATCAATTAACTGTTTTGTTCGCGATTTATTTACTTTTATTTATTTATTTATTGCCCCCACACACAAACAGTGTTGGGTTGTTCACGAGACTGCGGAGATCTAGAGCACAGCGAGCTGGTTCACATGAACAGGAACCGATTAAAGAGCACTGTTTCGCAGTACTATTAACACTAGCTGAAGGGCTGCCAGATAGTCACGAAATAGCTGTATGGCAGCTTCGAGCTTCATATAAACTTTGGCTCTTAATTCAAGTTTAATATGAAGACTTTAAGGCGGATGGCAAGGTTTAATTAATCAAAGTAAGTACATTGTTATAAACATTTTATTGACATTGAGGAAATCGTAGTAATTTTATTTTAATTTTATTGCATATATGCTTGCAACTGTTGTGGTTCTAAACAATGGGATAACTGCATTCGCTTGCAATGCCGCAGAAGTTGCTACCACGTGGCAGACGGAAATAACCCTCCTCTCCCCAGTTCTTGTCCCACGAGTTCTTGACAATCCAATAGTCCTTGCCATTTTCGCTGCCATAGCCAACGACCAGAATGGAATGATTTACCTCGCCCTTGTTGCACTCCTCATCGGCATAGATGCCACGCTTGTAGAGCAGCAAGCTTTCCAGGCCGTTTACGGAGCACGCCAACGGACCTTGGGTGGCAATCACTGTCTTCATGGCCTGCTCGTCCTTTGGTGGAATAGCAGCGAATCCGGTGATTTGGGCACCAGACAAACTCTTTGAATACTTGCAATTTTCCTGCTTATCCAAATACGGATACTTTGAGCCAACTGCAATACCATTTTGCTGAGTAATAAAGTTGAAGGCATACTCCTGGAAGCCACCATCGCAGCCACCAAGACCCAAATCCAAAGGACCACAATCGACAAGATTCTGCTCAGAGAGATTGGGCAATTTGCCAGTCTTGCGGAACACATGACCCTCAATAGCGCCAGTTGTAGCAAATGACCAGCAGGAGCCGCATTCTCCCTGGAACTTCACAGGCGTCACTCCTCCCTTCTCGCGCCAATCAAAGGAGTCGGGAAGCGCCACATTGGTGGACAGCTTGGGTGAGAGACGATGTGCCTTGGCACTGCTCCTGTAAGTCAAAAACATATTTAGCTCCCAAACTAAGTAAACTTTTTTGTAGATAAGTTACTTACTCGCCCGAAGCTGACTTCTTTAGACCGGTGAGCTGCTTCAGGAACTCAGCATTGGTCAGATCAGAGAAGGCATTCACGGCCAGCTCATAAGTGGAGGCACCGTTCTTGAAAGCAGCATTACTGGCATCAACTAATCCCTTGCGGGCAGTGAAAAGTCCCTCACGCAGCCTCCTATCTGCAGCCGAGGCGTAGGATTTGCCAGTTTGTGCCTGCAGAGAAACGGATTAAGGATCGTGTGGATTACGGTTAATTTTGTGCACTTACTGCAAAGTCCGCAAAGTTCTGCACATTGTTCAGCAAAGGAGGAGTTGGTAACCTAGCAATATTGCCAACCGTTTGCCTCAGGTTGTTAGCCACATTGCCAAAACCGCCACCAAAGGAGCCAAACTGGGCAGAGGCCACAGCCACGGTGGTCAGCAGTAAAATAGTTAACTTCATTGTAAACTGTAAGTTTCAAATTCCGAATTAGACTCCGACTGGGTATTTAAGCCATAAATTTCAGTTATTAACATAATCTCAAGTACGCGCTTAATTACTTCATACGAACGCCACAAAGTGTCATAATTTACGAACATGATTCCGTAATCGATAATTAAATCACCGTTATAGCCGACATTATATAAGATGAATCTTTTATTGCTCGCACTTGTTCTCCACTTGTCTAGAATCACTGATCACTGATTACTTTTACCTGTCTAGAGACTAGACTCACCTGTTTGTGCAGTAGAAATGCGAGCTTCACTGCTGAAGTCGGGGTTTATATAGGTGCGATCATCATCGGTGTTATCAAGCAAAATTCAAATGATAGAAATTGTATACGCTATATAACCCTGTCTCAAGTCGAATCAAGTCGAAATATACGATTATCTATGTAAGTTACAAATACTATGATCAAGTTTTATACACAAAACAGGCTGTATATAGGTTTTTGATTCGTTTGAAATGAAATGTCGACTGGTTTGGCGATTTATAGCCGCTAATTAAGTGTATGTTTAGCATCATTAAGATATAGCTGCGTAAACTATATGATAGGGAATACCCTGTAATATTTGTTAGGCACAATAAAAGTGCAGAAGTTGGACAGTCTTAGAATGTCTTATACAACAGAGTTTTCGATTACACAATTGGCAAACGACATTTTAGTATAAATAATAATTTTTTTTATAGCGTATTTGTCAGTCGTTGTGTCTCTAAATCTATTTCAGCTTGTTTTTCTCAGAAATTATTCATTGGAACCAGTTTGAGACTAAACAAAATGTTTAATTCCAAATAGTACAAGAGTGTTAAACTAATTTCTTAATTAAGTTTATCAGACCATAGATCATTCTTAGCTACTGTAAACATTTGCATGGGGATTCCCGTTTAATCAAAACAAGAATAGAATTTATTTGTTAAACGTTTTGTATACTGTAACTTATCTAAAACTGCCTAAATAAACAATGTTTATGCCCATAGTAATAGCCTTGACAGAACTGCATGCAAATCTGTTAAGTTCTCTGTTAAGTGCAGTAAAAATGTTACCTGCTGTTAATTAGCAGCTCTCCTGCTGTTAATTACACTAATGAGCGTCACACTGTCTTTAACATTCCCATGTTACAAATAACTTTGGCTACTGTTACTTCCCCGTTGTTTGTTGTTGCTGTTCGTTTTGTATCAATTTATTCGCTGATTTTAAGTTATAATTAGAAGCGAGTTTTATCAACATTGTGTATCTCTGAAAGTGGCAGATATTGGGAATATGCATATTAATTATAACACCCTCTAAACTTGTTTGCTTGCCGAGTGATCATTGTACCCTTTCACTGGGGTATATACATTATTTATTAAAGTTTGTAAGACATAAAATATCAGATTTATTATGTATAAATCGAATTGCCTTGACTTTAAATTTATTATAATTTTTATTTAAATTTATCCGGTATTATTTATTTATTTTTTAATATTTTCACATAAGTAAAATATGAACAAAAGCTTTCTTAAAATCAAAATGGAATTAATACTCGAAATTTAAGTACAGCTTTAAATATTTTTGTTTAGCCAAACTTAATTAATCTTTCTTGCTAAAAATAAAAACAAGTTCAAGCTAAATTTATGGTTTAAATGCCATAAATTTGTTATTACGTATATGCAATTGCCGCAAAAAGATTTGATGCAATTTTTATTTATTGAAAAATATATAAAAAACGAATCTTTTTAAAAACGCCATTAATTTAAAACAAATAAATTATTTCATTGTATTTAATTCAACGCATTTATTATTTTATAGGTTTTTTCAAATAAATAAATTAATTTTAATACAATTTTCTAGTAAATTAATTTAGTTCTTTCTAGGAGTTGGTTGAACGCGTCTGGGTTCCTGCGGAGCTTCGGAAACTGGAGTAGCTTCGGGCAGAAAGACAACTTGGGTCAAATCCACTGGAGGTGCTGCCAAATTCTCAGTCATCGAAAACATCTAAGCATAAACAAATCAGCTATAAATATATATATATAGCTATATATAATCAAGGGAATACTTACACCACTGGGTGCAAAGACGGAGCCACGCTCGATCTGAGGCAGAGCTGTTGCCAAAGCCAGGAAGGCAGCTACGATGATGGCCAAGAAAATAGATAACTTCATTTTGAGTGTTGTGTTTTTTGGGTTTAATATTTTGGAAATCGAGAATGTTTTTCCGATTCGGATGCTGTGTCTGCACTGATTATGAATTTCTCCGAGGATTCGGTTTATATATTCGCACCTTTCTCTTTGCAAAACGGAAGCATGAAATTAATTTTTTAAAATTTTTTGTACTTTAACTTCCGTGCTGTGAATCAGTTGATTTATATTTAAATTATTTGACAATATTGAGGTAATTGTGTATCAAATTTGCAGTTATTTTTGTAATTTACGTTTTGAGGAGGCTCGTCTCGAAGCGTGAACTGTTAATTGTTATTATTTTTAGACCCCGTACTCTAAAAAAGAGTAGAGGGGTATTGAAATCAACACCAAATCGTCTGCACCAATTGAATCTCTGCTGGCCCTGCTACAAAACAATTCACAAGTTATTAAATAGCTTAAGCAGACTCCCACTCTCTGCGCTAATTGCGCTCAGAGATCTCTGCCGCTGTTTGTGTGATTGTTCGCGGACGCCAGCAGAGCGCACGAACGGTTTGTGTGTTTGTTCGCTGCCGTCTCTATCGCACACACTCTTAGACACCCGCTCTATATCCAAATTGCGCTCAGAGATCCCTGCCGCTGTTTGTGTGATTGTTCGCGGACGCCAGCAGAGCGCACGAACGGTTTGTGTGTTTGTTCGCTGCCGTCTCTATCGCACACACTCTTAGACACCCGCTCTATATCCAAATTGCGCTCGGAGATCCCTGACGCTGTTTGTGTGATTGTTCGCGGACGCCAGCAGAGCGCACAAACGGTTTGTGTGTTTGTTCGCTGCCGTCTCTATCGCACACACTCTTAGACACCCGCTCTATATCCAAATTGCGCTCAGAGATCCCTGACGCTGTTTGTGTGATTGTTCGCGGACGCCAGCAGAGCGCACAAACGGTTTGTGTGTTTGTTCGCTGTCATCTTTGGCGGTAACAAGGAGCACTCTCTGTTTACTATTTACGTCTGCTCCCGCCCTCTACTCTCTGTAATTGAATTTAAATTACAGTCTGACGCTTGCTGCTGATTCCTGATCGCCTGGTGTTTCACCCAAAGAAATCTTCGATTTTAGCCTTTCGCGGATTTTTTTTTGCTTGACCGCTGCGGTCTGCGGGGCCCAAAGTCGTTAGAAATTCTTGCTGAAATAACAGGCCAATAGAAAGATCAGCAGGTCGCAATGTAAAAATTATTTAACATTAACATTGAACTAACATTGACTTAACATTAACATTGAGTTAACATTAACATTAAATTAACATTAATGTTCATTAACATTTACATTAATGCTCATTAACATTAACATTGAATTAACATTAATGTTCATTAACATTAACATTGTATTAACATTAATGCTCATTAACATTGAATTAACATTAATGATCATTAACATTAACATTAAATTAACATTAATGTCGCTTCCTGCTAATTCTGTTCGCCTGGTTAATCAGCTAGAAAAATCTTCACTTTTAGCTGATCGCTGATGTTTCTAGGGAGCTCACGAGTTGCACATACATATTTTAACAGAATTAACAGCTGATTGCTATGCACAAAATTATTTTGCTTAAACTGGGCTCTTGTAAATTCTGTTGTCTCTTACTGTGGATTTCTTTTCGCCTAAGAATTCAACTGGGAATTTGCATATTCCAGCTGTAATACCGAGCGAACAGAACTTTCAGTAGATCTCGAATCCAAAATTCAAACTAAACAAACTAAAATCAGAGAAATAGAAAGTCTTTTAGTACACTGTGCGATCAAATGGTAGAACTGTTAAAAATACTTCGAACACTGGACTAATTACTAAGATTAAAATTTCATAAATAGGATTAAATGTAGGATTGTTATAGATTTCAGTCATGTTTGTTACTTTTTATATACACTTGATTCTAGATTCTCTGATCTTCTTTTGAAACAAAGTCTAATTAAAAAGATACATGCGGATTTAAATTTATAACATTTAGAGCTTTTTTTTCAACTGTTTATTTTATGCACAGAAAGTCGAACTTTTTAAATCCATCAGAATTATTAGTTGATTATCTAAAAATACCTAAACTTCTTGATAATTTTATGCTATAAAAGCTAGACACTTATCTAGGATTGAATCAGAATTTTAAACATACTAAGTAGCTTGTCTAAGCATAGCCAAGAAATAGCGTACTAGTTCTTTTAACTTGATAAATAAATATTAAATAAATAAGTTAACTTTAAACTGATTGTTGAAGTTGTTATCAAACCGTTTTCTGGCAGCTTCGCAGCCAGAAGATCGTCTAGAATCTAGAAGAATAAGTTTTAAGCTGCGAGCCCAATTCTTCCAGTTGTTACCTGTTGCTGTTGTTGTTGTTGTTGTTGTTGTTGTTGTTGTGTTGTTGATGTTGTTGTTGCTGCTGCATTTCAAACATGTACGTGAGGAATGTTTACCTTTTTGTGAGTCTGAGATTGCCGTTTCAGCAAAAGAGAAACTTTTTATATTCGTTCGTTGGACCCAGCTATTCTTTTCAAGGTTGTCTTCACTCTGCCTTCCAGCTCATGTGTGTGCGAGTGTGTGTGTGTGTATAGCTCTGCAGGTGTAGATACTGTGTGTGCATGAAAGAAGTCTTTCATTAACCACTTTCCGCGGCCGTAACACCATAAGTCAGAAGAACTTCAAACGAACTCAGACTTGAGTTCTTTTGGCTCTCGTGCCTTCTCCCCTCTCCTCCTCTTATCCACACCCGTCTCCTTCGCTCTTTACTGCTTACTCCTCTTTCGCGTCTGCTTCCAGCCGAAATCGAGGAGAATTTCAAGCTGCTTCTTGCTGCAGTAGAAGCTAAAGAAGATGAGCTGGCACCCAAAGTATTTTACACTGAAAAAAAATGGCGAACTTATATTAATGTAGAAAATAAGAATTTATAGGTATGCTTACTTTTTAAGATCATAAGGCTTAAAAGTAATTCAGCTATATTTTAGTAGGATTAGGCTTTGAAATATTTATTGATTAAGGTTCGAAGGTTGTATCAATTTTCTTACATTCTTAAGCTAAGTTTTTCATTCCACTCCGGAATACACACTTTTTCTACCCGTCACTTATATTTCTTACAGTGTCGTCTCCTGTGCTTACGATCTTCTAGTCTCCTCTGCCTCTTGCCCAGCTGCTCTCCTCTGCGCTTCTCTGGCCGGCTCCTCTGTGCTCGTAAAACCTCCAAATGTGATACGTCTTCGCCAAAATCCTCTTTAAATTAAGAAAAATGATTTGCAGATTTGACTGTAAGCCGAAACTTAATGACGATTTCGATTTCCTTTCTTTTCTTTTCTTTGGTTTTGGTTTTTTAGAAGCCCTTTAGCTGCTTTAGTATCTATTTAGTGGCATTTATGGCTGTACCAAGAAAACGAGGGTCGTAAAGTAAAAAGTCTCGTTAGGTGATTAGATTTACCAAATTCGTTTTATTAATCAAGAGTTTTTGTCATACAATTAAAGCATATAATTAAAGTAAGTAATTTAAATGTTGCTTAACTCATTTAGTGTCCCTCTAAGCCAAACCTAATCGATAACTAGTCGATAAGTCGATAGGATAGGAGAAAGAGAGAGAGAAATAGAGAATAAAACTATCGTGAGTCCGCAGAGAGAAGTGTCATTTAGCTCAAATGGGAAATGAGCATTCCTCAGTGGAACCCAGGACAGTGCCCCATAAAAGTTAAACACCACACACCAATTAGAAACTATGCGGCTCCGGCAGCACCTTAAACTTGCGCGAATCCTCATTGTTCACCACGGCCGAAGTCTTGCCCAGCACACGCATGGCATTGGAGTAGTCCGAGTCGATCTGTGGTATGATCTGCTGCTCATTGGGACGCAGTGTACGAATGAGATCGCTGAGTGACAGCGAGGATTGTGGTGTAATCTCATCTCCCTTGCCAACCACAGCGGAGCGTTGCAACTCCTGCGAACTGGTCATCTTCTCAAAGTCCTGGGCAATCTGCTTGAGACGCACCTCGATCGCTGGCGACTCCGTAGAGCTGGGCATGCCAGCGGGAATGGCAGCGGCCACGGACACGGGTATATCGTTGATTCTACCCGATGAATCCGCATCGTTTTCGACCTCAGCATCGGCATCGTGTGTCTCCTCCTCGGTATCGTCATGATGCTGCTCCTGCTGCTGTAGCTGCAGCTGCAACTCCTCAATCGAATGCCGCTCGTTGTGCAGCTCATTGTCGTTGAGGGGGAATACATGCTCCTTGATGTCATCGCCATCGTTCAACTCACGTGCGTGCTCATTGGAGGCATCTCCAGAGTCGTGATCGTGGTCGTGTTCATGCTCTTGATCGTGCTCCTGCTCCTGACCATCGAAATCCGCCTCAATGTCGCTGTCGCCCTCAGTCTCATCATGCTCCTCCGCATCTACATCCGCTTCCAGCTCGGCACTTGCGGCATCCACCAGTGAACGATCGTGATTGAGCTTGAACCAAACCGTCGAGGGCTGCTGGGCGGCATCAAGGGCATTGTCGTTGCCCGAGGATTTGGCCTTAGCACGGGTGGACATGATCAGAGGCAGTGGTGTGGTGCTCGGCAGATTGAGATTAAGTAGGGCCACAGCTGGACGTGGGGTGGTTGAAGTTATGGGACGTCTGCAGGAAGGAAAGAAAAGGAAAATGGAAAATTGGAAAATGGTATTGTAAACTAAAATGTAATTGTGGTAAATGTGACAGCGAGCTTGGCATTTGGGTTAGTGCGAAAGTGTAGAATTGCGTCTAAAGTTAGTTAGTTGAACACAAATCTTGACAACAGCAACAACAACGACAACAACAAGAACAAGCTAAGCCCCAAACCAAGAAACCTCCGAAAATACTCTCCTCCAACTCCTTCCCGAAGGTCCTCCGGTAGTGATCGGTAGTTTCCTCAAAGGAGCAGGAGGGGATTTCTCGGACAGCAAAAGAAAGTATTTTTATTTGGAATTTTTTTGAATTTATTCGTGTTTGTGTTTTCAGTTTTAGTGATCTGTAAGTTAGTAATAGGCTATCAGCTTTGCATTAGTCTTCGGTATTAAGTAGTATAGAACAAGTATGCAGATAATCAGATCCAGTAATGGATTTCATAACACGCATAATGAGTGTTGTGTAGTGTAGTGTAGATTTGTATTTGTAGTTGTAACGATTTGGGGTTTAGCTCACCTATTTCATTAAGTTTTTGTATTACATTTTGAACGGTAACGTTCCATTTAGAATTCTTATCTTTTCTTTTGTTTTGTGGTCAACTAAATTAACTTTTATTAATCACGATATATTATATCAATTGTTTATGTTTTTATGTATTTATTTTTATGGTTTTTTTCTTGTTTCTTAATTAAGGACATTCTCGTATATCGTTTGATTAAGTTTATGTGTGTGTTTTTTACTTATTATTTAGTTATATTTATTTATTGATGCTTGTTTGATTGATTGTTTGTTTGATTTTGATTTTGATTGATTTATATCGTTTAGTGGCGCCCATGCTCTCTAGCTGTCCTTACCCCTGCGCAGAAGAGACCGGAATGCTGCCATAGTTGTAGTAGTAGCAGCGGGTCTGCTCGCATATAAAGTCCTTCACATCGGAGCAGTCCTCGGGCATCCACTTGAGCGTCGGCTGCTTCAGGATCACGCAGCCCTTCTCGGCACCACTGCTGCTATAAAGAGTAAATTAATGGGAGAGCGCAGTGTTTTAAACTAGTTGCCATTTCAAATACCTAAAAATATAGGAGCGTGTCGACTTTATACTACCCTGTAGTCATTATATGATCAGTAGTTTATTTTATACTTAAGTTTTGCATGGTAAGCATTGAATTTCCTTCATTTGATCCAATGGGAACTATATAAAATAGTATACCGATTTGAACCCAATTTGGCCTGAATACCCCCGATAGTACCATGCATATACAGCCCAATTAGGATTAAAATATCTTCAATAGTCCAAAAGTTTTAAAATTTAAATTGGGTGCCTCTACCTCATAAACTCTAGACAGCAGACTTTTCCTTGACTAAGAATATATATCTTTAAGATGTAAGTCACGACTTCTTTTCCCTATCATTTATATTTTCCCTCTGAACCCCTTGTAGACCCTGTACCTAGACCCCGTCTTACCTGTCGCGAGCTGTGCGCTGCGGTGAAGTGTTGCTGTTGTGATCAACGGGATCGAGGAGACCGGCTTGAATGGCATCGGCCGAATTCTCAAAGAAATCGAACGTGGCATTGAATGGCAATCCGGTGCTCATCCATAGGAACATGCCCGTGCCCAAGCGATTTCCGGATGTCCAGAAATCGTAGTTACCATATCCGGCATTCTTTAAATAGGTTGTCATCGATTCGGCCTTCTCCTTTGTCTCAAACGAGGCCAGTTGCAGTCCCAGGGATCGGCAGTACTGATAGGCCAGGAAATAGTTAAGTTCCGGAGAATACGGATTCATTCGACTGATAAAATACTGCACACCATCCAGATGTATGGTCGTAATGCGTTGACCTATCCAATAAAAAAAACGAAAGAAATCAAAATACAGAATTAGTTATGGCCAAGTTAACAGCGTTGGGGGCCACTGAACCCAACCCATGCCAGAGACCGCTCTGAATATTGAGTAATCACCGTACGTAATCGTAACGGTTTCGTTTCCATACGTTTCGGTATCGAATGTAAATATCATTGAATAGGATTACCAAAACGAGCAAACCGAATGACACAACAAACACACACAGCACATATTTTAGCGTATTGCTTTTGGCCGGGCTATAAAAAGCAGAAGAACTGTCAGAAATGTTGGTCTAGGAATCTTAAAGACGTTGAGGCCCCGACTGATAGGTCCAATGATTCATTGCAGAGCTTTAATGATGATAATAATGATGATGACCAGAAGCATTTATCGGTCTATGACCCGTAGAGAAAGATATACACACAAAAGTCACAGGTACAAAGATACAGATACACACACACTGATACAGATACAGATACAGATACAAAAGGTAATTACATCAAATCCGTTGAGGAAATAATGACGATGATGACATTAATTAGCTCAATAGCCAGCAAGAAGATTATTTACTAGAAAAGAAAGACGAGACGTTTTCCTCTCTCCTTTCCTCTCTTTCTTTGTGCCCAGTCTTCATTTGGAGTCTCGTAAAATCTCCCAAAATAAAAATAAAATATCATGCTCAACTCTGAAAACGTTTTGACTGCTTTCGTTTCGGACATAGGTGAACAGGTAGCTGATTGGCCATAGGCAACCAGGAAGGCGAGAGAAGGGAGAGTTGAACCTACGGACGGTCCTAGGTGAATCCCTCTTCGGAGCGTGCTAAACAAACACAACAACAAGCACTTATGTGTGTGTGTATTGGTGTTGGCCTTACACAGCACAAATGACAAACACCCGAGCCAAGTTGAAAGACATTTTCGTTTTCAATTCCGATTTTAGAGGCTATAGCCAAACGGAAGAGTGTCTTCAGCGAGCAGTTGACTATTTATGGAACTGGCCAAGAATAGGGGTAGAGCAGAGGGAAGCGCTGAGGTAGGGTATTGGCAGAGGTACCTTATGCACACACACACGAGTATATCTATAGACTGAGGGCCCAATCTCTACGCATGTGTGAGTGTGTTTGTATATTAAATTATTTCCGGCGATTTAAATGCAAGACACACACGAAGTCGCAGACAAAGTCTATCTGATTTAAATAAGCAAACGAAGGACTGACAGTTGTATAGATACAGGGAAAAAGAAAGGGTATTACTGGCTGAAAATCCTAAACCAAGTCGAAAGTACGGTCAAGTCTTAGAGGGAATATTTGACAATTAATCGGATTTTTAAAACAAATTGAGTAGCTGCATTTGATTTAAATATTAATGGACTATTTTAAAATATATTTCCTATTAAATAATTTGAAAAAAATCCCAACTGATCGTCTGCCACTTTAGATGAGCTCATTTAAAATATTCCTCGAAGCAAAACAGATTTCCAATTGATTTCATCTATCATCGTAAATTGCCCAGGCAGGCACACAGTGTTCAACAAAAGTGGGCATCCAGCTGGAATTGCTGTCCATTTGACTGCGACTGGATGAACTAGGCAACGGTTAACCCAATAATTGAGCCACATTTTGCCTAGTTTCCCGTCTTCAAACCCACTTGAGCACTATAATTTGTAGGTAATTACGTTTGGAGTTGGGGTATCGTCCCCTGGGACTCAACTTGTTACCTATAGCCCACGAATCTAGCACGTCTCTAATGATGCACTCAGAGTCAGTCCTGGTCAAAACCGAGCTTGGGGCTCAAATGTAATCAAATGACGGTAAGCCTGGTTATTTCTTGGCACCTAACTTCCCTCCGGTTAGCAACGAAATGATTGCTAGGCACGACCAGCTGCAGATTCTGATTCAGATGCAGTTGGAGGTGCAGATGCAGATGCAGTTGAATAAGAACAAAATTGATATAAGATCAAAATCAGAGACAGCTTGCAGCTAAAAGAACAAATTGCAGATTTGGAAGATGGGAAATGGGATCAAACCAATCAGATCTTAAATTGAACAGCTTTAGGTCGAACTGTCAAGACTTAAAAAAAATATTTTTTTACTAATACTTTTCTAAGATATTTTAAAATTTTACGCACTTGAATAAATTAATTCTTTAAAAAAAAATAATACATTTCTTTAAGAAGTCTTGGTATTAAAAACTTTAAAATAAAATAAAATTCTTTGCTTATTCCAAAAGTCTTCTAGTGCCTTAAATAATTTTAGTTTATATAAATTTAGTGGTAATTTATTTTACTACTAACCTGCAGCGCAAGCCAAAAGACTGAGCACACAAAACAAAATGATTTTGGCCATATTCACTTAGAACTTTTAAGGGTCTTTGAACAAAAGCGATTTGTGTAACGAACGCGAGAAGGCTTCTTCTTCAGCTGCTGAGATCGAGGAACCGTGGGCACTTTTCGTCGCGTTCACTGTAAGCCTTCGACTGAGCGCACTTCTAGTCAGGCTCTATCACGCAACCGAGAAACGTCACGAAATTGAAGAAGAACTCGAACGCTGTCGCTGTCGCTGCCGACGCCGCTGCTAGCTTGCAATTCCAATTTCCAGTTCTCTTCCAATGCGCGCACAACGGCGAACGAAGATGCAGACAAAGACGAAGAGGTAAAGTCGCACCTAGCACTCACAAGCACAAGCACACACGAACACTTGCACACACACAGACGAAGTCTCAGTCAGCGTCACGCACTCACACACTGAAACGTCTTTAATCCTTTGATCACAAATTACAACAGCAATAACTAAGGACTTTGCACTGCAGTTAAAATTATTTCCTTGTCTTGATTTCAGTTACTGGAGCTGGCAATGTTGCCTGGTCGAGTACACAATGGTAAATGTCGTGAAGAGGGACAGATTGTTAGCTTAAAAAGGAAATTGTTGGCAGATTCTACAAGTACACTGTGTGTACATGTGTGTGCGTGTGTGTGTGTGAGTGCACATATGTGTATGATCATGAATGAATAAACCAACAAACAACAACAAACGTGAAACACAAAAGCAACAAGTCAAAGAATATGAAATGTGACAGTGGCTATCACAAGCAGAGAAAAGAACAAAACGAATCCAACGCGAGCCGAGTCGAGCCGAGTTCAAACCCGAACCCGATCCCATACCCGCGCTTATTCCCATACCCCATTCCATTTCCAAAGCCGAACAGCTATTTGCGCATTTCGTGGATGTGATTGGAACGCGTTGTGGTGTGCGTGTGTGTGTGTGTGAGTGTTTATATTTGTGTTCCTTTGTATGCGTGTGCTTAAGATCGTGCGGCACTGGGACTTGATGACTTCTTGGCCGTGGTCTTGCCACAAACTCAGGGCTAGACAAAGAGCACGATATAGCCGCGATGGTTTTGTCGGCTCAAAAGGTACAGACAAGCGGGTTAAAACCAAAATACCAAACACACACACACACACAGAGTAAGAGACTACGCACACATGCGCAGTTCCCTTGCAGTTCGCTGCTTGCCATCGTCATTCCAATGGGAATCGCAGTCCGCTTTTCATTGTTACTTTTATTCTTTCTCCCACAACTTCGCTTTGGTTTTAGGTTCTGCTGGTCCCACTTACCTGACTTGTGGCTGGTGGCTTGTGGCTGTTGGCTTGTGCTAGGGCCCCATTCCCGTTTCGTCCCATCCCGTCTTGTCCCATGCCGTCGCCAACTTAGGCCCCACTGCCACCCCTGGCCACCGACAGAGCTACAGCTCTGCGCGATCATTCCATTAATTTGGTACGCTATCGCAGTTAGCGTTGACGCAGACGCTGACGTCGACGCTGGCGTCGCGTTGACTTTTCGACTGGTTTGTGGTTTCGGTTTTACGATTCCTGCCTGGAAGCGTGAAATGTAATAATGATCTTCTCTTTTGCATTTTGACAATACACATAAGTCTGCGGGTGCTCCTCCTCCTCCCTCCTACTCCCTTCGACTCCCTCCTGCTCTCTACACTTCCATCATAAGACCCGCAACATAAAAATGCTAATATTCTTTTAATACGTCTACCTGTATATATGTAGAAGAAGTGATATTTGTAATGCGAGTGTAATTTTTTGTACTTATCAAGTTTTAAAACTGTACAATTGAGTCACAGCAATCGCAGAAGAATGTCGCATACTGCTAATTAGATGAAAAACACCCTGTAAACGTGCTAATGGGTTGCTTTTACAACTATATATATTTATTGACGTCTCTGCATTACATTATCTTCCATTACACGCTTTTCTGGCAAAAAAGTTGATAGCCCCTGCCGAGTTTTCTTTAGCGGGTTTTTCCAGCTTGTTTTCTTGAAGCTTGTCGGATATCGCTAGTGACATTTCATTAGCCGTGTCTGTCAATTCGTATACCCTGTTAGAAAATTAGCTGAGCCAAGTTTGAAGGTGTGATCGATCCTGTAGAAATCATTTTGTGTGTGTTCTATATCTAGGAAACTATAAGAAGTAGAGCCACAAAGTTGCTTTTAAAGGCCGCGCAGATCAAGTTTATATAGGTTCTAATCCAGATCTCAATCTACAAAAAGACATGACTTTAGAACATCTGGAGCGCCTAATATAACTTACTAATTAAACCAATAACATTAATTTAATTTAAATCGCTGGATTAATCGCATTTTTGTTCAGTAACTGGTATTGAAATCTTTTGAAAGGTAACTTAAAAATTATCATATTAATTATTCCAAATAATTACGGGGTCTTTGCCAGTCGACTAGCTCGACTGCAGAGCTTAATCAATATTTAATCCAATTGGACACAAGGATGGATAAATAGCCAGATAGGTGGGTGTGGGCCATAATTATATACAAGTCTAGCGGAGTATGAGTAAATATATATTATAATGGCTAGGTGATTAAGAGTCATGGGAAATGGAATGCGTTCGTTTTCCCAGTTGTGGGCCCAGGGCCCTGCTTCCTTGCGATCGAGACGGTGGCAGCGACAGAGGTACAGGTAGAGGAAGAGGGCTTTAAAGTAGGGCCAGCAAGCCTCGATTGCTGCAAAAAGTTAGCAGTGGGTGGAGGGGCTGTGGGAGGGACAGTGGGGAAGCAGCTTGTGCTGAGTCTGTGCGTGCGTATTGCAATCAAAATTCTATCGAGAAACGCACCAAGATTTTGGGCCGCCCTACGAGCTGCATTTAAACAGTCCTCAGTTGTTGTTGTTGTTGAGGATGTGACTGCCGCCGGGCCGACGCCGACGCCAACGTCGCTGCTGCTGTTGTTGACGCTGACGTGAACGCTGACGCCTGTCGACGCATGCAGTTTAATGTGACCGGCGTAGCGTCGGATTGGATCCTCGCTATCTGGATTTAGTGCCGTAGTCCAGAGACTAGTGACTAGTGACTAGTGACTAGAGTTTAGTGTGTGGAGTTGGAGTTGGAGTCTAGAGTCAGCTATTTGGATGGCCTTCGTCTTAACAGCATCCATCCATATCCATCTATATAAGCTGAGCTCTTTTACTGCTGCTGCTGCTGCCGTTTCTAGTTGATCTTGTGATCTTCAGCATTTGTGTGTGCTCTTCTCTCTGTGCTTACTTTGTTGGCTCCTCTTCCTCTTCCTCTTCGCCTTCGTCTTCGTCTTTGCTGTTGTTGTTTCCTTTTCTTTAGTTTATTTCATTGCTAGTTTTCGCTGTGACTTGTTCGCTGTGGACTCCGCTGCTGCTGCTTCTGCTGCTGTTGGTCTAAAAATAAACTTGGCACAAGATTGAGGAATTTAATTCGCCTTTTGGTAGAAATCCTCGACTTTGCAAACGGACTTTGGCAACACGCAGACGAACTGCTAGCTAGCATCGATTTATATTTTTTTTTTTACTTGGCTCACACACACACCTTTTAACACACACACACACTCACGATTACTATACACAGAAGGAAAAAGTCATAAAAAAATTCTTTAGCTTGGGTTTTTTTTAAACAAATTTTGGAGGTAGGAGCGGGCTAAAAAATACATTCGAGCAGAATAGATTGTCAAGGAAAAATAATTTAACGTTAAATTTTCTATTCATTTTCTTACAATCTAAACTTTCTGACCTCCCTCAGTATTCCTAAAATTATCGTAGTATGTTAAGCTAAATTTCAATCAATATTCGTCCATATAGCTCGAGCTTAAAGCAAAATATATCCAATATTACAAAGAAAATGTAACTTAAACGTGTACATCGGAATTAAATAATATTATTTATTAATTTACAGAAAATATTTTATAAGTCGGATTTAAATAAACAAGAAAAAAAATATTTATTCTGATTTTAACAGTTTAAATGTTCTACAGAAAAATCGTACCGAATAAAGGTTAAACTTATTTAAAAACCTCATACAAAATTTTATTTTTTATTCATATAGTTAAAATATTTATTTTAAGACACCGAACGCATTTATGATTTATCTTTCTTCTAATATCATTTGGGCTCTACTTTAGTCTACAATTCTAATTTGTTTCTGTGTAACTCCAAAGATCCAGTATTCAGAATATTCGGAATCCACTTTAAAGTCAGCGTAGAGAAATGAAGACGACAATGATGACATGGTCATGCAATAGCAACGGCTGCTCATTCGCTAAAACAGCGGGAATTCTGCCATGAAAACGTATGAAGATTTTCCGCATGAGATCAAAGGATTACGAATTCAGAGATTTAATTCCGGCTTGAAAGTGACACGCCTAATGGTTATGACCACGATGAAGATGATGATGACGATGATGAGAAGCTGTTCTGATGCAGACAGCAACAGCAGCAGCGTTTCCACTTGCCTGATTTCAAATTAGAAGTGATCTTTCAAACGTGTTGATTGGCTAAGCAAAAAGAGCTAAGAAGTTGGAAGTTGAGATGGAAATAGTTGAAGTATTGCATTAGCAATTCAGTATTTAATTTCAGTATGTTTTGTCCTTGATCCACGAAGGTCATCAGCATTTGCATCTTGGACAAGCAGTTAGCATGATCGTGAGTGCCGAGCCCAGAAAATCACATAAACAAGTCAGAGATGCCCCCTCGGGAGAAGTCTGGAGACTGCAAACTGCAAACTGGACTCATTCATACATAAATTCATAAATTCTGCAATAAGTTATTAAAATATGCGGAATTGCTGGCTGAATTTGCAATAAATGCTTAGCATAACAAACGAATTATCAACTTGAACTAAATTGCAGCTCAAATGGTGTATGCTCAACTACAGATACCCTAACTATAAGTTGTCTAAGTAAATTATGATGCTAAAACTGGAAAATCAATTTCTTTGGCTGCATAGGGTATGTTTAATTGTATTTAATTGTATGTTTAATTGTTAACTGCATGCATTCATGCGTTAAACAAATCGTGACATTGTTGTTATATCTTGATGGCCGAGTATAATGGTTTGGATCAGGCTTAATGCCTTGACCATGGCCATATCAACGGTAAATAATTTTCCGATCACAAAGCGAATTCAGTCAAAAGGCATAAGCAAACGAGCCAAGTGAACCAAGTGAGCCAAATGAGCATTCTGGCCATGTCCAATGCTCCAACGCTCGATTCCGATTCCAGATTCCCAATTCGCGATTCTGCCATTTCCCCGATTTCCTCTGATGTCTTCTGCCTAATGGCCAAATGTCTTGGCTCTAAAGCTTTAGTTGGCAATCAAAGCGAATGAGGACGAGGCAAATTTGACCCAAGTAAGTAGAAGAAGGGAGTAGCAGGAGGGTTGTGGAGAGTGGAGGCTGGGGAAGCTACCACATCCACAACAACAAGAGTTTTGAGCTCTTCTCGCTTTGTGTGATTCACGTCATTTCGAATTCGGAATTCCATGTCAAAAGGTGAAGCCAATTCAGCGTTTCTGGCGAACTGGGCACAAAAATCACGACCAAGAAACAATGCCAAAAAAAAAGGAATAGAAGAACTAGTAGGAAAAAGTAGAGTCGAGCGAGCACACTGTAGGAGACCCTGTACTTATTGCCTAAAATAATAATATGCAAGTTTTTCCTACAAAAATTAATAACTACCTCAGATAACTTCCATATTACCCCTTTTTACCCCTTTGATTTTCATGAAATTAGCTCAACATATACCAAAAAGTATCATTCACATCATATCCAACTTTGGTTAAGATCAGCGCAGTAGTTTTATAGTTATGAAGTTTTTTTAACTTTTGTTCTCCCACAAACGCAATCGACCTCTTCCTAAGTTTGAGGCACGCGGTCAACAGAAGAATCCAGAAACTGCAACAACACGAAAATCGCGTTGAATGAAGATTGTTTTGGAGCAATTTGTGAGTCGAGTTGGACTAGATTGAAGTAGGACTACCCCTACCAAAAAAGAGCACAAAGCAGTTAATGTCACTAATATGGCCATTACGAGTCAGCTAAAAGGAAATCAAAGTGCAAAATAGAAATTCAAAGACGGAAGTTGGCTTTTATGCGCACATTTACCGTTTAAATGGCGAATGGCGAAAACAGTTTGAGTTTGAGTTTAAGTTTGAGAAGATTATACACGTTGTAGATACTTGGACTGAAGCTAAGTACCAGTGCCAGCCAGACAGATGACTCGGGACTGCTTACCCGGCCAGGGTCAACACACACACACACTCAGCTAGATACTTTCACACCTACTGACGATGGTGAGTCTCTATATTTGCGAAATTGAAATGCCACTGCCAACATCTTCTCGGTATTTAAGCGAGAATGTGTGATTATGTGACTACACTGAAAAAAAGTAGACAAAACTAAAATTGAGCTGAAAATTTCATAATAGAAAACATAAAAAAATACCAAGAAGTAGCAAAATAAGAACAAAATTTGGGAGTTATAAAATTCGAAATCAAAAATATTTAAAGAGCTTTGGAAGATACAAATTTGTAAGTAAAATTTTTTAGCTAAATTTCAAATTTATAATCTTATTGTTCTCCTGTACTCCCTGCTTGTTTTTGCCAGTGTACTTATGCGGGTATTAGTGTGGGTGTTAGTGGGTTCAAGAACCTCTTTGAACCATGACTAACTGAATGACTGATAGTTGAAAGCTAAAGTGCCGTGCAAAAACGGCCCGATTCTGCACTTGACCGGCGTCCAAAACTGGCAAAGACCTCAAACCATACAGAATCCAGACCTCACTGACATCAAGTGCCGAGACAGGGCTTTAAGTAGTACGAGGAGCTGTGTGCCTCGCTATAATTACATACAATACGAGTGCGATTGCGCAGGGCTTAAATCATGGCCATGTCTTATAGGCCATGGTTGGCACTTGGCGACTGGGGACTGCGACTGCGACTCCAGCGGATTCTGTTTGTGTCGCCTACGACCAAGTCAGCTTAAGCACAAGTTTAGATGTGGATGTAAATGTTGTAAGTGTAAGTGTAAGTGTAAGTGTAAGTGTGTGTGTATGTGTTGTTCTCACGACATCAGCTAAACAACCACCAGCACAATAACCACAGCAGCAATAACCACAACAACATCAGTAGCAGCAACACCACCAGAATCAGCAGAACCAACAGAACCAACAGAAATCGCCAGTAGCGCCATTGAGCCAAGGGCAAGATCGAGGGCGCAGGCGAGGGCCCAAGCCCAACTGCTGCTTGCACGCGAGTGCACAGTGGCGCAAGTTAGGTATATAATCGGAATTATGTAAGCTTAGGCAAAGATTGCAATTAAAAATTAAAATTTTATTAAAAATATATATAAAAAAATAAAAACATATTAAAAAATTCTATAGATATTTAAAAATTACTTTACCTGATATGTAAAAAAAAATCATATCAGTAAAATTTTCTAGTTGTTTATAATGCTTATCAAAATATATAAATTTTAAGCTATATTCTCCTATAAATAAAATTTAATTTAATAAACATTAAATTTATTTAATAGATTACATACATTTGCATTACCAAATTGGTATTATTCGACCCACTGTGCCGCTAGAACTCTCAGAAAGTTCAACAGCGCAGAATCTAAGATCAAGAGACGTAAGTACATTAACACAGACATACGACTAAAATGTCTTTAAGCCAAGGATTATTCTAGTGCCAAGTATGTATATAACATATACAGGCAATGAACTCGACCCAAAGTTCAACTCAAACAAACTGAAGTATGCTCCACTATGTATCCTTAAGTTCACCGTTATATAAATAAGAAACGAAATTAACTAAAAGTTCTAGCACCTTCAAGTTGATCAGTCATAAACTGTGTTTATTAGTGCGTAGCAGTTACAGAAAAACTGAAACTAAAACGGAAATAAACACAGAGACAGAGACACATGTCTTCGGCCAAGGGCGCTGTGTAATAATGAAAGGTCAATGCACAAGACGGCGGTACGACGACCCGAGAATCGGGGTCCGAGCTCCAATGTCTGGTCCAAGCGCCAAGAGTAAAGCAATTAACAAAAATAAAGAAAAAGTAAATAAATGAAGCTAACGAAACTTCGCATTAGAATAGTAGATCATTAATCTGCGTCTTGGTCGGGGAATGTAACACACGTATATGGGTACAGATACTTAGTCTCTCTGATCATAATCTTGTCACTGCTCTGTCACCCAAGATTTGCTAGTGTTTTTAGACACTGCACACAAACTAGGAAGGAAGGGAGTAAGCCTATAGCTATTAAATATATATATTCCTGATCAGCATTAATAAACGACTGGATATAGCAATCACAACTCCTGGATCGCGGGGACTATTAGAGCTAGAGCTATGAAATTTTGAATGAAAGTTCGTCTATGCATCAGACAGATATATTCTATAACTACCATAGCTAAAATCGACAGAAAGATATATTCTATATCCAATTTGGGTACATTGTACGAAAAACTCAAGTGTTTATTAAGTTTTCTTTACTAAACTTACAGTTAATGTGTATATTACCATTCTTTATAACTATACCAAGTTTTTATTTAGATCTGACAACTATATCATATAGATCCCATAGGCCAAAAAGTGCTCCAGACCGAGTTCGGGATCTATTACAACCTTTCTTACTACCTTTATTTGTATTTATTGAAAGATATAACGTTGCAGAGTTACAAACACAAGTGTGGAAGCTAGTCTAGTTGGGATACGAAGTGTAGCGCAGGATTTGTATATTTTTTCAATAATCGTCATTCGTTGCTCCCTCTTGGGGAACACAATCTTGTGCTCCTGAAAGTATAATGTGACCATTTCTCTATCGATGAGACGCATAAGAAATGAGTCTACCTCTGAAGTCTCTTTGAAATACTTATGACCATCTCCGCCATTGAGCAGATAGGTCGGCATTATAACGCCATAGTATTTCTCCCGCTCGAGTGCCTGATAGTAGGGTATCTCGCAGTCTGCGCAAAGCACGTCAACGGATGTGATTCGTTTACCCTTGGGCCGATTAAAGTTCATGACGAATCTCAGGCCAGACACTTGGAGGAATCCGCCATTGGTCTCCGAGTTGCGCAATGAAGCCGAATGCTCCAAGGCCTTGACAATATTCGCACCTTTAATTTGGGCAACCGATATGGTATTGCCGTAGGGCAAAACTGTAGCTATATCTAAGCCGGTAACTGAACCCTCCGAGCCGGCATCAATGGAGGCGCGTATACCTAGCAAAGGAGGCAGTAAAAATAGTTGAAGGGGTTAGAAAATTATTCACCTACCTCCTCCATTGTAAAATGCTATCGATGCATCCGTCCAATAAACTCCCCCAACTTCCTCCGACACTCGGGCGTAGATCAGCGCATCGCAAATGAAATTACCGAAATTGCATTCCCTTTTTCTGCAAGCCAATCGATCGCCATTGAGAAACACCTTCGTAGTGCCAATCACCTGGGTCTCTAGATCTTCTATTTTGAACCTCTTTGTATCCAGCAGAGACTTGACATTTCTCTCGAGTGCCACCGAAGAGTCCAACAATATGGGACTGCCCTTAAAGTGTATTAAGTTCCCTCCATTGTCAAACTGTGGAAAAAGAGAATCTTTAAACCTGTACAGTAGTTAAAGTATTTATTTACCTCCAGATGGATTTTACCCAAGTACTTGGTATACGCATAGGCCTGAAGCACTGGCACCTGACGTCCATTTGGCTTGGTGACTAGAGTCGGATAGTTGCCCTTAGGTTTGTCTGTGCTCGGTGGGTTGCCCGTGTAGAGAAAAGTGTGAGAATGTCCACCGATGACTATATCCACATCTGGACAATTGATAGCAATTTCCTGATCCCTTTGATACCCTGAATGTCCCAGTGCGATTATGATATTTACTCCTTTAGCCAGCAGTTTCTTTGCCTCCGCGCTAAGAACATATAAACTTCCTTAATATGTTTAAAAATGAATTATAATAATAATTACTTTATCGAGGGAATTTCATTGTAGAACCTCAGATCTATTTTAGATACCAAGTTTTTTGTTTCTGGCGAAATATAGCCAATAATTCCAATTGGTTTTTCGAATTTTGTAATGATTATCGAGGGCATCAAGTTCTTGGCAGTCTGCATTTGGGGCACCTTTCTGAGATCCAAATTGCAGCTAACTATGGGAAATTTGACCTTATCGAGAAAGGGCATTAAACCATCGACATTGTCGTCAAACTCGTGATTTCCCAGGGACTGCACATTGTAGTCGATTAGTCGAATCTAGCAGAGAACTGAAGGAGTAGTACCCACCATAGCATCTGGATTGAGTATGTTCATCAGATCGGCTGCCAGATCCGCCTTGAAGAGCGTATACCAGGCCGTGCCCTGAAAGGTATCGCCAGCATTCAGATAAATCGTCGATCCTTCAGCCCTGGCTTTAGCTACGCTGCAAACGGTATTAAGGGGTGTCCGTGGACGTGGATGAGAACACTTACGCAGTAGCCATGCGGGCAAAGCCTCCGTAGCACAATTCCCGCTCGTCATCACCCTTGGGACACTTTCGGCTGTTACCCTGTATCGGATCGTAACGGGCATGCATGTCATTGCTGTGCACGATGGTAAACTTAAAGCCGGAACTCCAATCGAGCAGCGCTATGATTAGCACCAAGCTCAACAACATTTTACACTGTCATTTAGTCAGTTAAACTTTCTGCTATTTTGTGTATTTTTATATATATATATATATATATATATATATGTTTTTTATTTACTTATTTGATAACTGTGGATAAGTAAACTGAGAACTAGTAACTGAGTGTTTAACTGAGTTTGTTCCGCTCGTAGAGATTTATGAGCACACACACTGCTTGCAAGCAGTGCATTTGTGTACTCTGCTTTGATTGCGCTCAGTTGCTCTTATACTGCTTGGTATAATACTTAGAGTAGAACAGCTTGTCGGAGAGCCTTCGAGATTGAACTGATTTTAAGTCTGTCAGAAGATGTCTGCTATAATATGTTTAATATTAAGGACAATTCGATTCGATGACTTCTTGTAGTAGTAATAAAGTTAAAGTTGAAACTTACTATTAAAATTTAAATTAAATTAAAAAAATATAATCTGAATTGGATTATAGTATTCTTTATTACAAATCTAATCACTTTAAGCCCAATACTTTACTTAAAAGTATTAAAAATATTACCTTACAGGGCATTAATAATATTCTTCATGTTTTGTAAATTATAAAAACAGTTGAGCAACAAAATGAATATAGAACTCCTTGTGCCCAGCTTAGATCCAGAGGTTTTACTCACGGCAGTCGCATCATACTGTATGCGACCCTCCACATTCGGATAGACGAAGGAGTGATGCTTCAGATACTGATTAACCGCTTCGATGATTGTCTTCTGCATGGGAATCTTCTTTGGATGCAATTCATCGGCCAATTTGTGTCCATCTCCACCGTCGTATAGAAACTTGGTCACAATCACATTGTAGTACTCGGTTTCCTTGAGGGCGCTGTAGGAGGGAACCTCACAGCTAGCACATCGTATACTCACAGAGACCACACGACTACCCTCAGGCTTGGAGGTGTCAATAACTACTTGTATACCGGAGACCTGAAGGAACGCTCCATCGGTCCAAGTGAATATAACAGAAGCCGAGTGCTCAAGGGCATTCCAAATGGCCTTGCCACTGATTCTGGTTATGCAAACATCGTTGTCAAAGGGAAGCGCTGTCAGAATGTCGTTCTGGGTGATAGACCCATCGGATTTTCTCTCAATTGAGCCACGAATTCCTGAAAAGACAGTCAAAAAACGAGTATTAAAGGCTAAAGAGGGAACGAGGAAACTCAAGAGGGGGTAGGTCAAGAGATATAGGGAATAAACCCTATATAAAATATTTAAATATTTGATACACACCTCCTCCATTGACGACTGCAATCGCGGCATCTGTCCAATAATTTCCACCTATGTCCTCAGCTATTCTGGCATGAATAAGCGCATCGCAGATCAAGTTACCCAAATTGCATTCCTTTTTTCTACAAACCATTCGATCGCCATTAAGAAACACTTTAGTAATACCCACAATTTGACCATCGAGTTCATCTATTTTCTTTCTTTTGGTATCCAGAAAAGACTTCATGTTACTCTCGTGTGCCACCGAAGAGTCCAACAAAATTGGTTTTCCATCAAATTTGATTAGATGTCCTGCGTCGTCGAACTGAAAAAGACATGATTGAAAATTAAACTCTTTATAGTAGAGTCTATTAAGAATACTTACTTCCAGTTGGATTTTACCCAAGTATTTGGTAAATGCATAGGCTTGAACCACTGGGACCCGACGTCCATTCGGCTTGGTCACAACTGTTGGATAATCTCCAGCGGGCTTTTCAATGCTTGGAGGTTTTCCTGTGTAGAGAAAGGTGTGAGAGTGGCCACCGACTACAACATCCACTTCTGGACAGTGCCTGGCTATTTCCTGATCCACTTCATAGCCAGAGTGTCCAAGTGCTATTATTATATTTACTCCTTTCTCTACAAGTTTTTTCGCTTCCGCGCTGGCGTTTAAAAGAGGAAGTAAAGAAGAAGAGGGTGGATAAGTGTACACACTCACTTTATGGCTGGTATTTCCTTGTAGAAATCCACTGCATTTCCCGCCACCTGATTTTTCGTATCAGGCGTAAGATATCCAATAATTCCAATTGGTTTTTCGAATTTTGTAATGATTATCGAGGGCATCAAGTTCTTGGCATTCTGCATTTGGGGCACCTTTCTGAGATCCAAATTGCAGCTGACTATAGGAAATTTGACCTTATGGAGAAAGGGCATTAAACCATCGACATTGTCGTCAAACTCGTGATTTCCCAGGGACTGCCCATTGTAGTCGATTAGTCGAATCTAGCAGAGAACTGAAGGAGTAGTACCCACCATAGCATCTGGATTGAGCATGTTCATCAGCTCAGCTGCCAAATCTCCTTTGTAGACCGTATACCAGGAGGTTCCTTGGTAGAGGTCGCCTGCGCTTAGGTAGAGTGTTGGTCCCTCAGCTCTGGCCTTGGCTACACTAAGTAGAGAGTTTAGTAAGACTTTGTGAGTAGAGGACTGGAATAGGAGTACTCACACAGTAGCCACTCGTGCGAAGCCTCCGAAGCACAGACCCTTCTCGTCATCCCCTTTGGGACACTTGCCGCTGCTGCCCTTCATAGGATCGTATCTGGCATGCATGTCATTGTCGTGCACAACAGTAAACTTTAATCCATAGACTTGATTAAGTGAGTTAACAAACAGTAGCAAGTTCAGAAAATCTTTGAAACAAAGTGCCATTTAAAAATCACATGTACTTCAAAGTATTTTTTATCTTTTTGACAAATATATTCGTTAAGTAAACTGAGATTATTATGAACTAGATAGGTATCGGCTTATAAGTCTACTCTTATACCACAAAATATACAAAGATTATACTTCGTTTAGAACTATTACGTTATTCCACATAGAAGAAAATAAAATATGCCACTCTTTTCTTATAGCGAACATTAATTTTATGGTATGAATAATTTAACATTTGAGTGAACTATAGTATGTAACTGTTACGGTACTTTCTTAAAGACTTCGAATTAACAGATATGTAGAAATTAAAATCAGTTTGTTCACAGTCTGGACTACACTTCCTACGGAATTTCCAGCTAAATCTGAATCGTCATCAAGGTCCGAGAACTTTATATGGTTCAGAAAATACTTCTTCGCCGCCAAATAGTCTTTATTGAACATATCAATTTTATTGCGCTTAACATTCAGAATTGATTTGATATTGGACTGCTGAGGAATCGATTTATCCAAAAGTATGGGGCTCCCATTGAAATGTACCAAATTCCCCAAGTCGTCGAACTAGAAAAGAAGTTAAGAATACAGAAATATTTAAGAGTACATATATGGTTAAGTGTTTTACCTCCAAATCAATTTTGCCCAAATATTTGGTAAATGCATACGCTTGAAGTACTGGAACCCTACGTCCATTTGGCCTGATCATAACGGTCGGATAGTCACCCTCCGGTCTGTCCTCAGCCGGCGGAGTTCCTGTGTACAAAAAAGTGTGCGAGTGTCCTCCAATGACCACATCAACATCCGGACAGTGCATAGCTATCATTCGATCCTTCTCGTAGCCCGAATGTCCCAGAGCAATTATGATGTTGACTCCCTTCATTATGAGCTTCTTTGCTTCGAGGCTAAAGTTAATTTATATAGTCTTAAAAGCTCTAGGATATTTCAGGCACATACTTAATGGAGGACAGTTCATCATCGTACTCAATGTTATTATTGGGTACATAATACTTTGTTAGTGGTATTATGTATCCAATAATACCAATCTTCTTGCTCAGTCTTGTAATGACCGTTGATTTAACCAACTTTAGTAGGCCACTTAGTTGCGGTACTCTGTTCAGGTTAATATTGCAGCAGACAACTGGGAAAGTTACAGTTCCTAGAAAAGGCAGGAGTCCGGCGACATTGTCATCCAGCTCATGGTTCCCCAAGGCCTATTAAAAAAAAAACATAAGGGGAATGAATAAATCTTATCATGAAGCCTTTGACTTTTCTGTATACTAACCATTGCGTCTGGCTCAAGTAGGTTCATGAGTTCGCCCGCCAGCTGACCCTTGTAGACGTCGTACCAAGAAGTGCCGTGAAAGGTATCACCTGCATTAAGGTATATTGTGGGTCCCTCGGCTTTAGCCTTGGCTACGCTAAAAGGAGGTCTACTTGAATTTAAGGTTTCTAACCCACAGGTGAATAAACTTACGCAGTAGCCACACGGGCAAAGCCTCCGAAGCACAGTCCCTTCTCGTCATCTTCATTGGGACAGGTACCACTGCTGCCTTTCATGGGATCGTATCTGGCGTGCATGTCATTGTTGTGAACGATGGTGAACTTGAATCCTTGGCTAGGTGAGAGTGTTACTAATAAAAGTAATAAGCCCCAAAGCATTTTCAGGCCGAAGAATGCTGGAACTTCTTATTACTAATCGATCAGGTGTTAAAAACAATTTAATTAAGTTAAAAGTGAAAGTTTACTTTGTTTTCAATTAATTATAAGGGAAGTCCCAATGAAACTTCAGTTTTAAAATTAAAATACTTTAGCTTTAATTGCATTCATGTATGACATACTTAGTATTTAGCACATACACTTTTAAGTGACTTAATTGAGCAACACTGTGGACACAGTTGAGATCATTAAAATGGACAAACAGTTCAAACTAACGCCTATCGCAGCACCAGAATCCAATTTCTTTGGACCTGGTTTAAACTGTATGCGACCTTCGACTTCTGGAAAGACAAAGTCATTGTGTTGAAAGTATTGGGCAACAGACTCGACTACTGTGTTCTGCAGACGCATCGTTACAGGATTGGATTCTTCGACCATGACATGACCATCGCCACCTTCGAAGATGAACTGCGGCACGATCACATTGTAGTACTC
Source organism: Drosophila acutilabella (assembly GCA_035046005.1). Classification (NCBI taxonomy): domain Eukaryota; kingdom Metazoa; phylum Arthropoda; class Insecta; order Diptera; family Drosophilidae; genus Drosophila; species Drosophila acutilabella. The sequence continues at coordinate 8,048,778 of JAWNOK010000024.1, read as the reverse complement.
GTTTTCATTGAGGGGCTTGTACGAGGGAATTGTACAATTGGCGCACCTCACATCCACTGAGATCACACGACTTCCCTCCGGCTTGAATGGGTCGTAGACAACATGTACGCCGGAGACCTGTAGGAATGCTCCATCGGAGTCCTTGAACCGCACCGAAGCTGAGCGTTCGAGGGCATTCCAAATGGTCTTGCCACTGATCTTGGTAATATAAAGGTCATTCGCAAAGGGAAGCACCGTCAAGAGATCATTCTCGGTAATCATTCCATCGGATTTTTTCTGTATGGAGCTTCGTATGCCTGAAATGCAATTAACGTCAAACAATTAATTAAATGTTGATTAAAACAAAGACTACAACTCAAAGCTTCCCACTCCACACTGCTAATGGCGCTCATTTTGTTTTTGCAACAAGCACACACACTTGCACTGCTCTCAGCATTAACAAAGCAAATCATACAAACAATTTTTCGTATTCCGTTTCTTATCTTCATTCGTTGCCAAAGCGCTCGAGAGCGCCAGCAACAACAACGCGTGCACTTATTTTTGCTGCTTGTCTACGAGTTAACACTTGTAAAAATATGTTTAACTTTTGCAACGGAATTATAAACGTTAATAAAGTTTTTGTAGCTCTACCTTTTCTTGCAGTGCATTAACAGTTTTTTTCCTCTTCTTTTTGCTTGTATGTATTGATCTGCCGCATGCAGTTGTTGGGCAACTACGCTATAAATTACATATGCATGAAGAATGGTTGACTGTGTATAATAGATAAATTAAAATGTAAACTAAAATGTATATAAATTATTATAATGGAATAGTAGATAAACTACTTTAAAAATTGTATGCCCTATGATTTTGGATGCGAACCTGTCTCCTGGCTAAAAAGCTTCAAGCTAGGTCAAAAGCAAAGTCGAGCTTATTTAATGTTTCTTGAATGTTTTCTTCCAAGATTCCTAAGAAGTAAACCCTATTTCTAATATGAATTCTTACCGCCTCCCTGATGAAAAGCTATCGCCGCGTCTGTCCAGTAGTCGCCACCCTGATCTTCCATTACGCGACTGAAGATCATGGCATCTGTGATAAGGTTGCCCAAATTGCATTCCTCGGCACGACAAATGGTTTTCTGACCATCTAAGAATACCCTGCTGTGTCCCACCACAGACTTCTCCAGTAACGTAACATTCTCCCGATATTGCTCCAAAAGATTCAGCGTTTCCTTGTCTTCAGGCACAGCTGCATCCAAAAGTATGGGTGATCCATTGAACTCAATTAGATTGCCATCTTTGTCAAACTGCGAGTTGAGAAGAACGGTTTAAGTATTGCCGTTCAAGTTGATTAAAAACGCTACCCACCATGACGTGCAATTTTCCGAGATACTTGGTGTACGCATAGGCCTGTACGACGGGCACACGCTTGCCACTCGGCTGGGTGACGACTGTGGGATATGGGCCTTCCGCTCGCTCCACGTTGGGCTGAGCCCCATTGAACAGGAACGTATTTGTGTGACCACCAATGACGATGTCCACATGAGGACAATTGGCAGCAATCTCCTGATCCTTTCTGTAACCAGAGTGTCCCAGGGCAATAATGATGTTGAGTCCTTGACCCTTCAGTCTGGCTGCCTCCTTGCTACAGTGGCCGAAAGTTAGTAAATAGTCTAGGAAAATTACTATATAATACCAACTTGATAGCAACGATCTCTTCATTAAATATGACGTTGTTCTTAATGGACAATACTTTGGTATCCGGCGTAACGTAACCTATTACAGCAACCTTAGTGCCATTTACCGTCAGTATAGTTGATTTGGTCAAGTGTTTACTGGCCGCTAATGTTGGTTCGTTGCTCAGATCAAGATTGCAAGCCAAAACCGGAAAATTGACGTCATTGAGGAACGAAACTAATCCCTCGACTTTCTCATCGAATTCATGGTTACCCAGGCACTGAAATTAATTAAATTAACTTAAGATAACTACTAGACCTTCGATTAACTTCTTACCATAGCATCTGGCTGCAGTTGGTTAAGAAAAGCGCTTGAAATTTTATCCTTGAAGAGCGCAAACCACGAAGTTCCTGTAAACGTGTCTCCGGCGTTCAGGTAAAGCACCTGAGTGCCCCCACTCTTAGCCTCCGTACGATGTTTTTGAAGTCTAAAATGGAAGTGAATTACTATTGATTCGGGTTGGAACTGTCTGTAGTACTTACAAATAGGCCACTCGGGCAAATCCTCCGTAGCAGTGACCCTTTTTCACATCCTCCGGCGGACACTTTTCACTGTTCACATTCGTCTGCTCAAATCTGCCGTGCATGTCATTATTGTGCAGTATGATGAATTCTGTGGCTCCCTGAGGTTTTCCTACCAGGGGATTTGCATTTACCGCGATGTTAAACAGTAAAACTATGGCTAAATGTGACCATTGTACCATTATTGATCTGCTGATCAGCAGGGAAAATGTATAAAATTAGTAAATATCAAGTAATCGTGATTAAACTAATTTGATTCCGTTGATTTTTTTATAAACATGTTTATTTAATTGCGTCAACACAAATTACCATAATTGTTCTGAACAATTCTATTTGTTTTCATTTTTTTTTATACTATATTATTATCACATTGTTATTATCTTAATGATCCAGTTTCATAAAAAAACTGGTTATCTGTTGATTCTTCTCGAAGCAGACTCATTCTAAGGGACTCCCATATACTAGACGACAGACGTTAGAGCTACGATAGTCAGCTAGATCTGATATCAGTGAATTGACGCTTAGCGAGTTGACTGAGTTGACACCCAAATTGAGTAGTGCAAATGTAGCATTAAAGTTGAGTGGAAACAAGTTTTAAAATCTTGTTCATTGTGTTTCCGTTGATTTGTTGTCAATTTTAACCCAATTAATTTTTTGACTCCACAATTTTGTAAAATTAATTAATTTTTAAACCGAAACTTTGATAATTTTCATTTTAAGTATTCATTAAAGTGTCAATGAACTCAACTCCCTTTTTACAGTTATTTTTAAAAATCCAAGGATTAAAAAATTTATAAATATATTTCTGATTTTATGTTTAACGCTATTTACAAGATTATTAAAGGTTATATATATTGGAAAATATTTTGTGGTAATATATATGGTATATTTAATTGTATTTTTGTAATTCTTCGCTTAATAATCACAATTGTAAGTGAATTCAACCGAAAAGAGAATAATTGAATATATGTAATCGGTTTTATAATTAAGCTTGTATTTCACAATAACCGTGACACTGTGAAGCCCATCCAATCACAATACGAAACACGTGCAATTAGTTTAAGTGCCGCAGAATGGAGAAACTCAACGTAACTAACTAAATATTGTTTATGGTCAAGTGAAATACCGTTTTGCTTGTATCTGAACGAATGAAGTAATTTTGAGTTGCAGATACTCGTTAAAGATTCGAATCGATTGTAAAAACTTTGAATTTTGGTTGCTTGGGAACAGGGCCATAACAAGACACCCCCCCTTCCAGCACTTGGCCTAAGCACACCCGGCACACACACACACACACACTGAGAGAGCATACCTTAAGAACATACTTCGGCATGCAGTTACTAAGCACACGTACTAAAGATCACACAAATGCAGCAAATGCAGCGACTCAACTGTTGCCATCGACGTTTACAGTCGCACTGTCGTCGCGCAGATTCCAATTACCGACACAGAGCAACAGACTAAAAGCCGAACGCAGCAAGAGCGACAGAGGCAGAGACAGCGAGAGAGAAGCAGCGGCAAAGGCAGCAACAGCAACCGCGAGAAACGCAGACGCAAAGGTGACGACCGATCCGTCACTTATCGAAAATTGAGCAAACACCCACAAGGAGAGCGAAAGTGAGCGACGTAGTGAGAGCGTGGGCAACAGTAAGAGCGCAGCTTCGGCGTCTTACGGTTATTGCACTGACTCAGGCGGACTTTTCACAATCCACACACAAAACACACGACACACAATCCACAACAGCCAACCTATAGTCCTCAGCTGTCTGACTGTCTGCCTGCCTTTTCATGCGCTATGTTGGCGCTTTTTTTTGTTTGTGATTGCAATTAATCGCGATTATGTTAGTCATTCAAGTACCTTGGAAAGCGATACACAAGACTCTAAATTTGTATCTTCTGTCGCTATTCGTCGCATTTGTGCAACACATACCGTTGGGAAATTAAAGTTAAGTGCCTGTGAAAAGAATTAATTTTAGATCGCGTACAAGTTGATCAAGTAACAGTTTATGCGCTGCCGAAAACATGAAAAACTTGCGACACGTGCATGAAAACCCAACAGCTCAAACAAAACACAGCAAATCAGGAATAAATATACTCCATGGGGTTAGGATATGCTGTACGCCTCTTTCTGCACGAGACCTACAAACATAGTAAATCTGAAGCTTTTTTCCAGCCTAAGATCAAATTATGGCACTATATAGGGTTTGCCACTCACTTTTAGACCCAGTAAAGTCGCGGTATCATAGTTACTTGTCATCTCATTAAAAGTATTCATGTCAATATGTAGAACGAATACAATTGGCATTGAAAGTCTGCTACAAAGTTACAAAAGTCTTATCAATTAAATTTCGGGCATTATATACAAAAATTAGTAAAAATTTAGTATTTATGATTGAATAAAACAAATCATACTACTTTTATAATTTTTCACAAACACAAAAAAATACAAAACCTTCAGCTTTGACCTTTAAACGCTAATATGTTTTAATAGTTATTTAAGAGGTAAAAAATAAAGCGAAAAATATATAACATATTTTGACCGAATCATATTATTTGTATGGTTAACAAAAGACTGGTTATCCCAAACGTTGTGCTATGCAGTTGATCGGCAGTGTAGAGACACGTTTTCCTTGAGGCTACAAATAGGTGCGCAATCTGAAATCTGTGGTTATCTTTAGATCCCCAAATATAGCAGCATTAAAGTATCTCTGGCTGTAAAGCTATCACGACAATCAGATATATATTTATTGCATATTTAACTTTAGAACTCACATAATTCGTATACAGTTTTTTCTTTTTACTTAAATGTACTAATTAAACAGACAAGTGATCAAATAGGAGCCCATGACCAGAGCAATGGAAGCAAAAATGCTAACCGCTCCATCTCCCTGACCCCGAATGATAATGCGACCCTCATTTTCGGGATAGACGTAGTGCCGCGCTCCCAAATACTGTCCCAAGGAAAACTGATCGTTTTTCACAAGGAGCTCGGAGTATGGATCGTGCTCTTCGGTCAAGTTGTAGCCATCACCTCCGCTGAGCAGAAACTCGGGAACAATGACCTTATAGAACGCGGATTCATTGAGATGACTGTAGGAAGGAACTTCGCACTCGGCACAGCGCACCATAGCGTTAACCACACGGTGACCGTCCTCCTGGTCGTAGTCGTATTCCACGTGAATACCGGCAAACTGCAGGAATCCTCCATTGGAGTCCTCGTTTCTTATGGAAGCCGAACGTTCCAAAGCATTTTTCAAGGTTTTTCCCGAAATTCGCGTGATGTACAGACTGTTCTCGAAGGGGAGAACTGTCAGAATGTCACTGCCCGTTATGGAACCATTGAAGTTCTTGTCAATCGAGGCACGGATTCCTAACAAGGCAATTTGAGTTAAGAGAGTTGAAAACTTTCTAAAAAAAAATGGACTCACCTCCTCCCTGTATCATGGCAATGGGAGCATCAGTCCAGTAACCTCCACTCTTGTCTTCCAGAACTCGACTGTGAACCATGGAGTCCGCAACGAGATTACCCAGATTACACTCCCTCAAACGGCAGATGTTTCCTCCCTCCAGGTTAACCTTAGTGTAGCCAATAATCGTTTCCTCCAGCGCTGTGATATTGGGGCGATACACCTCCAGCAAGTCCAACAGTTCCTGTTCCTGAGTCACCGAAGCGTTCAACAGAATTGGAGCTCCATCGAACTCAATGAGGTTTCCATCGGAATCGAACTAAGCAGGAAATATTTGATCTAAATTGTAGATTTATATTGAGGTAACACTCACCTGGACATGAATTTTGCCTAGGTACTTTGTGTACGCATAGGCCTGCACCACGGGAACCTTCTTGCCACTCGGCTGCACCACTGTGGTGGGATAGGGTCCACGCACCGCTTCAGGGTTCGTGTCGTCCTTGTCGGCAACGGGTTGACTTGAGTCTAGGAATGTGTGCGAGTGACCTCCGATGACAATGTCCACCTCCGGACAGTCCCTGGCTATCTCCTGATCCTTCTGGTAGCCAGAGTGACCCAAGGCAATGATGATCTTAATTCCCTGTTCCTTAAGCTTCTTGGCTTCGGCACTAAAAGAGGTAAATGTTATAAAAATATTTTTAAAGTTAACCCTTTGATCTAATACTTGATGGAAACGATTTCCTCCTTGTATTCCACATTGTTCTTTACGGACAGATGCTTGGTGTCAGGTGTGAGGTAGCCAATGACACCCACCTTCACGCCACCGACCTCGAGAATAGCCGAGTTGGTTAGTTTGGTAGCTGCCAATTCTGGTTCTTTCTCCAAATCCAGATTGCAAACCAGCACGGGGAAATCCACAGCTTTGAGAAACGGTATCAGACCCTCAACGTTCTTATCAAACTCGTGATTGCCAAGCGACTAAATAATAGATTAGAGTTTAGTGCAAAATCATGATTAAATCAGTGTAAAATCTCACAATGGCATCCGGCTTCAGTTTGTTGAGAAAAGCGCTGGTAATGTTGTCCTTGAATACGGAGAACCAGGCAGTGCCCGTATAGGTATCACCCGCATTCAAATAGAGCACGGGAGTGCCACCCTTTGCTGCCTCTTCGCGGTACTTGCGCACCCTGTAATTAAACCGTTATGTTTAAAAGTATTCTATTAAATATTTTGGTTACTCACTCGTAGGCAACACGTGCAAATCCGCCGTAACATTTGTTGGTATTGGCATCCTCCTTTGTGCAGGTTCCACTGTTCACATTCGTCTGCTCGAACCGGGCATGCATGTCATTGTTGTGCAGAATGATGAGCTCTGTCGCCACGGCCTTTGGGGTCAGAGGATTGGCTCCAATTTGACTCAAAAGGGCACAGCCCACCACAACAAGCAGTGGAGAAATCATGTTTGTGAGCTGCAAAGATCAAAAGCAAAGTGAAAACATTATTTCAATGAACTGAGTAACGTTATCTTCGGTATCTTTGGTATTTCGCCATCATAAATAAAGGCAAAGTGGGAAAAAATAGGAATAAATGTTTAGCTAAGGTACGCCAAAGTTGGAATACCCTTTTAGGGGCCTGGCTTCATAAATTTAGTTAGTATATTCATAAATTTAGTACTACTCAACAAATAAAAACATTCAAAGTTAATGTTGATTGTCTTCTACAGTTGCTACGTCAGCTATATGATATAGTAATCCGATTTGGTTAAAATTGTATGGGTGTCTATATAAACGGTCTGAGTAAATTTTCTTAAGATAGTTCAGTAAACAAAAAAGTTATAGTCAAAGTTATAGATATAGCCAAGAGATCTGAATGATTTAAAGGTATCAAATGCTTACAGAATCAAAAGAGATCGGTAGCTCAAGCTGATCAGGAACCTATACACTTCAACTACCCTCTGCTAGGGTATAAAAAGACAGCAAGAGCACCATAATTTATCAGCAGTTTCATTAATAAATAAGCACTTATCTGCAGCAAATCAATATGCGAGTTAATAATGTGGCTACTAAATCTAATCGCTTATCACAAAACTTGGCTAACTTAGTTCACTTGGCATGCGTACTACATGATTACATAGAACGAGTAAATATTTCGCGATATATTTTACAATTTCATTATGATTAATTCCATTAGTTTTATGATGTGATTTACAGCACACACTTAACAGCAAAACTGAAATCGACGTAGCGTCACAAAACCGTTTGGTTTGATTGCTTTGCGTGCAGATCACAATGATAAACGAATGTATCTTTACAGCAGACGTGTCTCTCAGCTGTTCTAACAATAATAAAACTTTTATTTTTTAAAGAAATTTCAGTCAGTCAACAGCAAACGAGCTTAATTCGCAATTTTTTCAAACCATTGGATTCACTTGAAGTTCGTTCGACGTTCGGTGTTCGGTATTCGGTATTCGCTTTAGGTTTGTGTTTATCGGTATTTGAGTTTTCGGTTTTCGATTTTCAGTTTTGTTTTCATACTTACATGCTCTCGTCGCCAAATCCGCTAACAAACTGGCCCCAAAGCGGTGTGGAACCGCGGCTATAACCGAAATACTTCAATATTGTCTCACTGAGCGTGTGATTACGATACGACACAGCGCGTGCTTGTGTTTTCTATGTGTGTGTATCTGTATCTGTGTCTGTGTTTGTATTTCTATCAGTATGTTGCTGTTTTTCAAGTGTGTTTTGAGTTTTTTTCTGTTTTTTGCATTTTTGGCGTCAGCTGCGATTTAAATAGGGCTATTGTATTTGTTTGCAGATACGAGCACTACGACTCTAATTGCTATTGCTGATTATCTCATAAAATTCTGCTTTTCATCAGCTTCTTATACACTGAGCGCCCTCCCTCCCCTTGCTCTTCCCAACTCTGACTAATATTGATATCAGGACACAGCATGAACCTTATCAGTTTAGCCATACTTCCAACCTGTTGCGTCCAATAATTTCGGCTTCTGCGACCACAAATTGCTGAGATACTTGCTGTGTATATATAGTAATTTGTATAGTTTCTATATATATGTATGGTGTAGAAAGAGACCTACGTTGGCTGTACACGTTTCTGTATCGGTTTTTTTTTTGTTTTATGTCCAACAGTTGTTCAAACAGAACGTGATGTTCCCACGCAAAACTTTCTATGTCTGCTCTGAGTACCTTAAAAAGTGCTCATCTTTCATACATTTATAAGATACTTTTTCGCAATAATCTCTGTTGTTAAGACAATTATTGGGAAAACACTTATAAATATATTACGTTCAAGCCCATTGGATGCCAGCATAAAACACTCAAACACACAGCTAAAGATACAGCTACAGATACAGATAATAACATGAAGTAATTGTGCAGAGCAACATTTATATTTTGTTTAAAAATCTGTCAATGGTATTCTGTCACTATCAAAAATACTCAAAAATGAGCAGATATGATAACAAAGCCATGTCTTGTCTTGTCTTGACAAGTCGCGTCCCGTCTTGTCGTGTCTATTCTGGTCTTATCGGGCTCTCACGCATAGCACACTAACAGAATCTGTGTGGCAAGTGCTTTGCCACCAGATGCTCATTAATCAAATCTATGAAACTTTTGTATTCCATTCAAAAAGTGTTGAATTTTTGACTAAACAATATATTTTATAAATATTGTGCAGACTTATGTGACACACACTTTGACACTTGGAAGTAGTTTATTAATGTTTAGGCGCTGTTCCAAAAATTATTATATTTATTTGGCAACTAAATGGGGTAGTTAAGGCACTAAGATAGCTGAATACTCTTTCTATATAGGCATAAAGTAGTTTAAACTGACTGTTATAGACCCTGTAGCAACCACAACTGAAAATGACACATTTGGTTTCGATATAATCATTTCTATAACCCAAAATTAGCGTCTAGTAAAGATACTAAAATTCTTATTGACGCACAAAGCTTTAAATTAAATTGTTTACTCAAGGAACTCTAGATAAAATGTGTTTAATATTGGTAAAAATAGTTACTTACAGCTTAGCACCTCAAATTTAACATTTATTGTTATCATACAACCCGTTTTTATTGGGCAATTGTCATGACACTCACATATTTTGATTTGTTTCGATATTTGATTAAATATTTGTATTATTAAGCGAGATATGGTTAACTACGATTACTAGTATATTAAAGTATATATTATTATCAAATAAGTTAGATTAGAAAACTGATTTAATTAATATGATTCACATATGTACCAGGCAGAACGACAACTAAATTGATTAGAATAAACAGACAATGAATATCAACGCTTTCAACAAGTTTATTTTAATTCAAAATTAGTTACTCAGTAATTAATTAATTCAAGTGGTTTTTTTTAATGACAATGCGACCTTCGTTCTTGGGATAAACTTGACTTGTGCCTTCTAAATACTGACGCAGTGCAGCCACATCATCTTTCTGCAAAATCTCCGAATACTGATCGGGTTTAGCCTTGTCCACCAATTGAAACCCATCGCCACCGTCATAGAGGAAATACGGTATGATCACATTATAGAAGGCTGATTCATTGAGACGACTGTACGTTGGAACACTACATGCGGCACAGAGTACTGAAGCGGAGACGACACGATTTCCTTTTTCCCTGTCCAGATCGTATTCCACATGGATGCCTGAATACTGCAGGAAGCCACCATTGGAGTCGGTGCCCCAAACAGCAGCTGAGTGCTCCAGGGCGTCAAGAAGTGTCTGTCCCGTTATGCGAATCAAGTAGAGTTGGTTCTCAAAGAGAAGAGTTCTCTGTAAATCGCTCAAGGAAATGGTTCCCAGTTCGTTCTTCTCAATGGAGGCACGTATTCCTGTAAATCAAATCAAATGTTTCAATTAGTATTACTATTAATGTATAGCTACTGACCTCCTCCTGAAACCAAGGCTATAGCAGCATCTGTCCAGTACTCTCCTCCCTTATTTTCCATTACTCGCGCATGTACCATTGAATCAGCTACAAGATTCCCAAGATTACACTCCCTCGACCGACAGATTTTGTCACCCTCCAAGTGGACCTTCGTGTAACCGACTACCGTATGTCCCAGTGCCGTTATATTGGGACGGTACACATCGAGCAAGTCCAAAAAATCCTGTTCCTGTGCCACCGAAGCGTTTAGCAAAATGGGAGCTCCATCGAACTCAATGAGGTTTCCATCGGAATCGAACTAAGTACAAAATTAACTACTGTTTATAGATACACCCCTGTATACCTGAGGACGCACTCACCTTTACTTGTAGTTTGCCTAGATACAAGCTGTAAACGTAGGCCTGCACTACGGGTACCTTCTTGCCACTTGGCTGCACCACTGTGGTGGGGTAGGGTCCACGCACCGCATCAGGTCTCGTGTTGAGCTTGTCGGCTACAGGTTGACTTGAGTCTAGGAATGTGTGCGAGTGACCTCCGATGACAATGTCCACCTCCGGACAGTCCCTGGCTATCTCCTGATCCTTCTGGTAGCCAGAGTGACCCAAGGCAATGATGATCTTAATTCCCTGTTCCTTAAGCTTCTTGGCTTCGTCACTAAAAGAGGTAAAAACTTGTTCTTTATCTATTTCAGTAGATAATCTTTAGATACTTACTTGATAGCCTCAATTTCCTCGATGTACTCCACATTGTTGGGCACAGCTAGAGTTTTAGTGTCCGGTGTAAGGTAGCCAATGACACCGATCTTGACGCCATTCACCTCGAGAATTGTTGAATTCTGTATCTTCTTTGTTGCTGCTAATTCGGGCTCTTTTTCCAAATCCAAATTACAAGCGAGTACGGGAAAATCCACAGAGTTTAGGAATGGAATCAGACCCTCAACACGTTGATCAAAGTCGTGATTGCCAAGACACTAAAAAAATAGATTAGAGTATGGACATTTAATCTATTTAAAATCTTACAATAGCATCTGGCGCCAGTTTGTTGAGGAAAGCACTGGAAATGTTGTGCTTAAAGATGGTAAACCAGGCGGTGCCTGTGTAGATGTCACCCGCATTCAAGTAGAGCACCGGAGTACCTCCATTCTTCGCCTGCTCACGGTATTTTCGTACCCTGAAAGTGTCCCAATTTGTAATCGTTTCGGATTATACAATTATTGGCCTTACTCGTGAGCAATACGTGCAAATCCTCCATAGCAGTTGCCCCTCTGCATTTCCTTTGTGGTGCACAATCCTCCATTTTTATTAACCTGCTCGAATCGGGCGTGTAGGTCATTGTTATGTAAGATAATGAATTCAGTAACTGTAGAATTTGTGGTATCCGGAAGACTTGCACTCAAAGCACAACCAAAAACACAAAGCATCACAATAAGGCACTTCATAATTTAATACTTTATACTCTTTTTAATTAGTCACCAAAATTTTTGTATACTTTCATTAGTCACTTTTTATATACAAAGATTTATTTAATAATTCAATTTACACTTGCCGTTTAATTCTTGAGTGCAATCGCAAGTGGAACTGTTGGCAAACTGGCTTCAAAACAGCACAAACAAGATTTAATATTAATTATTTATTCTAATATAAATGTTTATAATATAAAATTTGCTCATTATCTTGACCTAGGAAGTTCCAACTAGTTTCTGTATCAGTATCAGTATATAATTGAAAAGGGCACTAAGTCAAGCTGTCGCGATTTATACTATACATAAATTATACTTATATAGCTATATAAATATATGAATTTAATAGTCATGTCACACTGCAATTATGAAAGCTTTTGATAACAAACTCAAACTTAATTTAAAATAAAAGAAAAGTAAGTGCAAATTTAATTTGGATTTAAAAAAAAATAATAAAATTAGAATTAATTCTAAAATAGATAAATAGTTTTTACAGAATTTAAATTTTACTCAAAAATAAATATATATATTTAAGACATTGAGCAGTTTGGAAATCGCTACTATATTGTCAGTCCCGAAGAAAAATATTAATTTATTTTATAAACTAAAAGCTGCTTAAATTTTATAAACATATGAACTAGTTTTATTACAATTTTATTTAAAAAATGAGTTAAACAAATATAAATTTAATAGAGTCTTAAAGTGTAATTATTATTTAAAGTGCGATTTACTAATTTTACTGCAATCATAACTTAAATTTATTATAAAAATTATAAAATGCAGTCAGTAATTGCGCTCAGTGCATAAATAGGTGTGCACTTATCATGGCAACGGCAGGTCAAAGCGACCTCTGTAGGGGAAACTACGAAAACCGAAGCGTGCCAGCTGCAAACGAGTCGTTCGGTCTTAACGGCGAGCCGAATGCGCTACACACGATGTGACTACGAGCAGCAGGGCATGTGGTGGTCTAAGCAGCCGAAGCAGCGGAACAGACACGAGGCAAGGGCACAACGCAAAGCAACGGGACGAGAGACACAGCGGAAGGCGAAGAGTGTGTGTGGAGGGGGTAGACAAGAGACAGGAGATAGCAGAGCGGTGCAGTTAGAGAGCAGCAGATTGCCAAGGGTTGCTCGTTCGCTCGCTTGATATCCTGCCAGTATCCTGTTGCCTTCCCGCTCCAGCTGCCGACAAATGCAAACAGCTGCAACAATTTTGTTGGTTGCCTTTAATTTCCAGGTCGAGACATCCCCTAATGCCCTGTGCTGTCTCTTGTTTAGCGTCTGCCGGGGTTGCTAGCGGGATCGGGCTGCCTGCAATTGCCTGCGCTGAGCTGCGCTGTGGCAACTCTGGGGTGCATTTCAGAATTCAGTTGTTGTGATCACCAGGTGAACGAAGGTTGTGCCGCGGACCAAATCAATTCGAAACAGTACAAACTTACACACACTTGAGCAAATATAGGACTCCCTCTGATGTCCGGCAAACTGATAATGAAACGCAAGCGCGAGGATCAGCGTAGAACTCAGCGGAGCTCAGCGCCCGTGGAGCAAACGGAACAGGAGTCAAATGAATCCACTGCAGAGAAACGACAGCGTTCGGAGCAGGAGCAGCCTGCTCCAGTCATGAACCAGGTGGATGCAGATGCTGCCAATAGCATTCTGCTCGAGGCACTGCAGAAAATCATGGAACTACAGTCGGAATTGGACTCGTTTGAGCACGACTTGGACGAGCGTGATCTCAATGAGGACGAGAACTTGGATGCGGAGGTGGCTGCCAATTTTGCACCGCCTAGCCGACGCAGTGAGGCTGAGGCACTGGGATTTGCCATGTGTGCACGCGAGACGCTGCTCTTTCTGCAGAGCGAGGGCGTGTCCACGGAATCCTTGCTCTATAAGACGCTGCTGGGTAAATTGGTAGGCGATAGCGATGGATTACTGCAGGCCTGACAAGGTGGAACTTCAGTAAAATTCCAATCGCTACCGCGATAGCAAATTCTAGTCAGTTTACTTCAATCTCATTGCAAGTGAATTAAAAAAAATGTAACGGTTCGAGCATCCGTAGCAACGTCTGGAGAAGAGCAACCGGGCAGGGGATGAGTGAGGAGAGTGCAGGACACTAAAGCACATAATAGCTTGTAATTTGTTTACTCTAGTCAGTTATTGTGAAGCAATATAAAAATAATAATATATTTAATAAAGAAAAATACGACAAAAATAAATGAAATCTTGTGTTTATGTAAGCTAAAAAGAATATTTAAGAGTACAAATAATTTAAATAATTATTTCTATTTTAAAAATACTCGCATAAAAAAAATTGGTCTAACCCTTCATTTGATATAGTTTGGAATTAATTTTCACCCTCAACCCCGAATGATTTTCTCAGTCTACCCGAATTTTAGTCTTACATGCATTTAGAAAATTACTTGTAGTGTGATTAGATTTATAATTATTTTAGGGACGACTTGATTTATTTAATAGCTGCCATAGCCATCAATCGATTAAAACTTTTATAAAATACAAAGATTTTTTATAAATATCTTTTAACCCTTATTGTGTGCCTGTGATATTAATCAGTGTTTGCTTCAGGGTCAGGGTCAAAATCAGTTTGCGACATCTACGGTTCTTTTTACTGGGGTGGGAATTATCAGAATAATTTTAAAATCTTTTAATAGAATATAGTTTCACGACTGCCCCATTATAGGTTTTTGTCTATGCTGTAAGTGTTGTAGCAGCCAGCGCCTAACAGACAGCAATCAAAAATTCTCTATGAAGCAGAATAATCAGCATCGCTGTAAAATACATGCACCCACTGACGTAACTGTGACTGATCCCGGCACTGTAAACTCCGTTATTCACCACTCAACCCTTAAATTGAAAGCTAGCAATACTTTGTCTGCCTAGTTTCAAAAATTGCTGGGAGCAAACAGACAGATAGACGGGCAATTACATAAATCTATTAAAAGATTTTTTTGTGATAGAGGCTAGATAAACTTGCCAACATTTATAAGTGGCTCGAACAGGTGACTTACAGTGTCGCTTTATAAAATTTGTTTATAGTATTCAATCATATAAGTAAGTTCCAGTTCCCTTAAAACAACTTAGTTTACTAAGTTTCATTAAAATAAAACCTAGAACAGGAAAGAAAGAAAGAAAGAATTATCAGCACTTGATTAATTTTAGCATACAATTTAAATATATATATTTATTTTTGTAATTCTTTAATTGTACATATATAATAATTAATGAGAATATCTCAATATTTAATTGTTTCGTTTTTCTCTTTTTAGATTTTTATTGTTTTTAGGGCGGGGAATTTATGGTATTAAATATTATTATATTTTTATTTATATTTATTTTGTTGTATTGTAAATGTTTTATGTTTAAACTTTTTGCCATCCATTGAAGTACTATATAATATAAAGTTAAATTTCAATATTCAGAATTTCAGAATTGAATTCTCTGATGTTTAAGTAAATTTTAGTTTTTATTTTTATATATTTTACTTTTCACTTTTACTTTTTGTATAATAATAACAATAGTTAGTTCAAATAAATGACTGTATCATTTTTTGTTGTTTATTTATAATGTTTGTTCATTACTGATATTGTTTTACAAACTAGATTTTTATTGTTTTTAACAATTTAACGTTCACATGATTATAAGTAAGTGTTTTAGTTGCAACAATTTGCTTTTTGGACATGATATTTATTTATCTGATTTTTAATTATGTTGTGTTTGCACTTTACCAACAATCAATTAATCAATTATTAAACATATTCATATTGAGTTGCTCAGCTATTAAATTATTTATAATCTGATAAATATGTTTTCCATTTTTTAAGTACATAAAGCGTTAAATAAATGTAGAAAAGTTTGACAGTTTTACATTTGGCACAAAAGTATGTTCAGAACTGTTTTTTTGAGTATTTTAAATTAAATGTTTTAGAAACTAAATAAATAAATAGAAAATTTAAATGAAATTTAAATGTATTGAGTAAGTTTTGAGCTTATCGACTCTGCATATCTTATTATTTAAAATTGAATGAGTATTCTTTATCCATTTCATAATATTATATATGTAGTTATTATTTTTGTCATATTGTTTCAATAAAGTAATCATTTGCAGCATTATCCACATACTTATGGGCTTTAATTCACAATCTCAGAATAATATAAATATATATTGGTTATGAGTATTTAATTCGTATATTTTTAGTAAATATCTTTTCATTTCTATGTTGTCAATCAATCGTTTATTTATCTGTTAATCTTTTAATGTAAATATTATATTTTGTATATATATATATATATATATAGTTATTTTTAATTTATTTTAAATGTGCCCAATTATATAGTTTCTTTAAGTAGCTAAATCTTATAGATTTCCACCGCCAACACACACTCATACACACACAGACACCTAAATAAGTACACTGCATACACTTAATTACCAGATTGATTGAATTAATCAATGATTATTTTGGATATTCGGTATCTAGTCTGGAAATTAAGTGCTTTACTTGACCTCATTTAGTTGTACAATAAGTTTAATGCGTTTGTATTAGTTTTAATATTATGTGTTGCATTTTATAGTCAGCTTTAAGCTGTGCTGATCTTATTATTTAACGCTTACATTTTTTAATTAATCTTAAAGATGTTTAACTCTTCTTTGTGTTTGTAAATATAGATTAAAAAAGCGGACATAAAGTGTCCAGCGACTGCGACTGCGACTGCGACTGCGACTGAGTCTCTGTCTGCATCTGCATCTGCGTCTGTCCATCGTCCAACACAAAATAAAACATTTAAACTTGTAGATCATCCGACGATTCCCTTGTACTCAAGAATATCTACACATATCTAAATACAATATGTGTATGAATATATTATATATATATATATTTATAGTATATAACTATAATTTTTTTAAGGTTTTCGCATGTAAATATTCATCTTTCCTCTTAGTGTACAAAGTATTTGTTATGTTTAATTTATAAAGTTTTCTTTGTTTGTTTGTTTGTTGTCTCTTGATTTTGTTGCTATTCTGTTATTGTTGTTTATTGTATTGTAATGTTTGATTTGTGTAACTGTAGCTCACAAATCTGAAGCAATGAGAGGCTGTAAAAAGAATTCAATTTGTATTTGTATTTAGAAGTGTTTGTGATTTGAAGTCAACGGCTTTTACTGAATGCAAATAAATAGTGATCTCCATTCCATGATGTTCAATAATTTCAAGCTAATATATATATTTTGAGAAGCATAAGATATGTATATGTATGTGTGTAGTATGCAGCAAGCAGGCATCATGAAATTTATCTAAGTATTTACATTTCTAGAAGCCGTGACTTGAGTTTGGATAAGTGCAAGGAACGTTGATGGGACTCCACTTGATTATTTTGTGCTCTTTATGGACTTTTTCAATACCTTACTAATAGCAATCTGGGCACTGTTGCAGTTCTAGTGTTGTTCTGGTGGTTCTTGTTGTTGTTGTTGTTGTTGTTGTTTTTACTGCCTAATGTGGGAACAGCTAAGGTTTCATTTTGGCCATTCATCGTATCCATTTGGTTTAGTGTATACAAGGATGTGGTATATGTCATCATGGTCATATCGTTGGATTTGTTGTTGTTTTTCATACTGAAATGATTGTTGTTGTTCTTGTTGTTGCTGTTGTTACTGTTGTGCGGTGGGTATTTTTGTTGTGGGTGTTCTTGTTGTTGAGCCGATGTCAACGATTGTTGTGAGTGTTGATGTTGTTGTTGTTGTTGTTGTTGTTGTGTTGCTTGTCGCTGTTGATGCTGTGGCAAAAGATACCCATTATTATTCTCAGAGCTTCTCCATCCAATTATAATACTGCATAAATCTATCAGTTGTTGTTACCTTTAAGCAGCTGCCGTTATTGTTATTATTGCTGTTGCCAATTCGCAAGTCGTCATCATTACGGCCAATACTGCAGTCATTTGTGTCAGATCTGGGCATGGAAAAGCTGCTACTGTTGCGGTTCATGGTCAGATTGAGGGTTTTTGGTATAGGATTTGTTGCATTTTCTGCGCCTCTCGCTCCACCTCCTCCACCTCTGGCACCTCCACTTACACCTCCATTGCTCGCATTACTGGTACCCAGCAAATTTCACCTGTTAACATGACTGCGATTATGATTTGAATTAAGGCCCGCTGCGTTATTGGCATTCGATTGCGCTGCCGTGCCGCCACCTGCAAAATAATTGACAAATTTGTTTAGAAACGATTTATACATAAATATTTAAGCTTGTTGATTGTACCTGCATAGCCGGGTGAGTGCTGGTAGTAGTCCCGTCGCGTGTAGTCCGTATCATAGTCTGTTGAATCATAGTGTCCACTGCGCACACCGCTGCCACCAACACCGCCACCACCACCGCCTACACCGCTTATGTTGCTTACTCCTCCCAAAATACTCGTCGGTGGTCCGTGGCCGTGACCGTGCACAACGTGGGATGCATAGCTGTAGGCATCGTACGACTGATGCGCATCATAGGCAATGCCATCTTCATAACCGCGACTACCAGAGGGAGTTAAAGAGAGATTAAGTAAGGATTCTGTGTTGATTCGAGCCAATACTTACCCATAAGTCTCGTCCATAGCCGTTCTGGCCTTCTCGAGAATCGACATGACCTTTTGCTTGGGTGCCAGCACATTTTTACTAAACGACGACTGTTGTGCTCCTCTGCAAATGCAAATTACTCAAGATTATGAGCTCATCTTAAAGATTTTACAATACTTTACCTATAGCCATGATGAGCGGCATTTTTCGATAGACCGGAGTTGACACCACCCGAATTGGATGAACCCGAACCGCCCATGGAATTAACCGCCGAGTTGGAGCTCTGCATATGTGGCATTTTCTTATAGGATCCCTTCGCACTGTTGTCATTGTCATTGAGGCTCGTGCTGTCCATTAGCTCACGCAGCTGCTCCTGACGTATGATATCATTGCTGTCCGGTATCAAATACTTGCGCAGCTCAGCCATGGCATAGGCGATACGTGCATAGGCTTCTGCGGGTGGAGCAATTGTTGAGATTTCCACATGTAGATCGCTATTGAGATGGGCATATTTGGGGTCCTTGGAGCTACGTAGCTCCTCCTCCTTAGCTCTGTCCCGCATCGAATTGCGACCAAGAACCGTCATCTTGCACAGTGTTTCCTCCTGCAGTCGTCGCAACGAGTTACCTTTGGGTCCCAACAGCTTTCCCACAAAGTTGAACTGCAATTAAGTAAGAGAAGGAGCATTAACTACTGATGGATGGCTATAAAAGCAGTGCTGCATACAGATAGTTAACAGGTTGTTGCAATTTACGATTGGTATTTACTTTAAATTCAAAAAAATGACTATAAAATTGGTAAAACAATTACTTGGCTTATTACAAAATAATTATTTACCACAGCAAACAAAAAAATGACTAAGAAATCATAAGAAAGCCATTAAAAATTTAGTGAAAGTGGGGTTTATCGGCAGTTAACTAGCTAAGCCTCTAGGATTAGCCATTGATTAGCCGCCTACAGTGTTTAGACTCATCCCAGCACAACACAGAGGCCTTTGAAGCGATCAAATGGATGCCATTAGATAGTTACCTTGGGATGCTCGCGTATGGGCACCAAGACCCGCTGTGATATGCGCAAAGGCTTCTCTCTATAGATGTCCGCGTACTTTTGCTCCCGCGAGGGTATGCGTCCCGTGGTCTGCACCTTTTCAATCTCTGCAAGCAACACGGTACAACATTAAATCTGTGGTTAGCGATTAAAGTTTCGTACTTACCGCCCTCCAAGAGCTTCTCGGCAATGGGAAACTTGCGATCCATGCGATTCTTTTCGGCCATACAGTCGCGTATGTATTCATTGGCCTTCTCATTGAGTTGCACACTGGTGTTGCCCTCCGCAGCGCCATGATGATCATGGACACCAGTGTCGCCGTTGTGCGCACCTCCGCTGCTTATGCTTTTGCGGGACTTTCCACCTCCGTACTCGTTGTTGTCATCCTCATTGTAGGTGGAATAGTCACCGTTTCCGTCGTACTTTTCAGTCATGATTTGCAGCTCAGTTAGCGTTTAATTTGGCTAATAAGATAATCAATGTATCCCACGGCAGCTGCAAATACCAATTAGAAAATGTAGAGGCCAGTAATTCTATGAAGAGCGGCAAGCGTCACCTCCTTCCACTGTCCCCAACCCTTCTCCTACTTCCTTCCTTTATTTTCACGTTTTAATCACTTTTCTAAACGCATTCAATTTAATTCAACCTACGCGTCATTCACTCACAAACACACACAAAAACACAGAGGCATACACAAACCTACACACACACACACACATACACGCGAAACACTCACAGCGCTAGCAAAAACAACCACCGTGCGAATTTCAAAGTCAGTTTGTTCCCCTAAGGTACAACAACAATTTTTACCGGTAAATAGGTAAAACAACGAACTTTGCGTCTATTTCATTTGTTGGACAATCACAAAACAGTTTCTAAGCTTTGATTGTTAATTGGCCAGATTTCACCACTGGCTCAACTCTTCTAACAATCTGTCGTCGTCGTCGTTGTCTGCCCTGCTGCACTTTCACTTTTCAGTGGGACGCAGTTGTGTCCACCTACATACATACATACGTTTATTGCATTTTTTTTTTGTATCTTTCGCAAGCTGCTTCTTATTTCCGCTGTCGTGTCGACTTTTATATTTTGTACTGTTCCACACGAGCGCAATTTACTAAATTTATTGTTTTTCGTATTTTTAAATTGTTTATAAAGTTTTATTTTTTCAACGATTTCAGCACGGTATGTTTTTTTTTATGCAATGGCTGGCGATTTAATTTTGATTTTTAGCCAGGGTTGCATATTTGCGAAAAACAACTGAGTGCATACATGCACAGTACCCGCAAAGCAGCAGCCAAGGCGACTTGCTCTCGAAATTCGATAATCAGCTGAGCTTAACCAACTGCACCAAAGAAGAGGGTTCATTTCTTGACTAAGCATCAAGCTTAACTAATCGTACTACATTTTCGATGTAAATAATTTCAATTTGTTTGTTCTTGTTTTTCTTATGCTGGACAGACCGCTTAGTGTTCTGGATTTTTATTAATTTTGGTATACCACTAAAGTAAAGTAAAACGTGGTCAAAGCAATTACAGTCGATTTAGATTAGTTTAGTTTTCATGCCGCAACAGTCGATTTAACGTGCTTTCGAAATTCGGTATTCTATCCTCTTCAGCAAAAAGTGTTGAGGTCTCGGCTAATCTCCACACTTAACGAAACGTAGTCCATTCTCGTTCGAAATGTTACGTATTTCTGCGTTATTCGTTTGCGGTCATACCGCTCAGTGCTTTGTCATTGCGAAAAGTAACATTTACATATAAAATTAAACACGACTTAATACTTGAATCAAATGTTCAGTTTCCAAGATATGATTGAATAGATTTCATATCCAATATGTCCAACACTACAAACAGCAATGGCAACTCCAACTCCTGTGTGGAAACGCCCACGGCACCTGAATGGCTTTCGAAACTGGAAAGCAGACGCGAGCTGCTGAAGCGTTCCAGGCTGGGGCACGAGTCTGGCGCAGGTGCACCCTGTGGCGAGTGCCAAGACAAGTGTCCTGGGCTGGATCTGCACTTTTGGCGGAAGGTCTGTCGCAATTGCATGTGCCGCAAAGATCAACATCTGTGCACAGATGATGACGCCACCGGCTGGGCGCAATTCGAAATCCTGGGCCAGATACGAGCAAAGCCAGCATGTAAGTACCATTAATTTGTTCGTCACACAAAGCTCTAATATGTATGCCCATTTGGTAGTTATTAAAATCAAGGCCTTGGCCAGCCAACCGGTGCAGGTGGAGTGGGTGCCTCCGAATGCGTCACCGGACGTCATTTCGGATTACATGGAGACGCTGGGTGCTGCGCAAATTCCCGTTGCCGGCAGCGATGCAGCCCATAAGCGCAAACAGCAGCTAGAGTTCCAGGTGCCACCACATGATCTGGATGCGGCCCTCTGCGATAATCTGACTGAAACAGAAGCCCAGCAGCTCCAGCAGTATGTGCAGAAGCTACGCGATCAATGTGTTGGCCAGGGCATCGTGGTGCGTGTCGGCCGCCTAGCACATGGCCAAATTGAGCACGTGATGCCGGCGCAATCGGTCGCTATGAACGTTGGAGCTACCGGGAATCTGTTGTCCGCTCTGGGTCTGCCGCGTATTGTGGATACCACGCTAAACGAGCTGCTGAGCAATCCCAAAGTGGCGGATGCACTTACCCAACAAGAGGCACACACTCATCCTAAACTGTTTGTGGCTTTCTCGGAGCCACTTAGCGATTCCACTGCCCAGTTCGATGAACATCCCGCGCTGCGTGCACAGACCAAGGAGAAGCTGTTGGGAATCAGCAAACCAGCGCTGCAGAGTCTTGTTACCCATGGTGTCATCTATGACAAGCTCCTGGGCACGCTAAAGGTATGTCATGGGAAGCTTTACTTATTTTCGGAGTGACTTATTTCCAATCAATTTCAGGACAAGAATCTAAACATATCTAGGGATCCCATACTGGGCCCAATGGCCGAGTTCCGCAAGGAATATGCTGGCAATCCGCAGTTCAAGGCGGAGATTAACACGGTCTGTCCAGCACCGCCAGTGTTGCCTACAACACCCTCGAAATCCTCGTTGTCAACGCCTTTCAATTCGCCTCTTCCTCTGAAGAATCCCGTGCACGCTAGATTCGGGTCACAAATGCGACAGGACACGCCCATGCGACGTGTGAAGTTTGGCGGTGTCTCTACCATTCTCTACGATTGCGGATTGCCAGCTCACATTGACTACGAACGCGATCCAGTCTTTGCCCAGATTGTCCAAGCGGAGCCCTTGAAGCAAGCACTGCAGGAAGCACGCGCCGGTCGCACTCCATCCTCGGTGATCATTGCCTCAGCTCCCGTATCCACTGGCAATTTGCAGCAGCTGACTGGCTTGGCGCCACCCATCAAAGCACAGCTGCAACGTGTGGGCGTGGACAAGCACATGCTGCACTCGGCGGCGGCCAATGGGCCCTACTACGATCGCCTCTTCCAGACACTGCAGGACAAGGGCATACGCCATGACCAGTGCCAGCTCTTGGAGCCCCTTAAGCATGTGCACGACTGGCTGCTCAACGATCAGCAGCTGCTGGATGATATTGACAAGCTGTTCGTGGACATGGCTAATGCTTCCGAGGGAGGAGCAGACGCCGACATCCGTTATGGCAATGACTTACTAAAGAACTCCGCCAGCAATGACTCTGGATTCAGCTCGAAACCATCCACACCTGGTCACACGGGTGACGATATCACCGCCAGCCTGGGTAGATTCACAACCATACCAGGAATTGACCAGATGAACATGTATCCCAGCTGTGCTGGCGTATCGGAGCAATTTCAGCAGCTCCAATTGGCTGACGACAAGTATTCCAGAGGTAAGTTGCTGCTTATTGAATATTTAGACTCCTCTGATGTTCTTCTTCTTCCAGATGCCTCTGCGCTTGCTCCTGCTGTGCCCACCATCAACTGCCGCGACTGCAATCTGGCTATAAATCTCGGCGAGGTGGCTGTTAAGGCGGATCGTGCGGGCAAGGAGATTGCTTGGCATCCGGGCTGCTTCAAGTGCCACACCTGCCGTGAGCTGCTGGCCGATTTGGTGTACTTCTTCCATCATGGACAGGTTTATTGCGGTCGTGATTTGGCCATCAAATTGAAGATTCCACGGTGCAAGGCCTGTGATGAGCTAATCTTCACCAAGGAGTACACTGCTGCCGAGGGTGCTACCTACCACATCAAGCACTTCTGTTGCCTTCAATGCGATATGCCTCTCGCTGGTAAGCAATACATTCCCGACGAGAAGTCCAACATGCCGCTGTGCCTGCAGTGCTACGACAAGTTCTATGCCGGCACCTGCAAGCGCTGCCAACTGCCCATTGGACCAGCCGATCAGGGCGTGGCCTGGGGTGACATTCACTGGCATGGCCAGTGCTTTGTCTGCGCCGGTGTCCAGTGCTCCAAGTCACTGATCGGTGGACGTTTCTGTGTCAAGCAGGACATGCCCTTTTGCAGTCCCGCCTGTGTGCACAGCGTTATTCCAGCTTAAGTCTAATCCAGCAGCAACTGCGCACAAATGATCCAAAAAACAGTATTTGACGGAACAACAAATACCCTGTATTACTAGCTCCTGTAGAGTAGACCACACACTGTGCACAATTCAAAGGTTGAACTCTTACTTTATGGACTACTAAAGTGCCTAGAATACATAGTATTAGTATTATCTGATTATACCCACTTTTATACACATATACTTATACATATATAATAGTTATAGATTTTCCAAGTATTTTATACACACGACTTTTTTATGCCGCAATAAACTTTAATAAAAGCTATGAAAAGTTAAAGAAAGTAATTATTTAATTTTAAAACACACCGTTTGTTGCCCCTTTAAGCCCTCCAACAAACTGTTATTTTATTCAGCTTAAAATACAGGCAAAAAACCCAGTATTAAGACTCCCAATTAATAAATGCCTTTTGTTTTGTATTATTACTTTTTTTTTACGTATTTGCTGGTAGTTTTTATTGGTAATTGCATTTCATTGTTTATTAATAATAATAATTCCGTTTTGTTTGTTTTTGTATATGTATTATGTGTATATATAAAGATTGTTGATTTGTTTTTCTTTTGACATTTCTTTTTGAGTTTATTTGCAAAAAGCGAAACGAAAGGAAAATCACATAATTTGCTGAATTACAAATTGAAATAATTTGTTTATGTTTCTTGCCTCAAGGATACAATCTTTTTTTTATCTTCGCATAGTTTTTGTTTGTGTTTTATTTAGTGTGTTTAGTACATATTTAGTTAATTCCTATTGGATTTGTTTGTGTTCTAGTTTTATTTATATTAGTTGCCTGCAAATTGGTTTGTTCAGTTCGTCGTATTCTAAGATTGTTTATGTTTTTGTGTTTAATTATATATATTTATGTATATTTAGTCAATCCGTTTAATAAACGGAATGGTAATCATCACTAGGAAACTTTTTCGAGTGCTCTAGTCGTCAATTATTTATATATTGTGGATTGCTCTCTATTTAATTCGTTTCATTTTTTTGCTAATGGCAGGGAGGAGTTGGATGATCTTGAACTGCAGGATCACGTGCCAGGCTTGGAACGTCTAGTTCCGCTGGTCGGTTCAAATGAATGAGTTTGAGGAGTTGTTAATGTATTCAGCACAATTCTAAGTTCACAATTACAGTTCAGTGTTAATTTATTTCTCTTTTGCTCTCCCGTTCGCTTTTGCTCTCTGTCCTTGCTCTTTTCTCGTTCTCGTTTCGTTCAATTTCAATATGTATGTATTAATTACATTGATAATTAGTTTAAATATAATTTCTTTTGTAAATAATTTTACATGATAGAATTATAGTTTTATTTGTTTATTCTTTGTTGTTTTGTTTTTTATTTCGTTTTGTGTGTAAGTATTTTGCTACAACAAAAAACTATGCCTTAAATAATACTTTAGTTACAAGTTTTCTTTTTTTTTATTGTTATTATTATTCTCTCGCTTTGCATTAATTTTGTTCGCTCTTCTATATTTTCCATCTTTAGCATAACTAAAAACAATCAACAAAATGAGTTAAGTTCAAATAATATAATTTTTGTAACTAATTTCTCTTGTGGGGATACATAAAGTTTTAGGGGTGTGTGTGGGGGGAGGAGTGGGAGTTTGGGTATTATTTTAAAACGACAACTAAAATTACGGCTTATAATTAAGTTGGGGGCGGGGTTGGGTGTGGGGATATTACTGCAGTTGCATAAAAACACTAATTACAAAGCGATACGACAACACTGGCCTACGAGGGATGGATATGCTCCAGTTTGTTGCCAGCGTTGCCATATGTGGCGTGCGGAAACTCTCGCATTATTTATATATATATATATATATATATTCTTTTATATATTAATACATAACTAAACATAGTCGAATGCGGACAGCAGCAGATGCAAATACAGACACTGAGACTGAGACTGAGACAGAAACAGCTACAGATTCAGATTCAGTTTATGCCGTGGACGCGTCTTAAAGCCATCCACAACAGCAACAAAAGTGTCAAGTTCGTTTTTAGTTTTGAGGCGGCGCTTAGAACGTGAGGCGTGTCCATAGCAGCTGCCTTGTGGAGCAGCTGCCTCTGCCATGTGCCATAGCCGCGTCCATTTCCACTTTCAGTCCCAATCCCATTTCCTGTCCACTCCCAGCATCATTTATATTATCCACTTGCTCATCCTCAACATGATCTTGATCTTCATACACATCTGCATACTCATCACACCCAGCGCTTTGCAGCGTCGGTTGTCAACAATTCGTGTAAACGCCTTGAGTGTAATACAACTCGGTGATTCGCTCTGGGAGCGTGCTGTACAGGTTTGTGATTAGATCGTGCGGTAGGCGTGACCACGCCTCCTTGATGCGAAAGATCAGATCGTCCTTGCGCGAAAACTTTCGTCCGCCATCAAAGACTTCGCGTATAAGCCAACCCCAAATATTCTCCATGATATTCAAGTCATGGGCAATCGTTGGCCATTTCTGTGTCTTGAATCCCTCGGCATTGAGCAGCTCCTGGGCGGTGGGCAGGGCGTGTGACATCCAATTATGATCCTGTAGCACAAACTCCGTATTACCACCAAGTTTGCTAACAATATTGGGACGTTCACGCATAATCGCCTCAATGCAGGATTCAGGACGTTGCTTGGCAGACGATACCTCCAAATGAATGGGACCGCCCACACAGATCATCAGGTAGATGTAGACGGAGTTACCACGCGGTCTCTGTGACAATTTACGCTCATAGTTGCGCAGATCGTGAAAGTAATAGGAGAAACCATCGGGGCCATCCAAATTGAAGCGGCGCTCATCATGGAAGATGACACGACGCCAATGCTCCTCGCTCCAAACGATGTACGAGTTGGCAAAATTGAGACGCTCCGTTTGATTGTATTGCGAGAGCAGTGGCTCAGTTTTCAGTTTCTTGGCACAGTTGGCAGAGCCGGAGGATGTGGACGTTGATGAGGCGGACGACGACGATGTTGATGATGATGACGACGCTGATGATGATGCTGACGATGATGCAGACAATGCTGATGCTGCGGTTGTCGTTGCCGTTGTACCTGCTGCTGTTGCACGCAACAAGGCATTGGCAGCAGCAGCGATGTTGCTATTACTGCCACCAGCGACAACAACACGCGGCTGCTGATGATGATGGTGATGACTGATGATTGTGGGTGAGACGCTAGAGCCGTTTGATTGCTGTGTAGGCGCATGACTGGAAGCAGTGCCTCCTGTGCTGGAACTTGCTGCCGAGAAATTCGAGTTTTGATTCAGTGCGTGCACAGGAAGTTGATTTTGCTGCTGTTGTTGTTGCTGCTGTTGCTGCAACTGCAACTGTTGCTGGTGTTGGCTGCTCTGGACCTGCACTTGTACCTTGTGCTGGGCATGATGTGTTGCTGCTGGATGGCTGTGACTCAGTTGCGTCTGTTGTTGCTGCTGCTGCTGTTGATAGTAGGGATGATGGTGATAACTAATGTGCTGCTGGTGCTGGTGTATTGTTGGCTGTTTTAGCTGCAATTGTTTCAACTGTGTCTGCGACTGTGCTAGCAACTGTTGTTGCTGTTGTTGTTGCGCATGTGCAATCGCAGCACTGTTGTTGCTTCCTGGCTGACTTATTGCTGGCTGTGTGCCCACATAGTTGCCCTGATGGTTCAGATAATAATGGAGTGCCATTAGCTTATTGGTGCTGTTCCCTGTGCCAGCACCTGCACCGCTCACTGTGCCCACTGTCGAGACGTTTGGCACCACTGCAGTACCTCCGGTTACTAGCTGCACCCCTCCTTGATGCCCGTGGGCGGCTGCCGCAATGGCGCCCGCACTGGCTGCCAGCTGTGCTGCCGACTTTGGATCGTAGATGAACTTGCTAAAGTTCTGCAGATCGTCTGGAGTGAGCACTATTGTTTTCATTTGGATTCTGGTGTGTTAATTATTTAAAGTGTGTTTCTATTAGCGTTTTGCTTTTGTTATTGTTGTAAATTTAAATCGTTTGCACTTTATGCTCTCATGTGCCAGTGTTCGTTTCAAGCAATGTGGCAACGCTGCTGTGTTTCGTAAATGCAATCGAGTGCTTGGTTGTTGTATTTTTTTCTTCTTCCAAGTTTCAAGTTGTACAACGGCTCTGCTTACGCTACGCTCACGCTCACGCACAGCCAAGCAGCCGACGACGACGAAGCACTTTCACGAATGCGCTGTTCAGACTCTTCGTCACTCTCGTGATTTCCAAATTCGCTGTGCGTTCGAGTTGGTATTAACGGTTGTTAGGAAACACTGCACAGTTTAAGCAGCTACAGCGAAGTCGACGTCACGTTTGTGCGCTACCTCTCTCTCGCACTCTCTCTCACACGCACACTCTCTTCCTCTCTGCCCAGCTGAGTTCGCTCTTTATGTTGATCACTCTCTGTGCTCTGTGGGAGTGTTTGCCTGTAAGTGTGTGAGTGCTTGCGTTATCAAAGGGCTGGCCCTGGCCCTGCTTATAAGTCCAACGGAGCGAACTGAAAGCTTGTTCGCTCTCTCGCCTGATTGCAAAACTATACGATGACTTTAAGACGATGTCGTAAAAAGATGTTGGTTTACTTTCCCACGTACAAATACGTGTAAGTTGGCAGCTCCGTTCAGCGTTTGTGTCTGTTAGCCTGCGTATGCAACTGTGTGTGTGTGTGTGTGTGTGTGTGTTCGTGTGGAGAGCTCTTTCAATATGTTATCCTCTTTTGTTGAAGTGGTTTTTCTTGTCGGAGCTCTGTTGTTGTTGCTGTCGTCGTTTTTTGGTTGCTGTGCAAATGTTTCCTTGTCTCTTTATTCTGCGTGCCGCTGCTTCGATGTTGTTGCCTCCGCTTGTTGTTTTTGTTGTTGCTGTTATGTTGTGTTGCTGCTTTTAGGTATTCAGTTGTCGTCGACGTCGATTTACCTGGAATAAAATAAAGCAGGTACGTACAGTGGGCCCAACAAATATTGGCACACCAAAAATTTTAAAGTTTAAACCATTGCAGCTTCTGTTTAAATATGGCTAGGAAAAAAAATTTCATTGCATTTTGTTTATCAATATTTTAATATTCATTTAACATAAAAAAAACATAACATTTTGACTTTAATCCAACAGTTTAACTCTATTTACTAAAATAAGGCACAGATTTACGCCAAAAAAGTATTGGCACACTTACTTATGTTGTGTGTTTCTTTTGTTATTGCAACGGTAAAGTACCGTTTTTTGGTCAGTCTCTTTTAACATACCCTTCCCTAAGACGCATATACACAAAAAAATAGCACATTGCGCGGCGATTTTCGTCTCCTTTTCATAATAAATATTTCAAAATGGGCAGAGGATCAGAAATTTCGTTGGACATAAGAAAATTAATAATAAAACTATATTGCGAGAACAAATCTTATCGAGAAATTGGAAATATAGTTGATAGATCGTTCTCCAGTGTGCGGAACATTGTAAAACATTATGTTTCCAAAGGAAAATTAAAACCAGAACGTCGAGTTGGACGTCCAAAAAAATTTGATGATCGCCAGGAAAGGCTTATTGTGTCCGCTGTGAAAGCAAATCCAATGGGATCCGCTGTCAAGCTATGCCAGGACTTACAAGAATCCTTTAAAAAAAAATTTTGTCCACAAACCGTGCGAAATGTGCTGAACAGGGCTGAGTACCATGGTCGAGTTCCAAGGCGTAAACCTTTTATTTCAAAGGTCAATAAGGCAAAGAGACTGGAATTTGCAAAAAAATATATAAATGAGCCGGAATCCTTTTGGAACAACGTGGTATTCAGTGATGAGTCTAAGTTCAACCTATTTGGATCGGATGGCAACCAAAAAGTCTGGCGGAAGGCTAACAAAGAGCTCGATGAGAAGAATGTGAGGAAAACTGTAAAGCACGGCGGTGGGAACGTCATGGTGTGGGGATGTTGTGCAGCGTCTGGAGTCGGCCAACTGGCTTTTATCGATGGAAACATGGATAAATATGCTTTCCTCAACATATTGAAGGACAATTTGACCCCCAGCGTTAACAAGTTGGGTCTTAATGGCACCCAATGGTTGTTCCAGCAAGACAACGACCCAAAACACTCTTCTTTTTTGGTTCAGGAATGGCTTATATACCATTGTAAGCAATTAAAAACGCCTCCTCAGTCACCCGATCTGAATCCGATTGAGCATGTATGGGCATTATTAGACAAAAAAATCAGAACGCACCAAATTACATCCAAGGATTCCCTAAGAAAGGCTATAAGCACCGAATGGGAGAAAATATCAAGCCAGGAGACGGGAAAATTAGTTGGAAGTATGAGAAGACGCCTCCAAGCCGTTATTTTGGCCAAAGGTGGTCCAACAAAATATTAGTTTCCTTTTTATTTGGTTTTATTTTACGTTTTTTTTATAATTTCCTTTAAGTGTGCCAAAACTTTTTTGGCGTAAATCTGTGCCTTATTTTAGTAAATAGAGTTAAACTGTTGGATTAAAGTCAAAATGTTATGTTTTTTTTATGTTAAATGAATATTAAAATATTGATAAACAAAATGCAATGAAATTTTTTTTCCTAGCCATATTAAAACAGAAGCTGCAATGGTTTAAACTTTAAAATTTTTGGTGTGCCAATATTTGTTGGGCCCACTGTATGTGAAAAAGAGTCTTGTTTCACACTTTGCATTGTGTTTTTCATACAGTTTACACACACACACATGCATGTACGTAAAAAAGTTGTTTCGCTGTACTTATATAAAATGCACCCATATGCACAATACATATGCATGCTTGCATGTGTGTGTGTTTATTATTGCATTAGTAGTTAAGCGTTGCATGTGTGTATGTGTGTTTCACCAATTTCTTGGTGAAATCTTCTTTGTGCTCGAAGAAAACAAAAAAGTACAACAATCAATTCAGAACGAACAGATGTTCAACGTACTCAGATTACAGGTCCCCGTTTCCCTATGCCAAAAAGTAAATAAAAGGTCTTTCCCTCTCTTTCTTTGTTGTCAGCATCATTTGCAGTGTCTTTTGTCGCTTCGTTCGAAATGAGAGCACACAAACAGACACACTCACACATGTGCACGCACACATACAGACAAAGACATGCACAAGTGCAGTTGCATTATATATTTTGGAATCTTATTCTCCATTTTGTATTTTTTTTTTGGGATTTTTGCGAATTTCACTTTGCACTCTCTCTGTCGGCCTTGCTGACGCTACACAATATGGAGATGAAACAAGTGGTTGGGTCAAAGTTCAACCTTTCAAGGAGAGTTGAAAATGTTTTTGGAATGTAGTAGGTGCGCAGGTAGCTTAGTCGATTCCGGCAGGTGTTATAACAAAAATCCTGAATATATTTCTGCTGCCCAGCTGCCATGAAACATGTTTCAATCTGTTCGAGTTTGGGTTCGAGCGTGTGAATGTTCCCAACAGGGAGGAAACCAAAAAAAAACCGGTTGGCCTCTCTGAACTGAAGTGGCACTCAAAAAACCGTAAGACTCAATAAATTCTTCAAATACAATTTGAATTTATTTTAAGACAAAATAAATATATAAATAATTATATTCCTTATGCCATAAATAATCTGAATCACAGTAACTGAACAAAAGTTAGAGAGAAACATAAGTTCATTTAACGAACTAGCTATTTGTTGCAGCCCTGCTACTCTCCAAAGTCTTCTTTGGTTGCATCCCTCAATCGTTCTACAGAAATTCGCTTTTAAATAAAAAATTCAGTATTTTTTGGGTTTATTTCTTTTGCAAACTTAATTTGCTCGCGAAAATACGAAGTCAAAAATAATTTTTCAGTATTAGGCAATGTTGTTTTTCAATTTGCCGTATAGCGATAACGCCACGGACACACACAGTGTAAGTGTACACATACTTGCATATGCACACGTAGACCCCATAGTGTATATAGGCTATATAGACCTCCCTGAGTGTGTTCCAAGCTTTATCATCTGACAACGCTTCGATAGACACGAGCGAGTGAGCACATGCTCCCAATCTCCATATTTCAGCGACCCCAACAATTCTGGCCAATTAGCCAATAAATTTCATTACTTTGTAGCTGTTTGCTGTTGAATTTAAGAGTTGCCCAAAATAAAGCCCAAAAGATATGGAAAATTTCCCAAATTCTGGGGACATACACACCCAGACAGACACATACAGAAACATTTCCCCACCGAATTTTACGCAGTAATAATAAAATGAAAACTAACGACTGTATTGTACATCAGGGATGAAAACGAGTTTGCTTTCTGTTAAAGCCAGAGTAAGGGAAGAAAGCTGTCGCAGTCCCTGCTGCTGCTGCTGTGGTTGTTGCCACTGATGAGATGATGCTGGTCGGTCGGTAGGTCGGACGGTTGGTCGCCCAAACTCGCCTCTTTGTACGAGAGCAGAGCTTATATTCCACTGTGCGCCAGTGTATACTTTGTATGTGCATACGAATTTTGTATTTTTTG
This sequence comes from Drosophila acutilabella, assembly GCA_035046005.1. Lineage (NCBI taxonomy): Eukaryota > Metazoa > Arthropoda > Insecta > Diptera > Drosophilidae > Drosophila > Drosophila acutilabella. Next base: position 8,016,206 of record JAWNOK010000024.1, on the reverse strand, counting down.
TATGTGTATGTCTGTGTGTGTGTGTATTATTGGGGTTGTTGAGCGTTTTTGTGCTTATGCTGCTGCTGCCACGGCGATATGGCAACGTCAACTGCGGCATTAAAGTGGGTTGCCCGATGCGACCGTCACTTTTGATCAAAATGAGTGCAGCAGCTGCTTTATGGATGCATTCAGAGACTCTAAAAACCAAGTCAATTCAACCAATACAAATTTAAAAGAAACTATTAGTCAAATTATTGTTTGTAGCCCAGTTTGAAGCATAAATAAAGCTAACTTTACTTCATACTTCACTCTAATACAAACATTTATATCTTAACGTGAACCTGTAAAATATTTGTCAAGTGATTGTTATATATATTTGACTAATATTCAAATCTGACATTTTACCTACAACTATTTTCACTTATTTATAAGGCTTAAAATAGCATTTATGCCTCCATATAAAGTAATCAATAAGATATTAGCTCTAACAACTACATTCGGTATTTCAAGAATTTAACCATATCAAATACAAAAATTATTTAAGCAATACAAAAAACCAAACTAAAATAAAAAACAACTACCCATTGATATATTGCTATACAACTTACGAACTCATCGATATTTTCAATATAAGACAGAACACAATGTGTTGTAATATTCGTTTGACTTGATGTAACCACTGTACTGTGTACAGTGTACACTAAAGATATCCGGAAGACAATCAGAAGGGCGAAAGTTCAAGCTTTAACAACATAAATAACATTTCAGCATTGTGAATCGTTCACGCTTATGTGATAAATACTTTGCTTGGTGCGCAATTTGCAAAGCTTCACTATTAGGCACACCTGATTTCAGAACAGATAAGATATAGACAGTGGAACCCATGTTCAAAAGAATTTTCCGAATTTTGCACTTTAAACGGTGATAGGGGTACAATTTTTTATTGTTTTAAAAAAATTCCAATCGTCATCGAATTGTAATATTTTAAAACATTTCAAAAGTTTGATCGTAGCTGACTAAGAATTAAAAAAAATCACACTTGAGTCACATTATCTCGCTCATTAGATTCGAAGAAACAGATATTGTGTTTATTTGCTGCGACACGGCTGTTTCTCGCAACTGTGTAGTTGGGTTTGTATTTGTGTTTTCCACGTGATTCACACTGTAGAAGAATTCGATATTTGTCGTTTCACTGTTATGAACATTGGAAATCACAGTATTCAATCAATCTGTCACTACTTTCCACACAGTCACTTTGACTTTGAACAATTTGACCAGTATAGCATGGTACACAATAAAATTTGAATTTGTTGTTTGTCATTTGTGTCTGTATATAGTATGTAAAAAAATATATATATACTTCTATTGTACATGGATTACGCGTTGCGGGTGGGGATTGAACCGTTAAGCGTTACGTTGTTTTTTATGGCGTCGCGATTTACGTTACGTTGCACTTCTGTATATTTAATGAGAGCTCTCCTAGATGCGCCGAGATGCATACATTGTATATATAGACAGACATATACAATTTAACATACATAAATATATATATATGTATGCATGTAAATATCCAAAAATATAAACGAACCCAACGACGGGAGCTGCTGTCGCTCGACGCCATACGTAATAAAATCCCTTGCGCTGCAATGCAGCAGCCGCAGCAGTGGACAGCAGCGACGTCGACAGCGCAGTTGCTGCGCAGCACATGCTTCGCTTCTTGTATTTATAAATTGAGCCAGCCCTTATGTGTTCAACTCTCTGTTATGTACCAGCCGCAGTCAAGACATACATACAAACATATGTACACACATATTGTCTCTACGTAGTACGTGCGAACGTGCGTGCATGAGGTTTGCTTGTATTTGTATGCGTGTGCGCTCTTGTGTGTGATGCCATCGTCGATATTGAAAGTACGTTTGTATGTATGTACATACATATGTATTTATGTATGAGCATTTGTACATAATAAAACGTATTGACAACGTTGCTTTGCACGAATCGTTGAAAACTGCTTGGGTTTGCGAACAACGGGACGACGATCTGATACGAAGTGATTCTTTTTTTTCAGTTAATTCTTTATACGTATGTATCTTTTATATATACATATATATAAACACATATATATATACAGTTGTCTGTATGTACATATCATTTTCATTTTTCACGGAACAAATATGGCTGCACAAAAAACGTTGCGTTGAAAACGCTTACGCTGCTGTGTGCTAACATTAAAGCACTTTTCACATTTACACCAATTTTATATGCACACATGTATGAAGGTATACATACATACATATATTTCTGGTTTTTAATCAAATATTGGAAGAACGACCATTAAAAGCTGACTGGCTGATTGGGGAGCGTAGATTCCGTTTGCGTTGCCGTTTGTTGGTTTGAGTGCGTGATTACGCCATTTTCTTTACTAATGCACGCCCAATTTCACATTTACCTTCTTTGTTAAATTTCTTATTTGTAGCTTTGCACACGCGTTCGCTGTACGAGACTTATTTTTTCGATGAGTTTTCTTTATTTTATTTTTTATCACTTATTGTGATAATGTATATTTTTTTAACGATATAATAAATGCAACTTATAAGTTTTCACCACTACCTCCACACGACTTGTCGACAGACTAGACTTGTGTTGTTCGCGAGTGAACAAAAGTGAGTTGCTCACTGAGATGAGTGAGCGACCAATGTTCGTGACTTGTTCGATTGGTTCAATTCGGTCACTGTTCTTTGTGGTTGGCATTTAAATAGTTATTATAATTAAAAGAATATACTGTTTTTCTATTCTTAAATGTAAACATATATGTAATGAAATTCATTTATTTTAATAATTTATTGTGAAAAAAATAATTTTAAATAAATGCTCGATCGATATATCGATAATCATCGATTAATTTTACTTAATTCTGGTTATACATCTAAGGATTATTTTGTTAAGATTATAAAAAAATTATGTTTTTATTGTCATTGGTGCACAATCGATCCATTAATTGATTTTACTTTTTACAAACTACGATAACTATCGATATCTGGATATCAATGTATTTAGGTGCAATTTAAATTACAGTACGGTAACATTAATTTAAATTCTGTTATTCTACTGTTGTTACCATAACACCGTTTTTCTTTACATTTATTTATACTGCTGCATAGCCAATTTCTATGATCTGCAACCTCTTTTATGACGTCATCGGTTAAATGAATATTTTGACAACATTTAGCCCAATAACTTTAGCCCAAAATCATTAAACAAACCCCAACATGAATGTATTGTTTTCTTTTACATTTATTCTCATTATATATAATACATGGAGGAAATAAGAAATTCATGCCAATTGTCTTAATATCATTTAATCTGTTGGATTTTGAATAACAATCAAAATAAAGTCCTTGTCAGGAGCGACCATAATCTCATGTTTCTTTGAACGAACTCTAAGGAATGTCATATCGTTGGACGGATCCAAGTCACGAACAACACTTCGAGCCTTGTCGGCCAGTTGACTCATCAAGCCTGCATATTGGACAGTCGTCGTGTTGTCGAGCGTAGACTTCACCGGAATACCTAATAAGCCAACTCTATGTTAGTAAAACATTCCAGATATCCAGTAAATTGGTGTGCTTTATAAACCCACCTTCATTATTGACGACAATTGTGCCGACGACACCTTTGTGGCTTTGAATTCGCTTTAGCGTTTCCTCCACTTCTTGAGACTGTTGATACATATAAATGTTAATTAAATTCGAAACCCTTTATAATTAAAATAGTTACCATTACGACTACAAATTTAACTCTGGAGTTTACAAACTTATTTGCAAATAATAAACTTTGTTTGTTCGATAAAGCTGTGTGACCAAACTGTTGCCAATCAAAAATACCATATATCGCTAATGTAAACAGTCGAATAATAATCGATAGGCATTTAAAAGCTATTTAAAAAAATTTCTCATTCATTTAAATGACCATAACACAGAAACATTAAATTTTAAAATTAAATATTTAAGGTAATATTTCTTAATTTGGTCACACTAACAAGCGCTGCTTAAGCCTAGATGTTTTCTGACCTACAAACACATATAACAACCGTTACTTTGGAAACTGAATCATGCACTGTTAAAAGTGTATCTCGGAAGTACGAGTTTAATAAGTAACTGAAATTTCTTTAAATATGTTTAAAAGCCCCCCGCCAAAGGTATTATTTTAAATTGCTTTAAATATTATAATTTCTACATAAAAACTATTCTTAGTCACCTCGAACACGTCGATATGTGGAAGAAGCTTTTAGGCACATACAACAAAAGAAAAACATTCGTGACATTGTTATTATCAACGAGCTAGGACACCCGGTAAGAAGCACAATGGAACATGATGAATCTGTTAAATTTGTTGGACTCTTTCAAGAGATTAGGGGCAGAATGGAGAGAGGAATGGAAAAAATTGATCCCACAGATGAATTGCGGATGATAAGGGTGCGCACAAAAACCCACGAAGTTTTGTTGACGCCAGACTCCAAAATAACATACATAGTCGTCCAAAATGCTGAAAAATAAAAATATAAATTTTAAAAATTTTCCTATTTACAAAAAAAGCTTTGGCTCAGAATGATTTGTTGTGCAGTGTAGTTCGATAACTAAAATAGTTCAAGTGAACTAAGCCAGAATTAACGCCACTTCTATGAAAACTCATTATTGACATGGCCACACTTATTTATTTGACCAATAATAACACGGTCACCCTTATTTGGGTTCAGTGTCAGCTTTACTGAGTAGCTTTACCTTTAACTGCTATCGGCATTTTGAATCGATGTATCGCGATTGTGAAAAACATCGATGCATCGACTCTGAAATCGACTTTAATTCCATCTCAAGTTTATATGTTAAAAAACAGTCCCGTGTGTCAAACGTGTGTTTCGGTCGGAGTGCACGATTTACGTCGTAATTAATATAAAACGCCAGCGCGTAATTAATTAATAAAATTTGTTCAAATTCCATTTAATACGTGTGCAGTTGTTGAATTTATTTTCGAACGGTGATGCCGTATTCAAAGCTGACGTCGCGGTCAGATTTGGTGACGTCGCGTTTCTGCCTAACAAGGCGTTGACAAAACAAACTTGAAAAGCACAAAGTGGGCAAAAAAAACGCAACTACAAATCAAAATTCGGGCTAAGACGTAGATAAGAAAGAAGAGCAAAAGCCAACAACAGAAATTGTTTAAATAAATATCTCACTATTTTTGGCATTCAATTGTGTGTGTGTTTGTGTCATTGCGAATAAGTGTGCACTTGTGTGCTTGTGTGTGTGAGAGTCTGGGAGCGTCTGTGTGTTGAAAATAGAATTTTACATACGAAAGCGACACCCACACAAAACGTACAGTAAATGCAGCTCCGCAAAAATGTGCAGCATAACGCTAAACGAAATGGTCAATGTGACACAGCAGGATTTACACGATCTATTAGAAACTTTCGAAAAAAAATCTTTCGAGGCGGTGGCCTTTGAGGAAGGGACGGCGGTAAGTTTAACCAATTATCTAAATTCGTTTTCTGTAAAATCTGAATTTAAGCGCACGTGCACGTGCAATAACATAGCCAATAACAGTTACAGAGCTTTATGTCATGGGATGTTAGCGAAGTGCGGCCAACTTAAAACTCCGCACTGTTACCCTGCACTTCTCTGCTCTCATTTACCATAACTCCTTTATGAACCTGATGACCGCGCCCCAAAGCAATAGCCAAAATGGCTTCCAAATTAAAAAAGTTGATTTTCATAACTTGTAACTGCATGGCAACTATTTATTTGAATAGAAATCAATGAGTACAATTTAGGACTTTCACTCATTTCACTGCTGTCTATCGAACTAGAAAATTACCTTTTCTCTTGACATGTCGTGTGACTTTTCGTGCGTTTTTCTTTTATGTCTTGCCCTCATTTTGAGTTACAGTTAGATAGCTGTGTGCGTGTGTGTGTGTGTATATAATCAATGTGACCTACCTCCTTACCCAATACTTATTGTACAGTAAGCGCTGTATTTACAACAATAAATAATTAAAGCTGTTTGCATCCTTAACAGCCTCTGTTATCGGCAGCATAAATAGGCCGTCAAACTGTTAACCGGCAACTGTAACACATGAGACAGTGCCTGGGTGTGAAGGAGACGGAATAAATGTTGTTTTATATTCTTTGAGACTCTTAACAGTTGGCTGAACTGTAATGCCTTCTCTCCTCTCTTTTTACGTTCTCTCTTCGCCATAACCGTAATATTATAAAACTAAGCTCGTAATTCCACACGTTTTGTGCATTTGTTCAGCTGCAGCGTAAAACTGATAAAAGAATGTTTTACAATCATTTTTTTTTTTTAAATAAAGGTGTACATACGTATTTGCAGTTGAAAAAGTTAAATGCAATAATATATTGTTGCAATGTTGTTGTTTAATCTAAAATTGTTGTTTACTTTGTTTAGGAATGTTCGCTTGGCGCTTATCAGCTGTATATTCTTATCAGCTTATATGTAATCTCTTCATCAACTAAATAGCTTTAAAATAGTATAGTGGATTTAAAACATTAATGAGAAGCTGCGTTTAAATATCTGAAAGTGTTTTAAAAACTATTATTTATGAGCTTAAAATTTGCTGACGTTTGTTAACTAAATAACTTTTGTGCCACACTCTTTATAATAAACATGCCTCTATTTTTACCACAATGTATGTATTACTTATCAATCCGATAACTGCGGTTGTATTTACTATATACACAAACTTGTTTAACATTTTAAGCATTCCATTTTAATGCATTTTCTTTTTGAATTTCTTTGTTGCATATCGGTTGATCATTTATTCTTTCTTTGTGCTATGGAAGAATTTATTATATAATAGTATTAATAACCGCACGTGATAAATTCATTTGCGTCTTAGATTATTTGTAGTCAGTTGTGGGCATCAGGGCAAAGTCCTTAACCGATTGCAATCCAAGTAGAAATTTAGTACCTTTAACTATGAAGACACTTATCTTGCTGATAAAAAGCTAACTGTTTAGTCGGGGTTTTATAAAGACGTTAACAATTTTTAGAAATTATAGTATTGCCAGAAAATTGTATAAAAGTTTGACTATTTAACATTTAACCTTAGGAAAACTAATCCGATAATTTTATTAGCTAGATGGATTTCCAGAGATACTTTCTTATAAATCAAATAAGGCTCCACTTAATGGTTCTTAGCCCAAGCCTTTACCCATTTTGCTTTAAAAGGTATTAAATGATCAATCAAATCTAACTAGACTTACCTAAACAAGTCACACGCTGAAAAATTAACCCATTAAATTAATAAAACTATTTAATCATTGCTTCACATCAAGAACTTGAACATTTATATTTAAGCACATCTAAAAAAAAACATTCATTTTAATAAATATATCGCCATTTGTATATGTAAATAGATTTGTATAGTTTGCAGTAGACACCTCCCTCCTTAATTTTATTGCCCTTTTAGGCATAGTGATCGATGATCTAAACGCTGTGCTGCAGTGCATGCAACAGCTCCAACTCAAAGTCGACATCGATTTCCAGTCTGAAGTTATCGGCACAAGCAATATCGTTATCAAGCTTGTTTTGGGCCCAGAGTATTAGCTTGATCAGGAAGACAAGTCGGGGATCCATGGACTCCTTGGACTCAAAAGATATCATGGTCTCCTTGAACTCTTCTTTGGAAAGCTCTACGTAGGGTTGGCTTGTAGTAAGCTCGATAGTAGTCATCGTTGGTTTGGAACCAAGTTCGATAGGGTTTATCGGATTTTTCACCTTTCGTTGACGGATCAGTTCGATCAGTTGCATTTGCTGCATATGGAAATACATATAGTTGTCGCTATTGAATTTGTTGTACAGTTTTTTGGCCATTTCCATTGCATACTGCAGTTGGCCAGCTCGCAATACATTTCGATACACCTGGGTGTCCCCCTGTGCATCTGAATACTGCGCGGCTTGATATCGAAATCTCTGCGCCGCTTCCTTGTAGCCCTCTGTCATCGGAAGGAAGTTCGCATGGATTTATAAAGAAACTAACTGCTTAATGGTATAAAAGTTAACTACAAACCTCGGAGTAGATAGTTTATTATCAATCTATGGATGTCCACTTGCTTGCTCTGGAAGCTTTGCATGCGGTGGGACCAAACGACTCTCTGATTACTGCCCGCCATTCTGCTAATTGAACAAAACCCAACAAATTTTTGTAATAACAGTAAAGTATGTAAAGATAATTATAGATAGTATTTTATTGGTGATTAGGTAGTAGTAAAAGTTTAAGTACTCCATCAATACATTGTCAATAAAGCTTAGCGCATTAACAGAATGCAGTAACATAACATAGTGCGCTGCTAATATTTTGTGATTAACATTTCAGTTTTGCATAACATTTGCATACACATAAGAACGCTGTTAACTGTTTAACTGTTGCACTCTGTACCAACTGAATGCAGGCCAAATCAAATTGCCTTGTTTTTAATCAAATCAAATCTGTTAGTTTATTGTCAACTGATTAAATATTGAACTGCGAATGCTCCCAACAATAAAGTATAAAGAAATGCACAAAAATATATATAGTTTTAATGCATATAAGTAAATAATAAATAATATACACTAAACATTTAGTTGTTTTCTTTGTTTGTGCTATTATTTTCTTTAAACAAACCTTGCACAATGACATTGACATAGCCCAACCACAAATGCAGCTGTGTGTGTGGGTGTGCATATGTGTGCATGTGTGTGTCTTATCGTGTGGGCGCCAAAATAGAATTTTAGTTGTTATTGCAGAGCAGATAAAAATAACTCAGATACGTAGTATTCGAATAGCAACAAATAAACAAACTGTTTTTCACTTTCTATATATTTTTGTGCGCACTGCAAATTAAAAAATAGGCAGGAAACCCACCTGTTGTTGTTGTTGTTGTTTTAGTTGCTTGTCTCACTGTATTTGTTGCAGTTTCATTTTCCGTTTAACCAGGTGTTGATAGCGGCCATCAGGCAGCCAATTATATTGAATGTAATGAGAAACAAACGCACCAAACAATATAATTCAAGTGCCAAAAATTCCAGAAATGCCAAAATTATTGAATCCAAAAGATCCCGTTGCTGATGATCCATGCAACTACTCAATACATCAGTTTACAAATGCAATTACTTTTGGAGTAATTGCAATTGCAACTGCAAATAAAATTATATAGAATAATTTTTAATATGTAATTTCGATCACTATGTTATCACAAAAAGTTATATCTCGGACCTATTACCAGGCCAGAATGCGGATGTGTTTTCGTTTACGGCTGCATCTGCAGCTTTCCGTGTTATTCCCTGTGTTTCCATGTGTTTTGTGTATCTCCTCGTGAACAGTTTTAGCTTAGCTTCGAAATGCTTCCAGTCTGCACGGGAAACTTTTGCACGCCCACGCAGCGCAGCGCAGCAGCGCAGTTGCACTTTTCGGGGTTGCATGCAGACACACGGAAGGGTACAGTGCAGTCTCGCTAAAATGGTCGCTCGAGTGCGCAGGACGCCCACGCCATCTGATTTTTGCTTTCAAGTCTGTGGTTTAAATTGTTGTTTTATTTTTAGTGATGTCAAGTTATGGAATTTAAACAATTTATCATAAATAATAATTTATTATAATGTATTTTTACATGAAATATTATTACACTTAAAAATACCATAATTGCTTAATTTATAATATTCCGTCGAAATATCGCTAGAAAAAGCCTGCGATATATTCTGGCTCTGATATTCTTGCTCATCACTAGTTTCATTCCGCTTCCACGCTCTCTGCTCCACTGTCTACGCTCTGTTTGCAATGCTGTGCGCCTGTGCCGTCTGGCAACGCCTGTGTGGGTGCCGCGTGTCTCACAGCTAACGGTATTTCCTTCGCACTGACTCCCCTCTGTCCCCAGTAGTAGTTGCAACGCCGACACTTTTCGTGTCTTTGTGTGGGCGTTTTGAAACATGGAACACAGGAGCACATAAATCAAAGATGTCGAAAAGCTGTCGACGTCGCTGCTTCCAGCTCAGCAGCAACTGCAACGGTAAATGCGAATTAACAGTGGTGCAAAGACAAGAATAATGACTAATGACACGAAATAATATTTATTTATTTTGTTATTAGAGAAGGATTTAAAACCGTTTTATTTAGAATTAAACTGTGAGTAAAATTTAAAAGCAATTTAAAGAAATATAAATACCCAACAGGTGTGGAGACTTCAAAGAATTTGCATATACAAGAATTCGACACTTCTTTCCACTGTGCGTCTCAGAAGTTTAAAGCTTTTGTGTGTTTATGGTCGCCTGTTGCGTGTTGAACTTTAATAGGAAGAGCGCTGCATGTGTCCTGACCTTGGGTTGGCCTGTATTCCTTGACCCAGTACGAAGTGACTGATAATGGGTGTTTAATAGTCGGTAACCCTTTACTTGTTCCCTAAATTTGTAGGTTATGTTGTCCTTTTATGACTCGGCCACTTCAAAAGCAACTGTTGCCCCGGACGCGCGTGGGTCGAGCTGCAAACACTTGGCACAGGTGCACAGCAACACTGCATAGCTGCCCACTGGAAGTGTTCTCAAGTGTTGAGGTGCTGCTAACGGGACTGCAGCTGCCCGGGCGCATGTCCGGGAGAGTGTTGCCATCGGCTTGCAGCTGGGAAAACTGAGGCTGGAGCTGCAGCTGCACCAAGTTCGATACGATTGGTTTGGCAACGCAGCAGCAGCCGCCGAAACCGACTCCGAATGCCGCCAACGCCGTCTATTGTATTAGTTCCAATACTTCCTGTCTGCCTGTTGGATTTCCAGACACTAAACTGATTCGCAATATTGCATTATAATTCTCGTCTTTTTTTTTTGATCCCTAGCAACATCGCGTCGCTGTGACTGTAACAGTTCCTGCGGCGCTTTTTGATGCTCTGCTGGGCGCAACGGCGGCAGAGGCAGCAGCTTACTGCGGCTTTATGGCAGCCTGTTGAGGAGCAGATAAAATCGATAATAATTGAAATGGCGACCATGCGTTCGTGTTAGTGGTGGGCAGCATTTCGTAATGCAGTTGAGAGTTTTAGGAATCCCCATCATTTTTAAGTCGTAAACTGTCTTGAAAATGAACTTTTAAAAATTATTAAATAAAGAAAAAACAATTGTAATTTTTAATATAATTAAAACATATTATATTAAAAATTGCAGCACTTTAAAATCCATTATTTGATAACTGTTTTTTCGTCAAAACGATAATTGTGCTTGTTAATGCGGTTTTAATATTTTACATTAATATTTTTGTGCTTAAAATTTTCAACTTTATCGTCGATGACAATGACCTCTGACAGACTTTTGGATGAACTGATTGACAGGCGTGCATGAAACACAAGCAGCGATCGAAGTCACTAAAAAACAACACAACGACAAGTTACCAAATTGGAAGATGAAACTGCGTGTGTTTGTACACATGTGTGTGTGTGTTTCTGCTTGTGTAACAGTATGTGTGTGCATATGTGTTTGCATTAAATGGGTGCTCTTGACAACAGCTCTTCCTGTTAGCAACAGCTTACGCACACATTTATGTAAGTGCAGACAGTGTCTCCAAGAATTGTTTGCATAATTAAAATGAAAACAAAAAGTATGTTTAAAAGCAATAATTATAAATCATTTTAAGCAAATAAATACAAAGTAATATTTTCAGCTCATTTATTATGTTTGAAGTAAATGATATACCATTAATTATTTATAGTTCGCTATGCAAACAATTTTTTGACTCACTGTATGTATTTCTGTATGTTCTTGACGTTTATTAATTAAGTTCTCACAGCAGAAACTGATTATTATTTTTCTAGAAAAAAGGCAAGTCTTTATTGACATTTTTGTTTAGTTTGTTATATGCAAATGTTTTGTAATATTGCTATAGATTCACAATTTGCATGCTAAAAAGCTCTTTAATAAAATTCAATGTCAATTACTGAATATTAAATGAAATTGCATTCACATGAAAGACAATTCACCTCATACATAAATTTAGCAAACTAAATAATTTAATGCTTTCCAGTTACTTTCAATAACACAATCGATTTATGAGCACTTTGAAGCTTGTGTTTCGATAAACGAGCTTTGCTGCCTATCGAAAACTTGTTTGCTTTAAGGTCTTTGAACGCAGCAAAAATGCAAAAAAATAACATACAATATTCTTGTTAACACAACAATAACAACAACAGAAGAAGCTAAAGAAGAAAAACAAAATCAACGGAACTGTAGAAAATGCATGTTCAAGGTGTGGTGTGCTTTGTTGCGGTGGGGGAGGTGAAGGTGGAATGGTGGGCTGTGGTGTGGTCAGTGGCCTGGACTCGGCATGCTTGATGTGAACTTGTTTCACTGTCGGCACGACCTGAATAATTCATTCAAGAAAAACCATTTTCCGGCTGCAGCCCATGATGAATATGCATAAACATGCAAACGAATACATGAATGTACATACACACATGCATGTCTACTGTGTGTGTGTGTTTGTACTGTTGATAAGCCTTGCCAAATTGCCAGTGAAGATAAACGAGACTTTTATTTACATGTTTATGCCACTTTTTTTTTTGGTTGTTTTCTCTTTTCTTTTCGTTTGCTTCTTTTGAGTGGGCTCTGTGGCTGCCACTGCCTCTGCTGACGTTACTGTTACTGTTGCTGTTGCCCTGTTCGTGGTCTGTTATGGCGTCTGTGCTGCTATCGATGTCGCTGACGTCGGTGTCGTTTTGGTTCCCGTTGGTGTTGTTTGGTTTCTTTAATGGTCGCTTGGTTGCAGAAACCGCGGTCGAAAGCTTTGAGTGAAACTGTGCCGCAATTGCAGCGATGGTTTCTGCTTGCCCAGCACTGACAAAGTCTTCAAAATCCGGGTTTGTAAGAAAACTGCATTGCTTGAGCCATGCTGCTCAGAGAGAAGCAGCCCAAGCAGACAGAAAGAGAGAGCGAGAGCGTACGATGTAAGTCTTCGCTTTAATATTTTTTTTTTTTTTGGGTCATGACGTAGGCTGATGCTGATAGCTTTTCTCCGCTTGCTGCTCGCTGTGCTGTGATTTCAAAACTAAATGCAGTACGCGCCTTAATGTAATCGCTTGGTGATGCCAAGCACAACAATAATAACAAGTTTGCAAAACTATTTTAGTTTCGCGCGCGCGTCTGTTTGTTGTTTTTAAGTTTTACAGCGCCTTATTAACAGGCGCGCAGCGAAAAAAGCACAACGAGCTGCATGCTGCTTTACAAAGAAAATAAATACAAAATGTGCACTACACAGGAACAAAAACAAAAAGAAATACAGTGACAGCAGCAATACAAAAGTGCAACAACAATAACAGCGACAAGACAACAAGCGAGCATTTCAATACACACAACGCAATATTCTCATTGTGTGTGTGTGAGTGTGTTTGCGCTTGTAACAACAACAGTATACATGAAATCCCCTCCCCAATTGACTTATACTTATTCGCTCACACTTGCAGCACGAACGAACAAGTTGCCGATAAAACGCCAAGACTTTTGCCTTATTCATTTCACACATACACACAGACATAGACATGTATAAATGCAAGTTCAGTGTATGTGGTATACACTAACATCTCATTCTTTCTCTCTCTCTCTCTTTCATCTCGCCCAATCAATGTAAATCTTTTACGAATGTACTGTGGTGCATTGGCTCGTTTTTTGGAAATTATTTAATAGCTGAAAATTAAATCATAGTAAATTTTTAATTATATTTTACTTATTATCTCACAATTTATATAGTTTGCTATGCTATCAAGGTAAAACTCATAGCACTGGCTAGTTGATATGTTTTAAATATCCAGAAGACTGTCAACATTTATACAGCGCAACTGCAACCACTGTTCATCAATACACACACAGTTGCTCATGCACTCAGAACTTACATGTGTATGTGTGCAGGCTACGACGTACTTCCGAAGTGTTGGCGTTGAATTAACTAATGTAAACAACAAACTATTGACACTCTCTTTTATGTAGTTGACTAAAACGGTTTATTTGATGAGAGTCTGCGATGATGATATTGTATATTTATTTGTTTCAAGAGTTTATTTATGCAATAAATTTTAATGTTTATTTACCTGACAAATATAAATATTAAATTAACAGTAGTGGTCGATAGATAATATTTGTATACCTTTTCGTTGCCAACACAGCTTTTCTATCGCCAAATTGAGTCTACTACTATTGCCCACAGCTCTCACACACACACACACACACACACACACACACACACACACGGGCATTCACTAACACCAACAGCGCTGAGTAATTGCGTTTTAGTTGTTTTGCTCGTTTGCTTCGCTCCGCATAGTTTATGCTTACATGTGTGCGTTCGTCTAGCGTTGCATGTATTAGCCTTCGAGTGTAAGTGCTATCTTTGCCTGTGTAATATGTGTGTGTGTGCTTTTTTGCCAGTTTTGTTTTGGTATGTCTTTCGCTAGTTTGCCAGTTTTCGCCGCAATTGGCATATTTTTGTGCTCACTTTTTGCAGCTATTTTGTTTTATATTAATCGCATTTCTCTCTGTTATGCTTTGTGTTGTTTTGTTGTTTATTTGTGTTTTGCTTTACAAACCTGTTTTTCTACGACACCCAAGGTTTTGGTGAATGTGTCTGTTTGTGTGTGCGTATTTGTTGTTGTCGAGTGGGACAGATGGCAGTTCGTCCCCCTGCCACATACCCCCCTCTAGACTAGTTGCTATTCTTAGCAGCTCTACGACCTTTAGATTTTCCCAAGATTGAAAATATTAAATACATCGATTTGCTGAAGATGCAATCGCAATTTAATTGCATAAATTCCATTTTATGATTACTTAGTATTTAAATATTTATCACCTTAAATTATATAACTGTTTTAGTTACAAGAAATTACGGCTTAAAAGCTGTACTTATAGCTGGAAATAATTTAAAAGTTGAGTACTCGACTAAGAGTTACTCATTAAATCAACTTAAACATTTATACTTAATTTAAACCATAATAAATGTTGATCTATATACAAAATAAAATATTTATTTAATGTTTTTTATTTATAGGAGTATGGCATCTCAAAAAAATGCGAATTTCTGTTCAAGCTCGACTACAGCCTCATCGAGATGGACAACTCGAACGGACTGCTCAGTCCGCGTTATCCTGGACGCATACTCATCCCGGAATATGAGCACGGACATATGGCCAAGACGCTAATGCCCAGCAGCAATGGTGTGCTTGGTGGCAGTTCAGCCGGAACAACGGCAACGGGAACACCACTAAACAGCAGCGTTGGGAGCAACTGCAGCAATGGCAGCGCTACCGGTGTGGGTATTCAAGCCTTTGTGACCTTCGCCAATCCACTGCAGACGCCAATGCCGATGGCAATGCCAATGACGACACCAATGACAATGCAGGCACAGAAACAGCAGTCACAGCAAGCAGTGCCACAGCAATCACAGCAGAATACCATCTATGAGGATCAATACGATGTGCAGCGAATGCGTGAGCTGGTGACCATGGCGAAATACGCTCGCTGCCGACAGCGTTTTGCAGTTCCTGTGATCATGTACCGGGGTAAATACATTTGTCGCTCTGCAACGCTATCCGTAATGCCAGAGACATACGGCCGGAAGGTTGTGGATTATGCCTATGACTGCCTAAGTGGCAACTATGCTGCACCCAATGGCGAGGAGAACGAGGCTGACACCACCGATGAGTCACTCATTAATCACATCAACGATCAGGCGCAGTCACAGTTTAGCTACGACGAGGTGATCAAGAGCGACATTCAACTGCTCCACACACTCAACGTGTCCACCATTGTCGATCTTATGGTCGAGAATCGTAAAATCAAATACTTTATGGCGTAAGTATTGGAATTTTTAAGGCATATTTTAAGCCTAACCTATTTTTTTTGCTTTGCAGCGTCTCCTCGTCGGAGAAAGCCGATCCCAATAAGCATTACAAAAGCTTTAACCTGCTATCGCTGCCGTACCCGGGCTGTGAGTTCTTCAAGAAGTTCCGGGACAATAATTATATGGCCAAGAATCTGCATTACAATTGGAAGCAATCGTTCAACGATGCCAACATCAATATACCCAATCAGGGACCCGCCGCCGATATTGATATCATTTGGCCCGAATATCGTGACTGGGATTTGGTTTCAATCACACAAAACTATCTGCGTGCCATGCTCAAGTACATACAGGAGGATAATTCGGGTCTATTGATACACTGCATCAGTGGCTGGGATCGTACACCGTTATTTGTCTCCCTGGTGCGTCTATCGCTCTGGGCGGACGGACTCGTCCATCAATCATTAAACGCTTTACAGATGGCCTACTTTACATTGGCCTACGATTGGTATCTGTTTGGCCATCAACTGCCGGATCGCCTTAAACGTGGCGAGGATATTATGTTCTTCTGTTTCCATGTGCTCAAGTTCATCACCGACGAGGAGTTTAGCATTGTGGAGCACCGCAAACGCACCAAAACGTCCAGCAGCAGCGGCAGCAGCGTCATTGTCATCAAATCCGATTGCTGCGATGATGAGCCACTCAAAGAGTAAGTTTCCCGTTGAGTAGTTACTGTATAAATGTTTAATCTTAGGCTACTTATTTTCTAGGGACTACATTTTGGCCTTCGATCAAGACAGCAACGATAGCTACTCAAACTGTTCCAACTGTGATATGTCCATAACAGATAACTTCTATGCCACAACAACAGCAACAACGACGACAACGGCGACAGCAACGCCAACGCTTGTGAATCCCCTTACCAGCCGATCACCGAATCCCAAGAGGTAAGGCAGGGTAGGATTAATTTCCAAACCCAAAAGCCAACTAAAATCTGTTTTCCTTTTCTTTTAGATCCCGCACTAGTCCTATCTCAGTGCCCGGATCGAGTGGACGACAGCGTCAGGAGTCAACCTCATCGAATGGCAGCTGGCAGGTGGTCACAGACACTGGCTCCATAGACTCCATGATGAACAATGGCAGTTACATGATGCGCTTTGTGTCTCAGCAGCAACAGCAGCAGTCGCAACAGCAGCCAATCGACTACATTCCAATCTGCAATGGGGGAAATAGTTATCACTGCAGCATCAATAATCTGACTGGTGCCTATCCGAGTGCCAGTGCCGGTAGTGGAAACAGCAGCAACAGTAACAGCAACAGTAGCGCCAATAATCCGCACGGTTACGTTAACGGTTCCTCCAAAGACATGGCTGCTGCCGCTGCCTCCAAGCAGTGTATCAATCTGTAAGTGACTAAAGTAACAACACTTTTGGCACTAGTATTAATACATTTTCTATTTGCAGACGAAAACAACGTCTGAATGCTGTGCGCGCGATCTTTATACAAGCGTATGGCAAAACAATTGGACTGAAATTCAAGGAAGGCTCCTCCATGAACTTGGCCACGTTTATAGGCAATCTGGCGGATCAGCTGTTTTGAGCTGACAGACCGTTACTTGCCGCCGTTATGCATCCTGAATCAGCTGACTGAAGTGCTCGGTTGTGGCTTTGTTGTTTGTTAGTTAATCTTGTTAGTGCTGCGCTTTTCTTTTCTATTATTATTATTATTATATAAATATCTAATTTTTTTTTGTACCATGACTGTATTTTGTAGACATGTTGATTATTTACGTTCTTGTGACAATTGTTGATAATAATAATAATTACATAAATAATAAATTGAGAGGAGCATCAGTTAAAAGCCGAACACAGTCGAGTGGACAAAGGAAACGGAATTGGAATCGAAATCGTAATCAGCAGCAGCAAAATGTAACTTTGTTCTTTCTTTTGTAAACCAATCCGAGCTGCATGCCACATACACCCACACACACACACTCACTCACACACACACACACGCATAGCGCTGGTATAATTGTTTCTGAAACTGTTTTAGTTTTAACAAAAATGAAATCAAATCAGTTTAAAGTTTAAACAGTAGCTCTAAATTGTAATTTATAGTAATATCTTTTATAAATAAACAAAACGTATTGTGCATTTGATATATAAGACAAACATCAACTAATTATAATCCTCATACGATTAGCTATACATGCTTAATCCGCTTGATCTTGGCTGCGCTTCTGTATTGGTCGAGATTCATGCGCTTCACTCTGACCCTCAGTTTTCTGATGTAGTATTTGGCGCTTTTTAGTGGCACATAGCGTGTCTCCACTGTATCCGAGGATTCACTTTCCTCGGCGAGATAAGTTGGCACTGAGGTGAGTTGATATGGTTCCGCTTTAAAGTCCAGTTGGGGTGTAGCCGAGGAAGCTGTGGCTTCTTCCTCCTCCGACTCCGCCACACGACACACGTTGCTGATGACCAGATGATTAGAATTCGCTTTCTCTTGGCCAGCTCTGGTGGGCAGTTCCTTGTTTGTGCCTGGATTGCTATCACTGCTGTTAATACTTTCTGTGGGCGTCAGGTTTCCTTGTCGGTTGTCGTATTTGGGCACCAAGTGCGTGGGCAGCTCCTTGATGCGCAAGGCCTTTAAAAAGTCCTTGTACTGAGTCTGGACTATATCCTCGGCCTTTTCAGTTAACGGTACTAAGTACAGGCTCCGCTCGTGGGTGAGTATCGCATCCAGTACCTCCACCTCCAGACGCATTTGCTGTGACTCCGTTAGTCGCTCCATCAGTGGCATCTGACTCATAATTAACTGCTGTGCTGGACTCAGTTGTTTGACACGTGCTGGTGTTTTGTTGCTCATCAGGCGGTTAATCTTGCAAATCACATACCAAAGGGTATCCGGAATTTGTCCGCACGCCTTGCCGAGTGATGGGCAAATTGGCCGTAGGATTTCCCAACGCCATTGCAGTTCCTCGAAGGTGAAAGGCGTGTTTAGCTCCAGTCCCTCGTAGCTTTCATTGAATTCCTTAACAATCTGTGTCCAGGCCCATTCCTCGTAATCCTTGTCGCCGTGAGCGACTACCGCTTTGCTCAGTAGAAATGGGTACGAGTAGAGCAGCTCCAATAGTTTCAGATCATTTAAAACAATTCCTGAGCTTGAATCCGTGTTACAAATGTTAATTTCCATTTGCGTGGCATCCTCAAGCATGTCTTTATCCATATTTATGTTTATTTACTTTCAACACAATTCACAGCTCTTTAAAATGCCAGCAAACAAATCGCTGGGCTACTTCGATAACCCTTGCAGGTTGTTATCGATTATTTTTCAACACTGGCAGCCTTCCTTCTTGCGCAGCAGCTCCTGTATGAATTAAATGGTAAATATAATTCTAACTTACTTAATTTTAATAAATATTATTAAAACATACAATAATGTTACTACATTTTAAAATTAATTTTTATTTTAAAATTGTAAAACTCTATTTTAAGCAAATCTTAAGCCATTGCAGGAATACCCTTGTTATGTGGTGCACTTTTTGAGCGCTGTTCAACACTAGTTTTAGAGCATCTGCCGGTGATTGGTGATTTGAGGCATCTGTACAGAAAATACACAAATTTTGTAAACTATTCTATTGTGGAAAATAAATAAACGGATAAAAACAAAACGCCGTAATGAGTGGCGGTACAATGTTATACGGCGGGGATGAGATTGGCGCCTTGGTGTTTGATCCAGGCCACCACTCGCTGCGCGTGGGCTACGCTCAGGAAGACTCGCCAAAAGCAGAAATTCCATCTGTTGTTGGAATCGGCAGCAGCCAACCGGACACTAATCTGGATCCAGAGACTAAAACAGACAACAATGTAACGCCCAGCAGTGAGTATTAACGTGATTTATTACCTCTTTGCTCCCCACTCACCCTTTACCTGTAAATCACAACAGACGCCGACTCCCGTAAGTTCTATGTGGACACAAACTATGTGAATGTGCCGCGATCGCAGATGGAAGTGCAGACTTACATGAAGGACGGCATGATTGACAACTGGGAGCTCTTTGAGAAGGTCATCGACTATGCATACGCAAATGTCATACAATCGGAGCCGGAATATCATCCAGTTCTCTTCTCTGAGGCATCGTGGAATGTACGCAACAATCGAGAGAAATTAACCGAGCTCATGTTTGAGAAATACAATGTGCCGGCATTCTTTTTGGTCAAGAACGCCGTATTGGCAGCCTTCTCCAGCGGTCGGGCCACAGCTTTGGTCGTAGATAGCGGTGCCACACACACCTCAGCAGTTCCAGTGCACGAAGGTTATGTGCTCTCACAGGCGGTGGTCAAGTCACCACTTGGCGGTGACTTTCTCTCTCGTCAATGCAGACAGCATTTGGAAAAGCATGGCATCGACTTGTCGCCAGTATACAAAATCGCCTCCAAGGATGTGGTGAAGGAACGGGACAATGCACGCTGCACAATGCGCAAACTGCCCGAGAATCTAACACAGTCGTGGCAGAACTACATGCTGCAGCTAATGATGCAAGACTTTCAGATGAATGTGCTGCAAGTGCTGGAGAATCCCTTCGATGAGCGGGTCGCATCACAAATTCCCATGGTCCACTACGAGTTTCCCAATGGCTATCATCAGGATTTTGGCTCTGAGCGTTTCAAGATTGCTGAAAGTCTTTTCGACAATGCCATGCTTGGAGCTGGACAATTGGCATCCACAAGTGTGGGCATGTGCGACGCTGACGTGCGCTTGTCTCTTTTCGGCTCGGTTGTGGTTACAGGTAAACAAGTGTTGGACTCTCTATCGGATTACGATTACTAAATTCATTTCTTCCCTTATTAGGTGGCAATACACTGCTCCAAGGTTTTCCCGAACGTCTCAATCGGGATCTGCAGCTGCGAGCACCATCGAATACGAGATTAAAAATGATTTCAGCCAATGGAAGTGTGGAGCGAAGGTTTGGTGCCTGGATTGGTGGCTCCATACTGGCCAGCATTGGCACCTTTCAGCAAATGTGGATTTCGTCTCAGGAGTACGAGGAGGCTGGCAAGAGTCAAGTAGAGCGCAAATGTCCCTAAATGATGTTCAATCCAAGACGAACCTCAATCGATTCCAATTTCCATTTTTATGTATTGTAAACACGATGATTTAATGCTAATTTTATAAGTCAACTATTTATTGTGCGTCTACTAATTCAATGAATTGTCAACTGATCTATAAAGCTCATATAAAAGTACTATTATGCAGACTATACTAAAGTAAACAATGACTTTGTAACTCTCTAGAGGATTGGGTCTTCGGCAGCTCATGAGCAACACTTGTGTAAACTGAGACCAGCTATGATCTGCTGGATGAATTATACTATAAAAAGCTTATTAATCCAAGAATCCGATAATACTTCTGAGAATTCTTCAGAGGATTAGGTCTGTTCCGGCTTACAAAACGCACCATAACAGCTGGATGAAGTCTACTACTAAACAATTCCAAGAATTTTATGTTTTATTGAATCCTACAATCAGTTCTAGTTACATTTTAAAAGCTTATATAGTTTTGGTTTGAGAATTCTCTGCTGGATCTGTTCCATTGGACTCTTCTGGCTCCTCCAGCTCGTATGCAATGGATATAGACTGTAGTTTGGGTATATGATTCCTGTAGCGTTTGTTCTTAGGATTTGGGTTAATCAGTGGCCTCCGTCGCCTGATGGTATCCCGTGTGATTTCCGTGCAAAGTTTTAAAAAGCGTCACATGGCACCGGACATGGTATTGTTGCACACGCATTGCTTTAAAGGATTAGAACATTAGTATTACCGTTATACTGGTTTTGGAACATATTTACCTTGGCATTCAAGATGTCCTCGGACCAATCCTCCTTGGCAATGCGTCCAACGGCATTTACAAGAATTTTCTTTACTTTGACGACGTTCTCGGAGAAGGTTTTGAGCACATCCTGTACATTGACGCCCTCGCAGCCCATGCGCCAGCAATCGTAGTCGGTAGCGATGGCTACAGAGCCATACAGTAATCCCGCCTCCTTGGCGAGCACAACTTCGGGGCATGTGGTCATGTTGATCAAATCACCGCCCCATTGACGGAACATGTTGCTCTCGGAGCGGGATGAGAAACGTGGACCTTCAATGGTTACAATGGTAGCCTTGTCATGTGCCTCGAACTCCAGCTCCTTGGCCGCATCGAGAATAATTTTACGAGTGCGTTCACAAAACGCCGGATACATGGGCAAATGGCAGACACCGTTCATACCGGCGTGCTCACCATCGTAGAACGTTTGCATCCGCTTTGTTGTGCGATCTATGAAGTCATGTGGCACCACCAAATTGCCTGGTTTAATGGCCTCCCTGAGGGAGCCACAGGCTGTGGACACTATCAAATGGGTGCAGCCCACCTGGCGCAGGGCCCAGATGTTGGCGCGATAGTTAACATTGGTGGGCATTATATCATGTTTGCGTCCATGACGTGCTAGGAGCACGCATTGTACACCACCAATTTCACCCTCGATCAGTGCATCCGAGGGTGAACCGTAGGGTGTGTCCACCACCTTCTCCTTGCGATTCTCCAAAATGTCAGGGTCATCCAGGCCAGAGCCACCGATAATGCCAATCTACGAAAAGATTTTGATGTAATGCAAGTGAAGAGATAAAGAATTTACTGGCACAGTGGCTGAAGAAACTATTGGCACCCCAAAAAGCACATCCTATATAAAATAATTGCCTATTGTGTTTAAATTTAAATACCACATTGTAATTTGAATCAACTTAAGCTGACAGGTGTGCCAATATTTTCTCGCTGCACTGTATGTAAGCAAGTAACTGTTTTGATATACAGAAATAGCTGTAAATATTTGCACTTCTTTGTTTTAATATTCGTACTCACCTTAACTGGAATTGGGTCCAAATTGGTGTCTTTGCATTTAATGTGGATCATCTTGTCTATTACAATTAATAAATCCAAGTGTCGTAGTCTGGATTAAAACGTGCTAAGAAACTTCTTGTCGCCGTCCTCGCACTGATAGCGTTGTTGATAAGCTGTCATATGAGTAGCGCAGTAAAATGTTCAGGGCATATTCGTTTGTGTAATTTACTTAACCCTTTCACCGTAAATTATTTTGAATTATAAATAAATAAAGTTCATAGTTCAATGAGTTCTATAATGTGCTGTCAAGGTTAATAGCATTACAAATTTTATTAATTCATTTCAACAAAGCTACAGCATATTTATAACGCAGCGCATTGAAAAGCCGAAGTAGCATAAACTAAAAGCTCATAATTTGCCGGTCATTTTGGCGTTTATTAACACTGCTGTAACCCCTTGTTAGTTGGTCTCATTGAGCAGATAAACATGCAAATTCTAGGGTTGCCATTATATAAAAAATTAATGATGCTGGTAAATAAATAATCCCCTTAGCGTACTTTAAATAATATTAAAATTAATTTAAAGTAAGCAACGCTTACTATTTAATTCAACATTAATTACTTTTCAAATAATAATTTCATAATAATAATTTCAAAAATAATAATAATAATATAATATAATATAAATTTTGGCGCGCTGTTGCTGACAATCGTTTTCGATACTTATGATTATCGATAAATGCAGTTTTATTTACAGAACTTTTGAAACAGCTGAGCGACACAAGCACATGTGTTGCTGCTTGCAGCATTGAATTAAAAAATAACTATAATATGGGTCTTGAAGTGAATTTTCCGGGAAACGATATAGACGATATCGAGGATTTAATATCATCGGAGGATGTCAAGCCCCGTGAGCGTTATGAAAACAAAAAATCAATAACAGTGCGTGCTAAAAAGCGTGCACAAATTAAGTTGGCGTCGAGCGAAGCCGACTCGGAGACGCCGCTACCGCCGCAGAAAACAATTCATACCAGTGTTATACCGGGAACACAGAAGGTATATGTCAAGACATGGGGCTGTGCACACAACAATTCGGACTCGGAGTATATGGCCGGGCAATTGGCGGCCTACGGTTACAATTTGAGTGGAAAGGAGGATGCTGATCTTTGGTTGCTTAACAGTTGCACTGTGAAGAATCCCTCGGAGGACACGTTTCGCAATGAGATAGAGTCGGGTATGCGCAATGGCAAGCACGTTGTGGTGGCAGGC
Source organism: Drosophila acutilabella (assembly GCA_035046005.1). Lineage (NCBI taxonomy): Eukaryota > Metazoa > Arthropoda > Insecta > Diptera > Drosophilidae > Drosophila > Drosophila acutilabella. The sequence continues at coordinate 7,992,228 of JAWNOK010000024.1, read as the reverse complement.
TGTGTGCCACAGGGAGCTCCAAAATCCGACTATCTGCAGGGACTATCCATCATCGGAGTACAGCAAATTGATCGTGTGGTGGAAGTGGTTGAGGAAACGTTAAAGGGTCACAGCGTTCGTCTGCTAAAGAACAAAAAGGTTCATGGACGTCGTGTGGCTGGCGCTCCGTTGTCTCTGCCCAAAGTGCGCAAGAATCCCCTCATCGAGATCATATCCATCAACAGTGGCTGTCTCAATCAATGCACCTACTGTAAAACGAAGCACGCTCGTGGGGATTTGGCCAGTTATCCACCCGCTGAGATTGTGGAACGTGCTCGTCAATCCTTTGATGAAGGCTGCTGCGAGATTTGGCTAACATCTGAGGATACGGGCGCCTACGGACGTGACATTGGAAGTTCTTTACCCGAGTTGCTCTGGCAGTTGGTCGAGGTCATACCCGAGCACTGCATGCTACGCGTTGGCATGACCAATCCACCGTACATACTGGAACATCTCGAGGAGGTCGCCAAGGTGCTGCAGCATCCACGCGTCTACTCGTTTCTCCATGTGCCCGTGCAGGTGAGCTCCATAGCTTTACAGTCAACTGATCGAAGTTAATCCTTTAATTTCCTTCCATTTAGAGCGGCAGCGATTCGGTGCTGGGTGACATGAAGCGTGAATATTGCCGCAAGGACTTTGAGCATGTGGTTGACTTTCTACGCGCTCGTGTACCGGGTCTAACTATCGCCACCGATATTATTTGCGGCTTTCCAACGGAAACGGATGAGAACTTCGAGGAGTCCATGACGCTGTGCGCCAAGTACAAGTTTCCCAGTCTCTTCATCAATCAGTTCTTCCCTCGACCTGGCACACCGGCGGCCAAAATGGAGCGTATACCAGCGAATCTGGTAAAGAAGCGCACCAAGCGATTGACCGATCTTTTCTACACCTATGAGCCGTATGCTGGGCGAGAGGGACAGATTTATACGGTGCTGGTAACTGAAATATCTCATGATAAGCTCCATTATGTGGGCCACAACAAGAGCTACGAGCAAGTGCTGCTTCCTATGCGTGACAACTTGATGGGCACCAGTGTACGTGTCCGTATCACGGCTACTACCAAGTTCAGCATGATGGGCGAAATTCTTGACAACGAAAGTGATTGGACGCGCTGTGACAATAACAACAGCAAACAGATGCAGCCAAGAAGTAACTGGAGTCGCGGAAAACGATTCATTGGCACATCGCTGGTGGCCATAGCTGTGTCAATTTCCTTGCAATTGCTGTTTGCATATTTGTTAAGAGTGTTTAAATAAAATAAAGTGTAGTCTTATGTTCAAGACTACAGGCGAAAGTAGTCCAGTTTTCTATTTGTACATTTAAAACATTCGGCATATAAAGAACAGCAAATCGGTCTACTCTAAGCTCTAACAAAACCAGTCTATGATATGAAACTAATTCTAATCAGAATCGCTTGCAGGAATACCACTGTTACTATTGCCTGTTGTATATCGATACTTACACCACTTAACCTCAAATGTTGGTATTTTTTAGTTTTAGAAAAGCGGGCACACTACAGCTCATGAATTTAAATTGCCTATTGCCTTAAATTGTTTTATTAAATTTTGCCACAATGGAGCGCTATATTGTTAGCTCCCTAGTTGGCCAAGGTTCATTTGGCAGTGTCTACAGAGCCCAGCGACGCATTGACGACACAGTGGTGGCCATTAAAGTCATATCAAAGGTGCGTTTTGCAAGGGCCCAAACGCAGTAAACAAAATTAATAAACTTAATTAACAATATTAATTTGCAGCGCGGACGTTCCAATAATGAGCTTAAAAGTCTGAGACGAGAATGCGACATTCAGTCGCGCTTGAAGCATCCCCATGTGATCGAAATGATCGAATCCTTCGAGTCGAAGTTTGATTTGTTTGTGATAACTGAGTTTGCGATCATGGATCTGCACAGATATTTATCCTTCAATGGTGCAATGCCCGAGGACCATGCACGTCGTGTTGTATGCGATTTGGTCTCCGCGCTCTATTACTTGCACTCAAATCGCATACTCCATCGTGATTTGAAGCCACAGAATGTACTTTTGGACAAAAACATGCACGCGAAACTTTGTGACTTCGGACTGGCTCGTAATATGACAATGGGCACACATGTGCTGACCTCTATAAAGGGTACACCACTGTACATGGCACCAGAGTTATTGGCCGAACAGCCGTACGATCATCAGGCCGACATGTGGTCACTGGGCTGCATTGCCTACGAGAGCGTGGCATCGCAGCCACCATTTAGCGCCACTTCCATACTCCATTTGGTCAAGCTGATCAAACACGAGGAGGTTAAATGGCCAAGTACGTTGAGCAGCGAGTGCCGCTCCTTTTTACAGGGTCTACTCGAAAAAGATCCCAGCATGCGCATCTCCTGGACACAGCTGCTCTGCCATCCCTTTGTGGAGGGTAAGCTGTACATTGCCGAAGTGCAAGGCGCAGCAACGTCGCCCTTCATTAATCCCAATTTACCCAAGGAGACAAAGAACACAGAGAAATCCAGGTAGTTAATAAGAAGTAATACCTTGTAAATTTACTAAAATTGAGTTGTATTACAGCCACAAAGCTGCTGGTTTGAGCAATGTATTGGCTGCGCTTAAACTGGCCGATGACATCAATGAAAATCTGTGCTCATCGCGAGACAGCATCAATGCCATTGCGCCCAGTGACATTGAGCAACTGGAGACTGACATGGAGGATAATGTGCAACGTGTAATCGTGCCTTTTGCTGATGTGTCCTACAACGAGATGCCCAATATGAATGCAGCTCTGGATGCAGGTGGTGCTATGGGTGGTGCTGGTGTTTTACCTTTGGGAGGTGCAGTCAGTCACTTGGTTAATTCACAGACTTGCTTTGTTAGCGGCAACTCAAATATGATACTCAATCATATGAACAACAATTTCCCCACTGAAGTGCCCGTTGCCAGTTCATCAAAATGCATTAAATCAAAACTTAAATCGGCATTTAATATAAAACAATCACGTAGCAAGAAGACTGAAGCAGAGAGTCTGCGCAAAACCACAGAGCTGCCAATACAGCAGTCCCAGGCACAGCCGATACCAGAGAAGCCGTCGCAGCCGCTCAAGCAATCCACACACTCCAACAACAATGAGAAACTCAGCAGCGAGTAAGTCAAGCTGGTATTTAAATCTACTCTTCGATTAATATATAATGTATAACTCTAATTCATAGCAATTCACCTCCTTGTCTACTGCCTGGCTGGGATAGCTGCGATGAATCTCGAAGTCCGCCCATTGAGAACGATGAGTGGCTGGCATTTCTGCATCGATCCATACAGGAGTTGTTGGATGGTGAATTTGATTCGCTGAAACAACATAATTTAGTTAGTATTATAGTGGCTCCATTGCGCAACTCCAAGGCCATACCCAGAGTACTGCAGCGGGTGGCCCAGTTGCTGTCGCTGCCCTTTGTGCTGGAGGAGCAACACATGGCATCAGAGGCCATTAAAGCTGTCTACATTGATGTCAAACTGGTGCCCAATCTTATGTACGCCTGCAAACTGCTACTGTCCCAGCGTCCAACGACGGATTCAACGGCTTCACTGGCCTCGGGCACCGGAGTATCGCTAACCCGTACACTGCGAAGTTTCTCCGATTTGGGTGCGGAGGAGATTACTACGGCTTGCAGTCTGTTTGAGCTGGTTTGCCATCTGGTCTATCAGCAGCAGCACTTTCTAAGCCAATTCTGCGATGCTGTCGCTATACTCGCTATAAACGACATGTTTATAAATATACTAACTCATGGTAAGACCTCAACTGTTAGTTTGTTTAGACAAATCGTTTAAAGATCTTGTGTTTCTTTTAGATTTCAAGGACAGCAACTCTGTGCGCTTGGCCAGCTGCATGTTAGCTCTCTTCTGCTGCGTTCTGCGTGAGCTGCCGGAGAACGCTGAGCTTGTGGAGAAGATTGTTTTCGACTCTCGTCTGAGATTCAGTGTTCTGCTGCAGAGTCGCCATGAGCAGCTGCGTCAACGCGCCTGTCAGCTGCTTATGCTTCTGGCTCGCTTCAGTCTACGTGGTGTTCAGTGCATTTGGAATGAAGAGTTGAAGTCGGCACTCCAAGCGCTGGCGGAGCAGCAAACGTGTCAATCGACGAGTTTGGAGGCTCTACAGACCTTGGAAGAGCTCAGTCAATTTAGTTTCTTTATTGCGCAGACAACTGCTTAATTTGTAGTAAACATTTTTACGACGCAACGAAATATACACTTTTACCATTTTGTAATCGGAGTGTTAGTTACTCACTACATCAAGGGATTGGAATCTCGGTAAGCTTAAATATCAGTATTCCACATTTGTATGTCACGTGATTTCATTTCGGAGAGCGGGAGAGCGAGAGAGCGCGCACTCAATCGAACTAACTTTCCCGCGAACTTCCAGGATTTCGGCAACACTGCAGAGAGCGGCTACTTTGTTGGCAAAGGCCGCTCTTATTTGAAGAGAGCCGTCATCACACGCAGTGCAAATTACACAAACAATTTTTCGTCTTTTGTTTCCCACTCTCTCTCCTTTGACGAAGCGCTCGCGAGCACCAGCAACAAGTGCATGTACTTTTAGTATGCACAGGGCTGTTGAAACAGAAGGCACACTGAAAACATTTTAGTGTTAAATAAAAAGTCTTATGACAAAAAAATAAGTATTAATCGTTAGTTGTAATTATGCGATGCACGACCATCATAACGGCTTCAACGATAAAAGTGACAAACGTACAGCAGAAACAGAGTGCGACCAGAGGGAGGACCTCAGTGAACTTCTTGGGACTTGGATCACAGGCGAAGGGCTCGACACTACCAAAATAAACGACGACAATGGACATGGTGAGGAATATTTTGCAGAGGAACATGCAACTGCGATCCCAGCGACACAAAGTCTGACGAGTGATACCAAAACGCCAAGGACCGACCAGTGGCTGAAATAGAAACCAATTACAAATACCAGTTTCCAAAGCGCAAGAGAAACGCGCTTTCCAGCCAAAGACTTGCTTCTGTGTTTGATTCGGGCCACTTAGCACTTTGCCTACTTTATACCTTCTCTGCTTGCCGGTATCGCGAATCCAGCGATTAAATTGAAAGCATTGTGTCTGATCCAGCAGAATGTCCGTGAGGATAACAGTTCTGCAAAAGAAGTGCGGATAAATTCCCGAGTTATCGTGTCCAAGAGCAAGACGAGCTGGCAACTGTACAATATTTCGATGGAGCCTGAAGGATATCGTAGTATTACGCTGAAAATTCCTATAAACGGGATCCTGATAGACCACAAGAATCTTCTGACCACGCGAGGAATACAAGGAGAGCACAATATTTGAGGAAGAACCCGAGTTGGAACAGCCACCAAAGGTGAGTTTGACTACAATGTCGCCACTGTGACATATTTCTCCAGTTAACGTATCCTCCACATAAAGTCGCTTGTCCCGCTTGTGGGCACTCCACAGTTTTATAGCCAAAAAGCTTAAGGCCAATGTAGGTAATATTATATAGCAGGCAATGATTTCATAACTGCGTGCCACAACTGGACGCTCCAGGTGACATCTAAGATTCATGGGTACGGTTATAATTGGCTTCGCATCAGCATCCAAATCGCTGATGTAATTGCACTTACAGTGGATGCCAAAGGCGGCGCTTTTGTTCATTTCCGGTATGCAGAATATGTTCTGCCAGTTGGGCTCCGGTCGTGCATAGTTCCAAATGCGGCAACTGCGAATCTCTGTAGCAAACGTAAAATAGGCACCCGCTGAGCGATACAAGTTCCAATTCTCGGAGGGATTCTCCGCCCGTATGTATATAAATACCGGACGTGCTTTCTCACATCGATTGCGAAGCAATAAAGCCGTAGGTTCAGTCGCTCCGGCTCTCACCAGGCACGTGGAGTTCCAAGTGTCCATGTCCTTCAGCTTGGGCACATTCGTCATGTGCAGCAGGACACGAAAATCAATGTCGACGTGAGTGAAAGTGACGCCCAGCACCGAGTGCGCGTAGAGTTCGGTGCGGTACATTCTTATCTCGCTGGGATTGAGCACATTGTCGTGCACGACATTCTCCACATCCTCCTCGGGATCATCAAAGTCAATGCCATGGGGATGCGAACGCCGAGGACGCTCTCGTTGGGAGCGAGCTGTACCGCTTGTGGGCACATTCGCCGAGAAGTTCACTTTCAATCTGGATATGTGCTGAAAAGGCTCAGAAAGTAGTTGGGTCTTCTCCCAAATCGCATTCGAGGTATATGCATTAACGACCAGCACTTGAGCCCTAGATTCCTGCTCCGGATACCACCAATACTGACTCTGCTTGTGACTGCGAACGGATATTAAAATCTCATCACTACGCAATTGAGTGCGTAGCTCCTGCAACAACTTCTCAGTGAAAATTAGGGTATGCATGGAATCACCGGAATCAATCACTATCGCGTGCTCGAGATCAAGATCGAAGCTTTCCATGAGCATTGTGAATGTGGATCTTTCGATTAACTGGGGTCCTTCCTCGGGATGCAGTCGTCGGGCTGAACCCATGCCCATGTAGAAGAGACAAGTGCTCAGTTTCCAATGGGCCAGTAACCAGTTGTTTATATGCTCCAATACCTGCGGCTGCAGTGTAGCCATTTGCTCCAACCTATGCCGATAGTTGTCTATATTCAAACAGGACTCGGACTCAGCACGACACTGGGACTTGGGTATAAACTCCCATTCGGCACTGAATTTATTAAGCAAATCACAGAGATCATTTACCATAGTGCGATAATAATCTTCCAATAAAACATTCAGTTCATTGCTGGCAATAATATTCTTGAATGTGGTTCCAATAATATGCAACATTCGAGCCAGAACATTAACTTCCATGTCGTCCAGTGGCTCCAGGGAGACAACCAATAGTTTGGCCAGTCGCACGAGATGGGATAACTGCAATGTCGTCTTTGGTTGATAGACTCCAAGTGTTTCTATAAACACAATTAGACGTTCCTTCGAATTCATTCGCTTGGATAGCTGATGAAGCAGAATAAAGGATCTCTGCCAATCTGCGTATTCCAACCAGTGACGAGCTCTTGCCAAGTGATTAATGATCGCAGTTTCCGTATCCTCAATTTCAGTGGGTCGCACGTCCACAGTGACGTCCACGTTGATGCAGGCACCCAAATTATCGCAGACCTGATAAATTAATATATTAAATGTCTAGAAAAAAATCATAACCCTTTGCTTCCTACCAGAATATTGATGTAAGATGTCGGTGGTAGTCGCACCATCAGCAGTTCATCAGTTCTGCAATCCTCTATCAGGAACCCATCGATTCCCACGCAATACTGTAACGGTTTGTGTCGTGCCTGATCCGTTTTACACTGTATAAAGAACAGAGTCTCCATAGCATCGCCCTCAATCGGTTTAACATTACAGAAAGTATCAATGGGTCCCGTATTCTTGTCCAAGGTTATGCTGGTGGTGCCCTGGTAAACGGCTGTCTGCTTGTGCCTGTGTGTGGCTTCTATGTTCAAGTAAATTGTAATTCTTCTTGCTATCTTTTTGGTATCATAGATGAGTCTGCTTAAAGTGCCCACCACATCATTCTCCACGGTCCATGTCCATCTGTTAATTTTTTTCGTATGACAACGCAGACATTGGGCTTTCAGGTGTATTGGTAAAATATCGGAAAACTTATTCGCATTGCAGTTGTTCACACAAATAATATTAATGTCAATGTATCTGCGCGGTGAGGACAGAAACACCGCATTCTGTATGGCCACAGCAGTACGCAGGTGGTCAAAAGTGGATCGTATTTGTAGAGTTATACGTAGGGACTGTTCGTTGGGTTGACTATAAGCGGGAATCGCAATGCGTTTACCTGTGTAAGGCAGTAAAATAACGGTGTGAGCTTTGTTAGCTCAAAATCGCTGACTATAGCTACTTACCCGTTCCCATATCGGTTTTACAGGCCTTTTGCACTTGATTTAAAATAGCTTGGCAGGACCAGTGATACACCAGCTGCTGTGGCCCAGTTTCAGGAAGCGAAAGGTCACGACTCGGATTCGCATGAAAGAAAATTGTCTTACCCCTAAAGACTTTGCGGTGTTGACCTCCGCGTATGGCGGCATAAACGCGTTGTGAGGCAAGCACCATATAACACTGAAGCAGAATATATATATATATATATTTAAATATATGTTTATAGCAGACTACTTACCCTTGCGACAAGTGGAATACGCCGTCCGATGACTCGGGCATTGAGACGTATCATAACCATGCGATTTAAAGGTGACTGCAACCGAAGCTTTAGACGATAACGTCCAATTTTGAGCTCTGGCTTTAGCGTGCCGCCAATAAATTCCAATAGATCTAATCAAATGAAATAGAAATATAGAGGTTAAAGGTTCTGAGGTTAGTTTGAAACGGTTATAAGCTTACGATGCTCAGTGCTATCATGCAGAGTCCAATAATATTGTATGAAGTTGTCCATTGGACAACGACGGCTGAAACTAGCTCGTAGCATAAGAACCTCCGAGGTCTCATAGTGTAGGGGACGATTTGAGTCATGACATCGGGGCATATCAAATTTAGGCTCACAACGTATATGCTCCTCTAGGTCAACATAAATGAATTCAAACAATTTCGTTGCATATGCCGAAAGTCCATTGGTAAATATTGCCACAGACGCATTGTGGTGTCCGCTTGTATCAAAATTTACCCGTGTAATGTGATAAAAACATTTTTGGTATGGCACAGGTTTCGGGGTAAAAATATTGTAAAAATCAAGAGTGCTCTCCAAATTAATGGTGCGATACCAATAGAGCGGCTCTCGGGTCTCGGTTGTGTTTGTTTGAAACAAGTCGACCAAACGCCGCTCATCAACATTCACTTTGGTGGTAAACCATATATCTCCGAGGGTTTCTAGAGTTATCAGTATATATGCAGTTCGGTTTACGTGAAATCGGTTAACAAATAAATGCAGTTTTTCGTAGCTTATGTGATTTTGTACTTGTGGTAGGCTCAGCAGGATCATTAACAGAATTAATTGAATAAGACTCATTTTTCGAATAAATTCATTTCGTCTTAAATATGTTTATTTTCTTCTCTGATAAGCCTACTGTATGAAGAAAGTATTGAAGTTGTACATATGTTAATTAACGGGGCTTGTAAGTTTCTATAATTACTTTAATATTTACTTAGATTAAAACCATTTTTAGAACAACAAATTCGTTCAAAGCTCTAAAGAAATCCTTCTTATTTGCCGTCAGTGCTGGCAGACCGGCTCAGTCTGCACCTCGCAAAGAACAGAAATTTTAGCGGGTACACACTAAAACCGCCACTGCAGTAGCCCACGCGCCAAACAACAAATACATGCAAGCCTACAATGCATGCATATTTATAACGCATAGAATTTTCACTAACACTATTATAACCGCGCTCAAACGAAAGTCTGCCTCCCACTCTCACTCCTGCACACTCACACTTTTTGGCGCCCTGCTCTTGCTTATCGCTGTTTGCATGTGTGTGTGAGCAATGCGATCAACAGTTGTAGCTCTCTTACTTTTAACTGCGCTGAGAGAAAATTTAGCTGCTTGCCGTTACATTGCTGTAGCCTTCGCTCTTCATCTATTTAACTCCACTTAGAGAAAATACAGAAGTTCTCTCGACTTCTTTAAACTGTAGATCTCCAGCTGGAATAATAAAATCAGTAGTTCAATCAAACAAAATTTAAATTATTGGAATTGTTTTGATTGTTGCTAGTTTGAGTTTTATTTTAACAAAACAGCCGGCACTGATCTCAAGTTTCATTTAAAACTAGAACCAATATTTGGATTTTCCTAATCAATTTAATCGACCCAATTCCAAGTTAAAAAAAATTGGTTAACAAAATATAGCTTTTGATATTTAATCGCTTTGTGAAACTAAGTATCAATCGGCTGATTGTTAGTGAGCTTTGTATTAACTTAATCCCACATGCGATAGCTCCAAGAGCTTAGAGCTCATGTAATTGCACAGATAACAATAATTGTACTATAATCGTTTTAGCCATTAAAAAACGATTCTGCTTTTCAGAGGGACAGAGATAGAGAGAGAGAAAGAGAGCGTTTGTTATCTTTTGGGAGAGTGAACTGTCTGCGATTAGCAAGTTTTATTTTGTTATTGTTTAATATTTGTTTGTTTTGATAATTATCACGTTTTCTTTATTTTAAATATTGATTTAACCGACTCTTAATACTAATTATTTTTTTTGTAAGTTAAGTAATATTCACATATCAGCTAATTGATTTATTATTTCATTTTATTCATATTGCATTACTGTATTGTTTTAATTTATGCGTAGATGCCAATAGAATATTAAGTACTTTTTTAAATTTGCATTGAAATAAAAATAGTGTCTGATTTAACTAATGAGTTGAGTCAAACAAGTTTTACGCATTGAATAAAAAGGTGGCAAAAATGTTGACTTTACTATATAAGACGTATATATGCTGTGCAAAACTGCAAGGTTAAATAAATATGCTCTTAAGTAAAGATTGAAACCCGTAGCTTTTATAAATTCAGGTTTAAACATAAGTATTAATTTGCCATGTTTAACATTTGTGGACTCATTATTAAAAGCAAAAATGAATTTCTAATCGATTATTATTAATAAATAAAAAATGGGACTTTGTTCAATATATAATATTATTCAAGTTCGTAGACAGACTGTTATGTTTTTGTTTACGTTTTATATTGTACCATAGTTCAATTTGGGCAGAACGAAGTACAAAACGATAGGAACTTAAAGCTATAACTTCTAGGAAATTTATTTTTACTCTAAAAATGTTGTGGGAGTTTGAACTGCCGGTCACACAAGACCATATTTTATGGTTTGTTTGAATCCATAATTAAAAGTTTTTATGTAAAACAAATCTTATCGAAATTTACTTCAGCATAGCATAGAATAGTGTCTCCTCTCCTTCTATACTCGTTTTTCTGTCGACTCATTCTGATCAGCAGAAAACCGACAGTATTATAAGAAACTCTAATCGCTGCCGATGCTGACCGACCGGCCGTATTTAAGTTGTGTCTCGTCTGAAACTAGTCACATTGTCGGTTAACGCTCCGCTCTGAGCGGACGGAACAAGTTTCATTCGCTTTTTGATTTTCGTTTTCAGTTTTTTGGTTTACTTAACTTCTCCTCAGTTTATTACACAATTTTGAGTGCGTGTGTGGGGAAAAGCGTCTGGAATGTGGTTTATTTTATGCTTACTGGCACTGCCAGTTTTGATTTTTGTCATATTCGAACTGAAAATCGGTCGCAAAAAGCGTTTGATAAACAAAATAAATGGGCCACCTACGGTACCGATTCTCGGAAATGCTCTTCAAGTGGGCAAAAATCCCACCGGTAAATGCTTAAATTTATAACAAAATTCAAACAGCATGTGAATCGTATTGCATTTTCTCGAATTGTATTAGAACTGGTGGGAATTGTGGTAGAAACATCAGTTAAAATGCAATTCGGAATAAGGCACTAGCAGATTGGCATCAAAAACAATTCGAAATTAAAAATGAAATTGAGCAAAAATAGAATTTAAAATTCATAACAAAGTAATTGTGGTGACTGAGAATGGATTAGTGAGCAGATAACACGAATAATTAAAAGTTATCTATTCTCGACTGACTTAATGTTGTTGAAAAATGTTAATGATGATATCAAAATAATACCTACATTTAATATTATAAAAGAAAAAAAATAAATTATAATAATAATAATAATAATAATAATAATAATAATAATAATAATAATAATAATAATAATAATAATAATAATAATAATAATAATAATAATAATAATAATAATAATAATAATAATAATAATAATAATAATAATAATAATAATAATAATAATAATAATTATAATTATAATTATAATTATAATTATAATTATAATTATATATTATAATTATAATTATAATTATAATAATAATAATAATAAATTCAATAAATAAAATGATACTAATAATAATTAAAATGATAATAATAATAATATAAACAAAAAATAATAAAAATATTAATTAGAAATCTAAAAAATTTATAAACCCAATTTAATTTCAAGTGCTCACTATAAAAGCAGTGCAAGCAAACAAAAAATAAACACTGAACTTTGAAGCGAGAAATTAATCGGATTAAATCTAGTTTGATATCACGTATTGCACTGTATACTTTTATAGTATGATTTTATTAGTGTATTAAAGTAAACAATTTTCTATGTTGGCACAGAAATTTTGAATACATTTTTCGACTGGTGGCACACTTATGACAGAGATAACTTCCGCTTTTGGGTTGGCTATTACACCAACGTTTTCATCTGCAATCCCAAACATCTGGAGGTAACTCATAACAGCTAAAAACCTTAACACATATGATAAATCGAATCATTATTGTATTTTCAGTTTATACTGAGCAGCAATACGTTGATTAAGAAGTCGGATATTTATGAAATGCTGCATCCTTGGCTGGGGCTTGGATTACTCACGAGTTGGGGCAGCAAATGGCATAAGCATCGCAAAATGATAACACCCTCGTTTCATTTCAACATTCTTCAAGACTTTCACATTGTTATGAATGAGAATTCCACCAAATTTATTGAAAAGTTGAAGAAGGTTTCGGCTGGCGATAGCATTTTTGATTTCCAGAATGAATCACATTACTTGACTCTGGATGTGATTTGTGAGACTGCCATGGGTGTGTCCATAAATGCCATGGGACAAACGGACTCCAGTGTGGTCAAAGCCTTCAAGGAGTAAGTGTATAATTAATATGTCTTTAGTTCTTTAACTTTAAATTATTTTAAATTTAATTCATTACAGCATGTGCTACAATATTAACATGCGAGCTTTTAACCCACTGAAGCGTTCGGATTTTCTTTATCGCTTTGCTTCCAACTATGCGGAAAATGCTAAAACGTTAAAAATTCTGCAGGACTTTACCAACGAGATTATCGAGAAGAGAATTGAGGCCCATCGTGCTGGTACCGCCAAAACCATGGAAAACAATGAGTTCTCACGCAAGAAAATGGTTTTCCTGGACACTCTGCTGTCGTCTACCATCGATGGACGTCCATTGAATAAACAGGAGATTTACGAGGAGGTTTCCACGTTCATGTTCGAGGGACACGATACTACCACTTCTGGTGTAGCTTTTGCTGGTTATTTGCTGTCCAGATTCCCAGAGCAACAGGTAAGTGGCTTTTACAAGAGCAGCCTAAAAGTATGCTAACTTTTGTTTAACATTCTCAGCGCAAGTTGTTTGAGGAGCAGCGGAGTATAATGGGCAATGAAATGAATCGGGATGCAACCTTCCAGGAAATTGCCGAAATGAAGTATCTGGACTTGTTTATCAAGGAAGCACAAAGAGTTTATCCCAGTGTGCCGTTTATAGGACGCTATACCGAAAAGGATTACGATATTTGTAAGTTGACGTTTAAAATTAGATTAGAGTCCAGAGTTTAGTAGTGTTTTTAGCTAGCACAGGGTATAAAATAGTCGAGTATATATTATATTTATAATTTATTTAACTCCTTTTTCAGTGGGCACTGTTGTGCCCCAGGGAACCACACTCAATCTAGCGCTGATTACTCTGGGCTACGATGATCGCATATTCAAGGATCCCCTTCACTTTGATCCTGAGCGCTTTGAGCACAGTAAGCCCGGACCCTTTGATTACCTGCCCTTCAGTGCTGGACCACGTAACTGCATTGGCCAGAAGTTTGCCTTACTCGAACTGAAAACTGTGATCTCGAAATTAGTGCGCAGCTTTGAGGTGCTACCCGCAATGGATGAAATGATCTCCAAGGATGGCTATCTGAATACCTATATCGGTCTACCGACAGCGGAGAAACTGGAGAAAGAGAAGCGTGGACACAAATACGATCCAATTTTATCGGCAGTTCTTACATTGAAATCAGATAATGGTTTATATCTGCGTTTACGTGAAAGGAAATAGTTTGATTTGTTTTATATATTTATAAGCATTAGATTTAGTTAACAACGATTAATATTAAAGAAGTTTAGTTAATGCCAACCAAAACGGTGCCCACATTGGCCTTGGCCACAAAAGTTGCGGTCTTGATCACATCTCCGTTGATGTACTGCGATTGCAGTGAACTGGTAATGACCTCAGCCTCAGCGCCCAAGTTGAAGTACCTCGTGAGGTCAATATTAACGTCGGATTGTCCCAGATTCAGCACAATGACGTACATGTCGCTGCCTTGCTTATGGCTGTAGAGGAGAAAGGAAAACTTTAGAGAGGAGGTTCAACTTTAGTTAGAAAATCTTTAAATTACCGTGAGAAGAGAATGACGTCATCGTTTAGAGCCTGAATCTTGAGCTCGCCAGCGCGGAAAGAGGGTTCCTGTCTGACTTTCACCAAAGTCTTGAAGATTTGCAGATGCGACTGGGGAGCACGCAGCTGTTGCAGCGCATTATTCGTTCTATATTCATCCGAGACTGGCAACCAGGTGTAATCGCCGCTGGTAAAACCTGTTTGGAAAAAACCGTACGGTATTTAAAGCTATAAATTCTAGATTTTAAACCTGAATTATTCGACTGAATTAGGAATAATTTAAACCAATATCGGTAGACGATTTGGATATACTACACCCACCGTTGAGGTTTTAAATTTAGGTTAAGGTTTACCTGCCATGGAAGAGGCATCCCACTGATATGGCGTACGTGCTGGATCACGGGAACGATCGTAGTAGTGCTCGGGATCGGAGTTACAGGCCGAAGGATCGACAGTATCCTCCCAGCTGATAAAGACATCAGTCATGCCAATTTCCTCGCCATTGTAGGTGACTGCATGTCCCGGCAACGTCTGGAGCAGAATGTTAATCAAGTCAATGCGTTGTACACCAAAACGGGATGCCACACGCTTGTTATCATGATTACCCAGCACCCAATTGGCATAAACACCCTCAGGCATGGCATTCAGCCACTTCTCAATGTGTGCCACGTACTCCGTTGCCGTTGAGGCATTGTTGATGTTGGAGAGGAAGTCGAAGTTAAAGGGCACATGGGAGCCATTCCTAATACCATCGCCGTAGTATTTCAGAATGTTCTCAAAACTGGTGTAGGCTTCGGTCATGAGCAGGCGCTGATCCCCGCCATGTTGGGTATGGAACTCATCGACCAGTTCACGCCATTGATAGACCATATCGTAGGTCTCTTGCAGATCCTGTGTGTACACGTGTTGAGTGTAGCAGTGATCATCGGGATCGGGACAAGCTGAATCATTTGAAAGAGGTTCATCGGGGTACTGATTGTAGCGATCCAGGTCGACCTCAAAGAGATAAGGAATCGCATCGATGCGGAAACCAGAAACTCCCTTGCCAAGCCAAAACTTGATGACGTTCTTCATCTCCGCAACGACCGCAGGGTTGCGATAGTTGAGATCCGGTTGGGCAGCGGCAAACTGATGCAAGTAGTACTGTTGCCTCACCTCATTCCATTGCCAGGCGCTATAACGGAACTCGGAGATCCAATTACTTGGCGGCTCACGTTCACCGGTTTCCTCATTGATCTTGCCATCGTGCCAGATGTAATAGTCCTTGTAAACGGGATCACCATCAACCGATTTAATGAACCATTCGCTCTGATCACTGGAGTGATTGGGCACAAAGTCCAGTATAATTCGTATTCCAACCTCTTTGGCGCGTGCAATCATACGCTCAAAGTCCTCCATGGTGCCGTACTCAGGATGTATCTGATAGAAGTCGGCTATATCGTAGCCAAAGTCCACCATGGGTGACTTGAAGATCGGAGAAAGCCACGCAGCCGTAAAACCAATATCCTTCAGGTATTGCAGCTTTTCGGTAACACCATTGAGATCACCAATACCATCGCCATCTGAATCCCGAAATGATCGCGGATATATCTGATAATAGTTGCCACTCTCCCACCACTTGGTGGCACTACCGATGCCCAGCACCAACGAGAATATAGCAATGACTGCTGTCAATCGCATGTTGAATAGTTTTGATTGAGTTTTCAGCTGATGAGCGACTTTTATGGGTGCCGATAAGACCCTACGTATCGTGGGTAGTGTCAATTTTTGGAGTGCCGATTTCAATTGCTAGGCAAACACATGAAAACATCTAGTTCTCTGCTAAAACTTACATTGTTCATCCCGGCACTTAACACTGGGAAATCAGATAATGCCCATTACCCAACAGAGATAATTTGTACTTCTGGTTTAAAAATGTACCCAGTGTGGGGTAGATGGGGTTTGTTAAAAGTGAGTTGAAGGTATAAGGAGACAACTTTAATCGATATGGCTATATTCATGTGAACTGTGTAATCTCGTAGATAGATATATTTGGTAAGCTTCGCGTCTTAGTCAAATCAAATTACAGGGTATATATAAATCGTGTAAGCTTTAACATACTTTTCTTCCCTATTTTTTTTTATTTAAGTAGCGCAACTGAAGGGCATTCGTATTACTCAGCTAACACTAATCATCTGAAAGAAAGCACCGAAAACTACTTGACCACCTTGACACCTCAACTCAAAACTCAAAGCCCCAAGGGAAATATCTCTGAGAGCCTGATTAACAGATAACAGAAGTAACGGTAAACAACTAGTTATTCACACTAAATTCTTTGTTTATGAATGCCGTTATTGGGTAACCTTGTAAATATCACTCAAAGTACAAACAATTTCAATTAGTTAACATACAAAATTTATAAGAATTAGAAATGTATAACAAACTTTAATTTATCCTTTACTTAATCAATTTATTTAAAAATTTACTTCAAGTAAACTAGAGTCAAAATTAAAGAACTTGGTCAGTAACGGGAAACTTTTTGCATTTAAATATTAAAAAAATTATTATTTTAATTTTTGAAGTACTTAGAACTGTCCAAGGGGAAATTATTTATATAATTGATTCAGACACATATATAATTGATGATTAGATTAAATTTGACTGAACAATTGAACACATCTTTAAAAATTTACAAATTTCTGTCAAACTCAAGAGTTGGACATCCCCTTTAATTAATTTTTTGACTGTGCCTATATAATCTGAAGTACAGGGCAACGATATAAGCTATGTTATTAAAAAATATGTTGGGTTAATTATTTGTACAGATTTAAAGCAACTGAGTTTTATTAAGTATTTAACATGGGTTCTAGTACTGGATTTCCAATACATTCAAAATATTCATCTGTGAAATATTTTACATCAGTTCTTATAATAAATAACTACTTATACATAGGTGGCGCCTCAGCAGCAAAAGCGCAGTTAACAGTGAAAACAGAAATGTTAACAGATGGCGTTCACTTTCACTGTTAAACTAAAAATCTGCAATGCTTCCAAAACTCTCTGACGTCATTGGATGCTATTGCGCTACCGCTGCAAAGATGGCGCTTTTGGAACAAAAGGGCAATAACAGAAAGTTCAACAGATGGCGTGACAGTGTAAACGTTGCAGTGTTGTTGAAAACTTTGCGAGGACTCTTCACTGGGTTCCTGTCTTTGCTAAGACCAGAAAGCCCTTTTACTCCTACGATTGTTCAATATTTTAAAATTCATTCGTTGCAAATACGTATTTATTATGCTTGTCAAACAAAAAATATTCATTTTTTGAATGTGAACCACTTAAAATCTATGTGCGAAATTATCAGAGATTTGTCATTTGTGCGATCCAGGTCATTGGGTCAGTTTAGCTCCTTAATGGTGGGTAACATCAGGGTGAGCTGCGTTCCATTCGAGGAGACGGGCAACGTGGTCGGGCACAGCGGGAACAGCATCACCAGTGGCCCTGTAACCATGCTCATCGGCAACATAGGTGATCTCGATATGTTCACCCTCGGGAGAGATCCAGCCGAAGCTACCGTGCTGGTTGCCATGCTCATCTTGGTCGTCTTGACGATGGATGTGGTTGTCTAGCTCCAAGGAATGAGAAAAGCCATCGGGACGCACATCATCCTTGCGGTTGAGGACGCCAGTGTGGTCACTATCGACATATGTGTCGGTTTTTTGCTGTACCTGGTGGACGGCAGCAACGGCCATGCCGATGAGAGCGCAGATCATCAACTGAAAGAAATGCCCACAAGTTAGATCATTGTCAATCCTGGAAAGCTTTGAACCCTTCAGTTCTACTTACAGCCTTGAACATTTTGATTGGAGTGTTTTGCAGTTGTAGAACGGAGAACGATCGTTGACTGATACTTTACTCAGTTCTTGCGCCGTCTTTTATACCACTTGAATCCAATTTGGAGCTTGATCACATCATGCATTTGTTTCATTTGAGTTATGGGTTTATTTGGCGAGCCCATTTCGATAAACATTTTGCTTAGAAACAGCGTGATAACAACAAGATACTGTTATAATCTTAACAAAAACAAAAGTGCATCAAGAACGGGTTGAATTCTCCCGAACCAGTTCCAGGTTCAAAACAACTGCTCTTCATCGGAGTCACAGGCCCCTTCAAGCCGGCCAATCAAGTTGATGATACGCATTAGATGCTACTACTCGCGGAATCATACACGGCACTTATTTGATTTCAGACTTTGTTTGTAGACCCTGTAAAGGGAGTACAGGGTGTGTCAGATTGGTCTGTGAAGAAACGTATGTAAGGTACAGAGGATGAAATGGTGGGTTCTATGAAGTCGATTTTGTTTCTTGATCTTTAAGCCTAGACCCATTTAATTTACTTGCAGCTAATCGGTCTAAAATCACTGAAATGGTTAAATTTAACCATTTTATATCTTTATTTC
The DNA here is from genome assembly GCA_035046005.1 of Drosophila acutilabella. Lineage (NCBI taxonomy): Eukaryota > Metazoa > Arthropoda > Insecta > Diptera > Drosophilidae > Drosophila > Drosophila acutilabella. The sequence continues at coordinate 7,973,462 of JAWNOK010000024.1, read as the reverse complement.
TTAATCTCCATAGAAAAATTGGTATAACTTTAGAATTAAGTAAGACAAAGCATACAGGGTCTTGCCCAGTCGACTTGCTCTACTCCCGCTACTCGTACTAGTTTCTTTTTGTTTGGCATAAACATGTGTTTATTTTAATTTGGGACAGTGAATTCTCCAATTATAACTTAAGGATCAGGTATCAATTTGGTAATTCCCTGAGCTAGCCCATTAAAATGTAAACAATTGATATATATATGTATTTTATTTAAAAAACAAAACAAAATTTAAATGTTAACTTATTTATTAGCGACTTCATTAGCATAAAAGTAATAAAATTTCAACGGAACAACAATTAAAAAAGAGTCCGAGACAAAAACAATCAAGTCTTGTTTTGGGGTAGTGAGCGGTAGGAGAAGTATTTCCGATTCTAGAATAATAATTATAAATTATCGATAATCCCAAAATTTAAACATATATAACAAATTGTATATTGTTTTAAATTTGTATTAAAAAAACAACTATATTAATTTATGAGCTTGTCATTACAATAGCAATATTAAGCTGCGATTAAATTTAAACTGATTTAATTGATATTTTGGGTATGTGAGAGCATACAATGCCTTCATTAATTAACCGAGTGAAAGTGAATTGAAAGCTATGCAATTTATTTAAAAGCACATCGTACATCCTGTCACCAAGGGCCGTGGGCTGCCAAAAAATATCTCAAAAATACATTTTTGGACAGTCTTTTTTTTTTACAACTTGAAGTGCGACTCACTTCCGTTCGCTTCGTTGCTCCGTCGTCGTCGGTCGGTCGGTCGGTCGGTTGGTCACAGTTGACAGCTGTCAAGTCGAGAGCAGGACACGCACATGAACTTTAGGATGCTGGATTTTATAGCATCAAGGATAATGCTTCAAAGGTTCTTTATGAGCCTGTGGTCTCATAAAGACTTCGAGGGTCATTTTGTATAATTTTTAACCATAGACAAATGACTTTTGGTAGGGAAAAAAACTGCATTTAAGGGCAAGCGTAATCCAACTGAATATAAGTTGCTCCTTTAATGAGCAACGGGCTCAAATTAAATAGAAATTTTTAATAAATTTATTTATTTTGTTAAGCAAATAGTTTAATTACATTTGCTGACTTTCATTTTAACTTTAGCAATCGAATTTAATTATTTAAAAATACACATAAAACAAATAAAATGTTTTTTTGATTTTTTAAAAAATTTTGAATGCTATTGTATTTTAAAAACATTTTTTTATTTATAAAACTTATCAATCAACCCATGTAGCTTGTCAGTAACAAAAACTCCTGGGTATCTCGGAGTTAAATAAAATTATTTTATGACAGATTTTGTGGTGCTAAGAAGAAACAAGCAATGTCAACAAGCAAACTGAAAGTGACATCAGCGCATTCGTCTGGATATGCAACCAAAACCAATAGACAGATATACGACTAGTTGATATCCTATAAAAACCCACTGTCACCTGTTTTCTACCCTTTTGAAATAAGAATTCATTGTTATTTCCTTTGTTGCAAATACGTATTTAATTCGGATGTGAAGTGCTTATAAACTATGACGTTAATATCAGAGACTTGTCATTTGTGCGATCCAGATCATTATGTTAGTTTAGCTCCTTAATGGTGGGCAACATCATCGTGAGCGTGCGCTGCGTTCCATTCGAGGAGACGGACAACGTGGTCGGGAACAGCGGGAACGGCATCACCAGTGGCCCTGTAACCATGCTCATCGGCAACATAGGAGATCTCGATATGTTCACCCTCGGGAGAGATCCAGCCGAAGCTACCGTGCTGGTTGCCATGCTCATCACTGCTGTCTGTACGGTGAGCTTTGTTGCTCAGTTCATAGGATGCATCGAAGCCATCGGCACGAACATCATCCTTGCGGCTAACGACATCGACGTGTTCGTTGGCAAGCACCATGCCGATGAGAGCGCAGATCATCAACTGTAGGAAGTAATTATACCATTGGATCATCAATCCTGGAAAGCTTTGAATCCTTAAGCTCTACTTACAGTCTTGAACATTTTGATTGGAGTGTTTTGCAGTTGTAGAACGGAGAACGATCGTTGACTGATACTTTTCACTGATCTGGCGGCGTCTTTTATACAACTTCTGTGGTTGCTGGTTCATCCAGTTTGGGGCTTGATCTCAACAACCGCTAAGTATTCGCATAGAAACAGTTCAATTAAATAAAATGCAAATTGTGATTTGGATTTAAAACAGTTATTGTCTTTATTTTCGATAATTGTGAATTTTTATAATACATATAAAATAAAAAACGAGATTTCTAAGCATAAGCACAAACGGTAATAATGACATAAAATTAAGATACCTAATGAAATACCCGTTTCTAAATTGAAATGTACACAAATTGTGTTTTAGAAACTTTACTTAAAGGTTAATGTATTTTATATGTGGTTTAAAAAAGGAGTTATAGCTTTAATTTTTATTTTAAACTAGAAATTATTAAAAATTAGTAGACTAAGAAATACAATCATATAAATATGTGACTACAAAATAAAATTAAAGTAAAATTTGTTGAACAGAAATAAAATAGTAGTTTATTTATTACTAAAATTATTATCATAAATTGCAGAAATTAATGTAAAAGCGTTTAGAACTTTTAGAGTGAAAGCAGTAAATGAAATGTAATTTGTTATGCTGTTTTTTTTTTGCACATTTATTTCATGTCATTTACACATTCCAACTGCTGAATTAAACATAACTAATTAAAACTATTTTAAAGCCTTTACAAACAAAAGCCGCTAACTTTTTACAGGCGTCCAAAAGGCGCTTGCGGCATAGCTATGTATTAAACAAGTAAGATAAGTACGGTCGAGCACGCCCTACCGTATAATACTCTCTGCATTGTCCACGAATTATATTATTAAAATCGGTATCGAGATATTACAATGTGTAGTACTTGCATTAAAACACGTTGAAACAAAAACAATCTAAGCATAATAAAACATACAGCTGTTTGTCTGTATGCGAATAAACATACGAAAGACAATATATGATGCATATATGTATGTATGTGTGTATTCGGCGCGGCCAGCGACTGTGGGCAGCGCTGCCGCCACACAGGCAGCGAAAACATTCGAACAGGTGCTTGTATGTTTCTGTCTCGCTTGCACTCATACATTGAGCGCTGCCGCTCAAGTGCTTGTATGTTACTATCTCGCTTGCACTCATACACGATATTGCATTCAGCTATCAATATTGTAACGCTTCTAGTTTTCTTGTTTATAGTCCGATTTTAATGCACCTTTCAGGATAGTTTGATATAGTTAGTCTACACACGAATTATAAATTAGAATACTCTACGATAAGAAGAAATGCCTTAAAAACGTATTAAAGTTTTTTAGTTCCTACCGGAAAAGGGGGCGTGGCAGCCCAAAATTTTTGATGGCATGACATTTACTCAGTCTCTAGGAACCTCCATACCAAAATTGGTGATCCTAGGTGCCATAGTTACTGAGATATTCGCCGAAAACACCGATTTTTTCCGAGGTGTGCCTGGTTTTTTGCTCATGGTGGGCGAATGGGGCGTGGCATCAAAAAAAAAAAGATTCTTGTATTGACTGACTAAATATGTGATCGATTGAGACCAAGCTCGACCTTGTAGCTCTTACCATCTCTGAAATCTGTTTGTTCATACGGACAGACAGACGGACAGACGGACGGACGGACAGACGGACAGACAGACGGACAGACGGACATGGCTATATCGACTCGGCTTGTGATGCTGATCAAGAATATATATACTTTATGGGGTCTGCCACGCCTCCTTCTGCCTGTTACATACATTTTCACAAACCCAATATACTCTTGCAGAGAGTATAAAAACATAAAGAAGAAAAAAACTTTGTTTCTGCACTACAAGAGATCTGCATAAAGTTTCGAATTGTTTAATATTTAGCTGCAAGCTCAAAAGTAGAACAGATTTGTATAACTGTAAACTCCTCGAGAAGCCAACAACAAATTTACACAGGGATTAGCTTTGCAGCAAAAACAATGCACTCTGTTGTTGTTGCCTTCGACGAGCACTGCAGCAAAGTATAGAGAGAAGAAACGGAAGACGAAAAAATTGTTTTTGTTATTTGCATTGCCCATGCTATGAACGGGAGCGATGCACATGTCACGTGTATATGTGTGTGCTGCTCTCTTCTAATGGGAGCAGATATTAAGAGAGGGCAACAACATACAGTGGATGTGAGCATCACAGTTATAGAACTTCACCTATTGCCTATGCTGGTAGCAATGCACATGTGTGTGTGTGTGTGTGTGGGGACTGCTCTCTTCTAATGGGAGCAGAAATAAAGAGAGGACAGCAACGTACAGCAGGTGTGAGAATCACAGTTTTAGAACTCCACCTATTGCCTATGCTGGTAGCAATGCACATGTGTGTATGTGGGGGACTGCTCTCTACTAATGGAAGCAGAAATTAAAAGAGCACTGTGAGAGCAATGAACAGTGGGTGTGAGCATCACTATTTAGTCATTGATCAACTGTGGTGAAGGCAGATCAACTTTATTATAAAGCACAACAGTCGTCCGATAAGTAGTAACCGCACAAAATAACACGAGTGTTTAGTTTCCTAGTTGCAGTTTTGATATTATTTCTATATTTAATATTTGATATTAACAGGTTTGTTTAATATTTTGGTATAATTGATATAAATATAAATCAAATGTGTATTTTAAACTTTACCTATTTATTGTTTTATGACTATATTGTACAAACTGAGTGGGAACGCAATATTTGTAATCTAACACGAGTGTCATAAAGTGTGCAGATTACCTGGGCCTCAAACAGAGCCGGTTTTTTGGTACGTTGATGAATTGGCCTTATCGGTTCCATACCAATCGAAACATGGGACAGTCAATTGTTATTAGCAAAATTAACTGGGCGATAATCAGTCAAACGAGGGCGAAATGTGGACGCGATTACTACTCTGTCTGTTCGCGGCTCTATTTGTGGGCTCCAGAGCTGTCGAGGATATCGATTGGTGGGAGAATGCAGCCCTGTACCAGATCTATCCGCGCTCCTTTCAGGACAGCAACGGCGACGGTGTTGGCGATTTACAGGGTATAACAAGGCGTCTGGCGTACCTGAAAGAGATTGGAATTACGGCTACATGGCTATCGCCTATATTCAGCTCTCCTATGTCTGATTTTGGCTATGATATATCGAATTTTACCGAAGTCGATCATATCTTTGGCACTCTGGATGACTTTAAGGCCATGATGGTGGAGGCCAAGTCGCTTAACCTCAAGATAATACTTGACTTTGTGCCCAATCACTCGAGTGACGAATGCGAATGGTTCCAAAAGTCTGTGAACCGTCAAGACGGCTACGATGACTTCTATGTCTGGAACGATGGTAGGATCAATGGCACGACTGGTGAGAGGGAACCACCCAGTAATTGGGTAAGTGTTTTTGGTGGCCCTCAATGGACCTGGCACGAGACCCGACAGCAGTACTTCCTGCATCAGTTTCAAGTGAAGCAACCTGATCTTAACTTTAGTAATCCCATGGTCCGTGAGCACATGCTAGATGTGCTGGGCTTTTGGTTGGATCTAGGTGTAGATGGTTTCCGCATCGATGCAGTGCCTCATATATTTGAACACCGAAATGCCGATGGCAGTTATCGGGATGAACCTTTGAGTGGCTGGAACAACGATCCCAATTCCTATGATTATCACAACCATATCTATACCAAGGATCAGCCAGAAACCGTCGATCTAATGTATGAATGGCGGGATTATCTCATTAAATACCAGGCAGAACATGGAGGCGAAACACGTGTGCTACTTGCCGAGGCCTACAGTCCGGTGGAAACACTGAGTTCCTATTTTGGCAACGGCACAAGACTCGGCACTCAATTGCCCATGAATTTCCAGCTGATGTATTTGAGCGGCTTCTCAACGGCTCGGGATGTGGTGGGTTCCATTGATTACTGGATGAACACCATGTGGACGAAACATCAAACGGCCAATTGGGTGGTTGGCAACCATGACACACAACGTGTTTCCAATCGCATGGGTGCCCACAAAGTGGATCTACTCAATGTGATTGTAAATGCCATGCCAGGTGCCTCGGTCACTTACTACGGCGAGGAGATTGGCATGTCCAATGTGGAGACCGAGTGCACAGAGATCTCCTGTGATAATCGTGATGGTGAGCGCACTCCAATGCAATGGGCTCCGGTTAAAAACGGTGACTTCTCCACTGCGGAGAGCACTTGGTTGCCTTTGAGTCCCGACTTTGAGCGGTTTAATGTGCGTACTGAACGGGGCGTGGCACGTTCCACCTTGCAGATTTTTAAGGGTCTACAGGCACTGAAGAAAACCTCGGCTTTTAAGGCCTTCAAGCAGGAGGGCGGCTTCTCCTATGAGGCCGTCTCGGAGCAAGTACTTCAGATTATACGGTAAGTTGATTAAAAAAATTATAGCTCATAAGATTAATCGTAAGATTAATTTAATCACAAGTTAATAGCTGATTTTAATACTGTTTTTTGCAGCACAAATCAAAAGACCGAAGAATATCGAATTCTTGTCAATATGGGCAATAAAATCGAGTCGATCAAAGGTCTCTCGAATAAGGTCTATGAATATGTGCTGGCCACCGCATACTCAGTACATCATTTGGGGTAAGTTATTCTATATTAATCTCTGATCTCACTAATTCAAATACTTAACAGGGATACCATCGATTTGAGTGAGGTACTTGTGCTAATGCCCTATGAGGCGATCGTTTTACGTTGGGTGGCATGATTCACTCAAGTGCCCTCCCATAAAGATAGCGCCCAAAATCACTCACCAGCCACATGCCAAAAAAAACCAGGGGTCTCTGGAAAGCTGTAAATTCCAAACGCTATTCAAATTGCCAAACTTCCCAGAACGATAAGGAATAACTATTTGAAAATGGTTTTAAGATTGTGTGTAGAAATTTAAATTTTATGTAAGCGACTGGGAAAATTAATCACGCAAGGATTTTATATATCTAAAGAAATAAACGAATTATGATAACATACAAAAAAGCAATAATTTTTCCAACAGAACAATTTAAATTCAAGTGATTTATAAATCATTTACGTCGACAAAAATTAATGAACTGAAATTATTAAACCCTAATCAATCAGTTTGAAGTAATATATGTATAATCAATTGGTATATTGAATTTAATAAGTATTTAAGTTATAAGCTAATACATGTAATTAATTAGTGCTTAAGACAATCGCTTCCTTGGGCATCAAGAGCACGGAGTTGGCGTAGGTCAAATCACTGAAAGATACAAATTTAATATAGGTTACTCAATTGGGAGACTTTGAAACTACGGCACTTACTTCTTGCGACGCACGCTCTTGTCGTTGACCACGATATAGCGGAGTTGGGAGGTCAGATCGGTGAAAACAGTGTCGAGGTTAACCGATTCGACATTATCGTTAATGTTCAGAACAGTTATGTAAGACTTGTGACCAGCCAGCGAACTGTTAAGTAAAGAACATTTAAAATAAAAATGGAATTGAATTTAAAAACAGAAATTTCTAACCGTTTGAAGGCGAGCACATTGGGTCCCAGAGCATTGACTGTGACGTCACCCTGTTTGAGGGTGGGCTCATCGCGCAGAGCACGCAGCTGCTTGTAGACATTCAGATGGCTTAGAGCAATGCCACGCTCCCGCTTCACATTCACCAGTTTGTAGTCCGTGCCGAGGGGCAGCCAAGTAGTATTGGCTGCGGTAAAACCGGCCTGGGTTTCATCGCTCCACTGGAATGGCGTGCGCACGGGATCGCGTGTGAGACGTTCGAATTCCTGTTCGTTGGACTGACAGGCCTGTGGATCAATGGTATCCTCCCAGCTGATCCAGACATCGGTCATGCCGATCTCCTCACCCTGATAGTTGACACTGATGCCGGGCAGGGTCAGTAGCAGCATGTTGGTGGCATCGATGCGATCGGCACCGAGACGAGAACCAATGCGACTGGAATCATGATTACCCAGCACCCAGTTGGCCACCTGACCCGCTGGCATGTTGTCCAACCAATTGTGCAGCAGCTCCGAGTAATGATAGGCATCGGAATTGTAGTTAATGTTGGACAGCAGCTCGAAATTGAATGGAATCTGTGAGCCATTGTGGGTGCTATTACCGTAGTATTGCATGAGCACATCCAGTGGTGCATAGGCCTCGGTGAGCAGCACACGATCGTCACCACCCAGTTCCTTGTCCATCTCTTCGATGACCTCACGGAACTGATAGACCAGATCAATTGTCTCCGGTTGATTTGTGGTATAAATGTGATTCAAATACGTATAATCCTCTGGATCTGTGACATACTCGTTCCTTGGCTCATCGGGCCAATTGCCATTGCTATCGGGTGCAACCTCAAAGACATGGGGCACAGCATCGATGCGGAAGCCGTACACACCCTTTTTCAACCAGAAACGTAGCACATCCTTCATTGCCTCCACAACTTTGGGATTACGGTAGTTGAGATCGGGTTGTTTGCTCAGGAACTGATGCAAGTAGTATGCCTGTCGCTGCTCATTCCAGGTCCACTGGGAGCCACGGAAAACGCTGATCCAATTGGTTGGTGGCTGACGAATGCCATTGACTACTTTACCAGTGTGCCAGACATAATAGTCCCTGTACTCAGCATCGCCAGCTGCTGATTTAATGAACCAATCACATTCGTCACTCGAGTGATTGGGTACAAAGTCCAAAATGATTTTAATATCCAATTGCTTGGCACGGGCCAACAAATTCTCGAAATCCTCCATGGTGCCAAAGAGTTTATCAATCTCATAGAAGTTGGCCACATCATAGCCAAAATCGGCCATGGGTGAGGTGAATATCGGTGAGAGCCAAGTGGCTGTAACGCCAATTTCTTTCAGGTAAGCCAATTGTTGCGTAATACCTGCCAGAAAACAATAAAATTAATCTAAAACCTTAACCTGATTAACCCCGGAACTACAGTTTACTCACCATTCAAGTCACCCACTCCATCGCCATCGCTGTCCTTGAAGGATCGCGGATAGATCTGATAGAACTGTGCAGTTCTCCACCAGCCGACCTCAGCCAGTGTGGGTACAGTGAGCGCCAGCAGGCAGCAGACAATGACAGTCTTGGCCAACATGTTGTCTAAGCACCGATTGCGTTAATGGATTAGTTGTTGCCTCTATTTATGCCCTACTCCGTCTGATTGTTGTTCAATAGCGATAAGCTAAGGTCGCGATAAGCCCGTAAATATGGCCAAAAAGCTTTTTCATTCGCGATCGATTAGATCGGTCTGTTGTATGTGTCAGAAATGTTTATGATCGAAAATGTTGTGTGTACTAACCGAATCAGAAATCAGCACAGCGTTGATTATTTCTGTTGTTACGCGTTCCACGTTTGGAGATTATGCGACAGATAAGCAAGCAAATGGATTTCGTAGTTGCATAAAAACTTATGACCCAATCGATATCTTATCGTTGCAGGAGAAGTAACGGATTATTTATGAGCGCACTCTTGCTTGGGGTATTTCTAGTACACTGACAGAAAAGGAAGTCATCAGTCGTGGAAGAAAACCTTTTTTAAGTTGGCTGGAAACTTTTTATTTCTTTCAGTTTAATTTTTTATTACAGTCTATAAATTATATATAGTGAAATTTAACTTCTTATTTAGTGAGTACCATTTTTAACAGTGTATGTGTACATCCATACGTTGAATGCTACAATTAGTCAACCAAATTAAGTAACTCTGCTCAGATATAAATTAAATACTGTAATAAATACCATCATAAATACCATAATTCTCATGCTGTTTTAACAAAAATTATGTTCTTACCGTTGGTACTCAATAAATCATTGTGTAACTGAAAAATATTTATAGAAATAGTTACCAAAAATATTATTAATTGGCTATTATAGCACTTAAAGTTCATAATTTTTGCATGTTGTGAATCTTTATCAGATTCAATCAATTCAATTGCTTCATAAATTAAGCCACCACAAACTGGAATTAGTATTTAAAGAAAGAAAACAAAGATAAGGTAATAATTTTAAAAGGTTTATAATGTAGATTTTAAAATTATCGATAACTTGCTTAAGTTGCCCATATAAGAGGTCGATGGACCTCGTTGTTTGATTTAGTTAAACATGTCCACTTGGACTAGTATTGTCTTAGTTATTGGCCTGTGCCTTTTGGCCGCCGATGCCGCTGCCCCTTGGTGGCAAACCGCATCCTTTTACCAGATCTACCCGCGATCCTTCAAGGACACCGACGGAGATGGCGTAGGTGATTTGAATGGCGTTACCGAGAAATTGGAATACCTTAAGGAAATTGGTGTGACCGCTACGTGGTTATCACCATTCCTACGCTCACCCATGGCCGATTTTGGTTATGATATATCTGACTTTAAGGAGGTTGATCCTCTGTTTGGCACCATGAAGGACTTTGAGAATATGGTAGCACGTGCCAAGCAGCTGAATGTAAAGATCATTCTGGACTTTGTGCCCAACCATTCGAGTGATGAATGTGATTGGTTTATTCGTTCCGCTGCGGGTGAGGAGAAGTACAAGGATTACTATATCTGGCATCCAGGATTCTTGGAGAACGGTGTGCGCAGACCACCCACCAATTGGGTGAGCGTCTTCCGTGGTTCGGCCTGGGAGTGGAACGAACAGCGTCAGGAGTATTATCTCCATCAGTTCCATAAGAAACAACCAGATTTTAACTTCCGTAACCCTGTGGTGCGTGAGGAAATGAATAATGTGCTCAGATTTTGGCTGGAAAAGGGAGTCGATGGCTTCCGTGTGGATGCGATCTATCATGCCTTCGAAGTGGAAGCCGATCAGAATGGCAACTATCCCGATGAGCCACGCAACGACTGGACCAATGACCCCGATGAGTATGGCTATACCCACAAAATCTACACTGTCGATCAGCCCGAAACTCCGCATTTGGTCTACGAATGGCGTGAGATTTTGGATCAATTCCAGAAGGATAATGGCGGCGAGGAGCGGTAAGTACAGAAATTGTTTCTTTACGGTTTTTAGCTAATAAATTATTGTAGCATTTTGATGGTGGAGACCTGGTCCCCTATTGAGATCGTAATGCATTATTATGGCAATTCGACGGCTGAGGGAGCACAGATACCCTTCAATTTCCAACTGATAAGCAATCTGCATTACGATTCCGATGCCTATCACTACGAATATCTGATCAACAATTGGCTATCGCTAATGCCAAGTGGCAAGAGTGCTAACTGGGTGGTAAGTGTTAACCTCGTGTCAGCCACGTGACTAAAAAATTAACCCCCTTTCTCTTTCTTTATCGATAGATTGGCAATCATGATAAGAACCGCGTTGGCTCCCGATTTGGTGCCGATCGTGTGGATCTTTTCAATATTTTGCTGCTTACACTGCCTGGCTGCAGTATCACCTACCAGGGCGAGGAGTTGGGCATGCTGGATGCCTATATCTCCTGGAAGGACACTGTTGATCCCCAGGCATGCAATGGCTATGAGGAGAACTACATGGCCATGTCTCGGGATCCTGCTAGGACTCCCATGCAGTGGACAGATGGTAAATTCAGTGGCTTTACTAACGGTAAAACCACTTGGCTGCCAGTTGCTGCTGACTATCCACAACGCAATGTCCAAACGGAGCGAGGGGTTGCCTTCAGTCACCTGAATGTCTTCAAGCGTTTGCAGCAGCTCCGTCAGGAGCCAACCATGAAGGAGGGCGCCGCTGAGGTTAAGGCCGTCAGTGGCTATGTCTTGGCTGTAAAGCGGTAAGTATTTTTATAAACCGACTTAAGGCACTTTTAATTTAAATTGATACATTTCTATTTTAACTTCTTTAGCTATATGAGTGGCAACTATGTTTACATTTCGCTCCTCAACATTTTCGGACACATCGAGAACGTGAACTTAAATGCGGTGTTCAGTGGACTACCGGCCAACTTCCAGTACGCTCTAGTTACCGGCAAATCGATCAAGCAACTGGGTGATCAGGTCTCAGCCAGCAGCGTCACCCTGATGCCCTACGAGTCCGTAGTGCTCCGCTCGACAGTCACAGTTTGAGTATAAAAACGAAAACAATGCAAACAAAAATTAAACTAAATAAAAATTATATATTTTGTTTTACTTTAATTTCAATTGTTGTTGCCAATCCGCAAAAATTAGGGGCATTTTATCATGCATCATGCGATTAAATTTATTTCACAATTGATGTAAATAACTACAAATTTAAATAACTATTAGTTTAGTCGTTAAGTTTAGTCAGTCGTTAATCTGTAAGTCTGTTTCTAGCTCCAGTAGTGCCCTGTCTTTTCGCACTCACGTTAGTACTTATGTTATGGTCAATCACAACACTAGACGCTTGTTAATAAAGATGTTCCAATTATTTAAATGTTAAAGTTTATACCAATATTAGATTAGATAATCACACAGGGTATATATCAGTCAGGAGAGCCCCACTGTACTTTATTAATTTTTAACAATGTATAAATTTAGTGTTTGTATATAATTCGTCATATATTTTAAAAACGATGCTACTTTGTGTGTTGATAATGTCAATGCGCTAGAAAGTCAGAGAGGGTGGAGAGTAAAAAGAAACGATGAGAGAGCGAGATTAAGCAAACTTTGCGGTTCATGTGAGAGCAAAACAAAGCTGTTTACACTTGCAGAAAAGTATATCGATCTGTATATGTATTAAATTAAAACGACATATGTATGTATGCAAATTTGAGTGTATTGCAAAATTTGTATTATGTATTTAAGTGTTTTATTTTAAAAAACAATGAAGAAAAAGGTAAGAATAAATGAGTAACATATATATTTGTTTTGAATTGTATTTAAAAACACATTTAATTGCTTAGAATTTGTTCAAAGTGTACGAACAAATATTATTACAGTTATTGCAAGAGCTTTTTCTGAACCGGCACTTTTAGTGAGAGCGCACTAGCATGCAATTTGCACTTTATCGCGCAGTCTCTCCTTCGCTTTGCCAACTTTACTCTGACTAGTTCCGTTATGCTGTTCTCTCTTCAAACGAAAGTGCTGAGCGTGCAAACCTAAAATAAAGCGCAAGCATAAAATAAGCAACTGAGAGAGCAAATGTTGGAAAGCAGCATGAGAGAGGCGGGAAGAGGGAGGTACAGAGAGAGCGTGTGGCGGATTTTTAAGCAAATGTATTTTGCATTCGATCGTCAGTTGTCTTTGTTAGCTCTCGCCGAACGCATTCTCAGAGCATGACAAAATTCGTGCAATTTTTTTTACTGCTGCTAATGGTTCAATGGCTTGGATCTGCGCAGAGTCAGCCCTATCCAAAGTATCATCCAGATATTGTGGTTATCAATAAGCAAGACACTACTCCCAAGTGGTGGCAAACTGGTGCCTTCTATCAGATCTATCCAAGGTCATTTAAGGACAGCAATGGCGATGGCGTGGGCGATTTGAATGGTATGTGAAAAACAAAATAGGAGAGAAATTCAAAAGTGTGACACTTACTCTCAATTTTTGTAGGCATTACGGAGAAGCTGCCATATCTCAAGGAATTGGGTATTAGAGCCACTTGGCTGTCGCCAATATTCACCTCACCCATGGCTGACTTTGGCTATGATATTGCCAACTTTACAGAAATTGCACCAATTTTTGGTAACATGTCGGACTTTGAGACACTCTTGAAAACTGCTAAGCAGCTGAATATAAAGATCATTTTGGACTTTGTGCCTAATCACTCCAGTGACGAATGTGATTGGTTCAAGAGATCGGTAGCTAAGGAAGCAGAGTACAAGGATTTCTATGTGTGGCATCCGGGCAAGATGGTGGATGGAAAGCGTCATCCGCCAAACAATTGGGTTAGTGTGTTCCATGGCCCCGCCTGGGAATGGAACGAACAGCGGCAGGAGTATTATCTGCATCAGTTTGTGAAGAAGCAACCGGATCTCAACTATCGCAATCCCAAAGTGCGAGAGGCCATGAGGGTGAGTTAACAATTTGTCTATAAACTGCGGTTCTAATCCTGAAGTCACTTGCAGAATGTGCTACGCTTTTGGTTGAACAAAGGAGTTGCCGGCTTTCGCATCGATGCGGTGCCACATGTTTTCGAGATAGCACCCGATAATGCGGGTCAGTATCGCGATGAACCGCGCAACGGTGGGAACAATGATCCCGATGACTATGGCTATCTGAATCACATCTACACGGTCGATCAGCCGGAGACAATAAATCTTGTTTACGAATGGCGTGCAGTATTGGATGAATTCAGTGGTAGTAATGGTGATGATCGCATCTTGCTGGCCGAGACCTATTCACCCATTGATATTGTGATGAAGTATTACGGCAATGAAACAGCTGAGGGCGCTCAATTGCCATTCAATTTTCTGCTGATAAGCGAGATATCAAACAGCTCCAATGCCTTGAATTACGAACAGAGTATCAACAAATGGCTAAATTTTATGCCAAAGGGACGCACAGCCAATTGGGTGGTAAGTACATTGAAATTCCTCTTAAATTACTTGGACTAATGAATCCTCCACAGTTGGGAAACCACGATCAGGCGCGTGTGGCATCTCGTCTGGGCACCGATCGAGTGGATATGTTAAACACGCTCATCACTACATTACCGGGCGCCTCTGTGACCTATCAGGGCGAGGAACTGGGCATGACAAATGTGTGGATCTCCTGGAATGATACTGTTGATCCTTCAGCCTGTAATACAAATGCCAGTGTCTATGAAAGGTTCACTCGCGATCCAGAACGTACCCCTTTCCAATGGAGCAGTGATACCGATGCAGGTTTCAGCAATGCCAGCAAAACTTGGCTGCCCATTTCACAGGATTACAAACTTGTGAATGTGGACAAGGAGCGTAAAGAAGCCCTCAGTCATTTAAACATCTACAAGCAGCTAATGGAACTGCGTAGAAATGAAAAAACACTGCAATTGGGAGAAACGAAGGTCATGTCTTTTAATGACAATGTGCTGGGAGTAAAGCGGTAGGTTTACACTTATGCCTATTCCAGTAGTTTGTAATCTATTTAAACTCTTACTTAATTAGCTGGCTGAACCACGAATATACCTTTGTGACGGTATTAAATCTGTTTGACAGTACTGAGACTGTTAATCTTAAGGATGGCTTTGACGATTTATCTATGGACATGGAAGTGGTGCTGGTTTCCGGCAAATCTCAGCGGAAAGTCGGGTGAGTCTGAGCTAGCGGAGTTATATATGTCTTTGACCACAAGTATTCAAGTATTGGGTCTTAAAAACAGTTTCTTAAAGAGTATTTTAAATAAGTTTAACAATCTGAGTAATTTCATATCTCAATATAGCTCCAAGCTGACCTATTTTAATATATGAAATCTTAATCACAAGAAATATTTATTTTTTAAGAATTTAAGTTCATGGTATAGTTATATTTGCTCTTAGATATATTTTAAATATATATATAATCAGTGTTTAAAACCCACACAGATTAAAATAGTTACGGTTTCCCTGGTGGTTTCCCCCCAGCTCTTTAGCATCACCAGACGCGTGTGCACAAGCACAGAGATTAAAACAGCTAGAGAAATCAAAGTTTTATTAGTCAGACAACAATAAAATTAAAAAAGGAATTCTGAATTACAGGGTCTTTTACAGTCGGTGCGCCCAACTAATAACTAATAATATTTTATATAACAATTTGTTTACTTTCAGAGATTATGTGAGTGTAAAATCACTACAATTGCTTCCTAAGGAGTCTCTGGTGCTGAAAAGCACATCCACCTATTACAAGTACTATACGAATGGCGGATACCGTCAGTTGCCGATAGAGGGCGTTTATCTGTTCCTAGCTCAAGTGGTGCTCTATGTTATAGCACTCATACGTTAAATGTTATTCTGTAAGTTAAGTTTTTTGTGTAAACGCGTACTCATGACTAAGTAAATAAAGACAATCAAGACACTCGAAGTTCGTATATAAAGTGCTAAACAATTCATCGTTTGATCAGTTATGTTTTCGTCTTACAAATTACTAGTCACATTGTTGGCCTTGGCAGTGCAGTGCTGCTTGGCACAGGCCGCTGCCGTGGATCTGGAGAGGATTAGCGGCAATGAGGAAGCCACACGTGATTGGTGGCAGGTGGCACAGTTTTATCAAATTTACCCCAGGTCCTTTAAGGATTCCGATGGTGATGGCATTGGTGATTTACAGGGTATAATCTCCAAACTGGACTATCTGAAAGATATTGGCGTAACAGCTGCTTGGTTATCACCGATATTTACCTCTCCCATGGTTGATTTTGGCTATGACATTGCCGACTTCTTCGACATACAGCCGGAGTATGGCACACTCAATGACTTTGATCAGTTGATTGCGGCTGCTAAGGAGCGGGGACTTAAAATTATACTGGACTTTGTGCCCAATCATTCGAGTGATCAAAATGAATGGTTTAAGAAATCGGTGAAGCGGGAGAAGGGCTACGAGGATTACTATATGTGGCACGATGGCTATTGGGATGCCACGACAGGTAAACGGGAGCCGCCTTCAAATTGGTTGCAAGCCTTTCGAGGCAGCGCCTGGGAGTGGAACGAGGAGCGACAACAGTATTACCTGCATCAGTTTGCTGTGCAGCAACCTGATCTCAACTATCGCAATCCAGCGGTTGTGGCACAAATGAAACGCGTACTCACCTACTGGTTGGATCGTGGTGTGGCTGGTTTTCGTATTGATGCTGTTCCCTGGTGCTTTGAGGTGCTGCCCGATGCAGAGGGTCGTTATCCCGATGAACCACTCAGCGGTTATACCGATGATCCCGATGATTCATCCTACTTGAAGCACATCTACACACAGGATCTGCCAGAGACTGTGGACATGGTCTATCAGTGGCGTCAGCTGCTCGATGATTACAAGCGCGTGCATGGCGGTGATACGCGTGTGCTCATGGTGGAGACCTATTCGGCGGTCGACTATGTGATGAAATTCTATGGCAATCGCACTACTAAAGGCGCGCAGATACCCTTTAATTTCCAGTTCATTGTGGGTGGCAATGGCGACAAGGATAACAGGGAACTGAATGCCGTGGGATTCGTGAAGATTATCAACAGCTGGTTGTCGCAGATGCCAGCGGGACAAACAGCCAATTGGGTGGTAAGTCTGAGTAAACCTATGATACTTCCAGTACAGGGTATACTAAGAGTTGTTTACTTTTTTCAGATGGGTAACCACGATCAGCGACGTGTGGGCAGTCGGTATGGCGAGCAGCGCATAGACACCATGAACATGCTGCAGATGTTTCTACCCGGCGTTAGTATTACCTATCAAGGTGAGGAACTGGGCATGACCGACTTGGCCATCAGCTGGGAAGACACACGTGATCCAGCTGCCTGCAATTCCGACTCCACAATCTATGAGAAGTTCACACGCGATCCCAGTCGAACTCCGTTCCAGTGGAGCAGTGGCTTAAACGCTGGCTTCTCTAGCACCAGCAAAACCTGGCTACCCATCAATCCCAACTATGTGACGCTCAATGTGGAGACGGAGAATGCCAGCACCACAAGTCATCTCAAGCTGTACAAGCAGCTGGTGCAGCTGCGTCTATCGAAGACACTGCAGCTGGGAGCCACACGCTATGCGGCCATCAATGACAATGTGGTGGCCATCAAGCGATCACTGAGTGGTCAGCCCAGCTATATGCTGGTAACCAATGTGCTGGGCACTAGGGTGACAGGTGTGGATGTGGCCAGCGTTATGTATGCCCGGGGCAGCTTTAAGATCAAATTGGCCAATCCGGCGGCACAAGTGAATGTGGGGTAAGTCTGGCAATTGATTGGTTTAATTTATGGCTAACATTAATTATTTGTCTGGTTTTCGGCAGCCAAAGTGTCACACTGAGCAACCTTGTGTTGGAGCCATATGCGGCACTGATTTTGGAATCTACTTAGATGCCCTTCAAAACAATTTTTGTATATGTCTTGTCATAAGTTATCAACAATATATATATATTTGTAAATATGTGTGTGTGTGTTTGTGTGTGTGTATTTTGGAAAAGTCATTGGGAAAACTTTTCAATTTGAGGTCACACGCCTGGCAACTTATTATAAATTATTAGAGAACTTTGTCTGCCTTGAGTATGGCCACGGCCACAAAAAAGAAATTCCATTAGACGTGATTGATAAGACACACAAATCACGCATACGCAGTGTTGCAACCAGCAAGAGAACACCTCCAAACTCGGTGACTCTAAACTTTCAGCCCCACCACCAAATAAATACGACGCTGATTTTGACTCGAACTCTCTGACTCACACTATGCGCAGCAAGAAAAACCATACACAATTCACCATTCACCGTTCAACGTTCACCATTCACCTTACAGCTTCCCTACGTTTCCCAGTCTCCCTTCGTCGGTCAAATGAAGAGCCCTACACGTAGCTGACACGACCAGAATGCCAACTGTGGGCAAACAACGACTGCGGGTTAGCTTTTTAATTTACTCATAAAAAATGAAGTGAAATTATTATGAGTTTTCACCTCCGGGGCGGTTTCACCTCTGATGTACTCCAAATTTATGTGCAGCTCAAATCATCGAGTTCCTTGTGCCGTGTAGCAGCAGCAACAAATTATGCAGCATAAATTGCGGTAAATGCGAGTAACGACTGCTATAAATAGACGGCTAAAAATATGTGATTTAGTTGGCCAATATATTTATTTATTTTAAAAAAATTTAGCACTATTTAACTAGACTTTTCTTATCGATCCTCCCCGCGGAAACCCATAATTTGCTGTCAATTGTAATCGATTGTTGAAGCGTAGCAGTTTTGACTAATGGTCATTAACCCAGTCGCATTGAACGACTGTTAACTTGGCCACAACTGGCGACAATTGGCAGCTAGCGCTGTGACTTTTTGCTTACGTCCTGCTGGGGTGTCCGTTACGTGAGAGGCTTTCAAATTAGCAGCTTCAAAGCAGTGCCGCACCAGGTTAAACCCTTTACCGTTTCGCCAACTGCTGGTGGACAGTTATGACCGACATTTTGCGGTGCAATTAAAGAAAGTTGAGTGACTGCTCTGCGCGGCTGAACAGGGATTAAACCACAGCTGACAGACGCAGGTAAGGGAACACTTAAGCCACCAATCCGTCTCTTGTAAAATAGTATTTAGAGCACAATTTAAATCCATTTGATCGGATCATTTATGGGTTAAAGTTACCAACTGACCGTAGGCACACACGAAAGCGTACGTGCCTGGCATAGCTGCAGATCAAAAAGCACAGCTAGCCCCTCGTTAACAACTTAATAATAACAACAATGACAGCAACACAAACTAGAATCAGCCGTAAAATTAGAAAAGCCAAAAAAAAGTTGAAGCATGCTTCAAATATTACGCATACGCTACGTGTGCAAACGAAATTAATATGCAAACGTTGTTGTTGCTCAAATACATTTAGTAAATGTGCTGATGCTTCCTGCCTGCTGCCTGAATTACTACAGATTACAAACTTAATGCATTTCAAAGTTTGCTTACCCCCCTCGTTTCGAGCTAAAAGTTTCTTTTCCCTCTCTTTTTTGGCTTTGGCGTAAATCTTTGAGAAACCATCCTAAATATAATGCGTAATGCGTTGATTTTTTAAGCAGCCGCTCTTCGGGAAATTAACTTTGTTATCTTCACAAAAATGAAAATGCACAAAAGCAGCGATGGCAACTTTGTCTGCCAACGCCAGGTGGCGCTCTCTCTGCTCTGTGGTTTGCCATACCAAAAGTACAACCGGTTTTTTCTTTCACTTTCTTTTCGGTTTCTGGTCACGTGCGTTGAGGCAAAGTGCTTCAGTCTCGTTGCCGGTCTCGGTCTCATTTTGTGTCTGCGACCCTTTTAATGGGCTTCTGGGTCACGCCGCCATTAACACGATTCTTTTGTTCACTCCTCTCCTCCTTTTTTTTTATATTTTTTAAGCCGCTTTGCTAATTTTCCAATGTCCAACTAATGCCACAATAATAATGCGTTAAGTCGAAGCAGCCTTAAATTTTTGTATTGGCTTACTACATTTTTTCTGTCATTTTATTAGCATTAACATATTAATAATTATTTAATTTTACTACATTTTAGCTGCCTTTGAACTTGTTGCCGATGTCAGCAATTAAATCCTTGGGCATAGCCTTCAGTTTGTTTAGCGACTGCTTGGACTGCTCCTTGGCCATTGGTTTGGCATATTTAAGTGTCAATTTTACTAATAGAACTTTTGCGTAGTTTAACACAACAAATAAAATATTTAGTAGTACTTTATGAAAATACAGCCAGATGGAAATTAAACTGTCTATGCCAAACATTTTGCAGCAACTAACTAGCTAAGAATTGAAAGCCTTTAACAGATTTATTTAGCAGTAAGCTGATTATATTTGTATTTATGATTATATCAGCTAAATATCAGCTTTTCTATCTTATACATAACTAAATTTTGTGCTTGATTTCAAGTGCAAATGAGGGACAATAAATTGCAGCAATAAAATCGTAACAAGTTGGTTAGATAGTTGAGTTAAAGTCTGTGTAGATAGTGACCAGAGTCATAGGTGTTTCCAGCTCAGCAAGTAACCAATTTTAAAGGCGCATGAGAAACAAATTATTTGGCTGTTTACGTGGCGTATGCGTTATATGCCAACATATTAACTTGGTGTAAACGAAATTTAATTGCCAGCGTAGCTGTTTACGAGCTATTGAAGTTTCAGTTGCACAAGCAGAGCCCAAGCAAGTTAAATTAAGACGAGGGTTGAGCGAGAAGTATGTGGAGTATAGGTAAGGGTTGATAAAGGCAGATAAAATGCTTATAAAATGGCTAAAATTGTAGCTAAGAGTCTTTTAGTTCATATCTTTATGCCAAAGGCAGTGGATAAAGTCAAACAATTTATTTTATTTGACCCCAAACTAGTTGAACAACCCTCGTAGCTTTTAACTTCAAAGGCGAACCCGATTTGTGTAACCCAAAGTTTTATCAGTGTTTACTTTGTATTTAGCATACGAGTGGTTGCGAAATAAAAATACAAATTCAAATTCAAGGGTTTTCTGGCTTTAATTCCTGTGTAAACACTTTAAATGCTGAAGCCTCCGCCTACCTACCATGTCTTACAGGGTATAGCATGAGCATGTCGGGTACTTAAGCCTACCTTGCTGAAGTACACACAACACACACACACTGCTGAATTTAAAGTGGTTTGTTTGTTGGCTTATTTATTTATTTTGCTTTGTGCCAGAAGTTGGCCAAAAGTTTTACAAATATGCGTTAGGCCAGTTAATTGGTTTTGACTTAAATTAAGTAATTTTAGCAACTTTAGTTCGATGTGAGTATCAAAGCCTCGCCAGCCGTCAGTGCAATGCTGTTAGTTTCTATTGCAGAGCTGCAAAAGTTTTGTAAAAGAATTTGAAACATAAGAAACTGAAATGCATTTTTAAAGCGCCTAAACTTACCCCACAGTGCGCTGGGAGTCCAGGCTGCTGAGCTGAAGGGTCAGCGGTGAAATCAAAGTCTTGTCGAAGTCACGAAGATCAATGGTTACCAGACTCTTACCCAAATTGGCCACATAAACGAAACTGACCGAATTGGCCAATGAGCTGGAAGCACAAATTACCATTAAGGACACGGTCGTAGCTTAAGAAACCCACTCACCGTTTGACCACAAAGACGTGTTCCTGGAGCACCGCATACTTGGTGTTCCCACTCTGCAAAGTCTTCGATTGTTTGCGTAATTCCACCAACTGTTTGTAGATCTTCAGATGTGAATTGTTAGCTGCTGATTCTACCTGCACATTGACCGTCTGATAGTCACTAGCCAGCGGCAGCCAAGTCTTGGTGCCTGTGGTGAAACCCGCATTTGTGCCACTCGTCCACTGGAAGGGCGTACGGCTGGGATCACGTGAGAACTCTTCGTAGATAGTTTGATTGGAATTGCAGGCCGCTGGATCCTGTGTGTCCTCCCAGCTAATCCAGCCATCGGTCATGCCCAGCTCCTCGCCCTGGTAGGTTACACTGGCTCCTGGCAGTATCATTACCAGCATAGTCATAGCATCCGTATTGGCCACGCCATAGCGACTGGCAGCACGACGCTGATCATGATTACCAATCACCCAGTTGGCCGTACGTCCTGGTGGCATATTCAACAGCCAGTTGTCCACTGCTGTCTTAATGGAACCGGCGGAGACGCCACTGCTGGCAGGCACTGTAATCAGATTGAAGTTAAAGGGCAAATGGGCGCCCTCCACCGATCGATTGCCATAGAACTGCATTGTGTATGCCGGCGGAGCGTAGGTTTCTATGAGCAGCACCCTCGTGTCACCCCCATGAATCCGCTGGTAATCATCCATCACTGTGCGCCACTGATAAGCCATATCAATGGTCTCAGCGCGATTCTCAATCAGCTCATTTTTCAAATAGCTGCGATTGTCCACATCATCAGTCAGGCCACTCACCTCCTCATCGGGATACTGGCCATTCTCATCGGGCTCCACCTCAAACAGCACAGGCACCGCATCACAGCGAAAACCAGCCACGCCCTCATCGAGCCAATAGCGCAACACTCGTTTCATTTGTGCCACAACCGCTGGATTGCGATAGTTCAAATCGGGTTGCTGCACCGCAAACTGATGCAGGTAATACTGTTGTCGCTCCTCGACCCACTGCCAGGCACTGCCACGGAATGCCTGCAGCCAGTTGGACGGTGGTTCCCGCTTACCCGTCTCCGCGTTGACCTTCCCATCGTGCCACACATAGTAGTCCTCGTAGCCCTTCTCCCGCTTCACGGACTTTTTGAACCAATCGTTCTCATCACTCGAATGATTGGGCACAAAGTCGAGTATAATTTTAAGATCCAATTCCTTGGCTTTCTTGATTAGTTTCCTGAAATCCTCGAGGGTACCATACTCCGGTTGTATGTCGTAGAAGTCGGAGATGTCGTAGCCAAAGTCCACCATGGGACTCTTGAAAATGGGTGAGAGCCAAGCAGCTGTGACACCCAAATCCTTGAGATACTCCAGCTTACTGGTGATGCCATTCAGATCTCCTATGCCATCGCCATCGGAGTCCATGAAGGAACGCGGATAGATCTGATAGAACTGCGCTGTTTCCCACCAATCCTTGGCTTTGCTGCCTGTGGTTGCTGCATCCTGGCAGCCCTGTGCTGGTATACAAAGCAGTAGTATACCCAGCAGCAAGTTAAGCAGTTTGTTATGTAGCAATGTTAATGTCATTTTGAATAACTGTTGTTCCATTGGGAGGCCTTTTAAAGCTTCATGTAGGCGACAAGTGACTGGGTTAAAGCTGATAAAGAAGCTTAGTTGCTTGAGCCTAGGAAGTGAAGTGTTTGATAAACTTCCTTTTAGACAGTCCAACAAAATAACATTTTATTTGAAGTGCAATTAATCAGCAATTACAAACAGTGTTGCACATTTAGCGGCTTTTAAGCCTTTACTGCACTTATTTAAAGCTAAACTGTTACATTTAAAAGTTGTCTTAGCTGTTTTCGTTTAGTTGTTTTCTTTACTAGCAAATTTATTCTTATTTAACCATTTTTTTATAGAGATTTTGAACTGATTTTGAGTGCAAGATAGTCTAAGGTAGCTTACAACTGTGTTTCCCTGTTTTATACCCTTTGAGGGTATATCCGAGACAGTAAAAGCTAGAAACGCCATGTTTGGATCGGATTACCATATACTATAACTCCAATAGGCCAAATCGGTCGAAAATAGGTAATTTATATGAAAAAACAAAGTTTGCTTCTGCTTCTTGCTTTACCGCGTTTTGTTTTGATTCTTCTACCGCTACCAGTTCTTTAGTTCATTTGAGCGATTCATTATCGATAAATTTATAATGAGTTTGAACTACGATACCGAATAATCGACTTTGATCAGCTGTTTAGTTGTATCGTTCGGGTTGGAGTTCGATTCCACTGATTTAACACGCAAAGTGAAGATTTCAATAAACTCAAGTCGGGATCGAACTACACACAGTGTATATTACAGTCCGGAGAGCCCACCTCTACTTTGTTTCTTGTTTGTACTTACACTGCTATCAAAGTAAACAACAGTTCAATTCAAGTGTTTGGTAAATTCCACAGCTACTTGACATGCACATAACATTTAAGAGCCGTCGAGTTGGCTGAAGACTCGAGTTGTATAAAAGACTCGCCCTTGATCACACACTCTGTAAGTGACTAAAATGCAGCCAATAAAAGTGTTAACTCTACTCCTCTCTGTAGTCGCTCTAAGCCAATGTTGTCAGGATGCAGCAGCCACAGGCAGCAAAACCAAGGATTGGTGGGAAACAGCGCAGTTCTATCAGATCTATCCGCGTTCATTCATGGACTCCGATGGCGATGGCATAGGAGATCTGAATGGCATCACCAGTAAGCTGGAGTATCTCAAGGATTTGGGTGTCACAGCTGCTTGGCTCTCACCCATTTTCAAAAGTCCCATGGTGGACTTTGGCTACGACATCTCCGACTTCTACGACATACAACCGGAGTATGGTACCCTCGAGGATTTCAGGAAACTAATCAAGAAAGCCAAGGAATTGGATCTTAAAATTATACTGGACTTTGTGCCCAATCATTCGAGTGATGAGAACGATTGGTTCAAAAAGTCCGTTAAGAGGGAGAAGGGCTATGAGGACTACTATGTGTGGCACGATGGGAAGGTCAACGCGGAGACGGGCAAGCGGGAGCCTCCTACAAATTGGTTGCAATACTTCCGAGGCAGCGCCTGGGAGTGGAATGAGGAGCGACAACAGTATTACCTACATCAGTTTGCGGTGCAACAGCCTGATCTCAACTATCGCAATCCAGCGGTTGTGGCACAAATGAAACGAGTGTTGCGCTACTGGCTGAATGAGGGCGTGTCTGGCTTCCGCTGTGATGCCTTGCCGCCTTTATTCGAAGTGCTGCCCGATGAGAATGGGCAGTATCCCGATGAGGTGGTGAGTGGAGCTACACAGGATGCAGATGATCGTGATTATTTGACTACCACATACATTGAGAATCAACCCGAGACTGTGGACATGGTTTATCAGTGGCGCACGGTGCTCGATGATCATCAGCGGATTTATGGCGGTAACTCAAGTGTGTTGCTCATTGAGACATATTCTCCAGCTTGGTTCACTATGCAGTTCTATGGCAATCGATCGGTGAATGGTGCCCATTTGCCATTCAACTTTAATCTGATCACTGTGATGGAACAGAGCGCATTGAGTGCAAGGAATGTGCAAAAAGCGATTGATCTGTGGCTGCAGAACATGCCAGCAGGACGCACAGCTAACTGGGTGGTAAGTACTCAAAGTGAGTTATGAATTAAATGGCTTATGTAAAAGACTTACCCATTTTAGCTAGGCAATCACGATAAACGCCGTGCAGCCAGTCGTTATGGCTTGGAAAACATTGATGCCATGAATATGCTGGTGATGATACTGCCCGGTGCCAGTGTTACCTACCAGGGCGAGGAGCTGGGGATGACCGATGGTGAAATTAGCTGGGAGGACACTGTTGACCCTTGGGGCTGCAATTCCAATCCAAATATCTACGAATTCTACACCAGAGACCCCGAACGCACGCCCTTCCACTGGACAGGTGGCACCAATGCGGGTTTCTCGCAGGGTCCCAGCACCTGGCTACCTTTGGCAGCGGATTACAAGACCGTAAATGTGGAGGTGGAGTCCACAGCTAAGCACTCACATCTTACCATTTATAAATCACTGATTGCGCTGCGGAGAAACTCTAAAACTTTACAAAACGGCAGCACCAAGTACCAAGTGCTCAATGAGGATGTTTTTGTGGTCAAGCGGTGGGTTAAACATTAAACTATTTAATTAAATTTATTTTATTAAATAATTTTATTTTTATTAATTTCTTTTAGCGCCCTCTCCGGTGCTGCTAGCATTGTCTATGTTGCCAATTTCGGCGCTGGAAGTGTCAGCGTGAATTTAGCCGAGTTTGACAAGACTTTGCCAGCTAGTTTGACATTACGCATACGCAGCTTGGACTCCACCAAAACTGAGGGGTAAGTGGCGTAACTCTAAGCCTGTATTAACTGTTTTTAACACATTACTTTCTTTAAAGCAATCAATATGCCAGCAGTGACTTAAGACTTGAACAAGGAGAGGCCTTAATATTCAGCACAGCATAAACAAACACATGAAATGGAATTAAATTGTATTTTTATTGATAGTTTGTTCACGTAAATATATTTAAATATATATTTATGTATATGCCGCTTAACAACATTTAGCTTGATTTCATTTGATCTTTGTTTAAACTGTTTTTGTTTATATTTGATTTAAAGTGTTGTGTGTTTTTGTTACTTATTTACATTAAATACATATACAAACTCACATTCATACACACAGATACACGTACAATTTGCTAACAATTAAACTTTTATAATTTGGCTAGACTTTAGTATATATATATATATATATTATATATTTTATAAACGAGTATATAAATAATATCAATTAATACTAGTTGCGTGTTTATCTTTTACTTCTTTTATCACCTAATTTTGCTTAGATCAGCTAGAGATACATTGTGGAAATGCCAAACCGCGGTACGTATACGTAATATTAATTTTAACTTTTTATA
Source organism: Drosophila acutilabella (assembly GCA_035046005.1). Classification (NCBI taxonomy): domain Eukaryota; kingdom Metazoa; phylum Arthropoda; class Insecta; order Diptera; family Drosophilidae; genus Drosophila; species Drosophila acutilabella. The sequence goes on along the minus strand of JAWNOK010000024.1, from coordinate 7,946,869 downwards.
TAGAGTACAAAATGGAGAACATATGCCTAAGTACTAACAGTGTATATACAGCTTAGATGTAATTATAATGCCTTTAACCGACCCTTTGACGTCTGAGTATTTTCAAAAAACACTCTAAACAATTAAAATTTACATTGCTGCTGGGCTCAAACAACAAAGTAAATGCAATTGTCAAAAGACGTCACAAAATGTCGCAAAAGGGTTGCAGGTGTGTTGTGTAGTGTAGTGTTTATTGGGGGCAACCCTTTTGTAACAGTGCAAGGGTGTGTACTGAGTGTGTGTGTGTGTTCTTAAATGCTAAATGCTCTGCAACTTAGGCTAACAGTTAGTTTAAGTACGAGATTAGTTTTGGTTTTGGTTTTGGTTTCAGAAAACACACATTTTTCAAATTATATCACATTTTTCTTCTCCTTTTTTTTTTGGTATTTTATTTGATTTTAGTTTAAATTGTTAGCTGTAAACCACACGCTAGTTATGACTAGTTAAGCTTAAACATTAGATAAAACATTTAAAACAGTATTCGCAAACTTTGAAATGATTCAATTATTAAATCTGGCTGACATTAAGTACGGTATTTTTTTGGTATTTTTTAGTATTTTTTGGTATTTTTTTGGTATTTTTTTTAGTATTTTATTTTGTTTAGCTTTTTTTGATTTATTCGTTGGGTATTGCTGTTGAAATCATAGAATTTGCAAACACTTCGACAACGTTTGGCAGGAAGCGCAGTAAAATATTCAATTGCAATTATTTGTCGATTAATTTGATTTAAATTGTTGCATTTTTTTTTGGTTTTAGCTTGAAATATTTTTAAATAAAATTTCTAACTATTTGCTGCTTTTGCTAAGCTTTTTCACTCCCATTTTTACCTGTCTTTAAACTGGTATTGCAGCGCGCTTTTTGCTGCTGCCGTTGCCAATTGTTGTGGCACTTCCGGTGCCGCTGCCAATGCTTGCCACATCGCTAGCGGCAGCATCGGTTGCAAGTACTTGTGGTTGATCATTTGCTGCATCCAGCTCGGATTGCTGCTGCTGCTGTTGTTGTTGCTGTTGTCGTTGCTGCTCCATCAGCAACTGCTGCTGCAATTGCTGTGCGTTTAGCTATAAATTCGTCTGTAAAACAGGAGCTCTTCTATTGACCTTTGTTGGAGTTGTGGCATCTGTTGCCAAAGTTGTTGCTGCTCCGCTGGTTACAGTTGCTGCCGTTGTTGTTGTTGCCGTTGGACTGTTGCTAGCAATATGATTGCTAGATGTGGCAACGACAACAACTGCATTGGTCTGACCATGATGCTGTTGATTGATTTTGTTGTTATTGGACACCACTTGCTCATCCTGTTGGCCACACTCATTGCCATTCGCATGTGGGGCTGTTGGCGTAACCGTTGTGGTATTATTTGGCACAAATTGATCGGCATAGGGTATTTGGCTATACGCATTGCTATCCAATGATGTAAAAATGCTCGACAATGCTATCGTTTGTGTGGCCATTTCACATAGTTTCTTGGCCTTAATCGAATGCTCTGCAAAAACACATCGAAAGAAAACACAAAAAGTGTTAGGAGTTAAGCTCAAATTTCAATCTGTTCAGATGCAGTTAGCAGAGCAGACCAGAGATTAAAACCAACCTGTTTCCGTGGGCGTGATATGTTTTTGAATTTTCTCCTCCTGTGCACAGGTGGCTGCCGTTACCACAGCAGCGGCCATCATCGATGATGGTCCTGTGCCTGCAGTGCGATGCATGTTGCCATAACGCGGTGGCATCATGCTCTGCCGCACATTACGCTCTGGCCGCACCAGGATTATGTAGAGCTGCAGAGAAACCAAAGAAGCCAGTGAAATGTTTGTGAATGAAGTTTTGAGTTGGAATTTACAACGGTTCGATAAGAAATGATTAAATTTTAAATTTTAAGATATTTGTAGCAAAGAACAATTAAATTTTTCTGTAGTTGCTTAAAGTTCAGTTTAAATTAATTTGAAAATATTTAATTGATTTATTTCAGACAGGTGTTTTAACCAAATTTCAGTTTGTTCAGTTTGAATGTCGGATTTGAGGTCTACTGAAAGTTCTGTTCGCCTGGTATTACAGCTGGAATATGCAAATTCCCAGTTGAATTCTCAGGCGAAAAGAAATCCACAGTAAGATACAACAGAATTTACAAGAGCCCAGTTTAACCGAAATAATGTTGTGCATCTGCTGATCACAGCGGCTAAGCAAAAAAGATCGGCGAAAGGCCAAAATCTAAGATTTCTTTGTGTGAAACACTAGGCGAACAGAAGCAGCAGCAAGTGGAAGAATTTTTATTCAATGTTATGTTAAACTACTGTTAATGTTAATTCAATGTTAATGTGAATGCTATGTTAATGCAAGGTAAATGCAATGTTGATGCACTGTTAATTCAATGTTAATGATAATGCAATGTTAATTCAATATTAATGTTAATGCAATGTTAATGTTAAGTCAATGTTAATGTTAAGTCAATGTTAATGTTAAGTCAAGGTTAATGTTAAGTCAATGTTAATGTTGAGTCAATGTTAACCTTAATGTTAATGTCAAGAAATTTTTGCATAGCAACCTGCTGATCATTCTGTTGGCCTGGTATTTAAGCATGAATTACTAACGATTTTGGTCCCTGCAAATCGCAGCGGTCAAGCAAAAAAAATCCACGGAAGACCAAAATCGAAGATTTCTTTGGGTGAAATACCAGGCGATCAGAATCGACAGCAAGCGTTAGACTGTAATTTAAATTCAATTACAGAGAGTAGAGTAGAGAGAAGCACACGTAAATAGTAAACAAACACACAAACCGTTTGTGCGCTCCGCTGGCGTCCGCGAACAATCACACAAACAGCGGCAGGGATCTCTGAGCGCAATTTGAATACAGAGCGGCAGAGTGTGAGACGGCAGCGAACAAACACACAAACCGTTCGGTCGCTCTGTTGGCGTCCGCGAACATTCACACAAACAGCGTCAGGGATCTCTAAGCGAATTGGGATATAGAGCGGGTGTCTGAGAGTGTGTGTGTTAGAGACGGCAGCGAACAAACACACAAACCGTTCGTGCGCTCAGCTGGCGTCCGCGAACAATCACACAAACAGCGGCAGGGATCTCTGAGCGGGTGTCTGAGAGTGTGTGTGCTAGAGACGGCAGCGAACACACACACACACCGTTCGCGCGCTCTGCTGGCGTCTGCGAACAATCACACAAACAGCGGCAGAGATCTCTAAGCGCAATTGGGATATAGAGCGGGTGTCTGAGAGTGTGTGTGCTAGAGACGGCAGCGAACACACACACAAACCGTTCGTGCGCTCAGCTGGCGTCCGCGAACAATCACACAAACAGCGGCAGGGATCTCTGAGCGGGTGTCTGAGAGTGTGTGTGCTAGAGACGGCAGCGAACACACACACACACCGTTCGTGCGCTCTGCTGGCGTCTGCGAACAATCACACAAACAGCGGCAGAGATCTCTAAGCGCAATTGGGATATAGAGCGGGTGTCTGAGAGTGTGTGTGCTAGAGACGGCAGCGAACACACACACAAACCGTTCGTGCGCTCAGCTGGCGTCTGCGAACAATCACACAAACAGAGGCAGAGATCTCTAAGCGCAATTGGGATATAGAGCGGGTGTCTGAGAGTGTGTGTGCTAGAGACGGCAGCGAACACACACACACACCGTTCGTGCGCTCAGCTGGCGTCCGCGAACAATCACACAAACAGCGGCAGAGATCTCTGAGCGCAATTAGCGCTGAGAGTGGGAGCCTGCTTAAGCTGCCGACAAACTTAATAGACCGCTCTACTCATTTAAGAGAACGGTGTCTAATTAAATGGAGGGTTATGTATTCTTTCTTGGAGCTTAATTTTGCTGCTTAAAGTATTTAATTTATATAAATGTATATTTTTATGTAAATTTCAAATGATTGATTAACCTAATGCCTGGAATTTTCCTTACTTTATTTTTAAACTGTGTTACTTTTAAAATTTCTATTTTAATCCTGGTATTTTTAGCACATATGTAAGCTTAACATATCTAAGCACTTTCCTTGGCTTTCCCTCTGTTTTAATTCTTTAAAATTCGAGTCTCAAGCTAGCCAGGCTAATTTTCTACTCGATCTACAATCGTCACTGTCAGTCATTAATCATACGCCCCATTGTACGCGTTGTACATGCAGCCAGTTGTACTCAATTTATGGTTTTGATGTTGCGTTACAGCCCACGCCACCCACAGCCCACCCACGACCACCCACGCCCACCCAAAAATGCTGTTATACCATTAGCAATTTCCCATTTGTGACTGTTGGCAATTATCATTAAAGGCTACACTGACACTGACTGGTCGAGCCAATGACATTCAAAAATTCAACGACATTAAATTGTCAGTGCTCGTTACGTAACGCAAGCAGAGAACGTATGTGTTACGTTACGTTACTCGCTGGCATGACATTGTTTTTGGTATTTTGACGCTATTTGCCCCCGTTTATTATTGTGTTGCGCATACAAACAATCAAACAAAGAGCGGAATGCCGCACAGGAAACAGACCAGTCGGACCAAGAAAACACGGACATGCACAAGGACCCACAAGGAGAGGGCGTGGGAGTGGGATAGGGGAATACGGAGACGGCTACGACTACGGCTACAAAGGCGGACACAAAGGCGAACAGAGAAATACATAAAAGGCAGCGCCGCCTGAGCTCGGAAGTTGGCCCAACCCTCTAGGGGAGGTAGACTAGCTATGGGCGTGGCAGCAGCAGTAGCTTGGGGAAAGGTGGAGGTGGGGACTGACAGTTTGTTATTAAGCTTCGAATCTAGTTTGCTTGCCATGGTTCAGTGATCCCGGTTGTTTTGTTGTTGACTTCGCTCTGCAGTTGGTACAACAGCAAATACTAAATTGCATTTTTATGGCTTGAGGTGTTTATGGCAGCCAACTAGGCAGGTGAGAGACAGTAAGTGGAAGAGAGATAGCATGTATGTAGGTATGTGTTTGGAAGCAAAGTGTGTATTATGTGACATCTGATAGCAATGCGAGTCCCACGAGTCCCTCGAGTCAGAGCAGTTGCAAATAAAGGCGACCTTTTGCAATTTACCGCCTGCTTAATAATGACAACTACATTTAGTATTTATTGCCACTGTACAGACTGATCATAAACATTACGATAACTATGCTGATAAGTAGAGCGGCTCAAATTAAGCAGAGACTAGAAAAAGACCCTTTTAAAGCACAGCAACTTATACTAAAACTATAGAAATTAATTTATTTTTCATTTCCCTTTTAGTTTTTAGCAACTAAATAAAATTGCTTTCATTTTGTAATTAAGGCAACGGAAATTGGCGAAAAATTGTTACAGTCCCATAAATTTTGGCTGCACAAATTCGATTTTAGTCTGTACTAAATTTACAAGTTGCTGACATCCCCGAATTGCTGCTGACTATTAAAAAGCACGCCCTTAGATACCGTATGCGGTAAATCTTGTAAACTGTCCAACTAAATAGTTCGTGAACTTTAATGTCCTCAGTTGCAAAAGTTGCAGCAGCGCTCAAGTCAATCCCCGGTAATCCCAGTCCCAAAGCACTGGCACTGCCACTGCCACTGGCACTGCCACTGAACCATTGGCTAAGTCTCGTACTGTGTCCATAAATTATTGCAGATATTAAGCTTGACTTGCAGTTTTGCTGTAGCTTAATGACCAATAATGAAGCATTATTAAAAATGTTGTAGCAAATAAACCTTGAACCTTTTCCTCATTCTCTTGTAGGGGAAATAAGAAATTGAGGCCACAGCTTTTCCTGCTGTTTAAAGTTTCTTTATTGCCGCGTTGATTGAACGCTTGAAAATGCCAACAAAGGATGTGGAGGCAAGTGCATACAAAAGGCAGCCAAAAGATACACTTTAAGTGGGAATTTGGTTGGCAGAATGGCTTAAAATAGACCCTGTATATTCAAACTTTAGATTCACATTAGTTTTTAATACGCTACTCTCACTAGTTAGTAGATAGAAGGGTTTATTTGAGCATATACACATAAAATGTATTTTAAGTTAGCATCTAAAAGTATGCTACGTTTTTTTTTAAACATAATAAGTGTAGGGAAAAGCTGCTGCTCTTTAGCGTACATAAGTTGAACTGAAAATACGCTCTACGTTGGAATGTGGTATGAGGAATGACTAAAAAATAGACCCTGTATCCTCTGCCTTATGAATTAATTCAGTTCTATCTACTTACTTCTTACTACATGCACTATTTAGTGGATAGAATGATTCATTTGATATTTATTTTAAGCAAGCAGCTAAAAGTATGCTTTGGTTTTTGTTCAAACGAAAATCAAATTAATTTCACTCATTAATGTAATTAACTGTTGGCATAAGAAAATCAAATTACATCAATACGTATAAAACGTATAAATGAAAGCACATTAACATCAGCTGACAATTGGCAAACTCATTGCAGACATTCGCATAAATTGTTAATGATGATATTAATTTCTTACCTTTGGCGAGAAGAGACACGCAATCGTCACGCTGGCCGACAGACTAATGGTCACCGACATGCTCGTAATTCTTAACGGCACGTGATTGGCAGTTCCAAAGTACAATGGAACAAAGGCCAGCCAAATAACGCAGGTGGTGTACATGGTAAAGCCTGAAATGAGCCAATTAATGGGTCAAACATTAATCCAAAGAATTATTTAAGGATTAAACGAGTGCAGTCAACCTTTGGCCAGCGACTTAAACCATAAAACTCTTTGTGGTATTAACTTAAACTAAGTAACTAATAAACTCAGCTGCCAAGAGTTGAGACTACACTGGAAAAAAGAAAAGTGTGTCAAATGATTAAAAGTGAGTGCACTTACCGATATGCTTGGATTCATTAAAAGCTTCTGGTATCTTGCGAGTGAGCACCGCATAAACGGTGCACACCACAATCAGTACAATGGGATAAAAGAACGCAATCATATAGGAGGCATCTATGTACGAATCGCACACCAGCAAATTATCCTCGCGTGTCGGATAATGAGGCATTGCATGTGATGGAGCAATCACCATCCAAACGCCGTTAATGAGTATCTGCAATGATGAGATGGACAAGCAACAAATGAAAGTAGAAGCAGAGAAGCGTAAGTGAAAGACAGATGAACAATTGAAAGTAAAGTAGAGAGTCAAAAGGAGCACAGACTGTGTCTATTTTAGCGCTGCTTACCTGTACACTGACCAGGCACGTGCAAATCACTAACTGCGATTTTGGACTAATGAATGAGGGTCGTTTCGCCGACTGTTTGCCCGCCTTGAAGATGCGAGCAATGCGATTTGTTTTGGTTAACAAAGCAGCGTAGACAACCGTAAAACAGAATCCCACACCAAAGCTAAGGAAAGACATGAGACAGATAAATATTTGAGTATAACAACAAATACACAGCACAAAATTAAGTCGTAGTAAAATATAAAGCTTTAATTTCAGCTTTTATTTAGGGAATTTAAAAGGCAAATTAAATACCAGTTAAACTGGGCTTTAAATTTGAAAAGAATACAAGACTTGTTTAGTTTAAATATGCCCAGCTCGTATTGCTGACATCGTTTAAGCTCTGCATAACGTATTTATTATTACTGTACACAAGCGTAATGAATACACTTACCGCTGAATGGCACACACAATGTTTGTTGGTTTTAGCACAAGGGCAAAGGTCACGCCATAGCACATGAATATGCCAGCCAGCAGAATGTAGCTCAGCTCTCGACCAGATGCACGCACAATGGGTGTATCGTTGTGCCTAGAGAGGGAGAGGAGATAGGTAGAAAAGTTTGCTATAAATTATAGTTATGATGGTCATGCATGTTATTTATAAAGTTTTAATTGTGCAACTACAGCACCAATTAAATTGCAACTTGTGCAAAGACATAAAACTTTTTTTATTGCTCGTATATCTTTGGCAGTGCGAACACACCCTCTAAAACACACACATACACAGACACTTCCTGCTCGTTACCTGACAAACACGCCCACAACAAAGAGCGTTATCAATATGCCGGTTGCACTAAAGGCCATGGCTCCAATGGCCCAAGCGGATTCTGGTCTCAGGTATACCTCCGGTATGGGACGACAGTATTGCTTGTGTGCATCGGGTAGTGTGCCCAGCTTACAGACCAGGCATTGCGTCTCATCGTCCGGATGCCGTATCTGCAAATGTACAAAACCACAAAAATTTTAAAGACATGCATTTTGTAAAGAAAATGCTAAAGTAACCCATAATTATCTTAAGTGCTTCATTGTGTTACATTTTAATGGGTTGCCTGCGTCGCATTGTGAGCTTTGAGACTTGATTTCCCACGGGCTACAAAAGTATTGCATACTTTTAGGTGCTGCGCTCAAATCCTTCAGCTGTTTTGTCTGGCACATAATACAACACATTTTTGCTTTTAACATGATTAATGTGATTGATTAAAAATATATAAAAATTGTTTGTTTATTTTTGCCAGAGCTTTTGCTACCCACATTTATTTAAATGCTAAACCAATAAACTTTTTGACTGCCAAATGAAATTATTTAAACAAACTCATTTCGCTTTGGGCACTGCTTTATCGAATTAATTAATAATTGAAGTTTTGGTGGCTAATTAAAACTTTTGTGTTGCAGCTGACACATTCTACCTGTTGTATGTGCACTTATGTCTGTCGTTACCATTAAATACCCCTAGGTACTATCACTTTTTGTCTGTTCTAGAGTTGAATTTCCACTGTATGCTTTATTTATTTCTATATTATTTAATTTCAACTCTAAGTCTCTAACTCACTACATTACATTTCAATCACGACAAAAGCTGTGCAAATAAATTACATAACTTACGCCACCTTCAACGTAGTTACCCCCTGTAGCCCCATCCATTAACACTTCTGTGCTCTCCATTTTACTCACAAAACTAAATTTATTGCAAAGCAATGCAATCGAGATGTTCAACTTGCTGTTGTGCTCATGCTGCTTAAATTGAAGTGCACTGATAGAAATTTGAGCAGGGAGAAGACCAGGTCTTCATGCTTTTTATTCAATTTGCTTGTCTGCTTTCTTTTCTGTCAGTGTGAGCCATAGTAGTTGTATACCACTTACTTGATAAGTTGTACAATTGAAGCAGTGCCAACAGCAACTCTCACCCTCCACATATCTCTTGGCCTGTCCACGTTCGCAGGGCAGACTGCAAACAGATTCCGGTGGTTTCGGATGCAACAGCTTGAACTTTACCTCTGAAAATGATTTGAAATGTTAAACGTTATCAGCAAATACTTGTTGCACATTTTTGGTTGGTTGTTTACACGCTTGCTTGCATTTTGTTTGCTGTTCACTTACCGGACATGTTAAGACGCAGTTCGCCCTCATAGTATTCACCGACCTTGACCCAATGGTACTGACCAGCGGCGGACTGTTTGAAGTGTATGATATTATAGCGTGCGGGTCCATCGCCATTGCCATCAAAGCGAAAATCATCGCCGCTGAGGCCTGGAGAAATAAAATAAAATGCTTGGGGTTAAAATGCGTTTACGGCCTGACGCCCTGACGCCCTGAGAACTTGGCCTAAACTCCCTTAGGACACAGCGACTGCTGCTTCTTATCAGAAAATTGACAATTTGCGCGAGTTTTGCGTCGAGTGGTCGTCGACTGTCGAGCTCAGCTCAGCTCAGCTCTCTTTCTTGTATAATTTATTGAATTTCAAATTGAGTTCAATGACGATGGCAAGCAAGTCAATTTTCCGCTCGAAAGCATGGCCAATACGCATTGTGGGCTAACAGCTAAGTACGACTAAGACTTAGGGCATGACAGCAGAAGTTCTATATCCACCTTCTACCCCCTCCCTCCTTTGTGGGTTATATACACTTGAATTACTTGTGCAATTCTCTACACTTGACAGGCATTTTCACACTTAAACTAAATGCTAAAACTCAACTAAATCCCTGCATAACACAAGAGTTCTCACTTAACACTCAAGTTAAATGACCAGCCTGAGTTCTAGAGCATTAAAGCCTGTTTAAAGGGGGTAGAGGAGTATTAAAGCCATTTGATTTATAGTTCAATAAGAAGTATGATTTCGGTACCTAATTTTCTGTAACTTTCCCTTTTCAGAAACCCCATAAAATTAACGTTTTGTGGTCCAAATATCAAATTATGCAATTAACTAATTATTTCTTAATTTGCCTAACAAATTCACTGATTTAACTGGCTTTAACCGTGACTAGACTTGCTGCCAATTAGTCGACTTACCTTTGAATTCCACTTTGCGCAGGTATTTAAGCAAATCGGCTCCCTTCGTGGGTTTCATGGCATCACAGAGCGTAGGACGGCCACCGCACAAATCGCGATGCATGTCCCTGCAAAAGATTGAACCAATTGTGAGAGGATGAATGTGGGTGGTTGCCTCTTTGTGGTTTTTGTGGCTTTAGGTTACCTTAAGGCGTATGCAAATGCCATTACCGCATCGCTAACGAACTGCAGCTGATCCTCAAAGTCGGTATTATTGCGAGATAAACGCTCTTTCTTGGTGCAGCTGCGTGTATAGTTGTTGTAGGGTGTGCTAGTGCTGCCTGGATAACGGCATTTGAAATGGTCCTCCCAGAACTCTGTAAACATAGACCAGGATTAGCACTGCCCTGCCCAACTGCCTGCCGCTGACATTTTACACCTACCTACAAACCAGGGATTTCGTTGGTTGTTTTCCACGGTCAAATTGAGAAAGTATTCTTCAAAGCCGTGCACGGGATTCGCCTGCGGCTGCACGGACAGTGTGCCCTCCACCTAAGGGAAGAAATGTAGAGAACACACGTTGCGTTTGCGTAATTAATTGAAGTTCAGGAGCTTCAGGCGTTAGGGGTGTCTACTAGTTGAAGGATTTAGGTTGCTGGTTGATAGCATAAATTAATTTAACATTTGCCACGCCCTATTCCTAGGCACACACACACACACACAAACAATTTATTTCAATTAAACCATAATTCATCATGGGTAAGTTTTTTGTCTACCTTACTCCTTGGCAACACTTTTGTCTATGGCACATCATTTATAAATTTGTAGTTGGTGTAGTGTCATGTCACCGCACGCCTTCCGTCACTCAGCTGCGGGTGTGCCACATCAACAACTCGACATGCAATACATTAATCACACTTTCCCGCACATTTAAGCTCATAATTTCCCACCCACGACCACCCACGACCATTTTCAGTTACTACTTGCCTCCGGTTCATAGTAATCAGAGACGAGATTTCGTGCACTCCAGCCATCAGAACCAATCCAGGAGAAGGCTCCTGTTGCATTCGCACGCCGCACGGCACGCATCACTTGACGCACTTCCTGATCCGAGCCAAATATAATTGCGCCTGTGTAAGAGAAGAGTTTTATTATGCAGTTAAACAGAAAAAGTTGTAATTTAATTGTTTTAAAAATTCAATCAGCCATTTTTCATGCGTCATTTGAGTCGCTTTTGTTGCAGTTTTTATACCCGTTACTCGTAGAGTGCAGAGTAGTAGTCGTTGGAATGTATGTAACAGGCAGAAGGAGGCGTGACAGATTCCATATTGTATATATATTAATGATCAGCATCAATAGCTGAGTCGATATATGTCCGTCTGTCTGTCCGTCTGTATGAACAAACGAATCTCAGCAACTATAAGAGCTAGAAGGACCCGAGTGGTCGCAAATGAAAGTTAAAATGCCCAAGCAGTACAAGTTTGTTTTTGTTTTTTGACACGCCCACTTGAGGGCGCTCTATGGTTATATAAATGTAAAAACAGGTAAGAATAGCATGTTTTAGTATAGAAAACTTTTTTGTTAGTTCTTTTAACCCAACCAAATTCACATGGGATATACATATCTATGGCATACATATACTGACCAAGTTTGATCCAAATCGATCTACTATATCGTATAGCTCGCATAGGGACAATCGGTCAAAAATTTGCATTTAGTATGAATTTGTATGAAAATTTTCTGCATTTACCAAGCTATCTTAATGAAACTGATACAGAATAAATTGATCAATAACATAAATGTACTGACCAAGTTTCACCCAAATCGAACTACTATATCGTATAGCTCCCATAGGAACAATCGGTCAAAAATTTGCTTCTTGTATGAAAATTTTCTGTATTTACCAAGCTATCTTAATAAAACTGATACAGAATAAATTAATCAATAACATAAATGTACTGATTAAGTTTCATACAAATCGTTTGACTATATCGTATAGCTCCCATAGGAACCATCGGTCGAACATTAAGTAACGGGTATCCTAAAGTCGCGTGCGACTAAAGCATTCTTTCTTCTTTTTTATACAATTTTCAATGGCTGCTGTCGAAGTTTCATTGTTTGTTTATTTGTGAAACTTATGCAACGCTTCCAGGTAGTAATTAATATTGAAATTGTAGTCAAGTTTTAAGCTTTTTACACACACACACACATGAAGAGCAAATGTGTTCAACTCGAGTACCATTTGTTTTTTAGCTTTGGCACTTTTATTAAATGCTGTGAACAAGCTTTTAAATGTCGTGCTCAAACATAATTGAATGCATTTCATTTGATTTTTACGCCAAGAGCAAAAAACTGTGTGTGAAAAGTGACTTTCATTTATTGCCTTCACCACAAAAAAGTGTAGAGAAATAAAATGAAATGAAAGCAAACCAGCAAACAGTCAATGAAAATAATTTTTCATGCCATTTTTCATACCATTTTTATATGATGACAAACGCCAACTGCGTCAATCATACGCCCTGTGGTACACAATTATAATTCAAAAAGCATTCAAATCGCTTTCATGCCCTGTAGACATGCGTCTAGCATAAAAGGTATTTTATTACACACATTTACATTGAGCCAGTTTGAGGGCAACTTACAGTCGAGCTGTGTGGCTGTGCGGTATTTAAATTTGTATTGATTTGCAAATATTAATCAAATGCCAGTTACAGAATTCACTTCTATATTATATTAAAAATAATTACCGTCTCGACTTTTTATGCATGTCATTAATCAGCAACGACTGCCAATGAAAAGCACATGGCACAGCAGTGGCTCAAGTCAAACTCAATCTATTCGGTGGGCCAATAATGTTAACGGTTCACTCTCCAGTTCTTGGTCTATTGATTTACATAAAAGCACCATCAGGAGTCGTTATAAAAAATAAAGAAATAAATACACTGAGTACCAAAAGGTCGTTGCCAAACCTTTTGAAAAAAGGGGTTCGTTCTTGCACACAATCATTATTTATTGTGATTTGTGATTTGACGCCGTTTACCGACACTGCCCTGGCCCTACATTAAATGGCTTCCCCCCGTCCCCCCGTTCACCCCTCTAAGACTTTTGCTCAATACTTCGCTCATTTTCTTGCGACGATTAATCAAACTGACAAAGTATTTTTGCCTCCAAACATTTTTGCATATATGTATGTGAGTATGATGTCGTTGCCTTAAAAATAATGCTCCAAATTGTAACTGTAACTGCGAACTGCCAAAGGGTGGGGAAAACTTTATGTATGTCTGCTGCTGCCTCTCTCTCTCTCTCTCTCTCTCTCTGTCTCTCTGTGTTTGGCAGTGTTACATGCTTTTGCTCTTTATTGCATTCAAGTTGACTCTGTCACATTTCACTGGAATTTATTCCTGCGATTTGACAGGGTTAAATTAAGTAAGTACAAAAAAAATAAATGCGATTGTATACATCACGATTTAACCAAATTATTGCGTTGCCAGCACTAACAGCTTTAAATTTCCATTGAAAAATACATTTATTTGCGGTGCTGAAACTAGAGTTTGAAATTTCCAACGAATTTGCAAGAGAAGTGCAAAAATTTACACCGTTTCGTAATAAAATAATTCACTTTTGAGCTTTAAAAAAATGCAGTTTAAATTCCTCATTACTTTAGCTACATTAAATATTAAATATGTCGAATTTTACATAAATTTCCAAGCTCTAAACTTTTAAATTTCTACCACTGTGACTATAATTATTGAAATTATTTCCTGAGATTGAAAAACGTTTTAAATTTCGGTTACTGAAACTAGAGATTGGTATTTCATATAAATTTGGTATAGAAGTGCAAATATTTGCAGCGTTTCAAAATAAAATTATTAGTTTTTGAGCCTCCAAAAAATGCAGATTAAATTCTCCACTACTTTAACTAAACTAAATATTAAATATAGCAAATTTAACATAAAATGTTTCCCCTGTTAACTTTTAACACAGTGGTCCTTGTGGCTAAAACTATATAATTATAGTAAATATTTCCTTTGACGCTCTTGCAATTACTTGCAGCACGCAAGTTTCTGTAACTGATTTAATAATTACATTGCAATTAGTTAATGTTAACTGCACAATGATTAGTCAAGGTAAAGGTGAAGCTAAAAATCAATAGAAATATGCCAATTTTTAATAGCCAGCAGTTTAGTTTAACTACTGTTAGTAAATATACTAAGTCACGCACTAAATATGAGTTTACTTGAAGTTTGTAAGCACTTTCAGCTGGTCACTTGAGTGTAGAACAAAAGCGAGTGCTGGGAATACAGAAATGAAATTTGTTGCATGAAGGATGTAGATTGAAGCACTCACAAAGGCGGTGTCAATAAATGCTTTGAGCAGCTGTTGCTGCTGTGCCTGATTAAGTTTCGCTTAACTTTCAGCTGGGAACAAAAGCAAATCGATTATTTTTGGTATTGGACATTGGGGGGGATGATACATATTGAAAGTGGCAAGACAAAGAAGCCAAAAAGACACTGAAAGTGAGGAGACAAAATTATGGCACGAAACAAAAGTGAGTAGTAGACTGTTGGGGCTGATAAAATGTGACAACTGCAGTCGGCAGTCAGTGTATAGTGGGCAAAGAAAAAAAGGTGGCAATGTTGGTTGTCAGCATCAGTTTTGTCTGTCCATAACAATGAAAGTTATAACAATGAAAGTAACATAACCAAGAGACTCCGACTCTCTTTACTTTTAGGTAGTAGTCGTAGTCCTTGCTGACCATCAAGTGTCTGGCATCAATAAAACTGACACTTTGTCTCTGTCTCACAGCAGCATCATTAGCAACAGTGGGCACAGCAAAGTATACACACACACGTATACATATACATATAGAAATAACTGAGTGGGACATCAAGACCAAAATGTGAATCGTTAAGTGGCTGGATGGCAATATCTTGCTTATTGTTTGCATTTTGATAAGTTCGGGGCCAACACTTTGCTGGCCAGCAGCACAAACAACAACAAAGTGTGGCGCAAACTTGGCCAAGTGCTACCAAAAGTATCTTTCAAGAAGCTGGCTTTCAGTTTCCTTTCCTCTTCCTGTCTATTTCCTCCTTTGCTTATTTAATTAAGTATCGTAAAAGATTTCACTGTGTTTTTTATTGGTTTTGCTTTTGCTTCTGCGTTTCCTTTTAATGTTTGATTTTATCGTCGTCTTTTGTTGCTTTGATTTGCACTTGATATTGCTTTTTTATCGCAGTTAATTTGTTAATTTACATTTTGTCTGAAATTGAGGCTTTCATTGTGGATGCTATTGTTTTTTGGACATTGAAATAAATAAATAAATGCTAAATAAATACTATTTTCAGCTGAGATGCCTATCGCAATTTGTGTATTTAATCAAAACCAAATAATTACTTAACATTCGTAGATTTAATTCAACTGCTTGTTTGAGTTTTAGTGGCCTAAACTGCATAACTCTCTCAATTAAATAATTGTAATGCAACTATTGTTAACATTTATTATCAGTGCAGCTATTTACATAGAATTTAAATCATTTTTGGTAAAGGTATTCAAAAGTTTTCCTAGAAACAAATTGCAACGATTTATAAAAGTTAATTCCAGTTAACTTTAAGCAACAATTTCATGTCAAACTGAAGCTGTGCCATGTCAAAATATTTATTAAAACAAGCAAACAAAACAGAAACGAAAATAATTGTTAAAAAAATGTATAATAAATGGCTGAGAGTGTGAAATATTTGCATTTAATTCGAACGCTGCTGCACTGCACAACTTTTGGACATTAAGTAAGCCACGAAAACCAAAAAAAAATACAGCGTAAATTTATATACAATATTTAAAAAAAAACGAAGATATATATGTTATTATGCTGCTGCAGAGCACTTACCTCGGGCACGCGGTTTCGTCAGCAGTTTCTGCACAATATTATCGTATGCAATATCCTCAGCCACTCCTGAATCCTTGACGAGTTTCTCTTTAATGGCAATACAAATGTTATGGCGTGCTAGCAACTCCTCCAATTCCTCAAATGCCTGCAACGACACGTACACAAAAGAAAATGGAAATGGAAAATTGCCATGATAACTATGAAGCAGCAAAAGCCGGCGGCAGACCTGGCCATAAGTGGCATACATATTCCCCCCTTAATCCCCGCTCCCCCAACCCACATTCATTCGCTGTAATGCAACAAAAACAGAGAGCTTTCCGCAAAGCAAATATGCTCTCTACCAAAGTAGTGTAATCTTAAAGCTGCACTGAAAACATTAAGGGATACTTTCAGCAACACTTTAAACTTCTGACTTTAAAGGAATCAAAGTGCAGGCAATAAAGTAAAATGGAACTTGTATTATGTTAAAAGCATTTTGACTCCTACTCCTAGATAAATTCATAACTAAGAGTTGACAAAGTGCATGTGCTGACAAACTGAAACAAGAAAAACGAAAAGTGAAAAATGAAAAACTTACCTTGATGCCATAGTTGCTTTCCTCGTAAATAATCGAAACATAGGTCCATCCCATGCTCTTGACTATTTCAACCATGGCCTTCACCTGATAGTGATCAGATGGTATGGTACGTGAGAAGTACTCGAAACGCTGCTTATTGCTCAGTTCGGGGCTGGTGGAGAAATAGGAGACCTGCAACAAAAACAAAATGAAAGCAATAAAGTAAGCAAAATGTATGTATTTTATAAAAACTTTTTTGCCAAAAATTTGTATGCAATGGACTAGAGGAAAACTATTTGTAAACAGTGTAGTTCAACGAGTTGTGTTTTTTTTTGTTGAGGGGCAAAGCACAAACACGCCAAATATGACTTTGGTTGATTGATTTTCAATCAGTTTGGTAGCATAGACTGCGTACAGCTTTAGGTTGAAAAATATTTAATATTTAAACAGTTACGCAATGGGGGAGTTAAGGTAGTTCAGGCCTCAAGGTCATGAGGTTTTTCTGTAGACAGACAAATTTATTCCATTTACTTTTTAGCTACAATTTGTATAATTTATTTATTTAAGCTCAGTGGCGAACAAATGAATAATTAATTAATTACGGCTAGAATAAAATTCTAATAACTAAAAAAAAATAAATGTTTTTCTGGGAATTTAAACCTTTTTTTAATAACTAAAAGCTACATTCCATTGTACACTTTTATAGTAAACTGTTTGGAGCAGAACAGACTATTGTTTACTTTAAAAGAAACTTCATTTGAGTTTCTTCGGAAACACTTCTCCTACAGTCACTTCATACATAGATTTCTGAAGTTTTTCTTTTTGCTGGGTATCTGTCTGTTTTTCACCGCAACTGCTGTCATATCCGTTAAAGGTATTCGCTTGATTTTGCAAAGCTGAGCAGGCAACGAACTGCAGCAGCCACAGACTTTGCAAACAATGCAGTCAACTCAAAGTCGAAGTTGAAGCCCGAAAGCATTTCCCGCATTTTACACACTTCCCACACATTTCAGAGCCCTGTTTGTCGGCATCGTTTTGAAAGTTTTTTTTTTGCTGGGTGCGAATAAGAAAACCCGCTGGGAATGCCACTAAAATCCAATTTCACGCACAAATTAACGCCGTGGAATTTGCAAAGTCGTTGACGAAACTACTCCTTAAATACAAATGGGGCGGGTTCAGAGGTTGTGAGGCGTGGCAATTAAACCAATTGCATTTTGCAGTCAAAAAATTAAAATGCAGGAGGCAAAGGGAAATGTGAAAAATGAGAAGTGAAAAGTGGCAAGTGGAATGGAAGTGCAAATGAAAGCTGGGAGTGTCCTGTGGTCCTTTGATCTGCTGCCTCGGTAGTTCCAAGTGTTTAGCCAACTACTTGATTTCTAATTAAGTGTCATTATCTTCAGAAGTGCACTTAGTTTTCATTCCCCTAGTTTCCTTCGTCGCTTTTCTTCTACTTTGCTGTCAACAATTTTTGGGCAAAGTGTTTTCCTAGTCTTGGAGAGTCTCAGATAATGAAATTCACAGAACGCTGTGTAAACTGTCGGTGCTTTGTGAAAAGTTGTTCAAGCATTTAAATGAGGTGTGGAATTGAGCATGTGTGTGTTTGTGTTCGTAAGTCGGTGTGTGGGTCTAAATCACAGTGCATCGTTTTAAATTTTAGCTGTAAGAGTAAGCCTTTGGATGTTTTACTGCATCTTTAAAAAGAGCACAATACTTTATACAATATTACTCCTTGAAAAATTTGCTTGTTAAAATTGTTAAACTTTAAAGCAAAATATTACTATCTATATTTTACAACTCCATTTAACAGTAGTCTGTTTAACATAAAATAAAATAATTTTGTTGATAACTATCAGTTGTTATATTTAAAGTTATTTGTTTAGTTTGCTTCTATTAACTGTGCTGTGTTTTCCAGTTGTTGTTATTTAATTAGAGATGATAATATGTCAAAAGCTTCTTATGATCGTCGACTTCGTAAAAGCTCGGCTCCGCAAAGCTCACTTCGACAGTGAAAGCTTTCAGCGAACACAATTTCACCATCGCTAATCGTTTAGTTCCTTTTGCGCATTCGTTTTTTCTGCACGCTTAATTATGTGCTCCGCGTTGCTAGCTTGAAAGAATTGTTAATTTCGGTCCAATCGGCTTAAATTAGGTGTCAATCGAAAGAGCGCCGTCGTGTGCACAATATTCATATAAAAAATTTTTAAGGTATTATGGATTATCCACTTTAATTAACGTTTGCAAATTTTTCTGTCAGCGGAGTCCCAGGTGGCGGCCAACATATCTTCGTTTTGCGCGCATACCGCCATATTTTTTCACGCTCTCACACTTCCAGTTTAATGCATTATTCTAGTGTGCGCCACTGTCTTTGCTCTCTTTGTCGGCGTCGGTAACGCTGTTGTTGTAAATTCTTAGGCGCGCGCTCTTTTGATTGCCACCGTCTTTGCTCTCTTTGTCAGTGAACGCTGTTGTTCTTAAGTTCGCGCTCTTAAGTATGCATTAGAATGCATGCCTAGCTTCGTGTCCGTTTCTCTTTTAATTTCGTTCACTCGCTCGCTAGGCTGGCTGTTTTTTGGGTGTGTGCGTGTAATTCCGCAAGTCAATGTATATATTGTTTTTCTTCAAGCTCGCAATCAAAAAGTCTACTACACCAATGCGTTTTGTGTTTTGCCGTCGGCAAGTTTAAAATAAAGGGAAACAAATGACGTGATATGTTTTTAATTGTCATGAAGTGAAAAATATCAGTGCAGTTCAAAGTGCAAAGTGCAGTGCAGTGAATAAACTGCCTAAAAGTGCAGTGTAAAATGTGGCGTGCAGAGAAATTAATTAATTGCAGTGTATAAAGTCCAAGAAAATAGTAAAATGCAAGCTGATCTAATTTTTTTTGCTTCCATGCTTCCCGAAAATTATCGGCAGAGTCCCTAAAAGTCTATACAAGTAAAATGTTAAAAGTGTTGTGCTGTGTAAGAAGTGTTGCGCCATGAAAGAAGTGCAGGAAAGTAAACAAAGATCCCAATCCCAAAAAATAATAAAATGCAAAGCTGATCTAATTTTTTTTTTTTTTTTTCTCAATGTTTTCCAAAATTGAAAGGCGGAGATCATAAATGTGTATACAAGTGAAGTGTTAAAAGTGTTGGGCTATGAATAAAATGAAATGCAATGTAAAAAATGTGAAAAGTTTAAAAACGCATTGTAAAAAGTGTTGTGCAGTGAAAGAAGTGCCGTGCAGTTAATAAACTGCCTAAATAGCAGTGTAATATGTGTTGCACAGAGAAAATATTTAAGTGCAGTCTTTGAAATGCAAGCTGAAGTCAAATGCAAAGCTGATCACATTTTTTTGTTTTTTTTGTTTCCATGATTTTCAAACTTGATCGGCAGAGTGCATAAAGGTATATATAAATGAAGTGTATAAAGTGTTGGGCTATGATAAAATTTAAATGCAGTGTATAAAGTGTTAAAGTTTAGTGTAAAAGTGATGGGCGATGAGAAAAGCAAAGTACATTGTATAAATTTCTCACTGAAAATTACTAAGTTGTGAGTGTTTAATGAGCAATAACTTAAAAATTTAAATTTTTTTGAATTCTTTTGGAAAAGCAAATTTTTGATTGACTAATAATGATTGCCATTGTAGTTTTACATTATTTTTATTAAATTTTCTAATGTAATTTCTTTATTGTCTTTCAGATCACTTTTTCAACTACACGCCTGGTTTTTAAAACTAGAAAGCATTGATCGGTAAGTGGCTTAAAACTTGAATTACCATTGAATACTTTTGCATAAAACCATTTTCTTCATAAAATAAAATAAATAGTAGCTATTTGATTGACTTTTAATGTTTTAGATTGTTTAATATTTTTTTTATAAATTTTGTTAGTGTAATGTCCTTATTATCTTTTAGGCTCCTCTTACAATTTGACGCATGGTTTTTGAAACTGGAAATCATTGATCGGTTAGTGGCTTTAAACTTGAATTACCATTGAATACTTTTGCATAAAATTATATTCTTCTTATAATAAAAAATAGTAGCTATTTGATTGACTATTAATGTTAAATTTATACATTATTTCATTATACTTTTAATGTAATGTCTTTATTATCTTACAGGCCCCTCTTGCAATTTTACGCATGGTTTTTAAAACTAGAAAACTTTCATCGGTAAGTGGCTTTAAAAATTAAAAACCATTAAATACTTTTGCATTAAACTATTTTCTTCTAATATTAAATCATTATTAGATTAAATTTTTTAATGTAATGTCTTATTTGTCTTTCAGGCAACTCTTACAATTTTACGCATGGTTTTAAAACCACAAAATATTGATCGGTAAGTGGCTTTAATTACCATTGAATACTTTTTCATACAACTATTTTCCTCATGTTATACAAAAATAGTAGCTGTTCGTTTTTTAATTTGATTACCAATTGATTCACATTAAAATATGTTGTTAGTTCTAAATGCAGTTGGACAATTTTTATAAAACTATTTTATTTATATTTGGTAATTAAAAAAATTTATAAATATTTTTTTTAGCTATGTTTTTGTGGCTTTTTATGTGCACAAAAATAAGTCCTTTACATTTGACTTACTCAACTGTAGCCCTTCTTAGTAGAAAGTTCTGTCGTTCACATAAAAGCTCTTTGACTCTTTGACTTTTGGCCTTAAAACTCGTTAGGACGACAAATGGAAAAACAGTCAAATGAATACCAAAATGGCCAACTTGGCCACCTTGACTTTCAGCATGTAATTTCAACTCAGCTCAGGAATTTTGTTTGTTCATTTGGTGGAGGAAAAAAGCATCAGAGTCCGACTGGAATTGCAATCAAATGTTACGTTTGATTTATGGCCATTTTGGATGCTGCTCTTTTTCAACTTGCACTCAGTGAATGACTCTACCACAAATGTGAATGTGTGAGTGTGTGTGTGTGTGCGCACTTTACGGTTTACTTGTCTTTTAGCCTGCTGCGTTGTCATATATTGACTTTTGGCTGTTGCTCACGTAGTGGCAACACTGCGGCTACTCAATCTCCCATTTGTAACGTGACTTTACGACCGTCGCAGAGCAAAGTAAACAGGCTAAAGTAACGACAGTAGCATCGCTAGCGGAAGTTAAAGCAATAAAGTTGCCCTTGGCATTGCTATTTGTGCAGCAGCTGCACTTTACTTGATTTGTTGCCTACTAATTTAATGGCAACATTTTGTTCCTAAAACTAATTTGCCGTTGAGAGTAATACGACAAATTTCGTGTACTTGTGTGTGTGTTTGTGTGCTTTTTAATTACAGCCGCAAAAAGTTGCAACTGCTTCTGTGTGTGGCCTCAGCTGCAGAAAGTTGCAATACAAATGACAGACGCAAATTGTCAACAAATACAGTTAGAAATAGCAAAAGTTACGAATACAAACGTCATGAAGCTTCACAGTGGGTTACCTACCTGTGGTATGCGAAACAATCTCAGCAAATTGGCCACCTGTATGGATGTCACAGAGGAAGCAGCTCCAACAACACCAGAAATGACCTTTCTAACTTGCGTTTTATTGCAGTGATATTCGGCATCGTCTATGTTGCTAATTGAACCTGCAAAAAATAACAGAAAATGCAAACACAATTTTAATTAAATCATAAACAGTTAAATAAATATTATCACCATAAATTATTGAAAATAGTTTGTTTGTTGATTAATTAGTTAATTTAACTTTTAATAAATTGTAAATACTCTACACACAGTTCTCCCAAAGCTGTTTGTTTTAGGTAGAATACTGGAAAATTCCATAATGCAATAAGTTTTTAATTATATGTGTAAACTAATGTTTCAAACGGCTTAATTGGTAAACAAATTTTTGTTTAAACGTTCATGGCTTTCTATTGACATTTTAAAATTATGGCTATATTAATTTATAAATTCCTTACATATTTTGTTGCACCTAAGTCCAAACTTATAAACATTTAATTTGAAAATAATATAGAATAAAATTTATATTATTAGTAAATATTTGCGGTTTCTATTACACAGTTTCCTAAAGCTATTTTTGTATGTTAATTACTGTAAAGTTCTGTAATAGACTTAAATTCATTTCAATTATAAATGCATAACAATAATTAACAGCAACATAATAAGTAAACATACTTAATTTGTTCAAATTTACTTCCTTTACTATATTAATTCTTTAAATTTCTTCTTTCACCTTTCGAATAAATGGAATGTTGTCAGCAAACGCATTGAAAATTCCAAAGTTCACGTATTAAAGTTGTGCAAATATTTATCTACAGTTGGTCATTTTGCATTTTTTCTTTTCAGTCTTTTAGAAAAAGCGGTTTCCTTCCTATACACAGCTCATTTGCATACTTGTGTTAATGTTTGAAAACTTCTCACTATTTTAATTATAAAAGTTTGTTTGTTTGTTTGTTTGTTGCGCTCAAATGCATTTAGTAGTTCAAGGGAGCTCGAAGGGTGCTGTACTTTGTGTGAGGCACACTTTTTTACTTTTTTCATACTTTTTTTCCTTGATAATTATAATCAGCAATTCAATGTTATTTATGTTTAAGTTTTCGTCTCGCTTAGTTTTATTTTTTAATTTTTTGTATATTTTTTTACAACATTTTTCTGCTTAGATTGCTGCAATTTATTTTCAGTTTTTCAGCTGATTGCCTTCTGTTCAACCATTCGTGAGATTTTATTGCTTTCTGGGGAAATATTAATTTGTTTTGATATAAATTGCTTTAAAAAGCGTAAAAGAGCTGCTTAATATGTTTTAATAACGGAATTTTACTTTTTACTCTGTTACTATTTAAAAAAATAATTAAATTTAATTTAAAATAATTTTTATTATTTAATAATTGGAAAAATATATTAAAATTGTATTGAATTTAACAGTTTTTAAAATTCTTATGCATATCATAAATAACATTTTTGAGGCAATTTTTAAAGCAACTTATTTTGTTAAAATAAATTAATTTTCATTAAAAAAATTGCTTTACAACTTAGTTCCTAATTTGAACTACACAGAGTCAGCCTTTGTATAAGGAAACTTTTCCTGGTTTGCTTCAATCAAAGTGAACTTTTCTCAATTTAATTCGCTTAAAATAGAGGCAGACAAAACAGACTGCTAAGAGATTAAAAACATTTGGGTTAACTACTATAATGCGAATGCCACGCCCACTGTACGCCAATGCTAACGCCCCCATTGTGGTAGCTGCCCTTAAATACAAATTAATTAACTCTATCGGTACGGCCGGAAAATCGTTGGGCAAATGAAAACGGAGTATTTGTAATGTGATGTGATGTGATGCGATGTTATGATGATAATGACGGTGATGATGACTTGTGTTTTTGGCCTCGGGCCTTGGGTGTTGGTCGGGCTCAAATAAATGGCCAGAGGGGCGTTTGGCTGTCTTATAGTTTGCGGCACGCCTAATCCTGTCAATATAATTCAGTGACTTGGAAAATTATATTTTCCCATACGTCAGATGTGAGCAACATGGATTGCCAGTCGTTTTTGCGGTATGTCGCTCAAATAAATCCTTGCCGCGCACATAAATAATGAAATTATGGAGATTAGAAAGTGTTCAGGCCTAGCCCAAGACCAAGGACAACGACAACGACGAGAACAAGGACACCAGTTCCCTTCAATCGTTTGTCCTTTTTGTTCAGGCGCAATTGATTATAGATCGTTGACTTTGTCTCCTGCGCCTCTTTGTTACCAGATAAATGTAATAAGCGTTACGTTTATGTGCCCTGGCAATGAGCCAAGAGAAGCTGGCAACTTATGTGGCCATGTTGGCAGCGCTTTTACAATCGCCGCCCATTTCGCCCACTTCCGGTTCCCCATTGATCTCTGGTGGCAGCACTTAATTCACATTGGCAACGACACAAGGGACTTTAATAACATAAAATTTACCGACGCCTTTTTTTCTATCTTTTCTCAGCGTGTGTGCGACTGCATGAGTGTGTGTGTGTGTGTGTATTTCTTTGCAAATTCAATAATACCGTTTTGTCTTAGGGGAATTATGTATATTAGTTTTCGACGCACGAGTTAAACTTTACGAAAGAGAGCTCCAAAAACTCATTCAAGACTGTCGTGTGCCGCCTGCTGACAAGCCGCATAATTTATTTATTAATTTAGTTTATTAATAAAAGCAGAAAAAGCTTTGACTTTGTACGAATGCAACCAACTGAAGCCAAAAGCGATTAAATGAATATGCTGTAATCATGAGAATGGTTTTCTGCCTGCAAACACTTAATAAATACCACATTTATTTTTCATTGATATACAGTGCTAAGGAAATGAATTTAAATTAAGCATTAACTAAATGAATGCGTGATAAAGTGGGGCAGCATTTAAGAATAAATTTACTTATGTTTTTAAAGCAATAAATTTTATGCGGCTTGTGGTTGTTTGCTTCGGACATCTTTTCAGCATATTTACATGGAAATTAATTTACGGTAATAAATGAATTTCTGATAAATTGCAGAAGCATTTTTTAACTTATTCATCACAAGACAGTAATAAAATGAAATCCGCTTAAAGCAATGATTATTTTACCGACATTTTTTTAGGAATAATAAATATATGAATTAAGCATGAATTAATTGTGATATATTGTAGTTAAAGTGCAGTAAATTTATATAAAATTCAGCCTTAACCGATTTTTTTTCCTATAAAAGAATAATAGTATGATAAATTGTACAAGCATTTAAGATAAATTTTGCTTTATTTCTTTTAAAATTAATTGATAGCGCTGGGGTAATAAAATGCACGCGGCTTGTAATTTATTCCCAGATATATATTCACTGAATCCAAGCTAAAGCTGTCCTTAATGTAGTTAATTCACTTACAGCTGTACAAAGTAAATATTTAATTCACCGCTGCAAAAACCGCGCTTAAATTTAAAATGCAGCAAGTGTTTCGAATGTCCTCATAAATCTTGCAACAAGCTACACACACGCACACACACGTGGGTAGATAGAGCAGCTACACTTGAGTCTTGTACCCAAGGCTTACCTTTAATAAAATCCACCGCCATTTCCAGACCATAAGAGTCTTTGTCACAGTCATCCAGAATATGTGCACCGAGTGTTATATTCGGCAGCAGATTCATCTCATTGATCCGATCGATGGTAAAGAGCATGGCCTCCAAGGCCTGTATGCCACCCTGTGGCATAATGGGACCACACGTAATACTGTCCTCCCGCGAGTGTACCATCATTAGGGCTCCCAGTATGACGTCACCCTCCACGATGGCCTCTCGCTTGACTGGCCAATGGCGTTGCGTCTGTGTAGCATACAGACGATCCTGCACAAAGTCCACGGAGTCAGGCAAGGAACGCAGATACTTGCCACCCAGTTCCGAAATTAGTGGTAGCATTAGATTGTTGTTGTGGTTGGTGACATGTCGACCGCGATGTCTGCCCGATCGCAGATCAATATTCGCATAGCGTTGATAATTTTCCAAATCGAAATTATCGTTGCTGTAATCAAAGCTCTCCACATGTTGTTGCGGTTCAAGCTGTTCCTCATCGTTCATATAATCAAGCGGGAGCAGTGGTGGTAGTGGGGGTGGGGGTGTGTCCGTAGTCGTTGTTGTGGGCGTAGACCAGTATCGCCAGTGTGAATGTTTTCCCAGCTGCTGTAGTCGCTGTTCTAATTCCAAAGCCTCGTAATGACTTTTTCTATGAACTCCAACGCGATGATGATGCAGATGCGAATGTTGTCGATGTTGGTGATGCTGTGGGTGCTGCTGGTGTTGCTGCTGCTGCTGTTGATGATGACGATGCCTTGGGGCTATATAGTTGCCATTTATCTGTACCCGCTTCTTTTCCTTCTCCATTGCCACCTCCGGTGTGGCATCTCGTTGCACCTCCTCCGGCTGTTGATGTTCATTATCGCTGGACCACTTGTCGCGTATGTCACCAATTACCGCACTATCCACACTGGTGGTTATAGTATTGCCCAAAACCGGTAGCACAACACCCACGATGATTAGAGACACACAAATTTGCACCGACGACCGAGTGAAGCATACTAATTTCATTGTTGCATCAAAGTATAATTGAAGTGTGTCTGTTTGTGTTATCGGGTTTTTGGTTATTTGCTAGTTGCTTGTATATTTTATTTTTATTGATACTTTAGTTGATATTGTTGGATATGCAATGTTTTTCCATTATTCAATTTCAATTTGAACTCACAAATTGCTTTATTCTGATATGCATACATATTTGCCTGCGAAAGCATCGAATATAATCTAAAATGGTTGCAAATTCGATATATTATTGAGTTTGCAACTGATTGAGTTTAGTCGCATTTATTTTTTATTGCCGTTTATTTATTACCAAAAATTGTCATTTAAAACATCTAAAGTCTGTGCTGATTTTTAACTTTTTAATATCATTACCGTACCAAATTCTTAAATAATACCAGCATGATTAGAGTTCAAGTCCCCAACCAGGCTTATAAATGTCCACCGCATTTAAGCCCTGAAACGGCAGCTAGCGGCGAATTTGAAACATAAAAATTATTGCCCCGAATATGCCCCAAGGTAAATTAAATTTTGCATAAAATTTATGCACGAAGGCGAAACACAAAACGGAAGTGCAGAAATCCTTTGCAGCGACCCGAAGCCCCAGGACATCAGCGGCAAGAAAAAATAAAAACTGTGGCATCAAAACCAGGCTGACAACGGTAATTAATCAAATTGTTGGCGGCATAATGAGCTTGTCGGCTTGTCGACTCATCGGGACACCTCAGGAGGAGTGGAGCAAATGGTGGAACTGGTGGAATTGGTGAAACTGGGAGCATCTCTAACTAAAACTCTGACTAATCAACGGACGCATTAACGCCGCTTTGAAAGCATCGTCTGCAGTTCAAGTTTTACAAAATTACTTATCATCAGCATAATCAGCGGCATTATCAAGCTGCCATCAGTAGAGGTGTGTCTCTGTGTGTGCGGGTGTTTGTATGTGTGTGTGAGGTCAGACCTCAGTGCTTGTCACTGTCTTTGCTCGGGTCGAAGGGAACTTGCAACAGCAGCTGTGCCTTTGGCTTTGGGTCGCATCTAATAATGAGATTGCGTTAAACAAATGGTGTTTTCCTTTTATTGCCCTTAATAGACACCGGAGGCTGCTTACACGCTCGTAATTTATTTTGATTACATTTGTCGCTCTGTCGAATCAGTCTCCCACGATTCGGATTTGTATTTGGATAGCACTATGGGTAGAACGACAATTTTTATTGACATAACATTTAAAAAAAAAAATGCTAATTTAAAGTGTTTGCTTTAAGATAATCTGAAAACATCTTAGCAAGTTCTATGGGCTACTATAAACAAGCTACAAACAAATTAAAGGAACGTATTTGTTTTCAGAGCTTATTTATTTGTGTATTTAAGCGACAGAGATTTAATAGTTGAAAGCAAACATTTTTAATATTTTAATGGACCTAAATTTCAATCATAGGCAATTAAGAAAGCCTCCAAAATCATTTAATTCCCAAACCAACTTCATATTTATATTTTTGGCCAAGTATTAAGCAGTTTTTCCCACCATGATCAACTGCATTATTTTTTGGTTTTAGTAAGGTATTTGGCTAAACTTAATGCAAGTTCTGATTGTACAAATTGATTCATTAATAAAATTAATTCATTCTTGGACTAGCCGAGATTAATACAGATAAAGACGATAGAAAAAGCACTCAAAAGATTCGCAAATCGCATACAAATGAAAATGATTTATGAAAATTGAGTTGGTGCTGCAAACACGCTGACAAGAAGCACCCAAATAGTACAGTATATGTATATACTATATATAGGTATATAGTATTCGATGTCTTATCTTGGCTTATGCTTAGTTTATGTTTCTCATGTCTTTTGTTTAATGACGAGACTGTAGCTGACACTAGCATCCCCAGACTCGTCATTTCCATTAGTCCTTCGTCAACTGTTTTCTCGTCCTTCGTACTTTGTCTTATTTTGCATTTTGTTGTGGGTGGGCTTTGATTTGATTGAGCAGTTTGCTCACTTGCCTTTGTCCCTCCTTGTGCTTATTTGAATTTCCAGACTGGCATTCAAATTGAAATATGTATACACACACACATATATATTTATATATATATATATTTCTTGAAACGATACTGAATGCCATCGCCGGGATTTAAAGATAATTTGTGAGTGGCGAGGACAAGTTTGAATGCGACCAATTTGTTTGTGCGTATCGCATGGCATTGGCTTCAACATTTCTTCTTTTTTTACCACAATTTCCACAAATTTCCACAAATTGATTTTCATCGATAGCATCCAAAGTTGCATAAATTGGCAGTTGAAGTGTTTGCGTTAAGCCGACATAAGGTCAAACACTTGATGTGATGGCCGCTTAAAAGCCAATATATAGCATTAAATATACGTATATTTGAATATTGTATATACACTGAATGCCATAAAGTAGCACTCACTGCGGCGATAAGTAGGCTCTGAAATACGATGTGCAAAGTCTATAATTTATGCATTTTACTTTCACTTGGAGCGACAATCAGTATGAATTGTTTGCCATTAAATTCCAGTCAAAGCGACCAAAAACTCTATTAAAAATTGTAAGTAGCTGCTACTGCTGCTGCTGCCACTGCTGATTGAATGTCAAACGAATATTTGAATATTTTAAATGTAGCGCAATTAAGTTGATTCGTATAATAATGACAGCTTGAATTCATGTTCCGCTTGATTGAAGTATATATCCCAAACAAATTGTATTATTGGCAAACGCAAAGTTTTGTTTGTGACACTTGGCACATAAAACTTTAAACTGTTTCAGTCGAGACTTATTCGCTCTTCATATTTTACTGACAGCCTTGAAGTGTGCTCAACAAATTGTGACATTTACATAAATGCCAGGCCCAACAAACAATTTCAAAATTCACATCAAATAACATTCAATCATACTTTTGTTCACGCTCACACGCACACACACACAGACACACTCACACAATTACAGGTTGACACCTGGGCAACGTCAACGTCCTGCAGCTAATGGCTTGACAGCATCCGTGGCAGCAGATTATGCGACGTCTTCAATTTGCTACGCGGCGAAGCAAAAAATTAATAGCAACACATGTAAAAATGACGAAATGCCGAGCACAAAAGTATTTCCATACCAAACAAAAAATACGAAATATGAATAACTTTGACAGCTGTACATACATATATATATATATATGAAGCGACATGCAAATGGCGACCTCCCACCAACATGTTCGTCATTTCGGTGCTCCTCTGTCAGTTACAAATGTCTGCAAGTGTGTGATAAATTTTACTTGACACTGTGCGTGGGCCGAGCCAGCCAAGTAAGTAGAAACACAACTGGAGGCGACTTCTGTAACTGAAAGTCGCAGTATTTGTTTTACAGTCCCTACGAATATCTACGTACACTGTCAGGTAATCTTATACTGAGACTACGATATGTTAATTTCAAATTCAAAACATTTTGACAGTTGCACAACAATTTTTGTTTTAATTTTATTAGCTGTGGCACAGCTGCGTGTACTGTATAAAATATTTGAGTTGTATTAAATTAGTCAGCATACAAAATGTTCTTGGAAAGTTTACAGACAATTTAATGCGTTGTTAAGTCCTTGATATATTATACTAGCTGTGGAACTATAAATATTTCTGCCCTTTTGAAATAATTGTAGATTTCGTTAGCCCAGAAAATCATTAATGAGCCGCACGGCGTTCTAGTTCGTGTTCAATAATTCGCAGCGCAGCCATAAAGCCATTTTAATAAAGGTCAAAAAGAAAACATAAATATGTGGGGAAAAACAATTTCACATTCATTTCCGGTACCCGGGCGTTGTAAAAACTTTTCCGGACTACCAACTTTTGTTTATCCTTTTTGGTGGCGTCTCAGAGCTGATGCTAAGAAAAACGTACTAGTAAATACATAAAAATATGCGCAAATAACAATAAAACCTACAAAATTATTGATATTGGGTGCATAAAATTTGCTACTCAATGTGGGCGTACCTCACAGCGCACGTGGCTGAAAGGGGGGCGTGGTGTAAGGCGGCCAGATGGCTGTTGGCAGAGGGATCTGTGTTTGATTCTACTTAGGAGAGTTGAAGCTAAACTAAGCAAATAACCCGCACGCAAATGGAGCGTATTCATTCGGATTTCATGGTTGCTTTAGGCCAAACTAATATTAAAACAAATATGCTCGAGTTGAGTCCAGAGTCCACAAAGAGCCAACTGCCAACAACGAAACTTCTGCGCCAAATACTTTAAGGCAAACTTTATTAGCTAGCAAAATACCTGAGATTTGTGTGCAGCCAGACTAACTATAGACGAGCATCTTCAAGTCTGAGTCTGAGTCTGACCTGTGACCCCTCAAGCAAGTTATGTGTATCCCAAAAAAATAGAAAACGGGGAGAATTGTAATTGGTTTCGTGTGTTTAACGCTTTCCGCCTTTGGGCCACAAAATACGGCTAATAATCCCGTCTAGGCACGCAGCTCAAACAACTGTTTCTGGCATTGAAATTGTTTTTGGCCATGCTTATTTGACGGGAAAACAAATGTGAATAGGGTTTTCCACTTAAACACACACACACACACACAAAACTTGGCAAGACAATTTTTCGGTTTATGTGGCTAAAGTTTTTGCCCTGTTAAACAAAGCGGAAATTTTTGTTAACTAGAAGTTTTTAGTTTGCAAAACTTTTAAACAATTTATTTCATTAAATATAAATTACTTGTGCTAATGCTTTGAATAAATTATTGAAATTTCAAATTAAGAGATTAAAAGATTTAACAGAGTAAAGTACACAAAGCTCAAATTGAATTTTAATTGAAATCCCATTAGAGGAGAATGGGAATAGTTCATAAACTGCTGTAATGTATAACGATTAGTTACGGAGCATAATAAAAATCATTGAGAGGAAATGAATTGTTAGTGATATGTCAATTGTACAATAGATTGAATTAGTGAAACAATAAAAAGCAATCAATGTTCTTTATGGCTAAAATAATCAAATATTGGAATCAAGCAAAACTCAGCTGCGGAAGTGCCATATAAAAACGTAGTTATTACACAGACACACTCACACACACACACACTCATCAGTCATCACTCATATTTTGTTTAGCACACGTGTTCATACATATGTATTTGTGCAGCACTGTAGCTTGTTGAACACAAAGCCAGAGAGCGACTGAATTCCGAATGGAAGTGAAAGCAGAGCACATGACAGGAAATCGACAGGCGCTGCCATGTGGCAATTTAGCAGCAAATTGTTTTCTTTTACATGACAGCTGCAGGCAAACAGAACTCAATCAAATGTCGTGTAGCAGAGTGTAGCTAGCATATGCCATTTGTGTGTTGTCTAGTGATTGGTCAATATTGTGGCACAAATTAATAAAATGTGTTGTGTTCTCAACACTTAAAAACGGTGGCATTTAATGGTTTAAAGCAGTGTTAACTGCTGAGACTGTTCAGTGGGAAACTGGTGTCAAAAATGAGTTAAACAAATAAACACAGCTTGTAAATCGTTTAGAGAATATTTTAATATTTTATTTACTTGAAATTTCAGCATGCCTTGCCCACTGTGGCAAGCTGTTGCGCAAATAAACATACAAAATATATGTATCTAGCTTTATTTTTTAACAAAACTTTTCTGTGTGAACACAAAAGTGGCCTTAAAGCCAGATAAAGCCAGATTGAAAACTTTAAGTTCGTTTATAAATTGAACTAAGTTCAGGTCAGAGTACACTTTGCCATTTTACCAGTCAATAAAGTACTTAAGTACAGCAGAAAAACTTTAACAACTAAAGTAATTCAGAAAAATATAAAAATATACAAAAAAAATTGTGGAAAAAATGTAAAGTGAAAAAATGTTGAAAGAAGTTGCAACATTTCACTTTGTTGAAATATGAGACATACTTATAATTAAATTTTGCACGCTAAATAAACGCATTAACCTAACAAAGTTACAAGTAACCGAAAACTCAGACGTAAAGTGAAAATTTTCATAATTAATTTTTGTAGGCTTCAAGTTGTGTGTTGGCCTGTGTTAGGCCCCGTCCAGAAGAACTGCTAGCCTTCCTTTTTTGCTTCAGTTGTTTGTGGACCGTTTTGTTGCCATGTTTGCGTGTAATTTGTCCAGTTTTCGGCGCCTCAATTTGGCCAACTGTTTGCTCGGCAACAACAGAAGTTCTCACACCTGAACCGGAGCCAGAAAAGTGCCCGAAATAGACAAACGTGCTGGCCGCAGAGTTTCAGTTAGCATTGTGGTTGACCGCACCTAACAAGCGGCCAAATAGTCCAAACGACATCAAGTGTTGCATACACATTTTGTTTGGTCTTCTACTAAATTATTGAAAGTCCTGACAACGGTCAGAGTACGGCAAGACAGTTGGCAACCCTGGCCATTGTGGATATGGTTGCGAATGTTGAATTTTACCAAATAACAAATAGCAAATAGTTGGCATTTTTGCATAGCATAGCATAGCATACTTTCAAGCGCATTTGGCATGCATTAGTACCGAATGTGGCATGTAGATGGCGTCTACAACATCGCGGAGCCCTTCATCGGCCATTTGGCTAATTGAATTCCTAAGTTGCCCAGCCTAATATGGCTATTTATAGTTTAATGTCCAGAGTCTCAAATAGTTGGCCATGAAATGCAAATTGTATTGTAGTTATCGTTATCGTTTACCAGCATTTCTTCCTCTTTCTTTGTCGTGAAACATTTATTGTTTTCTTTACTGTCGGAATTCTTATCTTGTTCTTGGCCAGATCGAGTTAATTAAATTAAAGCCACAAAAGCTTGTGGTTGGCTTAAACAAGTCAATTTTAATCATTTTATGATTTGCATTCAGTAATCGGCTTACCCAGAAAAAGAACTTTTAGTTATATTGTCGTTTAACTCACAGTTTGATATGACAGTTTGTGGTCGGTCAAAATAAATTTGATTAAATAAATTTTGTATGAGTTGGAAACGCAATAAAAATAAATTCTGAGAAATATTTTACAGCTTGAATGGGGTTTTCTGTTGTCCTCAAACCGAATACAGTATGCGCGGCGTTGTGTCTGTAGAAATGTGTTCATAAGAGGCAGAGAGAAAAGCATTTTCTGATTTGTTTCTCAGAACGCAGTCTTTTGTTGTCAACTCGTTCGATTGTAGCTTTTCCCACTAGTTTTTTAAGGCCATTGTGCAAATCGATACAATGTTAGAATTGAGTTGTTTATGCGATGCAAACTAGAATGCTTGCCGGGTATTATTGTAGTCATATTGAGTAGGAGTAGCTGGTTGCCAAGAGCTGAGCTGAGCATTCAGCTATCACCACAAATATTCAATTTTACTTGCACAATTTCATTTGTGCATTCGCGTGCGGCCATAAGCAATTTTTCTTTTGACAAGCGACAACAGACGCTGCTCACGCTTATCAGTGCCTGTTCACACTTGGAATTTTTTATGCTCTTTTAGCTGGATTTTGTGCACTCTAACAGAGTGTGGGTGTGACTGAGTGTGTATCTACGTGTGTGTGTGCACACTGCGGATAGAAGCTGGATCAAACTCTGAGTGGCAGCTGTGCCACACACAGTTTGCACAAATCGTTGTGCATGGCGCTGTAAATAATCTATTTCATGTTTACTTGCCACCAAAACCAGAGAAGTGCTAAATTTCAGCTAAAATGGTATTCGGGCTACAAATGCGAGTGCGAGTGGGTGGAAATTCCATGTTAGCTAGTGTAAATGTGCACCAGTATTTGACTAACGACATACTCCAAAAAAAATGCCAGCACTTTGGCTTCTGGTGTGACAAATTTTGTTTGGCAGATCGGCTTCCAAATCAAAAGTGCAGACTTTACCACATTTCATCGCATTGACTGCCAGTTGTTAGTTGGCTCTGTTGACGGCTGTAACTGACAGCATTTGGTTACCAGACTGCTGGCCCTCTTTACATTGACAATTTGCTGTTAGTTTCGCGTGATAAATGTAAATTTCAGTTTACTCTTTTGGGGTTTGAGGCTTTGGCAGCTGTTTAAACTGGCTGAAATAATTCCATGTCTTTTCTATCTATCTATAGATAATATTTACTTAACTTTATGGATAACAAGTTTCGTGAGTGTTTTCTGCACAACGGAAGCAAATAAATTGCAATCAGATCAAAGCTTGGATTTTGTTTGCATGAAAGATGACAAATTTAGCTACTAAACTCGGTGGGGAATAAAAAGAAGAACAAGTAAAGTGATTTTTTAGACACAAGTACATTTGGTTTCTTTTTGATTTATCAACATACTGAAATAATTTTCTCTTTAAGAACTATACAAATGAAAATATTATAAATTTATGGAAATTGCAATGATATATACTTATTATTATCTGGTTTGCTTTAAAGTCTTGTAAACTTTTTATTATTTTCTGCTGACCTTCTCCTTATGTCTATACAATTAAAACAATTTATGCAACATGCAAACAGCTTGGTTTTTACATCGTGTTTTTAGTATATGCTTTTTACTTTCGTCAGAGATTTTTTTAGCACTAACTTCTATGTTTCTTTCATATTCACATGTTTGCACTTGTATTTGCTTAGTTATGGAGAATAAAACAAAAAAAAGATTTCTCGTTTCTGGTTTTCTGCTCTGCTGCATGTAAATTACTAGAATTTATGTCATTTTTATGAATCTCTGCTATGCACAGTAGACAATAGAACTGTGTCCGAGAATTGCATTTCTATGTAAATTTTTTGGAGGTAAACCAAATGTGAAAGCTGTTAACAAAGTACCGACAACGGAAATTTTATCATTGTTTTCTTTGTATTCACCATTTGTTGCAATTTACTGGCATTGAGCATACTATAATTAAAGGTAACATGTACAGTGATTTCCAACACTTGACATAACTCAACAGCTGCTGGCTTATTTAATAGCTCTCAACATGCAACATACTGCCCAGTAAACACAAGAGTCACGTTCTACACGTCCTTCAGTTAAAGGTAGAGAATGCAATGATGCTTTCAGTGAAGTTCACTCAACAGTTTTAAGGCGGTAAACAGGAAACAGGAAACGGAAACCACAACTACATACATGTTCGTGTAATTGTCTGTTGTCTGCACTTGCAGGTTGGCTTTGTTGATTGCCTTGGCAGAAAAACTTCACTTTTAATTCTATTAAAACGTGTAGTACAAGTATAAATTATACTGCATTTCAAAAGTGAAAATTGTAATTCCCAGCTTACAAGTTGCTTCTGTTTAGAAGAGTTTCGAGTGCTATTAATCTGTACATCAAATAGTTAATTCTACGCTTTCAAATTATGACAAGAGAAAGTATATAATCCTCACAACTTACAACAACACACAAGAAATCTAAAGTAATCTCCATGGCTTAAGACAACACACAAGAAATCTAAAATAACTAAGCCTTAAATTAAGTTTGAAAGTTAAGCAGGCAATTCCCCACTGCTTTCTGTTACACTCATTTAATTTGTGTGCCTACAAGAGAGTAAATAATTCTCGTTACTGGAAACTCACACAAGAATTCAAACTATGCCTAAAATAAACTTTGCTACAAATGCATTTTAAATAAGTTTTCTCTTTGCGATAATCAATTACTGATGGTTGCTTGCTATATTTATCGAAGACTTAATGCATAAATCATAAGAATCTCCATATGTGTGAGAGAAATGAATTTATTCAATAAGAATTTCATATATATACGCTTTGGAGCCTACAGCGTTTGAGCCTGAAAGTCTAAAAAGTCTGAGAGCCCCAAGGTCTAAAAGCATGCCACAATGACCAGCCGCAAAAGCATCGTACTGAGTATTGCAGAATTTTTGAGGGTAAGCGTAGGTGGTTTAGAGTGGGCGTGGGTGGATGGACTGTGTCATGTATCAATGGCCATAAATTTTTGAAGAGGCCCCTAGCGGGTTCTGTAATTGCGTCGGCTTTGGCAGGACATGACCATGGGGAACATGGGTTCGCTTTCCGTATATTTTTTTTGGGTTCACAATCCAAACTCACACTTCCTGCGGAAGCAGATGAAATTAGGTGCAAAGTGTTGGCGCCGGAAAATGTTGGAAATAATAAAATGTTATGCGACTTGAAAGTGTATGTATTTTGTATGTTTTGCCAGACGGCATAAATTTCACACACCCGAAAAACCAAATAGATGGAGACAAGACGAGTGGAGTCATACGGAGTTGACTTGAGGCACGTAAATGCCATATTTACTTTTTACGATAACAATGTAATACCTTTCCATGAGATCGTAAATAATTAGTGCTGCTTTTTGTTAGTCATTTGTCGTAAAAAGGCGAATTAGAAGTGACAATCTTACAAGTGACAAGATACTTTATGTCAACGTTTTTCACGTGTTTACGATTTCTGTAAAATTTTAAATAATAAAATTAAGTTTATCGTCTGAGTTGCATGTGTGATATTTTTGAGAGCGAAGCTAACTAGAAGATTGTTAAAGGTTGTTAAATTCTCTGTTCATTGCTTTGACTTTTATAATTTAAAGAATTTTATTTTTATTTCTTGTGGCATGTTAAAATAAAATTACATACAACTTTACTGCAAATTGAGAGTGTGCCGGCAACGAGTGTGGAGTGACCATTTAATTCCAATTGCCAAACTTTTAAAACACAGAGTCGAAACTTTTTAATGCCTCTCATTTTGGGGCGCTTTAGAAAATTAGTTTTTCAATCGACTCAGTTTTATTGGCTTTAAAGCAGAATACCAGATAATTGTAGCTGTTTTTTTTTACCCAAAATGAACACACTGTTTTTAGCACTAAAATCAAATACTACTCAGAAAAAAGAGATTGTTTGCACTTGAATGTGTTTTTAAAAGACATTAAACTGGCAATTTCCGTTTTTGCCCAATTGAATTCCATTCACAGTTGTAGCAACAGTTACAGTTACAGTTACAGTCACACTTACAGTTATGCTCACGGTTACAATTACAGTTACAGTCATGAAAATTACTTTTTGCTGAATCAAAATTTGCAAGATGAAAATTTGCTATACAAAAAAAAGAAGCGAAATTGAAAACTGAGAGAAAAAATGGAAGGAAATTCAGACACACAGCTGTGAGCTTGGTATTAAGCGCATTGTTAATAAAAAAGATGGTTAAGTTTTGCAGCTGGTCGACTAGCAAATACTCTGTAGTAAATTTTGCTCTTAAGTCTTTTGATAGTGTTCACATTAATCTTCTTAATTGTAGCAGTGTTGCTAAATGCTCTTTAGTTGCTGAACATAAACATTTTTAAAGAGTATAAAGGACAATGGATGACCCGCAGTGCCTTCTGCGAGCTGCGATTAAAAGGCTACAAAAAATACGATACTGTTGTTATTAAATTGAGCAATCAGTGGATGAAACTATACTCAGAACCCATGAATATAAAAAACTTTTTTAAAGGGCACAAAAAACGGAAAGCTTTTAATTTTTACAATGGCAATTGTGTTGTAAATTTGTAACACTTTAAATAAATATTGAAGTAAAAGGTTGCTGCATTGAAATGTTTAATAAAATTAAAGCAAAGCAAGTAAACTAAATTTAAATTTAATGAATATTAGAAAACTAATGAAAGTGCTGTGTGAGTTAGTTAAATAAAATACAATTAATAAACAAATATATATTAAATAAGCCATTTTTGTAAGGCAAGCTTATGATGTCTCTTTATGTGGCCTTTAAAGAATTCCAGCAATATTTTATTCTCTGTGTTATTATTTTTTAGCTACAGCTTTGTCCAGCAAAACCCATTGATTGCTTTTCATTTCTTCGTAAGTCAAATACAACTATTTGTTCAGCTACGATGACATCAGAATCGATGATTGACCATCTATTGTGTCCTGGATCTCCTATAGCATGTTCTTTTTTTTTTAATCTTTATTGAATGTTTTAGTTGGCGATGTCGAATATTTTTTTCTGGCTTCAGTTGATGGATTGTTATTTATGATTCTGTCTTCGTTGCTTTTTGTTATCAGTTTTTGGGGCCAAACCTTTTGACATCGATTAGTTTGACTTTGACATATTTGCTCAGCAGACTAACGGATGCGGAAAGCAGTAAGCTAGGAAAATGAAAGAAAACGTTAAAGCAACAGAGTATAAAAAAAATGAATAAGAAGTAATAATATGCTCACGCCCGAACTAGCACTTTGAAGCCCAAACATGGTTTTAATATTTTCTGAGAAATTCTTCTGAATTTACATACATTTTGTTCCACTAACAACAGAGTCAACTCATACATAAGCTTATTTCAGCTGTTTCAGTATATTTTTCTACTGTTTACTTGGCTGTGCGTTTATGTGTGTTTGAAATGGTGTGTGTGTCTCTGTGTAGAGCTGAGTTTTAGTTTTAATTTCAGCGCCACTCACGTACAAAACGCATGCCGACAATGTTGCGTATACGCAACGTGTGCTGCGTAGTTTATTTTCCGTTTCTGTTTGCACGCTCATGTGTGTGTCTCTCTCATTATGTGTAAGCGCATGTTTTAAAATCCTACACTCCACAAATGAGCATTAATTAAAAAAAACTACTAAGCTTGTAAAATATACGAGACTTTCAGTCGCTTTTTAAATCCCCGCAATACTCATATATCAACAGTGTTTGCTAAAAGCATGCGAGCCAACTGAGCAAACTAAATATTTTTTTTGAATTAATGGCGGAGTTTACAAAATCTGAGTTTGTTCAAAAGCTTTAAACCAGTGAAAGAAAATGTGCAGTTTCGAACTGAATTTTTAAATTTAAGGTGTACATTTTTAAATTAAATAATTATGTTCTGTGTAGAACGTAATTAAGTTTCAAGGGTAGTAAAGTTATTAATACACATAAAGCTGCATCGATTTTAAATCAACATCAGAATTACTGCTTCATATTTATGAAAGATGAGAGCCTAGCTCTAAAATTAAATTGGTTTGAGGGTGAGAGTAAATTCAAGTAAAGGACAACGATCTATTAACCGTTGCCACTTAAGCACGTCAGATTGATATCTCTATGAGCGTAAATATCTGCTGACGTCACTGACATTTACCTAAGCGCCCATAAAAGCATTAATAAAACATCTAGAGTGGGGTGGAGAGTAGAGGAGTGGCATGGTGTCGCGACATCCTTGTACCGACTTATCCCGACTGTGGCTGCTATCAAGAACCAATAAAGCAAATCTCATTAAGTTGTACACAGTGTGTGTGGGAGTGGGTGTGTGTGTGGAAAGAAGTGTAGACAGTTATGGCTGTCTTACTGTGTGTGTTTTTGCTTCTGTGTGTGTTTGTGTGTTTGCTTGTGTGAGCCTCATGAGAAAATTATAAAATTTCCATTTTATTGACATTCGAAATTGACTTACACTCGCAACCAGCGCAAAGAGTGCGAATCGAAGGCAAATTCGAATCTCGGCCGAGAGGATGCGATAAATAAGCACAAGAAAATAAAACAAAATAAAAAAACGAGGAGAAAATAAAATGTGGCATAAAACAAAAGCGTCAGACAACAACAATAAGTCAATCAAGTTTTTGGCGAAATGGTTCAATAAAGTCAACACACAACAAAGCCAGTGGGCAGGTAAGCAAGTGTGAGAGGGGGCGTGGCATTGCCTCAAGATACCAACACCAGCCCACACCACAATGCCAGGCAGAGCTGAGCCGAGTTGAGTTGAAGTTCAAACAGAGCGCTGAAAATATTTATGGCGCCCTCCGCAAATTACATTAACACCGCACCCAAAGCAAAGACGGCACAAAGTCAATGGAAAGTTAACAGTTGAATCAAAAGCGGCAAATAGAGAAGAGGGAGGGGACGAGAGGAGAAGAGAGAACAGAGCATAGGGAACTGAAAACAGGGAACTGAGCTCACAAAAAAACAGTACATACAAATGAGCGCGTAGGAAGCGCAGCAGAGTGTCGATTGCTGATAACAGCCGGAAGCGAAGTACAGCAGCAATAACAACAACAGCAATCACACAAACAACAACAACAACAACAGCAAGAACAACGACAATAATAAACACTAACAACAAAGCTCAAAAGACAATGCCTTCGTGCCCAACTCTGCCTTGAGTCTCGGGAGGAATAAAATTGTTGCGCCCTGTATTGAGAGTATTAGAGGTTTGTTGAAACTGTGTAACAGGCTTAGAATGACAGTTTTAATCATTATAATATACTGACAATTTATGGTTTCGTAAGATGTATAAAAGGATTGATAGAGAAGCTAAGGTAAGAAGGTAAGGCAGAAAAAATTATTTGTATTAAACGTTGTGTCCACAACAAGTGACTTCTATTTATGAATATTTTAAAACAGACTATAACTGTTTATTTTTACTAATTTCTATATTTTAATATTCAAAAATTAATTTTATTTCAATCAGTAGCAAATTTAAGCGCCTCCCTTATTCCATTACAGAGTATATTTCAGTTTGGTGAACCCGCACTGCATATAATTTCTTGATTTTTTCTTGTTTGTGTCAGGCCAAATTTTTTTAAAAGCAAAATTGGCTGAAAAGCAATTTTTGCATAAAGTTCATTGAAATAGGTGTGGCGCCCTTGATGGGCGTGGCAGCCTTGTGGCTTGACACAAATTTAGACATTGTTTGGGTTGGCTTTCAGAAACGCACTATGCTTGGTTGACTTGCCAATCAATAATTCAAATTATATTTGGTTTCAGCGCCTCCACCTCGTAGGCGGGGCAGCTGCAGAGGCAGAGAATTT
The DNA here is from genome assembly GCA_035046005.1 of Drosophila acutilabella. NCBI lineage: Eukaryota > Metazoa > Arthropoda > Insecta > Diptera > Drosophilidae > Drosophila > Drosophila acutilabella. Next base: position 7,905,557 of record JAWNOK010000024.1, on the reverse strand, counting down.
TCAAAAACGCGATACAAGGAGACACATTAATTTGCATACAAAGCAAAATAAACTTGAACTTGTCAGTCCCAAAATTTTTGTGGCAATATTTATGTTAACTTAACATAAACAACTTTCTTAGTAATTGTCGTTAAACTTTAGAATTTTACTTGTTCTTTAACGTAAAGAATAAAGAATTTATTATAAAAGTTCATAAAATTTATGCTCTATAACAATTTCTTTTTTTGACCAGCTAATTTGACCTGCTTGGGCAAGGAAAAAGTTTGAAGCGAATAAATAAACATAGAGAACCACAAATTGGATGTTAATTTAAAATGAACAATGCTCTAAGCTGCTAAAAACTTTTGCAACAAACAATAGCACAAATATTAACATTCGAAAGTTATAAAGACCTAGTATATATACACAATATGTATTTTAACAGCACAGTGCCAACAATAAACAAAAATGTTAAATATGAATAAACAATAAATTATGCAGAGTCTTGAAAAGCCACAGTGAACGAAAATAAACATCGTGTTTTTCATATCGCCACATAAATCAAAGTTAAAACCTATGGAATGATGTAAAGAAATTCCCACAGAAAATAACATAAATGGGCTGCAAATAATACGTGCTTTATTGAAAGGTGCTTGCAACGGAATGTTACAAATATGTTATTGAATTTAGAGTTCAGAAATTACGAAATATTGATTTATAGTTTATATTGGTAGCCTGCAAAAAATTGTTAACATTTTTCACATAATTCGTTTATTTCCAAGCTGCTACCACATGCGGCACGTGGACGTGTCTAACGTGAAAATGATGCGGCATGCCCCAAATGCTTAAGGTTTAATAATATTGTAGGCTGCATATCAAAAAGGGGTATTCGAGATAGTCAAGCCGGCTTTTTATAGTTTGTTAAACATTTTTATAAGGCCAGCGCAAGCAATCTTCATCAATTTAGTGCTTATTTATTGGAATAATTCCGAATATTATCATTCAGATGAAAAGCGATTTCAATGGGCCGAGTCCCTATTGAATACACATACGTTAAGCCTACGAGCGTGTCCTCGATGTCTGGTGCCAGGCACACATGAAACAGATATGACATATATACCCAATATATATATATATGTATATGGCCAGCTGCCAACAAAAAAATGTAAGCTCAAAAATAAAGAGGAAAGCGGAAAAGAAAACACAGAAAACGATATGAGAAGCAGAGGCAGGAGAAAAAGGAATAACAACAAGTTAACGATATAAAAATCAACATCAAAAGCAGCAGCAAAGCTCGACTTGACACCCATAAAACAAATTGACATTTTTATTATTATGACAAAAAGTCAGGATATCACAAACTGAACGTTCTCGTATTTGCGAAGCACAGCAAGTACATATATATATAAATATAAGTGTATCGTCTATATGGCTGAACTGCTGAACTGCTGCTGATAATGTCAAAGCAAAAGACTCGTTGACAGTTTCAAAATGCAATAATAAAATAGCTTCATTTTGTTGTACAGTGTTTCGTGCTCATTATCCGTTTTCCAACCACATGTTAAGCTTCAAACTGTCTAAGCAAATACTTTCCAGTTTAATGAGTTAACGCATACAGTTTCCATATAGTTCACTTCACTTTGACACTTCCGGAAAAATGTGCAATGCAGAAAACTTGCTGACACCATTTTGGTTTTGAGTCTTTATAAGAATTTCGCGCATGTTGTGTACGACCTCGAGCTCGTGTGTCAGCTTTGAATTTTGTGCATCATAAAGGGTTTATTATGTAGCAGTGATGGCATTAGATGGGAATCTAAAGAAAGGTCAAGGGAGTCATGGTGGTTACGGGGGTCATGGGGAACACGAGGGAGTACAAAGAACTCAGCCAAACCACACAAAAAGTTAAGCGAAAGTTTTCATAAAACTTTTATGGCCAAATAGTTGACAACAGTTTGTGGATGCGACAGATGATTTTAACTTAGTTTCGCTTTTTATGTTCAAGTGAATTTAAGCCTTTATTATTTGAGGCAAATACCTTAAAGGCGTATCGGATTTATAGGAATTTCCTCCGCTAATAACAAACGTTAAAGGCAGGCACAAAAATCAAGGAAAATTTCAAAAGATTATGCTAAAACTTTGGGCCGTTTAAAACATTTGTGTCTGAGCTGATTCAAATTCCTTACAAAGTATTTGCCCAACTCCAGCCCAAAAAGAGTACAACAAATTAGGGCGCACAGCAATTTCGCGTCTAATTGTCAGTCTGCTTCGAGTTATCTCATAATGGCGAGCAATTTAGCAGCTCATAAATAATAATATTCATACCAGATGGATTCTGGAAGACGGCAAATATTGGTAGAGACGACAGACCTGTTGAAATTATTGAACTTTTTTTATTGTTGCTGTTTGAAGCTTGAAGCGAATTAAATTCCCTGTCCTAGCATTTAAGACATTTCATTCATTAGCAGTTTCAATTCAAAATCTTCTTATTCAACAGAAAGTGTTTGCTGTAAAGCTCTTGTCTATTGATATTACTTTATAAATTTACTAAGATGGGAAACCAATGTGGAACTTGTGCTGCTGTTATTGAGCAGACTGAGATTGTGTGAGCTGTTCAGTGCCAACTGTGATACCCTTTGAGTAAGCTTTAAAATATTTCTTCATATTAAGTCGACTTTAAGTTTGTAATGCCCGCAACGGAGGGCACGTGTACGGCATTTTAATCGGATTTGCATGCAAAACATGCCATTGTCTATACAAAATTCAATGTATTGGAATTAATAAAGGGACAGCGAGGTCCTGCTGTCAGGGACGTGCGTCTAAAATCAGTGTGCGTCCTTGGGCACAAAATTTCTCTGCTTTCCAGCCAATTTTCGAATACTTTTTTTCTGTCTTCGGTTTTGTTTTTGTTTCTGTTTTTGTTGCGAACGCCCTTTAATGGCCAATGCTTCCAGAAATGGGAAACGCACTCATAAAACGCCATCCGTCGAAACCGTAGAGCTGCATAAATATTTTTATTTTTATTTCTACTTTAACGATGCCGCACGCTTGTGATCTGCAAAACAAAATAGAAAATGAATAGCTACACAAAAGCACGAAGAAAAGAAGCTACCGAAATTCTGAACAATGATTTTTGGTGGTATTTTTTTAACGCACAGCTGCAAATAGTTGAAGTCGTTAATGGGTGAGCCATAAAAACACGCAGCTCGAGGTTATAACATAATAAAACAACAAGTAAAACCACCAGAATCGACTCTGGACTCTCGAATATCCTTTACTAAAGCATAAATCGAAATCTATAAAAACTAAAGCATACTTTTAGGTGTCAGAGTTATTGTTAATCTACACTTAAGCTTAGTGTGGTAATGTTTTATAACAAACTAGAGCGGATTAAGCATTTAATCTTTAAATTTTGTCAAATTATAAGTACTTAGTTTTTAAACTATAAATTTTAAAAGTTGGCAACAAATGTGATCCGTGCTCAGCTCTCAGGGATTTTGGGTTTGTCCAAATTGGAACAATTATAGTATATCCCCACTCTGCTGGTACATTTAACCAAGAAGCAATATTAAACACAGCTTACTGCCACCCTCAAAAACTGTTGTATAATTGGTTGGGCAGCAGGCGTGTCCTGTGAAAAGTTCACAGGACCGAAGGACAAAACGTTTTCCGGGTTCTGGCCAAAAAGGCGGTCAAGCTGCTGCTTAGCTTCGCATTTGTCGCTGATGCCGCACAATGTGCGACCGAAAAGTAGAAAAGGGTCGAATTCGGGTCACAATATTTGATGTGATTGTGAAAATTGTGTAATAATACTTTAAGCACATTCAATGCTTAAATAAAGATGACACCCGTTTTTTGATAACCAACAAAATATAAAATTAAAACAATCTTATTGGATCTCAACGAAATTTTAAATAAACTGACAAGACTGTCCAAAAAATTGATACAGTCAAAAAATATTTAAATAAAATACGGAAAATGCTTGCAAGTTTATGCCCTTTAAATTTTATGATGCACCAGACATAAAATCTGCTTAGTTTAGCATAGAGGGAGATAGGGAAAAGAAAGGCAATAAAAAGGCAAAATGACAGTCGTTTTCACACCGTTTGACAGCCATTTCAATATGTAACCAATGACAGCGACAACGGGTCGGAAAGAGAGAGAGAGAGAGAGAGAGAGAGAGAGGGAGATAGCGGGAGTTTGGCATGTATAGAGCGAGACAGCTGCTGCATATGTCTGCACATATTGATATTATGCAAAACGAGAAAAAAAAGGGTCAAATGTGCTACATTTCTGTTTTTTTTTTCCCCTACATACCCATTTTGTTTGGCTGAATTTTGTGCTTTGAGCCTTTGCTTTTTTTGTTTTTAGCCGCTTTCTGTTTTCTGTTTTCCCCAAAAATTGTACTTTATGGATTAAGCACGCCACTCGCTTATATAATGACAACAGAACGGACTTTACTAAATTGGTCCAGTCCCAAACAACCAAAACGAACCGAACTGAACCGAACTGAACTGAACTGTAGTGGAACGCTTTTTGCTGTTAATTAAGGAGGTTTAACTATGAAAAACAACTCTGGTTCGTTGAATTTTAAACGTCCTAATTAGCAACTACGTAATGTTTTGCGAATTTTGGTCCCTTTTACAGATTAGTCAATGGTATGAATTTAAATCCCTTTTGTGAGCACAAAAGGGTTAATTAAAATTCGTGTCACAATTTATTTCATTTCATATTTAGCGTCAATTTTCCTTGCATTTTACTTACACTCAATTTACCAATATCTCAACATATTTTTTTTTTTAATTTTCTTTTTCGTTAAACGCACTCAAAGTCAACTTGTCGAGTGGAAAAGTAAAAAAAAAAAATGTCACATGAAATTTCAATAAAGTTGATTGTTCGTTGCTGTCAATTGTTGAAGGTAAAAAATATTTACAAAATATATTGAAAATAAAGTAGAGCTTGTATGTGGGCAAACAAAGTGCACAAAATATATATATTTTTTAAAGCTTTAAGAGATGCAATAAATTGTGAAATCAATGGACAATTTCAGATAGTTTTGAATAAGTAATGACCAAATAGCTCACACATTAAGCAAATATGGAAATTTTAGGTGTTTTAAATATCTGAAAATTTAAATTCTTGATTAATTACTAAGCTCAAGTTTGTTTTCATTTTATCGTTTGTACAATTTGCTTAGTTTAAATTGCTGTCTTTCTGATTGATGCTTTCTATTTCGAAACACAAATTTACTGGAAACACATGTGGTTAGTTCTCTTTACTTTGCTGTGTTTTGAGATATTTCGAGATGTTTTGCTTTATTTGCACATGCAATCGATTTGCACATTTACTTTTCATTATGTTATTTGCTGTACTTTTCACTTGAATGGCTTTGGCAGAGAGCTGCCTTTGAGTGTGTGGCTTTTTCAATGGAAAGCTAATTAGGTAAATGATATTTCAAGCTGAACGCCTTTTTTGTCACGCATGCCCGACTGAGTCGCACATATTCAATTAGAGAGAATCCTAAATGTTATGCATAATAATCATAATATACTTGGCTAAGCATAAATGGTAGCATGACAACAAATAAAAGGCAGCAGAAGTAAAATAGAGTTTACTCGATTTTAAAATGCGTAGTGCCAGTCATGGCATGACTTTTACAAGTGGCTATTTACTATGTAAGTTTAGTGGAAAAACAGCTAAATGCTTTGAATATGACTGATCAGTTTTGTTGAAATGTAGCACAGTAAATTTATAATACCCGCTGGCCAGGGTAAAGGAAGGGAAATGGCAAAACGCTTGGCAAGGATGTAAAACTGTCACTCGTAGGGAGAAGAAAGAAGTAGAAAGTAAGTTTGTTGGGGGCGTGGAAAGCAGTTGGCTGTAGGCAAACAACATTCATCCAACTTTTCTCTAATGGCGTTGGGCAAAAGTGCAAGCCAAGCATGGCCATAAACGTGACGCTCGAGTGGCAATTAAAACACGCCAGGTGTCGTCTACATTCAAAGTTGGGGAATCGTTAGAGATGGACTTGCATGTTAAACGCGTACACACTATTTTATTAATGATAATTTGTAAAAATATAAATTGCAAAAGAGTGTTAAATGTTTTACAAATAAAGTTGAGACTTTATGCCCTATGTTCCATTACTTAATCAGACTGCCATCTCTAGCTGGATAGACAGCAGTGGGGCATGAAAGTATAACTCGCATTACGGCGCTTAATTATTTTCACTTTCAGCTGAGTGAGTGTGAACACGTGTAGACCACACAACATTTAAGATAAATAACGACAACTAAATGGGACTAGGCCCAGTATCTGCCTGGATATGGAGAGTGAGAGTACTAATGACTGGCATTTGATAATACACATGTTTCAGCCTCGTTGGCTGCTTTCGACAGGTGCTCAGCATGCACTGTAATTGCCAAAAAGAAAAACAAGTCGAATGAAAAGGATAGAGGAAAAACGAGTGAACAATAATGTGAAGCATACATACAAAAATGTAATTAAGTTATTATCTCAGTTGCTTTAGTTTTTGGCAGCTGGCTGATTGCGTGTCAACATCTCATGTTGTTGCTCGAAATGTTCGAATTTCGAACAACACATTTTGTAGCATACTTTGTGGCGAATGGTGCAAGCTGTGCAGATTTGTGGCAACTGCAGTTGATGAGTTTTCATGGACACTAGCTGCAGTACAGTAGCAGCTGCAGTTGCTACAATTGATTGAAGTCACACTTCCAGACACTTAACACTTGCGAAATGGTCCAATGATATAAACTGGTATGTGTTGAATGTAGCCATTTTAATGCCTTTAAAAGCTATTGCCTGCTACGAACAACTTTTAATTTGATTACATGCCACAGGCACGCAAACTGAGCCACAAACACACACTCATGTGTGTACACGTGCCCCGCATTACTGAAGTATGGAATATGACGAGCTGAATTCGTGTCAGCTGCCAACATACACACACCCTTACACACACATACACGCACAGAGCACCGTGGGCGTTGAAATATTTGTGTTGAAATTCGCTCATAAATCAGGTTTTTTTGGACTAAGAAATTTTGTCATAGCTCAAATGTCTATAGAAATGGTAGTAGTTTAATGGCAAATACCAAAGGAAAAAGATTTTAAGCCCATTGAAATTAACACTCGCTTGCAAATATTGGATTTTAAGCACAAAAGTCATCGATAGACAACATGCGCCTGTTGTGCAAATTTGATGTGTGTGTTAACAGTGGGTAAAATTGCTAATTTTTGTAGATTAAATGTTAAGCAGCGCTGTAAGAGCGATGTTAGCTTTAACAGTGTTAGACAAAAAAGTCTCTTCCTTTCTTTTAAATGTGTTTGATACTAAAATAATAAAATGTATGCCTAAAAATAAGTCTTGCTACCCCATAGTACACAAAGACATGTATATTTCAGAAGGAAAACAAGCACACAGACACGTACGTACGCACTACAAACACTAATACAAATATAGCACGCAGTCGACTCAAGTCGAGTCGAGCCGAAAAGTCGAAATTTATGTGCTGCATAAATATAAATTTCAATTTCTTCTCTCTCTCTTCTTCACGCTTCTTGTATCTTTCTCTCTTACGGTCTTATTTCGGGGTACATCGACCGGTCTCGTCTCAATCTAGTCTGATGAGAGTGGAAAGGTCTCGACACCACCTTTTCAGCCGCATTTTTGTTGGTTGGGTGAACAGTTAAGGCCGGGATCTTTTGATGTAGCCCTGGCTTGAGGCTTGTAGTTTCAGTCAACAGAAGCAGACGCAGACTGCGTAAATATTGTTGGCTAAAAGGGAGCTGGAGGCTAATCGTGCACACACAGACAGCCACCTACTTGGACAGCTACTTACAGACAGAAACAGGCAATCTCATATGCCATACTGGCGTCCATAAGTATGCTACCGCTATAATTACACGTATCGTGCACTCAAATACCCTGTACAACAAGTGCACACTTATGAATGTATCTAAAAAAAACCAAGTAGAAAATGCATATGTGAAATTCCAGACTTTAAATCCAAAACTCCCGTCTTGGCCATGTTAAAGATTTCACAGCATGACAGCAGTTTCATCTGGATATATTTTGATATTTTATAGATGGCTGCGTTTAATTGTGTGCTTCGCTTCGCATGCGTTGACCTATGTGCTGGGCCTTGTTAAAGCATTCAGCTAACACTCTTGCCAAATTAACGACATTTTGAGTGTGCATAAATTTTTGTTCTTTAAGGCCAACATGGCCCAAAACAGCAGCTTGTTTATGCGCCAACTTGGCAATATACTATATATACTATAGCCAACAAGCTGGCACTTACTAATTTAAACAAGCTTCCGTCTCGAGAGGAAATTTTTAGTTTCCTGTCACCAGCTGCACTCAAACTTTATAATTAATATGGATCTTAAGACTGGCATTCGTATTTAAATGTCATTACTTAATGCTGATCCCGAAGGATTTAGATACCAACTGAAACTGTATATTTGCAATAATTTATAATTGCATTTTGTGTCGGAAAATCTGTTGTTTGGACACTTAGCTTAATGTATATTGTGGGTTTTAGCTAGGGGCTAAAATTCAAATTAATTACATCAAATATGTGTACACGAAAATCACTGTTTATATATATGAATCAATTTCTTATTAGGTATACTAACTATCAAATAATCTTAGCTCAATCTTACAAATTGAACTGATGTGTACTTTAATGCTAAAGTCATTGCAGTAATGGCGTTTAATTAACAATATGTTTGTGTGTATCAAGCTGACAGCTAATCAGAGAACAATTGACAGGGGCTAATAGAACGAGAGAGAGAGAGAGAGATGGAGACAAAGAGCTTTCCTTAACATTTGCTATGTACAATTTGTATTAATCAGGCAGAAACACTGATATGAAAATTTACTCACACCCCCAGTTCTGCTGACAGAACAAATAGTCAAGTAGTCAAACAGTCGTACTACCGACGACTGTCTATAGTTACAGGGAAAACAACAATGGGAACACCAGCAATGACATATCTTTGCACAGGGAGGGGCAAAATAACAGCGGGGAGTTAGGAAAAACAATCCATAATGTTAATGGCAGGCAAATGTATGGTATATGGCAATGTTCCATATAAATCACTAGAGCTGTAACACACACACACACACACACACACACGCAAACGTATATTTATTTCTTCTAGCTAGTAAAAAGGGCGTTTTCTGGCCATTGCCTTAAGATGGCTAACAAGTGCGCTTTTTAGCCACGTTTTCGGGCCACAATCTAGTACGTTCTCTGTACAATGTTTGCCTCTGCGTAGCATGACATATTGGTTAACTCTGACTTATAAAATATATGTGCGCCAAAGCCTTATTTGGGCACGTGACTTGCATAACAATTGGCAAGTAACGCAAATTGAAAACAACAAATTTTCTTTCTTTTTGCGTTTAACATTTCTTATGTGTAAATGGCAAACTCTTAAGTCCTCTACAGATTTTTACCCAAAAAAATAAAGAAAATTTAGAAAACAAAGAAGGAAATGTGGAAAGTGGATTTATGTAGGTCTTCGTGGAGATTTGCAGTAAGCAGAGTCGCAGTTAAACAGCCATAAAGTTGGCATCATAAAATTAAGCTTAATGCTCTTCACGTGTCAGCAAAAAATTAACATTTGGCCACGATTTAAAACGTCTGCTAAATGCAATGTGAATTAGTATGAGAATAAAAATTAACAGATTCGCATACTTCACGCACAAACTGTTGTTTGGCCTTAGCAGTCAAACAATAATCTGCTTGTTCACCTGAACCCATTTCACTCAAATCAGCCAAAGATATATGTATTGAATATATGTATATATATATACTGTTTGTTGATTTTGTGGTTGCTAAAAGCGCATAGTCAGGAAAAAATTCGAGCCGGGTTTGGGACGTGTGTGTGTGAAGTGGAAAACATTTGTTTTTTGTGTGTTGTGTGTGTTTGTGTGTTTATATCTGCCTTTTGTTTATTTATTCTTATATCTCGTGTGTGTTTTTTTCGGATTGCCCCGCTACTGGAACATGCACAACAAAGGATCATTATAGCCGCATCTATTGTTTGACAGTTTCAAGAATGCTTAGCATTTTGCCTTTTTTTTTGGCTTGGCTTTTATTTGCTCGGCCATAAACTTATGAGTTGCGCTGCACAAAACTAAGTACTAAATATTTTATAGCTTTCTATATGTATATTCTTTTTTGGCTACAACAAAGGACACACACATAGATTGGTATAACAGTCACATTTAATTTTACGCCCAGAAGTATGCTTTAATTTGGCTGCCCATCAATTTAGTGTCGTCGGTTGACTTGGGTCTCTTGTGTAGCATTTGTTTTCATTATCTTTTATGACAGTGAGCGACATGCATTCAATTTGGTACTTCTTCAAAGCTTGAATCTATATTTAGGCCAGCAGATTGTGTTTCTATGTTCTCTCAAGCAAATTTGCTTATAAAACTGCTGAAGTTAACTGATTAAAGCTTCCCAGCTTTAAATTTTACCCAAAATATACGCTCCATTGTCATTTTAACTCTCCTTTCTCTCTTTGCTCTGGATGTTTATTTTTATCGCGGGTGACTTAATTAAACCTTATCTAAAAGCAATTTAAAATTAAGCGTTGGTCGTTTGTTGGTCGTACGAAAAAAAAAGAGTGCACACAGTGTCAGCGAAAAGTTGAAAACAGAGTCCATTAAAAGAGTCGTAAAAACGGAGGTTGGTAGAAAAAAAAGGCAACTAAGCAACTGCAAAATTAATTGCATAATTAGTGGCTCTTATCAGTCGAGGAAATGTGAATGCTGCAGTCTCCAATTAAAACGTTTTTCACTTTTACAGTTTTTCTGTTCCGAATCGTGAAGGAGCGCGCTCGAATAGTCTAAGTAAAAAGTAGTAGAAATAAACCCATTTTAAATGCCACATGAAAGTGACTTAATCACAAAAGTTACTTTATGGAAAACTTCTGACATTCTTACATTTTGCGTGCAAGTTTTTCACAGAAACTTACACATACTTATAAATATGACTGAAAGTTTCGAGGAGAAACTCAAACTTACACAATACTCGCAAGTTCATCCAACATTTATTACATGTGCGTGTTCCTGGTTTCAATTTCTCCACAGTTTTTCAATTCGCGTGTGTTGAAAATTTGGAAATATTAGGCGAAGCAGTTCCACCCAAAAAGGAAAAACTAAAACTAATCAAGTTATCACCCAATTAGCCAAAAAACTTGGAACTCCCAGGAGATATGTTCTGTTAGAACGGGTACAACTCGTTTGCTTTACTGCTAAGCGACACAGTGTTTACCTGTGCTTTAACGCTTGAATTGAAGGTTAACGCTGCTGCGCCATTTTCGTTTCCGCCGTGCACCATTTTGGCACCCCTTATTGCCAGCTCGCTGTGAGTATTTAACAGGCGAACTGGGAACTACTATTTGATTTTCTAATTATTTTACTCATGAGAGTTTATGGCGTGTCTAGGGCAACAGGTAACTGTTTACTGCTAGTGGCCACAAAAGCGACTTGTAAATGGTCTTAAAGGCCATAACTTGTCCATAAATAAATTAGCGTTTTCCGTTGTGTTTAGCCAACAAATCCCGTGAGCGTTAACCGCATTAATTGTTTAATTATAATGCTAAAGTGCATGCAAGTTTATTAATTATAATGCTAAAGTGCATGCAAGTTTATTAATTAACTAACTGATGTTGCGCTCAGCGATACCGGAAATGCAATACGTTAATATACGTGCGTGTGTGTGCCTACAAGAAGATTAGCATCTAAGTGCATATTTTTGCCTAATTAGTTTCCAGGCAACCAGTGCCACAACCTCACATACATTTTAGGCAATTAGCAATGTCACATAGTTTTCTACTTATATTGGAATTTGTAAATCAGCTAATTAGCTAAAAATACGAAACTTAATATAAATTTAAATGTGGTCTTTTAATACTCATCAAAATGAAACCACTTTGCGCATTACACAAATTAAATATGCCTGGGTTTGTATCAACAGGTGAAATCCATTAAAATTGTCATTTTATCAATTGCTACATGAACTTATTTTTAATATGCAGTGGACAACAGCTTGGAAAGGCTATTGTTTTTGTGACAGTAGCTCGAATTATTTGTAATTATTTATCGATAATTAAAATATAAATAAATTAAAAGTTAATAGAACATGAAAGAAAATTATATGTAATGTAGATTGGTTGTAGTTTAAAATCAATTAGTTGTTGTACAGCTTAGTAAATGTCGCTGTTCAACAAAAACACAAAACATTTTGCCATGTAAAATCGTAACTATTTTACGATAACTTTTATTATTCCCGTAAAGGTTTATTTAATACAAAGCAACTCAGTGCCTACAAAATCATGGTCTAAACATGAACAATTCGCAATCAGTATTTCAGTGACTTGACCCCGTTGGCAAGTTTACTGCGTTTGCCGAAATCAGAACGAATTTATGATGTCTGGGAATTTATTGCCCAAATCATTTATCATTCGAAGTCGACGTTCAGTTGCTGCTAGTTGAAGTTGTAAACCTACATATATGCAATGCATACAAATTTTCAAATTGTTGTACAAGTTTCGCCTTGTTACTTAGTAGGAATTAAAGTAGCAACAAAGGTAATTGAATGAACCCCAGCAGACAAAAATGATATGACACTAGGGGATATGAGCTTGGCCAGTTCATTAATAGACCCTTTTATAATTAAACAAAGGTCACTATGAACTGAGATGACAATGTGTCAACGACTGCCCATTGGGATGCTGTGAGGTTGTGCTGCTGTGTTTGGGTCACATTTATCACTGACAAAAATACGTGACCATCGGCAAAACTATGATATTCTCTGAACTGAGACTACTGATTTTCATAGTGTAGTTATTAGAAGCAATTTCAGTATCTATCTATTGTGCTCTTTCCGGAGTAAGGGCAGAAGTTGCAGGACAGCTGCTGTTTATGCGCTTATTCCTGTTAAAGCGCTGCCAAAAGAGCAGACGGTCGTTGTTCTTTCAAGGAAATTAAATATCCTGCAGGTGAAGCAGCTGGGAGAAGTGGGTGGAAAATACGGTGTCGAAAGCTAATATACTTTGCTTTAATACCCTATCGGAAGGTATGGTTATTTAGTAGCACAATATGTAAAATACTTACTAAATTTTTAAACTTTTTTTAAAAAGTTTTATCTTAAATTTTCATTTATTTTGAGTCCCAGATATTTTCTTAAATAATTTTAGAAGTGTATCAAATTTTCTGTATATAAATGTAAGTTCAACTTTTATTTGATGGCTCTACTCGTCTCTCGACTTTGCTCTTATCTGTATGTCTGCTTGGCCTGATATTTTAGATGCTAATTTTCCACACATGAAGCCCAAAAATTTTTGCATAATTTTGTAATTAGTTTAAAATGGTTTTAATTGCCTGAGAGGTGCTCGACTTTTGTTCATTAGCTACAAGCGGCCCCAAAAAGTTTATCTGCCAACGTCTGATACACACCTGTGGGCTACGTGTCGTTTGCGTTATGGTTTTACATAATGCGTGACCGTTGGTATATGATTTTTACATAATTCCTTTTTACTGCAGGCTTAAACCTCAAAAAATACATTTGCATTTCATACAGATTGTTATAAAATTTGGTAAAGTAATGAATGACTGTCTTAAAGTGAAGTGGAAGGAAGGAAGTTGAATGACTGAAACGGCAGTTGGGAAACATTTCAGTTTATTTTTTTGGAATTTTAGAATTAATGCTAGTTGCTAGCACAACGAGGGCTTTGATGGTCTGTTGTCCTGTCAGCACTTTAATTAAAATACTTCAACGCTCCAATCTCAGGCAAACCGAACTTTTCCTATTTTCAATTTCAAACAACGAGAAATTGCCCACTCACTCTGGGACAAAACAGTGTAAAAGCATACCTAACTCAACTGTAAAGTGCCAAAAAAAGAGAAAAAATTAAAAAACAACTTATAATTAAAGGTAGTACATAAGGCAAAGCCCAAACTTTGTTTGACTTTTGTTTCTCCCAGTTTTTATTTTTCCCAAACATTTTTTTTATCCAACTCAGCACAGAATTTTAAATATTTTTTTTGGTTTGCGTGTCTGTTAGAATTTTAAATGTCAAAGTCTTGTTCTTTTCTTTCCTGTGGAAATTAAATGAAGTTAAAGGTTTTATTCGCCAAGTTTTGTGCGTCTCATTAACGAATATATTTGTATAATTAAAAAGATTTCTCTGGCAGATAAACTATGGAGATTTATTATCTTTTTAGTGCCACAAAGTCAGTGTTTGTGATTTAATTCCTGTACATTGCATGGAATGAGTACGCCACTTCTGTGAAATAATTTTAAAAACAGATTTTATGATAAAGTTTTTAAATTTACGTTGAATATTCAATTTTATCACACCGATCGAAAAAGTCAGATATTTTATGTTGTAATATTGCATAGACATTTTTTTAAATCACTATTAGTTATTAGAAACGGATGCAGTTCTTTTTATTTTTATATTATAACTTATTTGTTTATTTTGTTAACATTGTATTTATTTTTCATTCAAATCTTTAACACAGAGTAATTTTTTAATTTTTTTTAACTGGTATAACATTTAAAATTCTATTGTTTTTAGCAAAAGTCGAATTTATTTATGTCTTCATTATAATAATTAATTTATTATTTTTTTTTAATTTATCACTCTTTTAAATTAATTATAAGTTTCAGCTTAGAGTTGAAAATAAAGCATAATTTATTGCTGCATTTAAGCGTTGTTTCGTTTTGGTTTTAAATCACTTGTAAACTACCGTAATACAGATAAACCGCTGCGTGCATCGCTTATCAAACTTAATAGAATTCGCGACAATGTCCGGCGCTTAACTTCGGATTGAACTGATAACTGTTCTGAAGAAGCCGAAGCTGTGTCCGCATCGTTTGACTGCCGGCATGCAACTGAAAAGCCTTTGTCGAATTTGCTATGCTTCGGAGCAAAGAACTCGCCCTTTTTGGCATTCGGGACTTTGGTTGTTCGGCTCTTGTATAGCCACGAAGTCCAGCTGGGGAGGCTGTGCTAAAAACTTTAGTACACGTAGCACAGTTTTCTGTGTTTCACTTTCTGATTTTTTGGGGCACTAGGCCAGTCGGCAAAGTGGCAATTTATGAATGGAACAAACACTTGTTAGCGTGCACTGGGGAAATGTATAACACTTTGGCAACTGTTATACCAGTATAACGAATGACTGGGGAAACTTTTGTTCTGTCAAATTATATTGTTGGCCTTTTGTTGAATTAAATAAATAAAACATTCGTAATAAATTGAAGCAGACTTAAAGAGATAAGAAAATATTCAAAGTGTTTAACGAAAACTTTTCAGAACTAAATGCCGAACAGCTGGACAAAAGTCTTTTTGGAGGATTACAGTAACTTAAGCTTATTCAAGTTGTTTGGGATTTTGTGTCTTAAAGTAAAACTGTCATTGGCAGCTTATGTCTGAAATGTTGAGCGATAAACTTAAATATTAAGCTATTAATCTTTATATTAATTACTAAGGCGACCGTCTGAGAAATTACCGCAGTAGACTGCTTTAACTTATTAATTTCATGTATTATATGATTTTACGATTCATGTCCTTTTAAAAAAAAGTCAACGTTTTGTTGCAAATATGATTGCATTTCGCCAATTTAACTGAGCAGCACACAATGCACAATGAAAAGGAATCGTTTCATTGTTATTGAGAACGAAATGTCAGAAAAAAATAACAATGGAGAGACATTTTGTAAATTGAGACAACAGTGAGAATAAAGTAATAATAACAAAGGGCCACAACAATGAAAATGCTCAACTATCAGCAACTGAACCCATAAAAATAAAGACACCTAAAGTTGTGCTAAACAGACTGTGAAATACCCTGTGCCAGAAAGCTGCACCAAATAAATGAAAAGGAAAATAAATGATGATTAAATATTCTCTAAAGTAAATCAAGTTTTGGATTCCTTTTAATGAAAATTTGTGTGTTGTATGATAAATTCTACTCCATACAATTTATAGTGTCGCCAATACCCACAAAAGTCTTATTACAGGGTACTACTCTATACAAGCTGTGCTTAAATAAATAGCATTGATTTTACTATGTTGACAGGTGATTGTTTTCCTTTTCTCTGAATTTCTTCTTGTAATTTGATCATTGCTTTGCCTCAAGCGAGCAGAGCGCAAACAACATTTTGTGGGAGTATTTAAATCGAAGTAATCCTAAACGAAAATAAACAAGCAAATAAACAAAATAACATAGATAAGTTCAACTAGAGGTAAATAAAACACGTGTTTTCTATCTGATGCTTTTCAATTGCCTCAAATGTCGCATTCTGAGCTGACATCGATATTGGCAATTGAAATTGTCTACTCTCATTCAAGGATTATACTTGAGTGTGCCTAAATATATATATATATTTACACGAGTCTTGTTGAGAATTCGTCAAGAGATTTGTGAGATTTGAAATCACTTATAATATCAAATAACAGAATTTCCATTCCCATTTATAGCATTGTCTAAATTTAAATTGTGTAAGCAGCTTAAAGCTGATTTTCCTGCTCAAATTAGGATTCGAAAAAGGTTTTAAAGGCCCAACAAAAATTAAATGCGATAAATAAAACTATTCCTCAGCAAAAGGCAAATAAATCTTGTTAACAATCGAAGACTGAGCAGATACATGAATTACACGCAAAGCTTAATACTTATGCATGTGAGTGTCTGCATTGACAGAGCGGAAAACAAAAGAAAAGCGGCAAAAACTTTTAGCCAAATAGGCAACATGTCAACTTTTGAGAAAAGTAGAAAAGTGCGCTAGAAGAAACTTGGTAAAAGCATATGTAGACAACATAGGATACAAAAGGAGATGAGACAAGACGAGTGAAGAACACAAGGCTCAAATTTCGCAGGAAACGGAATCGGAAGGCAGCGGTAAAAAGGATAATGCCCGGCATGCGTAACGCATAAGCGGCAAATTCCATTAAGTGGCAAACGGCAACAACAACAAGGGGGAACTACAAGTGGCTGAAACCAGTAACCAGCCACCAAACAGCTATATGGCCAAGGAAGCTCTTTGGTTGTGAAGTTGGAAGAATTAAATCATATGAGGAGAGGAGTATGCGGTGAAAGAAAGTGGGAGATAGAGGAAGGGAGAACACAGCGTCATGGCAAATAAACTTTTTTATTTGCCTTTTGATGAGGGTGTGCGAAGTTGTGTCCATGTGTGTGTGTGTGTGTGTGCTTGAGTGTGTGTGCGGAACGAGAAAATAAAATTTCAATTTACAAGTATAACTGGGTCAGTAAATGCAGTGGATACTGGATACTGATTCGGATTCCGATTCTGATACTGATTCCGTTGCTGATTCCGATTCTGCTGCCACCAAAACGTAAAGTCATCATTTGAAGTCTTCATAAACACTTCATATAATCGATTTAAACAGTTAAACACATAAACAAACACACACACTCACACAGACAAACATACACACAAACAGTTAGATACTTAAATGTGTGTGAAAGCGATTTAATGGCATAAATTCAGCAATAAATGCATTTGATTTAATGCCACAACAATAATTCAATAGTTTGAAAATCGAAATAAGTGCAAGTAGTAGTAGCATTTTGAAATCATAGAATCAATTATTTAGCTTACTAATTTTAGTTAGTATAGCCTGCTGCATAATGAGTTTACATCAAAATAATCACAGCGTGCATAATTTAATTGATTGAACTTAATAACTCAATAGCATTAAATGAGTTTTCTAGTTTTCAAATATTTCGTTTGCCGCATAATTAATTAAATAATAATTATATATTTCCCGAGATAACTTTTTCATATTTGTAGAATTATAATAGACTTTTAAAATGGTGTTTTAGATAGGTATATGAATTTTACTAATTTTATGGGAAGACTTGTTCATGATAAACATTATAAATGTTTTAAACAGAATGCTGCGTAACATAGCAGAGCAGAGAGATTAACAGCGACGTTGTCCCAAGGAAACTGTACTGTTAACCTAGAATGCTAACAGTGTAGTGTTAGCGAGGACACGAACCAAGTGTGCCAAAGCTTTTTAGCTGTAACTTAACAGAGTTTACACAGCTGTTAGTGGCTCTGCAGTTATGAGGATAAACATGAAAGGAAAGCAAGAAAACGTCTGGAGGATGCCTTTAGCAGAAGCTAATAGACATTTCTGTAGCTTAACAGAGCCACGGCTAAACCGATATACTTAACAGTGTCCAAATAGCATCCACAAAAATGTTAAAGTAATTTAATCAAAGAAATTAATAAAATGCAAGCAAACAAATAGTTAATTGAAGGCTTAAACTTAATTTGTTTGTATTACAATAAATGGAGTAATTAATGTGAATATGCGCAATTGAATTTAACCCAATTAGCAAGCAATTGGTAACGTAACGGGCAGTCCTTCAGATTGGCAAACAAAGTGGTTTTCATGCTCAATATGTTGTTTGCACAAACCCGAGAACAAAGGGAATAATAAGACTGCATTGTTGTTGACACACAAGTAAACACACACACAGATATCCACATATGCAAATGGACAGAGATAAAGAGGAAAGAAAAATATAAAGAGTAATAGAGGAAAAAGGGGAAATGAAAGTCAGTTTTAATAATGGTGACAATGAAAATGTAAGAATTTTTTAAATTCACTTTTAAAATGTATTCGCAAATATAATAATTGAATTGTACTGTGGTTTTTCCATATATTGGCTGTGAAATGCCAAAGCCAAACACAAAGTGGCACACAAATCTTTCTCCTTCACAACTATTTCCATAATGGCTTTACACTAGGTCCAGACATGTTGTTGGCCAGCTTTAAATTGCCCAAAATCTCAAATAACATACATGTTTTTGCATGTTCCAATTGTTAACGTAGTTTGAACAATAGAACTACGTAGTTGGTACAACATGTTTTAAAATAAAGAGCCAAATACAAGAAAGAAGCTTGTAAATTCATAATTTAATGTTCATTATACGCCGTATTGACAAAAGGCTAATCAAATTTAAATTGTTGTGTTATTTTAATTCATGTTTACATTTCATTTACTCGCGAATAATACAAACTTTACGCGTATCGCACTTTAAATCCACAGAGAAATCAAAATTTATTCAATCTGTGTCACTAAATGTATCGCGAAATTTAAACCAAAGCATACAAAATAAATGTCAAGCCATATTCCAGCCACGGCCATAAAAAACAAAACAGATTTAAATAAAATTCGTTGGTTTTTGTACATAAATATTCATGATCGCACTAGTAACTAGTAACTATGCTAATTCTTTGCATACTAAACTAGTTTCAATATTTCCGTACATTATTTATTGTAACTTGACACCGAGTTTGGGCCAAACTGGCCAACACTGTTGCCAAACAATTCTGATTAATGGCTTAAACCAAACCCAAACCGCAGCACCAAAATACAATTGCAACACATGAATGCTTTCGGGTTGTGCGTGTTAAAAATTTATAAACAATCAAAGTGTAAAATAGTTTAGATATATAAATGTATAAATAAATTTATAGTTAAATATTTAAATGTTAACTTATTTAAAGTATTTTAATTCTATCAATAACTTAACTTCTAGTAGACATTTTAGGCTAAACTTAGTAGAGTAACGTGTGTACTTAAAACGGATTTGGATAGGGAAAACTAGCAGCATAAGCCATAGCAGAGCGTGCCGTTTTAGCGTTTTCAGTACGGGGATCAAATAAATTTTTTTTCTGCCTAAATGCAGTGTTTTTTTAAAATGCATTTTTGGCACTCGCAGTGGTTTATAAACCGAAGCGGATTCTGTTTTATATGCAACAAGGGATTGTGGGACAGGGAAAGAGGGAACGACCGCGAGAGGGGAAGGATGCCGGCGGGTGAGTGCCACTGACAATGGCAAAGTGGCGTGCAGAATGTGCATTCGTTTTAAATGTTCATTTGGTTGTGTGCCCTGTTCTTTGTTGGACCACATTTTTGTAGCTCAAAAACGCAAAAGTTCAGAGCAGAAACAAAAGATTTAAATGGCCGCGACTCGTTTTCATGCACACTTAAACGCTGCTGACATGGCGTATGAGTTACAAAAACAAATTTAAAAACTTACCCTTTATAAAGTCAACAGCCATCTCCAGGCCATAAGTGTCCTTGTCACAGTCATCCAGTAAATGCGCGCCGAGTGTCACATTCGGCAGCAATTGTTGCTTGTTCACCTGATCCAAAGTGTAGAGCATGGCCTCCAATGCTTGGATGCCACCCTGCGGCATGATCTGGCCACAGGTGATGCTGTCCTCACGTGAATGCACCATCATCAAGCCGCCAAGTATTACATCGCCCTCAAGCACTGCAGCATGCTTTACTGGCCAGCCAGCGGCGGCTGTAGATGTTGCTGCTGTTGTTGTTGCTCCAGTTGTTGCTGTTGTCGGTATTGTTGTAGGTAAACTGCTATCAAGGGGATTCATAACTGTGTTCGCGTCGAGTTGGGCCATGTTTGTTGTATCCAGCCATTGCAATGTAGGTACAACTTTACCCCTGGCAATTGCTGATGTTGCTGATGTTGCTGCTGTTGATGTTGTTGCTGTTGGCTCTGCGACAAGCTCAGTTGTTATTGCTGTTTGCCAATTATTTGTATTATATGCGTATGTTGTATCACTTTCTTTGGTATTCAAATTGTTTGTTGTTCCTTCAACTTCAGTGGTTGTAGCTTCTTTTGTTGTTGCTGCTGTTGTTGTTACTGTGTGCTCAAGTCGTTTAATTTTTATTGGTATCTGTGTTTTTGTATATGACGTGTGTTTAACATGGTCTGTTGCTGTGGCAGCTGTTGGCATTGCAGCTGTTACTGCTGTTAAAGAGTCTTGTATTGCTGATGTCAATAAATTCAATGTTGCCGCTGTTGGTGTTGGTGTTGCGGCTGTCTGTTCACTGCTGGTCGTAATTGGCGGTGCGACTGCTGTTGCATTCAAATTGTCATTCAATGTCAAATGGGTAAACTCTGAAGTTGTTTTGGCATCGCCTGCATTGGACAACTCTGTTAATTGCTGCTCCGTCATAAATTGCTTTTGCTGCCGATGTGGCTGTGGTTGTGTCGGTGGCTGTGGCGGTGGCGGTGGCGGTGGCTGTAGCTGTGGCTGCTGGCGAATTGGTTGTTGTTCTTGCTGTGTGCTGTGCAATAATAGTTGCAGTAACAGCAGTAATAGCCAATACGATACTCCATTCGCTTTGCTTGTCGGCATTTTGGAAAATACTGTCTCTATCTATAGGTATGTGTGTAAGGGTGTGGGAGTGTCTGAGTATGCTAAGTGCTCAGTGTGACAGCATTAACAAGAAATGTGACCGAATTTGTTTTCGGCCAGCAACCAAATAAATTTCAATTAATTTCAGCAAACAACAGCTTAAAATTGCTGCTGCCCAACGCGTTTTAATTAAGTTGCCTGCCAGCTCAAATTGATGTGTCCGCTAATTCCCCTCGCAGTGCTTGTTGTTGTTGTTGTTGTACTCTCCGTTGCTGTTGTACTCTCGGTTCCCGCTGTTGCCGTTGTGTATCATTTTGGTGTTTCAACTCAGCTGCATATTGTTGTTGTGGTTACTACATCTGCTGCACGCAGCTGAAAGCATGAAAAAAGGAAAGAAGAATTGTATAAATGTAGAAGTAACATGGCAAATTATAAATGTTTAACACTTTAGCAAATTTAATGAGCACTAAAAATGCACATTTAAATGAGAAGACATTTATTTTTCCCTCTTTCGTTTTCTTTTGCTGCGTGTGTAAACGTTTTTCGTATTTTTCGTAATTTTTTTTTTTTTGGCAAATTGACGCAATTCGCAGCTATTTGTTGGATAGAAGCTAAATTTAATGTTACACACTTTTAGGTGTCGACAAGAAAGACACTTTTATGAGAAAGCACGATGCGCTTTAAGCTCAGCCAATGGGGTGAAGGGTATAAAAAGGGAGTCTTAAAATATTTGGTAATAAAAGCTACAAAGTTGAAGTTCAAACTTGACTAGCAAGAAAAGAAAGAGCAAGGAGTGAAGGTGAGAGGTTGAGAGGGAGAGCCGGAGAGCGTAGCCAAAGTTTATGGCAATTTTTGTGGTGCTCTTTGTCAATTTACACTTGAAACTATGAATGGCAAAGTGTGCTACTGCCACTACACACTTTGTAGCGTTTTAATCTTTTAATGAACGAGATTTAATAATATTTTATGACCATTTTTTACTCAACCTAGCTAAAGAAAAGATTGTAAGCTTGCCAGAAAAAAAAGCCTCATAGTTGCCAAAAGTTTGTGCCATATAAAAAAATTCTTTCATTAGTTAATCGTTTGTTTGTTTTGCTTGGTAATTAGTGCAATTTGTTAAGCAGGCAGAAGAAATGGTTAGCAATCTGCAGGACTTGCGGAAAAGTCAAATGGAGGTAAAGCATGTAACCGACATAAATTTGAAACTACTGCTATTTGGGTTTATATCTGTTGAGGAAACTGTCGGCATAGCTCAGAATAATGTGACTACATTACGAGTATGTCAAATAAATAAATACAGTCGTAAACAAACTGCTGAGTGAGCTAAATCTTACACTCCCACAACCGCATCCACACCCACTTAGCCTTTCGCTCCCTAACTCACTTCCGGTCTAAGTTTTGCGAGCATTGTGCGTTTAGCGAGGACATAGGCAAATGAGCATATCCTGCCAGTGGCTAAGCATATAAACACTAATGGAGTATGGCACAAGAATTTAATAGACACACACACAGCAGCAACAGCTAAATTGAATGACCAAATAGTGTGACAGTTTACCGGAAATGCTATAAAGCCGGAAACAAGTAGAATAGTGGAGGGAGACGAAAAGGACACCCTAATTCTGTTTACGTTGGCAGAATTTTTAAAGAGAACTGAGCCCAAAATAGACAAACAAATAGTGACGACTTCCAACTGATTACAGTTCAATAACTGTTAATGTTACTGTTAATATTACACCCAAAAAAACAAAAAGAAAAGTGTTAACAGTCAGGCAGTTCCGGAAATTGAGTTACAAGGCAATTGGCGCACGTTATGCTCATTAAATACTAGCTCACATCCAGCTAATTAGCTAATTAATTAGGAAGCGACAGTGCAAAGGATTTTTGCCCGTTTAGTTTCAGTTTTATAAAACCAATTAGGTGCTTATGTCGCCCATATAGTTCTTAGCCCATTTGCAGTTCTCAGTAAATACTTTGCTCAGCTCCGATTTAATTAGCCCCATATAATGGCTACTTAATGGAATTCCAATTGGTATGGGGGTTGGGGGGAGGTAAATTCTCTTTTGATAAGGACTTAGAGCACCCGACGGACTCGTTGAATTGCAATTTATTGTTATTAGCTATGAGCTTAACAAAAATACTTAGAAACTTGGACCCAACGATAAAGTTTTAACGTTCTACCTTACAGGGTCAATTGTTGAGCCATAAAATTAATCGATATGCGGATAACACAAAGTGTCCCTCTGGCTTTAAAGATCTACATATCTAGTCTTACTTATGTTATATATATATAAGTGGTATGTGGGTGTGTAAGTTAAGCTTTAAAAATACCAACGATTAACTGCTCCTTTCCAGCTTTGCGACCCTTCGGCGTTTTGCCCTCAGACCTATTTGGTTCCAAATATTTTGGCACACAATATAAAAATACCATTCGGCGCATATTTCTGACTGGCTGTGACATAATCTTTAATACGCCCAACGGCAGCTAGGAAACCCAACCTCACGGATACGCACTGAATGTGCGCTTATCTGAAATACCTGGCATGCCACTTCTACCCACATCCCCTCCCTATCCCCTCTGCCATTTCTTTCCGCTCTTTGCTTCATTTTTTTCTACTTTCTCTCCCATCGTTTGTTTGTTTTTCACCTACGCAGGCATCGCAAAGAGGCACTGAATGGGCATTCCCAGTTTGTTGCTCTTTTTTTTTTGATACCCTCGGGCAAAAATGGGCAAAAAAGTGTATATTGAATATTTAAAGCATGCATATATGTGTTTGGCATTACTATATTTTATTTTTTTTTTATTATATGCAAGAGCCAATTACGCAGGCTGTCTGTCTATGAAGGTGTTTATAAAAAATTAATATGTTGCTGATGGGTTTTCAAGTGAGAAAAAAGGCAAATTTTTAAAGTATCAAAAAAGACGCACAGCAGAAAAAATTACATCTCAATTAATTTTTTGATGAAGTAAATATTAAAAAATGTTCTATAAATATTGTTATTTATTTTAACACTATAATTTAGGCCTCCTTTTTTAGGCTTTCCTATATATTAAAGTCAGTTTATCCTATTAAATATTTAAGTAGAGCATCTGTAGGTCGCTTACTAACTTCTTTCTTTCATAGACTCTTTATTGATGCGATATTTGGGGAAGGTCACCCAAATGCGTTAGGCAAGGTCGTGTGTGAGTATGTGCGTGGGTGTCAACTGGCATGTGGCCTGCACATCATCAGGACGCGCACATAAATTTCGCGCAGTGGAGGCGACTAATGAAATGTTGCCAACAGGCCTACAAATGCCAGCAAATGAAACTAATGAAACCCTGTCAGTACGTCAGTCTATCAGTCTATCAGTCTGCCATTCTGTCAGTCGCTCCTTTAGCTCATAGTCTGCCTGACAGCCTCTTGTTGCGTATCTGCCGTGTAAATTTAATTAAACTTATCAATATATGTGGTATGTGTGTGTGGTTCCATGAAGCAGCCGCAAGTAAAACAATTGACAGCTGCTGTTG
Organism: Drosophila acutilabella; assembly: GCA_035046005.1. Lineage (NCBI taxonomy): Eukaryota > Metazoa > Arthropoda > Insecta > Diptera > Drosophilidae > Drosophila > Drosophila acutilabella. The sequence continues at coordinate 7,880,819 of JAWNOK010000024.1, read as the reverse complement.
TCCATTGTCCGAGTCCGAGTTTGAGTCAGCGGTTAATTCAGATAACTGACGGGATTCGCTCGCATATGATTTATGTCGCATTCAAGCATATGACGAACAATGCCCGGCAGATCTAGTGCCATTCATTGAAGCGTTAAGTCTTTGAGGCTGTCAATTCACAAATATTAAAATAAACCAAACGAAATAATTATTCATATGCCTCAAACTCAATGCCAGCGTATTAATCATTCTATTTGTTATTGAACACAGCACTACATAAACAACAAGTATATTCAATTCATGTTGACTTAATACATTATGTTAATTAAGTGACATAAGTTATATAGTAAAAATGCAATTCTTGTTTTTGGTATACATTAAATATTTCTGAAATACATGCTGTTTACAGAGAAGTATTTTTAAAACCACTTTCAGACATATTTAAACGATTTTCTTACTTTTCACGTAGCATATAAAAATATGCATAAAAATTGTGGTTAATTATAAAAATCGAGCAGCATCTATCAATATTTGCAGAGCTGCGAATCCTTTCGCCGCGAACATTTAACTGCAGAGCTTTTTAATGTGATTTCATAGCGTGAAGCGGTAAGAAGATACACACGACTTCAGTCAGGTAATGTAGTCATAACAGTTTTGGTCATGTTCATTTTTATGCGAAAATTATGCAAAAAAGTTTCGGTGAACCAAGACCGCGTTAAAATGCTGCAACAAATGCAAAATTAATGCGTCTGCAGCATTAAATGCTGGGCTGAGGCATAAAACAAACCGTGGAGCACAGCGAAGCACATCGCTAACAGCACAGACATAATCATAACCTGAACACGGGCCAAAGTCATTAAGGCAGCTCTCAATTATTGGAATATTATTTATAAGGTCCATGGTACCGCCCAGCTACCTTTTTAGTTAGTCATGAGTCGGAGCACAGACCGAAATAAATAAAAAGAGAGCAAAAAAAAAAAAAGGTTTGCCCCTTTGGTCAATTTACATGACGTATACGCAGCGTAATGCGTGGTACGTGACCTGGGAATTGTAGGGCATGAGAGGCTTTCCATCTCAACGGGGCGTTGACCATTTAATGCATGATTATCTCTAATGAATATGCAATGCGCATAAAAACATTTTCATTTTTCATCTGGCTGCTTTCTCGCTGTGGTTCTGGTGGTTATGGTTGTGTTTGTGCGGGAGTGTGTGTGTGTGTGTGTAATTGTGGTTCAAAGTAATCAAATTGATATAAAGTATTTCAATAGTGCGGTAATTTGTCATTTTCAAATTGATAGGACCGGCCTGATGGGCGTGTGAATGATCCGACATTTTGCAAATTATAATGGCGAGCATAAATCACTTACTGTGTAAAGATTGGAATGGTACCAAAAGCATTTGAATAAATAATAAATAAACAGTAATTTTGAATTGCTGTTACACTAATCCCAACCAATTTTTTTCTATGATTGATTGGGATTCAAATAGCTGGCTATAAGCCCTTAAATCTATTTGGGGACATAGATTTAATAACAATAAACAAAACTCTGTGACATCAAAAATAAATAGGCTGTAAAATATTAAACAGAATGTAATGGAATTTGTGTCCATTAAATGTTAACCAAAGCATGTAATTTACGGTGAAATAAATTTTAAAATATTACTTATGAATTATTCAAGTGTACTGAACAGACTCTTGATGGCACAAAACATTTTTTTTTCTTTCGCTTGCAAAAACTTTTATTTTGCCCATTTATTCATCGGCTTCTTTTTTTTTGGCATATAATTTAATTTTATTTATTATCATTTTCATTGTTTTGTCAATTAAAAAGTTTTGGTATTTATTTGTTTATTTTTTGTTCCTTCCGTTTGGGAGAATTTAAAGTACGAATTTGGACAAATTTAAGCGCATTTCGTTGACAAAAACTGGCGACACGGCCTGCCAAAAAGTTGTGCGAAAACTTTTAATTAGCAGCGTCCAACGGGAAACAAGAAAATTCATGGGATGTAAGCGAGCGAATCCCATAGGAAAAGTGCGTCAAAACCTAAAGTGACTAAAGCGGCGTGGGAAACACCTGCGCGAAAGTGAAACTCAATTTTCATTGCATAGAAATAATGAAAATGTCTGCCATAAAGTGTGTGCGCTCGATAAAAAGGGCGAGTCAAAGTGGAATATCAAAATCAAGAGAAAAGCAGACAGAAGAAGGTACATAATATACTACATAGTGTGTGTGGTTAAGATACTTTCAAACTTTGACTATGCTAATGAAAGTTTGTATTTTGCGTGGGGGTGAGCAAAGTGTTTTCTTAGTTAAGTTAAATATGTAGATCAATTTGCACTGCTTATGTCAGCTGTGGTTTGTATACTTTAGCTGTCAAACTTGCAGAATAAAATTAAATTTCAATCGAGAGCTAAAGTTGATAGTTATTAGTCAATTGGTTGCCAGAGATTGTAGACTTAATTTTTCAACACATAAATTTGAATGCCAAGTTTTATTGCAAGCCCTTTCGATGGTGATTTAATGCTGAAATATGATTCATATATGGCATTTAAAATTATATTGCTACAAGTTATGCCAAATTATAGGGCACATACTTCATTGAGCATTTGCAATGCCTACACGAGGACTCAGTGCAGACCATAAAGTGTCTTTAAACTGGCACCGTTGGCAACTTGACTGTTTGGGTATGGTGTTTATGGGGTTTCTGATTTTGGTTGTGGGTGAATGCCTCCACTCGGCTGCGTAGTAAACAAATTAATCCAATTTTGCCAGAGAACTGGGAGCAGAAAGCACTGTGCGCCTAGGGCGAGAGCGCTTCAGGCATAAATTAAGTAATTAAGGCAAAGGGAATAGGCATAGGAAGGAAGAAATTCAGGAGTGGAGTATATATAAGATATCTACAGGCCCCACTTTGATAATTGATGCTGTGTCAAAGCGTTTATTTAGTGCTTAAGTGCGCATATTTCGCTAATTAAATTGTTGTTTTTGGGCAACGTAAGTTGATTTCGTTATGCTCATCCATATAATTATTAGACAGCACCAAATGCCGCATGATTGATTTATTTATAAACACCAAATGTGGTACAGCAATTTCTAACAGAGGCTTAAAGATTTCTAAAGTGGATTAAACAAAATCCAAACAAAAGTACCAAATAAAAAGTAAACTCAAAGTGCTTGAGAGTGAAGCAAAAAAAATTAATCAAAATTAATCGCATTACATTAACAGACAAAGGCCAAGAAGAACAACGGAAATACGAGTAAGCCTGATTGTCTGTTGACACGCCAGTCGAGTATACCCTCTAAAAGTGCTTTTGCGAAAACAAATACAAGAAAAATAAATGTTTGCGTTTAAAAACTAAATTCGTCTTGTACAAATACAAATACTACTTCAATTACCCATTCCAAATGAAAGTTTTAAAAGACACAAAATACTTTACTAATAACACTTTGTGTGAGAGCACCACAATTTGTGTATAAAACTTAAATACCCGTTTAGACTTTGAGTGGTGGTATATGAAAAGCTTCAACATGCTCAAAAGCAATTTACGTTTTCACAACTTGACATATGCTCTCATGTCATATGATTGCTTTTTGCCCAGGCACGAACTCAATTGAAATTTCAAACACTTTTAAGTGGATCCAGAGAGTATGCAAAGAGCGCAAAGAACTCATTACGGAAATTACTTTACAGAGCCGCGTCTCTCCTGTTCGGTTGGCAGGAAGTGAAAGTGGAAACAGCAGCGCGAATACTTTTGGGTGAGTTTTCTCGATGCCGCCTTTGACGGGGTAAGTCGATGTATTCCCCGCAAACGATATGCTCATTGAAGTGAGCTTCAATGTTGGTGCTAAATAAGTAAACAAACATTCCTTCAAATTCAGACAACAGAAAGCGAAGGTCTCGCCTGGCAATTAGTTGCAGAAATCATTGCAGGAAGGGAAAAGAAACCGAGCACACCGTGGGAGCAATCTGTACATGATATTATGCGAAGCACACACAAACACATAAAATCACTCACTCACACACACACACACACACACAGACACATAATTGTGCACACGAGGCAGCCATACAATGTCAGCGACTGTGTCTGAGTGATTGCTTGGCCAAACGTTACTGACATGGAACAGTGGTTATATCATATTTTTGATTGAAAGTTTTACTTTACACACCAACAAAAAGTTTATTTTAACTGCTTTGTGTTATCATAAATCAGTTAACCGAAAATATTCCATTTTTGTTTAACGTATACAAAATATACTTAATTACAAAAAATTGATATTTTTTTTGAAAACTGTTGTGAGCTTAAAAATCACTTCAAAATTCTAAACAAACTTTAAATGAACCAAGTTTGGCAATGCGTACACGCAATATTTACCTTTGTCACAGTGTGTGTGTGTATTTTTAGATGAGATTCTATTAAAAACACAGCTCAATAAGTTCAATTAAAGTAGGTTCGTAGTCAGAGGACTCCAATGATAGGACAAAGGCTCCAATACGTGAAATTTAATTTAAATTTTTAGACTGTTAAATTATAACTTTAATCTTTACACCACATTTAATAAAAGTTTCATCTTTAAATAGAATATATTTACGTCCATAGGAGTTGATGCCTAATTATAGTTTAAGCTTTTGTTAAAATTTTACAATAACTAAAATTTTTTGCGAGGAAATATTTTGAGAACTAAAGTGAAAATGAAGTCAAATCAGAAAAGTTAGATATCACGTATACGCTATGTTTCATTACGTTAGACTGCGTCGCTTAACGTAAGTTTTAAAACACAATGTGTAAGACAATTTATGTGCAAATCTGAATACAAATTTTCTAATACCAATCCAAGAATATCCAATCTCAACTACAAATTTTCTAATTTGAGAGCCAAAGAGCGGAGACATCTCAAGCATCGTTTCCACGTGTTGACTGCGTCTGCCTGACTGTCTGCCCGGCTGTCTATTTGTCTGTCTGCCTGTGTGTGTGTGTGTGTGTGTTAAGTGTGTTTGCTTTACTTTGTTTAAGTGCTGTACTGAAATTTTCTTGTTGTCACTTATTGATTTTGTGATGCGCTTGAAAAGACACGACTGCCAGCCATGTCGATATGCTATGTTAGAGCATAGATTGGCTTTGATAACATTGAAATGATATACACGCCACATTAAATGGATTATTTAATGTTGTCACTTGTACGTATGCCTGGCAAATGATGCGTACAGCTGATAGCTGTAATATGCCCTCATTTCTCCACACTGTTCCCACCAAAAGTCATGCTTCACTCCTGTCCTGTCCTCGACTCCTCATCTTTTATACAGTTTCTGGCATCGTGGATTACACACGCGGGAGTCATTTTTATTTGTCTTGTGTGTGTCGCCTTTGCTGTCCTCGTCGTCATCGTCATCATCCTGGACGGGTTTGTCGTCGCTATTTGTTTTTTGGTTTGCCTTCACGACTTCAAATGGAGGCTAAAGTTGATTGTGCTTGAAATTGGGCGGCTTCAATGTATGTACGTGCCAGTTGCTGTAATTGCTGATATGTTCTTTACTCAGCTTGCCAAAGAGCTTGTAATAATAAATTAGAAAGTAAAGTTTACCAACCAACTGACTGCCTCACTGCCTTTCTGCTTGTCTGTCTGTCTGTCTGCCAGTCTGTCTGCCTAACTGTCATCATTCCTGTGGTTCTGCTTGTCGTTCTTCTTATTGCCATTGCCATTGAATCTGTTTTTGTTTTTGCCTTTGCTGTTGTTGTTTAGGTGATAAGTACTTAGAAGTCCCATGACATTAAGGCAGATAGACACTGAAAACGACATCCCACCTGTGGCTTCAATTGCCGTGTATATAAAACTCGGCAGAAACACTTACTTCAGTCTATCATCAGCTTAATGGATAGGAAATATCTTCCAGCTTTTACATTCGACTAAATTTAATACGTGTGGCTTAATTAAAAGGCAGAGAATGTAATTTTCACTCAAAAATAACTCAATACCGAATTTCCTACTGATAAATCGCAAATTTGTCTTCCTAAAATTCGAAGAAGTCGAATTGATTCCATTGTGAGTTCATCAGTAGGCTTGTAATTAGCTAAGTAAAAGTCCATGTGCCTGTCCTTTGACCTTGTGTTATCCCACACATACACACAGACACACACACACACATACACTCAAGTTTCGAGCAAGCATTCCCAGACTGATTTGTAATCTTCTTTTCTACTCGTTTGCCAGTCGCCTGTGGTATAATTAACCACATTATTCAAGTCTATCAAGTGTAATTCGAATAACAAACTCTGTCATTTTTCAGGCTCGCTTTTGGCAAACAAAACAAGAGCTCAAAATGCGAGTACAAAACAAATATGAGAGCCACTTGAGTACTTCCTTTTTTGCCCCAGTGTGGAGTGAGTCGAGGATTAGTGAATGAGCTATTTATGACCTGGCTAAGATGCTCTAATATATATGTAAGGCTTTGGCTTATAAATATGCATGTAACGGCATAAACTTGAATAATTCCCGGTCCCTTTTGTTTAACATGAGAGCTCCATAAATCAGGAAAGAAAAAATATATTCATAAGTCTATAAGCCACAGAGATTGTTGTGTAGATTAATTGAAACTCAGTTCCGGTTACAATTGATATGGCGGCATTAATATAATTTCATTTAACATGATAAGCAATATGGATTTCTAATGGTGGCTGTTATTAATTATTTGAGTAGGAAGAAGACAAGACATTTATGATCTAAACTTAAATATAGTTTAAGGTACATATTTTGTTGAAGCTTAAGACACATCTAAGGCAAATTATCCGCATACTTCAAACAACTAAGTGACTTTTATTCTTATGATGTCTGAGAGTCGCCGGCACCAAAAATAAAACCAAACATTTCAATTACCCGAAAATGCAAATGCAGTCAAGTCGTTGACATAACTTGTTAGTCCCTCTTGGGCCTGCAGGAGGTGTAAGCCAGGCTTAAGGCTGTTCCGTGTCCATGTCCTTATCCTTGTACTTGTTCTTGTTGGTGTCCTTGTCTAGGGATAAATGCTTAAGTACTTGAACTTGCAACTTTGTCAGTCTGTTCTCAAGTTAGCATACTCTCAACATTTGTAAGAACATTTACCAAGTCTAATTGTATAATTTTTGAGCACACTACAGTCCGTTCGAAAACTTTGCGCCTGAGTACCTTGTTTAAAATGCAGTTATTCCGTCAAGTGCTCGACAGCCATAAACTTTGTCAAGCTTAAAAGCTGACATTAAACGTGGAATGCCAGGCATTTTTAGACCCCGTACTCTTTAAAAAAGAGTAAAGGGGGTCTATTAAGTTTGTCAGAAGCGAGATGTGCGTAACAGGCAGAAGGAGGCGTGGCCGACCCCATAAAGTATATATATTCTTGATCAGCATCAACAGCCGAGTCGATATAGCCATGTCCGTCTGTCCGTCTGTCCGTCTGTCCGTATGAACACCTGGATCTTTTAAACTACAAAAGCTAGAACCATGAAATTCACAATGAAAGTCCGTTATTATGTCAAGCAGATCAAGTTTATTTCAAATTGTTGCCACGCCCCCTACCGCCCCCGCAATGAGCAAAAAACCAGACAAACCTCGAGAAAATTTTTGTTTTAGGCGAATATCTCAGTAACTATAGCACTTAGGAGCACCAATTTTGGTATACAGGTTCCTAGAGACAGCCTTAATAAAACGCCATTCAAAATTTTGAGCTGCCACGCCCCCTTTGCTCATCAGAAATAAAAGACTCTCCAGCTTCAATGCCTTGTTTCAGGCATTAAATCAAATAGTACAGTGTTGTAATTTAACATACGCTTAGAGAATTACTATTTCTAACTTTCCTGAAAGTGGCATCAATATCCTATGTCAAACAACAGAGAAATTACGGTTCAAAGTTGAAGTTATTTTAAAGCAAAATCACTGCATGCGCGCAACACATACAAACAAACACAGAAACATGCAAACATATGTTCGAACGTTTTCTCTACCTGCTGGCGGCAGCGCTGCCCGGAGCCGCTGGCCGCGCCGACCAATGCTATACATACACACCAGAGACCTGCAACGAGTATAAAAATTTCGAGTATACTCGAACGCTACTCGTGATCGTTTTTGTTCGAACAAATTTGATACTCGATCGTTTGTGTGCGTGCCGCGGCCCTGCTTATACTCGTTTTACTCGAGTATATACTCGAGTATTTTGCCGTTATATGGAACATGCTGCAAGCAAGCCAAATAGAAATTTAGAAATGTTGCATGAAATATTATCAGCGGTGGTACTACACAAAATGATTTGACGGCGTTAAAGAATGTTTTTTAAATAAATTGACATTTAATAATATATGCAATTTTGTTTTAAATACTCTGTTCATTCATAAGATTTTTACAGAATTAAAATGTGCTGAAGCCTTTTCTAGCGCTGAACAGTTAAGCATAGATGGGCTGACCTTTTGGAAATTCCCTTGTTTGGCAAGAGTATGACTATGAGTTTTGTAAAAGGGGCATTTTGCATTTAGCGCAATATGTGCAGCAGGTAGATACTCTTCCATTTGGGTTTTTCTGTCTTAAACAAGTAAGAAAAGTACAGTCGAGCACGCCCGACCGTAAAATACTCTCTGCATTTTTTCGCGATTTAATTATTAAAATCGGTCTAGAGATATTACAATGTGTAGTACTTGCATTAAAACATGTTGAAACAAAAACAATTTAAGCATAATCAAACATACATCTGTTTGTCTGTATGCGAATACACATACGAAAGCCAATATATGATGCATATACATGTATGAATGTATGTGTGTATTCAGCGCGGCCAGCGACTGCGGGCAGCGCTGCCGCCACGAAAGCAAACATGTGCTTGTATGTTTCTGTCTCGCTTGCACTCAAACATTGATATGAATGCTGCATCGCTGCCGTCACATGTGCTTGTATGTTTCTGTCTCACTTGCACTCATACATGATATTGCATTCAGTTATCAATATTGTAACGCTTCTAGTTTTCTTGTTTATAGTGCGATTTCAATGCGCCTTTCAGGATAGTTTGATATAGTTAGTCTTCACACGAATTATAAATTACAATACTGTACTATATAAAAGAATGCCTAAAAAGTTGAGAATTACTTTTATTAATTGTGGGAAAACGGGGCGTGGCAGTCCAAAAATTTAAATGTCAATGCATTTACGCTGTCACTAGCAACCTCCATACCAAAATTGGTGATCCTAGGTGCAATAGTTATTGAGATATTCGCCCAAAACACCAATTTTTTCCGAGGTGTGTCTAGTTTTTTGCTCATTGTGGGCGAATGGGGCGTGGCATCGAAAAAAAAAAAGATTCTTGTATTGACTGACTAAATATGTGATCGATTGAGACCAAGCTCGAACTTGTAGCTCTTACCATCTCTGAAATCTGTTTGTTCATACGGACGGACAGACAGACAGACGGACAGACGGACAGACGGACAGACGGACAGACGGACATGGCTATATCGACTCGGCTTGTGATGCTGATCAAGAATATATATACTTTATGGGGTCTGCCACGCCTCCTTCTGCCTGTTACATACATTTTCACAAACCCAATATACTCTTGCAGAGAGTATAAAAAAATATTAGCGAAATGCGTGGTATGTCAAACATAACAATACTTGCTCGCACAAATCCACACAAAACAAAAACAACCCTCAGCTTGTTGCGCGTGCCATCAGTGTTGCTCTCCAAATTGTTTCCCGCTTGATCTAGCCTTTACTTATGTGTACATGGGAAAATCAATGCACATATATTACAGTTATTTCATTTTTTATATTACCCATTATGGTTTATAAAATTTTTAATAATAAAAGAAGAAGAAAAATATATACTTATACAATTTTCTAATTATTCTTTATTGCAATCTAGCCTTTTCCGCTAGAACTAGCATATTTTCCGCCCAATAAATGGCAACACTGCGACCGTCACGCAACGCAAGCGAACGTCTCGCAACTTAAGCGAACCAACGAACTTGCTTGATACTCGAACGTTTGTTTGTACTTTTGTACTGAAATTACGGGCAGGCAGGTTGCGTTCGAATACTCGTTCGAATACTCGTTCGTCCAATCGAACGATCAGCAAACGATCTATGGGGCTGATCGTTGTGCTCGCAACCAAATTGTTTGATATCAAACGATCATTTTCGAGTCAAGCAGAAAACGGGCAACTGATCGTTGTGATTCGAACATTTTTCGGACAGCCCGTTGGTATACTCGTTACTCGATCGTTTGATGAAAAGTTCGAACATACTCGAGTATACTCGTTGCAGGTCTCTGATACACACATATGTATGTGTGCACATACATATATGGAAATAATCGGAAGAATGATAGAAGAGGGGTGTGGTGCAACTGATAGAGTTGAGGCGCAATGTGGAACCTTCGCATGGATCGCGGGTTCGAGTGCTGACGATGACAGTTGTTAATTTATTTATTTTTTAATTTTAATTCAAAATGTAAATATTTAATTTTAATTTTTTAAATTTTTTAAATTTCATTTGAAAATTTTAATTTAAATAAAATGCAATACTATGGGAGTACGGGGTCTTTTACAGTCGGCTCGATCGACTGTAGCCTTTCTTACTTGTTCTGGCTATTATTGTTATTCTAAAAATTGTTAAGTTATTTAATATTCGTCACAAAAAATTCCTGGTCAGCTCGTGGCTGAGTACTCAACATTAAACGAATTAAATTCAATTAAATGGAGAATCAAAGCTGTTGGGTAGATGGCATAATGGTGGGCAATTTAGTACAGATTTAATTTAATGAACTTAATCGCATTGAAAGTTTATTGAATATTCATTTTAACTGGCATGGCAGAAACTTAATTAATTTAATTCAGTGGAGAAACCGAATGGAGCTGCAATATTGCTTTCAAATGAAGACTTAATATTTACAGTAGCAACGTATGGACAAATAGTCTGATTTGCTGCTCATTAAAATATGGATGCGGCCTGGCGTCTTAATCTGACACAAGTTGGCATTTAATGCCAGAAGCGTGCAGCTTTAAAATGCCATAAAAGCGTATGCCATAATAAATATTAATGGCTGTCGGGAGAAGGTCGCGGGTCGGTGCAGGGGTAACGGGCACTAACAGCGCCATAGACCAAATGTGCGCTTCCGTTTCCGGTCTCAGAGGTTGCCCACAGGTCCCAAGACCCAAAGACAAGAGCAAAAGAAAGACCAAGAGCCAAGAGCAACCAATGGCAAACCTCAGTGGGGGCGGTTTTGCTGCTTTTTGTTTACATTCCTCGTAAAATATTTATTTATTTGCGTAGCAAACAAAACGCGCGCCAGGGGCATCATTTGCATTGAAACACTTTCATTGTTGTTAATCTTTTTGCACTCGCATTGAGAATTTAATTAAGGCGATGGTCCGCCATAATTCAATTCCTGACGGCATCACTCAGGCCCAAAAACTCAGCGAGTGTGACCAGAAAGTCGAAGAGTGTGAGACCGTAAGAATCACGCACCGTTGAACAATGGACGGCAGGGCATAAGAATGTAGCGTATTCATTTGTATACCCTTTAGTCTAACAGTATGCACTTCAGTCCCTACAGCTCCTAGTAAAGGGTATTTTAAAGTCGGGAATCTAGTGTTGAAAGTGGCATTTTCACTTGTTTTTCTCTTTACCAATTTAAATAAGTACTTGATTACTTTTCGGCACACAGAGATATTCGTAGCGCAACGGCTAAAGTGATTTGGACAACACACAGACACACACACACACACACACTCAAAGAATATAAGCTAAAGCCTTTGGTCGTACTAAGAATAGCTTTTGTTATATCAAATTCTCTGGCCAAAACGGGAGACCAAACGGATTTCATTTATGTTTTGCTTTCTATCTCTTCTCCTTTTTTGTATTCCCATTAAACACTAAAGGACCTTATGGCCAACGGATTAGGGCATGCTACTAGCCAAATATGAATTGAATAAAAGTATCACAAAATTGCAGTCAGGTCAAGGACAAAAGCAACTTAATTGCGTGCAAGTTGAACATAAAAGGACCAAAATTAAAGTTGCCAAAGTTAAAGCAACGTCTTTATAAGCATATTTTGGCTATAATTTTCATTTCTCTCACTCAATGGGTTGTAACAGTAATTAACAATATTCTGACAGCCTTTACGCCCTTTAAGTGTAGCGGCTATTAAGTTTTATTGAGATATTAGTTTAGTTAATATACATTATTTCTGCTTCATTTAATGGGGCAAGCAACATTTAATTTAATTGTTGTTTATTTAGGGATTAAAATTTGAAAATTAAGTCAAAATAACTAACTTAACTTACACATTTAAGGATAAGTATTTAACTTTATTAGCTGCACGGTAAAGCAATGAATTTTACAATGAAAATAATGTAATATTTATAAGGTATTTTTAACCAAATTTAATAAATTCGAAATGTTTGAAATTTTATTAAATTCCATAAATTAAATATAGCTTTAAGGTCTGCACAACATTTGAAATAAATTTTCTTGAAGTATTTATAAGTTGTAAGCTGAGAATAAAAATGTTTTCTCGCAGCTTAGAAAACCTTTAACTGCCAAAGTCCCACAAAATATTTTCGTACACATTTTCTTTGTGAGTCGAGTCGAGTCTCGACTTAAATTACGCGTCGACTTTTCGCTTCTGACCCAAATGTGGGAGCTTCGGCTTTAAATTCATTTTCACAGCTATTTACACCTACATTAGTCGCCGGTCATGCTCTAAACTTGGCCCACGCTCGTCCACACACACACACACACATGCTCATACGCCCCTTGGAGCCCAAACACACATAAAAACGGCTCATTTTGGAGCTAAGTAAAAGCAGCAGCTTAAAATGTGGAAAACTACAACGAGTTGAGTGTTATTAATAAGAGTTTTACCTTTTCACTTTAATTATGCTTAGCAATTCCACAATTTAAGTCAACTGAAAGCCAGAAGACGTGTTACAAAAAAAGGTTAAAAGAGCAAGGCAATACTTTCAGTATTAAACTGTCTGCTTTTTTGGGATTTTTCTTTTAGAGACTATTGATAAGTTTCGCTGAGCGAATGTGAACTGCCCAATGGCCCAAAACTAATGGGATGTCAATTTACAGGGTGACCGCCGAAACCTACAACAAGCTGATAACTAAAACGTAGGAGTAGGGGAGTTGGGGAGAAAAAAAAGCAGAGGAGAAAGACCTGTCGAACCCTATGAAAAATGGCCCAAAACCAGTGGGACATTCAATGATGTGGAAATGACTGACCTTACAGTATGGCCGAAATGGCTAGTAATAAATTTTAGTGACTTGCTCGTGACACAACTCATTAGAACTGACAATGCGTTTGAGCAAGATATAATACCAGAGTAGGCTCGTTAACCCACAAAAAACGCGCTCAAGACAAAAATCAGCATATTGCCGGCATTCTATTAACAAAGGCGCACACACTTAATGAGCCAACCAGGCCAGAAACACACACAAATTTCCATACTTCATAATTTTGAAGAGGGTTCGCAAAGCAGCAGCTACTCAAATACTTTCAAAGTTTCCTCCGAATGACCTATAAAGCATCCGATAACCACTTTTAGCCAAAAGATTATAAATTTAACTACAATTTAAATTGTTGACTTTAAAAACAATTGTCTAACGAATTGTTATTTGTCATTTTGGCGACATAGCATCATTTTTTAAGCAGTTTGCATAGTTAAATCAATCAAATAATCTTTGCTGATTTTTCTTTCCCCTTTTTCCATTTCCCGTTTATGTCTTTGCATTGAATTTGTGCGAAAAACAGCCATAAATCAGTTTTGTTGCATTTTTCTTCGGCATTCTACAGGCAAATGGATTGCTGCAATGCCAACATTGCTTTTAGTTCAAAGCTGAAATTAATAGATTTGAATTTATTTTTCGTTTCTTCTCGTGCCATCGGTGTGAAATTGTTTGTTAAAATTGCCGGATCTTTGGGTCGACACCGAGACTGAGACTGAGACTCTTTTGTTCAGTATGAATAGTTGCAAGATAAATGTGAATATATACTATGTATTCATTTGATTTATTTACACTCGTTATGATAATTTAATTAAAACCAGTTCAATGAAAATTTCATAATGACTGACACATTAACGTACTCACAGCATTCCAATTACATTTGTATAAATTCTCTTTCACTTTTGCTTATTTGTGTTCACACATAATTAATTTCCATTAATGGACACATTAATTTCAGCATTAATTATTTAATGGCTACTCTGAACGTAATTTAATTTAAATTTTAAATAATAATTTTTTAATGCCAGCAAAGTTTACAATTCTTTTTAATACTCCAAATTATGCACTGATTTCACTTCAATTATCAAATTTTGATTTTTCAACTTTTAGTTAATTCCTTTTTTTTTATATTTTTATATAACTTTTTTCTTACTTCCGATATTGTCAAAATTTTCAATTTCTTTCGTGCTCTCAAGTCAAAAAATTCGTCATGAACTTTATCCACCCGCTATGCACAGCATCTAGAGCACCTGTCGTCTTCGAGTCGCGTTTCAAACTGTCCTTCGTCTGTTAAGCAGAGCTGACAGCAGCCGTAGTCGCTGATATCCTTTGTTTTGGGATATTTTAACAGTGATGCTTAACAGCACAGTGTTAAAGAGGCACACTGAGACTGTTACATCTCTTTGAGTAAGTGCTTCGATGTTATAACATATATACTTAAGTTGAAACAGAATGAACTCTATGCCCAACAGCTGTTGGGGGTACATTTCCCACTTGTTTAAAATTTGCTTTATTTTTCTCTTCCAGATTGTTGCACAGCAAAACATATGTATCTCTGAGTTGATTTACTTGCAGTCTTAAAAATTCTTCTAGCTGTCTTTGCTAGTCATATACACATTACGTATACGCATCGTGTTGCTTAGCTACCAGAACAAACATTGGACATTCAAAAATTATTCAATGTCATTGAATGAGCGTTTAAATGCTAGACATTAAACTTGAACGCATTAAACTTCAACAGCCTAGCATAAACATAATTGATGAGATCGGGATAAGCATCGTATGCGTGCGACCCATTCATCATTCTTGTCCAGAAACTTTTAAGCCAGCCTGTGAGCAGAAGGTATAGCCCAAAATAAAAAAATATGTAATTTTGTCGCCCACATCAGGATGAGAGCACTTCGTAGTTTTTCTCGGTCATATGTATAAATCAAATGCGTATGTGTTTTTGCCCAAAAGTTGGCAAAAGTTCACAGTAACTCATGACCACGTTATCGGAATTTGTTCATCCAATTCTGGCAGTTCAATTTCCGCCTGCATGAATTGCATGTTCATGCTAGAATCAAGTTTTGTGTATGCAATTGCCACCACTTAATAACTTTGTAAACGCACTTAATTCCTTAAGTTTATGTTTCACTTCAGATACTGTCAACTCAATTTGAACTAGTTTGTGTTCTGCCTTTCCGTTAGCCAATTATTTCTCTCTCTTTGTGACAGCAAAAGGCGCTGGAAAAATAAAGTTTGTGATTTTTCCATTTGTTCCTAATGAACTGAAAGACCACACTAACATAAAAGCCTTGACTGTTTAATTCTATCAATCGAATTTTGGGTAAGTTTAATTTTTGTGTACTTAGTAAGCAACTCAATTAAGTTGGTCACCTGTATAAAATTCTTTTAGCACATTTCTTCCTTTATAATTAAAATTAAAACCAATACATAATTTTATGAATTTTCTCAATTATATAATATTGTTCGTACAAACACATGCCTGGGTAGCTCAGTCGGTAGAGCATTGGACTTTTAATCCAAGGGTCCAGGGTTCAAGTCCCTGCTCGGGCGGTTTCTTTTTAATTGCATATTAAAAAGTCATTATAAGTAAACATTTTATATGCAGTCTTTTTATGAAGTAGTAAGTTCAATAGCTACGTGTTGTAATTATAAAATAATGCAATTTTAAGTACTGGAATTAGAAGAAGAGTTTTGTTTCTTTTGTGCAAACCTCTGTGTTTATTGTAGATTAATTTAAGGAATTTTTCCATCATTACAAAATCAGTACGAGAATCCGCAAAACATTATCAATTAAACTTGCAATCGGTGCTATTGTTATTGTTGTCAGAAAAAGGTATCAAGGTTTAGCACCGAGGTCAGCAAGTCAATCCAAGTACATGGACTGCTTCAGTCAACTCACACAAGTGGAACACTTCCTACTAGTTCATGCTATAAGTGATGAACAATTTGTAAGCCATTCACTGAATTTACCTTAATAATTATTTTGCCATTACACAATTTTCACTTTTCACTTGTCAACTGCAGATTGAATAAAAAAACGAGAGACAAAGTTAAATGCTTAACGCACAATTAAGCGTGTTGCCTGGGTAAAGTGCGTGCCAATAAACATTAAATAAATATTTACCCAAGACGTTCCTGAGAGGCAGCCTCAGCGAGACCGATAGACAGATGGAAGACAGAAAGTGAAGAATACAGAGAAACAGGCAGACAAAAAGACCGGACAGATGGTTAGAGGGGCAGAGGGTCAGGCAGGGAAACAACGTAACGTGAACGTGCATAGCGTTAAATACTTTTGCACGTCGTTGGCTAGCAGAAGACAAGCAGCTGATGATGACTTGAGACAGGGTTTGCTGTAAGGCAGCTCAACTGTCGACTTTGTACTGTCGACTCTGCAGCATCGACTGTCGGTTGTCCATCCATGAGGTGCTTTTTGTTGACAGCATAATTACGCTGATGGCAGCAGCAAAACACAGCACAGCACAAAGTCGAGCAGAGTGCGAATAAATACAGACTTTTATATTAGCTCGACCTGGGAAATTGTTCGACCCTTGAGCATTTCGCTTGATTTCTGATGTGGGCAGTTCTAACTGCACCCAGGTGTTTTTGTGGTCGCCCAAAAGTATGCTATAAATAACTGCAAACCGAGCTGTGACTCTGTAGGTGTAAGCATTTGTGTGAGTGTGTTCATTTCTTCGAATTTTTTCTGGTTTTTCCCAGTGAATTACAATTTGATTTGTACTGCAGATTACACTATTTCTGTTTCAATTTTATTGCTTAACTAGGCGAGATGAACACAAAATGCTGCCAGGAGCAGCAGAGTAAAGAATTCAATTTCCAAGCATTTTTTTAAAGCGTTAAAGATATAAGGTCAGCTCAGTTATAAAAATAGATACATTGGTGCATATTTTTTATTAATTGTATAAATAATATTATTATTTAATTAAAAGCTGCACATTTTGTTAAACTAAATTTTTTATGCATATAAATTACTTATGCTTGATCAAACACTGTTAATGTTACATTAAGTAACCGTGTAGTAGGCATACAAAAACCTACATTTGTTATAAAAATAACATAAAAAAAAACAACAATGTATTGTATGTTTTATGTGGCCTTCTGCAATAATTAAACAATTTGTAAAACAATACGAAACAAAAGGTTTTTTATACTGTTCATTGAAATATGTTTAAAGAGTTACCTGACAACATGTGTTCACATCATTTGTTCGATTAACAATCCGCAGTACAACGACAAGCAAACAAAACAATACAAAAACCAGACAAACCAAATATAAATATATATGTGTCTGTACACTTATAGTAAACACTGTATTTGTTTGAACAAAACCTGGTGTGGGTTGCATACCAAACTTTGTTGGACAGTCTGGCGAAACTTTAGCCCCTTTGCCTGCCTGTACTCATAATAGCAAACTCATGAAGCTAATGATGCCCTTGAGGATGTTTTTGTATGTGACACTCCCTCGAAATTATGCTCGCAGACAGCATGTGTGTGGCGTATGTATGTGTGTCAGTGTGTGTGTGTGTGTGTTACAAGGACGAACCAAATATAATTGCAAATTACCAAAAAATAATTAATTACCTAAACCGCTTTGGAAATGGAGCAAGTTACTGACTGACAAAGCGAAACGCTTTGAATGCGAAATTTCAACTTTAAGCGGTCAAAGAGAAAAAAGTCGTGCAAGTGACGTCAAAGTGCTGGAAAGTTTTGCATATGACAGTCATTAGATATGATTATTTTTGCAGACTTTATCTGCTTAAAAAATATAAAATGTAAAAACTTGTTAAATTAAAACTCCAATTAAAGTGGTTCTATATTTTTCAACAATTCTAGTTGAATTTGTTTGACTTAAAATTCCAAAAATAAACTTGCTTGTGGTACAATTACAAATAAAATTAATTAAAAAGATTCAATTCCCTGCGGTGCAATTTACACGGAGTATACACGCAATTTCTTCTTTTTTTGTGTTTTCAAAAATTTCCATATGCAAATAGAAAACACTCGGTCCTTGGAAAATCTGAAGCAAAAGGGAGAAATGCATATCACTTGCAAATTAAATGGAATTGTATGCCAAAGCGTGTGCGGCAGTCTTTCAGTCAGTCATTCAGTTGGTCACTTGGTCAATCACACCGCCGTTTTTCCAGTACAATCAGCGAGTTGAAGCTTTCATATAATTTGCCATGTTTGAAGCAATTTTAAATCAAGGCAAAAGCTGAAACGTGTATTGCATTTTATTTTATTAGTGTCGCTTTCGTCTTTCGGTCTTTCTCCCCGTCTGTTTTGAATATAACACGATTTAATTTTTTTTAATTTTTATTTCAATTTAAATGCAAAATGCAGCGCTTGTTTTAAGTCTAAACTCACACGACAGCTCACCTCTGATCCAATGTTTACCCGCTTGTCCGGCTCCATGTGCTGTGTCTTGTCATTTGCATAAATAGCTCCTCCAGCAGAGCAACAGAATGGCTCAGAATGAGAAACAGGTCAGCGTACTGACCAGCGTCCCGGCCCCCGGGGTAGGACGAGGTCAGCACTTATCCCTGTTACCGTACCCAAATCACAAAACACAAACACATGGCGCCGTCGGCTTTAAGTTTCTATTTGTTTCGAATAACACACAGTACCAACAAAGGGTCGAAACACCAAGGAACGAGGCGAGGGGATAAGTAGGAGGAGGAGGCTGGGAAACAATTTAGCTCAGTTTCTTGAACCGGCAAAATGGTAGTAAGTTGTCATAAAACTGTCAGCTCGTGGCAGACAGAAAAAGGCAAAAACTACGATAGGTTCAAAGATTTGCTTAAACCAAATATGCGAAACAATGCGAATGAGATTTGCATATTTAAAAAAAATAAAATGAAAAAATGAAATGTGTCCTTAATTGTGGATGTAAATAATATGAAAGCAAAGCATTTTTTAGCTGGTAAATCTCGGCGTTTTTTAACATTTTTATACACTGCGTTCACGTTTTTTATTTTTATCCAGCATGTGATATGCTGTCCACTTTATTTGTACAAATTGTTTGCTTTAGCTCAATTAAATTTACTATCACACTTCTGCAGTTTTAATTAACTTAATTACGGAGTAATTGATTTCTCACGCCCCTATAAATTATTTAACGAAACACTTTTCAATAAGTGAATTATATTTTTTAATACTTTAAATTGCTTTAACATACTTGCGATACTTACAATACTTATCGAAATGAAATCTATTAATTATTAAACAATATTTTAAAATTATATTTTTTTGATTAACTAAACAAGTGCCTGGGTAGCTCAGTCGGTAGAGCATTGGACTTTTAATCCAAGGGTCCAGGGTTCAAGTCCCTGCTTGGGCGGGCAACAGATTTTTAGATTAAAATCTTAACATTTTTTACATTTGAAGCTATAAAAATTCACATTTGAAAGCAGTAAATTTGAGAGAGAAGATTATTTCAATGAGAGGGTTTAAAAAGTAATATTAACCGGTCAGACACTAAATAAAAATGTGTCTGTCAACTTTTGCCATTACAATTAAAGTGGATGAGTGTAATTTGAACCTATGCTGAGATATAAGATATAAGATAACATACCTTATAAGATGCCAGGTTCATTTTTTCAATCAAAACCATTTTCGCAAAACTCAGTTGCAAATTATTTAGAATTAATTGTTTTTTTTTTATGTTGCCGTGCAAAAGTTTTTGGTTTACATTTCGCTTTACGAGCTAACACTTTGGCGAACTCCGGCCACGCCCACTAACTTACAGTAAACTTTCAACTCAACCGAGCTGTGGGTTTGTGGAATTGTGTTGGGGACTGGAATTGGAATTGGGAATGGAACTGGGTGAGAGTTTAGTGCGGTTTAGTGGCAGCTCCTAATGAAATTCACTTGAGCTGTTTCCTGTTTATGGCACACCCGTCCACACAAAACTTTAGACATTATGCAGTCATTGTTGTTGTTACTAGAAACTAAGAGAGCTGAGAACTAAGAATGGAAAACTTGAAAATTGGAATGGGAAATGTTATGTTTTCAGTATAGTCCAGCCGGAGCTTGTCTGTGTCACTCAAATGATTAAAGATTTCATTTTATGGCTGCTGCTTGGCTGCGTTTTTGCTGCCTGTTAGCTGTTAGCTGTTTTCTGTTAGCTATCTGCTACTTTTTGCTACAATTTATCAACTTTCAAGGTTGTCCGAACCAGTTGTAAAAACTTTGCCATTTTGTTTTGTCCCACTCGCATTAAATTTCTAATTTAATCAACTTCCCTTCCGGATGTGAAAGAACATGCGCACACGCTTTATAGTCAAATTTGTAGTCATATTTCATGTTCACCATAAAACCTCACAGATCGCAATCCACTAGCCACTTTCCACTTTCTGTGTGAACTTTAAATATTCAATTGGTTTGGTTCAAAGTTTTACCGCAAAGTATGGTTTTTAGTGCCCTAATCGAAGGTCATGAAAAGGCCCATCAAAAATGATTGATGAATGCCATTTTGTCTTAACAGCAAACAAGACTCATTTAATGCAAAACATTCTCAAAAAGTACTTTGTTGGGAAAGACCAAAAAAAGGTCAGCTTCTGACTTGCGGCTATAATCAAATTCTGTAATTTTCATAATGTTCCTTTCCGGCCAAGACAAGAGCAAAACGCATTAAAATGGCAACTGTTTTTTACTGTGCTAATTACACAGAACAATTGCAACTCTTGATACCAAGAATACGAAATTCGCAATGTAATTTTAGTCGACTGGGACACTCATAAATTATCTGTGTGTGAATTGTTAGTTGGCAAAAATTCCAACAAAACGAATTTCTAGGTACTAGTTTAATATAAACCAGCTCAGTCTCTCATATACACTCTAACATATAAGATGGGGTTTTAAGGTATAAGCAGAGGAATTTAATCTTTTCTCAGAATTTCTGTCAATGCTGAAAATGTTACTGAATGACACTTTTAGTAGAAATGCAGAATTTCAGGCTATTGAAATGAATATTACATTTTGCAATAACTGTTTCTTTCATTACAGTTGATAAACAGGAATCTCAACATGAACTGTACAATTTCTTTGAAATTTGGTTTAAATGAACAGAGGAATCAACTGATGAAGGTAAGTCGAATATTCAATTTAATTTTTCTATGAAATTCTGTCTATGCTGATGCTGATACTTACATAGGCTGACAATTTAAAAATCAATTTAGGATTTAGGACTATTGAAATGACATGTCTAATAATGTTGGTTTTATCAGAGATTCAAAAAGAACTATTGAATTTCTTGGTACTTATACGATAATAAATTTTTGAGTTAGTTAGTAATTGACATATCTGTGTAGAAGGAATTGAATCACTTGAATTCCTAGAAAAATTGCATTCACACATTATTTAAATTCTTTAAATGAAATATATGGTGTCCTTGATATTGATTTATTATTTTCTACTCGATATATACGCAAAATCAATGCTGCTGCTATTTGAACAACATTTCAACAGATATCCTACTAATGAGCAGCACAAGTGTCTTGAGTGCTGGAACGTGTCAGCAAGTTGAACGAGCAACTTGTTGTCAACTTTCGCGCTAGAAATTCCAACCACAATGGAACTGAAAGAATATTCATAGTGCATTCAAAGTGCATTTTACTCCCTGGGGTTCATTTGGCTTGGAACGTTGTTTGCTTGCATAATTTCCACATGTCCACACTGTCAGCAATGAATAAAGACAAATTCAACAGGCTTCTGGTGGGTTCTTCAAGTGCAGTATACGTACTGATGGCGGATGTGTTATATGAGAAATCCACTCGTATATATTATTGTTGAGACAGCATGAAAAACAACTATTCTTACACACAGAATACCAAAGGTTATCCAAGGAGTTAAAGCCACTTGGGAGTTACTGTTGATATATATATATCTGTATTATATGTAAGACTGGAGAATTGGGAATTGTAAAACACACATACTTTGCAGAGGATTAATTAAATTTATTGAAAGTCTTACAGGTTTATTTCTTTATACCTTTGAGACACAGTTGACCCAATTCAAGACAGTCGCCTGCTGTGCCACGTGCATAATGCACTGAACCAAGGCAGCGTATACGTAATACGTAATTGAGTCAGTTTATCTTCTTGTAAGCTAAAATTCTTGCACAAAATGTGTAAAGTAAAAAACCATTACTGTGCATATGACACCAGAGATATACGTGTTTTGCGTGGTACAACAAAAAAAAGGAAAAGGAAAAGAACACTAAAGTTTCCATTACACTGGCTTTTGCAATCATATCGAACACTGGTCTACCATAAATTCAATTTAGTTCGTGTTTCTCTTAATATACACAACACATATGTGTGACTGCAGCAACTGTTGTTATTTTCAGTGAACGGAAACGCGAAGAGTTTAAAGCAAATGGACATACGGTCATGTAGCTGGCGACTAGAGTTCACTGAAAGAAAAGCCGCAAAAGGAAGGAGCTAAACATTAATTTAAAATTACATTTTTTTGGTTGACAAAACAAGCGCCTGGGTAGCTCAGTCGGTAGAGCATTGGACTTTTAATCCAAGGGTCCAGGGTTCAAGTCCCTGCTCGGGCAGGCAACTGATTTTTTTAAGATAAAAGCTCAACTTAAAATTATTTAAACTTAGGTTGACCAACGATATGACCCAGTTCGGGCAGGATTGAACTACTTTATCGTACGACAATTTGATCGAAATCAGTTTATCTCATACCAAATGTAACTATTTTACTATATAAAATATTTAATTTGCGCCCCTATTGATTGCTCCATCAAAACTATGTGGTCTTTAACAGTCAGCCTTTTCTAGTCGCCTCTTAAATTTTTATCAGTGTACCAATAACCGATATTAATCAGTGTAAGACTTTCGTTTTATGTCACCCGTTTAGTTTTAAGCGACTTCCACTTTACACGCAGTCATGCCAGGAATTACAGGATCCCTGTGCACTCGACCGTGACCCAATTGCAGACAGCTGTAATATTTCAAGTATGACACATATGTGTGTGTTGGTGTGTGTGTCTGTGTCTGTGTGGTAGCCGCAGGAGACGTATGTGTACTTTTATCATGTCAGTTGCATTATGTCAGACTCCTTGAGTTGGCTGCGATTGCGGCAGTTGCCAACCGAGCAACACTTAACATAACTTTTGACCTTTGTCGCTGCCAGTGAAGCGCATTTTACATAACTTGTCATTTGTTAGCTGGTAAAATGTGTAAAGATTTTTTTGAGACTTTCTTGCAATGCCTTTAATTGCATCTTCGTAATGTCTATGTTACACATTTTTAATTAAAAGTGAATTCCATTTACTTTTGCAATAAATCAAAAGACGAGTAAATTACAAATTTGTGCAGACATTTGCACTTAATCACATTATGTCACTTGTAATCTATGCGAACGAAATACAAATCGAAGGGCATCAATACAACCTCTGATTGATTAACTCGTTTATGTACAAATCTACCGACAATTTATTTTTTTGTGTATGTGTGTGTGTGTGCCATTGGCAAACCTCAATTCGATAGACAAAATATTTCACAACTAAGTCGAAGAAAATTGATGGCTGAGACACGTCAGAGCAGTCAGCATTGCATACTCTACATGTAAAATACATATGTACAAAAAAATATATTTATCAAATGGAAAAACTCAAAGTAACAAATATAATAAAAGCCAGTTGTATGATGTTGTCCAGCGTTTGAAAATGCTCTGCTACAGCGTAGTTTTTCGTTTTGCTCTCGCTACCGCTCTGAGTTTTGTCGAGAGCCGTAGCAGAGCCGTAGCCTATCGATCGAAAATGTGTGCTCTGCTATGCTCTCAGCTCTGACACGCAACAAACTACCGCTGTAGCAAGTAGCAAAAAAAAACAAGTAAGAAAAGTACAGTCGAGCACGCCCGACCGTAAAATACTCTCTGCATTTTTTCGCGATTTAATTATTAAAATCGGTCTAGAGATATTACAATGTGTAGTACTTGCAATAAAACACGTTGAAACAAAAACAATCTAAGCATAATCACACATACATCTGTTTGTCTGTATGGGAATATACATACGAAAGCCAACATATGATGCATATACATGTATGTATGTATGTGTGTATTTAGCGCGGCCAGCGACTGCGGGCAGCGCTGCCGCCACGCAAGCAACGAAAACATTCAAACATGTGCTTGTAAGTTTCTGTCTCGCTTGCACGCTGCCGTCACATGTGCTTGTATGTTTCTGTCTCACTTGCACTCATACATGATATTGCATTCGGTTATCAATATTGCAACGCTTCTAGTTTTCTTGTTTGTAGTGCGATTTCAATGCGCCTTTCAGGATAGTTTGATATAGTAAGTCTTCACACGAATTATAAATTACAATACTGTACTATATTAAAGAATGCCTAAAAACGGGGCGAAAGCTGAGAATTTTTATTTTATTAATTGTGGGAAAACGGGGCGTGGCAGTCCAAAAATTTAAAAGTCAATGCATTAACGCTGTCGCTAGGAACCTCCATACCAAAATTGGCGATCCTAGGTGCAATAGTTATTGAGATATTCGCCCAAAACAACAAATTTTTCCGAGGTGTGCCTAGTTTTTTGCTCATTGTGGGCGAATGGGGCGTGGCATCGAACAAAAAAAAGATTCTTGTATTGACTGACTAAATATGTGATCGATTGAGACCAAGCTCGAACTTGTAGCTCTTACCATCTCTGAAATCTGTTTGTTCATACGGACGGACAGACGGACAGACAGACGGACAGACGGACAGACAGACGGACAGACGGACATGGCTATATCGACTCGGCTTGTGATGCTGATCAAGAATATATGTACTTTATGGGGTCTGCCACGCCTCCTTCTGCCTGTTACATACATTTTCACAAACCCAATATACTCTTGCAGAGAGTATAAAAACGATGTGCTACGAGTAGCCGTAGCAGTAGCACCAAACAGAGAGCGAGATGAGAGCGTAGCAAATGCTTTTGTTTTTTGTGCTACGGCTCTCGTGTGTGTTTATGCTCTGTGATCGCAGCAAAGCAGCAAAATGAAATTTTGCTATGAAGCATACGAAGAAAATAAGGGTTGTTTTTCAAACAAGCGAAGAATCGAAGAAAAACGATCTCAGAACCGAAACACATACGAGAGCCGTAGCACAAAAAAAAAAATCTTTTGCTACGCTCTCATCTCGCTCTCTGTTTTGTGCTACTGCTACGGCTACTCGTAGCACATCGTTTTTTTTTTTTGCTACTTGCTACAGCGGTAGTTTGTTGCGTGTCAGAGCTGAGAGCATAGCAGAGCACACATTTTCGATCGATAGGCTACGGCTCTGCTACGGCTCTCGACAAAACTCAGAGCGGTAGCGAGAGCATAGCACAATTTTTGTTGCTCTTGCTGCTACGGAGTAGTTTTTGCAAACGCTGATGTTGTCCTTTTGTGCCTGGCACACAAATAAATTGTTTGAATACCTTTCTCTGCTTTCTAAGTTACAAACAAACTAATAAATATACTTTTTCTGTTCATTCTATGTTGTAACACATTTGTTTATATTTTATTTTATTTTTTATAAAATATAAAGTTTAGTGAGTCCGAAGTTAAAATATGTGAATCAAAGCTAAATTGTTTGTACATATGAAATTCCATACAAACGTTGTTGGCATTTATTGTGAAATCACAGTTTGATAGTTTTATTGGCAATTTTTATTAAAAATTCATAGAAAAATAACTGAGCAATTTTTTGGAATTAAAAAAAAAAACTAAAACATCAATATGTATTTTATTGACATCATTGTAACTAAATTTTTGAAAATCTAAAATAGATTTAAACATTTTTAACAAATTTAGAGACAAATTTGTTGTACTTTTACCAAAAGCTGAAAAAGTATCAAATAAAATAAAGAGATTTATATAATTATATAACACTTCAAAATTAATTAATTAATATGTTATGTTCTCTTTAATTAATATGTTAAACTCATACTCTTCTGCTTTTAAATATATATGTACAACATTATTCTTTATAAAGCACAATAAATTTCATAATGTGCACTTTATATGTCAACACTTAAAAGCCAAATTGTCATAAAAAGCATTTCGCTGCCAGAAGTGTGCTCAAATTAGATGGAATTCAGTCATTGGCAATTTAAACTCAACGAACCTAAACCATCATCTGAAATTACTCCAAAAATGCCAGCAAGGTCTGATGCTTATATTATAATACATAAGCCGAGTTTTGTTCATAATTTATGGGCAGTAAAAGCATATGAAAAACATATTCAGTAATTTATTTATGGTAATAATTTTCTTTGTATGTTTGCAGCTTTCTATTGTTATCATTGCACTCATATGTTTGTGTTTAATTAATTATTTTACAAATTGCTAATGTTAAATTGCAAATAATTTAGAAATATAACAAAAACAAAACAAAAATTATTAAACTAAAATAACTTGAAGCATTTTATAAATTAGTTTTCCAACAATTGCCACTTAATTCGCAGTATTCCACACAAAACTATTGAATTATTTTGTATAATTAATATTGTTTGATTTAATTTTGTATGTAAATGACAAATTAAATTGCCAAATTGCCGACAAATGTTTTCAAAACTAATGAGATTGCGATTTTTAATAATGTTGAAATTTTCCACCTTTTTTAACCGAAATTTAAGGGTGTTAAACACACAATGGACTATGACTTTCTACGACAAATACACACACACATAACAACTGTCTATTTGGGCGTTCATGTGTGAGACTTTTGTATGTTGAATTTCCAACTTTTGTCGACATAACGAGGCACACACACATTTGTATACATATACACATATATATCGGTGACGTGATTGACTTTTATGAGCCCATATTGATGTGATATAGAAATTATTTTCATGGTCTCCTGACTTTTTAGAAAGCTATCGGCTTGGATTCAGCATGCACATGGAAAATAATTCGAGACCGGGTTTCATTCTCATCGAATTTAAGTACACGGCCATGCTATGTGTTAGATAAGCTTCCGCTTTGTTATGTCTGCTTATTTTTGATTGACTGCATTTTCAGTTGACAGGGCAGTCATATAGAGCCGCCAATTACTATGATAATGTGCTACATATACTTGGCAAAAAAGTTTTGAGGCAAGAAAATAAGGCAGCAAATAATTGAATAAAAGTTTGTTACAGTGTACCCGTATATTTTAACAGTCAAGCATTCAGAGTTTGGCAAACAGCCATCGGTTTGATTTCATTCTTCAAACTTGACGTTCTGGCAACTTAAGCAAACATAATATGGCCAGCAAAAGATTTGGCAACACGTTACGCTGACACATTTCTGGCTTGTTCCAAGAATGAACTGTTAAAAGGCTACTATTTTTATGGCAATGGCAGTGGCTATTCAGTGCATTGTCTGCCATAAGAGTGCACTTGAATAATTCCCTTTACTTTAACAGAATCACAGAAAATTCTGTTGAAATGTGAAAGTAATTTCATTCATGTTGTTAAATTGCTGTCAACCAAATTCT
Organism: Drosophila acutilabella; assembly: GCA_035046005.1. NCBI lineage: Eukaryota > Metazoa > Arthropoda > Insecta > Diptera > Drosophilidae > Drosophila > Drosophila acutilabella. Next base: position 7,853,094 of record JAWNOK010000024.1, on the reverse strand, counting down.
AGCAATTTTCCTGGTTTTATTTGGTCTGCTTGGTTTGCTGTTAGTTTTATGCAGATCCAGGAATAGATTTTGGATTTTTGTGTATTGTTACCACTTGTACTTTTGTTTATTTGCATTTTGTGTCTCGATTTTCATGTTTTTGACTTTGGTAGCAATTTCCTGCTCACCAGCTAAATGGAAGTATTTAAGTTTTAAGCTGACAAATCCTATTTAAAGCCCAGAGAATGAGACTATTTTATTTTTTGTTGAATTGTAGCAAATTTCATTCATTTCCTATATCACATGAGCCTTGTTTATATATAAGAGAAAAAATCTTCTTCTTTCATCTGGAACTCAATCACAAACAATTTTTTTCTTTATGTTTTAAAAGTCAAATAAAGTTTTCTATTGGTTTAAGCACATTTATCATGATTTATTTCAAAGTTCTGTTGAATTGTAGACTTTTTAAAGAATTATTCGAATTGTCTTGGCAGCCATAAAAACCTAAATCAATTTGAAACTTATCGCATTCATTTTATTGAATTTCACTTTAGGGCTGCCACTGATTGATTTGCAATGCAACCAATAAAAGTCAGTCATTGGCTGTTGGGAACGTCTAGTTGATTAATGACTAGGCCAAGAAAAGTTTAAAAAAAAATATAGTAACTAACAAATTATCAACTCTTAAACAATTTTCAATTGTTATTCCATATTTTTAAATTCTTTTAAGATTTTTTTTATACAATTCGTTTACAATTATTGGCATTGTAGCTGCAGATTACATTTTAGTTTGATTTTCTAGTCACACAGTATGGAATTTAGTTTTTATTTTAATAATAAGCTTGGCCAATCAATTTTTCACTACAATGATAAATATTTTATACCGGATCGTTACTCACTTTTGATTTGCGGAGCTTAACACACTTTTAAAAAGTTTTTTAACCCAGAAAAAACGCTTTAACTGAGCATTGCACTTTTGTGTAGTTAACAGAGAAAAAAACTTCGTTTTTCTTATATTTTTCTGAAAAGAAATCACTCAGTAATAATCACACTTAGATGCAAAGGGTTTATGACACAATGCTGGAGACAATAAACTGATTAATGACAAGTTGCAAACCAAAAGCCATTAAGTCAAAGGAAAACTGGCGACATAAAGTCTTCTCAATGAGTGTTGATTTGTCCCAGCATAATTGCAATGAGTTCTACCGAACTGATTTATGCTGAAAAATGATTCACTCTGAAGCATAAATACCAAAGAAAACTATTGGTAGTTGTCAAAGAGCACGAAAAACATGCCAAATGAATGTGGGCGAAGGCAGAAAAAAAAACCGCATCACAAATCTTTTGTCACATGCACACACAGAGAGACTCACACACATTCCATGCACAAAAATGCGTGTGTGTTTTGCTGTGGGTGTAGAATGCTGGTATGCGTACTAGCAGCTGGAAAATATTGTTGTCAGTTGTTCAACACATCGTGTACTATGTACGCTTAAAACAATAAGAGACAAACCAACCTAGAAAAACCAACTCTGTGAAAAACCATGTCAATATTTTGACAAAGGCTATTTCTGACGAAAATCTAAAGCCAAAAAAGAAGAAAATCAAAAAACGCTCTGAAAAACGAATCGGTTTTTTTTTTGCTATAGAAGGAAGTAGAAGTGTTCCCAAAAAGAAATGGTTTAATTTAGCTGAAACTGGTGAAAATAGTCGACAGTAAGAGACGCTTAATTTGCTGAAATTGTCTATATGTTGGATTATAAATAAATTTGAAGTGGGATTGGTTAAGCTGTTTGAAAGACGATAGCCAATATTTGCATTTAAAGCCGACAGTCACGCCTCCAACTGCCTGTTACGCACATTTCTTCTCTTTCTGGTTAACAATTGTCAATTGCAGCGAAAAGTGTACAGCTTACACTTTTATCAACTGCGGTCAGCTATCAGCGTTTTGACAGACACGCATTGCGTATACGCAGTGTGTAGATTTAAATATTAACCACTGTCTGCCCGATAGTGTCAGCAACAGCGACAGCACAATACGCAAATTTACAACAATTCAACGCTGCGGTTATTCTGTTCGTCATGAACACGTATTTAATGGGGTTTGAATCGACGCCCTGACAACGCTTAAAACTGAAAAACTAATTAAAGTCTGCTTAAATAAATTTATGATGCCACTCCTCATTGTTATGGTACCCGGAAAAAAGAACACACAGAATGAACAGGACAAAATAGAAAGGTCTATTTAAAAGTCATTGCCTTTGCCTGGTAGTCCGAATAATGATAAAACGGAGTGGAAAATAGCCTCAAGAGTTTGCTTCACAAATTAATTGTATTTTAATTGTGTGGCACGAAATGACAGAAGCTAAAAGCTAGAAGAAGAAAGATGCAATTAAACAGTGCCAAGGATTAGCTGGTAATGACAGGTATATAAGCTATTCAGCAAAAACCATAATAAAGCAAAGAGCAGCAAACAAAAAATGCTCATAAAACTTTTATTTGTTTGAATGAAGTGTAGACCAGAAGCGAATAGCGTTAAGAGACTTTTGCAGAATTTATTTCCAATAAAACGTGACGCAAAAAGAATTTTATTAAATTTTAACTTTTAATTGTATTTAGGATATTTAAATTAATGTAATTGTTATTTAATATACAAAGTACTTGCTACTTGACTGCAGTTTTTGAGATTCCAAAGGGTCTATTTGCAAACGGATATGGCAAACATTTATAGACGACTGAATAGATACTTATATTTTTACATTATTTATACAATTCCTTTGATATTTCTTTGTCTGGTTGCAGCCCTTTGTTGGCGTTGCATTTCACATTTTGTGTTTAACAATCAGATCAGTTGACTGGCAAAAGAACATGGCCAACAGCGAGACAATTGAGAGACAAGTGTTTAAGATACTGTACTTACATTAAAGCCAGTCCAAATGTCAGACTTTTGCCTGCTTAAAGTTAAACATAAATACACGATATGGCAAATCTTTTGACACACTTGCAGACAGAAACCAATATAAATTTTAATTAAATACAACAGAATCCCATTAGTGGGATTGAGTCCGCATCAATAGTCATTCAATGCGCACGTGTAATATTCATAGCTTACAAGTTATCCTTAAATTATATTGAAGCCAATGGCAAAATGTAAATCTGGTTACATCTCTTGCTCCTTGTTGGCAGTTACAACGCATGCGTAATCCAACTAGTTGCAATTCTAATTAGTAAAATGTCTATGGAGTTTGCTTTTGTATCCATGCCATATTAAATTCCATTGAAACGCACATAATCAAATGTTTTCCCAGCTAAGGTGAAAGCAGGTAAATAAGATACGCTTAATTTGAATAATTGAAGACTACAGTTGTTTAGCTAATCACAGACCGATTTTTAATTTCAAAGTCTTTACAGAAGTATTTAATTTATGTTTTGGTAAACAAATACATTTTAATTCAAAGCAACATTCGCTTTCATTTGCACATCCTGTTTTAGCATGCCAAAATTAGATTCTGTCCATCTCTTTACTTAATTTCCTTGTGCTCGTAGCCATTTACAGGCTGATATCCTGGGACTTAATATGTCAACATTGACCAATTTATGCAAGCGTAATGCAGGTTCACAAGGTTAAGTAACAGGACGTGTGTCGCAAATGCTGAATAAGCAGTGAACAAACAAATAGACCAAGAGTAGAGCCATAAAAAGGGTCCTTCTGCTCGGGTCCTTTGCTCGGATTTCGAATAGAAGAAAATATGTGTACATCTGTGTGATTTACGCACACACTTTGGTCTCACATGTGGCCAATGTTGGTCTTAATTGCTCTTTTTGCTACAAATAATCATGCAATAATTTGCCAACTTCACCGGTTTTGTCTGCTTTAAATCACCTTAATCCTAAGGCCAGCGTGTCAATAAAACCATGTGTTTATGCGGGAGAATAAATTAGCCAAAAGACGACAAACTTAAACAAAGGAAAAATTACTAAATTTGCATTATTCGTTATTCCTACTTAAAATGTAAGCAAATTGGCCAAAATTCCAAACTGGCCAGTTTAAAGCAGAATAAAGTAACTTCCCCTTGAGCCATTAAGCAGGTGTTGAGTGAAAGGACACATCAGTTAACCACAAAAAGACTTTCTCTCATAAGATTTAAATAGAATGGTTTTGAGTGTTTGTGTCTGTGTGCCACATTTTGTGGTAAGCCTTTCAGCTGCCACTTGCCAGTCTCCTGACAGCACATAAAAATAAAGAGCCCGAGAGAAAAAGGAAGAGACTGACTCTGAGAGGCAGAGGAGGCGAAGTAGAAGGAGTAGACCAGTTGGTGTTGAGGAGAGCACGTCACGCACTTGACAACGACACAACGTGCAAGTGACGCAAATGACATGTTTATGTGGCATACTTTTCAGCGCAAATTAAAAGGGGGGGAAAGACAACTTTGGATCCGTCTTACGAGTATGTCTAGCAATTAAAACTGACAAGCAGCTTTGCAACCAACACTCAAAAAAATCAACAACAACAAAAATAAACTAAAATAAAATGAAAATAGAAAAGAAAAAGAAAAAGAAGAATGGTAAATTTTGGCATTTCGGGTTAAAAAACTCGGCAACCACAACATGACACGTACGGCCATAAAAAATGGTACAAAATGATCATCAACTGTTGGCGGTGCGTGGTGGCATTTGGCATTTTGAAACTGGTAGACTGAGTACCATAAACGAGACCCGAGCACAGATCATGCAAATCATCATGGAAATAAAATTTGGTGCAAGGCGACACAAACAATTTAATAAAACTCAAATTGACGGAAATTTACATGCTTCACAGCACTTGACTGACAGATACTTGGCATTTTTTAACCACCGAACCAATCCCTCATCCCAGTCTCAGTCTCAGTCTCAGTCTCTCATACTAAATGTCTTCTTTGTCTGCTTTTCGGAGCTTATGCTTGTAGTTGAAAGTTTTTCTTCTTCTTTTTCCATTGTTTTTTGCCGTCTTCAATACTAAGTCTCAGTTTTTTCCTCTTGTCGCTTAACTTTTGCGATAGTCTCGATTTGTCTCGTCTCGGATTCAGGGCCCAGCCTATCCCTTCAGGCCAAAGTTTTATGCATTCAAGTTCTTGAAATCGAATTTACTTTACACGAGTGAGAAGGAAACAAAATGATGAAGAATAAAATAAAAGAAAGTCAAGCCACAGCCACAGTCTCAACCACGACCAACAACCACTAGGCGGTTTGTGGGCTAAATAAATGTTAATAAGCTCAAGTCGTTGTACTTTTAAAGGCTAAGACTCTTGTCAAATCCGATGAATACAAATAAATTATGCTGTTATTCAAATCAGTCTAAGTTAGCCAGCCATTGCCATTCGACTTACAAATGGCGCCCAAAGGGCTTTAAATTATTGACATCCTCTTAGACACTTAGAAGAATGATTGCACATAGGATTTTAAATATTATAAGCTCACTCTCTCTAAGAAGTTTGGCATTAAATAAGTTAAACAATAGTTAAATGATTGATTTAAATGGTTGGTTACTTTGTGTATATTAAATAATAAATTTGAATTGGAAACACAGTCTCAAATCATACTTTTAAAATATAACTGTCTGCTTAAGTTAATTATTTTTAAGTGAAGTCAGACAAGAATGCAATTTATGAATCTGTCAAACGACAATAAAATCTTATTAAAGCAGAACAAGCTCGTAAACTGCCAGCAGAAAGGAAAAAAAAAACAAATTTAAATAACCCAACGGTGAAATATTACACCTGCGGTAAAAAATTTCATCATGACTTCATTTGCAACATGCGGCAAGGAGCAAAGTGGCAAGAAGCAGCAGCAGCAGCACCAAGTGGAAAGTGGCAAGCAACAAGAGCAAAGCTCAAATCAAAAATACGATTTTTTTTTGGCCAACCAGAAAAAAGCAATCATTGTGAAGCATAAAAAAAAGGTAAAGATAAAATATGATAAAAATATTTTTGAATAGATTTTGATGGGAATGGCAGCAAAGTAGAGGAAGAGTGGGGAGGATGATGAACTGTTATATATGTAGGAGCAAATATGCGTGTAATCAGCTTACGCATGTTTATTGTACTTGTACTTATATATATATATATATATATATATATATAAATATAAATAAGTGTATTTGTATTTTAAGTATTTGGGCTGGTGGGAAATATTAAAATTTTGTAGTATTTGTGTTGAGAGCGCAATAAACAAGTTTCAATGAGCTTTCTTTTTTCATTTCTGACCAGCTTACAGCAAGGCTGAAAAGTTTGTTGGCCCTGCTTTAAGGTTATTCACAAATTGGCATAAATATTATGCTAATTTCAAGCGCGCCAAATTAACAATTATAAACGTCGACTTCTCATCGTGCAATTTGCATAAATTTATACAGCTTTATGCAGCTATTTGTTGCCTTCTCGCACCTCACACCTCTCACACACAAACACTCCTGCAGCCCTGGAAACCCTTCAGCCAAACCTTGTTCTCGACACGCCTTTCGCATTTTCTACCGTGTGCCGTGTGCTATGTGCTGTGTGCCATTCCACAATGTTGTTGTCCTTGCAACTTTTTGCTTTTGAAAGCTTCAGTCACCAGGCGAAAAAAACAACAACATTTCCCTCAAATTCTTATTTGGGAAACAGAAGCAGCAGCAGCAGCAGCAGCAGGAATGGCAACCCTGGCACGTTGGGCTTTAGTTTTTCTCAAGTGCAGTTTTCATTTTTTGTTTTTGCCTAAAAGAAAATAGAGTTTTCCTACTCGTTATAGGTAGACGTGGTTGAATTGTAATCGTTGGAGTGTGGAATTTCTTGATTAGTAAATTCGTGCACTCAAAAAACTCATTAGTATTAAACCCACTGCTACTCTTATATTAAACTATATAAATTTATAAAATTGTTGGGCATATATAAGTAACGGATATGCCATAGTTGAGTGACTTTTGTTTGTTGTCTTTGTTTGCTGAGACGTCTGCTGAATGCACTGCAGGTAACAGTGTCCCCTGCTCGTAAATCTTTCATCTGCCATTGCGAAGTTTTTCATGCAAATGGAACTGAATCTCTGCGTATGCATAATATATGTTAACTTAGTTTAGTATATATACTTACTAGCATACATATATGTATATAAAAAAATATATGTAAATCTCTTAAAACCAGTGTGTGAAGCATGAAAAATACTTCAACTGCATTTGAGTGCTGCTCGAAATAAAAAAGAAATTGCTTTTGACATTGGTTAACCAGGTAGCTGCTTTATCATGTACAATAACTGCTGTATACAGTTGACAACACTTTAAAAATATCATTTTATTATTAAGTAAACATATTTTGAAACTTTTTTAAATTTTGTTTTGCTTTAGTGCCCTAAGTGCCATTTTATCACACTATTCTAAGTGTCCTCATTAGTTACTCAATTCCTGGACTTGATTTGCAACCAAAATTAATCTTAACAGCAGCCAAAAAAGACTTTAGCTGCTGCTAACAGATTTTCTTGCTCATTTCTTTTGGAAATTAAAGTGTCTTCAGCTAATTTGAGTCAATTTCTTTCGCTCCAATTCAGACACTGAGTAAAAGATACGCCCATGTAGCACATAAATTTGAGTAGTTTATTTGGCGTTACAATTTGTTCGTTGGCAACTGAGTTAAGCACTGCGAATTGTAAGCTGCAAAATAATTTCATGGCTGATTACACAAAGGACCAACAACCAACAAGCAGCCAAGGCAAAATATGCGTAATTGGAAAATGATGTCAAGTTGCTGTCTTTTCTGTTTTCTGTTTCTGTTTCCTCTTGACAACGACAATGTTGAATTTCAGAATCATTTGTGCTCCACACTCGACTGCTGATTAATTAACTAGCGGCAAATCAAGTAAGTGGCCCAAAACAGAAAATAACCAAAAAGCTGATATAGGTCAAGCTAAGAAATCTGCTACTCTGAGTACCCAAGATCTGTTAATTAATTTCGCAAGTCTCTAGCAATCTACCAGCCCCTTTCCCCCTAACCACCACACACAACTTGTTTTTAAAGACACACCAAAAAAGACAAAGGCAAATAAAATAGAAATAAAGTGCTCTAAAAATTCAATTTAACAATGAAAATCAAGCTTTTTTCCATCATTTTGCTGCTGTTTGCTATTTTGTGTGAATGTGTGCGTTTGTTGCGGTAATGGAAACAAAAAACTATACAAAAGAAATAATAATACATGGCTTGAAATCGTGTTCAGCTATAGCCATTTGATAGTGCCCATTTTGGACATTATTGTTGTTGCTGCTGCTTAGGCTCTGGCGCCACTTAAATGTTGCGTATGTAGGAGATATTTACGATATATATATATATATATATATATATATATATATATATATAAAAAAAAGAAAAACCATATAAAATATATAAAAGTGAATAGATGGTACAGACAGTGGCGTAGTTATGAGCATGGGAAGGGAGAGATAAGTAGTTTGATTTAATTCTTAAAGTTTGGCAAACAACTGCAATTGAGTATGAAATGAAACTTTGTTGTATCTGTTGTGTCAACAATACCAATATCGCATAGAGATATATGGGGCCCCCTCTGGGCCATGTCCATGGGCTGTACGAGGGTGAGCTACCCAGTGTATATCGGTATACTTATAGTATAAATAAGCGCCACATGCTCAACATTTTTATGCTGTTTTATTGCATTGCGCTAAAAGGCAAAGGCATATAGGAAACAGCTATGGCAACACAAGTGGAAACTGAAAGTGTAGCACAAACCAAACCATGACCATGTGGGATACATTCTACGAGTATACAATATCACAGTGAGTGAGAGATATATGTATTTGTTTGCTTTGGTTTGTTGTTTCATGTTTCAGCTACGAGTTGCGACGAGGTGCCGTCTAAAGCCAAAATCTTATTATGTGCTACATTTAACGCCCAAGTAGCTGAACATTTCAGTCAGATATTTCCATTTACTTAGCCATCAGCTGGAATAGCAGAGCAAGAAATGTATTGTGATTGTGTTTTGCTGTTGCTGTCTGTTCTAACAGTCGATGTCTTTAGTTTCCACTTTAGTCAAATCCTTCCATACGATATGTCGTTTCATTTGGCCATTTTATTTGCCAAGTCAGCAGTGGTGCAATAAAATTCAACTGCTTTGTGTGTAAGCCTTTCGATTTCACCCCTCAATTGTACCTGTGGTTAGCAGCGACACTTTCTCCAAATCGATGCGCAGTCGTAAAATCTTCCAAATTTATTGCATACTTCGCTGCATAGATTTGTGTGTGCGTGTTGGTGTGTGTGTGTGTGCGTGCAGAGTGTGTGACAACATCAGGGTGCGTGCTTTGCGATTTTTACACCCGTTTGATTGGCCTTCGTGAAGATTAAAGTTATATTACGCGACGCGTAAATTTTATACGCAACGCCTTTAAATCGTTTAACTGTGCGTATGTGTAATTTGGCCGCAAATATATTTTGTATTAATGCGCTTTTCCCCATAATAAACAAATTAACCTCTTTATTGAAATAATATCGATTCAATGCAGCCGACTGATTTAATATTAAAGCCAAAGTTCCAATGTCAACTGCTGTGGTCCGCAACAATTAATTGAGTTAATTATTAGGACATTTCAATGGTCTTGTCGCACAAACACACACACACACAGCACATTTAATTAAATTTTAATCTAATTAATTACGCAACATTTTCGTGACTGAAGTGCACAGCAAATAATGTCACTGCGGGTGTCCAGGAAACAAAGAATTTATAAAAATTCCGTTCACAAAAATCGGGATAATAATAAAATCACTCGATTTTACGAGCTGCCAACACATGCCACCAGACGAGCAGTATTAAAGTTGATTTTAGCTGAAATCAAAAATAAACAACAAAATAACCAAATATTTTGTCACAATTCAACAGTAAAACTAGAAATAACACTGGATGGCAGCTGACAGCAACGTCTTTCCGGACTGGTCATCTTTAAAAGGTTTGATGCAAACAGGTTAAATGGCAGCTGTCAAATTGTCAAAAAGAGCGAACAATGAGCTAACCGACTGCAGCTGTGTCCTGCTTTTGACATTCGACTGCAACTCAATCGAGACGCTCAAATTGCTCTGCTGTCCAACAGATTTTTAAAGCCAACGACACCGTGAGACGACTCTGTTCAAACCACAAAAAAGCTTTTTACCTGGTGAAGGTAGAGAATAAAGTCGCCTCAGAGATACCTTGCCTAACATTCTGCAAGTCAGCTAAAGAGTTTCAGTAGCTTTATATAATAATAAATCAACTGTCTAGTAAATGCTTACTTTTAAAATACTACAAAAATTGTTAAAACATCAGACCAACTATTTTTTTTCTGACGTTTAACGTTCAATTTAACACTTAAATTGACTGACAAGAAATAACTATGTACAAGCAATTAAAGTACATAATTTAATCAGATAATCTTTAGATTACGTCAATTAAAATAATTGTTTGTCTCATTTAATGGTGAAGAGTTAATTTATTTTACACAGAATATGCTGCCTGTGTGTGGCAGTTTGTTTAATTTTCAGTTTTATTAAATTATAAGTGAGCTATTGGAAATTATGGCCCACCTAACTTACGGCATGGCAGCTTAGAATTTTCAAACATTAAATGTATCAATAAAATGACTAATTAATACTTTAAACATGTCAATTAATCTTTAAATAAAGACTTATAATTTAATCACAATTTGTTGCCACATTTAATAATGAAAATTTAAATTATTCTTACTGCGTTTATTCAATTTGTTGAATACAATTTATTCTTAAATTTTAATCAAGCTATGGAATGCTGAAACTCAAGGTTTGTAGTGGCTAAGGAAAGCAGAGAAATCTAATCAAATTAAATACATTACAGTACACTTTTTGTACAATTTTGGTTACAGGGTATTTGTAGATATTTTGGGTTTGTTTGCACTACTTGCAGTGGCTCTGCGGTTGCAACCAACTTCGTCAGGTGTCAGCTTCTTTTCATTAAAACGTTCGAAACTTGTCAGTTTTCAAAAGGTTTTCCTTCTGAAATTTTCGTCTTTTTGCCCCATTTTTGCTTTCGTTTTCCCATTTCGCTTTACTTTTTTGTACTTTTTTGTTGCTTTTTGTCAAAGTACCTAATGGTGGATGATGGTGGTTGCATAGGAAGAGCTAATTGTGAGAATGCTTTCAATTCTGTTGGAGATCCGTTTTGATGTCGCCGCTCTACAAGCAAGAAAATACAAGAAATGCAAATATTTGACATGTTTTTAAGGAGGCGGCATCGTCTTTATTTTATGAGTCGAGCCAGCAACGTAACGCGACTCAATGATTGGAATTGTGTGGATGCGGTTGTAAGGCTATAGAGCTACACATACATAGCGCTGCGGTGTGGCAACGCGAACTGAAATCACGCAGCTCGCATACGCCATTGAATTTTAAATGAATCCAACACACATTCAGAGACTGAGACTGAGTCTCATGAACAGACAACATTTCGCTCCCTCTGAAACTGACTCAGAGACACAGACACCCTCCCACATGTATATGGATTATATTCGTGACTGTGACTGTGACTGTGACTACTGCTGTGACTGTGACTGCTACTGCGACTGTTTCGGTGACTGAGAGACAAGCACGCGCCATTTTGTCTCCAGCAAAGTTTGTCTCACTCCAAACAATGATATGTTTATAAAAATGCAGAACAAGTCTGCCCAAAAAAGAAACAACACAAAAGTACTTACGGTTTAAAACCACTTGAGCCACGGAAACAGCGTATGCCACACCCCCACTCACACACACACACACACACCTACTCTCAATGACACTCCCCCATACAGACCCAAATTCAGGGCATAATTGGCGACGTGTGCGCCGTTGCCAATGGCACCGCCTGCACAATTTAATGCTTATGAAATTCTTAGAGGCACTTGCCAGCTGTATGGATAGAGGAATGAGTTTCTGACCCACTAACCAAGTCAAAACAAAACCACACCAAACCATATCATACCATACCATGCAATCCAATTCAAAAGCAAAGCAAAGCAACCATCTTCATGCATACAATATATCATTCTAGTGGTTGCCACACAGCTGAGATGAGCCAAAGAAACACAAAATGTTGGCAAAATGATTTAAAATTTATTAAAAATACTCGATGCACTGATAAAACTTGCAATTTCTGTCTCTTTACGCTCACTGATTCACAGAGAGCAGAGAGTCAATAAGTGAACAACTTTTGTACATAACAGAACTTTGAGTTTTACTAAAAATACAAGTATTTTAATGAACTCTATCGCTATCCTGAACTTTAATTATAAGTATTCGAATAAGAAGGTTGCGCATATGGCTTATAATTTATTTAAAAACTCTAGAAACTTCACACTTTCTGCTCTAATAGTTGCAATAATTTAATCAATCACAAGCCAAGTTTGACTATAGAATAAATTGATGCTATAGTAGCTTATTTTGCTCACTTAAGAATGTGATGACATTCTGAAAGTGCTATGAAAACTTGCCACGCAAAGTGGGAAAAGCCAACTACACTATTATTTTTTTATACATATTTTTTTCGTTTTCTGTCTGTGCAATTTATAATGTTCAAAGGAAGCAGCTGCAAGTTTTGCAGCGAATTTTCCGTGTCTGCCGCAAAAGTTGTCGCTGAGTTTCGGAAGCAGATGCAAGCTGCAGTTATAGAGATGAGCAGGATAATGGAGAGGGGAGAGTTGAGAGGGTATGGAGGAAAAGGGAGTTGGAGAAAGTGCTACACGAAACATGGCTTGCATTTATTACAAGTATGCACTTATACACATGCATATTTAATGCTAAACTAATGAATTTGTAATGGTGGAAATTGCCATTACTGAAACATGTTGCGGCATTTGGTGTCTTTTCTGCCACTGGTGACCGTTAAATGACTTTCGACGCAATCAAATGTGTTACAACCCACGGCATTAACATGCAGAGAAGGCGAATGAAATTTCGACAAAAAAAAGGAGCAGAGAAGCAAATGTCATGTTAAAATGTCAGCTGCTTAAATTGCAAACACAAATTGGCTTAATTTAATCCACGCCCAATTAAAAAGTATTAACATCCGAAGCGTCTTCCCCTATAAAATCTTTTGTTTACTTGCTTTCTTAATTAATAGCCATACTGGGAATATAATACAAATGCGAAGGAGTTTCAGAATGTCAAGCGCTGTTTTTCAAGGAATTTAATGACGGCATTTTGTTTCACTAAAAGCTACTTAACTCCACGTCATTTACAAGTTTTTTATGGAAATTACTATTTAAAACAATTCTAACTAAACTAAAAATGAATGTTGATTTTGATTGTTTGTTTAAAGATAATTGCATATTTTTAATTAAAATGAATACGTTAAAAAGTGAATTAATTGTAAAGAAAACAGTCATATTTATTAATTAAAAATAAATAAACCAAAAGCAGAAAGAGCAAAAGTGAATTTTTCTAGTGCAAACTGAAAGTGTTGAAGTATTAAAAAGTGAACTGTTAATTGCAATTATGGCTTGTTACCCTTTTCAAGCCAGTAAAGAGCCGTAAATAATGAGCTAAGCTTATGGAAGGCATTAAATTTTTTAAATATGCAGAGTAAATTAAATTGCACATCAATTATGCAACTTTAAACTTTACAAATGAAAATTTTTGTACGCAAAAGATTTGATTTAATGCCAAATTCAGCGTGAACATAACTATAAATCTTTAAAACAATTTACATGTTTATACAGCTTTGATTGCATACATTATTGATTTCCATAATTTTATTTGGTGTTTCCTGTTTTTCAATAAACGTTAAATGCTTTAGCTTTTCTACATTTAAACCATCGGTTGATTGGTTGTGTTTCTCCCATTGAGAGTGCCTGTAAATGCCACACGAAATTGCCAACATTTTCGAAAAAATAATTTATTTTTCAGGCAATTTATTTATGAAGGGTCGAATAATAATCTCACGTGCCATAACCTAACTGAGTGCCCAAAAATCTCTTAGTACTAAATCAATATCAATAAATTTGGCTAGCACACACATAAACTCTCTAGCTCTAAGGTAGATACACGTACACATTTTTAGCTGTATTTAAGTACGCGTATATTTTACTCGTCCTTCTAAATACGAAAAAACAATCAACTGAGATCGAGGTCCACACGTGTAAGTCATAAATTCATCTTAGAGCCTTTGTTTAACCGTCTAATATGTGTACGGCAAGTGCAAATTGTTTTGTTGGCCAACTAATTGTGGCAACAAGTCAACCAAGTCTTGGCCCTTGGCCAAAAACAAGTTTCACATGGAAAAATAACAACAACACACACACAACACACAAACACTTAATACCAAATGAAGAGAATTAATCATGCTTTATTGACAGCGCTTTAATTCAGTTTATAAACACCATCATGTGCACATAATTTAATATATTACCTGATATTTAAATAATGTGTTGGTTTATATTTACTTTTGATGACCATATGTATGTAAATTGTAAATTTTGTAAATATTTAGTTAACTTAGCGAATGTAAGCTTAAACTCGCGAACACTTGAGATATTTAGGCTAGCCCAAGGACAGTAAAAGAACACAAATATAGCGGAATACGAAACAGTTCACAAAGGATGCCGAAACACAAACAAAACGCTTGACTGTGAAATGTAAACGCGCACAATTTCATCCTATGAATAATTCCACAGACTCAAATTACGTATTTTTAGTACTTCACTTCGAGAGAGAGAGAGAGAGAGATTTGCCGTTAACACGCCCCCACGTCTTGTGATCACGCCGGTTAAACGCAAACTAAACCGAAGCTGCCACAAAAGCCGCCAATCAGTTGAAAGAGGACATTTTAACAGAGCTACCGTCGGGCTGTTAAGCAGCGGACTGGCAAATAACATGAGTGGTCTACAGCACTCATCTCAGTTACTGTTAAAGTTAACGGCAGATGCTCTTGACCCACTGAACGTTGATGCTGTTAACAGCTGTAACCCAGTGACTTACTTTACATTTCATTCACTGCCTTAGCATGTTAACATATTAATGCCGCTGTTAACAGAGCGTGCTCTTAAAATAGCGTCGCTCTTAGGCAGCTGTCAACGAAATACAACTGCACATTAATTTATATAACTCACATATATTTTATATTAAATGTTGCAGCAGTTTCATGTTATGGGGAGACCCCAACATTCGTCTCATAAATTCATGCTAAAAAGGGCCAAGGCTTTGCCACCAACTGTCTTGGAAGCCACAGGTGTGACAGCAGCAAATTAAGTTGCACATATAACTCAGCGTTCTAGCTACTCATCTGTCCGTGCCCGCACACTGCACACACTCAACATATGCCCTCAAGGAAATTGGTTACACGGGCAGAAACCATCTGTGTGTGTGTGTGTTTGTGGGGAAGACACTTCCGACCCTCGTTCTACGATATAGAATTTGTGCGCTTAAAGTTGGCACACAAAATATAATGTATACGACCCGTGTCATGTACTTTACAATTGTTGCTAGCTGCGTTTGTCATTACGCCAAATGAGTTTGACAGAAGCAACAGAAAAAAAAAGCAAAACAAAACACACATAAATTTCAACAAGAGCAAAAGAAAAAAGCAAAGCAGAAAAAAAAACAAACAACGAGATACATTAAAGGGACAGCAGCTGGCGGCCTGCAATGTGAATCTGAGCATTGTTGTATTGTCTTAAGCCTCTTAAGTTATGCCATTAGAAGCAAGGAATGTCATCGACTCAACAGACAGACAGCGACATAACTCGAGATAATTCAGTTATAACGCGTCTTAACAAAAGAATCGCAGTGTCAATGAACGTGTTAGCTGAACACATCTAAACCAACACAACGCAACGCAACACAACACAATCTCAATTCTAATGTCAATGACGCACAAATAATAGATAACTTTTCTTTATTTTTTTATGGGAGTGGAATACTTAGCTCAGTATGCAGACAGGCAACAAAATTATCTGATAATTGCAATGAAAAAAAATGACAATTTGATTTGGCTTATTAAGTGCATAAGCAAACGGGGTCAGCAAAAACATGTCAGCAATAATCCAAATTGAAGTCAGCTTTAGGCAGACTGCCAAAAAGGTTAATAACGTCTGATTGCGATGCAGACAGAGTTTTGGACTCGAATGTAAAGAGAGACCAATTTAAACGAATACGATTCAAATGTCAAAGGTCAGTGCAAATATATGCTGAACCAAATGTATTTCTGCATTATAATAATTTTTGGAAAAGTTACAAGTCAAACACACGCACCTGACTCTCTCTCTCTCTAAAATTATTAGATGCAAAGCAGAAAATATGTAGACAGATTTTAAATGTATTTCTGCAGTGAGTTTTGTGCACCAAAGCACAAATTTAATAACACTTTAGTAGAACTCACAGTATGAATTATGAACTGTGTTGAGTAAGTCTAACGGATGAGCAGGATAAACTAGGATAATGGAAAATTATTGTGATGCGACTTATAATTAGCGGCAATTGCTTAAGACACTTTGCTTTTCAATTGAGCGCATTGAGGCAGGCAGACACAAACAATGAACAGCAGCAGTGCAACAAATCCAGTAGACTGAGCAGATGTCTTTCAACATCAAGGTGTTAAGCAACTAATGACTTCCGGCAGTTGCCTGGTTCTGATGACCCTGTTGACAGATTGAAGTGCAGTGAAACAGACGCTAGACACAAGTGTATTGGTAGGAGAAACACGTGCATGACAACACGTTGACAACGGGCGAGCACAGTTATTGTTGTCACGACTGCAATTCAGTTTGTTCATGCGCTCATACGAGGGAGCATATAAACTGGCAAATTGCGCATACGCCCTGCAAGCGAAGAGCGAAGCGAACTTAGTGCCAACATAATGTCATTAATCAATAAGCAGCTCGACGACAGCTGACAAGCAACGAAAGTCACCGCCGTAAGCCGTTTGCCAAAAGGCAAAAGCAAAGGGATTTGCAAAAGGGAACGCGTTAAGCGACGTGTTGTCGTTATTTCTTCCAACACACGTACTACATTTCTGTGCACATTCGCAAGTTTGTATTATATATTTATTTTATTATTTTCTGCTTTTACTTTTTTTTATTTTTTTTGAATAAATCAAGCAGTGATTTGATTACACAATTGATCAATACGCCCAATATAGGGCTGGCCAACTGTCCGTAAAGGGCCATTTGACAGCTGAAACGCGTGGGCAACAAACAATTCGGAAAATTGATGGTGTGTTCACACATTCGTACTCGAATTAACAGCAATCCAAAGTCCGGACTTTGCGCTCGCGTCAACTAACAATTTACAGGCTTTGCTTGCATGCAAGAAAAAATTTGTTTTTCTGATTTTTATTTGAAAGATATTAGCGTTGGTATGAAAAATATATAGAAAGTTACAGTTTTATTTAAACCAAAAGCTAATTTAATATTTTTTTTGTTGACATATTTGCAATAAACCTCAATTTTATGGCCTGTCTAGTAGCTTGAAATAAAAGCAAACAATTGAATTACGGGCAACATTGAATCAAACGTTTATGCAATCGCTGTATAAATATACTAAATTCAAGTGCTGCTAACGGAAAGCTAAATTTTATCTTTATTCACTCGTTTCTTTTATATTTGCCGCATTGTTTTCATTGTTTTCTGTAAACCACTTAGTTATAGTCGATTGGTTGCCAAAGCAATGAAGAAAAGAATTTTTGTCGCGCAGTTATTTTGTGTGTATATTTCTCTTGGCTTTTATACATTCTCTTTTTTTGATAGAAATATTTTTGCGGAATCCAATAAAATGCATAAATAACTTAGGCATGATAAATTTGCAAATTGCTTTGTCAGCGTTGTGTCAGCAAGAATGCGAAGACACCCACAAGTATTGGATACCTTTTTACTAGCTCAAGTAATTAGCAATTTATGTAGCTTTACTTCCAGCCATTTATTACGCCAAAGCACCAACAAAATGACCATCCTTAAGTCATAAAACTCAACACCTTTTTCACCGGCCATTGGATGCCCGGAAAAGTATGCTACGATAATTTGTATGCAAGCACCAAGCGACTCTTAGAGCTAAGCATAATGAATTGTTACCTAAGCATGATTTATCTATACACAGCACATAAATCTCAGGTTCATTGCCGGACATGGCTTTAAAAAAAAAGGCACCGAATGAGTAATACACTTGACGCACTTTTAAACTTTATATAAATGTGATTGAATGTGTCAACAACTAAAGTTTAATAGGACTAATTTCGTAGACTTCTTCTAGTGCAAAGACCAAGCGCACTCACAAAATTTAAATACCTTTTTCAACAGTTTTAACCATAATTACATGCACTTTACAAGGCCTGAATGATGGAATTTACTTGGCCACATCGGCACTTTGACCTTTTGGCCACAATATGCGCTCGTTAGTCAATGTTTGGCAATTTGTTGTGAATCAATAATAAATGTAAATAACATAATAGGCCCAAACTGCCTTATGCTGTTGCTTTATACACACACACACACACATACACAGACATTTCATGCAGCTATGAAGATGCTCCTGCTGATGAGGCCATCATCGTTGCTCAAGTAATCTAAAAGAGAAAAGAAATTGTGCACAGTAAAATATGGCAAACTGTAGCTGAACACGCACTCATTCAATATAATTTAACGCCACATCATGGCAGCTGTTTTTGGGCAGGCCAACACTCAATGCAAGACAACGTAGCCAATTGACCAAAATCAATGGCCAGTCAGCCGAGTCCACTTTGGTTGTAGGTGAGTCATTACCAGCAACGAGCAACGGCATTGTCAGTAGATGTGTTTTTGGTTATGCTCAGTACTCGTTAAAGGGCTATGGGGTATGAGTAATGTTAGTTTCAGAAAGTACTTAGAATATCTATGTTTAGTATTTTAAATTTCATAAGTTTAAAGTCAGCCTATCAATAGTTTGATAACTGATTCGTTTACAGGGTATTACTATGTTAATATCCTTCTGCTACTTCTCGCTTTCATGTTTTTACTGCTGCTCTTGAGTGATGGCTTTCTTCAATGTTGCCAAGAAATTGAACTGAAATACGAGACTTTAAAACGCGATAATGTTACCGGTATTTTGGCAACTCAAAGAAACTATTTTCAGCTGAGCCAGCACTTTCGCCAACTTCTCTTCTCATTGGCTCAATCATTTAACATTTCATGCTGCTAATTATTACATTTGTTTTTCTGCACAAACTTTTGCTTACTTTGTCCGAAAGTGTAGGAGTTTCGCAGTAGATTCGCATCCGTGACTGAAATATTGAGCGTATTGAGCTAAAAGTTGTGACTAGTAATATATTCTGATACTACGTAAGGGAACTGTTATTCAGTTGCTGCACATGCAACAAAGTCTCAGGCTTCCGGCGGTGAAAGCTTTAAGAAGTTGGCTAAAAACATTTTGAAAAGTTGCTAAAGAGTTGAGGCAATTTACATAGATAATGAATGGTATCTTAATTACTTTAATCTAAATATATTTTTTTTATATTATAGATATATTTTCTCTAAATTTGTACAGCATGATTTAAATAGAATTTTACGCACACCATTAAAAAAGCAATTTAATAACATAATTTTTCCTTTTTATGTTGGTGAAATAAATCGAATAGCAAAAAGTTTCGGGCACAATTAAACATTCAGAGACTGTATTGTATTGAAGGGAAAACAAAAGTTTTTAGCGCATTGCTTTGGGCCACAATTGGACCACAGCTTTGATGCAGGTCGAACAACTGACCAACAAAACCACTCACTCCCAGCTCTGCCCTCTCTGTTCATAGTCTCCCAATCGCTCTCTCTCTCCAGCTGTCCCCTTCAATCCACCCACATCTCTGTCTAGGGAATGGCAGACAGCGTAGCATCCAATTGCTTTTGGCGTCCCATTGGCTTCGTTTGTAATTTTCTCATCGACTTCCATGGGCTTTATACATTTATTGGTTCTAGATTTTGTTACAACCAAGAGAACGGACCACAAAACTCAGAGCAAACTGCCAAGCGGTGCCAAATAAATTACAACAGATCGCCTTCGCACAATTTTCCAGATTGCTAAAAAAAAAGACAATACAAAAAGAAAGAAAAGCAAAACAAATAAATAAAAACAGCAACTGCAAAGTTCAAGTTAAAGTTGAGGAAGGAAACCGTAAAGGAAGCCAAAGTTTTTAATTTCCAACTAAAATAATTGAAGTACAGAATTAATTTGTTTAGCAGACTTTTACTTTGCACCACAAATTATATTGTCAACTTTCACCTAAACTTTCAACGCCAAATGCAAGTTCAAAACGAGCACTGCAATTAAGATAAGTTGATTATTATAAATGAATTACTTGCGACCCTTTTACGGCTAATTTAATGTATACTTTAATTAGTTAATTCAACTATTTTATTGAATAAACACTAGCAAAGTTTACAGATTTATTTTCTAGCACTTACTTAAGTGTGGCTTTAGGGCAGACTCTTAAAATAATTTGAAAATCCTTAACTTGCCCAAAAGCCCAGTTAAGCATTCTGCTTTAAGACTCACTCGATTTGTCACGCTGTGAGTTTTATGCGCTTCCCTTCAGTGCAAGTTGCCCCAAAAACAAAAACATTACAATTTTTATGTCTATTCGAAAATGGCAATGGCGCATTAGCGGCATAAAACAGGCCGTAGGCATTAGGTCAAATCCTTTAAGCATCATACGCACACACAAACACCCCTACTCACACACACTCACACATACAGCAACAATGTTAGAACAAGCCACTGCCTCCATATTGTAGGCGCGACGCTGTTTTTCTTTTTTTATTGACACAATTCGTCTGCACGTGCTGAAGGAACGACTCCGAAACCGACTCCAACTCCGACACGATTCCGAAACCAAATTCAAGCATCTCCCGACTATGAGAAACCCGTTTCAGAATTTAAACTTTAAGTTTGTTTTAGAGCAGCAATAGAGTTTGCTGGCAAATGCCAACAACGCAAAAATTTGTCATGCTGCTCATAAATATGTCACCGCCTACCAATATTTATTTATAGCTTTTTTTTATTGAAGTATGCAATAATAATCTAACCGATAAGCAAAGAATTACGAATCAACATATTAGTTTTTGTTAGTCATTACAAAAAAACATTCAATCTAAATTTTTGTTTTATCTAAAAAAAAAACGGATTTTTGCATAAATAATATACCCATACTCGATGAGTAACAGGTGGAACAGCTGGAACTTTCATCGACGATGCTTCATCAGCATCATCACAAACATCCCCAAATAAACGCTTAATGCTCCTCTAATCGCTTTCGCATAAATTTGGCCGCGATTTTGTAATAAACTGGCACTGGACTGGGTCCGTTCAGGTCGGCAAACCTCTCGACGGGGTGGCTCTAAATTTTATGTTAGTTTCATTGACTTAACGCATGATTTGATTTAACACCGGGTGAATTTTAATTAAAGAAAATTCCACACAGGCAAATTCCATGCAGTCGAAGAATTTAATAGACATTGAGCATTTTGCATGCAGATGTGATTCCAATTAGAAAAGCAAATAAAAGAAGACTTTAATTGAAAAACTGACATCTCGGCAAAGTTTTCATTGGCATTTGCATTTGTTAACAAAGCAAGACAACAAAAGGTAATCAATGGTTTGATAGGATTCAAATCAATTACTTTGTGTATTTGAGTGTACAAAATTAAATCTCAGCCATAAATCAGTTCGAATTGAAAGAGAGCAACGAGTGCTGAATTTTTACATTTTATTTAAGCCTTTGACAAACAGCAGGAACTTTCAAAATCTCTGAAAGAACGTGACGATTGTGTAGGGCTACTAAAAACTTATATATCTTAAATTTGTACACAAAATAAACCAAATTTTATTTCAACACTGATAACATACTTTAATAAGACTTAAGATTTCCAGTCACAGACATTATATTGAATAATTGTAAGAACTTTGGTTACACAAAAATCTAACAAAATCCATCCAATTTTCTTAAAAGTCTCTAAAATTATTCTATTTAATTTGTATGATGTAACATATTGATTCACCGCTGAAATTCAAATTTCCACTTAAACATCCAAAACTATGCTTCAACCATTAGAAAGCAAAAATATTGTGTTATCAAACAAATTTAAGTACATTTTGCGTACTTTCCCAAGAGCTTTTTCTATCTCTGAAAGCTTTCGAGCTATTTAAGTCTCACCGCTGCAGTTTGTTGATCAGTTCTCATTTGACTGTGTTCAATCACACAATAGTCGAATTTCTACAATTTTCTTTCGAAATGGTTTTGTTTACATTCGCCCTACTGGGCGTGGCAATTGCGTTGCTTTATAAGTTCTACCAGAATACATATACGTACTGGGAGCGTCGCGGAGTGTTGTCGGAGCGCCCTCTACCGCTAGTGGGCAATATGAAGGGCATTGGAACGAAATATCACTTCCGAGATATTAACAAAAGACTCTATGATCAGTTTAAGGGAAAAGTATCGTTTGGCGGCGTGTATTTGTTCTTTAAACGCGTTGCTTTTATAACCGATCTGGATCTGGTCAAACAAGTGTTGATCAAGGATTTCAAGGCCTTCCAAGATCGCGGCCTATTTAATAATGTACGTGATGAGCCGCTTTCTGGCCACCTCTTTTTGCTCGAAGGCGATGAGTGGCGTTCAATGCGACAAAAGCTAACACCGGTATTCACTTCCGGCAAGATGAAGCTCATGTTCGGCACAATCCAAGAGGTGGGCAATCGTCTGACCTCGTCAATGAACAAAGCAGTCGATGCCGCCACAGCAGATGGCGGTGACGTGGAGATCAAGGAACTGTGTGCTTGCTATACCACTGACGTTATTGGCACTTGTGCCTTTGGTCTTGAGTGCAACAGTCTTTCGGATCCCAATGCGGAGTTTCGTAACATGGCCAAAATGATCTTCAACAAACCACGTCATTCTCAGTTGGTCCAGGCATTTATTCTGACCAATCCAAAGTGGGCCAAGAAGCTGCGGCTTAAAGTGCTATTGGATGAGGTGACCACATTCTTTACGAACGCCGTTCGTGATACAGTTGATTACCGTGCAAAGAATGGCATCAAGCGCAATGATTTCATTGATCAACTGATCGAACTACGTGCGGAGAATGAGGAAGCAGCACGACGTGGAAAAGGAACTGATTTGTCCCACGGTCTGACAATGGAACAAATGGCAGCTCAGGCATTTGTCTTCTTTGTTGCGGGCTTTGAGACATCGTCGAGCACAATGGCATTCTGTTTGTATGAACTGGCACTACAACCGGATGTACAGCAACGTCTTCGGGAGGAGATCGAAACGGTTCTAAAGGACTCGCCTAATGGGGAAATCAACTATGATGCCATAAATAAGATGACCTATTTAGATTATGTTCTCTCAGGTAAGAGAACAAGTTAAAAATTTGTTCATAGATAACTTTATTTGCATTTTCTTAGAAACTCTAAGAAAGCACTCGATTTTGCCACACTTAATGCGACAGGCTAACGAGGATTACAAGGTGCCCAACACTACGCAAATAATCGAGAGGGGAACATCAATTATAATACCAGTGCACAACATTCATCACGATCCTGATATTTATCCCGAACCCCAGCGTTTTGATCCACTTCGTTTTGAGCCTGAAGCTGTTAAGGCCCGACACCCGTATTCATATTTGCCATTTGGCGATGGACCAAGGAATTGCATTGGCGAGCGATTTGGTAAAATGCAGTCCAAGGTTGGTCTCATCTCGCTCTTGAGACACTTTAAATTTAGTGCTTCCAAACGCACTGAAATTCCTTTGATTTTGGATACGAAAAACCAGATACTGTCCACCAAAAACGGAATTCACCTTAAGGTGGAAAGGATTTAAAATTTGATGTTTTTTGGACAAGAACAAAAATCAATCAAGTGCTTTCTTTAACATATTAATTTTCGATAGAGCCGTTTAAATGTTTTTCGTAAATTGTAAAGTAAACTAAATGCCGCAATTAATTTGTTTAAATATTATACTAGAAGTACTACAAGAACTAAACTCTTTATCTAATAAATGATAACATTTCGTCAAACTTTTTGCAATGAATCACTTGTATTCCTAACCTTAACCTACATATTGTGCTTCACTAAAGGTAGTTTGATAAGAAAAGGTTCACAGAGTTTATGAAACGATAAGAAAACATCAATTCATAGCTATTTAAACGCAACGTTAATAGATATTCTAAAAATATTTTAGATTAGGCACAATTAAAACTTATTTAGGTACAAATTGAACGGACTTAATTATTAAGTCGACTTTCGAGAGTGGCTGAGGCTTTTAACGAATTCTTACTCTCTTACATAAGATAACGGAATTTAAATAACTTGAAGTTTAGTTGACATTAATTTAAATAAAAAAAATTTATTGAATTTAAATTACCGTCTTCTAAATTAAATTTAAATTGCGTACCGCATTTTTTGACGCTCGAACTAAAATTGTATCAGACTGTTAAAATTATGCTACAACCATTAGAATGCAAAAAATGTGTTATCAAGCAAGTTCAAGTACATTTTGAGTACTTTCCAAGAGCTTTTACTCTCGGCTCTCTGAAAGCTTTCGAGCTATTTAAGCAATGCCGGTGAGTTTGTTGATCAGTTCTCTTTTGACTGTTATCCGTCAAACATCAATCGAATTTCTACAAATTTATTTTGAAATGGTGCTGCTAACATTCGCCCTACTGGGCGTGGCAATTGCGTTGCTTTATAAGATCTACCAGAATACATATACGTACTGGGAGCGTCGCGGAGTGTTGTCGGAGCGCCCTCTACCGCTAGTGGGCAATATGAAAGGCATTGGATCGAAATATCACTTTCGAGATATTAATACAAGACTCTACGATCAGTTTAAAGGAAAAGCTTTGTTTGCGGGCATGTATATGTTCCTCAAACGCGTTGCTTTTATAACCGATCTGGATTTGGTCAAACAGGTGTTGATCAAGGATTTCAAGATCTTCCAAGATCGAGGTTTTTTCAATAATGTGCGAGATGAGCCGCTGTTTGGTCACCTTTTCACACTCGAAGGCGATGAATGGCGTTCAATGCGACAAAAGCTAACACCGGTCTTCACATCCGGCAAGATGAAGCATATGTTTGGCACAATCTTAGACGTTGGCAAACGTTTGACTTCGACTGTGGACAAAGCAGTCGTTGAAGCCAAAGCAGATGGCGGTGATGTGGAGATCAAGGAACTGTGTGCTCGGTATACCACAGACGTAATTGGCACTTGTGCCTTTGGCCTCGAATGCAACAGCCTTTCTAATCCCAATGCTGAGTTCCGAAATATGGGCAAAATGATCTTTGAAAAGCCGCGTCACAATCAGGTTGTCCAAGCATTTATCATAACCAATCCAAAATTGGCCAAGAAGCTGCGGCTTAAAGTGCTACGCGATGAGGTGAGCTCTTTCTTTATGAACGCGGTACGCAATACAGTTGATCACCGCGTCAAGCACGGGATCAAAAGGAATGATTTCCTCGATCAACTGATTGAACTACGTGCTGAAAATGAGGAAGCAGCACGACAGGGTGAAGGAATTGATTTGTCAAAGGGTCTGACAATTGAACAAATGGCAGCTCAGGCATTTGTCTTTTTCATTGCGGGCTTTGAGACATCGTCGAGCACAATGGCATTCTGTTTGTATGAACTGGCACTACAACCGGATGTACAGCAACGTCTTCGGGAGGAGATCGAAACAGTTCTAAAGGACTCGCCTAACAGGGAAATCAATTATGATACCATTGCTCAAATGACCTATTTAGATTATGTGCTCTCAGGTAACATAATTGATTTATTGATAATTAATTATGATCAAGTATAATAATATATGTATTTTCATAGAAACTCTAAGAAAGCACTCGATTGTGCCTCACTTAATGCGACAGGCTAACGAGGATTACAAGGTGCCCAACAGTACTCAGATCATCGAGAAGGGAACATCAGTTTTAATACCGGTATATAGTATACATCACGACCCTGAGATCTACCCGGACCCCCAGCGTTTTGATCCACTACGTTTCGAGCCCGAGGCTGTTAAGGCTCGTCATCCCTATTCATATTTGCCATTTGGCGATGGGCCGAGAAATTGTATAGGAGAGCGTTTTGGTAAAATGCAGGCTAAGGTTGGTCTCATCTCGCTCTTGAGACACTTTAAATTTAGTGCTTCCAATCGCACTGAAATTCCTTTGATTCTGGATAAGAAAAACCTGCCACTGTCCACTAAAAATGGCATTCACCTCAAAGTGGAACGAATTTAATAATCAAAAGTCAATGAACTGCATGTTAAAAACATATTACTTTCTATTGCAAAGGTTTTATGTAAATTGTAAGTTAATCAAACCTACAATTAGTTTGTAAAAAAAATGTTGAGTTTATGTACTTGAATGATAACAGCTATGAATAAATTTTATTTATATAAATTAACGTATGGACTATTAGGTGTGATAAGAAATGGTTCACAAGGTTTATGAATAGATAAGAAAGAATTCAATTTTGTTTCTTTTAATTTAACATTTAACGCAACTTGTTGAATTTTCTGTTTGTCTAAACATCTAAGCAGATTTAAGTTTAACATTTATTGAAACTTGTTGATATACAATTCGCCAAAGTAAAATGTAAATGAGAAAACTGCTTTTATAGCCATAACAAATATATTGATAGCTTGCTCAACTAGAAAATACGCTGTTAATCAAAAAAGCTACAGTAAAAATGTGTTTGTTGGCATGAGTCGGCAAAAAATTGTAAATACACAAGTTTTTTTATTATTGGCGAGAGAGCAACAAAATTTATTTGTTTATTTAATAAACAAACAACACCAATTATGAATACACACATGAGTCATATGAATAATACTTGCATAGAGCTGCTCGGGCTTAAGATAACATTATGAGGTACTTAGTGTGTGTGAGTCTAAGAGACTGATAAAGAAAGAGAGAGAGAGAGAGAGGGCAGAGGCGGCAAAAGAAAGAGAGAGAGAGAGAGAGAGAGGGCAAAGGCGGGAAAAGAAAGAGACAGTTAGAGAGAGACAGAAAGAAAGAGAGAGAGATAGAGGGGAGAGGCGGCAAAAGAAATATAGAGAGAGAGAGGGCAGAGGCGAGAGAGATAGATAGAGAAAGAAAGAGAGAGATAGAGAGAGCAAGAAAGAAAGAGAGAGAGAGAGAGAGAAAGAAAGAAAGAGAGAGAGAGAGAAGGAAAGAGAGAGAAGGAAGGAGAGAGAAAGAGGGAGAGATAGAAAGAGGGAGCGAGAGATAGACGGAATAAGAGGGAGAGGCGGGAAAATATGGAGAGGCGGGAAAAGAGGGAGAGGCGCGAAAAGACGGAGAGGCGTGAAAAGAAAGAGAGAGACACTCACACATAAAGCTTTAAGTGTTTTTCACACTTCGCTGCACTTTTGTTTCCAGTTACAGCGCAAACAGCCAACTGAAAACATGTTGACGCTTCTAATACTTTTGGCCACATTTGCTGGTCTTTTATATGCCTGGCTGGAAGTCCATTACGCCTACTGGCGTCGCCTGGGCGTGGCTGGGGAACCTCCACAGTTCTTTGTCGGAAACATGCGCGGATTTGCACGCAGTCTACACTGGACGGACATTAATCAACGGGTTTACGAAAAGTATAAAAACCGAGAACGTTTTTGTGGATTCTTTACGTTCTTCAGCAAGGCTTTGTTCGTCATGGATCTGGAATTGATTAGGCGTATTTTGATCAGTGATTTCAATAGCTTTGCGGATCGTGCGCTGTTTCACAACGAACGCGATGATCCGTTGACTGGAAATCTGCTCTTTCTCGATGGCGACAAATGGCGCTGGCTGCGTCAACACTTGACACCTGTGTTTAGTTCAGGTAAAATGAAGTACATGTTCCCCACCATCGTCAAGGTGGGTGAGCAGTTGGCACAAACCGCAGAGGAGTCTTTGGGTGACATCGAAGCAAAGGATTTGTGTGCCCGATTCACAACCGATGTCATTGGCAGCTGCGCCTTTGGCTTGGACTGTAATAGCCTGGCTAATCCCATGTCCGAGTTCAGAGTCATGGGCCGTTCGGTGACAGAAGATCCACTTCATCACAGTATTGTGCAAGCATTCATGTTTGCCCAGCCGGCACTCGCAAGAAAGCTTAGATTGCGACTCTTTCGCCCAGAGGTGAGCAAGTTCTTCATTGACACTGTTCGTCAGACACTGGACTACAGGAAACGGGAGAACGTGAAGCGTAATGATCTCATTCAGCTGCTTATCGAGTTGGCTGAACAATCGAAGGAAAATGAGGTTGGCTTGACTTTTGAGCAAATTGCTGCGCAGGCTATGGTGTTCTTTCTGGCCGGATTCGATACCTCCTCCACCACCATGGCTTTCTGCCTCTACGAAATGGCACTCAATCCTGAAATACAACAACAGTTAAGAAGAGAAATTATAGCCACTCTAGAACGCCACAATGGGCAGGTCGACTATGAGTGTCTGCAGGAGATGAGTTACCTCAATCAGGTTGTGTCCGAGACTCTACGCAAATATCCCATTCTACCTCATATCCTGCGTCGTTCCACCAGCACGTACACAGTGCCCGACAGCAGTTTGGTCTTGGAGCAGGGCATGCGAATAATGATTCCCGTGCATAGCATACACCATGATCCCGAGCTTTATCCGGATCCTGAGTGTTTCGATCCGTCTCGCTTTGAGTACGAAGCCATAAAGGCGCGACATCCGTTTGCGTATTTGCCATTTGGAAATGGACCACGCAATTGCATTGGGGAGAGATTTGGTCTGATGCAGGTGAAAATTGGTATTGTCACTCTGCTGCGACATTATCGCTTTGATGTGACTAAACGTACTCAGATTCCATTGGAATTTTCAAAGCGAAATTTTCTAATTGCCACACAATCGGGCATTCACCTTAGAATGGATCGATATGATGACAACTAGACCATTTGTATTTCTCCATTTGAATGTTACTATAGGTCATGATCTGCTATTAAATAAACAATTAAGTTCTGAGCATAATACTAATACAATTCGTCTACAAACTACTCGTAACTACGCACTTACTGAACAGCAACTCTCTAGCAAGAGCTTAACAAAAGCTTGTCGATTAACTGTTTATATCAGCATGGTTCTCTCGCTCTCGCACTAGAAACCGCGTTTGCACTCGCTCTAGCAATCGCACCCGGTATTACGCTCACACTCGCTCTAGCACTTGTTTATGCTCTTGTACTCGCTCTCCAGCCGTTAGAGTCTGTCGCTCTCTGCTGTATTCTCATTCTTTGCATGTGTTGGTCGTGTATATTTATGTGCTTACATATGCGACTGCAAAATACCCTCTTTGTCAGCAATGCATGTTAGAATATTTATAGATTTTGCATTTGAGGAAAATATATTTAATTTACGTTAACAACTAGTTAAGTATTATTAAAAAGCATGTATACTTAACAGAAAATATTATAATTAGTTGTGCGGCGGATAATATTTACAAAAAAACACCCCATAATTATTTCTACATTATTGCAGAGTATATTCCAAAGCCTATAGTTGGAACGTCCACTTTTATCACAGGAAACATATGCACAAAAGCAATGAAAGACAATAACGCTGCTAGTCACCGTTAACGCTTGCATATGTATGCATATGAAAATGCTATCAGTCGTCCCTTTTAAGCGACACCGTTATCAACATTTTATAAACATTTTTTTCAAGTTCAAGGTGTATTTATTGTGCTCTCACATTACATCTCTCTACCATTCGCTCTCCTCTTCAATCTCATCACCTTGTTCTCGCTGTGCCAGTTATTCTTGACGCTCTCGTTGTTATTGAAAATATGATAATCCCAATGTCAGTATTTGAGCAAAGGAAAGGGAGAGGAGAGGAGATAAAATACCGCGCAAATAATGTATGTTATCAGTTGTTCTTATACCCTGCAAATAAAAATGATTGAAATTAAGTGTTTTGTTAAATATTTTTAGTAAATAAATATAAAAAAGTTATGCTGACGAATTAGTATGTTCTCCATAATATGAAGCATAATAACCAATGGGTACCTCTTAATTGAGCATAGCTGTCGCATGTTTTTTTATTTTTAACTGCACTTTGCACTGTTGCAGATTAGAAGAGCTACGCAGCTTCTGTTTATAGAACAGTTGTAATTGAAACGCGTAAAATGCTAGATGTGATCGCGCTTGTATTAATTACACTGGCCGTTGGGTTCTGGTTTGTGCGGATCAGGCTCAGTTATTGGTCGCGGCGTCGGATTAGCCATGAGAAGCCTACTTTTCCCATGGGCAACATACAGGGATTTCGCAAAAAGCGCCATTTTAAGGACATTCTGACCTCGCTGTATGAGCGGTTTAAGATTACTGGCGCTCCCTTTTCGGGATTTTATTTCATGCTGCGTCCTGTGGTGCTGGTGCTGGACGTGAACCTGGCCAAAGAAATCTTGATAAGGGATTTTGCAAACTTTGAGGATCGCGGCATGTACCACAATGAACGCGATGATCCACTTACTGGTCATCTATTTCGACTCGATGGACCCAAATGGCGACCTTTGCGTCACAAAATGAGTCCAGTTTTCTCCAGTGGCAGAATGAAGTTCATGTTTCCCACTGTAAACGCGGTGGGTGAGGAATTGGCTCAAGTCTGTAGTGAACAGGCCCAAAATGCCATATGTGGCATACTGGAAATTGGTGATCTAATGGCCAGATTTACCTCTGACGTCATTGGTAGCTGTGCTTTTGGCATTGAATGCAATGGACTTCGAAATCCAAATGCCGAATTCGCAGTAATGGGTCGACGAGCATTCACTGATCGACGTCACAACAGATTGATTGATGGATTCATCGAAAGTTTTCCTAACTTGGCACGTCGCCTTCGTCTCTGTCAGATCCATCAGGATATAACCGATTTCTATATGCGCATTGTGCGTGAGACTGTGAAAGAGCGCGAAACAAAGAATATTGTGCGAAATGATTTCATGAACATACTGATCGAGATGAAGCATCGTGGTCAACTAACGCTGGAGGAGATGACAGCTCAGGCTTTTATATTCTTTGCCGCTGGTTTTGATACCTCGGCCTCTACGCTAAGCTTTGCACTCTATGAGCTGGCAAAGCATCCGCAGATTCAGCAGAAACTGAGGGAGGAAATCGTGGAGGCACTGCAGCAGCATAACGGAGAGTTTAGCTATGAATGCATGCAGGGATTGCGCTACATGGAGCTGGTTATAGCAGGTGAGTAAGATGTGGAAAACAAAGAGGAAATCTACAACTCACACATTTCTTAACCCAGAAACTCTACGTAAATATCCGGTATTGCCGCATCTTTCACGCATTTCCCGTCACTACTATAATGTCCAGGGTAACCGGCATTACTACATCGAACCTGGTCAATTGGTGTTTATACCCGTGTATGCCATACATCACGATCCAGATCTTTATGCTGAGCCAGAGAAGTTTATGCCCGAACGTTTTACGGCCGAGCAAATGTTAAAACGTCCCACTGCCTCTTGGCTGCCATTTGGAGATGGGCCCAGAAATTGTATTGGCATGCGATTTGGCAAAATGCAGACGAGTGTAGCCCTCTTCCATCTGCTGAAGCGGTTTCAGTTCAAGGTCTGCCCTCGCACCGAGTCCAAGCTTGAGTTTGTGAAGAAAAACATTCTACTCAGTTCAGCCACTGGCATCTATTTAACGGTTGAGGAGCTGCCAAGTGAATAATCATATATTACCCAGCAGTAATATACACTCATGTGTTCCTCTGTACTTATCCACAATTTTGTTGAATACTCCCAACTTTTTGTTATGCACTAACTGCGACTTCTTGTCATCAGTCAATAAATTTTTTACGCTTATACCTCACTAAATTTCGTAGCTTCTCAATTTTGTGTTGTTCATCGTTAGTTGGTTTTTATGCAGTAATCTCTCTAAACGGGTGCGATCAAACCGTAATCAGTGGCAAGGTTGATTGTACCTGGAATTAAGTATTTCAATAGCTAAGTAACATATTGCAGTATGTCGTGAACTCTGAGATTGATTAATTACTTTATGTTATACGAAGTTAATTAATTAATAACAAATTACAACTTATTTAATAACTAGTTAAGAGCTAAGAATCAGATCTCTAAACAGACTATGTGATTATTCTCATAAATTACGCTCTTTGGTCTCTTGTATGCAGAGCTTTTGAGAGAGCGAGCTTTGGCCTATATATATCGAGTGCTTGGCAGAAAGCTAACTCAGTTTGCTATACTAGGGCGTGAAATGTGGTTGATTATAACCTTGATCGGAATTATCTGCGCGCTGCTTTTTTATGCAGCGCGTCATCGGCACGAATATTGGAAACGTCGCGGAATTCCACATGAAGAGCCCAGTATACCGAAGGGTAATACAGGAGACTGGCCTTCTAAGCGACAATTAGGTGTTCTCTTTAAAGATTATTACCTCAAGTTTAAGAACAGCGGCAGCCCATTCGCTGGTTTTTTTTTCTTCTTTACCAAGACAGTTGTGGTAACTGATTTGGAGCTGGTCAAGCGAGTGTTGATCAAAGATTTCAATAACTTTGAGGATCGCGGAGTTTTCTACAATGAAGTTGATGATCCCCTATCGGCCACATTGTTCAGCATCGAGGGCCAAAAGTGGCGGAATCTGCGTCACAAATTATCGCCAACATTTACGTCGGGCAAAATGAAGCATATGCTGCCCATTGTACTCAAAGTGGCCGAGGAAATGGCCAACATATTCAAGGAGAACACACCATCTGGTGCTAAGGAGCTGGAGATCACCGATCTCGTGGGTCGCTATACCGCTGATGTGATTGGCACCTGTGCCTTTGGACTGAACTGCAATAGTCAGAGGGAACACAATGCCGAGTTTGTCAGTATGGGCAAGAGAGCCGTGACAGAACGACGATATGGTGGATACTTGGATTTCTTTATCTTTGGCTTTCCGAAACTAACACGTCGCATGCGATTAAAGATTACGGTTGAAGACGTAGAAAAGTTCTACTTAGGTATTGTCAAAGATACCGTTGATTATCGGCTGAGAACAAAGGAGAATCGTCACGATTTCATGGACATGCTCATCGAAATGTATCAGAAGCAACAGGCAGGTAACACCGAGGAGGGCATCACCTTTGAGGAGCTAGCTGCCCAGGCATTTATATTCTTCGTGGCTGGCTTCGAGACGAGCTCAACTACGATGGGATTTGCCCTCTACGAACTGGCATTGCACCAGGATATCCAAGATCAATTGAGAGCGGAAATCAAGCAGGTGCTGAGCGCAAACAACAACGAATTCACCTACGATAATGTAAAGACAATGCATTATTTGGAGCAGGTCGTTATGGGTAAGTTAGAGCATTTATCTTTATTTAAAAAGTGGTTTTAATATTTAAATTATATTTGTAGAAACTCTGCGTAAATATCCGGTGTTGGCTCATCTGACGAGACAGGCGAACTCTGATTATTCACCCGGTGAACCTAAGCACTACATTGAAAAGGGCAGTGTTGTCGTTATCCCTGCCCTTGGCATTCACTACGATCCCGAGATCTACCCCGAACCAGAAAAATTCAAGCCAGAGCGTTTTACCGAGGCGGAGATTGCAGCTCGTCCTTCCTGCACTTGGCTGCCATTTGGCGATGGTCCTCGCAACTGTATTGGCTCTCGTTTTGGCCTTATGCAGACCTGCGTGGGCCTGGCTCATCTGATCAAGGACTTTAAGTTCACGGTGTCGCCATCAACTCAGGTTCCCATCAAATTTGTTACCAAAAATATTTTATTATCTTCTGAAAACGGCATTCATTTAAATGTGGAAAAAATATAAACTAAATTCAGTTTTATAAATCAGTAAATAATATGTGAAACATGTGCAAACGATATTATTACACAAAAGAAATTATATTTATTTTATAATTACTGTATTGTGAATTTGGCATTTATGTTATACAATTAAATTACTTGAATAAAGTGTGGATTATTATTTTTTTTTTACAAATCAAATTAATTCTAGTTTTGTATGGTAATGGTTGATTCAATAAAATAGTTCAACGACATGTTTATCAGTCAACTTATTGAAAATGAGAAAAAGTGAACCTATTTAGTTGAACAGCATTGTACGTACAATTAAATAAATTTATTTATATTAACTGTAACTCATTATTGCTCTAATTAACAACAAATAATAATTTATTCAACTAGAAATAACTCAAGACTTTGAATTAAAAGTTTTATAAATTTAAAAATAATATTAATAATACATTTAATATTGTAACGTTGTTACCGCAGACAAGTTCAAAGTTTTTCTCAACTTTACGTTAAGTATTTTCAAAAATTTCAGTTCAAAGCACTTTATGAAGCAGATTTTATTAGTCTGAGACGTCCAAAAATGCCTTCTACTAAATTTTTAGATGAACTACGGTCCGCCACGCGCTGCAAATGTTAGTACAGATTAAAACTGTCAAGTCTGCTATAAAGGTCATTTTTGAATCGGGTCCTGACCCGTAGAATGGAGTATAAATTCAGAGGAACTGGAGTAGCTACCAAGCAGTTTAAGTTTGTTCGTTACAGTGGAATAATGTCTCCCACAATTTGGCTAGTCGCTGGTGCTTTAATCGGTTTCTATGTATGGATGAAGTGGAGATTTACCTACTTGCAACGCCGGGGTATAGCACATGAGGCACCATGGCCCATTGTGGGCAACTTGTGGGGTTGGCGCGTCACCGCACATACCTCACAAATTCTACAAAAACTCTACTTTAAGTACAAACACCTGGGACCTTTGGTGGGAGCGTACTTCCTGATGACACCCATCTATATAATCACGGATATGGAACTGCTTAAGAATATTTTGATCAAGGATTTTGCCAACTTTGATAGCCGTGGACTGTTCTACAACGAACTGGATGATCCCTTGTCGGCACATCTCTTTGCCGTTGATGGACCCAAGTGGCATAGTCTAAGGCCCCGTATGACTCCGATATTCAGTAGTGCCAAAATGAAGCTAATGTTTCCAGCTGTCACTCGGACAGCTCAGGAACTGGCCAGCGTACTGAGTGAACGTTGTGCGGGAATACCTACAACACTGGAGATTTGCAAACTGTTGGCCTGTTACACGTCAGATACAATTGGTAGTGCTATCTTTGGTCTCGACTGCAATGGACTGCGTAATCCCAAGGCTCCATTCGTACAGATGGGACTGAATGCCATGCTCAAGAAACGCTACGATTATATATTCTGTCTGTTATTTCCGAAACTCAGTCTGAAACTGCATCTGAAACGTACACCTGCCGACGTGGAGGCCTTCTACATGGGACTGGTGAAGGATACAATTAAACACCGGGAACAGCATAACATAAAACGCAATGATTTCATTGGCATTATGTTGGAATTGAAGCACAAATACGATGCTGGCAACAAGGTGGAAGGTCTTACACTTAACGAAATTGCTGCTCAGATGTATGTGTTTCTAGTCGCTGGTTTTGAGACTACAGCAACCGCTTTAAGCCTGGCTCTGTATGAGTTGGCACGTCATGAGGACATACAGCAACAACTGAGAGCAGAGATTGAGGAGTGTATTTCAAAGTACGGTGACAACGGGGAACTCAACTATGAGGCGCTGCAGAAAATGAAGTATCTGGAGATGGTTATATCGGGTAAGACACTTAAATTATATAAAGTTATATAATACTTAAATATATTTTACTTCAGAAACTCTACGCATGTATCCCGTGGCCTCGGAGCATCTGCGTCGCACCAATGCTCACTATAATGTACCCGGTCATCCCCATCATTATCTGCCCGCCGGATCACAGCTGGTCATACCCGTCTACTCCATACACCACGATCCAGCGTACTATCCGGAGCCCGAGAAGTTTCTGCCCGAACGTTTCACGGAGGAAGCCATACAGCAGCGACCCAGCTGCGCCTTCATACCCTTTGGACAGGGACCGCGTATCTGCATTGGTATGCGTTTTGGCCGTATAAAGGCTGCTGTGGGACTTGTCGCTCTCATACGCAATTTTCAGTTCAGTTTTGCACCCGAAACGCCACAAACCATTAAATTCGAAAATCATTCGTTTCTGCTGCACATCAAAGGAGGTTTTCAGCTCCGAGTAGAACCGCTTAAGTAAGAAACTTCATTGGATTAAGTGGAAACTAATTTAAATCGTAATTTTACACACTGAATCTGTTTACGGACTAAGCATAGAATCACAAACATTCTCGCCAAACTGGTTTACTCTGTCGCATATATACAAACTGGGCAGTTCTGAGCAATTCCGTTGATCGTTAGGTGACGCAATTGCTCAATTACCGCTCTCCAGTTACTCAGTAGTCAGAGAGTCGGAGAGGAAAGCTCTTTAGCGCTCAGCAGTAAACGAATGAGCTTTATACTTATACAATGTAAATAAACAATTAAATTACTGAATGTGTGTAAGTTTCTTTTAATTATAACTATTTTTACGGCAACTGAACTTTGATCATAATGAACGCTAGAATTGGCTGAACTCTCTCACTCTCTCTCTCTCTCTTCCTATCTTTCTATTACTTAGTGCCAGTCCAACGAATCAAATCATTGCTACACATTGACATCATAAATAATCTTCATTAAAATATGCCAAACATATGATTAGTTAGCATTTATTGTAATCGCTCTACTTTCAAAAAAATACCCGACTCGCTAGCCATCAAGAAACTCTTCTTATCATATTTAACAGGTATGGTGGTTTGATCGCAGACCGAAAACTTAAAATTCGTTATCAATTTTGACAAACCAATGCGAGCCTGCATTTCACCAAATCGCATTCCAATGCAATTTCGAGGTCCATCACCGAATGGTAGCCACTCTACGGAATCACGATTTTTAACGCGCTCTTCCTCGAAATTATCTGGGTTAAAGCATTCTGGATTGGGATACAGCTTTTCATCACGATGCATGGCACCAGCGGGAATTAATACAGGCATGCCCTTTTTGATCACATAGTTGGGATAACCGGGAACTACGAAATCCTCCAAACATTCCCGATTCAAAACGGGTAACACTGTGTACAGACGCAGAGTTTCTAAGGGAGGCAAATCATGTAATAGTAGGAATCTAGAACCAAGTGAACTTCACATACCCGATATAACTTGGCACAAATATTTCATTTGCTTTAGACTCTCATAGGTTAGTTCTCCATTATTCGCTGCAATCACCTCTCTGCACTCCTTTCTCAAACGATCCTGAATATCCTGGTTCTGAGCCAATTCGTACAGAGCAAATCCCATTGTAGTCGATGAGGTTTCAAAGCCGGCACTGAAAAAGACAAAAGCCTGGGCTGTAATTTCCTCGAGCGTTAAGCTCGTGTCTTCTCCAGTCTCCGATTTGATCAGACGATTATTCTTCAAGTCAATCAGTTGATCCATGAAATCATTGCGACGAATGTTATTCTGCTCCCTGAATGTCACTGTTTCTTTTACTATACGCAAAAAGAACTCTTCAATGTGATCCGGTGTCATTTTCATGTGCAGACGTTGTGAGAGTTTAGGAAAACTGTTCAGCATTGTGATACCCAATATATTATGACGCAAATCGACTAGAGCCCGACGACCCATCACACGGAACTCCGCCTCGGGGTCCTTGAGACTGCTGCACTCAATGCCAAAAGCACAAGTTCCAATCACATCGGTTGTGAATCGAGCTAGAAGTTCCCTGACCTCGATAATAGATGACTTCTTAACCATTTCAGCAAAGACATCAACGAATTCCTCACCCACTTTAACGACAGTGGGAAACATGAACTTCATTTTACCAGAAGTGAAAGTAGAAGAAAGTTTATTTCTCATCGATTTCCATTTGTGGCCATCCAACAGGAATAGCTGACCCGACAATGGATCATCCTCGGGATTGTGAAAGAATCCGCGATCCGTGAACTTGGCAAAATCCTTGATCAGTATGTGTTTGACCAGGAATGGTTCCAGTACGAAAACTGCAGGACGTAGGAACCAATAGAAACCGGCAAATGGTCCAGTTCCCCGGAACTTTTGATAGTACTGCAGCCAAATCTCTGAGAACGAGCGTGTCCTCTGTACACCTATCAAATTGCCAAGTATGGGATGGGGATCTTCACAGGGTATGCCCAAGTTCTTCCAGTACTGAAAGTTACGACGCAGTCGCAGAAACAAATAGCCTAGCAGGCCTATCAGAATTGTCACTAACCAGACACCCACACCCATTTTACTGCCGCTGAGCAACTTTTATTCTATATTTCTATCTATTTAGTATACGAGTATGTATAGCGATATACCGATCGCGTGTGGTGCGAATGAACTTCAAGGGGGTACTGAGAGACTATGCGAAGAGCGTCGCTTTTTAATAGCCAACAAGAGCTTTTACAGTCATAATGACTAAAGTTTCTTTGTCGCCAAATGCCGATTATGAGAGATAAATAGTAAATAACAAGTAAGAAAGGCTACAGTCGAGCGACACGACTGTAAAAGACCCCGCACTCTCATAATAGTGAGAATATTAATATACATAAAAGATTTTCTTTCAAGCCTTGTTTTAAAAACAAGTTTTTAGTAGAAAAATCCATGTCTTATAATTATTATTTTTTATTATTAATATCTGAATATGTCAGTGTTTCATTTAAAATTTAAATTTTCAAATGAATCTACAAGCCGCAACCCTACCAGCTGCACCAAGTAATATTACGATAAGACATTCAATTGAAATTTAAAAAAGTAAAAAATCCTATTTATTAGCTGGAATCGAACCTGCAACAGAGACACAAGACAGAGAATACACCGCACCCCAACCAGTTGCCTCACGCTATACGTTTGTGAAGTGTCAGATTATCTGCATTTGTATGTAATAATTTTTCGTTATGTAACCAAAATAATGAAATCCATGTCTGCGTCGGGACGCGAACTGGCGACCTTAGGTTTACATACAAGTACAAAAATTTATGACAAACATCTCCACCACTTGGACCACACTACGCCTGGTAAGTGACAACCCTAATGTAGATGAACATTGATTTAATTCTTTCTTTCAAGCACGTGTACATAAATCACAACTTCCAACAATATTTGACTTGTTTGTTTTTACCTGTTACGCACATTTTGTTCTGACAAACTTTAGAGACCCCTTTACTATTTTGTAGAGTACGTGGTATACAAATTCCCACTAGGAGTACGGGGTCTCTTACTGTAGTACGAGCTATACTCGACTGCAGTCTCTCTTTCTTGTTTTCTATTCTCTTAGTGCCAGTCCAATAAGTAATATCATTGATGCACACTCCGATCAAAAATAATCTTCATTAAAATATGCAAAACATATGATTAGTTAGCATTTATTGTAATCGCTCTACTTTCAAAAAAATACCCGACTCGCTGGCTATCAAGAAACTCTTCTTATCATATTTAACA
Organism: Drosophila acutilabella; assembly: GCA_035046005.1. Lineage (NCBI taxonomy): Eukaryota > Metazoa > Arthropoda > Insecta > Diptera > Drosophilidae > Drosophila > Drosophila acutilabella. The sequence continues at coordinate 7,813,756 of JAWNOK010000024.1, read as the reverse complement.
GGTATCGTGGTTTGATCGCAGACCGAAAACTTAAAATTCGTTATCAGCTTTGACAAACCAATGCGAGCCTGCATTAGGCCAAACCTCAATCCAATGCAATTTCGAGGTCCATCGCCAAAAGGTAGCCACTCAACAGAGTCACGTGCCTTCACTCGGTCGGGTTCAAAGTTATCGGGATTAAAAGTGTTGGGATTGGGATACAGCTTTTCATCACGATGCATGGCACCAGCGGGAATTAATACAGGCATGCCCTTTTTGATCACATAGTTGGGATAACCGGGAACTACGAAATCCTCCAGACATTCCCGATTCAAAACAGGTAACACTGTGTACAGACGCAGAGTTTCTAAGGGAGGTAAAACATTTAATTGATGGGATCAAGAACTAAGTGAATTTCACATACCCGAAATAACCTGACCCAGATATTGCATTTCCTTCAGACTCTCATAGGTTAATTCTCCATTATTGGCAGCAATCACATCACTGCACTCCTTTCTCAAACGATCCTGAATATCCTGATTTTGAGCCAGTTCGTACAGAGCAAATCCCATTGTAGTCGATGAGGTTTCAAAGCCGGCCGTGAAAAATACAAAAGCCTGGGCTGTAATTTCCTCGAGCGTTAAGCTCGTGTTTTCTCCTGTCTCCGATTTAATCAGACGATTATTCTTCAAGTCAATCAGTTGATCCATGAAATCATTGCGTCGTATTTTATTCTGCTCCCTGAATGTCACTGTTTCTTTTACTATACGCAAAAAGAACTCTTCAATGTGATCCGGAGTCATTTTCATGTGCAGACGTTGTGAGAGTTTGGGAAAACTGTTCAACATTGTCATACCCAAAACATTATGACGCTGATCGGTTATTGCCTTACGACCCATCACACGGAACTCCGCCTCGGGGTCCTTGAGACTGCTGCACTCGATGCCAAAAGCACAGGTTCCAATCACATCCGTTGTGAATCGAGCAAGAAGTTCCCTAACCTCGATAACAGATGACTTCTTGACCATTTCAGCAAAGACATCAACAAATTCCTCACCCACTTTAACGACAGTGGGAAACATGAACTTCATTTTACCAGAAGTAAAAGTAGATGAAAGTTTATTTCTCATCGATTTCCATTTGTGGCCATCCAACAGGAAGAGGTCACCCGACAATGGATCATCCTCGGGATTGTGAAAGAATCCGCGGTCCGTGAACTTGTTAAAATCCTTGATCAGTATATGTTTGACCAGAAATGGTTCCAGAACGAAAGCTGCAGGACGTAGGAACCAATAGAAACCGGCAAAAGGTCCAGTTCCTTTAAACTTTTGATAGTACTGTTGAAAAACCTCTTGGAACGAGCGTGTCTTCTGTACACCCGACAAACTGCCCACTATCGGATTAGGTTTCTCACAGGGTATGCCCAAGTTCTTCCAGTACTGCAAGTTACGACGCATTCGCAGAAACAAATAGCCTAGCAGGCCTATCAAAAGTGTCACTAACCAGACACCCACACCCATTGTACTGCTGCTGAGCAACTTTTTTTCTATGTATTTCCCGATATACCGGTCGCGAATGAACCTCTAGAGGTAACTGAGGTACTCTGCAAAAAGCGCTGGTTTAAATAGCCCAAAAAAGTGCCTTTAAAGTCACAATGACAAAAGTTTTGTGGTCGCCCAATGACGATTATGAAAGAAATATAGTAAATATAAATGTTATCGTAGTTCAGTCAATTTTACAGTGATAAGGTTTGCTTAGACGGGTTATACTACATACTTTAGAACATCGATCGATAAGCAAAGCCAAACACTTCAGGGTTTTCAGAAGAAAATTTATTTTGCCTTTTCACCATTTAAGCAAACAAATTAAAAGAGTTTACTTAGTGAACCATATCATTAAATAACTAATTTATGTTGTTTTTTGCATCATTCTTGCGAAATGCTATCAATAATGAATTTCACTATTTAAATTTGATTTTTATATTTTTGACATTTTCGTGGTTTAAGTTTTGCTTTAGGGTATGTATAGATTATCGTAGAAGTGCTTAGTAGAAAGATAAAAAGATTCCTAGATTTCAATACTAATTTATTTCTTTAGTTTAATACGTGTTTTATTATTATAAAGTATTTTTTTTTACATCGTTACAATAACTGTCATATAAGAATTAATCTTTTACATACTTTTTAATAAAGACAGAATACTCTAAGTTTCCATTATGGGTATTATGCCTGCTCTAATAATTGTAGCTTATCGATTATAATTTGCATATAAAATTGTCAGTGTTATTATAATTAAGTTAGTTAGCCCCATAGTTCATAGCTACTAGTAAAACTAATCTTTCCTCAAATAGAAACTATGACAGAATGCCCAAATTAATCCCCAATGAAAGTAAAATTTGCATAAATCAATTTCTTTAACTTTATTTACATAATAACAATCTTGAACTCTTTTAACAAGTTCAGTAAAGAGAGCAAAGAGTGTGGTTTTTATCGGGCACTGCAGGCCGTTTGTTACATAACCGCTTATCAAGAACTAAGCACACAATAACACCGTTATTGTGTATAGTCAGAGGGTCATTCAACTGTTCAACTCTACACACGTTCCACGCGCAAAAAGATTCCTGATTCGCTATTTAACAAGAAGCTTTGAGTGTTATACTTCATCGGTATAGGAGTCTGATCGCAAACGGAGAATTTAAAGTGCTTGACAAGCATGGCCAGACCAATGCGAGCCTGCATTTCACCAAATCTCATGCCAATGCAGTTACGGGGTCCATCGCCGAAAGGTAACCACTCAACGGAGTCACGTGCCTTCACTCGCTCGGGCTCAAAGTTATCGGGATTGAAAGAGTTGGGATTGGGATACAGCTTTTCATCACGATGCATGGCACCAGCGGGAATTATGACAGGCATGCCCTTTTTGATGACGTATTTGGGGTAACCTGGCACAACGTAGTCCTCTAGGCACTGACGATTGAGCATTGGCAGCACGGTGTAAAGACGCAGGGTTTCTATAAAGAGTCAGATTTTTAATTATATATATTAAGTGAAATGTGCTGATTAACTTACCTGATATCACCTGATTCAGATAAACCATTTCCTTGATAGCTTCGTAGGTTAACTCCCCATCATATTTGGCTAGCACCTCACTCACCTCTTCCCTCATACGTTGTTGCACGTCTTTGTGCTGGGCCAGCTCATAGAGTGCGAATCCCATCGTAGTCGAAGAGGTCTCGAAGCCGGCATTGAAGAATAGATAAGCCTGGGCTGTCACTTCTTCCATGGTGAGACTCATGTCCTCGCCAGTCTCTGATTTAATCAAACGATTATTTTTCAAATCAATCAACTGATCCATGAAATCATTTCGACGTATTTTATTCTGCTCCCTAAAGGTTACAGTCTCCTTGACAATACGCATAAAGAACTTTTCAATATGATCTGGAGTCATTTTCATGTGCAAACGACGAGCTAATTTGGGATAGCTGGTTATAAAAGCCATGCCAAGGAAGCCGTGTCTCATTTCTTGGAGGGAGCGACGTCCCATTACCCGGAACTCTGCCTCGGGATCCTTGAGACTGCTGCACTCAATACCAAAAGCGCAAGTGCCAATCACATCGGTGGTAAATCTGGCTAGCAATTCCTTGACCTCAACAATGGATGACTTTGAAACCATCTCGCCGAAGACATCGACAAATTCGTGACTAACCTTGACCACAGTTGGACACATGAACTTGATTTTACCGGAGGTGAATGTCGATGATAATTTGTTTCTCATTGCCTTCCACTTGTGACCGTCGAGCAGCACTAAGCGACCCGACAATGGATCATCCTCGGGATTGTTGAAGAAACCTCGATCCGTGAACTTCGGAAATTCCTTGATCAACACTTGTTTGACCAAAAATGGTTCCATAATCAACGCAGCTGGGCGTTGGAACCAATAGAAGCCCACAAATGGACCCTCTCCACGATGTTTGTTGTAAAAGTTTTGAAAGATCTCGTTTGTGGCATATTTGGAACGCCATCCCACCATGTTGCCCAGAAATGGATGTGGCTTCTCACTGGGAATTCCCAAATTCTTCCAGTAATGCAACTTCTGATGCATTTTGTTTAGGAAGTAGACTAACAGGCCCAAAAGGGCAGTGACTAACACAAGTCCCACTCCCATGACTATACGACTTTGGGTGCAGCACTTGAAGTTCCACAGGTAACTGATGAGTACTCAAAAAATTCTAGCTCATATAAAGGCTGAATTCTCATACAGGTAATCAATATTACCAAATTCATGCTATCAGTTTTGCGATAACAATTTCTTTTGATAACAGAAAAAATCAAATTTGACGCTACCTTGCAGAAATTTAGCAATTCGAAGGAAAGTTAAATCTAAGAGACGACTACTTAACAACGTCAGTAAAATTAATCTTAGATTACCATATTTCTTTAAGAAAACATAAACAACATTTTGTTAAACCAGTTTTAATTAAAGAAACACATTTTCTATTCTCTTATCAGCCAACTGCGCCACACGCAAACTTCTTATCTGATAATCAACCCAAAGTTTTAGCAAGCGATAACTAATGTCTAAGTTATCATTACTTGGCAAAAACCAGGTGTGTTGTAGAAAAATGTCTGCCAGGTGCAAACTTAAATATATTTTTGTATAGGAATCTGCTATGACTCATGCGCAGTTCCCGTAAAACTTTTTGTTACCTTAACCTATCCCAACATAGTTTTAGAAGCCAAGTAAAATGTCAAGGTAAAATATTTATAACTTAACTAAAGCGTTAAATAAGGATTTGAAGCCTAAACAGCTCAAAACTTTCTCTAGACGACTTCTTATTGAATTTTGTATTATTTTGAACTAAATCAGCAAAGTTATTAAGAGGACTTGAGATATTGAAACCAAATTTTATATATATCAGTTCTATATTTAAGCATAAAATTATATTTAAATGTTTATTTTATTTAAATACTTCAAACCGTCAGAATATTATTTAATTTTAAGCATTTGCATTATTATATTAATTTTAAAAAAGATTATACCTTAAGGAAAAAACCTTACTGTAGCACCCTGTATATTTTTAATCATTTAAAAACATAATCTAATCAAAAAACCATCAAGAATAACATGCCAAAGAATTAATACACTTTTACGGCTAAAAAAAGGTTTTTAATATAAACTGAAACCATAATTAACAAGTATTCTTACATTTAACAAATAGAACATGAATTATTTTATTCTGTTAATAATATAATAGTTTTAAATATTATTTATACCAAAAAAGAGAAGAACTGTTGAATTTGCCTCTTAATACTATCCGTAAAGTAAGTACTGCCTCTTAAACTTTTATTTAATTAATTAAACATTTTTTTTAATTATTTCACAGGGTAGCTGCAAGTCGGTTATGCTAAGAGACAACATATTTGCACGATTTACAACAAGAGAAAAACTGTTGTAATTGATGTTAATACTATACGTAAAGTAAGTATAGTCTCTTAAACTTTTATTTAATTAATTAAACATTTTTTTAATTATTTCACAGGGTAGCTGCAAGTCGCTTACGTTAATAAACTACATGTTTGCACGCTGTACAACACTTGATTTGATTTGCAGCACGGATATCGGTACTAACAATAACAACAAAATAAGCACTTAGTACAAAACGAGTTTAAATTGTTTATTTTTATGTGTGTTGCTATTGTTGTTGTTGTATTAACTTGTTAATGAGACGTGAAATTCAGCGGGTCAACTGAACAAATACATTGAAAAGCTTCAAATTGTGTGGAAATTTATTGATTTGAACGCAAGAATTTCTGTATACATTTTAGCAAATCAAAACTATTTTTATAAATTATGATAAGCTTTACAATTTGTAAACTGTCAGTAAACACGTTTTATTAAACGCAATTTGCTTACTCACAGAGTACACAACTTTTTGCACAGTGCAATCGGTTTATGGCCCACTTTAATGTGAACTAGCCCCACCTCAATGAGAATAGCACAGGAATTTTCAGCTATTTTATCTATACGACTAACAAAAAAGGTAAAAAAAAAAGCATAGAAGTATAACCAAAATAGCAGCTGATAACAAACGAAAATGAACTTTAAAGTGTATATACTATGTAGATAATAAACAAGTGTTGGGTTAGTGAGAACAAGTGAATACCCTACAGTGAGTGTAGAAACTTTAATTGAATTAGTTTTGATTGTTGAAAACATCCTACGCATAGAAACGTTTAAATATTTGTTAAGTTTGATTATGAGTATTTGAGCTGGCCTCAGACGTACGCCCACAGAGTGCACATTTAAGCCGGTTGTGTTTAAGCCAACTCAGGCCATAAGCAGTAATAACTGTTGTGTACCGCACAGGTACAGACCCCAAATGAAAAGCTCCCCACACGAGGCATCGAGGCGATGAGGCGACGAGGCAACATCGGGTTTGGAGCGGGAGCGTATCGTAAATTTATATTTTATTTTTTCTCAATTGCACTCAGTCGTAGAACACGGTTTGGTAATGAACGTAACAGATTCAACTTGTCGCTGAGAACGCGTACGCGATTCGTCATTAGATCACTACGATTTCCGGGCCAACAAAAATTTTGTGATTTACGCAAACACTCAACAATTTCAGTTACATACAATTATATATATATATACTATATAATTTATATAGTTTAAATGTTTTTGTGCGGCTTTGTGTGTTGGTAATTCAAAAGTTTATTCATTATGAAAAACATGTGGATAATATTCATGATTGTGGGCATAATCGTGCTCTGCCTTCTCCTACTATTATTTATGGCTGCCCGTTATCATCGAGACTATTGGCGATATCTGGGCATTCCACACGAGCGTCCCAAAAAACTGTGGCCTATCATTAAGCAACTGGTCTCACAGTCTCTCAGCACCGATGCCATGAAGACGGCCCATTATACGGCCATCTATCAGAAGTTCAAGGGCAGCGGACCCTTCTGTGGTTTCTATGCGCTACTCCAGCCACGTGCCTTGATTCTCGATCGTGAGCTGATACGACAGATTATGGTCAAGGATTTTGCGAATTTCAATGATCGCGGTTTGTACTGTAATCAGAAATCGGATCCATTGTCCAGTGATTTGTATGGACTGCGTGGGAATTCGTGGAAGGAAATGCGACAAAAACTCGATCCCTCCTTTGAGCGGGATCGCATGGAGTGGCTCTATGGCAGCCTGTACGCAGAGGCCGAGCAGCTGCTGCTGGTGGTCAGCAATACGTTGATGAAGCAACAACATTCCACAGTCCATATACAAAAGTTAATGCGACGCTATGTGATCTCTGCCCTGGCCAGTTGTGTGTTTGGCCTTAATGCCGAGCTACGTCAGAAGTATCCATTAGATAAATTTGAGGAGATGACAGAACTGGTGCTGAGCACACGCAAGCATGGTTACCTGTTGAATCTAATGATGATTCGATTTCCTAACTTTTGTCGCAAGCTCCGATTACGTCAGACACCCAAAGAGGCTGAAATTTATTTTCTGGGCCTACTCGACGACATTGTGGCCCAAAGGGAGGCCAGTGGAGTGCGACAACAGGATTATTTGCAGCTTCTGTTGGACATAAAGGCTTTGGAGTTGACCACACACGAGTACGAAGCGGACAAGGAACTGAATGCTCATCTTCAACACGAATTGGCCACTCATGCATTTGTTTTCCTCAAGGCTGGGTATGAGCAGACGGCCAACACCCTGTCCTTTGTGCTCTACGAGTTGGCCCTCAACGTGGAGGTGCAGCGTCAGGTGAGACAGGAGCTTAAGGAGGCCATGGAGAAGCATCAGAACAATCTGACCTACGAGTGCATTCAATCACTGACACTTATGGGTCATGTGATATTCGAAACCCTTCGAATGCATCCAATTACACCGTTCATAATGCGTCGTGTACTTGAGGATTATGTGGTGCCAGATCATCTAAAATACACGCTGGTGAAGGAACTCTTTCTCATCATACCCACTCATGCCATACACAATGATCCCGAGTATTATCCAGAGCCAGAACGTTTCAATCCACAACGTTGGGGGAATCCCAGAGATTCCCTCAAGGAGCAGAGCACTTGGTTTGGCTTTGGTAGCGGAGTTCGCAACTGTATTGGCATTCAATTTGCTCAGCTGCAGCTGCGATTGGCACTGTCGCTGCTGCTACTCGAATTTGAATTCACCTTGAACTCCAAGCGACCTTTGGTCACTTTAGAAGACGGCATTGCACTACAGCTGACGCCGCTGGGCGTGGTCGAGCCAGGAGATCAGGAGAGAGCTGTGTGAGCAGCTAGAAAGAATTTACAATGTGTACAAAGTGCAAACCTAAAGAAAATATTCTTCAAAAGTGCAGAATTAAAATAAAACTATTTTAAATAAATATAAAGAAATGAACAAATAAAGTGGAAGACTTTTAAAATATTAAAAAAGTCAAAGAATAAATTAATATGAATTTACAAACACAATTGAAAGCAAATCATCTATGAATTTAAATAAATCTACTTTAAATCGTTAATAAAAAATTGAATTATGAACTGTAACAAGAAACTATAATTAATGGTGAATTAATTTATATAAAAGAAAATTTTAACTGAATTTCCAATGCCACAAAACTGTAAAATTCAACACTCAAACTGAAGCGAAACTTACGACATACAAAAAAGTTAGTTAAATGTGTTTTATAAGCAATAAATTAGTTTAAATAAATCCCAATCAAATCATGAATTATCAATGAAACGCTTTAACATACAATTTATTTATTAAAAGTTCTTTAAAGTAGCTAATAATTATAATTAATACATAAATGTATAATGTTGCATTAATTACTATTAAACATACAAAAAAAACATTGTATGCATTGGATTAGCTGAGAATCCACTAATTAAATATTTATCAACCGTTTTTATTGTAAGTAGCTCTGCAAAAATAATTAAATTACATACAATATTATTTATTTGTTTTACAATTGTTTATATTTGATTTGTGTTAATTTATTTCGTTTATTTTTTGTTTGCATTGTCGTTTGCTGATATGGTTGCTATAAGTACTCGATTTATGTATATGGCTGCTACTGCCAATGCAGTTACATTTTTAGTATTTTATTTATACATTCTTATAAGGAAAATTAAACTGTTAATCGTATAGCAAAGTAAGTTTTTTTCGACAGTAATTAACCAACTAAACTTAATTGACAAATTGTGAGCTTTTTATAAACTTAAGCATTAATTGTAGAGTTGTAGAATAAATAAAACGAATTATAAACAACAAATAAGTATACATATTGAAATAAACTTGTTTGCTTTTGAGCGCCTTTTGTGTGTGCTTGTGGTTAATTAATTTTGCTTAAAATTATTAACAATTTAAGTTTCAATTTCGATTTGTCTGATATGGAATGTTCCCTACTACGCAACGCTACGAAATGCTAATTAAAATCTTAGAATTAAATGTTTGTTCGACATTTTGGCCGCTAATACAAAAAATGGCTGACGTTCCGTTTCCATTGCCACTTCATCACTTAGCTGGCTTCGGGCGTACGGGCAGTGGCAGAGATTTCCTAATGGGATCACCACGATTGGGCAGCTTACTTCTCAGCATCTGTTCATGCACATAGAGCATTAGTCCCACATCCCGATGACCGGCTTGCCAGGCTATTTTAAAAGCGGTGCTGCCATCCTGTAAAACACACACAAAGTTTATTACACTCGTAATCACATGTTTCCCTTGTGTTAAACATACCACATCCTGAATCAATGAATCGCAATCCTGTTGCGATAACAAATGCTTCACAATGTCCACACGTCCATGCTCTGCAGCGCACATAAGAGCCGTACTGCCATCCTCATCCTGTATGTTTATATCTGCCCCGGCATCGAGCAGCATGGAGACCATATCGCCATTACCATGCGACACAGCGAGCATCAGTGCTGTCTGGCAATGCTGTAGATGGCAAAGGGGATTAGTGTAAGTAATTGCACAAATGACAGGTTATTAGCGCAATATGCTGGCTAATGCAAAATTCATACCTTTTTGGCCCGAATGTTGACGTCGGCCATCTGAAACAGTCGCTCCACGACAGTCCGATGTGCCGCTTGTTTTAGCTTGGCCAACGATACGAGCATGACGCACGAGTATCCTGCGTTATTCATTTGGTTTACATTGCAAACCTTGGAATCCAGCAGTATGGATACGACGTCAAAATTGCCATGGGACACTGCATAGTGCATCGCCGTGTTGCCCTGCAAGTAGACAAAGTAAAAGGTAATTATAACTGGCTTTGATTTAAATCAATGAATGATTGTAATGACCTATCGGGTGTTACAAACTATCAATCAAAACTTAACTGTAGCTATCCTGATTTCCATTAATAATCAAACATCAATCAGTCACCTATCACAGGCGACACCTCTGACGATTTATCATACAAATAACATAATTCAATCGCCTAAAACTCACAACCTTCTCTACCCCTCTAATAAATAATGCATGCTTACATTGGTGTCGGAGAGATTGACACAATATTCGAGCAGTGGCACCGACAGTGTTTCGAAGTAATCCAAATAATCCTCGACCTCATGGGGATTGGAGGTGCCAGTGCTGGAAATACGGAACCAGTGCTCGCTTATGGTTGCCTTCGATGTCTTCAGGCTGAAGGAAGAGAAGGGCTTTGAGCCCAGTTTCTTGAGCAGCGAATCGTTGATGACTTTCAGGGCATCCTTCATCTCCTTATGCAGTTCCGTTCTAGGTAAAGACATTGAATTAAGCCCACATAAATTACTAAAAACTAATCATGACTTACTTTTTTCTAGGCTCCGTTGGTGCCTGAGCGAGTTGATGTAATTGCGCTTTGGTTGGAGGTCGCTCTTCCTTCGGATTTGTCTGTTCCTCCGGCGCCAACGGCTCTTGTTGCTCCTGCTTCGGCTTCCGCTCGATGACAGTCTCCTGGGACTCTTCACTTTGACTAGACTTTAGAGGCGTGCTCGACTTTTTACGCGCTCCTTGGGATATTTCACGCTCCACATTGGAGTCACTGGATGCGGTGAGACCCTGTTCTGGCGAAGCCGATTTGGTGCTCGTTGTGGTTGCCGAGGAGCTCATCAGTGGAGCTGGCGAGGCATCGCGGGACCAACTAATGCTAACACGCTTCTCCTCACGCACAATTAACTCATCATCACCGAGCTGAGTGAAATCCAGATCCTGTGACGTAGTGATGCCTTTGCTGGACGGCTGTTTGATGAAGCTCTGTGTTTCGGGCGAGGAATCAAGCACCAAAATCGGTGGCTTTTCCTGTAGCGAGCTGTACAATGGTAAATGAACAGAGAATAATAAGTTAAAGTATTAAAATTTGATTCTTTTCTAGAGAACCTACGTTAGGAGCAGCGCTGAGCAGCCACTGACCACCAGCGGATAGCAGGTGAAGCTGCTCAGGCCGGAAAACATCGAAAAGACCATTGCGAAACGAAAATCCAAACAAATAAACAAAATAAAAGGCGACAAAGGAAGCGAACGCTGCAAACGCGTCAAAGCCAAAACGAAAACTACGCGCTGAAGGTCAATGCGACCAGGTTGATGGCATTCGGTTTCGTATTCCGAATTCGGACTCGCATCGAGGACAACAACACTGCGCATGACACGCAAATGTCATGGCTATGCGTTAGGGGTTGTGTCTTGGCTAAAAAGCTCGCTATCGAAAGCTTTAAGCTAAACGCTTGCAGCGCACAGTGGTTGGCATGTTATTGAACATTGAAGCAAACTACTTTAATGAAAACTATTTAAACTTTCAACTCACCTCAGACGTGTCTTGCGTTCCGCCTTTGGGCTCTTTGTGGCCGTGGAGACTGGCACAGTGTACGTGTTCTGGCGCTGAAACTGTTTGCGCACCGGACTGGGACTAGTGAGATGTTTGGGACGCGGTATACGCGAATCTGCCGAACTGGAGCGCCTAATAGTGGGCGTGGTCGTGGGCGTAGTCGAGGATACAGCTGCTGTTTCCGTGACACTTTCTGCCTTTGAAAAGTCCTTGGCCAGCACCTGAATGGCCTCCTTGCAGGAATCACAGTAGTTGGCCGCACAAGCAATCGAAATGTGAGGCTTGACAATGTCACCACAGCCCACGTCCCGTTTGTGCACCTGTTCCGTGTTACACGCGGAGTGGGCCGTACTCTGTTTGGGCTTTACAGGTTCCACTACCGGTTCCGTATTGCTGCCGGTATGACAAGTCGTGGGACGTGTCAGCGGTTCCATTAACTGTTCCGTTGTGGTGGCACTACGTGTCAGACGCTGCAGGCCCGACGTGTCCGTTTGCCGACTTGACGACTCCACGCCACACTGTACAGCAGCTGGTTGCTGCTCGGGCCTCACTTGTACAGCCGTGGAGCGTACAGCTGCTGTCGCTGTTTGACAGGAGGCACTGTGAACCACTGCAGGAGCTGTTTGGCAGCCCACCGCCTTGCGCTTCAGTGCCAACTGCTCGTGCTCACCCAAACTGAAGGTATTGCTGCGTCCTGGTAACTGGGGTAAGTGCTGTTTTGGCTTCTCCATTGGGTCGTCTGTGCCACAGCTAACATTTCGCTTGCTAACCTTACACTTTTCGCAGAGCTCATCTGTAATCGTATGCTCCGAGCTGCCTACACTACGCACATCTGGTTTACAGCTGGTGAAATTCTCCCTTGTCATGGGCTTGGCCGAAACGCTTACATTGTGCTTGAGTACTTGTCGCTCTGGAGCTGTTTGCATGCCCGTGTCCCGCTGATCTCGCTGCGGTACATACATCTGAGTGCCCACTGAGATTAGCTGACGCAGTCGCTGCTTTTGGCTATCATCGAGTGCTCGCTCGATCTTTTGTTTCAGTTCCAGCTGCGAGTAGATGGCCTCTGCCTGCTGTGTGCCCACATGGCGTGTGGTCAATTTGGAACCCACAGCCACATCCCGTGTAGCAATCACTTTACTGGCTGCTTGTGTGCCCACATCCCGACGTATAATGCCTGGCGACACCGAATTGCTGCGCATACGTGCTCCTAGACTCTCCAGGGATACGGGACTGATGCGTTGCGGCGTAAACTGCACTGGTGACGCCGTCTTGATGCCCGGACTCGGTGGTGACGGCGTTTGTCGCTGTCCACGTAGCAGATCCTCGTTGCGTCGCTGCAAACGCTGCTTTTCAGCGCGCAGCGCATTTAATTCCAGCTAGAATGAATATAGAAATTAGTATATTATATTTTATTTATAAATTATTCTTTTACTAACAAACTGTGTTAAAACTTTAAAGCATCTATTGTGGTAGTCCTCATAAAAAATCTATACAAATGTATATTCACAACCATCAGTAGTCAACTGTAAACAAATTCCTATTGTTCTTTTATCTGTCTGTTTATATGCAAACTAGTCTCTCAATCAACTTTTGTGCTAAAATCAGCTGCAAAGTATGTATTAATATATCATATTTCTTTTTATGGCTCTTAGTAGCATAAAATGTTATAGATAAAAAAAACCTAGTAGTTTTTTAAATTCAGTCCACAATATACCAAGTTTTCTTTTATTGACTTTCTACTCGTAACTCAATCTTAGTACTATATAAAATCGTAAGAGCATTTAATCTTCTGCATGCCTAGCTTATATTTCCTATCCTTTACATTTACAGTCAGACACCACTTTTTTCTTGCCTCACTGCGCTGACTCACCTCCATGTCGGGTATGACCTTGACCTGTTCCTCCAGATCCTTTAAGCGCTTGAGACTCAATGCCATTTGTTCACGTATCTGACACAACGCCTGAGCATCCGCCGTAGTTTGCCCAGCATCGGAGCTGGCTGGCGACTGCATGGGGCTGCCGGATGTGTTATTACCATTTGTCTGTTCCGCTTTCGGTGTAGCTGTCAAATGATGACGTCGTGGTGGTGGTGGCGGTGGTGTTTTCTTCGCTTGGTCCAGCTGCTCCACTGGGGACTTGGCATTGGCTGCCACCGTGGCCTGAACATAGCTCTCATACTGCACCTCGGCGGGACTGGGACGCTGTTGCAGGGGCAGCGTATTCGAGCGCTGGAAGAGACGCGGCGTGCTCGATCGAGGCGAGCGATTGCCCGCCATGCAAGAGTCTAAAAAAACAGATGAAAAACAATTTTAAACATACAAAATATTATTAAATTAAAATAGTTATAACTTTGGTTACTTGCACTGTCAATTGCCTTGGTCAAAACAATTTTTATTTGTAGACTTGCCATAAGCTCACACATTTGCCTACTGAAGTCACGGCAGCTAGCAACATTTTTGATAAAAAATATGATAATAACATATATATTTATATGATATGTGTATGCTATCTAACTATTAGCAGAAACTGTGTCACACTCCGCATAATTTGCGAGCCAAACAAAAACTGTCGAGCTAAGAAAAACTGAATATACGACATAGGCAAAAATGAAAGACTAAAACAAAACAAGTAAGAAAGGCGTCAGTCGAGCGAGCCGACTGTCAAAGACCCCGTACTCTCTACAGTGTGAAATTTTCCATACATATATATTTATATGTATATAATTTACTACTTTCTGATATCAGTTTGTTTAGTTTGAATTTTGGATTTGAGACCTACTGAAAGTTCTGTTCGCCTGGTATTACAGCTGGAATATGCAAATTCCCAGCTGAATTCTCAGGCGAAAAGAAATCCACAGTAAGATACAACAGAATTTACAAGAGCCCAGTTTAACCGAAATAATGTTGTGCATCTGTTAAAACATGTGCAACTCACGAGCTCCCTAGATTATCAAAAAACATCAGCGATCAGCTAAAAGTAAAGATTTTACTAGCTGATTCACCAGGCGAACAGAATCAGCAGGAGGCGACATTAATGAAAATGTTAATTCAATGTTAATGTTAACTCAATGTTAATGTTAACTCAATGTTAACTAAATGTTAATGGTAAGTCAATGTTAATGTTAACTCAATGTTAATGTTAAGCCAATGTTAATGTTAAGTCACTGTTAAGTCAATTTTATGTTAATGCAATGTTAATCCAATGTTAATGTTAAATAATTTTTGCTTAGCGACCTGCTGATCTTTCTGTTGGCCTGGTATTTCAGCAAGAATTTCTAACGATTTTGGGCCCTGCAGATTGCAGCGATCAAGCAAAAAAAAATCCGCGGAAGGCCAAAATCGAAGGTTTCTTTGGGTGAAACACCAGGCGATCAGAATCAGCAGCAAGCGACAGGCTTTAATTTAAATTCAATTACAGAGAGTAGAGGGCGGGAGCATACGTAAATAGTAAACAGAGAGTGCTGGTTGTTACCGCCAAAGATGACAGCGAACAAACACACAAACCGTTCGGTCGCTCTGTTGGCGTCCGCGAACATTCACACAAACAGCGTCAGGGATCTCTGAGCGCAATTGGGATATAGAGCGGGTGTCTGAGAGTGTGTGCGGCAGAGTGTGAGACGGCAGCGAACACACACACAAACCGTTCGGTCGCTCTGTTGGCGTCCGCGAACAATCACACAAACAGCGTCAGGGATCTCTGAGCGCAATTGGGATATAGAGCGGGTGTCTGAGAGTGTGTGCGGCAGAGTGTGAGACGGCAGCGAACAAACACACAAACCGTTCGTGCGCTCAGCTGGCGTCCGCGAACAATCACACAAACAGCGGCAGAGATCTCTGAGCGCAATTAGCGCAGAGAGTGGGAGTCTGCTTAAGCTAGTTAATAACTAGCATCGCTATATAGACTCGGCTATTCATGCTGGCTAAGAATATATATATACTTTATGGGGTCGCCCCTCCTAACAACCTTATTAGATCCTCTACTCATTTTTAGAGTACAGGGTCTAAGCAAATACAAAAACAGAAAATAAACTTGGCGCTGCCTTTTGTGTGTATGTATTTGTTTGCTGATAAGCCGACGAGACTTTTGCTATTATTATTCAATATTGATTTTGCCTACATTACATGCTCGTAATAAGTAGTATATATGTATATAAAAATATATTGCACTCATTTATATAGTGTGTTAGTTGTTGATAGCCTGATATCAAATCGAGAGCCAACAAATCCGTTTGTTGACCATGAATAGCGTAAAAAGTGCAGCACGTGTTCAAAATCATAGAAAAGTCATTCATTTTGTTAACTAACATTTTTCATATAGTATATTTTTAGTGTTTTTTGCAGTTATCTTGACTTTAAAAATAGTTACTGTCACTCTAATTAAATCACGTATACGCACAGTAATCACACGCACCGTACACTGTCAGTTGTTACTCATCGCCTCTATCGGCTGCCAAGTTTATTTCTTGTTTTTTTTTCTATCTCTCACTTGTTCGCGATTCTGTTCCATTTGTTGCTATTACTTAATTTCTATATAAACCAACTGTGCACTGAACTTTCGGTAACAAATTTTAAAAGTAAAAAATAAGCGACAGAAAAGTCTACTCGACTAAGAAATACTATTTTGACAGGTGTCGTAATTGGCACTGGACATTTAGGAAAACTATTCAGATTAATTTAAAATTTTGAACTACTTTTTTTATATTTTTAAAGCTTTAAAAAGTTTGTTGTAGTTTTGTGAAACTAATTTCTACTTTTTTTTATAAAATCTACTACTATGTTCATATTTATTACTACTTAAATTAAAATGCGTACTACTATTTTTATATTTTCTACTACTAAACTTAGTATACCCTCTCGAACTAGAACAAAAGAGGCGTACAATGGAAAACATCGAAAAAGATTTCTATTTATCTCTACACACACACACACATAGATGGATATAAGCATTTGTGTGTATTGTTGCGACGGTGCCAAGTTGGCTGAGCCGCGTCGAAAAGATGGTCAAGGCAATGGCAGTGCGAGTGAGGCAGACATAAGAAAAGAAGAAGACGAGAGAAGAGCAGCAAGTCGCGTGTTTGGTAGCATTGACCGGTGCATGTAATTAATCAGTTTTTATGGGCTAGAAAATTAGCAAAATTAAAATTGAATACACAAATGTATCTTTTGATTATAATCCCCAAAACTATCAAGTCACCAAGTCACTAAGTTACTAAGTAGCTGTAAGGTAAGGAACCTACAATCATGCCACCAGCTTTTCGTTGGATTTTCCATTTTCAGTTTGGCTTTTCTCGTTGTCGACTCCTTGCGACGTCGCACTGACAACGCATCGTTGGCAGTGGCATACATTGTTATTGATTTCTAGTTGGTTAAACGTAGCACAATTAGTTGCACAGTGCAGCTTCATAGTCAGCGCACAGCACACTTAGCATTCAAGGCAGCAGACATTGCACTTTTTTAAGGCAACAACAAAATATATTAAGCAATTACACATATTATAAGTAATTTGATTTCATTTGTGTTAATTAAAGCAGCTTCGGTGTGAGTAATAAACAATATTAATTTGATTTCACGTTAAAAAAAAAATAATTAAAGTCAAACGAACAACGTCACGCGTTATCTGACACAGTGTGTGCCAAAAAATCATGCACACTCACTCTGCATGAATTCATATTTAATTCGCTTTAGTACCGTAAAGAATGGCATTGAGAGAGAATATATTACGTTGTTCACAGAAAACATTAATCTATTTCTCTAATTTATTTATATCTTTACTTTAAAGTTTCTGCTGTCAACAATTTCGAATTTTCGTTTAAATTATTTTTAGACCCCGTACTCTTTAAAAAAGAGTAAAGGGGGTCTATTAAGTTTGTCAGAAGCGAGATGTGCGTAACAGGCAGAAGGAGGCGTGGCCGACCCCATAAAGTATATATATTCTTGATCAGCATAAACAGCTGAGTCGATATAGCCATGTCCGTCTGTCCGTCTGTCTGTCTGTCTGTCTGTCTGTCTGTCCGTCCGTCTGTATGAACACCTGGATCTTTTAAACTACAAAAGCTAGAGACACCAAATTTGGAATGAAAGTCCGTTTATGATGTACGCAGATCAAGTTTATTTCAAATTGCTGCCACGCCCCTTACCGCCCCCGCAATGAGCAAAAAACCAGACAAACCTCGAAAAAATTTGTGTTTTAGGCGAATATCTCAGTAACTATAGCACTTAGGAGCACAAATTTTGGTATACAGGTTCTTAGAGACAGCCTTAGTATAATGTCATTAAAAATTTTGAGCTGCCACGCCCCCTTTGCTCATCAGAAATAAAAGACTCTCCAGCTTCAATGCCTTGTTTCAGGCATTAAATCAAATAGTACAGTGTTGTAATTTAACATACGCTTAGAGAATTACTATTTCTAACTTTCCTGAAAGTGGCATCAAAATCCTATGTCAAACAACAGAGAAATTACGGTTCAAAGTCGAAGTTATTTTAAAGCAAAATCACTGCATGCGCGCAACACATACAAACAAACACAGAAACATACAAACATATGTTCGAACGTTTTCTCTACCTGCTTTGGCGGCAGCGCTGCCCGGAGCCGCTGGCCGCGCCGAACAATGCTATACATACACACATACGTATGTATATGTGCACATACATATATGCAAATAATTGGAAGAACGATAGAAGAGGAGTGTGGTGCAACTGGTAGAGTTGCGGCGCAATGTGGAACCTTCGCATGGATCGCGAAATATTTAATTTTAATTTTTTAAATTTCATTTTAAAATTTTAATTTAAATAAAATGCACTACTATGGGAGTACGGGGTCTTTTACAGTCGGCTCGATCGACTGTAGCCTTTCTTACTTGTTTTTCCTTTGATTTCTTTGAGTACTAAATTTAGAACACACGTGTGTGGGCTTTTCATTTATTTATTTATGCGTTTTTCATTTAATTTTTATATAATTTCAATCGATTTTGATTTTATTTAAAATTATGTTGATTTCTTTTTTAATTTCTTTATATGTTTTTATAATTTGATGTCGATTTTGTTTCGTTGGTTTGTCGTTTTTCTTCAGCTAGCATTTCGATATTTATTAATAGCATTTATTGGTTTATTCGCAATTATGTTTCATTATTCACTACACTCGTTATTATTACTTATTCGTTTAGAGCATTTCGCTTATTAAATTGCTTTTATTTCGCTGCTAGACACATTTTATGTTTTTCGTTCGAAAGTCGCCGACAAACTGCGTTCAGATTTTCAAGCAGCACACACACCAAAAAAAATAAAATTCATTTAGCAGCAGCTATTTTGTTATTATTTAACAGCTCTTGTGCAAAACCCGCACAACACAAGCACAAAATTTATTACTAACAAGAAACAACAACAATAACAACACAATATTGGGAACTCAAGAGCAAAGAGAGCGATAGGGAGAGAGAGAGAGAGCGAGTCTCATAGATAAGGTCGTTGTTCGCTCTGTAAATACTAATTAAACAATCTACAAAAAACAACAACAAATACAACAACAAAAATAGACAACAGTTTTGCAGATAAGCTAAATGCACATTATTAAAAGATAATGCTGATTATGTTGACGATGACGCCAAAGAAAACCCAACGAATTTTGTAATATTTTTCAAGTGATGCCGGCATTCAAAAATCAAATCTATTTCAAGGTGAATCTTCTCTTCAGCTTGTACAATCGGTTAACAGGTAAATACTAACAGTAATTTCGTTATTTACAAAGCTATACAAGTTGGAAAGCAAATACACTTCCTATACGGAACGCCCCTTTAGATCGATCAATAAAAAAATAATAGCTGCCATTTGTTACCAATTTGTTGTTAATACCGCTAAGAATTATAATTAAATAAATACTGTTATTAGTGTAAATTAATTACAAGTGAATTGCACTACATTACGTACAATTCTTGTAGCAAAATACTTGAGGTTAATTTGTATCTGGCGATTTAAATCTGAAATTGGCGCCAGTCTAGACTTTGCTTTTGGGCCTCAAGGTTGCCAAATAATTATTTGTCTATTGTTAGCTAGATTTCTGGGCTCGTAATCGTTTCATGTGTCGGCGTCAACTGAGAAAACATTTTTTTCTTTCTCTACACTTTTTTTTGGCCAACATTTATTTGATTAAAGGCAATTTTAAAGTCATCTATTATATGCCCAAATAGATACAATTACCGGGTATCCAAAAATACGCGGGCACATATCACATCGAACAATCATTAATCAATGCCAAATCTATGCTCCCTCCTGACCAGCTCACAAAAAAAAAACAAGCAAAAATAGCGACAATTTGATTTGTTTATTTGCATGGATTTCTTGCATTGCTTTTTGCACACTTTATGGCAAATTTATGGCATAAACAAATACAAGAAAAACGGGCCGCAAACCACAACAACTCTGTGGCTCCATTTGCATGCAAATTGAGCGCCAAATGCGCATTTCCAAATTGATTTAAGATATGAATGCCTCAAATTGCCTTGAAGTTGCTGCCACGCCGCTGTGTTCGTTGCTTGTAAACTCCAATTGAGTTTGAAATGCCAAAGATGCAAAAGACCCAAAAAGATTGTATCTATATCGGCGTGAAGTATCTGTAGCTACAGCTTTATATCTACGATTTTCCAAGCAGCTTAATGGGCTTTGATTGGCTTCAAATTTTAACTTTACATTTAAATTTTTATTTCTTATTTTTTCAATACATTTTTTTGTAGTGCAGTTTGACGCATAAAATTGAATTACGACAGTCGAGGCAGTCTGAGTTTTTAGAGCTACATTTAAATGTTTCTTTGATCTAACAGCTTGCGTGCAAAGTTGACAGCTTCATGCGTAATGCTGGCAGTGTTACAATGGGCATTATTGCTCAATTTTTGAACGAAAACTTATTACAAGGGCATTAAAGTGTATTGACAACTTTACTTAATGTATATATTTATTTATATATTATATGAAAATAAAGCCGAATTGATAATATTTAACCGATCAACTTTAATTGAATATTGAGTAATAAAGCTTTGTATATGTTATGTAAACATAGTTTGTAATTTACTTTCAGAGTATGCTTTTAATGCTTCCCTTAAAAACTCAAAGAAATTGTTTGCACGCTAAATCAACATTTAGTTCCACTGTGCCGCATTTCAACAACTTCCAACAGTTGTGCAAAATTTTTCACACTTTCGTGCGTAAAAGTGTCACATGTGCTCCGGCGTCGCTAATTGCCGAGCAAAACAAAACTAAAAGCAAAAGTATCTGTGAGATACAAAAAGAAGCGAACTGATGTGTGGTGAAGTGAAGTCGTCTGACGACTGTGAATCATACAGCAACTAGGCATTAGAGAATCAACCAAGAGTATTTCCTATGTCTATTTTGGTACCAAAATTCACACTCACCTGGCACATCAAAGTAACGATCCCACGAGCTGTGTCCCATGCGCCGTTCCCTGTTCTCCTTCGCTTCCCTTGGCGAACCGTTATGAAGACTCAAACTGAGACTTAAGCTGTTGTTATTCCGATCCATTGATAGGGAATTACCATTGCTATAACTATACGCGCCAGCCTTGCGGCGCTTGGACGAGGCGCGTTCCAAGGTGCGCTCAAAATCGCTGCAAACCTCGTCAAGTGCCTCGTGCAGGAAGGCACGTGTCTCTGGTGGACTGTTGGCCGGACGAGCTGGTCCAAAACCATTATGGTTATACTTTTGTGGCTGATAGACACCCGCATCGCTTTCGATGCCGCCACGCAGCGAGGAGCAAGTGGAGGATGCAGTGCCGTAGGGTGACTCAGCCCTTGGAGCGAGACTGCTGCCGTATGTGAAGCGTGGCACTGACGACGACCGTGTCCGATAGCCCGACGGTTGCCCAACTACAGGGTGTGGCGAATCCGGTTCACTTTCATGTGCCGCCTGTGAAAATTAAACAGGTGACAAGTTAATCGACTGCGAAATGCATTTCATTTTAATGTTTCAACTTTGTTTAAAAAGACGAGCTCATAAAATCAGCTGAAAACTGAATTAACGAACACTCAAGACTAAAACTAGTATTTAAATTAACTTATTTAAGTTTTCAAAATACATAATTCTTGAACTACTATAATAAATTTTCTTGAATTAAGTATTATAATCTTCTAAAAAGAGCAAGTATCTAAATTAAACTATGAAATTGATTTTAAATTTAGATTAAACCCCTTAAGCAACGACTTCTTACTCACCTCTGTTAACTTGGGCTGCACACGACTCTCGGCCTGCCAGTCCCCACCGAAGAGACTCTCAAAGCCGAGCATAAACTCCATCGATTTGCGAGAACGCCGACGATCGCGACGCTGCAGCTCCTCCTCGCTAGGCTTGGCATTGGCCAGTGCCTCACAGTAGCGCACAAAGTCCAGATCGATGTGATATCCATAAGGACAACAGTTGCAGCTGCGCACCGAACGAGTTAATGTCGAACTGGGAGTACCACTGTTATTTCCCGGCATTTGATGAGCTAAAAGAGGGGCAAAAAACACAGACCGGATGAGAACTTTAATGTATCTGAACTGCAGACAACTTGTATCTAAATGTCACTATCAAGGTCACGTCGAGCTGAGTTCATCTGCTTTCGTTTCTCAGTATTGACCAGGCTTGAAGAAAAAAAGCTGCTCTTTTGTTTTGTGGCAACGTCTGGCTTAGTTTTTGTGCGTGGCAAGCATTTGGCAGTCACAGCCACACCTGCCGGGCCAAAACTCGTTTCAGTTTTTGGTAACAACAACAAAACTCTGTCAGACCGAGCGCAGTTCTAAGAATGTATCCATAAGATAAATTTGTGTGATTTAACAACCATATTTATGTTTAATTGCGTCATATAATAACTAATTTTTGGCTAATTTAGATAACGACTTTTGACTGCAACATGAAAGAAATTTTGTTTATAATTAAGGAAAGTTTGCTATTGATTTAAAAGTGAAGTTTAGAAAAAGATATTCTATAAAATCAACAATCTAGCTTCAAACAGCATTTAAATACTAAGTACTAATCTCATATACCCAACACCACATTTAAATAAATTTTAAGTTACTTATTCGATTATGTCATTAGGTTTAATAATTATTGGCTTACTTAACCACAACAACTGCATATAGCTGTCTTTATCTACAATACATAATTAAAAACTATAATTATTTCCCTCAAATCATAGATAAATTTTTAATAAAATCCAATAAACTTTGTATCTAATCAGATATTATTTCAAGCCACTAAGTAGTCAGAACTCTCACTCACTCGTGCTGCAAATTGTTTGCAGTGTAGCAGGCGGTGCTCGTCTGGCCTCATACCACAACCACAGCACTGCTGACCACAATAAATTCCAAATCATTTTCTATTGACCAGCAGTTGCAGTTGACATTGGCCCATTAAAGACACACACACACAAACACAATAAACCGATAACAACTCGACCATTTGCCGTGCACGTCCGCAGTTCAACTGGACGTTGGCAAAGAATCCACAAATTTTTTTGGCTTGAACTCATCATCAAAGCAGCTAATTGGCGATAAGATACGCACCGTTTAGAGTGCTTATCAGTTAGCAAAAACAAAGCGTCTAAAACGACGCTGAGATACGTAGAATGCAGCGTGAAATGGGAAGCTTTTTTCAAGTGGCGCCATCTAGCTGTCAAGTATTTAAAGCAAAAAACCACTTTGTGGTTTCACTTTCAATATGCGATGCATTCATTCATGAACATTTTGTGGGCGAACTGTGGGCGTTAACGCGTCGCGTCGCGTGAAAGTGTTGGCTGCACTATGCGGCGTATACGTGTTGTTAACCAGGCCGATTAACCGCATATTGATGAGCGCTGTCTGTCAGCTGTCTACGGCCTACACTGACACAATAAGCTAGTTATGTTATCTTTAAATTAAAAGGTCTTAGGAGACAACAAATTTAAATTTGGTACCATTTTTTATCAGTGTAGCACGTTGTAATTAACAGCACTCATGACCGTGTTGGACTATGGGGGCGTGTGGTTAATGACGCTGCTTGCCGGCTTAATTATCAACGCTGTGTTGGACACTAAACACTCACACACACACACCCACACCCACATACACACACTCTCAGTCCACACATAATCACAGCTGTTTATTCTATTTGGCATGTGTTGTGTTTGCTTTTGGACGTCGTTTTGTGGGCGTGGAAAGAATGCGGTCTGCCTAATGTCGCCTAATTGGCAGCTCCCCTGGCTAAGTGCTTGTCTGTGTCTCGTTTCAATGTTTGTTGAATTGTTTGCAAATCGAATTTGTCACTTAAAAGTGCTGCAGTTCGATAGCTATTAAAAACTGTTAGGAACTATACAAAATAAAGTCTTTTTTTAAACTATAAAGCATATAATTGCTCTTTTAACCTTTCCAAACCCGTTGAAGTAAACGTTTCAAGTCCCTTTAGCAGCTGTTGGCCAAATCGAACAACTTTATTTACACAATG
Source organism: Drosophila acutilabella (assembly GCA_035046005.1). Taxonomy (NCBI): domain Eukaryota; kingdom Metazoa; phylum Arthropoda; class Insecta; order Diptera; family Drosophilidae; genus Drosophila; species Drosophila acutilabella. The sequence goes on along the minus strand of JAWNOK010000024.1, from coordinate 7,789,508 downwards.
CCAAAAAGGGGTCCATAAAAGGAGCCCATTTATTCGTACAATGACATAAATCGCGCACTCGCAGCACATAAAAATTAAGAAATTAGCCCAAGTGGACAGGCAAACAAAGTGAGCTGCAAAACTAAAGCTAAATTACGAGCATGAACTGATCGCGGGACAAGCACGTAGACTCTGACTCAGACTCAGACCGGGACTTTGAGACAGACTTGGAGTTGGTCTTGTAGCTTCACATCGATTCTGCAGTCTTAATGTCGGCACTGTAACGTATTCATGACAGACACCGAAAAATCCAACAAGAAATGCTCATTATTAGCTTAACATGATGATGAGCATGGTCCGCTTGTAATGACTAAATTTTCAGTGTGGGCGTCTCGGCCAAAGACCAAGACGAAGACGAAGAAGCTGCCCAGCATACGAAATGAAGCCAAGTTGTGAATGAATTTCGAGCGACAAGCAAAGGAGTTTTAAGACAAATCAGAGAGGCTGCTGGCCTGTGAAATTACCTGTAATCAGAGCTCAGTCTGCTGAAATTATATTAAGAAATTTGCCTGTATCTTCTACTTTCTAACTGCAATTATTTACTAACTTTCCAACTACTTATTTAACAGCCTAGCAACTTATTATACCCGTTAAACTTTTATGCACACGGTAATAAACAAAAACAGAAAAAATAAAAATAAAAACTAAAACTGGTTGTTCAATCTGTGTCTGTACAATGTTGCAGGCATGTAGGAGATTTGGGCTGAGGTTCCTGGTTAGGCGGGTAGGCGGTAGGCGGTAGTTGCAGCTGCAGCTAATGAAGCTAACGGTGCAATTGCAGCAGCAGCAACAACAACAACAGCAAATTACCGTAAAGTGCAAAATTTAATTATGCTAAACACGTGCGGTCGCTGTTCGATCTAATTGCCTGACACGACCAAAATGACAACTGTAAAGAACTCAACGGAAATTAACAGAAAATGAGCGAAAAACTGATTTGAAAAAATTGGGATACTACTTACATAGTTTAAAAAATATCTTAAAACTCAAAGCTAATATTTTTTGAAAGATATAAATTAAGATAATTTAAACTATGGCTAAAAAAATATTATATACTCGTTTTAATACTAAAATAAATACATAAAATGTTTTAAATTTGCTAATAAATCTCAGTTGAAAACTAAATTAAGTTTCATAAAATATGCTTATAATTTTGTATGCCCTATCCTTAATTTTGTTTTATTTTTAAGCCAGTAAATGGTTTGTTTTATGTTTCTAAAAACTATTATATAGCCAAGTTAATGGCTTCTCAAATTTAATAGTGCATGCAGCTATTTTTTACTTAATTGCAGACTTCTCTAGACTTTGCTGCCCATGTTACTTTGATTAGCTTTAAAGTGCTCCCTCTGGACGCAGGCACTGTGGTCCAATTAATGGCCTTTTCTACGCATTTGATTACCCGATTAATGACGCACTTTCGTTGCCTCTGCTATTATATTATTATGCTAGTTTTTACTACACGTCATCATAAAAAACTAAGAAAATATAAAAATAATTTATTGTAAAATGCGTGTGGCTAATGAGTACAATTTTTTAAAGAAACTTGGCTAGTAAAAAGTGACGTTAAAATTTCGCATTTAATTGCATCAATTAACGCCAACAAACTGGCCACGCCCACGCTTAAAACTGTCAACTCACATCCGCTGTCATAAATTGGCCCCAAAAAAGCATTTAATATCGATGTGAGCCAAATATTTGAGCCAGAAACCGGCTATGGCTTTCAAGCTTAATTAAAAATCACACATGTATTTCAACGCCGAAATATTTGTGATTGCAAATGTGTTTGTTGTTTTTTGGGGGCGTTAACGAGCCAAACATAAGTGGCAGCCATGCCCAAAAGGTATTTGCATAAGACGCTTGCAGCTGAGTTTTCCACGTGGGTTGAGTCGTGTCTGGACAATGGAAAGTGCGTTGTGGAAAACTCAAATGTAACACAAAGTGAGTGAAAGAAGGGTATCAACGACTTTAAAGTAACTGTTAGTCAAATAATATACTCTGTTTTATGTTGGTGGGTTTATTAAGCAGTCAATCAGCAAATAGACTTTTAATATTATATTTTATTTAGTCGAACCCCTTTAAGATATTTAATATACCCCTACTCCGTGAGCTACAAGAAACACTGTATGCTGTGACAAATTTGCCACATTGCTACAGCCCCCAACTAGGCCCAAAACTTACTCTAAACCCAAAAAAAAAAAGCCTTAGCCAAAGGCCCATACTCGCTAGCTCTTTTGTGCGGGCGTCAAGTTGACCCACATCCGTTGCCAACTGTGGCAGAGTGTCAGTGGCATGTGTGTGGGTTTAAGCCGCGATTTTATAGCTAAATAAATGAAAACCCACGACAAAGCGACTCTACATACCATTTTCCTCAATGAAGGCGCGTTGACTTCGCAAAACGAGCGACCTGCAAAATGAAAATAAACAGAGAAAACTTTTGGTTAGCAAAATGGCAAACATGTAAACGCGTTAAGCTATTAAAAAATGTAAATAAAACAGCAAGAAGTACTTAAAGCAGCTAAGAGGTCAGCAACGCGTCTCTTTAAGGTACAACAGAAAGCGTAGTTAATTTTACTATTTGCAAAATTAACGCTGAAAAAGGTGGACTAAAAAATGTTTTTAATTAACTACAATTTTGAACACTTTACTGATAATATATATGAATATTAGTTAACACAAAGCATATAATTTAAATATATATTTAAACAGTTAAAAGTATTTTTTTAAGTACTTTAAATCAATATAAGAATTTTTTAAAATTTAATAAATAAAGTGTTCAATATAGCTAACAATCCGTTTGGACCAGTATACATTTTTATAGACACTAATTGGCCAAGAAAACCGATAATATCAACTTGGCCAAAAATAACCATCATCCAAAACGATGTTGTGCATAAATTTAGAATTAAATAGTGAATGTATCTGAAGTGTCTATATATCTGTTTGTTGTTGTTTTTTTGGGTCTACGCATTACCGAATTTTCTTGACAAAGTTGCTGCAGATGCATGAAAATATTTATGTGGAAGCATAACGATTCGTGTATCATAATCATAAACACACATATTAATTTGGTCTGCACTCCAAAAATAAGCGATGCCGTCGCTCGTTTCACTTGGATGCAACACGACAGACAGAGACGCCGATGAAGGGGGTTGACAGAGGCGGTGTAGGGGGTGGGGAGGCATGATAGAGGGAGTCGGTGGGACTGTCATGCATGCGACACGGAAAACCGCATAAATCAGTTGACGCATAAATTTTCATTTTACATAAATTTTGGAATCGAAAGAAAATGCAACATGAAAAATATGGCAGCAAATTGCAAGACATGATTTGTTTATTTTATTTTCATTTATTTTTTCAAATCAACAAAACAAAACAAAAATAAAGTTGTTTTGTCTTTTTGTGCTGTGTGGAAAACATGACAAGCAATTAATCTAATAAGATAGAAAAATGCACGGCCCGTTGGCAAAGTTTTTCCATCAGCGCCATTTTCGGGCCTAATTGCATCAGGTTAAGGACTTTTTCTATTAAAGTCAACAAGAAAAAATTGAAAAACTAAAAGCAAATTATAAATAATTGCAGCTTCCGTTGCGACCAAGTGAAACAAATGAAAATGCGCCACGCGTGTACACATTTTCCGGGAAAAACTCACTCGATCGTCGGAAAGGGGGGCGAAAAAAGACAGGAAAATTCAGTCTAAGTTCACTAATGAGTGTGCAGTGCCTGGGACCCTTGTGCTTTATGGCATGGCAAACAGATTATTGTGGATTTTGTGGCGCGCATACTTTCAAAGATGTTTCAAAATACCGACGACAACAACAACAACAACAACAACAACAGCACGACAATAACAACACTGACAACAACAATGACAACAAAAGGGGCCGCAGGAGAAACTCAAAATGCTGACAGCTTGATATATTTTATTATAATTTTCCTGCGTCAAGCAAGTGTGGAATTAAGCACACTAAAGTATCTTTGTATCTATGTAGCTGCATCTGCTTGTATGCACCTTTAGTAGCTACGCATATTTGTCGCATTCTACGCAGCGAGTGCCAAGCGCTGCATTGATTTATTTATAAATCTGATAAATAAGTTCTATTTGAACAGTTGTCAATAGCAAAACAAATAAAATTTCTGCTGCTTCTTTGCTTGTGCAAACTAAATACAAACCACGCGACCTATGCGCGTTTCTCGCGCGATTTTAAACGCTTCGTTCGATTTTTAAAATTATACAATTTTATACGATTTCTTAGCTTGGTTAATTAGCTTTTTAAGGTCTTTGAATATGCATTAATCTTCAATATATTAAAACAAACAATATATCAAGCTCATTTCGCATTAGGTTCAAAAATAAACTAACCGGTTTTTCTATTAAAACTTTTTAGCCAATTAATTTGAGGCAATTTGTCGATATATATACACAATTTATGCATTATTTAATAACTTATTGGTTTTCTTTGTGCCACACTGCATTCACACCTCGGAAACACACCTACACACAGCTAGAACTCTAGAGTAATCTTTAATCTTTGCTAACTGCGCCCAATTAATATACATTTTCAACACTCTCCGAGCTATCTTCAAACATTTATCTAGTATAGATTGCCGCAAAGATCGGGTCTTATCATTACCTCCAAAATCGCTTAACGGCTTCCTGTTCTGTGGGCGTCAGGTGTGTTATCTTTTGGGCAAATTTTGACTCATCGTAGCCGAGTAAATCGCCGGGTAGACCACCACCATTGGCGGTGGTTCCTATGCCGATATCACTGAGACTTAAACTCATGCTGCATACGTAATTTCCGTATGGTTTTATTAGCACTATGTATTTAATTAAGTGGCACTGCCGCTATATTTAGCCAAAATGGAAATTCTATGCCGAAATTAATTAAATTTGATTGGCAGCGAAAAAGCAACAACTTCACGCCATTGCGACACAAACTTTTGGTTTGCTTTTCTGCCCGAGAAATGCGATTAGGTTTGATTTTATTTTTCGGCTGACTCAGCACTGACACTTCACTTAAAGCACTTGATGAATTTAAAAACAATTCTTTATTTAGTTAGTCAGTTAATGCATTTATTTCGAACACAAACGTGAAACGCTCCGCGCTCGAAAATCGCTCGAATCGAACTGAATTCAACAGAGAAGAAAACTTTACCAGTTCCCGCTGAACTTTATGCTCTGTAAATGTGTGTGAGTGTATATATATGTATATGTGTTCGTGTGTGTCGATTTTGTATTTGTTTTTGTTTTTTTATTTTATTTTGTTTGCTGTTGGCCAATGGAATCTCAAACAGAACTTTGTTAAGTCCAACACACAAAAGCCAAAATGATTTTGACGCTATTTTTACTTTATTTTGGCTTGAAGCAAAGCTTTGAAATGAGAGAGTTATCGATACGATAATTAATAAATACAAGCAGACAAACAGCAAACCAGTTCAACAGATTGCCAGCTAGTCACTTGGCCAGTTAGTCATTCAGTCAGTTAGTCAGTCAGTCAATCAGTTTGGCAGTTTAACAGTCGGCGTCGTAACTTGTTGGAACACCCAAACAAGCGTCATGCCCGATAAGCGCTTACAGCTAACTTCTAGTTGAATGAATTGTTGTTGTGCACACACACACACGCACACACTCGCACACTCATATCTATAGAAAACACCCATTCGCTTTGCTGGAAACAGAAGCGTCAATATGTTTTAGTTCTTCTATGAGAATGATTGATGACGTCAAAAGGTGTCGCCGGCTAGCGGACTGAAACTTTGTCTACTTTGATCTGACAAGCAGTGCAGCCTATATATACTTATGTATAGCAGTATTCTATAGTTAATTAAGAGCACAAAAATATACAATAATAATTAAAAAACATCATTATTATTAGCAAAGTTTTTAGACTGAAAAGTTCTCACTAGCGACCCTTAAATACGCTAAAAGTTCAACAATCGAGTGCAGTTGAACATTTTGTAAACACAACTACGTAAGCAGATTTATTAGAGTAAGCTAAACTAAGTAATACCCAGCATTCATTCATCTAAAAATCTAAGTAAAGTATTTTAACAGTTTATTAAGTGTTTAACAACATATTTCTTATTTAATAGCCCAATTACATCTTTCTACAAATTGTGCACACCCTCGGCACAGGGCATAACAACAGACGCCAACATGCTTCACACACATTACCTACATAAACACACACATACACATGCAAACATGCATTGACAGAGCTGCGATAAGATAACTCCCAAAACACTTGAAGTCATTACAATGTGTCAAACTGCATGTCATGCAGTCTGTCAGTGTGTGCACTCCACGTCTGTTGTTTGCTGACATGCACAGGAAACACAACAACACATTAATGAGAGCACAATTGTCGTTTACACGCTGCTCGAAACTAAACTGCGATCATCGTGACACGGAAGTGGGCTAAATCGCAATAAATGTGGATAACAGATTAACTTGTGAGTCTTAAAACAGAATTTAATTTTTAAATAAAATAAAATAACATTTGAAATAAAGGCTTAAGGCTTAAATAAATCTAATCAAATAAAGACCAATAGTTTTAATATTAGTTAGTTAAAGTTAATTAAGTATTTTAATAAGTAATCCATAAAGATTTTGCTATATTCAATAAATCTTCTGATAAACTTTGTTGTAGGAAATGTTTTAAATATTATTTTATTATTTTTAAGTATTAAAGAAAACTAGAAAACTTTATTACATGTAGGATTTAATTTAATAAAAACGTAGCTACAATTTACTATTTAATATAAGGATATAAATTCGATGCTTTAATAACACTTATATTCCTAAGACACTACTAACTCTCTTTATATACACAATTGATATCTATTGGTTTTCTAAAGATCTTTAACAATCCATCTATATACTACAGTCTATATACTACAGTATCCAAAGATCTGAAAAGACTCCAACGCCTTATACGATGACAACATCAGCAGGCAGGCAGTGTCATTTCATTAAACAACTAGTTAATTGAACTGTTAGTTAAATTAAATGTTTGTCTTTTACAATAATTATCAATAGTTCATTATGGACAGCTATTTACACAATTGCTGCCTTATAAGTTGTATACAAATACATTTGTAAGTATATTGAACTCCAACTAGCTCAAGTGACAGCGCATGAAATAATATTATTATTTCATTAATAGAGGAACAAGTTTGTTGTTGTTGTTGAACTGCACTATCTGGCAAGTTGATTTATGTATTTATTTATAAATTATGTAAATGCTTTCCGAAGAAGCACGTATAGATTTTATAATTATTAAGCTTTAATTCGCCAAAACTGTTAACAAGCCAATAACAAAATTTCATGCCTCATGGATTTGTTATTCATTCTGTTGGCAGACAATTTTATACTATAAATTGTCACGGACCTCGAGGCCAAGGCGTAGATACAAATTAGCCTCAACTTATTGGAGCTGAGAGCCGGTTTTGTTTTCTTAGTTTTGATATGAGTTCACAGTGTTCATATCGGTATTTATTTTTTGATATCTCTGATTTCATAAACAAGTTTCGCCTGCGCGGATTTCACGGCTTTTAATTATGCGTTAGACAACAATTCCTGCACATAGATTTCATTTGGCTCATTCAGTAAATGTTTAAATAAATGCCTGCAATTATTTATGCGTCACACCCAAAATGAATTTCTATAAAAGCCGCCCGATCAATTGCCCGAGGCGTCTCCAATCCCCAGTCTCCACTCTCCAATCTCCATGCCTCAATCTCCAATCTTTCGTTTCGAGTCGGAATCAATGAAAATGTTTTATTGATGTGTTGTAGCTAATGTAATTTTGTATTGTTCAAATGATTACCACCTTGTTTTTATGTGCCTGCTTGACCAACGGCGTTGATCAGTTAATCATTTTAGCATTTGTTCATTTGCTCAGCTGCACAGTTTTTGTCATTTGTATTTTATACTTTTCAAGTTTATTACAAATTTTTTGCCTGCTGGTTTTTACTTCTAAGAGACCCCGCTGAGTGTTGGGCTACTGTTTTGGTAGCCAGAATATAAGGTGGGGTTTTAGGAGAATGAAATTTCCGGACTAAGTTATAAATATTTGCCAAAAAAAGCAGAGATAAGTGCCAAATAAGATCGTATCACATCAGTGTGTAAACATTTTTAAAATAGTTACAAAATATTTAAGGTAAATTGTAATAAGCTTCAGTCCTTCTTAACTTTAAGATTACAATTTTATGTGTAGGGTATTCGGTTGATAATACAGTTGGAATGCCGCAATGAACTTCGTTTGAAAAGAGACACAAAATCTTGTGCTGATTAAATATAAGTACTCAAAAAATATATATTTATACGCTGTCAGCAGCCGTGAGGTTATTATTTTGTTTACTTCTCGAGTGAAAGCATTAATAAACGCACTGATTTCAAAAGAGCTTATCAGCTAATGAATACCCTGTAAGCAATTAAATTAAATTACCAAGTTAAGACATACACACTACTGTAAACACTGTTGGTTTGATAAGACTGTTCGATGTAAATTTTAACAAGAAATACAAATTAGTGCTCTAAAGTGGTAAGGGTATAGCATAGCAGCACTAGTTTTACATCATTGCCAAACGCACATTCCTTTAGATTTATTTATTTATATTTTTTCTTTTCTACTATTTTGACGTACTGCGTCTTATCAACGAGACAGCAGCTATTGTCGAGCTATTTATTAATCTACACGGAGCTGAGATAACTCGACAGTCTTAAAAGTTCAGCTGCAACAGAAGCATCTTCCAAACCGGAGCAATAAAAATGTATAAAATTAATCACAAAGTATTTACATGTGCTGCTTTGCTGTTGGCACTCACTGTAGCCGAGTCTAATGCTAACTTATGGGACGATATAACCGATAAAATTGTAAGTAACTTATAAGAAATAAATGTTCCCAAAGTGAATTTATTTATTCAACTTATAGGATGACGTGGTCGACGCTATTAAAGATATATTCAACTAAACAAAGTGAAAACAAATCAAATAAATCAATTTTATAATGAAAAGCAAACTAAACAAATAAATTCAATAAAATTTTAATTTGTGAAATGTGTGGTTTCTTAAGTTAAAACTAATTTATTTAAATTAATTACTTAACATGCGCATTTAATTCTTTGTGACTGTAAAGTTAATTGCGTTTTGTTGTAAGTTTTTTGTTTAATTGAGTTCTTTGTTGTGTGTGTGTTTTTTTTATAAATGTTTTCCAGCTTCTTTTCGTAGGTTTACAAACATTTGAAGCAGGCGAGCGAGTGTGAAAGACATTCCCATTTCTAGTGACGTCCCGTTTAAGTATTTTTTTTGGGGTCATTTCAATCAACACCTGTCACACGGTGCAAGCGTTGGCGTGTGAAGTATTTCAAGCTGTCGAGTTGCGTCTACAGTTGAGTCTACAAGTCTCTAGTCTCTAGTCTAGACTCTCTAGACTCTTTGGACTCTCTAACAGCTTACAGAGCTGTTGAAAATTAATTAAAAGAAATTGCTTTAGCCGTGGGCCAGCTGTTGAAAATGTTTCCTAGAACAACATTCGACACTTTCGCTCGCTGCACCACAAAATTACCAGAATTGACTTTGCTTTTAGTTATATATTTTAAGTTTTTCTCCTCCTTTATTTTTTTTGCATACTGGGTATCGATAAATGGACGATCGGAGCCCGTTGCAATCATAATTTATGCGATTCGGCGCAGTTTATGACAGGCTAACAAATTTCCTGCTGCCGCCCCATGTGGTCAGCAAACGGCGGCCAGCAAGATACAAGATACAAGATGCAAGCATAAGATACAAACGCCAAAGGCGGTTGCCATCAAGGCCGGCTAAGACCTCAATGGCGTTGCATTAAAACACTAAAAAGTGTGGGATAGTCGACGCTCGACTATGGAATACCCGTTAGTTTGGTTTACTGTGTTTTTTTTGTATACAAAGGTATGAAAAATGTTGCATACTTTTAGGTTAGAGATCTTGTATATTTTAAGACTGCTATAACTTTTGCTACAGGTATGACTTCGATCTGCGGTTGAGTCCTAGGATGAGTTAAAATAAATATTAATTAAATGATTTATTTTTTATAGAGTACTGTGTCTACCTCTTTTGCCACCAATATACCCTTTATCCCCGTTGAACGGGTATTTAAAAAAAGAAATGTATGACTGCCAAATGCCATGAGCCGCATAATCGAAAACAGAATACACGCGTGCGCTGAAGCCTGACGCTTGAGGCCTGACGCCGCAGCGTTGTTCAACTCGTAAATTATGATATACAGTCGTTGTCCAGTCAAGTTGGGGTCTAGCGGCTGTGACGGAGAGCATAGACATAAATATAGTATTCAAGTTGATTGCAATCGGCGGCACAACCAGGCGCTTGCCAGCTAACAAAGGTGAACAACTCGCACAAACCATGATCAACAACATCATGATGATCATCGTTTGACCTGCCCACCCACAGTCGTACACTTTGTGTTATTATCCTCTCAGTTGAGAGATCGACTCACGCCGTAATTTGTCAGTTATCTCCGATGTCCGATCGTTGCCATTTCAATCGCACGTATCTGGACTGTAAATCAGAGACATTGCATCATTGCGAAAACATTTTGCACTGGACAGCCAGGCTAAATAGAAGGTGATTAGAGCCAAACAATAAATGTAATAAACGCCGAACTGACTTGAGTCGTTACAGCCACGGGGCGTATGTGCAATTTGCATTTGCGATGACGACGCTTCATTAGCCATATGCATGCCAATTGCATTGCACTAGCTCAGCTCTTCCACCCACTCAGTTGTTCCCAGGCTCCTCTTATCTGTATATACCCCTTGTGAGCTTTTTTCAAGGGGTATAGCTAGTTTGGCACACAACATAGGGGTTATCGGCATAATTAATCATATTTATAAGTGACGGTGAGAATTGCGATAGCAACTGTCATTTGCTCATAATTGATTAACTCAAATTCTGGCTAAAAATGGAACGTCAAAACCAATTAACTCAAAGTTAACATATATTTTAAGTATAAATCATTGAAATCGCACTTTAAATATAATTTTTTATAGCTCTAGCTCATAAAATAAACCAATGAATTTTAACCTTTTGTTTGTCATTGCTGGGTAACCTCTAGTCGTGCATGCCAATTGACTTTGCTTTGAGTGTTTGCCGCCAATTAATAAACATTTAAACTATTGCATTGATTACCTGCGAGCGATAAGTTGAAAAGACTTTTGAAAACCTGGGCGTATTGAGTTTCGTAATTGAATTTCAAATTTCCATTGCACGGCGGAGAAAGTAAGTCGCCGATTTCATTGAAAGGCCACAAGCACTAACACTAACAACAACAAATGCAAAAATGTTTTATTATTACGTTGTCCACTTTTTATGAGCGGCTCGTGAGCGCATAAACAACAAATATGCGAAATAAATTTAACAATTTCCGAGTTGAAATTGATTTTTTTTTGTACGTTTTTTGTTGCTGTGCAATTATGTGAGGCGGCCTTATTTTAGCCCAGTTTTTAAGCAGTTGGAACGCGGCTGAAATACCAAAAATATATGCAAATATTTGAAGGCCAACTCCATTCTCACCGATTGGTGACAACTTGTTAACAATTCTAACGCCAGTCGGCAAAAGTCAGAGTAGTTTTTGAGGATGATCTCAAGTCGTATTTGTGTCATATGCAAACGAGTCAAGACGAGCACCGCGAAGCAAAACCGAAATTCGATACCCCAAAAATATAGCAACTATGTGGAGTGTAAATAATGAGTTGTGATCGTGTTGAATGCTGTTGACAGTTCGCAGTAAGCCCCAAAAAAAATATAAAACCTAAACCCGTTTCAGACAGTGGCGCAGAACAAAAGGGTTTACGGCTAAATATTCTTACGTATACGGCCAGTTGGGCTAAGATTTCACACACTTGGCTCAAGTGTAGCAAAATAATTATATGGTTTATTTGTAGCTGTAATCGATACTCTTTTCACTACATTATATTGGCAAATACTCTACCTCTATAAACTTCAAAGTTCAGACAGATACTCAGCGATAATCATCAAACACTTGACCGCAACAAAGAGCCACAAACAGAAAAAAACTAAAGCCAAAGGCAAAAAATTTGAAATGAAGTAATGTCTGCTCAACACTTGAGATCACGCCTGCAAATTTCAATTGGCCTAAAGCATAATAATTATGCCATTATTATTACGAGTGTACAATGGGCAAAACCTTCAATGTGGTTATGACTGAAGTGGCAACATTTTGCCCGTTTGTACAAATTATAATTGGACATTAAGCTGTTGCCAGAGAGGCATTCCGACACATCCACTACTCAACTCAGAATTCACAATAGACAATGAGTCAACAAGTAGCTCAGCACAACGGAAGTTGTCTCCAAGGCTGCTGATTTCATTCATCAGCTTAAAAAAATGTACAGCAACTCGACTTGAATTTCTCGCAAATTGCGCGTAAAATTTGAAAGTTAAACGGAGGATTTTCAAAATAAATAATCTCAAATAACAAATACTGCATACGAAATGCGTTTGACAGCTGCAAATCGATATGTATTTATGTAAAATGTTCAATCTTTTGAGAGGTTTATCAACAAACTGCCGTAAGTTTCCCACAAACGTATCAAAATTCATCACAAGCTGCATCCCAGTTAAGCCCTTAATATATTTCGTATCTTATAAATATACAAAATGCAATCAGCCAGTTAAGCGGAATGCCAAAATTTATGCTCGAGGGTAAAGTAGACTTTTTAATGCGCTACAAGTTTAATTATTAAGCCATAAAACAATTAATTTTAGTGGCTTAAAATCTATACAATTTACAGAAATTCTTTAGAATTAGAATCTACCGATTCCTTTGTTTATTATTTTTATAATTTCTTTAGTCTACCCAAACTATTTCAAGTTCTTCTCCAAGATTTTAAAACTTAGTAGAATACTCTTCTTATTTTTAGTGTTTTGTGGAAACAACTGCAACAGTTTCTGTTGGCAACTGCATAAATCAAACTTAAAGCTCAGATTACCGGGTTGAAACTGCAAGCCAAAGCATTTTCTACACCAATGAAATTGATGATGGAACCGGCTGGCATAATAACAGAGAACCGCCAACAGAAGACAACAGCGAAGCGAGTGGAGAGAGAGAGAGTGAAGAGTGAAGAGTGAAGAGTGGAAAGCGGTGTGTAGAGAACAGAGAATGGAGAACGGAGAACTTCTGCTTGGGCACGACGCAAATAACTTGCAGCGTGACTGGATGAAATGCCACACAGAGGGTACCACTGACTGAGGTTAACCCAAAGCCAAGATTCAAGATTCGAGATCCCAAGTTTCAAGACCCATTGGCGAGACATCTTTCAGAGTTTCCAATCGTCGCCGGTCGGCAGAATTCAAACAAATCGCTCAAACAATGCTACAACAACAGTCCAAGTAGAAGACGAGCAGGAAAAAAAATCAAAGTTCGAATGAAAACGAAAATAATAAAAACAAAAAAACAAAAAACAAAGCGAAGCAATTTTTTTTTTGACACGACTCTTGCAACATTGTTGGTGTTGCTGGAAATTTGTTGTGAAGATGTTAGAAAACCGCACAATGTGTTTAAGCCAGGCTTAGATTTCAGTTAATTGATTAGAGGAAAAACGTGTGCATTTAGATAAACCCCAAAACAGACACAAAACAGAGAACGCATGTCTTAAAAAAATATTTAAATATTAACGAGAAAATAAACAAATGAAAAAAAGAAACGTTGCCATATAAACTTAAACACTCTTAACTACAATACAAAATTTATAAAAGAGCTTAGAAACTGCACATAAATTAAATGTTGAAGCTTTAAATAGATATTGATTTAAGCCATTAAATAGCAGCTAAAACTAACTAAAAACACAACGTAAATTTTACGATTTCTAGCTAATTATTTTGAGAATTAAGAATGTGTTGTCATTACAGTGTAATTAACACTCAGTGCTACAATTGTGAAATTTGCACCTTGACCAAAGACCTTGAATTTTTCCTCAGTTTATGGCTAAACATTTTCCTAAATAGTTTTACTCACTCTAAACTACTGAACTTGTGTTTAAAGCATAATTTACTTATGTATCCGCAGCTTTTGGTGCTCATATTTTGGCTAATGACTGACACTCAGAAAAAAACTAAAACAACTAAAAAAATTAAATAAAAATTTAAAAAAAATGGCCACAAAAATAGCATAAAAAGTGGTTGCAACTGTTGTTGTTGTTCATGTATTTTTTTGTTGCTTTCTGTTAACTTGGCTAGCGCACAAATTTGTTCACATTATGTTTAAAGTTGATTTTTTTTTGTGGTTGAGTTTGTGTGTTTATTTGAGTTTATTATTATGGCCTTTTTGCACTGTCGAACATTTATTGCTGCTGCTTGTTTATTATTACTATTTTGTGTTTGTTTATTTTTGTTAGCCAAGTTCATTTGAGGCAAGACTCCTGCTTGAGGGTCAGCAATGTTTTGTTATTGTTTTCTCATTGTTCTCGTTGTTGTTTCTTAATTCAGTTGTACAGAGGCGTGGCAAATGCTTTTTGATGGATAACCGAACGTTCATACACTCAGACACTGCATTGCTCAACCACTTTAAGCCTATTAAAAGCTAAGCGTCTCTGGGCAATGTGCAACACCAGCCAACGGCGCTCATAAAAGATACTTTTTCAAAACTATGCCAAACACCAGAGACGGTCGGAGGGACAGTCAGATAGACATGAAAAGCTCTTTTACTCGTAATGTGCGATCGACAAATTGCCAAATAACTGAGCATAAAAACCAATACCACAAGATATAGCTAAAGTCCAAGCTGAACTCACCGATCTGTGCATCAAAGTAGCCGCCGCCAATTCAATGAGAAGCAAAATTAGCTACAGTGGGCAACAGGCGATGAAAAAGTGGCAAATATTAGAAAGCAAAAAAAACATTATAGAAAAACTATCGGAATTAATAAAGCTCTAAGTACTTTTACATGTAAATCAAGTAAGTAATGTATATGTTCTTTGAAGCTTAGTTACAGTGGATCGCAAATGAAAAAACAAACTGCCAAAAACAATCTAAAACAGCTCATACAATTTTTAAAGTTTATCAAACATATAAATTAAATTTGTTATATTTTAAATTCGAGACTTTGTTGGAGACAACGGTGTAGACCTCTGCTAAATTTCGATAACATTTTAAGTCACAATTCATATGATATTATTTAATTAATCCTGGAAATATCAGCGTGGAAATATATTATGTATTTAAGCAGCATTGAAAAAAATTTCTAATTTAAAAAAACTGGCTAAAAGTTAAAAAAAAATATAATTGTTTATAAAACCTATTCCATTTATTTTTTTTAATGCCATTAATTTATTTTTTTATTTAACTTTGTAGACACCGCCGCATCGTCTACCCGTTTCATGATAAAAATCTGCGAAGAATTTCAAATATTTTTGTGACTTTTTCGCTTGTGTGGAAATCAATGATCAGCGCTGCAAAAACATTTAAATTATGGCAGAGTCCGCAGACATTTTTATAAAGATAAAATCAGCAGAGAATTTTTCTTAACGATTTCTAATGTTGCCTGAGAGGTTATTGTTGTATGGTCAAAATATGGGTTATGCTAACCCATTGTGAACCACGGCACGCGATCCCTGCACCTTTTGGCTTTAAATTGTTTGCGTGTCGTAGTTAGCTTATTATTTTTTTGCATTTTGGTTACTTTTTTTGTCGGCTACTTAGGCAAACATGCAACAAAAGATACTCGCATCTGTAAGATACGCAGCAAGCTTATTAAAATGCAATCAGCACAGGAAGCAGTCGCTGTCGTTACATATAAGTAAGCAGCTTGTTTGTATATGTATGGTATGTATGTGTGTATGCTGGTTTTGACCATAAGGCGCTGTTGGTCCAAACCGCCTTCAAAACTATGCGCGGCATTTGTGTCAAACACGCGACCCAGTCATCCCCGGCCATCCCAAGTGAATGCGGCAAACAATTGTGGCCAAGAGCCTTAACAACCAGTTAAAAAAAAGCGCGCTGCATGCATGTGGCCAAAACTGTCGCTTGCCATTGCACCAAATTGGCAACTGGCTTAGAAAGTCCAACAACTGTTTGCCAATGATGACAGCCTGAAAGAAAGTCAAATGCCAGGCAGCTACTTACATGTTGTTGTTGTTGTAGTTGTAACTGTTGTTGTTGTTGTTGTTGTTGTAACTGTTGTCGGCTTTAATTAGCAGCTGCAGGGCAAGGTCTCTGCTGCCGTGGACATTGCATCTTTAGTTTGACTGATTAGCAAACGTTAGTTAGACAAGCTGACGACGTCGTAGTTGCTGTTGTTGTTACTCCCGCCTATCGGCAACTTTTTTTGTTGCTTTTGATATCGACGATTTTGACGTGTTGTTGTCGTTTGGCAGTCACCAGTTGCATGTTAATTAAGCACGCCTTGACTGCATTTGCCTCTGCTACTGCCACTGTTGTCGTTATTGTTTGGTGTTCACTGTAATGTAAAGCTGTTGTAGTTGTAATTGTTGTTTAGATACTCATGTTTCATTATGCTGAGCAGGCAGCTTTATTTGCCTAACATTTGTTTTATGTCAACTTGATGAGCAGTTCAAGTATCTATTAGATAAATTACTTTTGCTATGAACTCTACAAAATCCGTGAGACGTGAGCATGAATATCATAAAGTCATGCATCTGACAGAAAAGTTGTATGCATAAAACATAAATAAATAAAATCTGTTTTATGCTTTTAAACTTGTTTGCCTTTCCATGAATTCAAATCACTTAACAAGCGAGGAATCATCATAAAAAATTAATTTTTAATCCGTTATGCAAATAAACCATTTTTATGCTGACAAACTAAAGCAAAAATTAATAATTTATAACTATAAATATGCTAAACGAGTACGGAATAGTTTTATCAAAGGGAACTTTGATTTTTTAAGTGTGCTTAGACTTTTTGGACTCAGTGTAAGTGTTTGATAAGCAACTTTTAAGTGTTTTCAACACTACGCAGTGTCAAGTCTTAATTCTGAGATTTTTAACAGCATTTTTCGAAGCTTAGATCATTTCCAATAAGTTTCAGAACTTAGTCTTAAATTTAGTTCCAAATATGCGCAATTTTAAGGCGTCTTAAAATTTATGCAGCTTAAAAATTTACATAGTATCAAAACAAAGTGCGAAATTTGGATAAATTGATCAGCTCGTGTTTTTAAGTTATTAACTGTATTTAGCGCTTTTAATAAACAACACTACTGTAGAAATACAGTGATTACAGTAAATATCTAACGCCTACAGTAAAACAATAAACATATATTTTTTATATCGAATTAGAACAATTATGGCAAGTATTTGAGCGAAACATATAATTAATAAAAATTTAAGCACTACAAGGTTTTCGCTCAATAGTTCTGTTTTTTTTTTAAGTTGGTCTTCCCACACAAAGAATACACAAAGATTGAGATTGAATCAAGTGTATTGCGTTGGTGGCCAAGCTTTGATGGCTAAGACAGATATTTCATTTAAGCCAAGTCCAATGTCTGCTAGCAAATTAAGCAGCAACAACAAAATACCTCTCCAAAAATCAAAGTTAGCAAAAAATTTATTGGTTTTTGATTTTTGGCTTTACGGGCAAGTCGTAAAAAAAACGTCTAAAAAGCACATGATATGAAACACTTGGAAATGGCGTGGGTTAACTTTTAGTGCGAACTTTAATGAGTCAGTTTCGGATTGGAAGATGCTGGTATGGGAAGCTGGAATATGCATATTGCGGTGCATCTTCCAGTCGACTGCTGACAAAATTCCACTAGTCATTGCAGGTGTCTAATGGAATCACCGACTGCGCGCTGCTGACAAGTCGTAAATCCAAGAATTTCAGCTCCTCTCAAAACTTCTAATGCATTTTTAATGATTCCATTTTTGTTCGCTTATGTCTTTTTAATAACAACATGACTGCTTTTACAGCTACATTTGTAATGTGCATTACATTAAATGTTCTTCTATTTGTTGGGTTTCTATGCGTCGACGCACCTGTTTCACTGTTTGACTGCTCTTAAAGGCGAAACAAAAGCAGCTGCCGCCAATTACAAGCGCCAAAACGTTTACAACTAATGGACAGACATTTCTGTTGCATTTTTTCCCACACAAACAAACACACACACACGAAAAACACAGTACGAAAACCGTAAAGCGTAAACCGAAAATCGAAGTCCGCTTACAAGCGAAATATGATGTTGCAAACGACGCGCACGAAACGTAACTGATGCAGCCAGGCGATGAGAAGCTGCAGCTAGCTGCCGTTGGCAGATCTTGATCTCACGCACACACAGAAAAACACTAACAAAGCACTCCCTCGCTCTCCCTCACATGTACGAATACTTCCAATGTTCTCAACTCACTAGCATGCTCTCGCTAACTCGCACTCTCACTCTCTTGTTCTCTCTCTCTCTTCTGTTTGGCGCCCAGGCAAACTCCGCGAGCAAAAGTTCTTAGTCGTGAAAACGAAAACAATAACAAAATACGATACTAGCGTCGCGATTGCGTTTTGTTTGCCGTTGTTGTTAGTTGGCCGCGCTGCCCACAACTGAGCGCCAGGTGCGACAGAAACTGAGCCTCAACCACAGCAGCAGCAGCGGCTTGGGCGCTCGCTGCCATAGAAAGCAGCGACGCGTCGCTGTCTACTGAGCGCAGCTGTATGTAGTTGTAGTTGTGACTGGCTTCAATGGGTTAACTGTTGTCTGTTGTTGTTGTCTGTTATTGCTTATTGCCCGTTTTGCTGTGCATGCGCCGTCGTGTTGGGTACAGTGAACAAGCCAGAGCACACTGAGAGAAAGAAGTATGAGTAAAGCAATTGGAAATTCAGTTTCAAGCGTATATTTTAAATAAATTTGTATAATTAACATATGTTAATAATACAACATTTTTATTGTGCTGCTTCTTCGAAAACAAATCCAGGCAATATCTATAAATAAAACAACAGCTTAAAAGCATTTTATGCAGATAAATAAACAAAGCAATAAAAATGTAATGTTAATTCTTGTTTATGATGAATTTTATGATTATCGATTTTTTTAATTTTAACTTTAACCCAGCTAATATAATACGTTAACATGATTTTTGGAATTTATATGAAATCTGGTTTCGTTCCTTGTTTTATTACATAGTTTTATTTAAAAAGCCTTTTAGTGTGAAGCATTGATTCATCTTTAATTAAGAGACGAAAGAGTGCTTATAGGGTATTTTCGTGTGCATGCAATAATTTTACTTCAGAGTTCTCTTCATATAAAAACAGGTCCTAGAGCGCCACAGGCAGCCAAAGTCGTTACCTGATTAGAATGAGTAGCTCGAACATGGAGATAAATGTTGATTTCCAGACCTGAATCAAGTGAGTTAACAGCTCAGCTGAAAAACAAACAGTTTGGGTACGGACTCATACGCAAAATTTAATTGCAGAACATTAGGAACATATAAAAGGCTTTTTTCCTTAAAAAAAAGAGTTCAGGGTACCAAAACGATGATAAGATTTTTAAAATTTCTGCCTTGTATTCCAAATGTCTAAAATTCAGTAACAATATTCCTTTAAGTCCCAAAATCTCTGCTCTTAACCCTAATGCACACCTATGCAAATAACCTGAACTGCACTCAGGTAGTTTTGGGCCTGTAACAAATGTTTTAGGGTTTTCGTAGTGCTGTTCATCATCTAAACAAACAGCACGAACCGGAGGCTGAGTAATGTGACATTGTACGATGTGAATGGCCATTATGTGAATGAATATGTGTCTCTTCTTCTTCTTTCTCTGCCACTTCCTCTGCTTGCCTCAGGAATACGTGATTCTACCAAAAGAAGGAACTGGGACTGAACGACTGGAGGTTGCCCTGTGCAGTGCCATAAATTTACCGAGTTGATTGTGTTTGACTTTAAGGCACTTTGTGGCATAAATCACAGGACTGTAGAGACTAGAGACTGACCCGCGGGTTAATTGCTGACAATTTCCAGAGGCAAGCAGCCCAAAACAACAACATGCACACCCGACACACACCGAAGACGGCTTAGAGAGACGTCTTAGCGAGGTTTATGTTTTGCACACTCTTGGCCGATTTTAATCTTTATTTATAGGCCTTGCATGCGTGTAGTTTGTCGTATTTGCAATTGTGTGCATGTCCGTGCATGTGTGTGCGTGTCCAATGACTCTGGGGCTGTAACTACCACTTGGCATTGGCACACGGTAACAAGACAAGACAACAGACAACAGTCAACAGTACTGATCATCAATAAGCAGCTGCTGCCGGCTGCGCATGCGCCTCATTCCCAATTTTCCTCTTTTACCAATCTCCCATTCTAGCCATCTACCATTCTGGGCATTAACAAGCGCAAGGAGTAGGCCAAAACCGATTTGCAACTCGTTGTCGTCGTCGTTGTTGTTGGCTGTTAGTTGTTGCCATTGGCAAGCTAACGAAGTTGACAACTTGATGACATTTGATCTCTTGGCAACAAGAGCCCAAGAAACCGTCTACAGCTCCGAAGTCTGCAAGCTTGGAGTTGCAGTTAAGGCCTAAACCGCAAAATGACAGCAATGATCAGATGAGACGTTCCGTTGATCGGTCAAGTTGCTTTGATTTTGGTCTAGATACGCACAGCACACGGCACATGCAGATCGCACTAAACTAGTTAAGGACCAGTTAAGGATTATTCTAAGAATGCGTTATGGGCACTAAGTGGTTAGATGGAAATCGTTTAAACGTTGACAGCTTAAAGCGGTAAATATGTTTTGATTAAAGCGTATTTAAGCTAAATAGAAATATTATGTCAATTTTTATATTAAATTATAAAGTTAAGCCAGTCAACTAAGAATAAAATTGCGAACTTAAGTTAGAAACATAAGCGCACATATTTCAAGTGTTATTTTAGTTTAAGAAAATAAAAAAAAAAAAAGTCTACAAGCTTGTGCTTGTATTTGTCATTTAACAGCTGAGTTAACAATTTAAGAAATTTATCCCTAATTTGGTACCTATGCAAACCAAATTGAAAAGTTTTAAACTGATAGAAAACAGGATTATTAAAATATTTTGCTGAGTTAAAATATGCATATCAATTAGGAAACAATTGATTTCTTTTGCCCCTGTAATCCTCTTTTAAAAATCCCGAATTTGAACTTAAATCATTTGTGTTCAATAGAAAATGTTAATATTCTTATAAACAAACTAAATTTCTAAAATGGATTCCATATAAACATTTATTTAACTAAACCTTAACTGTATTCTACATATATCTCGAAAAATCATTATACGGACTATCGATATTATATTCTCTCTCATATCAAAAGTCGAGTTGTGTAACCGAAAATCATTTTAATATTCTTTCAAATCGACCATTTATTTATAAAAACAAATAAAATAAACTTAAACCCATACAAAAAATGAGAATGAAAGCGAGAAATTCCAGAAGCAGCTAAAAATAAATGAAAAACAATTAGACTAGTATTTGTTGTAGTGTATAAAATAAAAAATTCTTAAAGTTTGGCTTTGATTGCAGCTATTTCTGTATGATTTTCAGGCGTCTGCTGCTGCTCCTGCTGTGGTAGCAGATTTCCCACCGCAAAAATGTTGCGGGGATCGAGATGCTTCTTGGCGGCGGTGTAGAGAGATGAGCCCGTCTCGGTGACTGAATCGCGATACCAATGACTGCGAATCTTGCCCACACCATGATGATGGGACAATGAGCCACCGCAGGCGAGTATCTCCTCGCGGGCACTGTGCTCAATGGCCTCGAATACCGCCACTGGATCGGGTATGCTCAACGAGCGGAAACCAAAGTAAAAGTAAATGCAAGCTCCCGCATCGTAGGTCTGTGTCACGCGGCAGGAAATTGTGTAATGGGTTATCTGATGCCGCGCACACTCCTGCAAAGTAAATGGAAATTTATTTACGATTTACAAAATAATTTAAGCAAATTATACAAACCGAAACCACCCGTTGCTTTACGGTGCGACACAGCAAACTGCAGCGATCCCAGGGCACAGAGGTCTCAAAGGATTCGGCTACGATGCCCTGATGCAGTGCAAAGTCCTAAAAAAGGCGAGTAACTCAGATTAAAATACTTTTTCCTAGTGTATTTCTAACCCCCTACTCACCCTAATGTAGGCAATGACAAAGGTGAATAGGTAGCCCCGTTCGCCGTTCTGTCCACCTGCCGGAAACCCCTTGAAACGCGCCGCGATCTCATAGATGACCGCTTCCTGGCGCTGCACATCCTTCAGGTCACCCTCAAAGAGCAGCGTGGCCGCACAGATGTGAGCCAGATCAATTCCCTTCCAGGCGGTCACGTAGCGCTGTTTCACCGCATCCAAGCAGCTGGCCAGCCAGCTCTTCTCGGGCTTTAGTGCCTGACCGAACATGAACTGCTCGTTGTCCATGAGACGCACTGAGGCGGGTTGGCAGCGCCGACGTGCCACCTCGCGCATAAACAGTATGCCCTGCTCAAAGTCCGGAAATACCAGGGAACCGTAGCGCTGCACCGCGGGCAGTGGTCGCACCTTTAACACCACCTCCGTGATGACACCCAGTGTGCCCTCAGAGCCGAGTATGATGTGATTAAAGTCTGGGCCGCAGCTGACACGCGGTGCACTACACTCGCGTTCCAGGGTGCCGGCGGGCGTAACCATACGCACTCGCACCACCAGATCCTCAATGTTGCCGTAGACGTTCTTCTTCATGCCCGAGGCACGCGTGGCCACCCAACCACCTAGGGTGCTAAACTCATACGAATCGGGTTCGTGGCCAACGGTGAAGTTTTGCTCACGCAGCACACGCTCCAAATCCTGGCCCACAATACCCGATTCGAAGCAAACGGTTAAATTCGCCCGATTGAGCCACAACATGCGATTCATTTGCGACGTGTCCAGTGCACAAATCATACGCTTCTCTCCCTGCGGACAGGTGATGGCACCGGAAACACTCGTCCCACCCCCGTAGGGCAAGAGCATCACATTGTGCTTGTGTGCCAATCTGACCAGCTGCACCACCTCGTCATGGCAACGGGGCCACACCACCACATCGGGTATGCGTTGGAATTTATTGTGCCACAGACTGTAGATGTCATTCAGTGTCTGGCCATGACAACGCACCAGTCGATCGACACCCTCCTGGGAGTGCTCTATCTTCGAGATACCCCGCAGTTCATTCAGAAAGGGTCCATTCTGCACCGGCGTAGGATACGTCGGGGGCAGCTTTGGATAGGCCTTGGTGGGATCGACAATCAAATCGAATTTGTTGTGCACCCACTTCGTGAACGAGGGCAGTTCACATCCACCCAGCGGATATCTGTGGAATTAGGGGTGGATAAGTGTATGAGTAAAAGGGGAGAATTTGAGGGGTGGTGTCTTCTGACCATTACAATGCATTCAAAGCCATGTAATCCTTCATAAAATGTGTTCTGTCACCATTTAACACTTCACTTACTACATATAGGAATTAAACAGAGGTAGGGTTATTTACAAACGAGTTCTATCAGCTGTTTTTAAGCTGAGAGGGTTAAACAGCAAAGAGAAATTCGGACTTGCGGAAATACGTTATGCTTATGATTTAATTTTTGATCTTTAAATAAATATAAAGCACATATGGCTTAATTTGTGAAAATAATTCTTGAAAAGTAAAGTTGAAATATTTTTAATTTCAATAAAATGTTTATAATAATCGTAAAGATATGGGAGTATATACATATAACTGACTGCTCTACTTCTGACATTAAAAATTTATTTATCCCCTAAATCATCTTTCTTTGAAGAATGCAAGTACTTAAGAAAGAGACGATCTGTTTGCTTTTGACAAGAAATATTGCAAATTTAGTGAGCTATTAAAAGATTAAATCTTAAAGATGTTTTATAAGAAGAAACCGGATTAATCCAGCCTGTCAAATCTTCAATGCCCGGTAATAAAATTCATGTCCATTAAAACATTTTTAGAGCTTAATCCTCAAAAAAACTTTTAAACTAAAAATTCACTTAGGCCATAATTCCACTATTCTCGTCTAACTTTACCTAAACTTAGTCTGCATATGGATCATAATGATATTGATAAGCATACAATGCTCTAGAGTTTCACTAATAAACGTTTTTTGAAAAATTATTGTTTGAAAACATAACTATTTAGTACAACGCTTAATTAGTGTTTATGTAAGCGGAAAACTGATCACATGTCCAACTGGATCAGAGCGGAAAATGCGTGATACTATTAGAGTGTTCCAATTAAAAGAACTTGAAAAGACAGAAATGGTCACCGACTAGTGTTATGCACTTACTTCGAGCCCTTGAAGCAGATGATGCCCTCCTGGCCATAGAACTGGGAGTCGTTGTATCCCCAGCCGTACCACTTGAGAGCGTCCTGGCTAAAAGGAAAGAAGACAATTGAAGCACTGTGACAACTGTGGTGGGTCATTGAACTCACCGCTTTTTGGGTATGACGCTCTCCACGTGCCGCGAGAGACGCGTATCCAGGGCAAGGGAGGTGGACTCGGAGGAGGGTGGATCCGTCAATTGTGTGGTCACCGTATTGCGTTTAGTTGACATTTTGTTATGGAATTCGTTAAACTCGTTAGCAGTTAGTTACTTTGACTAGTAAGTACTATTATTACTATTAATATTTGCACAGCCCGTTTGTTTATCGCGACGAGAAAAAAAACAAAATCAAAATCGATAATTTGCTTTATTTTGTTGTTGTTGATTTTCTGGATTTATTTCTATTTGCCGTTGTCAATTGTAACGACTACTTAGCTGACTCCAGCTGAACTTTGATTTATTTGAATTTATAATATTTGTTATGTGCTTTTGGAATCGATTGCAAATTTGTTTACTTTTCCCCTTGTACTTTGTGCTTACAACTAAATTTAAATACAAAAATTTCACTAAAATTATTTTTTTTGCGGCAGCTGCTGCACGCGCTTTGGCTTTGGACTCTCTACCACGAATGCCGCACGGGAGAGACCCACGGGACGACAGACAGAGAGCGAGTGAGAGAGGACAGACCAGAGAGAGCGTGCGACAGAACTGTCCGCCCCATGACAAGGCGCGATAGGAAACTTTTGTTTGGGGGTTGGGGCAGAGCGAAACGGTTCGAAACTGTGCCAAACGGTTCATAACGGTACGCTTCCATGCACAGTGGGAGAAATAGCATTTACTTCAGGGATTAAGCTGATTGAGCAGTGAGGACTTTAATGGAATGTTTTAATAATCAACATTTTATAAAATACAATTTTTTTACAAACGCATTACTTTTTGTCAGCCTTGAGTACTTAAGAGTATATAATGCATTTTTTTGTTTAAACATTAGCAGTTCAAACATTTTATATATGACAAGTTCTATAGATTTTATCTAGCACTTATGTATGTGCGAAATTTAAATAAATTGTTTGCCTAGAAATTTTGCAGATTTATTAATATTATTTAGTAATAATTTTACATATTTTTAAAATGATTAGCACCGCACTTCATACTTGGTTTAAAAAGCTTCTTACATCGGATACTTCTACAAATGTTTAAACTGATCATAGTACGATGTTTTGGAAATAGTTTATGTTTTTTCGAAAACCTAGTAATCCATAACTTTCACGTACAGCTCGAACTTTTCACCCATGCTATGAAAATGTTTCTCCCAGCTCATTTTATTCGGTAATTCTATGTGCTACACACACACACACAAAACACATAATTCGGCTTGACAAAATTTTTTCCGAATTTTATTTTATAAAATTCCCCTAAATTTTATTACAATCTTTGGGCAAACATAGGCTAACAAGATGCCTGGAAAAAAACGGGTAACCACCAAGAAAACCACAGCAGCACCGTCGGCGGTAAAAGAAACACTTTCAAATGCTGCTGATACTCCGGTGGCTCCTGTAAACACGGTCAAATCAGAGCCCACCGTTAAGAAGGCAAAGGCCAAGAGCAAGTCCAAATCGAAGACCAAGTAGACGTAAATGGGAACTTATAATATTGGAGTTTTATAAATTTTGAAGGTAAGAATTGTATCTAAATTGTGTCTTACAATTTAAAGAATTTACATTGCAGCAAAAAAACAGCTGCCTACCAAATCGTAGAAACTTTCATGGAAGCCTTTTAGTTACTCTATAAATTTTATTATCAGTTGAAGGCTGTGGTTTTATCTGCTATAAACCAAGGTAAGTTATGGGCTATAATACTGAGAATCCAGCATAAAATATTGAACTTTTTTTCAGAGCGGAATTTTCAATTGTAATGAAATGTCATTTAAACTGAAGTGCGCACGAGACAAGGCAAATACCATTGCTCTAGAAACATACAAGTTTTTTTATAAATTAACCGTAGCATTTAAATAAAAAAAAAAACCTAAAAACTAAGGCACAAAACTCATAACCGTTTCGCTCTTTGCTTAAAGCACTCTCTTTGGCTTGCGCTCACTCTTGCTCTCTTACGCTAGCTTACGCGCCCTCAAGCTTTGGGGTTGAATGGTGACAGCATGAGAGGGCACGTCAGGTAAGCCGTTCAGGAGCTTAAGGGGTGGCAACTGCTACTCGAAGGGGTGTGTCCCCCTCCCCCTTAAAGCACCGTTTAACGGTCGCTCTACTTTAAATTTAATTTTGAACTCTACGACAGGTGATTGTCTATAATTAACAAATCGGTTCTAGTCCTGTCACATCACGACCCACTTACATATTAAAATCGTTTTATAGCCTATGATTTTTTTAGCCCGTATTTTAAAATTCGTGTTGTACAATTTGTTTATGTGGAAAATATAACAGCTGCTTGTTAATTTTTAATTCATATTGACACATTTTTTTTATTGCTTGGTACTTGTTATGAGCCGAACGCAGATTTATGGCTATTGTTTGTGTGGGAAACCGCTAAAAATAGTCGTTTTATGTTGTGTCAATTACGTGTTGAAATTTAAACTTCAACTTCATAAACATACAAAATGCAAGTTATGAAACATTTAAATATTTGCCAGATGATTTCATTTGTTTGCACATGTAATCCACTTTTGAAGCACTTTAACCGCTTTTTGCATTTATCGATTAATTTTTGCACACACTCACAATCGATATCGGCGTCAAGGCGACGATTGGTTCAAATTCCCGACTGCAGAGCGCGACATTAAAAACAAAACTGAGTCCCCAAAACCAAAATGCATTTTTGATTTCTCGACAACGTCGCCGTCGCCTTCGCTGTCGACGTTGCGGTCGCCGTCGCCGTTTAGCTGTTAGTAAACTTTTTGTCTCTTGCAAAAGCAAAACAGAAAACAACAAAAAGCTATGTTTATTATGTGCTTATTTACACTTTGCTATACAATTTTACAATTGTCTGAAGTGTAAATTCGAAATAGCAGAAAGAAAACAACAAAATCCCAAGCGAAACCTAAATGTGGGAACTATTTGTTTTATTTTCGCACTACCGCAATGCATAAAGCTCAGTTCAAAGTTTTCAAATGTTTTTTTAATTGGTTTTTAAAGTATTTCGCTTGATTGAAAATTTACATTTACATGTTTGCACTCTTTTCATGAAACGCTCAATTTGCACTTCCTTCAGTTTTCTGCGCCTTATTGACACTACAGATTTGCTTTCTTTGCTCAACGTTACGCAGTCAGGAAGTGAAGGGTAAACATTAATTAGCAAATATAAACTGTTTGTTTAGTTACACTCGCCGCACATCATTTCTCTGGCACTTTGTTGAGCACTTAAAATGTTTAAACTTAACCGACGGCACTTTACTGCCATCTATTGGCAATTTGTTTACTCACAGAAGTGTTGGCGTTTTGAAGCACTGGCTTTCATCGATAAGCGCTGATAGCCGATAGCGATAGCCTAGCTTATCGTAATTTGAATTTATATTAACATTAAATTGGTAATGTTATGATGTCTGGCAATTGGAAATCTGGAAATTATACTCGTTGTTATTATCAGCAATGTAAATGTTAAAGTGCTGAATGGCTATTGATTACACGGTAACAAATAGGTAAATACGTAGTAAATTATATTAGCCACAATTAATTCACAGAAGCTGTAATTTAATCTAGCAGTATTTGTTGCAAACAAAACTTTTATATTTTGATTCAACTACTTCTTCGATTTTAATCGCTTCTTATAATTGGAATCGATGTATCGCAAACAAGCAAAGTATCGATGCATCGATGTGGTCGGAATCGATTTCAGTACCAGCTCTATTTTAAAGCGTAAAACATAAAAGAAAACCGAAATAAAGTGCAAAATTTAACATAAAATCGATGCACTAAGCGGAGAGAGTAAATTATAGCAAAGTCAGAGAGGCTTACAAAGCAGCCGGCTACGTAAGCAAAGGCCTACATGCAAACATAGCCTCAGAATTGCTTGTGTTTCTCACATACATGTGTATCGTGCATGTGTATGTGTGCAAGTGTATGCGTATGTGTATATGTGACAGTTGGAACAATAACAAGCCCAACAAAATATATGCCAATGGATTGTAACGGATCAGCGTTAAATGCGGCCGCTGTCTTTGTGCTGCTGCTGCCGCTGCAGCAGAAGCAGCGATGAATCATAGGTAAGTTATGCGACTGGCTTAAGTGTCGCCCGAAACAGTGAATCGAGTGCAGATGTATGTATATGAGCGTGTGTGTGTATTTGTTTGCGTCTTAAGCATATGCGTTTATGTGTTTGTGTGTATATTTGCAGCCCGCAATAATCATAAGAATAACACAAACACAAACAACAACAATATCAACGGCCGTGCCTTAATATCGAACGTAGAGCAATAAAAACTACATATATAAGCATAACGAAACGTTGGCAAAATGCCGCTGTTGTCCAAATGCTTCTCTTGCTTTAAATTTAAACGTGAAGAGGTCATTGACAAGCTGGACTACAGTAACACACCGCTCCAGGATGCCTTTCCGGAGGTCTGGCAGCATGAGCGTACCCTCGAGGAGCTGAACCTGAGCAATGCCAGAGTAAGCACAGCATACTCTTAAATCTTAAGCTCTCTTAAAGTTTCCTTTGTACTCTTTGTAGCTACACACGATGCCGCCACAGTTATTCTATTGCCAGGGATTACGTGTGCTGCAGGTGAACAACAACAGTCTGGAGAACATACCACAGGCGATTGGCTCACTGCGTCAGCTGCAGCATCTGGACTTGAACAGAAACTGTGAGTAAATACTTTTAAAAAGCAAAGCAACACTCTCTTACTATGGCACTCTCTTACCTTCCAGTTATTGTAAGTGTTCCGGATGAGATCAAGTCGTGCAAGCACCTTACACACTTGGATCTCAGCTGTAATAGTCTACAACGTTTGCCGGACGCAATTACCTCGCTAATATCCCTGCAAGAACTGCTGTTAAATGAAACCTACTTGGAGTTCTTGCCCGGCAATTTCGGGCGTTTGGTCAATCTACGCATTTTAGAGGTGCGTCTCAACAATCTTGTCATTTTGCCCAAGTCTATGGTGCGTTTGGTTAGTCTGCAGCGTCTGGACATTGGTGGCAATGAGTTCACCGAATTGGTAAGCAGAAATTCCATTAGTTCTTCCAAAACTGTTTGAAAATCTTAACTACTTACAGCCCGAAGTCATTGGAGAACTGAAGTCACTGCGAGAATTGTGGATTGATTTCAATCAAATTCGTCGCGTTTCCTCCAACATTGGAAAACTGCGTGAACTGCAGCACTTTGAGGCCAATGGAAATCTGTTGGATGCTTTGCCCAACGAGCTGAGCAACTGGCGGAATGTGGAGGTGCTGTCCGTGTGCTCCAACAATCTGGAGGCATTTCCCTTCAGCGTGGGCATGCTCAAGTCGCTAGTCACCTTTAAGTGCGAGTCGAATGGGCTCACCGAGCTGCCGGACAGCATTAGCTATCTGGAACAGCTGGAGGAGCTGGTGCTGAGTCACAACAAGCTGATGCGTCTGCCCAACACAATTGGTTCGCTGACCAAGCTGCGCTTCCTCTTCGCCGACGACAATCAGCTGCGTCAGCTGCCCGACGAGCTCTGCAGCTGCAGCCAGTTGAGTGTGCTTAGTGTGGCCAACAATCAACTCTCGGCGCTGCCCCAAAACATTGGGCATTTGGCCAAGTTGAAAGTGTTGAATGTGGTTAACAATTACATTAATGCATTGCCTGTTTCGATGCTGAGTCTAGTGAACTTAACGTCACTGTGGCTCAGCGATAATCAATCACAGCCACTGGTGCCGCTGCAGTACTTGGATGCGAGCAGCAAGACGCAGCTGACATGCTTCATGCTGCCACAGGTGACATTTAAGATGCAGGCACAGCAGCAGCAGCAACAGGTGCAGGAACAATACGAATTTGTCTACGCAAATCACCAACAGCAGCAGCAACATCCACAGCAACCGTCAAGTCCTTCTCGTCGCATCTGCTTTGCCGAGGAGACGACCATACTCAGTGCAGCTGCACCTCAACCCGCTCCAAGCTACAGCCAACCAACCAGCTATGTAGCAGCAACGCCAACTCCCGAGCAGCTACCCGCTGGCAGCTCCGTGCGCTTGATGCGCTCACCCACACCCTATCCCAAGGAGCTGCGGCAGATGGCCAAGTACATGCGACAGGCGCAGGCAGCGAATGCAGCAGCAGCAGCGACGACAGCATCGACATTGGCGTCTCCTTCGGGATCGAGTGAGGTGCGTGAAGCACGCGTTGTGGTGCCCAATGGCCAAGTGGTTATGCCACACTGTGATAGCAATCAGGATGCTGTGGATCATGCCACAGCAGGTGCAATATATGGAGTTGCCAACGATCCCAGTCACATTTATGGTGTCTATCAGCAGCAGGCGCAACAGCAGCAGCAGCAAACAACGCAGGAATATTACGGACTGCCGCTGGTTAACTATGATGCACACTATCAGCAGCTGTATGTGGATGCCAATGCCATGCCGTTGCCCACAACGCATCTGTCCAACGGTGAACAGAGTTACGAGCTGCAGCCGCTGCAGCCACAGCCTTTGGTGGCAGCACCACGCATGGAACCACCGCCATATCACATAGCACGTGTGTACACCAAGAAGACGCCCGAGGATCTAACGCTTTACGAGTCCATGCGACAGCGCAAGCAACAGCAACTGCAGCAACAACAGCAACTCCAGCAGCAACAACAGTCGCCCACGCAGCCAATCTACGAGCAGAGCAGCAACTACCAAGATGCACTCAACAGCAACTTCAAGACGACAGCAATTGTGGCACAAACCGAACAATTGGATTACCAGAATAATGTGAACAGTGAGCGCATTGAGCTTGAGCAGCAGCCAGAAGTGGAGACAGAGCTTGAAATGGAGACGGAAATGGAAATGGAATTGGATGATTCCCTCTCACAGCACTCACTGAACTCAACGGCCACCAACAACACATCCAAGTGCAGCAATAACAAGAAATCCACCTGGATCTTTGGTGTGCACAAGAATCCCACTGTGAAACAGGTTACACTCAAATGGGAGCACAGCATTGGCTTTGATGTAGCCGAGCTGCTCAATCAGGTAAGGGAACTAAGGTAGCAATTACAGGGTACCTTACTAACACTTTATCTCCTTTAGGTGGGCATCTTTGTGAGTGCAATAACGCCAAATTCAAGTGCCGCGCGACTCTTGAGCCTAAACGATAAGCTGCTGGAAATCGATGGCTATGACCTGACCAATGCCAATCTGAGCGATGCCAAACGTGTGCTGCTTAATTGCGGCACTGTAATCAATATAATGCTATCACGCAAGTGATGCCATAGCTACTTTAACTAGAGCACTCCACTCCCCCAAATAATCCACTCCGAACCGAACCGAGACCGAAGACTTTTTTCTAACAAGCTATTTAAAACTTAAAGCTAACATTAATAACACATTTATCAAGCCATTTATGTCCTTTACACTGGCAGCAGAGTAGGCCCCACTTTACTGCCCACAGTTCTTCCAGTTTATGCATTTCATTTAAGAAAAACTTAAGTTTTTGAGTATTTTAAGTGTTTCAACTCTAAATTAAGCCCATGAATATTCTAATTATTTATTTAAAAGCTCTTTAGCTCTATTAATATTAAGCAAAAATAAGGTTTCAGTTATAGAAGTAAAAGTTAAGTGGACCAGTATTTAATTGGTATGCAAAAGTGAAGCAATATTATTATGTCCCCTTGAGATCATTAAAGATATTCCAATTCGATTATATACTTGAAATGTATAACATAAAGTAAAAGTTTTAAGTATTTTATTTAGTTAATCAACTTGGTTTGTGTTCGCCAGTGTAATTCATACTAAATATAATATAAATAGTGCAATTAGCGTTGATTATACGTACATACAATTACGAGTACCATATAGAACAGCATTTACAAACATAACCGCACACATGCATACCCTACATTTGTACGTATGTATGTGTGCTCTTTAATAGGATATACATATAATAATAATTATTGAATTCAATATACATAAATATATTTATATATTTACAACTAGCGCCTATTTTACGCCCAGCGTTGTTCATATTTGTTCCCAGAATTAATTAATATCAAACATAGATTAAAGTTAAGCAAAGATATTAGCTGTTTATGTTATTATAGTTGTTATGGTGCAGCATTGAAAATTCTAAAAGTATACTACTATTAACAAAAATAATACACAATGTGTTCTATATATATATTTATTGTTCTATATCAATCAAACGATCAATCAATCATTTTTCTATTGACAAATTGTTAAATTTAATCTCAAATCCAATTGGCGTTGTGAACAGTATTATTATTTAGCTGGTTAAACATTTGAGAATTGTGCTAAAGTTAAACATTGCTATTTCTATATAAAATATTTACATACATATACACAAACAAACAACAAAATGTAGCTAATAATTCGATAATTCAATTTTGTTAATACGCGCTACAACAAATCACCCAGAGATAACAACAACAACAACATGAAAAACATAATGAATAAACACACAATTTTTCACTTGAATTGGTCTTTTGTCATTCCGTCTTGTTACTTGTTCCCGATTGAATATCTTGACCAAAAAAAAAGACAAAGACAAAGCAGCTCCTTGAGCTCATTTGATTAATGTCCTTCCCCAAAGCTCTTTTTGCTGCTCTTATCGGCAGGCAATTATCTCCGGAAATTAATTGTCACCATGGAAAAGGCACGCAAACACACTGAAGCAAGAGCGCACTTATGTGCTAGCAGATACCCTAGAGTAAGTTATCTTTATTATTTTATTTTTATTTATTTTAATTTTTAATTGTTAAATAATTATTGTCTTGTATATTTTTTTCCGATTTTAATTTGATGCCAACCACTGTGATTCCAGCCTGTTATACTAGAGGGAGAGCGATTTAAAGGCATGGCAATGCACTCAATCCACAAGCAGTAATGTTCACTCATACATACGCAAGTGACAAGTACTCTCACTCTCCGTAAGTTATTATAATTTTACTGTTTCCTCTTTTAGGTTGTACAGTGAGTGAGATTATTTAGAGCAATCCAGCGTCCTCTCTCACACTTACGCTCTTACGAAATTCAGCCATTTGATGCAGCTGCGTAGCTGTCTCCTTGGATTGTATGTAACAAATGCTATGTTATGTATGCGTGTGTTGGTGCTGGATTCTGCAGAGCTTAGAGTAAGGAGTACTGCGCTCAAAGAGTAATCAGCCGGCTGAAGCATCATTTTTCCAGCGTTTATCGATCTTAAAAAATAATTCAACCATCTAAATTGTACACAAACCTATTTATAATTTAATTTTAAAATTTACAATAATACATTAAATAAGCAACTTATTTCATATTTTCCCTATGTAAAAACAAAAGAAAATTAAACAGTCGTTTTCTTTCAGTATCAACAGCTTCACTTACAACTTGCTGAATGAAGCTGAAGCGGTTATGATAAAAATTATCTAGTTTCTCTTTAAGAGGTGTACTAATGGTGTTCTCTGATATCCAAGTCTCATTACTTAAACGTTTCCTTAATTCGACCATAACTTCCCTACCACTTAAAACGCATGAACTGATTATTGTTCCATTTGAAAGCTCAGGTGTATATGAACGATCCTTCTCATAGTAAAAGCTATAGCTTTTGGGTATGTTTTTAACATATTTAACTGATGCTCCAAAACGTCCAATTAAATTCCAATCACCAACAACTTCAATGGGCTTCCGAGTACCCAATAAAAGATATGCTAAATGACTTACAAATTCTTTATCAGAGAATGCTAATTGACGAGGTAATTCCACCGAGTTTTCCTCTTCGTCTCCAATGGCCAACACCATCATTTTAGACGATACTATATAGCGTTAAATATTTTATTATTATTTTATTAAATAAACTAAGTTAAATACTACCTGGTTCAATTTCTGTTTTGTTTTCTTCCATAGTTTTTTTACGGCACAGCTGACTAATAATATTATGCGAGTGAACTTTGTGAATGCCAAAAGCTTTACACAATACACAGAAATTTATACTCTTTATATTTTGAAATACTACTAATTTCACAACGAAAGCTCCTTTGGCCCTTCTATTTCGGCTAGCTTAAGCTTTTTATATTTGTTTACATGTCTGCTCACTAGCAATGGAAAAAGGAGAGCAAATCCAGCAAGAGAGATGCACTTTCACTTGTGTATATTTATTGTTCGCCGCTCTGTTATTGCATTTTTATGTGTGAGCGCTGTGCTTATTCAGACATTGCTGACAGTGGTTAAGAATTCTCTCTCTCTCTATCTCTCCCACGCTATTCTACTTTAGATCTCACGATATTCTGCCGTTTTAGGTGCAGTCTCTCGATTTCAATGAGTGCTGCGGTCTGCAGAGCTTGCATTTAAGTACTGTGCGCTCTGAGAATATTCTCTACCGGTTGCTGCTTATCATGTTCGCCTGTTATTTTGTATGGTAAAATCTTTATTTTCCGTTGCTTGGCTTGTCCCTCAGAGTACAGCTGGCAATTTCCATATATCAGAATTAAAAACTGAAGACAAATAAGTAAAAATCACTAAATTTATTATAAAAGTATTATAATTAATATCACGTCTAAAATAGCAAACTTGCATATATTATTTTAGTAGAAAATAAATTATTTACCAGCTTATTTCCTATTTTTAACATGTTCTCTATGTAAAAACAATAAATAATTTAAAATTCTTTTCTTTTCAGAATCAATAGCTGCCGAGACAGTTTTTTGTATGAAATAATAGCGATTATCGCAATACTTGTCGAATTTTTTGTTAAGAGGTGTACTAATCTCGTACTTCGATATCCAGTTCTCATTATTTAACTGTTTCTTCACTTCATCCAAAATCTCCCTGCCACTAAAGATGGGTCCATTTATGATCGATCCCTCAGACATATCTGGTGTAAATGAAGGATCCTTGTCATAGTAGAAGCAATATGTTTTTGGTATTTTGTTTTCATAGCGAATTGATGCTCCAAATCGTCCAATTAAACTCCAATCATCTACGATTTCTATTGGTTTACGGGTACCCAACATAATTAGTGCCAAGTAACTTGAGAAATCTACATGCATATTAAATTCTAATGGTGGGCGTTTTTCCCTAGAATCTTCATCTTTGTCTCCAATGGCCAACACCTGCATTTTAGACGCCACTGTAAAAGCGTTAAGTAAGTTATTAATATTTAATAAAGCAAACTTAATTGATTACTACCTGATTCATTTTCTATTTTGCTTTCTTCCATAGTTGATGACAGACAGCTGACAAGTTGTTTTGTGTAAGCGAACTGTGCGAATGCCAAAAGCTTTTAGTTCACACAGTAGTAAATACACTCCACATCATGAAATACAGTTCATTTCACAATGAAAGCTCGTTAGACGCTTAAACTTCAGCTAGCTAAAGCTTTTGATATTTGTTTACATTTCTGCTCTCTTGCGATGGCTGAAAGAGAAGAAATTTCGATCGTATTTAAATGCCGGCAAAGAAAAGAGACGGTAAAATGAAGAATTTACAATATTAGTTGGAAAAAAGTATATAAATAAAGTAACTATAATTGAATAAAGTTGATCAACTAAGAATTTATTTAAGTTATTATTATTTTGTTATTTTATGACGGTAACACAGAATTATAAAATAGAAAACATATATTATTTTTGCTTAAGAAAAAGTTTATTTACCAATTAATTAAAGAAAAGAAATATTTAAATACTTTATTTCTAGACTTGACTGCCTAGTATGTAATGAATATGTAAATGAATTTACTAATAAGTTATTTACTAGCGTTCATGGTCTTATAAATATAATTTTCTATACATTTTTTAACTCCTTTGAGAATAGCAAAAGCCTTAAACATTTATTGCAGTGCATTTTGTGGCAAATGAAAAATGTCAACGCGAATTTGTATCTAGCTACGACTAGTAAGTGTGTCAGCTATGTTAAATGTGTTCATATGTATCTATAAGATACATGCATGTTTGTAACTATTCGAATGCAATAGTGGGCGGTTTGTAGTAATAATTACACAAACACAAATACAGTCACAGTCACATAAGAATCATGCCACGATGGTTGTCAGCTGCCAGTTGGGGGCCTTGTCCTTGTCATGTTATCTCCATGGTCTCTTTATGTTACTCTTGTGTTGTTAATATTGCCGCTTTGGGGGCGAGTTAAAACGGTAATAACAACAATAACAACTACTACTACCAACTCAAAGTACATAGAGCTGTTGAAAGCGGCTTGAAACGGCGCTTTGCAATGACCTTCGCGTGTTGGAAAATGCTTGTTTTTCCTTTATTTTGTTATTGTTGCAAGTTTCCCCCTTTCCACCCACATACACACACACACAAACAGACACAATCGAAGTGCTAAGAATATTCGTCAAGGCCCAAAAATTTGACATATGATGTGCCTGCAGCTTTTTTGTGTGCCAAACACATTTATCAATACTTGTTTTTTTTGCCATTTCCTTTGCATTTGTTTTTGTGCGAATTGAAATACAAAACTAACGCAAACTGTCACACTATCTATACGTCTATCTAGCCATCTATCTTGCCGTTTGTTTATCCACCCCCTCGGTACCTACCACCACCACTGAACCCCATTCATAAGCGGTCATTAGCATTTTTGGCGTGTATTTATGGCCGCAAAATATTACGCCATAAACATGACAGCCCCAAAAACAAAATGCGACAAATTTGCGACGACCACACGGGCAGAGGGGTAGGGCAGACAGGAGAGAGGGGAGAGGGAGTGTGAGCTTTAGCGTGCCACGATAAAAGAGTGAAAGAGAAAGTAATAAGGTGTGCGGCAAGTAGCGTATGTTGCCTGCTTGGGTGCTGCCACAAATTTATGCCACCCAGCCGCGGGCAATATAATTGTCACATTTGTATGTAGAAACAGTTAGAAAGCTTTGGCAGCATGGGGGGGCGGGGCTAGGACTACTTCAAGCCAATTGATGTGACCATCCACAAAAAAAAAACAAAAAAATGTTGTCTTACGCTCAATTTGCGCTCGATTGCAATTGTTTGTAGCGTCAGCTGCTGAACGACGAACGGATATCCTTTATATCTGTATTGCGTGCGTCTGTTATTTATTAAACAGTTGTTAATTCCAATCTGCAGCGTTTACCGATTTACAATTTTACATTTTACAGTTACAATTTCAAGCCACTAAAATTTAAAATTTAAATTTCAGCTCATGCGCTACACACCCTTCTCACCTTGAACGCAGCTGAGCGACTGATCGTTTTTGCACGTTCGACTTTCCAGCCAAAGCCGAATGCACGAAGCTTCCGACTACACAAAGCTTGCTTGCGACTGCTGTGCGTGAGAGTGTGGGCAGAGACGCTGACTACGCTGACTGCGCTGCTTTAAAACTTAACTGCATTTCTTACAGTTGATTGATGACGGGCAACTTAGCATGTGCGTGCGTTACCAAGCTTTAGTTAAGTTCATGCTACCCCATTTAGCAACATACAACAATAACAATTGCATAGTTTGCGGCGCTTTGGGCGCTGCTCAAAAAGTAAAGTTTATTTTTATGCTCAACGGCGACAGAGACGACGACAGCGACGCCGACATGTGTGCAAATGTTAACACACAGCAAACACACACACACACACACAACGACGAATGAGTGTGACTAGAAGTGGAGCTTAGCCACTCACAAATCCACACTCACACACGCACAGTGTAAGCAAAGGAAATCAACTCTGTTTTGGCGCCATGCGGCGCTTTGGCTACGACTTTGGCTGTGGCTCTTTGGCGCTGGTTCTGCACTTTTTCTAGCCATCGACAAACGCAACTCGACCAGGCCAACACTACCCTATACCCCAAAACCCTACACACATACACACTACACCCTACAACCTATACGACCATAGAACATTCTTTCATTTCTTTTAGTTCCTTTGTTTAGTGTGCCATTGACGTTGAATGCTAACGGTTCGGTGCGGTTTCTTGCGGTTCGCGTTAAACCGTTAAAACACGTCGAAATAAAACTAAAAAAAGCATAACAAATTGGGCTTAAATCTGAGGTGTTAATGAGCTTAAATTAATGTGCTTATATGTGTCTAGTTTCCCTATCGGTTCATTCAACTTGTTTGCATTGTGTAATCTATAA
Organism: Drosophila acutilabella; assembly: GCA_035046005.1. NCBI lineage: Eukaryota > Metazoa > Arthropoda > Insecta > Diptera > Drosophilidae > Drosophila > Drosophila acutilabella. Next base: position 7,750,951 of record JAWNOK010000024.1, on the reverse strand, counting down.
TTGGTGTTGACGTTGTTGTTGTTGTGACCGCTGCATTTTTAATGCAATAACTATGTGGTATTATTATTAACTGAAATCGATTTTCAGTTGGTTAGCCTGGCAATGTCCTTTCTGTCACCACTGCTGCGTCTAGAGAATCTGTCCACCGAACCTATCATGAGTCTGGATCATGTGCCCGAGGCCCAGCGCTATAACAAGGAGAATATTGTCGCCCAATGGTGTGCACCCATCAACGGCAAGGTTCTGTCTAATCCTATGCACTAAACTAAAACTAAACAAATCCCTCAAATCTTTGATTAACATTCACTTTTAATTAACTCACACTGCCGCTCAGATGTATCGCATTGAACTGGAACACGGCACTACAAGTGGACGGCGCATGATTTGGGTCAATGGTCGGGTAAGTGGTTTATATAAATAGGTAGTTATGTTTTAAATTAACCAGAGAGGCACTTAAGTGGTCTTGACTATCATGAAGTATATCCTGCTATTGATTTTAAAGTACTTTATTCAAAACAGAAAATTGTTTTTGTAAAAAAAAAATATTATTTTAAAAGTGGTAAAGTTTTATAGTTTTAAATAAAAAACAAAAAAACGAAATAAAGTTTACGGAGTTTCTCAGACATTCCAGATATCTAGAATACGTAGCTATTACAGGTTGACCCTTGATAATACAGGTATAATTCGATTTCCCTCTAAAATTCGTTTTATATTAGGTGCCCCTTGAAGAACCGAATTATCCAGGGTCTAGCCAGATTATTCGTATGATTCTTCCCATCACAGCAATATTATGTAGCTATTTGTCAGAGTATAAATAGTTATAGCTTAAACACAACTTAATCCAAATTTTAAAAGAAGACTAGAGCTTTAGTTTCCGAATTTGATTTTAATCAAATTCTTAGTAATATGCAGTAATTTAAATACAGAAATATAGATAAATTATATACTTAAATGTAATTTAGATTATAGATTCCAAAACTAGATAAAAAACCGAAAAATATACAAATAATAAAGTTATATTGGTTATTTTAGTACTTTGTATTTTTGAAATAACTATTCGTGAAGAATAGTAGATGTTAAATAAATTTATTAAAATTTTACTTTAAAATCTAGTTTACTTTTTACAACGTTAATCTAAGTATGAATTGCACTTAAAAAAGTCTTTAAATTTATGATGACTCACCTACGGTACACTCAACACCCTTAAGGGTATCCACCAAGACCACAAAAATGATTGATTAATAGATTTGTTGAAGTAGTAGAAGTTATAGTAAATGACTTGGTGACTATCTAGACAATTTATCAAAACTAATCCGTACTCAGTAGACAAGATACAAGGATTCTACCACTATCCACTATCGATTATTGCAGGAGGTACTGCGACGTGACTGGATGTTCAAACTGGTTGGTGAGGACACGTTCTGCATTGAACAGGCACGGTGTATAATTCGTGTAGACCCTGCGCCTGGATTCAAGTACGAGTATTCACTGTACATAGATGGCAAACCGCATGCACAGTACACAGAGGAGTTGACGCGACAGTACCGCCTATGGCTATACAGCAGCTGTGGATCGGAACAGCTGGGTGAGATGAGAATGGCACAGGAATATCGCATAATGCTCAAACTGGACACGCTTAGTCTGTATGTGAACGATGAGCTGCGGGAGGAGACGGTAAATGTGGCTAATATTGAAAGGGAAAATTCATTTCAGTGTACTGCATTTCAGGCCGTTTTTGTGCACGGTGGCACGGACACGAGTTTCGACCTGCAGGACGTACAATTTGTGCTGCAAGCTCGTTCGAGTGGCAACAAACTGGACGGCATTGTGCACACGCTGTTGGCCAACGGAGAGCTGGTGCCCGAGGCGAAGATACAGCAAATTATGCAGGAGCCAGTCTCGATATTACAAACAAACTGAACACACGAATCCCCAATGCATTTGTTATCCATTTTGTTAATAAACTGAAATTAATTTTAATTAAACTTCTTCGCCCACTTAAAAAGTAATTAAGATAAACTGTAGTTAGTTTTACTTACACAATAGTTTATTCGTTTTTCTGTTTATATGCATAATTTTAACGCAATTTTTGAATTCAATTTCGTTTGACATTTTGCTAGCATTCAAAGTACTCAAAGTGCGTAAAATATTTTAGAAAAAAAAATAGAAATAAACAGCGTATGGTTTATTTTTTATATTTTAACTTAAATCAAGTAGAAAATTGTGAAATCATTTTTGAAAACTTGAGAACTGTTGCATAATTCCATTGTAGCTTTGAAGAAAGGAACCCAAAATCGTTTAGTCCATTGCGGCTCCGTCTGTAATTATTTATGTGTTTTTTTTTATATTTTTCTTTTTTTTTACAATAAAAATGTGCATTCTAAATATGTTTTGGTGTGTAAGTATGTACGTATGTTGTTTTTGTATATAAATTATTTAATGTACTATGTTAGGTTTTAGTTTTTAATTGATTGCTTGCTATTATTTGTGTTTTAATTCAAAACTGTTGTTGTTTTGAGTGTTTTTTAGTTTTTGTTTTTTTTTTAATAATTTTAAATTGCTTAATGTGTTGTCACTTTGAATACACTAACAATTAACAATATTTGTTTTGAAATATTTATCATATACGCGTTTCATTTCAAAAATTTCATTTAATAATTAAAAACACAATTTGCTGGTAATTGTCATTTAAGTTAAAGCAACACAATGATATTTGTTTTACATTTAATACTAATTTAATGCTGCTCTCAATAATTTTGTCTACTCATTTAAGGGTTATAAAAAACATAATTTACAATTTGATTTAGTTATATATATTTTTTTAACTGCCTTTAATTTAAAACTTGTTTTTCAGTTACAAACTAGTGTAAACAGTGTTAATAATCAATTGTTATTGCTTGGAATTCAATGAAAAATTTAATCACTAATTTATGTTACAATAATTTAACAACTTTTAGTAAGTACAATGTGGAATGTGTGCGACAACATAAAGTTTCTAATACTTAAAAAAAAAAAGAAATGAAAATAGTTAAGTGTTGAAATGAATTTCGCTTATTTTGTTTAATAGTACTGAAAATACAATAATTTACCGATTGCTAATAGTTAATTTACTCGTGTCTTAAGAGCGATTTCCAATTTGTTCGTGTAATCAAAATTTCTAATTATTTTTGATAATTCAATTTCCATTTTCACATATTTGACTTTTGATAAATTTGATTTTGCCAGTTAAATAATTAATTTCTATATTTATTTATTTATTTATATATATATTTACTGCATTTTCTGCTTACACACATATATCAATTTTTGTTGCTGTTGCTTTTAAAAACCATTCTGCTCACTAACACTAACACACACATACATTTTACATATCATATATATATAATTACGCGCTTAAATTTATTAGATTGATTTTTCCACTACTTTTCCATTTTGCTTCACTTCGTCTTGCATTTAAATATTTAAAATTGTTGTATATATATATGTATATATTTTATGTAAATTTTGTTGTAGATTTAATAGTTTAAAAATTGTTTTTCTTTTTGCGGAAAAGTCTTGCATTGAGTTTGGAAATTGTTTTGCTCGTTTTTACTGTTATTGCATGCATAGAGTTTGCCTAGGTGCTTAAATAGTAAAGTAATCTTTTGTAGTTTAGTGTAATACTCGCAACTTGTGACAGTTTTTTGGTATGAAAGTAGTTCATCATCTTCTTTTTAATGCAGTTTATTATATAATTGTATTTAATTTGTTTAATTTTAATTAATAGTATTTTATGTTTTACTTTTTTTTACGCTTTTTTATTATTTTATTTCTGTTGTTGCTGCTGTCTGCTAGCAGTTGCTCTTGTTGCTGTTTGTATCTGTATCTAATTCGTTATTTTAATTAGTTCAATGGAAGGCAAAACATGTGCTGCAGTAGACTTTTATTATTATTTGCTTGCATTTGATTATTATGATTGTTATTGTTACCATTATGATGATATTGCTGCTGTTGTTGCTGCTGCTGCTGCTGTTGCTGTTGTTGTTGCTGTGGGTATGCATGATACTGCTGAGCCTGTTGCTGTTGCTGTGGCCGATAATGTTGCTGCTGACTTATATTATTATTGGTATTGGCTGCACCTCCTGCGCTGTTTAAATGCAAGAGACTCAAATCATCAGCCACGGAATCATAATCACTGGAATCTTCACCATAGAGCTACGAGCAAACAAAGCCAATTAATACATGTATTTGTTAATTTATATACTAGTTACTTACACGCATATTATACGGATGCAAATCACATGTCTCGTGGTGTCAGACGCAATCCTCCAGCGACATAAGCAAGGGATTTACATACTCAAATCCCTCGAATTCCGACTGATCAATGCTGCCAATAACATGGCTAAGTAAAGAGAAGGAAAGTCAATTAGTTTAAGCAATAAAAGATGTAGAAAATCGGGGAATCGGTTTATATATGCTTAGATAAAGAACTTACTCATCGTCTGGTGTCAGCTGCACCGGTTCGCCGGTAAATTCGATCGGGAAATTGGCCAAATCTCGATCTGAGTCTAAGCGTGGCTTAAATGGTGGCGAAACCTGTTTGCGTTCGAGCTGCATGAGGTTGAAATTTGTTGTGCAGGCGTGTGTGTTGGTGTGTATATGATTCGATTGTGTGTGATTAGCAGGATATATGTAAAGATAATATAAATAAAATGATTAAAATTCCAAGAAATTCTAGGAGCCAATTTGTGGGCATTAAACATAAAACAAATTTCAGTTGTCTGTGTGTGTTTGGGTGTGTATATTGATGATAATGATGATTTATAGATAGAGAGCGATTTGTGTAGTTGTTGGTAACAGGAAATAGAGAGAGAGAGGGCGTAATGGGCGGGGTAACAATGTGGCTGAGTACGAACATTACCTGCCGTTAGTCTGAGCACTAATGCTAGTTAGTCAATTCATTTCTGAGGGGAAATTTTCTCATGCGTAAAGTAACCAAAGGGAAATTCTTTTTTGATTTTCATTTTCTTTGTTTTTTCTTTGACACAAAACTTACGGATCGTCTGGCGTTAACTCAGCCGGTTCTCTAGTAAATTGTACATCAAAGTTTGTTGTCATATAGGGATCGCCAGGATCCAGAGTTGGTATATAAGGCGGTTGTACCTCCTTTTGTGCAATCTTTTATTCATGTACACAAAAAACACATAGTTTTAGGAAAATTTAATAGACGAAATTAATAGAAAACAGCTCAACATGGAGTTAAATTCATTTGTGATTCAATTTTTAAGACAAAACAAAAGTAGAAAACTTAAATTGAATTTTAAGACCGATTTAGTAAAGAAAACTATATGAAAAGAAGTAGATAATAACGGTTATATTATTCCTATAAACTTTTAGTTCGATTTTTCTGGTTGCTAGCCAAAGGAATTCAAGAGCTGTGCTATATAGATTGGAATACTACAAATATTATCATCATCATTATTATCAACAAGACACACGCAGCCACACACACTTAAACAGCAGCTAATAATTGGCCTTGAACTTACCATCTCCCAGTCGATGACCTTGAAGAACGGATGATTGACTATATCCATGAAGGCAGACTCACGATGACAGCCCAAACGATCAGCGGGATTCTTATTGAGGAAACCTTTCAATACTGAAGCAGCCTTGACACTCAACGAACGCGGTATGCGTATGGTCTTCTCCAGTATCACTTGGAACAGATAATCCTCCGTGTTCTGACATAAAAACAAGTTATATTAATAAAAAATCAAAGTTTGTAGGTAGATGAGTATCAAAACCTGATCTGGATTCTCTGAGGCGCCTGCAATGTCGAATGGACTGCGTCCAGCCAACATCTCGTAGAGCAGCACACCCAGTGCCCACCAGTCCACAGAGAAGCCATAGTCCTCGCCACGCAGTATCTCGGGCGCTATGTAATTGGGTGTACCGCAGAATGTGGATGTTGTGTCACCTGGACGTATGCCCTCCTTGCACATGCCGTAGTCGGTGAGCTTTATGTGACCCTCATGATCGAGCAGCACATTGTCCAGCTTCAGATCACGATAGATGATGCCCTTCTCGTGTAGGAAGTTCAATGCCAAACTGATTTCAGCAGCATAGAAACGAGCATGCTCCTCGGGCAGACGACGTTGTCGTTGCATGTGATACATTAGATCGCCACCGCGCACAAATTCAATGACAAAGAAGAGCCGTGAGGGGGTCTGGAAGCAGGAGTGCAGACCCACGAGGAACGGATGATTTGAGGCTGTCTCAAAGACATGCTTCTCGGTCTGCACCCAGTCAATGTCCTCGTCATCGGTGACCAAAGCCTTTTTGATCACTTTCATGGCATAAATGCGACGTGTTCGTCGCAGTTCCACCATCAGTACCTTGGCATAGCTACCACGTCCAATGACACGTATCAGCTCGAAGTCATTGAGTGAATACTGACGCTGGGTGGCCGGCTCTAGCGAATCCTCGGGTGGTGGCGGTACCACTATATGCGTATCCTCATGTGTCTCATACGAATCGGTGGTGCCACCAACTGCCTCATAGGGCAATGGTGGCAATGGCACCGGCATCGGATCGCTGGACTCCTCCGCTCGCTCACGTACCAGCGGCTCTGGCTGATCCGTGCAGTGTTTCTGGACCAGCTTATGACACTTTTTGTGCACCAACAGCTTGCACTGTATGCATTTGAAACCCTGTCGTCCCAGGCCCCAGATACGATCCTGGCAATAGGCACAGAAGGCACGCTAAAACCAAAGAAATACACATCAATTTCACATGCTTTTAGACAACACCCAGTGCACTGTGCACAGGTGTATCTATTAGATACAATATCTACACATATGTGCGATTACTTACGCGATTGAAACGCTTGGCCTGGAAAATGTGTCCATTGACGCGATACAACTTCCTCCAACGTCGCGCTCCCCTTCTGTAGATGCTGCCTAGAGTTGGAAATGTACAGAAATTGGTTAGAAAAGTAGCAGGGGAAAAAGGAAATATAAATACTCACGATCTTCGCCATCGCAGGATAAACCGGGCGCTTGAGGAACATTCGGAAATACTGCAAATAAAATAGAAATAAAAACGATATTAAACTATGAAAATTGATTTGGTTACAGATTGAAGATATTGTCATGCTTACGGCCAGTTGGTTTGCCCATGATGATGGGACCTGGCCTTATCAATTTAATTGGCGTGCAAAAAAGTGATTTTCTTGGATTTTGCTTTTTGTTTTACTTATAAACGGATTTCTGCCCAGCCACATTTGTTGTGCGTGTGTGTGTGTGAGTGTGTTAACGTGACAGAGCCAACTCCATAACTGAGACTGAACCCAAACCGAATGTTAGGCGGTTGAATCTTATCTCTGAAACGGCCACGCACCACATACAAAACACAATCACACAACAAGAGAGAGAGAGAGAGAGAGTGGCAGAGACAGAAAGAGCGTGAAAGAGAGAGAGGGAGAGAGAGAGAGAGAGACAGCGTGTTTGTGAGTAAACACTGCGCTCTTTGAGATGCTTTTCCATGTAATTGCCATAGTTAATTAAGTTTTCCTGGACAAACGATTCTTGTGTGTGTTTTCTGTCTCAATTGAGCTCAATTGTTTCTATGAAGCGTTCTCTCTTTCTCTTTTCTTTTTGGTTTTTGATTTGGATGTTTCTGCTATCACTCATATTCAATTAGTTGTATGTCCAGAGTTCAGCATTTGACTCGCGACAAGGCCAACAGATTGGAACTCTGGTTGGGGCCCTCTTTGCCTTGCATTGACCTAGAGAATACCCAATTCTAATATCAAATATATTTAGTAGACCCCGTTATCAAAATGAGTAGTGGGGTCTGCTGGTTTTGTTGGATAGAAAATAGATAGTAAAGGGTAGAAGAATTTGTGGCTGATTGTATAAAGATATATGTTTATTCTTGATCAACTGTAATAGCCAATTTGATGAGCGATCTAAGAGATTGTAAGAGCTAGAGCCATTAAGTTTTGAATGCAAGTTCTTCTATGCATTTCGCAGTTTATTTTGCTGCCACACCCCCTTTTCTTATCAGCAAACAATTAAAAACCCTAACAAATTAAATCCAAAACTTGAATCTTTTATAGACATATTTTTGTTATGCAAGAAACCTCAACTTTGTGGCTTTCTATATCCTATAAACATCAAATGACTATATCAGATAGCTCTCTAATTAATAATCCCTTGAAAATCTCTGCTTAGTAAACCAAAACAGCCAAAATAACTCATTGTGTATATAGTAAGATTTATAAAATTTATCGTTTCGAACTATAGCTATAATCAAACCTTCTTATAAACCCAAATATATAACAAATGCTTATCTAAACAAGTACCGGGTCTTTCCCAGTTGGTTCTCTCTCAGCACCAGCCTTTCCCACTAGTCTTTATCTAACCTACATACACATGTACATAGATATAGCTACAACTACAACTACACCTTTAGCTCTTCAGAGTGTTGGGCTCAACTGTTGCTCTGCCTTTTTCCTTATCAGCGGCATTGTTGTGACAAAATTTGTTTGGTTTGTTGTTGTTCTTATTGTTGTTGAGCTACTCATACCCCTTACTAACTGCTTGGCCAGCCGATAACAAAGTGAGTTAATAGATACATAAATTTATTGGGAAATAGAAGTAGTAATCTAAGCCAATGTACAGTGGCTTAGTCATAGAACTGACAACAGGTGTGAAGGTTACACGGATGCAGTTGAAATATTTACGCAAAAAAATGGAATTATAATAAAAATAACACGATTTCAACAAAGTTTATGACTTTAATCAGGCCAATCGCTATCAACAGTTTATAAAAGAAATAAATACTTGAACTAATGACACTTATTGACACATAAATAGTGACAAATGACAGACTACAAGCTCATACAACGCCCTCAAGTGACAAATTGATAGAAATTGTCTGATTTCGATACTAACTCGAGACTCCGCCGGTCATAAAACTCGCCGTTTGTGTGCTGTAAATTTGAGCTGCCTCACAGAATCCGCTCCAGATGATCATCTTGGTGGCAAGTTCAATGCAGGTCAGACACACTAACACACAGACACTCACACACCAGCACACTACTTTCAATTAAAATCGAGTACTTGAACAAATTATGTATAAACATTAATAATACTATAAATTTTGGCACGCGCGACGCGTTGTCACCGCGCGAGTTTCAGCTGCGAACTGCGAACGAAAAATTAAAAACAAACTGCGAACCAACAAAAAAAAAAACAGAACATGAATTTCAAAAGAAACGCAATGGCAAAGGGAGAGAAGTGGACATAGAAGAAATGAAAAGAATAGAAAAACAAGAGCTTCAAGTGGCCATTGAATTGTCACAAGAATGGCACGAAGACGCAGGGGAAGAGCAAGCGAAAGAGCAAGAAGCAGACGAAGAGTGGAACTGGAAATCTAATTGGGAGCAAGTGAGAGCGCAGCGAATACGACAAGAAACGACGATAAAGATCATGGATGGAAATTCGATTATTCAAACAGCAAACAAACAAAACATTCAAATACTCAGTGAATGATGAATGGAAAATAAACAAATCTCTACAGAATTGCATACCCAAAATAATTTATACCATTAAAATATACAGAAATTTCTTGCAACACAAAAAATTCACATATTATTCTTTCACTCAGGTATTAAAAAAAGAGTCTTGAATGTATTTTAGAAATTAGGGAACATTAAAAAAATACATAAGGACTTCATGGAAATCTTTTAAAGTAAGAAAAAGTATTTAAAAATTAAATAAATCATCTGAAAAATGTCTCACACTTTAAACATGTACTAAATGAATTGAATTAAAAGTAAAATCAAATTTTAACAATTAATGCAATACAAAACAATCTTGAATTTGATTAAACCGAAATAATAATAAAAGTTGTTGATACTTTGAGGAATACAAAATCGTAATTTTATAATAATAAATGAAATACAGTAACTAACGTAACTGACGATTGTTGTAGCCATCACACTTATGATAGCAATAATCACTATAAACCATAGCATTAAATTGCTTTAAGTGATAAATTAAAACACAGAAATTAACAATAATTTTACACCGTTGAGCAACACAAAAGTTGCGATTGTGCTTAAGATTATCACTACATTACTAAAAGTAAATATTTCACATATTTTAAAGTATTACAAAAATTAAAACATTTTAAACTAAAGAAATGATAATTATTATACAGTTTAATAAATAAAGTCTCAATACAATACTAAGCACTTAAACTTATTAATAAAATTATTCATATTAAATAATGACTGATTTTACATAATAAAGTAATTTAAGAAATGCTATAAAATAATACTCCAACAGAATTCTGTCCACCAAAAGTTCCCCCGCGTTGTCTGCAATACATTTATGATAACTCTATAAACTGAAAGTGTTGGCGAACTGGTTCACTTAGTAGTACCAACTAACTAACTAGTTCATGCAGACACCAAATGGTAATTCACTCAGCACACTACTATTACCTGTTGCGTAGGCTGGTTCAATCTCCTCCTCCGACTGCAACTGATGCTGTGAGGACATCTGATGGTGTTGCTGCTGTTGTTGGTGCTGCTGTTGTTGCTGCTGGTGTTGCGTCACAACCATGGGCACTGTGGGAATGGGCACGGGTATGGGCAAGCGTTCATAGTGTATGCATTCGTGATGATATTGCTGATGATGATGTCCATGACCATTGTGAATGGTGCCGAGGACACTGCTACGTCCACCAATGCTGCTGCTACCAGCGATGCTACCGCCACCGCCACCACAGCCATTTAGGCCACTGCCAGCGCTGCCACTATGATGGCCATGATGATAGTCCATGCTGATCATGCCGGGATTACCAATGGAAACCGAGCCAATACCACCACCGCCACCACCACCGCTGCTGCCACCGCCCGAATCATCGGTAGTGGTGGTGGTGGTAGTATTGTTATGACAGCGACTCGAACAGCGTCCCAGGGAACCGCTGCCGGTGCTGTGATGTCCCAGACTGCCCATATGCCCGGCATGGCCCATTACCAGCATACCGCCCATTATGGAGCCACCGCAGCCCTGACTCGAATCCGAGCCAGAATCATGACCAGTACAAACGGGACCAGCCGATCCTGGCCTGCTTAGCGTTGAATGCGGTGGCGTCACTGAAGCCGTCGTTTGCATATAATGATGCGTATACGGATGCGGATGCGGTACATCGTAATCACCCGTGTCTATGTGACTCGCCGACATCATGCCAATGCTGCCAGTGCTGCCTGTACCCACGCCCACACCCACTCCAACGCCGACACCTCCCTGCAGGCAGCCCAGTGAGCCATGTGCACTGCCGTGATGACTATGACTGTGATGACTGCCATGGGCACTGCCACTCCTACTGTGCAGCGATACGCCTCTGGTGAGCGTATTGTTGGCCGACTGTATGGAACTGACCACTGCGCCGCGGCACATGATGTCCGAGAGCTGATTGGCCTGGATATCAAAGTACTTCGACTGCCATATATATGGAAGATTATGTCTCAGTTAGTTAACAGTTCAAAACCGCTCAGAGCTGTGCAGGATTTACAACATTCGTTTGCTGCGGAATTCATTTTAAATTTAACGCGAGTTTTCTTAACGAATTTTTTTTTAGAGTTTTTACGCATAGAGTTTGGCAGTCAAATCCACTTTATAGCTATTTTGAAGCTGGTATTTTGTGATATCTCTATTTTATTTTTCTAAACGAAATTGAAATGCTTTTATTCTCTGCATAAATTTAAAAATGCTTTACAGTAAAGCTGCTGTTTTTTAGGAGTTTGTTTTAAATATTTCCTGTCAGTTTTTCAGGACGTTTTCTAAGCTCATGGTATATTTACTTTACTGATCAGACTTGAACTACTAAAATTACTGGTAATTAAATTTCAAACTTTAAGTTTCAACAGTATTTCAAAGCAGCTCCTAGTATTCTTCTATAAATCTATTTCACACTATTTTCACTCTTTGTCTTTTACTCTGTATTAAAGTACACACAACTAGAACTTTACAGATTTCTATAAACTTTTAATCAGTTCTTTTTAGTTCTACAAGTAAACTAGCTAGTAACTAGTTAAAATTCTTCAGTTTCTAAAAATTTCAACAGACCCGCAGATGTTTCTTACTTTCAGTAATCAGAAGTGTTTTCTTAACTATTATTTAGTTCCTATCTAAAACTTGTCTTTGTCCTGTCTAACTGTCTATCCAACTACTGAGTCTGACACTATTCCTACTGCCATTCCCCATTGATTTGCCATCCATAACTCTATATTATATTAAAACCTTTTCTGATACCTCAGAAATCCTTTACCCCCCTTTAACTAAACTCTTTAGTTAGTTTTAGCCAAGTTTTAGTTAAGTTTTAGCCACGAATGAATTCACGCAACTTGTACGGCTCGAATCGTGCACAGCTCGGGTGCCCTGATCTATGTAGTACCGTGTTCAGTACCTGCGGACTGTCCAGCTGATCCAGTGATTGCCTCCTGGCCGCATAGTCCAGATGTGTGAGCAACTGCTGTGCAGCCGGGCAATTCTTGTTCGAGTGCTGATGGAGATGCTGTTGCGAGGACGTCAGCAGCGGCGGAGGCGGCGGTGTTATCGAACCACAAGGTGAGCCCGGACATGGACTGGAGCAGCGAGATCGACATGTCGGACTGTAGCAGAGTGTGCCGCCGCCTTGTTGATTAGCCGATGGAGTGCTGGGGCAAGTCTGTGACTGCTGCGACTGTTGTTGCTGCTGCTGCTGTTGTTGTTGCTGCTGCTGTTGCTGTTGTGGCAAGCATGGCGGTGGCTGCTCCTCCTCCTCCTCGGGCTGCACAAGATTCACGGGCAACGGGGCGCACTGCGTCAAGCGGCGCGGAGAACGACCACGATCCACTGTTGTGGCGGACCAATAGCCCCAGGCCATATTTTATATTCTATTTGTTGTTGTCGCTCTAGTTGTTCAGCTTCTGCTTCTTCTTTGTCTTATTGTTGTTGTTGTTTTTAGTTTTATACGAAAGTTGGTTTGGTTTGGCTTCGTTTGTTTTGCACTTGACTCTTGCTGTTGCTGACTGCGATTAATTGCCGCAAATTTGCATAAACTGGCAATGTCAACAAGCGGCACACAGTAACGCACAGTGTTACAGCCTGCAAAAGTTCTAGTCCCAACTGCACAGTGGCGCAACAGTGGGCGATCAACTTGTTTCACTCACACGCACACCGAATTGTTTCAAACTGGCTGTAAAATTTTCACGAATTTTGAATTAATTTTTCTGGGGGTTTATTTTGGGTTAACCTTGGAATTAAGACTCAATTTGAGCTAGTTCATTGAACCAAGCAACCTCTGTACGAAACAGAACACCGAAAAAAACTACAAAACGCTTTTAGCTAACAAAAGTGAAAAATCAATGGACTTAGTACCAAAATTTAAAGAGTATAAAAATCATTTTTTAAGAAACTATTCCGTAAAGTAAGCTCCACAAAGCGAACCAGCTCATTGAACCAATTTAAGCTGCGTTACAAGCTGTGAAATAATGCTAAGCCCAAGCACGCGATAGACGTTCTAAGAAGTTTTGCAAATTTCCTTTAAGAAAAACATTTTGGATTTAAATAAACAAATTTTATTTTTAAAATGTTAAAAATACATAATTTATTCTTTAAATATCCAAATGCCATACTCGCTTGTATTTAAGGCCTTTATTTTGCACACAATTTGCCCCACTGTGCGGCCTCAAGTGCAAATTGTGTGGCACATGATGGCACATGAAAAAAGGCAGAATAAAAATCGGGACAAGGCCCAGCAGAGGCAGCAGCAGCAGCTGCACTGGCATAGACTATAGTTATGTGCTCGAGTAAATGTATTTGTAGTTGTAGTTGTAACTGTAGTTGTAGTTGTAACTGTAGTTCTGGTTGCAGTTACAGTTAGAATAGACAGCGCCGCGGGCCGCCTAAAACTATGCAATGGAAAAGTTTTCAAAGCCAAACGACAGCTGGCGCCCCCTGGCGTGCAAATTCTATAGTTTAAAATGATTGATTAAAAACTGCAGGCGATGCAGAAATAGGAACAAGGGCTTTGGGGCTTTGGGGTTTTGGGGCGTGGCCGGCGTTTTGGTGGGACGCTGAAACGCCGCGAAAACCACACCTAAAAAAGAAATTATATATATAAATTGTGTAATAAAACGGCGAACAAGAGACAGCAAAAGAGACGCCAAAGCGGAGAAGCAATGCAAGCGAAACAGCTGACAACTCTGTTCAGGCACACCAACACACAGACAGCGAGACTCACCAACACACACACAGACACACAGATGCGCCGCGACAATCACAAACAATTGAACCCAAGTCAAACGAGCGCACAAGTTGCTGCAAATTGACAAAGGCGTTGAAAAGCCCAAGAAGCTAGAGCGAGAAGGCGCATAATCAAGACAGGGAGAGCAAGCTGCTCAGAGAGCGCAAAGGAATTAAAAGAGAGAGCAAGCAAGAGAGAGAGAAGGAGCTGCGCGAGGGAAATTTTACTCCCAGGGCGCCCCGAAAAGTATGCAATCCTCCCTGCAGTGCAGTCAAGTGTAAATAGAAAATTTCTTCAAGTGTATTGGTAGGTCACATCGAAACTGCTTGACGTTGTTGTTCACATTGTTGTTGCTTTAGTTGTAGTTGTAGTTTGTTGTTGAGACAATTGAAATTAAGTACTCTACTTTCATGCATAATTCGCATGATTAACGAGGCAAGTGGCGAGAGGGTGAATAGGAGGGGGCGTGGCGGGGTGGGGTAGGAGGATTGACTTGTTTGTAGCATCCACTTGAGGCAAGTGGTTTTGTCGTGACAAGCCAGCAGTCGATCCTTTTCTTTTGTGCTGATGTTGCACTCATGTCCAGAGTCACCCACTATCCTGCCCTCCCTTGGGTTACACGCCCTCCACAGACAGTGGGTGTGTTTTGGGGCAACATCGTTTGTTAAATATAAACACACACAGCCCTGGCATTGTTTGTACACTGCAATTGGAGCATGAATATTGGTTGAATTCTGTTGGGGATTTTCCAACACAATTGAGGGGTGACTGGTGTGTGTGTAGGGATGGGGAGGGTGTGTGGATGGCCTGAACTGACAAGTTGGTTAGTTGCAGCATCGTAGGAACTACACACCAACCAACACCGTGATCCACATCCTATTTCTGACAGTGAGCGGTAAATCAATCAGTGGCTAACCCCAGAGATACTTTGACTTTGTGATAAGCTTTAAATTTGCATATCATTTATATGTGAATGTATACGGAACACACAACCACACACACACATGTGTACAGTGTGTGCTATCGGTTAACAGCTTAAAAAAGTAGACTTTGCTTTTAAACTTGTCTAAATTCATTTATCTGCACTTTTAATCCAATTAATGTTCAGTTTAACTTTTTATTGCCTCTGCCTTTTGTTGAAAAGTTTAATTCAATTAAAAGTTGCATTTATATAAAGCATTTTAATATAATTTGCAAGTATTTAATAAAGACTATACAATGAATAAGTCTGGTATTTAAATTTTCAACAAATATTAAAACTTGTTAAAACCTTTGACAAATTTATGCAAATTTAGTTGAGGTAAACTCTCAACTAACTCAATGTGTATTACTCATTTAATTAGCCCAGAGTCAAGCGCATAACTTCTCACATCTACATGATAAATTCCACATTCCTCGCACATTACACATACGCACCGTGCGCCCAGTTGTAATCATTGTGTGAAACTTGTCAAGCAATTACCAAATACTCCAACTGATTTAGATATATTGTTTTGCCTATGATTGATTAGTTCAATCAATAAATTGCTGCTCAAGCCCAAGACATTTCTGCTGATTAGGCAGCTGAACACAATAAACCATTCAACTAATTTCAGGATGATTGACAAATCAAGAGTAGCCTAAGTATCTGCAAACAATGGGAGTCTTACATCAGAGCTGGCTGCGATTATAATCGGGACACGCCCCAAAACACCACTCGAGTTTCAGGCGATAATAACGATAAATAAAGCAACGAGCCAATGGCCAAACTTAAAGCCCTGCGCTCAGTTTCCACATTTCTTTCTCTACTCCTGCCACTCGACCTCCCACCTCTCCTTCTTCCTCTGGAAATTTGCCTGTGAATGACGTCAGAGCACCGTAAAATTTGATGGTTTTTTGGTGGGGTTTCACCTGCGTGCAATATTTCGACGCCTTCGCATAAAACGGAAACACTTCACACGCTTGAATTTCAGGCCAAAAGGAAGATAAGAACAGCAGGAAGAACAGTTGAAAAAAAAAACAATTTGGCCGAAAAGAGCAGAGAGCAGCGAGCAGCGGCCTAAAGTGTCAGAGGCCATATTCTGAAGCTGGCCATGCATGCAAAACGAGCTGAGCCAGTAAATGTACGTCATATGCATACTTAACTAACTGAAACAGGGCACGATTTTGGCCAAGAACAGCGGAGAGTTGAGCTGTAGCTCGGGCCAGGTTGTGTGTTTGGGCCAGCAACAAAGTCTCTGAACTAACAATAATTTCATTAAGCCCAATGGCATCATTAAAATATGCCAAACAATCATAATGTGCTAGTCCCCAAAGGGGCGTGGAATTTAACACGACTTTTGGCCAGAACTTTTACCAAATCGCATGCATTGGCCAGAAGTGGCAGTGTGTGTGTGTGACTACAATAAGTCGCATAAAGTTTAAATGATGGCGCATTTGAAGGCGACAGCTTGGGCCGACAAAAATTTGTCGAGCAAACACACACACACACACACACTTACTTATGGGTAGTCAAAAAAGAGAGCGAGAGCGATTTAGTTGTCCTGAAGCGTCTTGGCAACACACTGACACACATACACAACCCACTGTTAGGCTGGTCAAGTAGCAACTATTTGGGCATCTTCTTCTTTTTTTTTTGTTGGCCTAGACACTTTTTGGGCCTGTAATGCAGGCGAGTGACGGCGTCATCAACGCTTGATGAAGTGCAAATGCCTGCTAGGGTCAAGTTTAGGGGCAAAGAGCAAACAGGGAGCGAGGGAGTAGACACATGTCAGTGTCTGTATTCCTCTGCGTGTATGTGTGCTTCTGAGTTTTTTGTGCCGCCTGTCTGTGTGTCAATTTGTAGCTGCGTGTGTGTGTGTGTGTTTGGGCACAGCAGCCGAAAAGTATGCAAGCTAAAATAACAGAATCAACGAAGCAAATGAAAATCAATGATTCGATTTTGGCCAAGGCAAAAGAGAATTGTTCGTTCGTTTTGTTTGTTCTCGTCGTGGTTTGACATTAACATGAAGCGGATTTCAATTCGGATTCGTAACCAACAATTTGATTATGTGACAAATGTAAAACATGACAGTTGCCTTGCGGGTATTGCCAACAAATTGAAGCAAATGTCGCACTGTTAACGTGTTCGTATTTGCAATTTTAAAAAGAAATTCGCAGAAATCCTCGACAAACCAAGTAAAATCCTCTTTTTTTGCTTCCTTTCACAGAAAACTGAGACGTCGCTAGAAATTCATGGCTCGCTGCTCCTCTAAAGACATCAGAGCGCTTTGAAGAGCGCCTTCTTGAAGTCCTCAAAAGTTTATGCGCTTCGCCCAAAAGTAGGCAATGAATTTTTAAATTACAAAAATTATATGCATTTTATATGAGTCATTTTACAGCAGCCCTCGTTTCTACAGCCAAATCAATCGCGTAATCTGAAATACAATCCAAATGTTATCCAGGGGCAATTGATTTTTTCTTCTTTTTCTTATATTCTTTTTTCTTTTTACGTGTTTTCTTTTATTGTGTTTTTTTCTTGCTGGAGGCGGAGCGAACTTTTTACTTGGCAAGCAGCCGTAAGTGGAGTAACGGTGAACGTTGAACGGTTTACAACAAATAAGTTGGCAACACTTAGATATTTCACTCGATAAGTAATTTGTTATATTATATATAATTTATGTTGTATGCGGGTTTTGCGCGACTACATGTGTGTGTGTGTGTCGGTGTGTGTGTATTTCTGATGTGCGCGACGCGACGTTAGCAACAGCAAAAATTAAAGAAAAAAAAAAGGCGAAGCTTTTTTTTTTCCCCAAAATGTTTTTCACGTTTGATTTCTTCCGCACGGCACTTCCAGACAGGCGAGCAGCCACGGCGCGAGTGTTGCGACAGGACGACGACGATGTGAACGAATGCCGACGTAGTCCAAAAAAACTTTGCAAGGGATATTTTTGCACGCACACACAGGCAGAGAATGTGTGTGTGTGCTGGTATGCGTCTGCCCGCTGTTCAATGTCAGGTGACGCAGGCAACGGCAAAGTCAGCACCGGATGCCTTTAAAAAGTTCTGCTTCTGCTGCTCCTGCACTTGCGCTCAATTTCATATACTTTGAAACTTTGGCAGCCGCCTTGGAAATTGACAAACGCCGGCGCAGCATTGCCAACCATTTGGTTGAGTAACTCAAGAGGCAAAAAAGGTTCAGTTGGCAACGCTTCCAACACAGCTCAGCTGTTGTTTTTTTTATTCCCTCTACTTGTGCAACTGAGCGCATTTCAGGGAAATTACGCTCTTTGGCAAGCGCGCTCTCACAAGCGCTCTCTCACACGCGCTCTCTCCGCGTTTAGTGCTCCACCACGCTCGTACTCACTCACTCCCGCTCTCTCTATCCCACTCAACTTTAGTATCGACCTTATGTGTTTGAAAGCTTGTACGCCTGGGTAAAGTTTATTTGCACGTGTGTGTGCGTGTGTTTGTGTGTAGCGTTGCCATATTGCAGGCGCATAAATTATGACGACAGGTAGAAAAGATAAAGAGAGAGAACGCAAAGGGGCAGACGTTTCATTGTTAGCCGGAGATGAAACCGGAAGGTGGAACACAAAACACAAGGCAACCAAAACAACGGCTTATAAAAATGCCAGCCATACAAATACACACACACACACACATACGCGCGTACATGGACATTTACTAATCAACACAGCAGCAACAGTAAAAACAACAACAGCAACAAGAACAACAAAAACAACTGTAGCAATAACAATAACTACACAAACACAAACATGTAAAGGTAGAAAAACATCAACAGTCGCGTCGTGTAATGCTTTTAAGGCGCTTGTATGAGTTTTGTGGTATGCCAGTCTGTCTATACATGTAGGTGTGAGTGTGGGTGTGCGTGTGTGTGTATTACAACAGACACAAACACACACGCGTAGAGCAAAACCGCACAGAAAATGCTTTTAATACATTTTAAGCCGCATTTTTTCACACGTGGCTACAACAACGACACCAAATCGTGGCCAGGAAGCAACGAGCCAAAAACAGCATCCTACAACTACAGAACAACAGAAAAAAAAGGAAAAGGGAAAAGGAAAAACACAGGGTATCAGCTAACAAGCAAACTGAAACTGAAACTCAAACTTTGCCGAGTGCCACACGTTGGCTAAATTATATTTGCCACAGTTTTTGCACTCAACGAACTGACTGTTTAACAAAAACGTGGCCAATATAAAAAAAAAACACAAGTGACCATGCCATAAAGTCGCTGCTACCAGAAAACTTTTGAATTTTCATTTAAGCTAAAAGTGGGCGAAGCAAAAACTTCAATTTGGCAAATGAGTTTAGATTATTCGACTTTGAATAATAAATTGAGGCACATTTTTTAAAACAGTATATTATTAAAATAAAAGTTCAAAAATATGTTTAACATTTTTAAGACGATTTACATACCTTCTGAATTTTAAACATATTCAAAAATGATTTCTGAAATCAATTTATTAGACTTTAAAAAATAATTTAAAAGAAATGAGCTCAAAAATTAAAAATAAAGATTGTAATAAAACAATAAGAAGAAGATTGTAATAAAATACAAGCTTTAAAAATTCTTAAAAAATATTAAGCAAATTTTAAAAATTTTTCTGAATTTAAAAAGGTTTTTTCTTTCAATTGTTCTTAAAATTAGTTTTCTAAAGACTTGTAGGCCCTAAATTGATTTATTTTTTTCATACAGAACATTATTATGCATAACCAAATGTTGTGTCATTTGGTTGTTTATAGTAATTTATTGTTGTTGTCGAAAACATTTTGTGTTTTTAGTCATTAGGCAAATTTCGAACCAAGCGAAAACTTTTTGCGGCAAGCATAATTAAGTACAAACAGTTAACTAAGCAGATGGATGGGCTGTGAGAGAGTGTGTGGGTGTGTGTATGTGAGCAGAGACATACTTGCAGGCGTGACTGTAATATAAAACAGCCAAAGAAGCCGTACAGAAAAATTAAATTTGAAAAACCGGGCTAAAACCGACCTGCCAGGCAAACAATTTAATTATAATGAATTATAAACGAAGCCGGCAGCGTCAATCGGGTCAAAAAGCGGATGTAAAGGCAAAAAAAAAATAAAAATAAATAAAACAACAACAAGAAGAAGAAATGAATAAACAGCTCAGAAGAAGAAGAGTAAGATGCAAAAAGCGTAGTCTGCTTATGGGCGCTTCAAAGGAAACCAAACATTTAATCCGGTATGTGAGTGTAGCTGTGTGCATGGGTGTATCTCTGTGTGTGTGTGTGTGTGTGTGCTGCCAGCACGAGTTAATTAATATTTTATGTTATTAACATGGTCGACTGCTGTTTGGATTTTGCGCTACCAATCCGCCTGGGATCCCCGCTGTAGGCCAAAAGCAACAGACAACAGCCAGCAGTCGACAGTCAGCAGCCAACAGCAATGAGGAGGCATTTTAGCCAACAGCAAGGTTTATTGAGCTAATAAACCAACGAGCATATTGTTTAACCAGGCTGAAATGTGCACAAAATTGCGGTTAAATTGTGCTACAACTAAGACCCGAAAATTTAACCCATTTCGACACCCACAAATGAGCACAAAACTTTTCATAATGAAATTTGTGATGAAATGAAAAACTTTGGCTATAGTTTTTGGCCAAACCACAACAACAGATAGCAAACAAACAGACACAGAGCCCCTTACCCCTCAAGTGGGCATCATAAAATCGCATTTTAACATTTTAAAGTACAACAGATTAATCCCTTTTAAAGTAGGCACATATAAACCATTTCGAAAACTTTGTTTATGCAGCAAAGCTCGTAAACAAATTAACTACTTTATCATCTGTGTAACTGTACACAAATTAGTTTATAAATCTATTAACGTAACTAATGGCAAACATAAATTCTAAGCCATTGTTAAGAGCTCGAGTTTCAAAATCAAGCTATCATTTTTCTAAACAAATAGAGTGCTTAATGAAAGCAAAGATTCATTAATAAAATGTTTTGCTTATAAACAAAATAAGTCAGACAGTGAATTTCCCTTATTACTCAGTTTTCAACGGGTTTTTACCTCATTTCTCTGCCGATTTAACCAATATATATTTAAACTGCTTATCGGTGCGGTAAGCAAATAAAACAGATAAGAAAATGTTGTTGAACTTACCGTGTATAACCAACTGAGAGTCGTAATTCATTTCGTATAATCGAATGGCTTCGGCCAGTTCCATATTCGTTGATATCGTACAAGGATCGTTCTCCTCATCGACCCACTTGATGGTAAAGGGCTGTTAAATAAATGCATTTATTAAATATTTGTCTTTAAATATTTGATTTCCTTTTACCTGATCGATGGGAAAGCGACAAATGTTGCGTATTTCATAGCAGAGCTCCTCGTAGGTAATATTCTTATTGATCGTAGTTATGATGACTTGACCATTGTAGGCCGTCTTCACTGTAATGCAGTTGGGTGATGTGCCCAGCAATGAAGCGGCATTGTTCAAATTGCCAGAACCGCTGCCATCGTTCAATATTTGCGAAGGCATTTTCTGCATTTGGACGGAAACGGAAATGCACCTTAAGAATATTAAGACTCACAATTAACAGCTCTTCTTGTTGATTTTTAAACTGAGAAGTTGTTAAATATTCACAGAGCTGCAAAAAACGATTAATCATGACTGGCATTAGTTGAAAATAGATAAAATATATTAAGCATTATGCAGATTAAATTTCTTATCGCATTTGCAGTTAACATTGCGCTGTTAAGTGTTAACAGCACTTGCATATTATGCTTTAACAGCGCGCGCTTAACAGTTTTCTGCTTTGCACTCCCTTTCTATTCTTTGCTGGCGCGGCAAGCTTTTGGTTATAATTCTCTTTTCTTGCTTATCTTTTTCCTGCTAAGCTTTCGATGTTTAAATCTCGTTTTAGGATGCGCCACGCAGTTGTCAGAATTGACATTTGCTCTAACACCGGTCGGTCCATGGAGCCGCGAGAAAGCAACAACTGCATAAACAGACAGCATGCCACAGGTGTTTGTTGTTGTCTCAACACACACGCACAGAGTAAGAAACACCAACACACATATACACGCGCACCCATTTCGTTGTTGGTAACTAACATTTTAGTGGCATGAATCATTGCAGCTAATGCGGCGCAACGCCCACAGTCAAAGCGCATTGTAAATGAATTAAAAACAGAATTGGAACAACACTGTAAAGTTTACTTATTGCGCAAACACTGTTTAATTAACGTCGTGCATTGACCAACTTATAAGGCAGCCAAGTCCGAGCAGCAGCAACAACAACATTAACACATTCGAGCAAGAGCCAAAGCCAACAAATGCCAAAGCGTAGCATCGACAACCTGTTTTTTACCTTCTTTTTTCTTCTTTGCTCATTTGCATTTTATTGCGGGTCTGCGTTGCCGCTTTTCTCGAATTTCTTTTTGCAGTTAATTTTTTGCAAGACAATATAAACTGTTGAATTAGTTAATTTCACCTCATTATGCTTACTTTTATTTGTTGGTTGTGGTAGTTTGTTTAACCAAAAATGCCGCACAAAGCAACAGCAAAAACAAGCTCACACACACACACACAGTCGAACGGAAAGAGAATGAACACTAATGGAATGCAAACGAATCACGGCACGTACAAAAACATATAAAATCAATTGCAATTAATTTAAAAACGACACATAATTTTATTGACGAACTAAGCGCACGCACTTTTATTGTGGTTTGTCGTCAAATTGTTTAAATAATTGTAACATTTTATACAAATGCAACAAGTGTGGCTGTAGATACGACGACAAAATGCGCTGTTTAATACAGAAAATTAGTGCAGGCACTGCATAAAATTTAATAACAATCGACTGCCTCAACTATCGATTGAAAGTTTCCACCAAATATCGTTTCAGTTTCGTTGGCTTAAAGCTACATTTAGTTAAGCAGTTAAACAAAAAACAATGCATTGCTTTAATGACACTTTTATTTTAATTGAATTATTTTTATTGTAATAACATTAATAATTTATAAATAGCCTTATTTGAAAGATGTTTATTTTAGCATATGAATTTAGTATTTAAAAATCCTCGAAACTCACCACACTTTTCAAGCCAACCTTTTACTACTGACACATAGTGGTGAATTTGGTATTTACATCATACAAGAATGCTGTCACACTCAGTTGTGTTTTTGTTTTCTTACCAAGCGGTTTGAGTTGGTTCGCGTCGCTTTGTCGCGCGGCATTTACAAATTATTTAAAAGCGCATAAATTTGTTAAATTGTGGCACAAAATTAATAAACGCATATAATTAAATGCTAACTTAATCTACTTAATGTTAACGCGGCACACATCGCACACAAAGTCAATTAAAGTTACAAGTTCAGTGCAAAGAAAATGGCGGCGTAGCAAACAATAAAAAACCAGCTACAACAACAACACAGTCACAACTACGTAAGCAGCGCAGCTTAATAAACTCTTTTTTTTCTCGACTGCACAAAAAAATTAATCTGGTTTTATGTTTTACTTTAATGCGTCGAGCGCGCGCCACTTCTTTGTGTCTGTGTGTGAGTGAGTGTTAGTGTGAATGTGTGCCTGTAGAAAATGTCATAAAACGTGCAAACAACAACAATAATTGATGCCCTGTTAAAGTTTAACATTTGTTTACCTTTGTGTGTCAACTTTCGTCGTGGTTGTGTTTTAATGTGATTGCCAGCACTTTGGTGCTTTCGGAAATTGAAAAAGAGTCAACACTAAACACGGAAAAATTGCTTTTTCCCCAACACATTTTACAGGTGTGTATTTAATTTTATATTTCTTGTAAGCGGCTTTTAATCGGTATTTTGGCTACGATTGTTTATGTTTTGACATTCGTATGCTCATGCTCCTGCTGCCGGCGTCGGCGCTGACGCCGCCATCTGTCAGTTGTCTGCTTCTTCCTCTTCGTACAGGAGCCGCCAGCTGTTGAGCTCTCTATTGTAAGAGTGGCCAAAGGCATCTGCAGGAAATTGGTTTCAGTTTTTGTTTCAGGACCAACTGCAGCTGCAGCTGCTACTGCCACAGCCGCTGTTTCTGCTTATGTAATTAATAAACCAACACGTGTCAGTGCCGGCATCAGTGTTATGCTCGAGCGCAGATGATGACGCGTGCTGCAACTTCTCAGTGGCAGATAACAATGGCGCTGCGGCAACTCTGGCTCTGCTAATGCTTTGCATAATTTATTCCCGCCACTTTGGTTTTGCTTGTTAACAAAACGCTCTCGTTGGGCAATTAAATGTTAGACTGTCATTCTTTCATTATTCCATTGTCTCTACAGCACTTGAAAATTCAAAGCGCGTTTACTTTAGTCCTCTTGTTAAGCTTCGTACTCGTTGTAAATACTCAGATTGCGCCATAAAGCTCATATAAATCAATAGAAAGCGCAGTACACACACAACTATGGAAATACACACACTCACACACACAAATACAAGTACACTGGCTCATAACTCACTTGCTATAATGGGGAGCGACTCTCGCGTCCGCTCAATATGCAGAGATTTGTGTGGGAATCAAATGACTTGACGTCGTTGCGTCGCAACGCATCGGCCCGAGTCCAAACAGCTCCAATGAAGTGTTAGAATTGTCGTTGAGGAAAGTGGGCTGAGCGGTGCACAATGGAACAAAACCGTGCGTATCGTCTCAAAAACTTTAAGCCTTGACAAAGCATTAGCCCATTAAGCATGTACTCTTGGTATATTAAAATAATCTATATTTTGTTTAAATGCAATTTAAAAATAATTAGACGTTAAGTCAATTATGTATTAATGCACGCTTCTGTCCCATAGTGCGCGGGGGGCAAAGTGGCAGTTTAGTGAGCATAGATGACTTTTCGTTTCGTCTGTTATGCGAGAGCGTAAATTGAAGTTGAAGACAGAATAAGAGAGAATGAGAGAGAGTGCGCGTACAAGCCGTTTAATAGAGATGGAGCCTTTTTTGAAGTTATCGTTTAACTCGTGTGGAGCGCGTGCTCTTTCTCTCTCCGTCTTTTGCGCTCTCGCAATCGCTGTTACTCTTATTGGCTTATGCGGCAAGCAGTGTGGTTGACTGCCTGACTACACACACATGCATAGCCTATCTATGGATGGATTTGTTTGCCTTTTTGTGGCACAGCACCGCACAGTGGTTCAAGAAAATGGAGGTGTACAAACAAACATATTTCAATTTGTAATGTAGTCAAGCAAATGAAGTTTAAACAAATGCTAATTAACATTTTACCTTGAGTTGAAGTAATGACATAGTTTAGCCCCAGTTTTACAACTTCCCATGCTAAACACGCTTAAATGCAAATGACTCACAAATAAATCTACTGACCTCCAAGCTCTTATCAGATCGATCATGGAAAACTTAAAAGCCCGCTTTTCTCATTGTTAACAATAGTAAGCAATATTCATTAACATTTACATGTCTCCAAGTGCATGTTTGCTCTTAAGCCACTGTGCCTGCATTGAACAACATTAAATGATTGCCTTCCTCTCTGCTTCTGCTTCTGCTCCTTTACATTATACTACAGGGAATACGTACAGTTGTATTTGTAGACTCCAATATTCATTTATTAACTAATTTGCCAGCGACAACAAATTGACATACAATTGTTATTGTTTCAATTGCAACAAATTGACTTCACTGTGGGTAAAATCCCAATTTAGAAGAGCTATGAGTACGAAGTGCGGCAATTTACGCGCACTCTCATTCTCTCACTGTTTCTTTTGCGCTCTCTCTTGCTATCTGCTACTCTCTCTCTTTGGCTCTCTGTACAACTTCAATAACGTACAGCAGGAGGACACTAGCTTGGACTCGAACTTGAGCCGCGTTTTCAATACGCTTTGACTTGCGGTCGCTGTCGGCTCGTGTGCGCTCCGCCTTTTTGACTTCGTTCTTCGTTTCTTTTAGCAGGCAGCGGCAGCAGCAATAGCAGCAGCCGTCGCCGCAGCGGCAACTTTTTGCGCTGCCTTTTTCATATGCTTTACTTGTTTTTTTTCGGCCAAAGCCAACGCGCTCTTCGTATATGCGGTGTGCGGTGTTCGTGTGTTGGTGTTAGTGTTGGTGTTACTTTAGTGTACAAGAGTGTGTGAAAGAAATTTTTGCACAGAATTTTCCAACGCGTTTTTATCCTACTAAATCAATTGCAATTTATGTGAAAATTATTATTAAAGCTTATTTGAATGAAGTTTTCGTGTTTGTCATAAAAATTGTTACAAAAATCAACGTTTTCAAATGGTAATTTGCATATTTTTGGCACAGTTGTTGCCAATATAACCAATTCGCTTATACATGAACTTTTATAACTGTGTGCGTATATGTGTGACTGTATGTAGAGTGCTTATGTGCGTGTGTATGTGTGTGCGTAGTAGTAAACGCACTTTGCAAGTGGGTGGCAAATAGTTGGGTACTAAAAAGTTCAATGTAGCTGTAAATGCTCTCTTCACTGTCCTCTCCACCTCCTCCCTTCATTCGCACATACAGTATTCTTTTGCTCTGTACTGTATTTATTGTTGTTGTTGTTATTGTCGTGCTTTGTTCGCATTTCACGCTTTACAACTTGTTCGCGTTTTTTGACCAAAAGCGAATAAGAAGAAGCAGACGAAGAATTGATGGCCGCTTTTGGAGCTTTGCTGCTCTGCTCCGTTGTGTACGTGCTGACAGCCTTATTTGGTTTGTCTGTCTCTATGTCTGTCCGTAAACTCTATCTCTTCTTGCTGTCTGACGGTGTGACTGTCTCTGGTGCCATATGCGCTACGCATTCGTTTTGCATTAACCGTTAACTGCACGTATGTCGCTGATGATGTACGTCTATCCCGCTCGTCCGCTCTCCCTCGCCCACACATTTGACACATCTTCGTTGTGTGTTGCATTTACTCCTACGAGCTTTTTATGGTCGCTTGTTTGCTTCGTTCTTGGCGTTGCCAGATGAAACCTGAAACAAAACGCAAAGACAATGCAATAACAACTACAACTACATCAGTACGACGACAACAACAACAACACCACAACCAACAACTCCCTTTTACAGGCAAAACAAGTTTATGCTGCCCGCGGCCATTGTTGTTGCTCTCGCTGTCGCTGCTCTTGTTGTTGTTGTTGTTGTGCTTGTCCTCTCCTTTACTTTGGCAAGATCAACATCTCCAGTTATCGACAGGCAGCGACACCATCTTATTTTGTTGCTGCTGCTGTTGCTGACAAAACACGCTACCAACAATGTACACGAGTACAACAACAACAACGACAACGGTAACAACAAAACGTAGTCTTAGACTGGGGCGTGGCAAAACCAAACCAAACCAAACTAAAAAGCAAAAGAAAATGTAAGAAAAATGCAACCGAAAAACTTTTGTCCGCTTTGCTGTATTTTAGGGAAAGTATGGAAAACTGTCTCATGTCATATGCAAAGCACCCGCAACAATGCCAGCCAGCAGCACAGTGCTGTACCCAATGCATACCCTGCAAAAGCTTATATAGACTTGTATGATAAGTTGGGCAACCCAACAGCTTCTTAATTATCTTACAGGGTACGGGGCAAAAAGGCATTGTCAATAAGTCGCGCTGGTAATGAAGTGTTGCCTGGGCGGTCGCTTTATCTATCGGGCTTAATGACACCCACACAACCAAATGACACACACATGGACTGATTTCACACTCACATATTCAGTTAAGCACCGTTAATAAACATTGAGAATGAAACTCGGTTCATTTGATTTCAGCCGTCAGCTCCTTGCTCTGAATTTCTTTACTGGTCCAACTCACACATACCCAGCATCCAGTACCCAGTACCCAGTGTGGCATATGAATCTGGCCATGAAGTGGTTAAGTACCATGGGATAGAGAGGGTGGTGAGCAGTTTATCGGGGGTGGCTGGGTAACAACATCAACTAAGTTGATGTGCTGCCTGCTCTGATAGATTGGCCGTGTTGCCGCTGCCATTTTATTGCGCTCCATTTGGCTGATTACTCATGCCAGTAAACTTTAACGGTCGCAGAGCTTCAACGACAATTATTTAAGATGTTAACGAATTTTAGATACGCTATTATCACTCATTGAAGTTACAGTCTGTTTTATATTCACATCTCTGGCAATCCTTAAGACTTTGGATTATAACACACTTTGGAAATGAAAGCCGTTCTTAATAATCTTTTAAGTCCCATTGATTTATATACAATTCTTCCATTTCATTTATTCATTTGTCAACTACTGCTCTTTGGGGCATATCAGAGCAGATTTTAGGGTTCTTATCGCACCCCTTTTTGAGGCATTCAAACTGCCAATACTCCCCCGTATGAGAAGCGTATAAACATTGCGGTCCCTTTGTACTGCTCTATCTGTGTGGGTCTCTAAGTGAGTTAGTCTCTGTATGTAAGCGTGTGTGTGTTTAAAACACTGGCACTGTGGTGTAATTGTCCTTTTTTGTGGACTTTATAAAGAATTTAATATATTGCTGCGAAGACTTTGAGTTAAATATCGCTCCTAAAGCACTGTTAAACATACATATATCGTTATCGGACTAAATAATATAAATATATACTCAATAGAATTAATCCGTCGAAAATGGTTTCTTCTTAGACAAACAAACATTCGTTACAGACCTGTTAACGCTAAGTACAAATTATTATTCATAGTCCACCTTAATTATTTGCTAATTAAGAGACATTTAAATTTAACCTCGAGTTACGCCCTGCAAACCGTTGTTAGATCGCTGTTACCATCAAAAGTTAAAACAATAGACTTAGATTCCATAAAAGCGTGCAAAAGCTCCATAGTGCCTGGTAACCATAATTATTTTTAGTTGCTCAGCGCTTTTCTCTGCCAACTTCAAAACCGCAACTCCACTACAATGTATCGATACATGGGTATCTATGTGTTGTGTGCGTGTGTGTGTATGCGTGTCTATCGCTGCTTGTCTGCGAGTGTGTTTGACGACAGCGACAATCAATAAATCTTTCAGCCTGCGCTGCCCTTTTGTAATAGTTTTCATTGTGCTATGCAGAGTTTCTAATAGGAAAAGGCCGCCCAAGCGTCCAATTGCATTTCCAATCAGTTTTTATGCTCGCATACATGCCTGCAGAAACACACACACAATCTCCAACCATCGCATAAGCAAGTGTTATGCTCATTATGATTACTCACCCACCCACACCCACACCCAGCAACGAAAATGGCAATAACAATAACAACAACAACTGGGGAAACTGCAATAGTTTTGCATTATTTACGCCAGGGGGCGTCCAGTGTGCTATGTTTGCAATTAAATGCGCAAGCAACAAAAGACAACAGCAGAATGGACTCATAAAATCGGACAGTAAACGACACGACTACACAAAACCAAAAACACTACGAAAAATACAAAAAAATAATAATAAATAAAAGAAAGGAATGAAGGATAAAAGAAGCAGACAAAAACAGGCGAATGTTAGCCCAAAATGCAAGCCGGCCGCACAGTTCAACAACATCTGCAAATGTGCAGCTGGGTGAACGGGGTGCGCGTATATGTGTGTGTGTGGGTGACAACAACAGCAACCGTAATAACAATGACAACAACAACAACAAGAAATCGCAACCCACATTTGTGTATCGTTCACTGTTTGATATACTACCCTACTACAATTCTGCTCAGGCTCTGCCGCCGTCGCAGCTTATTCTGCGCGTTCTCTCCCGCTCTCGCTCTCTTTGTCTGTCTCTCTCACTGGCTTTAGCCTCTCCCGCGCCTTCGGCTGCAGTTTTTCGTTAATTTTCGTTTCACGTCGCATACATAAAAATTCATTAAAGACAGTCGTTGACTGTCGACTGGCTTGTAAATGAAATTTACTACTGCCACCGTTTTGCGTGTTGTTTTTCAGCTTTTGCTCTGCTTTACCTGCCGCTTCGTTTCGTTTTGCTGTTCGCGTTTTGCCTTTTCCTGCATTTTTTACTCCCACACGCAAACACACACGTTATGAAATTTTTGGCACCTGCTTCTGTCGCATGATTCGCTACTCGCTCTGTTTCTGTAAGGCTCTATGTGTGTGCCGGGCATCGAGTACTTAATCGAACAGGTGGCCGTTGTTGCAGTTGAATGGTTATCGATAAACGCTGTACAGTTAATCGTTTTGAAATTAAACCATTTCACTAGAACTGCAAAATTAAAGCTATTTCTATATTATTGCTTTTGCTTCCGAGTATTTTGCGGCTTTGTTTTCGTACTCTAGTTGTTGTTCATGTTAATGACATGCCCAAGCGACGGCCCTGTTCGTGACTTTTGCCAGATTTACGCTTACCGCTTACTGCTTACCGACCGACCGACTGACTGTTGCCGCAGCCGCCGCCTGCCTCTGCATTTATCAAGTGTATTATGACGTAGCGCCTAGACAAGTCAAGCCACAGCGCCCCCAAATGCAGCCCACAGTCAACGAACTTTGACATCGTCTCTCGCACTGCTTTCTATCGTGTTCTCTTGCTCTCTCTCCCCCTGCCTAGTTCGCGTTATGCTTTTAGTTGTGTTTTTGTGAATGAAATTTGTAATACGATGCTGCGGGTGCACAGTGGGTCAATTGCAATATTTTAAAGATTCAAGATTTATGCAAAAATCAGCATTCAATTAATTTTAATTTAGTTGAAAACTTCTTTGTTCCGCTGACAATGAGAAAAGTCTTTCTTATTGTTTATTTAAGTCTTGTTTTGGCTGAACAAAGACGCATTCCAACCTGTAAACTGCATGATTCACCTGTATTTTACCTTCGACAACTACTACAACTAATTTATGCATAAAATTTGCTAAGAATTTGTGGTCACATTATTTATACTTTTTATAGTTTTCTTAGAGTTGAAAAGCATTCCTATCTGTCACAAGATTTTATCTATTACACCCACTGTGCGACACTGTCGTGTTCTATGGCAGTTTATTGACTTGCCGCAGCGTCGCGCGCGCGCGTAAATAGTGTGACCCTATTTTTAGACGGAGCAAAGGAAAATTTATGCCCAATTATGCAGATTTCTACAACACACACACCCATCTGCTGCACATCTGTTCCCTGTTGTCTGTTCTAAATTCTCCCCTTCCATAATAACAATAAAAATCTCTAATGCAGTTGCATTTTGTTGATTTGTTTGTTTTTGCAGGAGTTGCCACAGTTAATTTGGCCAGAGCGGCCAGCCGAGAAAGCAGCGCGAAATGCATCGCTCCCTAAAGCCGCACACATGCACGGCACAAGCTAAGAAGGTACAGCCGCCGACAATACCTGGGGATCAACAACAGGGCACGCCTTCATCGCCACTTGGACACCATCAGGCACAGATACCGCTCTACCGTTTAAGCGGACCACTGCGACATCATCAGCAACTGCAATTGGATGATGGAATTTGCAGCATGAGCGGCAGTAGCATTGTCTCCTCGCCCTCACTGGAGGAGGGCGGCTTTAATTTGCCACGCGAGACGAGCGTGGCACTACGCATGAAGGATGAGGTGGCGGCAGGTGGAGCACCTGCTGGAGCTGGCAACAAACCAATCACAGCACCAGCTCCAACTCTACCGCCCAGCATTGTGGCATGCCCACCGCCAGTTTTCTGTGCCACACTTCGTGAACCCTTGACCCACAAGGCGGCCGTTTATTACCATCAGCAACTGGCATTGCAGGAGGATCAGGGCATTGATTTAACCCAATCACCGGGACGTGATTCGCCGGGTTCATCATCGGGTTCCGCTGGTTCTGGTTCACGTCACAGCACAGCCAGTTTGGACTCGGGTCGTGCCTCATCCTATTTAACCGGTGTCTCCTCATCGGGCGCTTCCATACGCGCTCCGCTCTCCTCGCCACGCTGCAGTTCGGTCAGCTCCTGTTCCATTGGCAGTGTGGATCGTCAGCGAAATGATGAGCTAATTATCGATTGGTTACTGGAGATGAAACATGAGGAATACGCTCAACTCTTTATTGCCGCTGGCTATGATTTGCCAACAATTGCACGCATGACGCCCGAGGATCTCACCGCCATTGGCATCAAGAATCCGCATCATCGTGAGCGCATTAAGCAGCGCATCGATAAACTCCAAGTGCTCGACAATTTGCCACACTTTGTGCCGGTAAGTAAAGAATGAAATCAAGTAAACAAAACGGCGGTGAAACGAGCCCAGCAACGAACCAGTTCCGCTTTTTCTATCTAATCAGCTAAACAACTCGTGATATTTGCATAAAGCCAACTTAGTCATAAGTCATACACTTGGCAATTTGTCAAATTGGCATTAATTAACGTTGGTAAGAAGTGAACAGAGCTAGGGATGGGAGTTACTCGTTTTAGGTACTCGTTAAGGTAGACAACGAAGGAAGAGACCGTAAAATTTACGAGTAGTTAAGAGTTACTTTAAATAACAAGCTAAAATGGCATTTAATCTTAGATAAATCAAAAATATATCAGTAAAAGTAACGAATTATTTTATACTAGTCAAGAATAACCAGCGAATAGCAGTGAAAGTAACGAGTAGCTTAATGAAAGTTAATAAAGATTAACGAATCAAAAGCTAACGCCGCTTGTTACTTACACGTTACTAGTCTTGTAGAATTCTTAAACTTTTTATTGTGCTTGACCATCGTTATAATAGCTAACGAGTGACACTTAAAGTAGCGAGTGACAATTTAGACTGAACGTATTTGGCTTTGTAGCTTACTTTTTACTAATATTTGCTGTAGATCGCTGATGTTTTCTATTTCAAACAACTTTAAAGACCAACGAGTAACGAGTTAATGTAGATTAAACTTTTTTAAGTGATCTGTCAAACTTCTCTACGCATCTTTAGGTTAAGAACTGTGTCAATAACCAAGATGCCATCAAATTAACGCATTTGTTGCTCTCAAACTTGGCGTTATCAGATTGATTAGCGCACTTAAGCTGATTTTGTAAGCCTCAACGTGATGCCAGCAGTTAATTAGCTTAATTAACCAAGAGCTAATAACTATCAGTTGGTATTAAGATGTAAAGAGATCGTCTACGTATCTCATCTCTAGTCCCTGTCAGAGTTATTCCAACTCGTTCGCTTTCTGTTTGTTTGCTGGTTGTTTATTTTTGCAGCTTATCTTGAAAATATTTCATTAAAAAAGCATTTGCAAAACTTGTTTCCCACATACTGAGAGGGGACCCACATAAAAAAGCGCCGTCAGCAAGTTTTTTACTTTATATTATTGTTAATGAAAGAATTTCGTTAAATATGCACACATTAATTCCCATCAACAATTCATTAAACACAGTTGGCAACATAAACAAAAGCTATAGCCCTCCCTTTCCTGTCTCCCCCTCTCTCTGTCTTGTGTCTGATGCCGTTTCAGGTGACATTTTATGCCAGTTGTGGTACTAGGAGTGACTTTGGATTAGTTGGGGACTTAACGAGGCTAATTGAGCGACATGTTTGAAGTGATCTTTAGCACTGATCTAATCCGACAGATTAAAGTACTAGTCAAGTGCATGTGCGAGTGTCAATTAACTTGAAATATGCAGATATTGAGATTTTATAAAAGTGTTATTAATAATCGTTCGTGATCGTTAGTTGGTGTTTCCACAGAATCTTTCAGTTTGCATTACTCATAGCTTTTTCTGTTGAACTTTTTAGCGTTTACTCGCTTAATCTACATGGGCAACTGCTCTCAACTTCTGTCAATATTTAACCCAACACGTGACTCAGACACGTTGTCTTATCCACTATATGAATTTTTATTATTTTGTTTTATATGCGACAATATCCGACCGAAATACGTGACATAACGAAATGCAAGCAATTGTCTTATCGTTATGCACTCCACGTGCAGCCCAAAACAAGCCCGTGATACTAGTTTTGTTTATCCAAGCCCAAATGTGGTGATCAGGCCCTCTTAAAGGCCCAAATTGAGCATTACGTTCAACATAACCTAACAATTGTAAGCGTTCAATCGTTGAACGTGCTCAAAACTTGGATCAGACGGGAAAACATAAATATTATTATTATTTATATCTTTATTGTTAGAAATTTTTCTACTTTTTACTATAAATCGTTAAAGTTTTTTATGGGTAGCAGTAAAAAGTAACGAGTAGACATTAATACGTTTAATATCTGAGGAGTAGTCGTATAAACTAACGAGTGCCAATGTGTGATTCACCTACAAGTTGGTCTAAAGTTTAATTTGACGCCATATTTTTCTTGTACTCGTTATAATAAGCAACGAGTAGCAGTAGATGTGCGAATTATAAGTCAAATCTGGCAGTAAATTTAACTAGTTAAGTTACGAGGAATAGGTTACTAACCAAAGAATTGATTTGCCTCTATTTTAAGCACTCTACTCGTTAGTATATCCAACGAGTAGCAGTTATAGAAGCGAATAATAAAAGACACCTGATTAATCTTTTAGTTTTGCTGTAAATAAAACTTATATAACTAATAAGCTTGGGTAAATCACATTCTCCTGTACTTTTCTCGTTATAAAATCTAACGAGTAGTATTTACAGTAACAAACGACAAACGCTCGATAAAATAAACTAACTACTAAACTTATTACCTGTAAATTGTATCACAGTTTGCCTTTATCTGCTACACCTCGTCTAGATAGGCTATAATCTACTTTTTTTTCGATAGTAATAATAGAAATGATATGACAATAATTTTATCGTAGGAGAAACCATCGACTGCAGCTCTCAGAGCCACTACTGACACTCTTTGTTAAGGTAATCCAATCAAAATATAATTGAAATATATTCAAAATGGATTTATTTCCAAGCCAAACTCCAATGGAAATGACAGAATACAAAATACGTGCAACGTTCACGTTGCCAACAATGAAAACCGTCAACAAATATAATCTGTAGCTTTAGCTACGTCTCTGATTCATTTGGGTTTCGTCAGCTACTGAAATATTTTTCCATTTCCCACTCCCTCGCTCCACTCCACTCCAGCCACCCACCTGTTAAATCGTGGGCACTAAGCTGCCCACCTGCATCTAATGAATACGCTTACAAAATGCAGGCATTTTTCATGTATCTTTCTATGTTTCTCTTTCCATACACTGCAATTATCATTTATCGCATCTGATGTGAATCTCGTATTTGGTTCAAAATTCGAACCACATTCCATAGTTTAAGTTTTAGTTTCAGTTTCAGTTTGCTTAATTGCTTGTTTCAAATTATAACCTGCGGTTGGTTTTTTTGTTCAATAAACTATTACAAATTTGTTGCTTACAGTTATCATTAAAATCTTTTTGTTAAGTTTTTTTATGAAAAATTGTATTTCATTTGCCAATAACTCAAAGCTGCCAAAATGACCTCAGCTTTTGTCTGTTTGTGTTAGCAAAAAAAAAAATAAAGCTAAAAATCATTTTAGAATTTTGTTTGTATCTCTTTGCATATATTTATTTTATTTTTATTGTTTTCTTTTTCGGTATTAGTTATTGTTACTGTAGTGTTTGTAGTTGTTTGTTTAACGCGGCTTCGTGACTGTTTTTCGCAAGTTTCTGCGGTCGAGACCCTTATCGCACTTGGAGCACTCCGTGGAGCGACAGAAAAACTTTTGTTGATCTTGGGCGACAACGTCGCCTTGGGTGTGGCCACAAACTGCAGACGGGGACGTGGGTGGAGCAGGTACTTACATCATCTTCACATACGACTATGTATCTTAGTATCTTAGTGTGTTGATGAAAGTGCGGGATACCCTCATTAGCCGACATTCTACCAGATAGTTGTGTATATACTTGAACACACAGCTACAGATACATTTTCCAACATGCACAAACGACGCTTTCTTTATCTGGCCAACGAAAAAGGAAATAAAGCGAAATACCTTAGAAAAAAGGTTATTAAACAACACGTTATGTTGTTGCCAATCTCTTTTGGCCCGGCACATTCTCTCTCATACCACAAAACAAAAAGCAGAAAAGCAGAAATAAAACCGCAATCAAGCAACGACCTTGACGTTGTTGTTGTCGCCGTTATTAGACACTTTTAAATGGTATTTAGTTTTCGGCCTGACGTACTCTCATATTTGGCCAAAGTATATACACACACACGCACACACACGCACACACTCTTGTCTATATACTCTTTTTGGGTACATACAATTTGCTTAAATAAAACCAGTTTTTGTTTGTTGTTTTCTTTTGGTCACCATCGTGGTTAATGTGGCTGCTGTGGCTGTGTCTGTGGCTCTGTTGCTGTTGTCGTACCATATGCTACCTGCTAATGAGCTTCAAAGTAGAAAACAAAATATACATAGCATAAATTTATATATAAACAGATATCTGTCGATATCGTCGAATGACGTTAAGCAAATATTTCTTTTTGATTATGTTGGAAAAACAGTTTCTGTCGTGGAATGCTCACTACAAATATCAAATAATTAGCAGCTCCGGATTGCGATTGAATTAGCGTAGAGTTGGTTCAACTGGAAAGCAAATTGGAAAAAGGCAGGAAAGCTGAAAGTGTCATATATATATTAATCTAATATGAAGACTGGACTTGGTTTTATTACTCCAATGTTTGGACTACTTTCAATTTAAATAAAGTTTTGAATTTTAAATTTTCAGCTCAGAACCCTTTTAAAAGTAGTATAATGAGCAGTGATTTTTAGTGCCTTTTGTAGACTTCTTATAACATGTTTTTTTAGAAAGATTTATAGTCTCAATTTTAGCAGAAGCTTTTCGCTTAGACTGTGTAGATTCTTGTGGTAAAAATGAGACACTAACTTATAATTTAAATAATTAAAACTAACAGAACATTTTAGACTTAACTGCAGACTCCTAAGGTTTATGTAGACTTTAAAAACCAGAAATAAAATACGAAAACAAAATGTGTGAGATACTTTTCGTTACCAAAATCAAGCTACTAAAGAGCGCTTAAAAGTCTAGACTTTCTTGTAGATTTGGTTGTTATAATCACAGCTGACAAATCATAATTAAAATGTGATAATTTGTGGCGCCAAATGAAACAGAAAAATTTCCATGAAATTGTTGCGCCCTTGAAAAGTCTATAAAACTTGAGTTAAAGCCACAAAACTAGCGAGTAAATGAAAGAGTGAACAGGAGGGAGAAGGAGGGAGTGAAAGAGAGGAAGGGAGGGAGAGGGGTAACAGCATCCACAACATTCACATCATTCACAATTCGCTTAATTAAATAGAAATCAGCGGCAATTTAGACAACGTCTAGCAAAATAGCAAAAGCTTCAAAATTTATTAACACGTCACACGAAAAAAAACAAGAAGTGAAAAAATTACTAGTAGAAGAGACGAGAGTGGAGTAAGGCGACTGTAAAAGGCCCTGTAGTTGAAGTAATCAATAAGAACAGAGTTTAGTTGGTGTTTTAGTAGTTCGAATCAGCTGAGTATAAATTAAAACCGGACTATAAAGTGCGAGTTTCATTAAAAAGGTAAAAGGCAAGTCAAAAATGCATAAGACACGTCATTTGCCTACCCAATTCGGTTGTGCTAGCTCTTAAAGTCTTGAAATCG
Organism: Drosophila acutilabella; assembly: GCA_035046005.1. Taxonomy (NCBI): domain Eukaryota; kingdom Metazoa; phylum Arthropoda; class Insecta; order Diptera; family Drosophilidae; genus Drosophila; species Drosophila acutilabella. Next base: position 7,713,258 of record JAWNOK010000024.1, on the reverse strand, counting down.
GATCAACGGCTGGTAATGATCGAGAATATATATACTTATGGAGTCGTTTACGCCTTCCCTTGCCTGTTATACAAATTCCATTTCGACAAACTTAATATACCACTCTACTCCTTTAGAGTACAGACTCTAAAAACTGTTGATGATTTTTGACAGAGTTGTATTACATGCGTACATCGGCATGCCTGTGGGTATGGGTGTGCGTGTGTGTGTGTGTGTCTGGTTGTGTGTAGACTTCGGCTACCGTTTAACGACAGACAACGAGTTTTGTGTATCTGTATCTCTCAGTTTCTACTCGTTTCTTTATGTTTTGTGCTTTGACGCGATTTATGTCATATCTTATCAATTACAACTGATTAGAGCTGCCGTCGAGAGCTCATCAAGCATCAGGCAGTGCCCAGTAAAAAGTATACAGTGGGTACAAACACTCCCCTTCGCGGCCCCTACCACCCCCTAGGCATACCCTACAGTTGACAGTGGATGGGGTATATGGTGTCTGGTATCAGTGCTTTTGGCCTGGAATTAGTTCATGGACAATTTGTTGCTTGGCTGCTCCCTCTGATGGGGTTGAACCTAATCAAATGTGATTAGCCGTCACACACACACTGATCGACTTTATATTTAATACTCTCTCTCTCTTCTGATATTTTTAGGGCTCTATTGAGGAATGGCTGCAGCTGTTGCGTCTGGAGGAGTACATACAGCCGCTGCTGGAGCAGAACTACAAGACGGTGCGCGATGTCACCCAAGTGACTTGGGAAGATCTCGAGGACATTGGCATTGTCAAGTTGGGGCATCAAAAGAAAATTCTATTGGCCATCAAGCGAGTCAAAGACATCATCAGCGGCAAATGGAATCCAGGTGGTGCCAATGCCTATCAACAGCAGGTAAGAAGCGTCTAAGTGTAAAGACTTAAAGTTAGAGGGTGTGTCTATATTAGTAGTAGCCTAAGTTAGTACAAGTTTGCGCTTATTTATAAGCAACACAATAGTTGGGGTATTAAGTGTTAATAACTTTTAGATGGCGAAGCTTTAGACGTTAATAGAGTTGCCATCTTAATCAATTTTTTAAGGTCGATTAATTATTATTTTAATGGAAAGATAACTTTTTATTTTATTGTACAATTTATGCATTATTTAAACATTAAATATTACGAGTAATTAATTTACGTTTATTGTCTTTTTTTTTATCAATTTTAATTTATGATTTAAAAAATACATTAAAGCTAATGTTGTTATTAGTTAAGTATTCATTGCATTTTACTGTCATTTATTAAATACTTTTCAAAATATTTTTATTGTAAAATGTTTAATTAACTTGCAATTTCTTTTAATTGATTGATTTAACATAAACATTAAGCTGCCTATTGAATTTACTTATGTTTACTTTTTTTTTTAACTTAAAGGATTAAAAAAAATATTAGGAAATGTTTTTTCGACTTAAAAACAGTCAAAATTTATACTTATTTAATTTGTTAATTATTTCTATCTGTAAATTAATTGTTTAGTTATAAAATTGAATACTTTTAAAAGCCCACAAAATACTAATTTATTTTAATGTTTTTTAAACGCACATTTATTGAGGCATATAAGTTTCTTTAATACAAAAATGTTTATTAATTTTGTATAATATTTTTACTATTTATTTATTATATGTATACCCATTTTACTTTAACCCTTTGATTTCATATTTATTTTGTGTTCTTTCTGTTTCATTTCGTTTACTTTCATAATAATTTAACGACTGATTAGGAGTACCAACAACAACAACAACAACAACAACGCAAGCCATGGCAATTCAATGTGCCCATACCGAGCACGCCATCCTATGTGCCAACGACACGGGTCTCCTGGGACGACACAAAGATCTATGCGATGAGCAATGCGAGTGCGCTGGTCAATGGTCACAGCGGGGGTCACCTGGGTGGTGCCGCCAGCGGGGGGGATGCCTATTACTGCACGGGCAGTAATCACGAGTGTTGCAATGGCAACGATGTGGTGCTCATTAAGGTGGGTGCTACAAGGGTTCTCGACAAATGTCGGTTGTCAGTTTACAGTGGTTGTCGTTGTCCTTGAACTTTAAGTGCCACATGTCATATGCCACATCCCACACGTTTACTAATGCACACGCTGCTCTTCATTTACAGGTGCGTCAGCCGCGCGGCAAGAGCCTGGAATCGCTGGAGGACATACACGACAACAGCACGCGCAGCCATTTGACCTTTAGTCACTACACCACCACGGACTATGGACACTTTGGACCGCCCACAACAGCCGCTGCAGCGGCAGCTATGGCCGCAGCTGCCACACTACAACAGCAGCAACATCATCAGCTGCTACAACAGCAGCAGCAACAGGCAGCTGCAGCACGTCTGCTGGGCAACAATGCGGCTGCAATGGCTTGGCGGCGTTCCTATGACGATGGCGACATAACACCCACCAATGATGCCACACGCGAGCTGCTCTACGAGGAGGGAGGCGGCACCTTGCCACGCCAGCAGCGTGGCATACTGCAGCGAGCTGTGCTCAACACTATGCCGCCACTGGAGCATCATCACTACATGAATGCAGCGGCAGCGGCGGAGTATGTGACAGCCGGTGCTGCAGACGGTGGAGCAGTAAGTCAACCAAATCCATCAACTACCAGTCCTTAGTATTAACCTTTATTTCCTTCCCCTTTAGGCCTATTTGAGCGGCAGTCCCATGTCGGGCAAGAAGATTGCACCGGAGCCACCGCGTCGTCACTGCAGCATACGCAATTCGCGTCAGTTGAGCGTGGAGTCATCACCTCAAGCCGGCGTAGCAGCAACAAATCAACAGCAACAACAACAACAATCACAGCAGCAGCAGCAACACATGTTTTATGGCCACACAGCGCAGCATTGGCAGCAGCAGCAGGCAGGTGGGAATGCACAGCAGCAGCAGCAACCGATCTACGCCAACTATGCGACCATACAGCAGACAACCGCTGAGATACACTGCGAGAAGTATCATGATAACAAGTCGAACTCCAGCATTGATTCGATTGATACGATACCGTTTGCCAACGAGAACACTGGCACCATCAAGCAGCGTCTGCTCAATCGCCAGGAGCTGCAGGCGGGAGCGAACGGTGGAGCGGTAACTGGTGGACACCATGCGGCAGGCACGCATTTGCATTCATCTAGCTCCAGTTCCAGTTCATCGTCCACGAACACAATTGCCAACATTGCGCACTCATTTCACTCGCTGAAATCTTCCAGTTCGCTGCATGATGCGACACTCGCTCGCAGCGATAGCATGAACAGTACAGCGAGTGCGAGTGCCGGCAGCAGTGCTTTGCTCTTGCGTTCACCAACACTGGACATGGCCAGCAGTGGCAGCAGTAACAGTGTTGTGGACCCAGCTCCAGTTGTAGCCACCGCGGCGTCGCCTGAAGCAGCAACAGCCGCAGCTACAGCAGTAAACGTGAATACAGTGCCACCAAAAGTATCGGTCAATGTGCTCAACGATATTGGCAACATGCTGGCAAATCTAACCGATGAACTGGACGCCATGTTGGAGGAGGAGAAGCGTGTCGGTCTCAACATCGACAGTGAATAGTCGAACACACGCGCCACTCGCAGCAAGAGCAATCCGAAAGCAAAGTTTCCTTAAGTCGAACCACCACAACTACAACCACAACAAACACACTCGTCGCCCCCCGAAAACGAACGAGAGCATTAACCACGTAGTGTAGCTGAATTGTTTGTAATTTGTAGTCAAGAAAAGTTCTTGGTTTGTTCATTTAGCCATTGTCAGTTTTGTTTTCTATGTACTTTAATTTAATTATACTTGTAAGTTATGTACAATTCGTTGCTCAAGTATAACGAGTGCTTGTAACGAGTGCAATGTAACGATCAAGTCTATAACTTTGTTAGCATAAAGAAAATTAAATCAAATCAAGTGTTGCATTTATATATTTTAAATATTTATAAATTATTTATGAATTGCGTAATTTGTTAGACATTCCAAAACTTAAAGAAACTATTTAACTGAATGCTAACAGAGTTATACTCGATTTTGTTTGTAATTTTTTATATAATGCTAATGACATGGCCAGAATTATTAATTATTATTAGTACGATTCGCATGCACAAGAGTAATGTGTGTAGATTTAGTGTTACTTGATCAACTAAAACAGAAAAGCTTTTGAAACACGTATACTTTTGTACTTTCCCTATGACAAAACCGATCAGAACCGAACAGAAAGCATAAAATATTTAAACAAATTATGAAAATTAAGCGCAAATATGCAACAATTGCATAGTTAATATATATAGCGTTAAATAAATATATATATAATAAATATTTAACAACAACAAAAATCATTTATATGGCGAGTATTTAGTGGTTTGATACTATATATATATATATTATATAAAAATAAATTTATAAACAAAAAATAGCACACAGACAAGAAGAGGATGAAGAAATCGCAACAACTATTTAGTAAACATTTCTACTACATGAGCTACAAGTTTTCAGTTTCTTAAAACAATTGTAATTTTATTTTCAAACTTAATTCAGTTTTTTAAGTAATTCGCATATATATATTTTAAATATGTATACAAAAAACAAAACAAGATCTATATGAATGAATGTATCATTAAGTGTTATTCCATATAAACTATAAAACAAAATGCATTATATTAAATATAAAAATTATATTAAATATATATAAATAAAAATATTTTAGCGTTAGAATAAGCAATGCTAAATAACGTATAGAAATTCCGTGGTATACACTTCTATTGCCTTTCTTTATAATTTACTTAAATAAAAATTTTGTAGTAAAAAAATATATAAATCTATGTATTTGTTTTTATTTTTAGATATGTCATTATGATTTTCAGTTGTTAAGCAACAATATTTTGCGCTAAATAAATTTGTTTTTGGTGCGCATATCATTAGAAAATGAAAATTTAAATTGAAATATACATATATGCATATACATACATACAGACAAAATATATATACATTTATAAATTAACAAAAGCAAAAGAAGTCACAGAACATGTAAAGCACATAATGGATAAAAAGAATCAAATGATCAAAAGAAATCAACAAAAACCAATAAAATACAATTTCATAGTAATTGTCAAAGTGTTTTTATTCCATTTTAATCATTTATTTATTTATTTACACAATTATAGTTTTTACTTTGAAATTCAATTTAAAATTACCGCCATTAATAGTTAACATTTTCACTTAACAGTTTTGCTCCCACCTACTCCTCCCTGTTAAGTTTTCGGACTACTTCTAGCGTTACTCACCACTGTGCAGACTTTGGTATTTTCGTTCGGTATATCGATAACTTTTCTTAGTCGCAATAAAATGCATTATTTCGCTGTTAGCCAATTGCGACCACACTGAGTCTGCTTTTCACTTACACCGCGTTCGGACGCTCCAATAATTTTAAGATAGTCCTAGCATTTATAACGAGAGTAATAATATTAAAATACTCCACCACAACAACACCAACTACAACAGAAGTTTGTGCAGCAACAATTAGTGTTATTTGTCTTAATTTATATTTGAAATCGTGATCTTTTATTCGTCCTCGTCTTGGATTCTTTCGCAAGCGTCGCAGTATAAGAAATGCCATTATTTCTTTATTTTATTTAATTTACCAAATTCTTAGTGAGGAGAGTGTTTGCATAATCTTCAAAGTACAAACACACACCACACTCATACACACAAGTGATTGTTGATGAAATAAAATCTACTATAAAAGTAGCGTCCCCAGGCAGAGCCAAAAAAAAAGAACGCTGGCCAATAAATGCAAGTGAAAATGCAAATGCAAAATAATTAAAAAGGCGCAAATAAAGCAAATAGCAGCTGGCGACAAAAGTGAAAACTAATTGAAATAGAAACCTTGTGTCATTTGCATTGGATACGCAAATTAATTGCTTTTGGATTTGGCAAGCGTGAATATTAAATTTTTGTGCAGTGCAAAATGTCAAACACTGAAGACAGCGAGCTGGACCCGCAAATTCAGGTGAGAGCATAAGCCAAAATGCACGTGTATTCCTTCTCTCCCCTTTTGCTCCCACACCCACAAATCGGCTGACTTGGTGCCAGGCCGTGACAGGCGCAAACAGCCAGTAGCAACAAAAAAAACAACAACAAAAGTACTCAGCTGTAGAGTTGCCTTGGCCAGTTTTGTTGTTGTTTTATCATTAGTTGTCTTTGTCTGTAAGTGCTCTCTTTGTTTACATGCTCTTCCTTCTCTCCCTCTCTCTCTCACGCTTTCTGTTTCGTTATGAATAAGTGTACTATTTAATTAGTTTGACAACTTGTCAAAGCCTTTCGCAGGAAGGCAGTGGTGCGAGTTTTTGCATTACGCTTTGCGTTTTACATTTTTTATTTCGCTTTCGCATGTGCCTTTTAAACGCTTCACTGCATTTTGTTGCTTAACTTGGACAGCAACAATAAAAATCAATTTTCAAAGCATATTTGCCCGGTAATTATACAAATTGTGCGCTTCCTTTAATGAAACTGTTAAATATTCATGGGAATTGTATTGATCAATTGACAAAGCAGCTCACCCACCGTTCTGTTGCTTTGTCTCTGCGCATCTAATCCCAGATTCTCTTACTCTCTCTCTCTCTGTAACTGTCTCTCTCTCTCTCTCCCTCTCCTTTGCACTAAACATCAATGTCCATGTCCTTGTCAAGTGTTTTTGTCTTGCTACATATTTCCAAGTAACTGCATTTTACGCTCATCTTCTTTGTGCGTAATTTGGAATTCACGCTCATGCATATTCTATTTACACATACATAAATACGTGCGGGAAAGTAAGTGTGAGTGTGTGTGACCAAATCCCAACTTAATTGCACTGTTGTTGTTGTGCTTAAGGTGCGACTCAAAGAGTGCAAGTGGGAGAGCAATAATCACAGTGGAATGCTTAGGAATGGCAATGTCATGCATAATTTCGAAGCATAAGGAAATTCCGAAATGCCGACGCCAGCAAATGAAAACAAATACGCAAATTTTTGCCTTAAGCAAATATAATAATATTATTTGTTTGTTGTTTTTACTTTGACTTGCTGGCATTAAAAAAACGCTTCGTGCGCAGTTTGAATAAATTAAGCGAGGCTTTGTTTTGCTTTATTTTATGCTCGATACTTTGTATTTCGAAATAGTAAGCAAATTTTTAAACAAACTCACACGTAATATGAAAAGCAAAGCAATTTATAACCTTTTGAATAATTTCTAAACTTTGTAATGTACTGCCTTTATAGAAATGAAACAAAGTCTATTATTGGCCGGCCGCAGTTTGTTTATTTATAAACACAGCCAAGTGGGAGACCACAAAAAATAAACGATAACAAAATAAAAGTCTCACGCTGAGCAAAAAAAAAAAAAGTTAACAAAAAAAATTTGATGCGCGGCATGTGATTTGATTGAAAATTTTTAAAATAACAGCGAGGCGTTCTACGTGTGTGCGCAAAATGTAGTTTTATCTAAATTCTGTAAAATTATATTTTTGGCATTAACTTTTGTGTATTCCGCGAATTTGAGCTCAACAAACCTTGCCAAACTTATCTCTATAACTAATTGCAAACTAGTTTGCGAACTCGCATGATATAATACACCAATATATGTTCATCGATATGTATTTTGGTTGTTTATGCTGTTGTTGTGCTCGTTTGGATGGATTTTTTATGTTTTATGCACCACTTCCGCTTATTAAGACAACGGTTTTTTTTTTGTTGTTGCTGCTCTGCTAAATTGAGTTTGTTTATCAATGAAATATTTAGCGCGTGCAATTTTTTGTTGTTGCACGTTGTCTTATCACGCGAACGGAGAGTGGGACAAAAGATAGTCAGAGATAGAAAAGAGTAACAAAAGATAGAAAGATAGAAATACGTCGTTCAAAGCACTTGATGACGTCTGCTTGCGTACGACAAAAGAAAGCCAAGAGACAAGATAAGTAAAGCGTATAAACATCGTCTTTATCTGCGGTTTAAACAGCTGTTTCACTGTTGTTTTTTTTCTCTTCAGTTGTTGAGTTCAACTGAATTTGCTTTATAAGTCTGCCACCCACTGTCGTCACCCACGCGCGTCAAGTGACATTACCATCGAAAGTTTAGTCATTTTTTTGGGGACTTTTTCGTGGGCATTAAAACTTTCCTCGTCATTGATTGTATAATTAATCGTTAATTATCTAAGACACGATAACAGCCATAATCTGTATGTCGATAAAAAAAAGGTGTAAAAAAAGATTAGAAACTTTTACCTTTTTCATAATATTTTTGTAGTTTATTTAATTGACAGTTTCAGTGAATTTTATAACTAGTGTCACAGTAGCTTACACCTGTATTCAATTTCCAATACCAATGTTAATAAAATTAAATTTTTAATATCAACTTTAAGCTGTTACCTTGTATTACTTGATAATTTGATTACCAAAAGAAACATTATACACGTCGGACAAGCATTATGCTAATGACTAATAAACTTGATACCTCGAGACGCGTAATAGAGAACAAAACAAATTTCGATGAATCACAAGAACACAACTGACATGTCATATATAGTATAATTAAACGTGATATGCACTTATAAGGTTTACTACTAATGACTCCAAAAACAACGTAAAATCAACACAATAGAAGGAAATTAATTGGAAAATGTAAATTGTGTTTGTGCTACCTGTGGGAATCAATAAAAACTTCTGACTAAACACATATTATTTTACACATGACGTAAATGTTATTTTGAGCCGTAAGCAGCAAAACAAAGAGCATATATTGGACTCTTATGTCATTTTTATATTGTAGAAATATAAAAGACACAAATGTTTAATTTAAAAAAGCATAAATAAAAAAATTTCCACTTGGCAGCGGTGGGATTCGAACCCACGCCTCCGAGGAGACTGGTGCCTTAAACCAGCGCCTTAGACCGCTCGGCCACGCTACCACATGTCGGTGCGACGCACAAGTTTATTTCTCAAACTCTCAGTGTCACTTGTCAACGGGCTATTTATACGGACAGTGCAACACTCGGACAGCAGCAGGAAATTTATTTATTTTAAGCGCTGAACATTTTGAAAATTGTATTTACATAAAGCAACTGTTTTGTTTGTGCACTTGTGCAACAACGAGGAACTCCCACACTATGGACATGTATCTGTATCTGAACTCGCCATCGACTTTGCTTATTTAATATAACGCACTTGCTTTATTGCTTCATTTTTTATGTGTAAGTGCAGCTCAGTTCGCTTCAATTTACAAATGCCATAACTGCAACGAACTTACTGTGGGTATGCTGGTTGAGATACAGATACAATTGTTGGTTGATTTGCTAGTGTATCTTATAATTCGGTTTATCTACGTAACTTTCTATTTTCGTTCCCTTATACATTTTTTTTTTGTTGTTGTTAAAGCGCAAATTGTTTGTCGTTTTTGTTTGTTCGTCTGCGACTCTTCAACAAGGCCTCGAGGCGCCATCATCATTATCATCGTGAGCCGTCGCCTCTTCAATGATGCATAACAAAAATCTGTGGCAAATGTCGGCAACATTTTGCCGTCGGTTACCGCACTCAATTTGCATTTGTTGTTTGTGCAATTTGCTTTAATTAATTAATTTCTATTGGCAACGAGCCTAACAATTTAGTTACGTATTATAGTTTCTGCTGATTGTTGTACACACTTTTAAATGATATTAACCAATGATTTGACAATAAATACACTTAATTATTGCTAATAGTCAAGTAGTTATTTCCGCTCTTTAAATTATGTTATTGCCACTTTTAGTTCGAGTTAATACATATTATCTATCGTACAAACATATTTATAAAGAGTAATCTTATCAAGCTTTAATGCCTCTAACACGACGATTCGAAGTTCACATAGAAATTACTTTGAACAGGTGTAATACTGCTATATTTACTAATTAGTAATGCATTTTACAGCATAGAAGATTGATTAACTCCACTTAGCTTAACCTAAAAGAATATATCTTTTAACCCCCATTTTCTGTGTTTTTGTTTGAACTGCGATAAAGAGTTTGAAAGCAAAAAAATTGACTAATCACTGCTACTTTGGCTTGGTCTGAAGTCAAAGACTTTCAAGCACCTGTCTGCTCCCTATCTCCCTTTCTCCCTCTATATCTCTGACTCTTTCTTTACTCTCTTTTGTGTACATTATTCATTATCGGATTTTCAACATCTTTGCTTTTGCATACTTGACATAACTTTTCATCTCCTTTGTTTTTGTTTTCTTTCTTTTTTTTGGGGCTCAAGTCTTGGGCTAATTAAAATTGTTTCGCCCAATTGCGTTTTAGCCAAGTTACGCTGAATTGTTGTTGCTATTTGTTTGCATTTGTTGGCTACAGATTTAGGCGGCGTGACATACTCTTTCTGTTTCATTTAAATCTATGTAACTACCACTTTCCCAGTGTCGACACTTGAGCTAGTTTAGTTTTAGCAACCACATTCCCTTTTCTTTACTCCCCGCCTTCGTTTTAGCCACTTTCTATTAGCCTCAAAGTAACAAAGTTGAAATCTGCGTTAATTGCCTCTGCCCCCAATGCGTATACAAATACACAAATACACATATAAATATATTTATTTTATGTAGTTTCGTTTGTAACTTTCCGCGGATTGTGACGCAAATGCGAACGCTATGAGTTGAATGTCCTTTGATGACTTTCTAGCTTTTGTACACTGAAAAAAATCAAGAATACCAAGTGAGAATTTATCCAGAACCTAGCTAAAAGTTGTGTTGTTCCAAATAAATATAAACTGATTGACCCAAACTGCGATATGAAATATTTTAGATGTAAGTACTATTTTTTTCCAGTGTAGCTACTGCAAAAAACAAATCGATGAATAAGGTTTCCATTACGGTTCGCATTTCCTTCTTTGCCAATGTTGACGCAGCAATTGGTAGGAGGATTTCCTGCTGGTACTGAGTTTAGTACTAAATATTGGCAGTTATGGTGCGAGGACACCGCAAGTAGGTCAGGTCAGGTCAACTTGTGCCTACCCTTAGGCTTGTGCTTTTGCTTTGGCTACGGGACATGACAGGACAGGACATCACGCCATATTTGTATGACTGGCGTCATTGCGACTCTACACAGGGTGTGTTCTCAACGGGTTCACGGTGAAGCAAACCAATAAACTAATGTAATATATACGAAGTAAACAAAATTATGAGTGGGCAGAGTAGACCAGTATTTAAAAGGGTATTCTACTGTCTTTATTTGACTTGTCAGTTAGTGAGCAATTAAACTAAGGCTTGCAAATCTCTTTGAGCTCTTAGATAAAGTTTTGCAAATATTTTGGAAGCTTTCATTTTTTGCATAATTATCTTCTAACTTTAAAACTTGAAAATTACGTCTAACAACTTTCACTTATGACTTGTCATAAGTTTTTCGATGTGAAGGACATGCCGAAACAGCAGTCAAGTCGGTAATGCTACCCAGTCGAAAGGCAAACATTAAATGCTTAAGTTTATACACACAACTTTGTTTATTCCCTAGCTGCCTATCATCTTTCAACTTGACTAAAATAAATATCATCATGAGTTTTGGCTAAGGGCGCCCACTTGTCTGTTGGTTGGAAACACGTCATCTTCAAAGATACCAAATAATTGGATATTCAGACGCGCCTTTGGCTACGGCTTTAACCTTTTCCATTTGATTTATATAGTCTGTGACTCAGGTTGAAAATCATTTTGCCCTTTTGAGACCTGACGAATGCAAAAAAACGTCAGCGCATCGCGTGATTTGGTCACATTTCCCGTCTTTGTGGCTTGGTGTACAATATCATGTGATTTTGACCCTGTTTAAGCCAAACTGGAAAACAGACTGTGGACTGTTGTGTAAAGCCAACAAATCAATATTTTAAATTTGATGAGTTTAAATAGCTGAAAGTATTGTGAAATGTTTCTAAAATTCTATTGTGTGATTTTCTTTGAAATTGTTCAGCGAATTTCCAATTTGTACACGTTCCATGAAATTGGCTATAAATTGCCGATATTATCTTTTCATTTGCATCTTTTTTTGGCAAATCCTTGAACTTTGCACAAACGGCATCGTAAATGCACAAAAGTTGCGCAAATATTTATATTCGATTTTACAGTCATCATGTCAGCATTCCGTTTACTTATTTCTTTGTCTATAATCAAATTATTTGCCTACTCACAGCCCTCTCCATAAGTAGGTACAGCTGGCTGTATGGTAAATACCTTGGAAGAAGAAGAAACCCTTCTTTTTTTGAACAACTCAATTGCATTGTCATAAAATTTTTATGATGTCAAGCGAAAGACTTTATTGAATGAAGCTCATTGAACTGAAGGGTAGAGTATGTACATATATCTGCATGTATAGGGTACTTTTAGTTACTTATTTCAGAGGTCTTTGCCTCTTTTAGGGCCGTTCCACACGTTGGCATTAATTAGTGCGCTATCTGTGAGGCCAGGGGGCGTGCTTGTGCCAACTTGTTTGTAACTGTTGTTAGTTTACTATTTTTTGTTGGATTTTAGTGAGTATATTGTTGCATGTTGTTCGTGAAAATTGTTGGGAAATTGTATGGCTGCCTGTGTTAATGGGCAGCATTGCGATGGAAAAACTTTTAATTAACAAGCACTTTGGTAGTCAAAAATGCTGCCCGTACCTGTGCTGTGCCTGTGTCTGTGCTTCTGCCTGTGCCGTGCACTTCCTTTGTGCCGTCGTTGAATGCCAGATGCCAGCAAAATTCCAGGAAAGTTCAACTTTTGAAATTTCTGCAGCGTAGATGAAACTGGTTTTTAGGGGCCAGCCGAAAAGGTAAAACAAACCGGTCTCGTCTCACTCGCAGTCTCAGTCTACGTCTCGGCCTTTAAATCAATCAGCCTCTCCAGACTTGCCCTGCGACGACCTGCTTCATTCACACACATTCATACACACAGTATATATGCATACAGTATATGCTTACCTTTAGATACCTGCGTATATCCGGCATGTGTAGAAGAAATGGCCAGTGACCACGATAAAAATCAAACTGGGACAAGCTTAATAAAAGCTGCTATAAAAACGCTTATATACCTTTATATCTACGTATACAACTTTGTAAATGGAGTAGATACACGCAGACAAAATTCAGATAAAAAACGAAATAAAAATGATAATTACAACCGGTTTTTGTTCGACCAAAACAAACCCAAAACACTCGTAACCACATGCAGTTCAGCGATCCAAAACAATGGGCGGCGTTGATCCACACATCCGCACCGGTCCCGTCCCCCTTGATTTAAAATGGGAATATCAATTGAATTATCTTCAAATAATTTAAGCCGAAAATAAAATGTATTATGCTATAATTAAGTGAATGTTCGTGTAGCATTTGTGGGATTTTTAAATTTTAAGTTTTACGAAATATTTGCATTGTTCAATTGATATTATGCTATCAATTTTATATAAACTTTAATGTATCTCTGTTATTTGAATACATCCCTTAACTTTAAATTACCCACTGTTAAACTGCTGGCAGCTTTTTATTTATGTTATTTAACATAGCTATGTAAGCTGTTATGTTAAGTAGTCAATTTGGCCGATGTTTCGTTGATAATAGAGTGGCGCATTGCGTTGAGCTGCGGCATGTTAAATTAACTCGTGTCCGCGATCGCGAGTTCAAATTCAGCTCATGACCAAAGAACTCTTCAATTTTAAAAAGAATTTTATAAATGATCTCTCTCAATTTTGTGGCATTGCGCCCGCCCCTAGGTTTGCTTTGGAATTGTTGCTCAAAAAGCAATTTCATGTTCACATGGGGCTAAAACAAAGGTTTTGATATCACTCCACGGAGAGAACGCGTTTAACTTCATTGTATAGCGTTCGCTTCACTAACCCAATAAACCACATACCTTCCTTTTTTTTTATATTTTATGCAATTTATATTTTATTTGTTCAACATTTTATTTTCTATATACACGCCTTAAAACTATACTTAAAATGTGCTGTTGTTTACAAATAAATTTTTAGGATGATAAAATGCATCGAAGAAAGAAATACAAGATATCGTAGATTATAATTAACTAACAGTGACTACTAAGACCCGTTTAAACGTTGACTCTCAGTGCTTCTAAAGCTAAGTACAATTCAGTTGTAGCTCATGGATTTAGACAAACTCGTAGCCAATACCAAACTGAAAGCCATTAAGGACCTTGTCAGTGCTCTGCTTGCGTATAGGAACACAGTAGTTCAACTCGATGCGAGCACGTTCCGCCAGCTTAATGCCTATTCCCATGCCATAAGCACTGCGCATGTTGTCTGCAAAGGGAATTAGAAAAGACTTTAAGTAAGGGAGTCCAAGGTTTAACTAGTTTACTGCGCTTACCTGTGCTAAAACTGTTGCTGTTGCCCATGTTGTAGAAGAAATGCATGCGGAAGTGATTGGCCAGACCCTTAAAGACATTAGCAAATGGCAGCGGTGTCCACAGATGTGCGCCCGCGCACCAGAACGTCTGTGCGCCAATGGGCGTGCCCTCGATAACAGGTCCAGCACCGCCATACTTAAAGCCACGCAGTGTCAGTGGACCTCCGCAATAGAACAAATTGCTAATTGGCAGCGTTGTGGTCTTCTTCGTCTCCTTCATGACACCGACACGTCCACAGAACTGCGCTACCAGACCCGCAAAGAGTGGCACATTCACCTCCCCATTTGCTGTGCTGCTGGTGTATGCAATATTGCCACCCAATCCGCAGTATTCGTTAACCGATTTCAGTAGAATTCCACGAGTGGGAAACACACTGTTATCCCGATTGTCGAAGATCAGCGAATAGCGCAGCAACGATGCCAACTTGGGTCCACAGTGATCACGTATGGCAAAGGGCACGGATTTGTTCAGCAATCCCAAATCCCTGATTGAATTCTCGTACTGCAGCGAGTGTGTGAGCTGAAAATGATAGGGAAGTAAGGAATTAGGAATTGAGTGCTGATTCAACACAGGTAAAGCACTTACATCCACTCCCAACATTGTGTGTACACTAAAGTCCACTAAGTAGCCCAGATTTGTGGTCTGAAACGAGCTGATGTCATAACGATCCGTTTGCCGAAAAACGCTGAATGACATTCTGAAAGAAATCAAGAGTTTTAAATCCCAGCAGTTCTAAGAAAGCTTTACGTAATCCCACACTTACTCTGGTCGATTCTCGCGGAAACGCGTATGAAAAAAGGGTTTCCAGAACTTCAGCTGCAGATCGTTAGCTCTGGTGCTGCTGTAGCTGCCCTGAAGCGAAACGCTCTCGCCGCGACCCAAAATATTGGGTATGGTCAGCTCGGTGCGCAATGATCCCTCGTTTTGGCCAATTTCTGTGCCGGCCGAGCCCATAATTCGTGTGTATTCGTTGCCCTTGAAGGTCACCTCATAACCCTGGGCCGTGGCGTCAGCGCCCCGACTAATATCGATATGTACACTCACATCCTTAAAGATGCCGAGCTCATGTAGATACGATTTGGTGGCCATTGCCTCCAGCATCATGTCCTGAAAGTTGTCGGTCTTGAACAAGTTGTCGGCTGCTCGCATGACGTAATCGTTGTGGGTGCGCAGCAGGCCGCTGACATTGACCCGATCCACGCGAGCTCTGATTTTACCCAGGTCATATTTTGGCTCCTTGGGCGTGGCACCGCCTCTCGTTGATTGTGACATTTTTGGGGGCAGGGTTTTGTAGTGTTAGTGAAACTGCAAATGAAAGAAATTTTAATTTATTTTTTATTATTTTAATTGCAGATTGAACTGGAGAATCTCAATAGTGCGACGGATGTGATAAATAAGCTCGAAATTGAATTGGAGGTAAGCTAAATTAGCGGGTGTTTAAAGACTATTAACTAATCTAATTGTTTTGATTTACAGGAGGCGAATTCCACATTTCGCATACTTCTAAATGAGTCGACGAGGCGCTTGAAACTTTCCTCCAAGAAGCTAGGCAACTGCATCGAGAAGGCACGTCCCTACTATGATTCGCTGGACAAGGC
Organism: Drosophila acutilabella; assembly: GCA_035046005.1. Lineage (NCBI taxonomy): Eukaryota > Metazoa > Arthropoda > Insecta > Diptera > Drosophilidae > Drosophila > Drosophila acutilabella. The sequence continues at coordinate 7,697,277 of JAWNOK010000024.1, read as the reverse complement.
ACGAGAGGCACAGATCGAGTGCCAGCAGGCAGCAGTCAAGTTTCAGCGAGCCAATGGTAAAGACAACAAAAGCATTGATCAAATGGGGCATAATTCATTAAAAAATTATTTTCTTTTCTGTAGAAATCCATGCGGCAGCTAAAGAAACTGTGGCTTTGGCCGAGGCACGCTTCATGTCCAATTCGCATGAGTGGCAGTTCGACAATGCCTGGCAGGAGATGTTGAATCATGCCACACAAAAAGTAATGGACGCCGAGAAGCAGAAAGCCGACTGCCATGCAGAGCATCAGAGACGCACACGGCTCTTTCACAGCGCCGAGCAGAAGCTGCAGCAGCTGGAGGATCGCTTCAGGCGGAGCATCAACAAGTCGCGTCCGTATTTCGAGGAGAAACAGGTTTGCCAGGATCAACTGCAGACACAAAAGAATCGCATACAGGAACTTCAACAGCAGGTGGCAACAGCCAAATCCACATATTCCACAGCTCTGCGAAATCTCGAGCGTATCAGCGAAGATATACACAGGCAGCGTGGTGATTATCCCGCATTGAGCGGCTCACCGCCACCGCCTGGACCGCGTGAGCCTGGCGTGGGCGCTGAACTGAATACACCCACCTCCAGTGCATTGCCATCGTTGCCCGACTTCCAGCTGGAGCTGGAGAAATGCGACTTTCCATCGATTGCGGGCAGTCAAATGTCGCTAGGCGGCACTCAGGCCACGACCTCTGCTGTTGAGACCGAGGATGAGGCAGAGGAGGATGTCTGTGACTACGATGAGACAACAACGCAGGCCAGTGAACTCCGTGGCATTGTCGACGAACGTCAGTTGGAGGCGTTACGTCAAAGGGTCAAAATACTCGCAGTGCGTCCCATCGAGGGGGGTGATGGTCAACAGCAGAATGATCTGTGGGAGCATGAACTGAAGGCCACCGTTGACAAATTGGATCATCTGATGATGCTCAAGGAGGCGGCCAAGCATCAGCAAACCGAACGCGGAAAATCCACAGAGCTTCGACCAGATTCTCTGGGCGCCGAGGCACTCAAACGTCATACTGATGACGATTTGGATGCCAGGGATGTGGTCATCAAGACGAGTGCTCCCAGTTGCACCATTGCCCACAGTCTGCCTGTGACGCCGCAGCATCAGACGCTTGGAGCAGCTGCCGCCAATGGGATTAAGAAGCTGCAACAACAACTTGCCCCTCTGCCATCGGTAAATGTTTCCATGCGTGAGCTTCCGCTGCTGGCGAGGCTTTCCACCGAGCTGCTGGATCGTAGCAGCGCAGCCATGGGCAGCGTGCGAAGGCAGCTGAGACGGCGTTCCCTCGAATAGCAGCAGAATCCATTCTTTGCATGGCCGAGAAACCCGAAGACCGTTACGCGTATATCAAATTAATAGTTTGTTTATATTAAATGAATTGTGTAAATCGTGAGAAAGTGAAGTGAATACCGCATTTAAGTTCACACTTGAGAATATATAAGGTACTACACATTATGCCTACATTATTTTTAGCATTATTTATAACTATGAACATAAATATTAAATATATATATACATGTGTATATCTACCGCTAATTTCGTATATGTGTATGGAATTATCATGAATGTTAACTAATATATTGAGTGTCCTGCATAAGTAATTGTTTCTCACATTGTTAATATTTAAAAAACTAAAAAACAAAAAACTTAATGTCATTTTATGTGATTTCAAAACCGAAAATTGTAGTTTTGTGTGCGAACCTGGCCCTTAATCGTAAGCAGTTTTAAGTTAATGTCTAAAATAAATAATGATCTAATTAAAGATTTAATGAAATTGGGCACATGCACTAAATAGTTTAGCCAGAAATACCACAAAAAAATAAAAATATAAAAAAAAACATGAATTGCACTTGTGTGTGAACGAAACGAATTCAATTAGTTATTTAAGTACAATTCTCAAATAATCTGAAGCAGGCAATGAAGCTACGAGTTATTAGTGCAAAACAACAAACAAACAAGTATTTCTGCATAGTTAAAAATAAAAATTTACATTTAAATTCAAACCGAAATTTCGTTTTTAATGACTAGAGATTTTGCTACATTCAACAGTGTTTTCTTTTTTATTTAAAGTGCTTTAAATATTGATTGATCCCTTGAAACAGCTGTTCTGATGCAACTTTCGGTGTCTAAAATTTAAACTATGATGTCATTTTCCCCACTGCACTCTATAATAGCCAAACAATAATTTGGCACAAAAATTATGTAAGCCGATGTATTTTGGTGCGCTTACCTGTGATGTGCTGTTGCTGCGCTTGGCCACAACGCGTTGTGTTCTGAATCGGTGTTTTGTGTTACGAATTAGTATAAAATATAAACAAACTGACAGCCACTGAAGCTGGCCGAATTTTTAACAAATTTCTTACGACTCGAACGAAACGCACGCGTGCGGCACCAAGTGTCACACACACTCACGCACACAAACACAGACAGGAAAATCGAAACATTGTCTAGCACTAGTTTCTGGTGTTGTGCAGCACGAAGCGATATTTAATAGGGGTGTTCGGTATGCCATTACAGTCACGAGTATCGCTTAAATTGAAATTAATATTTGTTTAAAAAAGAAAAATGCAATTTAATGTAATCTAAATTAGTTAAGTGTGCATGGACACACATAGAAAAGGATAGTAAAACATGTTCCATCATTAGCTAGTGTATTAGAGGTGGACCGTGATGAAATAAGTACAAGGTGATTCCATCGTCAGCAGTGCTATCCACGACGAGGTCTTATTTCAGTTGCCTTTTGGGCTTTTGACGTGTGAGATTTTCAGCTCTTCAATTTGCCGTTTTTTTTAATATTAACCCTACAATGGCCAAAAAACTTTCACATTGCTCTATTGGCGGCAGTCATGGACCGCAACTTAAAATCTTTCGGGTAAGTAAAAATGAGATTAAGATAAAGTTGTGACTGCCCAAAAATCTGGAAAAACATTTTAAAGATTCTGAGGTTAAGTCGGGATCTTCTAATGGCCGTCCCTTAAAAAGGCAGCGATTAAATGGTGGAGCAGTTCCGTATAGTGACCCGAACATTGTTAAAGAAGGCTAAGCTAATTTGGAAACGCAAACGGGGTAAGTAAATATATTTTGATATTTAATTACATATATAAAGCAAATAAATTATTATCTTAAAGAAATAATGTCATGGATATGGGAATCGAGAGTCTGAATCAGCAGGTCAGTGCTATGCAGAAGATGATGGACTGGTTAAATTAGCAACTTCAGGATTCTCGCCAATTAGAAGGTAGCTTATCCAAAATTTTTACGGAATCGCAAATAAAAAATTTGAAAAGTGGTGGAAAAAGATGCATGTTTCATCCCGATGACATCTTTGCGGACCTACGCCTACACGCTGCAGGTCCTCGTGCGTATATAAACGCTTTATAAACAAGGATTTCTGTTACCCAGTCGTTCAACGTTGTTTCGATGGATGGCGGACGCATACAGAAATGAGGGTACTAAGGATGCAGAAAGAAACGAGGATACTTAGGATGCAGAAAGAAATCCAACAAGTGACTATGGAAACCAACAAAATTTAAACTCAGTTTGTAAAACTCCAACTATTCACGCATACAAAATGGGTTTTGTATTTATTTCACAGTTGTTTACAGTGAACTTAAATTATTACTTATGTCTGCTTGTTTACTTTGGTGCACTTAATGCCGTTGGATTGCAGTTTCCGCATAATATCTAGTGCTTGTTGCTTCTTGGCGTTTGCTGCTGCATCGACGCTACTTTCTACGGTTTCGCGTGTGTTCCGCCGTTTTACTTCCACACCGCAGGCACGTAATTTGTTTAGTATTTGTTGTGTATCGCCATTGGGTAGATTTACGGATGGAGTGGTCACCAAGGGCTTACTGGGTGGTGGTAATGTTGTGGCTGTTTTTGCGGTTGCACGACCAGTGGAAAATGCGTCAACCACATTTTTAACGACAATTATTTCACTCGTTTTCGTTTTATCGGACTCTTTGGGCAAACCGAGACTGCGAGGTTTACCCCGCTGCTGTTGGTTTGTGAGAACGGTTCGGCTGGGACTGGAATGTCGCATTCGTTTAACTGGCAACTGTGGAGACCTCAGCTCCACTTTATTAATAACTTTCTCAGCTTCGTGCTTAAGCTGAGAGCGCGTGCGTGTTTTTGCCATGTTCTCTTTGGCATTGCCAGGCAATTCTTTGGCTTTGCTGGGCGGTGTCTTGGCTTCATCTGTATACCAGCGGGGATCCTCCAGCTCCGCCTCCCAGTCGATGCCGCAGCTCTTGGCAGTACGAATAGCGTCGGGTTCGTAAATAAACAACTGTAAGAAAATGTGTTTAATTACATTAACTAATTGTAGGTGTTCTCTGCTTTTTACCTGCTGCTTGCCATTGACTAGTCTTGTCTCTCGCTTGTCCTCGTCGTACTTCAACTCGTCTATGGATGACACAATGTGTTTGATGCCAATGCATTTGCTTAGGTGAGACTGAAACGATTCGAGGCATATGTAATGTCGCTGACATGAGCGACATAGCATAATTAAGCGCTTTTGCTGATCGTAAAGTATATCGCCGAAGCGCACAAGTCGCAGCGATTTAAATTTCCGAGATCCGTTCATTTGTTGTTTGTTGGCAGCCGCCAAATTTTTATTATTAATTACTCTGTATTATTGCTTTTATAATTGCTTTGTATTCCTTATAGACTTAGCGCGAAATGTTAGGCGCCAATGCTGAGTTGCTGTTGTTGTTGTTGTGCATGCATTTCGCATTGTTCGTTTATTATTTGGATGAGGCTTTCAATTCTAAACAAAATCAAAGTAAGTGCATTCAGTTGTGTTTAACAATTATTATAAAATAGAATCGCTCACCGGCACATGCAAATTCTCTAGTTTTTCAGTGCTATATTAACTTGATTTAGAAAATGACTTCTAGTAGTTTATTTTAATATTTAAAAACAATTTGTTTAATTTATGCTTGCAGCCTGTGATAAATTGTGGTGGTAGGTCGATTTATTAAGAACTCTAATCGATACCTTTTCGATTGATTGTGGCGGTCGGCAAGTTTCGGAAGTGCTGTAGAATGCTACTAAAATAGTGTAGGTAAGTTTTAAATATTGACGCTCGCTTGGCGCGCATTTAAATTTGTTCTGCTTAATATTTGTTGTTTTACTTTTATGCGCACTGACCATTTTGGTACTTCAGTTGAATGGTTTGAATTTTTTGTTATTTTCTATGCTTTGGGCTTTTAAATGCTTTGCTTTTATTCTTTTGATTAACGCCCATGCAATTGAAATTAAATCGCTTGCAAATGATTCGAACCATTAAAAAAATACAAATAAATACGATGGCAAATGCTGCACCATTTGTTTACAATTTTTTCAGCAAATCCTTGTTATTCACACACATACAGACACCCGAGAACATGGTCTGATTTTGATGCCCTGACTTTTCCTCTATACAGAGTACCAACAAAAAATCCTTTTAATGTTTTGCGTGTTGCGGCACTTGTGCAATACATACTATTTTTTCGCAATCGTTATCCGTAACAGTAGTTACACATGTGCCAGGTCACGTGAACACACACACGCAATTTAAATGTGTAAAAAATGTGTGTAACTCATACTTTCCGGCATACAATCACCTGCTAGAGTAGGATCCATCCAGCATCAAAGTTCAGAAGTGCCTACTTGGTTTTCGTTTTTATTAGCGTTTAAAAACTGTTTAAGAACAACAAACACAAATGCATATTTAAGAACTGACACTAAGAAAACAAAGCAGTAAGTGTAACGAGCCCGAAAGTAGGCAACACTTTTTGGCATCAGCAATTGAATTTCGAAAGCATGAAGTTGTCAATGCTGTGCCATGCAATTAAGCCAGCAACCGTAGACTTTTGCCTGTACCTCAAAATGTCCCTGTCTCCGTCCTCGTTACTCTATCTCTCCCTATCTCTATCCTTATGCCTCCTCTTGTACATTGTGTCCCCCTTCCATCTGTTGTCGTTGCCATTGCCATTGCATGCTGACCATGCAAATTACGTTGCCCACAAATACTGGCAGACACATACACACGCATACATACATATGGATATGGACACGCAGTGCTGTCACCATTTGGCTGTGCGTTTGAGTGATGCAGTGAGACAGGCAGCATAGTGAGAAAAAGTGAGACAGGGAGAGCAAAAGAGAGGGAGGGAAACTGTAAAGGAATGGATACAATATCCAACCCAGTGCCAGTGCATGGCATGGCCAAAGTTAAGTTAAATGGACTTGCGGTGCACTCAAGCAGCCAACACACACACATACTGGTACGCACACACGCACGCTTACACTTTAAGCCATATTGCCTGAGATGGCTTGCGTGTGGCTGTGTGCCGGTGAGTCTGTGTATGTGTGAAGTGACTGGGTGAGTCCATGTCAAGGTAGCAGCCCGACTAGTAGATTAAATTAAACGTAGCAACAGTGCAACACTGCAGTCGACACAGTCGGAGCAACTGCACCCATGCCATGGACTACACGGGCAACAACATTAAACGTGTTTACACCATGTCCGACCAGTTGATATGCCAACTGCTTTGGGACTCTCACGCTGCTCACACTCCTAACAATTCTTACACATATGCACACTACACGGTACGGCACTAGGTGTACTCTCTCTCTGAAGCGGGTCATGTGCGAGGACCAGAGACTGGACAATGAACAGCCAGAACAGAATACCACAGCGTCGTTGTCAACAATTGCCACCTAACCATTGTAGCTAGTTCTTGTTTACAATTTTCAGAAAATGGGAATAGAAAGAGTGAAAGAAAGAAGGAGGGAGCGGGAGAAAGAGAATGAAAGAAAGAGGGAGGGAGCGAGAGAAAGCGGCACATTTCGAAATAAAAAAATCACTGCATACTTTCAGGTGGCTCGGCTGTCATAATACAATAGAAAATACGATGTGCGCGACGTGTTGTTGTTCTTGTTGTTTCTTGTTTTTATTGTTTAAGCGCTTTGTGCGCATTGTGACTGTGAATTAGCCTTTGGCTCGCTGCACTACACGTTGGCCAACTTGCAAGCCCAGCAGCTGTCCCAGCACCTCAGCGACTGAACCTGACTCTGTTGCACCTCATACATGTCAAAGTGCACACTGCAGGAAGCATCAGCTTTGTCACAAAAATTCCCTATGTGTGCAGAATGGAATGGTTGTGTGGGTGTACACGTGTGTGGGTATGCAGCATGTTAAGTTAGTTGACTTTTTAAAAACCATTTCATTTATTCGGTTACTCTCTCGTTAAGTTGAGCAGCTTGCAACTGATTTGCCACACATTGTTTGCCTACTTCAAATTAAGTGAGGAGCCATAATGTTAATTTTGTTAGAAATTGCTTTTGATTTAGGCAAATAACAGAAGGAACGTGTAAACAACAGTTTGTTTAGTTTGAATTTTGAATTTGAGGTCTACTGAAAGTTCTGTTCGCCTGGTATTACAGCTGGAATATGCAAATTCCCAGCTGAATTCTCAGGCGAAAAGAAATCCACAGTAAGATACAACAGAATTTACAAGAGCCCAAAATAACGTCGTGCATCTGTTAAAATGTGTGCAACTCGTGAGCTGCTAGATTACCGAAAAACATCAGCTAAAAGTGAAGATTTTTCAAGCTGATTCACCAGGCGAACAGAATCAACAGGAGGCGACATTAAAGAAAATTTTAATTCAATGTAAATGTTAACTTAATGTTAATTTTAACTCAATGTTAATGTTAACTCAATGTTAATGTTAACTCAATGTTAATGTGGACTCAATGTTAATATTAACTCAATGTTAATGTTAACTCAATGTTAATGTTAACTCAATGTTAATGTTAACTCAATGTTAACCCACTGTTAATGTTAAATAATTTTTGCATAGCGACCTGCTGATCTTTCTGTTGGCCTGGTATTTCAGCAAGAATTACTAACGATTTTGGGCCCTGCAGATTGCAGCGGTCAGACAAAAAAAAATTAGCGAAAGGCCAAAATCGAAGATTTCTTTGGGTGAAACACCAGGCGATCAGAATCAGCAGCAAGCGACAGACTGTAATTTAAATTGAATTACAGAGAGTAAAGGGCGGGAGCATACGTAAATAGTAAACAGAGAGTGCTCCTTGTTAGCGCCAAAGATGACAGCGAACAAACACACAAACCGTTCGGTCGCTCTGTTGGCGTCCGCGAACAATCACACAAACAGCGGCAGGGATCTCTGAGCGCAATTTAGATATAGAGCGGGTGTCTGAGAGTGTGTGCGATAGAGACGGCAGCGAACAAACACACAAACCGTTCGGTCGCTCTGTTGGCGTCCGCGAACATTTACACAAACAGCGTCAGGGATCTCTGAGCGCAATTGGGATATAGAGCGGGTATCTGAGAGTGTGTGCGCTAGAGACGGCAGCGAACACACACACAAACCGTTCGGTCGCTCTGTTGGCGTCCGCGAACATTCACACAAACAGCGTCAGGGATCTCTGAGCGCAATTGGGATATAGAGCGGGTGTCTGAGAGTGTGTGCGATAGAGACGGCAGCGAACAAACACACAAACCGTTCGGTCGCTCTGTTGGCGTCCGCGAACATTCACACAAACAGCGTCAGGGATCTCTGAGCGCAATTTAGATATAGAGCGGGTGTCTGAGAGTGTGTGCGATAGAGACGGCAGCGAACAAACACACAAACCGTTCGGTCGCTCTGTTGGCGTCCGCGAACATTCACACAAACAGCGTCAGGGATCTCTGAGCGCAATTTAGATATAGAGCGGGTGTCTGAGAGTGTGTGCGATAGAGACGGCAGCGAACAAACACACAAACCGTTCGGTCGCTCTGTTGGCGTCCGCGAACATTCACACAAACAGCGTCAGGGATCTGAGCGCAATTGGGATATAGAGCGGGTATCTGAGAGTGTGTGCGACAGAGTGTGAGACGGCAGCGAACACACACACAAAACGTTCGGTCGCTCTGTTGGCGTCCGCGAACAATCACACAAACAGCAGCAGAGATCTCGGAGCGCAATGAGCGCAGAGAGTGGGAGTCTGCTTAAGCTAGTAAATAACTAGCATCGCTATATAGACTTGGCTATTGATGCTGATCAAGAAAATATATATATTTTATGGGGTTGGCTACGCCTCCTTCTGACTGTTACGTACATTTCGCTTCCGACAAACTTAATATTCCCCTCTGCTCTTTTTAGAGTACGGGGTCTAAAAAACTCCCATAATTGCCAGCAATACTAGTAGTGACTAATAATTAACCAAAAAATTATCAAGAAATTATTTAAACAATTGTTATACTTCAATACATTTTCAACACCTTATTGTTTATTTAAAGACTGATTATTTGTACTTAAAATAATAGTCATACAAAAATAATTTAAATCTGTTTAAGGTGAGAAATAAAGTAACCACAATTTATTTTGCTACTTAAAATTGTTTAAGACTCAAATACTCCTCCAGCTGATGATAAATATGTTTTTTTTTATTGATTTATGAAAACGTTTTGCTATTTGCAGGACACAGGAAGACAACAACTTGAAATGACTTTGCGTTCACTGCAATTTCTGTTGACCATTGCAGTGCTGTCTTTAGCCAGAGTAACTGACTACCCGTTACCAGACTACCTTTGATTTGACCAGGCGAATCAATGTCTTAATATTACGCTCATTTATTGACCAAGAGCAAACAAAGCAGCAAAAGTCAAGTAAAATTGCTATAAACGCTGTCCAATCACAAACCCAATTCCAATCCTCATATGCCAACTTACTACCTTTTCTTTTGTGGATGTGTGTGTGTTCGTGTTTGTGTGGGAGTGTAAAGAAAACTGAGCAAAAATAGACAAAATGCAGCTGCGCTCACTTCCCGGATGACTGCTGGCTATAGCAATGGCTGGAACTCCTATATAGCAAGGGCCATGGCTTTTTGGCTATAGCTTTTGGCTGCTACAATTGCAGGAGATCGACAATTTCCTGGTCCGCCTGCAGGTTGTCAGCCAAGTTGATTACAAAGCACTAAAATCAATAGGAAATGCAGTTAAATATTTTGCCAGCCGAAATAATTGCTGTGAACGTTAAGCCAAATCAAATATGAAATATATGTATTTATTTTGGTCCAAAATGAGTGAAGAAAACATTTATTGCCTTTAGCAGCAGCAGCAGTAGCAGCAGCAGTCATTGTTGGCTAAAATTATTTAATTAAAAGCTAAGAAACTCGTCTCAAAGTTTCCATCTGAAACTAAAGCCGAAAAGCGTCTACTAGAATTTCCCGACTGCTTTTCAGTCGCAAAGTCGCAAAGCAACGACAGAAACGGTAAACTTATGGCTCGGTGTGAAAACTTTACAGGCCGGCAATGGCAAAACACCGTCGAGCAGGTGAAAAAGTTCAACATTTATTTTTATTTTCAGTTTTTCACATTTTGTGTTTTCTTGTTTTTCCTCTTTTTTAAGTTTTTTTTTACTTTCGTCTGCTCAATGTTGGCAGCATTCAACTTGTTAAATAATTTTCGTATATACGAGAAATTTCGACAAGTTTGCGCCGTGCTGTGTGCCTTGTGTGCTTTTCAAAATCTTTAAGATACAAGATACAGATACAGCTACAGCTACAGCTACAGATACAACAGCTGCAGCTGCAACGTGTGCTACTTTATGCGTCTGTCTTGCAAGTCCCGTTGTAAGCTTAAGTAAGGGATGTGGCTCCAAAGAGAGGGTATACACTACGTCTGTCTGTCTTTCCGTCCCTCTGCGAACTTTGCCAGACAATTTTTCTGCTACTTTGCATGTCAGTGTAGTCAAATAGTCGAAAAGCTACAGCGGGTAAGTTTTTTTCCCCCGACTTAACTAGAATGTCTTTGGCATTTTGCAATTGAATTTTGTACCGATTCTCGATTCTGAACTCTCGGCTCTCATGGCTATGCATATATGTACAGCTACGTAATATAAACTGTATCTGTATCTGTATCTGTTGGTTAAAGGGAAAAGCTAAGTTGACTGTCCGCACTGACGACTCAATGGCTGCCCATTCAGATAACGTTTGAGGCCAAATTATGGCATAAAGTGTGCACTTAAAGTGCTGCATATTGGCCAGGTCAAAAATTCCAGGCTTCACTGCTGCAATTACACGAAGTGCTGAGAAAGAGAGAGAGAGAGAGAGAGAGGGAGAGTGTGAGTAAATATTAAATAGACAGCTTAAAAGTATGCTACATATAATAAATCAACAGCTTAAAAGTATGTGTAGTAAATAACGATAGCAAAATGACAAGCGTTGAATGCTGGCAAATAATAATGTACAATACAAATGGGTCAGCAATTCGACCAGGCTATAATCAATATACAATATGCTTAAATAAACTGCAATATTTGTTGAGCATATTTTCAATATATGCGAAACAGATTAAAGTCGCCCGTGTAATGGACAGAAAGTGAGCACAGCAAAACTATTGCGAGTTTTAAAAATGTTTCAATTATTTCAACTATTTTAGAAGTGTATAAATGTGTAGAGGTAGTTTGGCTAAGCAGTTAGATTGGGCACAAAAAATTGGTAGACATAAAATCGGTATAAATTTAAATAAAAACCGCTGTAAATTAAAAATCTTTAATTTGTAGCCCATCAAAGTATCGCAAATTACCAAATTTATGGTAGGTGTCAAAAATATAAACTTGCAAACTTTTGACAACAATCAACGGTTACGCGGTCATAACGTCAGCAGCATGAAATCGAAAATCAAGAATCGAAATTCGAGTACAAACATTAACACATGACCGTAAACTCGGCAAACATTCGCCGCAGCCACAACGTTTGGCTTTGGATTAAAGTGCAAATACCTGGTTGGCTTACAGTTTCACCCCAGCATTAAATTTCAATATCACAACACAGTTGTGGGAGGCAGGCCTCCCTCTCTCCCCCACTCCCCTCCCTTCCCCTCTTTCACATGAATAGAGTGCAGTGGTGTACAAATTGCAGCTAAACAAAAATTTAATTGCATCGTGCCACGAAATGAAAATGAAAATCGAAATCGAAATCGAAATATTATGAGCTTCCAAGCGGCCGTCAAATGGTTTTAAACCTCAGTTGAAACCCCGTTCGTTTCGCGTGTCACGTGTTTTGCGTTTCGTGTCACGTTGGCCAAAAAAACACCGAGCACACGCAGAAAAAACAACATGGAAATATGTGCGTCCGGTAAATTTGTCGATATTTTCTGATAAATTTTCATTTTTTTTGTTGCTGCTGCGTTTTTTGTTGCGTTTTTTGCATCCGTTTCCGCGTTTTTTGTATACGCTGTGTAAATAAAATCAACATGGCTGCAAAAAAAATATCGCTGGATTATTAAAACCATAGCATGAAATTATTTTCAATTCCCATAACGTTGGCTTAACGCTGCTGTGCAGCACAACACATACCCTACTAAATTAAAGCAGCTATATGAAGTAAGGGAGTTTGAGCAAGGAAATTGAAGCACTACAGGGTATTTTATGCTACTAGACTTGAGTATTGTATGCATTTCTTAAGAATATACATTTTTAAAGGGTATGTGTAAGTCAGTTATTTTAGCTTTACAACTTTTTTCTTAAAGGGCTTGACAATCAGCATAACGCGGCGCATTTGAGCACTAGTCGTGCATACCCTGCTTACGTTTTGCTGCACTTAGGGTACACAAAGGGGCAAATGAAATGGAGGAGGCTGGGCAGGGGAGTGAAGGGGGTGTGACGGGGATGTGGCAAGGTGTGCAGCCACGTAGCACAAATATTTGTGAACACGTGTCCAACGAGCAAAAGTGACGAGCCAAAAAGTGTGGTTAGCCATTCTGTTGGACAAACCAGTTCGTGGACAGGTGAGCAGCGAGGGGGTGTACCAGTGGAAAGGGGGTGCTGGGTGTAACTGCAGTGCTCACTGCTTCTTTTTGTTGTACTATTTTTACTTCTAATAAATGAAAAGTAAATAGGAAAGCGGCCAACTCAGCGCACACTTTGCCCCGTTTTGTCAGCGAAAAATATGAAATAAATTTTTAAGCACAACTTTGGAAAATTCGCACACAGTTTTCGCGTTGCTGCAGGTCAAGCACGGTGGGGGAGACAGGGGGGAGTGGGGTGTTGGAAAAAGTCAAAAGTAAAAGTTTACAGCACGTACTCATGATTCATCGATGGGCCAGTTAAGGCCATGGCCAGACTGGGAATTTGGCTAGTTGGCTAACAGCAAATGGAAGCCAAACTCAAGCTGTCAGTTGAGAGTTCAATAACAGCAATCATTAGCGGGTACTCCCCCCCCATGTCCACCTGCTTTGCACCTGGGGTGTAAAAGAAAACAGGAACTGAAGAAAAGCAGCAAAGGAAGCGTTAAAGCACTTTAAGCATCAATTGTTCCATGTGACCGAGCCAAGGATTAGTTTGCAGCATAATAATGGCGAAAACATGTTTAAAGGGCAAGTGGCTAAAAGCAAAAGTGGCTTAAATGGTACGTTGAACTTAGTATCGATTGGAAATGAAAGAAAAGTAAAGAGAAAGGTAAGATTGAAGTCCCCTTACCCTGTACCTTTGTACCCTTTACTTTTAAACCCTGTACTGGAAACGCCTCAACGGCTTTAAACTGTAATGAAATGACTATTAAAGCAGGAGACACCCAACTCTACCTCTTATCAGCCTCTGACACAGCTAATAAACCCTTTGAACTTGTGCTGAATGCAGGGTCTAAAAGGGCATCACAAATTCAAATGTTTCGTCAGCGAAAGAACTGAAAGACAGGGAGGAGTAGTAGGAGAGGGAGCACAGAGAGGAGCTGAAGAGGTGTGCGTGGAATACCAGACGCTGACTTGTTGACAGCTGAGTATATTCTTAATAATGCATACGCCCAAAAACAACAACAGCGTACAACGTGGACAGCAGCAGTAGGAGGAGGGGGGAGGGGTAAGGAGGAAGGGGGTAGGGGAGCATGTAAAGGGGCAGCAGCGAGAAAACAGTAGGCACAAAAATTTACAATTTCGCACGCCATAGCGCCTACAAAATGTCACAACAGACAGCAATGGGGAGAGTAAAACGGAGTGGAGAGTAGGAGTAGAGGGAGGAAGGAGGGAGTGGAAGGGGAGAAGAAAGTCAGGGGGTTGTAAAGGAAAGGCCGACGACGACAATCACAAAACAGACAAAACCAGCGATGGCAGCGCTCGTTGTACACGAGTCTTGTCTCTGTGTCTGTTACGTGCCACATGTGCGTCAGATGTGGCAATGATTTGCATCGAGGTGTGGCATAAAAAAACAAAACAACAGACAGATAGCAAGAGGGGGGAGCTGTGGGAGAAGGGCAAAGGAAAGGCAGGGAGAGGAAGACAGCAGCCGTTGAGAGGAAACTGAGTAGCTGTATGGCTGTTTTGGCTGGTGAGCTGGGAAGGAAGAGGAGTAGAAGGGCAGAGGGGAGCGTGGAGAGTATTAAGAGGTGGGTGGGGAAGTGTGGGAAGTGGTGAGTAGAGACAGTGGAGTGGGAAATGTGGAGCAGAGTTATGTGTCGCCTGTTTTTATGACACATATGCGCTCTGTTGCTGGCTGGGGCACATGTGGAGCAGGAGACCTTTACCTACACACATAAACACACGTACACACACACAGACATAAAATTCACACACCCATACATGCATATATGTGAAAATCATAACAAACAAGCGAGCGAAGGTGAACAAAGGCGGTGTGTAGAGAGAGAGGTGGGTACAAGGTGTGTAGGGGATAGGGGGGACAGTGGGACACCAGTGTAGGGGATACAGGACACAGCTCATTGTTTGAGGGTGTATTCCTGTAGACCGATTCGCTTTTGTTTATTGTTTGTCACTGATAGGTCACAAAATATAATTGAAATTTGCCAGACAGCGAGATTTTAATTAAGCTTTCGTTTCTCTTTCTTTTTTAAGCCAAAACGGACTACAAATATTAGCTAGATAAAAGCCAACAAACCATGCAAACAGCCAAACAAGTTGTTAGGTACATTTTAATCCATAAAAAGCTCTCTCAACTCATTTGGCTTTAAAATACTTGCAGTTATTTGGCTATAATGTTAAATTTCATACATCACAATTGCCAATTTTTATGGCATAAATTAAATAAAAAATGCAACTTAATTTTGACTTTAGTATGCGTTTTTATGCGCGTTTCTAGCATTGCAAATACAGAAATGATGACAATGATTTTGATTGACAAATTTAGCGGGAAGACATCAAAAAAAGAGCATCAAAATCGTATGAATTGTTATTGTTATTCATGCATATTGATTGCGAGATTTTATTGCTTAAATTTATAACTTAAAATAATATTCATCTATAGGTTTTTTTATATTAAGAAAAATTGGGGCTAAATAATGTAAATAATTTGAAATCAAAGCGTTTATATAACTATATTGAGCGAAAATTATTTATATTACTTATGGCAAGTTAAAAAGGTTTATGATCTCTATCGATTTCGAGATTTAATTTACTTTTTAACGAAAGACAATTTTATTTACTCAATTTTCTTGAAAACTTTCTTTAAAAATAAACTGAAATAAAATTTATTGATTAGTTATTTAAAATAACTACTAACCCAATTTTCCACATTTAAAATAAAAATTTGTATAATTTATTATTATAAAACTTATCTAATTTTAGGCAAAAATCAAACTGTTTTCTGTCACAAGAATTCGTTTTTGTTCACTGAATTTGTAGCTATTGACATACAATTACCAATATCAAATTTTGTTGGCTTTTCCACACATCGAAGTGGACGAATCATGTGTCGGAAATGATAACACTTATCACTTTACGGTAGGCTTCATCGTTGTTAGCCATTTCTAATCATGGCGTTTTGGCCAGAAGTGGCAGCAGAGGCAGCAGCTGTTACTCGAACGGTGCTGCAACTGTTGGTCTAAACTTGCCATTAAAATGCACGACAACGATGCGAATAAGGGAAAAACATTTTCCGGCTAATTCGCACTGCCAACAATGTCTCAATTTCTATCGGTTCTCCATCTCTCTCTCTGTCTCTCTGCCTTTTCTACCGGCTTTTATTAGAAAAAAGCATAAACATAAGCATAAAATTTAATGCGAATAATAAAAGCAAATTAGCCACAACAAGCGTTTTGCCGCTGCCGTCGGTGCTGCTGTGGACAGCTCAGCGGCTTAGCCCAGTGGGAAAATCATTGAAGCCTATAAACAGCGCAACATACACTTACACAGTAATGCACACACACACACATAGCTACATTTGTATGTATGAATAAATACATTTAGTATGGGTATCAATAATATTGACAGGCATCGACAAAAGCAAAACCAATAATAAGCTCATTCAAGTTCATGTAAAATGCTTTAGTGGCTGTGTAGGCTAACAAAAACTGTGGAGCGTAGAGTAGATGGGGAGAGGGGTGAGGAGGGGGCTCATCTAATTGGCGTGCGAAGCAGCGGAGAAACGTAAAGAGATAAATTACGCGTGTATCTTTAAGCGCAGCCAGCGAAAACTGTCAATACGCGTTTGAGTTTTTGGGTGGAAGCGTGGAGAGTGGAGACTGAAGGAAAGAGCGTGGAGTGAGAGAGTCTCGGCAACTGCGCTAATGAAATCAGACAACATTAACTGCGCCGCCGGCAGCCAAGACAACGACAAGAAGAGAGCGACAAGGAACATGGCGACAAAGAGAGCGACAACGAAACGTAGTAAGTGTAGGAAGAGGAGAGGGAGCGGGAGCGGGACAACAGGTGAGCAGTTGAGTGAATTAGATGGGCAATTGTTGCATGGAGACTTGAGTTATAAGCAGTGGGAGCAAGAGGGAGCGAAGTGGAAGAGAGAGAGTAGGTGGGCGGGCTGCTGTGCTTCTGGGCGCGTGTGTGTGGGTGTGTGTGTCTGTGGCCAAGGGCCGTAAACGTTTGATGTGACGGAACTTAAATAAATGTAATTTGTGTGGTTATTGGCAGCGGTGAGCCATGAGCCCATAACCTTACAGGCAGCCAGCATAAGGCTATTGAATTGCTCACACAGTGAACGTGCTGGTGTGTGTGTGTGTGTGTCATTTGTATGTCTGTGTGTATGTGTGTGCATTAACTGTATTCCCAGCGGCATCAATGTGATTGTGTGCAAGCAGAGACGGAACCGGATGAACATTGGGAAGGATGCTTAAGTTACAAGTTTTGAGTAGGCATTTAATAAACAATCGAATTAGCTTCATAAAAACTTTTGAAATAAGATCAATTTCACATAATAGTATTACAAGGTGCTTGGATTTAACTGTGGCTTGCCTCTTAAGCACACTCGTAATTGTTCAAAACTTTTCTTGCAACTTTAGCAGTGTGTACACGGTACACAGTGTTCAGTAGTCGGGCACACTTTGTGGATTATCAGTTTGTAAAGAAATTAGCGAAATATTAGTATAAATTATTAGGAAAGTAGTAGAAATTAGTGAAATAGTAATAGAAAATTTAAAAACTGTTGTAGATATTTTTAAAATAATAAATTTAAAGTTTTTGCCGCCGACTTCTGCGAAAATCCAACCAGCCGACTGGGCACTAAACAGATGCCAGATTTCAAAGTTACAAGCTTTGATAGATTTAGCAGTAAATGCATTACACCGTGGCTAATGAGTATGAATATAATAATGCCCACATAAACCGCAAAGAATATGGAAAATGGAGTTTCTAAGAAACAGAAAAATGCTTAACGCAATTATACTTGTAGCGAAATTCAAGGAACTCAAATGATATCTAAAAATGTTACAAAAATGAAAAGTAGATTTTTTTAATAAATGCTTTTATGTAAAATGTTCTTAGAATTGTTTGCCATTTAAAAAGTGTAGTTCTCAGTAATGTAACAAATTTCCGGAAATATGTTATGCAAATTAACATACAAGCATAATTACAACAGGATGATTTGATCTATAAAAAGTCACAATTTATGACTAAGGTTTTAAATGATATTGATTAAATTATAAGCACATTGACAAGCCGCTGTTGGCCTTCTGCCATTGTTTGACCAACATTCATCTTCTGTTCGAAATTGTTAAGCTCTTAAAACAGTTTTCATTCTGGTCAAGTTGCTGCAAGTTGCAAATCCGCAAACCAAGCAGAGAAATGCTTCAAATGCGACAAAAAGTTTCCAATTAGTTATGCTCACAACTTCATAACTCAAAGCCAAACAGAAAAACAATAATATCGAATTTGCCAAACCAGTCAATAAGTAATCCAAAAAACAAACTATGTTTTAAACGAGAGGAAAAAATGAATTGAAGTTGGAGTTTGTTAAACGCGACTTAAAACTACCCTTTATAGAACATCTACTTAAATTTGTGTCTCTTTAAAGTTAATTTCATATTTTAAACAGCACAAGAGTTTGATTAATACTAACATTAATTCAAAAGTCTTATCTAAAATTATAAATTGCTGGCTGACTTGGCTTATCTTTAAGCGTAATTGGTTTAATTATATTTCTATTAAATTTACGCTGTAAATAGAAGTTTACATATAACACTGAATTTGTTATTATTTAACTGTTTGGTAAACTGATAATAATTACACTCTGTGCAGTTTGTTTCTATCAGAAATTCGTGTCCCTCTAGCACAGGGTATGAATCGAAAGGAAAAAAAAACTGAAATGACAGCCATTTAATTTGCTGTTGTCATGGCGGCAATGAATAAAAGTCCCAAATCTAACCCACGGGGCATAGACTACAGTCAATAACACTACAAATACATTGAGTTCACTCTATGTTTGCTGCTGCTGTTATTGTTTTTGTGTGTATGTGTGTGTGTGTGTTTTTTTTTTTTGGTTCTACCCACTGCCATTTCCGTTTCCCTTTAGGCTTTACTATAATGCCGTTATATCTGTTGGACAGTTCTCGACTGTTTTATTTATTTGGTTAATTATGGTCACAACGCGTCGTTTTGGCTGCTGAACGGCAGCGTATAATATAATAAAATCATGCAAATAATACAATTACTGGATACACGCAAAGCGAAATACAATTACGCACACACACACAGACGTATGCGTGTGCGTGAGTGTGAGCGAGATGGCGTCAGAGACAGTTTGCAGAAATAATAAGCGCGTAATTATGCGAATTAGGCGACAGCAGCCACATTAAATAAAGTGTAGCATACGCTCAGGGGCAACTCACTAAATGCACACCGACACAGGCACATACACAAACACACACACATGCTGCTGTTAATGCAAGTTAGAGTATGCTGCGGAGTAGCTCATTGCTTGAGTCAAAGCGACAAGAACAATTGAGTGACTCAGAGCTAAAGCTACAAACGCTGCCGACGCCAGCGTCAACGCACACTTCGTGTTATTCACGAAGCTGGCGTTCGGCTGTAGCTTGCAGACAAGCAAATAAGCGAACAAGCGAACGAGAGAACGAGAGAAATGCGATCAGTCTCTTTGATGCGTTTGCGGGGTGGGGAGGTTGTTGCGCATGATTTTATTAATCTAATGTTTCTTTTGCTTAGTTTTCTTAGAGCTCCCAAATTATTAGAGTTGCCCAAAGCGTATACAATCTTCGGCTTGACTGTGTGGCCATATGCTTGCAGCTCAGATCATGCAACATGCTCGTATTTGTATTTTATTTGGTGTAATTAGTGCTTATGCTTATTTCTACATGAGCAGCTTGATGAGACTGCATGCTAGAGTGTGTGTGAGTGTGAGTAGTACAACTAGCTGGCAATTTCTTAGCTCACTTTTACTCACACACACACATGGCAGCAGCAACAATAAGAACTCCATTGCATTTTCAACAACATTTCAGCAGCAGTCGAGGCAGCTGCAACGTGCCGTGGCAACATGGCTGGCAACTAAGGCGCATAAGCGTCGTCATCTAATAAAAATTTAAAGCCATTATTGCCAGTTGTTGCAGCCAAGAAGCCCGCATGCCTCTCGCCTAAGTAGTGACTGCTTTTCGTAGGTCGAGCCCTGATAACCCCTCCGCCCCCCTTTGGTGCTCATGTCTCGCGTGGAGCCAAAGGCAGCCGCCCGTCAACTCGCCAAAGCGCCAAACTCAAGCCTCGACTGAGCATTAAAACAAATTCCCAAGTATATTGTTTGAACAAGTCTCGTAGAAAACGTCAAATGTTAAATTGCCAATTTTTTCTGTATGTAGCTGTTTGTGTTGTTGTTGTTACTGTTGTTGTTGTTGTTGTTGCTATTGTTTCTTTGCCTTTGCCAGTGCCTTGCTGACTTTTCTGCTCACTTTCTCCTTGAGTTTTTCTTTGCTGCTTTGCTGTGTTTGGAATTTCGTAGCAGAACGTTGCCATTACACTTTATTTGCAGCAAACTCTAAGCTGCATTTACAATGTGCAACAAGAACAACAACAATAAGTAACCAGAGTGCAACAAAATGTTGCCTCGCTAAAGGGGGGCGGGGCGTGTTCATGCATAAATTGTGTACAGCTTTTGGGCCTTTTGGCCAGGGCTTTAGGTTTTTACTACTTTTGGGCTTATATTTTATTTTATTTCGATGCATATTTGTTGCTACTCTGCTCAGTCGGTGTGTGTGTGTGTGTGTGTTTGTGCCTTGCAACATTTATGACATCAACAGCTCACAGCTCGGCAGTTGGATAAGCTTCTACCCTCCCCCCTCCCTCCACTGCGCTCACAAAAGTCTTTTTATGACGTAAATTAATTTTGTATAAATTACATTTAGCATGCAAAACGAAGCTAAGAACTAAGAACGAAAGAAAGCAATAAGGCAACGCATCGAGCCAACTTTTAGAAGGCCAACTAACTGCATAGAAAACCGGGCTTCAAATGTAGTGGCAAACATGAAGAAATTGTAAACAGAAAAACAGCTCAAATGTCTGGTCTATTGAAGATGGACAAGTTGAAAGCAGGCCAAGGTTTACTGTAGAAAAAAGGCAAAGTGAAAAGTGCTCAAAAGCCGAAAGGAAACTCGTGCATCACAAGATAAAAGAGCACAAATCTAGTATTTACTGTACATCAGTTAGTGCTATAAATTGTCCACAAGGGGAGTAGGGAGAGGAGCACGAGGAGGAGAAAAGAGACAGCTGAAAGCTGAGTAAACTTTTATTACTTCAAAGTGCATAATTTCCATTGTTTCTTCTACTAATTAATAGTATTTACAACACTTTAAGGCAGTTTATACAAGTCTTTATGAAATTTATGTTAAAATTCAAGTGTATTAACTTAATTAGCTCAAATGGTCAGTTCAAGCACATATGCAATCAGTTAAGTTAATCAACTTGCGCTAATTAATTGAAAATGCACTTGATTACACAAAGTGCATTTTAAATTGCAGCCTCACAGTAAACCCTCAGTAAGTACAACTCTGTTTATGAAACTCTCTTTCATCAGTTTGTAATTACAATAACAAATAGTTATATATAAAACCTACGCTGACCATAACATTTATTTTATATTTATTTATTTACTTGATAGATGTATACTTTTATGACACAGATAAAATGCGAGCGGGAGAGTCACTTTTTGCAGCACTAATTCAAGCAAGATGCGAGCACTTACTTCAAGACATAAAAGCTCACTAATGAATTTATGACAGGCCAGACAAACAGGCTCAGCTAAGGGATAAGACGTGGGGTGTGGGAGTGTAGGCGTGTAGCTGCTAAAAAACAAAAGTTATACACTGCGCAAAACTATCAGCTGCTCATATAGTTCATTACCTTTTTTAACTACTGTCTAAAATCTGCCTAAAATGCCAGCAGCTTACTCTGACTTCTAGCACAATTTTTAAGCTTTATATAAAAAGTATTGAAGTTTAAGTAAGACTTTAACTTACCGTATTTTTGTTGTGTTTTATCTGCAAATTCAAAGCATTTTAAGTGCCTTTAAAGCACAGTTCCCTTTGCTTAAAGTGCGCGTACAGTTTGGTAACCCTATAAATAAAAAATAAAATGTGTTTAGCTTAATTTTTAGTTAAATAGTTGCAGTTTAAACATAATCTTTTATAACTATTGATATTTTTGATACGTGTACGCGCAGCTCGTCGTAATTTATGAGCACAAACATTGTGAAACATTTGCATGTAGTGAGTTGGCAAGGCAACCCTTGCAGCAGACATAACCGCACTTGGGGGCAACCCTAGACATGAGTCTGTCTAACAACAACAAGAGCGACAACAACTAGTGAGCGCTTCAAGCCCGCGAGCGCACTAATATTATTGCAGTGTTGGCAACACCTCAACACACACACACACACACACACACACACACACACGCACACACATAGACATAGGCAGTTACTTATACACCCTATTATTTATTTATGCTGCCACCCTCAATGGACTCGCCAAGGCCGTCAGCAGTGGCGTCGACAGCGACTGCGGCAGCCACAGCGCTTATCAGAGAAGCTGCATTGCTCCCGCTGCCGCCGCCGCTGCTGCTGCTGCTCCTACTCTTGTTGTTGTTGCGCAGGTTAGATTAGGTTAGGTTAGTCCTCGCGCTTGTTGTTGAGGTTGTGTTTTTAGTGGAGGGGCCGCACACACACACACGTTGCTGTCGCGCCTAAAAACGGATTAAATGGGGATTAAGTATACGCAGCGTGTGCGCCTTCAACACATGTTTAAATTATGTTAAAATTTGTTTAAAGCAGCGCGACTGTGCAAGATAAGTGTGTGTGTTGGCTCTGCTGCTGATAAGGTGGTGTGTAAAGAGTGGGTAGGGGGGTGGGGTAGGGAAAGGGGTGGAGTGAGGGTTACACAGTTGCCGCTTCTTGACTTTAATCGATGCTAATTTTCGGTTTAATTCAACGGTTTTGTTTACATGTGTTTAAAATGCCAACATGTTGTGCGTGTGCACGTGTGTGTGTATCTGTGTGTGTGACTGCCTCTGTGTGCTTGTGATTGATACTGTTGTTGTTGTTGTGCTTTTGCTTGTTTGGCATTGTCACTGGGTGTCTGTATAAATAATGTTGTTATTATGCCAACAGATCTCTATTGCACGTTAGTACAATGTGAAAAACACAAAAATTATATGGAACAGCAGGTGCTACAAAAAAAACAGAGGCAGGTGTAAAAAAGGAAACCGATGTCAAGAGGTCGACACAGTCACCGCTATCAATGTTTAATGCGTAGAGTGAGTTTTTGATGAAATTATGCGTGTGCTGAACTTGACGTGGCGTTAATAATGTGGCTTATCAGTCACAACATTACGGGTAGTCCGTAAACAGCGTAGGTGAGAAATACCTGCTGACCTTTTGATTCACAACAAATGTAACAACAATGTCATAATTATTGATATTTTTAATTTATATACAATTCGATTAAACAATAAACTTTTGAAAGCATTTTCCAGACTCAAGCAAATTAAAGTCAATAAATTGTGGTACTCCATTAGCTTTGCTTACATTTGGGCTCCTAACTGACCTCTGTGAATTGTCTCGAAATGATTTAGAGAGGCTCTCAAGCAGGAGTATATACTGGGCGTATACTCAACTATCGGCTGCGTTGTGAGAGATGAAAAATTACAGGCATATATCACTTGAATGGCGCACAATTTGTGCAGATAGAAGCACACAACCGAAAATTCATTGAGGCGTAATAACAAAGCCAATGAACACCTTGATGACAGTTAACAAAGTCAACACACACAAGGACATAGGGAAGGAAAGAAGGCGGAGGAGCTGACAAGGTCGCTGCTGTAGCAACAACTAAAACAAGAGCAGCAGCAGCAGCAGCAGCCAGAAGTAACTACAACTACAACTACAACTACAACTACAACGCATGTTGGCCAAAAAACAAAAGGCCAAAAAGATAGCGCAAATTACAGACGAGCTTATTACGCAAAATTTCGCTTAATTAGCAAGAAGGCAGACGCACAAAAGTAGGCAACAGTTGTCGGCAAGACAGGCAAAATAAATAAGAGCTGCCGGGCATAGACTACACAAACACACACGCACACACACACATACTTCCCCCTCTGTTGTGCAACACACACACACACAACATATTCAGTTACTGAGTTGAGCTGAAACTCATAGACTTATGGCACCTTTCGCCAGGCAAAGCATAATATATGAACTGACCTTAACTACTTCGTAGCACGGTAGCAAGCAACCCGCAACTAACTACATAATATATATGTACATACGTGGCACAACAAGTGCCAGACTTTGCCAGTTAACTGACTACCCAAACGCCCTGTAATATGTGTGGAAATAGCCAACAATTCAAACTATTAGAAAACTAATATAAAATCGAGTATACCCCAGTTGGGGACTATGTAAATGTAATTGGTATTTGCCAAGGCAGCAACATGTGAACAGCGAAAATTTACTTGGCCAACAGAATATTAAATGCCGCGTGGGAATTCTCGCTGTTTATGACTGCAGCTCAGTTTGCCAAGCAAAAGGGAAAAGGGAAATGCCACAGACAGAGAAAGGCACAAGACAAAGGTGGAGGAGTGAGAGAGGGATGGGAATGGTTAAAAAGGGGCATGCGTTGAGGGATGTGCAAGGGAATGTTGGTGTTGCCATGCTTCAGTAATTTCACTTAAGTCATTATGAGCCATTAATAAAGCCTGCTGTGGACTAGTCAGCAACCAATTGCCAACTACCAACTACCAACTAGCAGCCAGCAACTAGCAACTGGCTTACATAGGTATAAATGTACTTATATACAAATATACAGCTATCTGTCTACTCCTTCACCTACTCCTACTCCCTCTCCTTTCAGCTCACACCTCAGTCAACCACACGGATTGAGTTGATGTGTCCAATTGTCTGGCCAGTTAAACAGTCGAGAGCTGATTTTTTGTTTATTTATTATGTATATTTTCTTGAATCTAAAAGGCACCTATGTAATGCATAGCTATTAATTATTTAAATTATAAAATTCATAATTATTTATTACTCATTTATTTATTACTCAATTATTTATTACTCATTTTGCAGCCAAAAATGAAATGACTCGCATGTGCTGCCCATGAAATATTTACTACTGACTTCCCATTTTCAATTAATGCTTTCCTGAGTGTTTGCCTACTTAAATATATGATAAAATTAAGCAAATGTTCACGCTCGAGCAATTTCCTATGAGAAAACCGTCTTTTAAATTAAAATTTGGTTCAATAAACCTGTTTAATATACGCCCTATAGATAATTAAACGTGCTAAGCTCAACTAAGCTTTAAACAATGTAACTATTTGACTAAAATTGTTAAGTATTAGATAAACTGAGAAAACTCATCCTGTTTTGTTATGCGAAGTCTAGAAAACACAATTGGGACCCATTGGAGCACTAAAGTCATAATTCATCTAGGACAAATCAGTGTAGTGTTTGGGCCACTTAAGCTGCAAAAAAGTTGGACATAATCTATATTTCAATATGAAGTATTATGACTGGATCGATGCACTAAGCACCCAAATTGACTTCCATTGCTGCCACTTTCACTGCTGGTGTGATAAACTTTTTGAATCTTTAGCACCGAAGAAAAACTTGCGCCTGCATTTTGCCAATGAAGTTTTTCCTTATGCGGAAAAGCGTATATCGAATAACGGTTAGCGAGACAGAGACAGACACTTTTACTTTCATAACCAAAATTCTAGCACTTCAGCATAGATGATACTTCAAACATGTTGCTGCCTTGCTCATCCCAAGACACTCTCTGCCAACATAGAACTCTGCTAAATTCGAGTATAAGACTTGAGTCGCTTCTCTTATAATTTTTAGGTTGTGTTACTCGTTTTTTGCTGCTCCTTGTTGTGTCTCTGCTAAAGTTGTTCGAAATTATATTCAGCAATTGACATTGCCTGCATTCGCAGAGTTTTGTATAAGAGTGAGTCTGCACATGCCGAAAACCGTAGCAGAGCTGTGCACCTCTTCGAAGCCTTTTCGGCGCAGTCGTCATGGCTGCTGTGTGAGAGTCGTGCAAACATTACTACGAATCATTTTAACGAAGCTGGTGTACTAAAAGTTAATACGAGTGCGTAAACATGGCACATAAATCGTAGTGAGGCAGTACTTGGCCAATGTAACAAAAAGACAACAAATTTTCAAAAGTTTGCCTAGTAATATATGCAATAAAATTTTTAAATTTATTTAACTGAATTTAAAAATAACAAAAAATAAAAACAGCTTATAAAATATTGAAAATGCTGTCTACTACAGCTTTTAGCAGCACTCACATGTAACTAGTCGCATGACTGCCTTAGCAGAGACACAAACCACATCAGCTTCAACTCATTTACAGCGTATAAGACCGAGTTTGAGTTGGAGTTCGATGTGGAGTTCGAGTTCGATTCGTTGTCCCTTGAGTGCCGCTTGCTTCAAGGTTCGAGTTCGTCTCAATCTGCGCTGAGCTGCGCTTCGACTTGGACCTGTTCTGTGAATCTACGAAGACGTAATTTGTATCTGCGTTTAGTCTTGAACGGTCTGCGCGTTGTTTATGTACGTCGTGTTGCGCTCTCTCCAGCGTCAAGTGCAACGAACAAATTTCAAAAGTCGAGTCGAATAAGAAATAAAACGAAACAAATTACAACCGTCTAAAAATTAACTGCTGAGTTTATTTACAATTTACTCAACAATTTGACAAGCTAACGCTTTGAGTGCATGTGTGTTTATGGTGTGTGTGTGTGTTTTACGTTAATTGCGCAAAAATGTTTAGTCAAATGTATGGCTCGAATGCGTGGCCAAGCCTAAAACTGGCTGCGGCTTGCAATTAAACACAACAAAAATAAAGATACAAAAGTATCTGCAACTGTAAACAGCCCAACGGAATATACAGTGTTTGTGTGTGTCTCTGTATGTGTGTTTGTGTGTAGAAACCAATCAAAAAGCCAACAACTACAAGCGTTATTATATTGAGAAATACAAACATCAACATGCAGTTTTGGATAACTTTGACATTTGCATTGCTTTTGGGTAAGTTTCATTAAGCGACGCTATGTGCGCCAAAAAAAAAAAAGTATCTCATAGTTGCTTCTGACCGCTCTGCGGACTGCATGGACCACAAAGTTCATGACATTTGACTGCTCACAAAAACACAAAAAACAAAAAATAAGAGACACATACATATGAAATAGAAGATGAGTTCCAGACGCAGACGCGGTTATCTTTTCATATGAATTGTGTTGCGCTGCCGACTCCGCAGCTCCACTCGCACATAACTCCTTCTGTCTGGCAAAGGCCGCTCTGGGGGTTCACCGGGGGGGTCAGTGGGGAATTCAGTGCTGCTGCTGCT
Organism: Drosophila acutilabella; assembly: GCA_035046005.1. Taxonomy (NCBI): domain Eukaryota; kingdom Metazoa; phylum Arthropoda; class Insecta; order Diptera; family Drosophilidae; genus Drosophila; species Drosophila acutilabella. The sequence goes on along the minus strand of JAWNOK010000024.1, from coordinate 7,670,143 downwards.
GCTGCTGCTGGTTTTTCTTGTGTTTGCTGTTGACATTTAAACACTTGTTTTTGCCATCGTTGCTGCTGACTGCGGTTTCTACTTCACAACACGAACACATATAATACAAAAATGCTTGTTTTTCCTCAGTACTTTTATTTTTTTTTTTGGGTATAGCCAAGTGTTGCGCTAACACACGGGACACATCCCCACCCCTCCATCCCCTACACCCCACTCGCCCCACTCGGGCTCACTTTAAATGCAAAAGTTTTTCGTATAAATTTTTTCCCCAGTTATTTTGCTCAACATTTCTGCCGCCTCGACTGAACTCAACTCGACTTGACTTGATTTTACTTTATTTTTTGCCACTGCTGCTGTTTATTTGATTTATGCGACATAATTCGAGGCGAACTTTGTGGCACACATAATTTAATTTTAGTCCTGGCACTTTGTTACCAACTATCAACTGCCAACTACCAACTTGCAACTGCCTAGTGCCAAAAGTCTCCCCTTTTTTACTATACTCTCTTTTATTATTAATTATTTGCTATTTTGCATTTTTATTGCAAACTTTTTTGTGCTGCGCTAATTGAAAACTATTTTGCATAAAAAGTGTAAAAATGTTCAACAATTTTAATACAATTTGTGCATTCAATTTGTGCGGCTTACAGCGTTCTGCTTTTGATTTATTTATTGGCCAGCTGTTAATGAATTGACCAAGAAAACAAATGGAAAACAGAAAAAAATGCCTGAAAAGCCGTTGAAATTAAAGAATTTAATTCTGTCGTGTTTTTAGTTAGCACAACTTTAATCATTTTACAGCATATGACGAATCTATTAGTAGCCGCAGATAATCCCAAATTATCGTGCTGTTAATTGAGGCATCAAAACGTGTCTGTGTATTTATAACTTTAGACCAAAAATGAGACTAATAAATAAATAAATTTAAACTTTGTGCTGAGTTTTAAGCGGCATTATAAAGAAAATCTGTTGCAGTATGGAAATTGTTATGGTCTTATGAGTTTTTCTTAACATTTTCAATTTGGATTTGCTGAGCAGCTTAGCAGCTTAGCAGAATTTAAGTAAATGCTCAACTAAGTTATACCCAGCACTGAGGGCAAGTCTTTATATTTTATAGCTGATTTAAATATATTATTAAAATATGTTTGCTTTAAGTTAAATTGGCATTGTGTTGGCTGTTTAAAATTGTATTTTTTATACATTTTTTTCTACTTTTAAATTGGTTTTCCTACATCATTTGCTTTAGTTTGGCAGCTGTTTTCTCTGCTGCACATTTAATCGATTAATTAATTATTAAATGAGCATTTTTTTGCACATTTTATGCAAGTTTTTTAAGCTTTGTTTTAAAACTTAATTTGCGTATTTACGAAATGTGCTTAACTATTTAAATTACTCTGTCTGAGGAGGCAGCTGCAGTTGAGTTGAGTTGAAATTGAAGCTGGAGTTGCGCTGGAGTTTGGCACACGCCCAGGGACCTGTACATGGACAGGAGCAGGAGCAGCTGCCACCACTGCCACCGCATGTGGCATGATCATAGTGGTAACAAACTCCATTTGCACGCGTTCAAAATTAATGCCAGTCAAGCTGCAAGTCAAACTGGTAAAAACACACAGACAAATAAAAGAAATACAAGACAAAAAAACCAGCAAAAAGACGCAGAGACGGCTTTAAAGAAATACACCTGCCCAAGAGAGGCAGAGAGGCAGAGGGAGAGAGGGGAAGAGACACCGCAATGGGGCAACTGTTTAAAGGCAGTCAAATTTTCAACATGTGTAGCAAGCGACCAAACAACTTGCAACCTACAAAAGGCGGCATAAAAATTATGATTACGTTTTTTAGGCACACACAAATGCGTGTGTGTGTGTTCTTTTGGCACAACTAGAAAAATTGAGGATGTGGTTAAGCCCTAAAAGAAGCGGGCTAAAAAAATTTAGAAGCAATGGAAAAAGTGTAGAATTAACAAATCTCTTTTGCCTACATAAATGTTGATGGCCAGCAAAGGGGAAGAGGGGGAGTTGGAGCTTTGAGCTGAAATATATGTAGGTTTATGTATGCCCGACTTTGCTATATGCATAATCCCAGCGATTTACCTGGGCAAATTGAATTAAAGCTAAAACCTCGACAGTCGGCTCATTCGACTGGACTTAGCAGCGATTTGGCTTAAAGCTCTGGCTAAAATATCACTGGCATAAAAGTTTTGACGCGTTTTGTAGAATAGTTACGTCGTCTCTCTGTGGGTTATGTGTACCAGAGATATACATACAGACACTTGGCAGTGCATTGAACTGACTCCGTTTAGCACACGGCGTTGAGAGCTCGACTAATCGGTGGGCAGCAGCAGCGGCAGCGGCAGCTAGAATGAATAGACTATGAATGTGAGTGCGAGTGTGAGTACTCGCAGTGAATACTCGTCCAGTGAGCCACTTGCTCTGATTAAAAACTGCTGCGAATTATGTTGAACAGCTTTGTGGTGGCAGGGAAGGAAGTGGAGGGCTAGCAGCAGGCACAGAGGCTAGCACAGGTTAGTGGTAAGTACACTAGTTAGCCAACCCACACACAGAACCCACGAGGGGAGCGGGTAAAAGACTCCAAGTGACCGCAAAATGAAATTGGAACTTTGCTTGTGTAGAATAGTGTAGACTTAGTCTTATAAATGACTCGCTCCTCGCTTAAGTAAATTATTAAAGTTGTGTTGAAGTAGATGAAATGATTTGAAATCCATTAAGCTGGCTCAGATTTGTATTTGTTTGAGTTTACTTGACCACTCACTGCTTCAGTCTGTGACATTTTCCGTATATGTCTGGTTACTTTTAGTTACCTGCTGCTACTTTTAAGCAGTTTCTAGCTACAGCTTATGTTGTCCCCCTGCTCGTGTCATATTTGCCAGCTCATGCCAAAAGTTTCCCAGGCCAAAGACTCCTAAATCCCGTGCCACGCCCCTAGCAAGACTAGTTACTGCTGCACAGCTCCGTTGATGGTTTCATTTGACGCTTGTCTACAACTCCAATCTACCAGCTTCCCCCTCACTTTCCTTCTGGCTTTTTTGCTACCCTCATCCCTCTGGTTGTATAATTACTACCCCTGTGCTACCTTCCAGACGTTTGTACAACTCACTACCGACTTTGACTCCAAGCGAGAGCCACACAAAATGCTGGTCATTTGTTTTTATGTAAATAAAATGCGCTTGCAAGTTGTGTGTGCTGTGTGTGTGTGTGTTGTTTTTGTTGTGTCTTAGTCTCTGCTCAGTCTGACACTCTTTTTTTTTCCCTCTTACTTGTACAATATAAATTTATATATATATGCACATTTAGTTGTTGTTTTTTGTCTGTTTTGCAAACATTTTCTGTTTGTGCTGCCTTTGGCTGAAACTGGTCAAAAGCGCACAGCATTTTCCTGTTGTTTTTTTGCAAATTCACTTCCGCCAGAGACTTTTGCCAGCAAAACGACAACATCAAAAAAATTAACACACACACACACACATATAAAGGGGGCTAAAAAAACGAAAAGCAGCAGAAAATTGCTCACAACTTTGCAGCGTCTTTTACTGCTTTTTGTATTATTTTTTTATTTTTTTGCTTACATTTTCTTTGTGCAATAAAAATAAATAACAGTTTATGAAAATTTGCCAAAATATCAACAGCAACATCAACATCAAGAGCAGCAGCAACAACAACAGCAACAACAACAACACAGCAATAATAACAACAAAATGGAGTGACTTTTCCTGTTTTTGGCGTCGGCTTTTGGGAACGCGTTTTTCGTTCTATTGTAAAAAGCTTTTTCGTCGCTGCCCATTTAAAAGGCGTTGACAGTGTACCCCTGTCACTACACTCCCCCCCCGCCTGCGACTGACACTCCCCCTGCCATTAAATACCCCACATAGCAAATTTGTGCTAACGAGTTGTCGTCGCTCGTTTGGACTGTAGAAACGAAAGGAAGGGGGAAAAAAAATAGCAGAAGTAAAGAAAACGTAGCTGAACTGAGCTGCAAATAGGCTCATGCACACTCCCTTTGCCCAGACCCCCCCCCACTGCACCCCTTTTGCCTACCTTCAGTTGAATCGCTGCTGCCAATGTTGTGATGTTTCCCCTTTCCACTCCGAGTGTGTGTGTGTGTTTGTCAGTGTGTGCCGTGTTGTCTTTGTGCTAAATTGAACCAATTTTTTGTGTGTTGTGTATGTTTTTTATATAACTTTTCTCATCTGCTGCTCTTCGTTTTGCACTTATTTTTTATTTGGTTTATTCTCTGTCTCTCCATTTTGTGCTCTGTTTTGTTTTTAACTGCTCGACGCTTTCATTTTGTTTGTCTTTTTACAAAGTCACACAATCAGATGTGTACACACATACACACACATCAGCTTTGCTGCGCTTATTTTGCAGCACTTTGAGCGTCAAGTGAGTGAAAACCCATGCCAAACATCTAAACATTCAAATAACCCATACGCCCCGTATGCCTCATATGCCGAATGCGCTTTCAAAGCGCCAAGCTGTCTATGTGTACAACTCTAGCGCTCTATAGACATGCTCTATTCATGCGTGCAGGGCCTTTTTCTGAGCCTATTTTTCATGCATATGCAAACACACACAAACACACATAAATACCTAGCCACATATGTGAATTAGAGATGAGCACGTTTGTGTTATCGATATTGTTATGACTCGACCTCGCTTTGTTTGTCTTTTGTGTGGGAGTCACTAGTTAAATATTATTTACATGACACTCGTCATAACATATGCGATTTCGATTGCCACATGTTAACAAATGTTTATGTTTATAAATTATGGACTTGACTAAAATTTAAAAACTTTTGTTGAAAGGTTTTGACAATATAAATACGCTTTTAGCACAGCTTTAGCATTTGTTTGTCTGCTGTTATCAATTAGTCGCATTTATCAAGGTGACTCGGTTGAGTTTTAATCAATTTTGTAGCCATTTCAGCTGACAATAATTTATTATAATTTAACTTTTATGCACATCTCTAAGCAATATTTATGCTCATTGAGTTGTGGCTTGGAAATTGCAGATTTGCAGCCAATGGGTGCAGACTGCGACTGCGACTTGTACTGGGTGTGGGTGTGGGCGTGCGTGAGGTGTTTGGGGCACGGCACCTACATGAGCACACGGCACAGTGTGTGTGTGTGTGTGGGGAGTCTCTAGGCGTCTACAGTTGTCTCTTGAGTTGCCAACTCCATCATTGTCGCTTGTCTGTCGTCAGTTGAAGTTGAAGTTGAAGTTGTGGCAACTGCGGTGGCAACTCTTGGCGGCTCGTGGCTACAGCGAGTTGCACTTTGAGGCTATTGCCATTGCATTTTCGGTCATTATTCAACGTCAGTGCAATTTGGTGCTGCTGTTACTGCCACCGCTGCTGCTGTGGCAGCTTCAATGATGCATAATTTGCAGCGTTACATAAATGCAAACGCTGTTGATATTTTTTATGCTAATTGCATGCAAGTAAAACTTAATGCAAACACACACACACACACACACACATGTGTGTATATATTTATATGCACTCTGTAATTACGGTGAAAAAAGAAAGTTGACAGTTAGGTGGCGTCAACAGCAGCAAACAAGTTGCAACAGTTGCAGTTGCTGCGGCCTTTAGATTATTGTTGGCAACGCTGCTTATGACGGCTTTTTCGTAACGAGCAGATATGGCTACATGTGTACAGTTAGGTGTTTGCAGTTGATATATGCAATTATGCATGACGGGCAGATCGATGCGATAAAGCAGCAGAGCAGCAGCAGCAGACACAGCATTAAAGAAAGCCACAGCAACAGAGTCAAAAAGAAACAACTTTTAAATATTGTAAAAATATTGACTTACAGACTAAAGTTGTTTCTTTACAGCAGACATATAAAAACATATCTTAAACCAACTGCAATCACTGGGAAATTTAAATTTATCTCTTAACAGCTTAAATTAATTATAATTTTTAAAAATGCGCCTTAATTTTAATTAGTTTCTGCACAGAAGTTTAACACTTAAATTGTTACAGTTGTTAATTTTTTTTTAGACACTTTAAAGAACTCGATGAAGCGACGCAGAACTAGTTATAATTGCTAAACAACGCCGTTTGGCCAATTAATTAAGTTTAGTACGCACGCTGAGGTTGAAGCTTGTTGGCATATGCTGCCATAAAAAAAATAAGAAGCTGGCCATAAAAAACGCGCTTACGTACGAAATTACAAGTCAAACGGCTGAAAAAAGCGCTAAAAACGCTAGCGGAAGCAGCCGTTAAAAGGCACTTAGTAGCACCCAAAGTGCCACTCCCCCAGCTACCCCCCTAAGCCCAACTAAGCCCTCTGCAGAGCTACAGTCACTGCTCATGATGTTGACTTTGAGGCAAAACATAAAAATTCATTAGAAGCGCTTTCAATAAATTATCAAGCTGCATTAAAACACGCTCGCTGCGCTATCAATGGATATTAATCTGCTAGAAGGAAGTGGGTAGCAGAGGGAGAAGTGGGGAAGAAGTGAGGAGTAGGGATGTGCAGCATAGAAGGTCGTTGAGGCAAACGACACCAGTTTGATGAGGAGTTGGCTGAGCTTTACAGCGTTGACTGGATTTCAGCTTGAGCTGCAATTTCTAGCCAATTTAGCTATGCAAAATAAAGCCAACTGAAGCTAGCACAACTCAAAAGCTAGTGAAATGAATAGGAGTGTGTGTGGAGTGTGTGTTTGAGTGCGTGTGTGTTGGCTTTTCAAGTGATGCCAATTAACAAGTCAGCCCTGCAAATCGATATTTACTCAATTAATTTATTACTTCCGCCAGAAGCAGCAGCGATTTTTCATTCATAAAAAAACCAAGTCAGTTAAGCAAAAGTTGGCCAACAAAAGCTGATGATGCGTCGTCAGTTTTTCGAGTCACTCGCTTGCCACAGGAAGCAATCATCGTGCTACAAGTCATATTAACTTACGTAGCTCGCAGAAAAACAAAACACAACAACAAAAAAAAAAAAAGGAGAAGAGAAAAACAAAAAACAAGTCAACAAATAAAAAAATAAAAACATAAACCCGAGCAGACCAGACCTGAACAGACCTGAAAAGAATCACAGCAAAAACAGAAGCTGATGCGAGGCAGCTGGTCCGGTTCCAGCTAGCGAGACAGATCCCAGCTTGAATTGGAGCTGTAGCTGAAGCTGGAGGTGGAACTATAGCTGGCTGGTCAGCATATGTTGTTGGACAAGTTTTCGCATGCGAAAGTTGAGATCACAGTGCATGAAACTATCAATGAAGGAGGCCGCAGCTCACAGCTCGCAGCTCAGAGCTCGGCTCTTCCCAGGCCAACAAAATGCGAGCAGGTGCAGTTTAGCTCACTACTACACACCCAAACACACACACACATTTCATAATGATGGATGACTGTGACTTGTGAGTGTGCGTGTGTTTGTGTTTGTGTTTGTGACGCGCCCAAGCCGGTTTTGGCCAACAGCAGTTGTCAGTGCCTTTTTCTTTCCCCTCCGCTGGCTCAATTAAACTGCCAGGGACGTGTCCGAAAACCCACAAAAGTGTACGCTGCTTTTGGCCCAAAAAAAAAAAACACTTGAAAAAATGTATATAAAGAATAAATTGAATTAATAACAAGACGCGACAATGTGAAAATTGTTTTTAGTGCCGTTTGCTGTTGGCCCGAACAGGTATAACCACGTTAAGAACAAGCGTTATAATGCTACAATAGCAGGTCGTATACTGAAATTAACGAAATTGATCAGGAATTGAGTTTGATAGACTGTGGGAAAAACATAAATGTCGATAAATGTAACAATAAAAGAATTTTAGTGCCGTTAGCACCAGTTGGGAATGAATGGAAGCAGTTCTTAAAGTGCTAGAGTTTTGGCCATTAAAAATAAAATGTATGCTGAATAATAGATTATTTTAATTACTCTTAGACGTGTTAAAATAATAACAAAGTTTAGCATAAATCACTTGAGATCAAAGCGAATTTTAGCAAATAGTTTTAAATGATAAATGAACAAATAATCACACGTTGAAGGCACCTACACAAAGCAACTAAAATTAACGTTTTATGTTAAATTTGGCAAAGCTACACAGCTACAAACAACTACAATAGGCTCTTGGCTTTAAGCCGAGTGTTAATTTTGACAAATGAAGATTTTGGCTGCTGGGCACATGGAGTATAATTCAACGATCTGATGCTCAAATTGGAACTGCGGCGGATTTTGTTAATTATAGCTGCCGCTGAGGACTGGCCTTTGTGTTGTTGTCTTTCGTCTAGTCGCTTGTCTTGGCCTCAAACTAATCAGCTTGAAGCCATTAATCTGCCCAGTGTGACCATGTTCGTTTCATGTATCTTGTATCTTATTTCTTGTATCGCTGTTGCACTGCAAGTGGATGTGATTATTTAACTTTATTTTGGGGGATGTGTCCCCGCAGTCAAATTTTATGCTCGAGTAGTTTTTTAAAACGCTCTCAGATAACTTGAATTTCTGGCCCGTCTCGCTCGACTGGCTCTCGAGCTGCTGGCCTGAAAAGTAAGAAGAATTAAATGTTTTGGGGAGTGCAGAATGAAATTCATTCTGTGGACTGGACATCGCCCGCATTAGTTCACACGCACCTTAATGCATATGCACATAAATCTTGAAAGACTTAATGAACACATCCTTGGAATTATAAATAGGTAATATGAACAGTTTTGTTCGCAATCAGATGGCCATTAAAGTTTACAAAAAACAAGAAAAACAACAACAAACGAGCGGGTTTCAAAAAGCCAAAAACCACACAATCCCACAGTCGGAAAAAAGTTTCAATCTGCATACATAAATAATATTAAACAAAAAGACAAACACAATACAGATACACACAGATACAGCTACAGTATATATGTATATACATACTCAAAACTTTTGGAGCGACTCATTCATGAATACACTCACTACGTGAACGCGTGAGTTCGTGGCAATAAAGCCAGAAATAAAAGTATAAAATACATAAATTTATGATAAATAAAAGACAAATGGAAATACATTTGCTCAAATTATTTGCATAATGTTTTTCCGTTTCAATACTGAATTAATGCTGAAAAAATCGCACTTTTTATGCCAAGTGGACTTAAAAATTATAGTTGGGAACTCAACAGTCTTTAAATTAATGTATTCTCTTTGAATTATGTTATATAATTTTATTAAAAATTCTAATATTATTAACAAAAAATTAGTTAGTCTGTATTTATGAGTGTGTTGTGCTGAATTTTGCACATTTTTATGTAGATTAAATGGCTGCCTGAGCTATTAAGAAACACTTTACTTGTGTATATAAAAATTGAGTTTATGTAGATTAGGTTATGGCATTATTTAACTTGCTTAACTGTAGAAATTCTTTGGTTTTTCAAATATATTTCTAACCCAGTTGCATGCTAAACTCATTGCTGGGTCTCACACTTGGCCACGTCTACAAAGTTCAGCACGTCAATAAAAAACAAAGCAACAGAAATATGCAGTTTGACCTTTTGGCGAGACAGACAGGCAAACAGCTTGCCAGCGACAAGACATTCAGCAAGAAATACAAGACAGAATCGAGCAAGAAATACTATATATATATAATACAGAGCCAACGGGCCGATTCGGCTCAGACATTATAATTATGCAGCTGCCACATACACAAAAAAAATACAGGGGAGAGGGGCAAGTGTGGCATGGAAATGGCTTCGTGTCTTGGCATTTGCCAAACGACAAGTGCAGCCGTCGATCGCTGTCGATCGTAGAGCGCATTAAACTAAGCCGGGCTAAAACGGAGGAGAGGGGTAAGAAAGGGGGCAAGTTTAAGCCAGGTGCGTGCTCTGAGTGTTCAATACAAGTATAGCATACATAGGTACATATATATGCGTATATAGAGCTAAGACTAGAGCTAGAGTTAGCGCTGTTGCTGGTCGCTTAAATTGAAATTCAGTTTAATATGCGAGGGGAGATTGTAAGTCTGTCTCTCTGTTAGACCGTCTCTCTGTCTCTTTTTTGTCTTTGCCGTCCCACGTCTTTGTCGTCGTTGTAAGCCATTCATATGGCGGTAGCCATTCATAAACCCGTATTTGAGGCACGTAGGTTGTGGCGACGGCTCAGTTAGTTAGTGGCACTCGAACTGGTTTTTTTTATTAAAGCCTTGGCTAGCGCAAACTGCTGCTGCCTTTGATTTCTTTATGAGACTATTGCTGTACCAATTTTATGAGTAAATATATGTATCTCAAAGTTACTTTTATTCAAATACCCTACGGAACTGTGGGCTGTGTCAGCTGGGTATTTTCTTCAGAGTGTCTGTGTGTGTGTGTGCGTGGGCGCTCGCAGCCGCTTTGGCTTTAAGACCGGTAGTAATGCTGCTAAGATTCAAAACTTAACACATTAAACCCAGTGTCAGCTCACGCCAAAGCGTTTGCAGTGCTTCACCGCATAAAACAAAAGCAAAACAAAGAAAAAAAAAATTAATTTGCCTACCACAAAATATAGTATATAACAACAATAAGTACACCAAGTGGCACAAACTTTGCCCATTTACAGACAAACACCCACCCAAGTTTTATGAGCGCACTAAATAATATTTTGTTGCATATTTTAAGGCGCTCCAAATGTTTCTTTTCGTGCCTCGTCCTGTCCTCATTGCTTCATTGGGCCAACTTTCTTTTTACAGTGCTTCTTACCCACTTAGCTGCCCCCTCCCCTTCCCCCTCTGTTCATTTTCTTTAATATTTTCACTGACTAATTTATTTTCATAGACTGCCGACACAGCGTTCAGTTCCTCAGTTCCTCAGTTCCTCAGTTCTTCAGTTCTTTTGCTGGCCTAGGTGTTGCCTATGATTTTAATGCCTGCCCAAAATTTATGACTAATAAAATTTGTCAATTCTTTTTTGTATATTTTTCTACAAAAAGTATTACTTCTCTTTCTACTGCCTGCTGTATGTGGGTGTTTGAGATCTTCAGCTTCAACCCACGCACTGGTGACAACAACGAAACCGGACAAATGTTCATATAAAGCTCCGAATGTTTCGTTGAGTGGCTTATAGCCATAAAATCATCAAATCTATTACAGTTCTCTCCCATTTTTTCTCTCTCTCTCTCTCTCTGAAGACAACAAAAATAGCCAAAAATTGGTTGGGATTTATTTATTTATTTACGTTGTTGTTGCTGTTATTTTTCTGGCTCTTCCGACTGCTGTTAAATTTCATTTTAAAAGTGTTGTTAAGCTTTAGTATTTTATTTTTATTAAGCCAACCTTTTATGTTTGAATTCGACAGAAATACGCGTATTTATTGTGTGCTCTGCTCATTCTATTTTTGGATTAGTTCGTTAGTTTATGCGCTCAATTTCTCATTTTTGGCAAATATTGATAACTTTTAGTTGGACTTGAATATTTGTGCGTTTAGCTGTAGATTTAAATACGGACTGAATTGGTTTTTAGCAAATTCCAGTCTTAATTTAGCTAATTGCCTTGCCCGCATGCGCCGGCCGCAAAATACTTTCAGTTTTCAAAACAAATTTTATGTACTCTCCGACCACAGAGAACAAGAAGATAAAAAAAGCCAAAAAAAAGCTAAACCAAAGGAAAATATTTCGGTGCATATTTACAAAAAAATAGTTGATAGCCGAGAGAGTTCAAAAGGGGCAATAATTTTTATTAATTAATTAAAGATGAAAGCTCCTCCGGTCAACTTTGGGTTGGGCGCACATCTTCATCGCTCGACTCGTTCATGTTCATCTAAAATGCTCATGAAGCAGAAAATAATTAATGATAATGCCGGTTTGCTACTCTCTATACCCGTCTCTGTCTTCTGCTGGTCTACTGGCTGTGGACTGTCTCTGTCTGGCCAGGCAATAGCGCTCTAATTTGTGCAGACCGCAAAGTTCATAGCAAATTAGTTGATTAGTTTAACGTTGCTACCAAAGAGGCAGACCCCTTAATGATGCGGGGGTGGCTGGGGGCTGTGGTGTTGCTTGGACTTGTATGTGTACAACCATTTGATATAGATGGTCACATTTGTTCAGCTGCAAATTTTATAATTCAATCAGTGCACAAACACACAGACAGACAGACAGACTTGGTAATGCGGCAATTTGTGTGAAATTTACCCAAAACTTCACAAGCCAACAAAGCTACAAACAGAGAAAGATACAAAGGGAGAGAGAGAGGGAGAGAGAGAGAGAGGGATCCGTTTTGGAGGTCGTTATTCGCGTGAGTCAAATGCGTTTTATTGTGAATTTATTAAGCGTGCCCAAGGCGCACATTAAATTTGCTCGGCCCGTGACACTCGAGGAGCAAAGGAGTCATAGCCATGGCCAAGACCATAAAGATAGCCAAGAGCATAAACAATAAAGCAGAATATTGAAATCGAGCGAAAAGTGAATATGAACTTTTGTCTAAAGGCTGCTGCAAAATATTATTATTGAAAAGGACACACAACAGGCAGACAATTGCAAAGCAAGCCCAATTAAATGCTTTTAATCTGAAAATGAATAAAGCATGCACACACACACACACACACAGGCTGTCTCATAAAATGTTAAATAATAGATTTACTTTATAAAGCAAGCAATTAACTTGAATTCTTACAACAAAGTTAAATTATTTCAATTATAAATTGAGCAACGAACTAAAAAGACAAAGTAAAAATCACTAATAAATTATTTAAAAGCTTTTTGGAGACTCAAACCCCAAACAAGTTAAGGTTGATTGATAGATTGGCTTTGTATGCGGGATGGCAAATTTATGGCTTTTTAACTAATTCTCAAATTTGACAACATGCTGTGAAATCTGAGCGTGTATTTAAAATAACTGAGACAAAGCAACGAAATGTTGAGTGCTATAAATAAATTTAGTATAATTATTAACCTTGGCAACGACAGCAACTAAGCCAATATGAAAGCGGGAAAAGCGCATGAGGAAATTATCTATAGACCTAAGCGGTCTACATAGCTAAGCTTAAGGCTTAGACACGCCCACTTTCACAGACCTACCCTTTTTCCCATTATGCTCCCCTGCTTAGTAACGAGTGCACACAATTTAGTTAACTGGTTTTTCAAATTATAAGCCTTTCCACATATCTGCTGTGTGTTTCGTTCCCTTTTTAGCCGTTTTTAGCTCTTCTAAGCCACATGTTGAAAATAATTGTCATGGCTACCCCCAAAAATGCCATTCGCTGCGCCATTTAAAACAATTCCAAACACTTTGTGGGCGCTTAACATAGCTGACAACAAATTTTGACACCAAAGCCGCTTTAATCAATATAATAAAAGACATTTGTTAAATTAACAGAACTGTGAGCGCCGAAACACACACACCAAAAAAGCCAAAAATCCAAAAACCAAAAAAAAAAGGAAGAAATTTTAATTAAATTTATAACGCAAAGCCGCAAAGAGCGCCTAGAGCTCTATAGAAGAGATTTATGTGGCCGTTAATTTTGTCAAAGTCATTCGAGTGCGTGATGTTGTTTTTGTTGCTGTTATTCTTGTTGTTGTGTGCACGCTAAGTGTCCTGACGCAAAAACAAAAAAAGGAGTGCGAGAAGAGAAAAAAACCTCACCGGATTTCCTGTGATATGCCACAATATTTTCCATTAACGCGCTGAAGTTGCAGGCAAACAGAGAACAGAAACCAGCAGCAAAACTGGAAACTGGTCTTGATAACAACAGCAGTAACAACAACAGCAGCAGCATCAGTTGTACAAAAAGAAAATATTAAGAAAAACAACAGAGGGCAGAAGTGCAGAAAGAGAAGAGAAGAGAGAGGGAGAGCGAGAAAAAAGTAAAACAGATTGAAAGGAAGCAAACTGTGCGTTGGTCCAGTCCAGTCCAGTCCAGTCCAGAGTAAAGTGTAGAGAGTTTAACAGCGTGCAGATCCCAGGTTCAGGCCACTTCACTCTGGATTGTCTCTGAGCAGCAACAACACAGTAGGCCGCTGTCTGTCTATGTGCGTGTGTAACTATGTGTGTGTATTTGTGTTTGTATTTGTTGCCTGCTGTGCGACAGTCGCTGGCTTTGTATGAGTTAATGACTTGTAGATAGTTTAACTTACAAAGCAGACCAGAGACAGGGAGCAGTACTTAGACCACAGAGCGCTAAAGGAGACAGCAGAACGAAAGAAAGAGAGAGCGACACAGTGAGAGAGGGGTAGAGGTAGAGCGAGAGAGAGTTGCGTCTTTTGCGTTGACCATTAGTGCGACATCCGGCGTTGCGCTTCGCTTGCTATTGCCACACGTAGCCCACAGACCATGCTCAAAACTATTAGCAAGCTTTAGGCCTAGGCTGGCACACACACACACACGTTAACAGACATTCGCACATGCGTTGAGTGTGTGCAGAAACACAATATGCACTCAGCAAAAATGCTAAGTTTGGATTAAAGATTATTACTCTTTTGGATAGAAATATAGCTAAGAAAATTAGTTTAAATAAGAAGAACTAATTTCAAGTCCATTAATATAAAATAAGAATATGTTTTAATATTTTGTATGAGTAAATACTAAGCTATAGGTCTCAAGTTGTGAAAATATCAACATACAATCATAAGAATACATTTAAAAACTTTTTGAAAAATTTCTGGATTTAAAAAGTTAGTCGATTCGTATACGTGTCCTTAACACATTTAAGTCTTAAGTAAAAATCATAAGAATATATCTTTTTACCCTAAAGAAGTCCTACCACTTTTCTGTCAGTGCACCGTGCACTCACTTAACTTGTGGCCGAGTTCTCGTCCAAAGTCACAGGATCGACAATGGCATCATCGCCATCATCATCAACATGAGCATCGAGTTGACTGCATGAAACGGTTTTGTGGTTAAGCTGTTAGTTTAGTTTGCGTACAATTTGTGGGCCCAGTTGACAATTACTGTGGGACCTAAGACCAGTCAATTCCTTGCCGCTTTTGACCACTGGTCAGAAGGCATGAATGAAATGCTAAACCGGTTTACTTTACTTTACTTCAGTTCTCTTTTGACTTCACTTCACTTCACTTTACTACACTTCACTTTAGCCGCCTTTAAGTTCTTCTTTCATTTACATTGCACTTTACAGTGTGTGTCTTTCCCCCTTTTATTTTTGTTTCCCTTCTCACTACTCTTCTCATGTGTTTTATTTTATTCCTTCTGTTGTGCTGTGTGCTGAGTGTACTGTCGGTGCTTCCTACTGTCACACTTCAAGGATTTCTTTGTTGGCCATCCTGCCATACATACATACATATGTGTGTGTGTGTGTGTCAATTACCCACTTCTTATTGTCTTTTAGGGCTAAAGGGGAAACACGGCTACAGGGCTGCAATGGGAGCCACCTGGTAATGACACTAAATGAGTTGTAGCCAAACGGAGACGCTTCTTGGGCTTGGCCTCTGTTTTTGTCGTCGTTGTTTTTGTTGTCACAAAACCTGTCAACTTTGCAGTCTTTTTTTTTGTATTCTGTTGTGTTGGTTAATTGTCGCAGGAAATGTTCTGGCTGTGCAGTTTGGTCAACTGCTTCTTGGTCTCTGCTCTTAATTGCTTGAACTTTGGGCCAACAAGTAATGCAACCCAGTAGAACAGAGACACATGCAAATTGTGTGACTAACTTGAACTCCGGGTGGTCGAATCGCCTTTCAGTTTCCTCGGTTACTGAATCATAATGGATAGCTCTATCTGTCTGCATATCTAGCTATCTATCTATTCCATTTGAGTGTGTGTGTGTATGTAAATGTGTGTTATTCAATTCGTGTCCAAGTCCAAATCGGAAATCGGGTTCGTTTCAAGAGCGTGTAGAGTCGCTACGTCTTGTCTACGACAAATAATCAATTAATCCATTGATGAAGTCCACGACAGCGACGTTTATTTGTTGAGCCATTTGTAGGCACGTCTCACGCAGCGTTCGGATGTTTGCTCTGCTGGTTCCTGTGTCGCACAGTGGCACAAAAACACACACTCACATGCATGAAACTAATTGAACTTGTTTTGATTGGCAGTCAAGCTTTAAATGAATCTAAAATATCTGATAATTAATTGCTAAATCGAATTGTGTATTTTGATAAATTATATTGTCAGAGGAAACGAGTTAAACGACTTGAAAATAATAGATTGTTTAACTAGAAATTTAGTTGGCTTTTTTTATGGGTTGGTGTCACTGTGCGTGCTTTTATATTACCTATGTAGATTGCTCTAATGCTGATTAGGTCGACGACAACACATATGTACACACATATGTATATAGAAACTCACATACTCACAGCTAAGTAGTCTGCTCAATTTGGTATCGAACGTGGCCTGGTCTTTTCTTTAAGACATTTTAATGCTAATGAGCCACAAGATGTAGACCTACTTCTTTTAGGTGTGGGTTGTTACAGCGACACACAGACTGCCAATGGCCAGACAAAGAGTGTGGGATAGAAACAGAGAGACAGAGTCTCAGACTAAGACAGAGACATGTCCATGTCTCAATGACAACCTGAGAGTGCCCTGACACATAGTACTCTACAGATGTGAGCCATGTGTGTCTGTGTTGAGCAGAGAAAATAAAAGGAAAATAAAATAAAAGTTGTTCCAAATTAGTGAGATGTGACTGAGCTGCTTCGTTGGGACTTACGCTTAAGTAATGTGTATTTTATGTGTGGGCTGCAAAAAAGTAGGTAAATGTAACTGCGACTTCGACTCTGACTGTGACTCTGACTGTGACGGAGTGACAGGTCGATTCGTCGATTTGTCGATTCGTCGATTGTGTTGGCAATTCCACTCGATTCAGCTGCAGTTGCCAACTACGTGCGCAATTGTCGAACGTGACGATTAACAATATGCGAATTTCTACCTCTTTACAGTTGACGTCAGCTGCAATGCGCAGGTAACACTACCCACAGCCTCTGCTCCTGTCTCCGCCCCTGGCACCGCTCCGGCTGTGCAAAAGTTCCGGGTTACTCCGCACGATCTGCAAATACTGGAGGGCACGGACACGCTGCTGCGCTGTGAGGTCTCCGCCCGTGCTGGCAAGGTGCAATGGACCAAGGATGGTTTTGCGCTCGGCTTCTCAGCGGTTATACCCGGTTATCCGCGGTACTCCGTACTCGTGGATGCTGCCCACGGCACCTACAACTTACAAGTGAAGAATGCCACCTTGGAGGACGATGCCGAGTACCAGTGCCAGGTGGGACCTGCTGCAGGCAATCCGGCTATACGCGCCAATGCCAAGCTGAGTATTGTGGCAGCACCTAGTAGTATTTACATCGATGGGTATTCACGCAATGCCAAGGTCGAGGTCATCGAGCGTCAGAATCTAACACTTCAGTGCATCACGGAGAACGCGAATCCGGCGGCTGAGATTGTCTGGTATCAGGGAGAAAATCCTGTGACACTAGGTAAGTCTGGCAATAAATTAAGTGTAGATCTTTGGACCTCAACTGACTTTAAACTGCCGCTTGCAGTGCCCATTGTGACGGTTAATCAAACGGCGGCTAAGCGGTTTCGCACCAGTTCCGTTCTGCACCTACAACCACGCTCCGAAGATGACTACAAGGAGTTCTCCTGCGAAGCACGTCACAAGGCGCTACCTCCCGATGTACCGATGCGTGCTCAAGTCCAGCTGTCTGTGCTCTGTAAGTCGAGTCTTGTCAGCGTTTCTCCTGTGTATTTCATTGGTTTCTTCCCTTTGTAGACCCTCCTGGTCCGCCATTCTTTGAGGGCTACAGTCAGGGCGAGAGCCTACGTCGTGGTCAGCAGCTGCAGATCGCGTGTCGCAGTCGTGGTGGCAACCCTCCAGCGCAACTGGTTTGGTACCGCAATGGTGAGGTCGTTAATTCACCGCAACGCACCTCAGGACGTCTTTCGGAGAATGTACTGAAGTTTACAGCGAATGCATCGGATAATGGTGCCAATTTGGTTTGTGAAGCCAAGAACCTGCTATCGAATACTCCTCTGCGTGCCGAGCTCAATCTAACCGTTCTTTGTAAGTGGTCTAGATAACCCCTAGTTTTCTGTTTGTAATCCTAGCTTTTCTATAGATGCACCCAAGGATGTTTTTCTGAGTGGCGCTACCCAAGCCAAAGTTGGAGATTTGGTACAGCTGAGCTGCGTGACGGCTCCTTCGAATCCCCCCGCTAGAATCAACTGGTCCATGAACGGTCGCCAGTTGACTAATAACACTTATAAGACCACAAGCAGCGCGGATGGTGGTTGGATTAGCAGCTCAAACATCACGCTAAACATCGACTCCCAAAGCCGTACCTTCATCACCGTTTGTCATGCCCTCAACGCGGAGCTCTCCCAAAATGTGGTCGGCTCTCACACGGTTAACGTTTTGTGTAAGTAGTAGAATCTTTTCTTTAGTTCCATACAGTTTCTACAGCCAAGACTGTTACCTATATAGATCCGCCCTCGCCTCCTCTGCTGACTGGCTACAACAATGGCGACATACTCATTTCCGGTTCCATTTTGAAACTGCAATGCAGTTCAGCGGGTGGAAATCCTCCGCCTTCACTGCACTGGTACAAAAACGACAAGCGCATTAACGCTGCCTCTAAGGTCACGGAGAATAAGATCATCTCGGAGTTGTCTCTGCTGGTGAATGCCTCCGATAACAACGCCATCTACAAGTGTGAAGTTCAGAACGCAGCCATCGATATTCCTCTGTTTGCCACTAAAACACTGGGCGTTCATTGTAAGTCATACACTACTTTTAATCCTTTTGGCAGCTTTCTTCAATGGGTTTCTTCTGCAGTTCCCCCGGAGACTGTTAAGATCAGCGTTGCTCCCAAGAATCTTGTGCCTGGCATTCGTGCTAAGCTGATCTGCGATTCCAGTTCCAGTAATCCACCTGCCAAGATCAGTTGGTGGAAGGACGGCATTCCGGTGGAGGGTCTCAATCTGGCCAATCGTCCTGGCCTTTGGGGCGGTTCGGTGTCCACGCTGGAGATGCATGTTAATATTACACAAGATCTCGATGGTTCCATCTACACCTGCCAGAGTCACAATGAGGTGCTACAGCGCAGCGTACACGAGACCATAAGTCTGGATATTCTCTGTAAGTCCATTGGGTTAACTATTTCATCCATCTCCTTCATAAATCTCTTCCTATTGCGTACAGTTCCTCCGAAGTTCGATACCGCGCAGGTGACCAGTTTTGTGGGCGTGGAGGGCGCACCACTACAAGTGGAACTTCATGCCAGTGGTAATCCTATGTCAATTAGCTATACCTGGACCAAGGATGGCCTGCCCATCAGCAGCAATTCGTTGAGCGGTCAAAGACTGATCTCCGATGGACCACGCCTCAATATCAGTCGCCTCAGTCGCAACGATGCGGGTATCTATGTGTGTGAGGCCCTCAATACTCAGGGCACAGCCATGCTGGAGATTCAAGTGGTCGTCGAATGTAAGTTTAAAGCTTTCCTGACATAGATGAGTAGCTTACGGTGTTTTTCCTATAGATGCACCCATTATAACCTCTGTGACGGAAGGTCAAAGCTTTGTCACTGGCGAACAAGCCGTGCTTGCCTGTCAGGTTCAGGCTCGCCCCCTGGAAGCTTCCCATGTGCGTTGGTCCCGCCCTGGCTACGATTTTGCTACACGCACCACCTCTAGTTTTGAGAACAACACCGCCTTTCTGCACATTGAGAATGTACAGCGTGGCGACATAGGCAATTTCACCTGCACCGTGGACAACCAACGCGGCTTGGCAGCTACACAGAATGTGCTTCTCGTAGTGCAAAGTAAGTAAAGTAGTTTAAAAATAGACGAACCTATTAAAAGATTAAGCTTGTCTCTCTGTAGAATAGAGTTATATGGAGGTTATGCCTAATTTACCCTTGAATTTCCTCTGTTTCTAGCTTCCCCCGAGATTGATCACTCGCCCCGCTACACACGCTTTGCGGCTCGCCTTGGAGTACGCGCCCAGCTCATTTGCCGTGCTCTGGCCTCACCACAGCCCAGTTTTATTTGGCGTCGTCATGGCAAGGATCTCAAGATGCAGCGTCGCAATAAATTCACCAGCGTCGATCGTCAGGTTGATCCACTGCACTTTGAGTCCTCGCTGATGGTGGAGAGCACTTCAGCGGATGATTATGGCCAATTCGAGTGTGTTGTGCGTAATGCAATGGGTCAGGCCAGCACCAGCATAGAATTCAGTAAGCCCTCGCGACCCGATGTACCGCTGCAGCTACGTGTGGGAAATGTGAGTGACACGAGTGTGGAATTGATGTGGACACCTGGCTTCGATGGTGGCATGCAGGTGTACTATCGCATACGGTTCAAGCAACAGGGAGAGGAGAAGTACAAGTATGTGGATGTTAAGCTGGGACAACAAAACATTACACTGGATCTACTAAAACCCGGTGGTACCTACTACTTCTCCGTTATGGCCCACAATGAGGCGGGAGGCAGTAAATTCCTGCCAGACATTAAGCTAACCTTGAGCAAAGGATCGCAACCGCATTCAGCAGAGTATACGGAAAAGGATGAGTTACCCAATGTGATGATCATAGGCATTACATCGGCTGCTATGGTGCTACTGGTACTAAATGCGGCTCTTGTGGCCTGGTTTGTCATACGCAGACAGAACAAGACACAGGGCGAAACGGAGCCTAGCAACGACGATGCCTATTCCAAGGACGACAATCAGTCGGTCTATAAGGTAGTTTCCCATAACTAACCCTTGTTTAATATTCAATGCTTTACTCACCTGATCAATTTTAACTAACAGCTGCCCATCACTGCTTTGCAGGCGGACGTGCAGAAGAAAGCGGCAGCATCCACTTATTTGGTGGAGAACGTGGACATTATACAGTCTACGGCGTATCCGCCCAAGTATCAGGAGAGCTCCATGTGCACACCAGCCTATCTGTGCAATCCGGACTTTACACGCACACTGCCCAATCCCAAGCGGCACAGTCAACGCAATAGCGCCACGGGTCTCATCGATGGTATGCCCATGCGGGCCAAAGATGATCATATGCTGATCTCAAACGGCCTGTACATACCCTCGCCCTCTCCCGCCTCCTCACTGGTCATCAAGGGCAGCTACATATCATCGCCCTCGCCAGCGCCGCCAGCTGATGGCTCCTACTTCAATATGAGCGATAAATATATGTCCTATCCACCTGTGGTAAGTTGAGATACATTTAATTATTATATATTTTTTAAAGTCTTTCCTGAAGTCTTAAATATTTGCCATATAATTAAAAGTATTTTAAAGCGTAATAATTATAGCTATAGATTTTTCACACATTTTTAAAATAACCCTCGTTAAGCACTTAAATTTATAATGACTTATTATATTTAATAATCATTTTATGCTTTTCTACTCTTCTCTTTAATCTTTCTTATAGACCTACTAAAGCCGTGTAGAACAACAGCAACAAGCACCAGCCAAACCCAGCTAGACTGATTGACATACACACACACACATACATCACATCCACAGTAGAAACTGACAACAGACAACCAAAACAACAACAACAAAAACAACATGAACATTAAGAGATGGATTAAGAAATTGAAATGAAGTCGATTTCAGTCATTAATAGGGATTGTTTTTTGTTGCTTTTGCTTTGTTTTAGTTGTTGCCGTTGCTGTTGTGAGTTTTTATAATTATTTTTTTGTTTTCTGTTTATAATTATTACTAAATGACGTTGATTATTATGGAGCGCAAATGGAGGAAACATGTTGAATGTATTTTGAGAAAAGACATTTGCATGCGGCGCTCGAAGGCTGTGATAAGTACCTGTATCCAAGGCTCTACAATCCACTCCACTCGACTTGGATCATCACGAAACGAAACAAAACAAAACGACACGCATGTCAAATGATGGATCCACATCAATCAATGCAATTGATGCCGCTGGATTGGCCTTTGGGGCAGGTACGCAACCCAATCTACAAATGCTTGCCCCTCTCAACCACAAGAAAGAAATCATTACAATAATATAGAAGATATCAACAACAGCAGCATATGTAGTAGAAAAACAAAAAACATACACATAAACAACAAGAAAATATATAAAAATCCACTCAAATATTAATTTGTAGGCATTTTTCTCGATATTAAGTAGTAGCAATTACGATTTTTAGCATTTAGCATAAATATTAACGAGTCTGTCGAGTCGTGACTCATTCTCATTAGCAGTTGTTCAAGTTTAAGCTCTAGACATACCAATATCAGCATACACACATAATTAGTTATATATATATACAAGTATATCTCTATATACGACCCTAAGGCCCGACAAGCGTAACGATTTTCATACGACAAAACAGAAATTAAACAACAAACGATTTGAAATTATAAACAATAATAAATAGAAAAAGAAAAACTGCAGACAACATCAATTATAAACTTATTGTAAGCGTGATTTTCGTTAGACTTTAAGAGCTCATTAAATAAATACTTAAGTACATAAATATATATATGATATACGTATTTACAAGATCGAAACATCAAATTTTACTGAGTTTTTATCATGCATGACAATAAATTATATACATGATAAAACAAGCGAGAGCGCCAAAAATTATGCTAAATAAAAGAGAAATAAAAATTCGTGAATGGAATAAAATGTTAATTAAAGTTAGACTTGGGATCTTTGCATTTAAAGCAGTTAAGCATGTGTATAAATCAAACAAACTTTCATAAATTATATGTATTTGTAATTAATGTAATTAATATTTAAAACATATTTCCAATCAAAAAAGAAAAGAAAAAAAAAAAAAAATAAAAACAAATCAGCTGCAACAAATTTTTGTAACTTCAAACAAAAGTATTTGAATAAATAACTTACAAATCTTTGAAAATTATAAAAATTAACATATTTTTTTAATGCAATAAAAAGGGATACGCTTTTTTTGGGGCCGCTTTGGCTTTCACCCACTGTTTGTTGGGGGCACCTGCCACATGGCTTTGTAGCAATACCCAAATTTGTGTATTGCCATCAATCAGCGATTGGCTTTTGTTCATCATGTTCTCAAGCCACAAATTTCCAGCTGGCCGTGGGCGCTATTAAGTGGGCGTGCCCGCTTACACCTTAAATGCCGACTAATTGTTTTTGGTTGTTGTTGTTGTTGTTGTCGGGGCAGACTTAACGGCGACCGTGTCGGCTTTTGTTTAGAAACATTTTTATTAATTAATAGCGTCGTTGCAACGTCGCTTAATTAATACCGCATTTAATAATATTTATTTCTTAATTTCCAAAGGCAATATTAGCGGATTGTATGAGTTATAGTTGGTTATAGTGGCTTTCACTGACCTCAGACGTACCGCTATTTACCTACTGGGAGGTCTACATCAAATTTAAGTATATGTTAAAGTATTTTCCCATCTGCACCAGAAGAATTTATTGATTGGTTTAATAACAAACTTAAGTCAACTTATGCGCTACATTTGGGTCAACATGTTTTCGATTCTATTTTAATTATTAATAAATTTAATTATACATATATGAGAATATATTTTGCCTTTCAATTTCAATGCTGACTTTTGCTTTGTTTTTCTTTCATGTATATTAAATTGGATATTTGTTTATTTGTGTCGGCTGCGTAAAATGTCAGTTAATTAAAGTTCCATATTACAGTGCCAAATTGGTTGTTCGTGTATGTGTATGTTCGTGTTATCAAATAAAATGCAATAAATGTTATTTTAATTACCAGGTTGTCAATACATGGCCTATTCTAAAGACCCATAAACGCCTCAATTGCCACTCGCAGTGCACTGAGAGAAGCAGACAACAATAACAGCAAAATAGCAAAACAATTAAAATTAATTTTCAACATACTTTGAGTGCGCACAAAACGACACTGAAACGACAAAAACAAAAACTGAACTTAACTGAAACGGGTAAAAACAGAACAGAAACAATGCATAATTAAATACAGTGAATTCGTTAAATTTTAATTAAAACATTTGAAACGGGCAATGGAGTTTTATTTTGCTCAGCTCTAGAGCAGCCAAATAGCTACAACAACAACTGCAATTATACAAAAAAAACTGCTAAAATTACCCAACGAATTTCTTATACTCTTTTTGTGCTCAGTAGTTTAATGATACGCTTTAAAATTCATTTAGTTTCATTCGAGTCTTTTGCTATTAATTCCAATTATTGTTAGTTAAAATATTTAATTTAATTAAAACACAAATCGAGTCTATTGAATTATTGTAGTGCCCTACAAATAAGAGACTCTGCTCAGCTAGGGACTGCATAGATTCAAGAGCCCCAGTAAACGGCGGCATGAAACGGAAAACTTCATTAAAAGTGGGCAGCAGTTGGCAGCAGCCGTTGCCTGTTAGTTTGTGGGGGTACAGGGTGGGTACAGTGGGATACAGGGGGCCACAGGGATCTACAAGTTGGTTGATATTATGTTTGCTTCATTCTGGGCAGGTTCTAAGCATCGCTCGCTGGCAAATGTGACGACGCCTGGTGCGGCTACACTTCCTGTGATTGTGCACAGTCTTCAGTTGAGTGCCAGTGTCCAATCTCCATTCTCCATTCTCCTGTTTGCCAGTTGGCAGTGGTTTCAGCCTCAAACTGAAAGCCTGCCTGCCTGCAATCGAACGCATAATCATATTTAATAAGCGCGTCGCAGTCAGCAAGTGAAAAGACTTCGTTTGCTGCTGCTTCTTGACCAGTTTTCTACTGTTCTGCCTGTTCTTTTTCCTACTGCCGTTTCTCTTTTTGTTTATGATGATGATGCTGATGCAACAAGTGCGCCAGAACGAGCCACAGATGTGCAGAAAACTGGTTCTTGATTGTTGCTGTTGCTGTTGCTATTGCTGTTCCTGCTGCTGCAACGTTTTAACGCAATTTGTTAACCTGGCTGACAAACTGTTGCCTGTTGTCTGCTGCCTGTTGATACTGCTACCCTTACGTTTACTTCTACTCTTTCCCCAGCAGTTGGTAAAAAATAGGTGCGAGTGCAATTAAGAGCCTGCCTGACCAGTTTCGTGTATACGAATCGAATCCTGACCGGCAGCGAGCACTTCATTCATAAAATTACGCGCATGTTGCGTGATGTTGACGCTAGATAAGAACCAGCTATGGATTTGAGCCCGCAGCTTGGAAGCCAGCCCAGCCCAGTTAGGGCCAACACCAACCTGTTGACGTGCTGGCCAGTTGAGGAAAATACTTATATATAGACTGGCAGGAAAAGTGCAGTGCCAGCGCCAGTGCCTGTAAAATAAAAACTCGCTTTTCTTGGTAATTAATGAAAGCTGCCAGTGCTAAAGCCAAACTAGAGTGCGAGTATGGATGGAAGAAGGACAGGTAGAACTGAAGGTGGTGCTGGTGGTTGAGGCAACTACTGCACTTGGCTACTGTTGCCGGCAGTTATTAAAATGTTGCGATAAGTTTTGTGTTGCGGTCCCGAGCCGCATTTGTATGCAAAGTGCCAACAGTTTTTGATGATGCGACGCGCAGGAAGTTGTCGCTGAAAGTGATATTGAAAACTGCCCGCAGAATGGATTACTTCCTTTTGGCCAGAAGCCACAGCGAGTGCGAGTGCATCAAGGCACCTGGGGATTTTGTTAGTCAGAGTGTGAAATCCAACCGGAGATGAGTACACTGAAATGCGCTCAGACTTGATGTTTTTTTGTGCTAAGAGGATTTTGACAAAGATGCAAAATGGGAAAAGTTGAGATGGTTTGTTAAAGGAAAAACCTCTATCTATGCAGCTACCAAACATGCAGCTTTTAATTATAGAACTGAAACTGGAACAACTCCCTTTTCCCAACACATTTTGGGCACTTGCAATGCATTACTTGAGCATTTCATGGGTCTAAGCTCTGGTAATAAATATAATTTCTTTCATTTGTGGCACTTGAAGCGCAACTTGAGCATTTTTCTCACACCTCACTCCCAGAGGGTAGAGGGGCGACAGTGGCGCCTACAACGCCCGCATGCTTTGGCAATCAACTGCCACGCCATTTAGCATCATTAAATTAGTAGGTCAAAACATCACCACAGGCCATAAAAAATGTCACAGCTTAGAGCAAAATGCAGTGGCAAAGCCGACAAAGCGAGCAAGCAAATCAGAGAAAGAGGCAAAGAAAGGGAGAAAGAGACATTTGAAAATATTTAAGCACTTGAAATGTAATGCTGTCAGAACGAAAAATGAAAAGTCAAGTCAAGATGACACTGCCAAAATAAAAGAAAATTAGAAAAATCAAGCTGACTTTGGGAATCCCCCTATTGCCCCCTCCAACAGCTAGTGTACATAATCTGTGACACAATTGTAATCAGCATAATTATCTATGTCAACAAAAATATGAATTTTCCCATAGCATTTGCTCAAGTGGCCAATGGCTATCAGAATTGTCTTTGGGCAATTAGAACGTTTAAATATTTATAAAAAACTAACTATATAATTTTCAAAACGCGTCGCGACTTGAGTTGAAAAACCTAATGACAAATTTAATGCGCCACTCGTTCTGGGACCTGTGTGGGGGAGCGAACGACACATGTCGAGCAGCAAACAAAGCAAAGAAGCAAACAAACAACAGACTCTACACAACATTTGCTACGCCTCTGGAGTGCTTTGACAGTCTCTGACCTTTAAGTGAAGTTGAAATTGTTGTCGTATTCGGATGCGGAGTCGTAATCTTAATCGGGATCGGGAGTTGCCCCTTTAAAGTTATTAAAAAATTAAAGCAGAAAAACTGTGGCTGTTGTTTCATTAATGCAGTAGGGGGGCCAGAACACATTATTCACTCATTAAAATCATCAGTCTAATAGCCTGAGCACAACAAAAAGAAAAGCGAAATTATATTTTTTACAAGCTGCCACAGAGAATTATTAACAAAAATTCTAGACAACTTCGCTGTGTACATATATAATGCAATGTAGAGTGCCCCAAGATGGTGAAGAACAACAACAACTGAACACAATAGCATGAGAGCTTGAGTTAAAACCAACACACATGTAGGCATAAAAGGGGTGAACCTCAAAAGAAGATTTGGCTTCGGTTTGGCAGACATCCGAATTGCTCTACAGTTAAAGTTTCAAGCGATTATAATTAGGTTTTGAATTCCAATGCCAATATTTGCAAATTAATTAATTACATTCATTTCATATTGACTGCAACAATTTTTATTAGTCTAATAATTATAGATTTTTGGCCAGATGATTGTCATTAGGCCATAATAATTTAAAGCATGTAATTAATATCCACGTGTGTGCGTGTGTGTGTGTTTTCTGGTCACCCAAAATGTTTGTATTTGTTTAACTTTCGGTATGTTTAGAATTTCTTTTTCAATAAATAAATAATACAAAAAAAGACAACGCGTAAATAAATAGTTGTTAGGTTAAATATATACAAGAAATATGCACATAATTTGATTGTTTATTTAGTAATTGTTGTCGGAATCCAATAAAAAACACGCAATTTACATGAGATTATGATGCAGAGATAATATTTAAATAAAAACAAATTAGTTTTATGAGTTATGCATGCGTCAGAGAGTTCAATTACAAAATATGCTAATTTACTGCCGCATGACCTCTAATCTTTTTAGCAAATTTAACGAGTTTGAGGTGTAAAGTTTTTGGACAGTTGGGCGGCCAATTGGGCCAGGTTGGGCTGCTCGTCCATTTTAACAAGCCAAATGATTTGTTATGAGCCCTGGCACAAAGAGCGCCTGGCCATCCATAAGACCGTCCCAAAATGGCCATTGCAGTGTAACCATAAAAAAAGATGAAGCGATTTGCAGGCACTGTTGTAATTGTGCCGCTTAGCTCGAGACGGTGAATCAAAAGCTGAAGAAAAACGGCAGCAGTACATAAACTTTTGCCACTCACTATATACAAACACATACACACACACACACATACATACACACGCATTTAGATATATGGCGCGCAACGTAAAGTGCTGCAGATACATTTGTATCTGTGAGGCAAGGAGGTGATACGAATATTTTTCGCCTTGCCACAGACACAAGTGCAGCTGTAGACAAGGCGGATTTGGGTTGAAGGGTGTGTAGAGGCGTGAAGGGAGAAGGCAGCGGTGCCGGTGCCGCTGCCAGTGCCGGTGCTGGGTATCAACGAACGAATGAGTGAGCGAGTGTCTTGGGAATCGTCACAAGCCTGAGAATAATTAATTCCCACGAATTAATGTGCACGGCAGCAACACCAGCAGCCACAACAACAAGAACAGCAAGAACAACAACAACAACTGTGGATATCTTTAAGGAAGCAAAGGCGGCTCAACCGTGGCACAAGTGTAGCAGTGGATGTATCTCAATCTCGTTTGCTGAGCTGCTACAAGTTGAGGCTTAAGTTACTTTGCCTTTTACCAAAAGCAAAAGCAAAAGCAACAGCAAGAAAAAGAAGAAATTAATATCTGTGATGCAGCCAAGTTCCTCTCATTTTGGCATCGCTTTGGCTGAAACAGTTGCTACAAATTACACGCAGCTGGAGAAACTGCCAAACTGCCTTTGGTACTTGCTTGCCACTTGAATCACTTGAATGTATTTAGTCACCTTAATGAATTCTACACATGATGTACTGGGAATTTGTGACAAAAGCCTGCACAGATTTGCCAGCACAAACACACACTCTCACTCCAAACACACACAGATACACTCACAGCTATGAAAGTTTCCACAAGTTGTAAGGGGAGTCTCTGGTACAGCCCACCCAAATACCCTGTACTCTGACTCCCTTCAATTTCAAACCATTCTTCCGGCCCAGTTACAGATACTTTATAATTTTATGCGAAACGTTGTCATCGTCATGTGTTTAGCATTTCGTCTTTCTTTGGGCTTTGCGGCTGACGGTAGTGCCTCAAGTTGTATGAGCATCTAAAACAGTGTAAACTGTGAAGTGAATAGTGACTGGGGAACAATAACGACATATCATATCTATCATGTCACTCTTAACTTACTTAAAACTTAGGATAATAAGAATTGTGTAAGCTGTGACTTGAACAGTAATTGGGTACCAACAAAAGGCACATGATTAGCATGATTTGTCTTAAGACTAACGTAGAAATGTATAACAAACTAACTCTTCAAAGTTAACTACAAAGAAATATTAGACCTATTAGTACTAGGAATAATATCTTAACTTGCTTTAAATTTATGATATTAAATAAATTAAATAAATACATCGTACTATACTTTATTATCTGTTAACTATCTGCTAACTGGCATGAATGATGTTTCCTGCTTGTTCGCTTTTTAACTTATTTCTCTACTTCTGTTCACTTTGCTTAATGAAAACGCTCGTTGGCGAGTCACAGTCACCTGGCATCTCCAATGCTAAGAATCTTTTTTCCTCAGCTATATTAAATAATTATAATTTTAATTAAAATAGATTAAAGCCGTGTTGTGTGCTCGAGCGCCTTGTGAGGTGATTAAGTTAAAAAAAAAATAAAGAAATAAAAAAGGCAGACAGGCAGCAGCTCCAGAAGCGTTAGAAGCCTTCTGCTCACAGCTACAAGTGCCAGGAATGAGATCTCCGCAAGGACCTATAGAAAGCAGTAAAAGGAACAGAAGCAGGAAAAGGAAGAGGTAGCGAGGTAGAGGGGTAGAGGAGCAGCAAGAGGAAGAGGAAACAGGTAAGCCTTAGCCGTCGCAGGCGGATGAAAAACACAAATCACTTCAAGTTGTTGATGTTGCTGTTGAGATTATGACGATGATGAAAAGCGCGAGAGCTGCTTTTCTTATACACAAAGTAAAAATAAAAGCCAAAAACAACAACTGAGTGAATGTCTTGAGGCAAACGTCGGGATTACAAAGTGAAAAACTTTGGCGGCTAGGCGTTGATGAGTGCTATTTGGGTCCGTTCTGGTGGTAACACACAGTTTCTTAACTCTGTACGCATATAATTAGAATTAGAACGAGCTTAAGACTCAGCTTCCTATTTTTGGGCTAAACAAAGCAAATCGCGTTAGGCTTCAAGATCTCTGAGCATTGAGTTTATAAATAATCCCATAGATGGAAAGTAGAAAATATTCTGTTACACACTCTGATTACTACAACTGATTATTATGCATATTCATTTCATGAAATATTTTATTAATTGATGAAATTCTATGCCTTGGCTACTATTAGACAAGACTCCCATTGAAACTGTCTCATCAATGTCAAAGACAACTAACTACTGTGCCCCTAAATCTCTCAACAATATCCTTTTCAAGTGGAGATTTTGGTCAGATTCTCGCCCGTTTGTCGCCAAAGGCAGTATACAAAAAAAGATACCCAAAAAAAAGACAACAAAAAAAGTTGAGACTTCCGCTTTGGCCTTTTTGGCTGGAACTGCAGGTCAAGCCACACACACATACCACACACACAAACAAGCACACACAGGATCAGACCTGCAATTTGATCGCAGCTCAGTGTTGACAAATTAATGTGGCAGCCACAGGGTGAGTTGAGGCATTTGCTAGATAACCTTGTCTTGAAATTCGATGCGGTATACTTGAAACGGCTCTCGGGCTGCCTTTACTATAGATTATGTGTTGATATTTGAATTCAAACAAATGTCTCGACCGTTGACATTGTGCTCATAAATAAGCCCAATTGGCCGGTTGTTTTATTTGTGTCCTGCTCGTGTATTGTCTGCAGACAACAACACCTCAGAGTCAGAGTAATTAGCTCGAGTCAGAGTCTGTTTTCTGTTGTCTGAGCTCAACATAGGGTGTCCATGTGGCACAGCTTCTTCACTGCCTTTGGCTTTCCCAACGTGTCTTAGTTTTTTCTGTTTTTATATTCCCAGTTTTTTTTTTTTTGTTTTTATTTATAAACCGCACATTCCTCAATATGCCCGCTTGGTCCGCTTGCTGTTGTGTTCTGGATTTTCTTTACTGTAGATCTGTGATGCCTCCCGCCTTCGAGTGTATTCTGCATTCTGTTTTCTGAATATTTTCATGACCTTTGCGGGGGTTTTTCATTTCATTCGTTGCTTTGTTCAATCATTTATTGAAGATGCTGCTGCTGCTGCTACTGCTTCGACTTCGGCTTGACTTGACTTTGGCTTTGTAGTCCCTTTGGGGCATGTCTTGTATAAAAATACATGCATTTGAGTTCATATCTTTCTTGTTTTATTTTTTTTACACTCGTACATCTCAGCTCATGTTTTCTCTGTGGACTGACACACACACACACATACAGCCACTCATGTATCTTTATATTCAATTAACGTATGTGTATTGGCTTCATCATGCATAGCATAACACACACAATTATTTTAATATATTTCCCGAAAATATTTTCTTCGAGTATTTTTCTTATGAAAATATTCGGCAATGTCTGTGGCCGTTCAAGCGCAACGAAACGAAACGCAACGGAACGCAGCGCAGTCCTTTGGATAGAGATACAAATGTATCTTGTAGATACAACGCAAAATATGAAACGAGCTATAAATTGAGCTGCTAGCAACAAGAGCGCGTGGCGGGAGCCAATGTGACACATAGACAAATATACTTCTGCTATATATATATATGTATATGTGTGTGAGTGTGAGCGTGTGTCTGTTAATAAAACGAAAATTGTTTGATGTTCTGTTAAGTAGCTATAAAATTTGAAAAATGAGCCCATTTAGTAGGTAGTTAGAGTGAGCCAAGTTTCATTTGCATGAAACATCAACAGCAAAACGCTTGTTAGATTCGGGGACTTGAGATGTTAATGCTGATGCCACAGATCATAATCATGATGCTAATGATGGCAACTCTGTAACTACAACTCAGCTCTCTCTCTCTCTACACCAGAGCAACAGCAGTCGCTGACAGTGTTATAATGAACAGCCCGACAGCGTGTGCCAACTAATGAGCAATTGGTTAGCTCCGATTAGAGATGAGCAGTTGTTGAACTGATAAAGCACGACACGAGTGTGTGCAATAAAATAAATTAAGTAGCTAATGCTGTGTAATAATATAAGTAAATTAGTGGGTACAAGAACGTACATCTAAACAATTTAAATAAGTAAAATCTTTATGAATTAAATTAAACAATTTTTCTAACGAATTAAATACATTTAAACAGAATTCTATGACTCGAAAATATAGCTCTAAGCCTGCTCATATTAATTTCAGCTTATTAACGCATCTAACCAGCAGCTTAGATTAGTTTAACTTTAATTAAATTAAAGTCTGGTTTAACCGACAATTTAATGATTTTTAAGCTGTTCATTTTAGTTATTTAGTTGTTTATAATATAAATTAACATACAAATAAATATTCTGCCTCAAAAGTGCATGAATTTCGTGCCTCAATACGCGGTCAACACAAATTTTGGTTCAAGCCAAGCACAGCTGTTGGCTATTAAGTGAGTGAGTGATGCCAGGATGAGCTACAGGGAACTAATTACACGAACAGCAGCGTATAAGCAGCAAACAGACAAGACTGTAAACACACGTTATAACAAACAGGGATTATAATAGATATTAAATTTATTATGGGTCACATTAAACGCATTGCTATAAGCATAGTCTTAAATAGCGAGATATAAATTAAATTATTGGGAATTTGAAAGTATGTGCGAATCAATACATAAATCATTCAACATCAATGACTGTTCAAACATGCACAACTCTGGCAGACTAGAGTACATATCTTAATGCGACCACATTGATAGAATACAAGCATGGCCAAGACAATCTTTCAATCAAACCACAGTACCGCACCCTCACCACACTGCAGCGCAGTCACAAACAGCAACCGCTGCTCAAACAAAATGCGCAGCCCCAAAAGAACCTACAGTACGACCCGAGGCCCATTTATAAGTATATACACACACACACATACACATATATACACAAAACCAGATAGAGACCCACTTCCTGTCTTCAAGTCCCCAGTCAACTCAAGCTCGAATCCAACCACACGTGTCAAAGCAAACGGTAAACGGCAATCGCCGCACCTTGTGCAAATGTTGCCAAAAGATGGTGATGAGGTACAGCGGTTGAATGGGTCGTGGTCTCCTCCTTTTGAGGGGGAGTTTAGGGTGCTGGTTGAACTTCAGCATAAGTGGCACGTCTCTGGCTACATATTTGTACAAGTTTATGGCGACAAGCGATGCCATTTGCCTCTGTCAGCTGATGACTGGCCCGATACAAAAGTCATGAAAATTCGAGAAAATCGCACGGATTTTGCGGACGGCGGCGCAACAAAAAGTGTTAACTGTGGATATTTTTTATTTAAGCGTAAAAATCGTGAGCAAACTCAGCACAAAAAAGCGTATATATATAAATAAAACGAAATCTGAATCAGAAAAGAGAAACAGCCGAACTTATCGGCAAAATATAAAGTAGGAAATCAGGCGTGCAAAAAATTTGCATGCAAGTCAAGAGCAAGAAAGCAAGTTGTAACTGCGAAAGGTGTAAAAGTGTGTATGGGAGTGTGTGTACTTGCCGATAACACTTTGACAGGATTACGCCTGCCTAAGGACCGCATCAAAAGCGCCAAAACAGCATCCTACACATACTGAAAACGATATTACCGCAACGCTTTTTGCGCTTTCGTCGATGGCCAATTGAAAAGACATTTGCAGACACATTTGCCCCAAACTCGTTGCCTGTTAAACTTTGCATGACTTAAAAGTTATGCACAAACACCCTTTTTTGTTCATTCTCCTGCTGATGCTCTGCACGTGAGGTAATTTCTAATATTTAGCTCTAAATTAAGTTAAAAAGAGGTTAGACCAAAGCAAGGGTTCGAAGCACGTCTGCGGTTGCGTCCAGGCTAAAACCAGAGGAAACTCAAGCAAAAAGCTACAAACAGAACAGTAGTCAAGTTTGTGATTCAACTTTAAGATTTTACCAGGCATATTTTATTGCAAAAAAAGAAGAGAGAGGGGAGAGAGGGAGAAAAGAAGAGGTCCCCGAAACCAAAAAGGCAAATGATGCATTGGGGGGCTGTGAGGACTGGACTTTGAGGTTAGTCGTCTGGACAGTTGGTTTATTGGTCACACTTGGGCTCGCACATAATTTATGTGGGAATTGTAAGCAAGTCATTCCCATCACCATCACTCAGCTCAGTCAGGCAAGTAGTCAGGCGAGTCAGAGAGATACAGATACAGATACATTTTCAGGTACGGGCCAAGACAGTCACCTAGGCCAAGCTCAAATGAATTGTGTGAACTGAATTAAGAAACCAAAACGAAAGAAAGTCAAACATATAGACAAGCAGTTACCCTATAGAAAGTGTAATTCAATCTATGCCTTTCAAATCTTGGCATTCTACTCAATTTATAGGGTATATTTTATCCTTCTCCTTTTAGGTTGTGGCATGCAGCTTGAAAACTTACAAATGCAGCTTCTTCAACTGATTTTCTTAGGCAAATTGATCTGTGTAGTAAGCCAAGTAGTAACTGGCAGCCAATTGGAACAATATACAAATTCTTAGCTGATTTTCTTGCAGTGTAGCTGTAGCTGCCCTGTTGCATGTTGCGTGCGATGCAAGTGGCAAAGCTTCCGTTCCCAAAGCGCAGTTGCTGCATGCCGCTAATTGTTTGGTACTTGAGAAACTTGCGACCGCTAGCTAAAACTAAAACAAGCATTTATTAAACTTATTAAAAAACAAATGCAGCACTTGCAAAAAAGGAAGAAAAGAAGAGAAGAGTTGCGTGTTGAGAGTGGGAGTTACCTGTGTGCGAGTTTTTGAGTTTCAATTTGAGCAATCAGAGTTGTGACCAAACAAAGAACGCACTGATTAGCTGCCACGCCCCTGCAGAGCTGCTTTACAACCGCCTCTGTTGGGGCTGCTGCTGCTGCTCTGCTGCCGTTGCTACTGCTTTTGTTATGCAAATCATTGTGGGGGTCACAGGGGCGGGCGACGTGACTTTAATTTTGACACCCACTCATGTTATGGCCTGACACAAAACAGTTATAATTAATTGCCTGCTCGATATTTGGCATCCAATTACTACGTTTCTCTACCCACCGCTAGTTTGACAGACAGCAACCCACGCGGCCAGCTTCAATCAATAAAACAACACAAAAAAAGACAAAAAAAAACACTTGAACACTCCACTAAAGATACAGATACTTTATGGTATAAACAGGTTCGCTTCAGTCAGCGAAGATCAAAGTCTCATCAGCTACGGCAGCTTTTGACGTCTTTATGGTTGTTGTTTTGGTCGTTTTGTTGTTGTTGCCGCCACATCCGCTGCTTGTCCTCCACGCCTCTGTGTTGGGGGCGTCCACTTTGGCGTCGGCGTCGCCAGCGGCTTCAAGCTGGCAGCGCACAGTTGTCAATTGCAGCAATTGAGTTAACAAATTTTGATTGTTGTTTGAAAATACTTAAACAATTATTTGTAGTATTATTCCCAAATGGTATTAGACACATAACGCTTTGATTTTGTAGTCGTTAAATTAGTTAAGTGGCTTGATTCCTGTGGGTCTTCGTGGTCTGTGCAATTTTCAGCTAAACTTGTACCACTGTGCGTTGACTGAACTTGATTTGAGACGTGTGTGAATTCTGGTTTAAAACCATGTCTCAAACTGGATTTGGCGCTTGGGATTTTTATGAATGAATACGAGTGGCAGCCGCAACAGCAACAGCAACAGCAGTTCCAGTTCCAGTTCCCGCTCTCCATGGCCATTTGGGTTTACTACGCTGTTTGCTGTCGCTGTTGCGGCTTTCGCAATCTGCTTTTTGGCCAAGATACAAGATACAAGATACACGATAGGAGATACACATGTGAGACGAGTGCCTGCTTGCTTGCTGGGCAAATAATGAACCTGAAACGCTCGCAGGTGTATTTCTAGTTTGTTTCCCGTGGCCAAACGATGCTCGAGTTACTCCATTGCGTTGGCCACAGTTCATTAATAAAATTCACTGAAGCGAAGCAACTTTGCTTAGCTACCCATTTATTTTCATCTGTAGCTGGGTGTGTGTATCTATGTGTGTGCCTTTGTGTAGCACTGACTCTGTGTGCGTATTTATTACAACTACAGGCATATGGGATACAGTTCCTATTTGCTACCCATTCCCGCATCATCCAACCATAAAATATTCTACTCTTTTTATGATTATTTTCGATTTTTTCTACATATTTTTTTGTTGTTGTTGTATTTTTATCAAAACGTAACTAATTGAATAATAATCCAAGCATTTCCATATGAATAGCCGATTAAGACATGTTTCTTATTTAGCATAAATGCTTTTGGCTTGGCGTTACCTATCGGAAATGGGCACGCGTGTTGGGGATTGAGCTCAGAGCTGTTAGTAGGTGGGATCCATTGAATTTGATACGTCTGAGCCTTGGATTTATTTATGCGTATGTCTCATTGTGTCTCTCTATACAAAATACTCTAGATCAGAACCCACAAAAGCGGCTTCAAGTTAATTTTCGCTTGTGGCTAAGAGGGGGCGTAAATCTTTTGTTGGTTACTTCTGACAATGATATTTACTTTCTCTGGAAATTGTGGCTATTATAGTATTAAATTATATAATTTATAAACAGCAGTTTCCTACAAAAAAATGCTAACAGCTTTAAATATATGAAATGTATTTGCATAAATCTTTTTAGTATTTAAGAAACACATCAAATATTTATAGCTGAAACATAAAAATTTATTTTAAGTCCCAAATAAACGTATTTCATTTAAATGTTTATTGTCAGGTTAATTAAACATAGAACCGCAGCATTAAAAACCAATAACCCAATCACAAGTTGCACAGAATTTAATCCGAATTTAATATTAAAAAAATTCCTTTGCCATGCTTAATATAGACTTTAATATTTAAAATAATCGGTATGAATAGATTTCGGCTGGAAATCCTCTGCAATTTCGATTGTCTGTTTTTTTTTTTCGGGCTCATTTCCCCATTGGCAGCTGCCAATTGTTCAATTATTGTACAGAGGGCTCAGTGGCTCAGTGGCTCTCTGGTCTGTTTGGTTCAATGGGCGGTTGACTGCTGTCGCAGCATTTAAATACAAATGGCACAACACAAAAAACTTCAACTATCATTTAATCATAAAAAATGCATGCGACTATAGAATAAATCCCACTGCGTCAATTGTCCCATTCTCCTGGCTTCAATCCGTCTCGTGGCTCTGTTAATTGCATATCAATGCAGCATCAGCAGCAACAACAGGGCCAGGATCAGTCCGGTAGACAGCCCGGATGGGTGAGTAAGGACGAGGGGCGGGGCAAGTGGCAGCGGAAGATAGGCAGGAAGGCAGTAAGGTAAAAAGGCTGAAAGCCTGGCCTGAAAACAGGCAGTTCATCACAGTGTCATTGACAGCAACTGCGTCGACTGCGACTGCGACTGCGACGTCAACGTCAACGTCAACGTCGGTGGTTGCCATCTGGTGATAGTTGTAGCCACTGAAGGCAATTAAACTGATAGACTTTTAACGCATTTTGCGATTTTAATTATTAACTTGGCATATCGATAAGCCAGCAGCGTACATGTCCCCATTCCTAGACGTCTCTCTCTCGCTCTACCTCTATCTCTTTTCGTCTCGTTCTCTTGTACGTATCTTTCTGTCTTTGTTTATCTGAATGATAAATGCCATTTTAATGACTTCAACGAATGCGTGTATCATGCAGACGCTGCAAGTGGGTGTGTGTGAGTGTGTGCATGTGTGTGCGTGATCATCAGAGTTGCGCAAATGCTAGCAAATGAGCGAATTACTTTAAGCAACTTATGCTACACTCAATTAGGATTAATCGTTGGCTCTTTTATGATTAATAAGCCACTTTGCTTAGCATTTTTCTTCTAAAGTAGTTGAAGTTTATAAATATGTGTATTTAAATAATTAAGAATTCCAATTTATTATATAAATTATGTTATTTTAACATATTCTTCTTTAAATAGTTTTAGTTTACTAAAGTTGAATAAGTTACTTTGATGTTCAATAATTCTCACATTCATCGCTTTAATTACCTCATGGATTTATAATCATTATAGTTTTCAAAGGAATTTATCCGCATATTCATATATATAATTTTGTGTGTGAGAATTTGCTCATTATCAGCAAAGTTTACGTAATAATATAAATGTAAACATATTAAGCATAAGCTACCCAAAATGTTATTAGGCAAAGTAAACGAGTTGTTGCTATCAAAAACTGTATTGAGCTGCACAACACTGTTGTCTGTGTACGTGTGTGTGTGTGTGTGTGAGGGTGTGTGTGTGTGCTTGTGTTTGTGTGGTAAACTATTGACCCTGCCGGCAACATGTGGCAGCAATGAGCTGCTTTTAAACAGGGTCTGTTGCTGCTGCTGCTCTTGCTGTTGTTGCTCTTGCTGTTGATGTTGATGATGTTGGCATCTGGCTTGTCATTGCACATTACGTATTGTCTTTATTTAATGTTTGCAATTTGGCAAATTTATTATGCAAGGATTTGAGATGCCCCCAACGGTACGACAGTGTCATTTATTGCATTTATCATTTAGACTGTGTCTCTTTCTCTCTCTCTTTATCCCTATGTCGTGTATGTGTGTGGCTACAATGAGATGTCTGCGCTGTCTGTCTGCCACTGCCTGACACTGATTGCAATTTTAATTTACAATAAAACTCATTAGCAGTGATTGCTGTTTACCGTTAGGCAGGCAAACATTCAGACAGATATTGAGACAGGGAGACACGGAGACAGTCAGAGATGTTAGGGCCAGCTAAATGTGCCAAGTGCTCAGCTGAGCAGCTATCATTTGCTCTCTCTAAGTGCATATACGTGTCAGTGTATTACGAGTTCATTTACTTCATACTGAGCTGCTGTACCTGCTATCGTACCACCGTAACCCCCCCTTTTGACACCACCCACTTGGCTGCTTCTTGGCAATTTCAACATTTACTCACAACTACATCTAATGCTGCACCAACTATGTGTGTGTGTGTGTTGACTTTAGTAGGCATTATCATTAGCATTAAGGCAACTTTAAGTTGTAATGTCTATGGTCGCTTGTTGCCACAGTGTTGCAGGCCCAACTACCTGGCGCCAACAGCAGCAGCAACATCCAGCAATTGCTATCAATATTGGCTTTGCAATTGCTGAAATTGTTTGACAATTAATTGATATTGTTTGACACATGAATGTAATGCGAAACATTTCAACTGTGACGACTTAATTTATAAAATATTGCATAGTTTTAGTCTTCATTTAATGAGTTATTAATTTAAATCATACAATGTGAACGTTTAAATGAATGTATATTAAAATGACATTGCTAGCAGCGAAAACAGCAAATAGTTCCAGATAAACCTATGTATTAATTAATTTTGTATTAATTTAAAGTAGTGGAAATGCATCTACTTATTTGTTTATGTTTTGGGCATTAAAATAACTTGGACTGACAGCAGGAGGTACACAAAGCAAACTACTTCAAATAAAATAGTTGCAACATAATTATTTGATTAAATTCAGAAACACACACTCGGCAAATACGAAATGTGCTTGAATGCATTCAATTA
This sequence comes from Drosophila acutilabella, assembly GCA_035046005.1. Lineage (NCBI taxonomy): Eukaryota > Metazoa > Arthropoda > Insecta > Diptera > Drosophilidae > Drosophila > Drosophila acutilabella. The sequence continues at coordinate 7,630,857 of JAWNOK010000024.1, read as the reverse complement.
TCTGGTAATAATTAAAACTGATGGAAATATAACTGCAATCGACATTTTGTTGTATTGTATGGGTACATCAAGCTGCCAGTTGCAACAAATTCAATAGAATGTTGCACGTGACGTATGCGCAATGTAATGCAGCAAATTACAATTAATCATACGACCGGTAAGCCAGATTAGTCCCAGCACATTAAAATCAAATATTCACCCTTTGTGCCTGTAATTTTGTTTGTTATTGTTCATGTGTGCGTGTGTGTGCGTGCCTGCCATACTATTATTCATAAATTTAAGCTGGCAGCTTCTGTGTCTGCTGCTGTTGCTGCTTTGGCACATATTAATTAAGTAAACTCTGCGTTTATATTAGTTAGTTAATTTCATTATGTAATACCCTTTGTTCGCTTTTTGTTGTAATTATTGGCTTTAATTAAGCATTATTGGCAGCACTCGCATATTAGCCGCGGCTTTGTTAGCCATCATTATTGCCCGCGCGTGCCAATTATGTGTTAATCTAGGCTTTGTGACAAAAATCAATTGAAAAATTACACAAAATAGTTGAAATACCTTTAAAGCTGCATTCTACGCTGCTGCTACACTTTTTTTTAATAATGAGAAATACGCTTAATCTGTTAATTAAAAATACAAAATAAGAAAACATCAAGAGATAATAACAAAAAGGGGGAAAATTTACAACCCCTCAAAGTCCAACTGTCAACAAACAAATGAAAAGCTTTCGTTGACTACGAACACTGTATGCTCTGCTAAAATTAGTTAAGCTAAGGATTTTACAGTCTTTTGAAATACTTAACGCTTTCTAGGCGAATCAATCATGAGCCAAGTCGGCGTTAATCACATCAATATTTCATTACAGGTAAACTAAGCCAATACCAAAGGCAGTTAATGGCAGAGTATAACGAGAATTTGCACTTCTGCTGATAGCACTGACAGCCAAGGCAGACAAATGGCCTGGTTGGACCCTCCCCCACCTACTGCTCCCTGTACACAAGCTCCCCTGGGCTTTTCTCTATAGTCCACTGGACTTTAACTCAAACTGTGCATTCAGTTCGGACAGACACCTTGTTGTTGTTGCTGCTGCTGCTGGTGATGCTGCTGACGGTCAGCCCAGCATCGATTCGCTGTGTTAATAATTATGGAAAATCAACGGTTCGGCATCATTTGGCAACTCATTAAAATTCATAAATTATACTTCAGCGTTTCATTAAAAAATCAGCCAACAACAATTGCAGTAACTGCAGCAGCAGCGGCAGGGCGAGAGTAAAATAATGGTGCGAAGTGGGCGTGGCAGTTCACGGCAAGGTAGGCGCTGAGTGTTGAGCTGTGTGTATTAAGTTGCACTCCCTTTTGTGTGTGTGTGTGGGGGTGCAGTAATATTAATAAATGCCACTGCAAGTATTTTATGCAAATGCATTAAATCAATATTAAATAATTTAATTAAAATCAAAATAAAAAGTATTCAAATGTCAGCAGAAAAAAAAAACATGACCAAATGATAACAATGACGATAATTTGTGCTTAATTATACTGAAATTTAAACGGAATGGAAATTATTAACGGCTGCATTAAATTAATACGTTTTTTATAATAATTCAATATTAAATTTAATGGCTAAAATTAGAGCCCATCAGTGTTTATAAAGCTGCTAAGTGAAATATGAATTAAAAGTGATTTTAAATTGTTTTTGCATAAACGATTAGATATTTTTAACCAACTATTTGTGGGTAAATGTAAGTAAATGACATTAAATTGAATATTTAAAGGACTCCTTTTAATTTAAATTAATTAAAATATGTAGAGGACACTTGAGCAGTTGTTGAGACACTGAAATTTAAATGGATATAATCAATTAAAACATTAATCATTTATTATTCGTATTACAAGTGGATGCCGACAACAATGTGTGTACGCTATTTTAAAATCTCGTTGAATATTTAATAATAAATTAAATAAAACAAGAACCACGCTCGGTTCCCAAACTTGAATAAATATTTGTGCAATTGTTTGTTTGCGGTTATTTCGCAATCGAACTGAAAATTGCGAAATTTCAGATTAAGCCAGATAATACCAACTCGCAGGGATAACCCTACTGACATATACCCTGTACCAAAGTCTATGTAATCACATGTTAATTGGTAATACTTAAATGCTAGCTACTTTTTATTAATTTCCCACATTTTCTAGGGTATTTAAAGAATTTTATGTTGTTTGTTTTGCTTGTGTTTTTGTCGCTGCTGCTACATGTAAATAAACAATTGTGCATTAATTAAATTACATTTAAGTTAAGGTTGCATTGCATTTATTTGTTTATTTTTATGTGGCCGCATAACATGGATTTCCATAAAATTAACAATTATTGCAGTTTATACGATGCCTCGAATTTATCCTTTGCCAAGTTTCTCAGTACTCGTAAATTGGTCAAGCCGCGTGCTGTGAACCCTGGCACGGGCTACTGGCCACTGGCCACACCCCCCGCCCTGCACCCACTTAATGCACCAGGACGTACTCTCATTAAAACCCATTGGCAAATGGGATCAGGCCATTTACAGTGGCAACACTGCATTCAAGAGTTCTTATACCCAACATATATGCTTATTGCGATATGATCTTAACTTGAGTGTGTTTTGGGGTACATCAAATTTAAGTTTGTTTTAAAATAAACTTTAATTCTCTATTTAATAATTTATATAAATTATTTTAAAGCTTCTTTTTATTTTATAAAAGATCTCTTGCAACAATCATAGTGTATTTATTCCATAGACCAACAAACTTTTCTTGCTCTGTCAGTTCTGCTTTCAATAATTTTCCTGCTCCGTGAAATGAGCAGCAGCAGCAGCAACAACAACAACAACAAAAACTCAACAGCATCGACAGTGAAATCAATTAATGAATTGGTAAAAATTAAGTGCTTCAATTGCATGAAATTGATTTCGAGTAATAATTTTCAGCTCGAGTGGCGGACAGGAAAAAATATATAAATGTGTTGCCAGGATGGTTCAGGATAATAATAGCGCATAATGGCTACCGCCGGCGGCTCTGTCGACGCAACAGCAACAACAACAAAAACTACAAACAGAACTCTGGCCATTTTCAACGAGCATTGACTCCGAACAAGTTCAAAAGGCCGTCCAGGCCAGGAACTGGCCCAACAACAGCACACGGGCCCAGTACAACTGGCCCAAAGGACGAATTTTCTTGCAGTTGCATAATAAAAAATAATAATCATAATTTTTTTTCATTGCCGTTGCCAGTTGCCAGTTGCTGTTGCTGCTGCCTTTGAGTTCTCCTTTATGCCATGTTTAATGCACTTAGTTCACGGCTCGACTGAGCCACACTCCACGGCACGGAAACCTGGCCAGAATCCGCCGCAGGTGTTACCTGGTCACCGTTAGCAACGTATTTTAATGGGCATTATCTGCATCATGAAAATTAAAAACTTTATGCTGCTGCATTTGATTCCAACTCCTGTTGTTGTTGCTGTTTTCTTCTTTGTTTTAGTTTTAATCTTTGTTAAAGCACACAAATTAATTTTACTAATTATACGGGCAGTCCAATGCTCACAATGCAATCGTAAATTAGCCAAGTTTATGCGTGCTAGCAAAAGTTTTGTGCGCCTCCCTTTACCAAGAAAACAAGTTGGCCACATTGCCCAGTCTTGGCCAAACCCGGGGCCACAACCAACGCGATAATGTTATCTAAACAAGCATAAAGTTTTGCATCAAGGGCTAAAAATCTAAATATTATTACCAGCATCCGGTTCGTTTGGGCTCTCGATGCGGCTCGACGCTGATTTACTCTCCCCACAAAACTAGTTAATAGTAAATAGTAGTTAGTAGGGGACCTGGCCCAGCCACTTTTATTTTTAGCCACTTTGGTTCGCTTGATTATAGTTTAAGGCAATTGTCAGAATGGCCAGCACTGCATGGGCAAGTGCCTTAATTTGCTTAGAGGAAGTGGCATGTTGCAAGTTCTGGCCATAATACAGCGAGCAGGCAAAACAAATTCTAGACATTGACTGTATGTGGAGCTTATTAGTTTTGAGATCTGACTGGAGGAACATATTTTATAAGAGATTAAGCGGAATTTTATGGTTTTCTTTAAGAATTTTATATAGTAATTTAATAAATTTATAAATTTATGAAATTTGTGTGATTTAATAATGAACAGAACACTTTTAACATGCCTCAACTTGGCTTGAAATGTTATTTTGCTGATCTCTTAACATTTTTTTCTACTACTACAATCTTTAACCAAGTACTCTGCCAATACCTAAAAGACACACTGTAGCGCATCGCTTGCACAGCTTGCCAGCTGCTCAAGTCTATGCCATTAATAAGCCAACACTGCGTTCCAGTTTTTTATGGCTAACAGGAAGCGCAGCGAATTGGACATGGTCTAAGCCTGTGTTTGTGTGTGATGGGGAACATGCGACAAAAGTGCTGATTATTGAAATTAACTTTGATTTGTTTGTTGTTCAGCTGCATTGGCAAATTACAAATTACCAACTACAAACTAAAAAACTATTATAGCAGTAGTATAACCAAGTGTTATGGCAATTGAACTAAACCAAGTGCCCATATGATGTCTGAGAAATGCAAGCAGCAAGTTAAATGATAAGTTAAGAAAGTGCAAAGCATTCGGTCAATAGGGCTAACAGGGCTAAGAGGTCCAAGCGCACCAAGTGCACTGAAGCCTGGCAATATGGTCAAATGGAAATTGCTGTAAAATATGAACTACCAATTTCTGTTTTGGAACTGTTGCAGCAGCAATAATGCAACGATAAAATGGATACGAAAGGCAGTCAGATTTGATCAGCTGGAAGCTGAGCGACTGGCAGATACCACGGCTTGAACTGAGATAGGAAACTCGGTATATTTTAGAGAATTGTTATGGAATTTTGAATCCTAATGTAAACACAGTTTAAATATAAAACACATGATAGTTTAAGCTCTTTACAGTGGGGAATTGTTGCTGTTAAAATCCACTTCACTGCTGTTGACTTCTAGCATCGTACAGTGAGCTGCACTACACTCCTTTTAATTCATTTGATATTGGCACAGGGTATACAAAAAAAAAAACTGTAGGAAAAAAAGGAAAAATATCCACTCTAGCAGCTTGGGCAGGCACTTTTGGGGGGTTTTTTACGCTGGCAACGAGACATTGACACAATAACACCTAAAGTGGCTTTGTCCGCCTGGCAATATTGACTGTCAGAAAGTGCGCACGACAGCAGACCCCAAACTGGAATCCCAGTAACAGTACTTCACCCACTTCAACGTCTCTTTACCGCCCATTTCCCAACTCTCCCTCACACACACACCCACACACACACACACAATGGAGTGTGTTGCCAATCCGCTTCCTCCTGCAACTCTCACTGACTTTGGCCGCTGTATTCATGCATGAATTTTGAACGAAATTTTCATACCTTTTTCGCAATATTCTTTCGTTTTATGCTTTCAATTTCTTTTTTTTTTTTAGTGGGAGCAGTTTTGTACTTCAGTCCGTTACTTTTCAATTTCCACTTACACTCACACACACCACCACCACACACCCCCCACACATACACTTACAAGTTTTTACTCAATGTCTTTGGCGAGATTTTCGCTACGCTGCATTTTCATTACACGTGTGCGCAGGAGCGAGACAGAGATACAAATAAAGACAAAGAATCTTGGCAGCTTTTCATTTTTTGCCTGCTTTTCTTTTTATTTTCTTCTTGTCAAAGGCTAGCAACCAGTTAGCAATTGAAGTCGGCAGTCTTCGGTCGACTTATTGCAAATTGCTTGAATTGCTTTTGGCTTACGAGTGTTAGCCGCTTTCAAGCTGTCAGACCTCCTGCATCTTTGAGCGTCTCTGCACTTGATGGTAGCCAACACCTGTCAGCCAACACCTGCGCACTTGGTCGCGTGGCCAACTTGGCCACCTTCAGCCACTTGGCTGCCTTGTGTTTGCTCACTTATTTGCCACACTTGACCAAAATCAATTGGTAACAGGCACGCCGACATGCAGGCTACAACAGATTATGTTGTTTAACAATCAAATAAGTCACGCGGCGCTTAACTCAGCTCAGCTCAGGTGGAAGCAACACCGAAGCAGCAGCAACAAACGCGAGGGCAAAAGTGGCAACAAAAATCACAACATCAAAGGGCAAAGTTAGCAAACTTTAACGAACTCTAAATGCTCTAACTTTAGTATAAATATGTAAGCTAAGACCGCTTTCATCCTTTTATTTAAAACTATTTTAAAATGAGTAGAAGACTTGACCTGAAAATAAAACAGTTTCTGGAATTATTACTATACATCATACGCTAGCTAATATACCCCTTGGCACATAAATGTGGCACTGGCAAACACCGTCAAGTTCTGCACGAAAGATTTCAGCTACCTTTTGGCGCAGCGCTGCAGTGTCCGTCCCACGTCCATGTCCACGTACGTTAAATTCTCTTCGTTTGTTCCCTGCATTCCGTTGTCGCCCCCACCTACCTGTAACCCCAGCCCCACTCCCCCAACTACTTCCTGTGCTTTCTTCATTGTCCGTTGTCTCTGCAATGTGTGGCTTATTGTATAAGCGCGTCCGTCTGCGAAACTGCGCTTCCAATGTGGGCGTTTTATGTGGCCGTGTCCCTAAGTTGTTGTTAGCGTTTAGTGTTTCTTGTTGTTGTTGTTGCTGTTGCTGTTGCTGTAACCCGATGTTGTGGTGTTGCTTGTCTGTTTGGCTGACTTGGCTGATTGTTGTGATTCTTGCTTCGCATGTGGCCAGTATGCCACACCCCCTCTACACGCCCCACCTTACACGTCTTTGACTCTCCGCCTCCCCGCCGCCTATGCCTGTCGCCTGTGCCATGAGCCGTGTAAACATTGGCGCGTGCCCGACTGCCAACAACAGCAGCAGCAGCAAGAAGAGCAGCAACAGCAACAGCAGCGGCCATACAACACCTTAATGTGTGCGCCTGCCTGGAACTGATTCTAATCGCTTAGAGTGTGGTGTTAATGTTGATGTTTCAATTAATTTTTATTAGTTCAACTCGTTATGCGCATGGCTGCTACTGCTGCTGTTGTTGTTGTCTCAGTTTCTGTTGTTGCTTATGAAAAATGATGAGCTGCAAGTGATGAGACTAGTGGCTGATAGTGCCCAGGTTGTCCCTTTCAGTGTCATTTCAATGTATACAGCTCAATCAACTAACAAGCTTAAGCCAGAAGCTTACTCTTGGCCAACTGCCACACCCACTCTGCCTACCACCTATATCATAGCATATGTACATGACCTATCGAGGATCCATCAATTTGCATATTGCAGAAGCTATCAGCTATCGCCTGAGTAGCATATATACCTATAAATCCTTTGGCTGGCTCTTTTGCACGCCGTAAATAACCCGGCCGGAAGGCTGACGAAGGAGGCACAGGCAAAGGCTCAGGCAGAGCACAGGACGACAACGTCGCCGCCAATCATTTATCAAAAATATTATCAATCAGTCAATAGATGAAATGGCTTGATGAATGTCCAACAAGCAGCCTGGCAGGCAGTCAAGCCAGGACATTCGAGTAGGACCCCCTCCCTCTCCCCCTACTCTATCTCAGTATTGGGCAGCTCTCTGTGTTGACAGTCCAGGAGCCTGCACGTAGTGAGCATGGCTATAACTGGTCAACAGCCAATACTACAGCAGCAGAAAGCCCCCAATAACAACAAGGCAGCAGCCTGCATTTGATTGATTTCAGAAAATGAAGAAAAATCGTGTGGAACACCAAGACAAAGTGAATGGCAACCAAAACCCAAAAACTGAAAATGCACAATACAAGTCATGTGTGTGTGTGTGTGCGTGTGTGTGTGTGTGGGAGAGTTGCCTTTTTTGAATGAAAATCACTTAGTTTCCTTTTATGTCCTACACTTTTTAGCCATGAATTGAACGTAGGTCTTCAAAATTCAATTTGGGTCAGCAGCAGAAAAGCTCAAAAAGTATTTGGTGTCAACACAACAAGCAAATATACCAGGTGAATTACCATTGAATAGGAAATATGGAAAAAAAATTAAATGAAAATATAAATATGAAAAGCAGTTTCTGAGAGTCAATTCTATCCTACAAACAACTAAACTGATTCATTGTGTATAATTAAATGTCTGTTTGGGAGCACAGCAAAATTGCTGAGGTTTTCAAATCAAAGTGCTCATGCTAGAGGGCACTCAAGTGGAATAACAGCACCACAAATCTTAAGACTATAACTAACTTTATTTTTAATAACTTTGTTTGATTTTACTTACCCCAATACTCCATCCAACACCCATGTCTTGCAGTGTATCGCATTTGTCCAGCATACTCGTAGGTATTATATAGTACACTTAGCTATATGCCACATCCGTAGTTTGTTTGTTCTTCTCAGGTTGCTCAATCTGTTGTTTGAGGTTTTGCTGATTGGAAGCGAGCTGAAAACAGAGCAAATTGATAAAAAGAAGTTGGACAATATCAGAAATCGACAACCAGAGGCGTTGCAGCATTACAAATATGATTATTTCAACCAGGGGACATTTACACACACACACACAGACAAAGTCACTAGCAGACACAGTTGCGAACAACATTTGTTCTATTGTTTTGCCATCATTTTTTTTTGCTTGCACTTTTTTTTTTGGGAGACTTATTCAATTTGCTCTGCAACATGTCAAAAAGTTTTGTGCAGCAAATGAAAAATGTGCAGTAAAAGTGCAAAACGCAGCAAACATGCTACGAAAATTACAAATTTTTTTCTGCTTGTTTGTTTATTTGTTAGTGTACGTGTGTGTGTGTGTGTGTGTGTGTGTGTGTGTGTGTGTGTGTGTGTGTGTTAGTCTCTGTCTGTGAATCGTTTTTGTTAGTTTGTATGCGGCTTGTTGTTGTTGTCTCTGGTGTTGTCAAAAAGTATGCCAACGCCGGGCCAAAATGATGGAGTGACAGTGACTGCCATCCGGGCTAGAGATTGCGACTGACAACAGTACTGAGTATCCATTGGGTTAGTAGAGGTCGCTTGTGGGGTTTCCCCTTTCCTACTCCGCTTCATTCCACACACACTCGGCCTTTCTTTGCCTCTCTTTCATTCTCTCCCTATCTCTATCTCCATTTGACAAGTGGAGTGTGCGGCCAAATGCCTTTTAGTACCTCTTTCATCTGCAAATATTTGTGTTATTAGAATTTTTAAGCCAGCTCACAGAAGCGTTTTTACCAGCATAAAAACTATACATACATGCATCAGTTGAGTTGGCAGTGCTCTCACAAACGCAATCTAAAACAAATCACAGTAAATAAATAAAATTATGAACATTTTCAGTGGTATTTCTCTCAAGTGATTTATAAACTATGGAAGCTAATTGGCAAGCACACTCGTCGGCCTATTGTCATGTCACAAATTGAAGCGATATTGATGCGAAAGCGTTTGGTGGAACACGTGTGATAAATTCTTGGCTTGCTGACGCAGTGTGGAGTATATGTAGCATACTTTCATGCGCAAACAGGGACAGCATTTGTGTGTTGATGTCTGTCAAGTCTGTCTGGCCGGGACCGCTGTCAACCAAAATGTTTTGAAATTGTTTCGAGGTGAGTTTTCTTTTTTATTTTTATGTATTTTTGGGCTCTGGTGTTTCTTCGTTTTGGGCTTTGGCTTTTTGCAAAATATTTAATTTCCGTATTAGCGATAAAGTTGCGACAAAAATTCTGCATATAACCAAATGCCAATGCTAATGCCAATATTGATGAGCTTTGACGCAAAGTTTTGCTAGTGGGACGCACTCTACTCCTCTCTTTTTGTGTGCTTTACTTATATTTCAATGTTAATGCATTTCAATTTTGCGGTAGTGCGTCATCGTCGACAATCGAGCGGAATAGATTTATGACAGTCACACTGCATTTTATTACACTTAAAGGAAATCTTTCTCGAAATTGGCACACGAAAAAGTTTTCCCCCTGAAAAATAAGCGTAAAATGGCAAAAGGGCAGCATAGAGTGTAGGGAAGGGGCGTTGGTAGGGAGGGGTAGGTAGCCAGACCGATAGAGAAGTTGGCGTAAGTAAGGCAACGCCATTTATCAGCGTGACACCTTGTCGGGTGGCCAACTTGGTCCGGGGTTGCCACATTGTCTAGGTGTGAGTCGTGAGTCTGGCTTGTACTGTGGTGTCTGTGTGTGTGTGAGTGAGTGTGTAAGTGTGTGTAGCATTTTTATGGCATGTGAGAAATGGTGCAGAAAGTGTGACACAAAATTGCAGACAAATTGCTTGAAATGATTTCATTTCTTTTATTTATGATGCCGTCGCTCGAGTTGATTTTTTAACGCCTTTACGAAAACGAAGTTGCATTAAGCTCCCACATTGATTTCCATTTTTTATACCCATTTTTTTTGTGTGTGTGACAAGACTCAACAAATGCAATTTTAATATATTGAGTGAATAGACATTTTGAGCAGTCAAATGGTCAATTAGTTTAATGCTGATGGCGGCGAAGGTCTGGGTCGTTCAACGGAGGTTGATTCAACTCTGGTTTTAAAATATATTTAACTTTAGTTGTACCATTAGATACCCAATTAAATAGCAACATTTCGGTAGCATGTTTTGTTCAATAACGCAGTAATCAATCATTATTAACAACACTAATTAACGTGTACATGAAAATTGTTTGTTGATAAAGGACAATATGGTTTTTATGTATTCCTTATGCTTGTCGGCTTATTTTATGGTCTGATTTAAGGGGTTTGGGCATGACAACAAAAAACGATAATATGCAAAAAATATAAACACCACAACAAAAAGCGAAATATAATGCAAACAATTATGGACAACAAGGCCGCACCTCAGCTCCCCTCAGCTTCCCCCCAGTTAGTCCCAAAAGACTTGTCGAGGGAGGCTGCGTCTTTCGTCTTCATCTTTTGCAGCTGGCAAAACAGTCAAGTGTTTCTTTTTCCGTTATTGCCAGCCCTCAACGGTCGGGCATCTAATCGAATTTGATGGCTTCACACTGATAAGAGCAGCTGCTGCTGCAGCTTCCCCCCCACCCTGCCTCCCTACAGCTGCCTACCTCTGCCCACGAATTCGGCCACGATTTTTATTGCCTTTGATATTATTGTATTAGCCATGGCATATGCTTTGAATAATGCCCTGTCCCTTTTGCCTTTTTTTTCAAGTCGATAGCTTTTGTGCCGAACTTTTGTTGTTGTTGCTCCTGTTGTTGATATTGTTTTTTGTGCAGATTTGAGCGTCGATTTTTATGTTGAGCGTTTATTATGCCTCACTTTTTCGCGCCTCTTTTTAACCCCTTGTTTTATGTGTTGCTGCGTGTGTCGACCGGAAATGCCTCATTTTTAGAAGTGTTTTGCATTTTGTTGCCGCCTGTTTCTACTTTTTTCTTGTTTCTCGTTTGTTTTTTTTTCCTCTACTTCCAACAATTGTTAACGCGTTTTCCTTTTGCTTTCTCTCTGTGGCTGCTGTTGTTGTTTTTGGTGTTTTCTGGTGTTTTGGTGTTTTGGGCTTTTGGTTTCCATTCTGCTTTGCTCTCGCTTATTTGTGAGATATATGCAAATGTGTTGGCAGTTATTTGTGTTGAGGATTTGTTTTAGCTCCGCTCATGTTATGCATATGTATTTGTGTTTTAGTTTAGTTTTGTCAGCCTGACATGCCATATGGATATGGATATGGATATACATATAAATATACATATACAGTTGCTTCTGCAGTTAGACATGTGTACATGTGTGTGTGCATGTCGACATGGATATGGTTTTTGGGTATGTTACGAGTATTATTTTTTGGGGCAGCTTTCGTTTGATTTATGCTGCCAAATGTTTTAGATTTGCAAGACTAGTTTCATTCACATTTGCTCCCTTTCCTTTTTAAAGTAAATCGAAAAAGAATATTCATATATTTAATTGATTTATTTTAAAGGTGTTCAGCTAGCAACACATATCACACACAGTTAACTTTTAAATAACTTTCAATGCACTTGGAAAACCTTTCACTTCAAATTTAAATTTCAAGCATTTCAGTACTCTATAAAATATGAGTACTAGTCACAGATAAGACTTATTATTTAGTTAGTTTTTAAAGAACTCAGCGTGATTAAATAGAGTGTATATAGCGCACGTCACTGGAATTTACAGATATGTGACCACTTGGAACTTTGATCGGTTAACAGTAAAGTCAATTGGCCACACTTTTAAAAGACAACTATCCACTTGAATTAACTAGACAATAGTATAATAATGTTATCACTGGTAATCACGCTATGTGTGTTTTTGCTTATACACAGCTTTTGTTATAAATACCGGTCAGTTAAGTAAACTTTTCAATCAAAATGCACTTAAATATTTTATTAAACACAATTTACTTTATTAATCAACTGAAAACGTTCGATTTGTTTTATATTTTATTATTCGAATGGCTCTTTCGGCGTCTTAGGAATTGAATTTTTATTTTATTAAACTCTAAAGCGTAAGTTTAAATAAATATAAACATTTAAGTCCTTGTTAAATCCTTTTTAAATTCATAAAAAATCTTCAAGGCTTTTAAAAAGTAGCCGCATTTAATAGCCAAAGCTTCAAGTACAAGTAAAACCCAGAAAACTAAAATATTCCAACTAAACTATAGACAAAAAATAAAACTGTTAATCTATGACATAATAACTAAACCTAAAATAAGTACTTATTATCAAACACGAGTTTCCGGCATTAGCTTAATTAATCTATAGCTCTTCAAACTAGATTGTCTGGCGTCTAGGCCTTGTTAACAGCCAGTGCGCCACACTTCATGGAGGTGTGAATTGATATCAGTTATGCTTCCGGTAAATTAAAGCAGCTGATAGTGTTATCACAAGGAACGCCCAGTTTCAAAGCTCCTGCAAATTAGTTAACACTATTCTATATACACTTGCTGGATTTAAGTCTGTCTGGTTAATCATCTAAAGAAAATTGTGGGTTTCTCCCATTTGTATGTGATTTAGTTCTGTTTAATCTGTCTAAAATGGAAAAATACCTAATGACTTGCGGTTATTATTATTATAATATTGCAAAAAGCGTATGCGATTTAAGGAAATTAAATGAGCAATACTAGATAAGCTAAAAGTTATTGAAAAAAGTGTATAGTGAGTATGACGAAGCTGTTGTGCTCTTTTATCTTTTGGTGCTTAAAATATTGAAATTGAACGATAATAAATATGCACTATCAATTTAAGATATTTAAATGCTTAAATCCAAGTGCCAAATAATATATAAAGTGCCTTAGTCAAGGGCTAACACAAACAGTTGAACACTTACTTTTGAACCGTGAGAATGGCAACAAAAGCAATATTTCCCACCACCTTCGATGAAAAGACCAAAATATGGAGTGGAATTCCAGCCCGACCATATTTCGATCCCAATTGCTCCATGGGTTATGTCATCTATAATTCACTCAAGAATTTCCCCAGCAATGTTGTACAGGTAAGCTGATTATAGAATTAAATAATCATCTACTCTTAGGTAACCACCATAAACTATTGCAGATTTCAGACATCGATGGGCGAGTGGTCACTTATGCTGAGTCCCTGCAATGGGCCACACGCTTGGCCATGTACTTCAAGAGCGAGAAACTAACACACGAGGATGTCATCGGCATCATTGGCAAGATGAGCACCTATGCAAACTCACTGGCTGTGGCTTGTCTCTTCAATACAACGCCATTCCATGCGGTGGCCTATACCTACATGAAGGAGCCGGAGGTTATACAGGAACTGTATACGATATCAAAGCCAAAGATAATATTCTGTGATGGTGAGGACTATGAGGTTATGAAACAGGCAACTGCGGCGTGGTCTCCCAAGATAATTACGCTAACAGGTCGAGTGGAAGGAGTGCCCTACATAGAAGATCTGTTGAAACCACAGCCCACCGAACGCTTTTACCAGTAAGAGGCACTACTTTTTAGTTCAAAATATATCCTTTAATTTATTTATTTTTCAATAGACCTGAAAAGCTGGCCATTGGCGGCAATCAGACAGCTGTAATTCTCTGCTCCTCGGGCACCTCTGGCAGAGCCAAGGCGGTTAATCTATCCCATAGAATAGTGGGCAAAACACCACAGTAAGTAACACCTTGTGTATCCTGAGTGCCTTAAATCATCTGCTTGTGTTCTATAGCATCACTAACTGCGACGATGTCGTGTTGACCAGTGCTACCTTGGATTGGATGACAGGTTTCTCCTGTGCCATGATGGGATTTCTCTATGGCTCCACACAAATTCTCTTTAACAAGACTTTCGATGCCGAGGACTTTATACGCATGACTGCTAAATATAAGGTCACCATGTATGCCGTACCGCCATGGCAGGCATTTGAGATCTTCACACATCCCTTGGCCACGAAAGAGAATTTAGCCAGTCTGAAACTGGTGGTAATCGTTGGTGGTTGGCTACAAGCGGCAGTGCTGAAGATGGCTCATAGTCTTACCAACAACTGCTATATTATGTTCTCCTATGGAGCAACTGAAACTAACGGCATCTCAATCAACCTCGATATCGATATGGAGAATTCTGTGGGTGGACTTATACCCGGCAATCGTGTAAAGATCTTGGATGATGATGGCAACGCCTTGGGACATAATCAGATTGGTAATGTTGTCATTGACGCTGGGGTGCCATGGATGGGATACTATAATAATCCCGAGGATACGGCCACTACCTTAATAGATGGCTGGATTCATTTGGGAGATGTTGGCTATTTCGATGACAATAACTATCTCTATTTGACTGATCGTAAGAAGGATATTCTCAAGTACAAGTCCAAGGACTATTCACCCAACGAAATTGAGCAAATAATTGCCGAATTGCCAGAGATTCAAAGTGTTTGTGTTATTGGCGTCAGGAACGTGGGTCGTAGTGATGCCGCTGGTGCTCTGGTCATCAGGCGAGAAGGCACTGAAATCACCAAGGAGCAGATCATGGAACATGTGGCCAAACGGGTGGTGGTCGAATACAAGCAACTGAATGCTGGTGTTCAGTTTGTGGATAAACTGCCCTTGAATAACAACGGCAAGGTATTGAGGAATGTGGCTAGACAGATTTTTGAGCAACTTATGGAGAGTAATTAGTTTATTTTAAGAAATATTTTAATTTATGCTTTAAATGGTGTTGAACTGAAGACGCAGTTTAAATAATTTTAATAAATTCTTTTTAAATAAAAGTGGTTTAATTGTTAAATTTATTACCATACGAGAATATTAATAAATATATCAAAATTTGAAGCAAAAAATTCAACTCTACTGCCAAGTTAAGAGAAACAAAATGAAGTTTGCTGTGTTTTAAAAGGCAACTAATTTATTTATATCACAGCTTAGAGTCTACACAAATTAAAAAAAAGTGATGAGTAATGCCACCCACCTAATAGCATAATTTTTATTAGATCCAATAGCCAGTTAATGGTTGAGCTTATCTACTCTCATAGTAAAAATTAGATACCCCCACGTAGTCCACATTATAAATATTTAAAAACAAACTTATCAATGCACAACTTAACTGCGTAATAAGCAATTGATAGCGCATATATTGAAAGTCATTTCAATTATTCTCTATCTTATCAAAATTAAACTCGTGACGTGCCTTTTATTGTAGTAATTTCTACTAGATTTAAAGAAAAACTAAAAGTTTTAGCAAATGATTTGTAATTTCTAACAAAATATACATAACTGACACACAAATGAAGTTTTCCTTTAAAGTAAAACAAAGTTTCTTGTGGAATCTTAGCAAATAAGACCCCACTTTGGATAATGTGTTGCTTTATCTCATATTCAGCTGTGTATGTAAATTCATAATGGCTTCAGTGATAAGTATTAACTATCATGTCACTGCTGAGGAAAGTTCGGCTTTTAGCAGTGAGATGATAGGGATGATATGACATCGAACCCTCACGTCTTGCACATGTCACCCCAAAGGGTCATATACTCTTAGAGGGGGGGTAACCCGCCCACACCATTAACACTTTAAGCATAAAACCTCTAGGGCCTAGTTGGCAGGCTGAGTGAACCCAATCCCATTGGCATTCTCAATCCCAATCCCAAAACCATTGGAAATGTAAAGTAAACAGGACGAGGCCACTCAGGCGCACTCGGGTTGTTGGCCAGACAATTTTACCTACTTTATGTTTATTTATTTGCATATTTTTCAACTTAAAGATGACAATGACGGGGAGCATAGAGAAGCAGCTCTAGCACCACGAGACTATTGTACTATACACAATGGCCATGTCATCCAGGACAATGACAATAGTCGAAGTGAATCCAGGAGTCGCAACCATAGCCACAGCCACAGCCTCAGTCTCAGCTGTACCCGCAGTCTGCATGCATTGTGCCGCTATTTTATAATTGACAATAATACATAAAAGATATGTATAGAAAAAAAGAAGCAAAGAGCATAATAATGGCAAATGGTAAGTAATACATTAGCCAGACATAAGCCAGCCCCTAACCACCCAACCACCCGTGCTCTACTGAAACGAGGACAATCCTTGGGGCTGGCCAAAATCATCCCACTGCTGACACTGACAATGCATTTGTGCCCGTGAAAAAAGGTCACGTCTTATCTATTTACCTAAACAATTTGCTTAAAATGTTTACAACATAAGCAACATCATCATCAGCATCAGCGTGTGCCAGCCGAAGGTTGCTGTCGTATGCATGTGGACAAAGTCAGAACAACTCCCAATCCTCCTTCCACTACCACCTCCACTACCCATTCCAGTCCCTCTACCACTACCACATTCAAAGACAGGTTCAGGTTCAGGCCGTGCCATGGCTAGTGCCATCTATTTACCTTAAGTAGTCATACGGTCGTTGTTTTTTTCCTTATTCTCTTTTCCTACTTATTCTTTTTTTTTTGTAAATGCCTTCCCAAGATACGTTGGGTTTGGGAGTTGGGCAAAATGCTCGACCAACATTAGAGCGCAATAGCCAGGGGAATTGTTTTATAAGCTATGAATAACAGGACAAAAAGAAAGCGAAACGAAATAGAGACAGAGACGACAAAAAGGGCAGAGGAGCTGGCACAAAACCAGAAAAACATACAAATTTAATAGCAAAGCCAAAGCTGAGATGCTCTTACTCTTACTCACTACTACATTGCGTATACGTTAAGGATTTTATTTATAGGAAATTTAATTAAATCTTAGAAAAAAATATCATTAAATAGAACTAGATGCCAAGCACTTTTCTATCCCTAATCTGTTATTTTATTTATAAACTTAGTCGTGTCATATTCCTCACATCTATAGAGTAACATATCATCAGCTTATATTTTGTATTTAATATTTTATTATTTGGCCATTTAACCTGTATACTATTATTAAATTTTATTTAAGTTAAGATTTAAATTGTAGGTATATAATTTTAATTGTTAATGCGCAGATTTTAACTAAATAATTTACAAAAAATATGAATCTATATAAAAAATTTACAAAACAGAGCACTAAATAACGCTTTATCATTTTAATATTAGTCTGATCTAATTTAAGTTTATTATGATAATATAAATACCCTAGAAACATATACTAATATACCAAGTAAAGAACGTTAATGAGCTTGTTCACTTAGAAAACTCAACTAGCGACATCGACAAATAGAATAATTAAATATTTGAATCTCTTTATGGCTTTCATTAAATTCTAACTAAACTGCGTGCTATTATGCTTGGCAAACCTGCTCAGAAAGCGAAAGGAGCCAGCATATTTATATATATATATATACTTATATATATAAATGCGAAACTGTGACAGCAACACAAAATATGGCAGGGAACAGGGAACAGACCCGGGATCTGTGGCTTGTGGCTGCCCCAAGACACCATGAAATTGGTGGCGACTGTTGCCGCTCTTATAGTACCGTTTTAAGGCTCTGCTTCAACTTTGAAGTTTTGTTAGAATGTGCGTCACTGTTAAAAGGTCTTGGCGCACTTCTACTCTCAAATTGTTGGGCTTTTTTTTTTTTCTTTTTCGCTTTTTGTTTTCCAGCAACATTTTCACATTTACGAATTTCTGCGCTTTTTATCTGTTTGTCTGTTTTTGTGTGTTGTCTCTCTCAACATTTGCTGAGCTGCGGCACGCGCTGCCTCCGCCTCAAAGGGCTTAGTAACGTAACGGTCCTGAGTTGATTATTGGTTCGTCGCATCAGTCTTTCCAATCAACATCATCTATCAGTATTAAAGTGAAAGCTAAGGCACAGCAAAGGGCAGCAGGGTGGCAGGGAAGCGGGGAAGCGGGCCCTGAAACAAAAGAAAAGAAACTTCCTTCCGTTACAGGACCCAAAAAGGAAGAAAAAGAAACAAATGTAATGCCTTTAATTTATTTGTTGGCAAATCTCTAATCACAGTCGGTGAAACATGCGAATGTCTTTAAGATAAACAAATGCTGTTGAAATTTTTCATCGTGTTAATTGTATAAATATAGAACAAAGTTTTTATGAGCTACAGCCATCAACCCTCTTTCCGGGTAGAGCAAACAGCATGTAATTGGGGAGTATGAGAGTGGGAGGGTATGAAATAAGGGGAGGAGTGGTAAGTGGTGTATGTTACTTTTTATGAGCCACGACTATGGCACAAAAGTGACTTATCTTGTTAGAAATCCAAAGTCTCACATCAAATCCTAATGCAAGACTCTCATTAGTCTGCCGCATTGATTATAAAGACTAAACATCAAAGCCAAACTTTAAAATGAAACAATACAAGAAGATAGAAGCTTCTAAAGATTTATGCGGTAACTAAGTTGAGTTTTGAGCTGATTTTCCTACATAACTTGGATACCTTTCAAATCTAACTTATCAAATTTCTACGACACGTTTTGTAACTGCTTAAATTCAGCTGTGAAGTTTTTAAAACAGAAATAGTCTGAGTGAAGCATTAACAAAGTGCTTAAAAACTTTGCCAGTTCAAAATTTCCTTAATTTTTGCGAATGCCAATTGAAGAGAAGATATGCTCCTATTCCCTGCACAGTCTCTCCAACTCTTTCAAGCCTTTATTCATTCATTTAACAAGCCATGTTCCTCGACAGACGCCGCCAAAAAGCAACGCTCCCCACATCCGTCCTTGACCTTAGCCATTCAGCGCCAGAGAAGAGCTGAGCACAGTGGGAAGCTTTATAGACAGTAGTAGTGATGAGTTTTGGGGAGAGTTTTGGCAGAGAGGCACAATGGCCACAGCGACGCATTGTAGCGCATAATTAGCCCGATGAATAAAAGCCAAAAGCAAAAGCAGCAGCAGCACAGCCAAAGGACGGTTTCTCTGTGTGTGTGAGTGAGTGTAAAAAAAAACTTGAAGAGCGAACGAAAAATTAAAAAATAAAATGAAAAAGGCAAAAAAAAGGAAAATGGTAAAGAAAAAGCAAATATACTGTAGTCCCGCTAGCAACGATGGTGGCTGCCTATGGCGCTGAATTTTCCACAATTTTCTTGTTTTGCCTAATTGAAGATTTGCACTCGAAATGATTTTAACGCTGCGATAATGCTCATGCCCAAACTAACAGCAGGCAGAAGTGGTGGAGTGGTAATGAGCATGCGAATGAGAAGGAGCTGGGATTTGGAACGGGAACAGGAACTGGGGGGCGGCAGTTGGAACGAGCACACCTAAACAAACTTTGGCAGTCGCTCACTTAAATGACTCGGGCCAAAATTAATGCACGGAATTCCATCAGAGACAGCAATAAAAAGTGTAAAATTGATTTGCATAATGAAAAGTTGTCGAAATTGCCGTCATTTTGATGCTCAGACTCGCTAACATCGAGGCAGACCAGCAGCCGAGTCATACCAGACAGTCAACAGCTGCAAATTGCTTGTTGTTAGTTAGTTTTCAATGTTGACTGCAAATTAGTTGGCCACTGTTAAAAAAATCTGCTAAAACTTTAACTTTTAACTGTCTTAAAAGTGTGAAAAATAAAAAAATTAATTTCAAAGTAAGGCAAACTTTAAATAACTCTAAACTTATGTAGCTTTTATATATAATCGGCTTTAAATAGCTGTTATTTTCTCTCAGTGCAGGAAGCTTTACGCCTGTTGGTTTTGCTCCTCTTTTAGGCAGGTCACACAGCATTTTTTGATGGCGCTTTTGCATTTAACATTTGTAATTGAATTAGACGGACACGTGCACCTACACACACACACCTAAGCCAACACACTCACACACACACACACACACACACTCGCACACTGAAAGAACTCGCCTATCTAAACAGCAGCAGCTGCTGTGACGTCTATTTTGCATTTTATCTGCACACTAACAAACAGAGTCGGACTTACACACATACAGACAGCTGGCCTCGAACACACGCGCGTAGTGCGCGAAATAACGCAAAATGGCGTCGCTTGTAATAAATTACGTATACGCAGCGTTGTGCGAAACTTTCAATTGTGTGTTAGTGCCAGTGATGGCGATGGAAATGGCATTGGCGATGGCTATGTCAGTGATGGTGTACATACGCATCCGTTTGCTTTTTCGCTGTGCTACACTAGAACACCCCAGGCGGTCACCGCAATGGACTCGTATGTGGTAAATGAATGTGCAAGTATGCGAATGACAATAGCAACGTCAATTGGTTTAGGTTTAGTTTTTGGTTTTAGGTTTTGGAGTTTTCGGTTTCGGGTTTCGGGTTTTCGGTTTGAGCTCTTTTGGTTATCGTCGGGCGCTTTTGGCTGATTTCTGCGTAGGTAGCGCGAATTTGTCGGTTGTCTACTCCTTGCCATGTCAGGCATTTCATTGTTATTCTAATTTCGGGTTGTAGTTTCACTCCAAGCGCCATAGATTACGCTAAATTGCTTGGGCGCTCTAGAAAAACTCGCCAAAAAACATGGCATACGCAAATGTGTTCGCCTGATAGATGGATGAATGTATGAATGCATTTAAAGCATTTGGAGCTAGTTCTGGCAACCATTTGCTGAACAATAGCTGATCTGGGATTTAGCATTTAATGCCCATTCACAGTGTTTAAAATTGTTTGCGTTTCAAATGCAAAACCAAAATAGAAAATGTCAATTTATTAGTTAAAATGACTAGCTTAAATCAATATAATTAGATTGAGAGTCAATTATAATTATTTAATACATATTTGATCAAATAAATAGTATGGAATTTCAAATGACTGCATTATGCATTATTCACATGCATTTAATGTTTCGAAACACACACACACACAAGTAATGCACACTAAATCACAGCTAGCAACTTTTCAGTATTGTTTTGACTTATATATTAGCCCAATACTGCAAACTGGACTGCAAACAGTTTGAAAACTATACGAGCGGCCATCTATAATGACCCCTTCCACTCCCTCTACCCCATCCCTAATAAACTACATGCCATAAATCACACTTTCTGAGTGGGGACTAAACTTATGCCCCACACAGCAACTGTCAAACCAACTGCTCATTACACCCAGCACCCACTTTCACTCTTCTCAACTTCCGGATGCTGGCCAGCGAGTGGTGCTGCGGTGCTACTCTAAAATTCTCGCAGAAACAAAAAAACAGCACAGAAAAAACCCATCGAAATGCCAGTTCAAACTATTCACTGACTGAGCTCATTATACTCTATTTTCTAATATTTCTGCAGTTCTCATTTTTTCACTCTGTGCTAAGAGTATTCACTGTCCTCTATAAGACTTACTAGACAAGTAAAAATCGAAGAGAATATCAACTGATCTTTAAGTAAAGTGTTTAGTTTAGTTTAGCTAACGACTACTGCTGTAAAGTATTTAAATTCGCTTTGTTTCAGTCTAATAATGGGTATATTGCGGTCATGTGTTCTCTACAGTGCTCCCCTCTTCAGCAGTTGTTTTCTATTTTTTTTTTTTGGCTTTCGCGCTCTGTGCCATATGCTGCAAATGCAGCCAGGAATCGGCAGTTGCCAGTCAGCAGTCGATTCAGCGACCACAAAACATTCACATACTGGTTGCAGCACATTTATACAGTAGAGGACAGACACACACACACGTACGTGCAGATACCAACACATTCAGTTGGCATTGTCGTTTCATGTGTGCAGTCAGTTGGTAACGCGTTGTGGCCACTCGGCCCATTGTTGTCATTGGCTCATTGCTAATATTGGTAGCTGCTGCTTTTTGCTTCAACTGCTGCTCCTGCTCCTGCTCCTGCTGCTGCTGCTGTTGTAGTTGCTGTTGTCGATGGCAGTGTCAGTGGCACTGGCATTTCTAAGGCTAACATTCGCCTCATTCATGTGTTTTATTGCCGCCAGCACAACAACAACAAAAACAAATCGACCAGGAAACAACAACACCCACAAAAGCAGTAACAGACCATCATATATTTATGCTCCATATGTTTGTGCCATATCTCTGTGAGCATAAACCACAACTGAACGACGAGCACTACGGAACTAAAGCACCAGCAACACCAACAACAACAAGAACAGTACAGTATACACTCATTAGCAGCGCCCAGGCTTGCGGACCCAACTAAATTTGGCACAAAAATCATATACATATCTCGGTGTTGCATAACAACTAAATACGGTATTGTTAAGCCATTGCATTGTTTGTTCTAAAGCGAACAAATTGTTCATAAAACAAATTAACTTTCAAACTTTAGTTTAAGCTTTTTGTGTGTGCTAAATAAATACAAAGAGCGCTTAATTTGTTTCAACGTTTACAACATTTAAACAACATTTAAAAGTAGACGACATTTAAAGCTTTTTAGTTATTAAGTGCAGAATTTTTCTGTGTTATTTGTAAATATAGAAATTACTTAAAACATCTCAGGGGTGAAAAGTTGTGCTTCATTTACAGTTGTGTAACT
This sequence comes from Drosophila acutilabella, assembly GCA_035046005.1. Classification (NCBI taxonomy): domain Eukaryota; kingdom Metazoa; phylum Arthropoda; class Insecta; order Diptera; family Drosophilidae; genus Drosophila; species Drosophila acutilabella. Next base: position 7,608,084 of record JAWNOK010000024.1, on the reverse strand, counting down.
GAAATAGTAATTTAAAGAGTCGTAGGTGCATAGAGCACAGCTTCTAAAAGTAGTGAGAACTAATTTAGTTTCAAAATTTAATAGTTTGTATGCTTCGTATGAAAGGAGTTGGAGTTTTAGCTTGTAATTTACTCAATACTTCTGCTACATATCTCTTATAAACAAAGACAGCCTTCGGCAACACTAAAAAAGCTACATTCTTGAACCAATTTAAATTACAATTGTGTCACATAGACACAAACTTAAACAGTTTGAGTACGAGTCTGGATATACCAATCAGTAGCATGTGACGTTAAAAGAGCTGGCGATTTGGTGTTGCCAAAAATGCTGTTGCTAACCACATTTGATACTCGAATGGACCACAACATGCTGGGAAAATGGTCAACAAATGTCCAAAGTTAAGCTGCCTGCCTCTCAGTTGATACACAGAGTGTGTTTTAATCAAATTGCCACAAAAGTTCAGTGGGTTCAGTTCAAGTGCAAGCCGTTATTCTCGATTTAGTGGATATACACACAACCAAACACATGTGTGTGGGCATGTGAATGTTTTTGGGTGGCCCATAAATCCATTCAATATTTAACTGGACAGCAAGAAGTGCAAACGTTGGCACTTTTTGATAATAGCAGGGGTAGGGGACATGGGGCGTAGAGGCGGTGTAGTCTATGTTTGTGGCGACTTAGCAACAATAATGTTTATCATTTATTTTATTTCATTTAAATGACTCGACCGGACTGTCGCAAACTCGCAAAAAGCTAATAAGCTGCAGTAATAAATTATGTGCCATGCAGCATATAAATTATACGCAATTAACTACAAAATTTTGCATAAAATGCATAAAATTTTTGCATTTGCGTGAAAATAATTCTGGTTTTAGAAAACTTTTATCAAAACAAAAGCAACAGCGGAACAAATTCCAAACATTTTCTGGCTCATCCACGGCTAATGATGTCATACACTGTATGTGTGTGTGTGTGTGTGTACAAATAAATGAATTTAAATTTTATTTTAAGTGCTCAAATAAACTGGTATTAATTGTTGTCGCTAGCTGCCATTTGGAATATCATTTAAATTACCTTCTGGCCTGTAAAACACCTATTTTCAGTTTATTTTATTTGCATTTGATTTCAATTTTATAGCTATGGGGGTACAACATGTCGTATTATAGACAAAAGATGATTAGTGGACCACAAATAGAGTTATTGTCATGGTAAGATAGCGGCAGTTAATGTCTTTAGTTTAGACCTTCAGTTCCATAGAAAGTTAACAATAAACTAGATGAGGTAGACCGACAGTAAATATTCCATTTGAATTTAATATGCTCGCAAATTTAATGCTGAATTTTTATGATCAAGTCGTGTATTCATTAGCTGAACTTGAGTTTGAACAACTAAGTATAAATCCATTTATTATTAACAGATTAAAGTTGTTATATTTCTCAACAGTTTCCTTTATTTATTTATCTACGTAACTAGTTCACTGAAGTGCCGATTTTATCACTAATTTGTTACACAAACCATCTGCTTAACGTTATTTTAACCTACCATTAGTTGTACTTCCCTAAAACTGTTTTGGATGCATGATTTTGTCAAAAGTATTAGCAGCAATATTCGCAACGCAAAGCCATGTTCAGTTATGGCCTCTTGCAATCAGCTAAAATCACAGGATAGTGCTCTAGACAATGGCAGAAGCATTGTTATGCAGTTTGCCTGAAGGTCCATGGATGGAAGGACCAGTGCCAACGGCATTTGCCCATTTAAATTTATGTGCAACTTAACGCTTCAAAATTGAGTGCAACGAACGCAGAGCATGGCGTTTGGTTTAGAGGTGGGTATGTGGGCGTGTATGCCGCCCACAACGTAGCCATATCAAGTATACGCCATAGCAACCGGAAGCGCGACTTGGAGTGTTTGCCTGACTGCATGCCCTGGCCTGACTGCACTCAGTCTCCGGCCGCTCTCCCTGCACCCCGTCCGCTGCTGCTACTGCCTGCAGTGGATATAGCAACAATACGCGACAAAAACGACAACAACAAGGACGCTGGTTTGCCTGCCTAGCTTCATGTTTTCTTTGCCGCTTTTAATTTCAAAAATTTATGCGCTCGCGCCACACTAAGCGTAAAATAACGATGCAGAGCAACGTCGGATCGCGTTGCAGGGACTGCAACATTGTTATAATACCCTATACAAGCAGTGCAATAAATTCACTGAGTTGACCGACTAGCACGTAAACTTAAACTAATTTGTAATTATTTTTAATTTACAAATTTAATAGAATTAAACTTTGAGGACTTGAAATTGGCTGATTGAAAGTAATAATATTTTATTTAATTTACAGAGAGTATGTTCACTTCGTTGCGTTTAAAAGTGTTTACATTTTGCATTTTTTTTAGCGTTGTTGTTGCTTTTGCTGTTCTCTCTGGCAAGTTGATCCTTTGCCGCCATTTTGCAACAAACTCCCAGCATGCACTCCATTAAACTCTGCCGTCGACTTTGTTGCAAACAGCAAAGCGAGTGAAAGGGGGGTTGGAGAGGGGTATGGGGCTTGTAAGGGAGGATAGAGTTCGCAAATTTTATTTATTAAAAAAGGGTAACGTACAAGTCAAGTGGCTCAGCTCGAAAACAATTAAAATGAAGTTTGTTTTATTTTACATTATTTTCTTTTTCTTTGGTTAATATGAATCTAGCATGCAAAATTCGCTGCCTACTCGAGAGGCAAAGCTTAAATTCAAACCGAGCATAAAATCTTAACGACTTTTGCTAGTCACATACACACACACACACACACACATGCAAGTCAGAGAAACACAAATCTTGCTAAAGAATGGCATAATTAATTGCCGTTGCGGTTGCCAAAGTCCCGACACTCAACGCTCCAGTTAAATGTTGCATGCAAATGGATGAATAAATGGGATGAATATACGAATCCAAATACGAATACGAGTAGGAAAACGGATACGCTGTGTATCCCACAAAGATATAGGTGGACTAAAAGGTGTGTGCCATTTGGGTCACCCAGAGTGCGTAACGTGCTGCATATTTAATGGCATCTACTGAGCTGTGTCTAAGCATTCGCAAAACGCGTTTGTCGCTATGCTAGTCATTGGTTCAGAGCACTGTTAAATTGATTAACTTGGGCATGAATAATAAAATGCGTTTTCTAAACCAGAAAAGGACTTTTCTTTACATAGCTCACGTTTTTAGCACTAAAGGTTTCTCTCAGTGTAGCGCTGCTATGTTGCAGCGTGAAACCATTTAGCACGCAATGAAGTGCTGCTTATTTGCCAACAACGCAGCTGTAACTTTTGCCAAACTTGGCAGCAATGAAAGTTACGTCTGGTCTTAGGTAAAAGTTTAAACTAAACACTGTCGAAAAACTTGGGCCGAACATTTTCTTTAAGCAAGCAATTTCATTAAGGCTCAAAGCTTATGGCAGCGACAACAAAAACTTAAAGTGCTTTCATGCGGCAATAATTTTGTGCATTTTGTTGGCAACACACACACACACACACACACACACAGAAACAGACATGCATTAGTTTGAGTGTATAATAAAATAGGATTACATGTAACAAATGAAGTGAATGCTGTGTTAAGCTGCTTACACATAAGTTGGCCAACAAATATACTGTACATGTACATAAAAATGCCAATAAATAAATGCAGTTTGTTATTTAAAAATAATTTGTGTTATTTATACAATTTGTTTATTGTTGTACTGTACAAAAGATAGACAACTATTTCCACTATGCGCTCTTTTGATTCCAATAAACTCTTTCAAAGCATTGACTTCTATTTCAGTTTCCCTCTTTGAATGCAAATATTTTAGGAACTTGAGGAAATGCTTTACAGCAAAATGGAGAAAATTGAAAGAAAAACCCGGACAGCTGTTGGCTGTTGCTCCCCGCTCTCCCCGCTCTGCTTTTCAGGACACAACCTGAGCTTAGCCAAAGGCAACTGGTATAAAAGATGATGATAAAAAAGGAAAACAGCACACGTTGCAACTAATTTTGTGTTTGTTTTATGCACTTGCAACAATGTTGCAACTTATAAACACACGGAGAGAAACTTCAACTGCCATCAACATCAACGAGTGGAGAGCGAAAACTGCAAACGTTTAGCATGCAGCGACGTGGCTCAGTGGCAGGTGGCAGTTGGCATGTGGCAGGAGCAGCTTCAGAGGTCGGAGGTCGGCAACAACAGGCACTACATTTTGCAAACTTTGCGGCATTTTCAGCAATTTGTGGTATTTTACTATTTAATCCTTAACTGTCTTGGGTGTCACACTAATACACAACGAGGTCTCTTCTCGTTTTAGCCAACTTGCCACACAGCTGCCTGCCACAAGCCATCAACAGTTTGTTTCAAATCAGACTACGATGACATTGTGTGGCATCAGCTCTGGCTACATTCCTAGCACTGCTGGCACCTGGTGTGCAAGTCCTGTTGTCTTCTCCTCTCCCACACTCTCTACATTCCCCTCCCTGCTCACATCTCCAACTACATCCATTGTTACTTGACACTAGACACAGTCATTGTACTCGTAGCGTCTTGCTTAGTCTTCCCTCCCGTCCATCTCCGCCGCTTGCCTACTTAGTGTTGCCAATCCTTGTAACTGAATCTGAAACTGTCTCTTTTCTCCCTACACACACATATATATATGTAGGGAAATGGTATGTATGTTTGTCAGCCTGAACTGCCAAAAGTACTTCTCAGTTCTGCATTCTCGCTACGAAGTTTAATTAAAGTCGCGCTACAACTTTTGATATGTTCTTCGAGTTGTTCCTGCCTCGCTCTTCCGTTTCCGTTTCTTCTACTATTATATCAGTAACTTGCTAACACAGTGGGTTAAATATGTTAAATTATTAATTTCTGAGGTGAAATTTAAATCAGCAGCGCATGTGTTTGAATACAGCCGAGTGGCATGAGTAAAAACTGAAAGATATTTAACTATTTTCATAAGTTAGAAGACCTATATTTATTAAAAAATAAAATACTACTGTTATTACATTAATTATAAATTTTATAAATATTAAAATTAAATTTCAAATTTGTAAAAATTAATTAATTAAGTTTTAAAGACAATTTACAGTCCTCATAAACTTTATCCACACAAATATATATTTTTAAAATTCTCTCACAAACCTCTCCAATGAATTATGCTAATTAAAACTCGCAGCGAATCCACTGTGCGCTATAGTAACAAGTTTTGCTGTTTGGGTTCATAGGGACTTACATACTTGTCTGAAATCTTTCTATGACAGTTTCCCTAGCAGAGTTTTGTTTAGTTTGCTGTTGAATGTTGAATGTTTAAGTTTTCGTATCAACTTAGACGCACATGCACATGAATGCCTTTGTGAATAGTTATGTGAGTGTCAGTATTTGGTTTGGAATGGGTGTGAATATTATTGAATTTCCTGACAAGACACTGACGTTGGCCAATTCAATCCAATCCAAAACCCAAACTAAACCAAAACCAATGTCTACGTTTTCTATCAAAAGTAATAACAAAACGATGCAGCAACAATTCCTTTGACTTTTGGCGACAAAACGGCCGCATTTATTTTTTCTAAGAAATAAAATTGCAAATTTATATATATATTTTCCAGCCTAACGACCAGCCAATTGTCTAGGGCACGAAAAAACCGGCATTTTACTTATATAAAATATTCATAATTCCATTATTATTGTTCGAAATATATTAAATGGCATTGTATTTGTATTAAATACACTAACTAAAGGTTTAGTTAATCATTAGAGTAGCTGCCAAGAATGTTTATAGGCTATTTTTGTTATAAAATGTTATTTTAAAATATATAGAAATAAGTTACGAACTTTAAAGTGCAGTTAAAAGTTCTGTGTTGGGTTTTCAAAATGTATAAACTTTCTAAAGATATACACTCTCTGGATTACTATTGCTATAAACTTGCAAAGTGTATTTTAAAAGCGACTTCTTAAAGCTGATCTTATGTTTTTATCCTCTACGTGTGCATGTGTGTGTGTACAGTGTGTGCAGGCAAGCGCACAAATTGACAGCATTATGAAAGGTCAGGTCAGAGCCCGGCGACCAAAATTTATATATATTAGCCCGGCACGTAAGTAAAAAAGGACATTCCATTGTGCCATAATGTCGGGCAGTTAGCACACACACACACACACTCAGAGACACACAGATGGCAATAGAAAGAAACAGACTGAGAGAGAAAGGAAGTGAGTAGAAGAAAGAAAGATAGTGAAGGAAAGAGAGAGAGGAGTAGCACTAGCTATCCTTGTTGGTTCTCGATTTAGTCCACTGGCAATCGTGTGAGTGTCAAATGCCAGGCCATGGCCACTCGTACTGGCAACACATGCGATATGCGACCAGGCGCGTCTTTGCAGCCCTTACCTCCCCTTGCTTCTACTCCCCTTCACATACCAAATGCAAATTTTATTTATGAATATGATTTCTGGCAACAAACAATAGCGCCCAGCATTCGCCATATAATAAAAATAAAAATAAAAAACCAACATTTTGGTTTGACAAACTCAGACAAATAGAAGGAGGCAACTCCCCCTTGACACCCAATGCCTGGCGTGGCTGCAGCTGTTAACCCTTGCACTGTCAGAACGACCCTGCGGCTCTGGGTCCGTTCGAGTGCGTGCCAAAATATTTTACCATCTAACATCTATGGCTGACTTGTGCGCGTGTTAAAATAATAAAATATATGCTGTTGTGTTCTTGGCTCTGCATACATTCACACCAACACAGACACAGTCATTGGCCCTGGGGCTCTGCTTTACTTTGCTCTGACCGCATAGTGCAGGAAATCAAAAATTGAGGAAATGAAATTTGGTTATTAGTCAACATTGCACGTTGACAGAGGACAACAGTGGACTGGGAATAAGTGGGTGTGGCATTCGTTTAGGTGTGGCAAGCAATGTCCGTTTTAGACCAACTCCTGTTGTCTGTCATTCTCACTCCAGTTCATTCAATGTCGGCACACACAATAATTATAAATCAACGCAGGCACTCGAATAAAGTCTAGACAATGCCTGACAAAGGCAGCCACAGCCACAGACAGTGTAGAGTGGAGAGAAAGTAGGATGTGAAGAGTGTAGACTGTCGGTACACGTACGCTCACTTGGCCAGCTGCCCAGCACTGACCGTCATTAATGCACCCACACACCCAATTAGCCACTCCACCCGCACCACAATCCTCCCTCTCCCACAGTCTTTGCAAACCATTTAAAAACCCATGCCAAAAGTATCAAATGTAAATTTGAATAATAACCAGTTGATCAGGGGTTGAAAGTTGCCAGTATAAAAAGAAAATAAATAAAAGCACAATTCATTGTGCACGTTTGGCAAATATGTAGCAAAATGTTAAAAATGCGACTGGAAAACAATCAGCAGAATGCCAAAGATTAAATAAACTCACAGTCAAACAAATATGCACATTAAACTGATCTCTGACCAGCCAAAATTTGATTAGGGCAAACAAAATGACTTTGCTTTGTACGGATTTAAAAAAAAAACATTCATTCGATATATATTTTAAGTAATTAGAACTTTAAACTAGATGTATATTCATTAAAATGAAACTAAGCTGTTAAACCCACAATATATAAAGGAACATGATTGTTTAACCAACTGTTGGTTCAAATCAGTTACTAAAACGATTCATTCGGTCAGTATTGAAAAGCACCACAAGCACCACAACAACCCAAAACTCAATTGGATTTCTATACAGCGAATGAAACGCGCAAATGTAGGCAACATTTTTTTCACATCTTTCATTTTAAACAACTGATGGAATAAATCAGCATGCCATAAAAGCATACACTCACATGCGAGTATGAAAATACAGCAGAATGCAGAAATCAACAACAACAACAACAACTGTGAAATCAGCAACACCATCAGTGAGCAGCAGAGGGAAAAAAGGGCCTGAAATTGGAATAGGGGCAAAGTGCAAGGGGGAATGCGATCTCATATCGCACGTGTAGCATCTGAGGGCTGCGAGTTGAGCAGAGTAGAAGGACGACTCTGCATGCAATAAACAAATAAATATGCGAATTGATGTTGCTGCTGCTGTTGCTACTGCTGCCTCTGTTTATTTAAAAAGAAATGCGGGCCATGATTTTTTAGCGATGTGGCACGTACACAAAAAGTGTTTTGGGCATGGGTATGCCAGACAGTTGGGCACTTGAAAAGCCCAGCGGCAACAGCAACAACAACGACAAAAGTAGCTTTAACAGCAGCATCAACTGAGGCAGCTCCTGTTGCTGTCAATTTTTTGAGAATTTTTTGGCATTTGTGGCAGATGAGTCGGCTGCTGATTGCCGCTTGAAGCGCATAACTTGCCTTCAGTCGGCAGTTGCCCGTTTGTTGCCATTGTTGTTGTTATTTTTGGTCTGCTGGCTCTTGTTACACGCAACACAGTCGAGTGCTTGCAACTGTAGCGAGAGATTTGCCTCACAATTTATGCAGTCTGCATTCGACACCATTAAAGATAATTCTCTTTATTACACAAAAAATACTTAAAAATAAACTTGTATTCGTCTGTGTAATATATATGTATATAAAACTATTTGTTCTTCTGCTATTTTACATATTTAAGCAATAAATACAAGTTTTTCTCCTCACAAAACTTGCGCATTTCGGCGTAAAACTTTTGAGCTTAGTGCTGCTTGGCTGTGGAAATCACTTAGCTATCAGCATTGTCACTATCAAAAGCCTTGTGATATCTTATCAGATTCAATCTACTTTTGGCTTCGGTCTCGGCCTAGACCTCAGGCATCTTGGTCTTAGTCTGAGAGCTGCTGTAGAAGCCGCTAAGACTCACAGGATAAGTCCAATTGGTGGCCTAACGGCGAGTGGAGTAGAAAATGTTTCTCTTCTATCTCTTTTACACTTACACGCCTGCTATCTCCCTCTTAAGTTTTAAGGCCTTAGATTTTAGTCCTTATTTCTGTCAGCTCGCTATTTATGCGTCTTTGATGCCAGGCTCCTTCTCTAAATGCGCCTGATTTCATTTTTCCTTTGCCTTTTGAGCAACTTTTCGATTACTTCCATTCAATTTGTTCGTGTTTGGATTGAGTTTTCAACAAGTGGCCTCCGTTAGCTCGTGTTATGCCTGGTTGCCTTGGCAATATGTAAGGAAATCACCCAAAAATATGAATACAAAATAAACAAACAATTACCGGCAATAGGACAAAAATAACCCACACCACAGCCCATAATCATCGCAACTCTGACTTCATATTCTACTCGAACATCTGCTGCTACAAACCAGTCTTCTGTTTCACTCTGTTCCTGTTGCTGTTTAATATTTTGTTTTTATTATCACGCATCCCTCCAGAAAAATTCTGATTTGATTTCTTTACGCAGTGACTCGTACATTTGCTTCGTTCGAATATGTTTAAATGAATAAATCATTTCCCATATTATCATGCAACGCTTCCTTAACAAAGTTTAAAAAAAAGGTACATTTTGTCATGTTGCTGGCGGCACATTTTAATTGGCTCTTAAATAGTTTTTGAAACGACTTACAAAATTCATCCCCAATTGCATAAATTCTCATAAAACACAGTGAACATTTTCATTATTTTTTGTTGAACTCAAACATTCCATAGTCGAGCATTCATTGTGGTTGAAATGATATGGCTGAGTTCCGTTGTGGTTTCAATTTTAGACTCGTTGGAATGGCGCTTCATTTGGCCGGCTATAAAGCCGTTAAAAGATACTGTTAGTTGCTGTTGGTTAATTAAACGAATGGCGGCTTATGTAGCAGATAGATTGCAGGATATGCGAGCACAGGACGCGCATTAATGCCAAACATAAATAACAGCGTGTTAAACAATTGCAACATCAGCCACAACAACAACAACAACAAAAGCAACAGCAACAGCAACAATAATAGTTATAATAATAATAATAACACTCGTTATAATAATATAAATGATATGCGAATGCCAACAACATGCAATAAAACAACATGCAAACCGAATGACACGTAAACTCAAAGTCACAGCAGCAACAGCCCAAACAACAGCAATAACAACAACAGCAACAACAAAAGGGGACACGCAGGCTACACAATGGAGGAGTTTCAATATAATTACAATGCTGCTGCTGCTGCTGTGGTTAACAAATTTATAACGGCCCATAACAGGCTGCTCTCTCGCTCGCTCAACTAGTTTTGGGTATGGCCTGAACTTGCCACGCCCCCCAAATAGGGAACACACAACATGCAAGCACTTGACCAAATGTTTCCGACACACACACACACATGCTTGCCACAGGTTGTCACAAAATTGCTGAGGTGTAGATGCAAAGCTTTGCCAGCGTAACAAAAGGGCTCAGAAAATACTCATACACTTGCCACCTGACCCCGTGTTGAACCCTGAACCGTACCCATTCCATATGCGTTGTCGACAGCAGTCAGCTGTTTGATTTATGCCCCTCAAACATGTATACATATACACATTTTGTTGCACTTGCTGTTGCTGTTGCAGCTGAAATAAAAAATACTCAAATGTCTGAGGCCATAACTCAAATGTCAATACATTTGTTTAATTTGAAATGTGCATGTGGCAGCACTTTTACTACTACTATACTGGCTGTTATTGTTGTTATACTTTAGTTATTGTTAAGTATAATTGCCCTAACATAAGCATTGCATTTAAACTTAATTAATGTAATTGTACAGCTCCTAAGCAGCAGCAGTAGCAACAATTGTGCCATTAAATACAGCAACCAGGGACGAGAGACCATTTCAAATGCCAACTCGCTTCAAAATAGTATTTAGTTTCGAATTTGAGAGGAAGCTACAGCAATTTCATATTGACAGTAATGAGGCTTGTGGTTTTCTACAGCTTAGACACCTATTTTACAAGTAGCTTAAAGTGGATTGGCACAGCTAAGAAGTCAGTAATAAAATATATACTTTAAATGGCATTACTTTTAACTTAAGTTGCAACTTAACTCATTAATATTCTCATAATTTAATTAAATGCTACAAAAGTCAATTTTAATTATCTTTGTATAAATATATGATGAATATACATCATGTTTTGCCTTTGTCAATTAAGTTTAAGCAATTTAGAAGCTGCTGAAATCAATAAATCTTACAATGAATTTGTTTAAAATGTTGGCAAAGTTGCTCAATATACATAATTAATTTAAAAGGCTTGAGACAAATGAAAACAATAATTAGAATCTCCTTCATCTTAATTATTTTACAGATAAACAAATATAGAACTGTTTGAGTACAAGCAAAATTAAATTAGTTAAGTAGGAGAAGTAACTTATCTTGTTCATATATTAGTTTAATATTCAATCATAAATATTTAAACGTTGGCTTTGAATTATATTTATTTTTTGAGCTTTAAGTGATAGTTAATGAAATTGTATTGTTAAACAAATCTCTAACTTTTTTTATAATTCTATATTTTTTTTTGTGCTGTTACTTTTATAAATTCTACTCAGCATTTATATTTATTTCTAGTATAAACTTTAATTGAGCACATATATTTTTATGTCACATGTTTGATGTTTTAAAATTTAGTTTATAACTTAAAAAGTTTTCAACTAAAAAGCTTCATTTTTATGGCTCAGTGTTTATGTCTTTCAAAATGTATCTTTTGTCCCATGCAATTGCTTAACTAAATTATTTTCAAAATGTGCATTGTAAAAGTTTGAAGACCTTTTGCATAGTGTTTGAAATACTTGTTTGTTTACTTTCTGCAGCACTGTCGACTTAACCGCAAGTAAGACATTTACGAGTCGGTTAACTGCTGATGACATGATGCCCCACGCGAATATCCAAACCGCACCTTGACGCAGTTCCCTTCCCATTTCCCAACACCCGCAACTATAACCCATTTTGTAAGCATAAAAAACCACAGTGCAGTAGGGGAGGGGACAGTGGGACAGCATTGGCACCACATCAAAAAACGCCCGGCGAGACCTCAGAGTGGCTTCATCAATGCTGGTGATGGTCGAGACAAGGCAGCCTGTTGCAGACACTGTCGGCTTTAACAATTAGATAAAGATCAACAGGCAGAGGGACAGGCAGAGAGACAGGGAAAGAGAGGAAGAGACCTAACCGCAAACTAAAAGACACGCCCATTTAATTGTATAAAACATAATGCCACATGCGAAATATCCAGTGCCAGGAGACAGCGGACCGGGGGCAGTCGACAGGCGACAATTGCTGGCGACATTTGGCATCAAAGGGCAGCCGAACTGCCCATTGTATCTGCTGCTGCCTCCTCTTCCTACTCCCACTCCTCCCCTTTTTGCTGATTGCTTCAACTTCCAACTTCTGTCCCACTGTGAATGCATAAAATTATTTCCGCTCTGCAGTGCCAGCAATTCTAATTAAGGCAAAAGACATTTGGATTGACACGAGACAAACGATGGGCTGTGTAATCGGAGCAGCAGTCGCTGACCAACAAACCGCTCCTATACACTCCTATAGCTTCTCCAGTCCCATCCCCGCCCCCATCGGCTCACCACATTGTCGCAAATTGCATAGAATAAATTTTCATTAAATGCGCAGCGAAGTCACTGTCTAAAGTCAATGGAAAGTGGCAGGACACACAAACTGTACACACACAAAACGTATTCACTGTACAGACTGCACTGGCTGACCGCTCCCGCTGGGTCAATGGCCCTGCACTTGCCATCCGACTTGTCCATTTTCATAATTTTTAATTATTTTTAATTTAATTGTCGCGCCTCGCGTGCTCTTCGCACAGCAACAACAACAACAACAACTCCAACTCTGAGTCAACTCTCGACAGTGGCTCATTTCTCGGTGGGGAGTGCAGCCAGTAATCAAGTGCGTCTGCAGAGTATGATATGAATGTATTCACTCTGTGTTTAATATTAAAGAAAGCACAAGTCAATCAATCACAAGACGAATAATGAATGCCCTTGCACTGCAGAGTGCTTAATTGACACAGAAAATAATAAAGTTTAATTAAAAGAGACAAGTAAATACAAATAAATATTATTTTACTTGTGCTTAAAGGTTTTCAGTCTTTCTACTCTCCACTTATAACAAATTTATTTATTTTAAAATAATTAAATAATAATTATTTCATATTTTCATTCCTTTAAGCGTCTACTTTTCAGCTGAAGTTTTTTGAAGAGGTTATTAAGTCTTCATTTTATTTCATCAATTTTATTTTAGGTATTTTATGTGTCTATTTACTTTATTATATTTTGTATTTTCTGATATTTTATAGAGTATTTTTGAGTTCCATATTAACTAAATTTCCGACAAACCACATAATCAAAACTATATACCCATTTCAAAAATAATGTGCATAATTCTTTGAAACTTGTGACAGCGTGAAAAATGTGTCTATAAACATTTAATGTTCGTTTCAATAATTTAAGTTTTCCGAGAATTGCTTAAAAATGTTTCATGGTCGATGTCACTGCTACAACTGCTGCTGTGCTTGTTCTTGTTGTTGTTGTTGGTGTTGCGTGTCCATTGCCTACGAAACATAAACACAAAATTTTAATTACTTCAAATGTGCGGGCGCACTTAGAGAACATTTTGCGGGGTCAGCTGGGACCAGATACATTCAAAGTTGGTGTTGGAGTCGGAGTAGTGCTCGTAGCTAGAGCAGCGAGACGCAGTGGTCGTCGGACTGTCAGGTGTCCGGGTAGTCGCAGCCAGCGGGAGCTCGTTTTGGTCGTTCGGCTGCTGCTGCCCGTAGTTCAAAGTTATTTACCCCCAAAAATTTTATGTAATTACGAAAGTTTTTGGCGCTCAGCTTTGAATATAAACGCTGGTCGTTGTCAACGTTATGGCAAAAATGTTATCATCATCATCAGCAGAGTTGAAGCAGCAGCAGCAGAAACAGTAGCACTCAACCTCAAACCCCAAAACAATTTGGGGATATTTCGAGTTGGAGTATTGCACCCACTATATAAGGGATGCCAACTTATTGTCGCAGCTCAAGTAATTCACACAGCAGGTGCTCGCAGTTAGTTGCGGTTTCCAACGTCCAACTCCAACAAAAATAATTATCACTCTTGATTATCTTTTGTAGAAATTAGTGAGCACACGCCCTCCACACTCAGTTACCCCTCCCCAGCTGCCACCTTGCCACTTGGCCACAAAGCCACCATCATGGCGTCGTAAAAGTAATTGTTGTGTTTTTGTCAAAAACCTTTTGGAGCACTTTAAATGGAAGACAGACGCCCCAGAGGTGGCCCGGGTAAAACTGCCAACCAACTATGCTAACTGTTTAATATTGTTACCTGAGCAAATTGTCGACGCTTGTGCAAATTTCTCAACGTTTTATTGAGAGCATAGCAAGCGACATTATCTTGACAATTTTGGGCTGCTTTTCTGTCTGTGTATAAGTGTGTGTGTGTGTATATGTGTTTGTGGGCGTTGGCTTGAATCTGATGTTTACCTGTTTACCTGCAAATTGCTTGATATGCTTACAATATCATTTGTCTCTCTATTCTGCTAATGGATAAGTGTCTTTTGGGGTATATAGGATTATATTGAAACTTGTTTTGAATAGATCCCGATTAATTGCTTTATATGTTAGCAGGCACCATTTTACTGTTAAGTGATTGTAGTGGATAACAACCTGTGGCTTTGAAGTTTCTTAGAAATCTTGAAAGGATTTGGACTTTTATGGGTTAGTCATGAAAGTTGTAAAATGTGTACAGAAGTAATTTAAATTTAATAATAACTTGTTTAAAATTCTATGTAGTTTAGCATAATATTTGAAACTAGTAGGTTAAGAAAATGTTATAAAATATTAATACCTTAAAGATTGAATTATTATTTTAGGCAGAGCCATAATTGTTGAAACCAAAAGATTCCCCCTGGAGTTTGACCAGTATTTCGCACTTTTCTTTGAACTTATTCCTTTTTAAACGATACACTGTTTTGTAAATTATAGTTCACATGAAAGACATGAACTGAGTATGAATAGCTAGCCCTGTTCCGATACATTTCCGCTATTTTCTAGCTAGTTTCAGCTGTAAAACTGCAAATTGGCGTGTAATATTTAAGAAATTCCATAAATGGCTACGGCCAAAAACTTTTAGTTGACATTTGTCTGCCATAGCTGGGCACTCCAAGCCAACACACACACACACACCCATACACACACACACACACACACACATATAGCACTATTTATAACATTAACCACTACTGTCTTGTCTTGGCCACATTTTGTGTTAACAGCTCGCGTTGCGCATTTCCGCTTTTGGTTAAAAACTTTTACTTTTGTTTATTTGTCGCTCATTTTAGTTGATGCTGTTGCTGCCTTTGTTTGTTGTTGTTGTTGTTGTTGGCTTTTTATCATCTGCTGCTTTTTGTGCTATCTGCAGCGCACAGAGAGCGGCCTTTAAATGAAAGCTAATTAAGTTTTATATTTCAACAGTTTGTGTTTCTGAATACACTCACAGTCTTTGCACTCATTGCCTGCACTGCGTTCATTTGTACATTTATTTTTTTGTTTACCCCTCCCTACACAGTCTCAGGCAACAAACTTAAGTGACTTTCCGCCCGACAAGTTGTTCCCCAGTTTGCTAAGAGTTGTTTGGGAGCCTCCTTTGGTCATTACAAGTTGATTAACTCATAAACATTTACTGACAACTGACAACTGACGTCTGACAAGTGGCAACTTTGTTAGCGCCGTCGGACAACCAACTGATTTTTTATATTTTAACTTAACTTCTCTTGATTTCTTTATTACTTATTTAATGCGCATTTTTTTCAATTTTTTTCCTTTTCAGTTTTTTGCTTGATTTTTCTTTGAGCAAAGCATAAAAATGCTGAAATAAATTTGCGTTTTCCGGAATTTGTACAGATTCCCTTGTACCTCTTTCCTACCCCACTTGCCTTTTTCCACCGCTTTGGCTCGGCCAAAGTGCACGGCGTACTTTCTTTTTCGTTTGCTTCGCATTTTGTTTGTCTCGTTGTCTTTAGCATTTCGAAATTTCATTTCAAAGAGTTTTTTTCATTTTGTGCCTCGTTTTTTTTTTTTTGCTTTCCTGTCGCACATTTTTTACGCCGCTTTAAATTCCCGGCCATTTTTTTTCGCACTGTCATTTGCGCTTTTCATTAATTTGGCGCAGTTTTTTTTTTTATTTAATTTTTTTTGTAGCTTCCATCGTGCGAACTTATTTATTTATTTGGTTTTGCTTTTTATTTTAGCTTTGCCGCTTTTATATTATTTTCAGCTAGGTACATTTTGGTCAAAGTAATGTTGATTGTTTGCTCGGCTGACTTTGATTACGAAATTGTTCAAAATAAATACAATTACGTTCAGCAGCAGATTGCTTAAGCCGGCACTAAGCAGACGTTTAATTACAGTTTTTTATATACCCTGTAAAACGACGACAAAGAGGAGTGTGAAGAAATCAAAGAGAAGACAAGTCTTAAAAGCTTTTGGAGTCAAAGTTGAAACTTAAGTAGTTATTTTTAGTCTCAAGACAATAATAAATTATTTAAATACTCATCTATTTGCTCCAGACATTTGCTTTTGATTTATTTTCTTTAACTTTTTCTAGCGCACTTCCAAGTCCATCATTTCTATGTATACACCTATTTCCGCTTCCTTTTCTAAGCAACTTTAGCCAAACCAGTTTGGGCAGATGCAAAAATTGGTAATGGCTCCTTCAACCGCCGACAGGAAAAAAAGGTAAACATTTTTTGGGTTGTCAAAGTTAATTAGAATGAGACTTGTTGATTTTAAAGCTGAAATGAAAGGTCAGTTCTGGTCACTGATTAACCCTTTTTCATTATTCAGCTGGTAACTGCAATTAATTTAGCGCGTGTACTGAAATGTTTAAATGTTAGACTAGTTGCAATCTTCAAGTAAAACAGACACAAACCTTCCACTAAAAGTTTGTCAACTAAGTTGTCATCAGCAGATCAAATTGAATGAATATGTCATCGTGTTTATATGTATTTATTTAATGGTGCAAAGTTCTGGATCAAGCGAAAATTATGACCTTTAATTAACTTGAGTAACTTGAATGAATATTTGTCAGTCAAGAAATTGGACTTGGACTGTGACAAATGTATTTAATGTTTGTTGACATCTAACTTTATTAATTATTATTATTAAGTAGCCAATATCATCAGTTACTTAAGCCCAGTCAAAGTTTTTATGAGCTACAGTCTAAGCACTTAATTGATACTTAATTAAAAATAAAAATAACTCAACTGGTTATGCGAATATTGAAAGTAAAGCACTTGTTGACTGTTAACTAATAAAGTAGCTCAAAGTCACAAGTGCTTGTATATTAATTTAATCTCAAATACATATACATACATATATAATATCATATTATGTTGATTGTATCTCTGCCTCAAATATCAAATAGAGTCATACTGAAGTCAATGCTACTGGCATATAAAATTTTCAAATATATATGAAAATCTGACAAACGTGTGTGTGTGTGTGTGTGTGTGTGTGTGTGTAACGTACTTATTATTTATGCAATTATTAATGCATAAATAAGGTTTTGAAATATGCTTCATAATTAAATGCAAATGTTCAATATTTTTGTCAACTGCGTACATTTTTCATTACAATTTTCAGTTTTTCATTCCATTTTCGCCTGTCACTTGTGTACATTCATTCACTCATTCATTCAGTCATTCAGCCATGCGTTTGCTATTAGTTTTACTTCAAAAAATTCTTTTTTTTTACACTTCTTCGGGTTTTTTTTTTTGCCTCAGCTGCTCCCCCTCAACTGTTGACAATTTGATATGCCCCACTGCAATTTCCGTAAATTGCGCGTAAATCGTTTCAAATTTTCACTTGTCTACGTTTGATTTTGTCTGCATTACACACACCCATACACGCGCATTCCCACACCCCCACACCCACCCACACAAACTTACACATAATTCAGCAAACATTTTTTCCATTACAATTTTCCTAGATTGTCTGAGCACGGCGTGGGTTGGGGAGGCGTGTGGAGTGGGGCTCTGTAGCTGTAAGCCAAATAAATCAATAAAAAATTATGCTATATAATGTATAGGATTCGTAGCAAAGGCAAATGTAAACGAATTCGAAGCCACAGCGAAATGAAAAACAAACTGCCCGCCACTTTTGTGTCCTGCAGGATTCTAGCAATCTACAGACAACCAGGACGACGACAACACATAAAAGAGAAAGCATAAAGACGAAGCAAAAGACGTAGACGTAGACGAAGACGAAGACGAAGATGAAGACAAAGACGAAGACGTTGCCAGCGAAATTTTAAACGGCATCTAAAGCCTGCAAATATGAAACTTATGGCAATAATATTGATGTCGTCTTTGACTCAGAGACCCCATGTATACCCCGCCCCCTAATGCCAGCACAGTCTTGCCACACCCCACCGCCCTTTTTGCTATCAACTCAGCTGGCATATCAAAAGACGCCCGCAGCATGAAAACGATAGACGATGAGAGCAGCGAGTGCAAAGAGGAGAGGGGATAAGGTCTAAGGGCTGAAGTGGTTGCTGGTGAAAGGGATGGCGGCTTGAGGAGGGCGGCAGAGAATTGCGATAAAGATAAATAAGCAGCGATATACTTGATGATGTCCTTGTTGCTCTTGTCGCGCTCACGGCTGCCTTCAACTTGTTGTTATTATTATACCCCTTGTTGTTGTCCTTGTTGTGCTTTTTCTTCTTCTTCATCTTCTTCTTGCTGTTGTTGTTGTTGCTGTTTCTTTGCTGGTTTCGCTGGCGTTTAGGGTTTCCCCTATTGTATTATTTAAATTTGATTTTATTTCATGAAAATTGAGTTTCGTTTGCGGGCTTGTACGTATTTTTATTTTTTTTCTTTCTTTCTGTGTGCCATGTCCTTTTTACTCTCTATTGTCCTTTATCTCACAAGGCGCGGCATTTCTTGTTATCGTTTATTTTGAATGCAGCCGAAAGTTCGTAAACAAATTATAATATTGAACTTGTCATAGATACGCGCCCCCAAAGCTGACTCTCTTTGTGTGGCACAGCCCTTCTCTGCCTCTCTCTTTCGATTTTCTCTCTATTTCTATCTCTCTTTCTGTTTCTTTGGTGTTTTTGACTGCGCCATTTAAGGCCGCCTCGCATTTTGAGGTAGGTCCTAAGTATACTAAGCGGATGATGTGGGTCAAATCAGCTTGGACATGATTTTGTGGCATTAAAAATCGGTTTTAACACAACTTGACGGTTTGAACACAATTAGGCCAATATGTTTGAGTCTTCCATATGATTTTTAATGGCTGCCATATAGCTTACATTTCAGAATTTCAATTAAAAACTTGCTTAATATTTGAGTATTCCCAATTGGAAACTCGTTTAGTTTTCCCCAAATGGAATACCTACAAAATAAAGCAAATTACAAGCAGTCAACTAAAATCTCAGTGCCATTTTGATTTCAGTGTTGCAAAATGCATTGGCAGCTAAGCCCCAAATGCTGGCCAAAAATTTGTATGCCTCAAAAAGTACACAGACGTTTGCATTTTATACCCTGCAGACAAATGACAAAAGGGGATTTTAAACAACTCAATTTAGTTTCAATTTACTGCGCTTTACTTTATGACAAATGTATTTGACTTGATCCCAAAATGACATTAGGGTCTTTAAGTTAATACCAAAGTTATGCACAATTTATTTAGTCTAAAGTGAAATATTTAATTACAATTCGTTTGGTTTACAATTTGTTTTAGGGTGTCCTTTAGTCACTTCTACTTCATCTAACCATAATTTTGCCCAAATACTAACAGATTCGTATAAAGATGCCTAGAAATCTTGTCCAGGCTGCAAATTAATTGCAGCATCAGCTCAAAAAAAATGTTTGTTACATTTTGTGTATCGATTTTGTTACATTTGGCAAATCTAAAGAAAATGAAAAATGGAATTTCTATTTATTTGTGGAATTTTACATGGATTTAACTCAACAAAAAAGCCAGGAGATTAGGCTTAGCTTAAATACTTTTATAAAAAGAAATATGTTGGCAGTTCTCAGCAAGAACTTGTATACTTTTAGCTGCATTTCCAGATTGCCTTTTCTCGTTATTTTCCTTTAAAAAATATGTGTATATAAAAAGCAACACACGAAGCAAAAACAAAACAATTAAAAAGCAAACATTTTCGCTTTCAACACAGTCTGGCAGCAGTAGCAACGACAATGGCAACAATAACAATAACTCAGAATGTCATTACTCTGTCGCCGACGTATCATTTGCCTTCTGTTCAACCTCGAGCATCTCATGCCCGTGTCCTCCTCGAATGACTTTGCATGCACTCTGACAAAGGCAACGTCCTCGGCTTTCTCTGAATTTTTGGTTAACGCTTCTATAGCCAAATTGGCTTACCACGCATAAACAGACTCAAGACAGTGACACTGAAGTTCAGGCACTGTCGGAAAATGTAGTTGTATTTCAATAGAAACTAATTTTAGTTGAATGTTAGGTAATTAAATTATTTTTAAGAATTGTGTCTAAGAACAGTAGCTTATTTTAAATTAATAAAAATGTCTTTTTATAAGAAGTAGACTGAAGTATTGCATTTTTAAATAGTAAATGTTATAAACTCTTTAGCATTACTATATTTAATAATTTATTTAAATAAGCAGTGGTCTAAATTCAATCCTTAAATTGTATATTTTTGCTAAGCTTCGTGTAGTTAATTCTCTTAGTTTAAGCCCACAGTTTTTGTTTTACGCACTGATTTCTTTCAGTGTAGGGTCAGCGAGTGTGGGGCTTTCACTTAGCTTTACTTTACCGTTCGCTGCCTACACTTGAGGGCTCAAGTTGCTGTGATTATCGTGCAATTTCACTGGCTGGCAATGACAATAGCTACCTGGCTGCCTCTGCTGCTGCTACTCTCTCTGCTTCTGCTTCTCTCCTTCTCCTCTCCTCACTCCCTCCCGCTCTACCCCTGCACCGCTCGCGTCGTGCCATTTGACGTTACGTGTTGAGGCGACGCCTTGTCGTGATTATCACTGCCTTTCGCTTCAATGCATCTTCGCTGCGTTCTTTTCTCAACCTGCCCGCAGGTAGACAACCCCTAACTCTAACAATTGTCCACAATTTTTAGCTTCATCTTGGTCCTTTGTGCAGTCATCTTAACCTTGTCCTGTGCGCGTTTGTGTCTGTGCATTTTATTTGAATGCAGTCGTCTTTTTACTAACATTTTCTCATTTCCATTCCCATTTTCATACCCACAGAAGGCAACGTGTGTCTCGCTCACTTTGCTTAATTAACGCGTTCACACAGACACGCACAAAGGTCGCCTAGTCGGGGACTTTGCCAATCATTGCCCCGTTTTGACTGAGTTGACAATGGCAATAGAGACCGCATCGTCGTATCTCAACTGTCGCATCACGTTTTGGTATTTTGGTTCTCAGACATCATCGAAGGTATCCCATTTTTGGGCCACGTTATGTGCCTGTCTCTGTCTGTGTCATGTTTATTTAAACATTGCCTCAGCCTCTTAGCTCTTGTGGGTTTTCCACAATGATATTTCATTGAGTTAAGACTCATCTCATGTGTTTACCTTTTGCTCTCTTTCATAATTTCGTTTGCATGTTAATTACCATGATTATTGTGCTGCAACCGTACGTTTATTTTGTTCCCTTTTTTTTTGAATGTTAATACACCTGGGAACATCCCAAATCTGTGTGACACATAAGGCGAGTGTATTCATGGATTTGTTATAGAGAAATCCCAAATGATTGAGCAAATATTATGCAGACGCACATAAGTCTAGGTATCTGTGTAAAAAACATTAATCAACAGCTTCTTAAATTCACTCAATTATTCTAGAAGCATTGCTGTAAACTATGCTGTCTTTTAGCAGATGATCAAAACTAGTTCCTGCTCCATTTCATTGCAATTAAAAGTTAATCAGTAGTTAGCCATACGTTAGACTGAGCTGAAGCATCCTTTTTGGCTCTTAACTCAAACAGAAAATAATAACAACAATCAAGTTGCGTATCAACAAAGCAGCAAAAACAATAACAATAAAAAACGAAATAGGAAAAGCTGAAAGGGAATAAGGAAAAGAGTAAAAAATTAAACCTGCTTTCGCAACAATTATGCAGCAATTTTGTGCCAAACAAAACGAAACTCGACTCTGCCACGCCCACATCACCAACATTTCGTTTATGCGTTTTCTATTTTCTACCGCCAATTTGGCCAAAACAAACAAAAAGAAAAACAACACACACAAAAACAACAGCAACAAACTTAACAAGTAGTTTTTAATAAGCTGCCAAACTGCGCTGAATTTCAGCTGCGCTAACCTGCCACAAAGCCAAGCCGCCCACTACTCCCCCTCCACCACTCCCTCCGCCATCCACCCTCTCTTCGCATTACTCCTTCATTTCCAGCTTGCAGCTGAAATCGTTTCGCGTTCGCATTGACTTTGCTTTGGCCATCGTCGCTATTCTGTTGATTTTTCCGCTTGCCAACGAGCAACGCTGTTGATTTTTCCACTTTTTCTCCATTTTTAATTCCTTTTCTTCTTCTTGCTTTACACTATTTTTCCACCTTATTGGAAAAATATCTAATTGATGCCGTGAAATGCAATAAGAGGATTTTATTTTGTTGTTGCAGCTTAAATGCGGATTTCACTTCCATATTTAATGCATTTCTAGTTGTGCAATGCGAATGATTTTAAATTTTAAATGTACATCGTTGGTAATCTGTCTGTATGTAAATTTAGTTACTCATTCAATTAAATAAACAGTAAAATAATCTTTCTTTAAAGTACTTTTGTTAGCAACCAAAGCATAAACCAAGTCTAAAACAATATAAACAAACTTAATTTGATAATAAAACATTTAATTTAAATTTGCTTTACTTTGTTTTCGACTTGTTACATTTATTTATTTTCATAAATTTGTTATTTTTACTATTTATTCGAGCGAATTTACTATATTTAGGGCCATAGCTAATTGACAACATTTATTTATAAACATACCAACTCTGTTATTATTAGTTCATAAATAATAACAATTTAAATTTCATAAATTTAATATAAAGAAATCAATAATTGGCTGCATTTAATTTTACTTATTTTTGAGAAATTTATTTTCTTTTGTTTTCAGCTTATAAAATATTTATAGCAAAATACTCATTTTAAAGTTGTGCGCAAAAGTTAATAGCTTTTATTTATTAGTAGCTGGAAAAACTCATTTGTTGTGGACAGCAGAAAAAGCTGTTTAAAAATGTTAATTGCTCCACTTGATTAAGAATTCGTTGCTTGTGTGGCAGTTGCTTTTTACCAAAGGTAAAAAATAAACTAGGTTTTTAAAAAAATATGGCAAAGATATGAAAACAAGGAAAAGCGCAAAGTGAAATGGACACAGTTGAAAATTATCCCTTGGCCAAAATGCAATAAACACATACAACCACACACACACAAAGAGACAGAACAAGGCAGGAAAAAACCAACAACTAACGGCTGTGCAACAAAATGAATCCTAAACGGAAATGTCGATTGCGAATACAGCACAGAGCAGAGTACGGAATGAAGAGAGAGGGACAGAGGCAGGATCAGCAGACAGGAGACGACAGCAGCAGTTAGCAGCGACACAGTCTCACAGTTAACAGTTTACAGTTTAGAGTTTACGTTTAACAGTTTACACTCTACACACATACGGCCAAAAGGTTCACTGACCATGCCAAAAGTGTTGGCGTAAAGATAACGAAAAATAAAATAATAATAATAATAAGAAATTGGAAAGTATTAACTGTGTTTGCTTTATACATAAAGTGATAGCTATAAAAGAAGTTATCAAACAGAATTTTAAGACTGCTTAAAGAACAATTATTCTATTTTATAAACTATGCAAAGCTCAACAATTTTTTAAGCTACCAAATACAAAAAAATTTCACTGCTATTTGAGTAACAATACACAGCATTAAACTAACCAAAGCTTAGCCTATTTTGAATTATCGCATAATATTTTGAAGCCACATTTTGGGTTATCACTTTAAGGCCAATTGTCACGCGCTCATCTCTGCTCTGTGTAGTTTTAGCCACAACTAACGCGTGTGAGTCCCAAAAAAAACCGCCATATTGACCAACTGAGTACAGCATGCAGTGAACAAGCATTTGAGAAGGGTGAAGAGGCGCGGCAGAGGCAGATTGGTTTAGTTGCAAGTGGTAGGAGAGTAGCAGAGAAAAGAGAGTGGGGGGAAAACAGCCACTCGTTTTGTTTTTAGCCAAAGTACGAGCGAACTGTGTTGACAAACGCGAATGGTTGGCATGTGTGTGTGTTTGTGTATTTGTGTGTGTGAGGGCAGTGAACATGTGTGTAGTTGTGTGTGTGCATATGGATCTGTATGTTGGCAATTCAAAATGGCATGCACTTCACTAAAAACTGCGCATTTCCGGTCAAAATGACGACAACGACGCGACTGCTGACAACGCCAGCCGCATGTTTGTATGTCCCCCACCCCTCACCCCTCTGTCACCCCTCCCTCACTCTATCTCCCCTCCTTCTCTCTATCTCTCTCCATATCTCTCTCTCTACCACTGCCATCTCGCTCTTAACCCTGTTTTGTGCTCTCTCACTGGTACGCTATACGCTTGGGGCTTGCCTAGCTAACATGTGTCTGTGTGTGCGTGTGTGTGTGGGAAAAACTTTTTTACAGCTTTAATAGTTCCACTTGGCAGTTTTGCGTCCCAAAAGTTTTTCGCCAGAGCTGCGCCAAAGTGCGTCATAAATGTGTGTAATAAAATATTTACTTTTCTTTTATAGTGGAACCTCGACTTAGACGGACGCGTGCCATAAATTAGCAAAACCCAAAAATGCAAACCCAAAAATCCTTAAAAAAAAAGCATGGAAATTATAAAAGAAATATAAATGGAAATTGAAATGGTAGGAGAAAGAGAAACAAAAATAGAAATGGAAACATAAATAGAAATAGAAACAGCAACAGAAGTTGGACATTAAATTCAATTTTTCAAGTTCCTTCCCAGTTAGCCAGTTATATAAACCCGGAAAATGTCAGCCACGTCAAGCAGACAAAAGCAACAGCAACTGACAACTTCCGTGGTCTGCATACATTTCCCCTTTCCCTTTTCTTTTCTTATTCTTTTCTCATTTCTTTTTTGCGCAATTTTTCTTCTTTCTATTTTCATTTATGTTTATTTCGTTGCCATTCCTGGTTTGGTTCTGCAACCCTTGGCTGAGTTCTGTGCAATTGTTTACTTTGTTTACCAGATTTACAGATTTCTATTTGTTAACAATAGTAAAAATAAAATCAGTTATCTCTGTGTCTAAGGGCGCAGTACCAGTTCGAAGTTGCAAGTTTTTTGGTGCGCGTAACTTGCGTCTGCCAGGGCTACCAGTGCTCGCTTGTTGCCCTGCTGTTAGCACGACCCTTCAAGTGCATGTCAGCAACAGTTTTTCCCCATCTTTCCCCCCCTCTCTTGCCCACTTTCCCCCTCTTTCCCAACCTCATCTAGTTTCCACTCGCATAGCCAAAATAAAAATGCGAGTAACCCTGAAAATTTGCTCGTCAACTGAGCTTAGTTGTTGGCTTAGTGGCCAAAGCTTAAAGCAAGGGTTGAGCAGCCTGCCCCTCCCATCCCCTGCCCCTAGGTGTAGGGCATGTGAGCGAGTTTCTAATGCGTAGTTGTCGCACACAGACGTGTACCAAGTCCACCTGAAGGGTTCGCTGCCAGACTGCCATGTTGGCCCTTTCGAGAGTGGAAGCTATAATTGGCTGTTTTTGGCTGTTGCCAATGTTAATGCCAGCAAGCATATAACTAAGCTTCTGTGTGTGTGTGTGTGTGTGTGTGTGGGTGTATTTATATTGTTAAGGCCCAAAATGATGTCAGCTTATGGAGTTGAAGCAGTCCTAAGGCTAAATTGCGAATGAGCTAAAAAGAAATGTACTTACATATTTACTAATGTTGTTGAATGTTGCTGACAGTTTGAATATAATAATAGACAGGTTGGAAGCAGCAGGTTCAGTAGAGAACTGTGTTCCTTCTAAAGAAAAATGTGGGAATATTTGGAGCTTTAAAAATTGTTTGCCTTCCCCTTCGCTGTCTTTTAAAAAAACATTTTTATTCAATTAAATTCCCAGCACAACATTATTGTTTAATAACTAAACTATAAACTCTATTCTATACCACATTCTGTATATATTTGAGTAATAGTTTAAGCACTACACACCTTTAAGTACACCTTAAGTTCTGACCAATTGATTTAGGTCAGACCTGCACTTATCTGCCACCTCAGCATTTGATTTTCCTTTAAAACTTTGGCTCACTTTCCCGCCTTTTTCTCCCACTTCTTCAGCTTCTTCAGCTTCTTCTTCTTCTTCTGTTTTGCTGCATCCTCTTAGCAAGTTTTTGCAGCTTCTTAGCGTTTTGGCCAAGTTTTGCGCATCCCTTGGAGACTGGTTAACCCTGTATTAAACCTTTTGCTTTCCTGTTGCCAACTTGAATTACTTCAAGTTTCCACTTTGCAATATTTACTTCGTCCATTGGTCTGTTGGTCTACAGCAATTGTTGCAGTTGTTGTCTTAACAATCGCAACACACAGTTTGGGCCTATCTTTGGCTTAATTTGGCCATCAAAAGCAGGCCAATATATGGAGAAACTCTGCACAAAACTCTTAAGTAACTATTTAGACCTTGTTCTCCTCTGACTGTTTGTACGCCTTTCTAACCCTTTTTCTTTTATGTCTTTCTGTTTTGTATTTCTTTTCATTTCCTTTAGAAACTTGCATTCCACATGCTTCGGCCTTTATGACTTTGTCTTTAACCTTAAGACGCACAGGATTTGTAGCGAAACTTTACCGCATTTAGAATCTTTAAGTTTTGCCAGACAAAGAAAAATTAGGTGGATGTAATGAAAGCACTTTGAAGTCATTTTTAAATGGTGTGTGCGTTTTGAAACATGTTATGATAAGAGACAAATTTGGTCTTTAATTTAATTATAGTTTTATATATTAATTTTTTCAGAAACCTTTAAGTTTTGTTAGCTATTAAACCCCGTAAAGTACAAGGGTCTATTAGGTTTATCAGAAGCATAATGTGCGTAGCACGCAGAAGGAGACTAATCCGACCCCATCTGAATTAACAGCTGAGCCGAGACCCTGTCCATCCGTTCATCCGTCCGTCCCTATGAGCACGTGAACCTCTGGGACTATGATATTGATTTTCTCTGACAAATCTCTCAAATCACTCTATTCCATGACCCTATGTCAAAACAATTATATTTTCTGCCATTTAATATTTAGCTATATTTTTTTAAGATTATTTGCATATAAACCCTTTGAAACTTACTCGAACTCATACTATCTTTGTATTTTATATTAATTATTTTATTAAAATATTTAATTATGTATTTTCTCATATGTTTTTCAAGTCACTAGCGCATTTGCTTATGACTCAAGTTTGCATTGTCATTAGCGATATTAAGTCGTCTGCTCATCTGAAGGACCCATCTAGTCTAGTGCTCTCTACTTAATCATATGCTCTACTGCTTGGCTATATCCGCAGCTCATGGCTTACATATTTCATGTGTGCAGACAAAAAGGGAAGGAATAACTGTAAGAAGAAAGGGGTAAGAGAAATGCGAATGGAAAGTGCCATTCAATGCAGCAGTTGTAGCCACTTTTACTAGCCAAGCAAGTAGAAGCCATTGGCCATTGCATTAACTCAAACCGTTGGTGGACATAAACATTCATACAGTAGCAGCTTTGGATCGCTGCCTTGATTCTGTCAACCAACGTCTTTCGTACTCTCCACTTCATCCCTGCAGCACTCGGTCTCCATCCCTGGCATAGTCGCATAGTCACACATATGGCACTTTGGCAAGTTTTAGCTTCATTGCGTTGACGATTTTTGATAGCTCCATTGAGTTTATTGCCAGACTGCCGACTGCACACTTTCAGTTTTGTGGAGCAGACGACGATGACGACGACCAAGTCGAGCAGCAGCAGCAGCAGCAGGAAGTGAATGTGGATGTGGATGACGTTGTCGTACGAGTACCAATGAATTATTTTCATATTTTGCCAAGCGGGCTGCGAGGGTGGATTGAAATGAATCAATCATGCGCTTGCTCTAAGACAAACAACTTTAAATTTCAAGTTGGCCAATTACTTGCTCTAAACTTCAAAGTCATTAAGATAATTTTGATGGAATTCACAGCATTTTGGGACTTTAAAGGCAATCAGCAAATCGACACTTTATGAACCGACCTCGTGGCATTTTCACTTGGTAGTCAATCGGTCTTTGTCATTGCCAATCGTAAAATTCGAGTAGCAGCACAAAAGGACGAGCTACAAATAATAAGCACAAACAAAGATTTCGATATCGAGTAAATAAGATGCCAACAACCAAAACAACAACAATAAAAATAAGAAGATGAAGAAGAAGAAGAAGAGAGAGGAAAATGTAGGAAAACTCTTGAATCGTTTGTACTTCACAACGTCAGCGTCATCGTCAGGAAAACATGTATGAATGTGCTTGTGTGTGTGTGCTGTTAGCCAAGTTAGTCCAAGTGAGTGAAAAATGTAACAACAAGTGCTGTAAGTGAGTGAGTGTCTGTGTGTGTGTGATCTTATATTCATATTTATTGAATTTACGCTTGACAGCCCAGAGAGCAAGCAGGAGAGGCAGAGTTAGAAAGAGAAAGAGTAGGGGAGGTAGAACAGCAGCTTAAAGGGGGAACGCTACATTCAGAAGCAGTCTTCTTCAGTTTTCACTTAAGGGTGGCACATAGCACCACACACACACACACACTCACACACACACACGCTCGCTTGCAAGGGACTTAGTGGATATTTATGCGGCTTGCAATGCGCGACGCTCAGCGCCAAACACTCGACGCTCGTCGTTTTGCCTTTAGCCTTTTTTCATAAATATTAAAACAGCTGAAAACATCCTTGGACTAAAGTCAAAAGTTGTGCACAGGCATGTCATATGTGTTGGTCTCGGTTAAACCGGGTTCAGCCGGTTCAGCTGCAGTTGCATTGCAATCAGTTGCATGGCAACAACAATAAAGTTACCAAAATGCAAAGACTACAATTTTTTAACATTTAATTACTTGTCATTTACCTTTATGAATTACTTAATGTTGTGATTAATATTTTATATGTCTGCTTTGCTTCCTTTACTTTTATTTTCCCAGACTCAACGCTGTCGACCCACAACAGGTTGTAAGTTTGTTTGTGGTTGGACGGCAACAAGTTTGAGCTCGCGTTGCAGGTTTGTGTCTGCGCTAAGCGAACTTATATGCCGCGTATAAGTGTTTGAGTTCGTGCAGACATAACATTTGAAATGGTAAAGAGCCTGGTTGAAGCGTAAACGTATTACTTATAAATCAAGACTTATAAAGCATAATATGCCTTATACCACTTCTTATAATGCCTTTATACTAGTAGTTGACTGTGTTTAATAAGTGAAATTACATTGATATTAACTTGAATAAGCCAATTTGAAATACCAATTCGAAAAACTTAGTCCATAACAATTTTTAACAGCCAGTATAAGCAGTAGGAGATGTTTAGTAGACTAATATAATATAAGACCTGTATTCGTAGCATATAACAGTTTGACTTGCCGCTTGTATAAGTTGTGTCTAACAAGTCGAGGCACAAGTTTTGTTTACATCTGCTTGCGTTTCACACTTGTTAGGGTTCTGTTTTTCACTAAAAAGATGTAAACAAAACAAAGGCATACACAACTCGTTCGTGCAACAAAGAGACAGTTTGGTATGAGCTAAACTTAGCTGATACTCGAAGCGGTTTTGTATAATTTTAGTGTGGGCACTGGCGTTATTCAAACATTTGACTTTTCTAACTTATATTAACACACTTATACAAGCAAATGTATGATACGTTTGGTGTTATGAGTAGATTTATTCTAGCAACTTCAAACATGTTTCACATCGAACAGAAACATTTTCAATACGCAACCTGTTGTATGAAATAAGTTCCAACAAATTCTAGCCGGGAAAACGTTTGGCAAGTTAAAATTAAGATTCAAATTAATTTTTTAATATTCAATAAATCGTTTAAATAATAATTAAAAATATTATATTTATACAAAATTTCACGAATCCTAAAACTCATAAACTAACATAAAATATATAGAAATATTATATGATATTAAAAAATTGTATTTTGTTAAACATAAAAAAGCAACGTCAGATTTAAATATAATATACATATATAACAAAATTATAACTTTCCTTTCGTTTGTAAATCAGATTTCGATTAAAATAAACATTAAAACCCGTCTTTATTAATACACATTAATATAAACATTCATTTTTTTAATGAATCTATTTTTTGATTAAGCCTACCTATTAAATGGTTATACTTACAATTAAATTACCAACAGGCATTTTCATTTATAATACACTATACAAGTAATAAATAAATTTATAAAAAAAAAGAATTTTTCATTTCATGCCATAAAATTATATTAAGATAATAAGCAAAGGTAAGTGAATACATAAATCTTTGCAAATCAACACACATTGTCGGAAATAAGTTTGCCTATTTAAGGCAATTTTAAATATACAAAAAAATGTATCCAGCTACTTCAAGAGAATTTATTTTATTTTCCACTTTATAAAAAAATCTGAACATTTTTTGATCAAGTTCAATCAACACATGAAAAGCCCACCCTCGTGAGCAGCTCTCAACCCAATCACAAAGTGATTACCTTCGTTTGCACACACACACATAGTAATACATGTGCACGAGTATGGAAAAGCAACCATAATTTCCAGCAAATTAATCACCCGCAGCGACACACACTCACACATAGGAATACACGCACACAGATAGACTTGGGAAGCATTCGAAAAGTTGTGGTCAGAGAGCGTGTTCTGACGTTGTTAGCAAGCACGAAACATACTCAAAATTTCGAATCAGAATAATGCCAATAGCAAATAAACAGGGGCTGGACAAGCGGGCCGCAGGGCAATAACTTCTCTCCCTCTTTCTCTTCCTACTCTTCCACTCTTTGTTATTGTTGTTGTTGTTTCACTAGTTGCATTCAACCTGCCCGCAGAGTCCGTTTTTGCCCCCTTTCAAAATTTTTAAAATCACCCGAAAAACATAAAGTTAAACTATAACAACCACTGCGAGAAATAGGAAGTGTAAACGAGAACCGAGAACGAACAACTGTAGAATGGGTAGATAAAACAGAGGGAGAGTTGGAGAAAAAGGGAAACTAAAAGAGAATGAAAGAGCAGAGAGAAAGAGTGACAGTTGTTGCATTTGCATCCCATTTGAAAGTCGTGACCACCCGCAATTTGACTCGCCGAGAACCCGCAGCGTGGAAATTCAAGAAATCAAGTTCGAATCAATCAAAAGCGTAAAAGGAAAAATACAAAATTAAAACAGACGAATTAGTTGCTCTATATTAGACATCGTACCACAGGATTTTTGAAAGTAAGAGATAAAGAGACTACATTCAATATTTGCCCAATAGTGTTAAATGTTTCTACAGATTTTTAATTGTTCAACCAACTGAGCAAAAAGGTTTATAGAAAATTATATTTAAAATTTAAAGCAAAAAATTACTATAAAAATAATATATTTATATTATTTTAGCTTATATTTTATGTATTAAATTTTATTATTAAATTTAAGGGTTATGTGAACAACAATTGGATCAATAAAGGCAGTATATTAAACTTAATCAATTGTGTGTTTTAAATGAGAGAAAGATTGGAAAATTCTTGTTTATCTAACTTGTTTAACTAACTCAATACGTTCGTGTAGAAAATGTTGAGTCTTAATAAGATTAATCATTAACTACAGACTACAATAATAATTTAAGGTTGATTTTAAGAAAGAGTCGAGGTTAAGAATACATCTTACAACTAATTAATTAAACATTTATTTCACATTTTCGATTCTAATATAGGTAAATATATACAACAGAGCTCTATCAATTCATTTTCTATTCCGTGTCTTTTTACTGGCACACAAATACAAATAAGTATATTAAACAGGCTAATTAAAGATACTTTTC
This sequence comes from Drosophila acutilabella, assembly GCA_035046005.1. Classification (NCBI taxonomy): domain Eukaryota; kingdom Metazoa; phylum Arthropoda; class Insecta; order Diptera; family Drosophilidae; genus Drosophila; species Drosophila acutilabella. Next base: position 7,576,110 of record JAWNOK010000024.1, on the reverse strand, counting down.
TGAACAACTGTTATTTTAAAGACATTCTTGCACACGACCTATTCTCTATCCTATCGCTAAGACTCCTTTATATACCTTTAGACTCTTAAAATCAGCGTTTTTTTCTAGCTACTTTTGTCCTGCAGCGTTTCATGTTGTTGTCTGCTTTAAAGTGAGCTCATTGTCACTTCCATTTAAAGGCAGATCCATCTGTCACTCAAACCCAATTTGTGTATACATCAGCGTAACATTTGTGTATGGTAACCCTAACCCTAATCCTAACCTGTAACCCTCGTCACACTGTGCACTTCACTGTACATCATTCGATTCGTCGAACTCTTCATTCAATATTCATTTAACCCCGCGGGTCACAATCCATTTCAGAGTCGTCTTCCTTCTGCTTTTACCAAGAACCACCTGAACCACCCAAGCCAACTGAACCACCTGAACAATTTGGGCTAATTGAAATGTCTGTCAACGTGCATTGATCATCGAAACTAAATGCAACTCAATCAGCGAAAGTTTCGCCAAAACTTTGACAGAGTCTTCTTCTCCTTCTGTTTCCAGTTCTCCTTCCACTTTAGCCTGTCTTCACTGTGCCTCCAACTCGGCAACTTTGCGGGGCACAATTAAAACCTCAAGCGGCAATTAAACATGAATTACGTATTAATAATTTCTTGCACTGCAATTGGCCAACAACAACAATAAAAAAAAAAACAGTCAGAAGAAGCAGAAGAAAACACGTTAACAAAGAAAACAAACTCGAGACAGCAAATAATACAAGAATAGTCACAACTAGTTTTAAAAACTGTGATTCACTGTGAACTGTGAACTGGTAGAGTCTGGACTGGGGGTTGGGGGTGTGGCACCGCCTTGCGGAGGGTTGTGTAGCCGGAGATGGGCGAAAAATTTATGCGCTCCAGAGCAACAAAAGCAGCGGCAAAATTTTCAAACAAACAAAACATTGAAACGCTTCCCACGCGTTCAACAATGGTGAGAGAATCTTTTTTTTTCTCCTTTTTTTTTTTTAATATTTTCCATTGCCAAAGCACAACAATCAAATGGGGTTTTGGTTTTTGGGCGCTGTAGCCACATGCAACAGCAGCAGAACAGGCCGTAGCACCAGCAGCAGCAGCAGGTCGACAACGCAACGTACAGTGGATAAAAAGTTCATAGGTCAAACTGAAATAAGTAAGCTAAGCTAAGTAACAGTTCATTTTAAGGGAGCCAAGAGCTTAACTAAGAGCTTTACCAAGAATCAAGTGAAGTATGAATAAATTATGCATGAGCTTTGAAGCTGCACTTTAAAAAGGAAGAAACTCTGAGATCTTTTGGTTATATATGTCTTTGAATTCTCTTAGTACTGGCAATATTCTAACAATTCTTTAGTTTAAGAAACTACAGTAGCATCCGGTTATAACGACACTCAAGCTACCGACGATTTTACGTCGTTATATCCGGCAGACGCTTTAACCAAAAGGTGACCAACGGAGATCAAGGAGAGGGGAACCAACATGTCATCGAATTCTCGTCACAATGAACGGACGGACGCTTTAAACGGAAATTCTACTGTATTTAACACATGTATTGGTTCATCATCTCATTGTTTATATTATAAAAATACAATTTTATATAATTTAATTCACATCTAAAAGCAAATAGATATATTCATAGCCCATGTTACTCTTCAAGTACATTTAATATAAAAAATATGTAATACTATTATATATATGGTATCTTCCTATTATTTTACATATAAAATATAAAAACAAATTTATTGTATTACTTAAAAAAAACGCTTGGATGGGTTATTTTTATGTAAACCCTAGAAAACTGCCAAAAGGTAGCAGAAAATGTATCACAACTCAAGAGATTATTAAAATTATTTCTTTTCTTTCTTCCATTTTAAATATATTGTTATTTTTGTTATTTTCAGTTTTTTGCCCACTGTGCCATGTTTTGCGGCAGACTCTAAGCACGCGTGGGAGCCATGTTGCATTTGCTAAAAGTGTGTGTCTGTGTCTGTGTCATAGGTGTAGGTGTGTGTGCTTTGAGTTTTTCCGTTTTGTGACGCCATTTTCATAAGCAGCCAGGGAAACATTTTGTCTCTGGCCCCGTTGTTTTTTCGCTATAGTTGTTTATACTGTTGTTAGTTTAGTTGTTGTTGCTAGTGTCACTAGTGTTGTTGTTGTTGTTGTTGCTGCTGTTTGTGTTGCGCTTTTTTTTTGTGCCCGAATGTAGTGTCTCTGCGGCGTCTAAATAAGTTTTTCCGTTTCTTGTTTGCATATTTTAACCAAAACGTTTGTCTGTCTCTTTCTAACTGCCACTAACTGTCTCTGCCACTCTTTCATTCTCTTTCTCTCTATCTGTCTCTGTCCGTCCGCCTGTCCTTCCGTCCATTGTATTTATTTTGTTTTTATTGCATTGTTTTTTCATTTAGCTTTTGGCTTTGGCTTTGGGCTTCTTCTTTTAATTAAATGCATAAACCGAAAGTCCGTTGCCCGTAAAATGTTATATTAAAATCATTTTTGTAAAACAAACAATCAAAAGTGTTATATTTTCCTCTTGGGGAGTGTGGGAGCTGTGCGGGGGAGCGAAACTTGTGTACCAAAATGAGAGACAAATTATGCATTGAGGGAAATGGGGACTTTGCTGGGAAAATGAAGCTGCATATGAAAACGCGGCCAACAACAGTAACAACAGAACAACAACCACAAGCAGAGCCACTACAACAACAACAACAATCACATCATATTATGAATGGTTTTTAATTGCATTGAATTTGCCAGCGGTGAAAAATTTGCTGACAAAAATCGAGGCCAACAACAGTAGCAAGTGGAAAACACAGGGTATAAAACAACAAACTAAAACACAAAGAAACTATTGAGACAAACGAGAGCTGGCACAAGTTATACCCTGTAAACAGCTGTGGCCAAAGGCACTAAATTATTTGCAGGCAGTTTCTAACAGACTGTTATAAACCATTTAAAAGTAAATTACCCCTAAAGACTTTATTAATATAAAAAATAAAAACTTTCCCATCATTCTCATATTAAAATATATCTAAATAGAAATCTTTTCTCGCGTCTTTTTACAGGGTATATACAATTTATGTAAAACTATAACAACGATAGCTTGTACTATATGCAAAGCTTAAGTGTGATAAAAAAAAAAAATACCGAATTAAATATACTAAAATTTGTTGCCTGGTGACGATGATTAAAAAGTTTTCGAGACAGTTGATGTGGCTGCAAAAGCCAAGAAAATTAGGTTAGTAGTGGTGCAGCACTTATTGGGTGGCTCCAGGGGCTTAAAAAAGCTGTGTTCTGATTAAAACGTGAAAGTCCACAATAAAAAACACAAAACAATATAAAGACATGAAAAATGTTAACGACTGCAATGTATCTCATTTCTTTCCAACAAAAAATCTACAATTTGTCCAGTTACCCAAATTAATAAAAATATTACAAATAAAATTGCTACGCCTTTAAATTTTAATATGTTCAATCTGATTTTGTACGTGCTTATGTACGTGTATAGATAAGAAGTATTTGTTGATCAAATAATGCTCATATATGTTTAAGGAATAATAATTAGGTTAGCAATTAAGCTAAATATTCAAAAATTCATCACAATTGCTGTATATAATAAATTCTTCTCACTTACCGAGTAAATTTATTTTTAAATAATAACGTTCAATAAGCAAAGTGTAATAGCAAGCAGCTTTCTAGCTGTAACAAAAGCGGTTGTTGTCTTGGCTAACAGTGTGGTAGCTCCACTTAGAGCTTCTGCAGGGCTGTAACGAAAGTAAAGTGGCGCTTGAATTCAAATGCAGTTTAAACAATCAAATATTAAAATAAAAATTATAATTTATTATTAAAATACTTAAGTTAAAATTCCTGCCGTAAAATTACATGCAATTTAAATACATATTTTAAATAAAACTAAATATTGTAGCCAGCTAAAATGTCAAAATAAAGCAAACAGTCATCAGGATTTGACTCTCTTCAGCTTTGCCCCCAAAATAATGGTAAACTTTTTGTAAATAAACATGGCGGCCAGGGTATGAGTAAGCAAATAAAGGACAAAGAGAGTGAGAGAGCGCAACGAATGAAAATTTGAGAGGCAGAGAGCTCTGGAATGCGCGCGCTTTTTGTAACGGCCACAACAACAAGAGCAAGGAAAGCAACGAAAGCGTAGTATAAACAGGAAGCTTTTTGTACAAATGCACAAGTCCGAGCGCAATTATTGCGCGACTGGCAATCGTTGCGGCAACAACAGCCAAAACTGCGAGCTGCAAAAACAAAACACAGACTTTAACGATTACAAAGCAAATAACGGCTCGGTGTGCGTAACCTAGGGGAGCGGTGGGGGCGGCTGTTTGGCGGAGCGCCGCCTACAACGTCAGCACCGACCGACGCAACGCCAGGGCTGGCATACAATTCGCTCCACAGTCGTTGCTTTTGCATTTTTGAAGCAGTTATGTAGCTTCTTCTCCCATTCATTCAGTCACGGCATATCATTCAGTGTGTGAGTGTTGATGAGGTTAGTTGTAATAACCAATTCAAACGGTAAATGTCGGAAAGCGCTAAGTAATCGAAATCGCATCAATAATGTTCAAAAGTGCAGTGTGAAATCCAAAAAAATTATTTAAGAAACGCTGGAAGAAAATATAACACAATATAAGTGCAGTTGTGTGCATTTGCTGACGTATAATTCTGTTGCATATTTCTGGGCTGTCCGCGAAAATCATTGCTAACATGTTGGTAAGTTCAGCAGCATAAAAGTATGCAATACTTTAATAATAATTACTGCTCTGAGTTGGGAACAGCTAACAGTGCCTGCTGTAGCTGTGTCCTGTTCCATGTAGAGCCATTTAATTAGTTTTAACTCATTTTACTTAATTTTGACATTAAGCATACAATTTGCAGGCAATTAAAAAATTTTCCAACAAATGATTTATTGATTTTTCCGCAATGCGTTTGAGAGTGTGTGTGTGTGTGTGTGTGAGCGTGTTGTCTGTCTGTGTGCGTATATTTTTCGGTATGCACTTTTTCCAGAGAACACCCCACCAACAACAACAACATTGGCAGCAACTATTGTCGTGATCCAAACAACCCCCACAACTAAAAAGCGCCAACTTCTATTTTTCCATCATCAATACTTTCTCCACATGAACACATTGGCCATGTTGTTGGCCTTTGGCATTGGTATTAGTATTAGTGTCGGTATGTTGGTATTGGAGCAGGCGCTCTATGCAGCAAAAATACCAACCCCCAAAACAATGCACACGCTCACACCCACGCTCACGCACACACACACACACGCACAGTTTGAAACTGAAGCTTTGGCATTTGAAAACTACAAGCGAGCGAATTTTCCCACTGGGTTGGGTGGTTGTTTTTCCTACCACCGCTTGGAGCATATCATAAATTTTGTGTCTATAACAATTTTTGTGATATCACCCACCACCCTGCCTACCTCACCCCCGCTCTCCCCTGTCCTGTAAAAAGTGCAAAGGAATTGTTGCAGTTTTAACAACAACCAAGAAACAGAGAGCGAGAGCGAGCTTTGTACATTTTGAATACCCGCTCTCTCACACTTTACTCTCTCTCTTTCTCTCGCTCTTTACGCACATATCTTCACACAAGTTCAGTTCGCTCTTCCACTCTCTTCGTCCCAGTTGCAATTGCATTCCACTGTCGTGCTCGCTCACTCTCGTTATCTCTCACTCTCTGTCTCCCTCTGGCCAGCTCAGACTGTTTGGCTTTTGTGGGCGTTGTTGGGCGTTTGTTGCATATGGTTTTGTGCTTTTGCTTTTTATGCAACATATGCCGCATATGTTGCACTTGTATTGGTCTCTGTGTGTGTACGTGTTTTTATTATATAATTTGTATTTTTGATATATCCACTCATGTATTTTGCAAAACTACATTTATTTGTGGATTTATTTTTTGTGCTTTTAATTTTTGTTGCTAGGCAATGCAAACAAATGGGGGGTAAGGGCAGGGCCAGGGGAGTGGGCAGTTGTTAGCCGAGCATTTATTGATGCATTTATATGTGTACATAAATCATTTATACATTATATAAAATTCAAAGCTTTATACACAGGATTATGCCTAGACATAAACCATACAGTTCTCTATATAAAGAAGTTTTCTTGGTGTGGGTGGAAAATAGTAAGGGTACTCCTGCTGCAAATTGCACTTAAACTGTTTCCATAAGCTGATGACTTTATTGCCTTAGCTGCCACTAAAGCGAACTAATAAGTTTAATTAAATTTGCAGACCTCTTAGGTATGCATTAAAGGCAAATCAAAGAAAATTTAAATTAAAAATATTAATTATAATTTGTTCAAAATTTAAACATTTAATTCACTTAGTTTCGACAAAATAATTTAATTTTAGACATGAACTTAATTTCCCATTTTGAGAATTGCAGTTCCATTTATTTCTAAGTAAACTCATCAGCTTTATATCTAAAGCAGCTCAAAATTAAAATTGTTTAATCAAAACTATAGTAAACCTGAAATATTGGCAGTATTTATATTTATAAATAAGCATTATAACTTTATCTGTTATATAAATTTGATGAATCAGAATAACCTCTTCTTTAATCTATTAGTAACACATAAATTGTTGGAGGCATCTTAGCAACCGACCACTTCCTGTTGCTTGAATTCCAGTTTGACCTAACTGCAGAGTTACCCACTTTGACCAAGAAACCCGTGACTCACAGTTCAACCGCAAAATGAGTAGTGGGGCTTGTGTCCACAACACACTTTAATGGCGGTTCGGCCCACCCACGCCCACAGTTCAGAGTTTTTATATTTTTTGTGGTCAGCGAATTGCGCATGCGTTACCGTTTCCCCTCCCCTGCCCACGCTCACGCCCGTTTCGTGCCCCTACCCACTCCCACACACACACTCTTTCCCCTTCCCACTCCATTCGCTCCCCCACCCGATCGTGGCCGACCCACGCTACGCGCCGCCATTTTAACTTTGAGCAAGCAACGATCGCAATCCACCCCACAAAAGTTGTCGTTTGTTGTTGCTGCTTCTGCTGATGATCTGCTTTTTCCTTTACTCTTTTTTTTTGGCGAGAGGGTCAGATTTGAGTGTCGTCCCCTCTCGAATTTTACTCCTATATTTTTTATAAATTTTTATAGTTTGCTTTGGTTAAATGAGACGTGACAAAGTGCCAGCAAATCGTGACGATCGTCGTAGAGGAATTGGGTTCCTTGCTGGCGCCTTTAAGCCCCGAAGCCCTGAGAAGCCCTACGCGGCGACACTTTCTCCCACAGACTAAGACGTAGAAGGGCTTCAGCCAGGCAACAGGTTTCTTCGGAGGTCGCAGCCAAGTCTTGATCTGTTGCTGTCTTGCGGCTTTTGGCAATTGACTTTGCTCATTACGCAGTTTTTTGTTATATCACAAATTTTGTATGCCAGTGCACCCGACAAGAATTCCCGTTTTAAAATTTAAATGTAGCTTACCAAGGACTTTAGTTCATATCAACTCAAATCACTTTTAGTCGACTTTGTTGGCTGTGCAGCTGCTTTCCTTGGGCCAGTGGGCCACATGTTGGCCGCAGTCTGGCAGGCAGTGCTGCTGCAAACCGGTTCGATGGTCGCTCCTGCGTCATCCGCTCTACTCTTGAGTGGCAATGAAGTTCCAAAAGTAGGGTGCTCCATTTCGCTGGTTAACCTGTTTTGTATAACTCGTGGAGTGTGGTGTGGTAAGATTGAAAGCATTTCCGATTTGTGCGGGTTCACGATGAGCTCTGATGCTGAGCTGCGATGCCAACTGTTAGCCGCGAAACTAAAAGTAAAATACTTAAGTTTAAAAAAGATTCAAAGCCAGAACAACTTCACTATTAAAAATACTTATAACTTTTTGAATGTTGAATCTAACACTTCATTATCAATGATTTTTAATTGTAAATTCTCCCATTTTCATATTTTCTTAATATTTATCCATTAAAAATAATGTATTGATATTTTATTCCATATGAAGTTAGTAAGAAACATTACAGACATTACAGCCGGAAAAATGCTAATTAGGCAACACTAATGCAGAAAGAACAGAGGAACTTGCACAGCTCTAAGCACTAATAACTTTTATTTGCTTGTTTTCCAACACTTCTCACCTTCGTTTCTACTTTATGTATTTTTATTAATTATATTTATTAGAATTTTATTTATTTTCAGTTCTACCGACTTATTTTAATTTGATTCATTTCGTTTTCATTTAATTACTTCCATGAACCACAACAGAAAAAAAACACAATCAGATGCTTAATTCCTTACTCTCTTTACTCTTTGCTTCGCATTGCATCGCTTCCATTTCTGCACAGTCTTGACATCGACCTACTCGCGATTCTGCTTTGTGCTTTGAAACAACAACAACTCTACTTTCCGTAACAGCAAAAACTACAAGAACAAAATCTCTGCTTAAGCGAACGGTTGATGCACTATCGCAGTCGCTGCTGACGTCGCTGCTCCATCTTCATTTTTTGCCATTGATTGCGCACAACTTTCAATTTCATTGACTTGTCGTTCGATCGCTTTACTGTTTTTATTATTTGTAGTAATACTGCAATGCAAATCTGCACTATTATGGTGTTTCCCATGTGAGTCATCCGATATGCATTGCAATGACAATATGGAAATGTTAATTTTTTCTTTGGCTGACTTCAACCTAACCTCAATTTGAGAGCTGCCCACGCTGCGATGCGAGCAACGCCACCCAGCTGCCAACTACCTGCCCAACCTTATGTATAGACTTACACACACACACATACACAGAGAAACCCATTTGGCCTGTATATATTTACCTGGACTATGTATCAGCACCTCCTCGAAAACGAGCCCAAAAAGCCGCGGCCGCGCTAATGAACGCAACAGTCAATCGGCCCCCGTAGCCGTCGCGGACGCCGTTGCTGCCGCCAAGAGAAACTGCAACAGAAACAGAGACAACCACAAACACCAACCCACATGCACGAAGATCATTACCAACAGTCAACCCGCCGACGCCGATGGCTGCACATAAAAAAAAAACAACAAAAATCAAGTTGCGCCGCGGACGCCACACAAACTGACCTGCTTCTGCGCGACGTTATATTAGCGGCAGTCAGACAGCAGCAACAACATGAAAAACACTGTCCAGAAATTCTATGTACAAGCCAACCACCCTACGCAGCAAGCAACAACAACAGCAACGTTCACATTGTCTCGCTCCCACTCTCGCTCTCTGGCGCTCTCACTGCCGACAACGGCCCACACAACAAAAACAGAAACGTGAATGAGCGGGTGGCTTGCCTTGCTTTGCCTGCTGCCGACGCCAACTGAGACAGAGACGCCGGCGACTTCGTCGCCTGTTTGTTGCAATTTCTCTTTTATTCGATCATTCGTTGTATAAGGTGGCTGCTTGGGCCCCCCTGGCGAAGTACAATGGAATGATAATAAAACTTTAGAATATAAAAATTGCCATAGGTTTCGTTTACGTTAGAATTTAAAATCAACAAGCTTAATACATATTAGTTAAATGACCATTTAATTTAAAAGTCAAATCACTTATTATTGCAAGCATATGCAATTAACAAATCTAGCGAGTTTAGTGTAAGCCTCAGCTTTGCTTAATATTTGTTGCCTAATTCGTCGAATTCGACCCATTGTGCGACGCCACTGACGCTGTCGAGCGCGTTCGTTTCAGCAGCAGCTGGCTGCGTCATCGTTCCATGCTTCTCTCCCACATTTTCGGCCTGTGACTCTCGCAGTCTGTTGGAATTTTTCGTAGCGTTCGGTTCGTTTGCTCGCATTCGCGCGCATCAGCAGCAAGTAATAACAAACATTTTTTGTATTGACCGGCGCGTGTTTTTAAAAAGATTTTTAGCAAGTGTTTGATTAATTAAAGTGCACATTTAATTGTGCGTTACTGCAATTAATTGCATTAACTCCCTAAAGTGAACAAATTTTGCAATTAACAAGTGCAGAAACCCAAAAAGAACAATAACAAAAGGACGTTCGTCAACGTATAGAAATGGCTCAAGGGCCCAAAGAGCAGTAATTAATTTGCAAAATAAAAGGTACCTATTTAACATAGTTTAATTTTAATGAATGTTTTTTTAGGGCTGTCACAATCAAGGGTACTCATTCTAAGTTCCACTACGGACATGTCATAAAAGTATATGTATATGTGCGTTTGTGTGTGTGTTTGACACAATTTTTAATGTGACCAAATTTCAAGTGCCTAAAACTGCTTAAGGACGTTGCCAGACTTGGCGAATAGCGAGAGTAGAATGAGAAGGAAAGTGAATAGAATTGACGGTACACGAAATGCTAGTTTTATTATGCGCAGGGGCGTAGACAGGCATGTGCAGGGGGGGGGGGGGGGTTAATAATTTGCAATATTTATGTATGTATGTTAATTAAATCATTTTAAAATAAATATTTTAAAGGCAATAAAATGAAAAGTGGAAAACCAAGAGCAATTATTTTTTAAGAATAGATCTGCTGACTCTTCTCCCTCCTCCTACTTACATCCTGCCTACGTCCTGGCTTATGTCTCGGAATGTTAAGAATGAATATTTATTTCGATTTAGCAGCAGAACTCATTTGATCTTCATTTGTGTGTCGCTTGTTGGCTGCGGCTTAAATGGGTCCACTCCTCGTTCCCTTTGCTGGACACACATTGCCTCTTAGAACCCATGCAGCTAACAGACCCACACACAGACAGTCGCAGACAAATACCAATACACTCATACATTACATAGACCCATCGACAAAAATCATACCGAAGGCCACAGCCAACAACCCACAGGTAGCTAGTGGCTCACAAACCGGTTACCCAATTTCCAATTATACACAGGCATAACACAAAAAAAAACAGCCACTCCAACGCCCAAAAAACGCACCAACACTCGCACAGCACTCCCAAAAAAAAAAAACACCAACAACAACAGTACAAAAAGAATGCCCGCTAAGAGTGGGCACCCCTTTCGTGCCTTGGGTCGGGGCCCGCCTGTAGCAATCACAAAAGAGATGCCAGCACACACACACGCGCGCAGACAGTCACACAAACACGTCGACAAATACCATGAAAAACGAGTCGCAGTCACAGTCGCCATCGCAGTTGGCCCTCCCTCGCTTGGCGCAGTCGCGACGCCTCGCTGCAAGGGGCAACGATAATGAATGATGTGAAACCCACCACCAGCACCACCACTACCACCAGAATCCTTGGCAGCTTGCAAGTGTGCGCGTGTTGGCTACGCTCTCGCTCCCACACTGCCTGCCGCCCTCTTCTTTTTCTTATACAGTCACACACGCACACTTGTAGCTGCGACTCTTAGTGCGGCCTGGCAACCCTGAGCCTACATTATCCTACTTTCTTTCCATCCGCTGCCTGTTTTCGTGTTCTGCTTAACAAATGCGCAAAGCATTCAACTGGCACGCACACATGGAAACACACAAATACACTCACACAGACTGTGACATGTGAGTGGGTGATGTTTTAAAATCTTGCCTGCCCGTTTCCCCTGGGGCAGAAGGCAGAGCAGCAGGCAGTCAAACGACGCGTCTCTTCGCCTACCTCAGCCCTATTTATTCTTCTGCTGTGTCACATGGCCGTTGCGCTCTTTAATTGCCGCCTCGCATGGCTCAACTTCCCGACTGGCACCGCTCTCTTTATCCACACTCTCTCTCGCTCGCTCTCTCAGCTAGCGACGCGACTGACCGTCGCCCGCCTTCGCCGCCTGCTGTTTCGTATGTTGATTTTTTTAGGTTTTTATTTTGGCGTCCGCTGGCTAAACATCGACCCTCGGCTCTCGTTTTCTGCTTTGCTGTTCTGTTCTGCGTTTTTTTCTGTAGTTTTTTTTTGCCTTCACACCCTTCTGTTAGTTTATCACACAAATTCTTCTGCCTACCCACTGCTGTCTGCCTGCAGTTTTGCTTATGCCCTGCTTCGACTGCTGCTGACTGTGACTTCTGATGAATTTCTTACACCCACCCAACAACGACGACTTTTTGCATTACATACTACACTCCTCTTCGCTACTCTTTTCCTCGTTTGTTTTGCCTTTGGCTCGTTTCCATTTTATTTATTTCGTCGCTGTCTGCGTTGCCGCCCCCACACAAACAATTCGGCCCTCTATAAATTGTTGTTGTTGTTTATGCAGCGTCTTCTCTTCGCTCGGTTTTTGCTGCGTAAGGAGTTGTCAATGCGACGATCTCTTTTAGGTAAAAGCTTTAGACTGACAAGCTTCTCTGGTTTCTAGCTGAGCTTTGGCGCTCTTAAGAACAGTGTTAAGTATTGAATCATGCTTTAAAGGAGTTGCGCTCTAAGAGGAGATATCGGTCTAAAAAGAGCCAATTAGACTATTGTCAAATAACACACACAATTCTTCTGTCTATCGACACACCCCATTTAAGAGGCCAACCCACACACACATTCACGTACACATGAGCGCTCCCTCCTCGGCTCACTTGAGTTGAAGTTCCCATGAAAAAAAAGCCACGACCCCAAAACGCAGCCAGCGCAAACTTCACAAAACTAAATTACGCACTTCCCGTCGGGGCCCAATGGCCTGGCAATCTTTAGGGGAGGGTGGCTTGCAGAAAGACAACGGGATCGGTGATCGCTGATCGTGTACCTGCCTGCTACACACTCACACACACAATGGTGTGTGTATCTGCCATGAGGGTTGATTGCTGCACCGATCGACCCCAGTGCGCAACAATCTCACCAAAAATCACATAGGAATTTCCTGTTACAGCTCGTCACCTCCCCCGAACTTAGCCCGACCCGACCCGTCCTGACCATGCACAAGTTACCTGCCCAAACATTGAGTTTACCTGTTTCGTAGCAATGGCAGCAGCTGTTTGTTTTGCGGCTTTCAAGGTTTCTACTTTTTACCTGTGGCGTCTCACAGTCGCGTCCCCTTTGCAGCACTAGCAGCCGTGGCAGCAGAGACGTCGACAGCAGCAGCAGCCACCCCATTGCGTAGGATTCCATTTCATTTCATTTGTGGACCATTCACCGCTTTCAAACTTGGGTTGGGCCTGTCTCTGTGTCCTCCCTCCTCTCTTTCTTTGTGTTGTTGGGGGAGGGGTAAACTCTTGGTTTGATTATACTTTGGTTTGGTTCGGTTTCTTCGCTTTATCGGGCTCTGTCTTTTTGTTGGCGTGGCCCGAAAACGAGAAACTCGTCTTCAGTCCCCGTCGCTTTGTGCTTTGTGATCATCATTATCTGCGTTTCGCTGCCTCATTCTATGGGGCTGGCCGTAACAAGGGGGCGACGAAGGTGAAGAGGAAGGGAAGGGTACGCTGCCGGCGCATCGCCATCGCCTCCTCCTACTACAATTTGCCTAAAACCTCAACCGTTTTTCAATATTCAACGCTGAGACGGCCAAAAAAAAATAAATATGTATACACACACACACTTATACAAGAGACGACGACGTCTGTTTGAAGGTTGTTGTGAAATTTCATTATTGGGTCTCTTTCGTCGGTCTTTTGTGTGTATGTGTGTGATTGCCTGATGCTTCAGCGTCTTCTTCTTGCTCTTCGGCTTCTCTTGTTGTCGTTGTTATTTTTTAAGAGACGTCCAGCCTCAAAATTTCAACGATGGGTTTTTGGGTTGGGTTTAGAGTGTGTACACATGCACAGTCGTCAGCTCAAGTATTGCTTAAAAGGCAGTGAAAACCTTCTAGAATGAAAAGCGTTTTAATTGATCCTCGCTCCAAATTTAGTGCAAGAAGCATAGCAAATCCCAGAAAAGATCGGGAGTGTGTGCGTGTGTCTTCTAAGTACACACCTTTCGCTGGTCATCCCTTCAATACGCTTAATCCACTTGTCAGCTGCTGGTGCTCAACCCTAAAAGCAAGTGCAGGACATTCCAGCACAGCAGACATTAAAACAGCAACAGGCTGAGCGAAGGAGAAGGACACAGACAGAGGGAGAGAGCAGTCAGAGTATCGATTCTGGTTGCAGGCGGCAGCTGCAACCTGCTTGTGGCAACCCTAAAACTAACTGCAGATTGTGAAGGGAAAACCACCCCTAAAATTATAACAACTGCATTAATTTTCTTGCCCCAGAGGGGCAGAGATCGGCAGGAGAGACACAGGAACGGCCAGACAGACAGGGCGAAGGAATGATGCACATGTTGTGCTTAAGTAAAAGGCAAAGATTTCAAAAGAAATGAGGAGAGACGGAGGGAGATATGGAGGGAGAGGCGGAGGGAGAAAAGAGGGAGTAGGAGAAGGAGGAAGAGCAGGGTGCGTGTGCGCAACTGACACTTGAAAGAGCCACAGACACAGTCGCCATTTTTTCCATGTATTGAACATGTGCAGCCGCAGAGGCAGCGACAGAGGAGGCGACAGAAGTCTCAGAAGCCGCAGCGACAGCAGCGCCTGCATTTTGGGTCGTTCGACGTCGCGACGTTTTATGAGGGCGCGCACCTGCCAACAGCTGCCAGCAGAGCAGCAGCAATGGCAATAACAATAATAAGCATAGCCAAAAGCTAAAGTCAGAGACGGTTTAAACGTTATGTGACTTGGCTCGAATCGAAGTTAACCGAATTGAACTGAACTGATGGTGCTGCCCTTGAAGATGTTGCTGTGGTGAATGTTGTTGCTTCAAAACGCCCACAAGGCAATGCCACCAGCAGCAGCACCACCCAAAACAAACGAAACACATACACACAAAAGTCAATACACAGACAGTCAGACAGACATGCACGCATCAAGAAACCAGCTTTAAAGCCCAACACTTATTGCTTTGTTGTCTGTCTCCGCAAAGCTCTGCTTAAAAAGAAGACGCAAAAACAGCAACAACTAAAGCAGAGGCAGCAGCTGCTGTCGCCGTCGCATCATTTTGCTTTTGTTGTTGTTGTCTTTGGCTGGCCACAAAAATTACCACCTGCCGCCCATATAAAGCTGCCCTCTCACACACACATACGAACACGTACACATTTTACAGCACCCGTAGAGTAACTGCTGCCCCAAGCGAAGCTGGCGGATGTCTGCGCAGCTGCCAAAAGTGCAAAAAAAAAATATCAATGGCTTAAGCACAAACGCAGTGCTTACAAGCACACACACACACATGTGCATCCTTTGTGCTTGTCTGTGTATTCCCTTACACAAGTGTGTGTGGAGTTCATCAAATTTTGTTGTGCGCTTTCAATACATTTGTCTGCCTTTCTTGCCTCCCCCTTTTCGTAGTTGACCCACGCAAGAGTAATGCAATCCATAGCTTGCAGCCCACACGCATGCGCTGCTGCCGCTACTTCGCTGCGTGGGCGTGTGAAGCAGCGCAGTAGCAAGAAAATCGTTAAATGTTGTAGTTGTTGTCGCTGTTCTGTGCTCACTGTTGTTGTTGTTTTTAGCACACACATAAAATTGAAGATTTTATTTCGTTGCGCTGGACACCAGCACAGCTGTTAGACAACCCACCCACTTTAACGACTTGTGCTTGTTGCTAGTGTGTATCGACAATACGCTGCTCAGAGATTGCGCACAGTGTGGCGAATTGATCAATAAACCAAAGTTTGTAAAAAGTTGCTAGAACTTTGAAATGTTCAAATTTTGTGGATTAATTAAGTTGTGAAATATTTTCTATATTTAGTTAATATAAAACAGTTAATTTAAACAAACTCGTGTTTATTCCCTAAAGTTGGTTATGCGCATCACTGTACGCCATATGCCCATACTTTATTTGATTGTGACTGCATTTTGGCTACTCGTCGCCCTGCCAATTAATTTGTCCCACTGTGCACGCCATCGTCAGGCAAAAGCGCTTTTTAATAACTGCGTGTGGCTTTGGAACGAGCGAACGTATGAACCAACGAACGTCTGTTGTTTGGCGTTAACATGTCATTAGCTGCTGTTGTCCGTTCTCTGTTGCCTCTCCCGTTGCCCCCTTGCTTCGCCTCCTCTCATAGCCTTTCACCGTTCCGTACCGCAACAGCCACAGCCACAACAAAAACAACTGCAAGTAATGTTGTGGCTCACCCTGAGCTGACATCGGGGCCGGGTCGGCCCACGAGTGTTAAAATGTATATGTATTGATATTGTGTGTATTTAACTTCAAACACACTCACACACACAGTGTCCAAGTCATTGGGCTTCGCCCCCTCATCGGTGTGCGTTCGGGCTTAGCAATTTAGCGCGTTTGGTGCCCGCCCCTTCCCGCTGCCTTCCCTGGCAATCGCACGCAACGAGCGCAATTCTAACAAATATTATCAGTGACAAACAGCAAGCAAACAACAATTGCTGCCATATTTGAGGGGAGAGCGAGAGAGGGAGAGAGAAGCCACCCAATAATGCGTTTACCGTTAACAGACGATTGCCCGGCATCTGCAGTGCACAGAATAATAAGACAACAACCGACAGCCGACAGCTGGATGAAGAGCGTCGTTTAGCGCAATGATCGGGAGACGTTTGCTCTGTTATGTGTTAAGTGTTCTTGCTCTTGTCTTTTCGCTCTCACTCTCCCTCTTTCTGCTTAACATAGAAAAGCTTCCAACCGGCATTTTTTGTTTTCAGCTGCCAACCGGTTTAATCGCGTACGCTCTCTCGCTCTCTTGTGCTCTTTTGCTCTCAACGACTCCCCCAAATTGCGTTGTCATTGCGGCGGCGTCACTGTTGCTGCTGCTGCTGCCAAAGCTGATGTTGGTTTTTGCACACCCACCAGCGACAGAGACAGCGGCGCTGACGCCGACTGATCGTTGTGTGTGTGTGTGTGTGTGCCTATGTATTTGTTCTTGATGGTGCGCGTGTTAGAGTTGTTGTAAATTGATTTTGTAGCTGCTGCTGTCGCCGCTGCTGAGGCTACTGCTGTCAACGGCGACTGTTGCGCCCATTTTCAGCCCACTCTCTGACGCGCCCGTTTGACGCCGTCGTTGCTGTGTCTGGGGTTTTTTCTTTTCATTATTTATATTTTTTTTTTTGATTTCGCTGCCTGCTATTAGCAAAGCGGATGTTGTTGTTGGTGCCTGGCCCCAACGGAGCACCCACACGTTGGCAACGTATGACACTCTTTTGTTTTGTTTGCGTTTGTGTCTGTGTCTATCGCTCGCCCACAAAAGTTGACCCCATCAGTTGGCCCTTTAGCTTATCACAGCCTCATATGGACTAACATATAATTTTTCTTATTTGTTTTTTATTTATTTTAGTTGCAATAAACTGTGATGCAATATATTAAATTAATGATATTCATTCAGAGACACTGATTCACAAGTTATGCAAAGTCTTATGTGAATCCCAATTTCGATTGTGTCTTTTCTTGAAATTATAGAACGCCCTCGTTAAGATTCAAAACCCGTTTCTATGATTCATGGGCGTCAGGTAACACTAACTGTATTTTTAACAGAGGCAAGCGTCCCTGGAGTCCTGCTCTTCTATCAATTCTCCACTCTTCTTGTATTACTCTTTAACACTTGCACTCTCTTACACATACAAATGCCCACAAGTGGAACCTTTGTTGATCTTGAGTTGAGACAAAGTCAAGTTCCACTCAACGACTACAATGCCCTTGGCTTGAAAACCACACGCAGAGAGCCAATCAAATATAGCGTGAGTGACGTGGGAGGGGTAGGTGGTGGAGGGGTAAAGGCTGCAAGATCCGACAGGCGCACAGATCCAACAAAATCAAAAGTCCAAGTCGAAGCCTCAAAAGCCAAACCAGAAGAGGAAGAAGCAGACGGCGCAAAACGCCCCCAATGGCGTAGAGTGTGGGCAACAACTGTAAAAAGCACACGAAGCATAAAATCAAATATGCAAAAATAAAATAAAAAAAATACAAAAACATAAACTCAAATACGAAATATGAACTCAAAAGAAACCAAAGAAAACACGCTTCACACACACACACACATATGCAAAATAAACAAACAGTTCTCTCATTCCCTACACACAACTCTCTTCGCCTGCTCTCCTCACCACTCAGACCCCCTACACTTCCCCCTCGCCCTGCGCTGCAGATTTGTCTGGGATCTGGGCGCGTGTGGGTGGCTTTCTGTGTTGGCTCTGGGCCATTGAATCGTGCCCAGGCCCATAACAGCGACAAATACACAATTTTGTCGCCACATACAAGTGTGTGTGTGTGTGTGAGTGTTGTTGTTCTTGTGTGTCCGCATCTCACTAGAAAAACAGGGCGCAGTCAGCAGCAGCAACATGTGGGCCAGCCGCAATAACATCCACCTTCCACAATCCACCATCCACCCACCCAAAGCCACAAAGTGCCGCCAAAATAACAAACGCCAACAGTTGGTTCCTCGTCTTCTTCTTCTTGTTACCACAAAAATTCGTCTCGCGATTTTACGAGATGCGCTCAAGAGTCCTCAAAGTTACAACTGCCAAAAAAAAAAAAACACATTTGGGCGCGTTATCTTCGTCTCAATGGGTTTTTGAGTGTGTGTGGTAGTTGTTGTTGTACAATTTATTAATATATGCAGCAAAAAGACGCTTAGCGTCGAACCTGAGACGCCAACACAAACACACATACACTCACGAACACCATAGCGTGACTTGAACAGGTGACAAAATTGTCGGTATTGAAAGAGTATATATTGAAGAACATGAAATGAATATCAGACAAATTAAATTGTAATAAATAAGATAAAGAATAATATTAGTAAACTATATAAATATAAATGTAATAGTCTTTATTAAATGTAACATATAGTCTCGAATATTTTGCCTTAAGCAGCACTTCGTCTTCGACAATTTTGTCGCCTGTCCCAACAAGCGGCATATAAAAAAAAGTCGTAAACAAAAAGTGTGCTCAATTCAGCGCTGACTCAGCTGATGCTGCGCCAACGTCGTGACGTCAGCATCGACTGAAATCGAAAAACCCGACGCAGCCAACCCTGCCCCCTCCGACCCCCTTCCCTTTGCTCTACACCGACCCCCCTGCGCCGCTGCGCTACAAACTTTGTGTGTGCCCAAGGCAGTCAGGTTCCAGGCGCTGTTGTTGTTGTTGTAATTGTTGGTGTGTCAACAGCCAATTCCCAGAACCGACGTCGCTTTTGTGGGAGTTGAGTTTGCGTTTGGGTTATTTTGCTGACCGGATATGAATGTGCGCTTAGCTTAGACAGTGACTAGGGTTAGTCGCGCTGTCTCTTCCTCTCTTTCTCTTCTTTTTACTTCCTTCTATTCACTCCTGAATTTCTCTTGACTTTTTTCAGTATTCGAAGCACATCCGCGGAGGCAACAGAGAGAGTAGCAGCCGCCGCAACATTAGAGCCACGCCTCCGCTAGCCAAACAGGGCAAACAGTTAGAGCAACAATGGCAACACTAATCCCAGCGAGCGCCGGAAATCCAGCGAGCGCACAGTCCTCAAATGTTGAGGCAACATATGAAGATATGTTCAAAGAAATCACACGTAAACTATACGGCGAGGAGACCGGCAACGGTTTGCATACCCTCGGCACACCTGTGGCCCAGGTGGCCACCAGTGGACCCACTGCTGTGCCCGAGGGCGAGCAGCGCTCCTTCACAAATTTGGTAAGTCAAAGGGATTTAACTTTTAACTTAACCCTTTTTAACCTACTCTTCTGCTTGTAGCAACAAATTGATCGCACTGCAGCGCCGAGCATTGAGTACGAGGCCAGCGGTGCTGCGGTGGGCGGCGGTGGTAACAACAACAACAACGTCCCCACCTCACAGTCAAATGTAATCCAACAACAACAGCAGCAACAACAAACTGAAACTGGCAACTCTGTGGTGGTGAGTGCCAGTGGTGCTGGTGGTGGTGTTGCCACTGTGGTGCCATCACCCGTCACCGCCGTCGGCAGTTTCAAGTCCGAGGATCACCTCAGCACCGCCTTTGGCCTGGCCGCTCTCATGCAGAACGGTTTCGCCGCTGGTCAGGCGGGTCTGCTCAAGGCCGGGGAGCAGCAGCAGCGCTGGACACAGGACACAGCGACTACAGAGCAGCAGCAACCGCAGCTGGTGCAGTGGACCACAGGTGGCAAGCTGCAGAGCTACGCCCAAGTCAGCCAGCAACAGCAGCAGCAACAACAGCAGCAACAACAACAGCAGCAGCAACATCAGAGCACGCCCAAGTCCAAGTAAATAGAAACTTTGAAACCTTATACACCCCTGACTCACTTTGAATACAGGGTCTAAAAGTAAAGAATTCAACTAACTAAAAGTTTACTTTCCCTGCCTAGAAAACATCGCCAGGAGCATGCCACGGAACTGATCTATGCCAGCCCCTCCACATCGGCCAACGCGGCCCAGAACTTGGCCCAAAACACGCCCACCTCAGCGCCCACCAACAGCAGCAGCAGCAGCGGTGGCAGCGGCAGCAGCTCCTCTGGCGGCAGTCGCAAAAAGTCCTCGCAGGCCCAGGCAGCAGCAGCCGCCGCAGCGGCCAATGGAGGAGTGCACATCGTGAAGCGGTACGCCTGCACCCACTGTCCCTACTCGACGGATCGCAGGGATCTGTATACGCGGCACGAGAACATCCACAAGGACGAGAAACCCTTTCAGTGCTATGCCTGCCTCAAGCAGTTCAATCGAGCCGATCATGTCAAAAAACACTTTCTGCGCATGCATCGGGAACTACAGTACGACATCAATAAGACGAGACGTCATGTGCCCTCAGGCAGTGGTTCGAGTGGTGCCTCTGGTGGCAATTCCCATCATTCGGGTGGGCGTGGCAATGTGACGATCAACGCAGCGGGCGTGAACATTGACAATGCCTTCCTGGAGGCCCAGCGACATCCCACCTCGACCAGCATGAGCATTGTGGAGACCATCGAGGCGGTGGCTTCCGCTGCGGACATGCCCCTCGCCCATCTCAAGCAGGAGAAACTTGACGATAGTTCAGTGCTGCCGCTTCACGTGGGCGCCGTCATGAACAGCAACAACAACAACGGAGCCCAACAGCCGGTGGCTAGTTCTAGTTCGGGTTCGGGTAGCAGCTCTGCCGGTGGTTCGGGTCTGCTGAAACCGAAGCGTGAGAAACGTTTCACCTGCTGCTACTGTCCCTGGTCTGGTGCAGACAAGTGGGGCCTTAAGCGGCACCTGAACACACACACAAAGCCCTTCGTTTGCCTGCTCTGCGATTACAAGGCCGCACGCTCCGAGCGTCTGGCCACACACGTGCTGAAGGTGCACAACAAGCGAGCCTGCAGCAAGTGCTCCTACCTGGCGGACACGCAGGAGGAGTTCCAGGTTCACATGAGTGATGTGCAGTAAGTACAGCATTTTTTTGATTAAATCTATAGGGTATTTTAAGAAGTAGCAGACTAGTAACTTTCTCCATCTGTGCGTTTCTCTTTAACCTTCTGCTGCCTCAGTCCGCACGATAATCGTCCAGCGCGCAGCAACAGCAGCAGCGGCAACAACAGTGGCAACAACAACAGCAATAACAACAACAATGGCAACAACAATGCCTCACATAGCCAGAATTTGAATGTCTTGCGTACGATTGGGAACACCTTGGTGGCCAACAATCAACTAAACACGTTCCACAATGCCGGCAACGCTTTTGGGTAACGTTCTCAGACCGTCTCACTTTCCCCTCTCTCTCCCTCCCCAACCCCCACAACCTCTTTGCGCGCACAACTCTCCTAACTGTTGTTACTACCCTCGTTCTTGTTCTCTCAACTCGTTCTTGCCCTCTGATCACTTTTGTGGTGCAGCTCGTCCAGCGGTGGCAGCCAAACCGTTGGCAATGTGAGCGGCAGTGGAGCCGTCACCATCTACACCACCACCACCAATGAGGGCGTCTCTGGCGGCGTCGGCAGTGGGAGTGGCAACAACATTACGGGCGGTCCTCTGCAGGAGATCATTGTGAATCCCACATCAATGGTGGGTTGGCGCCTGAGCGCCAATGGGTCGTTGATACCACCACATGATCTACTCACTGGCAGCCTTCCCAATGCGGCAACACAAAAACGCGGCTCAGAGCGTTTATTTCAATACCTCGAGGCCGAGGGCAGCGATCCGGAGGACTATGCGCGGTATTTTGATCACAAAAATGTCCACCGTTTGCTTTGTCTTTATTTTAAATTCGATTTTGTCGCATCTTTATGAACTTTTTACTCATTTTTGTGTGTTCTTTTGTCCTTGCCATTTTGTTTTGTTTATCATTTCAACGATTTGTCATCAAAATTTGTTTCAATTTAACTCTTGTTTTACTATAATCATTTGTTTTGCCTTGCGCTGTTGCCAAATTTCTCCTTAATACTATTTCGCCATATCGTATTTGCCCACCCTGTTGACAAATTAATTATACTCTTTTGTTGCCAAATATCTGTTTATTAATTACCATCTTGCCATGGTTTGTTTTTCTTGCACTGTTGCCAAGTTTCTTGATCTTTTTTGTTGCCAAATTTCAGTTTATTTACTTCCATTCTACCATATTAAGTTTCTTCTGCACTATTGCCAAATTTCTGCAATGGTTTTCATTTATATGTTGCCAAACTTCATCATTTTATTTATAGTATTCTGTTATTATTGCCCTACATTGTTGCCAAATTTTTTTTTTTATTTTATTTTAAGATTTGTTATAGTTATTTCTTAATTATTTATTTATTACTATGTCTACCTGCCCGTAAAATACACTATCTAATGAACTGTCCTCTCCACCCTTACAGTCTGCTAAAAATGGACGCCATTAGTCGCAACACAGCTTCGGTCGCTCAGGATTTTCATAAAGCGGGAGGCGTGCACGAGTTGAAAATACCAGCAAATCATCAACTCCTGTTTAATAATAAACTGCCTTCGCAATGGACGACACGCGAGGCTGCAGCGCTTCTACACAGCTTGAGCAACATGGGCAGCAACAGCCACACTAATGGCAACAACAACAGCAGCAGCGGCAACAGCAACAACAACAGCAGCATTGCACAGCGACAGAAGTTTGGCGTTATGCGTGCGCGACAACATTCGACGGGAGAGGACGATGAGAATACGCCTTCATCGGCATCGTCGTCCTCATACTCCGGCGATGAGTTCAATATGTCGGCAACAACGTCGCCCATGAAACTGTCGCGTCATGGCAACAACAACAGCAACGGTAAAAGCTTGCGAGCGTCTGAAGAGAGCGAGAATAAAGAGCAGCAGCAGAGCAACAAGGCGATGATGGCAGCGGCATTTCTTGAAGCAGCAGCATACGAACAGACAGCCATCGAGCTGTTGGCCAGCAAGCGAAAGCTCAAAATTGAGTATGACGAAGATCAAGAGAATCAGCAGCAGCAGCGAGTGCAGCTTATTAAATCGTCTCCCGCGTATAAACTAAACAACAACAACATTAACAATAATAATCACAACAGCAACAACAACAATAACAATACTAGCAATAGCTATTACAAAGAGAAATCTCATAGAAATGCCGTTCATCATCGCCAGGATGACAAAGAGAACAACACGAGCAGCACTGAAGCTACAGCAGCAGCAGCGGCAGCAACAGTTGTGGCTGCAGCAGCAGCAGCTGGTGTCACCGTAACACCGAACAGCAACAATAATAGCAACACAACAACAACTACACCTTTTCTCACACAAATGGAATACCAGAATCTCAATCGCATTGGAACACAATTTCAGAATTATGTTAAGGATATTATTAACAAATATTATGCAGCTGAAACGCCACTAATGCTCGCCGCGGCTGCAGCAGCGCTGCCCACAGCGACAACCACAGGGCAACAGCGTGAGAGAGAGCGCGATCAGCTTAACAGAGAGCGAGAGCAAGAGCAACAGTTGTCGCCCGGCAAGCGACGACGTCTGCTGAGCGAAACTGAAGAGTACATTGAGTATTTGCGTAACAAAGAGGACATAACGCTTACTATAACACCCAAGCTTCCCTACAGCAACAGCAGCAGCGCTGCAACGCCAGAGCTAAAGTCAAATCCGACGCCAGCGCCGACGCTACCCACGCAGTCGCTGCTTAAACGTCAGCTGGATCTGGCAGCACCGCGCAAGAGCCCCAAAAAGCCAGTAGCAGTGCAAACGCCACTTAACAGCAACTGCAATGGCAATGGCAACGCCACGAATGCGTCACGAAAGTCACTTAATCATTTGGCAACGCTGCTTCCGCTGCTCGCAGACGCAGCTAGCCGACAGGAGTACTTAACAGCGCCGCTTGACTTTAGCAAAAAATCAGAGGCAGAGACTGGGCGCAGTTCGCGTAAGCAGGCGCAGCCGAAGAAGATTAGGCTTACACCCGAAGCTGTGGTGGCAATGCTGCGCGACAAGCATCTCAATCGGCTGGGCCAGCAGAAGCTTTGCTGCGCCAGCTGCGCAGCCAGCCAACGAGGCGGTGTAAGCTTCAATTATCATACGCTTGGCTCTCTGGCGTTGCATCGCTACTGGAAGCACAGAGCTTTGCAAGCTTCTGCACACGAGTGCAAACAGTGCAGTGCACAGTTTAAGCGTCGCTACAGTTTAGTGTTGCATCGCCGGTTGAAGCATGCAGAACTCTCCACGCTCCCAGAGAAGACACGCTCTCTTTTAAATTAGAAAATTATGATTGCTTGCCATATATACACACATTTCTCATGCATTACGCATTAAACATTGAAAATTCATTATAAAATTGCATTTATTTGTTAAATTTTAAGTTGTGATGTACCTGAAATATGATTTCTCTTTACAAAAAAAACAAAAACAAAACACAAAAAAAGAAAACGAAACAAAAAACAAGTTGATATTGTAGGAAACAACGTCCCATTTCGATGAATTTCAATATTATACTTATATTAGTTGTATAATTGAGGTTATCTAAAAGCACACCCACACACACACATACACATGCACATAAATATTTATGTGAAAACACTTAATAATTTAAAAAAAAAAACATATTTGTGAAGCAAAATAGCTTTAATTTGCCATTACTCAAATTCATTTACAATAATTATCATTATAATTATAATTATTACCATTATTGTTTAGTTACTTAATGCGAGTAATCTTTGCCATCTTATTATACACAAGTTGTGTTATTATTAAATCATAATCTTTAACTATATACATACATATATACTTACTACATTTATACATACTATATTTAATTTATACACAATGAATGCGAACCTCAAAACCTTTTTGCCTTATTTTTTAAATTAAGCTTTAAACACGAATATATTTAGTTATAGTTTTAGTTGTCAACAAAATAGCCACGCCCACAAAATACGCCCAAGTACACATATGGCAAAAAAAGAAAGGTTTACAGTATATTTAAACACAGGACACAAAAATCATAAATAATTAACTAACTGTACGTGTAGTTGTGCTTATGATTTTATTAAAGAAAAGAGGAAGAAAGAAGGAAAGAACAAAGCAAAACGGAAGAACAAGAATACAAAATACTCAAAGAAACAAAATACGATATACATAATATAATAATTATAATTATAATAATAATATGTAACTTTTTACCACACACTGAACAACAAGAAAAAAACATTTGACTGAAAAGTGTCGGTGGGAAAAGGGAAAATGGGGAAAAGAAATTAGGAGAGAAGAGTAACAAATAAAAATACTTAACAATTTTTAGTGTAAATGTGTGTTTTTGCTAAATGTGGTAAACTTAAACATATATAAATTTATTACACCAAACGCTAAACTAAACAACTAAATAAAAACAAATACAAAAAAAAAAAAAAACAAAACTTAAGTAAAGTAAATTTTTGGATGACAAAAGCCATTTAGACAAAATTTTTGAGACGAAAAAAGACATTTATGAGTAAAGAAACAAAAAACAAAGCAAACAAAAAAAGAACAAATTACTTTACATTTTATTTAAGCACAAGTTGCAAAAAAACAAAAACAAAGCAAATAAATGAGTAATATAAAAAAGAAAAACAAATATAAGTGTTTTTAGTTTAAAAATTATATTTCCAAAAAAAAAACAAACATTCAAATAAAAGTAAATTAGTTTAAAATATAGAAAACAAGCTGTTTTATTTTTCAAATGGAAATCTGAATTAAAAAACTGTGAGATTTAAAAGGAAATCTACTAATGCTTCGCAAACTGTCAACAGTCCCCTAGACCTTCCCCAGGAAAATTAAAATGCTGTAGTACTTTACGTCGGTTACAAGTCTCTTATATTTAAGAACATTTTCTTCAATTACAAGCTAAACTCTAAAATATTTTCAATTTTCGACAAATTCCACTCCAACTTAGCGCGCATCAAAAACAACAACTGCAACAGAAAACAAAATGTTAACAACATAACAGTTTGAGAGCAACAGCAGACACAGCTGCCGAGAGACTGTAAAACTTACGGCGCTTGGTGCGTTTCTTGTACATAATGCGGTAGCCGCACTCACGGCAACGTATGGGATCTCGTGGACGCATCTCGTTCTCGTGATGACATTCTGTTGAGCATTGTTGTGGGAGAGTTGTTATTAACAAACAAAACAAGCGTGTTGTTGCCGCAACCATGTGCGCGTCCAGCACGCAGCAACTACATGGCTTGCAACACTTGTTCTAACTATTTTATACTACTCACCACCGCAAATGTATGTCATAGCGGTCTTAACGTTCTCCTTGGAGCTAGTTTCCGACATATTTAATTAAAAAATTCACAAAATCGCGGAGACGGCGGCTTGTGTACTTCGTTTTGTTTTCACAACTCGATAAATTTGCTTTAACAGCATAATGTTAGTTAACGGCTATCGATTAACTGAGCGACCAGCAGTTGCGCGTTGGTATTTTTAGTATAATGGAAAAATTTTTAAGCGTTGAAACGGTCACACTTGTTGCGATAAATTCAATTCAAACGTTTTGTTCTGGAATTTCTTAGTTTATTTGATTAAAATGGTAAGAAATAAAAGTAAAAAGTTTGAAATGGACCCGCGCAATGTGCTGCGCACAGCGCCAAACTACACAAAGCTGGCCATCAAGTACAGGGACTTTCGACATGTGTGTGAACTGGTAAGTGTCGAGCTTGCCAATTGTTTTTGTTGTGTGTAATGAATTTTTATAAACATTTTATGGCAGGAACTAAATGGCAAAGTATCGCTTAACTTTCGAAACGAACGCACGCTGCGTGAACTGACCAAAATGTTGCTACTCGAGTACTTTGATTTGCACGTGGATTTCGCACCTGGCAGTTTGGTACCAACTTTGGCCCTGCGTCTAAACTACATTTTGTGGCTGGAGGATTTGCTGGCGCCGCTTAAACTGGACACCGTTAAAGGCATTGACATAGGTAAGAGAAATAACTAATCAAGTTGATAGTTGACTAATTTTGTTTGCTACAGGCTGTGGCTCTTCGTGCATCTACTCGCTGCTGGCCGCCAAGAAGAATCACTGGCACATGTTGGCACTAGAGTCGAAGCAGGCGAACATTGAATATGCACAGCAGAATGTGACACGCAATGAGCTGGACTCCCTAGTGCGCATCTATGCACAGCCAGACAAGCAGAGCATCTTCAGCGGCTATTTTGAGTCGCAGAAATCAGAGCAAACCGAATCCTACCACTTCTGTCTGTGTAATCCGCCCTTTTTTGACTCCAATGCTGCGAATCCCTTTGGCGGCAACACACGCAATCCCCAGCGACGTCCGGCGCCCAACAATGTGCGCACTGGCAGCGCCGAGGAGCTCACCTGCGACGGCGGCGAAGTGCAGTTCGTGCAGCGCATCATCGAGGAGAGCGTGCGCTACCAGAATCAAGTGCTGTAAGTGCCTTAAGCAGCCCAATTTGAATTGTTATTAATCTTTAACTCCTACAGCATTTTTACCAGCATGCTGGGCGTCAAGGCCAATCTGCCCAAGATTTTAGAGCTGCTGAAAGAAAAGAAAATTGACAACGTCAGCACTACGGAGTTCCATCAGGGACACACCACGCGCTGGGCGGTGGCCTGGAGCTTTCAGCAGCTCTCACTAAAGACAGACAACAGTGCTAGCTAGTACTAGTACTATGTACTAGTTAGTATATGTACTATAATTAGTTAGAAACTAGAAAAAGCCATCTGTTGACCGCCCCGTCCAAATCGCATATCACATATCGCTGTTCGTGCCGACAAAAAGCTTTTCCACTAAATGGAAATTTGCATGTTAAAGCGCACTTTGTGGCCTAAATAAACTAAACAATTCGAGCGGAAATTATCGTTTCGTGTTTATCATTGGCCAGCACTCATTGTTGGCCCAAACGCAGCTAGCCAACAGTAAGTCAAAAGCGTTTATATTTATTATTTGTAACTTGTTTTCATCAGCTTAGCTTCCTGCACCACACCTGGCTTAAAAGTGCGTCACCTGTTTGAGGAGTGGGTTGATGGAGGGCGAGAGAGACACGGAGCGGAAGAAGAAGTGGGCGAGTAGTTTAAGTGCTGAAGTTTGGCAGTTCTTTTCATAAACTATTTATTCTCATGTCCGCTAGCTAAGTGAATAGCAGAGTAAGCTGACTGCAGAAGTTTAACAATAAAATATTAATAATTTTGTAAACTAAGTTTAATTTTCTAATCATACCCAAATGTTTATAGTTTACTTTATATTTCTAGCGTACCTTATAGTCGTGTCTGCCCACCTGTTCTTATTGTCCCCTTGTTTTTACTGTGCTGCTTGTTATAGCGCTTGTTTTCATAGCCTTTTATAGCATTTTCACACGTTAAAGGTGCAGAAAACAATGTAATTAAAATGGTACAAGTCTTTGGCTTTATATGCCAAGGACACACCTCGTCCTTTTTGTGACTCGCTTTATTTTCTTTGCTTTTCAAAAGAAATTTGGGCGTTGCTTTCACAGTGTTCCAGCTTTAAGCCAAACAAAGCTATTTGATGAGATTTTTAAAGTCATTTTTCATAGGGAGAAGACCAATTGCACTCACTGTAGACATTTCCAAGCCCTTTCCCATTTTCAGTTGAATCCAAACA
The DNA here is from genome assembly GCA_035046005.1 of Drosophila acutilabella. Classification (NCBI taxonomy): domain Eukaryota; kingdom Metazoa; phylum Arthropoda; class Insecta; order Diptera; family Drosophilidae; genus Drosophila; species Drosophila acutilabella. Next base: position 7,547,304 of record JAWNOK010000024.1, on the reverse strand, counting down.
GATCATAACAGACATTAAGATGACAAGGGGCGGGTAGTGGGGGCAATAACTGCATATCATATTGTGCACAACATGACCATTATCACAAGCGATAGACACGGACAGCTACATCGACACGTATTGAAGTCAGGAGTGTAGAGAGAGAGAGAGAGTGTGGGGGAGAGTCAAAAAGGCAAATGGCAGACAAGCGGCAAACCAAAACTGCCAGTTCGTATGTCAAAATTGCTCAATGTTGACTTTAAAATCACATTCAACAGAGAGCACTAGTGGCTAGGAGCGAGAGGAGAGTGGGCAAAGGGAGAGGGATTCACGTATAATAGAACTGCACACACACACACACATACACGCTTGTTTGCAAGTATAGGCAGTCAGTTCAATTACTCGTCTCGTTGTGGTGACTGAATGCAGACACGCCTCCGTCGCTGGCACTCCCTCCTAGTTGCCCATCGCCTCCAACAGCGGGCACATGCATAAAATCCACTCAGATGTTTATTGAAAAGGGTTACTTGAATGACAGACAGACACACGCCATAGACAGCGGCAACACGGACTATTTGCATTATCAACGAGTACACGTCTATGTGTCAGCACGTATGTTTGTACGTGTGTTGAAACGTGTGTGTGTGTTTGTGTCATTTGCATGTCATACGACGCCGTATACTCTACCCAAGGCTATGCAAGATTTTTAAGCTAAACGTGTAACGCTTAATGCGCTTATCTTTCAATTAAAATAAAAGATTTAATTTAAAGTTTTGAGCTGGTCTAGCTAGTGACCCCTCTGTTATTACTCTGTTAAATTACATTTCTGCTTATTCATTACTCTGTTAAGCTCCATTTACTTCCAGCGCTCTGTTAAGTTAACTTTACTGCTGCTGCTCTGTTAAACTCTCCTGTTAATCTTCTCTGTTAAACTGCAAAATGGAGTTGACAGCAAATTTCTGCCATTTTAAAGAACTAATTAAATTATTTTTATAATTAACACGACTTTCATTTATATTATAATTTAATAAACAGTCTACTTAAAGAGTATTCCAACTTCGCAGTGCCTAAACTCGTCTTCTTGTTTGTTTTTCATTGGTTTTGTCCATTGCACTAAGTGAATGTGCTTTGACAATAGGATACATTTAGGCGCACGAACTAACAGGCACACAGCAGGAAGCGTACGAGGGGACAAACAATTGAAACTTTTCGGCTGGAGTCAGCAGAGAAGAGATTTCAACTAAAATCAACCAACTCTAGGCAAAACTTAAACCCAAATTCAATCTCAAACTCAAAACTCTTTAGCCATCAGCCGTGTGAGAGACATTTGCCTTGAATTTCAATTTGGCTGACAAGAGTGCCACAAAAGCACACTCCACTTGACTCTAGATAGTGTCTATTTCTCTAGTTTTGGGGCGCCACAGAATTTCCGTTAGTTAGTTGCTTTAACCTAAGACGACATAGGAAGATTGATGAATTCAGCATGAAACTAAGTATCTGGCAAGTGGACAAGTGATTGATGTTCTATTTTCTACCAATTGTCAAGGTTGACAAAGATTTGTGCCCACAAATGTCAACTAAATTAACCAAAAAAAATGTTTAAGTAAATATTTCTGGCAGTATCATCATATACACTTGAATTAAAATGGAGTTAAGTCGAGGAATTTCTTTAAAAACTTTCTAGAAAGTTAAAGTTGTTTTTTAGAGGTGCTAAAATGTTTTAATCCAATCAGAAAATGTTACACATTTCGTAGACTCTGCTAGCCAATTACTTATCGCTTCTTAGCCCTGTTCATAAACCAATTCCCACTCCAAACAACACTCAAACCACACAGGTCGCATTAAAAATGTATTAGTATAACATAATACTCGTATTTGTGTCATAAACTTATTTTCTAAACCATTTTACGATGTCTATAAAAAAACGAGGGAACATTTGAAATTAAGCCGCTTACAATAAATATATCAGCGGATTCAGTAACAGCTTTATGACATTATTCAGCACCTTTAACTGACCACGATTCGTGTTTCATGGTCGCTCGACATTTGTGAGGGGCGCCGTGTAAACAATTCGTGTTCCGAGCGCGTTTTTAATTAACAATTACATCGTTGAGGCGAGTCAAAAAGACACGTGTGAGTTGTGTGGGTTTAGGGTGTGTGTGTGCGAGTGTGTGTGCCCCAAATTAAGCTAATACTAGTTAGAAAATTAGTAGCAACACACAGAAGGGTGTGCTTAGCCGCAAAACTAAATTACGAGGAAAGCAAAAGCAACTGAAACTCTCCAAAATAAAAGCTAGTTCCTAATAACCCGCTTAATAATCCAACCAGACTTGGTTGGCCTTGTTTTCGGCGTTCCTGTTTGAAAAGTAATTGAGAAAGTTTGCTGCCATAAAGCCACTGAATGCACAGAAACTAAATTAATATTTTAATTTATTTTAAAGTGTGAGACTTTTGAGCTAAAATATTACTTTAAATCGTAAATAACTTTGGTATATTCATAAATTTAAACGTTCAACTACCTACATCCAATTAGCCTGATTTGTTTATAATTCACTTACTTCGACTAGACTACTGGGCGTATGATTAATACATGCAAAAAACACTTAACGTTATTTTGGACAACTACGAAGAAATGATTCATATATCACACAACATTTGGACGTTAATTTAATTATTTGGAGCGACTTTTTGTGTCGCCAAACGGCAGCAACACAAATCAACACTAAACTTGGCCAAGAGGTGTTACCACCAATGTTTCCAGCGAAAATGCGAAAATTAACACGAAGAGAAATGTTTTTCTTTTGTTTTTTCCCCGAAGAATATGAAATTATAATGCCAAATTAAGCTTAAATATGAAGCCGATTTCTTTTGTTGGACTTGGTAAATATTTTTGTGCCTTTTGGCGTTGACTTTTTTTGTTTGGTTTTTGGCTCTGACTTTGGCTTTGCAAATAAAGCGTCTGTAGCTGTTTTCCGCTGGCCTAAAGCTAGCACTTTAAAGCATAAATTTTGGTATAGATTTTTGTTGGGTCTGTTGTCAATTTGTGCGATGCCCCAAAAGTTGTTGCGCCCCGCTGAACTTCAGACAGAAAAGGACGCGAAAACTTTCCACTTGGCAGTTGTCCCTGGAGAAGGCACATCCATTCACACACATACACACACAGACAGGCACAAACGAGGGTCCTGTTTCCTGACATTTGCTAGTGTCGGCTTGTGAGTGTTTGTGTATGTTTCGTAGGCCACACGGCGTATACGTAATTTGGTTTGGCACGTTTCATGCTCTGGCAGAAAAATCGAAATTGTCTACAGATCAGAAAAGAAGACAAAAGCTTCTAGAATTTTTTATCTTTTACCCAAAATAATGACTTTGCATTTCGTCGGCCAAATGATGCGCAAACTTCACCAATTATGGCCTCAGAGCAACTGTATAACTCACAAAACCACTCGTTGTCTGTCACTTTATCAACCTCAGCCAAAAAGGGTTTATGTCTCGCAACGCGCATTTGTCATGCCTGCCTGCTACAACACTAAAGGAATGACAACAACAAACAAACATTCCTTGGGCAACACCATTTCTGTGGCAAGTTGTTCTCCACACCCCCTGCAAATGTTTCGCGCTATCTGAGAGTCTTAAAATGTACGTTGACACCAACGACAGAATGTTTTGTACTTTATTTTTGGTTGCTGCCACGCCCCCCTACTCCACTCGCTTTGGGGCGTTGGGGTAGCAAGTGCTGGCGTCTTGTAGAATGTACAAATTCACGCATTATGTGCAATTCTCGCGCCACAACTGTGTCCGTCCCTTTGGTCTGCTTCCAAGTGCAGTATACCCTTTACTAGAAGCAGCTTGATGAGTTGCTGTTATGCTACGCTATTTTTGTGTATACTTTTCATTACTCCTTCAGAGGGTATTTAGCTTGTCTGGCATGCTTCTTTATCACTCCACTTTTTGCTGACTGCATTTGAGCAGCTACAAACAAAGATAAGAGCTCCAGTTGTCGCCAGAGACTTAAATTAAGTTTTAAGTCCTTTGTGCTGCAGTTGGAACTCAAGTAATGGTGTTTATTTCCCGAAGTGGCATACGCACCACTGTTGCAATAATTTGTTTACTTTATTGCATTTCTCTTTATAGACGAACATTTAAATTTTTCATTTATGCTGCTCGTTGGCTGCTGAGTTGCTGGCTTGGTTTGCGTAAACTCTGCGAAATTTTTGCATAATTGTTCAAATATTTACCGCATACAGGGTGCCTGCATTTTGATTAACAAACATTTATTTTATATGCACATTTTTAATATGATGCGATGTGATGTTCATTTGCATATTTTAAAAGGCGGAAACGTTTTTCCTGACTCACTTCTGATTGGACTTTTCTCCAGGTGTCGCCTGAAAGTATGCTACAATTTGTTTGCCACTTAGACGTAACAAATTCGGTCTAGTTGTGAGTACTCCTGTATTTACATATGCAGTCACATCTTTACGATTATGTGCCGGTTGCCAAACTAGGCGGGCATTTGACTTTATGATAACGACACCCTGTTTCGTTGCTGTGGATAGCCACAACGGCGGTTGGCGTGGAATGCGGACGCGGCGACGGAGACGGAAAGAGAAACACAATAAGAGCAGACCAATTCATTGCTGAGTGACTCACACAAATACATACATGCATGGCCCTGGACCCAAACGCACACATACAGCGCTCCCAACTCCCAAAAGGAAGCCAAAAAAAAATTGGGAAGAGCAGAAAAAAAAGTAGTCGAAAAAAGCACAAACGAAATGAAAGGTCGCTGAAACGTAGCAAAAAGCGTAGCGGAATATGAAAAAGATACAGAAATAGAAACTACAAAAAAAAAGGTGGAGTGGGAGAAGAACTAGTCAGCTACTTACACAAACAGACACACGTGCGTGTGTGTGTGTGTTGCTCTTTAAGCAAACAAGAAGCAAAAACAAAACAAAACAAAACCCAAAGATAACAGAGAAGAACTTTTCATTGATATTTTTATGGGCGAATTTTTTATTTGCCTTTTTGGTTTGTTCATTGTGCAGCTGTTTACGGCTCGCTACACGCGAAGGTACAGCAAAAATATGAATAACTCTGTGTGTGTGTGTGTGTGTGTGTGTGAGGGTGTTAAAGTTGGTGCGTGCAGACATCCCAACGGATGATGATGCCATTGCCTTAGCAACTTTACAGCTGCCTCTCCTGCTACTGCTGCTGCTGCTGCTGCTGCTGCTACTGCTGCTCTTCTGATTCTCACTGTGTTCCTGCGGCATTGTGGTTGCAAATGTGTGCGTGTGTGTGTGTATGTGTGTCTGTTTATCGTAGTGTTTGTGTGCCTGTGCTTTGCTGTCGGCTTTGCCTGTCGCTTTGTTTATTTGCCAACAACTGTGCAGCCAAAAACCAAGAAGCAGCAACAACAAACATGCCAAGTAGCAGCTGATGTTGCTGTTCCTGCTCTCAATTTTAGTGTGCTCTCATTCTACTCGCTCTCAAACTCACACTTTGCTCTCTTTGCTTTGACTCTCTTTCTATTTGGCTGCGACGGCTGACACACTGGTTGAGTGGCTATGAAAATGTTAAAGCGGCGAATATTATAATATTATATAAAAAACCCCCTCTTTTATTAAGAGAATATTTTTAATTATTGTAAGTCTTGGCACTGATATGTATGCAATGGTAACTTAATAAATTTGTTAGCCTTAAAGCCAAACAAAAGTTTATTTAGTTCACTTCGGCACACTGTGCAAGCAACGAAATGAGAGCGCCAAGTGAGTTGCGCTCTCTATTTCTGGGTCTCCTTTCCGCTGGTTGTTGACTGCCGGCTGACGCTGACGTTGGCGTCGCCGTTATGTTGCTGCTGGCGTTTGCTCTGCTGACGTTTCTGTCTCTGCCGCTGACTGTTGAGCCTTGTGCTCCTGTAGGATAACAGACACAATATGAGTTTTAGTGTAGACGCGTCGCTTGCGTTTGTCAGTTGTGCCTGAGCTTGTGCCAGTGTTAGTCAGTCAGTCAAAAGCTTCACGCTACAAGTTTCGATTACGCACTCAATTCAAAACTTTCTTTAAACTGACTGGTAATTTCGTGGTTGTGAACCTTTTTGTAGTTCTTTTGAAAACGTGAAAATAAGCAAATAATTCTTAAATATACCAAAAAAAAATTGTATATTTTTTAGAACAGATTTTGTACAAAAAGGTTTCGCCCAAAACAAAAACAAGTGCAAATAACAAACTCTACGTACAAATAGTGTGCGAGTGTTTGCGTGAACAAGTGTTGTTGTGGGTGCCTGTGTGTGTGCGAGTGTGTGTGTGTGAGTGAGTTAGACATTGTTGTTGGTGCTGCAATTGATTAAACAACAGCAACTAACTGGTCTGGTTACCTAGGCCAACTCGTAGCACAGAGACCCAAGCAACAGAGTCAAGAGTCAACAATGGGCTGCAACACGAGTCAGGAGCTTAAGACAAAGGACGGCGCGGCCCTCGATGCGGTCAGCAATGGGGAACCCGAGCCGAGTGCCCCTCAATTGGAGCTAGCGGATGGTGGATCAAAGTCATCAAACAATCATACAAATCACGCCAAATCAAATTCAATTATCTCGAATGGCGATGCCAAATCGGCAGCGAACTCCAAGTCGGCAGCGTCGACGACGGCAGCATCAAATGGACGCGACTGTTCGTGCGATAAGGCGGAAATCACAGAACTCAACGACGATGTCGAGGAGGAAGGTAAGACCAAAAATCTCTAAATACGATGAGCAAGAAGAAAATCATTCATATACCCAAGCATTGTGTGTGCGTGTGTGTGTTTGGCTACCTTCATTATTATTTATTATAGTTGTATTTATCAACAGTGTGTCACATCTTTATCCCAATGGCTTTACCTTTTCTCGTCTCTCTCTCTCTCTCTCTCTCACCCACTCGCTATCTTGATCTCTATCGCTGTTCCATTCTAATCCAATAACGTGTTTAATGGCCTCGCAAATATATATTGCTTCACATACGATACGTATATATATAAATAAGTATGAGCATTGGGAATACAGATATGACTTCTTTATGTCCCATACACTACACTACACTACATTACACTCTGCTACCAAATACGACAAAGCTTTTTGCTTACTTGTTCTTTTACACACACTTATGTGTGTGTGTGCAAATTGCTGTGCCCTTCGGCAAATTTGTGCAGCACTTAACTTTGTTAAGTAGCCGCACTGTTGTCGCCCTTGTTTTGACCGTGACTTTGGGCCATGTTTCTCGGTTTATGTTATCTAATAAGCAACGCATAAATATCTTTATGACAGTGCTAAGAGTGTATCATAAATATATTATTAACTAGCAGCATAAATTCATTGCAGATTTCACTTATTATACGCTTTGTACTGTATTAAATTCAGTAGGTTTTTATCAGAACTTATTTATATATAAACTACTACATTTTCCTTTTGATTTACCTGAGTTTAAAGTTGGTGCTGCCGCTGGGCATGACTTTTGGCTGTCAGAAAAGTTTGTATAATTCGCAAAAATGAAGTATGCAATTTGGAAAAACATTTGTTAAACACATCAGCGCCAAAACTTTTGACTTAAATTTTCTACACTATCCCACCGTCGCAGTTTTGTTCAGTTTTGCCAGAGTTATTTTGGGAAAAAACTTTTGCGGTTTGTTTGCCTCAAATAATGGAAATAAAATGTCGCGCGTGGAAAAAAAACGGAGGCCAAATAAAAGTGCAGAACTCAAAAGTATGACTCATAAATTACCGGGACGTGTTTTCCCACGTGGCAGTTGCAGTCGCTCCTGTTCGTTTTATTTGAATTGGCTCCCAGAGCGGAGGAATTTTCCCCCTGCCCCCGTACTACTCCCACTCCCGTCACACCCATTGTCACTCCCACTGCCACACTTTATTTCCCCCCTTCCCGTTGGCCATGCCGCTCTGATAAATTGGCACAGCGACACTTTATCAGCGAATGTAAAGCGTTGTAGCAAGGACCACAGGTTCCTTGGTATCCTTGGCATCCTTGTCCTGCCTGCGTTGTGTTAATACCACAAATTATGATTATTGCTTAGCAATTTTGTTGTTGTTCTCCTTGTTGTTGTTGTTCTCTCGCCGTCGTTGCTTTTAATTTTGCCAAAACATTTTCATGCGTGCGTTGGCGGATTTCCATTTTCGTGTTCTCTACAGTTTTCCTTTTCCCCTCCCAACACTCGTAGCAAACGCAGCTGCGCTCTGCCATTAAAATAAATAATATAAATGGCAAAAATTTGCTTGGCTGCGCTAATTAGCGCTTGATAAATTCTTTGATCTGCCTGAGATTTAAATGTAATTTTCCTCTAATGTTTTGTGCTTTATAAAATGTTTAATTTTTAATAGCAGGGCAAACAAATAAATTGATTTGACGGGTGTACTGAAGCTGTTCTCCTGTTTTAATGTCTGTTACAAAGTTTTAGTCATGAAACTTTTACAACCGCAGGTTTAATAACCAAAAGATAGATGAACATAAAGCTGCTCTTAATCAAGTTAGAGAACTCATTGAATTTATAGTATAATTTGATTTTAAAATTATCTGGAAAATAATTAAATGCTTCGAATTGTTTGTAGCTATTTTGAATCATTAATGAAATTATAAAGTTTTTTTTAATTTATTAAAATTTTTCCATTAAACTTTTGATTGAGAATTAGTAACAATTTTTTCAGTTTAATTTTCCACTCAAGTTTAAGTCATAAATTTATTTTAAAGTCCCACTAAAAATGTTCTATGCCAAATCCGCTTAGAAGTTATAAATTAAATGTGCTGTAAAGCACATAAAACAAGTTACTCCTGTAATAAAAGTGTGGAATATGCATTATTTAAACGAAATTTAATTTTATATGTTTATTTTCCATTGTCGTGCACTAAATTTGATACCAAAATTTCATGTTTACCAAAAATGTTTATAGTTGCTCGTTAAGCTTTAAGTTCTGCCCTTTCTTTCCTGTGTTTTGAAACGCCGCCAGCAAAACATAAAAAAGGAAATAAAAACGGGCTGAAAAAAAGTAGGAAAAGCAACCAAACAAATGCCCTTTGAGTAGTCGTCGTCGTTGTTGTTGCTGCTCCTTGTGTGAGCTGTGCCAAAAATGAATTTCATATTAGAAACACGTAGCCAGACTCAACACATACCGAGCATGTTTTTCTGTTGCTGTTTCTCCTTGTTGGCTGCAAATCAAAATAAATTAAAAAATGCGCTGCCAGCAAAAGCAGAGAATCAGAGAATCCTTAGCAAATTGCAATTGCAAGTTTATTCAACCCCTGATGGAGTCTGGCGTATAAATGTCTAGAAGTTCTTAACGCATTAGCTGCTAATTAATAAATACTGATGATGAATCGAGCATACGAGTTTTATCTTTACGACTGACCGCTCCCAAAGTAGCCGTAAAACGATCTACTCATTACCTGGCCAGAGGCTAGGCCTAACACAAATTACACAAATTAGCAATAAAGTTGTCAACTCATGCGAAAATCTACACACGCACAGAGTGTGCCTGACTCTGTGTGTATGTGTGAGTGTGTTGGTAGAAAAATCCTAAATAAATAAGCATCCCAAAGCGGCAAGCAGAATAAAACACTTTGGCAGTGCTAAGTCCTCGTAAAGTATCTCTGAGCTGCTTTTGTGCTAATGTCGAATGCAAATAGACATTTAAGAAAGGTGCTCGCATTGTTGCTTTTATTTTTATTGTATTCTGTTGTCTGCTGTGTTGTTGTTGTTGTACGTGAACAATTAAGCCATTTCCAAGTGCTGCTAGATTGTATCAGGGAGCAGCATATGCGACTGTTTTATACTCTGCTGTTTATGGCCTATAAATCTGCTAATCTTTGCACAATAAGTCAAGGGTATTAATTATTTTGTTAAATACATAAAATAATACACGAAATACGCTATGCTCTTATATATAAATTAAAGTCCTTAAAACCCCTTTAAAACTTTCGATTTATAAATTACTTTCTTCATATTTTTAGTACCCCCAATTAGTTGTTAAAATCCAAGTACTTGTTGTTAAGAGTACATAAATAATAGAGTTAAGGGTGCGTGCTCTGTGGCACATAATGTAATTCCCATTTGCGCTTCGATGCCGCTCAAAGGCTGCCACACCGGGCGTATGTTTAATATTTTTTGGCTTATCATAGATATTTGCATAATTTTAATTAAAAACTGAGCGCCAAAAATGCTTAGAGTTTTGGTAAAAGCATTTCACTTGTGTACAAACGGCTTTAATTAGTTCGATACATATATGCATATATTTGTATATATAACTAGCTTGCTGGCTTGCCCATTTCCGTTTCCGGAAATGCCTCCCTGTGTGTGTGTGTGTGGTTTGTTAATTATGTTTCTGCTTTTGCTCGATGTGACAGGACAGAGTTCAGCAAATGTCTGCTTAATTGAGAGTAAATAGGGCGTTTTGCTTTGCTACCGACAGTCATTTGATTTATTGGCGCCTAATGCTTTCCATTTGATATTTATTTTGCTTTGCTCTCTCTTCATTGAGGTGTGGCTATCTACCATTTTCCACTTTCCCATTTGCCATCTTCATGGACGTGTTTTATGTGTTCGCAGGTCACTTTGTTGATTTGCGTGGCAGTTGTCAGGCTAATTAGAGCACTTTTTAAGGTGTGAGCTGCCTGTACTTTACAGAGCTTAATCTTTTAGGCATATCCAGTATAATCCCTGTAATTAATGTAAACTGTTGACACACAAAACAAATAGAATATTTAAACGTGAACCAAGGTAGGGAAAACTTATTACAATTGTATAAGAAATTGCAATAGAATTTGTTTAAAGATTGTCATTTTTAAATTCAATAAATTTAAATTATATACACGAATAAATGAAAATTTTTCTTTAAAATATTTAAAGACAATAAAAAGTCCTATTGATTTATTCTACGTTCAAATACAGCTGTTTAAAGTGAGTTCAGTCTGTACCATAAGTAGTATTTCCATCTTCAGAAGATTCTACTTCCAATTCCAAGCCTATTAAAGACTCTACTCTTTAATTTCTTAATAGCTGCTGCTTTGATTAATGTATAACAAGTTTATTACCAAATCCTCTTCCTGCCTTAACTACTTCATTGTTAAAATAAAACTATTTCCAGCTGCTGAGTTGGCTTTTTAGTGTACGCCTTACATTAGCTAAGTGACTGTCACATTTAATAACAGTTCTCCGTGTTTACTTAGTGCGTAGACCGTAATCAGTTAGCCATTGTTCTCTTTCCGTTAGACAGTTCGACTTTTTGGCCACATGGGGAGCACCAAATTGCTGTCCATAATTTTTTAGAACCAGACAAAATAAACGCCAAAAAAAAGAAGCTAAAAGACAAGCAATGAAATACAAATTTGGCGACTCCACACGGGGCTATTCACAGCTCGTTTGGTCATAGCAGTGGAGTGGGAGGAGCAGACATAGCAATATTACGTATACGACAGAGTGAACCCTTGTGCCAGCATTTATATTAATTTGGCTTAAAAGGTGCGTCCGTCTGGCCAAATGGCCAAAAATAGGCAGTAACGGCCTTGCCCACAAAATTATAAAAGCCAAATGTGAAAGGGGGAAGGGGGTGGAATGGAAAGTGGAAAAACTTGGTAACGGAATGCTGCATATTTACACGAAAGAAATGCATAAAGCATGAAAATACTCAGACCAGTCAGAATTGGACACCAGAGTGGCATTAAAGGCCGACAGACAAATACCAGAAATGCGTGCCAGAATGTTATTTGATATATGCTATATATACATATACAGTTAAATATATATATACGTATTTATATATATTATGTGCTCCTTTTTTGTCTGGCGCCACGCACAAATTATGCATATCTTTATGGTGTACACATAAATGTCGGCTATGGGCGCAGTTAACGGGGCGTGGCTGTGCCATTTACCCACTCTGTCCAGTCACACAGTCACACTGTCCCACTATCCCACTGTCCATTACAGTGATCAAATGGCTTTTGAAAGCGCGCAAAAACAAATTTCTTAGCGCACAATTTGCGACGCGTTAACAAAACGGAAATGATAAATTGACATTTTGTTAGTTATGCCCGTGGGACTTCCGTTTGCTCCATTGCCATTTAGCATTTCCTCTCTTACTTACATTTCCTCTTCGCCTTTTCCAATTTTCATTTACTGTGTTTTCTCAACATTCCCACAGCGAGTGCGAACAGCTTAAAAACTGTTAGATAAATAAATAGCATAACTGTGAACATTAACTTACAAATAGCAGAAAGTGGTATGGCGACTTGCAGATACTTTGTAATTATCATCATTTAAATCAAAAAACTCATGAAAAGAGTTACAAATGAATTTTGTATTCAATTAACTATTTTGCATACCTCAAAAGACACTTTAAAACCATTAAGTAAAAACTTAAAATGGAGTGGAACTTAAACAACTTTTACTATATATTAAATGTAATTTAGATTGAAGTTAATTATGAGAAATAAATAACATGAATTTAGGCATAAAATTAAGTATTCTATATACAGTAAAGTGAAGAGTTTTTACATATGATCAATAGACTGCCGAATTTAAATTTAGTCCTTTATTTTCTGGCGTTCATTCTTTCGCTTATATATTTTTAGTTAACATAGCTTTTAAAATTTAAAGACAATAGTTTATAAACTAGGCTATTCATAATCGCTTTCTAAATTTAATTTTAGTACACTTTTGAGCCACATTTCTTTCCATCCTACTTAGACATTTATTATTTCCCGGAAATATATTTCTTGCACTGAAAACTCCGTTCAAAATTTGCACAAAACAATGTCAACTGGCACAAATCAGTAATGTCCGACTTCTTTTTGCTCTTCTCCTACCCATCTTCCCCCTTCCACCTCTCCTTTCTGTTTTTTCTATGCCCTGTGTCTGTGTGTTATGAATTTATTATAGAGCTATTGATATGCCTTACATTATTTATGATGTCTATCAGCAGAGACGAAGTATGACACTGTCTGCCGCTTATGTCTGGCATTTGTCACTTGATCGAAATATGTACATATATTTCAGCATTTATTTATAAACATAATGTCCTCGTACACACAGACGTCGATATCGGGCACAGGCATATCCATTTTTGGCGAATTTATCAGACACTTGCCTAACTGTGAATAATTGCCAGTGATTATTTATTATCGGTTACACGCTCTCAAATGAAATATTCAAAGCAATCGACAAAATTCTTGCTACTGGCGTATTTTGTAAACATAAATGCTTTAATAACTGCAGCAAAACGTTGGCCATAAAAAACAAATGAATTTGTTATCTACATTTAAGTGAAGTCATTGAAATGGAAATAGACATAAAGCTGAGTCACATACTTTTCAACAAAAAGTATAAAAATGTTAACACATTAATCACTGACACCGATAACTCTACTCAAAAGACCTTTATAGAGATACAATTATGTTGAAGGTTGTGGTATTATTAATAGCACAAGGTTTTCCCGAAATATTGATAAATACATAATGAATTCGAGTTATACTTTTCGAGTACTAAATGGAACACGCAGTCAAACCACTTCAGCAAGTCTCTGAGTGTGTGTTTCCATGTCCCTTTTCTGGTTGTGCTTGTGTGTGTTAGTTCTTAATCAAGCACACATCACACAAAAGCTAATTGCTGCACAAAACCAATGCCATACTCAACAAACAATCTTCCTGCCAGCAATACAGTCAAAGAGGCGACCGAAGAAATGGCATCCATTGTTCTGCTTACACAGAGAGAGGGAGAAATGGGATGATAATGGATATTACGCATCATAAAGAGGAAATTTAATTAAAAAGTGTGTACTTAACGGCATAACACCGATGCCGATGTAGATGCCGACACCCGAGCCGAAGCCGGAGCTAAAGCCAAAGCCATTGACAGGCAATCAATAAAGTCTTTAGGTTCGAGGCATATTACGTATACGTCATGTTTGAACAGGAATGGCAGTTGAGCTGTTGCTTCCGCTCCATAAAAATACAACCGCCAATAAACACAAAAAAAGTGAACAAGAAAAAGAAGAAGCAGCAGAAAAAGAAAACACTGAACAAAACATAACAAAAACAATATTAAGTGCGGCGCAAAGAAGTCAAAACATAAAATTCTTTGCTTCGTGGGTTCGCAACTTTTTTCTTGACAAACAAAGCGGAAATTGATTGTATTACAGCAGCAGAAACAGCAACAACAACAACAACAGGAAGCAACGCTAGTTGCCAGCATAAAACAGTTACACGCACATACATACATACATAAATAGGTACATAGTTGTACTGTTTTTGCTTTGCTGGAAAGCCTGGCACAATAAACATGGCGCCGGCTTTACACAATTTTTGTTTTGTTTTCTCTTTGTGTGTGTGTGTGTTGTTATTGCTTTTATGCAATTAACTTGATTATGTTTTTGTTGGCGTTGAAATTCGGCTATAATTGTGCGGCCCCCAGTCGTAACTTTTTCCCGAGCTGATTAAAAGTTCAGCCAGCCAGGCGGCAATACTTTGATAATGGCAAACAAGTTGAGGCATTTGGCAAAAAGAGACGTCTGACAGACGTCTAACTTTACCCAGACATTTTGCTAATATATAAACGTATGCATGGGTGTGTGTGTGTTTGTGTGCTTGGGGCTACTTCATAGACAGAGGCAGCTCTTACAACAGCCGCCAAGTTTGCTAAAGTTCACACATTTGGCGGTGCATACCAATGAGCTGTGTTATTGAAAATTTACAAGTTTACCACATGAGAATATAGCACAGCGTTGTTAACAATTCAATTAGTCAGAAGACAAGTTAATTCTTTGAAATCTATTGGATCAGAAGCTGCTTTTCAACGCCATACATCCATATAATGGCAATAAAACTTTTGTTGGCCAACTTTAAGCATATCCATGCACTCAGGTGGCTATAAAATGCAACTACTTAGACCAAAAAAGAAACTCAAGAGGCGACTTCACTTCAGAACTGCCATAACTTTGAGTGCGAGTATTGTGTAACTTTTTTGAGGGCCAAGAACTCTACTCAACTCAGCATTAACTTGCCAAGTTTGCCTTTTATTTGGCTAGTTTCATTTTATTACAACATTGCCATTATTATTATTATATTTCTTATATCATTCAGCTGTTTTTTTGTTGTCGAAAACTTTGTCTTCCCTATTGTCGTGTGCAGCTCCCCCTTTTATAGGTATTTAGATGATTAAGGAGTCGTGTGTGTGTGTGTTTGTGACACACGGAAATTATTCGGGAATTTTGATGGAGTGCCAATATGTATGGAAGTGAAACGCACTTTATACGTGAGTGGATAACATCGGCACATTGCGTGGTTGTAATCAATGCTAATAAGGAGCTGCGTGTTTGCGGGAAATTGAGTCGTATATGCACAATATAACGCATACGCACTGTATTAGCTGTTAAGTGACGTTGCTCAAGTGTTTCTATATACTTGTATGTGTGTCTGTGTGTGTTTGTGCTCAACTTTTACTTGACTTTCACTGTTTCATTTTATTCATAAATTTCATACGTTTCGCTTTGATATTGTACTGGTAACCCTCTTGTTTCATGCTTCATGCACTTCACACACTCTAAAAACAAAATATATATGTATATGTCTCTATTTATTATTTTTATCAAATTGATAATTGAATTTTGATGGTATTTCGTTTTAATTGCCTTTTTCTCTCTTTGTATTTGTCTTTGTATATTTTGAATAAATAAATAACAATCGACATGAACAACTTGTTTCAAATTTGATAAACAAAAATTGAAAAAAACTGCAGATGAAGAACCGGAGGTGGAAATACTAATACCTCATCACCATCATCATCATGGCAGCAAGAAAATCCATCGAAATCCGTTGAAAAATTTGGATCTCGATTTTAAATTCGATGTTAATTCGTTTTAGCCAGCACCAAAGACAACAATAACAACATTAGCAGCAACATCAACCGGTGTGTCTGTGTGTGCCTTTTGTTTGTGTGTGTGCCTTTGATAGCAGCAGAAATTTGTCGTTATTGCTATGTTAATTACATTATGCGCCTCTAACGAAATTTTGTGCATCCACAATAACAATAACAACAAATGATGCCTAGCAACCTGCATATATAGATATATATATATATAGATGTAGATATATATCTATTAATATATGTATGTATGTAAATCCTGTAACGGCCTAGCGAGCACGTTGTTCTATTTAACTTGTGTGTGTTGTGTTGTGTTGCTGTTGCTCTACTTGAATAGTTAATTAGTCCACTAATTTAAGTGTTTAGTGTTAAACAGTGCTGTTAAGTTTATAATAAAAGTAGTTGTGCAACACTTCTTCTACTAACTTTGCACGTTTTTTAACTTTTCCAACTAAAATACAATTAATTACTAATTAAACTTCTAACTAAAATCATAAATTTAAATGTTTAATTGGCATGTTTTTCTAAACAAGTTCCTCTTTCATCAAATAAAATTCAATACTAACATTTTGAAACTAAATTAAAGTTGGCAATGCCAGCGCAAAGCTTTCGAAAGCTTAAAGCTCTCTACAACTATATATCTGTCTCTTTTTTATCCTTTATACATTTCTATGTATATCGAATTTGTTGTCGTTGTTGTTGCTGTTTATGTGTTTAAATGTGTTTTAGTTTGCCTCTAAAAATACTCAAAAATTTGTTGGTAACATTCGATTTTATTTATTTCTTTATTTCCAGGTAATTATTGACAGCAATTCAAAGAGAAACCAAAATTTATTTAAATAACAGGTATTTTAAGCTTAAGAATATACCCATATTAGTGCTTTAGGTATTTTTAAATACTGGTAAAGAATTCCTGTTATTTTGGAGCTTTCACAAAAGCTTTCTATGCCACAACTTGAGCCAGCTTGCGGAGGGTTAGAAACCGCTCCAAGGTGAACGAGATTTCACTCGTTTCGCTTGCCGAGTTAGACCTACTTTTGAAGTGGCCCACAAGGGGTGCGCCATGTGCCAATTCCAGTTTGTTTCACAACTCAAAACACCAGTTAACAGTGGCCGAAAACATCGGTTGTTTAACCAACATTCGCACTCGGTCGCACGAATGTTAAGCGGAGCTAACAGTTATGCTTTTTAACCAAACCCGTGAAACAAACGAGGCCAGTTTCACAAATCAAGCGAGGCGTTCGGTTCGATAGGTTCAGTTCCAGAGCTTAAAAGCGAAAGTGCCCGCGACTCAAGTAGAAATTGTTGGGAATTCAAAAAAGTGTAGCATACATTTGTGCTGATACAAAGTCGTGAACTGCAAGTTATAGGACTTGAATAAGGTAACGAGCTTTAATTCAATATTTTCTTGTGTGATTTATAGCCTAAGCCTAAGGTAGATTTACTCGTCTGTAAATTCTTACTTTATACCTTTTCTGTTCGTTTTGTTTGCTTATCAGTTTACGAGCTGCAGGTATGTGGCCACAACATAAAAATACAAAATTCCATTAAAATGTGCAGGGTAACATTTGGAAAGATATTTTTCCTCTTTTCAGTGCGTTTTTTTTTTATTTTATTAAATTGTGCGCCCAGTTGAAGCATTCTAGCAGTGTCCTGTGCTGACGCACAAGTCAGCTTCTCAGCGTGCCCATGAATAAATAAAAACTTTGTGTACGCCGTCCACAAAACACACACACACACACACAGATATAAATTTTCCTTTTGGTCCATTTCCTACATAAAAATAACATAAAATCTGGCCTGACTGGGCTTGGCCATATTTTGTGTAGGCTTTTCAATTGGTGCTCGATGTGTGTAGTTTGTTGGCGTTATGGGTTTAGTTTGGTTTCCGCTTGACTCTATTTATCACCGCCATTTGCATCTTATCAGCCTGAAAAATGTCTCTGTTGACGGTTATTAGCATCGGTCATTTCATTTTATTTTATTTCGCATATCGCGTATCGAAATACCATTAAAATGACAATTAAAATTTCTACATTTTGTTACTTCAGCAGATAAATAAATGTCTTCTCGCGTTGAGCCTTTTTTGTGCACATCATTTGACCCATTTCAGCATTGTCATTTTTTTTTTTGTCACTCAATTTTTTATGTTGGGCTCTTAATGATTGAGTGTTGACATTATTATAGATTTTTCCCTTTTTTACTGGCGAGGGATTTTCATGATTTAATTTGGACCCTTTGCTAGAGAATGATGAAGCGCGTAGTATAATTAAGTGGCGTTAAAACGAACTTCAGCCCTTTAGCCTTAATTTGAGCCAGTCCAAAAGGGCTGGCTATGTAAACAGAGAATGTTTCGTTTGCTTATTTTAGTCGGAAAAAGGTCGGAAGTGTTCAAGTAAATTGGGTTGTCTTAATCTGTACTTAAAATAAATTCAACTTCTAACTTTGCCCTTAACAATTTCATATTGTAAAATATAAATATTTCAATTTAAACTGAATAGACTTGAAATTGCAAAGAGTTGGCTCTAAGAAACTGTTTCACTCGTAAAGATGCTGAATAATTTAGTGCTGCTCTTAGTCAATTGAAGGGTTAACTCTTAAGTACAGGTATTAAAATAATATGTTTTATTTTAAAATTATATAAAATTAGGCTGGGGAATTATTTTTTTGTCTGTTTCAAGAACAAACTTAATAAAAGCTGGCTTAATTAATTAAATTTCCAGGAAAATAGTCATAATATTATGTTTACATATTTTTAGACAAAGTTTTAATTTAACTTCTGCTTAAGAGATATTAATCTACAAGTTTAGCGTAAGTATTTCATATAGACATTCTTTGGCAACATTTTGAATGGCTTTCAGTTTTTTTTTCCTGTCGAAATTTGCATATTTTGTTTAAAAAGTTATCGTGTTGTTAAGCAACGTTTAAGATATCTCAAATACTTGCCACGTACCTTCCGAGAAACAGTTTCCCATCAGCTACTAAAACTCATCAACAATGTTCAACGTTGACTAAAATATTCACTCCGTGCATCCCCCTTTCTACCCCGACTCCACCTACATAGTCCCGCCCCCAATTGCTTCCCGTTAAAAAATGCCAAAAGAGACAAAGTAAAAATTAAATATTCAATTTGAGCCGCTGGCAGCCACGACACTGAAAATATTTGTTAAAGTTTTGTTGGTAGTACCATCAACCATCACCATCACCGTCTCCATCAGCGTCCCTATCACCAGCAACTTTCTTTTTCGCTCTTACTTTGCCACCTATCCATCGCTCACAAAGTGCAAACAAATAAGCAACATGCAACGGATGTTGGATGGAATGGAATGGAACGGAACTGAGTACTGTGAGGACCCTGCGAATGACACATGACCTACAACCTACAACGTTTTGTTATTTCTTTTTACTGCTCACTTTTTTATTTTCATTTATATTTTTTTTTCTCCGCTCGCTCAAATATTTTTTTATGACTTGCTTTACGTGTCCGCGGCTCAAAGCAAATATGACAAAACACAAGAGGCACCACCAGGGCGGGGCATACAAGGGGCCAACCAGAAGTAACATTGCCAATCAATCATTGCCAACTACAATTTAGCGTATAATTTGCACCGAACCGAGTTTTATGAGTTATGCACAATATATATAAATCAAATTTTAAAAAATTAAATAAATTTATGATGGATGTGTGGGAAATGGCATAAAAGAATAAATTCTGAAATACACAATACGATTTAAACAATTTGAAAAATACCCTAATAAAATGGAAATTCATGGCAGATACCCATCGAAATTGTGCTCAAAAAATATGCTAAGTTCTGTGTGGCCTAAGCTGGGATTGGAAAAGCCAACACTAAACTCAGTTTATGTGTAGCACGTGGCTACAACTTTCTACCATATTGTTGTCCCTGTCTTTATACTACTCCCTCTCTCTCTCACTTCTCCTTCCTGCTGTTTTTCGGAGGCGTTGCATTTGTGGTCAGCCAAAAAATGTTTATAGTCTTGGCCCGAAATTGCCTTTGTTGCTGCGTGAGTTTCATTCTGATGCTGTAGATGGAGGTGTTGATATTGCTTCTACTGCTGTAAGTTTCACCTCTTAATGTGCCAGCTAAGTGAGTACTTAAAATGCCGTTAAGTATCTGCTTAGGTATGTGCTAATATACCCATGTGTCAGGCGCTACAATTTGACAGTGCAAAGATTTTCACGACGTCAACAGAAAATAGCTGGGTATGGGAAGGGGCACGAGAAAGGCAGCTCGTTAAAGTCAAAAGAAATTAAAAGAAATGCCAGAAATTTAAGAGAAAGACGGTGCTGTCTCTCTGTCTCTGTCTCTTCTCTACTCTACTGACTTAAAGATTTAAGATTTCAATACAAACTAAAGAGTCTGTCGCTCATTAATCTTATTTTATTAACTTTATTAAACCCAATCTTCTCTTTGTCTGCCCACATCTCAAATCGTTTCCGTTTCAGCAATTTTGCCACTTTACCAATACTCGAAATATTTTAAAATTAGTTTGCTTTTGCAGTTTTCATTCAATTTCAATCGAAACCACCGCCAAACAACAACTATGTTTACATAACTAAGCAAAGTGCTCTTCAGTCTGTGCAGCAGCTGTAATGTAGCTAACTGCCTTAGACTTATCTTGCCACATGACTGCTCAATACATATAAATATATTCGTCGATGATGCTTGGCAGAAAGCCCTTGTCAAAGTTCTGTAAACCCGGCAGCTGTACACGACTTTAATTTGTTATAATCCCAAGGCTGAGACTTCTGTGGGACCTTTGGTGGGGTAGGCAGAATGTTGGTTAAGTCAAAGTCTAAGCCAAAACGAAAGCCAAGGCATTTTAAATATGTCATACAAATACAAATTCGACAACAAAATACATCCGAGAGCTCACACACACACAAACACACCCACTGAGATTGAAACACATGGAGTTATCAATAACACAAAGGAAATCATTGAGGCACACAAAAAGCGAAGCGAAGCTCTATTGTCCTGTCACTGTCCTGACAATATTTCATATTGTGCATGTGTGTTTCTGTGTGTGTGTTTGAATGTTGCTTCTTTCTCTGTTTATACAAATGTCAAATGACAGGGAAGCCTTTAGATTGGCCAGCGTCCCACAAAGACAGACAACAAATTGGTTACGTGTCTGCAGCGACCAAAGTTGTTCTCCATCTCTGACTTTTGCTGCGTATTCAGTTTGATATAATTCAATTTCAAATATATACAATGACAGCAAAATGCACAGTATATCCACACAAATACACACATGTATCTATAGCATACATTTGCGCGCAGCCACCGTAAAAAATATGCAAAGAGATGTTGTATCAAATAATCGAAAAGAAAACGAAAACGAAAAGGAAGAAGAATCATGTCAAATCATGTTACAAATTGTCAAATGTTAATGCTAGACAGATGCTGCCATAACGAGTCGTATAGCTGGCCATTTTGTACACACACACCCACACCCACACCCACATTCATAGTCAGTCATAATTAATGGCAGCGTAAACAGTTGCTGGCTGTTTTTGTCCCTCTCGGTATCCGTCCATTTAGGCAATCAGCGCGCAAAATTGCTAGAGTTCAGATGAAAACAGTAGCACAGCCACGCCTACGTACACACAGTCGCCCATAAGCCATACCACCCGCACATGGCGTATACGCCCCATCTGCCAACTAGTTAAGGCCATCGTCAGAATTGCGTTGAGCTCAAAACTGCCTCTGGCCGCTTACACAGGCGTATGTGTGTTAGTATGTTTGACTTTGCATATCTAACGGTTAGCTGCCAGTCAGCGCCACTTACACACACCCTCTGACACACACATACACCCCACTATACACACACCTGTTTAAGTGCAGAGCTGTGGCTTTTGAGTACTACGTACTTGGCCTTGTCATGGCTAGCGCTTCCCATCAAAACGCCCAAGTAAGTTGACTGCTAAGTAAACTTTATATAAGTCTGGCAAAGTATACGTTGCATTAGAGTCTCTGTTAACATTGTTATACAATCGAATCGGAGGTCATTTCTACCCAAGTGGCACAAGTAAATTTTAGTCACTTTAAAAATAAAATTATAATTTTATTTAGCACAAATTTTAACGCTATTGTTGACAGTTGTTGTCGATTGCCCTGAAAGTTTAGCAGAATATGTGGGCGTATAACAGTAAATATAACAGTTTATACTACTGCGGTTAAAACCATGAGTAAATATTAATAATTGTATTTTAATTAAACGTATATTTTTATTTACTCAAGATCGTGTTGTTTGTATTTAAAAGTAAATAATTGAACCTAATTAAATATTGATTATTAAAAAACACAGAAAGTGTTAAATTATTAGATATCATATGATATGTTAGTGAAATATATAAATTAGATAAATATGCCACTAACTAAATCTATAGCACAAATTAAAGTAATTTACGGACTTATCTTTAAGTAAACTGTTTCCGTTTCTACTGTTCTAGCAAAGTTTTGGTCGTGTCACGAATTCACAGACATGCCAGTGCGTGTTCTGTCGTGTTGATTTGCGTTGAGCACATGATAACATGACAGAAGTTGGCTTAACACGATTATTACGACACCAATAATAAGTTTTCCCCATAAATACTAGTCAACATAAAAAAAATCGCGTGCTGCGTTTTGGTTTATTTTTTGGGGTTTTCCCAGATTTGCGGTTCGTGTTTAGGTCGTGTTATGTGGCACAGAATTTGGCAAAAAGCTCAGCTCTAGTTTAAATTGACATGATTTGCGATCATTGCCAAACGGCCAAATCTCTGGAAACCAAAAACCAAGTGCACTATTTTATGCGATAACAATCTGTTTATATACCAAACTAGTGTGTGTGTGTGTGTTTGTGTTGGCCCTGTGGCTATTAATAAACGCACAAATTTCATTGGTTTCGTCTGTCCATTCTAAGTGCTCGACAATTTAATGCCACACTTTTGACGCTGTAGGCCATTTATCTATGCTGGGACAGCGGATTCAATTAAATATTGAAACACGAGGCTAATAAATTACTGAGAGTCCCAAAGAACACGAAATGAAACGAAATGTTCGAAATTCGAATGCAGAGCAGGTCCATAAATATGACCCACATTGGCCGGAAATCGTGTAAATCTACAAATTACCTTAATATTTAATAACAATGGACTGGGCCACAACACAACACAAAACAAGGCTCGAAGCAAAGACCAACAAACAAAACACGAAAACTTTTAACGAGCCGTAATCGAGGTGGCCAAGATTTATGCGTCCCGTTGACAAGCTGGCCAAAAGGACGACGCAGGTGCTCTGACTGGGCATGGGAACATGTATTAAGGTAAACCCCTTTTTTTTAGGAGCAGGGCAAATCATAATTCATTTGCTGCCTTGACTCGGCTACTGACTCTGCCTCTTCCTCTGTTAAAAGCCAACAACAATGATGGCCTAAATGTAATTTCCTTACCTTCTGGCCCATTGTTCTGGCAGCCATTGTAAATGCGTTCCCCTCCCCCTGCTGCCACTCCATTACAGCTCCCCGTCTCACGTCCACTGTTGATTCACTGTCAATAAAATCAAATTTATTTCTGTTACGGATTTTCGGTCATTACTTTGAACGCTTAATGGGCTTCATATTAGACAAGGCAAGTGGATCTTGAAGCCGTGAGTTTTGATATTATTACAGAACCGCAACGCAGTCAGCCAGGAAATTGAAACGGAAATTTTCCCGTATTTATCAGTCCATGAATTTGTTTTCGAGCCATTGCGATTTATTTAGATACCAATATGCGGTATCTTAACGATTTCGATAAGCATTCAGCTGTGAGAGCTGTCAAAGAACTTTAGCGAAATTTAATATTATTATGCCAGACATTTGGCATACCAAACTGAGCTCTTCAGACATCAGACTTCAGTCTGTTTAGCTCATCAAATTTTATGCTTAGCTTATTTAAATTTTACTGACATTTCCATCAGCTTTTAGCCAACTTACTCAGTTGATACTTTGATACTTTTGTTTTCTGCACTTCGATATATTAACTGACTGCAACAAGAGCAACGGATACAACAATGCAAACAACTTTAACGCCATGTATTGGCAAAGTTCAAAGTGTGCAGAGTCGGAATCAATGCACATGCCACATGCTCCTCGATGCTCCTTGCATCCTGCCACATGCCCCCATAACTGACAACGGTAACCTTGTTTTGGCCAACGTATCAACCATGGCTTGTGATAGCAACTATAATTTTATTCAATTTAAAAGTACTCTGTGTTCAAATACCCCTTTTAATACTAACAGTGCTTTCGTTATAAGGTCATTTATTAGCATGGGTTTTGGAAAGAGGAGTTAACTTCAAAGCAAAATACCTAAATTTCTGACTCGCTTGCTGTTTCTCAGAGACTTTAAAAGCTTTATGACGCGCAAATTGTTTAAAATTTATTGCTCAAACTATAAAATTGAGTCAAACATTTATGGTCCCTCTAAACTGCTAACTTCATCAATTTTTTATAGAAGAACACTCTTGTGTATCGATAAAGTATTTCTTTAATCAAGTTTTTAACTTAAGTTAAGCTATATGAAGTGTATGATACAGCTCTTTGTAAGGTAAACCCTAAAGTTATGTAATAGTTTTTAATCCGCTTGAACTTAACGCACCTGAAGAGACTTTAGTAACGCATAACTCATAACCAAGCATCGCCTACTTGCAAAAACTATTACAAACTTGGTTAATCTACCCCTTTTGAGGATTATGGCATAGGGTATTAGCACAGACTTTGAAAGTGTGTGGAAACTATGAATGAACTATGCCTTAAAGCCGATAGAGTTTAAGTTTGAGACAGTTGGGCGACTGCTTGTCTTGGCCAACAGACCAGCAACGTGTGTTTAAAGCCAGCAGTCAATGAGTCAGTCAGTCAAACGGTTCGTCAATCAGTCAGTCAGTCAGTCAAGCATACAGTTCCTTCCTTTCTGCGCTGCAGCGCAGAATTTCCGTTTCAATGAATTCTGATTGAAAGTCTTACGTGCTTATGTGGCCCGTTGTGCGACGTGTGTCGCATCGAAGGACCTCAGCCACTCCCCCCAGTCCCACTACTGCTTCTTCTTACCACTTGCAATTTTAATGTGCAGTGACGTAGATGCAGTCGCTGATAATCTACCCCTTCGATGAGGCGGCAATTCAAATAAACTCAATAAAAACGAGCAGAATACAAAGAAAACGAAACACAACGAATTTTAAATACACTCTACGTTGTCAATCTATTAGAATTTGTGCTTGAATTAGTATTGGTTAATAGCAAACCGTGTGACATTGATGTATTGTCTAGTTTTTCCACTCGTGGAAAGGGCATAAACTGTGTCATTTTCTACCCTTCAACTAGCCACATCCATATCCGTATCCACGCTGCCATCTATCAATCTATCAATGTCGCCATTGTTGCATGTCCTTAGCATGCAGCTCTTTAGAGGCAAAGACAATGTGACAATCCTTTTGACTTTTAGCCATTGTTAGGCAACGTTTTTTCCTGTTGTCCTATTAACGTTTAAGTATCTAATTAAATCGAGCTTTTAAGGCGTTCTAATTTTCTGCAGAAACAAAAAAGAAAACAAAATCTCACGACTGCAATTTCGATGTGGCGAGCAAATTGCTTTTACTTTAATTGGATTTGAATTGTCGTCGTTGGCGGTCTGTTTTTCAGGGTCATACACACCCACACCTGTCTCCCACTCTCTCTCTATTCTCTTACTTTGTTCCACTCAAACAAAAATAAATTACAAAAAAAAAAATGCATGGAAAAGCGCGCCAACTATTTATCCGCACTTCATCCGCGCCCTTGGGGAATTTTCTTGATTTTTTCCCGCTCCCACTCTCCACCACTCACTCTGGCTGTCTCTGTGCTTCTCACATTTATTTGCTTTACGGCATGTTTCCGCCCATAACTGTAAATCCGTTTT
The DNA here is from genome assembly GCA_035046005.1 of Drosophila acutilabella. Lineage (NCBI taxonomy): Eukaryota > Metazoa > Arthropoda > Insecta > Diptera > Drosophilidae > Drosophila > Drosophila acutilabella. Next base: position 7,521,491 of record JAWNOK010000024.1, on the reverse strand, counting down.
TATTATTCGCTTTTCAAATGAGCAGAATCCTACAGGCAAAAAGGACGAACAAAAAAACCAAAGCAAAGTGCTTGGCACATATTTCGTGTGTAAATACGAGTGCGGCATAAAATATAAAATAAGATTTATGTCAATTGAAAAGTCCTGTGTAAATAAATCCTACAAAAATAATTAATTAAATTTTAATTCCTAACATAAAAATATATTTTTTAAAACACATTTATATTCAAATTATTTTTGATATAAATGACAAATAAAATACAGTAGATTAGATGTATAAATTGTATAAATTTCGCTAGCACCGAGTCTTTTCAAGCCTATCACACTCCTTTTATAAATGCTACAAATTGGTCGCTTCTACATTCATTACATGCCACGCCGCTATCCAAAGCACAAATTCGCTATGAAATACAATTCTAGGAAACTCAACACCACTCGACACTATACCCAACACTACCCAACACTGCTCTATACAATTCTGTATATTATTTGGCTGTTTTTTTTTGGTGCTAGTTTGACTTTTGCAACTGAAATTATTATGACTACAAACAGCAAAAGCAAACGGAAACTATGTGGCAGTACAAGCAAGTTATGGCTATCATCTGTCTGTAGTGGTGAATGAACAGCAGAGTACACATGGCTATAGTTATGGTTATGGGAGTACTCAGACGATGATTTATGGCCACGCCAAACCCACTAGAGTCTATGTATTTGTCTGTGAGATTTGCAGAAAATTTATCAAACAAAATAGAGACATTTTGGGTTAGAAAATTTTTTTTTGCTTTGCTTTAATTGTGAGAAATTCAGGGAATTTATACGAAAATATTCACATGCCACCACAAATCATGGTAATAATGGCATGAGTGTGTGCAGATTTGGTCAACCAATTATCTAGATTAAAAATCATGGCTTGGCAATACAATACAAATACAACTAATTTGCTTAATAAATAAATATTTGAAATATGTTGTTGATGAGAACTTTTATGAAATATTATATATTAAACTCAATTAAATTTTTGCTTTTTATTTTTATATCTACAAAGATAAACAATTAATGAAATATTTTTTAGGTAAATATTTTCATTTAATATGATTTTCTAAATATTATTTTATGAACAATAAACCAGAAATATTTCAGCCTAAATTATTGTAGCATATTATCTTTAATTTAATTATTTTGCAAATATGCTATACTTTATTTTATAACAATTCATTTCTAGTTGAATTACCCAGAATTGGTTTATTAAATTAGCTTAACGAATAACATTTTCTGCAATTCTATAAATTCTTTAATCAGCTTAGTCAAATATGAAACACTCTGATTACTTAATCCGCCTTTAGTCTATGCAATTTTCCCATACTGTCTGTTTAATCAACACCGACTTAAATTGCTGCCAGTTATTAAATATTTCTGTACATTTATTTGTTATTTGTTGAGGTTTTTAACGTTTAATTACAGCCAGCAGCAGCAGCTGCATTTTCTGATGATGTGGGCAAGAAACCTGTTAACTGAAACCAAAAAAATGTTTGCGAGTAAACAGAAATTGTGATGAAACAGCTGTGGAAATTGTAGCTTAAGGACTTTAATTGATTTTAATATTTGATTTCGCAAACATAAAATGCAAATAGAATGTAGATTAAAATCAATTTGCCACAGAATCCAATACAGAGATTGGCTCAAGGGAGAAAAAAATAAGAAATTTCTGTCAGATTTTGATTAGTGTGCATGAATTTTTCGATTGAATTGGGATAAGTCATTTTGGCTGACAGTTCAGTTGACAGTTTCATTAGTTATTTAATCACACTTGTGATTTTCATTATGTTTATTAAAAACTAATTGAATTCTTAATTTTTGCACTCTCACAAAACTGTTGACAAACATTTTAAGTCACTCGAAATTAGCCAGCACTAAAATAAACACAAGGATAAACACACATACAGTCTTTATAAAGCTAAATACTAAAACAAATACTGGCTTTCACTTTGTAATCAAGCAACTGAAAATTTTAGTGCCTGCCACTTTATGTTGCCCCATTTTGTGGCATTGCAAGTTGCAAGGAAATTAGTTGGCGGTGTCGTAAAGCTTTTCCCGCTTTGCGCATTTTAAAGTCATCAAGATAGAAAGCTTTTCCACTCGGTCTATCAATTCGCTGACGATGATGATGAGGCTCTGTCTCTTAATGTCCGGCTAGTGGGTCGTTTGAGCACTTATAATACCCTGTAAATTAAAGTTTCAGTGGGTGGTAACTTGAGTAGAGTATTATACTGTTGGCATAGAGTATATACTGCCTGATACCCTGTAAAATAACACTATAGAGCCATTAATTACGCCTAATCAGCTAAGTAAATACCAATACTATGATATTGACTATTCCTGCCCTTAAGTGGTATCTGCTAGCTGAGCGCACTCTAATAAAAGGTTTCCTTGTTTCTCTGTTTCCTCTGTTGTTTTGTTTAGCTAGTTGTCTTGTGCTATTGATGAGCTGTTGTTCTTTCTTTTTCATTGTTTGTCGGTTGCCTCAAAAGTGGCACTTGAGACTAGTTTAGTTTCCTTCTTTTTTTGCTTTGCTCACATGTTTGTTTAGATTTCAATGTTTGTTTACCACAACTCCCCTTTTCCTTTACCCCTACTACTCCTACAAACACTTTGTTATGACTCTTTTGGGCATAACAGCGACGAGTTAATTTAATTCTGTGTTCTGGCTTAATTGAGTGGTTGCTTGGTCAAGGCTCCATTGTGTGTTTTGAGTAAATGGAAATGAAATGTAGCTGCAAAGTAAGCACAGCATTGGGAATAAACTCAGCTACTCATGTGGCTTCACATACAAGAAACACTCAATTACTGGGTATTTGGCTGTTGAACAACGTCCCCTTTTTTCTGAGGTTAAGACATTTCCATATTTTTGTTTCAACTACTATTTAAATTAAATATTAATCTACATTTTCTGCAAAATTGTTCATTAATTATAATTAATTTGCTGTCTTAGCTTTGATTTAATGAGCGCCGCTAAGAAGTCACGAGCTTTGCTCTTTAGCCATTTGGAAGTGTCACTCTTGTTAATTTAAACTGACATTTGAATGAGTGCGAGTACGCAAACCACACGAAACAATAGTCTACAACACACACACTTACACTTAGAGATTTATATACATAAATATTACAAATAAAAGTGACAAAATGGCGACATAAAACAATGTAATGGAAACTTGTACACGTGGCGCAAGTTTAAGTATAAATTACCACAATAAATATAAGCTCAGCCATCGGGTAACTACCAAAGCAGCAACAACAACAATTGCAGTACAAACAACTATTATAAAGAATAACAACAACAACAACAGTAACAGCAAAAACAACAATGGCTTACGCACAAGCGCCTTTTCTATAATGGCCTCAAAACAAAACAAAAAAAAGCAACGGAAACTGCCAATGGGAACAACAAAAAGCAATATGAAGTAGAGAAAGAGCAGAAAGTAGAAGAACAAGAAGTGTATTTTCCACGTGAGCGTGACGTGTCGTAAGTTTTATACGATGTGAAAATTAAATTTTCGCATGTCAGCATTGAATTAATTTTGTTTCTCATTAATTTTTATTTTTCCTCTCCTTTGGACAACACTTCATGGCCTTATACAAACAGCTTGAGGAAAATAAAGCGCAACAGGTGGCATATATACTAAATATGGATATTAAAAACGATATTGTGTTTTAGACCCGGTACTGAAAAGTATAGAGGGGCTATAACGTTTGTTTAAAAGTGCCAGAGTCCACCAAAATTATAAAATTTGTGATTTGTATGGAATATAGTATCTATTTATTGAACTATCTCAGCCAAACTCACGCATTAAGTGTATATTTAAGTTCTACATATCTATACCAAATATTATTCAGTATGGAATACTATAACATATAACTCCCATAGGGCCAATCATTTAAAAAAAAAGTTAACGAGTACGGCGTCTTTTACTTTTCACTCTCATATTAATCTTAGTGCTCCACTGATTATTTAAAATGCAACAACAAATGTTTCTGTTAGGCATGCAATTTCCGAAACTCATTGAGAATTGTTAATGCGCTGGCCCAAGGGCTTCAATTGCAATTTTGTGCGCGCAGTTTCCATGAATATGATTCCTGGCCAGCAAATTGCATTTTGGCATGCTTGCCCTGCACTCACCTTTAATGAACTTTGTCCTTTCGAATCGACTACACCGTTAGCGGAGAGAGTAAGAGGGAGGGAGAGAGGGAGGCCGTTAGCCAGTCCGAGTTTTTCTCTACTGTTCACACTGCAGCTGCAACTTCAAACTCATTGCTCTTGTTTTTTATGAGCTCGTTCTGGCGTCATTGGCATAATAAGTTTCAATTTCAATTGTCCTTAACATGCCGCCAACAAAAGGACACAACAGCAGGAAAAGAACCAGAGAATCAGAGGCAGTCGGAGAAAGATAGAAAGCGAGAAGAAGAAAGAGAGCAAAGTTAACGAATGGCACTTTCTGCCGCTGCAGCATTGGTAGCCATAACCATAACCACTTGCCATTTTTGCATTCGACTGTATACTTTATTAACCAGCAACAGAGTGTTTGCGCCACTGTTTTCGATACTTAGCAAGCGGGGTTTACTAAGCTTAAATGGCTACAGGGTTTTACTAGGCTTGCCTGAAGGTAAATGTAAAAAAGCAGCCCAAAATGTAAATATTCTTGATTAGCATCAGCATATTTCAATGATACTATATTTTATACAGAGGTATGGGGTATGCCCACAATGTTAAACTTTCTCTTACCACACTCAGTACAAAGTATTTCAAAGTCGCGTATTTCCACTTATCGTATCTCCATTTTATTTTAATTTCCCAAAAACTCTGAGTGTTCTTTCCGCCACATAGTTTGGGTAAGCTCGTGCGCGAGTTTGTAAAAAAAATAAAACCCAAAAAACCAGAGAGAGAGAAAATAAATCGTAGAAATATTATTTTGGGCAACTTTTGTTCTACTTTGCCTTGTGGGCAGTTTTAATTTTGTTAGAAACTTTTTCCGTGCGAGGTTTGTGCAACATTTTAATAATAAATATGTGTACTTGTGTGTGTTTGTGTGTGTGTGTATGGCAGCATTTGTATTTTGGGTTTATAAATAGACAGGAAATGGTGTAATGGACGTGCTAGGAAGTGGAAAAATAAAAGTAATGTTATGTGCCTGCCAAAAATTGCTTTCTAAAATTCCTTAACTACTAAACGCCCAAAAGCATACAATTTAAATATAATAAAGCTCTAGAAATCCAGCAAATTCGTAACTGAAACTCAGTAGATACGAAATTAATATGGTCTTAACAAACAAAAACAAATGGTGGGAATTAAAAGTTTTGCACAAGAAGATTTCTTTCTACATTTGAGTGCACACAATTTTGTTAACAAATTTCCACAGCTTAGCAACACAACACGTAATCAAATTGTCAACAAATGGATTCCTTTTGCATGGCACGTGACCGAAGTCCCTTTCCCTACAACTCCCTATAGAAAAAATTCAAGAATTCAAGCCTTCGAGCCTGCTAGATTGCCGAGCTTTGCTTTTGGCTCACGCAATCATCTTCATAATTTTCCAAGCACTGTGCACTGCATACCAACTAGTTTTGGCCTTTTTATTTGCTTTTCGAAATTGTCTAGGACCATTTGACTTGCTGACAGTCTGGCACTCTGTGTGGGCTTACGTAGCGTATGCGCATTTAAATGCCAACGGCCCGAGCGAGTTTCGAGCAGCTGTCGAAAGTTTACACACAGTCTGTCAATCAGCGTATCGATCGAGTGTTGACTGTCAAATTAAGCACTCAACTTACCAACTAATTGAAATTGATTGTGTCTGCAACTGTTGTCTGTTCTTTTTGAGCTCTTTTTTATTCAAAAAAAATGTTTCTTTATTTAAAACAGCAATCAAGTGTTATTTACAATTATTTTATAATTGTAATAAAATTTAATTCGTTTTATCTCCAAGGATTTACTGCCAGCACTCACTGTAATCCTTTCTCTGTGCCTATCGTGTCGCATTTAATTATGTAAAGCTCGCTTATTATGGGCTCTCCTAAATGTCTGGCTGCTTATGACCAATTAACATTGCCAAGTTTTCTGAAATTTATAGACACATTTTTCTGACTTTGGCTCATGTGTGCACTTACTGTTTATCTATGTGGTTTGACCTGCCCCTTAATTAAAACTGACCATGCTGAACGATTAAGCGAAACCATACAAATTACTTCACATAAATTCTATTAATAGTCCCACTGGTGTGTGGGAGTACACAATCCTGCACAGTGGGCCAATTGTTATTGGGCAGCGTAGATAAGCGTTGGGCATAAATTAAATGTGCTATCTATGTAAAAGAAAGGCGCGATCTGTTACACATTTTAAGCTTTTTACCACACACAAAATTATTAGAATTTAAGATAGTATTAAATACTATACAAATTGTTTTAAATAAAAGCCTATACATTGTTTCTTTTATGACTTTTCTAACTTAATTATAGAATAGCCTTAGGAAAAACACCTTACTCTATTCCCACTTGAGCTATTTAAACTTTTGATGCTCTATTAACCAAAGCTACCCAAATACTACAGTTTATAGAAAGCAAAACTGTCTGCTTTTAAGATTCACTTATGAGCCACTTATGAGTATATGCTGAAATTTGTAGGTAGTATATTTATATACATATGTATTATATTTGCCAGGCTTTATGACACCTCGATGGCTTTAATAAACATTTATTTGATGGGACTTATTTTCTGCTGCTCACATTATTGCCATCATTTCGAGTTGTCATCTCAGTTATATTTATGGCACAACTTATCATACTTTCAGTAATTGCCATTTAACCATTGGAGTGCCACACAGCGATGCTGATTTTGGCCATGAAAGTGTTGCCATGTTTTTGGTTGCTGTTCACGCCTATCGTGTCGCGCCGACTGCGTGTTGTTTACAGCGACCTTTGACCTCGAATGCAATCAATAACTGTGCTTATTGTTGTGTCACTGTGAATTTCTGTCGTGCGTTAATTTAACGCAAACCAAATATACATTATTGTTAGTGGCAAACTTCCTACATAACAATAACAATGCAAACAGTGCGTGACAGCTGAATAGCGCCAGTGTCAGGAACTTTAATACAGAAATTGCTTTTGGCACACATTTTATGCAGTCTAATTTAATCAAGCTGCTTATGACATGTTTAACTAAATTAGTTTTAGCACAGAACACTTTTGAAACATATTTGTTGATAGTTAGGGTAGACATAATGAGAGTCCTTCAAACTTAACTTAAATTACATAATTAAAGTATGTTTTGTTATGCTTTAGTTAGTAATTCTAACCCGCATTAAATATTGATAGCCTTAAATTATCATGTAGCTTGATCTAAATTACAAACTTCATAGGTTTTGATCAAGAAAAACTAGAAAAAATGTATTATCAATTTATTATTTATTAAAGCGTATTATTAGCTGCATGCACAACTAAACTTTTAGTTTGAAACTAAGAAGCAGCTCTTGAAATTGAAACACGAACCGCAGTTGGACAAAGTCTGCTTAACTTTTTCCATATTCCCTTTTACTTTTCCCTTACTGACACCCTTAGCTTATACTTACTGTTACATTACTCATCCATTTTAATATTCCACTGGCATTATTATTTTCTGAAACCTTTGCTTGACTTCAGTAAAACCCACGGTGGATAAACATTTTAATGCAAAAGTAAATTACAATGAAAATTGCAACGCCAACGACTACAATTTAATTAAAGTAATAAATTGCAAGTCATTTGTAGGTAGCAGCAACGCTTGAGCTCAAGTTAAATGTGTTCAAGTAAATTGCCTGCAAAAGTGGCACAATTACTACAGGGACTGCAAAAGTCTTTAACTACTCAGACTCAGGGTCAGCTGTCAACGGTAACCAATCAATAAACTCTATGAAAAATATGGGAAACACGCATATAAAAATCAATATGATCAAATTATAGACTGCAAATATTATATATAATTTTTACATAAGTAAATGAAATCAAATTGCAATCAATTTAAGAAATTGAGCTTAGTTTAAAGCAATTTTCTTAGCCAGAATTTTGGAAGATTTGATTGGATATATATTCACTTTAGAGTCCTGATACTAAATTGCTCATTTATTTTGTAAAAATTACAGTTTAAACTACATAGATTAGTGTATTGATAAAATTAGTTCCTATTGTGCCAATCCACATTGTTGAAATGCCACAAGAATGTACTAACTATAGCACAAACGGGTATAAGTTAAATAGCACATTGGTCCAGACAAAACAGACAGCGAAAAGGAAGTTGTCACAGACAGTTGCCAGTTTCCCTAACGACAACAATTGTGGTAGAATGCCAAGCAAAACGTTAATGAATTTTAATTAGTTAAATAAGTTTACTTGGCAGTTACTGCCCATGCGAAGCAGTCGTTTACCTGCAGCAGTTAAAGCAACTTGTTGTCACATTTTCAGCCAGAAGAAATTAAGGAAAATAGTAGTAAAAAAACCCACAAGCAGAGCGCCGGAGAACACGCACAGACTCCCACAGTCTCAAACAGTCTTGACAAATTTAATCAGATTTCTTGGCAAACGGAAACGGAAGCGATTTGAGGTTCGCCCACGCAGACAGACAATTTAGCGGTATATGGAAATGGCTTATTATGTATTAATTAAGCATAAAAATTCTTTGACATTGATGAGCTTGATCCCTAGTGTGTAATACCCATACGCCACGTGTTACGACCTTTGGCAGTTATTTAATTGGCTGCCTGTAGATTTGTCTTTGCTCTGAATTCTTTTAGGCATGTTATATCTGCTTTTATTGGGTAGTGTAAGCTGTCGTTGTTGAGACAGGTGCAAATTTGCTACCTTAAGCTGTGCTTATTAATTTTATTTTCCACTCGAGTGCCTCGACACATTTGCGCATTTGTTTGTCGGTTTCACAGGTTTAATGAGACGCATGAAAGATTTATTTAATAACTTTGCCACGAATAATTTACCACATTTTATGTGTGCACTAAAAATTGCGGTCATAAAATTTAGTGAAGCTTCAAACTGCAGAGCACTTACAAATTTTTGTAATCAAATTTAATGACATGTTGTGTTTTTAGTGGCTTTAAAAATATTTAAAGAATTCAATTTGTGCTCAAATTCCATAGTTTCCATAAAATAAATTATCTTTGCTACTTAAAATGAATTCTACGCAATGTTGATGTAAACTTTTCAAAAGCAATTAAATAAATGGCAATAATTCAATTCATTCGCACATAAAGTTGGCTAAAAAATATATAATACATTATTTTAATTGTTTATTGATTAATTGCCATTCATTTAAACTCTCAGCTGCCCCAAAATGTATGCAACACAACTGTATACAGCGACATTGAATGATATAATGCCCAGCGCTCTGGGCAGCTGTCGCGGGTGTGAGGACGAGGGGAGGGAGTAGCAGTTTGGACAGACGAAGGTCAGGAGTATTCGCTGCTTGACACCCACAAAAGCTATCAACAAAAATGTGGCGAACCCACCTGACAAGCCACCTGTCGGTCGGTGCACACAGTGTGTGCTGTCAGTTTACCACCACTGCGGCTATAGCTCCGACGAGGCAACCTTGTAAATATTGCACAATACAACACCATTTTTCAAGCCACACAGAAGTGCTTCAGTTGCTGCTACTGTTTCTGTGTCTGCTACTGTTTCAGTGGCCGTTGATAGTGTTTGGCCAAAAAAAGCCTTACGTGGCAATTTATTATAACTTATTAAAGGCTAGCATTTTGGTATCTGCGTGAAAAATACCATAAAAAATGAACGCTGACCCTGCTAAAAGCAGCATCGTTTACCCCAGCACAGCACTCTAATTTCTTCAAATTGAAACGAGTGCGTGGGGTAACTTGGACTAACAGACACTGCAGACATGTCTAAATGCTGCCAGCTATGAACTTTGCCACTTTGCAGGGTATCTCTTGTATATACGCTATTTTTGAGAGGTTTATTGGCTTTATTTATGGGCTGCTGGCAATCCAAACTGAGACACGCACAGAAGTTACGCTTCAAGTATATTAGCCAAGTCCTTTCTGCTGTGTTTTTGCTGGCAAAGTGCCGAAAAAATGCCAGCAATTTGCTGTTGGGGGGTCTCAATCAGAAATGTATCGATTATTTGGTAGCTTGGCTGAAAGAAATGAAAGTTAATTGCTTTTGAAAAGTTCTTGAAGCAGCAAAAGTTATTGACGAAACTGTCAAAGAGTTTTTATAATAAGTTTGATGTGCCCAGCTTATTAAAATTCAACTTTTACTTTTAGTTTCTATGTTATAAGAGCATAAAAAGAGAAAACTTGTTATATTTTTTGTTGTTGTTGTTGTCTCTTTTGCAGCCAAAGCCGCAACGAAAATTCAAGCCGTATTTCGAGGCCACAAAGTGAGAGAAACCATGAAAAAATCGGAGACCAAAACTGCAACCAACAATGGCAGTGCCATTGTCGCCTCCAATGCAGCTGCCGAGGAGGCTGCCTCATCGGCGGAGCCCACCAAAGCGGAGCTGGAGGCTGAATTTGATCCAAACGACAAAGGTAAGTAAAAGTGCCTCCAAGGCAGACAAAGTGTTGAACAAGAATCTGTAAGTTGGCAAACTGACAAACTGACAAAAGTGAAAACTGAAACTCACTGGTTTCAGTGGACAGCGGAGACTACAAATATTTACTTGGACTTGCCAGAGATTGACAAAAGCTTCAAACGAACAATCAAGTAAACAACATCAAAGCGCTTAAGAGATAAACTTGAGAAAGGATATAGCTTTCTAGACTTTAAATTAATTCCCAGAATTGCGTGACTTCTGCTCAAGTCTAGAGTCAACAAAAAATTGAGACTCATAGCAATGTAGTAGTAATATTTGTATTTGTAAGTCGTTTAGTTGGACATCGTTAGCTGAAATCGTGACAGAGCCGTGTACGCTATGACTAAGTGCTATCTCTTTGGCTTGCTGTCTCATCCTAATCTCATTAATCATAGCTACACTTGCCCAAAAATAAGCAAACCAAAATATTTATGTACTTGGTGTACATTAGTTGACACTGCTGCTGGATTTCCATTTTCAGCGAATCAGCAAGTTTACAACCAAGACAAACTACATGCTCGAAATACAGTTGCTACAAGTTTCTCGTGCTTGGTGTGGAAACTTTGGTATTACCATTACGCAATATACACACACACACACACACACATACACGGATTTTAAGTGTAAGAAAAAATTGTCAAAGTTGCGATTGAGACAAAACTTAAAGTTGCCTGCGAATGGCAGCTAAGGGGGCATGGTCTCGCTTGGGTATGTAATCTTTATAGTACCGCCCTTTTCTGTCACGCCCCCCTGTGTATTTAAACGTGTCTCTGACAGATCCCCAACGCTCATAAATAACGCCAAAAACTTCAAGCGACACAAGCATTTACATCCGTCCACAGGGAAAACTCAACTCCAGTTTGGGACACGAAACTATAGGACTCTGTTGTTGGCACGCTTAACCCTATTAAGTCGCAACAGCCACTAGCAATTTTGGCCATAATTTGCTACAAGTCTGGCAGGTTACTCATTAAAAACTTAGCGCTTGTCATCAGAGCGCATAACCAACGAGGCCAACGTCAAATTCTTACACCTGCTGCGACAGTTGAACAGCTGAACAGGTGCACATGTTGAAATGTAGACAGGTAGACACAAAGACAGACTTTAGATTCAGTCGCTGAGCTTAATTATGGTACTCAGCAGTGGCGTATCTTAGAGCCATAAAGCACATGTGTCTCATATGACAATGGGGCGGCAGAGGCTAATTAGGCGTGGTTCACAAGTCAAAGCGAGTGAAATCATCGCATGAAAAGCTTTTGCGACTTTGCTGTACTGCACTCAATTACAGCGGAATAAGTGGAATAAGAACATAGCGAAGAAGGCCACACAAAAAGGAAAGGGAGGGGAAGGAAACCGAAATGAAGACTAGAAGAGAGTGCGTGCTAAGGAAACACAGAGAGATGCAAATCTACTCAGTTGAATGCGTTCCACATTTCAGCTTCCACACGTGTTGTCAGCGCTGCTTTTGCTACTTTAACTACTTTGTCACCTTGATAATTTTATTGCTTTTCTTACAGTAACATAACTATAATTTTTATAAGCTGTAAGAATTTTAAAGATACTTTATTGTTTAGCTTAAAAACTAGTCCTTTGTTCAACTTTTATTATTATCCACTGATTTAAGATTAATTACTATTTGGTATACACCTTTTATATTCAAACATTCATGTTAGTTAAGCTTCAATAAAAAATGTATAGAGCTGTGCACGAATCAAAACAAAATATTTCAGCTTAAAAACTACTGCTTTGTTTAGTTTTTATTAATGTTCACTGATTGACTCTTCGTTTTGAGATTAATTACTTTTTGGTATACACTTTTAAATAAAAATTTATATTTAAACTTTCATGGTAGTTAAGCTTCAATATAAAATTTATATAGCTGTTGAGGAATCAAAATAAATCCGCTTAACAACTGCCAATTGAATTTACTAAGTTTTTCCTACGCGCACAATTGTTTTAGTGCATAACTCTAGAGTGGCTCTAAAAACTTTGATGGGTGTGTACAGTATATAGTGCATAATACGATTTTACACCTGCTTTACACCTGCTGCACAGCCAGAAACCAGCAGTTAGAACTTCATCATTATTCAAAAGTCAGGCAATCAGAACGACAACAAAAAAACAACAGCAAAAACTCTAAGGACAATGGGTATTGTGCAGTTTGGTGTTGGCCTAGTTTACAAATGTGTAGCTAACACATTGCACAATTTAAACAACGATGCCGAACAAGCTACCTTAACTATAATAAAAGCAACGACAACAACATTTAGCACAAGCAAATTATATAGTCAGTTTTTGCTAAGGAAAACGTGTGTGTTTTCTTTTCTTTTTTTGGCATACCATATGCAAATGTACACAGAATGCAGCACACACACTTAACACACACACACATTCACACACAAGCACACATATGTTGTCGTGCAAAAATCGAAAGCCAAAAGGATTTTTAGTGAATATTTTCTTGTTGCATTCGTTTTGGTTTTGCTTAGCTTGGGACTCGCATTTTTTCGTTTTGGCATTTTGAGCATTTGCTTTGTGCATAAAATACACACACTCATTTAGCAGTCAAACACACACACATGCACTGTCATAAACTAATACACACACAAAGATTAAACAGACAAAACGTACGAAGCATTTGGCCTAATGCCTTTGAAGGTCGCCTTGTTGTCTGCCAATTTGTTTTGTGGCCAGGCCAATTGCAATTTTGGCCTCATTTCGCTTGCATAATCATTGCTCACTAATTGTTGTTTACTGCAGGCAAAGTTTGTGCCATCTGAAATCGTTTCAAAACCAAACCAAACTTATCCCTGGCACAACGTTGCGTATACTTAACTTTGAGGATTATGACTATTTGACCAATGTAATAACAAGTAAATATTTATTCTGATTGTACGCATAACACGTTAAATAATAGTTATTTATGCCATGCCAATGCATGGCTAAATATTATATTTTGTACAACCAATTAACAACTAATTGGTTGGCTTACAATTTGCTTTTCAAAGTAAATTGACCAGATACTGAAATAGGTCTCCACTTTAACTACTCCGGAATAATTGCTGCATTCTCAGAATACAGTAGCTCATTGTTGCAATAGATACAGTAAATGTAACTAATTTCATTTGTGCAGCCAAATATTGACTACAAATTCTGTAACCTTTCGATAAATGATCACTAGTATTTTGAGGTCAAACCCTGAATTCGGGTTAGTTATCAGAGTGCGAGTATAAAACAATTTGTGCGTGTTTACCGGATGTTGATAATCCAAGGGAGGGCATCAACAACTACAGCTCCAACTACAACATCTGCGATAAAACCGGCGCAACGCTTTTTTCTAATTGGATTTGGGGGGCTTTAAGCGCGCTTGTAATTTCATTTACACCACAACAACACAGCCGGAGGGCGAGACATTTAAGTACATTGTTTGTGTACTTCATTGTTGTTGTTGTTCTGGTTCTTGTCGCTGTATCTTGTGCACAGCTGCGCCAGAAGCAGCAGTTCAAACAAAAGGCGGATCCGGAAAACACGCGCATTAATGCGGCGAATAAAGACAACAGCAAAAAAAACAAAACAACAAAAAACCGAATACGAAAAAAGAAATGTCAGAAGAAAAACGACATGAAACACGCAATAAGCGGCATGAACTGAAAACATTTTGGACGCTGAATTGGCACTTTTTTGGTGCTAAGCAACGCACGTATACGCACTGTTACACCCACACACACACATGGGTACAGGTGCGCCGCAATGTAGGCAACACAAAAGTAAACTCCAGCGACCACACAAAAGAACATAACAAACCAAAACAGACGACAGCATTTCGGTGTCGGACCTTTAATTTATAATGCACAGTGGCCAAAAGCTGCCATAGATTACAACAGTACGTATCCGCACGGTATCTCCGTGTGTTTACTGTGTGTGTTTGTGTGTGCCGTTTGCCCAACTTTGGCTGCTAAACACACTGTTGGCGGTCGCATTTTAAATAATTCAACAATTTGACACCTTTTTTACGCAGAATCCTATACAAATGCGACGGGGTTTAAAAGGAACCTTAGTCCCAACAACTATATACAAACGGGTTTATTGTTGCTCTCAAAATGTTGCTTTGTAAATATTTAATTGCGGTCTCAATACTTAATTTCCTTTGTTTGCTTACCTACTGACTAAATGCGCTGCCCCAACTTGGTCTTAAGTCATTTTATGGTTGGTTAAGTAACCATTTAAAAGGTGTACTAAATATCTTTGCAAATTAGTATGTGAATTTCAAGTTGTGATACTGGAGAATTAACTCAATGTTGCATTAATAAATCCACTTTACATGCGGCAAATGAATTTTAATTATACCAATAAATTATGTAGAGATTAAGTTAATTTATTTACTAACAGCTAACTGTCAACTGTTTGTTTATTACATTGTATTAATCTACATAAATTAAAGTAATTTTTTATAAGCCAAGTTCATGATTTATAATTAGTTTTCTAGTTTAAATAAATTGTAAAATACTTCACTTGACCCTTTATAAAGGTCATAAGCCGCTTGTGTATTTCGAGCTTAATATTAATTAAAGTTTTTGTTTGAATTTCTGTAGACCTGGTGATTTGAAAGGAGGAAAGAGGTAGGAGAAAGCAGAAGTTTCACAAATTACCAATGGGACTTTAGACCGACATTATTCGGTTGGCTTAAATGTGATTACCTCAAGAGAATATATACGGTTTTGAACTTTAATTAGCTTCAGGCTACTAGTTTATGTGGCAAACCCTTACGTACAAATTATCACTTAATCGACATAATAGACAATGAACTCAATGTTCAGACAAGCATAGTATTAAAATTGATAAACAAAACTGGCTATAAATTTCACTTTCACTTGAACATTTTAATTGCTGTGTAACAGTGCGTATGTGTAATTATCTATAGTTCTTTTGCAACTTCTCGAGCTGCCAAAGCGGATTTATGTGCGGTCTACAAAAACAAAAAGAGAAAAACTGAATTCCAGGCCAATTTGAAGCTTTTTGGGGTAAAAGAAACCTCTTCGGTTAACCACAATACTCAGTTAGCGGAAATTGAAAAGTGGGCTTAGTTTCAGGACAGGCAAGAAACAAGAATGTCAAACAGGCAACGAAAAAAAAAAATCTTGGCAACCACAAAGCTCAGCCAGAAGGCAGAAAACAAAAGGAAACAGGAAAGAAAACAAAAGACACAACGATTGAGGCCACAAAAACTTTGTCAAACAATTCGTTGCTTCCATCTACATTTCGGCAAACTTATTATATCGCTGCGCATTTTTCACAAATTGTTGTTATCACGCAAATACCCTAGGCACAGGCTGACAAAGGTATGCTTGACTCCACAAAACTCTGTGGCTTCTTAAAGCAAACGAAAGCCATTACAGTGTAACTGTCGACTGGGCAGCCATTTTGTGTTGTACCGTTAGGTACATTTGAAATTTAAAATGACGTCGTTTACAGTTCTTAGATGTGTGCTTAGCTGAAGTAATTATAATTCAGATTTATGACAAAGACTTAACAAAAGTTATTATGACAGCTGCCTGAGAATGACAGAAGCAGCATCGAAGAGCAAGAGGGAGACGCAGAGAGTAATGTGTGTGAAAAGAGACAGCAAGACACACACTTAGTCCGTCATAACACAGGGTAATTACCCTGACTGAGGGTATAACCATTTTATCATGTCTTTGCCACAATGAAGTATGAATATTTATTATGTTAAAGTCTTAACAACTTGGAGCTGTCAAAAATATATCTAATTAATGTGCTTACGACTGAATTTAACAACATTTGTCTAAGTAAGTGTATTTTGAAATTCTTGTTGAATTTGAAAATATTTTGGTCTTGTTATAAGAAAAAATAACATGATGTGCTCATTAAACACGTGCCTGCGTCTGTGAGTCTGTTATGTATATGACACAATTACTTAGCACACGTCACAGATTTTCACTCTTGCTAATGGCACCCACAGCAACACTTACTCACACACACACACACTCACCTACACCCACAGACACACGTGTCACTCACATCCACATCCACACACACACACACATGCAGTCGCCAACTTCTCTTGTGTCTTTCAGACATTTGCATTGTTTTATTTTTAAATATAAATTTACATTGCTTTTGTTGTGCTACAAAATGTGGGTCAAGAGCGTTGAATGCCACACAAAAGTTACAAGACATTAACTCAAGGACAATTGTTCATAATGACAATGCTGTTGGTCAATAAACACACTCTCAATAATACCAATAAACAACATTATTACCAAAGTGTCACCTTTTGTAACATTATGTAAGAATTTGAGCACACACTTCAGGTTGATTGATTACGTATACGCTCTGAAAGAATCACAGCAAAAAATCATTTGGAACCATGATGAAGATGGAGTAGTTAAGGAAATTAAATGAAAACTGTTTATATAATTGACAAGGGTTAACTGTTTGATATAAATGTTTTTAGTTCAACGAGAATTTTGTATAGTCTATACATTTTTATATCATTCAAAGTTTTCATGCTTTCTTTGGGTAGTAGATGTCCCTTTAAAGCCTTATAAATTAGCATTGTGTCTGTAATGTTATCCCTAGGAATATCAGAACTTTTAATCCAAATATTCCATTTCAATTTGGGAGAAAACCAGTCATCAACAAATTCTATACTTGTTTATACTTTCTTTTTAATTTTTCGTTTTAATGATCTCAAAAACAAGCACTCCAATTAATTTTCTACATGCAACTCAAAAAAATGCCTTGAATTACGTTAATTAAAAGTTTCCAAATATCCAATGAATTTTTTGCATAGAAATTTCCAAGTGTTACCAGCAAAATATATGGCTAAAAGTTTCCCACAGTGATTTGCAAATGAAAATTGAATAAATTAATTGCACAAAATTGAAAAGTAATTGAATAAAAAGTGTGTAAAAAATTGTAGAAACTCAATCAAGTCAGTGAATCAGCAGGGAAGCCTTACATGCAAATACACATATTAAAGCAAGGAGATTGCTTTCAATTTAAAGTTTTCCTTATCAATTATAATACGGCTGAACGGAGCGTGACTGGCAATTAACAAGCAATATTCCCAGATAAGTTTTTGGGTAAAACCGATAATGTAATGGAATGAGCACGTACGAGTTTAAGCGAAAACTTTGCTGATAGTCAGTCAATCAGGCTGGGAGCGTTTCACATGCAAATCACTTGCCAAACATGAAGTTTTTTTCAGGTTCGTGTTGCTGTCCAGAGTCAGGCTATCAGACAGGCAGGTAGGCAGGAAGGTAGTGAGGCCAATACAAACTCAATTTATGTGGGCCCAAAGCTAGAGGGAATAGCACCTATATATGCACAGATTTTAAGCAGTGTTAGCTGGCTTTGGCCATGTCCTGTGACAGGACACGCTCTGTACGTGAGCGGGCCAAATAACATGTGTTACGTTTGCCCAACGACAGCGGCAATGGAGACAAAATCCTAAGTCAAAGCTCGTGACAGGCACGAAAGAAAATTCACTTTCAGCAAGTTCACAAAATCAGTTGCCTTTCAACAATTTCAGCTAGTTTAAAGCTAAAAGTTAAAAATTAATTTAAACACTATGCTGCTTATATATAATTTAGATAACTATATAATATATTTAGATTGGTGGTTGCGTGTGTCTAAGTATGCACAGGAACAAAGTTAGCATTAACGAAGCACATACGTGGGGATACTGGCCTATAAATGTCACAGCAAGCAGCCATTTGCACGTCTTGTAGTTATTTTAAATATTTTATAAATAAACATAAACATAAACGCAGCAGCGACAGCGCATGACACGTGACTTTAACGCAAGTCACGTTGTCCACATGGCGTTTGAATTTTATCCATTTCCCTAACAAAAAAATGAAGAAAAAGTTAATAACACAGTACTGGGCAGAACCTCAATTAGTTGCGACCAGCAGCTTATGACAGTAAAAGCCAAAAGTCCGTGCAAATGCCTAATTGCGTTGCCTGTTGAGATCTGCGTGTCTCCAGGTCCTGACAACCTGATAAATTAAATATATGCGCTCGGTGAAATCTGCTTTGCTTCAATGTAATCAAGAAAAAAATTCGAGAATGAGAATGCGAATTTTTTATCATTTGCATAAATGCACAAAGCTCCAAGAGAGCGGGCAAGAAAATGGAAAAGCGTCCAAGGGAAACTGCAGTTACATAACTTCGGTTGGCAACTTGAAGTTTAGTTGAGCAAAGAAATAAAAATTACAATATTATAATAGTATAAGACTGGCAAGCGGAAATCTGCATGAATCTTAAAGCAGTTTGTCTGCACTGAAGCGAATGCACTGCGTCTGCGTAATGTTAAATAAATAAATATTAAAAGAAACTACTGCCAAACCAAACAGCTACATTAAAGCAGCTAGAATTTAAGATAAATGTTATAGAAAGCAGAAAACCTTGAACTGCAACTGTGGCACAACATTTTATACCCAATTAATAGCTGCTTAGCTCGAGTGTCTGTGCACTGAATGAGCTCATTAAATCCTTTACACAACTTAATCCAGTTACAAGTTGGGCATCACGTATTATGCCTGCCTGATTGGACCGCACGTTGGTCACACTCACATTAAATGAATCGCAATTCAGTTTTTTCGTAGCAACTCTCTCGATATGCATTAAATATGCAGTCAACATGCAGAACTCTCTGTGTCCCAGAGTGTCCTCGGTGCGTACATTGCGTATGCGTAATGTGATTAGCCCGAGTGTTATTGGGGCTGTCGCTCCGATAGCTTGACAGGCTCCAAGGTCCGCACAGTGGCCAACTGTAGCCTGAAGAGCGTTTGGGGAGTTTAATGTGTTTTGTTTTCGAGCGCACATGGAAAATTTATAACCATCGCAGATTTTTAAAATACACACGCAATCTGGACCACAATCTGCAGTGTTCTCCGCTGGGAGCGCCAATGTGTAAAGTCTTTTGTTCATAAAAATGTATCATTTGCCAGTTTACAATCAGCATATGCAAATTTCCATAGCATAAATAAATAAATATACGAATGGCATGGTAATAAAATGTAAATCTGAGCTATTTATTGGTTCCACTGTTTACTGTTTACTACGTTATCGCAGCAGTTGACGATAAACTTGTTTACTGGCCAATTTGCCAACTAATTTTGATTGACACTCTGAAAAAGTACGTGATAGACAACAGTGTGTTACATATTTGCAGAGAAATAAAATACGTTGAACAGGAGCTAATTAAAACTACTTGAAATGGTTGTAATTCAGTGAAAACTTTATAATTGCCAGACGAAAACTTAACTGGGCCAAATGAGACAGCACTTAGAGTGTGGACAAACTTGCCAAACTTTACACTTAAGCTTTTCTCTTATTTTACTGCCACTTAAGTGAGGATATAATATGTCTCTTACTAACACATGCTCTTTACTCCTTTCTTTTCTTTTCTCTTCTTTAATTATCTTGGTTTAGATCTATGCCATGCTGCACTAAAGATTCAATCGACATTCCGTGGCCATTTGGCACGCAAGCTGGTCAACAAGGATGCACCCGAGGACGAGGATATTCAGGAGATAACCAAAAAGGTGGCCGAAGAGTTGGATATTGATCTAACCGATCCGGAATTGAACAAGGCAGCTACCAAAATTCAAGCTTCGTTCCGTGGCCATAAGACTCGCAAAGAAGCCAATCCCGAATAGGCCGAGTAATGTACACAATTTCAATTTGTTGGTGTCGGCTGTTAAATCAGTCTACAGAAAAGATATTGCAAACAAAAAATTTATAAAAATACAAAACTTAAGAGTAATTAACAAAATAAATGGAAATTTGGTTAAATGTAACCATTGAAAGCAGCCTGCACTCTTGTAAACTTTTTAGTAAATATGTTAATTAATTACAAGTAATATTTATGAGCATAAAAAATTGTCAAAAAAATCAAACATGAATTCATTAATTTATAAGCAATAACAAGAACTTGATTAAATAGCAAATGCTTTGAGTTATAATAATTTTAGATTGATTTTAAGCAAACATTTGGAAAGATTTGCTAGAAATTTCTACGTAAATTGTAAATGAAGCCCAGCCCGAGCCAATTATTAGTGATCAGTGTAGAAACAAATTTAAATTCAATTTTGAATTCTTTTATTTATTCTTGATTCTTATGGAAATTTTTAGAGCAATTTAAATCATAATTTTATTATATCAATTTTCAGATTTCTATAAACTTTCTTTCAACTAATTTTTTTTTGTAATGAACCAAGAAATATAATTAACTTGAACTTTGATAAATAAATGGCAAAGCAGTGTTAAAAATGCAATTGCAAAGCATGTTATAATGGCACGATGTTCCAAATATATTGTAGGGCAAACAAATATGAAGACAAACCTAAGGGAAATGCTGAAACATTTTTGAAACTTAACCGGTTTGTCTGGCCAAAGCCAAAAACCAAAAAAACCAAAAAACCAAAACCAAATGCAGTGTATTGTTGTACCTACATAAACAAATAAAATATTTAAAAGAAACAAAAAAGAACAAAAAAATACATAAATAAATACCATAAATATTAAAAACTATATATTAATAATGAAAAAATTAAGAATTTTTAACTGATACTCGATGTTAAATGAATTGAATTAGCCCGCAAGGCACATTAGGGGTATTCCAGCGACAGCAGCTACAAAAAATCGTCAACAAATTTTTTCAGCGAGCTACTTAAACTGATAAACAAGAACTCAAAACTAATCTGGTGGCACAATTTTTGTTTTTCTACCAAGTGTACTACAAGTTTGTCTACTTGAAAATATATTATCAAAAAAAGTAAAAAAAAAATAAATATATATGTATACATATATATAAAAAAAAAATACGTACGAGTATTAAAAAAAAATTGGAGAAAATTTAAGAAAAATGCTGACAGCAAAATTGCAGCAAGAAAAATTGTTACAAAGGCAACTACAAAAGAAATATTTAAAATTCAAATTAATTACTACTAAACAAATAAATAATGATGAGCATTAATATTATATTAGAGATCAACGTAAAATTCTACTAAAATGGCATAAAAAAACTACATTAAACCAAAGTAAATAGAATTTAAGAAACAAAATATTTATGAATAAATGATAAATTAAAAACAAGAAAAGAAAAGAACAAAACTAAAACTAAAACACAAAAACGCATATACATCCAACAAAATGAACAAGAAAACAGCAAAAATAAAATGTCCCAACTAAATTTTAATTGAGTAATAAAACTAAATAAAACTCGACAAAATGCTAAAAAGTTAAATGTTTTTTACTCAACCATTTTTATTTAGTTTTTGCATAAAATGACAGCTTCATTTCCAAATAAATGTAAAGTGAAAACCTTGCACTCAGTGTTCTCCAGCACATTTAACGATTTTCCCTATGCCCTGAGGCTTTCCGCTCATCAGTGGACCTAAAACAGTTGTGCCGCTCTGCTCGCTTCTCAAGGTCCATTGTTGCATTTGACATTTGCATTTAAAGCCAAAATGGTAGCATAAATAAAAGAGTCTACAATTCAGTCAAAAGCATTTCTAGCCAACAATGAGTACAAAAATAGACGTAGTGCCATCAGCTGTCTGATAATTTTATTGATGGCACAGTAGATTCAACTTGGCTTACTTGTACGGCAAAACCAGGTGGTACAGTGAGACAGTTGGGGAAGAAAGAGATAGAGATGGCCAACAGCTGCGGTTGCTGACTGAAGTGTGAGCAGCGAAACGCGAACTTTACTGGCACTTTTGACAAAGTACACAATCATGACAATGCCACAACGCTGACAATCATGATGATTATTATGTTGATAATGATGAAGATGATGCTCGTGCTGATGATTGTGCTGGGAAACGAGACTTGCCAGAGTGACGTGAATTTCAGCAGCGCTGGAGCTTGACCTACAAAAGTGGCAGGGAAATTTTAGCAGAGCTCACTGGACTGTTAAATGCCGTGTGTTAAGATGCCACATGATTGTGTGAGGGAAAGCTGTCTACCTTGTGCATACTATTTATGGACTACACACGAATGTTAGTCATAGATACTTAGATATTTCTATATTTTCAGAAGCTTGCTATACCCTTGCTACAGGGCACATGCTGCCAGCTGTGTATACCTTCGCTGGAGTAAGTAAATTTCGTAAGCACCAGCACTTGAGCTGCCAATGTGACGGTGCTTTTAGAAACTGTTTAACCTCTTTGGATATAAATTAAATTTATCAAATATTTAAATTGTGAGCCAAAATTGAAAACAAATCCACGGAGAGTGCAGCTGAATTGGACAAGTGCCACATGACGTATCAGGTGTGACTATGAGACTTGAACTTGCCATCGAGAATAGACAGAAAGGAGGGCCGTGTGGGGCGGAAAGACAATAGCAATTTGCAATTGCTAGGGCAATTGCATGTCAATTGCAGTTGCCTCCAGTGGAACTAAAGGAACGACTAAAGTGCTTTGCTGCTTCGCATTTGGCATGCCGTAAAATGCTATTCGTTTTCTTTGTTATATTTCTTTTTTTCTGTTTCGCCGACTTTTTCACGGCTCACAAATATTTCAACGGTAAATTTATGCGCTTCCGTTGCCACACGGAAATACAAGTTGCAAAAATGGGAAATTTGTAAGCTATCTCTGGCTTTCTTGTGTGCAGCATGGCGTATGCGCAATTTATGAGGCCTTCAAAAACAAAGCGTTCGTTGAGTTAGTGCTCAGAGCATACAAAAGAGCTAAAACTAAGTGAGCAATGCATCTTCTAGCAAACCACAAATTTTATTTAAATAGTTGTTGACTACTTTACCACTAAACGATAAACAAACAACATTTAGACTAGTATTGTGGAAATTTGTAGTTTCGATCAGAGAATGCTAGACAAACAATCATTTCAATCATAGATTGACCTTTACTAAGTGCTAACTCTGCTCTTTGCCTTTCCATTCAATTCAGTTTGCAATTTTAGCTATTGAAATCATTATTATTGTTACGTTTTGAGTCACTCAACAATGTTGAAACCTCATTCAACATTTATCGCACATTTGCAGCTGCAAAACACATCAACTTTCCATTTCTAAAAACCACTTTTAAACGTCAGCTGAGGTTCGCAGAGGGAGAGAGAGCCAGCCGAAAGTAAATGAAATCCGTGCCAAATAAGCAACAGCATCCAATCAAAAGAACCACACTCCCAACTGCAGCTGTTTTCACACCTTTTTTGTGTGAATTTCAAACCGCAAAATATGGCACAGAGTGCGCCGACAAATCCACATTCACAGTGAAGACATGCTATATGCGACAATGTGTGTGTGTGTGTGTGTGAATGAGTGACGCAAGAACACCATTTGCAGCTGTGTACTGCAAGCTGTGCATTATTTAAAAATAAGCATTGCGTAGTTTTAAATTCTAACTATTAACATAGCTATACAAATCAGTGCTGCTCAGTTATAGCTAGATTTTGGCATTTTATAACTTTAAAGGCTGGTAACCTATAAGATTCCTATTACAAGTCTTGTTAATAATTGTATCTGTTGCTTCAAAACAAGTTTGATGGTCTTAGTAGAACATATAGTTAAAAGCTATTAAATTTTCATTTTAAAATTCCATCTTAAAATATCCAATATTTAGTGGCATTTAAATTTTACTAGCTTTTTTTTAGCCTCTAGCGACAGCTTATTTCCATTTTTTAAAGTACTCCGTTTTTATTTCATCGCATTTGCGTTGATTGTGCTTTGTGAAAAGCTCACAATTGATTATTTGCCACTGAGAATTGCAGTTCGAACTTCATTTGTTTTGGCCACTCAATGGACGACAGCTGTCCTTTGGCTATAAGGACGTACCGCCTGTCACGCTTCACTTGACACTGCTGCCTTAGCTTTAGCCAGCGGCAAGCGTGGCGTATACGTAATTCTTTGGCCAACTGCCATGACACTTCCTGTCTCCTCGCATACAATGCTCCTCCTACTCCTACTCACTTGTGTTCATTATGTCGGTAGCTGGACAACAAAGCCGGCGGTTAAACAAGTCTTTTCAGCAATTCGGTTTTCTATTATTTTTCTTTCCGCTAAATTGTAATCTTCAACTAACATTTGAAAATTTTCTTGTAGTATTAGAAGTACTGGTAGTTTGTCGAGTTATTACTATCAGCTTATAGAATGGTGTGGTCTTTAAAGTAAGTACTGTTAACTTGCACTTATTTGTTCTAATTACTCTATAAATTCGGTCTGAAAACAAACAAGTATGTTCAGCTCCACTTGACGTCATTGAAAACCATACGCTACAATTGTTTCACTAAATTACAGCTTGCTTAATGAGGTAATGATATTTGCAGCTTTTATTCTACTATTAACACAAAGTTCGCTTTGTGAACTAGGCTAACAATAATTTGTTTTCAAAAGTAACACTTACAAATTTTCAACTAACTTGTGCACTTTAGGGCACTTTACATTTCAAACTTTATTATCCTTGTAGTTGTCTTTAAGTTTCAAGAAAAAACTTCATTTCGAATGCAAGTGAAACCAAATTCAGGTGGTTTTATTTCATTGAT
This sequence comes from Drosophila acutilabella, assembly GCA_035046005.1. Taxonomy (NCBI): domain Eukaryota; kingdom Metazoa; phylum Arthropoda; class Insecta; order Diptera; family Drosophilidae; genus Drosophila; species Drosophila acutilabella. The sequence goes on along the minus strand of JAWNOK010000024.1, from coordinate 7,496,335 downwards.
GAGCTCACTTTACAAACTAAAATTAATTTTGTATGGCTGTGACGTATAAAATCTGGCAATCAGTAAATAATTATATATTTTTAGACTTATGGCGTGACTGTTCTGGTTTTAGTTGAAGTCAGCAAAGAGGGGTAATGAATATAGTTGACTTTAAAAGGCTTAAAAATAGAACCTACCATAACTCTTTATACCGTATTCCATTCACATCAGCAGTAAACTATTTATAATTTTGTTAGACAGCAAATGTTCAATCGTTTGTTGATTGGTAGTGCCACCAGCCAACAGCCACCTGGCAGTAATTACAATTACTCTATTTATTCACTGTCCGCACCACAATTTGGCACGGTCTATTATTCAATTTGCAGCTGTCAGACAACAAGTTTCCGTTGGTAATAATAATAATAATAAAACTAATGTACATAAATTGAAATTGTTCCAATCTCTGCGACGGTCATTCACAATTGATTGCGTATACGTGCTGTTGTACGGTTTTATCATTTTATACTTTATTTTTTGTTGTCAGCCGGAATGGTTATTATGCGTTCAATACAGTCTGTTTATATTAATATTTATTATTTATGTAACAATGATATGACAAGCTGGCAAAAACCAAACCAAACCAAGAGTATTTAAATCGATTTTTTACCCAATTTCATCGACAAAGAGTTTTTGGATTTTTTGTTTAGAGCTGTAAAATGAATTCTGTTGCTAAATAAGTTTTTCAGAGAATTTTTTTTAAATTAAAATATTGACAATAGCTTCGTTTTATGATTTCTTTTTGATGAGAAAATAAAAATTGTACCCTTTCCTTGTGACAAATTTTGTCTTATGACTCGCTTGAACTTTGTGCAACTCTTGATGAAGGTACAAATGTGGGTGTTTATAGGTATAACAAACCATTTGCCATTTATATTTATAAGTATTGCCCGACAACGGCATATTGAACACTTTATTGTCACAGACAAAGGATTAACCGCAAGGACACAAGAGGAAAGAAAAACCGCTCAGTTCTCGCTGGGCTCTGCTGACAACTCTCTGCCAGTTACACAAAGGCCACCACAAAAGGATATCAGCGTCGTATTGTTCGGGTTAACTTGGAGTAGATGCCACTCATTTCGCTAGACCCACAAAATGGCATTTAATTTTTCATGCGGTTCATTATTTCATCTTCTTCTTCTTTTATATATATATTTATACTTTTTCTTGTCGGCAGTTCGCCTTTGTCTTTAAATGTTATAAATGACGACTGTGTTGTGTGACATAACCCAAATTCTAGTGCCATTCAGCCTAATAGTCCACTCTACTCACCTTTTTCTGTGTTTTTACTTTTTGCGTCTTTATTTTTTAGAGTTATTAATGCCTTTTTTGTGTTTATTACATTTTATTATGATCATTTTGTGCCCTGCCGTTGGCAAACTATGTTACTACGTGATTATGGACCCAAATAATATTTTACACATTTATGAGCTGCATCATTCCACTGCTTGCCATTGGGACATTTCTTGGCTGAGACTGTTGAAAGCACTAAAATGGCTAAAATGACTAACATGACCAGATGGTGCTGCTTCATTTTGACTTTAACAACTGAGTAAGTTACACTTTAAGCACGTGAATATATGTATAACTTGATTTAAAGTATAATATATCGATTGGTCAAGGTGCAAAATTTAACACTTGAGTCTTTTAACAGCTAAATGAATTGCTCATAAATTAATCTTGAAGTTCGATTCAGTTTCATGCACGACAGCATGAATTTCTTATAGCTGGCTGCAGTTTTTCAACTCAACACCTGCGGCATAAAAACATAAAAGGTCAAAGAAAAGTTTGAGGAATAACAGAAGCAGAAGCAGAAGCAATAAAATTGAAAGAACCAAGAACCGAAACAGAAACAGTAACACGTAATCAAACATGAGAAATCAAATGTTATTACACCATTATGAAAATGTGTACACAGCGCGTATACTCAACGCTCGAGTGTTTGAGTGAATAGCAACAAATATAGAAAGCTTCGATTAATTATGTGTATATGTAGGTGTGTGGGAGTGTGTTTGTGTGAATTGCAAAAATACGATGTTGAATCTTTGACCTTTCAGTGTTTACAAGGTTGGGTTTGCTTGAAGAATGCCTAAAAGTCAGCAATAAAAATCATATTTATTATATCAAATTGAATATCTTGCCACAATATGGAAGCCACTGAAAAGTGAAAGCATTTAAAGCAGAAGTTAATTAATTTTAAATTATTTAAACCAGTAAAAATAATGTAAGCACAGAAATTGTGCAATTACCATTAATACCAAATGTTAACGAATTTGTAAGGGGTTTTTAAAAATTAAATAAAATATTTTAAGCTATAAAATGTATAATATAAAGTAGAAATGTGAAACTCCAGCTAAATTCTCACATTGATTGAAATGAGTCAATTTGTCATATTCTTCAAAATAATAAAATTTATGCTGAGGAATAACTAAGAACCCTTTGAATTATTGCTCAAAAGTTGTAAGTAAATTAATTTTCTCCTCCAAACTTAGTTTAGAGATCAACTAGCATAGGCGTTGAATTAATTTGTTTAAAAATGTATATTTGCTAAGTATTTGAATCGCTTTACAAATAAACGACAACAAAATTTATCTTATTAACTTGACTATTGTACTCAACGATGCCCTACCGTTATTTGAAGAGATGGAAATTTTCCCAAATCGCGATGTCATTGCTGCGCTGCTTTTTGGCCATAATGTACCTATGGGCCATGGCCAGTGCGGCAGCACTGATACCAGTGCCGCATCAGACGCAAACAAAGTGGTTATTTTGGATTACATCGGTGCAGTATTCGTTGACATATACATCACTAATGCCATTCGATTATTTTCTTCAAGGATATGTCATTTTAGTCGTGATCCAATTATTGTATCGCTTATTTAAGTCCAGTCGCTGTCGCTTCTTTGGATCTGTTAAATTTTTCGGTAATATTCAATTTTATAATAAGGCTTCTTTTGATAGACGCCTGCTCCTGCACTTTGGGCCATATTATTTATACTTTATTGTCAACTGGTTGGCCAGCATTTTCTTCATCTATATGACTGTCTTGTGGCTCTACCATCATCAGGTAACAAGAAAAGAGACTTGTATCTTTTGCGAACTGGCATTGGTGATTATTTTCAAGCTGATTGTTTTAAGCAACGCAATTGTTCGAACTGTGCATGGTTTTATTATTCTCAAAATATTTAATACGGAGCCAGAGGATTTTATACGCAACGTCAACAATTTTGGGGAGCATTTGAAACTGTTCTTTCTGCTGTAAACAAGAACTACAACAGATTCAATTTAAATAAACAAAAAAGATTCGCTAAAAAACCGAAACAAATGAAGTGAAAGAGCAGCATTTTATGTAGATATCATTTATGCTTAAAGTGCGCATTAAATTGGGTTAACCGCAGATCCACATTCGATGAGTTGTCAATCAAAACTACTTTTAATTGAATGCAAAAACAGCAACAAAATATAATTTGTGGACACTTGTCTTAAAAAGAATTAAAAAAAATAAAAAGTGAGAAATGTCGCAATGGCCACCAGTAAATAACCCGTACTAATAAGTGCCCTATTTTATTTAGAAGTTTTTGTATTCAGAGACCATAATTACTAAACATAAAACATTCAAATTTTACTAGAGCATCTATTAGCTCATAAAAAGCAATATAGTGAGATATATATAATAAGCCTTGATAGGAGTTTAAAATAGTTTCATGAACAAGTTTTCAATGTCAAATAAAATAATAGTCACTTACCGCTCAATATTTTTTAACAGCACTGAAAGATAATAAAATTGAATTAATAATATGTACAATCATATATATTTTAAATTAAAAAAATTTAAAGAAAAAAAAGAATATTAAAAAAGGTTAGTTTTTTTTTTTGTTTTATTAGGCTTTAAAAACACTCACCTCTTTGTAAAGTTCAATAAGAAATATGTTTATAATTTTATTGCATTGTCTACATTCATCGAATTTATTTAAAACACTTCACCTACTTGACTACTGGATCTAATAATAAGCATTAAAGTGAACAATATATAATTAGCTTTGATAGGAGTTAAAAATAGTTTCATGCTTAAGTTTTCAATGTTAAAAACAACTCAAATCACTTACCGCTCAATATTTTCCAACAGCGCTGAAAGCTAATAATAAAATTGAATATTAAAATAAGTTCAAATTATTATTGTTTTTTTTTTTTTTTTTTAATTAGGCTTTAAAAAACTTACATCTTAGTAATGTTCAACAAGAAATATGTGTGCAATTTCATTGCATTGTCTACATTTAGATGCTACAATTTCGATTTCGGCTTTTCATTTTGACTCAGCGGATTTATATGGGGGATTATCACTTTTCACTGCACAACACTTTTACTCTGGACATTTCATTTTCAATTATATTCTGCACAACACTTTACACTTCACTTTAGATGCTGCATTTTCGATTTCTGCTTTTGATTTTGACTTAGCGGATTTATATTGGAGATTATCACTTTATCACTTCACTTTTCATTGGACTTTTATCCTGCACAACACTTTAGATGCTTAATTTTCGATTTCTGCTTTTGATTCTAGCTCAGCGGCTTTCTATTGGAGATTATTACAAAAAAAAAGTAAAAAAATGAACTGCGATCAGCATTTGATTTTTAAGTAGAAATACAGGCGGCGCTTTACTTCTCTACAAAACACTGCACTTTTTTAATTCACTTTTTACTGTGGACATTTTCATTGCAATTTTATTCTGCACAACACTTTACACTTCACTTTAGATGCTGCATTTTCGATTTCTGCTTTTGATTTTGACTTAGCGGATTTATATAGGAGATTATCACTTTATCACTTCATTTTTCATTTGACTTTTATTCTACACAACACTTTAGATGCTTAATTTTCGATTTCTGCTTTTGATTCTAGCTCAGAGGCTTTCTATTGGAGATTATTACAAAAAAAAGTAAAAAAATGAACTGCGATCAGCATTTGATTTTTAAGTAGAAATACAGGCGGCGCTTTACTTCTCTACAAAACACTGCACTTTTTTAATTCACTTTTTACTGTGGACATTTTCATTGCAATTTTATTCTGCACAACACTTTACACTTCACTTTGGATGCCGCATTTTCGATTTCTGCTTTTGATTTTGACTTAGCGGATTTATATTGGATATTATTACCTTTTACTCTTGACTTTACACATCACTTTAGATACTGCATTTTCGATTTCTGCTTTTTATTTTGACTCTGCGGTTTTATATTGGAGATTATTACAAAAAAAAAAATAAATAAAAATAATAAATAAATACTGCGATCAACATTTGATATTGAAGTGGATATAAAGGCGGCAAGCCTTTTACTTATACACTACTACACTTTTATACGGCTTTTTATTTACTGAACTGCACGACACTTCACTTCATTTCACTTTAATTTTTATTTGATTATTATGCACAATAATTATGATTATTATGTAGCATACTTGTCGGCTTAAGCAAAAAAAAATTGCATATACACTTTACACCATTTCCTTTGACATGCTGATATACAAAAAAAAAAAAGCGCAGCCCGACAGAAGAGTACATTTTACATTTTGTAAGCGCATAAGAGCGAGCGAGCAAACGAAATTTTAAGAGAAACGGACACGAAGCAGCGCATGCATTCGGATGCCAACGTAAGAGCGCGAGCGTAACAACTTACAACAACAGCGACCTCGACGAAGAGAGCAAAGACGTTGGCGCACAAAAGAGTAAGGCATTTTAGTGGGAGTGTGAGAGCGTGAAAAAACATGGCGAAATGCGCGCAAAACGTGGTTATGTTGGCCGGCACATGGGACTCCGCTGGCAGGAACAATTTTCAAACGTTAATTAAAGTAGTTAATCCATTATACCCTTCAAATATTTTATATGCATTTTATGGACACGAATCCACTCTTTCGTTTGACGTATGTTTAAAGCCGATTGGACGAAAACTAACCATTTTTTCAAGCTCGTTACGTGGAGCATACAGGTGGGCGTGCAGAAAATAGCGATGCGCAAAAGGAACTAAACGTTTACAGACTAAGGAAAGGAAAATCGTTTGCGCTGGAAGCTTTCAATTTCGAACTCTGCTTGTGGAAGCGAGAGAACGAAGTAATGGAATGGAATGGAATGCGTATGCATTCCAATGAAAACGGAATAGCGCGAGCGTTAGAATTTACAATAAAAACGTTTACCGACGGCGAAACAGGGATCAAAGACGAATGCACATAAATGTAGTGGGAGCGTGTGAAAAGAACATAGATAATTTTTCAAACATTAATAAATGTAGATAATCGATTATAATTTAAACATATTTTTTATGCATTTTGTACACACGACACCACTCTTTCGTTTGACACCTTATTTAAACCGATTGGACGGAAATTAACTATTTTTTTCAAGCTCGTTACGCGGAGGACACAAGTGGGCGTGTAGAAAAATCAAGTGCGCAAAAGGAACTAAACGTTTAGCGAATATCGAACGCGAAGTTGCTTGCACTGAAAGCTTTTAATTTCGAACTCAGATTGGAAAAGCGAGAGAGTGAAGTAAATCTAAAAATAGAATCGTAATCGACGCTGCGCATGCATGCTAATGCAAGCAGAAGAGCACAGGCGTAAGAACTTACACAATCAACGTTTACCGACGGCGAAACAGGAACAAAGACGAATGCACATAAGAGTATAAATGTAGAGTGGGAGCGTGGGAATAAAACGTAGATCATATTTCAAACATTAATAAATGTAGATAATCGATTATAATTTAAACATATTTTTTATGCATTTTGTACACACGACACAACTCTTTCGTTTGACACCTTATTTAAACCGATTGGACGGAAATTAACTATTTTTTCAAGCTCGTTAAGCGGAACACACAATTGGGCGTGCAGAAATGACCAATGCGCTAAAGAAACTAAACGTGTAGTGAATATCGAAAGTGAAGTAGCTTGCGCTGAAAGCTTTCAATATTGAACTCCGCTTGCATAGCTGAGCTTTTGCATAACTGAGGATCTTAAAAGCTTTTGATATGTATTTATAACATATTAGTTAGCAACGGCAAGAAAACAAAAATATAAATAAAGTTAAATTTAAATAAGTTAGCATAATTATTTAATGTAATATAATAGTGAGGAGTCTAATATGAAATAATTACATTTTTAATAAGAGAATCTATTTTAAGTGTTCGAAAAAGACTTTTCTGCTAGTTATAATCCCTGTTTATCTCTTTGATTACGGTGTCTAAAAATTTATATACTTCCAATTATTATTTTGATGGGATGCGAGCAAGCAAATTATTTCATCTTTTAATAGAAAAAGTAGAAACATTTTCATAATTTGTTCATTTGTAATCTTAAAGATAATCACTTTGACGCTTTTCGGTCACTTGTAGGCACCACAAAAGTCAATCCCATTTGAATAATTTTCGCATTGAAAGGCCTCGAATGGCGACACAGACACGAGAGTTAAGCGACTGTGGGCCGATTGAAAGTGTGTGTGGCAATGAAGGCAGCAGCGGAAACGGAAGCTCGTCAGCGTTGGCTATTGCGTGGTGTTGAAAGGACATGTCGCTGCATATGACAGCTTTGATTGAGGCCATCAATGACAGCGAAAGACATGATAGAATGGTTGCCAGCAAAAATGGCCTCTGTTGGCCTCTTTGGGACTCTTTCAAGCTCTTTGCTGCAAATGGCTAACGCAATGTGGCAGCCATAAGTGTAGACAGAAGCTGTTAGCGGCTCAATGGACCATAATTACAATAGAGACAGCTCTTGCTGTACAATCCCTCAGGCAGTATACATAAATTGTTAAGGAAATTTCAAATTTATTGTTTAACTAAACTAACAAAATGTGTGTCTGCACTCAAATTTAAGCTAATAACACAATCTGGATAATGTCAGACAAATGCATTTATCATCGTGCTGAACAAATTGGCAAACGACTGCAGCTTTCCTGCTTCCAAGGCAGTACATCCCTCTTCCCCTCCTCATTTACCCCGACGCCCACGATTTGGGTACATTACTTAGTCCTACATTGCTTTGAACAATCAGGCGAGCAGGTGCTCCAAAGGCGTCTGACAAACATGTCTTATCAACATTTATGGCACTTTTATGACACTCGCACACAAACACAACCACACTTATGCCAGCACACACATACACTGATAAAAGAGAGGCTTAGACTTCTCATAGACTTCCCTTAGATACCTAAAATCCTTTTAATAATATTAATTATAAACCACCGAAGTAAAATAAATTATTTTATTTCTTTTTATTTATTTTTTGCCCGTAGTAAATGTTAAAAATGTATTAAAAACTCTGAGAGTGCTATGTAATTAATGTTTGCTGAGCTAAACTTTTTTTCTGACAGTGTATTGATGGATTGAACTGCAGGTATTAAACTTTGTCGAGCTGCGAACCGGGGCAAAAATCATTCAAGTGCAAAATAGAGCAATAATCTTGGCACAGTTAAATAGAGAGAAAGAGACACAGAAAGAGAAAGCGTGAGGAAGGAGGTGGGACAGGGGAGTGACTAGTAGAGAGGCTGTGCTAAATGTAGGCGGGGTAAATGCAGAGCATCACGACATGCATAATAAACAACAGCAGCAGTTGCCCATTTGTGGGCGTGTCACAGAAGAGGCACGATGCCGTGCAATGATAAATTTAATAGCACAGCATGCGAGTACTCAGGTTAACCCTCGATCCCTCCCCCCAATCCGCCAAACATCTCCATAGATTTCGATTCACTTTGACTTGGCAATGTCCTTGTGAGACCATAACGATGTTATGACTGACCTTTGTACGTATGCATGTCTGTACATATATTGTACAGAATGTACAGTAGTTATTCGCATGTCCCAACAGCACACTCAATTCGATACGATTCGAGGAGTACTCACTTTTGGCTACTGCCTTTAATGACTGGCAGAGCAGCTGCATTAAATTATTGAGTTGCCATCAATACATGGAAAGGACTTACCAATCCACACAGCTGCCCAATGACCAAATAGCCAAGCCAAGAGCAGTCTCATCATCGGCATTATTAACAACCATGATTTTGTTCAGCTGAGACCAACTGGGAATTTCCACAGAAACAGACACAACCGATATGACCTGTCATATATTAAAATGAGAGCTACAAAAAAGGTAAAATTGCTATGCTATTTGTACCGCATAATGGGTGTTCCACTGCGGCAGCTGCTGTGGTCAAGACAACCGCCTAATGTGGTACAGTGGCACACCCTGTAGACGACCTTTGTAGGCAACAGCAACTGCCAATCTATTCCCATCTGCCTACCAACAAAAACTGCAACGCATTTAAATTATTTATATTGCAAATAATTTGATTGGCAATCTGCATTGAAATACTCACAAAAACACACACATAGTATCACACACACACACACACAGAAAGGTAATTTCTGGGAAAAAAAATGGCATTCATCAGTCTGGCGGGGATTTTGGAAAGTGCTGCGATATAGGTCAGGGCATGTAAATAATTAAGGACGGAGTTGGTAGTGTTTTACATGAACTAATTTGTTCACTATTCCTCTCGTTTTCTCTTTCTCTCCATCTGTCTCTTTCCCTTTTATTCCTCCTTATACACAGGTAGAAAAAATGTTTTAAAAAGTATTACAAAAGGCACATAAATAAATATATATATATATATTCGATAAATAAAACTGTAATAGCAACTTAATATTTAAATTGCTTGATTTTTATATAAATTTAAAATATTTTGAATTTTTTATCCTTTTTTTCAGTGCACGACTGGTCTTTTCGGGCGTTTTTAACTTCCTTTGTGTATTGACCACGTTGCTTGGCTTTCATCTCGATGTTATCAGCGTTTAATAACTGCAAATATCTTTAAATGCTTTCATCGCTATATTCGCTTTCATTTCCCTTTTCACTTTCATTTACTGGTCTCTTAGTAATTATGTGTAGAACACGCTAATGAGGTCTCCTGCCCTGGGGAGGACTTAATTAGTAAACGGACTGCGTAACTATCGATGAGGTGTAATGAGGCTAAAATCCCAGCTACAAGCTACACAGGAAAAAAACCCCAACGGAGTTGCAAGGGAGAGTAGTACTTACCTTTTCAGAATTAATATGAGTCCAGTTTATTATAAAAATTTCATTTTTTTTTCAATTATTTGCTAGCCAATTTTGGCTTGCACTTGGTACGATTTCTTTTTCAGTGTACAAGCTGAAGGTTAATGGATATTTAGCAAACGAGCTTCATTAGCTTTGTAGCCAGGTTAATACCGGCATTGCCAAAGTACAACAAATTATCGTGTCTGAAATCTAATATTATGATTGCTATAAATACAAATCAACTGATAACTTAAAGTGTTCCATGGCAAATATATTTGTCAAACAACAAAACAAGCTCTACTTTAAAGCTGGCTTAGCCCCCATATCGATTTCATCTGAGTTGCCTAGAATTTGGGCATGTTTAGTGCGTAATTGGCCCAAAGGCTGTCACAGGGCTCGTCATAGGCAATCGCAGCAATCGTAGTTGGCGTCTTATATATGCTAATGTCATGCCGTTGCCATGTCCTGGAGTCAACTAGATACCGTAGAGACCATCACAGAGACAGGAGCACATGGGTGGAAATCTTTTAGCGCTCACGTTTACTACTTGAATGCTCAACAAAGGTCAAATGTCGTGCAGGAAATATGCTAAATATGCGCAGCCAGTAAATATGTCACTGCCAGACTTTGCCTTGGGTGGCAAAGCAGCAGATTTTTATTTTTTTGCAGTAGGCAGTGGTGTAGGTGGAGGGTATCCAGGCACCCAAACAATTGCCACTTAAGCCATCGACTTGCAGCTGTCAATCAGCGCACTAAGCGGAAGAGGAGCAAGTGCAAACAAGGAAATTAATTAAGTTTATGCTAATTAGACGACTGCTGCAGTGATGCCACAATTTCTCAAGTCAAGCTAAAGTTGAAAATATTTAATATGTTATTTAAATAGCTGGCATATTAAACACACAGATATATCAAAATCTCACTAGAAAAAAATTATTTGCGCACACATACATATACATGACATGCTATAATTGAAAGCTCTCCCTCTCAAACGAAATTCTGACGCTCCCCCCCTCTATTATCGGCTGTTACTTTCACAGTGATCTACTGTCTGATGCTCTCACTCACACTACTTTAAATGCGCTCTCACCAACGTTTGAGGCTCTCATCTTTTAGTCCTCTGCTTTGTGTTGGCTTCAGTGCTCTCTTCGTCGCTTGTTTGTATGTGTGAGCATTGCCATCGGCTGGGCTCAAAGTCCAGTTTACCGAGTTCAAAGTCCAGTTTTACTATTTAACTTCTGCCAAAAGGTTCTAAGGTCGAATATTGATGGTGCATCTTACTGTGGCGTTCTTCCTAAGAACTCTACTGATAATTTTGTTACTAAGGCTGCAACTCCAGACGAACAGAACAAGTAGAAATAATACACTAAAGTTTATAGCTTATAGCATTTCTAAAATTCAGCCACAAAATAGCCAAAACTCCAACTCTAAACTGGCAGTGGGAGCGTATTAATTATAGCAAGGCATATGGCACGTACACATAACGTAGCGCAAATGAAATTTAAATCAATTGGCTGGCAAATTTGCATAATGGCCAGGCCCAAAGGAAAACAACAACAACAACAGCAGTAGGAAGAACGGGAACAACAATAGCCCAAAAGCGGGCCAAACACATTATCAATCACTAATCGATAAAATCGATAAGGTAAACCGTTGCATGACCTCGGAAACACCAGTTTAGAGATGTTGGCGTGAAAAGAAATTGTAACTCCTCAAATGCATTGTATTAAGTACACTGGAAAAAACTCTGTGTTAACGGGCTTTGTTAGCCCTAGGCATTTAAAGTGTTGGGCTATAGTGAAAGTTCTATGAAAATTATATGGAATACTTATTAAAAGATGTTTTTTTTTAAAAGTGTAGTCAAATCAAACATTTTAATTATCAAATTTTGAATTTACAAAAAGATATATCATAAATTTTCACTAAAAAATACCTAACTAAAATAGTATTTAATTTTTTTATTATTATTAAAATAGTATTTTAATTTAATTTTTTTTTTTCAGTGTACATTTTTAATCTGCGACTCTTTATTATGTCACACTTTGTTTGCTTTTGCTATTAGCCTCATTGGCTGCTCATCTCTGTCAACCGCTAATGGGCCATCTCATGTATTGTTTAGCAGCTAATCGAATTTACAGCTGATTAAATCATTCCATATCGCAATGACTGCACTTTTATAGGGTATCCGAACGGACGTAGGATGCAGATTAGGGAATTTGTCTCACTGTCTTGCACATCCTTCAATCATTTGTGTTTCATGATTTATTCATGCCGTGACTTGCAACGATTTAATGGCGATTTATCTACAAATTGTCACAGTGGTTCCCTAGGGCCGACAGCTTGTGGGCGTGGCGCAGTGTCGAGTTTTATAATCTTACTGTGAAATGGTTTTAGATTATTTTTTTGTTTTTCTCTTAAATTTTAAAAGCTGCAATTAAAAATTGTAACTTAATGCGTCTACCTAGAGTTGATCATAAAGTTACCCATAGAGATTATAAGGAAAATATTAAGTGAATATATGTTTTAAATAAAAGACAAGTGGAAGTGGTTAAATCATATGCTGGCGGAACTTTCAAGTTACCCAACAACAATTCGAAGCAATAAACCAAAAAATAATGGCTGAGTAATGTTAAGGCCAATGTTATGCACGTGTGGAACACCGGAACTGAAACATGGCCGAAAGAAACACTCAAAAGTAAGCACTCAATTCAGCTATGAACCTGATAAAAGGACAAAAGCTTTAAGCTTACAATACGGGGAAAGCCAAGAACTTTGTATTATCCTGTTAACAAACCATTGAAGAGAATAAACTATAAATTTAAGTTAGTTGCATTGACTTTACTTAAGTTGACATAATTTTCAGTTTTGTGCTATGTAGTACATAAAATTCCTATTGAGACACACACTGGCGTTTATATAGTAGTATATATGTATATATATGATAATATGTAACTGTATAACTTAAAGCTTGTATTTATTATGCTATTTAACTGATTCTAAATCAATTGTCTCTAGCTTATCATATGTCCTGTCCAGGTCACTCTATCTCACTCTTAGTTTAGTGCAAATCCGTATCGTCTACACGCACCGGTTTGCGGGACAAATACAATACTATAATCGTAGTCAGGGCGCTAACCAGGAATATGACATCGAACCAACGATGATAGAAATTAAAGTGCAAATTGCCAAGCACTTCGGTGATTATAACTCGATATTCGGCAGGCATATTCATGCGCATCAGCAGCACCGAAGAGCAGAAATACATGCCCATTATTTGTCCCAAAATAAGCACAATTATATTGCTCGATTTGCTCGAAGATATGCGATAGAAGAACTGTCAATAAAGAGGAATTTTAATATAAGTCGACTCTTTTTCTTAACTCGAGTCTTTTACCTTTGTGAGGGTCAACAACAGACCACGTATGGAGGTGACTACAATGCAGCCGACCAGCAGAAAGGAAATGTGCTGGTTCCAAAAGGCCAAATCTATGTCAAAGCCACACCAGTGTACGGCAATTTCAAGGCCACGTGTCACCGGATCCTTGCGTCCGACGCGATCAAAGATGATGTTAATGCAGCACTACAAAATATGAAGTAGTTTGTTATTAGTTGTATAACTTATTCTACTGCATACAAACCATAAATATCTTATACACGCAGTAGACACTAAAGAAATGTCCGAGCACATTGAAGTATTTGCCCTGCAGCGTTTGAGACCAGCGTTGGCGCTCTTCCATGTTCTTAAGAGAGCTCAGTTCGAGAAAGACCGAGCGTTGCAGCTCTTCAAGGCCATAAACCTCTTGCTTAAGCTGGTTAATGTCTTCAAGGAAAGAGTTTGCTATGTTAACTAAGAGCTGACTTAAAGAGAGTGGACACTTACCCTCTCCATTACTGGTTGTGCGCTGTACAGCCGATGTTAGCATCTCCCAAATTCTGGGCTTTGTGGGATGCTGTTTATTGTGATTATAGAGAGCCATGGCAATGCGACGTTTCTTGCCGGTCAACATGTCCACAGTCAGCGCAAGACGACGCTCAAAGCAGATGATGTCATTGCGCGAAACGGGCCTGCAATAAATACAAAAACACGTACATGAAAATTGTTAGCAACGATAAGAGAACCAACTCTGATTACTTAATGAAATAAGTCATGCTGGTGTAGGGATAGTTGACGGCACCAAAGCCAGAGAGTATGGCCATGACCGTCACTCCAATAACACTTATGCGGGACACTCCCTGCTCAATGGTGAAGATGCCATGTGAAGCGCTCAATAGTGGAAAGGGTTCACCAATGCGCCACAGGCCATACAAAAAGACAAACCAGCAGAGTGTCGTCAAGATGCGAACCCAACGATCGGAGACTGCAATAAATATTAAATTATTAAAACTTGTAGTTAATCTTGCAATTAAAGCAGCATACAGAAGGAAATGCTGTGTATCACAGAGTAGCAAATGTATATGGGTATTAATGCCGTCACCATAAACAATAGCAACGTCAGCCCCAGTCGCCAATGGAAATATCGGGAACTTGACTCAAGTACGCCAATAATTTCGAATATAATTAACTCGAACATTGTCACCGACAGTGCAAATGTTGAGGAGAAAATCAACTGCACGGATATGTGACGTATTTCATAGTGCTTGAAGAGCTGCTTATTGAAAAACAGCCAGCCGCCAGCAAAGAACAGCATCTGAAACCAAAGAATGGAATGTTTTATGGTAAATACGACCAGTCATAGCTGGAAACTTGAGTCGCTTGCCTGTGAGACGAACACGATTACGCAGTCACCGAGGAAAGCCATTTTATAGCTGATTCACAAGTTATCTCTTTGGTTATTAGTTTTACTATGACATTGCTTAAATATAGTACGTTTTGGGTCCTGTTTTTAGCGTTCCTGGCAGTATTGAAATTGCCAACAAGCAATATAAACAAAAACGCCGATAATGTCCGAAATTGTCGTTGCCAGATCACGTGAACCACGAACAAGTTGCGAGATATCGATATATTTTGTGATCGGCATTAGTATCGATGTACTCGATACCTGAGTCGTGAGAATGTCCCACTACTATCGCGGCCATTGTATTTATCACCGCACAAACAGCTGGACAATAACGAAAACAAGATTTAGTGAAATTAGTTGTTTTAGGACATGTAATTGTTGTAGATGTGTAACAATTATGCTAATTAGTTAGCCAAGTGCTAAATGCAATAAAGTGTGTAAAATACAAGAAATAAAATGTCGTGCTATTATCGCCAGCATGAGGAGGCGTCTGTGACAATTCCAAAATATTCCGTTGAGAGTTCTGCGGGGATCACGTATTATGACATCAAGGTATTTATTATAAAGCTTGATTTATGACTCTTAATACTAAGCATTTGTCAACAGGTTCGTGTGGCGAACGTCGAATGGCTTGTGGAGAGGCGCTATCGGGACTTTGCGCAACTGCACGACAAACTCGTCGAGGAGACTTCGATCAGCAAAAAACTGTTACCGCCGAAGAAGGTACGCCCACCGAAATAAAATTAATTTAGTGTACACCATACAGTGTACACTGTGCAATATACTGTACTTATAGTGACTTGCTTATTTCAGCTAGTGGGCAATAAACAGCCCGCATTTTTGGAGCAACGACGAGAGCAACTGGAAACTTATTTAAGAGAGTTGATCATCTACTTTGGCAATGAGCTGCCACGCCTACTTGCCGAATTCTTGGAGTTCAACAAGTATGACATTATCTACCTGCTGCAGGATCTGGCCAAATTGTTCAATGAGAGCGGTGATGCGCTACTGAGTGCCAAAAAGGAGTACAACCTATCAGCCCTGGAGGTAAGATCTGAGCACAGTTCATTTTTCAGTAATTTGTTTACTTTGACAATTCAGTATTTTTGTATAATTTATTCTTAACACTTATTTGCCGTTAATACCGCTTAACATGTCCAAATTGTTAGTAACCCTGCTGAGCCTGGTTAGCGACCGTTCGCTGCCAATCCAACTGGTTCCAAGTCGCGGTATCAAGTACTCCATGGGCGCATTACATGTACCCAAAACAAATTTCTCGGCCGAGCTGCAGCACACGTTTCGCTCGGAGCAAAACTTTAGGAGCATCAAAAGGCTGTCTAAGTATGTCAGACGTCATAGCCGATGGCATGATCTGCACGATCAGAGCAAGCGTTTGTATTTCAACTATTTGCTCATGGATCCACGCATTACAAATGGATTAAAGGAGCGTGCCAGGAACATGCATCGCATCGATGTGTGGTTGACCTTTCTACGCTCCATTTTCTATGTGGGCAAGGGCAAATCGTCACGTCCTTACGTGCACTTGCGTCAGGCCCAAAAGCTGCTGAATTCCTCTAATCCCCATGTGCTGGCCAAGGATCCGAAGCTGGCGCTTATTGTGCACCTCTGGCAACAGCAACGGGGAGTGCTCTTACTACGTGGCTTCCATGGCATCACATCGAATGATGCACATAATCGTGAGGCTGCAATGATCGAAGCCTTGGGCATGAATCATTTGACCAATAGACGCTTGGGTGTCTACTTTGGTGTAGTGCGTAATAAATTTACAGCTGAGCAGCGTAAGCAATTGGGAGTTGCTCTGCTCCATATGCTACTCTCCGTCTACCTCAACTGGACGGAACGTGAACTGCAGCCGCTGCAACTGTCAAAATCCCTAGAAAGTTAATCGATTTATCTCCTTTGAAACTTGTCTAAACAATTTGTAAACGACTGTGATTAAATTAATTGTAGTAATTTTAGTAATAATCAGAGTTTGTGTGTCTTTGCTTCAATTCCAGGTGTTTGCCATCAGTGAACGTCTCGCCCTGCCCTGTCCACCCAACAATGAGCAGGGCGGCAAGTATGACTTCTCCCACGTGCTGGACTTTTGCACACAACTGGCCGCATTGGTTGTGACGCCAGTTAAGGATAATGCCAGCTTCGCACAGGACTATAACACGGTGGATGTGCCGATTGGACGCAGCAATATAATTCCTAACCGTTTGAGCTTCAATTTGAATGCATTCCGTAATCTCAAAACACTAAAGTTCTCAGCACTCTCGACGGAAAACATTGTGGACATTGAGCTGCTTAAACCGACACTACAAACAATTTGTGTGCACAACACAACAATTACACACATCAATCAGGTGCTGCTCTGCGATAATCTCCATAAATCCTGTAATGTGCCCAGCATTCTGCCCGAGCATGCGGCATCCGACTCCGCTTCCACCTCCAATGGCAACGATGAGTTGCTCCGAACAGATGCCTGGACCGAGCTAACAGAATTGGACTTGACGTGCAATCTGTTGACTCAAATCGACGGCAGTGTACGTACAGCTCCAAAGCTGCGTCGTCTTGTGCTCGAACAGAATCGTATTAAGAGCATACAGAACCTAGCGGAGCTGCCACATCTACAGACTCTTTCGCTGTCGGGTAATCTGATAGCTGAGTGTGTGGACTGGCATCTGTCCATGGGCAATCTGGTGACTCTGAAGCTGTCACAAAACAAACTCAAATCCCTGAGTGGTTTGCGCAAACTGCTCTCGTTGGTTAACTTGGATTTAAGTTGTAATCTTATCGAAGAATTGGATGAGGTCGATTACGTTGCCAATCTGCCGTTGCTGGAGACGCTTCGACTCACTGGCAATCCGCTCGCAGGCAGCGTCGGTAAGTTGTATTAACTAAATTTAGTTAAAGACTTAAGACTTAAAGACTTCGCTTTCTTTCTAGACTATCGTCCACGCGTCTTGGCGCGTTTTCATGAACGCGCTGCTGAAATCTCACTGGACAATGAACCTGGCACACAGCAGGAGATGGACACAGCTCTAGTGCTGTCCGCGCTCTTAAAGTCCAAGCAACGACAACGACAGAAATGACCTACAATCACTAAACAATTCCAATTCTCATTCCACTACTTAACAAACCTTTTCAACCAAAAGATACTTCAGTTTAGTTTATTTACTCACAAAACGAGTCTTTTAAAACTCGCAATCGAAATTAGACCACTCAATCACTTGATATTTATATATAATTTTTGATGGACACAAATTTTGTTTAAATTTAAAAGTTTATTTTATGTTTTTGTATGTATTCTTGTATTTGAATATTCATGTTCTTGTGAGAGTCTACAAATTTCAATTAATAATATTCATTGTGCAATATTTCGATGCTCATCTACAAAAATGTATAATGTAATATATACTCGTAATATATGTATCTGTATCTGTTAATGAATGCATTGTCAATTAGTCAATTTTGACGCTAAATCTAGTAGTGCTGCCAATGATGTGGATAATCGCGGGGTTTCAGCTTCCCTGGCGCTTTATATCATTGGGGATGATGGTGGTGTTGCTGCTGCTGCTGCTGGGCATGATAATGTTGCTGCTCAGCAGCGGCGACTGCATCAAACATGGGCGTATGCACCTCACCTAGAAACTGTGGTGTCGGTGGTGCATTCTGCTCCGATAATTCACCAATTAGCGGCATATCAATGTCCGTGGATAGAGCACTCTGGCCGTAACCAGCTATGCCGTATGGCTGCTGTTGGTGTTGCTGCTGGTGTTGATGCTGCTGCTGTTGTTGCTGCACAACAGATACCTGTGCATAGTCGGCGGCTGCTTGAACCTGCTGTGGATCTAGCATAACGGGAGCTGCTTCCATTTCACCAAATTGTATGGGAGCGGGCTGTGGCACTGGCAAATGAGAAACCGGCTCGGGTTGAGGCTGTGGCTCACGATGTGGCTCCATATAGTGCTGCTGTTGTGCGTCAGGTTGTATATGCACCTGGGACTCTGGTGGTGCCATCAGATGATGCTGCTGTTGTAACTGATGATGATCCTGCTGCTGCTGATGCACAACGACACCTTCTCCAGGAAGCTGTACTATATCATTGTTATCATCCATGGGCTCATCCGCTGCATCGGCCATGTCTGCACCCTCGCCAGAGGTTTCACCATCGCGTCGCACCAAACCCAACATGTCCAGCATATTTCGTTTGACGGCATTCTCGTTGGCCGCCTCTAAACTGGGATAACAGGTGCTCAAACCACAGTTGGCCAAATGCTGAGCCATTTTGTTGCCATTGCTGGTGGCAAAGCCGCAGATGCAATGCATCTCCTGCAGCATATTAACTTCCATAGCGTCCACAAAGTTGCCATTGCATTCAACACCATGACGGAACTGGGCACGCTCACAGCAAGTCTGATAGTTGCACTTGACGCAATGCAACCAACCGCTGGAAACCATCGATTATTAGTAATTGAATTGTTAATAAATAGTTTACTAGTGCTTACGTGTAGTGGGTCTCCTCACTGGCGAAATCAGTATTGCACTCGGCACAGGTCTTGCCCTCCAGGAAGGCAAAGAACACGGGTCTCTTATAGGAAGTAAACGGAGGCTGTTCACGATGATGTGTACGTATCTTGGGCGGCGGAATCAGCAGCGAGTTATTGAGTAGCAGACGTACTGGTTTATTGGTCTTGGTCATGCTGACGTGATGCAACACCATGTGCTGTTTCAAATCTCCCTTCTCCAAGAAGCTCAACGAGCATTTCTGACAACGTAGCGAAAGATCTCGCTGATTAACATGCTCATCCAAATGCATAAAGTAGTGCTCAATACGCAGCGTATTGACTTTACCCTTGTGCGTGAAGTAAAATATCTAAAAAGAACAAATATTAGCGAAATGATTTAATTGGATTTGTAGGGCACTCACATCAAGACAGTAGGGGCACTGCAAGAAGTTTTGATTCTTATGATCATCGTAGAAATGGCGAACCAGATCACGATGGGAGGAGGAACGATATCCACAGGCATGACAACCATATGGCAGCTCCAGTGTGCTATGGACCTTCTGCAGATGTGCAGTAAGCAAATGCAGTGAGTTGTGACGCTGCTGACAGATCAAGCAGTAATAGGATGGTGATCCATCCGTCTTCGTTTCGGTGGGATGCATGATTTGATTGTGCTTGGCCAGCACCGACTCAGTTGCATGTTTCTCCAGGCAGAAAAGACATTGGAACTGATGTTGTTTACCCTCCGGCGAGATATGCGATACCAGATGCGTTTGTAGCTTTTCATTTGAGTCGTACATGTCACCGCTAAAGCAAATGGGACACTCAACTGCTCGGGTTAGGTCAGCGGGATTTGAACGCGGTGAGCTATATGGGAAATGCTCATAGAACTCTTCGGTACCATCGCTGATGCCATAGTACAGTTCTTCTAAGCCCTTCAGTTCATCCTCTTCCTTCTTGATGACAACAGGCAGTTTCTCCTCCTTCGTATCCTTGGACTTTTTGATCTGTGCTTTGATGGCTGGAGCAGTGGGTGTGCTTGCCTTGGGTGCAGCGGTTTTCATAACCAGCTTTGATGCACTAGACGCTGTCTTTGCACTTTTGGGACCTGCAATTGGTGGAGGAGTGCTGACCGTGCCACGGCGTTTGCTGCCAGCTGGTAGAATATCCTTTTCACGTTCCTTTTCTTTCTTGACTTTGCCATGCTCCTTGGATGAGCGCATATAGTCCGAATCGTTAATGGCTGAAAGCGAGCAAAACTTTAGTTTGTTGTTGAGCAGATTTGCTTTGCATTGATTCAGGTTCGATCCAGCTATGAACTAACCAACTATATGCAACACTTTATAAACATTAGCCGTTATATTCATCATAGAAATGCCTTAATCGTTAAATCACTCCAAAAATCATAATGTGGCAAATAAAAAGTACAAGTTTGACATAGTTTTTTATATAAATTTATATAATTTCAGTTATATCATAGATTTTATTTCGTTTTTGTTGTTGCAATTTCTTTTTTTTTTTTTTTGTTTTTAGAACAAGTTAACACATTTGAAGAATGCCAAAAGTAAAATTATATGTAACTCAGTTTTTAAATGCTGACTCATTGAAATATATCACGTTTAAAATTATAAATTAAGCTCAAAAACTAATGATTGAGTTTTTATAAACAATAGGAATTGTATAGTGATGTTATTAATTGATTAAATATTTAACAACGAGGCATGCATTTGAAGGCATTATATAAAAATTAAATACATTTGTTTTGGAGTGACTGAACGTAGAGGCAGATACAATATAATTCGGGTTTGGCATTTCTTACAGCTGCTGCAGCATAAATGAGACTAAATTAGACTAATATGACTAATCACGAGCTATATTCTAACTAGCGTTGATTTACTAACGTTTCTTGAGGCGTTTCGGAGCGGCATTCGCTGGAGTCTCCTTGTAATTGGGCGGCAATACGCTCCAGTCCTTGAAAGGATTTGTGGCAACCTGAAAAATTCAACATTAATTAGTATACATCTCTCTGTATCTTAACTGTTTTCTAATGAGTTTTGTTAATTATTCAAGTGCTACTCACCTGATACAGACGCTGTGTAATGGTCTCATTGGTGGTCACTCGAGTCTGCTCGGCAATGTGTATGATGATGTTGTTGAATGCTTGCAGTGCATACGTTCCAAAGGATTCGCGCCATACAAGTTCATCCAGAAATTGCTGAATCATTTGGCGTGAGAGCAAAGACAAGGTGTTCTGGAACATGCGTGGCACAATGCGACGCAGATACTCCATTACGGCCGAGTTGTTGTGCTTTGCTGCGTTGTCAGTGGCCGCTGCCTGCACAATGTTCTTGAATCCCATGCTAAAGAGCGTAATCTTGTCCACCGTCAAATCAATGCAAATGGTGCTGTCCTTGTGCACCCAACGCGATAGAGGCTCCAAGATCGCCTGAAAACGTTTCTTGTAGTTGCGATCGCCATCGGTGATTGGTTCTACGGCACGCAGCCGTATAGATTTATCCGCATAATCATAGACGCCAAGGACTTCCACCTTTACCTGGCGCTGAGCTCCATCCTGGGACGTGGTGCCCAAAGAGATGACACCAACCTGTAATTTAAATAATAAGTAAAACACTTGTTTTTAGCTGAAAGTAGAAAAGCATTACCTCCACAAACTTGCCGGGACCACCCAGCTTTTTACACTTTTGATGAACAGCTAAGGTGCAGATGGCCCTTAGCCATGTGTAGATGCCCTTGATGTACACACTGTCCACTTTAACCCACTGCACCACATTTTGAATGCTCGTCTGGCAAGCCCAATGGTAGATGAGCTTCAGCAGAAACGTTGGCGGATGCTGTGCTCCCTCGAATATAGAATTATTGAACACAGAGACGAATCTATATGGACAGCAATCGCTAATCCACACATAGCCGCCAGTATATGGAAACCGGCTGATATCCGAGTAGACGCCTAGAAGGAAGAGTGCAATTTATTACCAAGTTAAATGAATAAACACAAAGTTAACCTAATCCTTACCCAGTTTAAGTTCGTTGTTGCGATGATTGATGCAGTGTTGTTGTGCACGGAGTAGTCCCTCTTGAAGCAGCCACTCGCAGAACTTGTTGGGCGTTAGCATCAATACCAGTTTCACCTTGGAGTCCAGTTTGCTACGCGTAGCTGCCATATCCTTGATCTTAAGGAATGGCTTGGCCAGCACCACTAATGATGGATATGTCTTGCCCTGCATTTTTGTATCCTTGCCATCCTTGGCATCTTTTCCCTCCTTGTTGCTGTTATCATCATTGCTGCCCACTACTAGTCCACCCACAGAGTTCACCTCTGCCGGGCGGAAGTTCTTGGGTGGAGCTTCACCACCCAATCCTTTGCCACTGGACCCAGAACCCTTGCCGCTCTTCGGCTGTGGAGATGACTTGCCGCTGGAAGTTCCACCAGCTGCCAAAGATGATTTTCTGCCCGCCTTTGGAGTGGATCCGGACGGTGCAGCTGCAGCTATTGCCTTTTTACCCACTGATAAAGCCAAGCG
Organism: Drosophila acutilabella; assembly: GCA_035046005.1. NCBI lineage: Eukaryota > Metazoa > Arthropoda > Insecta > Diptera > Drosophilidae > Drosophila > Drosophila acutilabella. The sequence continues at coordinate 7,473,379 of JAWNOK010000024.1, read as the reverse complement.
TTTGGCTAGCGGAACATCATCGTCGCCCTCATCTGATGATTCCAAGTAGGCAATGTTGGAAACATTGTTGAGCCGTGGTCGACCACGGCCGCGGCCAGTGCCACCGCCGGCAGCGGAAGGTGCAGGCGCCGGTGGAGGATCTGCTGCTTTTGGTGGCTTCTTCGGCAACGTAGCTTCCTTTAACTCTTGCAACACTTTGCCCTTAAATGAGTAGGCCTGAAACACTTGGCCATTAAATAGCTCTTTTCCTTCGTTTGCATTGACGGCTGTCTTGAGTGCATTTTTCACCGCATTGTGCTCGTTCGTAATTTTTTCATAGTACGCCAACTGTGCTGGTGATAGCTCCTCCACCCATATCTCCATATCAAGTGATATATCACTTCTAGTAACGCGCGTCATTATTTCGCACGCACTTGACTATGTTTTGTATAGTTATTTATTAATTATTTGCTTCAAATATCAAATGACAGATTATTTTTTCGCCGAGGCTGTACCGTGGATGTACCTGCGTGCACAGTGTGACCAGAGCAGGCGTAGATGGTAAATCTGTAAAAATACTAGAAAAATGCTGAATTGGACTGCAGTAGATAACTGGTCACACTGCGTTGCACATTAAAATATTTATTTATGTATTTTAAATAAAATTTTGAGTTTTAGCCGCTATATATGTTGTTAAATTATATTAAATGAAAATGGGATGTGTTTGTTTGTTCATTAATTAACTAACGCTTTTAATTTAATAAATTTAATGTATGTTTTTGCTTCAATAACAGAATGCAGAGCTTTATTAAAGTATACAGTTAGTCTGCACTAAGTTACACATTGACAATGGAGTAGTGGTCTGGGCTGAGTCGCTTGCTGTTAGGCACACGAAGGCAGCGGTTCGAGTTCCAGGCCCTTCGCTTTGTCTTTTGCCTAATTTTTAAAATTAATTATTTACTGGTTGTACTTTGTAATGTAATAATTCAATTAAACCTGTAATTTTCCACTTGTAATAAACCGCTACGCAGCAAATAAATGTATTTATGACGCCGTCTATCAATCTTATCATTTAAGCCAAAGCACCATTTAATTTATAATTACACAAAGTACCTAAAATACCATTTTCCGCTATGTATAGCATTTAATGTATATATAAATAGTTTGAAAAATCATGATTGGATTGCAACTCAGTAGTTGATTAACTCTGCACTTATCAGATAAGTTTATTAGGCATTTCTGATGTCATCTACGACCAGGTCATAAAGTATTTCCTTGACATTGAGACCCCAGAGGAAGTCAAGGTGGTTCCACTTTGTTTCGGGCATACGATAAGCACGTTTCAAGGACGCAGGATTCATGGTACGCCGTAGAATATCCACATCGATCAGACTAGCGAAATAGTCGTTATCGCTGTAGTACAAATAAATTGGAACATCCATGCCCTCCACATCGTAGTTGGGTGCTATCTTGCTGCCATACTCGTTTTTGTTTCTCGCCGATCCGTAATCGAATTGACGGAAGTAGCCGGAATTATATTCCTGCAGATAGTGGAACATTTGGTTGACCGAGCAGCCAGCTGGAGTAGTAGCCATAATTTCGGGCATCAGTGTTGTGTTCAAATACGGGGAGTCCCAGCCACCCAGGAGGAAGAGCACATTCGTGCACATCACTTGCGAGAAGGAGTTATCGCTGCACAGCAATGATCCCATTAGCTCCATGGCCTTGGAACTGGGCAGAAATTCGGCGCTGCCGAATAGCTCAATCAAAGCATTGGGTTGTCCAAACAGTGGTCCTGCCACCTTGGCCAGGGGACTCTCCATGTGACTCATCCAGGCAACGGGGGCCAACAAATGGGCCGAGCGAATGCGGTTCTTAAATCTCTTGATCATTGAGTTGAGCACGAAGAACGAGGTTGTGCCCTGGGAGTGACCGACGTACTGAAGGTTTTCCTCACCGGTTTGGTACAAAATGTTGTCAATCATAGCGGGCAGATCGTATATACCAATGTCGTGCCATTCAAAGGCCCAGAATGGTTGGAACACTGGTGACTTGGATGCATGTTTCCGGGAGTACGTATTGCCACGGGCATTGCCCATCCACACATCGTAGCCAGCGTCAGACAGAATGAAGGCCAAACCGTTATCCGGGCCACTTAGAACCCAGTCTGACGAGGAGCAGAGCAGACCATGCATAAGGAATACTACAGGGCGCTGGCCAGTGGGACCTGTTTTCTTGGAGTAGGGAATACGATGCATGGTGAGAATATAGCCATCTGAAGTCTGTACTTGATGTTCCTGAATTGGGTAGCCAAATTTCTGCACAAGAGACACCTGAAAGGGATAAATAATTAAATGTATTTATTAATTTAAATGTTAATTTATAATTTAAATTAATTATTCTTACCGTTGTCACCGAACTGCTGCGGCCCCCATCGGCGGGCAAGGCTAGGACCAAATAAGCCAACAACAGTTGCGTAACTATAAAGCGAAAAAGCCACATTTTTAAATAATACTTTATTTTTAGCCAATTACTTAGTGACGAACTAACGAAGCTACTGTTCCTTTATATACCCCACATGGCGTTAAATCGACTAATATATTATGCCTAAGCTTCAATCAAAAGTTTTGATAAGCATTCAAAGATAACCCAAACTGATTTACAGCGAATGAAATTGATAGATTCGTAGGAAATACCTGTTCACCTGATTATCAACTGTCTGTCGGTTGATAACGTGTGGGGTAAAGAATAAATTATTTAAATTGGAAACGGACTATTTTTTGGCGTTGCCACATCAGTGTAAATAGATTACGCATAACAGAGTGACTTACTCTGTTAATAACATTTACAGAAAACAGTGTTACCTGATGTCTACATCTTAACATTTTCAGACCACAGGGTGAGCACGCCGTCAAAACCAATCAGTTTATATATTTATTGCTTAGGTTTGTGTTTACAAGAAGTTCTCTAGAAATAATGCGCGATAGAAGAGACAGAGAACGTGAACGTGACAGAGATCGCGACAGGGATCGAGAGCGGGATCGGGAACGAAATCGAGACAGAGATAGAGACAGAGAACGGGAGCGAGACAGAGAGCGAGACCGAGAAAGGGAGCGCTATCGCTCCAAATCTAAATCTCCATTGCGGAGCAGCTCACATCGGTCCAAGTCGAAGAAGAAAAAGTCAAAGAAATCAAAAAAGTATAGACACAGCCGCAGCAGCAGTCGCAGCTCATCGCGTAGCACAACGCCAGAAAGTTCGCGTAGCAGCTCCCGCAGTCGCCAGAGCAAAACTCGCGACTACAATTCACGTCAGTCGAAATCAAAGTCAAAGTCCAGATCTGTATCCGTGTCCCAGCGTAAAACAAGAGCTCCCAGCGCGGAGGCCACTTCCCGCCAAGCAGCCGTAGCTAACTCCTCATCAATTAAAGCCATTGACTTGCTGGATGCCAAAGTGCAAAAAGCATTAGAAACCATTGACGAGGACGCATTTAAGCCATCGACTTTCTTTAGCACACGAGACCGCGAGGCTCCCGAGTCAGACAAAGTAATAATTGACTTGAATAAGGAAACAGTCACAGTAGCCAAGGCTGTTGAGGACCAACCTTCAAACGAAGACGAAATATTTCATCCCAATGTGAGTTTTACCAATTAATGTATTTTGTTTTATTTATTAACAATTGTTCGTTGCAGTTTCTGGGCGAATCTGAGCTGAAAGCGGAGAAGTGGGTACGCAAACTCTACAATTATCGACGAAAGTATATTTAGTAGTTACAGACAACTTTCTATTTAAAGAATAATAAACCCTAGAAGTATAACAAACAGCTTAAAAAATATCACTTCCTGTCTTGCGTGCTCGCAGCAATGCTTCCTGGGGCGTTAGTTGTTCGTTGGACGAGGGTTCGTTAGGGCTACCATCGGCCTGCAGTTTGCCACCTTTAAAGTCTTCAATAATCTTCTGCGAGTAGACGGCATTGAACAAATCCAGACTTGTGAACTCCGATTGAACCACTTCCGGCGCCTTATATGACACATATGGCTTCAATTTGCACCCTGTTAGATCTGGCACAATGATGTCAGGTATTTTTTCGGGAATCTCCACAAATTGGCCATTGACTGTGATACCTGTGTCACGCACACCTCTTTTGTGCATGGCCACCGGCGGATTTTCGAGCGTTCGTTGTGCTTCTTTCACCACACGTGTTCCGCGTTTGCCGTAAACATTGAATTTACGAAAGTTACGCTTTCCAGACAACTGTGCTGTTGTGCTAATGCCGCGCTGTTGGCACTTGAGCGCCATTGGCAACAGTTTAATACAATTTTGCATTGTTTTTCTCGTTTGTGAGGAACGCTTGTTAAATAACAACTTGAGAATGAGCAGCAGTAGAAAACAGCTGTTTTTAGTATTTGAACAGTCTGGCAGCCCAGAAAATACAAACAGATATCGATACTTGTAAGAAACTCTTGTTCTGAAATGATATGAAATTGAGCTTTCACGTATTTCGTTGCGCTTGAAATACTCTCAGCCTTCAAGCCAAAGCTAACGTTATTTTAGATTAGTATAGTTCCATATCTAAACAAGAAAAGCAGAAGTTCGCATACATACATTCGATAACATAACAAAAATGGCGTCAGCAAGTGAGTAAAACAAATAATTTATTATCTTTGGTTAAAGCAAAAATAAATAAACTATTTACTATTTAGAAGACAAACTCGATGAAGACTTCGAGAAACGTTTGCATGACCAATTTTGCTTTAAACAAAACGGAGAAACTGAATGTGATCCCACTATCATTGAGTACTTTGGAGTTTTAAGTCTCACCGACGTGAACGCGCCAGATCGCAAACTTTGGTACATTTACTACTGCAAGCAACAGGAAATAGACGAGACTGTGGATCGTATTTTCCAAAAATATGGCAAAAAGAATATGTGCGAGCTATTTAGGAAGCCCATATTTAGCGGCGTGTCCATGCGTACCAGAGTTAAAACTCATTTCACCGAAATGAAGTGGCATGTAAAAGGGAATCTACTGGAGGCTCCTCCAAAAAGTCACTACAACGACGAGCGACTGACAAAAATCATATCAGACCTATATTTTGAAGAGCGGAAAATGCTTTACAATTATGTTTGTATGACGTACAATTTAAACATTAAACACTGGAAATAGATGTTAAGAAACACGCAATACTTAAAGCTCTGTGATTTAAATAAAAATGAAAATATTATTTAAAAACATCTCTTCATAACAACCTTGTTACACTTCTTTTATGCACGGCTAGCGGAGGGTTTTCTAGCTTTGTTAATTCTTTAATCACAGGCATGCCGATTTTGCCGTAAACATAAAGTCTTTGAAGGTTACTCATTCTAGCCAGTTGTGCTATTTGTGTTAATTGAGAGCTATAGCTTGTATCGTTTTTACTCTTTGATGAAACAGGTGTAGAAACAGCTGCTTGCTGGAGTGTTAACAGTCTGGCAGCCCTAATAATACCGACAAGTATCGATACTTGTAAGCAACTTTTGTTGTGAAATGACATCTAATCGAGCTTTTAAGTATTTTGCATCGCTTGAAATATTGTTTTGCCTTTATTTAAGCAGAAGTTAACGTTATTTTATATTAGTTTTATTCATATCAACACCAGCAGAGGTTCGCGTAAATACATTCGTAATCATAATAACAATGACGTCAGCAAGTGAGTAATAACAATGAATTTAATATTAACCGAGGAGTAATAAATAAACTATTTCAGAAGATAAGTTTGATGAAGACTTCGAAGATCACATGCATAATATATTGTATATTAGGCCAAAACTTGAAGGTATTGACCTCACACTAATCGAGTATTTTGGAGTCTTCAGTCTCACCGACGTGAACGCACCTGAACGAAAGCTTTGGTACATTTACTACTGCAAACAGCCAGAAATTGACCAGACTGTGGACCGTATTTTCCATAAATATGGCAAAAAGAACGTGTGCGAGCTATTTAGGAAACCCATATTTAGCGGTGTCTCAATGCGCACCAGAGTTAAAACTCATTTTAGATCATTGAAGTGGTATGTGAAGGGAAATATAATCGAGGCTCCTCCTAAACATCCCTGCAGAGACGTGCGAATGGCTAAAATCATATCGGATTTGTATTATGAAGAGCGGAAAATGCTTTACAATTTCATTTGTATGAAACACAATAACCTCGTTAAATATTGGAAGTAATTGTTAACTTAATGTACAATAGTAAAAGCTCTGTGATTAAAATAAAGTATCGATATAATTTTCAACTATTTGACTTGGCCTTTAAATACGATACGTAACAGTCAAAACGTCGAGTCAGTTAACTGCTCAATCAAAAGTCAATCACTTAACATGGCTAAATGTCAACAATCTGTCAATTGTGTTACACATACACACAAAGACATTCGGTCCCATAAATATCACCAGAAATTCTTCATTTCATTTCGACTTCAACTTTGAGAAGTCGTCTGGAAATCTTGTTAATATGTAAGTAAATTAGAATCAGAAACAGAGAGTATTCCGTTTCACGTTCTTTAATTTTTAATGAAGGTCGGACTCTAGGAACTATGGACGGCGTTCGAGGTATGACTCCAAATCAAATCGCCAACATCGCCGAAACGTGAGATCCAAATCACCGACTCGGTATAGATCTAGAAACAGAGACTCCAGAGATTATAAGCGTTCTCCAGACGTAAGTAGCATTTACTTAGCCTATAAGAATTTTATATATTATCACAACTATATGGTGTACTTTCAGTCCAGTCGTTGTCTTGGAGTATTTGGCATGAGTCCCAATACCACGCAGGAAACATTGTTCAAGCTGTTTTCCAAATTTGGACCAATTGAGCGCATTCAAATGGTTAATTTTACTCGCGTAAGTAGATAGAATGCATATATATTTAGTAAGTTTATATAAAAATTTTATTTGGATACTTTAGACGTATATTTCACGCGGATTTAGCTTCATATACTTCCACAAACTGGACGATGCTTGTGCTGCCAAGGAAAACTGTGCGGGTATGAAGGTGGATGGCCGCTATATTCGTGTTGATTATGCCAATACCCAGCGAGCATTCACGCCCACTCCAGGGGTCTACAGGGGTCGTCCGTCACGGTTTGTATTACTAATACTAAAACAATCTAAATCTTTAAACATTTTATATAATTAAGCCCACGCAGATTGTCCCGAGAACGGGAAAGGGGTCGAGATCGCGACCGCGAGCGCTTTCGGGATCGCTCACGCAGATCTAAACACAACTCGGTATCCCCAAGATCTTATCGCGGCTCGAGCCAACGCAGGAATCGTTCTAAAAAGCGAGTTTAATGTAATATTTATAAATTGCGTTTTCTATTAATTATGTTCAATAAAATATAACTGTTTTCTTCTAACTAAATGCAGTGCATATCAATTTAAATTCAATTCGCAATCGATAACAATCGTACAGCAACGATAGTTTGTAAGCCAACAGGCATCGATAGCACAGGTGTGCAGCCCTGCGTAGCTGTGCATGTTTTACTTTTTGACCGGGATTTAAAGCATAAAGAGTAAAATAAAAAATAAATAAACAAATCAGGGTGATTGCAGTAACTGCTCTGTGAAATATGGTGCGTATACATATATGTAAGAACAATAGAATTCTTTATTTAGTTGGTTACAATGCAGTTTCCGCAATGCTGAGCACATGTGCATTTGCATAGCGATTTCCCAAAGGGATGTGCAGCGCGTCACCAAAGGATTATTTAGATTTCGAGCGTATAGTTAAAGTCCCGGTGCAGCAACAAGTGTAAATAGTGTAATGTAGTATGTGTAGAAGTAGTAAGTAGTTAGTAATAGTAGTAGCTAAGTCTAACTATTTAAACGCTTGTTTTCATCCCGCACTTTGGTGCCTTCATTGTCCTTCAAAAGATTTGGTTTCCGTTTGAGAAAGCGCCGTGTATCGAATGCACCCTGGACCCAATTATCGAATATCGACAGTTAAATAGACATTTAGTAGGCTAGCCAGATTTGTTGTATTCTTGACAAACTGTCATTAAGAATCCTTCATTTCATTTGGGTTTCCAAGCGAGCAAGTTCTATTTCTCTCCGGTTTTGTCAAAAATAATTACTAAGCAAAAATGTAAGAATCAAGTTTAGCAAATATTTTTTTTTTGTGTTGTATTTTTTTTCAGTGCATAGAATGGTCCAATCGCTTATTGCAGCGGCTCAAACATATTAAAGAAATTCCGCTTGAATAATTTCTTATAGCCAAACTCCTTTTTTTATATCAGTTCAATTGAATTATTTAAATGAAGAGTCAAAAATCCGAAACACAAATAACCGAAACACACAATCAAGATGCAAAACGAGCAAATCAACTGAAATCTTACCTATTCCCATTCAAGGTCGGACGTTGAGATCTATGAGAGCCGTCAGCACGATTACAAGACCAAATCCAGCTCCCAATATCGTCGACGTTCCCGTTCTGGATCCGAGTCCACCGAGTCTCGTCGTTATTCGGGCCGCACGTCGAAAGATCGCCAGCGCATGCGTCAAGCACGCGTAAGTCACAAACTTTTTTTTAGTTACTACTTATTTATACTTATTCATTTGTTATTTAGGATCATCCGCAGGCGAGTCGCTGCATTGGAGTCTTTGGCTTGAACACCAATACCACACAACAGAAGGTTCGCGAGTTGTTCAACAAATTTGGACCCATTGAACGCATTCAAATGGTCATCGATGCACATGTAAGTGCAAATGCTTAAACCAAGAAATCTGCCATAGTATTAGCCGCATGCAGCTTGGTCTTCAGTCTATGACCATGTTGTGTGCTTGGCTCTTGGCTAAATCAAATGCAAATGCAGCAATATTGAGTGTTTGTTACGAAAGTTACTAACAATGCACTAAAGGCTTGCTGTAACACTTTAATTATAATTAATAGTTATGTTAATGCATATTTTTTATATTTGCAGACACATCGCTCGCGTGGCTTCTGCTTTATTTACTTTGAAAATCTTAGCGATGCACGCGTGGCCAAGGATGCCTGCACTGGCATGGACGTGGATGGACGACGCATACGCGTGGATTACTCCATAACTCAGCGTGCTCATACTCCAACACCAGGCGTGTATATGGGACATCCTTCACGGTTTGTACCATTTGTCAAATCTTCGAATTCATATTCCTTTTTAATGTGTAAACTGTTTTTAGTCCGGCTGGCAGGCGTTCGCGTGATCGCGACTACAAGAGCCGTGATGGCTCACGTACTCGCCGTCGTCATCGGGATAACTCGTCATCAGTGTCGCCCTACAATCGCCGTAAATATCGCAGTCGTAAACGCACCGAACGTAGCCGCAGTCGCAGTTATTCCCGTTCGCGTTCACCGCGCAAGTGTAAGTTTTGATACCCAAAAATTGAGTTACATTTTAAGTGATTAACTTTATTAAATTATTAGCTCGCGTAGCGTCACGTTACTAGGATTTTGGGCATGTCAATTTTACAGCAAAAACAAACGTCACCGAACGAGGGTATAGACTGAAGCAAAACCTTGTTTTGTAATCGTTGGACAAGTGCATTTGGCAGCGCCTATAGAATACCCCTTATATTATGTTCAAAACCTTCTATATTAATAACTAGCTGATAGCTATTATCGTTTATGTTGCACCATCTCGTAAGTTTTGTGAATGAAAAGCATCTGTGTAGATTACGTGAGCCAAATTATTCCTCCGAGGCACGAAATACACATTGTGATATCTATTTAAAAATAAAAATACAACGTAATCGATAATAATAAAAAAACACTAAACCAAGTTGTACGTTTTAGTATAAGCAAATTAACATCTTAAATCCCGTTCTCTCAGCCTGCATTATAGGTATTTCGGTGTGAAATTTATGTATAAATATCTCTTGAACTTTGGGTCTAAATGGGCTCATTGTGTATTTTGTATGTATATGACGTAGTTTAGCACAACATCCAACTATGTATATGTACATGTATATGTATGTATGTATATTGCAATTTTAATAATTATACAAAGTAAATATTAAATAAACTTAAATTGCTTTTCGGAAAAATCGTCTTTTATCTTATCTTAAATGCTATTAAACCTTTTTAGTTAGGGTTGACACCGGCTGTTGACGCTACTGCCGATGTGGACGCAGCGCCTGTTGTAGCCTGCGCTGCTCTCGACGCCTTGTAGGCAACCTCCAGGCTCTGTTGTATGACTTGCATATCACCCTCGATGCTGCGTGCCCAGTTTTCCACGTCGCCTAGTTCCTTCAAGGCGCTGCTAAAGTTGTCAATCAATTGCAGCCATTGGTGTGTCTGCTTGGCAAAGTTTGTGGCGCCTACATGCAGCTGCTTGGCCTCGGCATCCAAACGCTTTTGATTCAAGTACGCTTGTGCCACTCTAAAGAAAAAGTTCTTGTATTTTGAACGTACACTGAAAATATTACAATTTACCCAACGTTTAGATGATCCACCAGCGATTGGGTTAGTTCGTTGGAGGTTTCAATAGCTTCTTTTCGGCGCACTTCCTGCTCCTGTTTGCGCTTTGATTGCTTTGCATGGTGTTCCTTTACCATAGATGTCAACATATTGCTTACTTTGTTTCCTCACACTTTTACAAACAAATTTATTCCACAACAGCTGATTGCTAGCGATGGTAGTCGCTTGTTGCTGGAACTATCGATTTAGTATAAGACGCAAAAAATGATATCGATATTTTTGAAAATAGTTTGGTAATAACCAGTATTTATTCTTATAAAAATATTTGAATTATAAACAATTAACATATTTTCGTTAACAATTCAAAAGCGCCAGTGCCATTACGCACAGGCAGACCAACCATAAGTCGACTTGATGGTGAGTTCAGCTCATCTGGACGTCCAAAGCCAGCAGCGTTGCGCAAGAACTGCAAACTGGACTCAAAGGACATTTGCTGCAACGGAGACGACGAATGTTCCATGCCCTTGCGTGACAGTGGCTGGAAAGTGCCATCAAAGGTCATGTAGTCGGCAATGAGTGACAAATGTCTGCGATCCACAGTAATGCCATAAACCTTAAACACATTGCTCACTTCCTTGACAATCACTTGAGTGGCAGCCTCAATGCCATAAGTACGCGCTATGGCGTGTATGTCGTTTGAGTACAGACGATTCAGATCCAAGATCTTGTTGTGCTGGAACATTTCACCAATATTAATGCCATCCGTTTTCAGCAGCTGCGTATCGTCGTTGCCCTTGTAGATGATTGCTCTCTTAATGTGTGGCACCTGATGCACAATGCTCTTGCCAGCCAATTCTCGAATTATGGACGTCAGATCAGGTTTCTGGTAGCGCACACTCAAGTTAAGCTTTACTCTGCACCAGAGATGATTCTCCTTGTCGTAGGTGTAGTCTTGAACCATTTGGTTGCTTAGTAGCTTCTCCACCGATTTGTCATCAAGTTCGGCGTTCTCGTTATCGCCGTGCTCATTGGCGTCTGCGTCCTCGTCTTCTGCTTCTTCCTCATCATCTGCAAAGGGAGGAATTAAATTATTAATTGAATTTACTTATGAAATTAAATGATATTGCATACCGTTGGCATCTATGAGCTCCTCGGCATCATCCGGATCGTCGTAGTCCTTCTCGTCGGTTTTGCGTTGCTTGAGCTTGATACCAGTAGCATCGTCGTCGCCCTGCAACAAATACACAACAATAAATAAGTAATCCAAAAAGTAATTTGACCACAGTAAGCTTACGCCATCATCTGAAGAGTCGTCATCAACATCATGTGCTCTTGTAGCTCCCATATCATCAGCTGCATCCAATTCCTGATCATTGTCCTCGTCTTGCTTGTTTCCACCCTCTTTTTTCTCGTCAACCACAACGCTAATGATTAAGATAAGTTAATAATTGATTGCGATAAAATAATATTTCATTACTCACATTTTTGATGTCTTCTTGGCATTGGATACCTTTAGGATAGCCCGAATTAGTTGCTTAAAGTACACCTGATGCATATATTTGATAATGCGCTTGGGTCGCACTCCATAATCCTCCTTGTAGATCTCACGAGGTAGGAAATTAAAGCTCAAGTCATATGTGTATGCACGTTCTGGTTCCAGTGTTAGGCTGGTATTAATATGGACAGCTATAAAGAAGAGATAGGAACCATTTAAAGTATTTAGATCAGTTGGATTTGTAGATGAACTCACATTCCAGCAGACTGGCTAAAGTCACACAGTTTAACGAGATGCGTAGCTTCTCCGCATTGTGCTGTTGTCCAGGCTTAATGGGTATATCCATGGATGGCGTCTTGATGTTCGAGGAGGCCAACATGAGGATCTCACGCAGGCGGGGTATACCCAGTGTAACGTTCATTTCACCACGACCAGCAAAATGGAAGGTGTTCAGTGTCATCTGAGTGGATGGTTCACCAATCGACTGGGCAGCAATGAGACCAACTGGCTCACCTGGCGAAGCCAGCGCCTTGATGCTCTTCATGTGCATGATGTCTGAAATTATGTCCTTCTGTGTGGGTTGCCTACGCGCATAATCTTCGATTAGTTGACGTGTTCGCTCAGAGACGGAGCCGTAGTAGATGTCCTGTTTGTAGACAGCTACACTGGGATCTGGGCAGCGTGCATACTTCTTGCGGTACAGTGCTTTGTCCTCGGCATCTGCCTTTTTCCATAGCTTCAGAAGACCCTCATCGAATCGTCGTCGTCCTGTCTTGGCATTGATTTCATTCGGTCGCTGCACTTCCACCTCGTTGCGCAGTTCCTCTGAAAAGTGTGTGAAGGCAGCACGCAACTTTGCCGGACGTTTCTTTTGCCAGCTACGTATGTGTTTCTCATGACGTTGCACCTTTGCTAAGCACTCCTCATCCTTCATCAGCTGCAGCTGGCTGGGATGCAACACGGCCTTAGCATTTTGTGCCAAGAAATCAGCACAGAATTTGCCATTAAAGAACTTTGATTTCAAAATGTCCATGCCATCTTCACCATAAAGGAACTGCACGACACTGTTGTCACTATCACGCACAGTCAAATCATAGTGCACACTCAATCCCTCCAAGTGCTTGATGAGGCAGCGCTGCAGATAACCCGAGCGAGATGTCTTTACAGCAGTATCGATAAGACCCTGTAGTAAAATAGATACAAATTAGTATGGATATAGAAATTTAAGTTGTTGAGACTCCGACTTACTTCACGACCTGCCATGCAATGGAAGAAAAAGTCTTGCGGCTGTATGCCCGTCATGAAGCGTCCATCAATAAATCCTCCAGACTTGGGCGATGTTTCAAACGACGGAAAACTGGGCAATGACTTGCCAGATATCATCAACGGCGGACGTTTGCCCTCCAACTCGATTTGTCCAAGCAGGCACGAGATTTGCATAGTATTGACCATGGATCCCTTGGCACCCGAGAGCACCATCAGCTGCAGATTATTCGATGGGAATTTGGTGATCAAACCACCAGGAAGACATGTTCTATAAAGCAAAGAGGAAACTGTTAAATAAAATCAGACTTTAAACTGTTTTTGAACTCACTTGTTAATGTCGTTGGTGTAGCCATCCAGCAGTGATTTGTATTTGCGATCCAGAAGCACGCGGAACTTGCTGTCCTTGACATATGCAGCCTCCATCTGCTCGGTGAGCTCATCGTGAGGCGGTACATCGTCCAGCTCCAGAGCAGCGGCGACAGCGCTGTTTCCCACCTGACGACACTCGTTTATAATGTGACGGCGCTTGCGATCCGCATCACCGGTAACCAAAATATCCTTGACGCCCAGCGTAAAGCCCTCCAGTTGTAGGAAGAAGGTGAAGACCTTGGTGAATGCGGTGAGCAGGCGGGTAGACACATCACCGCCATACAACTCGTACATGCAATGAATGAGGCCGAAGGTGGTGGCACCATACTGCTGCTTGTCGAGCACACCCACCAGCAATTCACCCTTACGGATTTGCACCTGGCTCTCGCTGAGCTCCTGCTCGAGCGGTGTAGAGCCGCACAGTGGAGTACGTGGCCTAGACACGTTCCAGTTCTAAAATTGTAAGCGGTTTAGAAAGGAGGAGTTGTAATGGCAGAAATCTTCACTTACCTTGCCACCGATTTTGGCAAACGAATCCAAATTGATGCGTTCATGACCATCCGGTATCAAATTGATAATGATGGTGGAGAGCACTTGCTTGCCAGACCATAGTGTAGCGGGTTTAAGTATTGCCGGTGGCAGTAGCTTAATATCGCCCTTGAGATGCGATAGACCTTGAAAGACCAGCTGCTGATAGTCCTCGCGATTGAAGAAGCGACCGCGAATTGAGAGTTTTACTCCCGATATGACATGATCTTGAATAAGGCCACCCAGTGGTGTACCATCCTTCGGCACCAGATAGTTGCTGGCCACATTTACCAGATTATAGGCCTCCGAACGGGCTACCTCGCTTTGGGGATAATGAGCGTTCATTTCATCACCATCGAAATCGGCGTTGTAGGCCTTGCAATTGGAGTAGTGCAGACGGAAGGTCTTCTCGCCGTGCAGGATACGTGCCTTGTGAGCCATTATGGATGGCTTATGGAGCGAAGGCTGACGATTTAGGAGGAGCACATCCCCGTTGAGCACATGACGATGTACTATTTTAATGCCATCCTTGGGATTGTTTAGCAACAACTTGGCCATGCTGGCACGCTTGGCCGCATTGTCAGCGGGTATAAAGGTGGTCAATCCATTGCTATCCTGTATATAATTAGCTCCTGGATGAATATCCGGTCCGTTCATGACCATTTTACGCAACTCGATGACATTCCATTCGGTGACGGGCACGGGATAGGACAGTTTACGTGCAAATATATCGGGTATACCGATTTCATCCACATTGATATTGGGATCGGGTGTGATAACCGTACGCGCTGCGTAATTTACACGTTTTCCCATCATATGCTTGCGTATAAGACCTTCCTTCTTTTCGAGGATCTGCTTTAGACCCTCGGCGGACTTGATGTCCCGTGACATGTTCACATCCAGCAACACATCCACGGAGCTCTGCAGGGAGAGCCAAGCGTTGTACAGCTTCTCATGGGCGTTGGCACCACGCATGTTTTGGTAGGCAGCTTTGGCCTGATCGCTCAGTTTTTCCTGTTGTCCCTTCATAAACTTGAGCACCACGTTGAGCACATGATTGTTCTCAATGATATTCACATAGATATCGGTCTGGGGATTGCCCTTCATCATGTCGTTGATGACATTCATGGGTCGAGCTCGCGGCGGAGTAACTGGTATTGCGTCCATAAAGAACATGTCAACTGGCGAGTTGTCCTTGCTGCTGCCGGACGCTCCGCTGAGGTTCAGCACGGGCAGCAGTAGCCTTAACAGCTCTGGATAGTTCTCATAGATCTGTCGCAGATAGCGTCTGCATTCATCGGCAAATATTACCTTGTTCTGGCCACCGCTTTCGGCCACATCTCCCAGCCTTAAAAGAATTAGGTTTAGTTTCAATAATCTACAGGATATAACGTGGAATTAACTTACCGTTCCTTCATGTCGGCAATGGTAACGTAGTAAACAAGACGACGATGCAAATAGCGCACATAACGCATTGACTTGTTGCAGTGACGACACTTCTTGCTGGTTCCACGCTGCAGTGCAGCATGGGTGATAGCTGTGCGTAGGGAGCAGCTTGTCTTGGTTACATTGGTGGCATTGCTGACGTTCTTGGCCAGCAGTTCCTGCACTGCAGCAATACGTGGATGTACCGCATCACCGGTATCCAGCTTAACCAGCTCCTCTGTATTCTGGCAGGCAATCTCAGACCTGAAGAGCTCCAGCTCTTGTGCCTCAATAATATAACCAGCGTCGATCAGCCGCAGCTGCAACATGATTATTTGAACCTCATGATCTGTTGATGGTACAATTTAATAATGGATCTAATGAAATTCAAGCATCACTTACCTTTAATCTGAACCTTGTAACAGTGTAGGCAGAATATACACAACAATCGCTGCACCAGTTTGATGAAGAACGGATTGTAGACCAACGAGCCAAGTTCAATGTGACCCATGTGACCAGGACAGTCCTGCATTTTCAAGCATGTGCCACAGGGATCCATGCACCGGCCGTAGGAGCCCAAGCGTATGTCATACAGACCACCCGATATGGCGTGTCCCAGTGCATCGAATGTGAGGCCAGTTATGATTTTGACCACACTCAGTTTTCGTATCTCCTCGGCGGTGAACACGGCGAACTCCAGGTCCGAGGGAAACATGTGAACATCCAGTGGCTTTCGCGAGCCCATTTTGAATAGTTTTTACTTAGTTTTCCAGTAAAATAAGTTTTAAACGGGCAGCAACAAAGCGCAGCACGTGTGTTTAAAGAGAACTGCAGAATATCGATACCGATACAAGCTTATTTTAGAATATATCGATAGTGCGCGCTAATTATCGCCATCGTGAGCTAACTATCGCTATCGACACACGTAACACAGGGTTGTTTTACAAAACAAATGGCGGCGCGCTGAATATAACTGTTTTTAAGGGCAAACTTTTTATTGCTTTATGTTTGGTTAATTAAACAGTAGTGAAAAGATAAAATTGTAAATAAATTATAAAACTTTGGTTGCGCTTAGAACTTATCACAAGTCAACTGGTATTGCCAGTTCTTAAAAGCCATATTCTGCTCGTGTTTGTGGCGGACAGTGTCCAGGAATTCCGCAACAGTTGCTTCATCTCCAGCTGTTGTTGCGCCATCCCCGCAGCCATCTCTTGCTCCAACTCCTCCTCCAACTGCGATTCCAATTCCGGCTGCTCTGGCAATGTTTGGAGTCTTGTTACCCGTCTGCTGATCGTCGTACGGCTGCAATTGTCTTGGCCGTCGCACTCGTTGGTTAACCGTAACTGTGACTGGTCCTGGACCTGTTTCACGCTCCCTCTCCCGTTTCGCTGCACGACCACCCTTGCGCCAGGACTCGACATTGGAGACACCAGTGTCGGCGCCAAGCTTGGCGCTGCCTCCAAAGATGGTCGTCCAACGAAACCACTTTTGTCATAAGCTATAACTGGACTCCCTGGGCGAGCTGTGTCCAAGCGGCAGCTCACGTCGTAGCAGATAGACACACAGGCCCAGGCAGGCGAGCAGCAGACACACCAGACCGAGCATGGCATAGAATCCCTGCCGATAGCGTGCTGCATCCGCATTCGCCTCCAGGAGACGCACCCGCTGACCCCAGGCGCCACCTCCGCCGCCATCCCGCTGCTCTGCATCTTGAGTAGAGGGCAACAATACCTGCCAGAAGCCGTAAACTCGTCGCAGGTGATTTCCATAGCCAGAATCCAATTGGTTATTGGCCACATATGAGTTGGCGCTGCTCGTACGGTAGTTATCGTGACGATTGCTTCTGGACAAGCTGCGGTCTGTGCCGATGTCCAACTGCTGTTTACCATTTAGTAGCTGCTCCACAAACGTTTCATCCACTCGCGTTGGCTCGTCCAAGTGCTTGCCAAGCTCTCCCAGGCTGTAGATAAATGGACGCTGCGGTGTATAAGGCAGCCAGGCATCATAGATGCGCCCTGGCGTGGGATTGCCACCCTTTATAAAGCTGGCAAAGGTGCTGCGCAGTTTGCGGCACAACTGCTCCTCCTCGGTGTTGAAGCGACGCCGGGCAATCTGCTGGAAAAGACTGGGACCCAGCAGCAGTGGCAAATCGCTGCTATGGGAGGCGCCACCAAATATGTTCAGCCTACCACGCATGTCCATTGCCTGGACATGGGATTGCTCAAACACATAGGCGTAACTGATGCCACTTCCACTGCCAACACCACTAAGCAGCTGCAGTAGACGCAGAAAGGGTGTCTCATACTGGGACTCCGACAACAGACGTTGCATGCCCCAAAGCAGCTGTGCCACAGATGAATCCTCGTTGAAATAACGCCAGCGTATAGCAGCCAATTGGACACTACTAGCACTGGCTCCATCCTCCAGCTGCATGGTGCGCAGCACAGTGGGCAACAGTGTGTGATTGATGTAACCATGAAGGGCCTTGTCACCATCCCGTGCAACGTCCAGCCAGTAGTCCTGCCAAAGGGCGCCCTCATTGGAGCCAATACCGAGCAGCAGCGGTGGCAGTGTGGCATTCGCCAGTTGCTGCTCCAGACCAAGCTGACCAGGAAATTGGACACCCAGCTGCATGCTGGCATTGCCATGATTGTACACACTTTCGTAGGCACGCAGTAAATCCTCGGAGCTCTTGCGACGTAGGCAGCTCAGCAGCTGGCGATGCTGTGCCTCCTCAAACTGGCAGCCAAGCTTCTGGACAAGCAGACGTCCCGTGGCCACAATGCGTTCGCCATGGCCAACTCCTAGGGAGTAGAGCACTGGACCTGGAGACATGAGGATCAACTGCTTATAGAGTGGTGGCTCCGTGCCCAACTGAATGGCGCTCGCTAGTGCCAAAAGTGCACCACTTCCATGACCCAGCAGCGTCAACTGATCCGCATTGCCACCAAAACTGAGGGCATTACTTCGAATCCAACGCAACGCCTGCAGTACATCACTGAGTCCATAGTTTCCCGGCAGCTGGCGATGGTCAGGGCCCAATCCCAGCCAGCCATAGATGTTGTTGCGATACTGTACGCTGACCACAACGATGCCCTCGGCGGCGGCAAAGTCAAGGCCGTTGATGCGATTACGTGGCCAGTCGTAGGCGAAATCCTCACCGGTAATTATGACCAACACGGGTAGCTGGCCATAACGCAAACCAGTCTCCGGTGTCCAGATGTTCAGATACAGACAGTCCTCGTTAAAAGGCACTGCTCGGGACAGTGAACTGCCCTCGGCGCTCTCATCGTAGATTGTGTTCGCAAGCTGTGGACAAAGTGGCTGCATGGCAGTGGCCTGAAGCGTGCGATTCCAGCCATTATGCGGCTTGGCGGCCTAAAAAGATTTTTGTGGTCATGTGAATGTGGTCCAAATTGTTTTGCTGTCTCCAACTCACCGCAAAGCGCAATGGACCCACTGGCGGCTGTGCATAGGGTATGCCCAGGAAAGCATACACAGAGCTCCTGGCTCCATCCGGAAACACCTTGAGCTACAAGAGATTTGACCTTGAGCGACTGTGCCTTTTGGCCAATTCCATATACTCACGCCAATGAGATCGCCCTGTTCCAGTTTGATGTGTGTTTGCTGGGCCCAAAGGCAGCGCAGGCAGCTGAGCCAAAGGAATACTCTTAGCCAACTAGGTAAGCCAAGAATTTGCATAATTTATAGTTAATAACTATCTAACACATAGTAAGTAATTAAAGAATTAACTAGTATTAGTAGACGCTCTTGATTTCACATATAGACGCCTTAACTCCCAACTGAAAACTAAAAAAAGAAATGTTCTCGACGCTTTAAAAATGTTGGCTAAAAACTTTATGCTAGAATTATTTCAATTGTTAGTGATAGTGACATTATTGTTGTTGTTTTTCATGTCTGCTCAGAGGAATCATTCATGCATTCACTGGATCAAAACACCAGCGACACCCGATGACCAACAACGGTTTGAATCACAGGTTTCCACCCTGTTGTTGTTGTTATTAGCTGTTTTTGTTGGCTTTTGGCCAATCAGAATTTAGGAGATCATGAATGAAACCATAACTTTGAACCCAGAAACACCACCGCCAATTGTTGCACGTATTATTCCACATTTGGTGCATGCCAACATAGACATAACAGAGGGTTGCTTAAAGAGTAGTTGATAGTTTTAATTAAAAATCTAAGTCAGGTTTATTTATCATAAATTTAACAGTCTCCAAATCCGTAAATTATTCTGTATCCCATAAAGACAAAGAATCTGCCATTTAGTTTAACAAAAATTAGTATTTTTATCGGCAACTTATCATACTGACCTCGTTTTGGTTACTTTATAACACCGTGGAACTATTGAAGTTAATAAATATGAAACATTTGGACAAACGTGACTTTTTGGCTCTATTCGATTCAGGACTACAAAACTGTCAGTAAGCCAACCAACCAAGTTAAAAGACTAAAATCAAATTAAGAAGCCTTTTAAAAAGCCTTTGAATCATGTTATTGACTGGGCCACATAAACAAAACTCTTAAGCTGTTCCTAGTTAATTAAAATAGGATTTTTGTCTAGGAAACAGAGTATTTAAAGGTCGACTTGTCTATGCCCAAATCGCAGTCATTGGTTAATTTGTTATTGAGTTTTGATTTAGCTGTTGTTGGTAATGTTTTTGTTGTTGTTGTTGTTGTTGCTGTTGTTGCTGTTGCTGCTGTTGGAGAATGTAAATATTCCTACGCTTGACAGAATGTGCGAGATTGTTTGTTGGGCTTTCGGAAGGCAAACTCCGAACCAAAATCATGAGCTCGCGTCGCTTTGTTAAATGGAGTTATCGTTTGCTTTTGTACGCCAGCAGATAATGTACCATAATGTTGGTTTAATTCCAGGCCAATGTGAACACTATGCGGTGGTTGATTTACCTGCTGTTGCTAGTCGAAGCGCAGTTCCGGTTTGGCAACGGAAAACAGTTTGCGTTGCAGATCAGGGCTCTAAGCTCTGCGAGCTGTGTGAGTTTAGAGCGAAGCTGTGAGCAATTCTCATAATTAACATCTATGTTGTCATGAATAAACGTGCTCCGATACGTATGTACCTCTCGCTCGCTCTCACACTCGCTTAGAGTCCCTCACACATTAATGCATTTTAATTAGTTTACAGCAGTGGTGACCACACACACACACATGCCAACAAAGAGTGTAAAGAGCGCAGCTCTTGTGACGTTTTATTGCTAAGCACTCAAAAAGTGCGTGAGTCGCATCGACAGCGACGCCGGCAGAATTCTTAGCCCAGTGAGATCCAGCAAGAGCGACGCATGACTGCGCTAAGAATTCTGCCAGCGTCGCTGCTAAAATTGCAAAGCAGTAAAAACGTCACAACAACTGCGCTGCTTGCATAAAGACTTTTTGATGGTGTGTGTGTGGGCAGCAATGCAATAAAACGTCACTATAGCTGCATGCAAGAAGATGGTATGTGTGTGTGGGCAGCACTGCCTCACTTAACGGAGCTACAGCAGCCACTCTCACACACTTTCTTCCCCGCGCAGTTGCTTACTCTCTATCTTTCTCTCTTTTCCTTTTGCCCCCTCTAGGTAACGTAATCAAATTATGCCTGCGATATTAAACTAAGAGAGACAAGATTCGATTATTATTATTGCATAGTTAACTCAAAAGCTCAATACGTGTGTTTACGTGTATATGTGTGTGTGTGTTATTGTGTGCAAACAAATTAGAGACAAGTGTAAATGCAAATTTATTTAAGGCTTAAACACATGAGTTTACCAGAAGCTTAACGAAACTATGTTAAAGTTATTTTATGAAATTAACAAAGGTATTACAAAGGTTAAGCCTAAGTTAATTCTCAATACAAACAAAAGGTAATACACGACACAATGTCCAAAAAGTTAGGTGAAGTAGAAATTTATTAATTTGGCTATTGGCCAGTTAGTTGTCAAGTCAAGCTGTTGATTTCGTGCAGCTTATTGTTTTGGCATTTAGGTAGCAATTCCCTGTCCAATATTTTGAATATATTCGATAAATTCGTCATAAAAACGCTTGACATAAAGTTGGGCAAATACTTGAAACATTTATTGCATTCACAAAACATAAAACTGCAAAAATTGTTGGCCAAAAACCAATGCAAATATTCTGGGCTGCAATTGAGCAATTTTGGCAGTTGAACTACAATAACAAATAATATGACAAACAGCAAATAAGAAAAAAGGCAGTTTAAAAGTGTGACAGACGGTAAAAGTTCCCTATAAGTGTACAAAGATATAATGAGCCTTTGGTTCATTGGTATTATATACTTTTAAAATTTGTATACTAGCAATTATAAAACTTATATTAAATATGCATACTTTCTATTACTAAGTTCTTATTTAAGCTGTATTCAATAAATTAGTTTTTATCTTATAGTTTTTATAGTGTAGTATGTGCAGTATTCCCTTTTTTACCAAGATAATAAAGACAGAGCAGGGAAATAAGCTTGTGAACAGTCCTCACTGCAGGCAGTGCTAACATTTTAGCTTTTTTATAGCAGTTACAACATTGTCAAATTCATTGACTTTAAAATATTTACACTCAGAGGCATTTTATGGGTTTATGAATCATTTAGAAACAAACTAACTTATATGCTTTTAATAGAAAGTGTCAATTAACCTATGTAACCCTATAATGAGCACATACTTGAATGAAAATTCGTGTTATTTACCTACTGATCATTTATAGCAGGCTAACCACAACTTAATTGTATGATTTATAGTAAATTTTAAAGACTCAGTAGCTAAACTTATTCAGTTGAGCTGCTAAAAGAGTCAGATTAGCTATGACAACACTGATTGCAGTTTCCATTGATGCCATTTGAATTATAACGTAGAACAGAGTCCTTCCTAATGATTTGGTAGCAACTATAGGGCATAGATATATTGTTTATATATTGTTGGAGCATATTGAAAACTTCTTTATTAAATTTAAGTTGAGTAAAAGGCAATTGTTGGTTGATATTATTATTATTATTGTTGTTGTTTTGTTATTATTATTGCTGCCGACATTATTGCTCCTTCGATTATGTTGTGACTATAAAATGCTTGAAAGTTTCGTCTGTCCTTGTCGAGGCATTATATGCTCCGGAACGGTTGAGCTACGAGGGAGTGGTAACTGGAGCGTCTAAAGGGCTGCTGGGTTGTGTGCCCCGGATGCTTGGCATCTGACTGAGCTCTTGTAAACTTGTAATTCAATTTTGTTTCATATTTTTCAACAATGCATGGCATAAAATTTCACTCGCATTTGATTTTATTTTTTATTTATTATATTTGTATTTGCTTTTATATATATGTATGTACATGCTCGTATACTTTGCATATTTGCAACGCACTAAAGAGAAAATATTTTATGCATTTGGAAATATTACACAGACACATTCTTGGTTCGAGGTTTTTGCTAACAATTTGTCAACACTTTGAAACAATTAAAGTTGTGGCTGCCGCTGCAGGTTCATAAAGTTTGTCAATCACAGGTTTGCCTCTAAATTGTTTGCAAACCATTATAGAAATAACTTTATTTGAACTTTCTCAAAAATCCAGCTAGTTGTGAAAACATTTATCACAAAAAATGTGTTAACTTATTTTTAATTTCAGTTTAACTTTTCCAACTAAATGGTAGTTTTTTCGGTATTAAAGTGCTCTTAATTAAATTAAATTCTACGCGGATAGTTTATTTAAACATAGCTATTTAAATACAACTTTTAATAGTACCATTTAACTTCAAAAAATGTTTCGCATATTTGCGAATTAATTAGCAATGTGTGCAGAGAACGCCAATGGCAGAAATATTTCTATCTGTACAATAACTAAATATGCAGCGCAACTGTGTGCAGCAAAAAGCAAAATATAATTATATAATTAGCACGCACAACAACAACAACAACAACAACACTAGTAACAATAACAATAATAACACAGCCAGCAATTTGTGCTGAAATATTTAACAAAATAATTTCCAAAGTATTAGTTGTTGCCTTTCCTAATGTTGTACATGTTGTTTCTGTGCCTGTTGTGCCATTTGTTGTAGTTGTAGTTGCTTTAAGCCTAATTTAACGGCGTTGTAAGCAAACAATGTGCCTGGCATTTTGTTTATGCAACTTACCACACGACTTGCACTCAGCCAAAGGGGCGTATGGGACGTTTGACGGGGCGTATACTTCATGTTTTACACGCGCACTTTCTAATTAATGCGCACAGAATTTCGCAGAAAAAGAACCGCTTTTTGGTTTGCTGCAGCAAAGTGCCAAGAGAAAAGGGGTGTGGTGGCGGCAGCAGCGGCGGAGGAGGCGGTGCATAAGCAAAAAACATGAATTAGTTTTTTAGCGCTTTTGTTAAGCTGCTGCATACAATGCTACCTCCCGTCCTCTCTCTCTTTACTACTCTTTGCTTCTAGCTCTTTTTACTGTTCCTAGAAATAAACATATGCATAAGCGTCGCAGTTTGTCCTTGACAATGTCAACAGCCTGCAGCCAGGCGCACAGAAGTGACCGCCTGAGGTCGCTAGTGTGCCCCGAAATTTGTAAAATAAAGCGTAATATTTTGGACCTACTTATAGCTGACTTTATTATAGCTGCTCTCTAGATCAATTTTTGAGCTTTTCTTAATTTAAAGTAATCAAGTTTAAAATTTAATTCTTTAAACTTTTATTACAAACTGTACTGTACTGAACTTAAAACGCTGAAAGAACCCGACTTATTATCAGCAAATGAGTCGCTTTGTGGTAAACTGTTCTCCAAGAACATTTAATGTTGAAATATGTGGGTTTTTATATTTATCGTATATTAATCACATATCCAGCATAACACTTTACTATATAAGAGCAGCCCTTTCCAGTTGCCATCAGAAGTTGTTTGATTTCAAGTGCAACATGAAGGTAACCATTTTGCTGGTAGGCATCCTGGGGATGCTGGCTTGTGTCCAGGCCGGCGTAACCTGGGCTGATGTGCAGTCCGCGGAGTGGGAGCAATTTAAGCTAAAATACAATAAGAGTTATGAAGATTCAAATATCGATGATTTGCGTAAACAAGTCTTTCTGGACAACAAGCAGATCATCGATGAGCACAACAAGCGTTGGGCTCTGGGTGAGGAGAGCTACGAGATGGGAGTTAATCAGTTTACGGATCTGTTGGAAAAGGAGTTCGATAGCCTCTTTTCCCCGTTTGAGGCAACTGAAGATGAAGAGGAGGAGGAGGATGAGGAAGAAGAAGAAGATGATGTTGAGGACGATTTGCATGAGGACTTAGAAACACTCAAAGCCACAAACGTGGACTGGAGATCGCTGCATGCCGTGTCTCCAGTTATCAACGAAGGTCACTTCAACAATTCGTGGGCCTTTGCTGCTGCCGGTGTCGTTGAGAGCCGACAATTCATTGAAACTGGTAAAATGACCATTTTGTCTGAGCAGAATTTGGTAGACTGCTCCAAGGCTAAGGCCATGCGAACCAAACGCGCTCTGCTGTACATTAAGAAGAAGGGCATCGACACCGAGGCATCGTATCACTACCGGGGCTTAGCTGGCAAATGTCGTTTTAATAAGAATCATATCGGTGCCAAAGTTAAAAAGGTTTACACAGTTTGGAGTAGTGAAAAGAGATTGGCTAACGCTGTCGAGAAGGGTCCAGTCGCTGCTGTGATCTCCCGAACTGCCCTTCGTTTCTACAAGAGCGGCGTGTTCCAAAATACCAAATGTCCCAAAACTTTTGATTATGCTGTGCTCGTTGTCGGCTATGGACACTGCCGGAATTGTGGTGATTATTGGATACTCAAAACATCCATGGGCACTAAGTGGGGTGAAAAGGGCTACATGAAGCTGGGACGTAACAGAAATAACCTTTGCGGTATTGCCAGTAGGGCTTATTATCCAGTTATTCCACATCGCCGAAGGGAGATGTAAGAAATGTATTGTAATATTTCAAGCATTTAATAATTAACAATTACTTTGAAACAAAAGTATAGTAAATTAATTTACTATGTTATTTTAAATAAATGTGCACTTTGCAAAATACATTTACCTAACCAAACAATTTAATACTTTAGTTAGTTGTAGAAAGTACTTAATTGGCATTGCTAAACACCTTTAAACAGCGCACTAGCTGACAAATCAAGTAGCGTAAAATAATATAGAAACATTCCTCATTAAAATGTGCAAATTAAACTTGCACTTCAACTGGAGAAATCTTTTTTTCCTACCCTTGCTCCCTATTTAAGTGATATTAACTTTAGTGAAACACACCAATTATGAGTTACTTTTAGTGGTGCACATAAAATGCCATTGCAATTTTCTTTAGTTAAGGGCAAAAATGTATAATAACCGCCAAATTTCATTGTCTGTTGAGGCAAAGGTCGTCCCAACGAAGCTTCACCGTGGTAACCATGCATTTTTCACATTTTTTTTTTCTTTCTTTATAATTTGCAGCTGCTGAAATTGTGAGGTAAAAAGTTTCAGGTGTTTGCTACTTCGCTTTCATCTCTTTCATACATGCATGAGTTTGTCGGTGTGGAAATATTTTTGGGTTTTTGGGGTTTTGTATGTGTGTGTGTGTGTGTGAGAGCGAAGCATTTTAAGGGCAGTGACATATTCCTTGTTTCTTGTACTTTTGCTTGTACTTGTTTCTTGGCTGAGAAAACTTTGCTAATTCGTTGAGCAAACTTTTTGGCCAGGTGTCGAGAGTTGGTCTTCTTTCTTACCTGTGTTGCGTTGTGTTAATAGAAACTACATTAGCTGCCTAATGGCGAGTTGATGTACGAGTCGGTTTAGTGCTAATTAAAATCATTTTTAGAGTTTCATCGCATTTCATTTTTATTCAAAAATCACATTTGTTCTTTTATATTTATTTTCATTTTCGTTATTATTATTTTTGCTATTTCGGCGCGAGCTGTTATTCAATAATATCGTAATATTTAGTCGTTATTATTATCATTATTATAATTTATGCTGATATTTATGCTTACTAAAATGGAATTTTCGTTTATGTAATTTACATGTGGATTATTTTGTTTCTGTGTTGCCGAATACTTTTAGCCTTAAGCTTTAACAATCTTTAGTTTGCAATAGTTTAAGCACATTTAAGTTACACGTAATTATCATTAAATAGCAGCTTAACATATACATACATATATTAAATGTTAAATGTACACAAATACACATGTATCTCAATGTATGTACAATAGAAAAGTAAACTCAAAAAGTTTTGCATACTTTCGGGCGCATATTTTAATTTCCATTTCGTTCAATTTGGTATTTTGACACCCCAAATTGCTGTCACTTTTTACAACAACACCGAAAAAAAATGAATGTAATTAAATTAAATCGTTAAAGTGACACAAATGTGTTGGGTTTTTGTTTACAAACAAGTTGGTCAAGTGAATAGGTACAGTAAACACTGGTTACAAAGGAGCGGCAAAGTCTATACACTAATTTAAACTTAAGCTTAGACTCACTAGTTAACTGTCTGATATACTAAATTATAAATGGGCTTATATGGCTTATCTACTTTAAAAGCTTGAATCTTAACTTTCAGTTCTCGTTATTGTCTGATTTCTAGCCCCCCACTGCGTACCGTTTAATGCTAATTTAATTTTAAAATAACTACACTTTATATTCAATCAAATAAAAAATAAAATACTAAGCTTTTGTTGTGTTTTTTAGCAGTTTGTTTTTGTTACTGATCAAACTGTCAATTCTCTGCAAACTGTACCTATTCACATGTCCATTAACGTACGAATGTTTATTTTTTAAATGTCATTTATATTTTTTGCTTTCTTTACAATTCAGAACTGATTCAATTTCTCTGCTTAAATATGCATATGACGGGAAATGTAAAAAGAGACTGAAAATGCAAAATACAAAATTGAAATGCTTTTTTTTTGGGGTAGTATGTGTGTGTGCGTGTGTGTGTGTGACCCTCACGTGTTAAATGTGGCAAAATAATTGATTATGCTCAATTATCTTTAAAATGTAAATGTAATAAATTGAAAATACTTGCATTTCCCCAACAAAGAAAATGAAAATGAATTAAATGCGAACTGAATTTACTACATCATTGAAATTTACGAGTATTCACCATATACGAATATGTATCAATCGTATCACAACATTTATATTTGTATTCCTTTTTTAATTTAGTTTATATTTATTTATTTTTGGTTTGCTTTTTGTTAATCTTATGCCATTTTGTTGATTAGCATTTTGCAGCTGCGTAGGTAATATTATTTAATATTCATTATTAATTATTTTCTCTTATTTTTTTTTGAGGGGGGGACAGGCAATTTGTGTTGTATTCATTGATTTTTTTTGTCATTTAGTTTTCGATTTGTTTTTGTTTGTTGTGTAAGTTGTTTATTTTGGTCAGTTTCAGTTTAGTTTTGCTTTTCATTGTTAAACATGTATAAAAAGAGACATTGTCTGTTACTGTTTCGTGTTAAATACAAAATACGCGTATAATACAAATATTTTACACCCAGATACAAAAAGTAAACGCACTGTACAAAAGTTTCTTGTTTGGTTTTTTGTTTTTAAATAGAAGAATGTATGTTTGTGTAGTATCTTAACCACATTAGTTTTCTGTATGTGTATGCGTGTGTGTAATTTTTGCCAGTGCTGCCATTATTGCCCGGTGCAAGCTAGCTAAAATTATATTTAAAAGTTGCCAGAAGTGGCTATAAATTAATCTAGAACTTTAATATATTACAACTGTTTTACAGATAGACAGAAAATTGTTTAAAAGGGAAACAATTGTTAGGTCTCATGCACACACGCACGCAAGTTAATCAAGTCAAAGTGTTCTCACTCTCACGATCTCAATCTCTGCACGCAGCGCAAGCTCTACCGCTCGCAGCTGCACTCTCTTTACTTTTGCCTCCTTCGCTGCTGCCTGTAATTGCTTGTGTACATGTGTGAGCGCGGCGATCTGCAGAGCTGAGAGCAATGCTGCTCACAGACACATACCATCAAACGTCTACGCTGCATAGTGCGAAACGGTGAGCTAAAAATAGACAAAGCTTTAGTTGGGCATTGAACCCAGTGAGCGAATGACGCGTGTGCAGGGTCAGCAGCGACGCCGGCAGAATTCTTAGCTCAAACCACAAGGAGTGCAATACCACTGTGTACCATTATAGAAATATTGCAATACACTAAATATATAGCTAGTAGCCTGCTTTAAAATAGCTATAATGGCAACACTGCTTATTTGTGTGTATAAATGTCCTCAGCCTGGAATTTTTGATTATTATTTAGCAGTAAACGCAGCAAAATGTTAAAATATTTGATTTATGTGCATGCTGATGCCTGATAGTTCGCATTCATTGCATTACATGATTCGTTTGTTTCTCCTTTCGTCTCTTCTTTCGTTCGCTCTTTAGTTGCAATTTACATACACACACGATGAAGTATTTAGCATATTGCATCTGTGTGTTGTATTTTTGTATATGTATGTATGTTTTATTTACTGATAAGCATTTGCAATGATAAATGCTAAACAATTTACTTGGCAGTCCAGAGTTGCGGCAACATTTGAATCATGTTCATTTTGATATTGAAATTGATATTGCTCTGCTCATTTCTCAGTTTGTTACTTTAATTTTTTTTTACGTTGCCAGCAAACTCAATTGATATGTTTTGGCTAAATATTATTGCATTTAACTACATTTTACATGTCCCTCTGTTATTCTGTAGTTTTCTCTCTCTCTCTCTCTCTTATTGCCCTGCACAAATGTAAACAGTAAAAGGTAAAAAAGTGAATAAAATATAAATCAAAATTGCCAATAAAATAAAACAAACATAATTTCTTTGTAATCTTTGTATATTTTTGTAAAAATATAGAGGTACATATTTACGTAAATTAAACTACAATTTCGTAAAAAATTAAATAAAATTATTAAGGGCTTGTAAGAAGAATCCTCATATGTATGCATTTGATATGCGAGCGTATAAACTGAATTGCATATTTATAATATATTTTTATAATTGTTAATCGATTGCTATATAATGTATATTAAATGGCCGCATTAAAAGCTAAAGCTAAAGCCGTTTTTCCTCTTTGTAAAAATATTTATGGAAAATTAAAATGGAAATTGCACATTTCATGTGAGTAGTACATGACTTTGTAATACAAATACAGTAGTTTTGAAATTAAAAACTTATTACATAAACTTATAGAAGAAACTGAATGAAATGAAGACAATTATAATATATAGTTGATTGTTTGCTTTGTTTGCTCAATTTGTGCACATCGAATTATGGCCAGTAAATTGCTGTTTAATTTAATTAGTTGTGGCCACGGTTTACATATCGTAATTATTGATAAGGAATATGTTTTTGCAAAGCTTAAAGTCTATCAATAGTTTAACATAAAAATGGCTAATGATACACACATCGAAAGTAACACTAACTATACATATATCCATTTATATATATATCAATATCGTATCATATCAGTGAGCTGCAACAATTAATTTAAAAATTACAATTACATTTAGCAGACATATAAAACATTTACACATACAAAAATTAAACTCATCGCTTTACACAGTACAAAATAATCTATTTATGCTTATACGTATATATATATATATCCTATATGTATACAGATATATAGAAAATTTGCAGCGCTAATTTGAAATTAGCAAAAAATGGCATTCCCTTGGGAGCATAACTAAACTAAAACTAATCAGAGCTATTATTTTTCGTAACTTTTTGCTATATATACATATACAAATCTGTCATGTGTGTGTTGTCTGTGTGTGTGTTGTAAATATACATATATAACTCGATTTATATATATATATAATTGCAACTCTGAATGCTATTTAGATACACATTTATATATATTTATTTATTTATGTACGCTTCATAGTTCCTAACTAATTTTTGCTACTAATAATAATTAACATAGTTTGAGGCGCGCTTAGCAGCGTCAATAAACAGCAGTGTTTAAAGTGTGTCTGTGTGTGTCGTGATGTGTGTGTGCTTGTGTGTGTGTGGGAGGTGGAGTCTCAGTACTCTTAACGTTTGTAGCTATTGCCAATCTGCACATATCGCTAGCTACCAACCAATTCAATTTGGCGATATTTTTTGCGCAAATTCGATACTGGATCACGATAAAGCATGGGATCCATACGCAAATTGGAACGTATAAGCGGCATGTAGCTATAAATATATAGAAAATATATAGGATTTGAATTAGTATACACAAAGAGATATTATAACCATAATACTACAATTCTTATTGCCAATGTTATATGTTTTTTCAAGCCAAAACTCACCCAAAGACTGCTGCGAATGTATTGAGACAGCTCTGGCGCTGTATGAAATGATCGGGATCATTCCAGGGTGATCGACCCGTCTCCCTGTCTTTGTAACCCTTGCGCTGTGTCACTTTGATCGGCGGTTTTCTAGTCACATGCGAGACCAGAAGGTTCATTAGGATATCCTCGCAGTTGGAGGACTGCTGTACAGTCTTTAATAGCAGCAACGACAGCCAATTGGTATACAAGTAGTTGTAATAGCGGTGATAAAAGGCCGCACCAGTTAACACTATCGAATAGTAGTTTGTCCACTTGGACGTATAGCCCCACGCATTCTAAAAAGTCCAGTTTGATTTAATCACAGTGGAAATTTTAATTGGGTTTATCAAACTTACCTTGGAGTCATCCCAGAAATGTGCTCTCGCTGGATAGCCCACAATGCGTTCGGGAAAGTCTCGCCACACGGTGTAGGCAAAGTCCAGTTCATCCGTATTGAGTATGGCATCCTCATCTAACGACAGCACCGCATCTGTTTGTATCTCCTCGTAGGGTAGGAATCTCTGTGAGATACTGGGACGTGCTTCCGGTACAGTCTGTCCCGTGGGTGATCCTATGGCACGGGCACTGCCGCCCAAGGCGATTATGTGCAGTGGTATGTGATTAGTGGCAGGCCAGCGTTTCTTAAGCGGCAGCGGTCTATCGGCGGCCCACAAGACGAGTATCTAGCGGTGAAGCAAGAGTTATCGTTGAGTTTAGTTGGCAAAGTAAAAGCCAAAATTAATCGATAATCACTGTCTAACTAAATCGATTAAGTTTGGCAATAGCTGTAAGCCTTTTTATAGCATATCGTTTCAAATGTCAGGTAACTGCAATTGGAATTGCAGCAATTGGAATTGCAGATACTCACTCTATCCACAAATTGACTCTTCGTTATGGTCCTGACTAGTTTGTAAAGCGCCGCATTGGGGCCAAGAGCGGCGCCAATTTGGACATAGATAACGGCCGTATAGTTGTGACGTGGCTCCACACCCATCGCATTCAGTTGAAAGGGCATAAATCTGAAATGGCCAATGGCAATTAGGTTAATGGCGAAACACTTCACAGCGAACCCAAAATGGTTTGCGATGTAAATTTAATTAGCCCGTCTTTCGTAGCGAGCCTTGAATTGCCAAACATGTTGAGGTGGTAGAGGAGCAAGAGAGGGGAGAGTAGAAAAGAGGTAGGGCATAAATCTTACCTCGAACTATCGGCAAATGTGGGCAGTGTAAGTAGCGCTCCCGGTGCCGTATTCCAAACGAGACTGCTTCTCACCGGATAATCGGGAAGTCGTTCGCGAATGATCTGTGAAAGAGAAGAGAGTGAAGAAAAAGGGATAAGAAGAAGAGCACATAACGTAAATGGTGAATAGAGAAAATCAAACTGCTGTTTAATGGCCAGAAGAACTCAAGTGGCAAGCCGATTGGCAATTGATTGCTTAATGAACGGCTCTACACTTCAATTGCTGGCCAAATTGCGTTTTCAATGGCACTCGACGCCAGACGCTTAAACTGTCAGCGTGTCAGTCTCACTCTCTGTTCCTCGGTCTGTCCCACTGTCAGTTGGATTTCATGTACATTAATTCAAAGGCCGCCAAGCTGTTGCCTAATTTTCCGCTTGACGCAGCTGGCGGGCAACTTCCTATCCCACAAAACGCATGGATTGCTGGCCGCAGCATCCGTTGCGCAAGTGGAAGCCGTACCGGAAGTTGCCTTTGCCCACTGCCACGCCCATGACGCATACCGCAATAGCAGACAAAGCAACTGGGGATTGAGTTTATGTGCTTGTGTGTGTGTGTGGGAGTAAGGCGTGTCATTAACGCCCGTTAATTTGTCCCTCAAAGTGAGAATTATGTATGTATGCCTAAAAGTATGCTAAGCTAAATTAGTTATACATATAAACCGCAAGCCGAGTGGGGTGTGTGTAGTGCCAACCAGAGAGGGATAGTAACAGAGAGAGTGAGATGGAACTACAACATCCTTTGCACTGTTTGCCAGGTTGGGCACATTATAATTGCAAGTCCCGGAGACTCCGACTAACAGCAAGTTACGAGTGCAACGTGCGACGTGCACTCCACGCAAGGAAATGCAGTTGTGGCGGTGAAAATGCTGGAAAACTGCTAAAAAATGGGGCTCAACTCATCGCGTTTTTCTGGCACGCGCTTTTGTGTGTGCACCGCAGCAAATGCGGCTAAAACATTTCAACAGAACAATAGCTGCATTTCAACCGGCAACTTTCTACGCCAATAGAAATATCACCTGCATGGAATAGATAATACCATTACACCCACATAAATACCCTTCTATATATCTATGTGTGGTATTTATGTACCACTCAATTGTCTAATTGTACATTCGCTTTCAATAGCACTTTTCTTTAGATTATCTGTTTAGTTGTGTACTAATTCTAAAGGCTTATAATTAGGTTGAGCATTCAATTAAATGTGTTCTACATTATGTAATGATTGGAAGAAGTTATTGCAGTGGCATCTCGACGGATTTATAATGTAGTTAACTAGTTGTGCTATACATTTATTATTTATAAAAAGATTTCAACAGAGCTAATTAGTCTAAAACGATTCAAGGAATGTAGGACTAAAATATGCTCAATTTTATAAGGAATTTATAATTATTAAGTTGTATTGAAGATATTCTCTATATAATCCAATTAAGAACATAAAAATTAATACTATTCCAAATTCATTTACACGCACTTTAAAATGAAAGACTAAACCCAAAGAAATTACTATTCAAACCCGCGAATATTATTTAAATAAACATACACACTTCATTAATTTTATTTTATAAGTTTAATAATTAAAAACACAACATAAAAGCGAAAACTCATTAACTAAATGACTGCATCTGCTTTCAGTTTATATGCTTCAAACTTAATATTATTTCTATTAAAATTTTGTAATTGTTTTTTTAAGTGGCAGTCACTCGACAATATTAGTATCTGCATGCTGCAGTTTAGTGAACTTTTCAATGCAGTATCTTTTATCACATAACTTGTCTATGGCAGTTGAAGTTGGACTTCTTTTTCTAAGCTTTTCCTGCTGCTGCTGCTCTACGCAAGTCTCAAGTGACTGCTTTATTTAGTCATTATAATTTCTTTACTACTTTTGCACAAAATGCGCGCTGTCTCCTTCTAGCACAGCTGCTGCTGTCTCTGTCTATTTTATTCAAGTTATGTCTCGTTGCTTGGGGAACTCAAAGTACGACGCGATGTGGACGCCTGAAAGTATGCAACGCGCGTGTTTATTTACCTTTTCTAGTTGAGTGTGTGTGTGTGTGTGTGTGTTTATGTTTGTGCATGAATGCATGTGCGTTTGTGTGTATGTGTGTGAGTCTGTGTTTCTGACATAATTAAGTCAATCTTGCTGCTGTTGACGTTGCAGCATAATTGAGAGCGGCTAAGAGCGAGTGAACAGCTAACAAAGAGAAAACTCAACTCGACTTGCCTCCAGTCGCCGTAGAGTCGCATGGAGTCGACGTCGTTTTGTCTATGATTCAATTATGCAAGGTGCATATATGCGCGGGTTTAAGACTCCCTCCCTGAGCTAGGGCACAAGTAAACCAGGCAAATGTTGGCGTGCCATTTTAATTGGCTAACAAGGCGCTTTAATTGGCTTTAAGCCGAGTCGAAAAAAAGAATTATCAAACTGTTTTCGCTGGCCCGTTTTCACGTTTTTCCGTTTTGGGGTTTATGCAATTTCCATTCCCTAATTTACCAACTTACTACACATGTCCTGGCAATGACTTGGCAAACGTTTGCTCAACTTGCTGCATGTTAAAAATCATCTTTTTTTTTTTTGGTAGTTCTTTTGTAGCATAGTAGTTTTTGCCAAACTACTTAAGCAACTGAGCGACAGTTTATCCAACTGGCAGCCCCCATTATCCGCGTCAGCATGATAAAGGAGCTGCACGGGCAGGTGGAGGTGGAGGTGGAGCGAGCGCACCTGTAACCCGAGTGCAAAAACTCAATAGAGCGTATAATGTGTGCAAATAAAATAGGTGAGTGCATTTTCGGAGCTGGGCGTTGCTATTGGGCGTGGCAGCTAGTTATGCAAATATATGTGACTCGGATATGGATATGTACATATGTATGTGGTTGTGCGAGTATATGTGTGTGTGTGTGTGTTTGTACAACACATTATAAGCCTGGCTCAAAGTAGCTGTTAGCCATAAGACCACAATTCATGTCCATGCCTTTTACCACTGCCTAAAATCTGTCCCAGTTTGCAGCTGCAAAAACAGGGCCAAAAGAAAATTTACTCAAATTAATTGCTTTACATAGTTGGCAGCAGCATTTTGGCCCTACCAAAAAGCTCTTGGCGAATTTACAATTATTTTTGTGACTCGTTTATGCGTCGGAAGTTAATCAAGAACTTAAATCAAACTAAGTTTACTCAGCTAAACATTCATTTATTAATTTTATGAATTATTTTATTTTAAAATCCATATCAAAATTTCATATAAAATATCCTTTAATATAATTCCTTCTTAGATACAGCTAATTAAC
The DNA here is from genome assembly GCA_035046005.1 of Drosophila acutilabella. Classification (NCBI taxonomy): domain Eukaryota; kingdom Metazoa; phylum Arthropoda; class Insecta; order Diptera; family Drosophilidae; genus Drosophila; species Drosophila acutilabella. The sequence goes on along the minus strand of JAWNOK010000024.1, from coordinate 7,438,033 downwards.
TTCTGTCGAACCCAAATTCTATTATTACTCGCTAAGTTTTTTATTGCAATCAAAGCTTAATTTCGCCATCTTCTGCTTGCTTTAAGTGACATGCATAAACCTGCACACATTCGTTTCGTTTCCCCATTTCAATTCGCATAAAGCAGCAGAAAAAAGCGTTTTTACTGATGTTTTGCTGCATAGTTTCTGGTCTGCAGACGCAGAATTTCAAAGCGTCGACAGCTGCATGCATAAAATGCACACACTCTGTCTCTCTCTCTTTCGCTTGCTCCCACTATCTTCTATCACTGTCACTCTTTAATAAAAACACACAGATGCATAAACATACATATAAACTCTGCAGTTGCAGTCAACGACACCAACGGCAAAAGTTGCTGATTTTGCTGCTGCCATTTTGGACTGTCTCACATTTGTACACACACAAATAGACACACACTCACACACACACGCATACATACAAAAACATGCGCATACAACAACATACATCGAACAATCACAACAACATGATCTCAGCATAAGACAAACACTAAATTAACTTATGCTGAGTAGAGATTGACTGAGAGGGAAAGAGAGAGAGACAGAGAGAGAGTTAAAAAATGTAAATGTTGTCAACTTTTGGCAGCTGCTGATGCAGTTGCATAAACAGCTGGAGCAGTAAGAGAAAAAAGGGTGAGCAAGGGGTAAACAGACAGAGAGAGAGAGAGAGAGGGGCCAAGAGAGGTGAAAAGCCAAAAGTAAAATAAAACTTAAAACTGCTTTGCTTTAAAATTAACAAACGCCAAAGTCGCAGCATAAAGTTAATGCCGACAACATGGCGTATGCGTAATAAGCTTGCCTACAGGCAATTTGCATACACACAAACAGTACAGAGCGTGTGTGTGCTGTGTGTTGTGCATGCAATCGAAATGGAACAGTGCATTATTCACAGCACCGGAATACTGGCACTGTTTTAATTTTAAAATAAATAGCAAACTAAATAAATATAAATGGTAAATATGTTGTTAATGTGAAGCGTGTGTGTGTTTGTGTGTATGCCAGTGTGTGTGTACTTATTTACTATGCAAAATTTACATGTAATTTGAGAACGTGAAAAATTGTATGTAAAATATTAACACGTTCTAAATGATTTTCAATTGGGCAATATAATACCCTGTTTTAGGCAACGTTTTAAGGGGCATGCTGTTGTTCAATTGAGACTCCAACCAATTAAAGCGTAACAACTGGTCGTGCTTTAGATACAGCCAACTTGTTTTCATTTATTTGCAATGCGGTTTTTGACATGTGACAGCCACAAACAAACGCATAAAATAATATATATATATAAATTTGTAAATATATTTTTAAATGTCTGCGAATTTTTAGAAGCATTACAAACTGGTATATCAAATAGAATTCGAATAAAATTGTTTTTTTGATCGTTTTATGCGCACAATTTGAGTACACTCTCCAAGAGTTGTTAAATTTTGAATATTTAAAATATTTTTAAAAAATGTTATAGGCCAACTTTTTGTAGCGTATTTAGCTCTCGACTTTAACCCACAATATTTCCTTGCTGTTGTATTTGTCGGCTCCATTTTGGGTTTAGAAGTTTTGTGCAAATATTTATCGATTTGGGCACAAAGTTAATTAAGTCACGACTCGCAAAATGTTTGCCAGAGTTTTATCAGCATAACGATGTGTAAATGGGTTTTAGATACTCTTCTGATCGATAGTGGACAGCATAAAGTTATAAGCTAAGCATTTTATTTTTTAGCTTTTCTTTATGTCATTTTGTTTTCGAGCGGGCTAACTGGCCAACTGGCTAGCTAGCTGGCTTATAACGTAACTAAACGTCATTTGCCATAACTTCAAAAACTTTAAGCTCACAACGACAACAACGACGATGACGATGATGATGATGATGATGTCATTATTGTTGGCACAAAGTCGCGACTGGTAAACTTCATCGATGCTTTTTGCTGGTGCTCTCAACAATAACCACATTTTGAAGTTATGGAAGCTACTTTGACAAATTCGTTAAACAAGTTTTGAGAGTCAAGCTGACAAACTGATAAATGGCAAGAGATTGAGCAAAAGAGACAGAGACAATGAGAGAGATAGGCAGCGGGAGAGGGAGAAGGAGAGAGGGAGCTTGAATATGTATACTTTTATTTTTGTTGGTTTTTATTAGCTATCGATAGACAGTCAAACAAATACAACTAAATATGCATAAATCATCGGCACAACAAAGGACAAAATATACAAATTTATGCATAAATATTTGGAAAACTGTACTGAATTTTTGTATATTATAAAAACATTTCTATTGTAGCTAAAAGAAAATGTTTGTGCCTTGAGCTATGCACAAAGTTGATTTAGGAAATGTTTTTGTTTAAATTTATTAATTTAGCACAAAGTCGGCAAATGCAATGGAGTATACACGGCAATGATTTACTCTGTGCCGATGGAAAACTTTCGCTTTTATCTTCTTTAATAGTTTTAAATTTTAATCATTTCCGGTTATATTTACGTATTTAAATTAGTTTGTCCATATTCGTGTAGTTTTGGGCCAAGAAGGGCGTGGAATCGAATTTTTAAACTAGTTTTTTCTGCTTCTTTAAAGCGTCTATAATTCACTACTTCTACTACTCCGGATTGCTGTCTAGTTCTAGATTTAGTTTCCTATCGAATCAGCTTTAAAAGTCAGTCTGCTACTGCCTACAACCTACTTCTAACCAACTGATTGTACTCTCGACACAGCAACAAATACTTAAAATCAAATTTATTACTCTAAATATGCATAACTTATATTTCCAAATGAATAACAACATTAATTAATTGACTGCTGTGTTTATTAATATAACAATTATGGCACAATTGAAATAAAATTTAAATTGATTGAAGCGCTGACTTAGAATGTGGGATAGTAAGCCCTGTTAGCAATGCCGCAAAGGTTGTTCCTGTTGCGTGCGAGTCGGAGGTAGCCTCCTTCGCCAAATTTGGTGCCCAACGAGGTTTTGATGAGCCAATAGTCACCGTACTGTTTGCAAGTGCCATATCCAACAATTAGAACACCTAAATCTGGTTTGTTATCACAGGCACCATGGAATACACCGCCCTTGTAGCTTCTGATTGCCTTTTGTGAGATGACAGCAGCAACTGGACCACTGGCAACACTGTAGGCCAAAATGGTCTCATTGCCCTGAGGCACTTGATAAGTGTTCTTGGTCTTGACCGAAACGTTTCTCCTATTGAAGCGACAAGTTCCTTTAGGGCCACGATAGGGATATGATGCCTCGGTGTTAATGCCCTGCCTCTTAATGTAGCCTAATGCCATCGACGTTAAACGGTTCTGTTTATTCTTAATGCAGTCAACCAGATTTTGCTTGGATAATGGAATCAACTTGCCCTTTCTTACAAAGTAACGGCTCTCCACGGCACCTGCAGCAGCAAAGGCCCAGGAATTTTTGAAATGTCCCTGATCCTGAACTTTGGTAACGGCACCCATTTGTGTCCAGTTGACATGACTTGGCATCATCAATTCCATATCGGAATAATCTGTTGGATCCATTTCATGTTCAGCATCATCTAAATCTTCGCTGACGTCGGCGGACCAAAGGGATTCACTGAACTCCTCTTCGACCCTATCGGAGTACTGATTCACACCCATTTCGTAGCTTTCGTCACCATCGCGGAAACGCTGATTGTGTGCCTCAATGGCATCCATATTCTTTTGAAAGATTAGCTTACGGAATTCATCCTCTGCTTCGTTGTCGCTGTAGTCCTTGTTGAATTCCGCTTTATAGGATTCCCACATTAAATCATCGTAGTTCGTTGTCCTGGCCAGGGAACAGGCAACAAACCCTAAAAGGCACGCGAGCACTAAAGCAGCTTTCATTTCGATCAGATTTTCCGACTGACTTGGCATGGGCATATACAGCAGCTACTTATATACCCCAGTTTGGCTAATTATAAATAATACCAGGATAAAAGTACACCACATATTACACATAAGAATTTCTTGATATAGACTGTGGGTTTAATCAAATAAGGGAGGCCTAATTAAATATAAACCCATAAACCCCATAGAGGTATGACTCAAGATTTATTTTTTTCAAATATATAAAATTGATGCAATTTAAGTTTATTTTGTTTCAGCTTTAAAATAACCAGATTATATATATTCCTATATTTATTTTATTACTTGTTACCAAAAGTTCTTGAATTTGCAGTTTTTCGTTCGCTTATCAAAATTGAAACATTCAAGCACGAATCTTATCAATTTCTGACCGTAATGTTTTCTAATTAATCAAGTTATGAGACAAATTGTTCAAGTTCAGGAAAAACTCAGAATGAAAACATAATAAGCCAAAAGCTACAAACAAATGATAAGCACAAAGCAAAACAAACAAGAACAAAATAAAAATGGAAACAAAGTAAGAAACGAGAAGAAATAATTTGAAAAACGAAAACAAAAACAATTTAACACCGGTTTTGCTTAACGTTAATTAAGCCTAAATGTTAGCAGAGCGGAGACAGAGAATCGTCATAATTAAAAATAATTTGATGACGTCACATTGAATAAACGAAGCAGTCGACGGGGCTAGCTGAAAGGTTGCAGAGCAAAGCGTCGCTGTCGGCGTCAGCGTCAGCAGCATCATTAAATAGTATTTGAGGTCAGCTGCTTTGGCTAGTGTAGCTGATGACGTCACACCCATGCATATAACTGATAAGCCCTTTTCGGTGCACTCCAACTAACAGCTGTCGCTTTACTCAATGCAGCACAACAGCAATACAGCGATAGAGAACAGGAGAGGGAGCGGCAGAAGAAGAGGCAAAGAGCAGGCTCAGCAATGGCTATGCCAATATGTGAATGCCAAGAGCGCAAGAGAGGCAGAGCATGCCGCTCACAATCTAATATTCTACATATGCACAGCGTCAAGTGTATGTGTGTGCGTACGACAGGTGTATTGGTATGTGTTGCTAAAAGTTTGCCGGCTATAAAAAAAATTGGCGACCGCTAAAAACAACAGCAGATGCTTGGCAAAGAGAAATTGCACGAAAGATGTCGAGAGAGGGAGAGCCACAAAGAGCGTAAGAAAGAAAGAGAGCGTTTTCTGAGCTTTCTTCATCGCTAACTGCAAACAGCATGTCAATATATATATCATATATGACAAGTTGGCATTGCGTTTAGCAGTTTTGCTGTAACCTTCCCGTGGGCGGGTAATAGGGAGGCGGAGGACAATGAAATGAGTTTCCCACTGTGGTTCGTACTTCATCATTTCGGAAATAGGTTGTACACACACAAAGACAAACCGTTGATAAAACCAGAAATGTTACACAGCGTATCTGATATCGTAGCTGTATCGATTCCAACGTGTTTCGTCTATCTATTACACCCTGTGCGTGCGTACATTACCCCAACAGGAAAAGGGAAAAAAGAAACAACAAAACTTTCAAATGTTAATGTTTAGTGAACATATTTTGCGCTATTCAATACCCTGCTGATCGTAAATATTTACAAATACATATATATAGATCACAAATCAAAATGTGATCTTATTAGTACATATACATGTGAACGAAAGAGAAATTAATTGACTGCTGTGTTTATTAAAAAACCAATTATTGCACAAATGAAATAAAATTTAAATTGATTTAAGAACTGACTTAGAATCGGGGGTAGTAAGCCTTGTTGGTAATGCCGCAAAGGTTGTTCTTGTTGCGTGCGAGTCGGAAGTAGCCTCCTTCGCCAAATTTGGTGCCCAACGAAGTTTTGATGAGCCAATAGTCACCGTACTGTTTGCAAGTACCATATCCAACAATTAGAACAGAATAGTCACGATTGTGGTCACAAGCACCATGGAATACACCGCCCTTGTAGTTTATGATTGCGTTTTGTGAGATGACAGCGGCAACTGGACCCTCGGCAACATTGTAGGCCAAAATAGTCTCATTGCCCGGAAGCACTTGATGTGTGTTCTTGGTCTTGACCGCGTTTCTGCTATTGAAGCGACAAGTTCCTTTAAGTCCACTATAGGGATAGGGATATGATGCCTCGGTGTTAATGCCCCGCTTCTTAACGTAGACTAATGCCTTTGCCGTTAATAGACTCCGTTCGTGATTAATGCAATCAACCAGATTTTGCTTCGATAATGCAATTAACTTGCCCTTTTTTATGAAGTAACGGCTCTCCACGGCACCTGCAGCAGCAAAGGCCCATGAATTTGAGAAATGTCCCTGATTCTGAACTTTGGTAACGGCACCCATTTGTGTCCAGTTGACATGAGTTGGCATCATCATTTCGATATCGGAATAATCTGTTGGATCCATTTCATGTTCAGCATCATCTAAATCTTCGCTGACGTCGGCAGACCAAAGGGATTCACTGAACTCCTCTTCGACCCTATCGGAGTACTGATTCACACCCATTTCGTAGCTTTCGTCACCATCGCGGAAACGCTGATTGTGTGCCTCAATGGCATCCATATTCTTTTGAAAGATTAGCTTACGGAATTCATTCTCTGCTTCGTTGTCGCTGTAGTCCTTGTTGAATTCCGCTTTATAGGAATCCCACATTAAATCATCGTAGTTCGTTGTCCTGGCCAGGGAACAGGCAACAAACCCTAAAAGGCACGCGAGCACTAAAGCATCTTTCATTTCGATCAGATTTTTCGACTGACTTGGCATAGGTACAGCAGCCCTTTATATACCCCAAGTACGGCGGATTATATATAATAACAGGATAAAAGTACACCACATATTACACAAATGAATTTCGTAATATGGACCCCATAGAGGTATGACTCAAGATTTATTTCCAAATATAACCACATTATATATATTCCTATATTTATTTTATTACTTGTTACCAAAAGTTCTTGAATTTGCAGTTTTTCCTTTGCTTATCAAATTTGAAATATTCGTAGATTCTCATCAATTTCTGACCGTAATGTTTTCTAATTAATCAAGTTATGCGACAAATTGTTCAAGTTCAGGAAAAACTCAGAATGAAAACATAATAAGCCAAAAGCTACAAACAAATGATAAGCTCAAAGAAAAACAAACAAGAGCAAAATAAAACAATATACCCTCTGCAAGGGTATAAAAAATGGAAACCAAATTATGAAACCAGAAGAAATAATTTGAAAAAAGAAAACAATAACAATTTAACACCGGTTTTGCTTAACGTTAATTAAGCCTAATTAGCTGAAACCTACCCGCATTACACACACTTGCACAGAATTGGAATTTGCCAAGATGGAACATTATATAAACGCATACATGTACATATATTGTTAAATGTTAGCAGAGCGGAGACAGAGAATCGTCATAATTAAATATAATTTGATGACGTCACATTGAAGAAACGTAGCAGTCGACGTTGCGAGCTGAAAAGGCTACAGAGCAAAGAGTCGCTGGCGCTGTCACCGCCAGCGTCAGCGTCAGCAGCGTCACATTTTATAATATTCGAGGTCAGCTGCTTTCTGCTTACTTCTGTACCCGATGACGTCACACCCATGCACAAAACTGATAAACCCTTTTCGATGCACCCAAACTAACAGCTGTCGATTTACTCAATGCAGCGCAACAGCAATAACAGCGAGAGAGGCACGGGCTCAGCAGTGGCCATGCCAATATGTGAATGCCAAGAGCGCAAGAGAGGCAGAGCAGCCGGTCACAATCTGATATTCTACATATGCACAGCGTCAAGTGTATGTGTGTGTGTACGACAGGTGTATTGGTATGTGTTGCTAAAAGTTTGCCGGCTATAAAAAAATTGGCGACCGCTAAAAACAACAACAGATGCTCAGCAAAGAGAAATTGCACGAAAGATATCGAGAGAGGGAGAGCCACAAAGAGCGTAAGAAAGATAGAGAACGTTTTCTGAGCTTTCTTCATAGCGCGCGGCTTCATCACAGTTGTTGTTCATTCTTCTTCTAGTTATTTATGGTTATTGCTGTTCCCTAGAAAGCCCAATGGGTGGGCGTGCCCTGCCCTAACCAGAAAAAATGAGTAAAACACCAGCAGCAAACTGCAAACAGCATGTCAATAAATATTTCATTTACGACAAGTTGACATTGCGTTTAGCAGTTTTGCTGTAACCTTCACGTGGGCGGGGGACAATGGAATGAGTTTCCCGCTGTCGCTCGTATTTCATAATATCGGAACTTAATTGAGCTCTCGCTTTGGTTAATAATTGACCACAAATGACAGGGCCGAATAAAATGGAAATAGGTTGTACACACACAAAGACAAACGGTTTATAAAACTAGAAATGTTACACAGCGTATCATTGTATCGATTCCAACTTGTTTCGCCTATCTATTACACCCTGTGCGTGCGTACATTAACCCAAAAGGAAAAGGGGAAAAAGAAACAACAAAACTTTCAAATGTTAATGTTTAGTGAACACATTTAGCGCTAAAGCAAATTCGTAGCATTTATTGCCTTGAATTCTATGTGTTTTCTATTTGCGGCTCTCTCGGACTTCAAACAAACACACACACATATAAACATAAAGCAAATACAGCGTCATTCTGAGCGGATCGAAGAAAAAACAGCATATAGGAAAAAAACACATTGGAAAGCTTGGGTGAAGCGTGCCAAGCTGTGCAATACCCTGCCGCTTTCTCCTAAATAGATGCAGGTACAAGAATGCATAATCCAACAGGCGTTCAATGCTGATCATTAATATATACAAATGTATGATCTTAAACATGTATATATATATATATATATATATATATATATATATATATATAATATCCGTGTAACATAAACATGAGAGCGAACAAGAAACTTCTAGTTTTTACTTTGTACAATTTTATTATACCCTTTTCTAGGGTATAAAAGAAAGCATGTAAGCAGCAACAACAACACTGAACGTTGGCAGCGCTGCCGCCGCTTGAACATATGAGAGCAAGAGAGAGAGAACGGGTGTCCCTCAGTTGTAGAGAGCAAAGCACTGTGGCTGTTTGTTGTTGTGTACACATGCTTAAGTTTATGACCGTCGACTACGACGTCAACAGCGACTTCGACGGCGGCAGCGACAGCGACAGCGACTACTAATTTCGTCGATGATGACGCGCAACGGTGGCGCTTTCGTGTGAGCGGCCAACGAGCCACAGCTCACAGTAAAATTTCAACAGCCAAAGCGGTCGGACGTCTTATTGGATATATTGGTTAAAAAAGAAAGAAAAAACTTAGTTGACGTATCAAACAGACAGCAAAGAAAATAAATCAAATCAAATAGAAGCAAATCAATTTTTGCGTACTTAAAAACGTTCCTCAAATAAATATTTTAATAAGCAATTAAATAAGTGTACAAAATGACCGGACGCCGCGTTACAGTTAACACACGCGTTTCACGCGCTTCCACGTCGACGCCAGTTGGCGGTGTTTCAAACTCATCTGGTCGCTTGGGCGCAACAAGTCCAACGAGTCCCACGCGCACCACACGTCTGCAGGAGAAGGAGGAATTGCAGCATCTTAATGATCGTCTCGCATGCTATATTGATCGCATGCGACATCTGGAGAATGAGAATGGCCGTTTGACTCAGGAATTACAGTTGGCACAAGACACCGTTAACCGTGAGACCTCCAATCTAAAAGCGGTCTATGAAAAGGAGTTGGCAGCGGCACGTAAACTACTCGATGAAACGGCCAAGGAGAAGGCCAAACTAGAGATCGATATAAAGCGTTTGTGGGAGGAGAATGATGATTTGAAGCAAAGGTAAACAGCAAAAACAATAACAAAAATAGAATTAAAGCTTACTTATCAGTTCGCTCAGTGATGTCATATCTAAACGAGAGAGCACGACAGACAGACAAACAGACAGAGAGAGGCCAAGAGAGCGCATGCTGATGTCATTTTGCAGTTGGTGAGAGTTGGGTGCTCGCTCGCGTTCTCTCTGTCTACCTTACTAACTCTATCTCTCTCTTTCGCGCACGTTGTCACGCTTGCAGTTGCTTTGCGTGCTTTTGTTTATTTTTTACATTTGCGCTTCGAGAAGCGTCCAAAGCAAACGAAAATAACAAGTCGAGTAGCCAAATTTTATACAAATGCTAAGATTAAAATCAGACGATTCTTCTGCTTGTTAAGCATAGCAAATGACATTTAACTCGGCGCCACTGTGCGTATGTGTAATGCCCAAACCCTTTCAAGGTTGCAAATGAAAACAAAACGCACAAATACACACAGATGTCTGCATGTGATGTCATTCAGCCCAAAAATAGCGCGCAACTTTAGTATTTGGCTGTAATATCGTTCATTAACAGCGCCGTGTATACATGTAATACCGGTTTTCTTTTATGTTTTGTGGGGCCTAGCTCCCTACCAAAGCTTCCAGCCCCCTACACTATGATGTCAACACAATATTAGGAATGTTGCGTATTTGGATTTGGCGTTTCTGTTATCAACACGAGCAATATTTATTTTGGGTATTTATTGTGGTTATGGTATTAACTTAAGTACGAGCTTTGTTTGTTTGTACACTTGCCCATTAGCCGTATATAATTATTATTTTTTTTTTTTGGCCATAATAGTGGGAGATTTCACAATAGAGATATGAGATATGAAAATAGATTTGTTTAATGGCTAAATTAATTGCTTTTATTATAGATTTTCCTAGTATATAAATACAAAAAGTTGTTGCAATCATTTTCAAAATTGAAAAGCTCCTTTTCATCAATTATGCTGCCCGCTAAGAAAGTTCTTCGAGGTAATTAACCCACTTAGAAGCTTTCACAACAAATAAACAAAACTGGGGGAAAATCTATAATAAATTAGGTCGCTTGCCAGCATTTTTATTTATGTGTCCTGTCATGAATGTCTTGGCGCAGGTGGTTGAAGAGGGTGGAAAGTTTACCCACCACTCACACGCAGGCTAGCAAACGAATAACCTTGAATATTTTTTACCAATTCTTGCTTATATTGCTGATTAGCCCAGAGTAGTTTTTAGTTTAAAAATTATTTTTTAGCTGACAGAAATAAGTATAAATGGTTTAGAATGTATTGCCAAATTGTGGCTAAATTTAGTTTGGCTAAAAAATGAAATAAACGTGCAAACCACGAGAGACATCGACGACGACGACCACATTTTTTTATAGATTGTGGAATTTTTTGTGTGTCTAATAAACAAGTTTGTTTTTAGTTAAACGTTTGAAGAAGCTTTGCCTATAAATTAAAAATGTGACAAGACAGAGATAGCACGAGTTCAGAGAGACAGCGAAAAAGTACAACACATAGAAATTTATGCTGGGCAGAAAATAGCTTAGCTACTTTATGCTAATGGCATCTGACGACTTCAAGGCAACAGAACATGAAGAAACTAAAGCGATGAATAATACATAAAACGGAATAATACAATTAGACAGATAGAGATCGAATGAGAACGTGAGAGAGATGGCGCTACATGAGTGATATGCATGAGAACGCAGACAAAAGAGACGCAGATTGAGAGAGAAGATCGCGTGTGAATCAGTTTAGTGACGTCATCGGCAACAACGTGCACATGTTTGTTGATAACAAAAACAAAAAGAAATCTAAGATAATTTATTTATGCCTTTATGACATTTCTAATAATTGTTCCCTCCTTTTACAGACTTGACAAAAAAACCAAGGAAGCCACCGTGGCAGAGAACAATGCACGTCTCTATGAATCTCGTTACACCGAAGTGAATGGCAAATACAATTCAGCCCTGGCCGATCGCAAGAAGGCCGAGGATCAAGTTAAGGATTTGTCTGTCGAAAATGAGCGTCTGCGTCGTCAACTCGATGATCTGCGTAAGCAGCTCGAGGCAGAGACTTTGGCACGCGTTGATCTGGAGAACCAGAACCAGAGTCTGCGTGAGGAATTGGCCTTCAAGGACCAGGTCCACTCGCAGGAACTCACCGAGACACGTTCACGTCGCCAGATCGAAATCAGCGAGATCGATGGTCGTCTGTCCCGTCAATACGAGGCTAAACTGCAGCAGTCACTGCAGGAGCTGCGTGATCAGTATGAGGCACAGATGCGCGCCAATCGTGAGGAGATCGAAATGCTCTATGACAACGAGATACAGAATCTCAAGGCGGCTGTGGCACGTTCCAACCAGGGTTCACTGCATGCCACCGAGGAAATGCGTCTCATGCGCACCAAAATCGATGGGCTACAAAACAAATTGCATGACTTGGAGAACATCAATTCGGGCTTGAATGTGAGTAGTGACAAATTTCTAAACTCCCCATTGAACTAATCAGTTATTTTTTATCTTTAGGCACGCATACGTGAGCTGGAGAATCTCTTGGACACGGAGCGACAACGCCACAATCAGTACATTGCCTCCTTGGAGGCTGATCTGCAGCGCATGCGCGATGAGATGGCCCAACAGCTGCAAGAATACCAGGATCTGATGGACATCAAGGTGTCGCTCGACTTGGAATTGGCTGCCTACGATAAGCTGCTGTGCGGTGAGGAGCGTCGTCTGAACATTACCTCCCCAGCACGTCCCAGCACCGATTCGGGCATTTCCAACAGTGGCACCCACCTAACAGCCAGCGGTGGCTCCCATTCGGGCCGTGTTACGCCCAGCGGACGCAGATCTGCCACGCCTGGCATCTCTGGTTCCGGAGCCGTCAAGCGCCGTCGCACGGTCATCGATGAGAGCGAGGATCGCTCGACGTCCGAGTACTCGGTGAGTGCCGCTGCCAAGGGCGATCTGGAGATCATTGAGGCCGACACAGAGGGACGTTTCATCAAGCTGCACAACAAGGGCACCGAGGAGATCCATTTGACGGGCTGGCAATTGACGCGCATTGCTGGCGATGAGGAGCTGGCATTTAAATTCTCGCGAGGATCAAAGATTTTGGGTGGTGCTACGGTGACCATTTGGTCAGTGGATGCGGGCACTGCACATGATCCACCAAACAACTTGGTGATGAAGAAGAAATGGCCGGTGGCCAACTCAATGCGTTCCGTACTGGCCAATGCCGACAAAGAGGTGAGAATCTTGTCGATTTACAACACATGCGGCACTTGTGACATCTGCCGTCCCTGCAGGCATCTCGAGTTTGTGCTCGACCAGTACGCAATAATACTACCATCGTTAACCTAGACAATCTGATTTAACTAATTAATGTATTCCCCCATTCCCTTACAGGATGTTGCCAGCTACGACCGTGTCCGTGCAAACACTTCCAGCCATGTCTCGAGGCATCGCAGCAGTGGAACGCCCAGTACTGGGTTTACCCTCGGTTCCGGAGCTGGATCAACTGGCGTAAGGAGTCTCTTCTCGCTGCTCTTCTAGACGTTACACAACACTACACTGCACACAACACTACACACACACACACATACTCATTTTCAAATAGGATAAGCAGTTAAAGGAGAAAAGAAAAGGAAAACATTCACAGAGACACATCATATCTAATTTTTTGATGCCTATCAATGTTAAAAGCAACTTAAAATGTACAACAACAAAATGTTTGTTTTAAACTATATACTATGTACTATGTTCAATATGCTTAAGAGTTGTTCGTAACACTTTTGATTGTAATTTAAAAATGCATTTGCTACAAAATAAAAAAAATTAAATAAAAAACTATCAAAAGAGAGTAAGAGAAACAAAAACAAAAACAGAATACACATGTTTCAAATACATAAAGTAGAGCGCAGAGAAATACGCTTTCTTTTTGGACTTGCATCGTTTGGACATGTCCAGAATTCAATTAATGGCTCAGGTAGCAGTTTTCCTCAAGTTTGCACTGTCGGTGGAAGGAAGGAGGGAAAACTTTTGGCAGCAGCCGAGAAAATCAGCTTAACTCGCGTTTGCCAAGATTTGCCAAGAAAGTTATCTCGCTCAGCTGCTGTCGCGGCATTTACCAACACTGCCAACCCGCACTTCTACCCCCGGGAAATTCTAAAGAAAATGGACAGTAAGCAGGTGAAATTAACTACAACAAGCAGCTAGACAGAACTTGCAGCCAGGATAACGTTAGTAGAACTTCTGCACAGTGACAAATTTTGGGGATTTTGGAATTTTTTACCTGGTAAGCTATGCAAACTGAATTATCAATAATATAAAATTAAGTTTATTATTATAGCTTAATAGGATTGTGATAAAAGCAACTAATTGATTATAAATACTTGGCTAGTTTTTAGCTTTTCGTTGTATTTAAACAGCATTTTATTTTTGCAAATTTTTGTTGTTCAAAATTTTTTAAATACGCAAACAACTGTACCTCAGTTTATCGCCAGCCAACTGAATATAAAAACTCAATTTTTATTTAACAAAACAATTTTTAAAATAAATTTGACGTAATATTTTCGCAAATTGTTTTTGTTGTCAGCCGCGCACGAGAAACTTTCTAGAAACTGTACACAACATTTTTGCCAGTCAACTGAATTTAAAAATTAAAATTTTTATTTAAGAAAAATAATGAAAATAAATAAAGTATATAAATTTATATTCAATTCGTTTGTTGGCGAAACTGTGCGTATATTTAGAAAACGTATAAAAAGCGACGGTATTGAAATATTTGAAGAGCAGCGAAAACATTTGACATAAATCATTGTCAGCATACTGAAAGAAATTCCACTCGAGCAGATAATTTATTTAAATGAAATGCTGTTAAATTATGAATATTAATAAAGTTAAGTGTATTTTTATTTAGTTAACTAGGTTTTGTTGCAGTGCAGCAGCTACTAAGACAACTTAGAGGCGCTTGAGTGAACGCACGATTCAATGGAATGAACGGACGGACAGCTGGACAAACAGAATGAATAGAGAATGAAGGAGAAAAAGAGTGTGAGGGAAGGAGAGGAAGAGAGAGAATGGATGAGTGACGTAGGGAGATAAAGGCAGCCACTGAGGCGTTCAACTTCAAAGTAGTTGCAGGAAAAGTTCTTGCTTGTCGCACGTTTGCATGCGCATAATAGGATTAGTCAAAGTAATAAGTTGTTGCCTCTGTGCAGGTGTACGTATACATATAGAATATATCTAACAGTTGGGCGTGGTTGCGCCCAAAATGCTTTGAAATGCAAATCTCGGTGACAAGCAAAAGTTGAGCGTGTGAAGGCGGTTTTTCTACACACACCCACACACGTTGGAACTTTTTCGACAGCTGCCTAAAAGTATGCAACATATTTTTTGCACAGAAACTAAACTCTTAACCCGTAGCTGGACTAAAAAACTGCATTTGGGCGTTGGCCATAAACAAAATACGAACAACAGCAAGCATAACAGTTCCAGTTTCAGTTCCACTTGAGAGTTCATTTCTAAAGACATTTGAAAGAGACAGCACAACACAGAAAAACACAAAAAGTGTGAGTTAGAGTGAGCGTTGGGAAATCTTGAGCTTATTGTGGTATTTCTGGCTATTTTCGAACTTTAACATTTGGCTGCGTCCTGCTTGCGACTGCTGCTGCTGCTGCTCCTGCTGCTGGTGACTGTGCAACTTAAGTGCACACCACACGCTGATCGGTCACATTCACACACAATACACTCACACTCGACCACAAGCACAGAAACACTACACACACACACACACACAGAGATAGACACACTCATTCACTCACAATAGCGACTTTTAGGCTTAAGCCAAGATTTTGGCATGGGACTAACAGGCGGCTGACCAAACAAAGTTGGTAAGTGGACTTTGAATGACCTCTTTGTGGTAGCAACAACTGCTCAACATTCGATGTGTGTGTCTGTGTGTGTGTGGGGTTATTGTGTATTCGACTTTGGGTTTTTGACTAAAAGTTCAACATAGCAAGAAGTATAATAAAATTATGCAAATCTAGGGATCAACCACAGGAAACTCAGCAAAATTATCGCAATTGAGCATATTTTCTAGAAACTAACCACCAATTATCATTCCTCACAATTTGTCAGCATTTAAATATAGTTTTTGTTGTTTAAAATATGACAAAATTTAAACCTAAACTTAAGTTAATTATTTCTCAATAAGAAAATTCGAATACACTTCCGTTTCTAAGTAATCCCTGTAAAAGTTGTTAAATAACTTAATTATGTTTTTGTCGTAAAGTCTAGCGGTTTTATCGCTGGGTCTTTAATGAATGACGCCTTAATTTTCCAATAGCCAAAATGAAATCCTTTTGCATGGATAACTGTCTAAGGGTGTGTATTTGGCCAAGCAAGCAACGTGTGTGGGGACTCTAGGACCGTAAAGCGAATAAAACCCCAAATAACTGCTTAATTTGTTTTTCGCCCAGACATTGGGAAACCAATCCCAACCACATCCTTTGCCCATAACCTTTCTGCTGTGACCCTTTTCTGACCACCTTTTGGGTCCCCAATCCATGCCAACCCATTTCTATATCTTGCAGTTGCTCTTGATGTTTGCATAACCAACAGGAGCATCGGCATCAGCTGCTGTTGTTTCTGCACTTGTTGTTGTTAGTTTGTTGACTTTAATTCAGAGCGACAGAGACAGTGGTAGGAGTTAAAGAGAGACAGGAAGATAGGGAGATAGAAACTGGTCCCATGCTTGCTGCCAGCTGCGCTTCAACGCCTACAAAAGATTTAAATACTTGAATTTGGATACAGAGTTCGACACAGGAGTTTGAGCAAATGGAAACGAACATTCGAAATAGTAAACAGGCTAGAGAAGAGAGTGGGAACGACTACTAAGTACTCTGTATACATTAAGCTCTCGCTGTCGTATTGAAAAGTGACTTCAACTAAAAGTTTATTGGGTTTAAGAAACAAAACTTGAGTTTATAAACGATTATATTCCAAATTTGTGAAACGTGTTAGGGAATTTATTATTTATTAAACTATTCTACCCTTTTTAACGCAATTCCAATAGGTTTAGGGTATAGCAGCAAAAAAAATATAACACATTCAGGCAACAAAAATTATTTGCCACTCGCATAATTTGGGGCTCAAGCTTGTTTATGCCTAAATCAATTTGCTGCATGAACGAGTCTTAAGCGTAAAGGATTCTGTGTGGAATCTAAAGCCGGTCACACTTTGTTCTAATCCCCCAGGCAGTCGTGTGAGTGTGTGTGTGTGTGTTGGGTTAAGCTATTAGACTAAAAGGTTATTAGAAGAGGGAGGATTGAAACTGGTAGAGGACTGTGGAGGGCGTGTCTGCTGCTGTCGCCTTTCGACGTGATTTGCCTGTCAAAATGCGCAGAGAAATGTGTAGAAATGCGAGCTGAGAACTGCGAACTGGCGGCGCAAGTAGCTGAGTGGATTTTGCACTTTGATATGCGTTTTATTAATAAAACAAATTGCCAGGCATACACCGACTATAACTTGAGTTCAAGCCTGGCCTATGCATAAATTGAGTTTACGTATAAGTGTGTGTGTGTGTGTGTGTGTGTGTGTCGACGTGACCTCAGCCCGAAGGACACGCTGGGCAGTCAGCCAAGCCACAGCAGACATCAGGCAGCATGCACCATGAGGGCTAAGAGCAGCAGACAGCAGGCAGCACACGTCAACTATTTTTCAACAAATATGCGCAAAACTTTTTTCATATTAAAGCCACAGAGCAGCCTGAAGAACGGCAGCGGTACGAATAAATGGAGCTGACCAAAAGCTGACACAGACTGCATTTTTGGCATATGCAAAAGAGGGCTGAGCATAACGTGCCGCACGTGCCACATACACAAACACACACACACGTACACATAAACACCCCCCTCACTAACCAACACACCCACACGTACACACCCACCAGCGGAGAATGATGGGCGGGGCGTGACCATTTTCCCTGTCGAAAATGCCACAATTCATTTTTTAATCGCGACGCATAAATCAAAGGTGCAAGAAGCAGCAAGTGCAAAAGAGAGCGCTGCATTTTGCACATTGCAGCGCAAACAAAAAGTGTTGCGTGCTTTCAGGCGCATTGCATTAGCTGCTGTAGGTGTTGCCACTGCTGCTGCTGCTACTGCTGCACCGCTGCTTCTACTGCAATTGCATTTGACATAATGCCCAGTGAACTTTGGCCAAGAAAAATGCACGCTAAAAGCATTGAAAATGCATGAGTTTTCCCTCAATAGCTGCGTACTTAGCTAACCATTACATAAATTTCCATCAATTTTTATTTAAATTTAAGCATTGCACATAACTAATAAGTTACTGCTGAACTGTAGTAAACTGCTTGATAGTTATACACAGGTTAAGTGACTGAAAACTATTTAGATGCAGCTAATAAACTATTAAATTTCCTTAATGTTTTATTTAAGTTTTCATATTTTTATATAGGTATTGAAATAGGCAAATCATACCAATAGCTATTTTAATATATAAAACTCATTTAAAATCGGTTTATTAAAGTTATTTAATTGTCTCGAATAAATATATGAATTTATATTATAAAATATAAAATTAGAAACCACATTGTTTCAATGCCATAAAAGTCAAAGGAATTTAAATGTACTGCTTTTGTAGCTAAATTGCCGAACTGTATAAAGGATTAAATTGTTTTTTGTCTATAAATGCCAATAATTCATAATAATTAAATGAAATTGCAGAATTAAATAAGTGACAGCATCGATGACATCAAAAGCTAAACGAAATGAATTTTCTTAAATTTATTCCGCTTCAGTAACAATATTCGTAACTAATTTAGTGACCATTTAAGGTGAGGAACTTGTAGGCAAAAGGCTCAGACCCAGACTAACACTCTTAGTCTCAGTCTCAGTCTTTTAGGCCAAAAGTCCAATTAACGCACAGTTGATAAAATGCCAAGCAATAATAATAATAGAGTGAAAATTTGTTGGCTGTTGCCATAAATCAGGTGAACGTAGCCACCTGTGTGTGTGTGTGTGTGTGTGTGTGTGTGAAGTGCGTGCTGCCATCTGCCAATTAGAAACGATATTTCTGGTCAAGTAGAATAGGTTGTGGTGGCAGTAGCAGCAGCAGAGCCCAGTTGACATGTTAACAATACTATGGATCATCTGGTGCGTGTGTTGGCCATTTTTTGAAGCTTATCCAATTGTTATTGTGCCTGGCTAACTTTGAGCTGGTCACGTTGCATGCCAAATATTTGCTTTTCATTTGGTTAACACACACACACAGATACACACTCACACACAATGAGGCACACGTAACTGTAAATTGATTATTGCTTGCCAAAGTCGGAAAAAAAAAAAGGAATTGTAGCACCCAAAAACTCAAACTAAAACCACAACGCACACTTGCAACAACCAATCTCTCTCTCCCACACACAGATACACCCACACAGTGTCACATTGTCATGCGGTGCAGAAGAAGCATCAGCAATTTCAGGGGTTAGCTCTGCTGTAACTCTGGCAACCGGAGGCAGCCACATCTAGCCATGTCGTCGTCTGTTAATGTATCTGTCAGCGCAAAAAGATTCGCCACATCGCGACCTGTAGTTCATAGGGAGTGGGAGAAGGACAGAAAGATAGGAAGAGTCAGAGAGGGAGATGACTGCTACTTCAGTTTCTGTTGCTGGTACTGTGTTCTCGGCATGATGATTACACAAAATTGAATGCTCTGTGCATTCACATTGCTTGTAACTGTATGTGTGTGTGTGTGACTGTGCGTGTGTCAATTTGAGTGTTGAAAAGTGGTCTCCAGTGTCGGCGGTTTGGTTTGGAACAGGTTTTGGTTTGGTTTTGCTTGCCTTCTCGACGTCATCATCAACGTCGTCGCATGTCGCTTGTCGCGTTCACCGTTTGCCATTTCATTGTATACAAACAGGCGCTATCTTTGTGAGTGTGTGAGTGTGTGTGTGTGTGTGTGTCTGTTTTTGTATGTTTGTTTGTTTATGTGTGTGTTTGGTGCGCGTGTGTCTATTATTTATACGATTCTTCGCCTCTATCCACATCATTATCATTGTATATTTGGCTTCCTGCAAAATTCTTCCTCATTTTCTTGTCTATAACGCGCTTTGGGCGTAACCAAAGCTTTTCCTAACGTGGCTCACATTCAAATTCAATCGCCAGCAACTGCTGCTGTTGCTGCTTACAAAGTAGCTTACAGATACATTTCCTTTGCCAGCTCCAGTTACACACTGTTACACCGCAAAAGATGTGCACAAAACTTGGCATCTTCTCTCATTAAACTTTCTGCAGGAAAGCAATGGGAAGTGGTTAGAACATTACCACTTTTTGCTAAAAAGTAAGTGAGCTTTAAGTATCACTGATTTGTTAACTTAAAATAAATTTGTTCTTTTTAATATTTGTCAAACTTTGTAGTGATGGAACTTTCGATCGAAAAATCTTTTACTTCTTCCGCTTCTCAACTGTTTTTTCGGATCATGATTTTATTTTTCTAGCTTCCTTTTGTACAACTCCATTCTTCTCTCTGTCAGCCTTCATTGTCATCAAGAATTTCCATTGTTATTTCAATTGTGAATTGAACGTAATGTCAGTCTTTCAAAGCTGTCAGCAACTCATTTATAGCTTGTCAATCAGAATCATTATTACTTTATTATGCACATTAATTTGTATGCACTGATGTGCAATGCATTGACAGCTGCATTTAAATGCAATTCTCTAGCCAATCAAATAATTATAAAAACATTTAACAAAAACAAGTAAGAGCGAGCAGACTATCAAAGACCCCGTAGTCCTTCTAGTGTGATTTTTTACCATACATTTGAGCAATTTTCAACCAACTTGTCCTATGAGAGCTATAGGCTTTAGACGTCCAACCCGGATTAAACTTGGTGAGGATAGTTATAATGGTACAATGTATGTTTGTATGTTAATCAGTTTGAATTTTGGATTTAAGATCTACTGAAAGTTCTGTTCGCTTGGTATTACAGCTGGAATATGCAAATTCCCAGTTGAATTCTCAGGCGAAAAGAAATCCACAGTAAGATGCAACAGAATTTACAACAGCCCAGTTTAAGCAAAATAATTTTGTGCACAACGACCTGCTGATCTTTTTGTTTGCCTGGTATTTCAGCAGGAATTAATAACGATTTAGGGCACTGCAAGTCTCAGCGGTGAAGCAAAAAAAATCCGCGAAATCGAAGATTTTTTATGTGAAACACCAGGCGATCAGAATCAGCAGCAAGCGGAAGAATGTTAATTCAATGTTATGTTAAATCACTGTTAATGTTAATTCAATGTTAATGTTAATGCAATGTTAATTCCATGTTAATGTCAATGCTATGTTAATGCAATGTTGATGCAATGTTAATGCAATGATCATGCAATGTTAATTCAATGTTAATGATAATGCAATGTTAATTTAATATTAATGTTAATTCAATGTTAATGTTAATGCAATGTTAATGTTAAGTCAATGTTAATGCTCAGGCAATGTTAATGTTAAGTCAATGTTAACCTTAATGTTAATGTTAAGAAATTTTTGCATAGCAACCTGCTGATCATTCTGTTGGCCTGGTATTCCAGCAAGAATTACTAACGATTTTGGGCCCTGCAGATCGCAGCGGTCAAACAAAACAAAATCCACGAAAGACCAAAATCGAAGATTTCTTTGGGTGAAACACCAGGCGATCAGAATCAGCAGCAAGCGTTAGACTGTAATTTAAATTCAATTACAGAGAGTAGAGCGCGGGAGCACACGTAAATAGTAAACAGAGAGTGTTGTTTGTTGCCGCCAAAGATGACAGCGAACAAACACACAAACTGTTTGTGCGCTCAGCTGGCGTCCGCGAACATTCACACAAACAGCGGCAGAGATCTCTGAGCGCAATTTGAATACAGAGCGGGTGTCTAAGAGTGTGTGCGGCAGAGTGTGAGACGGCAGCGAACAAACACACAAACCGTTCGGTCGCTCTGTTGGCGTACGCGAACAATCACACAAACAGCGTCGGGGATCTCTGAGCGCAATTGGGATACAGAGCGGGTGTCTAAGAGTGTGTGCGGCAGAGTGTGAGATGGCAGCGAACAAACACACAAACCGTTCGGTCGCTCTGTTGGCGTACGCGAACATTCACACAAGCAGCGCAAGGGATCTCTGAGCGCAATTGGGATATAGAGCGGGTGTCTAAGAGTTTGCGGGGCAGAGTGTGAGATGGCAGCGAACAAACACACAAACCGTTCGGTCGCTCTGTTGGCGTACGCGAACATTCACACAAGCAGCGCAAGGGATCTCTGAGCGCAATTGGGATATAGAGCGGGTGTCTAAGAGTTTGCGGGGCAGAGTGTGAGACGGCAGCGAACAAACACACAAACCGTTCGGTCGCTCTGTTGGCGTCCGCGAACAATCACACAAACAGCAGCAGAGATCTCTGACCGCAATTAGCGCAGAGAGTGGGAGACTGCTTAAGCTAATTAATAACTAGCATCGCTGCTGACAACCTTAATAGACCCTTCAACTCTTTTTTAGGGTACGCGGTCTAATATAACCTTTTATTAAAACAATAACTGCTATTAAAATAGTCATTTATTAATAATTAACACACCAAATAAATGGTGCATTAAATGTATTAATTAGCACAACTGTCGATAAAATTTTTGGTAGCCTAAGTTGACTTGCTTATGTCTCAGACACACACACACCGTGTTGTGCACACTTAAACACGCTCACAATCTGCGCTTAAGACTGTTGTTTTTCGGCCCTGCAGCTGATGCCATGTTTAGGTTACACGAAATGCCCCTCTTATAATAAGTATGTAAATATAACGTGTCGGAAAACTCACCTCGAATGTTGTAAAGACGATTTTCTCAATGGAGCCAAAGTAGCGCTCCCAAAGGACTTGGGTCTGTTGGCGCAGGGCAAAGATGCGTTCCGCTGAAATGGAGCGTACAATGTCGGGCACCTGTAACCGTAAAATAAAAAAATATTAATAAGATAACGTTAAGATAGGATAACAAGTTTACGCAGCGTATGCATAATCTCAAGGCAGCTAAAAACCATTAATTATAACTCAGAAGTAAAAGGGGAAACCTAAAGAGCTAAGAGAAAACACTACATCATAATTATGTGCAACAAGAATTCGTAAAATTCCACAGTAAATTGAAACAATTTAAAGAGTGTAGTACGAGTGCTTTCAATTTTTCATTCTGCTCCTGTTTCTGCTGCTATTTCTGCTAGTCAGCTCAAGTTTCCTGCTCAAGTTAACTTAATTAATTGCATTTCCTGCCAATAAACTACAAAGGCAAACATGCCAACAATGGTGGCAAAAAAATGGAGGAGGAGGCCAAAACGACGACAATGCAATTGGCAAACAATGCGCCAAGACTTTGTCGCGAAATGAAATGAAGGCGAACATGAACTAGGAATAACAGCAGTAACAGGAATAGAGCTTGGCTGAAGTACGAACAAACAAATGCCAAGAAAGTAGAGAAAAACATAGACAGACAGAGGGAAAGACAGTGGGACAGACAATCAAACAAACCGAGAGACAAGCGAATGCTGCTTTTATGTTCTCTTCAATTTTTTTCTGCAGCCAGGTGAGCAGCTGGCCAAAAGCAGAACATGGTACTTCGTGCATCCACAATTCATTTTTCATGCACAAATTGCGAATGGCAGGCAATTTACGTGACCATTCAGCGAGAGTTGATCGAAGAATTACCAATTACTGCAACCACAAAAGAGTTATGAATTTTCTATAACCAATTTACTGAAAGATCACACTCTAAAGTGCTTTAAAGTCTACATTTCATGGCTCTTCTTTTTTTAGATTTTAAATCAAAGCTTGAACATTAAATCCTGAATATAAAATGTCGGATCTTTATTACACAAATGTGGGTTAGCCGGAAGAGTAGCAAACTTTCCGACAGACAACAAAACAGGTCACATTTTAAAAACTCACAACGCGTTTTCATTTTTCATGACAGCGCACACAAAAAATAAAAACAAAAAATCATAAAACTTATGTGCCAATTCGAACAACAATATACTAAAATGAACTCTGTACATAGATATGCCTGCAAATACATATACGAGTGTTATGAATGCATGTGTATTTGTATTTTGTGCTCTTGGCCAACTCACCTGCAGCAATAGCCGTTCATCGGCCCAAATGGCGGCCTGTTTCCAATCGATTTTCGATTCAAATGGCAATACCCAAGCATTGGACAGCAGCACGGGAATGCAACCAGCCTGCAGTGCTTCGAGAAATCTGCAAAAACAGTATGAATAAAAAGAGGAAATGATAAAAAAAACGAGGGACACAATCAGGAAAAATATAAGAGAAAATTAAATGGGTATGAGCTGGAAAAATAAAAACAGTTTTCTGTTTTTCGTTTTTCAATTTTTACCTGAAGGAACCCAAGCGACGGCCCCGTGGCACCAAACAAAATGTTGAGTTCTGCAGCAGCGTCTCATAGTCGTATCTGGAAATGAATGAGAATAAAAACAGAAGGAGGCGTGAAAAGGCGGCAGTAAAATGTCTGAGTGTGTGCAAAAGAGAAAGTAGATGGATGTAAATTAGTAGCAGGGCATTGCATTGCATTGCATAATGGCAATGTGCAGCAATTAATCGAACAATGGGCTTCTCAGTGCTGCAGGCAGCAATGAGGACAATAATTTGGAGTTCAGCAAGACAAAGTGATAAATTACTCTAGGTAGGTAAATGACCAGCTTTAAATAACACACATTTATAGGCACCTAAACACTTTAAAGAGTTACTTAACAAGTAAGAAAAGTACAGTCGAGCACGCCCGACCGTAAAATACTCTCTGCATTTTTTCGCGATTTAATTATTAAAATCGGTCTAGAGATATTTCAATGTGTAGTACTTGCATTAAAACACGTTGAAACAAATACAACCTAAGCATAATCAAACATACAGCTGTTTGTCTATATGCGAATACACATACGAAAGGCAATATATGATGCATATACATGTATGAATGTATGTGTGTATTCAGCGCGGCCAGCGACTGCGGGCCACGAAAGCAAACATGTGCTTGTATGTTTCTGTCTCGCTTGCACTCATACACGATATTGCATTCAGTTATCAATATTGTAACGCTTCTAGTTTTCTTGTTTATAGTGCGATTTCAATGCGCCTTTCAGGATAGTTTGATATAGTTAGTTTCCACACGAATTATAAATTACAATACTGTACTATATTAAAGAATGCCTAAAAAGTAGAGAATTACTTTTATTAATTGTGGGAAAACGGGGCGTGGCAGTCCAAAAATTTAAATGTCAATGCATTTACGCTGTCACTAGCAACCTCCATACCAGAATTGGTGATCCTAGGTGCAATAGTTATTGAGATATTCGCCCAAAACACCAATTTTTTCCGAGGTGTGTCTAGTTTTTTTCTCATTGTGGGCGAATGGGGCGTGGCATCGAAAAAAAAAAAGATTCTTGTATTGACTGACTAAATATGTGATCGATTGAGACCAAGCTCGAACTTGTAGCTCTTACCATCTCTGAAATCTGTTTGTTCATACGGACGGACAGACAGACAGACAGACAGACAGACAGACAGACAGACGGACAGACGGACAGACGGACAGACGGACAGACGGACATGGCTATATCGACTCGGCTTGTGATGCTGATCAAGAATATATATACTTTATGGGGTCTGCCACGCCTCCTTCTGCCTGTTACATACATTTTCACAAACCCAATATACTCTTGCAGAGAGTATAAAAACATAAATTTTAAAGCACAGGCTTAGTTAGCTATTCAACTCAAACGCTTTGCAGTGCTACTTAAAATTATGCTAATGAAGTAAATCCATCTTAATAGTCGGCAGCAAAAGGCAGCTCAAAGGGGTTACCGCGGCGTATGCTTAACATAACTCATATGTCATGTTGTGCCGTACAAATGCACACACACGCGGTCAAACATGGGCTACAATTGCAGCACTTAAGCATTCAATTCAAACACACAATGGCACAATCCCCCGCTTGCTGCTGATTTAAGCATTAATACCAAATCAAAGCGCTAAAGCTGCATATTAAGCATACGCCATGTAGCTCAAACTCCGTTTGTGTGTGTGCCAGGTATGTGCGGTGTGATGCAATGCGTTGCTGTGGTGTGGGTGGTTTTAGGAATGGTCTGCCTCTGACCGGTTTACAAGTTAAGTTGCGCGTAAAATTACATGTTGCCACGCCCCAGCCGTGTACTATGTGACGCCCCTCACAATACTGCTGGCGAGTGTTGACAATTTAGCTAATTTATAGCTAGAATTAGCTGCTTTACAGTGGTAATGGTTCTATTTATTAATGTTTAAACATTAAACAAACGTTTTGGACACAAAATAAATTATATCTGCTGAAAACGGCTCTGCTTTTATTTACTTTAGCTGTTTTTAGTAAATTTTATACCATCTTTTAGCCTTTAAAAATCTGGCAACACTGCTACTGCTCCAACGGTCAGCAATTTGAGCGTCGTTTTAAAGCAAATTCAGCAGAAAATTATTTAGAAAACTGCAGGCACAGCGCATTCGTATTGCATTGACAACGGCAAACCCAGCATGACTCCAAGAGGGGCAAAGTTTTTACCCAGCAGAGCAGGCAGCAATCAGCAGGAGAGCATGAAACAGAGAAAGACTGAGAGAGAGAGAGAGAGGAAGAGTGCTAGCGAGTAGATATTCCCTACAGCAACAGAGTCTGGCTTATGAATAATCTTAAGTAAACAACATAAATTGCATGCTGCCTGGTATTTGGCGTTTGTTTTGGCTGAAAAATTACACTGCCAAATGCATGGGCAGCCTGAAAAGCCAGAAGGCCAAAAAGTTGCCTTTCATTGGCCAAAAAAGTCATTGGCAAAGCAACAAACATGGCAAATCCACACAGAGAATAGCGAAGCTGAAATGCCCTTTGGAAATGTTTCAGCTAGAAAATAAGATTTTTATGCAAGCTAAAACGTGAGGAATACAACTAAGTAAATAAAATGTAAACAAATATTTTCAAACTTCAATTTCATGTACACATAAAAAGCTAAAGATGCAAATGCCCAAGATCTTCCTATTTGTATTAATTTTAAGTAGAAAAATTTAAGTTAATTATCTTGCTTATGATATTTAAAGTGGTGTGTCTGCTCCTATTCGACCTAGCTCTTAAAAATTCAAGTTATTCAGTACACCTTCTTTAAATTCCTACAACTTGCAGTCTTAGCTTAACAAACGTAAAGACTCTATTAGTTTAAATAGTGTTAGCTTGTGTTTCGCTTATTAATCAGTGATATGCCGCTTCTCTGTCAACGGAGCATAGCATAGGTCACTGCTCCTCCTCTCCATCCCCTCTCTTCATATTGGTACACCAATATCTTTCCACCTTTTAACAGTCTTCCTGTTTAGATGTGCACTTGTTAGCTACTTGTTTAAGCAATTAAGAGAGCCGCGAACATTGCATGTTTCTCATCTTGTTGTTGTTTTGTTTAGTCTTGGTTAGCCATCGTGCTGAACTTTAATTAAATGATTTTTAGCTTTAGCTAGTTGAGCGAATAGTTTAGTTCAGTTGAGTTCATTTGAGTTGAGTTCAGCTCAGTTCAGTTCTGTTCTGTTCTGTTCACTTCTCTGCTGTTCTGCTGATGTCGGACATCATGCAAGCTTAACTTTAGCTATTTACACGCATTGTTGTTTTGTCCAAAGTTCGCTGCCCGTTTAGTTGGGCTCCAACGAGGCGGCTACTTCATTAGCCAACTTGGCGCCAGTTGCCCCAACTCAAATGCTGCGTCTCACTTGCTTTACTGCTAAGTCCTTACATATGCAATTAATGCAGTTGCGAAGTAAGAGATTGTGGCTTATTTAGTGTGCAAGAATTTATATTCCTTCGTTTTTGCACTTCAATTGGCAATGCAGCTAGAACGAACACTTTTTGCATGGCTGGCATAAAACTGTATTTATAATTTCGCAGCTATTAACACTTTCAAAACTAAGTGGACGAATAAAAACAGTAGCAAAATATTCAAAAAATATGTTCATCTAAAGTTTAAATAAATGCATTTAAAAGTGCATCTTTTGACCTAAAGGTAAAAATAATTTTCATGCTTTTAAATAAATTTTGCGCGCAAAAGTATGCTACACTTTTTAAGTTTTCTGCATTTCTTGGCTACTTTTCTTTTAATACTAAGTAAAACTTCCCCGCTTCTTAGTTAAATACTTAAAGTATTCATTATATGTTATTATAAAGAGCATAATTTAAAAAAATCCTTGGGCTTTATTTGTTTGTACTAGATTTGGCCACACAAATGCTTAAGCTTACTTGTAAACTTGTTTCTCACTTCCGTTTGGCGTCAAATCAAATAAATTCTCTCACCTGTTGCCCGACACTGCTTAGCACATAAATACAAGCACACACACACACAGAGATTCAGACATATTCCACAGTAATTAATTTACCAACACTTTCGAGTCATATTCTACGGGCAGCGGGAGCAGTAGTCAAGCTGGAAAGCTCAGTCACTTCATGTCAATTGCTTACCTTTGCCTGATGCCAAGGCCAACAAAATTAACATAAGTAGCACAGCCAGCAACGAGGGTAGAACAGTAACAGAGAGAGAAAGAGAGAGAGAGAGAGTGGGAGTGACGTAGAGAAAGCTCTCTTAGCTGTAAGTCCAGTTTACTCTGGCAGCTGCACAGCGGGCACATAATTTAAGTGGTTTCCAGCTGTCACAGGTTGATTCCGGTTGCCAGGTATGATAATTTTACTGCTACCTTAACTTCTTCTTGCTTGGGATTTTAGCTTTTTCTTCTTTTTTGTTGCTGAAATCAAGCTAAGCTCATTGACTGTACACAACCAGCGTACACCCAGTGACTAGCTGACTGGGTGATGGACTTACTGACGTTGTGATATTACCAGAGTAAACGGCCATGTCCTTTTTTGCCTGCTGAGCCGGTAGATGCAAGCTATCAAAACAGCAGCAAAGGAAAAGCGCAAAAATCAAACAAAATGAAAAACAAATCGAAAAAATAAATATACATGGGTATTGCTCAACTTTTAGATGCTCTTTAAGTCACATAAATTATTAAAATTCAGTAAAAACCTAAACAAACTTGGCAAGGAATGAATTTTTAGCCTTAGCAGCTAAATTCTAAAGCAATTAAAGTGGAAACGTAGATAGAGAACTTAATATTTAATTTATATAATAAATAACTTATTTAATTACAACACGATCTTTTATTTACAAAAGAATTCCTTGCCTTAAAGCTCCCATTTCTTAGTAGCCCCTAAATTGAACTCTAGTTTTCATTCCACGCATTTTCAAAGGCCAGGCATCAATTGAGTAACGGATATCTCATGTTTTGGCCTTTTCCCCACTTGTTTTCTGCTGTCTTTACGCACAAATGATTCGGGAAACCAACAAGCTTTTGTCAACGGATCGTTTACTCTGACGGCTGATAGGTTTTTGGAATTCGGCCGTTTCTTCTTCTTGTTTGTGGTAGGATAAGAGTGTTTGGCATATTGCTTTGTCATCGGTGGGCTTTGTGCGCTTTGACACGTAAATTGCTTGTCGGTTTAGGCAAAACCAGCATTGCGTATACGCAGCGTTTGTCTCGCCATTTGTTAATTGCAGCGCAATTGCTGAGTATTTTCCCATCAGCCGCCTAAGGCCGATTGCCTGTCAGCTGCAGTGCAGTGCATAGCAGCAGCCGGAAGCAATTTCAAAATTAATTAAAACCAAAAATCATGTCTGACATGCACCCACGACGCCGACAGACGACAGGCGACAGTCCAACTGAGCTCAAGTTTAGTTTTGTGGCAGTCGCTTTAAGTAATGGGCAACTTACTAAAGCGGCGAGTGGGAAATTGCTATGAATTTCAATGAAAATTGCATTTTTAAAAACAGCATTTGAAATAAAGACAATTTGGTGGGTGGTCGGACATGGAATAAAAACGAACTGTGCAAAACAAACAGCGACACACAAAAAGCAAACACACAATGGCGCAAAGCTCAACTACCAGAGACGCAGAGAGCGAGAGAGAAAAGAGATTCGCAGCAAAAAGCAGCTGTAAAACTTGCCATTGCCATTGTCTATGCAAGGAGCAGAAGCAGCAGCAGCAGTTGAAAGAGGAAGAGCTGAAGTAGGGCATTAAATATGGCGCATTAGTTACAAGTGCAAAGCGCTCATGGTGGCAGCATTTTCATTCTTATTCCCATTCTCATTCTCATGCTTGAAACTCCAATGCGCCGCCTTTTCTTGTCGCCAGCTTGTGATAATGGCTCATAATGAATACAACGGACCGCACTAAGACGTTTTTAGTAGCAAACACACACAGCAGCCCAAAAGACAAAGCCAAAACTAAAGACCCAGCAAAGTCGTGGCCATTAAAATGCAGCGCACAGTGCGTATGAGCAATGTAAGCCAACTTAAGCACACGGACTTAAAGAAGCCAAAGCTAATTTAGCCGTTTACTATCCTGCACAGAGACCAACAGTACAATGAGCTCAATTATATTATTCCAAGAAATAATTCAATCCAACTAACTTCTAGATAAACATCACTTTACATTTATTATTTATTTTTGAGCCTTGTTTACCATAGTAACTGTTAATATCTACACACATTCATAATTATGATTTTCTAAAAACAAAACTCATTTTTTCCTAAGAATTTCGACTATAAACATGACAAGAATTCCTTTGGAAATTGTGCGCAAAACTGAAATTGTAGCTTAATAGCAATGACCAGCAATTTCCCGGGACATTTTTCTTCTACTTCCACTTCTTTCTTCTATTTTTTTGGTCAACGGTAGCCTTAGTTGGTGGTAATAGTTCTCAGCGAAAGTTGCACCAAAATGGAGACTGTAAAAATGAAATTGGCACTCAAAGAAATTGCAATGGGGCAGAAGCCTAGTTACCTATGGACTACCCCTACTCTTAGTGTGTGTGTGTGTCGCTCTTTTAAAGTGATTTATGTGGAAATCTGAGATTAACGTGCAAAGGAAAAAGGAGCAGAGTATGGCAGTAAGACGCAGATGCATTCTGGTTATACTCTGCCTGAAGCCCTGTTGATAATAATAAAAGTGTTGGAGAATATAAATTTATTACTCTGCAAATTGCATTATGAAAAACTGCATAAAATATTAGAGTCTTACTCTAGTGCTTCTAATTAGGTTACGGACACTCATTTTTCAATTAATTCAAATTAATATCAAGTGTTTCTGTTGGCAATATGATTTTATTATTTTATTAAATAGATTGTAATTTACTAACGAATTTTATGTCTTCTTTTCAAAGGAATTTGTGCATTTTAATCAAAATAAATTGTTCTATTTATTGTACATATATTTTTTAAGATAGACTTTCGTTTGAATTTTTTAGATTGCATAAAAAGGTTCAGATATTTAATTTATTTTGTTATCTACACTCAAATTACTTAAGCTGCTTTAAGCTTCACAGTAACTTGTATGTATTGGTATTAAATTGGTATTTGAAATTCTGTATGCTTTGCATAATAAAACAGTTTACAAGTTAATGCAGCTAGAAATTAAATGCCAAACACTTAGACACACCTTTTTGTATAAAAACTTTTGTACACAAAAATATCCGATTTCGTAAAATTCGTGAAATTAAAAACTTGGCAAATTAAAGAGCTGCACATGTAAAAAGTTTTTTATACTGCATGACCTTGCCATGAGCCTGTTTTAGGAGTTTTCTTACACACTCACACACACACATGTACGCATATCTTATTTGTTGCAACACGTTGTCGTTGTCGTTGCCTGCTGCTTGTCATGCGATTGTGGCAGCGACAACATGTCGTATACGTAATGGCTACGGAAACGTCTCATCGTCGCGACTCGTTGCGTTGCGTTGCTTTGCGCCTGCTGTCAAATTGTGTGCGAAAATAAAATGAGTGAAAAAGAAGACGAAAATGTGCTTCAACTTTTCTCAAGGACATTTCCCAGTGTCTCATTATTTTTCATATTTTCTTTTAACGGCCAGACCAAAATAGCTAACAGAGACAGAGACAGCAAAGACCTGACAAAAACTTGCTGAGTACATGTGCAGCACACACTCAGCTGTTGCCAGCCACGCCCACAGCAAAATAACAGCTACCAAAAGGCAAAGCCACAAAAATGATACCACATCCACTTACACTATTGCTGCTGCTACTGCTGCTGCTCATGTCATCGTCGCTTCATCATCATCATCAGCAAGAACTAACCAAATGACCTATCAAACCGATGCCAAAACCCAAACAAATTTCAACTTCATTGATGGCAACAGTGGATCTCCTAAAAGCACGCTACACTTTTTTTGGTTTGTAACCACAGCCGCCAACGGCAAATGCATTGATTGTTGTACTTGTTTCTGTGGTTGCCGCCAGTCTGCCTGCCTTCCTGCCTCCCTCTTTCTCCACATCCTCTTTATCCTGCCATATGTTGCACAGGACTGTTTGCCATTGACGCCTTAGGCTCATTATAGCCAGCGACATAAACTGCGACGCGACATCGCAAAGCAAAATTTCATTAAAAACAGCTCAAGGTTCGTCGTGTATGCAGTTCGAGAACTTTTTCGCTTTCATTTATTATTATTATTATACCCGTTTGCTGCTAGAACTGTTTCTTGTATAATGTAACTGTTTTAACAGGCAGAACACCGTCTGTTGAAGCCACTCAAACTCTGAGTTTATAATACCTGGAAAAAACAAGTTATAATTGGCTTAAAGTTTCTATTAAGCTTCTTTCGCACTCACAGTAAAATTTATAATATTAATAAGTACTACACGTGTAAAATTTTGTAGTCTCTACATATTTTTGCATTTCAAAAACTTTTTAATAATTTTATTTATGTATACAATTACAAATAACGGGTATACCTTAGTCGACTGCTCCTCTTTTCAGCTCTGCTTACGGCAGCGCCGTAAAAACTTTTTAATGGATGGATCGTAGAGAAAAAAACAAAAACTTCGCTTAAATTCTTAAAAGGCAACCTTCAACTTTGCTCTGATGCACTTCAAATTGTTTTAAATTTTCAGTAAATGCTAAGTTCAGCTTTAATTTAAGGATTCTATTTAGCAATTTTTCGCAGTGAATTTTTATTTTAAATTTTGGTTTTTTTCATGCAAATTTGTGTGCAATTGATTCGAAAATTATTCAAAATACTTTAGTACTTAGTTAATAACTCAATCTCTTATATTTTCGTTTATTTTGCATTTGTCAATGAAAATAAATTCAAGTTCATAAATTATTTAAAAGCTTTTCAAAGCAAATCTTTATTTGGCATGCATTTTAAATAGTTTTTAATTTTATTTCCTTTTTTACCATTTATTAAATCAATAATAAAAGCAAATTGAATGCAACACCTTGTGTTCAATGTGTTGGCCAAGCTGCATAGCTGATTATTCAAA
The DNA here is from genome assembly GCA_035046005.1 of Drosophila acutilabella. NCBI lineage: Eukaryota > Metazoa > Arthropoda > Insecta > Diptera > Drosophilidae > Drosophila > Drosophila acutilabella. The sequence continues at coordinate 7,404,888 of JAWNOK010000024.1, read as the reverse complement.
GAGGAGAATAAAAATAGTATTATTTGGCTAACAGCTGAACTTACTGTGCTGCTGGTCAATCAATTGCCACTTGGCTGCCTTTTTAAATAAAACTTACTCAATTGTTTAATTTTCAACTCTTTTCATTGTTCAATAACAAAATGAACAAAGCTTAGCATTAAAATGCACTGCCAAGTCATCAAAAAAATGTCGTAGAAGTCACAGCTATAAGAATATGCAGTAAAATCTCTGCAGGTCGTCGGCAAAGTTGAGTATTATGCAATTTTGTAGACATTTATAAATATGCGCCCATTTGACAGGTGCATTAACGAAGTTGCTCAGACACTCGAAAGGGACAGCATAAAAAATGATGTGAGTAAAAAAGCAATTTGCCTGATTATACGATATGTTGTAGAACAGTTGACGGTATGCAGACGGCTTAGTAGCGAGAGTGAGTTAAGTTGGCTGCACCATCGAAACGAAACGAATGGAATGGAACAACAATATTAACGGTAGGAGTAGAGTGCTGGCTGCATAAATCGCTGACGCTTGACGCTAAAGCAGATTTGTCGCATAAGTCATGTCAAATTATATACAGCAGACAGCTGAAGGGTAAGAATAGAAGCAGGCAACCGTTAAAGGTGACAGCTACTCCAAAGGTAGACGGCAAGAACAAGAAAAAAATGAGTAAAAAATGGCGTTCAATTAAAGCTAAAAATGTAAGTGGTTCGATGACAGTCTCTGAGCTTTGCAGTAAAGACAAAATAAGGTTATGAAGTGAAAACATATTAAATAAATATATTATAAAATTTACTTATAAAAAGAACCCTTAGTTCAGTCAGTAAAATCAATATACAAATCAGTTGATACAAAGAACTGTAATTCATTACAAAGTCAAGTAACAAATTGTTTATTTGTTACTTAAGCTACAAATTTGCCACCCAGTTCGGGTTAAGCTTTAAATATTTGTAAAAAATTTCTATTAGCCTACTTGGTAAATCAGCGCTTATTGCAAATCACTTTAAGATTAATCATAATGATGGCAGATTTCTCATTTTGTGCTGCAGCCAAAAGTAAAACAGGAAATGGGCAGATGCTAAAAGGCAATCGTTGGCATTCAAAATGCCTTGGCCTAAGTGTCGTGCCATTTAAATGAGCTTGTCAAGTTGGATTTTTGAACATTAATCACATGACCCAACCAACATAAAAGGGAGAGCGGGACTGGGGCTAACAGATACACAGATAGTCCCTCCCTGGCTGTGGTTAATGGTGCGATCGATAGATGGGCTTGGCAGGCGTGGCAATGTCTATTAACACGAAGCGTCTAAACAAATTACACTTGGACTTAATGACAGCATAAAACAATTTTTTATCTTTAAAGATGAATTAACATAATAACTATGGCACAGGCACTTACCTATCATATTCGCGATTATCCTCGTCACATCGATTATCCTGCAGTTCGCGCCAACTCTTGCCATGACGACAGGTGGTCACCATAACCATATCACGTCCATTATGCAAATGAAACAGCGAATTTCGCGTCTCTGAGCCAATACCATGCACATAACTGAAAGATAATAAAAATATTCGTTGGTTAAAGCTTGACATTTTTCTCTGTGGTTTCAGATTAAAGTTTAACTTGTATTTATCGATGAGCATAATGTTTCGGTCGCATTAAGCTGGCAAAGATTGGGAAAAACACATAAACAGTGGCGTCAAAATCAATTGCAATAAAGCAGCCTCGAAATGGGGGCAACAGCAACAACAACAATAACAACAACTGTATAACAGAGGGTCCCATAGGGAAGATCTATAAGATGCGATAGGGACAAGAGTTGAGCTTAAATCTGCGCTGGGCCGCAAGCAATTGAAACAAAAGATGCTTACAACAATGGACACACTCACACACACACACACAGACAGACACCAAGTATGTACAGTTAACATTTTTCGTTGAAGCATATGGGCCAAAACAAAATGGCAGCAGCAACGCAAGGCAACAACAACGCGACAAAGTAAGCATTCAAAAGTTGGTTAACGACTCTGAGTTACCCGTCAGTAAGTTCTAAAAAACAGTGCATACTTTTAGGTGCTATAGTTATTTTAAAGCTGCACGCAGCTGAAAATTCACCGGCACTTGATAAGTTTATTAGGAAGCTTATTAAAAAAAATGTAGAAAAATTATAAAAATAAAATTTAAATAATAAATATTATTTGCTTAGAATATTGGTTGTACATTCTACCACAAATAGACCTCAAACTAGAGGCGTTTATTCAACTATTCCAACTAAATGCTATGTAAGGATAACAGCACACGTTTTTATTATTATAACATACCCTTTCACTACAAATGACGGGTATAACAAGAGAAGCAGCCGCATTCGAGCGAGAAAAGAATCCTAAGGCAATGCCTGGCGACTTGGAAATACCATCAAACGCATATACATATGTATGTGCAGACATACAAATGATTGTAGTTGTAGTTGTGGTTGTGGCTGTAGTTGTGTGAGCAATTTCCTTCTGCTTGGCTTGCAGTTGAGCAAATTTCATAGACAATGAAGTACGCGCCACAGTAGCAACAGCAACATCGGCAACAGCAGCAACCACAGATTGGGCAACGCTGATTTCCGTTAAAACTGACTGCTGACCACGACGAGTAGCACAAAATGAAAGGACCCAAGACACAGGACCAAAAGGCACTGTAGTTCACAGAGTTTAGTTTGCTGACTGCTAACATTTTGTTGGCTGGAGGATGGAGTAGAGCTAAAGCCATAAGTTATTTGATTTAATCAGCGTGTCATTGAGGTTAGCTATGGATTTCAAATGATACAAATGTGCTACACTTATGGTGAGACAAAAAGAAGAGGGGGGAGAAGGAGAGGAAGAGACAGAGCGAAGGGCAGAAAGGTACAAACTAAGCTGAACTCTAAGCTGCGACTATCATTCAATTTAAAGCTTATCTGCAGAAGGTTTGTGCTGGTGTTTAGCAAAACAAATGTAAATCAAGTGGGATAATATTACAATTAACAGGTTAAAGTGAAATTTATGCACAAAAATTTGTGTATATAAAATTCCTTAAGCGTTAAAAAGCTTTCAAAAGAATTAAAATAAAAAATGTCGAAGGAATTGTTTTCAAACCATAATATGGGCATTGAAAAGTCAATAAAATAGACTATAATAGGATAATCAAACTGTCAATTTATGCTGTCAATTCATTTGCATAAATAAAACTGATTGAATGGTCATAAAAGCGGGGCTTAAGAGCACATCATAATCATATACAATGAGGGCTGTTTGGTTGACTATGTAAAGCCCTTAAATTTAATAGCATAACATTTTATTGGGCATCTGGGATTTCGCGCAGTGTAAATTAATTTGGGACTAACATCGGAAACAGAGCACAGAGACAGACAGAGCAGCAGAGGAGGAGACTGAGGGAGAGTGCGAGTGTTTGTGCTGCTGACAACATTAATATAAATTAAACACATAGGATGACATTACGATGACTGTGACCAGACCCAGAAGTATACATAAGCATTCTATACATACAGATAGCTATGGCATAAAATAAGCTTTTAACAGAAAAAAAACAACAACCAAAAGCGTTGACTGCTTAAATGTTATTAATGCCCCCAACCTACCCCACCCCACGCCTACTCTACTCCACTGCCCGCCCCCTTAAGTGGGTCAATTAAATATTGATTGTACCCACCGTTGTGCCATCCAACAATTGAAATAAAAAACCCAAAAAAAAAAGATGAAACTAAAAGCCAGTGCTGTCCACGCCTGTCCGACATTGTTAGCAGTCCATTGTCCGATTGTTGGACTGTCGTCGCACAGGCAGTGCAATAACCAGAGGTACATTGAACCGACTGACCAACTCACTGACCACTAATCCAAACATAATCTAAAATAATTGAGTATTGCCCAGCGAGAATCCTTGGCAGGACAGCCACAACTATAACAATGTGAGGTATAAAATGCGGCGCTTTTCTACTCACATCCTGAATAATTTATGCGCGCATTAAATGTACTTTAAATGTCGCCTGGTGTGTGTGTAACAGCAGTGAACAAAAAAATGGTAACCAAGAGGGTTGCTGCTAGTGTTTTAGCTAGAGTTACTAGCATTATTTCATTTAATAAAATGGATTTTTATTTTTTGACCTGCAAATTTAATTACATTACTAAATTGGCCTTTAAAAATCATATTTAAAAACTATAAAAAAAATAATCTACACCCCAGTGCTACAAGAAATAAACCTTAAACTAAATGCAGCCCTCGTTTAGTGACCCACACACATACACAGAAAAAACTACACTGTATGCTATGTACCACTCCATGTATATGTGTGGTCGAATTTGGCTTGGGATTTGAGCAGCTTACAAGCGAATCCGCTGAATAGAAAGAGCAGAAGCGGAGTCTCCCGACATCTTGGGATGCTTATGACATACAAGTTTATGGGGCCACCGAGCGTAGTGTTGTTAACGGTGTCTGTTAACGGTGAGCATTGTCCAATAGCTGGCCATTAGCCTCAAGTTATGCAGCTACAGCAACAGCAGCAGCAACTGCAATGGCAACTGGTAACAGCGTGGCAACAACTCTCTGGCAAGCTTATCTATGCAACTTCAAAGCTTTTGTGACGGCGGCAGCTATGACAACCATGGACATAAAGCTGAAACGTGGCGTATGCGCAATATCTTTGCCTTTATATCCATCGTTGTGCGGGTGTATCTATGTGTGTGTATTTCTGTATATGTCGGTACGGAGCATAAAGCAAAAATTGTGTCGTCAATGTTCGCACAATGCAACAGCAGTTTCAACACAGCATTGCCCGAAGCATTAAATCAGTAAAGACAACAACAACCAACCGACAGACACAATGTTTTACAGGGCTACATTGAAAAGGTTATACTTTATGTACAGTTATATTTTTTTATACTTTTACAGAGTTTACATAAGTAAATATATTTTAAGTGCAGGACAATAACAGCAACAAACTGGACTATAAAATGTGCCAGCAAAAAATAAATGCAAAATAAACTAAAGAAAGTTCTTAAGCTGCCGGCATATGTCGAAGATTAAATACCCTTTTATAACATTTAATAAAAAATATTATTGATTGCGGCATTTAAATCATTAACTCGAGTCAGAAGAAATATCAGTCATTAAAAAAGGTGTAGAAAGCTGAGCCATAAAAATTGACTACGTAAATCAACAACAGAAATTAAAACCAAATTTGTTAACTCAAAAATTAATCATTTATTTTGTTTCAACTCTTTAAAGCAAAACTAATTTAAACACATTAATATTTTAAATAATTTAATTGTTATTATTTCAACAGCTGTTTCTTAAATTCCACTCTCTTTAAACCTAACTGCACAGCTTTTGATTGCAAGTGTTCTGTGCTCACTTTCCCAAAAAAAGCTAGTTAATTTGCAACCTGAATTGCACTACCTTTTTTTTCCTGGCTTCCAATAGTCATTAGATTTGTCCCCCACTCGGAGATTTCAACTCTTTTTGAATTTGCTATGCCAAACTGAAATCAAACTCTCAATCAAGTGCTCAGTCTCAATCCCAGTGCCAGTGCCAGTCCCAGTTGCAATGCCAATCTGAAAATGTGACCGCATCGATCCGTATCAATTTGAAAGCATGCTGCCTGCAAAATGTTCTCAGAGTTATTGTATCTAATGCCTGGCTCGCTTTTGTGTGAGCCAAAATCTAAGCCAGAAATGTGATGTTATCAACGTTTTAGATACAATTTGAAGCGCTCTGTGAAACATCTACAGGATTTGTGCTGCTACTACTAGTTGTCGTTGTTGTTGTTTTGCCTTTGTTGCTGGCTGTTGGCTGCTTTGGGTTAACGTCTCCTTGGCTTCTGGCTTAAAGGCAAATTTGAGCTCATACAATTTGCAGTTAGCCGCCTGCTGCCTTACGCTTGACTAACTGCCTGACTTGAATGCCTCTGCTGCCATGCACTCCCTGCCTCTTCCTCTCTCTTCGCTCTCCCTTTGGAGCCCTCCTGCAGGGTGCTTGTAGCTTGGCGCCCTCTGACTGTGTGTGTGTGTGTGCTTCTCCAGTGTATTGTGGTAGCTCATTGTTGTGGCGGCTTGTTTGGTTTTATTGTGTTTATATTTGGCTTAAGGCATCAATTTGCTTTTACTTATATACATATCGAGCGCGACGAGTCTCACTGCCGAGCAGAATGCCAATGTTGAAGCAACAACGGCAACAACAACTCCCTATCGTTATCAGCAAGCCATGCTTGGCAGCAATAATACAAATATGCATTTAGTATATACACACACACAGTGTACACACAACACTGGCAAAGGGATCGAAACACATGGCATATAAGAGCCAAATGCATCGATTACATAATCCATTTACACAAATGGCATTTTAAATACATTTTATTGACAACAGCATAGAGTTGAACAATACAGAATCGAACAACGGATGTTAACTGCATCAACGTTGCGTATACGCAATATTTGCATCTGAAACTTGTTATTAGTAGCCCTTGGCTAAATGGCGAATTCAAACACACACACAAAGTGCTCATTTTGATTGAGTAAATGTGCGTACAAATTGCATTTTGACTCTACACTACTTAAAAGCCGTTTAATTAATATGTATGGCTTAGTAAAATGGCTTGTTTAATGTGCGGAATAAATGCGGATGAAACGCAGAAAATAAGAGCAACTAATTAACTATTTTAGCATACTAGAAGATACATTTGTTTAATTTTAAAAAATTAATTTGACTATTTTAAAATGAATTTATTTTGCAGACAGCGAAAACAGAACTTTCTTTCTATTCCGAATACTCATGCATGTATCTCTGTAAATTGTAAAGTATCTACAACTGCAGTGAGTCTCCTATTTCTACACTGCAGTCATAGAAAATAGCTGCACATATGCCGCCTAATATGATGTCATTTTAAATGGGAAATGACAAATGTTCTTTGAGCATATTGCCAAGTGCCGCCACCTGACGCATTTGCAATACAAAAATCAACATTTCCATCATCATCATCATCATTATGATGGAGTACGTATGATGGTTATCGGTAAGTGCACGCCACAAAGTCGTTTACACAGAGCCGCGTGGGCAGTGCACTTATCGTTCGCCAGATGGCGCTGTCCAGTTCATTCAATTTAATGATACAATTGGCGATGAGCCGTTAATTAATAAAATGCAACCAAGAAATTAAACAACAGTAGCAGTAGTAGTAGCAGCAACAACAGCAAAATGCTTCGCATTAATAAATATTAACTCATAATTGCGCACGAATTGTTATTGAATATGCTGCAACAATATTGTTGTTGTTATGATTACTTTTATTGTTTAACGAAACTTAACAAATTTTTAAGCAACATTTAAAGGCAGCTGCAGCACGTCAGGTGCAGCCAGCACGAAAATAAAATGCATACGGAAACAGCAAACTAAAGGAAGGAAAAGACAATAAAAAACTACAAAAAATATGCATGAAAAGAAAAACGCAAAAAAAAGAGGGAAAAACAACAAAATCGTAAAAGAAAAATGCCAAACCGCAGCTGTAAAACCAGCCAGAAACTAATGGAACTAATTGTTCGACGAAAGGCGGCCACACAAATACGACAAGCGAGTGGAAAGGGGGGTGTAAAAAAGGGGAGGGAGGGGGGCAAACGTAGCCATTGTTCAGCCAAAAAGTGAAATGCCAATGCCAAGTCGCGACTGCGCTCAATAATTGGAGCAACTTCAAACTCCTCCAGTCTCCGTCTCCAAGCACCGAATGGTGTGAAATGTATAAAATCATGTGCTTGGCGCGCAGGCGCCGGCAGTCGAAAGTGGCCAACGGCAAGTAACAGACGGCTTAGATCCAGTCAAGGCTGGGAATACGCTCTAGACCGCGATATTTTTACTATACACATTTTTCACAACTAGCCGAAATGAGGAAGCATTGTGTAAGTAAGCCAGAAGTGAATGCAAATTGCAAACTGCAAATGAAACTGAAATATGCAAATGGCTAAAAGAAAATTGTGTAATTATTGTGTCACAGATTCCTGTTTATAACTGCATTGGGCCACTGATTTTGTTGCTGATTTATTCCGCGAGTGGAGAGCAACAGGCGGAGGAACACAGGTAGGTGCTAACAGAAACTGATGGGAAAGGAATAAAATAGATTTCTATAAAATGTGTGATCTCAAAAGAAACTGGATTAACTTGTAATATAAACTAAAATTTTACTCAAAACCATTTGGTGCTGGTCCTAAAATTAGAAGCCCACAAAAGTCGCAGACAAATTTCAAAAGGCGTCTTTAGAATACGAACATTCTTAGTCCTTGTTAGTCAGTTCTTTAACTACCCCCACATCTGATTTCTAAGATAAAAATCTAATACATAAACTTATGTTTAATTACTGTTTTGCCTTCCTTTTATTTAGAATTCAGCGCCGCTTTATGTGGCAACAAATGGACAATTCGGTGATGGGCGGCATCATGGGACGCATGTTTAAAGGACCCGCGAGAGCCATGAAATCCATGTTCGGTGATCTAATGCCCAGCACATCAGGTTATGCCAAGAGCATGCTCGACTTTCTGCCCACAGAGACGACGCGTGTCAAGTACATCATACGTGATCCGCACACGAATAAGCCCATGAAGATAATCAAGATGCGTGGCTCACACAAGAAGCTGGTCAAAATGATGAGACCGTTGCCAAAACCGGCGGTAACAGAGCCGACAATGTTGCAGTACGAGAATCGCATGCGACAATTGGAAAAGGAGCAGGAAATGATTGTGGAGGGCAAAGTGCCGATGAGTAGCGATGAGGCGCTTATGGATAAATACTTTAAATCACAAAAGACGCACTCGAATAGTAATGAGATTGTCTCGGGTAAGATAATGGAATATCAGAGCTGGAAGCCCGTCTACAAAGCTGGTGAGCAACCCAGCTCCTTTGTCACTTTACGACCACAACCTTTGACCAGATTACACACAAATATTGCTGCTGGTCATGAGAATCATGGGAATCATGAGCTGCTGCCAAAGCCCGAGAAATTAGTAATACATCGACCCAATTTGGAGGAGGCCGAAGATGAAGACGATGATTTTGAGCAGGTTGAGGATGAAAATGAGCTGCCCAAGCCCAAAGGCCACCAATACGAGGTAACCGAGCACACGGGCGAAGCGAGTGGAGAAATACATGCCATGGCAGCCATGGAAGGCGGCTTTGTGCCCTCCCACGTCTATCAAAGCATAGCCAATCCCAGTCCGAGTCTAGGTAATCCTGGACAAGCTCCACGTCCGCGTAGTCGATATGGCAACAATGCCAACGCCTCTAGCACCACAATAAGCCCAACCACCACCACCAGCGAAGAGCCCAATTATCCGGCGGGCTTTCTGAAAAAGTTCCGAGAACGCGAACGGGAACGTGAACCAGTTAAATCCCACAGTAAATCCCGATCAAAGCATCACCAACGGGAGCATGTTAATAACAAAGAGAGCGCGGAAAATGTAAGCTTTTCCGTGAGCAGTCTTAGGGCACGGCTACAGGAGCAGCAGCGACAGAGCAAACAGGATGCCGAAATGGAGGCAGCTTTGGAGGAGGCCATGAAGGGCAACAAGTGGCCAGCGGAGGTGGAGGTGCAACAAGGTGGCAGCTATTTGACCAGTCCCATTGGACCCAGTGCTGTGGCCTTCGAGCAGCCATTTAAATTACCACGCAACGAGTACAAAAGACAGCGCAAAGATCTGAGACAACGTGGATCAATAAAGTTTAGCGATAATTCACATGTGGATGAAATGTAGCACTGGTTGGAATTGTATTTTAGCCGTAACCAAAGCGTAGCCAAAGCTTCAGTTAAGCCTTTTAATTACCTAGTTGTTAACATAGTTTTTAATACCAAAAGTAAAAGCAAAAATTGCAATTTTTCCACACATACTTTATGCATTTCCCCAACAAAAGAAAAACGTTTTCATTTTCATTTACGTGATGGGCTGCTAAAAGTCAGTGCACTACTAGCACGCAAGGTAAACTTCATCATCATCGTCGTCGTCACTGTCTTCTTCTTCACAGTAAAATGCATTTTTAATTAATGTTAAACACATTTCTCAAGTCATTGCCACTTATCGCATTCGCTCATTGCATTTGACAACCAATTTAAAACACAGCCTTCGAGTTTGACCCCTGAAATGAGCACACAACAAATTTGTGGGTTAAACCAGCTATAAATTCCAGTGACAAACCAGAACAAAAGACAGCCTTAAGACACTGTAAGCTTAAACATTCCCATCTAATGGCCAAGAAACTGACACTACGCTCGTTCCTCTCTTGGCAAACACACACACACACACAACATGCAGTTTTTAATCAACTAAACCGTTGACAACAACAAATGAATTGCAAAACAAGCTGAGCCACGGAATGGCCAAGAAAACAGTGAGAGAAAAACACTATGCAAAAATAAATTGTCTACTGTGGATTAGTCTTTAATCTTTGACATAGAAAAAAGGTCGTGAAATGGAATAAAAATATTTAGTTTTTCATTTCAGAAATATTCAAGTTTTGTGGCAATCCACAATCCACAAAAATAAGTAACACCTTATTTAAAATATCATTAAAATGTACTGAATAAAACTGAGTTTTTAAACAGAATTCTGTAAGAGTATCCAGCTGAGTTTTAAATACAATATTTTATTATTTCCACTTTTAAGAACATTTACTTCACACTTTCAATTCATTACATCTTTTTTAATATTTCAAATATTATTTCAATTGGTTCTTGCTGAATCGTCCATTGCCCACATAGGAAATTGGGATTTTTACCGCCTCTGGAATCGCTTCGTCTAAATAGGCGTGTTCAATGCCATCGGCTATCTTTATGTACACAATCAGATCATTTTCAGCATTATCCAAATCTCCAGCAGGAAAGGCTGCGATCAGAGCACAAAACGCGCAGAACATCAGCTGAATTAGGTTTCAATTTAAATCACTGAGTTTACTCTAGTTTGCCTTGAACACTTACGAATTTGAACATTGTTTTTGAGTAAACAGTTATAGAAAGAAGATCGAACGCAGACTGTTTATTGAATTTATATAGCTAATGCTTTTTATTCATCGCTTTCTTTCTTTCAAATGAGACGAAATTTAAAAAAAGTACAGGTTTTAATGTATTCCTCTCATCAAAGCTTTCAGAAACTAGTTTTCATTCTAAACAATTGACAACAAGACGTCCAAAAATAACGTCACGTAAAAAATACCCGTGGTAGCATATTTAAATAACAATTTCTACAAATAAATATATTTTTTATATATTTCTTTTCTTATAAGTAAAATTATAATAATTAGAATATTTGCATTGCTTTAAGCAATCAGTTTTATTACAGTAAAGTTTCTTGTAGTTTTCACAGCCCTTGAAGTTCAGACTCAGACAAGTTCTTCTGTGAGCATTGAACCACCATATAGTTGAATTAATGCTATTTTTACATATATCAGAGACCGTAAGACTTGAGCCCATTCTGGCCAAACAACTGGGCTTTTCCAAGTGTGCTAAGCAGGATTTTCTGGACTCCGTGTGGATCACGTAAATATATAAAATACTCAAGAGCAATTGAAATTTCATTGTGTGGAACTGGTAAACGATTGCTGATTTAATGTCTTATGAGAAGCTTTATATAAGTCAAGATTGTCTAAAATATATTTAAGTACATTATTTTGATATAATATATTTGTTTATTTTTTAATGTATTTTATATCTGTATTTGTTTATTTTTAATGCGTAACAAATGGTTTTCTTATTCATTTTATAAGCTTTTAAATATGCGACCTATAAAAAGATTTATCCAAATGTTTTTGTAAACCAGACCACTGTTTACAGGGTATATTTTAGTTAAACAACATTGTGACGTTCATTTTAGCGAACGAGTTTATTTGACAACTTATTAAGTCTTCAACATTTAATCGTAAATATTGACGCTGATTTTTAAATTGCATTTTTATTGAAATTCCAATGAGATTAAAATTTATAACAATTTAATGAAAATAAACCTAAAGTAAATAAAAAGTAGAAAGCGTGCAGCTTAAGTGAGTCAATTTGTTTAGCTAAACTAACGGTGATTAGCAGATTCACCTATATTAAGAACTAGTATCTGTTCTGCTGCACTGAAGTTTAAGCAAAATAAATTATTTATTGATGACATGCAGAATAGCAAAAGTAGCATACGAATTTTATTTGAATGCCTGTCTTTATGGCAATTTTCACTCCGAGGTCTTTTTACACTCAACTAAAGTCATTAGATGTAGAAAATTGAGTGTCGTGAATACTCCGTACTTGGATTTGCCAAAACGTCAACTAAAACGCTATTAAGATTGCAGCACCTAACTAAGGTAGAAGAGCACAATAGCAAATCCAAAGCTAAACACACCCAAAAACTTTCAAGGACATTATTGGGCACGTGGCCTAAACTGGGTTGGCTTGTGTTGGGTTGAAAACAACACTCGCTACCTGTCCAAATGCCCCTTGGCAAGAAGCAAGCTCACCATGTCCCCAAGTCTCGTTGCCTCCCAGATTCTACTGTCCTCATTGTGGAGTGCGCCAAATACAAATTAGAATTTAAATGAACAATGCAACCAGAACGGAAGTGTGTATGTGTGTGTGGGTGTAGGTGTATGTGTGTGTGTGCGCGGGTGTGTGTATAAGTGGGTGACATTGCACGTAGCGAGCGTTGGACAGCAACAGCAACAACAACAACTGACTGGCAATAATGTCATGCAGTTTGCCGCGTACTTTGCAGCTATTTTTTCCAACTCGTTTGGCTTTTTTCCCCTCTTTGGGGTTCTTTACCTGAGTACAGTAGGTAAAACCGTTAGAGTTCAGCCAGATACCCTGTACAATGTCTATTACACATACACTTTTAAAAACTCCAACATTTATTTATAATATTAGCTAATTTAGTCTTCAAGATATCCGGTAAAGTACCGCTTTTAAACGCCTGTTTACAGGGTATACAACAAGTTTAAGGATATTTGCACAGCATAACAAACTGGGTCGCTAACTCAACTACAAAATGTCAAAGGGATAATGGAATTTCGCAAAAAATAATGTTGATAAGTGCGTTCAGACTACAAAAACAGCGACTAGAAAAAACTTGTAGTTGAGTATACCCAACTAAATTAAACCGCGCTTTTTCCTTATTTGACTATAAAGGAGTTTTTAAACTCAAGAAATATAAATTATTGCTACTATTTGTTAAACCATTTCTACTACTATTTAAATAAAAAATCACTACTATTTTTTTACTTTTACTCTATTTATAAAATTCATTCAACTTTTAAATAATTGCAACTTTTCTTACCACTTTATGAAAATCTCTAACAGGTTAGTTTTTTATTTCATCTATTATATGTAATAATCACACAATCACTTCAACACAAATTTCGATAAAATAATTACCATAATTAACATTTTTTTATATTTTTATTAGCTTTCAGCTTTAAGTGAAAGGTGTCTTTACATAAATCTTATTACATAGGTTACCCTTAGTAGCATGAAATCGATTTATGTATAATAAATATATGCATTTATAAAAAACTTACTTATTTATTTAATACAAACAGTTATCATTTAATTAAAACTAATTTTTATCCCTTGTTTGCATTATTGCTGTATTAATTAAAAAGGTTGTTAATCACAACGATGAATTTTAAATAATTATAATCATTAAAACATTCAACGAAAGAGCTTTCAGTATGCTAAAGGTATGCAAAATATAGTAATGAATTTTTATGGCACAATTTGAATACCATCAAAGTTCAACGACTGATCAAAAATTGGCATTTTGTGTGTGTTTGTGGACATTATGGGCTTAAAAGACATTCTACGGTGACTCAATTAAATAGTCGAAGGTAGGTAATTGTTGCGGCGTTATTGGCAAACGCCTTTAGCTTACCGCTGTCAAAGTGAAATTTATGAAAGCGAAATTCGTTTAATTAAAAACGTCAGACTGTCAAATGAAAAATTGAAAAATGGCGACGCTATACGCGTAGGTGTAGGCGTAATTGTGGGCATGGCTTGTCAACCCACGTTGAGCCAAAATACAAAAAAAAAATAAATAAAGATATTAATTATGGCATGCGACGCGCAAAATAAATATAAAACCAAAATGGTAAAGACGACAGCGCAAAAGGCCAATTTGGAGGATTTTTTCAGCCACTCTCCCCCTCTGTCTTTCCTTTGCTTCTTCTCTGTCACACACATTCTCGGCTTGTTTGGAAAGTGTCGTGCATTGAACTCACAATCAGCAAGGAGCGACTGGGGGATGGAGATGCCCATTTAGTATAGAAAACATTTTGTTTGCTTAATAAAAACACACATACACACGAACATACACATACGTACACAGGCACAATCATGAGAGTGGAGCGAAGGGAACGCAGAGGGCGGCAGCGGGCGGGCATTGCAGCCCGACAACGTTTAGCGTCAGTTTAGAAGTGCGAAATGTTTGCTGCATGCTAAAAAATTAAATATTCAAATACAGCACAAGCAGCGAAACGGCGAAAGAGAGGCATAGAGAGTGAGAGTGAGAGAGAGCTCTAGCGTGTGGCAAAAGACAGTTAAAGCACTCGAACCACAGCGAAACTCACTCAAACTTGCAAACTGCATACATGCAACACGGCACAGGCGACCAAACTAAATAAAAAGTTTAAATAAATATATAACTAATAGAATTTATGATATATAAATTATTGAAACGCATTTAGTTTACACACCAAACATTTACACAAATCAATTAGAGCAATGCACATGTAATCACAATATCTTTGGTGTATAGTAATCAAAGTTATGATTCCAATATTATTTATTCAAGTAATTGAGTGTAAATTGTTGGTTTAACAAATGTTTACAACAGCTGCCACAAGCAAAGGCCTTCACACTCCATTGTTTACCTCAATGCAATCAAATTTGATGTCGATGAACACTTAATTGTGTAAATCACTCAGATATATTGCGGTTTATACACCAGATTTAAACACTACATTAAAATGATTTTATGTATACTTGAAGGTATATTTTAATAAACAAATTATTTGATTTTGGTTTATTTGCAGAGCTTTGCAGTGTGTTTAATTCAACTAAATTCGTCTGTTGTTCAGCAGTTGTAAGTTGACAACTTTGTCGCCTGGCTGCATAGCCATACTTAAATATTTTTTCATGCATCTGTATGTGCTTATGACTGCTGCTACTACAGCTGCTGAATCTAGAGCAGTGAAAAGCCCAGCGGTCCCAAATGCGGGTGTAAAAGCTGAAGTCACTACCAAATATCAGATACTAAAACAGAATCGGTTGCTAAAGCTAGACGGCATGGTTTTAGAGTGTGTGTGTGTGTGTATGGGTGTGTGTGGGTGGTTCAGCTCTTCTTTGAAGGCGGCACAAGTTGTTGGTCGTTCATCTGCGTCTGGATGTGGCGGCTGTTGAAGTGTAATCAGCGGCACGGCGGCAATTACTGCAGCATATGCATGAAGTACTCACAGTTTGTAGTTTGCACAATATCTGCTGTCTCTGTCTCTACAATTGTGTATGTGTGTGCGTTGTGTGTGTGTGTGTTTGGATGAACATAAAAGTTGGCAAAACGCAGCACAATTTGCTGCACTGAGCGGATTTTGCAAAATGCTAAATGCAGCAACTGCAATAACATCGGCAACAGCTGCGGTGCATCATCAGTGGATTGCTCCACTGTGCCTCTGTGGCATCCTCCAGTGGTTGCCGTTGTGGCTGTTGTTGACTTTGATGCACTTATGCCGTGTACCGTATACTATATATAACGTTTTCCGTATACCGTTGGTAACATCATTTTAATGAATATTGCGTTTAACGCTCTTAAATTCAATTTGTTAGTGCAAGCGATGCGTCGCTTAAAAGTGGGCAAAAGAAAATATACCACAAAGTGGGAAATATTTAAAATCAGTTCACAGGGCTGACAATTTTAATTTCAGCCAAATTAAATCAATTAAAAATTATACGTTAATTGCAATAAATAATATATATTTTGTGTTACATAATATATGATAGAGAATATGTAAAACCAATTTAAATGTTTAGGAAAACCTAAAATATATTAAATTTTTATAATAGAATAATAAGTCTCTCAAAACATAGATAAAATATTGAGAGGCGTAAAAACTGTAGATAAGTAAATAGCTTTTCATTTGTATTATTTAAGATTTATGAATAAATTTCCAAAACGTATATTTTTCAAGAGCCATAGAGGGCAACTATCTGTGCTGTTATCCTTCATACAGCCAACTGCCAGCTTCTTGGGACAAACTCAAATCGGAATGCAGCTGTTTTTTCTACGTTTTTCATAAGAAAGCAATTCAATTTTTATATTATTGAATAACTTCATGCATGCCAAATGTTTAGGTCATTTCTGAAGGAGCACGAACAGCAGAAGGAGAAGGCGAAAGAAAACGCATTCAAGCACTTGAGTTCTGCGAAGGACGATTCGTCGTTTCATCCTGCTGCAATTGCTCTGTCAATAGCAGCCAAGGCGGAGCAGCATCAAACGATTTTTATGGATACGACGGCCAGCAAATCGCATATTATCGCATCATGTTGCACTGGACCGGGCCAAAGCAAACGGTATACTGCTCAGCTTTTGCTCCGATCATTAATCTTTACAAGCTGCCAATGTGTGCGCCTTTTTCGGACTTAAATTGCCGTTGCACGAACATGGCTTGGGGGGCAAACATAGCCTGCTACTTCAGTATGTGTAGCAGGGGCAAACCAAAAAGGAAGTCAGAGTGTGTGCAAGTGTGCGTGTGTGTGTGACTGTGTGGGTGCATTAAATAGCGGATAGAGTCCATTAGAAAACCATTGAAGCACATTCTGTCGATTGCAGCCAGTCCATATCCTGACTAGCCGGATGTGCAGTTGCCAAAATCGTGTTCAAGTTTTTCTCTGTCAGCTTTAAGCTGTTAACTCAAAAATGTACAGCAAAATGTGTTTTGTGAACCCATTTCTTTTTTGTCATTGCTTTTGTTGTTCAATTTATATATTTTTCAAGTAAAGTCTTTTATTTTTATTTAAGCTCAACCGCATATAAACTGCTTTGGGTATTAGGCCAACACAAAAAATTGTAATGAATGGAATTTGCTGTTGCTGCTGCTTCAATGTGGTTTTCTTTATAGCAGATTTTTGGCCCTTTTACGTTGGTATTTTGTTTAATTATCCACATGAAAAGTCCTTAACGAAAAGTTGAAATTCCAAGCAAAAAACTTGACCCAACACACATACACAGAACAGAGAACACAAACAACGACAACAACGCAAATGGAATCAAATTAACAGTAAAATAAAAGCAAAAATTCGTTCAAAATGTTCCTGGTGCAAAGTCTGGAAAAAGTGCGAGAAGTGAGAAGTGCAAAAATGAAACCAAACTCTGAAGAGATAGCAAAAGTATACCGAATGAAAAATACAAAATTCATATAACATAAAAGAAAAGCAGAAGCAAAAGCAAAAGCAAGAGAACGAACTCTGGTATTTGAAGTGTCATAGCAAAAGTTGAAGGAGATTTTATGGTTTAAAACTCAAAGCAAAAGTGTGTGAAAGCAGCAGAGAGATGAGCTTTATATATCTTAGTATTTAACAGCTTTTATGAGTTTTATAATAATACTGTTTCATATTTTATAATTTACTAAACTCTTCAGCTAAATAAAACTAGTGCATAACATATAAAAAGGGGCGTATACTTCATACAGTTAACAAATTAAATTAACTGCTTAAACTTGTAACAATAAACAGAATTATTTTTCGACGCATTACAAAAGTCGGCTTTGTATCTATATATTTATATATTTATTTGTATTAATTAAGTTGGCAGCTTATTCATTCAAAAGTCAATATTAAGTAGTGCTAACTTTTGAAAGCCTGCCGCTTTTTTAACCCCTTTGATTTGTAAACATAACCCGCAGGAATTTTATACACAAACATCAACTAAAAAATAAATAATATATAAAATCCACAGCAGTTTTATTTGTATTTTCTTTATGTACTTTTTTTACATTTGCTTGTCTACTTTATTGAGGGAGATATTTAAATGTACTTTTTTGTGCACTTTTTATTGTGCATTTGACTTCGTTTTTTTTTTTTGGTTCTTTCAGTTCATTTGCTTAGCGAGTTATCCAACAAAAAAGTAGGGAGAAAAAACCAGGAAACAGAAAAGGAAGAAATTTAATTAAATCGACTTTTGTATGTCTGCTCTGTAATTATTTGCTTACTTTTATATTTATGTACTTATGTATGTATTTGGAAAGCGCCTCAGTTGGTTTTTAATTTGATTACAGAATCCTTTGGCATATGCTTTTCCTAGTTGTTGTGTTTGTTATATTTTTATTTTAATTTTACTTTACTTTACTTGCCCCAGAGAAAAGACAAATGTTTACGAGTGCACGGAAAGGCAAAAGGAAATTCAATTAAAAAGCGCTGCTCAAATATTCATTATGTCTGATCTAATGTTGTTCATGCCATTCTTAATGTTGGAGTGGGTGCTGTTAATTAGCGCTAAGAAATCTGCTGTGGTTTTTTTGTCTCACGAGAGTATTTTGTGTGGGACTTTTATGAGTTCTGTATGCATAATAATAATCATATCAAGCAGCTCAAACATGAATAAAACTTGCCAAATTACACAGCAGTTGTCGCAAGTGCTACAAGGACTTTAGTTAAAGATGTGCAAGGGAGTAAAAGAGAAAGCAAAGGGTAAAAAATAAAAGAGATAGGAAGAGATAGCGTATGAATAAGCGACAGGCATTGCTTAAGTTCTGCCATGTTTTATGGGCAAAGTTGTTGCTCAAAAACCACTTGAAACAACTCACAAATTGTGGTTGTTCTCAATTCTGTTGTTTTCTGTCATGATGAAGTGTCATGAAATTTAATCAATTTATTAGAAACGTGCGACAACACCAGGCGTTTCAGCTCATAAATAACGCTGGCTAAACTAAAAATGTGACAATGGCAAAGTGCCAAAGTAAATAACAAACAATGAAAATGCAATAACACCAAAAACAACACACACGCACATCAGCACACACTCAAATACACACACACATACCTCTACATAACAAGAAGAGATCAGCAAATAAAGTTTCATTGTTTGGTAACAGCAACCGCATATATGACGCGATTCCTTCACATCCATATCCTGTGACTCCATTTTGTTACCCACTTTACTCTCTATTATATTTGAAAATGGCTGACAGACGTGCAGGTTGACATGCGAATGCTGGAATACCCTTTAAAATTTAATCAGTGCTCCCATAAGAGACTTTTCACTGTCATGGCCTTTGATTCAAATTGAAAAGAAGTAGTGATTTACAGTGAGACAGTGAGAAATATATTATCAAAAAGCACATTTTACACATATAGTAAAACTTGAGGTTTTAACAAACGTATCGAAAGTGGCATACATATTATGGTTATTTTTCGAGTTACACGTTGCTCTTATTGCTCAAATAGTTGAAAAGTTTTTTAAGAAAACCAAACTTTACAAATTTGCTACAAGTTTAGTCAGCAGCTTCGTTGTAGTTGTGGTACCCTACCGAATAAGAGGTATATGAGGCATTTGTAACCCATACGCAAAGAGTCGAGCAACAGAGCGTACGGAATTCTTTAGAAAAAGCGTTGCTACGCACGTACAGACTAAACGCCTTTTCTTTTTCCTTTCTCACTGCCACACTGCCTCTCTCCCACACTCCCTACACTGCTCGAGGCACACACATTTTTCAGAATTCCCCCCCGAAACGTCAAAGTCAAACTCCCCTGACCAGAGGAGGCAACGTTCTCTGCCATTATTGTTGGCAGCGCACAGGCAAAGCGTTTATAAATTTATTGTTTTCTACGCGTGTACTCAAGTGTTGCTGCGTGTTTCTGGCAACAAATTGGCCAACAAGAGGTACAGGCGCTACACTAGAATGGCTGGGAGCTGGTAAAAGTTAGCTTACATTTTGGCTTTTGGCCACTCAACTCGTTGCGGTGACGCATTTTATCATAATTATATTAACACGCCGAGAGCATCTATAGTTTATGTTTATGGCCTGGATGGGCGCATAAATTTTAAAGCGCCCCGAAAAGTAGGCAACATTATTTGGCTTTAATTCGGCTGGCAAAACGTTTGACAAAGGCTCGACTAACAAACATCCTGTAATTAGTTTAATATAAACAAATGCTTACTTTAATTAAACGGGAAATTATTAAAACTTTTAACAATTTATTTAAATTACCAAAACTATTTAACAATTGCGAATGGGCCTTGGTTTGTGTGCTCTAATGTGCACACATGACATATTATTATTTCCGCTGTGTGTGTGTGGCGAGTGGGTAAAATTCTCATTTCTCGCCAAATGCGCAAGTGGCACACACAAACACATATTCTCACTCCCCAACATAGGCATAATTAAAAAGTATTTTTTTTTTTACAACAAGAAATTTCAGCAGTTACAGAGAAAGCTCAATGGTTGTGTGTGTGAGCCAGAGAGAGGAAGAAAGCGAGCAAACCAACTCATATTTAGGCCAAATAATCGTATGAATGTGAGCAAAAAGGTCGACGTTATAGCCATTATATAAAATTAAATTACAATTAAATTTATTTAATTTTATTAGAGCATCCTTACTTCTCACGCCATCCACAATCTTGTCCGAGTGTTATGTGAAAACATAATCACAAAATGAAATGCGAAATATTTGTGGGTGGTTGCGGCCTGGTGGTTTTTCTGGTTTTTCTCTCAACGGAACTGGACTCTGGTAGTACCACTCAATTAAGCACAATTGAATTATAATTTGTTGGCCGTTGCCGTTGCCGTTGCATTCCTTACACAACTTTTAAGTGGTCAAAATGGTCGAGAGCAGTTTCAGTCAAGTTAAGTGCTACAACTTTTTGGGCTTTCAGAACTGAGGGAATTTTAATTAGCCTCGATGGATCTGAATAATGAAATGAACTAGGCAAATGTGGAAATACTTGCAGACATTATCAGAAGCTTTTACTCACTTCGCTGAGTCAAGCAATAAACAAGACAAGGAATTTATAAAGAACAACTTCTCGATTTAATAATCAAATTTTTCCAAACCTTTTCTTAAACATCTTTAAATGGCATACGTTTTGTTATATTTGTCTCAACAGTAAAATTAATACTTCCTTAATTGCCGTGTTGAATACCCATAAAAATATAATAATATTTAAATTATATCCAATATATGAAAACAGAGGCAGATTAAAGCACTTTAATTTGCCAAAACTCCACCAAATATTCAACATATTCGCGCTATAGCAGAATAATGTATACGAAAACAGATCTTCAATGTCGCCATATAAATTTGGCACACACACCAACCAGCATAAAATTTATGCGAATTGTATTTGCAGCTGGCGTTAGAGCAAGAAAAAAGAGTAAGGAGAAAAAACAACCCGATACTTTTATTGGCAAGTCGCGAGATATGCTGTACGCTTTAAGATATGCACAATCTAAATGCCTTCAATTGATTATAGGCTACACATTTTCTCTGCTTGGATGCCAATAACCAGAAAAGTGGAGAGCCGTAACCTTATCTGGCACAAGTACAAAGTACGGCAAGTTGCCAGAAAACCCACCGACCCACCGATCCACCCTCTAATATGAGGCAACAACAGCCGAGTTGGCACTTTTACTTATGACGTGTAAGCGGCTCATACAGTTTATGCGATTTGTTTCCTTATTGACGGCACGTGCCAGCAGAAAGCACTAGAAAACTGAGCCACGATTTAAAGCTGCTCAATGCAGGGCTTCATCTGCTTCACTATTTTCAGGGCGTGCGAAATATCTGTAGCCACCCTACACAATCTTTTTAATCATAATAGACAAGTAGAAAAGCTAAGCTGAACTAAAAAATACTCCTTATTCATTTAACTTTTCAATTTAAACTAAAATTGTAAAAATTATTGCATACTTTTAGGTGTTCCCTTTTTTACTTAGCTTTCAGCTAAAAGCGCTGTTCACAAAACAAGTGTACCTAATACACAACGATAACAATATACCCTGTTATAAATACCGGGTATAAGAACTCATTATGCGCCCAGCGACTTATCGGTGACTGGAATATGGGTTTATCTAACGATGCGACGTTCCATTTGATGGACATTGAAGAAGTCAGCGAGATGGACAGCCGCCAGCAATTTAAAACGCTCGCTAAATTGTCTCAAATTTCAGCTGCTGTCGTCGGAGTATTGTCTGAGTGACATTAACTCGCATTTCTTTTCGTTTTTTATCTTTTCGTATTCTTATGCAGATTCGTCGCTTAAGTGACAACTTTCAATGAAATTCAGAGTTGGGGCGACAAGGCTAAAAGGCCACCCAACAATGTCAATTGCCAAAATGGCAGCCAACTTGAAGAGCATAAATAATTTTTTATGTCCTATGTGTGCTGGGCAATCAACGTGGCGGCAAATTAACTTTAGAAACACTTTTCCAATAAATGGATAAAAAGCGGAAAGTCTATTAGACCGAAAAGCGATTGATGGCAATACGAGTGCGATAAAAAGAATGCACAGAAGAATGAAATCTATTTTTAAGCACTGAACAAGACAAATAAATAAAGTGCAGTTAAAAAGACTTTAAGCTGCTCTTTAAAATCACAGAGGAGGAACAAGTTAGCATTTATTAGTATATATATTTAAATTTTCTTTAACAAAATCATTTGCTCTTATACAATCATCAAAAATTAAATCACAAAAATGTTTCTTGTAAATTGAATAGTAAATAAATCAAATTTTTGTCAGATAAAAATATTTCTTTTAAGATATTTAATAATTAAAAGTTTTTTCTGTAAAAAAAAAACTCGACCACAAATCACTTTCCTAATAAATAGAGTATGAAAAATTTAATCCAGTTATTTATTTATTTGATTTGTATTAAGAAAGCAAACTGACCAGTGATTGAGTATTTGTTTTAAGTAAAAATAAATAATCGTTGGCATGTTATTTACCACACTTCTGTGTTTTGAGGCAAGAGATAATTGGAAGCATTTTGGCAACTGGCACGCACCCTTTCTTGCTGATTTGGTAAACTCAATGAGGTCAATAGTTTGGTATGAGTAGCTGAAAGGCAAAACCTAAAGCTGATTTTCGGAACTGAAACTGAAACGAAACTAAAATGAAACTGCAACCGCATCGAATTGATTTGAGCAATTTCGAAGAGCGCAAAAATGTGCGTTGTAAAATGCAATCGGTTTTGAGAGAATCCTCGCTTTGGCCCGTTTCCAACCCAGTGCCCCTCCCCTCCCCCCCTTTTAGTACAGTGAACGCATAACGGTCCATTTAACCACGTTGCTGCCAATAGCCATCGACATGAGCAGCATGTGAAATGCCCGAGAGCCCAAAAGCAATATTTAACTTGAATTCAGCAGAAATTCGACTATATCGAAAGATATTTACAACCATGACCAAACATTTATCTAGCCGCCTCTAGTCAATCAAAACCGCGTTCTACGTAGTTTAAATCCCCTAACTATTCTACCCAATTTCCGGCTAAACCAATTGCTGCCAAAAACAACATAAAAATAAACTAATGAATTTTAATTCCTGTGCTGTTGATTTCAATGCATTTAAAGTGTAACGGGCTGAAAGATACCCTTTACTACGGGATTTTTTTTATGATTTAAAATTCAACTATAACCAGAACAAACTTTAAGCCACTCTCTGTATACGCACATTGATGGTTAGAGCCACGTTTAATTGCCAAAACATAAACCCCAAAGAATTGTACAAGTGGCCAAAACTTTGACAATAACCAAACAATTTTTAAAACTGGGCCAATAAAAAAACTTGGCTTCAAGCTGTTGTCGTTGGTGTTATCATTGTTATCACAGGATTGGGGTTTCTATTAAGCGTCAGAAATTGTGACAAAATGCTGGGGAGTAGCTGTCATAATATGTTTGTATATCGCACCATATGAAATTCACACATCATGAACTAAGATATGAAAAGTTAATAAGAAACAGGAACGTGACAGGAAGCCATGGGGCAACTACTACTATGTGGCAAGCATTTCACTCTCAACTTGTACACAACCGACTTTTGTTGGCTTGAGGTGCAAAAGTTTAGGTCCCATTTCCACTGAAATAGGACGAAGCAAAAATACATAAACTTGACTGCAAATATCAAGGGAGTAAAATGAAATTTGTTGCCAAATTGATTTCTATTTGCTCAAAGTCAATTGCAATACCATAAAAGTCCGACGAGCACATGTAAATGTCATCAATGTGCGAAAAAAGCTAATCATAAGAACGTGAAAATTATGAAAAGTCCTGCGCTTAAGTTGTAAAACTTTTTATGCAGATTATGACATGAAATATCCACTGCACGTACTATTTTATGCAGAACAATTTTACATATCAAATGTCATAATGTTCTAAAAGACTAATTCTAAAATAAATACAGCAAGAAGTTCTCACTTTACACTATTGAAACTGCAAATATTAAAGTATAAATATTAAGTTACTAAATGCTGCTAATTAGCTAAACTTTGGGGCTTTTCAGCTTTCATGTTTAGCGCTTCTTAAGTAACACCTTTTGTGAATATAATATTACTAGCTATAAAATGTAGAGACAGCGAAAAGAACAATTTTAAAATAGATAATATACTGTGTGATTTAGAATACTACTTAGTATTATTTTAATTGCTATGTACTAGGTTTAAAATTAGAAAAAGTCACCACAGTATGCCATATTCATTTAGAATTTGTAAAGCCCCTGTGATAACCTTTCTTTAGATAATGAATCTGTTCGGCCTTGTAAGGCCGTAATTCATTAAAAGGTAATGTGTTATACACAAACTGATAGCGGGTTGATAGCTAGTCATTTGCAGCCTTCGAGGGCAACGGCATTGAGTAGTTTGGCCAAAAGTAAAGCTGCCAAGTGCCAAGTTCAGCTTTCAACCGCAGATTAAGACGCAGCAATCTACCACATGAAATACACTTCAAGTAAGAGTATTAAAGAGCGTGCTACAGAAAGAGAAAGAGGGGAATCAGAGTGTGTATATGTATGAGTGTGTGTGTAAAGGAAAAGCGAAAAGCAAAATCGAGCAGCAATTAAATGCGAAAAGAAAAACTTGATAGCGTTTCGTAGAAAAGCGAATTCACTGAGGTCGCCAGGCAACAGAGTATGTAAATGTTTGTGTGTGTGTGTGTGTGCCTGATTGTGGGTGTATTTGTGTGCGTATGTATATAAGTGAGTCGGTGTTGTATGTGTGTTTCCTGGCCTCTAATAGCTTCGCTGTGTGTGCTCAGCTCTACCTTAAACAACAAATAAATTGTGTTTACTGACTAGAGTTTGTATGCCCAAGTTTACAGAGTATCTGCTAGTTGTGCTACATTGCTGTTTTGTAATCAGTGACACATACACACACAGTAATTGTAAAGTGCCTTGCTATACGCTGTAGTAGCTTTCGCTTTTAATTGTTCCTGCGTCCAGCTCCAATGCCAGCAGTCAGACCTCGCTCGCTATACGGGTGTGCGTGTGTGTGTTTGGGGTGTGTGTGTATCTGTGTGTTATTAACAACTTTAACATCACTTTGGTGTGCCTTCAGACGTGCTACAGCTGCTGCTGTCTGTTGTTTGTTGCTTGTATTAATCTTATAGCCAAATGTCGCCTGTTCGCTGGTTGCACTTCACTTAAGTGTGACTTAAACACACACCCACATAGACCCAAAACACACACACACATGCTCACGAGCACACACTTTTATATGCAGATGGCTTCATTTTAAACACTCGGAGTTATCAGACCCATGGAAAGCACGAACGATGACAACGCATTTCCATTGTCCTTTGCACATAATTTTATTAATTGCCTTAATACACTCTCCGCTTTCTCCCCTCCCTCTCTCTTCTCCTCTGCTTTAATTGTGTGCGTCCGCCACTTCAATTAATTAATCACTTTTAAGAGCAGTTGACAATTTCGACAATTTGTATGTGTGAAGTTTGCACTAAAAGCAAAAATCAATTTTAAATTAGAGCACAATGAGCTCATGAAAATTTGCTGACCAATTTTTGTCGTCCGTCAGTCACACAGTTGCTAACTCCCACATGACGCTAACAGTAACAATACCAATAAGGCAGAGGTCAGGCGAGTCTCACCTACCCACACTACCCCACCCCAAACTCCTTTGCAGGGTATGTGGCCTTGGGAGCTGTTATTGAATCGAGTTACATGTCAAAAGAAGCGCCAGTGGCAAAAGTGGGCGCTACAAGCGAGTAAACAACAATAAAGCGAAGACAAACAAAAGCGCAACAAAGGACAAACTATGAGACAGAATGCCACAAAGAGAGAGACAGAGAGAGAGCGAGAGAGAGAAAGAATGCCAGTTTACTTTGGTAGGGAGCAAAAGAGAAAGTCACCTGACATGATGAATGGGACGCGTTGCTAGACAATTTTTCAATTTGAATGACAAAAAAAAACAAGAAAGAGCAAAATAATATTAGGGCCTGACGACATTTCTCTACTGCAATCGATAGCTGCAACCTGCAATTTGCTGCCTCACTGAGTCCGACAAGAAAGCAAGCGCAAACAATTAAAGGAGGAACTCTAAAAATGGGTTGGGGCTAGTACTGGTATCTATATGGACATCGGAACAAGCAAACATTACATAGAATATCATGTTTCCAAATATCAAATTTGCAAAGAGCAATGGTAATTTGTCAATTGTTAACGATTGAAAACAGCACCACATATTGAGGCAGGTTTTATTTTTTAAAATGAAAGGGCATGTCTTCTTTGGAGAAGCAATTCAAGGACAAGAAATCAATTATTAATCAATTCAAATTTGACTAGAGACCAACGCTTCGTCACTGCAAATAAAACAGTTTCTATAGAATATGTTATATTATATAACATATATTATACCTGCCAAAACTACAAATTTGTCTATCAATTAAAGTGACTGATAATTTTTATGGTGCACTTACCGCTTGCCTTTAAATGCCAGCAAATACTTTTTGTTGGCGGGAAAATTGTTGGACTGCACGGAGCCCGTGGCTCCGGCACGCAATGGAAATTGTTTGTGAAATAGCGGAATGCTAACATCGAATCCATGACGCATTTGGAGCACACTCATGCTGGCCTTGGCCAATATTGCTTCGCCGGCATCAAAGCCAAGCGAATGTTCCGCATAATCTGGCCAAGTGCCCGAATATAGATTGAAAATGATATGATTCCGGCCATTATTCCAATGTGGCAAACGGGCCAGACGCGATGGCACATTACGCACATAATCCTCGGATAGAGAGTCACGATCCAGCGTATCGATGGCCAGCACAAAGAGGCAGGCAGCGGCGGGATCACTGGTATGATAGCGTGACTCCTGTATGGCAGTGAGTATCTTCTGATAGTTGGCCGAACTAGGCGGTGGCGCGCCCAGCGAATTTAGCGGCTCCGGCGGGTAAACATAGACCAAAAATTGATCATAGCATTTGGTAAAATCAAAACACGTCTCCATGCGGCATCCGGCAGCAACTGACGTTGTCTTCCGCTTGGCCGTTGGCCCCGCCACATTTGACACATTCGAGAGTGGCTTGCGATGCTCGTAGCCCATAAAGCTGGGCAATTGGGCATAGGGTTGAATGCCACCATCTTTGGCCGACTCGTGCTGCGCCCGTCGTGGTCGATGTGGTGCCACTTTCAGCTTATAGCCGCCAAAGTAGCAATAGGCAAGAAATGCACATGAGACAAAGACGAGAATGTAACGCTTTTTAGCCTGCATGCTGATAAGTCCAGCTGGGTATTGAGTGGGTACTGCTGGGTATTTTTCGGCGGTCGCTCTTGCAGCTCAAATTGTGCTGCCGCGTCCAAGAGTTTACTACGAAGGTGTTTGCTGCACTAAGTGTTGATTTGGTTATTTGGTTAATTTGCGGGTGGGAAGGTGGAGAAGGAGAAGCGAGCGCTGCTTCTAAATGTCTTGAGGCCTTAGTCAAGGCGCATTTTGATTCTCGTTTGCTGCTCTTGTTGTTTTTGTTTCTCTTGCTGTCTTAGCAGCAACGGCAGCAGCAGCAGCGGCGCCCCTCTCTCTCACGCTCAATCTTTCCTCTCTCCGTTTTTGTTGTTGCTTCTGCTGTTGTTTTTGTTGTCTGCGACGTCTTTGCGCGCGACTTTTTCATACACATTTCACTTGTATATACTTTGCACACACATATTCAACGTTTAACGCTATTAATTGCTTATTTTGTATCAATTATTAATCATATATTTAAGCATTTTTCTAATATGTATATTTTTCATTTGGTGGCGCGACGAATTCGGCGTCGACAACAACGCTGGCGACGACGACGACGACCACGACGATTTAACAGTTACAGCTCGCATTATTTATGCACTCGCGTATTTATGAAGAGCGTGCGGAAACATTGCACAACTTTAAGCACTAGCTCTTAATCTTCCAATAAATATAATTAATTTGTTTTATAAACAATGCGAACGCGACACAACGCAACACGAAACATTTTCATCTGCGGAGAGTCACTGATTGAGAGAGCTACAGCAAGAGCGAGAGAGAGCGTTAACCAACTGTCAAAACATTGGCAGAGTTGCCAAGCACAGCCAGGGCTGCAGCAGACGTTAACTTTTAAACAATACAAAAAAATATTATAAGCAATTTAACTATTAGCGTTAACTGTCGCTATGCTTATTAATTCAGTCGTCTTTATTTATTTTTTATTGTCAAGCTGTGTCTAAGTTTCCATCGCGTTAACTTTTGAGCTGGTGCAAAAACACGCTGCACTGTGCAACAATATGTAAATTTTGTTGCCGCCTATATTAATGCGCGCACGTCTTGAATGCGTTTTGATAGCTCGGCGTATACTGTCACAGACTGCCAAATGCTGTTGGTCAACGAGCCTTGCTTGGAAAAGCATTCATTTAACTCCTGGAAAGAATAGTCATGCGCACTTTGCGCACAGCAATATGCGCACGCAACCAGGTGGCAACGCCGTGCAGATAACACCAAACAGCTGTTCCACTGCCATTCAACAATTCAAACTGCTTGTTGTTGTTGTTGTGGTAGATGGTGCTGCTGCTGCAGTTCCATGTGGTTTGGTCGTGGGCGGCAGCGGTGGCAGCAGCAGCAGGCACAAAGTAATACATATTCCCTTGAGCGCAATATGTTTATCAAATATAATTACACAACTACAACAAATTTAACAGCACAATAATTATAGTTTGACCGAATTGATTACATTACAGGCTCCAAATACATGATTTAAATGGCACTTTGATGCATGCGCATACATGTATTTTTAATTACAGCCACGGGAATACAGTTTTTGTTTGTTTTAAATTATTATAGCACAAGTAATTAGCAGCCCTAAAACTTATTTTACTACACACATTTAGTCACACATTTTACTGTTGCTGTTTTTAGTACAAGTTAATAATGAAATTTATTTTTCTTTGTCAAAAAATTACTTCACTAACTGCTTAAATACGAGCACAAAAAGCACCGAAAAAACACAACATTTATTTTTTTTGGACGTAGCCTGGTCGCATCCGTATCCGTATCCGCCTCCGACTCCGGTCGCCTTTTTGGCCGCGCAATTTCCCGTTACAAACGCGTTTAAGCTGGAATTTCAATTATGCACAGGAATGTCGTCCGCAGCGTAGCCCGTCCCTGCTACCCCTGCCCACCTTTGCCCGCAATTATGATGGGCCCACATAGATAACAGACCCCAATCCCAAAGCGAAATATGCCAGGCAGCTGCTTCAGCACAAAATTTTGTCTTCTTTTGGTGCTTTTGTGTTGGCTTTGCCTATGCCTTTATGGCTTTATAAGTTGTTGCCTCATATGCAAATCAAATCAGCAAAGGGCTAATAAAAAATAGATTCTAGAGCATAAGCACTTCAGGCATCCTTTCATCACAATGTAACCCCCAAGCAGACAAACCAGGCGAAACAGACGACCCAGACGACTGCCAAGTCAAAACAAATTGCAGGCGACATCCTTGACTTCTGCATGGAATTCAATTTTGTCTGAGAGACTGTGAGTCTGTGAGCTGCAATAGAGCTATGATTGTGTGGCTTATGCAGCAGCAGCAACAGCTGCTCACAAAACCGGAAATGAAACGCTGTGACATAACTGCAAACGGTATAAAAAAGGATACCAAAAATATTCTACTCACTGCCTGCAATTTAACAACAGAAATGATAATAATTAATAAAAGTTGTACAAGTTGAATAGTAAATTTTAGCATGCGCGTATATATTTCTAGCGGACACTGTGTGTGACAGGTCGCGCCGTTGGCATGAACATGCAGTTCGTTGCTGTTTCCGTTTCCGGTGCTTCTAATTAAGTGTCAGGCGTCGTGCTCGTCATCGTCTAGCAACATTTTTGCATTGCTCTAGCTCTAGCTCTCTTTCCTCTCTCTCCTTCTCTATTCATACAGTTATTTTTGCTAATTTGCTTTGTGCAGTTGTCCGTCTCGCTAGCTAAATTACAGGATAACGCCCACGAAAGTTAATCAATCATGCACACGCTGGTCCTTCTGTCTCTCGATTGCTTCTGCTACTTCTTCTTCGTCTTCGCTACTACTTTTTTTGGTATATAATCAGAGCATACTTTTAGGTGTTTTGCAGCTGTTTCTGTTAGTGGCAAAAGTTTGATGAATTGTGCGACGTAGCGTTGCATGCTAATGAAAAAATTCGATTTATTCCACACCGCCAAATGCTTGATTTTGGCAACTTTGTGGCTGCTGTTGTGCCGAGAGTGGAAAAGCGGGTGGAAAAACAAACTAACTCTATATTACCCCGCCTTCATGTAGACCACATAACAATCATGGCTCTTGGTTCAACTTTTCAGTGGCAGCCACAGCAACAAAACCATAAATTCATTAGTTGCTAGACAACGGATTGCAGCAACGCCAGCCAAAAGGATGCTCACTCAGCTGCTTGTGCAATGGCCCAGCTACCCCCAACCCACGCCCACTAAGTAGCTACAAAATTTATGACGTCACTTTTAGTTGCTCGACGACTTTATTTTCCACTCGTATATGGCTAAAAGCAATCGGCTTTGCCCGCACTTATAAAGTGTAATTTGTGTGGCTTAAATATTATGTATGAAAGTAGCTAACATACTTTTGTCTGCCCTTATTTTTTTGATGTAAAATGTGGCTGAATTAAATTGCTCATCCATCACTTGGTTACTTGATATACACGATAACCTTTGATGTTTACATACTTGGTAGATACCTCAGCTTTTGAGCACTCCTGTGGTTTACTGCATGCCGCAAGGACACGCGCTCTCCCCCACCTAAACTCTCGCTCTCCTTTGGGAATATAAAATGCGCTTGTTATGTACAGATTTTTTGTGTTTTATGGTTAGCAAATGGTGTGGGAGCAAGCACCGAATTGAGGTGCTAAAATAAAGCAAATACTCGGACTGAATTACTGCTTATATGCAGTTTGCCATAACCAAACGAAGGAGAGTACCCCTACTCATACTCATGCTCATACCCATACTCATACTCATAGTCGTATCTGCTGTCAGCTGCCACATCTTGTCAGATTTGCTTCGCCTGACAGCCGCTGTGCAGACGTGCCAAGGATAACGCCAGCCATTTTGTGTCATCCAAAAACTTTATGCTACTGGGAGTGGGCGTTGATAGTGCCACTTTAAATACAAATGATTATTACATGCAACCGGTCAGTGAATAGCTTCAAATCCAATCTACGCTGCGTATACTTGATGGGGTGCAAGCCAAACTTTCTTTGGGAGAACGAGTACAAATTGTAGTTGAAGGTCAGCAGCAAGTTTAACTTTAGCTGTGATTTGCCAATTCGACTTGCCAGCATCAAAGCAACAGCAACTTAAGAAAGCAACGCAGTAAGGAAGTGAAAAACACCAGCGACTGATGTGCTAAGAGATACCCCTTAAGCGACTTAATTTACCTGCAACAAGAGTACGTTTAACAAACACTTTCATGCAGAGTATGCCAGCTAGCTGGCTACACAAATTACGCATACGGCACGTGGCACAGCCGACAAACACAAACACTGTCTGGGGTGTGTGTGTGTGCGTTTATGTATGCGTGCGTGTAATTCAATTTGTGCGCCAAACCAAACGCATAATAAGAAACATAAAACAGTCCAATGTTTCGTCTTCGTAGCAAGTCAAGAAAATAAAAAACAAGACAAGAAAAAACAAACGAGCCAAAAAGGGAAATGGAAAACATGTTTCGCTTTTTCAGCGAGAATTTTTATGCATAATCCTTGAAGCTGCAGATGTTTGCTGACTGTTGCTGCTGCTTTGGCTGTTTGTTCAGTCAGAAAATATGTTATTTCATGTACAATCTGCACTCGAAGACAAGTTTGTCAAGGTTTCTTTTCCATCCTTTTGCTACTCCCACAGCTACGATTTCAAATTTCCGTCAACAGCCACGCCCAATATCAAATTGTATTGTCTTTAAGCTCAACAGATTCTGTATAAATTCTTAGTAAAAACAATACAAACCACAATGAAAACAATGTTGTTAATCAAAGGGATATTGAATTTCGTGTATTACCGATTTCAGATTGCGGCCTTTAAGTTAACTTTTGAGCCAACTTTGCTACAAATTCTATGCAAATAAAATTTAATATTTTCCAACAACTCACACACCAGTGAGAAAAAACGACACTGGCACTTGAGAACGCGACAGGAAGAAGTTTTTTCCAGCCTTAAGGCGAAATTTTTCTGTTGACGTTGTTACAGAAAATATTTGTTGTTGTGTCCATGAGGGGAAAACTCAGCGAGTGAGGGGATTTAGGGAGTGAGGGGCAGTTGAATGCCCAGATACTTATGCTTTTTTAAATGCTATAAATAAACGATTTACGTAAAATATTAAAACGATCAAAGAAGGCGAACACACACACACACACACAACAACAATTTAAATGCCTTTGAGTCAGATTATCAACATTTAAGCTGGCCATATTCGTAATTTGAGGAATTAAGTATTTTCTGAATCATGTCAGGTGTGGCTTAAAAGCGGCACACTTAAAATGCGACTGACTAAAAACATTTGAGTAAAAAACAAACTTAATTTGCATGCAGCGTACAATTTTGGGCACGAATTCCCCAGCGCACAAAAACAGAAACAGAGCAAAAATTTTTGAATTTAAATTTATGTCAGCTTAAGAAATTTTTAACTGATAACTTTAAGTAACCAATTTAGCTTATAATGGCAAACAGTTGGTCCAAAAGTTGACCGAATTTTTGTTAAACAAAAATGCATTTTTCAGTAACCTTTTACTGAAAGGTTTCTTATTTTTAAATATGTTAAACTTTATCACAAGTCGATAACTAGCTCTTGCTGCACTTCAAATTGTAATTAAACAACTGTAATCAAACGCAAATTTATCACTTTAATTGAACTCTAAAATTGAATTAGACATGTAACATTAGGCAATAGTCAGCCGACTTGTAAAATGTAATAAATTTCAAGAGCCAGATCATAAGCCAAGTCAATGGTCAATAGACGGATTTACAGAGTTCAACATTTAACGTACAGTTTGCAATATGCAAAGTCCTTTAACACAGCAGAATTTTACTGCACTGAGTGCTATGAACGGCAGAACTTTCAAATTGTCAATGTTTATACTGTGGCCATATAAACATTGCCTTTTGCTGCACTGGGAAAATTAATAGCCAGCTGGAAGAGCAGAAAGTTTTAAGAGGGATGGTGGGTGAGACGGTCGGGGGTAAGGGGATTACGAAGAGCCTTGCTGCAACATATTGCATTTTAATGGGAATTTCATTTTCATTGTCAACACTGCTTGAATTATGAGCTGGAGTTGCAGGACAACGCAAGCCAGGATACATTTGCAGCAGTCAGTCGTAAATATCTGACTTAGATTAACAGCAGACTTGACGCTGTGCTGCTGACTGCATTCAATTGAAACTAAGCTTTTCAACACTTCAGTTCATAAATGTAGGTGTGTGAGTGTGTGTTTGTATCTGCTGCTGGCTGGGCATTTGACACTTTTCAGATTTAATGATGCAACCAGCACACTCTCCACACACACATGTGCACAGGTGAGCAGACTGCACTCTGTGCTGGCATCTCAAGTCTAACCATTGCCCATTGTCTTTGGTCTGCTTGTAGCCACACATTTGTTGATGACGTGTGTCAACGCATTGTGCGGTGTAAATTGCTTGTCTCGCTCACTGTACCACCACACACACACACTCCATGCCTCCCCCTTTGCAGCCCTTCGCCCTGTTACACTCTTAGGGCCAACCAGTGCAGCGCCTACACTGATCAAAGGAACAACAGAAGAAAAAAATTTATTTAAATTATAATTATAAATTAATTACATTTTATATTGAGAAATATATTTATATTTTATTTAAAAATTTAGTTTGCTTTAGTTTAAGTCACAGTTACACATAAAACCACCCGTTTAGCTGAGTGTACTTCAATGATCTGCAGTTTCCTCACCTTACAGCTGTCTTGTCTTGCCTCGTCCTGTTCTGTGCTGTCCTCTGCTGTCTTGTCTTGTCCTGTTCTGTCCTGTTCTGGCTTGCATGACAAGTTGTGTGCATAAATTGCAAGCTGCCTCGACTGCGTTTTGTATACAAAACACGTGAAGGATGAGGTTGCTGCTGCTGTTGATGCTGCTGACTATGTATGAAGCATATATCCTTGACGTTTTGGATTTTGTTTGATGCTTAATAAAGGCATAAACCAGAGCGAGTGCCACAGCAGCCACAACTCAAGCATATGAAGTTTCAATGCCTGGTTCACCTGCCCCAGCCTCCACTTATCCCACCCCTGCCCCCCCCTACCCCCTTTAGTCACAGTGTAATTCAATCCCAAGCACGCCACTTGTGCACACTTGCTTCCGGTTTGTGGTGGTTGTTGTTGCATGCTGCAGTTGCAGCTTAAATTGCTGCCACAATTACACATGTCGCTGTCTGCAGCAGCTGCAGGGTCAATGCTGCCACTGCAACTCGGCTTAAATTTGTATTTAAAGACAGCAAACAACTCATAATAACTGCACTTAGTGTGGTAATATTTTCTTTTGATTAACTGTCATTACATGCAATTGAATTGGGAAATTATAAAATATTATTTAATTTCTCTATGGCCAAATAAAAGCAAATTTTAAGTGTGTCAGTTAAGTAACAACTGCATTTAAATTGGTTTATTCAAGTCTACTTTTATCTAACTTGCAAGATAATTGGATTAGTCTGACAGGTGGCGTACATAAACTTTTTGTATTCACTGTAAGTTTTTCTGCTTTTATTTTTTATGCAACTAGCATCGACCAGTTTTAGGACTGACCTATCTCAAGGCTTATAAAGCACTTAACCTAGAAAGTTGACAAAAACGAAAGAGGGAGAGAGAGAGGCAGAGAGAGAGTGGGCATTAGTGGTAAAGCGCAGCTCAGTCTGTGGCTCCGGCATGCCTGATGATAAGCCCTATAATGGCTCCATATGCAAGCTGTAAAGAGCAACAACAATGGGACAAACAGACAGACAAAGAGACAGAGAGACAGACAGACAAACAAGCAAACACAAAGGCAAAACCGCGCCAACCAACCAGAGTTATCAAAAGTAATTATCAAACCAACAAAAACAACAACCACCATAGAAACAAAGACAACTTTACTAGCATAACAATGCCAGCGAGTGGCTTCTGTGTGTGTGTGTTTGTAAAAGGCTGGACTTTTTGCAGTGGGCGTGGCACTGCAACATGAGGAAGTCAGTGTTAATTAAGTCTGCAAAACAAATGGAGCAAATGCGTTCAAAAACTGCATATGAAACTCGTTGTGTGTGTAAAATAAAAACCCCAAAACTGTGAAATTCGCCATTAAAATGCCACATATAAATATGTATATATATATTTTAGCTAAAATATATTTAATTTGTTGCGGCCATAAAATGCCAAGGATAATGCCCTTAATTGTGTATCAAAATTATATATGCATTTATTATGACATAATTGTCAAAATGTCAAGACCTTCGTGACCTTTTGGCCAACTCTATTGAATGATTGACTCAAAAGCAACAGCGAAAAAACACAATATGTTTTAAAAAAAAGCTTTAAAAAATTGAATAAAATGTGGCTGTAATTTATTTAAGCTTTTTTCACACCTTCCACACATTTGAGTTGATATATTTTGGCTTAAATTTTATAGACTTCCTCAAGTCCAGACTTAAGTATGGCCATAAAAGCTGCGTATGTGCGTAAAACTATAGATTTCTATATGTGCGCACATAAATTGTGCAGTTCTATTGGCTGTTTTGGCACTTGGCTAACAAACAGCGAATGATATTGGCGATGACAGCACGGAACCCATTTCAAGGACAACGCGGCGTATGTGTAATACAGAGCCAAGAACTAAACACATTGGGCATTTGACTGGGTGCGTGCCAAAGGAATGCAATAAAATAAGCACCAAATTATGCGCAGACACACACATTTGCATAAAAAAAGCCAGCGATTTTCACTCTTTTAACCCCCTTCCCCCGCTCACCAACCCACGCAAGGCAACCCATTTGAATTTCCTTGCTCCCATCCAGTTTCCCTCAACTGTCATTCGCTCGTAAAGTGCCAGAAGTTTGGGTTCTAGAAACTGTAGATTGGTTGAGTTTAGTGCCCAAATATTTGCTCGAAATTTTATTCATGTCTGTGGAGTTCCGCGTATATCATTGAACTGGGAGTACGAGTACGCAGTTGTAGGGCACTTGTAAATAGTTAATAAAAGTGGTAGGTTCTCGAGCAGCTAAGTTATTTACTTAATAATACTTAATTTAATTTTTGAGTCTAAAATTGGTAGGTTAAAAATTTAATTTAATTCTTAGAAGCTATTTAAAGAGTCAAAGTAATAAGAATTAAGTTATTACTAATGCTTATTTAGCTTAAAGTTTAGTAGCTGTTTTAAAATTCAATTAAAATCAGTTTAAGAAATATATAAATTAAGTAATTAAATACTTTAATTGATTCAATAAAAAGGCAAGGTAATTTTTTTAAGATTTTCTAGCTTTAATTTAATAATTAAACATCAGAGAGTTGTTTGATTTGCCCTCAGATTTTATGCATGTAATTCACAATATTTTTTGTTAAATCAAATTTTTTTAATTTCTTTATTAAATAATAATTTTAATATTATGAGGTTTTTTTATAAATTTTTTATTTTTGTATTATTCATTTTTTTTTTAAATGTTTATATTTTTATAATTATTTATATTATTTTTAAACTTTTTTTTTTCTAAAAATTTATTAAGACTTCGACTAAATAAATTTATTTTTATTGTATCTTTGGTGTTTAAATTAAATAATTGACAAAGCGTCAAAACACATGAAGCTATTAAGTCACTAGCTTTATATTTAAACATAAATCAAAAACA
Source organism: Drosophila acutilabella (assembly GCA_035046005.1). Lineage (NCBI taxonomy): Eukaryota > Metazoa > Arthropoda > Insecta > Diptera > Drosophilidae > Drosophila > Drosophila acutilabella. The sequence continues at coordinate 7,367,525 of JAWNOK010000024.1, read as the reverse complement.
GATTGTTAATATTAATGACACTAGTTGCTATTAAAATGGCATTCATTTTATTTTTTATAACCCTAACGGAAACCACATAAATCATGTTATATATCTGCTCCAAAATTCAAGTTAACAGAGACGAAATTTAACATAAACAAATGCAAATTTCCAAAAATTATGGAATTAACAAAAATGGGGTTAATTCCACGACTAAGTGAGCAGCTTGGTGAATAATGCATTCATTGGAAGACTTCAAATCGTTTTAGCCCTGAATAAACCTCTTCTACAAAATATTAAATGTGTTTTTTTAATAAAATATAAAATTTGCATAAAAGCAGCGTTAAAAGAGCGCAGAGAAGCCAACAATTTGTCAATGTAACACTCACGTGTTTGAGCTGAGATTTCAGGCGGAGTTGCCCGCTCGGTGTTGCAGATGATGCGTTTAACATATGCAAATGAATGTGCTAATTTGTTAAAAGAGTAGGGCAAAAATAGAGCCATAAATTAGCACAAAGAGTGGGTAGGTGCGTGTAGGTGTGTGTGTGCGGCAGACAATGCAAGTGTAATCAATCAAATCGCATCGCGTTATTGGCCATCAATGAAGCCAAATGGGAAAAAAAAAAATAATTATAAAATTATTTGTAAAATGCCAACAGAAATTTTAATGAAGCTGAAGACGATTGTTCGGATTGTAGCGGGTATATGGTATGGTATGGCTTGGCATGATATGGATTGGTATGGGGCGTTGCGTGTACGACAACTTGGTGCGGTCTCTCACCTTGAGCGCATTATATATTGATTTCAGCAACAACAAATTTGTGTCTTTATGGGTTTTTCGTCTTTTTTTCTGCGGCGCCTCAAATTATAAAAACACAAAAATTATAACAAACAAAAAATCGAAAGGCAAACAAAAGATAGTAACTAAACTCCAATTGGTTACACACTCAAAGAGTGAAACGAAAGTGGAACGAACGGATGTGCCACAAACAGTGGAACGAACCACCCAAAATCGGGCAACCGACAAAAACCTGATCCGCATGCCAACTCGATTGAAAAGAAGTTTTTTTCCTAAGCTACAAGCATTTAACTGAATTAATTAGAATTTTCTACAGTCACGTATGCAATTGTTCATATTTGGTTAACTGTTGCTTTCCCGAAATGTCATAAATAATATTTAATTTTTTTTAAGAAATTTGCTGCCTTTCTAAAGTAGTTGGAGTTGTTGTAATCTTTAAAAGTTTTCTTGATTTTTATGATGCCGCATAACCAGAACACGACCCTGTCAAAACCACTTACAAGTGAGGCTCAGACTCAGACTGCGACTGAAACCATCTTCAGCTGTGCAATTTGGAGCTTAAAACTTGTTTGATTCACTGTGCGTGGCAGGCACTTAAAGAATAAGCAGAAAAAACCAAGTAGGAAGCGCCTGTTGATGCTCGACTTGGAGCTACCCCTTATATGAGCTTTTCTTTACAATTTTAAGTAGTTTAAAAAAACTGCTGCCTACTTTTAGGCGCTGGGGCTTAATTTAACTATAACTTTGTTAATGTAGATTCTAGCTGACTGCTGTAAAGTGTCAGGAGCTTTAAAAACTCCACCACGCCCACTATTACCTATACCTACCTAAGTTTAATACGCCTTCCTATGTTATACACCCGTTAAAAAAGCACAAATAATTTCCATGTCCGCCTCTTTGTCCTCCCCTTCGTTTGCTGCGTTGTTTCATGTCCGTTGTTTCTGTTGTTGTTGTTATGTCTTCGCGTTATGTTGAAAAGGGTGCCCCACAGTCAACGTAATGCGCCACTTACTTCCTCGTAAGTGAACACCAACAACAACAACCACAAAAGGTAAATAAAGACGCATACAATCGATGCTTTCAATTTGCACGAAAATACGAAAAACTTCACATAAATTACATAAGTTAGCCAAAAAAAAATAAATAAATAAAATCAAGCGTGTGTAAAGCAGTAAAAAATTGAAGTTGAACTTTAGGGAGCAGTTGAAACTGGTTCGCATCTTTTGCCTGCACCGTACACCAACTGACCAACTGACCTTGAGCCTCGATTATGCAATACCATCTTCAATCTACAGTGAACAGTCAAGAGTCAACAGTTTACCGTCTACACTGTCTACAGGTCTTCAGTCTTCTGACAGCTGCAAGGGCTGTGTCCCCGTCTGCGGCTCTCCATAAGATTGCCAAATGTACAAATATGTGAACACACACGTCTTTGAAATCACACAAAAACACAAAAAGATAAGTAAACAGCTCCAGATCGCATCTCAAATGCAACAACTTGTCTGCGTAGCCCCAAAAAAAGCCAGATTCATATACCCAAAATGACGCCGACTGCGAGTTGTTACTGCTGTGTGTGTGTGTGTGTGCTTACAGGTGTGTGTGCTCAAGTGTGTTATAAAAGCAACTTACGCGAGCTGCCAACAAGCCATAGTACAAAGTCTACTTGCAGCGTGCAGAGCTCGTGTTCAAAAATCAAAAATCCAAAAAATCACAAAGAAATAAAAAATTATGTTAAAATTCGTGTTGATTGCCAGCCTGCTGGTCTGCGTTGCCTTCGCCGCACCCGTGAGTGAAAATCCAACAAAAAAACAGGAATACATATAGTTATATATAGCCTTTATTGTGTCCTGCTTTTGAGCCAAGTTGAAACTTAAGAGCGCACGCATTTGGGACGCTTTGTGCCGCGATCTGTTTCGCATTTCTCGAAGCTGCCGCACTTGACATTGCCACAATAACTGCCCGTTGCGCCAGCTACAAGCCAAGAGTTTAGCGGTTTTTTTAAAGAAAACACTTCAAGCCAAATCCATACTCACAGTTTTTGTTGCCAAAGGGTGACTTGTCGCCACCTGAATTACCCAAGAGATTGGGTGATGCACAGCTGCGTCCATTGCACAAATTTGGACAGCATTTGCCACCAATGGAGCTGCACTCGCTGTCATGCAGACATTTGGGCGTACAGTTAGTTACCTTGGTCGATGAGGGACAATCTAAGCCAAAATGGATAAAAGACATTGAACTTGTGCCTAAGCAAACTGGTCAATTACATTTTGGCCATAACTTACCGCTAGCTGCCAGTGTCAAAGCCACAGCACAAACGCCAATCAACAGCAGCGTTACCAAAAAACTTGAATTGCCTAAATGAAAGTGAAAGAGACACACAAAAATAGTTAGAGCAAGTGAAAGAGAGAGTGAGAGAGAGCGAGAGTGTGTGCAAGAGAGAGTGTATTGCTCTGAGAGTTAGTTGCTCCAATTTGAAAACTACTTATAGTTAGACATACCCATTTTCTTAGTAGTTTAAACGTCCGCTCCGTTGCTTAAGTCAGCCACGACTGTCGTTGTCGGAGCTTTATATTTGTGCCCAGTGCAGGCCGTTCCACGCCTACAATTCCAACCAGTTTTGGCTCGTCGTCACTTTTGTTTTTCATATACTTTTTTTTAGTTTGTTCAGACACACAGATCGTGTGATTAAACAAGCTGAAAAACAAAGGCAACGACACTTATCAATTTGTGTTTGCATTAACATATTGAAAGATACGCTTAGATGCGACTAGAGACATACAGTAAAAGCGCTACAGTAGTTCATGAAATATGAGTATTTTATTTTTTAGACATTATAACCTTTTTGTGGACTATAATAATTAATAAATTACCTATAGAAAATCTTAGGAATTACAGGCAGTGAGGCATTTCGACAAGTAAACCTGAGTTGACGCTCAAAAAAAAAGAGAAATGTAACCAAATAATATAAACAGTCTTTAAGTTATTAAACTACACTATTTTTGGCTCATAAGAGCTACAGTAAAGCTTAGCAAATCCCCTAAAATTAAGCCACAAAAAGTTTTCTTAGCTTTGTTGACTGCATTTAACTAAAAACTATTTAAAGCTTTAATGAACACCCAATGAACGCCACAAACCCAACTTGGAATTAGTTAAATTTTACTGATTTTAAAAGATTGCGCCTAAAACTACGCAAATTACGAATTTCATGGCATAAACGTTAGTGTTTAACTAAGAAAAACAACTTTGAAATATGCAAATCTATTAAAAAATATCAAGTTTATGTTGTTATTAATGTGCTAATATTTTTAAAGAGCGTGTAGCTCAGTTTATAGACTTTATAGACCAAACTGAACAAAAGCGCTAACACATGAGTATCTTTCAATTAATGTTTCCGTTCAAGCGCTGTGCAGTGTACACTCTACATATGACATAAGACAAATTGATAAAAAAAAAACAAAAACAATAATATTTCAAGCGAAAAACGCGAAAAAATGCAAACGAACTTGTTTTTGCAACCTCAGTTTGAAAGACCCTCAGCTGGAAGGTATACAGAAACAGTGACTGACTCATAGACGACAACGACTGTTAACAATGTAATACATGTGGCTAAGATTGACAGCTGTCGGTGTTACCCAATAAATTCGCTAGAATCATTAAGAGTTCATTATAGTTTTATGGAAATCTACCTAACTATTAACTAATCATATATTTAACTACAAATTGTTGATAGGCCCGCGAAGTTGATGAAACTGAGCTGGAGGAACAACGTCGAGTGGAGGAAATGCAAAATCAAAGTGCCCAATATATGTTCAATACCGAGGTTAAAGATCAGATAAACGACAGCGAAAATACCCGCGAGGAAATTCGTGATGGCAGCAAAGTCAAGGGATTCTACTCCTACAGTGACGGCTTCGTGCGACGAAAGGTCTTCTACGAGGCCGATGAGAACGGTTATCGTGTGGTTAAAGAGGAGATGGAGAACATCGGTGAAGGTCCAGTTTTCAATGCCGATGGTATTGCCGATGTTGGTGGCTCTCTCATTGGTCACTACTCGATCAAACTGGACAAAGATGATGACGAAAAGCACTACAAGGATGTGAGGGCTTAAACAGCCGGCTGTTCAGTATTTCATAGAAGGTTTCTAACATTTAGAAATGAACTGAATTCAATTTAATAAATAAACACAACAACAAGTCTTATCTTAACTATGAATGTTATTATTGTGTATTAAAAGTCAAACTATGTAAATCAGAACTTTTGTATAAAAAATACTATAAAACATAAATGAATTATGTTTATTTTATGTGAGGGTTGTAGACGGTTCCTCAGATTATACAATTACTATGGAAAATAAATTTCAAAGGTGAAAGGCTCTCAGCTCAGTGGCTACCAAGAGGAAGGTTGGCTGTCTCTAATGAACTAATAGATAAACTTCTTCAACTTATCTTTTATTTATAAACATTTCTTGTTAATATACAGCATAGATTGTTAGACAATTTGCATACTTGAAGCATAAACATATAGACTACATATATCGCAGAAATAATACAAATATAGTGTTAATAGTTTGGATTACACAACATCATCCTGGACACACTCCATTGAGTTATTTGCGGATTGGGTTATAATTAGCGCCTTCTCTGAATCTGTAAGATTAATAAATTTGTGCTTGGACTTGAGCTCCTGCTGAATGGATGAGAGTAGATCGGGTGAACCACGACCGGGCTTCATATACAGACTATCCCTAGGGCCAGCCTGTTGGCTGAGCTCAGCACAGCCAGCCACATCCATGGTCGGTTCCACAATGGTTTCCATTTGCACCGATTGCCGTTTGCGACGCACACGTTTCGATCCTCGGGTGATGAGCACCACAGCGGGAGACTCATAGGGTAGTGCCTGAATGACGGTTTGCAGTAGTTTGGGTGGCGTCTCCGGTGTCTTGGGATTGCCAATGACCACGTCTGCTTGCAGTGCACTGCGTACACGCTCACGTTCCTCCTCCTCGCGCTCACGTGCCGCATTCTTGCGCATTAGTTGTCGGGCCCGCTTCTTAAGTATCGCCTGGGCGGTGGGATAGTAGGCGATGACCTCATTCAGATCCGATTTGGAGAGCACAAAGAGATTCGAATAACCCTTGGAACGCACATCGGCTGTACGTCGATCGGCTCCATTGATGCCCAACAAACTGATCTCACCAAAAACTGAACCTTCGGTTAGTGTAGCGAGCACCACATCACTGCCAGGTCCGCCCATGACTTGCACCTGTCCCAGCTTAACAATATACATTTCACGACCCACTTCGCCTTTACGGCAAACAAAATCACCCGGCAGAAAAGTCACAGCGCGCAGTTTCAAGACCAAATCCCTGAGCAGCGCCTCCTCACAGTCAGCAAAGAGTTGCACCTTGGACAGCGTTTGTATGTGCACGGAGATGGCAATATCCGTCTTCAGATTGATGGGCAGCGCATCCAGAATATTCGATTCATCTAAGAGCAGCAAAATTAAAACATTTTCAAGTCAATTGATCGACTAGAAACTTACCCAACGTGCGCTGCTGTTCCCAGGTGAACTGAAACCACATTTTGACACGAGACTGCACCTCCTGCGAGAGGTTCAAACGCCGCATGTACTCCAGTGTCTCATCCTCCAGTTGGCGATACTCGTGCTTATTCCGTGTAGCCGTTGAAATAATATCCCTAATCTGACCAATGAGCAGGGCGAAGACAAATACGCCCATTAACCAGGCGACCGTCATGAAAACGTATTCACCCTGTCGCTCTGGTTTGGGATTTTTGCCAATAGATGTCGCTGTCTTGGTGGCAAAAGCAAAGCATCTCACATAGGGATGACCCTTGCCGCTAAAGACCCAACGATTCTGTCCCAATCCCTGATAATCACTGTAGGCGTAGTACAAGGCAGCGGTTATGTGGATCATATACAGCATATAGGTAAGGGTTTTGGCCACGCGAACCTTTAAGCATGGAAATTGGTGAGTAAATTAGTGTTTACTGGCTTTCCAGCTAAGAACTTACAAAGTGAGGCGAGGAGATGACGCGATCTAGAAGACGGAAAACCTCCCAAAAGCTCTGAATCTTGAAGAAACGTGGAAAGCGCAGCCAAACGGCACCTGTGCCCAGCTTAAGATACAAAAGCTCCAGGGGTAAGAGGGCGAGAATGTCCAGCTGTTAAGAAAAACAAGTTAGAACAAGTTGGAAAATTCCTGCTCCTCCTGCTCACCTTAAACTGCAGCTTTCTCATGTAGTTTTTGCGCGTGAGGTTCTTGTTCTTCACCCAGAAACCCTCGAAAAGATACATGACCCGATGCTTGAAGAAGACCACATCCAGCAGATAAATGATGTCCGCACAGAAATCACAAGCAAGCCAAATGTTCGTGTTCTCCTTGGTCTGAAAGGGAAACGAGGCACGCAGCGGTATGACCCAGGCATTGTAGAGAAAGGACAAGGAGACCACACACAGCCAGGAGATGTAGATCTTGCCCTGAGGATCCAGCGTACGTTCGTCATTGTTGGCGCCACAGAGGCTCGAACAGAGCCAGGCATTGGAACGTGTTGTGTCCGCCTCGAAGAGCCGTCCGCGATGCGGTGACTGTCCCGCGGGCACTAGACGCACCTTGTGCCCCGGCGAGGGATGCAAACTCTTGGTGCTCGCATGCAGTGTAGCCTGGTTGGTGGGCGGCGGTGTCGGCGAACTGGCATTGCTAGACGATGGCGTGGGTGGCAGTTCAATTCTGGACTTGACTTTGTTGGCACGCGCCGTGAAGCGTCGCACGAGATGCCGCACCTGATCACGTAGGAACTGCTGACCCTGCGAGTCCAGGCTGCCCGCGCTGCTGGGACGCAGTGGCTCCACACTGGCCTGAGTCTCGACCACGGCCACAATTTCGCTCTCGTTGAGCGAGGAGGAGCGCGTGGTGCGCATATTGCGATCGTTGTTCTGCTGCTCTGGGGATTCATTATAGCAGATCTGCACATCCTGCTCATCGTCATCGGCATCCTCATCCTGTTCCTCCACTGGCTGCGAGCTGTCGTCACACTGATCCGCCTGCACTGGGCTCTGAGACGGCTCTAGTATCACCTGCCCCGTGGCACTGCGCAGCTCAGCCGCACGTAGCTCAGCAATTGGATCCGTTTCGGTTACGGCACCCGGCAGTGGCGTCAGCTCCACGTACTGCGGCTGTAGCACACGCCTCACGCTGTCCGGACTGACCAGCGGCTTCTCGTGCTTCAGTATGTGCTTGACGAGGGCGTGGGTGCTCTCGATGTTGCTACCCTGCCCAGAACGCTCGGCGTCCAGGCAACCGATGCGCCCATTGCGAAAATACAAACGGGAATGATAGAAACGTGGACTGTTTGGTCGCTGGCGACGATGTGGCGTCTTGTAGGCATTGATTTTATAGCTAATCCGCTTGGGCGGACTGGGTGTCTTGTTCTCCTTGTCCCGCTGCTTGCGTTGACTCGCCGATTGCTCCAGTTCCTTCTCACGTTGCAGCAGCTGCTCCGTAGCACTAACAAATTGCTCAATCTCGCGTATGTCCTTGGAAATCTCCTCGAGACTGCGACGTACATGAGCCTCCTTCTCGCCGGGAGTGGAGTAGCGACGCTGTGGCTCCGGTCGTGTATTAATCACATCTGTCATGAACACATGACGCTCCAGTGTCTCACAGAAACGCGGCGTTGTTGGTCGCTTGACCTCCCTGGGTGTGCTCGCCATGCGTTTGAGCTGCGGTTGATTAAACTCGTCGTAGGCAAAATTCTCCAATATGTTCGGTGATGACCTCAACAATGCTGCAGTCGCCTCCGTATCGAGCTCCACGCTGCGCTGGTTCAGCTGTGAATGTTTTTTAAGACAACTTTAGACGACTCTCAATTGTCAACTGGCCACTACTGGCAAGGCAATCGAGCGATTCATCGGCTGATCGGCGAATCAACACGCATATGCAATAAACACAAACAAATAACAATAACAAACTAACAACAACAACAACCAAATATTAAACTGATGCCTTGCATGCTAATTGCTTTGGGACGCCCGCACAATCGCATTCAAATCGATTTAATCGACTGAGCGCCCCAACGCTCCAAACATTTGATCTACCGAAGGAGCCCAGCGAGTTCAAAGTATCCAAAGTCAGTTGAAGCGCGTGCCGCGTTTTTTTCTATTTTAGTTTTTGCAGACAGACGAAGGACATGCCAGACTACAGGGTCTAACGACTATCGTGTGCAAGTTGGTTGAACCACATTAATCATAGCTCAACGGTAGTATCAAGTGTCTCAATCATTGAACTGTTAAATGAACAATAATTTATCACACTATAAAGCTAGATACTAAAATTAATAAAGCAAAAATTGTAATGCCTAATTATTGTTCTATTTTATACTATATTTGATATGAACCCTTTATAGGGCAGTAAATAAAATACTCTAAACATCTTTGTACCTTAAACATTCTAGAAATCTAGGTATAGGTATAGAATAAACCTACTTTCATAGAAGAAGAATATACCTAGATAAGTATATTATTTATTATCTAGGTACATTCTACTAGTCGAAGAATATACCTAAATATGGGTATTATATAGGTATATTCTTCTACTGTAGTAGGTATATTATATAGGTATATTCTTCTACTGTAGTAGGTATATTCTAGTAGGCATATTCTTCTACTATACTTCTTACAGTCTTTAAATATGTATAAATTGTTGTGTGCATGTTTTACTGCTTTAACAAGGGCTGAGCATATATAAATTGCACATAAACTGTTTTTTTATATTTTAAACTTGAATAAATTTATCTGAAATTGAGCAAATATCAAACTAAACATTTCATAATATCTAATTTCCATTTTCCGACTACTTTGATCATTATTAACCTTTGCCTTTCATGTTATGATTAGTTTTGCTGCCAAAGTAACCCTCAAAATGAATCTTTTATGACCTTTATTGCTTTTTAAAGGCACCTCACTATATGCTTAACAAACTTAAGGGTATACAGCTTACGGTGTGCCTTAGTAACAACATGTAACTCTTTCATTAAGTGTCTTTGCTTTTACCTTACGAAAGCGGCGCATGCTGGCCATGTTGTTACACTTCTTGTCGTTGTTGTTTACTTCCTCGCAAGTTCACTGCCAGTTCAAAGTTCAGGGTCATGCGGCACAGTTCAGCCTTTTGCTGTCCGTCTGTAATTAAAGTAAAGTTTTGTTGCGTGGCACACGCAGCGTATGATTAATGCACAATAGTTTTAAGCGACGTGTTTGCTAATCTGTCTTATCAGCTGCCCTTTGCTGCCATATGTTAAATACTTGCTATTGATTTTTCCCGGCGCTGCAATTTGACCGCACTGTTTGCCAAAAAGCTTAAGCTCAACAGGTGTTTTAATGTTTTACAAATTATGTTTTAATTTAGCAGTGAGTCCTGGCTTTACTTGTGATAATTCCTTTGCTTTTCTGCTAGTTTTGCTATGCATTTTCTACTTGCATTTCGGATATTACGCAGTCAAAGCTGCAGACACAATAAAGATGGTATTAAAATGCAGAACTCACCTCCTCGGCAGCTGAGAGACAATGAAACATCCCAGCAACTGAGCTATGATAAGCAATTGGACGATGCCAAAAGGCAGCAGCTGACTTGGTGTTGGCAAAGGATGGCGCAGGCGCCAGTACAGTGGTAGAAAATGCATTTGTAAGCAAAGGGGAATGTTAAAAAGCTTCACTGAAAATAATTAAATTAAATATTAATTCGTATTTTATAAATTTAATTAAATGTATGTTACTAAATCGAGTTCAAACAGCTCGAATTAATCTAATATGCAGTTCTTAAATGCTTAGCATAAGCACCGTCTGTTAACAGTGACCATAACAGTAACATACGCTGTTAACTCAAAGCTTGGACAGCGAAGAGCTTCGGCTACAAGGTTTTGAGCTTTTATTAACGTTGAAGCTTTATATTGCACTAACTAAATCATTAATAAAAATTGAATGAAATATTTCAAAAGCAAGTAAATAATAAACATGTTATATTTAATGACAATTCATGTTTAAAAAATAAATTGCAATATTTTCTTGGCTTCAGCTGCTTATTAATTAAATAAATTAAATATTTAAACTATTTTGAGGCCAAAGAAATTTTAAAAACAAATTAATTATAAATTCCGCTTTGATTTACTTACTTATTGAATTTAATATTAAAACAAATACTTAACCAAAACTTTGCCATAAATAAAATACACCCGCATTGTTGGTTTTTCAAATTTTCATTTATTTTTATATATTTTTAAATAATATTCCGTTCAGCTCTACATTTACAATTACATATTTGTAATATTTGTTGGTTTTGTTTTGTTTTTTGTTTGTTTTTGTATTTTTTTAGTTTTTTAATTACATAAACATATATATTTAAATACATATAATATATCATACATATATATATTTAAATATATACATATATAATATATAGATTTATTTATATATACTTATGTATATATATATTAAAATGTATAACTTGTTGGATTCTTGATTTAAACTTTTATAAATTGTATGTAATTAAATTGAGAACGTCTGCTAAAAGGACGAATAAAAGGAATCGTTGGACGCACTATACGGGATTTAAATTCAACCCGAAGTTTCCTGTGGAACGCTATGCATATAAACATTTACATTAGATGCCGCCAAAAAGAAATCTAAAGAGGGAGCAGAGGCTCCGGCTCCGGCTCCTACTCCTGCTGCTGCTGAAATATGGAAAGTGGAGTGAATCCACTCGATTGTGATGAGGATTTGTTTGAGAAACGCGATTTGCTGATACATACACATACAGATACGTACAAACCTATTAAGAAACAGTTGCTAGTTTTTTGTATTTTTCTTTTTGTTTTATGTTTTTTTTTGTATCTTTTTTTTCATTTTTTGTTTTTGTGTTTGACTGGAAATTATGTTTGTAACTTATATTATGGTTGTTGTTGTTGTTGGTGTGGTTTTGTTTAGTGCATATTTGAATGGGACAGTTTACATTTTTTTGTTTTTTTTTTTTTCAATATTTTCATTTTTGTTTTATGTCACTTAAAAAATTACATTAGTAAAATGTATTTTAAAACTGATGCAAAAACATTGCTGTCGTTTGCATTTTGCTTTAGATTATTTACTCGCTCTCATCCTCCTCATCCTCCTCGGAGGACTCTTTCTTCTTGACCTTCTTGGCGGGCTTGGCGGCAACCTTCTTTCGCTTCTTGGGCGCACCGGAGTCGGTGCCGCCATTTGCCTCATACTCCTTCACTGCCTTATTGTAATCCTCCTTCATTTTGATGGCTTTCTGTTCCCATTCCTGTAACAAAACATAAAATAGGATTAGCAACTAAGCAACCAACTGAAATTTCCAAAGAAAAGATAGAAAAAGTCAAGACAGTCTCTAACCGCTTTACTTACAGTTTTGTCTTTTAAGCCGCGCCACAGTTCACCGCCTCGCTTGGCGATATCTGTGACCTTGCTGCCGGGATTTTCCTTTTTGATCGCCTCGCGGTTCTCATTGAGCCACAGCATGTACGCTGACAGTGGACGCTTCGGACGTTCCCCAGCCATATTTGCTTTTGTTTCTTTTTTTTGTTTCTTACGAAATTTACGGTGGTTTCAAACGAATTCGTTTAGCTCACACAGCGCTCGGCTTTTGTTCTGTAAGGAAACAGAGAAAATTTGTTAGTCGACATCGAATTTGGGAATAAATTTGTGACGCCTTAAAGTAGGCAGTGGAAAATGGACAGCTTTGAAATGTAATAAAAACGTTATGCGATTTCAAAATGTAGTTAATTTATGTATCGGCCAGAACAGGCGTTAAATAGTTAAAACACTTTACTTATTCCACGTATAGGAAATTTGGAATGCATTTGGTCGGTCAATAAACAGGCATTTTACCTTTAAACCTATTAAATATTCAATTATTGCAATTCGGAAATAAATATTTGTACACATTGCGAAACGAACTGTGTACAAACGCCCACAACCACACACACACCCACACCCACACTATCGTATACGAATATAACCTTTTTAATATGCACATATGCTCAATTATAATGTGCATGAAATATTATGTTATGTACTCAGCACATAACTCATTCATTTATATAGCCAAGTTCGGCATAATTTCCAGTGTACACGAGTAAATACTTCAACCGCATACATATGTACAGCCAACAGGTCAATGACCTCAAGCAAATAGACTACCTATGTGCCTATAATGATCTTATGTACATCTGCAATTATGCGACCCTTGACATTGTGTTTGAAGGCACTGGCAACTGTTTCTTTAAGAGCAGAATTATATAAGAAAGTCTTGCAAAAGAGTTATCAATTTATTAAGAATAATAAAACTTATTTTAAAAAATCAGTAAACTCTTTAATTAATTTATAAAACATAAACATTAAGTATACGTATTATTGCGGTACTTTTATTCAAAACAAACAAGAAACAGTTATTTTATCTACCAGATACTTTTGTTAAAACTTTCTCACCCCTATTCAGCTGGAAATAAATGCCTACAAGACTGTCTAGTACATCACGTATACGTGTATCTGCATTAAAATTTGATTAAAAACGTCATTAACTAAAACAAAATCGATATGCAGCTGACAATATAATTGCACTGCAACATTTTGAGCAGGTAACAAGCACACGCATATGCAAAGAACTAAAGAACTTGTGCATTCCCTAAAAACTGCGTATACGTTATGCAAATTTAGCTGTCTGCTATGTGTCAGCATCGTCATGCTGAGGAGGGTAACAGCAGACAATCGAATCGCCTCCATGCACTTGACCCAAATACTGAGAAATACGTACAAAACAACACAACGGGCACGAGACAACGACAACAGCAGCAGCAGAAACAGCGACAAAGAGAACCACAACGACTACGACGACTCCAACGACTACGACGACAACGACGATAGCGATGACGATGACGATGACGGTGTTGGTGCTGATGACGAGGTTCTTCAGCAATTGGGTTAACAAACCACCAAAAGCGACGACGACTGCACAATAAATCAACGAAAGTTGAACTAAAATTGCAGCAGGTGGCAAAGACTGCAATCATATCAATCAAGAAGATTGGTCAGCTAACCCCTAACAACAAAGAGTTATGCTGGAAATAGGTGCATGTGTGTGAAGCTGAGGTGCAGAGTGGGTGCAGGCAGAGCAAAATGGCGGCAAAATTGTTGCTAGTTTCACACTGTTATGCCCACACAGACAGAGTGCAAAGCAATGCGTCAGTACACACACACAAACACAGCTATGATGTTGTCAATGTCGCCACACGAGGCAGCAACACGTGATGCAACAACAACAACAACAGAAACAAGGCAACGGAAACAGCTTCATGGCTTACGCGTTGCCGTTTTCTGTCATGGGCCAAATACGAAATAGCAGCAAAAGATGCCACTAACCAGCACGACACATGTGGGCTACATACGTAACACACACACCAGCACACACCACCTACAAAATCGAAAGGGAAAACCATTTTGTCTGACACACACTCACGCACACACTCCTGTGTCTAGTTGTGCGTGTGCAAAGATGTCAGAAATTGATAGCTGCTGAGTGTATATATAGGTTATAGGTAACTAGGCAGTTAGCTCTGCGTGTGCGTAAAGCACAGATTGAATTTCCCAGCACAAAATTTTCTACAGAAATTTCAGTGCTGATTTTCTGCTATTTTCGTATTCAAAGTGTTGCGTAGCAGGATTAAGGCCAATACCAAAAAGGATGTAATTTTCCCCAAAGACAGGCATGCGCCAAAGCGGCTTACGAAGGCAGTAAGTAAAAGCTTTTTTTCTTCTTTAGCTGTAATCAAGCTGTTTAGAGCTATAAAATGGGGAACTTCTTGTTTAATTTGGGCGTTAAACTCTGACTAAAATAAGCATTTCAATAGTCCTAAATTAATAAATTTATGGGCTAACTTCTTGTTTAATTTGGGCGTTAAACTCTGACTAAAATAAGCATTTCAATAGTCCTAAATTAATAAATTTATGGGCTATGAAGCTGACTACTGTTGCTTGCTATATTTTGATATTTTTCCCTACTTTAGAAAGGCTTTTAATCCAAAAAGTTTCACTAAGTTTATGTAACCAAAATGAACTTAAAACTTCTCGTATTTCCCTTTTTGGTTATATTATTTTTTTAATACTAATGATTTAATTTAATTGTTACTACCTATAGTTATTAAATACTCCCCGTGTCTCCACCCTCAGGTGTCTTATTTTTTATCCAAAATCTAATTAGAATAAGAGCTAATTAGAGTTTTGTTTTGATGGCACGGCTTATTAGTCACATATTCGGCGTTCATAATGTCCAAGCAGCTTATTAACAACTCTGCACATTACGCATACGCAGCGTGGTGCGACTTGCCACAGAAATACACATGCATAATAGATAACCGACTGGGGACAGCGAATGTAAATGAAAGAGGAATATAAGGTAGTAGGTAGAGTAGCAGAATGATGAAGAAGCTAAGCGAATAGAGTGGAAAGGACAACAAATGATATTAAATGGCATACAAAATGAGGCAGAGTCCAAATTACACAGCGTTGATCTAAAAACTCAAAAGAAGCTAACGGCGACGTTGACGTCGCAGCTAACGTCACTGCTGGCGTCGCAGTCGTCGTTTGAAATGTGAAATTGCTGAAAGGAGAACAGTATACACATAGAGGCATAAAATTACCGCTGCTTCTACTTATCTATCCTATGTGTGACTATTGTGTGTGCCAGTGTGTGTGTGCGTATTTGTGTGTGTGCTTTTGTGTGTGTTTATAGCATTTTTAATGCCGACAAACGCAGCAGCAGCTGCTGCTGCTGTCGACGCTGGCGTCGCTGCCTGGAACACTCCAGTGGTTGTTGTCTGCAAAAGGCAGTGTGTAACCCACCCAAATTCAAGCCGTAGCAACCAGAACCATCCAGCACCACCCGTAACCACCCAGCAGTACCCGAAACCACTGCAAAATTTTGTTGCCTGATTGCGACGACTTTCAGAGCTCGAGCTTGTGCGCAGTGACAGCATTTTAGGGTAGATACTTTTACAGGGATTTGCGCAGTGGATGTCGACAGGGCAAACAACCGTTATGTGTCGCTGCAGTATATATACATCTGCCTATGTGTGTGTGTCTTTGTATGTGTGTTCTTGAGTGTCGTTTACCGTTAGAGCGCACAGCACAGTGGTGACTTTTTATAGCTTTGCCACAATGAATTATTTTTTTTCTAGCGTTGCCAAAAGTTATACAACTTTTTCGAGCAGTGTAACTTATGCGCTGTACAGTCATGGCACAAAAATTGAGCACACCACTTTTTTTTCTTGTCAAATATGACAATCTATTTTAGCAACTCACTAAGTTTTTACAACAACTATGAGATCATGAGTTTGCAGCAAGCGCCGTGTGGTTTTTATTTCAACAATAATTTTGATAAGAATAACCAAATAAATATTAGAACACGCTCACTGCGATTAGCTAACAAAAGGCGGAGTGTAAACAGTCTCAAAAGAGCGAAAGCTTCGAACAGAAAAAAAAGAAAAACAGAAAACAACAAACAAACAGCAAAGTGCATGAAATAATAACTCATTTAACAGACGATGATCGTCAAGTGACAGGCGGCAAAATCACAATAAAAACAAGAACAACAACAACTACAAAGCACTCTGTTAGCTAAACAATAACAAGGGCAACACCAACAGCGTCGACGTTGACGCTGACGTCGTCGTCGAGCTTTCGACGCCAGCAGCGACGCCAGGTGACTTGGAACAAGATCTTTTGATGGCAAGTAGAATCCATAAATCAAATTGACATCGCACTGAATAAGAGAAGAGCTTTATAGACGTGTAACTATAACTGCAAAATGCTTTTCTATGCTAGCCTCTCAGGCGCTCACTCTCTCTCTCTCTCACTCTGTCTCTCTTTTTGTGCAGGTAGTGTGGCAAACTTTTGGCGCCATTTTTAGTTTGCGTTCGAGTGCTCGCGATACGAGTGCATAGGCGAAAAACGCGCGCGAAATGCAAAAAAACAATAGAAAGAAAAACACGAAAAACATGAAAAGCACGCGGAAGTTGTACCAGAATGAGCTGCATTAGTAGCTACATTTGGAGAAGCTAAATTTGTGCTAAACTATCAAGTCAAAACTTTAATTGGGATACAGAAAAAGCTTTTTTTAAAAGAGTAAGGTATAAACTATACTTGACAACGTTTATAAAAAATACTTTAAAACTAATTATATAAAAACCTCCACTTAAATATTTTTAAAATATGTATATATTTTTTTAATAAATATTTTTAATAGATTTTTTTTAATTACTAACAGAAAAAAGTAAATATTTAGTCATCAAGTTTATGAAACTTTTTAATATTTTTTGTATACAAATATTTGAATATTTTATGGATCAAGTATATTTATTTTTCCAATATATTTCAACAATCAAATCTATCTCAAATAATATATCGCACAGAGGTCCTAAACACAGTGATATGACTACAATAAGACTACATGTCATTTAAAAAATCTTAAACAGGTTGTTTAAAAACACTGTCAACTGCTGTAAATAAAGCTACAAATATATATGTAGCTAAAAACCAATAATAGACAATTCAGAACTCTTATTATTTTTATAAAGTTCTAGGAACTCAACATATTTTCATTTAAACAAACTGAAACTCAAGCGTAGAGTAGAAATTTGAGTTGTCTATAGTTGAAAACAGTTTCTACTGCGGTTTTAGACAACATGTGCATACGACTAACAGGAAAAGGGCAACAATTGACATACCCATTAGCCAAGAAACCGCATTTCACGGTCAAAGACTTTGAATACAAACCAGGAGAATTTATTTGGTCGTGCAATTTTGTGCACGCAGCTGCAAAATGCCACTTAAGAAAAAATAAACATGGGAAAAAGAATTGTAAAACGAGAATTATGTAGAAAAAACAGAGAGAAATTGAGAATCGACTGAGTATTGAGCATTGCGAATACGAAACGTGACCATCGACAACCGGCAAGACTTGGCGACAATTGCGGTCTTATCACGAGCACCAAAAGATGCATCGTTATGGAATGTGGAATTAACTGATGCCTCGAGGTGCAGTGCCATGATTAGTAAAAACAAACTCCAAACAAAACGCCCACTTAGAGCTTAGAACCAACTAAACTGCCGACAGGTGGGTGGGAGCAAAAGGCGCCCGTACTCAAGTCTGGAACAAAGCCGGAAAAATGTCTGAAAACGGAATGCAAAGCAGACGGAATTGCACTAAAATGCAGTTGGCGTTGGGGGATATGGCATGCAACAACAGTCGAGGTCGTGCTTATAGAACCGTTTCCAAAAAAAGGTTATCACTATGTTTAAAATAAATCAATTAGATATTTAATTGCCTTGAAATTAGTTTTAAAACAGCGCTAAATAATTAAGCCAAGGTAATTAATTAAGTCACTGAAAACTGATAACAATAACTATGTTAATAACTTAAACACCTAATATGTCGCTCACTGTAAATACACGCCCCTTGGGCCAAAAACACTAAACGTCAGTGTAAAATTATTGCACGCCGACGACTAATGAAACATATTCGTGGGTTGATTAAAAAGTAATCGACAATCATTCAAAATATTTAAAAAGTAAACATTTATTTTTAAAATAAATAAAATTTGAAAACAACAAACATTCAGCACTTATTCACAAAAGATCTGGCATATTTACCGATTTCGCCATAACCCCATGTAAATCGCTTAAAATACAGAAATATTTACTTAAATCGCCATTTTACATACTTAAATATCTGTTTGACCTTATCAATCGATTTGTGTATTAAAATACATAAATGCATATATAATCATAACAACAATAAAACGACAAATTTGCAGATATTTTCTATCTAAATTTCACAATGAACTGTACATTTGAAAAGTTTGTCAACAAAATAAATAAAAATGTTGAAAGAAAAATGCTGATTTAGTTGAAAATATTATTTTATATTCTTATATAGTTGAAAACCGATTACTTATCAGTTGCCCCACGTACGTACTTTGCTTTGGCTGTCACTGTAGCTGTATCTGTAGCTGTCGCTATCCTCTATATGTTGTTGCTGTGTGTTTACTTCACTCTTGGCCCGGCTCGGTCTAGAAATTTGTTTTGCACTGACGCTGGCACTGGTACTGGCACTGCCACTGAACAACACTCTGAATACTGAACACTGAACGAACGCTGAACAAAATGTACTGCGAGCGTCTATAGAAAACTGAACTGAATTCAACTGAAGCAGCTGTACCAAGCAAAGGCAGAGCCAAAGCAAACCAAAGCAAAGCGAAGCGAAGCAAGGCAAACGCAGGCAGCACCAGGCAGGCAATACAGTCAAGGCAAACGGGCAGAGAGAGGACAGCAGGCAGCGGCAGAACAGAAGCAGAGGCAAAACGTACAGACACACACACGCACACGCAAGCCGTACGAACGAACGAACGAGTGAACAGCGAGACATCAAATAATACACAGAGTCACAGCTACACAGCCATAGCCAGCCAGCAGAGACCCAGTGTGAGCGCAGTGTACAGGCAAGCGACAGCAAAAGTATCTGTATATGAGAGTCAAACAGCCAGGCAGGCAGTCAGCCAACCAACCAACCAACATACAGCGTCGACAACGACAGCAGCGACGACGACAACGATGGCAGCGGGCAGGCGTCGAGCAGAGAGTACACAGGCAGACGGGCCATGCCAGTAGTGTATGTAGTCGGCAACAGTGGTGGCAAATAATGTGCACACAGCTGCTGTTCGCCGTCTGTTGAGTGCGTGTGTGTGAGAAAAATAATTTGCGTTTTTGCGGTGGTCGCTACAGTCGCGTACCACTAAACCGTGCTGCCAGCCATGTGTAATTTGTACAGCGCATGCACAGTGCCGTCGCTGAATATTGGAAGGCCTAGCGCAGTTTACAATCGCAGATGGCAAATATTCCAGAACAAAAGCATGGAATATTGTTGAAATGAATTGTATTAAAATTGGAAGACATAATAATTATATTAAATTTATATGAATTTTTTAAGTCCTCTATTCAATATAATACAATAATTAGTAAAAATAATTTTTACAAATTTTAAAAAGATTTGAAGCTCTTTTGCTTTTGATGCATTTAAAACTTTGACGATAGGTTTCAAAATTAATATAACTTGTATGCACAAAAATAGACAGTAATACCCTAATTTTATTTTTTCATTAAACATAAATAGCATACACTTTTACAGTGTAAACTCTCATTAGCTCTTGCTTTGAATGTAGGCACGCGCATGTTCAACTATTTTTGACGCGACTGTACGCGCTCACTGCTTATTGCTTCAGCCATATAAAAAGCGTGGAGCGAACAAGCTCTGTGCGAACGAAATGCCAGTAGCATTTGGCCGCGACAGCACCGCTGCCACTCTCGTCTACCCCTCTGGGTCCCTACGGCTGTAGCTCTCACACCCCCTCGTTCCCGCCCAAAACCGCTATTACCCCTCAATTACCCCCTGAAGCGTATATAGCCAAATATGCCGCCCACCTGCCTCCCATTAGCTTCCCACTGTCCCCCGTCATTGTCTATCACGCGCTCAAAACTACAAAATGACAGGCAAACAGATACCCCTTACTCCCCTGACACTCTAAAAAGCATACACATATTTATTTTTAATCTAAACTCTCAGTATAATAATTAATTTTACAAGAAAAACTAATTTACAAGAAATACAACAAAAGTGCTATAAAAAATTCATAGATAGTGTATTATGATCGGTATTATCTGTGCTTTTAGCTTCAAATTGTTGTTATCATGCTATATAATTAAGCTATTAAATAATCATTCAATAATTTCGCAATGAATTTTTCAAAAAATAACCGTCAATTTTACGCGCGCGCCATTCAAAATTTAAATTCAATAGCAACAACAAACGCAGCGACGACGACGTCGACGACGCCAACAGAAACCGAATCAGAATCAGTAAAAACAGAAACAGAAACCAAAAACCGAATCAAAAACCTGAGAACTCTTTGGGGCTTGTATTAAGTTATTTAATTTTGCCTGATTTCAATGGTTTTTTTTCTACACGCTTTTTTCTTTTGCCCAAAACCAGATCATAATACCTACTATCACTAGAGTATACAGCAGACCGGGAACTCGGGCCACCATTTGCGCTTTTGGTATGAAATTTTGAAAATTGGGTCGATTTGTTCGTTTATTTAGTGAAATTTATATAATAAATGGCCACAATGGCGTCGCAATTTGATCAATTTGTATAGTTAATAATATGGTAAATCAATCATAGTGAGACACTTTTCACTCACCCGTACAAAAATGTCGCGTAATTTGCGTTTTTAATTGCTGTCCTCAACTTCGAAATATGCTCGTGGTTATATTTTGTGCACTGTAGTACTGTCGTACTGCTGTGTGTTGTTTGTTCACTTTATAAATTTTCTTCTACTAAAAACTCAAGTCAGTTCAGTTCAGTTGTATTGTGTTGTGTTGGCTGTGCTCGCTCTCTGCTCTGGTATCGCTGCTGCTATGGCTGCTACTACTACTGCTGCTGCTGCTGCCAGTATCGCTGTGTATCGGTCTCGGTTGTTCAGCGTACGTACTACGTACAGCTTTTGCCTTCAGTGGAATATCAAATACACAGAATGAATGCCAGGCAGGCAGCCAGCAAGCCAGTAAGAGCCAGCGCCAGAGCCAGAGCCATAGCCATTGCCATAGAGTCAGAGCCGGAGGCAGAGAGACAGACAGAGGCAGAGGCAGAGGCAGTGGCAGCGGCAGAGCACCAAACACCACAGCAGCAGTACGAAGTACGACGCAAACGCAGGCAGTGAAAATGTATCAATGTATGCTTCCCCTGTACATGTATGTTTGTATATGGCTCTTGTGTCTGCCTGTGTGTATGTGTGTGAGTGTGTGTGTGCACCGTTCATTCGTTCGCTCGGTACGTTTCGTTGGTTTGTTCGCTCTATGTGCGCAAAGCAGAGGCAAAAGCAACGCACACACACACACACACATAGACACGCATACACTAACACACTCAAAGCTGTACAAATACGTGTGTGTATCTGGCCTGGCACCGCTTCCATTGTATGCGTAGAGCTGAACAAAAATGTTCATTCGTTATATGAACACACGGCAGCAGCAGCCACAGCAAATGAACGACTGCGGGGCCTGTGGTGGATAGATGTGTGGGGGGAGGTCAGATACGATGGCTAGCAGGGTAATGCAGGGCATGGTGGGGGCCAACGGCAACCGGCAATGGCAACAGTACTGAATATGGCCGCCTGAGTGCCGACTGCCTGCTTGCTGATTGCGGCCGTTTTGCTCTGACTTGCCCTGCGACGAACGGTTTACTCCACAAGCCCATGTAATAGAATTCAAATTTTGGATGTTTTTCCAAAAAAATTTAAAATATAAAAATTAAAAATGAGCTTAAAAAATTATTTTATTTTAATGGAATTTTTTTAAGAAATGTTTTTACTTTTTACTACTAAATCCAATCTTGCTCATTAATTTATAAATTTAGTTCGGCAAAATAGGTGCCTCACTGGTTGTAAATATTAGCAAGTGATTTTTACCGAAATTAACATAGTCCTCTTAAAGAAATCTTTAAATAACAAAAGAATAATTTATTTTTTATATTTAACCTTTTTTTAAATAACAATTCTGATCTTCCTAATGAAAAGGATTTAAATTTTCCTCGTTTACAAATTTTAAAAATTAGCATAGGAAACCTTGCTTAAAAAAAAAAACAATATTATTGAGATGATACTTCAAATTAACATTTTTGATAAATAATACGAGTACTATATTTGACTTTAATTAATAAAAATAAAAGTATATTGTGGTATAGTGTAGCAAAAACAATAATGAAGCTTTTAGATGTACATAGAAAAATCAGCTTTCTCAAGATTTTTATATTACATATAAATATATAAAATAAATATTGTATAAAGAAACCTAATAAATAAAAATTTACGGAGCTTATTTAGTATTATTTAAACATTTGCATATTTTATAAATAAAGTAAATTTCGGATGAACTCAATGTATTTAAAATCTTAATCAGATTTATCGGCATAATTGCCATACAGAAACCATACAAGCTCATAAATTGTAGCGCATAATGAAATTCGACCAGTTTTTAAGATTTTAGCTTGAATGACTGTGGCTATGGTTGCGACTGTAGCCGTAGCCGTGTGGCTGTAGCTGTACGAATACGAGTACGAGTATCTCGCTCTGCCTGAGTCCACAGCCGCAGTCAGCAGTCACTGAGTACAGCCAGTAGCAGAGGCCCGCAACGAAACTATGAGCGAAGCAACGAGCAAACGAATGAAATAGGCAGAAGCACAAGCACAAGCAAAGGCAGAAGCAAAAGCAGAGCAAGCAAGAGCGATGGGTAAGAGAGTGAGTAAAGGAGAGGCAGTGCGAGAAAGAGTACGAGGAGGAGGTGAAGACGACGACTGCGATATGTCTGTACGTGTCGTTGCCATTCCTGCCTGTCGTTGTCGTGTGTATTCTGTATCTATGCGAACAAACAGCAAACAGCTCACAGCCCCATAACGGGCCCCCAGCGACGTCGCTGGCAGATAGCAAAAATCAATGGTCTCGCATTTATGTAGGGTACACGATCATAGCAGTGGGACAGGCGTTAATGTAAACGAAATTTTAAACGATTTCTACATACTATGTACTATGTGTGAATTTAGTTAGTTAGTTAGTTAATGTAATAAAACATGATTTATACTCTAGTGATTTTTAATCATTAAACAGATAATAGCGCAATTTATTTTAATTTAATATGAATAAAAGCAATATTTAATGGAATTTTCATATTCTAGATCCCATATTCTAGATTTCCGAAAATAAATAATAATAGTGTATATTTTTTTTATACTAATATCAATTTAAGAACTGACCTACATTACAAATTAGTTTACCATATAAATTTAAATGCTTGAAATCTAATAGCTCTCAGCCCACTGTCAAGCATTAATGAACCTCTAAGTAGTGTTAAATTTTTATGGCTCTATACTTTATCGCCCTTTTTATAATATTTGAAATCGGGTAAATGTAGTCAAACTTCTACTAAATTAAATATTGTTAATTAATAGTTAACATTGTCTAAAGCCTATTTAAACTCTTTTTAAAACAAGTTAAGCCTACAATTATTATAAATCGCAAATTATTGCAAAATATTGTAGAGCTGCTATCAATTTGAAAGTACATACAAAAATGTATGTGATTATAAAATAAAAATTATTTGGGAGATATGTTAAGAGAAGGATTTAACCTTGGGCATTTAAAACTTAGACAAGTAAAACTTAGTAAAATATTAAATATGCGAATACTTAATTGTCTTATTAATAATTTTTACTCAGACATTTTACACAATATATTTGTAAGTTAATAATAATAAAAACAAGCTAGATCTTTTAGAAAGCTCTCTAAAATAATAGTTTTTAGTGAACACAATAAATTTATAAAATACATTTTGAATGCATTTAATAAAAATTAAATATGTTAAATTTTAAAATGCTCAATAAATTTGTTCTAAATAACATAAGACTCAAGACACTGTAGCCTGGTGCTGGTCTACGCAATAAGCTGTTGAATATATTTGCAGCAAATATACAAAACTGTCGATTAGGTAGAAGATGTTCCCATTGTGCTCGGCCCAGGCCCACAGTGCAGTGGGTCGATGTCGATTATTCAGCTTGTTTGTCGTCTCAATGCAGCTACACATAAACACACAAACACACACACACATCCATACATATATACGGATGGATATTTGGCGTCAGTGTCCGTATTTGTGTCGGTGTCTGTGTCGATGTCTATGCATGCGTATGTGTATGTGTGTAACTGAACCCCGTTCCAAGCTAACGGTACGTTGGGGGTGGGGCTGTCTCCGCTCTTGTTCTGGCTCTGACTGCGCTGCTGCCTCTGCTGCTGCAGAGGTGAGAGATGGTTGCACTCGCTTCGGTGGTGGCAATTGTCGGGAATTGTATGCTCGGGATGTATGCAAACCAGGCGACAGCAGCAGAGACGATGACGGTGACGTTGACGGCGGCAGCGGAGAGCAGAAGGAACGAACAAGCTAACGAACCGAACTCGCACTCGACAGGATGTGAATAAAACGAGCCTGTGTGCGTGTGCTCTACGCATGTATGTGAGTGTGTGTGTGTCCTCTACTCTGCCTGCAAAACTGGTAGGCACACTGTGAAAAGCCCTGGAAAATATTCTAGACACTCTCGAACTTTACATACCCTAAGTAATTATCGCTTGTATAATTAATACAACAGGGATTATTTGACACGATGTATAATTATTAATGTGTAAAATTATAACCACAATTGATGAATGTTCGTGATCGTGATCCGAATTGCAGCACAAGACACTATACATTGCACTTACAGTCTGTCAACAAAGTATTTACACTGTTACCTCTTTAATTTTGGCTATGAAAATTATACTTATTATTGGACAATTTGGAAACTTGTAACTTAAATAAATACACATTAGTTTAAAGAATTATTTTTAATTATATTTTAGATAAGACAAATAGGATAAAGAAAATAAAAGCTTTAAGCTTCAAATTAAGGATAACAAAAATTAATTTTTATATTTTGATTTAAATTGGCATACACATACATACCCTAAACAAACATTCCGTACTTGTTTAAAGAATTTTAGGATTTTCCTTACTCTTAAAATCGTTTATTATTGATTCTAACCTGGAATTAAGGAATTTTGGTGCTATGAACGTTTAATCACATACCACAAGTAGATCAGTTAATTCTGTGTACTGTATGCCACAATTTCAAGTGTTTTTTTTAGAGACATTGCGTATTCGTTTCAAGCCCAGAATTTGGAATCCAGGCTGGCCGGAGAAATACGTTTGCCCTAACCAACAACAAGGAGCACGGCAAGAGGATAGTTTGGCAGCTTAGTTGCACTTCTGATACTTGGGTATCGCACATGTGTGTGTGGTGTGTGTGAGGTGTGTGTGTGGTGTGTGTGGTGTGACTGTTGCCGTTGGTCCCTTTATAGAATTGAGTGACTCGAACCAAGCGACTGTATCTTGCAATTTTAATGCACAGCAGGAAGGTTTCTGCAGACGAGAGTGTTGCAGGCACTTGTTGTCGCTGTCACTGTAGTTACTATCCTCCTCTTTCTGCTCATCTTCTCCTTGCTGTCCACTGGCGTCTTCTTGTCGTCGCCTACTTGAGCCAATATGCTTGCCATATGGATGCAATGTATCTTTATGTTTAACGTTACGTTATGTTGGCCCAATCCATATTTAAATACTCGAAACTCTTCCTGACAGTACAATGAAATGCTGCAAATTTGTGTAAAGTTTGAGAATAGTTTGGCCAAAAATTGTCATCCTGTAATTAGAGCAGGTTTGGGAACAGGAATAGAGATGCAGTTTTTAATTATTCAATTATTTCGCCACGTTTAAGATCAGTAAAAAACTTTTAAATAAACAGCTATACTTAAATTCGTAGATTTGGCCAGTTTGTTATTTAATTTGATTCTTTTATAGCATTCCCCAGGCAAATTGTAACCAAGAAACCTCCCTAAAGACACTTTTCATTCATAAATAAACTAAAAAACGATCAGCTGGCGACACATCGAGTGTGTTGAGGATTAAATAGTAAATTTGGAGGGAAAAAAAGTTAAGAATAATGCTATAAGCTCAGGTAGAAGCCAACCACCTGAAGCTTTTGGCATGTATTACCTGTTTCTGCCTCGTACTGCTCTCCTTCTGGTACTGGTTCTTGTGCTGGTGCTTAAACTGATTCTGTTTCAGATTCAAATACTGGTCTTGGTGGCTGTATGTCTCTGGTATTGGCGCACGAACAGCTGATGATGCATACAAATGCTAAATACTGTGTGCGGGAGAATGCCCAATAGGTGGAAGGGGGACAGCGAGCAAGAAGATGAATTGTTGTTGTTGTTTTGGAGGGCGATGGCATGTGCACATTTTACTCTCTGCTTTGCTGTGTGTATGGGTGTGTGTGTCTCTGTGCCGGCAGACCCCAAAACAGACGGACAGACAGAGACAGCTGGCCAGACACAACGGGTCGATTAAGCCCACACGACCGAACGAGAGAGAACGATAGAGAGGAGAGTGGAAAGTGGAGAGCGAAGAGAGAAGAGCAATCCCCACAGAGTCTTTCAAAGGCCAAGTTCAGTATCTTGAACACATTTCACATTTGCAGCGCCTATTGTTGTGGCCGAGAGTGTGGCTGGCGATGCCGCAACGCGATTTCAAATAACAACAGGACTCCAGACTACAAACTCCAATTCCGAGTGCAACTGCAACTCCAGCCTCCCACCACGACTCCTGCTCCTGTTGCTGCCACTGGCACACGACATGATTCGGCTTCTGGGCCAGGCCAGACGCCTCCACTGCGACGTGACCCAATTTTGTCGGCCAAGTGTGAAAGTGAAGCGCTGAAGCGACACTGTCGTCGCCATTCTGCCGCATTTCCATATCAAAGCAGCACCCATGGCTAATCGAAGAGAAAGAAAATAAATTGCGACTTGACGATTTCACTCAACGCTGATCAAATAATTGATGAGACTTGTCAAATTATTGTGACTCGATGCGATGTTTCTTGAGCACGCAATGAGCACATCACTAGTAAGTGATAAAGCAGTGTAAAAAAGTACAAGCACACATACAAGCACGCACATGCAGCCAAAGGATGTAGAAAAAACAGAGAGAGTATTAAAATTTAAGAGAGCAACTAAGATCAGTACGAAAGTTAAAAGTAAATGCATCAAATTAACTTGTTGAACT
Source organism: Drosophila acutilabella (assembly GCA_035046005.1). Taxonomy (NCBI): domain Eukaryota; kingdom Metazoa; phylum Arthropoda; class Insecta; order Diptera; family Drosophilidae; genus Drosophila; species Drosophila acutilabella. The sequence goes on along the minus strand of JAWNOK010000024.1, from coordinate 7,339,909 downwards.
TAACTGGCAAATTGTAGAGTATTTTGTTGCCAGAGACGATAAGCATGTGCTGCTCATAAAAACAACACAAATGAAAACAACAAACAACAATAATAAAAGCAACAACAAAAGGAACAAAAACAACAATACAGTCAACAGTTCGTTGTCGCCGTTGTTTTCGTCCGGTTTTCGCAGTTTCTCTTGCTGAGTCTCAGAATTTTAGCGACGATTTCTACACATGCATAAGAACATACAAACATATTTACATACATACATAAATTCATAAATGATTACACACATGGATGTACAACACATACACAGGCATGTAATCTGCTTTTACTTGTGTGCGTGTAGTACACTCGTGATTCATGCTAGTCGAAAGCACAAAACGTACACACACACTCACATACATACATACATAATCATGTTAAACTCTATGCTTTTACATACCTTTCTTCACGTAACGTAAAACGCCAGTTTACGACATCATTTAATACAACATTTTTTAACGTAGTGCAAAAATTTAACGAAGCGCCAACAAAATAGCACAGCCTACGCTCTCACCCACACAATCACACGCATTTACGACCATGCACACTCACGCACATTCGCCGCTCTTCACTTTGCTCGGTCTCTCGCTTTGCTTGTCTGTTCGGCTCTCTTAGGCGCACGTCGTCGCCGCTGGCAAAGCGACGAGCAAACGAAATTTCGATGTACAGTACAGTTTGCTTTCATTTGGTTTTTGCTTTTTGATGCGTTTGCTTTTTTCTTTATTTTTTTGCTATTGTCGTTTGCTTTTGCCCGCCTATGTGCACATTCAGCAAAGTTTACACTTTCCGAATGATAACGTTAGAAAATCAGATTACGAAAGTGTCATTACAAATTTACCATATCCTATGATCTGCTTTTCTCATCAATAAAACTTCTGCCTCTCTTAGAGCGGAGTGTTTCGCGTGATTGGCACGTGACACGATCGTGATATAGTATTAGTATGATTATGTTTATTTCATATATGTATGGAAGAGTAGATATACAATTAATTAAAATAAATATGAATGAAGTTCTAGTCTCTTAATACTTAAGCTAAATAATATGCAATTCCGATAGTTAGTTAAGGAAGTTTACTTCTGTTGTGTCCCCACCGATCCTACGTCGCTCCGTCGATAGCATAAACTGAATCTTTGACTGCATGATCATCGCACTCGACAGGGGCATACTGCGTAGCTGTGCCGCAACGCTGAGCCCGAAAAACGTAAACTCATCCTCGGCCATTGATTGCATCGCGACGGTTCGCTCCAGGGTCAAAGAGTTGGCCAAGGGCATTACTGGTACGTCGTGCACTTGCTGTGGACTGGGAGGTGCTGGTGGTGGTACGGATGGCGTGATCAGACGCAGCGGTGGAGCTCTCGATGATGTAGGCATCAGAGGTAGCACATCGCCTGGTATTAGCACCTGTTGATTCGGCTCTAGTTCTACTTTGACTTCAGTCTTGTGCTCCACTTCGAGAGGTTGCAATTTGATAGGTTTTAAGCGAGGCAACTTCACCTGTAGTCGCTTCAATGGCATAGGGGAAACTGAAGGTGCCTTCTCATCACTTTGCTATATAAAGTAAAATGGTTTAAAAAAAAAAAAAAAAAAAAAAAACAAACTGGTCAGGAATGCCAAAAATTTTGTTGACTAAAGCGCTTACCTTGTCCAGAAAGGGAGCCAAAATCTTGTGCAGGGGCGCAAACCAGGGAATCTTCGGTGTATACTTTGGATTCGCTCTGATCTTACGCAATTCTAGATGATACCCCGATCGCATGTTCTTGATCTTCGTTTTAACACCTGGCAACGTTATGCGATTTTCGTCGGGTAGCGCTTCGGCATTAATGCCCGCCTGGACACGTCTGTAGGCAGAGTTACGAGCGCCCCACAAATAGGGCCGTCGGTTCCAGAGACATGGCTCGCGACTGTAAAGCTCCACGAACTTGATGTGTCGCTCGTCGGTAAAACGAAACGGCAGCCCTGGCTCACGATTGGCACACATGTTCCAAAACAGCTGTTTGGCAATGCGAGAATTGGGGAACACCACAATAACCGTTAGGCATCTGTTCGCTCGAAGTGTTTGCTGAATACTGTTGCTTTTCCCCCGACTGTTGACTTCTCTCTCACTTTGCGCATTTGCGCTGACGTTCGGCAAAACTTGTGTCAGTCCACGACCTGTTTGCTCTCACAGCATACGAATTTCGTTTTGCTTTCTGCTGTGCTTTCGTGTCAACGCAAGCAAAAAGTGAGAGGCAAAGCAGGGCAAGAAAAAGCACGCAAATCATCGATAACAAAGCGTCGCTCATAAACGATTAAAGTCGAATTGTGCTTTTTGCGAGTTTTCGGGTACTTCCCTAAACTTGGCTTCGTCAATAAGTGTGTAGCAAGTTACTAAAACTACTAAAATTTGCCTAAACGTTACAATAAAGACATTTTTACCCTACAGACATAATTTCCAACCGATCAGCTATAAAATTAGTACTTTTTTACCATTTCGGCACATTTTTTCTGCAAATTCCCCCAGCACTGTTATAAGCACTGTTACATGTACCTATATTTCATGAGAACTCACATCATCTAACTTTAAAGATGTTCAAGACGTCTCCCAGGCTGAAAATCAGACAAAGCATTCGCTTAGAGCCCAAAGAGCCCGTAAGAGACTGAAGGTCTGCCTGGTTTACCTACACACATAAACTCGCCGTCGTCGTCCCTTCCCAGGACCCTATCGGATGTGCGCTCAAACAGCGCGTGACATTCCTTGTACAAAAGGAGCATTAAAAAAACTATCCCCTTTCAGATGTTTTGCTCGCAAGCAGCAAAAACTGTAACTCCATTTTGCCCAAACATTTCGTTGGTTACATTTTAACCTCTAGTGCTCTAACACTGCTGTATGATTTAATGGCGGGAAAACTCTATAGGCTACATCTCGGTGGTAAGTCTTAATAAATTTTTAACCCCAGATGGGACTGAGAAATCGACGTTACAATCAAAAGTGATTTGAATATTTTTCGGTCGTTATGCTTAACAACTTATATTTTATTGCATTATTATTTTTGAAGTGATTCATTGAGTAGTACAGTAAACAGTAGTGGATCAAGTTTTATATAAGTTTTCAGATATTTCTGATATTCAGTCTTCAAGATTTGGTTTTTTAAAGGGTTGATATATGGAGCTTACATTATAAAAGTGCATTTTATAGCTACATATTTCAGATTTAAAAATTTGTGAATATATCCTACTATTAAACATACGTAAACAAGGTTTTAGCTTCTTTTAAAAAAATATTACCTCTACTTATTCAAAACAACTTTACACCTTCAATAATTGAAGCGAAGCATAAAAGTTGTGACGTCAGCAGTCAAAGCCAACCTTATCTATTGTGGCACTTAGTACACATATCGGCAAGCTGGCTGCTATATTTTGAAAGCAGCGAGCAAAGAAAGCAGAGAACGTGTATGAATAACTAAAATACGTATTGTTTGCAAGTAATTAACTAAGTAATGAGCTTTAAGTAACTATAAATTAACACAAGAAAATCTACTCATTAATTAGCATAATATATGTTAAATTGGAAAAATTAAAGCAGTTTTAACTGCTGTTTTAATATAATTTAAAGCAAATTAGTTATTATGTTAGTTTACATGCCTGTTCTATGCCAATTCTATTGTAAAATCATATTTTAAAGTAAATTTTATACTTGCCATTTGTGCTGATGTTTTTTTGGCGCCATTTTAACGTATGGCCTCTTTTTGTGTGTACCAGTGAGAGAGGGATTCGCCGTGCTCGTTTCTTTCGTGTATGTGTCGAAGCACAACTCCGCCCATTGTCAATAAATAGGGTCATATTTAACTATATAATTGCAGTTGTTTCATCGTTGGTATTTAGTCATATTTAATATGTTTTTATTGAAAATGCGTTTTGTTGTCTTTTGTACCACATTTATTTCAAACACACTTTTATTGATGCTATTTTTGTTTTTATATCGCTTTTAGCGTCGTTTCCTCTTTCGTTTCATTTTTCTGATTTATCTCATCGACTGTCTCACATAGATAATTTGCCGGCTGGCTCTCTTGCGCTCTCTCACGTACACTTTTCTTTGATATGGTTGCGTGACGTGAGACGCAGCGTAACATTAAGAAATTAATTTCAAACTAAGAAATTATTTTATTACATATTTGTAACATATTCTAGATGCAACATATTTACTTAAATTTAAATAAAAATGAAAGATTTTTTTGAAAACCAAGTAATTTAGTGTAGTTTCGCTGCATGTCCCATATGGGACGTGACACGATTCGCTTCTCACGCTACCATCTTGAGCAACCCCTCTGCCAGCGCCGACTGCGACGCTCTCAACACAATCAGCGAGCAGCTGATGCTTTCGTTATGCCAAAAGACGCTGAGTCCGTACAGTTGAAATTGAGCAACACACATTAAAGGTTGGTTCCCAGTGACAAATATTTTTTGTGAAGTAAAATAAAAGTAAAAAATAAGTTATAATAGTGTACACAAGACAAACAAATTTTTTGTAACATTATTGTGCAGTGAAGTAACTCACATTTCTACGAGTAATAGTTTTCATTCAGTTATCAATCGAGTTTTTGTTTTTCTGAGTGAGCACATTTTTGTTCGGCGCTGTGAGAAGTACGACGCTGCTGTACCAAGAGACTGAAGCGTTGCCATTTCGGAATTTTTGTTCGCTGTGAGCGGCACAGAGTCAAAATGGCTGCCTTAGTAATTTATTTAATTAATTTTGCATAATTATGTTTATGGCATGCGTTACAATTTTCTGAACAATAATATTGTTTATTGAGGCGCGCGCAGTTATCCGAAATGCGCGCCTTTTTCACCTATTCATATATTTTAGTTTGTTTCCGTATTTGTATTTGTTTTTACTCGTCATTTAGCCGCGTTTCTTCTTTGCCTCGCACTCTTTCATGTGCGCTCTCGCACTCTCTCCCTCTCCGAGAAAAAATTCCCAGCCGGCAATTTATCTGCTGCCGACGTCGCTGCAGCGCAGCACGAGTCAACGTTTGCGTTTGCTGATGCTTTCGGTTGCCTTGCCTTTCTGCTTGGTTCACTCAGTACAGTTGAAGTCAGTAGAGTAACGTGAAAGGTTGGTAATCGCAAGCAAACGCAGTTTAAATAAAAATTAAGAAAAATAATTAATTGTGCAAAGCATAAAGTAAATAAAAAATGTGACTCAAAGTTGTACCAAATTAAATATTTAACAAAGTACAATAGCATAAAATATTTAATCGCAAGCAAGTCAAGTTGAACAAAGTAAAATGTGAATTTCATAATTATTACAACATAACTTCGGTTATTTTTAAATGCAAAATGCTGTTTTAATGTCAATTTAATCAACATTTGCAAAGTCTTCGTGAAGATTTTCGCCTGCTGTTTGAATTTTTTCACACAAATTTCTGCTCTGTAGTACATTTCTCATACTAAATGTCGCTTGGTTTGTGCAAAAGAGCGCGTCGCATACACGACGCTGACGCTGCTGTGCTGTACCATACAAGCAGGCAAAGGCCCAAGCAAGCAAGCACAAGCAGCCAGTCCGAGGCAGTCAGTAGTACATACAGAAAAAGTGTTGCCATTTCGGTCTTTTGCACTCACTACGGCCACTGCTAAGGGAGCAAAGAAATAAAAAATGGCTGCTAGTGTTAATAATGCTGAAAATTGGAATTTTTGTTTATAATATTTATGCAATTTTAATTTTCATATGTGGAAAGATTATTGTTAGTTGTGCGCGCACTCTGTGCTGCCGCTACTTAAACCAGAAAGACGCGCGCGCGCGCTTTTCTCAAAATGTTGAAAACGTTGACGTCGCTGCCAGCGCAGTGTAGTGTGTGCAGTATCGCCGTCTCTTTTGACGCTCTGCTTTGCGCGGCCATTGCTGCATAGGTGTGAGTGCGTGTGTGTGTGCCTGTTTTGGCTGGTTGGAGTAGTGGTGGCTTCTCTTTTGTCTCGTTTGGTAGCTCTGCGTTCATGGCGTGCCTTTTTATGTCACATTAGTGTATACTCAAAATAATAATTGATTTTATTTTCTTTTTCTTACTCTATTTTCAGCTCGAAGCTTATAGCAAATTAATTTAGTTTTTTCTACTACTTATATACACAAAGACACATTTTTGAAAATGGCCGATAAACCAAAACGCCCGCTCTCCGCTTACATGCTGTGGCTGAACAGCGCTCGTGAGTCGATCAAACGTGAGAATCCCGGCATCAAAGTCACCGAAGTTGCCAAGCGAGGTGGCGAATTATGGAGAGCAATGAAGGACAAGTCGGTAAGTACTTAAGAGAATTGCTCAAGAGAGCACAAATTTAGCTCGTAATTGTGTTTGTAATAGTTATCTAATGCTAATTTTAATATTTGTCTCTTTAGGAGTGGGAGGCAAAAGCAGCCAAGGCCAAGGACGATTATGATCGTGCAGTGAAAGACTTCGAGGCCAATGGCGGCAGCAGTGCTGCTAATGGCGGTGCCAAAAAACGCTCAAAGCCCGCGAAAAAGGTAGCGAAAAAGAGCAAACGGGACGACTCCGACGATGATGATGACGATGAGAGCGAATAGATGATTGATCTTCAGGTCCCAGTCAAACAAATATACACATACTATAATATATAAACACAAAAAAAAGAAAGAAAAAAAAATGTCACGACAACAACATCATCAATGGTGGACCTGTCAATCAATCAGTCAATCGCATTTTGTTTAAACTTCTCACCCACCACAAACACAAAAAACACACACACCACAACATCAACCCAATCCAAAAAAATTCGTTCTAAATAGCATAGAAGAAAATACTTAGATTCCCACAGGAAACCGTTGAGAAACATCAAAGTTGCCGGCAAAAAAAACAAAACAAAAAACAAAAAAATAAGCAAAATTGTATTTATACATAAGATTTTAAGTTTATAGTAGGCGTTTCATTTAATAACAATTTTTAAGTCGAGCTAATTTTTGCCCCCTGAATGAATAAGTAAAAAAAAGATACGGCGGCTAGAAAGAGAAAATACAATGAGCAATTTGTGTATCTTGCATAAAAATTTGTAAATTAAACGATAACGAAATTCCATTATAAATAAAAACTATGAAAAAAATCGATATTTACTATTGTTCTAACACACACAAGTCATACATCTTAAACATCAGATATAGTATGAGTTGATCTGCCAGGCACAACGGATTCCAGAGTCTATATATATGTATACATTATATAGGATCGGATGAGATATATACACACCAATAGCTTGTAATGCATAATGTTGAAAGTTGTCAAATAGAGGAAGAAAACGGAAAGAAAGTGTACAAAAAAATATATGCAACACAAAAAGGACGTGAATCAATTTTCGCGTCGTTCAAAATAATTACAAAAAAATAAAATAAAAACGAACGAAATTTCGCTCAGGTTTTTTCGTAGTAATTGATAACGTCTTTGTTAATAAACTCTAAAGATGTTGCGAGGTATAATTGAAAAGATGTATTGCATTTAATCGGTAGTCTTAATTAATACCAATATAATTTAATTTCAATATGAGAAATAAATAAAAAAAATATATAAACAAATTTAGATTGTTTTCTTATTTATTGATTTTAAATATCATAATTAATTCAATAATAATCGATATCACTAACACTAAATGATTTCATCTGCTGCTGGTTTTGGATTCGCTTCAAAACTATTTGAAACATAGCCATATTATTATTATTTTTTTAGTTATATGAAGTTAATTGTTTTTATCTAAGTCGTATGGGATTTTTCTTTACCTTTGTTATGATTATTTCATGCTGTTGTTGGGATTAAAGTTCTATATCCATGGGATTATCGTTAACAATGTTAAGTCTAATAAAAACTAACGTTCAACAAAAGCACACGAGAATTCAGATCACTTTGAACTGCAATGTTGAATAATGCATAGAAATATATATAGTAGTATAATATATAGTAGTGTATAGTACTATAAAACAATGTTTCAGTGCCGTATTTTGGTTGCCTTCCAAATGATTTACACACACACAAAAGTTTTTGGCTTACAAATTTTGGTTCAAAAGTTTGACAGATTTAACGTATATAATATAAACTGATTGCTTTAGTTTCCACGACGGACAAACAATAAGAAGTTGTGCTTATTTAATTACAGATCTTATAACAAATATGGCATAAGCAAAAAAAAAAAGTAAACAAAGTCTCTCTCTCAGAGCCATTCACAAAAAAAGCGGAGTAAGAAATTAAGAAAACATAAAACTATTGTAGTTGGTGGTAAAATGGTCTCCCTGGAGTGTGTGTTGGTGTGTAGTTGGTGTGTGTATGTGTGTGCAGCAAGGTAAGAAACGTGGTGATAGCACCATCAGGCCGTATCCCGATGCTCCATTCTAGTTACGATTCAGCCAAAAGATGGTCTTCAGCACAAAGTAAGCCAATCCCAAGCAGTAGACAATCTTCTCCCTCTGCATTCTCTGCTCATTGTTGATCTCAATGTTGAGCACACGACGATTCAGTTTGGCCAGCTGTCGACGCAGATACAGTATCTCCTCGTGTGGCGTCAACTCGCCCATGGGCGTGCCCTCACGATGTGCAAGCATCGAGCCATCCAAATTGTGTTGCTGCTGCTGCATCAGCTGCGACCGTTTGCTGGCACTGCCCGTGGTGAGCTGGGGGTGCAGAAGGAAAGCATTTTGATAAGTTAGATTCTATTAAAGCTCAGATAAACCCACTGAAAAGTTTTGATAGACCATATCGTTAGAGTTTTTTACCCGAGTGAAGAATTTTAGTATTTGAAATTTGACAAGTCTGATAAAGTGTAGTAGTTGTATGTGAGTTATGTTTAGTTCTCTTTAACCCCAATTACTAAACTAAAACTAAAAAAAAATGCCTGATAAAATCTTAGCACCCTTTGAAACATAAATTAGTAGAACGAACATAATTTTCACTGCCATGTCAAAAGTTTCTATAAAAATTCTCAGCAAGTACAAAATTTTCAAGTAGTTTTAAAAGCTTTGAACAAGGAAAAATTAAAGAAAATGTCTCAGGCGCCCTTTTCTGACGAGGATGAGCTGCCCAAACTGGAGGCGATTGGGAATGCACTCAAGTGTGAGCAGACTGGTCATGTGATGGAGGCCATACTACTCTACGAGGAGAGCATCTTTAAGCTGGGGCAACTGCATCACACCGATCCCAATAAACAACAGCTGTGCATGAAGTATCTGAAGATGTACGAATCGAGGGCCAAACAGCTGCGAGATCAGGTCAAGAGTCATCTGCAGGCTAGTAAGTTGCTTAGTCACATTACCATTGAGAGGGACTCCCGTGGACGTAGCTATCAGCGTCTATTTGGCAGCTATCTGAATGACAGTGTGAAGGAAGCTCATGTGAACGAACCACTGCTGTGTGAACTGCATCACTTTAAGAATTTACTGAACTTCTTTGAAGTTCTAGTCAAGAATTGTCGATATCTGAAGTACATACGACTGACTACACGGCCAGATCCAGTTCTGTCCAAGAATCAGTTGCATATACTTCAACAGATACGCACCGACCTTGCCACTGGCAATATTCACATGAACTTCCAACTGGATGAAGCTTTGCGCGATCGCAAGATCGTTTTGAGCTCGGGCATTGTCATTAAGATCGGACGCGGTTTGCATTACTTTGAGCCCACCGAGGATGTCTACAAGCTTGGCATGTGTGACTTTGATTTTCGCAAGTGTCTGACCACCGAGGTGGACATCTGGAAGTGTCGTGCTTTTGCTAAGGCTCCTAAGGCACCGCCCGAACGATCTACGTACAAGGCACCACCAAAGGACTCTGCGGATCGAGGCCAGGACACGGCCTACTCCAGTGACTGAAATCTGAAGTCTACAGCCCCAGAGACTGCGTTTAGTGTTGAGTAAATAAAGACAGACCAGAGTTTAAAGATCAGTATACCTCTAAAATGTGCAGTTTAGCTTTAAAGCCAAATACTGCTAGCTTATTTGAGTTCAAGACCCTGTTTTGTAACTGAGTACAGGGTCTAAACACAAGTTAGATATATTTTACCGCTAAATTCAAAGCCAATTTTTATTTTTAAAGCTAAATTCCAGCACAAGCAGCAGATTAACCTAGCTCGAGGAAAAAATTAAAATGTGGTCGCCCGTTTAGCGGGTCGGAGGGAATTACCAATGTATAAATAGAGCAGGCAGCGTTCACATTTCGTCACTAACTGCATTATTAGCACTTGGCCTGATAATGGAATCGACTTTGGGAGATTACAGGCTTTCAAACGCGTATCAAGTGGACGGAGAGGCAGACGAACGAACCCGTGAAATGTGCTGCGATTGTCGTGAAATATTTTGTAGACAATAAATTGTGACGTAACAATGGATTAGCGTTTCCGCATTTGAAGCTAAAGCTCAACTAATAAATCTGAATAATTTGCCTAAGCCTATAATGTCTCTAATCAACAAACGTAGCTTCTTACCATCGAATCCGACTCCACGGAGTTGGCATCGTTGCCATTGTGGAATCCCATGCGCACATTCCCATTTGAGCGCACATACTGTGTGGCCCTGTCCGGATCCTCATCGTCGTCGTCTTCGCCATGCCCGTCTAGATCGTTTCCATAGTGACCGCCATTGGGCTTGAGGGGAGTGCTCCCCTCGGAGGCCGAGGGAAAGTGATGATCGGTGAGTGTGATGACGCGCGGTGGTGTCTGGACTCGCATAAAACCCATCGATGGGTTCTTCGGCAATATCGAGTTCTCCAGTTGAATTTCACGCGGCGCCGATCGTGTCTCCAAGTGTTGATTGTGTCCCAAGACCACAATTCTATCGGGCACATTCATGTCGATCTTGTCATGATAATTCCACGAATTGATCAAGCCATTTTGATTTGATAGCAACAGATCCTCATCGGAGAACTCTCCCGTGGCCTTAATACGCTTTGGCACTCGCATCTTGTCGTTGATCTCATGTGCATACTTCGCGTCATTGTAGAGATCATCGTCCAGTCCATTGAACATCGGTGTTGGCGATTGTGGTGTCACCATTTTCTGTGCTCCTTTCAGTCCCTAGGCGGGCGGACGGGATGGGGGAAGATATTTTATTATTGTCCGGGGACTACGGCACTGATGGTGGGCACGGTCCACAGAATTATGTTATGGAAGGCGAAGGTGAAGGCGTTGAAAGAGAGACGTTTTCATAACAGTTATAGTTCACTTGTAATTTGGTCCAAAGTTGCACAACATTGTTACTGTTTGTTCGTCGAGGAATTTATGGATATGTTTTAACTACTTACATTTATTTAACTGACAGTGGAAACGTCTCCAAATCCCTTATATATTTTTAGTTTTTTTTCTATGCCCCTTAATTCTCGTCTGTCGTATTCTGCCTTTTGTTTGCCTTGTTCTTGTTTGTAACACATTCGCCAACGGACACAAGCTGATTGCTGGCTAACTTTAGGGCTGCTTTTCGCAATCGAATTTTGCACTGCAATAATTAATTACTATTTATTAAGAATAATAAGAACTATATAAATAATATATTCAATTCATTTATTTTAATTAATACATTTTATAAATTTAAAAAAAAATATTGATTGCTTGTTCTTATAGTTTAAGTTGCGAAACTGCGGCCATAATTTATAGCTCAAGTTGGCAGCTCTGTGGCGCAGCGCCATTCGCCCCGACGCCATTCACACGAACACATATACACACACTAACGCTTTGCCGCGCTCATTTACAACAAAATTTCTGCAGCATTCAGTCGCGTCGGCAAGCGTCCTTTTTTCAAAACCGTTTCCAAAAAAAAAGGAAAAACAATTTAAATGTGATTAGTTGATTAAATATTGTAAACTTTTATACACAAAACAACAATAATAATAATTGGAGAGAGCCCAACGCAAATTGATTGCAGTTAAATTGTAAGTGCATAACATATAGACAACAGTTCGTCGCTGCTAGTGTGTTTGCTGGCAGCGCTGTCGACGCCAACGTCGCCGGGTACAGTACGCGCCGTTTTTTGTGTGCCAGCTGAAAAGTGCTGTTTGTTGTTGTACAACGAGAGGGCGGGAAAGTGTAAATAATACAAATATTTCTCGCGTGTTAGTGTGTGTGTGTGTGTGGCAGATACTATAAATAAAATATAGCACGCGTTTAAATTAATATATATGTGCATTATATAAATACATTTTATGTATATATTTACAGCACGGTTAATAGATATCCAAAAACACACACAAATAGTTAACTGCAATGGAACGACGCCTGAGACGCCCGCGTCGTGCGGACGATTATGCTCCAGCAGCTCCTGTTGCGGCCCCCGTCGCGGCTGCTGCGCCCACACAGAGCAGACGCTCCACAGCGCCCTCTGGCCCCGCGATCCGCACACGTGCTTCACCCTCACGCACCAAGGTGGTGGCACCACCCGAGCCCTTTGTGGAACTTGGGCCACGCACACGACGCTCCAGTCGACCGCGCTCTGCCGCCGGTCAGCCCACAGCAGCAGCGCCGACAGTCAAGGCCACCATAAAGTTACCGACGCCTATCAAGGAAATCAATGAGGTTTGTGCCGCTTTTTTCTCTCTCCTACAATATAAGTGATTATCTTTGAGTGCACAGATATGTGCATGTGTGTGTGTGTGTGAGTTATTGAGCATGTGTTGGTTTATCAACCGGTTTGTTTTTGCCTGTTGATTTATTCATTGTTTTTTCTCTTAAATATTTTTATCTCTTGTGTGTAATCAGCGCTGCTGCTGCTGCTGGGGCTACCCTTCACCCGCTTCCTCTCTTATCTGATCTGTTTTGAAAACTATAAACAATTTGTGCAAAAGTTGAAATGAGTTCAAAGCAGAGAAACAGCCCTAGGCGCTAGATTAGAAACACTTGATCCGATATGGTATCTATAAAATTTAGGTCTTAATAATTAAATATTTATAGATAAGACTTCAAGCATAGATACACATATGGTGAGCTAAATAGAAACACTAGAAATGAGATAAAATTATAGAGAATTGTAACTAAATATTTATTGATAAAAAGATAAAGATAAATACATATATCAACACAATGAAACGAAAATATCAATATTAGAAATAGAGTAATTAAAACTTTTATTAAACAGCAATGAAAAGAGTTATTAAACTTCATGGTGTTTATTAATAAATTAAAGCAGGGTTGCTATGTAGTGTAGTTGATTAATAACGACTTATATTAACTATAGTTTATATGGCTAATTTCAAAACTAGTATCTTTAATAATGTTTTCTTACCTTTCAGGTCACTTCACCAGTTCGCAATTCGAGCAGCTTCCCGCTGACGCTGACCACAAACACCTCGACACGTGCACCGCTTCACACAATGGCCACCTCCTCGGTGAGCAGCCCAAACAGCAGTCGCACCTTCAGCAGCAGCACGACTACCACACAACGCATCGAAATACGCTCAGAGGGTGGAGATGCCGATGATGTAGACACGGAATCCATACGCAAACGTTTGACAGATCGTCTGCGTCGTTCTCTGTCCAAAACACTGTCGAATATGGCGGGTACGCCCACTACCAACACAGAGGATGCTGGCAGTCGTTATAGTCGATCCGTCTCACGATCTGTGTACGATGATGAGAAGAGCTCCAAGCGTAGCTATTCCACCGGCGAGGAGGATATCGACGAGGAGGAAGAGGAGGACAATGATCAATATCGCAGCTTCAATGCCACACGTCAATCGGTGACACCAGTGAGTAACGTCTGTCGTAAACTACAAACTCCGCGAGAATTTGCCGGCTGGCCAGGAGCACTACTTCTGTTGCTGCTCGTGCCCTCGCTGGTCTACTATCTCACCTGGAGCTGTACAGCACGCAATGCCTGTCAATTCAAGCGTGCTAATCTAACGGTACTGCTCGACTGGACCTACCTGTCGCGTCAGGTTTTCCAGACACACGTCGTGGGCGTGTTCACTGCCTACCAGTTTGTGGTCTTTCTGCTGGTTGCCCTGCTGCCAGGACGACGTGTCCATTTGACGCGTGAAACCTACAAATTCAATGGACTTGGCGTCTGTGTGACGCTGCTGCTCGCTGCTGGCATTGCCGAGTATCTAAAGTATCCGGTTGTGAGCTTTGTATTGCGTCATTATCTACGCTTTTGTATCTACGGACTGATGAGTGCCTTTGTGGCCGCTGCCTGGAGCTACTGGCGTGTGGACACAACCAAATACAATGTGCTACGCCAGACACTGGCCAATGATTATGGACGCAGTGGTAACTTCCTGGTGGACTATGCATTGGGCCGTCAACTGAATCCCAAGTGGCTGGGTCGTGTGGACTGGAAGCAGTACTACTATCGCCTCTCACTGGTCACCACACTGCTCTACGCCGCCAGCTACATTTACCAGACGCTGCAGTGGCCCCACTGGCCACAGGCCCAGCAAGGCTATGTCCAGCTCATCCGCTACTTCTGGAGCAATCTAAACTATGATGCGGGCACACTGCTGGCAGCTACTATGCTGCTTGTCTATGTACTGGACGCTCTGCTCTTCGAACATCATTTAAGCTGCTCCTTTGAGCTACAGCACGAGGGATACGGCTGCCTGCTGTTGCTGCGTTATGCGGTTACGCCATATCTGCTAAGCTCCGTCAGCAAATACTTCTACGAGCAGCGTGTGCCCATTTCCTGCTGCTTTGCGGTGCCTGTAGCGGCGCTGCTGCTCCTCTTGGGACTGGGCATTAAGCGTTACAGCTGCGCCTACAAGTATAAGTACCGTTTGAACTCGCAGAGCCCAATCTTTGCCAACATCGAGACCATACACACCTATCAGGGCAACCGTCTGCTGTTGAGCGGTCTCTGGGGTCATCTGCGTCAGCCAAACTACTTGGGTGACATCCTGGCCCTGTGTGCCTTGGGTACACCCATGTTCTTGAGACCTGCCTGGCCACCATTGCTGTCGCTGTTGCTGCTCATCCTGGTACTGTTGCATCGTGCCACACGCACAAACGCCCGCAACCAGCAGCGTTATCACTCCTCGTGGCATCGGTATTGCACTCAGGTGCGTTACTATGTACTGCCCAAAATCTACTAAGTTTTTATATCGATTTTAAACCCTCTCCCCGCCCATTACCCCTATTTCATTGATTGCATTCAAATATTTGTATATAATCAATACATCATTTAATTGTCTCTATAACTCCCGATTTTAATGATTTTAGTACAAAATTTTATTTTACTGCAAGACAAGAACACAAAACAAAACAAGCAAACAAAACAAGCAAACAAAACAACAAATTAAATTACTTTAGCTTAAATAACTATATACTATAGACATAACAAAAACAATTACTTACTGTATAATTAGAAATTTTTGAAGACTTAGAATTTATTATTTAATTACTCAATACTATTTGTCGCTTAAACGAATACTAACTACATATACCGTGTAAATATTGCAATTATTTTTATATGAATAAACTGTATACTTTGGTTTCTAAAGTAAAAGAAACGCAGATCAGTTGTTCATCTTTTAATATTACATGGGAGATTTGAATTTATTCAGCCGTTTTATTTCGCACTGCTTGTGCGCGTTTATTGTGAACTACATGCACTGCTTACAAGCAGTAAACTGCTAACTGTGCAGTTAACTGTTACAAGCAGTAAACTGTAAGATGTTGCTGAAGCAGTGTACTGCTTTTTGTTGTTGCTGACAGCCGTTAGATGGCGCTTTTCTATAGCTTAAATAGTTTTTTGTAAGCCTAAAATTTTTGATGTTATACCAGGCGAACAGAATTTTCAGCAAGCAAAAATTCAAATTTAACAGTCGGTAATGTATGACGTCATACATTATTTTAAACCTCATTTTCCTCAAAGAAACACTTGAAATTATTTTATTTCATTCATATTTATTGATTTCTTTATACGCATGTTCATAATACATAATTGCATATTTAATGACTTAAAATAAATTTATATATTTTTATATATATGTATTCCATAATGTGTATGTGTTTGTGTGTGTGTTGGGGTATGTGTGGGTGTGTGCTTTAATTGTTTAACATTATAAATGTGTGTATAGTATGCATATATATTTATATATTAATTATTCTCGCTCTCATTTTGCATGTACTCGATAAATGTATTTATGTATGTTTGTAATTGTATTTGTATTTCTTTAATTATATAGTTTTACATAGTTAGGACTTGGGTGAGCACTCGACATGGATAATCCTTTGCAAGTAATCAAGACTTGAAACAAGCTCGATGGCTAAAATTATGTGTAATGGAAGAGAGAGAGGGTTACTCAATAAGTTGAACTAAAATCAATTTACAAATAATTAGCAACTATTGCATTAACTAAATAGTGTGCTATATCTAATTAGAAGCTAGCTTTGCAAATCTATTTATGTTAATATTAATCTTATGTGTGTGTGTGTGTTTGTATTCGTGTTTATGTATGGGTAGGGCTATGTTTAATAACTTTTCAACACTTAGATGCTAGTGCTAAGGTGCGGCCCGCCAATTCTAAATGTTTTACATAAGTATTTCGATTATTATTAATTATTTGCGACTCATATTGAACAATTGTAAATGCAATGCCATTTTTCCCTTCCAGTTTTCTGAACCCTTTTTGCTTTCTAGTTTTGAGTTTTCATTAATCAATTGCAATTTATAGTTGGATGTTGTTGTTGTTGTTGTTGCATGTTTGCATGCAATAAAATCAGCCTTAGTTATAATAATTGTTACTCAAGAAATCCGCCTTTCTAACATTATTTTCTTTGCCTGCTTCTTCAATTTAAAGTTGTTTTTTCTTCAATAATATTTACGACAAATTCTTGCAAATATTATTTTTATGAGAACCTCATTCAATAGTAGTTGTTATTCATATTGCTGTTGTTTGTTGTTGCTGTTTGTAATACTTTAGCAAGTTAAAGTTTCTCTCTAAAAAATAATGATACAAAAAACAGTGTTAAAAGTAAAAATTTGTAAATTTTACTAGCAAAAATTTGACGCCTTTACTCGCTCAAATGTTCATTATTAAATATTATGTTTAAAAACGCGAATAATTGCATTAATTTTAATCGTAGTTAGAAATAGTTTACTTGACTCGCCTGCAAATTCGTCTAAATGCGCAAATATTCAAATATTTTCATTGGTATTATCATTAAAGTAGTTATTAATATTTATTTCTTTGTTGTGTAACTTTTATGCTTTTCTTTCTTTATAAAACGTACACTAAATTTTAACTTTTCTTTTGTTTTGTGTTTTAGTTTAAGTGGTGAGTTTTAAATGTTTGTTTTTGATTTTTGTGCATTAGTACGTTATTTTTTTTTATATGAATGAATGATTTATGGATGGATACTGAAGAAATGCACTAGCCCCCTCTTGCAACACTCTAGACTTATAACATATAAACTTTTTCATATTAATTTTAATTATTTTTGCATCTGTTGTGGGAATAATCGTAGAATTAATCTGTGATTATTTCCACGACAAATGCAGTGGCTTGTGCTGCTCGAAAACAAACTGAGGAGAATTTTGGAATTGAAAAACAGCTCTCAGTTTGCCTTCAATCGATTACTGACTATATCTATACATAGATAGAATATATTCTACATATTGCAAACATATTTTGGATTTATCGGTTTAAAATATTTCATCGTTTCTTCTTCTTTTCATTTGCTGACGTACATAAATTTATATCACACGCAATAAATACAATAAAATAATAATAATAATATTTCTTTCAATTTGAAATGAAACAAATTGGAAATCGTGCAGTTAATTAACTAATTAGCATTTCTCGCTTTACTTATTTCACTTTCTTCTTACACATGCTTTGAACTTCAATTGATTTATATGAAATATTTTGTTAATATTTTTGTTTTCTTACTAATATACATAGATTTCGATCGCTTTCGCAATTTAACAATAATTCGAAATTAGAACATGTTGCTGACAACTTGTGACTGCCAACGGTGCGCATAGTGCGTGTGTGTGTTTAGGTGTATGTGTATGTGTGTTGTGTGAATTTTGAGTGCAGCTATTCGTTGTGAATGGCAATGACTGGTTTGACGTAACACTAACTAACGTTTTAACGATTTGGCAAATGATTATTTATCGATAATTCGATTGCTGTCGCAGCTGCAGCTGTAGCAACTGTTGCTGCTTTTCTATGCTCTATGTTTAATGCTCTATGCTCTAGTGTAGCCTATGATGATTGGCCTTGGGCATGGCGCCTACAATGCGCACACGTCCCAAGGTGCCAACTGCGCCAGCTCCAGCGCCACCAGACAGCCGCTGATGCTGCTGTTGTTGTTGTTGCTGTTGCTGCTGTTGTTGCTGTTGCAGCAATTGCAGTTGCTGCTGGTGACGCTGCTGCTGCTGCAGTAGCATATGCTGTTGTTGTTGCTGCTGCTGCTGTTGCTGCTGCTGCAAATGTTGTTGTGGCTGCTGCAACAGCTGCTGTTGCTGCTGCTGTTGCTGTAGCTGTTGTGGATGATACTGAGGAGCATGCTTGGCATCATTGCAATCACAGAATTGCGGTGGCGGTGCCAGCACAAGATTCTCAGTGCAGAGCTGCATGTTGTTATTGCCTGGCTGAGGCACAGCCGCAGCAGCAACAGCAGCAGATGGCACAGCCACCAATTGGCCGCTGGGCAACATGCCCACAATATGCGTGGCCATTTGCTGCTGTTGCTGCGGATGCTGTGGCGGCTCACCATCGCTGTCCGCCTCCAATGGCGGTGGCAGCTGCACCAATGATACCGCAGAAGTGCGTGTTGCACCACGTTGCATGGCAATTGCTGCCGCCTGTTTGCGCGTCAATGAATTGTGACGTTGGAAGGCCTTGGCCGGTGGCGAAGGGCTCAGTTCTCCATCGTCGTCCTCCAGATCCGAACGTTGTTCCATCTCAGACTCGTGTCCCTTGTGCAGCTGCTGCTGCTGTTGGGCCACCAGTGCGGCTGTACTGGCACCACCAGCGGCAGCTGCTTTGGCTTTTAGTATTTGCTGCAAGTGTTGCTGGTGTGCCAGCTGTTGCTGCTGCTGCTGCAGTATTTGCTGCTGTGTAGCAATCAGTTTAATATTTGGATTCGATTGATTATGCTGCTGCTGCTGTTGTTGTTGTTGCAGCAGTAGCTGTTGCTGTTGCTGCTGATGGTGTACATTGGGAATGCGTCCCAAGACTTGTGGACTTAATACCGACTGATTTGATTTGACATTGCCTTGTAGGGCACCAGCTGTAGCTGCTGCAGTCGCTGGTAACTTGTTGTTGGTCACAGTTGCTGCTGTTGGCTTGCTGCTCAGCTGTTGCTGCTGCTGTTGTATAACAGGCGCATGTTGCTGCTGCACCAGTTGCTTAACAGTCAGCGTTGTGGTGTTGCTGCTGCTGTTGTTGTTGTGATTGCTGGTGGCATTATTGTTGAGATTGCCAGTGGATTTGGTAGCTGCTTCATAGGCAGCTGCAGCGTTAGCCACGTTGCTGTTGCTGTTGTTGGCCTTTGTGTTGTTGCCAATGCTAATAGTCGTTTTTGCCAATGGCTTCATTGGTGTATCTGGTATCGTCTTGGGCTCCTCAACAATTGTCACACTCGGCTTCTTTTTGATGGTGTCTGTAGGTTTACCCGCAGCAACAGTTGTTAACAGTTCCTGATCGCTGCTAACACCCGAACTGCTGTTGTCGCACTCATCCTCGCCATGTGCTGGCTGCAACTGTTGCTGCAGCTGTTGTTGCTGCTGTTGTGACTCATCCTCCTTCTTGAGAAAACCGTTGGGCGAGGACTTGGAGGTCTTGAGATTGCTGCGAATGCGTTGAATTTCCTCAACCGAAAGGGAATGCGAAATCGATGCACCTGAACCAGAGCCCGAGCTGCTGCCACTAGGAAGAGGGGAGCAGTAAGTTAGTTGTTGCTTAAACAAGTGTATTAATCCATGGTACTTACCTGGCCTGACTGTTGCCACTGGTTTCGGGCACATCGAAGAGTGCAATCTTCTCATTGAGCTTTGTGTTGCGTGCCACAAGTATTGAGTTCTCATCTTCACCATCCGACTCGCTGCAGCTGTAGTCTGGCTCTGGAATTGGTGGTGCTGGACCAGCAGCAGTGCCGCTGACATTGCCATTCGATTGTGGCGCTGGTGGAGCTACTGCTGCTGTTGGCTGTGGTGGTGGCTGTGGCGCCGGTGGTGGCGGTGCTGGTGGCAACTGTGTTGACACTGCTGCTGTTGGTTGTGGCTGTTGCTGCACCACCACCTGTGGTGCTGCATAGTGTGAGGCCAGTGTGTTGCCACTGACTTGAGCACGCAGTTGTGTGGGTGCCGCATATTGACTAACGTGTGGTTGCTGCTGCTGCAGTTGTTGCTGTTGCTGCTGTTGTTGTGGTGGCAACTGTTGCTGCTGCTGTGCGCTGGCTGTGTTGTCCTGCTGTGGCTTCTCCTGCGCCTGCCGCAACTTCCAAGCCATCACATTGCGCAGCTCCTGTGGCGAGGCATAGATCTTGGCATTCGCCGAGGGATTGAAACTGCTTTGGACGCCATCGATAGCTGCCGAGGTGACGGCATCGTTCTCGGTGCGCTTCTTCAGCTTCTGCTGCAAAGAGATGGTGCTCTCGTATTCAGAGACACTGCTGCGTGTCTCCACTTTCACCACCTGTCCGACGGGTGGTGGCGGTGGGGGATGATTGGGTGGTGGCAGCACTGCCCCACCAGCAGCACCCAATGACTTGTCACCTGTGCTGGTGTTGAGGCGCTGCAGCGAGGCATGTAGCGTGGCCACGTCGTCCTGCGAGTGGTGTCCCTTGCCCGCTGCCTGCCAGATGGACGAGGCAGAGCCGTGCAGCTGTGGACCGTGTAGATCGGGTGTGGAGTGGAAACGCTTGAGGTCGCGACCACTGCCAATGGCTGCACCGCCCACAGTGGGTGTGGCCACCGGCTTGCCACGCAACGTGCCACTGCCATGCTTGCTGCGCGCTGTCTTCCGCTTCATCTCCGCCACGCTGCCGTAGACCAAAGGTCCTGTGCGCATGGGCGAGCCATTGGTGGCCGGCGGTGTGGCTGCACCACTGTCCGTACCCGATTGGAACCTCGAGCTGGTCATCATGGTGGCATAACGACTAGCACTGGAGGCATTACCTTCGCCCTGCTGACGCTGGAAGAGCTCCTCCAGCTCGGCTGCCGTAATCCGACTTGAAGTGGGTCTTGCCTTGATGCTGGCGGTGCGCAGTTGCACAGGTGTACCCGGATGTGTGGGTGTGGGCGTGGCAATCGACTCTACGGAATTGGATTTGGTATGTGGCACCTCATCCTGCTCCTTCTCCCCGCCGTTCTCCAAGCCAGCCACCATCGACTTGGCCCTGGCTCGTCCCACACTCAGCGTAGTCTTGGGATCCCGTCTGGGTGGCATGGGAGCCATTCTTACACTGCCACCTGCACTACCAACCGCATGGTTGCCCGGTCCCATGGACATCTTGCGTGGCAACGTGGCACACTGCCGATGTGCACTCTGTGGTGTGCTCGGACCACTCGACAGATGCTGACTACCGGCACGAGCACCACTTGGCAGATACTGAGCGGTTGCCTGCATTTGCAGTGGAAACTGTGGCGAGACGACCGTCATGTTGACCAGAGCTCCTGCGGAACGTATCATCTCCACCACCTGCTCATGCGAAGCAGCGCTCACATCCTCACCGTTGATGGTGAGCAGAAAATCCCCAGGACGCAAACCAGCCATGTCGGCAACACCGCCAGGATCCACATCGTCCAGATACTGCAGTGCTGGGAAGCGTTCCGAGGGACGCAGCTGCATCAGCTGAGAGCTCGCCTTGGCACCACGCAGTATAAAACCAAAGCCACGTTTGGCGCGATGCAGCACCACCGAGCGAGGTGCATTGTAGGCACTGGAGGGGAAAAGACTCAAGTTAAATAAACGCTTTGCTTCTGATCCTATGCGGTACTTACCCCTTTTTAATGCGAGGAGCTGTGGCGCTGCTGTACTGACCAATCGAGTTGCTACCCATGTTGCCAGCCAATCCATTGCCTTCCGACTGTTGCTGTTGCTGCTGCAGCTGGCAGGAGCCGTTGCTGGTCATGGAGAGCGAGGGCGACTGATGTGGCTGCTGTAGCAGTGTGCTGGAGCTGCCAGAGTGTCCGCCAAGACTCAGCTGAGGAGATCCCTGATAAGAGGATTGCTGTTGTTGCTGCTGCTGCTGTTGCTGCTGCAGTGGTTGTGACTGTTGCGGTGGCATGCCTGTGCTGGCGGTCATAACATTGGTGATGTGCTTCTGGCGTAGATTAACCTCCTGCACACAGTCGGCGGGAAAGAAGCCCGACTGATTGGTGCCACGTACATAGCCCTCCAATAGACCACAATCGGTGCTACCTACGACCTCGATGACGTCACC
Source organism: Drosophila acutilabella (assembly GCA_035046005.1). Taxonomy (NCBI): domain Eukaryota; kingdom Metazoa; phylum Arthropoda; class Insecta; order Diptera; family Drosophilidae; genus Drosophila; species Drosophila acutilabella. Next base: position 7,317,544 of record JAWNOK010000024.1, on the reverse strand, counting down.
GGGTTGCAAACGTATGTGACCCACTGTGTTGCCTGCATACGGTTCCATGCACACCACAGTGGTGCTGGGATGCCCGATGGAGCAGGCAGCCGAATCTGAATTCGTGCCGACGCCGGAGGAGTCACTAATGATGTCGCTGGTGTCGCCCAACGATTTATCTGTGGGAAAGGAACAACAATTCTGTGTTAGACGCAAAGTAAAATGAATAAAGGTTAACAACTTATGGCCAAAATACAGCCAAGACAACAACACAAGTACCACACTTAAGTTGAGGACAAACAACATGCGCATGTTCACAGAGTGAAACCAGGAAAGGAGGAAAGAAAAAGCAAAGGAAAGTAAAGGGAAGTAGGCAAAGCGAATGAATGCATTCATGAGTGTGAAAACATTCAACTGAGTATGTATGAATAACATAGAGATGACTGAGCTATTAACTTGAAACGGTTAAATATAATAAGAGGATAAAGGTGACAAATGCTTAAGTTTAGGTAGAAAATAAATGAAGGTTTCTTAGTACCAATCAATGATTCAATCCAAGTGAATCATACCCATCGACTGATCGGTTTAAGGCTTTAAAACTTTGTTATGCTTTAACTTGTTTTATATATAAGTATTAAATAAGACACCAAGTCAAAGCTCATGCGAAAGTATTAAAATTTAAATATAAACTTATTTCTTAAAGCAGCTAAGCTAACAGACATGCTAAATTTAGTTCAAGTTTCATACTTAACCTCTTGTTGTGCTTAGTACTTAGATTTAAAAGTATTTGTATGAAATTTATGACAAAACCAAAACATAACTCAATTTAAAACTGAACTTATAGAAAATCTTAAGGGAAATAAGCAGAAATCAAAAGTAAGTAAATGCGATTACCTGTCACAATGCTGATGTCATCCTCATGCGACCGGTGTCCCGAGGAGCCTTCAGATAGGCTCGAGCTGGCTGAGCTGTAGGCGCCCAGCATGTGCTCCGAGGGGCATGGCGAGGGCGGGCCGTGCAGCTGCAGCAGATGCGGCTGCTGGTGCTGGTGGTGCTGATGCTGGTGAATTTGTTGTTGTTGTTGGAGGTGGTGGTGATGGTGTTGCTGTTGGTGTTGGTGTGGCTGCAGTTGCTGCAACTGTTGGCGCGATAGTGTGCCCATCAAACTACCGTTCACACTTCCATTGCCATTTCCAACTGGCATTGGCATTTGCCCAACCATACCCATACCCAACCCCTGTCCAGCACCTGCACCGCCAAGTCCACCGGCAGCCGCAGCAAGCAGCGCAGCCCCAGCGGCCCCATTGGCGCTCAGCCAGCCGATGCCCGAGCGACGCTTCGGATTGTAGCGCGGAGGTCCCCGGAAGGGTACTGTGGTGTGAGTAAGGATAGTATTTTGTTTTATATAGATGTGTATGTAATGTGTGTGTGTCTCTTTTCTGTCTACATGTGTGTGTGTGTGTCGTTGTTGTTGTTGTGGTTGCTGTCGTTCTGCAGTCGTAGCTAAATTTATGTGTCACAGGTTTAAGGAGAGTGGAATAGGGACGCAAGGAAAGGAAACTGAATGGTAACATTACATAGAGTAGTTTATTTGTTGGTTATGATTATGGTTATGTATTTTAGCCACATTCAACTGTCCATTTCCCTGTAATTCACATTTATGATGTAAGCTAGAGATGAGCAACATTCGATAATTACATACAACTGTTGGCAGTTAACAGAAATGTTATTAGCATAACATACAGCCGCTGTTAGTTATTGTCAGTAACTGTAGTAAATTTATGATGAATGAATTGAAAAATAGCACAAGTTCCTTAGACCCAAATAACTGGGCCATTTACCTATGGAAACTAACATTATGGAATTTGGCACACACTCATTTTACTTACTGTACTTACTGCTCTTTTGTATATACATTTCTATGTAGTTATTTGGAGGATGTCTTGATATTGTAAACGACCGTAACAAACAAAAAAAAAAAAAGGAATACAAAAATGGAGCAAAAAATATGAGCATTCTAGGAATGACCCAAAAAACACAAGCTCACTAAACGTATGAGAAACATATTTGGTTATGTGTGGTATATATGAATTTATGAATAAATCGATAACGATAACGATAACAAAAACATTGAACAAGAACAGCCAAAGAGATAGACAGAAATACAGAGCATGAGATATGTGAAAGATACGAGCAAGTTACAATTACAAGTAAGTACTAGTATTTATAGATTATTTTGAGAGAGGAATATTTAGAAAAATATCTGATTAAAAGTTGTCAAGCAAATGCAAAAATATGCAATATATATATTGGTATATACATAAATATATATTTTTTAGTTAATACTTATTGGAGCCAGAGTCTTATGATGAAAATGATTTGATGAATTTGTTATCAGAGATGAAAGTGTTTTATAACAACTGAATTTTGATGAGGAAATTGGGTGGAGAAACTATATAAAACTCGATTCAGTAAAGGCAATTTGAGTATAAGGGTAAACTAAACAAAAGTTGGTGGAGTAAACAATTCGGGAATGATTTGAATGTAAAATGTACGATGTCAATGTCGAGTACGAGTCGATGAAAACGATTGTTCGATGTGTTTTAGGAGCAGAGTTATCGATTTGCTCGATACCAAAGCTCCCATGACTGTTTGTGTGTGTCTGTGTGAATGATTTTGAAATGAATGAGTGAATTGAGGCTCTTGTAAACTTACCAATATCATCCGATTTGTAGTTCTCAATAATTTCAGCTAGTTCCAAATTGCCAGCGATGACAGCAACCTAAGGGAATAGAAACATATTAATCCGAAGTGTTACCATAAAAGCAGAAAACTAATAAATTATTAAATGAACTACAAGCAAATAAAGTCACTACGTTAAAGATAAAAATACTAAGAGTTAAACTACAAGTACTAGTTAAATATTTATAAAGAGTTTTTAAAGAAACAAGTGTTTGTTTTTTGGATTGTTTTAAATACCTGATAGGGAGTTTGGTTGGCAAAGTTCTGGGCACCGCGTTGTGCGCCGCGAAAGAGAAGCATTCTAGCACAAGCCTCTTGGTTGTTAACAGCGCAAACATGCAATGGGCTATTACCGGACGCATTGCGTCCATCCATGTCAGCACCGTAGAACAACAAGTGTTCCAAGTGCTGTACCAGGCCATGTCGACAGGCCTGATCCACGCACAACACACACATACACGCGCGGGTATTACAATAGTTAGGCAAGCGGTTTTGTTTTTGTTTTTGTTTGTTTTTTAAAGTTAGACAGTTTCAATAAATAGAAAAAATAGAAGAATAAATTCGAAATTAGCATAATTTTCAATCGCAATAGAGACCAAAAGACCCAGCACCATTATTCCTTTGAAAGAAGTTTGGATTTTAGGGTCACAGAAACCATTAGATTCAGTTATTATTATCAATTAATTCCACTGTTTCCTTCACCGACTTTACCTGATGCACTTCGTTCCAGCCCTGACTGTCCTGTATGCCCAACGTGGCATGATCGTGCAGCAGACTCTCTGTGATCTTTGCCTCGCATTTGCGTGTTATCGATATATAGAGAGGCGTTATGCCACGCCCATCGCGATAATTGGGTGAGGCGCCAAGCTCGAGTAGCGTGCTAAACAGAAGTAGACAAAAAGTTAATTAATTTGTTAACAATTTGATTGTACGATGGGCAGAACACACGTTTTCTTTGACAAAAACTCAAGAAAGTTTTTATGTACGCAGTCAAATGTCTATTTTGCCCATAGTGCCACTCATTACTCACCTGACCGCCTCGAGGGAATCGTGCTCGACAGCCCGATGCAGGGCGGTGGTTCCATCCTTGGTACGGTAATCCAACAGTGCACCCCCATTGACCAGGGCAATGAGCAGCTTGTTGGGCTTCTTGGCGCCAGTGGCCACTGACAGCGGTGTCTCGCCGCTCTCTGAGCAATGAAAATTTGGATCCAAACCCTTGGCACACATTTTGGCAATTTTCTCCACATGTCCACCATTGATGCACTCCAGGAATCGTCGCAAATTGGCGCGTGTATGCAACGCCTTCAATTGACGCTCATCCAGTGTTAACATTTTGTACACACGACGCTTGTACTTGAGCTAAGAGCGCCAGAAATGAACAGAAAAAAGAAAGGTTAATCAAGACATACAAAAGAAATGTACGTGCATTCAATGGCTGATTGAGCACTGACCTCCAGGTAACCAACGGGTCCATTGAATGGATAGTCACCCAAGCGTCGTTCCTCGTCCAGAAATTTGCCAGCTTTGCCGTTTGAGGGAGGTGCGAAGAGGCCATAGTTGAAGCTCTCCTTCAGCTCCTAAGGGAAACAGAAACAGGAAATGAACAGGATAAGTGTGAGTTTGAGTCGCAAATCGTGTCTAAGGTTTTTTTGTGCTGTGTACTCTCAGGTGTGTCATTCACGTGCTCAAGTTGTTCATTTTCACACGCAAACACACGCAGACATACACACACTTACACACCCACACGCATACAGTCTCACACACACAAAAGACTTCCTGCTTTGGGTGGTTTCTTTTGGGTGTTGCAGCAGTCGATGCGGGCGCTCTCTCTTCCTCTCTCCCTCTCTCTTTGACTCACAATGTCACCGCTAATGAGCGCGTGACTGCAGCGCCATCTAACGTTCGTCACTGCATTCATAATTTACTGTTGCCTTTAAGTGGCAATTTCTTTTTTTAATTATACAAAAATGTTCTCTGTCACTAACAAGCAACTCAACTCGAACTTCCGCCAAGGGATAAGCTCTCTTTTTCTCTCTCTCTCGCTCACTCTTTGCTCCCTGCCAATCTGTCTGTCCCGCTCTGTTGTCTCGAGTGTTTAACTGCTGACATTGTCGTTGCATTAATTATGTAAAGTGCGTGTTATGTGCCACATGTGAAACTCGCTTCAAAATCAGCTCCAGAATTTTGGCATCTGCTTATGAGTTTTGCCGTTAACCCCACCCCAAATAGCACACCCAACCTTCAGCTGCTCACCTTCTCTAGGGGCATTAATTAAGCCAACTAATGTGGCCATTAATTTAAGTAACTACTCAAAAGCAAAGATAAATAACAAAAGTGTTGACAATGCATTAGTTTAAATTATAGAATTACTTTTCTATATGATAAAAAGTAAACTGTTTATCGACTGTTAGCTTTCCTGGAAGTTCTTCAGCTAATATACCTTTATACCCTAGCTAGCCAATATATTAAACTAGCCCCACGTAACTCGGCAGCTGTAAGAGACATATCCTGATTTCAACTGTTGTTATGTAGCTACAAATCGCAGCTATGCAACCCTGCAACGGAATCCACCCTCAGCGCATAAATTTCCGGTACACTAGAACGCCCTCGAGGCTGTAGTCTTGCCCTTTCTACTCCCCCTTTATGTTTCCCATTGGGCCACTACCGAAACACGTTAACTGTTGTGCGCCAAATGGGTTTTATGGCGCCTTTAGCCAGTCCCCACTGTCCTCCAATCTAACTGTAAATAACTTTCCTGCTGCCTCGTCCCCTGTGGCATGCACATTCAAATTGCAGACACGTCTTCGGCCTAAAGACCCCTTTCCACCACATTTGGATTATGAGTTTCCACTTTTTCGATATGCTTAAGTTTTGGAAGTCGGCAGGGGGTGGGGGAGGGTTCAGTTCAGTTTCAGGGGCTGTTTTTGTGGACGCCAAAGTCAAATTGCAATTTTATGAGTTTTGATTTCGATTTTAGCCCCAGCAAAGCAACGACGCCGCTCAAGAAATTCACGTACTCATAAAATATCAAGCACGGAGTTTGATTTGGTTCATGTTCTTCTGCCTAGTTTGGGCCCTGATTTGAGCTGCAAAAAGAATTTCGCATTTCCCTTGGAAACTAAAATTTGCTCATTTTGTTGCAGGTCGTAAATTTGTTACAGTGAGCACCAAATAAAAAGTATTCAAATTCGAATTCTTTGGCATTCGTATCGACGTATTTGGTTGTTAAATGGATGCCCATAAATCAATGTAAAATACCAGAAAACTACTGCAAGAAAAATCAACTAAATAACAACAAATTGTAACATGTAAATGAAGCGAGCTAGGGTAGAGGGAGGGAGGGCTGAGAGGGGCAGAGGTGCGGTGCGGGCATGGCAATTTCCTTGCAATGTTTTTCTCAAGAGCGTCAAGAGTAAATGTCAATGCGATGCGCACTTGCAGCAAATAAGCGACTTCCTGTTCCAATAAGAAAAGCAAACGCACAATAGCAACAACAACAGTAACGAGAACAACAGCAACAACAACAACAACAACAGCAACAACACAAGGCATTCATTGATAAATTGTCAAACAGTAGTTGCTGCTTTGAGGCTGTTGTTGCAATTGTTTGCCAGCAGAGACGGAGGGGGAGAGGGAGTTGGAGACGGAGACGGTCAGCAGGTAAACATAAACAGACACAGTGCCAGCTAAAAGTAAATAGCCAGCCAAGTCAGCTAGCCAGTTGGCCAACTCACTAGCAATTGGGTCGCTACAATTGGCGGCCATCTGTTGCAGTTGCTGCAGTTGTTGCTGCTGCTGCAGTGGTTGCTGTTGTTGCTGTTGCTCGTAATCTCATTCTATTGCAGCAATTAGAGTTGCTGTTGCACTACAGCCTGCTCTAAGTTTTGTGGCAGCCTTTACATTTATGGTCTCATTAGCGTCAGTATTTTTATTTTCGTAGTTTTCGATTTTCGGACTTTTCTGTTTGTTTCTATCTTTTGAAAAACTGTTTACTTTGCTTACAGTTCGACAGGCATTGCAAAAGCTAACTAATTTGGTAACTTCAGCTGGCTTAAAAGCACACATACAGCTCTCAGTGTACAGAGGGTATCAAATAACACGACAGCAACAGCCTAGCAAAGGATGTTTAGTTGCACAGTGGGGCAGGAGTGCTACAATTGCAGGAAATTTCGTGTGTAAGTAAAAAAAAACCTTTAACTAAAGTAACTTTGTTAGTAAAATTGTTTAACTAAACTACTTTAATAAACCATTCATAAGCTTTTTTAATCTTCTTCTTAAAACACTTTCAAGTTGTTCTTAAATCGAAGCTAAACTTTCCATTAACCTAAGTATTTGCGGTACAAGTTTCCGGTTACCCACGACGACCTTTAAAGCCAAGTCACTTGTGCAAATTTGTTTAACAAATAGAACTTAACACTTATTTTGTTTTTTGGGGCATTAAATGTGCCGTTTGAAGTGCAAATAAATTAAAATAAATTAGTTAGCTAAGCTACACAGCTGGTTTATGCTGCACAAGGTTAATTAAAATATATAAACCTAAGCATAGCAAATAAAAAAGCGTTAAATATTTATTAAAAGAACTGCTAGAAAGATGAACGAACTTGACTTGAGTTTTATCTAATTATATAGTTAAGTCTCTTCACGCTGATTATCATAATTCTTTGACGGCCAACTGTCATTGTGTTAATATTGCATTGTGCCATAAAAAAAGAAACCCAGAAGAAAGAAGGAATGGAAAAAAATGCAGAGCTTGGGGGCAAATTTAACGCTACACTCTGCAACATTTTGCGTTGCGTCTCAAGTTGCAAGTCCAGCTTCAACATCAATTTATGTAATCTGAACAATGCAAAGAACTGGGAACTGAGAGCAGAACGATCGCTTGGAGCTTCGAGGGCAAGCGGCATGCCAGGCACATCATCTTATAAATTTTGCTTGTTGCCACAAAAATGCCTGTGGTTAACCACAAAAAGCCATGACAGCAAATAGAGGCACAAACAACGAGGGGAATCACTTTGAATTAGAGTAACTTCGTTGGGGCACACACAAAGCGCAGGCGCAGCTAAAGGAGGCACCACTGCTGACTCCTCTCCAGCTAGCAGCTTCCATGTCTGTCCAGGCACCAAACTGGTTTTGGTCAGACTGGGATTCGGCGCTTTGACTTTAATTGAGTTCTGTTCTTGGTGCTTTGCTTTGGCGCATACTTGGAGCTGGCAAGATGCGTCTGCGGTTAGGGGCGGGGCGTGGGTGGTCAGCACGCAAAAGGGCTAAAAGAGCAGCTTGTGTTTTTTGTTGGTGATGGGCTAATTTATGCGTGCATTGATCTGACCTAACTCATGTTGTCATTTGATTTCAGCTTGATTGCGTTTTTTGGTACGAGAAAAGTTCCGTAACTGCAACTTTTGCATCTCTTTGGCTGCTGTTGCTCCACTGGAGGTCAATGACGCAGGAGACAAGCGACGCCAAGTCAACGCCATTAGCAACACAACAAACACACACACACACAATAAACACAACAAAGAGCATACAACAAGAAGAGCACAACACAAACAACTTTGGCAACTACTTTACAAGGATGCAGCGCTGGAACTGTCCCTAACCCAGCACGCCACGCCTATGCTAGGGGCAGTGCTAGACATGCACTGTGCGAAAAGCAACAGCTAAAAGGTAGTAAAATTGTAGCACATTTTTTGGGCGCTTGGAAAACTCACCTTAGTTTAAAGACTTTAATTTTGCACAGTGTAGCTCTTAGGGTCTGTTCTGCCGTCTCTGTCTAGCGTTCTGCTTATCATAAAAAGAAACTAGTTTCGTTGTTGCTGTTGTTGCACCTTTATTGCACTCTTTGTAGCATGTTTCTTGTCATGCCACCTACAGCTAGCGCGTTGTGGCACGAAGTTCTTGTTGTTGCTGCATCTTCTGATTGCCAGCGTTGCAAGCAGAAGAAAGTGTTGCAAGCAGACTGAATTGGAGGCCGCATTTTTCAGAGGCGCTGACTTAAAATTTATCAGAGGCAAGAGCATTGAACTTGTCCAGGCCACATCTAGGCACACACACACACACACACCAGAGACTTGTGTGTATCTTAACATATGTATATGCAATTTATTTGCCACCAGAGCTGTGGGCGTGCCCAGACGCCCATTCGCCCATTCGCCATTCATATTTTTACACTCGACTGCATACAGACAAACATCTAGCTCACCTCTGCCCCCGCCCTCTGGTCTCCAGGGAGTGGGGGGCAACAGGACATTGACAGCAGCCGTCGAAAGGTAAACTAAAAAGTGCAGCAAGTAGTTGCACTAAAGGATGTGGCACGCGCTGCAAATGCGATTGCAGGTGACAGGCGACTGGCGACAGGCGTTGGCAATAAAACGACAAGAGGAGAATGTCAGAATGTTCGCAAATGGATGTCAAACAAAAAGAACGCGATACAATAGAGAAAGCTAGACAGCAGCAGAGTGAGTGAAAGAGAAAGAGAGAGAGGAGCGAGAAAGACAACGTTTGATTGGCAAAGCTTTCAACGATTAACTTGGCTTAAAAGTTCAAAGAGTGAAAGACAGCTAAGAACTTAAGCTGTGATTAAACAATACTTATAATATAGCATACATAGAGCACATAATGAATTGATTAATGACATTGAAAGCTTACAACTTTTCATTTCCGAAACAAAATTAGTTCATCGAATGTGTTTTTATTGCTGTCTAATGACTAACAAACTAGTTAAACTCTTTCTTACTCCATGCTAAACTGATTTGTTTTCCATTTCATAAAAAGTTTGCTTTCAAAGGTTAAACTAATGCGCACAGTGGTCCTAAACAAATGTCTGTCTGCTGTTCTCACATTACTCAAACCAGCAACGACCAACAAAAAATCAATATTTGCACAGACACAGAGGGAATGTCGCTACAAGAACAACAAGCAGTACAAGCAGAACAACAACAAACATAAACAAGCTAAAGCAGACATTAAAACAAAAAAAAAACACACACACACACAAGTCTAACGGTTATGATTGTTGTCTGCGTCTTTTGCTTTCCAACTTCCCTGCTAGTTCTACTACCTGCAAGCAAGAGAAAAGAGACTACAGAAATGTTAGCTGAATCAGGCTGGAGTTTGGGCTGTATGCGCCGGAAAGTACGTAACAAATTTGTGTAGGCCTGTGTCTAGGCATGCAACCAGAACAACGACAACCAGACGACAAATGCTGCCCATTTGCCTAGATCCCAGACTTGCAGCTGGTTTTAAAGGGGAGTGGCTAAAGGGATTTTCATGTGGACGCCAAGATGTTGTCGCTGTCGTCGTCGTGGGGTTAAAGTACCGTTGAAATGCTTTCAGCATTTCTCATATTCATAACAGCGTGTGAAGGGGACGTGAAAGGGTGCAAAAATGCATTATAGGCAAAACAAACAGCAAAACAAATAAAAGGCGTAAAGACGTAAAACGTAGACACAACTCTCAAGGGGGCAGGGTGGGCATAAGGGTTGTGGGAGGGGTTTTTTACTACCCCATGGGGTTGGCGAGTGCAATGGCATGTGCTACAAGGGGCAGAGTATGCTGCAGGGGAGGGTTGCAATACCTTTTGGCGGTAACGGACTGTCCAGTGAAAGGCCAGTTGCGTTGACTTGGCCATGACTCCATTCTATGTCAAAGTCATTGGCCAGTGGTCAATTTGGCACAATGAAACGACATACACGACAATGGCTTTAAGTCAAGGCACGCTCAGCGTGTTAAAGCGATCACTCGACACAACGCGACTCAACTTGAATCGACTTGATCAAACTCGCTAATCGATTTGATGCCAAACGTGCAGCAAACATTTCCAATGATCTGTAATCGATTCTGTTCACTTGGCTTTCTAATGTTCTGGCTAGCTATTCATGTCAGCCACTGTTTACTCCCCTTTGCTGGCTGGGGGCGTGGCGTGGTCTTTGCGGAAATCAACCACCTTGTTGTCAACACAATGATTTCTTGGCTAAACTTTTGTAATTCTCTGTCAAGCACAACTGAGCATTCGGCATTAAATTAATTATGGCCAACCGTGAAAAGCCATTAGCCAGCACCCAAAAAGCGTCTAACTCATTTTGGCTTAAACGCCATGAGGGCAATAACTAAAACATCCCTAGGCAGCAAAAGTCTGAGCAGAAAATTAAATATTTTCCTCTGCAATCCGTTTAGCAACAGAAAATGAAATGAAAAACCTGCAGGAATGCGAGTTGGCTTAATAAACTTTACTGCCTTTTTTGATGGTAGTGAAAACGTGGTTTAAACTAACGTCAAGAGCTCTGTGAGTTCACTTTAAGTTACGAATTCTTTTGCTTTTATTTTAAGTTAGTCACACGGCTAATTTGCTTCACTTAAAAGCTGTTACTAAAACCCTAGGCCCACTAATAATCTTCCTGATTAGCTGTAACCGCAAAACCACATTCCCATTGACCCGCTTAACTAGCATTTGACCAATTGGTAACAAACTCCACGAGCTGAGGCAGTGACTGACCGCCTGCCTTTCGCCTTGTGGTCAAAATGCCGTTGATGTAGTTCAGGCCAGCTCACACAAACGGGCTGTAAACAAACAAAACTTCCGTCTGGTTGCACTTCAACACGTTGCCGGCCACTGACCCAAATTGGCAACTCGCAGCGACTCAGAAAAAAAAACGCCACAGGAAACTATGCAATTTTTTTGCTGCTGCTGAGATGAGCCACTAGAAGCAGGCAAGTAACCAGGTCAGCTAGTTTGTAACATTCAGCAGGCAACAGGCAACAGCAGTAAGTGCAACTACAGGTAACAAATTCAGCAATTAACAGCCTCGATGACAAATCAAACCGAACTGACGCCGTTGGCCCTTAAATTGACTCCCAATTGCAATTGCCGTCCTCCCTTGAGGTGTCGGCTTTCAACCAGTTACAATTGTGGCTCACACACACACAGCGCTGCACTCGTCCATCAACTTGGCCATCGATTATAATGAAACTATAGACGACTACGTTCACTTAAAGCAGCAGCACAAAAATATTGCGTATACGTCGCGTGTGTCACTTTGTGGGGCAATTAAAATGGAGTGTCAACGACTTGTTAAAATTCCTGGATTGTAGTATGGTAAATGGTAAATGGAAAATGGAAGTCAATTCGTTGCATTTCAATTCAATTCCATTCGATTGGTAAACAATGCTTGAAAAATATCAACATTTCTGCAATTGCAGGTGTGAAAATTGCAGGGTGGCCAAAAACAAAAAAAAATATGAAAAGAAAAAAATGAAATAAAATATTTTTAGCCCGACTGCACAGAGAGATACGTGTACACACATGGAGCACAAACACTTGACAGAAGCCAGCTGGCTGCAGTTCTTTGTGTACCCGTAAATCGTGGCGCTGCAGTCTATAGTAGTGTGTATAGCAGCTAAAACCCTAATAAAGTCTGTTTACATGAACAGTGGAGTCTATAAAACAGTGTCTGTTTGTTATAAATTATAGCCACTTTTAGCTATTTTAAGTATCTACTCCAAGTCTTTTTTAATACCGGGTATCTTTAAGTTGAGCCAGCTTTATATTCTGCTTTTATTTCTTCTGATTTGTGCAGTAACTTAACGTGGCTTAAATGAATTTGCTAGGCAGCTGCCACTGCTTTAAGCCAAGTTAACTGAAATAGCGGCAGAAACTGGTAGGCAGGCAAGGCAGTGGATTGTCCCCGTTCACGCAGTCGGTAGTAGCCTCAATTTGAATTTGAGAATCTGCGCTGAACCGAGCGCCACTTGGCCTGTCGCTCCTTTCTTCTCTCTACCTCTCTCTTCTCTCCTCTTCCCTCTCTTCAAAAATGAAATTGTAGAAAAAACTGAAAATTCGCGTAGCGCAAATTTGTAGCACAAAAACTGAAACTTAACGGTAAATGTAAAAAGGGTGGCCGCAAAAGGTAAAAGCAACTTTGGATTCTAAATTTATGCGCGCAGCAGCAGCGGCAGAGGGAGCAGCTGCCATGCCAAAGTTTTTCTTACTAGCCGTTCTTGTTGTTGGTCAATGCAGTTAGAAAACTGACCGCAACCATATTTGACAAGAGCAACGCCAACGGAACGTGCTCAACTTGCTACCTATCAGTTTCCACCTCCCCGTTCTGGCCTTTCCTTACTACAGTTGTTGTAGTTCCTGGTTCCGTGGCCAATCTGAATCCCGTTGCCGTTCCACTGCATCAGCATTAAATCAATCGCTAGCGAAGCGCAATTCCAAAAACTTTCTGTGACCGGGTGGGGAAAATGGGAAAATGGCAAATGGGCGAATTTTGCGGTGACTTCGTTGCCCTCTTAACTAAAAGTGGCTTAAAAGCGTACAGTTAAAGGCTACATAAAAGTGCGCATAAATTCAAAATAAACTTTAAACGAACCCTAAAAACTTAAGCTTGATTTATGCAGCGCTAGAATCGATAATTAATAGAATATTGAGTTACTTTTTACCTTTTTAACGCTTTTACCTTTAAAGCTTGGTTTTCCTACTTGTTTAACTTTAGACTAACAATTCTATTTCCATTTGTTTAAGTGCTACTTTCATTTCACGCAACTGTAAATTGGTAGTTGGTTAAGTGGAGTCAACTAACTGCTGGCCATCGCGATGCCGCCACAGCTGGCAGTTGGCCAAAGCTAACAACAACAATAACAAGCAATGCAATTGGCAGTCAATGCACGAAATATCACAGCTCGTAAATCGACAGATCAGTTCCCCAAAGACCGACCTCATCAGCAACAACAACAACTTAAACACACACACACACACACACACACACACACACACACACAACACTTGGAGTGTTGGAAATGTCCTCGCTGTTTGCTTTTTGGGGCGTCGCCTGGCGCGCGAATTATGCCACCAAGTGGCAAGCAGCAAACAACAACAAATAAAATGAGCAACAACAAGCAACCAAAAAAAAACTAAATAAAATAAAATAAGGAAAAAAATCCAAATCTTTTGATTGTCTTTTTTTCGGGAATTTTTTGGTCCATGCATTTGCCAAATTGCTTGAGATGCAGTCGCAGTTGCAGTTGTAGTTGCAGCAGTTGCAATGTTGCACGTGCGCCAACTGCCTCGTTGCCTTGTTGCCTGCCACAAGAAACTCGTTTCTTGCTTTCGGCCTCTGTGCGCACTTTAATTTGCCAAATGGCAGCAGCGGCAAAGATAAGTTGCGCCGGCTATGGCAAGGGGGAGTGGCAGTAGAAGGCGGAGTTGCAGGCAGATCAAGACTGTGCTGAAGGACATTCGGTGTCTGGGCAAATGAGCTAGAAAAATTGCGAAAATGCAGCCGCTACAAAGTAGTAAAACGCAGCAACAACAAACAGCGACTAAAGCACCAAAAAAAAAGCCAACAACAAAAATGCTTACACAAATTGCGGCCAAAGCGAAAAAGGTAAGCGAAATATGCACAAAAGCCAAAAAAGACACATATAGTAAGAGAAAAAGACGCAGCAGGAAAATAAGAAAAATTCTAGGAAAAGCTGAAGATGAAATACACTTTAAATAAGCTAAGAAAACATTAACATTGTGGGACACATAAAATATATACAAACTTGAAGGACTTTAACTTAGAATAGTTTGTTTTAAAAACAAACTAAAAATGTTTAAAATACACATAAAATAAAATATTTCCAAACTGTCACATACTTCCCCAAAAAGCTGCACATACCCTAAGCACAACTACCAAAAAAAAGAGGCTAAAAAGAAAGGCAGCTCAGAAAATTGTAGCTAAGTATCTTTGGCTGCTTTAGCTGCCGGCTGAAAGTTGTTGTGGTTCTTTGCATTTGATTGTTGTAGATTTCATTGTTGTTGTTGTTGGATGCGCTTGTGCTAAAGTCAATTTTACAAGCAATGAAGTCGGTAGATATCGCTGCTATTTCTACCTCCACCTGTCCCCCTCTCCCCTCTCGTGTGCTGCCTTTACCTTCCGCTTCCTAAGCTCGTTCAACGCCTGCGGACATGGCTGGCGTCAAAGTTTTCGACTAGGGCCAGCGCCACGCCCACAAAATTGCCAACATATTTGCTATGGTTAGAGTAACAAGGCAAAAGTAGAAGAATAATCTACAGTGGATGTGGTAGAAATTTGCCCTCGATCCTCTAAACTGCATTTGGGAAATGTTTGGTGTCATTTGGTGCGCTTAAAAAGCTCAAGTGGGGGTGAGTCGTGGAGGACTGTTAGGAACCCTGTTACAATCTCTTTGGAATATTGCGTGAACAACAGCGAGAGATTTCCCAGGGCAACCACAGCCAAAAGCATGCCATGTTAACAGTTATGGCACTTTGCTATCTCTTTCATACACTACCTCCACCTATCACTCTCGCCCTTAGTGCCTGCCAGATTTTATATGCTGACAGTTTGTCCATATGTGTTGTTGAAGTGTTGCTGTTCAACCCACGCCTTTTGACAATTTCCGAACACTGGACATGAGATACTATACTAATCATTTATTCCAGAAATATGCCATAAAATGGAGCACTCACAGCTCTGATTTGCGTAGGTTGAAGTGCAGAAAAAAGCGAGGAGAAAAAAATATTGAAAGTAGACATATCTTGTAGCTAAGTAGCATGAGGTTGATTGGATCACACTATGACGCTGATTCGACTTTGTACTCACTCAATTAACTGTTTAAAATACTTGATTGCACTTCAGTTGGTTGAGACGTGTTCTTACCTGCAATAAGAGAGAGTTGAAATTGAGTTAGTAATCAAATGGACATTGAAATGTTAACGATAACTTATAACTTAACAGTAAATAACTTGATTTAAATTTAGTTAAAATCAATTTAATGCATTTTCAATATTTTCCCACCCATTTCCTGTCAAGAATTCAGTTTTGGAGTCTGTTCTATGCTAGTTTGCATCCAGCCACACATTGATTATTACTATATCCGCTCTGAGAGCGAACTTGGGACACAAATGAACCACAACAAACATTTAAACTCAGCTTTATATGTATATATATATAAATTTTAAAACAAATTGACGCAAACTAATGAATATAATCCACAAAATGCTCACATACTGACACTCACACTCTAACAGATGGATGGTAACCGGAAATGCTTCATTGTTGTTTTGAGTTGCCCACAAAACGGCGGCGGCACCAGCAAAAATTCAGAACAGCAACATTGGCGTCGGAAATTGAAAAGCAACCCAAAACCAACATCAAATTTAAATGGGAAAAATGTGTGCAAAAAACGTAAAATTAAAAAAAAAGAGACAAATAAAAGAGCGCTCAAAAAAAGAGGCATTAAAAATTTAGTCAAAGCAGAAATAAAACAACAAAAACAGCATATGTGCGGAGTGTGTGTGTGTGTGTGTGTGTGTGTGTGTGTGTGTGTATGCGTGTGTAATTGAACTTGTGATGCTCAATTTGCGCCCGCAGCAAAACACACACACACTCAGACACACACACATAGTGTAGGTCGCACACTTGAGCGACTTTGGCGCGTTTTAAAACGCCTGCAAACAGTTTGACAGTCACTGGGCCAAACTTTGGCATTGTTATTAGAGCCTAAATAATAGCAATTATTTGCCATTGTGCCAACTGTAAATGTATTGTCATCATTCCCTCTCTCTCTCTCCCTCTCTTCGGCTCTGCTCTTCCAACGTTTTAGTTTGTTTTTTCCGCTTTTAAGCTTTTGATCGACTAAATTACTTGGCATTATGCAACTTTCATTATAACAAAAAAAAACCGTTGACAATAGTTGTTAAATAAGCCGCGTTCAGAGTCAAGGTCACTCTAAAGGTCAGCTACATAAGCAGCTCTTATGCATGTTTATTACAAGCTTTGGGTAAATTTTTTGATTTAATAAATTAGCAACCAAAATTAATCAACTAATCAACAAGTCTAAGAAACAAAGACTTCAGTTGTCATTGAGTTCCCAGAAAGATATTATAAAATTAGCAAATGAGTAGTCAAAATATTTGTCATGCTCATCTGAGCTTCATAAAATTTTATAATATTTAAAAATCTGCTAACTGCAAAAAGCTTGAGAAACTAGAAATCAACATTAAAACCGTTTTAATTTGTTTTTTCGGCATTTTTTTTGTTACTATTTATGTTTTGTCAGCTCCCCCGGCAAGTTGAGAAAATTGTTTTATGTTTTGTGTTACATTTTTGACATTTTGGGTCCGATAAAATGACAGACAGGCGAACAAAGTTTTGCATTTCGCATAACAATTTTTGATACACTCGCATGTCTGGCGGCACGACGAGCTGTGATAACAAAACCATGGAAATTATCAAAAACTGTCAAATGCAAACGAATATTTTTCAAATCGCGACAAGAACTCAGGAATCGACAAGCAGATACCCTGTCAGACATTGTAGCTCAATCAAAGTACAGCTTTATTAATTTAGGCGTAGAGTAACTAAAATTTCTGGAAGAAAAACTAAAGTCTCCTCAAAAACTAATATGCACAGACGTTGCACACTAACAGGGTATGGCAACAACAGTACTTTGGTTACACTGACAGTGAGAAGTGGCCATGCCAGAGACCAGCATCCAAAGACCAGGTCCAAACGCTCCATTTGTTGTGCCCGAAGCGCTAAAAACTCTTAGTATTTTAATTGAATTACAGGCAGGCTACAGGGTGACACAGGCCAAGAAACGTAGAGGGTGTGAGAGGAGTGGTAGCATGGCAGGAACAGAGTGGGCATGTCCTGGTCGCGTGTTGTTCCTCAAATGCCATAAATTTGTAACTGTTTGCTGTACTTGACACATTTCATAGTTGGAGTGCGAATGGACTTTAGTTTAGTGCTCGACTTATAGATATGGTACATGCCACACTCACACACACATACACTCAATACCCACACAACTATAGCAAAAGAGCGAGAGAGCATGGAGAGCAGCAGAGTTTGTTTAAATATTTGCGTAGGTGTTTTACTCAGTTGTTCGCTTGTCGTGAGCTCAGCTGAGAATTCATGTAAATTAAAATTAAATTTAAATTAACAGCTAAGTCAACAAACAGCAGTTATAAATATAAAACCAAAACACTTATCAAACCGAATTTAGTATACCCTATAAATTTGTATTTACAGCAATTTAAATATAGTTAAGTAATTTATAAATAAACAAACACCAACCTTAAACCAAAAAGCCACCTGAATTTTATTTCATTTCATTTTGCATGTGTGTATTGTGGTAGAAATGTTGTTGTTTTTGTTGTTGTTTCCATTAACCGGTTGAAAGTGCAAACGATAATTTATTTTATTAAAGACCCACAACAAATGGATCAATATCATTGTGTTGTGTTTAAAGTGTTTTCAATTGTTGTGTTAAGTGCATTTTTGTAAATTTTGCTCAATCAGTTTTCATTTCGATTTTCCAGTTAATGTCGTGGCGCATACGCCGCGTGTGTCGTGTGTGTATAAATATTTTGCAGAGTTTCATCAACGTTAGTTTGTTGTTATCATTTTTAATTACGCATTAAATGCGTTTGGCACGCGTTGCGAGATTTTTATTTAAAGCGCCACAGGATGCCCCCGAAAAGGATCCAGCAGAATGATGTTGATTTAAGTTGTTGTTGTATTTTGTTTCGTGTAAATTTGTTGTATTTAATTAAATGAAATGTGTCAGAAGCGGCAGCAGTGGAAGCAGTAGTTGCAGAAGCAGAATTTGAAAGCATAAAAATGTTTTAATTATTAATTATTTCAAAACCAAAATGAAAACAAGTTTTTGTTGTTGTTCGCTTTGTTCTTGTTGCTGTCATGCTGCATATCAATGTATTTTGAGTATTATGTACGTTATGTATGTGACATTTGCATGTTTAGCATGAAAATAAAATAACACATAAAATGGAAAAAAAGTACAAACATCACGCATACGCAGTGTATGTAAATGCAAACATTGTTGGCGTTTTAAATACATATTTTTTGGCTCTTATGGAGGTTTTTTTTTTACTCTGTGACAAATGCAAATTATTCCATGTGGACTTGTTAAAGTAAGAATATTTAATAGCGGTATAAACAGCAAAAAATATAATAAATTTACGACTGCAAAATATGGTACACATTTTAACTTAAATATCGATTGGTTGTATTTAAATATAAACAAAGGACACATATTTTAATAACAAATTTAATTTAAATTAAATTTTCTTAAGCTCAATTTGAATTTTAATAGTTTAAGCACATAAATCATAAGGATATAAACTTAATCAAAATAATCTTGCAAAATCAACAACATTTATGACGTTTATTACAATGATAACATAATTATTTATGCTTGCACAACATATTTCAATGGAATTTTATGCTAAAAGTAAGATAGTAAGGCGGCATTCTGTTTATAAATCAAAGCCTATCTCACAACGGCAATCATAAACTACGTTTTATATATGTTTTTTGACTAAAAAACGAAGCCATCGAAAACTACGAGGCCTCTATAAAACTTTACCACTTCATTTGCCTGACAAGCGCAATCCCAGTTCTCTTATCAAGTCAAAAAAGAAACCAAAAAAAAAGAGAGGGAGACAGAGGAAAAGTAAAGAGGTACTATCTAGTTCAGCACAGTGGGTGTTATCAGTGCCATCTTTATTGTGCCAAGGGTTCGCAATGTAAGTGAATGCGCAATTGAATAGACAAGAAGAAAAGAGACGCAAGAAGTAAGAGGAAGACAGAGAAAATCAGCGACAAAGGGCGCTAAACTATGCCGTTCTGCAGGCTCCGAATCAGGCACGTCGCAGGACTCGAATGCGGTTTGAATAATGTGTCCTTAGTGTGAGTCTTTGTGTGTGTGTGTGTTAAGGAAATGAGTGCGAAAAGAAGATGACAACGGGGCATGCTACAGCAGATTGTGGCAAGTGCCAAGTTAAGTTGACATACAAATTAACGGTTCAATAGAGCTGCTACACACACACACACAGACACACTCATATAAGACTATTTGAACTGTCTTTCTGTAGCATTTTCTACATCTTTAGCTGTGCCTTATTCCGCAGCTGCCAGAAATGATGTCGTGCGTGCGCAAACTATGCAGTCTCATTAAATCTAACGAGCGTCTAGGGCTTGTCTTGTCTTGATACTGGGATTAGGGAAGCTTGGTAACTAGGGCAGCAAGGAGGGAGGCAGTAACAGCCATTGGGTACATGGGGGGGAGCTATGCAAAATGTCTAGAATTTCGAGGAAGAAGCTCCAAAGTTTTGCTTAAGGAAATCGTGTAAATCGTGGTTACTTGTTAAGCTTTGGCATTACACATTTGGTTTGATTTAATTACATGACTTTCGACTTGTCTTGGCTTTCCATCTAACTCATGGGGATATAACTTAAACTATGATCATTCCTTGGGTCCGCCATTATTTATGCCATAATGATAGGCTAGCAAAATTGGAGTTTACGATTAATGGGCCAATTGAAAGTGGTGAGCATTTAAATTGTTTCAAGTTTTGCCATAAAATGTTGAATTTCAATGGTTGACTGAGTCACCAGCACAACCATTCATGGCTAAAAGCACTCTTTCTGTCTACAGCCACCTCTCACCCTCCTTTTCTCACACTCACGTCATTTCATTCGTTCTCAATTGTGCTTAAAAGCTTAGTTGACAATCAATTTAACTCAACGCACACGTTGCATTTCTCTCGGGGCAACTTTAAAACAACCGACAAATATTTCCATACACTCACCAAGCAGGTAACGTACAATTTATCATCACATGTGCCACGCCCAACGGAAGTAGATTACCACACATTAAACAATGCGGCAACACTTTTTAATTCACAAGAATTGTGTTCTTTTCTTCAGATTAGATATACTTTTATTAGTTACAAAACTATACTTCTTATTTTGTAATTTACCCGATATGATATCAGTTGGTTCATTGAAAGACTGTAGTTGTAAAAGGTCGAAGAAGAGTAGTAGTAAATTAGTTGAAAACGTAGCAGTAAAAGTAGAAAATTAGTAGCATCAAAAAAAGTAGTAGAAATAGTAGTAAAAAAATTTGAAAATTATTTCAAAACGATTTAAAAAATGTTTTAATAGAAATAAAAGACAATTTTATAAGAAAGACGCTTAAAATAGTCGCATAAAACGTTAAAGTTTCTAAAATTACCGCCCAATTTGGAGGTAAATAGTATTGAAAACTACAAAAATAGTAGTAGAAAAGGTAGTAAAAAAACTGAAAATTGCAGTAGGCAACCATTAAGTAAGCGCACTTTATAAAGGAGCTTTATAATAAGTTGATGTTTCATTTGCAGCTCACAAAGTAGAGCATTCGAGCTTCGATAACTGATATTTGATTACCTGTACACATTAGCGCACATGTCGTTTATTGACTGTACTCGATGGCAAATCGAACCTCATACCATAAACGATTTGGCTGGCATCGAAATTAAAAGCAGCGCATTACATGCAAAACAACTTAGGGAAACCGGTAAGCTCCATGTTACCCGCCCACTTTAGAAGCTAAAAAAAAACAACACAAACTGAATAAAAAGAAAACCAAAACCAAATAATACTTATTCGCTCAGTGGCAGGTGAGATTAATTTGATTAGCAGGCGGAAGCCAGGCCAAGAGCAAGAGCCAAGTTAAGAACCCGAACGCAATGGCCCACACGCATTCCATAGCTCACACAAAAAACTGGAGCAGTGACAGAGTCACTAACTGACTGATTGATTGACTGAATGCCTGATTGATTGATTGATAACCAAAACTATAATTGGAAGTTAGCCAACTGTGGGTCAATTTTGAGCCACTACTTAGCTGCTTAGTCACGCCTGAATCCAAAGAAAAAACTCATCTTACAGCAAAAAGTCAGTGTGATAAAGCAAACTTAGTGCCAGACAAGAACCTGATAATCAATAGATAGTTCTGCGTTTTTCCAAGACAATAAAAAGCGAATTTAATGCGAACACAGCAGAAAAACTGACCGCAATCAAAACAGACGGTAAACAGAGATATGGAGTGCGAAACAAATAGAGATTAAGAAAGAGTGCGAAAGAGGGAAAGTAAAAGATAGAAAAAGAACCGTTAAACTGCAAATATTTGTGCGATGATAGCACGGAACGCCTTTTCCGATGATTTGCCATGAAGTAGTGGTTTATAGTACGTACTCTTAAGTAGTACATACATATACAGGTTGTATCGGCATAAATCGACGATAAGATATGAACAGCAGCAGCAGCAGCTGAACAGCCGACAAACGCTTCGATTAAGATCAGACACGGTCAGATTGAGTCACAGTCAATTGAGGAGAATTCACCACGAAACTGTGACTAAATCAATGAAGCATGTGAAATGTGAATGTGACTGCCTACTTAGCACACTGAGTACTACAATGCTTTCCAGGCAATTAGAACATTCAGTAATCAAGACTTAATTAAATATGGAAATAATACAAGTATTTACAAACAATTGATATAAAAAACTTCAAAAGGGTTTAACTGAAACACCGCCTAACTAAAATTCCAGTCTCCGTCACGAAAGACACTCACGACAGTTCTCATTTAACTGGACACCCACAAGAAAAAAACTTGTATTTGGTTCCCAGCCAAATCAACTGCATAGAAAACTACATACACTTGACACAGACACCCAAAAAACACAGAAATAAAAGACCAAACTGTAGTGTGCAATTAGCTGGAGGTCGTTTACATTTTGGCACACTGTATGCACAGTGAGAGCTGGTTGATATTGACTTAGGTGTGGTCAGCCGACAATCAAGTCTGACAATGTTTTTGGCATAACAATTTGTTAAATAAATTCTTGGCCATTATGCACTTTTAGTGTGTACGACTACCACAAAACCTTGCAGCCCTTTTGAAAACGGGTTTCCTCTTTTTTTTTAGACTTTTTGCATAGACTGTCATTCAATTGTCAATATCTTTTTGGCTTGATCGTCACGTTTTTGTTTTGTTTTTTTCCTGCTTTGTGGCAAGGCGAATGGCACGATTTTAAAAGTCTTTGGCATTTCTTGTAATGTCGGAAATTGGCTTTGCATTGAACTTCAAATTGAAATTGCACGTTTGCAACTTGTTTCCATTTCGACAAAAGAAAAAAATTAGGGCGTGGTCGCTGCCGCACGTGGCAGCTGCGGGCATTGCATCAATCGATGTGCTCCCTTTGGGACAGAGAAAAGTTCAAACAACGGAGTTTTTGAGGAAACAAAAACTAATTCAGCGAAATTAATAGACTTTCTAAATGCTGAAATAACAATTGTTTATAGCTGGACTTGAATTGTTTGTTATAGATACACTTTTTTAGAATCAAGGTATACAGAGAAATATTAAGCTCAAAACTTGAGAGTTTAAATTTGTTATTACTTGTTGTTTAAGCAAACTGTACATAACTTTTTGTTAGCTTTTAATACTTTTTTGTCTAGGGAAAAACTGTGCTTTTAAAATGTTAACACGTTGTTGCTGGTACTTCCATCTGAGGACAGGCTGCTTCGTCATTTCTGTCGCAAGTGCCATCATCTATGCATTGTCCGTGCTTTTTATGTCGCTCTTTTTGTGCGATGCTTTGCCAGGTGAGTTTTGGGTTAATAAAGTAAAATTCCTCAATTTTAAATCCTTTTTGCAGTGCAACTCTTGAACGAATACTTTACTAGCGATGTGCAACGAAATGTGCTTATGGGCTCGATAGTCTTGCTGGTCAGTGCCCTTTCATTCATATACGGCACATTTAGCGTAAGTTTGTTACTTAAATATTTATAAAATTAAATTCATATTTGTTTGCTTATTAGGAAATACCGTTCTTTCGTGTTCCCCTGGATTATAGTCGTGGGCATACATATAACCATTATGATTATAACGTTCTTCATGACAGTCTTCTATGAGGCACCAGCATTTTTAATGCTCTCCACATTTTTTACATTGGGTAAGTAATTATAATGTTAATACAGCTCTAAGTTTATGTTTTTATCATATTTCAGTTGTGTATATCTATGCCTGGCTGATTGCAATATCCTTTCTTATCGATATGTTCTACGAGGACGCATAAAATTTTATACTTTTACATTCCACAACTATGAAAATGTTGTCAAAATTCTAAGTAAACTATCGAGGCTACACCTACAAAATTTATTTGCTTTTCTTTACCAAAAAAATAAAAAATTAATAAATACAGAAAACGGTATATTGGTCTTTAAACATGTTCTTTCAAAAATGTTGCCTTTGTATGCCGCTGCGTAGAGCTTCGATGACTATTGGTGTCATATTTATGAGTTTCTTCTTCGTCGAAATGGCCGTACATGGTCAGCAGTCCTTTTTTATATGTAGGTGTACATAAATTTGTTATAGAATCGATATGCCGATGTTTTTTATATATATTTCCCTAGCTTCCAAGGGTAACGAATGGGATATTCTACAGGCAATTCTACTAAGTTTGGGTATTATTTCCTCGGTATTTCTCATTCATGGCGCTTATAAGGTCTGTCTGGCATTACCCTATATGATATATGTCTAAAACTTTCTTTTCACAGAACAATCGCTGCCCTGTTTTAATCTGGGTGATAGTCTTTCTGATCATATTCATCGTATATGTGGCTCTAACTATCGTAGACATATTGGTTTATGATACACGCTCTGTTATACTAATCATTGAGGCTTGTATTCTGGGTGAGTATAAAATGTTACTTTTGTTCCCTAAAAAGTGTTAATTCCACTACTCTTTTTAGCTATCATGCTCTACTCCTTGATGGTTGTGCATTCCTTTTATGTCGTGCTTCGAGAGGACTCTACCGATGCAGTACAAATGTAACAATAATCAAATTTTAAGTATTTCTATTTATTCAAAACCCTTTCGGTCTAAGCAATCATTGCTGCTTATTTCATAATTTTCAGTTAAATATAAAGACATCAACTAATACTGCCATAAACATAAAATATATATAAATATTTTGAATTTCCAAAAAAGCTTTTGAGATCGTAGCAAAATTTCGATTAGTCTGGCAGATTTTTTAGAGTAACGGTATAGACTATCTTAACTTAAGATGGCCTGTCGCTGCAAGTACTTTGTAAAGCTGCTGAATAAGTGCTGTTTCTGTTTCTCTTTGCGCACTGGCACATTACTTTTGGGATGTATCTTTCTGACATGGTTCGTATATCTGTGTCTGGGCAGTGCCTTCATGATGGAGTGTATCTTTCCCAACGAGTATCTAAAAGGCGTAACTCAAGGCCCACCAGCTGCACCAAAGACAACAATGGTCTTCTCCTTCTTTGGCATCATTGCGGCTGCCATGGTTTGCACTGGCGTACATAATGTGAGTTAAATAACTTAAATAATTTATTAAATAACTCTTGAATCTTTTCTTTAGAATAACGAGTTGATGTTTATACCCTTTTTGGGTTTAACACCTTTCTATATAATTGTCCACATAATTGCCATGATAGTTTACTCCTTCGTTTGGATGATAGTCACTCTCTTTGTGATCACAATTTGTAAGTAGCTACAAAAACCTAAACGTTATTTAATTGTCAAACGATCTTACAGTTGTTCTCATTTATGCCTGGATCGTAATCTATTCATATTTCACCGAACTGCGTTATGCCTATGAGGATGAAGTGCCACAGCAGACTTATATCTGAAATATCTAAATTGAATTTCTACTAATGTAGCCCTTTGTTGCTAGATTTCATATAAATTGTGCAAGTGAAAGTAGCGAGATCTTAGAACTTATCGTTTGTATCTTAAGTTACACGATTTTCGGGTTGTAGTTATTGGGGTCATGCACGATGCGTGACATGCAGGTTGCTCCATATAGTGTCTATATACATGTAATTTACTTCAATCGGGGTTGGGAACCACATGTGGGAAAGTTGTACTCACCTTTGGCAATGAGGCTAGCACCTGCTGTTTGACATCCCAGACCAGTCGCTCCGATGGGAACTGCAGACATTTGTAGACATTTAGCTCCGGCACATGGATACGCACCAGTAGCCAGCCATCACGGGGCTCTGGCGGTGGCTCATCGTCAAACGCACCCGGCCCGGACGTATTGTCCATATTGGCCGGGTTCTGTTTGACTTTGGGCGTGGGTGGGTGATACGTCGTAATTTTGGCGGCTTTTCTTGTCACACAGTGTCACAAATTAGGTTAAAGCCAAGTTATTTGCGCTGCTCTTACTTGGCTCTAAGCAATGCTGTCTCTTTTATTTTATTTTGTTTGCTTTTCGTTTCGTTTATAAAGTTTCTTTTTCTTTCTGGTGTTTTTGTAACTTTGCCTAGTCAATTTGGCATTTATTTAATTGAACTGGCGTTTGCTTTAAGCTTGGACATTTCAGTAAGTTCTTCTCTTTGATTAAGCAGCTCATTGAGTGGAATGTGCATCATGCTGTAAGTTAAGAAAGTTTGAAAAAAAAATACATTAGTAAGTGAATTATTTATAAATTTATGTTAATTGTATTTGTTATTCTGTTTCATATACATAAAAGTCACTTTGAACTTTGCTGGCACTCTTGCTGTCTCGCTCTTTGTCTCTTTTCGTCTTCCTTTTGACTCCAAACACGTTTCCACAGTGTTGACTTTGCGTTAAAAACGTAATTTGTAAATTGTTTTACTCGATTTACCCCTCCCACTTCCCTCTAACACGGCCTACGCACTGAGCCGCTCCAACAGCCAGTCAAGCAGTCAGTCAGTCAGTCGGTCAATCGGGCGCTGTCATTGTGTCAGTTGCACAGACACTTCCCCATAAATTGTCATGGCGCGCACAAAAAAAAGCTGGCACATAAAAACATTTCTTGCTGATTACTCTCTGATATTGACATTTTATAGACCGACTTCGAGCTTGAGTTCGATGCCGAGTCTCTGCAGTCTGCAACGCTTAACGTTGCACGTAGCACGTTACAATTCCAATTGCAGCAGTTGCAATTATACACAAATTAAATTCACACGCTAACCTCAAAACTTATTAAAACAGCAAAAAAAACAAGTAAGATAAGTACGGTCGAGCACGCCCTACCGTATAATACTCTCTGCATTTTCCACGAATTATATTATTAAAATCGGTATCGAGATATTACAATGTGTAGTACTTGCATTAAAACACGTTGAAACAAAAACAATCTAAGCATAATCACACATACATATGTTTGTCTGTATGCGAATACACATACGAAAGACGATATATGATGCATATATGTATGTATGTGTGTATTCGGCGCGGCCAGCGACTGTGGACAGCGCTGCCGCCACACAGGCAGCGAAAACATTCGAACATGTGCTTGTATGTTTCTGTCTCGCTTGCACTCATACATTGAGCGCTGCCGCTCAAGTGCTTGTATGTTACTATCTCGCTTGCACTCATACACGATATTGCATTCAGTTATCAATATTGTAACGCTTCTAGTTTTCTTGTTTATAGTCCGATTTTAATGCACCTTTCAGGATAGTTTGATATAGTTAGTCTCCACACGAATTATAAATTAGAATACTCTACGATAAGAAGAAATGCCTTAAAAACGTATTAAAGTTTTTTAGTTCCTACCGGAAAAGGGGGCGTGGCAGCCCAAAATTTTTGATGGCATGACATTTACTCAATCTCTAGGAACCTCCATACCAAAATTGGTGATCCTAGGTGCCATAGTTACTGAGATATTCGCCGAAAACACCGATTTTTTCCGAGGTGTGCCTGGTTTTTTGCTCATGGTGGGCGAATGGGGCGTGGCATCAAAAAAAAAAAAGATTCTTGTATTGACTGACTAAATATGTGATCGATTGAGACCAAGCTCGACCTTGTAGCTCTTACCATCTCTAAAATCTGTTTGTTCATACGGACAGACAGACGGACAGACAGACGGACAGACGGACATGGCTATATCGACTCGGCTTGTGATGCTGATCAAGAATATATATACTTTATGGGGTCTGCCACGCCTCCTTCTGCCTGTTACATACATTTTCACAAACCCAATATACTCTTGCAGAGAGTATAAAAACACTACAACTACAACCAACATGACGCTCGTTTGTAAGATACCCGGTATTAAAGCTTTAAATAATATTCCAGTAGGCTATAACTTTGGGCGCTTAAAAATGTCGGCTTTATAAACTAATTTGTTTGTACAGATCACTTTAAAGTACACTTAAACGCTTACAGCATACCCTAACTCCCACAACTGACGGGTATAAAAATTTAAAAACAACAGGAGAATGTTTTTTATGTCATCGTCAATTGCAATGTGTGTCGACTGCGAGAGTCGAGCGCTGCAGAGGGAATGGGAGGCTGTGACTGTGGGGCCGTCAAGTCTGCACTTTGTCGCAGCCGCCTGTGTGTGTGTGTTGATTGTATTAACTAGTTAGTTAGTCTTTTTACCCAATGTAGGCGTTAGATTAGGCTTAGCATGAGTAGAGCTACAAGTTGCGGGTGATAGAAATGTCAGAAAGTGGAACAAGTGATCGTTGACAACTGTGTTGCTTTGAGTGCCCAGAAACTTGTCGAATGGGTCAATAAAATTAAGACACTTTAAGCCAGCTTACAAATCGAATGTGTTTATAAATGGCAGTTTAAAATATTGGTCATGATAAATGACACTTTTTCTGCAAGTGTTTAAAACTTGCCTTTAATTGTTTGTGAGAGCAGCAGTTGTGTGCTCTCTAGCGAATTCTACACACAATCTAACTCAGGTCTTATCTGGCTTGTAAATTATTTGGGTGTGCCAAAAAAAAATGTTTGTTTACTATCAGTAAAACAAACTATTTTTGGCTAATTACAATCTACACATTCCAAACAGAATTCAGAGCCCACAAAATCAAATTGACAACTTTAGCTTTTACCTGTCAAATATCTTTCACGTAGTTCATAGACCCAAAAAGTGTATCCGATAAGTATAAAGATGTCACGGTCACGGGTAAAAAAGAGAGCGCACCACAATTTACCAAAAATACATAAATTAAATAAACTTCACTTCTCAACAAGTGGACGAATGACTGAAAAACAAAAGCCATTCACCTTGGGCCACCTACCTGGCTGTCAATCAAAGCAGCCACAATTGAAAATCACAGCAACAAACACAAGTGAAAATTATCTAAGACTTTTTTTCGACGACATCGTCAGACCTGCGACGAAAACGTGGCCAAGGTATAGCTTTTTGATATGGTTAATGAGTAGACTTGCCATTGGTTGATATACTGATAACAGCAGGCATACAATTTGGAGTTTTTTTGTCTATATTAATTTTCAAAAGAAATGGAAAGCAATTGTCATAGTAAGCATACGCCGCGTGGTCATTCAACTTAATTAAAAACCGCATAAATCGTTGGGTTGTGTAATGCTTATCATAGCTTTAATTTCTTTACTTTTATCAGCTGATTAAAGTCAGCATGTTTCCAATTGATATACGCCCATCGAAGATTTATTTTTCTTATGGCCCATCACATTTAATTGCCAAAGTTCTTGGCTCAAATGCGACTTCTTCTTTCTCCAGCCCCACTTTTCTTAAGCTTTGGACATTTGACTTTGCGCCTTATGCCGCCTTGATTTATTAAGCAAAATAAAATGAAATCGGCAATAACAACAAACAACTCGAATTACCGCAATTTCCATGAGAAATGAGTGCAGTGATTTTTCACTTAAAACAAATAATTTGTGTGTGTGAAAGAATTGCATATTAAATCACTCCCCTCTGTGCTGTTTGATTGAAAAATTATGCTTGACCTTTGCGCTGACATGCGAAAACAAATCAAAATTTATGTTTAGACAACTTTCACCCCTTTTCACTACCCCCCGGCCACACCTCAGAGCTTCATTCCACCCACAAACTGCTTCGTTTCACCCGCAACACTTGACAGCTGTCAGCTGTGTGTGTGTTTGTTGTGTTCTGCGGGTGTGCCAAATTGTGTGTGTCTTTGTGTGTGCTGTCATAGCAACAAGGCAACTCTGTTCATATTGTGTCTCTCTCTGTGTCCATTTGACAGTTATTTGCTGCTCTTAACTGACATCAATTAGAGCAGCGAAAATTGGTTGGCAAGGGCTACATTATTTGACCCATAAACGTTAGCTTAAATTCCCCACATATTTTGCTGGAGTATGCCATCATAAAGCTATCCTTTTGGGCTAACTTGCCACATTGTTGCTAAAACTTACTAGAAACTTGTAAAAGCGACAACTATTTAAGGCATCCCAGGAGCTAAATGCACGTACATTGTGCAGCAGCTGCTCAGCTGGCTAGAGGTGGCTGTTTACGTTCACAGCAGTTCAAATGAACTAACAAATTTAGGAAAAAAGAGAACGGAGTCTAACCAACAGCTTGAACAACTGTTCAACTAAAAAACTGAACTACTCATCGCCAAATGAACCAGTGAACTAGCTCAGCTCAATATGCCTTTACAACTTTTTGCCTAGCTCTTCCATCCTTCTCCTTCCTTTTTACACTTTCTGGTGCTTTACCTTAAGTGCTTGTGACACATGGCGTATACGTGTTCTGACAGCCGTCGAAATTTGCAAAAGAGCACGATGAAGAATATTCCAACAAGCACGAAAAACTCTGACGAAAAGCGGCTTCAAAGTCAGCCTCTCATTAAAGAAACTAAAACAACACTAAGCTACAAAGTTAAAGGTTTAAAATGTTTTGCAACGAATGCAGTTTTCCACTACAAATTAGTTACCCCAAACACTCTGTAGCCCGTGGGTATAATTTGGTGTGTACTTGTGTATGATTTGTTCAACTAAATGTCAGTCGCACTCATGAGTGTATTCATTCATTCACAGCCAAGCAAATAGTCATGCATGAATTTAAATTGCGTAGAGCTTTAAAGTAAATTACTTTTGTCATTTTAATAGCCATACTTAATCTGACGCACTGTAATTTTGTACTCTGTGTGGAGGACTGCAGCTGAAAGGGTGTGCGAGTGTATGTGTGTGTGTTTTTAGGTGGTGTGGGTGCGCAGAGCAATTTTGACTGTTGTTCGTCTTGGCAAACTGCAGTCGTGCCACGCCTTTGCCCACAACTTAATAAATTTCAGCTATTTTTCTTAGTCGAACCAAGAACAGTGGCACCACAAAGATGTGCACACAAGTCAACTATGAGTTGTAGCAGTTTTATTACCACTCGCTTCACTGTGCAAATCGAATAATTTCTAGCTATTTTCCAGGACCTGCACGCAGTCTTGCGTGTACCGGAAACGGAAATGCGCACATAATTTTGTTAGGAAACTAAGTAACATGGCAGGGAGGGCGAGAGACCAGGGCTCCATCACTTTAAAATCCTCAAGTCTGCATACTTTTGATTGACAAACAGAAAGGCGTTTTAATTAAATATTATGAAATGTAATTATACAAAACTGAACTCGAAACGGGCACTCGAAACTTCTCAAGGAATGTTTGCTGTAAGAGCAAGAAAGGGAAGGAGAGTGGGTGTAAGAGAGAGAGAGAGAGAGAGAGAGAGAGAGAGAGAGAGAGAGAGAGAGAGAGAGAGAGAGAGAGAGAGATAAAGAGACAGTGCCCAGATTTGTGCGATGTAAACAACGAAGCATTGCTGCAAAACATGTCACTGTACAGTAGTTTATGGCAATGTCAAAGTTTCTTGGCTAATTTATTTAACTATTTTGCCGTATTCTCTCTTAGTTTTGTCTGTTGTATCTTTGCTGCTCAAGGCGAAGGCAAAGTGGAGGCAACAACAATGACTAGAGAAGCGTAAAGAAAAAGTTTCAAAAACTTGTTTTCCAGTCACGTTCATTTTCAATCAAGTGGCATCATTATATGCCAAACAAACTATACAGAATGAAGACTAATACAATAAGAAAATTAACTCTGACCCAAGCGGCCACACACAGATACAGAAACAGAAAAAGAAACAGATATAGATACAGCTACAGCTACAGCCAAGTAAACCCTTTTTTGTGGCTGCCAGCTAAGCTCCCTGGGGCTTCCAATGGCTCGTGTCTTTGTCTAGCTAAGGGGGATTTCAACTGGACATTCCAATGAACACAGGTTTTTGAGGCAGGAACCACAGCAAATTACGTTAAAAATCAAACAGATACCGAAACTGAAACCAAAACTGAAACTGAAGCTGATGCGCTACAACCACAAAAACCGACATCCTGTTCTAAAGAAACTCAGGTAAATGCTTTTAAACAAAACACAATGGCAGATGAGCAAAAAATAAGGTAGAAATAAACTTTTCGATTGCTCTGACAATTTCGAATTCATTTGATTGAAATTGTTTGTTGTTCGACAGGGACTTCTCAAACCAGTTTTAAACCAAAGCTCAAGCTCAAAACATGTAACTAACTAAATATACAACACACTAATCAATTGCAATTGAAATTCACAAAAAACTGATAGACATTTAATTTCACAATTCACAAATGGATTTTATGGCTCACTCGTGAAAGACGTGAAGTCAATGTGACTTTAACGATACTTAACAAATTTCCAACTAATTTCAGCAACTGAATTACGTCACTGCACACAAATCTGTTGGCATTAAGTCAGCGACAGATTCAGCTACATTTTGTTGTTGTTTTGGTTGTTGCAATCAATGGAAATAAATTAAAACACCGATTAAAAAAGAACAAAACTCTATGCAAATGCGACGACGACTGATTCGACCGGTTTGCATGCAGTCCAGGTAGCAAAGTCACACGCCAGGTAGCTCAGCAGCCACAGACAATCATAAAAAACATACTTAACGTTAAGTAAAATATATAAATAAATTAAAGCAAATGTGTAAAAAGAAATATTAAATTACAACTTACCCCCTTTATGCCTTTAGGCCACATACAAGGCAGTTCTTCTTAAAGACTGCTGCACATCATCGAGTTACTGACTGTAAGTAGAGGCGAAAGAAAAACAGATTGATAGAATGAGATAAAAAAGTTGTTGAACTGACGCAATTTCTTAATTTCTATTTGACGTGCAAATATATATATAACTTGGCAATTTTCTTCGATAAACGTAATTTATTGCGCTAACCAATCAGCGGCAACAACAACAGCAAACTTTAGCCAACTTCGGTAAGGCTAATTTCATATTTTTCGTCTGGCTGCCTCAACTGGCTGCAGGGCCATCAATCATACGCCATGTGAACATCAGACACAGCAGCAACAGCAGCAGCAGCTAAGAGCAAACAGCAAAAAGCAAACGACAAGCAAATCAATGGACATAGTTAAGCGTACCACCTCCCCCTGAAGGCTCCCTCTACCACCCACACCCCCTGCTCGTCCCCTTGCTGCTGCGTAAAACTGTTGGTGGTTTAACACACACACACACAGCAACAACACACAGTCTGCATGCAACGCTCAACATTCAACGCCCACAAACATGGCTTGAAGCAAAGTTGCATGCCATTTGGCAGCACAACAGCTAACAAATTTTTGCGTTACAATAACAACAATGCGGGTTGTAATACTCTGCAAAGATAAGCGTAGGAAATAATTAAACTCTTTTGGTTCCGGGTAGAAAATCATTTCCACACTAAACTACAACTTTTAATTTACGTTCTTTATAAGCTGAATTCATAACTGTAGCTGCAACTGTAGCTATTACTTAAGCTACAGGTGTATCTTTAACTGAGACTCTAGGTGTAGCTCTAACTGAGCATTATTTTAATTAGTTCTAAGCATCAGTTGCAGTTGCATCTCGATTTGTCTATCATGTAACTATAATTTCAACAATTATCTATAAACTGGCGATTTATTACACCTTTATTTCTATAAATGCATATCGAAACGCTTAACTACAACTATAAAACCCAACTTAGGGTATTTGTAGTTCGTTTCGATTTGGTTTTCTTGTAATTTATGGACCCACTGACAATTGTAAATATTGTTGTTGGCATTGTTGTCTTTGACACCAAACAACTCCATAAGATACTTTAGCCGCTGCCAGTTGAGTTACATTTCGGTAGACTTAAAGCCTTGCGTGCTTTGCATTTTGCGCTAATCACTCAATATCGAATTATAAAAAGAGACAGCAAAACAAAGACAGAGACGGAGAGAAAGAGAGAGAGAGAGGTGGAGGCTCAATGTGTGTGATTTGTCTGTTATGTAAATTGTCGTTTGACTGTAGCATCTTGTGTTTTACAAGCGAGAAATAAAAACGTGTCTGCCAAAAGTTATGGTGCTTAGTTCGCCAAACAGTCTAAGCAACTTGTTCATAATTAACAGCGATTTCAGCACACACACGCACACTCTACACAGTGTGAGTGTGTTTGTAATTAAGCTGCAATGACTGCCAAAAACGAGTTAGCAGCCAAAAGGCTCTAAACGTTTCTTACTTTTTGGTTAACTTTTGCCTTTAATGGCTTGAAACGAGCGACAGCAACTCGATGCCGTCTTTAGGCTACTTGGCACTTGGCACTCGCATTATGGCCATACCAAAAGTGGCCAACAAATGATTTTTAATAACTTTGACACTCATTAAACTCAAATTACATGCATTTGATTACGCAGCTTTTGCATTTGGGCCTCAACTTAAGCCGCTTATATTACTTCATCAGCTTTTCAACTCTCCACATATGGTAGCAGCATCAAAGCTAAACGTATATTCGTATATATATTCGACTATATATGCCATTTGACCGAAACGGTAAAAACCTCTAAGATCCTCTCACATATTATGGCCATTAAAAATGAATTTTTAATGCAGCAACTTGTTGTTGACGCTACCAAAGATTTATGCCAGTTCTTAAGTCGCCACTTTAACTTGGTTTTCAATTCAGTAAATGTGGAGACATCTAAGCTGATCAATTTTATTTTTTGAGCCCAAAAGTCAAACAAAAATGAAGACTGTAAAGTGGGTTTTAAAACTGATTGACAAAAAGTGATTGGCATAATTAATGGAATAGAGATTTGGCCCTTACATTCTAATCTAAAATATGTCTTCTTAAAATCATACAATTCCCCACAAACCCATCTACACTTGAAGCCTGTTTAGCTATAAACTAAAGTAATTAATATAGGTCACTGTATACCTATAAAACCTCATATACAACTATAGAAAAATTCAGCAGCTGTCTAAAAAAAACAGCTGCTCCCAGTACTAAAGCTAAAAGTTAAATAATAGCAGTGTTAACTTAATACAATTCAAATCACTCACAGCTGTTCTGGCTAAGAATTATTTAAATTGTATGTTAAAAATAGCTACACTATTTCCTGGCGTACTAATAATAATAAAAACTCTAATCAAATCATGTACTTAATTAGCTTTTAATTGGTTCGGAGTCATCAGAGAGCACATTGAACCGTTTACATAAAAATTAAAGCGCAAAAAATAAAGAACTCATTAAATCAACTCCAAGTTCTCACACAAAAAAGGGGAAAATTCTCACAGAGGGAAACTTTAGGCCGGGGAAATAACAGATTAAGATGCAGTGCGTCAAATTAATTACGCGTTTTATTGTTTTTATTTTTTTGTGCTTGCTCGCAGGCACATTAAACATTAACTTTAAGTTAAGCTTTGACTTTAGCAATCACTTTGTACCTGACAACTGACCCCCTTCACCATTAGGTTTAAAGGAGGGCGTGGCTTAGTTTTTGTTGTTGTTCTTGTGTTTTGTCTTTTGCCCAGAGCCCTGAACTTGACATTTATGACCTCTTACCACTTGCCACTTGGCTGCTGTTATCGCTCGTGTCGCGACCATGTGCTAAGTTCTTTTTAATTACCTTCCTATATATCATCAAGGTGTAAAACAAAAAAATAAAGAAAAGAAACCGTGGAATACTCGCTCATTTCTTATAGTTTTTCTGCTGCCGTAAAACACTTTTTACGACCCATTGCAATTTGGAACGTGCCCACCACATGAAAGTACAATCTTGCTCTCTCTCCCGCGGACCAATTGACCAGAGCTGAAGCTGAGTAGCTGCCCTTACCAGGGACTACAGCAAGTTTGAGGTTTTATTGGACTGTCAAGTGCAGTACCTGCTGTTCAGTAGGTGAATGACTCAAGTCAGGGCCAAAACAGTAGCTGAATTATGGATGACTTTTGGGCTATATAAAGTGACAAGTATTTGGTTGGGACAGCAAGCAGCCGTACAAAGGAAAACAATTGAGTATTCATGCTAAAATTTTTGTCAAGTACTGCGGTAATAAAAGTATCTGTGGTACTAAAACACGCTGTAGATTTTTAACTCCACGAGTCATAATTAAAAACAACTTTCGAGTTTCAATAAAAATAAAGACAAAGCTAATAAAATTTAAAAAACAATTCAGAGTAACTGTATTATTTATCCATTTATATGTAAATATAAAAGATTACTGGTTTGTGCCATAAAGTACACGTTTAATTCCCGCTTTTAACACTTCTGAGATCAGCGTCATAAACCAACAACTGATAAAATGTCATCAGGATGAACTTAATTATAACCCAAGTTTATTCACGACAAATTGTCAACTGCTGTAATTGTCGCATTAGAGTTAAGTATTTTGCTGAACACGTTGATGGAAAAAGGAAAATGCAAATTACAAAATGCTGACACAAAGAAGCAGCTGTAAATTTAATGCTGCTCCCAAAGAACCGTTGGAATGGACCAACGCAAGCACAAACCTGTCGTCGCTTGTTCCATAGCAGGCCCAATAAATAGAATAAGTATTGTAGCATCCCGATAAAGCGACAGAGAGAGTAAAAGGAAGAAGAGAGTGAGGGGGAAAGAGAGTGATGAGATTCTCTTGGAGCATAAATCTTGATATCGAAACATTATTAACGTCAATTAATTCAAACTGTTGGTATGCCACAAATCGCCCGCTGGGGCTTGGCCATTAAACAGTAGCCAGGCCACTGTCTGTAGGGCGGGTCTTAACGCGGAGGGAGGCGTCGGGCTACAAGTCAGTGCAGCAACAAACGCTTGGCAGCAGGAAGCCAGTTTGAAGAGCAGCGTTGGTTGTGATAGATAATTCTTGAAAGCAGATTCTCAGCTTTACTTAGAGATGGACACGTGAGAACTAACTTATCACCCTAAAAACTGAATAGATTTCTTAACTAAATATTGTATAAAACAAAAGAGTACTAAAAAGTCAAGTCCAATGTTTTGTCTTATTATTAAACACTCAATTTAAGCTGTTATTAGATATCATATTCCATTCTCATGTCACGTTACCATCTCCAAGTATCAACTGTTGCAATTGTTTTCTGTCTCGTGTCACGTTACCATCTCTAAGTATCAACTGCTGCAATTGTTCTCTGCTGTTTTGTTGTAGTTCTTGCTTGTTATTGTTGTTGTCAACCTGTTTGCCATTCGCTTCCGCAGAAGGCACACCAAGTGCATCACCAACATGTGTGTGTGTAAAAGTATCTTTAAGCTGCATTAGTATTAGTATTGGCTTTTAGTACTTGCTAACAGTATTTGCATGACTGTCTGTGTAAATACTTAAGAGTGCTGCTAAGTGTTGGTGTGTTTGTATTGCTGGTATTGCGTTGGTATGTGTGCCTCCACATTGTCCCGCCTCACGATTCAAAAGCCGATTAATATCAGCCTCACGTGAGTGCACGCTTTGTTGTTCTTTTTGCCGTTGTCTTTGCTGTTGTTGTTTATGTTGGCTTCTTCATCGTCGCTTTTCGTTTTTACAGTTTAGCTCTCTGCCTTGGAAAATTGTTTTGAACTTGAAAATTTCCCACGTGACAGCGACTGTTTTTTCCCGCGTCTTTTTGCCTTCATTCCCGCCCCCCATTCATCGACTTTTGCTGCAAGTCTTTGCAACTCTTTGCATATCATCAACGTCGTGTGTCGCCCCCACTAACGGTTTGTCGCTTAATAGCTAATGTTGGCATTGTTTTTGTAGTTCTTGTTGTTGTAGATCTTTTGGCTTTCATATTTGCACAAGTGTCGACTGCTTTTGGCATTGGCCAAATTTAATTGGATGAATTTCGTGTGCCATATCTTTCAGTGTCCATCGATAGCGGCAAATTGTTATTGTCAATCGAAATATCGTGAGTAATTTTTATTGCAATTGTGGGAAATATTGGTATTCAGAGCGACTTATGGGTAAACACAGAAAATTTATGCAATTTTTTAATTATTCTATTAGACTTTTCTCTTTGGTGTTTAAAGTTAATTGACAGAGAGGGAAATTTAAATAGCAGATCGTTTTCTAATTTAATTTGTGTTCGTTGTTTTTCTGCATTTAAATGCATTTCTCCACATTGCCACCTGCAGCACTTTCGCCTACACTTTTAATGGCAATTTCCGTTCACAACTCACTCACAAACTCACAACAGACTTGGCCACTTGATAACTTGGTCTGGCCATATTTTGTAAAATTAAAAACTTGAGTTGGCCAGGCCACCCACAGCCTGCTTTAAATGCCAGCAAATGAATTGACTTGGCCCATAAATAATAAATTTTGCCAGTGAGAGAGAGAGAGACAACTTCAGAGCAAAGTTCTTAGCAAAGTTTCTAGTGCCTTGCCTGGTTGCCTGACTGCCTGTTAGCCTTCCTGGCACACAATTAAAACGAGCCACTTTAACATAAATAACTTGAGCCCGGGCATCCCAAAACTACTCCCCGGAGATCTTCTGCAGCTACCTAGCTGTCTCTCTCTTTCTCCCTTTCTCTCGCTCTCCTTATCGCTGACTCTCTCGCTTCATACATTTTTGAGCAATCTCTAACCCAAATACAGTTTTCCAGCTCATATTTACAGTTTGCTAGCTACAAACAAAGACACACACAGCAGTTGTGGGTGTGCGTGTGTGTGTATTTCCCTTTTGGATTCTCGGCTCCTTTAAGCCTTTAAATGTAGCTTCATTTAGGCCAAACAATCAGTCAACTAACTGTAACTGTACCTGCCATTTGCTGTATCTGCTGCGTCATTCTTGGCACCTGTTCGCATTTAAGCTGATTGAAAACTGCTGTGGGCGTGGCAAGACGTTGTAGGCGTCCAACTTTGTTGCTGCAACTGCTGACTGCATTCCAGTGCGCTAATTACATAAAACTTTACTTTGAAAATAGCGCAGTTCCATTTCAAATGCCCTTTACAAAGAGTCTGCTGCTACTTTAGGTGGCAGATAGAGCAAACTATCGATTACAGTTGATTATAGGAGGAACATGTTTAATAGAACTCTTAAGAAAGTTATTAATCGATTAATCGTTATGTCCTTAGCATTGTGAATGTGTGAATCGACAGTATAAAGGATTATACCCACATTACTTTACATTCCATTAACTTCTTGATTGATTACTGATTGAGCTTTATATTTATAGAATCGACTTTATGATAAGCTCTAAGCTCCAATCGATGCGTTTTTTCATCGATAGCATGGCATTTATCGACAGCACGATTAATTCTGCCATCCTTAATTTACATTCCATTTAAATCTTGATCGATTGCTGATTGCCAATCCACTTCCAGGTTTCGTAAACAAATTATAGCTTGCCAAGTCCTACTCCCTCCCTCACTCTACTGGGTATCTCCTCGTCTAGCACTCCCTAGCGTAGCACGCTCTCAAGTTGTTTTGCTGTGCATTTTTAGCGCCAGTCACTTGTTCATCTCGTCTTCTTTTGCTTCCTACACGCATTCATTACACGCCGCTGTTATTTTGTACTTGCTGCTGCTGCTGCTTCAGCTGCTGCTGTTGTTGCTGCTCTTCTTCTTCATATCGTTGTTGTTGTTCCTTTTAGTGTTATTGTTGGTGCTCTTGTTCTTGTTCTATTTTGTATCTGGCCACTTGTATCATGTAGTTATCTGCAACTGCAGCTACTTCTCCGCCGCTTTCACAAAACACATGTGCTTCATGGCCAATTGTCTGCATCAGCTACAGCTCCCGCTCCCCTCCTTCTACTACTTTCTTCAGCTTCGAGTCTTCCAGCTACTGTTGCTGTCTCTGTCATTTCTTGGCGTTTTTGTCTCTGCCATGTGAAACTCAGTCATTAATTTGGACGCTGTTTTATTCTGTGGCATGCAAACACGCTTGAATTTTCTTCATTTCTTCACAACTTCTCATATTTTGCATGCTCTAGTCAGTTCAGTTCAGTTCTCAGTTCACAGTACTTGCTACTCAGTACTCAGTAGACAGTACTCAGTTCTCATCTTTCAGTTCTTGTTGCTGAATTTTCCAGCATTTCCTTTGTGTGTCTTGCACAATTATGCATTATCTTTTAGCATGTCGCGCTTGAAGCTTTTTTGTATTTAATTACTGTGCACATTTCTCAAATTTCACTTTGCTTCCTTCGACCCGTTTGTCAACTTCATGCTCAGGTGTCGCTGCAAGTTGCTGTTGCAAGTGGCAGGCACACACATTATCATTATC
This sequence comes from Drosophila acutilabella, assembly GCA_035046005.1. Classification (NCBI taxonomy): domain Eukaryota; kingdom Metazoa; phylum Arthropoda; class Insecta; order Diptera; family Drosophilidae; genus Drosophila; species Drosophila acutilabella. Next base: position 7,277,712 of record JAWNOK010000024.1, on the reverse strand, counting down.
ATCGGCAACAGCATCGGCATCGTGCAGAGCAGCAAACATTATGCTCATTATACTACATTTCACTCTGAATGATACTTCTCTGCTGCACTTTACCACTTTCCCACTTCTCTACACCCTCATGAAAATACTCCATTTTCCACTCCTTCTCCCGCTGCCTTTCTTCTCAACAACTTGAACTTCTTTTGCTTTAGCCTGGGAAACTTCTGCAGCTGACATCGTTTTGCAATTTTGATGGGCAAACATTTTCACAGCAATTTATGTGTTGCTACAAGGCAACAAAGTAAGTCATTTTAAGAAATTCCAATCGCATAATAAACAATAAATGATACTGTGCTTAAGAACATAAGAAAGTTTAAGAGGAATGTCTGAGAACCAACTACAGGACTCAAGAAACTAAAACAGTATTTAAATATGTATAAAGACATGTAGATATATTGACAGCATATATATTCTAGACTTAGGATTGACTAAGTACTTGACTTCTTAGAATTCCTACTCAGAATTCAAGCAAAAAATGACTTTTCAAGAGCTTAACATCAAGAATTTAGTTTCAATTAGTTAATCAAACCTTTTTGTCAGCTTAAAAGCAGTAAAATATTTATTTATAGACCAGTTAGTTTAATAACTCCATAGTACTTTAATAGTTAAATTTTATATAAATTTATGCATTAAATTCCCCCTCCTTTGAATGACACTTCTTTAGCTTGAAATCACAGCTTGCTGATAGCTTTCTCTGGGCTAAAGATCGGGCCACTTAATGGTCGGCTTTAAGTTGAAAGAGCTTTTGCACTTTTAATTATGCAGAACTTGAGCAACTGCATCATGTTGCAGTCTAGTTGAAAATGCAGTTGCAAATCTCTGCTGGTGGCAATGTCCATGTCAAGACAAAGACAACGTTGAGTTGCAGGTGCAACAGCAACAGCAACAGCATTGCGGTAAATGCCACAAAGAGTCAGCAGCTAAAAGGGGCATGCAAAATGGCTTTACAAGACGGTGAGACGATGTGTATGTGTGTGTGTGTGCCTTAATTAATTTTGATTGCAGCAAAAACTTTAGCGGAAATGTTCATCACACGCCGCACAGCAAAAAAAAAGGCCAAGACGAAGTAGCTGAGATTTGTAACTGCTTTCTGCAGCTCGAGTTGCTAATTAATTGAATTAAATGAAAGGCCGCCAGAACGCCGAGTATCCCATCAGCTGCACTCAGCCATTAGAGGCCATTTGACTGCCCCCATCACCTCTTCACTCCAATTCCTTCACTACTTCTCTCCATTTCTCAGACAAATCCGCCAATTCATGTTGCCGCCTTATTGCAATTTGGTCTAATGGCGCTGTAGACCAAGTAGTAGAAGTTCTACTTCCCATAATTACATTATTAGCTTATAAATTGGGTAAATAGTGTGTGTAGTAGTAGTAAAGTGTCATCACGATTTAAACCACATTCAATTCTCGTTATATTACATTTGTTAGCCTTTGACAAGGCCCAGCAGCGGTGGTTGTTATGGCATTCAGCTGATTTATGGCCATAAGCCGCAATTGGAATGCTGACAGCTGCCCCAAAAGCTTTGCCTTTGTCGCGTTCTTGTCCAACGCATAATTCATATTTTGGTGGCCAAACAGTGCAGTGCACAGTGGGAGCGTTAGAGAAAATAGACATGGAAGTAAAAAGCTAATCGTTTTTACCACTGTGCGTGCTAAACTGTTTATAAATTATTCTTAGCTTCATTCTATAGTTATAAAGTAATTTAATTCTTATGTTGTCTTTATGCTATCATCACTTAATTGTTCAATTTGTTCCACAGTGCACAGTCGGCTGCACAAAAAGCTATTCCCCCTGGGTCTCCTTCTATTTCAAAGTGTAAAATGATTGCTAGACCAGTGGCAGCTTCCCACTGCCTCTCCTACTTCCACTCCCACTCTCTCCACTCTCGGTTCTCTTTCACTCTGTCAATCCATCCGTTCGTGTCGAGATTTTCAAAAATGGGCGCTCATTTATTTACGTATTATTTAACCATTTGGAGGAGTTGTTAACGTTCCCCACTTATCCCACTTCCCCACTGCATACCCCCGCTTGTAGACAAGCTACCCCGCATGGATTTAGTTTATAATTTAATTAGCTTTGTCGTCGCGGCCTTATCATACAAATCCAGCTCGTTAATTTAAGCTAGAGCCGCAGTGCCCCGACTCCTGATGCCTAGCATTTACGTAACGATAGGCACAGGATAGTCCGAGAAAGAGTAGAAAAGAGTGGGAAAGAGAGAGAAGGTATGAAAGAGAGACAAGTTGAGTTCAAAGTGAATTGGATGGCAGGTGGGTCACTGTGCACTGTGGGGTTAATTGTCTGTCGTTTGCTAGTCACGAACTGAATTTGGACAATCGATTTGAATTTGAATGCGAAAGAGAGCGACAGAGACAGAGAGAGAGAGAGAGAGAGGGGGAAACGCTGCCAGAGCCTTTCTAACAGGAAATCCGTAGCGCTGTCAGCGGTGTCTTAAATTTATTTGGGGTCAACACCAAGTGACCTACTAATTTATATGAATAGATTTCACAGCAACAATTTCGCACCTATGCCAAGACTGAAGATGAGTCGTCAAATGTTTATGCAAATAATTTCAATACAATAAAGTGGGAGCAAAAGAGAGAGAAAGACATAGAGAAACGCTTAACAACGCAAATAAAATAAAAGCTGCAAATGAATTCACTGTGAGCTTAATGTGGTCGTGATTTTAATAAACAACAAACAACAGAGAGCCGTCGTCCCCTTAAGCAAAACAACACAACACAAAGAGATAAAAGCCAAGCGGTGACCTTGTCAAATTAGTGCCAAAAAAAACTGACAGAAAATAGCGTGTCGAAAATACGCGACAAAAATATAAGTCACTTCGCTCTAAAGATGAATTTATTCATAAATCAGCATAATAAAAAGTTTTCAATAAAAATGAGCATTTAATAAACGATAAAAGACTAAGAAAAAAAGTAGTCCAAAGTTGTCGAATGAAATCAGCTGACATAATCGAAATTCAAACTCACTTTTTAGCCACAAAACGATGTGAAGCAACTTTTCAAACAGACAATGCAAGTGGCTTATAATCCGCAACTAGTTTAAGCAAGAGTTTAGCAGCAGAAATGAAAGCCTAAAACATTCATAAATTATAAATAAAAGGCACAAAATGTTGTTTGTCTAAAATTAGCACTCTAAATCTCCGAGCTTTGATTTTAAAGTAGCTCTAAATTTATGGCTAAAAGGTTTCTTCTCGAAACAAAAGAACAAATATATGAATTTTCATTTCCTTAAACATTTTCCCATTAAAGTAGCAGACAAATGAGTGCACAGAACAAATGAAATTTCATTTCAACAGCCTTGTAAAAGGCTGTGAAAACACATTCACTTCCTTTTAACAATAAATTATGGTTAAATTTATGAAAATGGGTTTTTCCATTTTGCCAACTCATTATAGAGACCATAACCCGCAACATCTGATGTGACACCTACCAAAAGTGATCCATAAATCAGTTGGAAAGACTCATCAATATGCCCACCCGCTGCTAAAGAGTTAAAGACTTCTCACAGTTACCCTTACCCTTACCAGCTACCCACACCTTTTGGCTAATTGACAGCACTTAGCCTCGACTGAGAGGGCACATGCCAAACGAGTTCATTTTGGTCACTTTAAGAACCCATTAGAGGCACCGAATCAGCCAAGCGTAAACTTTACAAAATTTCCCATACCCAAAAGACAAACACAGTCGAATGCTAATTCTAGGCACACACTCACACACACACACCAATCAATGGTTAGTGAAGTTTCTGAAGAACCTTTAGTACTGTTTACCTGTCAACTTAGCACTGGAACTTTTAGTTGGAACTTCGTTGAGAAAGAACTGCAACTGAATGCTAATTGAAATCAGGTAGAGCACGTGTGACCTGACATGACCTATACGAAATGTATATAATTATGTCATTATGTTCATAAACTGTAGAGAAAAGAGTGGTCATTTTGGATTAACAGTAGTGCTATTAACTAGTCCAGTGGCTAATTGCTGGCATTAGGCCGCCTATTGTAGTGAAAGTTACCAAAATGCGTTTATCACCTGAGTTAATCAAGCTAATAACCGTTGTTCTTCCTGGGCACATCTATAACATAATGAAAAGTCAGTTTCGGTGGCTCTAATTGTTGCATGTCTAAGCCATATTAACAGCCGGAAATGTTATTGGTAAGAAAGTGTTGTGAGTTATAACAATAGCAACGATGAGTTAAGAGCTTGGTTTACGTTTTAGAACCCAGTTGAAAAGGTCATTAACTTTAGCCCAAATCTAGCAAGTATTGCAATCTATAGAGACATTAACAAATTGGCCACCATAAAGTGCGGTCTCATGTTTCAAGCGAACATTAAACAAAAACCTCATACAAATATTAACGGTCTGTCGGTTCGTCTATCGGTTTGTCTGTCGGTTTGGTTCATTTCTGCACACAAAAGATTCGCCTTTTGTTTGATTTTTATATTCGAATTTTTATTTACCATTTGCCAAAACGCTTTTAACGCATTCTGCGCCTTTTTAATTAATGAGCCCTATTTATTTTACCCAAATTCTCCACATAATTTCGCAGTTTTTTTTGTGTGTTCGCCTTTTGTTTGAATATTCCACGAGTTTTTTGTAATTACCTGAAAAGAGAGACAGAAAATATGACTGTTAATATTTATTGTAAATTTTTATGGAAGAGCGTAAACTGATACTTAAATAATTCTTATGAAAATATATCGCATTTAATTTCTGATTAATTAGCTTTGCTTTGTTGTAAACAAATTCCAACTAAACACTGAAATTTGAAATATCTTTGTAATTGGGTTGTTAACAATTCGATTTTGGCTATAAACAAGTTTTTTGTATACAGTAAATGGGATATAAATTTATTGAATAATTTTTAAACGTTTATTTTCTTGTGCTTTTAATCTATTGAAGCGAAAATGCGAAATGTTGTAAACGCTCGAGCGAAAATCATTTCTGACCCGCGCTCTGAACCTCTTCAATGTTTGTTTTATTCTCTCTCTCGCCTTCTGTGTTTTTTAGAGCCAGGCCCATGCCAAAGGCCTGGCTAGAAATTGCCACCGCGTCACGTACAGCTAACAGCGTCAGAGTCCGTACTCTGTAGCCACTCGCCAAATCCTCAGCGCCCTTTGTACCTCCCACCATTCTAGGCGGCAGCAGACACCCACAATTGCAGACTGGTTTCAGTGCAGGGTCGCGGCTTGTCGGTTCGACTGTTTACAGACACATACAGAGGCGCTATGCATTCATGTTGCATGCCCCATGCCATACTGAGTACACGGCTTTTGTCGCTTTTTCCTCTCTCTCACTCCTCCCCTATACCTCACCATCTCTCTTGCTCGCTCTGTGCATGTTAATGACCCTTGCTGCCTAGAGATTTGTATTTAAATAAGTATATGTACATATGTATCTGTATCTTTATGTATTCGTAGGCTGCTTTACAGTGCCCGTCAAACTGTGCCCCCTTTGGTCTCACTGTGTGTTTGTGTGTTCTTGTAGAACGCCTCGTTGGCAGCCGCTTCGCGTCGCTTTCAATTTAGGCGTCTGCGCATAAAATTGCAACGCTTGCCACAGTCGGTGTCTTGCCCCGGCGTAGCATCCACATCATAGTACAACCCTTTTTATTTTCCCCCGACATTTTGTTAATTTATATAAATAATTTTAGCTGCATCTTTGATGTGCGTGTGAAACTGCATTAGCAGTGCCACTCTACCCCTTTGCTGCTGACCAGCTTGAACTTGACATAGCCAAATGACAGTGGGTCGCACTCAAACTGTTGGCCAACAACAAGTCATAAAACATGTATCTGAAGTGCCAACGATTTCATAATTTCAACTGCAGCAAATAAAACATAAGAAATAAAAACATTTGCAATTGTTAGACTAGATGTCGACACTTCAGACTCTGTGCCAACAACAACAGCATCCGTTGAGTTATGCTTAGTCCCTGCTCTGCTTGGCTTAAATTTAGGTTTGGGTTTCAGTTTGGCTTTGACGTGGGCGTCGCTCACTGCAGTCAGAGTCCCAACCGCATCCAAAGTGAGTTGTAAATGAACCCACACATGACTAAACTTGAGTTGAGTTGAGCGAGTTTTATTTTTTTGCCATTTGTTTTGTTGTTCGTTGTGAGCATTGCCCAACCAGATCCCAGATACGAGTGCATAGATACAGATACAGATTCCAGATCTACAGAGTCGGAGACGTCACGCAGTCGACAACAAATACACGTAGTGGTACTTATCCCGCAGGCAAAATGCATTTTCAGCGTCTTAATTGGAAAGTGTATTTGCCTCACACAATTATTAAGGTGATATATATACACACGTGTATATATAGGGCTATATATAGGCAAGTCTGTTCAATTTGCTGATTGCAGATTTTTGTTAGTCGTTTGTTGATTGCTTGTTTGTGTTCACTGACTGACATAAACAACACTTGAGCTTTTACACAGACAGGAAACACAAACACACACAGCCAAAGCATGCTTGAAAAATCGCTCTTAAAATAGCTAAAAGGCACTAGAATTTCTACTACTACTCAGCGAATAAAAACCTTGAAAGCTTTCACATGCACAGCGAAGCTTTCACAGTTCTACTCTGGGCCAAAGCTCAGCAACCCACAGACAGTTAGAGAGAAGAGCGAAACACTACAGATGTCAGATCTTTAGTGCATTCTGTGAGCTCCGTTCAAAACTAAAAAGTCAAAAATAAAATAAAGGTTAAAGGCCTTTCCCATTTCACGCATTTTACAGAACGGGTTCACTCGTTTAGGCCACTCACATAATTATATTTCTTGCGTTTGGCTGGGTTTTTCCTGCTTTTCGGCTGGAAATTCATCACTGATTGCATTTTCCCCATATGTTTTACCTTAGGCAACTTTTCATGGCACAAATTTGTAACTTTTTTTTTTAGTTTGTTATTATTGGCGCCCAACTTTCAAGCCTTGTGTGTGCAACATTTTTTGTGGGCTGTCAAATTTAATTAATGCAAATTGAAATGTAGAAATGCACACACCGACTAATCACACACACACACACATACACACAGTGCACGCATCGTTGTAAATTTGCCTTATCGGCAATAATTATGCAATTTCGACAATTGAATGAAGTCGCCCAGTCCGTTCACATAAATTGTTGTTAGTTTTAGTTGCATTTTAGTAATTGCATAATATGATAGTGCAAATTTGCACTTTTAATGCGATTGCAGGCATTATAATTCATTTAAATTTCTATAAAATGAACCAAATGCCAATTAAATTGCAAATTTCAAAGTGTTTGCATAATATCAAATACAAAAACTCCTTTTACCCCCTTTTTCCAAGTGTTTGCCAACCGAAATGAGCAACTAATTTCAAGACAAACAACAATAAAAACAAAAAACATTTGAAAGCCTCCGTTTTGGGGCCTCCTCAGGGCCGCCAATCAACGATCCATTTGTTGTAGGGGTGACTCGAATGGAAAAATAAAGAAAAATTAAGCAGTAGAAAAGAAAAGGAAAAAAAAGACGCAGCTCGAACATAAATAACTAAAATGAATTTCAATACAAGTCGAAATGTAAATGCTGAGCCATCAAAGCTGAGCCAACAAAAAACATAAAAAATAACAAAAAATAATACGAAACAGATTGTGATGTGAACAATACTGGAATACAAGCAAAAACCAAACGAAACGAATCGAAACGAAAACGAAAATGAAAATGACAAAAAATGTCGCTATATAAACGAATGCAAAAGCAGGAAAAGCTTGGAAAGCAAAAGAAAAATATGCGCAACATGCAAAAGCCGCACAACAAAAGAAAAAACTTTTTGGGAAGATAATGTGGCAGGTGAGTTGCGGGAAAGAAACAAAAAACACTCAAGAAGCTGAGCCAGCAAAGTGGTCTGCTCTCTTCGAATCAATAAAATGTTCGTATAAATAAAATGTAAGAAAATGAGAAGAAACAGCAACAACAACAAAAGAGAAAAAATGCATAATAAATCATAAAAAATTACTTAAATCACGCGCGCCGTGAGAAATGGTTTGGAATTTTAAATAACTGAAGAGTGTGCCTGTATGTGAGTGCGTGTGAGTGTGTGTGTGTGAAATGAAAGTAAAGTAAACGATCAAAAAGCAATCGCAGAATATAGTTAGAACAGCCTCAGCAACAAAAACATTAAGCAGAATGACAGAAAACAAAGAGAAGAAACACCAGCAAAAGAAAGAAGGAGAAAAAAATGGGTAATGGAGCCAATGAATACTCAAAACTCAAAATAAGAGAAGGGATTGAATGTACTTGTGTGAGTTTTATATTTTTGTATGAGGGGTACTCAGAAAAAGAGCAGGTATTTTTGCCTCTCACCTTCTACCATGTAGATGAGTTCTGAGAAAAGAAGTGACGGTAGGGGAATGAGTAAAGTATTGGCAGATCTGATAGAGCTAAATATGAGACGCAGAGCGGAGGAAATAGAGAGATATGGAAGATATGTAACAAAGAGGGATAGAAGGGCTTTTTTTTTAGCTATTTAAGAGCACAAGTTTTAATGATATTTCTTCAGTACTAAAAATACAAATAAAATGAAATGAAGGTACTAAATTTGCACTCATTTTAAAGAACATTTTGTATGCTATCGTCTATTTCTTAGAATAACAGAATTCCCAAATTACTTTATTATGGAATTTTTATTTAAATTTGACGTCAATCAATCTGGAATTTTCAAATTTGCTAAATTGATAACATTTAGTCATATTATTTTTACTTTAAATGATAATGCGACAAACGTTCGACCTTTTTGAGGTTCGTTCAACTCAACAGACAGACAAATTCAATTTGGTTGCAGACGTCTGTGCACTAATTGGAACATTTACCGCACATAGCACACACATACAACTAAACACACTCACCGACTGAGGAGCAAAGAACAAGGTGTTGTCATAAAACGTAGTGCTAACGGTATACGAAGTTCAAACATGTAACCGAGGCGCTAAGCGGCAAACGGTTTTCTAATGACGCCAAGAACACACACACACACACACACACACATACACATTACGCACATTACGTGTACAGAGATGAAGCAGTTAAAATTGATTTCTTTCGACCAAGAAGAATGTTGGCCCAAACAACTGACTGTTCGTTCGACCAACACTTCAAATTCGTGCCAAAAAATACATGAAATTTAAAAGTGGAAAACCGGTTACCGACCTTTAGGAAAGTTGTTTTTTTTTGTTGTTGGTGCCTCAACTTTAAGCCCAAAAACTCCCAATAAAATCTTGTTTCATCTCATGACTCTTATGCGTTAATTGTTTTGATTAAAGTTTCGTGGCGATCGCAATTTGAACTTGTTTCCTGAGTGTAATCGGCAACTCTACGCACAAAACCTGACTGATATGACACCCATACGCAGTGTTGCACTGGGAATTCAAGAGTCGTTTATGTCCATCAATCAGTTGTCGAATCATTTGTCAATCATTTGTGTAGGAAATATCAAAACAACAAATATTAAATAATTATTTATTGAACGTTAATTGTTAACAATACTATTATTGTGATTTGGCAATTACAACAAATGCTCAACAGCGACAGTAATATGCCGTTAAAGGGGAATGCACATAAATGGTAGTACGAAAATTTGTGCAACGCCTACGTGAGAGCTACCAAAAAAAATATGGCCAAAACCAATAAATGGCCATGCGTCACGTATGGCCAAAATCAAAGCTTAAGTTTTTGGCACAAGAATTAACAAATTTTTGATGGCTTATAAAGTTAGGGTTAATTAAAATCAACTCGTTCGGTTCAAGGTTCACAGCAGATCGGATAAAGATACAGTAAAACTGGTTTAATTTGTCAAATTACAGATTTTCCATTTGAATTTATAAGGAAGCCGAGTTGGGCTTAATGAGTTGTTCCTGATAACATTGTTTTACTGTATGTGCCAGGCATTTATTAAGTTGCCAACTGGTTTGTTTTCTGTGCTCGTCTTTCATTTCAACTGAAATTCAATTCACAGTTCTTGCCAGTGTTTATGTTTTTAGTGCTTGCGTTTCAATTTCAATGGAAAACTTCTGTCGATTGTCGTCGACTGGGAAATTCTGCTCAGAGTTGAGTTAAGCGCGGTTTTAGTTCACTTTAGCGGGTAAAATAATAAAAAAAAAATTTAACTAACGAATATAACATTCTTATGGCTTTTGTCGATTTCATTTCATTTCATTCAAAATGGCAACCATTTTGTTGTGTGTGTATTTGTGTTTGTGTGTGTATATCGATCGTATGCCACTTTCAACAAGTTGAGAACAAATGTGCCTACTTTCCGTATTGTGCATACATCACATCTGCGAGGGTTGCTCAAGAAATGCTCGTGCTTGGAATAGTAATACTTATGAATGGAGTTTTAAATTTATTTAAATTAAACAAATTATCAGAAAGCATTAGGCATAATTATGAGATTTTTAATAAACTGACACAAGTGAAACATTTAAAATTAACTAGAATTTTAAGTAGAGGAAAAAGAAAAACGTTTGTGGCATATAAACCAATAAACAATTAGTCAAACTGAATATGATGAGCTAGAAACATTGAAATTTTATGTCTCACAGCTTTACTCTCCTTACTTCTTACACTTAACATAAAGCTTAACTTTTGTTACTCCCCACTTTATCTATTTAGAGACCCAGGCAAAAGTACCTTTCATCGCTAACGCAAATATTTGATGCCTTTTTTCCCCAACAAAGACGACAGCAGAGTTCATGATGATTAAGAAGATAATGTTGTTGACGATAACGACGCCAACGTTGTCTACATAACTGAGGATTCACTGTTCATTCATTTGCGCTTTTGTTTGAAGATTTTGACGCACTTGTCGTCTGTATATTGAAGTTGTTCTTACCAAGAACAAAGCGCCAAAAACACACAATACACACACATTTTTTATTCTCTTTTTTTTTTGGCAGCTTTGTGTTAACACCCAAGCCCAAGAGTTATAAATGTGTTTTGGTGTTGGCAATTTAATTTGTTTAAAATCTAATAAAGAACTTTTGTTAATATTTTGATTTAAATGTTAGATAAAGCTAGCAAATAACCGGATACATTTGATATACAACACTAGCTCCTTAGGGCAATGCTCACATAATCAAATCACATGATGAAAGCCGAAAGGCCTAAACAACAACCAATCTTGTTATGTAGTTAGGAGCCTCAAGAAACAAAAAAAAGTGCCACACAGTGCACACACACACAGAGACGAACAAACAAACACACATACAATTATGTGCGCGTAAATGGTCATATGTATCTGTAAATGTATCTCTCTCTTCATTTGTATCTGTATGCGCGCGTGCATCTGTATCTTAATACGTATGTTAGCTCAAATTGCCAGGGCCTATAAGCAGCCAACGGCGTGATTTGCATTTTAATGCGAATGGGTATGAGTATGTGTGTACAAGTGTGTTAGTGCGAACGTGTGTACAAATATGCCTTGGAGGTTCTCTTGGTTATGCCTCAGAGTTTCTCTGTTTGCCCCTGGCGAGTTGCCAAAGAAAGAGACAGAGAGAGAAAGAGGGAGTAAGAGAATGAGAGAGAGCGAGGGGGTGACCCAACATATTATGTATGAAATTTATTACAAATGTTCAAGGCGCAACCACAATCATAACAATTGTGAACAGTCCTCATCTTGTGGTTTTCATAATTTGCCACAACAAAAAACAAAAATAAAACCAAAACATAAACAACAACAACAGAATTAACCAAACTCTAATACAAATCTGAATCCAACTCTGATCTCGTTAGGAGGGGAGAGTAGTGGAGGTGGTAGGGGAAATGTTAAATGAGCTGCAAAATAATTGCCAGTCCAAGGCATAGACTCGTTTACAGTTTGACTGTCAACGAGTGAGGGGTAAACGTGGGGTTGGGGTGGCATAGAGAAGGAGTGAGAGGGTGTGGGGGATTTGAGTATGGTGAATTCGCCCCAGAATAATAAACATAAAAGCAAAGCGACCGCCAGCTCCTGTTTGCACTGTCGGTCTCCGTTTCCCCTCCCTGCCGCCCGCTTTACTCTAAGCTCTCCCCCTATTTACCCCTCCCTCTCTGCTTCCATTCTACTGCTCCTGCTTGCCTTCATTATGTGTATTATTATCATGCAGCTGCGAATTACACAATTTGTTGTTTAATTTTGTGAAAATATTTCTGTTACTACTTTGACTTGCGGCTTAGAAGTTGCCTTTTAATTAAACTCCTGACTACGCTCCACTCCCCTTTCCACTACCCACCTCCCCTTTGTAACTTCCTCTACTCTTTCCTCCCATTAGTTGTTCGCCGCTCTGATTGAATACAGTTAGTTATCTAACTGTTGCCTCTTTGCATTTTATAACTGAGTAACGCCTCAGACTTTTTGCGCCATTTGCCACGCCCTTTTTAAAAGCCCACCGTACACACCGTAAGTCCGTTAATATTCTATTTATATTGTTTTTCTATACTCTCTTATTTATTTATTTTTGTACTTTTTTTGCTGTTGCCATTGGCGCTAAACGGGTTTCTTTTTTAAGATTTTGTTTATTATTTCAAGCCGACGGTTCTTTTTTTCTTCCTTCCCCTCTTCAGTCTGTGCTCTAAGGTCTAGAGTCTTCAGTTCTTGAGTCTTCTTGATGCTGTTACTTGGCATTTCATTGAATGCGGAAGCTTCCTAGCACTTATTAAATTTCATTCTAGCCAGTCTTCTTCTTCTTCTTTCCCTTTTGCTTTGTCTATCATCTTTATCTTGGCATCTATCACTCTTTGTCTCCCTCATTCCCTATGTCTTCGTCTCCTTCTCTGATTGTTACATTGATTGATTGATTGTCGTTCGGTTTGTTGCTAAAGCAACGAGGAAATGAGTTTAAGACTTTTGCCTTCTTCTTTCTGCTACTGTTTTACACTCGTGTTTCGCTCTTCAAATACAATTCTTACACTACACTACAGGGTGGAATAAAGTGTTGAGGACGTTAATGGGAGTTCTATAATAAAAGCGTTGGTATTGCATATTAAAAGGTATTAACACTGACTAACAACTCTTTAAGTTTATCTCATACTTTACTATAGAACAGTTTATCGTTCCGCAGCCCAAGAGGAAAACCATTAAAGAATAAATATGCTTAATAAAATAAATACATTAAAAATAATATTTTATCAAATTACTCATCGTCTTTAAGTACTAAAATTTTTAAAGTTATGTAAAATAATAGCCACCAATTCAAACATAAATGGCATTTAATTATTTTAACTTTTTTTCCCATTAAAATTTATGCTTTATGTAATGCAATTATTACTAACTGAAAAAATAAAAAACATTTTAAAAGTTTTAAACAAATTATCTGATTTATCTTGCCCTCAAAAAAGTACAAGTCTTATGTTGGCCAGTGTAATGATTATTAACTTGTACGCATTTTTGTTTTTGTCTGATCACTCGATGTGCCAAATTTTTGTTTGACAAATGCCACGCTCATAAAATATTTAAGCCCAATTTTTTTTTGGGAACGCTCTCTAAGCGGCATTTGATATGGGTTGTCTGATAGCTGAAATATTAATAATGATTGCCAAAGACACGGTGAATTTTTTTTTATATATTTTATTTCTGGGGCAAATAACATTTTTCCCCTTTGGGTTCATTAGTTTAAAGTGAGCTTTGTTAATTCGATTCGTTGAATGGAATCAAAATATGAGTTAAGAGTTTGAGTGACGCCAACGTCCTTCACATTGTTAGCCATTTAAAAGGTTTGTAGTGCTATCGATTACCAAAATACCCTGTACTCCAGCAACCTATCAAAGCCACACCCTTTTATTTTGTTGTGTTTGTTGAGATACAACTAGAAATTCCAATGCGTGGCACGAACTTCGCTTTCATTTTGGCCATTGATTTTGTTTTCCATTTCATTTTATTATACTTAATTTCATTGCTTCTTCTGCTTTTTTGTCTCTTTCTATCTTCTGCTTGGATTTATTTTGTTTTACTTGGTTTTTTTGGCATTTAATTTTAATTCAGTGTCATTTGAGAGTCTTATTTTGTTTGCGGTGGCGGTGGCGGTGGCACTTTCTAAACAAAACTGAAAGCATTGTCGGGAAATTCATCAGCAAGTTTTATACAACTTATTTGATTTTTATTTCTTTTTTTTTTTTTTGTATTTCCATAAACTTTTCCTAACGTTTCGCTTGATTCACCAACTTTATAATTTTTTTTTTGTTGTTGCCATTTTACTTGGCTTTCTTTCAAGACCACTCGACGCTCTTAACAGTCAAACAATTAGCGTAATTTAGTTGCACTTAAGCAACGGAAATAAAAATATAAGTTTTTGCTTTTTGCCACTTTTTTCGCTCCCTTTGGTTGTCAAGAGTTTTCCCTCAGCTCCAAGGGGGAAAAACTCTTTTAGTTTCACAAAATTACAATAAATGTTTTTCTTTCTGCGGTTTCCTGCGGTTGCTTTTGTAATCTGCTAAAGTTTTATTTATTTAATTATTACATTTTTTATATTCCTTTTTTCTTGCCCGTTTACTTATTAGTTTTCTTTGCTGGCCAAAAGCAAAAGTTTAATTGAATATCGAGCAATAAAGTTGAAACTGCTCGACTTGTGTTTAAGCCGTCACCTAAGCCTATTGGCCCAACAACTTGGTAAACTTTTTTGTTCTTAGCTGGTTTCGCATTACTTAAAGTTGCTTATTTTCCTCATTTCCCACAGCTCCTGTCGGTTCCCAACGCTACGCGAACTTTAGTTAACTGATTTCCTGCTACTTTTGGCCCAAATGGCGTGTCGAGCTCCATTAGGATTCCCAACTTTTGAGTCATGCAAATGAAAATGCTGATTTGACGGCAAATTTCACTTCACCTTTATTTTAATGAGCTTCATAAACTTTAATGTTTCGGCTGCTCCTTGTGCAACAACAATAACAATAATAATAACAGCACTAATGCCAATTGATTTGCTTATAATTATGTTGAAATCTTTTGCCTGAGAGTTGAGAGGGTACTTTTCTGTGCACATTACTGAGAATCCCCTTTAGAATGCCCTGTATTTCAAGGCATTTCAGCTGAAGGAATAATTTAAGCAGTTAAAACAACTTTACATATATTTTACAGTGTATATAATTGCTTTAAAATATGCACAAAGCCTCCACAATATTTCATGAATAATTAGATAAACCCGAGAGCAATATTATGGGAAACATCCGGAGCCCGATGACTCGAAGGGAAACGCGTGCAGTTGAGCGCATTATCAGCAGTATAATTGTAATAAATTTTATAATACATACTCATTATATCATATATATACATTATATTAAATGTCTATATGCAGAAGCGATAAACGTAGCTTATCGAACGCCCCTCGCACTAGTTTATAGCATACACATTAACTGTCATTTCAGATTTATAAAGCCAAGACTAAAACAAACTGTAAACAGAAATAAATACATAAAAAAAAATTGCAGTTGGCATTTTGGCCAAAAGACACACATTAATTACAGCCTCCAGTTTTATGGCTGTTATTATGATAGCTGTATCTTTTTATTGAGATAGCTTGAGCCAGCTGAGAGCACTCGAACACTTGAGTATTCAGGCTAAATCCAAGCATTATGGATCTGGGTAGGATATCGAACCCCCAATACAACGAAGGTTATGTGCAACAACTGAAACTAGTAATATGTAGCGTAGTAATATTTCTACTCATTCATAATGCAAAAGATTCTCATTTTTTTGTGCTTAGTGTGTGCATCATTTATGGTTAAAACGTAATCACGCCCACACGCCCACACGCACTTCTATGCTACGCCCACAAAACACATTTGCGTTGCGAGGACCTACAATATGCTGGTAAGCTCAAGTGTCTGTGTGTGGGAGTGTGTGTGTGCGTGTGTTTTTATCATTTATCCTTGTGCCAGATTGATTTTTATACCCTTTAAAAAAAGTTTGCTTCAAAAGGCTATACTTGAAGCAAAGCTTTCGACTTGAAAACGTTTAATAGAAACTTTTCTTAAAGTTTATTAACATATTTTTATTTCTCTGTATAGTACGGGTATTCCGTAGTCGCATAAACATTCTATTTTAAGCTGTACTTTTTCTTGTTGTTGCTGCTGCACATTGTGGTCGTAGTCATTTTTCACATGCTTTTATTGATTTTTCTTTTGCGTTGCCAAAGCAAATAAAAAACCGACGTAAAAAATAAAATACAAAAAAGGCAAAAGGGAAGCCGAAAACAAAAGAAAATCGTTTTTAATTGCATTATGCAGCCCGGTGAAAATCACAGCAATTTTCCTGCACAACAGCGCGAAGGCGGGCCACAAGCAAAAGAGGCGTGGCAAAGGTTTCTGCGACAAGTTAATTTCATTTACCTCAGCAGACAGGATACAGGTAGCCAGCTGGCCGGAAGAAAGCTGGGGCAAGAGAGGGAGGGGTAATGGGGGAAGGAAATGGCGAGGGAAAGCGAAGAGAGGGCAGCAGGGGTACAGGAAAAATCTCTGCGGTGCTAGGGCTTTGCATTGTGCGGTACTTAATAGTTCGAACTTTACTTTGCACAAGAGGGAGAGAGAGGGAAAGAGAGAGAGAGAAAAGTAGCTACGGCTTTTCCGTCTGTATTGTTTTAAAAGTGAGCCAAAAATTAGTTCAAGGATTTGCCAACTTTTAAGCATAATAATATTAATGGCTTTTATTGGCACTCCACAAAAGTTACGACAAATAGCCAAAAATATTTCGCTTGATCTGTCTTGAAAGAATTTCAGCGCTTTAAGTGGTTTTTGGCTATTTATTTTTCTCTTATCTGCTTCAACAGAGATTCATTTCGATGCCTTCATAAATCAGTGCGTGTCTCGCATTGGCATCATTAATTTGCTGGGCTCAAAGGCTTTCAATGATAGTAAAAGGTGGCTATAATACGAACACACCACCGCAGCACCACAACACCGCACCACCGCAAAATAAATTGCCTAAACGGCTTAAGCACACGTGGCTGACGTCTTATCAGCTGTTATCAGTGCAGCAGAAGGCAAAACAGTTCGAGACTATTATCTAAGTAAACTAAATGGAAGCGACAATAAACTAACTGCCTGACAGTTCAATTAACTTGGTCAAAAGGGGGTAGCAAGCAAAACTACTTAAAGGACTAAGAAAGCCTCAAGAAAAAATGCTTAAAATGCTAATCATTTGCTCATTAAATGCACATCAGTACAGTGAAGCCGCGTGTTAATGATAAGACACCAGTCGAGTACCAAAACTTATTGCTCTCAGCTCCCCTCTTCACGCCGACACACCCCCTGCCACTGCTACAGGGCACTCGGCCCGGGTCGGACACGGTCACAGCTGTTAGCTGAAAGTCGAGCGAAAATTTGGCACACACAACAGAAATAATGGTTGGTAAAAAGGGAAGGCAGCAGCTACCTCTCTCTCTCGCGCTCTTTCTACTACTATGTGTGTGCCGACATCTTAACTGCCGCTGCCACGCTCTGGGCCCAGTTCTAGTGCTGTGTGTGTGCGTTGAGCTACAAAAGATACGGATACATATCTCGAGAGAGGCGCCGGATGTCAAATCATCTGTTTTAAATCGATTTTCCTTTTTGTTTTGTTGTTGTTTTGCTTGCTGTGTGTGTGTATATGGGTGTGTATGCGTTATGGCAGCTTTTCTTTTCATACATTTTTTTATGTGCAGAGCAAAACTTTTGTTTGCATGATGAATGCAAGTTGCTCAAGGAAGTTTCCTAGAAAAACTCAAGTATGATTAGCCCAACAGTGAGAGAAAGAAAGCTAAGGAGAGAGATAGAGATAGGGAAAGAAAAGGAGATAGGGAATAATGAGCAGCCAAGTGAAAAGAAAAGCGCTTAGCAGCAAAGCAGAGCGCAAAAAAAGCCAACCAAAAACTTCAGCATAATTAGCTTCAATGAGTTGTGCTCAAAGGATCTCGGACTTGAGAAAATGCTGCAAAAGAATAAACCCAGAAAAAAAGCAATGAGTATAAATCAAGCTGTGAGATATAAATCCCAAGAGCAATAAAATCAAGTGACTTGCGCTTCAAATGGCTAAGAATTCCAGCACTTAATCCAAAAGAAACTAAATAAATTCAAAAGGATTTAAATTTTAAATGACACAAAAACTATAACTATTTAATCACTAACCTGTCACTGCTATTTTAGTTCGCTTCTCTAACAAATGTTTAATTTTTAAATGAAAATCTCTACCAATTCCAATTGCTGCTTTCGACGACTTTGCGTCGTCTAATTTAATTGACCCCAAAAAAAAGCAATGCCGAAAAATTGCTTTAAATTTGTAAAGCTTTCAACAAACGCAACCAATCGAGAAATGAAGCAAAAAAAATACTGACCACCTAAACAAACTTTGTCCAAATCTCAGCTCAGATCTTGGAATTTAACTCTGTCGCTGTCGCTGTCACTGTCTCTGCTGGCGTCACTGCCGCTGTCAACGTCGCAGCCGCCGCCTACGGCCGACAATTTTTGCTCATTAAATAAATCAAATTTTGTTGTTTCTCCGAGTGACCATAAAAGTCAATTTTTTTCAACTGTTAAGTTGTATTTTTTTTCTTCTTGTTTTTGTTGCTATTTTTGGTGTCTGCAATTTAGTTGATAAATTTATGCAAATTTGGTGAAATGATCAAAATGATTGTTCAGATTTGTCAATTTATGGGCCACAGACAGAAACTTGATGATAATTTTCATTAAAAATCAGAATATTAATGATGGAAAATTTAATTTGTGTAATTATATTTTTTAGTCTATGTGTGCGTTGATTTAATAGCGTCACTGTGCACAGACACAGACTAGTTTAACTGGCATTGGGCTATAATCTGAGCTTTGATCTCTGTTTAGCTGCAGATCTGGTCACACTGGACGACCGTACGTGCGGTCAGGCCTGAAATATATGAAAATTCCATGCCGAAAGTGCGACGAGCGTTACGTGTTATTCAAGCATGTAACAACAATAGTTTATGCCTATCTGATAACAAAACTTAACTATTACGAGTTGGCACGCCAAAAATTATGAACAGCTATAAAACTCATAACTTTGGTATGAAACAAAAAATACCAAAAAAAGAAAAACATACTAAAATAGATGCTTGCAGCTCGTTTCAAGAATTTTATTTATGCCACAATTCAGTTAGCTTTTTTTTGATGTGTAATCAGCTATCAAGAATTGGCTTGCAATTAAAAATTTGCTGAAGTTTGCGATTCTATCGCTTCGCTGACTTTTGCCATATCTTTCGTGGCTCGTTTCTTTTTTATATGCTGGCGCCGTAAAAGTACAAGCGAAGGTCATTAGAATAGCAGTAAAAAGTGTAGTAGTAATCGTAGGTGAGATAACGCTTAGAATAAACGTGGTTTCTAGCCAATGAATGAATATGTTGAGTGTCTAAACGTGGCCAGCAATTGGTGAATAATTGCTTTTTATCGCAGACACTTAATTGAGCTGACCATGTGTAGTTGTAAACCTTAAGCGCAATTAATTGCTTATTTATATAATATAAGCCTTCATACTATTTTATTATGTTTTTTATATACCCTTCATATTCGCTTATATTTCTTTCAATTCCATACTTAAGGTTATCATTGGTATATGGTCACCCGAAAAACTGGATACTGACCTTTTGTTTAGTTGTTGGTTTTGCAGCTTTTGTGGGGCGGCAATTTGTTTACTTTTTGCTAAACGTTGTTCTTGTTGTTGTCCGGCAGTCGGTAAAATGTTTCGTTAAGTTTTCGTTTTCTTTCTCGCTCTCGTTCTCGCCTGGGTGGGTTAGTCGAATTTTTTTTTGCTCCAAAAGGACAAAGCTGCGTAGTATTCTTTCTCGTTCGCTCTCCCCCTCTATTTCCTTTTCTCTGTCTTCGTTGCTCTCTGGTTGGGTTCGCTCTCTTTTTTAGTTAGCCCGCGCACGCTCAGCAAATTGATTTTCACTTTTGGTGAAGATTGTCAAAAATACAACAAAAAAAATAACGCACACACTCAAAACGCAGGAATTTTCACTTGTGCCACTTTTTTTTCGCTTGTTTTGTTTTGTTGGTGTTGTTTTTGTGCTGTCGTCATTTGAAGTTGACTGCGACGTCTGATGCTGAGGCTGCTGCTGCGACGGCTACTGCTGCAGGGGAACAGGTTTACAAATTCTTCACTTGAGCCCAAAAACAAATCACAAATGGTTAGCAGCAGTGCCGGCAGTGGCAACAACAAATATCAACTGCCTTTTCCTGCTGCCTTTTCTTTTGGGCAGAGAGATGCTGCCGGACCACAAGACTCTCTCGCACACAAACACAAAACGGACTCACACACACGCTTAAACGCACACACGAGCACAGAGAGCAACACAAAATTCTTTTGCTGCCTTTGCCTTCCTTTGCTTTGCTTTTGGTTTGTTTTCGTTGATGTTGCCGTTGTTGTTGTTGTTGTTGTTACTGCTGCTGCAGAGGCGAACCGGTTTTTGTTTTTGCACTTCACTTTGTATTTTGTTAGCTTTGGCTGCTGCAACACTTGACAACAATCAGAAATTGATAATTTCGCAGCGAAGCGAAATTCTGAATTATTATTATTAAATTTTCTTCGCTCTTTAGTTGCACTTGGCGCTTTTTGGCATGCGTATGCACCGTTATTCCGTTTTATATTTGCTGCCCGCTTGCACTCCCACACACTGAACACTGCTTAGCTATTGCCGTTTCACTCGCACTCGATTTGGCCGCTAACATAGCGCAACGCGCTTACAACCAACCGTTCCAAGTCGAAGTCGCTTTCAGACTAATATCAACTCTTATATCAGTGTACTCATGTTCACACTGTAATACTCAAAATGGCATCTCTGAACATTAACAGTACGACTGCAACACTCTTATATGCATAAGCAACACTGCAAATGAAGAGAGAGCTTAACAGTTAAAGAGAATCCATAATGTTAATCACTTAGCGCCGTTCTAATACAAATAGATAATAAATAAAGCAAATCCATTGTGAAGCAGCATTTATTTAAATTGATGTATAAGCCACCTTAATGCTTAAAAAATAAATTAGTTTAGTAAACTTAATAGACTTGCGGCATTTCAATAATATACATTTTGTAGTAATTCTAGTAGAGGCACTTTTAGCAGTGCCTTGTAAAAATAAATATTATAATTCAACTTGTCAACTTATAAATAAAGGTACATGTAAAATATTCAAAAGGCTTTTAGATGCATCATTTGTAGTCTTCAAAATATTCACTTTACTAACATTTCAATAATCCCGATTCAATATCTCTGGTTTCCTATACAGCGAGTCCCACAGATTTGCTCAAATCTATTTTCAGCAGCCATGGTTCCTTCGGTGGCCAATTTACGGAATTTTGACATAATTCTCCTACTGCACTATAATTTGTCTGCGTCCTCGACTAGTTACACCTGCACAAATAACGGTAGCCGCTGTTGCTAAATGCTTCGAGTTCCGGATGCCGGTGACATTCCCCTAAAATTACATAAAATATATAATATGCACTATAAATAATATTTTAAAACTATGACTCACCTGTGAAGATTGCTTTCCCTCTTAGAGGAATACAAGAACTGTCTATTTTAGCGTTGGTTATAACTCCCCCGCTGCCTCTTCCGCCGGCAGCAACGCTACGGGAATCAATCGAAAGGCTTCGCCCTCGAGCGTCACATTGCAGTACATTTTTCCGGGCATTGGTTCCGACTGGGAACTTAGTGGCGTCACCATTTGCAGCACCGTGACGGGTCCCTCAATGAGCTGTTCTTGATGCTCCCCAAGCTCCGTTAGTTGTTGCTCCTCCTTCGCCTGCAGCCGTTCCACTTCCTCGTAGGGCAAACCAGTGAGATCGTGTGCCGATATATCCTCCGTTGGATGCTTGTTTCCCATGTGACGCTTCAAGTGCGCCCGAGTGGCAGCCGCATAAGCGCAGCAGGGACACGGGAAGCGTTTGGAGCGCCAGTGTTCTCTGGTGTGCGTCTTTTCGTGACGCTGCAGATTGTACAGGCGCTTGGTGGTATATGAGCATTTCTTCACTCCGCAGCGAAATATCACCGAATATTTTTGTTGAACTTCCATTTTCGCGCAATTTGTATTCTGATATTCTTTTGTTCGACTAAAATATTTCTGTAAATTATTAGAGCTGCAAAAATATCGACTTCTTTATCGATATTTCGTTCATATGAACGCAATATCAAAAGGAACGGAATTAAGTTTGCTCAAAAGAGCCATTATTATAATTTTAATCAGCTATTTAATTGCAGGTCTCTTCTATGTTTTGTGTAATATTTATTTCAACAGCAGCACTAAGCAATATTTAATAGATTTTATTATTTCTGCTCGAAATTACTATCAAAAAATTATATTTAAATAAACCATTCTATTTTTCAGCGCCAGTTTATGATTTGTGGCGGCTGTTCGATTTATTTGACTGTGTCAACAATGTAATCGAGAGAGCAGAGAGGCAACGTGCTCTTCAATATTATGTAGCTTACTAAATTTCTCTTCGGGTACGCTACTGTTAAGTGCATGTGTTTTGCGCCGTTAAACTTAAAAGAAGAAAGAATTTGTTGTTTAAATATTTTTATAACGAAAAATTCAATTTTAAAAAAGAAAAAGAGAAGAGAAATTTAAATTCTTAATAATATTTTAATTATTATATTTTAATTATAATATATTAATTATTATTGATATCACCTAAAAAAAAGAACTCACTGAGTAAATTCAGCACTGCTGTTTATCTGAGTGGCGGTTAACATTCTTACATATTGCAGATTTTCTGCCAAAACTCTTATATCCTGTTATTGATAAACATTCCCTTATAAAGAAATGGATGAAATTACTCCACATCACAGAGAGCACAAACCCTGCTCTGCTTGCTCGCTGCGAGGACAGCAGACAATGTTAATTAACAGTAACAGTTTATTAATGTTAATGCTTAAGCCGCTCTTTTGTTTTGGTCAGTTTGTTATTGAGTGAAAAAAACCTTTAAAAGCCCTTCAAGCCGCTTACCCTGTTGGTACAAGTTCTGGGTCATTTGAGCACAATATGTGTTTACCTTTAAGGTTTAGCTCTCTCCCAGCTGTTAATGTTTTTCTCTGTCATTTTGCTGCTCCTTTGACATATCAGGAGTTTTGTGGGTTGGTTAGAGTGCGGTGAGTAGTGGACGGTGGGTGGTGCTAAGTGTGCGGCATTGCTGCGCGGGTGTTTTGAATTGCTTTTTATTGATTGGGCGACAAGCCATTGGAAACATTTGTTGCCTCTTCCACATTGTTGCAACTTTTTCTCTTGCTGTTGTTGTTTCTTGAGGCGCTTCACGGTCTCTTTATTGTGGCTATTCTGGGCTGATAACTGCAAGATAAATGTCAGAATTTTACCTTTAAGTCTTGCCCTTAAGTTTAAATATTTCTCGCACTGTTTTTGTAGTTTTATTTAATTTAATAATAAATCGTAAAAATAATTTAAATTGTTATTTACTCACTTACATGCCTTAGAATCGCTAGGCCAATAAATTATTCATATTTCTCCTCTCTTGGGTTTTTTATTTAAAACGCTTTATGGCTTGGCAGGAAATGAATTTGTTCAGTCAATAAACGTGAGCCACAAGGATGAACCCAAAAGGTCAAAACGAAACGAAACGGCGCGAGCTGGACACGAAGCTAGTTTTAACCTGGCTCTACAAATGCTCAGCGTGGCATGCAATGAGTTTCATTAGCCAAAATTCCCCTCCATTCCATCTCCACTCCCACCTTCATCTCCGCCCCTTCCCACGCCACTCCCCGCAACAGTGCAATTTCGCACACATGAATGTAATACGCAAAAGCTTTCAAATTTCACGCCCTATTAGATCATACATTTTGGGGGAAAGTCGAATTCAAATCTCTGTTACCCTCCACTCTCCCCTCTCCGCACTCTTTCATGCTATCCCACACAGCGATTGACCATGCAATTATCAGCGCTGGCAGCGGCAGTGGCAGAGACGGTGGCAGCGACAGCAACTGCGTCTGATTAGATGCGAGTGCATTCAGTTCGCGGCTAGTTCCAATTGGACTTCCACATTCAATTCAATTCATCAGCTTTTGATTAGCTTGCAAATTCATTTCACACATATACACACACATACACACACACACTCATTGCAGCTAAGGAGGCGCTTAACCCATTTCCGTTTCCGCTTGCCAAAAATATTGCTTTCAAATGCAATTTCATTATGTGGATTGCAATTTCCAGTTTCTATTCACGAATAAGCTACAACTTTAACGTAAATTGTAGGATTAAGTGAGCAGTTCTAAAATCCCTTGCAGTTTGGAACTGTTGAGTAAAGGAATATGGCATATGAGCTTAAATTTCTAATACGAAACTTTCCTTTAATAGTAAATTAAAATGGTTGAAAGCTGATCAAACGCTGCCGACAACATATCTTATCATGTTCTCGTTGTTGTTGTTGCTGTTTATCTGAGGTTAAATAAGAAGCTGTCAAGGCTTCAACTGTTTAAACAAAGCTGCTCGAAGGAACGTAAGAAAGGGAAAACAAAAACAAAATGGGAGGGGAATGGGTAAGAGAAGCAAGTTGCGTTCTCTTTCATTTGAAATCAGCGGTACACAGCGAAGAGATTACAGTGGAGACTAAAGATATGTTATATTTGCATGTATGTATGTGTGTATGCAAATATACATGTAAATTTCTAAAACGTTTGTTGTTGCTTATCTGCTATTTCAATGGAAAGAGCGCAACTTCTAGTAACTGTTGTTTTTGATGTCGCTTCTACCTTTCCTTATGAAGTCAACCGCGAAAGGCAGCAGTCCACTGTAGAGAGCTTCAGCCATTGATAGTGCAATAAAATATGAATTGTAATTAATGTATACATATTGAAAACAGATTAAAATTATTAACATATTTATAAATTAATAAAGTTTAAAGTGTGTACACATGTTAACGATTAATGAAGCTTACATTTGACCCATTGTGCGATGTCATTCACACAAAATTTTGATGCGCCAACAACAAGATTAACAATAACAAACATGGCGCTCCAACATTGTTTGGTAGTTGTTGGACCGATGCTTATCCGAGCATGTAAACAGCCTCTTAACGGGTTGCAGTTGCAGTTAACAATGCAATTCCACTGTCCCTATCCCCTGCACCTACACTCAACATCTTCACATCGCTTGCTCTCTCCGCAACGCACGCACGACCCCACAAGCCTACCAGTATGTGTGTGTTTTTGTGTGATTGCTTGGCTGGTACAGTTTTGCAGACACTGCGCAACTCATTATGCGATTTATGGACTAGCAGCTGCAGCCTAACAGACAATATTTGTGTGTGTTTGTGTGTGTTTGTGTGTTACGCCCCCCGCTCACACCGCCACAGCAGACACCTTTCATAATATCTAACCAGATACACAGAGCACAAAAGTAGCAGACGAACATAGCACAATAAATAACAATCAGGTAGCTGCCAGTGTGGGTGAAAAACAGGACAGAGAGGGGGTGGTGAGTAGTGTTTGGCGGGTGGTGAGTTAGTGTTGGAGAGTGAGAAGGAGATAGGCGCAGCTGCGGGCAGTCAAAATGAAGACAGCAAGTGGTGATGGGGGCCACCCGCGTAAGCAACAAATACACAAAGAGTACGACAGATAAAACTCGCCGAAAGCCTGCGAAAAAATACCCTGCACAGAGGCCTGTAGATAATTTAACTACATAAAGTTAAACTTTTTTAATTAAATATCAAAGTGGAGGGCAATCCACGCTGGCCGACAACAAAAATAAATTTGTTCATGTATTTAATTTATTTAATTTTCTTTAAATTATTGAGGTTTACTTACAGAACGAATACATCCCATCTTAAATAGACCACAACATGAGGAAATATTTTGCCAAAGTTTACGATGTGTCTATGTGTGCGAAGGGGAAGGCGAAGGGAATGTGAAGGAGATTGAAACTGAGACTGGAGAATTGAACGCAGGTTTGCAGCAGGCTTGGGTCAGTTTTGATGTGCAGCAAGGCAGAATGTTGAATTTTGCAAGAAGCGCAGTGAAAGTCGATGCCGCGTTGCAGATGGCTGTCAAACTGTGAGGCATGCAACACGCCTCACTAACCTCGTGATTTACTATGCCACAGACCTGGGACCCAAGCCGGGCCAGACAAACCGGCTGCAAGAGAGCCGGCAAAAACCAACAGTGAGACCGAGAAAGAGAGGGAGAGGGGTAAGGGGCAGTAGCAAAAGAGGGGAGTGGCTATGCGTTTTAGCATAATGAAAATGTTTGGCAGCAAATGAATACGCAAAGACGAAAACAACAACAACAAGAAATTTGCATAAAATTTACATTTTTGTTGCAACTGGCAAGAAAGTGAAAATTGCATAAATAAAGCAAGCAAAGTGTGCAACAACAAAATATTGGAGCAGGTCAGCGTAAACTGAGCGAAAGTGAATCAATGCAAGGAGAGGCAAGTGAGAGAGATGAAGAGAGAGAATGAAGAAATGTGAACAGGAAATATTTAGCAATTTGCAATGCTTGTCGAACTGTAAAGCATGACAAACGACCCAAAAAACAAACTGTGGAATCTGCTAAGACCACTAAAATACTTAGATATGGTTAAATATATTTAAAAAAAATGTAAAATTTTGTAATTTTTATTAAATTGATATTATTTAGCTATTCTATTTCAAATACTATAAATTTCTTGAATTCCAATTGGACAAAGCTTCCAAGAGTCAGTCCCACTTAAACTGTAATTATGGAAACTGCGAAATTAAACAATAAATTTATGTAAAATCCAGAGTTGAAGCTGCAAACTGGAAACTGTCACATCGTCAGCAGAATTGGCCAAGACAGCAAATGCCTGAAGCTGCCCCATTTTGTCGCACGTTGATAAGCAGTAGGCAGCCAGAAGGAAGGCAGCGGGTTTTGGCCACTTTACGCGAATTACACTCGACCCAAAACACATTGTAATTCATATTATTCAGCGGTGAGTTCGGTCGAGGGGAGGAGGGCTTCCGTGGAGGCTGCCTGCCTGTACCATTTCAAATCCTTGGGGATATTATCAGTGCTATGAGTTGGATTTTTATTTTTAGCACATGGCCGTTGCCTCAAGGTTGCTACCAAACAGTGGGGGAGGCAGGCAGCGGTGAAGAGTGCCGGCTGGAGTTGGAGGAGGCAACTCTTGTCTTGTCATGTCTCTGGAGGCTTTAACGTTTATGCTGAACGCATAACAAACTTGAGTCCAACGGTTCCCAAATGACTGCACAGGTGAGAAACAATGAGACTCATTATACAGGTTAGACTTAAGATACATCAGTTATAGAAGCAGCGATTTTATAGCTATTATTGTTCAAAAATCTTAAAAAACTCCTTGCCCCCACTCACTACAGAACATGCACTTATATCACAGTGCCTAACAGCAGTTATGTTCTGGTTTGTCTGACAGTGTCACAAGTTGTAGTTAACTGATTGCTTAGATGATGTGACACTTGCCACTTTCGCTTTGTTGTTGCAAACGTCAGGAATGTTCCACTACGTCACATCACATGAAATATGAAAAAATCCGGCACGAACAGTGTAAGGACATCACGTGATTGCGAGGTAGTGGCCAATTCCCAAACCGTTTTTCCACTTTTTTTACTTTACCAACTTTTTTTTCATATTTAAGATTTAAAACAGCCGACAAAGCCTGTGCACAAACACCAATAAGGTGTGATTTGTGAATGGAAGCAGTTTCAATATAAAGAACGAAAGTGGGAGATAGAGGGAGAGAGAGAGAGAAAGTGGGAAAGAGAGTGGGAGCTGGAGAGTCGTTTGATTTTGCATAGTTGCAAGTGTCAATTGCAAAGGGAATCACTGATAGTTTGTTTTACAAATGTGGCAAGTAAGCTGCCCCCATACCCCGCCTACTAACCACTCAGTACGTCCTGCCATGGCAGCGCAGCTTAATAACATGCAAATGATGTGAAAATGCAAGGCAACAAAAAAGGAGGGAGAACCAAATGCCACTTACATTTTCTATACAAAACCGTAGCGCTTCCTTTCCCCTCCACACTTCCCCTGCCCCGCTCAGGCAAACATTTCCCCACACCCACTTTTCCCCACACTGTCCTGCAGTTCTCCTTATCTATTTATGCGCTGCTTTCTATGCATTTCACTGTATGTGTGTGTGTGTGTGAGTGTGTTGGTGTGACACTCTCAATATTTTTGTAACGCAAATAGCAGAGAGCATTCCCAGCCAAGTCGACCATCTGATTATGCGGCAATGATTGAGTATTTGCTGCAGAGGACTGTCGGTGGGCGCTCGTTGGGTGTGGCCATTGAAAGCGCTGCGATAAGAGGGAAAACAGCGTTTGCCAGCTGTCTTATCAGCAATTCACTTTCTTATGGCGTTTAAAGCCAACTACGAACAATCAATTTAAAGACTTGATTTAATAGAGTTTGAAGCGTTGTTTAAACAAACACTTAATTAATTCAATTAAATTAAATACTAGATAAAATATAGATGCTTTAAAAACTCTTAAAAAAAATCCACAAGTCTGTGGTAAAATCGAGACAGTGTCTTAACCCAGTTCAAGCCAAATGTGGCAGCAACTGAACCAACTGTGGCCAACAAATTTGGCGCAAATTAAATGCCATAAACCGCAGGTGGTCAACATAATAAAAATAAAATAATATTTTCAAAAACCTTTTTTTTCTACTTAAATCAAATTCGATTTGCTCTGGACGTTTGTGAGAATAAACTGGAAATTGCGTAAACTTGGAGATTTAAATATTAAGATTTGTAGCTAATAAAATTAAAACTTCCAATTTAAATAGCTAACGAAACTCTAACTCAGTTATTTATTTCACTTTTATCACTTTTGCTGCGATCGTGCTTTAATCCTTTGTGCCACTTTGAGCCACTGGCTCTTTACACTCTCAACTTGGCCGCGTTACTAAATGCAGTCCTCAAAGTTCTCTGCTAATTCGATCAAAGTCATAAAAACCCAAAAAAAGTTCTGCAAAAAAAAACAAACTGATAAAGGCAGCGACGTCGACGTCAGCAGTGCAGCAGAATAACTTCGTATTGTGGGTACTGTACACAAATGTAATTAAATATACTTACATGCATACATAGACACTTCTGTGCTTATGCATGTGTCTGTGTGTGAATGTGTCTCATAGCCACTTGCATGCATAATTTCGAGCATACACACACACAGCTACAAAGTAGATACATGTGTCTTTGTATGTGTGAGTATATGCATTCGACTGCAGCCTTAAACTTTTTCAGTTTTCAGTCTTCTCCTTACAATTTTGCTGATTAGCACAAAAATTTCTTTGGCCAAGAACAACAAGGAAAACGGCAGCATTAGCTATTGTTGTTGTAGTTGCACTTGTTGTTCTGTGCTTTAGTGCACTTCAATGAAATTTTAAACTCACCGCATGCAACAGACAAAAGGGCTAAGCAATGATAGACTGACTAAAAAATACCCTACTTCGGTATGTAATTTTTAACAAATTTTTTTAAATATTTTACAAGTAAACAATGATTAATACTAGCCAAAGTCTAAATAAAAAAAATTAAAGAAAGCCAAGGCTAAGTATCGTTTTAAAAAATGTAAATAAAGGAATAAATAAATTTTTTTAAATTATATATTTATCTTTACAGGTCTCCTAATATTCCCCATTTGTGGCCACTGTAAAATCTGCCGCTCTCAGCGAAAAAGCGAGCATAGAAATGGCGCTCAGCCTGTGTACAGTTTGGCATGCACTGACCCAGTGCAGCGTGTGAAACTTGGCTTACGTAACGTTAAAGCGTTCAGCAATTTGTCAATTTTGCCTGAATTCCGATTTCGATGCACGCATTAAAATTGTCATTGAAATGTTGGACACCAACAAAAATAATTGATAAAACTTTTTTCCCTGTAAGCAGGAATTTTATGCATGTGTGTGTGTTGTGTAAGAGTTTTGCATGTGCTGCGCGATTCTCACGCCAGCTTCCTGTGCTGACGCCGCTGCCGACGCGAGCGCTGACGCCGACAGCGCGTTCAAGTCAAGAGTAACCAAAAACTTTTTGATGCAGCTCAGGAATTTGCTCAAATTGCTAGACTTGAAGTACATAAGTACAACATATGTATGTATAAACTTTAAAATAAGTGCAGCATAAACTTTTTTTTTGAATATAAAAAGCACGTTTCGTTATATTTATATATGTATTAAAAAGTTAACATGTTTTATTTACACAACTGAAATAATATTATGTTACTTATGGCTTAGTTAAGCATTTTAGTATCCAAGTACTTCCTAATGTATAGCTCCCTTAATCATACCACTTAATAACAAACTCTGATTAGATTAATCCAACTCCATGCTTTTGCCACTTGCGCCTCCGCTCGATGACGCCGTCGTCGTTGCTGTTGTAGCTGCTGCTGCTGTTGTCGTTGTTTTGATGATCTTTGCATCCTTGCTGGGCTGAGCGGTAACGGTTACAGTGGTTGGCTTGGAGCCGGCACCAATGTTGAGCACACGACGCACTGCAGCTCCTCCGGGAGCTATGGCGGGTATCGCTTGTGATCTGTTAGCTATCATTTGTACGGGTTTAAGTCCCGTGGCGGATTTGAGAAATATATTACGTATCGGCTGTTTGCCATCGCCGGATGTCACGGGACTGTTTATCACCTGAAACTGTGAAAAGGTTTTGTTTCCCAAGCTAACGACTCCGCCTGTATGACGCACTGTTCCGCCTGACGAACCAGCAGCTGCTGCAGAAGCTTTAAATGCCTGTAGATTGAGCGTCTTGACATTGGACGCATCCAGCAGCACTTGTCCACTAGTTGTAGGCGTTCCCGACGCCGTCACAGTTGCCTTGGGACTGTTCACAATGCGTATTGGTAGCGCGGTGGCGCCACTTGGTAAACGTGTGGCATTCACTGCTGTGCCCGTTGTGGTTGTTGTTGCTATTGGCTTCATGGTGCTGCGATTCAAGTAGACCAGTTTGTTGGTGCCACCAACAGTAGCACTTTGTGTGGTAAACAACTGTTGAATGCCACCTTTTTGAATCACAATATTGTTGCCCTTGCTGTTGGTTATAATTCCTGTGGGTTTCGGTGCCTCCTTGATGACCTTGTGGCTGAGTATCAACGAGTTGCCTGCAGAGGAAGCTGTAATAAAACCAAAATTTACAATTTGTCCAGAATATTTGCACAAAAACTTACTGCTTGGATGCTGGTCCGATTGTTGTTGCTTGTGTTGCTGCTGCTGGTCGGCAATGTTGCCCTCGTTGTCGGCAAATACAATGGGCATATCAATGATATTCGAGAGATCCACATTGTTGTTCATCGCTGGCTGCGCTGTCACTTGTCCCTTAGACAGCTGCAACATGGTCATGCCACTAGCATTCTTTATCACTGTGTATTTTTGCTGTGCCGCTGCCGAGGTTGATGCTGAGGCAGCCGTAACAAACTGTGTCGTTTGTCCCGAGGGCGTTTTAAGCGTAAAGATCTGCTGGCCACTGGAGGTGGGTAAGGTCTTAACAATGCTACCAATGCTAGCGTTGCTGCCAGCTACAGTGGGATTCACGCCGCCCTTGCTAATCGTATAGTTGATGAGTTTGCTCTGCGTGGGCAGCGTCTTGAGCTGCACAAATTGACTGGAGGGTATCATCTTGATCTTGGTGCCGCTCGTCAGCGATACAGTCGTCGGTGGCTGCTTGGCAACACTGGGCGTAACCTTTGATACAGTGGCAGTTGCAGCTGCTGCTGTGCCTTCATCATAGTCAAGGGTTTCCTCCAGCATGGATTCAATTGATAGATTCACCTCATCGTTGCTAAGCGGCTGTTTGTCCTGGAGATTGGATTTGACACCAGCGGGAACAACGCTGGGCAATGGACGCGTTCGTGGCCGTCCAACTGTGGAAATGCAAACTGTTAGTCGATGAAACGGGGGGAGTGATTAGCGTTTATAGGCAGGGACCGTAAATAATAAATATGATAACGATAGTAAGAGTGAAATATGTACAATGCTTAATAAATCTATAAAACATATTCTTATTGATACGGTCCCCGAAGTTAACAAGTATTAGATTCATCTAAATTTCGTGCTGATGATTTACCCTTTCGCTTTACCGCAAACGGATCAATGAGGCGTGAAGTCTTTGGTTTGGGAAACTTTGGTGCACGTATTTCTTGATGTTTTGATTTCGGTTTCGGATTAGTGGAGTTAGTGGATTGGTGTTAATGAATTTTGAGGGTGGGATTACAACGTGCAGCATCATGCAGGAGTAGAACATGCGAAATTGTGAGGTACGATTATGATATATTAGTGATTAATGGATGATTAATAGCGTAATAATGTGCAATGCATTTTGTTTGTCATTAATTTACTCACTGTGAGGCACAAATTTGGTTTTAATGGTCTGCACACCGCCGTCCTCCTGACCATCTTGAGCTTTACGCTTGCGGGCCTGTGTCAGCTGAGCCTTGTTAGCGTTGCCATCAGCCAGAACGTGTTGCTGCTGTTTGGATGTACGCTGATATGAATTGCTGCCAAGCAGAGACGTGGGCATACGTGGACCTGGAGGATTGCTCAATGTCTTATTGACAAAATCATAGACCTCATCCTAGAAATAGAAATAAAGTGTTTAATTTGTAATACAATTTAAATGATGTAAGACATACCACAACCATAGAATCAACCATGGCCTGTGTAACACTTTCGATGCGTCTCTTGCTTTTGGGTACACGTAATGCATCATCGGCACTGCCAACCACAACCAATGAGGATTCAGACTGCATGCGCTCGCGTAGCCCTTCCATTTCAAGAACAACAAGGAAAACGGCAGCATTAGCTATTGTTGTTGTAGTTGCACTTGTTGTTCTGTGCTTTAGTGCACTTCAATGAAATTTTAAACTCACCGCATGCAACAGACAAAAGGGCTAAGCAATGATAGACTGACTAAAAAATACCCTACTTCGGTATGTAATTTTTAACAAATTTTTTTAAATATTTTACAAGTAAACAATGATTAATACTAGCCAAAGTCTAAATAAAAAAAATTAAAGAAAGCCAAGGCTAAGTATCGTTTTAAAAAATGTAAATAAAGGAATAAATAAATTTTTTTAAATTATATATTTATCTTTACAGGTCTCCTAATATTCCCCATTTGTGGCCACTGTAAAATCTGCCGCTCTCAGCGAAAAAGCGAGCATAGAAATGGCGCTCAGCCTGTGTACAGTTTGGCATGCACTGACCCAGTGCAGCGTGTGAAACTTGGCTTACGTAACGTTAAAGCGTTCAGCAATTTGTCAATTTTGCCTGAATTCCGATTTCGATGCACGCATTAAAATTGTCATTGAAATGTTGGACACCAACAAAAATAATTGATAAAACTTTTTTCCCTGTAAGCAGGAATTTTATGCATGTGTGTGTGTTGTGTAAGAGTTTTGCATGTGCTGCGCGATTCTCACGCCAGCTTCCTGTGCTGACGCCGCTGCCGACGCGAGCGCTGACGCCGACAGCGCGTTCAAGTCAAGAGTAACCAAAAACTTTTTGATGCAGCTCAGGAATTTGCTCAAATTGCTAGACTTGAAGTACATAAGTACAACATATGTATGTATAAACTTTAAAATAAGTGCAGCATAAACTTTTTTTTTGAATATAAAAAGCACGTTTCGTTATATTTATATATGTATTAAAAAGTTAACATGTTTTATTTACACAACTGAAATAATATTATGTTACTTATGGCTTAGTTAAGCATTTTAGTATCCAAGTACTTCCTAATGTATAGCTCCCTTAATCATACCACTTAATAACAAACTCTGATTAGATTAATCCAACTCCATGCTTTTGCCACTTGCGCCTCCGCTCGATGACGCCGTCGTCGTTGCTGTTGTAGCTGCTGCTGCTGTTGTCGTTGTTTTGATGATCTTTGCATCCTTGCTGGGCTGAGCGGTAACGGTTACAGTGGTTGGCTTGGAGCCGGCACCAATGTTGAGCACACGACGCACTGCAGCTCCTCCGGGAGCTATGGCGGGTATCGCTTGTGATCTGTTAGCTATCATTTGTACGGGTTTAAGTCCCGTGGCGGATTTGAGAAATATATTACGTATCGGCTGTTTGCCATCGCCGGATGTCACGGGACTGTTTATCACCTGAAACTGTGAAAAGGTTTTGTTTCCCAAGCTAACGACTCCGCCTGTATGACGCACTGTTCCGCCTGACGAACCAGCAGCTGCTGCAGAAGCTTTAAATGCCTGTAGATTGAGCGTCTTGACATTGGACGCATCCAGCAGCACTTGTCCACTAGTTGTAGGCGTTCCCGACGCCGTCACAGTTGCCTTGGGACTGTTCACAATGCGTATTGGTAGCGCGGTGGCGCCACTTGGTAAACGTGTGGCATTCACTGCTGTGCCCGTTGTGGTTGTTGTTGCTATTGGCTTCATGGTGCTGCGATTCAAGTAGACCAGTTTGTTGGTGCCACCAACAGTAGCACTTTGTGTGGTAAACAACTGTTGAATGCCACCTTTTTGAATCACAATATTGTTGCCCTTGCTGTTGGTTATAATTCCTGTGGGTTTCGGTGCCTCCTTGATGACCTTGTGGCTGAGTATCAACGAGTTGCCTGCAGAGGAAGCTGTAATAAAACCAAAATTTACAATTTGTCCAGAATATTTGCACAAAAACTTACTGCTTGGATGCTGGTCCGATTGTTGTTGCTTGTGTTGCTGCTGCTGGTCGGCAATGTTGCCCTCGTTGTCGGCAAATACAATGGGCATATCAATGATATTCGAGAGATCCACATTGTTGTTCATCGCTGGCTGCGCTGTCACTTGTCCCTTAGACAGCTGCAACATGGTCATGCCACTAGCATTCTTTATCACTGTGTATTTTTGCTGTGCCGCTGCCGAGGTTGATGCTGAGGCAGCCGTAACAAACTGTGTCGTTTGTCCCGAGGGCGTTTTAAGCGTAAAGATCTGCTGGCCACTGGAGGTGGGTAAGGTCTTAACAATGCTACCAATGCTAGCGTTGCTGCCAGCTACAGTGGGATTCACGCCGCCCTTGCTAATCGTATAGTTGATGAGTTTGCTCTGCGTGGGCAGCGTCTTGAGCTGCACAAATTGACTGGAGGGTATCATCTTGATCTTGGTGCCGCTCGTCAGCGATACAGTCGTCGGTGGCTGCTTGGCAACACTGGGCGTAACCTTTGATACAGTGGCAGTTGCAGCTGCTGCTGTGCCTTCATCATAGTCAAGGGTTTCCTCCAGCATGGATTCAATTGATAGATTCACCTCATCGTTGCTAAGCGGCTGTTTGTCCTGGAGATTGGATTTGACACCAGCGGGAACAACGCTGGGCAATGGACGCGTTCGTGGCCGTCCAACTGTGGAAATGCAAACTGTTAGTCGATGAAACGGGGGGAGTGATTAGCGTTTATAGGCAGGGACCGTAAATAATAAATATGATAACGATAGTAAGAGTGAAATATGTACAATGCTTAATAAATCTATAAAACATATTCTTATTGATACGGTCCCCGAAGTTAACAAGTATTAGATTCATCTAAATTTCGTGCTGATGATTTACCCTTTCGCTTTACCGCAAACGGATCAATGAGGCGTGAAGTCTTTGGTTTGGGAAACTTTGGTGCACGTATTTCTTGATGTTTTGATTTCGGTTTCGGATTAGTGGAGTTAGTGGATTGGTGTTAATGAATTTTGAGGGTGGGATTACAACGTGCAGCATCATGCAGGAGTAGAACATGCGAAATTGTGAGGTACGATTATGATATATTAGTGATTAATGGATGATTAATAGCGTAATAATGTGCAATGCATTTTGTTTGTCATTAATTTACTCACTGTGAGGCACAAATTTGGTTTTAATGGTCTGCACACCGCCGTCCTCCTGACCATCTTGAGCTTTACGCTTGCGGGCCTGTGTCAGCTGAGCCTTGTTAGCGTTGCCATCAGCCAGAACGTGTTGCTGCTGTTTGGATGTACGCTGATATGAATTGCTGCCAAGCAGAGACGTGGGCATACGTGGACCTGGAGGATTGCTCAATGTCTTATTGACAAAATCATAGACCTCATCCTAGAAATAGAAATAAAGTGTTTAATTTGTAATACAATTTAAATGATGTAAGACATACCACAACCATAGAATCAACCATGGCCTGTGTAACACTTTCGATGCGTCTCTTGCTTTTGGGTACACGTAATGCATCATCGGCACTGCCAACCACAACCAATGAGGATTCAGACTGCATGCGCTCGCGTAGCCCTTCCATTTCTTCCTGGCTGTTGCGTGCTGAGTTCTGTCCGATGACAAACAAAATTGGCGCCTTAATGTCCAGCAAACGATCGTCGGGTGATCCTCGAGGACCACGCAACGTATTGTATGCAAAACCCATGCAAATCACACACGCAACACTCTCCGACATGGCCACCTGCAATGCGAGTGCGGCGCCAGCGTTGAAACCAATAAGAATAATGCCACGATTGGGATTCTCAGTGCGCAGCTCGTGAATGCGTACGCGTGTCAAGGAGACAATTGTCTCGGCCACCTGATCTAGGTTTTGTCGCCCAACGCGATCATCTAAAAGAAATAACATAGAATAAACATACAACTTAATAAATATTAACTACTCTGCACTTACTTGTGTTAGGCAGCGTGATTTGCACGACTTGTGTTATGGTTGCCAAGGCCTGATACCACTGCTGCATGCGATCGGGCACTGGGCCACTGGTGGGCATGGTTGGCACTGCTACCATAATAGCATTGTGCATCAGATGCCTTGATTTGGCCAGAATTTCTGGTTGCCAACGCTTCTTCATCACAGGAGCTAGCAGCTCTTGGCTATTGTTGAGTGGGCGGCTGAATAGCATCTTGTCTATGAGTGTGGGAAGTTTGCTCTTCAACGTTTGCATAATGTCCAAGTAGGATGCCATGTAGGATGGAGGTAGATACTCCATGAGTAGAGCATGCAGCCATTGTGTAGTTCTTGGCTCCCAAGCAACACTAGCCAAAGCACGACGCATACGAGAGCTGGACTTGTCAACGGCCACACGGCGATGGACTGCCTCATGCTGGCGCTTATCGTTGGCAAGACGCGCCAATTGATCCTGATCCAGTATAGTGGCAACTTTATCAAATAGTATTTCTTGCATGTTAGTCCAGCCAATGCTACAAATGTAAAAGGATTAATTTTAAATCAACTAAAAGTATATAATTTTCGCTTACCGATTAATGCGAGTCTGCCAATCCTGCTCGTCTGAATTATTATTTCTCACATATTTGGCAATACGTGCACACTCATTCATAAGCTCTTTAGCTGCGATTTCGTCGTAAGGTGGCACATGAGCTACGTGCTGGGATTCGCCTGATTCCTCGTGATTGGGATACGTGTGGCATGTCGGACACTGCGGAGCATGACGCACTAGGATTGTACGAGCTGGGGCCAAACCATTGCTTATGGTTATGTCCGTACGTGGGGGATCACGCATATAAGTATGCTCCATGGATACTTCACTGGGCACCGAAATAGTGCTCGACTGCATGAATGACAACAATAACTCATTAGTATTATAACGATAAAATTAAGAGAACATAGTTGAAATGGAATGGCGTGCTGGTTAGACAGAGTGGTATTGATGGATGGATTAAATGGGAGTGAGGAATAATCTCAATTATTTATTATTACACTCTCTATTGAAATCGGCGTTGTCACCGCTGTTGACGCTGATTTAGGCGGCGAACTCAATATGGAGGCAGCACTGCCAAGCTGTCCGGCTTTAACCACATAGTAGGAGCTATTATTTGTTGCTCCTGCTAATTTTGCATTTGCCGTTATTGTTGATGCGGATGTTGCTGTTGTTACTGTTATTGGAGCTGCAGCTCTAGTTATACTGGTATTTGTGTTTGTTTTTGGGTGTGTGTGTGTTTGTATTTTTGTGTATGTTGTACCAGCCCTGGCAATAAATTTGCTCGGGCTATATGTAATAATCGAAGAGCTTGTGGTGGCCGACGACTGCATCTTTGGTTTCTTCTCCACCACAACAATTTCATTTTTGTTGCTCTTCGTTGGTTTTATTTGCATCATTTTCGATATATGTATGTGTGTAACTATTACTGTATTTTATTTATTTAGTTTACTCGCTGACTGCAGAATTTTCTTCTTCTTTAACTTGCGTGTTAGCGCTCTTGGCGGTGTTTTTTATAATCCACAATACACTGACACTTGTATAATTAAAATTTACTTAAAAACCGTCACACATAATTGGAAATTTTTAACAAATTTGATATATTTCTAATAAGTTGTTGTTTTTCTGTAGAAATCACTGCCTGCGTTTTCGCAATTAAAACATGGCGTGTGCTGGACGGCGTTGCCAGTGCGACTAACAGAGTATGTAACTGTACACAAATGTGGCAACGCCAAACGCATTACTGACTACCAATATAAGCAGTTTCCCACCAAAAATAAAACAACATTCTTAAGCCGCATTATTCATTAATGGCAAAAAAGACAACGCCATAAAGCCTTTCTTACCGTTTCGCTGGGCGTAGGAGTTGGGACCAGCAAGTTGCTTGTAATCGGCTGATGCTTTTCACCATCTTCCTGCGCAACATTTTGAGCAATGTGTCCACCCTTTTGCACAAAATTGTTAAAGCACTCGAAGAACGAAGACATTTCCTATGTGCCCGGTTCAATAATTTTCACGTAAACTTAATCGCACGCTTTAAAACGTATAAACAAAAGCCAAAACATCAAAATGCGAGCGTTGCTTGCTCAAAATATGTCAAGATTTTAAAAGTGTTGCCACTTTGTACACAAATAGTGTTTTTGAGCACTGTTTGTAAACAGCTGTTGACTTGTTTTCCCATTATATTGACAGGTAATATTATGTTTTTTTTTAAGAGCCACAATATTTGATCGACTGGCAATTTTAAATAGTTCACTCGGTCATTTTTAGAACATGCAGTCGTTTATATACAATATTTACTATATTTTCTTTTATTTTTTAAGGGTAAAAAAAGCAGTCAGATAAAAGAGAAACCATTCTTAAGAAAATAATGCTTATACTGATTTCCACAAAAAGAAAACGATATTGTTTACAAATGACCTGTTCATTTGAACTTATTCCGAGCGAACCAGCAAATCTTGTGTTAATTGCCCATCTCTAGTTAGCGTGCAGCTTTGTTTTTATTTTCCAAACGTTTTGTGCAGATTTTCACAGAATTCTTGAGTAAATACTGGCAAAAATACAATAATTTTGCATCATGGAGGAGCTGCAGCAGTTGGAATACCTTTCGCTGGTATCCAAAATCTGCACCGAGCTCGACAATCATTTGGGTATCAATGACAAGGATTTGGCCGAATTCATAATTGATTTGGAGCAAAAACATCAAAGCTTCGACTCCTTTCGCAAGGCCCTATTGGAAAATGGAGCGGAGTTTCCCGATTCTCTGGTTCAGAATTTACAGCGAATCATTAATTTGATGAGGCCCACACGTGCTGGCGGTGATTCAAAGTCTGCACTGAATGAGAGCAACAACAAGAATGACAAGAAATCGCAGCTAATGAAAATGTTCCCAGGATTAGCGTTGCCCAACGATAAATACAGCAGTAATAAAGAAGAATTGGATGAAAAGAGCGAGGACTCCAAGAGCAAGCTTAGTATCAAAACTAGTGAAATGAGTGACGTGGATGCGGCCATGATGGAATTGGAAGCTCTGGCGCCAGGTGACAGTCACATGGAGCGCAAAGAGGTGAAGGAGAGCAAGCGCCGAAATCGCTCCAGCTCCAGAGATAGGCTTAAGCACAAAGAGCGAGAGCGCAGCAGAAGTCGCGATAAAGAGAGATCACGACATAAGGACAGAGAAAGTGAGCGGGATAGGGGCAAAGAGCGTGACAGAGACCGGGAGCGGGATAGAGACCGAGAGCGGGATAGAGACCGAGAGCGGGAGAGAGACCGTGATCATGAAAAAGATCGTAGGCGCCGTCGCAGTAGATCACGCGAAGATCGTGATCGTCGCAGGCGTCGTTCGAGTTCCCGCGATCGTGATCGTGACCGAAGACGACGCTCTCGTGAGCGTGATCGTTCCCGCTCTCGTTCTCGCGAGCGCAGTAGTCGTCATCAGCAGCAGCAGCAGGAGAAAATGCCTCCGCCCACAGCTGTAATGACGGATGATCCTGAAGCAGGCAAAATCTATTCAGGCAAGGTGGCCAACATTGTGCCCTTTGGATGCTTCGTGCAGCTGTTTGGACTGCGCAAACGTTGGGAGGGATTGGTACACATATCGCAGCTACGCGCCGAGGGTCGTGTCACGGACGTCACCGAGGTGGTTGCCCGCAATCAGACTGTTAAAGTAAAGGTCATGTCGCTGACGGGCCAGAAGGTGTCGCTGTCCATGAAGGAGGTGGACCAGGAAAGTGGACGCGATCTAAATCCTCTTTCCCACTCACCCGAGGACGATGAAATGTCGCTGCGGGATTGTAATCCTGATGGTCCCTATGCAAGCACCTCTTCCATACTTAACCTGCAGGGCAACAATGTTGATGGTGATGAGCATGAATCCCGTAAGCGTGTGACACGTATCTCCAGTCCGGAGCGTTGGGAGATCAAGCAAATGATAAGCTCCGGTGTCTTGGATCGCAGTGAAATGCCCGACTTTGATGAGGAGACGGGATTACTGCCCAAGGACGAGGACGATGAGGCAGATATTGAAATCGAAATAGTGGAGGAGGAGCCACCATTCCTCTCCGGTCACGGACGTGCCCTACACGACTTGTCCCCCGTGCGCATTGTAAAGAATCCCGATGGTTCACTGGCCCAGGCTGCCATGATGCAGTCAGCGTTGTCCAAAGAACGTCGCGAGCAGAAAATGCTACAGCGAGAACAGGAAATGGAAGCAGTGCCAAGTAATTTGAATAAGAACTGGATTGACCCACTGCCAGAGGATGATTCATCCCGGCATCTGGCAGCCAATATGCGTGGCATGGGAGCAGCACCGCAGGAAGTGCCCGAGTGGAAGAAACATGTGATCGGTGGAAAGAAATCTTCGTTTGGCAAGAAAACCGATTTAACGCTGGTTGAGCAGCGTCAATCCCTGCCCATTTACAAGCTGCGCGATGATCTCATCAAAGCCGTTACTGACAATCAGATATTGATTGTAATAGGTGAAACGGGTTCCGGAAAGACCACACAGATCACCCAATATCTGGGTGAATGCGGATTCACTGCCAGAGGCAAGATTGGATGCACACAGCCACGTCGTGTGGCGGCCATGTCAGTGGCAAAGCGCGTGGCTGAGGAGTACGGTTGTCGGTTGGGCCAGGAGGTGGGCTACACCATACGTTTTGAGGACTGCACCAGTCCCGAGACCGTCATCAAGTACATGACAGACGGTATGTTGTTACGCGAGTGCCTCATGGAGGCGGAACTGAAGACCTATTCGGTCATCATGTTGGACGAGGCTCACGAGCGTACCATACACACGGATGTGCTGTTCGGTTTGTTGAAGACCGCCGTCCAGAAGCGACCGGAACTAAAGCTTATAGTCACCTCGGCTACACTGGATGCTGTGAAGTTTTCGCAGTACTTCTTTGAAGCTCCCATTTTCACGATACCGGGACGCACGTTTCCAGTGGAGGTGCTGTACACCAAGGAGCCGGAAACAGACTACTTGGATGCCTCGCTCATCACGGTTATGCAGATTCATCTACGTGAACCGCCTGGCGATATACTGCTCTTCCTAACGGGTCAGGAGGAGATTGACACTGCCTGTGAGATTTTGTACGAGCGCATGAAGAGTCTGGGACCAGATGTGCCAGAGTTGATCATACTGCCAGTGTA
Organism: Drosophila acutilabella; assembly: GCA_035046005.1. Taxonomy (NCBI): domain Eukaryota; kingdom Metazoa; phylum Arthropoda; class Insecta; order Diptera; family Drosophilidae; genus Drosophila; species Drosophila acutilabella. The sequence goes on along the minus strand of JAWNOK010000024.1, from coordinate 7,235,910 downwards.
TTCTGCTCTACCCTCCGAGATGCAGACACGCATCTTTGATCCAGCTCCGGCTGGTAGCCGTAAGGTGGTTATAGCCACGAATATCGCGGAGACTTCGCTTACCATCGATGGCATCTTCTATGTGGTTGATCCTGGATTTGTCAAGCAGAAAGTGTACAATTCCAAGACTGGCATGGATTCATTGGTGGTTACGCCCATTTCTCAAGCAGCAGCCAAACAGCGAGCAGGTCGTGCTGGACGTACTGGTCCAGGCAAATGCTATCGTCTCTACACGGAGCGTGCCTATCGGGATGAGATGCTGCCGACGCCAGTTCCTGAGATACAGCGTACCAATTTGGCCACCACTGTGCTGCAATTAAAGACCATGGGCATCAATGATTTGCTGCATTTCGATTTCATGGACGCACCGCCAGTGGAATCACTGGTCATGGCTCTAGAGCAGCTGCACTCGCTTTCCGCTCTCGATGATGAGGGTCTTCTAACGCGACTTGGACGTCGCATGGCTGAGTTCCCACTGGAACCCAATCTATCCAAAATGCTCATTATGTCCGTAGCACTACAGTGCTCCGATGAGATTCTAACAATTGTGTCCATGCTCAGCGTGCAGAATGTCTTCTACAGGCCCAAGGACAAACAGGCGCTGGCCGATCAAAAGAAGGCCAAGTTCAATCAAGCGGAAGGTGAGTCTAAAGCAAATCTATTGAAATTCTTTATACTAATCTTATTTATCTTCTAGGTGACCATCTAACGCTACTGGCAGTGTACAACAGCTGGAAGAACAACAAGTTCTCCAATGCCTGGTGCTATGAGAACTTTGTGCAAATCCGCACACTGAAGCGTTCGCAGGATGTGCGCAAACAGCTGCTGGGTATCATGGATCGACACAAGTTGGACGTGGTCTCGGCGGGCAAGAATTCTGTGCGTATACAGAAGGCAATCTGTTCGGGATTCTTTCGCAATGCGGCAAAGAAGGATCCACAAGAGGGTTATCGCACCCTTGTGGATTCTCAAGTGGTCTACATACATCCATCGAGTGCGTTGTTTAACAGACAGCCCGAGTGGGTTATCTATCATGAATTGGTGCAGACAACCAAGGAGTACATGCGTGAGGTGACCACAATTGATCCCAAATGGTTGGTGGAATTTGCGCCTTCATTCTTCCGCTTCTCGGATCCAACTAAGCTCAGTAAATTCAAGAAAAACCAGCGACTGGAGCCGCTCTACAACAAATACGAGGAGCCAAATGCTTGGCGTATTTCTCGTGTTCGTCGACGACGCAATTAAGTTCCACATTCGCTGTGATTTCGTTTTGTATTCAATAAACTCTTAAGTAACAATTTAAAATTAAGTTTAAAGGTGAATTTGGTTTATTAATATCCCTTATGCCCGCGGAAGCGCTGTCGGTTGTCCAGCTGAAGTAGATATATAGGAATTATTATTTAATTCAGAGAAACTCCCTGCGTGCTACTTACCAGCGAACGTTTGCATTCGTAGAAGGTGTTGCGAAGCACCTGGCACTCTGGCGGCACACTGTTATCTTGCAGGCACTGGCGCGGCGTTTTCTTATCCAAGCGACAGCATTCGCTCTCCAGCAAACACATTTTCAGATCGGCTCGAACGCCGGCGCAGGCAGTTTCGTCTGCCAGCTTTTCATTTCCCTCGTAGCGCATCATATTGATAAATTAAACTATTTTACTTGCTCCAAACAAATTTGTTACCAAATCGGCGTAAACAGCTGTTTATAGTCAGTGCTGTGTAAGGTTTGATTTCGTAAATATCGAATATATTAGTATTTTAATATAGTGGTTAATGTTTGGCGCGGAGTATATTAAATTTTAAACAATTATTTTATTCATGCTACAACACCAATTAATATTTAACCAATTTTAATTGGATTTTAAATAAAATAAATGTAAAAACTCTGCTATCTGCGTTGTAAAAGTTCATATAAACAAAAATATTCGATATATCGGTGGCGCCACCGATATGTTAGCAGCTGAAATGTCCCCACTAATCCCCAAACAATCTGCTTTCGGCAAAACAAAGCGCTATCCAAGAGAACACAGAGTTATTGGTTTAAATGTAGTTGAAATAGTTTAAGATTTAACGTAAAATGGTCTATGATGAGCGCAGCGATGGCAGCAGCTCAAGCGATGCACACGACAGCTTTCAACGTAGCATGTCAACAAAATTGGGATCTCAACAAGTCTCGATGCCGAAACACATTCCCTTTCCGGAGCACTCAACGACATCCGAATGGCTAAGCGAGCTTATAATGTGCGCCTTCACGATGGGCGCGGCAATTGTACAATTTATTAACATTTATCGCACAAACTGGTGGCTGCCGTGGTTTCAAACCCGACACATGGTGGTAAGACAGTCGTGTATTTGTTGTTTTATGTTGTATGTCTAATTTAATGATTTGTTGCTTGCAGAACATTGAATTAATTGATCCATACTTGAGGTATCTTATCCTTATACTAAACACTCGTCGCGTTCTCTACTGCATGCTCTTGGCCAAGTGGAAGAGCGGCGAGCGACGCCTATTGCGAATGGCCATCAAATATCTTTTTGGTGGTCTGGTACAGGCGGGGATCGGTTACTGTGCTTTAAAGCTGTATCAGCAACACACATACATGCTGCTGTTCTATCTGAGCTATCCGTAAGAACACCTCTTACTTCTATTTGTTGAAATTCTTACCACTTTCATTTCAGTGTTGTGGTTTATCTAATTATCTTTGGCTTTCAACTGGAGCCGTTTCTGCGCACCCGCTTTGAGCTGCCTGGTGTCTATATAAATGATATGCCTGTGCATAGCTGTACGACAAATGCCAACCAAATTCGTGATGAGATTGAAATGCTGAGACATGACTTTAACAAACGCTTTAAGCAGTTAATATTTACTTGTATGCTCAATGCCTATATGGTGCTGATTCCCTGTCTGCTGGCGCTGAGCGTTCAGTATAACGTAATGCGTGCAGCGCAGCACTGCATTATTGTGTGCCTGGGCGCATTTAGCTTGTCGGCAGTGTTCCTTTATCCAGCCAAATACAGCGACACACTGCATCGAGCCACCTTGCATTTGGGCAGTTGGCAGCGCATGGATCGTGATACTCAGGCGGCACCCTCACAACTCATCGCGGCTGCCAATGCACAGAACTGGTCCAAGTATGGTGTCTATGGACACGCTACTGTGGTTAAGCATAATGGAGCTCTCTATCGCAGTCATGGACTGATCACAGTGGCCACGCCAGGCAATGCCAGCCATGTGCGTTTCTATGTAAGTAAAATGACTACCAACCAAATTGGTTTTTCTTGCTCATACTTCTTGTTGGTTTTGCAGAAACTGTTTCACAATCCCACCGTCATCTATTCAACGCTGGCTACTCTGCAGGCGGCTGTGCTGCTGGTGGAGATTGCCTCGCTGAGCGCCGCCACTGTTGAATGGCATTTCGTGCTGTCCATTAGCTTTGTTGCATTTACCAGCATGGTTGCCTTCTTTAAGCTGGTTAGAGACTATCTAATTACCAAACATCTCTATAAGGCTGAGTGCGCATCCATTTACAATTAAGTCATCACTTTTATGCCAAAAAGAGTTTGATTATTTAAATCACAAATAAAATTTATTCAAGAATATCCACGCAGGCTCAATAAAATTTTAATTATCAGTCCTGGACTTATATATTTACAATAGGTTTAATACAATAAATTTAACCACTGGTCGAAATGCTTTGGCTTTTGTCCCGATATACCCAGGAGCTGCCCTGTTTATGATCACGCACCTCTATGCCATGACGATCTAGTAAATCTCGTAGCTGATCACAGACGCGAAGAAGTTCGAGATTTTTTGGATTGATTTTAACGGCATCCTTACGTAAACTGCCGCGTATCTGTAGGATCTCTGCAACCAGTGCATCAACGTCTAAGCCACTCGAGGCTGCTACCGTTTGTGTCTGTTCCTGAACGGCTGCTGTGACACCGAGCTGCTTAATGCCAAAAATATGCATGGATGTGCTAATGAAATTACCAGCCGCAATCAATAGCTGCAAACAGTGTGCTGGTTCCTGCTCTGCGTCGGCTTCCTGTTCGTTAATGCAGCGACTTATGCTAGTCATCTGGTCCAGCAGAACGCTTATCGCTCGCGCCGTGTCAAAGTCATCCCGTAGACAATTGTCAAACTCTTTAGTCATGTGTTTCAGCTGCGCCCTCAGCGCACCCTCGTCCAGAAACTTTAAAGGCTTTTGGAATAGCATGTAAGCATTGAGATCTGCATGGAAGTTAACGAATTTGCGTAACGTTTGACGGGCCGTCTGCATTAACTGATCGCTGTAATGCATTGCATTGCGGTAATTGGACAGCAGACAGGCCATGCGGAACTCATCGGCGGTGTATTGCGTCAAAAAATCTCTTAAGAGTATCGTGTTGCCAAGGGATTTGGACATTTTCTCCTGTTCACCAGCCACGTAGAGTTGACCCGTGTGCAGCCAGTAGTTGACCCATTGATTGGTTTTAAAGTGTGCACAACACTGTGCTTCTTCGTTCTCATGATGGGGAAAACGCAAGTCCAGTCCTCCAGCATGGAAATCCAATTTACTGCCAAAGAACATGCCCGCAATGGCGCTACACTCAATATGCCAACCTGGACGCCCATCACCACCCCAGGATGAACGCCAGCTAGGTTCGTCAACCTCTTTTCTAGCTTTCCACAGCGCAAAATCTGCAGCATTGCGTTTATGCTTGTGTTTATCCTTTTGGTCATCCATGCTAATCCTCTGTAGCTTTCCATAATTCGCACATGAAGATACGTCAAAATACACCGACTTGTCCTCGGTTACATAGGCCTTCTCGTCCACCAAGAGTTGCTCAATAAAACGCTGGATGGACGGAATATTGGAAGATACATGAGCACGTAAGTTGGGTGACTTCACATTTAACAACTGCATATCCTGTTTAAATTCTGCATCAAATTCTCGTGTTAGTTCCAGCCAGTTGCGACCAGTTTCACGGCTACGTTTTATAATCTTGTCATCTACATCTGTGATATTCATAGCAGTTACCAGATTAAATTTGAAATAGTCCCGCAAGATACGCTGTACAATATCCACCTTGACATAGGTGCTTGCATGCCCCAAATGCGTTGAGTCGTACACAGTGGGACCACATGTGTACCAAGTGACCATTTGCGGATCGTTTAGCACCAGTGGCACTTTACCACGCATGCTGTGATTGTACACACTAATATCGGTGTGCTGGCCGTAGGGCTTCTGCCAATAGCTGCTGGGTTCCTGAGCATGTTCTTTATTTGAACTTAACTGTCGGCGCCATAATCGGATATTTCGCATAGAGATTTGTAAGTCGTCTAAGCGGCAACTGATAACAGAGAATGTTGTATCAGAAAATGAAAAAAAATATTAACCGGCTGCAGTTTACTTACATTTTAAGCATAATTTCTGTTAGTAAGAATCAATTTTATTACACTTTATACAAAAATTTGTTATTCACTAACAGCTGATGGCAGACAACGGCAGCTGACCGGCGATAGCGATAAGTCCACGATATAATTGACTGCAAATTTATCGAAGTTATTTGAGCTAATGGCCGTTGTTTTAGTGCAGCCCTGAATTTGTATAGGCTTGGAAGTTTTAATATTTAAGGCAAGATGAATTTAAGTAAACGACAACATTGTAAAAGGTGAGTGTGTAAGTTTAGGGGATAGTATGATACATTTTATATAAACTTGCGCTTAAATGGGCACAGTATGTGGCAAATACCTGTAGCTAAAAATTCGAAATTACATAGCAAAGCTGCCATTTCCCTGTGCACTTTCTATTTTCTAATTGTTGGAGAGCAGTGCATGTGTGGGTGTGTGTGTGGTTGCATACGGACAGGCAATATACAAAAACAAATTTTCAAATTTGTATCATTTTCTTAATTCGTTACTGCTGTGCATGAGAGCGTCAGCCAAGATCGCAATGTAAATTTGTTGTCGTTTTGCCCTGGCGCTCTTTTTTTATAATGGTTCGTGAGCAATGCATGTGCATGTGTATGTGTAAGTGCATGAGGCAAAGCAGGGTACAGCAACAGTTTTTCATATTTCGTTTCTTATCTTGATTCTTTGACGAAGCGCCCAAGATCGTCAGAAAAGATTGAGCGTTTTGCGTATCGTTTTGTTGTTGTTGTTTTTTCTACAAGTTTGCACTTGTAAAAGTAAGTCTGTATGTATTCCTTTTGTGTTAGTGCATAAGCTAATCGGTTGTCTGTTTTAGTAAATGATTTGCAGCTTTAGGGCATGTCTATTGTGATTTTGTGCATGAATGTGACACAATTATTATTTAATTGAAATTTTACTTTGGACCGAAGAAAAGTAGCACATAAAAAGTGAAAAAGAAATTGGGACTTTGGTGGCACAATTTCATGCGGTAAATCAATAGAGGTAACCACTCTTTAAATAGCAAAAATCGTACGCACCACGTGCTTGGTCCAAAGTTTGCCAAACACACGATGCGTAAGCAAAAATAACCAACATTGGGGTCAAGGATATTAGGAACAAAGCTGGTGGGCAACTCACTGGGCAGCCAAAAACAAATCAAAATAGGCACAACGAAAGTGTAAAAAAAACCGAAGAAAAATAGCCAACTAGTATTTGGGTAACTAAATTAAATGTGAGTTAGCCATTTGCTGTGACCAAAGCAGCTAAAAGAAAAGAGGTTAAGTTAAATAGCAAACAAATTAAAAGAGCGTTATAAGGCGACACCAATTTGCCACAATTCATTTCATTTCAATCTGGATTTTCCCGTATATTGTGCAATCATCGTCCTTTAAACGGTCAATTACAATTTCACAGATTTTCCACACAAAGGCTTGGCCTTTCCACACTCCTTCGCTTTATGAGCAATTGATATTAATTTACCGACCCATTACCCATTATCCATTGTCCAGTGAGCAGTGGTCATTGCTTATGTCGGTCAATCCGGTCAGCACTATGAGCACATCGCGTGAAAATATTTGTTCGTCCAAAAATGAGAAATTAGCATGAGCAACCATCAGCTTGTTGCTACGTGTGTGGCATGCCCCACCTTTTGCTGCAAGCATGTAGGGTGCAGTTTAAAATAATACAGATTAGATTGAAAGCCAAGTCAAATTGGCTTGCCTTTTTCTTCTCCACTTTTTGGGGGCTGGCTACCATTGATTAAGGTCAGCAGAACGATTACCAGTACTATATGTGATTGAAAGCCCAGCCCGGAAAAAGTCAAAGGATTTTGGCATTTAATTGCTGCAATTCCGACTGATTATTGATGGGGAAAAAAATAAAAAAAAATTGTGAGAAAAACGCAACTAGCCGAAATGAATTAAATACGACAAAACTAAAACTAGGAAAAAAACAAATTCAGATCTACGACCATAGAATGTCAGTCTAACTGAAAGTATCAACAACAACAACAACAATAGTATAGTATACCGCCAGTGGCAAGTTTTCATGTCCAAGGCGTATTTATGTCAACCGGAAGTAGGTTTACTGACCCACGTATACGTTTCAAGCGGCGGACTAGCCGACTAACCAAAGCACCCGACTTGACTCTCCATCTACGTCTTCGACTCCTTTTGGGCTGCCTTCGGGCTGCTAGTGGACTGGACAGCGCTACTACGAGGGCTAAGCGCTAAACTTAGGCAGGACGACGCAAGTGCCAAGTATAAGAAGGCATTTTCTTTTAGCGGTTTACGGTTTAGTTTTCCAACGAACGGCGAGTGCATCGGATCGATGCAAAAATCGCGTTGTGCTGAATCTCAACACGGTTGAAATAACTGTTTGTATGTACAAATATACATAAAAAAAATGCCTCTGTTTTTTTTGTTGCTGTTTTTCAAAAGCAACATTCGAAATTCCAAGTGTAAATTAAGGTGTACGACCTAAGCAACATATAATTAAATCAAAAGTGTGTTAACACACTCAACTGTGTTTTTTTGTGTTATGTATTGTTGGTTGTGGCCTAAAGAACTTTAGTTGCCCAAAGTTTTAAAATTAAAGCCGCAGAAAAAACCAATATTGAAAACGTGAACTTAAATTTGAATTGAAATGTTGTAAAGCGACGCGAAATCGCCAACATTTTAACCTGAATGGAAATTTGCTATCACGACACTAGCCAAGGATTTTCCTTCCAAGCGCCTTTTACGGAAAATCCAGCTAAGACTGTGTTGTTGCACATTAAAAGACCTGCTTCTAGTTGTTTTTGTTATTGTGGTTGTTGCTGGGCATTTCATTTTCATGTTGCAACAGTGCGCCGTGTCATGGCAGGAGTCGAGCGTTGGTCATTCAGTTGCTGGTTGTTGACTTGTCGGCTCGGCACAAGGCGAGACTCCCAAATTGTTGCTATATTTGACCCCCTAAGCCTAAGCCAAAGCCAAGGAGAAGCCAGTTCTACACTTTGTTTACTGCGCCTGTGTGTTAGCCACTCACAAACACAGACGCTCATGTACACACACACCTCTACAAACTTGGCTTAGTTGTGTGCTAACATTTTACATAATTTTAAAGCCACAACTTCTTTAAAAGTTCGCTGCTGTGCAGATAGTTTATACCTACGCATACTGAGTCTGCCCAGTTGGCCTACATACATACACACACACATACATACATGCACAATTAACTGCACATCGCGTGCCAGAGTCATGCCAACAGGTGCCACGCGGCTTGGCATGAAAACAAGTGGACAAACCGCACGCTATTCAAGCGAAACTTGCAAGCGGCTCTTATGAGTTTATTCAGTGTGTGTAGTCTTGTGTTTAGCGGCGAAAATTCATAACTCATTTGCGGCGAATTCGGGACTTCTTATGCTGACTTTATTAAAGCATACTTTCGAGCGTTAGAGGAGGTTTAAAAGTGATTTATTTTGAAATATAGTTAAATTAGCATATTAATAGCAGCATAATTAACATAAATTTGTACACAACATTTATTAACTGGGATTTAAAGGTGTGTGACAGTGAAGTGTGTACGATATGAAGTCTATATTCGGATTATTTTATTTTAAATTTAAAAAAAAGAGTATAAAAATAGTATATTTGGTAAATAGTACAACAAATCTTAATTTAAAAAATTATTTTATAAAACAAATCTAAAAAAAGAACGTTTGGTTCTGCCAAAGATTCTACGATTAGATCAAATTAGATTTTTTTGTAAAATACTATTAAAAATGATCATTGGTAATGGTTTAAAAAATTATTTTTCAAAGCATAAAGTAAAAAACAATTTAAAGATTTTTGTACATTATTTAAATACTTTCATTTCGAAGCATGAAAGCGTCTTAAGCAATTAATTAATTTTTTAAAATATGATTTACAATTGTTGCAGATGTTGTTACTGCTGTTGTAGATAGTTGAATTTATTGCACTGATATTTAAATGGAAATATTCAGTGCAACATTTAGTGCAACCGAATGCAGCAATTTGCCACATGCAACTCAAATCGTACTCATAATCTGGACACGCACAAGTTATGCTCTCGTTAGCGAACATCATCATAGAAATGTGATATGTCGGTTGTGTGCACAAACTGACAAATACCCTGTACATGAGGCAAACGAATATGTCTATGCGCTTAACGAAGAGCTAACGAAAGGTTTAACATATCCACTGTGTTGTCAGCTGTACAGGGTATAGGCATTCGCTGAACTGTTAAGCTGTCTGGCGTTTTATCAGCTCAACACTGTAAGATACGGGGTATACCCATTAGAAAATACACACACAATACAAATAAAAATAATAGTAAATAATAATTACTGTGATTTTTTTTTTGGCATCGTATTCGCTGCTGTCTTCCACACTCGTACATTGGCAATGAAAAATTTGCAGCTACTCGTTTTTTACGTTGCACTTGCCCCGGGTCTTCGACTGGGTCTGTGACTGGGTCTGAGGCGGGACTGTCTTCAGTCTTCAGTCGGTCCGTGAGGCTTCGCGTGTTTGGTGCACTGACATTGCATTGGCCAGAAGGTCTATCTGACAGTCTGCTATGCCTCTAAAATTGGATATGTTGTGAGTGAGTGTGGTAAATATTTGTACTTGTTTTTTATTTTCTATTTCGCACAAAGCGTATTTCACGTCCTTTCACACCTAGTCTGTTTTCTAGCGCCAGGCTCGAAGGACTCGAATTTACAAGACTTGAGTAAAGTATTTAGAACTATTTCAGTGTTTTAACTAAACTTGTTTCGTTTCTTTGCAGATAAATTATATACAAAACTATGGCAAACTTTCGAACCTTAGTGTGAAATCACAGCGAATTAAGTGCTTCCCACTCAAAATACCACTAGACACCACTGGGAGAAGAGAGAACGGGCGAGGAGAGCACAAATGAAAAATATAAATCATGCAGCAGACATTGTCATATTCATCATCGCCATCACCCACACTCATATCGGCGATAACCCATCCAATAAGGTCACCCAATCGACCCAATTCGACGGACACCGCCACATCGAAGCCAGCCATAATATCGGTCGACTATAGCTACGATCCCAATAGCATAATGTCACCATCTGCCCACAGCCATGACACTTACAATCAGCGGAATCAGCGAAGTTCCGAGGGAGTTACCTCGGAGGTATTGTATTTGGAGAAGGCTAGTCCAAGTCATCAAACGTATAGCAGTCTATTTGGTGACCCTGTACCCCCACCGCAGCCAGAGGATTACTTTGGCACCGCCGCCTTTGAGACAATACGTGCGGGTTCCGTGGACATGCCCAGCTCGGAGGAGGACACACTTCTTGCTGCGGTGGCGCTAAATACGCTGATGGGTCACGAGGGTCACCGTAGGCTGTTCTCCAATGTACCCTACACGAATCTGAGCAGCAGTAGGAGTGAAACTGCCACACTGGTGCCTATACCGAGACTGCAACCGCCCGACATACAAATCCTGCCGAACTCAAGCGGTGGTTCCAGTTCTGAGCAGCTGGACTCACCCAATTTCATGCTACTAGCACCGCAGGACATAGTAAACAAGCCTAATGCCTATGAGCTTGAGTCGGATCAGGCTTTGGTCAGTACGAGTGAGCAGGAGACCCAAAGTCGGCTGAGGTAAGTACTTGAATTTAAACAATAAGTGCAGTCAACCCAACTCTTCACTCTTTCAGGCCCATCTCTGGTTCGTATGTGAGCTCCGGTTTGGATTGGTATCGTCCGGCTAGTCAGCATTTTGCCGAGTTCAGTCGCATTCCCAAGCTGCGTCCCAGCTCCAAAATGGTCATGTCCATGAAGCACGGGGAAATGCCACTTTCACCACTTGCCACCATGTTGCAGGACTCGAATGGCTCCAGCAGCGGTGGCGAGGAGCCAGTACTTCAAGCCGAGGAACTGCAAATACCCATGAGGTCGCCGGTGCCAAACAGGAACGACACGATTCCCACTCCTACCATGGACATGGACATAATACTCTCGCCAAAGCAGTATTTGCAGCAACAGAAACTGGAGCTGATGCGACGTGAAAGTTACAATACATCTTATGGTCCAGACACGCCTCGAACTCCAAGTCAAGTGCCCGAATCTGGCAATGAGCTGACAGTGACTTCACCGGAGGAGGACATACGATTACAAACCATCAGCGGGGAGATGTCACCAGTGGTATTCAAGGATTCAGTCTCCACAGGTGGTGATTATCGGTAAGACTTGGGATTATGAACACTTAAAAACAGATCTAATTGGTTTTTATATCCCTAACAGCGTCGGAGAGACTCGTCTGCATAAGAAGTCATCTTTTACCATATTGTCAGTGCGTTCTCCAAAGTCATCGCTTACCCATAGTCCCATTGCTACACCAAAAGCCCAGCGACGTCCTCGGGCTGCCGCCGGACGACACGCTTCCATACAGTCCACCACTACCTCGTCTAACGCCGTCCAGCCACCGGTGAGGACGCGTCGCAAATCCTTGACTGGTTCACGACTGCCACAATTGCCCCAAATGCCAGCACCAGGTCAGTATGCCAGTCAGCTGGCAACCGATGACTCGCCACGTCCCTCGGTGCAGTTCAATATGAGCGGTGGCTATAGTCCCAGCAAGTTGGCCAAGCCCACAAAGGGCATACTCCAGCAGAGGGATTCGCTTACCTCCTCGGTGGACACGTATACGCCACGGGTGCAACGGCGTGGTTCCATGCACGCCTCTTCGGGTCTTCTTGAGCCTTTCGGCCAGAGAATTAAGAGCATGGAAACGTTGCCGCTGATCTCGGACTCCTATCGCAGTGGCATACCACGATTCCACCGATCGGCCATGGAACTGCACATGGAACCGGCACATATACCACCGGGCGCACTGCCGCGACCCTTAAGGCCAAATCCGAATCCTACGCGTAAGCAGCGTGGACTGTTGAAAGTAGTCAACAGACAGGAGGACTTTCTGCGCTCTTCTCCACGCTCCAATTGGCTGAGCTTGGAGGATCTGACGAAGCCAGGACTAGAACCCATGCGTATACAGGCACGACGGAGGTCGAGCTCTACGTCTCCTGAGCGTCGTAGCTCAACGCAAACGGCTTCGGATAGACGCAGTTCGAACCTGAGCAGCATAACCACCTCCGACTTTAGTTTCCGCCGACCTTCGCTCTCAACACTGCCAGCGACTGCTCAACGTCGCAAATCCATCTATTTGCCGGGTATGAAGACCACAGGCACGCCAAGGCGACAACCTCTTTCATCCAAGGATCTAAAGCAGCACAATAAGCGTGCTAAAATTGTCAAACCGAGCACTTTGTCACCGATTATTGGCACTCCCAACAAGGACATTCCACAGAGTCCGCTGCACGGCGATGCCTACGAAGCGGCTCACCGGGACACACCCTCAGAGCTGTCAGTACGTCGAGATTCCATATCCCGCATACCTGTGCGTAGCCGTCAGGGCTCCCAGCCCGGCTCCCGTTCGAATTCACCGCAAAAGGACTTTCTCACTTCGGGCAGAAACTCGCAGGCGAGCAACAGTCGTTCTCCGTCACAGACCACCATGCGTAGCAGCTTCGATACTCAGGGATTGGGTGCTATGGACTTTAGATTAACGCCCACTCGATTTAACACAAGCCGTCCAGTTTCTAGGGGTCCGCCCTCCCGACCAAACTCTCGCTTAATGCAATCCAACGATTTAGCTGACAATTCCCGCGCAAACTCCCGCACAAATTCGCAGGCGAATTCGCGTGCAAACTCTCGGCTAAGCGTACGCTCCTCTTTGCGATCCAGCAGCATATCACCGGCTAACATATCCCGCAATAGCCGACGAGCTGATACCACGCCAAATCGCAGAAAATCCATATCAACAAGTCCTAAAAGTCAGACTGGCAGAGGAATGCTCGGACGTCGGATGTCATTAAGTCCAGCGGCTAAGCAAGGAAAGCCATCTCCGAAACCGGAACGCAAGGATTCAACCTTCAGTAGTCAACGTCGTAATTCCCGCTCCCGTATACCAACGAGTATCACTCAAAGTATGAGAGTCAAGTCCGGTTCGCCGTCCAAAAAGAAGTCGGAGAAGTCTAAATCGCCGCAGTCTCCGAAAGGTAAAAAGGCGACAACTGTTTCGGCCAAGTCAACACCAAAGGCTAAGTCAAACAAAGCTGAAAGTGCCAAAAAGAAGTCCACGCTAGTTAGCAAACAAGATACAGTTGTGAAACGCACAGGGACTAAGACACCCGCGACAGTCACTGCTAAAAAGCAACCAACAACTGAACCAAAAACTCCTCAAACCTCGAAACAACAAAAGCAGGAAAAGAAATCCGTTCAAAGCAATAACAAATCGGACAAATCTGCAGCCAAAACAAATGGTGGAAATGGTGCTAGTGGTGTCAGCGGTTTACCCAAGCCACTGACCCGCGTCGGTTCCCAGCAAAACACAAAGAAAGCAAACACCGAGAGCACTGAAGCCAAAACAAAGCACAAAGGTTCACCGGATAAGGCGGAGAGCGCGAAGGATCTTGCAGCCGACAGCACCAAACCGCTGGCGGTGCATGTGGGCAACGCGGTGTTACAGGCTGCAGAGGTTCTGCCCGAGGTCACTGCATCTGCAGGCGGCGGTGTAAAGCGACAGGGCTCCAATATGTCCAACCTGGTGCGAATGAGCTCGAGACTTAGCTTGATTAGCAACAAGAAACGTGGGGACTCCGCACAGACTCGCAAGGTGGCAACGGTGCCAGAAACAGCAAACGAATCCGAGGGTAGGTTATACAGTTACTCGAAATGTATACTCATTTTGGAAGTAAGAAATGTCTATTTAGACCCAGTACTTGAATAGAGTAGGGGTATTTAAAGTCGGTTTGCTTCCTCCAGTATTTCCTACTGTTCTATAGCTTCTAACCTATTCGAATTTCTATACACAGCACCAAAAGCACAAGCTGCGCAATCCGGAGCAAATGCACAACAGCAAACGACATCCAACGATGGTGGTTCAGGCCCAACTGCAACAGGTTCGGTCCATACACCCCAGGCCTTGGAGAGTGAGAGTCACAAAACGATAACTGAGCAATTGACCAGCCTCAAAACCCACGACACCGAATCAGCAGCAGCCACCGAAAGCGGCAACTCATCCACACCCAACAGCATTAGCATGTCTGCAAAGCCACAGGACGCCACATCGCGACTCGACACTGCCGACGGAGGTAACGCCCAGGGTAACGCGGCAGAGTTGCAAAAATCTCCCTTGCCACCAACACAACCCATTGAAGCCGCTATCTCCGTGTTGAATGCCAACGATGCGGATACGCATGCCGCACAAGTAAACGGTCCTGCTGTGACAACAAAGCCCGAGCAGGAGAACGAGAGGTCCAACGGTAAGGATGATCAAGCGGGGGACTTTCAGCATGCCACGCCCACAGCGGGTAATCAAGATGATTTCCAGGTGGATGACAAGCGGCTCTCACCAGATGGACAAGGCTCCACAGCGGGTAGCGGCGGAGTAGCTAAGTAAGTAAACTTCTAACTCATTCTAAGAAATTAGAAGGGAAGGTTAGAAAATAGGAAAAGAGGTTAACTTTTTAGGCAGGTTTAGAAGCGGTTTGGGATAATCGTTTAATTTCATTATGGCTATTTTTAGTTAGTAACTAAATGGAAGTGCCAACATTGGTATAAAATAAATCTTAGTAGCTAACCACTTAGTTTTTAGGCCTCTAAAATGTGTAAACCCACGAAACTGGACATTCCTTGGTGCAAGCCCTTGACAATCCTACACAAAACAAACTTTTTGAAGTTTTCTGTCAACTTGTTTAGTTCAAAAAGAAATTAACTTGCTATATCCATTTTAGCTGACAAGTTTAGCCAACTTGACCTCTCCCAAAAAACTATTTTGAAGGATTTCAGCTAGGTCTAAACGCGCTGGCTTAGCAATGAAATTAAGTAATTGTTATGGCAGCGCTTTTTAGCTACAATTCTGAATGTGTACTAACTTTTTGCCAAGTGCTTAAAGTCTCCAAGTTAAAAAACAGTTGGCGAAAGCCACACACGTACACCCCTTTGGCCAGTTAAAATTTACATACCCGGAAAGGCCCCAACAACAATTACAAGCGCACAAACTTTTGATACACACACACGACTTTACAACGACATAGTATAAATATATATATATATGAAGTTTAAGGTATATAGTGGTATATATGTATGAATATGTATGTGTGTTGCCTTGTGGGCCGCCAAGCCACTCATAAATGCGTCAATAAATCTACGAACCACCTTTTGGGGGTTGTTGGTATGGTTTTGTGGTGGTTCGGGTTGGATCGGGTCTGGTCTGGGCTTAAGACCCAACGAAACGCCTTTAAGGATATCCGTTCGTTGGCTTGTCGTCCTCAAAGCCCGGCGTCCTTCAATGGCGACACTCACACACACACATACCTAGAGAGTAAAAGAAAATGGGTGACGGACCCAAGTAGCACCCGTTTTGGGTTACCTACTACTCTTTTTGTGGCATGTCCAAAGTTTCATGCCGCAATAACAAATCAGTTTCTGCCGGACAATCGCGCCAAGCGCAGCACAACAAAACTTACTCTTAAAAAACAATAGAAACAAAAGGTTTTTCTTAACAAAATTTCGATTAAATCCAGTTTCTTAACTGTTATTAATCATTTGATTCTACATTTTTAGCCATGTTAACGAAAAAGAAAAAGAATTCGGTTATCTTCAACATTGATCTGCCGCAGAATGCACTAATTGATGCGGACAAATATCTGTTTAGGTAATCATCAGACTAAAACAAACAACTAATTACACATACTTAATTTAGTTGCTTTGCAACGATTTCTTTGGTTTCTGTGAAATGTGAGACGCATTTACCAAAACTCAGTGCCAACTCGACCTTTAAGTCGGTAGGTTTGGTTTTTACTTTTGGGCTCGTGAAAAGCAGAAAACAGAAATCAAAGAAAAGTTATTAGCGTGTTGAGTTTTTCTTTCGGCACGTGCTCTTGGCCGGAAAATTGTGTAAGTGTGGCCAAAAAGGCAGGCCTAAATCGTGTGTGTGTGTGTGTGTGCGTTTAATCAGCATACTAGTACTTGCTAATGAAGTTGGCTAAGTAGTTGCTTAGCCGACCTTGAACTTAAAGTGGGATTAATAACCCTTCAAAGAAAATGCGTGGCGTGAAAAACACTACAACCCACTCTGACCTATAGCTATAGCTACTTATAGCTAGTTATGGCTAGTTGTGGCTAGTTATGGCTTTGCCAGTGACTTGTACATGTGCTATGTGAGCTGGGCTCACGTGCACTTCATCTTTATCGTATCGAATGCTAAAGTCATTAAAAATGCTAATAGTTATAATAGCAATGCAACGCGGCGGAACACGAAATCGATTTGCATAATAAAAGTCCTAGTCGCAGGACAACAATTCCTTGCCATTCCACACACCCATAACCTACAGTCCCTAGCTTGTAGCACCCTGCCTCCCTCCATGACCTATGCAAATCACAAGGTCTATGGTTATTACCCATAGTGTAATTAGAGTTGAATGAATTATTGTGTATTATACACTGATAAAAAAGACATTACGTTCTTTAATTCTTATCTTAAATAACTTTAAATTTAGTAACAATTTATGAAAAAAGACTGAACGATTTCTAGATGTTATATAAACCTTTTGTTTCTTAAATAGTTTTGGACATTAACCATTTATAAGATAATTTATTGACTACAGTTGGATTATTGACTAAAAACATAAACTGATATAAACCCCTTGATCCCTGAAAATCTTTGATCTTTATGATCTCTGGCAAAACTTGACTGAATTGATATCGGAATAGTATTTAGTATAATAGTACATATAATAGTATATATATAATAGTAATAGTATATTTCATGCTCGTCATTTATATTGACTAGGTATCAAAATAGTTTAGACATATTCGATTAAAACATTTGCTGATTTTTCATTATAGACTTTTTTCAGTGTACTCTAACAAACTAAGTGCCCTAACTAGATAGCTTTATAGACTTGTAGGATTAATAACTTCGACTAACTGAGCCGCAGTAGATGCATCTATAATACCCCAAACCATTTGTTTTTCCCAGCAGAAGTAGCAGTCAGGAGTTCCTCAAGGATGACGTGCCCAAAGGAGGCATCTGCCGCTGTTGTACCAATTTGTGCATGCGCTTCCGTCGCTCCCACTGCATGCGCTGCTGCAGTCGACGCAAGGAGCGCCTACACGACGCTGTGGAGGAGCAGCCAGTGCTATCTAGCGGCAGAAGTAGCGCCGCAACCACTACGCAAATGGAAATAATTGATGAGACCAAATCAAAGACCAAAATCAAACAAAAGTCACGTTGTTGGCCAATGTCCAGTTGTTGCAAGAGTTGTCGCAAAAAACCCGTAACAGCTGAGGCCAAAGACAAGGACAAGGAGGTAAAAGTGGAGCAAGTGCAGCAACAACATATGACAGCAATGCCACGACCAACAAAACAACAGGGCAAATGTGGTCTTTGCCTGCGGAAGTTCTTTTGCTGTCGTTCGGTGAACAAAGTGGATCCCGTGACAGGCGATGAGACGGAGCTTAAAAAGTGCTGCTTCTGCATACCCTGTAGACGCAAGCGAGCGGCTGTGAGCAGCTCTGAGCCCAAAGTGGCTTGGCGGGATCATGATCCAGAATTGGGCATAAGTGCAACGGATGCAGCGATACTGGAGGGTTCTTCTGTAGCACCGTCCACCACAGCAGCTACAGAAGATATGTCTAAAACGTGAGTATTGAGTGGAGCTTACAGATCTCTAATAACTTTATTCAAACACATTTTAGGAGTTGCTGCCGTCGCTTTTGGCTAATGTTTTTGTGCTGCCGCAAGAAACCGCGACGTGGCTCAGATGCACGACGTCAGAGCATTAAGCAACCGCCACCCAGCGAGGTAAGTTGAACATGATTAATAATTACAAGGCTTAACAACTGTATTTTTTGTAGGACACTCGTCGCAAGCTGCATGTGGATCTGGTGGAGTACACATCCAAGATGAAGGGAGCCATTCCGGTGCTACCACTTTACCTGGCCTGGTTCTGTGCCTTCTGCAATGTCATCTTTCCGGGACTAGGTGCGTTTTCAACACACTAGTTTATAAGTATATATTTTATTTATGCATTTCTTTAGGCACTCTGCTATCTGGACTGTTCTGCTTGTGTGTTGGCATACCGCGTTTTTCGCAGTTTGATAGTGCTCGTGCTCGTATTGGCTCATTTATCATAAATATTATTGTTGCCGTGGCACAATTCTTCACTGTACTCTTCTGTCTTGTCGGCTGGGGCTGGTCTATCTGGTGGGGCACCATAATGCTCAGATGTGCAAGTGAGTTCAATTTGTTACCAGCTTTTATTAGCCTATCATTTATCATTTAATAACTTTTTCAGAGAAACTCAGCAAAATAAAGAAGGTGGAACGTCTTGAGCTGGAAGAGGAACAGCGTCAAGCTGATTTGGCCGCTGCTGCAGATGCGGCGGTACATCGTGTGGAAACCGAGACGGCTAAAACTTAATGAACTAAATCAAGAGAAATGTATCTATTTTGATACAAACAAATTTGCTTCCACTTAATTACACACTTCCAAATGAACTTCCTTGGCAAAGTGAGATCGATGGACAGCATAATCAATTTGAACAAATAAAATCGTCAAACTTCCAACTTCTTTTAAGTGACGTAAAACAAGGAGATTCCAAAAACTAAAAATCACTTCCACATTGTACATACATATCAGTTTAAGAATTTATATAAACTTTTTGCAAATAAGTGACCTTAACTATAGTCTATTACAATTCATAATAGTTTTAATAAAGATACTAGTATATTCAAAATCGTTTCATTTACTTGTAAAGGGACTACACTCGCCTATTTAAACTGCGCGCCATATAATTGCATACCAAATTAAAAATACCAAATCCGATAAGCGTAGCTGTTACGTGTGAATGGCACGCGTCGACATGATATTTAGACATATCGATAGGTGCTATCGATTTCTCCGGCTTGATTGTAGATACTTTGCAACGCCACGCGAATATTATTTCGTTTATTTTGCGCATATAAATTACAAATTTCCACATCTAGATTGAAAATTGTTAAGAATGGCGCACTTGGTGAAAATGGAAAATGGCCAGAGCCAAACTATTCAAGAAATGCTGGGCTGCATTGAACGGTAAGTTTCAATGGTGATTTTTACACTCATCAGCAGTCAACAAATACAAACAAACATAACCTCTATTCTGTGCACAGCTACAATCCGGATCATTTGAAGATACTGGAATCGTATGTCCAGGACCAGGCCAAGAACAATTCATATGATTTGGAGGCTAATCTGGCCGTTCTTAAGCTTTATCAGTTCAATCCGCACATGCTAAACTTTGACATCACCTACACGATTCTGTTGAAGTGCCTCACCAACTTGCCGCACACGGACTTCGTGATGGCCAAGTGCCTGTTGCTACCTCAGCAGATGAAGGATGAGAATATACAGACCATCATCGATTTGGCTGATATATTGGAGCGTGCTGACTTCACATTGTTCTGGCAACGCGCTGAGGTCAATCGCACCATGTTCCGTCACATTACTGGCTTCCATGATTCCATACGCAAGTTTGTATCTCACGTCGTTGGCACCACCTTCCAGACAATCAAGAAGGATTTGCTGAAGGAGTTGTTGGGCGGCATTGAGGACTCCACCCTTGAGAGCTGGATTAAGCGCAACGGATGGAAGCATCAGGGACATGATTTAGTGGTCGTTGCCACACAGGACGATAAGATTAAGACCAAAAACATTACGGAAAAGATTGAATTCGACAATGTGGGCGCACTAATGGCCCAATGTATCTAAGCTAAATCAGGTTTTAATTTCTTACGAGTAGGTAATGTCCAAAATGCTAATGCCAATAAAAATCGGAAGGCAAACATTAAATACAACTACATTCACTTTTATTTTTCCGGAACCGTTTTGAGATGTTCCTGGCTATACACGCACATCCTAATACGATTTACAATTAGTCAACTTTAGGAGTTAAATAAACTAGACACTATGTTGCTTAACTAGACTACACTCTTTAAAAGGCGTTTATGACTGTTTCTTAAACTTTTTCAATATCGGAAATATTTTATCGAACGCATCGTATATTTCCTGTCGCACTTTGGCGCCCGTCAGCACCACTTTCCCGGACACAAAGATGAGCAGCACGATACGCGGCCGCACCATACGGTAGATGAGACCGGGAAATAGCTCCGGTTCGTAGCTACTGAAATTACAATGGGTCAGCACAAGACCCTCCAGTCGAATGGGGAACTTTACATCGCAAGATCCAACCATGTTTTGTATCTTAAAATCCAGGAACTTTGCCTGCAATAGCAAATAAAACTAAAGTTAACAACGAATTCCCTGAATAAGCAATTAGTAAGTGTACTTACTGGAAATCCCAACTTTTGTATGATGCGTGCGTATTTGCGAGCTGCCAGCCTAGAGTCATCCTCGCTTTTAGCTCCAGTGCACACCATTTTACCAGAACTAAAAATTAATGCGGTTGTGCGGGGCTCACGAATACGCATAATAACGGCAGCAAAACGCTTGGGATTATACTCAGCGTTACGGGCATGTAAGGCAATCTTCTTTAAATCCAATTTACAGCATAAATTCACAGTGGACACTATATTTTGCAGTTGTGGCACAATGCCTGGGTCTGCCGAGCCAGGCGTAGCAGGCGTCATTGGTGTGGACGGTCCCATTGTCTGATGTATGTTGCTAAGAGACGCATCGCCGCCAGTACCCAGACCCACAGCACTTCGTTCAGTCATTGGCATCATGTGTGACATCATGCTTTGCGGTGTTTGTGGCTGCATCAGGGATTGTGGAGTGCTACCGCCGGCGTTGCTGCTCTGATTCTGCTGTTGGTATGACGCTGAGGGCGGATAGCTTTGCATTTGTTTGTGTGCCAATGGTAAGGATGGCTCGTGACCGAAAAGACCGCTACCACTGGTTCCATCTGTTACACTCGTCACATTGTTGGGATCTGATTGTTGTGGCAGTGATGCTGAAGCTGTTGGCGGTTCTGGTGCTGCTGGGTGGTAAACTTGGTGTGGTAATGCTTCTATCTGTTGATCGGCGTCGAGGCTGTGATGAATCGGCGTTGGTGCATGCCCAATGCTGGGTATGGAAAAGTTGGGGCTCAGCATATCATCCATTGCGCCGTTCTCTTGCAATTCTTTTAGCGAAAAAACTGTGTTTACGTTAAATTTTTAGTGAAAATATAACTAAAGTCAACGTAAATGGAAAGCCGCGTCGTTTCGCAGGGTTGCGTTAAACTCACATGGATGTGTGTGAGTGTGTGTGCGTGCCGATGAACTAAAAACTGACTCAAAGCAACCCTGTTTAAAAAACAACTTATGGTATCATGTTCACGGTTCTGATTTTCTTCTACACATAAAATATTGTGCGGGTCACTGACACTTTGGAGAAATAAAAAACATTGTGGACGAGGTACCATATAAAAATTGTATATTTATATTAAGTTTGTGAAACAAACAGTTGACTGACCCTAATAGGTTTTTTAAATTCTTATCGATGAATTAATGTAGTAATCGATATTAGTTCCAACTGAAATTTATTAGAGCTGAGCAGTAAGGTGATACCATCACAGTGACACTGAAGTAACGTTTAGCACTGACAGTTACAGTCTGTAAACAAGTATCGCAGTGATTTCATTGTCACTTTATCAATTTAGTCATTGTCGTGACAAAAACTTTTTAAAAGTAGCAGTGACCGAAGTATCGCTCAACTCTAGATTTTATTGTCATGCAACACAACACAATTTATTTTGCCGGCTCAGAGAAGATTCTGCTGTCATAAGCTAAAGTTGATAAAGTGCAAACGTTCGCTCTACAACAATTTTGAATAAAAAGGTAAGTGGCAAGTGGGTGAGATAAGAGTGCAAGCTGATTATCATATAATTACGCCCCACAGTGGAATTCCATTCGGAACAATGAAAAGCGCAAATCATTGCGTGATTTTATTTATCGCAGCTGCAGTCTGCGCGATTTCTACTGCAGCCGCAAAGGACAGTCCCTATAGACAGAGCTTTGTGAATCCGTATCCGCGCTTCAAGTTCTTTAGCGATGGCGTCGATCCCGGAGAGCCGCTATTTCTAACGCCCCTGATTAATAATGCATCCATGCCCAAGGAAGCAGTGCAGAAATTGGCACGAGTTTCTGGCTCCCAATTCCATGGAGTTGAGAGCTACTCTGGCTATTTGACAGTCGACAAGGGCTACAATTCGAATATGTTCTTCTGGTATTTTCCCTCCGAAACAGATCCAGAGTATGCTCCAGTTGTGTTGTGGCTCCAAGGTGGCCCAGGCGCCTCTTCCCTGTTTGGTCTGTTCACCGAAAATGGTCCACTGCAGCTGGATGGACAGGGAAAACTGCAGAAGCGAAACTATACATGGAGCAAAACTCACAATCTCATCTATATTGATAATCCAGTGGGAACTGGCTTTAGTTTTACCGATAATGAAAAGGGCTATGCGACCAATGAACGCGATGTTGGACGTAATTTGCATGAGGCAATGATGCAACTGTACGAATTATTCGAGTGGAGGAACTCCTCTGGCTTTTGGGTCACTGGTGAATCTTATGCAGGCAAATATGTGCCTGCTCTGGCCTATCACATCCATAAGGTGCAAAATGCCATCGATACCCGTGTCTATATACCGCTGAAGGGCGTGGCCATTGGTAATGGACTGTCTGATCCTCTGCATCAGCTGAAGTACGGCGATTATCTGTATCAGCTGGGATTGATTGATGAACACGGCTTGATGCAGTTCCATGCAGCCGAAGAGAAGGGCGCTGAATGCATTAAGAAGCGGGACATGGAATGCGCCTTTGATGTCTTTGATTCCTTGATCAATGGCGACATGACAAATGGTTCCATATTCAGCAATCTAACGGGCTATAACTGGTACTACAATTACCTAAACACTCATCCTGATGCCGGTGACGCAAAATTGGGTGACTTCTTACAGGCTGGCAGTACTCGTCGTGCCATCCATGTAGGTAACAAACCGTTCCATGATTTGGACAAAGAGAACAAAGTTGAGCACTATTTGAAAAAGGATGTTATGGATTCGGTGGCCCCTTGGATTGCTGAGCTCCTTAACTTCTACACCGTGTGTATCTATAGTGGTCAACTGGACATTATTGTGGCCTATCCCTTGACCCGCAACTACCTGAATAATCTCAAGTTCCCCGGCTCCGATCAGTATAAGATTGCCCCCCGTGAAATCTGGCGTATCGATGGCGAGGTCGCTGGCTACGTGAAGCATGCCAGACATTTGGTTGAAATAATGATCCGTAACGCTGGCCATATGGCACCACATGATCAACCCAAATGGCTCTACGAAATGATTAATCATCTTACTCATTACAAGCATTAAATGCTTTGTACTTATCCTACTGCAGCTAAAAAACAGCTTTATATATTAGCAAATACTTTTATGTTTGTCAAACGCTCATTTATAATATTATTCAAAATTGGGTTTTAAACTTACAATAAATTAGACGTTAAAAGGGTTCAAACCGACTTTCTTTATATATACATAGACTTTCTTTTTCCTAATTGTTTTTTAATTTTAACTAACATTTAATTTAAAATTCGCGCTCTCGTTATAGGTGCACAGCTGATTAACAGTGCTGCCATATTCTAAATATTCTCACAGCTGTTAGGCTTACCAGCGGCGTGTAAGAAGACCAATTTTGACTTAGTCTGGTCACCTTAACGATTTGTTTACGTTTTATCGTCATTGACAACATATTGGGCACTGCCTAAAACTCGCTAAAATGTCGAAATCCGATCACATGAAAAGTATTGAGATAATTGTGAAATCAGAGGACCTGGCTGACAAAATTTTGGCTAACAAGCATGAGCTAATTGACTTGGACAAAAGGCGTCAGGACAATCGCGAGGCATTGCGTTTGACGGAAAAGTCTGAGGAGCCCAAGGTGTGGATAACAGTTGGCAGCATTTTGGTTAAAATGAAGCGAGAAAAGGCAAATGAGCTGCTAAAGAAAGGTAAAAGCAATATAACTCATAAACTTCTGCTAATACTATATACTGTTTACAGATCAGGAGCAAATAGAAATTGAAATCAACAAGGTTTATTCCGATCAAAAGATTCTGGTTAACAAACACCGGAATTTGGAATACAAAGCACCTTTTTCGGGCACCAACATACAGCCGTTGACACCACAGGAGAGAGATGCATTGAAAGCGAGTCGTATTATCCCATATTAATGTTGAATAAATTAGTTTTACAATATATTGTATTTTCCTAAATGTTCTTGCGGCGGGAGCCCAGTTTCATGCGTTTTTCAACACTATTGTGGAGCTTTTTTGGCGTAATAAAAGACAAACGACTTGGCAACTCTGTCTGTGGGCTCTCTTTACGCTCACCATTTGTTGTTGCGCCTCGTAATCGCGGTGTCGTCGTTTTCAGTTGTCTCTGGTTGTTTCTAAATTCTTTGAAATTCATCGACTTGCTAAACAATAATATTTAAACAAACTGAACCCAATTGCGGCGCAAATTGGCCACAACGTTTCAGGAAGTGAACAAAATTTAAAAGTTTGACCGATAATTTGTAACAGAAACGTGCGCTTACGTCGGATTGCGTGTGTTTAACGAATTCCAGTGTGATTGTGTGTGTGGTGAATTCAGACCCCTCAACATTGGCCTACCGCCTCCCTCCCCCCCAAAATCTCCTCGTCTCAAGCGGCGTGCAAAAAGTAAATTTTAGTGCAAATAAATTGCTTTGCTTATCTCGGCGCGCGCGTTTGCTTGATATGGTTACGTGTGAGTGTATGTGTGTGTAAATGATCTGTGTGCGTATTTGAGTGTTGTTAATTAATTTACAAAGCCGCCCAGCTTCAGATCCGAGAGTGTGGAGTCTTGCAAATAACATATACAAATTTGTGAATTTGTTGATTTCTTTCGGTTTGGCCGCGCGTGTCATAAACAAGTGCGAGTTTATACAAATTTCTAAGCCGCTATAAGAAAACAGCCAAGAGGAAATCAACAACAAGAGTACAAGTTTTGCCCCTGATAAACCAAAGGAGGCGCTGGCGCTTCATGTACTTGAAAACGAAAGTTCTTTCGCATGCAAACGGTTGCGCATAAAAAACCATACACACACACATACACTCGTATATCCAGTGTCGTACACACAGTAAGAGAAGCACTCGCAGAGCGCGAGAACTGGCAGCAGTAACAACAACAAAAGCAACACACAGAGAGCGAGAGATAGAGAGTAGCAGCAGCGAGGAGGCGCCGTGGCCACTTGGCCTTGAACTTGTGCGGCGCGGGAGCGCAGCGGTAAGTTGGAAATAAAAATGCCTTATGCCTTCCTTTTGGTCTTTTGCTAGTTTCTTCACTTCTTCATTTCTTCTACTGCTTCTCTTCTTCTGTTGTAACTGGTGGAGTCGAGTTGGGTCTATACATAGGCTAAGTTGGTTATTCTGTTGGCTATTTTAAAATTGATTGCTGGCAACGTTGAGTTATTTTTATCGACTCTTTATGGACATTGTGAGCTGAGCTGAGCTAAGACACTGAGGCTCAGTAGAGAGAGCTAGTTTGAAGCTTTAGTTGCAGGTTGACACATTGCTTTCTTTGTGCAACATCAAAACTGCCTCATCCTCATTGGCACTCTCCTTTTGTGTGGCACGACCAGCGTAAACTGCTTTATCAGCACGCTTGGCACTGGTTAAAACTTGTCTATCCACTTTAATAGTTTTGTTTTGCATACCACCGCACTCTCTATCTCTTTTCTTCCCATTGTTACTCTTGTGTGTGCTTTGATTGCAGCATACTTGTCGCATCAAATTAAGTGACTAGCTCACCACATACTCGCCCGCACACACACACACACTCTCTAACATACACAGGCATATACATATAGCAAGCAGTAGCCGGATAGCGGCGACTGATAGCAGACAAGAGCGAGAATCATTGCCTAAACGGTGGATCAACGACTTTTCCCCATGATGCTCTCGTAAATGTGACAACAAGCAGTGCGCCATAACGCACAATGGTGCATTTATATACTTTTTTGGAACTATTAAATAACTTATGCACTAAATTTTACTGGGATTGGATTGGATTTTATTGGGATTGTAAAAATGGGACATGTTCCCTTGATAATTATATCAGCTTTAGTATTTCTGCGTGTCACTTCAGTTTAAAATCGAATTACGTGTAATCACCGGCACGTGAGCTTAATTGCAAACAGTTATTTTGGCTCTCAGTAAGCATTTTGGCTATTTTACATAAATGCTAGCGATGTTCCCAATATGTTGTCAATCAATAGGTGGCTATTTAAAATAATTAACATATTTCCATAAAGTTAATCAATTGCGCCATGGTGCGTAAGAGAGCAGCTTCAATTGCGCTTGTATTGGTGATCCGCAAGCAACTTCTTCGTTCACTTTCGGCAACTGTAATTCGCGCTCAGGGCCAATATCTGTGTGTACTCCTTCATTTATTCTAATCAGACACAAATGCATGTATGTGTGTGGGTGCTCTCACTCTCGCTCTTTCTTTGTGTCCATCTAAGATATACGAAGCAGCAAAACTTTTGTTGTATTTTGTATGTTTGTAGTTTTATTTTCATGATACAAATCGGGAAACTCTTTATCTTTTTGCATTTGTAAAACCCAGAGAGGCCAAAGTATTTAGACTAATACTTACAGTTAAATAGCTTTGTGCATCAATATATTTTTGTTGGGTTTTTTCACATCCAACTATTGCATATATTTAATTATTCATTTTAGTACAAATTTTCCATTTGATTAGCCTGCACTGCACGAAAATTGTGCTAGCAATATTAATTAAAATAAAAGGTTTCTATTTAATATTAATAATAATGAGAGATATTTTTGTTGTTGCTTTCAAATATCTTAAAAAATTATTAATTTTGTGGAATTCTTATTTCTTACCGTGTAAAGATGAGAGCGTTAAATGATTCGCACTGAGATAATAGTTTTTTTACTAACCTGCAATTTTAATATATTAGTCATAATGGGTTAGAAACCTTTGTGCTTTTCTATGAGTAGCAAAATGTGGCTTAAATTTGAAAAGTTACACAAAATTTTCTTAATAGTGCTCTATTTGAACACATGTATAATTTGTGGAGTATTTTGGGGGTAAATCGGCTGCTTTCCTGTATTGATTCTAAGTACATTTCTGTTTGCATTTGGAATAACAAATTGTTAAATAGTTTTACAAGCAAAACGAGTTTTCACGGGTACATAAACGAAAAAAACAACTACAACAACAGAAACAGATAATACCAATGCTAGTTCCTACTGTCGATTTGTTGTTGTTGTCTATTTGTTGCTATTGTTCTCCCAGTCTTTATGTTTGAGCTTTAATATAATTTGTAAAAATATGCGAATTGAATGTTTGAAAACTTGTTTTGACATATAGATTTTTTCGGACACATTTTGGACGCAAATGATTGACTCAGAAATATCCTGTAAATGGTACTGGCTTTTCAGGGTATATGAATGCTAGTTATTCGCTTCTTGTTGTTGTTTTTGTATTTGAGGATCTGCACGGAATTTGCAATTTGTTGGCTGTACACGTAAATTGTAAATTGTAAAAATGTTGCCTCTGCTCCGAGTCTAAATCTGAGTCCAAGTCCGAGTCTGAGTCTGATTAATTATGGGTTGTCGCTTGTCGTTCAAAACTCAAAACTAGACGTTGCCTACTCCCTGTCTCGCTTCCTCTTGCTGTGCATTGCGATCTGAGCAGGTTGTGTGTGTGGGCAAGGCAACAAACAGCTTGCAACCTATGTTGCATGTGTGTGTGTTGGTTCGTTGCAAGTGCAGCGCCGGTTTTTTTTTTAAATTCCGCGTTGATTTGTATTTTATAATTCAGGCACGTTGCACGATCGTTAAATTTTTTGTTGTAAACTTTTTGCACACACTGTCCACCTTTGAATGGGTATCAAAAACTTTTCCATTTACCGATCACACACTCACACACACACACACACATGTACCAGTGTACATACACATGATTCCGTGTTTGTGTCATGTCAATATTGAATGCGAATTTATTAAATAATATTAATTGAATTTGAATTTAAAGCTGATTGCCAGCTGTTTGAGAGCACCCAAGAGAGTTCAATAAGAAAGAGACCGAGAGCGAGAGCGAGTGTGAGTAAGGAAGAGAGCTGAGGTGTCCGGAATAAGGCAGACAAACAGTCGCATTTGTTTGGTGTTTTGTTTAAATGCGTCAGCGACATCGACTTGAGAAATTCAATAATAAAACGTAGAGCATGATAATATGATGCACACATGTGTGTGTTTATGTATGTGCTAGTATGTATATTAAGTACAATTACAACAAGAACGCAAAAGAAAGAAAACAAAAGCAATAAGCTCACCACGCGCTATGTTGTTGTTGTTGCCGCTGCTGCTACTGGTAAAGAGTGCCCCACACACAGACAAACAATATCGTATTGAGCTAGGAGCAGCCACTTGTTGATGTTGACGGCATGAGAGAAAGAGAGCTCAGCGTAATCAAAAGTGAGAACGAGAACGCCAACAAACTCACCATGCGCGCGCGTTTATTGGGCTCTCTCTCTCACTCTCTCTTTGGGCATCGATTGTGGTGTGATACGGCGCACGCCTCCCCTTTTCGGTCCCACCACACTTCCCCGTTGTTTTGTAAACAGAAAAATGTGTGCACTCCTTTGGGCAGCCCCTTCCACTATTTTTTTTCGTGGGCAGTTTCGTGTGCGTGTATTTGTGTGTGTGTTTGAGTTAGTGTATGTGAAACTTATCAAGGTCGTCAGTTGGTGTGTTGCTGCCGCGTTTTTGCTTTTTTTTTTTTTTGCTGTTGTAAGCGGGTTTTTCTACTTACACATCACAACAGCACAACGCAACACACAGCCCCCTTTGCTGGTCGAGTCGCATTCATCCTTTTTGCGCAAAAATTCTTTTGCTTTTATGTTATTGGGTTTCTTGCCTTTTGCCTCTGGTTTCCATACCCATTGCAGGGGGTATTCCTTGCTGTGTTACTCTTTGCTTGTTGTCTGTTTGAAGTGGCGCTTTTGAGTTGTTATTGTTGTTGTTGCTGCTGCCTCCTTGCTACCACCTGTACTATTTAATTTACTTGGTTTACCTTGGCACTTGCCATGTATTCGCTGTTTGCTACTCATCGCCCCACGTTGCTTTTTTCTTTCTTTGTATTTTTTTATGTTTTGGCCCAAAATGTTTGCCATGTCAACATTGCCAAAATTCATTATCTGCAGGAATTTAACTTAATTGTTGGTAATTATGTTTACGTGCTTTTTGTGGGTAGCCAGAAACTGCGAGATATTAGCTAAAAACTCTGAGTAACACATTTGTATGCTGGCCATAAACTCGTAGTTCTTCTTAGCTGTTGAAAATTGTTAATGCTCTTACCATGATCAACTTATTGGCCAATTGCACAGCAACTTCCACAACAACTATGCAGAATTTATCAGGTATTCCAACCTGTTCTTTGGCGCACTAAACTAGTTCAGCAGCTGAGAGGACCAAAATAAAAAGTAGCTAAAGAAATTACTAAGTAACAAAAAACATATAATTTGAACTGTCATTAGTTTAAGCGCAGTTTTAGCTATAAGTAGAGGTGAAAATTTATACCTTTGCTATTTCCAGCTTAGACTAAGGACTCAAGTACAAAGAAACTTTGAAACGAGAGAATTTAGTTCACTGTACCCATTTGGCGCTTTATATTTACCTGTTATATTTAGGTGTGTGTGTGTGTCTGTATGTGCACTATCACAGTTTATTACGCTCGTTTATTACGATTATTTTTTACTCTTTCATTTTGTATTTATATTTGTATTTTGCTTATTTTTTGTTTGTGGTATTTGTTGAACGTGAACGTCGCGCTTCAACTTGCGGCTATTTTTAGCCTTTTCTAATGAGCGCTAGCTATTTTTAGAGTCCCGTGCAGCAGCAGCAGTAGCGGCAGGCCAAGCTCTGATTTCGTTGTGTTGGTGTAGCTGCGTGTGCGTGTGCTTGTGTGTGTGTGTGTGTGTACGTAAGAGAGCTGAGACTCTTGAAAATCAGCAGAGCACTTGGCATCAGTTTAGTTATCTTAAAACTTGTCCGCTTTTGCTGTTATGTTTTGTAGTTGTTTTTCCCTCGTTTCTCTTCCTCTTCAACTTGCTGTTTTTTTTTTTTTTTTGCAAGATCATTATCATCGCTATTGCAGTTTTCGTTTTGGAGCTCTTTTGGGGGCCCCGCAAAAAAAAGGTACGCGTAATTGTGTTTTGATGGTCAGCTCAAACGGGTTTTATTTTTTTCGCGTTTTGTCTTCTTTTGCGATTGTAGGGTATGCGATACACATATTTTCTAGGGTAATCAACTATGTCAAAAGCATTTATCAGACATCTAGCTAGCTGTGGAGGGACTGTTATTATCAGCAATTAATAGCTAAAAATAGCCAGAAAGTTATTAAGTATCTTTGCACTCAATTATCATGTAGGTCATTTACATTTCTCCCTGGCCGATAGATTTGTGGTTGTACCACATTGGTTCCACTTGTGGCATTGAGTGCCAAATATCGCAGACATCATAATGATGGCTGTGAAAGTTTCAAATGGTTCATTAAGCTGCTTAAATATAATTCCACATATACTATACATAAATATATAAGATATATATATATATATTTATATTTTTTATTTGTGGACCAACAGTTTGTGTTATACCCTTACCTCAGATCGGATTAAAACGGTCTTATTAACTGCTGTCATTTGAGATAATGGATGTAAGAGCATTATCTACAAAGATTCTTCAAGTACTAGTTTACTAAAGGTATACATTTTAGATAACTACTGACAGTTATTGTAAAAAGCATTACAACTCATATGTTTGATAGTTTGAGGCTTAAAGGACTCAATTTAAATATCTGAAAAAGCTTTAACAATTGTAACTGAGCCCATTAAATATTCATAAATGTGTAGAGATTGGCCTAAGCACTCAAGAAACTAGTTAAAATTAACCAATTAGCTGATTTAGTTTAAAACAAAGCTTCTTTTCCACATTAATACACAAAAACAATACTAACGGGTATTTTTTAGCTTGACAGTTTGCATATTCAAACTCTTTGTCGGCTTGTTTAAAAGCTTTAAGTGTTTATGGCCATAAGGTAGCAGGATATTTGAAAGCATGGTCAAAACATAATCAATTCAGCCACTTGAACTGGACATTGATGGAATGCCGCATTGATCAACTGACTAACTGGATGAACTACACAAATTGTTCAACCTTCATTAATTGGGTCAATTTCAATACAATAAAATTGTTAAAAAGGCATAAAAAAAATGTTGTTTTTACTTTGTGTGGACTCTTTGTGGCACCTGCGTGATTTAACGCGTTGTTACGCCCACTGTCACAGGCCACGCCTCCGCTATACACGCCTGTCGCACTTCCGTTTGAACTTTCAGAACCGCATCGCTCATACGCAACGTTGGCCGTGCGCATGACTTTTAAGTGCCATTAACGAGTAACTTGTACACATTTCTTGTTCTTTTTTGGTTTCATTCTACTTTTTTTTTATTGTTTATTGGTGGCTTGCTCTTTAGTTTTCTGACTTTTGTTGTTTGGCAGTCCTTTGAAAGCTGCTTTGAAGTTGTTGGCCCAAAAGTTTTGTACCGTTTTGTGCGCTGTCAACTAATTAAACTGAGAAAGTACTTTTTTAAGCCAACCAGAAAAACTTTTAATTAGCTAAAGCGAAAGCTGTGCTACGCTTAAATTCAGCAATTGATTTAAGTGCAATTATTGCGATTTAATTAAAGCGCAAATAAATTCAATTTTTAACTCTTTTTGTTGTTGGTTTTTTGCGTGTCTCAATTGTTGTTGAGCCTTTTATGGCACAAACACTTGACGAAAACAGAACAGCACAAACGACTGCCAAATATATGCGCTGCTTGTACTTAATAATAATTTGTTATACAACGCCATAGCAAAAAATTAATAATTGAAGTTGTGACTGACTAGCAAATACTTCGCTATTTAAAGCATTCTTTTATTTGAAATAAATTGTTTATGCATGTTAATGAAAGCTACAGCCTTTACAGGGTATAACAATTAGTGGTTGATTGATATCGTGCGTTTTTTTCTACGTATAATTCATATAAATCAAATAAATCAATATTTGCCTTTTGCCAAATTGTATGTTAAGATTCATGATTTTTAATTATTATACAACTGTGTGTATGTGTGTGTAAGAATATGCATAAATTATTAATCAACTACAGTCAGTCAGCTACAAAACAGCAAGTGCCTTGAGATCATTAGCCCGAACTAAAGATCTATTCCGAAATCTGTTCTCTGAGTTCTCCAACAATTTTGAGTTTTGAGACGTGGCCACTTTATGGACCTCTTGATTTAATTGCTTTCATTGAGCAAATCAACACATTAGAGACACAAAAAACCCAACTGAATGAAGGCAGTTAAATGGAGTCTAGACCAGAACTACACTGGGCATGATCTGGCAGAAAACAAGCGAAAAAATATAATAAAAATTTAAGATACTAAGAGAAATTTGTGCGTGTACAGAGGAAAATTCCGCTGTCAATCGATACGCAATTTTATTTCATCGATTACAATAATAAAGTTCTTAAACGTTGTGCTACTTGAGAGTCAACTGCGAATTACTTTTTGATGGCACTTAAAAAAACATTTATTTAACCAAAAACTGAGTTTAAGTAAACATTTGTTTATTTCAAGAAGATTTTCAGCTGTTTCAATATGAAAATAACACTAATTAAAATTGAGTTGCAGAGCTAGAATTGTTTTGAGACTGCAAACAAGACTGTCACTTGTTTAGCTACAAATTGAAGATACAAAAGTATCTTAAGCATCCTGACACATCTTTAAATAGTTTCTTCAAAGCCGAAGGGCATTGCTACAATGGACTTATTTTGCTCAGCGGCAAAGATCATTAAAAGAAACGACAACATTATTTAAGGGGAATTCTTTGCTTTGACAGCTCCGCAGACAACACAAGTTTTGTCTGCTTCAAATGCGGCCAGGTGATTAAGGTGTCAAGTTAACTGGCCAACAGTCAAAGCCATAGCCAAAGCCGTGGTCAATGCCAATGCTAAAGCCAAAGACAATTCACAGACGATAGAATAAAATGAAAAATATCTTTTGAAATTCCTTCGAAAGTTTTGTGGCACAGAAAATATATGAATAATCATCGGGCCAAAAGTTACGCACAAAACGACAAAAGTGTGAAAAAAATAACAAAAATAAAAAAAGTATATAAATGTGTAAAGAAAAAAGAACAAAAAACAATAAGAAAAGACAAATAATATAATAAATATATGTATGTTTATAAGAAGTAGCGAGTTTATCAACAGCTAAAGAAATAAATCAATAACGAAAATATTATTGGAGTCGACAGTTAAGCAAAGCGTTGTGCGAGTGTGTGCGTGTGTGTGTGTATGGTCTTGTATTTTTTCCGCTTCCACTGTTGTTGTTGTTGTTTTTGCGGTTGTTGCGGTGCTGTTTAAGCTGCCTTTTTGGCAAGTCAAACTTTAAGCGTTCCAGCCAACCGGTTCTCAAGAGATTTCACGCGTTTCAGCGAACCAAATGAAGCGTCAATTAATGTTTAATGAGTATTATTTGTTGTTCCTTTCCAGTCTTTTGTCGTTGTTCTAACCACAGGTAGTAAAGGAGTTGGTTCTATGTTTGGGCACGTGTTTCATTTTAGCCCAATATCAAATACCAACTTAAATATCACATTAAAAAAAAATATATAAAAGGGGTAGACTCGTTCGAGTCGAATGTAAACAGAAGCAAAAGCTCAAAACAAAACAAAAGCCGTGAATAAAACACGAACAAATCAAAGAATAAGCGAAAAAAATTTCAGAAGAAGTAGAAGTAGAGTTTCAAGTATTTCCGAAATCCAACAAAAACAAAAAGAAAAAATAAAAACAACAACAGCGACAGCAATTGCCGAACACTAAAGTCCAGCTACCTTGCCCTTCCCCGCCTCTTTACACTCCCACAAAGCTAACGATCGTGCGAGATTAACTGTTAACAAATCGTGCACACGCTGATGTCATACATGCTTCACGTCTCACTCTCTTGCCCTCTCTTGTTTTCGCTCTCTTTCTGTGTGCGCTGTTATCGCACTGCGCAGCGTCTGGTGTGTGCTTGTTCTTGCTGTTGTTGTGATGTCATTTTATGCAGCAGCCAGCGTTGCAGAAAACTGCTCTCGCACGCGCTCTCACTCTCTCCCGCTTGCTGAGAGAGCTTTATTCTAATTGGATTCCGTCTCCCACATGCAAACAACTGCGTTCATGTATTTGTTTACGCGTGTGACTGTGTGTGTTCGTGTGAATGTGTTTTCTTGTGTTTGTGTTTTCGTTTGCTTCTTTTCAGTTGAACTCGCAATTTTGTTGACTTTTCGCCGTTTTGTGTTTATCACATTTTATTCATTTCGCTCTCGTGCGTTTACATGTGCGTATGTGTGTGTTTTTTGTATTTCTGTGTGTGTGTGTGAACAGTATCGTTTTGTGACTGCCGTTGTTGTTGCTGCTTCTTCTTTGCTTGCAATAAATACCAATTTACAGCATTTTCGAATGTTTACACGTGACTTTAGTTAAGTTGTTGATTCTGTGCCAAGTGCCACAAAAGCATGTGTCGCAGAAAGAAGCGCTCAACAAACAGCAACAACAACAACAACAATAGCAATAATCTTACCATTATGGTTGACATTTATCTGAGCGCTATTGCTATTTGTTGAGCTGATTAAACGGCTTAGCGCTTTACGCTTTTCGCTGTTTGTTTATTTGTTTGCTTTTGTTTGTGTATCATTTATGATTGTTGCAAGTGTGTAAACATATAATTGCTGAGGTTGCCACGAGCCTGCGTTTTATGCATGTGACGCCAATAAAACGTGGCATACGTACATATACAATTGTAAAATATGCAAATATATACAGCAATATCAAGTATACGTCATGGTGTGCTACTCACAGCAATTTTAAAGGAAATATATCTTAGATGAGTCAATACTTCAGTCTTTATCTATTGCTGCAACTTTATTTAACGCTTACGATTATTTAATGGCAAACTTTATGATGCTGTTTGTAATTACTTGTAATTGTTTTATTTAAATTTTTATTTTTCATTTATTCGTCAGTGTCATTAAACTTTATTAGCAGCTACGTGTCAGTAAATGACAAAAGCTAAAGAGACTAAAATTCTGGGACTTAATTAAATTGATAACTGAATTCTATGAAGTGGAAACTGGAATTTTCTTATGCTTCTTAATTAAATTTGTGCATTCTACCAAATATTTGCAGAGTTTTAGGAATAACTTTATTAGAAAACACACAAACAAAAGACCGAAGAGGAGACAAAAAAGTTGCCCTGTAAAATCAGATTTAAGGGGTATCTGTTTGCTATTTAAAACGAAGTACTTCATGTTAGGGTATCTTGCTATTAACATTGGTGTTAAGCAATGCCCTGTTTACCTTTGGAATTTACTCAAGCAAGCGTCACTAATACACTCACTCGCTCACTCACTCACACAGTCACTCACACATGCAGAAACACTCACTTCTCACCTCGCTCTTGGACCTGCTGCTACAACTGACCGTTACGCCCTTTCCCGCCTGCATTACGCAAAAATGGTTGCCGCCTTTTGCATTCTTCCATTTTGCCGCATTTTGTTGTCGCTTGGCAACTTGTCACACGATTCTCATGGGCGACGCCGACGTTGACGTTGACGTCAAGGACAGCGTCGCTGCATTGAACTTGACTGAGGGTTGTGGCAACGCTGCTGCTGCTGCTGGCACTGATGAGTTGCAGTTAGCCTACGCTAGGGGGCGTGTTCACATGCAATCCCCACTCAATGCGTGTCGCTCTTGTTCTCGCTCTCTCTTTCATTGCCGCTCTTCACTCATGCTCTTTTGTGGTTAACTGCTCTGAGTTTCACTCGAAGTGCGCCTTCGCGTATGCCAGGGAAATTCCAATTAGCTTTCACAGCTTATGTAGAGTTTTCCCACTGCGTGGTCAATGAATAAAATGCATATTTTAACAGCAAAATATTTGAATATCGCTGACGTCAAGCCACAGAGCAAGCACAGCAAACAACAAGCAGGAAAATACAATCGGGAAATGCTTTTCAACTTTAAACTTTGACTGCTAAAATTAGACGGCTAAAAACGGAGGTAGCAGCAAAACCAGAAGCACAAATATAGTTTGTGGGCGTTGTTGTTGTTTTTCTAGCTGTGTTGACTTTTGGCTCTGCAGCAAAAATAGTGTTGCATACTTTGTGGCGCTTTA
Organism: Drosophila acutilabella; assembly: GCA_035046005.1. NCBI lineage: Eukaryota > Metazoa > Arthropoda > Insecta > Diptera > Drosophilidae > Drosophila > Drosophila acutilabella. The sequence goes on along the minus strand of JAWNOK010000024.1, from coordinate 7,199,108 downwards.
TTTTTGTTGCCTGTTCTGCTGTCAAAATTTAGCGCCTGCTGCTAATCAAACAAACAAAAACACAACTGTCGCCATTTGAAATGTGTGTGTGTGTTTTGAGTGTGCCTTTTTGTGTGTGTTTTGGTTTTCTGTTTGCTGCCGTTTCCGGCGACATTTACAACTCGATTTGAAATGCAAATGGCATTTGCTAAGACTAGTAGACGGGGTAAAGACAGCGTTAGGCTAGTGAAGGCGGCACGGGGGTAATCTTGTGGCATGGTTTATCAATTACAAGCAAAAGTCGCAGACAGTTTACAGTCAACGCCACTTGCCACAAGTCCAAGTGGCGTTCACTTCAAGGACACGTATGTACATAAAAATGAATATAAACTTGGCATTTAATATGCCATAAACGAGGGTTGCCAGCAACCTAAACAAAGTAGTTTACTTGCAGCACAAGAACTATAAGACTGCGCTTCGCTGTGCCCCGCCCCTTGATGGCTGTCCAGTCGAAGCAGGCACAAAAAGCGAAAGCGAAAACTTCGCCATTTACCAGCTGACCAAAAGTCACGAAGTGAATGGATTGAACTACGTTTTGGATTTGCTTGGATTTCCACTTTGGGTGTGGTTTTCTTTAGCTTTCAGTTCGGAGTTCTCTTAGAACCTTGTCGAATTAGCATATCGGGTTTGTTGTCGTTGTTGCTGGCTTGTTGTTATCTGCCGCAGCGGAAATGCAATGCGGCTGCATTTGTTGACTCTGTGTGGCAACGTGCAACTTGCAACACTCACTCACCGCACTACGCGCCACTGTGCATTGATTGACACCGCTTAGCACGCAGCTTGCATATTGATAACTCAACTGAACCCCCTCTTCTGACGCCACTGCCCCGCTGCCTAATTCATATCTATTATTACATTTATTTGGCTTTATTTTAGACTCGCGATTCGAGCTCATAAAACTAAATTGCATTTTTCAATAATTTTTGCATAAAAGTGCAATCTTTATGCAGCTCTTATGGAGTGTGTGTTAGTGTGTGTGTGTGTGTGTGTGTGTGTTGGGGAAAATCCTTTTGCGTGCCTGGCACCTGCTGGTGCGATTTTTAGCATATAGTTTTTCGTGTTGGTTTTGGTTTTTCCCTCTGCGCACTAATGGCTTGTTATAAGCATAAAAACGTGTTATCCTTTAGAACTGTGCTACTGAGGTCTGCATAAGTGTGTGTGTGTGGGCGTTTGCACATTTGACAGGCTCTATAAGCTATTGGTTTTTAATAGCGCGTTTCGTGCGCCTCAAAATGGATTTGATGGCATATCATCAATAACAGGCATCAAAAACAGAATAAAAAAACAAACAAACAAACAAAAAAATGTTTGCTTAAACACGTAAACAAATGTGTGTAGTGTGTGTGTGTGTTTGTGTGTTTTAGATATAAATTCAAGCATTACATTAGTTGTGACTTTAATAATTTGCGTAAAAAATAAATGCACCCGCTTTAATTAGCAAGACTAATGGTATTTATTATGCAAAAATGTCACAAATGGTTTAATAAACAAATAATTAAAGCCAAAATGCAATAAACATTAATTTCTTTGCTGCTTCTTATTAGAAAGTTAATTATTTGCATGACAATAGCGACAATTCGCACGCCAAAAAGAGCTACATAAATTTAATTGATAAATGTATAGTATGTGCCAAGTTTTAAAAGTTATATAATAACCCAAGAACAGACAACAAATAAAACCAGTTAATAATTGTATACAAATTTCTTTTATGCACGATTGCAGATTGACAACTTTATGAAGAATCCGTTCCATTGACGGCAGCAAAAACCCCAGCAAAAAACCAGCAAAGAGGTAAAGATTTATGCAAATTCAAATTAAACACTTAATTATACATATATTAGCTTTAAAACATTGCATAAGCTACCAAATTATTTGATAATCATGCTGTTGAATAGACTTTGTGATCAAAACAAATCAAATCAAGGCAAAGAACATGAAAAGGATGCGGAAAAGTAGAAGGAGCCAGGAAATACAATTATTAATTATGTTTTGGGAATTATGTGTGTCTAATGCTCAATTTAAATAATTTTGTTAGTTTGTCGGAGGTGGAAGAAAGGTGAAATGAAGAGGTAACGTTACTGCGCCATTTTGTTGTGGTTCTTGTTGTTGTTGCGTTAACTTCCGGTTCAATAGGGCGGCAAGAGAATAAACATTTAATCATTTAACGCCTCATTAATTCATCACTTTCAATAAAATTTTACGCTTACGTACATTTTGAGCACACACCTGTGGTGTGCGGCAGCAAGCAGTGTGTGTGTGTGTGTGTGTGTGTGTTAACCTCAAGTAGTAACAGTAACGGCAAGCTGAGTCGCTCCATTAGAGGGACAGTAATGTCACCAGAGCTTAACAGATGCTGCCCACGCTTTTTATGCTTGTGTTTTAATTATGTGTGTGTATGTAGGACTCTCTCTCTCTCCTCTCTTTATACCCCTCCCTCCCTCCCTTTGTGTAAAATTCATTGAATTTCGCATTAATGTATTAACTTTTTATACGGCAGCGCAAATGTGTAGCATACTTTGAGGCGCAAAAGTTGCACTGACTTTAAAACCCAAGCAAAATTCAAGCACACGTGACCTATAGGCACTAAAGGAGGGAGAGGTAGGAAAAGAGGCAGCTAGCGCTAATAGAGACTGTTGTTGGACCACTGTTAAAAGGATTTTGACAATAAACAGACGCATTTCTTAAATTTTTCTGCGACTGTCAGCATTCCTGCCCCACAGCCCGCCACTGCCACGCCTGCCCCGCCTACTCTAGCCAACCCTAGGCGTATAAGCAATATAAACAGCGAGCAGAGCGTGCGTTTAAAAATAACTCCTTGTTGGAATTTCCATAGAAATCGTGCATATTGAAAAATGTAAAAATATTGATGTTTTCACTTTTGTGCTAATTTTAAAAAATATGTACACAAATTGGCAGAAGCAAAGAAAGTTTATAGCAGACAAAGAGGGGGTGGGGCGGTGGGAATAAAGGGAAAGAGGAGGAGCGGGTGTAGAGTGCTAAAAGGGCAGACACTTTGCCTTGAGAAATGCCATGCCAAATGCAGTTGCAAGTGCAAACTTGTAGGCGTTTGTTGCTGTTGCTGATTATGAAAATAAGTGATATTTATTTGAAAAACTCGCGCACATTTTCCATTTTCCAAATGCTGCACACTAACAGCAAATAATTATCGAAAACGAAACAGAAATCGAAATCGAAACAGCAAAACTGAAAATAAAATTAAAAAAAAAAAAAACTAAAAAAAGACAAAACCAAGAAACAGATGCTCAGGCAAAAGCAGCAGATTTCCTTTCTTTAATTTAGTTGAAGGAGATCGGTAGTCAAAGCAACAACACAAACACACACACTCAGCACACACACTCTGTGAGGCCGAGGCAACAACTGAGGCAGACAACAAAAATACTTATACAATAACAAAAACAAAGAAAACCAAAAATAATACGTAAAAATTGCTTTAATTTTAAAATATTTCACTGTATGTTTATCTATCTTTGTGGCAGTGTGTGAGTGTGCCTGTTGTGTGTGTGTGAACGCTTCGGCCTTTCGATTTATTTCGAGCGATCGGACAGAATTAAGAGCTTTATTAGCGCATCGGTCGAGCAATCAAACGCGTCGCGCGTTCAACAAAAACGCAAGACAAGCAATCGATAGTCACTGCGATTTGTCAGTTAAAGCCTTTTGTGTGTGTCGGTATCGGTTATCGTTAATCGGTAAACGTTTAGCGATAGTATACTTTGCTAAACGATAAACAAAGCTAAACTTTGTGGGCTTGCGGTATTTTTAAAATAGAGAGGAGTGTTCGGCTTGGATTGTTATCGGGCATTGATCAAAACTGTTTGTTATCGATAAACAGAGGCAGTGCTATAAACGTTGTGTTAAACTTTTGTCAGTTAGTGAGATAGAGAAAGAGTTCGCTGACCAATAGAAAACCATTCCCAATGAAATTATTAAAAACAGCAGCGATTTTTCTATCGTTTCCCTATCGATTACGGACTTTAGTTATCGATAAATATTCTAAAACGCGTTCGCTGCTACCTTACATTTATTAAAGGTAACTTTTTACATAACTCATGGCATATATAGATTGCTTTCATTTAAGCCAACCAAGCTTTAGGCCACAATTCCCCATAGTCGCTCTAAATTTATTTATATTTTAGGCCCAAAAGGTCAGCTTTAAACCTAATTGATTATTAAAATTGTAGGCATTGATAATACTTTGTAGGAAGTGCGTTATAAACTCATTAAATACTTTTATATAAATTTTGTAATATTTTTTCTTGGCCTTTTTCTTGATTCAATCATATGGCTCAGCTTTGGGCCAGGCTTAGAGGAGCTGAAAGGCAAGTCGCATAAATCCTTTTGTGCAAACACTTGAAATAAGCAAACGAGAAAAAAAGAACTGAATTTACGCATGAAAATCCCATTAGAACGCTTAACTCGCAAAAGCTTATCAGACACGCGGTGAAAGTGGCAGAAAGTAGAAAGTGGAAAATGGCACCTGCAATTTTTTGTATGTCTACGTGTGGGTGTGTGTGTTTAAAGCGTTTTCAATTGTTTTGTAGGATTTTATACACTTTTTTTTGTGGTTTTTATGTTTCCAATTGTGTTGTTTTTATTTAAGTATTTGTATTTGTCGAAAGGTGCTTCTGGCCGCGTTCTGACTGCGGAATGGTTGGTTATTTATTTTGGGTTACCTCTAAAATTAAAATGGCTCAAAAACACAAACACACCAACACAAGACCAATACAAAAACACACACAACAACAGCAACAACAACAACAACAAACAAGAGCGAACAAAAAAAGCGTTTTTTATAGAACATTTATTTATAATTATACATTCTCGTTGTATATGCGATTTTCTGCGCCAGTAAAGTGAAGTGTAGGAAATATCGTGCACAGACATATTTTCATTTCGATCCGATACGATACAAACCGATCCAATCCGAACCAAACCGTGTGTGTGATCCTCAAAGGCGTGTACATAAAATTAAAAAAAAATATCAAATGAAGCAGTGTTTAATTATTAGATTAATCCACTTAATTAATCGATCGGCATCTGCTGAAAATCAAATTCAAATTGCAATTTTTCGTAACGAAGGACGCGTCTTTTTATCTCGCTCCCACTTCAATGGTTTCTCTTCCACTCTCACTCCCAGTCGCGCCCGCCGCTCAGTTAATTGTTGACACATAAATTAGCAACAATGTGCTAAATAATTCACCATTTTATATTGCTCTAAAATGATTCAGTTGAGATCAGTAAAATAATAACGATCGATCTCTCGATTTGTGCGTGTGTTTTGTGTTGAAAAGTGAAATTCTGTCAAAGCAATAAAATTTCCCAAAATAAAGTCTAAAGAAAACATCTGTTCTTTGTTGTTTTCCTACGAAAATCGCGCAAAGTGAATTACAACAACAACAACAACAACAGTAAGCAGAGCGACAGCAACAACAACAGCAGCAGCAACAGCGATAACAGCAACGATAACATTAGCAACAGCAGCGTTGCTGTTAATTAACATAATGCTAATATGCAAATTTAACATGTTGCCAACACCAAATGTGGCTGAACGCCAGATGGCGCGTGAATTGATCACAGCACACAGATGGCAGCAACCACGCCACGATCAGCTGCGACCGCTCGTCGCTAGATGGCGCCATGCAAAATTGTAAGCAAACATTTGTGGTGCAATGTTAAATTTTTAAATCAAATAAACTTTAATTTAAAAGTGTGTGAGCAACAACAATTGTTGTTGTTTTATTTTAGTTTATATGCTGTCAATAAGCACTTGAAAATTTACTCAATGCTGTTGGGAATAACAATAGCCTTAAATCCTCTTAGTTCTCCACTAATCCTTCAATCCACCTGCAGAGTGTAGTCTATTGTGCTTTGCTGGAAGCTATTACTAAGCTCCTTTGCAGTGTGGGTGTCGCTGAGTGAGTGGGTGTGTGTGTGTCCTACAACAACACACATAAACTTTGAGTGTTTTCATAGACAGGAGACACATGCGATAAGTCCTTAAAGGGTTCGGTTTGGATTTTAATTTTAAGCTCGTAAGCTTAATTATAGACATATATATACCAGCTGCAAATTGCCTTTTGTTTTGTAATTTAGTAGACAATTAATTCAACTGGTTTCGCAGAAATTATTTAATGATTAGTTTAACCTTACAATTAAAAAGTCTAAAAAATACTTAATTGAATGTATTTAAACAACTAAATCAGTTAATGAATTTAGCACATTTTTAGCCCAAGTTTCAGTGTATACCCCATTCGACTTGCTATGCTAAAACTCTGCTGCCTCGTAAGTGCCTTGGGTCAGACTTTGGCTTAAGTTTTCCACGACTTTTTCTTAGGCTTAGGAGTTTCACGTGGCAGGTGAGTGAGGTTTGAGAGACATGTCTGTTATGCCAATCACATCATACGATAAGCATTTCCGTTTCCGCTTGTAATCCAATACACACACACACACACACACACACTCAGACTCCACTTTATATGGCACTGTCTATGAATCAAGTGTGTATCCAATCGTGTCCCGCTGAAATCACTTTATGCTACAGACTGTTTTCCTTTCGGTGGCTGCTTGTGTCCCCTTTTTTTTGGCACTCGCCTCGCATATTTTGAGTGCAAATAAAAAAGAGGGAAAAACTTCGTGCAATTCTTTCAAGCGAAAGAAACAACTAGAAGCATTAACGAGTCTTTTTAAATTGCAACAAAATGTTGTTGTTTATTTACGCAAATTTTGTGTAGACTTTGGCCGAATGCCAAAAATTACAAAAGCCACAGAAAACACGCTAAATGCGATGCCATTTTTCTAGCATTTCAAATGGCAGCCAAAAACGCCAAACCAAAAAAAAAAAAACAACGGGGAAAAAAACAAGATTTATACTACAAGTTTATTATGGAAATATTTACAAGAATATTTGGTAACTTATTCATTAATTGTTGTGTCTTGGGTTCGTAGGGAAAAAGGGGTAGAAAGGGGCGGCTAGCTGCCCAATTTGTTGTTGCTCTCACTTAAAGGTGGGCGGTGTTTTCACGACGCGCGGAATGTCATAAAAATCAAGTGAGAAATGAAAATGAAATAAGAAAAACAGCAGAGCAAAGCGCCACGGCAATACAAGCAGAGAAAAAAAAATGAAGAACATTGACAAAAATGTCGAAAATCATGACAAAGAGCCAAAAAGTCGGAGCCCAACAACAATTTATTATAGACAACTGTGTTCAGTCTGCATTCCGTTTGTTTTTCCATCTCCTTTTATTTTTGTCACGCCATCTCACTCACACTCGCTACGCAATACTGTGAAAAAAAGAGGAAAAACTGTAGACAATTTGGACCCACTGGAAAAGCTCTGTTTGTGTATGTGCTCCGAGGTGCCATGACAACACACACACACAGGCAGTCAGAGGAGATACACAGATACATATACGGCACGGGGCCAGCACTGATCAACGTAGGTGTAAGTGTGTGTAGCTGTAGCTACATCTGTATCTGTATCTCTGTCTGTATCCGATTGTGTATGTGAATTGATGCGGTTGATGTCGTTGCTGCTGCTGTTGAAGCATTTCATTAGCCACCCACACACTTGACGCACACACACTCACACACACATACAGTAACCGAGACAGCACAGTCATGCATAAACACTACAGGAGAGCAGAGCAGAGCAGAGCGCCTGGCATGTGGGCGTTGAGACCAGCACGCGCATTTGCTCTTCGAAATACCCTGTAAATTTAGGTACAATGATATGTATGTGCTGCAAACAAACCTTAGTTGACTATAAATACGTTTATCTAAAATAATTATTTATATTAAATATTTATTTTTATAAAATATTAACCTAAATTAAAGCTTATTTTTCGCACCAACTTGAGCTCAATTCGATTCTACTCAACTTTCTCAGCTCAACTAAATACTTATCGAAACTTCACCCACTTTATCCACTTTTATCTCATACTTATCAGCTGTTTACAGGGTATTTAAGCTGTCAAACCTTGCTTACCACCCTTTCAAACCGCAGACTCACAAAAAACTCTCAAGTGTAGCAGAATTTGCTGTCTAAATCTGACTTGTTGCATGTGCAACAGTTTTAGACATAGGCTTAGAACACAATCATGACGTCAATAAGGACATAACTGCTCAAGTTTGTATAACATTTTGCTTATTGTCTCTGTCATTTGTCTGTTTGCAGTTACCCAATTCGCCTGGAGCCCAGCAAATTCCACTGTAATCGCCATTGGAAACTGTACCACATACGAGTCAATTGATAACGGAAATCAGGAAATAAAACACCTAAAAGTACACAAGAATTATAAGTGGTTTGAAAGCACTGACATTTGCCATATATATACACACAAGAAGTTAGTAAATGTATAAGTAAAGCATATATATTTATAACTATTGTTTAAAGATGTTAACTAGTTCGTCGAGGCACTAGAAACACTGGACTCTGTTTCTAATGTTGCTCAACAGCGGCTTTTTGGCAGGTAAGCAGTCTTTACTATTATTTAAAATAATGTAATTTAAATAGTTAAATTTAATAGCGATTACAAAAAGAAAGCTTTGAGTCCATAGTTTAACTACTAAGGAATATAATTATATAATAATTTGACGCCTTTGAATCTTTACAAAGCTAGCTCAGTTTTTGATAAAATCTTAGACTTTCCTATGTCAAAACTATCTTTATTTGTATGTTACCAGCTTTAAGCATTCGATTTTTATGCTTTAAATTAATTTTGATGAATATTTTAGATTTTTTGTACTTTCAACTGTTTATTAAGTATAGTGTTATAAAAGCATAGTCTTTTTTTACTACGCAAAAGTCTCATCGATGTTTTAACAGTCCCTCAAATTTGTTGAAGGATAAATTTATTGTTAAAAGCAGTCAGAACTTTGGATATGATGCCAAGGTATTCGTTTTTGTTACCAACAGAAAACTTTGTCTTTGAACAACCTCGTTCTATGGAACTGCAAAATATTTTGTTCAAACACAAAGTTTAAATTGATCACTGATCCATAAGCCTTAAAAGTCTGCATTTAAGCAGTATTAACTTGTTGTTTAATAGTTCTAGTTTGTAGTTTAATGACAGCCGAAAAAAGTGGCTTATTGGTTAATTTAATAGTTATTGTAAACGACCATTAACATCTACATACCTAGACAAATTAAACTTGCAACACAGAGTATTTTGAAGTTAAGCGTTTGTACTTTAATTTCAGTAACTAATTGAGATCTCTAGCGTAATGCCACTACAGCGAGTGCTCACTGTGCTTCACCGATTCTGAAGAATATATCAAGTGTGTACTATATTACGTATGTGCGTGTGTGTGTGTGTGTGTGTGTGTGCGCTAGGTATGTAGCTTGTTTTGTAGCTTTGGTATTAGCGGGGCGAGACCTACAACAACAGCTGAGCATGTATTGTGTGTGCACACACAATGGACAGGCGGACAGAAGGACAAACAGACACACGCACAACACACACACACACTCACACAAGCACACTCTCACACACACATCGATGGCGATGGTATTTCTTGGCGTTCAATTAACGTAAAACATTTGCCAAGAAAAATTTCTCGAGTCTTTTTGGCTCGTTGGCCCGTTTCATTGGATGGCTTTAATGCCATGGCAACAGCGGAAAAGCAAGCAAGAGAAAAAGAAGAAAAATAAGGCTAAGAGTAACGCATAATCCAAAGCGTTCGATTACAGTTTTAATGAGGAGCAGCTCAACAAAAAGTTTTGCTTGGATTTATTTTGTTATCTTGAGGTCACTGAACGCTCTAAATGTGCACTGCAAATTTATTTAATTATAGTCGTAATAAATTTATATATATATATACTGGCATATTTTGATAACAAACTTTTACTTTTGAAGCGTCTTTTAGTTGTGCTTTTCCTCAATTGGAAAAAGGAGGCAAATGAAAGTGCGTCATACAAAAATATTTGGGAAAATATTGAACGTCATTGCAGGCAATTTAGTTGAAATGTATCGCATCTCTCACTCACACACACACACACTCACACTGTGGATGCTATAAAATATTCATGTGTGTGCGTGTGTGTGTTCAGTGTGTGCGTTTGGGGGCAAATGTGGTAGGAGGAAGGCGGAAAATCATCAAAAATTCAAGCACGCGTCTTGTGTAATACTCACACATGACGATACATGTGTGTGTGGAGGTGTGTGGCGGAGTGTGTGCGTGTGTTTGCGTATTTGTATACCTGTAGACACATCTCATAAAATCTGGTCGAAAACAAAAAAAAAAAAACAGAATGAAACCAAATCAACAGTCGAATTTTCATGTTGTTGTCTTTGTGTTTATTTGCAATTATTGCGCGCGACGACCGCAATAAAAGAAAATTAAAGTTTTTCCCCCATACGCCCTGTGCTTGTTGTTGTTTTTCTTTCAATTTTCTTGCTGTCAGTCCGTGTCGCATCTTTTGGCTCGAGTTTTATGCCTCTCACCGTCGCCTTTTCCCCTCTTTAACCGCTCATTTTCACCGCACTTCCTTCGTTTGTTTTTCCCTCTTTTCCCCCTTTTTTTTTCAGCTTCATGCCTGACATTTGTGCATTTTGCATTTTACTCGACGTTCTGCCATTTCATTTGCAGCATCAAGTATTTTGGCCCTGTTCCAAAATGTTTGTGTCTTGTTGTCTTCTGTGTCGCCGCAGACGTTGGAGCTGGGGGCTGTGGAGGTGACAGTAGGGGCTTCGTGTACTGGCAGTAGGGGACAGTTAGTGATTAAGCGTGAAAATATCAGACTCATCATAGTGCACAACTACTCGCTGTAGTCCAAAGGAAGAGGTAAAGAACTCAAAAGCAAACACAAGAAATAAGAAGCAGAAAAAAAGAAAGCAAAAAAATCTCAGCGCCAAAAGACTATGCAAAATGGCGACACTTTCATCTTGTTGTTTTCTTTTTAGATTTATTTGTTTATTTGTTCTTTCATTTTAGTTTTTCTTTTTTTTTTGCTCTCTTAATTTAAGTTATGTTTTTTCTTAGTGCGCACTTTTGTTGTTGCTGCCAGAATTTGTTTGCAATTTAAATTAGTTGTTTCATGTTTTGTATGCTGTGCTCAAAGATCTGCAAATTGACCACAGTTGAGTGTTATTGACACGACATAATTGAGGGATTTACAATTTTGTTCTTAAGATTTGTCAAATAAGAAAATGTTCAGTGAAATAAATGCAGGTCAACATGACAGCTATTAAGCTGAGTATGTTATGTTAAAGCATGTTAGTTAGGAAACTGCTGTTACTGCTAATAAGTAGCTGTTAAACATAGCATGATCAAATGCTGTTAAGCTGTTGTGTTAAAAACATGTTATCTAGTAAACAACTGTAACTGCTAATAAGTAGCTGTTAAGCTTAGCATGTTATGTTAAAAGTGTAATCAAAAGTTATTAAACCGAATATGTTATGTTAAAAACATGTTAGTTTAGCCACTGCTGTAACTGTTGGCTAGTAGCTAGCAGTCAAGCCTAAAAAGTTATATTAAAAACATGTAATATAGCCGCTGTTATAGCTGTTTAGCCATACTATTCTTTTTTATAATTGATCGGAAGAGTGCTAGCTGCTTGATGACTTAAAGTACACTGTAATGCTTGATCACAGCATTTAAATAATTAATCATTTGTATTTGTTTTTCGAGTATCATGTAGCATTCTCTTACTGCTGCTTCTTCTCCGTCTGTATATTTACTGAGTTCTCCATGTGTTTCGGCACAAAAAGTGAACAACAAATTATAAAATACAGAAATGTGTACAGAAATGTTTATACGAAACGTCAGTAGAAGAACAAAACAAAAGAACGAAATCTGCTGGTTGATTTGTTGTGTAGGTACACGATTATGCATGAGTGTGCGTGTTGTTGCCTGCAGCTGCGCAAATGGCGACGACAGACAGCAGATGCAACATACGAGAACTATGAAAAAAGGGGCTTACATACAAGCATGAATTATTTTGCAACTGTACATAAGGAGGTGTAGGCGGTAAAGGAGGTGGGGCAGGGGATGGCGGTGTTTTCGTAACGCCTTTCGGCAGCACCTGCCTTGGAGGCCAAACGGGCCGAGCGAGCGAGTCATGCGAATGGGCAACGAGTAGGCAGCGTTTAGTGTGGGCATTTGAAGCACGAAAGAAAAAAAAAAGAGATTTAAAATTTCGAAACAACAAAATAAATGTTGTTTTTCAAAAGCAAAAAGCACTGTAATTTAATCAGCAAGCAGCGCGGTGTGTACACAGGGGGGCAGCAGCACACACATACAAATGAGTGACGTACATGGGCGAGACCAAAGCAGCGACTCTACACACGCAGGCACTCACTCTCTCACTCGCTCTCTCTCACCTATGAGATGATCACACGCTTTGCCGCAGCCGCAGCCGCAGCCGCAGCGTTGTCTATATTTAGACAGAAAATGCAAATGGCGGCACACACACAAACGCAGAGCATGCCTGGCAGAGAGCGCAAGAGCGAGAGTGTAGAAGCGCAAGAGCAAGCAGGATGGCCAGAGCAAGTGAGCAAGTGAAAGAGAGCGAGTGAGTGAGAGTGAACCCGCAAGCGAGTCACATGAATGCACTAATACATTGATAGAGCTTGGCAGCTTTTGGCGCATGCGGGTTGCGCTCTATCGAGAGGTGTATGCGGCAGTGGAAGGGGAAAGGCAAAGGGGAAAGAGGAAAGGGAATGTGGAATGGGCAATGGGAAAAAAACAGAAAAATTGTGAGCTGATCGCGGCAGCCATTTTGAATAGTCGTAATGTTAACTAACGCTTAAGAAATGTGCCTGAAATTGCCAGCACATTGTTTGCGTTTCATTTCGTTTCGTTTTCAATCAATTTGTAGCGCTTTATAAATAAAAGTATAAATAAAAATAAAAAGGATAATTTTTATAGATTTCACTGCTGCGGCGAGTGTATTTATGTCTGCTTCTGAGTGTGTTTGTCTGTGTTTGCAACACAAAAATATCCATAACTAAATTTAACATTTGTTTTTGTTTTATATTTAACTTTGCCCGTCTTATTTTGGCCAACTTGTTGTTGTTATACTTGCCGAATGAATGGCAGACAACAGGTCGCAGCTTATAAATACTTACAACCACGGCACACACACACACACACACTAGGCACACCCATGCCTATCCTACTCCCCTTGTATCGAACATAGTAAGAAAGTTATCAATTAAATTGCATTTTGGCTCATTTGAAGTAAACAATTGATTTCACGCTAATTGTGGTTTTAATTTATTTTTACACAATTGAAATTGTATTTAGCATTCTGGCAGTTTATTTTGTGTTTTAATAGATACATATTTTTAACAAGTTGGCACGTGCCTGAGCTAAATCTGAACACAGCTACAAATACAAATTGATATAAACAGAAAGACAGGCAGGCTTTTATATACAGTCTCTATAGACACGACTGCATCATTCTGCTTTTTGTGTATTATATTGTTTGTTTTTATTGTCTTGTGTTATCCATGTTGTCTCGCTGCTTTTCGCAACAGTTTCCTACTGGGTGGTCCAATATTTCCAGCTATAAAGTCACTAAATGGGCCCCAAAAGAAGGGAAACTTCTGCACGCTGTAATCCACTGGGAAAAGCTGTCTACAGCTAATATGGGACATAAGTAGCACACAAATTGCTGTAACTAAACGTTTCTTAGGCATGGAAGGGAAGACTTGAACTTATAGAACTTTTTGACAGCTTAAAGATTAAATTATTTAGCAGATTTTATAATTTTTGTTTGATTCCTTTGAGGAACTGAAGTTTAGTTCTTATTTATAGACTCCTTAGAATAGCAAAACATGTCGAACATACGTGTTCTATTTCTAGTTATTGCTTCCATAATTGTCATGCAATCCAAATTAGGAAATACAATATGACACATCAACAAATTATAAAAATTATGAATGCGTATGTGTTGTGACCAAAAGGGGGAACTAGAAGGTGTAGGAGGAGAGCGTGGAAAGGATTCCATGTGCGCCACCACAAATTAAACGTGTTCCGTTTCCCCAACTCCCTTAACCCCCTATACCAATAAAAGGGGGGAACCAGCAGACTAAACAGATCCGACAGCTACTACATACATACTCGTATATCTGGTATATATACTTCTGTTGCATATTATGTACTTCCTTAAGTGCGTTTTCCCCAGTGTAGTTCTTTACCTACACACAGATGCAGGCAGCGCGTCTCTCACTCTGCAAATGCCACGTAGAGCACGCGTGAGGCGGACAGAGATTTGCTCTGGGATTACGAGTACTATATACTACTATATGGGAAGACTGCTCAGTTTACTAATTGCTTCCGCTACTGCAACGCTTTGTGGCTGCCACTGCTGTTGTTGTTGCTGTTGTTGCAGCATGAAGAAGTTTTTAGGGGTCTAGAGATTCATTTTAATTGCATTTCTTTTAACGGTAACATCAGCCAGAGTCCCAACAAGCACAAATGGTAGCAGGGGCTGTGTTGTAGAGGACTCGACTGTGTGCAGCCCTGTAAGAATTTTTACTAAAACATTTGAGTGTGATCAGGAAAGGACTTTGAACTAAAAAGTCGTACCGACATAAACATCATAGTTTAGGACACTTAATTTTATACTTTTCAGCTCCAAAAATAATGAAATTTTACTAAATAAAAGCCTAAAACTCCTTATCTCAGCTTATATATTTTTTAAGTACAAATATTGATAATATTTGTTAAATTTGTTGTTAAACTCTGCACTTAAATGGGTTGATTAATCTAAAATATTTTATTAACATGATCAGCTTGATAAAAAACTAAACCCCAATCACCCGTACCTAAATCAAGTAGTTTTAAAAAATGCGGGATTACTCCACATCTGTCATACTTTTGAATAGGTATCAGCCCAGTATCCCCTATGCTTTTTTGCTGTGTATTTGCAGTAAACGCATATACTGCTCTGCTGGTTCAAGTACCGGGTCTAACAACAAACAGAGCAGCCCCAGTCCGAGTCCCAGCCGCAATCGCAGTCGCCGTCACAGTCCCTGAGTCAACGTATGGCCGCTGTACGTCTTACCTTCCCCCTGTACCCGCCACCACACCCCGCTTCCCTGAGTGTGCTGCTATCGACGGTGCCCGGACGGCGACGTCAATAACATTTGTGTCTGCGGGCTCACACACACACACACTTACATATACATATATGTATCTGCATAACGAAAATCAAAGGAATCATATAAAAGATCTACATGCATACATATATAGTATATTTTCCTGCTAGCAGAGAGATCTGTTTTGAAATGGACGTTGTCTGGCGCTGTGGCTGTAGGTGAGAAACACACACGCACACACACACACACACATACAGACGTAGAGACACTAAGAGACAACAGCTCGGCCCGGGTCATAAAATAATTTCAATGTAGTGTGCTGGGCTCTGCAGGCACTTGAGCTATGCGATCGCTCGATCGAGAATTGAGAATCTAGAATCGAGTATCGTATGCTAAATGCACAGAAGGAAGTCCAAACCGAAGCCAAAGGATGTGCACACTTGAGACTACGGCGGAAAACGGAAAAGGGGACGGGGTAGAGTTGCACCCGGGAAATGCGCTTGCTTGAAAACTAAATATTTATTTCTCTCTCACGCTCTATCTCTCTCCCTCTAACACTCTTCCCCTCTTCCTCGCTCTCTCTTGCTGTCTGTGTGTTTTGTCTATCATTGACTTTTTGGCACATATACGGTTCATTTCATGAGCCGAATCTGCTGCCATGTGCTGTTCTGCCAACAACAGAGGCAACAACAAATTGTGCACACATGTTGCGTATGTTTTTTGGTGTTTTGTTCGCTTTACAGCACAGCATTTTCATAGCACAATAATAATACTTATCGAGCAGACAGTCGGTAGTTCCTGCTGTTGTCCCCTCAGCACTCCCCCACCCCACTTATTTTTTTGGGTCGACATAACGCCAACAGCTGATTGAGCATACACACTTTGGTTATAAATAAGTAGCTGTATATCGCGTGCAGGATTTGAATATATATTTTCCTGTATAAAATTATCCATCAACAGCTGAGCAACTGACGTCACAGCTCAAACAATTGAGTTTTTTTTCCACTCTTTTTTTTTAGGTAGAATTTTGAACTTTTTATTTTGGTTGTGTGTGGGGGTGTGTGTGTTGCCTGAAGGGCGCCATTGTGTTTAGGGAAAGGTGTTGAAAGATATTCACTTCCCAAAGTTTACGCAGGCTGTAAATGCATTGATCTAAGCGTGAAAGGCACTGACTGAAAGATATATGAACTGAAAACTTGTAAAGTTAAAGACTTTTAGCCAAGTTTCACTACCAGCAAACTAACTAAGTTTGTTGTTGATTAAATTTGTTTTATATTTAGCAACTTAATTTTATTAGCCGAGTGTGTGAAGCTCAAAATTTATTTAAAACTTTCTCTCAGTTTGGCATTAATTTAAATTTTTTATTCAAGCAACTCAGCCACAAGTTACATGTCATTCAAATTTTGTTATTTGAAATGCGCACTGGTAGAGCTCTTCCAGTAACTCCCTAATGCCACATCAGTCTTAATTCAAAGCATTGCGCACTTTTTGACGTTATGCAGAACAGTCGAGAGACATGAGCTGGCTCGACTCGGCTCTGGCTTGGGCTTGGACTTGGGCTTTATCCATATGAGACAGACTAAACCCAATGCTGTCAATGTTCTGTGACATGAGTGAGGGAGACAGAGAGAGAGAGAAGAGTGCAAGTGCTGTGGCTGTCGCTTTGCATCAGCCTTTAAAGATTTATGGTATCCTTTCAACTTTAAACTCGTTGCTGCTCTGACTGCATAAAGAGACAATGCCCCTCACTAAGTTGGACTCATGCAAAGTGTGTGTGTGTGTGTGTGTGTGGCACATGTGCGTATTGCTTATACCCTATTTATTAGCTAAAAGGTTTAAGAGTCTTTTAAAATATGTAACTTCTAAGACTTCTCTGCTTATTTATTTGGCTACCATTTTAAAGGGTATGTAGTAGTCGCGCCTATTAAGCCAGCTCAGGGGGGCACACTCTTTTGGTTGCCGTTCGTGGTCCCCTTTGCAGGAGGTTACAGGGTACACGACAGCACTGAACTGATCGTCATAAATTGCATGTTGTTTGTGTAGTTTTTATGCTGCTTGAGGGGGCGGCTAGTCGAGGACACGCCCTCCTACGACAGTAGAGATTAATTTGCTGGCCGTGTAGTGTTGTCATGTCAATAGAAAATGGAGTAGTTCGAGAGCACTCGATGTATTTATTTCATTTACTTTTCAAATATAAAATCTAAACTTTTTTTTCTGTCTTTCTCTTTTTGCAGTGAAACTTTTTGTACCTGTTGTGTTTGCACACGCAAAAGAAAACTTTAACAAGGTGAGTGTGAAAAATATATATGTATCTCTGTATAACTGTATAGTATTTTCAGTGCATGCTAGCGTAAAATTCTCAATTCAGAGTTGGCTCTCACACTTATTTATTTAGCTCTTTGTAACTGAGAGAAATGAAAAGTTTTTGTATCTTCTTCATGGCTTAACTTAAAACGCCGAGCACGTGCCGCGTATTATGGGGCATCTTCTGTTACTTCAACTGGTAGGAGTGTGTGTGAGTGTGTGTTTGTTGTGCACAAGGCAAATATTTACACTCAATGGAACATAATAAAGACATTAAAAATATATCATATTGTGTGAGGCTTTGGCAACTGTAGCTGTGTGTGTGAGTGTGTGTGTGCGTGGGACACTTTTCTTTATCGCCCACCCACAAGCTGTCAATTTCCCCCTCACCCTCACACACTGTCTGCTTGTCTATCTGCTGTGGTTGTGGTTGTTGTCCTACACCTGCCCATCGAAGCATAACAACCTTCTTTTACTCCAAACAGTTAAAGTTTTTTCCTCTGCCTTGTTTACCTGTCTCGCTCTCCCTTTTACCCCCCCTTTCTCCCTTGTCTGTCTTGCTCTGTATGACAGACAGTCAAGCAAAATAGCATAGTCATAATGATTGATATGCATGCTAGCGAAATGTGATGCTGATTTCAAAATGATTACCTGATGTCTGTTCCGTTCTGCTCTGGTCTGATCTGCTCTGGTCTGGTCTGGTCTGCTCCTTTGCCTTGACAGTTCACGTAGTCGGCACGAATATTCGAATATTCAATTAACTGAGTGCTGTACTTTTGCTTGAAATATGAAGCTCTAAGTTGGCCAAATTTGCTGCGTTTGAATTATGTTTCAGTTGGTTAAATTAAATATTTGAAAACTTGGCAGTAAAATGAGTTTTAAAGTAAAAAATTTACATAATTTGTGGTTTAAAAATCATACAATTTGTAGTATATACAGTAGAATCCGGTTATAACGACTCCGCTTATAGCGTCCGTCCGGTTATTGCGACGAAAGTTCGATAACTTGGATTGTTCCCTTCTCCTTGGTCTACGTTGATTTCCTTTTGGTTAAAGCGTCTACCGGCTATAACGACGTAAAATCGTCGGTCCATTGAGTGTCGTTATAACCGGATTCTACAGTATTTAAAAGGCTAGTATAAATATATATTTGGACAAATTGAAGGTTTGTTTATATGAAATTGAACTAGATTTTTCTTTAAATTTGTTATGCTTAAAATTATTTTGATTTTCTTTAAAAAGCATAATAAATACTTTCTGTGTATCAAAGATTTTTATACAAAGTATCTACATATCCAATTTGATGTAGCATTTTTTATTATTTATTAACTTTTGCCCCGAATATTTTTGTTAATTGTCCTTGAGCTGATTTGCTGAGCTTAGCAAACTAAATTTAGTTTGTTTGATTTCCCAGTCACATTTCAATCTAATCAAAACGCACTTATCAATGAATTTTAGATGAATAGAATTCGACATAAAACCCGAATAGTAGAAAAAGGAAGAACTAAAGGCAACTGTTGGTAAAATCACTTATTCACTTGTCCAAATCAATTAAGTGTCGTGCTAACAATTTTGTAGTTTACCTTGAAGTGTGTGTGGCTACTGTATCTAGAGATAGATGTGGAGATGGAAGATACAGTTAGATCTACGGATATAGTGGGTTTATATGTTGGCTGTACTTTTGGAAAGCATCCATTTCAATTATAATTTTGTGTGGCATTGTGTGGGCAGCGTGAAAACCTTTTATTGCACGTGTCCTTGCCAAGGTATTTGCATGAAATATTCGTCCTGGCAGCTTGTACAACTTTTATTTGTGCCATTTGTGCGCTGTCACACTGTCGAACCGGGGGGATAAATGTAGGTTTAAAACCCCACAAAAACCCTACAACAACTTTCACTCTAACCTCTGTAAATTCCCACAACATTCGCAGTGAAAGTGAAAATGTGTCAGTTGGTAAAAAGTTTGCAGCAATTGGAAAAAGGCTTATTTAAAGCCAAAAACAAAACTCTATATAAAAATTAAAAAAATAGCTAATTTAAAGTTTACATTCTGAATGTGAACAGTTAACAGTTGCAAGTCAATGCAACTGACAAGCATTTACTGCATAATAGCATGTCAAGGGGATTGAAGGGCGTAGGGGTAGTATAAAGGGGGGACAGTGGGGTTGGGGAGGCGTGTCAGGCTGTCATGGCCACGTTTTGTAGCCACTTTAAGAGCCTGGCGCGCCGTGTGGCAGCAACAGCTTCTCATCTGCTCATCATTGATGCAAACAGTGAAATGCTTTCACCGCTGCTCTCTTAACTACCCGAGCTCCCCTTCCACTATTTGTACCCCCCACACACACAGAGACTCACTCACATACATGTCAAGGTAGCCTTATTGAAGCTGACAGGCGGCTGCCTCTCTGTTTGCCACTGTGTGGGCGGTGGCAGCAGCAACAAAATTGATTAGATTAGGCAACTCGAAGCGAGACAAACCATGGAGTATTTATGCCAAAGTAGCAGTAACAAGGCCAGGCTTAGGGGGGTAGTAGGGGAGTAGGGGTACTCCTCTTATTGCCCGTTTAGACCTACTTCAGTTGACAACAACAGTTTTGTGCTTCACTTTTACTTTACTCGCATTTCTTTTATTTGCTGTGGATGCTGTGTTTAAGCCAATATCTAATCACATTTAAATTGTGCTCAAAGCACAACACACACACACCTACACTCCACACACTCCTGTTGTGTTTCTTTTTTTGATGAACGATTGAGAGTTTAAGCGCCTTTTAAGACAGGCGATTGAAATGTAATTAGGCAATGCTAATGCCTCGATCCTTTGGGAGATCTCGCTATAGCTTTCTCTTCTTGTTCTGCTTTTTTTCTTTACCACTCCCGCAAGTAATTACTGCTCCTAATTGCTTCTGGCAAAACGCTGCTTTTCTTTCTGTCTTGACTCGCATTTAAATTAAGTCAACAAGGAATGGAAAAAAGAACATAAACTTGGTCAATTGGTAATGCTGTGCCACAATTGAGAGCTTGCAATTTAAGCTCTGTTCTTATTATGCTATTATGCTAATATTTTTGTCATTGATGAGCATAATATTTGAGCTAAGAATAAATGCCAGCATTTCAAAGAGTAATTTATGAAATGTAAGCCTTCGAAGGAAAGTAAAAGTAGAGTGCAAGTTGGAGAACTTTTCGAAATGTTTATACAATTAGAGGGTGGAATAATTGTTTGAATTTTGTAAAGTAATTAAAGTCTATGTGGAAAAATCTAAGCAGCGATTAGCAGCGAAAAAATTTTAAACAAGTTCCTAATACTTTTCTGCTCATACCCTAGACAAACAGTGTGCATAGGGTATGTGAAATGTGCTGTTGAAGTAATGCGCCCAAAGTGCGACGATTTGAATACAAAATATGTGAGGAAAACTACCTACGCAGCGTTTACAACAACTTGAACTTATAATTGTAGTTGTTGTTGCTGTTCTTGTTGTAGTTCTGATTGCTGTTGCTGTTGATCTTGGTTGGGGTGCCACGTTGTAGAACCCTCTGCGTGGTGGCAAAGACAACACAAATGTCGACTGCAGAGCAGACCAAGACCAAGACAGAGAGGGCAGCAGGAGTGAGGGAATGCAGAGGAAAAAGCGGTTAAGTGCCTTTTGGGCGACTGCATGCAAGTCGGACTCAACACATTGCCACTGAGAAGTGCGCATGTGTCGCCGCATGTTGCACATATGTGTGGCACGGCACTGCAGCTACGGCTACGGCAAACTGACTCTGGACATGGACATGCGCGAAATGCGAGCAACATTTTTATTGAATTAACTGCAGAAGGCGACGACTCGCACAGCTCTGCAGACGCTGGCAGTTGTCGCCATCAGCAGCAGTAGTAGTACTAACTCCAGCAGCAACTGCTCTCTGGAGGCAAAGGGTGTTAAAAGTCACAAGGACACACGCACGTTGCAGTTGCAGATGCCGCTTCGAGGTCAAATGCAACATTTGCATTAACATATTGTCATATGCTATGACTACTGCTGACTAACGCTGCAGTCTCCTGCCCCTACAACTCCTCTTACTCTGCCTCAAGTCTGCAACATTGTGTGGCGCCCCTTGAAGTTGCTGCTTGTGACGATGCGTGATTTTTACTGAATTCCATTTAAGCATTTTCTGCTGAAATATTAGCGACAGCAGTTACAGATATTAAGACAAAAGAGTTGTGGACTTTAGCTCTAAATAGGCGTAAAGTAACTAAAATTGTATCTCAATAATTAGGGTATTAATCAAACCCTTTACCCTTGACTCAACTATTTCCTGTGTTCTACACTCAAGTGTATATCAAATCAGGAAGGCCTTTAGTTGATATATATAACTACCAATCGATATAACCAATTATACGTTGAGTAAGTTCCTTAGTTTTTAAATTATATGGTTATTGCACCTTGAACCGATGTCCGACCCTTAAAGCCTTGCATGTTAACTAATGGGCTTCAAACTTTCAGTCAGCTGTCCCTTAACGGTTAACTAGTTAACTACACATATGAATAAAGTAATGAAAGTCAATACTTTTTGTGTTAGACAAGGAACCTTTAAGGCTGCTTGTTAGTGCTTTGAAGCGAGGTCGTCAATTTAACTTTTAAAGAGTTCTACTTGATTATAAGTTAAGTTTTGGTTTATACTTTCCGACCTACACATTTTAAGATCTTTGTATCTCACTCAAAACAATTGATTGTTTAAACAAAAATATTTTTTTTTATGCTCTTTAGTGTTTATATAGATTAATGACGGTTCAAACCTCATTTTTTTGTGTCTGTAATACTAACGTATTTAGGAAACGTTTATAGAGCAAATTGTATTTATGAATTCTTGAATGAACCTTAAGGACACTCAGTGCTTGTGGGTCACATTGTAATGCCGTGTGCTTTTTTTTATGCTGCCACACGCAGGTTAACAAAGTTTTTATGGAGCAAATCGTCAGGAAGCAGCCTAAAGCACTCGAAAGTGGGCCCAAAAACAAGGACAATGCGTTGTGTGACATGCCAGAATAAAAGCACGACAACAAAAATAAAAAAAAATATGAGAAATAACACAGAAAGTATGAAAGGAAAACTGAATGAAACGAGAGTCGAATAAATAATCAGACAGACAGACAGACAAACGTGCTCGAATTTGACAAAGGGCAGCAGAGGGGGAGTGGGGAGAATAAAACACGGATACAGAGATACCAAACGAAAACCAAGGAAACGTATTGTTGATGGCGGGGGGATGAGTGGGCGGTACGCCTTTGGGGGAGGCAGCTGTACATCAAAATGGATAATTAACATTTATGAGCAGGCAATAGAGCGAGTGCTGCTTTCAAAAGCCCAGCGAGAGTGGCAAAGTGAGAGAGGGCACAATGTATGATGCGAGACAGGGAGAAGGGGGCAGGTGCGTAGCAATCGAAGTGAGCCGCAAAAGGAATTTCAGAAAAATAACTGTTGCTGCTGGAGATGGACAAAAACAAAAACAACAACGTCGGCAGCAACAGCAGCAGCAGCAGTACAACGAACGGCTGTTCCGCCTCTGCCTGTGTGCATGAGTGAGTGCAAACAAAAACCATATGTTTCTTGTTTGACTCTGCGTTTCACTCAAACGTTCGGTCGATTCGTGAGGCTTTTGCTTTCGTTGTGAGTGAAAAGTTTACACTCGATTCGACAGCGACTGCGCGCTCCTGAGTGTGAACGCAAACTGAGCGTGTGGGTGTGAGTAAGCCAGAGCACCAAAGAGAGCGTGTGGGAAAGAGAGGGTCAGTGCGAGAGAATAAGTGAACGTTATGTCGATGTATGTGTGATATTTTGTTACACAAAACAGAAATCTGTTGCACTAATACAGGCACAGGAACCGTTAGAATGCCCGTGTGCCTGTAGCTTTTGCCCACTCACTGCTCTCACTGTATGTGTACGGCAGAGTGCTTGTGTGTGTGTGTATACAGCAGAATGCTTGGGCTACGAAGAACACGAAGAACATTACGAGATTCATTCGACATCCTCACTGCATTCACGACTCGCGGGGCTACACACACACACACACACCGCATACACTCAAACAGTCGCTCGCATACACTCGCGTTTAGCGATACCGATACCGATAGATACCGTGCCGTATCCGTGTGTCTCTGTCGGCCGTGCGACTACGTCAACGGCTCTGCTTGTCCGTCAGTACGTTCGTACGCGTTCGCAACGCCGCTTCTTTAGTTCCCAGATCTCCGCGTTCCGTTCGCGTTTTGTGCCGCGTTTTCTTGCGCGATTGTTTCATTCGAAAAAAGACAAATCAAATAAATAATACATTAAGAAAAGCCAGCATAAATAAATACAACAAACACAAAAGGAAAAGAAAAGAAACGGAGGGGGAAAAAAAAACTTAAAGAATAATAATAATAAAAGGTGCAAGCAAATGAGGCAAATTATGCCGCTGCGCGCTATAATTTATTTTTACTCCAATCTATAAACAATTTTGACGTCTATTTCCAAAAATACATTTTTGAAAAGGAAAATATATACACGAAATAAAAATAAAACTAAAAACAATGCGTATGCCACTTATAACATTTTATTTTTAACGTTTTATTTCGCGAGGTGTGTTTTTCCGCCCGCCCCCTCGCCACGACAAGCCCTCTCCCCGCATTAAGTGTTTGTTTCGCCTATCGCGACTTCTGTTTATAAATATTTATAATTATAACAATTCGAATTCGAATTTACACAAAACCAAAATAACGAGGAACACAAAATAAAATAAAAAAAAAAAACATTATTGCATTTGTGTGTTTTTATTTGCCAAAGAAGCATAAATAATACAAAATTTTCAAAATGAAATTATTCAGATAAATAAATATTAAACAATATATGAAATGAAAACAAAATAAAAGTAAATAAAGATTTAAAATCGCGTACTTATAATTACACAGTAAATTTATTTTGTATGTAACAATTTTTGAGACATTTTAAACAATTAAACCTTTGCTCAATTAAAGTGGAATTTCAAAGATTGCAAATCATGTAAGTTGGCTATAAAGTGTCTGTTAGTTATAAGTAAATTATTGGTAAATAGTTGAAGCAACTTCATGACGTTCTGACTAAACAAGTTACTTCATTTATTAGCCGCATACTGACGTCATCGTGTATATCAGTTAACATTTGCAATCAAATTTCTTATTGATAGAGGCACACACACACGCACACCCGTTAACACACACACTCACACACGCATACGCGCCAATTTATATCGCGCCTTTTACTTTTCTTATTAATTTCGCTCTCTTTTGATATTTTGTGTGTTATTTTTTTTGCATTTAATGCTCAAATGTTTCAAAACTCAGATACCCACAAACATCTGCTCATTTCCAGCACAAGTGTGTGTGTGTGTGCGTGTGTGTGTGCAGACTTTTGCCAAAACTGATAAGCTGCCAATACAGTAACAGTTACATACATGAACATTCATATTTATATGTATGCTTTCCACGAAGTTCAAATCCATTTCCACTGCTTTACACGTTATCAGTTCTTGCATGTAGTTCTTGCTGCTGCTCCTCCTCCTCCTCCTACTTCTCCCTGCCTCCTACTGTTTGGCCTCCAACTGAACAATTGACTGAATGAACGAATTAATTATTGACCGAATGCCTCTGATAATTGCCCCGTTTGTTTGCAGTTTTTGCACTGCATTCGCAGGGCTCAGTGAAATGTCATGCAAAAATCTGCCACTCACTTTGTTTGCCTTATCGACATGTCTGTGCATGAGACATTGCACTTCCCAGTAGTTCTGCTCAACAGTTGAAACACCTAGAAAACTTGCAAACTACACATACACAGATGATCTAATAGTTTGCCGGAAAGTCGCTATAAACTAATTTATTAACAGAGTTACAACTGTTAACTGGCTGTTAACATTTTTATGCTAGCGTCACACTGTTAACAGCAAACCTTTCTGCTTCTTCTACTGTTTTTAGTGTTTCTTCGCATAAACGAAACTTAATCTTTGAGATAACCAACATCTGATAGCATATAATTATAGCTACTTGCTTTGGCTGGGAGCGGAGTGGGCGGTTAGAACTTCTTATTGACTAGCCAGCGGGGGTTTCACGCTCGGGGCACAAAGACAAAACCTTTGCCCTAGGCCTCAAGTGGAGTGCTAATCGCATCAAACATAAAAATAAAGAAGCAGAAAAAAAACAAACCCAAAAAAAAGAGGAAACAAAAATGGCAAATAAAATTAAATGCGAGAAAACGCGAAGTTATTTCTTATCAATCAATAATTTGTCAAAAGAAACAAAGTTTGAAGTGTGGTTGCGTTTTTACTGCTTTTGCTTTTATGATAACAACAAAATTTGCAATCGAATTCTTTTTTTTTTCGCTCTACAAATTATTTAGATAAGGATTTTTGTTGTTGTTGTTGTCGCACTATCTGAAACGAGAGGGAGAGTTTTTCGGCACGTTCTTATCAAAGAACGGCAAAAGGTACCCAAGCAAATGCTATACAAATACATATATAAAAAATACATATATAAATTATATATAATATATATTAAAGCTTATTGTTGTTGTTGTCTTTGTAGTCATCACTTGATGAAGTATTTGTTGCTGCGATTGTGTCATATTTTAATGATTATTATTATGATTTCTTTATTGTTCTTGTCTTTTTTTTTCATTCTTTTGATTTTTTTTTTGTTTTTTGTATACATTTGTTTATTTTGCACACTTTTCCGCCTCTCTCAGGTCTCATTTTGAGTTTTTTTCTAATATTTTTTTTATAACGTTTGTAGCCCTGATAAGATATGATGCGGTAGAGCAGTCCCTGATAGAACCGTGCCCGTGTTTCTCGTTTGAGCATAGGACGCGCGTCTTCCAAAAAAAAATACTAAAGGAACCTTGAGTCTGCTTATCGTACATCGTTAATGCAATTGAAAAATGTTTGCAATTGCAAAATTGATAAAAAGTAGTAAGAAATAATTGGCAAAGAGCTGGCAGTACTGAAGGCAGTATTAGATCATCTCAAGAAGCGGTTTTGTTAGCAAAAGAAATGTAGGTTGTTAGCTATTAATGCTAAAAATGTAATATTATATTTAATTTTCTATAAACCACAACTAGAATCCTTTTCTTGACTTCCTCATTACCATGTTAATGAGTTGTCTTAATAATTTATGTTTATGTATACAATTTCATTACTTTAAGGATAAAGTTTCAGTTCAGTAACTACTTCCAAAAGCATCGAAAAATGTCAAAATATTAGCGGAACTAAAGGAAATGTATTCTCGCCTTTGATGCGCCTCAGTGGCAGCGGCAACGAGGCGTTTCAGGCGCGTTTTAAAACGCGACGTTGCGCGTGGCGTTAATTAAATTGAGATTTACGAGTATAACAAATCGTCAGATGCGTGCTGAGTGCGAAAGCATTAGCACTACACAGAGAGGGCGGAGATAAAAACATGCCGATCAGTTCATTACCAAAAAAAAAAAATAAAAAGGAAAACAGTTGATTAATCTCTGGCTTAAATTGTGGGCGAGTTGGAGATTTTGGTGGCCATTTGGGAGCTGAACTTGGCAGCGAAAGGCAAAAATGTTTAAGGCGAAATAAGTAATATAATTTGTAATGAATTGAAATGAATTTGTTGCCAAAACGTGTTTATAAATTTGTGTGTTTAAACAAATTATTTATTTAATTATTGTTGCTGCAATAAAAATGAATTTTATGAAAGGTCTCTCAGTGCGTCAGGGTGTGTGTGTGTGTGTGTGTGTGCTATGTCAAATTTTGCGCCGACGAACTGGTTTTCCAGCTCAACCAAAAGTTCATTCATCCAAATAATACGGAAAAGTTTAAAATTTGCATAAATTATTTACAGTAAATCGTAACAGCAACAACAACAACAACGTTAACAAACTGCTGCTAATTGCAAGCGATACATTTAAGGGTATTCATTTAAGATGTTTCATCCAAAAGAAACCACAAAATACAAAAAAGTGAATCATTTAGGTGAATTTGTAAGGAAATAGCTAGTTTACATGACTCTTGTGACTACCCTCGTTTAATTTAAATCAAATATTTACTTGTTTTGTGTGGTTATTCGTAGAATTATAATTGCTTGCTAATCGAATGAGTTGTGAGTATGCAATTAAATTGAAATATTAATAATAATAAACACTCAGTTTTGGGCGACAACTTCCTCAATTAAATGCGAGTGCAAAATTAATTCACAAATTTCGTAATTCCAACAATTTTTGGCCAATTGCCTAATGATCTGTAGTAAGCGAGAGATGTCTAGCTGGTTTTGTGGCCTTTTGGGCCCAATTAAAATGCCGCTTCTAATTGCCAACGCAGCGCAGAACTGTGTAATAACAAGTCGTCTTGACACACATGCCACCAACTGAATCTTTTCAGTATCTCTGCTAATTTCCTTGCTTCCTTGCTTCCTTCCTTTTGTTGTTGTTTTGGCTGTGCTCAAGTGGCTGTGGCTGCTGCTTCTGACCCAGTCAACTTGCAACTGCAACCACAAAATGTTTAATTGTCGCCGTCTATGCAAACAAACTGTGTTAAGTTTTGACCCCAGGGCAGCACTTTTAACACTTGCAACAGCAACCGCAACACTTGGCAACGTCCATGTCCGGGTTGATTAGCAAAATGTTGCAACGTCACTTGCAATTAGCCATCGCAAGTTTGGGGCCTGCTTTGCACTAAACACTTGAAAGTTTTATTGTTTCTTTTCCCTTTTTTTTTGGTAACACGCATTCCAGTGACGTGTCAGTTTGATGTATTGCCGTTTTTTTATTTACTTGCCCACTTGAAAGCGTTTAAGTGACTATCTAATCGCTAAGTGGCAAGTGGCAGCAGTGAGAGCAAAATGCAGATTTCGATAAGAAGCTCGCATCGATAAGTCAACGAAGCAGCAACAATAAAATGAGCAAAAAGGAAAATATAAAACAAAGCAAAGCATTTAAAAATATGTTTTCTGCTTTGCATTCATGCTCGTAATTAATGTTAATTGAAAGTGAGACTAAATTTAAGCCAAGGACAAGTACTTAGCTTCGCTTAAGCAGCAGCGCTGTTGAACACAAATTAAATTGGACTTATAAACAAATGGAAATTAAAGACTTTTATAAACTACTTTAAGCCAAGAGCTCAAATTTGTCTGACTTTAAACATATAAATGTTCAACTCTTTTTTAACGGCTTAGTACAAACTGTTGACAAACATGCTGGCCACGTTTTGGTCATAAATAAGAGCATTTTGCTGAATTAGTTGAGACAAATGGTCAGTGGCTCAGTTCGCATATCAAACGCAGCGCACATAAGTATGCTATAAATTCTGTAAAACCAATTCCCCTTTTGATTATGAAATATCCACGCTGACAAACTGCTCATATTGCAATCGTAATGTTAAATTAATTTTGCATTTATATATTTTAATTAACATTTTAAACGTATCAAATGATTTGCCTGTGTTACACATGCGGAATAAAATACTTTAATTGCCAGCTGCTAAGCGACATCTCAGTGGCTCCGCCACCACTCTGCTCCCACTATGCTCCCCTATGCCCTAGAGTATTAACCGCTAAGCAGCTTCAATTATTCATGTTGCTTGTGCTCCATTCAATGACGCACTTCTCTTTGTTTCTCCTCTTCGTGTTGTTGTTGTTGTTGGTGGTCTTTCAATGCGGGTATTTATCGCGATTGTAGGTTGAGCTTCGATTTGTTGTGTTGTGTGTAAAGGGTGTATGTTCATTTGGTTTAACTCATGTGCGTATGCTACTTGAGGTCAATGCTTATCGACATCTCTTAGCTAAATATATGAACTCTACAGAGTTCTTACTCAGCCATCACTAATCGGATACAAAGTGCGCGGTTTTAGTGACCATAAAGGTACCCATATCACACTCGATGATTACGTTGTTTGCCTCTCAAACAGCAAACAAATCTTCTGTTTATTGTCAATATAAATCGAGTATCCTTTTTAACCCAAAACTCAGCTTATGACAACTTAATTAACACTAGTTAAACTGTTTGTTTAACTATGTAATTAAATTCTACACACGTGCCAAAATATTATATTACATGAGCCCTTCTTTATCCCTATTTCTCATAGCTTTAACTTAGTTTGATTTATTTGTAATGTGCTAGTGACAAATTAGTCAAAGAATTCGCAAATTAAATAACTCGGTGGGCAGTGACTAAACGAAATCTTTTGCTCACTCAACAGTCAGCAAACCCCAAGTATTACTAAATAATGGAAAGTATTAACTATTTATAAAATACTCTTTCTTTATCGTTTTGTTTTGGGATCGCAGCGTCATGCGTACATTATCGATACTGTATCGATTCAGAGTTCAGCGTTTGTCTTCCGCCTTTTATGCCGCATACTCCACATACATATCTTTTATTTCAATAATGACACGCACGCTTCAGATAATCATTTTCGTATCGAATTTTCCTTTTTTTTGGGGTTCCTATTTGGTTTTTCCCTACTGAAATCGAGGGCTCTACGTCAAGGTTGCCGCACGAGCAGTTCTCACTCCCTACAACAAGTTTTTCACCCATTTGGCCCACCAGCTGGCTGGCAGGCTGGCAGTCCAGGGTTGAAAGCTAAAACATATTGCGTAGGACGTCGTTCATATTGTTGTCCCACTGTTGTTGTTGTTTTCTTGTTGTTGCTGCGTGAGGCGAACACATTTCTAAGCAAACGTTGCCAAGGCAGCAAAGTTCCTTTTTGCCGAAGGGAACAAACAAGCAGCTAGAAGCACACACAGGCGACAAAAAGGACAAGACGACAAACAGACCGACGGTAGGAGAGTGGCTAAGGGGGGGAAGTGTGGGTAGGAGCACTGTGAGCTGTAAGCGAGGGGAGTACGCAGCAATTGAAATTCATCTGCCTCGATTTCCGGCATTCGCACTCGGAAATTTGTGCTTTCCCGCCGTGCCTGGACCTTTCGCTGAGTGGGTATGTGTCTGTGTGTGTGTGTGTTTGTGTGTTGCGTAGCGAGCAACAAGAATTGTCATGTTTACACAGCCAGACACAGGCACACACACAGACACAGACACAAGCACGTTTGGAGCCACGTGCCTTGTCAGTAGCCGCAGGCAGCTTTTATACATTTTGCATGCCCTGTAATGGCGCAGAGCTGAAGAGTATATAAGCTGTTAGCAGCAGAAGTAACTAAACTAAAAGCAAATGTTAACAGCAGATCAGAGTAATGTTATTAGCAGCTGTAAAACTTAAGTACTTAACAGACTGTATATAAAACTACTAACAGCTGCTATTAAGTCAGCTGCTGTTAGGCACATTTAACAGACTGTTTGATAGAAGTTTTTACGTGGTATTTTAGGGCATGCCCTGCTGCTATAGTCACTTGTTGTTGACAATTATTAAGTTAATATACATTTAGTTGATAGAAATTCGGTAACTGCTGGAATTTATGCCAGGAATTTTCACTCTATTTAAAATTGTTTGCCTTGTTATTGTTATTATTTTTGTTCCTCTTGTGCTTCTCTGCTTCTGCTTCTTCTTGTACTTGTTGTTTCTTTACTTAAGCAAACAAATAAAATTGTTTTCACTTTAAACTTGGGCTAAAAAAGTTTTGAGTTTGCTTTATTTTTTTTTTATGTAATTTCTTTGTGTTTTGATGAATAAATAATGTACTCATTGCGCTTGGGAACCTACTGATTTGGGCTGTGTGTGCTAGGTGTGTGCTTTAGGTGTGCGTGGGCACCTGAAGGACATCAAAGCGTACGCAGGAAATGGCGCTAATCACGCGTGAGAGCGTGTCCAGCGAACTGCGTGCCAATGAAGGGCAAAAGCGCTGCCAAGGTAAAAAGTTGTTGGCTTAAAGAGGAGTGCAAAGGATTTGCAATGGTCACTGTGGGCACATAAATTAACCCAAGTAATGTGCTTAATAGG
Organism: Drosophila acutilabella; assembly: GCA_035046005.1. Taxonomy (NCBI): domain Eukaryota; kingdom Metazoa; phylum Arthropoda; class Insecta; order Diptera; family Drosophilidae; genus Drosophila; species Drosophila acutilabella. Next base: position 7,167,811 of record JAWNOK010000024.1, on the reverse strand, counting down.
ACACAGATACAATAGCGGCAAAATGGGTCACAAAATGGTCTCGACTTTGGAGGTGCATTGAACTTTCGGCACGTGGCCAATGAAGCGTCAACAAGTTGACTCCCCCTCCGACACACTAAACGACTCTACTGTTTACCTTCGAGCATCCTTTTGAAGTTGGCAACTAAGTGGGTTAAACCTCCCCCCCCCCCTGTCGCCTCTCAGTAGGTTCTATTAGATGATTGCTCATCCCTTTGGCATACAGGATGTGCTTTGTTTAAGTTGTCCACATGGTTACACTCATATCAATTCATTTTATTCTTTTCTCTATTTGCAGATACCTGACAACACTTTATACAGCAACATATATTTATTTAACTAAAGAAAACAACAACAATCACAACTGCAAACAATAAAAGGAAATATATACTATATATAAATAGATATATACAACAAACATTTGCCGTTTCGAGAAGCCGTCCAGCAGTTATATACAGAGCCATATATTTAAATATATTGAGAGTGGGTGCATTATATGTGTATTAAATATGCCCAACGTCTGCCACAAGAACAACAGCAACAACAGGAACAGCAACAGCAACAGCAACAGGATTCAGAACTAAGCACTCTTAGCTAGCTTATCAGACCAGATAACAGCAACAACAACAACCACAAACAACAGCCAGAAGAAGTGAAACAACTTCAGCTTGAAGTATAATAGATAAATTCATCATTATTATTTCATTTGAGTAACAAATCTGAATCGAAGGAGTATCTGTTGCCATGGGTCGCAAAAAAATTCAAATTTCACGCATCACCGACGAGCGCAATCGACAGGTGAGTTTAACGCTGCGTATACTTAATTTCATGAACAATTTCCCAGCTGGCTACCATAGAAATGCAACAAAATTTATTAATTAAAAGAAAACTTTGTGAGTCTGAGTAATTTCAATTGAATTTAAATTGTATCTTTAGACGGAAAGAGGTGAGGCACGGTCATAAAAAAGAGCAAATGGTCAGCAGTAAATTCAGTTGCACACCCAGCAGGAACATGAGTCACTAGGAAGCCAGAAAAACTAGTTCATTTTTTGTTGAACTAGTTTAGTTAGTTAACTAAAATACTTGACGAAGCGGGCTTCTGTTTTAAATTAGTTCCGTTGAACAAGTTTCAAAACTCTGACTTATTTCAGCTTAACTTTAAATTAGTTTCCCTTAAACCTAATTGACTAATTTTGCAGTGTGTTTGTAGCTGCTGACTTATTAAAGACCAACAGTTAACAACTGTTGCTTTTGGTTCATTTGAGCCACTTGTGCATGACGTGCGTGACTGTGTGTGGACTTTCCCATCATACAAAGGACATTTGTGGCATCGTAAAGGTTAATGCCTAACCAAGTCGTAAACGCGTCATAACTGACAACAAAACGAACACCATTACTTACACACACATACACCAACACACCCGCCACACACACTTGCACAACAATAACTTGTCCTCTGGCCTTGACTTGGCCATAATCGATTCATTACCAATCGCAGTTAGCGTACAAGGGGCTAGCGTCTAATTACATAAATATTTGAGCAGGCAATTGAAGAATAATTTTCTAAACTTTTTCTGTTCTTTTTCTTCCTGTTCTTCTTTTCCTCCCCCACCACTACTGTACCTTAGGTGACCTTCAACAAACGCAAATTCGGCGTTATGAAGAAGGCCTACGAGCTGTCGGTGCTCTGTGACTGTGAGATCGCATTGATCATCTTCTCGTCGAGCAACAAGCTATATCAGTATGCCAGCACCGATATGGATCGGGTGTTGCTCAAGTACACCGAGTACAATGAACCACATGAATCGCTGACCAACAAGAACATAATTGAGGTAAGTTGAACGCCGTCAGGCAATATTTACTCGTTACTCGTCGTTCGGCACCCTTTACTCGTCGCCTTTCAATATTCGGGAATATTGTGTAAAGTTACTCGCTGCCCTATACTCGTTACTCGTTACAAAAGTTACTCGCTACTTAGTAATCGTTCACTCGTTACTTTATATTCCCCACTCGCAGTTACTCACTGCTCTCTACTCGTTATAAAAGTTACTCGCTACTTAGTAGTCGTAAGTCGTTACTATATATTCCCTACTCGCTGCTTGACAGACCTTAATTAAGTTTACTGTTTACTTTATGCCACAGCTAGTATCGAGTTGGTCTGCCACTCGTTACCATCTACTCGTTATAAGTCAAACACAGCTATTGGTATTTATCTGTTGTGTCTCTGGACGCTTGACAGTTGCATAAAATTATGAACACTCAAGTGAGCTGTGAAAAGCGCAGCATCCACGCGGAAAACAAACAAAGCAGCCAAACAGATAATAGCAGAGTAGGGGCATAGACGCCAATGTATTTTGCATTTCTAATGTGACATTGTCGCTGTTGTTGTTGTCGTCTTGTTGCTGCTGCCTTTTGTTTGCTGCCTTTTAAATTGTTTTGTAATGTTAATGCCGTGCAGAGCGTAGACAAGATTTACATAATTTAGCACATCAACAGAGTGGCGACGTGTCAAGTGCCAAAGCAGCAGCACAAATCCCTTCCCTTTAACCTACCCCACCCCTCTTGCGTCACGCCCATGACCCTACCACTTTCTCGCGACGGCCAATTACGAGTACTTGCCACTGTTTCTCTTTAAACCCACACACTCACGCTCCCTCTCTTTCTGCTCTCTCTCTCTCTCTTTTTAGAAGGAGAACAAAAACGGCGTCATGTCACCGGATTCACCCGAAGCGGAGGCCGATTACACGCTCACCCCCCGCACCGAAGCCAAATACAATAAGATCGACGAGGAATTTCAGAATATGATGCAGCGCAGTCAAATGACCATTGGCGGTGTCACAGGTGGTGCTGGCGGTGGTGGCGGCGGTGGTGGTGGCGGTGGCGGTGGTGTTCCCAATAGACCCATGCCCAATACAAGTTATACGCTGCCAGTATCGGTGCCAGTGCCGGGCTCCTACGGTGAGAATATGCTGCAGGCCAGCCCACAAATGTCCCACACAAACATCAGCCCACGTCCATCGAGTTCGGAGACGGATTCAGGTGGGATGTCCTTAATAAGTTAGTACAGTGTCGCGGGTGCACAATTTTCATTTTTATATTTCTGTTTCTATTGTTTTGTTGCTGTTTTTGAGTAATTCGTTACTCGTTATTCGTTACTCGCTACTTGTGGCGAGTTTTACTCGCTGTTTCTTTGTTTTGTCTTGATTTTATAATTTTTTGCATGCACAAACCGTTTAGATAGTTAACCCCGATCTAACCAGTTAAGTTTTAAGTATTTAAATATTTCTTTTTTTTTGTTTTTTTGGTAGTTTTCCTTTTCTAATTTCTAACATTGCCTGAATTAATTAAATTTGTTTTACGTTCGTTGGTTTCTTTTACTTTTCACAATGGTGTTCAGTTTATAAAACTCTTGCATATCTCTCTCTATATATATATTCTTATATATTTCATTCATCAGTCTATCCATCGGGTACCATGTTGGAGATGTCAAACGGTTATCCACACTCACATTCGCCGCTTGTGGGATCACCCAGTCCAGGTCCCAGTCCTGGCATAGGTGGGCATAATGACTATATTCATGTTACCGTAGAGATTTAATGCTCCCCTTCCACCTACACACACACACACACATTCATACACACATGTACACCCATTAATTATAACAAATTAGTTTAGTTAGCAAAAATAATTTACACTGCCCTTACCCCCACCCTGACTGTCTATCCACTCGATCACTCAAATTCATTTTAGTTGCATTTGATACCCTACAATTTGCTAAATATTTAATGCCCATTTTGCAGCCCATCATTTGCCCATTAAACAGCAATCACCGGGCAGCCAGAATGGCAGAGCTTCCAATTTACGTGTCGTCATACCGCCCACCATAGCCCCCAATATGTCGGCTACAGCGGATGATGTGGCCTATGCAGATGTAAGTTTAATTACAGATTGAATAAATATATGTTTTAAAGCAGTAAATATTATTTAAGTTTAACTATTTATGAGGAAACATTAGAAGTAAAATGTCTCAGAAACAAGTAGATGAAATGCAGCTTGAATTTATGAGAAAATAAAGCAAATTTAACAATTTATGCTGCCCAAGGAATTAAATTTAAATTCAATAAATGCTGTGCATAAAATACAGCAAAATTTCTCAAATAAAGCCAATTATTTTAGTCAAAGATAAATGGAATTCTAAGGCAGCTGAAACTGAATTATGGAATTCTGAGAAATACAAAACAGAGGAATAAAAATAAGCACAGCTTTAAAATGTTTGAAATGAAATGAGTTTTAATTGAATGGCCTTAAAGAAGTGCTAGTAAATAAAATAAATTAAATTGCTTAACTAACACTAAACTCTTTAGATAAAATGCTGAAAATGAAGCTATGTGGGGTTTAATTTAGACAAAGGAAAAAGGAAACTAACGAAGCAAAAATGTAATTGTTTAAGCTGACTAAGCACAGCAGTGCAATTAAAATGGTTTTCCTATTAAATTTCCAAAGAAAATATATATCAAAAGTATTATAAACATTTCTAGAAAAGCAAATAATTAAATAAAATACTAAGAATTGATGCCTTAAAGTAACAAACATGCAAACTTTAAGGTGCTTCCATAAACAAACTATCATTTTAAACCATTTTAAAATATTTTTTCCATTTCTTTCCCAATTTACAGCAGCGTCAGAGTCAAACGTCGCTGAACACGCCGGTGGTGACGCTACAGACGCCGATGCCCGCACTGACGAGCTACTCATTTGGGCCCCAGGACTTTTCGTCATCGGGTGCCATGAGTGCGGATATAATGAGCCTGCCGCAGTGGCATCAGGGCCTTGTACAGCAGCACACTAGGTGGGTAGTCCAGGCCCCGAGCCCGGCGAATAGCAGCAGCAGCAGTCCCAGCAGGCAAACACTTAACGGCGATCAACATCATAATCTGCCTTGCAGTCTATCGCACTTGGCTGTCTCGAATAGCACACCGCCGCCCGCCAGTTCACCCGTCTCCATAAAGGTGAAAGCCGAGCCGCAATCGCCGCCACGCGATCTCTCCGCCAGCGGCGGACATCAGCATAATAGCAATGGCTCAACGGGCAGCGGTTCCAGCAGCAGCAGCACCAGCAGCAATGCCTCAGCGAATGGTGGTGCTGGCAATAGCGTTGTGGGTGCCTCCAATGTCATCACACACTTGAACAATGCCAGTTTGTTGTCTGGAGCGCCTGGAGGAGGAGGAGGAGGCGGCGGTGCCAATGGTAGCGCCGAACAAGCCACCAATTTGAGCGTCCTAAGTCATTCGCAACAGCATCTGGTCATGTCCAATTCGAGGCCCTCATCAACCGGTCACATAACACCGACTCCAGGTACGTTCAGTTTCCCACATTTTCACTTTGGAGAAAACTTTTTTTCCCTTTCGCTTGTGAAATTTAAACTAATTTTGCTCAGTGTTTTACCTTTTGCGGCATGTTTTTTAATGCTAAAAGCTAAAAGCGAAAGTCAGCAGTCCCCAGCCGACACAAGCGGCGTATGCTTAACATTTGAAAACAATTGCGCATACGCCGCGTGTGTCGTGCTCAAAAATGCAGCTGTTTATCTATCCTACTCTCTCTCTCTCTCTCTTTCTCTCTCTCTTTGTGCTGCCGCTAAATTGTTGTGCGTTTAATTAACTAATTAATAAATGAATACAAACTTAATAATTATTAAAATATTATTAACAATAACCAAAACACATAAATATATATATGACAATTTTTAGGGCATGATAAGTATGAAGGATATCCGTACCGCGCGCTTATGGGACATAATCCTAGATGGAATTTTGCCGGTAAATTGGCCAAAAACACCAAAAATCAACACACACACAAACAGAATCGCATACAAAAGCATAAATACATTCACACACACACACACATACAGACATTAAAAAACGCAGCAATCGCAGTGTCGATAAACAAGCGATAAACTTAACGATTGCAACTTTAAAGTTGTTTTCTTTGAGGAAAATATTTTAATTGTGTTTTCAAGACACTTGTTGGCTATTTACTAAATTGTATCGCTTGTTTATGAGCTGTTCCGTCTACATTTCTATCAAAATTTGTGTAAAACTTTTAGTTTCAAGCTGTTAGCTATGAAGTGTGCTACTGTAGCTCTTTTTCCATAGGAAAAATTAAGCTAGGGATTTAGGCATTAAAGCTAGCGTATTTACAGCTAAAAAGATGTTTAGATTTTAGTTCAGGATATGCCAATTTTAGCGCTGTACTTCAAACAGTAAATATTTCGGTTTCTATTCCAAATTTCCGCTAAATTTTAAAGCTGTTGCAGTGAAACTTTTTAAGATTAAGTATTTTTTTATGCTTCAATCATTGGTATATCGAAACCTGGCAGATATTTCTATAGCTACCTCCAAAAAACCCCATCAAAAATGAACTCACAGTCTTTAAACACGTTGGTGGAATACTTTAAATAATTTAGATATTTTTCCAGGCTCATATTTGTTTTAAGTTTTTTTTATTTTTAATAGAAAAAATCATTAAATATATTTTATATATAGAAAAAACTTTCTTTAAATTCCTATTTTTAGATATTTTTTAGTAAATTCTTTAGTTTAGTTAGCAAACATGAACTAATAATTGCCTGACTTTGTTGATTTACTGTTAATCCTTTGACTAACTCGTTTTGACAACGACACAAACACATATACATATACACCCTCACACATACATTCACACATACATTTGCATACACTCATATGTTAATCCGTTGCCAAGCGTTGAATGCCATTTGCGTCTCTGGCCCTAAACAAAAAACGCTCCCCGCCTACCGTTTGCCTGTGCCACACACATACGACTACAGTTCATATCAAAACTAATAGTTTAACAGATTTTATTATCTTAAACGCAGGTGCGCCCAGCAATGAACAGGATGTGCGTTTGGCTGCTGTAGCAGTGCAGCAGCAGCAGCAGCAACAACAGCAGCAACAGCAGCAGCAACAACAGCAGCAGCAACATCAGCAACAGCAGCAACAGTTAAGCGATTACGATGCACCCAATCACAAAAGGCCAAGAATATCGGGCGGTTGGGGCACATAGCCGGCACGTGGCAACTATAAGCTACAGTTACCACAGCAACAGCAACAGCCACATCACAACAGCAACAGCAACAAGAAGCCAGTCAACAGCAGCAGCAGCGGCGGCAGCAACTGCAGCAGCAGCGATAGCGATAGCAACAACGATCTGGTGATGATGCCACCGCCACCGCGTAAGGAGACACTGTTAACAACTGGAGCGGCAGCAACAACAACAACGAGTCGCGCCTTTTTGAATGCGGTACACTATGGGCGTGGCAGCTACGACAGTTATGGCCAACATTTAGCTGTTGGCTACGCACCGGAGCAACAGTAGCAACAAGTAAAGGAGTATGAACCACAGCAACAACAACAACAACAGTTTCCAGACCAGTGCAATAGTAAAGTCAAAAAGAGGAAGAAGAAGTCAAGAAAGAAGAGGAAGATAAAGAAGAAGTTAAAGAAGAGCTGGAAGCGAAAGGTTTTGTTATTGATTTAAGTTTTAAGCGAAAACAAGTGACAGTGTCATATCTACAATTATTGTCTAATGTGTAACTTATGCTTATAAGTATATATATATATGATATATATGTATGCATACGATATATATATGGTATATATTCAAGCATATATTATATGATAATAGTTATAATTTTAAATTATCTAAAAGAACACACAACAGTCTAAATTTGTGTGTGTGTCTCCTAACCTAGCCCCTTCCCTCTGCCCCCCTGACCCTCCATACAAGAGCCGTTGAAAGCCGTAGTTAGTTAATTACATACATGATACTATTATATAAAATTGAAATTAATATTTAAGCGCAAAAGAGAGAGTAAAATGAGAGTTAATTGAAAGCCGAGACTCGACTCGAAAGGAGCATTAGTTAGTTGTTAGTGTGTTGAGCTGATATTTAGTTTAATATTCAATTAAATGTTAACTTTAAGTCAACAACAATACCATAAACACACAAACACACACACACAGTTGATTGTAAATATTTTATTTGGTTTTTAGGCTAAATTGAGCACTGGCAAAGAAAATGAAATGAAATTACAATTACAAAATACGTAAAACTTGCAAGTCAGACTTTATATAATATAATAAACATATATAAAATATTATGCACACACACACAAACACCCACACACACACACATACGCATAAAAATGTACTCATTTTAAATTTATGCAAATGTTTATTTTTAATTTCTTTTTTTGTTTCAATTATTGTGCAATTTATAAATACGTTTGTTTAGCTTCAAATACAAATGATTAATTATTTGATTCAACGACTCAGTTTATTTTAATTTCTTACTATAATTTAATGGCTTAAGTTCAACACAAAACAAATGAAAAAAAAAAACTATAAAAAAATAAAAGTAATTGTAATTGTAATTTTAACTTGTTTAAGCCCTTATTTGATAGACTTTTATTCTCTTCTTCTCTAAGCAAAACGAAGTCATAATTTGTAATTAAACTTAAAGTGAATTTCTGTTTCGATTGCGCCTTAAGTTTTGTATTTTTACATTTTACAATTTGCAGTTTGTAAAACAAAACAAAAAAAAACACAACTCAAGCATAAAATATAATTTAAATAAAATCAAATAAAATTATAAACAATTCTTTTTCAGTTCATTTTATTTTCAGTTCTTTCTTTCTTGTTTTTTAAATATTTGCACAGACAGAAGACGCAGATGGGCGTGGCTGTCTACTTGTCAATTGCCCAATTTATTTAAGAATTCGTATTTAAAGAGGTAAACGTTAAACGGTAAACGCGCTCTGTAAATATTTGCGCTACCAGAACATGACCTGTTGCACTTTTTACAGCAAGAAAAAAAAATATATGAAATTTAAATATATATATAAAAAGTAACAAAAAAATATATTGTAAAAGAAACAATGTGGAAAAACATATGCAAAGAAGAATATTAATCGTATTTACATATGTACAATGTGTGTACCTATACTTATGCCGCAGACTGTAACAGCTGTGCATATTTACATATATATAGCCCGATACATGTTGTACGATCCGGAATGCACACGAACAATAAACATTTACACTTTACAGGTTTCCCAAAAATGAGAGAAGATAAAACAAGCTTTAGAACAAGTATAAATATATATACATATATCTGTTATATATGTACCTACCATATAGCTATATATATGTACTATAAAGTGGCAAGAGCTACATATTTTCTAGCAATATACTGATTATAGTGACGATATTGGTCTGAGAACATGCAGAAAATCCCAATTAAAAGTTTTAACCGTTGAATAATGATCCCCATTCCCAAGTCACTTGGGATCTGGTGAAATTACCATAAATAAGTTGCTCCCCGTGAAAGAGAAAGCAAAATATATATGTATAACGATAAGTATACTGCATATAGTATAACAGTGAGTGTTAAATGTAATGTTACAGTTGTTATGTGTACAGTGTTTTCTTAGTTTGTTAACAACCAAAATGAGTTTTTATATAATTTGCAATGAACTTTTCCAGTAAATTTCCCTAGATTTTGTTTGTACTTAAATTCTTGGTTTGGTGTATATAAATCCTGGTAAAAGAAACTTCACTCTGTAGTGTTGCCTTAAAAACAGTGCCTCTTAAAAGAAAATAAACATAAAAAATAAATGTTAAACAGCGATCACTTGCTGAATATGATAAATAAAATGGAAAAAACTTGATGGTGAAACATTTCAATACAGGTGTTATTTGTGCTATTTAATAAACGTAGTTAATGCAACCATAAAAATATATATAAAAAAAAAAAACAGAACTAAAATAAATGTAATTAAACTAAGCTTTAAAATTTAAAATGGTAAACAGAAAATGGAAAATGAATAAGAAAATCAACTAAAGAGCAGCACATAATGTACAAAATTAGTGAACAGGCTAAATTTCAATTGGCATAAAATACGTTTGGCATAAGAGTTAAGAGATCATAAATATGTATATGATAGATAAGGTATATATAGAGTTACATATATATAGATTGGATCAGTGCACTGTATAGCTGGCCGTCTACAAGGCGATTTATGGTCACAGGGACCACAACAAATGATAAATGATTGGATATTGGATATGGTAATCAATGTCTATTGGTAATCAACTGTTTCGATCCGGTACGGAATATACCTATATATATATATATATATGTATATGTTTAGTATAATGCACTGTTGTTCGGAGATAGTAAGTTTATGTGACACCCTACAATTTAAACGAGAATCCAATTTAAAAAGGCAAAAGACTTTATGCATTAAACATACTTCTAATTATATGTACTAAATATAATCTCACCTGTCTCACAAATAGCAAAGATTAACTTTAGTTTAATCATATTAAACGTTGTACTAATTGTGTTATGCAGAATCACAGAAAGCACAACTATTTAATGAAAGCTTAGCAAATTTCGAGAAAAATGCGTTAAAATGTTTATAAAACCTTAAGAACGCTGACATTATTGGATGAACATTATTGGATTATACACAACATAAGTGATATGCATATTGTTAAGATATCTATATAGAAGGCGCTCCAAATTGATATTACTTTCGAGTACTGACACCGGTACAGATATATATATATATACAGATATTATATATTGTATTAACCATCGATGTATCTCTGTTCAAATAACTTACAACTAAACTATAAGCATTATGTTTAGGGCAATTACTTAGTTACCGTTTTGGTGAAAAACATCAATGAAAACAAAAATACAAAAAGAAAAGCAAAGAAAAACCGAAAACAATTTAAAAACATAAAGATAAACGATAAATAAATATATATGTACTTATAATTATTAGTTAATAATTGTAAACAAGTTTTATCCGTGCACTGAATATGAAAGGTTTTGAAAATTGATTGTGGAATAAACATTTACCTATTAAGTTGATGTTTTAAACAAATACAAAAAAAAATATGAAAACAAAAACAACCAAAAGTAGCAAATTTTAAATAAAACCTTTTTGGCAACTGAATTTCGCAAACTATATATTCCTTTTTATTACAACTTTCTATTGATTCCACTAAGAGTTTAAATTCCAGCTGGAATATTCATTAATACACACACAGAAGAGTGTTCAAAGCGAACTCTTCTGCTATCAGCTGTAAACTCTCTTATTAGACTAAATACTCTTAAAAAGCAGGCTCCCACTCTCTGCGCTAATTGCGCTCAGAGATCTCTGCCGCTGTTTGTGTGATTGTTCGCGGACGCCAGCAGAGCACACGAACGGTTTGTGTGTGTGTTCGCTGTCATCTGTGGCGCTCACTGTTTAGGTATGCTCTCGCACTCTACTCTTTGTTTACTGTTTACTTACGCTCCCGCTCTCTACTCTCTGTAATTGAATTTAAATAACCGTCTGACGCTTGCTGCTGATTCTGATCGCCTGGTGTTTCACCCAAAGAAATCTTCGATTGTAGCTTTTCGCGGACTTATTTTTTTCTTGACCGAATCTGCGATCTGCAGGGCCTAAAATCGTTAAAAATTCTTACCGAAATACCAAGCAAACAGAAAGATCAGCAGGTTGCTATGCAAAAATTATTTAACATTAACATTGACTTAACATTGGCTTAACTTAACATTGACTTAACATTAACATTGACTTAACATTAACATTGACTTAACATTAACATGGACTTAACATTAACATTGGGTTAACATTAACATTGACTTAACATTAACATTGAGTTAACATTAACATGAACTTAACATTAACATTGAGTTAACATTAACTTAACATTAACATTGAGTTAACATTAACTTAACATTAACATTGACTTAACATTAATAATGACTTAATATTAACATTGAATTAACATTAATGTCGCTTCCTGCTGATTCTGTTCTGTTATTTTGCGTAAGCTGGGCTCTTTTAAATTCTGTTGTATCTTACTGTGGGTTTCTTTTCGCCAGAGAATTCAACTGGGAATTTGCATATTCCAGCTGTAATACCAAGCGAACAGAACTTTCAGAAGATCGCGAAATTTCACTAACATTAAAAGGCCACTGGATTAAATTCTCGACTTTCGACTTAAACATTTAATTGTAAATTTTAAAATAATTTCATAGCAAATTTTGTTTACAAATTTTAATTACAATCTAATCAAATGCAGTTGTGGTATAATTGACCATTACAATCCCATGTTCCTCACAAGGAGTGTGTTGCTTACATGCCGTTGTAGGCGGGACCACCGCCTCCCTCGGGCACCACCCAGTTGATGTTCTGCTTAGGATCCTTGATATCACAGGTTTTGCAATGAATGCAGTTTTGTGCATTGATTTGCAGCTTCATATTGCCGCCCTCCTCGTTGGGCACGTACTCATAGACGCCAGCAGGACAGAAGCGCTGCTCGGGTCCCTCATAGATGGCCAAATTGTGGTCCACGGGTATGCGATCATCCTTAAGGGTTAAATGAGCTGGCTGGTCGCCCTCGTGATTGGTGCCGGTTAGAGCCACCGAAGACAGCAGATCAAAGGAGATTTTCCCATCTGGCTTAGGGTAAACTATGCGTTCACTAACGTTTGCAGGTTTGAGCGACTCATGGTCTTGGGGTCCATGCGTCAGAGTCCAGGGCTCGCGTCCGCCCATGAAAATGGAGAAACCACTCAGCACAAGTCCGCCATAAAGACCCAACGGATTGTGGAACGATGGATGCACATTGCGCACCTTGTACAAATCCTTCCAGACAAACGATTCCTTAATTCTGTAATCAAAAAGTTTTAATTTAATGACATCAGACGCTCTGCTTTGCTTTCCACTTACTTTTCTGCATAGCTGCTGGGCTCAACACCTGCGGTTGTCTGCGTATTTGCATTAATGGCCTCCAGAGCGCTCTCGGCAGCCAGCATTCCGCTCTTCATGGCATAGTGAGAGCCCTTGATGCGTGGCACGTTGAGGAAACCGGCGCTGCAACCCACCAAGCAACCGCCTGGGAAGGACAGCTTCTTTGGCAAACTCTGGTAGCCGCCCTCGTTAATGGCACGTGCTCCATAGGCAATGCGAGTGGCGTTCTCGAAAACATGACGCACTTTGGGATGCGTCTTGAAGCGTTGGAACTCCTGGAAGGGACTAATCCAGGGATTTTTGTAGTTTAGGCCCACAACGAAGCCCACAGCTATTGTGGGCGTGGGTTCGTTGAGATGGTACAGAAAGGAGCCACCATAGGTAAAGCGATCCAGCGGCCAGCCAATTGAATGCTCTACAAGTCCAGGTCTAGAGAAGTAAAGCTAATGAATACCAACTACTTTAATATTGTGTTAAGGATAACTTACTGATGCAGCTCAGGTGCAATTTCCCAGACTTCCTTCAGTCCAATGCCGTAGGTTTGGGGTTCACTGCCGACGTTGAGACCAAAGTTTTGCATAATCTGCTTGGTAAGATGACCACGGCAGCCCTCGGCAAAGATAGTTGTCTTCGCATGCAGCTCCATACCACGTGCAAAGGTCTCCTTTGGTGCTCCGCTCTTGGCAATGCCCACATCATTCGTGGCAATGCCCTTAACACTGCCATCCTCATGGAAGAGCACTTCGGAGGCAGCACAGCCTGGATAGATCTCTACACCCATGGCTTCTGCCTGATCACCCAACCATTTGACCAAGTGACCCAGACGCACAACATAATTGCCATGATTGTCCATGGGCCAGCCTTTGAAAACGGGGATGGAGAATCGGCCCGTAGGAGTCAAGTAGGAGAAGGTATCCTTCGTTACGGGTGTGTTCAAAGGAGCTCCTTGCTCTTGCCAGTCGGGAATGAGCTCATTGAGTGAGATTGGATCAATAACTGCTCCGGAGAGAATATGTCCGCCCACCTCGGCTGATTTTTCCACAACACAAACGCGAATTTCCTGCGACAAAAAAAGAAGATTTAAATCAGTTAGATTGATTAAACCAAATGATGTTTACGCACCTGATCTTTCTCGGCTGCCAGTTGCTTGGCCCTTATGGCAGCTGACATGCCAGCTGGTCCACCGCCAACGATAACGATGTCCACTTCTTCGATGCAACGCTCCATGTCGACATCATTCCATCTCTCGTCCTTCTCGCGCGGATTTAAGGTGTAGTGTGTGGTAATCTTGGGATACTTGGCTGCCTCTGAGACGCCTCGCACCAAGGCGGGCGTGAACAGCTTATGAACTGGGAAAGGTCAGAATGTGGCAGAGATAATGTTAATGATTAATCAACGCTACATGGATAATAGACAAAGTGCATATTCTGATAAGCGCTCTGATAAGACCAACAACAAATACTGTGGAATGCTAATAAGGTTTTAAGTTTAGTTGTCTGCTACTGTTACATAAAATGTCCAATTTTATTATCTCTGCATCTCAATCGACTTGAGTGCTTGTTTAAAATCATAAAACATTAAAATTATGTAATCATCCCAAAGTTTGTTGTTGTCTTTCATTATTAATTGGTATTAAGCTTACCTCTGTGTAGTTTCAGTAGCGCCGACATTTTCGCAGAAAATATTATAGCCAGCAACCAATTGGCTTAATTGATAGTTCTAAATCACATAAATTATAAAGGGAAATGTATTTGAATTTATTTATTGCCAGCAAACAAAACCAACTAACACCGACGCCAACAGAGCAACAAGTTGGACTTTAGACTCGGCAGGGCAGAGCAGCTACTGCTGCGGTTAATGTGCAAAATCTTTAAAATGACGCGTTGATTACTTTACCTATTTGTAGATTTGTCCTTCCCACTTGAGATTTGAATGCCAAATAAGTTTATGCAGACGTCTGCAATCAAGTTGGAAGTAAAACAAATGCGAGAGCTCAACAGTTGGATCAGCTGTGACAAAGCAATGCAGAAAGCTATCGATAGTGCCGGGAACATATCGATTATTATGAACTGTGGTTTGTTATCGCCGACTTAACACTCTTGTTCTCAGCTGTTAAGCAAAGTTAAAACTGCTTTTTTTAATAATATAAACTATTTTGTAACTTGTACATTTATTTGCATTTAATTATGTTGCGCGCAGGGTTTTGTTTTGAAAATATTTTAGACAGCGTTGCCAGACTGCATAGTGTAGGCGCGCGCTTTGCTTTAAATGCTGGCAGCTCTGTTGTGCAGTAACTCCACCGACCGACAGAGAGCGCTAACAAAGCCACAAGTCAGGTCAATTTGGAATAATTTTATGCAAGACCGTTAAGGTCAATGCCAATGTCGGTTTAGTTTCCGACTCTTTGTCAGCCCAAATAGATAGCACCACAATAGTTAGCAATTTATCTTTATTTCAAAGATTTTTCACAACATTTCATCGCGTTGGGGGAAGTACATTTAACATTTAAATACTGTATTCGGTAATTACTCTCAATAAATATCCAAATTTGGTTAATTTCTCTGTTTCATTATAGTTTGTTGTATATTTGGTTTTGATCAGATCAAAGTGTGGTGAATTTTTAATCCAGCCCCATTAAAAATTCAAAAGATATTACAAGTGTACATGCATTTCGGAATAATATTAATTATTTGACATAGTTTTAAGTACATTTATCAATAGGATTCAGCTTTGTCCAATTAATATTTACAATTTAAGCAAAATTTTAAGCCCATTTATGGCTCAAACAATTGCTCCACACTGCTGTCTTCCAAGTTAACCTGTGGGTCAGTCTGTTCGCCGCTCTTCTGCTGTTGCTCCTCCTGTGGTTGCTGTTGCTCCTGGTCCTGTTTCTGGTGCTTGCTGAAGAGCATAGTTATTGCCTTGTCCGTGGGATTGCTCTCCTCACTTGGCTTGCCCTCGACTGTCTTGGTTTGTTTTGACTCGGAGCTGGTTAACCGTCCTTCAGCTCCTCCAGCTCTGGCTTCAGTTCCTTGCTCACTCTTTGCCTCCGATTCTGTGCCTGTGGAGCGTCCGAACCGCATGAAGTTATCCGGTCGTCCGAAACGCATAAAGTCTTGCTTGGGACTAAGCAGCTCCTCCTGGAAGTTGCTGTTTCTGCCGAAGCGCATGTGATTATTGGTGCGTCCCATGGGCATCGAATCATCCTTGGGAGTGCGTCCGAAACGCATGAAGTCCTCCTGAGGAGTACGTCCAAAGCGCATGAAGTCCTCCTGAGGAGTACGTCCGAAGCGCATGAAATTCTCTTTAGGATCACGACCGAAGCGCATAAAGTCCTCTTTAGGATCACGTCCGAAGCGCATAAAGTCCTCCTTTGGACTACGCCCGAAGCGCATGAAGTCTGCCTTAGGGTCCCGACCAAACCTCATAAAGTCTGCCTTAGGATCCCGTCCAAATCGCATGAAATCCTCCTTGGGATTACGTCCAAACCGCATGAAATCCTCCTTGGGATTCCTGCCGAACCGCATGTAATCCGATGGCGAACGTCCAAAGCGCAAAAAGTCCGAAGGAGCGCGACCGAAGCGCATGAAGTCCTGCTTGGGGTCCCGACCATAGCGATCCATACCAGAACGCTTCACTGGATCGTAGTAGTTGTTGCCCATTGCCTGAGGCAGTTGCTCCGCCTGCCGCTTTCCAAAGTGCATGAAATTGTCCTTGAGGGATGTGCGCTTCATCTCGTAGTCCGGATCGTATTTATAGCGTTGCTTACGCGCATGTTTCTGGAACCTCAAGACCACCGAATTCTTGGCATAATCAATGCCAATCGCAGAGATCGGATAGCGGAATTCCAGCTCAGTTTGTTCAGGGTTATCCTCTAGCAGGGCATCCAGTAACTCATTTTCCACGGGATGCGGTTCATTGCTGTTGTTGGGCTCCTCTCCATGGGCATCCCCGAGCGCATTGTCCACCAAGTTGGGTGTCTCAATGATCTCGCTGTGGATGGCCGACTGCATCTGGTACAGGGCCAAGAGGAACATCAAGGCAATGCCCATGACAGCAGCTGCTAGCAGTAGGAGCAGTAGGGGCAGGAGGGGGGTTTACGGCCTGGTGGAGGTGCGAAAAAAGAGGAAGTAAAAATAATTATGAGCAGCTTAGTAAATCACTTGCCACATTATCTATTACCAACTTTTAATCACATTAACGTCTAACATTTGTTTGTAGTTGGCCAAGAACAGGAGGTGCAGGAACTTATCCGGTGGCTGGCAAATGTGTTAACGCCTTTACTTTCATGTTCTTCTTGGCCAGACAAAGTGTCCCGCTAATTAACCATAACAATATTTATGCCATAATCTGACTTGGCCAAGAGCGAAATATGAATGTGCGCGTAAAAAGTTAACCAAGCGCATTAAAAGGCAACACGAGGCAGCTACCGACCCCCGACCCACCCCGACTACTTGTTGAAGGCGTTAACTGGCGTGTTGGCCAAGCTGCCGCTGGAGTAGGTGTTGATGTATGTGCGTAGTACCTCAGAGCAGGCCATTAGAGATGCAAATGATTATGGCTCATAGATGTGGCTATGACGTTGGCTAGCGTTGTGGTCTTGGCTTTGATGGACTCAACCTGAGTTGCATTAGGATCAGGTTGGTAAGTAATGCAGCATGTGGGCACACAGTAAGCCAAGTGCACGCTTTATCTTAAGCCTTATTGAATTGCGTGGAAAAACACGAGTTAAATGCAGAGCTTAAGTGAAATACTAAAAGTTTTTCCGAAAGGGAATCCCCTTAATAAAAATAAGTTTTAAGTGTTAAACGCCGACACTAGTTTAGACCCTGAAAAACAGTTAACGCTTTAAGTAGTCGTCTATTTATGGGCCTAAACTTGACATTAATCTGGCCGCCAAGACTTGGCCAACTTATTGCTTGGCTTCAAAACTGACGCTGCTGTGCGAATGAACGCATAAAAAATAAAGTTAAAATAAAAATAAAAACGGTAACAACAACAACTTGGCCAATAGGTTTGACCCCAGCTACAAAACGTCTGATGAGTTGGCTACCTGAACTCATTAACATACATTTCGAGTACTCGCCACATTAATGCACGAATTTCACAAACATTGTGAAGAAAATCGCGATTTTCCCAACTTTATGTAGATGTCAAATAAATTTTTTCTTTGTTGGTAGCAAACGCAATCAGTTTGCATTCATTGGGGCACACACAAATGTGGTCGAAAGGGCTGGCAGATGCGGCCAATTTGTTAGCCAAATGAACGAAATGAATTGCCACAATGCAGCAGAGCAACAGCAGAGGCAGCGGCAGTTTGTGGCAAAATTTACAACTTGGTTTTTAGCCAAATTAAAACACTGCAAGTGGCACTTGTGGGCCAAAAAGCCTAAGCCAAACAGATAGTCAGAATTATGATGTGGCAGCAGCAATGCCAACACTTGAGACTGAGTGGAGGATGTTGCAACTTCGCGTATGTGGCACGAAGTACTTCTCATTGACAACTGTCAAAGTTGGCTGATTGATTCCCCCTCTTAGGCTCCCACCTGCCAAAAAAAGGTGAGCTGAGTACTTAAAACAAACAGTGACAAAACTCACAGCTGTGGGCAGTGGTAACAAGCATATATATACACAGATACATGCACATGCTAGTAAGTAACTTGGTATAACGCATACGCCACGTTGTCGCTTTGTCGCTCGTATCAATAACACACTCGTTAATTCGTTTAGCAGCGTCTTTTAGGCCGCTCAGCCTCTCAGCTCTTGGCTTGAAAGTCGACACTTCTTTTTGGGGGTGTACACAAAGTACTTTTAATCAGATTTTCATATCTTATGAATGTTCCGCAATGCGATACATTTGAAGTGCCAGACAGTGAGCTATAGCTGAAGCTGTAGCTGTATCTTTAGGCATACCTGTAGCTACACCTGTAGTGTGTCAAGAATTATGCTTTTGGCAAGCAAATATCATACGACTTGAGATATTTAAATATAATTTATCAGCGACAGCTCAACAACTCAACACATCTCAAAGACAAATGATTGTGAGTGCCACTCGTAGGTGCAGCACAGACACCAGTCCCAGCTGCCAGGGGCAGAGGGGGGCTCAGAACCTCAGGTTGTCAGTGATAAATCAAAAATTATTCATGCTTCGCTACAAGTTCTTACCAACAGCCATTCTAAAGGCTACAACCAACAGCAGCTAGAATAAAAAACTGAAAGTGGAAAAACTAAAAGCACAAATATGAAAATGGTGAAAATGAAAATCTGGGGACGCGTCGCTTGGCGTCGCTTTGTTCTTGCTGCTGTTCCTCTCCAAAGTGCAGTCGTAAACATTTCAATTTACTTTCATTAACCCGAAATGAAAGTGTTGTGTGCAGAGTGTGTGTAGGTGTGTGCCTGTGTGTGGCAACTATTTGCCAACTTCAATTGTTACGCTATTTGCCAGAAACGTGCATTCATATCATTTCAGTACATTACCTTTGCCTAGAACTCAACAGTTTCAGCGTAAAAATGTAATTTAATATTTTTCAATAAACTTCATTTTAAGCGAGTTCTAAATTTAGCTAAATTTATGAGCTTTAAATGGTATTGTTTAAGGGAAGTAACAAAAAGCGCCTAAAAGGGGATTAGGCTATTTTTTAAAGGCAAATCAAATACAGTTTAAAACAGGAAATGTCAGAAAAGGGTTCACTTATTTCGACTAAGAGCAGTCGCGAGTATTAACCAAAAAAAAAAAGTATTTATAAAATAAAGTATAGTTATAAATAAAATTAATATTAATGGCCAATAACCAACAGTTAAACCAAAGTTTTGCAAATGTTGTAGAACAAAAATCTCTTAAATTAACTAGTAAAACCGATTTTAGCCTACCTCTTCGGCATTACCTCTTACAGCATTAAAAATGATCACTGCAATTAGAGTTTTTACTACCAATTTGTTGTCATCAAAAGAGAATGGTAAGCGGATAGTTTTTATTGGAAAAGCTCACTAATTAATCATATTTCAATGCAGCTAAATTGGCAAAAATCTCTAGAAAAACCCAATAAAAAACGTATTAGTTTCGCTATGGCTCTAATTTGGTAGCTAAATCTCTATGTGTCAAAAGGCGAATTGATTAATCTATTGTAAGACTTCTCAGCACAAATTTTGATAGATTTTCTTTACGACATGCGGAAAATCAACACTTCTAACATTCCAAAAAAACACTTTAGAAAAAACCAGCTACAAATTTGAGCTAGATTTTGAAACTTGACACAAGGCTAAGCAACTAAACTGCACAATGTTAATGGAAAAACTCAATTAATCATGCAGCGTTTAATGCAAAGACTATCAAAATAACAGTAAACCTGAAGATTTCGTAACACACAAAAGTTCTGGTTGCCTAATGACAAATGAATAAAATTTAAGACCCGATAGGAAACTAGTTTATTTATGGCTTTTTTACACTTTGCTCTTAAAACTGTTTGAAAGAACAGAACTCACCTTTGGTGCGGAGTCTAAAAAGGCGTTAGTAGTTGGGAATTTGAAGTTTTTGTGTAGATTTTCTGGTTTTTAGCACTGTCTAAGGATGTTTCTGGCAGGACACTTGTTGACCGCGCAAATGTGAAACACTTCTGTGCCCATTTTGGCCATAACATCCGGTTTTATATGTGTGTGTTGCCGACAAGCGACAAACGACAGAGGACGAAGGACGAGGGACAACCGACAGCCAACAGTCGACAACCGAAAGCCGACGTTATCCATTGTTAACGCAAAACGTTCGTAGGCAGCCAAGAGGCCAACAATGGTTGGCCAAAAAGACACGGCTTGTTGCGTGGGTGCCGCTACTGTTACTGTTGCTGCTGCAGCAAGCAACAAGTGTTGCCAGCGCATGTATCCCGGCAACAAACGTTGGCAACACTTGCGGCTGTCTGCTGGCAATGAGCAAAAAAACTTTTTGTTGCAACAGCCTTGACAATGTCAGCCTGCAACTGGCCCTGCTCCTGGCCCTGTGCCTGCCAACTCCCCACCCACCACTCCACCCCCTACCACTGCCCTTTGTCTGTCGTCTGCTGTTTGCTGTGATATGTTTGCTGTGTTTTGTGACAGCTCCGTTCAGCCAACAATGAATGTCATTGTGTTTCGCATATTTTTATCTTTATATTAACTGTACACACACAAATATCTGTTTTTTTCTATGTATTTGTTAATATATCATCTGGCTTCCGTTTGTGTTTGGTTTATTGTTATTTTTTTGTGGCTAACAATGACGCAGCAACATTTTGTCGCCGCTTTTCTGGTAATCCAAGCGCCAAATTGTATGCAAATCGCCCACAATTGTTATATTCCGCCCAGTTTTAAGTTTTGACTACAGTTTAATCCCGGCCCAACTCCTGCCGCCCCTTTAGCCGCCAAAAGCATCCAATTAGCCTGGTCGATACTCGACTTGGACTTGTACTTTGTCTACGTGTGCGTATGCGTTATAATTTGGCCTCGTCGCACAGCCGTTTATGGAGTTTTATGGCCGTGTAACGGGATACATTGTGGCGCCTTCAGCATCCCGATTGAAACGTCTGTCTGCCAGTTTCTCAGTCCGTCTCTCTTCTTGGTCTTGGTCTTGGTCTCTGTCTCGGTTTTGGCCTCACCCTTTCAGCCGTTCGTTGGGTGTGCACTTCATTTTCGTAAGCGGAAGTCTGTAATTACGGCCTCACTTTGAAAGGCCAAGTTTTGTGTTGTTTTTTTTTGGTCTTTCGTTTGTTTCTTTTATTTTATTTCTTTTTTTTTTGTTTTTGGTCTGTTTTGCGTATTCATCTTGTGGCGGAATTCAAAGAACATTCCCAGCTTTAGACCAAGATGACTTGCCACAAATGTGTCAACTAACAATGGTTTAGCAGGTTTGTCTAACGATCGTTCAAAATCAATACACAATCAATAGACACTTATTTGCATTGATAAATATGCATGAAACACACACACACACACACACTCGCTTATGTGTACTAATTTACATAAAACAAACACACTAAATGTAGTGTCTTGAACTAATGCTGAATAACGCTCAAGTTCAGAGACGTTTCTTGACCAAGAGCTGTGATGGTCGTGTGCCAGTCCCCAAACTATTTGTTTTGAGCGGCCTTCAGATACGCTTTCCAAACATAATCTTAAGTAATTAAGATACTCAAATTGTTAGTGATACTTTTACAGGGCATACATATGTCTGCTACACCCTTCTCGGCCGTTGCGAACGCCACTTGGCAACCAATAGTCAAAAAACACATTATTAATGAGCCAGTTGAGCTCTTAGCTATAATTTACATAATGCTCTCATTATCTATGTCTCTCTTGCTCTCTCTCTTTCCATGCACACCTTTAAGAGAGCGCTCTATCGAATTCGATGTCAATGTCATCAGCGGATTTTCGAATCAATTTTTGTTTTGATTTTCATATAAACAAAACTGTAACTAAAAAATTAATTAATAAACAAAGAAATCTCATATAAGTATTGTAATTAAACTTTATAATCCAATTAACATAGATTTCAAATGTTTGCTGCAGTTGCGTCATGTTCTAAACTGCATGTGTAAACTGCAGCAGCTGCGCAGCAGCAGCAATAAACAGTAATAACAACAACAACATTGACGACGACAATTTAGTGAAGCAATAACGGTAAACGTTGTTGTTGTTATTATTGAAAGAAGCTTCGATCGCTTCGTTTACTTAGAGCGCACGCTGTCAATTACACACACATACAACTACAACAACAATACTGAGAAAGCACAAAACAGTAAGCAGTTGGACCTCTGACCGAAGAGTGAGAGGCCCAACAGCCACGCCAGCTTAGGCAGTGACTGCAGCAGCGGCAGCGACGGCGGCAGCAAAGCACAGCAACTCAGCAGCGCTATTGCCTGCAAGCAGCTCTTGATGTTGTTGTTGGTTATTGTGTGCTTATGCATATAACTGAATTAACAAGCGTGTGTGTGTAAGTGTTACTTTGTTTGTGTTAGTGTGTCACTTTTGCTCTCCATATGCCTGTTCATATGAATATGTATGTTCGTGTGGTTTACAGAGATCAGAGCCTCTGTCAGCAAGTGTGTCTGTGTCCATGTGAGAGACTATAAGTGTGAGTGTTTGAGTATGTGTGTGTGTCGATGCTAAGCTCAGCTTTTTCGTTGTAGTATTCACTTAGCTGTTTTTGTTTTCTATTCGATTCGTTACGTTCCGTTCCGAGTGTGTTTTCGAGGCTCTTTTCCTAATTTGAAGCCGAGTTTAGTTCAGTTGCTGTTTAGCATTCAATGCGCGCGTACTACGATCAAACGAATTAAAACCGCATCCTGCAGAAAAGTGTTGGACAAAAGTTAAATTCTAAAACTCCATACTGTAAGGAAATCAGTGTAGCAAAAGTGTTTCGAATAAAAAACAGATCATTTCATGATTTTAATTTATGCACATATTTTTCATGAATGATTGTGACTACATAACAAAAGAATTTAAATCGTTTCATTGACTCTAACAAGATAAGCGTGCTTTAATATTTTCTAGCTAGTTGTCAAGTGAATTTTAGGCCTATTTTATTAGCCAGATCGACCAAGTCCTTGACACGGTTACATTTGTTTACTCGAGAAAACGCCTAATGCTTTAATTAATTACATTTTTGGCCACTAAAATTAGTGTTTTATTTATTTCTGCTCCTTCCAACGTTGACATATCCGACTTGGCCAAAACTGGTTGCCCAACGCTTGGCTAAATGCCCAAAAAAGACAGAAAAGAAAGAAAAATGCAATGTACAACACGCTATCGGATTTTTTATCTTCGTAATTGGTCAAACCCATATTTAAGTTGTCATTGTTCCCAACTCCAAATCCAAGTCGTGAGCTTTGTTTAAAATATACTCTTCTGAGCCTTGGAGCACCTGAGTTTTAAGAACACGTTAACATCGAAGACTGGCTTCAAAATTCACACCTAAATCTCTGTCAATGGAATTGTTTTGAAATTGTTTACTCTAAAAGCAGCTTAGCTTTAAATTAATTATATTATACATTTTCGAACTTGTTTAGGAAAGTGTAACAGGTTTACAGAGTATTAAGCTCAACGACTTTGTTAATGGACTTTCTCAGACTGTTTATCTGGGAATCATGTGGATTCACATTTGACTCCGACTAAGCCATTAGAAATAACAAGCAGAAATGCAGTCTAGAGATTGGAGTACACTACACTCCACACACACACACGCACACACAGTAACACACACACGTATTTGATCATTGCGAACCTCGAGGCATTTCTGACCCGTCATGCTTGGAAAAGTGTTTTCGAATGACGTGAAAAACGTTTGCATAAATACTGTTATTGTTGTT
Source organism: Drosophila acutilabella (assembly GCA_035046005.1). Lineage (NCBI taxonomy): Eukaryota > Metazoa > Arthropoda > Insecta > Diptera > Drosophilidae > Drosophila > Drosophila acutilabella. Next base: position 7,143,610 of record JAWNOK010000024.1, on the reverse strand, counting down.
GTAGTAATTGTGTTATGCTATCAGATCAGTTTGGCCAAGAGCGCTGCCAATTTAAGTGTTAACATTAAATGCCCATTTAATTTCAATAAATTGTATTAAACTCCTTTTATCGCTCCCTTTGCCAGTCATCTTTCAAGCCAAATTCGATCAGTTTTGGCCACATTTCACTTTCCAAACGTTCGTGGCTTAAATCTTTTGCTTTTATCCAAAAGCCCTTCGAATGGCAGCTGCTATCAAATTGGCTAATGGTTATGCTCTTGGCCAGTGATTTTCGATTCTTGTCGGCCAATGTTAAAGCTATTAACAGATCTACCAATTGGACCCAAGACATTTAACAGTTACGTAACAGCTCATAAACTCATTTTATTGATCGTAAATGAAGACAGAGGAGAAAAAACAACAAACAACAATCAACTTTTAGTGTTGTTGTTAGTTAGTTTAACTGGGTAAATCCACAGCCAGCTAATCACAGTAGTTTTGTGGGTTAATCAAAGCTTAAAACGCTTAAATTTATAATTATATATAATATATGAATTATGGACTCTGACATATTCCGTACAAAGTGTCAAACGGGTAGAAAGAGGGGGAAAACAGTTTACTTTTTAACTAAGGCACGAGGACACAAACTTGGCTTTGTAAACAATACCCAAGTTGGTCAAAAAGCTTGGCTGGTCAGCAGTTGGGGGAGTGAAAGGTAGTTAGCCACACTTGGCTGCACAGACAAGCTCACTATCATGGCACAAACGCTGAACAAACTCAACGTACCAAGTGCCAAGTGCCAAGTTGTTAATGTTGCAATGTCTAAATTAATTGGCCCACATGTGCCACACTGCGGATACGCATTACGCGACTTTGGTGTCACTTTTATTGGCGGCCTGTCCGCGCTTGGCTGGTTTCTAGTGTGTGATGGTCATGAATCTGTCACAGATCGTGGAGACCGCCTTAAACTGAGGACAGCAACTCAAACCAGTCGAGATCACTCAGCCAAGATCAAATTAAATTATTGTGCACTTGATAGATACCACTTAAGACTGTGACGAGGGCAGTTTCATACTTTTCACAGCACTATGCTAACTCCCCACTCTTCACTTTATTTACAGCATCACAACGGTGGAGCCAAAGATGACAGCCAAGCCTAATTTTAACTTTGAAAAGGAGGGAACTCTGACCATTGGACACGTGGACGAGGATGAGGTCGATCGCATTGCGGAGAGCTTTAAAGGTCGCTCCCTGTTCATTACAGGAGGCACTGGATTTCTGGGCAAGGTTCTGGTCGAGAAGCTGCTGCGGTAAGTGCTAGAAAAATTAAGTGAATGGGAAATCCAAACCTGCTTTACTGAGGCTTAAAATAAAATTAAATATTTCGTAAACAAATTTAAATAAAGTTCTGAATTATTGTAGAAATAAAATAAATATAAATTTCGAAACTAAAGTCAGTAATTAAGTCATGTTTTCGTAAGTTTTATGAGTAGCATTTTCTGGCAAATCGATTTAAAAAACTAGCAATTTTAGCTCATAAAAATCAAGCTACACAAATTAAATGACCAAATCATACCCTTTATAGCCAACTACGCTGGGTATAAACTATTTACTTTAATGCCTTAATTACTCAATTAAAAAGTCAAGTTTTTAGCATTTTTAAGATTTTTAATGCAGTCAGAATGTGGGCGACTCAGCTGCTTGGTTAACTTGGTTAAGACCGTTAGCTGTTTGGGTGGTTTTGGGTGTTGAGTTGGCTTCTGTTGGCCAAACAGCTGCCAACACACACACACACACACACATGACCTCAATAAATCTTAATAATTTCTGATTATGCGTTTGTTATTAATTCGTGCAGCTCGTGTGGCGAACTGAAGCGAATTTATCTGCTCATACGACCCAAGAAGGGCAAGGATCCACAGGAGCGCATTAAGGATATATTTCAGAATGTGGTAAGTAAACAGTTAGTAAACTTGGCTAAATTATGAAAAATCCCACGCACAATTATTAACCATTATGGCCATTTGCAGCTGTTCGACCAGGTAAAACAGCTGCGTGGTGAGGAGCACATATTGAACCAGGTGGTGGCCATCGGCGGAGATGTGCTACTACCAGGCCTGGGCATATCTGAGCAAGATCTGGAGACACTGCGCAATGAGGTATCCATTGTTTACCACTGTGCAGCGACAGTTCGGTGAGTAGCCCTACAAAGCAGAATGGGCAGTAGGTGCTTTAATGACTTATTGGCTTCTTCCGACCAGCTTCGATGAACCACTTCGCAATGCCGTGTTCATGAACACCCGTGGCACCAAGTATATGCTGGAATTGGCCGGCACACTGAGGCATTTGGATTTCTTTGCTTACTGCTCCACAGCCTACTGTCACTTGCATGTAAAGACGCTGTACGAGAAGCCCTACGATCCACCAGCAAATCCCCACAAGGTGATTCAGGCCTGTGAGTGGCTCAGCGATGAGGAAGTCTCCCTCATTGAGCGTAAAATACTGGGTGACATTCCCAATACCTACGCCTACACCAAGTCCCTAGCTGAGGCTCTGGTTGTGGAGAAGTTCAACGAACTTCCGGCGATTATATTGCGACCATCGATTGTTATACCCATTTGGAAGGAGCCCATTCCCGGCTGGACAGATAACATTAATGGACCCACAGGTCTGCTCATTGGCGCCGGAAAGGGTGTCATCCGCACCATGTATTGCAATTCTTCCGGTTACGGTGACTTTTTGCCCGTGGACGTTGCTGTAAATGGCATTTTAGTGGCCAGTTGGCGCAACATCACTGCCGGCACGAACAATACAAATCGTGTTGCCCACATGACTTCATCCAATGACATTAAGGTTTCCTGGGCCGAGATCATTGAACTAGGACGTTGGGTTATTGAGAACAAGGTTCCACTGAACGGCGTGGCCTGGTACCCGGGTGGTTCAATGAAATCCAACTACTATATCCACTTCATCTGCATGGTGCTGTTCCAGTGGATGCCAGCCTTGTTTGTCGACGCTTTACTTATACTGCTACGTTATCCACCTGTGTAAGTGGAGAATCTAGAGGAGTCTGCCAAATGGATGATTCTATTTCCTCTTTGATTTCAGTTTGTGCCGTGTACAGAATCGTATTTACAAGGGTTTCGAAGTCTTCGAGTACTACGCAAACAATGTCTGGAGTTTTGATAATTCAGAGGCAGTTAAGTTACGAAAACTAATGAATAACAAGGAGCGGAGAACGTATGTCATAGAGAAGATTGATTTGGATCTGATAGATTACTTTACAAACAGCGTGCTCTGCGCTCGTCGTTTGATTCTAAAAGAATCCGATGAGTCCATACCGGCGGCTAAGAGACATATGAAAGTGTAAGTACTTTAAAACACAAAATATATCTTAACATTGGTAATAATAACAAAATACCTTTTATTTCGTTTTAGCATGTGGGTCGTGGACAAGTTGTACAAGGGCATGTGGTTGTTTGGAATCTTATACATACTGTATAGATGTTTTTTCACAAGCTAAACTATTTTTAATCTTATACTTAGTTAAGTGCTTGAGACCAAAAGTTGCTCCAACCGCTTATGAATGCCGTACAAGATATATTTTATTAGACCTTTAAGTCTTTTCATTTAACTTGGTGCTGATTAGCGTTAAATAATGTGTTATAATTTAGTCTTAAGTTTTGAAATTCAGCAAATAAAAAATTGGTTACGCTACGAACTGTTTTAATTAAATTCAAATTTGGCGCCACAAACTTCAACCATGCTGATATGCCAGCATTGCATTGCTGTTGTATCGATAGTGTTGTGTAGTCAACCTTCCACCACAATATATCGATACATACATCGGCGTTAAACGCGATATATTTTTTCGGTGTGCAGACACTTTTTCTTCAATAGACCAACACATTCTGCGCTCGCAGTTTTACATAAAATTCACCAGTAAAATTAACAAGATGTTGGGCCGCAGCAGTGTTATTGCACGTAACTTCTCGCAATCGATGGTGCGCTTTAGCGGACACGGCGGTGTTCCCGGCGAGGTAAGCGTTTAGCGCCTGTGGCGCTCTCGAGTGTGGTTACATAATTTGTGCATTTGCACCTGAGACATAATCCTGATAGAAAATCGATGATATCATTGTAAAATCTATTTTGTGGCTTACAGAACCTGCCCTTCAGCATCCAGAACAAATACAGGATCACCGCTTTGTTCACCATCGGCTGTGTGTTGGGCTTTGGATCCCCCTTCCTGATCGTCAGACATCAGCTGTTGAAGAAGTAAGCGATCGCCGCAGCCCTCGATAGATGCAGCAACAACAACAAACTACACCAAATGTAAGGTTAGTTTTATTAACAATTCTGTATGATATATGAAATATTTAAACATTTCTTTGGTCTTTTGCAGATTTCGTTGCTTGTTGTAGCAGACATGTCGTGCATTGTGTTACAGATTAACATTAAGTCAAAAGTTTAAACGTAATCAATAAAAGTTACCCACAAACTATAGACATAAAGTGCTTTGTTTCCCTTTCCCTTGAGTAGGCTGTGGAAACACTTTCAGAACTCTCCAGCTGTGTTTTGTGTTCACAGCACTTGGTTTCAATTAGTCTTTCGTTTGGAAAGGCAGACACATCATTTATTCAATTATTCCAGCTTCTGAATTATATAAAAAAATATTTCAAAATGTTTGGTAAACGCCCCGATGTACGCAACATATTCTCTCCAATTGTTCGGGCAGCACATGGATATCCCGGCGGTGTTCCGGGGCTGGTACGTATTTGAGCAGTGTATCGAAATAATCAACTCACTGGTGCATCGAGCAGAACATGCCCTTTCGCAAAGGAATGGACAGTCCAGTGCGTTTTACGATCTTCTGGGCAGTGCTGGGAATTCTAGGCTTTGGTGCTCCCTGCCTGGTTCTACGGCATCAAATGCTACGCACTGTTTCGACGCCGCCGTAAATTATTTCAGCAACTTATTGAATCATTAAACTAAACACTTTTTTACAGTCCGCCCGAACCTGATGCGTAAATAACACAGAAGAAACCGCTCAATATACTAAAACTAATTGCTTACAATGCAACTTGCTCGTCATGCCAACTAAATATTCATTTTACACTGTATCCACACCTTTTAATGTTAAACTAACTAGCAAGTTAATAAATAAGAACTCGATTAAGTACTCTTCCGCAGTTTTATTGTCTTTAAATGTTGACTGGAGGGGCATATTTAACAAACATATGCATAAAGTTCTTTTAGTAGATCAGTTCAGTGAGGCGTCTGGTGCAGACGATCTATAACAATGATTATGACGATGATCATGGAAATTCGCTCAATTGAATTGGCTAGGTGACTAGCAGAATCACAGCTCTTCCTTGCCTCCAAAGTCGTATTCCTCCTGGACGGGCGCATCGTCACAGTATTTGGCCTGCTCAGAGCATAGTTTAATATCCAAATCATTGCCCAGCTCTTCAGCTTGGAATGCTTTCAGGAACGTTTCCTCGTTGTCTTCCAGCACCTCTAGGCAGAAGTGACTCAGACTCTTGTTGAGATCACCATCCTGAACGAAATCGACCAGCGACGACTCGGGATTCATTTTGCCATCGACAATCATCTTGAGTAAAGTGAACTTTCCGTTGCTCTTGTAGGTGGCCTTAAGGTAATCCTCCATCTTATCACCTGCAAGGTAAATCAGTCTGATGAACACTAGGCTCTCTACGGGATGAACACTTTAGTAGCTTACAAATCTTCTCCATGAGCTCAGTCAGGAACATCTCGGACTTAATGTAGCGCACTCGTTTGGTTACTGAATTTCCACTGGCGTCCAGCCGAAAACCGCTTACATCGACCATCCTTTTTTGGTCTTCGTGGGAAATCACTTCCTCCAGCTCCTGCACAGTTGCCTTGCATACTGTAATTGACATTTCCACTAGTAAATCTCAACAGGTTGCGGCATTTACCTGTACTACTTACCGTGGCACTTGACTTCCTTCGATGTGAAGCTGTAGCCTTGCACTTGGCTGAGCATTAAAGCCAGCAGTAGTGTGGAACACAATAACACTTTCATTGTTGATATAATTTAACAATACTTTTAATAATTTAACACAATTGATATTTAAACCACGTCAGCACAACGCAAACTATTTGAAATGTGCTAGAGCTCTGAGATAATTATTCGACTGACTGATTATGACGACAGCTAAAGCGCGTCTATGAAAAAATACCTTTTTTTAAATACTTAAGTGTTCAGCAGGCCACATAAACTCCAAACCAAGAGATAAGAATATAATTAAAGGTGTTTACTGTCCGTCCGCTCACAAGCATTGCTGTGGCTGCATTAATAGTGGGACTTAAAATACCTGCGCTCGGGATAATAGTGGGACTTTAAAAATAGTGGCCGGAATTATAGTGGTTTATTTTCAAATGTTAAAAATAGCAGTACTCTTTGAGTAAACAACTCACTTTGGCGGCGCGTAGATTGAATTTAACAGAGCCATTACAGAACGACGCAAGCATCGTCTTATCGATAACCCCACACTCTGTTTATTTTCGATACAATTCGATTAATTTTTTGGAACACTAAGCGCGCATTTGAATTGCCTGCCACAAGCTGTTGCCCACGCAGAGCAGCATTCGCTTAAGTAAGCGTCTCTCGATCACTGTGTTAGAGCACATGTGGTTTGAGATTAAAGATAATTAGTTTATGTTTGAAATGCGCCATACTGATAACTCAAACGTCAGTGTAAATAGAGAAAGTCTCGCGTGCGGTTCTCTGAAACGATATAAAGCTCCGCTGGCAAAAAACAAAACTCGCGATCAAGCAATGCAATAAAGCAATAAAATAAAAAACCAATCAGCAGCCGGTTTAGTTGCTTAGTTGTTACAGAGCATTTGATAAATTAATGCCCACGACAATCGTAATTTTGTATTAATTCCAATAATTTTTATTAACAAATATTGCTTCGAGAGCACGTATAATTGGCGTTAATTAAGTGTATGTGTGTATATGTCTCTGTCTCAGTCTCTGCCTCTGTTTCTGCGCCTGCTTATGTTTGTGTTTGTGTCTCTGTTGCAGACTGTGCACTCTTTACTCCAGATGATGTGTCCATTTAATTGATAAGAATAAACGCTTGTATCGTGGTATTTGTGTGTACATTTACTGCAAAGTGTTGTGTGTTTGTTTGCTTTCATTTCATTTGTTTAGCCACATTCATTAAATGTGCACAGTAAAATGTATGTACTACATGTATGTATGATACATCATGTGAATGAAATAAAGACTTGCTCCTGATCCCTAGTCAACAGTATTTATTATTTAGCATGTGCTGCTTTGACCCGCATCTTTCATTTCGGCACATTAGTGCGATAAGCTGGCTTGTTTTCTAATATAATAAATTAACAATTCGTACATTCCCAGAAAAAATACTTAATTAGGCATTTGTAGCAAATAAATTCAAAATTTCAAAAACCAAGTTAACAGTTGTCGTTTAAAGTCAACTTATTAAGAACTGGGATTTCCTTCAACGAATTTTGTTATTATATTTTTAAATGACAAATATTTTCATTGAGCTCTTCCGAATATATATTTGTTAAATAGTTCAACAGGTTGGTAAAATAATAGGTTAATAGAATAATACAAAATATTTACAATATTAGAAAATTTAAAGCTTAGATTGGCTTACGCCCTTCTGCGAGCGCAAACGCAAACTACGCGACGACCACGTCTGACGCAGCGGTAGACGGCGCGTTTTTGGCGGCTATGGGAATCGTCTGCTGTCACAGCTTCACCAACTCCTGCTTCCTGCTCCTGTCGATTAAGTTCCTCCATAGCATCCGCCAACTCTGGTGGCTCTGCAACAAGCACTTCATCCGCTTCGTCAATTGCATCTGTGCTGATTGACTGATCCTGGTCCTGAGCTTGAACCACCGAATCCTCTTCAAATACAGGTTGTGCTTTGGCCAAAGCCATCAGCACAGTCAGAGCCACCAGAAAGATTGCGAACCTCATATTACTGGACTTTCGTTAAGATTTCCTGGCCAATTTTAGGACTTGATAGTTACTAGACTCAAGAGCTTGTAATGCCCATCTGCTGTGCTACAAGCTCTTAAATATCACGGAGTTATCTCTATCTGTGCGTAAATATTATTAGACCATTAAGGGGACTTACATTGGGTGATTTTCCTGTTGGATTTCTTAGCAAATACGAACACTTATCAGTAGAGAGGCACGATCACAATTGTCTTGTATCACGTCCGCGGGATTCACTTAATTTTAACAATCAAATATTGGGACTTTTGACATATTTCACCAAAATTTTCATGCAAATTTGGATTGTCCGACGCTCAGTATTTATTCACTTTATATAACAGCTGGGGACCTCGACAGTTAGCCATAATTAATCATCTTGTTCCTGGACTTTCCTATTGTCAAGCCTGAGCTTTGAATGTTTCATTTAAAAAAAAGTGTTATCGTAGCTAAGTTGTTGTTTCCCTATTGGAACTGTTCATACAGTTCCTGCACTACAGAGAGATTTAATTCAACTATGTTCTTGTTTTTATTGCTAGAAAATCACTTCTTACTTAGAGTTGCACTTAACTAATTAGTTACCAGTTAAATAGTAATAACCAACGATCCCTCTTTAAATTATAAAACTAATTATTTCCAAGATACCAATCAGAGATCGAACTCGTACATTTAAAAAGTTGCAAACTAAAACATTTTTTTCCTTGAATTAAAACAATTAAATCAATTCAATCACTTGTTTGGATAAGTTCTTCAAACGGATTCTTTTTATATTGCGTATGCTCAAAAAATGCGTTCGACTTCTTGATAAATGTTTAATTATTTTGCAAGTGCGCAAAATCAATTATTTCACTGAGATACAGATACGAATACACATACATATACAGTTAAAGATGCATATACACCAAATAAATTCAACCGAAAAGTTTCTTCACAAAAAACAAACAGAGAAGAATCGGACAATGATTAGTTAAGTACATGAGCGAGGCGCGTGTGTGTGCCTTGTATCTTTGTATCTGCATCAGTGTTCGTATCTGTATCTATTCATAATGTATCTGTGTTTGTATTTGTATTTGTATGTTTTCTTTTTTGTGCTCTGTGCACACAAATACATACACACAACAACGGGGCTACCAAATGCGTCTTCATCCATGGGTATTATTATTGACACTCCTCAAGTGGTTCCTTCTTGTAGGTCTACCTCTCTCTCTCTCTCTCTCTCCTTACCGCCCTCACTCCCTCACTCAATCACAGGCATGGGCTGTTTACCTTTGTTATCGACGATGTTGTATTGAATTTGGCGTCATACTGTCTGGTAGTCTCAGTCTCAGTCTCAGTCCCCAGTCCCCATTCCAGCCCGAAACTCCCTAATATCTATAGCATGTTCGGCCATAAAAGAAGACCACAAAAATACACGTTGAACAAGCCAACGAAAACAATGAAAGACAAGGGCCAGTCTGGGGCTGAAGCAAATGGACAAACAGACTGATGGACGGGCAGACAGCGGCAACAGGGCTAGGGACGCTATCGCTGGTTGCCGTCACACTGTCTGGCAGGTTTCACACAGATACCGATACCGGCAACAACCATCGGCAAACGACATCGACATCAACATCGGTACCAAACACCGGCATCAGCAGCGGCATCAGCCTCGGCATCGGCATCGGCATTAACCGGCCGGTCCGTTCAGGCAGCAGCTCTATAAATCACAGACGTGCGACTGACTGAACGACGAGAGTTGCAGGAGTTGTCTTATTCCCAGTCGCAGTCCCATTGGTAGTGTCAGTTGTAGTTCCCGTCTGTGAAACACAAGAGCGAGTACATAGCTCACGTTTTCCTTTTCTCCTTTACTTGCCTTGTTATACCTCTTGATCATGATAATATTAAAAGGGGTATGCTAAACTATGCAGACGTGTGCTAAAATCAAGAGCAAGAATTGTCCTACTATCTATATAAATAGCTTGTACTTCATGTCCTAAATGAACTCTGATCTTAGGCAAACCAATCTACTAGACAGCAATTCTTGTACTACGAATAGTCAAGAGCCTGCTTTAAACAGGATACATGTGGAGCTGTATAGGGTATCTACTAGCTGGGCACTGAATGTCCTAGAGGACTACTACCTCTTTTTTTTCCCATTCGTTTTTGGCTTTACCTTTGGCAGGGGCACAGCTGGCCGGGCTCTAAAGATCGCTTAGCTGATCCCACCAACTGGCATTACCAGTGGCTTGTTTTGTTTTAGGTGTTCGTGTTCGTATTATTGGTGTTTGTGAGGCAACCTCTTCAGATGTACAAAGGAAGATAAATTTCACACTTACACACACACACGGTAGAACACTTGAAATGTCTGTGTATGTGTGAGTGAGTGAGTTGAGGATCGTTCGTTGCTGTGGAACCTTTATGCTGACCGCTGTCCAGGCCGCTGCACAGACTGCTCAGCCGTGAAAAGAAGGCAAAGAAGGAAAAAAGCAGAGTAAGAAAAAGAAGAAGAAGAAAGATAAGATATGGCTGTAAACAGTAGACAGCACCAGACATTGTGGCGACATCGGCATTGTCGCTTCTCAGCGCTGACCAACTGTGAGCTCTGCACGATCATCGTCTCTCTCGCTCTCCAGCTCCTTACTTCTCTTTCTCTGTCTGCCTGTTGCGCTGTTGCGGTCCCGCTCGTTCCCTCACACACACAGACACACTCACATATACACAGAGAGACAATCGCTCTCTCGCGAGCCACTTTAGGCCACACTCTCGGCCATAATTCGTTCCCGACTACTCCTATTGAACTGCTGAGGTCTCAGTCGTATTTGAAACTTGGCGACGCACGGTTTGGTTTGGTTTTCAGTTTATAATTTTTCAATTTTACAATTTTCACTCGCTCAAACGTTCTGTATTGCTTCCCAAGTGTGTGTATGTGATCGTGTGTATAAATTGTTGCGAATAAACAAACAAACAACAACAACAACAATCATAAGTTCATATTAAGCAGAAATCCATTATACTTGCTTATAAACAAAACCCGAGACACTCACTGTGTTCTCTATACTCGAAACTGGCCAAAGTCACTAAAAATAGCCGCGGAAATCGATAAATAAATAAAGAAGAGTATAATTTCTACCACACCTCAGAAGGCCTCCCCCCTCTCACCTATATACCCCCCGCGATCACCCACTTATCCACATCGTCCCATATCGAATATTAAATTGCGACGTTGTGTGGAAGAGAAAACTCAAGATCAAAGACTTAAATAATGTTACGCCAATAAAACTTTGCAACAATTGTTAAATTAACAAATTGACAACAAATATAACAACAACAACAGGAACAACAACGACAATTAAGCATTAAATATTGGCAATATTAAAATGTCTGGAAAATGTTTTCCATTTGCACTGCTCCTGATGCTGCTCCAACTTACTGCCGGCGAAAGGCACTTGAAACGCGAATCCCGTGATAATCAACAGGTAAGTGCGGCCATCTTAAGTGGCGGAAAGGAAGTGGGGCAGTACCAAAGAAATGCAGTCAAAAAATACAACAAAAATCAGCGTGTAAATCCCAAGAAAACACTTGAATATTCCAGGTATTAAAAGTTGCTCTCTTCGAATTCTCATCACAAATTGTCTGCACAGACAAAGTCAGAGCCTTTCAGCCTTAACACAAACTCTTAGCGACTTCGCTGACTTCTCCTTCTTCAACTCTTGCCAGTTCTACACACTCCCCACACCCTCTGGAGCATCTTCCAGTCTAAAAGTCGCCGCCGCGCTGTCTGCTCGAACTCTGTTTGCCGGCAAAGTTCGCCATACTCCAACCCAGTTGGTCCCAACCTATTCCGTCTCCCCTTTCGCGTTTCCTTTCCCATAGTCCATTCTCAATCTGCTTTTTATTTCATCTGCCGACGAACCTCTTTTGAAGAACGTGCAAAGCAAAGCAGCAAAAAGAAAAAGATACCAAAGAACTGAGATGTAAAATATATAAAAATGGTCACAAGTCAAAAGCGTTTTTGGCTTTTTGTTTGCTGTGGGTGCAGGTATTCTGCGCAGTATTTTAAGCCCTAGAGCAAGTGGGAAACGGGAGTTTAAGGCGAGTGAAAGAGGCTGAGATTTGCCATTACCAATGTCCAGCTTAAAGTCCCACTGCCCATTGGCCATTGCCACTAAGCTGTCTGATGATGACAAAGTGTGAAGCTGTTTTTTTTAAGTTTCGCTTGTTTTTGTTGTTGTTCTCGTTTGGGTTCTACGTTTTTGTCCGTGAAACAAGCTTCGGTCTACACTCTACAGTCTCCAATCCCCACGAGCGTGAGAACTGTCACTCAATAATTTTGTCGTTATCGTCGTCAGAATCCTTGAACTCTTTCCATATATCACCCATTTGACAGTATTGATTTAAATACTTTTATAGCCACATTCATGAGCTATGCTTTCGTCACTATCGTGAACTGTTGTTTATGTCTGACACGTTTTGGAATAACGCCCTATTTCGAGGCTCCAACTGCAAATGCCATTTGCATTGCCAATTAGAAATGACGCGATTTATTGGCGCCTTTAATTTTAGATGTCATGTAATAAGCCCGTTTCCCATATAAGCAGATGCCCTACTCATGGTCAGATATCATACCTGGAACTCGGCATATGCTTATCGAAGCATTAACTGCACTAATGGTTGAATATTTTGGTTATTTCATTGCTCAGGTCTCAAATGTGTTTGTCAACAAGCCAAGAGTCACCTGTTAACTGTTCCCAATCGGGAGATCCAATTACAAACTGAGCGCGTGCTCCAAATGTCCACACATTTCAAGAGTTTCGACTGTATTAATATTTATATTGCAATTCGATAGAAGTGAGACATAAATTTATCTATTTCGCTCACAAAGCATTTCCTATTTGTGCGTCTGGTGTCAGTTTCTATTTTAAACGCTGATTCACAGCTGTTTAGAGTAAAAGAAGTATTGTTTTTATTAATTGTGAGGTTAGGAACATGGAATGGAACAAGTTGCGTGACGCAAACTGTATGATGAATGTTCCAAGTCAACAATTTATCAGATCAATAACTTAATATGTCTCTTTAATGAGCCTTTTTTATAGTTAAAGCCTAAAACCCCCTATTATATAAACTATGAGGTTAGGAACATGGCATGAAACAAGAAATAAATTTGTCAACTGTCTGCTAATGTAATTGAAAAGTCAACTACATATGTAACCACGAATTTGTAATGTGCCCCTTATCATTTAACAATTTCTGAGTCATTTGCAGTGCCATAATTTTACATCGAACAACTTTGTAGCTAATTAACGTCATGAAATTTGAAGTTTATCTAAAGAGCCACAAACAGGCGGCAAAAGCTGCTGCAATGGCAAAGCCTAAGTGCTACGCAATGCTTAAAAAAAATTGAAAAAAAATAAAACAACAATATTCAAGAAACACGAAAATGTTTTAATAACTTTTGGAGTTAACAAGAATCTGCGCAGTCAGCGGCAACTGTCTGGCTTAGTCAGTTGACCATAATTTTTGGACAATTTCGTTTCGGCTTTTTGGCTGGGAACAAGCAGACATTCAAATGGTAACAGAGCCGTGTGTGCATGTGTGTGTGTGTACGCGATGCTATTCAAGTTATGGCCTGACCACTTTGATTTTCATATTAGCCACGCTAACCGCTCCCCTTTCTCCCGCTGTCCTCCCCCTATCATGTGAATGCAACTGATTCGTATTCAAGTCAAGTGATCGAGACGACTGCGACTTGATTTTGGCGACCATAAACGATATAAATCATTTAACGCGTGTTTGATATTATTTACAATTTTGGTCTGTAATCGCATACAGCGAATACTTCTCACATGCCAATTTGACACCTTCCTCTCCCCACTCAATCTCTTAATTCCTATGTCTCACTTGCAGCTCTCGTTAACGCTGTCGGAATGCGCCGCCAAGCAGGGAGAGTGCAATGAGAGCGAGGGTCCAGTTTGTGGCACAGATGATCAGACATATCCCACACGGTGCCATCTGCTGCGGGTGCAGTGCAGCGGTCATTCGGTCAGCATCAAGCATCGCGGCAACTGCAAGGGTAAGTCAAACCTAACCCTAGTTAATCATAGTACTAAAACTCATTCATTTTTCTTTAGGTTGTCAGGCAGCTCGTCAATATGCGATCCGGGAAAATGTGCGCAAGACAAAGATCTTCCTACCACGCTGCCGCAGCGATGGCTACTATGCGGCCGTACAGTGTCTGGCGGGAACGGGCTGCTGGTGCAGCGATAGCAACGGAAGCCCAATTAAGAACACGTCAACGCGTCGGGGCAAACCCAAGTGCCACAGACGCAATTATCGACGTCGCTCTCCTCCACGTCAGACAAGCTTCGAGGTGGATGCAGCCAATAGCAGCGATGGTGCTGGTGGAGGAGGAGGACACCGTCCATGCAGCAAGGCAGATCGAATGGCGTTTAACAATCATCTAATCGATGTGTTTCGCAGCGAACTTGAGCGCTCCAGGCAAATGCCAGTTACCGGTGATGCCGCTGTCTTGGATTGGAAATTTGCCCAGTTGGATACGAATCACAATCAACTGCTGGACAGACAAGAAGTGCGTGAGCTAAAGAAGCTAGTGAAGCGTGTAAGTAGACGTCATTCAGTCCCCCAAAAGCAGCACCCACTTAGCTGACATTGTATTTTATATGCACCACCAAACACCGATCAACACACACCACACACACATACACATACCTGCAGGCGGTAAAGCCCAGACGATGTGGACGTGCCTTTGGCAGGTACTGTGATGTCAACAGAGACGATAGCCTGTCGCGACTGGAATGGAGCAGCTGCCTCGCCAAAGATGCCAGCCATCGTAAGTACTAGTTACCCCAAAAAACACTTGCATGAGAATCGCATAGAGGGGTGTAGGCATGAAAAAGTCCATGAGAAATGCATGAAGTATTCGTCTGTTTGTGTGTGTGTGTGTCTGTCATAACTATCAACCATCATTCCTATGCAGGTAAATCAACAGTTAATATATTGAACAGCAGCACAACGACCAGTTTGAGCACACCACGACGTACACACTATGCAAATACAAATGTCCATATTCATCATACCAATACCAATACCAATACCAACCATGATCATACCAATACAAACAACATCAACAGCATCACAACAAGCAACAACAGTCCCAATACTCATCCAAATGATTTTGGCAATGAGAGCGAGGAGCACGAGGAAGAGTATTTTGGCGAGGATGAGGACGAGGGCATGTCATATTCAAGTGCAACACGATTATCACCATCGTCATTTAATTGTACGTACTTGTCGGGCGATTAACTAACCTATTATCGAATTGAGTAATACCCAAGTAACATCCAATAGCAGTTGGCAAGCTTTCAAAGGCCAAAATCGAATCTATTCTAATGGACCTCTCACCCACAGTTCTGAATCCCAAGGCTGAGACGTCAAACAATGAGAGCGAAGGCGAGACCAACTGCTGGACGGATCAGGATGCGGCTCGCGAGGAACAGCGCGTAAGTGCCCCCTCTCTGTCCAACACTTCTCCAGTCTCTCTTTAACTTGGCTATATCGTGTTTGCAGCATGGCGGCAATAGCTCTCTCTTTATGCCAGAGTGCTTGCTCGATGGGCGCTATAAGCGGGTGCAGTGCTACAGCAATTTCTGCTGGTGCGTAAACGAGGAGACGGGCATCAATATGCCTGGTACTTTTGGTAAAAAGCGACCACAATGCGACGAGGTCAACACAGTTCGGGCCATGAAGGGTTGCACGGGAGCCCGCAAGACGCAGTTCCTGAAGGAGCTAAAAGAGTTCCTCATCACAAAAGTGCTGCCCAACAGTAATACCGGGTAAAATATAAATCTTTGTAAGCCCCTTTAATAGCTAATTGGCGTATATTTACTGTATGCAGTAGGGACTCCACTGGGTGGAAGTCGGAAGACGAACGCATCGCTTCCCTGAGTTTTGTGTATTTGGACAAGAACAAAAACAAATCTTGGGAACGCAAAGAATGGAAAGTGTTTCGCGATCTGGTCACTGGCGCCAGGTAAATAAATTCACTCAATCCAAGCCATTTTGTCTTAAATACTAAAATAACACAAATATTTTTAGCAACTTAAATAAATGTGGCAAGAAAATGCCTCGATATTGTGATGTGAATGGCGATAAAAAGATCTCGATGACCGAGTGGGTCAACTGTCTCCAATCTCAGCGAGTGGAGATTATAACCACAGTGAAGCCGCCACAGTCAAGTAAGTAGAAAATAATGAAAACATGTACTTACCCATTATCTAATTGCCCACCAATTGAATTTCAGGCGAGATGGGCACGTCCCGGCTCCAGGGATCAAATCCATTGGAGCAATATCTTAAAGATTAGTTTGTAATGAAGATGATTATGACGATGATGCTTGTTTTGTGCTGCTACTCATTAGATGTCGTGCCATGTTGCGTAAAAGAGTTTGAATATATCCACCTGCTCATATACACTCACTCACTCACCCTACACCTACACACTCACATTCCTAGCATATAGATTCTACGATTTACATGTACGTGTAATTAGTGTTGTAAATATTATTGGATATAAATGTTTAGGTTATTTGTAAAAACGTTTTGTATTTAATTCGACAGAGACAAACTTTCGATCGCGGGTTCTTTTTTTCACATACTGAAGATCGCAGCCAACTTAACTCAACGCAGAATGGCGTTACAGAATTCTGTTAACGCATAATTGAGTCACGCGAGCTTGCCGCATTTATCGATAACACTTTAATTTAAAATCGTAACATTTTTATTTGGTTGAAGTTAATACTACTTATTGCAATCAATTAGACTGGCTGTGTTTTTGTTATTATGTACAGATTAAACAATAAACTAAATGCACTAGGTTGTTAAAAAACATTGTTCACAGAACAGTTGATCACAAATTACGTAGCTTTTGGTTTACTACTGCGCCGCAATAGCAAACTGGAAAAATTGCTGTAGGGAATCTCAAACGCCATGGAGTACACTATGGACGTCAGGTAGACAATCATAGTAAAGCCGCAACTGACAACACCCTGGTGATAATGGAATTTAATATATTCAGTTATTTTTACATGAACAAAAGCTTGATACTTACCAGCATGAAGGGATCCACATGAGTGCTGGCGTTTGTAAGGCTATAGACAAACGCGATAACCAATGGATTCAGCAGATATATAGCATAAGTTAGCCGATTCAGATGCTGAAATATAGGAGCCTCCAGCAGTCGGGACCACCAAACGCCTCGTCCTCTGGCGCTGCCTGCAATCATCCAACAAACGCATAGCGAAAAAATAACTCGGCCAAGAACAAATAACGAGATCGTTATCAAATAGCCCAAATCTCGTTTGACAGTCGAGTAGATGCAAATGAAAAAGGCCAACAGGCAGAAATGCCAAAGGCCTCGCTCCTGCAGATCGCTCAGTTCGCATTGCAGACGACGCTCCACCAGACACCAGGCTGCGATAGAACCCACAATGTATGGCAGTATGCGAACAAAGGAGCTAGTGTATATTAGAGATCCCGTGGCGTAAACCGAGTCAAAGGAGAATTCAAACTTATGGTTGATGCCAATGCCATAGGACCAAATGATGGTGGCCAAGAGACCAGCAACAGTGGCCATACTCGCCAGTTTGGGACGTCTAGGAAAAAAGTATGATAAATATAGGACTTCCACTAACTACAGTAAAACTCACTTGGCGTAGAGGAACAACATTGCATTGGCCAGCACAAAAAATTGCATGTCACAGGCCAAGCTCCAGCTCCAATTAAGGCACATATCCCGATGATCAAACAGATTCTGTATGAAGAGCACATTTCGCCACCAATGTTGTGTACAGAGCTCATCGAAGCGTTCGTTTATGTGGTACAGTGAAGTATCCCCAATGTAGGCAAAAGCCAGATCCACGCTGCCTATGACAATTAGATACAATGGACCTAATCGTAAGTAGCGATGGAACAACAGTTTGCCATACAGCTTGACATTTGCTACAAAACCATTTTGACGCACTGCATCCATTTGATTTGTGTTGCGCATGAAATTGTAGGTTTGCAGAAAGCCACTACAAGGAGAAAAAGATAAAATAAAGAGAAAATAAGGCCTGATAAATAGACTTACCTGATAGTAAAGAAGACATCCACTAGCAGTGGAGCGGATGAGACGTACTGAAAGAAAGCCTGCTCCGCATAGGAAATAAGGACTGTTTTATTGTGCACCGTGAAGTACATATACCAGACGACATGAAAGATTAATATCCAGACGGCACACACCGATCGCAGGCCATTCAGCAAGGGAATGTCCCGTGAGTTGGATTCCCGCATAGCAAACAGCTTTTGCCAATTGCTGGTCACGTCGTAGCAACTGACAAAGTTCTGGATCGGATGCCACTTGAGCATCGAGTGCAGTGCTCGCCACATCTCCGACTCTACTGGCGCTAGACCAGCAGCATCCTCTGGACCCTCGGTAGGCAGCTGCTTGGCCACGCTTAGTTGCTGGGCACACAACATGAATGCACAGGTGGCCAAAACGGAGGCAACAACAAGTTTGAAGCTAAGACGATCATAGAAGGAATCTTTCAGTTTAAGATCCTTCATGTAAAGCACTTCGGGTTGCATCTCAAAGATGTCGTTGTCAAGAAAACTGCCAGTTACGTATTCACTGGTCAATGCTTTGATCTCCGTGGACTGACAGGAGCTGGGCAAGCATAGGCCAATGTGTATGATTTGCTCTGACATGACCTTAATCTCCACTTGCCATGGGGAATTGTGACGCAGATAAACAACACGATAGTCCATATCAAATGGCGCTTGCTGTGTTATCAGTCCGTAGTGCATCACACGATCATAGTTTTTGGATAGCGTTACACCCACCTGTTGCTGGACACCGTGACAAGCCTCTCGACTACCCAGCCAATAGTTTTGGCCAAATACAAAGCCCGAAGATTTGCTGCCAGATGCATCAAGTACTGCAATATGATACACATTAAAGAGCACTTCAAGCTGACAATTGACAGAAAAGGAATGGAACATTGAACAAACCTTTCATGGCCCAAGGTTGTTTGCTGAGGATTCCCCGCTGTATGTGCTTCAATTGAGCATGACACACTGCATTCACATTGCTCGAGTTGGCCACTTCTGTCAGGCCATAAATGATGGAACTGCGTGTCAGATGCGCTCCATGGCTGCCAGCTGCTGTGACAGTCTCAACTGAGTCCTTGTGCGTCTGGAGAGGCACGTGCAATGGAACAGACCAAACACTCGTGCCATTCAATATGTTTTGTCTATATCGATGGAGCTGTATTGAGTCGTTAAGCACAGTTTGACAGCTGCAAAGGTGGCACAGCAGGAGGAGAAGGAGGAAGCTCAGCCTGAGTGCTATTGTTGTTCCATATCCGCGTCTAGTCATGGCGCCAATGACCAAGACGGCGTTCAAGCGGTTTCAACTGAAAGCCAATGAATAACAGCAATTGTCAATGCTATGGATAGTTAGTACTTGTATTCGTTAGTAATCATACTGAGACACTTATGAATATAGTCACATCGAGTGTGCTCATAGCTCTGCCCTTACAAAATGCTTTTACCGGCCATAATATGTCATAAACAAACACAATTAGTGGACATTTAACCGAGTATGAGTGCATAGTTACGGTTAAAGCCCTGCCTACCGGAATAGACTTAATTCATTACTGAAAGTGCTTGTGCGCTTTAATAAACCCCCCGAAAGTGTTATCGAAGCCGAGATAAATAAATGGTTGTCGGCTCATTAAGAGCTGTTGCACGTGTTCATGACAATGACCATAGATCGAACGGGTTTCGCATTACAGCTTAAAACTAATAAAACAAATCAAGTTCAAATATCAATTACCCCTTTACCTATTTTTTTTTTTTCTCTTGGAAATTAAGTGCGTCTCAAGGTCAGGCTATAGACTTACAGACATTTCGTCATATTTGTATAAACATACCTATATTGCATTGGATTAGTTTATAGCCCATTTGGAGTGAGTGAAAAAAATAAAATAAATAATAAAAATAAAAAAAAAATTGAAAACAAAATACATAAAATCACAAGTCACTCGAAGGTTAATTGGGGTGTCTGTCAAATTCGCACTGCCAATTTAAGCCTCAATACACATATCTGTAAAGATCTGTACAATAAACAAAACTAATTAACTGAAGAGGTTTGTTTATCAATCCCAATTGTCATTCAAGTATTTATTATTTATTATTAGGCATTACATCTACAGCCAATTAACAATATCTTTCACATTAATACTGATTTTTTTCCTTCTTGATTTTGGCAAATTCTTATATTTGTTTGCGGCAAATACTATTTATCCCGATTCATCAATTACGAGTATTATTTACCTAATTGTTCAACGAATTCTAAGTACCGCCGGACATCAATATAATGAGAAATAAGCCAAAGGCTCTTTAGGGGGCTCATGTGTGACATGTGCAAAAAACAAAAGCGAAAACGTGTCGATTAAAACACAGCCATAGTTTTGTTTGAATTAAAACATATTTAAACTATGGAGAGTCTGACATGGTTTCCAGGCCCGTTTCGATTGCTGCTTAGTTAATTGATTTTGGTTGAAACTGAAACCATTTCAAGGGCAAACCGCCTTCGGGTTTTGCATCTCTTTTATTTCTTCGCCTTCTTCTTTTTCTTATGATTTTTTTCTTTAATGGTTATGATTATATTGCATGCAAATGAACCGGCACCTTCACGTTTCACATTCACAGTGGCATCCGTTTCAATAATGCCCATTTTTGGCAAGTTTTATAAACAAACAAAGGTTTTGTAATCACATTTGTATTTGGCATTTCATTTGGGATTCACGATTGATGCTTTTATCCAAAATTTTGTGATGGGTGTTAATAATTTGAATTGAATCAAAATTAGGCACTATTTCTGTTGCACACCCATGCAGATTATTATATATGCATGTGTAGGGAAGGTCATACATAATCATTATGATATAATAGTTTTTTTGGCGTATAAAACAGCAAGGTAATTAATTATTGAGTGTTTTAAATTTAACCACTTTTTAGTTTTCTGAGGAAATTAACTTACTTTACCTAAAATATTTTGAATTAGTTCCAAGGCGAATTGCACTTTACTTTCGTTTAAATATATGTAAGTTTATGTAGGTAAAGTTTTCACCTGATTGCTGATTGCAGTTCGTATTTATTATGTCTTCACTTAATTTCTGGAGCAATCGTTAGTGTGGATATAAAGAAACAAAAACAAACTATAAACTTATATGTAAAGCGTCACAAAAACCCACATTAAAACTTAATCTAAATTCGCTTAATATTTGCTTGAGTTGCGCACATCTGAGTCTGAGGTTTACCGAGAAACTGTTGCGCCCTACGTCTCGTCTCGAACATTTATAAACTCCGAGCATCGAACAGCAGCACGTGAACAGGTAGCAGCAGCCGCAGCTACAGCGGCAGCAGCAATCAGTCGCCGCTTTGTCACTACAAGAGATCAAGCGGCAAAAAAAAATAACAAGAAAAGCAACAACAACCATAACACTTCATCATCAGCGCCATCAAAACAAAAGACGAGATAGTAAGCAAAACGTTTTCAGGTTTCTTGGCGACTTTTTCGTAACCATTTCTTGCCAACAATTAAATCAGCGTATACTTTGTACATTTCCGAGCTGTCTTTTCTGGATGATTGAAAGTACGTCACAAGGTGAGCGTGAGCGGTTCTTGTTTATCATTGAAAGAAGATGCGTTCATTGATCTGCCGTGATAATGGGTTACTGCCATTTCCGCAAATAAATATATAGGTGTGGTAAAAATTATAGCTTGTTAAAAGGGCACCGAATTGATCCCTACAACTAATGTTCAATTAAATTTATTGATTGAGCTATGCAATTACCAGCCTTGCCTTACCCACTATTCTCGTTCATGAACCAAAAAGTTCGTTATTCCAGTTATTCCACTTTTGAGTAGTTCTGAGGTTTAAATTGCCCGCGTTTCACATTTATTGAAAATAATTCAGGATTGAAAATTTAAACTCCGCTACATTTATTTCACTTAGTGGCAACGCCGAAAAATATTTAGCTGGTCACACTCAACGATAAGACAGTCAGGGCTGCTGTGGAACTTGAAGCAGTGCTTATCGTTATCGGCAGTCATAGCAGGTCGAGAAACCATTATAAAATAGCAAAAATTAACGTGAAATGACGCGAAAAATACAATCGCAATAAAAATAGTAAATTTAAGTGCAAAACGACGCGCAAACGATATCTAAACAGTGCAATTGCTAATCAATCATCAAGTAAACGAAAAAGAAAATTGCGCAGCATATAATACCAGCTTCAGGAAAAGAGCCATAAAAATCGATTCTCCAACGAAGTCACAGTCATACACACGGGACAAGAGAGTGACTTTTCGCGCGGGCGTCGGTGGAGCGCCCAGTGCTTACTTTTTTTTGCCTACTTACTTGCCAAAAGTTCACCCAAGAAACTGTTCGTATTTGCATGTATGTGCTATAGTGTGTTTGTGTATATATTTGTAAGTGTGCGTGTTGTTGTTTTGTTTGCAAAAGCAGCTAAAATCGGACAGGATAACTCGTAATTATAATTAGGCAACAAAACAACTAATTTGAAGCAAATATTAGCGTAAATAAAAACGCAAACACGACGATTCAGTGCAAATAAAGAAGATTCCAACACAATTGAGCGGACAACAAAATATAATAAAATAAATACCCGTGTGTACAATACATATACATGTACGCTATGCACATATGTGTAATAAATAACAAAAGTCAAGAATGAAATGGAAATATTTGCCCAGTCACAAACTGCTCCACATGACGTACTACAATATCAACAACAACTGTTAGGCGTGTGCGTGGCGCTAATTGAATCGCTCACTCAATTTGGAACTACATACATATATAAATATAATACTAAAGCAAGTTTGAGTCCCTGTTTGTGACTCACCTGCCCCGAAAAATAAGTATTGCGTGCTACCGTGCCACACATAATTCTCTGCGGGCTTAAAACGAAAACAAAAAATAAAATATCAGTCAGCAGCAATAACTAAATACCGTCCCATTCGTATCCCTCTTGAGTATATTTTCGGGGAAGTGTGTGAGGTGGGTGCATGAATCAGACGCACCCACACTCCTGCCACACACACACACTACTACTACTAGATAGTCACGTCTTTTGAAGTATAAAAGTGAGAGTTCGTCAAGGCCTTTCACGATGTCAAGTGATAAGATCAAAGTTGCTGTGAGGGTGCGACCCTTTAATCGCCGTGGTAAGTACAACTAGAACTCACTTTAAAGCTCAGTAATCTATAATGATAGATGATTTCCATTGTCTTTCATACTACCCATTTGGGGTAAACTTTATGCTTTATCTATTTGGTTTACTCTTCTGTCTGAGTTTGCAATCAATAATGCAAAAGTCAGCAGTACAGAAGACTCACAGTAGCAGTCGCAGTCGCACTCTCTCACACCCATACTCTCTATCTATTCGGGATAACAAAATTTGCATACGCTATTTTCTTGCTTGTTTTGTTTTGTTTTCGATGCAAATGTTGTGTTTCCTTTGCTTTTTTTTTTTGCTTTGCACAAAAGGTCGCCTCGTTTTTTCATTGCAACGCCAGCAAGTTTTCAGCGCTGACAGCCTTGCAGAGCAACTAACTAAATGGCTGACTGACTAACTGGCTAACTGACACTCTAGACTGACAAACGATTTACATTTCCAGCTAATTTTTCTTGGTTTCTATTTGGCTGGAGGTGAAACCATCGTTGAGTGTGTGCTGCAAGTGCTAAGTAAATGCATAAAGGCGAAAACAATGTTTCCATTTCCAATGTCAACCGACGATCATTCATTTGGCTTATCCATGACTCACACCCATGTGCAGAGTGCAACGGAAATGTGTGTAAGAGAGAGCAGTAGATTGGGAGAGAGAGTGAGAGGAAGAAGCATGGGCAGGCAGACGGGCAGACGAACGGATAGTCAATTTGAGCCCCTCTGCAGCGTCAAGTGGAAGTCATTTGGCATTTACTTATTTGTTTCGCACATGTTTTGTATTGTATCATCCACATGCATATGCTATACCGATGAATATATGCACATATATACTTCTATATACTTGTATTCCTTTTCGCGCTATTCCCATCTGCTGCTGTTACTTCCACATGTTGCCAAATCACTTCTTTATTTGGGGCTGGTTTGTGTCATGTTTCACTTATGATTCGTTTGTTATTCGCCTCGCTTGATTCATTGACAGGTGTGTATCAGTGTGAGTTTGTTTGACTGTGTGCTTGTCCGCTTGATAAGCTATGTAGTATATATAAAAAATGTTATCAGAGCTGATAATGCGGGCATTCTACACTTGTAGTACTAATAGAGCGTTACACATACTCTCCAGTTCCCATGAAGCTCAAACATCTGCTTCTTTCGACCATTTCCTCATCAATTTTTGTGACATCTTACGCATCGTTCCGTATTTGGGCCATAATATCGCTGATGGCACGACCTCTTCAAGTCGCAATCCAAAGCAGCAAAGCGTTAAATGTAAACTATGAAAACGCACACATACACTGACAAATGAACAAATACAAACACTGATACAAAATCAAACACAAACACAAGGCAAATGACCAGACGTTTGAAATGAAGTCACAGCTCGAAAGCTACCAAAAAGCTTAACCTGTTTTTTTCCTCCGTTTCCCCTTCTAACCAACCAGATGTCTGTTTGTTTGATGATATTAAGCGTCTATCTCTTTCACTCTCTCTGCTTGTTTGGATTTGTGTGTGTGTAAGTTTATGTTAATTTCAACATCGGACAATGGCAAACGGCAAACGCGTAAGCAGACTTTAAGTTAATAACAGAGAAATGGCCAAAAGTCAGTTTGAGCTCCATCCACAGCTGACCAACTGACCAGAACTCATTCACTCACAAATTGGGGGCAACTCATCAAATAATTTATGGCACACCTTTGTTGCAAGCCACACACACACTGATACACAAACACACGCACACACAACCCGTCAATGATGTTCAATGCTGATGTGCGTCCTTAGTGGTTTCTGGGCTTTCTCTTTCCCTGTCTCTGTCTGCCTCATTTGTGCCCTTTTCGGCATGTCCATTTCCATGTCAAGTCGGATTTAGTTTTCAGAACGGATGTGTAGAGTGACCAACGACAGGAACATGTGTATAACTACAGTGAAGACCAGCCAAATTGAATCATGCATTTTGTGGGTTTCATTGAAAAAATACTTGGCTATTAAAACAAATTAATAAATGCAATTATTACACATATTAAAAGAGAATGCCATAATTATAAAATTATACCGCAGTTATGCAACAGTCGAGCATGACTATAATTCGTTTTGGCAGCCTTGCCACCCCGTAGAGACTTTACTGTATCATTAGTTGACCTGAGCCAAGCCTTCTTGTGTACCTGTTCTTAGTCTGGGTCTATGTCCGGCGTTTTCTTTTATCATGACACATGAAGGACATTGGCCGCAGGTCTCAAATATTTCAAGAATTCCCAGCTAGTAACATTTTCCAGCTATTTATTTTCGACTCTTTTTGTTTCTTTGTGGTGCAATGTCCGTGCTCGTTTTAGCCATAAGTAGTAAATGTACTTTATGCCAGAATATTTATTACGCTGCACGTTTTCGGACAAGAATTTATTTGTTGGTGTTTTTCTTTATTTATTTTTTTTTTTGGAATAACAATTATTTGAAAGGTTCGCGTTTTTTGTTTGTGTACATACATAGAGATTGCGCTATAGCATCGAACTTGTGTATTCATATATACTTATATTTATCGCCTTGATTATACAATGTACTATGTATGTATGTATAGCTGTGTGTGTTTAAGAAGTCTATATACTACAATTGTATGTTATTTTCGCACTTATATACGAAAGCTACTGACAACCGACAGCCTCGCATATCTATAAAGTACTATATAAAGTACGAGAAATGTGAACTTGTTATCAACCTTGGACTGAAATAACTCAAATTTTATACACATTAAATAAATATAATTTTACATCCTTTATTTTTGTTTTGACAGAAATCGAATTGGGTACAAAATGCATCGTGGAAATGGACAAACAGCAAACCATACTCCAAAATCCACCATCATTGGAGAAGATGGAAAGGTAAGCTTAAACTCTACTTTTCACAATTGTGTTGATTACACCCACTGTATTCACGTTTCTCTGATTCACGCAGAAAACAACCAAAGACATTTGCATTCGATCACTGCTTCTACTCGCTGAATCCAGAGGATGACAGCTTTGCGTCACAGGAGACGGTCTTCGATTGTGTGGGACGTGATATACTGGATAATGCATTTCAGGGCTATAATGCGTGCATATTCGCCTACGGCCAGACTGGTAAGCCAACCTATTATAGCTACAGCTGTACACACTGTACTTTAAAAGTGAAACTTAATCGTGATTTAATTATTTGTAGGTTCTGGCAAGTCGTATACGATGATGGGATCACAGGAGAGCAAGGGCATTATACCGCGTCTCTGTGACAAGCTCTTCTCGGCGATAGCAAACAAATCGACGCCAGAGCTCATGTACAAAGTGGAGGTGTCCTACATGGAGATCTACAATGAGAAAGTCCACGATCTACTAGATCCCAAGCCAAACAAACAGTCGCTTAAGGTGCGCGAACACAATGTTCTTGGTCCATATGTGGATGGATTATCCCAGTTGGCTGTAACTTCGTATCAGGACATTGATAACCTCATGACCGAAGGCAATAAATCGCGTACTGTCGCTGCCACTAACATGAATGCAGAATCCTCACGCTCCCATGCCGTCTTTTCGGTGGTCCTCACACAGATTCTAACCGATCAGGCAACTGGAGTTAGTGGTGAGAAAGTGTCACGTATGTCCCTAGTCGATTTGGCTGGCTCCGAGCGTGCAGTCAAGACTGGAGCTGTCGGAGATCGCCTCAAGGAGGGTTCCAATATTAACAAGTAATTTATTCTACTAATTAACCATTTAAACTTTTATTCATTCAATTTATTTTTCATTTTTAGATCGCTGACTACATTGGGTCTGGTCATTTCAAAGCTGGCCGATCAATCGAATGGCAAAAAGGGCGGCAATGATAAGTTTGTGCCCTATCGTGATTCAGTTCTCACTTGGCTGCTCAAGGATAATCTCGGCGGTAACTCAAAGACCGTAATGGTTGCCACAATTTCACCCTCAGCAGATAACTACGAGGAGACACTGTCTACGCTACGCTATGCAGATCGGGCCAAGCGGATTGTCAATCATGCTGTTGTTAACGAAGATCCCAATGCACGTATCATTCGTGAGCTGCGTCATGAGGTGGAAACACTGCGTAGCATGTTAAAGCATGCCACCGGTTCGCCAGTTGGTGATGTACAGGATAAACTGGCCGAGAGCGAGAATCTAATGAAGCAAATCTCGCAAACTTGGGAGGAGAAGTTGGTGAAGACCGAGCGCATTCAAAACGAGCGACAACAAGCACTCGAACAAATGGGTATCAGTGTGCAGGCGAGTGGCATCAAGGTGGAGAAGAACAAGTACTACTTGGTCAATTTAAATGCAGATCCGTCCCTCAATGAACTATTGGTCTACTACCTAAAGGTAAGAACTATTTTTCGACTAACACTACATAGAAAGTTTACTGACAAAAAAAAAAAACGTTATTTTAGGAACGCACACTGATTGGTGGTCGCAGCATTAGTGGTCAGCAGCCGGATATTCAGCTTTCGGGTCTTGGTATTCAGCCAGAGCATTGTGTTATCACCATTGAGGATAGTGGATTGTTTATGGAGCCAGTACAGGGTGCTCGTTGCTTTGTTAACGGTTCGGCAGCATCAGAGAAGACGCCACTGCAGAATGGTGATCGTATTCTTTGGGGTAATCATCACTTTTTCCGTGTCAACTCCCCCAGAGTTGGCAACAATGCCAGCATGTGCGCCTCAGAGCCTCAGACACCTGCACAGCTTATCGATTACAACTTTGCACGAGATGAGATCATGCAAAATGAGCTGAGCAATGATCCTATACAAACAGCGATTGCAAGACTTGAGCGACAGCATGAGGAGGACAAGCAGGTGGCTCTTGAGAAGCAACGTCAGGAGTATGAGCGACAATTTCAGCAGCTGCGGAATATTCTGTCACCAAGCACACCGTATGCACCATATGCTCCCTATGATCCCTTGCGTATGGGCAAAGTAACGCCCAATACGCCCACTTCACAGATGCGTGTTGAAAAATGGGCACAGGTAAATTGAATGATTGATTATTTATGTGAATGTCCCTAGTTACTTATCTAAAACTTTCGCAGGAACGTGACGAAATGTTTAGACGTTCCCTGGGTCAGCTTAAAACGGATATTATGCGAGCCAATTCGCAGGTGCAGGAGGCCAACTTTTTAGCTGAGGAAATGGAGAAGAAGACAAAGTTTTCGGTTACACTACAAATACCGCCAGCCAACTTGAGTCCTAATCGAAGGCGTGGCGCGTTTGTCAGCGAACCGGCAATTTTGGTGAAGCGCACAAATTCAGGCAGCCAAATTTGGAGCATGGAGAAGCTAGAAAACAAACTGATTGACATGCGGGAAATGTACCAGGAGCACAAGGAGCGTATACTCAATGGCCTGGTGCGTGTCAATTTCATATACCGAATCACCCAAATTCCATTTGTCTTTTTTTTTCGTATCGTACTAACTATAAAACTTTATGTGTACTCGTATAATTCGCACACGCATTCAATTAACCCCTGCTACAGCCCCTTCTAGAGACATTCTCAGATGATGAATTTGACGACAAGGTAATTAATGAGTCCCCAAACAGTCCATAAACCACACACACCTCTTAAGTCTAGAACAAAAATTTGGATTAGGCTCCTTATGAAACTCGATACTAATTTGTTTGTCTACTACATTATAGGACGATGATAATGGTAAACCACAGGATCCGTTCTATGAGTCGCAGGAGAATCATAATCTCATTGGTGTGGCTAATGTATATCTGGAGGTTCTGTTCCACGATGTCAAGCTCGACTACCACACACCCATCATTAGCCAGCAGGGAGAAGTGGCCGGCCGTTTGCAGGTGGAGATTCAACGCGTTGCTGGCCAAATGCCACAGGATCGCATGTGCGAATCGGTGTCGGAAACTTCATCGGCAGATTCTCGAGATGAATATGATGATCCAGTTGATCCGATGGCTAATCAAATCACTTGCCGTGTTACCATTAAATGTGCCTCGGGATTGCCGCTTTCCTTGTCCAACTTTGTCTTTTGCCAGTACACGTTCTGGGGACACCAGGAGATGGTTGTGCCCGTGATAAACGCAGAGACAACAGCACTTGATCAGAATATGGTGTTCAAGTTTGAACATACACAAGATTTTACGGTCAACATTAATGAGGAGTTCCTGGAACACTGCATCGAAGGTGCGCTTTCCATTGAAGTCTGGGGACATCGCAGTGCTGGCTTCTCCAAGTCCAAGGGCTGGGAAGTCGAGCAGCAGCAGGCTAAAGCACGTTCCCTGGTTGATCGCTGGGCGGAACTGTCACGCAAAATCGAACTTTGGGTGGAGATACATGAGTTAAACGACAACGGAGAGTATTCCCCAGTCGAGGTTACTAATCGCAATGAGGTGCTCACTGGAGGCATCTACCAGCTGCGACAAGGCCAACAGCGACGCGTCAATGTGCGTGTTAAGCCAGTTCAAAATTCAGGCACTTTGCCCATCATCTGTCAGTCCATAGTCAATGTGGCTATTGGCAGTGTGACGGTGCGATCACGGCTGCAACGTCCTCTGGACTCGTACCAAGAGGAAGATCTCACTGTGCTTCGAGAGAAATGGAGCGAGGCGCTAGGCCGCCGGCGCCAGTACTTGGATCAGCAGATACAAATGCTAATCAAAAAGGAGGAGAAAAACGAGCAGGAACGTGAACGTGAACTGAGCCTTGTGCACCAATGGGTCTCGCTAACCGAGGAGCGCAACGCAGTATTGGTGCCAGCACCGGGCTCGGGTATACCGGGTGCACCTGCCTCCTGGGAGCCACCTGCGGGCATGGAACCGCATGTTCCTGTGCTGTTTCTCAATCTAAACGGCGATGATCTCTCCGCACAGAATACCAACGATGAGTTGTCCATATCGGGCATTAATTCCATTTTATCCAAGGAACATGGCCACAAGTTCTATACGCTGCAGATCTTACAGCATCTGGATAAGGATGTTTGCTGTGTGGCTAGCTGGGATTCCTCAATGCACGACAGTCAGGCTTTGAATCGCGTTACGGAGGCCAATGAGCGCATTTATCTCATCTTGCGCACCACAGTGCGTCTATCACATCCAGCCCCAATGGATCTTGTGCTTCGCAAGCGTCTCAGCATTAACATTAAGAAGGGACAGACACTAACCGATCGACTAAAGAAATTCCGTTTGGTGCGAGGCGAGAATGCCATCTGGCAGAGTGGTGTCACCTATGAGGTGGTCTCAAACATTCCAAAGGCATCCGAGGAGCTGGAAGACCGCGAATCGTTAGCACAACTGGCTGCTAGTGGTGATGATTGCTCCGCATGCGATGGCGAAACTTATATTGGTAAAGTGTCATATATTTCACAGCCAACAATTATTTTAATATAATTTTCTGTTTCCCGCAGAGAAATACACACGCGGAGTTTCGGCTGTGGAGAGCATATTGATACTGGATCGACTGCGTCAGAATGTAGCTGTCAAGGAGCTGGAGACAGCCCACGGTCAGCCACTGTCGATGAGGAAGACCGTTAGTGTGCCGAACTTCTCACAGGTATGTGATGCCCCATATCCCACAGTAAAAAAGCTCTGCTTCCTAGTGAATTTTGTGCTGCTTCCACCTTGCCACCTATCACCTGCCAGCAAAATTCAATTTGTACAATTTAAATATTTGACTAAAACGCAATTCTTTCTCTTTTCACATTTTTCTATGCGCTTTCACCAAAACTAAAAATCTAATTTACAAAATAAACAAATACAACACACCGCACACAATACTAAACTAATATCAACTAACAAATATTAAAATTTGAAATTTGAATTTAAAATCAAATTCGGCGCGTCTTTAAACTGCAATCTGTATATTGACCTCTAATCTATTATCAATGTATGTGACTGTATGCGTGTGTATATGTATGTGTGCGTGCGTGTTAACTGCTTTTCACTGCGCACTTAAAGGCGGTCAAAGAAACCACCAACACTGGGAGTGTAAGTACTTTGTGTGCAATATACTCTGTACCACTGTAATCTATGCTTTCCTACGATTTGTAACTTTAATCCTTTTGACTTTTTCGCCTATATGTATTTTGTTTGTGTACCTCATCCTCGCCAACCTCCACCCACCCCGAGACATCCAGTTGTATCCGTGCGGCTTTCAGTTTGCCAGATTTGTTTTTGGTTTTATTTCCATTTGTTTATATTTTTATTTTCAATATTCTTTTCATTCATGATAAATAACATTCGTTATAAATATGCACATGCGATTTATGACACAAGAAACTCATAAATAAACTTATGCAGATTATGCGCTTCGATGCCTCCATGGAGTCCTTGCTGAATGTGGGACGCTCTGAGTCGTTTGCGGATCTTAACAACACGGCGTTGGGCAACAAGTTTCCGCCAGGTTTGAAATTTAATACCATTCCCGCTAACAATGTTTGCATTATTAATGGATTTTTCCTACTTTGTTTGCAGCACACAATGGGACAGGCACTGGAGGTGGAGTAATACGTAATCGACACAGTTTTGGTGGCAAAGGCAGCGCCGACGATTCTCCAGGGAAAGCCTTCGGCATTGGTGTGTATTCCGTTAGGGAACTGACAGCGAGAACTAACATCTTTTATTTGATTATACAATATATTTACTCACCATTAATTTTCGTGCAACTATTTGCAAAACATATAACCAAAGTTAATTTTGATTCACATCTATATACTTACGTAATAACTACAAATTAATTATTGCTTATGCGCAGCAACATGTTGAACTATTTAACTAAATGACAATATCCAATTGTATTGCGATATAGTTGCTGTCACGCTCTAGAGCAAGGGATTTATCTTTGCTGAATTCAATCTAAATTTTAAATTTATTTAGCATTATTTATTTTTGTATTCTTATCTTGTAGCGTACAAAGTATATATCTTTAGACACAATCTCTTCCAGTCTATACACAAAAGATAAATCCTTTTCAAAACTGTGTTACCACACACAAAATTTGTCAATGCTTTTCAACTGCTTTAAACTGCAAAACAAAAACAAAATAAATTCCGCTTCAGTTGTTTCTTCAGCAGTTTACAGTTTACTTCCTTGCTTTTGCTTCCATGCAACACATAGCAAAAATATTATTTACAAATAGCAATTACAACAACAAAGAACACCACACACACTCGATCTGATGACTCGAGTTGAAATGCACATTAAATTATTTAATTAAATTCACCAGAGCTTATCATATAAATTGACATACTAAACAAGTTCATGATTCAACAATGCATTTATCCATATATCATATGATCCTTCTGATTATAACTCTGGTTTCTTTCACATGCCATAACGTACTCTTTCTGTGCTTTCTTAACCACTAAACTATAAAAAACAATTTCAAATTTGAAAGGCTCTATACTGTCAGGTAAAGGCTGGCCCCAATATAAACTGATTGAAATTCATTAATTGTTAGTTGGAGTTTAAGTTTTGTCTGTTGTTCATTCATCAACCCAATCCCACACTCACACACCCACACTCACTCACTCAATGTAACTCCATTGTCTACTCATCTTAGTGGGTATAATGGGTGGGGGATGTTCTAAGATTTAGTACGTATTTTAAGTAGTTTTGTGTTAGATCTGTTAGCCTGTCATAATCATAAACTCTTGAATATCAATATCAATACACTGACAATTGCCATCATTCATTGTAGTTGTATTGTAAATATTTATATATGATCGATGACCATTCATTTGCCACTGTGTGAATCCATTCGATGTATTCATTCCATCATTTATTGTACACTACACTCAACTATTCAGACAGTTTATTTCCAATTCCAATTTGGTGCACCATTCACAGCAGGCACGCACAGCACGAAATCCGCACGAGCAGCGCGTTTAGTAAATCAATTAAATTAAGTTTAGTGTATAGTTTTAGTTTATAGTTATTATTAGTCATCTGTTTTCCGTTTATTATGACTGTGTGTTTTGTTGTTGGCGAATTAGTCGCTAGAGTTAAATAGAGTTTATTGAATCGCTCTCATCACATATTTGTATAAATCATTGTAACTAAACATTAAACATAATCATTGTCTTCCTTGAATCCATGGAATGCAGCGCGTCCAACATTTTTGAATCTCAATTTAAACTTGAATACATTGAGAATTGCGCCAACAAAACGTATGTGGTTTGTGTAGCCCTAAGCTCCAATACTTAAGCGCTGTTTATTTATATTTGAGGCGAGTAACTAATAGTAATCCATCCCAATTTTGTATAGCTTCTCCGGCCACCAGCAAGTTGCTTGGCATGCGCATGACGACGTTACATGAGGAACCCTTGGGCGGACATCGATCGTTGGATGAGGAACCCGAGGACAGTTACAGCGACTCCGAATATGCAGCCGAGTATGAACAGGAGCGACAACAGAACAGAGGTTTGGGCACTCGTTCCCGTCTGACGGCATCCAAGACCATGGACTCATTCATGGATGTTAGCAGCCATTCAAATCAGAGTTATTTGAGTTACACGTCCAGTGCCAATGCGAATATGAAGCATTTGACTGGACTTGCCACGCTCAGCATGAGCTCGTCTACCAGCAGTGGCTACGGCTCCCAGGCAGTGTCCTGCAACAACCTGAGCAATGAAGACATCACGTCAATGCGTTCCATGAGCATTGATGAAACTCCAGGTAAATGAAATGGCTTTAAAATACAGCAGACATTTCTTTAAACTTGTTTTGTTCTTAGATTTCGATCGGATCAACTCAAATTCACCGCCAAATCGACAGGCACGTGTCAATCCCTTCCTTAAGGACATGCCAAAGGCCAAAACGCTTGATGCTGAATCAAAGAAACTGCAGCAAACCTCAACTCATCCACTGGAACAGATGGAGCCTAAAGATAGCGACGAAGAATGCGAACAAATGCAGCGCAACAACAATAACGATATAAAATCTAAGGCTCCCATAACAGAGCTGCCCCAGAAAGAGGTGCAGGTTGAACAACAACAGCAAGAGCAACAGCAGCAGGAGCAGGAGCAACAGCCGTTGAACCATGTCACTGACAATCAGAATGGCAATAAATCGATGGAGAATGCTCTCGACACTTCCGAGATAACTGAGTCACATGAGCAGCTTGAGGGCGATGGCATTGTTAGGGAGCAGCTGCCTGAGGGTAAAGTGGTGCGCCGCAAAAAGTCAACAACGAACAATAGCGATAACAGCAATAACAACAATGGCAACACCAACAGTAACAACAACGGCAATGCCAACCAAATGACACGCAACAACCAACGCGCCTCGGTGGCCAAAATGGAGGGTCTAGGTGCCTATTTAGATGTCAACGCCAGCATTATGTCAAGCAGTACAGAAGTAGAAGGTGCGTATGGTTATTACTATAGTTATCTCTATTTAAATCATTTACTTTGTGCACAGATGAGGGAAAGGAACTAGATATAACGTTGCCAGAATGGATTGTCGTCGGCGAATCGGTTCTAATACGTCCCTATAATACAAGTGGCGTTGTTAGCTTTGTGGGCACCACACACTTTCAACCGGGCGCCTGGATTGGTGTTGAGTTGGATGCGCCCACGGGCAAGAACGACGGCACCGTCCAGGGCATACAGTATTTCCAGTGCAAGCCCAAGCACGGCATCTTCGTGCGTGCCGATAAACTGCTGCTAGACAAGCGGGGCAAGGCGATGCGTGCCTACAAAGCGGCCGAGAAAAGCAACAGCATCAGCAAAGGTAACAACGATCAAGGCTGTGTATTGATGAACTGTCACTAATGTCTTTATGTTTTTTACTACAGAGATGAGCAGCTCTATGACTCGCTCCAAGAGCCGTGGCGAATCGCTAAATACTTCGGCACGCAAATGATTATACCCAAAATGTTCGCATCAAATGCAGCGTTGGACTAATTGCAGGCAATCGACGTTGGTTACAAATGGAGTTGGGACGACAACGAGTGCAGCAACTCCATCGACCTGCCACAGATTGCGTGCAACCAGTGGCGCTGCAGATGCGAACACAAATGGCAAAAAGTGCTATGCCAATCGACGCTCGACGGCCTTCTAAATTCAAATTCTTCAAGGTCGGGCCGTCAACGATGCACATCGTCCAGCAACGAACAATGCGGAGCATTAACCAATCCACAAGCTAGCTTAACTTAACACACAAACACACGCTGCCGCACTCACACACACGCGCTCACACACACAAACACATACACACTGTTAACCCGAAGCTTCAAAATGTTGTTGCTCGTCGGTGTCTAAAGCAAAACTAACAGAACAACAAAAAGAACAAGAACAACAAACTAGCAATTAACTAAAGGCGAATTCTCCCCGCGCGTCTCCCGCTCTTAAATGATAGTGTAGCTAAGTGAAGCGTTCGCGTAGTTGCATCAACCAAGTGCAATCCCACGAACTCTGATAACACTTAGAGAGTAGAGTAACTAATTAATCAAATCGTTCAAACGTGTATGTATCTATATGTATGTATGTGCGAGTATGTTTGTGTACTATATGTTTCCAATTGGTTTATTGTATTATTCCTATTTCAATTGATTTGAGTTCGAGTGTAGTTAATTGATGTTTACTGATGTTTGCTTTTTGATAAAGCACAATTGATTATATACATATATATATATTTTTGTACCGGTTAATTAATTGCCTAGTTTAATTACATTGTTTTTTTGGTATGTACGACCTTTACTTTATCTACTTATACTTATTATCTATGTATATCAATGTGACTTGGTTAATCAACTATGAGCTTATTTTAATTATTGTTATGGACTATATCAAATATAAAGATAAATCAAATCAGTTGTACATATACGATATATATTTGAAATTTAATGCAATAAGTTTTACGAGACATGCAATATTCTGTTTGTTTTTCAATATATCTCCTTTTCTGTTTAGCGCATTTATACGTATCTATATATACATAAATATATAAATATTTCAATTAAAACAATACAAACCAATACAATATTAGTATACATACTGTAATAATAAAAATAATAATAACATATTCCATATAACAGCGTTGCATTCACGTTGCAAATATGTTAATTGTATTATTTGATGTGATGTATTTTATAATTTCTCTCCATTTATAAATTAAATAAACTTCATTTTGCTACATATATACTTTAATATATGTTTTTATTTGTTTACTTTATTTACATTCAATGTGATTAATATATATATATATAATGTTTATTATTTGATTTTTTATGTATATTATTATAATTATCAATGTTGAAGGTTGTGCGACTATGTTTGTGAACCATTAACCAGATGAAAGGCTTGCGTTAGTCCAAGATGTGAATAACGTGGAATTAAACAAATGAAGCAATAATTGCCGATAAATATTCAATTTTATTGTTTAAGAAAACGAACACTTATTTATAATATTAATAATTATAAAACAAGATCGTTTCTAGGAGAAGTTAGCAAGCAAATCGGCTGACTAACGTTTGTACGTAAACGTATCCATCCATCCAAAAACCAAGACATCCAAGACACTCCAAACTGAGTCTGAGATAAATTGCAATTTACAAACAATAAAAACAAAAATATATAAAACAAAACTATAAAACCAACAAGAAGCGATTTACACTTAGAAACCGAAATCCAAAAAGATTATAAAATTATTAAAATAAAACACTTGAAGCAGATGCATAAGTAGATCCCTACTGGATAGCCAGTCAAACAGTATTTACTTCGATGCAAACATGAATATAAATATATATATATATAGATATATACATACATATGTATATTTTCGAACTGTGTTTTCTACTTGCATCTACTACCAAATGAAAATAAAAACAAAAATATATACTTGAAAATACGTCCAACAATTGAAAATTACAAGAAATTCAAAAGCAAGATGAAAAGTAAATATACATATATATAATAATATAAATATGATTAATAATATATACATTTAAATGATAATTATACACATACATATACATAAATATTTATTTAATACTTTGGCATGACAAAGTTCAGGGTATTCCCAGCAACTATCTCCCAAAGATTACAGTAATAATCCCGAGTAGATGCCAGATATTTATGTTGATATAGATTCATCACAGCGTCCCGCATAAATCTACAACTACATAAATATGTATTATCGTAAAATTACTGAAATTTAATGCATTTAATAAGCGTAAAAACATTCAAAATAGAGCTTGAAATTATTGCAAATTCTGAAAGAATTCAAATTCGATGAGAAAATTAAAAAGACGAAAATTAGAGGAACGCGTAAAATGCACATAAATGTATGTAAAATAGATGAGAAAATGAGATTAGAATATGCTTGCTTGCATCTTACAGATAACCGAAAAGACACAACTTATATAGTATATATTATATATATTTAATAATCTAGCTTTAGGATAGATCATCATCAGCTGCACGAGCGTAGAAATTGGTTCAAATGGTACCTTAAATAGAGCATATAGCATCTATGGATCTTTATGTTTTAAGAGCTACTTATTGCCCAGGGCTATCGAGCATTTTTATTGTAGATACATATATGATTTGCAAATCATACTATAACACACAAACACACACTCTACGCACACCCAACAGACACACACACACACAAGCAGAGGTAAATATATTAATATATTATACTATTTATTATAGAACGATATCGCTAGATGTTGTGGGTAGTCGAAAAAATAAAGAAATATTTGTGCACTTTTAGAGCTTTTAGCACGGTCAACGAAATAAAGATAATGTTATAAATGCAATACACAAAAAATTCAATTAATAATTATTAATAAACAATTACTGACACAGCAGCAAACCACAGATATTCCATGTTAAACTGCTATCAAACATAATGTTGAACAAACTTAACAACAATAAAATAAAATAGCTTTTATTGTGCAATCCACACACCTTTTCACAAACAACACAACACACACACACACACAATCAAACACTCACTTACTTAAGCTCTTCAATAACTAAAGTTGTTAATTTTCTTGTAAAGTTCACTTATTGCTTGTAGTTGTACTTTTTGTGTATTAAACAATTGTAAAACAGCTGTCGAAAGAACAATTTCTGTAATTTACACTTAATTATTTTACTCGACAATTTTTGGTAAACTTAAATGAAAAATCAGCAAAAATAATAAAGAAATTAAGAAATCACTTATTCAACAGAAAATTCAAGCTATAACTTAACAACTACAAAACTTATGTACTTTAATCTATAAATATATACAACAAATGTGCAATGAATTGTTTTGAATTAAGCGTTTTTCACAACAATTTCAGCGGGGAATCACCGCACCTTGGTGATAGCAGACGTAAGTAATTATCTGTCACCTAGGAGCATGCCCCTTGCATGTCGGGGTATATAGTTTCGTTGGGACCTTAGAGCTAAAGTTAAACCTCGCCTAGTGACCCAAAAACGACAATGGATTTTTTGTTTTTATGTGTGTTTTCTGTTGAAACATTTTATTTTCAAATAAAAACAAATGGCAAAAATAGTTGCAAAGTTTTGTTAGTTATCAAATGCTTTACGAGATTAGTTAGTTAGTTTGAGACTTTTCAAGTAGTGTAGTGTTGGAATGTAAGTAATATTCGTATTCCATTTAATGATCACATAGCAATTATAATTACAATTATCAATCAAGCATTTACATAGGAATATTATGCACACGAACCGATTTATATATATAATTTTAATGATTCTATACATCTTCTTTTACTATTCTTTATATATATCGTTTATAAACAAATCCACAACACATTAAATATCATATTTGACTTTTATATTTTGATTTGTTGTGTTGATTTTTGATATTCGCTAACTACAACTTACACATTCTAGTATAGTATATTGTATATAATATAGAAAATATATATATAGTTACATATATATTTCTAGCATTGATTTTAATTGATATATTTACAGGTGTTTGTTTAGTGTGTTTTCTTTTGTTTTGTTGCATTAATTCGAGTCTGTTTAGTTTAAAACGTTGCGTTTGTTGCTTCGCTTAGTCAGTTTCTCTCGTTTGCAATTGGCAATTGGTCCGCTGGCGTTAGCCACTCCTTCATGTTTAGTTTCAGTCGTGATCGATGGTCCAACGCTGCGTCTCACTGGATAGGTTACATGGCGCCACTTGGGCATCATCCATGCTCTTTTGACCGCCATAATCAAGGCACATGCCCGTGTTGCTATGTATGAGCTGGTGATTCTGGTACTTCCATTGTTCGTTGTAATCGTCGTTCTCCATGCAGGGCACCATTACCACGCGGAATGGCGGTGAACTGCTGTGTTGCACTGTAGCACAGCTTAGTTCATTACGCAGTACATTATTCTTGGTGTAGGAAAAGAGCTGAGATTTTTGCATCACTTTGCCGCATGGATACAGGCCCATGTTAAAGGGCTTCTCGTTGTTCTGTAACAAATCGTCGAGGCACAGATTGGAGTTAACTGTCTTAACTTTTCCCCAGGCTTTCATGTCTTTGTTAGGCACAAACTTCTCCGGATAGATGTTTTTCAGGTACCACTCGAAGTTCTTGCAGCGCAATTTCTTGCGCAACATCACTCTATGCGTTACGTCGCCAATATCCGGATGGAACTTAAGATCTGGGCGATTTAGGAAGAATATGTTTATGTATTCATCCATCCAGACCAGCGCCATGCGAGCCGTGTTTATGCCGTGCGTGTCACGTTCATTGGGAAATCTGTAAAATAAATGTTGTGTTAACATTTGGAGTTGTTAGGAAAAGTACTGTGAACTAACTTGTATGGATGGAAGTCCCGGAAGATATGACCGACTCTGGAGCAAGGTATCGTCTCGATGGTGCCGCCACATTGCCATATTCTGAAGGACATTTCCAGATTCTCTCCACCCCAGCCATCCATCTGTCAAATAGAAAGATTAGTAAGGAATTAAATCAAATACCATATTATCTTCATCTGTGCTTACCTGCTCGTCGTAGCTGCCAACCTCCCAGAAGTATCGGCGATCCATTGCAAACAATCCTCCCGCCATGGTTGGACTGTAGGCAGGGCAAATCTCCCGTGGATCTTTGCATTCCTTGATCTGTCGCCTCTTCTCACGTTCTGGCAGATTCACCCAATCAAAGTGACCATTCCACTGGAAGCCACCCACCTGGAATGACTTGTAGCCATTGGTGCTGTACTGAAAGTCATTGGCATCGATCACATCGATGATGGGCACCAGCACACTGGTACGTGAGTCCTTAATCCGTTGCAGAAGCGGCTCACACCAGCCCACATTAGCCTCACAATGGGCATCCAGAAAGATGAGCACTTCCCCGGTGGCAATACGAGCACCAGCCAAACGTGCTCGTATAAGCCCCAAGCTGTTGGAATTTAACGAAACAAATTCAAACTTTCATTTAGTAAAATTCTTCAGTTTTGTTTTTGTTTTTGAGGTTTGTGGTTAAAAAAAAAAAGAGAGACAATATTATTGGGTCAGCGAACAAAAGCGCTAAGCGAATAGTGCACGACGAGATCCGAAAGATACAAAATACAAAATAAAAAGTCAAAAGCATAATCGTAAGTTGACGAACAGGTTTTACGGTTTCATTCTATACCCTATTACGGCCACATGTGGCACGTCGGGTGTTTCGAATTAAGCTCAAAAATGTCACACGTTTTTTCACACGTTCAGTTTATGGATCAATTAACACGAATTTCTAACAAATGTAGTTTATTTGCGCTCCAATTCTTAATTTAAATTTTAACGGTTCTACAAATGTCTGTGCGAAATGACTTTGAAGTATTTTTTAATCGTCAAAACTGTAGACTCTTGTGGTCAAAATAGTTTAGTAAACTTTGAATAGTCACAAACTTCGATCTAATTTTAATCTTCTCCACTTTACAAATTTTTAAAATTAGTAACAGCATTTAAGGGGTACTTCTTAGTCGAGCTACTACACTGTCTGCTTGACTTTTGAAATTTTGAACGTTTTCTTTAGTTCTTCAACTTTAAGCTGTGAAGAAGACGCCTCAAGACACTTTGTCCGTTCACTCCTCCCTTCTCCGTCCCTACTTCCTATTGTGAGTCTGTGGCACAAACGAGTTATTCAAATTGGAGGCAAAGCAAAAATGATCGCCACATGAACGTGCGATTCGTGTTAAATTTACAGCACAAAACACAAGTTGAATGTGCATTCGATTAGCTCAATGGAACTTTTCCCAGCCAGCTTTAAATTTCTAAAGTGTGCCATCAATAGAGATTGTGGTGCTCCATGTCTTCTTCCTCTCTTTTTTGACCGCTCACCGTGTGCCCCTTTTACTCACCGATTTTTGAGACGAAGTATTGATACCTTGCCGTTGGGCAGACGAGTTTTCACATAGTGATCCAGTTTGCCACCCAATTCGGCATTATCACTGCCATCGTCCACCAGAATGATCTCCTTGAGTGCCTTCTGGTTGCATGTGTTGAGTGTGCTGTGCACAGTACGCACGAGCACTGAGAAGGGTTCGTTGAAGAATATGATGACTACGCTAGCGGTGGGCAATGTGCTTGGATCATCGTAGTTTTGCTGCAGGCACAGAGGATTCCGATGATCGCCCACTGTGCGATTGTAAGACAACTGTTCACTCAGCTCCTCATTCAATGCGATTTTCTTGTACACCTTTTCGCCACGTGCCTTGGCAGCGCCTGTCAGATGAACTGCCGCACCATCGTCACCAAGTCCCGCCTCCTGCTTCTGCAAATCCAGTTGTATGCTATGCTCGTATGGCGATTGCGTGGCTGGGTGAATTTCATTTTCTGCATCATTGACATGAAAACGCTCCCTGTCCCGTGATCTGCGTATGGCAGCCGCTGCGGGCCTGGGTCTGTTGGGCTGGTTGGTATAATCCTCGCTGGCAGGCTGCACCTTCAGATACAGTATGAAGCAGAGTGCCACGAGTATGAATATTATGACTTTGCCATAGAAGGAACGAAACCGAGGCAGCATATTGGTTGTGTTGGTCGTATTGAGGTAGTAGCACTATGACTATCGTTGCTCGCTGTTCACTTTCAATTATTACTTTGCTGCGTGGACGTGAACGTGGACGTGGACAGTTGTATCGTTTACTTCTGGCTTCATTGGCAAAAATTTATATATATATAATTCTTGTTTAATACACACAATAGCGCAAGCAAAATTTTTACATTATTTACATACGCACAGATGTTTGTTAAGTTCGTACACAACTGAAATACCAGTTTTATTTTCGTTTCTTTTCAGGCAGCCCCCACGCGCCACTAGCCACTGTTCTCCGGTGTTGCTTTGTGCTTATGGCTGTGGCTTAAACTAGACTAAACAAATGTTAATTCTAGTCGCTCCGCTCGCAGTCGCTCTGGCTTTGCTGCTCCACACCGCACCGCAACGCTCCGCTCCGCACTGCACCGTCCATTGCCCGCACCTATACCTAGGCACACACATTCACACTAGCGCTTGCATACATGTGAATATAAATACATGGATTGTATGATTTAACTGTTGCTTCTTCTTTTGTTGCCCGCATTAAAATCATTTAGTTTCAGCTGTGTTCCGCACCAATTGCGATTATTAACGGTGAGTCATATGTTAAACGTCATCAATTTGTTGTTTTTTGTCGTCTTATCGTCGGGGGTTTTTTCAATATTTCATTAAATATGGTTTTGCGAAAATAAAAACACAGACAGCGGGCAGGTGATTTGGCGTTGCCACCTTGTCAAACACAACTGAAGTGGACGCGTTCAGCACAGGTGTTTACCGGCTGTGTAACATCGAGTTTCATGTAAGTGTGCTATGACTTGTTTTATTTAATTAGTTTATAAAATGAATTACATCAAACAGTTTAAGGTAGCGCTTTTTATAATATTTGTTATTTGCGCAGTGCTTTATTTTCAACTGTCTATCACTCCGGCAACGTCTTACACAGTGCTGAAAAGAGCTACGAAAAGTGTTGCGAACTGCAAGTAGAGCGCGCAGATTTAAATAAATGAAACTACAC
Source organism: Drosophila acutilabella (assembly GCA_035046005.1). Taxonomy (NCBI): domain Eukaryota; kingdom Metazoa; phylum Arthropoda; class Insecta; order Diptera; family Drosophilidae; genus Drosophila; species Drosophila acutilabella. Next base: position 7,100,360 of record JAWNOK010000024.1, on the reverse strand, counting down.
AAATAAATTATTGCACATTGAGTTCATATAAATTCAATAAAATAGTTCACTTCACATAACTATTTGTAAAGCAGTGCATAGTTTCACTATAGAGTAGGCGAAATAACGATTTATCCGATAATTACTTAAGAGCAAAGTGCATTCAAGAGGCTGCTTGAAAACGAGGCTGAAAACGAAAGTCAACTACCGAAATGTGCCCCGTGGACTTTGTGGAAGTATTCAACTCAAAACTGTCACACTTGACACTTTTGTTGTCACTTAATGCACAAATTGCATGCTCGCTTGTTATTAAAATGAAAACAAAATGAATTTCCTATTAAAAATTCAGTGTTTGAGTTTTTGTCTTTACTTTCCTATGGCTTGACATGCGATGACACCTTGTAGCTGCCGTTTGTTGTTAATTGAAATAATATTTTAATTTGAGACTTTCATCAATTTGAAAAATTGAATCGGGTCAAATAAGATTTATACTATTTTTGCCCCCCTTTTGCCGTTGTGATTAATTTCGCTAATTAGCTTAGGTATTTCATTTATTGCGAATTGTTGTGATGTTGTGATGATCCCATAATTAATACGTTACGTATAAGCCAGAGACTCGCTGCGGGAGATGCCGCAGGTAAGCGGCATAAAAGAGTTCAAAGTGCTCTCCAACATGGGTAATTGGAGTTGAAGAGAGGAAGAGGGGAAGAGGGGGGTAGGATGGTGTATTGTTGAAGGTAACGTTGTGGGAAAGCAGAGACAACCACCAACAGCTAAGACATCGAGACGCCGCAAGGTGCAACTGTCTTATTTACAAGATCTTCGCTAACGCTCTTTAATAGCTACAAGCGACAAAAACTAGGAAGGAAATAAATTACTTTGTTAGTCACACACCGTTTGGCAAAGTTTTTCTCCATCTTTTGGTATTTCGCATTTGATTTAGTGGCTAATGGTTGAAATGTAATACGAGTACCGACGACATTGAAACAAATTAAGCCTTTTGGGGCTATAATAAGCCAAATATTAAAATTTTAACACCTACCATTTAATAGTTGAATTTTTAGCACACTTTTATTAATTTATTTAAGGTCGAATTTGTTAGGTTTTATGAGGCGCGGCCGAAAAATATAAAAGCCAAAATTTATAATCAAAATTGGTATCAAAATTAAATAAACTCAAGGCATAATTAAAGTAGTTGCTTCTTTAATTACAACATAAAACGCAGATGTTGTGAGATTGGTAAATTAAAAAATAAATAAATATATAGACTCATCCATGTGTCTATTATTGAGTCTTAAAGCGAGGTCTCATTAATAAGCACAAACAATAACACAAAATAATAACAACAAAACAGTTTAGCTATTGTTCAACTGCTGACCATAATGATATAAGCCGCAAAACCCATTTAATCTATATGACCCTGGGTCCGGGTCGAAACCGGGCTTTGCTCTGGTTTGGTTTCGGGTATTTTAGTCTGGTCCATTCATGTGATAAGCTGCTCGAAATGCGCAATGCCTTTTGGGATAATCGTCATCCTCGACCATCTTCATCATCATCGATCAACAAACAGACAAAATGGAATTTGAAAAGCGTTTGCAATTGAAAAATTGTTGCCACAGTTAATATTTATTTACTTTTAGTTTTCTATACTCTTTTCTTCCTCTGTTGGTTTCGCTTCATTTCGTTACGGTTTTCTGTAAGTTCCGAAAGAGCCGCGATGAGTTTGCTCTGTAAACTGTCAAAAGATTGGGCAACCAAACGAATGGCGACTTACAAAAGGAGTCAAGATCTGTGTATTCCCATGGCCAATTGCAACAGAAATTACAGCACATAAAGTGCAAAACATCAGCAATTTATGCTCTATGCCAATAAAAGATTTATGTGCTAGCAGAATCGTTAAAAGTCAATTGAAAAACAGTTCGAAACACTTGTGTAATATTTACCCAATCAAAAGTTGCCAAATCGTAAATTGTTTAGGGGGAGTAGCTTGTAAAATTGGAAAGTGATTTTATGATATTCTCATCAGACCTCAGCAGACTATTGTTGGCCATTGTATTGAGCGACATCACCCACTGCGCTAATGCCATATACCGAACTGATCCCAGCTGAAGGCCATTCACAAAGGTTATTTAATCGGAGGCAATCGGGGGCTGCTTGATCAGCACGCGTCAAAGAAGTGGCGCCAAAATGCCGTCACACACACACAAAACAAATTATGATTAAAATAAATGATGCGGTTAAATCGAGTTGATGATATGATTTTTGGTTTTGGTATTTCAGCTTGTCACGGCAGTTTAGTTTTGAGTTTTGTCGAGCTTTGCATAATCGTCACAAACACCCGCATTGTTCATTTATGGGCAGTTTTGATGCAACATCTCAAAGACAATCGTTGCCCATCGAACCAATCGAACAATCATCAAATTTCGCCGAGATTTTGACCGTGCTGTCATCGACATGATGCACATCATTTCCATTTTCGGTTTTTTCACAATCGATCCGCAAATTGATTCACAGATAACATTGAGTGGCTTTTAAAACCGCATCGAAATCAATATCTTTCATTGATCATAATCAAAAGAAGAGATGAGAAGAGAAGAGAAAAAAACTGTAGACAAATTAAATAACTTAAAAGACAAATCTTTGTGCGGACGTTCGCAACATTTGCTGTTTTTTTATGATTTCATTTGTATGAAAATGGAAACATAAATAGAAATAAAACCCCAAAAAAGCAGAAGTAGATAAAAGAAGCAGCAGTTGATAAAGAAATGCGTGGTTATACATATCCGCATTTATGTGGCGGAGGCGTGGGTCTCACATAATGCTAATGGAATCGGAGTCAAGAGTTCAGCGCTCGGTTCAAGCTTATAAAACAAATATTTGGTAGGTGGTAGGCAGGTAGTCGCCGTAAGCATACCCTAGGTGGTGTAGAAAAGATGGGAGTTAGGGAAAATAGAATTTAGATAGGGTAACAGCTGTTGTATTAAAACTGAGTTATGTAGTGGGGGGTTAATGTTTTATTTAATATAGTTATGAGGTATTTAACAAATTCTATAGGAAAGAAAAAAGCTGTGCTCCACTTACAGCTACCCTGTAGTGCACTTATATTATATAATATAATATTTAAATGATATATTGACATTTTTAAGCAATGGCAGTATTCATACTTTGTTATAAAATAGGTAAAAGTTAATTATTAACTAAATATAGCTAGTCTTAAGAAGTAGTATTAAGAAATAGTAGGTTTACAGGGTATTTTAAAGTCCACCTCGCATACCTTTGTTAGCCAAACTACTGTAAAAACTACTGGGTATAAACTAGAGCAAAAGCTTATGTCACTTGGGGCGCTAAGTAGACTCCCCGCGTCCTTCTTTTGCGCCTACCTGCCCTGCCCTTCCCCTGCCCCTAAACAACTCGACTGCAAATCCTAGACAGGCAGCCAAATGCCCCAAGCCAAAGAGACCGAAAATCCAGGTGAGATCGCGCACAAAGAGAGCGTCCTCCACTGGCTTAGGTATGCTGTAGTCCTCAAGGGGTACATCCTTAAAGATGACCATGTCGTAGAAGCTTCTGCCCAGCCAGTAGTCGACCATGCCAAACTCATGCATCAGCTGCATGTGCTGCTCGAAGAGATGCCTGTAGGGCAGCTGGCGACGCAGTGGAATGCACAGGTAGACCATGCGATGCAGACAAATGTCGTCGGAGTAGTAGAAGATGGGATAATCAAACATGGACTGCTGCTCCGCGTAGGTACGCCAACGCAGCTCGGTCACTGGATAAACGTAGCTGGCATTAAAGGTATTCCTCAAATGAATAAACAAATTGTAATCATCCAAGAGGTAAAGGTTTCTTGCATCATTTACGCTCAGATTGCGACTCTTCAACATCAAGTTGGCCTCCTCACGGTGCGCGGCTATTTTGTAGGGTGACTCACGTACATCCGCAAAGCTGCGTAGTGTTGGCTCTGGCGGGGGATGGGTGAAGTAGGCCTGCAAGTAGGCATTGTACATGGTGGTAGTCATAATGCTCGCAAAGCAGATGAGACAGCAAATGGCCTTCAGGTGACGACCGGCGTTTGGGGGCCAGGGAAATGACTGTCCGAGCAGGCCACGCAGACAGAGATCGTTGAGCAGCAGCTGGGACAGACTGAAGTGCTGCCAGGAGAGTTGCTTGGTGTAGATGAGCAGCAGGGAGAAGCTCAGAAAGAACAGCAAGAGCAGTGCCAGCACAAAGGGATCCACAATGATGGCATAAATCTGCTCGTAAGGCAGTGGCGCTGGCAGTGGCACCATGAAGCAATAGGAGCTCATGGCATATGGGTAGCTCAGGTCATCGAAGTTCTTGACTAAAATGGTGGAGCCCAAGGTGGTGGCTATGTCCAATTGATTGCTGTGTGTCATATTCTCCAGCACCTCGTAGTAGGTGACTTTGCCAATCTGCTGCTCGTCCCGCAGCAGCAACGTGGCATTCAAGCGCTGCACGAAAGTGTTCATCAGATCGGCCACAAAGCCCACCATCTGCAGCTTTCCCGTCTCCACATCCCTGTAGAGTATGGAACGTGGCGCCAACTGATCTGCCTCAGTTCTAACCTGCGCTCCCTGCATATTGCGAAACTGTTCCACGTAAATGGGAGTGGTGTTGTTGGACTCCCAGTCTAGTGCCACATGTGGCACGAAGAGGCGGCAGCTGTACAAGCTACCAGCGGAGTAGACGGCTACGTTGTGCTGCTCCAAGCGCGCGTAGTGCTCGCAGATCCACTGCCAGGTGGTGTCCCCTCCCTCCTCCAGGTAGATCAAACGCCTCGACCGCTGCAGTTTGAGCCGCGTGCGTGCATTCTGCTCCTGCTCCGCTTGGCCGCCACAGCTCAGCAGCAGCGTCTCGGTGCTGAAATCCCAATCCCAATCGCTGCTTCCCCCCGTTAGCAGCACTTGTGGTAGTTGGAGTAGCGGCAGCAGCGTGTGGAACACACAGGGTGCTCCACCGTACAACACCAACGTGTCGTAGTGCTGCTCCAGGCGTATGCGCCTCAAGAGTTCCAGCAAACGTTGTTCCAACCTAAGCTCTGTGTGTGTAGTGAACTGAGTTAGGCACTGACTACCCAGCAGGATGAAGATAACCAGCCTGGTGAACTGCATGACTCTCGAATACCCTGTGGCCAGCACGCAACTGTGCTTAGTCCTGACCAAAATGGTTAAATGACTGACATTTGTTGTGCCCCTGGTGGCATTTGGTTTGCATGTTGTGCACAACATGTTAACATGTCTTGTCGTACAATTACGCACATTTCTGCTGATTTCCCACTTGTTCGTACCAATTAACCACAGCAAGTGCTGCATTTCTGTTGGCCAATTAGTCGCTCTTAACCACTGTGCTTAATACAGTGGAACAATTTGATTTGTTCAACGTTTTTGATTGATTTGTTATAGGTAAGACAATATATTTTATGAATTTGCGAATTTTTTTATTGATTTTATTGAATGAAATGTTGAAATTTTTACTTATTTACCTTTTAAAATATTTTATAAATTTTTAAAGTTCGTAACTTTGTTGAAAATTAAGCGTTTTTTAAGAGGAGTACCATGAATTCTCGGATACTATTAAAGGGAGTGCTATAAATTGGTTCTGCATTTTGATTTTCAATATTTTAATATTTCTTAAACTATTCCTGCTTCTACTTTAAATACTTCACATTTATTTTGAAACTTTCCATAAAAAGCTCCTGGCTTTAGTATTTTCCCAGTTTCCTTAAAACTTAACTGATTTATATAAGTCGTATCAATTTATTCTTAACTCTTGAAGCCATAATTTCAAGCCATTAACTAACAATGCATTAAAATAAACATTTGTTTTTAAAGGCTTTAAAAAATGGCAATTTTCTAACTGTTTCATACATGCAAAAGTGATTTTATTGTTAAGCTTTGAACTATCATAAGTTCTCTAAGATTAATGATATTTTCATAATTTAATAAGTTTAAAATATCAGCACTTAATAAAATCTGCTTATAAGTTTAGTGCATTAGTTCTTATATTTTTATATTTATTATACTTATATTTATTTATACTTAATAATAATCTTAATAATCTGCAACTGGATATAGATAGCATATTTATTGCCACCCATATCTATAAACTTAATAACTTATGTGTGTGTGTATTATTTATATTGCAGCTCTTGTCCCATAAATTATAGCTAGCTCTTTGTACCTAACACTCACATTACAGCCCAGAATTAACATACATGCAATTGCAATGGGCCAAATCATCTGCCAAGTTAGACTACATCAAGGTCTTGGGCTTGACTAGACAAACGGGTTTACTACACAGGCAAAAACCGAGCAGACTTAATGAGCAGCCTTTGCAGCTTATTCGCTACACACAAGAGACAACACACAACAATTTACACATGAGATCGCTGCAGATTGGTGTAATCAAGTGTGTGTGTGAGTGTGAGAGTTGGGCTTCATTAAGGTAATTGCAGCACATGGCTTACAAGCTTACAATCAGCTTGTAATGCGATTTATATAGTTAGAATGTTGTCGCCATTAGTTTGGTATGGTAATCGGGTCTATGGAGTTCCAGTGCCAGTTCCATTTGGGCTTTAAGCTCAGTTTTTCTATGGTGTTTTAACAACTTCCGGTGCAGCTTGAAGTGGCGTTTGTTGTGCGGTGTGTGTGTGTAGCGTGTCTTTTGTTGAAAACAATTCGAATTCGTCTACGAATTTCAAGTTGAATCTCAAGCTGAAGTTGAAGTTTGGAGTTGGAGTTTGGCGCTGGGAGCTTGAAGATGTAAAGTTTTTTTTGGAAGATTGAGCGAAATTTTCCGGCAATTAAAGCGACTGCATTGCGTTCGACATGTAGAAATCAAAATATGTTTCTCATGTCTCATGTTGTTGTGTGGCTCTTAATTGCACTGCAAGTGCTTTTCAATTATTCAAATGAGTCGCTTCCACTTGAGCAACAGTAAAAACTGAAACAAAATGTATAAAAAACTCTTCCCAATTTTCGCCTACTCGCACAAGAGTTGCTCTTGATTATAGCGTGTTCGTGTTTGTTATTGGTTGTTTGCTCCTGCTACGGTTGCTGCTAAAAACTGGTCTAGACTTTGCGTTAATAGCCGCAAACGAGCCAAATGCCAACTGAATTTCTTCTTCAGCTTCAGCTTTGGCTTTGGTGATGCTATCGTCTCGACGCTTTATCTCTTTGCCTTTTGCCATTTCAAGTTGTTGCTGTTCGAATGACGTTTCAGCGAAAGTTGTTACATCGACATCGACATCGACATCGACGACGACGACGACGACGACAACACTGAAAGCCTATGCAAAACCGGTCGGTCATTGATTTTTGGCGGCTGCAAATTGTCTGACCATGGTCACTGCTCATACTGCAAGCCAGTCAGTCACCCAGCTGCTCATCCAGTCATCCCACAAACCCACAGTCAGCTCATCTGCCCAGCTGAAGCTCTTTAGTGCGACATGCATCGCTAAGCTTAACAATTGTCACTGCACACACACACACACACACACAGCGTATGCTTGATATTTATGAACGCACTACGTGTGTCATGTATGCTAATTGCTCAGCAATTTTAACTGCACACAGCTGAGCCATGACTTTCCATGCCACAAACAGCTAAAGCCATCAATTCCGCAGAATATTGTTTAACTAAAATATTGATTGGGTTTTTTTTTTAAATTTTTTAGTTTTGATTTTTAAGATCAGTTTCAGCCTTCGTGCAGCGGAAATAGTTTAGCTCGTTTTATGCCCGACATAAATAAAATTTTTGTATTTCCTGCTGTAAGTGGAAATAAAATATTTAATTGGAGTGCAGCAGGCGACAGTTTTGTAAGCTGTAGGAGGGGAAGAGGGCAAGCTAAGAAATAAAATAAAAATAGCACAAAAAATATATAAATTTATTTTATTTGAATTAAAATAGTTTTATTACGCTTTAATTATTTTCAAATACATAGTTTACATATTAAAGTTATTGAAAGTACTTTACCCAAGAAAGTTTATTTAATGGCAATGAAAGAGTTTTAAGCTGATTTATGGCTTAAAATCTATCATTAAAATATAAATAAAATAACATAGTTAAAATAAATGAATTTAAATTTTTTTTTTTTGCTGACCAAAATTATGTTTATTTAATAGACTTTGAATCAGTGGAAAAATATTTATAAACTGGCATTGAAACCAAATGAATTACAAGCTAATGTAAAATTAATTAAATGGCTTACAATAAATGTTTAAAATAAGTATTGTTAACTGCTTGTAAACAGCTTAAATGTTGTGTATTAAAGGGACTTAAAGAGTGATTTAAAATAGTTAATATAAAGCTAAATGAAAAGCTAAGAAATGTGCTTTAAATTATGTTTAATTGATTAAGATTAAACGACTTTAAGAGCATAGAAATATATGTGATTTTGGTAGCTGAAAAGTGAAGAATTTCAAGCTAAACTAAACAGCTAAAACTATGTTTTAAATTTGGTTTAACTGCGCCAAACATGACTTTATAAATGAACTTTAAGCTAAAACATAAAAATATATAACATATCTATTATTTAATAAATTAAAATACTGCTCAAAATTATGCTCCTTAAGCGGTAGTTAAATAAATTGCATTTAAAGCTGAGCCAAATAAATGAACACACGCAAGAAATCAAAGTTAATGACATTAAGATTAGCATAAAAATTAATAAACATAATTTCGCTATAAATAAAGGTTTAAAAAATGTATATTTTAATTATGGCATTTGAAGCGCAGTTTATTTTTAGTAGTCGGCAGGTTATTAGTGATAGTTTTTACATAGAATTCATTAGGCTGACCCCGACTACGTCTCCAACTCGAACTCTGCAGAAAAATGCAAGCAAATCAATCATTCATCAATATGTTATTAACAATTTGTGTGTCGGGGATTTTGTATCTTTGTATCTTTTCTTACGTTTTGGCAGTAACTTTGATCGTTTGCGAGCAGCGATTGAAACAAATCGGCATTCGATAACTGCTCATTATCTAAGCCATTTGTGATCTATGATCTTTGCGCACACTTTTCATTTCATTAACGACACAAGTAGATGCCAGTTACCATTTATTTCTTTTACTTACTTTTATTTATTTTTGCTGCCTTGGGCGGTTTGCAGCTACTCTCTAAGCGTGTTTACGCTTATCGTAATTGTAATAATGATAAAGTACTTTTGTTTTTAGCCAAATGAGCTGTAATGTGCCGCAGTGTGTGCCTGTGTGTGTGTGTGTGTGTGCGAGTGTGTCTTGTTTTCAGATTCACTTTCTGCGTGTGATTTGATTGAGAATGCTTCAGCTGCGGTTGGCCAAAGTTGTTGGCCAACTCACCACGAGGTGAGCCACAGACGTCGCGTCGCTTCTTCACACGCTCACACTCTGCCTCTCTCTCGCTCGCGCTCTCTCACTCTGCCTCTCTCCCTCTCCATTCGAGTTGGCAACTTGGCAGCTTGGCTTAAAGTCGTGAGCTGCGTTTTGCAGCAAGTTTCAGTTATAACACAGCCGCGTTTCGGTTTGGACGCGTTTTCTCTTAGCCACAGACGACGCTACCGACGTCTTTGCTTAACGCGTTTGCAACAAGTGCCCAGGATAAGTGCCGCGTGTGTGTGTGTGTTTAAATCACTGTGTTTGTATAGGTGTGCAGTGTAGTGTTACAGCTTTGAGCCCTTCACAGTATTTGGCTTGTTTTTAGCTGCACTTAGCGGATTAACAGCTACAAGCACTGAGTATTCTTGGCTGGCAAGATGCGTTTGCAACATTTGCCACTGCTGGTAAGTTCAAATTAGTCCAAGTTTATATATTTATGCTCCCAGTTGTCAACGCTTGACCCGCCATGGGTTGACATTGATTAATTATGTCACCAGCAGCAGCGGCAGCAACTCAGCTGTGTACTCAGCTGTAGACAGTGTAAACAGTCTTCCGGCTGTGCGGCATGTGGCACGCAGTCAGTCAGGCAACAGTTGCCGCAACGCAGTCTTCAACTTGCCACTTAATTGTCTGCTGTGTGTGTGTTTGTCTGCTCGTTGCATGCAACTTGTTAGCGCAGCTTCAAACGCAGCGTTACACAAGCTCAAGTGTTAGATTTGCATTGTCTGTGTGTGTGTGTGTGTGTTGGCAGCTGCCTCTGCAGTCCACGCGGCGTATGCGCAATGTGCATCTTAACTGTAATGACCGTTGCACGTCTAACATCTTCATGCAACCTGTTGTAAGTGTGGCCTCCTTTCCATTTTTTCAACTGCTGCCTCTCAACTGATGATGGCCATCAACATTTGCCTCTTTTGCTAAGCTTTTTAGGCCAACATTCAATAGCAATCATTAATGGCCATATATATTTCTATAACCTTTACAAAACATTTGCAACTCTTCTTTATTTCTTTACTACAGTTTTTTTCTGTCTGCCGTTTGTGCAACTTCATTTGGCAGATGATTTTTGTTATTGTTGTTGATTTCTTAGTGTTTGTCAATCGACATGTGGCCCAAATGCGTTTCATGGCTAATTGCGAATAGCCAAACAAACAATTTGATTGTCATTGCGAGTAGAATTGGCCAAGTTAACTGTAGACACACAAAAATTGTTAAGCTTTGTTGTTGTGCAGCACTTGACTCAGGGCTAAACACGAAGCAACAAAATATCACTTCAGTCACCTGTTTCACAGAGGTATGCGTGTGTCCCCCCTCCCCCGCTACCCTCCCTACCTCCCTCTTAGGCTGGGAGTTTTGTTTGTTTAGTTTTTAATATGCTGCACGCATGCAAACCAACAATTTGTGTCTGTGTGTAAATTTGGAGTGTAGAAAGTTGATTGGTTTTATTTTCGTAAGTATTTCTTATTTCTTATTCATTTATTCGTAGACTGAAACTGAAAACTGACAAGAAAAGTTACAATTGTGACAAGTGTAAAGAGCTAAAAATAAACACAGCCACATAGAAACTTACCACTGACAGCGACTAATGATTAACTCTTTGGCATTCTTTGCAGACATGTCTACATTTCCTCAAATTAGTTTTCTCCCACATGACTGTGATTTGTTTAAATTAGACAGTCAGTAATTACAGTTGATACTAGAGGAACCCCCGAGAGAGTTGCTCTTATAGGCGCTTCTTTAGCTCTGTTTTAATTTAGGTGCAGACAATTTAATTAATCGGTTTGAGAACTTCGACAGTTTGTTTAGATTTTGGAGTTGGTAGAGGGTTGGCTGTAATTAATTTACATACTACAAATTATTTAAATATTTTATATAAATTTAGTTACGAGTAATGCTTGAATTTTGCTTAAAATAAATAACTTTAAATAAGCCAAATTAAATACATGTAAAAAACTTTAAATAATTGAAGCATTTTTACAAAATTTCTAAACTATTTTTAACTATAGAAATAAATTTAAAACTATAAATAATTGAAGCTTTTTAAGTTTAATAATTCTCTAAAATTTTTAAAACTATTTTTAATTATAAAAACAAAATTTTCTTACTGTTTGTTAATTTTATGTGCATTTTATGGTATTTAAATAATATTAATGTGTCAATGGTTTTTTTCTAAAAATTATAAAACTGTTTTTTTCTGTAATATTTTATTTTTATTTTTTATATTATTTTTTTATTATATTAAATTTTTTTTTTTTTTTTAATTAAAAATCCTACAAATTTGCAGTTCCTTTTTTCTCTATTTTATAAGGAAACAACTGCAATTCAGCTGCAATTATTACATAAACTGACAGACCACGAATAACAAATTATAAATAAAATAAAATAAATTAATATAAATGATAGAGAGCTTTAGCGGATAAAACACGACTATAAGATATGCTGTGCTCAATTATTTAAGCTTAAATATTTTTTTTATATATTTTAAATTGTTTCAGCTGCCTTGACTCTGTAATAAAATGAGTTGTTAACCCAAATTAAAATAGGGCCTATATTTTTTCTCTTCTTTTAAAGTATTTCCAATAAACTTTCTTAAATATTTCTGCCAATTTTGCCTTAAAGAATTTATACACAAAGCGTTACATAAAGAAAGTGCCATAATAAGTTTAAAGGCAAACAATTAATTATTGTGTTTATTTGATCGAAAAGGGAAAACTTTAAAACTGACCGCAAAAAATACATAAAAATTAAAAAAGCAAATATAAAATAAAATTGTTTATACATGAATTTAGCAAGACTCCTCGGCTACTTGTTAGCCTTTCACTTGGCAGGCGCAATTATTTATTTTTGTTTTTAGTTTCTTTTTTTTTTTTTTTGGCAGCGTCGAGATTGAGAGATGCGCTTTTGGCCACAACTGTTGGCCGAAAGGAAAAGGAAACTTTTCGACAACAAATTGAAGACGAGTTGCCTGCCCGTTTGCAGTTACTGGTTTTTCTAGCCTTTTGCCGAGTGAATGGCGACACACGAAAACTGAATTACACACACAGGGGTACACACACATACACACACGGGGGTACACACGCAATTGTGAATTTTTACATGAATTTGGAATGCGGTTTTCGTTTGACCACAAAATAATTACAACCACTGAGACTTTTGGCTGCTCATCATCAGCTTAATGATCATCAGCTGGTAGAGCTGCTAAATGCGGGTCTATAGACCCGTATTTATTTTAATTAAAAGTTACTCAAACGTTGACTGCTTCTGGGGCAGCATCTTTTACTTTGATTTGAGTTTTGTTTTTAAAAACAAGTTGGCTTATTAATGACCCAAATGCGGCGATTAACTTAACTCTAATTTGTGACTAGGCCGCACTGCTGCCCCCCCTGCCCCCAAACACACTGCTGGTATTTTAATTAGTCTGTTCAGCAGGCTCTTTAGCATATGTATTAATTCAGAGTGCACGACTTACATAATCTTCAGAGTTCACTCGCAATGCGTCACCTGCGAATGCCAAGAAAGCGAGACGACAAGTGGAGCGGGGGGTAGGTAGAGTAGAGGGGGTAGAGGGGGTAGAGAGACAGCGAGCGGGCCGGTTCCGGCTACTACTCGTCTCCAAATTCGACTCTTACTCTTAGCCTTTTATTTATTTGATTTTTATGTATTTTATGCAACGACCTTGCGCATCGTTTAGGCCATCAGCAGCTGCCAAAATCGTTAACTAATTAAAGCCAAGCAAATGCTTATATGTAGTGTATATCTTTAAGCATGTCGCAGGTTTGTTGCCCAAGTCAACAGTTGCCACACGCCCAACACGCCCACCAAACGCCTCCCCCTCTACGAGCTGTGTAATTGTCCACGCTGTTTGCTTCTGCGCTTGGTCACTTTTATTTGTTTGTGTCATTTGCTGATATTTTGCATAACATTTCTTGCTGTTGCTGCTGCTGCTGCCACGCGGCGTATGCGCAACATTTCGTTCAATTGCATTTCAATTTACTCGGCGTAATTTGCACAACTGCAACGGCGACAAAATTGCTCAATAGGCAGAGGGGTAGATAGGGAGAGGGAGGAGGCAGCGCGGCAGCTTTAAATTACAGTTGCTGCTGCTGCTGCTGCTGCTATTAAATGACACAAGTAATAACAATTGTCAACTGCATAATGCATATGAAACTGTCCAAATGTTGGCACATTTATCATTTCATTCCAGAGGGAAAACAATCCAACAATTTGTTGAATTTCATTTCAATGACATTCTTTCGACTGGTTCAACAACTTTTACATTTCTTGCCCATCATTTTTGGTGTTGAATTTTCTGATTTAGCTGTGGACTGTCGACTGCAGTGCATGCCTTTGTGCTTTATTATGCAGATGAGTTTGGTAGGCATCTTCAGCGCTGCCCACACGAGCAGGGGAGCAGCGGGCATAGGGCAGATTTGAAGGGTCACTGCTGCTACTTGTTGGCACGTTACCGCCAACAAAAAAGCAACTCAAACTTGGACTTGAAGTTCGCTTTCTCATCGCAGCGCCTGTAACTAAACTTATGCCTGCCAATGTAGCTATAGCTGTATCTATAGCTGTTACTGTGCCCAATTCATGTCACGTTGAGGTAGATTCAGCATGGCCAGCAGCAGCAGCATCATCATGCGCTTGACTGACAGCAAAAACACTTTCATTTTTCATTTCATTTAATAATTCATATTTTTTTTTCCACCGCTGCTGCTGCTGCTGCTTCAGTTGTTGTTGTCATTGTTGTCTGCTCTCCAAGTGTTTATTTGGGTCTAAGTTTTGCCGCTTGGCGCGTCGCTTACTTCCGTTTTTGGTGTCAGGCCGTGCAGCTTCTAGCAGCCAAAACACAGACAGTTGGACAGACAGCAAGTTAACGGCATAAAAAAAAGATTAATTGTTTTGCCGTGTGCTTTTTTTTGTTGGTTTTTGCTCTTTTTACGCCTTTTAGTCGCGGCATGCCAAGTTTGTCGCTTAAGTCTTTCGTTTGTTTTCGCCAGCGTTTCACGTATTTTGCACGCCGTCAGTTTAACACTCACACACACACACACACACTGCCACACACACTCACTTCCTTTCATGCCTGTTGTTTGTTGTTGTTCCACATTCGAGAGCTTTGTTACATAATCGCCTCTTTGGTGATCTCTTTAATTATAAGGATTATTCGCAATTTCGCATTTATTCACATTATTCACATCCGCAACTGCCTGTATCTGTAGCTGTATCCGTTGCTGTTGCTTTTCATGCCTTTCATTGCCATTTTTTTAACACTTTTGTTTATAAATTTTTAAGTTGTATCTTAAATATGCAATCGATTGAGCACATCAAAGTGACACTTTATAAACTAGTTTTGCAAAACACTAAAGACACTGAAATGCCTTGAAAATATGCAATTTCTATGACACACAGGGCCACTAATTGGCCAACAAAAAGCGCTAACAACTTGTGCTAAAAGCTGTGTCATAAAAGTGTAGGAAATGAGCTACATTCTCGCTTAATTAGCGTGTCTTTTGTGTTGGCCAGAATGCCACAAAAGCTAGTAAATTGTCAGCTTATCAGCTTGGCCCAAACCCCAATAAATTGCTAAATCATTAGCCCCAAATAAATACAGGGTATTTGCCAAGTGAAAGCTTGCATTTATTGGCCAAACTCTAATTAAACTTTGTTTTATTTTTAGTGGCAAATTATTGGCTGTTCTCATTGTTGGCCAAGTTTTAATTATGATAAGCAATTTCCGCTGCTGACGCGGCTTAAAACTTGTTGCCAAATATCTTCCGCTCACTTGTATAATTGGCTGTGAGTCGAGATGACTTTCAGATCAGTCGTAGAGCAGAATAATTGTGCCAATTCAGTTTTGGCTTGCAATCTATTCACATGAGCAACAATAAGACAATGGCAGATCATCCACATATCATAACTGTTCATCATAGAGAGAGAGAGAGAGAGAGACAGACGGCAGTTAAGAGCCACAGCACAAAGCAAAAGGCATCAAAATGGCTAATTGTAAATTGGCAAGACACAAGTGCTGAGAACCCCAAAAGTGGCAGCTACATTAGTCATCAGTTTACATGCAACTGCAACTGGTGTTGTGGCAACAACTTGTTGCCGATTTCACTACCAAACGACAAACAGCTGCCACATGCCAGCAGTTGGTCTATTGGTGTCTCTTGGTGTCTCTTGGTGTCTCTGGCGGCTGTTAAGTTGTTAAGCAGTTAACAGTCCTGTTTGCAGCATCTGCCTAGTAATTTGGCCCAAACAGTTTCGACTTGCATTACACAATCTGCTTGAGCTAACAACAACTTTTAGCCTGCTACACAGCAGTCTTAGCCATTGCATAATGCGGTGCAAAAATCTGCTGTGAGCCTCTAAGAGTTAGGGCCCTAAACAGTTGCTACTCATCATATTTATTAGCTTAGCTAAGCTGAAAGTGTTTGAGTGTATGTGTGTGTGTGTGTTTGTTGTGTGTTAACTTTCTCCCATTGTTAGCATCTTTCTTTTTGGTTATGCGCCAGTTTCTTTTTAGCCATCAATGAGCATGTTTTGGCTTTGTTTTGGCCACAAAACTCTGTGTGTGTCTTTGACATTTGGCCATTGTGTGCGCTTAGCTCGCTCGCGGGCTTTCATTGTGCCACGCCCCGCAGTCCCCCCCTCCTGCTGTGCTACTGCCATTCATGTGTTAATAAATCTGATCTGCGGCTACTGCGCAGCAGCAGCAGCCATCACTAGGTTGGTAGGTCAGTGCGGTATGCTAATCCCAATACCTCTTCCCTCCCCTACCCTCTCCCTACCCCTACCCCTCTCTTTAACCCTCTCACTGCGCAGAGTTCAAAAGTGTTAAATAATCGCGTTTATTTATGTGTCTGACTCGTGTGGGTTTTCTTTTGATAACTGTGACAAAGTCAACTGATTAGCATAACTTGGTCAGCTGCTAATGTCGTAATAACTTGGCCAGCGCTCTTAGGCTTTAAGTGAGTGCGTCTTAGCGCATAAATAGTTGCTCTTAAAGCCGCTGAAGACAAGTGAGCAGCGTCTTAATTATTGCCATTAAAAGCTGCTGTCAAAATGTGTGTCAGCAATCACAACTGCACTGAACTGAGGCGACAACTGGCAATAATAACAATGACAGCAGCTAAAACAATAACAACAACAAACAGTTACAAGCCAAAGCAGTTAAAACAATAGCTGTTGGCCCAAAAGTGCTGTCAAAAGTCTTCGCACAGCTTCCGTTTGTGATTTTGATGAACAAGCGTGTTTGGCACTTGCAATGATGTGACAACGATGCCATAATCATAGCGAACATACACACACACACACACACACTCCTGTACACACTGTGATCTTTGCGTAGTGACTACACATTGCGCATACGCCACCGTACAATGTCCAACTGTCTAACAACATCAAATTTGATTACTGTCTGTGAGTTTCACTCGCTATGTGTGTGATTCACACACACAAACACACTCTCACACACATTTACACGTTCACATAAATCAAATGTCAGCGCCCACACCACTGACATTTGCAGTCAATAATAAAAAACACAAAAACTTAACTAGAAATAATCTTTTTTTATTTCTTTTTTCATTTTTCTTTTATATTTTTAACTCTTTTTTACTACTTTTATTGTTTTTTTTTTGAGAAAGTATCGCAAATTAAATTTTATGGCAGGCGTTGGCAATGCCAAATGTCAAATGGCAGCGCCAATTGAGCGTAGGGGGGTAGGGGAGTAGCGGGGCGTGGTTACAACAATTTCTCCTGAATTTGAGCTGCATTTTGGCCACTTTGGCAGCTGGCTGTTAGCTGCGTGGGCGTTGCTGCAGTTTAACATTGTCATATGAACAAAAGCAGCTCAATGAAAAGCAGTCGAGTTAACTGATCGCATTTCTTTTGGCCACAAGTCAAACTGACAGTGAAGCGACGCTAAAAAGAATGCCAAGTGGGAGAAATTGTGGAAATTTTGGCAGTGTAACAAAGTTGATTGATGGCAAATATTTTAATTGTGTGCTGGATTTGTAGGGAGTTGCTAATAAAAGAGTTTTTTATAAAAGCAAATGAATTTAGAGTTCATTTTTATACCTTTTTATAGGCGCTTAATTTAGCAGACTAAATGATAAGGGTAATAAATTTACTTAATGCTGAGCTTACAAGCTTACAAAGTGTTTAACATTTCTTAGACTCCATGCTCAATAAATAACCGGGTCTATAAGGTTAAAAGCAGACGTTTAAGATCGCTTAAAGTATATAAATTCCTGATAAGCATCAACAGCTGTCTATCTGTATGAGCACCTAGATCTCAGAGACAATAAGAGCCAGAGCAGAACTCAATTCTTGTAGCTACCTTAGAACAAACCAATAGGAAGACTTTGAGTTAGTTCAGAGTATGTGTACAACATGATTATAACTGTGCTAACCAAACCGAATAAAAAAACCAAAATATCCTATACATAGCTATAATAGCACAAATCGCTCAAAAATTGCTCAGTTGTATGGCAAAATTGGCACTAGAATAAGTTAATAACTAAGTTTTGGGGGGTTTAAACTAAACTAAACTAAACTAAACTAAACTAAACTAAACTAAACTAAACTAAACTAAACTAAACTAAGCTACACATAGTAATTCGTTTTCCCTTCTTCTCCTTCTTCTTCTCCTTTCGCTTTTACTCTCTGCTTCTTGGCACAAATGTTTCAATTGAATTTGCTCCTTTTTCCAACTTGTTTGCAATTTAAATTTGAATTTTTAACTATTTACTTCAATTTATTTGTTAAAGCACTCGCTTAATAATTTGTTTACACTTTAAAAGTATGTAAAAATATATTTTCATATTAAATTCCGTTGGTTTGCGGCGATGTCTATGATGAATAAATTTATTTATAGCTCGCAAGTATTTTAATTGCTTTCAAGTGTTTTAAATTATGTTTTTTTCTAGCACTAAACGAAGTTAAACTAAACTATTTCTTTGTGTTAAATTTAGTGTGAATTTTAAAGCATTCCATTTAATTTATCAGTCACTTTATAGTATTTATATTAAACATTACACGTATGATAAATTTAATAATCATTTGTGAGTCATTTGAATGGCCTCTGCATAACTCGGTGGCGCTGGTCGCTGTTCCAGGCTGTTGTGCCGACTGCGAACACCCTGTGCCTTACGAGTGGGCGGATCAGATGCACATCTTGTTGGTATGCGGCACTCCAGCAGTTCATCTTCGGCACACACGCTTCTCTCTGGGATCTCAATGACATACTCGTCGGGTGTACGCTGCCTTAGCTCATCTAGTGCTCGATTTTCCAAGTGTTTCATCACTTGGAGGGCACTGTAGTAAAGCAGGTAGAAGACAAACCCCCAAGCGATGGCAACGAGTAGTATTATGCCAAAGCATGCCAGTGAGTGTAGACTTTTCCAGGGTATCAACTCCTGATTGATGCTGTAGATTATAGTCGTGGGTGTTAGAAAAATCCAGCAGAATATAAGCGATGCTCGTACGAGTACTAACGATGGCATTTTCTAAACGCAACTGAGTGGAGTACTTTATTTTGCTACACTTAGACCCCGTACTTGCCTATGCTGTGAATAATTTCAGTTTTATTTCAAGCGCTTTTGCGGTTACTTATCGAGTGCATTTTATGAGCTAAGATTTCTCTCAGGAAATTTAAGTTACGCATTGCATTCCAGGGCATTCAACTGCCTGGCTGACTCAGCTCCTTGGCATGGCTGTTGAAATTGAAATTCCAGTCGCGATTTCAGCGCAACTTTCACGGCTACAAATGGCAACTGGGGCAACGAAACTTCATGACGTCACAAAGGCGCAGCGATAACGATTACTCAGTGTGTGTGTGTGAATGTATGACTGTGTGTGTGACACAGTTTGCTGTGTTTAAGTTTTTCGCTCAACAATAATAACAATTAACATAAATACAAGTGAGCAGCTACCAAAATGCACAAGATTGATGAGTTTCGATGACTTCGATGACTGTCGATGATTTCGAGTTCGTTTTCGATTTGAAATTGAATACCGAATTGTATTGCTTGGCTCCTAGAGTTTAGCCTTAAGTTGAACCCAACTTGACATTGACCCAATGCCAAAAAAAAGTAGTGGAGATGAAGAAGGAGGAGTAGGTGAGTTGGCCCAGCTAATTTGGCCAAAACACTCGAAATATGGCGCTGATGCTGCTCGTTTTGCTGTTTTTAATTTGCCACTTTTTGGGCATTCACCAATTTGTTTTTAGCTCAGTTTCGTCGTCTTCAGCTTTTGTTAAAAGTTTTTATTATTTTTTGGGGCTAAAATTTACAAAATATTGTTGACCTTGCAAGGCAAACACATTTAATTATATAAAAATAAAATGTTTGCACATCTAAAAATTAATTGAATTCATAAATTTTGTGTCTCTGCTTACAGTTGGCGCTGTGCGTCTGCGGAGCAGCAACAGTTGCCGCCACAGCGAAGCCCAAAACTGAAGCGAAAACCACCAAGAAGCCCACGGCCACGCCCACAACGGCTGGGAGCAGCACTAGCACTACCAGCACTACAAAGTCCTCCCGTCAGTCAAAGGTTTTGAAGTCGGTGCCCGGCGAGAATCGTGGCAAGCGCACCCTGTATGACTTTGGCAATGCCGGTTATCTTTATCCAGAGGTGGCCAGTCGTCGTGCCGGCTACGTGGACAACTATTATCCACAAGCGGGTTACTACAATGGTCAGCAAGCGCTAGGTAAGTCTACAAACCTGCTCCTCCAACGACTCTAGCTAATTCCACGCCCTTTGCAGCTCAATATCCTGGCAACTTTGCCAGCGGTTATGGTCCCTATCCACAGTACCTGGAGGCACCGGAACCCATCATAGAAATCATCATCAAGGATGCCAATGAGACGCTAGCTGGTGAACTGCCCCAACCTGTGGTGACCAAGAAGCTGAAGAAGAAGAAGGAGAAGGTGCATGTCTTCTATGTCAACTACAAGAAGGATCAGAACAACAAATTGCATCTGGAGACACCCATAGCCTCGCTAAACAACGACGACAACGAGGAGCCCGAGGAGGAGGAAGAGGAGGAGATCATACAGTATCCAGTGACACCACTGCCACCACTCAAGGCAACCACACTGCGCACCATCATACACCCCGACTCCGAGAAGTATCACAGCAACAGCGGCATTCACGTCTCCTTTGGCGCCGAGAACAAGCAGCAATCTGGACACATCCTGGAGGAGCACGATGCGGAGAGCATACAGCGTCAGGTGGTGGCACTGCCTCTGACCAACACGAGGGCGGAGTATGGAAGGGAGAGCAACTTTGCACGTGGCTCCAGCTCCAATTTGCTATTCAGCGGCAGCAGCTATCAGCCACAGCTGCAGCAGCAGCAACATCCATCACAGCAGCAATTGCACTTCTCCAGTCAGCAACAGCTGCCCACGCAGCACAGCAGCAACTATTTCAGACAGCCAGCAAGCAAGCCACAGCAGCAGCAGCCACCACAATTGCAGTTCTATCAGAAGCAGCCGCAGCAACAGCAACCGCAACAGCAGCAACATGTGTCACGCCCCAGCATTACACAGCAGCAACTGCCCTCGACTTCCTCACAAACAATTTTCAACAAGTTGGTGCAACAATCGCAGTTCTATGTGAATCACAATCAGCAATACGCCACGCAACAGCAGCTGCCACAACAGCCACCAGCACAGCAGCAGCAACAGCAGTATCAGAAGCCACCTCATAAGCAGGTGCAGGTGCCATTCTTCCCCACAATACCACCCAAAACTCAGGAGCTGCCCTCGCGTGCCAGTCAAACGCCATATCAACCCATCAAATTCCGACCGACGCCCTCGCCAGCAACGCCAGTAAAGCCGCTTAAACTGGACAATGTTAACTATCAGCAACAGCAGCAGCAGCAACATTATCTAGGTCACAGCCAAACCCAAACACAGTCGAAGCCTCAACCCTATCAGTTTATCAGACAACCGCAGTTTGTGCAGCAGCCGCAGTTCATTGTGCACTCGCCCACACCAGCAACCAGCGACTACTACGCACAGCAGCAACATCAACAGCAGCAGCAACATCAGCAGCAGGAAAACAAGTACTCGCTGCCCACACTCAGCTACTTTGACATCAAACCCTCCAAGGAAACAGAGCTCCTCAAGTCCATACCCAAATACGAGCAGCACATCACAGAGACCGTGCAGAACTCACCCACACAGGAGCAACATCAGCTGTCGCTGCAGCAATTTGCCTACAGCAACACGCGCAATGAGGTGATACACGATGTGCCAGCGCCCAATCTGGCGCCCCAGGCACAGCCACAGGCACAGGCACAGGCACAAGCACAGGCACTGCCACAGGCACAGCCACAGGCACAGGCCATCACTGGACACTACATCACAGCCAGCTCCAATCACGTCTCCCAGCAGCAACAGCAATCGCAGTACAGCAGCTTTGCCACTGAGGCACCACCGGTTTATGCCGAGTCCACACACGGACAGAAGGTCATGGTAGTGACACCAGTGCCTCCCTCCGCCAGCTACGCCAGCTACAATCAGTACAGCAACGAGCAGGTGATTCAGGTGCATCCTCAAGTGCAGCAACCCAGACAAACACAGGCAGCTGGGCAGATCAGTGCTGCCTCAGCTGGTGACAATTCACCCTTTAGTGTGTCCACCTATCACTCGGATGTGTTCAAGGAGCTGCAGCAGCGACAGCAGCAGGAGAAGCAGCAGCAACAAACTCCCTCCTCCTATGTAACCCCACTCAAACCAGCAGCTGCCTCAGTTGCCAGCTCAGCTGCCTCTGCTGCTCCTGCAGCTGTACCCGCTCCAGCACCCGCTCCTGTGCCCACAGCTGCCACCAAAGCCAACGGCAAAGCATCCCAGACTCTGCTGCAGCTGCCCGACGAAGTGCCCGATGATCTGCGCCAGCAACTCTTCTCCTCGGGCATACTGAACAATGCCGACATCTCTGTGCTGGACTACGATAAGCAGGGAGACATTGCGCTGGAGAATCTGCCAGCGGAGCATCTGCAGCATTTCTATGGCGCAGGTGGAGGTGCACAAATCGCCGAGACCAACAAGGTGCTCACCGTAGTGAAGCCCAATGGCGATAAAGTGGCTCTAAGTGAGAAGCAAATCGATCGTGTCAAGCAGACAAATTCCCTGCCACAAAAACAGAATCTGGACGTGAAGGTGGTGCGCTTTGATGCAGCCCAGGGACAGAGTGTGAGTGAGAAGTATCTGCGCAGTGATGCCACTGTGGTGACACCTGTGGAACTGGCTGATCGCCAGCAATACAATCGCTATCTGCCGCTGAAGATCAATGGTGCACAGTTTCCCATACCTGACAGTGAGGAATTGCTGGGCAAGAAGATAGTCAGTGTGGTGGTGCTGGCACCAGTGGAGGCACAGCCACAAACACAGTCGAGTGAGGCGCGCAGCAGCAGTGTGGACAGCAAAGAGGTCAAGTTTTTGGGAGGTGAATTGGTCAAGACGCTGGTGAAGAAACCCACGAAGGATAACTTCAAGCGTTGGCTAGAGAAGGAAGCGCGCACAGACATCGAGCTGCAGTCGGTAGTGCTGCTGGTGGCCAAGTGAGTAGCTTAACAGTGTCGCTAACACCGCAGTTAAGCACACATAACATAACAGAGAGCTTTACAGCTCTGCTAACATAACGGCTGGCTTAACATCGCCGTTTACAGCACAGCTTAACAGCTTTGATTTCAACCATATGTTAATACCACTCTTCTCTCTGTTATTTTACAGAAGCAGCGACACAG
This sequence comes from Drosophila acutilabella, assembly GCA_035046005.1. NCBI lineage: Eukaryota > Metazoa > Arthropoda > Insecta > Diptera > Drosophilidae > Drosophila > Drosophila acutilabella. Next base: position 7,077,250 of record JAWNOK010000024.1, on the reverse strand, counting down.
CAGAGCAGGAAATCTTCATGTACGACATTGCCACGGGCAACGTTAACAAACTGAATGGAGAACTGTCCAGCACCTTTGTGAATGTTGCTGAGGAGAATGCCAGCAGCGAGGATTTGGAGCATGCTGCCACTTTGGACTCCAGTTCGTTGGAGTCCATGATGCATTTGCGTCGCAGATGAAGTAATCGCCGTAAATCACCACATGCCATTTAGATACTCGATCTGTAGCTGTTTTTTTTTTCCTTCTGCGCTATAAATCTACTTCCCTTCTCTTTCCACTTTCCTTCTCATTTGGGCGCACATATTTCACATGGAAAATCACACATTGATCGCGGGTCATAGCAACGTGCATGCAAATTCCTTTTCGTAGTATTTCAAATGTTGTAAATATTCTGATGATTATTGTAATTTAAGTTAATTTACGTGAACAATAAAAAAAGAAAAACAATTTTAAAATGTAACGATATTTTATTTAACACAGATTTAACAGTGGGTTGTTGTCCACGCTAAGTTAAGCTTTAAGTTCAGCAGTGTTGCAGTAACAGCTTTTGGTTAAGAGTTGAGCTTTAGTCTAAGAGCTGCTTTTAGTCTGTAATGTCTTTAGACTCAGTGTGTGCTGGTCAGCATCGTATTTAGGCCAAGGTTAGCGGCCCCAAGAAGATTAACACACACACTCGCACCGCAAGTGCTTGGCTGTATGTACGTGTGTGTGTGTTGATAACAGGACAAGATTTTCTATAGCCAACAACGGCATTCACTAATCATTATGCGCATACGTGACCTATCAAACTTGGTCCATTGCTGGCTGCTGGACGACGTGACCAAAGACCATTCAAAGAGCACGCAGCCAATGCTACGCTTAAGCAGAGTGCGCTCTTTAAGCACGCACCTTGCGCTCGCTCATTCTCACGCTCTTCGGTTAAGTCTCTTTGACAATTGCGACGCTCATTAAGTTTACTTTTTGGGCATGGCTCTTCACACGCACAAACGCAAAACAATACATATGCATGCTATGCATGTGTGTGTAATTATGTATGTACGTGCGCAAGTGTAAGTGCAACAAGTCGTAGTCTACGTCTATAATTACATGCCGTTTATTTTTAGCGCACAACAACAAAAACAGAGAGCGGCTAGACAACAACAACATCCAAAAAAGTCGATAGCAAACAACTAAAAGTGCAGTACATAAATGAGGCCTGCTTTTTTGTTGTTATTGTTGATGCTTTTGTTGTCCGCAAACTGAACTTACCGGCTATAAAATTGTTATTTTTGCCGTGACGAGTGATGTTGTCGTTGCCGGATCGAGTGAACAACAACATGAAAAAAACATGCCTGCATTTGCACTCAACTACATGCAGGTGCATGTGTGTGTATGTTTGTGTATGTGTAATACCAGCTGGCGAGGTCTTCTCCCTTATGCAATGTTCGATCGTTTTCGCTTTTTTTTTCATTGTTCGTCGCCTGTTGCCAGGCGCCAGTGACCCACGAAAACTCAACAAGAAGTGGGAGACAAATGAGAATGGAAGTGGATTGTAATGGGTTAAGGTTACGGTAAATTTATTAACCAAGCGAATAGTAAACAAAACTATATGACATTTAATTTATATGCATATTCGAGACTCCTAAAACTTAAAATTTGGAATACACTGACAATTAAATCACAAAATTTAGTGTTATTTCAGAGAATATTTATTCGAAACTCGTTTTTCGACTTTAATTTTTATGTCTTTGTCTATTTATAGGTCCCAACTTTAATTAGCGGCAACATCACAGTACAAATTATCACATATCATACTCAAAATTGATAAACTTATAACTTATATTACACATTTACTCATGAATTGTCTTATTTTAAGTTTATTTACTGTAAGTGGTAGTATTATTGGTTATCTATCAATAGTATAATTACCTGAATTTAATCCTACACTTAAATTTAAATGCGTAATAAAATCGACTATAAAGTTTCCGATACAAAAATGTGAGTAACTTTGGCTCATCCCCCCAGACATACGATATGTGTGTGCTTTGTATGCACTTACATAAATATGTGCATGAGTGTGCATGTGTATGCTATACACACACATGTTGTTTGAACTGTTTTCGATTTCTTACAATGCCTTTCGCTGTAATTTTCGTATTTTGCTTCCCACACATTCCCATTTTTTTCCGTTTCGTTGAGCTTTTTTGCTACTTGTTTTAAAATTGGGTTACAGGGCCCCAAACCAGAAACCAGCACAGAAAAAAAAGAAACATGAAAAGAAGAAATGCAAAGAACAAAAAATAAATAAAATGCAAAAATCCGTTTGACGCCCGTAAGCTTCATGAGTCAGAACTGTTGCACTGATTGCTTAAGGAGAGAAGGCGTCGTTGTGGGAGGGAGAGAAGCTTTAACTTGGACTTTATTTTGTGTGTAAGAGATTTCGATTTCTCCTTTTTGTTTTGCTTCTTTGCTCATGTCTGCTTTGTTAGCTGATTTGTAACGTTACAGTTGTCCGTCCATCCGCGTCTCTCCCTGTCTGCGTGTTATTGTTGCTTTGCTACATGCGAGAAGTTGTTTACGAGCAGCTTTGCTAAATTTAAGAGAGCACAAAGTAAAGCAAAGAGCAAGCTTAAAATTTTACAGCTGAGCTTAGGCGCTTGACTTGGCACTGAGGTGACTGTAATACCAGCTGCAAAGCAATTAAGAGGCTAAACGAGAAGTCAAGCAAAGCTATGTACATATAAAAACTGAATAAAATCTGTTAAATTTAAATTACATATAAGCTTCTTCACAGATGCTGCTACAAATCAATTGGATAAACTCCTACACGCTTAACACTCTCTTTGCTAATAAGCAAATGCTTTCGAAGAGAGAAATGGTAGCTTTAGCGGGTTAAGAGAGCGAGCTGGCAGCAGCAGTGCCGCTACGATCACGAAGCATCGTCGTCTCTCAACGGAGTAAGCTGCGCTCAGTTCGTTTCGATCATTCGTCGCAGAAAGTCAAGACGTCATCGGGCTCCCGTCATAGCGTAGTTGAGAGTCGAGGGTGGCGCAGAGCTTGGCCCAAACTCAGTCTCAGATCTGATAAAAAGGGCGCGCGAGTGCATTAGCATTTGAAAACATCGCAGTTTATTTTAGTAACATTTCTGCACGTTAATTTTCTGAATTTATAAATCTTATTTAACCAAATCGTGTTTGCTGTTAATTAATGTGCGTGTATGCGAAATCGAACTAGTTCGGATTATGCAATTGGCCTTTTGCCGAGTGAAAAGCCAAACTGTGTTTGTGGTGCGCCAAAGAAGCGAAACAAATTCAAATAAAAGTGAAGCTGCTACTGCAAAACTACTTAAATCGAAACCACAAACAACGGCACTGAAAAAGCCGTTTTAATACTGAAAGCAAATACAAATAAAACAACGAAAAAAAAAATTACAGAAACTGAAACTTAAGACATTCAGACTAAAATGGCGGCTTGTAAGACTGCAACGGCGAATGCGACCGCGACGCGGACTGCGACGAACTTTTGCGTCAGCTGCGTACGACAGCAGCATCAAAGTCGACGCTGCGTTGGCGTCAGCGACGGTGTCGGCGTCGGTGCAACCGCAGCCGTTGGCAGAAGTGTCATTTTGCAAATTTATGGCGTCTGTGTGCTTGTCACCCTGTTGTCCGCCAGTGTTGTCATTGTCGAGAGTGCTGCGGTTTTTGGTTAGTCGATTAAACAGATAAGCTTTTAACTTAAAACCGATCAACTATACATACTTAAATTTATATTACCAGTCATGTCTCCCCCTGTCTATCTCTCTCATCCGTCTTCGCTGCTTTCGTTTTGTTATTTTAAAATTTGCCAACTCGCCATGCGAATTATTCGCCGTTTTTTTTTTCATCTTTTTTGCACTATTCTATTTCAAGGTGCCTTTTGACTGTATTCTTAGTTGTTTCTGGTAATCTCTTTTTGTCTATTTGTTCCGACTTACTGTGAACCACTGTCATTTGTTTGTTGCCTTTGCTTTTGTGCTGTGACAATTTATGAACGTGAACCACAAACCGGTTGGCTCTCAGCTCTCTGCGAATGTCTCGAATCTTTTCGTCTGTGCACATGGTTTTTATTACTTTATTTATAGTATATATGTATACATAAACATTTTGTTATTGTTATTGTTGATTTTTAAATTATTTGGTCAAGCGGGTTCTTCTCAGTGTTTTGGCAGTTGTTGTAAGGCTTAAACAAGGTATTAACTTCTTCAATTGTGTTTTCTTTATCCGTTTTGAGCCGTGAATCAGTTGAAGGCCTAGACGTAATAACAATAAACTTGTCGTGTAAACTTCACGCGGAAGCAACAAAAATGAAACAAAATACACAGCTAAAGACATGTGAAAATAATAAAATAATTATTTATATACATAATAAGATAAAGAGAAAAACAGAAACAACAACAGCAGAAAATGACAAACTCAAGTCAACAGAGTTTAAAGAAGGAAAAGAAAGAGAACAAAAAGCTATGAGAATTACACAGACACAAACACAAACACAGAGAGAACAAACGCAGCGACCTCATTGTCATTGAAAAACAGTTACGCCGCAGAGAAGTTGGCGCGTAGAGAACAAAGGCAAAAGCAGCGGCAGAGGCAGCGATGCCATGGAGTTCACCAGTTGGCAGTTACCGTTATTGTTACCTTTCCCTTTTCCTATCCCATTTCTTATTTGCCATTTCCACAACCGATTGCAACAAGCGAAGCTTTTAACGCTGTTCCGTTCAACTTTTTAATTTATTTTTGGCAACTATGCCAATTACATTTCAATTAAATGCAATTTAATTACTACAGCCAGTCACTGTATTGTAGCTGAACAATGAAGACTGTATATTAATTTAGATTTTATATTATATCCATTTTAATGCAAATTATTAATTTCTTCAATTGTTCAATATATGTTATAAATTGTATGCACCGCCCACGCCGCCTTCCACTTACTTCCATTTCTAACAACCTAATAAACCCCTCTACTCCTTTGGATTACTCGGTCTAATCAATAAAACAAAACAAGAAGTTGCCAGATCTGTTTAATAAATATGCACACACATACATACGCTGTTTGTTTGTATGCGAACCGGTTACTGAATCAATTTGCGTATGAAAAAGAACCAAAACAACAACAACACTCACACATTCATAAACTGATAAACATCCATATGTGTTCAAGCTGCTAAAAGTGATTTTTTTTCTTGTTGATGTTTTTGATTTTTTTTTTTGCTACCAGTTTTGAAACATCAAGCAAAAACTAGAAGTCGACGCACCTCAGGGGACGCCTAAAAGCTTTTGATCTGTTGATGTCATAAGAGTTCAATTAGATGCAACACTCGCAAACGTTTACCCGCTTCGACCGTTTTACCCGCTTCCCATGTTTCCCCTCCCATCCACTCAAAACGCTGACCAAAGTAAACAAAGTTCTTGCAACTTTTTGCTCACAAAATGCAAATAAAAGAGAGTGTGCAAAAAAAAAAACAAAAGAGTTTGTACAGCGACATTGGGAGGGGTAGTGGAAGTGTGACAGGGACAGGAATAGAAAAGCAGGGTGAGCTGACAGAGATAGCTTTATGTATAGGCAATAGTTTTAGTTGTTTTTGTTTTAGTTTTTATTTTTGTGTATCAAGATGTGCAGAGCGTCAACAAGCGCTCAATTAAAATGCAAATTGACCGTTATCTGAGCGCAGCTGAATTCCTGCCCCCACCCACTTTCTCACTCTTACCCCACCTCCCGCTTTTTACGCTCTCTTGCGTTTTCGCGCATCTAGACGACACTTGAGGATGCTGTTTTGTTGTTGTTTTACGCCCAACGCCCACTCCAGCTAAATTGGCGCAAACTATTTTCGCCAGCAGACACACACACACACACTTTCGTGTACTCACAGGCTTTATGCAAGCACTTACTTTGTTGGTAATTTTTTTGCTAATTGCTAAAATGGCCGCCTTGATTTATGTATGTGACCGTTAGAAGGCAGCAGCCAAGTCCAACTCGACTTTGTCTGTGTGTGTTTGTGTGTGTGTGTGTGGAGTCATGTTGAACCGGCTTTAACGACGGACACTGCTCGGTCACGCTGCTGTTGGCAAAATGAGACTTACAACTGGCAACACAGCAACAGCAACAGTTGCCGTTAGGCTGTCTGCGATAAAGTTGTTGCTGCTGCACGCGAGCAACTGCAACATTGGCAACAAGCAACAAGAACAGCAGCACTAACAACAGCTAGCAGAATCAGTTAACGTAGAATGCATGTCAAGTTCTTTGCAGTCGCAGTTGTTGCTGTTGTTGTTGTCTTGTTTTTTAGTGCAATTTATTTTATTTAGTTAGTTGCTGCTGCTGTGCAAACAAACGGACAACAGACAGACAGACAGAGAGACAGAGAGACAAGCGGAGAAACGACGACAACATCATATACGCTTGACCCAAAAGCAAAAATTGGCCAACGGGAATTGTAGCGTTGTTGACCACTGTTAGCGTGTATGTGTGGGCGGAGGAAGGGATTGGGGGTTAGCCACTTAACCCTTGCAGTTGTGACTTTGATAGTTGACCTAATTTTCAGTTGGTAAACAAAAATAAAAAACATAACTACACTTTTAGCTATTTTTTTTGTTTTTAGCTGTTTGTGCGTCAAGTGCTCGCTGTTCTCTGTTCGCTCTCTCCATCACTCCCCCACTCCTTCTCTCTCTTTTGCTCTCGTGTGTGTTGTGTAATTTTTTTGAACAAGTTTTTTATTTCGAGTGCCCATTGCTGTGGTCTGTACGTTTTTTTCTGCGTGTATGCAACTGTGCGTAATTATGATGAGTGAGCTGTGCACGCAGCAACTTGCAACTTGGAGCAGCACATGACACATGCCGCATGCCACATGCCACATGCCCAACACAGGCACTCAAAACAGATGCTTGACAATCTGCATGCCAGAGAACCTCTGCTTAACACATGAGCGAGCTGGCAAACCCCAAAGAGACCACCGCCCCCTTAAACCCCAAAAACCCAGTGCACCCAACCCAGCCTCAATACGCAAACAAAACCAAAACAAAGCCAAAACAATTGGCCGGCAAACGAGGCCAGAACTGAATATCTAACCGACTAAAGTACACTCTCCACACACACGTTGGAGTGCCTGTGCCTGTGCCTGTGTGTGTGTTTAAGTGCGTGTGAGTGTGCACTCATTATGGGCACCTGTAGATCAACATTGACTGCCCTGCAGTTCAGTTTTGTTGAGCACACACACTTTGCTCGTTATGGCCAGAACACACACACACGCACACACCTCTAGTGCTTAAATTGCTGTAACTGCCAGCGCTTTAATCTAGTTATCTGCGGCCGACCTTAAACAAATTGAACTGCAGTTTATTTATTGCTAAATAATTTTTAAATTCATGTCAGTGGAGTAGGTAAATTCTTGTTCTTTTACCAAAAGGGGGAACCCCAAACAGTTAACAGTTTACAGCTCTTGAGGTTCGTTCTGCTTTCGAAGCATTGAAATAATGGCAACAATTTCAAGTAAACTATTCATGTTATGCTCTAGAAATTGAGACAAATTATTAACGGCACATTAATGTTGAAAAATCAAGTGAAATTATAGCCCTTTCTTGACTCGGTCTGGGGTTCGTGGTTCGCTGGGTTTACCCCCACCGACTTGTGCCCACCTCTAACCTCTGAGCCATTTCTTTGTGCTTTCCCTGACGCCCGTTTGGCCCCGCATTTCCCCGCACTTCTGCCTCAGCCTCTTCGGGCGCTCGTCTGCTGCTGCAGCCAAGCACAACGTGTTACACGTGTGTGTGTGTGTGTGCGTGCTTTTAACCCAATTAGCTAAAGCTGTAGCCAAAGCTAGAGTTCAGTGGCATAATCCTCGACTTTTATAGCTGCCAGTCAGCACACCAAAAAAATTTGATACTAAACCTCGTTTTTTTGTGCCTTTTTCCCTTTTAAAATGGATTAAACTGATGGCTTATGGGTCAGTTTATCGGTCAGACAGCAGTTAATTGTCAGAATAAATAGTATTTACAAAAATTATTTGTAAACCCTTGTGGATCAACAGGTCGTCAATGAAATGCTTAAACGTTTATTAATTATTAATTTATTTTCATTTGTTATTAAAGCTTACAGCTTTTAGCTTTCGCAGCCTTTGATTAAATGTGCTCAACTTACGTTCAATATGTGATTATTGTAATTTATAGTTGTTGCATAAAGGCATTTAAGCCTTACTTAAGCCATCATCGCATTAATTAACCAATTATAATTGAACACAATTTGAGCTTACGAAAAGCGTCAATTGAACAATTGCAAATGTTGAGCAACAATTGACTGTTTTTTACACAATTTGTTGCCATAAAAAACTTGAATTCGAGCTTAACTAGAATACATATGTTGACCCTATTTGCTGTTACCAATTTCCATTGGCCATTAATCAAGTTATGAGTGGGACAATTAAAAGCATAAATGCATTTTTAAGTGCACTTTTAGGAGTTGTTTATGTGCGTTTTAAGCACTTTATATTAAAGTGCAGCACGTGTCAGCCAAGTTGGCTATTAATGTCAAGTTCGAAACGAGAATTAGCGACTAAATTGCACACACACTGGCGCCAGCACACACGCACAACAAATGCAAATTGTTTTTGCAGTCACAATGGCGCATACAATTTTTTAATGGGCCAAAATAAAGAGCGGTGGTAATTGCCAAACCAGACGAGGAGCGGTGATGGTCAAGAGGGGTTGGGGTACTGGTGGGTGCGTAATAAAATGTGCAGTGTGTGTGTGTGTGTGTGAGTCAGTGACCCAGAATATAATGCAAAAGTAGTTTTCCTATGGCATCGACGACTCTCCACATTGTAAATAAATATTTCATATTTAAAAGCAACAAAAACAACCCTAAAGTGTTGTCTCATGTGTGCTTTATTAACTCAACTAGTGTGCGTGTGTGTGTGTGTGTTTGTATCTGTAGCTGCAGCGGTGTATCTGTGTGCTTGTATCTTTAACCTCTGCTGCGCAAAGTTCGACTGCGAGTGCAAAATAATTGAGCCGAGACTCTTGAAACGCTGAGCATGAACAGTGAACAGTGTACCATATTTTATAGGTATCGCCAGTTATTCAATTATACAATACTATATGAAATTAATTGAATTTTCAAATGTATCTTATAGATATTGTAGCTGTATCTGTATCTGTGTCTATTTTTAGTGTCGTTGCTCAAACTTTTGTCACCGCAATTGATTATTATAGATCTTGTAGTTTGCGCTCTCAATTAACAGCATTTTGTTAAGTTTCCTCTGCTCCACTTTTACCACTTTACTAATGTATCTGTGTATCTTTTGTGTGTGTTTTACAGGTGGTCTATTGCCGCATCCCACATTCAAACCTTTGTGCAGTGCCCAGCATGAGCATTTCATGGAAAGCGATGGCAAAGAATCTAGTCTCATCATCGAGCTCAAACCGGGCGCATATGGAGCCCAGTTTAATACCTGTACCTGCATACTGAGTGCCCCGACCAGTTACGGTTTCATAGTGCGCCTCATACTACCCAAGCTGCGACATATTCAGCACACGGCAGACACTGCCCACTCATCGCCCACATCTCTGTCGAGCATCATGTCCTCTGTTGTCAGCACGGTGAGGCCACAATCCCAATCCCAGTTCCAGTCACAGTCGCAGTCACCGTCAACTGGCTCCATGTCCACGCTGATTGAACGACTGAATACCACAGCAGGAGTGGGAGTGCCAACTGAAGGATTAACCTCAGCCGCAACCATTGTGGGACGCACTTGTCCCCTGAACATTGTAAGTGGAATACTCATTATAGATTCAGATTGAAAACGAGGCCTCGATAATATTGATTACTTGCCTAATGACAGCCCTCTGCTGCAAGACTGCCAGATACGCTGTAGTTAATTTGTATAGATTTTAGAGTACATACATGTGGGATAAGTTGAGTATAGGTAGGTGTGTATAGCTGAAAGTGTAGAGCTTTAATGATATCACGTGAAGAATGATAGCTTAGCTTAGCTGAACGATAAGTAGTTGAATATAATATTAAGTTAGATTTTAAACCATAACTGTCAAGTTTCTATGAAGGCAATTAATCAGATGTAAAGACAACTTCATGTAAAAATAATAATATGTAGAATCAATGAAGTAGATTTTAAACTGCCATTTGGATGGTTTAAGGCACTAAAACTTAGTTAAAAAGTATGTCATCTAAAAAAACCTTAATAGATATAAATAATTAAAGTGTTAAGATTTTTTTTTTAAACTAACAGTCTTCATTTAGTCTTAAAATCAAGCCGAATTTGCTATAAGAAAGTAAAGCTTCTAGAGTAATTGATTTCAGATTCTTTTCAACAGAAAACAAGTAAGAAAGGCTACAGTCGATCGAGCCGACTGTAAAAGACCCCGTACTCCCATAGTATTGCATTTTATTTAAATTAAAATTTTCAAATGAAATTTAAAAAATTAAAATTAAATATTTACATTTTGAATTAAAATTAAAAAATAAATAAATTAACAACTGTCATCGTCAGCATTCGAACCCGCGATCTATACGAAGGTTCCACATTGCGCCGCAACTCTATCAGTTGCACCACACCCCTCTTCTATCATTCTTCCGATTATTTGCATATATGTATGTGCACACATACATATGTGTGTATGTATAGCATTGGTCGGCGCGGCCAGCGGCTCCGGGCAGCGCTGCCGCCAGCAGGTAGAGAAAACGTTCGAACATATGTTTGTATGTTTCTGTGTTTGTTTGTATGTGTTGCGCGCATGCAGTGATTTTGCTTTAAAATAACTTCAACTTTGAACCGTAATTTCTCTGTTGTTTGACATAGGATTTTGATGCCACTTTCAGGAAAGTTAGAAATAGTAATTCTCTAAGCGTATGTTAAATTACAACACTGTACTATTTGATTTAATGCCTGAAACAAGGCATTGAAGCTGGAGAGTCTTTTATTTCTGATGAGCAAAGGGGGCGTGGCAGCTCAAAATTTTGAATGGCGTTATATTAAGGCTGTCTCTAGGAACCTGTATACCAAAATTGGTGCTCCTAAGTGCTATAGTTACTGAGATATTCGCCTAAAACAAAAATTTTCTCGAGGTTTGTCTGGTTTTTTGCTCATTGCGGGGGCGGTAGGGGGCGTGGCAACAATTTGAAATAAACTTGATCTGCTTGACATAATAACGGACTTTCATTGTGAATTTCATGGTTCTAGCTTTTGTAGTTTAAAAGATCCAGGTGTTCATACGGACAGACGGACAGACGGACATGGCTATATCGACTCGGCTGTTGATGCTGATCAAGAATATATATACTTTATGGGGTCGGTCACGCCTCCTTCTGCCTGTTACGCACATCTCGCTTCTGACAAACTTAATAGACCCCCTTTACTCTTTTTTAAAGAGTACGGGGTCTAAAAAATGAATCGTTAATTTTTTATAATTTTTTTGAATGTTCTCAGTTTATTTGACTAATTAATTAGATGCAGGTAGTCATATTTCTGGCTAATGATTTTATTTTTAGCTTTGAAATAATATTTTTATGACTTTGCTTTTATTATTTGTTGTCCTCAGTAGTCAAGCTTTAAGTGTCTTTTATTACTGTTGTTTGTTCTACCTACACCATCAGTTTATGTTTAATCAGTGGCTAAGACTTGAGCTCCATTATAGGGTTAGGCAAATGTGTTAAGCTGAAGGTTGCAATTAGAGCTGCTTCGACATTTGTTGCACCTTCCCATTTGCTTTTAGCTGACCATCAAAAATGATAATTTAGATTTTGACTGCTATTGGGTGTGGGTGTATCTATTGTTGTGTGCGCATGCGTGACCACCGAAAAGTGTGAGAAATGTTGTAGATTGTAAAAGTATTTAGCATTGAACTCAGTCAAAAGATACAGCTATAGATAAAGCTACAAATAGAGGAAGAGTGAGAGGAAGTGATTTCATTCTAATTTGTGTTAAGCCTATGAGTTGACCTTTTTGAGGTATTTAAACTTGGCCAACAGCACGCCAGGGTCAAGTGCTTTCGCCAATTGTCAGTTATGGCCAATTGTGATTAGTTTCAATAGTTGAAATGACATTGTTTTCAACATTTATTAGTTGTGGTTTCTATTTAATTTTTCACATGGCGTTTTGACACTTGAAATTGTCGCCAATTACAATTAATTTTGCTGTCAATTGAAAAAGTTCTCGTTATCTGGTTAAATAGACTGCAAGTTGTGCGGTTTAAAGGCCGACATTGAACTGAATATTTAGCTGAATTATAGATAACTTGAGCCCGCATCTCAGTTGGCCTTTTTTTTGCTGGCGAGTGGGTGGAAGTGGGGGAGTGGCAGTGCTAGAAAGAGACAAGCAGCGTGTGTGATTTGCATAAGCGCGCCCGTTTCGAGCCATTTTTGCAGTTTGATGCGAGTTCTTGGCTTTTTGCGTATTTGAAACACGTTTGTCTCATTTGGCCAGGAAAACGAAACGCGACAAAAAAAACGTCCGAAACTGGGAACACAGCGAACACTTTCAGTTGTGACGATGCGATGCCATAAAATACAACAAAAAACACTGACAAGTTGACGAATTGAGGGAATGAAGCGAATCACTGACAGGCAGACAGATTGATGCGAACGTGGACAGGCGACGGCTATAAAAAACATAGAAGAAGAATAAAAAAAAAACTATCTGCGCGTCGCATATGAGATGCGCTGTATCTGTATCTGTATCTCAGGGGTAAAGCTATAGGTAGCTGAAACTGTAGCTGTATATAAATGGGATTTCTTTGTTCGCCATAAGTACGTAGTACCTGCATATGCAAATGCAAATACGTAGTATGTTTATGTGTGTCACAATCAGTTAATGATAAACATTCTCAGTTCCCATATCGTCATTTATTTATTTTCCCTTTATCTTTTTTGTTATATTGTGTATTCAGCTTTTGTTGTTAACTGCTAACTAGTGTAATTGAATAGACACACCTGTAAGTGAACCCGACCCTTAATTAAATATTAATATTGATTTACTCAACTTTACTCACTTGAGATCGTAACCCTTTGGAGCACGATAAATTACAAGTGTTGACGCTTTGGATACGTAATATTCTTTGAATTCCAAACATTCAATAATTAGAGTTGTAAAAATCAGCGATTAACTGTTATACACCCTATATGAAACCCTATTGAACTTATATCATTCAGTTTTAATTAAAAAACAAAAGCGTTAATTGTGGAATGTTGGTAGGGTTGGTATTGTTGATTTTTATTTGATTTTTAATTTGATTTATTAGCGTAACTTTAATTGGGAAATTTTCAAAAATTACGCGAAATTCATTGACTGAACGAAAGTTGTTAACAAAAAGGGTTTAAAAATGTGTTCTCAAAGCAATTAAGTAGCATCAAAAGCTGTCTAATAATTAAACCTAATTTAGGCAATTTTTCTAAAAATTTTTGTTAAAAATTTAAACATTTTCGATCAAGTTTTGTGTGACCAAATCTTTTGTAAAAATTATTTAATACCTTTTACATATTAAACATTCCTTAAATATTAGATTACTAGCAAAATTAATTATTTATTTACTTTGATACACTTAATTGTTTTATGTTAATACCCTGTTGTGATTACTTGACTGGGTAGGTTAGATGTTTGTGTTGACAGCAAGAAATTCTCAACATGTTTTTTCGCAAAATATATGCAGTTAATAAATTTGAATACTAGTCGATTAGGAAATCTGTGGGATTTATTTGCATTTGTTATTTATATTTAAGTCTAAAGATGTTATAATTTATAGCTTATTTAAGCTAGTTTAACTAGGCGCTAATAAACAGAGCGGAAAAAATATTTGAAATGAAATTTGATATACAAATTTTATAAAAAATTTACTTTTAAAGTAGCATAAGTGTTTTAAATAACTACTCAAATTTTATTTTTAATATTTATTAAATGAAAAATTCTGTGCGAAGTTTTATTTATCCACCAATAAAGTATGTACAGAGTATTGAACCGTCGAGTCGCTTACCAGAAATTTAATTGAGTTTCTTAAAAATATTTAATCCAACGAATATATAAAATTTAAAAATAACTAATACAATTTTCACTTAAATTACAATAATGTAGAAGTCAGCTTGAAGCTTTATTTAATGCCTTTAAAAATATGTAGAGAGTATTACCCAGTCGAGCAGCTGAAATATATGTTTTTGAATTTAGTTATAACATTTCTATAAACGATTTATTTTTATACATTATTTTCAACAAGTTGTCACCTGTATATAAATTTATAAATATTTCTATATAAATTTTTAAATGCACAACTCAGTTTGTAACTTTGCTAATCCCCTAAAAATTATGAACAGAGTATCGTTTAGTCGAGCAGCTTGTTAAAAGCGTAGCTGAACATGCTGTGAATATTAAATTGATTTTTAAACAAATTGTTGCTGTTAACTTTGCATATTATGCCCGTAATATAATATTCATTTATAATTATGAACAGCGTGGAATTTCGATGTCCCAGCGAGGGGGGTGGATGTTGATTGGGAGGGAGTTGGGAGGGGTGTCGCGTGTTTACGGGGGGTGGGGTGTGGGGGCATGTGCCATCTAAAACCGCTTTAACTTTTTTTTATTGTGTGCGGTTTATTTAGCCAGCGTAAATATTTAATTTGACATTATTCTGCTGCTTTACTGGCATGTTTTAAATGCCAAAAATGAATTCGCAGTTGATCGTTTATTGTGCACGTTTTGATCTTTATTTGTTTAAATAATTTATATCACGTCGTTCGCTTTTTTTCGTGGGCGTGAAAAGCGTTGAGTGCTTTTTGTTATACTACTTTTAATCTATTTACTTGTTTGTTATTTTTTGTGTGCGTAAATTGATTGGAAATTTTTGTATTTGCAGTTCAGTTCCTTGGATCCACACACGGCGCAGTGGCGCGTGGATCCCTGTCAGCTGGAGGATACAGCCTCCGAAATGGAGGATCCTGTGCGCTTGTTCCACGGTCGTGTGCGTATCGTTTGGGAGCATGGACATCATGCGCTCAAGTCGAAGCTGATGATCACAGTGCTGGGCAAGGGGGAGCAGTGCAAGGACGAGAGCAGGCACAACTGCCTGAAAATTGGGTAGGTTTCAAATAAATTAAATAAAATACATAACTAATGCATCTACTTTTCTACTGCTAGCGATGAGCCCATTCTCTGCATATCCAAGGAACTTGCCTGCGATGGCATACGCCATTGTCCCTACAGCAATGAGTATGACAGCGATGAGGACTACGAACTGTGCTACAAGCAGCGTCGTCCTGGTGTTATACCCTTGCCCTCAGCTCAAGAATCGGATCTCTTTGAGCAGTTTGCACTTGAGGTGTTTCGTAATTTATTCATACACGATGCACCCACAGAGCCGGAGGATCTGCCGCTGTTTGGCAATGGAACGAACGGGAATTCAACAACTCAACTGCATAAAGTGCACACCAAAGATATGAAGAAGTCCGGACACGAGGTCAATGGCTCACCGAATGCCATTGGCGCCGAGCATGCGCTGGACTCGAATGGAAAGACACACGATAATAATGCCACCATGGAGAGCAATGGAAATGGAAATGGCAATGGCAGTGGGTTGACGGGAGGCAGTGGATTCACGCGTCGCAACTCGACAAGAAACGGCATCCACTCGGATCTGTCCAAGTACGGACCGTGGGGCTATCTAATGCTCGGCATGCTCCTCTGCGGCGGAGCTCTGCTCATCTGCGGTCTCTGGGGTACGTTCAATTGCACAGTTTTGTAGCCCAAGTCAGACATAGACATTTATATTTATGTGAGTTCTTTTTTTTTTCTTCTTCGTTTTGTTTTGTTTTCTGTTTTGTTTTGTTTGTTTCTTTTGCGCATGTGTCTCAACTTTGATGTCTATGTCTATGTCTAACTTTCGCTTTAACCGCCATTAATCCTCATCCCTCTCATTACTCCCTTTTTCCACTGCACACCCACCAACAGTTTCCTGTTGTCGCTTGAGCTCTCACATTCAAACCATACGTTCACTTGCAGCTTCCGCATCACAGCATGCGGTGAACAACGAGCGGGAAGCGGCGCTGGCAGCCGCCAATGCAGCTAGCCAGGAATCGGGTAATGCCAGTTCACCGCCCAACTATGAGGAGCTGGACCCACCGCCGGCCTACTCGGTGCTCTTTCCCAATCAGAAGGCAGCCAGCAGTAATACCCTTAATGCGCTGGACGGTGTTGTTGCTAGTACAACAGCAGCAGCGGCAGCAGCAGCAGCAGCAGCGGCGGCAGCAGCAGCTGCAGTTGCGGTAGCAGCAACAACATCAGCAGCCGAACAGCCACAGCAACAACAACCAGAACAACAGCAACAACAACAAGCACAACAAAATCCAGGAGAGCAGCCGACAAACTAGCTATATAAGCCTGACAATAAGGTCGCCCTTGGACCACATCCTGGGCGCATCCTGGCAAAGTAGTTTAGGTTTAGGTTCCAACTTCTTTGACTGACTCTGATGCAATTAGTTTAGAAAACCAATTTGATAGTTTATAGCTCTAGCTACTAAGTTTTAATATATGTTTAATGTTAGCTGGTCAACACAATGTACCCGATTTACCCAAAAAAAATAACCATGAAACAAAAAATAACAATTTAAGAAACGTCCAAGGTTTAAGCGACTCATGCCAAGCATTCAAGTCGAGCTGACAATCCTACTTTAATCGCATCCAAAACCAATTCTCGTACTAAACTTTAGTTTATAAATATAAATGTATTGATTGTAAAAAAAACAACGACAATTAACAACAACAACGACAAGTCGCATATATTTTGTATCTTTGTTAATGTAAAATTTAATGTGATATAAATTTAAATCTTAATAAAAAAAAACTAAAAATGGCTACAATTGAGCCGACTGTCAAAGACCCCGTACTTCTTCTAGTGTGTAATTCTCCATACATATGTGCAATGTTCAACGGTAATATTTGGTCACGATAGCTCTGATAGTTCTGTACAATTTGTGGGGGCGGTAGTGGGAAAATTAACTTAATTCATTATGTGTTGGCTATTCTAAGCCATTGCTCTTTTTCTGTTATCAGTTGGTTAGTTTGAATTTTAGATTTGAGATCGACTGAAAGTTCTGTTCGCTTAGTATTACAGCTGGAACATGCAAATTTCCAGTTGAATTTTCAGGCGAAAAGAAATCCACAGTAAGATACAACAGAATTTACAAGACCCCAGTTTACGCAAAATAATCTTGTGCATAGCAAGCAGATGTTAATGGTGTTTGCCTGGTATTTCTGTTCAAATATGTGCAGCTCGTGAGCTCCCTAGATTAGCGTCTTGGATCAGCTAAAAGTGAAGATTTTTCTTGCTGATTCATCAGGCGAACAGAATCAGCATGAAGCGACATTAATGTTAAACCAATGTTAATGTTAAGTCATTATTAATGTTAACCCAATGTTAATGTTAACGAAATGTTAACGTAAAGTTAATGTTAATGTTAAAACCAATGTTAATGTTAAGTCAATGTTAATGTTAATTCAATGTTAATGTTAAGTCATTATTAATGTTAACCCAATGTTAATGTTAAGTTAATGTTAACGAAATGTTAACGTAAAGTTAATGTTAATGTTAACTCAATGTTAATGTTAAGTCAATGTTAATGTTAAGTCAACGCGAAAGGCCAAAATCGAAGATTTCTTGGGGTGAAACACCAGGCGATCAGAATCAGCAGCAAGCGTCAGACGGTAATTTAAATTCAATTACAGAGAGTAGAGAGCGGGAGCGTAAGTAAACAGTAAACAAAGAGTAGAGTGCGAGAGCGTACTTAAACAGTAAACAGAGAGTAAAGTGCGGGACAGCGCCACAGGTGACAGCGAACACACACACAAACCGTTCGGTCGCTCTGTTGGCGTCCGCGAACAATCACACAAACAGCGGCAGGGATCTCTGAGCGCAATTGGGATATAGAGCGGGTGTCTGAGAGTGTGTGCGCTAGAGACGGCAGCGAACACACACACAAACCGTTCGGTCGCTCTGTTGGCGTCCGCGAACAATCACACAAACAGCGGCAGGGATCTCTGAGCGCAATTGGGATATAGAGCGGGTGTCTGAGAGTGTGTGCGCTAGAGACGGCAGCGAACACACACACAAACCGTTCGTGCGCTCTGCCGGCGTCCGCGAACAATCACACAAACAGCGGCAGGGATCTCTGAGCGCAATTGGGATATAGAGCGGGTGTCTGAGAGTGTGTGCGCTAGAGACGGCAGCGAACACACACACAAACCGTTCGTGCGCTCTGCTGGCGTCCGCGAACAATCACACAAACAGCGGCAGGGATCTCTGAGCGCAATTGGGATATAGAGCGGGTGTCTGAGAGTGTGTGCGGCAGAGTGTGAGACGGCAGCGAACACACACACAAACCGTTCGGTCGCTCTGTTGGCGTCCGCGAACAATCATACAAACAGCGGCAGAGATATCTGAGCGCAATTAGCGCAGAGAGTGGGATCCTGCTTAAGATAGTAAATATCTGTTAATTATTTTGTACCAACTAACTGAGTTTTAAATTTTAAAATGATCTTGACCTGCTTTTAACAATGGAAATAATATTGATATAATTTATATTAATTTTAGCAAGTTTTTAAAACCCGTCCCTTTACAATACGCGAAATAAAAAGACAGTTTAAGAATTTCACATCGAATTTCAACATCATTTGTTTTTTTTTATTTTCAGTTAAATTAGACTTTGGTCAGGGTTTAGATGGGGGAGGAGTTTGATGAGGCTGGAAACGGTTTAAGGTAGGGAAATGGAAAGAGGATTAATTTCACATTTAAATTGCATTTAGTGCTGAATGATTTAAGTTTGTCATTTCCTTTGCTTTAATTTTTCATTTTTTATGCTTATTTACGCTTATTTGTTGCTCTAGTTGCTTTTAATTGGTTTATACGGTTCGTTTTTAAGGGTTTTTAGTTGTTGTTGGTGTTGCTGTTGATATATGTAAGTTGCTTTGATATCTTTTTTTTGTTGCCGGGTACACTTAACTATACTATATGCTGTATATGTTTATGTTTTTTTGTATCGTACTTTAGATGTATATTTGCTACAATCGTTCTATGTCTGCCTTTAAGGATACTTCTCTCTCGTCTTGCTACACCGAATGCCAGTTACACTATACATATATCATATATGCAATACAAGTTAAGCAATAACATACAAGTACAATCTCAATCGTAATCGGTAACTATAACAATATTATATACTAAACAAATTGAAGCATTATGTGCAATCCACTGCGTACAATCCAGACAATTCAATAATTCGAATCAATACAATTTACCAGCTAAATACAGTTATTATTATATATATATTTTTACTATATAAATGTATATAGTTATGTTTATGCATTTATGTTTAATAACTAATTTACTTAATTGCCAATTTCAGCATTTTTGAGTTGAGTTTTTTCTCATTTACTTTTATTTGGATTTCAGTATTATTTTCATTATCATTTTTTAATTTCCATCAATTTTTTCATTAAAATTACATACTCATAAGATTTGGGCGTTTTCATGTTCATGTTCATCGACTCATTCATTTTACACTTGACTTACATCCACGTTTACACAACTAAATTATAGTTTAATATAAATATATATGTATATAAGTATAGTCTAAGTATCTATAGATCGTATCATTTTAGTGTGTGCTCGATGTGTTCATTGTTTTGTTTCTTTGTTTTTTTGGTGCATTAATCATTCCTGTCTGTTTTTGTGTAGAAAATTGGATTACTTATTTACTAATAGGCCATAGGGGTACACTTAGATTAATAATACAATCGTCGTACAATCTTTGTCTGTAGCTCTAGACAATAATGTGGATAGAAAACGTTGTCTAATAAAATGTTTCTAGTTATGTATTTTTTCTGGTATTTTGGTATTTTCTCTGCCTTCTTCAAAAGTCATTAAAAATAAATTCAAAGACGATAAAACTTTTATGGTTTGTTTTTGTTTTGGTTTCGATTGCTTATAGACTACAAAAACGATTTCAATTTGCTCGTTACTTTGCTTACTCGCTACTCGTTACACTTAACTCGCTACTCGTTACTTTACTCGCTAGCGTCTAAGTTAGTTAATACTTATATGCTCATGTAAAATTGGACGCCAAAAATCAATTAACAAAATTAACGAAAAAGCCTTAAAATTATTTCTCGAGTGCGCTCAAAAGTTTAACGCAAATAAATTCACATATATCAAGTGCAAGTATCTGTTTGTGTGTCTGTGTATCTGCATCTGTGTGTGTGTGTGTGTTTTTATGTATCATTTTGTAGTTTGGTTTTTTGAAAAATAAGGCCAGTGGATACGCATACATCATAAAAGTACAATCATAAATACAAATATTAATATTAGTATTTTTTTTTAGTATTTTGTAGTATTTTTTTTTAGTATTTTTCAGTATTTTTTTATGTACATACAAATCTATTGGTTTTTCTTTGGTTTCTAAATGTTTTTTTAATACTAGAAGCCGCAACATATATAGAGTCAAGCCTTATAAACATTCCGTTTCCTTCGGTTCAGTTTTCAGTTTCATATAACACACTTTATATGATGCTTTACTATATTCTTTTATTCCTCACATCAAAGTTTGTTTGGTATAAAAAATAGAAAAAATTTCGTGGCAATAAAAACAATGTTATTTTGTCTCAAATCATTAATCATTAAATCGACGACTATTTAGTATTTAGTATTGTGAATAAAAATTCGCTTAGCCGCTACAGTTTTACAAGATTACAGGGTATACAATGCGTTCTACATACTCTGTTCTGCTCTGCTCTGTTCGGTTCGTTAAGATTCGATTCTGTTCGGTACAATTCTGCTAAATACAATGTGAAACACGGATATGAATGTCTTACTAACTATCATATAGTTCTATAGTACATCTCTCTATATATATATATATCTGTATATGTATATAGTATTTAAGAGTACGCCTGCTGATTGCTTAAAAGTTGCTCGAAAAATTAGTGGTACACATATACTATATATCTCTATATATATAGGTATACATCTGAACTATATCTTTTCTTTAACTATCAACTAGATGCGGCGATATATAAGCGGATTTAAAAGCACATTTCATGTGTTTGTGTGTGTGTAGTGTGTATGTTAATGTGTGTGTGTGTGTGTGTGTGTTGTAAGCCGAGCTCACTATCTTCTGTCTCTTTTATGCTTATACTTTGTCTCATCTAAAATCTTTAAACAGTTTCTGCTTAAAATTCTTCTAAATATTTTAAGACGTGTCTTCTATCGTCCTCTGCTTCTTCATCTGCTTCTACTTCTGCTTCTTCCTAGTTTCCAATGGTATGGCGCAGTTGTTGTTGTTGTGGTGGTTGGTGTTCTCTTGTTGTTATTGTTGTTGGTGGTGGTGGCTTTTGTGGATTTGTGTCAGACAAAACGATGAATTGATGCTTCAACCTAAACCAAAAGCATTTCCGACGTCGACAACATTTGTAGTGGACAAATTGGAGTTTAAGGACTAGGTATAAAAGGAATAGAGGAAAAGAGAGAGAGGGGAAGAGTGAGAGAGGGAAAGGAGGTGAAAGGAACGCTGCCACTACAACATTAGTTGAGCCACTGGGCCAAAGTTGTGCGTTTTTTTTGGGTAAATTTGTATTTTGTTTGCTTCTTTGCTTGTTTGCTGCTTCTGCTTGTCTCCAAACGAGCGAGTCTTTTCGGATTTCATACGGCTTCTAACAATAATTACCATTACCATTACCATACCAAGGAAAGGTCCAGCACCATCAGTGCGGAAGCATCAAAGGTCTGGCGGTGCTGCTCAGTCTGTGGTGTGACTTGTCACCGCCTCCATACTCATCATAGGCCAGCAGTGGTGATATCTTTAGACCCGTCTTCTCGGGTATGATCTTAAAATGTGGCTGCTCTGTGCTCACCAACAGCGGGCGCTTCATTGACGAGTGCAGATACTCGTGTCCAATGTGACCAATATTGCTGGACACGGCGCCGAGTGGACGACGTGTGCTTGGCACATTCATCTTCTTGCATGGCTCCGGTTTGCTCTCATAGTTGAGCTGACAGTTCTCGGGTGAGTATTTGTTGGGCTTGTAGATGGAGAAGATGTTGTTGATCAGACTGAGCGCGGAGTGACCGCCGGCGGAGGCATGATGTATGCCCGCAGTGGGCTGTTGGGTGAGCACGCTGCCCAACGTGGTGTGCTCCGGATAAAAGTTGTTGTACTGATACGAGGGTAGGGTATCTGCGCTGGGATATACCTTATGCCCATAGCCATGGCCATGTCCATAGCCAGCGGTAGCTTGTGGTGCTGGCATGCCATGATGCCGTACCTGATGGTGCTGCGGGTGGTGATGAAGCGGCGGCTGCTGCTGCTGCTGTGGTTGGTACTGTTGGTGGTGCAGCGGTGCAGCGGCCGGCTCAAAAAAAGGAAAACTTGTGGCATTATTACACGAACCATTCGAGTCCATTTGTGGCGGTGAGGGCATGCCCTCCAGCAGTGATTTCTTAATCATTAGACGCTCATGCTCACGATCGTGCATGTCGATGGGTTGACCGTTATTATAGCAACGCACGTTGACATTCTTGACCTTGAGATTGCTGTGCATATTCCGTCGCATGTCCATGTTGATGGGACTGGGCGGTTTGTCCAGCTGCTCCCAGTACTTCTCCAGATCAATGTTGAAATCCTCGAGATCAATTTCAGTCGTATCGGAGCAGCTGTCGTCATCAAAGAGACTCGGAGGCTGCACCTCCAGCAGCGATTTGCTGCGCGTGGGACGCTGCTGATGCGGATGTGGGTAGTGCTGTGGATAGCGACGTCCTGGACTGGACGTAGCATGACTCTGGGCCAAATAACGCTCGTCCTCGTCGAGGAATTTATCCTGCAACAGCAGACGATCCCGTTCGGCGCGTATAAACTGCTCCAGATCGGTATCGTAGCGACAATGCATGTGCTCCTCCTCCTCCGCCGCTGGATGATGCCCTGGACAGTGTGATCTCGAGGGTCTCATCGTTCTGGCGCTGGCTCGATGCTGTGGCTGGCGATGGCAGCAGCAGTCATCTGTCGCACAGCAGCAGATCACCGTGGTCGCTGGCTGCACTGAAGCGCCGGCCATACGTTGGCCACGCCCCATGCCCATGGGCATACCCATGCCCATGCCCATGCCAGCACGATGATCCGCCTCTGTGCGCTCCTCAAAGAGCCAATCCGCTGGCGAGCGTAGATTCCGCTGCAGATTCCTGCTGCTGCCAGCGCTGGCATCCAGTCGTCGCCTCGATCCCGCATAGATGTCATCCAACAGGCACTTGGCACTGGTGCACTGCTCCCGTGCACAGCAGGTGTGCGCCAGCGTGCGCTCGTCCAGGCTGTTGCTATAGAGCATATTCATGCTGCGTCTGTAGGCCTCCCGCTTCTCCCGACGCGTGTTCGAGGCGGGTGGCAGCTCGTAGTCTATTATATCGAAGGGCATGGTCTTTGTAGAGGCGCTAAAGGAGTAGGATTTGGGCACACCCGTGCGATTCTTCAATATGGAGGTGGTTGTGGTCGCACCCGAGCCGCCTGCCTCAAAGACATTGCCCTCGAAGCAGCAGCTCTGCGATTTGGGATACTGAAACTCCTTGCAGCTCTTCGAGCGCTGCAAACCATAGCCAGGAGATCCTTCGCCCTCACCACGACGCTCACGCATGGGCAGTGCATCATCCGCATACTTCTCGTCCTGCTCGTGTATGTCGCGTAGTATGCGATTGCCATAGGTGCCGTACTTAATGCAATCGGGCACATAATCCTCGTCCAGATCATCGGAGCGATTCGAGTAGATGTTGTCCGTGTACCAGGTGGAGTCCAGTTGCTTTGGCCGCGGCTTGGCTAGCAGCATTTTGTCCCGCTTCGACTGGCGATAGCTCTCGAAGCAGATGTTCTTCATCTTCTCTAGCTTTTGCTCTCGAATGCGCTCCCAGTTCTCCCAGTTCTTGTCGTTCTTATTGCGTCCGGAGAGTATGAGTATGTCCTTGTCCTTGTCCCAGATGAGACCGCCGTCTCCATCGCTGTACTCGATGTTCAGACGCTTCGTTTCGTGGCTCGGCGATGTTTGTGTGGCTGGTGGAGGTGGTGGTGCGGTTGGGGCGCTGCTACTGGCTAAATTGTTATCGGATACTACAATTCTAATTCTACGCTTGGTCTTGTCGCCTGCTCCGGCAGCACGCGACGTTTGCATGGATGACTTGGCAGGCGGCTCTTCCTCTTCTGGCTGTCACACCTCCTGCAGGTACTTGATGGGACAGTAGCCCTGACGATTGTCCGCTGAGCGCACCATTACCATGCCATTCACCTCATCGCCGGTCTGTAAAGAAAGAAAAAGTTGAAATAGATTTGAAGGGGAAGTCAATTGGGAGCTGTGCTTACCTGTATGACAATTTGATCGCGCAGCAGTGTCATGTTCTCGCCACGTTCGCCATCGGACACTTGCAGATTGTGTGTGACCTGCAGCGGCTTCTCATTGGCATTCAGACGCACGCAGTACTTGGATGGAAAGAAACCTACGCGTCCTAGCACTTTGCCCTTCCACCAGTCCGGATCAGAGGTATCGATGACGGTCACCTGTAAGGGAGAGGGGTAGAGAGAGAGAGGGAGAGAAGTGGGTTTAAGTAAACAGCCAACTAAATGCTGCCAACGTCCTTCGGGGCGTATACGCAATCGCAAATTACAATCGAAATGACATTGGCAATCAGCATATGCACACACACAATTTCTAGCCATAACTACATGTAATATTTTTACAGTTTTCTGCTTTGCTATTTCTTCAGCTTCCTGCCTATCCCCCGAACCTTTTACTACCCCCACGGCGAGCATTTTCCATTTTCCATTTGCCTTTTGTTATGTTTTGTGTACATAATAAAAATGCGATGTGTACATTATAAATGAACCAGTTCTCGGATTGTTTTTGTGCCCATATTGAATATATTGTTATATAAATAGAGTGAATATATTTTTTTATATTTATATATATATCCATATTTGTCCAGGCCATTTAAGCATTTTCCCGGCATTTTCTTTGTGCTGGGGGTGTGTGTGTGTGTGTGGTAAACTGCGAGTTTAGCGGATTAAACAAAGCGTTTTATTTATTATTTATTTACTGCAATGCAAAAATATGTGCAAAGCATAACAATACCCTGTACAGCTGCTAAAAGGTATATACCTAGCGTAGTAACTTTTGTTTTTTAGCTAAACCTTTCATACACTTAAATTCTGTTAACCAAAGTATCTGTTTTAAAATTTCCTACTACCCTTTATAGCTCACCTTATAGCCCGCTTTTAGATCCAGTTCATCAGCATGTCGCGCCTTAAAGTTGTAGAGTATTACGTAGAGGTTGGTGGGCAGCAGACGATGTGATTTCTTGAAATTGGAAGCACATTATAGCTCAGGCATAAACACGATAACACACAGTCAATAAAATCATAACAAATAAACACAGATAGACACAAATAAAAACAGACAGGCAGACAGACTGAGATAGATCGAGAGTTGGGGAAGGTTGTGGATGGAAAAGCTAACGAGGGGAATACCTGGGCATGTCTTACTGGTGATAGGCAAGGCGAAGTGCTGGCCGATGATTGTGACTTCTCCATTTCATCGGGTAGATCGACGCTGCCGCCTCTCATGCCGCGTGTGGCATAGAGCAGCTTGCGGCCCGGATGCGAGGGGCTTGACGGTGCTGTAATGTATAAGGATGAGAGAAGAAGAAAAAAGCAAGAAATTGGCAACGTTAATGGCCACACTGTGATGCCATAAAGCACATGCACACACGCACACACACAGACACACAATCACAAACACACTTAATCTCAATGTGGTTGCTTGTTTGTAGTCTGTTAATTGAATGCACGAATAAACTATATGATAGAAAATTACAAGATACAGATACAATTAGAGTAACAGTTACAGATACAGATACAGAAAATAGCAGGAAAAGTAAAAACGCATTTGTTTTGGTATTTTTTTTGGTATTTATGTAATTTTTTTTTGGTTTTTTGTGCTTTGTGACGTTGACTGAAGTTCAAATGAAGCCTTAAGTTGAAAATATTCGAAGAAAACTACTTGGAAAATGCATTTTTCTTGTACTTGTATGACTGTATTGTGGCATTGTGTTACTTTTTATCAACGTTTCGTTACAAAATTTAATTTTTTTTAACAAGTTTCTGCACTACGCATAGCTAAAGCTACATAACGAAACATACTAAAAGATACTTAACAATTATTAACTACTTGTTTTTAACTATTAATTAAGTGATTTGGTAACTGCAAAATGTATGATAATATTATTAACTTTAGTTTTGAAACGATTTAGAGTTTGTTTGAGTCAAGTTTAAGTATCTGTAGAGAGACAGAAAGAGTTAAATTGGGGCTTGGAAAAAAGATTGCTAGTTGAAGTTCACTTCAGTTGGAATTTCACTTATTTAAGGTGCAAACTCTCCGGTTCGGTGTGAGCGAGGGAACGGAGGTGGGGTGAGCGGGAACTGGTTTGCTACTTACAGTGCAGCCGGCTGTTGTTCGATGGTGGAGTACTGTGCTCCAGATGGCCTCCAGAGCCGCCATGATAGTAGCCGCTGGACGTGGAGGCGACTGTCACCGGCAGATGCTGGCGACGCCTAAACTGACCGTGCAGCTCCGAGGATTCAGGTGAGTCCAAGCTCAACGATTTCATGCGTAAGTTCAACTTTTGACGGCGCGGTGAGTGCGGTGCTGTTATCATTGTCATTTCAAATGTTTTTGTTGTAGTGTTTTTGTTATCAAAAATTTGTTGTGTAGGACAATTAACAGACACACGCAACACAAGTTTTTGTTTAAATTTGAATTTGTTTTTTTTTTTGTATTTTGGTTTGTTACGAAAAAAGCAATAAAATGTATGAAAAGAAACATTTGCAATTTAATTTCGTTTGTTCAAATTTCAATATAAAAATGTTGCTAATAGGTTAAGTAGCTACAGCTCTAAGAAACAAATGAAAAATAGTTTTTTTTTGTACTAGAAAAACTAAAAAGATTATTTAGAAAAAAACTATAACATTTATTGTCCCGTGGACAGTAGTATAGAAAGTATATAGAAGTATTTATAGTATTTGCAACAGAGCAACATTCAACACACGTTTAATTGTCTGTCTGTGTGTGAGTGGGTGTAAACTTATTTCAAGTGTATTTTGGACGCCCCGTGCATAAACTAAGTGCGTGTAGTTCAGTGTAGTAACAGTAACTTGTGGCTCACAAAGACATTTAGAGCGAGAGAGAGAGAAAGAGCTTGACTCACAGCTGAAATCATTTTTATATTATAATATTTTTTTTTTTATTGTTTTGTGTAGTATTTACAACATTGATAGAAACGTACAGAGATAGTTGTGCATAATGAATAGAATACGATTACTAAAATACTTTAAAATACATTTAAATTGTAGCTATGAACATTCTCAGGCTACTTTCATAATTATTATATTTAGAACTGAGCACTAACTAAATGTTTATATAATTTATTTATGTAGTTAGATTAGTTGAGTATTTTATAATAATTACTGTGCTGCAATTTGCATTCGTTCTTTAAGGCTACTTTTTTAAGGACTATATTTTAGAGGGCAATCAAGAGAAAAAATTAATTAAATAATTAACTAATTTAATTTAAATTAAAATTAAATTGATTTAAATAATTTAAAGTTGTCAACTAAGCAGCAAATATGGTAGATTTTTTAATTTATTTAATTTAATTCAAACGGAGTCGTCGCTTGTTGGTTTTGGCCTCATCTTGACTGGGCTCTGGACTCTTGGCCACGTTTCTGGTCAACATCAGTGGCTCGCCAAAAGGCCTGGCAATGTCCGTCTTTGTGTTTGTTGCTACACATTATGTATTGTATATATATTATATAGTAGATTTATAGTCATTTAATATTTGAAGCTCAAGTTGCGTTAGTTGTGCTGCTTAGTTAGGCGGAGTCGGGTCGATTTAACGGCATGCGAAGGCAAATTAAAACTAATTAAGTTAAACGAAGACAAACCAAAAAGTATTAAACATTAAGACGCTCAGCGTTCATGCATAAAAAAGAAGCAGGCAACTCGGCTCGACTTTATCCCGGGGCCAAAATGTAATAGACCAAAGAAAATAATCCCACCAAAAACAAAAAAGAAATGAGAGTAAAGTGAAATAAAATAAAATAAATGCACAGAGTTCGCTGTTCGCTTTTGGCCAATCCCCATTCCTATTCCCCGTTTACAGCCTCTGTCTTGGCCATCTTGAATGGGCCCAAAAGAAAAACATGCAAACGTACAGAGCGCAAAAAGCCCGAGCTGGAAAAACGGAAAACCCCCGTCGTAGTTCCAGTCCAAAAAGCAAGAAAAGATAGCACAGAAAGCAAGTAAAAAAAAAATTCTATAAAATGAAGAAAATATTTTGTGGCACAACAAATTTTAGCATAATTATGTTGCAGGCAGCTTCCAATTGAAATGGAGTGGCGCCCGGCGTGGCATGGACTCTGAGCAAAGACAAAAAACTTTGTTAGCTTCCACTGCAGAGTCCTGGACACGTCTCCTTTCTACCCACTGCTCCGCTGCTCCACCGCACGCTGCGTCAAAGTCCGGCAAAGATTGAGAATGCCATTAAAAATGCGGCAGACATTAAGCATAAATGAACTCGGCTCAGAGTTGAGCACAACTTCAATTTTGTATGTACAGTCAGTCAGCGAGCAACTTGCAACTTGCAACGTGCAACTGGCAACTGTGCAACCGTGCAACATTTGTGTGCATATCCTTTATATTTCACTTGCTCTAGGTTTCGGCCTCTTTCGCTATTTTCTTGTTGTACTCTTGTAAAGGGTATGTACATTCAGATACGAGTCTTGTAAAGGCTTAAGGTAAGTCGGCAGATCCTTTGAGTAGATTTAATTTGTCTTTCTGTTTTATGCTAACTAATTATTTGTAGTTATTTTAATAACATTCTTTTATAAGTACGTATAGTTTTGGCAAAGATGTTAAAGCTTGAAAGGATCGCATCGGAGTAACGTAAAGCGGTCTTAGCTACTTTAGGATGAAACCAAGTTGAGATATGATAAACTTTGGAGTTCATGGAGTATTCTTTTAAACCAACTTAATTGAAATATTTTATATATATATATATATATAAATTTTAAGCTTAATTCCTACATTCCTTTTATATTAAATCTATATAAATACAATACTTAATATCTTTAAAAGTTAAGATCACTTCAACGCTTTAAAGGAAACCGCAAACTCTGCTTAAACTTGTTCTAAATCAAAATAAATTCTTGTTCTCTACCCATCTAACAACTAGCCAATTACCCCCTACAGGGTATACCTGCAATTGTATCAACTCTTTGCTCTCTCCTACTTTCTTTATACCTTTTTTTTTCTACAATGCTGACAATGGCGCGCAATTTACACGGCGGCAGCAGTTGCCGTTGCTAGTTGCTAGTTGCTCGTTGCCAGTTGCCGCTTTAGTTGCTGGCAACACGGCGTATACAAATTATGGCAATGTGGCTGGTCTTGTAATTGTTGTTGCCGCTGGTGCTGAGTCGGAAATGAGCCGTTTGCTTCAAGTGTAAACTGGGTTAAGACTAATTGGCGTGTTCGGGGAGGCGGGGGCAGGCATTGGCATTGTTTAAGCCCAGTTTGTCTAGCTTGAAATTAAAGTAATGTTTAAATTGTGTAAGGTAAAAAGGAGGTAAAGGGTTTGGTGCACTTAACTAAGCTAAACATGTAACACACACAAACACACACACACACACGCACAACCTGACACACACACACACAACATTTAAGAGATGCGACACTAAACAGCAATAAAACACAACCAATTGGAATAAAATGCAGTACAATTCCAAAAAGAACGCTTGATTGTTGTTGTTGTTGTTGATGTAGTTGTTGTTGATGAAGTTGTTGTTGTTGTTGTTATTGTTGTAGTAGAAGTAGAAATATTTGTTGTAGTTGCCATTGTGGCTGCAACAGAATCAAACGAATAGTTGCCGCACAAATCGGTGACAGAGCGTGTGGCACGTTTCGTGCGGTTGCAAGAAGTAGAAGGTGTTGTTGATGTGGTTGTTGTTGTTGTTGTTGTATCTAAGTAATCGTGTGGATTGTAATGTTGGTGATAATAGTAGTAGTAAAAGTGATGTTGCTTGTCTTGTTGTTGTTGTTGTTGATGGACATTGTATGTGACGTAATTACTTTCTGGCAATGATATGGAACGATGTTGCTGCTGCGACGAGCGCTGCTGTCGCAACCTTCCAAATCCGGACAATGGTCGAAATCCGGCAAACAAACGACGTCGCATTCCCGGATCATTCTGCAAATAGCTGCCGGATACTTGTTGTTGTTGCTGCTGTTGCGGTTGATGTGCTGGCGATGCTTGTTGCTGCTGCTGATAGCTGCATGTTGCTGCTGTCATCTGCTGCTGCTGCTGCTGTTGCTGTTGCTGTGCGCTGGCTGTGTAGTAGTTTATGCCAAAACCACTGCTGATGTATGCCGAGCTGGACATATTGGCGACTGTGGCATAAGGCGCCGCATAGCGTTGATCTTTCTCAATATTGTTGTTGTTGTTGTTTCGATTGATGTTGTTGTTGTTGTGTATATATCATTTTTTTGGTTTATATATATATATATATATGTTGGTTATTGGATATTTTTGGTTTGGTTTTGGTTTATTTTTGGCAAGCGAAATAAATGTGGCAAAAAGATAACACGAGAAAACATTTTGTTGTGTGTTAATTTCGAATCAATAGATCATATACATGTGTGTGTGTGTGTGTAGGGGGTGTGTTGCTGTGTGTGTGTATATGTAGGAAACATTAATTTATATGCGAGTACGTAATCAGCACAGGAAAGTCAGCGTTTTACTAATCTAAGATCAATTATAAACATATTGGCAAATTATCCAATTGCCAATTTGCCGAACAAACCATGAAATATAGTCCGAAAGTGGGGCAGTTTGGCAACACACACACCCCAGCACACCCCCACCCACCCACACACACACTTGCCTAATTGCCAGCGCAGTCACAGCTGCCCGTTGCAGGTGACGAAAGTGTTTCTAATCATGTGGCAAGCAATATGCACTCGAGTGCAGCTAAAACTCAGCGACAGATTGCAAATAGGCTTTGCCATTAAATCTGATCGCTCTCCAAGGGCGTTTCTGTTTGAGTTGGGCGTGGAGTAGGCGTGGCACTGGTGTGTCTGTGTGTGTGTGTTTGCTGAAAATTGTGTTGCCAGCTCGCTGCGTTGCTTTTCAATTGAAAATCATTCTTGCATGGTTGCTTTTGATATTGTAACTTGGGTCCACGATAAATGTGCATACGACTAGGAGTACGAGTAGTTTAGGCAAACACCGACTAACCCCATACACTACCAACCATCGAGTGTTTGTTAACTTAAAAAACATTAAATCTTTTGAAAGTAACTGTAAGTGTATTTAGTATTCGTTGTGACGTCACGAGTCTCTATTCAATTGTTATATGGGTCACACTAATAGATACAACGAGTGAAATTTCAACACCAGAGTTGTTCACACACATACACACTCACACTCATACGCATACTCATACACATACAAATGCATAAAGTTAAATACGAGTATATATATTTATATATATTTAATAAGTGACCTATTTAAGCATTAAATTACTTGTAGTTTAAGCTTATAATAAAGGTTTTTAATTAGGTTATTAAGTAATTTAAGTATTCAACTAAGTGAGTGTTTGTTCGTCTGTGTGTGTGTGTGTGTGTGTGTTTGCGTGAGAGCGAAAAATGAAAATGCATGATTAGCATATACAAAATACAACTAAATACCAAATAGATATAAGATAATAGTTAATAGCTATGGCTAGGTTAATGCTGCTACTAAACGCTAGTTAAAGAAACTAAGCTAATTCTACAGTTTGACAGTCGCTATGCAAAAGCTTTGTTATAAAATATTATTTGGCTTAATTCATACACAAAATGCATAGCTATACATGTGTGTGTGTGTAGGTGTAGGGTGTGTCGGGGTGTGTGGGTGTGAAATTTGTTGTGTTGCTGAAGAAATTCTAAAATCACAAGCGTAGGAGCGTAGCAGCAACGACAAGAGCGAAGCAAACGGGGCGTATGCGCAATATATTTTGGTCAATAGCAATCCAAATTGTATTTAAACTAGTTTATGCAATTAAATATAATAAATATATGTATATATATTAAGATAAAAGTCTCAGTGTGTGTGTATTCGTGAATGGGTGTGTGTTTTTGAGCTACTGGGCGTTTAGAGAAGTGCAGTAACAGCATTTAGCAGAGAGTTGAGGTGAAATAAAGGACTTAGAGGGCACGACTGGAGCTTATTGATTGACTATGCGAGTGTCTATGTGTGTGTGTGTGTGTGTGTGTGTTGTACGGGTAGCAGTACAGGGTGTATGTGTGTTTTATATACTTTCAACTTTGCTTTCGAGTATTTACTTAAAGTTCAATTTGAAGTTCAACGAAACGAAATGGTAGAAATGTTGGCTTGACTGATTGATTGATTGATTGAATGCTACTACGGCACTGGATGAATGTTGTGTAAGAAACGAAACCAAGACAGACAAAGAGAGATAGAGAGAGAGAGAGAGAGAGAGAGGGAGAGAGATGAACTCAAAACTACAAACCATAAAAATGACAAAAAAGAAACTAAAAAATTTAAATGATGAGCAGACTCAGTTAGAGAGAGAGAGATGGAGAGATAGTTAAACAGATAGATAGAGAGAGAGAGATAGATAGATAGTAGATAGAAGTAACAACAAGCTACTTTGTTGCAATTATTATTTCTGTTTGCTGTTTTTTAGTTTTGATTTTTGTTTTTTGCGGACCTGAACTACTAGAGATATCTTGTGTGGGCACTGGCAGACCGCCACGCTGCTGCTGCAGCTCCTGTTGTTGCAGCTGCACGCCCAGTATGGGCATGGCCACGGGCGGTGGTCGTACGCCGCGACCAGCTCGCACCGCTGCCGCCTGCGCCACCGATGCCAGACTGCGTTGATGTGTCTGCGGATGTGTATGCGGATGCGAATGTTGCTGCTGCTGCTGCGAGTGTGAGTCCAGCAGTGCCATCTCCGACGGCACATTGACAATGGGTATCTCCGGTGCTGGCGATCTTTCATTGCCCGACAGCGGCTGCAGCGGCAATGCTGCGAGGTTTGATGGAGCAGCCG
This sequence comes from Drosophila acutilabella, assembly GCA_035046005.1. Taxonomy (NCBI): domain Eukaryota; kingdom Metazoa; phylum Arthropoda; class Insecta; order Diptera; family Drosophilidae; genus Drosophila; species Drosophila acutilabella. Next base: position 7,044,064 of record JAWNOK010000024.1, on the reverse strand, counting down.
CTCCTGATACGGCTCCAGCACCCAGTCCGACTCCAGCGTTGATGTCCAATGTTTTGCCCGGCACATGGACGGATTTGTCAGCGGCTGGAATATGCCCGGATTTGAGTTCGCCGGCTTGTTTCAGCACACGATAAATTTGATCGATTTCGGTAATTTCTGATTGGTTTTTTTTGTATAATTTTTATTTTTTTTTGGTGCCGTAGCAGTTGATTATTTGCCGTATTTATTTGGTGGTGGGCGTGGACGTGGGCGTGGTCGTGATTGGTGGTTGGCCGTGGTGGTTTTTTTATTTTTGATACAATTTCAAAACGATTTTCGATTCGATTTCGATATACGATTTGATTTTTGGTGATGATGTGCATTTTTGAAGTGCATTAGTTAAATTTAGCAAGTGGTTGATCGTTTCGATTGATAGGTTATCGATAATTTTTGTATGCTTTGAGATGGGGGCGGGGTCGGGCTGACGTGGGTCTGAGGGGTATGCTCTATGTGAATGTATGTGCGTTTCAATGTGTGTTTGTGAGTGTTTCGAGTGTATTTTATTTTTTGAAAAGAGTTTTTGTTAATACTTAAATACCTCTACTAAATATATAAGTATGTACTTTAGTTAACATTTAGTTAAAACCGTTTTAGATGAGCTTTTGAGCGCCAGTTGTGATTTAGTTGTGGGTATGAACGTTTTGAGCACTAACTGAGCAACTGTGTACGCTAAAATTTTGGGGCGACATCAAAATGTTATCGATTGCTAAATGTGTCGGCGATAAGAGCCAATTCTTACAGAACGTATAGCCACAACCGTTGTGGCATGATAACTAAGAGTTGAGTGAGTAATTTTGGCAATAAGATTTACTTAATGACAGCTCTAGTACATGCTCCACTACGCAATCTTATTGTTTTGTTAAACGAAATTAATCGTTGCTATCGATTAATCGATTAACGAACGAACTTCCCTGCTGTAGGTAGTGTATCGATTGTGTGTGATGTTGGCGCTGATTGTGTGTTTATTATTTAATATAGTTTTATGTCTTAAAATTATGCTGCTTTTGGTTTTTTTTTTGGTATAAAATTTTCATTCTTGTCTCGCTAATTAGGTGAATCAAAGCGCAACAATCAATCAATTGCAATAACCGATTAATAAAAACTATAAACGATAAAATTGATAAATAAGTAACTCAAAACAACAGAAAATTATTTCAAGCGCATGGCAATCGAGTATCTTTTGCGCATACAATATATGTATGATAATATACTATATAGAGTATTATACAATTCGGTACCTAGTTGCGCAATGCGATTGATGAGTGGCGTCTTTTGACGGAATTTCAAATTGGTTGAAGTATTGGCATTGGCATTGGTAATAGCATTGGGCACATTCAACAGATTTGCGCTTTGATTTTGCTCATCATTTGCCGCTGTTTGCCCTGTTTGTGGGCTAACCACCGACTCCTGTGGCGATGCTTTATGTGTTTTTATGTCATTTTTGATTTTATTTTTTAATTTTTTTGGTATACAGTTTGGTTTATCAGGTGTTTAAATGGTGGGGGGAAGAGGATTTTATATTTAACATTGAGTAGTTTTATTTCATGTAGGCAGCAGCTACAAAGCTTTAATAAATCTTGACAAATCATCTTTAAAAAGTAGTTAAAATATTTCTTAAAATTTATATCAAACTTTGTAGCTGCTGCTGGTTGACTTTTTAAAATGATTGCAACAAAATATTTAATGACTGAGCCCCAAAAGGAATTTTACTGCTACAACAAATAAGTTTACATATTTATATGTATGTAATACGCCTAGTTAGCTATATATGTATACCTAGTACAATTAGAAGTTAAGAGCGTCCTCGTTAAAACCACAAATCATCTACAGCAAACCGTATACAATGTATGTCCTTTGATAACAAAGAAAAAGCCACTCACAAAAAAAATGTAATAAAAAATGACAAAATGAAACCTAAAATAAAATAACAAAAAAGATAAAGGATATATACTATATACATGTAGCTTGTTGAAACGTTGCGAATTGTGGCGGAAATCAGAACTGACGCAATCAGTTCGTCCCACGAGTGCCATAAATCCATTGTGAAATCAAGTGATGCCCCAAACTTCGCAACTGAACACGGTCAAATCAATAGTCACAGGATGCGTTCCTGCTGTTGCTGCTCGACAATTTGACAGCTGCCAACTCAACTCGAACTGACTTTGAACTCTGAAACACTCGTGCTGGTTACGCTTTATGAGTTACAGGGTTTTTGATTGGTTCTGTTGCTGGAAGTGGCATGCAACCAGCTAAAGTTTCACATATTCATAGCGGGTAACACAGATGGAACCACTCCAAGCTGGTTATGGACAACAGTAAATACAATTCTGGCTAGCAATTAGTACAAACTTAACACAGTAATATGAGAAAACAATTAGAAAACACAAGAAAAATACAAAAGTTGGCAAAGAAAACAACAAGAAATGCAATTTGAACACTCGATTTGGGTTTGCTGGCCTCACAGTTGTTAGGAGTATACAAATAGGTACTAAAAACCCAGAACACCTTTGGGTAAACCGTTAATGTACAATACGCCGACATCTCAGGGTTATAATACTGGCTTTCTCACATAATGGCAAGCGTATTTGCAAGTGTTATTGTTGTTAGTTTTATTTTTTATTTTTATTTGGGGTTCAAAGGGGTTTTGTTTTGGAGGGCGGGGAAAAAGCGCGTGATGAGCTTGATATATATAGAGTTAAAGAGGTAGCGAGAGAGGGAGATAGTAAGAAATGCGTGGAAAATACTCACTTTCTTCCTCGATATCAACACGATTCTCCAGCTCCGAGGTGCTCTTCTGGCGACGCAACAGCTTCTGTTTTGGCTGGCAACGTGGCAAATTTGGAGCACAATCGCCATGGGCATTCAGCTTGCAAATGCGACACCGCAGACCCTGACGTGTGTGACCTGTACAGGTACAGAGGTACAAGCACGTTAAGTTAATCAAGCAAAGGTAAGCAAAAGACAAGACAAGACAAGACAAGACAAGACATCACATACCTCTCAGAATTTGAGAGCAGACATCACAGGCCGTTATCTTCTTGTACGTGTACTCCTGCAAATGATGGCTGCCATCCAGATTGGGACGCAGCGACTCCGATGGGGCATTAGAGGCACCATTACGCCTGTGAAGAGTGCAATGGACATAATATTAGACACTGTACCACACACAAACATACGCACACTCCTAAAAAATACACCAAAATTATACCACTAAAATATACGAGTGTTAATGCGAGTACACATACTCGTTGCTGTGTATAAGTAGTTGCTGTTGTTGTACTCTAACCAATCCAATCAAAAAATCGTGTCAAATGTTGCGCATTCGCTTTGTTTTGTTTCATAAACTAAATGCAATTATTATGTCAACCACAATACAATAATGTTTATATATGTCTATATAAATCTGATTACAAACACCATATGTACACACAAAAGTGTAAATTTGCATTTACAGCCCTCGGGTGTTAGTACTATACCATATTATATATAGCACATAGCATATATGTATATACATAAATATATATCTTAAATAAATATGCACACTGACAACACCAAACAATGGAAGACACACACAAAGCCAAATGAACATTAATCACAGGTCTCTTGTTTAAATTCCACACAACAAACATGTGTTTAACAATTTATAAATAAAGTGAGCCAAATAACAGTTAGTTCTGATTAATTAAATACTCTTGTTTGCTCATGTTTTTTGCGTGTTGTGCTAGAAGCAGAGATTTGCTTTTAATTTTGTATCTTAGTGAATTGTCTTAAAATCCTCAAATTTATTTTGAAATGCTTTATTTTAATAATATTTATTAAACATCGTTTTAATACCATTTATATTTTATATTTGACATATTTGCTACCCCACATTGCTCACTTTATTTTATGTCTTTTTAAAAGGTACTTAAATTATTTCATATCACTTTTTTCTCACTTCTCTCTACTTTGCATACAGTTTGTTAAAAAAGCACATGAACACACATTATGATTGAAATTTACTCTTATTTATATATGATGTTATAAAAAGCATTTCTCGTGTATCTCAATAATTTGATGTCATATTTATATGCATAGCATTTGCCCTCGAATATAACCAATTTGTTGTTGTTTTTGTGATGCTGCCAATGCTGTTCCCTCCCACTTTTTGGCTCTGTTTTATTTACCAGAAAAATATACAGCCAAATGGCTGGACGGTTGGACAGACACGACAGAGGCAGCAGGGAGACAATACAACAATTGTTCACAGCGGGCAGTCAGTTGAGTGGTAGTGAGAACGGGATGGCACGCAAGCAGCAACATCCTTGACAAGTGGTAATGGAAGTGGGCCAACTCTCGACGCTTATTGTTTGTAAGTGGCTTATATTGTGCACAATAACGAACAAACAAACAGACAGACAGACAAACAAACATACAGAGGCAACAGACACACAGACAAACAACCAACAATTCAGTCGAGTTCAGTTGGCTTATAAAGTTGTTACAGATGTGTGTTAAATATACAAATTTGTGTATTGTTCTTTTACCTTTTTAAGTGAAATTAATTACATTTCGTTTCATTTGAGTTACAAAACAAATGCGAAGTAGCGCAACATTTGCTACAAATTATCCAAAAATATAAACATAAATATTATTTCATTTATCTAGCTTTAAATATGTTTTTAATTATATTGTTTACTCGGTAGTCATTAGGCTTAGCTAACAAATTATTGTCAGTTCGTTGGAAAACCTTTTATGTAATTAGGCATAAAAGTTAACTAGTTTAGACAAATGCTGTAAACTACAAATTAATTTATAGTAATGCTTAAATTGTTTTATTTAAGGGTAAACAATAAAAAGGCTGTTCTATAAATATATTGGTTCAGTTAAAATAATAAAAGAATCTAATGACTTCTGTTGTCTGATTTCTAACTCGATCGAAGGCAAAGCCCCATAAAACTGTCATAAATATTTAATTAGCAGTTTTGTGTAATCACAAACATTCCATTTAGATTAATTAAACTTAAATTAAGTATTATTTTTAGCATTTATAGGGTTATATATACAAATAAATACACTTACATAGCTGGAGATATATATGAGGTTTACGACTAGTTTATATAATAATTATGCGTACGTTTACAGGATATACACTAAGTGGTTATATAATTATATATAGAAAAGGGTATATATATATTCTTTGTGATTCAATGTACATTGGATTAGATATTTATGCTGTTTGATTACGTGGTGAGGGGATGGAGTTGCGGGCTCTAGCAAAATGCGTGTACTTCTATTTATCAACACAAAAAAAAGGCTCATAAAAATAATTATAAAATTTTCATTAATGCACAACTAAAACTTTTTTTGGGAGAAGAAGAACACAAGTGGAAAATAAAACGATGAAGCGGCAAAAACTAAAATTCGGCTAACGGGGCGTGTTAGTAATTTCGAGCGCAATGCGAAAACTTTTGCAATATAAGAAAAGTTCAAACTGCGATTTTCTTGTCACGTTTGCAAATGTTTATATTAAATTGTTTAACCATTGCAGTTGTAGCATATTAACTTGAATTGCCACTCTATAAACAGTTGAGTAGAATGGGTAGTTATTATAAATATATGGCAAATGTGTCGTCATTACATTTTGGCCATAATTCCATGGCAAGCAGACGAGTTATCATTGGACAACTCGCTTCATCACCTTGCCTTATCTGTTGCTATCTCACTCTAAGCCGAGAAGATTTTCGATTTATCATCGTTTGCAGCACAAGCTGTCGGCATGGTATTAAGTATTGTTGGCGAATGCTATCAAAAAACTGCAGAAAAACTAGTAGGAAAAAGGTATAGGCAGGCCAGACGACTAAAAAATACCCTGTAATAACAGGCTGTAACTATTCATTACTCTGCTATTGATTTTAAACTGTAATTTTCAGCACTTTAAATATTTACTTATGATTGAATACTAAACAAATCTGTTTAAAAGACTACAACAAATGCAGTTCTTTTTAAACTACACTTTCCTTTGACCAAATACAGGGTCTGCCAGCAGAATAATGTCGGCAATGGCCCAACGGGAATACCATAAACGTTAGCCAATTCGATGCGGATGCGAATGCGAATACGACTACTATGAGAACGGATGTGGCTCCGAATGCGACTACGACTGCGAATGCCCAATGCAATTTATCGGCGTACCAGACGTTCAATGTGCGGGTGTCTATGGCCAACTTGGAAATTTATTGCCAGCAATTTTTCGCATATTTTTCAATGTTTTCACTTGGCGCCAAGTAGAATTTACTGAGCCGAATGCAGGACACATATGGACAAACTGCACACAAGTCTCTATTTTTTTTTTTGATTTCAACTATTTTATTGTTTCACCCTTTCCTGCTTTTTGGAACAACTCCAACTTGGCTCTAAGTATGTATTCAGCTATCTGGCATTGGTTGTTTTGGTGCAATCTTAATTGATTTACGAACAGCTGTGATTGATGATCATAGCGCAGCAGGTGCAGTTTATGGCAACGCAAAAAAATATTCAATTAAAATTAAAATTAAAATAAAATAACAAATGAAATAAATCATAAATTTAATGCAGCTTTCAGCTTTTTAGACTTTACAATCGAATTGTCAGAGTTTTTTTTTATAATTGTTTGGGAGCTGCTAATTCTACGTTTGGCGTGCAACATTTACAGCGATTTTATTAAATATATTTATATATTTTATGGTTTTTCAAGCGCTAAGCAAAAGCAAAAATGTTTAATTTAAATTTCTTTGATGTACCAAATATTTATATATAGTTTATATTGGAACACATATGTTAAAATGATTTGATTTAATTGTTAGTTAATTTGATAGTTGCTTTGATTAATTTTGGTTACCTCAAGGTTAAAACGGTCGATACAGCGTGGTACATTTGATTTTGTCGGGGTGGTAGGCTGATCATATATGATTTGTATCGATTGTGTGTACACAAATTCAATTGATTGTTATCGAATTCAATTAGAACAACAATTGTTTAACGAATTAAATATCACAAAATGTTATGGGAAAGAAGTAAGTGTATATATAGAGAGAAACATTAGTAAATGCAGCTCACTCGCAAGTAGACGGCATATTTAATCTAAAAATTTGTACCTTAACTAAACTTAAAACTCATTCTGGTTACTGGTTGGGCAAAGGGGGGGGGGACTAAAGGGGATTGGAGGTGAAGCAGTTGCGGTTTGGTAACCATAAAATTTCAACTGAAAAGCTGCTGCTTTTACACCCACTGATGAAATTACTAAACAGAAAGTGCAGCCAAAAAATTTGAATTGTTGCATAAACAGCGAGAAAATGGATTTGAAAATGTTCTATTTGCCAGACTTTTAGACTGACTCTGTGGCATATTTTCGCAGCTTTTAGTCATATTAAAGTGGGCGTGACTGGAGGTCAAAGGGGTTGGAGACGATTTTAAAGGACTTTTGCTGCGCTTCATTTGTAGATGCAAAAACATTTTTCCGACTATTTTCCCAACGTTATTTCTGCACTTTGTACTAGTTTAATTTTAGTGGCAGGATTTGGTATGGTATTTCTGCTGACTTAATTGAAATGGGAAGCTTATAAGATACATACAACTATATATATAGTTTGTTTATTTAATATATAGATACATAGATAGCAGTGGAAAATGTGTGTTGGCTTGGTACTCACCTATCAGATTGTTGTGCTGAACCAGAACCCGCCGGCTTTAGGCTCTTAAATGCTTTCAGCCACTTTGTTTTCATCGATGGCGCTGTGGCAGCGGAAAATTTGCGTTCGTTTCGCGGCGAAGTTGGCTCAACTTTGCTAACGAATAACTCCTTCTGCAAAATAGTTAGAGAAGCGGTAGAAGGTAGTTTAATTTCAGTTACAATTCAAGGCAGTTATTTGGCTTACACCGATTGTAGCAAATTACACTTAAGCGTCTCACATTGCACTTTAATTACAGTCATTAAAATAGGAGCGATAGAGACAGAGACAGAGAGAGAGTGGGTAAATCCTGCTTGTTATGTCATAATTACATGCACACGCAATTTAGAGGCAAATGTTAAATATTTAACTGATATTCTGATATTTTGATATATGTTTTGATAGCAGACTCAGCAGCTCGACAGCCATTTGTGTTGTGTGTGTGTCGTGTTAAATAAAGCTATTTTAATTAATAATCAACACTTTGCTCAATTCCACAAAATGTAATTATGCCACTCACACACGCACACGCACATGTGTCTGCCTATACACACACAAACACACATGTGCAGACCATTTTGTAACGATAATTAAAACCACGTGTGACATTTGGTCACACTTTAGTTAGCCTAGCCTAACTAGTGTTCTCCCTTTCTCTCTCGCTTGTTACAATCCGATTTTACTGCTTAAGTGGCCTTTGTTTTATAACTACTAAAATTGTTTATTCTGTGGCTCTTTTAATGGCATACACAGTTTCGATTAAATGCGATTTAGTTTGCAACATTTGCTATTCTATACACGCCCCATTTGGGCGCATAAATCATCTGTTAAAACTGATTTTGGCTTATGTTACCAGCAAACTGACAGTTTGGCTGAGCAGCTGTAAAGTGGCATGACACTGGCTGCAGTTTGTTATGGATTAATCTAAAGCAATAAGCCAACACTACTAACAGCGAGTAAAAGCTTTACAAAAAGCCTATTTTATAGCCTATAAAATCTTTTTATACTCTCTGCAAGAGTATATTGGGTTTGTGAAAATGTATGTAACAGGCAGAAGGAGGCGTGGCAGACCCCATAAAGTATATATATTCTTGATCAGCATCACAAGCCGAGTCGATATAGCCATGTCCGTCTGTCCGTCTGTCTGTCCGTCTGTCTGTCTGTCTGTCTGTCTGTCTGTCCGTATGAACAAACAGATTTCAGAGATGGTAAGAGCTACAAGTTCGAGCTTAGTCTCAATCGATCACATATTTAGTCAGTCAATACAAGAATCTTTTTTTTTTTCGATGCCACGCCCCATTCGCCCACAATGAGCAAAAAACTAGACACGCCTCGGAAAAAATTGGTGTTTTGGGCGAATATCTCAATAACTATTGCACCTAGGATCACCAATTTTGGTATGAAGGTTTCTAGCGACAGCGTAAATGCATTGACATTTAAATTTTTATACTGCCACGCCCCATTTTCCCACAATTAATAAAAATAATTATCAAATTACGTTCCGTTTTTAGGCTTTTGTTAATATAGTACAGTATTGTAATTTATAGTTCGTGTGGACACTAACTATATCAAACTATCCTGAAAGGCGCATCGAAATCGCACTATAAACAAGAAAACTAGAAGCGTTGCAATATTGATAACCGAATGCAATATCATGTATGAGTGCAAGCGAGTCAGAAACATACAAGCACATGTTTGAATGTTTTCGTTTGAAAAATCAATGCACATATATTACAGATATTTCATTTTTTATATTACCCATTATGGTTTATAAAATTTTTAATAATAAAAGAAGAAGAAAAATATATACTTATACAATTTTCTTATTATTTTTTATTGCAATCTAGCCTTTTCCGCTAGAACAAGCATATTTTCCTCCCAAGAAATGGCAGCACTGCCAACGTCACGCAACGCAAGCGAACGTCACGCAACAGATTATACGTCAGATTATAACAAAATTCTACGAAATTCCTTATCAGCAATACATCAAGCTCGAAATATATAAAACCAAAATTAATAAACTTTACGGTCTTTAATCCTCAAAACTATTAATAATAAAAATTCCTCGACTTATCAGCAAAAAACCAAATTATAATATTTATCTCAAATTTGTGTAAACTACACTATTACGCGTAGTAAATATAAAAACATTTGTTTTCTTTCATTCCTTACCAAATATTTTGATAAATTATGTATACAGTAGAGTAATCAAAAATCCCGAGGCTCGTAATACAATCGGCGATCGACGAACGCTTTAACAAATAAACACCATTCAAAGAGGAAGTATTGATACACTTTGGGAATTACCCCTAAATAAGTGGTGTTTACTGATAAAAACATCAAAAAAAAAAGTCAAGGGAAAATAAATTGAAATATTTTGAAAGCCAACTGCAGCTAAAGACCCAATTAAATTTTATGTATACCTTAAAGTGATTATGGACTTAAAAACTTTAAAGCGCTTTTAATTGAAGTACTTTAAATAAACTTATTTGCATCTTAAAGAGTTAAAATATGTTCGCTGCTTTCAACTGACTTAAATATTTCTGGCTTGAATGTTAAATTTTAATTACACAACCGAAAGGGACGTGCAACGTTGCAATGTGGAAAGAAGCTGTCATACAAGCAGCATCGGTAACTGCTGTCTGTCCGTCTGTCCGTCCGTCCGTATGAACACCTGGATCTTTTAAACTACAAGAGCTAGAGACACCAAATTTGGAATGTAAGTCCGTTATTTTCGCGAGCAGATCAAGTTTATTTCAAATTGTTGCCACGCCCCTTACCGCCCCCGCAATGAGCAAAAAACCAGACACACCTCGAAAAAATTTGTGTTTTAGGCGAATATCTCAGTAACTGTAGCACTTAGGGGCACCAATTTTGGTATACAGGTTCTTAGAGACAGCCTTAGTATAATGTCATTCAAAATTTTGAGCTGCCACGCCCCCTTTTCTCATAGGAACTAAAAAACTCTCCAGCTTCTATGCCGTTTTTAAGGCATTAAATCAAATAGTACAGTGTTGTAATTTAACATACGCTTAGAGACTTACTATTTCTAACTTTCCTGAAATTGGCATCAAAATCCTATGTCAAACAAGAGAGAAATTTCGGTTCAAAGTGCATGTTATTTTACTGCAAAATCACTGCATGCGCGCAACACATACAAACAAACACAGAAACATACAAACATATGTTCGAACGTTTTCTCTAGGTAGATACTCTTCTTTTTGGGTTTTTCTGTCTTAAAAAAAATATTAGCGAAATGCGTGGTATGTCAAACATAACAATACTTGCTCGCACAAATCCACACAAAACAAAAACAACCCTCAGTGTGTTGCGCGTGCCATCAGTGTTGCTCTCTAAATTGTTTCCCGCTTAATCTAGCCTTTACTTATGTGTACATGGAAAAATCAATGCACATATATTACAGATATTTCATTTTTTATATTACCCATTATGGTTTATAAAATTTTTAATAATAAAAGAAGAAGAAAAATATATACTTATACAATTTTCTTATTATTTTTTATTGCAATCTAGCCTTTTCCGCTAGAACTAGCATATTTTCCTCCCAATAAATGGCAACACTGCGATCGCCACGCAACGCAAGCGAACGTCACGCAACTCAAGCGAACCAACGAACTTGCTTGATACTCGAACGTTTGTTTGTACTTTTGTACTGAAATTACGTGCAGGCAGGTTGCGTTCGAATACTCGTTCGAATACTCGTTCGTCCAATCGAACGATCAGCAAACGATCTATGGGGCTGATCGTTGTGCTCGCAACCAAATTGTTTGATATAAAACGACCATTTTCGAATCAAGCAGAAAACGGGCAAATGATCGTTGTGATTCGAACATTTTTCGGACAGCCCGTTGGTATACTCGTTACTCGACTCGTTGCAGGTCTCTGATGTATATGCATCATATATTGGCTTTCGTATGTGTATTCGCATACAGACAAACAGATGTATCTGTGATTATGCTTAGATTGTTTTTGTTTCAACGTGTTTTAATGCAAGTACTACACATTGTAATATCTCTAGACCGATTTTAATAATTAAATCGCGAAAAAATGCAGAGAGTATTTTACGGTCGGGCGTGCTCGACTGTACTTTTCTTACTTGTTATTAAAATTAAAACAGCCATAATATTAAGAGCATTTAAATGCAACTTGTTTCAGCACAAGTTTCTTATAAATATTTCAAAAGTTTGCCAACTTAAACTACAGATTTGACAGCAAACTACAATCCACATACACTCGCAACACGAAGATCAACAAAACTTTGACAGTTTCTGACAATTTTTGCCAACTTTTCGTTTTGAAGGAATGTAATTGAAATTTTCAATGTCAGTTTCAGCCAGTGTCATTTTGGCATCGATGAAAAAGCAAAGTATATACACACCAACATAGATGGCTATTGACTCATCGCGTGTGTTTTCAACTCAGAGACGGACAGTCAGACAGACAGACAGTGGAGTAGACAGACTGACAGACATGTCAGACTTTTGGTATAACCTTGCGAGGACAAAAACAAAAGTACGAGCTTAAAATTCAGCACTCTCGCAATTGCAACATTTATAATGCAACGAGGCGCGTGCAACTTTTGATATGAGTTGCGAGTACTATTTTCGACATGTAATATCTGCTATTTTTTTTTTATTTTTTGACAGTGGCATGACAGTAGATTGGCACCAGAGCGTGAATTCATTCTCATGCCTGACAGCAGGATATTAAGCTTGCCATCGAATCTGTTCCACTGAGAGCAGTACATACTGTACAGTAGATATATAAACATGCACATTTATATCGATATGAAGAAACCAACCATTTTATTGGCTTAAACCAGCAATGCGTTTATACAAACGTATAATTGATGCTGATGCAATTAAAAATGTATTTCATTTTTTGCAGACATGACAAAGCGGCGTTTGCCATAAGTTCATATTATTTCAATTTAATTAAATTGCCAGCATTTAAATGAAGATTAATTTCAAAGACTGTAGGGTCGCCGTTTAAAGCGAGAGAGAGAGAGAGAGCAGAGAAAAAAGCTCTAATGAAGGCAAGTGTAAGACAAAAAGTGTGGAGAAAGGCCAAGATAAGAAGCTGTTGCCTGACGTTGAGCACCAGCATCAGCAGCGGGACATTTAAGTGTCTCTGACTAAATGTGTGTGTGTGTGTGTGTGTGTGTGTTGAGGGTGTATGGGTGTGTGTTGGCCGTAATGGACATGTGCCTGTCATGTTGCCTTTGTCATTGTCGTTGAGGGCGTGTCCTGTGCCATAAATTTATGCATGCAGTGCATAAAATTCAAATTAAAGGAGCCGCCGCGTATCCTACAACACTAGTGGGCTCCTGGTCGAGTCCAAGCCTCGCCTGGCTTGGCCTCCTGTCGCCAGTCACCAGTCACCAACTTTGCTTTGCTTTGCCGTAACCCGCAGCTGAAATAGGGCCACAAAGTTCGCTCGGCTTTATCGTTCCGTTTTGCTGTCAGGGCCAACTAACGCCACAAAACAGGGATACCCAATGTGGGCGTCATCGTCATCCACATCCACATCCACATCGTCATTGTCATCATTATTACTTGTTTCATCATTATCATCGTCATCATAGTCCTTTCTCAGCAATCAACAGCCATGTGACGCAGCACAATGAAAGGAATTAAATGTTGCCCTTGTCTCTTTCGCTTTCTACCTCCCCCTCTCCTCTTCCTTCCCCTTTCCCTCTGCTCTTCAGTCCTTTTTCGATTCGACGTTTGTCTTTGGCCGTAGTTTAAAGTGCTTTTGAGTGCAACTTCAGTTGCATATAATGCGCTCTAATTGATTTTCTTGCAACTTGGCAAAAGTGGCTTTTAAGTCCGACGACAGCGGCCACAGTTAGTTAAAATATTTATACCCAAAAAGTACAGGGTATACAAAAAAATAGGCAACTTTTCATGCTACTTGGCTGATAATGAGGCAAATGGTCAGCTTGACCCCCGGGAATATGGCACAAAAAGAGTCCTACGGTAAAATTTATGGCTGTCACAATTTTTAATTATGTTGCTTCACTCTTTGCATTGCGATATTGAAACCACAAAGGTATCATAAATTGCCCTGCCCCTTATCGCAATCTGTTAGCTAAAAACAAAGGACCTCAAGAGAGACAGAGAGAGCGAAAGAGACAACAAAACGCAACTAAAAAATTTGCTCATTAAGACCACAAACAAAAGCTGAGCATTTTATGAAAAAAAACACAGAGAATAAAAGACAAAACAAAAGCAATCTCAGTTAGTTATTTCGCGCTTCATTTGCCTTCTTTGCTGCAAATGGGCGTGGCAGGCCATATATAGTGGCAGCTAGCTGGTAATGAGCTATTCGAGCGCGTAGATATGCGCATATTTTATTGCCACTTTGATGAGCAGAGGGTCCATCATTGTTAACCCATATTTCTGCCACTTTTTCACTCCTCTTTCAAATGCTGTCATTTTGTTGTGCCCCAGTCTCAGTCATTAGTATGCCAGTGTGTGTGTGTGTGTTGGTGTGTGCTTACTTCATGGCTTTTAGAGCAGCCTCAACTAATTGCTGAGCCGAGCACACGGCTCGAGTTTCATATGAGTGCCGTGCAAATATGCTTAAGACAATTTAGCAAACATGAAACGACACACAAAGAGCGAGTCATAGAGGGAGTGAGAGAGAGATAGTTATAGAGACAATAACAGAGCGAGATGGCTATAGGATGCCCAAACAAACATTTCCGTAAATTACACGCATTTGTCAAAACGAAACAATGCGCAAAGTGTTTATTTGTTTTAGTGAGTGCTTTTGAGCGCAAAAATGACTCAACACAAAAAACTGCAACAGGCTGCGAGGGGAGAGCGGAGAGTAGTAGGAGGAGTGTTGTAGCTGTCTGACTACTAGTGCCACACCCACCATTCGCCCAGTTGTGTGTTAGAGAAAATGTAGCAACTTCTAATGGGTTTGCTTGTTGTCGAGATCATTGTTGTTGTCGCGTTGCAGCCAAGCGCAAAATGTAGAGCAGCGATTATGCAACCACATGCAATGACAATGCAACATCGATCCACACCCCCGCCCCTATGTAACCACATTTGCAGCATCGTTCAAAGCGCGCGCCATGCGGCGTATGCGCAATTTGTAATTTTCATTAACGCCTAAAAGCAGCAATTAGTTTTTCCCATATCCATTCCCATTTCATTTCCCATTTCCTTCACTCTTCTTCTTTTTTTTTCAGTGTAGTACTTGCTTTGTGATTTCGCTGTCATTGTTGCATTGAATTAAGGAGCACTTTTTTTTTAAGCTACACAAAGCAAGCCACATGCTGTCCAAATGGGCCACAAGCCTTGGAAAACTGCATATTTTGAAAGTAAATATAACTTGAACTATATAGTTATAATTTAGCTAGTAAGCTTTGGCTAGCTTGGCCAACGAATTAAGTCAAGTTTGGTAGCAGCTTAAACATTCCTGCGAAAGTTTTATGTTCTTTGAAGAACTAAGTCCAACAGCTTAAAACTTTCATCGAAGCTTATCAATAATATTAGTTCCATAAAGTGAACGACAATGGAAACCTTATGATTTAAACTCCAGAGCTTTAACATTTTATGTACTACACTGAACGGAATTCAGGAATTTCAGGCATAACAATCAATTCCTGAAGTGTTGAAATGCCTTAATGGCAGCGCAACAATCTGCTGACACTTTACAACACTTAAGCGCATGCTAAAAGGTAAAGCGCACACACACACACACACACATGCATAGCACACATTCAGTCGCAACACTTAAATAGGTAGTTTGCCACATAGCCGAGCTGCACTAAAATGTTGAGCCACATAACGGAGTTCAACTAAAGAAATATGTAACAATTTATGAACGGCAATTAAAGCAGATGAAACTGGGGAACTTTGAAAAGAATGGCGAGGGGTATCTGTGCACGTAACTGTAAGCAGCAAAAAGCAGCTCCATTCCGGCTGGCAGCCAAGTCTGATAAGTGCGCGTAATCGGCTCACGCTTAACGCCTTCCCAGGCAGTCCAAGCCAGACCCAAAGCAAACAGAAGGAAAAGATGCATTGGGGGGTGAAAAAGAGGATCGAAATGGAAATGGAAATAAGTAAGGGGAATGCCAAAGGCAACAGCATCGGCAGTAGCAGTAACCAGTACCAGTACCAGTGTCAGTACCAACACCGAGTACGACACCGGCACCGGCACCGACAACCGGATGCGGATACGGATGCGTAGCGGCGCCATTTGCATGGCTTGTTGGGGCTTTTATTTATTATTTTGTCCCAGAGCTTTTGGTTTTTTGGGGCGTGCGTATTTTATAGGTGCGTGCCGCAATTTCATGTCATACTCGCATGAAGCCGCCTTTTATTGTCCATATACAGACTGTTTAAGGGTACACACAAAAACAGAAGAAGAACGAAGAACTAACTGCCAGTCGTGCTAATGCACAGTTATGGCTTTCATTAGGCAGTTGCCTCAAATGCGACAGAGACAGAGGCAGCATCAGTTGAGTTCAGTTGGGTTCCCTGGGGCAAGTTGGTTAAACTGTGTGAAATGCTGCAAACCAGTGTAAAGAGCTAAAGAAGCAGGCTGCTAGAAGAGGGAGTGGAATCAGTTGAGGTGGACAAACTGGGCTCTAATGAGACTTTAACTGGTTGCAGCTGCAACCTTGTCAGTTTGCTGATGATGTTGCTGCCTCTCGCTTGGTCACCTGAAAGCGTTGCGTGCGCCTCTTTTTCTCTTTTTCTTTCTCATTCATTCTGCTTTTTTTTTTTGCAATTTGCATTTTTTGCTTGTTCTTTTTTTCAACATTTCTTTTTAGCACACCCAGAACAAAACGCAACAGTGACAGGAGCAGAGGGGGCGGGCACCAGGCAGATAGGTAGAGCAAAACAAAACTCATATGCTGCCCTCAAGTTTCTACTTGTGTTTTATGGATTTTCTTCTGGCTGCCTGACATTCTACGTGACTGCCATCAATTTTCTGTGGCATTGCCGCTTCATTTTGCATACAGGTGAATGGTTACACACGCCCACACTCCTCTACCCATCCCTCTCCTACTATGTGTGTGTCCTTGTGCTCTTAACTCGATTTGGAATTGGTTTAAAAGGCAACGTGTGCGGGAAATGCTGATCAGCATACCTCAAATGGCATTGCATTTTCTTTTTCGCTGCCAGCAACAACAATAACAACAACAAATTCTATACTCAGTTTTGTGATGCTGCTGCTGATGTCCTTTGCTTTGCTGCGTTTTCTTCTCTTTATTTTTTACAATTTTCCACATTTTCCCTTTCGTTTTTGAGGGGCGTTTTTATGTCGCTTTATTATTATGGCAAGTGTAAATGTGGAAAATTGTGTGCGTGTTCAGGCAACTGTGTGTGTGGGTATTTATTGTCCTATTTCTTGCTCAGCATGTCCTTCCAACTGTCCCTACTTCCTGCTGCTGTCCTTCTGTCCACTTGTCCGACTGTCTGCTTGTCTGTTTTGTGTGTGTGTGTTGGAAGTTGTTCGTTTGGTCCAGTTTGCTCTACCTTTGCTGCTTTGCTGCTGTGCAAATTGATTTTCAATAGCTGAGTGGTTTTTGATTCAATAAAATGACATACTCAGTTGACTCTCAACGAAGTAGAAGGCCACCCAGTTACGTGCTCTTAACATATGTGTGTGTGTGAGTGTGTGTTTGTGTGTGTTCATTTCTATGAATCCTGCCACAGTCTGCAGAATCTGTGGTGTGCGGCATCTTGGCATTGGAATTTGTTTGGTTTTTGCAACTACGCAACTCAATTCATACGATTCTAATATAGCTGCTTATTTTTTACCTTGCTATTTATACACACACACACACGGAGAGACATATAAAAAAAAAGAAGCACTGCCCTTGGTATAATTGATGGGCCTATAAATATAGACACCACATCGATTGGCCAACCACTTGGCCTGGTCACTTGGTCTGGCTTTCTGATAAATGGTCACTCTGCTTACCGTGTTTTATGCGTGACAGCTTAAAAGTAATTTATCAAACTTGAATTTGCCTTTCTTTCTTTGGTTTTTGTAAACTTTTTTGTGGTCTAATCGAATACGTAACTAACTAACTAACTTATCAATCAAGTGCCCCCAATAAGTAGGCAACATAATTTCCACTGAATCTCAGCTCTGCTCTATCCCATTTCTAATTAAAATATAGCTCACAAACAAGTGGAGTGTGAAAGAGACAGCGACTTTCACTGTTTGCTATCTGCTTAATTACTTAGTGGCAGACAGAAGCTTGAGCTGTCAGGGATGCATAATATGCATAATTTAAAGTGCATATGTCCCAACACGGCACATCCCCAGTTGATTAAGTCGACAACAGGCCAACTCTCAACTTTATTTTCCACACTCCTCCCACACTTTACACCTGCCGTTTGTCACCCCCGCCAGGCATTTCACACGCAAACTTTTATTGCACTGACAAAATGCTTGCTGCGGTTTTGCTTCTTTTGCTTTGTGCAAATAAAATGAAATATAAATATATGACTGTGACCGCGGTGGGGCAGGTTGGGACAGGTGGAAAGCGGGCTTGGGAAATGGAGCGGAAAATATGCTTGTGCCGAAATGGTTTTGGCGACGCTTGAGCCATTTTAACCCGCAACAACAATAAGACCCGCATGCACACACACACCCTCACACTGAAGCTCTGTTAAAAAATAAAAGGAAATCAAAATATTTCCGCAACTTAAATTGAAAACTGTCAATTGGTTTTCATGTGCAACTGTACGTGTATGTGTGTCACATGAAAAATACATTTAGCGGTGTATAGAAAATGCTTTTCTACTCACAACGTCACTTCTAGCCACTTTCGTGTGCCTAAAGTTTTGGCTCCGTTCTTTGGGGCTAATAAAAAATCAATTAACTTGGTCATGTTCGTGCTACAGCTCATAACTTCAGCTGACTTAAAATCGATGAAGCGAATGGAATTACCCACACAATTACATAAACACAAGCACACACACACACCACACGAAGGAGGCTTCGAACTTACACGAGGCGCGATAATTGATGTCAAATGCGACGTGTACGCCCATTGCAGTCGTTAATCATACAGGTACAGGTATGAGCACGAATCGAATAGCAACTTAATAGACACACACTCACACACACACACATACACGACACATGTGTGTCTCTATCTCTGTCGCACACGTACGTGCATAATTAGCGAGTAGAAAGAAAATCAGTTGCTGTCATGGCAAACGTTCGCTGATTGAGTGTTGCAGATTAACAAATTCAGCCTTCAGGCAACAGCAACAACAGCAAACAGTCTAACAACAGTAACAAAAATACTTCAAGAAGGAATCGTAAAGCTAAACCGACTTAAATATACCCAGTAAAGCGCTTTAATTATAGCTAAATGTGTTTAATGGTGTGCAGCAGGAGCTCAACAAGTTAAGTACGCCCGCTTTGTAGGGTATAACAAGACTCATTGGCAGTTGTGGTAATGTTTGTGCGTCAAAGCACAAAATACACTTGAGGCGAACAATTTAATTCGTTTGGTAAACAGCACACGGAACAGAAACGTGCAACAGAAAGGCGAATGAATGAGATGCCAGTCTCGGGCCAAAGACTCTGAATAAATACTCAACAGCAAACAGAGATGGCAAGAGAGAGAGAGAGAGAGAGAGAGAGAGAGAGAGGAGAGAGAGGAAGGGATACAGTGGGAGTAAAGGGCCACACAGTTTGTGGTAGTCAGGCAGTTGGGACATGACTACACTGAGCGCAAAGACCACTTCCTGTCATGGCCTAAGCCATGTTGCCAAGCACCACTAACACTAGCACTAGCACTACAACTTGGCCAACACCTACACACCCAAACACACACACTGTCTGGGCCGAGGTGTCACTTTTGCTAACACGAAACTTTTAATGCCGCTGCCGCTGCGGGTCGCGACCATAAAAGTATTCATTTGTCATTGTCAGGATGCAGCCTGAGTCTGTGTTCGCTTTTATTTCTTTTTTTTTTGCTCTCCGTCTATTTTTGGCCAAAAACATTGCTTTAACAAAAACGCTTAAACGGTAAAGTAATTTCAACGAGCCAAGTGCTGAAAACTGCTGACTGCGAACAGCTCTTAGGCTCATTAATATGCAATAGTCCAGAAGATAGACAGAGATAGCAAATCGGGTTCAAGCTCTGCCTACCTGCCACATTTTCACCTGCCAACCAGCAGCTGGCAATGCTACAAACACATTCAATTATTTAAATTTTCATTAAGATGCCGCTGGAAATTTCATAAAGTGTTAAGGCAAAAATATTGTAAGCAGAATCAAAACAGAAAAAAAATAGTAGGAAACCAGAAACGGAAAATTGCGGGAAAGAAAACCAGAGCCAAGGAAAAAGGTGGTCAAGTAGATGGTGGGAAATGCAAAGCTATGCGGAATTTATTAAAACGCCGAGGTCGATGTTAAGAAATTGCTTTTGACACGAGCAACATAAAAAGCATTGAAATCATTTCTAGCCGAACTTTGTATGCCCTTTAACTAAACGTAGCACTGAGTGGGCTAAGCGCCAGAGCTGTTGTTACATAGCTCAACACACGTCAAGTCCAACCCGTTGTAAAATAAGTTAGGGTATAAGAAAGGGCAGCATTTTATGCATAAATACAGCCGCCAGCTGTTAAATGCCCGCTGTGCACAAACTGCTGAGCTGTCAATATTGCAAATTGCATAAATGTAGTCTTACTTCTTTTTTTTGTCCGTCTTCCTTCAATTTCTCACACATTTTATGTTGTTGTTTTTGCGTGTTGCATCACATCAGGGCAGAGATCACATCATTTGAATTTGATGGGCGTGAGATGGGTGTGTTAAAAATTCAGTTGCTCTGAATATAGCACTCATGACATGTAACAAGCACATACCTAAGTCATAAAAGCACCCGCGGCAAACCAAAAGGAAAATACTTTAACAGCTCACCCAGCTACCCACTGCGTATACGTAATAACTTACTTGCAAAGAGGGTTTTGTGTCTGTGTGGTGTGATGCCTTGCTGACTCTGCCTGGCAGGCGTAATCTTACTGCCAAGTGCCAATAAGTCAGTTATAAATTTGATATTAAATTAAGCAAGTTGTGGGCGACGTTGCTGGCTACAAATTGCAGGTCTTGTAAGGCCAAGAAACTGCAGACAAGGCTCTCGCAGTTCACATACAGTAGTTTGCCTGCTGGCCCTTAGTTATGGGCCAGGCTTTTGCAGGCAAGAATGCAGCTAGTTAGCGTAACATATACACTGCCGCCAAAGGGTGCCAACACACCCACTACACACCCAACACTTTACTTTTGGCATCGTTATGAAATCACAAACTATACGTTCATATCTGTCTGCCTCTTCACTGTTCCTAATAATAGTCATATTTATCGATTAAAGTTGAAGAAATGAATGAAAACAGCAGTAAAAAAAACTGTTTACTATGAGAACTTTTAGGTATGGCAAAGTTGACACATAGTTTTCAAAATACCTTTGACATTTTTATGATGTATGCCATGTCAGGACAAACTTTCGTCTGTCAGTAATATTGAATTTCTGCTTAAAGTTATTACAACTCAGGGACCAGCAAATGGAAAAGTTTATAGATCTGAAGATAGTCAGTCCACTGGGGTATTGATAAAAATTTTCAATGAGTCCCAAATGGAGTGTAACCCAATTTCATAAAAGCAAAATTTATATTTGTGTGTGGCGCCCAAGGTGGCAAGGCAACTTTAAGATTCGCTGTTTGCAAGGCAAAGATTTATGTGAAATATTCTCACTTTTAGCATACAAATAAATTTACTAAACACACAGCTTGCAATTTAATACCTTAGGAATATTGTCTATGCATGTGGCGCCCAACGTGAGGCAAATCAGCAGCCATTCTGGCTGGTAATTTAAGGCGTACATAAAGCAGCCACAATAATTTAACAAATTTAAGGCCAAAACTTTCTAAAATGGGTTTCAAATTTAGCAAAATTTTCTCCCGGCTTGTGGCGCCAAACGTGGCTCAGTTGTTGAATGAATACTAGTGTATAAATTTCAGCATTAATTGTTAATGTACTGTGAGTAGACAAGTTAAGCATGTAACCATTAGCACTTTGCTCATTGTTTGTAATAGAATCATCAATTGGTAATTAAATAGTTTTCTCACTGGCATCCAGAGGAGTTTTCTAGCTACTTTAATTGCATATTTTAGCTGGCATCGCTGGCTTAGGAGACTACATAATTGACTGCCAGCAGTGCCATTAAAAAGTAAGCTGATATTACGCGCTATGGCTGCAGGGACACTCAGCCTTGTCAGTCAGTCACCCACACAGCCAAACACCCACCTACCCAGGCTGGCAAACAGGCAACCAGCCAACATTCAACACCCAAAAAAAGAACCCTGCAGTTCCCTTAACCCAGCAGAGCAGCCACTTGGTAAGTGCAAGTGAGAATGAGAGTGTCAAATTTCCGCTTCTAGCAGCAGTCTCTAACCTCCTCTTCCCTCCACTTTCTCCTTGCTTTTTGCTTTCTCCTACCCAGCAAGCAAACACTCTCAACTAAGCAAACAGTTGTCAATTTCTGCCAGGGCAAATATTTTTTCGCATTCGCCTTTTGCACTCACAGAGCCCACACTTGTGTTGACTTCTTTTTCTCATCTTTTCTATCGCTAATACTGAGCGACAGTCTTTTTTTTTGCTCTTTCGATATTTGTAGTTGTTTGTTATCGCTATTGTCTGAGAGTCTCGGTCTGTGTCTGATATTAGAATTCCAATGGAAATTGAAATATGCCAGCGATATTGAAAGTGAGCTGCGAAATCTTGTACAGGTTTGGCAGTCATGCGGAAGATGCCGCGAGTATTCTGCACAGAATTCAACAAAGTGTACTTGCAACGTGGTCAGCATTTATGCAGGTTAAAAAACAAAAAGGAAAAGGGACAGCGAAAGACAGAGAGAGTGTGAGAGAGAGAGATGGCAACATATGTGTAGCTGAATACCGCACAAATTACATTTTTGTCTCTGGCAAATTGCGGTTTGCATATTTTGGTGCACAACCCAAGCCAGAAAAAAAAAAAAGAGATAGGAGAATGCTACGATTTGTGCTTGGGCGTATGATGTTAAAGGAGATGATGAAACGCAGGTGGAGCAGAAGCTCCTCTTGGGTATTGGTATTCAAAAGCAGACAACACACAGGCTTTCCCTTTCACTTACTCGTGCTCGCTCTTTCTAGCTTAAATTTCTAGAAACAATGACACTCAGAGCGCACTCAACTACATGTTTGTAAACGTTGCTCAGGCACAAGGACCTCTTGCAAGAAAGCCAACAAAATGGCAGCTGTGCTTGTCCATATTCTTGTTATGTGCCATTTGTGTGTAGGTGTAGGTGTGTGTGTGTATTATCTAGAGATAAGCGCATATAAAACAAGCTGAACGGCTTGAGCCGCAAAACAAAAGCTGCAAAATTCAGTGCAACGCACTCGACACGCCGCACAGTCTAGTCCTGGGTGTGTGTGTCAGTTTGTGTGTGTTGGTATGTGAGTCATTTAGCATAGCCTACTCGGATGCGCTGAGGTGCAGTAAACAACAAGCAGAAGTCGAGCAGAGCACGTCTGACATACAGTAGCTACTGACAGCAGCAGTATTACAGGGTATGTAGTCTCAGTAGACTTACAGCTTAGATATGTAATATGTAAGTTAATCTATAACTACAAAACTTTTACTTTGCACTGTTAAACAAGACAAGCTTCAGTTTATATTAGCCAACTTTTGAGTGCCCTCTGTTTTGGGCTAGAGTATCACACATTCGGTGTGGCACAGTTAAAAGTTTCTTGTTTTATTTTTACCCCTTTTTTTCTGCTGTGAGATATAGACTGTGTGATATCCGGCAGAGAGGATGTTTGCACTGATGCTTCGGCATCTGCTGCAAGCATGTTAAGTTGCGATTATAAGCTGTTAGTGCAACTGCCGTTGACGATGAGTAGCACACGTCACAGGCTAAAGCCTGAATCCCATTCCCCTACCCATCATACCCATTCCCAATCTCATACACTCATCGTCATCTTCATTCTGATGACTGAGCTTGAGCCGAACAACAGATTTGCATTCTCAATTGGCCACATGAAGGACGTGACAGCCTTCTGGCAACTGGCTGTCAGCATGCTTACTGCTCAAGAGGCAACAAGGGGGATGGGAATAGGAAGCAGAAGAGTAAGAGTAGTGAATGGAGATGGACCCCCCACAATGTTGATCAACTTTGCAGCTTCTAAAGATCTAGATAGATGTGCTTAACGAGTTGATTGCTTGATGGCCATAAAATCGATGCACATCAATTCATAACGAGCGCAAAGCAAACTAATTAGCGGCTTATAAACTCAGCCGGATTTCGAGTTAACAATCTGGCTTAAAGCTGACTCATTTGATTGGACTTGTCGTATATATTTACTCCTACCATTTAGCATTTAATTCATTGCCTTGTGACAGTTAATTTTGTGCCAGAATTTCATGGAATTGACTGTTGCCACTGCTTGTTGCAGTTGCCAACATAATCGCATTGAGCTGTCATTAGTGCGACATTAATTAAGTTAATCGGCATGTCCATTGTTATTGTTGTTTTGGTGTCTCAGTCTGTTAACTGTTTACTGTTAGCTGTTGTCTATTGTTTCAGTGCGTGTCACAAGTAGAAAATCGAAATCCAATTAAGCAACTGCGTTTCACTGTGGCCATGCCCCCTTTCCACCTACCCCACACCCCATGCCCTCATTCTGCATACATAATTCACTACCCAAGTACATGCTGTACAAACAAATTAGAGTCGCGCGCCTTTCAGAGGCGTAACTAGTGGGTGTGGCCCAGATTCTAAGTTGTCCTTTAGTCAGGTGAGTCAGCTAAGTGGCAAGTGGCACTGGCTTTGGCTTTGGCCTTTGCATTTGCCTTTGCCACCAGCCAAGCAACCAGATTCATCATTAATTCAAATGTTGTTAAGCAAACATCATTTAGCTTCCCTTTCTCTTAGCAGCTTAGAAGAAGTCGAGGGCTCTGTTCTCAGTTCTTGGTTTAAGTACAGTTTATGGCATACTTATGGGCGCGATGTTTGGCAGTTTACCCAAGGTAAACATATGCCAAGCGAACTCGCGATTAATAAAACCCCAAAAGTGTGCTAAAGAAACTGAGCAGCCAAGTTACTGGCGTGAGAAGTTTTCTTTTTCATACCATTATCATACCTTCCTCTTGGCATTTAAAGTTCCAACTAAATTAAGTAAATAATCGTTAGTTTAGCATAAGCGCATAAAACAACATTTAGTTTACATTATAATTCTTTAATTAAAGCAAAGACTTCACTTTGTATGTTTTCTTTAAATTACTTTTAGCCCAAAAGAAGCTTAATAAATACACTTTAATGTGCAACAAATCGTTTTAAGAAAGCGTTTCATGAGTTTAGCATCGATTGCCTGAGGCAGCTGTGATTTATGTCCTTGTATGTACATTGTATACTGTATGTTATCAAATAGTTATTCAGCTGGTGTATTTGCAATTATTTTACGGCCAATTTGTTTTGCTTGGCGTGAACTGCAATAGAAAATCAATTGTGTGTGTAGCAAAGTAATTTCATTTGCTGCTTTATGGACAACATTTAACATTTCAGCATGACTGACCGCAGACTTTAATATCTAAAGCTCAGCACTCAACAATTATGTAAATCTCAGCTAAGCACAGGTAAAAGCAAACTGTCAGTCTTTGTGCAGTAGTTGTGTCGAAGGTTATGGTTGCGGTTTTCTTTAATTATGCCAAGTGAAGTGCTTAAATAATGTATCTACGCTATGTAATCAATAGCTGCAGTTACTGCCAACAGATATAGATACATTTGCAGTTGCTGAAAAGTTGTCAGCGTATCCATAATTGAGCAACTGACAGAGTGAATGCCAAAGTCAGGCTGGGTGCAAGTTGCAGACAGTTATCTGTATGTTTCTGTGTGTGTCATTTATTAGACTTTAGCAAGAGATACTAAATTTAATATGCAAACACGTAGCACGAGTTGAAGGCGAAACTTTTAAACTAAGAAATTCCCTCGATTACTTAAAGCGAGTACAGGGCGTAGGGAAGGGGGATTCCCAGTAAGACAACAACATGAATATTTCACACACATGTGCATACACTTCCACATCCACTTACACTTACATATACATATGCATATATTAAGTATGCGTGCGCACAAAAGCACGCTACAAAATATAAAAAACAATGTCGTGGCTGTCATTTTATTTTTGTCTCTTTGCTGTTGGCAGCAAACGCTTAAACGCAAACAAATCATATGGCAACAGACAATTGAAAGTGTCTTTGTATGTGTGTGTGTGTGTGTGTTGGGTGTGTGAATCTGTGCTGTCGTTGGGTTCTTTCGTTGGCTCTCCAAAGTGCACTCGAGCGTTAAGAAATGAAAATACTATTTAAGCCATTTTATCAACATAATCGTAAATCATTTTGCACTTTTCGCATAAAAGTCGTTGGGCAATAAAGGACCCAATTGTCTTGTGCATATAATTTGTTATTGGATTGCTCGCAGCGACTCTCAAAGCCGTCGTCAGCTAAAGCTTTTGGCTAACACAGAGGACAGAGCCACAGCCACTCGGAAAAGCATTGAGCGGCAGCCCAGCTGCTTTTCCTTGGTGTTGATTTTCCTTTTTTGCTTCTTTTCTTATTTCTGGTATATTTCCTTTTTTTTTGTTTTTCGTGCTGTCGTGTATATTTTTAGCTCACAGTCCCTACAAAATATAGAAGCAGCACGCGTTTTAGCTCCCGTTACAGCTTCAGTTTCTGCTCTTTTTGTCATACATTTCACGCTCGAGAGCACACAATGGCCAAACTGTAGGGGATTTGAAGCTGAAGGGGAATTGAGACTGGAGACCACATCATTATATATGAACACACGTACAAGGCGTTCGGCGTTCGGCTTGAGGCTGAAGCTGCTGGCCATAATGACTGCCAATGTTCGACTCTATGTGTGTGTGTGTGCGTGTGTGTGTGTGTGCGTGTGTGTGTTGCATGTTGCGAGCTAGAACAGTTATCGCCCACGCTTACACTTAGTGGCTTATCTATGACTAAGCAGCAACTTAAGGCAACACTAAAATATATTTGTCTATGCCCCGCAATTTGCACACATAGTACATAGTTAACTTATGAATTCATAACATGCCACATCAAATTGGCACGTGGCATGCACTAAAAATCATCCAATTAAAATTCCATGCCAATGAATTTAACACATGAACTGTTTAAAAATATTTTACTCCAGCCCAGTGTGACAGCAAGAGAGAGAGAGAGAAAGAATGAGAGACAGAGAGCTAGAGTGTGAAAGAGCTAGTGAGCATGAAAAGCAAAATGTTTTCTTTGAAAATATTTGCGTTAACACCACCCACTAAAAGCAGCTGGCAGCTATTGGCCATAGTCAAGCCACAATTTGGCCAGTAGCTAGCTCTCTCTCTCTCTTTGACTCTCTTTCTGTAAAGCTCTCACTCTGTGGTTTAGGTTCCAACTAAGGCTAAGAATTCCATTAACACACAGAGTGTAATCAACATCGATTGCAGCTTGTTTGAGCATTTGTAGGGTTGCCACCCTGCTCCAAAAACCAAAGGGAAAGCAATTAACTAAACTATCGACAAATGCAGCTCCGAGGAGCGCAGAGCACAGAGCACAGAGCACAGAGCTTGAATGTGGCATAAACCCAGCTAAAGTCATGACAAGCAAATTAATGCAGCTGTCGCTAGCAGTATAATAGAGCAGCATAAGCAATGGATGACTAGCAAATACCCTTTAAATATATTAATAGTCTGCGTAACCAATTTAAAGAAGTTTTACTATTTAAGTTACCTAACTAAACTTCCTTGCTTCCTTTTAGCCCTTTTCCTTACTAACTTTCACATAGTTCAACTGTTAGTTAGTAGCTATATCATAAACTATATGTTAACAAGCTGTTAAACTGATTTATGTCCGCATATATTACAACAAAGTTATAAAAATACTCAATTAAGTATGCAAAACCAGATTTTTACACGTGCTTGCACAGCAAATGCTGAATGCTCAATAGATTGTAGGGCATTAAAAAAAGACTGAGCAAAAAACCCAAGAAAGCCAGGCAAATATATATACGTATATATGTATGTTTGTATGTAGAAAAATATATGCTTTTGGCTTTGCCATTAAAGGCGATTTTCCGCTCGTTTTCCATTAAAGCCAGCCACGTTCTTGGCTTTGAGTTGGTTACCCTAAGGCGCATTTGAGGCTTAAATGCGACACGCCCACACACAATCACACAGCTACATATATACGCAGCACTTAGAACAAGATATGTATGAGAGTAAAACCTGAATATATATATATATATATAAGTGTGTATAAAAGAAAAGGCCACGTGCTGTGCGTTTTGTGCCAATGCTGCAAAACTTTTGGCCTTGTAACACTTGCACTTCGCACACACATACATCTACTTGTAGATAAATATATATATATATAGTTACAGATATAGAGTATTTATTGTATTTTCAACATGTGCTTCGCGAATTGCCAGTTGCAAGTTGCAGTTTTCAGTTCAGGCTGCAGGCTACCAATATTGCCAAATTTGCGGGCTGGTAACGATGCTTTAATTGAAACGTGCTACATTTTGTCGTTGTTGCAGCTGCAACAATCCTTCCCTTACTTACTCTTCCTCTTTCTCTCTCTCTCTCTATCCCTTCGCTAACTACGTGCCAAAATACGAAACTCAGTGCCACAAGCTGCCACAGCACCTGCCAACTGTTAGTTGTAGCTGGATTTGCAATCAAGTTGTCACATCAATTGGCAGCTAAAGGCAAAGATTAAATGAAATACACAGAAAGCCAGGCAGAGCGGGAGCAAGGGAGAGAGAGACAGGGTTTAAAGACAGAGTAAGAGATACTTTTCGAGTTGATATATTGCAAATTGATGGTGTTGCTGCTCCGTTGCTTGTCTCCCAAATGCAAAATTGCTTGTCAATGCAACGCACGTGGCATCATTTAGCACTCTCCAACTCTACCCATCTGAAATTCACGTGAAACATGAAAAATGCACCTGAACTGTAGCGTAATTGTTTCATTGATTTCACAATGTTCATTCCCCCAAAAAAAAAAAAAAGAGAAATCGGTTTCGGTTGCACTTCAGCTCAACTGGAAATCGTATGTTGCAATTTCGTGGCCAGTTGCGTGCCACATGCCTTTTGCACTGCAGATGTATAATGTATGCAAAGCACTAACGACATCAGCGATAAAAATTCATGACTCTAGACCAACGATTTTTCGGGTGTGGCTGCGTATGCATATACATGTGTGTGTGTGTGTGATTTGGCTGCCTAATGTGCAAATGAATATGGAAAAGCTGGCAGAGAGAGAGTCGACACACTAGAAGTTGACTTTTCAAGTGGTTCGTGTTAACAGCATGTTGCATATGCAACGCGGCGTATGCGTGATTTCAGCTATGGCGCGCATAAAAGCACCGTGAAGTATGCAATAGTTATTGACCACACCATATGTGGCAAGCACAGCGGCTGCTGTGGCATAAAACGTGATTTCATTTTTTTTCGTTTATTTCTGCTCTTCAACAGCCACAGCAAGCAAAAAACAATATAAAGCGGTAAGCCGCAAAAAAGTGCCAGATCAAGAGGAGAGGCGTGTCGGTTGCGGGCTGGACCACAACGAGTGTTGGCTGCACTTCAAAGCTAGTTTTATATAGCTGAAAATCAGTCAATATTTGAGTGCTAGTAAAAATGTTATACACACATAAATTTGTTAAATAAATACCGGACTTATTTTAACAGCACTTTAACCAAATATTTCCTTTTTTCACACGTTAAGTTTTATGAGGCAGTGCCAAAGCTAGCTATAAATTAGCCAGAATGCCAACACTGTCTACGACAGTAGTCGAAAAAACTATGCAGACTAAAAGAGTAGTTTTTTGGGCTTTGTAAAATTCAAACAACTGGGGCCACGCCCACACCCTACGCAGTGCTGTAAGTGAGTGCATGAGAGGCCGTCGCCACATACACTGCAAACACAGTGATAATTAAAGTTTCGACAACAGCAACAACAAGTAAAAAAAGCACAACAACAGAAGTCACTTGAGCTTTATTACTTTGTGTCCTGCTGGCAACAACTGGACTGAGTTTTGCTGTTTTTCTTTGCTTTTTGTACTTATTTAAAGCACGTCTCTCTCGTAACACTTGTGTGTCCTGTGCGACCAGACAACATGTAGATTCTTGTAGTTCCCCCAGCAACAACAAGAGCAACAACAAAAGTTGTAACAACATCCTTATGCGATAACAAGGCAAAAAGCTTCAGAGGCAGATCCATAGACAGCGCACCCAACAGGCGCTCGACGCAAAACTTATTTGCATAAATAAAAATTGAAAGAGCGCATAAAAAAAGAAGAAAGTAAATGCAACAGCAACTGCAACAGCCCTGACTATGTAGTTAAGTGTAAAGCAAAAATAAAAGACAAGTGCCAAGTGCAAATAGTTGAAAGTTTTCCCTTTGAAGACAACAACCCAAATACGAGCATACAACTACCAAAAATATACACAAGGCAAACATTCAAAATGAAAACTGAATAATGGCAAATGCCTGAGAAACTGCAAGAGAATAGGAGGAGAGAGCGAAAATATACGATAAAACAAAAGTAGCAGGGCGTTGCATAGATTATCCGCCCCATAAATGTTATTATTTACTTTGCATTTACTTTTTTTTCTCTTCACTGCATTTCACCTCAATTGTTCAAACTGCAAATCAAAACAGTTTCATTGAAATATTCACAATAAATTCCAAACTGGTTGGCAAATGTATACATTTATTTTTGCCAACTATTTGACAATATCAAACGAGACAATTTATTGGCATTTCGCAAAAGTTTCGTTTGTAGCAGATTACACGAAAAATGTTATTAGATTTAAAATAGATAAAGAAAAGAGAAACTATGCCATTATTGCTGTGTACTAGGAATTTCCTCTTAGAAACTAAACTAATTTCATATTTTAGTATGTAAAATAAATTGCCTTTTATTAAGTTATTTCCCTCACACTTTTTATAGGATATCTGCTAGTCTTATATGCAAAAAACTTCTTCCACTGCTCCTTTGTTCTATTTTCATGTTTTTATACTCTCTGCAAGAGTATATTGGGTTTGTGCAAATGTCTGTCCGTCTGTCTGTCTGTCTGTCCGTATGAACAAACAGATTTCAGAGATGGTAAGAGCTACAAGTTCGAGCTTGGTCTCAATCGATCACATATTTAGTCAGTCAATACAAGAATCTTTTTTTTTTTCGATGCCACGCCCCATTCGCCCACAATGAGCAAAAAACTTCGAAAAAAAAATGGTGTTTTCGGCGAATATCTCAGTAACTATGGCACCTAGGATCACCAATTTTGGTATGGAGGTTCCTAGCGACAGCGTAAATACATTGACATTTACAATTTTGGACTGCCACGCCCCTTTTTCCCATAAATTTAACAATTTAATCGGGGAAAAAATGCAGAGAGTATTTTACGGTCGGGCGTGCTCGACTGTACTTTTCTTTCTTGTTATTTCTGTTTTGTTTTATCTTGTTGCCACAAGTTTGACATCTGAAGCAACGCCTGATTCTGACGCTGCTTATTGGATATGCAATGTAAAAATGAAATTATATTTTTCACGCAGTGACTGTCTGCTTGGCTTAACTTTGCCACAATATTTTGAAAAACGAGTCAACAACTTATACACACATATGAATACCACATGTAACTGTATGTGTGTGTGTGTGTGTATTTATTATAAAGTCAGCGGCGTAACGAAGCCAATGTCAATGGCAAAATCCGCAACCCATTTCGTGGGCGTAGAACACAAACACTTACAGCAGTGTGTGTGGTTATGCATATGTGTGGGTTTGTGTGTGTATATGTAAATATGTGAATATATCGCTTGGGAAGTTACGGGCCGAAAGCGACACCCGCTCATTAAATATACAACGAATGAAATGTCAACGTGAAAATTAATTAACTCGATTGCGCAGCTTTGACTTTCGCTGCTTGTGGTGAGAGCCGAAGCTGTGGCTGAGGGGTGACAGGGGGCAGGGGGAGTAGAGATGGTTGGCTGTCGCGGTCAGAGCAAATTTTGGGCTCATATTTCAATCAAAAACAGCGACAGCTGTGAGCCAAGCAGCATAAGCTGCAACATAATTTTGGCAAGAGTCCATCAACTCTCTCACTCTCTGGCCTGTTTACCCTTGGGCTCGGTTCTGACGCCTCTGCACTGAGCCACATGGGCAGACAGACAACGTGAGAGAGAGAGCGAGAGAGAGAGAGAGAGAGGTTGGGAGCCGCAGCGTTAGCCTCATCAATATTTACAAGCGGCGTGCCACAAATTTTTGGCGCAACCAAAACAAGGCGTGTTTATGGGCGTAAAGTTAATTGCTAAATGACAAAATGTTTGGGAATTAAGGTGGGAGGGGACTCGAGAAAAAACCACAAACAGAGACACTGATATAGAGATAAAAACAGGAGGGAGAAAGAGAGAGGAAGGGAGTGAGGGTGGTAGAAACAATTGACAGAAGGCAACAATGTTGCCAAAAGCGTCTCCGTCAAGATTAATGAGCGGCAATTAAACGTTTAAGTGTTGATTAATGTGACTTTCTGTATTTTAAGCCAGAAACAGAGACAGAGTCAGAGCCAGAGCCTTGGCCAGCTGTCTGTCAATCAGTGTGGCCAAAAAGCTGAGAAAAGAAATATGCAAAATGTTGGCCTAATTCGGGTCAGCGGCATAACCATAAATTTTAGCCCCTTTCATGCGGCGTATAGGTGCAAGTGGCAAGTGGCAAGAGGCAAGAGGCGGCAAGGGGCGTCAAGAGGCAGCAATCGGCAAGCGGCAACTCAAATTGAAAGACATTCGCATTTATCATCTTTACGGTTTAACTGCCAAAGTGCTTTGAAGGGATAACCAACCAAGTGTAAACCAGAGCAGAGCAGAGAGTAGACCAAAGCAAACATAAAGAAGAGGTAAAAGCTATTTTTGGGGGCTAAAAGGAGACAAGAGGGGAAAGGATTTTACAAAGTCAAACAATGTTGTATGCCATACTATCTCTACTACTCCCTTGTTCAGCTATGTTTTCGCTTGCTTGTTGTGTTTATCTTGACAGTGCCAACAGTAGAACAGCTACAACAACAACAATGAAGATTGGTAGCAAGAAAAAACACGAAAAGTTGGAAAAAAAAAGGTGGCCAAAAAAAAGCAGCATAAACTATGAACGTCAAATAAAACGCATAGAGATAAGAGCTTGCAGCAATTAAATAGACAAAAATATGGCATAGGAATTTCGGATAAGTCGTAAGTCCACAAGGTCCGTAGTATTTTTCTCTCGTAACTTTAAGCTCAACGTTCCTGCACTTTTGCCCACAACAAAAACAAAACAACAACAAAGGCAAGTGTCCATCAAGAGACTTTGCTGACAGAAATATTTGCTCAAGTGGCAGTATACGAACAGAGACGAGACCAAGACAATGAGCCTGGCCCAAATGCTGGGTAAAACAAATGGCTAGAAAAGATTACGGCAGCATTTTCCTGATTTTCAAATGAAATTTTAATGAATGAAAACACCCAGAAAACTTACCAACAGCAACAACAACAAAAACAATGGGCATAACAACAGCAATCAGTGGCCAAATGGAACGCATTTTTGTAAATCTTCTACAAAACAGCTTCTAGTTGATCCAAGCTACTCAAATCAGTCCGCCAAAATGCTGCTGAAGGGATTCCACAACAAAATAACCATAAAAGCAGCTGCTTTTGCACGCTAAAAGCAACTCACAGTTCACTCTACAGATTTCACTCTTAAATATTTATCAGTTTCCAAACAGCAGTCGCAGTGGCACGTGAAATGGAACTGCAAACAAGTCGATGATTTAATACACTGCCAGATAATTTAAATAAGTAAATGTTTATACTATCTTTCACTATTTTTGTTACAGTTCTAGATTAAACTGATTAAAACTTAGTTAACAAAAGTTTACTGAATTATATTTTAAATGGCATTGAAAGTGGTGAGTTTTCGGTTAGTTTTTCATCGAAATGAAATAATAGCTAGGCAGGAAATGCAGGCGCATATTTACAGTCCGCAACATTCAGCAAATTAGTTGAGGCAAACATCCGTCTGATAAAGTTGGAGCTCGCGAACAGGCTGATTAATTGAGAGCAGTGGAGAAGACTGGGAGATAACAACAAAGCAGGCAATAAGTAAAGGAGAGAGAGAGTGGGAGAGCGAGAGGGAGGCTGCAGAGATTGTGATACAATGGAATGATGAGTTTAATTAAATTTCCTTGGCCAGCAATCCTTTTATGGCGCTGCCATTTCCACTGCCAACAGACTACCAAGCCATTGTATGTGTGTGTGTGTGTGTGTGGGAGAGCTAATGAAAATCAAACGTTGCACCACATTCATCTGTCCCAGTGGCAAAGCAGAATGAATGGCGTCGACTGCTGTTGCGACCTCCGAAGCGGCAGCATCTTGTGATTTATTATTAAACACGAATATGAATTTCTCAGGACAGCTTGCTAGGCAAAATGAGCAACAACAGCAGCGAGATAAGGAAACAAAGAGCCAGCACAGCACAATATATGCCACAAACCTGTGTCATTTTGATGCGCACACATTTTTATGATTAATTAAAATTTATGCGGTGGCAACAACAACAAGAAAAACACCAAAAAAAAAGAGCGAAACAAATAAGAAATTATGTTATGCTTATATGACAACCAATTCAGTAGCGACACATTAGGCGCCCAATTAAGTTCTGGCCTGTTTAAGATTAAGGGAAGTCCCCAAAATTAACCCCACAACGCCACCAACGCAGAGACACTAATTGTGCTTGAGATTGTGGCAAAAACTATGTCGAGTTGCACGAGCCACAAACCGCAAAAGCGAGGCAGTACAAGAGAGGGAGCAAGGGAGGCAGAGTGAAAGTGCTAGTGTGGGTGAGTGAGACAGAGACGGAGAAAAAAGAAAAGCGAAACGCATTTTATATTTATTAAAGCAATAAAATAAAGTACAACCTGGCCACCCAGTTGCCCAGATAACGTATCCTGGCAGCAAAAGCGGAGAAATATCGCCATGTCATAGCCGTCATGCAGGTCTCTCCCAGAACACTCAACTCACGTACATAAATTCAGCACTTTGCCCCCTTTCACTTCCCAGCACGTGTATGCGGTGTTTGGGTGCTTCTGTGTCACTGTGTGTGTGTAAATTGTTGTTTCACCAGTTTGGACTATGAGTACGCCTACGCCTACGCCAACGCCAACGCCAACGCCATCGTCGCTGCCTGCGCCTTTTGGGCAACTGGAGCGTCCCTTTGCATGGATTTGAGGGCATATGTAACAAGACCGTAGCAATAAATTTAAAATTAACCCTTTTCGGAGCACAGCTTTTGACCTTAGCCCTCTGACAGACAACAACTACAACTGCGACTACGACTACGACGACAAGCATGCGTATGGCACAAAGGTTGCCGTGCATCAATCTATTCCGACTAGTAAGTGAGTTAACAAAAGTCCCATGACCATGCCTCTGACTCCTTTCAACCCATCTGTCATTGAATTGTTGTCAACTATGTTGGAGCAAGAAACGAAAAATTTATTTTATTTGCATGTCTTCAACTTTTTTGTAGCATACTTTTTAGGGCAGCCAACAGCAGCAGAGTGTGCATGTGTGTGTGTGTGTAAGCTTGTGGCAAGATTAGTTGATTTTATGGCATAACAAATTAAAATTCAATTTGCACCTCATCGAAATGTTGAGCAAAAAACTACCATTAAAAAGTTGCTAATAATTTAAACAATAATTTAAGAGCAGTTCGACATACAGAAACATTTAATTTCATTAGAATTACAGTAAAATTAACTTTAACTATTAAATTTACAGCTTTAAAAAGTCAACAGCTTATTTTTAATACCGGAAATTGTCAACACAAAAGATAAGCAATTAAATTGAAACATTTTATTAAAATTCTCCATATTAAATATATAAAATTCAAACGACAAATTGCTTAATTACTTCGAAATTCAACAATATTATGTAATAAACTTTGACAATTCGATTTAATTTGATATTATTATTGTTATTAAATTAATAATATGCAATAAATTTGAGTTTCATAACTTAATTCAAAGGAAATGATGTGCCACTTATTGTATTAAGATGACGTGGCTGAAATAAATGCTATGTAAACGTTGTCCGCACACAGAAGTAAGTTGTCATTGTCTGAACAACAACAACAATAAGAACAATCATGAAACCAAACAACAATAAATAAAATGTGGCTACACACACACACACACAGCGTAAAGAAGTTGAAAAGCTGTTGGTAGAAATGGCAATTGGAAAAATGGACAGGAAAGGGAAAAGAGAAAGAGAGAACGAACGAACGAAAGTGGGGTGAAAGGGAGACATCAGTTCAAGTGGCCAAGTCAAGACAATTCGAAAAATGCTTTTAAAAGGAAATCAGTAAAGAAATTTCGCTTATGGCCAAGTGATTGTGCCATTGGCAGTAGAGGTAGCTTCAGTAGCCAAGGCCAAAACTGAGGCAGAACAATTTGAGACAGCGCCAAAGTCTAACTCAAGTATGAAACGGATTCTGGAGCAGAGTTGGGTCAAATGTAGAGGACTGAAGGGCATAGGAAAATGTAGATGGAAGACCTCACGTTTGACGTTTGGAAAATTGAATTGTTTTAGATTTCGTTCTCATTTTCCGTCGCTTTTCGCTTTTGCTGCGCCAAACAAATAAATCAAATTGGATTTTCTTGTGCACTTAATTTTCAAATAGGAAATTGCACAAAACTTAATCAAAACCGGCTGGAAACAATTGTCTAAAACACTAAGTAGGCTATTTATAGGTTTTTAAGGGAACCCTTAAAACTTTGCATTAAGCACAACAAATTTAGAAAAACTTTTTCCCAACAAATTCAAAACGTAGAATGTCTTTGCCAAATTTTCTGCGTAACGAAAGTCTGAATAGAGGAGATCATGTATTGATCTCATTTATACCAGATTTCATTAAAAATCTAAAAAGTTGTTGTTACTGCTTTAATCTCAAGTTGGGCTGCAAATTAATCGCAGTATTCGATGGATTGTGTGGCCTGGCTCAAACCATTTTGTCCTACCAGGCACTGCGTCCTCTTGAACCCGAACTTTATAAGCCTAGTCGACCAGCGCTGTTTACCCGAGAACCAATTTCTAGTTTTGTTTTTGGCATAATTACCATTATCTGTGCTCAAATACTTTTGGCTGGCGTTATATTGGTAAGTTTTACTTAAAAATTGTATAAATTCTAACCATTTCTTTATTAGGAACGCAAGGCTTGTCTGGTGTATTGGCTCTGTGCAATAACTCTCAGCACCACTGTCTTTGCACTCTACAACATAACTGAACTAGTTTTCTTTGACATTTTCTCACTGGGTAAGTCAAGGCTAAAATATCTTTAATTATAGCTATTAAACTGGGTTTTCCTTAGTCATACAGGGCTATTTCATTATGATAGTACTCGCGTTTTATTTTCAACTACGAAAATCTGAAATTGCTGATGACGAATTCGAAGTTCTTTTCACAGCAAGCAATCCACAAATTGTAGATTAAATTTCTAAATATATATTTGTGTTGTAGACATATTTAAATGGTATATCTTATAATTAAATGCTTAATACTAATGCATAACTTTAATTAAAATGTTAATTTAGCATGCCATAAAATTCCGAAAACTACAACCAATTTTTGAGCTATTAAAATTGACGTTCCATTTTCGTATTTGTTTCTAATATTTACAAATGCAATGTTGTATCGAAATCATAGTTAAATTGTACTAGTTAAACATGCTAGTTATGGTTGCTGATGTAAAAATGTTATTACTTTCGATTCGCGGCAATTTTCGCGCGTTTCAATTGCATTTTTCTCTGGTATTTTAAATTCTCAAAAATTGATTGCATTCGCAGTTTTGGCCAAAAAGGAAAGTAAACAAAAATGTGTTATCTTCGCAGTAGAAAATAATAAACAGAATGTGAAATAACCAATGTTTAATTTGAAAATTGATATTGAATTGAAATTTCATCAAATTGTAACGAATTTCTTACTTTTGCATACGATTTTTTGAGCGGCTCTCGCGAGGAGGATGATGCCGTAGGCGTGCCGCGTTTATTAGGGCGATTCTTTTTGAGTACGATAACGCGCATGGTGCACAATTATATATATATATATATAGATATATGTATGAGTAATATATATTTATATATAGGGTATTTGAAATTTCGTTGAGAAACAATTTGCTGGCACGTTGTGTCTTTTGGTCTCTCAAATGATTTGCCGTTCACAAACGGAGTTGCACATTCAGGACACACGTTTAGTTGTAAGGACAAAATGCAATGCGAGCCACTAGTAGGCGATAGTCATTACGAGTACATAGTTAAATACTAGTTAGATAACTACTTTCTATAGATCAGCAAAGTGGATTAGTTGTTATATACAGTACATATACAAGTAGCTTGCTTATTTTGTTTTGTTTTGTATTTTGTTGCTTTCTATTTATAGCGTTTTAGTTAGTTAAGTGGTTCTAAAAATATATATATTTAATTGTAGTTGTACTTTGTAATTGGTTGGTGTGTGAAAGTGTGATAGAAATACAGATAGAAATGAGTTAGCATATCTTTCTATTTGCTGCTAAAATTAGTTACAAGCATGTGTGTTTTATTGTTAAGTTTTAATTGCTCGATTTGATTTATGACAACCGATTTGGTTTCTATCTAATCGAATGCACTAATTTACAAGTTCGAGTACTTAAAGCAGGCAAAACGTTTTGAAGTATAAACTGACAGTGCTACATAGTAAAATATTATTATTTGTAATTGTTTATATTAATATTGATTGCTTAATCGCTTGTCGCACGGTGCGTATGATATTTGAGATATTTTAAGATAAAATAAATGTAAAGCTATGAATATTATTATTATTATTTTACATATGGTTGCTGCCAAAGACTACACTGCTCTTGTGGTTCAAAGACATTTGTGGCTTTACTTACGGTCAAGTCAAGTTTTAGATAGATTTATAGATTAACAGAGTTACAGTTACAGAGCTACTCGATGGCGATTCGAGTTAACTGAACACAAAAGCCTGCCTGTCCTGCGCTCTGTCTGCTCTTCTACAAAAAGTACGAGTACATTTATATTGTCTTTGATTAACAACAAAATTTGTAATGTGTTTTAAGTTTTTTTGTTTTGCTACTGAGACAACGCCTTAGACTAAAACAAATGTCAATGCATTTCCCATGTGTTTAATTCGTAGAGGATTCTTTTTTATAATTTACGCGCTTTTCTTTCGCTATTTTTGTTTGTGGTTTTATTAACTGTGCCGCTGCAAGTGGCCAGTTGGCAGTTCGCTGTTGCAGCCAATCAAACGTCAGACGCGACGACAGGACAGCGACGGTTTTATTTTGTCGAACGGATGCGGATCACTCAGCAGCAGCAGTGGCAACAACGTTAACGCGACGCGCGCTGTGAGCAACGTTGGGATGCAGGCACGTGACTGACTTGGAGCGACACATGCAGGCTGCTTTTATAAACAGCGAAACGACTGCAACGCGACGATCTGGCAACGCTGCCCATGCACATCAGTACACTCGCACTCGGACTCGTACTCGCACTCGCACTCTCTACTTCCACTGCCACTCTCGCTCTCTCGTTTACGCTCTCACACTCTCTTTGTCTGGTTGGTAAACAGCTGTTTTTGAGCACGACGCTTTGCTTGGGGTTAACGCTATTTGCGTTGGGCTTTTTCCCACCAATAACAACAAATCTAGCCAGAGTTTACACAATTCGTTTGACTGCTCGTCCTGCCAACACGTAAATCGAAATTAGGCTGGCACAACAACAAAAAATCACGCACACACATACATACTAGAGTTTGGCAAATATTTGTGCATTAAACGCATAAATCGAGTTAACAATTCAAGCACGTGCACGTAGTTGGTATCGGTAATTGTAGTCGTAATTCGTCGTTCGAGCCACAACCGTCGTAACACAGACCAAACACAAGCTCATCTACCGCAGAACTAAACGAAGGACGAATGTTTCCGGAGTTGTGCTCCGTCTGGCAGCATTTAGGGAATCCTTTTGGTCACATGCGCACTGACAACAATTCTCAAACTTTGTGTCAAAATCTACAGCTGTTTGACCTACATTAACTGAGTACAAGTGTACTTTGAAGCGTGCAAATCGGCATAAATAGCACAAATTTAGTTAGCAAAATAGCCTACAAAACAAACTAAGGATAGTTTTTGAAAAGAAGGTAAAAAGTTGAGTTGGCTAAGACAAGCAGAAAGTAGACTGTGTCTCTCATTTTAAATATATGCCAAGTAATAAAGCTCTCTCTTCTCTTACTCGCTGTCTCATTGCCATCAACAGGTGCCCCACAAGCTATAAAAAGCTTTCCGTATGTTAAACTTAAAGCTATGCAGAGCTTTCCCTTGAGGTGCCTGTACAGACTAATAAAAGCTTTTCAACACAAACTCACCTGAGCCCGTATGGCAGCCAAGTGTATTTGCTTGGCGCGCAAATCAAATTTCTTCATGGACAAATCCTCCTGTAGCTCGTTAACCTTGTTGTACAGCTGTCCCTCAATGCCTCGGGTTTGTGTGCGATTCAGTGCATCTATAGAATCCTGTTTTGAGCAATCGTAGAACACATGCAAATACAAGTTACTATAACGGTTTGCCATGTTTACACATCAATTTCTTACACACCTGCAGCTGACGTATTTGCAATTCCAATTCAATGGACTCACGCTTAAGTGACTCCAACGCCGAGCGTTGCGACAGCGTCGAGTGGCGGTCAAAGACGAGTTCGTTGCGCAAAATGGGCGTCCTCTCCTGCAACGATTGCATGATGCATGAATATGTTACACCTCATGCATGTGTTTGCATGTTTACATAGGTGTGCGTGTGTACTCACGTTATAGTCGCCTGTGTCCTCTGCTGTCTCGCCGGGCTGCTGTGCCTGCGGTGGTGCAAAGACCCGTCTGGGCACCTTCTGGGCCTGCGATGGTTGCGCCAGCAACCGCACAAAATTAACCAAATCCTGTTGCGGCAAAACGCCACTGCATTGATTTGCCAGGCTCGCATAACGCTTCGACTGCTCGGTGGCCTGCCAAAATATACAAAAGGATTTAAGTGATTAATAAAGGATTGATGTAGTATAAATAGATATATAAACTTTTGGGCAACAGGCAAGTGGGTTAACTTTAAACTGGGAGCTAATAAGCTTTTAGTTGATCAAAGGAAGCAGTAATGGGAGTTGGCTTGGCATTTATCTAAAAAGCTTTAAAGTAAGAGGATTTAGTTGCTTTAAAATATTAATTTAAGAAAACAAGCCATTGAAATTTGTTTAAATTGAAGTTAAGGGTTTGGAAGAGCTGGTTAAAAAGTATTTAAATACTCCTAAAAGCATTTTATGAAGCATTCGATGAATTCTAGTAATTTCATTTGATTTTGTGCCTGCTTTTGTTACTAGCAAAGATATTTGCTTAATATAATTTTATGGCTACATATATTCTTATAAAGATTTTTAATTAAAAATTTAAATCAGCATTTAGTAACTGCTTTACAAAGTCCCATTATACTTCTGTACAGAAATTTGTTTCTAACGAAAAGCCAAAAACATTTGCAGGACCTGGTTCTTTAGGTCGTGTGCCCACTGTATTATTAGTATTATTGCGGCTGTAATGCTCGATGATAAACATTTAATCACCAAAAGCATACCCTGGCGATTGTTTTGTTTGTTTGTTTGATGTCTACGCGCACGCACTTCACATTATATAACATTAAATAAATTACCTGCGCAAATTGCGACCACGGGAGGCGCAATTATGGAAATTATTTTAATAATGCTCAAATTGTACACAAAAAAAAGAGCTTTTGTGGTTGTGGTGCTGCAGTCAAATGAACTTAAATTCCTTGGTGCTGGAAAGTGTGTCAAGATGCAGCAAAACAACCACCAGTTGCTGCAGGTACATTAAAAGGGCAGAGCATGAGGCCGGAGGCCACCACAAAAACCACAATGGGAGGGCCAGTGCACGAACGGTGGCAACAAATTGCGTAAGCTGCAACTACAGTCATAAATCAGTTGGGTGACTCACCTTGGCGGCAATTACATCGGCGC
Source organism: Drosophila acutilabella (assembly GCA_035046005.1). NCBI lineage: Eukaryota > Metazoa > Arthropoda > Insecta > Diptera > Drosophilidae > Drosophila > Drosophila acutilabella. Next base: position 7,002,160 of record JAWNOK010000024.1, on the reverse strand, counting down.
CCTGCTGCAGTGAATCGGACACAATGTTGCATAGATCGTTGTGTATCTCCTCCAGTTCCTGCATCAATTGTGGCAACGTGTCGCAGTGGTAGGCCTCGAGCATGCCATTGGTTGCATGCAATTGCTGCACATACGCATTATGTGCATCAATGTATTCGGTTAACGAGTGTTGGCTGGGATTCTGGCGGTGTGCCATGTGGCATTGCTTGTAGTCCAGGCGACACTGTCATAAACACAAGAATGATACAGTTAGTAATATATACAGACACATATATAAGTACATAATTAAGTGGCATGTGGCAACCAGGCGTATGTGTGCTATATTAATAGCTAAATGTGCGTATGTGTATGTGTGTTTGTGTGCGGCATTAAGAACAGTTTTGTTAAGTACTTAAGACTCGACACTCAACCGAGGCACTTAAGTGTGTATGTGTGTGGGTGTTTGTGTGTGGGTTTCCGCTCATAATACACACCTTTGACAGCTTCTCTTCAGTCTTTGCGATAATAGTCTCAAAAGACTCCCTGTGTGTAAATATTTTGCGACTTTGAACTTTGCGATGAAAGGATTTATCCAGCATTGGTCTCGACACCTGCAAACATATTTTCAAAATTAAATAATTAGCAGCATTCGGTTGTACTCAAAGTATATCAGCTTATTAAAGACGCCTATAATTTAAGCAGCATTTAAAGATTCGAATTGATGTGCTTTTTTGATGAAATATGCTTCAATTCATTACAATGTTTTCATTATTTTCTCTTCCTTTTTTCTGAACGCAACAAAAAATGCAAATCATCTGGTAAAATGCAAATTAAATGAAACACACAAATAAAACAGCAGAAAAAACAATACAACAACTTCGCCAAAGAAGAGAAGTTGAAATAAAACATTTAAAGGGGCTGCAGAGAGGCATGGGCGGCTACTTAATGCCCTGTAGTTACCCAAGTTGTTTTAGAACAAGTGGCATTACTCTAAACAAACCTTTTAACTATTAAGTTTAATGCTTTAAAAGTAATTAAACTTTTTAAAAATAATAATATTTTACTTTAATAGCTCTGCTGTAGCTACTTTGTCTAAACTGCAACTGATTACAGGGTATAAATGTAAAAAGAATTACGTTATGCGTCACTCGCGCATTACACATGCGATTTTCCAAGGTCCCAAAGCTATGGACACCCATACACTAACACACACAATCACACCACACACACATATCTACCCAGTAACTGCGAGCACATTAACCATAATTAATCAGTGTCTGCCCGCGGTCATGAGTATATATGTGGTATGTATACAATTGTATGGTTAGTCGAGCGATTGATTTAAGGATGTCCATTACTCAATTAACGCAAACGAAAGCCACAATCTATTTTAGATTATACTGCCTCTTCCACTCTCTCTCTTTCTCTCACTATCATTCACTCCCTGTCTCTGCCTCTTTGGGCACAGAGCTTAACACAACTTATCCATTAAACTGTCAACACTTAATAGGCCCAATAATAGTTGGCAATTTTTGGCCTTTTCACATCGATTTTCATGCTCACCTGGCGAGAGAGCACGCTGGCCACATCGTTGCAGGCCTGTGAGTCGGTTTCCGCTTCCTGCAGGAATGTTTCCCATGCCTGAAAGATGGCCAGATGACAGGCGGGTCTGTCAACATAAATGTAAAGAGTTTCATGAGTTAAGTGCTTTAACTAGTCGTTAAAATATCTCACATATATATATATATTTATATATAACTTACCTTTCCTTGCGCAACTCGGCATTCTTTTTGCGATAGTTGGACACTAAAGTTTGAAGGGCAGTTGCATGTTCCTCATACAATTGGGCAAGTGATTCATTGAAATCGGATACTGAAAGATGAATTTAAATGAATTTAATTATATGCAGTTAAATTAATTATCATTTTACTATCAGCTACGATATTAAAGAGCTTTAAGTTAGCTCAATTACCACTACTTAAACTAAACTATAAAAGTTTGCGATCTCGTTGTAAAACCCAATTCCTTTTTTTATCGATCCAACTAGCGCACAAAGAGCTTTGCTAAGCATCAATGCATCGGAAACGCTTAAAAAAAACCTAAAACTGAAAGTCGATGACAAAAAAGAGCAGCAAAAAGTACCAACTGTGTCTTTAAGAAATCTTTAAGCCCGAAACTATTTTATGAGCTACACAAATTCATAAAAGTGATACACAAACTTGAATATTAGTGGAGAATAAAGTTCTGTTTGCTTAAGCAGATTAAATGAATTCGTTGTTAGTTTAAAACTAAAATCCAGAAATGCGTAGTTGAAGCTGTGAAAACGGCAATAGAAATTTTAAAATCACTTTTAAGAGATTTAAACATACACTGCTTTGTTGCTGCAAAGTGCATTAGTGTTGGCTGTGTGTGGAAAGCTGTTTTCAAGGCTTTTATGCTTAGCCTGGCTGGCAAGGAATCACTTTAAAAGTGGCTTAAAAGTGTTAACAGACGTTTTAAAGCTGACATAAGCTACTCATTTACTCGCACGCACACACACACACACACACACATACACATTCACATACTTTGTACGGGCTATGACTGCGCGCGTATACGTAATATGAAAAGTCTGCCTCGTAAATGTTAATCGCTTTGAATATTTAGCTACGTCATATGAGCACAACTGTCTGTCATCGCTGTAGCTGTAATCCATCAAATTTACGACTATTTAAATATATATGAATCTGCACTGGCTTTTAACTTTTAACATCTTAGCCTTTCGTTCACCTGCTATCTGCCCTGTGCCAGTTTATGATCCAACCTTCGACCATAAACAATTTTATTGACTTTCATGTGCGCAACACACACATACACTCACACACATCGCCTCAGGAATGCGTAGTGCAGCAACAAGTTGCCTTGAAATGCCTTTAGCAATTTGCATTTTATTGCAAAAACCAAACGAAAATGTCAAGAATCTAAGCTAATTGAAGTGTTGCCATTGAAACTGCAGGAATTTGAATTATTCAAGAGCTGTTGCAACAGCTTCATCGATATTCTTTGCCTCTAGTTCTTGTCTTTCATTTTACTTTCCAAAAATTGTATTAAAAAGTTTTCTGGCCCAGCTCAGCTCAGCCCAGCAGTGAGCAGTGTGTGCTGAAATTACAAACGTGGGACCCCAAATGCAATTTCAAATTTAGTTTCTATTGCTTTTGACAGGATGTGTAAGTTTCAAAAGACACAAGTCCAAGTTATGCCTCTGCAGTGAGATCATGTGTGTGTGTTTGTGGACTAAACAAACATGAAACGTTGAGTTTGCTCGAATGTTTGTTACCCTATTTGCTGTGCATAAATCCCATTTTTTAAAACGACAGCAGGATATACAAATTTACAAACAAGTTGCTGTAAAGCTCAATAAGGCATGTGTGCAAAAGTTTTATAGAAATGCCAAAGCAGCTGAAATGACGCCAAACAGTTTGAGAACTTAATGCCAAAGTGTGACTTACTAAAGTCACGACTTGCAGCTGCCAGGGATGTGTGTGTTATTTATAGAGTGGGAATTTGAAACGTGTGCACATCAATTGTATAGATTTATGGCCAAATCAGAAGGCAACAAGCGGCAAACACCCACACACACATGGGCCAAGACAAAAGGCACAATGCGATTGAAATCAATAAGCCATAAAGCGAAGCCATCTAAATATATTGACGCAAAACAATCGAGAAAAGTTATCAAATAAAACACACACTCACACAGCACAAAAGTAGAATTGGGACATAAAAATAGGCACAGACCCTAAACAAAAACTTTTAGCTTTGTTTAGCCAAACAAAACACAACCATTCACCTGTAGTTATTTCTATGCATAGCTTACCTGTTTTAATTAACTTAAAGTTGACATTGTTTTGGGATTTGAAAGCCTCATTCAAACTGCTGTGACTATAATCCTTTAGGACACCATTGTAGGACGCCATGCTGCCCTGTGGGCTAAGGGAACCACCGCGTGGTCCCCTCCACCCAAAGAATCTACGATTTTTTCGACCACTTGAAGAGTTTGCCAAAGAATCTGCAGGAATCAAAAACAGAATTATTAATACCACAAACCAAATACAATTCATTTCATTTCAAGATAAATATATGTAATAAAATCAACAATTAATTCAAATCAGGCAAAAATTGAAATTAATATAAATTACAATTTTAAAAGGAATAATAAATGAAAGAACGAAATTCCAGAACGCAAACAAACGTAACCAAAACGAATGCAAAACAAATTAAATTTCATATCAAATCTTTTGGCCAAAACGAATCCAATTGAATTGGCGTTAATGGCATTCAAAGAAGCTGTAAGAAAAATAAGTAAATAACACAAGTAACTCAAATTAAAACAGTAGCAGTAACAGTAAGAGTAGTCTGAGTAGTCAGAGTTATACGGTTCGATTTGTTCCTTTTTTCCGGTCTTACTTTTTGGTTGGCATGTCAGGAATTTTTATTCCTCTTTTTTATTCAGTTCGTCTGTGATAAATACAAAAATATATTGGTTTGACGTGCCAGACAAGCTGTCACGCCCCTTCGCTAACCAGCCCCCCTAAGCATGAGTGTTGGTAGGGGGTAGGGGGATGGCAGTGCGCAATCAAACAAATCGCTGCCTCTCATATTTATGCATAAATAATGAGACTAGGTGGATTTTGCTTTCTTGTTTGCCATTCTTTGTATTTTCAGTTGAGCAAACGGAAATTTCAAGTGCTTGGGCGCCCATTACAAAAGTCAACAGAATTGGGGACTCCTCCTTCGTTCTAGCCGAGAAGACATTGTCGAGCCAATTCTCAAATTGAGTCTCATTTCAAATTCAATCGATAGCTCAAGCGTAATATGCTATTGGCTTTACGATTTTTGAGCTAGATCTAATATTGCTGTTGGGGTTATTTGTCAGCTCAATTGTCCAACTGTCCAACTGATTGTTCATACAATATATTTTTATATATATTATTTTTTTTTTTTTTCATTTTGGTGTTGAAGTGAGCAGCACGTGTCGTTGGAGTGCTGCTTTTGGCCACAAAGTACGCTATAGCGTTTGTTTAGCGACGTTAAATGACGCTGAAAAGGAACTGAACGACAGCTGCACGGCATGTGCCATGGTTATAGTTATAGTTACCATTACAGTTACTGTATATTCCGACTGCAATATCAAATGGAATAAACAAGTCTTGCCAGAGATTGCGCTACGCAGCTGGAGAGGAAGAGAGCACGCGTGTGTGTGTTTCATGTTTGCAGCTGGCACTAACACCACGACAAGCGCACGTAGAACACGCTGTTGATTTAGTTTTAGTCGAGTTGAGCTCAGTTGAGTTGAGCTAAGCTGAGCTGTGCTGCTGGTCATCAAATTTGCCGCGCTGTGAACTTTTAAATGAATTCCAAGTGGGCGACAAGTCGGTTTCCATCTTAAGGCATGCCTCACGTGCCGTCGTCGTCGTCGTCGACGTTGACGTCGCCGTGTCGTCTGCGTGTCTTCTCGTCTTCGTTTTCGCTGCTGTTGCCGTTGTTGATTACACTTCACGCCCAGCTAAGCTTGGCATTCATTTTGAAGGCGTCCATCACTGCAGCACAGCAGGATGTGCTTTGCAGCATGCAGTCTCCCATTCTTCTTTCCTTTCCTCGTTCATTTCTAGCTCCTTTGAAAGCACTGCCATGCATTGCCAAGAAATTATGTTCGTGCCCATTTCGCAGTGCAGTGTAAAAGAAAAAAAAAAAACGCCAACGAGTGCGCGCATTTCCTTCACAATCTTCTTGCCCCCAAGCAAAGTGCACGCAATGCAAGGTTAAATCCGACTCTTTGCGTGTGAGTAAGTGAGCAACAGAGTGTGAGTGCGAATGCATGTGTGTGTTTTTGTTTGTTTGTATGTGTGTATGGGTTTGTCCAGGGCATATGGAGGCATGCACATAATCCTATTTGCATGCAAGCAACTCAGCAAGGAACCGACATCATTGCATGTGTGATAAGAATTAGGATAAGACGTCAGGCAGGCAGGCATTCAACCAGTCAGGCACTCGGAATTCCAGTTAAAGTCGAATGGCTTAAACACTCGACTCAAATTTTCTTTTCTCGTTTTGTTTAAAGTTAACTATGCGGAACATAGCACGAATGAGAATTCATCTCGTTGGCATGCGAAAGCGCTTGCATATCCTTGCAGAGATTACTTCAAACCGTTTGTTAAACTATCCATTGCGATTTAGACAATTGCGTTGCTGCATAAAAATGAGCTAAACTTTGTGACACTTGTAAGAAAATTTATCTTGCGCCAAAAAAATCAAAATGGAGATTATTCACAATAGAAGCTTTTTTGTGGCGGCTTGTCGACTACACTGATTTGCATCACTGATAATTATCGAAAAGTCAGTTACAATTGATCTTGCAAAACAGCTGTTTACTTAACGCTTTGAAGTTTCAAAAGAATGTCGAATCCTGCGCATTAACTGCTCAGCAATAAATCAAACGGTTTTATGCTGCTGTAAATCCGTTTGCAGCTCAACAAAGTTGCGAAATAACCTCTGCAAAGTTGTAAGAAAGTGCTATAAAATCATCTCAGAAACTGCAGTTAAAAGCTAGCCAAACTTCACACAAAACAATCAATCAAAACGTACGCAACATTTTCTATATGTATATCTATGTGTGTGAGTGTTCTCTATTTCTTTTTTGTAGCTTGCGGCGCAGCAGCAGCAGCGGCAGCAGCAAAAATAACTGTAAACAATTTGATTAGCTTGTGAAAAAGTAGTTTTTGGGGCACCTGTCACCTTTGGAGTGCGCGCCGCCACCAGCTGGCGTTCCACTGTTTTTGCCAGCCGCCCCACCCGCACCGCCACTTCCACCCGCCTCATCCCACTGCTCGGCACTGCGGGAACGCGCGTTGAACGCACGCTCGCGTTCCTCCCGCGGCGAACGTGCAAAGAGACCGCCACCGGAGCTGCCAGCTGGACTCCGGGTACGTGGCGAGTCATAAACACCAGCAATACCCTCCAGAGGTGGCGAATAGCCGCGCCCATCGGCTGGCGCCGTATTGGGCGTACGTGGCTGTAGCTTGATGACCGGTTCACGTGCCTCAAAGAATGCATCAAAGTTGTTCTGACGTAAATTCTCGCTGCTAAAGACCGGATTCTCCACATGGACATGGACATCCTCACGCAACCGGTGACTCTCACGCTCCCGCGTATCAGATGACGTAGAACGTCCCAGTCGTCCCAAAGGTATGTGTAATTTGGGACGTAATCTCGACTTGCTCGTCGGTGACTTGTTTGCCACACTGCTGCTGGTGGAACGCTCTGGTGGCAGATCCATGGGTGACATGGGTCTTCCCCAGCCGGGACCAAAGTGTGCATGAGTTGGATCTGGCGTTGGTGGCTCCAAAAAGATGCTGGGACTGCGTGAACGTGCATCGAGCGCAACGCCCGATGCACTTGCTCCAGTTCCATAGTCGACTATACTACGTTCCTCGTCGTAGGCGCTGCTGCTGCGCTGGAATGGTGTTGAGCGTCCTGGTGCTGAGCTGCCTCCTTGCATGCTAGTGTCATTATACATGGACGTGCTCAGCGTACGCTGATGTGGCAGCAGTGGCGTCAATGGCCTCGAACGATTGCTACGAACGCTGGAACGCTTGCTGCCGCTGGACTGATTGTAATTGGAGTGCGTAAGGGATGCGCGTGAGGTGCGACGTATGAGCGGCTCCGCAGGTGCTGCAACTGTGGCTACTGGTGGACTGGGAGTCTGTGGCTCCTCGAAGCTAAAGAAATTATTGGCGCCGGTGCTCGATGGAGCAACAACAGTGATTGGCGGTGTTAGGAGTTTGTGTGGTGAGTTGGGCGGTGTGGGTGCGGCAATGGAGGTAGGAATGCGGGGCGGTACAACTATGGACTCGGCTACTGTGCTAACGCCTGGGGTCCACTGTGCTGGATATGTGTCGGTGCTGGTGACGGCAGCGCTGTTAAAGTTGCTGTTGCTGTTGTTGTTCTTGTTGGTGGTGCTCTGCTTGTTGTTATTGGAACTCGATCTGGCTGGAAATTCGATGGGCACAAGGGGCTCACGCAGGCAGTCAAGTGTCGGACGGGGTTTCACACGTGGCGCAAAGAAACCATAGGTCATCAAGATGAGCTCATCGGCGGGATATATTACGTACATTCCTCAATGTCCCCATGTGACATGGTGGCAAATCCTCTCTATGAATTTTATCTCGCTTGCGACTAATCCTTAACCCTAAGTCTAAGTTAATCAGTGGGCGTGTCTGTCTGTCTTTTTTCTAACTATTTTTAAATTAAGTTTAGTTAATTAATTTAATTTTTACGCTGCAGTGTCGATTTGTCTTTTATAATGTTCAATTTCTGTCTCAAAGTCTCACTAACTGAAATTTCAGTAATATAACTAAAGAATTGTACATAAATTATATATATACATAAGAAGTGTTAATTAATTATGTTATTTGTATTAACTAATTTAGCGCGTACTTTATTCAACTTGGGTTTATCACAAAGCGAGTTCGAACTTTTTTTTGGTATCGTCTTGTCATTTAGAGCGCTGCATCCTCGAAAATATCAAAAATATCTGCAAAAGACACAAAGACAGAGCCACAAATTAATTTGTTAATTAAAAATTACATTAATTACGCACTTAATTAAAAAAGCTATCAACGCTTAAAGCCAAAACAAAACAACATTAAATTATTTGCTCATTTCACATACATGTACAATGTATTTTCTTGGCTCATTAAATTGTTTATCATTTGAATTCATTGCGTGGCAAGTTTTTCGGCCAAAAAGTTACGGCCAGCTTTCATTCGGCAGCTTGACAAACTTTTATGGCAGTTAGCAGAAAGCAACACACACACACACACACAAAAGTTTATGCCAACTTTTCACATGTCTTTTGGCCAAGGCCAGCAGCAGTGTGGAGTCCAGCTGTTAGCCCAGTTAGTTAAGGCAGCGTTAGAAAGTTCTGCTCGCAGCCTTATTGACTATTCAATGGGTCTCGAACTGTACTCAAACTGTACACACAAAATTAACACACAAATTAGCTGCTGGCCGATAAAAGGCCAAAGGACGAAGCACTCAAATTATGCGCATAAAAGGATTATTATTATTACCCTGTCCATTATATTAGAAAATTAATGAGCCGGATTAATTGAAATGATAATGATGGGCAATGAGCTGATTGATAGAAAGCAAAGATTTGTGGGGCAGTTAATGGCACAAATCTTGAAAAACTTCAAAAAGCAAAGCGGAGTTGGACTAAAAGTCTTTTCCTCACTGATCATTGCGTAGCAGAAACGTACAGGGATAAAAGCTTTAATCAAAACGATAGATAGAAAACTGCAATTGGTTGGGCGTTTACATGATAACTTTTCATAAGAGCGACTGAACCCTTGGTAAACCGATCATCGCGAATATAGGAACTTGATTTATATCAAAGATTAATGGTCTTGGGCGCCAGACTAAACGCTTGTATTTGGACAAACGAAAGGAGGATTTGGCACCCTACATTTTAATGTTGAGGTCATGAAGGTTTTAATACAAGGTTTACTACATTGTTTTGAAGTGGACTAGCTTCAGACTCATCAGATTATATATTTCTTTCTCTAGTCTTAAAGTCTTACTAAGCTTATTTACAGCCAAGTCAATCAAAACCAGTAGATCCCCGTCACTTCCTAAAGGGTATTAACTAATGATTGAAAGCAGCAGCGCAGTTGTAATAAATCGAGTGAAAAATGTTGCATGTTCATACATTGCACTCGCCAATGATTTATGATGAAAGCGCTAAGAAAACAAACTATTTTCGCTTGACTGATGATTATATCAAGACAAGGATTAAATCAAACCCACCGTGTATTTAATGTGTAATGCGCCTGCAATTGGATTTAAATCGTAACCAATGGCATTCGAAAACACAATACACAAACAAATATATTTTAGCCCAAAGGAAAAGTGTCTTAAGGCAATTGATTTATGGCTAAGACCTGAGGCTAAAGCAAAACCCGAAAACATAAGTAATATTGGCATTCTTTGGCCAGTTTCCAAATGAAATCTAAACGGTAAACGGCATTGAAGGCAACAAACTAACGATTAAATTCGTATTGTCATAAGCTGACAGACCTTGCCACAAATAGTTGCATCTATCATGTATAAATCCCAAAGCTAAATAAAAATACGAAATAATTTGCATCGATAAATAAATAAATAAATGAATGCGCTATAAATCATGAATGCCTTCCTATAAACGTATGTGAAGGCAATTCTTATGGCAAACTGAATTATTTATAAGTTGCAAGTACAGCAGCGGACATATAAAAATAGCTACAGCTACTGTTGCATGCAACTAACTGTTGCAAAGTGGCACAAAGGGGGCAGCAGAACATTCAACAATGATAATGCGAGTTTGATGTGATGCGTTAACACACACACTCACACACACACACGCGTAGAGTATGCAAATATTTTTTTTCCATTTGCCCTGCAGTTAGAAACACACACACGCTCACACACCTCTTTACACACCCACTCTAACCCTTGATAATTGAATTGTTTTGCAGCACTTTAGCAGCTCGTTAAATCTGTCAACATTGATCAATCATCCAGTTGAAAGGACTTTTCTGAGTAATGGAATACCTTGCCACCAAAAGGGGGCCCAAAGGGGCACAAAAAACGAGCAACTCTTTGCCACCGAGTGACATTGAAAATAAGCTATGAATTTCCCACTATATGCTTACAGAAAGGGGTCGAAAAGAGGGGTCGGGAGCAGGGAGGCAGAGCAGCAGAATGCTCTCGGCAGCAGCAAAGCCATAAAGCAAAACACAAAGTGAAAGCAATTTAGCAAAATGCACAAACACATTCACAGCAGCAACAGCAACAGCAACAGCAACTACAACAGCAGCAACAAGAACAACCCGGCAACAATGAATGCTCTGGGCTACTTTGCCGACATTTGTTGTGCCATAAAAGTGCAACGGTAACTATATAAAATTAATTAACTACAACAAAACAATGAGCCAATCTGACACAGTCTCACAATGACTATGACAGCGCCGGCGGTGAAACAAAAAAAGACATAGACGTAGAGGAAGAGGTAGAAAGGGGGGTGAAGAGGGTATCTAAAGGGGATGGAATTCCCAAGTCAGACGATTGCTACTTTGAAGTACTCGTGCTTATCATTCACGACAAGCCCAGCATGAAAATGAAGGCGGCAACACAATGAAAACAGCGCAGGAAATTTCTGGGCACACAGACGGTTAAATACCCTACATTACCCTAAATAAAAATATATAATCAAGAGTCTTTTTGGCAGGACTAAAGCTTGGAATGATTTAACTTAGAGAAGAAAATAAAACAATAAGAAAACATATTTTAATTTATTCTATATTGTTCCTTGATTTATAAAGTATATGTTCTTTTATAGATAAAATATATTTATGCAAAGGCTCATAAATCAAAATTAGTTCAGATTAAAAGTACAATAGCTGAAGAGTTGTCTCAGAAAAGCTTCGTACAAAATCGTTTCAGTTCAATTAAAAATAAATAAAGTCATTTTAAACGGTGAATTTGCTAGCTACTGCTTCAAAAACTCAAAATTAATTTGTATAGCAATTATTTTAGAATTTTATTTGAAACATTTTATTACAAATTGTATTTATTAGCTCCTAAAATGCAATCTATTTTCAACATTTTTCTTTAGTTAGCTATGCAATAAAAATACTTAAAATAATAATAACATTTTAATCAACTTAAATATGCATTTTCCCAAGACACGTTAATTTAATAAATTTAAAATAATAATACAACAAATCTACTAATATTTTAGATTCTGTACTTTAACTAAAGTTCTGTTAAGCCGTTTTAAAAACTCACGAGCTGCTTTAAACACACTCGCTATTTATCTTAATCCCCCTACTTAACTAAGGGGTTTATTTGCGAACTAAATCAAATCAAAACAGTGCATAATAAGCTTGTTATTTTTAACAAATTTGTAATCTTTGAAACTGCTTATTTGTTATGTGAAAACATTTGCGAATCTCCTTGAGTCTTTCGCACATTCACAACTATGGAAGCTGAATATTTTGGCACATTCAACTCATTTATATGCTCGTTGCATGAATGTTGAATGAATCATATTCATATGTGACTTGTAACAAACTGCAGACACCTCACAATCAAACACAACTGAGCATTAAATTAATGGAATATACTAGTATTTATATAATATATAAATAATTGGTACCTTTTAGAAGAAATCAACTAATGACTGGCTGTCAGAAAGTTGAACTGACAGTTTGGACATGGGGAAAATTTGTTGCATATTTAATGATAAAGCCAATATGCCCCAAATTGTACGCTGGGGCGTATCATAATCAGGAAGCGCGACAGCAAACGGCAAACGGCGAAAAGAGTAGCAAACAAAAATTGTTATAAATAAATAAAACAAGCAACGCGTTGGCTACTACAGCTGCTACACGGTGTTCGTATCATGCTTTGGCGTCTGCCCCAAATACCCTTGCCACTCGCCTAGTCACACACCCCCCATTTGCCCCTGCTATGCAATTTTGGCAGCCTCTGCATTGGCAGCGAAGCGACGCGACGCGACGACCTGACAGCGCCCAAGCAGAGGAAGCAACTTGACTCAAGTGCATTGTCAAGGTACGGGCAACAAGCAGAGAAAACACACAGACAGTTGCACAGATACACCTACAACTACAGCTAAAGATACAGATACAGCTACAGCTACAGCGTTGCATGCATAATTGCTGTAGTGAATTTCTAGCATATTTATTTATTTATTTGTATTTAGATAAACTGAATTGAGCTTTTCTTTTCTTCATTACATTGCTTGTAGCCCAAAGTACAAAATTCTCGAAATTCTTACAATGAGCACAATATATAAATATAAATACATATGTATGTGTAAGGCTAATCAATTGCGTAAGCTGCCTTCAAGCGCACAAATGTTACCTCGCATAACAATGAAGCATTTCCATTCATTTTCCTGTCTTTATAATAGGCATTTTCCATCTGCAAAGTGTATGAATGTGTGCCTGTCTCTGTGTGTGTGTGCTCTAATGCCTCATAATTCCCTTATTGAAATGAGTTTGGCTTACGAGTTGTTCTCGCTCGCTCCCTCTCTTAGATTCAGATTCAGATACAGATACAAAAGTCGCATAGCAATGAAAAATGACAGGTAGTAGACAAAAGGGAAAAAGTGATGGCTAAGGGAGAGAAGGAGGCAAGGAAAACTGCTCAAACCCTCAGCAAAGCTGTCGAAAAAAGCAAACTCAATTTATGAAAACATTCATGCAGCAAAACACTCACACAAATTGCGTATACGCAGCGTGGGCCCGTTTTGAATCAACATAAGCTTCAGGCACGCCCCCCCAACCGCCCAGCACTCCACCATAGCTATCACAAGCTGTACATAAATAAGTGAATAAGTCTCACAGACTCTCAACTTGAAAGGGAGATGGACAGTGGAACTTTTTTGCTCATGTTTTTCATGTCCGACAGACAAAAAGGTAGCAAGGTAAATGGTAAACGCATTAGGCTAATTAGTCGTTGGCCAGATTAATCATTGATTATAGTCGAATGGGAACGGGAAGAGGAACTGAATACTCACCGTTAAGAGCAACTGCAATGGCATTGAATGAAATCCTTTGCTTGAATTTATGGCTGACATTTTAAGATGTTTTTTTTTATTTTGTTATTTCAACGAATTTCGCACTTTCGCTATTTTCTAGTGTCGTTTATAGCACGTAATGTTTTGTGTATTGTTTGTTATTGTTGTAGCTTTGTTTGTTTGTTTTATTTAAGTTTTTGTTTGTTTGTTTGTTGCTTTCGTTTCGAGTCGATCACTTTTTTATTTAGTGGCGTGTTTAGCGCCAGTAACACATACAACTACACTTATTCACACACTCACACTAAACACACACACACAGGCACGCACGCACACACACGCAGCTTCGAGGGTGTGAGAGGCACACAACACTCAAACACACAGCACCAAACACTTAGCGCGCACAGACGCCGATCGACGATGAATTTAGACTGAGGCTCAGCAGCTGTAAATTCTATTTTGACAATTTTTGTTTTTGTTCCGCTTTTCTTTCTTTTTGCTGTGCTTTCGTGCGATTCTCATGGCTCTTCGTGTGTTTACTCTTCGCATATTGTTATTGAAAGTGTGTGTATTTAAATATATATTTAAATATATATTTCTCTTTTTAGATATGTATTATATTGGATTGTTCTTTGATCTTATCAATTCACAATTACTTGGCCACATTTTGACCCACACACGAGTTGATAATCTCTTTACTGTACGTGTGTGTGCGCGGTAGTGAGTGTGTGTTTATTACGCGACGTATACGTGTTGTATAGAATTTGTTAATGACGTCGCCAAGAGCGCGTCGCTTGTCGTCTATCCAGCCAATGACGTCACCGTTTGTCACAGCTGTCACGCGCACAGTATACACTATTTTTAGTTGGCACGGCCGATGCCACAGCAGCAGCAGCAGCAGCAGCAGCAGCGGCAGCATCAGCAAAGCTGCTGCTAATTTTCGCAAGTGTTTTTCTTAGCGCTTTTCTTGTATCGGCCGGTGCTGAAAATAGAAAAGCAAAGTAAAAAAATCAAGAAATTGCTCAGTAGATGTGTGTGATTGTGTGTGTGTGTGTATTTGTTCGAAACTCATTGAAATGTTTGCGCGTACTTAATTTTAATATACGTAAATAAAACTGGCAACAGTTGCAACCGCAGCAGCAGCAGCGGTGGCAGCAGCAGCAACCGCAGCAGCTGATTACTCATACGTCCCGTCGGCGCACAAATTAAATTGCATTAAAATTATAAATGGCATCACGCGCGTTTCATTTCCACAACACACACAACATTTCTCCATCATCAGAAATGCGTGAGTGTCAAGACAACACCCGCGCAGATCAGGTAAATGCATCTCCTCATATACATATATTTTTTTGAAGGCTTCGCTAGCCCAATTTCTAATTATTATTTATGAGGCCTGTCATCAGGCATATATAGTTATGCAGATATGTTTATGTTCAGCTCTGTCTGATGACGACATGCAAATTCGCTGCGTGACACAACAACAACAAAATTTGCACTACTCAGCACGTTTCTGCCTCAGCAGCCACAACAAAACAGAAGCAGAACAGAAGCTGAACTCGGCATTTTAGACATGAATTCCTTTACGAACATTTTGTTAAATTTTTGCTAAATATAAATTACAAATTATTCAAAATATTTTATGCAAAGCATATGCACAAAACAAAAAAAACGTTGAGTCAATTTATGTGCCACTTTTCACTTTCCATCACATCTGTTGCTGCCCCATAACATGTTACTAACAGCTGTTAAACAGCCAAAAGTCATGGAAAACTTAAAGTAGAATTTTGAATTCACTTCTTTAAAACATTCGCTTTGATTGGCCTGGTCAATAGCTCAGAGTTCTCAGCTTCCAACCTGCTGGGATGAATTCAAATCTGAATCTGAATCTCATCATCTCTTGCCTGTATCACTAATAACTTATAGTTAAAACTCTAATTAAAAAAAAAATAATTAATTAAAGACACATAGTAAAACATTTGCAAATAAACTTTCTACTGTGTCGCACTATTTTCTATTGAAAAGCTTTTAAATGGCTTTAAATTTAAGCGATTTTAATAACTTTTAGCTCCACAGAACTCCAAATATGTAACCAGCTTCTAGCTTTATTAACAATCCAATTTGCCAAGTTAAGCAAAAAGTTTGGGCTGAAAAAATGTGCGTTAAACTCAGATTATTTCTCAAATTAAAACACCAAATAAAAAAGGCAACCAAAAATAAACTTTTCAGTAGGTAAAAACTCAACTAGAGCTGTCAACTCATGAGCGTAAAAATGTTCGCCCGTGAATTGCAAATAAAAAGTTTTTCTAATTGGTTTTCCACCACCACCACCCCAAAAGTAAAACAGGTAGATACTTTTGTATCTTTCTGGCTGCCACTAAAAACACGGCACAATATTAATAATTGAATTATGAATTCACCTTTGATATAAAGTTGACTTTAATCGTATTAACTTAGACTAATGTGTTAACGACATCAGCGCATTAGAATGTCATTCCCCTCGGTGGATTGGGATTGTAGGGCGATGGTTTGGGCGGCAACTGTAGTATAGGTGTGCGCGGTATGGCTGCGGTTAAGGCCAGGCCAAGTGATAGCAGCAACAGTGGCAGCCACAAAACTTTAACCACATTGAATTGCATCTTTGGACTGTTGGGCTGACGAAACTTGATTGATGGCAAAGCGGTTAAGCCGTCTCGCTTTTATTTGCTAAGCCCGCATGCTTATCAGCTGAGACGCTGATGCTTTGTCTGTGTGGTGTGATAAGACAGACAAATGTCGGCGGCTGCTAAACAAAAGCTGATAACTGATGCTCAGACTGTGGGGTTTACAGCAGGGACAAAACCGCGAAACCAAAAAGAAAAGATTTATAAAATGTTTGTGGGGGAATTTTTAAGTTTGCTGGAAGGTCATCAACACAGTTGCTACTGTGTCAGCAAGTCACTGTGCCTGCAGCCCACTGTGTGCCACCGTGTCACTGTGACACCGTCTGCCTAGTCAGCCACTTTATGTTGTTTTTGCATTGCAAATTACGAGCAACAAACGACGTCATTCAAAAGGCAACGTCAATGTGCGTCAACACAACGACACGCCCACATAAGCAGCCCTCTTGCCCTTGTGCCGCTTGTGTTGCACCCTCTAGAAAGTTGTTGCCACCGATAATGCCCCTTTGGCTCTATTAAAGCACTTTGTTAGTTTTTGCACAGCTTCAGTTACAACCAAAGTGGGCACAAACAAGGCAAACGCGTACACTGCCACAAAAAGTGTGTAATGTAATTACAAATTAGTGCACAGAGTTTTCAAAAAAGGCTGTGATCATTTTAGAGCCAATTTGTGGCAAATTCGACTAAAAATTTATACATTTTACAGACCTTAAAAGCTAAAAGATTTATATGCTACTAAACTAACTCCAAATAAATAAATAGCTATTTTTATTAGATGTATTTCTTAGCTTACACTGCTGCTAGTTGCTTTAATGTATTATATTACAAGTGCTTTTATTTTTTAGAGTGCTTGCTGGCATCTTTGGCAGTGACAGCTCTTCAGTTTGACGCCCTCTTAAAAGAGCAACTGAAAATTTCCAGCGATTTTCCCATGCACTTTACCACTTTGCGGTTAGTTTTCGCTCGCTGATAAGGCAGTGAACTGGGAAGGGGTGTGGCAAGTGCAATGTGGCATGCCTCATTAAGCTAAACAAACTGTTACCCCAAAATGCTCTCACTATGTGAAAATCAATAAGATGATGGAAATGAATTTATGGGCTAATCAAATATACAAAGCATACATCAAGTGAATCTACATAAATCCCCAAATGGCTCAAAGCCACAAGATCAACCAGCTAGCAATAACAATAGCAAAAACTTTAAAAGCGAAAATTCAACAACAAAATAAAAGGTAAAGGGAGGAGTGTGGAGGGTGAAGAGTAAAGAAAAGCGAAACTTTTATGCAGCTAAACAAAACGCGTAATGTTTACTTAACAATCGATATAGCCGATGCTGCTGTGTTGGCCAAAATGTGTTGGCCATTGCTTCCTATAACCATAAATCAAAACAAATGTGTTAGCCATACCCAAAAAAAAAAAAAAAAAAGAATATTCGAAATACATTAATCGATTTTCATTGCTAACGCATAAAAAAATACATTGGCTATTGTTTACAGACCAACTGTGGAGATAAACAATTGCCCCACAAAAATTATAAACAAAAGAAAATGCAAATAGTATAGACTACTATATGGAGAGTTGGATATCGAGTAGCGCATTTATCTATTTGGCAATTCGTCAATATATACACCATAAGTTATACTTGTATATAAATAAACTTGCGTCATTTTCTCAGACTTACATAACTACAAAATGTTATATAAATAATAGGCTTTGCTACAGCGCAAGATACTACGTGAAAATGCTGGAAAAACCAAGGCTGCTGCACTTAGTTCCCCAAAAAAAAAAAAATTCCTTGACATTTTTCTTCAGCTTGGCATTTTCCTCATTGCTGCGGCTGACATTTTGAATTATTTGCTGTAAATTCGTGTTGTTGTTAGGACCTATCCCGAGGCTAACGACCCGTAGCAACGCAAACAATTCAGTTGGAAGAACTCCCTGCCCCTCCCCACTCCCTTTTCCCTTTGCCTACCTACCCACCAACCCTCTCATAGTCAAGATTTTTCAAATCAGCGCCAGCGAAAAGTTGAAATTTTCCTGATAAGCAACAACGAACGTCAATTCAATTCAGACATAAAAAATAAAACGATTCCCGTTTGTATTTAATAGCAACGGCATGAAACTCCTAGTTAAATATAAGTGTATTTGTTAATGAATCAATTCATAGCTGTATGCTATTTGATTTAATAGAAACCCAGTTAATTATTCACGCATAAAATGAAACAAATATTTCAGATGACAATTGCTATTCAAAATTATGTAAATTTAAATGATTTTATTCAATGCAATCAAAACAATGGCAAACAAAATTATGAGTCTCTTTATTGTAATAAATAGCTGCTTTAAATTAGAAAACTAATTGAATTTATGGCACAAAAAATAGAACAATTTAACGGCAATTAAGACGTCATATAAATAAAGATAACTTTCATAAGCAATCAAAATTTACTAATAAATACTAAGAATATTTTCCATAATCAAATATTGTACAATAGTTAATTAAATTTACCAACTAACGGCTGTTAAATAAATCATAAAGTTATAACAATAAATTATAAAGCTTTGTTTAATCCAAAGAAAGGCTTACTTATACAACTTTAATATTTTTAATAAAAACCCAGGCGTATGCGCAATAAATCGTTTATATTTATTATATTCAAAACTCCATCGATATTTACTTTTTCTTTATTTAAATCATTTAAAACAATGTATAAACAATCAAAATTTACTAATACATATTAAAAATATTTCCATAAACAAATATTGTACAATAGTTAATTAAATTTACCAATTATTGGCTGCTAAATAAATCATAAAAATATACCAATAAATTATAATGCTTTGTTTAATCCAAAGAAAGGCTTACTTATACAACTTTAATATTTTTAAAAAGAGTCCAGGCGTATGCGCAATAAATCGTTTATATTTATGATATTAAAACCCCATCGAAATGTATTTTTTCTTTATTTAAATCTTGTTGATTAAAGCACATACGTATACTTAATTTATTTTTTAATATCCCTATTGAATGCATAATGAATTGCACAATTTGTCAATGAAACTCATAAATATCGCTCTATTCAAATGATGCTATAATAATGCCAATCAATTATTTAATGCTTTTGCTTACGCTCTGACAGCTTTCACTGAGTTATATTGATATATGACTACTTATAAGCTTAAGGAAAGCAACAACAACAAACTTTGTGTTCAGTCGGTTCATGGAGTTAAAATCAAATTAAGAGTGAGCGCTGCACGTGCAACACTCATGCATAAACATGTAGAGTATGTCTGTGTGTGTGTGTGTGTGTGTGTTTGTGTGTAGTTGCCACAAGGTGCTTCAAATGCCAACTCTCCAGTGGCATAAAACTAATTTACAAGTTTTTGGCGCTTGCAAACGAGTTTGAAATTTGAGCGTCAGTTAGAAAGATGTGAGTGGAATACTTTATACACACAAACACACACACACACACACACGCACACCCTCTGTCTGCATATTTAAAGCGTATTTATAGAGTATATAGTCAGCGAAGTCAGACCAATAAAAATGCCAGAGAATTGTGAATAAATAGGCAGCCCAAACAAAGGCTGGCATAAATATGCATTTCTCTACATTGCGTTCATAAATAAATTCGCTGGCAAAAATCATTTGGAGTGAAATGGAAATAAAGGAAAAGCTGAAGACTGACTAGAGACAAGAGTCATTTACTGCTGCCGCTGCTGCTGCTGCTGCTGTGTAACGGAAAGGCAACACCAAGTTCATTAGGTATGTATGGGAAGTCTAGTCCGGGGAAAAGTGGCATTAAGCACCTTTGCTCCAAAATGGCTGCCATAAATGTGCCAGCTCATTTGTGGGGTGGTCTGGTTGGCACCTAGGGGTTGTCGAGGGCTGTGGCGAGGGGTCGCTGCCTCTAATGTTATACAGACAAGATGAAGCGATGGGATCTTTCCAACTCCCCTTGGCCTACTCCCCTCCCGTATGTGTATCTTATATCAGTTGCTTGTCTGGACGGACAGGTGATAATGAACACACTTTGCTGGCAGGTAGCCTACAGGAGCTGTGCTGCTCTCTCTCCAACTGCTGTACTGGAATTACACACATGCTGCCATTTAAGCAGTTAATGGTGTGTTTAAAGCTAATTGCCGTTGCCAACTGTTGGTTCTTTTGGCCCTCAACAAAAGCCTCGTCTGCTTGTTTATTAACTTTGCAATTTATTTTATGTACTTTTTGTGTCGCCTCTGCTTACCGCAAACAATGCAAAATATACTGAATAATACATGACAATGTTTTATTGTGGTCTTTTCAGCCTGTTTTTCATACCCTATAATTGGCATATGGGCAACAAAAAACAACTCCAAATTAAATTAAAACTTAATTCGTTTAAATCAAACAAATTTAATTGTATTATTATTCATAGTTTCATTTATAAACATTTTTCGTAACTTAATTTATGCTTTCCTTTGTCAATTTATCACAAATATTTGTAATTAATGGCAACTCAATTGTGCTAGCCAAAACCGCTGTAATATTTCATTTAATTAGTTTAAAGTCTTTAAAGTCTATGGGCTGCTTTTTATACCAGTTTTTTCTACGCCAAAGTTAACAGGATATCTTTTAGTCTCTGCTCTTTTTTCTGCCACAATTTCTGACCTTTGTTTTATGCAACCAGTGGGAATATCTCATTTGCTTGTACCCTGTTGTCATAGCGGCTGTGAAAATGTTATTGTTTGTGACCAAAATGAGGCTGGAGGCCACAAAAATGAGACTGACAGCGGCAGCGGCTAACGTCAGGGCCATCAGTTGAGGCTCATGCTCACCTGACAGTTAATCAGCACACACACACACACACACTAAATTTGCCCTACAGCCCACCCACACACATACCCACACACATAAGCTAGAAAATGCTGTTTCAACATTTGCTTTCTTCTCTTCGGCTTCGGCACTGAAAAATTAGTTTTCCTTTATTGAGCCGCCAGTGATTGCCACAGCGAACGTGCTGCCAATTTTGGCAGGCAACGTGCAGCTGAAAAGCCAAAAGGTTGCATACAAATTCCTAAAAAGCCAAGAGAAGTAAAGGAATCCCAGCTTTTGTTGGACAGTGTTTGACAGCAGGGCTTTGTGCTGTGCGTTGTCTGGGCAACACGCTGCGTATACGTAACGTAAATCTAATTAAATTCCATGCAGCTGGACAAACAGACACTTGTTGGCTTATTTACAGTCAGGGCAAGTGGAAAATATATCACCAAGAGCAATTGGTTGGCCTGCGGTGTAGTTCAAGAGCGCACATTGATTGGCATCTTGTGAGATCAGCAGCAGATTGAGGTGATGTTTGCCGGCTATTTTGGGGGAATAATGTGAAAATGGCAGCTGTGCTTAAATGCTTAACAAGGCTATAAGGCTGCTGGCCATTGCGGTCATTGTTTTGTGCCCACACCCCATAGAAAAGTGCCCCATTGGCGCTTTTTTTTTTAGAAAGGTGGGCGCGGTTGTCGTTATTAGCATGCCATCAGAGCAATGGCGACGACGACGTTGAGGAGGAGACGCACAATTTATGCAAAACGTGCTCAAGTGGCCCACATCGCGTGAGTGGCGCCAACTAACGCGTTTGTGCCACCTTTTGCCCCCAAAACCCACAACAGCACCACTAACGGCTCATTATCAGCGAGCATGAAAGAAATGTCTAAATTATATAGTATATATAAAACATATATATATATTATTGTGGCTCCTCTATATGTTATTTTGGGCAGGAATATTTGGCATTGCTTTAAAGGTTTCAGGTACCAGAAGTACTTTGAGTACTTTCAATGCCAAGCGTCAAAATAAATGTTAAGGTCAACAAACAAGTCTCAAATATTCACTTTTTGTAATTGGATGCTGTCGTCTGTGACTTTGACTCTGACTCTTACTGTGCATACCTTTAGATGCTGTCACACACACACACACACTTAGAGCTATTGTGGCACTCTGCAATACGCGTCAGGGGCAGAGAAAAAGAATGAAATTTAAGCTACAGGCGTGTGTATCGACTGTTAAAGACCTCTTACTCTGCCTGACGAAAACTATTAGACGGTTTTTAATATATTTAGTTATGATTGTTAGTTAATTTAAATATTACTTTTATTATTAAGTGAGTTTTTTCTTCAAAAACTCAACAAATGCAATATTTTTCTATAAAAAGTACTGATGTTTCAGAGATTGAACCCATGGATGGTATTTGGAGGCTGTCCAACCCAAAGCAAACCTTGATTTTAATAAAATACCCAGTCTACATTAGTTGTGGTTTCGTTTTAAGACATCTAAAATAACAACAAAAGTGTCTTACTATTGTTTTCCAAGCTTGATTTCGACTGAGTTTGCTCTTATTCTTAGTTTTATGTGCAGGCGAATTGGACTTGACTCCAGTTTGATATATGCCAGCTAAATGTAACACATAGACCGACTTTCATTACAAATTTGGTAGCTCTAGCTTTCATTGGCTCCGAGATGCATGTATTTAAACAGAGTAACACCTTATCGATTTGTCTGCTGAAGCTGATCAGTAATACATGATGATCACATATACTTCTAGGCTTCTCCCACTTCCCCCACTGCCCATTACACACACACACTTCTTTCTAATGAACCCATTATACCTTTGTAGTATTGCTAAGTACGGGGTCTTGAAAAAAAAAGGAAAAGCAAAAGCAAACAAGTAAGAAAGGCTACAGTCGATCGAGCCGACTGTAAAAGACCCCGTACTCCGATAGTATTGCATTTTATTTAAATTAAAATTTTCAAATGAAATTTAAAAAAATAAAATTAAATATTTACATTTTGAATTAAAATTAAAAAATAAATAAATTAACAACTGTCATCGTCAGCACTCGAACCCGCGATCCAAGCGAAGGTTCCACATAGCGCCGCAACTCTATCAGTTGCACCACACCCCTCTTCTATCATTCTTCCGATTATTTGCATATATGTATGTGCACACATACATATGTGTGTATGTATAGCATTGGTCGGCGCGGCCAGCGGCTCCGGGCAGCGCTGCCGCCAGCAGGTAGAGAAAACGTTCGAACATATGTTTGTATGTTTCTGTGTTTGTTTGTATGTGTTGCGCGCATGCAGTGATTTTGCTTTAAAATAACTTCAACTTTGAACCGTAATTTCTCTGTTGTTTGACATAGGATTTTGATGCCACTTTCAGGAAAGTTAGAAATAGTAATTCTCTAAGCGTATGTTAAATTACAACACTGTACTATTTGATTTAATGCCTGAAACAAGGCATTGAAGCTGGAGAGTCTTTTATTTCTGATGAGCAAAGGGGGCGTGGCAGCTCAAAATTTTGAATGGCGTTATATTAAGGCTGTCTCTAGGAACCTGTATACCAAAATTGGTGCTCCTAAGTGCTACAGTTACTGAGATATTCGCCTAAAACAAAAATTTTCTCGAGGTTTGTCTGGTTTTTTGCTCATTGCGGGGGCGGTAGGGGGCGTGGCAACAATTTGAAATAAACTTGATCTGCTTGACATAATAGCGGACTTTCATTGTGAATTTCATGGTTCTAGCTTTTGTAGTTTAAAAGATCCAGGTGTTCATACGGACAGACGGACAGACGGACAGACGGACAGACGGACAGACGGACATGGCTATATCGACTCGGCTGTTGATGCTGATCAAGAATATATATACTTTATGGGGTCGGCCACGCCTCCTTCTGCCTGTTACGCACATCTCGCTTCTGACAAACTTAATAGACCCCCTTTACTCTTTTTTAAAGAGTACGGGGTCTAAAAAGGAAAAACAAGTTCGTAAAAAGCAAAACTCAAATTGTATGTGTGCATGTTGTTCAGTTGCCACCGCACCCAATTCGTGTTGTTGTCGTTGTTGTTGTTGTCATAAAGTCCGCGTGTGGGGGGTTTCATGGTGTTCCTTGGTGTTGTGTTCAGTGCTGTTGTGTTGTTTGTTATGCTCCTGTTGTGCTCCTTTGTTCTGCTCAGCATTCGAGCGCATTGTATTCTGTTTGTTTTATAGTTATTGCTTTTGTTTCGCCTTCAATAGTGCCAATCCCCTCTCAAGCTCCACACCCCCCTTTATCGCAATTTTATGCACATTTAATCTTATGACAGACAAAATGTTGTAAAATTGTTTATGGCACTTTGTGACATGGTCAGTTTTTATACATTTCACAGTAACTAAAACATGTATGCGCACATGTGCTTCAACCAGCAAGTAAACAGGATTCAAAAGAAACTGTCAGGTGATCAGGTAAATATCTGCCATAATGCTAAGTTAACTTTGAGCTGAGCTGAGCTGACTACCCTATGTGGTAAGACGTCAAAAGCAGTGGTGCACTTTTCTTGTTAAAATTCAGCTTTTTTTTACTTTTTGGTATTTTAATATTAAAGTTTTTAACAGCATAGTTCAGCTTAGTTGCAGCTGCTAGCTGTAGAGACACTCTTAGGTAAACATGTATGTATTTAAAATGTTTTTCTAGCTTTATTAGTTGCATTCCTTACTCAGTTACCTAATTTTGCTAGCAACTTTTATTTATTTGAATTTTTTAATGATTTACTTTCATTTTTAAATTTGCCTTTCAGTTTTTTACTGCTTCAGTTAATATTTTCACTAGAGCCAATTAAAATGGTTGAAATATTTATAAGCAATTTGTATGTTGTATTTATAAGTGGAACTCTGTTTTTCCCAGAAAAATATTTTATTCAATATGTTTCTATGTTAAATAAAAGGCTTAGTTTGCTTGCACAAAGATTTGTGAAACTTTAGATTAAAAACATTAAATTTGAGGTGCGATTCCTACTAAAGAATTTCTAGATACTCTAAAAGTATTAAGTTATTCAGTGTGGTGTATTAAATGTAAAGTTCTCATCATTTCTGTATACTCTCATATACCCTAAAACCCCTCAAATAGTAAGTGACATTCACTACTTAAAAAGCTAATTTGGTAGCCTGGTTATTAAAATCATTTGCTTTCCACAATTTCCTTCACACTTTCACTGATTTCCGTGTGTGTTTTAGCAAATTTTTTGTCACATAAAAATTAATTTCTTAGAATCTCGAAGAATGCAAACTACTTTAAAGCAGTTTGTTAGCAGCTATTTTTAGTGGCCCCTTCCCCTTGAAAAAAAAGAAAATGCTCAAATGCGTACAGCAAAAAGTTGAAGTACAAAAGAAAGAAAACATAAAAAACTAAATATATGTTTATATTTCGAAGATCAAATAATTTTTTTGACATAAGCAATTTCAAGTTGAAAGTAAGAAACATGAAAAGTTTGTTAATTATTTTAATCGCAAGTGAACCCACCTGATGAAATAGTTTAGTGTTGGCTGACAACCTGTTGGTTGCAGTAGCTGATAGCTGATTTCAGTTGTTGTTGTTGTTGTTGTTGTTCCTCTGGCCGTTGTCAGCTGTTGTTATGTATATGAATATTGGCAGACAATACAAGAATCCACTCAGAACAGTTGGCACGCTATTTGATTTTCATGTCAGCGCAGTGTCCAGTTCAATTTTATTTCGATTTTAATCGAAATATATATTTATTTTATCTATTTTGTTTTTGTTGTTGGTTTTTGGCCAAGCTGTCTGCTCATTTAGCCGATGAATGCCGATGCTCTTCTCAGACTCATCGTAAATATATATTTATCTATATGTATATATGTATATGTATGCGTATGCGATGTTTATTCGTATAAATTTGAAAATTATTATTAGTTATTTGTTGTTTGCTTTACGCTTTGTGCTTTGCGCTTTTTGGTTTGGTCTGCAGACACATTTCATTTCATTTTGTTCTATTTACTCATTTATCTACGTGCTTCAGCTATTAAAATTTTCTATATTCCAATTTCTTTTTATTTTTTATATATATTTTATTGTGTGTGCTTCTTTAGCTGGCGTTGCTTCTTGCTGTCTGTTCGGGGTGAAAATTGAAATAAGTTTCTTGTCGAAAAGTCAAGCGTTAATTTATGACTGGAATTTGTTGCCAGTTAGCTCTAGATTTAGTAGTATCTATTCAGCTGTAGTATTACCGTATATATTTATATATAGATTAAGTGTAAGTAGTACTTCTCCAAAAATAGTGTAGTTTTCTTAGGTTTCCTGTTATCAATTTGGTCTGCAGTTAAGTTTAAGTAACGAGCTAGTGTTTGAGTTGATTTAAGTTCCAGTTGCCAGTTGCCAGTTTACAAAATTCGTTGCGCTTGTCATTTATAGATGTGTATGTAGCCAAAAAAATATATGGTAAATATTCATATTCATTTTTGTTTAGGTTAGGCGAACGTAACTCATTATAGCCACTTTGAAACCGAGCACACACACGGCACGACACTAAAAACGGGGCTCAAATTGCTTGATTGCATTAATTATTCAGCTCGTAAGGTAGTATGAATATTTTTGTATACATATATATATCGTATATCGTATTTAGTAAAGGGTATGTATATATATATATTTATGGTGGGGTCACGGAAGGCGTGTCAAACTTCACAAACGAATTGTTAACGCTACGCGCGCGATAATAAAATTCTAGAGCATACTTTCTAGCAATGCTGCACTTTTTGATACGCATCTACACATTGCACTTGTTCAACTCGAGCACACACACAACACTCACACACACACAACACACACGCACACTCACACACCGACACACCAACACACCAACACCAACAACGACACCGACACCGACTACGACTGTTTTAAGGTACTTGTTGTTTCAGCGGCAAAAAAGTGCTGCCTTTAGGCCAATGTCTAGTCCTCTGATCTTATTTCTGTTTTTATGCCGTGTCGCCCTTGCGGCCAACATCACGTCCAGCTAACGACTGAGACAACGCTGCGTATACGCAACAACGTTGACTGACAAACATGCCTATTTTCGGAGTAACTGTTAAGCGCCTGCGCGGTGAGAACAGCACACAGAAAATAAATAAAAAATAAAGAGCGTGTTGCCAAACAGAATCAAGCAAGTGGTTTGCATTTGGGCCAATGGCCCAAAGCAACTTCAAGCATGCTTCAGTCAAACACTAAGCAATTGTTTCATAAATTAACAAACAAACACAGACAGAGACACGCGCTCACACACACAAACGTAATCAATAATCAGCTGCTAATTTGTTGCAGCCAAGCGGCATTTAATTACCTAGCAACATGCGGTGGTGCAGGGGTGCGAGTGCTGCCACAACACAGCAGCGAATCAATTGACTGCCTGCGGTGATATCTGCCATTTGCTGTCATGCAGCTACACATAATGAAATATACATATATTCTATATACCAATATATATTCCTATGATAACAATGCACAAAGCATCTTCTGCTGCTGCTGCTTAGAACTCTACCCAATTCGTTGAGAAAATCGATGCAATCGAAGGGGAGCAAAAGGAAGTAACAACATCCGTTGTTAGTCCTGGTCCTTTTGCCTTCGCACTGGCGATTATCTTTGGTTGCTTGGGTAAAGTGAGCGAAACTTTTTAATTAAAATTCACACGCAATATGTTGCGCATACGCAACGTTGTACATTCATTCATTCAAGTTGAGCTAAGCTCGAAGCTCCTTGAAGCTCATTAGCGTTCAAATTGTGCGCGTATCATGTAATTTAGATTAAATGCAAATTGAAAATGTAAAGCGATTGTGGTTTTTTTGGTTTCAACTTATTTTAGCTGTCTACCTTAGTTACCTCACAGTCTCCCCCTCTCTCTGGCTGTCTGTTCACTTCTCGCGCGCTGCCTGTGAAAACTTTTGTCACCTAGATTCACGCCCAGTGACCAAACAATTTACAAACTCAACTCAAGCGTTGCAGCTTAGTTTATGTTAAGTCAAACACTGACATTAACCTCTAAGTTGGCATTAGCAAACTTGTTAAAATGCCTTGCGATTAAATTATTAGCTACAAAAGTTTGCCATATTGTTGTTGCCCAGTAGCCCGCAGACCCAGCAGCTTTTATAAATATTAATAAAGTCAAAGTGTCCAGCAAAATGTATCCACTTGACACGCTGCTGCTACTACACCTGCCTGTACACAAGCAGTACGCGTAGTAAATTCATCAAGTAAATGGAGTTTGCAAAGGAAAACTGCAAAATTGCTTTATTAAGTGCGCTCTTTAAGTTCTTGTACAGGGCGGAAAACAACAGTTTATGTGGAGTGCGTAAGATAAGACTTGATTCACTAGGTATACATATTTATAAGCAGCTTAAAGTGGCTGGAATATATGGGTATTAAGTCATGATTTGCTTTAAATTAATTGCATAAACTTAAGTTCATTGGAGTGTACAGCAACTGAGCTATTGAATTTACTAAGCTCATGGGGGGAGAGTCTGCTTGAATAAGTTTATAAAATTAAATTATTTGAGTTGCACAAATTGAAACTGAATATTTGTCAAAAGTAAATTTGTTTTTGAAGTAAATATGCAATTTAAAAATAGACATGAGAGATAAATATAAAATTTTTACTTGTAAAACTAAAATAAAAATGTTTTAAGCTTTAGATAAAAGCTTTTTAGTATACGTTAAAACAATAAATTATTTTTTAAAATAAAAATTTTAATATATAGATTTTTTTGAGCGATTAAGTATTAGTTTTCTACGAGCAGATTTAAATTTTACAAGCTTTTCTTTAAAAACATTAGATTAACATAAAACAACGAACTGCTTTGATAATTTAACAGTTTTTTTAGGGCTCCACAGCTACAAATTAATTTTTTATATTTTTTTTTTTTATTAAATATATTTCTTTTGCTATAACTTAAGTCTTACTTCCTCTGAAAACCCCTTCATCTGTGATGACTCTAGCCAAATATTTAAACGCCTTTTGAAATTTGCTGCTGTTTTGCAGTTAATACATGGCCCTCGAGCTTTATGGCCAACTCCTTAGCCCCTTGTTGACCTAAACACTTAACACTGAGCGTTTAAATATTTAAAGACTTGAGATTTCCATATGAGACGCAACTTGAGCACAAAAGAATAAAAGTTTCGATTGCTGCAAGGGAGCAATACAAACATGAACATGGTTTGATTATAGATTTTCCAAAAGGGGCCAAGAACCCGCCCCTTTTTGGCCACATAATTATCTATTAATTGGGCGGCGTGAGAAAGTCAAAGTAGCAAAGTACTAAAGTGGCAAAAGTGGCAGGAAAAAGTCAGTTAACGTAAATTTGTGGCACGTATTGGCAGTTGGAAAGTGCAGGCATGGCCATTATGGCTAACTAAATGAATTGCATGCTCGATAATTGGCCAAAACTGCAGCGTTGGCCACTTCAAAAGTAAACGAACAACTTTTAAACAGTTAAGAGCATTTCATGCTTTTGGGCACACTTTAGCAAATGCCAATGTTTAATTAAGGAACCAATTAGTGTTGCCAACGCTACCAGACGGCTAAAAAGATGGCTAGTAGGAGGGAGACAAACTGAGAGAATTAAATGCCACGTGTAATTTTTAAGCATTTTCTGATGAGTTATGAAAAGCGTTAAGACCATCAATTAAAGCGCCATTAGCTGGCGCCACCTTGTCAACCAGGCCAAGACTAAGAGTGCGAGCGAGAGCGAGAGATTATCTCTATGGCATTGTCAATCAGTCAGTCAGTCAAACAGTCAATCAGTCAGTCGAGCGTTGGTTATTAGTGGCATTAAGGCATACAGCAATTAGGATTTATTTTTGGGGTAACGCTGGCGACACATTATCGATCCGTTTAGGCCATATACTACTTAGCCAAACTCTAATTGCGGCCATTTATGCTGCGTTTCATACCCGTTTCACACAGCCAACACTTCAGAGCATGCCATTTGACTTGTTAAGCCATGTTAGATATATAAATGTATATATTGATTTTGGCCTGGCTCAAAACAAACACAGCCACAACACACACACAGGCAGCTCACAAAAGGCAACAACAACAACAACAACAACAAGTCAAGTCAAGAGTCGGTAAATGTGAATGACAATTTCAATTTAACAATTTGCATGCTAATGTTATGCGGCAAACTTCCATTCAACTGCCTCCATTTAACTGTCGACACACTAAACCACACACACCACACCACCTACCCCTACCCCTCTCCCACACATTCACACACACACACATACACACACGTGCGCTTCTGTGTTTGTTTGAATAATGTGTTGCCTTTTGGCCATTTTATGAGCCATCTAAATATCAGCTTTGAACAAAGTTTATTCATACCCAAATACTGCTGTTTATTAGTTAAATTATAAATTAATTTTTATGCATAATAGACTGGCAGGTAAGTCAACTGTTCATTAGAAAAATGAACAGCACAGGATTAAAAATATATTAAGAGTTTTTAATAAAACTTCGTTATAAGCACGAAAAGAATAATTATATTGTTTTAAATAGATTTTTATATATATTTTTTATAAATAATTTTTAAAATTTGTTTTTAAAAAATTATTAATAAATGTATAATATTTAAATATTTTTTTTAATAATATTTAAATATATTCTAATAAAAAAAAACACTTTTTTTACTTTTTAATTATGTATGAATATATTTCAAAGTTCAAATACATATGTATAATTTTAAAAATAATTTAAGTGTGTTATAATTGCAACAATTATAAAGCAGAGGATTAAAAATGTATTAAGAAAAGAATATTTTTATTTTTGTTTTAAATACACCTTGTTAATAAAATATTTTTAAAAATTTCTTTTTAAAAAAGATAAATAAATGTATTATATTTTAATAATTTTTTGAATTTTGTGAATGATATTAAAATTTACTTTAATAATAAAAACACTTATTTGTTTTATTTTTTATTTATGCATATATATTTCCAATATATAAACCAAATTAAAAAAAAATTTAATTGTTATAATTGCAACCATTTGTATAAAATTAGTTTGAGAATTTATTGCATAATTTTTTTAAGCCACTTCAAACCAATTAGGAACTCAATTTAATCAAGTTATAATTATAGTTGTTTTTAAACAATCAAAAGATTGAAATTTAATTTATTATAATAATTAGTTGCATGGCATTTTTAAATAAATTAAATATTATGTATAAAAGAGGAAAGCCTTTATTTATTTAAAGCTACTCATACAACCCTTTACAGTTCACTTTCCAGAGTATGTGAGCTGTGTATAAATTTCTCCGGTCCAAAATGAAAAGTCGGTTAATTATTATAATGTGCACGTTTTTGGCAACAAAAACCGGCGCAACCCCTTCAAAAAAGGAGCCTCTTGCTTAATCCTGTAAGTTTGTATAAAGTTTCGGTCTGTTTTGGTCTGTTTTGTTTTCGATTAGCCAGGGCTGGAGTACAATTACCCGTGTCCTTTGTTATAAATTCATTAAATTACTAAATTGAAGCGAGCGTCCAAATGAAAGCCCACGGCTCTGTTCAGAAAATTATAAGGTTTATCAGCAATCTGTGTACTGAACTTGTATCGAATTTGCTTGGACTTTAACTTCACAACAGCCAGGGATGCTGAAGACACTCGTAGGCAGTGGGACGCCTATCCGGATCGAGTTCCAGTAAGTATTCCAGAAAAGAAGCGAAAGTCTTGGCATCATAGTCGGACCAGCAATAGGTGTTTAGTAGCACATTTCTGATGCTATTGCGATGATCGCTCATGTTGAGCAACTGTCCGTAATCATCAAATATCTTACGCGACTTCCGGCCCCTCTCTATGAGGTGGCGGGGAACATACCGTAAATGTTCGATAATGGACGCCACATGAAACTCATCACGATTTGCTACATTTTGCGGACGTATACCAAAAAGATACTTTCCAGTGGCCAACTCAAAGCTCACACAGGCTACACTCCAGATGTCTGCAGAGGTCGAATAGCCGGCATCCAAAATGGCCTCAATGCAGCGATAGGCTGGTGTTTGTATCTGCCAGTTCAGGGGTTTGCCCACATAGCAGGCATTACCCAAGTCGGCTATCTTAACGCGTATATCCTCCGGTGAACCATTTCCGCGGGAGAACAGCACATTCTCCGGTTTGATGTCAGTGTGTATGATATTGAAACAGTGCAGATAATCCAGTCCCATTAGCATCTGACGTGTTATGTTCTTGACCATGGGCAGCGGTAGACTATCGTGTGCCGAACTCTTTGCCAGATCCAGTAGTGTGCCATCCAGCAGCTCCAGCACCATACAAGGAGTTGGTCCCAAGGATGTTTCCATGGTAAAATTATCGTAAATTTTTATAACATTCTGTTGTCTGGGATCTGGCGGTTGATTGTAATGCAAATCGCGTAACATTTCTATTTCCATTTCCACCATGGCCATATTAGCCTTATCCTCTCTGGGGATTTTAACAACCACCTCGCGTTTGCTAAAAAAATCCCAGCAGATGAGCACAGTGGACAATATGCCATCATAAATCTGTTTCAGCACATAGTAGCGATCTGCAAATATAAATATTTAAATATTAAATTAAATATTTGAAATTTTATTTAATTGAATTTACCATTAAGGAATTCACCAAGTTTAATTGTTGATGGCTCAAAGTCATCACCGGTTTGGTAATTAATTACCATATCTTCGGCTGCTCTGGCCGCTATGTCAGCAGATGTTTGATTTAAATCTATATCGAATATGTCCCAATCATTTATAGCAGAAGTGTTGGGATTTTCAAGAGTTTCAATCTGTGTACCATTTTGAGTGTTTAGTGGCTCATTAAACACTTCAAGTTCCACTGGATTAATGGGTATATTGACTGACTGAAAAGCAAGTTCCTCCTCTACATTAAACAGCTTATTAGCCATGTGCAAGTGATGTTCTTCATCTGTATCAATTGGCTCATCAGCCATCTGGAAGCTGCTAATATCCAAGCTATCATCTCTTTTGAAATTCAACTCAGAAACTACTGAAGTTTCGCGTGCTTCCATTTCAAAGCTCTGAACGTCTTGTTCCATGGAAGTGTCTGTTAAATCTTCGGGCAGTTCATCGAGCCAGTTATTGCTGACCAAATTCATTTCAGATGGTTGAGAAACAACAGAAGTCTCACATTTCTCTTGTATATCCACTGGCTTGGGTATCATTTCAAGACTTAGATCTTGCTGAGAATTCATGGTATTATTTGCCATATTTGTTGGCAAATTAATTAAGCAGTCAACTAAAGTATCGCCTTCAATTTCAGTTTTCTGATCTACTGGTTCATCTCCCTTTGTTGGGTTAGAAACTTCCTGCAGTTCCTTTGGTGTTTCGTTCATCTTTGTTAGGAAGTCGATGTTTGAAATATCTTGTTCTTGTATCTCCTTAGACTCATGGTCCAGCAAGGTCTCAAGCTTTAAGGTTTCCAAACTATCTTTACGTTCGGATTCCATCTTCGATGGCAAATATTCTGCCAAATTTGTTGGCAAATTAATTAAGCAGTCAACATTTGCTGAAGCGTCGCCTTCAATTTCGTTTTTTGTTGGTCCATCTTCCTTGGTTGGGTAAGAGACTTCCTGCAGTTCGTTTGGTTCTTCATTCATCTTTGATACTTGTTCTACTTGCATCTCCTTAGGCCCATGGCAAGGCATTAACTTCAAGGTTTCCAAACTGGCAATGCATTCGGATTCCATCTTCGAGGGCAAATTAATTAAACAGTCAACTAAAGTATTGCCTTCGATTTCAGTTTTCTGATCTACTGGTTTATCTCCCTTGATTGGGTTAGAAACTTCCTGCAGTTCCTTTGGTGTTTCGTTCATCTTTGTTAGGAACTCCATGCAATTATTCTTGGAAATACTTTGTTCTACCTGGATCTCCTCAGGCTCATGCGAAGGCATTAAGTTCAAGATTTCCAAACTAGCAACGCATTCGGATTCCATTTTCGATGGCGAATTTGTTGGCAAATTAATTAAGCAGCCAACATTTGCTGAAGCGTCGCCCTCAATTTCGGGTTTCTGATCTACTGGTTTATCTCCCTTGATTGGGCTAGAAACTTCTTGCTGTTCCTTTGGTTTGTCATTCATCTTTGTTAGGAAGTCATCATTCCCTGAAATGCCTTGTTCTTGTATCTCCTTAGGCTCATGGTCCACCAAGGTTTCAAGGTTTAAGATTTCCAAACTACCATTGCCTTCGGATTCCATCTTCGATGACAAATTTAATGGAATATTAATTAAACAGCCAACATTTGCTGAAGCATCGCCATCAATTTCGTTTTTCGGATCTATTGGTCCATCTCCCTTGGTTGGGATAGAAACTTCCTGAAGTTCCTTGTAATCATTTCCTGAAACACCTTGTTCTACTTGCATCTTCTCAGGCTCATGGTCCGGCATTAAGTTCAAGGTTTCCAAACTATCATTGCATTCGGATTCCATCTTCGATGACAAATTTAATGGAATATTAATTAAGCAGCCAACATTTGCTGAAGCGTCGCCCTCAATTTCGGGTTTCTGATCTACTGGTTTATCTCCCTTGATTGGGCTAGAAACTTCTTGCTGTTCCTTTGGTTTGTCATTCATCTTTGTTAGGAAGTCATCATTCCCTGAAATGCCTTGTTCTTGTATCTCCTTAGGCTCATGGTCCACCAAGGTTTCAAGGTTTAAGATTTCCAAACTACCATTGCCTTCGGATTCCATCTTCGATGACAAATTTAATGGAATATTAATTAAACAGCCAACATTTGCTGAAGCATCGCCATCAATTTCGTTTTTCGGATCTATTGGTCCATCTCCCTTGGTTGGGATAGAAACTTCCTGAAGTTCCTTGTAATCATTTCCTGAAACACCTTGTTCTACTTGCATCTTCTCAGGCTCATTTGCTGGAGCGTCGCCTTCAATTTCGGTTTTCTGATCTACTGGTTTATCTCCCTTGGTAGGGTAAGAAACTTCCTGAAGTTCCTTATAATCATTCCCTGAAACCCCTTGTTCTACTTGCATCTTCTCAGGCTCATTTGCTGGAGCGTCGCCTTCAATTTCGGTTTTCTGATCTACTGGTTTATCTCCCTTGGTTGGTTTAGAAACTTCTTGCAGTTCCTTTGGTGTTTCTTTAATCTTTAGGAACTCCTTGTAATCATTCCTTAAAATACCTTGTTCTTGCATCTTCTTAGGCTCATGGCAAGGCAAGTTCAAGGTTTCCAAACTATCATTGCTTTCGGATTCCATCGTCGAAGAACAAGGTTTCACTACGGTTTTTATGGTTACCTCGCACTTTGCCTGCATGTCCCAGCAGAGCCAGGAATTTTTCGGGTTCAGTTTCTGCAGCACAAAGTACCTGCCTGAATCAGAATTTAAGATACAGCTAACCTAATAATTAATCTATCATATTATTTATTACCATCGAGTAGTTTGCCAAGTGGCTGTGCTATTGGCACCCAACGCAGCTCCACGGTCTTCGAGTGCTTCTTCAACTTCTTACCATTCTGATTCTTGAAATTCTCTTGGGCTTTTTGCTGCTTTTGCTTTAATTTCATTGGCGCATTATTTTTAAAGCGCCCAGAAATTTTATTTTCACGCGTTTTAGTTTTAATCTTCATGATTATTTCATCTAATTTTTTGCTAGACACGTTTTAGACGTCCGTACATAACCAATGACTTCTAAATATATTTTCTCACACTCCAGTGATGGTTAACGCACAACTAACAGTGTTGCAAGTTACGCTAACCGATAACATAAAGTTGTTAGTTGTCGACAAAGTTGCCAACAGATGTGGCAAGCAGTCAAGAGTTAAACTACTGTAATTGCAGCACATGCAACAACTAAACAAGGAACTTGCCACATTTCCACATCACCACTACTCAAAAGTTAAATCATGACGAATGTGGCATTCACATCGTTCTTGCCACACCCTTTGTTTCACGCCTTCTTGTCTTGTTGTCTTGTTACGGCACTGTCTCCGTGGGGCACGTGCCATCTTCAACACTACACTTATCAAAAGGTATATATGAGTCCATTGTACCCTAACTATCGCCGGGTACAACTAGTCAACGACTTGTCTAGGAAAGTTAGCAAACATTAGTCATAGCAAATATTTGCTTTACATAAAAACAACATAAAATATTATGCAAACGATAACAGCAACATTTTTGCTTTGCTGTAGTGTTTTCAGCACTTTAAACCAGTGTTAATAGCACCAGACAAGCAAAGCGATTGTTATCGATGTAAAAGTTTAGGGTAGTCATGTATTTTGAGAGATTTTTAAGTAATCATTGGAAAGTTTCCTACCTATTTAATAGATTCATACGATCCCTCACAGCTTATGAGATACAGAGATTTTATTTAAGGTTAAGATGTATTTTTTAATACATGGGGAGCGTTCAGTAGGTAATACTATAATTTCAAAACTACCAGCAGTACCCAAAAAGGCTTCAATGCAATTTTAAGTAAAGATTTAAATTGCGATTAGAGATTTTTAATAAAACATGAAATGTTTTCACTAATTATTTCAAGCAACAAATGTTAAAACTTTCACGCTTAACCAAAATCCGTAGAGTAAATAAACTTTGGTATTGCCCAGGTGAGTGGTTCCCGTGCTCAGTGCTCTACAATCCCAAGTAAATCCTTGGCAAGTACGCAGCAGCGGGAGAGAGTGTAAATAATGTGCTGAAAATCCCGCTTAATGAACTGAAAATAGAAATACGAAAGCACAAAAAGCTACAGAAATGTTGTATGCAGCATGTGGCAAGTGGCATGTGGCAGGTTCAAGGTTATATATAGTTGACTTAAGTAGTCTTTTTCAACTCGAATTGAATACAACAACTGCTTAAAATAACGAATGCCTCGAGTGTTAAGTTTCAAAGCGAACAACAAGGAAAACAAAAAGCATAAAAAAAATACCAGCGAATGCGTGTCAAAAAGGAACACACAAAATGGCGCCCAAAACTTTAAGTATATAGTATAGTGTTGAGGCTGCCTAAGGCGGAGGAGTGGCAGGTTGAAAGAGGGTCAACTTAAAGCGAAACTTTGTGGCTTAAAGTCCCGATAGAGTGAAATCAAAGGCTTTAAATGAAGGGCTTAATAAATGAAATCGGAGTAGTTATATAGCACAGTTATATATGTATTTGTATGTGTATGTGTGTGCTACGTATTGTTTAACAGACTGATTCAGTGGTCTATTCATGAGCTGTCAATTTGCATGCTGATGCAATTGCGTAATTATATTTGCCACGATTGTTGTGCTGTTTGTGTGCCACATTTATATGCAGATTGACGCGTTTGAATGGCAACTTATTTATATGGGGGTGTAGTACAGAGTCTATTCGAAGGGTTTGTTAGTTGGGCAGCGCACAAACCTCAGCTCATTTGACTGGAATCCATAGAATTTTGGTTAGTTTTGTAACTGCACAAAAATAAAATAATTATACATAAAGCTAAAAATTTTGATAAGATTACAGCATGAATTTTAAAGTTTGGCTTAGCATAAAAAAATATAAATAAGTAATTAAAGTATGTATAACAATTAAATAGAAACTAAGTCACTCAAATAGAATTTATGAATTCTAATTAGGTAAATAAAAATATTAGCTTAAGAGAGCTGCTTTCACCCAGTCACCCTACCTTTAACATCCTTTAAGGTTTAATTTAACCCCTGTTATCCAGATTTTTGCTGTGTATTTCCTTAAGTTACCCGGTTTGTCAGTTTGACACTAGATTTGCAATATTTGTATATTCTGCTGTGCGGTTTGCTGCATGTTAACTTTCACTTTTGGCATTTCATTTCAGACTGGTAACTCTAGAGGCCAATTAAGTGAATTATTCAACGGACAACAGTCGAATCTAAATCATGACAACGTTCTGGCAAAAATCTTGAAATTGTCTAAGCTGCAATGCAGCTCTCGGTTAAGACCCCCTTCCCGCAACTCCCCAAGAACTTTATCAACCGCACTGTTTTACTTATGATATCAGTTCAAGTCAACTTTAAATGGGTATATAAGACCATGAGTTGCTTTTACGTCAAGTGTATTGTATGTGCATACCCTTTGGTAACTTATGCTGCAGGGTATCATTGTAAATGCTGCAAGGTCACGTTCTTCGTTTTGTTAAACATTTCGATACCATTCACGTTTCATCAAAATTGAATATGCTTATTTATTTATGCGACTGTTTTAATATGCAGCACAGCCATTTCATTGGAATTGAATAGCACAAAACAGGCAGTTGGGACAGACAGACAGACAGACAGGGCAGGGACTGAAATCGGTATCCTCGACCGAGAGACCAAATTACATAAACAATATGCACACGACAAGGACAAAAGATGTTTAGTTGTTGCCTCAATTAACAAATAACCAAACAACCAAATAACGTATGTAGTGCTATCATTGTCAAACTGTTTCGTGTTTCACATCATTACTAGTTTAGCTTGTTACCCAAATATGAAATACACACAATGTACTTAGATGATAACAGTGTTCTGAGCTGCCAAACAGTTTACAAATGGGCAAATGGTTTAAGGAGTTTTTGTAAACTAAAAAAGTGTCTAAAAAATATTTATTTAATTTTAAAGAAGCTTTAAGCTTTAATTAATATTGGTTTAATTATTGAGACTGTTCATGCTGATCAGGAATACATATATATACTTTATAGGGTTGGAAAAGCCTTCTGCTAACTGTCACACACTTGAAAAAAAATAGATTTAACTAATACTCTTCTTTTTAAACAATAAAACGGCGCTTGAGCTCAGTTATTTCCAGTGTTATACCTTTTTGTATGTATATTATAAATATTTAACGACATATTTTCAGCTAAAGTTATAGCTGTTTTAAGACTTCAGACCTCCATTTGTGCCTTGCTCCCAGTGAGTGCGAAATCGTGTAGAAAGCGAGTGTGGGAATGCGCTTTTTAACAACATTTCATTTCATGTTTGGTGAATTACATATTAACAGTGCAAACAGACTTAATGTGTGTGTGTTTGTGTGTGTGTGCTATAACTGTACAGTTAGCTATAGCTATATATGACAATACATTTTATCTATTCAGGTAGTTACGTCACGGCATGTAACGCCTTTGTAGCTGCAGTTGAAATGTAAATCGAACAAGCATTCGGCAAGGACAAGCGCCAGGACCAACAGGAGCACTAGAAAGAGATAGATACACAGAGAGAGAGGGAGAGCAAGTGTGAGAGAGAGGGCTGACAGCAATCAAGTGGAAAGCTTACAGCGTGTACATTTTAGAATGGCTTGTACTGGTAATGGTTTGGGTTGGCTCTGAATTCTGAATCCTTTGCTCTGTGTTGGCCTGGGTAGAGTTGGTTTGGGTTGGGTTTTTTTGGTTATATTTAATTCATTGACGCTCTACTTCAACGTCATTGCCCCCGCAGCTCCACACCGCAGAAAGGCGAAGCGTTCTAGCTACTTCCTAGGCAGAGCACGACAAACACGACAACGACAACGTCGAGCTGTCTGCAAACTTAACTTGGGCTACGACTTAGACATCGACTACGACTACGACTTCTTAGACATCGTCTTGATACTGGTCTTAGGCTTGAGGTTCCAAGGGTATTACATATTTACATTTTTGATGGCTTCTTCTTGGCAACACTGCGGCTGGCAAATGTTTTTATATCTTTTTACTTTTCCTTATTTTGTTTTATATTTTTTTTGGGTTTGTTTTGTGTATTTTTGTTGTCTCTTCTTTGAATTTTTAGATATGTTATGTGGGTTGAAAAAAGAAAAAACAGGGAAACAAAGTGCGAGCATTTCCGGCAGCACTTTGCCAGCTCAATTAGTTGGCTGACAGGACAGCGAACGGAAATTGTTTGCTATTTGCATGGTAAATAAGCAAAAAGGAGTCAACTTAAACTTAATTGCTGTTTTAAGAGACAGGTGTCGAGACTCAAAGAGCAGGGCAACAAGTGAGTCTAAAGTAAGTACAACAATCTTCGAAGTGGATAGAAATGGAAATGGAAAGAACAACATTGTCATCTTCATTTGCGGACACGAAAAGTGCAATTTACACGCCAGACTCGTTGAAGTCACCACGCCCACCGACCCACGCCCACCTACCCACTGCACAGTGGAGTTATAATCGTGCCAAAGGCACTTGAATATTCCGCCATAAATCCACTTGGCTTGCATGGAAAATATGTAAATACACATAAAAGAAAAAGGAGAAAGAGGGAAGGAAAAAAGTGAAAGACCTTCGGGACAGGTCGGACTTGAGGTCTGAAAGGCTTTGGCTTGAATCAAGCCAACTCATAGCTGAGTTTACCAGTCAGCACAATGGGAATCGATTGAGCAGCGCAAAAGGAATTTATAATGGTGCAATGACTTATGGCGCAATTGCTGCAGTGCAAATAAAATCCAATAAAATTGTATGACACACACACACCCATGCACACACACTTTGGCACACACTTTGGCACACACTCGCACACACACAAATCTTCACTTAAGCCGACTCAAGTCTCAGCTCGTGCACATTTGTCAAATAATCGTCAGACATATTTGGCTTGCGTTTTGCTAGGGTTGCCATTAACCCTGAAACAAAAATAAATGTGCAAGTATGAAAAATAGAGTCGAGCACGCCCAACATTATAATACTTTCTGCTTTTATTCCCGATTAAATTAACTAAACCGGTATTCAGGTATTACAATGGTTAGTACTTGCATAATAACACATTAAAACAAATAAAAATTAAGTATAATCGAAGAATCATCTGTTTGTCTGCATGCATATACATTAAATATGACATTATCTGTATGCACATATATATATATGTGTATATGTATGTATGTATAAAATTAATTAAAGTTTGCATTTACTTACCGATAAATTTTTTCAAAGAGACCAAAGTGGGTCTTCGCTGGCATCATAAAAAGCAATCCGAAACTGGAAAATATACAAAAAAATATTAACAAGTCAGGCAAATACATACATATAGTCAAACACACATTTTTAAAAGTATTGAAGACACATAAAATAAACTAAATTTGTTTAATGTTTTGACTTTTAAATAATTGAAAAATTACTCACATCTGCAACCATAAGGATCACAAGCCTGACAAGACCAATAGGTCAGCAGCACATGAAATGATATTCCACTACGAATATCAACTAGCAGAATCTGATTCTGTCTATTGGATACAGAGCTGCACGCTTCACTTCACTTTTATCACTGCATTTCTTAAACCGGCATTTTCACACTTGGAGGGCATTTTAAAAAAACAGAAAAAAAATTTTAATAATAAAAATATATTATAATATGATCATTTCATTTTGATCAGCCCTTTTCCACTGCATACTTTTCACTGCACTTTTACACTACCCTTTACGCTGAACGCGGCTAATCATTATTGGAGAGCATTTAAAAAATAAATACAAAAAAATATTAGATTAGCAAAGCATATTACTTTTGGCACGGCACTTTACTTTAATCTGCACTGCACACTTTTTATTGCACTTTTTTACTGCACTTCACTTTTCACACTTCACTACACTTTTCTTTTAATTGGACGTCGGCAAAAGTTGATTTTGTAGAAAACACAATTGCATTGCATACTTTTAGGATGCGTGATTAATCAGAAAAAATATGCACATTCACTTTACACTTTTTCAATTCACTTTCTGCATCACACAAAAAAATACACTGAGCTTAGCAGAGACACGCTCTTTACATATTCTAAGCGAACACGACAAAGCTGCACATGCATTCCGATGCATACGTAAGAGAGCGAGAGCGTAAGAATATACAACAACAGCGTTCACCGACGGCGACGAAGAGAGCAAAGACGTTGGCGCACAGAGTGTAATGCATTGGAGTGGGAGTCTGAGAGACTGAAAAATCATGGCGGAATATGCGCAAAACGTGGATCTATTGCCCGCAACCAGGGGCTCCGCTGAATGAAAAATTTTCAACGTTAATTATAGTAGATAATCCTTTAGAACTCAAATATTTTTTTTAATCATCTTGTGCACAAGACACTGCTCTTTCGTTTGACACATAATTCAAGTCGATCGGACGAAAATTAATTATTTTTCAAGCGCGTAACGCGGAGCTCATAATGAGGCGTGCAGACAGGAACGATGCGCAAAAGGAACTAAACGATTAGCGAGTATCGATGCTGACATTATTGACGTTCAGAGCTTTTGGTATCGATCTGAGCTTGGTGGAGCTGAGCTTTTGTGCAGCTGTAGATCGAAAAGCTTGATATTATAAATCAACTCTGCTATTGTTCGCGTGTAACAAATTAAATAAAATAAAATCTAAGCCTAATCGAACACACATACATATATGTGTCTGTATGCACTTACGCAGCGCAAGGCCAGCGTCTGCGGGCTGCGCTGCCGCCACAGAGAATTTTTCTGTCTCGCTTGCACTCATGCCTTAATATTGCATTGAATTATTAATCTTGTTACGTTTCTAGTTTATTCTAAATTAATCTTGTTACGTTCCTAGCAAATTTCAGGATAGTTTAATATAATTATCGACTCGGATGGAAAGAATATATATACTTTATGGGGTCTGCCACACCTACTTCTGCCTGTTACATACTTTGCACAAACCCAATATACTCTAGCAGAGAGTATAAAAAGGATTGTCGTTGAAATCCGTAGATATGATAACACATGCCATGTAATTTAATGTCGTATAAATCACTTGAAATTTGACTAACAATGAGCAAAAAGCCTGACACTTTTTCACCTGGCAACAGGTGTGGCGATACCAGCTCCACATGTCACGCGGAATTGCTTGAGACGAATCTGAAATGCTGCAAAGTGAACAGTGAATTTCAAGTATTTTATGCAAAAGGGTACAAAAATCTTGACACTTCGAATTGTTAGCCAAAAACAGCGTTTAAATTATTTACAAGATGTGAAATGCTAAAAGTCAAAGTTGATTTTTGGCAGCAAAGGCTTTAAAATATTTATTTATTTAAAATTCTTAAATATTTGATAAGTTTTTCAAACTTTTAAGTTTTAAAAGTTTGTCCTTATATAAACCATAATTTTACTGTATTTATTAGTTTTAAATATTTAATAAATTTCTATATATTTCGCTTACAAAATAATAACCTTTTACCTCTTAACAAAACTTAACCGATTGACTTTAATCCTGTCAATTCGATTCGTGGCAATACAAATTAAATGAAACCACAATCCATTCTATTTAATATTAAAGAATTAGTTTACTTTTAAAAACATGCCTGACATTTGTGACCTTCAAAAAAGTGTCATTTAATTTGAATACATTTGGCCATCGAATGACTTACTGCACTTAAAAGTTGTGCAAATATTTTAGCATATTTATAAAGCATACGTTGCTGGAGCTGGAGTACTTATGAAAGTTTATTTTAATTTAAATGATAGCGGTTTTCGATTTTATATTGCACTCTACACTGTTCAGTGAACGATTTCAATTATTTACGGCCTTGTCCGCATCAATTTTCAAGCCCATTTTGGCTTCATTGCCCACTGACGCCATTTTGT
Organism: Drosophila acutilabella; assembly: GCA_035046005.1. Lineage (NCBI taxonomy): Eukaryota > Metazoa > Arthropoda > Insecta > Diptera > Drosophilidae > Drosophila > Drosophila acutilabella. The sequence continues at coordinate 6,958,584 of JAWNOK010000024.1, read as the reverse complement.
CGCCGCTGCAGCAATAAATAATTGAAAAAAAAACACACACAAAAATAAAACTCGGGTTAAACCAACACAAACGTGGGCAGTACTTTGTGTATAGAATTACCTTTACTTTATATGTGGTGGCTATAATTGTCAGGTGTAACCTCTCAGTTCCGGCAATTTCCGGTCGTTGCGGCGCCATTTACCAAAGAAAAAGAAAGAAAAAAAAAACGAAATCAGGCCATAAAAAAATTGGTAGCAATGCTATAAATAATAAAAATATATATATATATATGAATGCACCCCCACAGAAAATATAACACGCTTGGTCCATTAAAAGCTTAAACTATCAATCCACAAAGCGGCTCAAAAAGTTTACCCAAAGATTCCAAAATTCAAAGTCTAAGCAACAAATTGAATCAGCAGCGTCTAAAAAGAGCAACAAATAAGTAGCTGTGGGCTTAGGATGGATTGCCAGAAGCTCACCCCATTAGCCGGGAGCTGGCTTAGATTTAGTTGGCACACAGGAAAAAAAGATTTTAAGTTTTAAACTTGAGATGGCATTTTTGAGACAGAAACTTGCCTTGTAATTTTTTAATTCAGAAATTAAATTCTGTCTTAAAATGAAAGAAGTAAAAATTAAATAGAAAGTGCCAATTTTAATAGATTTTTTATATACTAAAATATATTTAAGCTTCACCCCAGTTTCTATACTACTTTTAAACAATTATTAGGTGGATAAAACATCTAATTAATTTAAAAATATATAATACATGCATTAACTTACTTCTAGCATAGTTAATGATTCATTTTCTGTATTAATTTACTTCTGTTTCAAGTTAATAATTCATTTTTTTAATTAAATTACATCATAAGTAGTTCATAATTAAATTCCTTTAGTGACTTCTAAGACAGTTGAAGATTGATTTAAGTCTCGAATCCAGAATTCCTTTTTTTTTATGGCTGTGCATATTTTTAAGTGCCCCACACCGGCTGTGCAGAAAATTTGTTTGATTAGCTTAATTAGACAGGTGTATCAGAGCCAGTACCAGCGACATTTATTAGACAGCAGTTCGACAAGCGTTCCCAGTTGTGCTCATACCAGCCAAAGCAAAGCCAGCGAAAGAGAAAGATACAACATCCAATGGAGAACAGGGAGTAAGCACTATATAGAAAGCGATGTCATGCAAATTGAGAATGTCAAATGCAAACAGTCAAGCGGACAGCTGGACAGACTACAAGGATGGAGAGAGAGAGGAGAAGAGTGAAGCAGGACAGCTAGAAAGACAGGAAGACAGACGGAGACAGAGAGACAGTTTAACTGGCAACTGGCAGATGGTTGTCAAACACACAAAACCCACTCGTAGAGGACACAAATGGAAGGACAGACAGCTAGAGACGGAGAATGGGAGAGATTGAGGGCTATAGAGCGAGACAGTCAGACGCTGGCGACCGCATTGAACCGTTGTGTGTTTGAGCCATCTACATATAACCACAACAGTTTTGAAGGTCACTCGAGGATTAGGCACACGTTGCAAAGTGCAGGAGATAACCAGACATCAAGGACACGTCGCTGTTGCAAGTCACAGCGGCATCTCTCTCACACGCACGTAGACTCCCACACAGGCTCACGCTCTTGCTGCCTCTCTGCTGCCCTTTCACCCTAATTCTTTTTGTGCATTAAGTGTGTGGGCGTTTGTCGTGTGCGTGTGTGTGTGTGCGTGTGTGTGTGCGTTTGCCATTTAAAACTTCAAACTGTAAATAATGTGCATGTGCAAACACGCTTTTACATGCACACTCATGTATGTATGTGGGTCTTAACTGGGCTACATATTTAGAAACTTCATGCAATTAAAAGGCAATTTTCCATTTCCGGTTTAGGACTTGTGTGACACACAACGATTACTTATACAGTTTGTACAAACAAACACGGCTAATTAATACCCTACATACTGTATAGTACTAGATTATAGTATATTCTGCAGTATTTTTACTGAAAGTTCGACAAGTTAACCCTTTTCAGCTGCTTTAATTTGCTCTAAGTTTTTGGGTTAAGTTTTTGGTAAACTGTTGACTTTTTTATATTTAAGACTAAACATGTTTACATCATTACCCAACTAAAATGTAGTTTTGAACAGACTACAAGCCTAAAATAATCTTAAACTCTAAAAAAAACCCGGCACTCCTATCAAAAATATGCCATAAAAACACCCTGTAAATTCCAATCCTATAAAAATTACCCTAATGCGCTAACTGCAGTACATGTATAATCTATCCTACCTCATAATTAATATACCCCACACCTGCATACCGTTATAGGGTATACACAATTCTTTGTACACAGCTCCCTGTGGCCATTTTATTTGTTTAGGACCATGGCCCTGCTTATAGAGCTTCTCGAGCTTCTGACGTCGCGTGGCCTCTTTGTGGTCGCTTTTAAGTGTAAATATTGAGTTCTGGGCTTGGGATTGAGTTTGGTATGGGGTTGGCCTGGGTTGGGTTGGGTTTTGGGCACGAAACTGGTTTGGATTGGGCACTGTGGTTTCGTTGGTTTGTTTATGGGTTTGGCCGCAAATTAAAGTCAGTTGAACGTTTCAATTTGTAGACAAAAAGCAGTCAAGTGCACTGTATATTTGACAGTTTTTTTTTTTTCTTTTTTTGAGTGTTGTTAACCAACACTGTTAGTCAATAACACTGTGCGTGCGACATAAATCTAATCAAGTGGATTCTGATTCTTTGGTCAATCCTCTCGACGTTTATTTACTTTTCATAGCTACAAATTCAATTGAGAGTAAATTTTATTATCTGACTTTCGATTTCGATTCGAGTACAATTATTACATGCCCTACATACATATATATAAAAGTGTATATGTGTATTGCACAATTTATGATGGCACATTTCCTAAGGGATTGTCGTAAAAGTAATAAATATGAATAGCTTGTAAGTATGAAGCTTTGAACGTCTATTTCTTAGCCTTTATTTACGATTGAGTTTCTTGTTTGTTTTCATTTTTGTTTTTGCTTTCCTTTTGGGTCCTGTTTTCTCTGTTTTCAGTCTCTCATATATATTTCATCTTTCGCATCGCATACCTTTTATCCGCTTTTGTCTTCGCCCAGAGACATTCCGTCTGTGGCATTTCATTGTTTGCCGTGCCCTCATATTTTCTTCACATATCCACATTTTCACATATTTTCCTATTTTACCAATTGTCGTTGAGTTTTATTTAAGTTTGCAGTTTATTAGAACACGCTCCAGCAAATTCCGGTAGTGTTAAGTAAAACATTGGGGAATTGGTCAACACCAAAAAAAAAGTGTGTATATATAAACAAGCCACATACATTTTAATTAAGTTTTTCTTATTTAATATTTACATGGCTGGTGTTAAACAACAAAAACTTTCTCTGTCCCTCTGTTACCAACTTAAAGTACTGCACAAAAGTTTCAGCGACTTGAATGTTGTTTGTTTTTGTTGTCTTGCTTCTTCTTTTTTTTTTTGTGGCTCAAAGAGGGTCCTACTTATTTGCCATTAAAATAACGCCAAAGTCGCAACAACTTTAGGCCGTGTTTCAAAACGACAACAACTTAAGAGCGCCGTACCCTTGGCACCGCGCGCTCTCAAAGACACACGCTCTCTCTGACACTCTCTGTCGCGCGCTCTCTTTTGCGTTACTTTTCGGAATGGCCCTAGAGCAGCTGAGCTGACTCCGAAAACGCAGTGTAAATCTACGTTAGCCCACAAGTGGTTGTCAAGCAGTGCAGGGGAGTGAGCAGCAGCGACAGCGTGAACGTGTGAGTGCGAGCGAGGCAGCAAAGCAGCGAGAGCGAGCGAGAGTAAGAGCGGGAGTGGGAGTGAGAGTGCGAGTGGGAGTGGGAGCACAAGCTGCAACTGCAGTTTACAAACATTTCTACAGAGAAGCATTCCAAAAGTTTTGTTGCATTTATTATGTTCTCTCAACATAACACAAATTCAACTCATATTTTGTTTACACACACAAACACAAACACACACTTACGCATGCATGCACCCTTGCACACACTCACACACACTCACAGCGCGGGTGCCAAGAAGCTTTTCAATTAAAGAACTTCAAAAATATTTCAACTAATTTCGTTTACAACTGCAAACGCTTTGCCGCTTTTAAACAATTGTTGACGCTCATAAAAGCAAACGTTTTATTAATTTAATATTTTAAGAGCGAAGTTATAAACAAAAATAATAAAAATTATGAAGAAAATTATATTCATTATATGGAAAAAATTTTAAATTAAAGAAATCAAACATACAAACATATATACAAACATAGAAGAGAAAGCCCAACATTCATTTTAGGTCATAAAAAACATTAAAATAAAATTAATATTTATTTAATATATTTTATTATATATAGAACCCTAATGAAATTAGCAAATGCTGGTTATAAAACCACAGAATAAAAAATACAAATTTTTATTATTTTTGTTTTGAATACTTAAAAATTGTATTTAAAAGGGTAAATGATATTTTAAATCAAAATTCAATAAGAACAGTTCTTTTCCTTAAGAGTTTAATACATCAAATATTTTTAAACTGTAGCGTAATACAACACAAACCCTTAAAAAAAAAAGGTCAAGGGTCAGCGGTCAAGGCCATAAAAAAGTATAAAAGCATAAAGAAGTATAAAGTGACAAGTGTATTCAATCAAAGGCAATCCTTAATTAATTTGCAATTTCAATATGCTTTTAATGAGTCTGAAAAACTTCTCAAGTTGTGCACAACTTGTGCATTAAGATGAACTCCAAATGAACACGAGAACGAACTTTTGCCAAAAAGGTAAAAGAAAAGTAAAAATGGGGGGAAAGCAGAGTGTGGTAAATAATAGAAATACGAATGCGAATGAAAATGGAAATGGAAATGAAGCAACGCGAATAGATTGAGTTGAAATGATTAAAATGCCGACAGTCACTCCCGCAACGGATGTGCGATGACAGAGAGGGAGGGAGAGAGGGGAGAAGAGGCAGACAGTGACGCAGGCTGTCTCGCGGCTGAGACAAAGGCTGAATCCGCTTTTGTTTATCTACTTTAAACTAACATCAGGCACTTTTGCTATCTAATCCTAACCAAACCGACAGCTACTTAATGTCATCAGTCGGCACTCGCTGGCATTTTGAGCATCACGACAAGGACACGATGACAAGGACTTCAACGAGCTGAAGAAGTAGTAGTGGAAGCAGAAGCAGAATGATGAAGAAGCTTTAAAGTGCACAACACGCTCTGTCTGCTGATTGCGTGAAGCGGAGGGCAGGCGTGGGTGTGGGCATGGGCGGTCGGAACGGTCTGCTGACCCTAACCTACGGGTTCTCTCGACTCAAAACGTTTAACGTGGCCGTGTCCTTTCGGTCTGAGGGCTTGGAGCTCAGAGCACTCAACACTCGGTCTCAGTTCAGACTGCAAATTGAATAATCGTTTGCGCTTGGTCGCATTTAAAAGAGGACCTCTTAAAAGTTTCATTGTATTCGGTATTGTTGTGTTTGGGACACACAAAAACACCCACACACACACACACACACAGACACACAACAAATGTGAGTAATATCGATCATTCAGACGGACACAATTTGCTCGGTTTAGTCTACTCTACCACATTAAACTTCTCACACAGTTTGCCAGTATGCAAAAATACAAAACTTGGTCCTTTTTGCAAGTCCCAACGTGTCTCGTCTCGTCTCGTCTTGTCTTGTCTATGCCGGTTGTCATTTGTTAGACATTTATAAGCAAATCCGACTCTTGTTAGCATACGTTCAAGTTGTTTCTTATTTGTTGTTAAACTTTTTGGCCAAAATCAAAATGAATGAATGCCCTGGCCCATACCAAAGCGAATTCAACTGAAAAAGCTTTCAAAGTATTAGAAAGTTCATAAATTTTCAGCAAGTCCCTTTTGGGCAAGAACATTTTAAATTGATTTAACAGCCGTTTTCTTTTTAAATTTCTTCAGGTAACTCAAGTGGCATAAATAGAGAAAGAGACAGCGCACCTACTGCTGTCTCGCTCACTTGGATCATTAAGACAATTAACCTGCGTTTTTAATTGAACCTTAATGAACTCGAACTCAAACTCGAACTCGATCTCTGTAGAAAATTATGGCATACTTTCTTGGCTGCTTTAACGAATGTATCTTTTCTTGTGTAGGACTTTAAGTTGGGTGTGTTTTAGGCCAAAGATAGCACTTGCTGTTATCCTATCCGATTACCTTGCTGTCTTGGCTGCTGTGCCTACTTGGAATTCTCTGTTAACTTCTTGGTTTTGCAATTCAAGCTCTTGGCATTTGGCCAAGTTATGCACGCTTCGATTTCTTTTGCGTTTGTCTTGGCCAAGTGCGCTCTCAGTGTTGTTGACATTAGAGCCATGAACCGTGAATGACACGTTTATTTAACTTCTGCTTGAATCGCATTCAGAGTGCTTAGAATCAAAGAGATGGTGAGTGGAAGAGGGGTAGATAGGGAGAGAGGGAGAGAGGCAAAAGGAATGAATATAGCAACTAGTTTGCGTATCCTGTTGGGCCAAGCAGATTTTGGCCAGCACAAAAACCACAAGAAATTAATCTCTGGTCAGATACAAGTGTGCATTTGTGCCAAGCGAGGGTAGCTACAAGAATTGGCTCATTTTGAGAGCTTGGGTCGGAACATAATTAGCTTAATTAATATTTATACACTTCTTTTTATAAATTTTAAGACCAAAAGCATAAAACATAAAACTCACTGTCTAACGTCTATCATTAAATATAAATTATAATTACTAACTAATGATAAAGTTAATAAATTATTCCAAAAAAATATGAAATTTTTATCAATTACTTATTGCTTAACACAAATTTAACACGCCACCCATTTAACTTGCTTGTCACTTTTAATACCACAAGCAGCCATTAATTAAATTGATGTTTAACGACTCATCAAACTCCCCTCGCGTTTGATGAGACATGACATTTGTACACGACCAGAAGACATAAAATTCAATTTCCAGTTTAGCCATATTCAAACAGACGTGATATATCCCAAAGGTGATGCCGTAAACTTCATGTACCATGTCGAAGGTCGTACTGCGACCTTCCCCCACTCCCAATGGGTGTGTTGGTCCAGCGTAGGGCAAATGTCCTGAGCCCATTTTCATTTTCAATTTTCAGCTGGTAGCAGAAAGAAACTCAATTTGGATGCTTTTGTGATTTTTATGTGGCCATAAATTGTCGACACGAGCAACTCAACTCATCGCAATCTTTCTCTCAGTGTAATTGCATACAATTCGTAGGTTGGAGAATGGCTTATAAATGAATGCCAATGGGTTACGTCTTGCCCCCAACGGAAGTGCAGCAAAAGGTAAAGAAAAGGAAAATTTATACGCTCAATGTTGAATGTTGAATAAGATACATGTCGTATTTCAGTGCTATTTGTAGTGCAATGCAATAAAAGATACATTTGTCGTTTTTCCAATTTGTGTAATTTGTTTTTATTTTCTTCTTCTTGTTGTTGTTGTTGTTGTTGGTTTTGTTATGCTTGTTTGTTTATTTCTTTATAACTACATCAATAAATTATGTATCGTATAATTTTCATACTTCATATATATATATATATATTTATACTCTTTGAAAGGAAATTTGAATATTATTGGAATTGCGCTTTTCAGTTGCTAGAGTTAAACAGCTTTTCTTCAACATTTTCTTTGCTTTTTTGGAATAGGGAACTGTGGGACGGGCTTGAGGATACAACACTTGAAGCTCTAAGCATATGTCAACTTTTCTAGGGTTCATTGTAAAGCTATTAAGTTTTTCTCATTTTATCATCATCATATCGTTTAACATTAATAGCCCCGACTTTTACTGATAACTACGTAATCCGCTTTTGATAGTTTATAGTTTAAAGTTAACTTCAAAGAGTATTTTCATTATTTGTTGTTGTTGTTGTTTGTGGTTAACTTCGGCCAGCCGAAGACTTGAAGGACAACTCGTGTGCTCATTGCAGTTTAAGTTAAGAATTAAAACTCAGTTCACAACAAACGTGTGACGTCATTGTTTCATAGGTTTCTAAGTGCAAGTGTGTGTGTGTGTGTGTGTGTAAAGTTTTGTTTTTGTTTTTGTTTAAAGTTTTATCAATTAACTTTTAGTGTTGTTTCTAGAAGTATTAATCGTGAATGTCTATGCTTGATATCGTTTTAATCCTTTATAATATATACGTGTGTGTGTGTGTATTGTTTATTGGGCTGTGTATGTGTTGGAAGTGCAGAGAATCGAATTAATAAGGCCACTTATCATAGTAAATGTTCGTACACACAAACAACAATTTAAGCATATTGTGTTGTAATTATTTAATAAGTTTTCCATCGTTTTTTGTGTTTTTTTTTTTTTAAATTTAATCATGCCATCAATAACTGTTAACTTGCCGCTTAACTCTTAGTTTCTTAGACTAAAGTGGCCTTTTCATCTGGGTTTGGGTGCCATTTCAACGGTTTAGATTATGTGTGTGTGTGTGTGTGTGTGTTTGTTGGTGTTGTTTTTTTTTTGCCTTTTCTACTAATTTAATACAAATATTTCTACCACAATTGTAGTGTATATATAATAGCATTTAACGCTTGATTTCCTTCACTGCATTTCATTTTTAATATTTAAATGTCTATTGAACAATTTAAGTGACAATATTTGTAGTTTATAAACGTTATTAAGGGCTTTTCATATGATATTTGTTGCTATTGTTACTAAAACGAGGGGTTAAACTAATTTAACTACTCTCATTATTGTTATGTTCAGCTCAAGAATACACTCGAAACAAATATGTATTCAAATTCAAATTTATATTCATATTCTATGTTCGTATGCTTAAAACCATTGGGTCACATGCAGTCTCTGCCACAGTACCATATATATATATATATATGTATATCATACGATATTTAACTATATATGCTAGTTGCTAAGTATGTTTATGTTTATGTTTATGTATGCTCGCCTCTTGCTAATAAATGTACAATAACAATTTCTATGCTGAACTGGCTGTTCGTGTTTTATGTTTTTCAATGTTCGCTTGATTGATCGGCTGGATAGCATAAACATAGTATTTCTCTTGGAGATCGTTTTAAACAAAAGTATATGTATGTATGTATAAAAAAAAAGAAGCAGTGCAATACTTTTTGCCCTATTTACAGAGTCAAAACTTGTGTGTATTTCAGTGTTTTTTGTTTTTTAAGCGAAAAATAGCAACCAAAAATAAAATCATATAAAAATGAATTCCAATTATGTTAATAATAATATTACTAGCATAAGTGCATAGCATTTGCTAGACAATTAAGACAATTTAATGCTTATAATTCCAAATTGTATTTAAGTAAATTGTCTAATCGGTGTAAAACACAGGAAATAAATAAACTTGGATTTTTAACAACTAAATCAGATCTCGCATAAACATTTTTCGATTAACATTACATTGTAGATGGGCGTACTCGAGTGTGTGTGTGTGTGTGGGTGTGTGTGTGTTTGTTTTTTATCTGTGCAGAGCAAAGCAGAGCGTAGCAGTTTATGTTTTCTTTGCAGTTAATGATTGCTAAAGTGAAAATTATTGTTGCGTATGTTGCCACGTGTCCGCCAACGGATGCAACTGAGTAGCGCAACCCGAGCCGTACGTAATAGAACCTGGCCGTAGGCACAGCAGGCGCAGATGCGACGCAAGCGTTCAGCGAAGGTACGCCGTCGGCAGCGACGTGGACGCCAACGAGGCAAATCTTGCCGTCGACGGCGCAGCTGATGTCACTTCCGACGCTGGAAGACTCGTCGCAGTGCCCGACGCCAAAAGAAACGCTGCGTTTTAGTCTTGCGATACTGCGACTCATCCAGGGCAACGGTGAGTCCGTATTCCTGCACTTCATCGTCTTCATAGCATTTCTTGGCGTTCTGCTGCTGCTGCTGCTGGTTCAGGTTCAGTTTCTGTTTTAGCTGCTGCTCGTGGTCACGACTCTGATCATCGCGTCGTCGCGTTGGCGTTGCGGGCGCTGTACGTGCACTGGACATGGATTTAGTGGATTTGGCTGCAACAGCATGTGGCTGTGGTGTGGGCGGTGCAGAGGCAGTGGTCACATAGGGTGCAACCAAATGGGGACGTGCGCGCAGCGCTGCCATAGCCGACGCCGATGTGGATGCAATGGATGAAATGGAGGCCAATGTGGCCACTGATGCCGTTGACTGCATGTAATCTGATGATGCTCCTCCTGTTTCTGCTGATGCTACTACTGCTGCTGCTGCTGCCGCTGCTACTGCTGCTGCTTCTGCTCCTGCTGGCTGGCTGGCTCGCAGCCAACAACCAGGCTGCATCGTATCTTATCTAAGCCACGGATGCTGCAGACACTCCGCAGCGGTGGCACGCTTGGCCGGATCAAACTCAAGCATTGGCTTTAAGAACGCTGCAAACGCTTTCGCATCATGCTTGGACCATTCATATTTCTCCACAAGCACATCCATTAATCCCCATGGCTTCAGACCGGTTATGTTGCGCAGTTCACCATTCAAATAGAAGGTCTGCTGTGCATACGTGCCACGGAATACAATTTGACGTGGAATGGGACCAAGCAGCTCAATAATGTGAGCTATGTGATCCTCATCCCGCGTATATGTATCCCCCGAATGTGGTTCAAACAGATAATCACCAGTGGCCAGTTCAAAGACCATGCAGGCGGTGCTCCAAATGTCCGCGGAAGTATCGTAACCAGCGCCCAAAATAACCTCCAGTGAGCGATATTGACGCGTCTGTATGTCCTCGGTGAAGTGTCTATCCACCCAACAAGCATTACCCAAGTCAGCGATCTTCACCTGTACATTGCATGTCTCCAGCGCTGGGTCACGTCTATTGGCTCGATGCTTGGCCATCGGCGGTGGCGGTGGTGGTGGCAGTAATGGCTCTGAATATGGACCACCGTTGGTTGAATTGCCCGATGAGGATCGTTCTGCAGAGACATTTGAGATTTTCGAAGTGCTATTCGAGTTTTGCTTCGAATTGGAGTTGTTGTTGTTCAGCTGTTGCTGTTGCTGCTGCTGTTGCTGCTTAGGTCGTGGTGGTGGCTTCTTATTGCCTCCAGCGGAACCATTTGATTGTCCTTTGAGCGTGCTCGTTGAGTTGCTCGTGTTACTGGCGTGACTGTTGCTGTTGCTGTTGCTGTTACTGTTACTGGTACTGTTGCTGCCATTGGTCTTTAATGCTGCACTGCTGCTGTCGCCGCTGCTCGAGTTTTCCTGCTGTTGCTGCTGCTGCTGCGCCTGAGATTGCTGCTGATTGGATTTGTCTAAAAGGAATAGATAATTAATAATATTTGTTATGTATTTTAAACAATTACAAACATACTCTTGTTCTTCTTTTTCTTTTTCTTCTTTGCCTTCTCAGTGCCCTCCACGGCTGGAGCCGCTGGTTGGCTACCATCCACAGCATCAGTCTGTACTTGCTGTGGCTCCTCCTGTTCCTCCTTGGGCTGTTCCTCTGCGTTCTGCTGTGGTTGCTCCTCACCACCAGTTTGCTCCAAATAATCATGCTGCTTCTTAAACAGTTCCATACGCTTCTTGGCCTTTCGCTTTAACTTCTTCTTCTTGTTCCGGCTCATCTTGCCCGTAATGATGGGCTCACGATACTTCTTGGGCGCACGACTGACCAAAGATGGATACATCTTGGAGTTCATGCAATACAACTGAGTGGCCTCAACGGCCAGCGATCGAACGTGTGGCTCATCCACACAGAGTAGAACATTCTCTGGCTTGATATCGGTATGAATGATCTTACAGCAGCTGTGCAGATAGTCAAGACCCTCTAGAATCTGACGTGTAATGCTCTTAACATTCTCCAAAGGAATGCCATGATAATTGGACTTCCGGATGAGCTTTAGCAAATTGTCGCCAAGCACTTCGAAGACCATACAAATGTGTGTACCATTAATGCTCGTTATTTTAAAATCATCATACATCTGAACAGTCTTCTGACGTCGTGGATTCGATGGATCCGTATCCCGTACTGTTCTGAGTATCTTGATTTCATCCTTAGCCGTTTCAGCGAAATGCGGTGCCGATTTAACAATTTTGATGGCCACATAACGCTTCTCCGTCAGATCCCAGCAGAGCCAAACGGTCGAGAAGTGTCCCCATCCCAATTTGCGGATGACATGATAACGACCTGTCAAGGAAATGTCATTTATTATCAAAAAAATGTTGCCAAACGAGTTGTGACAGGTTAAAGGTCAAATGTGTGCACCATCAGCCAGAAATATGAAATCACAAATGTTTGCCTTTGATGGCAATAAATCCATTTAAATCGCCTTTGAGTAACTCTACTCGCTTGGACACTTGGCAAGTAACTGATATGATGGGCTCTTGTGGAATATTCAATTACGACTGCACCGAGGACTGTCAGCTGTCCATTCTCACAGTAAATTGGCATTGTGGGCAAAAGTATTATATAGAAAATAAGTATATATACTATATATGCATATATATAAATATGGCTAGTTAATAAACAAATAGAATTTTTGCATTTGTCTGACTAGCTGTTATCATTTGGGACTCTTCCTTATCGCTGGCAAAGGTTATGCGGCATTTTCTTTGACTATAAACCCAAAATGAGCTTTATGCACAACATTCTTTTTATTTTTTTGGGTATAACAAAATCTAATTTCCAAGGGGTAGTGGGGGGGAGACACTCATGCCGTGTCGCCAGCAGCAACCGCAAAACCCAATTCAAATACTGCCCCCTCCTGAGACCCCCTCTACCTTTTCATGCCCCACAAAACAACCCTTGCGCGCAGGAGAATATTCAACATGGACACATAAATGTGTATCTATGCATGTGATAATAGGGGGGAAAAAACAGTTCTACATTGACAACCTGTTGTTGTTTGTGCCCCACAAAGGCAACAACTAAAACATATATTTTGAGGGTGGCGGGCAACAGGGGAGTTGTATGCGTTTGCAGCACGAAATGAATCCTGTTGTGCCCCAAAAGCAATTACACAATGTCAGATGAATAAACAACAAAGTTGCCAGTTGCTTTCAACGCTACTAACATGAAATTCTCACACAAACGAGTCCAATAATCAATACAGGGGATCAAAGGATTTTTACTGCTCTTTTTTTTTGAGGGGGAAAGACATTTCAACTAGATGAAGAAAAATACAAAATTAAATTTGTGGTTGCCATATGAGTTTTGTCATAAGTCAACACTGCTGCATTTTTGAAGAGTGTATTAAACCCTCTTGACCACTTTTAAAGGGTATAAGGTTACTACAAAAAAACAAGCTGTGTCGTGCAGCAAAATGGTGTACTACTAACATTTGGTATGAGGTGCAAACAGGTGACATCGCCATGGCATTGAGTTATGGTACTCACCCTGATACAAGTCACCAATATTGACCGGATGATAGCCACCCTTGCAGTAATCCTCCTTGAGTTCCTGCTCCTCATTCTCGCTATTCATTTCCGATTCATCCGATTCGTTTGATGAACTACGTGGTGGCTGCTGATTGTAGATATTGTTCTTCATCTTTGACTGCGACTGCGATTGGGCATCGGATGTGTGGCCGGAACCACTTGATGTCGATGCGGTTGCATTACTCAGGGATGCTGCAGTTTTAGAGTTTAGCGCATCCCCGGCACCGCTGGCATGCAAATGTGGTTTGCCCTCTATTTGGCTATTATTAGCATTTTCTGGTGCTAAAGCTTCTGCTGCTGATGCTGGCATCGTGCAATTCTCACCGCTCCTCTGCTGCTGTTGTTGTTGTTGCTGCTGATTGTCTTGGACGGTAGCAGGAGCTCCATTTTGCTTTCCACGTTTCTTGTTGTTCTTATGACGCTTCTTCTTAGCTTGAATCGCTAGAACGCGGCGGTTGACGTCAGCTTTTGAATTCATGTTGCTACTATTAGTTCTGTTGTTCGCCTTTTAGTTCTGTTGTTGTTGTTATTCGTTTTTTTTTTTTTTTTTTTTTGTATTTGTTGCCTCGCGCTTTCGCCTCCGCTAATTTTCACCAAGTGTAACAGCTGTTAAAGAAACAACAACAAAAAATGTGCTCAAATCTCAATAAGGCAATGCACAAAATATATAAAAAACGTTTACGCTTGTATTGAACGTATTCTATTATTGTTGTTGTTATTGCTATTTGCTGTTTGTCTTCTTCGTTTTGTTCTTGCTGTTGTTGTTGTTAGTATGCGCACGCCTTGCTTGTCTATGGGGCTTCGTCAACCTCAACCTCAACCCCTCGTCTACTTGCCTCGGGCTCCCACTTGTTCCAATTGGCACTGCAGCTGCTGCTGTCACTTCCTTTGGAATTCTGTTTAAGAAATCAATGCGATTTTAACAAAAAAAACTTATTTTTTTGCAAAACGAGCACACGAGTCTAGTCACTAGTCGATTAATCACAGATTTCGCTTTTTTTATTCGCAGAAAATCTCAAACAAATGCTGGGCGAGCGAGCAAAAATATGCCAAATGGAACTGCCAACTTAAACGTTTTTATCGCAATGCAAAAACCACTGTGCACAGTAGTATCTCGTTATAGTATTAATTTTCCATATTCAAGATAGTGTTATATTTTATTACAAATAATAAATATGGTCTATTATTTTTTACTACAGATTTCGAAATGTGTGCAAATATGAGATCTAATAGAATCAAGTTAAGTTGGCAGCAATTGTCGCCAGTTTATTCTTTGCGTGTGCTTACTAACACATTCAAGACCACGAACACTCGAACACGCACACACACTAACGTATGCAGACGAAACGGTATTGCTTGCTCGCTTGCACAGTGGTTGAAGAAAACACAATTGGATTTTGCACGTTTAAGCGGCCCTTGTTTACAATCTGACGATATCCATTCAATTTGTCAACTTACACGTCTTTAAGCGATCCAGCATGCTAATCCTAATACATTTCGTCGCGGAAACGTATGGACATAAAGCCAAAACGTTGCTGCGCACCTTAAATTCGCGAGTGGAAAAATCTACTACCCAAAATGCAACACTGAATACCAGAGTTGTTAATCGTACTTAATCAGCTGATCACCACGACATAACAAAATTTTTATGCAAAATCCTACATAACTCAACTCAACTCATAAATAATTTAAATAATATCCGAAGCACACTGCCTCTGATAAAAAGACAAAGCAGTCCCGATAGATTGTTTCTACATTATCGATTTTTCTACAATCGGTGCATTTCCCACTATTATGACGGCCACCAGTATTTAGGGATTTAGTGGGGTGCCTTAGAATGGTAGCCTTTGGCGTTTAATTTTCGTTTGTGAAAGCAAGCGATTTCATAGCTATTATAAGAAACTATTAGCTTGTTTACAAGAATGAATATTTAAAACTCGGCCACGCAGCCGATCGCGAAGATTCCGAGTGTAACCACATATTTAGTTATTTTGACGATAAGTTTCATGGTCACTCTGTTGAGTTGTTTTCGTTGTCCCGTTGTTGATAGTCGTATGTCTAAACAGCTGATTATATTAATGTGTGATTTCTGTCGATTTGTTGATGGTTAATACAAGTAAAGTGCATTTATTTTAATATATGCGTGAAATATGTGTCTAGTGACTATTTGTTGTCGTTGCTAAATAGATCCAAAAATTCTACTACGTAAAAAATACTACCCTACAAATAGAGTGTTGGTAAATAACGAAATTCTTATCAGCTGCACACACGTCACTATGCAACACTCGAAGAATGGAAATGGCGCGAAAGTAAATTGGCGCGTCGGTGGTGAACATTTGGAGGGAAACTGCAACGTCGTGGCCCAGTTGTAATTTGAGCAGTGGCAGAGGCAAGACGTGTATATGAAAATAATAAGAATATAGTTAATATTTAGCATACAAAGCCATTGACCAGAGACGTGCCAAGAGTGAAATAATTAAAGCAATACAAAATACTGATAATAAATTTAAATTGCAATCATGGCCCAGCCATCGGTAGCTGCATTTTTTAGTAATCGCAAACGCGCCGCTGTGGATGATGCTGCCACAATTAAGACCAGGGTAAGTAGAAGCATGCGGTTCATGCGGGTGTTACCCTATCTAATTGTGATGTGCCCAAAACGTGACCCAAGTGCAATAGTACAAGTACAAGCAAATCTTCAGATACTTTTGTATCTTGCAGCAAGCAGAGTGTGTGTGTGTGTATTGTGCATGTGTGTGAAGCGTCCTGCGTCCATTTTCTAACGAAATTTTCAAAAGTGAAATGCAAATTTAATTGATTTTGTTTTTGTTTCTTAAATTGCAGCGTCTTGCAGAACCCACTGAGGTTTCTGCTGCACCACAGAACATAGCGCTTCCCGGCGCAGCCACAGATCAGGATGTGGACTTGGACGCACTCAAGGGTGGCATACGCACACGTTCGGGACGCACCATCAAACTTATTGGCGTACAGCCAGCAACTTCCGCGCAGGAGACCAAAAAGAAGCCCGCCAAAGTCGAGGCAAACATCAAACAACCCAAACTCGTACAGTTCATACGCAAGGGTACACTCTCGCCCCGCAAGCAACCACCACCCAGCAAGGATGAAGACGCACAGACACTCAATGAGCAGACACCCAAGATGAACTTGGGCTTTGCCTCCATGCAAAACACAGCGAACGTGCAGCGTGGCATGCGCACGCCCACCAAACAGATCATAAAGGATACCTCCTCGCCAGTTAAGCACACGGAAATGGCCAGGCGTGGACTAACTTTTGATGAGGTCAAGACCAAAATATCGCGTAGCGCCAAAATGCAAGAGCTCAAGGCCGTGCTGGCGCGCAAGGCCAAATTGGAGCAGGAGCGTAAGGCACAAGAGGAGCGCAATCGTCGGCTAAGGGAGGCGGGTCCATCGCCAGCAAAGCCAAAGAGTGTGCAGCTCAAGGAGTTCGATACAATTGAACTGGAGGTGTTGACCAGGTAATAATTCAAATCAAATGCTTCAACTGTTTAAACGCCTGCCACAATAATTTTGGCCTAGAAACCGAAAAACAAATGAGCCAAAAGAGAACGCGGTTATTGAAGACTTTTTTTTTTTTGCTTCATTTATTTATTTATTTATATTTTTTTGTGGTGCAGTTTGCTATCGAGGTCGTTTTGGGGCTGCGGGAATGCTCTATCCCGCTCCCTCTCTCATAGTAGCACACGCTCTCCCTCTCTGCCTCTCTCGCTCATGCAAGCGCCCAATTGCTGAAACTGCAGTTATTTGGCCAAGTTGTTGTTGTTTTTGCAGCGTGACGTTGTGATCTATGAAACGTAAAACTTGCGCTGGGTCAGTCCATGTGTGTACTTGAATTAATGCTGCAGTTGCTCAAGCCACAAACACCAATACACATGTAGACAGAGTGCTGTGTAGTTATTTCGCTCTCTGACTCTTACTCTCTTCGTATGTGTGACTGTGTGTGTGTGTCGCTAGATCGGCAGGGGTCTGTCTGTGTGTGTGTAGTTATTTCTGTAGCGTTGCGTCTGTGTGTCGCTATGTCTGTAGTGGTGTGTTTACCCTTCGCTCGAAATATGTTAAATTCTTGCCTGACCTTTCTCATGTTCGGGGGTTGTTTTATCTGTAGCTGCAGTTGTAACTGCATGGGAATTTGTGACTCTTGACTCAGGTAGCCAAACGGTTTTGTAACGGCTTTTTTAAGAGGGTTGGTAGACAAGTTTTCTAATCGGTTTCTGTTTTGTTATTTTTCTAATGCTTCTATTTTTTCCACTTGCAGCCCCCTGAAAACATTCAAGACACCCACAAAGCTACCGCCTCCAACGCCGGACAAACATGAGTTG
Organism: Drosophila acutilabella; assembly: GCA_035046005.1. Lineage (NCBI taxonomy): Eukaryota > Metazoa > Arthropoda > Insecta > Diptera > Drosophilidae > Drosophila > Drosophila acutilabella. The sequence continues at coordinate 6,940,829 of JAWNOK010000024.1, read as the reverse complement.
ATGTCACCACGTCACACGGACGTCTCGAAGCGTCTACTGTTCAGTCCGGCCAAGAAAGGATCACCAGTTAAGCTGCTGGAGACGCCAGCGTATAAGCGTTATGCGAGTCTTGTCGAGACCAGCAAGGCGGGGCAACTGCCTCTGCCCTATAAGTACCGTCATTTGTTGGACATCTTTAAGGGACTGGACTCGGTGGTGGCCATGTTCCATAATCGCAAGGAGTGCATCACCTTCAAGAAGCTAAAGCCTGCCGTGCAACGCATGTTGCGCAAGAACTTTTCGGAAACGCATCTGGCCCAGATTAAGCATGTGTATCCCGACGCTTTCATCTTCTCGCAGATGAAGATGCGAAACTTTGGTTCGATCTCGAAGGCTGATTACTTCCAGCTGGTGATTAGTCCCAATGTGGAGCCGGTGCCGGAGCAGCCGCAACAGCAACGCGTCAACAAGATCGATGAGAACGATGTGCTCGCGTCGGCACAGTCGACGTCCATGAATCCACACGTGATGACGGCACGCATGCAGAAATTCCAGAATCTTTTGCTGCAACGTGTGATGCAGGAACATGATCGTTTCGTGCGCTCCTTGGATCCACCGATTATCATTACCAAGATGCTAACGCGCTGGCATCCCGAGTTTGATCTGGAGGCCTGTCCCGAGGTAGAATTGGCGGCCTTGCCACAGCCACCAAATGTGGAGAAGTATTCCTCCGCCAAGGATATACTGTCAACGGCTAGGAATCTGTTCAATTGTGCCACGCCCATGGAACGTGCAATGGATCGCTATGAAGCTAAGTTAGAGGCGGATAGAAACCAAGCAGAGGATTCAGGACAACACAAGGAATCATCCACCACATCGGCAACTGCAATAAAAGACACCAAATCATCGACGGAGGAGCCATCCACGTCAACATCCACTGGACAGCCAACGGTTAAGGAATGCACCGCCATAAGTAGCGATGCAACATCCAATCTACTAAAGGGTCTGCCCAAATCCCTGATTGAAAAGATACGGGCCAAGCAGGCGGCCAAAGCACTGGATGCCATGACGCGACGGCCATCACAGGACCAGGAGGCCACCAAATACTCGCGCCTGCCGGAACTGGCTCGTCATCTGCGCAACGTATTCGTTACGGAGCGTAAAAGCGTGCTAACCCTCGAGATCATCATCAAGAAGATTCAGAACAGTTTCCGGGCGAATCTAACACCGCAGGACATTGAAACCCATCTTAGATTACTCGCCAAGGAGCTGCCAGCGTGGGCAGCGTTCCATGAAGTGCGCAAGACCATGTACATTAAGATCGCCAAAGATATGGACATGAATAAGATTATTGAAAAACTGGAGGAAATCGCGAATGATAAAAGCAAATAATCACTGGAGATTGAGAGATTAAAGCAAGAATATTGCTAATCCTAGACCCTGTGGCTACATCCAGCTATCTGTATGTTTAAGTAAACGCTTACCTACACTCAATTAAACTAGGAAAATCTATTGTTATTCAAGACTACTGACATAATTATTGAATATATTTCTGACCTCACAAACACACAATTATTCATCACATTTTTCATACCAACACTCAACTAATTTTGTACACCTTAATTTTTTCACATTACATTTATTATATAGCAGACTTTTATACTTATATTAAGATCATTTTCATGTTGTATTACGTTGATTAAATAAATGTTTTTCTGGAAAATAAATTGCAGTTTTCACTTTAACTTTTTCAAATGTAAAATACCAAATTTTGTTGTTTTGGTATTTTATGTTAGTTTATTTATGTGGATTTTAGGGCAACACTGGTACAGATGCGCGGGCATTGTACTTGTTATATTAGTTTCCTTCTAAAAAGATGAATAAAAACGAAACTTATGAGAAGATTCCCAAGCCCACATCGGTCAATAAGTATCCGGTCTAGCAAAGAAAAAACAAGAATTACTTAAAAATTCGAATTTATTCGTCTATATAGTTTCCTTCTAAGGCAATGCATTCAGTCCAACGCCTTTCCAAAAGTTCGATACCCGTTTTGTAGAAAGATTTTTGCTGACCCTCAAGATAAGCATTAGTTTCGGTGATGATCTCCTCCTTTGAACGAAATTTCTTCCCGGCGAGCATTTTTTTGAGCTCAGCAAACAGGAAATAGTCGCTAGGGGCCAAATCTGGCGAATACGGTGGTTGCGGAAGCAGCTCGAAGCCCAACTCGTTCAATTTAACCATTGTTTCCATCGACTTGTGACATGAGGCATCATCCTGGTGAAAAAGGATTTTTTTCTCCACCATATGGGGTCGTTTTGTGACGATTTCGTCCTTCAAACGAGTCAGTAGTGCCATGTAATATGCGCTATTGATGCACCTACCCTTTTCGAGGTAGTCAATAAAAATAATACCTTGGGCATCCCAAAATATAGATGCCATTACCTTGCCGGCCGAGATTTGAGTTTTTTGTCGCTTGGGGCGACTTTCAACGGCTGCAGTCCTTTCAGCTGACTGAGGTGTGAAATGGTGAATCCACGTTTCGTCCATGGTGACATACCGACGCAAAAAATCTTTCCGATCCTTTGAAAACATGGCCAAACAGCTCTCGGAATCATCGACGCGTTGTTGTTTCTGGTCCACAGTGAGCAAGCGCGGCACCCACTTCGAACAGAGCTTTCGCATGGACAAATGATCGTGTAATATTGTACAAACACTCGCCTTGGATATCTTTACGATGTCAGCAATATCATCCAGCTTCAATTTACGGTTGGACAAAACCAATTTATGGACCTGCTTGATTTTTTCAGGCACAACTGCCTCCTTTGGGCGACCAGAGCGGTGTGCATCGTCGGTGTCCGTACGACCGCGTTTAAAATCAGCATACCAGTCGATAATTGTTGATTTGCCTGGGGCAGAGGTGCCATAATGTTTGTCCAACCACTGTTTTGCCTCAACGGTGTTTTTTCCCATCAAAAAACAGTGTTTAATGAGCACACGAAATTCCTTTTTTTCCATTGTTTAAATAATAACAGAAACTTGCACAGTAATGATGCAAATTGCATACAAATTTGACAGTACGCCGATATGGGTCTGTCCTTTCGATCCACTATGTGCAAGAGGCGTTATCTATTTGTCAAACCGGGGACTTATTGACTGATGTGTTAAAATACCAAATTTCTTTGTTTTGATATTTTATGTTAGTTTATTTATGTGTATCTTAGGGCAACACTGTTTTACAAGATTTTCCTTTGTTACTTACGTGTGGCAGCACTGGTACAGATGCGCGGGCTTTGTACTTGTAATATTAGTTTTCTTCTAAAAAGATGAATGAGAACGAAACTGATGAGGAGATTCCTAAGCCCACAACTGCGGCATCAGGCCAGATCAAGGCTATAGCAAGGGACACTGTGCACAAAATCTGTTCAGGACAGGTAAACAGAAACTTGATAAGTTCGTGCTCTGTTGTGATGTGAACTTTTTAGGTTGTGCTCAGTTTAGCTGTTGCTGTGAAAGAGCTCGTAGAGAATGCCATTGATGCCGGTGCTTCGCTTATTGAGATTAAGCTCAAGGATCAGGGACTGCAGGGCGTTGAGGTCTCTGACAATGGGAGCGGCGTAGAGGAGGCTAATATCGAAGGCATGAGTAGGTTTCATGAGTAGCTTCTTTGTTCATTATTAACACACTGCTTATTGGCAGCTGCCAAGTATCACACATCCAAAATACGTGAGTTTGTTGATCTGCTGGGTGTAGAGACCTTTGGTTTCCGTGGCGAAGCTCTGAGCTCCCTTTGTGCGCTCTCCGATATGGAAATCCAAACGAGACACAAGTCCACGGATGTGGGTAAGTTCAAGTCCATGAATTCAGCATTATAACTTAGTTTTGTAACTTTTGTAGCGCTGAAAATTGAGCTCGACCACGAGGGAAAAATAAGGAAGCGTTCACCCTGCGCCCGAGTTGTGGGCACGACAGTCTTCCTGAGCAACCTCTTTGCCACGCTGCCCGTGCGTCGACGTGATTTTACACGAAACATCAAGAAGGAATTCACCAAGATGTGCCACATACTGCAGGCCTATTGTCTGGTCACCAAAGGTGTGCGCATCATTTGCAGCAATCAGACAACGAAAGGAGCCAAGTCCATTGTGGTACAAACGCATGGTGCCCATGATGAACTGGCGAATATTTCAGCAGTGTTTGGAGCACGGCAAGTGGCGGATTTGGTGCCACTTAAGTCCCCTTTCGAGGGCGGTCAGCTGCACGAGGACGGACTGCGTGCAGAGTTGCAATCCGCCAGCGATGTGGGTGACACCACAGTCACCCAGTTCGGTGCTGAGGACGTGGAACGTTTAAACCAAGCGGACTTTCAACTGGAAGGCTTCATATCCAGCTGTCGTCATGGTGCAGGCAGATCCACCAGAGATCGCCAGTTCTTCTACGTCAATTCCCGTCCCTGTGATCCCAAAAATGTGAGCTTAAGGAGCAAATCAAGTTGGAAGACCTTTTTATGTTATATATTCACAGATAGCCAAGTTGATGAACGATGTGTACCATCGATATAATGTGCAGCAGCAGCCCTTCATCTACCTGAACATAGTGACGTCTCGAGCGGAGGTGGATGTGAATCTGACACCGGACAAACGCCAGTTGCTGCTCAACAATGAGAAGATTCTGTTGCTGGCGCTGAAGAAGTCACTGCTGGACACCTTTGGCAACCTGCCGTCCACATTCCAAATGCAGAACACTTCCATAGCTAGCATGCTGGAGCCAAAGGTGAAGGTGGAAGTGGAAGCGAAAGTAGAAGTAGAAGATGATGTGCCTGTTAGCTCCTCGCAGCGCTTCATGGATGTCTTGAGCCAATGGCGACGCACTGGGGACACCAAGGGCGTGGCAGCGCCTGCACCCGCTAAGCGACGTTGCGATGAAAGTGAAGAGATCAAAGCGCGGGACATGAAGATGCAAAAGATACAGGATTTTCTGACCCAGGAGTCGCCAACAGAAAATAGCCAGAAAAGCGAGTCAGAAACGGATGATGACGTGGGTGTAAAGCGGAAGCAGAAGCAGGAGCAGCGTAGCCACGATGACAGCTTAGTGAATTTAGAGGAGCTCGTTAAGGAGTCAAAGGGTATGTGCTTGTGTGTTTCAGCTGATCATGTTACCATCTTAAACCATGTCTACTTGTAGCTTACGATGGCCTGATTCAGCCCACAAAGGAAACTCATATCGTTTGCAGAACATTGACGCCAGTGAAGACACCAGCCAGCATAGCAGAGCGGAAACCAAAGATTATACGACTAGAAAGCAAGCCAGTAAAAGAAGTAGAGGAGCAGCCAGCAGAGCAACCAACGGAACAGCCCCCGGAATCGTCGCAGAGCAGCACGGAGTACAGCGACGATGAGATCCCCATGCCAAAACGCATTGAATTCGATGACAACGACGAGGAGGAGGAGCAATCAGCACAGAACTTCACCAGCGCTGAGCTACGCACCACATTGGAGGAGATTGCCGCCGGTCTGCAAGCCCAAGAGCAACAGCAAGAGAAGCGACAGCAGCGTGCCAAACTACAGCGACTGCGCTTCAAGAGCGAAATCAATCCCAGCCAGAATCAGAACGCGGAGGCAGAGTTACAAAAGGAAATAACCAAAGCAGATTTTGTGCGCATGCAAATCATTGGGCAATTCAATCTGGGATTCATTATTGTCAAACTGGACGATGATCTGTTCGTTGTGGACCAGCATGCAGCGGATGAGAAGTACAACTTCGAGGAACTGCAGCGAACCACGCAGCTGGAGCATCAACGTCTCGCTGTGCCGCAGACGCTGGAACTAACGGCAGTGAATGAGATGATACTGTTGGATCACTTGCCTGTCTTTGAAAAGAATGGCTTCAAATTCGAGATCAATGAACAGGGTGAGTCTGCTAAAACTCTCTCGGGGATCATGGTCCCAATGCTCCCTTTATTTCTAGCGCCGGCTACGAAAAAGGTGCGTTTGCTGGGCAAACCCTTTAGCAAGAACTGGGAATTCGGCAAGGAGGACATCGATGAGCTCATCTTTATGCTGCAGGATGCACCCGAGGGCACCATCTGTCGTCCCTCACGCATACGTGCCATGTTCGCCTCACGTGCCTGTCGCAAGTCCGTCATGATTGGCAAAGCACTCAACAGAGGCACCACAATGCGTCGCCTGATCACCCAAATGGGTGAGATTGAGCAGCCCTGGGTAAGTGCAGAGTGTTAGGGCTGGAGAGTGGAGTCTTACATGGGCTGGTGTGAGTCTAGAGAGGATTAGCGAGCTGCTAGATGAACCAAACCTCAAAAACCAGTAGGAGGTAAAGGCAACAATCTGCCGAATCGACTCGTAAAGACCCTGCACTTGTGTTGACTGAAGGGTTTATTGAACGACGGTTTAACAGAGATGCAGCTGATCATTCGGCTAGGCCTCTTACTGCCTACCTTGCGCCTTTTTTGTATCAAGCTCTTTAGCTTAGATAACCTTAACCTTCAATCTTTTCAAGTACCGGTTCTAACTCTTGTTTAACTAAGTTCCAAGTGTGTTTAGACTAGAGTTTAACTAAGATTAGCTTAGACGTAGCTACGTTCGCACTTTGCTGCGAAAACCACGTGAAACGAGCTCAGCCACTAGGGAAACCTCCCGATTGCGTGTCTCGGGCAGATAGAACAAGGTGAGCAGATACATCAGACAGCTGAACATGGAGAACACAATGAAGATCCAGAAGCCCAGCAGGGAGTGCATGCTGGGAAACAGAAATCCCACCAAGAAATTGCAGCCCCAACCTACTTGGTTGCCCAAGGAAAGGGCCACGGAGCGTGCAGGAACCTCAAAGAGTTCTACAAAGGATTCCAAGGTTAAAACAACTCCTAAAGGATTTTGGCGTGGAAATACCTGCGCCTATGAAGGAGGGCATGGGACCCAGAGCCAACTGGAACGTTAGCAGGTAAAGCAACACGCTGGCAATGGAGCCAAAGGATAACCAGGGCACAACCAGCTGTGGAGAACTAGTATAAGTCACTGTCACCCAAGGATTAGCACTCAACTTACGCTATACTCCACTAGCCAGCCAAAGCAGAACATGAGCAGACCACAGCCGGAGCAGGAGATCAGCATCAGCGTGCGTCTATTGAATCTGGCCATGAGCAGAGGACCCATAAGCGAAGTGCCCAGATTAACAGAGCCCGCCACCAGGTTCAGCCACTCTGCGGTCTGGGCTGAGAGTCCGCTGCCTCGGAAGATGGAAACGGAGTAGTAAAAGATCTGTCCAAAAAGAATAACAAATTAACAATGAAATCCAATCCTCTCAAGACTTCCGACACTCACCGAGGAGCAGCCCGAGAGCTGTTGTCCGCCTTGGTAGGCGCAGAGCAGCACCAAGGGCAGCAGCATCTTGGAATCCCGTAGTAGATCAGACAAGCTGCGTGTATTGGACTTGCTGTTGGACTCCTGCTCCATAGAGAGTATTTCCTGCTCCAGGCCAAGATTGGTGCCACGTAGACGTCGGAGCATGTGGAGTGCCTCCTCCCGCTGTTGCTTTACTATAAACAGCCAGCGAGGACTCTCGGCATAGCAGCGGAAGGGCGCATAGCAGATGGCCATGAAGACCAAATAGAATCCTAGAGCAATATGCCAATCCTGCTCGCCACCAAAGAGCGACTGCAGCGTAAAGATCTGTGCCACAACCATGCCAATGGAAAAGCCCACGGAACAGCAGACACCCAAGGCGCCACGCTGGCTCAGAGCAGCGATTTCGCTGTGATACATGGGCAGCGTGGTGCTAATGAGTCCACCACCGAATCCTACCAGCAGCCGACTGAACAGCAGCAGCTCCACGGACTGCAGCCAGCGGCAGGTAAGGAAACCGACGCCCGCTAGAACCAACAGTGAACCACTAAGCTGTAGGCAACCACGTCGTCCAAAGCGATTCGCCGCCCAACCAGCGCTGGCGGAGCCCAAAATGCCGCCCACCAGAAAGATGGACACAATCAGCGCCCACAGTGTGTCCAAAGCAGCAGGACTTAGCGCTAGTCCATAGTTTTGGAGCAAAGTGGTTGCACACCAGGAGCGCATGTGCTGCAGGATGTTGGAGGATTGAAGCTGTAGAGGCACAAAGGGCAGAAGCTTACCACGGCGGGACTGTTGATGACGCCCATGCAGTAGCCACAGGGCAAGGCCACGCCAATGGTGCTGCCCAGCGTGCTCCAGACAAGCAGCTGCGTCCACTGAGACTTCTCTTGCCGACCAGACTCCATGCTAAACTGTGCACGCGATGCAGCAACGACATGAGCTTTAAATAGACGCAGGTGATAAACAATTAAAGATTAAAGGTTAGACTAAAGCCAGGGGATTAAGCATGGGCTAAGATAACAGAGAGAGCAGTGAGAGATTAGGGAGAGATCACAACAAAGGCAGCACAGTGGAATGGTTATACACTCCCTTGTGCAAAGCAACCAACTCTTTAGCTACTCCTCTCCAGCAAATCAGTTGGAACTACAACTAAAATTTGTTTTCTTATTGCAGAACTGTCCACATGGTCGTCCCACCATGCGTCATCTAATCAATATCACGATGCTGATGGATGAGGAAACTGATAGCCATGAGGAGAACCCACGCGACTAAAACAGCTCATCTTTGTATCATCATATAAACAGAAGCCATCCAATAAAACGTTATACAAACAATTTTAGGATTAGATTTATTGTTGTCTAGTTGCTAGTGGATTATCAAATCATCATGACAGTTCACACGCTGATTGTGCGGAAGATGTTGAAGCCACTGTGTGCCGTCGATAGCATCACACCAGGCAGCTGTGGATGCCAGTGCAGCTCCTTGATCTCCTTCTGTCCCTGATGGATGAACAGCAATTGTGGCGGCAACTTGTTAATCTCCTCTTCGTTTTGTGCCGGCGCCTGTGCCTGATCGGCATCCTTCTCCACAGCCAAATCCCACAGCGCAATCTGATCATCATCACCGCCAGAGGCCAAAACAGTGGGCTCATTGGGATTCCATTCGACAGTCGTTATGTGATCTGTATGATGCTTGAATGTGGCAATTGGTTTCTGTGTCTTGAACTGACGCAAGTCCCAGATGTGCAAGAAGCCATCGTCACCGCCGCTGGCAGTGAAGGGCTCCGTGTGGTTCCAGGAGATCACATTGATGTCACTCTCATGCGCGTTCTCGCAGCTAAGCATGCAGGCTTTCTGTGGGGCCGCACGGCAGTCCCAAATGCGTATAGACTTGTCCACCGAGCAGGAGGCTAGCACGCTGCGCTCGTTGGGACTCCATTGCAAATCCTCTACTGACGCAGTGTGACCCACTAATGGACGTTGATCGACCTTCCAGGTGCCGTCCTCGAGTGGACTCCAGATGTGTATATCGCGACGACAATCGCCTGTGGCCAGCACACCCTCAGCACTGGCACTCCAGTCAATGGCGTAGCCCTCCTGCTGATGTCCACTGAAAGTGAAGGCTGGACGAGATGCGGCTGAGTCATTGCTGGCACTTTGTTGCTCATACTGCTTGAGTAGCTGCTCATCCTCAACAGCCTGCAGTTGCTGTGACAGATTCCAAATGTTCACGCGTCCCAGTTCACTCCAGGAGGCAGCATATACGGTGTTTCCCAATCGACGGGCACGAACACGGTTTACGCATCCCTGATGCTTGATAAGAGCGCAGGTCATTTGTGGTTTTTTTAGCTCGCTCTTGTCGGGCACTTCGTCTTGGTCATCCTCCAGCTCCTCGTCGTCTTCGTCGTCATCATCGCCCTCCTGCGTCTTGTGCAGATTACTCATCTTCATCACAATCAGATTGTTGACATGGGTGCGTGCAGCCTGAGTACCGGCGACAATGTAAGCGGTCATGGGGAATGACTCGCGGCCAGTGCCCAACTCATCGGGCACAATGTCAAAGCTTAGACAGGGTGCACCCGTAGAAGCCTGATGCAGCATGACGTAGGCACTCTCATCGCACACCAGCTCCTCGTCTTCGCCCAGTTGCTTGCCCGGCAAGTACACCTGTTTGGGTTCTGCTGGTGATCCGTCCTCGCCTTCGCCATCGTCCTCGGATTCCATGTCGCTTTCCGCATCCTCTGGCTCGACCACCTCCATTTCAACTTCATCGTTTGTGTTGTCCATGGCTATTTAATTAAATCTAATTAAACTCGCAAGAAACTCTTGTTTTGGCGCTGCACGTGCAACTGAAATTGTAAACAGAGTGACCAGCGTCTAAACTTCAACTGTTCCTACTTCAGTATTTTGGTATTCGAAAATACTGAAAACCCATTTAGAATCTAGTGTGCATTTGTATATTTTATAGATTTGTTCACTCTTGTGAAAGCAAAAACAGAAAAAAGCAAATCTGAACTCGTACGTTGTATAAATAAATATAAAAATTCTTTTCAAAAATGGCGAAAGCTGGTAATCCGTTCAACATTTTGCGTAACATCTACCAAAATGAGTTTCAGTGGTAAGTAAAGAGAGGATTATTTCATTCAGAGTAATAGCCATTGCCGCATTTATTTACATAACCAAACTTTTGCCCTTAGGATGTTGGTGAAGAGCTTCGGTATGTTTTTTCTGGGAGTTCGCATTGCCAAGGAGTTCGTCGGCGTGGAGTTGATGCCCAGTGTAATGCCTGCTTAGTATAACAATAAAACCAAATTCGCCATGTATAAAAATAGGGCAGTTAACTAATTATAATTTACACAAACATTTATGTACAAGTCGTATCAATGTATTCTAGTTTTTGCTAGCAATCAACTGCTTAATCTTGGACTCGTCCATATCAATCTCGTGTATTAGGCTATCAGCAAGTATTCGAGGTGTCATCTCGCGTTGCAAGAAATTGGCAACCAGTTTCCTACCAGGCACAGCACCTCCATGCGCTAAAATCTCAGCTCGATACTTTTCACCGGCCTGGCGATTGAAGGGATTCGCTTCGAAGTACGTCTGCCAAATCCACGAGGCAATGGTCTTGGATATCAGATAAGCATAGTACTTGGCACCATAGCCCACCAAATGGGAGAACCGCAGCTGCCACGCTGTGTTCTCCACGTAGGGCAATCCGTAGTACTGTTTTTGCACCTCGCGCAGAGTTTCTGTTGTGTTTGGTCCTTGTTTGGCCATGTCTCCATGGTAGACCTGATCCAGGGCCGAGTAGAAAACCTGCAGTTGAGTCTCGCTGGCCGCGAACAAATGCTTTGAGGCGCACAAACGATACAACATATCCTCCGGAATAGGTTTGTGGGTCTGGAAATGCCGTGCAAAGGTACGCAGCACGCGAGGATCACTGGCAAAGTATTCCATCAGCACACTGGGCACCTCGGCAAAGTCTGTGGCACAGCGAGTGCCCGTCACATGCTGGTGCTCTGTTCGCGCCAGCATCGAGTGCATGGCATGACCCATCTCATGGAACAGATTGTCCAGGCGTGCTGGGGAGAGCAGTGTTGGACCCGTCCAACGGGGCTGTGCTAGTCCCAGCATCACAACCACAATGGGCAGCTGATAAGTACCGTCCGGCAGTCGCTTGCCTCCCTGAATGGTGAAGTGACAGTCCTGGTTGGGCTTTCCACTCCGCTCGAAGAAGTCACAGTAGATATAGCCCAAGAGTCCTTCGCTGTCGTGCATCACTGCCAGCTTATAGATGTCACTATGCCAGCTTTCACCCGGCTCCATTTCAGCGTTTTGCAGGCGCACTCCATAGAGCGAGTGGAGCAGGTTGTCTAATCCTTCCATGCAGCCACCGAGCGAGAAGTAGGGCAGGAACTCATTGGCTTGCTCCTCCAGCGACTGACGCTTTAGTTGTGTGGTGAAATAAGGCGTGTCCCAGATCTCGGCCAGCGCTTGAGCTTGACCACTTTCCTTGCGCTTCATTTGGGTCATCAGCGTAAAGTCTGCTTCTGCGCGTGGACGCAGCTGATCCGACAGTTCATCAATGAAGTCTCGCACTAGCTCCGGACGCTCCATGGTGCTACCATTGAGCGCACGATGCGCGTAGGTTTCAAAGCCACAACTACGCGCAAGTTCATTGCGGCAGATGAGCAGATCCTTTAGAAGCTCCTCTTGGCTATCTGAGGGCTGCAGGTACAGGCGATAGGCTGCCTCACGCATCTGAACATTGGACGCATTTGTACACAGGCCGGTGATAATGATGTTATCGCCAGATGTGGGAAAACTGCAGAGGATTTAACAGAGATTAGCCATAAGTCTCTCAATTCTTACAGAGGTGATTGCCTTACTAGTGTCTTATGCTCTCCGGAATCGTTTTGCGCGGCAGGACTGTTGGCTGTGATGCGCCACTCATGAATTTCTGCCCAAGCTGTAGTATGTAGTCATTGAGGCGCACGACACGCAGTCGCTCCTCCTCTGGCAAATGGATACCGCACTGCTCAAAGTCGAATAGAAACAGTTTGGCCACATGACGATCCACATCGGTGGTGGGCAGAAAGTCTCCATTCTGTACCACCTTACTAAGTTCCTGATACAAGGGTTTGTGTGTGTTTAGGCTCTCCACGATGCCACAGATGCTGATGCAGGCCTCCTCTGCCGCCTGCATATACTTGTTCTTGGGATGAGCAATTCGTACAAACTCGGCCAGGTCGGCGACCTTGCACAGTGAGTCCGAGAGCTCATCGAAGATGTCAACCATTTTACGCTTCCTTTGGCCGGATGTGGCCTCAGCGATGAGTTCCTGCGTTGAATTCTCCACATTTTCGCGCAACAAATAGAAGCCATCTGATGAACGCAGTTCCTGCATTCGGAATAGACCCTGGCAATTGAAGAAACACACAAATATTTGGTATAACTTTCACTCGTGTTTAATTTGGTCAATTTGTCTTGGACACTGACCACATCGTCGCGGGTGAAATTGATTCGCTTGGCTGGCGGCGCATTGAAGGCGGTGGCAAGGGGTGACCAAGTGGAGACCAGTTTCACTTGCCGCCAACGCTGCAGCATTGCACTTGCTGTATTGCGGCTTATTTGCAGCATTGTTTTGAACAGAATAAATGATTCACTTATTTAGCCGAATGTTACATATTCCCATAGCACTACAGAACAGCTGTTTTGCAGCACAGATGCAAATCACTCTCTCTGTTTGCTAGTGAAACTGGGCTGCCAATCTGAGTAAAAGTTATCGATTACTGCGCACTGTTTACGCGCGCAAGTTCGACAGATGGCGCTTTTTAAGCGCGAAAAGCTCAATGTTTAAATATTTATATGCAGTTATAAAAGGTTTATTATCTTACTAGAGAGTATAAATCTAAATTTAAATTAAATGCATTTGACATAAAATGCATAGAAATAGTGAGAGCATACAACGATTGCCACTAAGCGCAATTACACTTCTTTCCACCCATTTAGCGACATGCGTGAAATTTGTAAACTTCATGAATTTCTTGCCCTGACAGCCCATCGAGCCCCCAATAATGCCAGCCAGCCAGTCGTTGCAGATAAGCGGACCACCCAGATCCCCTGGACAGATTTCACCCTCATCTTTCGGCTCCACACAGATATTGCCGTCCGCCTTAAAGAAGTCCATTTCTTTACAAAAATCCGGCGCACGTACGACGACCTCCAGGTACATGATCTCATTGGAGTACGGACCGTGCTGTGGATGATTACATTAATAAAAACTAAAGTTCTAGGGCATCTAATTGAATACCGGATAGAGCTGGCCCCAGCCTAGAGTCAAGCACGTCACGCCAGGAGGAATAATTGCACGCTTTCGCTTCACCATTGGCTTCACATTACGCAAGTTGGTCGGAATACGATTGGTCAGCTTCAATATGGCCACATCGTAGTTTTCATAGCGTTGGTACTTGTCGTGGATCATGATCTTGGAGACATGCCGTATGTCATCATCGTTGTAACGCTCCAAGCGGAATATGGAGCCAAAGACAATCAGAAGTCCCCTCGGATGCATCACAGACTTGTGAATGCTGCAAATAATAATTCAAAGCACTTACCGTTTGGGCTGCGCCCTGATCAGTGTACTACTCACTCTGTTACGCAATGAGCGGCGGTTAAGATTGTCATGCTGGTCAAAATGACGCCCGTACAGAAATGATTATCCCCATGGAACTTGATGTAATTGAGCGTTCTGATGGACACCAGATTTCTAACATATTTGGCATTCTTCGGTATGACGCCACCGGCTATGAGCATCTGGAACTGATCATCCTTGGCCCGGCTAAAGGTGCCCCGATCACTGCTAACAAGTTGAACCAACAACAGCCAGAAAACGGCCAGACAACTGGCAGTTTTCATGCTGCTTCGCTTGCTGAGTTTCGAGTGCAAAATCAAGTTAAATAAAATAAAATTTAATTTATTTAAGCAACTGACGTAAAACAACAATCAGAAAAGAAAAGAAAAAACATTTAGTTTTGGAAATCTATTCAAATGAAGTGTCTGAATTTGAGGGTGGAAACTGTGGACTCGTTAAGCAGCGTTGGGTGTGAGAGTGTGGGCTTCTAACGCCCACTGGGCGTGGTTAGACAGTAATATATGACTAGCACAAAGAGAGACATATATAAATATGCACATGTATATATAGTAGGTACATCTAGTGTGGGAATAACAATATAATAGTAATTTGCTCAATTTCAAATTGTGGCTTCTTTTGTATCTTTGTATCTTTTGGCCTTATTTGCGCTTTGGTAGCTTGTAGTTTGTGGGCGGATGCAGCTTGAGGTGGTTCAGAAACACGGGCTGCATATCGGCACACCAAGAGATCTCCTCACGTACTCGCACGGGTCCGTCCTTGCAGGTCAGCCAGTAGGTGCTCATAAGCCCCTTGCCCTGTAGGGGATGACAGAGACAGAAGCTTATGGTTTTTATTCAGATCACAGGTAACCCCTTACGCACCTTGACATCGATGAGCCCACGATGCTCCGTCTTGAAACCGCCCACCTGCTGCAGTGCCTCATTCATCTCCTCGGTGATATGTATCTTCTGTGCCTCGCCGGTGCTCTCCATGCGCGATGCGGTGTTCACAGTGTCACCAAAGAGGCAATAACGTGGCATTTTGGTGCCCACGATGCCGGCCACGACAGGTCCAGTGTGCACGCCGCAGCGAATCTGAACAAACTCATCGCCGGCGCGGGGAAGTCGGAACACAGAAGAGGCGTCCAATAAATCCAGCGCCATTGTGGCAATTTCGCTGATGTGTTTGTTGCCTAGCCAAATAGTGAGAGACATACAGAGTGAGAGAGAGAGCTTTAAATAAACATATGTTCAAATATTCCATAGCATAAATTAAGGCACATGTGCGACCAAAGCCCAAATTAGCGTAAGAACTAGGTCGGGAGATGGGGAAATGGGCACAGTCACGGTGAAGAAGAGGAAGCAGAGGAAAGGGGATGATTGACAGCGAAATTTGCATAAATTACCGTTTTTCACTGGCAGCCCAGAGGCAACCATGTAGGAGTCCCCAATGGTTTCCACCTTGTAGACATCATAGCATTCGATGCGTTCGTCAAACACGCGATAGATTGAATTGAGAAAGGTCACCACCTGCCAAATGTGTTTAAACATTAAATTTCAATTTAATCGGCCATTAAAGTCATGCCCCACACCCCCTGCCCCCTTTGTCTTACCTCCAGCGGCGTGCACTCGGCGGCGATTTCAGTGAAGCCAACAATGTCGCTAAAATAAATGGTTACCGCTTCATACAGCTCCGCTGGCACCTTTACCAAAAACAAAAGCATTTAGTGCCTGTGGATATACCTGTGTGTGTGTGTGTACGCTCACCTGTTGTGTCTGCTTGAGCTGCATAGCCACACTGGGCGGCAGCATTTGAAATAGCAGCGAATCACTTTTGCGCTTCTCTCGCTTTAATTCCTTTGCCTTCATAGACAGATTCATGGCGTACAGCTGTAAAGAGGTGGGGAAAGGAGCGAGCAGAATGGAGAGAGTAGAAAGGAGAGAGCAGAGCTTAGTGCGTAGAGCGCTTTACATATGTAACAGCGTGTGACGTCAGACGTCGGCTTACCTGTATAGTTGCTGCTGCATTCTTGACAAGTATAATTATTACTGGCGACACTAATAATACAACTACCAATATGGCTATGCCAATTGCTTCCTTGCGATCGGCTTCAACAAGAGTTTTGTCCACATATTCTCTGCAATAGAAATAGTCAATAATTCAAAGCCGTTAAAAGTTCTGTGTGCGCGATAATCGATATCGATAATCGAACCGATTGATCTTATTGGGCTTCAATCGGTTTGCTGCAACCCTCGCAACGAAAGTGATTTACTCCTGCCCTCGCGCCATTATTATTTTAATTTTTTTTGGTGTAAAGAAAAGTGTATTTAATTACTTGATTAAACGCCGCAATGCTTTTTGCAATATTCTCAAATCATCTGTGTATGTGTGCATATAATCGTTGTATTCAATAGCGCTCCGTTCGTTTGATATATTAAGTTTATTCTTCAGCACATTATTGCTTCTGCAAAGAGGGAAATGTGCGAAATGAAAAGTGTTTGAGTGTGTGTGTGTGTTTTTTTTTCGCAACTTACAACGTCTTCACGCGATGGAATTTGACGGTATTGGTGATGTTGGTGTACATCGATTTCAGCTGCGGTGCGTAATTGAGAGTGGAGTTAATCATCTCACGTGCCATGAATTCGTAGCGCACATAGGACACAAAATTCTCGGCGGTCAGAGAGCCGCGTCCATAGTAGCGTATGCCAAAGGAGGTGGCTATATTTTGGCACTCGATGCTCTTAAGCAGATTTTTAAAGCCAACCAAATAGCTGCAATTCATTAGTTAGTTTTTATGTAAACATAGGAAAACACTGTGCATACCGCCAGACACCGCTGTTGTCCGTTTCTTTGATCTGCTCATTTAGATGGTGCAGGAGACCTCGATTAATGGCCGTGTACCAGTTCATGACTTCTGTAATGGAACTATCTTCTGGTTCCAAACGTACGCGCTGTCGGAATTCATTCAGACGGCTCTGAAACTCGTTGCGATTCAACATAACCTCGCGATCGTCTTCATCCTCGTCCGGCGCGGTCGGTACACTAATCTCGCTCCAAGTCGTCATGTTGTTTAAGGCATAATCCGTGTTGGCAAAGCGCTGTGTCAGATTGGCACTGAGGAAGATAAAATGCAGTTGAAGCAGTGTTATACCCTAACAGACTCTAGGGTATGCTAGACTTTCTAGGAGGAAACTAGTCCTCTTAAGGTAATGAAATACTTGACTAAATTTACACAATAGTTTTCTGTTTAGGGTATTTAATCTTCTTTCAGCTAACGTTTGCTTTTCTTTTATTATCTTTGTTACTTTGAAGGACTTTTCTGCAAGGAAATCAACTCACCGCTGCTTGCTGCCATTGGTGAAGATATAGAAGGCCACCTCGGAGCGTTCCAGTTGAAGGCGTGTGACAACTTTGCCCAAGTCCGTTGCAATCGTCACCTGTCGTGGGCGGAAATACATAAGATTATCGCAATGTCAACACGTAAGTGTATGTGTACGTGTATGTCTTAGTGTGCGTGTGTGCCTGAATGTGTGTGTGTGTGTGTGTCCATTTGCGCAGTTTTTCCCCAAGTTTTGAGCTTGGTGAGGAGTGGTCTTGATTAGTTAGTCGTTGCTTTGTTAAAGCACTAAATAATTCATCATACTTTTTCCTTAAGCGGGGAAAAAACGGAATTCACTTATGCAATGTAATGAAATTGATTTAAGTAAGGCTGTATACCCTGTAATTTTGTGCACGAAAGATTAAGGGAACTGGAATTTATTCAGATTGTCGTTTGAAAGTGGATAGGGGTTTGTAAGGGGGTTAAAAGTATCTGGTTTTATGTAATAAAATAGATTTAAGGCTGTATACCCTGGAACTGGAATTCATAAGGATTTTCCTTTAAAAGTGGATGAGAGGTATATCTTTATAAGGTTAAATTTTTCTTGAAGTTTTGGGCATAAAACTGTTATCATTAAATAGATTTTTGTTTGAAGCGTAGTAAAGGAGATAAGAATTATCTGGCAGTTTAAGTAATGAAATTGATTTAAGTACGGTTGTATACCCTGTAATATTAAGCACGGCAGATGTAAGCACTTGAGGAACAGGAATTCATTTAAGGAATTCTTTATTGTCAGGGCCTTTTAGCTAAGAGTGTACAAAAAGCTCATCTTTATGGGATTAAATTTACTTTTAAGTGTCATTAATTCATGCTTTTAAGTACTACATAAATCTCTGTCTGTCTCTCTTCTGTTTCAAGGTCCCTTTTTAGAGTATTTGTCTTTCGAGTTTCGAGATTTCTGTATTTGCATTATTTGTATTTTTGCATTCTCAAGTACGTGACTCGGTCGAAGGTCGGCACTTAAGTACGTACTTCCTGCTTGGCACGCCCCCAGCCCTAGACCTGCCCCTCACACCCTTATACACACACCCCAACACTCACACAGACAGAGCTGTAAGTGTGTCAATGCATAACATATTTTGCTTATCAATTCACTTTGCTATCAAGCAATATTTTCATTTTATTATTTCCATCTTTTGATATTTCCCGTGCGTTTTTATTTCCATTAAGCGTGCAGGGAAACGGTTCCGGGATTCATCAGGAAGGTATTCGCTGGGTTTTAAGGTTTTGAGGAGTGGAAATTAGAGCAAGATAGAAACTTTTACGCTCAAGAGACTTCTTTGGCTGCTTCTTAGCTCTGCTGCTGGCCACTTACCTGAGTATATTTGTATTGCCAATTGCCAAGTGTTCCCTTTATTTTGCCCCCCCTTTGTACCCTCTGCTGCCGCCAATTAAAGCATTGGCATGACAACACACCTGTTTGCTGGTCAAGTGAGCATTCAATTTAGATCCTTGGCGTATGATTGAATTTCAGCAATAAATATTAATTACGCAACAAAGGACACAACTTTGTGGCACATTGATCCTAAGCTCTGTCTGTGTAAAGGTGTTTTGTTTGTTCTCCACTTACCTGTGTCTCAATGTCGGCCACATCGGCTCGGTATTCCAGTATCTCCTGCAGTGTTAGCGATGTTTGCACAATCAATGCCAATATTGGTATAAATGGTAGAATTATCATCTGTGAAATAAAGTATACGCCACTTTCAATTCTTGCTCACTCTGTTTTCATTTGTCGCTGTATTTGTGTGTGTGTGTGTGTGTTAGTGTGTCTGTGTGTGTGATTAGTCTTTATCGTGGTCGGTGCTTGCTAATCGCAACACTTCATTAGGCCACGCACGTGACGCACAGCATCGCTAGCCACACAGATCGTGTGCTAATTAAGATGCATATGCTTGGCTAATTAATGCCACGCCCCCTGCTCCCCCCCATTCACTCACCTGCATCAGCTGCAATCGTCGTCCCGTTTTTATAGCCGGATTCCGTGCGGCGGCACTGCAGCATCTGCCACTGCCGCCTGTGGATATATCCTCGGAACTAATCGAGCGTACGGATATTTTATCGAGCTGCAGATTATGATGTGTATGTGTGGGCACCAGCAGTAATCCTGTGGAGCCACCACCGTTGCCACCGCCAACATCAATGCCACCAGCACTACGTGCAGCGGGATGATTCGATTTACAGTTGCTAATGTTGATCTTAATGCATGTGGATGCCGATGCCGAGGCAGTTGCATCCATTGCAGTTGTCTCCTTGCTTCTCTGCATCCTAGTGTCCTAGCGTGTCCTAGTATCCCCTATGTCCCAATGTGTTCTATTCAATTTAGCATATTGAGTACATTGGGAACGCTTCATAAACTCAAACGTTTATGGCTGCATAAAATGTAATACATAATTGTGTGGTTCGAGTGGTGTAGGTTCGAGTTCGGTTGATTTGGGTGGCCTCAGTTCCTATATGGGTGGACACTTGTGGAGTTTCTCCCCGTTGCCCCGATACGCTGCAGTAATGAGAAAGGCGCATAAAATAATTGCGAAAACGGATAAATAAACACATATGGGGACTGAATACTCAGTAATACACTACTACCCATTTCCGCTGCCCCTTCCCTGATCCCCAGACAACGCGTCATGTCAGCGCGCAGCAAATTTGATGGATGAACAGACAAAGCGTTGGCCAGCGTTACTTGAGGGGGCCAAGGGGGGGTAGGGTCAGTAGGACATGGCTAAGGGGTTGAGCTGCAGTGTCCAAGGATTTGCCATTGTGTTGTAATTGAAGGCACAAGACTGGTTTTGACGCGGGAAAACAATGCCAAGTCAATAAAGGATTATTACGCTAAACACTACTATCTCAACTGTTTCGTTCAGTGTAGCGCTGGACAAACAATTTCCGCAATGGTCTTCAGCACACACACACACATATATCCCTTTTACTGGCTTGTTTCTGCTCTTCTTGTTTACTTTTCACACACTCATCAAGCGCATTTATTGATTAAACTTTTAATTGCGTTGACAAATTGCCATTAAGTGTGTGAAAATAAGTAATCACATTAACGCTAGGCATTAAAAATAAAAAATACAAAATATTTATTTTTAAATATCCTTAAACCCATACATAACCTCAAATGCATTTCTAAATGCCTATTCGCATATTTATTACACTTTCTATAAACTTTAACTGCATGCACAGCATGAAAATCATTGTATCATTTAGCGCATCAAATGTGCGTGTACACAAGCTATAAGCAATAAATAATATACATTTTATTACCACATTAAATGTCGCACAGAGCACAAAATTCAATTATCTATTTTCGGGGACTTGGACACTTGAATACCGAAATACCGTTAATATAGTCGCGTAGTCCGTTAGAAAATGCGACACAAATACCCGCGAGGAGCTCACAAAAGCAACTGAACTTAAACCTGTTGAGTTTCGTCTGTTTATAGACGTTTTTACATATGTCCTTTGGGCGCTCGGTCAAGAGCCGCCCACTTGCCACCCCCAAACTGTTAGACTGTTAACGGTCTGTTAAAACATATGGCTAATTTTCTAGTATTTTTAGTTAAAAAAGAGAGGTTCTTATTATATTTGTATGCAGCATTTTCTATTTGCTATCTTTATAAAACATATCAACATGTGTATAAGTTAAGTTATTTAATAATTGTTTCATAATTTATAAATGTTTAAATTGCGTTTAAAAGTAACTGTCAATTGGGCGCTGTTAACAGTGTGCACTGCTTGTTAAACTGCATTTAAACTGCTTGCCGCACTGCTGTCTGCCGAGCCTAAGCTGCTTGCTATAATTGAAGTTAAGCTATTATTTGAAAGCTGGTTGCCATGGCGAGGACTCCATTGTGTTGCTTTGTTTTCTCTTGTGCAAAGACAATGGAAATTCCGCTGGCTAACTTGATCAATGCGTCGTATGATTAATATCGGGCCATTAAATTGAGTTATTATACAAAACGTACGACTTGGTCTTGGACTATGTAATTCAAATCGACATCCATTGTCACGCCTTTTTGAGAGTGTGTGTTTTGAGTGCTGTGTGTGTGGCGAGCATGAGATCATAGCGCGATAGACACACTCCATTGTCGCCTTTAAAGAGCGCCTTAAGCAATCAAAGACTTTCCAAATCGGCCATTTGCATAACTAGCTGTAAAACTGTTTAAAACATTAACAACAACAATCGACGGCGATTGGCTGAATTTGAATCCGCAAAACGAAATGATATTCGATACCAAAACAGATACAAAACAACAAAACTATATAGACAAAAAAAAATAAAGATAATGCCAAGACCATGGCGTGGTAACCAGAAACCAGTTCTAAACAGTAGAAGGAGCGAAAAAAAAGCTAAAACACACACACAGAGACATTAGCAACGCTGCTGTTGGTTGGGATGATTGGATGATGGGAAGATGCGACCACATCATTGGGACCACCTTGATGTCGCGCTCCACACTTCATTCCTGGCTCCGTCCCTGTTACCGACCCCGCCCCCTCCTAGTCTACGGACCGTGAAATACAATTGGATCGGGTAACTTTGAACTGGGCGGCTAGAAGGTGTCTTGAAGGTGTTTTGCCTGCCAATGATGCTGCTGCTGCTAATAGTGTGTGGTGTCCAAATTGATGTTTCAATAAAGACTATAAATTTATGACTTACGAATCAAGTGGACGCCCAAAACACACAATCAAAGAACCAACAAGCGAGTAGGTGTCGCCATTGGTGCCACAATGAATTAATTTGGACAATTTATGAGCCAATCTGCCAGCTGACAACTGGCCAGCTGGTTATAGGAATAGGAATGGGCATGGAAATAGGAATGCTGATTGAGTTGGGGCTTTTCACACTCTCTGTCCGGTTTCAAGTCCGCGCCGGTGGTCGATCGTTTTCTATTCGAGAAATTGAATTATAATTTGATGCCCGTTGACCAAACGCATCTGCATACATTAACGGCTTTGATCGGGCCACATAAATCTGGCAGCTGCGACACAATTAGCAGCACCAACGCCACCCAAAATTGACAGCAGTTCAGCTCTCTCGATCTTTTAGCCAGTTTTGTGTATACACATAAATAGTCGGCATTGCTCTGAGCTCAAAAAAAGAAGATAAACATTAACGTAAGCAGCAGATTAAACTAAAGCAAGTCGAAGGCATAAATACACTAACTACAAATTGACGTAACTTAACAGCTAGAAAATTTCTCATACTTGATTAAATTCCACTTCCAAAACTCACAGCAAAGACTCACTGATCATCGCTAAGCACATATAAAAGCCTTTCCTTTTAACCCACCAAAGTTCTGTTTAACTTTAGGCTTAAGTCAAGTAGCCACCAAGCTGGGGTAGCAGTGCATATACCCTGTTATTTATGCACTTTTGAGCCGGAACCAAGAGAGCTGTCCACATTCTGTGCTGCCTTTTGCGCTGCGACTGACTCTTAAAATGTCTCATTTAAATAACTTGCATGCATTTAGTCATCCTTTTTGTCCCAACTTGGACTTGGACACACAGTCAGCGACAGTTTGCGAGTTGAAGGCGTGGCGAGGGGGCAGCACTGACGACGTCAACTTAAGTGGAGAAGCCAGGGACAACAACGCGTCCTCTCAAAAGTGTCGAGAGTATGTAAATCTTTAGCCATTGCCCATTGCCAATGTGAATGCCATTGCCATTCCTGTGTGCCTGTGTGTGTGTCACTGCTTTTGTTGGAATTGTCTCTTTTGGGTTGATCGATTTTGTACACGTCAGTTCAATTGTTGGCCCGGACAAAGGGATACATGTGTGTACATGTGTTTCAGTTTCTGTTTTAGCTTTTTTTTGGGGTCCACCAAGATGCCAATCTCTGTGGACATAATGGAGATATTGTTAACTTGATGCTGTGTGCACATTTTGAGCTGACAAATTTTGTTGTGTCGCAACTGACTCCCTCTCTCTCCCTCTCACTCCCTACCTCCTCCTCCCCCTTACTGCCTGTCTCTTTCTATGAGTAACTGGCGCATTTTAATTAATTCAAATGCAATTCAGTTGCTGTTTGTGACTCTTCCTGCTGCTGCGAGTGAAGATGCGCTGATTGAAGCTGAAAGCCAGCACGTGAGTGAAGACAGACAGAGAGAGAGACCAGAGTTAAACTGTCTGCACACCACTGTCACTTTTTTCTGCTTCAACTCTGCTGCTGCTTCCTCTTCAGACAGACAGTTGGACGCTCATTCAGTAAACGTTTGTGATTTGTAACGATTGTGCAGTACATAAATCAGTCATGGATTTATTGCGAGAAATGAAATTTGCCGTCTTCCAGCTACAACTACAACACTGGCTGGCTGAAGGTGAAGCATCTGCTCTGAGCTTGAGTTGCTTGGTCTCCTCTCATCTCTTTGTCTACTCAACTGTTGGTTACTTGGTTTTCTTGGCTGCTTGGGTCGTGGTCGTGTGAGTGGCGCTGCGTGTGGGTCGCATAAATTTCACGCTTTGCGCAGGCGCTGCTACAAATCGATGTTCTCTTTATTTTTTTTTTTGTCTTTACCCCTCTCCACTTTTTTTAGTTTTGTCTGTTTTTTTTGCTAGCTTTTTATGTGGCACGCGGGGACGTGCAACGCCGTTGGCTCCAGATCGATAGGCTCGAAATGAACCAGGAAGTTTCTGCTAACATGTGTTGTACACCCTAAAAACCAAATAAAACTCTGACCTTGCATTTGGAATGCACAAGTCATAAGGGCCAGATCACGAGTGTCTTCCAACTTGCAACACGCAATGGCGCTGCTAATTGCTCTGCCACAACAAATGTTTAACTAAAATGCAACCAAAAAAAAAAACAACGACTGAGAGCAGCGACATTTCGCATCATATCTGATTGCATGACAGTTCTCAATTACTTTTCTTACTGCCCTCCAGTTGCTGCTGCACAACATTTATCAAACTGCAGAAAACTCAACTGAAATATGAACATTTTTGTCATATTTCATGACAAATAACTAAAATCCAATTTAGTTGCTGCTTTTTGGGGTTAATTAACATATGGCACTTTAAAATTGGACACGGTTTTGTAGTGTAATTGGTTCAGTTTATGGCCGTGTCCTTAAAATGGGGTTCATTGCACTCAGTTTCCCTTTTAACTGCGTTTTTCGTCTAAGCCGTTTTAGCTTGGCCCGTGTGAATTCCCGTTAGCTTTTGCCCAAAGCTGCCAAAAAAAATACAGAAACTTATAATTTATGGCTGGTAAACTTTGTCTAATCCCTGGCCTAATCGTCTGCATGCCACAAAGAGAGTGGCACTCGCGAGTGTGCAAGCGAGAGAGCCACACAGTGTGCGAAAGAGAGGGCAGTCAGTCACCTTCGCAAACAGCACGTTTCTCTGGTATTTTACTTTCTTGTGTTTCGTTTTCGTTTCAGTTTTAGTTTGGCCTTTTTTTTTTTGTTTTGGCTTTATAATTTATTATCGCTTCAAAGGCATCTCAATTATGGCTCCTGGCAGACATGAAACCCAAACCCAAACCCAAAACCGAAACCAAACTTCCAACTGGCACAACAACAACAAAAGCTATAGCCACAAATCTGTGGATTGTATCTGGCGTATCTTTGGCGAATATAAATGCGTTCGTTTTGTAAATCAGCCATCGAGCAATTACAAAAGTTTACAAAGCTTTATTCAATTAACTTTTGTTCGACTATGTCGTAATGCTGGCAACATTGTGTGGCAAGTTGTGTTGTTGTGTTGTAGTGATTGTTGCTGTTGCTTTCGTTATGAACAGTTTATTGGTGTGAAAATGCGAGACGCCTCAACGAAAAAGTTGCAACCGCAGCAGCTTCAATTTCAACCACATTGCAATCGTGACGTGATTTTGATTGCCGCTAGCAGTAACCCCGCCGTTACCCCCTCTTCTTACCACTTCATATTGCTGGCAAGTTTTTGTTCTGTTTGCATGTTGCACGTTGCACGCTGCACGCTGCAGAGGCGGTACGGCAACCGCAGCTAAAAATCTTTTTGCACACTTTTACTTTCAAGATCTTTTCGCGCATTGTTTCTTGCCTCAATCCAACGATCTTTGCTGCCCTCTGACAACCCGGAACTATAAATCCATTGGCCATATCATTACTGTCTCCCAGCTTAGATTAATCGTAGACAAATTGTCGTCATGTCTGTGTGTTGTCTTCTGCATTTCAATTGAGCCAAACGAAGACATAAACACCCAACATTGGCAGGTGCCGCAAATGCGGCTCTTTCTTTCTGACTGCTATTTTGTGTGTTACCTTCTTTTTGGTGTACGTGTGTCTGATTTATGCGACTATTCAAAAAGTCAAAATTCAACACTTCAATACTTGTCAGAAACCTAAGCAGTTGACAAATGTGTGAGTTGATTGAGTCTGTTGTGATCGACTATGTGCATATCTTGTAAATAATTTATTTAAATTATAGGTTGTAATGGAGAATACTTTTTACTACTCAGATTTCTAGTGTGTCAGCTTGAATAAAAAAGACATTGGTGTGGAAGAAATCATTCAAATACAATAAAATTGACTATAGAAAATCTTTTATATAGTATAGACTGAAACATTATACTTTATGCTATAAAAACTCAATAAAATGAAAGTTATCAGCTAATTATATAGCTGTAAAAAAGATGTTTACTTAATATATTTTTGGCTCTTAATGCAGCTATTCCATTATATATTTAATTGAAATTATTTCCATCAAATATTGAAGAGTTTATAAGAATTTTCGGCCTATTTGGACTTTAAATGAATCTCAATATTGTATAATATTGTATTAATATGTGTTAGAGACTAATTTGACTTCTCAGAAGTATTTAATAAACACTTCTTGAGAGCTAAATCAAAGTTACCTAATCCTAATCCTAATTTTACTCAAATTGAGCTACTTTAAGCCTTGAAAAGTTGCCTACCTTTTCCAGCAGCTTTACTAGTCCAACACAGCTCAGCTTGTCTACAAAATACCCTCTAAAATTGTAACTAAAGGGTATACATTTACAAATTCCAAGCGTTCTCAACTACAGCACGCTTTGTTATTATTAGAAATTCCAGGCATAGAACGAAACTGCCTGCCCAATGAGCCATTGAACAATTGATGTATTGACAACTGTTCCCCCTTCTAGCTGCACAGGGCCAGAGGAAGTGCCACATAAGAGTACAAAAATGTACTACGACTGTTTGTTGTTGTTTGATATGACAAATGGCTTCCATTTCCTTTCAGTTGATCGATGTTGATATTACCAAAAAAAGAAAAGAGAAATAAATAAGAAGGATGGCGAGAGAACTGAGTTGAGTTGTGTGGTTGTGAGGATACGATACTTATCTTGGAGTATGCCAAAATTGCAGAGATCGTGTAGTTTGTTTCATTTTCGGTAAAGGCATATGAACAAAAATGCGCTAATTACACGCAGAGCACTGGTTAATTGAACTTGTCAACGGACATGTCGAAATATGCGATGTTTTCTCGACTTTTTCGTTAACGGACTAAATCAAAGAGTCCCACCGCACACACACCGCATCCTTCGATCAGACAACAATCTTGTTGTACAGCAATTATCTGTGAATTGAACTTTAGCAAAGTGAAATGCCTGTGAGAGTGGTTGGCAATGGCGCCATTAATTATCACAAAAACGGATACATTTCTTTATAATTAAAGCGGTTGAATGACATGCGTACCAAGCCACAATAAAATATGTGTATATCCCTGCAACAAAAATAAAGGTGACCATCCTAATGACAACATCTCTTCCAACTCATTGCACAAAATTGCAAGCAGCTTCCAGCTCTGAGCTCTTAGCTCTGAGCTCTCAGCATTCAGTTCTCAGCTTCCAGTTCGAGTCAGACTCCATGGACTCCATTAGCAGGAGTGATGCAGCGGCTAATAGAGAAGCATTACTCATGCTCAGCAGGACATCGTTATGGAAGCGTGTCTAGTTTGGTATACGCTTAGCTCTCAGTCTTAGTCTACTGGTCTCTTGGGTCTCTATACTTCTTGTGCTCAGTGTGCGTTCGAGTTAAACATGCAATTGAGAAATTTATTAAAAATCATTTTCATTAATTTGGTTATTTATGCACAGGATCAAACATTCAATTAGGCTGATGTTATAAATCTCGCATTCATTTTTCACATGCTACAACCACGCGTTGTGTCTATAAATCAACTACAATCACACACACACAGTCGCACACACACACACACACACACATAGACTGGGAACTGGGAACTAGCAACTGCCCACGGGACACCACCAGGCAACTCATCTGCAGCTTCAATTGCCAAGCCGATCTTTTTAATTGTCAATAAAATAATATAGAAAAATCAGATATCATTCGCTGTACTTTTCAGTTTCTTTTTGCTGCTTTTTTTATTTTTTCTTGAAAAGGTTAAAAGTGAAAGATCTCCTGCTGACTTGAGCTTGTTGTTTTCATTGTTCGACTTGTTTTATTTTTATTATTATTATTTATTTGTCATGTTCGGCACGAAAAATGAGAGTAATAAGATGCACAAAGCCAGATAAACAATAAAAATAGCAAAAACCTTCAAATAAATCTCTGCTACAGTTAAAAGCCAATTGAATGCTCTTTAATTGTGTGGTTTAAATAGTTGTCGAATGAATTGCTTTATGGCCAAAAGTTTTAATTAACTGCTGCTTAAAAAATCTGCTAACATTGGAACTCTGCGCGATTGATTCTTCCACTGAATTTGTGTATCTTTATCTACATCTGGACTTCTGCTTTTATTATGCAGAAATTGGCAAACAAATGCTTGTTTTTTTGCACTAAAATTATTTGATTTGTGGTCTATAAATCAGCAAACTGCTGGAGCAACCCACGTCATGTTTTGATCGGCAAATCGCTGGCTATAAATTGACAAAGGCAAATCAGTTAACAAAAAAATAAAACACAAAACACAATAGAAAAACTTAACAAATTTGGGACATTTGTTGAGCTGACCTATGCATGACCTTTTTGCTTATTGAGTTTTTTGTTTTTAGTGTTTTTAGCCCTGGCTAAACTAAATCTCAGCTGCGGCATGAAGCTAATAAGTCAATGCAGCTGAGCAGGAAGCTTGCCAGTTGCTTATCGCTGGCTGCCATCGAACTTGGGTGGGTAGACATGACTACCCTGTACCCCTGTGCCCCCCTTGCATATTTCACCCTTTTTTACAGATAGATATAGTTATGTTAAGCCCGTTGCTAGTTCATAAAATAAACTTAATAAAAGTAAAATCAACTGGTTGCTTGGCTCAGTGTCTGTCTTTCTGCTTGCTGCTGTGGCATCATCAAAAAGCCGACAAAAGGGGCGTGGCGGGACTATCAGCACGGCCAGGCCCCTTTTTTGTGTGTATACGTGTGTGTGTGTGTGTGTGTGTGTGTGTGTGTGTGTGTGTGTGTGTGTGTGTGTGTGTGTGTGTGTGTGTGTGTGTGTGTGTGTGTGTGTGTGTGTGTGTGTGTGTGTTGGCTTTGCTGCATTGGTTTGTGGCCAACAATTTTGATATAATAAATTGCATAGAAACATAAATTTAATTTTTAACGCCCCAGAACGACAGCGTCTAGCTCCCCGCTTAGCATAACAATTAAGACATCACACACGAGTGAGAGTGAAAGGGAGTGTAGAGAGTGGAGAGTGGAGTGAAAGAGACAGCTAGCTGGACAGACAATTTGTTGACAAAATGGTGGCTGCAAGTAACAAAATTCCATGAGCAAAATAAATGGCGCTTTAGTTGTCGCTTTTCGCACTCTCACATTTTTCATATTTTTCACACAAGTGGACACAAAAGACGCGCCCTTGATCCGCCCCAGCTTGACAGTGTTTGTGGTGTGCTGTGTTGTGTAGTGTATAGACTTGACTGCAAAAAAGCCATAACGTTCCGCGCATGTGCACTCTGCACTCATATGCACGTATATTTCTATATTTGTATATTTGTTGTTTGCTGTTTGCCGTTTGTTCCCCCTTAAGTCACCTCTTTACCCCTCACCGCTTCCGCGATCTACGCTTTCGCTGTTGCGGCTTCGCTGATTGATGACTTTCATTTGCCATTCGGACAGGGCTACATTAATATCAACAACAGCGTCCTACAGCTAGTGAAACCCTGAAGCAAACCAAGTCGCTGCTCATCAGCGGTTACTCTCCCTCTCTCTCTCTCTACCTTCCTATCTGTCTAGCTGTCTCACTCTGTGTGTCTCTCTCACTGAAGCATCATCATCAGCGAAGGCGTCTACTCGCTTTCGGGGCGTCACAATTGCGTTGAGAACACCCAGGAATTTGTGGCATTTTATGGCCAATGTTTGACTATTGCATTGCCGAGTGTTTGCACAACCATCCAACAACCAGCATTCAATATCCACAGAGATTCGAGAGATCCACAAATCCACAAATCCACTTTCCATTAGGTACACATGCGAGCATAATCGTTCTGGGCCGTGTTAAATTTATGAGTACTTCTATTTAGTTGTAGTCACTGTTTGTTTATACTCTTTCTTTCAGTGTAGGCAACTGAGGTCATACACACAGCTTGTCGTACGATATAAAAGTTTAGAGCTAAATCAGCTATTTTAATTTATAGTATAAAGTTAAGCAATGATTCAAATAATATTTTATTAAGAGAAAATTGAAACTTATTTAACATTTTTGTGCACCAAAGTTAAAGTTTAAATTGAAAATTGAAGGATAATTGTAGGATAATTGTAGGATAATTGTATGAGCAATAGAAACCAGCTAAGATGGGACAACTTTGATTATGATTTATATTTATAGAAAATTTGATATAGGTAAGTTAAGCTAAAATTCAAAATAATTGAGAATTCCAGCTATAGCTATAAAGAAATTTAGTTATAGAACGAATTTAAAGATTATTTCATAGGGGAAAATTAGAAATCGGTTAAATTTTAAGACTTTTGAAAAGTTCTTACAACTTTAAAGAAAAAACTCTTGTGGAAAAACTAAAAAACTTAATAGTTAGGGCGCAAACATTTATTCTATTATCCCTTTAAAATCTGCCCACTTTGAAATCAAACTCTTAAAAGCGTTCAAAGATTTGTAAAACATTTATGAAAAATATTTTCAATTTTAAATTATTTTTCAACTAAATGTGAACCATAAAACTTAATATATTTATTGATTGAGTTAAGTGTAGAGTATGCGCTGTATATTTATTTAGGCTTTTCTCGTGGGTGCAACTGCAGAGCTACAGCTCCATTTGGCGCAGCTTCCTGAGTAGTCAGCCAAGTGCGTGCTGCAAAGCTGAAAGCTTCAAGCTGCACGTTTCGCGTTGCAAGTCTGGCAAGACTGGCAAGCTGGCAAGACTGGCATTGCGATCATTACTCACGCGCGCTAATCCCAGCGACTCCATTTGCCAGCTGGAAGAGTTGAAGCCAAAAAGAAAAATCACATGCGCAGCATTTAAAGATTTTTTTGGGGAGCAAGCGGAGAAAAACACTACGAAACGACAGAGCGTCGATAAGCAGCTCGGAAAAACTTACTGCAGTAGAGGCAGTAAGAAGTAACCAACAACCAGTGAGCAGAAGGCAGTGAGCAGTAAGCCAAGGCAATTGAGTTGTTCCCCTGGCCAACTGGTTGCTCCTTTCCTGCTGTTGTTTGCTGTGGCTCTTCCTCCTAAGCATGTGCTGCACGTAATGGTGTTGCATTTATTAAAGGCTTTTGTGCGTGCGGCCCAGGCACAGACTGTGGCTCAAACCATGTGGCTACAACAGCATCAACTCCGGCTCAGAGTCCACTCTCTCTCACATGCTTAATCCATAAATGGAAATTAATGGTTTAAATACGAATGTATTACCTCCCGAGAGACTGAGCGAGCGAGAGAGAGAGAGAGAGAGAGAGAGGCAGCGACGCTGTTGGAGCCTGGACAGGCTAATGGTTCTGGCCCCGTAACGGTACCATTTGAGTGCCACTGCATTTGTGGCTTGCGGAGCGCAACCACAAAAATATTAAGACATAAATGTCGTCAACAATGATACGGACAGTGTGGCACAGTGGTGAGTGCACGCGTAGGCGGCACAGTGGTGCAATAGCGACATTTTTGTGCTCAAAATGGGTTTTCAATTAAGCTTCAAGCGTTAACCATATATCAAACGATTGACTGTCCGTAATGAGCACAACAATGCTTTAAATGCCCTACACTCATACAGAGATAATCAGTGTCAGAAATGGGCAGACAGATTAGCGCCCACCTTCATAAGGAAGAGCAGGAAGATTATATTGTGGTGGGCATTCGATGCTGGCCCTTTCTTGGGTCATTTGCTAGGTTAAGTCGACACAAGGATTGCCAGCTTGCCACATGCAACACACACATAAGTGCATATAAAAAATGATACCACAATTTATGGACGACATCTAATGGCGTTCACTTCATATGGCCTATGCCACAAGCAGGGCAGGGGCATGCAGGGGAGAGGGTTTGCTACAGTGTTGGCGGATTTGTGGCTGGCAGCCGCGTTGCATGCAGCGTTGCAACGCGTTGCCGCACATCTCATAAAACATAATCAAGTTCACATTCACCAGTCGCCTGGCGACAATGGCATTCGCATCCTGCCTAGACTCGAGTCTCCTGGTCTCCGATTCTAGGTATCTCCTCCCGCTTGACTATGCAAGATTAATTTTCAGGCATATTGTCATATTTTGCTGTCGCATGCGTCACTTCGGTTGTTGTTGTTGTTGTTGCGGCTGTTGCAAGTTCCTTTTTTATAAGCGTTTTGATTCCATTAACTCACACAGCTGCAACATGAATAGGATATCAGTTCTTTGCAGCTTACCACCAAGTAATTTCCATAACTTTTGCTCCAAATTATTTGCCGATTCCCGATGCCACTGCTGCACTGCCGCGGTGAGTGCATTTATTATGTGGCACATACTGCCTGACTGAGGTGTGTATTAATTGTTAACCATTTGGCATTTGGCAATCGCATCCATTGCATCTTCTTTGCATCGCGTGGGCGTAGACGTGGGCGTGTTTTCGCTTCAGCTGCCATAAGCACTTCAAGGAGCATTCGACTGCATTAATAATGCCAATTGGAATGCATTTAATGCATTCTCACAGCTCAATGGCAGCTGGCAATGAAACCTGCTCCACAGATAGACCAAAACTCTAGAGTTTCAGAGCAACAGAGCTTCAGAGCTCCCCACAGGCAAATCCCAGCTAATGAAGTTGAAGATCTTTGCAAATTATTTGCTTTACAATTGAAAGAAATTTCCATTATAAATTCAAGAAATGTAGCAAACAATTCGATAAAAGATAATGGAATTCTAAATGGGAAGCTGATTTAAGAGGCATAAGGAAAAAATTTATTAATTCATTCCAAATCATTAGGAAAGTTATTTTTAGTGTTTTATTTTAATATATTTATGTTAAATAAAATAGTAGACATATTTATATGCCATTTAGTTGACACAATAGTTTAAAAGCAGCAGCTTGAATTAATTTTATAAACGTTTTATGAAAAGCTTTTAAGTAACTCATTTTAAGCATTAATTTTATATAAAAATAAATAAAATAGATAAATATATTATTATTTAAATCAAATGACACAACAATTTAAAATCTATAGCTTTTGAAAACTTTATAAACGTTTTATAAAAAGTCTATTAGTAAAAAATATTTAAATAATTTGTTTTTTATTTTATTATAATTTTCCTATTTAAAATATATTTTCCATTCAATATAAACTTTTAATATAAAACCATTTAATACAAAATATTTAAATAATTTAATTATTATTATTTTTATTTTTAACTTGCCGCAACTATTTACAATATATTTTCATATCGTTTATAAACATAAATAAGAAAGCTTTTGAGATTAATAAAAATATTTGAGATATTTATTAACTTTTTTGGTAAAGCTTTCTAAGCTTTTTAAAAAAACATTTAAAAACTGTTTTCAGCAATAAATTTAATTACTTGAGCAGATTTTTAGTTATTGAAAACACGAGTGGAATTTGTTTTGACCCAAATTGAAACCCATTCACAAGGTGAACTATTGAAAACACTTTGATTTGATGGCTGTTGTTGTGGTGCTTGTTGTTGCTGTTGTGTTTTATGTAAATTAGGTGGCAAGTACATTATCATAAGTATTTCATGCGTGTTTGCTTTTGGCCAATAACAATAGTAACAAATTTTGGTATCTTTTTGTCTTTTGTACATCTGCTTTTCAACCAAGTTCGTTGCCTAAGTCTTTTGTTTGCAGACCACACGCACAGGCAGCGCTACTAAAGGTTGGACAGGGGAAAGGGGACGGTGTTATAGGCGGTTTGAGGGGGGCATTGATTTCACTTATTTGAGCAAAACGAAACAAGCCCGTTAACAATTTGCGCAAAAACATTTGCCCAGCCCCAAAAACGCCAAGTCAAGAGAAATAAACAGAGCCAAGGTCCAGGTTCTTGGGAGTTCCACACGAGTGGGGCATAAAAGGTGGTAAGGGGCGGGGGGCAGCGAAGGCGGGTACGCAGGGGGCGGACGCATCGACAACGCACGCCTGTTCGCATTCAATAAATAAAATGTCAAAACAATAATGAAATGAATTATGAGCGCGCATCAGCAGCGACGGCAGTCGAAACAGCAAATCGATCGAAGGGAGCTTGCCAAAGAACTGTTGGTCAACTGTTGGCGAACTGTTGTGTGTAGTAGTTGTTGTTGTTGTTGCTGGGGCAGCTGTGGCAGGGCGGCGTGGGCTACCATTGCCGTCTTGGCCTGCTCAATTTCTTGTTGCTTTTATTTATTGATTTCGTGCGTATGCACAATCAGCGCAAGGCACATAACTGACTGCAGTTTGTTGATGCAGCTTGGTGGTGCCGCTTGGTGGTGCATCCGATTCCAGGGACGTTTCAACGTGCTTACAATTGTCAGAATGCTCGTTTGGGCCAACGATTGGCAACGCGAAGGCCTCAGGCCACAGGCAGCAGCGTAATGAAATCTTGTGTCTGTATGTGTGTGTGTGTGTGTCTCTCTCACTGGATTATAGTCATATACTGTGTGGCTGTGTGAGTGCTCGCTGCTAACGCCACGCGAAACGCAATCAAAACTTTCGCTGCCAAACGAAGAAAAAGCAATTATTTCGATAAAAATGACCGTTTACTGTCGTTTTGTGGATATTGAGATCCAATTTATGTGTACTGTATAGCATACCCAATCCAAGTCCAAGTCTTGTGAACACAGCACGGAGTGCGGGAGTACACCGTTAACTTGGCTTTAACTGGGTCAAGGGAATGTACATAAAGAAATGTTAATAAATAAATAAGAAATGTTCGTTCTGTTTATGCCAACATCAACAGATATTCAAAATATTATACAGTCATTAATTGAGCAGTATTTGGTGGGGAAAAGGGAGGAAGTAGGAAGAAGGGAAGGGAGTAGAATTTTCGACCTGAAAAATGCCTTAAAAATATTAAAAACTGAATTTTGATTTGATTAATAATAAGCACTAAAAATATTTGATTTTATGCGCTTTGCTTGTCCAATTGATTTCCCATTCCCGTTGCTATTGTTTCCCCATATGGTGTGACGATATTTGTCTCATGTTAGCCAAGTTAACATTGGGTTTTACAACTTGACACATTTGCTATAAATTTTTACCTTATCGGTGCAGGCTTTTATTGTTATAAACAAATCATAAAGGCCACATCATGAGCCTATAATATCTGCATATATACATATCGGTTTCATATAGGTGTATGTGATTTTTTTGGAAGATTTATGCGTTCAGCTTTTTATGGTGCACTTAAGCGTCGGCCACTTAGCCATTTTTGGGCCGCAAATTATTAGCCACGGTTTTTTGGGGCGACAAATAAGGCGTAAGATTTGAAACGCCCAAAAGAAATCGATTTGAAAATATATATTTTACATATACTCGTATGTATATGGCGGAAACTCATTTGTTGCTCAACATTAATAAAACACACGCTCACAGTCAGTCTCAAATATCTCAGCTGACCACGCAGGCATAAATATTTTAACGATCCTCAATCCAAGCGGGTTTCTTTGGCCCTAGGCATCAGTTGCAGTTTGCAGTTGTTTTGGTGCAGTTTTGGTAAGCCTTATTTGGATCAAGATTAAAATTATGTATGATCAAAAATCAGTTTGACAACAAAATGCTTTATGTGCAGCAATTCTTAACGCTGCAATTTAACAAAACGGCACATTAAGAACAAGAACAAGAGCGAGAGCTGGAGCTGGAGCTGGAGCTGGAGCTGGAGAAAGACGATGATGATCATGATAATGACGACAAAAGTGACGCTGGAGATAGCCGAGGAAAAGGAAGTGGGATAACCCAATTTTGTTGGGTTTTGGGCAAGCCAAGGATTGGCCAATACGTTGCTGGCATGCTAATAAGGGCGACGGTGGCAAATTTTGCAGCTGGGCGAAAGTAGTCAAAGTTGAATGGCCCTCCCTTCTGACCCCCTCCTCCTCCTGCTCCAACGCCCGCAATCATTCATCATAAACGCGGTAACCGATCGGCAGCCGCATCAAGACAGCCAAGGACAGACAGGTAGGCAAGACATGGGGCATAAGGCATACCGCATTTGGCAGTTGCCTGCCACCATATCTTCAACGTCGATCAATGCAAATTTTTGCGCCGATCAAAACTGGCCAACAGCCTACGCAGCAGCAGAAGGCTAAAGAATTATTATTAAATTCGATATAAATAATATTTTGCAGCCCCCCTCTGCCCTCTGCCACCACTGTGCCGCCTCACTGCGGCTGCTGATTAATAAAAGACGGTACAGTGGCTGCCGCAGCAGAGCTCGATGGCCTGCGGTGCTTAAATTCTGAGGCATCTGTCAAACTGAGCGAAGGTGCACGTTTTGTATGCACAGCTTGGTGCCAGTCTGAGTCCTGGGCCTGGTCTAAACCAAAGCACAGAGCACACTGAACACAGAGCTCAGTGCTTGAATTGGTGTTCAAATATTTTTAAAAAATACTTTGCATATGTGACACTCGCATAATAACGCTTCAATTAAGCTCCACTCGACTTCACTTGACTTGACTTGACTTGTCTCGGGTTCGTTGCAGTCCTTTGACACGATTTTCTTTTGTGCACCCAAAAAAAAGAAGAAAGGGAGAAGGAGGAGGGGAAGAGGGAGTGCAGCAAAAACTGCTCTTCCAGATGCATATCAATAAGATCTGACGTCAATTTTGATAAGCGAACGCATATTATTATTGTTATTATTAGCAATATACTCGCATGCTGCAGGTCCAGTCTCAGTTTCAGTCTCACTCGATGCCTCACCCCTTATCCCTGCCCTAAGCAGGTAGCAAGGGGGACGAGGGCTGAGCAGCACTTATAATAAGCAGCGCAGAGCAGCGAATCCCTTCGAGCATTTCGCTGCTTCAACGTTCGCCACGGATATCAGCCAACAATCGACATATGCAAAGGCAACAACAACAAGAAAACAACATAAACCAAAACAACTAAAAAGTATATAGTATACCCTATATATATATATATAAAAAAGGAAAAGAAGAGGAAAATTCCTGAAGCAGCAGCAAAGCGAGCTGAATAAAATAAGAATTATGCTAAAATTATGCAAGGCAGAGCAATTTACAAAGTGCCTGAACTGCGGCACAGTGGTGCAAAATTAAATTAAATTTTATTTCATTAATAGGAGTTACTTAAAGTGTTTATAATACTTTAAATATAAAGAAAAATTTATATAAAATGTATATATTACATATTTTATATTTAAAATCAGCTAAGCCCCAAAAAAAACTTAAATCAAGAATTTTAGTGATATAAAATTTAAGTAAAATCTTATTTTTGGGTGCTGTATATGCTAAACTATAGACTTAAACTGCTTATTATATCATATTTAGTTTATAGTTAGCATTTTAGGGAGGACTACTTGCTTGTTCTTCTTTTTCCTTCCTTAAAAGCTGCATTTGGTTTAAGTTTTATTGCCTCTGTGCCCACTGTGCCAACGATTTGGTGGAATAGATAAAAATTGACGTTTTGATCGATATTTATTGTTGGTTCACATGGTATAGGCTAGACTGCTCATGATGCCAATGATGCTGATGATGATGGCGATGTGCTCGATGTGCACCCGATGCTCCACAACTGCCACAACTGGCGACTGTTAACTGGTACAGAATAATGTCCTGCAGTGCTGGCAAATCGACAATGATCTTAGACAGAAGCTTGGCCCAAAACGCAAAAGGGGCGGAACTGTGATTTAAGATTTCATTTGTTAGTTTGGGGGCCAAAACAATTTGTTACTGTTGCACGACAAGCGTATGTTCGCTGTACCCTTTACAGCCCCTCCCCCGCTCCCTGCTATTCTGCTCAACATGACTGCGTCCTGGCTTTGGGCAGCGTTGAGTTTTGGTCGCTGCACTCTCGAATACATTTGTAGTAATCACGCGTTATCGTCGCATTTGGACATTTTAAAAGGTCATAACTTAAAACCTTATCGCCAGAGAATGTCCCTCTGTCCCTCCGCCTGTCTCTCCACAGACTGTAGACGGACATAGGCGACACAGCGAGAATCCCCAGTGACATGCGACGCGAACACACGCAAACACACACACACACACACAGGCAGACAGACAGCGCTGCTAAGGTCGTTGTTGCGCCCAAAAGTAGCCGAAATTGAGCACAAGGATAACATGAAATGCCAGCGTAAAGCAACAAGAGTCGGAGTCTGAGTTGGAGTGGAGAACCTGTGCCAGTTCCAGCGTTGGCAACACGCAACTCAAGAGAGAGCCAGAACGATGTGTAATGGGCTCAGAAGATGTTACCATTGCATTCCATTGAGCGCGCTCTGATAATGAGCCAAGACACACACACACACACACACATACATACAGGACACACACTCTTTGTGAGAGGTTTGTGCTAAAAGCGAATTGATAAGCTGACAGCTCCGGAGTAGGCGACCAAATCTTGTGTCCACTTCCTTTGGCAAAAACCAGCGCCGACAACGCCATCGCCTTGATTTCTGTTTGTTTTTATTTTTATTTTAGCCACGGGGGGCAACAGACTTGGCCATGGATTCACTCTATGACTCAGCCACTGAGCACTGAGCACGGGACGCTCCCAAAAAAACTGAAGGCATTAGAGACAAGACGAGACAGGGCGAGACAGGGCGAGACAGCGCTATAGTTTTGAGTCGAAAACGTAATTAAATCGGTTTTTTGGATTTTGTGGAAATCAAAGACGTAAAACCGACATTTGATTTCCATTCATGATTCTTTGCGCTCCTACATAGCTGTTGATGTGTTTATAGTTTTTTAAATTTATACAAATTTATTATTAAAAGTCTTTCAGTTTTTATGTCATTCATAAAAACAAGGATTAAGTGAGTGAGTGTATAAGAGTTCGCAGAAAAGTCCTTGAATACTCAAATTTTCATACGAAATGTTTAAATTCAGTCAAATTTGCTTATAAAAAACTATTAAACGGGTAGAAAATTAATTGATTTTATATATAAAATGATCAGGGGCATAAAAATATCAAGCGATAGTTTAATTAAAAAGACTTAAAGGCTTTTAAAGGCTTGAGTTTATATAGAGGAAACATTAATCCTGTAGAATCCATAGCAGCTGCTGCACTCTGAGCACTTTCTTCAGTTCTAATCCTTGAATCGAAGAAAGGAAGTTAATGAAGCGCATAAATGCGGCCCCGAGTCGATAATTTTTACTAATTTTAAATGCCTTTGGTACTCACATATCAAGTTAAACAACAGCAGAGACAATAACAACAACAACAGCCACTAAAAGACGTTAGAATTTTCTCTATTGTTACCATTTTCATTTGCGGCCTTTTATTTAGAAATGAGATACCCAATGGTTATATGCTGCGAGCAGCGATCCGATTATCATCTAGCTGTGTACATAGCTTTCTTCTTCTTCTCTTGGTGTGCGTGTGTGTGTGTTGACATTCCTTTTTCTTCTGCTTTTTGTGACATTTTCTACGAAAACTCAATACAAACATTTCATAGTTGTCCCTAGATGATGCCCAGCACTCCCATTCAATGACAAGCCTTAAATTTACGACAATAGGCACAAACAGGTAAAAAATAAAAGAGGCTCGGGGTTGGGGTTGGTGTCGTAGTCGGGGTCGGGGTTCACTTATAGCCCTTCAACGATACGCAGATGACTATCGCAACTGGACGACGACAAAAGTCGGCACAGATGACTCATCAAATTAGCGTCTACGGGCGCGGGCGATAAGCAGCGACCCGAAGGATTAGCGTTTAAAAAATTACCAAGTGCCATCAATGGGCACAACAAAAGAGACGGATACACCAAGAAAGAGATAGCGATAGACTGTCTATGATTGTAAAAGAAAAGTGCTCATATCATTTTACAAACAGAGTTCTGGCCACTCGAGAATTGACACTGACTGGACAGAGTTTCAGTCTTTTTATGACCCTGCTGTGTGTCTGGGAAAAGCGTTTGCTGCATTTCCCTGGGACCACCCTCGTAAAGAAAATTGTGTTTGTCAAGTGATTATTAATTGCTGTACATTTGTTATTAGTTAATTGAGTACAGTTTGACAATCATTAAACAAAAACCAAGTTCAACATACAAAGTGAAATTCTCTCTCGTTTTGGCTTTCTTATTTTTAGTAGCGTGTTTTTACAGTTAGTCGCGCAATTATTCGTTCAATTTACACAGGAAGCTTTTGTCGCTGATGAACGCGGTACGGGCGATAATCCGACAGCAAAATATGCGAACGTTAATTACGCTTTTGAGAACGTTTTGCCAATCAGACAGGCAGAGTGAGCGAGAGAGGGAGAGTTGAAGGCGAGGGTACACTGAAAATAAAAGCCAGGGGAATATAATAAAATATATTTAATTATATAAAATGCAAAACAATTAAAGAAAGAAGTGACAAATAAAAATATTTTATATTTAAAAAGAATTTTCATGATAGTGTAGTCTCTACAAGTGTTCTTCCATAAGTGAAGTCTTTATTCTCGCTCAGATAGATTATACCATCATAGGAACTGTTTGATGGTTCTATTTACAAGGGTTTTTATTCTATAAATCGATACTTACAATCTCAATGCTTATCACTAATATTATATTAAATTATAAACTTATTAATTAGTTAGTTATAACGACTATGAGTACCTAGTAGTATATTACCACAATGGCATCTGGTATTTTAGTGCTTACTAATTTATAAATGGCAAAATTTTAGGTGAAATTACAACTTAGAGCTTCTGAAAGTCACTGCTATCAAAATAGATTTTGTTTTATGAATATTACTTATTTTTATAATAAAATTATAATCAAACAAAACTTAGAACTCGAATTAACTAAAGTAATATGCAAGTTAAAAATATTTGATATATTAATATGATTTTTTCCATATTTTTTTCTTTTTAGAACTGATCTTATAATCAAAATCGCAGCTTGGAAAACTCCTCATTTCGCACAGTGCAACGAAAGAGATGAGCATTGGGTTGCACATTGTTGGTAAGTATGACTCCTTAAGCATCGGGTCTGATGCCTGACGGCAGATAATGTTGATCGCATGAATGATGGAATCGAACGCGGCTGCCACAACATGCGGCTGCCATACGGGTTTTGATCGATTAGAGCCCAGTCTCAGAGCACACTCGGCTCTCAGTCTTAGTGCCCAAACCCAATCCCAGTATTCAGTTAGCAGACAACAGTTTACAGACTCTCAGGTCTCAGCTCTCAGACTTTAGTTGATTGAAAGCTTGCAAATTGTTTGAGAAAATGCTGCACTTACGCATCGTCAATGTTTGATGGGAATGTGTCATGGTTGGAGACAAGATCTGAACTGCTTAATGTCGCCTCGTAAATGTTTAGTTTCCTACTCCTGCTCCTCCTCTTCCCCCCTCTTAAGTCTTTTTCTGTTTTTAGAATCGATAGTTGTGTTTATAAGCCCTCACACTGCGTCCGTAAGGCATTTATCTTGTGGCCTAAGTGCTGCATGTGGCGTTACTTTCGTTTCTGATTAATTTGAGCTAATTTGTTAAGTAATAAAAGGCTAAAAAGGGTTGTCCAAAAACCAAGTTGTAAAAATAATATAAAAACAGTTTGAAACAAATTCCCGTGATCTTCATTGGGCCACAGCGATTTATTAACACTTAACATGGTACCCAACTACCAACCAATCTCAACTCCAGACCTCAGATATACATACCCCAACTCCAGTTGGATTCATTCTCCTTTGGACTGCGTAGGAGCAGCTCCGAAGTAGGGCGCCAAATTGTGCACGTTGTGGCCTGCGGGTTGCCCCGACGCATTAAGACGGGTTTAGTATTTCGATTATTGACTTCCATCCTTTCATGCAACATACAGCAGCGGGTGGTGTGCCATTGTCCAATATACACATACATACATACAAATATATTTGTTTCTGCTGGTTGGCACCAATGGAAAACTCTTGCCTCTTAATTGAGCCTCAAGTACAAAGGCTAAAGCAGATGGGAAAGCGTTAATGTAGCTGCTCCGAGACTGCTCCTCCACCTCTACCTTCTTCCCACTACTTGGTAATCTTTAAAGCGCTTTGCTTAAGCTTTTCACTTAAGAAACTGAAGCTTACAGATCTTATATAGATTCCCAAGTTTATAAATAACAATCTATGAATGACTGCTCATTGAGACATAAATAACTGGCTGTATTTGCCAAAAGTTGTTAGCTTATAATTCGACGAATTTGCGGCTCAAAACAAAGCACATTAATCAATGAATTGGTTTAAAGAAGCGAAACAAATAAAAAATGTGAACTTAATTGATTGAAATGAAGTTTAACGAGCCGCAGATCATGTCTAATGCCAGCAACACATTTGCGTCAATTAATTTATTAATAAAACACGATAAAAAATGAAATAAAATAAAAAGCAGTCGAGAGGTGACTCTCCACCTGCTCGAGTCGAGTTGCAGGTTTAAGGCTCCATGTCTTAACCGCTGCCTAATTCACATGTCACGTTCGCTTGGCTTTTGCGGTGGTTTTCGGTTGCGGCTGAGATTGCGATAAACTGCGAAACATGGTTACAACCAGGCAGAAGACTTGGCTACAGCAAAGACGAGTAGCTGCGTTCTGAGTGATCGGGCCAACAGTTGTTTTGGTTTTAGTTGAATGAGAGTTGGGAACGTTTTACACTCATAAAATTAAATCAACAACAATTTTATAATTTGGCGCATTAAATCAACTGTGGGCAGCGCCCAAAGCCATGCCCCCTTAAAGGCCGCATAACCCTGTTAGCCAGCACTTATTAACTGCGGCTAGGCTACCGTCTAAAGCCAAAAACGAGCCACGTAGCACACAATCAGGCGCGTGCA
The DNA here is from genome assembly GCA_035046005.1 of Drosophila acutilabella. Lineage (NCBI taxonomy): Eukaryota > Metazoa > Arthropoda > Insecta > Diptera > Drosophilidae > Drosophila > Drosophila acutilabella. The sequence continues at coordinate 6,898,228 of JAWNOK010000024.1, read as the reverse complement.
ATCTTAATGGATAAATTATTGAGGCACAAACCAGACTTTCAACCGTAACCAGGCAAAGAGTCAGTTCTCTGCCGTGCTCTGCAGTTCTCTCTTAGTCAGAGACTAACAACAATTGGTGGTACAAGTGTGTGTGTGTGTGTCGGTGTGTGTGCTCGTTATGTCATAATCGCATTACTTAACGGCCTGCGTAATATAATAATCATTTATTAATTTATTAGTGAACCACGCCAGCTGAAAACAGGTGCCAGTTAGCCAAAGTACGTGCCACAAATCACAAAGAAAAGAGAGAGGCAGAGAGAGAGAGAGAGAGAGAGACAGAGTTAACTGCTCCCATTTAATTCACTTGTTCTACTCAATTATATAATAGAAATCGTGATCGTTAATGCCTCGTCAGTGCCAGTTGCTGTACTCCACTTCCGATTATGATTATGATCGAGAACTCAATTATAACAAAAAATTCGAGGCACATTTCAACAATTATTATGGCCCAATCAACGTTTACTTTTTTGTACTTTTTTTCGTCTTTATTTTGGGGCAATATCGTGAAATCATCAAATCGCTTCGACACGATTAATTGTTAATGAATTGTAGCTCTTTTTTTTTTTTTGTTAACAACAACGTGTATTTTTGGCATCATTAGGAAATGGAGGAACTGCCTGAAAGTTGTTTAAAGCACGAAGCTGATTTATTTCAATTAGCGCAACTAGACTTTTAATTGCCCTGCAATTGACATTAAGCTACAGTCACTTGAGGGTCAGTTGTGATCTTGGCTGTGTTATTAACACCCGCCCCCGCATTAGCCATAAGTTTTGTGGCCAATTGACTGACCAAACACGCCCCCAATCTTGTGTTTACCAATGCTAACCTCTAATTTGGCAGGCAGCGCAGTTTTATTGCCAACTCGGAGTTGGAGTCGGAGTCCCAGTTCAGGCCAAACACGCGCCTTCAGTTAATGACACACATAAGAAGTGGTTTTGGCTGTTTCTGCATCTGCTTTTGCGATTTGTCTGCATTGCCTGAATTTGTATCGCATTATAGTTGTTGTGATTTGAGCTGCCGATTGTTTTTTGTGGGGCACGTGGTTTTTTTTCTGCTTTCAGTTCCTTTTTTTCCATTCTGGTTTTGAGTCGAAAATTGGCATTTCCATTTCACCTAAATGAGGCGTTTCAAATGAGTTGTTTGCTGCCTGTTTTTGGCCCAAAATGAATTGCTTGTTTAACACTAATGACTGGGCATTTAAAAGCCATACACACTCGGACACACAGCTCCAATTAGCTGCACGCCAGTCATATGATCTCCGTTTGCCGTGTTTCCCACAGACTTTCAATTGGTAATAAGTTGGCCATAAATGGTTTTTTTTTTGGGCTGCTCTGGGAAGCCAGCTGTGCTCCGTTCTTGACCTGTTGTGCCAGCTTTAAAGGACTACTGCTTTTACTTTGCTAAATAGCTGATTTGACAACTGCTTAACTTAACTTTTGATGGGAATTAAGTTGCACTTTTGTTGCTTAAGTTTTGCTAGTTTAAACTTAAGGGGAGAAGGGAATATTCTGTGGATTAAATTATATATTTCTGGACACTCTTTTTCAGAACAATTTTAAGTTAACTAGTTAACAAATTGTGTATGCTATTCCAAGCCAAATATCTGCCATAGGTCGAGAATTCCATTTACTCTAAAAGGTGTTCAGGAAGTGTAGCTAACAGGAGTGCTACTTCTGTTAGCGTGATCTTATGCAAATATTAATTTAAATGGAATTTTCAAGCCAATTCCCTTAGCTTTTTCTTTAGTTATGTAAATGAAACAACGCTTACAGTACTCGCTTTATATTATAAAGCTTAAATTTCATTTCCAAATGAAGTGTATACTATTTTATGTACTTTCCTCCTACTCTATTTCCTACTCCCTCATTATTTATACCTTTTTTTATAGCAATCTGCTTCATCTATAAGTTATCTATAAGTTGCTGGAGTAGCTCAAGAGCCATCAATATTTGCTTTCGGCACTAAAGTGGTTGCCTGAGACTTTTGCGGGCGCTTAATTAATTGCCTCAACTTATTTGACAGCGCTGAGCTGAGGCAACTATAAATAATGAGAGCTTTCTATAAATCATTTTACAAGCTGCCATTGGCAGGACATGGATATGTCTGTATACGTGTGTGTGCGCCTGTGTGTGTTCAATACACGTGTCTGTTTTTGCATGCGTTTGATAAGCATTGGAAAATGGCTAACGGCAAGGAAAATAGCTTAATATGCGCCAACAGCTGCTGCAGATGCTGTTGCTGCTGCGATAACCCTGTCGCAGTCTGGCGTCTCGGCTGCAATGCGGTTAGTGTCTGTATATTTATAGTTAAAAGCGCCAAAGGCCGAAAAAACTCGTACGCAAAAATAAATATATCCATATGGCTGGGCACGCACGCGCCCTAGACAGCGCACGGAGCACAGGTAAAGATACAGGTTCAGGTACAGGGTACACACACTACACGTAATTACAAAGTAACAAGCAAGATAAGTAGTGTCGCGTACACTAGACTGCTAAAGCCCCTGCAAATCTGCTCTTTACTGGCACTGACTACTGAATGCAACTTTTTGGATTGTTCTTATGGCTCGATCTTCATAAAATTTAGAGAATTGATTAACTAAACTACCCTATACTTAACTGTTAAGTTTAAAGACAATGTTTAGCTTATATCAGTGATATCTTTACACGGTTTAGGTAAAGATTGCCATGAATTCATAGTTTTTAATGCCTCTATAGAGGCAGGTTCCCATTTCCTACCTTCTTCATAGTCTCAACAAACTTATAGCACCTTCAGTACTGGGTATAAAAGCACTAGACTCAGGACTATAACCAGGAGAGCGAAAAGTCGAAGCTGAGAGCTTAGCGATATTGGAAAATCGCTTAACAAGCCAATAGGCTGAGTTATGACTGAGCTGCCGTCTTGGCCATGGTCAAGTTGCTTGTCGCTGTCGACGTTGTTGTTGTTGTGGTTGTTGTGGTTGCTGCTGTTGTCGTTGCCGCTGTCGTTGTTGTCTTTGCAGAGCGGCAGCAATTTGTTCTTGTTGTCGACTTTGCATGTCGCTGACTTCCAACCCGATTTGCCCCAACCCCTCTAACTGCCCCGTCTCTAACTCCGACTCCGACTCTGACTCTGACTCGGGCTGTCTGTCAGTTTACTTGTTTTGCATGCCAGCCAATAAGAGTACATATTTCTTCCCGGAAACTCAGTCCAGTCGCTGTCGATGTGGTCGTCGGCTGCTTTGGCATCCGCTGATTAGAGCAACGCTCATTCTACCATGTACCCAAGCCATGTTAAATAGCTGACAAAACCAATGTAAGGCCAGCAAGTGACCACCCGGCCACCCTCTGCTTAACTTCCGCATAACCGGACTCTGATAAATAAACCATAATCTAACAAATGCTTAAACTACAGATTTAGCAATTAGTAATTTAGATAATGCGCTGCTTTGGACGCTATAATTTAGTTAAGCAGCTTACGAAACGAACTGAGTGAAAAATTGATTAGAAATTGGATTGAACATTAAAGTTGAGGCCAAGAAAAGTAAAAGTTAAGTCAAAGTTACTAAAACCAACTTGAGTTTAAGCCAAAGTTAATTGGTTTCCATTTTGGCTTAGAGATTTTCCAGCACAAGTGATTGGAATTGAGACCTGTATTCTTTACTTTAATTAACCAACATTTTGCTATAGTTTTCATACATTAACTATAATCCCATTCAACTCCCAGTTCATCTCTTGGCAGAACTTCTGAAGCTCTGCACATTAATCAATCAATTTGTTATAAAAATTTGTTTGTTTTGACATATATGGTATAATAAATTCGAGTACTATAACATATTAAACAATTCAGAATGTGACACAGTTTTTAGTTACAGTAAGCATTGATTGACAGGTGGGGGGGAAGTCAAACGCAGGGGGCTTAAAAATTGCAACTGCCACATTAATCATACGCAGCGTGGTGCAAATTTGAACATGTGTACAGTGTACACGTTGTTCAGCTGGAAAAATGGTTACCAGAGTCTCGACATAATCACAGCAACAGGTGGCAGTCAGCCAACGAGTCATTTGTGTCGATTTCGTCAGCAGATTGCATTTAAATTCAGCATGTGAATGTAAGTATCTGTTTGTGTCGCCAAAATTAAGTGAAAAAAAAAAATAATTGTCGGCATCTGATTCGCAAATGACATTCACTTTTTTCGCCATAATCAAAAAAAAACTGCTAGCAATTATGACATTTGCTTGGGGACCTTGAGGCAACACCCTCGTTGTTTGCGCACAAATATGATGAATAGGCGCGATATTTGAATAGTTTTGTGGGCCTAATGAAGCCGTTTGCCTTTGCCAAGATTCTAGAGTTAAGCGCTAACATTTCTGCTTATCTCAAGCATTCCTAATTTGAATATTTCCACATTTACACTCATTTATTTTTATTTTTTATTTGCATTTATTTCGTTGGTTTACACTCCGTCAGGCAATTGGATTTTGTGGCTTGAGTGCAACTTTCAAAAGCGACTCTGCGACCCTGTGCCTCACTGTACTGACAGGCAGAGGCGTCGGCGTTGATGGCAAGATGTCGCCTCTCATTTCCAGATTGCACAGATAAAACAAGGGATACGCCGTTAACTGCGCTGCGGTGGTGGCAACCACAAACGGTGGCACACACATACACATGCACTGCAAGGAATTGGTGTGGAGTAAAGAGAAGTGAGTACAAGAGTTGAAAATAATATATTTATTCACAAATAATATTAAATACTAATAAGTGTTTAATGAAAAATATTTTTAAAATTATTTTTTAAATAGGAAAATATTTTTAAAAATATTATTTGTATCGAAAAATATTTTTAAACACATTATTTATGTCTTGACACCTTTTTTTTTAATTTTTAGAAGAATTTTTGAACCACTTAAAGTTTTTGTTGCTTAGTGCTTAAGTGCTTAAAAAGCCAATTTCCTTAACTTTGTTGCCTCTTAATTTTTGTCAGTGTATACACACACAATGGGGGCACACCTTTCAACCTCTCAACCTCAGTGCTATTGTCATTTCCTGCTGCTCCAGCATCCACAGCAAAACCAATCAAAACGAATGGCAAAATTATGAATTTCATTAAGAAAATTGTAGCGTTTGACACAAACTGAAATCGTTTTTGTGGTTAGCAGCTTTTAACTTCCTTCTTCGAAATTTAAATAGAGTATTTGTGCAGGGCATTAACTAGTCGTATAAATCAAGCAACTGTGTGCAGCTGTGACAGTTGCAGCTTTGACAGCTTGCTGACAGTTGGATCTAAGTTCAAGTCAAGTTAAAGCTAAGACATAATCCGGCTACTGGAAATTACGCTACAATTAATTGAGCTACATTACGGGGTGGGGGTGTAGAGAGGGAGTAGGAGAAGCAGAGGGAAATAAAAGAGACCAAGCCTACGTGGAAGCTGTCACACCTTCGTCAGGTAGGAGGGTGGAGAGGGGCAAAGATAGGTGGGAGAGCAGTGTGGCTTAGCTGCGACAATATCGAAATCAGAATTGAAATTGGAATTGAAATAATCAACATGAAGCGCTTTTTGTCTGATTCATTGCGTTTTGGGTTTCAACTCACAGTACGTATGTGTGTGTGAGTGTGTGCGTGTGTGTGTAATTCCTGTGGGACTTATGACAGATTGTGCCACGATTTCAATTTCGATTTACAATTTTCGTGCGGCGGCAGCTTCATTAATTTGCCTCAATGATTCTGCATTAGCGTTGACTGACTTTTTGGGGCAGGGCACAGAGATCTCATATTTTTTTAAGCGATTAACGCGACGAAACTTCCAATGAATTCGATTTGAATCAATTAAACGCCTTCAATGCTCCATGCCCAAGTGTCAGCTGAGCGTTGTCTTTTGTCTGTTAATTTGTTTGTGGTAGGAGGCCAATAACTTGGCTGGCAGAAACTTGACTGTGACTGTGACTGTTTGCTGTCAAGGCTGCCACATGGCGACACGTACCAAAAAAGTTCCTTAACCTGCACTGGGGACTGCTGGTAAACCTACTGCTAAAATCACTAGATCGCTTAATAAGCAGCCTAGCTGTCTGCTCTGCTGATTTTGCTGCTTTGCTGCACACTGCAGGTACACAGGTTGAGCTCCGTGTCTGTAGCTGTGTCTGTGACTGTGTCTGTGTTTTGTGGCAACTCCTTTGACTTGGCACCGGCAAAACCGCATAAAAATCTACACCGTTTTAAGCATAAATCGCCGCTGGCCATGCGCCGATATGCGTTCAACTCACTGAACTTGCCACGACTCGCGTTTCTTGACTCCCTCTCTGTGGTTGCTGTTGCTTCTGCTGCTGCTGCTGCTGCTGCTCCACCTACTTCAACTCCGACATCGGCTGTTACAGTTTTCGCTTTGCCCGCCGACTGGCAAACATATATATTATTTAAATTTTTAAACGATTGATCGTCCTCCGCCCTGTGCATGCTTCCTGCCTCCTGTGGCTGCACCTTACCGCCCTTGCCCCCCTACCAGTACCACCTATTCCAGCCACAGCCATAGCTGCTCTCTCTCGTGATAGTTTGAGTTATTTAGTTGGCTGCTTTATTGCCCAGGCAAAACTGCAGTCCTGGGCGTGTCTCAGACTCCAACTTCGACTCCAACTCCAACTACGAGTTCGACTTGGACTTGGACTTCCACTTGGACTTCTACTTTAACTTGAAGTTCGCCACAACTTTGTGCGTTCTTTCTTGTGGTTCTTATAACAAAATGATTATGTTTTGCATATTGAGTGAAATTTGCATAAATGAGAAAGCTGCGATCACCGTTCACTAAGCCTAAGAAAAATAACAACACCATCACTTGCTATGGATTTAAAGTATAACAAAAACATTTTCATATCAAAAAGTTGAGGCACTAAAAAATACACACATTATCATAAGATTTGATTGCGTTAACTGCACAAATTATGGATCCAGGCAGCGGCTGCGATTGCCTATTAAAGTGGGAGGATTCGCTTAGAAGAGACTGCAAAAATTGAATAATATTGCCAAGGTCTTTTGAGGGCAGTTTTTTCTTCCAAGGAAAGTAAATATTTTAAGGGCTTGAAGGCATGAGATAAGTAGCAAAATTTAATGAAATAAGCAGCCGATTTATTTTTTAGATTTAAAATAATGTTAGCAAGTTCTTAAGCTTGAATAAAAGTATTTTTTTGTAATAGAACTCAACACTGCTTAAAAATTAAATACATTTTCTTGGGCTCACTTCCTATTTTTATTTAAATTGAGTATTTTTTCCCACTTTTTCCTATTTAAATACCTTTTCAAACAACCATCTCTTAATCCTTTTCTATTCCACAGAACTCACAATTTAGTTTTAAATGTTCTTATAGCAAAGTTGCATATGTAATTTGTTGACTGTGTCACTTTTAGCTAAAAGAAGTAAAATTTCTTCTTTTTTTTTTTTAGCATTTTTCTTTGGCTTTTATTTACCCACGCTCATTTAACGCTTAGAATAACAATCATTAACATAAGAACAGAGTCACTTCCTTGGAACGTTAACGTAACGTAACGTTTTTGGTTATAGCCCCCCCCCCCCCCACCTCTATTGGACCTACCCCGAGCTACCCGTGTCTTTGGCCTATGAGTTTGTGGCGTGTCGCTGAACCGCTTTTTCAAGCAACGATGCGCGCTAAAGAAATTAAAATTGAAAATTCCTTTATTTCAATATTTTGACAGTGACTTGGCAGCGTCTCGTTAAGAAAAAACAAAATAAACTCGAAACAAACTCAAGAATGGGCAACAAAACCAAATCAAACCAAAACCAAACGAAACGAAACATATTTCAGTTGTCTTTCGTGGACAGTTTGTGTCTTTCACTTCAGTGCGAGTGTGTGCGTGTGTGTGTGTGTGAGGTGTATGTGTGTGTGTCCATACAGAACTCTTTTTGGGAGCAGGGGCTGTGCCCAACTTCTGTGAAATGGCCACAAAATGTGCCAAGTGCTTGTTGACTTGGCCTGAACTTGTTACAATTTCCATCTATTCCCGCTTTCTACGCCTCTTCTGCTGCTGCTGTTGTTGTTGTTGTTCTTGTATTTGCTTTCGTTTGGCTACAAATTAATGAGCCGTGAATGTGTTGGATTGTGTTGGAATTGGCGCCTTTGCGACAATTGGCCCATAAATTAAAGCATTGCCATGCAAATTTCGTTATACGAGTACTCGTAAGTAAAAAGCCACTTGAGCCAGCGATAAGTGCACTTAGCTTACATATAAATTAATATTAATTATGCACTGATTAGCTCTGCATTCCATATGACAAATAAGCCCACAGCAGCTACAACCGATCACAATTTGCTCTTGAACATTTTCCGTAAATCATTTGGAATTGTGAATTGAATTTACGAGCAGCTGAATCGGTTCTTAAGCCAAGTCAGAGCTAAAGAGCTGAAAAGAAGCTAGGAATTAGCGCACTTTTAATACTCTTTAGCAGCTATAAAGTATATATTTTTTAATAAATCTCATATTAAATGCATATTTATTCTAACAAAAGTTATCAAATAGCCGATTTATAGTGAACATCGATTATAAGTTTTTGCTGAAGAATTTTAATAATTTTTTTATCTTTCTAAAGATTTTAAATATTTTATCTATTTCGGAAAATAAAACTTATGTACTATGGGAATTATTAAATAATTCTTCGCGAATTTTGTGTTGCCCTAAGCTGAGATTAAAATGAAATACATAAATAAAATAATAAATATAAAATTAATAAAATAATTTAAATTGTCAGAACTATTAAAATTTTCTCAAGTTACCACAAATAATTTAATAATTTAAATAATACATAAATTTATAACAAACAGAGTTACTAAACCAATTTAATGGAGTCTAAATTATTTATATATTTTCATTCATCATTTAAGTTGTTAAATATTTAAAAAATAAATTTGTAGAATGATTTATTAACAATAAAACTTTTTTCGACTGAATTCAGAAGTTATTACAAATATATTGATAATTTTACTCATTTAATATACAATAATTAAACCATATAAATATTTTATAAGCAGAAATACTTTCGTTAGCCATTAAACCAAGCTACTTAAACCAGTTCCAAGCTACCAAAATAATAATTAATATATTTTTGTTTACAGTTCAAGTTGTTTAATAAATAAAATAGATTTCTATAATGATTAATTAACTTTAAAACTCTTTTGTAAAGAATTACTAAAGTAATGCCAAGTGATCACAAGAATTTGTAGATTTTCATAATTTAAGTTGTTTAATAACTTGTTAAAGCTTCTTGTATAAGCAGTTATTGAGCCAAGTTAGCATTGAATTGGCTTGTAAATCGACTTGTTTAACTAAATGCTTGAATTGCTATGTGATTTTGCTGCCGTGCCGTGTGCCGTGTATGGCAGCGATCAGATCGATTGGGTCGTTGGGTTGGCAAACCGCATTCATTCAATTGCATTTGACAGGCGTTTGCCATAAAAATGATGGCAATAACAGCGATAAATGAGAGCTAACAACAAACAGCTAAAAAATACTTAAAACTGAAACTGCACATGTGGTAAATGTGATTGCAAATTTACATGCACTCAACGGACAGAGACTGAAAGTTATGACAACTTATCGCTTGGCTTTTGCTTTGCTTTTGTCTTGACCATTTGATTTCTTTTTGAGCAGACGCTCGTAGGCGTACAATGGCGACAATTCGCTTTCATTAGCAATTAAAATACATATAGCTATATAGAAATCAAACCAGAATTGTATACCCAAATGGGAAAAAAGAGTTTATAAATAGCTTATAGAAATGTGGCGCCATTTGTTTTCCCCCACTTGGTATTGTTTTGGGTTTCCCAAGTGCTGAATGCACGACTGCACGAGTTCGGTTTCAATTTCCCAGTGTCGAAATTTGTCAAACGTAGATTTCGAGGGAATTTGTCAAAAAGCGGATGCAAGTGAAATTGATATGAGCGCCTTTTGTTATGCCTAAATAATAAGAGGAAGGTGTGAAAAGGTCGTCGTGCCAGACTTCGCTGCACGAATCAAACAAAAAAAAAAACAAACACACTAAGACTTTGGGTAACTTGAAAACTTGAAAACTTTTTCAAAAATTCAAAACCCTTCAAAATTCAAGGCACTTTTGCATTCCCAAGCGGTTTGTGGATGGAATGGGAAGGGAATTGTATGGAGTAGGGGCGGGGAATGCCGCTGTTCATCTAATCTGTTTGGTGTTAAGTCCAAAGGAGCATGTGTAATTCGATTGTTTACATGCGACTGGATTCTGATGCAAAAATGCTTTGCAAAATGACAGCAAAACGTAGCAGCAGCAGCAAAACAAAATTAATAATAATAATAAAAAGGTAGAAAAACAAAAAAAATGAAATCGATGTGGCAAGCGAATTAAATACATCAAAATGAAACCAAACTGGCAACGTTGGAGCTCATTGGAGTGCAGGTTACGCCTTGAAGAACTTGGACACTGGCGCAGCAGGAGGCGCAATTTATTGGGTTCAGTATTCTTGGCATTGGGGGTGTCGCTGCTTGCCAGCGCCGAGCTGTCTCCCTCACTGTCAGTCTATCATTTTATTAAATGCGTACCCGCCTGACGTTCCACATACACCACAAACACACACATACACTACATACACTCGTTTGTCAGTCTCATTGTTGGTTCTCAGACTTCGTCATCATCTGCTGCGAGTCTCGAGTCTTCAGCGTCGTCTTCATTTTTATGCTCGTCTTTGTGGTCTCCGTGTTTAGCTTGAATTGTGTCGCGTCTGTGCTGGCAAAAGCAAAGGAGGGAGGCCGGAGGCAGGCGGGAGGGAGGCGGGGCAACAGCGGGCGAAGGCGTCGTCCTTTCGCGCCTGAGAGATGCGTTTCACTCATATCCGGTTAAATATTCACACCTCAGCCGTGCCCCAAGTACAACGACGACGCCATACAGCTCAAATCCAAAACCAACCGACGAGTTTTACTAAATTGCATTTGCCGCTGTCTTGGCTGCTCTGCTTCTGCTTCTTCTCCTTGTTGTTGTTGTTCTTGCTGCTGTTGCGGTATTAAATTTCAAACCGCACAGGGTTAAGCTAAAGCAGGAAAGGAGAGGGGGAAGCGGGAGTGGAGGCCAGTGCGGGCTGGCGTAAGTAATGCCCAGAAATCTTGCAGATTTGTGGCGTAAAATTATGAAAATTATGTCTGACACATCCTGCTGTCTGCTTAAGGTCTTTGTTTATCCTGGCAGCGCGGCAAAAGGGAAGCGCCTCCAACACTCCAAACAGCACAGCGACAACGACAGCAGCAACAACAACAACAACCATAACAGCAACAACAACAACAACAACTCGTACCCATTTGCATAAGTTTATGCTTTGCCAAGTTTGTCGCTTAAGTCTTTCGTTTTGTTTGCTTTAACTTGTCTCGTCTTGGGTTAAAGGAAACGCCTGCACAGCTACGACAAAATGAAAGTGAAATCACTTAACAACTCATTACATTCATGTGCTGTAAAGAAGCGGGAGTTTTAATAGTGAATTCAAAGCGATTTAAATGCATAAAAATATTTACAAATTCGCAGAAATATAAATATGATTTCTGGGGAATTCTTTCAAGCAGCCTTTGCATGCAATCAATCGATGTTGAAATTTGTGCACAAATCGTTGCTGCTTAGTCACCTGATGCAGTGCCACGCCTGACACGCCCTGTACTCCACTACCTCCCTCCCATTCGACAGTGGGCAGCCTGCTGGGTCAGCGCCTAATTGAGTCATAGCCAGCGTCGTTTGGAGTCGCTGGAGTCAGCGCAGGAACGACAAACACGAATTAAGCACAATAAAATTGTGTATCGCATTCGCATTAGCAAAGATGCTGCAAGCTGATGAGGTGGTGTGCGGTGCGCTGAGGTTCTAGCCTTGAGCCGGTCACAGCTGCGCTGCTGAAACGAAATGCCAAACAAAAAAGCAGCAAAAAAGCAAAACAAAAAGACACCAAATAACGAAATTAAATCAGCAAAACAGCACAAATAAAATCCATTAGGTGTATGTGCCACACGAAGAGCGCAGTGAGCAGCGTGGGGAAGGAGAGGGGCACAGGGAAGTGACTGCGACAACTGGGATGTCGTGAGAGCTGACTGTCTGCCTGGCTAGCACCATCATGGTCTGGGAATCTTTTTGGGACTGCTTTTCTGCATCTCCTCGAACTTCTCTCCTTTTTTTTCACTTTGCTTTGGTTTGGCCAGCAGATTTGTCATTGTTAGACGGGTTCTTAATTTCTCGAATGCTTTGCCAGCGATTGCGGTTATTCAAACGAAGCGAAACGAAATGAAATGAAATGGACAACAGATTGTAGCCAGGCTCATGTTTTGGCACCCACAATGCCAATGGGTTGGGTACTGAGTGTGTGTGTGTGGGTGACGCTGATTCCTGGAATTATACATATGTGTATAAACCGGTTCTTTTTTAGCGCGTCTCCATTCATAATTGCCAAAGCTGGCAACGGATCACATTTATGGCCGCAATGACAGCAATGGGCATCAAACAGGCCGCCAGCCTTGGACCACCCACTGGCCAGATCAGCAGCAGCAGCAGCCACAGCCACAGCAATAACATTGAGTGCAACATCGAGTGCAACAGCAGCAATCGGCATCAAAAGTGTTGCAATGAGGCATTTACAATAGCAAACGAGTTAATTACCACGACGGCGGCTCAACACATGCCTCGACCTTATAGAGCCAACCTGCAACTTGCAGTCTCTGTCTCCATCTCCAACTCTATACCAAACTCACTCTTAGTCGCTGTCTGTGCTGTCCATGGCCTGGCAGTTGGACTTGGGCCCAATCTGCTGCATTGATCGAGCAAACGATCTGCGATTGCGTTTGGCTTTCCCTGTTTCGAGTCTTGTTTTTGCGCCTGCGCGTGTTCAAATTGTCCAAAGCGTAACAATTTAATATCGATGCGACTGGCAGCCAAACAGCCAGCGAGACACTGAGACAGTGAGACACTGGAGACTAAGAGACGGACAGTCAGAGGCAGCAACGAGGCAGCATCTGCATAGCTGCGGCAACTTCGTCTGCCAACAGTGGCAACATGTGCCTGCGCCTGTAACTGCAACAACAGCAGCAGCAGAGACTCTGCGCCTGCTTTTGGCCTACACCCTGTAGTCGTAAAACAGTTGAGGGTATGCCAAACGTAGCTTTGAGTAGAAAACAGCATTTATTAAAAGTATTTAAGGAGTTACCCACTGAAATCAATAACTTTTGTACTGTAACTTTACACATGTCCCCCTGCAGGGTATCTGCTAGCACAGCACACTCCTTTACCTACCTTTTTTTTATGCATGTTTTACGTTTCGCATTTTATTTAATTGATTTTTTTGCACCGCACTCGCACTGGCCATTAATTCATTTATTTATTTAGCGCTGCGCTGCCAACGACAACAACCGCAAATGGTTGGGGGAAACTGCGGTGATGGGCGCGGTTTGGGGGCGGCAGGTGTACAAACTACGGAATGGGCATGAATTAATCGTGCTTAACACCATTCTTGGCATATTCTGGGGATGCAATAGACTCCAATTCGAATTTGGTTACGAATTCAGAGCGGAAGCACTTAGCTTTAGTTCTCTCTGGATTTGGGAATCCTACGATTCTATGCCTCTCATGGTTACTGCTTAAGCGTATCTGGTATGCATGCGTCATTATCTCGCATCGCATCATTAATAAAGCCATACAAATAAAAATAACACACACACACACACACACAGAGATGGAGACGGAGCACAGCAAACGGGCCAAGAAAACGCAACGTTAAAATGAAACCGACCAAAAATATGTATGGCTCCTTTTACAAAATGTTTATATGCACAGGCGACTTGGTCATGGAATTGGCCATGGTAGTGGGCAAGGGGAGGGGAGTGGAGCGGAAAGTGTGACTGGGTTTTGGGTTCGGCTAAAACGTTTTCAAGGTCAGTGCTTGTGTCGCCGACGACGACGACGACGACGACGACGGCGACGCCGAATGAACGTGATAAATGAAGTGTCTCCGCGCGAAATAGCCACAAATCAAAGGTAGGCCAGGACCAGGTAACATACTGCTGTTGTTGTTGTCGTAGTCGCTGTGAAGTTCAAGTTCGCCTCGCCTGCAAAAATATTGAATATCAGCTAAAAGCATTTCACAATAAGCGAGAAAACATGCATTCTGAGTGCTAAAATGGCACAAAAAACATCGCATTTTATATGAATCATATCGCAAATTGAATCAAATCTATATATATATGCATATATAATTCTAGGAAATCGGCATAGTTCAAATTAAATGTCTTAACAAAGCTACAAATTAAGAGTGTATTGAAATGCTGACTTTAACAGCTGTAAAGCAGAGGAATTAAGTGCTGCCATTAACAGCTGTTAAGCGCAGCTGTGAAGCACAGTTAATAACAGTGCTCTCTTAATTACTTGCGTAAGCTATGTTAACAGCTGCGACTGTAAGACTGTTAATAACATTTAGTTATTATAGTAACATTGAAGGTTTATAATCACAGGAAGACAACGATCGCTGTAAATTTTAATAATCTTAAATGTTAAACTGGATAAAATATAAGTGTTAATGGCGTTAACAATTTATTTTAATATTTAAATCACTTTTAAGAACTATACAATTATTTTACGGGGTGTCAAAAAATTCAAAAAATAATTTTAAAACCAATGCTAGGACGTTTAAAAGTTGTGTTTACGTTTTAAAGTTTTTATTGGGGCCAGAAATATTTTTAGCTGTCACTTTTGTGTCGCTGTTAATAAAATTACAATTTATGTTAAGTGAATTTTATTAAAAATTCGCAGAATAAACACTCTAACAACATGTACCAGCTGCATTAACATTGTGATTCCCGTAGATAATGCATATGCATGATATGATGATCCAATCCGGTGTTGATGTTGATACTTCTCCATTTCACACAACCGCTGTCATGCGCACTCCCCAGTTCCATACCCAACCATTCATACAAGAGAACACTTCTCTTTGCTATTCACTAATTAGTCAACTTCAAGGCTTTCGAGACAGAGACTTCCCTCCCAAACTGCCCCCTTTGGCAGCAATCATATGATATAACAAGAGCAAATTTAAGCAACAACTAACAAAATCGAAAATAAAATAAAGGGGAAAAACAGAAAACGCGCTCCAAAAAATTCCGACTTAAGTGCTTTTAATTATCCAAAAGAATTCCGTGGTATTCTGAGTTTGGTATCCTTGTTTGTCATCATCGTCATACTTGGGACTGCGTCTTAAAAATTACAGGCGCGTTTGTATGGCGGCAGCGATCTGACTTCTGCTCTCCTCATCCTGCAGCTCTCTTTCTTGATTTTAGTTGTTTTTTTGTCAAAGTTTTAACGCATCATATGCAGGCTGTCTACTCTACCACTCGAACGCCCATAAAAGGTGTGCAAGCAAACGCAACGATCTCTTTTGTCAGACTGGACAGCATATTATACCTGTATGACATACATATACAGTTCGAAATGAACAAGAATTATATATACACCTTCGCTCAGTGCTGGCAAAAGCATATTCATAATGCAACGAAAGCGAAAGCTGTAGAAAGACGATCAAGTTCAAACATGAAACGAAGTGGTTTCTTTTGGGGATTTCTTTTAGGAGCAAATTTATTTTTAAACCTAAACATATGCACTTTTAAGAGAAATAACTAAAATTATTAAATTGTTCAATTAAAGTAGCTAAACATTTTTTTTTATAACCCAAAAACTAAAGCGACTCAACCTATAGATTTCCTTAGAAAGTAACTGCCTTTTGCTGCTCGTTTGATGGTCTAAACATTGCTTAATTTTGTTGTTAGCTGTTAACAATAATTGGACATAAAATACTTGTTGAATATGCGCGTTAGTTAGCGCATATTACAGACTTGGTTGTGACTTGTGGCCAGTAGCAATGCGACATCAACTGGCGGCATCAGTTTTTGGCTAAAGGTCCGACGGCAAAACGCAATACGCGTCGCATTTCCTGGAAACTTATCGCACAAACACACACTGTACACACACACACTGTCCGTTAGAAGGCATTGAGAGAGCGGGTTGCTTATCGGCACTGGAGAAGCTTTCTCAGGAGAAATGCCAGCGCTTGATGATGCAGGCTGTGTAGAAAGACTGAATCCCAGGCAGCTGCCAAGATCAAGTTGATTGAAGGGCCTTTCAAAATAGAATACAAATACACAGGGAACTGAATTTAAGGCACTGATTCCGACTCTCTGCACTATTTGCCTTAATATTGTAGGAAGTTAACTGCAGCGCAGTGCAAACAATGTGAAGGGACATGCAATGAAAATATTGTTATAATGCAGAGGTTGCTGGCTTTCCTTTAAAGCAAAGAAATAAACTGAAAAAAAGAGGAGTAGGTAAAAAATGGTGTCCTTAAGACTATGGACTAAGGCACTTCATTGGCCCCAGGGCAAAAGGAGCATAAGTATTGTGAGTGCGAATGCGAATTGCGACTACGAAGTAGTATTGTGGCAAGTGGCAAATGCTCGAAGACGCCAGCGTTGCCGCAGGAGGATGAACAACAACAACAACAATAAGTTCAGCTGCAGCAGCAGCAACTGCAGTTATGCCAAGTCAGCGTGATGCGCGCAAAGTGACGAGTTTTTAATGAATTTGTTTAACTCAGGTCAGGCCATGGCAGCCAGCTAGACAGCCAAAGTCTGGAGTTTAGAGTTTTGGTGTCTTGAAGAGCCACAGCCATGCAGAAGCAGCGGCAGCAGCAGCAAGTGCCCCATACCCGTGCTGCCCTGTTTCAAGTGTAGCCTGGCTAGGATGTGTTATGAGTATGTGTCTGCACACATTTCTGTGGACTTGTGGATTTGTGGATGCAAGCGCTGACGGCCCGTGACGACGACGATGAAGAACTGCAAGGAGTGTGGAGTTCCTGCCTCTTCAGCTGCTTCAGTCGCTTCAGCTTGTGGCAGTTTCGTCCAAGTCGTCATCATCAGCGACGCCAGCGTCTAGCTTGAGTGGTCTGGAATCTAGCAATGCAAACAATGGCAGGCAACACTTCTCAGTCGCAGTCTAAGTCTCTGTCCTATTCTCCACCCTATGCCAAGTTTATCTGTAGCTAGAGCTATAGATACAGCTCTAGTTCCAATTCCAATTCCAGTTCCAGTTTCACTTCAAGCTGACCATCGCCTTTGCGTCACTTTGTGTGTCCTTCGCCGTTCACTTTCGTTGACCACGCGACGATGCGTTCGCCGATACATTTTCTTGTATCTTTTTCCCCCTTTTCCCTTTTCTTTAATTTTTTTGGCTCAGCTTTTTTGCTGTCTTTCATCTGTGTTTGCTCCTCTTGTGTTCAACAAAATGTTCCAAATTGTTGCGCACTGCAAACATTTCAAGAATTTGCGCTTAACAAACTTCGAAAAAATGTTTTTTTTTTTCCAACGCTGGCCAAGTTTTTATTTCTTTGTTTGCTTGAAAGTTATACGCGGGCCGAGACATTGGCAATAATTAAAACGCGACGTCTTTGGCCACGAAAACTGTTCCCACAAAACAAAAGACTTAAGCAACGAACTTGACGGCCAGTTTACAGTGTACGCAGCCCAACACAGTTATACAATCTAGCTAGCTATTTATCTGTAGTTATGGAAAAGGCCAAAGATCATTTGTCAAATGCTGGTCAACTGTTAACTTTTGTGTATATTTGTTTAATTCGATTAACTTTTGGGCTGGGATGTGGAACGGGCTTTTTGGCTCTTGTCTTTTTGGCTTAAATATAACAAGTTTGCTGGGGTTTCTTACCACCACCAGTTTTCTTTCCCACCATATTGGCAATGCTGACAGGCCTATAAAGCAATACCACATTGAAGACCCACTGCCAACTCCAATTCCTAAAGTTGCAAACGAAACCAAACAGATTACAATTTATCATTCACATTTACACCGCCGAAAACAGCACAGCAACCACCCGGTTGATTTTATGCCTCGCAACGAGCTACAAAAATTAATGTTAATTAATTTGACTTAAACTGACGATTTCAACAGACACATTACTGCGGGGCAAATGGCAAAAAAAACACAAAAAACCACAAACAGCAGAAAAAAACTTAAATATAAAAATATCAAAAAACGAAAAGTTAAACAAAATCAAATCAAAAGCTGAACTTTATTTAATTTTATTTTATTTTTTTCTTTATTTATTTTTATTTTTGTTGGTGCGTGTGGTCAACAGTTTGAAATGAAATGAATTCTTTTTGTTTAGCTGCTAAGATGTCGCTCGATTTTGTGTCAGATACGGATACTGATTCAGCTACAGATCGATTGATAATGCAAAGCAGCTAAAGTGCCCAATCAGACAGCTCTGACACTTTAAACTTTATTTTATTGAATTTTATGTTTATTTATTGCAAATGTTGTTCAGTTTTGTTTGCGTCTCTTTTCACTCGTTGTTTGATCTTTCACTCGTTATCTATGCATGGCCCATTCAAATCGCTGCGATGTGATTTGATTTGATATTTAATGTGCAATCAGTTGATTATTTGATGATCCCGATATTTGCATTTAAATGCGGGGGACAAATGACAATAGGAATTTGAATTTGTGATTCAGAATTGGGAATTGTGTTAAGTAGACGCGATAACAGTAAAAATGAGTTGGTCATAAATTATGTTTATGCCTGTCATTCGAAGCTGAGCAACTTTTAATTGTTAGTGCAAATTCAATTAGGCAAATCGTGAGTCTGACTCGCAAGTTCCCAACTTCGAGAGTCCCCACAACACAACACAAACACACCAACAAACACACACTCGGAGACACACTCAGCAGTAGCCTGGGCACAAGAATGCGCCAGCTTTGTGTCTCTCTGTTGTTGTTATTGCTGTTATCGTTGTTGCCTTCCCTGTTCACTGTTCCTTCGTCTCTCGCTCTCTCTCTCTCTCTGCCTCTTCCACTCGAGCTCAACTCATTCCGTTTCCAACGCACATTCGCGCTCTGTCCTCGAGTAAAAATTCTCTAAACATGCTGTCAAGTTATGTCTACATTCCTTGATCATATTTTTTCCAACCGTTTTTTTTTCTTTTGCTCCTCCTTTGCCTCTTCCTTCGCTGCCTTCGCCGTTGCAGCAACGCTCCCGCTCAGAGCGCAGCTCAGTCAGCAGATACTAGTTTCTTAATGTGGCGCAGCAAATGTGCCGCGCTGAGCATAAAAATCAACAACACGAACGCTTCAAGAGCTTCAAATGGGCATTAAAATGTCCACAGTCTGTGCAGTTATGCTCAATGCAGAGAGCGCTCTCCCACTTGCTATTACTCTCTCGCTCTCAGTCTTCCAGTCACTTGCTCTTTTGCTACGCTCATGTGATTCATTGAGTGATTTGCTCTGAGTGACTTTTTGCTGTCTGTGCTCTTAAGAGCTGCTCTTCAAAATGTTACAACTTGGCTATTGATAATTTATATCACAAATTTATACATTTGATTTGATGTCATAATTAATAATAAAAGTGGCATAATTGAATAATGGTTGATAAGCACTTGGATGATTATTTGAAACGTTTTTACAGATTTTAAATGCTGATAATTAAGTGTTTTACATACGAGACTTTTGCCGTCGGTAATCGCTGATTTTAAATTCGCAAATTTAAGCAAGTTAACCATTTTTTAATGGCATTAATGAAGTATTACATTTACATTTACATAAAATAAATGCGGCATTTAATTTTACTTTGTTAAATTTATTTTACTATTTTATATATTTATTACCTGCTTAATTTAAAATAGAGTACATATTTAAAAGCTCCTCGGCTTTACTCAACTAAAACAGAATCTATCCTTGGGAAAGCTTTGAAGCTAAGTAATTTTCTTAACCCCGTAAGGTATTCTTTCAAATTATTTATCTATGATTAAAGGACACATGTTCTGCCAGATATTGTATTACCAATAAAATATTCCTTGGTTGCCGATTTCTTATTCAAAAACTTACGCAGGTTCCTGCAGCTAAGTTGTGTGCAAAAACAAATTAAAAGAGCGCCAGAGTTTCACTCAAACAAAAAACCGGCACAGGAAGAGCTTGAGAGAGAGGAGTGCGCAAAAGATTGAGTAAAAGTCGCTGCAGGAGAGCGACTGAGAGCGCGTTGAGTGTTTGAGTGGCGAGCAGAGCCGGTTGGAATTGAGCGCTGGTCCGGTCTTTAACTAAGCCTGGCGACAGCTCTCCAGTCGTCAGTCTGCAATCCAAACTCGAACGAAGCGGTACGCATGCGCGCACGTTGTGCAACCGTCAGATACAAAGATACAAAGTGCTGTCACAACGGCAAATAACAGAAATAGTGCACACTCGTTTGAATTGACAAAACAACATGTGATTTGATTCGAACGCATAACAAAGTCTATATACGATCGATGTTGTATATATAAATAGCCATAACTTTATGCGAAAGACAAACGCGCAGACAGCAAACGGCAAAAATTAAAAAAAAAATATATATAAAAAGGAGAATAAAAAATAAAAAAGCATAAAAATTCCTCAGATCGTTCGGTTGGCGGCGAACGGCGTTCGAGCAACGTGAATGTTGTGTTTGTGGACGCTGAAAGCGGACAAAAAGCCCTAAAAATAAAATAAAAATAAAATCAAGCAAAGGTGCGAGACAAGAAATTAAATTGATAAACCTAAAAGCAAAGCAAACAGAAACAGCAACAACACAGAAAACCCTTGACCGTGCCTAGTCGCAGAACTCCGGGCAGGACTTGGACTTGAAGTTGAACTTAAACTTGGACTTGTCGCGTTGCTGAGGCAATTATCAAGCGCACTGCATCAGGCTGGGAATGCCAAGCGAGACAGTCTGTGTGTGTGTGCGACTATAGGTGTGCGCGTGTGTATGTGTGTGTGGGGTAAATAGCTCAAAGCCACGAAATTGCTTTTATCGGCGCGCCAAAATCGCCAATTCGCAAAAATTGAAAATAAAACAACAACAAACTGTTACGACAGCTAAGGGTCTGCGCTAAAACAAAACTTAAAAAATAAAACTAAATAAACTTAAAATAAGAAAGAAAAAAAAAACCCGATACGAAGTACAAGAAAAAAGCGCATCGCGTGGAGGCCGCGATAAACTCCAAAAACTGCGGCAAGAGAACGAGGAAATTGCTAAAATATTACCCCGAAAGGCATATTCGCTATGTACATACGTGTGCAACAACCGCAGATACAGACAATAACAACGGCTACGACAACACCAGCAACAACAACAACAACTACAACAACAACAATAGCTAAAGCGTCCAGCGAGCAAAATGTATAATAAAAAATTACAACAAGTGATCGTGCAGAAAATAGATCGATAAAACGACCAAATAACAACAACAACAACAAGAACGAGCAAAAAATAAAAAATAAATAAAGCGGCGTTGGGCACGTTTTATTTTTATTTTTATTTACTCTTTTTTTTTTGGGATTCCTACGTTGCTGTTTCAATTTCAATTGTGGAAATCGCAGAAAAATCGCCCAAAACCCAAAGCTTAAACGTAATAAACGAACCGGTCAGCAAGTCAGAGCGAGACAGGGAGAGAGGCAGTGAGCGAGAGAGCTGGCAATAGAACTAGCTAACAGCAAATATAAAGGAACCCACAGTTCTGATCAAAAAGCCCTGGATCAGGCGCAATATTTATTAAACAAAGCCAGAAATTAATTTCACGACTTTCGACTACAACGACGACGACGACGACGACGACGACGTCGAGCTGCATCTGAGTTTTCATCTGGTTTTAGTCCCCCGTATGCCCCACCCGGCCGGCTTCTTTATGCCAGCAGTTTGAGAGCGTGACAGAGACAGCGACAGAGAGCGAGAAAAGGGAGAAAAGTTCGGTGACTGCAGCAGCAAAATGTACGACATCAAGCGCTTGGAAGCCGGACAACAGCAACTACAACAACCACAACCAGCACAACAACAACAGCAACAGCAACAACAACCAATTGAAAAAACCTTAAGCGATCGTCTGTGCGGCACTGCGGCGTTGCAACAGCTACAGCTCACCTGCAGCGTTATAACGCCCACGCCGCGTGGCCAAAACACGCACTGCTCCAACAGCGGTAAAGCCATTGGAATTGGGATTGGTAACAGTCCCATAGAAGCCACACACATGACGCTACTGACGCTGCGCCGACGACGCGCGTTCCAACGTCGCGCCTGCCTGCTCAGCATACTGGCCGCCTTTGTCTTTGGCATGGCATTGGGCGTGATTGTGCCCATGCTCGGACTGCCCGACTACTTTGCCAACAGTAGTAGCAGCAGGGACAGCAGTGATAATAGTGAATCCTTGCTAAAACTCAGTGAGGAGCCGCCACCGCTGCCCTACAGCGTCTCCTTCATACGTGACGACGAACAGTCGGCGAATGTTGAGCTGAGTGCCGAGCAGGTCTTTCGCAATGCCTTTCACTTGGAGCAGGACAAGAACTCACCGGATTCAATGATTGTCAAGAAACTGGACACCAATGATGGCAGCATCAAGGAGTTCCATGTGCAACGCATTGGCAATGGCCGCTACCGCAAGGGACCCGAGCGACGTCTGTCCAAATCCTCAGCCGCCGATGGACGCAGCAAGTCACTAGCCAAGCCTCAGTTGCAGCCACGTGAACAGCAACTGCAAACTGAGGGTATCATCGAGTCGAACATCTACTGGGGTGAACTGGTGGAGAATGCGCTGCCCAAGGGCTTTGCAGCCGAGGATCAGCACAGCTGGGAGCGCTATGTGGCCGGGCAGGGTCAGGTCACACGACTGGAGCCCGGCTGTGGACGCATGCAGAATCGCATGGTTGTCTTTGCGGATGGTACACGCGCGTGTGCTCGTTATCGCCAGAACACGGATCAGATACAGGGCGAGATCTTTAGCTATTATCTGGGACAATTGCTAAACATTAGCAATCTGGCGCCCAGTGCAGCGACCGTCATTGACACGACGACGCCAAGCTGGTCGAGTGCCTTGGGGGATATCGGGCAGGCGCAGTGGAAGGAGCAGAGGCCGGTGGTGCTAACCCGTTGGCTGGCCGATCTGGAGCCAGCGGGCATACCGCAACCGTTTCAGCCACTGGAACGACATCTGAACAAGTACGATGTCTGGAATATAACACAGCAACTGCAGCGCCAGACGGGAGTGGCGGAGGGAGCGATGGGAGCGGAAAAGTCGCAGGGATTACTCAAGCGACTGGAGGCTGCCAGCGGACAAACGGTCGATCATCAATCACGCATGCTTGAGGAGTCCCAATCGCAGTCGCAGTCCCAATCGCAGTCACAGTCCCAGTCACCGCTAAACGAATCAAGCGAATCGTCCTCGACGTTGTCGTCCTCGTCAAGCTCAGCGGTACTGCAGCGACTAATTGAATTGGCACAATGGTCCGATTTAATCGTCTTCGATTACCTGATCGCGAACCTCGATCGTGTCGTTAATAACTTGTACAACTTTCAATGGAATGCCGACATTATGGCTGCCCCTGCACACAATTTGGCCAGGCAGAGGGATACACAGCTGCTTGTGTTCCTTGACAACGAATCGGGACTGTTGCATGGCTATCGTCTGCTCAAAAAGTATGAGGCCTATCACAGTCTGCTACTCGACAATCTGTGCATCTTTCGTCGTCCCACCATCGAGGCACTGCAGCGACTGCGTGACGCCGGTGGTGCGGGGAATCAGCTGCGTGAACTGTTTGAACGCACAACCAGCTCGAATGTGCGTGATGTGCTGCCCTCGCTGCCGGATAAATCAATCAAGATTCTGGCGGAACGCATCGATCGCGTGCTGGCTCAGGTACAAAAGTGCAGCGACAGCAACAAGAGCAGCTAATGAAATGATACCAATCGGAATCGGAATTGGGATTGGGATTGGGATTGGATGGGAGTTGGGATTGTGATCGTTTTTGGGTTTGTCGCCTTGACATTGACTGATAAGCTGTAAATATCGTTAAAATGTAAAGAGGAGTTGTTCGCTTTTGTTAATACTAGTACTAATACTTAATACTAAGCTTAAACAAATGCCAAATGTTCTAAACTGGCCGAAACAGCGCTTCAAAACAGTCAACAAACAAACGGGCCAAGTACGAGTATTAGCAGCTTAATAACGACATCAAGTTTAATACGTTTAACTAAAGCGAGTATTAAGCCAAGTCTAGCTTAAGTCTTAAGTCTTAAATTGTTTAATAATTTGTATACCCTACACTAGTTTGTAGTTTGTGTAGTTTGAGTTACATGTTTGTGATATTTTGTTTAAGTATTAGTGAAAACTAATTTAAAGCCGTTAAGTAGATATCATTTTTTGTATAATTTATGGGCCATTTCTCTTAAGTGAAACGAATAAAACATAAAAAAAACTGAACAAACAAATAAAATCAAATGAAGCTTCAATTCATTTGCAGATACATTTGCAGATACAGCTACAAGTGTAGATACAAATGCAGACGCAGATACAGATACAGATGCAGTTCGAAGATGGAGATGGAGATGGAGATGAGCACGCCTGCGCCCAGTGAGAACTTACATAGTCATGACAATAAATTGTCATTGATCTTTTTTGCAGGTGAAGCAACAGCAACAACTGTGGCAGCAGCAGCAGCAGCAGCAGCAGCAGCTGTGGCAAGTACTCAGTTACTCATAGGAGTCTCGTTCGCTCGTTCACTCGGTAACTACTCCCATGGCTGTCCGTCTGTGCTGCGCTGCATTTGTCAACTTGCCAGCAGCGAAGCAGCGCAGCCGCAACTTGCCACAAACCCGATCGCTGCCTCTCGAGTGGCACTGTGTTGTCACGCAGGCCGCAGTCTCAGTCTCTGTCTCCGTCTTGGCTTGCTTTTCATAATATCTTCATAAGCATTTGAAGTGTACCCCTGCCTCACACCCCCTCTCACTCTCTTACGCTCTCCCTCACTCTCTCTCTCTCTCTCTCTCTCTCTCTCTCTCTCTTGCTGTCTGCTTGAAATTCAAGTGCAGCGACGACGACGACGACGTTGAAGCCAGCAGAAAGCTGAAGCTGAGCCGGAATGAGGCAAAGCGCAGCTCAAGATACTTTCATCGCACACACACACACATGTGCACACACACACACTGTGCTGGCAGCGATATCACTATGGCCAGCACCAGCGTCAGACTCAGAGCCAGGCCCAGAGACACAGACTCGCGTTCAGGCCAGCTCTGCAGTCAGTACGTCTCGCTGTCCGTCTGCTTTAAGATTTAAGATCGCTGCTCATTAAGTGCGTCCGCGTGTCTCAACGACAAGAGATGCTGAGAATGAGAATCTTTCGCCCTCTCTCTTACTATCCAACTATTGCTCTCTTTCGCTCACAGGCAACTACACTGCAGACTCCTCAGCTCAGTCGGAGTCGGTGTCGGAGTTGGAGTTGGAGCTGAAAGTTTTGCATCTGATTTCGTTGCGTATATTTTATTGGACACCAGAGTAGTTCACGTAAATAAAATGAAATGAAATAAGGTAAGAGACGGCGTCTGCGACTGCAACGAGACTGAATTATATATTTACATACACACATGTGTGTGTGTGTAGACTGTGTGTGCAACAAAGTCGGGGAAACTTTTAGCTACAAATCTTGGAAGAAATTCAAAATACTTAACAAACTGAAGAGCACACACAAAGTTTAGATAACTCGTTTCTCTGCCTCTCTTTCTCCCTCGCTCTCTTTTCTCTGCCTCTCTCTCTCTCTCGTGTGTGTGTCTGCCTGAGCTTAATAAAAATCGTTATGCTAGTTTAATAAATATATCAAATAACCTAAAGACGTGTTAGGGAACTTGTGACTTTAACACGTTCAGAACTTGCTACAAACTCTTTAACTCGTTAAGCATATCATTTTACATTCGGGCACACTGAATTTTCAGCTCTCAGCTCTCTGCTCTCAAATCAAATGATATTTTCCCTTCAAGATCAGAAACCCTATAACAGTAACGACAACACAAAATAGACATAAAAAATCATATACACACAGAGACTACACAAGACAATTCGTTTAAATTGCTGAAAAAGCGGCAAAGGGAAAACACATATTGACCCCACCAATGGCGCTATTGTTTACACACACACACACACACACACAGAGACAGACAAATTGCAAAGCACTCCGCATATATGGTAAAAATTACCGTAACAAACAACAAAACTGAACAAGAGTACAATTTTTATGAGCATTTTTTATGGGGTTATTAATAAAAGTTTATGGTCATGTGCCATAAGGTTCAGCCAACAATAAAGCATAAGGTCTCCGTCGCCGTCTCGCTGTCTCTTTCTCTATCTGCCTCTCTTTCCCACCTGTTAATGGAGCGCATTTGCTACAAAATCTATAATCAGATGCAAAGCAACTTAAGTTAGTACAAAGAAAATAGCTTAAATCCGTTGTTAAAAAGGATCTTGGATTTTTAAAGTTTTAACTACTGTGCAGATTATAAATTTATAAGTCTAGTTTGATTAGCTATACTTAAGTTTTTGTATAGATAAAGACATTAAAATTAGTTTTAATGGGCTGAGATTAACTTAAGAGGAGGATTATAGGGTGAAAAGTGTTGAGTGTTAACTTAATCACAAGAAGCAGCCAATTTTTAGGTGGGCAGCAAAGCAAAATCAACAATTTGTCTAGCAAATTAATAAATAAACATTTCTAATATAACTTTAAGTAATTATTATGCTCCGATCTAAGTGAAAGTGAAACCAAAACTTAATTTAGCTGGGAACTGTGGAATATTATGGCTTCAAGTGTAATTTGTGCAGCTGCTTTAAGCTTTGATTATTGTTTAATAATAAGCTATATTTAAACGTTTTTTTTGCTGCCTGCTTTCACTGTGAAGCTTTGTTCCCACAGTCTGTAGGTATTAAACTGCCCTCGCTTAAGTTACTTGAGTTATTTTCGGTTAGTTAACATTGATTTGGCTGCAATGAAGTTGCAACGCAGTTGAAACGATTCCTTTTGGCTGACAAACGCGACTTCAAGTTCTTGTGGCGTCGCCTCTGTGTGCACAATAATTTGCATACACACACACACACACACACACACCCATGGAGACGTGCAGCATTTGCCTTTTGGCAAACTGTGCATGCAATATTTTCTCGTGTTGTGTGTTTACTCTTTTCGCTTTTATTTAATGTCCATGTTGCCTGCTCTCGAGTCTCTTGTAGCACTTGTTGTTGTTGTGCCTCTTACCCCCCCACCCCTCTGCCTGTTGCGTTTACAGCAAAA
The DNA here is from genome assembly GCA_035046005.1 of Drosophila acutilabella. NCBI lineage: Eukaryota > Metazoa > Arthropoda > Insecta > Diptera > Drosophilidae > Drosophila > Drosophila acutilabella. The sequence continues at coordinate 6,871,053 of JAWNOK010000024.1, read as the reverse complement.
ATTCTAAACAAATTGCTTCCGCACCTGCAGCTAAGAAAATCAATGCAGCATACAAAAATACACATATTCAGAAGAAGCAGCCCAGGCATAAGCTTCCAACCAAGTTTGAACTTCTAGTGAGCTCTTTGTGTGTAAATAATAAACGGCTTTTGTTGGGGTAAGAAAAGGGCAGTGCTGCCACAGCAAAGCCATCAAAATAAAACATTTCCCAGGCCAAAGAAAGTGCTTGAATAGTAGAATAGGTCAGCGCATATCATATCATATCATAATCCTGACAATGGCTGCTCTCCCCACAAACGCTCTATACAAAAAACTTGACTAATATTTACAATAGAAAGGGTAAGTGCGACCAAATGGGCAACAACATGGATAAAGAGACCATAACACACACACAAACTCATTTCTTAGCATTTTCCCCCTACAGTTTCTATTTCTATTTTTCTTTTCATTTTTTAAGTGCTCGTCCCTTTGGGCGCTAAACAAAATTACGTGGAAGGGCAGCAGCAGCTCAGAAGGCTCGAAAAGAAAGAAATTTACGATCGGCATTTTGGGATTTGAATTTATGAAAAACCTTCTTTCTTTTTACACCTGAAACTGAACAGACAAGCGAGCGAGAGATGCTTAACTGCCTCTTTTCTTGGCAGAGCCAGGGAGTTGGGGCACAGAGGCTGCTTGTTAACATATGCTCGGAAAAGAAGAAAGAGATAAAATTGTTGATACGCCAAAAGATACTGAAAATCAGACGAAAAAAGATACAAAAAAATTAAAAGACTTGGGCAACGAACTAGCCTCAAATTTGTTGCTGGGAACTGAAACTGAAGCACAGGCAAATTTCTACTAGTTGGCTAGCGGCTGTTTTAACTATAATTCATTTAACGATTTACTGATTAATTTAAACAAACTCAAACTGTTCAATGATTTGGACTGCGTTGCGGCATCGCTTTCAGCCACGGCTGCTGCGACACGTTGACATTGACGAAGTGCAGATCTTTTTGTGCGTATTAAAATACGCATATTACATCGGCTTTCCCTTAAAAAACTGAGTCTATATATAACTCTGGGTATATTCCCATACCCAGTTTGAGTCTCAACATCCAGCTACTCTTTCTCTGCCTAAATCGAAGCCAGAGTCAATGTCGAACCTGTTCTGTTCTGGCTGTCTGTCTATTCACATTGTTTGAAATCTTTTTGGCCGAATCAGGTGAAGTGAGTTGATTGATTGCGCTAATTTATAACGACAATGGGTCAGATCGCACATGGACCTTTGAGCTTGCCCTGTTGTTACTGCCTGACAGTCAGACAGACAGACGGACAGCTCAACTGACTGCTGACTTTGTTGCTGGAAACCATTAAATACCGCCTTTGCTGTGGCTGTTGCTGTGGCTGTGCCTGATGATGATGATGCGCGCGCTGATGAATGAATCTTTTCAATTTTGAAATTTTTTTAAACGAATTTGTCAAAAGCCGCTGTGGAAAAAGATTGGAGAGCCGAGTGCGTGAGTGACTGAGTGACTGAGTGAGTGAGTGCGTGCATACCCTATGCAAAACTAATGAAATGCATATTGCTTGCTCAAGTCTTTTGTTTTCTGCTGCTGCTGCTTTCTCTGTCTGTGGCGAGCTGACCTTGCCTAGCTGAGAGTGGCTCGAGGCGCCTTTTAACTTGGTCTAGCAGCTGCCTGGTTAATTGCTCATGATTGAATTATAAATACACGCACACAACAACTGCCCTGCATCAACTAATGTGCCACATAAGCAGCTGCTGGCTTATAGACATGCCACAAGTTGGCCCAAAAAATGTAAAAACAATTTATGGACTGAGCTCTATAGAAATGCAAGAAAACGCAGATACAAATAATAAATTACAAGCCTACAAGCTTAGCTAGTGCGAGTGTTTAAATGAAGACCATACACACACACACACACACGCAGAGAGAAGAATCCAAATCTCGACTTGGACAAGCTTTAACACCTTGGCACACCAAGACAAACATTTGTTCAAGACAAGTTTCAGTCACTCTCTTACTTTTGTTGTCTGTCTATATAAACAAAGGGTGCCCCCCTCATCCCCCCCTTGACTCAGGTAAGAGCTACAACAAATTAACAAACACCTGAAACCCAAACAGAATCAACTCACAGACACTCATGCGGGCTGTCGAACCCATTTTCCAATAATTAAAAGCTGCAGCCATCAAATGAACACGAAAAACACAGCAAAGGGCAACAGATTCAACTCGAATTAGTTGTGGCAAAGGCGTGGCCAAAGACTGCCCATAGTGCACTGTGGTCCAAATCAGTCAAAAGCAGAGCAGAACCAAGAAGTGGGAAACTGAATAGCTGGCAAGCTGGTAAGCTGGAAAATAGCACAAGTGGATTTCCAATGAATTTGGTAGGTAAACTGTAGCGGGAATTTTCGTGGGGCTTAAAAGAGTTAGAAGATTTCTTTATAAAGTTAAAAAGTTGTAGTAATTATTAATATAAAACTACATAAATTTATCAAAAGTGAAGCTTGAGCGTAGAATGTAAAGAAATCAACAGTTTAAATGGTTATACATTTAATTTAGGCATTTATTTTGTGATTTCCCTAAGGAGAGCTTAAGAAATGGTAGACTTTAGTTTTAAAATTTAATATATAATTATTAAAGTTATAATTTATTAAACAATTTCAGCAATATTTCGTAAAAAAAGAGCTGCATACATATAGCTAAATTTAAATTGTATTTTATGTCACTTTTTTATATATTTACTTAAGCATTTACTAAACTTACCTTCTCTGCTAGTTTCATAAAGAACCGAATTACAGTTTCTTTATAGTCTTGTAGCTCAAACTTCCCTAAAACTTTTAATTAAAGTCAGCAGCTCAAATTGAAATCAATTTAAATTCTACAACAACTTTGTGTATCTCATAATTTATATGTACTTTGCTTGCTGTGCTTTATTTGTACTTTTTTAGCTGTTCTTTACTCTTGTCTTTACTCTACCCAAAAAAAACTCCTTTCCAATCTGGCAGTAATTATTGATATTAAGAACTCAAAACTCATGTGTCGATTGTTTGTGGTCTTTATGGGAGTTGAGACCCCCCGCAGGTGTTTAATGTAAGTGCTTTGCTATTGTAATCACTGATCATGGATCAGCAGTGTATTAGCATCAGTTTAATTAGCTCTCTTTGGGGTCGCACCCCAATCAATCGAACCAGAACCTGTTGACCTTCAGTGCGAGTTCAAAAACAAGCAAATTACACTCCAAATCCAGTCCCCTACACACACTCCTACCACTGATCTGCATAATGAGAATTTATGATTGCTTATGATAGATTTTAACTTGCAACTAAATACAACTAGCGACACAATTGTGCAGTTTTTTTTATTAAATTCTTTTTTTTTTTCGCTGTTTTTTACGGCGCCAAAGCGACAAATGCCACTTAATTGCAGTTGGCCAAGTTTGCGTTTTCTAATGCCTGTTAGCGTTTGTTATTCAACAACATATTTAAAACACTTTAAAGTCGAGTTCTCACACAGTTATGCAGATAAGTACGTGTACACTGCGGCGTACAGCCTGCGTTTTGCCCCGTTTAATTCGAGTACTCGAACGTACTCGGTTCAATGTCGTTTGGCGCCATTCTCAGCATACCCTGTAGTTGGTGAGTAGGTGGGGTAGTGTGTGCTTAAAGCTGGGTAGAGTTGGTTTTCAGAAGACTTAGTTAGTTAAAGGCTTTAAGGCTTTAAGAGGTGTTAAAAAGTAAGTGAATTTCATTATTGATTTGGTTTGCTTTTCCTTCTGTGTCTCTCCCTCTCTCTCTCTCTCTCTCTCTCTCTCTCTCTCTCTCTTCTCCTTCTCTCTGCTGTTCCTCTTTTCTTAGTTGATATCTTCTGTTTGCTTTTCTTCTCCTCCTTTCACTGGGCATCTGCTAGTCGCGCTTTTAACCCACTGCTGCCCATTCTTAAATCTTGTTCTCATTGCTGCATTTGCGTGGGCGATGCTGCAGTTGCTGTCGTCGTTGCATTTGTTACACAGACAATATAAATTCTAATTGTTGTTCTTGTTAAGGGGTTAAGTGGGTTTCAGAAATTTTGAAACTCGATTTTTTTTTTTTTTGCTTATAAATTAATTCAATATGTTTACTATATTCTCCCAAAATTTGGAGCCGATCCGAGTAAAATTTTAAGAGATAGAGCCTTCGAAAGTTCCGCTCATTAGAGTATTTCCTTCTGAAACGTCGCAGTTAATCATGTTTTTCTCGAAAGCGTGTTTTTGAAGCTATTTGACACGATTGCTCGAACAGTTTTGAACCGATTGTTTTCAAATTTTGAACACTTATTCAATATGACCTCGTGACAAATCTGAACGAAGGATTTTTTTTTTTTTCAACATTTACTATTTTTTAAGGACATTTGAAGTTCAAAATTTCGTCAAAAAAAATTCAAAACGCTGTCAAATATTCAATTTTCAATATTTTGGATTTTCCTTCGTTCAGATTCAGGGCTGAAGTGTTTACTAACAGAAAAAAATTTTTTTTTGAATTTCAGATGATCCGTTCTCCTCAAATCGTGTCAAACACGAGGGTCCTTTTTTTTTTAGTGTTCCAGGACATTGGCTCCCGTCGGCTCAATTTTAAAAATTTTTTTATGAAACCAATTTTAACGTACAAAGGAAATGTCAATCTTGTTATCTGTTTTTTGTTCTAATAAAATATCTCACTGCAAACACCCAAAAAAAATGTTTGAAAAAGTGCTTAGTTTCAGCCTCTGAACACCACTTAACCCCTTAAACTCATTGTTGTTGTTGTTGTTCTTGTTGTTGTAATATTGCATGCAAATGTCTGAAACTGTTGAATATAACAACCTTCAAATGATGTTTATAATTATCAACTGCCAGATCTAATGCTCGCATAGGCATTTGTGTGTGCCCCTGTGTGTGTGTGTGTGCATGTGTGTGTCTGCTTGGCTTATAATGCATATATCTATTTCTGGTTATTGGTAGGTTCTTTGAATAGACGCCTCCATGTGCTGATGGCTAGTCTCTTGTCATTGTGTTAACTTTCATTAGCTTTCTAATGTTTGTTGTTGTTGTTTGGGGACTCGATTGGGCATTTTCTTAGTGTTGGAAGAGTGGGGAGTGAGTAGTGGGGGGCTGGCCCCTCTCTGGGGTTTCGTTGCGGGCCTTTGCCGCCTGCCAATCGTCATTTCATTTTACTGTCACTCAAATCTTTATAAGTTTTTCTTTCTCTTTAATTTTCTTGCGTTGATCTTGGCGTTCTGCTTACGGTTGTTTGTTGCTCCCTCTCTCTCTCTTTCTCTCTTTCCTTTCCTCTCTGCCCCTCTTGCCCCTTGCCTTTGCTTGGCTTTTGTAAATATTTTTCCATTATTTTCCATTAGTTTTCACTCGTTTGTTACATTCCCCGATTGCTGTTTGTTGTTGTTGCTGTTTCTGTTTTGTTTTCTTTTGCTTGTTGTTGTTTGGTGTTGGCGTGGTCGTTACACAGGTTGTTCCTCACTTCGTTGTTGTTGTTGTTGCTGTTGTTGTTGCTTGTGCTTCTCTCTGCTGTTTGGCATATATTGGTTATTATCTTTGAAGCGCATCGGCTTTGCTGCGTTTACCGATGCCTCCATCCTCAAACTTTGTTCTGCTTGTAGTTCTAACTGCTATTGTTGTTGCTGTTGTTCCTCCTCTTGCTGTTGTTGTTGTTCTCCTTCTTCTTGCTGTTGTTGTTGCTGCTTTCAACGTCTGCGTTGTCGCCTGTGCGTATTTGGCCAGTTGACTGGGCGCGTGAGTGACGGAATGATGTTACCCAAAACCAGTTTCATTGACAATTATACACACACACACACACACATGCAGTGCTGCACCGTCTGCCGTTTGTGCTGCAGCCACAGTCACATCCATGACACTCATTATGCCAGTGTCGCGCTCGTTGATCAAACTTTTGCAGCAACTTCGACAGCGTCTGCCTGTCTGTGTGTGTGTATCGTTTTTTTTGGTGTTTGGCTGTTGGTTTCGGTTTGATGGATGACTGACAAAGGCAGAGCAGAGCGTCCCCAAACTCGCTGCGATGTGTCTGCCCGTCTCTTTGTCGCTCCTCTGCCTGTTTATTTGTCTTGTTTGATTTGAGTGCACACACAACTGTCATTGTCGCTGTCAAATCGCATTAATATCACTGAGCTGTCAAATTACAGCCAAATGTTTGCCCATGCCCATGTCGCTCTCGCTCTCTCTCTCGCTCTCTCTCACTCGCATTGTTATGCGCTAACTCATACACGCTCACTGCCCACTTGGTAACTCAATTAAAATGTTATTCATGACGCTGACTGTGAACGTGGCTCAATTTCGAACCGCTAAGAGCCATCATTAGGCCAGCATTAACAGCGAAAGAGAGAGAGAGAGAGTAAGGGAGAGGTAGAGGGAGCGTGAGAGCGGCGCCTGGCGTTTGGGCCGCATCCAATTACCAACAAATAAACAGCAAATTATTCGCTACTGCCAACGAGTTGTGCGCTCTGCTCAGCTCTCTTGCCTTCTGGCTTCTTTAATGGTAATAAGCCCAAAATTACGCGACGCTGATTGGTCTATTTGACAAACGTGTTGAAACGTGTCTGCGGCTCTTCATTGTTGTTGTCGCATTGGTAGCCATCTTTGCCAAATGGGAGGGCCAAAACGTAGTTCGTGTCTGAAGACTTTTGTCTTAACCCAGCTGCGATTGCTTGCCAAAAACTGAGTCAATTGCAGTCACTACCCACTGTGGGTGCAGCGCGTTTAATTACTCAATTAATGTGGCGATAAAACTAACGCCATTGCTCACAATTGTCGATAATATCGAACAACTGAGGCTTAAAACGGCCAGGTTAAATTTATGAGCCTCCAGACAAATGGGGTAAATATCCTTGGCTCAAAAATGTGTGTGTTTGAAGTCATAAAATAGCCAAGCTTAGCGCTGAGCAATTAAACACTACACACATACTACACACACGCACACACACACACAAAGCTGTTGCTCAGTGAATCTTTCTCTTTAAGCCGAGTTTAAAGGTGTCGAAAGTTCAAAGCAACAACAGCTGCATTTGCTGTTGTTTTTATGGCCAAAGAGCGAACTCTTCACAGACACTATTGAGAATGTATAGCAATCTCAGTTTACAGTGACTGCAATAAATCTTTTAACGACAGTTCATCCTATTGCTTTTTTGACTCTTGGCTCTTGGCACTTGATGCATTGACTTTGACTTGGCAGTTCATTAGAATTGTAAAAGGAGAGCAGACGAGGAGACTGAGCGACGAGTGCAACGCGTGTCTAATCTTGTCTGGTGCAGCCAAATGATCTGAACCTATGCCCAAAAACCAAACCAAAGCAAACCCAAACCACAACAGAGTCACAGCTTCAAACCAAAAACTAAGAAACAGTTCGAAGCCGACAGTTTGTGTGCTACATCAAATTATGCTAATCAGTTTGTTGGGCTTGATGTTGGGATTTCTTACCATTCGGGGCACTGTGATTAATTGCATCACCAGACTGTTGTTGTTGTTCTGGGCTGACAAAGGCGTCAGAGCTGCATAGATAACGCGCTCAGTTCTATTTAAAATATTTATGCCTTGTCTTGTTAGCATTTTATTTAGAGGCAGGAGGTAGGTAGAAGGGGCAAGGGGACTGCGATAAGCTAATTCTAATTCCTTTAGCGGCCTAATGTGTTTATAATTAACATGCGGGTCTGACTAACTGACTAACTGACTAACAACAGCACTAACTTATTGCCCCCCAGGGGGCGTGGTCGAACTAACAACAACGCACGCCTCCTGCCACAACAAATTGCAGCATCGACAATGTCTAGTCAAACAGTAGCAACACCAGGCTAAAGTTGTTGTTGGTGTTTGATTACAGTTTGCGCACTGATTGCAAAAATAAAGTAACAACACACACACACACACACACACACACACACACACGCACACACACAGCGATTTTTACAAGCAATTTTGTCTGGCGTTTGGCTCTTGTGTCGGTTCTTATGGTCACGTCGACTTGTCTTACACTTGCGTGAACATGCCCCGGCACGAACCTCAGCCGCAGTCACCGCCTCTGCCGCTCACTTCCCTCGCTAAGCTCCTGCAGCCACGCCTCTCACTTCAAGTGCTGTGCCAACTTTGACTCCGTTTCGATATTTTTCAGAGTTTTTGCTCTTTTGGTACGCGTGTAAACGCAGTAGCCACATGTTCGCCACTCGATTAGCATTTGAAACGTGTAAAATGTTATCGATGGTCATTGGAAGCTGCAGCGATTTGATCAGCACACAAACTCAAACTCAAGCTCAAACGCTAAGCGGTAAAGCCTCTAAAGTGCTGCCAGCTGCGGTCAGATATAAATGGCTAAAAAGCAGGGCAGAAGAGGTGGCTAAGCAGCATTTGTTATATAAACTAAAGAAGTATTAAATATACTTCCTAATTTATAACAAAAATTATATAGTAAACTCTTTTAAACCAGTTTTTAAACCACTTTCAGCCTTCTCCATAAAAACTTAATTAATAAATTTAATTTAAATCTAATTAGCGCTCAGTTAGTTAAGTTAATTTTGCAGCGACATTGAACCTTAGCCTAAAACATAAAGAGCACTTAACAGCAGCAGCTGAAAAAGGCTATGAAAAACTATGAAAAACTTGGAAAAACCTTTGGAAAATGCTGCCAGTCTGCCATAAAATAGTCACGAGTTTTGTGCAGTCAAATAAAAATAGATAAAAATAAAACATAATGTTGACCCGCTTGGCATTAGGAGCAGACAAGCCAGTTGCAGTTGCAGTTGCTGTTGCTGTTGGCCTGGCTAAGATCGGCCTGGCAGTAGCTGCCAAATAATAATGGCCAAAATAGCATTGCAAGCGGGCGTCAATTGCAGCGACTTGGGCTTATTAAGCAATGAAATATATATATAAAATGCCCTGACGCTGATTTATCACATGGCAGCAGGGAGCACAGGGAGAGGAGCAGGAGGAGTGACTCGATTTTACTTGATGTCTGTGACTTGGCGATGCCCACGCAAAGATGGCGATATAGGTTATGCCAGCGTAATGGAAATGAAAATGGAAATGGAAATGAAAATGGAAATCTAGTTGTAAGGAAAACTAAAAATCCAGTTGACATTTGTGGCAGGCGCTGTAATTGACGCCGCTTGTCGAACTGAGTTTGGAAAATTGCCAGAGAAAATGGGCAAATGCATTACGAGAGGGCTGCTTTCCATCTCGACAACAGTATTGAGTTGTCTGCCACACTTCAAGTTGGCAGTATGCAAATGTGCAGCTGCAGCAGCACTGCCTATCTGGGCAAGTCATCAACGGTAGCCCGGCTGAGAGCACAATGATGCTGACTGTGGATTGACAATGTCATAACCCGCCATGCCGTCCCTAGACGCGCTTAACGGTTAATGCATTTAAGCTGAAATTATGAGCCAAAATTTGTGCCTGGCCAACAACAACCAGCATTGTATGTAGTTGTTAACAAATGCGTAATGCTTGTAAGTTTGCAGCATGATTTGCATTTGTGTGCAAAACTGTGGAAATATTGAAGAAAACTGCAAGCGGCACTCGACTCGACTCGACATGGAAAGTGACTCATGCGTCGCGTTTGTTGCCCAAGTCTTTTGTTTCGTTGTGTGTCACTGTGACAGACAGTTCCCCCCTCCAACTCCCACTCGCAAGCAAAACTTACGCACTTCATAATTCAATCAAGCTCTAACATTTCGCAATCCCACACAGAAGGAATTTATTGTTCGACTCACAATTTTTCTTTCAATTGCATTTTGAAGCCACAGCGCACACGACACACGTTTCGGACAAGGAATCGGACTTGGCATCGTACGGGGACTGAGACTGAGACTGAGACTGGGACACCGTCTCAGCCTCCAACTCCGACTCTGGACTGCTCGACAACTGTCGCTGTCAGTCTGTTTGTCTGTCTGTCACTGCTGTACCGCTGTCTGTCGCTTGTCTGTCTATGCCTTTTGAGCCAATTGTACATTTCCTCACTGCAAACAACAACAACAACCACAACTAGACGCCGCCCAGCGCCAGCTGCATTTTGTTGAGCTTTGCCAATGTTTCTATTTCATGCACAACTGTCAATGTTTGTTGCTGTTGTTGTAGCTGTTGGCTGCTTGCCAGCATGAAATTGTTAACAACATTTGTAGCTGTTGCTCATTGCCGACCACACTGCGTGCCACCGCCTGCTGCCTGCTGCCTGCTGTCCTCTGTGCCCCCTCTTACCCCTGCTGCCTGACTTCAGCTCATATTGACAATGAAAGCCATTGCTACTTCAAACGCCGGCATTTTGTTGCTATTGCAATTGCTCTGTTTGCTTGATAGTTGCCAGCGTCCAAACTGACAGGTTAGCGCAGCAAAAAAACTAAGAGTCTTTTTTGGCAGACTGAGTAGTTAATACTCTTTCCAGCTTACAAATTACAGAGTAACAAGTAGTTAAGTACAGTATAAAACACGTAAGGTTTGACAGTGAGGCACCAAAAACTATATATTGTTTGGGTAGAATAGGGTTAAATAACTATACACCTTAAAACCATTTATTCACAGACTTTAAAGTTTCGAAACATGTTTAAAACTTATCTGGTTTTCAAAGAGGGACATGAAGCTGTTAAGGCTTTGAGTACTAAATTAATTCTACTAAATTATTATTATTAATATGGGCTACTATTAATATGGTCTTCAAAAAGGGTATATAAACTTGACATGGGTTTTAGTACTAAATTAATTCCACTATTATAGTTTTATTCATTTTGAATGTTACAAAAATGTTGATGTTTTAAAACTATTTCAAAACTCAATAGATTTTTAAAGGGAAAATGAGTTTAAATATTTGTTGAGTCTTTCATTTATTTGCACACTACCTAATTTTATAGCTTAACTCATCTTTAACACCTTAAACTTACATATTTCCATGCTGACCCCTGATCCTTTGTTTCAAAAATGTTGATGTTTCAGAACTACTTTAATACTCAATAGATTTCGTAAGGAAAAATCAGTTAAAGTATGTTTTGAGTCTTACACTTGGTTATGATTTAAGCACTTAACAGTTCTGCATTTAAAATCCTATTCACTCTTAATATTTAAATGAAAAACTGCACATAAAACTCTTTATATTTAACCCATTTACTCCTAAACTTCACTACTGTCCCAAGCCGCAGCTAGCACCCCAAATACCCCATTTCAGTTAGTGTATGACAAATATCGCAAATTCGATTTTTGATTTGATTTGAAAATTCCATCGCAAAAGCAATAAACATTTGTAGTTCACTTTTCATTTCATTTCGTCGTCGTTTTTTGTTGTTTTTTAGCTCGGCGACTGTTGAAACATTTTTGTAATTGATTTTTGTATTATTTTTTGTTAGACATTGTTGTTGTCATTGCTGTTACTGGCAAGGCTTTTTATGGCTTTAGTTAGTTTTTTCCGTCAAAAGCTGAAAAAGCCAAAACATATGGCATTGATTTATGTGCATTTTAGCCAACATTTCGCGAATTTTCGTATTAAATGCATTTTTCCGCCAACCAATAAAACGATAAAAACTATAAAAAATAAAGTAGATAACAACAATGGCTTAAGTACTTGGCTTAAGTTAAACCAACGGCAACGGAACTGCCTGCAGCGGCTTCTTTAAATTATTTCTTTATGCATAATTACAAATCACGTTGTTGGCGGTCTTGTCTTGGCCAAGACAGCGTCTGGGGCATGCCCCTGAGCCGAGTAGGTACTACCGCTAAGTGAAGCCTGAGACTGTGGGAATTAAGCTGAGAACTAATAATAATAACTTTATGAATTAAAGTGGTATAAAAGGGGCAACACTTGGGCTGAAAGAAAATGCAAAAAACCATTCGAAAAATGCATTTGTTATGCCAAATAAACAGCAACAAGTGAAGGCTGTCAAAACATTTGCATTTTCACGCTTTTTAGCTGTTTTTTTTGGCCAATTTTTGGCCATCAATCAAAGTTTGAAGTACAAGCATTAAATTGTTAACAAGGAGAATTGTTAAACTTGTATAAATAGTTGGCAAATGTTACGAAATAAATATTTATAGATGTCGAAAATGCTGCAATTTAAATTGTTTTGTATGCGAGTAAAAACTTGTTAGTTGGCCAAGTTCAAGTGGCTAAAAAGGAACTTTCACAATTGCTAATAGCAAGTTATAGCCAGAGTCGCCTTAAAAAAAAACGTTTTCTATTCATCACTTTGATTTGAGATTGCTTTTTGCTGCCCCCCCAAAGCAACTGCTGTGCAAGTGGGTCATGCATATTCATTGCAGTGGCAAATAAAACAGAGAACTTAAACAAACAGTGGGGGGGTAGCAGGCAGTAGGAGGGCAGTGTGTAGAAAGCGGGGTGTAAGGGTAGCGGGAGTGGTTTATGTGTGGGGAAATATTTTGGCATAGTTGAGCACAAAATGCCCACGAATTGCCACTAATTTAATGGGTATTGCTGCGTGAGGCATTTTTTTTATATTTTGGGAAAGTGGGTTAAGCTGTCACATGTACAGTGGGACGGCAGGACGGCAGGACTGGCCGACTGTCTGACAGGCCAGCCAGCGACTGCTACGCATGCGCATGTGCGCGCGGGAATCGCCAAAAGGCCTTGACTTAGTTGGCAGTGGTTAGTTTCTGTCTGTGTGGCTGCCTTGGGGCGGTGGCTCAGCTCAGCTCGGCTAGGCACTGGCTGACTTGGCCAAATTAAACCTAAAATGTCAGACGATTAGATAAGCGACGGCATTCTAAGATGAGCGCGTTCTCAGTGCTCTTGGCGATAACTTAGTGAGTTTCAGACTGAAACTGGCTAGAACTAGAGCCGGTTTTTTGGCACACAACTCACACGCACTGAGAGAGCGACTCCTACTAACTATAAATCTGAGCCAACGCGTGATTAGTGGCCAACACAAAAACGTCAATGCCTGGCTAACACACACACACACACACACACAAATTAGGTTAAGTCAATATTTTGCTAGACACACAAGTGGCCAACAACAACAAGTTCAGCTTTAACTGCTGCAACGCCCACCCGGTACTGGCAGTGCTTGTGGCCAGCACCAGCACCAGCACCAGTTCATCAAACAACCCAAAGAATTTTAAACACGAAATACTTATGGCAACCTCGCCAAGCAAAAAGACCTGGCTGAAAAGTTCAAAATCATAAATTTTAAACGATATTAGGTTAGCGGCAGCTACAACAACGGTGTTGATGATATTGCCCATGCCGCAGTCTGTGGCAGTTTCGCTAACCCTGCGCCAGTTGCCGCGCCCCGTGCCCCCCAGTCAGGCAGTGCGTAGCTAGAGAAGGCAGCTAGAACAAGTAAGAAAGGCTACAGTCAAGCGAACCGACTGTAAAAGACCACGTACTCCCTCTAGTGCGAATTTTCCTAAATTTTCAACCGATTTGTCTTATGGAAGCTATGGGCTATAGTTGTCCGATCTGGCTCAAACTTGGTAAGCATAGTTATAATGGTAACATACACAAACTGTGTGAATTTGCTCACGATAGGTTAAGTCTTTACCAAGTTATGGAATTTTTTATCATTTGCGGGGGCGTTAGGGGTCGCGGCAAAAATTTGAAACAAACTTAATTAACTGCCTGACATATAGACGGACTTATATGCCAAATTTGGTGGCTCAAAGTTTTGTAGTTTACAAGATCCAGGTGTTCATACGGACGGACGGACAGACAGACAGACGGACATCGCTATATCGACTCGTCTTTTCATGCTGATCAAGAATATATATACTTTACAGGGTCGGTTACGCCTCCTTCTGCCTGTTACTTAACACACCCCTCTACTCTTTTTTAGAGTACGATGTCTAAATAAGAGCTTCCTTCTGCCTGTTCGTGTCACGACACGCTCTCTTCACTAGCCGCTTACCAGCCTCCACTTACGAGTAGCAACTAGCGCTCTCTGACTAGTCCACAGCCCCGAACATGGAGCACATTTTCTTTTGTTGCGCGAATGCCGTGTGGATTTATTGATTTTGGTCAAAAGCCATGCTTAAGCTTAAATTATGTGCTGGCTTAAACGCAGATCCTTATGGCCAACTGGCAACTGGCAACTGGCGATGAAAGCCACTGATTTGTGGGACGGGCTCATGTCTGTCCGTTCATAAATCCAGCCGCATTTCATAACCCACAAAACAACTGGCCATTTATCAAAAGTCTTTGCATCTAACTAATTAAGCCGCAGCGACAAATTTGCCAAGTGTGAAAAGCGCCGAAAACTACACCCAAAAAAAAGTATAAAAAAAATTTAAAAATTCAAATAACTATAAAAATATTAGACAACTATAAGAAACTGTGTCAGCTTGGGCAACTTGGCCAAAAGTTGTGGCCAAAAGCGAGCGACAAGTGGCTAAGATAGCGCATAAAGCAACGATTTAATTAGACGCTGATAATTATTAAACAAGTTGCAGTTGCTGTGGCAGTAAGGCAGTTAGTGGGGCAAGTGCAGCGTACATACAACTCCACTATCTCATATGTTAGATTTAGCTAATTTCCCAAATTGGTATGCCTTGATATTTCTGCAAGGCGCCACATTATTTATTGGCTAAAAATTAAAAACTAATTCAAAAAAAAAACAACACGAAATGTTGGCAAGTGACACGGGTTTCTATGTAACTGTTACACCAGGTCCAAATGAGCGTTAGAAATGGCCAACTGAGCACATGATTAAGCAACTCAAGTACACAAAGGCTAGAAAAGCAGAGTATATAAAATACTTGTTAATATTTAGCGCTTTCACTGGCACAACAAGTTTCCAAGTCTGCAATTAATTGAATAACAGTCTACACATCGTTAGAAAAGAAACCTGTAGTCACTTAGTTGGTAGAACTGCCTGCTTTGCATAGCTTTTGTTAACAGTTAGTTTATACTTAAAGTTTTAATACCTTAAACATGTCCAAGAGAAAATAAAACATGGCTTAATGACTTGCACAGCGTGTATAAACATGTTTTGCACACTTTTAACCCAAAGGCTAGAAATAAGTGAAATATAAGAGGTCAACTTGAAGTTTTCACAGTTCTAGTGGCCTACAATAAGTTGTATAAGTTTATTTATGACAGCTGCTCATTTCCTATTAGCAAACTTAACAAATTTGGTAGGGGCTACCAGTGATCAGTGATCAGTGATCACGCCCGTCTTTCAATTGATCTTACAAGTTGAATGCCATGTTGAACACCCTAGACGCTTGTAATTTGTGTGTCCAAATTCAAATAAATTTATGAACATCGATTGCAAAGTTGATTAGACGAGAGCCGACATGGAGTCGGAGAGACCCAAAGTCCCCTTCCCCCCCCTCAGAAACAAATACAAATCTTAATTCAGGCAGTGAAACCAGTTTTAGAAACTATCGTTGGGTAGTTTGACTTTGGTTGACTCTGCTTAGCGGTCACTTGTAATATTTTTTTGGGCTACTCCTAATTGCAATTTGATGTTTTGCTGCGCTTTTCCAGGGAAATAAAGTTGTACACACACACAAATACACACCCATACACACATACACACTTACACTGCGATCATTTGGGGCGCAGTCTGTTGCACTTAGCGGCGTCGTGTGAAAACCTAACGAACGTTGCCTCCGCTGCTCAGCTACAGCTTCCCTGAACCTCAAGGTGTGAACCTCTCTCTCTCTCTCTCTCTCTCTCTTTCACTCTGCTGCTCTTTCTATTACTGGGCTTAGCTGTGCGTGTGTTTATGAGCGGCGGCATCGCCTTTTTTGCTTATGCTGCTAATTGATTGGTGCCAAAGTTGTATAAAAATTGGAACAGAACTGTGTTGGACCCTGTGAGAGCTGTGGCTACGCCTTGATTGCATTTTGGGCAGCGTTTAAATTACTTTTGTTGTATTTGCGCATTCATTAGCATGCGGAACCGCTTTGTTGTTTGATTGCACCGCAAACAAACTTGTGTAATAAACTTGAAACTTGAAATATTTAAACGGCAATCGTTTTTTTGTTTCACCAACTCAACTAAACTTTTGCACGGCTAAATGCCAAAACACATGCCAGTTTCGTGCCCCAAAAAGTCACGAAATCTTAGCACAAAGTAAGGAGAAAAGACAGCCGAAAAAGCAGCAAAACACAACAAGAAAAAAAAGTGATTGATGGAAATTGCTCAAACTGTCATGTTTATGAACGTCCGCAGGATACGAAGCCGACAGAGAGCGAGGACTGTGGCTAAAATCTGCACGCAATGCGACAGAGTAAAAAGTGCAGGACACGGAAAAGCAACGAATGGCAAATGCTCTAACTGCTTAAGAGGACAAGTGTGTGTATGTCTCTCCCAGTGTGTGTGTGTGTGTGTGTTTCTCACTCACTTGTCTGGCCAAGCAGTTGTCAAGTTTGTAGCTTTAAGCCACACACAGCGCAAGGGAATTGAGATTGCCAATGATTGCTGGCCTCAGTTGCTGCCTCAGTCGCTGCAGTTGCGTGTTTGTGTCAAGGTGTTGCAATAGTTATCGAAATTGTTGCTGTTGCTGTTGCTGCTGCTGCTGCCCTGAGCAACATTGCGCAAATTCATTGAACAATGCATTGCCTGACATTTGATGCGCTCTGACGCTAACTGCGCCAAGTTTGCAAGTTGCTTTCGTTTGGTAGTAGGAAATTACACCAAAAAAAAGTAAAGAAAATAATTTAACTGGCAACTGGAATGCGGCACAACAAGTGCTATGATCTATGAGCCAGGCTTAGTGTTGGCCAGTGGTTGCTGCTGCTACCAATCACGGCAGCCAATCGCCGTTGCAAGTGTGCAAAATCGCGGCCATGCAAAACATGCTGACCAAGGTTTAATTATGCGCTGCTCACAAGTTTGTTGCGGCTGTGGCATTGGCAGTGGCTGTGGCAGTGGCAGTTGCACTTGCCGCCATGCTTAGAACAGCACAGCAGCAAAGCTGAGCTCAGCCAACCAACCAACGCGCAACATCAACAATTTTAATCCAACGTGCGGCCATTTTTATGTGCGCCATCATGTTGCCTCCCATAATTTTATGCCTCATCAATGACAGTGCGGCAACTGCAACACATGTGGCTGATGTGTCTGTGGCAAGTTGCTGAGTAGCTAGACAACAAGCTAACAGAAGCCGCTGCAGCAGCAGCCACTGCAGTGGCAATCAGTATGTGGCAAGCCTGGCTACCCTCCACTCCCCCCTACACTCGCTGTCTGCACAGCTCTCATCCTTTGTGACGCATGCTTTCAACATACTTTATCCTGGCAATCTGCTGCCATTTTTGTGCTCGACTGCACTTGCAACAGCAGCAGCAGCAGCGCCGCCTGCTGCATGCAGCCAGGTTGAAATTGTTTTCGTGGTAATTTGCACCCGAGGCGATTTAAATTCCTTGCTAGAACTAAAGAGTCGCCGTTGAGTCGTCTCGTGTCTTCTTCCTCTGCTTGTAAGCTGCTTCAGTCGACGTCGCTGTCGCTGTCGCTGCTGTTCATCATCTTCATCTTTGGCTTTGACAGCTGTTGCAGTTGCTACCCCCGCTGCGCCTGCTGCCCAGTCCACTCCCTACGCTCCCCCCTCTGAGTTCCGGTTCTGTCGTTTTTTTGCCCCTTTTTTCGTCGACTTTCTTGGCCCAACGTCGTCGTCGTCGTCGTCGTGTACTTGCAGTCTGATTATTGTTATTAGTCCGTATAGATATTCATCCAGTGCCTGCTTATTTGGCTGCAAGCGTTTTGCTAATCTTGCATCAAAATCGATTGTGCAGCAGACTTGTACCACTTGCTGCTGCCTGCTCTGATATTCACAGCCAGCAGACACTTAAAAAGTGAAACAAAAAGAAGAGTTCAACATGAAAAGAGTCACATGTGCTCACATTTTGATGAAGCTTTGTTTCTAGACTCGTTTGCTAGCTAAAAGCTCACAAATCCCCCCCTTCAAACGCTGTCATAAAAGCCATTAAGACTTGTTGACCAATTTACATATGCGGTTGATCTCTAAAATGGCTGCGATAACAGTTAGCTTAACTTTTGTTATTTCCTTTAAACGCAGCGACCTCTCACTCGCTCTCACTCTCCCTCCCTCTCACTCTTACACACTCTTTAGCTCTGTGGCTTTCACAGCTGCCAGAGCAAATGATGGCAGATTGATCTCTCTGCTCGACAGCTGCGTTCCATTTGATTGGTCCACCCAATGAGCAATTTGGGCAATTTTCCCTTGCACCGCTGCGGAAGTTGAGTACGCCCCTTACATGCACCGCAGTGTACGGTGTGTGTGTGTGTGTGTGCAATTTTGCTCATCATCTTAATTTTATTATCGACATAAATATCAAACGAAAATTGTGGCATAAAATGCGATACAAATCGGGTTACAAGCGTTGAACTTGCATAGTTCACCACTTCATTCCGCGGTCTTGAGTGTGGACCTGCACCTGAGCTGTAGCTGTAGCTGTAGCTGCCCTCTGAAGGACATTATGGAAATGATGTCCGCGGGCGCTTGTTGGCCATTACTCAGTCGCAGCGCCCGGCAACGCCCAATTGATCAATGCGTGGTGATAGCCAGCAACAGAGCAGAGAGTCTGAGACGCAGTACCGATTTCCATCCCCTCTCCCTACCTCCCTCTCTCACTTCCAATTTATGCCTGACAGGGCCAAATTCAATTGCGCCGCATGTAGCTGAAGCTCAGGTTAAGCAGCTCAAATAGTTGGCATCTCACATGTGCCACGCCTATTTCTTACACTATCAGTCATAAAAATGTGAAATTTATGCAATTGCTGCAGCTGAAATGATTGCTGATCCCCGCATGGCGTGCAACGCACACCCACCGCGTCTGTTGCACACCTAACTGCCTACTGTCCCCTAGCACCTAACTGCCCCCTACACTCCTGGAGCTGTGATATTGACGCTGCCAGCGCACGGGACGCGCATGCGTTTCGCGCGTAAATTGGTCGCCGTTTTGCCGTTGCCTTCCACCTCCGTCTGCCCCTGTAACCCACCCACAGTCTTGACCGTCGCGTTGCCAACTCGTTTACCGCCTCGACCTGTCTGCCAGCGATACACATTTCGAATACCTCGCATGCCTTTGCCTCTAAGCGGGGTCGCTATGCAAATGCTGTTGTTATAATATTTAAATTCAAGTTTAAATTTATATAAATTCTTAAGTGTGTTCTATTTTAAATGAACTGAAGAGTTTTTAATAAGGTAAAATCTACATTTTGTTAAACTTTTAACTATTAAGCAGAAATTAAAGTATTTTCTACAGTCATTAAATACAAAATCCAATTGGTTTTTAATAAAAAGTAAAGAAATTCTCGCTGAAATCCTTCTAGGACTTGTCCATGTTATCATTATGATCTTACAGAATAATTTAAACAATAAAATATTATTAATAATCTGACTGTGTCTATAAAATATTTCTATAACAACTTTAAGCCAAATTTGCTCATAAGTTAATATAAATTTAAATTATTTGCTGAGCGGTTGGCAAGTTGAGGTTATTGAGTCACAAAGTAACCTCCGAGGCGTGGGGCTCGGGTTTCCTTTTAATAACATCCCTAAAAAAAAATTAGAATCCGGTTATAACGACACTCAAGGGACCGACTATTTTACGTCGTTATAACCGGTAGACGCTTTAACCAAAAGGTGACCAACGGGGAACAAGAAGAAAGGTTACAAAGAAAGTCATCGAATTTTCGTCGCAATGACCGGACGGACGCTTTAAGCGGAGTCGGTATAACCGGATTCCTACGGCTTTCCTAGCTCTCCTTCCACCTAAAGGGTAACTTTTTAGTCGAGTCTACTCCACGTTGCAAGCACTTCAAAATGTCCGCATACAAATTGATTTCATTTCCTCTGTAATGTTGCCGCAGCGCGTGTGTGGCAATCGTAGATTGTTGGATTTCTTTGGTATCTGTTTCTGTTTCAGTTTCTGTTTCTATTTGTTGTTGTTCCCGTTGTTGTTGCTGTTGTTGTTGTATTCCTAAAACATTTATTTATGCACCGTAATTGTTATACTTTGGTTCGATATTAGATGACCGGAGTGTGATCGGGCCACACATTTGCATTCCAAATGCGTTCAAAACTCTAATGACAAATAAATAAAATTGTTTTAAACGCTGACACGCAACTGAGAAGGAGTAAAAGACGTGGCAGAGAGAGGAGAGAGGAGCAGGGAGATTATAAAATCTGCCCACACGCAGGATTTGAAATCCCGCTAAGAGAAAATTGTGGTAACCAGATTGACAAGCTGCCGATGTTGCAAGTTGCAAGTTGCAGTTGCTGCTGCCACTGCCTGTCTCGCTCTCATCGTCGTCGTCATCATCAGTCAACCAATTTGTTTCGATGAATGACTGAATGAATTTGTTCACCCCTTGGTCATCTTGATAGGCGCGCCGGACTTGGACACGGAGCTGTAGCTGTGCTTGCAGTTGGAGTTGAAGTTGGACCAACCCAAACCAACTCACTCAGCAGCCGAGAGGCAGTGGCAACAGGTTCTTCTGCTGCAACGCAGTTTGTTAAACTGCTGCAAGAACAAGAAGACAACAAGCAGAAGGTAGGAGAAGGAGGGAGCAGTAGGAGAGAGCAGTGAGAAGAGTAGGAGGAGCAGCGGGCACTGAAGGAGGCAACATGATCGAAACGCGGCACTTTGCATAGAAGCGTTTTGGCAGCAGACGCGATAGTGATCAGCGTTCAATCCGCGCATTGCTATTGGAAAAGGTGGGATGGGCACAGGGGTTGGAAAGGGGGGGAGTTGAGGGACGTGAGGAGTTGCGGGGGCTAAGGAATGAGGCAATTGCTGCAAGCAACGCAAATGCCAAGCACCGAAAAACACAAAGTAGGCTGGACGAGGCCACCGATCGTGGCAAGCAGGAAAAGGAATAAGAGGCGATAAGGGGAAAGGAATGAGGTGGTGAGGGGGGTAAGGGGTGGAGGGAGGGGAGTGGAGCAGACCAGCGATAAGAGCAGCGACATTGGAATCGCTCGTTAGTCGCAGACGGACAGCTTTTCTGGTAGCGCGATCCGTCATGCGGCGTAGTCAAGTAGAAAGTGCAGTCACCGCCAGCACCACCGCTACCACCGTCAGCACCACCACTTGGACTACCAATGCTGTTGCATCTGCCACAGCTGCCTCATCAGCTTTTGCTTTTTTTTCTGCTTTTCCTTTTGCTTTTGCTAAATGACAATGTCGTTTTACCGACGGCAAAACAGTTGAGATCTGGTCAAGGCAGTTGCCGCCATTTTGCCGGTGCTCCGCCTCAGCGCAGGCCAAGAAGATACTCATAATCACACACACACACACAGGCACACACTTACACACACACACAGACAGTTGCAAAACACTCAGCTCATTCGCATGTAATTGAAGTCGTTTATGGGAACAGTCGCTGCAGTAGCAGCCACCGCAGCTGCTCGGTGAAGGGCAGCGGAACGGGGGCATAAAAGGGTTAACAGAGGCAGGAAAAATGGCAGTGCTGGGTTAGGCAAGGGAACACTGAGAACAACAGACGGCAGCTAGTCGGCCATCAACATTGAGGCCGCCAATGAAAAGCATGTGGCAACATCATTAACTTCACTTCCTTCTCTTGCCCCTTTTGTTTTGTCTTTATTTTTTTTTTTGCTTATATATTTTGTTAATTTTATTTTGTAGTTGGGGGAAAGTAATTGGCACTTGTTGTGCCACAAAATGGCGCCAGTGGCAAGCGACCATTTTGATTGGGAAGCCAGTGAGCCGTTTGGGCCAAACTGTTACCAAAGTGTTGCTGCCATTATGACAGCTGACACTTGACACTTGACCAGAAAAAACAGAGCTAAATGAAGGCGGAGACGTAGATGAATTTAAAGCTAATTTAGAGACAAAAAGCTAGTAGAGGTCCGTCTCTGTCTCCGTCTCCCCACTCCAACTCCAACTCCAGCTCAGTTTCTCAATTTCTCAATTTCGGAGAGCAGCCCAACCCCTGCGGAGGCGACAGCGGTGTTCAGTTCGGTTCTTTTCGCATAAATTCACAGCAGGAGTTCCCCTCACCTTCACAGTGCCTCATATGCGATTGAATTTAGTTTTTATACAGTTTCTTTGGACGTCTCGAGATTCAGACATTTGTTGTGATGACTTGAAGTAAAAAGTTTTCATGTCTGCATTTGTTTAAAACTAATAATACCCAGAGCGGTTGCTGATGTCTTAATCTGTGGCCATTAATATGCTCGATAAATAAACTGTATTAATTTATGCGCATTTTAGGGAAAACAGGCAACAGTCAACTCGATCAACTGTTGATCAACTTGATGCTGTCTCTCGATTAAATATAAATGTTAATTTCTATACCCAAAGTTTAGGCGATCTAAGGGGGGTTCAAGGGGTTCGTTTGTTGCATTCTCAATGAAATTTGATGACTGCCTGGTAACCAAACACCGTCAAAAACAAAAAATGAGCAAGACAAACTACCAAAAAAAATAATACCAAGAAGTGCGCAAAAACCTCAAGCAAAACTGAGCGGACTGTTGGCAAACATAGCGACAGGCGGAGGTGGGAAGAGCGGGAAGAGGGGAGAGCGGGGAGTCTCCAGCTCAACACGGCATGTGGTGGCACTTGCTTGGAGCTCAAAGGTGTTGGCCCAAACCTAAACCACAACCACCTCTGCTGCTACCAACATCGAATGCATTTGTCGCAACGCATCAGCCTGCAAATTGTGTGACTTTAAACGCTTGTGGCAGCCACATGTGGCACGCATTCAAATTGAATTTCTCTACATTTCATTGCCTCACAATCGTTTTAATTAAATGCAACACAGCACAGCAATGTTTACTTAAACTTTTTGTATATTTATTTGAATTTCTTTTGCTTTTTTAGTTGTGTTTCAAAATTGCCTCATCATATTTCAGTTGAATTGCAGTTGGCCACTTGAAGGCGTTTGACTGCCACACACCTGGATTTTTGTGGCCCCAAAAAACTCAACTATTTTACTTGAAAGGCGTTAAATTGTTAACTGTTTTGATATATTTGAAGTAAAAGTCTTTAGCCGATACCTTACTTTGACAATTATTTGATTTTGGCAGCAGTTCAGTAGCTGGCCAAGAAACCATCCTAGATTAGCAATGAAATTTGTATGTAACTAAATGTTGGCCACAAAAATGTGTCGTTAAATGTAACATAACTGTGAGATTTGGTGGAGAGTTTATGGCATTTACGGAGGCAGCTTTTTAATGGGCCCAAAAGAAGCACAGAATGCCTTTAATGTGGGCCGACAGATTGGGCTCATATTTTTATGCCCATATACATATCGCATAGCCATATAACTATTACTAGACCTTAAAGCATGTAGACATCTAGTGGCGGGTCTCTACGGTCTCCTCTTGGGGCCCAGACTTGGATCTACCAAGTGCGCGCATTTTTCGACAAGTTTTACGGTCTTTTTATGACTTAATCCATACCGAAAGGCTACAATCAATACAACAACGGCAACAATCACAGCTATGTGTCTGGCATTTGGTCTGTAACATTGTTAGGGCTACACGGCGTCATAAACAATCATTTCGTGGAGTCATTCATATTTCTGTTAGCATAACAATGGCCAAAACGAACGGACAGTTGGACAGTGGACGACTCTCAACGACGACGACGACTCTCTCAAAAATCAACGTGGAAAAAATCGTTTAAAATAAATAAACAATTTACATTTTTAATCAATTGTGGCTACAGTCAAGATCTGCAGGCGTGATAAAGACAGCGGCGTCCCTCCCCCCTCCCTCCACAGTAGAGCAACTGGGAGTGCCCGTAATCAAATAATTTCAAAAATGTATAACGTTAATCAAATCAAATCAACTTGATATAAAAATAATAAACTTTCAAATTATAAAGCAATTTTAGCAATTGAATATACGTAAACGTAAACGACAACGAGCATAGCAGCGCCATCTAGCGCTCAGTTGCCTTAACAAAAAAGTAAAAGTTTTGTCTGCTCCAAACATTTGTCATTTCTCTGTTGTTCTTCTTAGTAAAAAGCATAGTTTTATTTTCTGGGATTTGAATACAATTTCCGCTTCGTCTCCATCTTCGTCTCCTCTTCGTTTTCGACTTAATTGAGAATCTTTTTTTGACACATTTTTCCTTGAATTTTTGGTGTTTTCAGTTTTCAGTTCTCAGTTTTTGTTTCTGTCTCTTATCTTAACAAATTGCCAAGTGCTTAGGAACTGACAGGGGTTCGGCGGGAGCGTCAGAGCATTAACGGTTCGGTTCATAACTTTCCTGCCTATAAAAAACCTTTATGATTGTGCCTATATAGTAAGGCATTGTCTATATTGCCATGAATAACATTCTTATGCCTTTGTTTTGCTTACAGATTTGGCTAGCAGGCATCACTGTAGACTTACCAACAATCGGCATCTAAGTTAGAGCCGGAGCTGGAGCTGGAGACGGAGCTGGAGTGGAAGCCCGAGCTGAAGCTGTCTGCAGCCACATGGAAATGTGTAGCTATTTCCGCCTGCTGCCCTGTCTTGATTTCCATTTGAGCTTTAATCCAATAAATAATTCAATTGTGTCACAAAAATCAAATCAATTGCGTGGGCAGCAGCAGCAGCGGCAGCAGCGGAAAACAATGTGTGCTTGAGCTTTGCTAACAGACAACCGTAAGATACATCATACAGAGCGAGTTTTATATAATCCTACAGATACAGATACCAAATAGCGATAGGAGTTAGCGATGGCTGCCTGAGAGCTTGGCATAAAATGGTTAAAAAAAAAAGGTAGAAATTAATATAAAATAGTTAACAAATTTTTAAAATATAAAAATATTATTATAATTTCTTAGCAAACTTAACAGTCCTTAAAAAATCGCTTTTTAAACGCTTTTTTGTACCTCTCCTGCTCCATTTTAATCCTCTTTAATCTTTCCACTCATTTTCCTTCTCTGTCTACTTATGATATTTTCTTCTTACGCTCTTCCTTATCTCCTTTCAATTTCTCTATCACTTTTTCCAACTTGCTGTCTTTATTTTCTAATAAGCTTCGTGTTCGTGTCACGCAGCCATCACTAATGCAAAAGTAGACCTTATCTAACTCTCTCACTCTCTTCTCCCTTCTCTTATGCTCCACAGCTTCTACCATCCAGTCAAAGCTTTGCCACAGTGCGTCATCCACAGGAGAAACAAATGACAAAACGGGAGAGACAGAAAGAGAGACAGGAAAAGAGAGAGCGAGAGAGGCACCTCTGCAACTAGAAAGAGACAGACATGATTTTTTTGGGCTATTGGCTGATTTAAGTTGGCTGATATGCGCCTCGGCGTGAACAATTGCCAATGCAGCAACAACAGCAACAGCAACTGGACCAAGAACGACTGTGGCCAGAAATGGATTGACAGACAATTTATAATTCAGAATGTTAATCAAAGGCAAATCACGTTGAACCTGCGGCCTTTGTGGCAAATGGCTTCATTAGCAAAAAGAGCCGCAGACGTTGCCACATTGCCGCAAAGCGGCACAAAGGCGGCAATAAATTGCGCCAAGATTGCACAAAAATGCCCACAAGGCTGGCCAAGGCAAGAATTATGAATTCATGGATTTCAATTGCAACAAAAGGTTGCTGCCACCGCACTGGCACCCCCGCTAAACACAACACAGCATTTTGCCAGAAGCCTGAAAAGACCAACAAAAAAACACATCTCGTTGCACATAATTAGGCGTACAATTCTCCAAAGTATTAACTGAATTCGAGGCCTGTGAGAAACTTGGCTCAATCGGCAGTCGCATCACTTTGACTGTTACCAACTCGAGAAAACATTAACAATCGTTTCTGGGCCTTAACTACAACATTTACTGTTCCTCTACGCTACGCACTTGGCCTAGACCCGAGCACACACAAGGAAGTGAAAATTCAATTCCCAAGTTTGGTCGCTCTAATCGAACAGTTACAGTTGTTGTTCATCTTATTGTTGCTCTTGTTGTTGTTGTTGTTGTTCTTGGCCCCATTGTGTGCTGCATCCTTTGACAGTGCATTGCACTTGCAACAGCAGCAACAACAACAACAACAAATGGCAACAATTGCTGACGCGTGAGCTGGCAACACTCGTCGCTAGTTTGTAGCAACAACTGCTGCAAGCGTCAAAACTATACTCTATTTTAGACAGAGCAACAGCAACTGATCAATGAAAATGGTGTAGAATATAAATATACATTTAGGGGATATAAACAAAGGTATTAAAAGGAGTCTTTAAAGTCTTATAAACATTTAGGACTTTATTACTCAAGTTGTGTAGAAAATAAGTAGAATCCTAGTTAGATTAGAATTGGAGTATTGACTGTTCTATATCTACAGATTGGTTTCATTCTTAAACAAGTAAGAAAGCTTAAAGTCGAGCCAGTCGAGCTATAGAAGACCCCGTACTCATTCGAGTGCGTTTGACATATTCCAATAGGTTCTATAGGCTACAGTTTGATCCAGTGAGGAGAGTTATAATGGTACCATACATATGGTTATGGTGAAGTCAACATGTTTGAATATAATTTAAGGGTGCAAGAGTGGGCGTGGCAACTATTGGAATTAAACTTAATCCGCTCGCGAATTAGACGGACTTTCATTACAAGTTTGCTGGCTCTAGCTCTTAATGTTTCAGAGATCAAGCTATCTGTACAGATAGACATATATACTAGCATCGCTATATCGGTTCGGCTGTTGATGCTGATCAAGAATATATATATTTTTTCAGGGGTTGGAAAAGCATCCTTCTAACTGTTACGAACGTTTTGCTCTGGTAAACTCTTTTTGAGTAAGGGGTCTTATTATTTAATTGTCTTTGTTCCAAAAACTTAAAGGATCTTTATCAAACTAGATTAGTACTATCCATTGCGACTTGTTTTATAAAGTAATATCATAGCAATCTAATAGTAACTACAGTACTTTTGTAGAGCATTTAAAAAACCAATTGAGCACAGCTAAAAAATGCACATTATGTTTTATTGACAGCTTGTGGTCATGATCAGTGCGTAATGAGTGTTCGCCTTATCCCAGTCACTTGTTTGACTCGCCAATTGAGTTGGGTTACTCGTCTCATTCCCATTCCCATTTCCACTCCCAATCCCCGGCAGCAACTGGCAGAGTTACTGTGGTGTGGCAGTTACTCTTTTGGCCCGTTTCAAGTGCCAAAAACGTGGCAGACGGCTGTCACAACAGGCGCTAAAACAAACAGGCTGAAAGGAGTGAGAAAAGTAAGAGAAAAACAACAGAAGAGAACAGAACTGAAACGCTAACCAGCTAACCAACTAACCGGGCCATAAGCGGGCTGTAACCAGGCTATAACCAGTGAGCAGCCAGTTGAACGCTAACCAGACAATCACAGTCAGAGACGCAGACTGGGACTGAGACTGAGTCTCAGCCCTTTCTCATTTCACTGACTGAATCTGTTACCGGTACGGGAACTGGTACTGGCACTGGAACTGAAACTGAAACTAAAACTGGGCTCTGTCAGTTGGCTGACAAGCGTGCATCATTGTGGCAAGTGCGGTCTTGTCATGATGCCAAATTGTTAAATTTTTAGCCGTTGTCTGTAGCTGGGCACGGAGTACCAGTCGCAGTCCAAGCTGGAGCTGGGTAAATCCTACATAAATAATGCATTTTGCCAGCCCAAGAAGAGTGGACCACATAGTGTGCTCACACCGCCTGGACAGGTAGAAAGAAGAAGCAGCAGAAGAAGCCCAAGAAGACACTGACACTTTACACAACGCTATTTGGGTCAGTGGTTTCTTCCGGTAATTTCAGTCTTAACTCAAAACTTGTGCGCCAAATTGAAATCGAGTCAAAAGTTCTTGGCCTTAACTGGCAGCTCATTTGGGCCACTGATTGTGTTGTCAGCACGAGGAAACCGCTTGAGATAACAACTGGCACATTATTAAATAACAATAAACAATAAACAATAAATTGTATTAGTTTCTTTTTCTTCATTAAAAGTCATGGGCAATGTCTTAATCTTTTTAAATCCATTTCCATTTCCGCTGCGTTCCACACCAGTTCGTTCCCCTGCGTTCCATGCCGTTGTGCCCCCAAGGCGATGGCATGCAAACATGAGGAAGTTTTTCTTGCAGTCCCCACAGAAATGTAGAAACGATTCTCTAGGAAGAGTGGAGTGAGAAGCGCAGAGAGAGGCGAACATTAACTGCGCTTTGCTTAAAATTTATGTTAATCGCTTGTTTTACTTTTAATTTCGCACTTAAAATTGTCGCCATGCCCAGCCAAGAGGATCTAGCTACAGTGGAGACTCGCGAGTGTAGAACCAGTTACACTATGGCTGGAGTGTGTGTAGTGTGTGTGTGTGTTGTCGTCTCTAGGCGACTGAACAGACAGCATCGATAAATTTTATCGATTCCTTGCTGTGGGATTTTAAAACACATCAAAAGACAATAAAATATATCACAAATACGACAAGGTTTCGGAACCTGTTTAAGCCAAGATCAACAGAGCGACAAAACTTAACTGCACTCCTCAAGCCAGACAGTTGGCCAAAAGCCAACAAACAGCTAGTCGAAGATATGGCTAAAAAGATTCCGATTTCTCAGACGTATTCCCGTTGTATCTGCTGTCTGGGTTGCCAGTTGCCAGTTGCCAGGCTGCCTTCTCCCCCTATCCCCTGACACACCCCCGCTCCTCCAACGCCCCTCCTTTTATACATAGTTATTTTAGCATTTAATGTGTCTTCGATTGTTTGCGGGGATTTGCTGCCATGTTGCCGTTGCTGTAGCTAATTGGATAAGGTAATCCCAGCTTGAAAATATGAAATCGTCGGTTCGATATGGCCAAGTTGGGAGTTAGAAGTGCGCGGATTTTATGACGCATTTCAGAGCGCGAAGTAGACGAAAAATAAAAGAGTTAGAGATCAAAAATTAAGGCACAATGGAGACAAGCACAGCACAATCACACCACAATCACACACACACACACACACAGTCCATTTATAATTAAACGTCAAATGTTGAAAGCCGGGCAAATAAATGTCAAGAGCGAACAAACTTTACATAAGCTCCAAATGACAATTTTAGGCTCCAAGTGCGACTTGATTTGAGAGCTTAAAAATAACTAAAAAGAAGTAAGAAATGCTACAATCGAGCGAGCCGACTGTCAAAGACCCCGTACTTCATCTAGTGTTAAATTGTCCATACATATGGGCAATTTTCAACCAATTTGTCCTACAAGAGCTAAATAATTTTGTTCATAGCGAGCAGCTGTTAATTCTGTTTGCCTGGTATTTCTGTTAAAATATGAGCAACTCGTTAGCTAGTGATAAGCGAAAAACATCAGCGATCAGCTAAAAGTGAAGATTTTTCTAGCTGATTCACCAGGCGAACAGAATCAGCAGGCAGCGACATTAATGTTAAATCAATGTTAATCTTAACTCAATGTTAATGTTAGCTCAATGTTAATGTTAACCCAATGTTAATATTAAAGTAATGTTAATGCAATGTTAATTCAATGTTAATGCAATGTTAATTTTAACGCAATGTAAATACAATGTAAACGCAATGTAGATGCAATGTTAATGCAATGTTAATGCAATGTTAATGCAATGTTAATGCAATGTTAATGCAATATTAATGCAATGTTAATGCAATGTTAATGCAGTGTTAATTTAATGTCAATGTAATATTTATGTTAATTCAATGTTAATGTTAGGGCAATGTTAATTTAATGTTAATGTTAAGTCAATGTTAATTAAATGTTAATGTTAAGGCAATGTTAATTAAATGTTAATGTTAAGCCAATGTTAATTCAATGTTAATGTAAAGGCAATGTTAATTTAATGTTAATGTTAAGTCAATGTTAATTAAATGTTAATGTTAGGACAATGTTATTTAAATGTTAATGTTAAGTCAATGTTAATTAAATGTTAATGTTAAGGCAATGTTATTTAAATGTTAATGTTAAGCCAATGTTAATTCAATGTTAATGTTAAATACATGGTAATGTTAAATCAATGTTAATGTTAACTCACTGTTAATGTTAACTCAATGTTAAATCATTTTTTCATCGACCTTCTGATCTTTCTGTTTGCCTGGTATTTCAGCAGGAATTTTTAACGATTTTGGGCGCTGCGGATTGCAGCGGTCGAAAAAAAAAAATCCGCGAAAGGCCAAAAACCCAAGATTTCTTTGGGTGAATCACCAGGCGATCAGAATCAGCAGCAAGCGACAGACTGTAATTTAAATTCAATTACAGAGAGTAGAGTGCAGAGAGTAGAGTGCAGAGAGTAGAGTGTAGAGTAGTGTAGAGTAGAGCAGATGTAAACAGAGAGTGCTTCTTATTCGCGCCACAGATGACAGCGAACAAACACACAAACCGTTTGTGCGCTCTGCTAGCGTCCGCGAACATTCACACAAACAGCGGCAGAGATCTCTGAGCGCAATTAGCGCAGAGAGTGGGAGTCTGCTTAAGCTAGTTAATAACTAGCATCGCTATATGGACTTGGCTGTTCATGCTGATCAAGCATATATATACTTTATGTTACGCACATCTCGCTGCTGACAAACCTAATAGACCCCTCTACTCATTTTTAGAGTACAGGGTCTAAATAGAAGAAAAATACAAGAAAAAAAGCGAGTGAAACTATTCACATTCAAGCAGCGAATCTATTCGTATTCACAAAAAACTTAAATCCAAATTGAATTTGGAATTGTCAGTCATGTTGTGGGGCTAAGGCGTTGCCCCAGCTCTGTGTGTGTTTGAGTGTGTGTTAATCCGCCCACGCACAACACACACACTCGCACACACACTCTTAACGGGCAGCTCAATTCATTTTAATTGAAAATTGTCAACAGCTTGGAGTCGCAGCAACTTCAAAATGCCGCTGACTGCTCCAAACACTTCTAATCAAGATCCCAGATCAAGTCCCCTAATCCCCCCTACTCCAGCGCTGCCCCGTCCTGCCCTAAACGCCCCTCAAACTTTGATAAGGCTTTTTTGGTGGGCGTCGTCCGCTTCCAAATGCCCAAGCTGAGCACAGCGCACAGCTGCAACAACAACAGCAACAAATGCGGAAATGTTGCAAGTTGGAACAATTCTTTTTGGTCTCCTTGGGTTTTTGGTGGCAGCAACAGATGGCGGCTGTTACTTGCGGTTCGCGCTCTGCGAATGCACACGTAAATTAGCATAAATAGATTTCAATCACTGGGCAATAATTTCATTATGAGAAAGGCACACACACACACACCCGTACACGCATGTGCCGCAGCAAGCGATCGTTTTATTGATTTTTCTCAAGTCAAATATGGCTTTGAACTTGGACTTTTGCGCCAATAATACACTCACACAGCAGGCCAGCAACAGCAACAACAACAGCAGAGGGAGCAGAGCAGATAACAAACAAACGAAATATGCAAAAGTGCATGCGAGTCGAGATATGCTAACAAGACAAGGCTAACTTGGCTAACTTGGCTAACTTGGCTAACCGCAAAGGCCGCAAGCTCCACTAACTCTGGCTAAAATATTAATCAGCCATGGAAGACCCAAACCGTGTGAGGTGAGGTGAGAGACGTTTCCCAGTTCGCCAGTTTGCAGTTTACTCTGGCACTAAAAACGATTAATTCCCAGCGGGGAGGACTCGCAAAATGACCTGTGTACGCCGATCGAACAGTTGCAAAGCAAACGGAATACGGGGTATACATGTATAGGTATATATGTCTATATATACATACAGGGTGTTTGTTTCTACATACACAATTTAATTCAAAGTATGCACAAATTAGAAGTGGGCTTAAATATATATACTTACCATATGTGTTACATAATAAGTTAACTGTTTACTGCTTTGTGCTGTTATTTTAATTGCTGTCACAGCGTGATTAAGACTTAACAGACCCGGTACTTACTGTGGTGTGGCTGGGTGTTTAAGGTGTGTTGTCAGAAGGAAGCTAGAAAAGTCTTTTAAACTATGTACAAAATTTTAATACTAAGGTGTGTCTGAAACAATACATTTTAGAGGCAAAAGGAAGCTTGGGCAAACTCAAAAAATATATATATATAAATTTATTAATCAGCTTTTTGACTATACAAGTTACAGCTACTAACTTTGGTATAAAATTTAGTCTATGCATTGTCTACTAGAGAATTATGACAACCTTAACCACTAAACTCCCGTATACTG
The DNA here is from genome assembly GCA_035046005.1 of Drosophila acutilabella. Lineage (NCBI taxonomy): Eukaryota > Metazoa > Arthropoda > Insecta > Diptera > Drosophilidae > Drosophila > Drosophila acutilabella. The sequence continues at coordinate 6,838,996 of JAWNOK010000024.1, read as the reverse complement.
TGTTAAGTAAGAGTAAGTATATAAAACCTTATATGTATAGAATCAGATCCATAATTTATACAGCTTCAATTGTAACTAATAGTCGAAAATCAGTGGTTTTATTTAAATTCGTTCATGTCTTGAGTTATTTTATAAATCCTTTTGTAACTACTGGGTCTTTTACAGTCGGTTTGCTGTATCCTTCTTACTAAATGTTTATTAAATAACATACTTTATACACCCTTTTATAGATTGTTTGCTACTAATACTGCATCATAACTACTGGGTCTTTTACAGTCGCTTTCCTCACTTTTACAACAGTCTTGTCCACTGCTGTTTGATTGACTCTAATGCGAAATCTGCGCAAATTAGTGAGATGAGTGCAGTTAGATAAATGCAAGTGGAACTAGCTGTAGATAGTCAATATAGTTAATATAAAATGTGTATATAAAGCAGTTAGGTGTGTGTGTGTGTGTGTGTGAGTTTGTGCATGTTTGTGCTTGCTGTGTTGTTGGCATTTGCAGCAGCAGCTCATCATTTCGACTGCTAAAGTCATTTCTCATGTTGGCAAGATTTATGGCTTCCACCTTCTCGTCGCATGTGGAAGCCAATGCCAACAGCAGCGGCAGAGACAGCGGCAGAGACAGGAGCAGCAGCAGCAGCAAACGCCCGATGCGCTGCTGTACAGCAACAACAACAACAACAACAACAGCAACAATAAACTGCCATTCGCACTAAAATTGAATTCTGCGTTCTGTGTGTTGTGCGTGTGTGTGTGTGTGTTGTGCGGGCCAAAAGCGCTGCTCCCGCTATGATTGATCACTAAATTGCACAAGCTTAAGCGGCGCAAGCCCAAGACGCGTCTGGAGATGAGCATGAGAAGCAGCTGAATGAGTGCGCAGAGGAGCAGCAGAGAGGGAGAGAGGGACACCGGGAGACAGTGGCAGTTGCCTTCCCAGACCTGCACTGGGCTGTGTCTTTGATGGGGCGCATTTCGCATTCGTTTTTCACTCTTTTTCTGCTTTTTGGCTGCAGATTTTTGTGTTTTGAGTTTTTGGGGGCTTTGCGGTGTTTGCGCATTTTTGTTGCATGCTTACAATCAGATCTGTCAGATCAGTTTCCTCTTTGGCTGCCTCGCATATTCCGCTGCCTTTTTGCTAACTTCTTTTTATTCTCTTGGCTTGCTTATACGTGGCCAGGACTGGCATTTATTTAATCCGACTGCCATTGAGGCAAACGACTCAAGAGACTCCAGACTCGAGTGTTGTTATGTTTTCTTTTTTTGCTTTCAGGGGCGTTGCATGGGGCGTTTTATTGTTATATCGACACCAGTAGTTTGTGTCCAACTTACGCGTCATTTGCATTGCCACAGAGAGAGAGAGAGAGAGAGAGAGAGGGAGAGAGAGAGAGAGGTAGAGAGAGTCCCAAAGTTTCGCTGGGACCACCAAAAAAGCCACAAACTTTAGTCGTTGCCACTTGATATTTGTTTGAACTTCGTTCAGTCGATGTTGGCCATTAAAATCGCTCATTGAAAATATTTTAAGTGTTTTTTTATATGTCATTTTATGGGCTGGGATATGGTCCATCTTTTATGTGTTGTACTCTCGGCATCAACTCGTAGAATTTGTTTATCGTTAATGGCTCCATTTACGATGTGATTCTTGATGGAATATGTGCGGCAGCTTCCTGTGGCACTCACAAGGCACCGCTGTCCCGCTGTCCCTCTCTGCCCCATTCCTCCAATTTTGTAGCTAGTGGTTTGCTTATCCAGCAGCTTCCGTTGCTCAATCGTTGACATTTAGGCAACTGCCTCTTGCCGTCTGCCCCTCTCTCTCTCCCTGTCCCCTCTGCCTCCTCTGCCCCCTCCGTCTCCTGCCCCAACTCTTTTTGGGTTAGACGTTGCCATAAAAATGCAAATACACACATTCATAACAATAATATCGAATGTGTTAACGTGTGCCCTAATATGGTCAAACATTTTCACACCTTGGCCAACGACTGTTGATGGCCCGAGTTTGTGGCTGCTTTTGGACTCGATTTCATTTATGGCAACAACTGGTGGCAGTAGAAAGCCGCTGCTGCTGCAAGTGCAATGTTGCAAGCTGCTAGCAAAGTTAGTTATGCGTCTGTGTGTGAAATTAACTTATAGCTTTTTATTGGCAACACAGACACAGCTTCAAGTTGGCCAACGTTTGTAGCATTTATTATGCTGCTACTTGCTCAACCGGAAATGCGGTGCACATTGGCGCCCTTGGCAGCAGCAGCTCCCAAAATAAAATCAACAAATGCACAAAACTGTGGCATGCCACATTTGCATGCAACACACACGAGTTGTAGTTGTAGTTGTAGGCAGTGGCCTAGAGTTGCTCGCGTTGCCTGACCTAACAACATGTTGTCGATGTTGCTGCTGTTGCTGTTGCTGAGGAGGAGGATACAGTCTGCCGCGATGATATCTCTCTTAGACGCTACATACATTGCAGTTGTTGCGGTTGCTGTTGTTGTTGTTGTTTGTGGGTCAGCAACTGGTTGCTGCTACGGCTGCTGCTGCTGTTGTTGCGCGCATTTTAATTGAATTAACATTTTTACTAGTGTAATGATTTCAATTAGTTTGCACCTCGCACATGTATTGTCAGCAGTGGCCACTCGAGTCTCCGTCTCCATCTTTGACTTGGTCTTGGTCTTGGACTCGTACAATGTTGCAGCTGCCTTTACCTCTGCCCAAGAGCAGCATTAGCAGACGCTTGAACTGTGTGGCTGTGACTCTGCTGGCTGCTGCTGTTGTTGTTGGCATTGCTATGTCTTCTACTCCTGCTGCTACTCCTCCTCCGCTTACTCCTCTGTCTTTGCTCTGTCTTCGATCTCGATGTGTTTTGCTGCTGCCTTGGCTTTTGCTCGATTTGGCTGCCGGCTGCACATTTGCATTAATTGCTTGTTGCTGTTGCTGTTGTGTGTTGCTTGTTGGCTGTTGCTGCTTGCTGGTGTTGCCTGTTGCTGCCCTGCCTTCAACTTCTTTGGCTGAACTGCACGTGTTTGTTTTTGGCATTGTACTCGTGTTTGGCTTACTAATGGCTTAATAGTTTTATTGCCCCATCGATTTGCATTCAAGTTTGGAGCAAGTCCCAGACAACAACAACAAGAGCTCTGACCTGTGCTGCGGTCACAAATCATGGCACTGACACGAATTTTGCAGTCTCAGTTCCCTCTGCCAACTCCTGCTGTTCCCTTTCTGGACTCCTCTGCCGATTGTCAACTGTCCGTGTGTCATTTCAAAATGCGTTCGCTGCTTATCTGCAGTCGCATTCATTTTCGATTTTATTTTCGCCTGCCTTTTGAAGCTTCGCTGCGTCGGCGTTGCTAAAAGGCTTCCACCGCATTGATAACAACAGCAACAATAACTGAGCAGGGAACCCGCACGTTGCTGTCCCTCGTTGTTGTTGTTGCCGACGATCTCTGGTTGCGCCTGCGCAGTTCTTGGTTGGTCCTGCCGGGCATGCATTAACTTTAAGTGTAGGTTACTGATAAGCGTGCCTGCCTGCCTGCCTGGGCACTGGGTGATGCATCGCCAGCGTTGCTTCCATCCACATATATACACATGAGGTATATATATATTTTAGCTTGTGTGTGCATTGCATTGCAGCCTTGCCCTGCACTGCGCAAGTTCGTGTCTTAAGTCTTTTGTTTGGCCAAGTGATTTTTTGGGCCATAAGCGCCTGCATATGCATAAATAAGTACGATAAGCCTGCACTTGGCACTCCAAAAGCCAAAAACCAAAAAATGAAATGAAGTTTTGTTGCTGCTGCTGCTCAAATGACAGACGATGTGTTGGCGCTGCAATTTCCATTCCCAGCGCAGGCATTAAGAGCAGCCAAGTTGAGCAAGTGGGGCTGTCACCAGACTGAAGTTGTTGTTGCTGCTGCTGCTCCTGAAATGAAATTGAAATTCAGGTTTTTAGTTCATTTTTTGTTGGAAGTTTAAAACTCGCACAAATCAGCGTTAAAAATTAATTGTCTGTTATTAACGTGGATTATTAATAATTTATTCTAAGTTCAAGTTCGTCGTGTTGAAGTTCGAATTGCAAATAAAGGCGTGTGTAGCTGTGTGTGTGTGTGTGTTCGTACGACTGCTGTGTGTGTGTGCGTGGTTGTAACACACATTAATAAATTTCAACTGTAGGGAGTCGCGCTGCTCGTAATTATGGTCATTTGGCAAGTGTTTACTTTGCGCTTAGAGCTGGGCGTGACTGTCATTTGTCTTAATAAAGAAAAACAGTTGCAAAAACGTAAATAACAAAAAGCGTACAAAAAGAAACAAGAGGAGAAACGAGCAACGAAACGCAACTAAACGAAACGAAAACAAAACTCATTTACATAAATGTTGGCCTGGCCAAAAATCGCAAAAATTCTTCAAGAGCCCAAGCACATGTAATGCGCCTAATTACCAGTCCAGACGGGGAGACGAGGGGACGGACAGCCAGGCGAATGTTGAACCAGTTGCCACTCACAAAACTCCAACTGATGATCATCATTATGCTGCTCCCTCTGCTCCTGCTGCTGCTCCTGCTGCTGCACAGGCGATCAATAAGCAGCGACGCATGACTCAGTTTCAGTTGCAGTCTCAGTGGCAGCACAAATAAAATATATAAAAATCAAAAAAAAAGGAGTTATAAAAAATAAAAGCAAACGAAAAATGCAGAAATTTATATGGGTAACAACTTCAAGGAATTTGTCATAGCAGCGACTCACCTGACTCCTCTGCTCGCTGCTCCTGTGCCCCTACTGCTCTCCTTCCTGCTCCTCTGCCTCACTGCCTCCTCTCCTTCCTGTTCCTGTGCCCCACTGACTCCACTACTCTCTGCTCCTCTACCCTTACTCCTGTCCTCCCTGCTACTCTGCTCCCTGCTCCTCTCCTACCTACTCCTCTGCCCCACTGACTCCACTCCTCCCTGCTCCTGTGCCCATGCCCCCTTCCTCCCTGACTCCTCTGCCCCCTACTCCCCTTCTTCCTGCTCTTCTGCCCGAACCGACTCCTCTGCCTCCTCCTTCTGGCATTGCCTCACATGGCTTTCTTACATTTTGTTCTCTTCATTTTTTGTGCTTTGTTCGATGCGCATTAAATGGCAGCAATTTGTTTTGGGCAACTGTCACAGAAGTTGGCACAATTGCGGCTCAGTTTGTCAGTTCCCTTTGCTTTACGGACTCTGCTGGTTTAAGTCTCCTTTTTTTTGTGTGTGGTGTTGGAGAGGGGGTGCGGAGACCCTAGTGGACTCCAGCTGAATGTGGCGCTGAACTGAAGTTTGATTTTGGGCCTGTGGCTGCCGCCAGTGTGTGTAATTTAAGACAGTTTTCACTGCAAACTTAATTAACTCGTTGCTGTCTCATTTGGCTGCTGTTGTTGCCGCATGTTGCACGTTGCACGTTGCAGGTTCGCCTTTCACCCTGCCCTAAGGGGCACAACCGCAAGACTGCGATTTGAAATGCGTTTTCTTCAGTGAGTGTGTGCCAGTCTTTCTGTGTGTGTGTGTGTTGTAGGGTGTGTGTGTGTGTGTGTGTGTGTGTGCTTGCCACTTTATGATAGTTGAATTGTTGCACTGCTGTCCTCAAATTGCGGCTTTTACTATTCAAATTACGCTGCGAACAAAACGAAAAGAAAGTGGGCGGCATTCAAGCGCAAAAGCAAACCACTGAGCTTTCTTGTAGCCTTTTTTAGCTTTATTTTCTTCTTTGGCTTTGGCTTTTATTACATTTTGTTAGCTGTCTACTTTTGCCACCGACTCTTTGGCCTATCCGATTTCAGCCGCTCACCTCAAAAGGTATTGAAATACATTTTAATGCTATTGAGGGCAACATTCTTGCTAATATTAATATTAGTTCAACGATTTGCTTAGTTTTACTAATAATATTTCAAATACTTGATAGTCTACAATGTATAAACAATTTTTTAAATAATAATTCAGTAATCAAATAGCTATAAATATATTAAAAGTAATTTAAGATGTTAGTACTTAAAACAGCTACAGTTTCTATGATTTAATAATTTGATACGCTAACCTGGAAATTTATTAGATATTTATTTATTTTTTATAGTCACAACGAACTAATTTATCACCAAAATAAATACAAAACTAGTAGGAAAGGCAACAATCGAGAGAGCCGACTGTAAAATACCCCGCACTGATAATATTTCGCACTGTTCTATACAAGTAAGGTATTATCGACCGATTTGTCCTATGGTAGCTGTAGAATATAGTGGTCAAATTTAAATCAAACTTGGTGAGGATAGTTTTAATCATGACTTACCCATAATGTGAGAGTTTGGCTGCTATCGTTTAACTAATACTTTGTCCTTGTGTCCTTTGCCTCTGTAGCTTAAGTCATTAGTTATGATGTTTTCCAAATTTGCGGGATCGGTAGATACCAGAGCTACAAATTGATATAAACTTGATCTGCCTGACAAACAGACCTCCTTTCATACCAAATTTAATAACTCTAGCTCTTACAGTCTCTATGATCCAGTTGCAAATACCCAACTATAAATTCCTCTCCTAAAAAGTCACCTGCTTTCATAGAGCATACAGTCTTCGTGTTCCCTCTAATCCGTTGCTGGTTTCAGCTTTTTAAGACCAGATCGTTAAATTTTTACGAGTATTAAAGAGCAACGTTTTTTTTGCCTACACATATATTTAGATAATAAAATGGGCAATGAGTGTAAATTATGTTATTACGTTTAGCCAAGGCGTATATAATTATATTATTAAGTTAATATTGTTTATTGAAAATTAAGAAACTATAAAACACATAGTTGGTATTAAGCACAAATCCGCAAATCGGTAGAAAAGAGTTTTCCTTTAGCTTTAGTTGAGCTCAGTTTTCATTCATTAGGGACAACATTTTATGGCTTGCACTTAACACTTGCGAGTATTTCGAATAACTTGGCTAAATTGTAAATTATTTGCAATTTCTCAATTTGCAAATTGCTTAAATTAGCCAAGGCGAACGACAAAAAGGGGACAAAAGGGGGACAAAGGGGGGAGAAAGGCAGTGACAAGAACAGGAACAGGAACATTGCTGTTGCTTGTTGCCATTGGCACCCACCCAAGTGATGGCAAATGTTGCCATTGACCACAGCAAGGCAAGAGAAAGGGAGTGAAAGAGAGGGGTAGAGTGTGTGTGTGTGAGGGAGAGGGCAGAACGCGTCGCATTGCAGTCGCAACATTTTGATGGCGCATGGCGGCATTTATGCTGATTATGTTGCATATAAATTCCAGCGCAGCATTTAGAGCGCACAAAGTTGAGAAAGAGAGGGGTGTAGGGGTAGAGGCGGGTAGGGGTAGAGGTACACACCACTTGGTCCTTCTTGTGTACTTGGAGAATGTTTACACGCGTTCGTTGGCCGTTGTCGAGCTTCTTATTTGTCCATGGCCATGGCCGAACTGGGACGGTTCATAAATTTAGCTGCAGCTTTGACTTTAACTCGTTCAACGCACTTCAGGCCAAGACAAGCCACAGCAACTAAACAACCACAGCAACAACAACAACAACAACCAACGAGACAACAAGACAACATTGAGGTAAAAGGAAATCTCAACTGGGCAACTTGAACGCGACGACAACGAAAAATAAAGTTGCATACAAATTGTTGTTGTTGTTGCAGTTGTTGGAGCCTTTTGCGCCGCTTCTTCTTGGCCAGCCACTTGGCCACTTGTGTCATATCACCTACCCTCTCCCTCTCTCCCATCTCCCTCTCTCACTCTCTGTTTGTGGTTTGTCACCTTCGGTGCAGCTCCATCTGCGTCGCTGGTTAACGCAAACATTTTAGCCTTTTGAGCGCGTCTTGACGACAGATTTAGACGTTAAGCAGCCGCGTTAAGTGTCCCCTGGGAAAACGCGGCTAAGCATTTGCCGTGTTGACAAAACGAGCCAACAACTGAGGGGTGTTGTTGTTGTTGCTCATGTTGCTGTTGTTGCTACTGCCATGTTGCTGTTGCTGTTGTCGAATTTTCGCAGCCGCTGCAATTTGTATAACCGTAGATGCAATCGCCGTCACAAAATTTTAACACCATTAGCTGACCAGCGGCAAGTTTTTCCAATTTGTTTTTTTCCCCACCATTTTTTACTTATTTTAGTTTGAGCATTTTAGCGGTACGCTTGTTTGTCTCACTTTGCTGCATATTTTCGCGCCTAATTTGCGGCCACACCCCCCGAAACAAGCTAAAAAAAAAAAAAAGCTAAACCGCTGCATCAGCTTGAATCTGTGTCCGAAACTCGTGGGTGCATGTATTTGTTGCATGTGCTTGTGCATGTGGCATATGCATTACCAATTGCCAATTGGCAATCTAGATTGGCGTTTTTTGCACACAGCTGCACAGTGGGGCCAAGCCAAGTGGCTAACTGATTGGCCCGGTCGAAGCAATTTTGTCATAAATAATTCTAAAGTAGCTGCAATTTGTTTAAGCGCACTCAACTTTATTGTTATTAAACTGTCGATTATTTATGCGGCAAATGTATGTGCCACACATTTCCTGATATTTCTGTAACCGCCGCCGTCATTCTCAATAATTGCGTTAACCACAAAAAACGGGGCCAAATTACTCATGCGCCATGTGTGCCGACTGCCATCGGAACTGGGTAGTGGAGACCCAGACATCTCGAGATCGGAATCGAGATCGAAATCGAAATTGAGATCGAAGCCTCATTTCAATTGTTTACCGACAATTGGCAGCGTTGATTGATTGCCAGCTGATATGATAGCAGCAATTGTGGTTGGAAATTCAATCGCCCAGTTAGTCCGGCTAGCCACATCAAAAGGGCGTCTTTAACCCTATACCGCCCCTGCCTTGCTCCCCTCTCTGTCGCTGTCAGCAGCTGTAAACGCGCCAACGCCAGTGGCAATAGCGCTGGCAGAAGTGACAAAACAGCTACAAAATGTCATAATTGATAGCGACGTTGCAGATGTTGCAGTGGCTGGAGACTGAAGTTGAGTGGAGTGGACTCCGCGGCTCAGTGTTGCCAGCTACACCATATTACAAGCTAACATAGCTAGATTGCAAAGAAATAGCTAAACATTCACTTACTGTAGCTATTTATAACTAACATGCTCAAATCTAACATGCAAAAATATATACTAATACACAGACACACACAGCAGTGCTCTCAAAGGGAGCTCTCCCACTCACCTAATTTTCCTTTGCCTCTCTCTTTCCTATAAATTGTTGTATGTGTGCGCAAAGCGCTTTACACAGCCTGCGGTCAAGTGCACTCTCTCCCACACTCCTACTATGTTAATTGCGCTGAGAGCAATCTTTGCCGCTCTCTGCTGTTAACTCCCTCTCTCTCTCATTTCGTTATCTTTTGCAGCTGTACGCAAGAGAGTTGCGGTCTGCGGAATTTAGTGGGCGGCAAAACACAAAAAGAAACCTGCAGGCAAATAAAAAAACAATTATTGTTAAAGTATAAAATTATAATAAATATGTACATACCATTTTTAAATATTCTTACATCTGCATGAGCTATATTTGCCATAAAATAGCTAAGTAGGCAGCACTGGCGCTGCACTCCAGGAATGGAAGCAGAATTGGCGACTGTTGCCGGGATTAAGCGCAAATTGTGTTTATGTTCAACACATAGAAATTGTGACAAGTTAATATACGAGTGGCAACAAATCCGATTATAGGCATGACTTGATTTCATTTGCATGTGTTGTGTTGTTGCCCCTCATCAGCAATTTGTTGCAACTTTGCTGCCGCTGCTGCTGCTTCTGCTTCAGCCTAATTGCAACGCATTGGGGCGCGACATAAAAATTAATTATAAACTTCATATTTGGCTGAAATATGTCGCTGGGATTGAGAATGAGAATGAGACCGCGACTGCGACTAGAAATGGAACGACGACTAGTTGTGGCAAACAAAAGACAAAATAAACTCGTTGTTGCAGCTCAGCTCACATTTCCAACAGCCATTCGATTTAATTTAAATTAGTTTATAATTTATTTGATGCCAGGCAGACATAAACAGCCAAATATACACACATACCGATCGAGACCACACACAAGACTCAAATTATCTCGTAGGCTATTTAAAAGCGTCGCTTAAAATGTTTAATTTAACATAAAATCAACACACACACAAACACTTACACACATTTATGGCAAAGAGAAACACATAAACAAGCACATTATTGAGAGAGTTAAAGACAAACAAGAGACACACACCCGAACGAACACACAAACAAAAACAAAAACCAATAAGACCCAATGCGATAAATTTGTACAATAAAACAAAACTGATTTTCGTCTAATGCGATTGACACCTAAAACACCAAAAATTTCAAATTACAATAAGTATACAAAATCGTCGTCTATCTACAGCTGCGCTGCCGCTGCCACTGCTCTCCTCGCGCTCTTGCTCTTCCTGCCTTCTTCGTCTCTGCTTAGTCACTGTTTCACTCTCGCTGCCTATGCCTTTGTTTCGCCTCATTTCTGATACCTATTAAAAACAAATACATGCACATAAATAATGTTATTAAAATAGAGACACGAAGTGATTTCGATTCTGGAAACTCTGGCATGCGATGAAGTTTGGGAAGGGGAAGGGGTGGGGAACTACGAGCTAATCAGTGGGGAGGGGTCACTAGCCGTCGGGGCACTTGATTAGCTCATCACTTAGGCCACTAAAAGAGACACTTTCAAATGACACTGATTGGTCGCTGTGGTCCACAACTTGACAACGAGTAGTCACCGCAAATTACCAGCGTATGCGTGTGTGTGTGACTCTCTTAACACACACAGACGCGCGGTCTTCGCTTATGCCAATAGCTTAACAAGTGGGCAGCCAAAAAGAGTCAAGAGTTGTCTCTTTATAGGCGCACTGTCATTATTTATGGAATTAAAATGTTCAAATCGACTCTCACCGCTGTCTAACTGTCTGTCCTACCTCTACGTCTGTCTGTCAGTCCGCCTGTCCAATTAAACATTGACCTTATCCCAAACGATTAATTATGTTGAAAACTTTGTAACTAATGCCTCATTTAAATAGATTGCAGCTTCATTCAGATTACTCGATTTATCTAATTTTATTTATTTAATTATGCAAATTATTTAACAACAAAAGCTTATGATATATGTCCAAGGTTTCTATATATAATTTAGCATTACTATAGCTTATTTTTAACTGACAGCCGCTACACGTTTTGTCACAACAAAATTTCGCATAACTTTTATTTGGCTATTTTCTTGGGTTCACAAAAGGTCAATTTATTAAGCTTTTTATAGCCATAAAAGGAGTGAAATATGTCACTTGATATGGCTGACAAAAATAGCCAATAAAACTTAAGCAAAATGTTTAAACTTAATCAATTACTAAAGCTACCAGGTGAATGGCATTCCATTTCTCTGCCGAACTTTAGCTTTTGGCACTAGCGATTCTCACACAAGTAGCCAATGAGTGGAAAGAGGGGAGGGAGTAGGTGTAGGGGGTGACTGGAACAATTAGTTGTGTGATTTATCGATTTGGAGCAGCGAACGAATCGTCAATCGAATGGCGAATGGCGAACAGCGAATGGCTCAAACGAACTCAAACGGAATGGCCAAGAGACCGCGGTCTCTGCAACATGGGGCAACAACCGCCATCGGTTGCAATTTGATTTGATTTGATGTGCGCCTACGAATGTTGCCAACTGTTGCACTCCAGTGCCAGTGCCAGTGGCAGTGGCTGTGGCAGTTGCAGGCGCTGGCATTTGTCGCCATAGTTGCTGCTGTTGTTGCCGCTGCTGTTGCTGCTGTCGAAACGCATAATCGTAAAATTTGCTGTGGAATGTTGCAATATTTTTCGAGTAGAGCAATTTAAGCGTGAATTATTCCAAACGTTGCATTACAAATGATTTCGTTGCGTTTGCCACAAACCACAGCAACAACAACAACAACAACCACAGCCAACTTTAATTGGCCCAACAAGGAAGTGATTGTCAACCAAAGAGCCTACCTTTGAGCCTGGCAGCAACATCCCAGCCATGTTCACACCCAGTTTGTGTGTTCAGCAGTTGGAGGCTTCACTGTACCTGTACGTGATGCTGACAAAAGGCGTTGCTGTTTGCCGTCCAGCAGTTGACATTTGTGTCCCAACGAGAGGCCATAAAATCATAATCATATTCCACTCTGCTTTCCATGAATGTCACACTTGAGCTGCGTTTCCCCCGGTGGGTGCAGCGTCACCGCAGCTCTGGGACTGCGTCTTCGTCTACGTCTCTATTATTGGCGTGGAGTTACGGTGTTAAGTCATCGCGTGAAACTTTTGCAGGCTTCCATTTAATTTCCATGGCCAATGGCTGGGCAAAATGCATAAACTGCAGCTGCAGCTGCTGGCCATTGTTTAGGACTGGTCTATGGGGAGGGGTATGTGGATGGGTAGTGGTACAGACGTCGCTGGCATGGCAGCCATGTAGGTAATTCCTGGAAGTTAATTTCATTAAGAGCAACTCGCGCTCTTGTATTTATTAGCCACACGATATATTGCACTACCATTGGCTTTGTTTTCAAGGAATCTGCCGCACTTTTCCAGCCAGACAGTCGTCCATGTATTTGTGGAATTCATCATCGGCGACAGTCAGTTCCCCTCCACTACCCCTTCACCTACCCCTACTCCAACATACGTCTGGCATTTCCCCTGCGTTTAGTTTGTTTTGCAATTTTCATAACTTATACATGGAGATCCGGTTGCAGAGCTAAATAAGGCGAAAATTTCCTAAAGAAAATTTACGCGCAAGTGCGATTTCCAGTTAATAAAATTACCACCACAAAGCGAGGGGAAGTGTAGAGAAGAGAGCGGGTTGAGGCACTTCCCCTCCTTTCCACTACGCGTTGAGTTTGTCGTGAAATTCTTATTAATTCTTATCGCAAAAACAAAGATTTCTTTCACTGCGAGCTATGCGTGTTTCAATGCCGACATCGGTATCGGCATCTGGACATGCACATGCCCACCTCTAGCCATGCATAGGTATGAGTGTGTGTGTGTGTTCCAGTGCATGTGTGTGTGCGCCTCCATTTGGTCACAGCGATGCCGACAAGTGTTGTACACGCATTCCAAATACTTTTCTATCATTAGCGGCTGCTGCACGCGCAAATGTCAACGCTGCTGTTCTCTTCTTCTTCATCTTCGATTCCTTGCACACAACGAAAGAGCGAAGAAGGGAGAGCGTCAAAGAGAGCGAACCACATTTTGTAGGTTATAAACGAACACATCTCACTTCTTTTAGCTACAATGCGATTTATTTAAACTTGGAAACTCACACAACCAAATTAAAAAAAAATTGACTGGAAAACAAACGAGTTAAATAAATGGCCACTTGACTGTGTGTTACAAATTACATCGACTATCACTTAGACAGCATATTTAAATAGTTTATATATCTATGTAGGATTAACAGCAAATTCGAGTATTCTCTTCACAAAAATCGTACGTTTTCTTCCTCCTAGTAGTAGAACTTGTAGACACAGTAGAAGATGAACAGCACAAACAGTATGAAAAGCTTGGGCTTCAAGTTGTACTTGCGATCAAGGCTCTGCCAGAGGCTTCCAAAGGCAGTGGCGACGGACACATTTTCCGGTCGCAGGGAGCGACGGGCCACAGGCTCGTAGCCGGTTGCGGTTCCAGTTCCAGTGCGTCCAGCGGAGCGTCTGTTGTCGCCAATCCTTTCGGCGCGCAGCGTTGCCAGTTTGCGTGCAAAATCGCTTTCAAATTTGGCGCCCTTTGACTCAGCTGGATCCTCCTCCTCGGCGGTGTCATCGCTAAACTCGTTGGCATAGGTGCGCGGTGGAGAGCGACGATAGGGGGCGCCACTTAAAGATGGATAGATAGGAGCAGGCGCAGTCACATAGTTGCCATAACGATCGGTGCGATTGGCAGTCGAATAATCGTATCCTCCAAGAGTAGAACGCATCTGGCTGGTGGTAGGGGCCTGGGTGACGCTGGGTCTTTCATAAACCGGATTACGACGCACCAGTGGCTCCTTGACCGGCTCCGGGGCACGATAAGTTGGCTTGCTGCTCACGTATTGTTGGGTGTTTATTGCTGTTGTGGTTAACTTGGCCATGGCCGGCTTCTGTGTGTGTTTGAATTGATTCTCAGCATGCTGGGCAGCCTGGGCCAGCTGTTCGTCCTCTTCGTCATCCGACTCCAGCACAATCAGTGAGTTTACCTCCAAAACATTCTCCGAACTGGGCTGCTTAGGAGCAGCAGTTTCCATAATTGTCTCCGGAGGGTTAATCGTACGCTCTGGTATCAGCCCGCGACGATCCGAGTTCGAGATGCGACGCGACTGAATGGGTACAGCAGCCTTTGGTACTGGAATAGCAGTCGCTTGAGTTGGCTCCGGCAGACGTGATACAGGCGCAACAGCTTCCGGCTTGCGACGACGTTCGGCCTCTTTGGTGTCGCTGGGCGGCAATGCAATTGTGCGGCGAGCCTTAGATGCGGTGCTTGCATTAGCGCCATCCCGTTTGTCAACAGACGGAGCAGCAGCAGCAGTTGCAGCAGCTGGCTGCATAGTCTCACGGCGATTTGATGCTTTCTTTGGACTTGACACCGGACTTGCGTTGCCGCCAAGCGAGGCACGCAAACGTTTCACCAAAACTTTGCGGCTGCTGTCTGTTACCGGTATATTCGGCAATCCCTGGGCGATCATCTGTGCACGTAGTTCGGCATTGGACAAACCATCTAGATTGTCAACATCGGCCATTGTTTTAGCTTTTTACAAACAAATATTTTCACAAAACGTTGAAATTAAAATAAGTTGCGCGTCGCTTTTTGCGCGTTGCAGTGTTGCGTGACGATGTTGAATTTGACAGAACTATCGATATAATATCGTTTGCTACTTGAACAAAGCAGAGTAATGCTATGGTTGCTTAAATTCTATTAATTCATTTGTTACTATGCATAATATAATAAATACTGACTGACATTATGAAAAGTATATTTTTATAGCGAACATTTATTAATTTAAAATAACAGTCTGGCAGCGCTTGCCAATTAGAGTTGCCAAAGCACCACACTCAAAGCTTTTACAACACTAAGAAACGGAGATGAAAACGAATGAATAATAAGTAAAAACTCTCAGATTTCACGTAAATTAACGTGAAACGAAATTAAAAGACTCCTCCCACGCTAAATAAGCGCATTTAAAGAAGGAGCAAGAGAGTAGAGAGAGCAAAGACACACAAAGATGGACATCTCAAAGGCACCAAACCCACGCAAGCTACAACTGTGTCGCACCTACTTTTTGAGTAAGCTCCGTTGGCCGCTAAATGAAAAACTCTTTTAATAAACTCTGTTTTCAGCTGGCTTTGCCTTGTTGCCCTTTGTTTGGGCCATAAATGTGTGCTGGTTCTTCGAAGAGGCCTTCCGCAAACCTCCATATCCCGAACAGACTCCCATTAAACGCTGTAAGCTTGCCAAATTTTCTCTCCCCCTCCCTCTTTCTTACTCTCTTTCCATTTCTCTTTTTAGATGTCATTTACTCTGCTATAGGAACACTCATCTGGACAATCGTACTAATAAGTTGGATTATTATATTCCAAACCAATCGTGCTGCTTGGGGCGCCACGGCGGACTATATAAGCTTTATAATACCGCTGGGTAGCGCATAATGTACAGACTAACAGATAAAATATAGTATTAAATTAACGATTGATATTAATCAGAAAGACATACTAATAAATTACTATAAATCTTTATAAACATTCCCTGTCTTTAAACTCGGTTAGTTAATTTTTTAAATACATTTTTTATTCACATCTAAAGCTTATTTTGTTTTCTTTTGTTAAATATATATAATATATATATCTATATATGTGTACTATGTTTTTGAAATTTCTTAGTACTAGTTATGTGTGTTTTTGTTTTGTTTTGAATGCGATTTAGTCCAATTGTTGTTGTTGTTCGTCGCTACCGCTTCGTATGCGTCATAATCGTGACACTTGACGTCATATCCGGTTTGTCGGACTTATCCGGTTTCCGGTCTCCTTGTGCTTAAATACAATTTCATTGTTTAGAATGTCATTAAGTATTTTGCTCTTGCTTTGCTTTGTTAGTCATTTAAAATACATAAGTTTTTTTTGTTTTTGTAAAAAGATCTGCGCTTGTACCATTTAAATTTGTTAATATTATTAACCAACTAAGCCGTCAATTAATTGTTTATTTGTTTGTGTGTCTCTACGCTGTTGCCACTACGAACACTTGAAATTTCTTTTGTTTTGTGTGATTAATGTAAAATGTTGGTATGGGGGACAAATCGTAGCACATTCGAAATATTTAATTAAGTTGTAAACTTTATCGGTTAATCCCCTTTTTATGTATTTTTTTTTATTTTGTGATACAAACATTTGATGCTTTTTTTTTGTTTATAACATGCCGCATGCCACAAAGTGAATTCTTATTTTGTTGCAACATCAATCAAAACTAATTTACAATTTTTAGATGTAATAATTTATATATATATATATAAAAAAGACTCGATTTAAGGTATATTTACATGCAATACTTTGTGTTTTTATTGATAAATTCTAAAGAATTGTGTGTTCTTGTTTTGTTTGTATTTTGTAATTTGTTTAATGTATTTGTTTATGTTTTGTTTTTTTTGGAGCTTAAGTTATAAAACATTAAGTGCCAGTAAATCACGCGTGTGTAGTCTATGAAGCGGCTAGTGAACTACAACATACACCACCCACATTCACATTCACATTCTAGACATAATAATAAATGTAAATTACACATATCATAATTAATAATAATAATATTTCATACATGTATTTCTATAATTTATATTTAAAGTACACGTTTTGAAACTCGAAAACATTTAAATTAGTGACGGCTCAAACGCTGCCGAGAAAAGGAAAATGTTTTTTAGTTTTTCACTTCATTTTTTTTAAGTTCT
This sequence comes from Drosophila acutilabella, assembly GCA_035046005.1. Taxonomy (NCBI): domain Eukaryota; kingdom Metazoa; phylum Arthropoda; class Insecta; order Diptera; family Drosophilidae; genus Drosophila; species Drosophila acutilabella. Next base: position 6,822,098 of record JAWNOK010000024.1, on the reverse strand, counting down.
TAAGTTTTCTGTTTAGATAAACTACGGATACGAATAGTACACACATTACATACAGTAGATACATACATAAGATAGAAGAATGGGGGCGCGCCCTTTGTCTTTTAGATGCAAATATTGGCGCTGGCTCCATTCGCAACACAGATAGGGATTAATTAATTAATTAATTAATAGTAATACACACTGCTAAATGCTAAATTTGTTTACGAACTACACTTTTCTTTTTGTTTTCATATATATATATAATTGGTAAACTGTTATCTGTTATTTGTAGACTGTAATTGGTAGTTTGTAATTTGTAGTTGCTAATCGGTAATAGATTTTAATCGTTAAACAATATGCAAATATTATTAAGTTTTCATTGTTTTTTTACAAGAAATCAACACACTAAAGTTTTCCGTATTTGTTCATGTTCGATTTACGCCTCTCTCGTTGAATATATATATATATAAATTGGATTATATATATATATACCATATATAAGTAACTATAATTATATTATGTGTATCTTTCAGTTTTGTTTCGCTTGCGTAATGTTAATAATAATAATAATGTATGTATATATTTATATATATATATATATATAAATTTATAAGTATATGCAAAATACACTTAGGAAAAACATCGCTAATTTTGTAGTTATAGCTATCATTTATCATATCATACCATATCATATATATGTATATGTATTTATAGTTATATTTATATGCTTTATGTGCTAATAGTAATGATAACTTAGAGCTTACAACTACATTTATAGTTAACACGTTAAACGAAACATACAAAAAATACTTATGCATATAAATAGTCGTTTTGTTTCTGTTTCTGTTGTTGTTGTTGTTGGGGTGCTTGTGGTTTATAACATTGTAAAAATAATCTATTTACTATATATATGTGTGTGTGTGTGTGTTGGTGTTGTGTGTAAGTGTGTGCACACCCAGTACTATTAGCAAATGCATTTTGTTGGTTTATCCCATTGAATCCACTCCTGACTCCTGACTCCTTCTCCTCCTCCTCCTCCTTCTCCTCACTCCCGTTAATTGTTCTTCACATTGTAGGCCTTCTTCTCGTTGCTGCCATTCAGTGGTTCTCATTTTGACGGCCCCGGCGGAAATGGATTTATCACAGCTACTGCAGCCGCCTGTTGGCTGGCCAAGACGGCAGCTGGAAAGCGAGGAGCAACAACAACCACACAGTTAGCAAATTAGTTGTAGTCTAGTCTCTGGCTCAGATTACATACCTCCATAGGGTGCTGGGTACATGGGATACCCGAGTCCCACATGTGTGTGATGGTGTGTGTGCACATGCCTTTGCGGCGGCGGACTGCGTGAATCGGCGGCACCGGCACCACCAGGCGCACCATTGCCGGCGCCACCGACCACGCCCACTGTTGCACTACCTGGCGGACCGGCACCCAAAGGCGGTGCTCCTGGCAACGGCTGCTTGTGCGCATCTAGCGCTGTGCCCGGCGGTACACCATGGGATTTTTGGCCAGCCAGATCGGATTTGCTGGACGGTGGACCGCCCAGACTGCCCGGTGGTGGCTGTAGATTTAGTGGCACACCACCACCGACACCGCCACCGCCTGGCGCCGAACCAGGTTGACTGGGTCCATTGCCGCCGAGTACATTGGGTCCAGAGCCGGGTCCACTGTTGCCAGGTCCACCACCTGGTTGCGGTGGTCCCAGGCTGGGACTGCTGACGCTGACCTTGACGGGACCGCTGGCGCTGGTGGGTGATTTGAGGGCACGTTCACTCAGCTCATGGATCTTGTGCGTGGTGTAATACTGGCTGGCAGCGTGATGCAGTGCGTCCAGCGCCTTGGTGCCCGTATTCCGTGACAGATCCTCGGGCGCATGATAACGCGGTATGGGCAAATGATACGGCGCACCATTGTATGGCCCACCGGACATTATGACATTGCGATACACCGCATGATTCGGATCGAAGCCAAATGGCGGGGAAATGTACGAAGGATGAAGGAAGTATTGCGAGGTGGGCGGCGGAGGTGGTCCCTGTGTTTCCATGGTGGGCTTCTGTCCCTCCTGCTTCACCTTCAGCTGCTGCTGCTGCTGATCATCGTCGGCGGAGTTGCCCTTCTGTTTGGGTGACTCTTTGGTCAGATTTGTGGCCTTGTTGTTGCTCGATGCGCTGGCTGCCTGGGATTGCTTAAGCTTCTGCTGTTGCTGCTGCTGCTGCTGTTGTTGTTGCTGCTGCTGTTGTTGTTGTTGCTGCTGTGCTTGCTGCTGTTGTGCTTGCTGCTGCTGTTGCAGATGCTGGTGATGTTGCTGCAGCGCCTGTTGCTGCTGCTGTGCAATCGACAGTTGCTGCTGCTGCTGCGCACTCAAGCTGGACTCATCCTTGTGCTGCTGTGGCATGCCTGGATGTGGTTGCATGCCTGGTGCACCCTGTGCAGCTGCCACAGCTGCCGCATTCTGACGTCTCTGCTGATCCGTGAACATGTAATAGCTGTCGAACCAAATAAATCAATAAGTTTTATGAATTCGCTTTGATTTCTTTCTGGTTTCCAATTCCACTTACCGTCGCAGCTCCTCTTCGCGTGCTGCCGCCGCCGCCAGAGTCATGGATGAATGACGCTGATAGATGCTGGGATAAGCGCCCAATGCCTGCAGATCCTTTGGATGCAGTGCATGTGGTTGCTGTGGCTGTGGCGGCGGCTGTTGTGGCTGCTGCTGTGGCTGATGCTGTGGCGGTGGCTGCTGTTGTCCCGGATTCGTATTCGGCTCCTGTTTGATCTCTTGCTTGATCATGGGCTCCTGCTTGATCAACTTGTTGGCCAGCAGCTACAGGGAATAGTAAAGAATTTAGTGCTGTTTAGAGGGGATTCAGTGTGCTCCACTTTACCTGCTGCTGTGGTGGCAAATGCTTGGGATTCTCATGCGGACTGGGACTCTCCTTGATGCGCTCCTCTTTGATGCTAATGCCGGAGAGTTGCTGCTGTTGTTGTTGCTGCTGTGCCTGCGAGCTGGGCGGCAAGCCGGGATGACCACCAAGCTTGGCAGCCTCTTCCGAGGCCACAATCGAAACGGGACCAAAGTTTGGATCCACACTGTACGGGTAACCAGGTGGTATAAAGCTGCAGCAAAGAAAAGAGTTTCAAATTAGTTTCCTCCTCAAATTACTTCATAAATCGTTTACTCACTTGTAGGGATAATAGTGTCCCAGAGTTTTGGGCTGCGTTGGACCGCCTAGTCCAGCCAGGCCGGCCAAGCCAGGTGGCAGTGCACCTGGTGGCGGACCAGCCACTGCACTGAGATTAACTGGCGGTGGCTGCACCTGACTTGGCTGAGATGTCGGCGGACCCGAGTCCTTGCCATTGTTATCAGGCTGCCCGGGTTGTTGCTGGGCAAGTGTCTGTGGAGTGGGCTTTGTCATCAGATCCAATGGTGGCTCCTTGTTCTTGTTGCTGTAATCAGCCAGATGTCCCACCGCCTGCTGTGGTGGCGGCGCCAACAGATGCGTCTGTGGCGCCTGTGAGGTAGCTGGCGGAGCACCCGGTTGCTGCATTTGCTGCTGCTGTTGCGACGGCTTCTCTGGGCCAGGTTGCACCATGTACTGTGGCTGCGGTTGCTGTGGCGGCAGCGGTGGTGGCTGCTGTTGCTGCTGCTGTTGTTGCTGCTGCTGCTGAGCAGCCGGATAGAACTGATACATGCCATAACCGGCCAGAGATGGTGGCATATTTGGTGCTGGAGCTGGTGGTACACCCACCTCGTTAGGCTTCTTGCCAAGCAGCTCAATGTGCTTGCCCGGCTGTGACTTGTCCAGCAGCTCCTGCTCTGCCACAGGCGTCGAATCATCCGATATATCACTGTACGCTGGACTCTGCACATCCTCACGCGACACGCTGCCATCAAAGTCACCTGGACCAGGTGATTTGCGGTTCTTCTTCTGCTTGCTGCCGACACTACCCACAGTCACTGAGCTGGGTCCAAAACCGGGTGAGCTCTTCAAGCCTGGTGGCGGCTGTTGCGGTGCATAGCCCGGTGGTGGCTGCTGTGCATCCTGTGTCAGGCTAGGCGGACGCAAAGGACTCGGTCCAGGCGGTGACTGTTGTGTAGGAGCTCCTTGCTGCAAAGTCGCCGCATCTGGGGGTCCAAACCGCAAGACTCCCGCTTTCACTGTTGCATCAAAAGAAAGTAAATTCAGTTGCAGTTCAGTGGGGGGACATGAGTGAGGGGAATACTTACATGCACCCTGCTGTAGCAAGGCCTGTTGCTGCTGCTCCGAGAGCATGGCAGGCAAGCCAAGACCACCGAGCAGCTGCTGCTGATGCTGGGACAAGGCTTGCGTTGAGATGCCAGCGGTGATGCTGCCACCAGCAACGGGCTGATTACCAACACCAACAGCAACGGGCGCCAGCAAAGCTTGCGGTTGTTGCTGCTGCTGCTGCTGCTGTTGTTGTGCTTGCGTTTGTGGTTGCGCTTGATTTTGTGCTGTTGCCGACTGTTGTTGCGGTGGAATGGCAGCTGTTGTTGTTGCCGCTGCTGCTGCTGCCACTGCTCCAACGACCAGAGGCAGAGCAGGCAACGTGTTTGGTACACCAACATCTGCCATTGCGCTTGCAGCACTGTTAACCGCAGTTGTTGTTGTTGCAGCGCTTGTGTCTGCCACTGAAACTGAAGACGCTGCTGCTCCAGTTGCGGCTGTAATTGCTGTAACTGTAGCTGCTACTCCACCGACAGCCACTGGTGCTGCTGTTGCGTTGCCATTGGCCACAGCTGTGCTGTTGGCAGTCGGCGTTGCTGTGGTTGCTATTGTGGGTGTTGCTGCTGGAATTGCTGCTGCTGTGGCAGCTGCTTGTGTGGCTGTTGCTGTTTGTGCGCCAGCTGGAAGTGGGGAGGGTGGTGTGGCTGGTTCCTCGGGTGCCTGCATGGAATCCTCATCCATGGAGCTGACACCACCGCCACCGCCACCAGCACCGCTGCCACCAGTGGCGCCATGCGCATGCGATTGATGATACCGCAGTCCATTCGCATGCTTGTACTTCTTGCTGCAGTCCTGCTCGGGACACTCGAGCAGCACAGGTGAGATCGCGCAGGGCGAGGCAGTCTTACATTTCTTAGTGTTGATTTGCACATTCAGTCCGGTCACTGGATTGAGCAGACTCTGCGGCTGTGTGGCCAAGCCACCACCGCTGGCCGAGATGGGTATGCCACTGGCATTAACCATGCTCACCATGCCACCGGCACCAGCTCCCACACCACCTGCACCCCCACCGGTCGCATCGGTGCCATCGCCATTCAGTGGTGACGGCGCCTCATCCTTTGATTTGCGCTTCTCCGGCCTGGGTGGCAGAAATGCTGTGGGCGATGTGCTGGGCGTAGCACCACCACCACCGCCACCAGCACCACCGCCATTGCCCGACGAAGAGCTGCTGCTGTTGCCAGCATTGCCGGTTGCACTGCGTGTGGCGCCGCGTCCCTTGGTGGCGCCGTTGCGCAGCTTCGAGTGCACCTGGGCGTGTGAGAAGTAAATCTGCAGTGAATTTAAGTAGATTAGATAGGAATACTCCTATAAGTCAGTGTTGTATCACTTACCGAGCTTCTGGTTTCCGTAAAGTTGCTCAGATCGGGAGTTAAGCCAGCGCTGCGTCCACGCTTGCCGCGTCCCTTTGGAGTTCGAGAATCTAATTCTTCAGTTGGTGAATCACAGAATCTGTAAATGTCGTTAGAGTTGAGTTAGGAATGCTTAGAGTTACTAGAGGGGTAGGGTATAGAGATATAAGATACTTTTTTTTAACAGTCTTTAATCGAGTATTTTAGTTTTAAAGATTTTAATTAGTATTTTAAACAGTTTTCTATAAATTATTTGATTGTTTTTTGTGCCATTCAAGAGAACTAAAGTTTGATTTATATTTTAAAAATATTTTCATTAAAGAATCTATTAATTTACGAGAAGGAATAAGTTACTTTTAGATACACTTGTTCATAGAATAAGCGATTTATTTAATTTATAGACAATACTTTCAATATTTAATGGATTTATTGACTCGACTCATTCAGTAGATTCATTTACTAATCTCCCAATCTAATCTTTAAGGACTTAACTGGTTTATCGATAAATATTATTGGAGTTTGTCTTCCGAAAAGTCTTGGAAAACTTTCCTATGTTTCTTATTAAAAAACTTAAGATTTGCCTATTTATACTTTCAAGTAATAAAAAAAAAAGATCGCAAACGATATGGTATTTAAAAAAAGGCATCTTTATTTTTGGAAACAGTTTGTAGTAAAGACGTTGCCCCCCTTGCCCGTTCCCCCCCTTCGTCCGACCACGCTACTCACCTTGGAGGAGCCCAATCGTGTCGGGTGCAGTCGAGCAGTGTGCCCACATAGGTCTTGCCACGCCACGTGACATTGACAACAAGCACACCGCCCTCGGTCTCGTGCCACACGATGCCCTCGAGGGTGACCGAAGTGCCTGGCTCACAGGGTCCCAGGCAGTCCGGTTCGGTGATGGTGCCAACAGAGGTGCCAATGCATATATCGACCATATCCTTGCTGCCATCATTGTGCTTGGCACGTTTCGCTGGCGGCGATTTGCTGTCATCGTCGCCAGGATTGCTGCCACTGCTGCCGGCGGGCACCGAAATCGTGTGATGCATTGTGGCTGAGATCATTCCAGGTGCCATGGACTTGGCCTGGGCCAGGCTGTTCGCTTTGCTGTCTGCATTGCTGCCAGCACCGGCTCCAGTTGCTGAGGCGGAGGAGGCATTGCCCTGACCGAAATTGCTATTGGAATTGCTGTTGTTGTTGTTGCTGCCACCGCCAACACCGCCGACGCCGCTAGAGGCAGCTGCTGCCGCCAATTGTGCAGCAATGTGTGAGGAGATTTTTATGCTGGCATCTTTGCCCGGCGGACCAGGTGCATTGGGGGCACCAGAGTTAACACTGTTGCCACCATTGCTGCCAGCTACGGATTGCGAGGCGTTTGTTGCTGCCGTCGTAGCAGCCAGCAATGAGGCAGCAGCCGACACGACAGCAGCAGGCGAACCAGCCGAAGGTGTAAACACACCTGGTGGCACTGCGGACACCGAGGAGTTGCCACTGTTGCTGCCACTGCTGGCATTGGAGATGCGTCGAATGCAGGCGTGATGGGAGCAGGGCGCAGCAGTTGCTGAGTTGCCAACGTCACCGTTGCATTGGCAATTGCTGCTGCTGTTGGAGTTGCTGCCACCGTTGTTGCTGTTGCTGTTCTTCTCGGGCGTATCCTTTTCTCCGGCTGCTGAGGCTGCCGCAGATTTGTCAACACTGAGACGATTGGAATGTGCATTCTTATCCTTGGTCTTCTCACGGCGATGTCCGGAGCTGCCACGTTTATTGCCCTGCGTCGTTGACTGTGCGTTGCTGTTGCTGCTGCTGTTGTTGTTGCTGCTGCTGTTGCTGCCGTGTGCATTGTTTTGATTGCCGCCACTGTTGTTGCTGCTGCTACTGCTGCTGTTGTTGTTACTGTTGCTGGAATTGTTCAAATGCTTTTTGCTGCTGGAACTGGAAGAGTTGCCGCTGGCACCGCTCGAGCTGTTATTGCTGTTGCTGCTGCTGCTATTGTTGTTGTTGCTGTTGCTAAGGGAAGACGCATTTGCGTTACTGCTGCTGCTGCTACTGGTGCTGCTATTGCCACCATCATCCTGTTGGCTACCACCAGAGCTGCTGTTGCCCAGACCACCGCCAGCACCATTCTGTTGCTGTTGTTGCTGCTGCTGTTGATCTGTGGCCTTAACTATCTCATGCTTTGCCTCGGAACTTTTTGTGCCGGGCTTCGTGCGTTTGATCTTCATTTTGAGTCCTTTATCGAGCGTTGCCTGATGATCAATGGACATTTTTGCGCTCGATTTACCGCTGCCGCCTTGCGAACTTTGCCCACTAATTGTGGCGCCCCCAATACCACTGGCTATGCTGTTGCTGTTGTTGCTATTGCTATTGCCGGCACTATTATTGCCGCTGCCTCCGCTGCTGCTGTTGTTGTTGCTGCTACTACTGTTGTTACTGCTGTTGTTGCTGCTGTTGTTGTTGCTCGAGTTGCTGCCGCTGCCGCTGCCCGTTTGCGAGGACATGCCGCCAGCGGAGAGTTTTGCTTGCTGACCAGTGTTGTTGCTGCCGCTGTTGTTACTGCTGCTGCTGCTGTTGCTACTGTTCGATGAGGAGGATACCAAATTGCCGCCCTTCGAGAAGCCAGCAAATGTCGATGATGATAATGTGCTGCTGCTGCTTTTACTGCTGCTGCTACTGTTATTGCTGCTGCTGGTGCTGCTGCTGTTGTTGTTTTGGTGTTGATTGTTGTTAGTGTTGTTGTGATTGAGTCCCGGACTGTTTAATTGTGCCACTAATGCAGACTTGAAACCCTTGGGGTTACTGCCACCTGTATTATGATGGTGATGATGATGATGGTGGTGATGGTGATGATGTTTACCAGTTGATGATGATGAAGACGATGACGAAGAACCTTTGCTGCCGGACAACACAGCTATGCTACTGTTGCTGCTGTTGTTGTTGGCACCAGTTGCCGCTGGCGTTGACGCTGCTGTTGCGTTGCCGCTGCCGCTGGCAATGGGTTGACGTGTGAACTTAATTGTGGTTGGCGATGTGGCCGACAAATTGCTATGCAATGTGGTCTTGTGCGATTTATGAGCTGATCCTCCAGCTGCTGATGCTCCTGATGATGATGATGATGCTGCTGCTGTTGTGCTGTTTGCTTGCTTAGCATTTAGCGTTGTCGATGTTGCTGCTGCCGCTGATGTTGTCGTTGTCGCCGCTGTCGTTTGGTTATTGCCACCACCCGAATGCGCCGCCGACTTTTCAATGTCAGCGTCTAGATCGTCCAGCAGCTCTGGTATACCGCCAATATTCCACTCGTCTTCGTACTCAAAATTTGTATCCTTCGATTCACTTGAATTGGAAGAGCTGCTACTACTCGACGTTGTTGAATTGTTTGTTGTCGTTGTATTTGCGTTCCCTTTACCTCCTCCAATTAATTCTACACACAAAGCAAGAAAAGAGACAACAAAAAAGAAGTTTGATTAGAATAAAATTAAGAGAGTCCTGCATCTAAACGCACTAATAAAGCGTAAGAGCTTTTAGCCCTGTCTGCGGTGTAAAAGCTCTTTACTTTGTGCCTTTGATCATCAAATTCACTTTGCTTTGATTTCCAGTTGCATTTCTCACTATATGCGTGAGTGCTAGTGTTTGTGTGTGTGTGTATGTAACTGTGTGCTCTACTTACTCGTATGCTTCTTAATCGCACTGTTGCCTTGCAAATTATTCGTTGCTGTTGTTGCCTTCACTTTGTTATTGAAATTCAATGCTTGGTTTGTGGCTGCCGTTGTTGTTGTTGTTGCTGCTGCTGCTGCCGTTGAAGTTGTTGTAGCCGCTATTCCTGCTGCCGATGCTGCTACCGTTGTTGCGTTTGCCGCACTTAAATTAGCTAACAATTTATTCTTAATATTGCTTTCCGTTGCTACGTTGCTGCTATTCAGGGCCACCTGCAAAACCCAAAAAAAAAAAAAAAAGATGAGACACCAAAGAAAGAAAAGAAAGAAGTTTTAGTTTCATTTGTCTGTACGTATGCATGTGTGTGTGTGCGTGTGAGTTTCAAATCTCACAAAATTAAATACAAAATACAAACAGAGTGGATGGAAAAGGGAGGGGGGAATGGTATGAGAGAGACGCAACTTTTACTCCGTGCGTTTCGTTACCTTTTCAAGCCGATTTTCCATTCCATTACTAGTGCCGTAAATGTTAGCTTTCCAATATCGACCGAGTTATAGAACATTTAAATTTAACAAACTATAAATAATAATAAAGAAAAACGCCGAAAATGTTTTGCGCGAGCGTTCTTCAGCGTCCTTTTTCGTTTGGCAGCGCGGCGACGCAGATGAGACTGAACAACTGAACAGAAAAAAAAAAGAGCTCAAAGAGCAACCACCGAAAACAGCACGCACGCAAGCACGCATACATGTACAAACTTATACACACACGCACGTACTCTCATAAGAAACCACTCACACAAACGTGTATTGAGAGCGGAAGACGGAGAGAGAGAGCAATTGAGAGAGCGCTAGCGACAACGGCAGGCGCATAAACAAAAACGCCACTTTAATATGGAAGAGTGTTGGTAAACGTAAAAAAAATTATATAGTTTAGTTTTGATATTGTTCTTGTCGGTTGTTTGATTTACGCTGTGATTAAACAGTCCTCTGTCCCATACCATTCGCATAATAAACAAAGACAGCTTTAAGTGATTGTGATTGTATTTTTTTTTTTGGCCTAATAAATCAATCATCACAAAATTAAGGCTACTGCTACGCAGCCATAAAACATAATATGACTGTGTACACACTACTTTTTTGTTGCTTTTGGGTTTTTTGCTTTTTGCATTCCTTTTTTTTTTGTTGCTCAACGTTATCATTATATTTTTTGCTTTATCTGCGCACTCTGTTAACTCTAGTGGCCACTTGAGAAACCGCCCACTTGAGGGACAGGCCAGAACAGCAGAAACAAATGACAATAAAATAATTACGGCTCTTATCACCTTCGATGGTAGTTTTTAGACGGGGGTAGGGGTTATACTACTACTATTAGTACTTCTACTAACCTTATTCGGGTGGTGGCTAGTGTTCGCCTCGTTACGTCTCATTGACTCCATGCAGACGCAAACGATCGGGCGGCCGCACTATGCGGGCCCAAAGTACTACCAATAGTGCCTAGGAACGTACTTTTCAATGTGCAGCCAGTGTTGCTGATCTTCTTTTTGTTGTTGTTACAATTCTTGTTCTTGTTATCTTTGATGTTCTTACGAGTTGCTGCTGCTACTGGAACTTGGTATTTCTGTTGTTGCTGCTGGCGTTGCCGCACTGATGAATTTTCCAGGCAACGGCACAGGGAGGAGACGCAGGGCCTCGGCCCTCGGGCCAAACAGTTCATTTTCAAAACTGCAATAGAAATAGTAGAAAAAATACATTAATTAATATTGAATGAAAATTGTTATAGCAATAGAAAAAGTACTACAATCAATATTGAGCATCTTGAGTTTAAAGTGTTCCACTAACAAAAAAAACACACAAATAAAACTATAAATAAAACATGCAAAATAACAACAACAATCAGTAAAGTACATAAATAACAATTTTGTTGCCTTTCAAGTGTTGCGGCCTTTCGAGTTTTTGCGATTAGCTCTAGTCACTGCTCTTATCGCTCTCTCACTGAACGAACAGACGAATGAGTGGCGGGGCAGTGGTAGAGCGGGAAGGGTGGGGGCCTGGAGGTTAAGTTTAATGCAGTGGAGCTGTGATTTGCTATATACTATGGGCCTGCACTTGGCAGACACCTTAACGACTTGGCAATTAAAACACTTTTGCAATTTACTGATAATAACCCACTCAAGTGCCTGAAATATGATTTGGGAAACATGCTCGATACCTGACCACGGTAGCGATTTCCTCACCGATAAGATAGCAGCGATATCATTGCCAGCAAACCAACAAAAATAAAAGGAACACAAAAAAACTACTATTTATCACACAAATTACAGTCATACACAGCTGAATAGAGACACTTTTGGACATTGCCATAATCCGAGCCATAAATAAAGAGAGCATTAAGCGAGTTATTATAGCTGTTATAAAAACATGACAAGAATGAGCTTTTTGTTGTGTGCATGTGTTTGTGTGTGTGAATGTTGAGTGGGGCTCTTATTGGCGATATGACGTCATCGGTGACAGGGAACGACACCAACGCGCAAAGGCGAATTGTCGGCGCCTGTAATTAAGTCGTTCTGTTGTCGACTTGTCACTTAAAATTGCTTACTCTCTCTCTCTGTTTCTCTTTCTTGCTCTCTCTTAGTGGGTGCCTATTGAGACGTACTTAAACGTGTAAGTGTAGCTATATGTGTACACAAATACACACACGTGTACGTGTGAACAAGTTGTCAGCAGCTAATCGCTTTTTAGTTTCCGCTTTGCTCGTCCACTACATGCACTATGGTACATTTGCTAGTTTTTATGGAACTAAGTAGTTTGTACAAGTTGACAAAACTAACTAAAGTTTTATGTTGGAATTTTTACTATAAAATCTATTACAGGATGTTCAAAGCTTATAAGTTACTCAATAAATATATTGAAATATAACTGCTAGTTATTAAATGTAATTAATTTATGTGAAAAAAGTCGTCATATGCACCATAGTGCACTGAATGTAAGCCGCTTTGTCAGACACCAAACACACACACAAGCTGTCACCACTACAACTACAACTACAACTAGAAATGCATAGCAGCCACCGCACGTGGATTAACACATGCACACACAAAGAGAAACATACAGACAGTTGTATGTAGCCTATAAAAAGCTCGTTGGGCTTTATGGTTGTGTACGTGCCGGTGTATGTGTACGGCTTTGTGTGTCTGCGTGCATTTACTACTATCTATGACAGTTTCATAAATTGGGTCGCACAACTTCCAACACTTTATGATCGTCATAACTCCCACGCTGTCTCTTGTGCTCTAAACGAGTTTCCAGTCCGAACTGGAACTGGAACCGAAACTGTTGGAAAGTCTGCGGATTATTTTGTTATAAAGCTCATTCAAACATCGCGCAAGCAATTAAATTTGCATGTGGTTAGCATTTTTTACGATAATTAAGTAACACACACACACACAGACACACTCAAATGACAAACGTTTATTTCATTTTGTTTATTTATTTTTTTATGTGGGTTTCGCTATTTTCATGCTGTTGTTGTTATTGCCTGTAATTGCGCCTTTTTATTTTAATATGGATATTTAATTAATTGAGTTGTTGGGTTTATTGTCATTATTAAAAGAGCCCACGCCTATCAGTTATTGCCAAATGGGTGTGTGTGAGTGAGTGTGTTTTAGTAATCTATTCGATTTTAAAGCGCCACATCCTCCATGGTCACTTAGATGGCCATTTGGCATAAACTTCCGAGAGCTTTTACTTTAATTAAATGCGTTCTCCTTGTTCTCATTTAAACTTGCTGCAAACTACTCCCTGGGGAAAGATAAAAGCGCTTTGAGATTAACGCCACGTGCGTGGTGGGTGGCCACTGCTAGCGGCGTAGGGCATAAGGCATGTGGCATGCGGGCTTGTGGCAACAATGTGCCAAAGCAGAGTAAATGATGTGGTGGCCAGACAGAAGAAGAAAAACAAACACGACGATTGAAACACTCCATAATTTACACAAATCAATAAATTACTAATAGCCGCGGCCAACGAAATTCGGTTTTTGCTGTAACTTACAGGTAAGAAAAAAATTATTTTTAACTTCCCCCACAGTCTGCAGTGCACACACAAAGACAGCGCCGCGTTTTAAATTGAGTTTCCACTGGAAGTTTTTAATATTTTTATGTTGAGAGAGGCAGATTGGAAGGAGTAAAAGGAGAAGGGGAACTGCATGGGCAACCTTCAGCCGAGTCCCACGTACTAAACTTTAAGAGCACGCAGACTAGATGAGTAACAAAGCAAGAGAGCGAAAGAGGGGCAAAAGGCAAGGAGAGTGCAAGAACTGTTGCAAGATTTACGACCACGTCGTCATCTTCGCTGTGGTCAACATTGTGGCTGCAGCAGTGGAATGGGAAACAGTCGGGAGAGTGGAAGAGAGAGAGAAAGGAAGATCACTGTTATTGTTGTTGCTGCTAAATGAACGCCTCGAGGGAGTTGCCGTTGCGCTTTTATTGGCAAACTAACCGCAAAAAAGAGCAACAAAAGCAAAACCAACAACAACAAAGGCTGGCCCTTGCCTTCTCTCTTGCTTCCCCTCTCACTCTTTGCGGTTCCCTTACAAATTGAGTTTCGCTTTTGACTCTTTGGCTGCTTTGATTCGGTGTGAAGCGCGTTAATTTGATTTTATATTCACACACACACACACACATATGCACATACTTACTTGTGTGTACATGTATTTCCAAGTGCTCATATCTAAAGTATCTGGTTGCGTTGGTGTCTCAAATTATTGCTGTTGCGGTTCATCGTTGACTTCAATTAAATTAAGTGCAGCAGCGCCGCAAACACGCCCCTCTATACCGCCAAGCCACGCCCCGACCCTTCTTGCTGTGGCTGCCACACTCGAGTGCCGATCATGCCACTTAAGTGGGTAGAGGGAAAACGGGTACACCGAAATCAGCCTCGTACTGCGGCACACATCATTCATTCAATTGCTTTTTCAATATCGATCACTACAAATGCTTGAAACAAAAAATGTTTGAAAATTCTCAAGTGCCCGGCTATCCTTATCGCTCACTGTTGCTGTCTCTGTCGCACGACCCGCGCTCTCAAGTGGTTCTGTTGTCCAGATAAGCGGGGTCTTATGCCCTGTAAAGGCGTGTAGTTTACAAGCGGCTGTCTTGGATTTGATTCTCTTAAAAGTACTCTAAGCAGTAAAAGTCTGTTAAGCAATTAACAGTGCTTTACCAGCGATGCTGTTAAGAGAGTAATGTATTTAACAGACTGCTTTTAACAGTATTCTTTCAAACTTATAACTCTCTTGATTTATAATAAAGTTATTGTACAAATATTTTTTATTTTTTAACAAAAATTGTTTCGAAATGTTTTAAATTCCAAATTCTGCATTACAGAGTATTTAAAAATAGTTCAACATATTTTTTATCTATCTACAAAAGAATCTTTTCAATATTTCCCCCCATATTTGATGTCTGTGATTCCTCATTTGTCTATAAACAATTTTTATACAATATGTTGCATGACAAAAGCGAGTACATTTTGGTTATTATCTGCAAGGGAGATGACAGCCATGTTCATGTTAAAAATCTACAACAAACATTGTTGTGATTGGGTCTAAACTGCTCTATATAAGCCAGAAAAATCGGTTCAGGGATTTGAGTCGGTATTGAATATTTAATTATTTAAAATGCTGCGAAAATCGTTGTGGCTGTCGTTATTTTCCATGTTACTGTTGGCATGTGATGCCAAGGTAAGTCAAAAAATACCAATAAAATACCAGAATTATACCACTAATTTACCGACCTAGAAAAACTGGGATTACGAGCCAATTTCCTTCGATACGCGAACTGCGGATGCCAGCAAAATGGACGCTACAATGCGTATCAAAAGAATGCCGAGAGGTGAATACTCTTACGATGGCTACATGAACTTTGGCTATGACGTCAACGAAAATACTTTGGTGGGTTTGAAACTGTATTCCCAGGGTTAAGGCCATTATTCTACAGTATCTACCTAAACAGGTTGAGGTCATTGCCTATCGCAGTCAATCTGGTCATAAAGACGACTACTCACTGATGCCCTGGAAAATCGAGCAGCAAACCTTTGGAAAATTCATTGAAAATTTCTATGAAGATATGGTCTATTCAAATTTTGGCAGCTGTACAAATTTGCCAAAACCCGGAGAGGCACTACCTTGGCCACTGATGAACGTTACGTTCAAGGAATGCGTTTGCAATGGCGAAGGAATGCCCGAAATGGCACCACAGGGTTACTACAAGGTGCAATTCTTCGCTACAGGGGATGTGGAGTGGGGATTCGAGTCTATCGTTAAGATATTCGATAGTGTAATGCCCTAAGAGAACGATCTTAAAATAAAACTATGAAATATTGAGGTTCAACAATATGTGCTCCTTATATTGATTGTAAAACTTTAAAAACGACACTGGAAATGAATAAGTTTCAAAATAAATATCACATTTATACATTAAAATTTATTTAGAGTCTTTATTTCTTGGTCTAAAAAATTAATTACTATTTAAGCTTAAGCTGAAATTTATCTGAACTTACTTTACTCAACGAACAAACTTGAATCAAGTTTAAACCCAATTAAATGTAACTCCCTTTAGGATAACAATAAAATAGAAAATATTGCATTTTTCGTTACTCTCTTGCCACCTTAAAATCTCAACTTTTTATCATATTATTAAACAACAAACAATAGTCATTAACAGACTAGTTAAACATCTGTTAATCTCTATACATCTAGTACTTCAACTAGTTGCTTGCATGCAGTAACCAAAATACTCCAAATTTAAATGACTTTTCGTAGCTATCTAATTTTAGATGACAAGCATGTGCTTGTTAACAACACTAATTGGAGTTCAAGTATTTACAGCCAACATTGTTTAAACTGGGCTATATAAAGCAGCACTAACCGACGAGAGAGCAGAGTTAAAATGATAACCAAATTGAAATACTTTTCCGTGTTTCTACTGCTCTTCATTGGAATTGATGGAAAGGTGAGTTACAGGCACTAAGAGTACCAGGATAATAACCATTCATATACCCATTTTCAGCGCAAATGGGACTACGAACCCATTTCTATAGAAACGAGAACAGCAGATGCCAGTAAAATGGATCTTGCTGTGCGCATTAAGCGAATGCCAATGGGCGAATACTCCTACGATGGTTACATGAACTTTAACTACGACATCAATGCAAATACAATGGTAGGCACTACTATATATAAACCCTGTAGGTAGAGCTATACTAGCTTTGTTTCCTTTTCCTTTCTAACAGATTGAGGCCATTGCCTATCGCAGCTCCTCTGGCCGCGAAGACGACTACACGCTGATGCCCTGGAGCATTGCCAAGCAAACTCATACAAAATACATAGAGAATTTCTATACCGACATGATCTATTCGAATTTGGGTGACTGCTCGACGTTGCCGGCACCGGATGTGGCACTACCTTGGGCTATAGCGAACATTTCCTTCACCGAGTGCGTGGTGGCGGGCAAAGGCATGCCCGAGATAGCACCCCAAGGATTCTACAAGGTGCTCTTCTCGGCTACAGGAGATGTCGAGTGGGGTTTCGAGGCGATCGTCAGAATATTCGATAAGTTAATGCCCTGAAAGGGGATTCATTTAGTTACTTAACTCCCTTTTGTGTGCCTTCATTTTAAAAGGATTAAAGTTATGACCAACTGTTCTTTCAAATAGTTGGTAACACTTTTGAATTGTGGTAAAATATTTGTGTCTTGTGGGCGTAACGAGCCCGATGAACTTGAATTCGTTACACTCAATCGACAGATGAATTTGTTTTTGGGTCTTAAGCCCAAAAAGAGGCACAGAAGGTCGAAGGTAGAAATGCGGTAGGCAGGTAGAAATTTGAAATTAGTGTAGCAGCAGCTGTTGCAGTTGC
This sequence comes from Drosophila acutilabella, assembly GCA_035046005.1. Taxonomy (NCBI): domain Eukaryota; kingdom Metazoa; phylum Arthropoda; class Insecta; order Diptera; family Drosophilidae; genus Drosophila; species Drosophila acutilabella. The sequence continues at coordinate 6,804,966 of JAWNOK010000024.1, read as the reverse complement.
ACACGTTGCATGCTACACGTTGCACGACTGCACAACTTTAGATGGAGTGTGAAATTTGCAAGACATGTTCGAAATTGGGTTTGTGGTAGAAAGAAGCAGAAAAGCAAAAAAGTGTTAACACTTTGACAGCGCCAAGTGCGGGGAAATGGGGTGAAAAAACGGCGCAGCTTAACGGTAAAGCGCTGCAAACGAAAGAGAGCAAAGGAGAGCGAGAGAGCGAATAAGGAAAACGAATGAAAACTCTGACAAAATGTCGCCGTGGAAATTCAATTCGAATCGCATTTCAAGTGAAAACTCGACGTAGTTTCTGGCTAATTTATTGCAAATTGTCATGGAGGAGGGTAGCAATGGGTCGGAATGGAGAGGAGGGGAAGTGTAGTTGTTGTTGTTGTTTGGGCACGCTGCGAACGCCATTTGTTGACAGGCCACATTGGCGCGGTCTATGCCACCATGTGTTCCAAAAGGGGTCAGGGGGTCCTCCATGTTCAGTTTAAGCTTCACAAACATTTAAGTTTTACTAATATTTTAGACAACTTGCAGCTTCTGCATCAATTCCGTGATTTATTCAGTTTGTTGCACTAGCAAGCGCTCTATATAATTTTCAGCTGTCCTCCATGTTCAGTTTAAGTCACTTTTAGTTCGGTGGTTTTCTTTATAGCAGAGTTTAATGACTGCTGCTGCTTAATAGCCTATTGTTTTAGTCACTTGAACGAATTTGCAGTCTTCCTCCATGCTTACTTTAAGCCAGCAAAACTCTGTATTTAGCACCTTCGTTTAGTAAGTCCACTAGCCTTCTAAATTCACTCAAATAAACTCCTTTAAGTTATACAATCGGCCTCCATGTTCTCCTCTAACACTCCTACTGGTTTTCTTATTTTACTGCTCTGCAACTATTGCCAAATTACACCTCCATGGTCAGTTTATGGCTAGACCACTGCGCACACACCTGGAAATCACACAAACTTTGTTAACGGTTATCCAGTCAAATGTGGCTTAGATACGTTGGCCAATTTGCATGCACGCATGTGCCGTTGTTTGGCCAAAAAGCCGCTAGCGCTGCCTGCTCACGTCGCGGTGTTGGCCAAGTTAACAGCAAACACGAACATTTTATAGAGCTGACAATATCAAATTGTTATCTGGCATAAAATAATTACAACGTTTTAATGCAGACAAAATAGTTGCCGCTGTTGCACGTTGCAAGTTGCTGCTGCTGCTGCTGTTTGCCAGTTGTTGGCAGCTGTCGGTTGTAAGTTTGGCGGTTGCCGTTGCCAAAGTTTCTAGCTGCCACATTGAGTGGCAATCAAAGCGCGTGCGAGTGCGAGAGAATTCATTTGCAACGCGACGACGACGACGACGACGACATCGACAGCAGCGAAGCAGCAGAGTTGCGCTAATTAACCAAAAACGCAGCCAATTAGTTTGGCTAACACCGCAACGAGCGTAGGGAGGCAAAGGGGTGCCTAAGGGGGGTAGGAGGGAGGAGGGGAGTGCAGGGAGCGCAGTCAAATGCAAACGTGTTGTCATGTGTCAAATATAAAAAAGAAACTTGTTAAACGAGCACAAGTTGATTAAACTGACAGCATTAACAGTCTTGCCAGTGTTGTAAGTGATTGGCTGTTAGTTTATAGTGTTGTGTAGGGTTTTATTAATTGAAGGAATTTAACAAAACAGACGTTTTATATATGGTTTTATACAGAAACTGTTGTTTAGTGGCCTTTTAAGTTATTTTTCAGTGTTGTAAGTTACTTGTAGCGCGCTGTTAGTGTTGTGTAAGGTTGCTTAAACTAAAAGTAGTTAAATTTACAATAGCTTGTTATATTTTATGTGAAGAAAGTTGATTTTAATGGCAGTTTAAGCTTTGCCATTGTTTTCAGTGCTTTAATTACTTGAGCAGTGTTGGAAAAGCTCTTAGAAATTTAAAGTAGACAGTAGTTTAAAAGGCTGAACATGTAATAACTTGTTAGAAAACTAAACAAGAACTCTTGGCTAATAAAAGCTAAAGATATCTTAGAAATTCCCACACATACACAGCTCTTAAAAATTTTTCCTGATCTTAGCTATGTTTTAAATAAATGGCATATACTCCTAGCTAATTATAAGCCAACAGAACAGCATAAAAATGCTCATATCGAAGCACAGCTCATAGCCATCTTTAGCACAATTTGCGTTTAATGAACGTTTTGCAACACTGCTCCACATATTGCAAATTATATCAATTTGGAAGCAAATTTTATGCATAAACAGAACTGCCAGTACAAGTGTGTGTGTGGCAGTTGAACATATGCAATGCGGCTATAATAAAACAACAGAGGCAACAGGACGATGGGCTGCAAGTGGGCGTGGCACTGCAGCCCAGCAGAGTCAGAGGAAGGCAGCAAAGACTGCAAAGCTTGTTAAAATTCATGTAATGCATTAACTGAAGAACAACACAACCACAAATTACACACAATACACAGCCCCAAAAGAGGGGGGCAGGATGGTAGGGGTGGGTTACATGGGCAGGGCGGGGGGGCAAAGGGTGGTTAACAGAGGCTGATGCCGTCATTTTGGCCAAGCAATGTCGAAAAGGCCGACGGGCTGCAATGAAAAGGCAATTAAAGCGCAGCAGGCAACAGACGCAACAACAGCAACAACAACAACAACAACAACACAGTAACAACAACAACAATCACATCAACAACAACACTAAATTCGTAGCCAGAGATGGAAGTTGTTATTGTCATCGTTGTTGTTGTTGTTGCAGCAATCAATTGCATGCTTCAATGGACAAATGTACGAGCATAGACTGAGACTATGAGAGAGGTAGAGGGAGAGAGGAGGGTAGGGAGCGGGGTAGGGACAGGTAGAGCAAGTCACAGATAGACATGCCTGATATGAACGCAACGCTTCGTCGTTTGTCCAACGCGGACAGCTGTGGACGGACAGCGCCTAGATGGATTCAACTAGATAAAAGGCATCGGTCTCAGCAGCAACAACAACAGTACACTGAGAAAAATTACATACAGTAAACAAAAAAAGTAAAAGAAATGTAGTATTCTAAGCATACCTGATCTTAGCTTGGTCTACGAATTTAGTATTTATTTTTAATGTTTTTAAACTAATTATACAATAAAATTAACTATTAAAAATATTTATTTTAGGTATGAAATTTCTAGCCCGATTCTAATCCTATGAATAATTTATTGCCAAGTACTTAAATCAAGCATTCCCTACGCGTTTTAAGAGCACACAGTATTAAACCCACTTTGATTTATTCTAAACACCAACTCCCCACTTTTTCGCCCAGTGTAGCTAGCTGAACATAAAACTGTGCACCGCATTTGGCATGCTTGACTGCGACCGAGAAGTTGGCCCAAGAGTCATGCTCTCTGGTCTCTGCTCTCGAGTCGACGGGTCTCTCAGTATCTATTGGATTGCGTCTTCATTCGCCGCAAGTTGTTGCAGTTGTCGCAGTTGTTGTTGTTGTTGCTGCTGCTGTTGCAGTCAAGTGGAACGGCAAAAACTTGTTAACTTTTAGCTGCAAAAGGTTTGGGCCACGTTGAGTCAATCAAGCGTCAGCTTCAGCGACTTAAACTTCAAGTTGTTGCAGTTGTTTAAGTTGTTGTTGTTGTTGCAGTTGCTGTTGTTGTTGCTGCTGCTGTCGGGGCGTCAATTAATCAAGCGCAGAGGCATAATCATTGCAATCAAGTCATTTTTACCTGCTGCATTTTTCGTTTGAGAGATCGCTTAATTGTCACTTGACAGCAATTAACACAATTTTGCCGTAGTCATAACAACTTTGGTTACGCCCCAAAAAGTGGTAGCTTTCGTATGTGTGTATGTGTGTGTGTGCCTGTTTGTCTTTTAAACTATTTGATATGCAAATCTGGTTATCTACACCCTTCAATTTGCTATTGATTACTTTAAACAAACATTTAGCTTGTTAAAAGTCAAAATATTTAATTGATTTCCTATCTCGACAGTTATTTATTTCACATTTTTCAAGCACAAACATTGAATTATCGTGCACTTGAAGAATTTATCGATTGCAGCTACAATCGATAGCACTTCTTGGCTTAGCTCTTCAAAAAGAAAACTCTGGTTTAAGTAGCAAGTCCAAGTTCTGGATTGCAACTTAGTTTTATTTGTTGTTGAGCCAACTTTTGTGCTATCTCTGCCAATAAACGGCTGCAAACTTGCTCCACAAATAGCAACAACAACAGCAACTAATGCAACACACTTTTGAGAGTTTTGCAATTTGCATGCTCTCTAGCAAAAAACTAATCAAATGGGGTATATTATTCACTTATTAAGAACCTAACAGCTGTTAACTTTTAACATTAACGCTGCTAAGCAGCTGTTAACGCAGCCCAAAGAGCGGGACGTAAGCAAACTGTAGCCCATTTTAGTACCTTAAAAAAAATCTATTCACTACTCTGCTTGAGCTGCATAAGAACTAACTAATTTAAAGCCCTTTATTATTTAAAACATAAGTTTAGTTAATGTTGGCTGTAAAAACTGATGTTTCCTCAAGCCTTTTATTTAAAACAGAATAAAAGTTGTTGTAAAAAAAACATTCATTCCACTGCTGTTGGTCATGAATTCTTGGCTGAATTCCTTTTTAATGGGTATCCCAGAGTTGCAAATGCCTAAAGTGTTTTTGCTTGTATCTTTTCGTTTCGTTTCGTTCTACAGCAATTCTTCTTCTCTTCGAGTGGGGCGAAAGAGAGAGCGAGGGTAGAGTAGTGGAGAGTACACTGTAGCGGGCAGAGCCACACTGTATTCTGTACAATGTGCAGGGGAGAGCAGTGGAGAGCTATACTGCACTGCCCTCTTTCTCTCCACTACCTTCCACTTCCCCTACCACATTGCCATTCTGCTGAAGTGCTTGGCTCTTGTATCCTCGGGGCCTTTTGGCTGCAGCACAGCATACTTTTGGTTTAATGTTGCAAAAAGGGCACAAAAGCCAGACGAGGCACAGCAGCAGACTTGCCACACACACACACAAACACATACAGCTGTATCTACACTCAGTTGTCTGTGTATAAAACACATTCAGTTGCCTTCGCTGATGAAGTTGAACAATTTCCAAGTGGAAAACGGGCCAGCAGATTGTGTGGAATGAAGCAGCTACTAGTCAGGATTTGCATAGCTGTGCCACAGCACTACACTCCCCTCCATGCCCACCTCAATCCCCGCCCCTTGGGGCAACAACAAGCAATCAAACTGCGACAAGTTTTTTCTGGCACTGGCGACACGCAGAAATTTTCTACGCTAATTTATGATGGGGCGCCCATAAATTTATGGACTTGCCACAATGTTTGCATCCCTCTTTGGCTCTATCCCCTCTCTTTCTCTCCCCTTCTTACTGGCTGTTGCACTGTGGCCCACTACTTGTGCCACACTTGCCACTAGCAATTAATTTTCAATTAAGTCGCCGAAATAGTTAATTTATTTGGCATCAGACAAAGCAGAGCAGAGCGGAGCAACGCAGCGCGCTACCTACGCAATTTTCCCATGCTTATAATTCGCAAGCAGTTCAAGCGCATAAAAGGAGCAGCAAAAAAAGAACAGTTAGCCGCCTTTTTGGAAATAACCCAAGCTTAATTGCATTTTAATTTAATTTTTTTGGGCTTCTTTTCTTTGGCCATTCCGACGAACCGTAATCAAGGCAACGAGTTAAGCCAACACATAGCCATACCCATAATCTGGCTAAAAAGAGTTTTCAACTCTTTCACTTTGTGCCGGACCCTGTTGCTGTTGCCACTCGATTGTCTGCCTTTCTCCTCATCACATGGCCAAGATTTATGAACGCCTTTTGCGCTTTAAATTGAATTCAATATTTTGCCAACGTTTGTTGCAACAAGACACATTTTCATGTTGCTGCAACGCCAACACCAACACCAACTACACCGACAGCAACAACAAATTGTTTCTCTGTTCGTTTTGTTGACAGTTGCATTTTATGACCGTTGCTTTCTTTCTTTCTTTCTTTTCTTTCTTTTCCCCTTTGAAAATTGATTTTCCTTTTACCTCGTTTGTGTTTGGTGTGTGTGGGTGTGTGTAGAAGGTGTGAAAGGCGCCCCCACTGAAAAGCAGACAATTGATTCGTTGTTTCACCCTCCCTTCACCCACCTGCCTGTTTTTCCGCTTTTCCTTATTTAAATGCAATAAAGTTACAAACCTGCAAAGAAAGTAGAAAAAATTTAAACAAATTTTAGTAATATGTTGTTAGAGTAATTAACAGCTATATAATTTGTAAACAAGTCAATAAACAATCCTAAATTTGTTAACAACTTTAAATCTACCCACAACCACAAAAAAAACTGCTTTATAAATTTACGTTGTTTTAGTGCTTTAAAAGTTTTACTACTTTTTTTGGTGCTTTAAGTGCCTACTACTTTTTTACACAGCAAAAAAAAGTAACAACTATGAGTAGTAAACTATTTGATCTTTGTATAAATCAAATTTGTTAGGTTTTTGTTGTTTTCTTTTCTTCCTTGTTTCGCACAAATCAACAATTGAAGTTCATGTGTTGCAATTGTTGTAGTTGTTGTTGCTGTTGTTTTTGCCGTTGGGGGCAATCATCATTACAAAGTGCTGAGGTGCAGCACTCTTGGCGGCTGTCAAGATAAGTTGCGCTCTTCTGGTTTTGCTCTTTTATTTTTATAAATCTGCAAAGCAAGCAAAGTCAGGCAGTTAACCAGCTCAGTTGAGTAGAGTTAAGTTCAGTGAAGAGAGCGAAGTAGGATGAAGAGTGGAGTGGAGAGTTAACTGAACAGCGGCGTAAAGACTGTAGTGGAGTAGTGTAGTGGAGAGTACAGTGGAGTTCAGTTCAATCAAGTCTTGTATGCGGAGTGCTCTGATTCCCCCTCGCTCCCCTCTATGGGGTGGCAACAACAATGACGCCCCTCTGAAAAAAAGCAAAAAAAAAAACTGAACAAGTAAGAAAGGCTACAGTCGATCGAGCCGACTGTAAAAGACCCCGTACTCCCATAGTATTCCATTTTATTTAAATTAAAATTTTCAAATGAAATTTAAAAAATTAAAATTAAATATTTACATTTTGAATTAAAATTAAAAAATAAATAAATTAACAACTGTCATAGTCAGCACTCGAACCCGCGATCCATGCGAAGGTTCCACATTGCGCCGCAACTCTATCAGTTGCACCACACCCCTCTTCTATCATTCTTCCGATTATTTCCATATAAGTATGTGCACACATACATATGTGTGTATGTATAGCATTGGTCGGCGCGGCCAGCGGCTCCGGGCAGCGCTGCCGCCAGCAGGTAGAGAAAACGTTCGAACATATGTTTGTATGTTTCTGTGTTTGTTTGTATGTGTTGCGCGCATGCAGTGATTTTGCTTTAAAATAACTTCGACTTTGAACCGTAATTTCTCTGTTGTTTGACATAGGATTTTGATGCCACTTTCAGGAAAGTTAGAAATAGTAATTCTCTAAGCGTATGTTAAATTACAACACTGTACTATTTGATTTAATGCCTGAACAAAGGCGTTGAAGCTGGAGAGTCTTTTATTTCTGATGAGCAAAGGGGGCGTGGCAGCTCAAAATTTTGAATGGCGTTATATTAAGGCTGTCTCTAGGAACCTGTATACCAAAATTTGTGCTCCTAAGTGCTATAGTTACTGAGATATTCGCCTAAAACACAATTTTTTTCGAGGTGTGTCTGGTTTTTTGCTCATTGCGGGGGCGGTAAGGGGCGTGGCAACAATTTGAAATAAACTTGATCTGCTCGAGAAAATAACGGACTTACATTCCAAATTTGGTGTCTCTAGCTCTTGTAGTTTAAAAGATCCAGGTGTTCATACGGACGGACGGACGGACGGACAGACGGACAGACGGACAGACGGACAGACGGACATTGCTATATCGACTCGGCTGTTGATGCTGATCAAGAATATATATACTTTATGGGGTCGGCCACGCCTCCTTCTGCCTGTTACGCACATCTCGCTTCTGACAAACTTAATAGACCCCCTTTACTCTTTTTTAAAGAGTACGGGGTCTAAAAATGTTTTTCGTTTGAGTGCACAAAATGCCGACGTGCCGATTGTTGTTGCTGCTTTAGTTGTAGTTGTTGTTGTCGCCGCCTCGCCTGCCAGAGGGCGCTACATTGTCGATTTTATTGTAGTTGTTGTTGTTGCTGTTCGCAAACAATTTTGTGCTTTTGTTTTGTTACTTTTCGACATCGTCTCCCCCGTTCTCTCCTTTGCCCGCTGTTTCTGCCGTTCCATCTCTGTCCCTCTTGTGCGCCCGTCAATTCAATTTGAAGCCATTTAGCATCAATTTGCAGTAATTTGACGTATAAATTATGTCAAATTGCCGAGCAGCTTGTCATTGAGTGTATTCTGTAGCTATATCGTTGTAGTTGTTGTTGTTGTTGCTGTTCTCACTCACTCACTTAATGCTTTGTTGTTATCGCCGCTGCCTTTGCACCTTTTTTCAATGACCGCTCGCACAGATTGGCTCAGGTAGAGAAAGAGAAGGAAGAGCAGAGGTGATTGCTGGCGATGGCGGCATCATCATCGCATCGTATTGCGAGGAGAGTTGGTTCCAGTTCCAGTTCCAGCTTGTTTCCATTGTATACGACTTGGGTTTATTTTCTGCTCTTCTCATTTTTTTTTATATTGGACACGTTTCGCACTGTGCGAATTTTATTTTCGCTTGTCGACACAAAAGAATTTCACTTAACACACACACACACACAGAGAGCTCGTATAAGCGACACATGGATGCCGAAAAAAGGGTCCAAAGACCTGAACAACAGAAGACTCAAGAGTCCGACACTAAAAGTGCCCATAAAAAGGTCCGATATACGAACGCACCTATGTGTGTATATTTATGCATGCGTGTGTATGTGTGTGTGAGCTAGCAGAGGGGAGGGAGAGAGATCGCAGCAGGGGCAGCAATCTTTACGCTTTTGTGAATGTTAACATTCAAAGATATCATCGAAAAATTCACTGGAAATATGCCTTGCTACGATACAATAAAAATGAAGTAGGAAAGACTGCAGTTGAGCGAGCCGACTGAAAAAGACCCCGTAGTTTATTTAACCATTTTTAATGAGTACTTAAATGTATATTAAGATATCTCATTAAACATTAAAACTAATTTAGTTTCAATAATTATTAAGAGTAGACTTAGTTTCATTACAAATGTGGGCTGTCTGTTACGCGTATTTTGCTTACTGGCAAATCTAACAGACCACTGTACTCTTACTTAGTACGCGGTCTGAAAAGGTAGCGATGAGAGCAAGGGGCGAGCAGAATGAAGAGAGAAGCAGTCGCAAGATCAATGTGGCTCCCACCAGTGTAAGAGAGTGTCTGTCTGTGTGTATTTGTGTCTGTTAGTGATTGTGAGCTCCCCTCTACTTAAGGCTCGGTTCGACTGTCGAGAGTTGACTGTCGTCTCGTCTCGGATCTGCTGCCGCTGCCCGCGACGCTTCGTTCTCCCTGGTGTATTTTGTCGCCTCTTTTGTGCGGATGAGTTGCCGTTCACGCGTCGTAAACTCGGTAGCTGCTTCCAAAGAGGCGCTACAAAAACAACAACAGCAACAAAGACAATGGAAATAACAGCCACAGCAGCAGAGCAGCAGAAACAAAAACAAAACGAGTCTAAAATTTCCGCATGCGCCGCTTGTTTTGTGATGGAAGGGAGGCGTGGAGAGTGGAAGGAAACATGTCATCATCATGTCCGTCGCTCCACCCTCTATTTCACTCAAACTCATGCTCTGACTCCTTCACACCCATTTAGTGGACCCCTTAAGAATGCAGGTTTGTTTGGCTTTCATTTCTAGCAATTTGAAGAATTTTCATTTGCATTTTAATTAAGTGAATGGACGCAAGGGGTGGACGCTTTCTTCAAGTGGGGGCAAGAGAGACAGAGAAAGGGAGACTAGCTCGCTGGAGCAGCAAAACTTTATTATCTGTACAAGCAATTATGCATATCATAAAACACTTTAAACATTAATGAGCCCCAGCAACGCCAGCCAGGGCCGTGCCTGGCCAGGCCAAACCATGCCGGGCCGGGCCAAAAAGCCCAAGTCTGGGACCCAAAAAACCCAAAGCCAATTCATTGCGCTGTCTCAGATGCCCAGTTGTGTGCTCAAGCGACGCTCGTTTATTCATTCATCCACTTAGGCGCAGAGACAGAGAGTAAAGAGTGCGACGAAAGAGTGGGAAGGGGAGACGGTGGCAGCCGAACGCCCCCAACTGTTTCAGTTAGTTATGGCAAAGTCAGCATGTTGCCACTTTATTGCCTGCTTTACATTTCTGTTAGTTTAGTCCGCGACCGGAGGCTACAAACTGCTGTGTGCCTCTGTCTATGCATATGTATGAGTGTTTGAGAGCGCGCACATGTGTGTGTGTGTGTTTGTGTGAAATCGTGTTATGTTTTGCGGCTAAATTAAAATTCGACTTAATCGTTTAAACATTTAAGAGGCAAGGCCCCAAAGCAAAAGGCAACATCAGCAGCACCAGCAGCAGAAAAAACAACAACAACACAGCGGCAGCAGCAGCAACTAAAACTACTCCACTCCTTGTTGTAGTTGTAGTTTGTAGTTTTGCCTTATTTTTTTTCTTCTTCGACTCTTCGTTTTCTGCATGCGCAGCGCAGTCGCACAGTCCAAAATAGCAACAGCTTATTGCTGTCTCACTTGAACGCTCTGTGAGCGTCATAAACAAACATGGCTGCTCCTGCTGCTGCTGCTGTCGCTCGCTCTTTGGCAAAGCAAGTGCAGTGGAAGAGAAGAAGAGAGCCATGTTTCAAAGTGGAGTAGGGGAGAGTTGTTGTTTTGTTGTTGTTGTTGTATTGTAGGCAATTCCAAAAGAGAGAAGAGTGTGGCGCATATTCACTTTGTTCGTTTATTCCTTACTGTTGCTGCTGCCGTTGCCACTGCTGTTGATGCCCCGAGGAGCCGCCGCACAATTCAAATGTTAATTAAAATTTAAAAGCTTAAACTGTGCAAATTGTAGCACAGAAGCTCTGCAGAGCATTTGCGAAAGTGGCAACGGCAACGGCGGCGGCAGCAGACAATGATTTATTTGCTGTCCGACTGTCAACGTTGCCTTTTGTCATTTTAATAAAATGAAATTATTGCATTTATTTTTCACAAACATTTTATTTATTTACGTTTGCATAAATGTTTGTCTGTGTGTGTCTGTGTATTAATTAATTAATTGCATGGCTTGCTGACAGAAGCTCAAGCCACAGTATATGCACGTGCTGAAAATATAAATAAAGTTAAACATGTTGGCCTAAAACGTTAAGCCAACAAATGCAGCCGTCATAAACGGCAAGCCAAGCAATATGAGCATGTACAACAGCAACAATTGTCAACAACAACAACTTGTTTCAATTAACTGCTGTTTGCAGCCGTTGCTATAAAACTCAAATGGCTGGCAAAAAAAAAGCTCAAATCCACACACAGACAGTCACACACACAAGGGCATAAAATACGGTATGCACAAAGTAGCAATGAAAATGTCATTACACAGATTTATTATGCATACACATACACTCACATAAATATATGTGAATATGTATTACACACACACTCATAGACTTATTCGCACATGTATTCATACGTATGTATGTATGTATGTGTGTAAACATTGTGCGATTTATGGCAAACACAGCACAACTAAATTTAGAGCAAACACTTGTCAACCAGTGTTGTAAAGCATTAAAGTGTTGCCAATCAAATTTGAATAAACTGAAACTAAAACGAAAATGTAAAACATTTTGTAGCTTATCAACTGCAAGTTTTTCCATTTTCCACATTTCCCCAATTGCATGCAAGCAGAATGTGGGCAGGGGGCGTGTCAACCAACTTGACAACGTTTTGTGCTTGTTTCGCTTTCGATTTAGTTATTATTTAAGTAGCAACAACATTTTTGTGGATTTTGTTTTACTTTCTTTACTTTACTCGTTTTTGTAATTCATTATTTGCAACAGTTTAACGCGATTTTGACATGCAACATTTGGTTTGGGGGCAAGAAAAAGCAATCGCTGAGGAAACCAGCAACAACAGCGAACGGTGTACAAAAAGAATTCTAATTGAGGTGCCACAACATGCGAGCCAAACCAGCAGCAGAGGCAGAGGCACAACAGCAATAGCACCGACAACAGCAGTGAAATGTTGCTGATAGCAATCAACATCAATTAAAGCAGCTGTCTGTCTCTTAGTAGTTGCTGTCGCTGCTGCTGTTGTTGTCGTTGTTGTTGCTGCCGTGTAATTATATTTGTTGTTGCGCCTTTGCCATTAAAATCATCGTCATCATCATAATCATCTTTGACGTAGTTGTTGTTGTTGTTGCTGCTACTCGACTAAGCACTGAGACATTGCAATTGCAACCGCTGCCGCTACTAGCGACAGCAACATGTTGTTGCTGCCCCTGTGTGTATGTGTGTTTGCTTGTTGCTTTTCGCCTGATGGCAACTACTGATAATTATAATCCGCTTGTGGTTAAAATGGTGTTGCCTACCTTACTGGCGATAAGCTCGCATGAATAATTATGTTGCCAGTTGGCGAGTTGTTGCTCCTGCTCTTGTGGTTGCTGCTGTTGCTGTTGCTGCTGTGGTGGCTGCTGCTTGTCACTGTTGCTGGCCAATGCGCGACAACTCATGAATAATTAATGCACTGCCTGACGTTCTCGCTATTTCTGCTGCTGCTTGGCTTGTAGCTGTTGTTGTTGTGGTTGCTGCTGCTGCTGTTTCTGCACGGCAGCAACTTGTTCTTGTGCCGAGTTTGCTCGTTGAAATATATTTTCAATTATAGCAGGAAATCGTGAATTACACTGGGACTCTACTGCTGCTGTTGTTGTTGTGATTGTGGCATTCACTGCTGTTGTTATATTATTTTGATTAAACTTGACATAGTCCCCCGTCAACAATGTGACGGTTGCTGCTGCTGTCGTCGCATCACGCAACTATTTAATATATAAAATACTTACATAAACGACGCTAGTCTACTTTAACAAAATATGTGAAAAATTTGCTCACATTGGCTTTTTGAAGCTGCCGACAATAATTAACACTTGAATAGCAGCAGCAGCAGCGACAACAGCAACACAAAGGGCCACTGAGTGTGTGGCTGTGTGTGACTGTGTGTGACTGTGTGTGTGTATTTATTATCAACTCAATTTGCATGAAATGCATGCACATCACATTGCAAATTTCTACTTAAAAGATATAGACATTTAGCAAGTCTAAACGGCAGCATAAAGCAGACAATTGCCAGTCACAGCAGCAACACAATGACAGCAACTGCAGCAACAACTTTGCAGGCAGCTTAGGACTGACAACGAGGCTTCCTTTGATAGAGGATTAAACTGATGTATTCGTAATTAATTTTTAGCTTTCCTTAGCTATAAATATTTAATGATATTTTGCAGCTTTCTCCCTTTACCTGACTTAAAGCCCACAAATCTTTACAGCAGCAACATGTGTAATTTTTGTGACTACAAATCTTCATTAAAAAGTTTTTATAGCCTAAAAGCAAAACTTAAAGGCTTAAAGAGGCTTTCAAACTGGCTTAAGGTTTCAATAACTATTTATTAATGTACTTTTTACTATATAAAACTTGCTGCTAGCTTTCATTTTAGCAGCACACTTGGCATAACTTTGATTTATTAAGCTGATGGTCCCATAACCATTGCTATCATCGTGATATGTCCAACGGACAGCTGGGATTTGTCGAGTCTCTGGTAGCCACTGCTGCTGCCACTGCTGCTGTATGACAATGAATTCCATTTCATTTCCATTCCATTCAACTGAGAGACAACAATTCGCAGGAGACAAACTCAAAGTGGAAGTGGAAATGGAAGTTAAAGACAAAGTCAAAGTCGGAGTTTGGATTCGTAGTCAGAGTCGAAGCTGTTTGTCATACCAAGTGAAATGGCTTACATGCATTTCACCCCCTCCCTCACAGCCCCTTCAACTGCACCTCTCTTGCGGCATATCGTGTTGAGGTGTGCTGAGCGATAGCATCTTGCATAAAATTACTGACAGCAGCAGCAGCAGCAGCAAAGGAGGCAAGCAGCCACCAGGAGCAACAGCAACCACCAGCAGCGTCGAGAGTTGATGCTGTGCCACTGATAGCCTCGAAATTGTTGGCAGTTGCAATTTGCTGTTTGGAATTTTAAGCGAGCCAACAATAAAGCTGGTCAACACCGTGCCGACGGGGCCAAGAGAAGCAGAGCCAAACCGACAGACAGACACAGATAGCAACATCATTCTCATGCTCATCAGCAGCAGCAGCAGCAACAGTAACGGCAGCAACAACAGAGCTGGGAGTAGAGACGATTGCACATAAAAGTCAGCAGGCGGTGCTGATGTGTTGCTCCTGGCTGACTGTCTGCCCGACTGACTGCCTGCCCGCCCGACGCCCTCCCACCGCCCCTTTGGCATAATGTTTCCTGCGCCCTGCTGCTGCTGCTGTTGGCTGTGTATTGTATGTTGCTGCTGCCAGCTTCGTTTGCATTTTATGTCAGTATATTTTTTTGCTGTCTTTTCTTTTTGTGCCTTTCAGTTTATTTTTTTTCTCTGCTCTCTGCTGCTGTTTTGTTCATTTCAATTCAATTTTTTGCGCTGTTACTTTTTGCATAAACTCGAAAAAAGCGAAAAAACAACAACAACAACAACAGCAAATCGAAATAAGATATAGACGGAGGCAGCTACAGCAACAGCAACAGCACGATTTATGTTAATCAGACAACGGCAGCAACAGCAACTGGGCGTACGGGGGTGTGGCACAGGCGGCAACTGGCTGTAGGTGGGGGGGGGTTCAGTGGGAGGAAGTGAAAAAAGCGCCAGGCAAATGCATTCAATCATATTTTATCTCAGTCTTCCTGTCTCCCTCTCTCTTTTGGGTTATTATGTATCGCTTAGATGCCTTGGCGCACTTTCCGATTGCTTTGAACTGCACGAGGAGGTAGGGAGGAGGAGCAGTGTGAGGAGCTGGCTTAGTTTTTAGGGGGTTTCTGCGCTAAGTGGACAGATTTCTGGAGCAGCGCCAAGCAAACTCCAAGTCGCAATCTTTATCCACGTTTTAGTTTCTTTTTTTTTGCCATTTGTTTGTGGTCGTCGAATGCTTTTGTGGCCTGTGGTGAGATTTCAATTTGATTCGATATCGATTTGATTTCAATTTGCCAAATGCTTTGCTGCCATTTGCTGTGCGCTGCCGTTTGCCGTTTGCTGTTCGCAGTTGTCGCTGTCGTTATTGCTGTTGTTGTTGCTGCTGTTGTTGTTGCTCTTCGGGTGAAAGTTCGTTACTTTGTTAATTTAAATGGCATTGAGAATGGGAAAGTAATTGACTGTAGATTGTACAACAACAACAACAACAACAGCAACTGAAAAAGGCACGTCCCTGGCAATTGAGCAGCTTCTTTTGTTGCTGCTGACACGTCTTGAACTTATGATTAAATCAGCTAGAAATATAAGCTAATCAACAGTTTAACAGAGGAGAGCACAGCGCTTAACAGCGTGTTAACAGAAGAGAGTTAACAACATTCTACTAACTTTAGAAGAGTTTTAAGTAAGAGATCGAGTACTAAATAACTTTCCAGCCCTGTCAAAAATCGTTTAACGTCTGGCAAACCTAAACTAACTTAAATTATAAACTACTTTGTAGTTTACACTAGCAGCAGTTTAACAGAAGAGAGCCAAGCTCTTAACAGCATGTTAACAGACCAGAGTTAACAGTGTATGAGTTTTAACAAAGAGGTCGAGTCTAAAATAACTTTCCAACCATTTAAAAAATCTGTTAACGTCTACACTAACTTCAATTTTAAACTACTCTGTAGAGGAGAGCACAGCGCTTAACAGACCAGTTTTAACAGATTTTAACAGACGAACAAATATGTCGAGTACTAAATAACTTTCTACCCTATTTGAAAGTCAGGTTACATCGGGGAAACCTACACTAACTTCAATTTTAAACTACTCTGTAGGTTACACTAGTAGTAGTTCAACAGCAGAGAGCACAGCGCTTAACAGAGTGTTAACAGAACAGAGTTAACAGTGTTTAAACTTTAACAAAGTGGTCGAGTACTAAATAACCTGCCAACCCTTTTGAAAATCAGTTAAACTAACTGAAATTTCAATTCATTTTGTAGTCCACACTCTGACCCCAATAACAAACTACAATACTACAATTATTCAACGACTGTAAGTTGTAATTGAACTTTAATTAAATCAAGTTGTTTGGCTTAATCCGCTTTGGCCAACAAAGCTGTCAGTTTGAAATGGCAATAACATATAAGCCGTGATATAGCTGGTATATTATAGCGTGTATTTAACTGATTTATGTATCATAATTTGTGTAACAAAGCGTTGAGTTTCAATTAATTGTGAAACAAATTCATATGCAGATGACAAAATAATAATAATAATAATCCCATTTACTTACAAATTCACAAAGTCGAGCTGATTAAATTAAACACAAACCTGAAACGATAGCAACAGAGAGAATGGAATGATTATTGTTAATGAATTTTAATTGGCATATCGCATATAAATTTATTTAATTAATTTTATTTTTATGCACACATATTTTGATAAAAATCAATTATTTGCATTTCAAAGTGAGCAAATAAAATTGACGCACATTTCATGAAATGAAAGCAAATAAATTTTAGCACTTAATTTTCTCTCAGCGAACTGCATAATTTGTACACACCCCCATCAAACAGACATAAAACATTTAGTTTGTAGCGTGTTTTTTGGGTGCTTTGCTGTTTGCCTGTTTTCCGCTTTTCATGCGCTTTTCTTCTACCATAAAACACAGAATTAACTGCGTAAAGTAACCCAAAAAGTTCCTTTGGTTTGGGGTTGGGATGTTTCAGTACAGGAAAATTTAAAATAGAAAATTATAATGCAGCCAACATTCAAATAGTTTATAAAATTATTTCTGTTAAGCAGCAGACCTCTCTGTATTTTTCATTATGTTAAACTAAGTGCGCTGTTGCTAATACTTGCCTGCTATGTTAAATAGTCTTTTAAAGACAGTCAATTAACATGCTGTTAGTAAACCAAATTCCTTGGCTGCAGTGCTGCCTGCACTTAACATTATGTTAAGCTAACCGCGCTGTTAGTAAAACTAGTCTTCTCTGTTAAATACAGTCAATTAACATGCTGTTAGTAAACTAAATTCTTAGCCATTTTAGTGTTAATTTTTGTGCCATTTTAGCTATCATTTTGTTGCCTTGAAACAGCCTTTAAATTGGTCAGCCTGCAACTGACCAACTGGCTAAGAGACAGACAGACAGAGGGACAGACAGACGTACGTGCTGGCAGACTGCCTGACTTCTGCTGTTGCCTCTTCTTCCACTTATTTATCTGCTGCTTTTTCTACAACTTTTACTGTATATTTTTTTTTGCTTGTTTCTAGTTTCCTCGCCCTGAAAATAATAATAATGAAACAAACCAAATGAAAAAGGGAAAAAAACACACAGTTTGTGCTATTTTCATGCGCTTTTTGCGCCGGATGTGCTGCATAAAAATGCAACACACACACACACAGTACTGTGCACAACATTTTAAGCGAAAAAGTGTAAAAAAAAATGTAGGAAAATGTGTAATTTGAACAAAAGCAGCAACAGCAAGAAATGAAAAGAAAAACGCCGGCAAATGCTGCCCTTTTTCCACATTGCTTCCTACTTTTTGCCTTTGCCACTTTTCCTTTTCCACAACCCTACCCCTCCCCCTACACCCTTGTCTTTTTCCCACTCGTTTTTAGGGTCTCTTCTCTTTGCTGTTGTTGTTTAGCAAGTTGGCTAAACTTTTGGCCCAACGAAATGGCCGCTAGCGAAATGCGTTTTTGATGCTGTTTGGTTGCCAGCGCCACGCCCCCTTTTGCGCCTCTTTAGCTACGCTTGCATTGTTGGCGCTCTTGGCCAAAAAGTTTAAGCATTAAGCCACTGTCAATTATCTTTCTCTCCCTTTTGTGGCGCTTCCTTCGTTCACTCACGCAAATTCACAAACGATTTCCCCCCCTTAGCTGCTCCACCCTCCACTCCACCCAACTGTCTTTAAGCCCGTCGAACGTCTTGGAAAATTGAAACAACTTTTGCAATTACTTTCCGCAAACAAAACAAATGTGCGCGAGTCACGCAATCTGCCTACCTTTGCACACCCCTCAGCAGTCCCCTACGCCACCCCTGGCTTAACCTGCCACAGGCACTGTTGCATGACCAGGCAGGGGGTTGCAGTGGAGGTGGTTACAATAATTAACCAGCATTGTTCATGCACACATTCCATATAATGCTAATGACAATAACGAGTCACAACAAAATCCGCCCAAAAGGGCTGACAGCAGCTGTTGAAAGGTGTAGTTGCTGAGGTTCTTGGGGTGTTTAGCGGGTTTTTCTGTATCTCCAACAACTTTAAACAATTAAAACTGTGCTTTAAACACATTTTAAGCTAATACTTATAACATTTAATCATGTTGAAATGCTTAAAAATATTTATAAGTATTTTTTAACTCACTTTAACTTAAATGTTAACTAAAACTGTATTATTTATGTGCCTAAAGATAGCCAAACCACACAAATTCATTTGCTTTTTGCCCAAAAAGTGTTAAACCATAAATTCTACGTTTAATTAAAATGTCGAGTGTGTGTGTGTGTATACTTGTGTGTGTGTGCATTGCTTTTCCAATTGGTTTGCCCAATTATACTAACAATAATTTCAAAAGGGAAATTGTCCAAAAAGTTGCCTGCATTTCCAAATGCTGCTGTTGAAAATTGTGTACACATTTTGCGAAATATACACTCGCAAATACACACACAACACACACACACACACCTTGGACAATGTGAGTTGTGGTTAGTCACAGAGAAATGTGGCTTAAATATAAATGTCTCTGTGTGTGTGTATTTGAATAAGGACTAAGCGAGTCCTTTTTGGCAAAGAATTTATAAATCAACTTTTCAGTTGCTTGCGGGCAATGCTACAATTTTATTATTGCGTTTATTTAACTTGACCCGATGGATATGCATACATAAGCAGTTTGCGGCCAGCAACAGCAGCAGCAACAACAACAACAGCAGCAACAACGACAACAACAGCAGCAACAGCAGACGGCAGCAACATTTTCATTGTTTGCTGCTGCTGTGAATGGCTCGTAAATCCTTTAGCCGCAACCGCACCCACACCCACACACACACATGTAGCTACACCCACAGCTAACACACCCACGCACACACTTACACACACACAATGACTATGTGCTGTCTGTTGTGGCTGGCAAAATGTGAATGTGCAGCTTGGAACTGTAAGCTCTTCCTTTTTGCCTCTCCCTTTCTTTCTCCCTCTTGCTCTCTGTTCCTCATAAATATTCGATCTCTCTACATCTCTGTTAAATTGCATTATGCAATTCCCAACGAGTTGAACATTTACCTTCAGGCCACACACTTCACAGCCAACTGCCCACCTGTCTGTCCTTTTTGGCCAAATGGAGCACGCAATTCCATTAAGCCCTTTGAACCATTCCTGTGCCCCCTCCCTTTCACTCATTCTCTCACTTAATAATTCAATTATGTCACAATGCATTTAATGTGCTGAGTAAATTGCTAATTTCAATTTTACCTCATTTTGATAGGAAACACAACACATTTGACCAAGGGAGCATCGAGTGATTAAAATTGTTTGTGCAGGGTGTGAGTGCTAATCAAAGAGATGGTTTATCATTAACTGTATGAGCGTAATTAAATCATATTTATTTTTGAGGTATGGTCACCTTAAAAATGATGGTCACCCTAAATGAGTTATGGTCACCCTAAAATTAAAAATGATTCCCCAGGCTAGAAACGGTATAGTTAGCACAAGTGATGGTCACCCTAAAATATATTTCACTCATTTAACCCCTTTAAAAGTCGATTTGGTTACAATTTCCTGCTCTACTTGCCCACACATAACACCTTTCTTCAGTCCCCATTAAATTAATGGGTATCAACTGAGTTTATTTATTTTGCTTAGCTGTTTATTGCTCCCATTTGTAGAAATCGTTTTGCTCAGCAAATTGCTGCGGTTGAATTTATTTAAAAATTGAAAATAATCATAAAAGCCGCAGCAGCGCCGCCCACATTGAGTTCAATGTCTTTGGACATTGACCAAAAATAAATACTCAGCGCAAAAAATATATGAAAACTGTCAACAAATGAATGACGGACTGAGTGACTGAATGAGTGAGTGAGTGAGTGAGCAAATGAATGAATTGCTACTAAATTTAAATTAATTGCAAAATAAATTCAAAACAAATTGCTTTTATTCATGCACAACACGTGGCATATTTAAACAATGAGTGAGTAGATGTGTGTGTGTGTGTTATGCTAATTTTAAGGGGTAGGCAGGGGGGCAGTAAGGCCACACATAAGCCTGGACTAACTACTTACGGGAAGCTACTACTTAATACAAGCGACTCTTGTTAAACGCAACATTCAAGCATTGCTCTCGTTGTTTGCATTTCTACATCATAAATAATGCAAATTAATTAGCTTTGGAATTTATTTCACACTGCCCACTCGCAAATGTGTGTGTGTGTTGGTGTGTGGCAATTTACGCCAAAATGCTGGGTAATTTAATTGAAAATGGCAGCCTCAGGGGGCACACACAACAGACAACACAGAGAACAAACGCAGACAAAGGCCAATACAAGCACATACATATAGATAACAACAACAACTGAAACTACAACAACCTGCACATACATGTATGTTAAACCCATTGCTGTTGTTGCTGTTGTTGTTGTTGTACTGGGCACTTGGCACGTTCCGTGCCAGCGAAAAATTCTCATAATAATTAAACGAAAAACGCGTTGATTGCATGCAATTTGCATTTTACGACTACGCGACGAGGGCCACAAATGTCCGTACGTCCCAGTGTCCCACTGTACGTCTGACTGTCCCACCGTCTACCCGTCTCTGTGTGTATTTATACCTGGTCTGTGTAGTACCTGTGTGTTAGGGTAGGCCAACAGCTGCTTGGCTCCCAGCGCAGCGCTCAATTGGCTACTCAATAAGCCAACAACAACAACAAGCACAACAATTGATAGACAGACGGACAGCTCACACCTTTGGCTGTCTTCAACACACATTTAACCCCTACCCCCTCTACCCCTTTACCCCTTTACACACACACACACTCGCAGAACATTGATTAGCTCGATTAAGCAAATTAGCTTGGCAAATGAATAAGCACAACAAGACAGTTTCACTGGGCGCGAGTTAATTTAATTGCCTCAAAGCGAGTGAAAGGTGTGTGGGCTGCCAGGGTGAGAGCGGGGGGGAGTTGGTTGGGACAGCTGTAAACACAGCACCGCCCTCTTATCAAACTGCCCGCGGTGTGAGCTCAACTACTCAGCCAACTTATCAATCAAATCGCGCACTTTAAATTATTTTAAAATTTGCATTTATTTATTTACACATTTTATTCACAATTTGCTTTATTTATGCACATTTTACTACTCACTTTTAGTGCACTTTTCACTGTTCTTTATTTGCATACAGCTCCCATCAGTAAGTTGTCTTTTTTTATGTTTTTCCGGCAATTAAAACTTGATGTTTTTTTAGTTCATTTATTTATTTATAAACTCTCTTTTTTGGCATGCAAATACATTTTTTATACACCCATTATTTGTGCATAAATTTGTTATTAAATTAGTCACTAGCCATTTTACGTGCACTTCCGTTCTGGCCTCCTCTTTTAGCCTCTTTTTTTATGCCACTTGTTTAAATTAGTAACGCAATATTTATACGCATTCATTTGCTTATAGTTGTGCATAAAAAAAAGTTGTGTTCAATCAACAAACACACACACACACACAGCAAAAGATCAAAGAAAATTCACAGTTTCGATTTGCATAAGGAAAATCGTTGGGGCGCAAAAGAAATGTAGAAAAACCAACACACACACATTCAAATGGCCAACAAACAAACTACGCGGGGAAAATGCGAAAAACGCAGCAATTTTAATTGTGGACATGCACAAACATGTACATAGTACGCTCTACGCTCTACGCTCTATTTAAGCCAAGTTGCTGGGTGTGAGAAATATATAAACACATCATAAAGCATTTAGTTTAAAGTGTAGACGACAATCGGTTCATTCGATCGCAATTTATCAATTTGCCAAGTGATTTGTGGGGGTTTTCATAGTTGCAGCAGTGATTTAAATATTTTTAAAATTATTAAATAAATAGAAAACTATTTAAAGACGCTTTAAAAATTATATATGACATAAAATCGTTTAACATTTATGATCTATCTGCATTAAAAACACTTTATTTGATTAATAATTTTCCAAGTCTTCTAAGAAGCAAAAAAAATAGTTTTAAATCATCGATAAATTCGATAACAATCGATAGCACTGAAATTACTGCCAAATTCCTAGCATGTCACAAACTGATCACCCAAAACAAGTTACCCCACAGACACAATTCTAAGTATTTAGCCTACACTGCTCTCCTTTCCTTACACTCTGCTTACCTCACACTTTCTAGCGAATGTGGGCGTTCCACTCCACCCACCACCCCTCCTCCCTCTGTTGGTGCTCTGCCAATTCTTGTGAAGAATTCTTGATGCAAGATTTATATCCGTTTGGCGTGAATTCAACGTACAAAATTTGTAGCTTGCCAAATATTTTCAACACATTTTGCGGCTGGCTGAAAGTAGCAAATAATGACGATAATGATGATGATGATGATCATCAAGCATTATGATCATTATTATTAATGCGGTATGATGAAGTGCCAATAATTTTCTGGCATTTTGTAAAACTAATGTACTTCCATTTCTCTAAGCAGCAGCCACTTGCCAGTTGGCCATAATTTATGGCCAAAATTTGCATACAATGAGAAGGCGTCTAATTCCCCACCCCCCCCAGCCAAATTTTCTTAGCTGTCAAATTGAATTAGCGGTGTCAAAGACGTTACTTAGAGCCAAGTCGTGACAGCGTTAACTTAAATAAAATTTAATTAAAAGCGTTAAAAATAGTTTTAAAATAGCTGTGCCTCTATTTAATAGCTGGGGCATTAAAACTATGTTCAGCTTAGTTTTTATGTATTTAATTTTTAATGTGCAACATAATTTATGTTGCCTGTTGGGGGTCTCTGGTCTGGTCTGGTCTGCGGGGCGTGGCAATGCGCATTTTATTTATTTGCTGTTAATTAATGTCAAATATTTCAATAAACAATTAAAGAAATCAAGGCGAGCTGCTTTACGAGGGGGTGTGTGGGGAGCAGGGATTGTTTAAAGAAACGTAAAAAAATATGCAATTGAAATTTATGAATGCCGTTCGTTCGTTGCTTCGTTCGCTTTCATTTATTTCATTAATTTTTGTTGTTGTTGCACATTTCGCGAGCTGTTTCATGGTTCGTGGGGCATGAAATGCAATGGCAACCGGCTAAAACAACAGCAAAAACAACAGCAACAAAACTGCAGCAATAATAAAAAGTAATTTTTTTTTGTTGCTGTTTTGTTTTTTGTATTCAATGGAGTTGCAATAATCGTTGTTGATATTGTTGTTTGTTGCTGTTGTGTTGCTCCAACAATGGATACTTATTGTATTCATGTTTGAAAAGCATTTTAAGCGCTGAGCTGCAACAACAACAAACTGTTTGGTCTGTCCGTTGCTCATTTTGCCTCACCTTTAAATTGTGGGCTTTGCGGCAACCGGAACACGCCCATTATATACGCACACACTCACACACTTATACCCCATGTGTGTGTGTATGTGTTTATTCATTTTGTTGACCACCTCCTGCGGCTTTCCATTGCGTGCCAAAGTTGCCGCCTCTGTCTGGCCGCATGTCCTGCAACAAGCAACCTCAACAACTACTACAACCCTGGCAAAAATTGTATGATGCGGTGAACAAGAGCTCGACAGCTAAGATACCCTAGAAAGCGCTGTTAAAACTGTTACGGAATATGCTAAATAACATTACAGTAATAGTTAAGTAAGGCACGATGTTAAACTCAACTCTGTTAATAAAAATACCAGCAAAATGTTAACTAACAGCGCTGTTAGGGCACTGTTAAGTATATTTCTTGCACAGAAAAAGAAAGGGACGCCATTAAACTCATCTCTGTTAACATAAATAATATCAAAATGTTAACTAACAGCGCTATTAAGCTACTGTTAGGCACTTGTCTACCACAAGAAAGAAAGGGACACTGTTAAACTCAACTCTGTTAACATAAATACCAGCAAAATGTTAACTAACAGCGCTGTTAAGCTTCTGTTAAGCACATTTCTTCCACAAACAAGGCTTTAACAACTCCAAACCCAACTCGAAAAGTATCTTAGCCCCTACTCCACCACAGCTAAGCTCCAGCACTTTACAGGGTATCAAAATGTGTGTATACATGCTAAAAATGTGTGTTGTACTGCATGCAATTAACGTAACAGCAACCGCAGCATAAATGAAATATGCATGAAAACAATAATCAATGCAAAACACACATGGAAAAGAAAAGGAATACGAGCAGAGGAGAGAGGAGAAGGGGAGCAGCAGAGCAGCAAGTGTGGAGTGGCAAAGTAGAGGGTATAAGGGCTTTAAAGCCGTCAAGTGAACACAGAGCAATACAGTTTACTCGATAATATTTTAAGTGCCGTGTCATTAAAATCGCGTGCGTTGGCCCCTCACTGTTTTCGAGTGGGCGTGGCAGCACAACGATTTCAACTGGACTGCTAAACGAGCCAACTGAAATGTACAACAACAAAATGTATATAATAATAATTACAATAAATAAAGAAACAAAACAAAACAACAACACAAGACAACGAGCTGCCAATTTGGCGTGTCAGTTGTTACAGTTGAGGGAGCTCGGAAAAACTGGAAAAGGGGGGAACGGAGGGGAAAAAAATGTGATATGAATTTGAGTTAGCTTAGCTCTGTAATTAACTGGACTGGTACAAAAGAGGGCCGAAACCTTAACGCCCTCATCATTATCAACAACATCAGGCAGAGTAGGTACAGCATTATCATTATATAATCATCATCAGCTACATCAACATCAAAATCATTATTATTAGCCTACAGAAAATGAAAGAAATTGAAATGGGTCGTCGTCATTAGCAGCACAAACATAAAAGGCGCACTAATTAAAATTACAACAAAAGGAGCGAGAGAGAGAAGAGAGAGAGGGGGAAGGAGGAGCAGAGCAGGGTGGGTAGCAAGGAATGCAAAGAATGTCTATAATAGATAAACAATAATAGCAAACAAAACTCAGATACACAAAAACAATGAAAGAGCAAAAAGTAATTGAGTTGGCAAAAAGGACAAAAAAGAAAGGAAAGCGAATGAAGGGAGGAGGCAAAACAAGTGAAGAGGAAACAAAGGGAAGTGCGCATTAAAGTTGAAATAAACAATTTCCGGTTTATGCCCTTTTTTTTTTGGCACTAATTGAATTAAAAATGTGATTGTTAAATTTGCAGCAATATGCACATAATTAAAGTGCAAACAGCAGTCGAAAGAGTCGAGCGAAGAACAAGGATAAACTTGGCTAAGAGCAGACAGCTACAAGCGTCATATTAAAGCTGATTTGCCGCTTGACTTGTCAGCCAAAAGCAGACACCAACGCACACCAATACACACACACACACACACACAAATAAGCAAACAAACAAATAAACGAGAACAAACTGAAAGCTGGTTTTATTCGCGCATTTCGCATTTTATCAAGCATTACGTATACGACGTGTATGCTGCACAGAGTGTATATATATATATAGTTGTGTGTGTAGGGGTGTGCGAATTTGCTGCTGTGTAGGTGGCAAGAGCTTAGCACAGGAAGCCGGAAGGCAGCTGGAAGGAAAGCAGCATACACGAAACGTATGAGCGTCGGCACAGTGGAACAAATATGCAAATTGAATACATTAAAATGACAAAATAAAATAAATTTTCAATAAGCTCAAGTTGTGGGGTGTAGTTTGTAGTGAAAACTTGGCCAACTTTTGCTGTAAATCTCACATGAAATATTACACAATTTTTCTAATTTCTACAACTTTTTCCCTACAATTGTTGTGCGCTTCACCACAGTAGCGTCCCCTCTAATGTGTCCAGATTCAGTGCCTGCTGCTGCTGCTGGGCAGACCAACCGCAGCACCGAGCACATATCCTGGTCGTTGTGTAGCTCGAACTCGACCCAGGGCCATATTTTTATGCGCGTTCACAGCAGTTCCCTGCATGGCGTATCCGGTTGGCAGGGAGCAAGGAACGTAAACGTGAACGTGAACGTGCATGTCAACGTAACGCGCAATGCCAGCTGGAATTTACAGTGTTTGTGCCTCGTTCGTGCCCTCGCTCCCTACCGCTTTCTAGAGCTTCCTCATGACCCTATATGTTTTCCCTCTGCTGCTGCAGACTGTCTGCTGCTTATATAAAATATCCTGGCAGCTTGTGTGGCGCTTCCTGTGGCGCACACAGACACACACACACACACACACTCCCACCCTTTTTGCAACTGACGTACGTTGATTTTGTCGCAGTATCGCAGCAAGGAGTAACAACAACAACAAAGTGAAACCTCCTTTGCTGCCCCTCTCAGCCAGTCACCCTGGCTTTATTGCTGGGTGTTTGCCTTTGCTTTTGCTCTGTTTATTGTTTTTCCTGCTACTTTTTTTGTGCTGTGCCACAGGAAAACCTTTTGCGTGGCATGTTCCCAACTCTTTTGTTTCGACATTGTCAGGATTTATGCAACAACAGAAATATTTCTCTCTACTCTTTTTCACCGCTGACTTTTAACACACAAAAAAGTGAAATAAAAATGGGAATGAAAGCAACTTTAAAAGCTTGTCACATGAGTTGTGTTAAATTTGTGCTTAAATTATGCACAGTGCATAAATTAAATGTCAATTTTAATAAAGTCATTCCGTCGCTGAAGTTTGCCAAATCAAATGTACGTGCCAAGGGGAGGATAGAACGTGTCTGTGGTCGACACAGACTGCCAAAAGAAATTAAATTTTTATGAATCAACAATAACAACAACAACAACTAAAGGGAGACATAAGAACTGAAAGGCAACGCATAATGAAGTTTAAGTGTAATATAATGGGCATTCGACATGGAGGGCGTTACCCAGGGCTAGACGCAGTGACGCCGCCCTCTTAGGACAACCCCCAAAAAGTAGCAACAACAACAAACTGTGTGCATGTTCGTTCAGGTTAAAGTGGTTAAATAAACGCACGCGTGGCGACACAAATGAAACGTGACGAGTGCCACTGACAACAACAGAGGCAGAGCAACAACGATCGCACCCACCCCAAGCTAAACAGGGGTGCGGAGGGAGTGAGCTTGTGAGGGTTTGCTGGCTGGCATCAGGCGGCTTTCATTCGTGCCTCGCATACAAAAAGTCGCAATATAGCAAAGTCGTAGAATCAAGCACACGTGCTTCGCACTTTAATCATGGCACAGACAATTTAAAAAGGGGACTTTACATAGATTACACACTCAGAGACATGGCCTAAGCCTAAGCACTAAAGGGTCAAAGAAACCTATTGTTAAGCGTTACATTTGACAGTTTAATGCCAAGTGCTATTAGAAACAGCAAAGCAGCATTAAAAACACAAATGCTTAACGGATTGCCATGAGTATCAAACTGTAATAGATTTATAGACAGCATAACTAAATTTTAAATATTTAAAACTCCCTTCAAATCATTAGTTTTCTTAGTCCTTTGATAACCTTTACCTATAAAAACATTTATTTATATATTTAAACTTAAATCTGCATATCAGAAAACAACTTTGCCTGCCAACTTTTTCATTATTTTAAATGCTCGAAAAGTTTGTGAACTTTTCTACAACTTTTGGCCACACACATCAATGTGGATTTTACCGCTGACAAATTCCCAAATGCGTTTGACTGAACAAATTAACCTGTGCGTGTTTGTGTCTGTGCCGGTGTGTGTGTGTGTGTGCGGGTGTGGAAAACATTTTCATTTCCCATTGTGGTTCTTTAATAATTTATGGCATAACAACAACGTCAACGGCACAGGAGCCACATTAATAGCAAAATGACATTGCGTGTTTAGTTCAAATTAACCAAAAGTATTTTCAACTTAATGCTTCAATACATACAGCAGAAACACATGAAATAATGACTTCTTTGTGGTGTAGTCAGTCATGTTAAGGGTCAGGCTGATAAAAAGACACACGTCACAACAAACATTGACCTTTTTATGGCTAAACAGTGTTGATTAACGCTGGCAGCAGGTAAGAAAGCAGTTATTGTGCAAGAAAATAGTGTGTAATTGGGGAGAGAAAAAGGTAGAATTTAAAGTAACATACAATCAGTAAAATCAAGATTACCAGAGCTGTTAAGTGTTAAAAACAACACTGAATTAATTTATATTAATAATTATAGCAGTAGAAATGGAAATAAAGACATAACAAAGGCCACAACTAACAGTTAAACTCCTTTAAGCAGTAACAGCAGTTAAAATAACATAACAGACTGTAATATTAACATTAACAGAGCTGTTAAGTGTTAAAAGCAGCACTGAATTAATAATTATAGCCGTATAAATTAAAAAAAAACATAATATAAGTCACAACTAACAGTTAAACTCTTTCAAGCCCTAACAGCACTTTAAATAACATAAAATGTAAGCTAACAGTGCCTGTTAGTAACAGCAAAAGTTCAACTAACAGCAAGTCCTACAAAATGAGTTATTTGCCACATAAACGACTATACTTGACACCAAAATTAATCACACAAACGAAAGAAAATTCCTTGTCGTATGCTTTGGAAATTCCGCTTTGAAAACTTTTAGAAAACTTGGCATTTAGAGCAATTACATTAAATGTATTGAAAGAGAATGCCACAAACTTGGAAAACATGCCCATCAACTGCTCAAGCTGTGTGTTTCTGTGGCTTCTTTACAACACTGCATTTTGTTAATTAAAAGCACAAAACTATGCTGAATAATTAAATGAGCAAAGAGGCAGAAAGAGGACGAAGAATTTAGGGCTATAAGACTAGACATGTGTCAAAGGGATTTGTGAATTATTTCAGGTGGCTGAATTGTTGAGAAAAGTTTAAGGCAAAGACTTGAGATGCTCAAGTTGCTGTATCTATGTGTCGTATTTGTGTATACACTAAAACACGCCTCACAGCACAGACACACAACAGCAACAACAATGGTAAAAGGAGTACAAATACTTTTGACTGCTTTTTGTGGTAGTTTGATGTTGGTAGAGTCACAGACAAGACACAAGAGCTAAGAGTTTGTTGCAAATACATCTGTAGACTTTAGGCCGTAATAAAGGATTGCTGTTCTTGGTGTTGCTGCTGCTGCTGCTGTCGTTGGCAGCAACATTTGCCTGTTACTTTTGGCCCTGCGTCTTCCAATCAGTTAACGCCCACCAACAAACTTTAGTCTGCAACTCCGACACGTTTAAATATATGCAAATCAGCAGCAACAACTACAGCAACAATAACTGTGTTTCTCCTCGCCAAGTTGTGAAAATCAAATTAAGCAGCAGCAGCCAAAAAAAGAGTAGAATTCTGTTGTTGTTGTTGTTGTTGTTGCTGTTGTTGTGTCGCATGTCATGTGGCGCGTGGGCGTAGCCAGCAACTGTTGTTGTTGCTGCTTTTGGTGTACTGCGACAAATGCAGACAGTCAACAATGTTGCTGTCGCCTGGGCTGAGTGCCAACATTTGGATAACTTTTGGGCCAAACTCAAAGGCAAAAACTGCGACACTGAAGTGGCAACTTACAGCAGTTGCTGCCACTAGCAATAAGGAGCGAAAGAGAGGGAAATAAACTTGACAAACTTTGGCTTGCAATTTTCTTTTACTGTTTGAAGTAGTTGTGAGTTCTCTCTGTGATTTTCGTCCACCCAAAAAGAAGAAAAAAACGAAAGGCTTACGAGGCTAAAGTATTTGACGCCAAGCGCAGGGGTTTGGCAAAAGTGCAGGGTATAAAGGGGTTTTGAAATTGAATTGAAGTGTGCTTCAGTTTTGTGTTGTCAGGCAGAAGGAAGTAGTTAAGTGAACTCAAGGGAAAAGTTTGCTGTGAACGTCTAAAAGTGGGCAAAAAAAAACCCAAGGCAGGGAAAATCAAAAACACAGAGTGTGTACTTCTACCCCTTGCTTTTTCTACAAAGGGGTAGCCTGCGTAGCCAAATAAAAATCTATAAAATTTATACATTAAACAAACAACCACTGCGTGCCTATTTACAGGGTATATCAGACTTTTGTGGGCACTGTAAGCAGCTTTAAAATGTCAGCCAAGTTTACGACTGTTTCACAAATTTGTTTCAATTATTTTTATACAAATGGAAACATTTATTTCGATATTCAAGTTTTGTCTATAACTGAAAGGTCAGCGGAAACTTTGCTTTGCTATTAACTGTGGCTTTAACTGTGCGTGTGTGTGTGTTTGTGTGTGTGTGTGTGTTACACACACACTTTGTTTCGTAGCATAAAATCCCAGCAAATTGTTTGGCAGTGATAAATGTTTTGGCTTGTGACATGACAGTCAAAGTTTTGTGTGCCGCATGTTTATGCCACAGTTGATGACTGCCATGCCACAACCCTCAGCTTTACCTACTACCCCTGCTCCACTAACAAAGTTGGAAGCAACTTTCTGCTTGTTTTGATTATTTTTCTGGCTTCATTTCAGCGTTTATTTCTTTTTGACTAAAACAAACAACGCTGCCACGCCCACACCAAATGAAAGCAGACAGCGGTAGGGGGAGGGAAGATTTGTGGGATGGCCACGGCAACACAAATGTCAAGTGTGGTATGCAAATGTGGCAGAGTGGAAAATGCGCGGAATTCGCAGTGAAATAAAATGCGACAAACACAAAACACATAACAAATTTTCATGTGATTTTAATTTATTTGGCTCTCGAGCAAGCTGTTGTGTGTTAGCTGTTGCTTGCTTGGCAGCTAATTAAATACACACAGACCACAAAACAAAAGATATCCCAAAATTACGCACTAAGAGCAGCAGCGGAGACAGAGCAAAGAGCAGACAGTGGGCGCTATAAATAAAATGCTCAACGCTGCTTAACAAAGCAAACAAATTTAAATTTAAATAAATTATAAAAAGCCAACCACTCTTGAGCACTCGAGAGACAACAGAGGGAGAGGTAGGTAGAGAGGGGAAGAGGGAGATAGATAGTTTAATTTTGATGCCCAAAGTGGTCAGCGTCAATTTGTAGCAATAACAATTTCTCGCGCATTTTGTAGTAATCAAATTTAATTTTATTAGACAACGCAAAAAGTGAAAGAAAGCAGCAAAAATTAGATACGTTGAGTTTAAACAAACATAGCTATTAAATAAATAATCAAAAGAAAAAATATTTTAAGCCTTTGCCTGCCAAAATATACACTTTCCTACGTAGCAGCTAAGATATATACACTTGAGATGAAATATCTTTTAAGTAACAAGCTTAAAGCATCTCCAGAATGAGCGGCCTCGAGCGTCATAATTCATTGTGCTATATATACACATGATATATATATCTCTCTATATATATATATAAACATTTGTCTGTTTACAGCTTGCATATATTTCGCTAGAAAATCAAAAATTCATTGGCAAAGGCGCCGCCGTGATTATTATTTATTTAGTTTAAAAATTACATTAAGCATACGACGCGTTGAACATGTCAGCGCTGTCATTTAAGAGCAGGCAGGCAGACACACACACACATACTGTGTGTATAAATAAAAATATGATGGCTTTTTAATAGAAATTTATTTTAGCTGCGAGGCAGCAGCAAAAGGCGTTTAAAAGCTGAGCTAAGTTGCATGAAAAAGCGAATTAATCAGCTAAAAATAAATTTTGTATTATTTAAAATATTTTCATTGTAGATTTGCATTAAATATTTAAATATTTTCAACTCTTTTAAACAGTCATTTGATTTTAACTTTTTAACGGCACAGAATTTCGTTAAAAAATGCAAGAAAAGTCGCTTTAATAGGTTACAAATAAATTTAAAATATTACAAATAATTTCATTGTAGTTTTTCCTTTTTTCTTAAATATTTCAATTTTTTCAACTCATTTTCCTACTGTTAACAGCGCACTAACCAACAGAACTTAAGCAGTCTTTTGACTCTCATTTCTTTAAATTACAGGGTAACTTTATAGTCGTGTTTCTATAGTGAAATGATGCTAAATTGTTGTATTTTAAGAACTCTTAAAGCATTTTCATTTCGAGCTTCTCGACGTAATACAATTTGACACATGTTCGCCGCCGCCTTTGGGTGCCGTTAATTATACTGAATACTAAAAGCTGACTGTGAACTGTGGGAACGTTAGACGAGTGTGTTAGTGTGTGTGTGTGGGTTGTGTACTCTGTGTGTGTGTGTGTGTGTTTCATTATTATTTCTTTTGGGGAAAAACTAAATCGATCGATTCGCTCTCAAGTGGCGTAACTTTTATGGGCTGTGCAATCAAAAATGTTGTGGTTTTCATTAATTTTTGTGCGGTTGTTTATTTTGTGTTTTGTGTTCTGAAGTGAAACAAATTAACTTGTTTGTTTATTAAATTTAAGCGTTAGCTGGCGGGGTAAAAGTGATGGATTTAAAGTGTGTGAGTGTGTGTGTGTGTGTGTATTTAAAATAGCCAGCGGCTACAAAATTTTCATTGAAATTACTCGCATTTTGGATTTATTTATTTATTTATTTATGTTCTTTTTTTTCTTCCTCCGTCTCTCTCTCTCCGCTTGTTGCCCGCATTTTTTCACACGTAATTCTGACAGCTTTATGTGCGTATGCGTATGTGTGTGTGTGTGTGCCAGTGTGTGTGTGAGTTTGTTGGTTTTGCCTTCCATTTGCTTATTTTGGCGTGTATTTCATTTTTGTATGCCAAATGTGCGAAATGTCATAAATTTTATGGCCAGCGCGCATGCAAAACACAAAATTGAGCAAAAAGAAAAGAAAAAAAAAAAAGGAAAAAAACTACAACAACAACAACAACAGTGGCGAACGTGCCCGCTGGGGTCGTTGTCAGCGGGGAGAGAGGAGGGGGGGTTGTGTTTTTGGGGGTTGGCGTTTCGTACATTTTTGAATGAATGGGCAAAAGGCAAAAAGTAATGAAATTCACATTCAGTTTATTTTCATTTTTATGCGAACTTTTTATTGCAACAACGACGACGACGACGACAAACGACACAGCAAACCACGAAGATACCAACTCCGAGAAATAAATACAAATGGTGTCAAAAAACAACGTTGCGTGCGCTATTTTCTTTATGGCCAAAACCAACCAAAGCCAAGCAAATTTCTAACAAAAGAACGCAGAAAATACCCTACCAATTGATATGCACAAGTAATCGGGGGGTTCAAGGCATTACTTCTAGTCTTAAAATTGTTAACAATTAAGAATTTAGTGTAACTTTGTGAGTCAAGAAATCGTCGTGTTGCTTAGTCGCTTAGTTTAAGTGACTATGAAGAACGTTAGGCACTTGAAAACTCAAGTTAAAAGTTGTTGAATGATTAAAATCAGCTGTGGACACTTGGCAACTCAAGTTGCTAACAAAACGCTCACTGTTAGTTTAGAGTTTTCACTAAAATACTCAAGAACTTAGCCAAGTGAATAACTAAGCTTAACTACCCCACAAATTGTTAGAGTATCAAGTGTGCTTCACAGCGAATTTGAGTGTTGATTTCGAATTATATTACTCAGATTTATTTGTGTGTGCGTGTGTGTGTTGGTGTGTGTGCACACATTTTATTGTTGTGTGTTGGCTTTTAACAATTTGTACTTGACTCGGAGAACAGGTAAATAAATATTTGCCAAGCCATTCGAATAATGCCTCGAATATGTTTTCTGACCAATTGAGTCATAATTACGAGCACTTCTAGGTAACCAGATATATACACACACACACACAGCTTTTGTTGTGTGTTTACTTGAGTTTCAGCTTTCGATTTGTTGTGAATTCATTAAATAAATTCGTAACGAAATTCGTTATTTATTGCATAAAAACCGAAACCTTAAATCACTTTACAAAATATACACATTTATGCAAATTTGTTTGATTTTTTATCAAAATTCATTTATGTGGGATTACACACACACAAACGTAGAGAAATTAAATTTATTTTGTTATCAACAACACACATAAAATGCCAATACACAAAATATTATTTTATGAGAGAGAATTTCTCTATGAATAATCGCATACAACGGACAGGAACTTGTTTGTTGTTGTAGTTGTTGTTGTTGGTATTGTCGGTCTATTTTAACCGAGTTCAGTGCCAGAGCACAGCATTTTGCGGTTGCCGTGTAGCTGTATCCGTATCTGTATCTGTGCGGTTTGTACAAAAAAACTTTTACATTTTTGCCTGGAAAATTTTCTGTTTTCAATGTGAATTTTTTCTGCTTAGGGGGGGTCAGTGGGTTGCGGGCTGAGGTTTGTGGGAGTTTGGGGAATTTTCGTTTTGTCGGCACTCTCGGAAATGTTTCATTAATGCAGAGCACAGAAAAAACATAACGAAAATGTGTGGCGCATATAAATTTGTTTGAAAAATGCACAGTTGGCTTTAAGGCACACATAGATACCCTGTAGGCGAGTGTATAAAGTTTAAACTGTTACAAAATTATGTCAACTACTTTTTTATAGGGTATGTTGGCTAAGTTTGAAGACTGCTAATTGATACACCCTCTAAGCCCCCACCGACCTGGTCAGAAGTTGCAAATTATGGTTATTAGATGGCCTCCAGAGCAAACTGCACTTGCAGCACTAATAAAATTTCATTTTAATTGCAAAAGTTTTTTAATTAAACAAATTTGCACAAAAAAGCTAGCGCCATCTAGCGTTGGGCGGCGCAACTTACGAACAAATTACGCAATTGACAGCAGATTCTCATAATTGTGCGCTCACCTGTAACGAAAGAGAGAAAGAGAGAGAGAGAGGGGAGTTAGAGAAATTAGTTGGAATTGAGACATAATTAAAATAAATAATAAATCAGCTGCGCGTTTTGTGTGCACGACAAACATTGAATTTCAATTTACTGCTATCGCACACACACACACAAGCACACACACCCAGACACACACACACACACACTTATATATATTGTGGCCAAAGTTGTTGTTGCCACAGAGGCAATTAATGTGACGCATAAATAATTTATTGACATTCGCAATGACAATTGAATGGAAGCAAACAGCAAACAGCGAGAAAGAGGAGCAGTAGAGGGGGCGTGGCAACACAATTGCACATCTGTCACATTTGCAACAAACTGCGGCAAGTTTAGCCATTTAATCGCCCATCAGCTGTGGCTAAAAATGTGTGCAACTTGTGCTACTTAACGGCTTTGATTGGCTTATTAGTTAGTCACTCTGCACTGGAAATAAGTCACTTAAAAGCCCAGTTAAGTTACGCAAAATTCAGCCGACAAACAAGCTAAAGTATAGCCTTTAACTAAGCTTTAAATAGGCTAAATATCTGGCCAGCCATCCATCAACAGCAGCAGCCAAAAACCAAAGCCAAGACTTCTTAGCATTAGTTTAAATAGAAACTATTTAGCTTATGCGCTAAGTACTACATATAATTGCCACAGAAAATAGCTGGAAAAGTAAGCTATAAAAGAGCTAAACAATTAACAGCATCAGATTAAATTTAATTGAATTTTATACAGAGATGTACAAGTGTTTAATCAGCAGCAGCCATGAAATATTCATGATGTTGCCATCAAAATTTATGCATCAGTTATATCGTTCTCGTCTTTAAAGCCATAAAAAACAAAGCGTAGAAAAACCAACAAGCCAACAAGCAACAAACAACAATTTCAAGTTGACATTTGAATTGTTTTTGACATAAATTTTGATAGTGCCACAAAATGTTTGTAGTTTTCTCAGTTGTTCAGTTGAAAGTTCACTTGAATTGCTGCCACTTGAGGGCAGTAGCAACGGCAGCAACTTGGCAACTTTCTAAATGCACAAGTGAACACTTGGCCGCAGTCATTTAACTGTTTTCTGGCCAGCCATCCATCAACAGCAGCAGCAGCCAAAAACCAAAGCCAAAACAACTGCAAGTCATCTGAGTGATGATTCGTGACGTGCATAAAGAAAAAACTTATATTGCCACGCCCCACTGCCCCGCCACCAGAAGAAAATTGCAAATCAGTTAGTGTGGAAAACTCACGCCAAAATGTTAGCTGAACTGGAACTGGCACTAGAACTGCAACTGGAATTGGTAGTGGAACTGGTAGTGGAACTGAAACTGAAATGACTTAATTCACTCGTGTAGCTGATTAATTGAGTCCGCTCGAGGGCGCCCCCAGTCTCAAGTAGCTTCAATTAGCCACGAAGACCACAGCGCGGCGACAATGTCATTATGAAGCTCTCGAGATTGACTTTTAATGACCGGAAATAAAAAGCAACAACAACAAGCACAACACAACTAAAGCAAAGGCAGCAGCAGCAGCACAAAAAATTGTGTATATATAAAATTGAGCAAGAGCCAAAAAGAAAAAGAATAAAGAAAACAGAGGAGAAAGAGGAGAAAAAAACACAAAACTCAGCGCAGCGCTCAAAACTAAAATACAATGAGAAAAGTTGCCGTTGCTTTTTTCCTCTTTCTCTTCACATCTCTCTTGCGGCTGTCATTTCTTCTCCTCCTCCTCCTCCTTCTCCCACTGAGTTCACAGAGTGGCAGCCAAATGAAAAATGTTTCAACTGCCGCCCATTTGAGTTGTGTCCTCAGCTCATCTCCGCTGAAAAACTTACACAGCCAAAAGGTCCAAGCTCAGACGCTGCAGAGCCTGAAGAGCCAAGAGTTGAAGCTGGCACGACTAGCAGTTACTACGTAAAAGAGGGTAAGTCTATGTTAAGGGCTGTATAAAGCGCTAAAGATAGACAAATTTATATAAAAAAGGCTAGAAACAGTCAATTAATGAGCTGTTTTTAATTTATAATTTTAAAATTAGGAATTTTATTAATTTAAGGCACTAATTTAGCTATGTAATGGGTATATATTACTTCAAACAGCTGGTAAAACTAGCTAGATTTCAAGCCAGCCTAGTCAAGCTCTAAATTAGCTAAAACAAGCTAAAGCTACCCTTCCTCAATGCCCACCTTATACCCCTTTCACATTGCTCTACAGGGTAGCTGTAAGAGATTTCATCGGTGCCATTCTACGCTTTGGTTTTCCAACTTATCTTTTTCAGCTTTTATTTTATTTTCTCTCATTGGTTTTTTTTGTATCTTTCGCGGGAGTCTTTACTGTGCCTCGCTCTTTTGTGTTTATAAAAATTGAATTGATGAGTCGCTTGAAATGAGTTCAAAAGGTTAATAAACGTGGCCCCAAAAAGAAGAGTTCGTTCTGTGTGTGTGTGTGTGTGTGTGTTTGAAGGCGAGTACATACAGTATTTAAATATGACTGCAGGCGAGTTGAGTGTGAGGCACTTTGAGTGCTGCTACAAAATAAAGCAATTTATCTAATTGCAATTGGACACGCCCAGGCAACAAAAACATTTATTTATTTTGTATACGGTTTTAGGCCTGATTTGGCAGATGGCCAATACCAATACCAGCTATGGAATAATAAGCAAACAATAGACCAAATGCCGTTACAAATTATGCGGCACAAAATGCAAATTGTGCCTGACAATAATTGTGGGCGTTGCTCAATTGTTGTGCGGTAGGGAGTGGAGGGGAAAGAGTAGTAGGGAAGCAGTGTGCGGCTGCTGTTGCTAAATTGAGCAACGCCAAGTGCCAAAAGTGTTGCCAGCACTTGAACAATTTAATTATAGCCCCAACCGGGCACTTGAAACGTTGCACAGCCAGGCTAACAGCCAACAGCCAACAACTAACAGCCACGGCAATTGTATATAGCCAAAAAGTCGTTTCACCAGTTGGCAAATAGTTTTGCCCACTTTTTCCACATTTTATTTATTTATTTCTCTTTGCTACCCCTGCACTTAAGCAACACTAGGAGTTGGAGTCTTTAAATGCCTGGGGCAGCACATAGTTTATGCCATTGTGTTGTAGCTAAAGATTTAGCTGATAAAACTGTTTTTATAGCCAAAAATTAGTACAGGGTCTTCTACTGTCTACAAACTTTATAGCATTTTAGTTTTTTTTGGCAATTGTGCCAGAATGCAGGGGGGGATATGAGGATGCTGGCTAGCTAGTCTCATATTTGACAACCTGTGCGGATACTGGGGCGTATACTTAATATAGAGACATTGTCGGCCTCGAGACGCTCGACACTCGACACTCTAGACTCGACAGTGGACGGTGGACGGTGGACACTCGACCGTCGTCTGTCGGTCTCTCGTTAATTAATGCAACAAATTTTAAATGCTGAGGTGCGCCAAACAGAGCTGTCATTAAATGGTCTAAACAGCAGCAGCTAAAACAACAGCAACAACAACAGGCACTGCTAAAAGTATGTGAACAGCTTGTAGTATATTGATTAAATGCTGCTTTATGTGCTGCAATTTAAATAATTAATTGAATTGATGCGAATAACAAGGCGGGCGCCACTTCAAAAACCCGGCAGCAAAAAAAAAAAAAAAGAGGAAAAAAAAACATGCAATTCCGTGTAGAAAAATGAATTTGCATATGCAAATTATAGTTGGCGACTTGAGTTTCAGTTGTTGTCGTTGTCGTTGTCGTCTGCGGGGTGTTAATAAATTGTCACGAGATCTGGCCAAAAGCTAGCTAAAACCACAGACAACTATAATATTATTTAACCCACAGTCGCAGCTCCACAAAGTGACACAATCACAAATGATTTGACCGCAGTTTCAAAACGATTTCTAATTCTATAGCTTTTTGTCTGATTTATGCACACTTCTATTTTCTAATTTCATCATTAATTAAAAACAGCACAACAAAAGTAAAGAGCAAGATAAAAATGTATACTGCGAATTTATGGCAAATTTACTTGGCATTTACATAAATTAACTAAACAATGTTGTTTGCCATTAACCACTGAGCTTTTGACTTAAAACAAATATCGTAGTTAAGCTCTATACGTGTTTAAATATTTATATATACACGTAAGCGTAAATATATTTAGATTTTTGGCATATTTGCGCTGGCACAAAACCAGTAGCTGCTATTTTTTAGCCTCTTTTTATTTCCTTTTTATTTTGTTCTCTAGATTTTATGGGATTTTGTATATTTGCATTTCATTTAATATTTTATTAAAATGCTTTAAATGTTATTGAGATGATGTATAACTGGAAAAATTAGGTGTCTTTATGGCGTAGTGGAGATTTAATTAGTAGACTGTTTATATTAGGAGGCAGGTATTAACAGTTTAACATAACTGTCAGGTTAACACGCTGTTATTCCTTTCTGTTCTGTTAACAAACTGCTACTGTTACTACCACTTACAGTCTAGTAGTTTCTTAACTAAATTCTCCTACTTCTTCTGTCTTATGGCGCAGTGGGGATTTAATAAGTAGACTGTTTATATTAGAAGACCGATGGCTTAAGTGAGCACTAAGACCAGTTTATGTTATAGTTAACAGTCGGGTATTAACAGTCACTCTGTTAGGCTAAGCAGCAGTTATTCCTTATTATTCTTTACTTCTGTTAACATTACTGTTACTGTAAAATATTCCACTGTTACTACGACTTACAGTCGAGTAGTTTCTTTACTTACTTCTGCTACTTCTTCTGTCTTATGGCGCAGTGGAGATTTAAAGCGTAGACTGTATATATTAGGAGGCAGTTTATGTTATATGTTATTAACAGTCAACCTATTAGACTAAGTAGCAGTTGTTCATTAACATTCTTTACTTCTGTTAACATGACTGTTACTGTTCAATCTTTCAGTTTTACTACCACTTACAGTCTAGTAGTTTCTTAACTCACTTCTTCGTCTTCTTCTGCCTTAAATAGACAACAATTCTTGTTAACATCTTGTAGCTCTTACTTTTCTTAGACATGTTTAACATTTTCTATTTGTCATCGTTTTGCCAACCCTTCAAAGTTGTTGTTGCGTTTCATTTACAATTTGTGACACTGTCATCAAATTCCGCACAACTTATTGGATTACAAAATGCGCTTTCAAGCGCACTGAACTCGATTCCCCAACAATAGCAATAACTACAATAAAAAAGTATCTTTTTTTTTGTGGTTTATAATGTACCGCACGTCGGAGTTGCTGTTTATGAAGCTAAAGCTAAAAGCGACGCTGTCTCTGATTCTTTTGCTGTTTCTGAAATCGTGTCGGTTTCACTGGGCTTCTCATGCCGTCCCACTGTCTGTCCGTCCCACTGTCTCTCCGTTTGTCCCCTCAGTTTTAACTGCCAGTCGTTCAGCGCACTTTGCCTTTGCGGGTGGTCACCGATACACATACACAGATACAGCTACAATTCGAGCTGTTTGTGCGACCCCCACAAACGTATGTGTTTGTATCTCATGTGTGAGTTTGTCTCTGTATCTGTATCTGAGCGCTTGTTAACTTGTTCGCATGTCATTCGTTTCATTTTGACGTGCTTTCATGTCACTAAATTTGATTTTGTGTCGCAGACAACACGGCAACAACTACAACAACAACAACAGCAACAACAACAAGCAGAACACGCACAACAAAATTATGGCCATTAAATTGGCTGAGAGAGCAAACAGATTTAGACAGCCAACTAGTCATAGAGTAGTTGTTCAGCGTGTGTAGCTGTATCTGTAGCTCTATTTCTATCTCTATCTGTATCTATTTGATGCCATTGTGGCTGCTCAGTCATTTATTATTGATATTAGCCACGCTTTTATTATAAATGACAAATTTTCCCCGTCAAATATTATGCTGCATATATGCATATCAAATTTTGTATAAATTTTGAGCATTATTATACCCTACACAAAGGGTATAATGGCCACAGTAAAAGCCAAGCCATCAAAAGTGTATTTAGTTTAATTTTGAACAGTTTTTTTTAAACGAAATGCATTCAATTTGCATAGCAGTTGAATTTTAACAAAAGTTAACAAAAGTTGCGCTTTAAAGTTTAGTTTTAGGCACAAAAGTTACACAAATTTGTGGTTAAAGCGCATTAAAAGCTTTGTGTGTGATTTTTGTTTCTTTTTGGTTTCTTGCAGTGTAATTTATTTGTCATTCTGTTGACTCGCTTTGTTTGTGAATTTTGTATGGTCGTTTACTTTTTTTTTTACTGGTCTTTCAGAGTCTTCTCAATTGTGTTGAGTGAGTTTATTGTTTATTAGCGGTCTTTTTGTGGCTGAATTTTGGTATTGGTTTTTGTTGTTGTTATTTCACAGTTGAGCGCATTAAATGCTTAATAATACGCATGTCAAAAGCGTCTCTCTGTCTCTGTGTGTCTGTCTCACTCTCTCACTGCCACAAAAATTGGCGCCATGTCGCACGCTTCGCTGCCTTTTGCTGGCTCCCTTCCCATTGAAAGTAATTGATAGATTTGGGTTAACTGCCACATCTAGTGGCAGCTACAGAAAGGGAGGCGAAAGGCTGGCAATAACACTCACTTCTCCACGCTTCTCCAAGCGTAACACAGTTGACAAGGGCCCAAGTTACAAAAAACAACAAAAAAAGCAACTGAAAACGCCTCAAATTGTGGCAATGTGGCAATATTGTCATTAACAAATTGTTGAACCAATTGAATAAATCGATTCAACAACAATTCCAGCGAGTGTTTCAATTAATTGTACAACTTTTGTTAATATAAAACACTGAATGGCTTCAATTTCACATAAATTAAGTTGGGGGAATATCAAATGTTAATGGAATTTGTTGATTTGTTGACAGCAACAGAAGGCAGATTGAGAAAATTTAAGTTTTAGTAGCTGATTCCACACTAGAGTTACTTAAGAAGTCTTTTTTTTCGGCAAATAGCTGAGAAAAGTAGCGTTTTAAACAGGGAATGACTTTAGCTGCTCACCGAGCTCACAGCGTTAGTTTTTCTATAAATGATGTACCCCAAAGTAAGCCACTTGTGTACAAGTTTTACACAAGTTAGCAAGTAAGACATAGCTATTAATCAGCTGCTTACAGCCCTGCCTACAGCCCTGTCTACAACCCCTAACCAATCCCCAACACTCCCCCAAAAAACCCATAACTCTTTGCAGTAAATATTTACATACTTTATACTACTTAAGTGCCTTGCTTTACGCCCATGACTAACAACATGATTTCACGCTTTTTGCATTTTCAATAACAACACAAATTTCTATATCCACCACACATATTCCATTTATTTCAGATACTTCAACAATCGACAAGATACTTTTGACATTTTACCCCCATTTGCCAAGTGGGTGGGCAAGGGCGTGGGCTTGGGCTTGAGTGTGGGCGTGTGTGCGTTGGGTAGTACAGCTATAATCGGATATGACTATCGAGCACTCTCGTCCGAGGACTGTCAGTTAACCAGCTTATGTTGTACACGTTTCACGTTTAGTGAAATCGCAATCCAAAATTTTCAATTCGAGACCCAAACCCAAACCCGAACTCAATCCCAATACCAATACCAATCCCTATGCCGTTTCGAATCCACAATCCAAAAACCAAAGGCCAAAATACCCGCATTGGCAGAGGCAATTTGGCAAATGCAATGTTGCGGACATTGTGCGTCATGTCCGAGTTCACCGCGAAGCAATTGGCAGCAGTAGCAAGGCATTTACTACGTACTACACCCCCCGGGGGACCCTCCTTGCTCCAACTCTGCCCACACTTATGCTACTCCCTTGCCAGGCACTGCCATTCACTCAATTGGCACACACACAGACGCACACACACCGAGAGGGCGACCTTTTATGGCCTGTGACTGGCAAATGTGTATGCTGCACGGACTGACGGGGTTAGCCAGTGGTTGGGGGAGGACAGTGCAGGCCGGAGGACTACCGGAAAAGGGGACTTTGTGGATCGGACCCCTGCGGTCGTTTGCATTGCAAAGCGTGTGCTACGCGGGGTTCGACACAGCTGTCAGCCCCGGTTATGGGCAGGGGTAGAGTCGGTAGCTGTAAGGGGATAGGGTGCTACTAACATGATTTGCACGCTTCGTTGCTTTGGCTGCATTTAACATGGCAAGTGGAGGTAAGGGGAAAAGGGGGCAGGCACTGGGGTGGTTTGCCGCGCTAACCCGCGCGAACCCGCGGACAGTGGCCACCACGCGAGCTGCATGTGGTTACGTTTTGGTCGGCATCGTTTGCGGTTTGAGTTTGCTTTTGGCCATGATTCAGGGAACGGGGCACTTCCCTCTCCATCACTTTTTTCTCTCTTGTTGACTGACCGCATTGCATTTGGCTATAATTTGGTACGGTTGCATGTGGCAGCGCCATAAAGAGCGTGCACAAAACTTCCAAAAGTGCAACATGGAAATAAATTATGACACTAATGCACAAACAT
This sequence comes from Drosophila acutilabella, assembly GCA_035046005.1. NCBI lineage: Eukaryota > Metazoa > Arthropoda > Insecta > Diptera > Drosophilidae > Drosophila > Drosophila acutilabella. The sequence continues at coordinate 6,761,664 of JAWNOK010000024.1, read as the reverse complement.
ACAACAAAACGTACAATTTTCAGTCTACACTCACACTCCACTCCCCTTGTTGTTGTTTTTAGTGCATTGTATAAATTATTTAGCGGCGCCTAATGGCAATTAGTTGACAACTGACACGCTTCAGATTTGGCAATAGCAATCACAAAAACAACAACAACAACATAATATCAAAGTGATCAACTCACACATCCGGCGTATTACGTGAAGTTTATGGCCCAGTAGCAAGTGACACGTTATCAAGAGTTTAAATTAATTTATTGACTCACGACATGGTCAGAAAGAAAGGCAACAATTAAATGAAAATCAAATGAACACGCTGTTTAGCAAGTGTTGAGCACATAATGATAGGAATTGGTAGGGATTCAGGGGGAAAGGTGACAGGAGAGGGAGTAAGACTGAGCAGGCAAAGTTTACGAATGACGCATCAATGGAAATAGTGAGACAGTCGAGGAGAATGGGGAAACAAACTAAGAATAAACAAGTTAGTTAATAAGCTAGTCCATGAGCTGTAGAGAAAACGTTTACGAATGACGCATCAAAGTAAAGAACGAAAAAACAATCAAGAAGAATAATGTTAGCTAAATTTGAAGAGTTAAGGACTAAACAAACACAATCTAGTAAAGAAAATTCTAAGAAGAAATACAAGACAACGTTAAGCAAACGTTTACGAATGACGCATTAAAGGAAATAGTGAGAGAGTCAAGAAGAATGGGGAAGAATACTAAGAATAAACAAGAAAGTTAACAAGCTAGTCCATGAGCTGTAGAGAAATTGTTTACGAATGACGCATTAAAGTAAAGAGTGATAAAACAATCAAAAAGTATGAGAAAGAATAAGAGGAACATGTAAGCAAACTTTTAAGAGTTTAAGGCTAAACAAAAACAATCTAGTAAACAAAATTCTAAGAAGAAATACAAGACAACGTTAAGCAAACGTTTACGAATGACGCATCAAAGGAAAGGCTGAAAAAAAAATGTGGAAAAGAAAACCAACTTTTTGAAGACCAGTATAGAAAACGTTACCGAATATAGTATAGAAAATAAAATTACTAAAGAAGAAACACAAGAGAACGTTAAATAACCGTTTACGAAAGTCCTACACAAAGTAATAGAAAAGTACTTCTTCTCTACTCCACTTAATTTATGGCTAACAAAAGTCATTACTTTGTTAAGCATAACACCATTTAATTAAGTCACACAACATTTGTATTAAATGTAGTACTATTATTCGCTATACTATAATTTAATGACTGTTACTAACTAACGATAATCCCTTAATCTAAATAGATTCTCGATAGCACAAATACAATCAATTAGAGCACACACAAATGCCAACATCAATACAAATTGAAACTACTTTTATGGGATGAAAATGCAATTCATGATTATGCATATCATAACCGAAAGATATGGGGTCTAATAGAGTACAGAAGGGGGGGCGTGGCAGTGCCATTAGAGTGACTGGTGTGAGTGTGTGTGCGTGTTCCAAATGTTTTCATTTGGAATGTCTCATGAATTATGGAACAGACAAGCGGCATTCAACACTTTGTGCCAGTCCCTCAGTCAGTCATTCCCTCAGTCAGTCAGTCAGTCAGTCAGTCCCTCAGTCATTCCCGCAGTCAGTCAGTCAGTCACAGTTTTTGGCGCTCGACAGCTGTAAAAAGTTATCAATAAATGTTTAATAGCTCAACACGCACATTTTCAGATAGCACTAGGCATAAATAAATAAAACATAAATAAATAAATATTATACAGTTTTGGTGTGGGCTGCAAACGAGAGACAACAACGAACACAAAAAAGAAGAGGAAAATCAGAAGAAGAAGAGGAGAGAAGAGAGAAGCAGACTGAAAGAGCCAAGTTGTTGGCTCTCCACAAAACGTATTTAATATGAGCAAACATGCGACGAGCGTGTAAATATTTACTAATGAACAATATTTACTTTGTTATTAAAGTAGTCGACGCGGCATCGAAGACAGCACAGCCAAGGGAAAGACCGAGGCTGTAGGCAATGAAGTGGAGTGGGGTTAGGGTGAGGTGAGTGTGAGGTTAGGGCACTCCCTGCTCCCTACACTCGCTGTGACCGCGACTGTCTGCCAGCCTGCGTGTTAATGGCTACGAGAGCTTCGAGTTACCAATTTCGAGTTGGCGTTCGAGGTTGTGAGTGCCTCAGCATGTCGTGATTGCGGCAAAGCCAAGGGGGTAGGGTAGGGATAGGCAGACCCTACAGCAGGCGACCACAAAATTGCAGGTCTCTTTGGTTTAGCCTCGGCTGCTCAAACGCTGAACTGAACTGAGCGTCCTAAACAACTTGATTGCAATGTCTGAGGGGCACAAAAGAAAGGGCTGAGCACAGGAAGGCGTGGCAACAACAATAAAAATATTACAAAAAAAAAGGGGGCAGAGGCTGAGGAGATAATTGCCCTACAGGGCAAGCTCAATATAGTGACAAAGTGGCATTACTTTTCAATTTTACAAGTGCGCAGCAACAACAACAACAACAGCAGCAGCTCAGCTGTCGATGATACTTGTGTGCACTCCGTTATTTTTGTTGTACTTTACGCTGCTGGTGCCAGCTACAACATAATCAAAGCGAGGCAATCGTTTAAATTTATTTTAATTATGACCGAATGTCACCCCACAACGAAAGAGCGTGCAAAAAGGGCGAGCAGCGCGTCCCCTTTTCCAAAAATTTAACGCCATTTGCAGGGTATGGTTAGGGTATAGGGTATAGCCAACAGAAGCCAAACGAGGGTAAAACCAGTGAGCCAACTTGGAGTGCCAGCAACCAAGGCATGAATCATGCATACCCCTCTGAGTGCTCAAAAGTGTTGAGCAGCTGTCTCCCTCTCTCTCATCCTCTCTATCTGTCCCTTTTTGGCTGCCTGCAAGACCTGTTTCATTATAATTATGACCCTCATCAAAAATATTTGACTCAAGCGGTTTGTCGTGGTAGGGTAACCCTACCCCTCCCTTACTCCTGCCTTTTCCCCTACCTACTGACAGATTACCATCTCCCTTTCTACTTTTTCAAAAAAAAGAGCGACCCTTTTTTTTTTTGGTGTGCTCATAATTTCATTGAGGATAATTTGAAAATGTGCTCTGGCTGCGCTGTTGTCCTTAAAAACACACGCATCTATCTTTTTACTCCCCTTCCTTCCCTTCCTGTCTTAGTTTCCCTTTTGCTCCCCTCGCAGGCGATTTACGTATACGCAAAAAGTGCCAAAATAACGATTAACATTGAGACGGGCCAAAATGGCATAAAAACAGAGTAACAAAAAGTATATAGAGTATATATAGAGGTTTAGTATGTATGGCTTGCCTTAAGGGTAGCTCTTGAGGCCTCTCGACTAAGGGTTGATTGCCAGTCTCGACAGCCTGCATAAGTAATGAATGTGAATGTGAATACAAATGCGAATAGCGAATACGAAAACGAATACGAATTACGAATGGGAATGTTTTTAGTCCCAAATTTGACTTTGCCCCTTGGGATGCTCAAAGCGCACGCTTTTGATTGAGCCCCGCAGGCCGCAAAAGGGGCAGCTGTAGCATCCGAAGGGTTCACGTTCAGGTTCAGGGTTTACTACTGGGTCTCTGGGTGTGGGTTTGGCTTGGGTTTAAATTTTGTGGTTGCCATATCTCAACAGATTTGTAACAACAACACAAAAAAAAATTGTAAACTTGGCAAATGCCACATGCGACGCGTGGCATTAGAGCGGCTTTTCTTTGTCTTTGCCAAACAGGCATCAACATAAATACAGACAAGGAAATGTATATATGTGTATGTGTGTATTAGTGTGTGTTTGTGTAAGGCCAAAAGGCGTTAAGCGGGCAGAGGGGCGGGTACAGCGCATTAAGCAGTTCCGACAACTCCCAACCACTTTCAATTAAGCTGCGAACGACGGACTGCTGCTCCCACTCCTACTCCTACTCCTACCCCTGCTCCTGCTCCCACTCCTACTCGCTTCTCCTACCCCTCCTGCTCCCACTCCCTTCTGGCCAATCTGCTGTAAATTACAGACTGCAGCTATGCCATTGCCACATGTTGCCTGCAGTTCACAGCTTGCTCAGGTAGCTGCCAATTGCTCCGACAACCTGGCTAAGGCAATCAGCCGCAAAACGGCCCAAGAAGCAAGCAGCAAACGCGCTGCTCGACTGTGTGCAGCCCAGTCTCGTTACAGCTACTTAAGCTGGCATTTCTTAAGGCCCAAGTGGGCGTGGCACAGTTTAGTAAGCAACTAAAAATTCTCATTAAATTTCTAGCACTCCACGCAGCCATAAGCTGCTTTTACCCCTTGGTAAGCTGGGCTAAAAGCTGTTCAAAGCGCAGTCAAACTATGCTGGTACTAATTAATACCCTGTAAACTACACAAACACCGGTTAGCTTAACCCGCTACCACTACCGCTACCCACACTAACAAAGTTCAGTAGAAAAATTCAAATCGCGCGTTAATTATAGACATTATGATTATAAAGCTGATTAATGATTGAGCTGACAACTTTAAATTATTATTAAAGCATTTAATTAAGTGCTTTTGAGTATAATCAAGCTAATGATGCAGCAATTTTACAATCAATGTGTTTTATTATTTAAACAATTAACTAACAAAATTTTGATAATAAAAATAAACTTTAAACAGAGCATACCCTTTGTTAGGTGCTTTTCAAGGGGTATAGTAAATGCTGCACATGCCACATACTCGACGGGGCAGTCAGTCTGTCTGTCTGGGAGGAGGAGTAGGGGGGGCAGTCTCCACTCTGTGCAACGTTCCAGGTTCCCCACAACACAATAAAACTCGACATGTGAACAACAATATTATCAACGTCATGGGTCCCCGGAATTGTTGGACTGCAAAGGCCTGAAGAGCCGAGACTCTTCTGGTTGGCCCTGCTCTCCGCTCCTCCTTCTCCCACTCCTTTCGTTCCCTGCTTTGCCCTGCGCCCCTTGCTGCTGAGTTTGCCACAAAATACATTTTGTGTGCGCTTCGTTATTGTTGCCATGTGTGTGTGTGTGTGTGTGTGTTCGGTGTACAGTGTGTGTGTGTGTGTTTCTGTATAACCCCTGGGGATTTCGAGCGTGTAATGTATGCTTTTCATGTTTTTTTATGCCATTGTTTGCCAGAGTTTTCCTACGTTTTTCCCTGCTCCGCTCTGCTCGCAACTAACTCGACTGACAAACTGCCAGACTGACGACATGTCCTGCAAACAGTTTGTCAGCGCAGTCGCCACTTTTTTCTCTTTCTCTTCTCTTTTATTTTAGTTTTGTTTTTTATCCTTTTGCTGGCTCAAAATTCAAATTCAAACGTTGAGCGAGTGAGAAGCGTAGCATACAATACGCAGTCAAGTCTCTTGTTGCAAGTTTTGTTAATTTATTTCAACTTTTTTCTCCTTTTTTTCTGCTTTTTCTTTTCATATTTCAGCCCACTCCAAAAACGAAGGCTCACTGATTGCGTTGCCAGCCTCCAGTCAAGCTTGCCCCCCTCTCTCCCTCTCACTGCCACGCCCACATATGAACATGCCTGCAGTTTACTCCTTTTGTCTGCCTCTGATTTCCTTCTCGGCATTTTTGCGGTGCTTTTGTAATTGCATATATATAAATGCGAGAGACGAGCGAAGCTGCCACTTTTTGCGGCTCTTTTCATGCACTGCATAATTCCACAATACAGTGCTCACACTCTATAAGCTATTCATTGCTTTTCTACTCAACAGCGTTTTATATTTCTTTCTTTCTTTGGGTTTTTTAGCAGCAGCAATTTCATAGATAAACATAAAACATTTACAACACTAGTTACTTGTACAAAGGCAGTGATTAAAGCTGTGTATGCACATGAAAGCTATGAGTTGTGTTTAAATTAAATGTATTTATATAAAAAGTGGCACTTAAATATATTTAAATTTAAGAAAACTCTGAACTTGTTTACTTATAAACTTAAGCAGGGAATTTAAGCACAACTTTAATATAAGAAAACATTTCGAAAGCTGTGAACACTTTGAAAGTTCATTAAAGCTGGGAGCTCTGAATTATTTATTTATTAATGCATAAGATAAGATTGAAAAAAATATATATTTTAAATAGATATTCAACCTCCTTTGCTTCTTAAAATAAACGTCCAGTTCTATTTATCCTTTGGTTTATATTAAATAAGCTTTAAAAGCACCTGAAAGCTGTGAGTTTTGCTTAAATAAATGTAGCACTTTAAAGACCACTTTTAACTAAATTTATATGCATCTAGTTTGTTTAGAAATCAATATTTTACATAAAATAAAAATAATAGTTTCAGTTAAGCTTTGAAAGCACCTGAAAGTTCAAAGCTTTCCCTGAAATTAAGTATATCTTCTTTTGGGAATTATTTAGAGTTCTTTATGTTACTAAACTTAACTAAATTCAAATCAGCTAACACCAAATAAACACCTAATTAAAGCCCAAATTACTTTAGTTGACACATTTTGGCTTGAAGCATACTCAGCTCAATTTGCCCGAGTGTATCTCAAAAGTGAGTGAAGTATCTTTAATGTAAGTAGATACATTAATATGCTGTTCACTTAATTACTTAAGTGCGTCTTCAGTTTTGCACCTTTTTCAGGCTAAAATGGTAACACACTCAAGTAATCAGCATTTCGAAGGTGTTTGTGTGTGTGTGTCGACAGTTTTGCTGATTAATGTCGCTGGGATTAATTACAGTTAATTGTTATATATACAGAATACTGAATACAAAAACAAAATAGAAGGATGCCACAAGAATTTGCTGTTAAATAATCGAAATTTTCGCCAAGGCAAAAACAGAAAGAAATGTGCGCAGCTGCAAAAGTGGAAAAGCGGGGAAAACAGGGAGAAACAGGGCGGGATGCCAAGCTGGTTGTGTGGAACGGATAAAGTAACAAATATGCTTAATAAATAAACACGAGCAAATACAAAAGGCAAAGGCGACAAAGGAAAACGGCATGGGAAATGGGATTGGCAGCGGGAGGAAAGGGCGGCGGTAAAAGGAGCAGAACGGGAAATGGGAAATGTGTGAGGGGAGAACTTGGCATCAGAAATGAGGATGTGGCACGTATAATTACGTAGCTGACACCTTTTGTTTGAGGGTTGCATGCCTCACACTGAGGGTTGACGACGACGAGGACGAGGACGAGGATTGCCATCAATTTGCAACGGAAGGGCAAAGGGAGCACAGTGGGCCGGAGGGAGAGGAGAGGGGCATGAAAGGAAAGCAAAGCGTAAGGGAATGGCATATAAAATTATTTGCGTTAAAGTTGCTGAACAAACAGGAAACCAAAGCAAGGACACAACAAGGGGAAGGAGACTGAAGGAAGGTAGAAAGGGAGAGCACTAAATACGGAAATGCCACAAGGGAGGAATCCGCTTATTGTTGCTGTTGTTCCTGTTGTTGTTGTTGCTGACGAGTCAAGCAGCAGGATTGTGTATCCCTCAAGGGGAGGAATTCTACTTCTTTTCTACTGCCCTCCTTCCCACCTTTCTTCCTACTTCTGCCCTGCTGGCAATGCCCAAGGGACTGCATATTGAACGAAGCCACAGTCGTAGCATATTAAATGCTAATTTTCATTTGATTGAGTGCGTTTTGCAGCGCTAAAAGGACGCTCCTTCTACGACTCATTGGACCACAAACAAAACAAGAAGGGCACAGAAGTTAAGTAGCATGAAAATTAATTGATTTACGCAACTTTTTTTGCTGATTTGGTGGACAATAATGTGTGAAAAGGTGACAGCTGCTCAAAATCCAAGGAGTCAAACGCTCAAGTTAAGGCAATAGATAGAAGTTTGAAGTATAAATATGCTTAATTCAAATCTCTAGTGGCTTTCAAATGCCAGATACAGATTGAGATACAGCTACAGCTACAGCTACGTAGATACTTGAAGCACATATGCATATTTAGTATATTGAATAAGAAACAGAACATGAATAAATAAAATACCAACAATTGCCAGTGCGTATAGCTAGAGTTGGGGTTGGAAAGGGGGGAAACTGGGCAAATATCTATATACATATGCTTGAAGTAAATGAAAATCGAGAGATACACAGTCATCCATGGTAAGCAATTTTCGTATGAAGCATGGAAATAGGAACAGTGTGCACAGTGGTGCAAACAGTAACAAAATTTATGTAGTTTACAAGTAAGAAGACCATAAACTTATAAACCACGTAACTTTAGTTAATACCGCTTACTTTTAGTGTCTTTAACTATTTAACCACTGTCTGCTTTTAACAGTACTAGCACCAATGTGCAGCGCTCTGTGGTGCTACGATGTTTTATATGCTGTTTGGCATGCAAATTGTGTGCTGTTGGGCTGACTGCCTCTGTCTCTGTCACTGCCTCTGCTCCAACCTCTGCCTTGGGGGCTCTGCACGTTTCCAGTTCAATGCACAAATACACAAGCTGGCAAAAGGCAGTCCAAGACAGCATTCCGTTGGACTGAGACGCAAACAGCGACGCAGGCGGCAGCAGAGACTTTGGTTCAATAGAAGAGGCGGTGCCAAAAGGGGTGACGAAGACAGCGAAGACGATGACGACGACGCTAGCAACGTCTTCAGTTACAAGCACACACAGCAGAGCAAAAGCGAACAAGCGAGATAGAGAAAGGTAGCTTTTGCTGATGCATATCTAAAAGCATATTAAGAGTCTACAACAACTGCAGCAGCAGCAGCAAAGGAGAAGAAGCAACAACAAGAACAACATGCTTCGCTAAGTGTGTAAAATGATCAGCATTGCAAGTTGCAAAGGGAGAAGCAATGAGAGCGACAAAAGGGAGTAGGTAGAGTAGAGCGGGGAATGGACAGGCAGACAGAATGGCAGGCAGTGTGGTTGGGACAAAGCGCCGGCAACAGCTTTACCATAGATAGCACACACATACATACACGTACATATGTATGAATGTAAGCACATATGTGTGTTTGTGTCTGACGTGGAGTAGGGCAACGTGCCAGGAGAGACAGCAAACAGTGTGAAGAGAAGAGAAGAGCAGAGCGGAAGAGTAGAAACAACAGGGAGCAAGGCAAACAGGCAAACAAGGAACAGGGCGCGTCCGCATCGCACGTAAAACTGTTTGTGGTGAACTATGTGAATGTTTTTGAGTGGTTTTCCACACACACACGTTTAACTTTCCTGTGTGTGTGTGTGTGTTCCCTAAGGTGAGCGACAGGATATTCAGCAATGTAATGAAAAATCAAAGCAAATACCAGTAAAAATTTCCCGTGTTCAGTCAAAAGCATTTGCCGCAAAACTTTTTTCCAGTTGGCAAATAAAAATGCTAAATCTTAATTTACTGTAAATTGATCAATTGTTTGGTGCGACACCCACGCAGCAGCAACAGCAGCAACAGCAGCAGCAGCTGTGCTTTAGTTTCTCAACGAAAGCCACGAAAGTTGCTCGGGGCGCAATAATAAAAACAATTCCATTCCACACACACACACCGACACACACATAGAGTCATTTCACATCCATTTTGGATTGTGCCATGCGCGGTGCCAGAAATAAAATCTATTGTCTGCCAAAAAGTTAACGCACTTTATTGCCATTGTTGTTGAAGAGCAGCGAGTGAAGAGAGAGCGGGAAGTGTGTAAGAGAGGGGGAAGTTAAGCAGCTACATGCTATATTTGAACGACTGTGTGTGTGTCTGTGTTTGTGTGTAAAACAGCTTCAAGCAGATCCAAAGCTCATTTGTCAAGTGAGCTTCGCAACTTTGCGGCGAAAGAGAGCAGCAAGAAAGAAGCACAAAAACGAGCAAAGCCACAAACAGAGCAAAGCCAAGTCAGGGCAGTAAAGACCGAGACCAGACCAGACCAGGCCAGGCCAACACAAGCCAAGCCAAGCAGCACAAAAATGTTGGCAATACAATATTTTGCCATTATGTCGAACAATAACAAGTCGACATAAGTAGATGCCCGAAGAATGAGCAGAGCAGTGCTAAGACGCAGAAGGTGAAGGGAAAGCAGTTGAGTAAAAAAAAAAATATATATACGTATAAAATAAAAGGAAAAAAATGTAAGAAAAAAGACAGAGGTAGTAGGGCCAAGCAGGCCAAGAGACCCAAGACTCAAGACCCAAGACCCAAACGATCCAGCAACAAAAGAAGGCAAAGAGCCAAGCGAATAGCTGCCAATTTCAGGCTTAAGTGTTCTTTTGACCCTCTCCAAAGCACCACACACACATACACATACGTAGATAATGATGGGCATCAGAGTAAGTGAGTGAGTGAGTAAGAGAGAGGGAGCAGCAAAGAGTAACGACGCATATGAAATTTAATACCAATTCACCTTTTTTTCTTCGTCTTCTTTTTTTCTGCGTTGCGTCGGCATCCGGCGCTCAATTGTTGTTGCTGCTTCTTACCCACTCCAGCACTCCACCGCACACACACACGGTGTGTTCCAACAGATTGAGCGCTTTATTAAGCGCATTTAAAAATTATAAAGACGCATAATAAAATATGCGTATGTTTGGCAACCCAAAGAGTTATGACGTATAAAAGACGTGAAAAGTTAACGGCGTATAAACGCGACCATTTTCCAGCAAGCCAAAACGAAATACACAAAAAATAAATGTGCACGAATTTTAGCCAGGATTTTAATACAGCAACAACAACACGAACATAGCTGGAGATATTTCGCATGAATAAGCACAAACAATTTTCAAAACGACATGATTTTTCAGAGAGCAGCCGCGGGTTAAGAGAGGAGCAGGGCGGAAGTTGAATTGAAAAAGAAACTCAACTCAACTCGACTGGAGTCGACTGGAGGCAGAAGCAGCGCACAAAGAACAAGAACAAGCTGAAGAATTTTTACGTTTCTGTTGTTGTTGTTATTGTTGTCGTTGCCGCTGCTGCTGCTTCTGCCGCTGTCCCCATAACCAAAGAGAACGTGGCATGAATAGCAGCAACAGCAGCAGCAAAATAAAAGCAAAAAGACAGAGAAAAATTAATATTAAACAAAAAGTGGATTGCATGCAAGCGCGAAGAGCAGGGAACGAAGAGAACGGCAAAGTATTATATTTTTGTTGTTGTTTTTTTTCTTTTCTTTTTATTTTTTCACATTATTATTACAGACAGCGCCAAGCGAAAGGAGCTTTAAGAGAGACAGACAGCGCGAGGCAGAGGCTGGCATGCAGTTGTTATTGTAGTTGTTGTTGTTGTTTTAGTAACAGCAGCAGCGATTAGGGGCCCTTGCAAAAGCAACAGCAAAATAAAAAGAAAAAAGCAAAAACAAAACGAAGAACGAAGCAAACTGTCGACCTGTCGACTTGTTGTATACCGCAATGTTTCTCTCCTTTGTCCATCTCTTTCCCGCACAATGTGCAAAAGAGTAAACGAGATAGCATTGCTTAACTCCAGTGGCTGGTTATCCGGTCTCTGGTAAGCTGCGGCTTAGCGCAAAAGCAAATGCAAGTGAGCAAAGTTTTAAAATGCCGTAAAAAGGCATTAAGCACACAGCAGCAGTGACAGTGGCAGCAGCAGCGGCAGCGCAGCAACTGCGCAGCGCTTGTAGTATAAAACTTTACAAAGCTCATCACAAATACATGTATATAGGTACATGTGTGATTGCGTGCTCGTGTGTGTGTGTGTGTAGCCTTTACTCTGCTCATATACAATTGTAAGAGATATGTAAAGTTTGTAGTATAATTTATGCCACACTTCAAACGCCTGCCTGTCACCTCCCTCGGCTCACACCACACGCCACTCTCTCTCTTCCTCTAACCCCCCTCTTCCCTAGATAAGCTGTTTGTTTTAATTAAGCCGCTGGCAAAGCTGCAAAGCAAATCGAAGCGGAAACATTTTCAGCACCATTAAAAATGCATTATAAATGCCACAATGTTGGTGTAGAGGGGTAATGGTGGGGGGCGTACAGAGGGAGGGCGTGGTAATGGTAAGGGAATGAATTATTTTCATGAATTTGTCGAATTTTTTGTTTCGGTGCATAAACGACGTGTAAATGTGCATAAAGTGTGTGACGTGTGTGTGTATGTGTGTGTGATTAATTGCATGACAGCACACAGCAGCCAATGGGAAGGGGAAACAGCTGAACAAAGTAGGCGAAATGAGGAGAGGCGAACAGTGTAGTGCAACTGTTGCAGATAAGTAAATTTGCCACAAATTGCGTTGACAGCTGAATAGCAGACATTAAAGATTTGTTAAGTAAAGAGAAGAAGGAAAATGATGCAAGCTAAAAGCTACAGAGCAGAAATAGCTGAATTCTTTCTAGCTATTTATACTCTTATACTTATAAAAACTCTTATAATTCCTACAACTTAAATTATTTAATTTGTAGCTCTTTCCAACTGAACTAAACTTAAACTCTGCTGCCAATCGCTACAATTCAATTCGATTTGAATTTGTTATCAATTTAGCGGCAGTTTCTTAAGCTTCTAGCCATTATTTCTGTGTTGTTGGCCAACACGCGATCATCGCTGCTTTCAAATGCGGTTGTTCTCGCTGCTGTCTGCTAAGTGGCCATGTTCATAAACCTAACTGCATAATGATGTTGCTGCCAACAAAAAAAATAGCTCACACACACACAAATACATATCAAAGTATTTTAGCCAAGCGTCGCGACGCAAACGTATTTGGAATCTTGTTGCAAGGCATTTGAAAAATTGCAATTGAAACTAATTCGGTTAAGTGTGCAAAAGAGAGGCGGCAAAATAGAGTGAGGAAAGAGAGAGGAGCAGGGGGAGGCTGAGTGCCAAAGCGGCCAACAGAGTTGGTTACTAAAAAAAAAACACTTTGAGCCAACTGGTCCATAATTCATGAGCCAAGCGGGAGAGGGAAAAAGAGACACGCTGCGTGCCCCGCTGTGAAACAAGTTGCAACTTGTCTCTACGTGCAGCAACAAATTTTACAGCTGCAGGCAGTTTAGGGGAAGGGGCAGTGGGGAGTTGCAACTATGCGACGCAAAATTAACACCGCGACTCGCAATCAGCTCAGTTGTCATTATTTTTATTAATTTAATCTCCGTTTACAGGCAAGTCAACCAGTTAAGCATTTGCGTCTATCCTACCTCCTTTCCCCTCCCTTTTTTCCTTCACTTCCCCTTCTCTCCACTTCACTTTGCTCCACTTCCCGTTTTTTCCGCTTGACTAAATTTATTAGCGCGACATTTTTATTGATTTTGTGTTTTTGCTGCCTATTTTTTTTTCTGCCTGCTTCTTCTACACAAATTTGTTATAGCAAATAATTACAGTAAAAATTTGCTGACTGCTTTAATATAATTAACTAGTTTGTTTGCACTCTGCTTGTGTGTGTATTTTGTGTTGTTGTGGAACAGTTAGTTAAACAGTTGCTGATTTTAAGTGCTTATCTAATGAAGCTCAAATATGCGACTATTAAAATAAAGCACTTCGCTCTTATTCAGCCCCTCTCTCATCTTCACCGTCTCTCTTTTGCTGTAGCTATAATTACAAATGCACTCAATTTGCATACACATTTACGTCAATGCAGATCAATGTCATTGAATCTTGCTCTTTATTTAATGAGTGTGAATTCAGTTAATCACAGCTCTTCATGCTCTCGCTCTTTGGTGGCTGCCGCCGCCATTTTCTAAGCTTGATATAGAGCTCTCTTTTGCATTTCTCTTTAGAATTTGACACTGATTTCGGTTTGCTTATCTCTTGTACTTTGAGCTGAGTTGAAAGTTGACAGCATTTGAGACAAGTTAATTTTCAAGTTTATTTTTGTATGTACACAAGTGGAAACCTTTTCTCATTGCGCTAATCTTTCAATCAACACATTTTTAAAATCTGCACCGTATAATTGTTTGTGCTTGGCAAATCTTGTCTCAATGTTGTTTGCACTCACAATAATAAAAAAAAAGAGTAAGCGCAAAATATAATCACAAAATATTTACACAACTTATTTGTGTGCCTCGTAAATTTTTACTCTTTTTTCTTTACTGTGCTGTGTAAATACAATAAATACTTGACTTTAAAACAAGAAAAAAATGTTTAAAGTAAAAAAAAACACCGTTGCAATTGGCAAACAAAAACTGCAGGTAAAAACAAAACACAAAAAGTCGCTGCTAACAAAAAAAAACAACGACACCGAATGGGGGGCAACAAAGGAACACGAGGTGTCTGTTTTCACAGCCTTTTTGGCACTGTAGTAGTGCAAGTACATGGATGTGTGCTTGTGTGTGTGGTTTGCCTTTACTTTGTTGTTGTGTTTCTCTGCTTCTTGTTTGCCCAACCAAGCGACGAGACGTTGACTGCGACGCGGGCGTCGTTTTTGTAGCCCCAAGTGTTGTTGTTTCGGGTTCTCACTCTCTTCAAAGCTTAGCTAATTTGCTTGGCGCGCCAATTGAGACAGCCAAAGCGGCGACGGTGACGGCGACGGCGACGGCGACGGCGACGTCAACGTTTGCGTCGACTAAAACTGCAAAGCCTGTGGCTGCACAAAGCGCAACAAGCAAAGAAGAAAAAAAAAACCGTTTCGCAATTTTCAATTGTGCACGTCAAAGTGTTAAAACGGCACGCGATTTATTGCACATGCCATTGTATGCGCATGTATTGGTAAATATTCAAGTGTGTCTCTCTGCGTGTGTGTGTGCTCGAGTGCTTTTCAGTAGCCGCCCAGACGTCTCTGCGTCTTAGATGCGCTTAATTAGACAGTGACTGCATCAGCATCAGCGTCAACAGCGACGCCAACGCAAACGCTTTAGCTTTATTGATTTACGGCCAGCAATCAAGTGTGAAATTGACTTTTACATTTCCCCACACTCGACACACCTCTGCCGATGCCGCTGCCCTCGCTCTCTTTGCCATGCCACTCTCGTTCTCTATGCTTCAGGTTCGCGTGTAAATATTTGTTGCTGCTTTTGTTGTGCTTAAAATATGCAACGGTTTTATTTACGCTACGAATTCGCATTTTCTTTTAACAACATTGTCATGATTTATATGCAGCTCATTAATCTCACAAGTTGTTTTAAACTCAAACGCGTTTTTCGCACACCATTTAAGAGAGCGAAATAGACTGAAGGCAAGAAAGAGTGAGAGAGGCGTTGAACTGAAATCAAAGCGTATGCCATAAATAATCCATAAAATGCGTTTTCAATAGAGTTGCCAAGCGGACATTCCAAAGCCAGTTTTACAAGCTAAAACGGACTTTAGCTACGAGAGTAGTTTCACAAGTTGCTTATCAAAAAGAGATTTCTTATCAATCAAACTGGGAAATTAAAGCAAACACTTTAAATTAGAGACTTGATTTATCGAATAACTACTGTAGTGAAAATTAGAGGGGGATATTTGTGCCATAAATTATGGCAATTATGTTAATGCAATTGTGAGAAGAAAAAGCACAGCGAATTGTGTTGAATTTTGCATAAGTTAAGTTATTAAGCAATTAGCCAAAATAATTAAAGAAAATAGAGAGAGAGGTATAATCTATTCGCATACGCGTAGTCAATTAACTCAAAACTGCACATAACAATAACCATAATAATAATAATCATATAAACTAATGATTATAATGATTATCATGCAAATCACTGCTAACAATTGGCAATTTAAGAAAATTGCAATATGCCAATGCATTTAAATTAAATAATTTGTCAGAGAAATACACACGCAAACACACACAGGCACAGACACACAGATAGGGGCAGTTTCTTTTATTTATTTCAATATGCGCAAGAAAAAGATACGTATCTTAAGACACAAATTCAAAGGAAAAGACATAAATACAGCTGAAATATCAAATAATATGGCATAATCTTTTTATGGCCATAAAGCTTAAGCCAAAAGTGCCGCAGCAGCTTAAAAAAACTACAGTCCCAAAAAACAAGAAGGGGAATATTATTTCTATAAAATTCTAGCCAAAGCGATGACAATTGCATATTTGAGATCAGCTAGAAAAAAGCTGATAGCAAAATTATTTGATTTGCTAACAGTCAGTTTAGCTTACAGCAGCTTTCAAAGCTTCATTTAATCTGATAATTGCAGACTTTGTAGCCAGCACATGACTGGCATAAATCAAAGATTTGTCGTTTTTCTCTATAGGCATCAATCAGTTGTCTGTGCTGACAAGCAGCTCTTAAGCTGCCTGTTATAGGGCATTTCAAAGTCAGTTCGTTTCTCTTTTAGCCTTTTTTTTTTTACTTTGCTGGTTTATTTACATTTTTGGCGAGTTTCATTTTGCTAAGCCGCCAAAATAAAGACTCATAAAAGATATCAAAATAAATATGCGAGACGTAAAGCAAAAAAAATTGAAAAGAAAAAAAAAAGCCTTAAAAAAAACACTAAAAAAGGCTAGCTTCAGTAGCTGGCGTTGCACAGCAGGCGGCACTCATTGTTGTTCTTGTTGAAATTGCTTAGCTCACAGTATTTAAAGAGAGGCGAGGTAAGAGAGGAGCGTGATACAGAGTGAGAGCGAGATAGCAGCATATGCTTTGCTTGATGAACTGCGTTTGCTCTTTGTCTACGTCTTGTACTCCCCCACCCCACAACACTCCACTCCCGCTCGCGTTCTCCACACACTTCAAAACTCTCCACGCCCTGAAAGCGCTGATGAAAACGAAGAGAAAACAAGAAGAAGAAAAAATACACAGACAGCGGCGTTTGTCAGTTAATGACGCTACAACAACAACAAAAGAGAGCTGGAACCACCAAAAAGCCGCTGTGGCTGGGCTTAAGTAAACAAACAGTGTGAGTTTTATGAGATACAAAAAAATACCAACGTCATATTCATCTACTACATTATTGGATACATTTTTATGGCTCTTGTTCGTAGCTTTTGTTATGGCCAAAATAATAAATATCACTGCAAAATCAATTGTCTGTGGATTTTCTTGTTGTTGTCGTTTCCTTCTATTTCTTTTGGGCACACGAAGCTGAAACTATGTAACAATCGAAACGAGCTAATAAAGCAATTATAGCAGCTGGAGATAAAACACTTTAAACAGTGCGAGTATATAAAATTTCACACCCCAAAACGCTTGTTTAACATTCGCATGTTAAATGCGAGCATCTACTATTAGCATGTTATGTTAATGATCTATTTATGGTTTAAGGAAATTGCAGGTAAATCACTTGAACATCATCGTTTAACACTGATTTAAAGCCATCAAATATGCTAATCAGCGTAACACAAATAGCACACGCAGTAGCAGGGGTATAATGGGTTTGTTTCCAGTTTACACAAAGCAAATAAAATTAAATTAAAGTTTTCAAATTCCCAACTGTCATAGCAAACTAAAAAAAAAACACTACAGCGTATTTTACAGCCCCTTGTACTCCACTTTCTTGTGATTTTGTGTTAAATTTAGCGCATGGCGTTTGCCAGCAGCTGCTATTTCTGGCCTCAAATGACGGCGCGTGCAGCCAACACAATTTAGCTACAGATTCAAAGATAAAACACACAAAAAAACAAGAAGGAAATATAAAAAAATCACGAGTCTATATGTGTGTTAACAACTCACATTTTGGCATTTATCCAGAAATGCGAATTATCTCGACAAAACGCTGATCTTCATTTCAACAAATTTTGTTACGAGGAATTTCAAACTTGAAAATTAATTCCCAGCTGAAATTCCATGAAATAATTGTGATAAAAAATATGTTTGTATTATAATTTATGCCACAAAGATAAGACCCCCCACTTAATTATGCTAAAAATTGTGAATGGCGTATTTTTATTTTGACAAATTGCGCGTTTTAATTATGTTTGCAGCATAAACTATTTGCACAATTTATTTATGCGCAATTATAAATTATTGACAGTACGCGGCATGAGCAATTATATGATATATCCTGTAATAATTCATGTGTTTTCAGGGGTGGAGTATACACTACTTTAGAGCATGCTGCTTGCTACACTCGTTTTAATTTATTTACTTTTTGTTAGCGTATTTATTGTGCGCTTTTTAGTTTGATTGCTTATCGGCAATTGTTTGCGGGAGAGAGAGAGCGAGAGAGAGAGAGGGAGAAATAAATATTAATTACGCTTATCGGTTTTGTGTTATATTTGCAATATTTACACGTTATAATTAATTGTTTTCTTTTTCTGCTTTATTTAATGCCTCAATAATGAATTAGTGGCTATCAGCTGTCCCCCTACGACCCCCCCAGCCCCTCTTTTACCTGCTTCACCTTTGCATGCCAGCTAAATTGAGTTATCGTTTTGTTGGAAATTGTCGCGCGACTGTGCGAAATTTACATGAAATTAAACTTGTTTGAAAATGATACGATTTGCGGTTTTTTATTGAGCTTTCATTTTTTCAGTTTTTTGTTGCGCGCCCACACACACTTTAGTTATGCAAATGTATCTGTAGCTGAGCTGAGTTGTATCTATAGCTGCGCAGCATAAATTAATTATCAAAGCAGTCAATTTACATCGTTCATCTGCCCGCCTATGTGTGTGTCAGTGTGTGTGTGTGTGTGTGTGTTGCTTTTGTGTTGGCCCTGGTTGTGGCTATTGTATCTGAAAGATACAAAACTCACTTTTCGCATATGCTTAAAAAGAAACACACAAAAAATACAGCGAAAAAAAAACCTCATCACAATCAATTTGCCTCCAACTTTGCCTCGTGTCCGTCTCTTGTCGCTGGGAATTAAATGTGTTGTTGTTTCAGTTGTTGTTGCTTGGCCCACATTATCTAGTGAACGTTGAACGCTTTCGTGCCTCTGGTGTTGCTGTTGTTGTTGTTGTTGTTGCTTTTGCTGTACATGTGTTTAGCGTGTTCAGAAATTTGCTTTTTTAATGACGCTCTTGTTGATTGCGAACTGTTTGTCCGTCCCCTGCCCCCCAGTCTGCCCCCACTTACCCCCACATGCCAAAAACGGCCTTTAACATTCATTTATTATTATTATTTTTAGCATTTTTTTGTGTATGTTTAACAAAATCTCATTCACAGCCAGATTTTTGATTGTTTTTCGCTTCTTTATTGTTTATTGTTTTGTGGCAGAATAAATTTATTATTGGCTTGTCAACATTTGAATTGTTATTGATTAGACCAAATTAAAATATATGTTACGTAAATCCCCAACATCAATTCTATTGTAGTTAATAGTTAACATATTTTTTATTGATTCAACTAATCGAATTCTGAATTCGTTGTGTGTTTTTTCAAGCGAAACGGCTGATAATTTGCTTTAAATATTGCACAATTCAAATTTGTGAGAAAAATTGAGAATTCTACACACAGTTACACACACACACACACACACACCAGCCTCATTTGCATGGCTTGAACGAAACGTTTGTCACTGTCAGACATTTATGAGCATTGAACAAATCAATTTGCTTTAGCCAAACCCTGACAAATGGTCAACTAAGTGACTGCATTGGCCATAAAGCCACAGACTATTAGACTGGCTAAAACACACACGACAAGAGACCCACATGCATTCAGATCCGTTAACAAATAGTTCGAGTGCCACTTTCTTTAATTGAAAGTACTTCAATACCCATTTATGTACAACTTTTAGTTGGCAACAAAATTAATTATAAATTATGATTAATTTTGTTAACTTTAAGTCGTTTTTAGTTCAAGAAATGTTTCTTCTAACAGCAAAACTGTTAACAGACTGTTAAGCAATAAAACTCTCAACTAACTTGGCACTGCCAAAGTTAATCAACAGTTTAAAGCCACTAAAATACAGTTTTTATTTATTATTTGAGCTGCTTAATAAATTTGTCATAAAAATATATTATTATGTATTACTTTCAGCCTTTCTAATTACCAACATGACATTTAACAGTCGCGTAACATTTGCAGCCTGTTGGGCTGTTAATTAAAATAAAAAGAGCTCATCAAACAAATGATTAGGCAGCAACAGTTACTAACTAAGTATAATTACATATACGAATATGCATGAATAAGTTAATATGTATATGTAAGTGTGTGTTTGTGTTGGTGGAATGTTTTGTCAGGCAATTGACACATTTGTAGCGTTGAAATTGTTATCGTCTGAAGCGCAGAACGGTGGCAAATACCAACAACAACTACAACAAAGGCAATTACACTTTGCAGAAAAGGCAAAAGCTCCCAACGCGCCAACTAAAGTCAGTTAGCATGTATAAACGTGTGTATCAGTGTGTGTATCTGTGTGTGTGTGTTTGTGTATCTGTGTGTATCTTGTACAAGTCTTGACTGCTGTTGCTGCTGGCAACTTTTACCACTGACTCTGACTCCGACAGTGTGACAAATTATTATGTGTGTGTGTGTGTGTGCTTCGCTGTGTATGGGGTATATCAGACTGGCAGAGGCGTTTCGCTGCTTTGGCCTGTCGCTGGCGGCGCTGCTGGTGCTAATGACCGTAACTAAGTTGGCGTCACGATTGTGTGCGCCACTGAAAGCTCGTGCTCTCTCTCTCACTCTCTCCACCTCTCTATCGCGCTCTCTCTGTCTCTATTCAGTGCTCATTTTTGTTGCTGTTGGCTTTGCGGTTGTTCTCAGTCGCTTGACGCGCTGTTGCCCATTTGTGTAAAGCATTTTTAATGTTATGACCAAGAGCGCGTCTAATAGACGCTTAATAGTTGCTGTTGCTATTGTATCTATGTATCTGTATCTGTCTATATATATCGCTCGCTTTGTATCTGTATCGCATGGTTTTTGTTCTGTTTCATTATGCATGTTTACAAAGCATTTAACGCAGTTCGTTTACTTAATTGAATGTCCAAGTGCGGCGTATCTGTCAGATACATTTCACTGACTGCAAAACACACACACAATTACCTCCGCCTACCTCTGCATATTTAATAATAATAATTCGCACTTGATAAATATAATAAGAAAATCAATGTCTTTATCATCATGCAAAAATACCACACCTGCTACAAACGCACACAAACACACACGTATGTGTGTGTGCTTACTTAAAATTTCATAATTTGAACTAAATGCAAAACACGCCCTGGCAAAAACTTATCAAAGCAACAAAAACAAACACACGCAGCGCAGCAAAGGGGGCCAATTCATTGCGAGCGAGCGAGAGAAATAATCACATAGCCAGTTTCAGTGAGAGCGAGCGAGTAAGCGCGCATTCGGAAGGGAAGCAACTACGTGAGCTCTGGCCTCCCCCCACCACACTCCAACCATTTGCCTCTCTCGTTCTCGTAACACTGTTTGTTTATCGTCGTTCGTCTTTCGTCTTTCGGTCGGACATTTCAGTCTCTCTGACTTTCAGTCTGTCGTTTAGTCGCTTTGTCGTTTTACTTCTTCGTTCTCAACATGGCCGACACTGTGCTCAGCGCCGCAGGCTTCATTAGGCAGCGTGATTCCTTTTTCATTTGTATTTATGCATGTATTTTCTCTGTTCGTCCCTTTTGTTTGCCGCTGCTCTGCTGACGACGCCCCTTTTATGGGAATTTCACTCATTGTATTTGTGTATTTACACACATATATCAGCCTGTGCATGTGTGTGTTTGTGTGCACTTTAAATTCGTAATAATAAAAACTCAATGAGCCGTCATTTGCCTGTCACCGCCACCGCTGAATGCGTACACAACACACAAAAGAAGAAGCATAACAAAAAATGAGGGGGAAAAATATGCAGTAATTCACTCGGTATTTAACATCTACTTCCCACGTTATTTAATGCGTATCATTAAAAAACAAAACAAAAAAATAAAAATACCAAAACGTCAATTTAAATCGTTAACCATAAATCAGAAAATGGCAATTTTTGACATGCTTTTGCATGTTTATACATATTTGCTACCAATTTGCTGCGCAGCCGCATGTCAATTTCTAATCATGTCTTGCAGTGAAGGAGGTGCGAAGGTAGGAAGCGGGTCAACAAAACAAAACCCATTTAATTACAAATCGGCTTAAATTGAAACACCTTAATTGGCATTAACTTGAGGCAAAAAACACAAAACAAAAAAAAAATACGAAACGAAACGAGAAAAAAAGAAACATGCGCCTCACAGCAGCAACAGCAGTAAGCAAGCGGCAATTAATCAAACTGGAAATCAATTATTCCCCTGCCTTTCCTCTGTCTCTATCTCACGCTTTATCTTCACAACTTACTATCTCGCTCACTCGCACGCACACACACACACGCACAGAGAGTCAGCTTTTCGATGGACAGCAGCATGAACATCACTAGAGTGCGGTGGTGGTGGTGGGGGGCGCCGTCTTTTGGGATTTATAGCATGCCACATTAAACAAATATACACATGTACACGCATACATACCAATATATTCGTATGCATGTATGTGTGTATGCATGCTTGTACGTAAAATTCACTGTGGTGCATTTGGGCGTATTTTAGGAATTAATTAATAATTCGAAAACTGAATTATTAGAATTTAGTATTTTACATAACTTCAATCATTTTAAATTACACATCAGCCTAAAATCAGATTCATTAATATTTGTTTAATTAATGTTTAGAATGCTGTGTTGGCATCAAAAGACAATTGATTTTAGCAACCGACTTAATACCATAATTTTAATCAAAAGCACCATTGTGCAATTTATGCATATGTATGTATAGATATGGATAAGTGTTTGGTTAGGTTTGCTTACTTGCCTTTTTATAAATCCAAAATAATCGCAATTTCTGCTGTTGATATGCTCGTTCCAGCTTCATAGACGACAGCATGCAGCCGTTGTTGTTGTTGGCGTCGTAAGGGGGAAAATGAGTATGAGTGGTTGGGGTTGGGGGTTTTAGTAAGTGACTGTGTGAGTGGGGAGAGCAAGGTGCGAACGAGGATTTCGTTGACTGCTGGCCTGCTCACGCAGCGACCCTTGCACTGCCGTGCGACAGAGAGCGAAAGAGTGAGTGAGAGCGCGGCCCGCAAGTGAGCAGCGATTGTAGGTAGTAATAATCCACAAAAGAAACGCCGACGATGCTGCTGCCGCTGCTTCAGGAAATGTAAATCCACAAATTTTCGTTGTTGTGGGCAGAGCTTTCCTTTTTGCCTCTGCTCGTTGTTGCTGTTGTTGTTGTTGTTGATGTAGCCAATCTCAAGAATTATTTTCCATTTATGTAAGCGCAAGAGCGAGAAAGGTAGAGAGTGCCACGACAAACACTTTTTTATTTAGCTGTTATTACTTTTCTTTTTTGACAAATATGCTGCCAGCAAATTTTTTCTTGGTTTTTTTATTCTTCACTGCATGAACTTTTTTATGAGGTTAGTTGTTTTCTTTTTTTTCTTTTTCTACAAATACAAAAACGGCACTTTGTGTAAGAGCGAGAACGAGCGACAGAGCTGCTTGGTACGCGTGCAAATGTGTGTGAGTGTAAATGTGAGTTTGGATCACACAAACACTCACACATACAAATGCAATGAGCAGAGCTTGAAGCAAAAAATGCACAGGGAGTTAGTCGTACAACAAAATGACCGACGAAGCGACCGACCGACCGACCAACTGACTCGACGCACGCGCGCAAACGTCACAATTAGTGAGAGCGACTAAGCGACCAGCGACGAACGTTTGTCGGCGTTCTTTTACCGCAATGTTTGTGCGAAACATAAAAAAACCTTGCTAATACATACAAACATACACACACATATGCATGCACATTAATATATGTGCATGTATGTCGCATTCACAAACACACAAACATTTGCCTTAACACCCAACGTCGTCGCTGCGTCGCTTCTGCTGCTCAACATTGTTGTTATAGCCGAAAAAACTGTCGCTCAGTGCAGTGTAGCTTACAACGAGCGCGGAAAGATACAGAGAGAAAGAGCGAGAGAGAGACAGAGAGCGCGAGAGTGATACGCACACATACACACACACGGCTTGTGCGAGAGAAGACGACGACGACCGCGCTGTATAGAAATTTTATTCCGGTATTATACGGCTGCTGTGGTTGTTGGCATATTTGTTGTTGTTGCTGTTGTTGTTGGTGGCAACATATTGCCACTGCCTTTTTGGCCGTTTTACTACTATTGCGGCGAGTGCTTACTACTTTTTTGTTCACATCAGTATTGGTGCAGTAGTAGTACATATGTTGGAGCTATGCTTGTGTGACAGCGATTGCTGATGATGATGATTACGCTGCTCTTTTCACACATACACACAAACATACACTCGCACGCACGCATAACAGTCAAGCCCAAGTGGGTAATTTGTTTTATGAGTAGCGGCGGCAAATAGCACTTGTATATTGTTGTTTTTGCTGTTGTTGCTGTTTCTTCTGAATGACAGACAGCCAACGAGTAATAATTTTTAATGCGTTTTTGGCATTTCTACACTGCTGCTGGTTAATTGCTTAAAACACTCATACACACAAGCAAACGCAGAAGACGCGGCGCGACGAATATACAGACGAGAAACGTAGAAGAGCAAAACGACAGATTTTTTTTCAACACTTTTTGCTGTTGTGTTGCTTGAATAATTTAATGCACACACACACGCACACAAATTGACACACAACATGAGCACTTAATAATTTACATAAATATATTATAGGCATTTTATATGATTTTATACCTTTTGCCTATTTGCTCATGGAAATCTTTTTATTTAGCACACAATTAATGCTAATAATGTTGAATGTTTTTTTTTTTTGTTATTTTTCATAGAACTTTTCGCCTAGTTTGCGTCGACAGTGTTTCATCCGTACTGTCCGCCACGAAGGAGCAACGCGTACAAAAAGCGCATAAATTGAGCGGCTCTCGCTCGCAACACAGCGGCGCACAGCCCAGAGTTGTCGCATATTTCAATCAAGTAAACAACCACCTTTTTCAAACTTAACAGTTTCCATAGCCTACAAATTCAATACGTTGCGTTTTTTATGCTCATATTGTTTATTTGGTTTGTTTTTTTTATTTATTATCTTAATTAATTTAGATGATTTTATATTATTATTGTGTATGTTTTGGCAACCCTGCGGCGTTTGCACACGCATGCCGCACACCAACGCATTCCCATGCACATACACGTTGCGCTCTCTGAGAGGATTTTCTTTAATGGCGGCGTTTTGCTGTTCGCTCGCTCTCTGCGCGCTCTCGTTCTCGCTCTCGCTCACCGCCAGTGTTGCTGCTGCTGACGCCATGTTGCGCAGTACCGCGATATGTTTATCTCTTTTCATTTTGTTTACAGTGACGTCGTGTGGTCTCACTTGGCAGCATTGCTGATACTTCTTTTGAGAGTTTCTTATTGTCAATGTTATGTTGGAGTATGAACAACGCCAACAGAAGTTGTTTAAAATCCAATAAGAATTTTTAAAACATATCACAGCTGATAAATACAACTCAATTTGAATTTTAAAGAGCGAAAAAAATGAGTAGATATTTAAAATCATGGGAGTTTTGGTCGCTAAGCTTAGTATAGATGGGTAGTTTTCAACTGCATGCAGGGTATTTCATAGTCGTTATGAGCAAATCTACTCTTTTATGCCTTTGCAAATTGTTTTTGCTTGTATGTTGAATCATAAAGTGTGGGGAAGAGAGCGCAACGCTAGCGACGTCCTCGTTGTCAATGTGCGTGCGGATTGATTACTGATTGGCATGTCGTTTGGTTGTTGCCGTTCCGACGTCGCCGCTAACGTCGACTGCGACTGCGAATGCCGACTCTGTGGAAGCTTTGGCTACTATTTTTTTTCTTGTTACCTTCTGCGTCTTGTTGTTTATGGTGGTTATTGTTGTTGTTGTTATAGCTGCCGCTGCGCTCGAGCACATAATGACATAATGAGATTTATTAGGCGCAAAATAAAGCCATAATGTTCCGTTTGACCTTTGTGTAACTTTGACTGTAGTCACTGTAATATTGTTTTCCTTTCTCGCTGTTCCTGCCAAAGGACACGTGCTTTCAAGCTTATTACATATTGGATGACACATTCGATAGGTTTTATTTCTTGTCGTTGTTGAACTTACTTAGCACGAATCAGTCATCATGCTTCAACTTTGATGATAAAGTTGTTGTTGTTGTCATTGCTGCTGTTGTTGTTGTTGTTACTCATTTTAAATTCACATTGGAAAGTTGCCTTTGCTGCCATTGAAGCAAAAAGGCAAATAAACGTTTCGTCTGTCTCTTTTGGTTTGCATTTCCAGCTCGACTTCGATCCTTTTTGCCTTTATGTCCCATTTTGGGCAAAAAGAACGAAAATCAAAATAAAAAAAAACTAAGAGAAACTTGTTTGTGCTTGAACCTAATATACCGAATGTTCTCCCTCCCACTTCCCACTCTACACACTTCATACTCACACCCCTCTCTTAGTTGCTGTCTTGCTGTCATTCGCTCTCTTCTGTCTTTGGCTTGGCTCCCTTGTGAGTGTCTTTGCTCGTTTTGTTGTTGTTTCTATTGGCATTCGTGCACGCTCTTTCAATTTTATTGCTGTGATTCTGATTCTAGTTGGATTTGACTACGCACACACACGCACACAAGCAAACACATGTAAGCCCACACGTATACACTAAGTGTGAGTGTGTGTGTGCGTTTATAGTTGTGCTGCTTTTCTGCTGTTTTTTTTCGTTTGCCTTTGGGAATTGATATCCTTGTGCGCTTTTTGCAAAAGTTCAAATATTTTTCATTATATTGCGCACAAACAACAACAACAAGAAGTAGAAGCACCAGCAGATTTTCTCAGTGCTGGCAATATTTCAAATCCAACTTATAGGCAAAATGGTTGCTGTCACTTACTCCCCTCCCCACTCCGTCCCTGCTCTCCACTTACTCCCCTCCCCACTCCGTCCCTGCTCTCCACTTACTCCCCTTAGTTTACGGCTCAGTGCTTTGGCCAAAGGGACCTCAATTTGGCCAAAAAAGGCTCCTGCAGCTTTGTGTGTCAAAGTGTGCGTGTGTTTATAAGTGTGTGTGTGTGTCCAGTTCGTAATTGTATATAATTCATACAAAAGCCGCTTTGTCGTTTGATAAGACTGCATATCGCTGCTATTAGTGGCCCACCCCAACTACCACGCCTTCCCTATCCGCCTCCCTTTTCCCCACAGTGTATTATGTAATTATGTGCGTTAAATTTGTAGAAATTTTGTGCGAATGCTAATGAAGCTATTAATATTTTATGCACCATTTAAACCGAGAGCGCAGCGTAAGCCACAAGGTCCTTGTAATGGTGTAAAGGAGCACACAGCATGAATAATAAATAAACGGCAACTTCGCCACTGACAAGCCAAGCAAAAACTGGCAAAAGGCGCAAAATCTCACAAGCAACAAGAAGAAGGGGAGGAAGAAGAAGGTGGAGAAAGAGGGGAAAGAGTAGGAGAAGGAGGGGGCACAACAGCAGCGCACTTATGACAAGTCCAAGTTGCCATTTGCAAAAACAACAAAGGCAAATGGACAGTCAGTCAGTCAGTCACTCTCTGTGTGTGTGAGTGTGTGTGTGTAAATCCTTGGCTGTCTACTTTGGTGGCAAAGCTTTGCCAGCGGCCGTAATGTGATTTTCAAGCATTTGCAGCTCATACACACGCACACACACATGTACACTCGAGCTCACTTAATTAAGTTCATGTCACAATTAAAACTATTTAAATGATATAAGAAAGTCAGTAAATTTTTAAAACAATTTATAGCAAAATAACTTTAATCAAAGCTGTGAACTGCACTTTAATTTAGCTTCTTATAAGTGACTTAATTGTATGACCAGCAGCGTACACATCAAAAGCAAAGTCACGCACACACTCACAGACACCATGATCTTTGCATATTTGCGCTTTGGCTTGTCAACTGCGTTTGTGTGCGTGTTTTGCTGCCGCTGCAAGCGTATAAATATTTATGCCAGCATATTGTCTGTCCCACTCGCACTCCGCTCACACCTCCTGCACTCCCACTCACGCTCATTTACTCCTACCTGTGCCACAATTTGGCTGTCCAGCTAAAGCTAATAGAAATGAAATTGCCAACTGTCATAGCTATAGATACGTATCTCAGTAGATTGTGTGCGCAAACATACAGTTATAGTCAGCTAAATATGTACATGTATAAACATATAATACACACACACATTCACATCACACATTTATACTTGTATTTGTGTACAGACTGACAAACGAATGAAAAGCATTTTCAAGTTGTCAGCTTCCATGGCCCCATCAGTTGAAATTTTGTACATTTTGTTGCAAAATATGATTTCATTGTGCTCAAATTGAATTAAATTTTTTGGAGTGTGACGTTCTGACGTTTTGCTCCTCTCGACACATCCCCAAAAGCAGGCAACGAGCAGCGAACAACAGTTAAAGTCGCAGCTGCGTCGCTCTCGCTCTCCCACTCGCTCTCAATTGTGTGACTGACTCACCCACACACAGTCGGACAGACTCACTCACTCACCCACTCACTCACTCATTTTGTCTTCTCTTTTTTGTTGTTGCTGCTGCTTTTGGTAGCTTTCAGAACGGAAGCGGATATTTTCAACGCGCCATTGTTATTTTTTGAGTGCGGGAAATTGCTCGGTGGCTCGGTCTCATCTCTCGCCTGATGTTCAACAAAGCACACGGCGCCCTTTTTGCAGTTGCTTCAAGTATTTTCTTTCTTTCTTTTTTTCCTTTTCCTTTTTTGCGCCACGAACAACACTGTGTGAGAGTTTGTCTCTCTGTCAGTTTGCGTGTGTGTGTACGTGTCTTTCTGTGTCTGTGTGTGTGTGTGTGTGTGTCTCATCCGTTTCATGCTTATCATTGTGCTCAGCTTCGTTCTTGCTGCTGCTTCTGCTGCTGCCGCTGTCGCTGCTGCCTTGTCGACAGCTTTGTTTGTGTTGTAAATATAATTTTACGACTCTGCCTACCCCACTGCTTCGCTGCCTTTCTCTCTCTCTATCTATCTCTTTCGCTCTGCCAGGCTGCCTGTCTGTCTGTTTGCCTGTCAGTTAGTCGCTTTGTCAGTCTGTCGCCTTGTAGCGGCAAGTCCTTTTGCCACACACACACACATAGCAAACTCAACTCAACTTCACCGTGGCGCTTCTGTCGCTTTTTGTCTGCCGCCCTTTTTTCTCCCCCACTTAACATTTTATTAAGCGAAAATGCTTGTGCCGTAAAATGCGCGCTTACATGTTTACCAACCTTCCGCACGCCTCGCTCTCTTCCACACCCTCTTCGACTCTCACCATACAAACACTCGCACACACATACAGCTTGAGGCCCAACCCTGAAGGGGACATTGCTGCGTATGCTGCGTGGGTGAAGAGTGTGCACGAAGCAAAGAGCGGGGAAGGTAAGAGAGTGAGGGCAAAAGAGCATGGCAGTGCGCGCTGGCAAAAGAGAGTGGGAGTGTGTGTGTGACAGAGAGGGACAACGGAGTCATCGTCATTTTCATTTCCTGTGGTCGTATTTATGCTTTTATTTGAATTGATTTTATTTCGTTGCGTTTTATCTGCCCAGCTGCTGGATGAGGATATGGCGTGAGCTTGTTATGAGTATGACTATTTGTGTGTGTGTATGCATGTGTGCGAGTGTGTGTGTTGGTGCTGTCTGCCATGTAGTTAATACGTTGATTTCATTTTTATGATCCCTTTTTGCCTTGCCACTTTAATGTTAATTTTATTATGATGTTGCCGCTTCGCGTTGTGCCCTCGCCTCCCATTTTTGCTTGTCTTTATGCCTTGTTCGTTGTCGCTGTTCAGCGTTCGCTGTTATTGTTTTTGTTTATTTTTGGTTGGTTGTGTGCGGCATTTATCCATGCGTCGGGTCGTCGTTCATTATTTAATGAGTTGAGTTCATAGGTTTTGTGTTTTGTCTCGCCCACTTGCTAATTATTCAAAATTAATTTCATCATTTGTGCACGCTTTCACATACATAATAATAATAATAATAATGCTCAACATATTTTCTATTTTATTCAATTACTTTTATCCGCATTTAAACACGTGTGTGTGCACAACTTTCTGCTGTATTTTAAATGCAGAATTATTTTAAGCTTATTAATTTTATTTAATTACTTTAAGCCGCTTAATAGTACAAAAATATCTTAATAAATGAATTTATAAATCGTTTTGTTAGAATTTCAGTTGGTACGCAATTTTTGTAGCATGCTTTTAGGTGCTGCGAAAAATTAAATGTATGAAGACTTGAAGTTTTAGCTGTTGTCTACAGTGCAGTTAATTTCTTTTGTATGTAAGCTACGCAGATAATTAAATTTGCTGCATTATGTGATTATGGCTGAAGTCAAAATGTCTGTCAAGTCAATTGTTAAGGAATTTTCTTAGCTGCAATTTCAATTGCTGCGTCACTTGACATTGACATTAATTAGTGATGCTTGGCCCAGGATGATTCCAGTTTCCAGTTGCAACTGTTTCTGCTTGTGCTTAATTGTGGCTGCCAGTCTGGGTCTTGATCTTGGCCATGTTTCCCCAGTAATTTGACGCTGCATTTCACGCTGGCAACGGTAGCGGCTTGTTGCAGCCGAAGACTTAATGGCTCCACAACTCCACAAGCACTACGCATAAAATCAACAATTACGCAGCAGAAAACCACAGGCAACAAAACAGGAACACAACTTGCCACATCATGTTTTTTTTTTGGGGGGCTCCAGACTAGCACTCGCTAATTCGCAGCCAAAGAGGTATTCCAAGGCAGCCAAAGCAAACAGCTTAGTGAGTGCAACCTACGCAACGACTGGTGAACGGCATAAGAGCAACTCGTTCAGCTTGGAGACGAGCCACTTAATATACGATACTGAAACTGGCAAGTGGCAACTGGCAACTCGGTCTCTGCACTGATTCTGATTGCTGGCAAATAACTTGGCAACTTTAAAGACCGCAACCAAACAGGCAAACAGACAGACAGACAGACAGCCAGTCAGGCCAACTAGTTAACGTCACTTGAGCCACAGCAGCAGCAAGCAGCAAAAAAAAAATACAATTTTCTGTATAAACTTTTCCTTCTGTTTGTGTTGCACGCATTGTGCTCTGCTAACTTGCAACACATGCACACTGCCAACTATTTCTACTTGCCACGTTTCGCTCTGCATAATTGTGCAAGTTTTTTGTGGCTTTGTAGACGCTTTGGGCTTTAAGGGGCGTTTGGTAGAGCTTTCATGTGCTTTTAAAGCTGACACTTATTGGGCTGAACTATTTTGACCACGAGTCAATATAAATGAGGAGCATTGAATACATGAGAAGAGTTATATATAAAAGATCAAACAAGTAGAGTAATCTTAATAAAAATAGAGTGAAAGATAACTTACAAGAAGTCTGCATAATACTTCTTAGTTGACATTCATTTGAAGTGGTACTATGTTTATAAGGCATCAATCGAAACAAGTATGAAAGACTACAACCGAGCGAGCCGACTATAAAACACTCCGTATTCTTTCTAGTGAACATTATACCCAATTTGTGCTTTGGAAGCCCTTGGAAATGGTCAAAACCGGCACTTTCTGTCCAACTACCGAGCGTAAACGTCTAAAGGACATCAAAATATTGCTTCAAATTGTGGTCTACTTCGCTAACTTGTTAAATTTATGAGTTCTGATCTCTTCATTGACAAATAAAATACATGATTTTTTTTTAAATTACCACGGCAGATTGATTACGGCCAATTTGTCGAGCATTTAACGTTTCGGGGATCCCAGAGTCTCTCATTGCTAAAATTGTGTCCTTCTCAGTGTCCCAAGTGTTCGATCACGTGTAATTTTTATAAGATAACTCGTTTTTAAATATTTCTACTTTGCATCACCAAATTGAATCACAAACGCAGCAGGAAAAGACAAATATTACAAATGATTTTATAAATATGCAACACTGAGAAATAAACAAAGTGTCCTTTGATAAGTACCGTTAGATGGAAGTCAACTAAATTTTCATGCATTCTCTTTGTTTAATCATTCTCTTCATTTTCTCCATACATTATATTCCGCTACATCCAATACTTTTCGAGTTATTATGCAATTTACAAGTGAGTTTATAAATATGACAGGGAGCTTAGTTGTGCGATCTGTAAAAAACTTGTTAAGGATTGTTATAATGGCTTATGATGATGGGAAAACAGTTTCTTACAATATGCGGGGGTGGTAATGGGCGTGTCAACAATTTCAAATATTCCTAATTCAATTTGAATTGAATTTTCTTTCATTTGGTGGCACTAGTCTCTTAGTCTCTTACAAACAGCTGTTCTTAAGGACGGACTGACAGACAAATAGCACTATATTGACACGGCTGCTGCTGCTGATCAAGAATATATGTCATATACTTTATAGGGTTGGAAAAGATACCTTCTACCTGTAAAGCACACTTTGATTGGAATTTAGAAGTCTAATGAGTCTTTTTAAAGCATTAAATCACTTTAAAGTTTAATTTTCAGGACACAATTAGCTAATAATATGCTTTAAGCACATTTTAATAATGTTAAAGCTTCAAAAATAATTATATAAACCTACAAAGGTCAATCGCTGTGAAATAATTGTATATAATTTCTGTCTGTCTAGTTTAAATTGGGTAAATTTCTACTTCCTTAGTTTCTATTTTCCTTTAAAGCTTAAAGTGAAACCCAACACAAATTTTATTAAAGCTACAATATGTTTTTAATATGCTGCATTTACCGTAGCATTAAGCAAAGTAAACTTGAAAATTTGTCAACTTTCTTGTCGATGAAATCAAGATGAAGAATGACTGTGAAGTAAAGCGCATTGTGTTGGAATATGTGCGATAAGAGAGCGTACAACAGAGGGCAAAGGTTAAAGCAGGCAACAAACACAAACACACACATTAGTACACCCACATATGTCTATACCGTTAGCTCCTTGCTGTGGCATAACTAATCTACTCGAAATTATCTTGCCTACTTTGAGGCGCTCGGGCAAGACACAAACTTTTGCCACACGGCTCAGAAAAGTTTCTGGTGCTGCTGCTGCTGCTGCTGCTGCCAAAGTTGATGCGATTATGATTTTCAATTTTCAACAGTCAGCAGGGGGCGGGACAGTGGGCGTAGTCCAGCAAATGCCCTAAAGGGAAAATAAAACAAATAACCACAAGGCGAAAACCAAAACCAAAAGCTATAGAAATCTGTTGGACAAGCAGGAAAGTGGTGGGAGAAGGGAGAGGGGAAGGGAAGGGAAGGGAAGGGTAAGGGAAGTGGCGAGCTGCGGGGTTGTTACAGGGAAGTCATGTCGAGCAGTTTCCCTGCGGCGTCCAACAAATAAATTGAGTTTTCCTAGCTTGGCCAGGCAGCTGTTTCGCCACGGCAAATCCCCAGCACACACACACACACACATTACATAACCTATACTTGTACATATATATTTATATCACACATAGCATTCATTGTATAGCGCAAATTGGACAGCTAAAGAACTTCAGGAAGCGTCCGAAAGCAGCAGAGATACATCATGTATTTGTAATTGTCAGTGTGTTGTCTTTGGCACAGTGGGCAGTAACGCGCGTTTAGTGCACAGTTTGGGTGGCTTAGTTGGGTTAGAAGTGGGGTGGGGTCTGCTGGGGCTTAGGAACTATAATTTATAGAATTTAATAGTATTTATTTAAGCTAGATTAATAAACAAAACTAATAAATTATAAATATATATTTTATACACTTTAAGGGTTTAAAATAAGATAAAGAAATTTATAAATATTTAATTATAATATTTTTATACTTTTAATATTTTTATTAATTTTTTAAACACATAGTAAATTAATAATTCTTTTTATTAATTTATTAAATACATTTCCTAGTATTTAATTATTTATTAATTTATTTATGTAAATTATTTTATATAATATAGTTTGTTAATCACACATAACTCCAAAAGGATTTGTCTTAAAGTATAGACAATATTCTATGTCCTTAAAAAGTCAGCATGTATTTAAATTTATTTATTTATTTGTTTATATATTTAAGACCTCTTAAAACTTATCTGTATTCAATTATATCTCTCAAAGCTAAATACAAATTTCATACCCCAAAAATAAATAAACTTTCGACTTACCTCAAATCCCATTTAATTAAACCGTTTGCTTGGTCGATTTACGCCACTGTGCTGTGCATATTACCGTTATACAAAGTGTCTATATTTCTTTCTTTTTCTTTTTCTTTCTTTTTTTTTTGGTTTTCGCTATCGTATCATAACGACGCGACGTCGACAACTGAGAAAACACTTTGTTCACATATTTGATTTGATTTATACAAAAGTTGTGCGTTTTTTTGCTGCTTTTGTTTGCAGTCTGCAGCAGCGCGAAAGGCAGTTAAATATGTATGTAGCATATGTAATAAAAAATATATAAATTTACACACATCTACAGTGGGGGGAAAATGCTGCGGCTTCCCTTTGTCCGCCCAATTTTGGCGCGTTTATTTTTCATTGCTATTCAAATTATATTTTTGATGGTCAACAACGTTGTTTGCTGGCCAAGTGTACTCTGTCTGCCCATAGCACTACCTCTGCCTCTTCCTCTCCCTCTACCTCTTCCTTCCCTTTCCCTCTTCCTTGCTCTTCCACACAGTGCTTGGCAAAAGTTTGTGCCTGTGTTTGGCTCGTTGATTTTTGCACAGTTTTGTTTGACTGACAGCGACACCAAGCAGGCAGTCAGTCAGTGCTGGTCCCCCAGCCACGCATCTGCGCACTCCCCTCTCTCCCCTCACCCTCTCTCCTCTCCACCATCCCTTTGCCCGGCGGCGGCATCGACATTAACGCGCTTCGTTTGCTGCTCGTCCCATAATCCTTTCAATTTTTAAATCATTTTTTATTTCTGCCTTTTGGGCTCTGTCCCTTTTTTCTCCCCTACTCTTTGCTGCCTGCTTCCACTCTGCTGACCCCCCTCTCCGCCACTCCCTTTGCTCTCCTTCTCCGTTGTTATTTGATGCCTTTTTGCGTTGTCGTGCGACCCTCGCCGCAAATATTTATAAATGAAACGTGTGCATTTCGTGCTTGTTTGATTGATGCCCACCGTCCAGTCGTCGTTGTACTATGGAGCGCATACGCCTCGGGCACGCCCAAAAAAAATAACCCAAGTGCAGTCACCTAATGACATTGACATGTTTATTTCTGCACAGTGCGAAAAGTCAAGTGTTTTTAAGTTAAACAAAATAAATTAGTAGAAATTAAATTATTTATTTTAAAACCAATTTGAAGTATTTTTAGGCACTCCACACTGTCTTATTTAAAGCTAACCCCTTTTTCTTTGCGTGTTTTGTATTTTTTTCACCCCTTTTTTGTCCATTTTGCAATTTCTCCAATTACTGCATTTAATCAACTCGTTAAGCCACAAAATTCAGACACCTGCAGTTGGCCAACACCATCACCAGCAGCTGTGTGGCATTGGCCCCAAAAGGCATTTGGCCTGAGCCCTTTTTGCAATCGTTGAGGTAATTACGAAAACGAAATCAATCCGCAGGTTTACCTCACAAGTGGGCGTGGCACTGTCATTGTATCTAAAACTCGTACTGCTGCTGACAACCCGCAGTCCAAGCACTTCACAATCGTGCTGGACAGCAAAAAGTGTACAGCGTAGCTGTAGTCGGTTAGGAGACACCCGTTAGTTGAGTTTTAAAAAGTGTTGCATACTTTTGGGCTGTGTTTAAGTTTGGAAATAGGCATAACTTTTGATATACACTTGATTAGCTTGATG
Source organism: Drosophila acutilabella (assembly GCA_035046005.1). Taxonomy (NCBI): domain Eukaryota; kingdom Metazoa; phylum Arthropoda; class Insecta; order Diptera; family Drosophilidae; genus Drosophila; species Drosophila acutilabella. Next base: position 6,726,263 of record JAWNOK010000024.1, on the reverse strand, counting down.
TAATAAAGCCTAACGCTAATTCTTCCAGTGCTTTACACTAATATACCCCACTCGTATACACCTTAATGTTAATTTTGACTTTATTTGAGTTTAAAAAAACTGTTGCCTACTTTTGAGCGGAGTTTAATATTTTAAACCGGCATAACTTTTTATATACACACAATTAACTTGATATGATCAATCCATACGCTACTTCTTTAAGTGCTTTACATTATAGCATACTCTTTGAAGCAAACTGTTACGGGTACATAAAAGAATTTCGTTTGTCTGGCACATGAAGTGGAACTCAGTTTGATTGGATATGAGCACAGTTCGAGTAGACACTAAAAAACACAGTCTGTGCTTTATCTTTGTGCAGCTGACGCCTCTGAAAACCCATTAAAGCTACCGCTACACAATTTAATTGTGGAATTTTATAAGCTGTTTATTTATTGAAAAGAATTATGAAGAAATTAAATCAATTAATTGTAAAGAAATAATATTTTCAAAGCCAATAAAAAATTAACTCAAATCGAAGTATTAAAAATACTTTTATAGCCCCAAAGCTAAACTTTTTGGCCAACATAGTATTAAAATCAATTTACTGGCGGCAAACAAAATATATGTACTAATAAATTCCGTGCATGTTTAATGCAAATGCCAGACAAACAACGGAATTGCAGCTGAATTTAGTTGAATTTAAAACAAGCTATTAAATATGCTTTTCACATAAATTGTCTAGGCATTTTTATGCATTTCCAATGCATTTTTAAGTGTTATCAGAGAGTACAAAAAGTAGAGCTAAATATTTAAACAAATTGGGGGCGTTTTTTGTTAGTTTAAGTGGGGGGAATATAACAATAAAAAGGAGGCTATGAGGCAAAAATTATATGGAAATTTCTGTGACAAAAGCACAGAAAATAAAGTAGAAAAGTCGCGGCACAACTTGGCGTATGCGCAATATAAAGTAACAATAAATTTAATTATGAAATGCGTTCACGTTTGGCATTAAGTGAAAGCGCTTAAGGACACTTCAAAAAGTCCAATAAATCATATGCCACCACTCCCTTTGCATATTTCAAATTAATAAAGTTTTCCGATGCCAAACAACAACAATAAACGAGCTGCAAAGGGAACGAAATCTGACTGGGAAGTTAACACCGATAGCCTGATAGTCTGACTGCCCCTAACCCCAGGCAGGTCTCAGCCACACAGTTGTGTGGGCGTGTCCGATTACTAGAACTATTGCTTGACTTTATATGCTTCATTTCAATTTTGAGCAGCCCAAAATAAAAGCCAAAGTTGAAACGTTTTTCCAAGTCAATTTCCGTAGCAGCAACAACAAGGGGAAAAAGCTTAACAAGAAACCGCAAGTAAACTCAAGTGTAGACGAATATTTAATGCTCTTAAATACAAAACTTAATTAAGAACTCTTTGCAGTTTCGTTAGGCATTAAAATAAAATTTTTAAAAAATTTGCTCAACTCGCTAAAAACATTTCCATACATCAGTACTAGGGTTTAGTGTGATTCCCTGCAAGTAGTGTATACAAATAGATTTAAAGAGCAAAGAGAAAATTGACGGCAGCTCTTGACGTTCAGTTGGAGCATAAAAATCGTTGCCGTCTACAACTGTCAGGGAAATAAAAATCAAATTTAAAACGCTAAGAAAGTCGTCGCTGTGCCGCGCCGAAAAGCAGGCAACACAAAAGACAAATGGCCGGAAGTGCGGGCGGTTTGTGACGAGGGGGTGTTTAAGGGGGACACACAGCGCATTGTGTGTCTTTAGCTGCTTGCCGAGGGTTGCTCTAAATGTCGCAATTTTACGAGTCAATATAAAGGTGCCTGGGGAGTCATTTACAGGCGCACAGCGGTTTGGTTTCGCTTTTTGGCAATAAAAAGCCAAGAAAAACTGGCAAAGCAAAAGCAGAAAAGCTGCTAAAGGAAACGACTTACTTTTATGGCACAGGACAACGGAAACGACAAAAAAAGACGTCGACGACGACGACGACGAGGAAGCGCCATAAAAATTTGTAGAGAAGAAACACGTGTAAAGGGCATTGCCAAAAGGGTTGCTCAAATATGATGGCAATTTTTATGCCCGACCCGTAAAATATTTAAGCAATGAACCATAAAATGCTCCCCCTACCCACTCCAGCCCCACTGTCATTGTGTGGCAAGCCTGAGTGATTTATAACAATGTCAAAATTATGAACAAAACTAAAGGCAAACAAAACAAGCAGCTCTTATAGACTGTAAAAGACGCTGTACTCAATTTTCACAGCCTAAAAATAAAGTGAAACTAGAAAATTGTGCACCCACCCCACTTAAACACCCCCTGCTGCCCAACTACAGGGTCTTACGCGCATAAACACACCTTAGTTTAGTGTCAAACTTGATAATTGTATATCCAACACACTTAAACACCCCCTGCTGCTCAAGTACAGGGTCTAATGCGCATAAACACCCCTTAGTTTAGTGTCAAACTTGAAAATTGTACACCCACCCCACTTAAACACCCCTGCTGCCCAACTACAGGGTCTTACGCGCGTAAACACACCTTAGTTTAGTGTCAAACTTTAAAATTCTATACCCACCCCACTTAAACACCCCCTGCTGCCCAACTACAGGGTCTTACGCGCGTAAACACACCTTAGTTTAGTGTCAAACTTTAAAATTGTATATCCAACCCACTTAAACACCCCCTGTTGCCCAACTACAGGGTCTAAAGCGCATAAACACACCTTAGTTTAGTGTCACAAATAAATACTACAAAAATCCGGAGAAACTTGAAAATTGTACACCCACCCCACCTAAACACCCCCTGCTGCCCAACTACAGGGTCTAATGCGCATAAATACACCTTAGTTTAGTGTCACAAATAAATACTACAACTATATTTACAAATACAAGCACAAAGCGCACAGTTTAACTAAAATCGGCGCACGTATTCATTGCGTCTGCGACTCGTCACCTGAGCGGTGTTTTTGGTGGTGCGAATATCACAATTATGGCAATCCCCATTCCATTTGATGTTGCCATTCCTCACATGGACACGGGTAGTGGATGAAGTGCGTACACGTATCTGGCCTGCAAAACTTTTAATTAAAACTACAAATTTTAAATAAAGTTATGTTAATTATTTACCAGCTGGCGCCGCCTGCAAAAGACCGAGCACTGCCAGCAGCAGCAGTAGAACTAATGACAACCACTTCATGTTGTTTTGCTGTGCAACTGCAGCGGTCAGCAAATTGTGCAGCAGTTTTATAGCTAAAACTAATACTATAGCTATAGCTGCAGATCGTGGCGATTATGTCAGCGGGTTTTGCCCACAGTACAGTAAAAAAAAACCGCTTTTGGTAGGGCAGTAAACCCCAGTGGGAATAAAGCCCCTTTTAGTTGACTTCGATTTGATTGACATTCGAAATGGAAGTGGAAAAATCAGAAAAAATCGAAGAGCGCTTCGATGTGCCTGTACTTTAAGGCTACAAAGGGTTTGCTAAGCTTGTCAGTGTAGAAAAAAAAACTTCGAAAAAAACATATTTAAACAAAAAAAGAATAAAAAAATATATATAAAAACAAAATAATTTAAAATAAATAAAAAATAAAAATAAATAAATAAAAAAAATAAATAAATAAAAACTAACAAATTAAAATAAATAAATAAATGAAACTTCAAGAAAAAAAACTCAAACAAAATATATTTAAAAAAAAAATAAAAAAATATAAAAAAAAATAATAAAATAAAAAATAAAAATAATAAATAAATAAATAAAAAATTTATAAAAAAAGAAATTTAAAAAAAAATAAATAAAAAAATTAATAAATTTAAAAAAAAAAACAAATAAATAAAACTTAGAAAAAAACTCTAATAAAGTATATTTAAAAAAAAATAAATTAAAAAAAAATTAAAAAAAAAAAATTTTAAAAAAATAATATAAATTTAAAACATAAACAGCTCATAGTCTATAAGGGCTAGCCTGTGTAAAATCTTTATATAGTCTAAAGGGACAGCAGACTTAGCGACTTTAATGCCGGGTCCCGCACAGTTGTGCTAACTCGAGCATAATTCTTTTACTTTCTACAGCTTTTAAATTTTCCCAGTTTTAATATAAACTAAAATACTTAAAGGTAAGTGCCTGCTAAGTTATTCAAAAACGCTCAGCAAGACTTGCGAAGAGCGCATAGAATATGCACTGCAAAGCAATGGAATTTACATAACCAACCAGTTGCAGCTTATCAGTTGCAGTATCAACTATATACAATAAATTTATATAGCTGCTAAACCGGCTGAAAAAGACAACAACAACAAAGTTACAGCTTCAACATAGAAAAAATGATTTTATTGTTCATTCAATTGCTGCAGTTTTGCCATGGCGCTGATCAGCTGTGAGTTACCACCTGTAAGCACCTCGTCCGCCACCGGAAATGTACTGGCCGCCATTTGAGTTCTGATAGAGATTAAAGCCATCCATGTTCCAGTCCTCATCTGAGGCTGGTCGTCGTCTCATTTGCCTGGGCTTAACCGTGTTGGCATGGCCATAACTACGCGCGCTGTAACCATGACGATTCTGAGGCATTCCCGTTGTTGTTCTGGCCACATTGGGCTTATTACAGTCCACACAGCGACCATTGATGGTCACTCGGCCTGTTAAAACAGTTCGAATGTTAGCAAACAAGTAATCTTAACACTACTACTACTACTAACCGTTTGTGCAGGCAGCCAACATGGCTAAGAGCAGTAGCGTTAACAGGCTTATGTACTGCATTTCCCCACAGAATTTCAGTTTAAAAAGAAATTTAAATCAAGTTCACACTTTGCTCGTTGTAATGTTGATTTGAAACTGTTGCTTAAAGTAAATGGCAAGTTCGATTTTAGCAACGATTGAGCATCTGTAATCTCAGTGTTTAAATATAGTACATGCGATTAACTGATTAGTTATGTGCACTAATCTATGGAAAGTGTAAAACAAGCAAGTTTTTGATAGCAACAAATTTATTTATTTAATACAAATTTGAAATTCAAAAAATTACAAATTTAATATGTATTTAAATTAGTCAGCTCACTAAATTATTTCATTGTTCTGATTTACAAAATAATTTTCACTGTTTTCATATCTTTTTTTAGGCACAATGACACGCGTGTTGTCGAACACACGTTTGTTTTTTGTTTCTGGTTGTAAGGTGTTATTAACTTGCTCGTTATGCGGAGCTATGATAAATAAACACATTAAAATTGATATAGTAAAAACTGATTGAAGTGAGAATTTCTTACCCGCTGACACGGTGAACGCAGCAAGAATTGCAATGAGCAGAAACAGCAGTGAGAACCTCATGGTTGTATGTAGGATTTAATAATGAATTTTGTGTTTTAAATCGGCTTTTTTGTGAACCCAATGCGATAATATTAATCACAAATTTTGAGACTTTTAATTATCTTCAAATTGCTCGAAAAAGTAGAGAGAGAGAAGAGACAGTGGAAGAAAGTGTGTGTCTTATCAGCGCTGCGAAAAGGTCAACTGGAATGACGTCAAACTATACACATATATAAGTAATACTTATTAAGTATAAGAAATAAATATTATAAGAAATTAGCCACGTATTATTTAACGTTGTCTATCTTGCGCACTACCAAACGTTTATTTTTTACCACATTTATTAAAATAACTTTAAATTAAGATACGTCTGTCTCGGACCAGTTTATAGTTGCTTCGACATTTTGGGCGCTCAGGTATCGCTCGGTTTCTAAAATAGTTTTTTTGAGGAACTAGATAGTCCCGTCGACAACGATTCTTTTGTGACCCCTCAACGTGAGCTGTGTAGAAAAATTACATTGTTATTTGCTTATAATTAAAAGTACATAAGTATTTAAATAACAATTTTTTACCCGCTGTCAGTGCAATAAGAATTGCGAAAAGCAAAAGCTGCGTAAACCTCATGGTTCAAAATAAATTTCACGAATGAATTCAAATAAAGCTCATTATTTAGGAACTGAGAGTATAATAAATCTAATTTTGCAAAAAACATTAAAGATAGATTTAAGACGAAATTGATTAGGACAAAGGGTGCGAGAGAGAGCGAAGAAAATTGATAAGCGAGGGGTAAACAAAGTTTGTAGGGGGCAGCGCTGATCGAAAGTGAGCGAGCCTGGCGTCGGCTACACACACTCACACACACACACGATCGTGTTTAATTCGGCAAGACGCGAGCTTTCACGCACACAGGCATCAAGTACCGTTGGCGTGCGCTCATGTATACATACATGCGCGTTCGTCAAAGCCGCGTGTAGACAAAATATATATACAGGGTGCCAAGGGCTAGTGTTAATTGTACAATACGAATTGTGAGTAACGGCAAACGGATGGCAATTGCTATTAAATAAATTGAGACATAAAATATATCCAAAAAAAATTGTTTAAATGACTGAAGTGCAGAGAGAGTGAGAGAAAGAAAGAGACAGGCAAAGTGAACAAATAAGTGACCGTTTTATTAACGCTGCCAAAATAAAAGTAGAACTTACAAGAAATTAATCAAGTGTTATTTAACAAAATGTAAACAAAATTCTGTACATTTTTTATTCTTTTTAATTAAAATTAATTCCTAGTTGCAGGTTAATATCTTCGATAGCTTGTTTTGGGCGTTTAGGTATTTGTCGGGTGTATAAAAAATAGTTCTTTTGAGGTGAAAGAGACCGTTGTGGACGAAGATTCTCATTCTCCTTTAACTTCTGCGACTTCTTAATGTGAGCTGTGTACAAAAATTACATAGATAATTGCTTATAATTGAAAATACGTATTTAAATATCAATTTCTTACCCGCTGTCAGTGCAACAAGAATTGCGAAAAGCAAAAACAGCGTAAACCTCATGGTTCAAAATAAATTTCACGAATGAATTTAAATAAAGCTCATTATTAAAGAAATGAGAGTATAATTAATCTATTTTTGAAAAAAACATAAAAGATAGAGTGAAGACGAAATTGATAAAGACAAAGGGGTCAGCGCTGATCGAAAGTGCGCGAGCCTGGCGTCGGCTACGCACACACACACACACGCAAACGCGATCTCACACACACACAGGCATCAACTACCGTTGGCGCGCGCTCATGTATACATACATACGCCTTCGTCAAAGCCGCGTGTAGACAAAATATATATACAGGGTGCCAAGGGCTAGTGTTAATTGTACAATACGAATTGTGAGTAACGGCAAACGATTGGCAGGCCGTATAAGAGGAGTTCCCGCCATTAAGAGGCGTGGCGCACCAGCTCCGGAAATGGAGTATGACATTGGACTGGCAGTTGGATACGCTTGGGTTTTATGAAACCTTTGACAAACGGACCATAACATACGGTATTGACCTCGCGTACATGCCTGGAGCCGGGAAAGCCGCAACGTGATTGGTGACGGACGGATTGACAGACACATCTTGGGTCACTTCCGAAAGGAAGATAGAATTGCCTCAAAGGGGGCGATCGCAAATAATCGACACACAAAATTAAATGCAATTTATATATTTAAAATCCATTCATTCTTTTACAATTGGATATGTTTAACTAAAATTCAAGTCAGAATTTTAAGATCTCTGTTGCCGTCTTGGCCGTAGAGTTGTATGGCTGCTGACAGGCATTTTTTTGCGTTCTGGTACAGGTCGTTTACTTTTTGATAGTTGTTGCTGTGTGGGGTGCAAGGTGTGAGTGGCAGCTAAGTAGAAGAAGCACAACGTTATTAACTTATCAATGATTAAGTAGAGGAAGATTTCGAATTACTTACCAGTTGAAACGACTAAAAGCATGATGAACAGTTTAAACAGTGGAATTCGCATGTTTGAATTAAAATTTAAGTTTGAATTGCTTGTTATATATAAATAATAAATAAAAACGCGAGTGAATCACAAGAGATCAAAAATTCCTACATGATGAAATAACATAAGGTTGTACCGTCGGCAAAATACATAGACGAACAAAAGACGTCGGCAAAAGCCGATGAACAAGGTACTGAGTAGTGTAAGAAAGCTAAAAATTGCTTTGGTCAGTGATCAGACGTGCCCTCGATTCCAGATTATCAAATTTAGTACTTGCCTTCAAAACAAAATAATTTTTGATAATAATGCTGCTTTGAGAGGGGATTTTTTTCTAAGCAGTGATAAAGAACCTGCCGAAAACTCTAAGGAAATTCGACAAAAGTATGTTAAACAATCAAAACAATTTATTGGCTTAAACGATGTTAGTTTGAACAGTTAACCACGTATGTTACAACCCACGCAATCATCGTTGCGCACCACTGTGCCCGGCAGTCCACGTCCATCAATGGTGGTTACACCGCCGCTCCAACCGCCGCCACCCAAACCATCATCCGTCAGTATCACTTGTCGGTTGCCCCACTGTCTTTTAAAGCGTTCGATTTCCTCGCTCGAATCCTCGGTTTTCTTGCTCGTTGCTGGCTTTGGGGTAGTGCTCTTATCGTGGGGCTTGGGGGTGTTACAGTCTCTACATACGCCGTTGATAACAACCTTGCCGGCTGGAAAAAAGACACAGAGTGAGAGAGGGGGAGAGTGAAAGGGAGTCTAGAGCTGTGAATAGTTTTCTTCAGCTTTCACTAACCATTAACATAAACGGCCAAGACCAAAACCGTTAACACAATGATGCACCTCATTTTATTTCTATTTGTTAATAACTTTTCAATGTGCTCGTTGTCGTGTTGTTTATATACTGACCTGAAGAGTGCGCTACTTGCTTGATTTAAATTGAGATAGTTCGTCGGTTATGTACTATATAAATTATAGTAGAAATGTTGTGGTAATGCCCACAACTTGATAGCGGGTAAACAAAGCTGAACTTGGAACCGGTTTAAGACGGTTGTCGCCTGCAAATGTGATCACTTGTAGTTTAATCAGAAATCTAACATGTAAGGAAGGCTTGCATCGAGCGAGCCAACTGTAAAAGACCCTGTATTCATTATAATGCCCAAAATATGATAGAAAAAAGCATTCTTAACCGGTTTGTTCTATGGAAGCTAAAGGATATAGTTGTGCGATCCGAACCAAATTTGGTAAGGGTAGTTATAATGGTATTATATACATTATATGTGAGTTTGGTTGCAATCGCCAAACGAACACTACATGTCTTCATACAAATGTTCTATTTTCCACCGATTTGTTCTTTGAAAGCTATAGGGCATAGTTGTACGATCTGGGCCAAACTTGCTGAGAGTAGTTATAATCATGTTAGACACATCTTGTGTGAGTTCGATTGCGACCGCTTAACTAATGCTTAATGTCTTCATACAAATTTACAATTTTCGACCGATTTTTCCTAAGAAAACTGATGGATATAGTAGTTCGATTGGTAAGAATTGTTATAATGAAATAAAATACATATAGCTCAAGTAGTTTTCAACTTGTATTCCAAATTTGGTGGCTTTAGCTCTAACAGCCCTTGAGATCCAGGTCCAGGCAGACGGGCATCGCTATATCGACTCGGCTGTTGATGCTGATAGAGACTTATTCTAGCTGTTAAGCATATCTTGCTTATGACAAACATAAAAGACCCCTGTGCTCTTTTAAAAATACAGGGTCCAAACATAGACTTGAAAATAGTTCAAAGAATTTGTCATTTCACAATAAATTCAGCTAATAAAATTAACTACAGTATTTAACGCAGTTAAAAAATTTTTTACACTAAAACAGTATTTAGTTCTTAGAGCGGAAAAAATGGTGTTTTAAATAATATAACTAAAAAATTAGTGTCTATAATTAAACATTATACTTTTTATTAGACTCATGTAAATACAAACACATTGTAAACAAATTATGATTATTTTTCTTTATTAATAATCATCTCGTGCTTCAATTGGGAATTTCCCAGACTCTGTTATCACGTTTTGATTTCCCTTCATCAGTTTAGACTTGGAATCTATTGAAAAGCGATTGATAACATTAACCAAAAGATCACTTACAATATTTTATATAATTATGCACTCGACTTGTTTGCTATAAAAAATCAAAGCAAATTTTTATTTAATTCTAAAACGTTTTTAGCACTGAACTGACGATGAATTTATTGGCGTTTTTGTTGCTTTTTGGCTGCCTATTAGCTCTGGCTTATGGTAATAACTAATTAAATATATCAGACTCAAGTAGACAATATAAAATACATTTAATTAACAGCTTCACCTGGTAATGTCTATATCAATGGCAAGTGCGTGGACTGCTATGGACCAGATGGAAACCGTATTGATACCCCGGAAACCGACTTTCCCTCTGAATCGGGGGCTGTGGCTCAAACGCTGTCTACTGTTGCTGTGACTTTTGTGCTTGTTTTTTATTTTATTGGCAGCTTTGTACAGAAATTTAAACAATAAATATGATTTTGTTTTAGCCTTGCCTGCTTGATCATGTAAATAAATTATATAAATTTAATTTTTATGGAAAATAAATGATTTTATGGGTATGCTTGGCCGTATACGTAATACAGACCTTCTTTTATTTGAACAACAATTTAAAATAAATGTTTATAAAAAATATGTTAGTACTTTGAGAAGCTGAAAGCTGATTATACACTTGTTTTTATAGCTTATTTATGTTTATTTCAATTTCAGTTACATGTTCTTAAAGCTCAGTCTGTTTCTGCCTCTGCTTCTCTGCCTCTTTTTCACCATGTCTCTCATTCCCTCACTGTGTTTCTTGCAAAACCGCCTCTAAGTCTCTAAAATGTTTAAGAAAAAAAATTTTACAGCTTGAATTATATGAAACAAAAAACAATTTATGTATTAATATTTAAATTCTACTAACTTTTGTTGAGTCTTTAGTTTATATTATATTGAATTAAAATAGATATTAAAAAAAAACTATTTTACTCATTGATATTTTTATTAAATATTATAGACTTCAAAGAGAATTTTATTTTTCCTTTTTCTTTTTTTACATATTCATATATATTTAATTATAGCTTAAAAAATTTATTTTAAATGTTTATTTATATTTTAATATCACAAAATAAATGAATTTAATGAAAATAGTTTCTTGATTTTAATTTGTTTAAATTTAACTGGAGGAAACTATTAAACTAAACTATTAAATAAAAAATAAATTAAATTCAATATTTTATTTATTTATTTATTTTTGTTACTAATTTAACTATAGAAAAATTATCTTAATTTTTAAGTTTTAACATTGATCAGTTTTCAATAACTAATAAACTCCCGTTCGGCTCTAGCCCACATACGCAGTGTCTACTGTACTTGAGACACGGCGAGTCTGTCTACTTGAAAAACTGCGTAACAGAATCAGCAATCAAAGTGGTTTATCTATGGGAAATACTCATTTACATGGGCATTTCCAAGCTGTCTAAACGCTGACCTATCAAACAACAATTTAATAACTTTTACTGGGAAAATTCTCAACTTTGCTGTGCTTACTATATAAGCGGAGCATTTCGATGCTATTGGCATTAGTTGAACTGCAAACGTTGTTAACTGAACAAATTAATTAACAAATATGAAATTTCTATCCGCTGTCTTTCTGCTGGGTCTCTTGGCTTTGGCCAGTGGTAAGTAGCGGTACTTTACATTAAAATAACGGTAATTTTTAACTATAATTCTACGCTAGCTACACCCCTGAAGCCCGATGTGGTCATCAATGGCGATTGTCGTCACTGCAATGTTCATGGCGGCAAATAAAGGAGAAACTTGAATTAAAATATTTTAAAAATTATTTTAAACAATAAATGGCAAATTTGGTATGAAAAATGTGAGAAATTTTATTAAAAATACACAGGAAAACTTCTAGGCCTGAAAGGTAAGAAATCTAATGGGTACTACAGGGTAAATTGTAGTCTTGTACACAGTAGCTGGGCGTTTATTTCATTTTATTTGCGTCTTAACAGAGTACAAAGCACTGATAACCTTAAGGGTCTCAGTCTACAGTCTTTTATTTTAAATAAACAAAAATTTGTTTCAATTAAAAAAAATTGCAAATTGATAATAAAAAATAATAAATTAATGACACATTTATTTAATTGCTGTCTTATCAATTTCAAGTCTGAAAACAAGAAGAGTACATAGAAAGATCCACTTAAAAGCACTTTGAGTTTATGATTTATTGCTTTTCACATTTCTCTACATAACGTTTCTTAATTTTGTACATGAATTAAACACTAGAATTAATTAAATTAATTAATTAATCGCCGCGCACGTTGCAGTATTTACAATCCCCATTGATGATTACATTTCCGGGTTGCAGCGGCTTAGCTGTAAACAAATGCATAAAATTTACATATTTATTAGTGACACGCCCACACCTTTTAAACGCCCCCCTTTAGCCAGCTACTTACCAGCTGCCAGCGCCAAGAGCCCAAGCAGAAAAGCAATCGACAGCCACTTCATGTTTATTGGGTTTCAAATGCGACTTTCAATACGAAACTGATCACTGGACGCGGTGGGGCATCGGCTTTTATAGCCTTAACCGATCTAGCTAATGACGTTTAAACATATAGTGCATATATGTAAATATATAATACTGTAGTGAGAAACGTTTTGTTCAATTGCGCACTGATCAATTGCAGCTATTGAGTCGATGTCTAACTGATGCCGAGCTCTAACTGAGCTGATAACAGCGGAGGGGGCGAGAAAGGTGTGTGAGTAAGACTAAGAGAGAGATTAAAAGAGAGCAACAGAGAGAAAGAGAGCTAACGGCAGTCTACAGCTTTACAGTTTGACACAAAAATTCTTTACTTACTTTTTAAAGGGCTTTTATATACACATTAATTGTCGAGTTCTATATCCATGTAAAGGTAAAACAGGTAAGATTCGCGTGCTTTAGTATAGAAAATTTTTATTTTAGCTGCTTTATCTGAAGCAAATTTACTAGGATTGTACCTAAATAGTAAATACATGTACTGACAAAGTTTGATTCAAATCGGACCTATTAATCTAAAGGATTTATCTTCTGAATTGTGCACAATATAAACTAGTAAGAAATATTACTGTATTAACCAAGCTATCTTAATGAAATTCACTCACAATACATTTGTCTGTACTGAACAAGTTTCATTCCAATCGTCTAGCTGTCATAGGAACAATCGGTCGAAAAACTGTGCTAAATTCGAATTTGTATGAAAATTTAATGTGTTTACTCAGCTATCCTACTAAAACTCACTAGTATCCATTACCTAAACAATTAGCCTATAATTTTTATTGTAAACCATTGTTAATGACATATTTAAACAGAGTAACGGGTATAGCATTCGTTATTATATTTTGGTTTTTTTCTTTTAATTTCTTTAGTACAACGTGATATTTTTCTCATATTTAAGCCTAAATTTAATAGCTATGTGACGCTTATTGGGACTAATTTGGACTAACAGATCTCCATTCAACAAAATTTGAGATAGGGAGGCACTTTAATCTGTAGACTTTATTTATTATTTATTTATTTATTTTCCCTTCATTATTTACCAGTTTCTTACCTTTTATTATTTGCCTGTTTTGCTATTTTTTATACGTACTTTACTTATTATGTTAGTTAATTTTATTTCTACTGTAAATTATTTATTTTTTAATATATTTTATTACTTTATTTAAATCAATTACCTACCAATATATTTTCTTTTTTAAACTTATTTAAAATATTTATATATAATTTATACTAGCCATATATTTTATACACTGTTATGCTTGCTTTTTAAATACATGCGTTGTTTATATGAATTAATGGATTACAAATTTAAACACAAATAAAAAACTGACAGTTTCAGACATGATTTTGTATTAGAATTTGTGTGCAATAAAAAATAAATAAAATAAAAATTAAAGCTCAACTTTAAAGTGCTGCAACTGTGTGTGTTTAAGAGCGAGTGCATGTATGTGTGCTTGTGTGTGTGTGTGTTTGGGAGTATTCATGTCTATAAAAGGTAAATGAACGTGTTTGTGGTTGAATTTATTTATCAACATGCAAAAGTTGAACAACTGTGTGGGTGTGTGAGTGCGTGTATGTGTGTGTGAGTGTGTGCCTGCTGTTGGCTGGCAATTAAGCCAATGAAGCATTAAAAACACCAGCTAAGGGCGTAAGCCATGCAAAGTGAACTGCCCCAAAGGGATGGGAAACAGCATCACTCCCTTACCCCCTTACCCCCTTACCCCCTCAGCTATACACTGACACAGATTGGCTTTTGGGTGGATTAGCGTGGCCATTGGCATTGCTACAGCCTCCGCCAACGCCACCGCCACTGTCATTGCCATTGCCATCCCCACATTTGTCAACGGAAAAAGCATTACGCTTAAATGAACCCATGCACATGCATAAATACACACGAAGCCAAACCCAAAAGGGCCTAGACGACACGTGTGCGTTAACAATTTAATTACGCCCAACAAGCCAACGCCTTTTACCCCCCAAACATCTACTCCCTCTGACCAGCTGTTACCCAAAAAAGTTAATCATCCAATCGACAGGGAGGTCAGCCATATTAAAGACTTGCACACAACTCGCAGCAGAATTTAGTAGCTAGTAGTGGGACTGGGAAAAGACCATTAGCCAAACAGTTAGCCAACACTGCTGGGGGAGTTCTGAGCCTATTTACTCAAGCCGGTGTGAAAATATGCCACGATTATGTGTGTGTTTTACTTGGGGTTTGTGGTTGTGTCTATAGATCGAGTGCCTTTAGATTTAAGTCCTTATTGAAATGCTCTAAATTTAAGAGTAGTTACATTTATGCTATGTTAAACCGTAACAGTTACAGTAGTTACATTTATGTTAACAGTAACACAACGCTGTTAATGTTAAGCCTGTAAATCAGCTGTTAAAGCAACGTCTGTTGAGATGAAGGATTTTATTCACCTCTCTATTCAAACTCTTTTAAGGTTCTTAAGGAATTCTGTTAATTGCACACTGTTAATGTTATGTTATTAAAACTAGAACACGTATCAATATGACTATTTGTAAAATGACTGTAGATACCTTCATTTCTGTCAACTCTTATCCCATAACTTTGTAAAAGCTTAATCGATTTTCATGAGGAAAGTCAATTTCTTTAGAGTTCGAGCTGTAAATTAATGCTACATTTAAATTTGAACTCCTCATCCTTAAAAGATACAACATTTTTCTTAATTTTAAATTAAAAACTCAAAACTATAAATGATTTTTTTCTACCCATTAGTTTCCATTTAAGTTTAAAGACTTAAAAATTTGTTATATAAGTAAAACAGCACACAGACCGCATATAAAAACTTTTGCATATGTGCGTGTTTAGTAGAAAAAGCGAGAGTGGGACAGAGAAAAAAATAGAGGGAGAGGGAGAGGGAGGCAACTTTGTGTTTTTCTTGGCAGCTGGAGCGCTATTAGTTTATTATTACGAGCAGCGTTTTATTGTCAACCTGTGGAGTGGTGTGTGCGTGTGTAGTACTTTTAGCGTGTGTGTGTGCGAGTGTATGGCAGTGTGTGGAACTGGGCGTGTACGGAAGCATGTGTGCAGTCTGTTTGCTGTTTGCTTTAAGCGACTATGCACAGCAATTTATGAAATATTTTTGTTGATTTCTCACTTTGTTGTGGTCTGTGTGTGTGTGGTGTATGTGTGGTGTGTGTGTGCCTTTTGTGGTTAGTTTTATAGCTTTTTTTGGCCTCTGCATAAAACTCATGTCTTTTATGTGCCGCCAAGCGAAAGCTGAAAATTTTTTGTGGCATCTTTTAGGCGCATGATTAAAATAATATTCAACCAACGCGTGTTGTCTATGCAAAGCAGTAAAATCATGGTCATAAAGCAGTGAATTAAATTATGTTAAAGCAGCTAAATGTCACTGGGCCTTGAGCTGCTACACTTGACTCGACTTGGCCTCACTCCCCGCCCAAGGGACGCATCTATTAGGCCGCCAGTGGCTGTAATTATGAAAAGGATTTACTTAAAAGCCTACGAACTCGGCGCTGCCACTTGTAGCCTAGCAGAACTTTACCAACATGCAAATAGCTACCACTTCTTTTCCGCTATACTTTTTTTGTGCAATTTCTGCAAATAAATTTCTTTGAATTCAAATAAGAGTCAACACATTTATGTCTTTAGGCCACTTCAGCTCAGCTCATTTCCCCTTTTCCCACACATTTTGGAAGCCAACAAATAGCGCCACGTGAGCAAAATTGCTAATCAACTGGCAAAGCGTTGGGGGCATAAAGTAAAAGCGTTAAAAGCACTCTCATCCTTGGTTAAGTGCCCATTCTGAGAGAACGACAACAGCAACAGCAACAGCAACAAGGGCAATAAGAGCAACAACAGCTCATCATTTGCCAGGCAACGAATGCTTTAATGTATTTAAGCTTTTGCGAGCACAAAAACATTATTGTCTGCTGGGAATTGCGGGGGGAGTGGGGAGGTGGCAGGTAGGGGAGGGGCGTTGAGTTGCTGGCTAAGTGACATAAGCAAGCAGTCTATGCCAAAAACGACAACAACTAATAGCAGCTATGCGAAAATACGAACATGTGTAAAAACACACACACAAGCACACACACAACACACACTTAGACACACGTATGTATGTATAAGTAAGTAAGTATTAGCGCGTGTGGCAGTGCAGTGAACAAAAATAAGTCACCTCAGGCAAACCTCAGGCTAAAATCTGTGCTAAGCCAAGCCAGCATTAAGGTAATGCCTTATATCTAGAAATCAACTCATATATAATATTTTAAAAACTGATTTATGTAGAAATTGTATCCAGAATAAGTTAAATCGAATAAATTATAATTATCTTAATAATAAATAAAATTCACATTACAATTTATTACACAAAATCAAGAGGTTTTGACTTACTTTATACCCAGTTTTTCTGTCAGTGTAGCTAAAGCGAAAGCCTATTGCCAGCCACAGTGTTGCCTGCCTAGAAACAGCTGTTTCTACTAGCTAGAAAGAGCTAGAAAGGGCTAACAAAAGAGGCACAAACAATTAATTTTATTAGTTAACATATTTTATTTAAAAACTTAATAAATGCAGCTATAGTTATATGAAACATAAGCTATAAAAATGTGTTTAACACTAGATATAAATTCATAACTAATTTTAAATTAACTTGAAGCCCTTCAAGTCATTGCCTTAACCTATTTAGCCATAAATTAGCTAAAAACACATTACTCCAGCCCACAAATGGAAATTTCCTTATTTATAAGTGTGTGTGTGTGAGTGTTGGTAATTTGCTCGCATATATCTAAACATATAGATGTGTCTTGAAGGATTTGTGTACGTTGGTTGCCCACAAAAGCTTAGGGGAAAAGCTAAAAGGAAAGGCAAGCAAAAGGAAATGGAAATGGAAATGGGCGTGTGGAAAAGTGCGAATTCGTCTGAAGTAAAAGGATAGTTAAAGCGTGATGTTTTAATCACACATTCTAATTGAAATGCTGTTAATCAGCCTAGACACGGCGAAGCACTAAGAATAGTTAAAGCTGCTTAGTAGACTAGGGGAAGTAAAGGAGAAGAGGGGAGGGGTAGGTTGGTAGGCTGATTTATGGCAACTAAGTAAAGCTAATTTAAGTGGGAGTTTAAATAGCTTTTATGTATTAAATTTTTAACTAAAGTAGTCATTTTTATATAGTGTCTGTTGTCTTATGATTAACTATAAAAAACTTTGCCAAAAAACAAAATAAAAATGGTTTTGTTTGCTTTACAAATGACCAAATCTTTTGTTGCCTTAGTCAGTGGTTCAAGAGTTCAGTGATAAGCAGCTTATTAGATTGTTTTGAAGCTTTCAAACTTAAGCTATGTTTGGCTTATCAGCTAAAGCTTTGGCTACAGCCGCAGCTGCGATTTGTGTGCCAGTTTCCAGTCGAGTGTCAAGGGAAACAAGTCGCATAATCGCAGCTAAAAGATGTTTAATCGTTACTGTTTGCTCCTTGGAGCGCTACTTTGCCTGGGCTATTGCCAAATGGGCGTGGCAGGTGTGGGCAAATTGGTTTGTTTCTACGATGGCAGAAGCTTTGTGCGTGAAGGTAAGCAGGGCACCAACCTTGACTAAGCCAAGGGGGTCAAGAAAGGTTATCACTCGGTTTATTTATATGTATTTTGATCGTCGTAGGTCCCGCACAACTTTCACTGGGCGAAGTGGAACCAGCGCTGAGTTTCTGCAACTATTTGATCTATGGATATGCTGGCATCGATGCCGTCACTCACAAGATCAAGAGTCTGAATCCACAACTGACTGTCAATCATTATATGCAGATCACAGCGCTGCGTAAAAAGTATTCTCATTTGCGCATACTGCTTAGCGTGGGCGGTGATCAGGATTTGAATGAGGAGGGCGTGCCGGATAGCAGTAAATATTTGAGTCTGCTGGAGTCCCCCGTGACACGCGATACTTTCAAGCAGAGCGTCTCGGCCGAGTTGAGCAGGTATGGCTTCGATGGCCTTGACCTGGCCTGGCAGTTTCCCAAAACGCGGCCAAAACAGTCACAGGGTGCACTGAAACGTGCCTGGTCCTCGTTCAAGGGCTTCTTCAGCAGCTCCTCCATCGATGACAAGGCCGAGGAGCACAAGGAGCAGTTCGTGTCGTTGGTCAGAGAACTCAAACAGGAATTGCAGCGCAATGGCAAACAGTTGACCTTGAGCATGTTGCCACATGTCGATCCGCAGCGTAAGTGGGCAGTAAACAAAGTGACCTTATTAGGATATTGAAATCCTTTTCTTTTCCCTTAGTTTTCATAGACATACCCGCCGTAATGAGCTTCCTGGACTTTGTGAATCTGGGCACCTATGACTTTACCACGCCCCAACGCGATCCCAAGCAGGCGGACGTACCCGCCCCCATCTACGCCATGTTCGAACGCGATGCCAACCACAACATCGATCATCAGGTACAGTACTGGCTCAATAACACGGCCAGTGCCCAGCAGCTTAACATTGGCATCGCTGGCTATGGACGCAGCTGGCAAATGACACGCGATTCGGGCATTACAGGGTATCCCCCGGTGCCAGCCACGGAGGGTGCTGCACCAGCGGGTAAATACAGTGGCACACCCGGTCTGCTTAGCTGGCCCGAGACCTGTGATCTGCTGCAACAACATCTGGGCCAGAACAAGGATCGGGATCATGAGCATTTGCGTAAAGTCGGTGATCCCACGAAGCGTTTTGGTGTCTACGCCTATCGCGCTGCTAGTGACAGTGCTCCCGGTGTCTGGGTGGGCTACGAGGATCCCACAACTGCTGCCATCAAGGCGGGCTATGCGCAGGCCAAGGGCTTGGGAGGCGTGGCCTTCCATGATCTTTCCATGGATGATTTTCGTGGCGCTTGTGCGGGCGAAAAGTATCCCATTCTGCGCAGCATTAAGTTCAAGCTGTAAAAATTAAATAAATTGAAACCGTTAACAAGCATTAAATTTGTTATAAATTATGGGAACTGAAGTCTTTGAGAGGTAGGAAAATGACCAATGATATTTTAATTTACTGAATTTTCTATACTTTCTCTACTTTTACTAACAATAAAATCATTTTGACTGCTTCAAGTTTGTAGTTTTAACTAAAAATACCAACAGCAATTTGGTCTTAAGTCCACTTTGCATTTAAATCAAAGTTTTTTCTGCTTTTGTGTGAAACTTGCTTTTGTTGGTAAGATCTAAAAAAAAGTGTTTCAGTTTGTGATTTAAAGTTTGTGTTTTAAGCAGCTTTTCAGCGACTTTGACAAAAGCTGGCGATGGGCAAAAAGAATTTCAGGGGCTGCCTAAAAGTATGCTACGATAAATTGATACACTGCAGCAGCCAGAGGAACGAAGGGACAGCAAAAAGCAAAAAGAAAAAAGTAAAAACGGTAGAAAAAAAGCGACAGGCGAAGCATAAACTTCAAGTGAGCGGTGGATGGGGGGGGGGGGGCGAGACGACAGCGACGACATCCAAAGTAAAAGTTGAAATTAAACCAATTAGTTTGCCGTTGCCGTTGCTGCTGCCGCTGTCGTGTCTGCAATGAGGCGCATAAAGGGAACAGCAAAAAGGGAGACAGCGAGAGAGACAGAGAGGGAGAGTGTAAGAGAGTGAAGCTCGTAGACTTTGAGGGTGTGTATTTTAGACAAAGCTCCTTGTCGTTTTAAGAGAGTGTTTTACACGGCGCGTCATCCTGCTTCTTACCGGCTTCGAACTCTTGACTCCAAAGAACTTCACTACCTGACGGCGTCATAAATTAATTATGATTTAACAACTTTCGCATGCACGACACGGCAGCGCAAAACTTTTTGCTCTTTTCATTTTCTGCTCTCTGTCTCTTACTCCCTTTCTTAGCGCCCCTCTACTCAACTGGCAAAGAATATTTTTAATTTTAATGAGCGCAAAAAGTTTTAAAGTTTTGCAAAACATAATTATACCCGACAAAGTGGCAGTCAACTGGGGTATGCTCTGGTTGCTTAAGTATAACTTAAATTTATTGAAAACTTAATAGACTGTTCATCTCTATTTTAGAGTACAGGGTCTAAAAAAAATAGAAATAAAATGGTTTAAGTTTTTGGTAGGCTAATTAAGTATTTAATACCCTTGGCAAAAATGGAAAATATTTTTTTTTCATTTATGGCACGAATATTTCGTAGTCTATATGTTTGCTGAGACTTACAAGGGTATTGGAAAGATTTTTAAATGTTTAGCGCTGGTATTTAGAAGTCTATCAGCTCTCTGTAACTTCCCGAATGAAGAAACAATACTATTATTAACAATTTTATTAGTTTCAAAATTTTATAATATTTTAAGCACGGTGTTTTAAGGTCGGGCAGTGTTTTAAGTCTAACAAAGACCTTACAAATTTTAATAAATCAAATTTTGTTAGTTTAAAAAATGTTCAAAAATGTTTAGCACGGGTATTACCAAGTCGAACACCTTCAACAACACATCTACATGAGTTTTATTGAAATTCCAAAAAAATACCAAGGGTAATTACGTTAATTACTTTACGCTTTGCCCGCACCGCTCTTGATGTCCTCGAAAGCTTTATGCCAGAGCTTGTCGAACTGCTTGGGCAGCTTAGAGCGCACAGTGTCCGCCAGACGACGAGCACCGCTCAAATTGGCCTGCTCGTAGTACGGCAAGGCCGAGATTCGTGCTAGCCAAGCACTCAAATTGGGATACTTTTCAGCCGAAATGGGCGCAATGCTCAGATGCACTGCGCTCACACCACTGACCAGGCTTAAATCGGCAATGGTCAACTGATCACCGGCCATATACTCGTGACCGTCTAGAAACTTTTCCAGCTGTGCGTAAATTTCCTGCAGCTGCTCGACTGGCAGTTCATTGATTTTCTCTTGGAGTAGCAGCTGCTTGAGCTGCTTACCCTGGGCCTGCAGCACACCAGACTCAAAGTGGAGTCGTTGATCGACCACTGAGCGTTGAAGCGGTTCACGTGGATACAGTGCATCAGTTTGTCCAAACTTCTGCACCAGATAACCCATAATGGCATGCGAGTCCCAAATGAAGACACCAGCGTCCTGCAGAGCGGGCAACGACTGCTGCTGCACCACCTCCGCCTCCAGTTGTGGCCTCAACTCATAGTCCAGCTCCAGCGCCTTGAGTGTAAGCAGCACGGCACGTACTCCACTGCACTCCTCGGTTCCATAGAGCACGAGCATTGTATACTAGGATTCAGACAATTTGAAACTGCGGATTATTTAGCTACTGTTGGCCAACTGACGGTAAACTGAACTCGGGCACTGATTTAATTTCACAGATTAGATAAGATTAGTCACTTGTGCTATCTAAAAGTGAAATAAAAACAATGTGAAGACAGAAACAGAGACGTCATAATGCTGCAAGTTTAAGTTTTTGCTTGATTGTTTATTAATGCTGCAGATAAGAACTATTTTAGGCAGCACTCGCAAGCGCTTAACCAGGCCAACAACTGAAGTGCTTATCTACACTGGCAGAAAAGTGGGGGTAGCAAAGGAACTAAGTTTAAAGAGAAGAAGGTTGTAAACAGTTAGAACAACAAGTTTGGAATAATTTATTTAATTAGAAATATTTTTAAGATATTTTTTAAGTTTTGCTTAACGAATTTTTATTTTAAATTCATTTTTAAAGCCTTTTTTGTATTTTTTTTAAGTTTATTTCGTAAGCCATAATGTCTATAATTCATAAAATTTAATTTATATTTTTTAATATTTTTTTTTTAGTTTTTTTTGCAGTGTATTTTATGCCCAAGTCAATATTTGCGCGAGGTTTTGGGCATGTGTCATGTGTGTGCTCGACTGAATAATATATGTGTGCCGTTAGCAGCTATTTTGCATGTGGCCAAGAAGCTAACACACACACGCACACACACTCCCTACACCCACACCCACACATATTTTGGGCGGTTTTCAATTTCATTGGCAGCAGCTAAAACCAATAAAAGTTTTTACTTTGCGTGTGTCAAATGCATAAATAATTGAATAGCTCAAGCTGAAAAATACCCTGTACTACTAGCGAGTAGCACCACTGCTTGTAACAGTTAGTCATATATTTTATTTACTCACAATTAAAGCCACAATTGGCTTTCCATTCCAATGTGCGCTGCTTTGGCTCAGATTGTAATCAAGTTCTTGGTGTAGGCGGCATAACTAATTTGAGTCATCAACTTAATGACAGCTACAATTGTTAACTGCGTCGTTTTGGCCAAGACTTACGTGTACTTTGCTGCAGGCCAAGTTTCCCACCTGACTTCAGCCGACTGTAGCTATAAAAGCTTCAGCTGTCCTGGCCACGCCTTTAGTTACAGTTAAGACTTAGCACCGCAAATAATATGAGTAAATTTCGGTTATACGGCTTGGAAGTCAGTCCGCCTACGCGCTCCTGTATGCTGGCTTTAAAGGCACTCGATTTGCCCTTTGACCTTGTTCAGGTTAATCTAATGGCCGGCGAGCACTTGGCTCCTGAGTATCGGGAAAAGAATCCTCAGCACACGGTGCCTATGCTGGAGGATGAAGGCGTCTGCCTCTGGGACTCACATGCCATCATGGGCTATCTGGTGGATAAATACGCTCCAAACGATTCACTGTATCCCCAGGATCACCAGCAACGGGCTGTGGTGAATCAGCGTTTGCACTACGATTCGGGCACTATGTTCCTCGGCACAATGCGAGCTGTAATCCGACCCATACTCTTCTTAGGCGAAACTGTCGTTGAACAGTCCAAAATCGATGCTATCGCTGAGGTCTATGATTTGGTGGAGATATTTCTGGGCGATAACGATTATGTGGCTGGCACTGAACTCACCATAGCTGACTTTAGCTATCTCACCACACTGACCAGTCTTGCGATTTTTCTCGAACCGGATCCAGACACATATCCAAAGATTGTCGCCTGGCTAGAGCGTCTAAAGGAATTAAACTACTATGAGGAGGCCCATGGAGTTGGCGCTGCTCAGTTTGAAGCCATGATTAAGTCCAAAAACTTTACCATCAACTGAGTAGTACTCGCAAGCAAAGCACTTTAGTTCGTTGCTCTTAATTATGATGAAATACATAAAGAGAGCAAAATTTGCTGTGTCACGACGACTCGGCAAAAACGCGCTCTTCAAATCAACAGCAAGCATAAAAGCACAACAACGATCACAGTGAAAGCTTTCTGCTTACATGAGAGCGGCGCAAGCAGTGAGCAGTTAGCAAGCGCTCATTTGCACGCTCTCTCTCACTCTCCGACCGCAGCTTAGTTGCTGGAGTGCAAAAAACACACACACACACGTATACACACTTACACCTACACAGTAGTATGCTGCTCAAACTGTTTGAATTTTTAATAATAAAAAATAATTGCTTCAAATGTGTTTAAATTGTTTAACGAGGTTTTAAGTGTTTTCTTTATTAATCATTAGTAATAACAGTGCTTATCTGGTTTAGTAATTTCTTAGTGTGCTCTGGGAACTTCTGTGCGTTTCTTACACAAACAATCACTCGCCGCTCTCTTAAGTTATAACTTACTCTTAATAATCGGGAATGTGGCTACCTGTATTTTTAAGCGGTTATCTTTCAAATTAAATACTGGCAAATATTTTTACATGCTTAGCTGCCTGAATTTGTATTTTATATTCATAACAGATGTCAGAAGAATCTAAATGATAAGCATTTAATTGAAAACATATGTTTTTTATTTAAGTTATGTATTTAACAACTTACAGAGTTTTATGCATGAACAATAACAGCAGAGAGCAATTAAAATCGGAATTCTCGTAGGCACATTGGGACTAATCCCGCTTTTATTGTGTCAAAATTTAAGTTGAACTTTTATCTCTCGTTGATTGTTTATTTCAAACATAAATAAAATGACTGTGGCAAAGTTCACGAGAGTCGCAAACAAAACGTCGCTAATCTAAACACAAACCGATAGCTCTTAAATCTATAAATTCTCTTAGTTGGCCAAAAAGTATAAAAGAGCACCCGCTGCTTAGGCGATCAAGTCAGTCGCATTCTACAGTGAAAGCAATCAACATGGGCAAAATTACACTCTACGGCATCGATCCCAGTCCTCCAGTGCGTGCTGTCAAAATGACCTTGGCTGCCCTGGAGTTGCCCTACACTTTCGAGGTGGTTAATTTGATGGAAAAGGCGCAGCTGTCTGAGGAATACATAAAGAAGAATCCCCAGCACACTGTGCCACTGTTGGAGGATGATGGCGCTCTCATCTGGGACTCGCATGCGATCATTTGCTATCTGGTGAGCAAATATGGCAAGAACGATTCACTGTATCCCAAGGACCTGCTTAAACGGGCCGTCGTCGATCAGCGTCTGCACTTCGAGACCGGCGTAGTGTTTGCCAATGCGCTGCGTAGCATTACCAAGCCGCTGTTCTTTTTTGGCCAGAAGGTTATCCCCAAGGAACGCATTCAGGCCATTGTCGAGGTCTACGACTTCGTGGAGACTTTCCTTAAGGATACTGACTACATTGCTGGCAATCAATTGACCGTGGCTGATTTCAGTATTGTCACCACGGTCAGTAACTTGGTTGCGTTTGTGCCAATCGATTCGGCCAAGTATGTGAGGCTTAGCGCGTGGATTAAGCGCTTGGAGAAGCTGCCTTACTACTCCGAAAACTCCGTTGGTGCTGAACAATTTATTGGCATTGCTAAAAGCATAAACTTTACTGTAGAAGCATAAGATAGTGTTTAAATAAATGTGTAACAAAAAGGTCTAGTTTTTTTTATCTTATCTGAAAGTATAGTTTTCATGCTTAAGTGTTATTTGTTGACAATTATTCAGCACAAATCCATTTGTTTGTTACGCCTTATCTCATTTAATTATTAACACAATCGATTCATTATTTTATTGCCCATCATCGTTGCTTGCCAAACGTAAATTACAAGCAAATTTGATAAAAAAAACTCTTCAAGCACATTCTACGCTCTCTTCAATGCCTACGCGCTCTCCGAATTCGACCCTCGGTCCCTCTGTTACACTTGTGTCTTGACCCACTATTAAAGAGGCAGCACCTGTTCGTTTAGTTAAGCTTTCTCACGCGTACGCCCTCTCACTCTCTCTAACGCACTTGTGCTCTAGCTTGAAACACGATATAAAAGAGGCAGCAGCTGTTCGCTTCGTCAAGCTCTCTTCAATATCCATGCGCCTTTCCCTTTCGCACTCACACTATCACGGACGCTCTCTCCCACACTGCGCGCTGCTTAGGATATATAAGAAAGCGCAGCTGCTCGTCTCGTCAGTCGGTTGACAGTGATCATCGTGAACTAACATCATGGGGAAACTAACGCTTTACGGCATCGACCCGAGTCCTCCAGTGCGTGCGGTAAAACTGACGCTGGCTGCTCTCGAGTTGCCCTATGACTTTGTGGTGGTTAATCTCATGGAGAAGGAGCATCTATCTGAAGAGTACCAGAAGAAGAACCCCCAGCACACTGTGCCCACACTGGAGGATGGAGAGGTGTGTCTGACAGACTCGCATGCAATTATGTGCTACTTGGTGAACAAATATGGCAAGGACGACTCTCTCTATCCCAAAGATCCGTATCAACGTGCCGTTGTAGATCAACGCCTGCACTACGATTCCAGCACAATGTTCTCGTCCACTTTGCTGAACATTACGAAGCCATTGCTTTTTATGGGTGTCACAGAAATTAGCAAGTCCAAAATTGATGCTGTTATTGCCGCCTACGATTTGGTCGAGATTCTGATGGCCAATTGCGATTATATCGCTGGAAATAAGCTAACTGTGGCAGATTTCAGCTTTATTACCACCATTTCCTGCATGCAGATTATTCTTGATGTGAATCCAACCAAGTATCCCAGAATTATGGCCTGGCTAAAACGGCTTAAGGACTTGCCCTACTACGAGGAGGTCAACGGAGCTGGTGCCGCTCAACTGGAAGCTATGATCAAAGACACAAACTTTACAATTGAATCAAGCTAAAAACAAATCATTGTATTCTCATCTTTATTAAATATATTATATACGTATATGTAGATATGTGTGCATCATTTTATACCTGATTTATATTGTACGACAATTTACTTGTCAAAAGTTTCTGTTTTCGTTTTTGCACAAACAGACAAACAAACGTTAAAGATTGCAGTAAATATCAGCGGCTCTCTCTTTTCCTCTCTCCTTTTGGCTGCTTGTTTGTATGTGAGGATTGCAGTAAATATCAGTCGTTTCCCCTAACTTTTGCTCTCTCTCCTTTAGTCTGCCGGTTTGCATGTTTCAAAGAGAGCGGCAACACCGTTCACTACTTAGCAAGCATTAAAAGCTTTCGCTGTCGCTCAGTACATACGGTGGATAATCACACTCTCACACTTTCATACATACCTGACATGCACACATGCATACACCTTACACACATGCACACATAGACGCTTACACTTATTGATGCACCTTGAACTCGCTGCATTTTTTACGTGCGCTGCTCTTTATATTGATAAATAACATGTTCTAAAATCAAGAACACGCGTCGAACAAATTTCAGTGTTAAATTATAGAACAAGTTTAAGTATTTAAAAACATAAGTCAAATTAAACTAATTTTCTGATAAATCAATAAATTGTCATATATATTTATTGTTCCAAACTTTATATTTTATTCAATAATTAATTTGTAAATAAATATAGCAACGTCATCTTATTACTCAGTTTTAAATCAAACGATATAAGAACTCATAGAACTTTATGGAACAAACTGTTGATTTCACAACGATTTGTTTATCAGTGTAGCTTTCTCATGTTTACCTGCGAAAATACAACTACTGTATCTATCTCTCCCTCTCTGTCTCTCTTTCAGTCTTGCGCTCTCTTTAACTGTTCGCTGCTCTTAACGTCAACGATATAAAAGAGACGTTAACTGCTTGCTTAGGCAGTACACAATTAAACGTTATGGGTAAATTAACTCTTTACGGCTTCAATCCCAGTCCACCAGTGCGAGCGGTCAAACTGACACTTGCTGCACTCCAGCTCCCCTACGATTTTGTTGTTGTCAATACTTTTAACAAGGAGCAACTATCAGAGGAGTACAAGAAGAAGAATCCCCAGCACACAATTCCTTTGCTAGAAGATGATGGCGCTCTCATATGGGACTCACATGCGATAATTTGCTACTTGGTAAGCAAATATGGCAAGGACGACTCACTGTACCCAAAGGATCTGCTTAAACGCGCAGTGGTCGATCAACGACTGCACTTCGAGTCCGGCGTAGTGTTTCTCAGTACCCTCAGACCTGCTGTGAAATTGTTACTCTTCGCGGGGGTAAAAGAGCTGCCAAGAGAACGCATCGATGCCTTCATTGAGGTTTATGACTTAATGGAGAGCTTTTTGAAGGGGCACGACTACGTGGCTGGAGAAAATTTAACTGTTGCCGACTTCAGTCTGATCTCAACGATCAGTTCATCGACTGCCGTCTTAGAAGTAGATACCGCCAAATGGCCCAAACTTAGTGCTTGGATCAAGCGCATGGAAAAGCTTCCTTACTATAAGGAGAATACCATTGGAGTTGAGCAGTTTATAGCCAAAATCAAGAGTGTGCCATTTACTGTGGCAGCCTAAACTAACTTAATCAAATAGTAAAACAATAAAAAGCTTTAATTGTCTTTGCTACCTGGTTGTAAATTACTAAAATCTCGCACTTCGAAGAGAGCGACTTGAAGCTTTCTGCACCGTCATGTTTACGTGCTATTGTTCTCTCTCCCTCTCTTACTTGCGCTCTCTTCAACCGCTCGCTGCTCTTAACGGAAAAGCAATAGCATAAAAGAAACGCTGTTTGTTTGGCTAGTCAACAGTCAACAATCAAACGCCATGGGTAAATTAACACTTTACGGCTTCGATCTGAGTATTCCAGTGCGTTCAGTCAAACTAACACTGGCTGCACTCCAGCTCCCCCACGACTTCGTTGTTGTCAATCCCTTAAAGGGAGAGCAAATGTCAGAGGAATACACGAAGAAGAATCCCCAGCGCACAATTCCTTTGCTAGAAGATGACGGCGCTCTCATATGGGACTCGCATGCGATTATGTGCTATTTGGTCAGCAAATATGCCAAGGACGACTCACTGTACCCCAAGGATCTTTTAAAGCGTGCAGTGGTCGATCAGCGTCTACACTTTGAAACCGGCGTCGTGTTTGCCGGCACACTGAGAGCCACTGGAGTGTTACTCTTCCGTGGCGTAAAAGAGTTGCCAAGAGAACGCATCGATGCTTTCATAGAGGTCTATGACTTTATGGAGAGCTTTTTAAAGGAGCACGACTTCGTGGCTGGAGACAATTTAACCATTGCTGATTTCAGTCTGATCTCATCGATCAGTTCAGCGGTGGTCTTTCTGGAGGTAGATGCCGCCAAGTGGCCCAAACTTAGTGCTTGGATGAAGCGCATGGAGCAGCTGCCTTATTACGCGGAGAATGACAAAGGAGCTCAGCTGTATATAGAAACATTCAAGAACTTGCAGTTTACTGTGGCAAAGTAAACAAAATAGAATAAAAAGCTTTTAATGACGTTGCTACTTTGTTGTGATACGCTAAAAGCTCGCACTTTATTGACAGTGACTTGAAGCTTTAATAATTCGTTCTTTGCATCGTCATGCTGACGTTATGTTAAATGGCAACAAACAAACATTATGCCACTGTTAACTTAACATGTCGCTAACATTGAAAGTGCTTGTATGTAAATTGCCTAGCAGAACTATTAACAGCATAGCATGATAAGCAAAAATGTTATCAAATAAACAGAAATAAACATGTTTATTTATCAAAACTGT
This sequence comes from Drosophila acutilabella, assembly GCA_035046005.1. Lineage (NCBI taxonomy): Eukaryota > Metazoa > Arthropoda > Insecta > Diptera > Drosophilidae > Drosophila > Drosophila acutilabella. The sequence goes on along the minus strand of JAWNOK010000024.1, from coordinate 6,697,133 downwards.
TGTTGTTACGAGTTCAGACAGCACGTGCTTTAATTAGCCACACATACCTTACCTTACCCCATATTAAGGTCGCTATCACAGTGCAAACACTTTGATCTGGCTGATTGTGTTATCACTGCGATAAGCTGAGCGAGCAACAGATTCAAAGCAGCGAGGGCAACAGCAACTGCGACAGCGACAGGTAATAAAAAGGTTTTCCTAGAAATTTATTTAAGCGTCCTAAATAGCAAATTAGATATTATGTAATTTATATGGTTTATATAAATGAAAATGGAGTCGATTGTACAGTTAGTAACACCCACGACTATAATAATTACATTAATGTATTAAGTGCCAGCTGTTAGAACAAACAGACAAGTGCACTATAATCTACACACTTAACGGCATACTTTAGATAGTAAGAATAATGAAAAAACTTTGAGAAAGACGATTTAGTTTGAGCACAACGCTCTGAGCTTAGAGACACAACGTCCTGTAGCCATGGGTAAACTAGTTCTGTACGGCGCCGAGGTGAGTCCTTCGGTGCGTGCCTGTAAAATGACGCTACACGCGCTGAAACTGCCGTACGACTACAAGTTGGTCGATCTTGGCGCCAAGGAGCAGCTGGACAAGGAATATGTGGCCAAGAATCCACAGCATACGGTGCCCATGCTGGAGGATGAGGGCAAGTGCATCTGGGACTCACATGCCATCATGGCCTATCTCGTGCGTAAATATGGCAAGACGGATGAACTGTATCCCAAGGATTTCTACATGCGTGCGATTGTCGATCAACGTTTGCACTTCGAGTCGGGGGTTTTGTTTCAGGGTGTCATACACGACATTGCACAACCCGTGTTCAAACTGAATGAAACGGAGGTGCCAAGGGCCAAGATCAATGGCATCTATGAGAAGTATGATTTCATCGAGTCTTTTCTGGGCGACCATAAGTTTCTATGTGGTGATAGGCTGACCATAGCGGACTTTAGTGTTGTCTCCTCGGTGTCTAGTCTGCTGGGTCTGGCGGCGATTGAGCAGCAACGTTATCCTAAGCTAAGCGCCTGGCTAAAGCACATGGAGCAGCTAGCGGATTATCAGTCCAATAACGGCAATGGAGCCAAAGAGCTAATTGAAATGTTCCGTTCAAAGATTACAAAAATTGTTTAGCTTAAGTTAGTTTATAAATAAATGCTATATGCTTTTAATTATTGTATTCTTTAATAGTTCAGTTTAAGAGTTAAACTTTAACTTTTAATTGACTTAAATATCACATTTTACAATATTTAGTTTGAGGATAAACTTCTAGGCACTTATTCGAAGGTTATACGTCTATTATACGATGCCAATTCACAAGTTTACAATAAAAAAAGATAATGTAAAGTTATTGCACAAATGTTTAGGTTGAAAAGATTCAGTAGATAGGCAGATAGATACAGATACATCTACTAACTAACTACGACAAAGGTTAACAACACAATTAGATACAAATTGACCCCTTTTCTTAAATTTTAACAGTTTCGTTTCACTCACATTTTGAACATATGGAATGGAAAAGGGGATTTAAATCTAGTAGTGTTTGAAATATTTGCTTATTTGCTTGAATTGGGAAGCATAGCAAAGATCGAATCAAATTTTAATTGATTAATTCAGCTAACTGCAGGTCTTGCGTTTCTCAAGCGCCTTCCAAACCAGTTTCATACGCTGCACACACTCACGATGCTGTTGTTCCCACAGCAATGTTGTGAGTCGTCCCACGGTGGCCGTATTGTCATCAGCGCTACGCAGCCACTGCAGCAACAGTTGGTAGATCACCTTTAACCAGAAACAGAACAAGAAACTTAAGCAAATGAATCATCTAAAACGATTAGTGTACAAATATTCACCTCTTTGATGTTGCCGTGCATTTGATGATCAATAATCGCCTGCTCGATTTGACCCTCGGAATGTCCCAATTCACGCATTACCTGTTTCCAGCCCTCACCCAAATGAGTGGCTACCGTGTCTAGCAGACGCACATCGGGTTCATCCTGTGACTGCATCATGGTCACAATGCTAACCGTTTTACGTGGCAAGTGTCGCTTACCGTCCGATGCCGCCGCCAGGGCACAGGCACCGCCATCCTCTGTTGTGCTGCTCTTGCGGGAGCTCGAAGCGCTTAGATTTTGATTGAAATTGTAGACAGAGCCAAAATGTAAGTTGCTGGCATTTGAGAAATTCATGACCACCTGTTGCTGTGCACTGTGCACATTCATCGTGTTCATTGTGTTTGTATTCCCACCGCTGTTACTGAGGCTGCTGTTGCTGCTTACCAGTGCAGAACCTGGTATCTGTGCAGACTGGACCACATCCATGGAATTGTAATTGGGATCGGAGAGTTCACGCAGCACGGACTCTGTTAAGTCCGCTGATGCTGTTGGCGTATTGGATGGCAGCGATAAGGCCCCACTGTTGTTATCTTGATCATCGCTCACGGGTAATGCATCTGTCTCCAGTCGTCCCATTGTGTTCTCAATTGCAGCCATGTTTGTGTTGTTGTTATCGCTCGTCGTCTCTCGGTTTCCACCAAAAATGTTGGGCAGCAAACTTTTTAGTTTTGGCATATCGTGTTTGACGACGCTACCACAATTGATAATTATTGTTGTTGTGAAATAATTCTAAAAATAGATTCGACTTTCGGAAATGCCAGAGAACGGGTATTATCCGCAAAATAAAAAGAAAAACTACTCGCTCTAACTACAACTCTAGCACACAAACACACAGACAAAAATTGCAACAAATTTCACAACACTTCTTTCAGCCGTTGTGCAATACGCACAGCTGTTTATGGGAAGGGTGTTCACAAAAGCGCTAAGAACAGTTCAAATTAATAAAATATATATTTTTTAATTATTTAAATTTAAATTAAATCAAAGTCCACCCATTTAAACTGAATAATAAACAAATATATTATTTTGTAAATAAATTTAATTTTAATGCAACTTAAATATGCAATATTATAATTTTAATGTATAATTTTCTTTATTTTAACATTTAACATTAAACAAAATCAATATAACTGTAAACTTGTCTCCTTATTTAACAAACTTTTAATTTATTTAATCTACAAATTAAGTAAATACATTTTAAATGGAAGCCAAACAGCATTTCAACCATCGGTAAAACTATCGTACCTTCTGAATGTCTGGCAGCTTCAATGAATTTCTTGTATCAGCAGCGTTGCCACTGCTAAAATCACCATGTGGCAACTCGCTGCATTTTGCCACGTTCGCTCAGTTGCTCATTCATTCACTTTACTTGGAGTTGATATCCGTTTCGTGTGCGTATTGCAGTTCTAAGTAGAAAGTTTGAACTTAAATTAATCAAACAGATTTATACAAATACATTTAAATGCTGAAACAAACTGTGCGCGCCTAAATAAGCAATTCAAATTGCTAAAGTTCAACAATAATGTGCTTAAATTAACAATTATGTGGTCCGAATAAAGGCGGCGGCGACCTAAGAGAAAATTGAGGCCGCGGCTGCCGCAACGTGGAAACTTCTTGCTTGCATTTATTAAATTTAGGCAAACTTCTTACGTTTTCGTGCAATGAGCGGCCTAATTTTATTAAAATACGAAAACTGATGCAATGAAAATCGGTTAAAATCATGAACAACGTGTTTTTCAATAGTATTATCAACCGCACAGTCTGCTGCTGCCGCTGCCGTCGTCGTTGCCGTTGTCTTCACACATATGCAGGGCACGGGCACTCACTCACACGCACACAGAGAAAGATACAAAAGTCAGAGCCATATTTCGTTGCCCGCTGTGGCGGTGGCGGTGGCGGCGGCGGCAGCAGCAACGACGGAGACTACGACGTCGTCCACGCATACACCAATAAACTATGCACACATATGCACATTCATAAGTGGTAGTGCGTGTGTGTATGTGTTCCTCTGTCCGAATAACAGAGCAGCTAGCAGCGGGAACCTCAACAGCAGACATAGTCGGCGGCAGCAGTGGCATTGCTGGTGGTGTTAGTGCGCGCGTGCCTTTGTATTTGTGTGTGCGTGTACGTGTGAGCATGGGCCATACGTTTTTGAACTTTTAGTATTCGTACTCGTACTCGTACTTAAAATACATTTCATTTAATTAAAATGCCAAGATTTTGGCCAAATAGGCTCAGCGTTAGCTCCCCAAACCACACCCACTAAATGAAGTCTTTGCCAGCTACCAAAAAGAAGAACCTTTCACCCGATTAGAGTAACACTCTTTCATAGAACCAGAACATTTACTCGCGTCTTTCTCTTTGGCAAACTCACTGGCTTCCGCCTACACGTAGTTGATGCTCTACTTTTGTATGTGCAGCGACAAAAACAAAAACAACAACAATAATTGTCCAATAAATGACCCGCATGTTTATGCATAAAGGTCGCCGCAAGCCTAGAGGGTAGAGCTCTCTCTTTCGTTCTGGCTCTCCCTCTCTTTATCCGCCTCTCTCTCTTGTGAATTGATGCACACTTGCGATAATAAATAAAAGAGTCTAATGCATTGACAAACAGACCTTCCACGGCTAGCCATATGCTCAGTCAATTGCATTCATTGCAGCGCATTTGGGGCGACAGCACGAAAACATGTTTTTCTATTTGTTTTTTCAGTAAAATCGCTATGTATTATAAATAAACAAGTGATTAATTAATTATCTTTCAAATTGCAGCAGGAGACACGCCAAGTTGATCAAACTGGATTTTGTTAAAGGACAAATATAGGCCGGATTTTTTGGATTTTACAGTACAGTAAGTTGAACAACCTGTCGAAAAGTGTTTACATTTGCATAATTTCGCGTTTTATACAAATTCGTATCAGAAAAGTTGACTACGTCAAGACTTTTTTGCTTACTCTTTCTGCATAAAACGTTAAGCAAAAAAACGTCAGCAGCAGTAGCAACAATAACAACAACTACACGTTTGCTTAAGTAACGTAGTTCAATTAACATTTTTGTCTTGTCACCTTACCAAAAATTTCTATATGCAAATTGTGCATAGAAATTTTTTAAGCTGAACTTTGTCCGTCTTCTTGTCACTGCAAGGCAGCGCATGCATATGTATGTAAACATTTACATACACATGTACCACGCATGTATGTGTGTGTGTAGTTGTTGTGTTGTTTTTCATTTTCTTTCGTATTTTTACCTGTGTCTCTTTTTGTTTTTGTAAGCTGCGCCAGCAAATGTTGCTTCGAAAGGTGCCAAGCCACCAATACTACAGAAGCGACGGCGACACAAAAAAAAATAAAGAAGTGCACAGCACAAATACCAGCCCATAACACAGATTACACGTAAACACTCACACATACACACAGCGACAGCAACCCGCGAGCAAGCAAGAGACACACACATCTACACGCAAACACACACACTTGTCGATCGTTTTATGTAGTTGCCGGCTATCATCCGGTTTTATAGCTTCCCCCATTCCCCTCTCTTCATCAATCCTTGACTGCTGCGCTCTCTCACTCACACTTGGCGTGTTTCTTCTTTTGACACATTTTCATACACTGCGCGTGGAGCACAACCACATTCTCATGCAGTTTGTCACGCCTCGGAATGTGGCATACAAAATATACGCGTATATTAGTTAAGCGTCACAATAGATGTAAAACTGGTTTAACGTTACCAATTATGGCAATATAATTAGCCCAAATACCTGAGATAAGTAAAACATTCTCACACCACAGCAAGCAGATAAAAAAGAATAAATTCTAATTTAAATAAATTAAATTCGACTAAACAAATAGACGAAGTGGGTACGTACAGCAGATTAAGAACCGATTTATCTAAGTTTGCATAAAGTGAGTCAGAATTGTCATTAGTTAATTGTAGGGTGTTCAGTGTTCGGTTTTGTTCTAGATCGTTTCACTTTTTCGTTCATTTTGTGGGTACATAAAGTCAATGGCGATAGTGGCAACATCTTTTGTTGTGTTATTCTTGTGTGGCTGCCTCTGATGTTGTCTGCTTTTGGCCAAAGATGAAGAAAATGTAGGCTAACAAACTTGTTGGGCGCTGATTTAGAAAACCACAAGCACAGACACACACACACACATTTACAGGAACAGCTTTGAGCAAGTGCATGTCTTTAACGGTACACCGATGAAACACACACACACGCACACATTCATTTACTAGCTTAACGACATAAAGAATGTTGCTACTCTCGATCTCTCCAAGAGATTTTTATTACTTTATTTTTTTATTTTGGCTTTTGATCCCCTTTCACTCAGTTTCAAACCGTTTTTTCGTTGCCATTTTCAATAGTTTATATAATGTGTAGCTGTAGCTGTGAAATACTTGAGCATTGTACTTGCAAACATCTATCTATCTATATCTTGGCCGATTGAGCGACTCGTTATCAGTCGATAGTCGATAGCTATCAACGTTTGCGTTCGCATTTCAACAGTTTTGCCAGCGTGGCCGTGTGTTAGCTCGACAAGGTACACAGCACACAAACACAGATACAGATACAAAAACGAAAGCTGTCCACTTATCACCAAAGCTGAAAACCATTCCTTCACATGAATTCAATATACTTTTACATATATATATAGAATTTGTATATAATTTGGCATACACAGACATTACGTGGCCATATTAACGTATTGTTAAAACTAGCATTAGCTTAACTTTATCAGCTGCTGTGTCGTCGAGTCGACGTCGACTCCAGTCGAGAACCAATCCACAGTCCACAATGGCTCTGGTGTTATCATTAACGACATTCGGGTCGCTGCTAGTGTTATCAAGACACACATAGAAAGATTTACGCTCACTTCTCAAAATGTCTAATGTTAGTGCTTTAGTACTACTCGTTTATCTACCAAAGGTTTTGTTTCTTTGCTATGTTCTCAAGATTTCTTTAAATAATATTTGTTTAAACTTCAAGCTATTGATTATATTGTTTGTCATTAGACGCCAAACAATACATAAATACCCTGTAAACAATTGTGTATTGGCCTGAAAATGAGCTTACTAGGTCAGGATCAGACATAGCTAGATATTGTACTACGAGTTGTAAAAGAGAAATTTTTTAAATACTATATGCAACAGTTGGAAAAGCTATTGTATCTGTGGAATTTACATCTTTCTGCATATTTGTATAACTGAAAAGATGCAAATAAGATATTATTATCTTACGTACATTCAGTTGTGTATATAGACTTGTGGGGTACTTATAGAAAGTATAAAAATAAATACGAAAAGTTTTTTATATAAATATAATAAATAAATATGTGATTTATTTTATTTGTTTATAAGATAAGTTACTATATCTTTTGCACATAAACTTAGGAGATAGAAGAAGTTTTCTTTATTTTAGAATAAGTAATATCCACCATTTAATGTAGCAGCTTAAGAAACAGTTTTTCAAAACTTTTTCTAAGAATTTATTTTATATTTTTGAATAATTTTTAAGTGTTTGATTGTAGTTTATCTTACTAATTTGTTCTTTAATTCTTTCATTTTGCAGTGTTACTGTAACGACTTGGAACGAAAAAGGACTCTTCTCTTTTTTTAAGTAATGCAAGCAGCAGTGATGGAGGAATCTAACGGTAAGCACTGATAACAACGTCTTATCACAGCGTTTTTTATAATTCTTCTTTTCTTTCCCCTCTCTTTTATAGCAACTAACATTGAGCAACAACCAAACGCCCTCAACAATGGCCAAGATCTGGTAACGTCCAACGAGCAGCCATCGTCGCCCACTCCGGTGGCCACGCCCACCGGCAGCAGCAGCGGTGGCACTGGCACTGGCAATGCCACGCCCGCATTTAGCTACGACGATCTATTCCCGGCATTGCCGACGAATAACGCAACCAATGCACCACTGGGTGGTCCAGCAATTGCCCGTGTAACCAGCTCGCAGAAGACTCAGGTGAGTGTACCAACTTTATCACTAAAGCTAAGGCGAATTGATTAACTAATTGTTTGATTTGTTAGGTTCTGCATGTGCCCATGGAGGAGCGCAAGTCAACCGAGTCGGAGAAGTTTGGCGAGGGCGAATCGAAGCGAATTTGCCAGCAGATAACAAAGGAGACGGGAGCTCAGATTGAGATTGTCAGTGGCAAGAATCAATCGCTTACGTTCCTAATCAAGGGCAAGCAGAGCGAACTGCTCGATGCACGTCGCAAGATTCTCATGAGCTTCTCGACGCAGGCCAGTCGCCAGGTGAACATACCCCGTGAGCATTATCGTGTTATACTGGGCAAGCGTGGTGAGCGATTGCGTGAACTGGAGCGTCTGACCTCGACACGAATCAATATACCGCATCAGGGGGATGAGAGTGATGTGATCACCATTGCTGGCACCAAGGAGGGCATCGAGCGTGCCGAACAGGAGATACGCCAATTGTCTGCCGAGCAGTACAAGAAGTCATCGGATCGCACGGCTGTGCCCAAGATCTATCATCCGTTCATTGTGGGACCCTATGGTGAGAACCTTAACAAGCTGCAGGAGGAGACGGGCGCCAAGATCAATGTGCCGCCGCAACAGGTGCAAAAGGATGAGATTTTCATTTCGGGCGAAAAGGATGCCGTTGCCGCAGCCAAGGCCAAGGTCGAAGCCATCTACAAGGACATGGAGAAGAAATGCTCCACGGTAAGCGTTGAGGTGGCTAAGCCACAGCATCGCTATGTCATCGGACCCAAGGGCTCCACCATCGCTGAGATCCTACAGCTGACCGGTGTCTCTGTTGAAATGCCACCCAACGATTCCACCTCGGAGACAATTACTCTACGTGGTCCACAAGTTGCACTCGGAAATGCTCTTACCGTGGTCTACCAAAAGGCCAACTCAGTGAAGTCGGTGGAGATCAATGCACCGCATTGGATACACAAGTATGTGATCGGTCGCAAGGGTGCCAACATGAAGCAGCTCGAGGAGGATTGTCCCAATGTGAATGTGAATTGCTTGGAGGACAAGATCAAGCTGGAGGGTGATCCCGAGAATGTTGACCGCGCTGTCTCCTACTTGACCGACATCATTCGCAATTATGAGGAGAACTTCACATACGAGGTGATGACTGTGAATCCATCCTACTACAAGCATATTATCGGCAAGGCGGGCGCCAATGTGAATCGCCTCAAGGATGAGCTGAAGGTGAACATCAACATTGAGGAGCGTGATGGACAGAACAACATTCGCATCGAGGGACCCAAGGAGGGAGTGCGTCAGGCTCAGCTGGAATTACAAGAGAAAATCGATAAACTGGAAAATGAAAAGTCGAAGGATGTGATCATTGATCGTCGCCTGCATCGTTCCATTATTGGAGCTAAGGGTGAGAAGATACGTGAGGTGAAGGATCGGTATCGTCAGGTGACAATTACGATACCGACACCGCAGGAGAACACCGATATTGTTAAGCTGCGCGGCCCCAAGGAGGATGTCGACAAGTGCCATAAGGATCTGCTTAAGCTTGTCAAGGAAATCCAGGAGTCGTCGCACATCATCGAAGTGCCAATATTCAAGCAATTCCACAAGTTTGTCATCGGCAAGGGCGGTGCCAACATTAAGAAGATACGCGACGAGACCCAAACGAAAATAGATCTTCCCGCCGAAGGCGATACCAACGAGGTGATTGTCATCACCGGCAAAAAGGAGAACGTTCTCGAGGCCAAGGAGCGCATCCAAAAGATCCAGAACGAACTCTCCGACATTGTTACCGAAGAGGTGCAAATCTCACCCAAATACTACAATTCCATCATCGGCACCGGCGGCAAACTCATCTCATCCATCATGGAGGAGTGCGGTGGTGTCACCATCAAGTTCCCCAACAGCGACTCCAAGAGCGATAAGGTAAGACCGTCCCACACTTATAAACATATTTATTTTACTTATCCTCCTGTTGATTCCTTTAGGTGACCATTCGTGGCCCCAAGGATGATGTGGAGAAGGCCAAGGCACAGCTGTTGGAGCTGGCCAATGAACGGCAACAGGCGTCGTTCAGTGTGGAGGTGCGTGCCAAGCAGCAGCATCATAAGTTCCTCATTGGCAAGAATGGTGCATCGATACGCAAGATTCGTGATGCGACGGGTGCCCGCATTATTTTCCCCTCCAACGAGGATAGCGACAAGGAGGCCATCATCATTATTGGCAAGGAGGAGAGCGTTAACAAGGCCAAAGAGCAGCTGGAGGCAATCATCAAGGAGTGCGACGAAGTCACCGAGGGTGAAGTCATCGTTGATCCCAAGCACCATAAGCATTTTGTGGCCAAACGTGGCACAATTCTGCATCGCATCTCTGAGGAATGTGGCGGTGTTATGATTTCCTTCCCACGTCCTGGCACCAACTCCGATCGGGTAACAATCAAGGGTGCCAAGGAGTGCATCGAGGCGGCCAAGCAGCGTATTGAGGAGACCGTTGCCGATCTGGAGGCACAGACCACCATTGAGGTGGTTATTCCACAGCGTCAGCATCGCACCATTATGGGTGCACGTGGTTTCAAGGTGCAGCAGGTGACATCCGAATTTGATGTGCAAATCAAATTCCCTGATCGTGATGCCACCGAACCCATCGAGGGACTCACCAATGGCATTAATGGCGATGGTGAGGCTGAAGCCGGCGGTGATGGTCTAGCCACCAGTGCGGAGCCAGTGCGTCAATGTGATGTCATTCGCATCACGGGACGCATCGAGAAGTGTAATGCGGCTAAGCAGGCACTCATCGATCTAATCCCCATCGAGGAAGAGCTCAATGTTCCTTTCGATCTGCATCGCACCATTATTGGTCCACGTGGCGCTAATGTGCGTCAGTTTATGTCCACACACGATGTGCACGTCGAGCTGCCGCCCAGCGACCTCAAGTCCGATGTCATTAAGGTCTCCGGAACACCTGCTCGTGTGGCCGAAGCCAAGGAGGCGCTGGAGAAGATGATCGAAGACTTTGAGGCCGATCGTGCCGACCGAGAGCTCCGCTCATATGTGCTCCAAATTGAGGTCGATCCCGAGTATCACTCCAAGCTCATTGGCCGCCAGGGTGCCGTCATTAATAAGCTGCGTGCCGACTACGATGTGAACATCTCGTTGCCCAAACGTGATGATCCCAATCAAAGGATCATTTCCATTACGGGCTATCAGGCCAAGGCCGAAACGGCACGTGATGCGATCCTGGAAATTGTTGGTGAACTGCAGAAGCTGCATCGCGAAGTCATCGAGATCGATACACGCATCCATTCGCACATCATTGGTCATCGTGGACGCACAATTCGCACGATCATCGATGATTACAAGGTGGGCATAAGCTGCAGATCTTTGCGAGACCTTGAAATGATTACTAATTTTTAATTATTTACTATTTTCGCCAGGTGGACATCAAGTTCCCATCAGCGGAAGAAGCTCAAAACAATGCCAATGCCGTGACCATCATCGGCAAGGAGGAGGATGTGGAGAATGCCAAGGAAATGCTGCTGAGCATGGCCGAGGATTATGAGCGTGAATATTTGGAGAATTTGCCCCCATCACCGCAGGCACAGACTGTGGGCGCTTTTCTAACGGCCAATGCTGGCGCTAGTTCCGGTTCTGGTGCCGGCTCCGGTTCCGGTAACAATACAAACGAGAACGGTTTCATCATGAAGGACGCACCGTGGGAGAAGAAGCAACAGGCTAAGAATCTAACTGCGCCCAATACTCAATCGCAGGAAGATTTCCCACTGTTTGCCGCTGGCGGTGGTTCAGTTGCAGCTGCGCCCATTACCTCCGTATGGGGACCGAAGAACTAAACAACAACAATTAGTCCAATCAGCAGGCGACGGGGGTTGGGGGAATTATGGAATCACAATGGAACGGAACAGAATGGAACGGGTGGGCATTGGAACGGCAGACAGGCTGGCAGCAGCAGGCGTGCTTGGGCTAAAGAAGAAAAAAGAAAACAAACCAACAACAAAAACTAGTGTCAAAATGGTACAGGTTGTCTCTCTCTCACACAAACAAACACACACACACACACACAACTCTCTGTCTCTCTCAGTCTGTTTCCTACACTGGGTCCCTGAAGCTTTTCTACAGTGCAATTTGTGCAGGTTTACACTCACACACAAACACACACGCATACACTCAGTACACGAAATGAGAAACTATTTTTGTATAATTTGGTGAAGAGAGAATAAGCTCTGATCATCACACATACATAGACAGACACACACACACACTTAGACACATGAAATTGCATTTATAAAAACTCTTCATTTTTTTTATGTAGCGCCAAGTTCTGCTCCCAAAGTGTTTTTTTTTTTTCTCTGTTTTTCTGTTTCGTTCTTTTCAATGCTACTGCCAATTTGTTGCTTTTTGCCCTTTCCTTTCCACTCCCTCCACTTGCCCCCTCCAACAATTTATGACTTAAATGCCAACTTCTTTTTGATAACACATAACTTCATTTCAATGCATAATATTCTAATTAGTTCAAGCTACTTTAATTAAGCAGAAAGTTCAACAAATGATTTGTTACAAAAAAAAAAAGAAACTATAAATAATGGTTACAACAACTTTAATTGATTGAAAATGATAATTATTGAAATCATGAATAATACAAAAAAAGGAAGACAAAACAAGGTCAAAAACGAAATAGTTTTAAGCCTAAAATGTTAAAGATTTACTATTTGCTATCGCTGCTTTATTTTATTTTTTACAAAACCATTCTATGTTTTTTTAATGAGTTACTTTCTTGAGTCACTCATTAGAAAGCAGCCCGAGTTATTAGTTTATTTTTGCATTTTTCCTCTTCTTTTTTTTTTGGGATAGTGCATGTTCAAACATTTGTATGTATTTGTAAAAAGAACGATTTTTGTACTTGTATAGCGAAAAGTTAGAAACATATAAATGAATTTGAAAGAAATCAGCAATACATTCAGACATGTACTTGAAATTATACAAACATACTATATATAAATATATATATACATAAAGATATATAACTTTATAATTTAGCGCACGCCTGCTTCTGCTCCAAAAACAACCTAACGAACCTATCAATCAATCAATCAACAAACCAATCAACCAGCTTTATACCCCCCTCCACATACACCCCATACACATTTCAAAATGAATACAAACATTTTAATTTTGTGCAATCTTCTTGATTTATATTAAATTGTTTCGACTTACTATACTTTATATTATTTCCAACTTAACAACTTTCAAACTATATACACACACGGTGTCTGGGACGCTTTATAACCGTTGGGTGCGACTCAGTGCCCAGTTTATTATTTGAAGTTGAAACACAAAGTATAAAAAATTACAAAATATTACAAAAAAATATATTAAAAATTTTTTACTTACCATTCATAAAACAACAAACAAAAAAAAAACACAAAATATAAAACCAATAAAAAACGTAAACAAATTATTTGATTTTTGAGACCTTGTCTTTTGGTTTCTGTTTTTCTTTCACTTTTACTTTTACTTTACATTTATGCAGTTTTTATTTTGTCAAGTTACAAAAGAAATGAAGAAAGATATGAACAAAACAAAAAAAAAACACCAAGAAATACAGACCTGATATTGTAAATTTTTTAAATATACATATTTACAACCAACTGCATTAGTAAGTCTAAGAAACGTAGTAAATACAATATAAAGAATATAAATGTATATATTTTCCTATATTAACACGGACGAAAATCAAATGTAAGAGCGAGACGATGCGAGTAGAATGCTGAACAAGCAAAACATTTTTTCACTTACGATACTTTTTTTTCAAAACAGGCTATTCAAATACGATATATTGTATTTTTATTTCTTTTGAAATACAAAAATTTTAAATTTAAGCGGCTTTTATTCAATAGGCGCAAAGTTAACGATTGAAACTGTCTGGCAACGCTATACCGGCGTTCATCGCCGCCGGCATTCAACAGAGATTCAGCAAGTTTATTTCAGTGTTGAGTAACGTTTAGCTTTAAATGTTTTTAGTTAAATCGAGTTGACATTTGTTTTCCAATATTGTACTGCTTTTTTAATAGATGATTCATGCTAATAATAATTGAATAAATATAAAACCGACTTGAATATAAAATTAAAGGAACTTGCATTAAAGCTCAGTTCAGCGAACTATTCAGTTTAGTTCACTCACGAACAAACCAGTTCAGCTTTTTCTTCTCTCAACAACAAAAAATTAAAAGACAAGTCGAGTGCGTTGCAATTGAATTGTGCAAAGCAGAAAAACAATAAGAAGTAAAACACAACAACAGGCAACAGCAATGGAGGATCGTAAGTCTACTCTAATTGTGTTCATATATATAAAATGTAGTTATCATCTATGTGGCATTGCAACAATTTGCCGCTTTGCAAGTCGATACAGAGTACAGTGGATAGCAGCGTGTTCGGTCTAATCCCTGTCTCTCTTTTGATTGGAACAGCAATTGTTCGAGTCGCTGCGGTGCTAATTAGTCGCCGATTTTGACCGAAAAATCGAAGCCTATTTGGTACACTCGCAATGGGTAAAAGTTTTGCTTAACAAAGTAGTTTAGTTTTTCAGTGTGTGCCTAGTTCCCTGCTTCAAATTCAGATGAGTCATGCTCAACGTCTGCACGCAGGTGGCGTCCTCTTCCCCTGCAATGCCATAAATCGTTGAAATTGTTTTAAATATGCAAAAAACGAAGAAAATACTGTGTACGGTAAATATTTGAATTTACAAAGTCCAGAACTCTGACAACGTGGCAAACATTTCTCCAATCTTTTGCGTTCTTTGTGTACATTTCTGTGCCACGATTGTTGCAACAACAACAACTACAAGCAAGCTGACAGTTCCGCCTCTTGTTTATCTAGTATATTTTCGATAAAATAAACAAAAGCTTTTGCGGCAAATAAAAACCGTAATAACATTTGGTTCCCATGTTTATGAGCGAATGTCAAATTGCACAAAAATCTCATAAAAATAAATATATATTTATCCAATTGGAATTTCTCAACGCTACTCTTCCCACTTGTTGATCATGCAATTCTGCAAACTGCAAATTGGCAGTAAATAGAAATGCAGAGAGACAGAAAGAGAGAGAAAAACCCTTGAGGCTCCAATAAGCCAATGTTGTTGGTTGTTGTTATTGTTATGTGCTCTTTTGTTAAGTTGGCCGCGCTTAGTAACGCACTCCCGCTCTCTCTCTCGCTTGGCGCTCTCCCAGCTTGGCTAGACTTTAGCGCTGACGAAGCCAACTTGTTGAGTTACAGTTACACACGGCGAGAAGAACTACAAAATAAACCAATTGGAAGTTGAGTTCAGTTTAAGTTTGGTTGTAGAGACGTGCGGTAGTAAAAAACGGGGCAGCAATAGCAAAATAGTCACAGTCACGCATTTGTTTTCGACGGAACGGAATAAAAGAAAAACGCTTTCCATCATGAATCTGTAGGAATAACACAAAGAAGTAAAAAGAACTCAAACGACGACGACGACTTGGAGAGGCAGCAAAAAGAGTGAAACAAACGAATTGGTTTTTGTTTGAAGCGCTTCGCTTTGAAATGTGAGGAGGTTCCACATGCGCCGCCACGTTCCAATTAGAAAGTGCTGTTCGTTGTTGTTGTTGTTTGTGGACATGTTGAGATAAACCACAGCAACAAGATGAACAGCGAATCGGAACCGGAGCCTGTTAGCTTAGAGTTCATCGAGGATTCGTATTTACCACGAATCGATGACATCACTACAACGCCATCACTCGACGAATTGGATGAGCTCTCTCCCGTTGCCAGTGAAGCGGATTGGTGCAATGAAACCGAATTATATCTGCGTAATCTGACGCTGGACGAGATCTTCTACGATGTGGATTCTGATTATGCCAATACGCTGGAACTGCAGGCCGTTGAAACCGAATTTATAGCCAACAAATTGTCGAATCAAGCGCCCTCAATGTCGATGGCTAAGCGTTTCCGTCTAAAGTTCTTCACAAAGCGCACAATGCGCGATGTTAAGGTCACGTTCATAGATTTCTCAAAACCCTATCTGGCCAAAATATCCAATAGTGATAACTACAAAAGATTTCTGAACATCGGTCACGCTAAAGGTAAAAAAATGAGAGCAAATTTTGGGTTACGTCGATGGTTTGAGCCAATTTTAAGTGCTGTGAGAGAAACCGGAATTGGGAATTAGTCAGTGTCTTTAGTGTAGTTGGTAGTTTAACTCGAGCAACAAATTTATATTTAAATGTAATACAGAACACGCCGTGACTAATCACTTTTCTCTACTTTTTTCTCCATTTCTCACTTTGCTTACACTGTGCAACAAACACAACAGTTTGTGAGTATTACTTGAGTTGTGTTTTTATTTTGAATGACAACTAAACATTTAAGTTCTTATACATTTTATCAAAACGATTACGATAACGATAACCAAATTCGATAACACTTCAGCCTATGAAAAAATCTTTGAGGAAGTTATCTTCCAAGGAGGTACTTAAATTAATCCATGCCATCAACCTTAAAGCGCGCCAGTTACTTGAGTTTATTTAGTAGTTAACTACTTTTTACCTTTAAGAGTTTAAGTTAATGTTTACTCATTGGTTTCTACTGTAGATAATACTGCCCACTTGTCGGAGCCCTCGTCTCCAGCTGCATCGGTGGCTTCGGCTGAAATTGCCGCAGAATTTCAGGCACTCACCATGGAGGAGAAGGAGCAGCGACGCGCTGAATGGACTCAGGTAAGTTACAGTTAAACAATTAGTTACTTATATTAAATTTCGGTTACTTTGTAGGAGCTGGCACGCGTTGAGGAGGAAATCAATACGTTGCGCACGGTCCTGGCCTCCAAGACACGTCATGCATCCGATCTGAGACGCAAACTGGGCATTACCGTCTGGAAGGAGCTCACCGATGACGTCAATCAGGGCGTCAAGAACATCAAAGAGAGTCACGTGTAAGTAAATTAAAATACCTTTTTGATCTACTCATTAGATTTGATCTTCTTATTTTATTGTTTTACCTAAATTGCTTTAAAAAACATTGATTCGTATTTGTTTAGTTACCAATCGATGGAACAGAGTGTGGGCAATATTAGCAAAGCTGTCCATGAGGCGCCACTGTAAGTAAATCCGTCTAAATGGATTTTGGGCCACATTCTGTCTTGTTCCTGTCCCACTAACACAACGCTTTCAAACTGTTCAACTTCTCTAACAAAACTGTTTCTGTGTGTCTTGTATTTGTTTACACTTGACTCTTATTAATTGTTTATTAATTTATTTATTTTGTTTACTGTCCTTTGCAGATTCCAACGCACTGAATCGGTGCTCAAGTCGACGGGTGAGAAAACTGCATCGGTCTTTGGCAGCATTACCAGCGGTATTACGTCGAAATTCTCACAAATGAAAAACTCCGACTCGATGCGTTCTATCGAAGCCTCTGTTGGTTCTGCCTACGAGAACGTTAAAGTAAGCTATGAACAGAACAATTTTTTGTGCCAATCTCATGCGGTAACTACTATTTTTTACTACTATTACAACTATTTCTCATTTCTGCATTCAGTTTACTTCCAAACTCACTAACTACACCTAAAAACATCATTTGAATTTTCCCAAACTTAAACCGTTTAGGCACATTTCAATGAGGTTAACACTTGGCTAGTTTGTTTTAAAGCCTTATACTAACAAATATGTATAGTTATTGCATGTATTTAGTGCTTGCTCTTAGTTAAAACTTTATATTTAATATATTTGTGTCTTTGTCTGCTACAAAATCGTTTGGTTTTCTGTTCTATTCTATTGTAGACGAAGGTGACATCCCGTTCGGGTTCGGTTTCCAGTTTCCCAGACGCTCTAGATGAGAACAACACATCATCGGGACTGAATTCACCCACAGACTCTCTAACAAAATAATAATATAATAATAATGAAACACACACACAACACCAACACACTCCACACACCACACAAGCACACACACACACTTCATTATACACACAAGCAGCACGCGTAAAATAATCAAACAAATACACTTATACTACACACGGAATAACAAATTAATTATTAACACCAAGAACGGAATTTAATTATTTATATGCATATATATGTGTGTTATTATTATTAATATTTATATTATATAATATTACTTAATATTTGTATCTCAAAATGAACACAAGTTTGCGCGCTTTGTTGGCATTGATAAGAAAGTTTAGCATACAAATTCAAGGGTGTGTGTGTGTGTATGGGTGTGTGTTATACACAATTTCAAATATAAAGTGAACTTATAAAATTCTTTTTACAACAATCTAATTGTACGTTTATTGTTTAACCCTAAAGAGCTAATGAGAGAAACACACACACAGAATTATTCATTCCTAAACTATTATACCCGTGTAGTAAGCTTTAAATTGAATGAAAATACTGTATATTAAATATTTTTTATATTTTCATCTTTTTCTATAGGCTTTGGGTCGTGTGATTAAATGGCGTTATTGATAAACAACAAATAAATTCCAAAATATTGAAAGTTTCATCAAATGAAATCAAATTGAGCTTGCATGCTAAATTAATTTATTTAAGCTGATAAAACACAATTCACATAATGTAAAAAACACACACACACAGCTAATTCGTTGCAACTACACTTGATTTAAGATTTGCTAAATGTGTATGGGATCATTAAATAAATACGACATTTTTGTGCCCAATATTAAAATGTGTTTGTTTACCTTTTCAAATTTGGCGCTAATATAGGCAGGCTATCTGGCAACACTGAACTGAGTCAAGGGCTGCATAGTTGTCAACAGCTGTGAGTTGAGCGATCTGGCAGCACTGGCTATTACTATTAAAAGCGACGTTCCGAAAAGCCCGTAGAAAAAATGACGAACTCTAAATGAAAATAAGTACGCATCGTGATGCAGAACACTTGACAAGACAATTGTTAACTTGAGAGTAAAGTGCAATTAAGTAATAATAGTTTAATTAGTCTAAGTGCGGGCACAAACATGAATTTCACATACTTATTCGTGCTCATTTGGCTGGCCTACTTGATATGCAGCGGCGTGCTGCTCTTCTCGCGGGGATTTCTGCTCGCACGCGTCTCCAAGACGGAGACTAGTACCTGCCGGCGTCTCTCCACCAATCCCAATGATGTAAGTTTGTGTTCTAGCTAACAAACAGGAAATTAACCATTTTCTTTTTAGGAATATTTTCTTACGCCGGAGGTTGTGAACGAAATCTTTAAGGATGTGAATGCATCTTCGTCATCAAATCTATGTCTTCCACAAAAATCCAAAGTCATAATACTTGTTATCGATGCATTGAAATATGAGTTTGGACTTTACAATGAAAACACCACCGAACCGTTGCCTTATGAGAACAAACTGCGAGTGCTGCATCAGTTGCTCCAACAGACGCCAGAAAATGCGAGATTAATGCGCTTTAAGGCGGATCCACCGACGACGACGCTGCAGCGTCTGAAGGGACTCACCACCGGCAGTCTGCCCACCTTTATTGACATTGGATCGAACTTCGCATCGCCCGAGATAAACGAGGACAACATTATTGATCAGATTGTGAAGACTGATCTGCCCTTGGTGTTTCTGGGTGACAGCACCTGGACCGATTTGTATCCACGACGCTTCAAGCGTGCCTACTCGTATCCCAGCTTCGATATCTTCGATCTGGACACTGTGGACAATCAGATCGTGCAGCATTTGCCCAAGGAACTGGCCAGCAATGATTGGGAGGTTCTGATTGCACATTTTCTGGGCGTGGATCACTGCGGGCACAAGCATGGACCCATGCACGAGGAAATGGCGCGAAAACTGAATGAAATGAATGACATTATAAGGTAAGCAAACAAATCTAGAAGGCAATTCATGGGTATAATGATTTGGCACACAGTTCGGTTGTGGCTGGCATGGATAACGAGACCACGCTGCTGATAATGGGCGATCATGGCATGACGGCAACTGGGGATCATGGTGGGGATACTGATGACGAAACCAATGCTCTGCTCTTTGCCTACTCGAAGCAGCATAAATTTTTCAACAGCAACGAATCGGGCTCAGATAGCGAAATGCTGCAGCAGGTAAGCAAATGATAAGACAAGACAAATCGCGTCACGTCTTGACATGCGTCACTTCTGGTGCTGATAAGTTATCTTTTGTTGTTATTTGCAGATTGATCTGGTGCCCACACTAGCGACCATACTCGGCGTGCCCATACCCTATTCGAATCTGGGCCTGGTTAACTTTAATCTTGTGCCCGCCGTGGATGTGCCGCACTTGAACAAGTTCCAAGCTTTACTTCTACACGCCTGGCAGAATGCCCAGCAAATCTACCGGTACTTCTTTAACTATGCGCTGGAAAACAAGCGCACCTTCAATGTGGAGCAGATGGACACGTTGGAAACGGAATTCATAGTGCTCCAACATCGTGTGAAGACAATCTACAATCAGGCAGCCTACAAATCATTTGTGCGTGATCTTAATCTCAATCTACGTGATATACTCAATGTTTGCCGTGAGATTTGGGTCAAGTTTGAACCCACACAGATGTCGCAGGGTCTGCTGTTTAGTTTCCTGCCCATTTTCTTTGGATTTCTGCTTATCAACAACTCCAATGCCAGTGATTATGCCAAGATATTTAAGCCAAAAGAAGTATTTTACATCTTTTTGATGAACATTGCTGCCGGCGTCTTTGGCTTTCGTTACTTCAAGAACTTTTCCTTCAAGACAGAGGAGCATGGCGTTATATTCTTCACCAGTCTACTCAGCACCGTGGTCTTGTCCTTCTATACGCTACGTCACTGGAATAACATAGCCAACAATTGGGCCAACCTTAAGCGTTTTGGCCACATGCCCACTCGAATGCTGCTCTTTGCCACCATGGCCGTCTACTTCTCCAACAGTTTCGTCATACAGGAGGCCAAGATACTGTCGTATCTGCTGGTGGCGAGCATCCTGCTGCTCATCCACGAGCTACTGCAGCTGAGTGCCAAGCTGGACTTTAAGAACAAATTTAAGTGGTCACAGTTCTGGCGTTCAGCGGCCTTGCGTCTGATCTTGGCCAGCATTTTGGCCATTTGCTGCATACGCTTTGCTTACACGCTGTTCCGCTGCCGCGAGGAGCAGGGCAACTGTGCGGACTTCAACAGCAGCTCGGGAGGATTCCCCACAAAGGGAACGTCCATGGGCAAGACCTATATACTAGCCGTAGTTATAATTGTTTTGTACACAACACTAACACGTTTATATCTGCGTTCCTGTGGCAACCTAACGGGTAATGCGCCCAATGTGCTGTTGGCTCGTTATGGACCCACAGTGGCCTCCATTTGTGCTGGTGGCCACATACTGCTCGCTAACAGTGCCATCAAGAACATTCAACGCACACACATCGATGCCATGGCTTTGGTTATCTATGGCTTGTTGCTGCTCCAAATTGTTGTCGTCTCCTGGTCACCGCTGATGACGTTTGTGCTGCCACCGAGAAATCCCAACACGATCAGTGTCAATGGACGTGAGAGCATTGTGCCGGAAATATTCAGAAAAATGAAACGCATGTATGAAGGCGACGATGCCGAGCGACGGCATGAGATTCCAGTTGTCTATGGTCTGGCCACCGTCTACTCATCGATTATTATTTCGTTTGGCATCTTTCTGGCCATGCTGATGGTTGTGCTGCTGGAGCCACGTGCCAGCATTGGACTGATCATCTGTGTGGTGGTTGGAGCCATCATACTGAGTGTTCATGGTATTCTACGCTATCGCACTGCCAGCAGCTTTGGTAATTAAACATATGATTGCTTTAATTAAATGGTTTATTAATTACTTCCTTTACTTTCTAGAGAGCTGTGTGCAGCCCAGATTCGTTGCTGTGGTCAGTTGGTTCCTATTGGCCCACTTTTGCTTCTTTGCCACATCGCATCAAACAACTTTGTCGCAGATTGATTGGCGTGCCGCCTTCGTGGGTCGTTCCAGTGGCTTGGGACAATCCCATCTCATTTCTGGTGCTCTGGTTATACTCAATACCTTCTGTGGCCCCATCTTCTTCTACTGCATGTACGCGCTGCTCAGCACGGAGACCTTCTCGCTGTTTGCACTCTTTCCCAGCCTCATACGCAGCAGTAGCAATGGACGCAGTAATGGTAAGCCTGAAGCATCCACTGCTCTCAGTGACATTGCCACTGAATCGGTTGGTTTCGATATGACAAGAGGGGAACTGGTGCTCTATGAGTTTGAGGATGTGTTTCTGGGTGCGGGATTCAAGCTAGCCAACCAGCTGCTTATGCTGCAGGGCCTTAAGGTGAGTTGAAATAAGTCCAATAAGTTGTGGTAGTGCCTTTAATCAGTACTCTTCCTTTACAGATCTTCTGTGCCATGCTGGCTTGCACTATACACTGTCGCCACCTGATGGTCTGGAAGATCTTTGCTCCTCGTTTCATCTACGAGGCGCTGGCAACATTTGTTGGCCTTCCCGCCCTCATTGTGGGCTATTTGCTGCTCTTGCGCATCAATCGTGCCGTGGACGGACTCATCAAGCGCATCAACAAGGAAAAATTAGCCTAATTTGGTCTAGTCGCATACCCAACTCAAATTAGCATTTTGTATGCACAGAATTTGTATTCATTACCAATGACTTTAATTTATACTAAAGCTTTTACTAAATTATAGATAGTTAAAGAAACAAACGTAGATGTGGTTTTGGTGGTCTTTGTCTTAGCTGATTTATTTTTGCCTCAAGTTTCATCATAAATTGTTGTATTGTTTCAGAGTTTTTTAAGTTTTTTTTTTGTTCTCTCATTACATTAGCTAGAAAATTACAATTTAAAGTTAGCATGCGCTTCATTTGGATTGATTTCTATCCACAATTTACATTCACATCAATGAAAATGATAAGAATTTGAGTTATAAAGTAACACGAGCAAACATAACAACAAATCGGAAAAGAATTCAACTTAAGTACACGCGATCATTATCATATATGTATATCTAAGTATATCGGTCAGAACTAGGACTCATGGCTTGACGTTATTACATTGAACTTACAATAGTTAAGTACGCAAATAAGTAACAATGTGTATGTGTGTGTGTGTGTATGGGGTGTGTGTGTTGGTTGTTGAGGCTACAAAATGTTTAAAGTAAGTACATGATCGGTGTTCAGCTTAATTAATTAGATCTAGTCATTAGACAACACATCAAGTTCTTTTCCAGCTTAAGTCACTTAATTTAGATACCAGGTCATTATGTTGTAGGTGTAGGTTTAGGTGTGTGGGTGTAGGTGTGTGTGTTCGGTTTTGATATTCGAGATTCTGACACAAAACAATCTACTGCCCATTGAGGACCAAAGGTGTGTTTGTGACTCCATTTGTGGCGCATCTAGCTACAGTTTTAGAAAATTAAGAAAGAAAAAGAATAAATGATCAGGAAAAGACGAAAATTAAACAAAAAAATGGGTTCAAAAGCGATGGCGAAATAGGCAAGAAGAAGACATGCAAATAGTTTAAAACTTAAGCGTATTTAAATATGTACAGCAATAAAAGTAAATCTTTGGCTTTTATGGCGCCAGCACCAAAAGCATCAGCAAAAGGATCTACGACTTTTAGTCGCTCATCTCATCGCTGTGCTTCTCCGATGTTGGATGTTAAGGCTGCAATTGCTGTGGTGGCTGTTGTTGCTGCTGCTGCTGCTGCTTACCGTGCGATACTGGACGGCAGTATCTCTTGGTAGTGCCCCAGTCTTCCTTGAGCGACAGATTGTACATGGAATAGTCCGGATCTCCAGTGACCTCCTTAACAATATTCAAGAACTTTGGCATGCAGTTCTTCAGCGCATCTCCGGTGAGTGAGGAGTAAGTCTCCAGCAGCACCAGACCCTTGCAGCTAAGGTATAGAAATAAACAACACGATTAACCTAAAAGTACTAACAACAAATGCACTAACTAACCGTGGATGACCCGGTTCTCTGTAGATATCCAGCTGGAAATATTGATTGTTGATGAGGAAACAACGTCGCTTCTTGTAGATGGTGAAATGCTCATCATCGCGTTGAGCCAGCAGATTCATATAGTCGCGATGCGTCAGTTGGGTCTTCACCTCAATTCTGGCTTGACCATGCACATTGGGACGCCGTTGGGTGTGTATGTAGCTCCAGTGATTCTTTTGGCCACGTTTACGCAGACGTGCCTGCACCTTGGGACCAGCCGACTGCAGATAATGATGCACCACATCGAAGTCTTGGAACGGCGGAAATTCGCTATCCGGCGGCAGCACAGCAACTACAAAAAAATAAGTAATTTAATAAACATTTCTTTAGCGGATTAGTTCGTGCTTACTCAGATATTTGAGCTTGCGTGAGGTGGCTTGCAAGCGATCACCGATATCGATGCCCAGTTTTTGGCAAACGCTTTCGATCATACGATTCATTTTGGTCTCAAAGTTGGTCGAGTTGTCGATCACATCAAAGTAGGGATGACCCACCCAGGCGGCTGCTGACTTGTAGTCCAGCTCACGGGCCAGTTCGACGCCTTCGGAGCGGCAGGCATGGTCCTAAAAGAAGACAAGAATAATGAGCTATAAGTAGTACTATAAATCATTTGGGCACTAAGTATACAATGACACTGGCTTACAGATAAATTTAATCGACTTCCTTTTCTAGCAATAAAACTATATCTATTTTATATATATGATTTATTAGCCAGTGCTTTAGATTGTATACCTGATAGTGTCGCTTTCTTTTCTTTGTGCGTTTTGTGGCAAAGAAAAACTATAGATCGTATCAAGGGTGTTTACCCAGTCGCACTCAATAACACTCACCTCTGTGGAGTAGAAATCCTCGGCTCCATTTGCAGCGGACACCAGATGTAGAATCTGATTATAACGATTATCTCGCATCTCCACCGAATTCCATTTATTGCCCGCCATCATTTTCTCCCACTTATCCTTTGATATATCTAGTATAATGTAAAGATATTAATAATTAACTGTTCAGTTGTTTGATTGGATTAAGTGTCCACTTACATGCACTGGCGTCCATGACGCCGCGATCGCAGATGATGAGGCAATTGCGAGTACTCGAGTTTCCCAGCTCGAAATATGTGTTCTCAATTTGCACCATGGTGCGTATCAGATTCTCCTGAAATTTATAAGCTACACCGCGAGAAATAGGGAAGAGAATGCCCATTTACCATTAGTATTATTACTTAAAAGTTAATAAGACTTTAATTTAATTAAGTAATACAATTGCAAGCAAATTCTTTAAATATAACAAGACACTGGGAATCTTTGGTAAATTAACTACTTTTAAAAATATTTATATTTAATATTTTATATAAAACGTTATCGATTTTGATGAACTGTTCTCTGGGTTCAGTTGCACTCTGAACAAGTAAGCTGAGATGGGTGTGAGGGGCATTTGGGTAGTGGTTATTATGTTTATATGGCAATGGCCTGAACCAATTGACTGAATTGACAAATTGAGGTGCGGTGGCAATTTAATGAATTTCAATTTGAATTCAAAGAACAGAAAAGCTCAACTTCGATGACAACAATTTAATAAACTCATTGAGTGATATAGTAATTTATATATGATGTATGAATGTATTGCGTATGTTTGTATGTGTGAATCACAAAGCTCAATTTCCTGACTAACAAAACTGAGTCACAAAGACGTTCTAAGCCGAGGCATCAGTTTGCGATTACATTGGCTAGTAAATACTATAAAAAAATGCGATGATTAACAGTAAACATTGCAGTATTTTTAAATTCTAAGTGTACAGTTCACTTGAGTAAGTAAAAAAGTACACGGTAAATCACGGAAACAATCGAATTAGTCATCGAAAGTGGGCAGTAATATAGTTATCGTATAGCGGCAGAGCATTACATTGACCCAGACCTTGAAAAGAGTAAAAAACAGTCGTCAGTAGCACACTAACACACCCAAAGCCATAGCCAAACACCCCCCACCTCACCAAACACACATACACACACACACACAGCTGACCAGCTGCACTATATTTAGTGTATTTTTAAATTTGTTAAGTAAAAAACAAAGCACAAATGAATGTACTTAATGCGAAAAAGCACAACCAACTGACGTGCGCTGCGGGTGGGCGCGGTATGCCGGTGTGTGTGTGTAGGTACGACAACCGTTGGGTGTTCAATAATTCAGCATGCGCCGTTATTTACCACGCTCTCTCTCTCCTACAACCTACTCACCCCACACCACAACACTACACGCTGCACACTACACATAAGCAGCTACTGTTGAGTATGTGTGACACTTGTTGCGGTCTCGTGCTTTGCCCATTGTCATTGTTTTGGTTGTTGTCATTTTTGTTTTGGTTTTAGTTGTTTTTGTTGTTGCATTGAACTTGACTGAGCGCATCATGTGACGAAACAAAATGGAATTGATCGAACGACTGAACAAATGGAACGTTGGCAAATGAGAAGCGGGAAAGAGAATTGACATGGGAGTGAGAAGGGGAGCGAAGAGTGTAGAGTGCAGTGTGTAGAAATGCAAGGTAATGAAGAGTGCAGTGTGTAGACTTTAGACTGTGAGGGATTTGTCTGTTTTACGTCAGCTAGAAAATTGCTTCGCTTTTCCCCGTATTTGTATACATGTGCGTGTGCTTTGTTTGGCTAATTCAATTAGCAGAGAAATGATGATATAAGCAAAATATAATGCAAATACAAGCGAAAAGTGCACAAATTTGCCTTTTTCAGCTACTGCGCAAATTCAGAAAACACTCTGGAATATTTCCAGAATCTTTCACTTGATTGAAAACTAGTTTATGACAATAGGCATAAAATTTCGTTTCTTAAAATAAATTCATACATATTAAATTATATAATGAGCTTTGTTCATTTGCATAGTTGAAACTTTAAATGAATGAATGCAAATTTTATAGCTGATCACTGACGTCATTGAAATCCAAAATAACAGGAATAACAATTTCATTAAGCTTTCAACAATTTGGCAAGGGATCCCATATAATAACAGCTACACATAGCATATATACAAAACTGATTAATTAGCACCCCGCTGCGAAGAGTAGAGCACATGGAGAGTACTCAATGAACGAGGCGAACGGAGAGGCAAGGAGGGGAAGGCCCCGTTTTGGGATTCGCATCAGAGGGCACGTGAGCGGATTTCCATTAGCTTAAAAAGTAATACAAAATTCTATATAGAAAGTACATAGGTAAATCATATAAATAATTTGACTGATTGCTGCATTACCGTAAATTGGCCAAACGGCCATGACTGGCCAAAAGTGTATCAATTGGCCAAGGTAACACAACCGCTGCAGATACGGAATTCATAACAACCGCAATTACAGTTGATTGAATGGCATTTAAAATGAATTTAATTTAATAATAGATACTACGAATGTTCTTAGCTCCAACGCTGCTAATGCTAACCTAACAGCCCATTAACATGGCTAACAGACTGTTGGTAAAAGCTGTCTAATGGCCAAATTTTAGATAAAACAGGTTTATTTTTTTTAGTGTCATTGTCATAAATGAGATCGGATTTAATTATAGATAGTATAAGTATGTTGTGGGGCGTGATTCGGATGGGACACGTGCTAGTCAGCAGCTAAAATTGGCCAGTGAGATGAGAAACTGTACATTTTGTGTATAAAATGAAAAATCTGTAGACTATACGAGATGTTAAATATAAATGCCCCATTTAAAATCGCATATGTATGTACTATACTCGACTCGTACAATACATTAGTTGTTGTTCAAAGTGACTGTAAATATCTGCGCTCACATGATCGAAGGAAAACGAATGTTCGAATTGTATATAGTCGAATACTCGAATAGTCGTATAGTCATATAGTCGAATGGATGGATTATTCATACATGTAGATGATATTAGAGATGTAGAGTTTGTTAGTGGACAAAAGACTTAACATTTGCGTTTGCTTAGGATTGATATACATAAATCATAAGAAATAAAGTAAATAAACAAAATACTTAGAGACATATACATATAAATGAATAAGTAGTTTGATAAAACATTTGTTTGCATAAGCGCTAATAAAAATAAAAAATTGTCACTGTCAGCTGTAGACACAAAGCAAACAACACAAAAAATTAAAAATTTGTAAAGAAAATAAAATAAAATACGTAAAACGAAATGCAACTAATGATAAAGACAACGATCTGTTTGAGATTATGTTGTTGCCTAGATAAGCAGCTCAGAACAAACACAGACACACATACACGTACACGCACACAAACACAGCTCGAGCGTGAGAAAGAGTAAAAGACAAGGAGAGGTCGTATGAGCAGATGTGAACAGTATTAGTTCAAGTGAACAATCAATGGAATCAATGGTTCAGTGCTCAAATGTTGTGGACTGCATCGATCGAATTGGATCGTTTGGATTGCATGGAACGCATTGTTGTCTGCATTTTAGAATACACAGACACAGTCGTAGACACACTCACACGCACACGAACGAACGCACAAGCACTCACACATACAGACACACAAGCGTACGTAGGTACGCACACATACACACACTCACCTTCGCTGCCATTCTTCTTGGAGGCAGCCTTGGCCAGGCAACGTGGACAGGATGCGGTCAGATCGATGAGACTGTGCTCCGGTGCGGCAAATGGTAGATCTTTGTACACGAAGGTGGTTGGCGTAGGTGGGTCTGTGTGTGCATTTGTATTGGTATTTGTGAGCTCAACAACGCAATTAACCAAAAAATGCTATCAAAAACTTGAGTACAATCTAACTGCAGTAATCTTTAGAGTATAAAACTCGACAGTGTAGACCCAAACAAATGCTATCACTTTATCAGCAAGAAAGTTCCTTGGAAAGGGAGGTACCGGGAACTGGGAGTGGACACCAATAAAAAGGAACTCGTGACCATCAAATGTAGATTACGTTCCCTAAGTAGTTTATAAGTCAGGCAATTGAGTGATTGCCTCCGGAATTTATCACTTATATTTATATAGCGATACCAGGCTTTATCAAGTAAGGTTCGCCAATACCCCCTACAAGAAACCACTAAGTAAACAGCTAACAAAAAGTAAGCCATATTCTGGCTTAAAGTACGCAATTGTCAAATTAGTTTTGAAACAGTCGAGCAAATTGCGACAAGTCACGCAATTCTTGAAGTCGTCATCAGAGCTAAAGGATTTCGATTCTCTGGCATTATTAATGGCTTGCCTTAACCAAGGTGTGTGTGTGTTGTTGTTGTGTATCTGTGTGTGTCTAGGCAAATTACGTAAATGTACTTTCATTGAAGACGTGACATTCAAAGGAGAAACGATAAAGCAGACAAAAATACTAGATCTATAGACTATGGACTATATATCTTTCAACTGAGATAGTCGCCGTCTTTCCCTCTACCTCTACCACTACCTCTTCTTCCGTCTCCCTCTCAGTGCTTTTGGGTATTCGAAATACGCAGCAGCCACATAATCGTACAGTTATATAGAGCTATATATATAGTTACCATATAATATATATATAGTCAAGTCAAATGAATGTTTAGCATGCCTTGTGTCTGTTCTCAAAAGTAAATATTTTGTTTTATTTTCGTTGTTTCGAGATAATGCTACGACGAACTTGACAGTGTGCGGAAAATAGTCAAAGAAAAGTCTTATTTTCACCCACAATTCTCGAGATCATTATGAAACACAGCTGGGAACTAAATAAACTTATCTATCACTTAAATTAGTTTAAATTAAGGTTTTTTTTTTAAATCAAATTAGTTTAGTTTGAAAATGCTTGCAAATGTTTCTCATCTCCACTTCACTCCACCTCTCAAATCGTCTCGTCTCGTCTCTACTTCAAAACTACTTAACAGTTATCAATTGTTGTCGACTTACCCTCTTTTTCGGTCAGATCGGAGAATTTGACGCCGCCGCTATATATGTGCGTTAGTAGTAAGATGGGAGAGATAGAGAAGAGCATTGAGAAATCGATTAGAGTTAATTATATTGAATGAATACGCTCAAAATAAGGCACTACAAATAAGCTACAGTTAAAGTTTAAGTTACGTTTTGCTTGGATTTCAAAATAGTTAACAGAAAGTCTTTTTTTTTTTTTTTGATTTACTTTAAAATGTTTCAAAATTTAATTCTTAATTTCTTTGTAGATAGATGTAGTTTAATGTACATTTTATGCATGGCAAAATTGTTTTAAGAGCGCAATCAAACTCAAATCGGTTAATCATGTGAATGCGGTCCAAACATTTGTTGGCCGCAAACAGAGAGAGTGCAAGCCAAAAGGTACGCGACTGACAGACAGACTAACAGCGAGCCAGGATTTTGAGCCTGGCTAACTGAGCTGACTGGCCAATCACACATTTTGGCTAGCTGGATTTTGGGTTCGCTTGTGTTCGATTGGAGGTGTTTTAAGGCATTTACCTGAGTAGTACAGTGGCCGTTTCAGGCACGCGGAATACCTGAAAATATTCAACATGCTCATTGCTTTGTTTCTTTCTTTTTGATGTTTTTTTTTTTTTTTTAGGTATTTTAATTTTTCATCTTTCAATTTTTGGGCATTTATTTAAATTAAGAACAATTACTGTCACATTTGGCAGTACATAAACGGCATTGGCACTACTTACAACTGCCAAAAACAAGTTAAAGTCGATTTTCAGTTCGCCTAACCCACCCAACAAGCCCAAAAGAGGAAAAAAAAAAATGGAAAATGTTCATAGCACACTCACCTTCCAGCCAAGATTCTCAAAGAAGGTACACAAACGACTCTGGCCAGTAGTTTTGCCACCGCAAGGTCCTAAAAAGAAAATAAAAACGAAAGCGAATAAACATTTGTATTACAATCAATGGAATGGCATTTCATCAATTTGGCCCTGAGTGCAATTAGTGGACAATTCAGAGTGCAACAAAATGTTGCATGTTCAGCGACAAGGAAACGAATAGCAACTAATTGATTTGAACGCTCAGTTTACACTTGAAAAAACTTGAATTTCACAAAATATGCAAATCTGAGTAAAGAATTTCATGTAGTCACTTAAGATTAGATTGGGATAATACGTAGTTTCTAGTCATTTTTTTATTGGTCTTCAGGGAATCAGCTGTTGATAAATAAATGCCATAAACAATATGCGTTTTTTAATTAAATGATAGGTGCTTTTTTTTCTATTTCTATCGCTGTTATCAGGGGCCTACTTTATGCCGCGTCGTTAGATTAGACAAGAGAAAAAAATGAGCTGTGCTAGCATGAAAAGGAAAATAGAGCCCCCAAAAAAAAAATGGGATTCCAAACTATATGTATGGTTCGGCTTATCACAACCATAAAAAGTGATTGGGCCACGCGCGATTCTGGTATCTGTTGCTCGCGTAGTTTAACCAAAATCAAACTGGTTAAGGCCTTTTTTTTTTGGCGGGCTTACACGACATACTCTAATCATATGCATATGTAAATTGACAATCGTGTTTGAAAAGCCGGCAGAACAGAAGCTGAATACGTTAAATGATTTTTTAATTTGATAGCCATGATTTCCATAACAAGAGAACTAAAAGAGAGATAAACTTTTAGATATGCATACTAACTAATTGAAAATGTGCGTTTAACTGCGCAGGGGAAGTCGAAAAAATCAACCCCCGAAAGGGAATTGTAGAAATCTGAGCTTTTCAGGGTCCTGGCGACCTTGACATGCTTCGAGAGCGCGTCGTAAACAACGAGAGGATACAGAAAAATGTTCTGAGTTCTGTTATCTAGCTATATATATATATACATATATATCTCTTGGTTTTCATTTCTATTTATTTTTTGTTGACTTACCGCCTGTGAGGACAATTTTGTAGACCCGTTTATCCTTAGTGGCTAACTTAAGTGAGTTCATTGCATTTGGCTTTGGTGAGGTTGATTTGTTGTTATCCACTTGATGCTGCTGCACTACAACACCTTCATCATTTGAATTTGTGTGTGAATTTAGTAAATTGGGTTTAAGGTTTGAGTTTAAATTTGAATTTGCGTTCGCCGTGCTCTTTTGCATCGTTTTCGCAACGCTGAGGACCGTCGACTGATTGCCGTTGGTAGTCGGGACCAGAGCAGGTGCCATTAGTTGGTCGGCTGTTGTTGCCATGGTTTGAACCAAAAAAAATATATAACGTTAAGCGCAACAGCAACAGAAACAGCAACAGCTGTTTTTCGGTATGTCAAACGGTGAATCCTTTTTATGCTCCTTACGCTTAACGCTCTCTCGCAATGCGCTCTCTCTTCTCCTCCTCGTATTGCGCACTCAATCACTCCCAACCCGACGCAGTACACGTGCCTTTATAGGTTATGGTCTAGATGTTTTGGGGACTGCAAAAACTTCTCAATTGATAATTACGTACATCATTTAATATGGTACAGTATCGTTTAATTTCAATTTGCCAGCCTCTGGTTTGTGAGCAGTTTTTCTATTACCAACTGACTGACTGATTGACCGACTAACTGTCTGTCTGCTTGTTGTCAGTTATAAATCCATGCAGTATTGTGCGGTATATTTGGTGGACATTCTTTGAAAACATTTAATGCCGATTTCGAAGCGAATGATATACTATATTGTTGTATTGGATGAAACACCGAACGACCTCGGGGTCAACGACAAAGGAATCCTTGGTATATACCACATCCGAGTTTAGAGACATCAAAGTTTATTTGTTTTGTGATAGAGCACCATCTTGCACGTTTTTATTTAAAGCAAAATTAACACTGAGAGCTCATTCAACTAGGCACACCGAGTGTATTGTGTAGATAAGTTATCGGTTAAGTAGCAGGGCCAGAAAGCGACCGAAGTGAACAGCGAACATTAGTTCTATGTTCAATTGAGCTAGAATCGATTCGTGACCAGGAATCATTTTACTAGTGTATATCGGTTCTATAAAATACAAAAAAATTAGATATATCAGTTAAATTATTTTATCCGTCCGTCTTTAAAACCGCAACCGTCACATGACTGAAATAGGTGAAAAAAAATACGATTCTAAATTTAAATAAGTGAGCGCGCAAACTACTATGGGTGGCCGTAATAACATATGATTGTCATCAGAGTTGCTTTAGATTAGAACGCCATCTGTTGTCGGCTTGCGAAATATACGCCACCTATATGTGGTTAAGTTAGTTAGTTTACTTATCGACTAATGTTATTTCGATACTTTTAGTTGTGTGGTTTTATTGTGATACTGAACTGCAGATGAGACGACGTGCGTGTGTGGTACATAAGTGAAATCAATTGTGCAATAGAAGTAAACAATTACATTTCACACCGTCGTGAAATAATTTAGCAAAGTATTAATAAAAATTTTATCTGTGTGTAGTGCGTAATTCGAAAGCATTCACAATCACACAGTGGTAAATACGACATACATACATACAAACGTACATATACATAACGTAACATGTGTGAGCGCGAGTGAGAGCAAACGTCAACATGACAGCAGCAACAACAACAGCAACAGCAGCAGAGTAAAAGAGAGCCCCCAGCCAGCTGTGCAGGTCGTCGTGTCGTGGTCGATTTCTGTTTTTAGGCTCCCCCAAAAAGGAACAAAATTTTTAAGTCAAAATTTTGTTATTTACATTCAGCAGCTAACGATTGACGAGTGTCATATAGAATAAAATATTTTTTTGAATAAAATTGTTCGTTATTGAATTGAAAGTGCGCTTAAGGGTGAACTACAATTGTTATGCAGATATTAAATCTGTACAAACTCAAGTGCATCATTTTAGACAAACTGCGTCACACTTGGACATTTGTTATAATTGTCTCCAAACTGTTTGGTAGTTACTATCGAAAGGCGATCAATCAGCAGGAGCAACCGTTTTACCACCACAATAATAATAACAACAACAATAATAACGTAATGGAACAAGAAATACAAGAGGAGCTCCCGGAGGAGCAACAACAGCAGCAGCAACCACAGCAGCAGCAACAACCGCAGCAGCTGGGAGATGCTGATTTTGTGGTACGTTTAAATGCCATCGCAGAACCAATGGACGCTAGCGATATGGAGAACGAGGATGCGGACGATGAAATCGAAGTAGATGACGAGGACGATGACGTCGATGACGATGAGAATTATGTAAGCGAAGAGGACGACTCAGATCCCGAATTGGAGGAAATGTACTCGGATGGTGATTGGACGTCCAACGATGAAAGTGAAATGTCCACAACCATATCAAATGTTGCCCTCGGACCAACGGAGCCAACACCCGAACAAAAAGCAGCACGTCCCCTGTACACCTTCCAGCCAGCGCGATTGGTCAAGTGCCAGTTCAAGGAGAAACATGCCATCGGTAGCTTCCCACTGGCACGCAGTGGCCATAGAATTATTGCATCCAAATCGCATCTGTATTCGTTGGGAGGCTACAACCCGCGCAGTGCGCTCATTGCCGCCCAGCGCGGCAGGTGCCTCTTGTTCCAGGAACTGTGGAGCTATAATTTTGCCACAAATCGCTGGAAGTTGGTGCTGAATGCGGACAATGCCAGCAATATGCCCACTGAGTTGGCCTCCAATGCGCTTGCCATTCACAACGATGTGCTGATTGTGAGTATATTGAGCATGTGATTTGGGGAAGGGGTGGGGAAGGGGAACAATGGGAGACACAAAAATAGATGCCATTTTGTGTATGTGTGTGTGAGTGTTTTTATGAGAGAGTAGTTAGTGTATTTGTGTTTGTGTGGCTATGTGTGAAGACAACAACACAACTGTTAGAGGTGGCATACGCCACCGCAAACTACCCGCCCCCGTCTGCGTCTTCGTCTCTGTCACCACCAGCACCACCGCCTCCCTTGCAGTCTACGTTTGCGTCGCAGTCGAAACTCGTTTTGTACACAAAACATAATCGTAATCGTTATCGTTCACAATACGAGAGCGACATTCGACATTATTTGCATTCATTGTCGTTGGGCGCCCCGATCAGCTTTAGCCTGGGCTCAATGCCACGCCCGACAGACAGCGACAGCTACAAACTACAACGGCAACGACAACGCTACACGTTGGCTGTAGTTGTAGTTGTTGTTTTTTTTGTTATTGTCTTGCCTCTTATGCTTTGGTTATTCGCTGTTGCTTTGTTTATGCATTCTAAACAGTCGAGACACCAAAAAGTAAAACAGCTGCGCGCTGTTCCCTCGCCTCCCCAGTGTCCCCCGTTGCCCGTTGTTACACACTGCCCGCTGTTAATGTTGCCATCTCTTTTATGCGCATGCTCGGCAGTAGTAGTAGTAGGACAGCAGCTCAGCTCATCCCTCTTGGCAATTACGCAGTTGTTGTTTATGTGCTGCTGCATGCAACAACTTGTTTACCAGGTTTCCCCCTCTCAAACACACACACACACACACGCTCCAGCCTCACTACCTCCCACCCCACAATGACAAAGCTTCCCCCAAAATAAAAAAAACATTAGCTTCCACTGTATTGCGACTTTGCGCGCGCTTTTTCTTTTTTTTTTAGCTTTGTGGTTTTCATTCCTCATTTCTTATTTCCCCATTGTAATTGTGGTTTTTGCGTGATTCACAGCAAAATTCATCTAAGTTCGATAGAAAATTTCGTGGCATTTTCCAATACATAATCAAATTTTCCATTTTCACTCTGACCCTTTGTGGGTTACAAGAGATTTGAGCTCATTTTACAGAATATAATTCAATGCAGTGAATACTTATGCTGGTTCCACTGTTCAATGGAGTTCACAATTAGTTTTAATTAGAAAGTTAATCATAAAACATGATCAGAGACCCGCTTTTCCACATCTCTCTCACTGCCCAAAAGTACGCCCAGATACGCAGGCAAACAAACAACACACTCACACACACACACATACACAGAGACAGACAGAGCGAAGAATGCATAAAGATACTTTTGTGCTGTAACAGACGGCATACACATGTTTCCGCTTATCGCAAACTCTCGCGCGCTGCTGCGCTCAGCTGATAAGCTGCAAGAGCATCGCTGGCTTCTTTGTTGCTCGCTGCTTGCTGTTCATATCTGCTAATTGAATGCAAGAGCAAAAACTATTTAGTGATGCGTGCGTGAGTATCGCTTCCGTTACGCATCACTATTAGTGGAGAGTGTGGAGAGTTTTTAATTTGGCATAGCCACAGAATGTAGAAAAAGGTCAAGCTAAATTTTGAAAAGTGACCGTTTTGGACATTTTTAGACATACAGTTGTGTTCAAAATAATAGCAGCGCATATAAGCTCGGATTTTAAGATTGATAAATAATATTATAATGACTACTGATCAATAATTTTTGTTTTTATATAGGATTCATACTTAGTTTCAAACAACCTAAGCGGGTTTTTTCATCCAAAAACTTCTTTCATTTTTTAAGTTATTTAAAAAATGATAATAATAGCAAAATTGTCCTGTTCAAAATAATAGCAGCAAAAATCAAAAATCTTAAATATGCTTACAAATTTAGTTTATAACTTCATATACTGAATTTATTATGATACTTATGAACTAATATTCGGTTGTCAACCCCTTATTAGCGGGAACAGCTTCACATCTCCGCGGCATGGAGTCAATTAGGTCCTGGCAACGCATCAGAGGAATCTGAGCCCATTATCCTGAAAAGCTGGCCAAAGATGTGCTTTAGTCGACGGTTTCACCTTGTCCACACTTCGTTTGACGTCCCACCATAAGTTTTCAATTGAGTTTAGAACTGGGGACTGAGCTGGTCACGGCATTGTGTCGATCCTTACCGTTGAAAGCCACTGTTTAGCAAGTTTGCTGGTATGCCAAAGATCATTTTCGTGTTGAATAGTCCGTTTTATTGGCGTTTCTCAAGAGGAATATGGTATCAGAACATTTTTTAGTATATCCATGTAAACATTTTGATCCATGATCCGAATTAAACGAATGGATAGGGCCTACATCGCTATGTGAAAAGCAGCCCCATATTAAGATTTTTAGTCCACCATGTTTAACTGTCTTTAGCGTGTGGTTAGTCTGATATTCAGTGTTTGACAGACGTCGGACATATTGTCTGGATCCAGTTACACCAAATAACACAACTTTAGTCCAGTCAGTCCAGAGAATGTTGCGGCACTTTGTTAAGGGCCATTTCAGGTGTACTTCAGCGAACTGCTTTTGAGTTTATATGTGTTTAGAAGTTAGAAGAGGCACTTTTCTTGGACTTCTGGCCTTGAGTTTGTGCTACAGAAGTCTTCGCCGAATATTTATACTACTCACTGACAAGATTTGGTCTACTTTTATTGATTAAGCGAACAAGAATGGATTATCCTTGCTGAAGCGCACAATGCGTCGGTTATAAATTTCAGTGCTAGTTCTTTTCCTGCCGCGGGTTTCGCATTTGTGGCGATAGTTAATAGCATAAGAGACCATTCTAGAAGAACATCCAAGTAATTTTCCGATTTCCCTGTATGTTTCCCTTGTTTTCTAAGGACTAATATCGAATAGCGCTATTCCTTTGAGCAAGGACTGCTTTTACCCACTATAGTGCAATTTTTTTTCTTTTTTTTATGTATTCCCATGTAAAGAATAGTTAACTCATCAATTCAACTTACTTTCAACAAATTAACAACTTTTACTTGAATATTTTTAATATTGAAATGAAGCGCTGCTATTATTTTGAACAACAAAATTTCTGTATCCTTACACAAAATTATGAACAAAACGGAAAAGGAAAGCAATTCCAACGGGATTTTTACGTTTTCCTCTTCCCCACCCTATATTCTAACAAAAATTTGCACTAGGATTTGATCTTTAAGAATAAACATGATAAAAACTTAGTCATATTTGTCAGCGAAAAGAGCGCTGCTATTATTTTGAACACAGCTGTATGCTAAAAGTATGCAAAATTTATATAAAGTATAAAAAAGCAATTTGAGGTGATTCAGCAGCTTTATCCGCAATATAAATAAATATATAAATATACAATATATAAATATTACTTTATCTTAAGTTAGTAAAGCTTTAAATAGTTAATTATAGACTCAGTTTTAATTTTAGAGGGTTGTGACTAAAATTAACTTGTATTTCTTTAATATGATCCAAACTAATATTTCTGTTTTATTTTTTAGTCACATGGCGGCACTGGTTACCCATTTGGAGAGTCGTGCTCGAATGATTGCTATGTGTACCGCACCAGCAACGACAGAACCGGCGTCGAGCGCTTGAAGGTAAGCGGGGACTTGCCAACGGCACTGTATGGTCCTGGTATAGTCATACACAAGCATTATCTGTACACGATTGGAGGAACGACTGGATTTGATTACTCCTGCGATGTGTACCGCTTGGATCTGCAGCGCGGAGTGTGGGAGAATGTGTATATATGCCGTCCAGAGATGCGGGACGATCCTGAGGGTCGCTATCGTCACGAGGTCGTCTATGATGGTAAACATATCTTCTCCCTGGGCGGTGGCACCTCAAATTCGGTGTTTGATCTGCAGCGTATACCGGCATATAATCTGGACGCAAATCGATGGGATTACTTTGATACCCTGCCCGATCGGAGTTGTATGAATAACAAGGGATTTCCGAAACCGCGTAAATGCTTCTCATGCGTACAGCATCAGTCATCCAATGGTGACATTGAAGCCTTCATCACAGGTGGACTGCAGGTGAGTCAAACCATCTCTCAAAGCTTTGTAACTTCCACTTAAAGCGATTCCCTTTTGTGGATTATAGGGTGATTTTACCACGTACTTCTCGGACATCTGGAAGCTGAATTTACGCACCAAACAGTGGACTATCATACAGACAGCTAGTTTACCACGTCCCTTGTACTTCCATTCGGCGGCGCATTCGGACAATGGATGCATGTACATCTTTGGTGGGATCGAGTATACCGACAAGGATATGCGGCGTCGCAATGATCTCTACAAGATGTGGATGACCATACCAAAGCTAAGTGAAATGTGCTGGGATGCCATCACTTACTACAACGATAATCTCGATCTGTATGATCGCAAGGAGTTGCTAGGTGCCGGCATACCCAAAAGATTTACAGAGCGACTGCCACCACAGCGTCTGCAGGGCGATGATGAGCCGAGCACCTCCATTGTCACATCGCTGTACTCGATAGCGAAGCGTGCACGATCCCAAATGCAATAATAACCCAGAGACTATAAAATCATTCTCCCACTTAGCCTCCACGCCCCAGCCCCAGCCCCAGCCCCCGCCCTAAGCCCATGAGCCCAAAATCCTCCACTGCCTCATAAGAAAAAAAAACCAAAAAACAAAAAAAAAATAAAGTTGTGAATTGATAATGTGTGTTAAGTGGTTGCTCCTGTGTTGCAGTTACGTTAACGTTTCGGTTTTTATTGTTTCGAATAAGAAGAAAGTTATAAAAAGATCTAATAATACATTAATAAGTTTTGAGAGCGCGCTGTGATCGAATACGAAGGATATTTTATATTTGATACATAAAATAAATGTGTGTATTTTGATAATTCGTAGACTCGTGAGTGGAAGAAAGGCGATAAGACAGGTAGATGGAGTATGTAATTAAGTTTAGATAGCGATTCGAAAGTAGCAGACAATTTCAAAATATCTTTAAAAAAATCAGTAACTGGCGCACGATCCACACCAACATTTAATAAATCTTATAATATCCACATATATATCCAACCAAGTATTTGCTGGCAACCTCCAACCAATTCACACCAGAACTAACCCCAAACCAACTGCTCTCCCCGCTAAAACCTTGAAGGCTACACCAAAACAACGTCATATAGAGGAAGTATGAGCAAGAGGCAGGCAGTTTGAAGGAACTAGAAACTACTCTCTCTCTCTCTTTCTTTCTTCCCCCTCCCCCTACGCCCCCTCTCTCTTTCTCGCTCTTGCAAACTGCCCAAAGTAGAGCAATGTACTTCCAATGTATCTTTTTGTTAACGTGTACATAATACTTTACTTAGAGTTAATAATATTTAATTAAACTAAGATTACGTCTTCATTGTGGTATCTTGAAAAAGGCATTAAACCGAGCCTTGCCCAATATAAACAAAGTTTGCTCGATATTATATATATATATATATAAATACATAATTATATGTATGTATTTTAGCCCAGGCTACATTTGGTTTGACTTTAAGTTAATAAAGTTTTTAATGTAACAAATAAATTGCTAGTCTTTAATTGCGTCGTTTCAATTTTGTTTCAGCTCCTTTTTAGTGCATCCTCCAAGTTATTGCGTCGTTTGTTTGACCTAGATCTTTGTTTATTGTCCTTATTCAAGGATTTGGTTGCATCTACTTCTAAAAGGGGTTCAAAGTCTGAGTCATGCGCATTAGATAAAATGCACCCCAAAAACATTTCAACGCAGAAACAGAAACCGAAACACAGGTAGCAAAGGTGGTTGCTGTGATACGCCAATGCCAATCTGTTGCTGCCGCTGCTGCTGCTTCTGCTGGCGCTGCACTTTAACTGCGTAGAACCGTGACCTGGTTTGCTAAAAGTATGACGTCATATTGCAGCACGTACAGCATATTATTGCAATCAGCATGTGGGACTACCGGAAGTCTGACCCTATTTTTATGTGCATATTTCTGTTTCTATCCAAAATAACGTTTATAAATATGTCAGTTATTTTCGCAAATTAAATTTCTTAACATTTAAATCTCAGCTTACTGTTAAAAGAGGCGCAATTCTGTTAGTGAGGAGCTGCTATGTTAACTTAACAGTTAAATGTTATGGCATTGCCTGTGAATGTCAAATCTGTTGTGGGCGTAAATTGTTTGTGCATTGAAAACGAATAAAAAATCTACAAAAAATGCTGAAACCCAAAGCGCTTACCCAGGCACTGAGTCAGGCCAACACCGGCGGAGTCGAGAATACACTGTAAGTATAAATTAATCAATTTAAACTTAAATAATAAACAATACTTTGCTTGGCAGACTGCTCAGCCAGGAGGGTGCTCTGCTGGCCTACTCCGGCTATGGCGATAAGGACGCACGCATCACAGCAGCCATTGCCAGCAATATTTGGGCAGCTTATGAGAAACATGGACGCAATGCTTTTCGTGAGGACCGCTTGACCTTTGTGCTCATCGACTGTGAATGCGGGCACGTAGCCATCACACAGGTGAGACAGCTCTAAAGCAATAAATTTACACTGAATGAATCAATATTGTATTTGCAGGTGGCCAGCGTGCTGCTGTGCCTCTATGCCAAGGAGCACGTAGGGCTAGGTATGCTAAAGCAGAAGACCATGGCCCTGGCTGCCTACCTGGAGGTGCCATTAAAGCAAATCTCCTCCTAAATGCCTTCGGCCAACGCCAAGTA
The DNA here is from genome assembly GCA_035046005.1 of Drosophila acutilabella. Lineage (NCBI taxonomy): Eukaryota > Metazoa > Arthropoda > Insecta > Diptera > Drosophilidae > Drosophila > Drosophila acutilabella. The sequence goes on along the minus strand of JAWNOK010000024.1, from coordinate 6,656,029 downwards.
GTCTTAAGTTAAAAGCCTTTCGTTCTAGTTGTTAATAAATAATGTAAATATAAATAAAATAAGACAAAATTGTTTTTGATCGCAAAAGAGAATTGGTTTATTAATGCAGCAGCTATTTCCGTTATAGTTGTAATTTGTGTGTATTATTTATAAAATGTTTAAGAACTTATCGCTTAGTGCTTAAATTAAGAAGAAAATGCAGCGTTTATTCGATGGCATACAGCTTCAGGGTACGATCCATGCTGGTGGAGGCGAGATACTGAGCGTGTTTGCCAAATCGGACGCCGGTAGCGAGTGCTGTGTGGTCATTGAACACCTTCAGGTCCTGCCACTGCTTGCACAAGTATACCCTGTAATTAAACAAACAAAAGTTTTATCAATGCCTTGGCAACAGAACAAACAAATTTAAATCATTCTTTGTCTTTGCTGAAAATGAAAAAGTTTAAGCGCAAAATTTATCGCAAATATGAAGGTAATTAGTAGTAAATTAAAGCTTATTTAATTATTAATTAGCTGCTTTTCTCACAGACTACATACGACCGCAGGATTACCTGGAACCCAATGCTCCCAAAGCCATCAACTTGTGCATTGATGACTTCAATGCGGTAAGTTATAACTCACCCCTTACATTAAAAACTCAGTAAAAAACTCTAATTTACAGCGCGGTGAAGTGGCAAATCCACGAGCACCTTGTGTGGTAACCACCATTGATCCCGATTACGTTAAGGACGCCGGTTTGCAGCGTCTGGCCAGAAAGTTTCGCATGAAAACGTTAGCAACCAAGTAAGTTGTTTAATCTTTCACTTAATAAAACTTTTCTTGTAATTTTCAGTGACATTTTGTTGCTGCGCGAGATAACACGCAACAAATTCATGTGCTACTCCACGCAGGAGATGTTTCTGGACCGCAAGCGGGAGGTGGAGTACCAAAACAAACTGTACGATGAGGCACAGGAGTTTCACAAGTTCGCCGACGAGTCGCTGATGAAAATGAAGGCCAATGAGTTTAAGAAAATGTTGGAGGCACAGGAAAACCTCAAGAAACTGAAGGAGAACAAAGTGGCCGAGGAGCTTAACCAAGTGAAGCTGCAGCATCAGCGTGTGCTTATGGAGGTGCAGGAAGTCTACGGTCGCTTTCAGTATTTGCTCAAGTTGATAAGCTACTTTGACGATACAGTGGAGCAGCAATCGGAGCAAGTGGACCCCAAGCTGGTTATGCCCGAGCACATAGTCAACATGGAGATAAGCGAAAGGCATCCCGCGGGTTTGGAGCAAGTGCAGCAGGTCAAGGAGTACATGGAGAAGGTGGTCAAGCCATATTTGGAAAAACGCAATCATTTGAATGCCGAGATATGGATCAAGGGCTACGAACGGAATCGCTTAAAGGTGTCCAACTACAACAAACGATTCACGCAACTGGCGCTGCTCAACCACATTGTGGGCATGCTACACGACAAGTCGGTAGGTTACAGTATGCTACTCCAAGTGCTTAACGGCAATCACTTCATTTCAATTGCAGGAGAAGACACAGAAACGCAATGCCAGCGCCGTGGTGTTTCTCAGAAAGCCAGATTTCCTGCAGAATCGAGTGGCTGCACTGCAGCAACGTGCCCACGAGCTGTTCAATGACTTCGAACAGTCCTACTGCAAGGAGTGAGTACTAAGTTAAGGAAACATCCACAATTGATTCACAATCCCTTTCAATTTACAGCAAACTGAGCATCAAGCTCAATAGCATTGTGCCGGTTATGTTGAAGCAGCTACAGAACAAGGTGCAACCGACGACACAGGCACAGCCACAGCCAAAGAAGGAAGCAGTCAAGAAGGAGCCAGCGCAAAAGAATTCCAAGCAGTGGCGCACGCTGAAGGACTTGGAAACTCCTGTGGCAAGTGGAAAGACAGCCATCTACAAGGACGAACAGGACACAACGCTGGCCAAATTGGAGAAGATACAAACATTCGCCTTGGTAAGTAAACTGTTAACAAACTATAAACAGTTTCTACTGTAGAGTTTTCCTACTGCTCCACAGGAACTACTGGGCAAACTGGACACTATTCCGCCCGCCGAGCTGCGCAGACTGGAGCGGACCGTGCGCTGTCGCATGGCCAAGCAAAAGGAGATGTCACGACGTGCGCTGGTCAAGCAGAATCGTCTGCACAACTGGATGGAGCATTTCAAGAAGCATCATCGCTTGCAGCAGGCGCAGCGTGACAAAAATAAGGTGTAATTAAAAGAAATAAAAATCTGGGCGTGCTCACCTGACATCTGTGCCCGCAATGGCCAGATATGTGCCGCTCTGATCGAAGCACAGATCCTTGACTTCGTAGCCGTCGTCCAACTGAATGGTCTTGAAGTTCTTTAGTTTACGCAAATCCCACAGCTTGATGCAAGCATCATCTGCTGCAGTCGCCAAATAGTAACCGTTCTCCGAGAATGAAATGGCCGAGATGGGTCCAGTGTGCCCAGGGAAGTTGGCCACATTGCTCTGCTCCTTCAGATCCCAAATCTTCACCTGCGAGTCCATGGTGCCGGTACCGAAAATCAAACCATCAGGATGGAATTGGGCCGTAGTCAGTCCCACCTCGGCGGTGTCGACAACCTTTGTTAGCAGTCGTCCAGTGCGTATATCAGAGAACGCCCAGTGCTTGTCCGATGATGTGGACAATAAGTAGTCACCAGTAGGATGCAGCGAAAGACCAGTCACAGGTCCCTCATGGCAGCGCAGCAAGAGTTGGGTCTGTGATGTGGGCACATGCCAAATGCGTATGTTCATGTCTGGTGAGCCGGTGATGACGGTGTCCTCATTGGGATGGTATATGACCTTGGTGATCTTCTTGGTGTGTCCCTTGAGTATAGCCACCACTTGTTCCGTGTCCTTGTTGAATACAGTGGCATTCTTATCATTGCCACCTGTCAAAATCTTACTGTGATCAGCACTGTTAATGTCCAAAGCCAGAATGCCCGGCACAGACGCCGAATGCAGGCCAGGACGCGACGCGACAGTCACGAAGTTCTTTACTTGATCGGGCGTGATCAGTTCGTCGGGTACAGTGCGTCCACGACGCTTGCGCTCCTGGGTGAGCACTGTAGCCTTGTCCTGCAGCTTTTGTATGACATCCACACTCATGCCGGCCTGCTCCATTTGATGAGCACCACCACTGCCAGCTTCGGCGGCCAGCGCGGGCTCTGTTATCATCGATGGAGCGCTTACAATGCCCGCTTGCGGTTTCAACGTGGCCAGAGCCTCCCGAGCCGCAGTCAGCTCCTTTTTTAGGCGCGCAATAACACGACAAGCAGCATCATGCTGATACAGTGCATGTGATAGCTCCTGACGTGTCGTCTGTAGCTGCTGACGCTGTGTAAACGAGTGTATCATCAGTGCATCCCATTCATCTTGCATTGTTTTCAGCGTTGCCGGTATGCTGGTGGCGCTTGGCGGCTTTGGCTTTACCACTGCCGGCGTCTTAATTTCGATAAGCTCCTCCTGCTTCAGCTCCTTACCGCTAATGGGATCGCAACCGTTCTCCAAAATATACTTTTCTATGACGCGTCTTTCGAAAACGGCGCCCGAGTACGGAGAAACAACGGGTGCCTCGGGAACCTCGTTTGTAACTGTAAAACCAACCAAAAATTAACTAAATTCGACACACTTAATCCAAGTACAACTTACGTGCACAAACCAAAGCCATTGTGAAAAGTATTAAAACGTTTCCCGGCGATTTAAATACGTTTTATAACTTTTACACACGTTTTCCAAGCGAAACAAGCGCAAAATTGTCGGCAAACGCTGCTTCTTGTACGATTAACATTCAGAGCGAACGCAAACGTTTAAAACCGCATATCGGTAACATATCGATAACATACAATTAACACATCGATAGCAAATCCCGCACTTGAGGGTAGTTGGCAACGCGGATAAGAAACAGCTGTGGCTGTTATTTAATTTACGCGTGCTGGTTGTATATCGTGGAATTTATTTCGTTTTTCTTAAAATATTAACATAAATATGTTGAAAAACATAGTGCGGTGGAGTACATGCAAATTAGTGCTGAATAACCCAGCAGTCTTTCGAGCTGGAGCGGTACGCAGCTTAAGCAATCCCTTCAAACAAAACCTCAATCCAAAAGCCGCCTTGGAGGAGCCGGCAAATGAGCCACCGAAGCCCCGTGGAAACCCCTTTGCACAAGCTAGGCAAACAGCACTGCCAGACACGGTGATAAGCGAAACCAAAGAAGAGCGCGAAAAGAGGCTAAAAGTATTGCAGTTGGAAGTTGATATTGCCTACCAGGAGGGACGCAGAGTGCCTGCCTTGGACTTCTTTCAGGAACATCACTGGACGCACGTGTTGAAGTTGCCCTCGAAGTCAGCACGTTACAAGTACTATGCCTTCCTCTGGCAGATCGAAATGAAAAAGGAATCGGAACAACGTAAGAAGGAGCTGCGTGCCGTGGAGACGGAAAAACGTGTGGCCGCAATCCGTAAGGAGCGGGAGCAGAATGATCACATCATTTATGGACTAGCACATACCTCCATGTTTCTGCGCATATACGACACAACCATCAATCATTGGCAAAACAATCGCTTGACCCGAGCTATGCAATTTGCGCCTAAATTGGTGTTGGATTGCTCCTATGATGACTACATGAATCATCGAGAATCCTCATATGCCGCTAAGCAACTGATGCTTTGCTTTGCCGAGAATCGTGCTAATGACGAACCCTTCGACCTGCACTACTGCAACACCAATTTCGAGGGTAGCTGCATGCAGAGCCTCAAGCGCTACATACCCACCATGCTCAATCCCGAGTTTCCTATGAATGTGCACAGGGAATGCTTCACTAAAGTGTTTCCCAAGGAGCAGCTGGTCTACTTGACGCCGCATTGTCGTGAGGATTTGGTCACATACAACACAGATGATATATACATTGTGGGCGCCATGGTGGACACGATCAACAATGAGCCCCTTTCGCTGGCCAAGGCCAAGCGCTTGGGTCTCCGCATGGCTCGTCTTCCGCTAGATCGCTATTTGCAGTGGGGCGCCGGTTCCGGCAAGTCACTGACCCTCAATCAAATGATAAGTATAATGTTGGATCTGAAGAAAACGGGTGACTGGAACAAAGCACTGTTGCACGTGCCGCGACGCAAGATCGCAGACTATGGAGCACATCCCAATGATCGACAGGGGCTCCACAAGCGAGCCAGCAAGCTCAACGTGCGCATCGATCATCTGCTGAAATACGAGGACACTCGTCGCCAGGAAACGGCGTTTGGCAGGCCGGAAAAGCTGCGACATCACAGAGATGGACAGGACTTCAAGCTGGAGAGCTGGGCTACGGGGAAAGCAAGGAAAACGAACGGTAGTAGTTAATCCAGCATTGTTTATATTTAGTTAACTATAATAAAGCTAAGCTAATGTTGAACTAGTTAATCGTTGGTGTCTTCCAGTTTCTTTGCAGTCTCCTGATCCTCCTCAATTTCCAGGAGCTCCAGCTGCTGCTTGATTTGTATGTCCTCCGGTTCCTCCTGTATTTCAGTTATATATAAGCCCATTTCATTGGATGCGTCTTCTTCTTCCAAGGATTTGTCATCAGCTTCTTCCTCTTCTTCGTCTGCTTCTCCTTCAGGAGCCTTCTTGTACTTGAGCAGCATATTCTTGGCATTTATGGCCTGATAGTTGATGCAGGGTTTCAAGCCCGCTTCCTTGCACAAATCCCTGACGTTTGATTCGAACTTCTGGACATGCTCCTTGCGCTCCACCGTCATCAACTTGGTCTCCATGATGAACAGCGCCTTTTCGCGCAGTGCCACAAAGAAGTCCTTGCTGAGGTAGTTGTAGTAGTTGTAGGCCATAAAAGCAACGTCCATGTGATCCAGCCAACGTTTGCCTTTCTGCAGCTCCAGTATGTCCATGACGGAGATGAAGTGCACCTGCACATTGGGCACTGGAATCCAGGGCTTGTCGTAGACCTGTCGTCCCTCGATAATGTCGCTCTCGTTGTGGGAGAGTAGTGGAGTCATTAGCAACTGTGTGGAGCCATAACGTCGGGACATGGTCTTGTCGTGCTCATAGTGGGTTTGGGTTTGCAGCTCATGGAACAGCTCAAGCAGATTCCGTTCAGTTACATCGGTGGCGCGATAATCGTTCTCGCCATGCTGAGAGTGATGCATACGCTCCTCCGAGCTGCGCAGCCCAAAGCCACAAAAGGGACCCGTTTGGATGTCACCCACATAGCCACGATGTAAGTAGTTGCTTCCATTCCGCACCAGACCCGCAGCGTAGGTTTTATTGGACTTGCAGTGCTCGTACTCGGGAAACACGAAGGCGACGCCACATTCACGCCAGTAGCGGTACTCCTGTGAGCAGATTTGCTGTCCCTCGCGATCCTTGAGCGTCATGCTCAGATCCCAGTCGAAGGCGCCCTGACGATGATCATAGCGTGGTCCCAGCAAGGCACGAACCCGCTGCTCCCAGCACCTTTGTATATCAAAGATCTGATCCGCCTGCTGCCAGTAAGTGAAGGCCATTTCCAGGCCATCACGTTCCTTGTACTTGAGTGCATCAATGTTGAACAAGGGAGCCAACTTCAGACGCACCTCCTCGTCGCAGACCATGCGCAGCAGGGTGCGTGCCTTGGCAGCCACATAGTGATGCGAACTGGGACGCATCAGAGCATTGCCATAGATGTCCATAAACAGATGACTCTTGCAGACGAGGCTAAAAGACTCAGCAGGCTCTAGAGCCAGGCCCAAGAGCAGCATGTTCCTGGCCACAATCTCCACGCAAGCATCCAGCATATAGAAGTTGAGCTTAGGCTGCCAGCCATGGCTATAACGTTTGGCCAATGTTTTGATGACATGTCGCGGATCGGCACCACCACAAATCAGTATGTTGAGCTCAGTGGGCAGCAGTTCCGTATTCGGCTCATCCGGCAGCTTAAAGGCTTTCAGATACTCCTCACATAAATCGAGTGCTGAGCTGAGTCCCCAAAACATTTTTGCTTTAATTTGAAATGAGCTCGAAGTGACTGGTGACTGTGAGTCGGAAACCTTTGATTGCTTTTGCTGCTGTTGCTGTTGTTGTTGTTGTTGTTGTTAATGTGATTGACGTCAGTTGCCAGGACAACTAGCTTGGCAACGTCTATGCGTCTATGCGTCTCTATGTCTATATCCTTGTCCTTTCCATGTCTCTGCTTTGCATATATCCGTAACGTTTTCTTCCTTATTTGTTTGGATTGCATTTATTGCATGGGATTTGTGTGAGCGGAAATTGGTTTCTCGATATCACAGTGCCTGCAGTGCAGTCTATATACTCCCAGATACCCCCAGATACTACACATTTATACATATATATGCTTAAAGAACTTAAGTTAAGGCTGCTGACCTCGTAGCATAATCGGTAATGCATTATTCAGCGCTCGTTTCTGGCTTTTAGCTGATTGCCTTGACTCCTTCGGGTATTTGGCTTTTGGTGGCAAAGCTGCTTTGTTAGCTATTAACTCAACGAACTGCTCAGCTGTCTATTAAAATGCTGAATAATATTTAAATCGCAGTTATAGCCAAGCGATAAAACAATACCCTTAATACCCTAGAAAAACAGGCTGAGGCTTAGCTGCTCTAATGCGACTTGATTTGTTTAACTTAAACGCATTAGTGGGTTATTTATATATACATAATATGTTATAAATTACGAGCGACTTCATTACTTTTACAGGGTATTTAGCTATACAAGCAAAACTTGCCTTTTTATGCACTTTTTTGTGCCATCGCTGAAACTACTTTAACCACAAAATGGAAAAAATGAATGAGAATTATGCATATGAGGGTAGGTGGGGGTGTGTGGGCGGCAATGGGCGTGCCAGTGTCTCTAGTGCTTATAAAAGCGTTTACAGTGCGCGCTCAAGTGACTTAGTTAATCTCTTTGCCTGCTAGACGACTAGAATATTTAGTTAGTTTCTTTCAAGTTAACTAAAACTTGCAGCAGCCAAAAACTGCTTAAGGGTCAAGCAGACAGCGCTTAAAGCCGAGCAAAGTTTTTGTCTGTGTCTTGGCTTTAAGCTCACGTGCTCACATACCCTCGTTATGCCCACATTATGCATACGCAGCGTGTGACTGCGCTCGTTTTAATGCAATTTAGTGCACTGTGCGCTGATTTTGTGCTAAATCCGAGCAGCAAATGATGTGATCTGTTTATGCGGGTGAGCATACAGTTTTTAACAAGTGCTGTCTGCCTGGTGCTCCTTCATTTTGTGTGTGGGTCAATTAGTCAGCGGCATTGCTGTGCTATTTATTTGTCTGCGGTTCAATAAATTCAAGCACAAAGCTAACGAAATCCCTTTTGAAGCTGCTCGCAATTCATCAAGCTGTCAGTTTTCAATGAGCTTTCCACGCTCTTTTCCTGCCCATCTTCTACTGCTCCTGCTGCTGGAAAACAAAAGTAATTAGAGACAACGACGTGACGAGGCCTCTGCCGCAAACAAAGTGCCAGACAATGCCTACCACAAAAAAGCTAAACCAAAACCCAAACCAAAGGGAAAATGAAAACGAAAAAGAAATAAATAAAACGAAAGGGGCAAGTTTAGTTTTGCGGTTGCGTCGAAACCAAAATTTGAAAAAGGTTAAAAGCTGTGCGCTTATTTTAAATTTTACCCAGCAACTGGGTACTAACAATTGTTTTTGGGACATCTAGAAATAGCCACATTTTATGTATTTGCCCAAAAGGTCATTATATCAATTGATATGTACGCGGCATAGGCGGTAGTGTGTCTATTTTAGCTATTTTATAGCAATGTTCGCTATATTAATTGTATTTAAATAGTTATAAATACAAAATTAGCAGACATCGGCTAATAATAATGTAATTGACAATACACGACCTTGAACTTGGCAGTTGTCAGAGCAGACGCATAAATACAAGCAGCAGAAGGAGGCGAAGTAGCAGCCGAAAATAAAGAAATAATAACAGAGTGTTAAAATAAATTTACACAGGGCAAAACAGAGACGGTATTAATGTTAGTTGCTCTGTAACTGCTAAAGCGCTGTTAAGCTTAATAATTTTGTGCATTGCAGCCAACTATTAATTATCTGTGCCTGGTAGTTCTGTTAAAGTAGTTGCCGCTGTTGAGCTCTATAGAAGAAGAAGAACAGACATCAGCGAACAGCTAAAACTAAAGATTTTGCTAGCAGTTTCACCAGGCGAACAGAATCGGCAAGCAGCAAAGAAAACGAAAAAAAAAAGTTCCAAGCGGGAGAGCGGAAACAGTAGAGAGTTAGCAGCGGCAGAGCAGCAGCGGCAGCGCCGCTGATGACAGCGAACAAACACACAAACCGTTTGAGCGGGCTGCTGGCGTCCACGAACATTCACACACACACAGCAGCAGGGATCTCTGAGCGTAGCAAGCAAAGGGAAAAAGCGAGAGATAGAGAGCGAGAGAGCGAGAGCTTTAACGAAACACACAAATAGCGAGGTGATCGAAAGAGTAGAATTAACAGTTAACTTTACGCTATTACGTTATTTTGCTACTGTTTGTTTTGCTATTTGATTATGAGAATTATGCTAGCAGCATGTTTACATGTTTATTTTTGCTACCCATTGATATTATATTTCTTAAAATTAATTCATTTTAACTATATCAATTTTTGTTTTCCGCCTGGGTCTCAGTGTTGTTCGATTTTATTGCCAATATAGCCATTTACACAGTCAATTTAAGTTTTAGCTTTTTCCAGCAACTTTTTATATACCAATTTTATTCAGAGCATTTCTGGCAACTCTGCTTTCCACTTTGTTTTGGCCAAACAAAAGTTTGAATAACAATCGATATTACGAGCATTTGTTTGTTGGAGAAGCATAATGATTTTTTCTTCTTTTATTGTGTATATGTTTATTATGTTTGTGTATGTGAGTGTGTGTATGTGTGTGTGGGTGCTGGAGCAAGTCCCGAACAAAAATGGACTTGTAGTCATTTGCTCAATGTCAGTCATTCAACGCCGGCAGCCAAAACCCACATTTGGGTCTCAGGTTGCCAGCTTATGTCCCCCTCCCCCCACTCGGCAGCCCTTATCCAGTGTTTACTCTGTCTCTTTCACACTCTTTTGGCATTTGTTCACTGCTGTTATCAACGGGATTCATTGTCAATGTTTTCCGCAAACTTTTCTCATTAGACAGTGCAAACAAAATGGCTGAGTCTGCGGTTTTGTTGTTAGATGCTGGTTGTTGGCTGCTGGCATTTGTTTGACATTCCCGAGCTAAATGGTGTCATAATGGCCAACAAGGCAGCGCTGTATCAGACGTGGCAAAAACTAACATCAACTGAAATTGCATAATTAAATGCTGGCTATCAAAGTGCAGCAAATTAATTGTATCTCCTTCGATTTTTGTTGTTGTTTTTGTAATCATTTGTCATTCGGGAATGCATAAATTAAATGTTTATCATTAGAGTTCCATGTTCGAATTAACTTTGCTAATTATTGCATTTAATTGATTTAATTTATTGGCTGCCTGAAAGTATGCAGCAGTTTTATCATTTAACATTATTGCAATCAGCTTAAAAGTATGCAACGCTTTTCCTGTGCATACTTACAGAACTGTTTGCTAGATTCCTGTGCTCTATTTAGTGTATTAAAAGCACACGTTCTATATATAATTAAACGGAAGCCAAGCATATTTACCTTTTATCATTATTAACTTACTTATGTGGTTCCCGCACAGGCAGCATCATCATTAATGGAAGCCCTGAGTGGTTGCATTAAAAGACTTGAAAGGTTTTGCTGTTTTCCAGTAAAGTTTAGTTTAATTTTGTAATAGACATAGACAGATGTTTGCGTGTATGTGAGTGTGTTGTATGGCTTAGCATATGCATATGCTGTTCTAGTTTATGTCAAAGGTCAGCGTCCATACAACAGCCTTAGTTGCACATGCCATAAAAAGCCCAAAAATGTATTTTGCCGGCATTTATGGATTTAGCTAGGTATTAAATAACTTTCTGGGCAAAATGCTGCTCATCTATGTACTAAATATGTTTGCTTTTCCGTATGGGGTTCTATAAAGGGCCTTAGGTTACAGATTAAACAAGTTCACATGTTGCATGCATAGAAATATGTGTAGAAATATCGCTTTCTGTTAATATCTTTGGTTTTTTCTTTCATCTTGTTATTTTTTGTCTTTTTGTTATTTTGTTTTTGTTCTAGACAAGAACTTCTGATTGTCAGATAGTTATTGAAGTTATCTAAGGTGCGTAAGTTAAACAGAACAAATTAAATAAATGTGCGCCTGGAACTATGCTATGGATATGGATATGTGATTAAACAAGAGATCTCAAGTTTTTATCTTTATCTTTTTTTTTTATATAATACACACTTTAAATATTTACAATGCTGAAATGAAATGCAAGTAAAAAGTGCGCTTAGTTTTTGCCTCTTAATCTTTTTGGCTTTAAATATTTTCCTCTGCTCCTTTCAGTTAAAACACATTGTGTATAAATTTATACTTTTGAATACTATTCAGCATTTTAGTGTGACATTACAAAGTTTTGTTTTTTATATATTTTTTTAAGCATAGTTACGCTTTTAACCCCTTGAAGATTTGTGGTTTTTATTTTTGTGGTTTCTATCTCAACATTTGCTACATGCTATATAAACTTTACATATATAGTATTTGTATATATGTTACTCGCATATAATTAACAACATATAAGTAAAGTACATAAAACGTTCTACAACATTAAAATGTCAAAATGGCTCTCTTAAATTTCTAGATTCTACAAAGTCTGAGACGGTGGTTTTTGCTTTTAGAGACTACAGGCTACTGGGGCATCTAAGGTACATCTAAGAGGGGGGGGTACGACTAGAATTAGGGGGCCTAACAAATAGAAATCAAAGTTGAGTTTAACTCGAGTATTTTATGCCTCAAAAAACAAATCCTCCTCTTTCTCCTCCTTCTTTTAATCTTTTTAGCGAGACGGCAGAGAAATGCAATCAAAATTCATAGATCACGGGGGAGTAGTGTGAAAACTGCAGTTAGTTGCTCGTAATTATTGCTTACCATTTAAAACATGTACTTAGTGTCTAGTTTAATTAACCTTTTTTTGTTATTTTTGTGTGTGTTTCTTAGCCAGCAAACTTAGAGCTTATCCTTTATGGTATCCTCCTCCTCCTGTAGCGAAGTGATCTGCATAAATGTTTAAATATTATTAAATATATGTAACTTTTAAGCTTTTAGTTAGACTTAAGGAAGAGCTAAGTATTTGCTACAGCTACTGGCTAATAGAAACTAAATAAATGTTTATTATTATTATTATTTTGAATAATATTCAGTTGCAAGTGAGAGATGTGAATGGAATCGCTTCCTTTTCAGGCAAATCATATACCATAAGCAATGTGTTAAAAGCTTTCAACTAAACTAAGTATCTAAATTTAAAGACATAGTCATAGTTTACTGTATTAGTATTTAGTTAATAGCTGCTACTTACCTGAGCAATTCCCAAGTGTTCCAGGTGTAAGTGCGACAATCTAAGTACAAGCTAATTTAACTTTATATTTTGTTTATATTTTTTGTGTGTAGATTTAAGTACTCGGCTGTTTAAATACCAGTTAATCAAAGGTGTGTTTGTGTTTTTCATTTGTTTTATGCAAAAAGAGCCTAAAAGAACTCGTCGAAATCGTCTAAAAAGCACAAATTTGTTAATTAGTTGCACAGTTTGTTTTTGTGGGCTCAAAAATGTTGCAAGTTTTGTTTTGGAATCCGTTTAATTGGTGTCAAGTGCGGGGATTAGTTGCAAAGATTTGCTCCATGCCAAAACTAAAACTATTAAAATGCGTATTATTTACTAAATTGTTGGTTGTTTGCTTTGCTGCTGGTTTTTCTTGTTGTTGTTGTAGTGAAGGATTAATTATGGTTTGAATTCTTGGAAAAGCGGAAAAGTCACAAACTTTTGACTTTAATCGAAGTTTAGTTAAGTGCGTAAATTGTTAGCCAAAGTTGATAACAATTTGTTGATTATTTTGTTTAATTATTGTTTTTAAAGTTAGTTGTTGTATTTGTTGTTGTAGCTGCTTGTTGTTTTTGTTGTTGTTACTGCTGCTGCAGTGAGCTGCGGGAACTGGCTCTCATACTGGAGGTGGTAGTGGTGGCTGGTTGGTTGTTTGGCGTTGGTTCGGTACGAGGTTTGTAGAAAAAATTGTATTTCATTTCATTTTGGTCGAAAGCTCAAATACACACACACACACACACACACACGCTCTCTCACACACATAGAGACACAAAAAATATGTGTAAGTTGCAACAGCAACAAAACAACAAAACTTGAACAAAGTCTCAAATTTATATACACATTGAGATAGTTAGAGACAAAAACAGAGACAGAGCGACAAAGAGTAAGAGATAGCATGAATATGAGCATAAATGTGTGGGTGTGAGCGAAAAGGAGGACAAAACTTTTGATTTGAATCAATGAATCAAAGTGTTACTCAAGTAAATCGATATAAAGCATTACATATATAGTAACATTTACATATCATACAAAAGTTTTCAATTTATTTTTCTTCATTTTGTAGTTTTCCACTGCTTTTCCGCAAAGTTTGTTAACGAGCAGGTGGCAGTTGGTGGTGGGGGTGGTGTAGGAATAGCACAAGTTAGTCGAGAGAGTAGCAAAACATGCCAATGGAACAACTGCAGTAAGAAACTCTCGGCTTACCTCGATGTCAACGTAGGTTCCAAACTGCAAAGCACACACAGAAGGTCTCACACACACCCTCTCTCACACACAAACACACAGTTAGAAACACATGCACAGCATTAAATGCATTTAAATGCCTCGATTCAATTGATTACATCAAAACAGGACATTATACATATACACAGCATATATGTTTGTGTGTGTGTAGCATCTGCACAGACAAATTTCCTTCATTTTTTTTGTTTTCATTTTTATCTTTCGCTTCGTTTCGTGCTTTGTTTTCCATCGTTTTTAATCGTGCTGAAATTTTATTGATGGCAATTTATGGCGTTCATGTGAAATAATTTACAGCATACTTTTCAGCGCTCGCCATTTTTATTGCACGCAATTTATCGGAACCGCTGCGAAATAGCAAAGCGGAACACGCTTCAATGGACAGTTGGGGAGAGTGAGGAGTAAAAGAGTAGGAGGATGTATAAAACAACCAAATGGCAGAGGAATGCAATAATTTACACTTACCTTCGTACACATCGCTATTTGAAAACGAAACACAAAAATTCAGAGCAAATTGGAATTTACACAAAAATATTTGCAGACTTTATTGTGAACAGAAATTAACAAACTAACTACTCGATTTAAAAAGAAATACTTTACTACAGCTACCAATAAAAATGTGCTAAAAAGGAGTTAAAAGATTTTTAATTTGTTGTGGTAAGAAGTCAAAAAAATGTGTTTGGTGTAGTGCAGTGTAGTGTAAAAGTAGTGCCAAGTGTAGCAGTTCGTGTAGGTTTTGTGTCTCACTGCGTCACACAGTCATTGCAGCTGATGGTGGGCGGCTCAGAGGGCTTAGTGGGCGTGGCACGCAGCTTGGGCTCGGACTTGCCGCGAAACAGCGGCCAGCGGCGGCCCCAAAAGCCACAGGAGCTGCGTTGCTTGTTGGGATCGGTAGTGGGATTGGGAGTGGAAGTGGAACTGGAGCAAGTGGGATCAAAGCTCATTATATGACCCAGCGAGGCCTGTCTGCTCTGCGGATGCAGCACAAGGTCGGTGCGCACACGTTGCACTTGCCGACAGTCATAGTTCTCCACCAAGATGATGGGCGTGGCACTGGGCTGCAGCGACTGACAGTTGCGCTGTCGATTGCGGAAGAGATGAGGCTTCAGGTTGGACCAATGGAACATGTGACGCAGTGAGACGGGACGTTCAGTTTGTAAAAGGTCACGCACCAAATCGGGTGCCTCAAGATGGGAACTGGCTAAGTCTGTGTGGGTGTTGTTGTTGTTGTTGCTGTGGTGGGGTGGTGTGCTGACATAGAACTTGGTACGGGTGCGGGAATTACGCAAACTACTCGTCTTCCATGCATCGTGCAGGGTACGTATGCCGGGCAAGCGTGCGAGCAGATGGATGTGATCGTAGGATGCGGATAACATACCTGCACGCTCATCCTGATACTCATCGTCATCGGAGGACTCTAAGCGATCCTCCACCAGCGATGTCTGACGCGACAGACCCTTTAATAGCGTTGGTTATAGTTGTTGTTGTTGTAGTTGTTGTTGTTGTGTAAGCAAACAGAGACGAAGAAGCCAATTAAACAGACGTGTGTGAACATAAAAAGTAAATGAAAATCAAATGGGAAACGAAAACGAAAAGAAAATGATGAGAACGCGTTCTACAATAAGCAAACGCACACAATTCCCTAGCACTACAAACGGTTTCTAATTTAGTACAGGTGGACACAGTTGGACACTTGTCGGTGATTGGTCTATGTAAGCAGTAGTGGGAGTAGTAGTAGGCGTGGCTGTGCACTTACCGCATTGTGTCGTCGCCTTGGCGGTGATCGTTTGTTCCACAACGCCTCCAGTTGATCAAAGTGCTGGGATTGAGCCAGCGCCGCCTGTTCGGGACCCAAATTGGCCTGCGAGGCACCAGTTTTGGTCTCTGCAATCTTTGAGATCTCCTCCATGCTGGCCGAGACACTGAAGCGTCGCTTCAAACGCTCATCCACCTGGGCCATCATCACAGAGGAGGTCAGATGGCCGTACTTCTTCTGCCAGGTGTACGTGTCCAGTGAGACTTCCTTTTTGAGCAGCCGCTTCATCTGCCGCTTGGGGCCCTGAGGTCGCAAGTCTGTGAGGGAGTAGCAGGGTTATAGGGGTAATCATACACCAAAATATAGCAGCTTACCTTCTACATCCTTGCTGGGACCCGAGTACGTGGGCAGCTTAACGTACTGGGCAGGCGTGTTGTGCAGACAGATGACTGGCAAATTGTAGCTATCGATCAGCTGAACGAGCACCCGTGAGACCTCCAAGCTGATGTCAAAGTGGGTGAAGGGCACGTGCATCTGCAGCGAGGTCAAGGCCAGACCACGCTTCGTTTCCCAGACAATAAGCGTCTTGTCATCGCTGCCAGAGACCGCAGTGGAACCTTGCAAGGGGAGAGGAGATTCAGTTAACGCAAAATTGGAATTCCTCGCCGCACTTACCATCCGCTGAGACTTTGACCCCAATGACCGGTCCTAAGTGGCCAGCCAGCGTGTGAACCTCCTCGCCAGTAAGCAGATCCCAGATAATGAGATTCGTATCCTTCGATCCAGAGATGACCTGAGTCTTGTTGGTCACTGAGACGGCGGCACAGGTCACCGCATCGCTGTGACCCACCAGGACTTGACTGAGCTTGCCTCCCATTGATTGCCAGACCTTGAGAGACATGTCCCTGGAGCCCGTGATAATGTGCATGCTGTCGGCTGTGATCTCGAAGCAGGTAATCTCATCCGAATGCGAGACGGAGAACTTTTCATCCTCCTGGGTGAGGGACCAGATCTTCAGCGTGTTATCCCCATTGGTGGAAATGGCAAATCGCATGTTGTTGGTAGCTGCGAGACGTTTGTAGGGACCCTGTATGGTCTGCAGCACATTCCCCGAGTCGGCCATCCACACCAGAATCATAGACTCGCGATCCGTGGAGATGACACGCAATGAATCCATCAACACCACCAATTGCATCACTGGCGCTGCATGTCCCTTAAACGTATGATTGATCTCGCCCAACGCCAGTGTCCACACCTGAACCAATCGATCATCGCCACCGGTGACAAGGAACTCTCCGTTCGGTGCAAACTTGAGGCAGTTGACCACACAGGTGTGACCCTCCAGGGTGCTCTGATACTCCGGCGTATTGATGCGCATCATGTGCACACTGCGTCCCGAGGCAATGGCCAATTGCTGTGAGTCCCGCGACAGATCGAAACATGTGATCGGAGGCAGCGTCGTCGATGGGGATCTCTGTGCCTGATTGTGACGCTTGAGACTACGCTTGCGACGTGGATGCTTCGAGTAGGGATTCACATAGAGCTCCTCGTTGCGGAACGAATAGAATGTGATCTTATTACCGCCCACGGTGATCAGGAAATCATCATTGTCCATGGCATACACAGCGGTCACTGGACCCGGATTGGGAGGCATCGAACGCACCAATTTACCCGAGTGCATGTCATAGATGAGGGCTCTCGTGTCCTCGCAGCCGACAACACAGCGTTGACTGTCCTTGCCAATGGATATGGTGCGTATCTAAGGGGATTTTGGAAAGCATTAGCAACAGGTAAACCTACTGCTCCCACTCCTTGCCCTACTTCTCCTCGACTTACCTTTGACTTGTGTCCTTTGAGCGTGTGCAGCTCCTTGCCCGTCGCCAAGGTGCGCACATATAGCGCATTATCCTCGCAAAGTGCCAGCAGGAATACCTGTAATGTTACACAAACAGACACACAGACACACAATTACATGAATTAATTTGGCATTTTCTTTGCATTTCCCGCCCATTTGGCAGCTACAAAAGTAAAACTTATCCAACGAACTCTGCTCTTTTTGGCGCTGTCCAATTAAATATTAATAAATTGCATTCCACAATCGCCCAGTTAAGCAGTTTGCAACGCTACACTGACAAAAATTATGCAGTAGTTGTGTAAACTTTTAAGGAAATTAAGTTTGGTGTTTTATAGGAAGTTTTTAAAACTTTTTTTTAGTTGTGTATTGCTAAAATTAATCAGTTTATAAATTATGAAATATTCAGCAAAATTTAAAAGTAAATTCATAAACAGAAATAACTGACAGAGGGTATTTAAATGATATTTTTAAGGTATGGAAAAACTAAGTTATGTTTAGTAACAGCTTAACTTCAAAGAGCTTCCCCTACTTTATTATTATTTTTCATTTTATTACCTTACAATATAAACTGTCTTTTATTTATTTATAAGTAAAAATGTTTGAAAAACTCTGTGATCACAATTCAGTGACTTAAAGTGGCGCATAAACTAACTACTTAGTCACTTTTAAAACCATTTAATGTCAATTTCTACTTACAAAAACACGTTTCTTCCCGTCTGTTAAATATTTTAAATGTTTTATGATAAACATCTTGGAAACTGACATTTATACCGCAACATTTTAGCCCAAAACGGCCTTAAGTAGGTCAATAACTTATAAATAATAATGACCAAATGAACTAAGCTCACACAACTTTACAGACTGAAGTGAAATTTTATATTTTTTTGGGGGGCTTATAAATTTTGTGGCCGTGTGCGACAGGTTTGGCTGCAATTTCTCAACTCGAACGGGGAAATTGAAAAATGCCAAGTAGAAGAAAAGCAGCAGAAGAAGAAGACGATGGAGGAGCAATAGAGGAGCAAAAGGAGGCAAATGGCAATGGAACAATGTCGTTTGGGGCCATTTCGCTGCAATGCAACATTTCAATTTTCTAAGGGAAATGTCTGGAATACGACAGGAAAGAATGCGACCCAGTTGAGGGGGGGTGAAGAAGCAGCAGGCAGGGCAGTGGTAGAGGCCACTAGGATCTTAGGGCGCTTGGCGTGCCGCAGGACCATCAGGATGTGAGTTAAAGTGTAAGAAAGTTGATTTCCGTTTGCCATTTAACATTTACCATTTGCTATTTGCCTTTTGCCACTTGCCACACCGCTGTGCGGGCCAGAAAGCATGACAAGGCCCTAAGCACAAGAAAAAACTTACATACGAAACACACACACACACACACAAACACACTCGTAGATATCTTATTCTTTTGTGCGCCAAAATTACATTTCAATTTGGGTCTAAAACAATTTTAGCCTCGCGCACATTTGGCTCTTTGGGCTGCTGCTTATCGGCAGCCATTTTGGCCAAGTGCTTATAGCCAATTTGCACAACTTTCCGCACTTTTGTTTAAAGCCATAAGCCAGCAGTTGCTTACAGTTTTGGCTTTAAAGGCGTTGGTAGATGTAAGTTTGCTAATTGCCGTTGTCAGTTGTCACTTGCAACGTTTAGGTGTATGTTGTGTGTGTGTGTGTGTGTGTGTGTGTGTGTTTGTGTGTGTGTGTGTATGTGTAACTTTAGCCAGCAAATGGACGCTGCTTCTGACAACAGGCTCTCATATCAAACTGCTGTTATCTGAGACAACAAAGACAGCAAAAAGTTCAAGAATGTCAGACATCAATCGGATATTATCAATAAATATTGCGACTAGCAATGCAGTCAGTCACGCCCACTCCTTGCTGCCCCTCCCACTCCCTATCTCCCCGTCAACCCCTGCTGTTTGTTGTGTAGAGCCTCTCAATGCGATATTAAAGTGACACAAAGACGACATTCCAGACATTTTGTTGTCGATACCGAGCAATTGATAGAACTGACAATTGTTGTGTGTGCTGAAGTGGCTCCCTGGCAGCATTTCCAGGGCCACGGCATATGTACGTACACACGCATCAATTGTCACTCCCTAGCCGTCCTAGCACCTCCTCTTGTAGGCTCCTCTCTGTCGCTCGCCCTAGCAAATGCTCCTTCAAAGTTGCCATTGACAAAACGTCTTCGTTTCGCTTGTGTTGATATTGTTTTGCGTGCTAAATTGCTGCTAAGTATGCAATACATATTAAGATACACACACACACACACACCCCCACATACCCACTTGCTGTGCGTCGCTTGGTAGCTAGCAATATTTTTTATCAAGCTGATTGACAACAAAGGATTTGGCTGGTAATGCGAATCTTCTAAGCCAAAATCACTTATTAGAAACAACCCCAAACAGAGACGCCTCCCCCTGAACACTACAGCTTACAGCACTGCTGCGTATCTGTATCTTTAACTACATTGTGTATTGTATCTATCAAATGCAGCTTTAAATTGTGTGCACACAAGAGAAAAGCTGCAAAAAGCAGCTAACAGTATATGGAAATGGAAAACTTTACAAAGGGGCAGAAAGAGGGAAGTAGAGTGGCAGAAAGGTAGGGAGAAAAGGAGAGAGTGAAGGAGAGAGACAGGTATAGAGTGAGGCAAAACGTTGGCCATTTGCCTGTTATCAGTTTAAGCCAAACGCTTTTAAAGCCAAAAGCCTCAAAGTCGTCAGCTTAGCAACATATTAAATATGTTACAAATACACACACACACACACGCACACACACACACACCAACACACACATATACCTTCAACTGACTTTCAATTAAATTGCTCTCAATTCTGATTGATTGTAATTCTTTTTTAATAAACGAAATTGACTAAAAAAATATAACGAATTTGGTGATTGAATTTCCGCTTTAAATTGCTAACAATTGGGCATAGCGTATTGAGTTACCTTAACCGTAATTAATTGCATAATAAAGCACATAAATTTAACCGAAAATAAATAAATAAATTCAAGTAAAAGTCTCAATTAGAGCGCAGAGAAAAGTCTGCCAAATTCAGCTCTAAATCAAGTTAATCAAATGCTTATACTTATATTTGATTACACACATTTATGATTGATGATTTGTGGCTCTAAGTGAAAGTGATTTACTTACCGAATTCCATGATATATCGATGCGTAGCACTGGACTCGTCATTTGCATCGTATTGAGCAGCGTGTAGTTCTCCAGATCCCAGACACATATATTCTTGTCATGACTGGCAGAGATGAGTACGTCACAGGCGCCAGCTACCAGAATGCCAGTAACTGGGCCACGATGGAAGGTGATGCGATGTTGCTGCAAAAAGTATTGAAAGTGAGTTGGTTGCAATCAACTTTGATGGTTCGATAGAGGTAAGCAGTTAACTTAAAGGAGGGGGCAGCTGGGGTGAAAAGACTGGGGGGTTGTGTAAAGTGGTTACTACTTGCGTGACACATGTGACGTTGTCACATTCTGCATGCATTAAGTTAATTACCGCTTGGCATGCGATGTTGACAATGCGCTGTAGACACCGCTCCAGCCCTTCAGGAGGGGGGCGTGGCAACTGTCGAAAGTCACACACAAAAATGCCAAAACTTTGATAAATTACCCCAAAAAAAAAAAACAAAACTTTGAAATACCAAAAGCTGTGAGCAGCAATGCCACAGCAGGACTCGGTCTCTCTCTCTCTCTGCCTGTACGACACGGCGTATACGTAATGCTTGTAATTAATTTAATAAGCGCCCGTTACACTCAACGACAGTACGTTCAACATGTGCACAGCCATCCAATTTGTATGAAAAGTCACGACATTCAGTAGAAAAGAGCGAAAACTCAAGCGACTTTCATAATCGTTCAATTCCATGAAATTGGCTTAAAAACTGGCTGTTAAAGTAGACAAAGGAGCAGGCCAACTGAGGACTGAGGTGAGTACAGACCAAACCATAAATCTAATTTATTTATATGTCAACAGGGTTACAGTAAACACACACAACAAAACGTCGACACCCAAAACACAATTCTAAAGCACTTTATATGCAAACATTGCATTGTAGTTAATCACAGTTTAATGTGCGTGTGCGTGTGCATGTGTGTGCCTGTCTGTGCGTGTATTTGCATGTATGTGACTGCGAAATTTCAACTTAATATGATTTATGACATGGTCAACCACCCCTAACACCCGCCCGCAAGGCCTAAAGCTGCCAGTTTGTGCCAAAACACATTTGTCAGACGCAAATTCGTGTTTAACTAGTCACAACTCATTGCGGCTGCATGATCGACGAGCAGTTACCCTTGCAGCACTTGTCAGCTGAGCTCTAACTGCTTACAGTTAGCAGAAGTACAGTGGAACTTCGCATAAACTACGTAAGCTCTTTTAACTCAATCGTTTGTGAATTGATGCTACAGAGCTTTAAGTTTCAATTCAGCGACTCTTAAAACAAGTAAGAAAGGGAATTTTGAATTTGAGATCTACTGAAAGTTCTGTTCGCTTGGTATTACAGCTGGAATATGCAAATTCCCAGTTGAATTCTCAGGCGAAAAGAAATCAACAGTAAGATACAACAGAATTTACAAGAGCCTAGTTTACGCAAAATATGGTATTTCTGTTAAAATATGTGCAACTCGTGAGCTCCCTAGATTAGCGAAAAACATCAAACATTATGTTAATGTTAATGCAATGTTAATCCACTGTTAATTATAATGCAATTTTAGGTCAATGTTAATGTTAAGGCAATGTTAATCCAATGTTAATGTTAGATCAATGTTAACTCAATGTTACTGTTAAATAATTTTTGCATTGCCGCGAAAGGCCAAAAATCGAAGATTTCTTTGGGTGAAACACCAGGCGATCAGAATCAGCAGCAAGCGACAGACTGTAATTTAAATCTAATTATAGAGAGTAGAGAGCGGGAGCACACGTAAATAGTAAACAGAGAATGCTCCTTGTTAGCGTCATAGATGACAGCGAACAATCACACAAACCGTTCGTGCGCTCTGCTGGCGTCCGCCAACATTCACACAAACAGCGACAGGGATCTCTGAGCGCAATTTGAATACAGAGCGGGTGTATGAGAGTGTGTGCGCTAGAGAGGACAGCGAACAAACACACAAACCGTTCGTGCGCTCTGTTGGCGTCCGCGAACATTCACACAAACAGCGACAGGGATCTCTGAGCGCAACTAGAATACAGAGCGGGTGTCTGAGAGTGTGTGCGCTAGAGAGGACAGCGAACAAACACACAAACCGTTCGTGCGCTCTGCTGAATACAGAGCGGGTGTCTGAGAGTGTGTGCGCTAGAGACGGCAGCGAACAATCACACAAACAGCGGCAGAGATCTCTGAGCGCAATTTGAATACAGAGCGGGTGTCTGAGAGTGTGTGCGCTAGAGACGGCAGCGAACAATCACACAAACAGCGACAGGGATCTCTGAGCGCAACTAGAATACAGAGCGGGAGTCTGAGAGTGTGTGCGCTAGAGAGGACAGCGAACAAACACACAAACCGTTCGTGCGCTCTGCTGGCGTCCGCGAACATTCACACAAACAGCGGCAGAGATCTCTGAGCGCAATTAGCGCAGAGAGTGAGAGTCTGCTTAAGCTAGTTAATAACTAGCATCGCTATATCGACTGATCAAGAATATAATATATATATTTTTAGGTCAGGCCTCCTTCTACCTGTTACGCACACTTCGCTTTGCACAAACTTAATAGACCCCTACTCATTTTTAGAGTACGGGGTCTAAAAATTACAGTATGTACGTTGAAGCGAGTTTTTACTGTGGTTTTAGGCAGGCTTAATATTTGAAATACTGTAAACTAATGTAATAAAAGTTTGACAAATAGGAATGCATAAATTTCAGCTGTAATGTAAATTATACAAATTTCAAACTGGCTAATATTGCAGCGTGGTCAAAAACACACACACCAATGCACACACAAACACCCACCCAATGACACACATGCACACACAGATACTGCCAGATTTTGACCTCATTTGGCATTGGCTTTTGGGTCATGGGCTTATGTAAATTAAAGCGGTTTATTTGATGCGGTTCTCAACGCATTTCTGCCATTTTGTGCCGACTGTAAAACGCATTTCTGCTCTTAGCCTGCAGTTAAATGGGAGTTGGCATGGCTTAAAGGGTCAGGGCTGGATTTGTACATAATTAGTCATTGAATTGTTAGACGATTTCAATTAGTTTTCAGTTTGCTTACCAATTTGCCGCTGGCCAAATCCGTAATGGCAATTGTTGCATCCTCGCTGCTGCTGATGATAAGCGTGTTATTGACACCAGCTGCCACAGCCGTCACAGCAGCAGTATGGGCACTAGAGTGGTACCAAGAGAGAGGGAGTGAGGGGGAGTAAATAGAGCACGCCTGGGCTTGCTATGAATCGACTTACTTAATGTGCGCTCGTTTCTCGCGCAAGGACACGTGCCAGACCATTACGCTGGCATCCTCGGAGCCAGTAAGCAGCAGCTGCGATTGTTGGGGCGCCACCAGCAGGCACGTGACTGCCGCAGTGTGTCCTGTTTGTGTGTGTGTGAGAGTCGCATGATTAGCTCTACTAATGTCCCAATGTCTGCTCCATTATTACTTACCCTTGTATGTGTGCTCCAGCGAATTGCTCATTATGTGCCACTGTTGCACATCGCCCGAATTAGTGGCCAGTATCAGATGCTGTTTCGATGGTGCCACACACACCGCACGTATCACGCCCGTACCCGTCACCGTCATCGTGCGTATTTGCGATGGCAGCGGTGCCGGCAGCCAGCCCGTAAGCGGCACTAGCAGCGGCACCGCATAACCATCACACCAGGCAGTGGCCGAGCGAACGGTCATGCTTAGCAGCGAATTGTCATCGTCGTCGTGCTCCCCAATGGGACGCAGCCAGGAGATGAGCTGTGAGCCCAGCTGCATGGGATCGCGGGTGAGGACATCGCTAGACTTGCGTATGGTATAGTAAATGAGCTCAATGTCACGATCCAGTATGTAGCAGCGCACGTGCTCGATGAGACAGCGCAGGTAGCTGATGGATACCGTTTGCACCTGAAAGTATGCAACGCAAATGAGGACGAGTATTAGCAGCTGCTCAAATAATACGCAAGCTCAACTAAACTAGACGTTTGCCTAAGTTAAATAAAACTAGATAAATGATAAGCATTAACAGCTATTTACTCATTGGTTTATTGGAATATTTTGTTAGTTCACTGTATACACTTTAATTTAAGTAACAAACGATAAATTGACTATTTTATATAGTTATTCACTTCCTGATTAACCTTCAATGATAATCACTATGCTTTAAACAACATTTACTACCTCTTTGTTCTAACTTTTAACTCTTCAAAGAGTTAAACTCTTTTTACCTCTACACAGACTGCTCAGAGTAAGTCACTCATTAAATTAATTCATTCTCTTGACACAACTTGAGCCTTTACAACAGCTTAACAACATTCCAACTCAGCTCAGTTTTCGTTTACCCAAAAGTATAAAATTTCTGTAAAATTTGTCAAGTAACGGCATGCAATTACTTGCAGTTGGTAAGTTAATAACCAAAAAGTTTTTTCAAGTCCTTGCATTGAGCTGTCACTTTACGTGGAATTTGATACAGAAAAAGTTGCAACATTGGCACACAAAACGTGTTGTGACCTTTAGTCTAGCGAAATGTTAATTAAATCAGCTTGCAGTTGCTGCACTTCCTGCCACAGCCATTATTGTTGCACTTTGCTGCATTCCTCTAATTGAAAAGTAGTTGAAAAAAAAACAAAAAAACTAAAAGTTGGCACGCTCCACACAACGTGCGCTATCATTTGCAGCTGCCACATTTTAATAAAAGTAATTTTTTCATATTCACACAAAAGTTTTCACTTTTTTTTTGCACTCACAAGTGGATTTTGTTTTATCACATAAATTTCGCATTTTTTATTTATTTATTTCCATTTTCCTCTTTTTTTTCTGCTTTCTGCTGTCAGGCGTAATAAATTTTCCATGGAATGCTCGAAAACTTTTGTTAACCTAATTTGATTTGGCCAAAGCTGCTTAAATAATCATTTCAAAGTTTTATCTAGCAATTTGCAATTTATCACGAGCAAATTTTCATTATGAATGACAACGTTTTAAACAATTATGTGGCAAATAAGCTTTGCGCTATTTAAGTCCACTCTCTGTCAAAGTTTTTCGTTCTCTTTTCTAGCTTTTTCTGTGGAAATTTGCAACTCTTTTTGCTATTGTTGGCATTGCTTTTCTGCTTTTAATTTAAATTAAGCTCGAATTTTAAATCTGTGCTGCATTTTTGTGGCAAATCTAACACAAAATAAATTATTTTGTATGCTGTCTTTTAGAATTTCTATTAAATTGTCAGTTTGCAACTGGAGTTGGTCATATTTGATGCCTAGAATCATTGAAAGTTATGCTTGCCTCTGGTTTTTCTACGAAACAGTATTTTCTTTACCATTTTCTAAGAAGAAAATGTGCAAATTTAGTGGAAAACACAGCTTTACCAAAGCTGACTTAATACTACAATATGCTTTGCTTTTGCTTTTAATTGCTAGCATATTTTTAAGAATTCCAAACACAAAATGCTTGGCATTCCTACGAAATTGAAGTGTCACGACTGTATTTAAATTTAAAACTTGTCATTTCCATTTCCATCTCATGACAGTTAAATTCAGGCGTATTAAGCTTTAAGACAAATCTCTTTATGCAGTGCAGAGTGAGTTTATAACATTTGATTGTCACTTAAAAGTTGACAAAGACAAGTTTATGACAGATTTTGTTATCCGCTCTGTTTGGCACATTGTGCTCGACTAGATTGCAAGTCATTTTCGTATAGTTGCTAAACTAATTTCCGGAAAAAAACAGACTAATTGCAAAAGCTCGTTTAAATTGACGCTGTGGGGCAGGAAGGGGAAGACATTGGGTAAGAGGGGGTAAAGAAGAGACAGGATAATATTGTCAACTTACCGCCGCGAGCAGGAAATCAAAATTGCAGACTGCGATTTGCTTGAAGCGAGTGGTGTCATCGGATCTCATGAGATGATGCCAACTCTCCTCCACGTGCCTCATGCTATAGGAGACATCGGCAGCAATGGGATTGTAGAAGGTGGAGGTGTCATCGTTGTGATGCGTCGACGATGATTTACGTCCCGCCGAGACATTGTCCTTTTCCCGCTCCTTATCCTTCTGTGGTTCCCGCTCCCTCTCCCGTTCCTTGAGGCTAATGACGGACTTTGTTTCGCTTTTGGTTGAATCATTCTCGAGCGTGCTCTCATCCTCGTCCTGTGGAAAGAACAAGTTGGCCAATTCCATGTGCAAACACCGCTGGCGTTCCACGTCCATGTACCGTCGCTTGGCCACCGCTGCGCAGTAGTGGTGGCGCCACTGTATCAACACCTTCCCCGACATGATCTTGTCCTGCAGCAAAAGACGCTTGTCTTTGACAAGCAAAAGCATTTAAATAACATTTAATTTCATTACGCAATATGTATCTGCGTGTAAGGGAAGATTTTCAATAGTAAATATATATTTAGTGAGGGTAGTCCCGTAACTGACTTTGATTTGATTTGGATTAGTCAGGGAAAACACGGAAAGACCTCATTGGTCGTTACGCAAGACATTTTGTATAGTAAACATGTATTTAATAGAGGGACTCCTCAAACTGATTTTGATTTTTTGTGGATTTGTGTAGTAAAATGTATTGAAATATGCGTAAATGGATTTTAGCTTGAATATCCAACGTTATACAGCTATACCAAAAGTCTGGTCACCCTAATCACTCACCCATTTGACTGTGAATCTTCTTGAAGCTCGCAAAGCTAAAGTGTCCACTCTGCGTGTCTATCTGCGACTCAGGATCATCTGTGGGCATCAGCAGCTCCAGCAGCTCCGTCTCGGTGAGACCGTACTCCGAGCAGGTGATGTAGGCAGCCAAACTAGACACTGCCTGTTTGCCGTAGTGCTGCTCCAGTTCATCGAACTGCTGCTCTATATACGCCACGAAGTCGACATCGGTAGAGCATTGAGGAGGTCGCTGAAGCTGCGTCAGATTCGCCTCGAGACTCAGATCAAACAAATACTCGGCAGACTTGAAGCGATCCCGCTGCATGGGCGTAAACTTGAGCTGTTCGATGGGCGTGGTCGAGCTGCAGATGATTTGAACATTCCAGGGTAGCGATGTGGGCAGCCAAGACAGCGCAGCGACAATGTCACAGTCCAGTGGATTCAGCAGATGCAGATCGTCGATGAACAGAAAGAGCACATCGTTGTTCATGTCCTCAATGCGACGCAGCAAATTCTGAAACCAATTGCTGATGTACAGCGGATCAAAAGAGGCGTCCTTGGGCAGATATCCCTCGGGTATGTTGAAGATGATCGAAATCTGTTGGCAAATCACACGCAGCAGTTCCAAATTGTAGGCCGAACGTGGCGAGGCTTTGGCAAAACGTATCACGCGATGCACACGCGTTGAACTAAACCACCCGGCCACCTGGCCATACAGGGTGCTTATCAATGCACTCTTGCCACTGCCGTGTCCACCACGTAGAAAGTAAGGGGCATGACGACTGCCATTCTTGAAGTTGGCCATCAGATTCTGTCGCAACTGCTGTGGCACCTTCGAGTCCAACAAGACCACGTTCTCTGTGTGCTCCCGCAGCATTCGCAGGTGCGTTGCATGCTCATGAAAGATTTCCTATGAATGAACAAGAAAAAGTGATAGGTGAATGCACTGTAAGAAGTTTGGGGCGGGAGTCTTAAGGTTAAATCAAGACTTAATATAGTCAGAAAGAGGGTAACCCGATTGATTTATGTTGGGATTTCTAAGAAAACATTTTGTTTAGACGCTGTCAAAAGTTATAGAATTCTAGGCGAACAGTGTTCAAGTCTGTTTATTAAATGTTTTGGCTTTATATAATGAAGCTTAGCTGGTTTTTTATTGTCATGTTTTTTTGTTCAGTGCAGAAATGTGTGAATCACATGCGGTTAAATGTATTCAAATAGTCTTTCACAGCTAAAGCTCAGTCAAGGATGGCGGTGAGCCCACATACAGTCCCTGTGCCAGTCCCTGTCTATATCCTTCTCCATGTCCGTCTTTGTGCCCGTGTCCATGTCCAGGTCCAGGTCCTTTGAGCTTGTCATCACCACATGTTATACAGAAAGCCATGACCAAAGCCGTTTATATATCTGCCAGCAGTCGTTTCCTGATGCCAAAGTATCATCTGATACTGTCTCTGTTCCCAACGCACTCCCCTTCCCTCTACTCCTGCCACTTCCCACTTCCCCTCTCCACCACCTGTCTCATACTTTATGTAGCTGACTTTGAGTGTATGCGTGTGTGTGTTTGTGTCTGTGTCTGTCTGCGTGCGTGTTTGTTGCCTCGTAACTTTGTTTACCTGCGCTTCTGACAGTGCCACCTGCTGAGCTGAATTCTGAGCTCTCAGCTCTTGGTTTGGTTCAGGTTCTGTCACTAGCATTTTGCTCCTACCAAACATCGTTTTCTTTCTCGTTTCTGGCACTGTCATGTTTGTCACTAACAAGTAGTTTACTTCCCTCACCTTTGCCCCTCTTAACCTCTCTCCTTACCCTACTACACCTAACACATGTGTGGTGTAGTGCTCTTCAGCTTCATCTTTAGTTTTTGTCAGAGTTGTCCAGACTCAACTCAGGCATACACTGAGCAACTACAGCAAAAAAGTCTACAAATCTTTAAGCATTTTTAGCTTTTATGAGAAATATTTAGTAATTTTAGTAACAGATTATAGAGCTCTAAATATATACAGGGTCTTTTACAGCTTTTTATCAGCAATGATTTAACTGCCTGCTGAATTTCTTGCAGTGTAAGCCTTTTTATGAAGTATGCTACTAGTCTCAGTCTATCCACCTCTTCCCTCTTCCTCCCTTCCTACCTCCTCCTCACCTTCTAAGCCGCTTTGGCTTTGTAAATCTGATTTCTAGGTTGCATTTGCTTAGTTGCCTTAGTGGCTTAGCTGCTGCATCAATATGGCCAACAAGATGCTGCTGAGAGCTGCTGGTTTTTGGTAGCGTTGACTCCGAGTGCCACTTGGTGGTTGTCTTTGAGGCAGTCGCTTAATTAGCTAGAAATTTCTATTTTTGCTTACAAAATTTGATTATAGTTAAAGTTGCGTATACGCAGAGTGTGCCAGCTGAAAATGTGCCTCACATTTTGCTTGTGGCACATACTATGGTCGCATAGTTCTTGCACACACTGTGGCTAGTATCTTGGCGGCAATGACTAAAAATGCCACAGCATTTTGACAAAGTGCTGAGCTAGCTGGAGCAAGGACAAGCACGTGGGGGGGGGGGGGGAAGGGGAGGGAATACCTTGACTTTAAAGGCATTAAAAATGCAGTGGCAGTGGAGGGGGGCAAGTCGCCTGTGAGGAGGGTTCAGTGCAGTTGCTGTTTGCAGCGAGTGTCGTTAAGTGTAAACAGGCGCACTTCGTGTGGGCGTGCTAGGCATGTGGGCGTTTGGGCGTGGCCGCATTGTACACAAGTGTAAGTGTGTTAATATGTCAGCAGCAATATTGTGTAGTGCATGTGGGCGTGGCACTTAGCGAAGGTTGGTGGGGGCGGTGGTTCTAGGGAAGGCAGTTCTCTAATGGGGCTGACTGGCAGCCAGGCTAGCATTACGCGTCGTTGTGTCCTTCGCTTTTAGCCAAGTTGAAATGTTAAATGTTTTTAACAAAAGCCAACGAGAGAGCGAATGCGAGACCGTGTCCAGCAGCGTGGCAAGACCGGAAGACCCAAACAACCCTGCACCTCCACATCCCCCGCCCCCCTCCCTCTACACGTCACCTCGAACGCCGCAATTTGCCACCATCAAGAATTTGGCCAACTGTTTAAAGCTTGCGGCATTGAAAACCAACCAAAATTCTTCTTGTTTGCACCATCAAATGAAGATGCCTTGTTATTGGTTTTTCTGCTTTTCCTTTACTGTTTTTCCTTCGTAATACAACACACACAAGACGTATATATATATATATATATATATAAAGATATTATTTTTTCTTTGGTTATTGGCCAGGTGGCAATTCAATTTCGCAGGTGTTTCGGCAAATATTGAACAGAGACATTTCTAAAAGCAACTCGAAATAAATTCAATATAGGCTCGAATAATATTGTATATAAATAAAATAACAGTTCCTGGCAAAAAGGTAATATAATACATGGTTTGTTTTCAATTCATGCATTTTTTAGTTAGCTGTCTACGAAACTTCCTCTGCTACTTTAACTTTTGCGCCCTGATTTTGATATTCTGGCCAAATCGAAGCCAAATTAAATTTGAAATCTAATCAATGTTAAGGAAAATCGTATGAAATTACATAACAAGGTTATGGGCTTTTTAAATCAAAGCCAAGTCAACTCAAAGTTAACAGTGCCCCCAATAAATATGTCTAACTTTACTATTCTGGTCTTTACTTTTATTTGGGCTGTTTAACTTTGCCACTAAATCATGGAAAACCAATCGAAGTTTTTCTTTTAAAGGGCTACCAGCATAAAAAACTGTTGCATACTTTTTGAGCATGTCCAATGACATGTTAATTTGGCTTGAAGTCTTAACTATTTGGCTGCTTACTTTTATTTATGTTGTTGAACTTTCTCACTAAATCAATGTTGACTGTGTGCTACGTGGCTGTCTTAGGCAATTGCTACTGTACACTGGCCAACAACAAGTTAACTTAACGCATAATTTACTTGTCGAAACCAAACTGTGGCACACACATTTAATTAACCTGCCCAAAGCGTTTCGTGGGCGTAAACAATAAGAACTGTATTGCGATTCTCTTTAAAATGCCTGAGCACATGTCTCCCTCTCTCTCTCACTCTCCTTGCTGCTGCCAGCAGCAGAAACTTTAGACTTACGACCAAGTCAGGTAATGGCATGAATTTTTGGCTTTGCCTTTGGCTTTTTTTTTGGGGCTTGGTATAAGCGGAATTAATTTATGACTGTGTATTTTCTTTCTTCTTCTTCTTTTGCTTCTACATAATTTCGCTTAAAGCGAGTAACAATAATAACACTTTTAATAATGCTGATGCACTGAGCGTATGAAATTGAAACACGGCTAACAAAAGACAAGCATCGATTATTCATGCTTAAGTATGATTTTAAATAATTGCAAATACTTAATTCAAGGTCATTAGGCCTTATTTTTAGCACGTCTTTTATCTGGCGATGAAAATCTGTGATGCCAGTGGAAAAAGCAAATGCGACAAGGAAAATCTTTAGCTACTGCTACTGCCACTGTCTGAAGAATAAATTGAATTTAATGAAAGATACTTTGTAACCTGTCGTCTTTTGTATTAATTGTGATATTGGCCTCTCTTTGTGTTTGTCCTTTTTACTCACCTGCACAGTCTTTTTCCTCCCCTTGATTACATCGGGATCATTTGTAATGTGCGCCTCGATTAGCAGACGCAGCTTGTCGGTGACTTTGTTCTTGAATTTACTTAAATACGCTTCGTGGTCCTCATTGTCCGGATCGATGGCCTCGCTGCTGGCGCTGCCGGGCACACTGCAATTACAAATACAACAATTACGACATATGTGACGCCAATTAAATTAATGAGTCTCTTCTCTTTCCTGCCCCCTCTCTTTCTTATTGAGTGTGTCTGTGGCAACACTTACACCAGCGTCGTGTGATTATCCGTTGAGAGGTTCATGGTCAACTCATCTTTGATTTTACGCAATCGTTCACTGGCCTCAACATCACGTCCAATGCTCTGCGCTGCTCGCTCTCGAAACACCGCCAATATCTTTTCACTGGAGTGAGCTAATAACAGAGGGAGACAAAAAGACACAGAGAGTAGAGATTAGTATTTGTCAAGCTGTGTCGCTCTAACACACTCACACACAGACACAATTAAGCATTGTAAACGAAAAGTAATTGTGACGTATTCCGCTTTGTCTTTATTCTTTGTTGAAGCAGTGCAGATCAACAACAACAAATTTACAGTTTCTTTTGTAGCGAAGCACTTGCGAATGTTAATTTACCGTTTTCTTGTCCACGCGTTTACAGTTAGTTTTGCTTGTGAAAATCTGAGTCTTGTGGTTACCATGGTTTTAAAGCGTTATAAAATCGTAGTTCTTGTAGCGTATTAGTATTTTACACTTTATAAATAAGATAAATAGACATGCTTTGCAATGCGAGGTATTGAAAGCCGGCGAAATAGAAAGAAACGCATTTCTTTTTGTTGACGACACAGATCTTGCACTCTACACTTTAAACGCTGACCAGCGACTGATTTCATAATTTTGCTGAGCATGAGTAAGAACCCACAAAGAGCGTGAGTCGGCAGAGACGCCGGCAGAGTTGTCAGCTAAGGCTTCGTCTGCTGCTCTCAAGCGAAGGAGCAGTGAAACATGCGTGTGTGTGTGTGTGGGAGTGCAGAGGTTTTAAGCTAGAGACTTTGCTTCCACTACACTATGAGAACAGCTGGTGTATGTGTGCGTGTATGCTTGTAAACTCCGCTCTTTCAAGTCGATAGTATGCTGTTACTGATCTAGTTCATTTGTTCTATTAACTGTGCGTGGGCCGCGCTGCCGGCAGAATTGTCATCTAAGGCAGCGTAAACTGTTCTAAAGAGAACGAGATGCGTGTGTGTGTGTGAGAGTGCAGAGTTTTTAAGCTAGAGGCTTTGCTCCCATTATACTAGAAGCACAGCTCTTGTACATATGTGTGATTGTATGCATGTACACTCCGCTCTTTGAAGCATAAAGCATGCTATGACTGATCTAATTCATTTGTTCTCTTAACTGTGCGTTGGCAGCGCTGCCGGCAGAATTGTCAGCTCCGCTCTGCTCAGTTTATAGAAAACTTTACTTACACATGGCGCGCTGCACTTCATGTTCGATTTGTGTGCGTCGCAGCGCCTGAATGCGACGCATCAAGTCCGCGTCCGAGTTGGCCAACAAACGCTGCAAAGACTTGTCCAGCAACTGGGCCAAGCGACGGGATTCCGTTAGCCAGACATCGGGTGGCATAAAGCTGAAAAAGAGTGAAGAGAGTAAAGAGAGTGAAGAGCTTGATTTGTAAGCAACTGAACTCTACGTTTTATAGCTCCATCATAATTGAGTTAACCTCATTAATTGGCTGTTGACAAGCAGGCATAATCAAGTCAATTGTTGACTTGCACCCATTGTTGGGCAAATATTTACATTGTGCAACGGCCAATGAGGAATCAACAAAGGACAATTGTTCTCAAAGGATAATAGTGCTTGTCCAGAACACTCACCGATAGTCCTGTTTGAGCACCAGCTGCGATTCTGTGTCAGCCTGATACCAGCGTCCAAGCAGCTCCCCATCCTCTGTCGACGTCTGCTTGTTGGCCAACAGGGCTGCATAGATGTCCTTGTCGATATGAGTGGGCAGCGGTGGGCGGCCAATGCCGTCACCAATTAGGGCCAGAAAGAAGACGCTCTTTGAGTGCGCATGGCATGTGTCTATCTCATGGAGCAGGTCCTGCAGCATATAAGGATCCCGCTCGACCAGGGTCACGTCCAGGGCTCCAGTGCCAAAGTGCATGTCGACAATTTCCAGCTGTCAAAGGAAAATACCAAAAAATGGACAATGAATGACTGAGAATACACGGCTAGAAAATGGAGTAGTCTTTAACTCAACATCCTTTTAAAGGACCCTTCATTAAGGACCTGTTCTTACCTCAATTTGGCGATCATCGTAGAGCGTTTGCAGCTCTGGGCCCACGAGCTCTAGGAGCATGCGACGCTCCTGGTTGAACTCCTGCTTCTGACTGGCCACATAAATCTTGATGAGCAGCGGTTTCGGCAGTCGCGTGTGGGCGCTGGTCACGCCCCTCAGCGCATTGAGCACGCTCTCATCAATGGGCGCGGCCATGTTTAAGCCAAATGGAATTAAAGGCCCAAACAACAGCAATTAAGGCTCAAACTGTTGACAATATCTGCGCTGTGGGCCGCTTAGATTGTACCTGCAGTGTGTGGGTGTGAGTGTCTGTGTGTGTTGTGCTTGGCTTGGCTTATTTAACTTGGCCAAAATGAGTTGGTGGCGTGGCTGGAGCAGCTAAAAGCAGCTCAATGCTTTGGCACATGTTCAATATTAAATGCGCGTATCTTTTTCAGCTGCACATTTGTATCTGCATCTACAGCGGTAACTAGTAAATGTATCTTGTAGCTGCTTGACGTGCTGCCGCTGCTCTCAATCCTTTTGGCTTGAACTGAACGCTTGCCAGCAGCTCAACTCTGTTGCCAGATTTGCCTGCATCTCGCACTCGATCCGCTTGCAAAAGTTTTGTGCGCTTTTCCTGCTATTTTCCTCTACTGGTTTTTCCTTTTATTCCTTTTGCCTGCGAATAAAAAATTGAAAAGCGCAAATGTATTTATAGCGTGTCAAATTTATGTAAAAAGTTTTTCTGGTAACACACACACGCACACACACATACTGTCACACACTCATGGCTTGGAAAGTTTTTGCTTGTGAAATTGCTGTTTTATGATCATAGCCGTTGCCAAGTGTAGAAAAAAAACAGTTAACAGTTGACTGCATATTTGAAATACTCGAATTTCTTGTTGACAACATAAGGAATAAGTTGATGGCAAACAAGTTCAAACTTGCACAAATCATTTGACAAATCATCTGTGCCACAAACATTTCCCGACCAGCTTAAATTTCATAATTCTCCAAATCTCTCAGATCTCCCCGAGCAGTTGAACTAGGTCAACTGTGCGCTAATTTAATACAAAACTTTTCACAGCGCAAACGAACCGCAATTTATGACTTGAAATTTCTGTGTTTGTTTTTTTTTTATTTTTTTAATTTATTTATTTTAACTTTTGTCAGCTGTAAACTTATCTGCAAAAGCAGTCTAATCCAATATCCGCACAGTTATTTATTTAAGCTCAATGTCAAAGTTAATTGCAATTCGATTTATGCAATTTGTTTTACTCAATTGAAATGACGCAAATTTCTATAAATTTTGCATTTATTTAATTGATTAACGCTATGAATAACAAGTGGAGAAGGCTGCAGTCGTGGTATTAGACTGTTAAAGACCCTGTGCTCATTCTGGGGCAAAGTTTGTCATACAAATAAACCATTTTTTAGAATTTATCCTAGGGGAGCTATAGGATATAGTTGTCTGATCTGTACCAAAATTTCTTTGATTATATTAAATCATGGCATTTGCATAATGTGCGAGTTTGGTTGAAATCGGTCCATTAAAACTACAGTTTTTCATGAAATTCACCAGTTTACGACCGATTTGTCCTAGGGGAGCAATAGGTTACAGTTGTCAAAACAGGACCTAACTTGGTGAGCTTAGTTATGTTCAAACTATACCCATCCTTTGTGAGTTTGATTGCGATAGCACAACTAACACTATAGGTCTTCATACGAATTTGCTATTTTACAGCGATTTGACCTATGATAGCTATAGGTGAGTACAGTTAGGTAGCAGTAGCAGTAGTGTAGCTTGGCAACAATTTGATGTATAGTAAACTTTATCTGCTTAACGCACAGACAGACTTTTACTACAAATGTGGTGTCTCTAGCTTTTATAGTTGCTGAGATACAGATATTTATAGGCATGGACATGCGGACATGTTATACAAATTTCTGACTATACTAATATACCCCAGCACTCTCTTAGAGTAGGCGGTCTAATATAATTTTTTTAAAGCTGCGTCAATAAACAATTTGCTGTATCAATTTGTAGTAAATAATTTTGTTGTTCCTCTTTTTTTTTGTAAATACACATAATTTTTAATATGCAACATTAATTTTATTTTATTTGCACTAAGTAGATTTTTGTGGTGTATTAAATTTAATGCTTTGAGATAAAAGCAAATAATTTAATAGTTTGTCAGCAAACGCGTTGACTTTAATAGCGTGTTTGGTATAAAATAGAACACACTCAGACACACACACACACACAGATAGCTACACCTACACACACTAATGAAGACTCTGCGCGTTCTTCGCTTAACAAAATCGATTGCAATTAATTCCGCTTCAATGAGTTGGCTAAATTGCTCGTTTGGGTATTGGCCAAAGGGACTAGGAACTAAACTAAACCACGGCCAGAGTTAGGGTCAGCAAGGATTCTTAGTCTTTTTCCGTCTGTGTTTTACTCCCCTGTGCTTGTGTGTGTGTGTGTTTAAATGTGTATATCTCAATCAAAGGTGCGATTCAGGCGCGTGAATTGCTTTGCGTCCAGCAAACTACAATTACGAAAGCGGCCTTGCAATGACAGCATGCTTCAGTAATCACCCTTGCGCTCTTATCGCACTAATTCGCTCTCTTCTCCTTCACCTCTCTTTAGTCCAACGTCCCGACTCTGCTCCAATAAACATTTAATGGTCAAAGAAATTGCCTTTAATGAGTTGTCGCCTGTGAATCAAAGCAGTTGCAATGATGTGAAAATTATCTACACAAACGTAAACACACACACACACAGAGAGAGACAAGCACACAAATCTCTCTGCGATTAAAGATAACCACACTGTACTGCCGCCTAGGCTTAGCTGACTATTCTGCTGGCGTCGCTGTCACCGACACAGACACGCACTTCGTGTACTCTACGAAGCTTGCGCTTTCGGCTGTTGCTTTGCACAGTAAGAGCAGCGAGATCAGCTGCTCTGCTGCGACGAAGAGAATGCATCGTGCACGTTCTCTTACTTATGCTCTTTACTTAACTCTCTTTTTTGCTGTGCAGCGCATTTAAACGTCTATGTAAGCTCGTGTTTTCTTTCGTGCAGCAGATAATGCTAAGGTGGTTAGAGCACTCGTTTTTCGCATGCGTGTGTGTGTGGCACCAGCAGACAATTACCTGAATTGATCGTTATGTCGATTGACCCCATTATTAGTCAATTTCGGCCTTCAGCTGTATTCGGTCAATACAAAAATCTGACAAGAAAATTCGTCCTTGAAACAGTCACCGAAGACCCCAGGGAGTCTCTGTGAACCACTGGGGTTAAAGGGAAAGAGTGAGCTGGAAATTAATGGCACATGGACACAGCTATTATGTTGTTGTGCTCTTATCAGTGAAACAGTTTGGCATCATTTGGTATCAAATGACTGCCATTAGGCAAACGCCTTTGAGTTACTGTCAATGTCTGTGTTTTGTTCTGCTACCAAACTAGTTTCAAATTCAATTTCGTTTCAAATATTCATCAAATGACATCGATGTCTTGGACACACTTGCAACAGTTGCAATTTTTGCCATATGTCATACCAAATTATGCAGCCTTGTGCACAATTTTAAACTGTTCGAGTCTTTAATTATTAAGCACTCAAAACACTTTCACTTTGAAGCTTTTTATTCAGATTTTGACCAGCTGCTTGAATGGGCTTGTTAAATATTGTCAGACAGTTTTTGGTTAGGAAAATTGTTTAGGACTTTTCATCTCTGAATTGACAGACAGCTGCAGGAAAAATGGGAACATGCTACTTAAATATTCTTTAAGAACTTATTCGTTAAGGTTTTACTACTAAAGCTGGCCTAAATTATGATTCTTATGAGTTTTAAATGGGCTTAGCACTTAGTTGCATTTATGGTTACTTTAAATTGGCTAAAATGGTTGCTAAAGGTATAAAGTAGTTAGCTGAACTTTGCTTAAGCTAAGCGTTTTGTATTTAATTATGCTCAAGTAGGCATCAAATAGTTTTTGTTACAAGTTAAATTGTTTAAAACTATGCTTGCATTAATTTTTAATTTAGCTTAATTTTAATATGTTGTAAAAAGTTGAATTAGTTAGCTTAACGATCTTTTAAGATATGCCAAGAGTGTGTTGCACCAAATAATCCTATAGAAAGCAGTAATTAAATTTGTTTGAAGCATTTATATTAAATATTTGGTATTAATTTGTGTTTAATTAAGTTTATCTATGTTAAAATGACTTCTTTAAACATAGCTAAATTTTTTTTAAGCGATAAATAAACCTTCTAAGCCGTGTTAGTGATTAAACCCCGAAAAATCGCATAGAGCAGGCAGAAAATACAATTTCTATTAGCTTTCATATTTCGTATTTATATTTATTTGCACTAATTTATTATTTAGCTTAGCAAAAATAATTTTTAAATGTATTTTCTAGATATAATTCAAGCTCTACACGCTTTTCTTACAGCAGCCTAAAAGTATGCAACACAAAATGCTTCTAAAGGAGGCAGAAATAGAATGCCATCAAGTATTTATATTTCATATACTAATTTATGGTTTGCTTAACTGTCTATAAATAGAAATGGCTTTAAAACATGTCAGAAATGAAGCATGAAATTATAAAGCTCCAACTGCTTACAAGATCAACAGATATAACCGCATTAGTGCATGAAAACTGTGTAGAAAATCAAACTTTTCATTCCATGCTAAAGCAACTTTTTGCTTTAAAAGTAACTAAACTTTTGTCTATTAAAACTTGAAAAAATTTTAAGCTCACACTGAAGCAGAAAATTAAATAAATATTTTTATATGCCATTAACTTTGCAGCTAGCCCAAAACTTTTGGACCACAACTATTAACTAAATACAACATGGCTATAACAAAGAGCAGAAGATGGAACAAAAAAAAAAAGAATTCAACTTTTGGCCATTAAACTGACCTCGTTATGGCCAGCTGCGTTAGCCAGGACTTTAAAGTGCTTCATGTTTCAGTTTTAGCCGGGCAGCCAAAACAGTCATAACTTTTCGGCCACCTTTTCAGCCGAGTTGTACAAGCGAAGCGGAAGTCAGTGTGTGTGTGTGTTTGTGTTTGTTTCGGCCGCAGGATTCGAGCCAAGTGATTTCAGCTATTTCTTTAGAGTTCTTTATACAATAAGCAAAAGTGCTGGGGAGGGGGTGGGGAAACCTCAAACCCAGCGGAAAAATAAAATATTGGCTGTGACGCGCTGCGCATAAATAAATTAATGGTAATAAGTCAAAGGCCGCAACAGGCAGCATGTGGCAAGAGGCAGGCAAACAAGCGCAAGACAGAGGTCTTCAAGCAGGTTCAGGTTGTGTGTATGTATGTGTGTGTGTGTGTGTGTGGCAAACACAAAGAAGGCAGGCCCAAAAGCAAACAACAAGAAAGGCCTGTGGGAAAGCAAGAGAGAGTGAGTGGGAGAGTTGGATGGGGGGTATCAAAGTAATGGTCGAAAAAACGCAAATTCAGCAAATAAACAATGTGGCAGCATTTTTAGAAGCTGCCTGCTACAACACTCATTTCGATTGCGTGGCATTAATAATAAATGCGTCGCAGCATATGTGTGTGGGTATTGGTATGTGTGCCACACACACACACTCGCACACCCACCGCTTAGTTGCTCATTTTTCTTATAAATATTTAAGCGAAATTCCAGCGCCCAAAATTAGAGCAGTTGCTATTCATTTGCACTCGCTGCTGTCTGCAACTGTTACGGTAACTCCCGCCCTGCCACGCCCCCACTCCTCGCTGACAAGTTGCTGTAGCTTTATGGCCTGCATTTGTATGCCAAGTAGCAAAAACTTGGCAGCTGCTTTTACTTTTGCTTTGCTTCTCATTTTCATTTCCATTTTCGTTTTCGTTTTCATTTCGTTTCATTTTCGTCTGTCGGACAAACGCCCTGA
Organism: Drosophila acutilabella; assembly: GCA_035046005.1. Lineage (NCBI taxonomy): Eukaryota > Metazoa > Arthropoda > Insecta > Diptera > Drosophilidae > Drosophila > Drosophila acutilabella. Next base: position 6,616,102 of record JAWNOK010000024.1, on the reverse strand, counting down.
AAGTATGCAATGAATGTTTTTCTTTTTGTTTCTAATACGCTGTAGGTGGGTAGGCATGGGGTGTGTTGGCTATAGCTGTACTAACTAACTGCCTTTGAGCTTTAAGTTTAGCTTTCCTGCTTTCTACGTGGTATCTGCTAGTCGTGCTGTGTGGTAGCTGCTGGCACTGCTTACTTATGTTATATTTTTATTATTTTTATTTGGGTGTCTCGTGCGGGATACAAAAATAGCAACAATTTGAGGCACAGCTGAGACGACAGCCGAAAGTGGAGCAAAGTACGGGCGTCTAGAGTCCGGCGGCATAGGGAGCACAGTGTAGGGAGCACAGAGTAGGGAGACTGGAGCCTGTACTGTATAGAGCTCTCCTTCTGTTTCATTGAAATAAAAGTTTATGCCGCCCATCAGAGCAGACGTGGGCTATGACCAGGAACGGAAACTTGATGGCAGCGAGGCAGGGGCGTGCCAGGGGTGCGTAATACCCGTTTGAGGCCTTTAAGAACGTTTCCCAGTTGATAAATACAAAATGAGTCGTTCGCTGAAGTTGGAAGCTGCTGAAAGTTTTGCTGCTGTTGCTGGCCCACCAAATTGATTTTCTTGCCTTTTTTTTGGCGTTAACAGTTTTTGTGTTCTACGAAGGTCTTTGACTGCTTTCCACTGATTTTCACTGTTTCCCTGCACACCCAACCCACCCTTAGATGATGCGTGAAAATGAAGCAATTTGATGTTTTTTTGTTAACTGTTTTTCGTTACGACTCTTGGCTGTAATCAGGCACGTGTCAAGTGCTCGCTGAGTGCCATTTGCATGCATCGACATGCAACAATTTTCACTTTGATTTATGCCAACTGATTTTCTAAAAGCGTTGAGCGCAGACGGACCATGCGGCGTATGTGTGATTTCTGTTGATTGACTTGAATGGCAGGCACAATGGACTGCGTGTGTGCGTGTGTGTGGTAGCTCTTGTTAACTCGATTACGTATACGTAATGTGAGTGTCATAGCTGGACAGCTGTACACTCGGCTCTGAGTGCTTTGTCAGTTATGAAGTTAATTTCAGTTGAAAGCAGACGAAACCTTCTTTTGTATAGTTTTGGCTCGTTATACTTATCTGAAAAGGGCACAGCTTGACCCTTGACAGCACACACACACACACACACAAACACACACAAACACACACACACACAGTCAACTGCTCACATTTCAACGGCTTGGCATTCGTTTAGCTGAGCAGACTTTTAATTTGAGACACCGAAAATCTTTGAAATGCCTTTGACAATTTTTACCTGTAAGCACAGCTAGCGCCACGCCCCCCTTACCCGCCCTTTGCGCATTTACTTATGCACAAAACGGCACAACAACAAAAGGCACAACAAAAAATGCAAATAAAAAGCAAAAAAAAAACAAAAAATGGTAGCACAACTGTATAAAAAAGAAATGAAAGGAATGAAAGGACATTTTCAAGTATGTCTTTCATTTTTCGTGCTCATCTCCGTCGCTGTCGTTGTCTATTCATTGTTTTTGGTTGTGTGTGTTTTGTTGGTAAGACAAGCGGCTTTCAAACTGCTGCAAAAGTAAATAAACTTGCAGAAGCAGCTCACGCAATTCATGCTCGACTACATTCAGGCCAGCATTCGTGACTTGGTCTAAATTCAATGGTGGGCGTGGCACAGTGGTGAGAGGCGTTTGGTATAATATAAAAAACTGCCGCATAAATCAAAAAATGGTGGCAAAGCCTTTGCCACACACACACACACACACGTACACCCCCTCTAAGCTCAGCCACACATAAACATATGTATATGCCTTGTATGTGCGTGTTTGTGTGTGTGTGTGCGCATTTCCGGTCGCTTGGCAAATTCGATTTCATGGCATTGTCACGTTCCAATTTTTTTTATTCCTGCGCCGAATTTCATGTCAATGAATTTGTGCCGCAACAACAACAACAACAAAGGGCACAACAACAAAGGTTACAACAACAATAACAACATTAACAACATTTGCAATTTGAATTATATAACTGTAAAGTTGATTTCTGTTTGCCCCAGTTAACTCATTGTCAATTCAACCTTGTGGCTCCTTGAGTTGCTACCCCTACACCCTCTCCCCTCCCCTTCCTTCCCCTCCCACTCCACCTTCAAGCATCCCCAAGTGCCAAACTGAGAGTCTCAACAGAGTCAACAAATTTTTGATTCTATTTGCGCATTATTAGGGCTGCTATTTCAGTGATTGGGACTCAATGGCGTATTGTGCAAAAGGATTGTCAGCTTTTGGGTATTTAATTATTAAAGGATTTGCCAGACTGACTGTCAGTCAGCCACTTCTTTTGGGTCACAACTGAATTCGAGCGAATAATAGAATAGCACTCAAAAGCAGCAAAATACAGGGAGCTACTTAATGTGAAAAAAAACATAGAAAAGTTTTTTTAACCAAACAAAACCAAAACTACAAAAAGAGGGTAGCGAATGGTTTATCATACTTCAAAACTAAAGCAGCAGCAAAGAAAAAGAAAAACTAACTGTAAACTCGCAGACTAGACAATAACAAACTTACATGGGTAGACGCTGTACAGTTGTTGTTGTTGCTGATCTCGACTGCTGCGGCGAAGAATAAAGATAAGAAACAGAAAAGGAAAAAAAATGTAGTCAAGCTAAGCGCAACACGCATACACAAGCTATGCTCCTGCTATAGTGAGAGAGAAAGAAACGCGAGACTGCTGACTGAACACAGCTGCGCTTACACACACACAGACGCACTCGTTGCACTACTCCTTTACTGGAGAGTAATTTGCAAAGCCTAAGCTGACAATGCCGCCGGCGTCTCTGTCAACGAACGCTGCGTTCACAGACACACACGCACACTGCATACATCGAGAGTCTTAAGCGAAGCACAAGCTGACAATGCCGCCAGCGTCTCTGTCGACGCAAGCTCTTGGTGCATGCTTTCTATTGCTGGCACGGCATACGAAAAAGCAAGATCAGTCGAAGTGAAGCGTTCAATATGAAGAGCGCAGAGAGCACAAGCTTTGCTTCTGCTTGAAGCGCTCTTTAGCTTGCCTTCGGCACATCATTGCCTATTTAGCTCTGCTCACTGAGCAATGCTTTTAGTAAAGCACTCATGCTGCTTACTCTCCCACGCTGTTTAATGCTGTCTCTTTCCAATTCACATAAATTTTGCTATACACATTCGATGCCTTCAACACTGGCAATTATATTTAAGAGGCGCTTTGGGAGTCATGTCAACCTGAATCTAACGGGTAATTGCAAATATGATAAGCGGCTTTTAAATTAATGATGCGTGCTACGTGCCTCATGCCACAAATCACATATTACAAATCATTTCCATTTTCATTTTGCTTATTTTTTATTTTTCCAGCGTAAAGCAAACACAAAATTTTCTGCATGCGCTTCAATTATGGCAGGAAAAACTTTTCTTTATGCAAGACCAACAACAACAAGTAAAAGAAGAAGAAGAAGAAGAAAAGCTATAACGATAACACAAACAAAATTGTATGGGATATGCTGACGTTTGGGATTAAAAATTATTGATTACCCCGAAGCATTCAAAGTTTTCCATTCACTCCACGCTCCACTCTCTCTTTCTCTCGCTCTTTCTCTCTCTTCAGTCGCTTGCTGTCTCCCTCGTTGATTAAACTGTGGTTTGAGCCAGTTTATTAAGTTATGTTGAGGTTTTCTAGCTGATTAGTTGCAGTGGCGCCACAGCAATTTGGCTTACAACATAACAAACAAGATAACAATATCTAACAGGTTAATAAAAAGCAGCTTAAACGCTTTTAAGCCATTTAACTTCTATAATAAAAACTTAATCAATATTTTTATGGCCAAGTTTAACAATTTAATGTTTAGTTGTCGTGACATATTTTAGCTATATTAAAGCTAAAACATAAACAGTGACAAATTGGTTTCTTTGGCTCTAAGAAAAGCTGCTTTTATGGTTTTTATTACCAATGTATTGGGGCTTTATATATAATGAAGAAGAAGAAGAAGCAGCAACTGCAATTACGCTAGCAGCAGTCAGTTGGCCAAATTGTTTACCAAGTCATAAAATAATTTTGTGGCAGCAGCAGAGCTGCCAATGTGCAGACAAAGTTCAAGTTGCTCTACGCCACATGTGCCACAAAGGCGGAGGACAAGAGTGGGCGTGGCAGAGTTTGGGGAGGGTAAGGAAATTTGCACTTTTCATTAGGCGAATTAAGCGATGAAAACTTTTTGCAAATCAAATTTCAATTTAAACTGTTTGTTTCGAGTCCCAGTCTCTGTCGAAGTCTCAATCTAAGACAGCTCCAATAAAAGCCAAGTCAGAAATAAAGAACTCAAAACTTTTAGTGAATGATGAACACACTTAAGTGGGTAACTTGAAAACACACACGCAAGTGGCAAAAGGAAACGGAAAATGGGAAATGGCAAATGGAAAATTGTACAAATGAAAAAGGTATAAAAAACTTGTGTGTGTGTGAACTTCATGGCCAAATCAAAGGCAGTTTTATGCCAAAGCAACGACTGGCATTAATCCCAAGTGTGTGTGTGTGTGTGTCAGAGTGTGTGTGTGTGCTTTATGCAGATATTTGCATGTTAAGCTACAGCAGCTGCCAACTTCAGCTTTAGTTCCATGTGCAGTTTGCATATGTCAACGGGCCAGGGCCACAAAGCGGGCTAAAAAGCTGTAAACTGGTATTATAACTGCTGGCCACGCCCACTGCTGGCCTACAAACGCCTACATTCAGCGCTGTTAAATTTGTGTCGCCGCTGGCGCTTTCTTAGACCGCAATTCAAGGCTCGCTTTGGCCAGGCACGGAAAGTGCCAACATTCATTAAATGGCCATAAACAAGAGCGCCAGATTGTGGCCCAAACTACAGAGGGAAAGCAGCAACAACAGCAGCACAGGCAACGGCAACTGGAACCGATAACCAAGTACATGTTATGGCTTGTTTCGCTACAAACGCGACGCCTGAAAGCATGCAACAGTTTATTTATGAGACGCAGCAGTAACAAACAGAAGAGGAGGGGAAAGGGGAGGGGTAGGTTAAGGGGAAGACAGCTAAATAGCAAGCAGAAGAGCCAACTGAACACATGATGAAACTGTGGGCAGAAAGAAAAGCTGGAAAACACAAGCAGAGGGCGTCGTTTCTCAGAACAAAAACCAATAAAATTCGCATGGCACGCAATTTCGAATAGTGCGCAAAATAAACTCTTTTTTCAGCTGCCTCTTCTTCTTCTTTCAGTCTTTTTTTCTTAGTTTTTTATGTCTGTTTATCGTTGGGTTTTCCTCATTTCCCGCTCCTCCCTTCCACCCCCAAAACCATTTGATTTTCTTGTTAATTGCTTGGCATGAGCAGCAAACACATTACGATAATTTAAGAGCAGACATGTGTGTGCATTAATTTTGACAGACTGTTGAAATTGTTATTAAAGTGACAAGAACAACCAGCAAAAAAAAAAACAGGCTGCTTATGAGTCTTAAATAGAGCTATCAAATTTGATTTTTAAATGTTAATAAAGTTTACGATTCCAAGTAATTAAAAGCAGCAAGAAATTCAAACAATAAGAAAAGCAGAAAAACTAAAACAAAAACTATAAAAATTTCTTAGAAAATTAAATGTATAAAAATATGTATAAATATATAAATGTAATAATCACACAGTTGAAATCAAAGTAATTAAAAATATACATTAATTAACAAACTATTAAATCATAGATTAAATATCTAGCCCAACAACTAAAATTAGTTTGTATAAGTTTTGTATAACAAATAAATATATACTTAAACATAAGATAGAAATTAGCTTGAAATAATAAACATAAAAGCTAAAATTAATACAAATCCTAGCAAATTAAAATTAAAATTAATTATTTATTTAGCTGCAAAGTTTTTAAATAGACAAAAATATGTTTAAATATTATATAAGTTGCAATAAGCTTGAATAAATAATTGAAGCTAACATAAATTAAAATTATTGGCTACCAATTAATAAAATAAAACTTTAAGAAGTGGTTTGATGTGGTTTTAGCTTCAATATTTAAATAAATACAAAATACAAAAAGACAATTAAACATATTTAATATAATAATTAAAAGATATCAACATAATAAGAAGAAAACTGCATATTGTTGTTTAGATTTGATTTTCTGTCGGAATTTCTGGTGCTACTTGTCAGATAGTTGGAGAGACACGCAAACTGTTCTGCTCTTCAAGTCTCCAGTCTTCTGCTCTCGTCTCTTCCTCCCTTCAATTTTAATGGACTCTTTGGGTTAGAATCTAAAGTCTAATCACAGCAAGCCTTGCACAAGTGTAGAATTAATCTAAATAAACTTCAGAAGTTTATTAGCTCTTATTTTCTCTGCCTTTACTCATGATTTTCTTTTTATTTAAGCTAGTAAAGTGGAAACAATATGATTAAATATTTAAAAAATAAAATAAATAAAGACGTAAGCATATATATAAATATTTTAAAAATTATTCTTCTAAAAAATTACAACTGATAAAACTTCAATTAAATTAGTTTACATAAAATGTAACTTAGTTATGCTCCGTTTAAATCAGTTTAAAGCAGCTAAACTGGCTAAAAGCGAGTGCAAACTTTAAGCTACAACTTTGTGAGCTTCGTGTATTTGTAGTTTGTATTGTTGTTAATGTTGTTGTACTGCGCATTGCTGTTGTTGCTGTTGTTACTGTGGTGCTTGTTGTTTTTAGCTGTTGTTTTGCTTGGCCATTTGATATTTAATTAAAATTGTGGTGCAGAGACGAAGTAAACTAATTGGCAAAGAGATGTATCTTTTTAGCTGTGTGGGTGTGTGTATCCAAGGGGTATACAGTGGTGTAGGGAAGGGGAGAAGGGTAGGTGAGGGGGCGATAGCAACGTCATTGTCTTGGTAAATAAAAATAATGAAAACGCTGTGCAAATATTTAAAATCACACGCTCGCCGCAGTTTTCTATGTGTGTTTTTCAACTCGCAGTGCAGATAAGAGCAGTCACTTACACAACCACACACAAACACACACACACACACTTACACACACCGCTCTCCCCTACTCCCCCCACTCTACCATTAAGCGTGGCTAAAATAATGGCTAATTTGCAATTGCTTCACGTTAAACAGATGCAAAAAAAAAGCAAGTGCCACGCCCCCCTCATCGGCCCCATATGACTGCGGTTTTTGCCTGTGCTGTGCAGACAGGCGTGGCAATTAAAGCGCGTGACGAAAGCATTTTCAGCAGCCACGCCTTCACGTACCGCCCACATGCACGCCCACAACGCAAACGCCTCGAAATTTGCGCGCTGAGCGATTTCTGTGGCCATTTGGCGGCGCTGTTTACACAAGCTGTCAGCATTTGTTAATAATTTTTATTCCATCAAGTTTTAGCTGCTGCTTTAGAGCCCCAACCACCGCCCACCCCTACCCCTACCCCCTCCACTCAACGCGCCTTTGGCTTACCCAGCAGCAGTGTGTACCACAGCCCTGTAGTTTGTTTGGGGAACTGGATCTCTGAGTTACTTTGATTTATCATCCACAAATTTGGCATGCAGCTGCCTCATAAATGCAGCTATAAGCAAGTGGCTTTTATTTTGTTCAACCACGCCCACTACGCCCACAAATCAGTAAGCAAAACTATGCACTGTCATTTAAGCGGCTGTTTCTTCAAGCACACTCTTAAAATTTTGTACAACACTAGCCCTTAGTGTTGTTAAACAGTGTTAAAAATTTCATGCAAATCGACCCACAAACAAAAAAGTTAGCGAAGTGGCAGCATAAGAACAAGCAGGCAGCTTGGAGAAACGCGCTAGCAATCAACTCTAAGTAGTGTAAATGGTATAGCAGTCAGCTTGGAGTAGTGCCCTAGCAATGAGTTTAAAGAAGTCTAAGTTGTGTAGCAGTCAGCTAGCGTCTACATGCCCTTAGTCTTCACAATTTAGTTACAGGGTATGTTGTGTGCTAGCATACCCATCGCTGCTTTGTCTTGTCTCTTTTTTCGTTACTGTTTTCGGTTTCTGTTTATCCGCTTTTCCGTTTTTCCCGCTTTTGTTTTCGCTGCCATAATTCATTTTGAAAAACGTGAAAAATTTTTGTGCACTCAGTTGGGTAGTCTGTGTGTGTGTGTGTGTGTGCGTGTGTGTGTGTGTGTGTGTGTAGTGGGTAGTCTGTAGTATGTGTGTGTGGCGGGTTACGTGCAGCGTCACCTCGTCACCAGCGTTGTTGTCTAATGCCGTTGCCTTTTATTAAGTGGTTCAAGTGTTGATTTATAGCACTTTGCAGCACTCTGCTTATCCCGACGCCCAACCACGCCCCTAACGCCCCTCAGCACCCTATGCCGCACCCCTTTACAGCCAGCTAAGCACCCTGTAACGCACATGTGTGGGTTGCTACCTTTCTATATATAATTTAAGCGCACACTTTGCATTTAAACTGCGACTGTGTGCGTGTGAGCAGATAAATGCTTTGCAGCGCATTACTCATACGCCATGTGAGCCGCAGACAGAGCCACAAAAAGCGGCTAACAAAAGGCGCGAGAGGGAAGCAGCGAAGAGTCCACACTTTACCTAATTGGCGCAACCGAAAACAATTTGATTACTCAAGCGAAGAGAGAAGAAGAGACAGAGAGAGACAGCGAGAAAGGAGATGAGAAAGCGAGAGAGGCAAAGGCGATTGAGCAAAAGACATAATGCGTGAGTTATGGCCCAGTTATGAGCATTAAATGCTGGCAGAACCAAAGGAAAAAAATCATTATCCTACACCTTTAAGTACAAGCAAAACTGCACTTAAACTTAGGCTTAAAGCCAAGACTCTTAACTGTAAAATTCTTTATTTCGGCCAACATTTTTGTGTCTTTCTTTTTAACCAGAAAACACAGCAAATGTTTGTGCGGAAAATGCCACTGACTAAGCAAATTCCACACTGAATTTTCTTTGCTTTCTTTTGCCAATACAACATGTTTTAACATTTTTTTATACATAAAAAATACATAACATTTTCTTAGTAAAATTTTTATATTTTAATACCTTATTTAATACACATTTTTTAAAAGACTTGTTTGATTAATGGCATTTTTTTAAGCCACATACGTAGAAATGTTTTATTTCTACTTGAAAATAAACTGCAAAGTGTTGGCCACTTGAGTTTTTCCGACTTTTCCGGCCATAAATTAAACACAACTGTTTACATTTTGTGTGCGTTTTTGCAGTTTTTGGCTAAATTCGAAATGCAATTTAATTATGGCGTTTAATATGCGAGGCAACTGGAATTGACTTGCAGACGTGTAGACGGGCATCAAGGTCGCATCAGTGGGGAAAAAGGGGTGGTGTGTGTGTTGTGGAAAAGCATGAAAACATTTGCTGGCAAAACAAATTGATGGTAGCTGAAAATGAGTCAGAAATGGAATGTGGCTGTTTCAAACAGACGGCGAGTCGTAGGCTCATCAAAATTTTATAGTTTCAATGAATATAAAACAACGTGAAACATTAAATTGCTCAAAGAATTCAATTCAAGACAGCGACAGCATTAAAAATTGAGCTGAAACGACGACGACAGAGACAATAACAAAAGCTTCGTTTGCACTTTGCATTTATTTGCTTTCGACTGCTTGCCAAGACACACACAAAGCTAAACGGGTGTGTGTGTGTGTGAGTGTGTCTGTGTGTGCGCATTGAAAATCGAGCAAGCAAATATAAACAAATATTGCATGTTTACTGAGCTCAAAGACAGCAGCAAACACACACACACACCAAAGAATTACGCATACGCCATGAAAGCCAACGAATTTATTTTCTAGCAATTAGACACTCTCGAAACTGTAGCCACAACAAGCTGTGTAGTCTCGCAAGCAGATACTCTGTAAAATGCTGGCAAATTAGAGGCACTTGAAACTTCAAACAAATAAATATTTATTTAACTAATTAGATACTCCTTTAACGGGAGCCAAAGTAAAATAATTCTATAATTAGCAAGTCAGCAAATTGAAGCTCTTTAAAATATATACTCTTAGAGTCTTTTAGGCTGTTAATTGCAGCAAATAAATCACTTCTATAATATTTATTAAACTACTAAGAAATTTTGCGAGCTGGCAAAAGATTTTAGCTCTTTTATAAGCCACATTAAAATTACACATACGCAGTGTTAGCCTAAAAAATGTATTCAAATCTTTAAACTGTAGAAAAGGCTATAGAAAAAACTTTTAAATACGAGGGAAGTGCAATAAATTAAGTGTAGTGATGCTCTTACAGCTATAGCGAATAATTTTTCCACATTTTGACATAATTGACGCTTAGTCTAATCCTTCTAATCCCTTTTAACAAGATTAATACGCTGTTAGAGTATTGAAAATTCTTGAAAAAATGTTTGTAAGTCTTAAACATAAATGTGTATTTTTAATTAATAAAATACTCTGTAACTTGAAGCTACAAAAAACATATCTCTGCGTTTTGAAGACTAAAAAAATTAGTTAACACCCAAATTAAATACAAAAAATTCTAAGAATAGAATACTCTGTGAATTTTAGAGAAAAAATTACAATAAACTTTGCATTCCATGCAGTTTAAAAAATTATATAAAATTGTATTTAAATTTAGATTAAATACGATTTGTTTATTTATAGACTCTAAGCAAATTGCGCACACGCCGTGGCAGCGCCATAAAAACATACAAAAGGACACAGAAATTGCAGCAAATAAATCCCACTAAATCAGAGAACTGCCTTTAAATAATTTTTATAAAATAGCCAATAAATATAAGAGCTCAATTTATTTACAAACCAATTTCTAGACGCTTTGTTAACGAGTTAAAAAGCAGCTAGAATTGATTACAATTAAGTTGACTTTTGGTGATTGCTCCCCGCAGGTTTCTTGATACGTTTTTAATCAGAACTTGTGAGGTCTCGACACAGCCCAGAAGCAGACGAAAAAAAGCAGCAAATGAAGGGGAAAAGATGAACAAGAAGTAAAAGAAAGATGAAGAAGCAGAAGCAGGACGTTGATTAGATGTGGTTGTGGCATTTGGGCCATGTAAGTCCTTAATTAACCGGCGATTAATTATTTGCCAATTTACCCTCATCAACTGCTTGCCAGAGTTCTAATTAGAAGCGTCGCCGCATGTGCCACGCCCACCCACATGTGTGGAGCACACACACCCCACAGTGATACCCTGCTGTGCCTATATATGAATATAGGGTATCATTTAGTTTCATTTATTAAGAGCAAACACAAAATTATTAACACGTTGCCAATTCATCAGCATTAGGCCAGTACTGTAACTGGCCAAAAGGACACTGTCTAATTAGCTGGGCAGCTAACATGTTCATGTCTGTAGGAAAATATGTTTCCCCGTGAAATGAAATGAAAATCTAGAGAATTTTCGAGTAATTAAACAGCATATGCCCAGCTGTCTGCCTACCCGTCCACCTGTCTGCCTACCTGCCTGGCGTGTGTCATAAACATTTTTAATGGCCCATTTGTTTTTTGCTTTTTTTAGCCATGACGTGGAGCAAAAGGATGCGGCCTACACGGCTGCTTTATGGCCAAGACATAAAGACCAAACACAGAAATAACTGTAGCGCGTAATTTGCATTCTATTTGGCTGTTTTAGCCATGACACAATGACGGCCATTCAATTAGGTTAGTCCAGCAACAGCACAGCAGGTGGGCGTGGCAGTTATTGGCCTCATTTGCCAGCTAACAATAATTAATCATAAACTAGGAGTGTAACGGTATTTGGAGTGACTGTAGCGAGTACTTACTGTAAATTCCGTTTGCCTCAAAACTTTGATTCTTCTGCTCGATTATCTCATAATTAAATTGGATTTTTTTGTGCACTTTTTGTTTTGTTTCTTTGTTCAGCACTTTAATTACATGACTTGCCGTTTTTCTCTGCCTCTTCTCCTTCGTTTTAGCCCCAAAATGAATTTCTCTATTTTATAAACAAGACTTCCGCTTATTGTGTTGTCGGTTTTGCAAAGTAAATAGATTGCGGCTGCCAGGGGCGTCCCACGTCCCAAGGGGGGGTCAGTGGGGGGGTGCACAACAAAGTGGACGTTTCTCATTTACATTTCGTGCATATTTTAATTGCTCGCAGTGGGTATAGGGTGAAGGGGGAGTGGTGAGGGGGTGCCTGCTAAAACCCCGAGAACAAAACAATGGACTCGGCTTGAGCCTGAGGCTAAACGAGAGAACTATGGAAAATGCTGTGGTCAATGCACTTGGCATACAACTTTTCCTTTTTATGGCATGCCCCACACTACCAATTGGGCCAAAAGGGAAAGCGGGTACATTTTTAATTGAAAATTAGAAGGGAAAACCTGCGCAAGTTTGTCCTTCGGATTTTGCCTGCACAATTTGCGTTTTATTTGGTTTTTTTTCTTATTTTCGACGCTTTTGTTGCTCAACAAACTTCAATTGAAGAAGTTTTTCAATTAAAACAACGCCGAGTGCAATGTTTTCTTTTTTTTCCAAGGGTTATACGCAAAAACTTTTGTTTGACCAATGGGTGGGGGGAGTGGTTGGCGCTCAAGCGCCATTGATGGGCCAGTGCAATGCCAGAAGCTAATTGGTTTTTTTTGTGCTGATAACACTCGGAACAAATATTTATGTACATAAAAATATTGGCACGCATTGTTGACATTTCAATATCAATCTACATCAACATGGCGCCTAGTAGGATGCGACTACCGCTGTGACTGAGTGTGTGAGTAATAAGAGTGATAACTAAATGCAAGCGAATTTGGGCTGCAATTCCGTAATCCATTAAAAGAGAAACAAAACATGTAAAGAGATAAAAGAGTAACGAAGGAAGAGGCACACACACACGCACAGACACAAATTAAGCATATTACGATCTAATGGATAACACCTGCTGTCAGCCAGTAGCAGCAGCAGAGCAGCAGTGGGGAAGAGAGCAGAGTGGGCAAAGGAGAGGGGAGACCGGCAGGTTGACAGCGCCATCGAACCGAGAACACAACACAATCCCAAACATAAACAGTTGAAGATGAAACACACACACACGCATGCACACGCGTGTGTTTGCTAAGGTTAGTCAGCATGAATGTGTGTGTGCGTGTTTGTATACGACGGGAGCTGAAGGGAGAGAGAGGGGCAGTGGGCTTCATTTATTTACACTTCACTCAGTTGGCCAATGGCTGCTGTTCACTTCGCGCACGTTTCGCATTCAGCTCAATTATACTGATTTTTTCTCTTATTTTGTTTTCGGTTTTCTTTGCTTCTTTTACTTTTGCCGCTTTACGCACCGAACGCTTTCAACTACAACGAGGAACTAAAACAGGCAAACGAAACGTTTTGTAGCTCGGGCGGGCAATGCACGAAAGCTCGCAGCGAACGCAACGGAATGGAATTGAACGAAAGAGCGGGAGACCAAGCTAAGCAAGGCAATTCGTGGGAGAGCACTGAAGGAAGCAGCGATAGTATTTTAGCTGCGGCTGGAAAGAGAGCGGGTGTGCGTATGTGTAAGTGTGTGCGTTTTATGTTGCGACAGGGACACTTGTAGCGCGGCACAGGCACTAGTCATGTTGCTAGGTCAACAGAATGTTGCTGCAGCTATTAAAACTGTTGCGCGTGCCACAAAAACTTTGGCTATTTCCCAGGTGTAAACAAAATGAGATTTTTACATCGCTGCTGCTGTTGTTTATTAGTTTTATGAACTGCCAAAATTTCAAGTGTAGACAATTAATATCCAAAATGAAAATGTGTGTGGGGTAGAGTGTGTGTGGTTTATTTAGCTGCTTGTGTGCTTAGCATTGCTATGTAAACACTTAGATTTGGCCATCTGCTTGCTGATAAGATAAACAAAACCAAACAACCAACCAGCGATCCGATGGCTTTAGAAACACTTAATGTTGTTCTTGTTTTTGTTGCTGCTGCAGCTGTTTGCCTGCAATGTATGTCAAGCCCGGGCAGCATCGTAGAGCAAGCCAGCCAGGATGAGTGAGAGTGAGAGCAGCAGCGGCGGCGGCAGAGGCAGAGGCATAGAGAGCGTCTGCATGTGTGAGTGTAAACGTAGCGTGAGAGAGAGCTTTTGTTTGTGTGCTGACGAAGCCGATGCCGCTCCGCGTTCCATTCCGTTTCGTTCCCCTTTCTGTGTCATTTGCAGTTGGCAGTTGGCGCGCATTTAAAATGCAAGAGGCATGGCACATGGCCCCTTTAATAATTTGACGTGCATTAAATTAAGCATTAAATTCGCATTAACTTAATTATTTATGGCCATCAACATGGTCTACCATTGGTTAACCGTGACGCAATGAATGGATTAACAATTGATTAAATGAGCGAAAGATACCAAAATTTGCACTTATTTTTATTGTGTTTGTTGTACGCTGCTTCGCTGCTCCCCAGCGACAATTCCACGACAAAACAACCCTTTTAGCCGTCAAACATTTGTTTGGGCCCAAAACGCCAACGCAGACAACACACACACACAAACACTCACACACACATGCCAAGGCTGAAGAATACGTACACATGTAAGTCTTGCAAACAAGGATTTAATGTTCTTTTGTGCCGTTGTCGCAAATTAGGTCGCAAGATTTATGAACTGTTACCCAGAGAGAGTGAGCGAGAGAGAGAGAGTGCACGTCTAACAGACCAGGCAAGCACATTAAAGCCACATTTAAAGCATCATTATAAATATTATGATTATTGTGATGATTATGATTATTATTGCTGTTTTGCTGCTTTGTTCTCATTGTAATTGTGCACATAATTTAAAGCATCGAATTCCACGAAAGTTTTCATTACAATTTTCATTCTGAAGTCAAGGAACTTTTGGCAATCGCACCCCGAATTCAGCTAACAAAAGCTCGTTTTTAACCACAGTTGGTTGGGTTGGAACACAGGTGTCTTCGTTCGTCAGCAGCAAATTAAATGCGATTAGAAGGCAAAGACAACAACAACATGAAGGGTAGGAAAAGTAGAAGTCTTAACGGAGTGAGCATTAGCATATCATATAACATTAACTAGGGAGGGAAGGGAGACTCCTTCTGTGCCTCCCTGCCATTCAAAGTGCCTGTCAAATTTAGTACCTGGGATGCTGTTGGGAAGATGTTGAATTTCCTCTACTATTTATGGTTTATTTGATATATAAATTTCAGATAAATTTAATACTTTATATCTCCAAAAGTTAGTCCAATTAAATGACTAATCAATGCTTAACTTTAGTCAACGCTAAGACAGCAATCGATAGCTTTCTGCTCGACTTCAGTTAACGTCCAAAATTGCGTCTGAATGTCACAGAAAGTTAATGAAAATCGTAATATTATTAACAAAGTGTATTTAATGCTTGTCGTCGCGCGAATAATTGAATTGTTTCTTTTTGTTTTATGCCCCTTGCTGTTTATAATTCAATATCCTTTTGAGTGTAGGCGTGGGAGTAGCACTTCCTTTTGTCACTAAGTAAATTAATTCATTTACTAAGTAATCAGCAGTTGTTTTCTTACTTTTCGCTTAGAATTAAACTGAATTTACAGGAAATAATTTAGGCAGTCCTAATTACTAACTTACTGTCACACTGTGCGTATGCGTGATTAGCGAGTGCTAAACTAACTTCTACAATTTATATTTAAATCTTAAAAGATTTTATTACTTTATTATATTTTATTTTACTTTATTTAAGTCCATTTAATTATTTTATTTTTAAAGCCTGTCACTCACTGCGTATGCGTAATTAGCATACGCATTTTACTTTTGCTGGCAGCTCTGTAACTATTGGCTAATTCAATTTGCTGTGCTGCGAGCCAAAACTTAGCTGACTTGGCCAGCAAATTAAGTTAGCACAAAAGTTTCTGTTAGACAACAGAGGCCACAACTTTTTGACTAGAGTTAAGCAGAGCAAACAACGAAATTGAATAACTATTTGTTTATCTAACGGTAACTACTTGGCTATGACTGCAAAAAACTGTAACTTAATTTATTTTAAAGAATCTTTTTTGTTTCTATTTTAATTAAAATATTTTAGTACTACTATTGTGGAAAATGTAAAGATAATTAGCATTAAATAAACTAACATGTAAACTGGCAACGCTAGAACTAAGTTGAATTATGTACTTGATGCTTTACTTTATGTTTATCACTCTTGATTAAACGTTTAACCGAAACACTCGTGCTATTTATTACTTTGGTTAATATATATGTAAGTGTACGTTTAAGTTTTATGCCAATAACTATTTTGACATTGTTTCTATATAAATTAATCTTTTATGAGTTCTATTTTATTTCAACTTTTTCTTTGCTATTATAAGTATATAGTATTATTGTTTAAATTCTTTTCATGTTTATGTTTTACTCTTCTTTCATTTAATCCTTTATTTATGTAACTGATTTTCTGTTTTCTGGTTTTCTATTTTGATTTTACTATTGTTTTTTAACTGTTTTAACTTATTTTTTTTAAATTTATTTATTTATTTCATTTTATTTTATTTATTTTCCTTTTCATTTTTTATTGATTTATTTGTTACCGTTTTGCTTTGCTTTCATTTAATTTAACTTTATTTCTTACAATATATATGTAAGAAATGAAACAGGCCAAGAGCAGCGGTAGATCAGCAGACAAGCAGTGCAAAAGCAGAACAGCAGCAGCAGTAACATAACAGCAGTTAAACAGCAGAACAACAGCTGTAAGCAGTAACAGCAGCTTTACAGCAGAATAACAGCAGCTGTAGAATGAACACTCAAAAGTAGAGGGAAACTGATCGAAGCGACGCCGAAAGAAGTGGAAGCAGAGAGAAGCAGAGAAAAATTATAGAGAGCTGTGAAATCACTTTTTATGTGAACATTTAAATACTTAAACCATCCACACACAAATATTATAATAAAACTAAATAAATACTGAGTTAATACACCTCAGCTCACATACATATTTATTTTATTTGTTTCTATATTCTTTTATTTTTTAATTTGTATTTGTTTTTTTTTAACATTTAGCTTGAGTTACCATTTAAATTTTTTTTTATTTTTGTGCTGTGCCCATTTTAATTAAATTATTTTTTTGTTTTGCTTTTAAATTTATTTAATTTCTTGTTTGTCCTTTTTTGTTTTAATTTGTCTATTTATTTTATTTGTTGTTCCTTATTATTTTTAACTTAAACTGTAAAACTGTTAAGTCTCCCCAACCCACTCAAAGCTCTTTTGTCTCAACTGGGCCAACAAAAGAATAGAAAACACGTCACACGTTTCGCATTGTTTATAGCCAATTTGTTGCGGTTATGTGATTATGTCTAACATTTTGTTATTACCTGCTATAAAGCGAGGAGCCATTCGATGCTTAGCCAGGTTCCCCAAACACCTTTTGTGGCCCACTGATTCTCTGGTTCTCTAGTTACCTTAATGACACGCCCACAAGCAGCCCCACGCCCACACAGACGCCCACATGGCTTCACGCACCGTTGACAGCTGGCGAATGTGAAGTGAATGCTTTGAATGCTCTTAATAACTTTACACTCACACACACACACACACAACAATGGGATGCCAAATCTGTGTGTGTGTGCAGGTGTGTGTGCCTGTATGTGTGGTTGTGGCCCTTATGCCTGTGTCCACACACATTTAGCTGCTTAAAATGCAAAAGAAGCCAAAATGAAATGAAAATCCGTTTGCCCCGCCCACCTGTTTACACACCTGTCTCCGCTTCCCTTTCCCCTCCACCTTCCTCTTCATCTTCTGACATTTATCCCGCCTAATCTCCTTCTGCTTCTCCTGCTGCTGCTGCTCAGTCGACTGATTCTTCTGCTGCTTTTTCAGCAGCTTCTTCTTCAGCTGCTTCTAAATTTTCTGCTTCCTCAGCTGCTTTCTATTAACTCTGCTTCTCCTTCTACTTTTTCTTCCCTCTTAGTCCCTCTCTTCCTCACCCTCTTTCTCCCCCTCTTTCTCTCCCTCTTTCTCCTCCTTTTTCTACTCCATCACCTGCTTCCTTTACTGCTCCATCATCTGATCTGTTAGCAGCTTTCTCTTTACTTTCTGACTCCCTCTACTGCTGCTCTCTCTTCTCCTCCTCCTCCACTCCTTCTCCTTCCTGCTCTCCCTTTAGCTGCCCAGGATTAGCCCATGAAAACGCCTGCAAATAAAGCTTTTAATCCCACTGTTGTCGTTGTTTATGATTTGCATTAATAACTTTCGAATTAGATAATTAAATTAATATTCTGGTTAGAAGCTCCAACTAATCAGTGGAGTGGGAGTAGCAGTGAGTGCTTCTCACTGTGGTGTCTGTGCTGACTGCTGTCTCAATACATCTCATCAAATTTCAAAAGCGTTTCACACACACACACACACCAGTGCCAGCTTAATTAAGGCAGTTGTAACGTAACTAAGTGTGTTGGTGTCTGTGTGTGTTTGTGTGTGTTCTTTCGGGCCAGGCAGGATGTGTCACATGTGTCTGTGCAAAACCAATTACAAAAGCTGCCAAAAATCGTAGACAAAGTCGGTTGCGGGCATCCTTCTCGCAGGACACCTATGCAAAACACGTATACGTCATGTGGAGCCAGCGACAGCGCCTAAGTCGCCCAATTAAACGTGTTTTGAGTGATGAGAGCAACAACAACAGCAGCAGCAGCACCAGAAGTACCAAAAGAGAAAAGTCCCGAAGTGAGAGAGGGGGAGAGAGAGGGGGGAGTGATAGGGAGAGGCAGGGCGCATGCAGATGTCGTTCGTGTCAGGCAAACAATAACAACAGGGACGCAACGGTAGAGTTAGGGGCGGGGTTGGGGGTGCCAGGGCTGAGTAAACAAGCAGATAGTGCAGTGGGGGAAACACAAACACACACACAAACACACACATAGACACTCACATACAGCAGTGGTCAGGTGGTTAGAGCAGGCTGCAAAACTAAAGACTTGATTTGTTATCATTTTATTTGAGTGCTAAGCTTTAGTTATGTTAATATTTTGTTTAAATTTAATTAAAATATTTAACTAAGCTATAAATATAACATAAAATAAAATGATTTATTTTAATTTTAAAAAAAGTATTTAAAAACAAAGCACAAAAGTTTCTAGCTATTAAAGTGTCCAACAAAAGTCAAAGTCTTCAAAGCTTTCCCCCAACTTAGCTCAGATTTACAGACAGTTCATTCTTCCAGTCTATTCTCCAACTTATTTTCCGCAAGTGTACCTATAAAAATGCCCTCGACTGTGTCCAGTTTAACACATTTACATGGCCAATCAGTTGCAGTTGCATTGGAAGTTGCCTCTTCGGGGCAACTTGATCATAACTGCATTTGGGCCACAAGAATGCAGACGAGTTAAGCAATCAATGCACGAATTGTTTGTGGTTGAACAGAATATAAACTGGTAATCGAAACATGGCCACAATGCTCAGCGCGCAGTTAGCAAGTTAATTGGCCAAAATGGCTATAGACGATGCGTAAAGACGTTTGAAAACGGTTGAGGATTTTTGGGCCTAGACAGGCGGTAAAGTCAACGCCTTTGGGTCTGTAATCAGCGGTAACACGACAGTCATATGCTCCAATGAATCAAGTGGGCGTGGCAGTGGGAGCGGCGGGGCTTTAGGTAAACCCAAAGGACCTGCCTGCCTTCTTAGCCAAGTATTATAATTTGCTGGCTTTGAGTGAAATAATTCATTTGTTGCGCGCTTTAATTGGAAAACTTTGTCTGTCTGCATACCTGTGGGTGTATGTGTGTGAGTGTGTGTGGGTGTGTGTGAGTGGGTGTGTGTGCGTGTGTGTGTGGAGTCCCTGTTTGTACAGCTGCTTTCTCAGCTGTCAAAATATCGACATTTATTGCAGTTTCATTGAATGTTTTGGCCAATTACCCACAATAATTAGCTGCATTTTAGACATTAAACTCTGTCTAAAAATAACATAAATTAAACATTAGTTTAACAACTGTTTTATGTGCTAATTTATGACTCAAATTTGTCTGCAGTTTATGATAAATTCATTAAATTCCAATTGTGTGCGTCTTTCATGCATAAATCACAGCTAAAATATGGCTATAAATTCAGAACTAAACTTTGTGACTTGTTTTAAATATTTCAATTAATTTTTAAATGAATTCAAGGAATATCTCAATTTATTTAGCAGATTTATTTATTGACTCTTTTCTGCAGTGAAAGTTAAGACAATTCTAAGGGTAATAAATTTAGCGGATTTTAAACAGATTTGTACAGTGAACTCTTGGAGTTAAGTGAACTTTCAAATCATTAGGGTATTAAATAAACTGTTTAATTTTATTTCAATGTTTTTACTGGTCTACAAACAGTTTTTAAACTAATTTGAAACTAGTTTAATCCTACAGTGAATTATAATTATTCTCCTACTCTGCTCTGATAATTGAGCTTTAACCAAATTGTGAAAATTCAATTCAATTTTGGTTTCTTTTTTGCATTTGAAATTGCATTCAGTTCTGCATTTAAGCAATTATGCAAATTCTTTTTGTTGTTTCTGTTTCTGTTGCTTTTGTTGTTGCTGCTGCTTTTGACAACATTCAAATTGGATAGCACTCAATCAACAAGCAACGAATGCGAATATGACGCAAAGTGCGCCCCAAAAATCATCTTGTTTTCCACACACACACGCACAGGTGAGTGTAGCAGTGATGTCAGGTTAGCCGTTTTATGTAGAGTTGTGTGCTGAATTAGACTTGTTTAGACATGTTTTGAAAGGGACTTTGCTGGAAAATCTTAACCATAAGATATAATACTACATAAGTGTATTAGCTAAAATAAATTTATTTGTTTTTTAAAATATATGGCAAATATAGTAGATTTCAAACAATTTATTGCTTAAGTCTTTGTAACGGTAGTTGCATAGTAACTATAGTTGTAACATATATTTATTTGTTGATTTCTCCCCTATGTAATCACAGTTTAATTTTTTCAATTACAAACTTTAAATTTCACGACTCTTCTTGCTGCTCTTATTATAAAGCTTTTACTCTTCTTCGAAATTCGCTCTTAACTAAGCTCGTTCACCCTCTCCTCTTCTTCTACTTACTCTTTCTGTTCATGCATACATTCTTATACTTCTACTTGTAGTAGGCCAGGCATGACAATGTTATACTCAATCAGCTGTTAATAAATAAGTATAAGTAAAAGTATAAGAGTACATGGATTATTAGAAGAATGAGGTAGAGGAGAATGTGAGTTTTAGATCGAATCACGAGAATGAGCAGAAGCTGTAAAAGTATGAACAGCAAGAAGAGGGATGAAATTATTAATTTGTGATTGAATTAACCTAGCTTATAAAAGACACTACACTTGTGAAATAAACATTTAAATATAGTACTATATACTTCTACTTATATTCTAACAGCTGATTGAGTATGGCAGTGTGATAACATTTATTAGAAATATTAATACACATGAAATAATTTATACAATTGACTATAATTGATAATTTACAGAGCATAAAATAAGAGTCTTTTATTAATTAAATTGTAATATTTATGTTAAATTATCGTACATTTTTACTACTACTACTACTGTTTATCATATGTGTTATTATTTTAGTTTTTCGATAAATTTATCAGACATATTCCATTTTTGCTGTTATATTCCCTACTTTTCTAGCCTTTTTTGATAGCTTGCTGGCAGCACTTTGTATGCATGTGTGTGTGTGGTTTGTGTGTAACTGTGAGTGAGACAGGTTGATTTAACAACATCTCCGTACACAGCGCTTACAACATGAGTTTCATGCCAGAAAACATAACCATATAAATACTTAACTTTTAGCAGATTTCCCGTCTATATTTTATTATTCTTTGCACTTATTTGCTTTAATATTACCTAAAACAAGCCTTTACTCCTAGTCTTTTAGCTCAGTGTACGTCTATGCAAGTGACCTCATTTAAATTGCATTTCGCTTTGGCTCAATGTGAAAACTTTGCTCTTATCGGTTGTTGGCAGATGACGACTGAGAGTGTCCGCCTCACAGTTCCTCCCCCGTCCGCCTGTCCATTCGTTTATCCTGCCCTCCTTCCCTCCCCCTGTCGGACAATGTGTGTGCCGGATAATCAGCAAGCATTAAACTGTCCATTCAACTGTCTGTCAAGATATGTTCACTTTGCATCTTCTATATTATTCACTGGTGAAGCAAATTCTACCGATTAGCTAGTAATAGCAGCTAACTGATTGATCTGACCACACACACAATCTGAAGTGCTGCTGATAGCTGAGCACACACAACACACACAGCACACACAACACACACAGCACACATAATTCATTTAGGGGTTCTTACAATTAGCCAGTTTGGTATTCAGTCTCTGGCCAATTCTCAGTTGGCACAAAGCGAAATTAACCAAAACACAATTGGAAATTCAATACTTCATGTAATTTGAGTTGCTATTTGGGAGTTTGTAGATAGCAGATACAGGGTGTGTCAAATTGTGGCCTTTGTGTTAAATAAAGGGTGTTGCAGTTCCTTTATTGCGGAATTTTCATTAGTTTTATTATGTTTTACTGTATAATGTTATGATATCTAAAAGCTTAGAAGATAAAGGGTGCTTTAAAGTGTTGCCTCTGTGTTAATAAAGGTGTTAAAGGGGACAAACGCGTAATTTCTTACAAGAAGTCCCTTTAAAGCGTCGATTTTATTGCCTTGTGTTATAATAGCTAAAAGCTTAATAGGTACAGGGTGCTCCAAAGTGTTTAATTTCAAAGTATACCACTTTAAATGGGGCTTATGGGCAATTTCATATAAGTACTCTAGACTTGACCCTATTTTTAACATATTTTATTATTATATATATTATAAAATTTATATAAATTGTAGCTAAAATGGCCTTAAAAAAGGTTTTATAAATTTCATTCCCTTTCAATCCCTACGCTGATCAGTCACTGAGTGAAAGCGCGTCTAATGCAAATAAATAAACACGCAACTTTCTAATAACGAGCAAGATATCAAATTGCCGCCTTTTCTACCTTTTCCTACCCCACCCCCCATCCTACCAGCCCCTCCTACAGCCCCGCCCAACTCCCACCTGTACACATTCTAGGAACACTTCTCGTAATCCTCCAAAACTTGCCATTATGTGCACGCACACGCAGGCGGGTAAACAAATTTGTTGAGACGACAATTTGAAAATGCGACACCAGCGACGGGAGGAGGAGTGGCAGGGGGAGGGGACAGAGGGAAACAAGTGCTGGCCAGGTAAGCACAAAATGAAAAATACATTGGACTAAGGATAAAAGAAAATTATGCAAAAATAAACACAGAGCCAAAAGTGTAGACAAAAAGCACATGAAGCATAAAAGTAAAAAGTGTGATAAAAAGCAAAAAAAAGCAGAAAAAAACAGAGAAAAAAGAAAGCAAAACGACGCTTTCACTTTGCTCACTATCGCTGTCTCCCTTTCGGCGTTGCTGCCAGCTCCCTCGCACTTGCTGTCCCTTTCCATATTCTATGCCGGTTTCAAGGTGATTATCCATAAGCTGCGAACACAGTTTCCACGGGGAAAACAACACGGGGAAACCGAAGATGTCTCAAATGACTGAAGACAAAGTTTCTGCGTCTGTCAAACGATGCCCGGAAGAAAGAAGATGGAAGATGCCACAAGCAAGATGGAAGATGCGTTGCGTAGATGGCAGTCGGTAGATGGCTGACTTGCTAAGCGAGTTGGTATCCTGTAGTCGTTATTACAGTTGTTGTTGTTGTTGTCTCAGCTACTTCTGTTGCTGTTGGCAGGTATGAAATCCGAGCGTTAATATTTTCTTTTTACTTTATACGCCAGCTGAAGGTATTATAAATTTGTCAAGCGCTGTGTAACGCTGGAAAGTAGGCTACAGTTTTTGTTCTAGAACCAGAGCGGGTCTTCAAAGTACCTTTGGCACCTTGGAGTGCCAAACATTGGGAATAAAATCCAGTAAGTTGCCAAAAAATACTTTGAGTGACTGGACTCTCAGCCAAACATCCTGGCAAGGTGCCTAGGCATTGCTGCTCAGAGAGTTGCTAGCCTGCGGAAGAGGATAAGGAGAAGATTAAAGCTTCACCACCCTCAAGACCTTACAAATAGGATCTTGAACTAACAAATTAAACAAAATGTCCTCATAAAAGTTACCTGCGATAGTTACATCCCAAAATCTTTACATGCCCAAAACTACTTGTAATTATTTTCCATTGCCTTAAATTGTAGAATTTCTGAATAGATTAAGTTGCCCAAAAATAAAGTTTTAGTATGAAAAACTCCTTAAATTTACTTATATTAGTTAACTAACTTCAGACAGCATGTAGTTTTAGACAAATTAAATATACTAAACGAATTTTAACTAAATGAATTGACTGCCTAAGTCAACGATTGTGCCAAAAGGCTGTACCACCTGCTTGTTACCACTTTTGTTACATATGTTATATTAAAGGGTATTAAAAAGTGGGCGTGCCTCAGTAAGTCCTCTGTTTTAAGCCCCTTGCTAGGCTACTTTTTGGGGCGACAATGAAACGCGGATAAAGCATTTTACGTGCTGAGGCCGAAGGCACGAGCCTGCCAGGCAGCTGCTTGTCTTTAAGCTGTAGGGGGAAGGAGGGAGTTGTGAAGCCAGAGGGAGTGGCGGCATTGTCTTCGTGTTGTTGTCGCTGATTTCGCATAAATTATGCAGACAATGAACGGGCAACTTTTCAACTGGCAGTTGGCAGTTGGCAACTGGCAACTGGCATCGCTTACAAGTTGGTAGAATGCAGGCCAAAAAGGCCCAAAACCGGCAGACTTCATTTGTTGGCCAAACAGCAAATTACAAATGTGCTTTTTATGCTTTCGACGTCTAAAACAAGGACAACAACGAAGCACAAGCAAAAGGAGCAGCTTTCAAGCACTTGGGACACATTTGTGTGCTCTAATTTTACAACAGCGTGTGTGTGTGTGTGTGTGTTGGGTTGTAGGGAAGCGGTAGGGAGGAGCGGGTAGTCTTGACTTGTATCCACATAACCGCACAAAAGGAATTTGCATTTGAACCAGAACCAAAACCAAAACCAAATTAGTTTTTTAAGCTGGCCAGTCGCTTGAATGTGAGTGAATGTGAGTGTGTTTATGTGATTTTCTTTTATGTGCGTCTTCCTCTGTTTCCCCCCTTCCCCTTCCCCCTTTAGCCCAGCTCCCCTTGCTGTTGATTATTTAATAAAAGCTATGAAAGCAAAAACGAGGGCTATATTAAAACCTGTTCGAGTATTTGCAAGTGCATTTGACTGGAAAACCGCAAAATCAATTCATCATCTCGTAAGCTCGTGGCCCGGAAAACTCCTTTATAAAAAAAAAGCAGAGAAAAAAGAATTGAAATGAAATAAAATTCATTTTCATGTTTGTTCGTTGAGCACACAAAACACATGTGTCTGAGAGGGTGGGTGGAGAGGTAGGAGAGGTAGTAGAGAGTGAGCCAGAGAGCTAGACTCCATTGCGCTGCCTGTAGAGCAAACACAGCAAAACGTTGCCACAAAACTGCAGCAAAAAAGTGAATACGGCAACAAGTTGGCCAACAGTTCAGGTTGTTGTTGTTGTTGTTGTTGCACTGACATATTTTTGTGGCCATATGATGTTGCCCCAAGCAGACGTTATGGCGGTGGCTGCCACTTCACTTCCAACCCCTGCCATTGATGCCCCATTCAAATAGTTCATGTTTTGAAAGCTTTGGTAGCGATTACACTGCTCGAAACAGGTGGGTGCTTGAAAAATATGACAAAGAAATTAAATTCCTTAAGTAGTCTACAGTCAAGGATTTGGTCTGAATTTTAATTAAAATTTTTAACATTTTGTTAATATTTTAATAACTTTTTTTATAACTGTGTGCGTGTAACTGCGTGTGTAAGGACACGTGTGTGCGTGTGTGTTTGTATATGGTCGTGTGTTCTTTGCCTACACATCGTGTGCAACGACCACAGTGGAAAATCAAATGAAAACTACTCGGAAAATAAGGTTAGCCAAGGGCAACAGACTGATACCCAAGACACCCTCCGCTGTATGTATGTGCACACTATCGTAATTCTGCCATTTCATGTGGCTACCTTGAAATGGCAACTGTTTTTCCCCTATCTGCTACACCCCACCCCTATTACCCCCACTTCCCAGCTTCCACTCTACCCGTTGAAAAGGTCAGGGCAAGTCGTTTTAATCAGCGCTGGGAAGGCAAACGAGAAATCCGAACGGAATTATGTTCCACAAGGCAAAGACTCAAGAAGTTATTTGGAATTTGGCATTTATGTGTTTGTATTCGACATTAGTAAATAAGAAGTAGATTTTATGACATTTATTTAATGAAAACTTTTTTAATATCTACTTTAAACATTGGTGATGACTTTTGCAGTATCTGCTTAAGAATTGCAGTAGATTGAAAGAGAATATTAAATAACCTTCAAGAATAACACTATACAAACTCTAATTGAAATAACTTTTATAAAAAGGGCAGATCTCGTAAATGACATAAATTTTAGCTTAAATACAAGACGAACACAATTATCAGCTGGTATCAATGTTAAAAGTAACAGAATTAATATGCAAAGACACATCAGCCGCTTGCAACTACGGCTCTCTATTTTTGCCTTTTGCTGCCACTAGCAGCAACAGCAGCAGCTTGTATATAGTGTAACTACTCCCTCCCACCGTGACTATTTATAATTGCCTCTCACTGCTCTTAGCTCTCTTTTTTCATTAGCTTACCTGCTGCCTTTCGCTGCTTGCTCTCCAAATAACTCTCGCTGTTCTTAGATCTCCCTTTTCGGCTGCTTCGCTACGACTTTTGCTGTTGGCATGTGTGGGCGCTTAGATCGGCAGAGCTTCAAGTTAAGTATTCTCACTCGAACTATTATAATTACGCGACAAATAAACGCTGCTGTTAGCAGACGCAAGCACTCTATTTACTTCTGTCGTAGTCTCCTTTTGCTTCTTGTATGTACATACAACTGTGTTCGCGGCTCACAGTACATATAAACGCGTACTCCATCTCACTCTGGCTGACTTCGAAAAACGTAAGTTCTGCCGCTCTCTTTCATCTCCTTTGCTTTCACCTTTTTTTTCTTGCACGAACAGTGATCAAAGCCCGCAAAATTCAGACTGCCGCTTCTTCCACTTGGACTACATCACTGCGTGCACGCAAAATAAAACTGCTGTAAGCTAACTTTCAATCTTTCTGCTTCACTACTGCGTTTCGATGCTTGCATGTTTGAGCTTTTCGATCGGCAGAGCGTAATGTAAGCATTAGCAAGAAGTTAGACTCTCTTGCTTAAAGCTCTCTTCCTGTTCGGCTTACAAGTTGTGAGCGCTCTCATATGTTAAATTGAAGCACTCTCTCTCACTTGCTCTCATTTAAATGCGCTGGCCGCTGACTCAATTTGATTGGTGCATAAAGTATTATTCTCTTAAATTGATTGCTTTGCTGTATGCTAATAGTTTGATGTGTGTTTCGAATTAATTCCATTAAAATACACATACATATTTTATTGTACGGTGTTAAAATACGCATTTATTGGCATTTACAGAATTATACAGCTTTAACTGTGTAGTGGAAAGTCAGTTAAATTCGTCATTCTAATGGCATGACCAGTTGCCATATAGCGAACAATGTAATCTAATCCCTTTTGGGACTCGGACAAAGGCTGTGCGTGCCGTGTCCCAGAGCTTTACTGAGTTTTTCTCCTGCCTGTCATTCGATGATGCATTGAACAGGTTCTAAATGAATAATAGAGGAGGTGGAGAGAGAGAGAGAGTGGGAGGGGTGAGGTATGTTTGGGTTAGCTGTAATCCATCAACAGCAGTCAGGCTGAGTGCTGACGGGAGCCATCAAAAAGCAGCCAATAAAATGTCCTGTCCTATCGTGTCCTGTCCTGTTCAGTTCTGTTGAGTCCTGTTGACCCTGGAGGAATCGCTGCCAATAGCAATACGAGCTCCATTAGAATACATATTTGAAAAGCCCTAAAAATGAAAACCAACCCACCCCCTACGCTGCCCTATAAAAAAAACGTACGTGAAAAGCAGTCCGTGCATTTCCGCGCTCTCACCTGTAATCACGGCCGCATTTCATAAAAAATAAACAAAAAATTTTATTTAAACATTTTACATTTTGAATGCTCGAATGAAGTTCAATAAATTTACATCAAAGTAAAAAAATGCCAGAAAAAACTCAACTAAATTAAAGTCAGACTTGAAGGCATTCTCATTCAGGCATAACATTGGGAAACCTACCGTATGTGTGTGTGTGTGTCGGGACCCAGAATCCAGAGTCATGTCACGGGGTCAGGCGAAGGCACAGCTGCCATTGATAGCAAGCGACAGTGCTCAGTCGCCGTGTGACCTTTGCCCCTGGAAAAGCCCAAAACGCGGGAAAAGCTCAAGCTGCCTGTTGGGCACCCCAAAAAAAAAAAGGGTCTACACTAACCGTAAATTAAACCAATCTATTACGAAATTATGACGTTTAATTTGCCTGCAGCGCAAACAAATTTTAGCTTGTTTTAGCCTTTTTTAAATTTCGAGCTTTTATTTGAAAATCATTTTTTATTTTTCTTATTTTTATTGAAAACCGAAAACCTTTCAAGAAATCACAACTCAATTTATATTTTTTAAGACACAGTTTATTGCCTTTTTATATTTATATTTTAAAAAAAAGGTTGTCATCAGTGTTGACATTTTAGCTAGATTATAGCCAAAATAAAATAATATAATTTGCATAAAAATTTATTAAAATATATCGTACCCTTTATTTATGCTTTAATTAAAAGAAAACTCAATTCTTCAGTGCTATCATTTTGGCTTATTTAAAGCTAGTTTGTGTGATAGGTACTTTAATGTCATTAAAATAAACTAAATAAAATTAAATGAATGAAAAACAATAAGAACATATATTAAGAATGTTGTGATTTGAATTAGAACTTTTGAAAAAAAATATTTTAAATATGTTTTAAGGCAAATTAAAATAAAATAATAAGAGTATAAATTTATTTGAAATTAATATAATATTCCAAAAGTGATATCAATATATTTTATTCAAATTGCTTAACACTAAATGCCTTTAAAAAAATACTTAGCTTACCAATATTTTAAATAATAATTTCCTAGCTATTTCTAGCTATTAAAAAAGCGCACTTCAAACCCACTTCAAGCACTAATTTTATACCAAATTAGTGTCACTTGTCGTAACAACCACCCTTTTTCTGCCAGTGTATTTAGTGTATTGAGGCATTTAAAGAATGCTTTGTATTATTATTTCTGCTACCATTTTTATTGTTGTTGTTGTTTTTTTGTTTGGGCCCATTTCATTTGCATGCCAAATCCGCTATCGACTAATAGACATAGACGTGGCCCTTATTTGACTTGGCCATTTGGTTGAATTGGTTTTATTCTCGGCTCATATCTATATCTACAGTAATGGCATGTCGCTTTTAATTTGGCCAACGATTTATAAATTCAGAATGCTCCAAAGCCACGCAAGTTGTGTGTGTTTTCCCGAGCTCCCTGAGTTTTTCCTCCCAAGTGACTTTCCAGTTCATTTTCAATAAAAACAAAGGAGGCGTAAGACACGCAGGGAGTCGGTGGCACAAGGGAGGGAGAGAGGGGGGAGATGGTGAGCGAAAGAGAGCGACAGAGAGACATCTTCATTGTGCTTATCTGAGATTGTCTTAAGCACACTTCTCTGCTGTCTTTCGAGGGTATATTTCTATTATGTGAATTTTTTTCGTTGTGTTTTCTTGGCCCACTCGACTTCTGGGCTTTAAAGCTGCGTGGTCTTGGCGGCAATGCCAGCAATTAGCCAGTAAATCCAACTGCCATTTAATTGTTATTAATCGACAGGGAGAAGCAGAGTGGTAGTGAGAGGGAGGGAGGGAGACGGCGCATATTAGTGTCGTAGACTGTGAAATTAAGTAATATTTATGTTGGCAATGCGTTTGCTTAACGGAAGTTCGAAACGATTGACGCCCAGCAGATTATGTCACTCACTACAGTCAACGCCCAGTGCTGCTCCTACTCCTTCCTCTACTCCCCTAGTGCCCGGCTGGGCACATCCATTAATAACACTGGATTTTCCACTTGAGGTCTGACAATGCCAGCGGCAGCACTCAACATGCTTCAAGTGCGTATCCGTGTCTGTGTCCACAGCCACATCCACATCCATGTCCATGTCCATGTCCTTGTCCTAGTCCTTCTGCTGCTGTCGCTCCTGCTTCAAGCCTGCCTTCAACTTCAATTAATCTCACACGCTTTTTTGGGCTTTAAGTAAACCCTACTTTCCCTACCAACTATGGCTCTCCCCTCTCCCTACCCCCTGCTCCTCCTCCTTCTCCTCTGTTCTAGGCCCATTGTTGCCTGTCTGTGATTTCAATTAAACGCGCTAAACTTAGTTATGAACATAAATGCCACTCGTCAAATGGCAATCAATTAGTTAACGCTTTTTAGCAGAAGACCACACAGCGCTGCCACCTTTTTTAAGCTGTTGACAGCAGAAAAAGGCTAAAAATAGCTAAAGTTTGTTAAAAAGCGTGAAATTTATAAGCAGCAGAAGGAGCTAAAGAATTTCTAAGCTACAAATTTACTTTTAAAATTATTTTAAGCTCTACCATAAGTAAAATACGATAAAAACAAGCTAAAAATAGCTATTTTATAGCAGCTTTCACGGCTAACTTTATTTAAAAACTTAAGCTTAACAATAAAGCCAAGTTATGGCGAATTTAAATCAAATTTTGACTGTCCGACTTTGACTTTAGCTATAAATAAGCCAAGTTGACAGCACTGTGCCTAGAACTGACATAGTTGACATCCAGTTTTTTTGTTGTTCTGCGCTGTGTGTGTGTGTGTGTGGGTGGGAGAGAAATTACTCAATTACGATATTAAATTTAATGCCCAGGACAAGGGCAAACGAGGTCGCTTTTGATCGCACTAAAAGCTTTAATAACTGTAAATTGCTTTCACTGAGTTTTGACAGCAAAAGCGTCTGCCATCTAAACTCCCCGACCCCCCCACACCCACGCTATGCCCACAAACAGCTGCTACCTGGTCGTCTCACCTGCATGCCAACGTGGCACTTCTGCCCCTTCCACGCCACTTCCCCCTGTCCAACTGTACCACCTGCCTTGCCCTCCCCTCCCCTCCCCTCCTCTTCCCTTTGTCCTACTCACCTTTAACTCTGGTATTTCCATTTCGCTGCGGCGCGTGACCAAATATTTAAGGACTCTCGACGTGAGCAGCACTTTGAGTTCGAATCCCCGAGTCGAGTCGGTTTCGCGCCAGTTCCACTAACTTGGCTGCACGATATCAACCTACATTCCAATAATAATAATAATAAGAATAAAATAATAATAGAATTTGAAGCTGGCAGCTACAACGCTTAAAATCCAATTAAAGTTCACTTTAACAAAACGGCGAGCCGCGAGCGTTGTGCTCGGCTCAGCCATTAACTAATGCCGAAATCCGCTTACAAACTTAATACTTGCACCTGTTCAAGAAAAAAAAATAAGGGAAAAGGGCTGCCTTTGGGCAGAAAAGCTGATTTGCTGTTGCTGCCGGGAAAGCGCGAAACGTGAAAATTATTTGGAATTTCAATATGCCAAGGCTGCAAAGTCTGTAAACAAAGCTAAAAAAATTTATAGAAATAAAAATAAAGGTTAAAAACTAATTCATTTATTATGATTTACTTTTATAAACCTTAAATAAACATTGTTTTCAATTTAATTAACGTTTTTAAACACAATAAACAACTTTTCTTAATTTTTTTCACAACAATCGCCTTTTAAATTTCGCGCCCAAAAGTAACTGCTGACTACTTTTCTCATATCGATACCTTAAGCACATGTAAGTATCGATAGCACGTGCCAAGCAGTCAACGATAGCTATCGATACGCTCAGTAGACAACGACCTATCGGGTATTATTTGTTATTCTTTTGACTATATAAAACAATGCAATGAACGCCATAAAGGTAAGTTATATATTAACAAACTAAATTTTAATTAATTTAATACGTTTTACAGATTGAGTTTGCAGTAAAAGTGAGAAAAGATGACAAGAACTACGTGGAAAGCCTGCAACAGGCGCTGGCGGGCATGGGCCAACTTGAAATAGACCCCGTCGAGGGGCGCGTGGTGATACAGACAACAGCGCCATGGTCCAAAGTGCAGCACAAAATCGAAGGCACTGGACGTACGGCAGTGTTATCTGGCTTTGGCGGTCAATCGGCGGTGGCACTGATCAATACCACCGGCTGTGTGGTGGACAAGACACCGGTGCAGGGCGCCGTGCGTTTCACCACAATTGCTGCACAACAAGCGGGTGTTGTTGTTGATGGTGTGGTCGATGGACTAGAGCCAGGACTGCATGGCTTAAACATACATGAAAACGGCGATGTCTCTCAGGGCTGTGCTTCCGTTGGTGGCCACTACAATCCACGCAAATCCCCACATGGCAGTCGAGACGCTTCGCCTACGGAACGTCATGCTGGTGATTTGGGTAATATACGTGCCGATAAGACGGGACGTGCCACATTCCGCTTTGTTGATCCCGTGCTGGAGATGTGGGACATCATAGGCAGATCCGTTGTGATTACAGCTGACGCTGATGACTTGGGTACCGGTGGCAACGCTCAAAGTCTCATCGATGGCAATGCGGGTGATAGGTAAGTAAAGAGAGCAGAGAAAATCTGAATTTTATACAATTTATGTTCACTCTCTTAGAATTGCTTGTGGCATCATAGCGCGCTCTGCGGGAGTTCTGCAAAACTTTAAGAGAATCTGCGCCTGCGACGGCGTCACGCTTTGGGATGAGAGAAACAAGCCGCTTGCGGGCAAACAACGCTCCCAAAAACTGTAAATAATGTAGTTTGATTTGCATTTTATTTGTTTCTATCTTAATAGCTGGGTAAATATATATATTTGTTTATTTTAATTATGCTTCAGTTTCCATTTACTTCTTGGCAGCTTTGAGGCGGGTTAATTGCGCTTTGCACTTGGTTTTGTAGGCCTGTACGAGTTTTCCACCTGGCGATATGGCAATTGCAGCATGAATCTACAAAAATATTGACAGTAGTTAAAATGTTATCGTATATATTATCTACGTACCTCGAGATAATCAATTTCCTGTTCGTAGTGCACGGAGTCATCCAAAATGTTGAGCACAACTTGAAACTGTTCGTTTGTTAGCAGATAAGTCATTTCCCCTATGTTCTGTTTGTACCACTGTGCATAATTGTCCAGATTCTTTTGCACATTCTCTGTAGTTGCCGCCACAGCACGTGCCGTGAGCAACAGATGCAACAGGGACAGTTGACAGCCCAAGCTGGCCACATGCTGCAAACGACTCTTCAGGTATTCTAGAAGAGCATTTAAAGTTTTATGTGACTCTCTTATTTCTGTGTGTTCTCTTACTCTTAGTAAATAATGTTGTTTCTGCACTGCAGCAACTGGCAATGGACTGCACCAGAATGAGATAGTATTTCCATTGCCGAAAGTCAGCCACTGTAGACAGTCTAAATAGATAGTTGAGTGCCGCTTGTTGGTGTCCACCCAGCAGCTAAAATTAATTTAGTGCATTACAACAGAGTTTCCTTGGTCTCTTTTTGACACTTACCTTTTCGCTTACACTCTTAACAAATGTGAGTTCGTCGACGCCTTCGTTAATCCAGCTGCTAAAGTGCTGGAAGGCCAGGCTGACATCTGGCACCTCATGCAAATGCAGCAATACGCTCAAGTGCAGCTCCAAACAGACATTAGCTAATACTTCATCTATTGGAAATACGTAAGAGAATTATAAGAAAATGAATGTTACATGTAATTAAAGAGAGCGAACGAGTGGGCTGAGTTTAAAACTAAGCTAAGCGCATCTTACGACTCGCCGTACAGTAATGCACATTGTGTATGCTAAGTAAAGAGTGCAGCACTTAGATCAAAGCGTAACTCTATGTCTCTCTCTTAAAAGCTCGCTACGGCATTAGTAGCCGTGCTAATTTGTAGACTGTTGACAGTATGTGTGTGGTCCCTATTGTGTGTGTGTGTGTGTACGATTAAGCTTGGTCACTGAACTGCACTCTATGCTTAGAGCGTAACTCACGACTTGTCTCCTTTTCAGTGTTAACCAGTGCGTTGCTTGAAGCGAAGCTCATGTTTAAAAATTCAAAGCCAAAATACCTGGTAAAGATTGCCTCAAGTGCTCCAAATATTTTAAATCGCTAATCTTTGGATTCTCCGCCAGCGCGTTATATAAATTCCTCAAAACGCCTTCAAGCATGTTACGCAGTTTTATAGTGTTTAACGAGTCTGTGAATTAAAAACAAATGGTATTAAAAAATATTTAATTTTTTCTAGACAGCTTGGCTTACCCCAATGCGCCGAAATAAATAAATTTGATAGCAGATCATGTTCGTTTTGCAGAAACTCAATTAATATTAATTGCAGCTGCTCTTCGTCCTGCATGCTAAGTGTAATTTAAATGTTTAATTAATTAAACTAAATAAGTTTTAAATATTACCTGCAAATATATTCGGTGGCTGTGAGAATTCTTTGTTGCTGCAATTGGCGCAACACACGAAAGCTGCCAAAATTTAATGGTAATTGGCAAAAGTACTTGGCCAACAGCAGCTGAAAATTAAAGCATTTAAAGTTAATAAATGAAATTAAACAAAAATTAAAACAATTCACCTTTTCCATGGCGTTTAAGCATTTGAGTAGTTCCACTAGGCCGCCAGCAGCCAATTGGCTAACTTGTGAACGTTCACATTGTGTTTTCAATACCTGTTAAAATAATTATTAATTCATGTGCAAAGATAAATTTATAATTGCATTACCTTGCAAGTAAATCCAAAACTGTTGCCAATTCGCAAACTCATTTAATTCCGTCTGCCGCTTAAACTCAAAACAGTGTGTACACACCGAAGTTTGCACAAATTAAATCAACCATCGATACTCACTGTATCGATACGTTGTTAGCATCGATAGTTTTGCAACACTATCGTTTTCAAATAAAAACGTTAGAAATATGAAATTAAAACTGCAGCTCAACTAATTTGTTATTAAACGAGTTTCAATAATTTGTTAATCGACTTTAAATTATTTGTAAGTCATGAAAATTGGTGTGACAATAATTTGTTTACTTAATTCTAATAATAAGCTTGTTTATTATGTAGGTGGATGAACAATTAACGTGTTCTCTACACGCAAAGGGCGTTTCACTGATTTACACTCCAATTATCTAATTACAAAAGACAAAGAGATGCCAATCAGTGAAACTGAAGTGTATAAATAAATGTTTTTTAATGTTGAAATCACAGTTTAAGCCAAAATGAAGTGCCACACAGCTGCGATATTAACCATTTTAATATGTTGCCTTATACCATTGAGTACGATCTTTGGCAAGGTAAGTTAAAGTTGTAAAAGTCCCAAACTGAATTAGTTTATAATAAGAAATTCTATGAAAGCTTAGAAGCAAATGTATGTCGTGACACAAATTGATATAATAACTGAACCTGGATTTCTGCTGAAAGCCTCGCTGAGGTTGTTTGGACGGGATCAGAAGCTGAATGGAACGGTGACAATTCTGGAGGATCTGTACGATGATGTGGTACTTAAATTGGAGCTATTCTCCGATACGCAGAGAAATGGCGAGTTCAAGCCAATGGCTCTGGAGCTACCCGTAATGGGCTTATGTACCAGCTTGAAGACCTACTATCCACGGTTTATTAAGGACTCGTTTATAACCAACATTCATACAAACTTCGAGTTCAACAATGGCGACGTGTGTCCTTTGGTCAAAGGAACCTATTGGCTAAAGGATATTTTAGTGGAGCCCACGGGCTGGGTTAACATACTACCCACGGGGTTTATTAAGCTACAGGGTAGTTTATTAAGAGATGGACAGTTTGGTGGTTCATTCGCACTGATTGTAAACATACAAGCAGCAATGTTCAATGCTTAGTTTTAAGTAAATTTTATAATAATAATTGGCAGCACTGTTCCCTAGACATTTCAAGGATAATTCCCCACACTAAACAGAAAGCTTTGAATTTCATTCATGCGAATTTAGCGACTAAAGCGCAGAGCAGAAGCAGAATTTCAGTGTAAAGCGTGAAACGAAGAAAAACAATGGACTCACAAAAGCCGGAAACTTGACGAACGCAGGCGCGTGGAAGAGCTTTCACAAAGCTCAGGTGGTGTTAAAGCTTTCGCTGAGACGGGATAATAAAAAGCTGCGCTGCGAGTTGAACTTTGCGCAGTCTGACTGAAGATTTCAAGTGAGTGAACGCAGTGAAAAAACAGCAGAAACCCAAAGATAATGTAACACGCAATAGCAGGCAGAGTTAAAGGAAAACAGTTAGTTAAATTTGGCTTTAAACAAACTAGTTAACACTGGCACAGTTCAAGCACTGAGTGGCAGTTAATTGAGGTAAGCAAAGCACTTGAAAATAAATTTATAACTGTAAGAAATTGAAGCTGAAATTGCAGTTGATTCAAGGTTGTGTGTCATGTGTGTGCTTTTCGATTTTTCATGCCGCCAGACAATGGCAACTTGAACGCAGCACACACAGCACAGCGAGTGTGCGAGTGTGTGTGTGTGTGTGTGTGTGTGTGTGTGTGTGGGTCAGTGAATGACAAAATAACTAAATTGATAGCTACACGTCAATCGCTGGGTTTCCTGGCTAATTCATGGCCATTCAGTTGCCTGTTTACTCAATTAGATATCAGTTTTCTAGGGAATAGCAGCCAAGTTCTGTCTGTTGGCCATCAGCAACAACCTCCACTTACCCCTCATCACTCCCCACTCTGCCCACAAATTATCTGTTTGCTCGTCCTTATGGCTTTGTCCATTTTGCCTGCTGCGTCGTGTTAATTTCACTTCAATATGTGCGCTTGCCCCCTAAAAAAGACCACTAAGAACCTTCCTTCCCCTACTAGCCCCTAGCTCCTCCACCCAGCCTTTGGATGACGCCATGTCAGTGCAAACTTGAGCGTTCCATCATTATTCGAGGACACTCCGTGTGCCCAGCACACTTGTTCCTCTATTTACTCTAAGGATATAAATGATATCAGCGGCAAACAACTGTCGGTCCCTCCCTCTCCCTCTCCCTACTTGCTCTAATTGCTACCGCAAAAAATATGATATAAATTTACCTACCTTTGTGTACCTTTGACTCCACCAAATCGATTTGCATTTTCATTTTCCTCAGCTCAATTTTAAATATGTGGAACATCAACAATTTTATGACATGCAACAGTTGAATTCGGTTTTCTTTTTATTTAAACTTTTTATGAGCCATGTCATTTTGATTTTATGACATTTGTTTATATGCAGCTCTTAACTTTAAAGTCGCGGCAGCCAGTAAAAGTGCTAAGAGCAGCCATTAGCTTATTAATGTTTTTTAAACTTCAGTTTAAATTTGGTAGCAGCGACTTGAAGCAAACTGCATCCTGTGAGTCCTTCAAAGGGGTAGCCTTGTTTTATTAATAAACTATTTGGGTTATTAGTCTATGCATGATACCTTAACCTATTTATGCAGTTATAACTTGAGACAGAGCGAGGGAGAAGGGAAGTTGCCTTCAAGGTACTTGC
This sequence comes from Drosophila acutilabella, assembly GCA_035046005.1. Classification (NCBI taxonomy): domain Eukaryota; kingdom Metazoa; phylum Arthropoda; class Insecta; order Diptera; family Drosophilidae; genus Drosophila; species Drosophila acutilabella. The sequence goes on along the minus strand of JAWNOK010000024.1, from coordinate 6,578,646 downwards.
TCTGGGTCTAAATTTAGCGACTGTCACTTAATTAGTTGCTAATGAATTTCAGGGTCACAGCAATGGAAATTTACTTTTTAACTGCAATAAAATTGTAGAACTGCAAAAGGGAAATCTGTGCAGTAAAAAATTGGAATTAAGGCAGCAGATTGTGCTAGAAATGCTTTACACTTATGGCCATACAAATAGCAGCGAGTAGGCAAATAGGCAAATAAGCAAACAGACAAACAAACACGAATTTAAAATTACTCCACTTTGCATGCAATCAATCTAAATACACACACTCACACACACACACAAACAGTTTGTAAAGTCAACAACAATTAGAGTTTATTGTCTGCAAATATTTGAAAAAAGGTGTGAAAAGTAAGTGAAATGGGGAAAGTGAAAGGGAAGGCATAGAAAAAACTTAAATTGATTACAATTGTTGGTATTTATATATGCCTTTAAGGAAGCATATACAGTAGAATCCGGTTATAACGACACTTAAGGGACCGACGATTTAACGTCGTTATATCCGGTAGACGCTTTAACCGAAAGGAGACCAACGTAGACTAAGGAGAAGGGGACCAACCAAGTTGCAATGACCGGACGTACGCTTTAACCGGAGTCGGTATAACCGGATTCTACTGTAGTTAGTTATATATTGTAATGCATTTTAAACAGTTTTTATTTATTTATCTAAGCAGCCTCAATAGTTTAAGAAACTTATAGTTTAGATATTTATCATAAAGTTTAAGCAGACTGCATGAGTGCTGGGAAATCAGTTTGTCAACTAGCGCAGGTAATCAGCTACAACCTGTACACTACGCCCACCTCTTCCTCTACCCCCTCCGCCACCCCTACCCCCTCCTCTTGCCCTTTTGTTTGAGGTTACTGCAGAATAATAACCAGGTTCAACTAGAGCACAAGAGCTTTGAAATGAGCCCAAAGCGTTAAGTGGCTTTTGTGTAATCTGCATGACAATAAGGCGAACAGCGTCAAGAAGATGTGTGTGGGTTTAGAGGCAGTGGGAGGGTGTAGGGGTAGCGGTGGGAGTAGGGTTAGGGGCTGGTCTAATTTAAAAACCAGAGCAAGTGCGCGACACGCAAAAAAAACTATAAATATTACAGCTGAGCAGGTGTATGTGTGTGTGTGAGATAAGTGTGTGCAGTCAAAACGCAGGCAATTAATAAGCATAAACTTATGTGGCGTTGTACACGGCGTATGCGTAATATGGCAAACGTGGCACGCGCCGTTATAATGGGCCAGGACAAGACACGTGCCAGCGCTTTGTTTCGTAGGCTGTGTGTGTATGTACAGAGGTGTGTGTGTGTGTGTGAACTGGCTGTCAATTTGTGAACTCACAACTGCGATTCACATTAATCATGCGACTCCCAGGTGTCTCAACTAATGAAAACTCTATTACATGTGCCCATCAATCAATCAATTAATTTACAACTTTTAGTTAAAAATTAATTGTTAATAAACTTTAATAATTTTTACAAATTATTTGCAGCTTGCGGTGTCTGTGGCTTTACAGCTGATTAACAGGTAATTAACAATTATAAACTTATTTTTGATTGATTTTATTTTTAAAAATTTGCATGTACTTAAAAAAAGTAATTAAAGTTAATTGACTAAATTTTGTGGTTGAAATTAAAGCAATTAAAACTGTTTAACTTGTGAAGACTCTACTGTAATTTTGGCTAACTATAACTTGTCTCCCCTCTCTCTCTCTCTCTCTATCTCTCTCTCTCTCTCTCTCTCTCTTTGTGTGTTACCTGGTGTTTGTGTCTCTTTCGCTCTTTTAACCACTTTCCTTGCATCAAATGTTGTACAACCAAAAACTATCCCAAAAAGGCCTCCAATGCCCAGCGCTAGTACTGGTAATCGCGTGTATCTATAAAAAGAGGGGCAGTAATTTACCGTTATGGCTCCATTCAAACTCAAATTTCGCATGGGCAGCTCGCGCAGCACGAGCACCTCGCAGGAGCACGATCCCGATCCGACGGTAAACGAGGCGCTGCTGGGCAGCCAACAGCAGCAGCAGCAACAACAACAGGAACTGGATCAACAGCAGCAACAACAACAACAACAGGCAGTTGGTGCCAGCAGCTCGACAATTGATTCAGTTGATTGCAACAGTCTTGGCTCAATGAGCGAACGGAAGCTGCTGATTCCATCGAATCCCAATAAGGCAGCCAACAACAGCAACAGTTTGCGTATGGGTAAGAGTAGTAGTAGAGCCATTAATACACCCCCACACACACACTTGTACACTCCCACACACACACTTCTTTAATTGGTGTCTCTTTGCTGCATGAGCAGACTTCCATTTGGTTGCCTCATTATGTTGCCAGTCGGAATTGTGTTGCAACAATGGGGAAATCCCCTTTTGTCTTGAGACGCACAATGCATGACCCAAAAAATAAAAGCACACACACATTCAGTCTGCAATCACTTTCTGCCTACACTCAGAGAAATTCGTAGGTCTTTAATTACTTTGTGTTGCACTTTCAAATCGACGGTTTTTTATTGCTGTTAAGGCAGTCAACTTTGATTACATCTGTTATCCTTTTTTTTGATTAGTTTTGCTTTTAATGTTTCATTTCTAGCGTTCCATTTTCATGTTTCACTTCATTTGATTTCTTGGTACATAAAAATTTAAATCTCTTGGAGTTTTCTGCAGATGTTGAGCATAAACAAATTCTAAAACTGTTTCCACAATTTCTACTAGATTTATTAACATTTCGGTGTCCCAAATTCCATCATTCCACCCTACTTCATCATCGGTTTAATTTTCCACCGTTTCAATCTCCAAATTAATAATTATCTTCCATTTATTTAGCTATTTCGTGTTCCAAATGCCATCGTTTCACCCCACTATATCATCTGATTTATCTCCCACTGTTCCTATCTTTATATTTATGATTTCAATCTACATTATTCTTCTCTTCTGTGTCCCAAATTCCACTGTTCCACCCCATTGTATCATCTGATTCATCGCCCACTGTTCCTATCTTTACATTTATGATTTTCCTCCTTTCGCATTCCACTGTTCCACCCCACTATATCATTTGTTTCATCTCCCACTTTTCCAATCTTTAAATTTATGACATTCCACCCTTTCCAACAAGATTATTCATCTATTCAGTGGTTCAAATTCCACCGTTCCACCTCAGTATATCATCTGTTTCCTCTTCCACTGTTCCAATCTTTAAATTTATAATATACCACCCTCGCCAACTAGATTATTCGGTGTTCCAAATTCCATTGTTCCATTATTCCCCCACATCCCCATTTCCTTGCCCATTTCCCACCCAACTAAGATTACATTTTATCTAATATTCAGTTAGTTCACAAGCAAAAGCATATTTAATGAGTGTATGCAAGTAATAACGGCACTTGCATGACAAAAACCCCCCAAAGGGCACGCCCAACGCCCACTCTATCTACCCCATCTACTCAATCCCCCAGCCAATCAGCTACAAATAGATAAATAATTTAGAGGCTAATTTGCATGCTCGATATTCAAAATGTGCAATTTACAGGGTATGTTAATTCGAGTCGCACGCCTTGCATCAACGAAACGCCCCCCGCGGAGAGCAGCAATTTGCCCACGACACCACCGCCCACATATGAGTATGTGTTAGAAGAGGTAGGAGCTGAGGTGATAGGTCAAAGCAGCATAGCAATAACTAACTCTCTCCCTCTCTCCCGCTCTCTCCCGCTCTCTCTCGCTTAGAACACACGCTTCTCGCAGCAGCAGCAGCGTCAGCTGTCGTCGGAGCAGAGCGCCACGCCCAATCAGAACAGTCGACGCAGCTCGGGGCATAGCTCGCGGCAGAGCGGAGCTCAGCTGAGCGCCAACTTGGAGCAGATGACACTAAACGATCGAAGGAACAGCAACAGTAACAGTGACAGCGAAATTGACATCGACATTGATATCGATATCGATATCGATAGCAACGATATATGCAACGATCCCGATTGCCAGCAGAACTACAACAACAGCAGCTGCGGCAACAGCAACAACATTAACAGCAACAACAACAACAACAGCAGCAACAACGGCACCAACAACAACAACAACAATCACCACAATCTCCAGCACGAGGCACAACACCCAGCGGACGAGGCTGGTTTGCGTGTGGGCGTGGCAGCTGACCGAGGCAGTGAGCACGAGGAGAGCACTTTGAGTGTCAACGAATTTTTGCTGGAAACGGAAATGGATTCCAACCACGAGGGAAAGGACTACACGGGCAAGGACTGTGGCAGCAGCGACGTCAACAGCGAAGGCGATGGCGACAACGACACGCAGCAGCCGTGCACAGATGAGCAGTGCACCCAGTGCAATGAGCAGGGCTCTCAACTGGGGCAGGAGTCCGAGGAGGATGGCGAGGAGCCCTCCACCAGCAACGCTGCGCGTCACAACTTCTACGATCCGCTGCTCAATCGCTACGGCAATGAATGTAAGCTCGACTTAACTAGGATTTCAATCTCTGTTACTCTACTAATCCTTCTTTTCACCCACCTCTAGCTGGCTGCTCCAATGGCTCGGGCACAGACTGCACTGAGGCCTGTTGTGCCTCGGGCTCGTTGTCCGGTTCGGTCGCCTCTCGTTCGCGTCGTGGTCGTCGCCAGCAGCTGCAGCACCAACAGCAGCAGCAACTGCAGCAGGAACAGGAGCAGAGTTGCCTGCTAACGCCCGAAATGATGAGCAACAAGACATCCAAGGAGATCTACAAGGATCTGGCCAAACAGTGGGGCATCACCTGCAAAATGTCCGAGAGCTGTCGCTGCATGGACTGTCAGAGTCATTATTTCCACTGTGACTACGATGACGTAAGTTGGGGGTCTTCAAACTTGAGGGTGTTTTGAGGGTTTTGAGCGCTTTTTCCTAACGACCACGAAATTAAGCAAATTTAGGGTACATTTTTTAACCTAAGTAGTGACAATATTTATCCCAATGCATTGAGTTTAAAAATAAATTTACTTGATTTGATTATTATATTTTAACACAGTTTTTTCTAAACTTATTTTAATGTAAAAAAAATATTTATTTATTTTAAAAATTAACGCTATTAATTCTGCATATAAAATTATATATAAAATCTCGTCTAAGCTTTCGAAAAATTTAGAAATATTTATTTAATATTTTTATAATCTTCCTGTTATTGTTATTATTTATAATCTTCCTGTTTCTTATACACAGTTTAATTTTCTATATGTCAGTCAGGCTAAGTTTATTTTAAATGATTACCACGCCCCTTACCGCCCCCGCAATAAGCAAGAAACCAAACACACCTCGGAAAAATTTGTTACGAAAACACGTCACAAAGTTTACATTTGAGCGCAATATCAACGCATGGGTGCAAGCAAGACAGAAACATACAAACATATGTTCAAACGTTTTCGCTGCCTGTGTGGCGATCAATGGTATACACACATACATATATATGTGCATATCATGCGAAATGTCGTAACAGGGAATGCATTACAAAATAAATCACAACTCATTAACTAGCTTAAGCAGACTCCCACTCTCTGCGCTAATTGCGCTCAGAGATCCCTGCCGCTGTTTGTGTGAATGTTCGCGAACGCCAGCAGAGCGCACGAACGGTTTGTGTGTTTGTTCGCTGCCGTCTCTAACACACACACTCTCAGACACCCGCTCTGTATTTAAATTGCGCTCAGAGATCCCTGCCGCTGTTTGTGTGATTGTTCGCTGTCGTCTCTAACACACACACTCTCAGACACCCGCTCTGTATTCAAATTGCGCTCAGAGATCCCTGTCGCTGTTTGTGTGAATGTTTGCGGACGCCAGCAGAGCGCACGAACGGTTTGTGTGTTTGTTCGCTGTCATCTGTGGCGGGAACAAGTAGCACTCTCTGTTTACGTATGCTCTACTCTCTACACTCTACTCTCTATAATTAGATTTAAATTACAGTCTGTCGCTTCCTGCTGATTCTGATCGCCTGGTGTTTCACCCAAAGAAATCTTCGATTTTTGGTCTTTCGCGGCAATGCAAAAATTATTTAACATTGTCTTAACATTAACATTGAGTTAACATTAACATTAATTATTTTCCGTAAACTGGGCCCTTGTAAATTCTGTTGTATCTTACTGTGGATTTCTTTTCGCCTGAGAATTCAACTGGGAATTTGCATATTCCAGCTGTAATACCAGGCGAACAGAATTTTCAGTAGATCTCAAATCCAAAATTCAAACTTACCACCAAGTTTAGTCTGGATTGGACAACTATAGCCTATAGTTGTTATAGGACAAATGAGTACGCGGACTTTGTTTTTATATTACTTTTTACTCATTTACTTTATTATAAATATTACATTTTAAAAAAATACTTTTTCTTCTACTTTCGCAGAACGAACACCAGAAAACGGATGGAGGTTTGGGAGCTGGCACGCCCATGTTTATCAGCGAGGTAATGCATGGATCTGGCTGTCAAATATTGTAAGGATTTTCCTAACAGTCGAGGACATCGGTTTTGTATTTCTTGTTTCGACATGATTGCTGAACATTTGTTGTAAAAAAGCAAAAGTTTTCTAGTGAAGCCAAATATGAAATGCTGATTGGAATTAGGAACAGTTAAAAATCTAAGTGATTGGCATTAGATTAACAATAATCGTATATCGATGTTATTTGCACAAATTGTTTGCACAACAAAAAACTAAAGTAGAATTAAAGTTTGCACTGCGTAAAATAGAAGGAAATAATTGAGGTCATTGTGAATTACTCAAAGAAACGAATGGAATGAAACGATAACAGCCAAGTTATCGAAGAGTCAGTTTTTTTTGGAAATCAGTCAGTTCATGGGAAACTAGAATCAAGATTGAGCATTTTATAAAGAAACCCACCTTGGAAATGAACATTTTTAAAAAATATCCTCAAATGTGTTCCATTTTTAGGGCTGAAACTCATACTCGACTTGGTTTATTTGTTAGTTGAACTTAAGATGCTAGCAGCTGTACCCCTTTTAAAACTCGAACTTAATCCATTTCAAATGCGAGCTTGTCATTTCAAAACTTGCACTACAAATTTGTCAAATTAATATGAAATATTGAATATTGAAATATCCATAATGAAATTTATATATATATGTATTTTTCTATAAGATGAAAGACGTTGAATGATGAAGGAAATGAGCAAAGTTTTAGGCATAGAACCGGTTTAAACATAAAATGGCATTCGTGTGCTTTTGGAACACGTACTATCTAGAGATCTAGCGATAAACTTAACAATAGTTTAAGCAACTTGACAATGAGGACAGTGAGCACTTTTGTGCTGTATGAAAAAATGGAACAAAATGCTAGTTTGTATTAGGAAAAAGTCTAGACTCCCCAATTATGGCGATACAAAGTTAACTTTTATTATAAATATTGCTGATATTTTTAGAAAAAACTAAAAAACAATGTAAGCGAAAGTATTTAGTCTGATTTTCGAGTTGGTTTTTGTTTGTAAAGTTTAGGAATATATAATATATATAATACAGTTATATTTCGAGTATGGTTTGATTCAGTTCGCAAAGCATTTAGAACCCCATCCTAAGCACGATACCCCAATAAACTATATAGTACTATATGTATATGTATGTTCCATACTGTCTAATCAAGCGGGTTTCAATCGCGCAGTTATCGAATATATATACACATATATATATAAAAAAGTATAAAGAAGAAGAACCGACTAAGTCTGTTAGCCGTTAGTTGATATTGATTAGTAAATATTTTGCTTATGTATCAATCGAACTAGACAAACAATTATAAATTCAAACATTATACATACTGACATCTAATAAAGATAATATATATATACATATATATATATATACAAAAAAGAAAACAGACTAATATTTAATTTATATCTTTAAAATGCGACTATTTAACAACTTGTCCTCCACGCCATGATCCTGTAAGAGAAAGAGTAGACAAGTTATTGGCTTATATTAGGTAAGTTTATGGAATTCTTTACCTCTGGAAATATTTCGCCATTGTTGTTGCAGAGATTGGTATGCTCATTGCTGGGTGTAGTCTTCCAGGTATTGCATTTTGTGGCCGATTCACCCGGTCGATAGACATACGAATTTTCCAAGTTGGTGAAATCGTAGTGGCAGGTCAAAAAGTGACAGTACCTACCAAAATCGGTTACTACTCACTCTAAATGTCAACTATACGTACCCCTCTTTCTGCTCCTGCTCGCAGTCGGTGCCCGCAACCACAGCACAGCCCACTCGTGACACGCGATCACTGACTATAACCGAAAAGTGACCCAAACGATAGTGTCTAAGCAAAGACATATCAAAAGTGAGGTTAGCTGCAAGGTACACACACTTACTTGTTGGCATCAAAGCTGTTCATAAGCTCATCGGGATCCTCAGCGTGCTGGTATTCATCAAACATGGACTGTAGCGTCAGATCCAAAATGTCGGTAATGCGACGTCTGGCGCTGGCAAACACAAGACCCAGACACTCCCCGACATGGGGAAAGCGCAGCACTGAACGGCAGGTCGAGTGCTTAAAGGAGACAGTTGAGGCATGCAGACGAGCCGTGTACGCCAGCTCCTCATCCCAGATCAGTTCCCGCATGCGACAGGCCGATCTGAAGGTCTTGTTGTTGCTGGTCATTAAGGTACCGCCGGCTAGTTTGTTCCTATACAAGTTGTGATAGTTCAGGAACATTTCACGCAGTTTTAACGTGTCCGGCACGAGACCCACGTACTTTGCCTTGTCGTACAACGGAGGCTGCGAGGGAAATTCTATAAAATTTCGTTCGATTTAACTAATTAATTGCCTGTGTTACCAAATCTTTGTCTATTTGGCAGATAAAGTGCTTCATGCCATTGACATTGCAGTGGTGTGTGGCGTTGTTGCAATAGTTGTAGGCACGGCACAGCTGCAGCAGGAGCAGCAAAGGCAGCAGAGGTGAGAGGCAGTTGGAGCTCATTACAGCAGATTTTTAAAGACAAATAAAAAGTAAATAAAAATTTATATCAAAGTTATTTAAAGTAAATAAATGTCAACTAATTTTGAGCTAGAAAAGTCACTAGTCACTTTAGTCACTAGTCTCAACACATTTAAACTCAAATTACTTAACCTAAGTGAGTTTTTTTTATCTTTTTCCCACAGCTAATTTTACATTTAATATATTACACAGCACTACATAAAAATGGGTTTAAAATGGGTTAATGCGCCTTTCAATCGTCCTGTAATAATAAATACTTTAGCAGAGTTTTGTACACAGTACTAGGACTTACATCGATTATTTTGCCGGTATTGTAACACAGATTCCTATAAGATCCACTGGGATAGGACTGCCAAAAGTCGCACTCAGAGGCGGGCTCTCCCATGACATAAATATCCGAGTTGCGTATAATCAGATTGTCAAAAAAGCAGCTCAGAAAATGGCAGTAACTAAAACGAAAAGTAGTTTACTGATATGTTTAGAGGATTATGGCTAAGCGCTAACCCTTCGGGCTCCTCGAGGGTGCAACCCGTGGCAATCGAGACAGCGCAGCCCACGCGTGAACTCAAATCGAGTGCCATCACAGCAAAGCCGCCCCACTCCCTGTGTCTGTAAAAAAAAAGAGGTATAAACAGTTTGGCTATAGGTCATAAAGAGGTTAAGAAAAACCTACTCTGGATCGCGAAAACAGGAGATGCTATTATCAGGATCCTTCACTTTCTTTGCCTGCTTGAACGCTAATCCCACCGTTTCATCCAAAATATTCATAAGCGTACGTTTTTTAGGCTGGGTTTTCAACATTTTATTGAAATCGTTTACCCAGGGAAATCTGTTAACGCCACGACACTTGGTGCCTTCCAACGTGCAGCGTTTGGCATAGGTACGAGCTAAGTAACCCAATTCCTCATCCCAGATCAGTTCACGCATACGTGAGGCGGGTTTAAGTGTCTTATTCTCATTGGTTACTATGGTGCCGCCGGCGACCTCATTGCGATGCTTATTGATATAGGAGAGAATGGTATTCCTAAACTTGTACGTTTCCGGTATGAGCACCACGAACTTGGTTATGTTTAAGAGCGGTTTCTGTAAAACTAAGTTGGTTTAAATGAATTTCATGGAGTTATTGCATTACTTACCATCTCTGTGCACATAAAGTGCTCCAAGTTTCTAATCGCACAAAAACTGGACTCATTGTGGCAATAGTTGTAGGAGCCCACAAATTTAGGTTCTAACCGCAGCAGCAGCAGCAGCGGCACCAAGTAGACCAGCGTTTCCAGCAACCGCATTATTTAAAATTTAACAAAAAAATTTCTAAAAAAAATTATTAAAAACGATTTGAGTTACAAATCTGAAGCTAAAATCAAACACTTTACTTTAATTTGTTGTATAATTCTTTTCTGTTTTGTATTTTATGAAAATTCAAAGTTCTGTTATTATAATACCATTATCATAATCATTATTATTATTATTATTATTAGTTTATTTATTGCTGGGATTTGTAGGAAGAGTTTTTTATTTTTGCCTATAAATTCATTAAGTTTTTTGTTTATTTGTATGCAATATATATGTATATATATTTGTCTGGTATTGTAAAGTTTTTAAAACATTTATTTTGCTTTTATTTAGTTATTAGTTATTAGTTATTAGTATATTAGCAAAGTTTGAAAATCGAATCTTGAACTGTTGATTGTATTCGTTTTTTGTTTTTTGTTTTTCCTTCTCAACCAATTAAATTTGAACTACACATTTGATAAACAATAAGTTAACAACAAATTAGGCCATGTTGGAAAACAAAAGGTACATTCATTCATTGTTTATATCTTGTTTAAGTTTACATCATTAGCTTATATGTGTATAAAAAAATATTCTGCTTATTTAATTTTATTCAGGGTTTTATTTAACATTCTTCAATTTGCAACAACAATAACAAACAAATTAAGGTATTTATTTATTTCTCGGCGTTGGGGGCGTGTGTCTGTGTAGGCGTGTGTATGCGTGGTGGGCGTGGTTGGGCATCAAAACAACAAAAAATGATCGCCTATGTACAGGTTATAGCAAGTGTCGTTAGTAGCTGTCTCTCACTCTTATTGCATAATAAATATGTTCGTTTTAAGGAGCTGCTAATAAAATATAAATATATTTATATATATATATTATATAGTTTATGTATAAGTTTAAAAGTTGTCAGTACTACATTTGTTGTGGTTTATGTTTAGCTCGATCTTTGAATTGAGTTGAGTTTTCTGCTTGTAGTAAAGGTTTTTTTCTTCTGCTTCTTGTTTATGAAAAGTTATAAACTATTTATGTATATATACGCATAATAAATATATACCTTTGTCCAATATAAGTGTATCATAAATGTAACCACAAAATTTACAAAGTGTTTATAACTTTCCTCATACCCACGTTCGTTATTACTGTACTATTATTAAGTTTGTTTTTGTTTATTAACTAAGTAGTAGTAACACATACATACATACGTTCTAAACCAGGTGTAGGCACATCATTTGCAACAAAAGCGACGCCCACAACAAATGGAAACAAATCTACAATCTAATTAAAGCATTTCTGTGTACACGAGTCTAACTGAAACTTGGACTTAAACTAAGCTTAATGCTATTACTAACATATCTAACTATAATTATATCAATTTAGTTATGTATGTATGTATGGTATATATACACATGCAGGCTGGGGTTGTGAGGGAACTCGAAATCGTACAGACTATAAGACTAGAGAACCTTTCATTTCTATATGTATAAACATGCACAGAGTTCCAATGACAATTTCGTATAAAAAATAGATAACTACACACATATATATATATATATATAGTCTTGGGTACTAGACGCAGGTGGATGAGGCATGCTGCGATACATTCGCAGCTGCCTCCAGATTGAAATCCTTGCTGCGACAGCACATCTCACAGATACGTTTCGTATCCGGATTAAGAAATGTGCAGAAACGACAGCTCCATTCGTTTGGACTCGTCACAATCAATTGCGTGGACACCGGTGGCGGTTGTTTAGCCACAGCACCCGTGCCACTGTTCCGTGTGCGTCCAGTTCCACTCCGTGCATTGGAGCCAGCTGCTCGACCATCAATGGCCGCTGTTTTCAGTGCTGATTTTGTTTTCTTGACACCCGCACTGCTGCTATTGGGTTGCTGCGTTGGTGGCGGTGCCTGAACGACACGTGTCTCACGCTTCCGCTCCAGTGTCCGTGATTTGTCTACAGTTGTGGGTTGTGTGTGCGTCTCGGTACGTCGCTTGTCGACGCTGTTGCTGGCATTGCCGCCATTGGCCAGTGTCATGGAGTCGAGGTCAAGACTCTGTACAAGCAAATCCTCACGATCACCCAGATCCTTGGAGTAGCCAGAACGTTCGAGATTCTTGAACACATAGTTCCAGGACTCGAAACTGCCAACGCCTTCTTGTACCTTGGGTATTAGTGGCGGCGATGCGCTGTTCAGCATTGTATAATCATCTAAACTGGTCGATTCATAGCTAGTCGTATCCGAGATGTTCAGATCACGCTGATGCCTGGCCTCGGCGGCACCAGCAGCTGTCAGGCTAAGACGTTCCCTCAATTCCTTGTGCGTTGATCGACGATTATTGTCCATGGAGTCCTGTAAAGAGGAAAAAGGGGATTTAGTGAGGGAGTAGTCTTGAAACTAATGGATTCTCTGGCTTACCATTAACTGATCACGATGTCGCTGCTGTCTGTCCATGGTGGAGGCTTCTGCCGCTTCCTGTTGTGCGCGTATGCGACTACTTTTGGGCACAGGACGTGCATACACATACATATCCTGCGCCGGCGGCTGTGGCAGAGTTGTGGGCAAATCGTAGCCAGCATACGGCATGGACACTACCTCAGGTGGTGGTGCATAGAGGGCACTATTCATGCCATGCTTACTGCCTATCAGCTGACTACGTGCTTGGCCACGTCGGGGGTCGTAGAGACGCGGATCATTAAAGTCGTGCTGCATCAGCTGAGCGCGCTCATCGAAGTCTATCAAATGATGATCCGTCGGTGGATATGTGCTCTGTCTGTGCTGCATAGCGGCCATTTGGCGTGTACTAGCTGCCACCTGGTTGATGCCACCTCCATGATAGCCACAACTGTGTGGCACTGCACCTGTGGCTGCTGTTGCTGCTGCTGCTGGTGTTGTTGTCGCTGCTGGAGGTGCTGCCGATGGCTTGCCTATGCTGGCATACATGTTGCCCGGCTCAGCATGGGCGTAACCATCGAGGGGTGTGGCATATTGGGTATTCAGCTGACTGGAGATGTTGTAGGGCAGAGGAAACCGATTGCCAGGTGCATTATAGGCTCCCGCGACAGCCGCATAGGAAGCTGAGCTGCCCATGCTAAGGCCATCGAGGCAATCATAGGGTGTCTCATACAAATGGCCATGGCCAAGACCATGTCCATGTCCATGCGCATGTGCGTGTCCATGTGTCAGTGCAACTTGGCAATCCTTGGGATGCTGATCAAACGAATGACGATGCAGCGTGGGCAGCAATGCATGCGGCTCCTGATAGTGTTCCAAGCTGCGTGAGTGCGTCATTAAACCAACTGAAGACTGGGCATGCTGATGTGCAAGCGCATGGGGATGTGAATGCGGATACATGCAGTTGAGATTCGTAGGCGGGACAGGCTGCAGAGGCGGCTGATTGATTGCTTGCGTGGGATGCAGCGCACAACTGTTTGGATTGGGATTGGCATTTGAATTGCCATGTCCATGCAGAGCACAGGCTGCAGTCTGCTCCGGCGCATAGCCATCACAACGATTGGGCGTCAGATTGCTGTACGTGTTCTCTGTCGTATGAAGCAGCTGCTGTTGTTGCTGCTGCTGGTGGAGTTGTTCCTTGCGCAAACGCTTCTCGTGCAGCTTAAAAGACATGTCATTTATGGTCTGAGTCACTCCGCCCACATGCCGTTCACGATAATGGAAAATGTCCTGCCAACTGCAGTTAAAGCCATTGGCACTCAGTCCTGCATAAATGTGCTTCATTATCTGGCACTCCACATAGGCAATCATTGCATCCCGTGAGACATTCGCCACCTGATCGTGACATATGGTACCCTCCAGCACGAACGTATCCTCGGCAATGCGATGATAGCCCATGGCCACAAACAATCTATCCGCATCAATAAGATTCGATTCCACTTCATGCTGATACGAGCCGGAATAAGTCTACAATACAAGATGATTTATATATAACTATTTAAAGGTGTCTGATTAATTTACTTACTTTTAGCATGCGAAATTCCTTGCGCCAGGGTTTGGTGAACAAATTGTGGGCATACTGACTGATGGCCTCGAAGCCCACGATGGCACTCTGGGCCGTAAAGTTCTCCAGACCACAGACGGTGTTCCTGAGCACATGCTTTGTTTCGGGCAAGAAGAATTTGCGATCATGCGACACCAGACTAAGGAACTCCTTTAGACAGCCTTTCAAATAACCAAGTGTTTAATTATTTATGTTAATTGAATTAAATTTAAGTGATTTACCTTCTAGCTTCTTGCGTTCCTCGAGCTTCTTGATGCTCTCCTCCGTCTCGAGGTATGTCCAGTGACGCTGCAATATCTCCTTCCATAGTTCTTGGTGTATATTGCAGGGCATAAAGTCGGACATGTTGGCGAGGCGTGGCATCCAGCAACGCCAAGGACTCTCATTCAATGTAACCACTGTCGCTCCTGCCACAAGATGCAAAGATGGAAAGAGAAATGTTTAAAAGATAGAGGCAAAGGCAATAAGTGGATTCAAGGTTGCACAGATTATTGATTTTTAAAACAATGTTCTTCAAATACTAGATGACGATTACGAGAACTTGTTGGAGGAGTGGCAGCAGAAGCAGGTGGTGGGGTTAGGAGGACCTCTTAAACCCATTTCAAGAGCCTGCCAAGACAGAAAGGGCACAGAATCTGCCAAAATAGCTAGCGACTTGGCGTATGAATCAGCTTCAAGCATGACGCATATTTAGCTATCAGCTCCCACTGTACAAACACACACACACACATACATCGACACATTCCCAAGTGGAATTCAGTACACAAACGCATGATAAGCACAGTGGTGGGCAAAATAATAGTAGCACTTCAAATGCTTCGACATATTTAGCAATAGATCGCAATTTAGTGTTTTTAGTGCTGCTTCAAGCTGCTTAAATATATTTTATAATTTAATAAGGCACTTAAATCTTACGATTTTATTTCTATTTATTTGGAATTTAGTTTGTAGATCAAGTGATCAAGTTACAACTCGTATGCCAAATATTATAAATTGACTAATAACAATTGGATTTTGAATTTATAATGGTTTTTTATAAGTAAAACTATAATTTTGATCGATCAAAAAAAATGTTTTTAGTTAAAACAAACTGAAAATTTTGTATTTCTAGAACTGTTTAAAACCCTCTAAAAATATTTGTATCTAAAATAATTTAATTGGCAAAGGTTCTTCTATTTCCATGCTCATAGCTGTAGCTATGCGTGTGTAAGTGTAAGTGTGTTGGTACATATGTACTCATAACAATGTCCACAAAACTGATAGAGTAAACAAAGGCAACATATTTGTTATTGTTGTTACTGAATTTGTTGCTAGTTGTTGCTGCCTTTAACCATCGACAGCGGCATCGATGCTGATAATAATAATAATGACTGTTTAGTTAATGCTTATCAGTGCCATTTGCCTTACCAGCCACACCACCGCCTATTATACCCCTCATCACCCTCATGCCATGGGTATCAGCTGAGTGCCGGCAATCTTCGCTACGATTATACTTAGTCTGGCTCAATCAATAAACGATATGCAAGTGTGTGGGTGGATGGTGGTCTGTGTGTGTGTGCCTGTTTAATTCTTTCAATATGAATCACAATTTGTGCATAAAGAAAGCAGTTACCAGTTTAATGGCTTAGCTAAAGTATGCATTCCAATAGCTCTATATATATTTAATATTGTTTATAGCTGATTCACTCGCATTGATTTCTTTCGATTTCTGTATTTCCCCTTAAAATCACTGCACAAATTCTGAACAACTTGTTTTCAGCTGCATCAATGCTGTTTTTACAGGGTATTGGCCTGAGTCAAAGCTGTTAACGGTTTTAAAAGCTGATTATTAGTCACTCGCTGACTGCACAGAATGTTCTGCATATACACAAAAATACATATATAACTACATACTTTCATTCATTTTATTCGCATATTGGCCAACTGGCGTCTTGGCCATTTTGCCATTTGGTTAACTCGTAAAACTGGGGGATAAGCTTTTGGCGCCAGAATGCCATTGGGATTATAAACCTTGGTGGAAATCTTATTAGCCTTGGCAGCTGTCCTGCTGCAAGGGATTTTCATGACAAAAGCGCGCGCAAAGGCACAAAAATATATAAAAAATACTGAATTTAAAAGGTAATGAGAGCGACAAAATGTAGAGAGGTGCAGAAGGAAGTGGAGAGGGGAACAGGATAAAGCTTCTGTTCTTTATGTATACCTCGTTGGCGAAATTTTTAATTAAATGAAGCCATAAAGTTGGAAAAGCATTGACCATATGCAGTGCAGCTCAAAGTACGAAGACAAACAAAAGAAAAGAGCAACAACAACAACAACAACAACAAATATAAAACAATTGCAATTTAATTTACATATTTTATTGAGGGCAAAGCAAAGTGCATGAGAGTTGCATGAAACGTGAGATGGATAAAAAGTAAACAACAAACTGAAAGCTGTATAGAAAGTGACCGGTTCAAGACAATAGCAAAGACCGGCAGCGCGAGCGAGAGCACAACAAAGGCAACCAGTGGAAAAGGTGTAAGAGCATAATCAAATGCAGAATAAAGTAAAGAGCATAAGCAAATAAACAAAAGCCTTTGAAGTTTACACTGTAAGCCACTGAAGTTGAAGAGAGAAGGAGAACAAGAAGAACAAAAACACTTACAGCGAAAAAACAAAAAAATCAATAACAACTAAATGAAGTGCAAAACGAGCACAAAACAACAACAACAAGAACGAAAAGAAAAGAAGAAAAATTACACAAAACAGAGACAAGAGCTTGAGATCGTTGAGAAAGCTTGTCACGTATGTACGTACAACTGCAACCCGTTTGCTCTCCCACTCTGCCTATCTCACTCGTTCTCATTCTCTCGCTCTTTAAGCTTTTTCAATGTGAAATATCAAAGTTATGCATTTGCGTAAATATTAAGAAAACAACAAAAACTACGCGTCATATACTTGTTGTTGTTGTGGAGGATGGGGAGGGGGTAACGTAACGGAACGTAGCGCGAGCTTTAACTGCGCCGTTAGCCGTAGGCAATGAGATTGTTGTTGTTGTTTTATTTCCACATGCTAGCGCAAATGAATGTTAATTAAAGAGACTTCATTGACATTGACGCTGCTTACATAGAAAAAGGTTGCTTGTTGGATAAATTTTACAGAAATCACATAAAATTTACATTGCGCTCAGAATATTGGTCATTTATTGATTTTGGCAATACGAACGTAATAAAAATATATGTATGCATGTGTGCACATGTGTGTGTATGTGCTCCCGTTGTGGCCTTAACTTGTATTTAAAGTGGTTTATACTTCAATCTGGCTGTGAGGCACTTGGCGCAACAGTTTAAAGCAGTTTTCTTGGCAAGGTGACAAAAATTGATTCTCCCTGTACGCGTACACATACGAACATATGTATATGAGTATGTGTAAGCATGTGTGTGTGTGTGTGTGAACCGTTAGTTCACAGCCGGCAAAGTGTATGGCAGGGTGTTCTAATTCTTATTTTCAGCCTATCGCTTGCATTACTAAATTTAGCAAGACTCACACACACACACACACACGCATACTGTAGGGAAAAGCAGCATCACAAAAAGCTTATCCACAAACACAATTAACCGGAAACAAACTTACAGAAATTCCTCATCATCGTTGCTCTCGCTGTTTGTTGTTGATGTTGTTGCTGAAGTTGCTGTTATTATTATTGTTGCTGCTGCTGCTGAGTTTATTAATGGTCAGCATCTGCATAGCCGTTAAAGTCAACACACTGTCAAGTAAAGTTGCCGAATATAATGCGTTTCTTTTTGGCGTGGGTGGTTAAACGACTATTTTTAGCACAGTTGCCGACCTTTTTGGTCGTTTTCGACGTACGAACGAGCTGAAAACAGCGAACGGAATGCTTCCGCTTGTTGTTATTGTTTCAATAGCAGCTGCAGGTTTATCGATAGCAATTGCCTGGCAATAGCAATAAGCAGTAGCACAAATTTCATTAGCTTTATCAATAATTGCAAAAAGCATTAAATCACGTACATGATTACTATTTGTGATTATATTCATTTATTCACACACCTTTATTATTATTTATTATGCGCTGCTTTGTGGTCGTGTCATTTTCACATCAAACTAAACTGAAACACTTATCAGCACTGATTTCGCAGAACTCTACAACACTGTTACTTACAATTACCACTATCGATAGCTTGTCGATAACATTCAACGAGGGCTGCAAGCACAACACGCGCTCTTGCAAAACGTAAACACAACATGGATGTTGATCTTGGATTTGCCGAAGAAGCTAGCAATGCCGCCTGGCTGAGTAATCGCTATTTCCCCAGTAAATTGGGCGGACGACCCGCCTGGCTAGAGCTGGAAGCGCTGCCCACGACAGCTCAGCTGCAGTGCAAGAAGTGCCAAGCACAAAAATCTTTTCTCTGCCAATTGTACGCTGCCTACGAAGATGAATACAATTTCCATCGCAGCGTTTATGTGTTTGTCTGCCGCAATGCGGATTGTCAGCAAGCCAACAAGGCAGAGTATGTTGTGGAAATTATTAGAAAAGCATAAGCTAACTAATTTAAATGTGTCATAGGAATTTTACAGTGCTGCGCTCGCAGCTGCCGTTAAAAAACAAATTCTACTCGGAGGAGGAGCCCGCGGAGGACGGAGATCCCTTGGTATGAAACTATTGCTTTCTAGTTAACTCTACCTAACTGTTTTGTCCTTCATGTAGCCCGCTATAGACAGTCCAAAGAAGCTGTGCGCCGCCTGTGGCTGCCTAGCGCCACACACCTGTAGTCGCTGCAAGCAGATCAACTACTGCTCCGCTGGACACCAGCGTGCGCACTGGAAGCAGCACAAGCCCACCTGTGGCAACTCAAAGTCAACTCCCGACATCGACACACTGCCAGAAATTGTATTCCCCGAGTATGAAATTGTCATGGAGCGTGAAGCAACCAGTGAGTCCAAGGAAGCTGCTGAAAAGGATGAAGCTGCTTGCTTGGCAGAGTACGAAGCACTGTCGGCTAGCGGCAAAACGGGTGAACTCAGCGATGTCTCCGAGAATGAGCTCAGCAAATACTTTGGCAATGCTGAAGCCAGCGAAGACAAAGTCTTTAAACAGTTCAGAAAACGAACGGCGACAGAGCCAGAGCAGATTGTGCGCTACAAGCGTGGAGGAGCACCCTTGTGGATAGCCAACACCAAGGAAACCATAGAGGAACAGCTGGCGACGCTGCCCAAATGCAGGCACTGCAGTGGAGCACTACAGTTTGAGTTCCAGATCATGCCGCAAATGCTGGTGATGCTGAAGGACGAACACTTGGATTGGGGCGTTGTGGCTGTGTATACGTGTGCACGTAGCTGTCGAATAGACGGTTATGTGGAGGAGCATGTCATCAAGCAGGATATTGTGGCGAAGGCAGGCGAGGAACAGCCTTAAGTTGTATACAAATCAATTTTTTTATTTGTAAATGACGAAACAAATTAAAGAAAAATTAGATACGACGACGGTGAGCTAAGACAGTGAATGAGTTAGGGATTGGGATCAGGGGAATCGCTAAGAAGACGCCTAACAGAGCTAATGTTATTTCAGCTTCATAATAGGAAAGTAGCTGTGCTTGGAGAAGTCAAACTCCGGCTGCCGCTTCACTTCCTTCTGATGTCCACGTGCTAGCACATTCATGACCACAAAATTCGTGCGTGCAATTTGCAGCAAATCCGTAATCTGCCAAAGAAATGGGATGGATTAGCACCAAATTAGAGTAAAGTAGTTACTCCTCTTACCTCCTGGTCTGGATTCTGTATGCTCTCGAGCACATTCCGCGCCTGATCAAAGTGTTTGGCGGCAAAACTGTAGAGCTCCTCGGCGCTGCTGAGCATCATGTGGTCACGAATGCTCTTGAACTCGCCATAGGATACGGGCGGGGGGCTGGTCAGGGGCACAAAGGGCGCAAAGCGTCGATTGTAGCGTATCTCCTCGTTGTCAAACTTGGACATGGGCAGACGCACACGTCCGTCTTTGGTCAGTGCTCCCATGGCCTTGTACATGCCACCGCAGAGACTGAGCAGTGCATGATAGTAGATAATCTCCTGGCGATAGGGACGCTGTTGTTTCTTGTTCTTCTTGGGCTTGGCAGCCTTGCGATTCTTGCCACCAGATCCGCTGCCGCCGCTGCCATTAGCCTGAATTCTGCTCTGATGCTCGGCGTACTCCTCCTGAGCCAACAGAATGTTCTCCGTGCGCGTTAGAGCCGACACCAGAAAGCCCACAAGGAACTCATAGGGATACCAGTAGATGTACAGGAACTCATGGACCGCATAGAGTTCCAACTCGAAGCCGGACATCAGATAGATGAGCATGGCACGGAAGCAGTTGTAGAGCACCCAAGTGGAGAAGTGTGTGCTGTGTTTTAGTGCCGTTGCATGCAACTCATTGCCCTCCATGGCACGCTCATTGGCCAGCTGATTCATCAGCGAGTCCAGACGCACAGCGTCCACCTGCAGTGGATCAAAGTTCTCGATCAGATGCGCCAACTTATCCCGTTGTCTGGCACGATTGAAACCACACAAGCGTATAAACTGATTGAAGGTGTTCATGTTGATGCAGTAGCGGAAGAAGGTTTCCAGATGCTGCTGCACCTTGGGATCACTGGCCACTGGATGCTTCAGATTCAGCACTGGCGGGGAGTTAAATACTTGCACGGAGTGACGCAGGAACTGTTTCATCGACTGCTTGCCATGGGCCAGGCGTATGCTGGCGCTGAACAGATTCTGGAGCACGCTGCGTGACAGAATGCAGTGTCCCGACTTTCGGCTGTATTCGATGAAGAAGTTCTGTGAAAAGGAAGCAGACATTAAGCAGGAGTAGAGTAGTTATATCAGGAGTAAGCGCTTACCAGCGCGGAGTAGTAATCCTTGTAGCGTATCACCTTGCAGGCGTACTTGAAGCGTGCCACCATCTCCTCCAGGAACTGATAGCTGGCGGGTCTCTCGCGTATTTTGATGCTACGTGGAAACGTCGGCGGTTGACTGCGGTCATGTATGCGCGGTGAGAAGCCCATGGGATTGGGTGCCTCTGCTGCAAAGAAGCATCAAGTGGTCAGTACCAAACTAATCATTATACTTTCTGGTTAACTTACAGCCCTCCACTGGTTGCGTGCCACGTTCGATGGTGCGTTTGATGAGCGGCAACAGCTCGGAGGCCACATTCAGATTCTTGTAGATCTCGTTGACTGCCTCCTCGGCATTTTCCGCATTGGCCATGAGCTCCACCTGGTAGATGGCCTGGAAGAGATGCCGCATAAAGCGTAGTCTATGCACCACAGCCATTAGTCCCTGCTCCTCGCTTTGTGGCAACTTCTTGCACCTGCGCACAATCTCATCCTCCACATCCTTCAGCGAACTCGCTATGGTGGCGGGCTGTGCCTTCTCTGCGGCCAGCAGCGCTGAATTGCCGTACAATTGGAAGTCCTCCTCCTCGTTAACAGCCGCCAAGATGATGATGTTCTTTATAACCACAATGAGATTACGCACAGCGATGCAAAAGACGCGCAGTGCCTTGTCCTTGATTTGCGACGGTGCGTGCAGATAGAGGCAGGTGAAGAGCACCTGATCCATGGAATTGCCCTCCAGCCAGGACACCAAGCAGGCAAACAGTGCATCAAAGATGCCAATCAGTTCAGCGGGCTCTAGACCCTCCAGCTTAATAGCGCCCATCTGAAAGAAGAACTTTGTGAGTAACTCTTGGTTGCTGGGATTAGTCAACTTACGGCGACGGCTGCCTCAAATGAGGGTGGTGGCAAATCGAACTTATCAAAGCCCATGCCCACATCCATTTTGGGATCCATTATCTCAATAGCAGACATGGCCTCAAACAGTCCAAAGAGCATGTCCTGGGCCAGTTCGCCAGGCAGCAGCTCCTCGCAGGCCTCATGAAACTCCTTAGTTACATCTACCCAACCATAGATGGGGTATTGTGTAATGTCCTCGGCCGCGCTGCCGCCTCGTATTGCACGCTGCACATCGTTGTCAGCAAATCCACACTCGTTCATACTCCACTCATCTTGTTCATTGCTCTCCCTCTCCCTTTCACGCTCCTTCTCCCACTCTCTCTCCAAATCCCTTTGCTCAGCTGTCGTTCTCATGGCAGCAACAGAGGCTGAGGCAGCAGCTGCGGCAGCGGCGGCGGCAGCAGCGGCTGCTGCAGCAGTTGCTGCCTGAAAATCCGTTGGCTGCTCGCTGGTGTAGGTTCCCTGCATTCTCCTTGTTCGGCCAGCCACTTGATGAGTAGTTGCTTTTGTCAATTATTATGTTTTTAAGAAATTTTATTTGTGCGATTTTGACGTGCCTCTAACAATCTGATAGTGTTGTACAATACTAAGCAAATTGCACAGCACTTAAAGCGCGCAGTGTGGCAACGCTGCGCAAGCTTGGCGCCAAAACGTAACGATTTGAATTCTTAAGCGTTACGAAAAACAATTAAAATTCGGAGGCACGCTATGAAAACAATAAAAAAGCTGAAAATTGAGACTTGTTAAATAAAATTATAATAATAATATTAGTTCATTGCACTTGACAGCGTTTTCATTAAGCAATTTAAGTAATTGTTTTGCCTATGCAGCGTTTAATTTATGCTGACTATAAAAAGAGAGAAATAAAATTGAAATATTGAGTTCGGCAAGTGTTGATAAGCAGCGTATCAAAATATTTATACACACAACACACATGCTTATCGCAGTTGGTTTGTGTTTATTTAAGTGTGCTCAAGGTTTTCGCAGGGGAAATGGACCCACCAAGTTGTCTTATCAATTCCTCTCAACTGTTATCGTGTTGAGTGCGAATGTGAAAAAGCTCGCTCAGCTTTTACAGCCGCTTCGCGTCACTTTTCTGAGCCGGCAACGGAGCGCTTTTGCATCGGCTCCTCCATACGACATTTTGGGGTTGTCCGTGTCGCCGAATCGCCGTAGTCGTAGACCTACGTCCCTGTTTGAGTGTGTTTTCAAATGCCCAAATAACGGCAAATTGAGTGGAAAAGCGTCAGTTTCACCAATGCGAGGGGTTGATTTAGTTTGTTTACAACAATTCGGTTTCAGTATCAAATGCGTTGCCCTCGCGGTTAATACGTGGACCTGCTAAAAACTACAACACAAAAAAGCATATAATAAATTATAACAAAACTAGGCGGACTTTTTCAAAGCAGCGACACGCTACAAAACTAGCACAAAAAAGGAAGGAGACGCACATTAATAACCATTTATTGGTCAAGTAAGTTTTGCATACTCTACTCCTGCTACTATTACTAATTTATGTATTTAGCTCATAAGGCTAAAAGGTGGTTTATTGGTTTCCTATTACTCACTAGAAAACAATACAAATCAGCGCATATATACGACAAAATTTAAATATATATAGTGTATACACGTAAATTTAGCGTCTAGTTTGTGTTATTTCAAAAACGACCGCAACTTGATTAAATGTGCCCAAAATATAAATAAACACAACACACAATGGCCAAAATGTGGGAACTTTTTGGCAGGCGACCAAATCAAATTATAAAAAATTGTCTGACCCTATAAAAGCAACAACAAAACGTCTAGCAATATATATACTTGATGTATTTATTTAAATTGTGCTTAAACATTAAAAAGAAAACAATCAAAAGGCGGCAAGAAAAATGTGAATTTTCTTTGAAGAATTTTTAGTTTTTATTAAACAAAAAAATGGTTAAGTTAACTATAATTTGTTCCATTGGTTACCTACCACAGGCAGTCGGTTTTATATGCCTTTATCTATTCTGCTGATAAGCAATTTATGAGCTATTTTCATGACTGTTAACAAGCGTTTATTCTATTGCAATTACTAAGCTAAAACTAAAGTGCTTAAAGTGTTTAAAAAATCTAAGATTTAACTACTTTTTTCGAGGTTTTTATCAACGAAAATAATCCACAGTATATAATTATTTTTAATAACAAAATCAAACCTTGAAATTAGCTTTAAAAAGTTCTTAAACTCAACACACATTTTCGGCAAACGTAGCTATCTTTCTAGTGCTTTGATAACACAGTTTCATGTTTTTTTCAAGAACTGATAGCACTCGTCTGTTATCGCCATTAAGACATAAAAAGCAACATCAGATCATAATACAAACTTCCCCAAAATAAATTGAAACTGTACGAATTTAATCTAAATTTGACATGACAATTGACCAAATTATAGCAGAGATTTCAGTGGCTAGCACTGGGGGCACAGTCCTTTGTCCTCTGCCCTCCAAATGCTTCCTGTGCGGTCCATAAAATGTTTGATTACAAAATGTTTGCAACAAAAGCAACAAATGTACAAACCACACAAAGCAAAATCCGCCCGTACGCGGTAAAAGCAATGAAAATCACTGTCTGCAAAAACTTACAAAGCAATCCGGCTCCCCCTGCCCCTACCCTACACCTACTTCCCTCCACCTACTTCCTCGGGGGTGCGGAAAAAACACGCATGGCATTTATTTCAATTGATTTGAAATGCCAGCAAGCCAAGCACACACATTTGTCTGTAAAGAAGAAATTCTTTCTTGGCTGCCAAGTCCAAGTTCAGTTAGCCAAAGTTAACGTTACGTATACGCCCCCCATTACCCAGTTTCTTTAGCTTTTCTCTCGTTTATTTGTTGGTTTCTTTTTTCTTCCTTTTTTTCCTCTTTTTTCCTTGTACTTATTTTCTGTATCGATTTGATTGGATTTGATGTTACGAGTTTGTTGTGTTTTACACGCTTCAATAAAGTTTGGCCTCAACCAAATCCAGTAGTCAATAGGAGTCCGCTTTCTGTCCATTGCCTGGCATTCCATCTGTACGCTCCTCCCCTTTGCCTACTCCTGCTGTCCATGGAGCTAGTTAATTGAATTCCAGCAAATAGCTGACCGATTTGGGGCAACTGTTCTGAATGGCTTAAACTTCATAGTATTTGGCCCAAACCCTTGCCTGCAAATGATGGCGAAACCAGATGAAAAAGTGCTGAATTATGCAGCATAAATTTGGCCTTAATCAATTATTTTGCTAATGTTAATAAATTAAATGTTGTGAGACATGAGTTTTGATGTGTTAAAATGGAGGTTTAAAGGAGTCTGAATATTTAATCGAGTTCTGATTAGTAACTGTTTAAAAAACAAAAGGATTTAATTTTAATTTCCGCATAAATTTATTTCAATTTTATTTATTTATTTGGAACTCTGAACATTAAGGGTTTAATTAACTTAAAAAGTCACAACTGCCAGACAGTGAGGGAGTTTGAGAGAAACAATTGAACACATTGACCTTAATGAGGTCCAGGAAGTTGGTTCAGAAAAGTTAACATTAGTTTCTCAATTGGATTTCTTTTTATATTAGTTTAAAGTTATAATTGAATAAATAAGTTATGAGTTCAATATAAAATTATACAATTTAAATTTTTATTAATTTAATATCGTTATTAAACTAAAAGCTTTTAAATAAATAGATATTTAGAATAGCAAGTTAATTATATTTATTGAAAGACAAAGTTTTTAGTTCAATAAATTTTATTGAAGCTAAAATTTTTAACTATTTTCATGTAATATATTTACTATGAAATTAAAATTTTTAAATAAAAGGTATTGAATTCTAAATAAAACATGCTAAAAAAAATAGGGATTTTATTGCCATTACCAAATAAATTTTACTTAAACTTAAAGTATTAAAATTACTTACTAAATACCAAATAGACTTATCTATTCAACAAAAATGCAGATGGCATTTTCTGGTACCCAAATAAATTTTATGGTAGCATTTAAAGTACAATTATAGAATTCAGGCACCAAATGTAGCTCTTAAAGCTTTTCCAGCCAAAAACCCCTACTCAGTGGCTAGGAAAATTGTTGAGCAGCCGAAACGCAACGCAATGTGAAATCATTTTGCATGCAATTAAATAAACGAGTTCACATAAGTTACGGGTATGTGGACTCAGGTTTCTTTTTCGATTTATTTGTTGTGAGGAAAGGACTGCGTTTAGATTTATTGATGGCATTTTGTTAGCTTTTGCGTAACGAGCCTGCGACTGAAGACAATTAATGAGGCAAAGGACTTGACTGTTTGGTAATCCAATTGCTAAGCGCATTTGGCTCAAAACCAATTAAGTTAAAATGTTTACCAATTCAGTGGCACTTCAAATAAAGGATGAGAAGAGGAGAAGAGAAGAGAAGGAAAGCACAAAAGCCAAGAACTTTTGCTGCTCCTTTTGGGCTCAAGAGATGGAAACATAACAATGACAATAAAAACACATCAACATCAATCTGTCAACAAAAGACAGTGCTCCCCCTCGAGTTGTTTGTCTGGGGATTGTGTGGGAAAGAGGGGAAGGGGTACTTCTTTCCAACCCTAGGGGGCGTCAGAGTTTGCCCAGAAAACTGTCTCATTGAATTTTCAAGTATTTAAATGCAGAAAAATATATACATAGAGGGTTTTGCATAGAAGGTTTCTGAACGAGTTTCTATAGCTGCCATTATCATCAACACACCGTCATCATCATCATCATCATGTTGCTCATTACGATGATTGCCATGATGCGTCAAAGGAAACAGCATGCCGGATCTCATTTTATTACAAGAGGAAAAGCAAACAGCAAAATGGCGCCAACATTGTGTTAGCCAACAAATGGCAGCACAAGCAGCTAACAGTGTTGGCAGTTTAGCCTATTTCTAGCTATAAAACACAAATTTAGCTGTTTTTAAAACATTTCCTTTACTCCTTTAGCCATTTCTGACTTTTAAAACTGCCAGCCACACAGCACAGTGAGTACCATCAGGCAGTCAGCAGTAACCATGCCCCGAGGCAGCTTGTTGCCGCTGCAATTCAACGAAGCGGCAAACACAGAATCATCATCATCATCATTATCATTATGAACGTAGTGATGATGTTGTTGCCTGGCTGGCTTCCTGCCAACAATTTAGCTGCTGTCTGTTTGCTTTTGGGCCATGTTGTAGTAATGGTAGTAGCGACAGGCACACGCGGCGTATGCGTATTGTTCTCGCATTGCTGGCGGTTGTTGCAGCAACAGTGTGAGGGTAGGGGCTGACAGGGGCTGTTGGCCAGGACAATATGCTGTCGGATTAGCTGTAGTCCGTGTGGGACAACAACAACAGCGACAGAAAAAGCAAACACTCTGTATAACAACTGAAACAACAATGACAACGCCAACAGATTTCAGTGCAAAAACGGTGGCACGTAGTAAGTGGCAGTGGCAATGTGTAGGGAATTATCTTGCATTTTGCAGCATTTCATTTTAATTGAGCTTTAAGCTTTCCATTTGCCACTGTTTGCAAGTTGCAACTTTTCATTTGCATTTTAAGCTGACAGTTCTGTTTTTGCGCTCTTCCTTTTCCATTCCCTCTGTTCCGCTGACAACTGCACTCTCTGCTTCGCCCTTTACTTCTATCACTGCTGCTACCTCTGTTCCGTCCTGTGCCCCTCTCTCTCTCTTGTTCTACTCATTTTTTTGCTACTGCCTCTGCTCCGTCCTCTGCTGCTTCTTTTACTCCGTTCTATACTCCTCTCTCTCTGCTGCTTATTCTACTCCTCTCTTTACTGCTGCCTCTGCTCCGCTCTATCTGCTATCTCTGTTCCTCCCACTGCGTATCCCGCTGCTCCGCTCTCTTCTGCTCCTCTACTGCTTCCACTACTGCTTGCTCTACTCCTCTCACTACTGCAGCCACGGTGTTTTGTCCTCTGCCGCTGCCTCTGCTTCACTCTCTGCCGCGCTGCCACTACTCCTTCGCAGTTGCTACTGCTGCCACTAAATGCAAATGCGACAATGAATATATCATTGCCTACAAAACGACAGTGTGAGAGGGAAAGTAACAGCAAGCATGAAAGAGAGTAAACGAAAAGGGAGAGGAAAGTAAAGAGCGCAGTTGTGTGAGTTAAAGATATGAGCATATTTACAATTTCCGCAGAACGAACAATAATAGTAATAATAAAAGTAATAATAAAATTTATAAATTGGATTGCCACAATTTACACAAATTTAATCAACGCGTGAAAATTGAGCATTTACTATAAGTTAGGGCGGATTAAAGGCTATATAAATAAATTATAGTAGCTTAGTGAGACTAATAGAAAGATTGTAGCGGTAAATAGAAGGCGAATTTACTTTACTCTAAGAAATAAGTAGAGATACAAAGAATTGACCTTGGGTGAAGCTGAACATTTTAAATAAACTTAAAAGGGTACTGCATACATTAAGGCGCTATGGGACTAAGTATTTAAGTAGTTATAACTATAGAAATATACATTTTAAGTTTAAGAAATTTAATTTAATAGTTAATCTTAACAAAAACAAACTAATAATACCCAAAAGAGGTTGCTAATATAGAAACTGTGGCTGTTATGCAGAGTTATATGAATCTCTAGAGTTTTTAACATTTTTAAAGTCACATAACGTGACTTAAACAAAGTTTGGACTGCTCTCTATCCCAAATCATTCTTTACAGTGTATTACTGCGAGTCTAAAGGTCTTTCAAACACGTCACATGAAAAAAATGATATAATCGTGTTTATTGAAAGATGACACACATTTTGATCACCCTCAGCAAATTGTTTTGTTTTTGTTATTGTTTATATGGAAATGCAGATGCGTTGTACGTTTTGCATTGCTTATAGTACACTATATATCAGATAGTACATTACAAACAGAGTGAATGAAAACTGGAGGGTGCACAATAATTATAGTAAACAATCGGCTAATGAATTTTTATTGCTTTCGTTTGTCGGTTGTAAATGCTTCAACAGTTAAATCTAATTCTCACTTTATGTGGTGTCTTTTAAACGTCCATTTGATCTGGTAATGGTCCCATAATGAATCAGGTAATGCTTAACCAACAACAACAACAACTCGAACAACTACAACAATCAAAACGTGCATTGTTCTCTCTGCGATGCAGAGATAAAAGCATTTTAATGTCTTTAGAATGTAACATTAATTTTGTGCTCGGATTTGGACTCGTACTCGGATTTAGCAACGACTTGGTTAAGTAGAAAAAATACAGAATGCAAATAAAGTAAACTAAGCGCAGCTAAAAAGACAACTAAATCAATGTAAGATCTACTTACACTGAGAAAAATAGTATTACAAACATGTGAAGTGAGTAGGAAAGGCTACAGTCGAGCGTGGCAACTATAAAAGACCCCTTAGCCATTAGTTTCCTATTTAGGCCATGAAAATAGTATTTTATTCCTTTGCGGGGGTGTGTGCTTTATCTGCCTGATTATTTGTCTAATCTTTACAAATTTGATGTCTCTAACAGTATGTGAGATCCAGCTGTTCAAACTCTTGTACTATTTGAGAGTAAGGTAGATCACTTAAAAATTATTATTTAAAAATCCATAGAAAGTTCAAAGGCATATAACCTTATATACTAACAGTCTATTTATCATTTTCTTATTAATTGAACTATTTTTCAAATTAATACTTACTGAAATCCAGTAATTCTCCAACTCTTTTGTGTCTACTTGGGCTTAGCCCACAGCCCACAGTCATTAAAATGATTTTTCTCTCAGTGTAGCCATCGTGAGGCGGCTTGCCGACCCGCGATTTATTATGGCCAACAATAGACGTTTGGTAACACCCACAAACCGGCCGTGGGCAAAGTGTGATAAGGCGGTCAACTGGCAACCTGCAACGTTTAGTGCAACGTTGATTGAAAACTCTGTAATAAAACGCAACAAAGTAAAGAGAAAAATTAAATTTAAATATAAAAAAAACTGCATATAGATATATAAACAAATCTGGGCATGTTGCAACGACGACATTGGCTTTCAATTTCAAGTCACGTTCAACATTTAAATGTTGACTTAAAGCCACACGACAACGACAGCGACGGCGACGGTGACGGCGACAGAGTTGGTCACTTCCAGCTTCAACCTCAGCTTCAGTTCCAGTTCCAGTGCCAGTTGAGCTCCAGCCGAGCGTGGGCTATTTGTCCAGTTACCCTCCAATTACCTTGCCACCCTGCACACTGCACCCTGCACCCTTCAGTTGCCATGGGGTCAAATCAATTCCGCTTTGTCAAGCACACACTCGCAGCCATACACACACCTGTCGGAAAAGCCAGCGGCTTTAAGTTATATATATATATTTGCAGCCAAGTTACCAGTTAACGAATTTACATAAGAATAGCGATTTAAATTTATAATGATTTATTGCATATTTATAGAGAAAACGCCTTGTTTTATGGGCAAATAAATTAATATTTAATAATATGCCAAACAGAAAATGAGGGCTTTATGCAATGCACTCGTATTTCAGCAACTTTGTATAATTATTAACATTAACAGCGCGTGTTGACAGACGTGTCACCTATTAGCAGTGCCACAAAATGTTGGCTAACATTTGCAGCTGTTAACATGTCAAACACCAAGCAGCTTATAACTCTAAACATTTTTCAAGCTTTAACAGCGCTGTTACATAACATTTAAGCTGTTTAACAGCTGTTAAAGCTAGTTATCAGAGTATTTGATGATCGTTCACTATTCAAACAGCTGCATTCCTAACTATTACTATTTTTACAGCTGTTTGTAACTTAAATAAATACCTAATCCCACCCATTGCAATTAGAAATATGAAAACCTCAACGATCGTGTCATAACCCAAACGAAAAAACGTTTAATTAAATGTGTATAAAATGCAAATGTTGCAGATCTGGTTTATATACCCGTGTCTATATATCAGTTGGCACATTCATCAATTTATTGTAATTTAAAGCAACTTTAGAACAGCTGCTATTTAATAATAGATTAATTTCGCTAAAAAGCGAAATAATTTAATTCAAAGTTGACCCTGAAACGTTTAAGTCTTTTATAAATTAAAGCTATTAAATTGTGCATGCAATTAATGTAAAATATATTTTTATAGTTGACTTAAATAACACTTTCAGTCTGATAAAAGAGTCATTGGTTTAAATGTTTAATAAAGATAATTTTTTAGTTACTCATTAAGACTGATCGGTTGGATCAAAAGTCTTAATCATTTAGTTGCAATTTAATTTACATTCGATACTTAAACGATCACTCGCTGCACTCTGTGCACTTAAACGGCGTTAATGTCTTTATAATTATCGATATGCAAACAAAATTTCGCAGTCGCCGACGCAGTCACAGCGCGATGACGGATCATTAAAAGTCATTAAACGTGGCACTAAATTAACATTCATACAGCTAAACTATAAATACATATAGCATTTTTTAGTAGCCCAAAGAAAATAAGCTGAAAATTGTATGCTCTTTCAGTTCGCTGCTGAAAACTAGTTTCATTTTGCTGGAGTTTAGCTGAAGCAGAGAAATCTTGAGGAGTCAAACTGTGGGTTAGCTACAGTTAAACTGCTCAACTGTTTGATGCACAGTCTTCAAATTGAAACTGGCTTTTTAAACAAATTTCAACTTATTTTAGAGCTTAAGGTCTCTGTAAATGAGGTACACAGACAAATATTTATTATTAAGCACCAAAATATAGGCTATTGCTTCAATTCTGAAGCTGGGCTAAAGAGTTTTGAATACAAAATATTCGTTATTTTTAGAATTACAAACTTTTTCTAATGAAATTATAGATATCATCCCATTTATCTTAAAATTAACCTTAGTTTACTTGGTAGAAATGATAATTCCTTAGCACCAATTTGATACAAAGACAAATGATAAAGGGTTTTCAGTACCAGCAAACAATTATTTCATTTAATAACTACATTTTTTATATAAACATTCAGCTTTGAGCTCGTTGTTAGTGATCAAATCCACAATTATCATTAGGTTAAATTTTATTTAGGTTAGGTTAGGTTAGGTTTGGTGGTTGCTGGTGTCAAGAACACCAGCGCACATGAGCCGTAGGTCGGCCCGTTGTGATACCTGGGGGATCTGCGTGAAGGGTCTAGGAGCTGGAAATCTAGGGAGAGTCTAAGAGCCAGCCTCTGTAGAGCTCCATCCAGAGGCGTGAATGAAGCGAGAGAGTAGATTTGGCTGAACTTGGGAGAGTTCAGACAGATCGTTTAATAGGTAGGCGCCGAGATGACGGTGCCTATGGTGACCGAGAGCCGGGCAAGAGCAGAAAAATTTTATTTAAATTCAGCACAAAAATATAAGCCTCTTATTTTTTTTCCCTTATGATACTAAGCTAAAAGGGTTTCAGTACAAACATTAAGTTAGCTTAGAAAATAATTAAGTCATTTCAGAATAAAGAATTCAGTTTTGAGCCTAGTTTTAGTAGAAACATTAAGACATTAGTAAATGCTTAAAACAAATCAGTTTAAATCAGTTTGAATTAATTTTTCAATCATTCCCCCATTAAGCTTAGAGTATTCAAAGCAGAAGGAACCAACAAATCTATCTTTATATATACATGTATCTGTATCTATAAAAAATAAACTTATTCGGTTTACGTGTTGCGAGTTAATTTATTAACAATTAACTCAGCTTAAACTACAAATTGCTAGTCGTTTGGGTGCCACACACCACACACACCACACACCAGGCGAACACATGTAAATTGTCAATTAGTCTGTTTATAATGACAGACCGCATTTGAGTTGCCTTTCAACAGACCGTCAGTTAGTCAGTACTAGTAACTTTTTTAGCATTTTTGGCTAGTTGAATGCAAATTAAAGCAACAAATTGGAAGAAAACGAATAAATCATATTTTTTATTGCCGCCTCATTGAAGTTGAAGTCGAAGCCAAAGTCGAAGCCGAAGTGAATGAGGCGACTGGCTCATTAGTCACATGACTTGGCACAAAATGTTGCAGTGGAAATGCAAATGGAAATGGAAAATTGGAAAATTTGAATAGCAATTTCCGTAGACAATGGCAAATTTCGAGTGACTGCAAAAATCAAATTAGAATTTGGTTTGTAAATTGAGTTATTAATTGGAAATTGTAATCAAGTAACTAACTATTTATTAGTAAGCGCTTAAATTAAGCTACAAAGTTGAATTATTATTAAATTTTAGCTACATCAAGTATACGCCATGTTTTATTTTGGTTTTTATAGAAAAGCAGCGTGACAGGTCAAAAATTTGCAGTCACATTAACTTAATTATGGTGCCAACTAGTGATGAATGTACAAAAAAAACGTTTAACACCTGCAGTTGAGCACATCAAAGGGTTTAGGCCAAAGTCTGTGGTTGGTAACAAAGGCTTGTCACGACTAGAGTTAGTTTAATAGACTTTACTAGCGTTGATTAACTGAAATTCAATGGAATAAATTTAGAGTTTCGACTAAAAATAGTACGAAACAGGTTCGATAATCAACGAAATTAAATACCAATTAGTAATTACCCAAAAGTTGAGTGTAATTTCCAATTGTATTAGTTTCGTACACTAGCAAAACTATAAAAAACTTTCCACTTACTATCACGTGCCCATAACAACAATAATAATAAATATTAAATAAAAATATTAATGCGCACGCTTAACGCTCAAACAAATCCATAAACAAAATAATCAAAATTCTTGTCAACAAATTGCGAAATGAAAATCCAGTCAACAACCGAAACTGAAATAACTTAATAATCACAATTTATGTATAAATAATTTAAACATTTTTAAACCTATTCAGAAAAGTCTAGAGGGAAGAGATGGTAGGAAGGGGACAGAGGGGTCTTCGACTGTCTGGTTATTGACAAGAGCGCACGCCCGCCAAAGTAAACAAAAGTACGAAAAAAAAGCACACAAAGCAAAAATACTAAAGA
Organism: Drosophila acutilabella; assembly: GCA_035046005.1. Taxonomy (NCBI): domain Eukaryota; kingdom Metazoa; phylum Arthropoda; class Insecta; order Diptera; family Drosophilidae; genus Drosophila; species Drosophila acutilabella. Next base: position 6,544,685 of record JAWNOK010000024.1, on the reverse strand, counting down.
CAGAAAAGTAAAGAAAGAAAAAAAAAAGGAAAAAAAAAAGTTGAATGAGAAATAACAAAAATATAAGAGATACATCAGAAGTACTAGTCGTTGTAGTAGTGTTAGTGTGATATAGTGCGGGCGTTGTCAATGCAAACAAACCCAACGCAACTGACCTCCGCCTCCAATAGCAACTCGAGAGCCCCAGTCTGAGACTCGTCTCTGAGTGCGCCTCCCGGGCATTGTCATTTTCATTTCCATTTCGTTTACGTTTTGGATTTCGATTGTTATTGATATTGAGATTAATGCAATGTCTGCCAACGTAAACAGAACTATCTAGATTCCTTTCTCTCCAGCAAATACTAGGAGGAACTGTGCAAATACTTGCCAAAGGTGACAGCGTTGGGGGTCTATTTGCATAAATGCAGCAGAGCTCGGCACGTTACAATGCATTTGATCAGGCGTGCCTCACATCCATGGTCATGTTAGCTACGCTTCCATAGTCACTCTAATCGTAGTCATGCAAATCTTACAAATTGCACTGATAATTTCTTAAACTACATTCCACTGCCAAGTTAACATACAAAGTACAATCAATCAAAGGATCAGCCAATTGACAAATTCTTTCACTTCTACCACAGTGCGGAAGTTGAAGTCGCATTCGGCGTCGCTGTCGCCGTTGAATTCACGCAGCCGGAAAGCAGCGGCTTAGGCAGACCGGCAAGAACCATTCACAAACTTGTCACGACACCCAAGCCAAACTGCTGTCTCTTTTCCACTCTAACACTCTCAACTGATGAGCAGCGGCTGCGGCAGCGGCAGCAGCTAGCTGAGCGAGCTTTCTTTTTATAACAAGTACTCACACACACACAAGTATACCTGCACGTACGATTGTTTGCCTAAATCCACTCGTGTGGAACCAAAACCAAATGCAAATCTTACTCTTATTGTCTCTATTTCCACCTTCATCTTTAACACAAACACAGCGATACACGCACACACACACACACGCACCCCATGCTCAATCAAACGAAGCATTTACGCGGACGTTGGCGTCGCTGTCGACACCCGCTGCGATGTCCATAGAGCTTTTGGTTTCTGTTGTGTCCGGCAATTCGTATGCTCGTGCCTGGTGCTCAGTTGCGATCGGCAGCAGGCAATAACGGAACCAGATCCAGCCAGCAGTGAGATTGCAATTTCGCCTCTCTCTCTCTCTCGTTCGGTCTCACTGTCTGTGTGTGTGTTAGTGCTTATGTGTTTGTGTGTGACTCTATCCAATATCTATATAAAGTGCAAACATTTGCGATGTTTGGCATTCATTGTTTGCACAAGGGAAGCTAAAGCTCGTTCAGCACCAAACTAACTCCCACAAGGACCTGTAACTGTAACTGTGTCGGTCTCTGTATGCGTGTGTGTGCTTTAGTTTTGTGTGTGTTTGTGTGCACACTAAATTAGCATTTTGCATAACTGTCAAAGTTATTAAGTGTTTTACCCATTGAACTGTGCTTGCGAGCAAAAACAAAAAAAATATTCAAATAAATCAAATAAGGTTAATAAACAAAGGCAGCAGCAACAATAATAAATATCAAACTGCTGGAAAATAAACAAACGTCGCAAAAAAAAATAGAAACAACAAAAAAAATTAAGAAGCGCGCGCCAAAAAGCTAAACGAATTTTTGTGTTTCTCTCTGCTTTTGTTGCTTCTTCTACTGGCCGCGTCGTGTGTTATTATTTATACGTTAGGGATTTTCCTCAAGCTTTGAACATTTTCCCAAATTTACAAATATACAAAATGGAGGTGCAAAATATGCGAGAGCAGCCGCTGCTGCAGAGCAAACATCGCATCCTTGACTCCAGATGTGCGGTAAGTGTGTCTAAAATAAGTAAATATATAGTACGACGATCCATTGAACCGTTTGACCCCTGACCCCCTTTTACCCCCACCGCACCAGTCAAACATAAACAATGCTCATTTGCGTGGGTTCTAGTATTTCCATTGCCAAAGTCGTGCACTTGCAAATTGGCGGTTTTGGCGGTTTTAGCGGGTTTTGGCGGGGCTTGACGGCGTCTGCTGGCCCCTATAAATATACACGTATATATATAGTGTGTGTGCCATTAATAGATTAAAGATAATGTAAACATATGGACTACATTGTACGCAGTCGGTGTGTAAATAAATCTAACGCAGGGCGTCAGTAGTGGGCGTGGTCTCTCAAAATACGCACTCAGAATGCAATTAATTTCGATTTTTGGCAAAATATGCAAATTATTTGAAATCAATTTGCTTGATTCCACTGCTACACTAGCCAACAAAACTTGGGATTGGGGTTTAGACCAGTTTCCCAGAGGAAAGAGGAAATTTTAGCCTTGAATTTTTTAGTATTTAGCTTTTTATTAATTTAGCAACACATGTTTAGAATTTTAAGACAATGGGCTGATAAACAAAATATAAAAATATATTTATTATAAAATGGGTTATGAAAAGTTGATCTAAATGTCACAGCAAAATCTTTTATGTATTTAAGCCATTCATATAATAAACCAATAAAAAATGAACTGTCTAGCTAAAACTGAAACAAGTTTAATTTAGAAATTTTTAATATGTTTAACAATTTGAGTTCAATTCCCGTTAGACAGTACTTAAAAGTATGCGAAACTTAAAAATTATTATTTATGGCGCCTGTCAAGCAGGTACAAGAAAAACAAATGAGCAAATGGAAAATAGACAGGGACAGCGAGAGGGTACTGGTACTGAGACTGGGAAATGCAAGTGAAAAGTGTCTGCGACGCTACGAGACGAGACGCGACTCGACGTTCCACATGTGCTTCAAATAAAATTTGTTTGCCTTTCATCTGAGAGCAATAAATAACCATAACAAAGCGACAGACATACGAATGCCGTTATTTATATAGAAAAGAAATAATATATATATAAACCAACCTATAGCTATATACATATATTTATGTGTGTTCTACATGTTTTCTACTCTTTGCTTGCACTTTTCCACAGCTCAACGATTTGTATCCGATCTCGCGTATCACACATAAATTGGAAGTACTCAATATGGCATCCACGGGAGCTATAGACAAGTCGTATACCATTGAACTGGTCAAGAAAGAAGATTTTGGGGATGTGCTCAGCATGCTCAAGAAATTCTTCTTCAAGGTATGTATTTATGAAACTGCATTATACACCAGCTTGTACAGCTTTTCGCTAATCAAAAAGATGTATATAAAAATTTTAAAATATATAAATATTAATTAGAAATCACATGCTAATATTTACGAAAGATCAGATTCATTAAACACTCACCCAAAGTCGAGTTTTGTGTTTATAAAATTTAAATTGCATAAATTAGTAGCATTTTTATTGTTGTGACGCGTGAAAGTGTGTAACAAACGGGTATTATGGGTTAGTTAAGGGTTGGTCTAAAATAGCTACTACCTTTTGACTGCCAGTCGAGCATACTCTACGACAGTTGTACTACAGGTTTCTGTTTATGTTTTGGTTTTTCTGTTTTTCTCGCCGTAAAGTGAATGGCATCTTATCCTTGCCTACAAGTGACTCACTCGGGAAGCCCCTCTTTTCTGCACTACATTATCATCTTTTATTCTGTATTTTTCCCTCCGAAAACAAATAAGAATACGCAACCAGTTTAATCAGTTGTTTAAGTTCACGTGACGCTCTGATTTTGAAGATCAGCGACGCAACTGACTAACTAGTTAATCACACGAATTCGATATGTTTAGCCATGCGTGCGAATTCTGTTGTTCACAATGCACCTACACTCCAGTTAACTTCAAACTTAATAGTATTACTAACAATAATAATTCCATTTTATTCAAGTTTATGCAAATTTGGCATTACACGCCCCGTACTGATAGATACCTCCGATTAGGTTCAGTTCCGTTCCGCTGAGCTATAAATTAAATTATGAAAAATGTTGATTGGATAGATAAAGTAGTGGGAAAGTGGGCAACGACTGACAAAGACCCGGTAATGCGAATTTATGGGGCTTATTGAATAAACAAAAAGATTTTTAGGTGTAACTTTTTCTTGGATTCATTTAAAAGTTAGTTTTTTTTAGTCTTACAAATTTATGTAGTTAAAACTAAACTTCTTTCTACCACAAACTCATAACACCTGCTGCTCTAGCTGCCTACAGGGCCTGCCTGCGCTGAAAAATTGCATTAGCTGCATGTATAAATCATTTAATATAAATTATGTGTGATTTGTAATCGTGTCACGTTATTACATAAACAATTTGTTAAACTTTTTTACAAACCATTTGTCTATTCTAATGATGTAAGCTCAATAGCAGCTAAAGTTTAAACCTTTAAACATAGCTCAAATTGTTTAAATCGCATTTCTAGAGCTCATAAATAAATAATTAAGTGTTTGTCTGGCGCGTGTCTAAAAAAAAGAGTTCGTTTGTTAAACTAAAAATAAATTTATTATGTTTTTAATTGTAGGATGAACCGCTCAACACATCGCTTAATCTGGGTGATTGCCCGGAACTGGAGCAATACTCGATGAAGTCGCTCAAGGATAACTGCTCCTACAAAGCGGTTAACAAGAATGGCGAGATTATTGGGGTTTACATCAACGGGCTTTTACGACGACCGGTAGGCACTTAAACTAACTTTGTTTAACTAAAAGTCTATAATGAATTTTTACCCTAGAACCCCAGTGATCCCCCCGCCGAACCTGCTGCCAATGGCTGCAAGCATGACAAATTCCAAAAGATTCTGGGCCTCATGGACTACGTGGAGGAGAAGTTCAACATCTTCGACCTGTATCCCAATGAGGACTTGATACTTGATGGCAAGATACTGTCGGTTAACAGCGACTATCGCGGCATGGGCATTGCTGGCAAATTAACGGAACGAGCCTATGAGTTTATGCGTGAGCAGAAAATCAACGTTTATCATGTCATGTGCACCAGTCACTACTCGGCGGTGGTTATGGAAAAATTGGGTTTCCATGACGTCTTCACCATCAAGTTCTCCGACTACAAGAAGGATGGCGAACAGGTGCTGAAGCCAGCGGCGCCGCATGTCAGCGTACGCATCTTGGTAAAGGAATTCGATCATAGTGCGCCAAAATCGTTATTGTAATTCAATTAACGCACGTAGTTTAAGTGCATTTTATATTATATATAAAAAATGTGATTTTTTAGTTAGTAGTTTCGGTGGCGGGTTCCAAAAAAAGAAAACGGAAATTTTATAAATATTTCCGATCAAAAATCGTGCGTTCAATTCTTTTAAGTTGTTTTTGAAAACAAAAATTAGTGAAAGTAAATCAAGTACAATTTAAATAAATATTTATGTAATTTAAATCATTTTAAGTGTTTAGAAATGTGCTCAATGAATGCTAATAAAATTGCAATAAAAATATAAAACAAGTTTTAAAAAAGGTGTTTAAATTCTTTGGAGTTTTTCCCAGTAGATAAAGTCGAGGAAGTCCCACAATTAATTTATAGAAATTTCCCACAACTTGGGTAATTTTAGGGAATTAACTGTTAATTATTTTTGTTATAATTTAGCAAAAATATATATTTCTTTAGTCAACAATATTTACATATAAAATATATCAAGATTTTGTTTTACTTGGCCGCTGCTCTGCCCAGTGGATCCCTGGCCAGGCGATCCACCATACGCCTTAATTGCTCCTCGTTGCCATATTTTTGTGCATCGGCCACAACTGCGGCATGATGGGAGTTTGCCTCAGCTGAGATTTCATCACGTAGCTGCTGACTTAGCTGAAATGAGTGTCGCACTGAGCTAAATCCAAAGACAGCGCCCAGAACGCCCAGCGAAAAGAGAACCAAAGCCACTTTCCAATTGGACACACGCTTGAGCCCTTTTATGCCATAGTAAGGACCAGGATCGGAGCTGGTATGAGCTTTCACCTCCCATGGCTGATGTGTGCCGCGATTGCCGGGCTCCCAGTGCAAACTGTCGTCGTAGTCCCTACGGGACGACGCCTTCACTAGCGTCTGATATGCCTCAGTGATGCGCACGAAACGCGCTGCTTCATCTGTTTTAGCCGCATCGGGATGATACTATCGAAAGGGGCACAAAATGATAACAAATGCAAGCAGCTGCTGATAGCAAACAATGGGCACCTGTTTGGAGAGCCTTAAGAAGGCATTGCGAATGTCCCGCTTGCTGCAATCTTGACTTAAATTCAGTACTTCGTAGTGCGTTTCGGTCTTTTTAGCATTCAATTTTACACTGTGTGTGAAACTGCGTAGCAAAGTGAATTCAACATTTATTTATGTAACAAAAACAATGCCAGCGCAATTGCTACCTACTTACGTCTGCCGGTCGTTTCGATGGCGAGCACGAAGCTCGAAGGTAAGCGAAGCATATTAAGCGAATTCACTATTTAATTTATTAATTTCCAATCAAAACAAAAAACTAACACTCCATTTGTCTGCCCCGTTATTTCCAAAAGTAAAACATTAGTGTTGTGTAACGTACTAGCTGTCAGCTGTCGACAGCAGCTGTTCCATGAGCTGTTTGCGATAGTATCGAGTACTCGCTTACGCCGGTTGTGCTTTCGATAACTGTGCGCAATCGATACTTTGGTTCGATATCGCTGCCATGACAACCAAAAATAGCGCACTTTAGTAAAAATAACAATAATATTGTAAATTAAAATGAGCGGTCAAAAGAAAGCAATTGAATTGCAAAGACAGGTGCGTCAAAATGCACAAGAATATCAGAATTCGGTTAAGGATCTGTACACATGGGAAAAGGAAATCAAAAGCAAGGAGGAAGCACTGAAAAAAGCGCCCGCTCCCGACGTGCGCTCCAACGTGAGTATTCGCACATGCCGCAAAAGTTTAAATGCTGTTTAATAACACAATTCTAACAAAAACTTTGCTCACAGGTCGCACCAGTGCGTAGTCATGTAACGAAGGAAAGTGAGACAACAAAGAAACCAACAACCGCCAAGAAAGTAGAGGAATGTGGTCCAGGTAGCAATGTAAGCTCTGCAGCCAGCACACCTACGGAGAAGCAGGACTTGCCACAGGATCCACTGGCGCAGCAGCACAAGCGTGCGAATGACATAAAAGATCGGGGCAACAGTTATGTGAAGCAGGCGGATTATGTAAAGGCTATTGAAGCATACACAGAAGCCATCGAAGTTTATCCAAATGATCCCATTTACTTCATTAACCGAGCCTTGTGTCACATCAAATTGGAACGGTAAGAGTTCATTTATTTATATAAAAGATGAAGCCTTTCTCAAGAATTATTCTCCTCCCAGCTATGTGGATTGCGTGGATGATTGCGAGGCAGCGATCGCACTGGACAAACTTTGTGTGAAAGCCTATTACCGTCGCATGCAGGCAAATGAATCACTGGGTAATAACATGGAAGCTCTTAAGGATTGCACCACGGTGCTCACACTAGATCCCAAGAACATGGAAGCCAAAAGTAGCCTGGGACGCATTAACGATCGACTACGCAAGATTGGTAATTATTCTGCTGTAGTTTTTAGTCCACTCCGAATCAATCCATTCTAATTGATACTTCTTTATAGCTACCAAACAAGGTCCAAACTTCAATGCGGCACGCGATGACTTAATTGATATATTACCGTTTGATAAACCGGCCTACAAGCGCTCCAAGAAACCCATGCGTCGTGTGCCTGTTGTGGACATTGTCTCGCCTAAGCCCAATCAGGATACGCAGCCTTTGCACATATCGGATGATGATTTAGACAAGCTCTTCAACAGCAATTGCGGACCCTTTGAGGAAAAGAAAAAGGAAACTGTGCCGAAATCGGTTCCCAAACCGATTGTTGTTCTGGATACAGAAAAAACAGAATCAAAGCAAACAGCGACACAGTCAAAAGTCATTGAAACTAGCAACAAATCCTCAGAAAATCTTGCCAAAGCATCGCCAAAGGAGTTGAAATCCGAAGATTCCAACAAGCAGCAGATAGCCGTTGAAAAACCCGTAACACAAGTACCACAAAAGTCAGTTACAAATAAGGATTCTGAGAAGAAGGTCGTCACTGCTCAAAAGACAGTCGAAAAGGAGAAATCCAACAGAGAAACTGAAGCGCAAATCAAACCGACTTCAACTACCTCAATGGAGGTACTAAATAAAACCAAACCCCACAAATCTTAGACTAAAATTCTATATTTTATAGCCTGTTCCAGCTGCGCCTGCTGGCACAGCCCAGTTCTACATCACCTGGAAGGAACTGTCGCCAAATCAGAAGTATCGCTATCTAAAATCCATTGAAATCGGTAGTCTGTGTAAAATTCTAGGCGCTGGTTTCGATTCGGATACATTTACGGATCTGCTGCGCACGCTGCAGGACTTCTACGTGCCCAACAAGGAGCCAACTACCGCTGCAGTGTTACTGGAAATATCCAAAAACGATGAGTTCACTATTCTGGCCATGCTTATGTCGCACGAGGAGAAGAAAAGTAAGTTGTGAGTAGTAAGTTTTTACTTAAAATTATTAACCCTTGTCTCATTTCAGTGGTTTCTACCATAATGCATGCTATAAAGGAGCAGCCCAAATGCAATCCAGGCTTATTAGATAAACTTGGCAAGGTCTATGGCATAAACAATTAAATTTTATTGTAAACAATAGAAGTGCATGATTTGTTAGCTCAAGCAGAGAAACATTTTTAAAATGTAGTTGAACTAAAAGTGTGTAATTTATAAGTTTAAAAAATATACAAAAAATGCGATAAAAAAGCTCTGGAAACAGATGTGCGGCACAAACTTAAACATAAAACTGTGTAACTCCTCTGGGTAGAAAAGCACTGGAAAAGTAAACCAATTGCAATAATAATAGCTAAGTAGTTTATGGTATCTGATATCGAGTTATTGCCAGAATTAGCTGAAAGCCATAGACATTGAAGAAAAAGAGAACACTAGGCTCGTACGTGCGTCTCCCCAGAATCAAGCAATGAATATTAAATAGCAAATTGAGTAATATGAATTAGTGTAATTTACATAAATCAACGTATTAATTCAATCAGAGAAAGCTTCTACCTACCTAAAAAAAATAAAACAGAACTAAAGAAGAAAAGTGAGCGTGTGTGTGTGTGTCTAGCGCTGTAGTATGAGTAGTGTGTGTGTTTGTTTCTTGTAAACAAACGACTGCATTAAGTGATTTAAAGTTGAAATTGTGTGTTGATGATGGGTTAACTTCAGGGCATATCATTACAACACCAGCTAATCCCAGGGGGGTGTATATAAGGGCAGGCGGGCACCCACACTTACACACACACACACACGCAATGTGACTGCTCGCGAGAATTGTCGACAAAAGCCGATGCCAGATTTGTGTCAGCATTCGTATCTACCGTCCATTAATTGCGTGAGAGCCGAGCCGCACTGCCGACGGCTTGTTGTATTAAGTAAATATACTGAGTTTAGCTTAAGTCCATTGTTGCCGCTGCTAGTTATAATTTAATTTACATTTTTTTTCTCGATTCTTGTCGTTCGCAAGCCGCGAGAGTCGAGTTTGTTCGCTCGCCTGCCTGCCTGCCTGCATAACTGCAAGTGTATTTACGCTTGTATGTGCGTGTGCCAGTGTTTGTGTGAGCGCTTTGAGAGAGCGACTTTGTGTAGTTGCCAGATGAGCGCAAATTGAGCCCGCACACTGGCAACTCCGCAGCCGAAGCTAAGCTTCATTAAGCAGCAGCTGTCGGCAGAGATGGAGAAGCAGCAGCGAACGGAGCGCATGATCGCCCAGTTGCTGTCCACACTCTAACAGATTTAGATATCGCGCGCTCCGGGCTGAATAATAAATAATAAATAAAATCAAATGAAATACAAGTAAAACTAAATACGTAAAAATACATACTTACAAGTACATATATACAAGCATCGCGTATACGAAGCGTGAAACCCAAAACGATCAAATAAACGTAAACAATTACAGTTAAGCACTATCGTCAAACTAACGGAAATTTGTGTAAGTGTATGTGTGTGTGTGTTTAAGTGTGTGCAAATGCAAAATAATAGTATATAAAATCAAATTGTAACAAAAAGAGAAAGCAACAACAATTGTACTAAACAAATCATGTATTGTATTATTTTTCTCGTTGTTGTTGTTGTTGTTGTTGCTATTTTTACGTACACAGAAAACAACTAATTTAAGCAATGAGAAAAGCGGCTAAGCGTTGACTAGGTGAAAAGCCAGTAAAAAACACGCTCAAATTTTGCAAATTAAGAAAAGCCGTAAAACTGTAAAAATTTTTGTGCAAGTGGGCAAAGCAAATGTGTGTGTGTGTGTACGTACTAAATTTGACCATATAGCTAAAATAAAAAAAATATGTGATAATTATCATCAGGCAAAACAATGAAACTCCCACCAAAAAATCACAAAACACGCGCAGCATCAGCAAAATACAAATTCAAACGAAATAGCAACGAAAAAAAATAAAATATTTGAGAAAAAAATAATCAAACACAAACAAAGCTAAGCTCACAGAGCGGGAGAGTGATAGAGTGACAGAGACAGCCAAAGAAGTGTGCGAGCGAGTGAGGGCGAAGTAGATGAATACTAATACTAATGTAGAGCCACGTTGTACATCGCTTACCTTTCATTTAAACTATGCTACAAAAAAAAAACTGTAAAAGAATGCAAAACTAATTTGTTTATAGTTGTTGTTAGTGTTGTTGTTAGTGTTGTTGTTGGTGTCTTAACTTTGTCTGGCACGACATCTTCAAAGTCAGAGTTAAGTTGTTAGTGTAAAGTGACCGCCCACCTGCCTCACGACGCGTCGTGTCTAATTTATGCTGGGTACTACCCCACACCCCCTGCTTCTAGCCCCCCGCCCCCACACAGATTCCATGCCAAACCGGAGACGTTAGCCAAGTTCAAGCCAAAGCAGACGATCTCGGCCAGTTTGCTTGCTTTGCTTGCTCACTTAGCGTGAGCCTCTTGTGCTCTTTATCGGTTTCTTCTTGTTTGCGCTTAACGCTTCATCGCTCGTCTCAACCTGTGCCATGCGCAAAAATACAAAAAAAAATAAAAGTAAAACATCTACCATCCCAAATAGCCCAAAAAGACAGCAAGCAGCAGCACCAACAACAGTTTCAATAATAACAACATCAGTGTCGTCTCAAACAGACAACAAAAACAATGAATATCAGCAAAAGACATAAAATTCAACCGGTTGGTTGAGTTTCAAAGCCGCCGTCGCTGCGAGCGTCGCGAGTCGACGCTGCCGCCGCAACAAAATACACAGTAATAGCACCAAACGGCAGTGGCAGTGCCAGCGGCAGCGCAGCAGCAATAATTTGTAAAAACAGCAACAAAACGAAAGAAAAAGCAAGCAACAACAACAAGCAGAAAAAAGACTAAATCTACATGTATTTATATTTATAAATAAAAGCAGCTTGAACAACAACAACAATCAGAACAACAACAGCAAATATTAAATGTGTGCCGCAAATCATCGTTTAGTTTCTTTTGTGCAGATCCGCTTAGATTCTACTTTTTTTTACCTATATCGGAATGTGATTTTGATAACGAATGCGACTATGGAATATTCCAAAATATATGTTAATAATTTTTAATAACAATAATTAATTAAAAGCGCTGTTAATTAAATTATTTTAAAAGCAACGAATTTTGCAACACTTGCTTATCGATAGGTAAATGCGCAGATATGGCAGCTTCACGGCATTGCTATTACAGCAGTGTGGCAACGCTTACTTATCCTTTTGCTTTGATTCCGTTATTCTTTGCAAGCCTCCACATTTTTTATGCAGTTGAGACAAATGCATCAAATTGTCACTGATAATTTGCACTACTTGCAGTGATTCATATTTAAATTATATACTATAATTAGCAAGAAAGCATTTAAAACTGCGATGACGCATTTGTAAAGAGACAGCAGACAGAAGACTGACTACATAAACATATATATGGTATATTTGTGTAAATTTGTGGCACATCTGAGACGTATTTGATCAAATCTTTAGAGTCGCTGCGCTAATTTGATTGATTAGTATTAATGTTGTTGAGCCCTCACCTCAGGGCACACTTCGATATTGAAATTTTCGCCAAACTGTGTCTATTTGCAGTTGTACAAATTGAAATCATGGGTTGGACATGGCTTAAAACTGTTTGAAAAATCTGGTTATCAACTCAATTTCTGTCCAACTTTCAAGCTAATCCGACTGTAATTGAAATGTTGTCGACAAAAATCACATGCCGGCGGCAATTAGCACACAGAAAAACTACAAACAGCAAATAACAGAGATTTTTATTTAACTTTATCTCTCTCGCTCTCTCATTTAGATTTATTTGAATTTTTGCCATATTTATAACTTAATTTTGTGGCCAACTCGTGTAGTCTGTGGCCGGCACGCTATGTACAAGCCAAATAGCAAAAAAAGATCACAAATTCCAACAAAAAAAATACAGTTATTTTAAGCATTTGTTGTTGTTGTCGTTTTGGGGGATTTTTTTTGTTGTTTCTATTAATTTAGCATATAAAATGCTACATGTTTTGGAGGTGTGCGCAAAAAGTCAAAGACTTGAACGAAATGAGAAGGTAAAATCAAAAATGTGCTCAAGGATGAGCGCCCTACAACGACAACTAGCAGAACAACAACAGCCATCGATTCACCTCTGACTTTAACTTCCGGTTGTAGCTACTGTCAATAACAACAACAACAGCAATAGCTTTAGATACAGCTACACTTGAAATGTATCTACAGGTTTGCGCCAAGATTGCGTAGCTTCTTCAAGACGATTCTCTTGTTTGTTTCCAAGCTTATTTGTTGTTACCCTGCGGGGAGAGTTTAGGCGATTTATAAAGAGAATTTATTAAAGCACGTGTGAGGCACATAGCAGTCGGCTCGGTAGCGCCACTGGGTATTCTATGGTCGCTTAAGCTCACTTTTGCTTTCCTTTTTCTTTCTTGTTTTTGTTAAGAATTTGTGTTATTTATTTATATATTTGTTCGTTTTTTTGTGGATTGTTGAAGTTTCTATTGTTGTTGCCGTTGGCAAAGCTATTACGTCAAACTAAATCAAATCACTTGAGTTATTTAAATATAAAGCATTCTTATTGTTGTTGTTGTTCTGTTTGGGATGAGCAGCGCTTTTATTTTTTATTTTTTTCTGTGCAAAATGTATCCATATCTCAATCTGAACGCTGAAAGTCTCTGAGTCGCCGATGGCAAAGCGTTAATTTAATCAAAATCATTGCGACAACACGACGTCAATGAATGCGACAATAATAACAACAACAACAACATTTAAAGGCGATATAAAGCAAAAGTCGTAGGCAAAAGGAAAAACTCGGAATTGAGCACATTTCTCTGCTATATAAATCCATTTTACAATACAAAATTAAATAAAAATTACTCCAAGAAGATGTAACTTTGCACATACATATATATATATGCATATATATCTGGAGATAACGATAGATATATGCACAAATTTGTTGCGCATTTATTGAAATATGTCTGAACACAATTCCCAGATAAAAACCAACATAACCAGACACCAAAAAGATAATGCCAAACAAATCCGAAATTCAAAACGCAATTAAAAACTCTGGCAAACTAAAAAAAAGCAAATCTTAAGCGTTCTGACAATATTATATTATGTACTTGTACTTGTACATAACGGAACTCTGAAACCCACCGATATAAAGCTTTAAATTGCCCTATTTTGTGTTGCATACTTAGCTGCGTTGAGTAATTAATTAGGGGACTTGAAGATTTTTGTTTAAATTTTAATAATTGTCATCGAATATAGCTCAAAACGTATTGTGACTGATCATCGTTGAATCCAAACAGTAGCAGCTTCTAAGCTCAACTTTCTATTAAAAAATAATAGTTTAAATTACTTGATTTGGGTTCAGTCTATATATAACTTAAGTACTTCACTTTAATTAGCTATTTAATAATTAATTTACAAATTTCTATACCTTTACACAGTTCACTTTACGTTGGGCACGTGCCCAGTTCTGGGGGAATTACGTGTTTACGCTTACAGTTGATTTCAATGTAAAATTAAATATATATTATAAAGTCGGAAGTCGCTAGACTGTAGCTTATGAGCAGCTAAAACTTTGCATTTATCTCGTTTTAAATTCTTTTATTATTAATACTTTTTTTCTTGTTCTTTTTACAATGAAAACTTGTGGTCCAAAGGCTAAACGCGATATCAAGTCGAGTGCTAAGTAGTATTGTGTATTACGACGTCATTGGCTTATCATAAAGACAGGGAGTGAATGAGGGAGAAAGACTCAAATCAAGTATTTGAAGTATGCAAAATAGTAGCTCATTTTATAAACTAACAAGACTTAAACACAAACACTTAATTCCAGTAAATTGTTTATTAACTAATTCCCAGAACTGTAGAAATAGTAGAAAATAGAGACGGCTTCAAAATACAAAGCAACAGCAGAGAAAAACTTTAACTTTGTAATTCTTTCGCTTCATTTTCCTAATCAAATTGCAGTTTTTCTAGCTGGAAATTCGAGCAGTAAAAACTATAAACATTTAAAGTTAAGAACAATAATTTATTATGCTTAATTAAACTTTGTATTTATAGCACTACAACTTGAAGTCATGCTGTAGTCGGTTGAACAGATTGAAGAAAGGATGCCACTGGAGAGCGTAACGAATTATTGGATAACAACTTTCGGTTTTGAATATGGAATTTGAATTTCCGGACTTTAGTAAGTATTAATTTATATATAAAAGTTAACTATAATAAGTAAGAAAGGCTACAGTTGAGTGAGATGGCTGTTAAAGACCCCTAGATCATTCTAGAGGGCAGTATTCCATAAAGGCAAGCCATTTCAATCACCGATTTGACCTATGAAAGCTATAGGATATAGTTGTCCAGTACAGATCAAACCTGGTTGGATAGTTCTAATGGTATAATACACATTATGTGTAAATTTGGTCCTGGCTACTTCAATAGCTTCCAAGTTATGGCGATTGTACATACAATATGCGATCCTTTACAGTGTAGTGCCTATAGATCCTATAGTCTATTAGATCCAGTTATTCATACGTACAGACGGATAGTGCTATATCAAGATCAAGAACATTTATATGTACCTAATGGGGACAAAAACGCCTCCTTCTGCCCGCTATGCACATTTCGCTTCTTATAAACCTGATGCAACCCTTTACTCTTTTTGATTACGCGCTCTAAAAAAAATCAAAAAAAACCTCTATAAAATTTAATAAAAATGTATAAAATTTAAATCTAAGTTTGTTAGATTTCTTGCTAATTTAAAATCCTAAACATATTTGAAATCAAAGCTATATCATTGATCAAATTTGTATGGCCTAAGGCAAGGTTTGGCAACTTGTCCTTCGGCTGGTCGCTAACAACAACAGCCACTACTAATATTATAATAACAATAATAAAACCGTTGGCTACCCAAAATAGAAGCCAAATCAAATAAATTGATGTAGCAGTCGCGTTGGCTAACAAATTTCGGCTTAGAGCCCCTGTACAGCCCAAAAGGAAGAAAATAGCTATAGAGTGTATATGGGGTATATCATATCTAAATAATGTCGCCTGGTTGCCAATCTACACTGCTGCCACTCTCCCCCTTGTCATGCGCTATAAAATGAGCAAAAGCTTTGTTTGATCAATAACTTGGCCAAAACTAAATTGGTAGCAAAACTCTGATTGAATTTCTCAGCTCTCAGCCAGTGCACAATTTGACGCGAGTTGATATATATGTAAAAAAAAACAAGAAAAAAAAATTAAAATAATTAAATAAAACTGTGTATTTAAAACAGCTGAGTTTTGGTTTAATTTTTAGTGATTTTCTTTTTTGATTGTAACCCAAAACACTTGCACAAATAAGCTTCGTTTTGATTTCATTTCATTTTTTTAAAATTTTATTTTTTATGCAGTCATTTCGGTTTTGGTTTTGGCTTCTGCTTCTCTGACTTTTGTTTTTCATATTTCTTATCGTTTTTCTTATATAAATGGATTTGGAAAAGCGCATTTTCACTGCTCAGCGGGTTGTGAAAAGTGCATCAACCGCATGTGCGCTCACATGTGCGTTAGATAATTGTGTATCTTTGAAATTTCGTATCTTTTCATCGTACAACAAAAATAATTATAATTGATTTAAAATCTACAATTAACACTTGATCACAGTAAGCCAGACAGCTGCTAACTTGGCTGTTTAGTTAACGACTTGGCCAAATTGTTACCGACTTTAAAAAAACAAATAATTGAATTTGAAAGCCTACAAACTCAGTTATGGATTATCCCAAGTCACTAAATGGTAATTTACTTAGCTCTAAAAGTGTGTGAGTGTCCGTGTGTTTGTGTGTGTGTATTTTTGCATAAATTACTTAAACATTTTGTGGGCACATAAAAATGCCAGAAAATAAGCTAAAACAAAATCGGCTTTTATCGATCAAACAGCTGAAATACCTTCACTTTGTGCTCGCTCACTCGCTTATCAGAAAATTGTGTTCTTTCGGCACGTGAACTTATCATAGAATGTTTTGCATATTATTGTATTCATAGGACCGTAAAACGCCCCCTAAAAAATAAACTACAACAAAAATTATAAATTATTTACGACAATCTGGGAAATTCTGTACTGTATATAGGCGGATATAGCTGCAATCGGAACACAGTTAATAATAAACAAACTATGCTGATAATTCTGTATGTTTATTCATGTTCTAGGCATTTTTAAGGTCTTTGAAACAGAAACGAATGTGGAAAAACCATTTGATAACTTATAAATTCCAACAAAATTTTGATGTCATTTAAAGTTAGTCACTGTCCAAAATACAAACAAGTTATTTGAAGCTGGATTTTGCAGCAGACTGTTAAGCTTAACAGCTGTTGAGCCTAACTAACATTACTAACCTATGTTAAGTTATTAAAAGCGCTGTTTACTCTGTAACTAACAGCTGTTAAGCCTAGCTTACATGACTAACCCTATGTTAAGTTATTAAAAGCGCTGCTAACTCTGTAACTAACAGCTGTTAAACCTTTACTTCATAGTCTGCACTGTTAATGACATTTTAAAATGTATTTGCACTTACAGCTCGAGGAGACTTCATGGATGGCATCGACAATGAAGCTTTAGATCTGTTCATGCAGGAAGCTGGCGTTGGTGGCCTCGACGATGCAACAGTACAACAGGGCAACAACAGTGATGCACTAGCCTCCGTGGACTCTGTTGTTGGTGGCATTGTCAAGTTGGACTCACCCCACACACCGCCCATGAATGTGTTGGATGCACAGTTGTCGGGTCGCACGGGGAGTGGCATGACAATGCCACTGGCACATTTGCCTGAGAGTCCACCCGATTCCGGTTCCGAGCCAGCCTACAGTCCACTGGGAGAAGCACACGGCGTAGCGCTTACGGGTCGGGACCTCATTTACTCCGGTCTGATCAATATGCAGCCACAACAACAACAGCAGCAGCACCAACAACATCAGTCGGGTATGCTACAAACAGAGCTGCAGTTTGCATCGCCATCGCAGCCGCAAGGACATCATTTTGTGCCACCAGCGCAGGACGTGCGAGTCAAGCCGGAAACGGGTCTGGTGATGAACAACAGTTTGCTCTGCCAGCAGCAGCAGCAACAGCTGAGCGAGCAACAGTTGCTGCCACTTCAACAGCAGCAGCAACATCATGAGCTGCCGCAGGATCCCTTGCTCTATCAGCAGTATGACCACGCCCACAATGGTCTGTATTCGTCGGGCAGCTATCAGAATCTGTCCAGCATCTCCACCTGCATGTTGACCTCACCATTGGGTTTAGGTGATCGCGTTCAGGTGATTGGCACCAGTCAATTGTCCCTGAATCGAAGCTCTACTCCATCGACGCCGGTGCATTCGTTGTCCCGTAAACGCAAGATGTCCACCCAGCTGGATTGTCCGGATTTTGCGGCCAAACATGATACGGGTTTGTTGATGAGTCCGCTGCGAAATTCCCAGCATTCGATTGCCAATGGAACAACAGCCCTTGCCACCGCCCCAATGACTGCATGCCACAGCGATCATGATCGAAGCAAGACACCCGCGCATTCACATTGCTCCGCCTCCGTATCGCCGGCTCTGTCCGGCATCAATTCCCAGGCGGACAATAGCCTCGATGGGCCAGCGAGCAATGCAGCCGCTGGTTCTGGTTCAGGCAGCGAAGCTGGTGATCCCTCGCTGACGCAGTGCATACGTTTCAGTCCATTCCAGCCAGAGAACTGGCACAAACTCTGCGATCAGAGTCTGCAGGAGCTGTCCGTTAATTATTATCGTGTGGATGCGGATAAAGGTTTCAATTTTAGCGTCTCGGATGACGCGTATGTGTGCCAGAAGAAGAATCACTTTCAGGTCACTTGCCATGCCCGGCTTCAGGGTGATGCCAAATTTGTGAAGACGCCGTCCGGTTTAGAGAAAATCAAATCCTTCCACTTGCATTTCTACGGTGTGAAATTTGAGGCACCCAATCAAACAATACGCGTGGAGCAAAGCCAATCCGATCGCTCAAAGAAGCCATTCTATCCCGTACCGTAAGCTAACCACATGTCCTAGTAATCCCTCTACTATTAAATCCTATTTCCAAACAGTATCGATCTCCAGAGCCATATTGTCAGCAAGATAACCGTGGGGCGTCTACATTTCTCGGAGACGACCAACAATAATATGCGTAAAAAGGGACGTCCGAATCCGGAGCAACGTTTCTTTCAACTGGTCGTGGGACTCCACGTGCACACGACATCCGGCAACTTTCCGGTGGTTAGCCATGGCAGCGAACGCATCATTGTGCGTGCCTCGAATCCGGGTCAGTTCGAATCCGATGTGGATCTTTGCTGGCAACGTGGCATTACACAGGAGTCCATTTTTCATGCTGGCCGCGTGGGCATCAACACAGATCGTCCGGACGAGAGTCTTGTGGTGCATGGCAATTTGAAGGTATCGGGACACATTGTCCAGCCTAGCGACAGTCGCGCCAAGCAGGAAATTGCCGAATTGGATACATCGGTGCAACTACGCAATATGCAAAAGATTCGCATTGTGAGGTATCGCTATGAACCGGAATTTGCGGTACATTCAGGACTGAGGCGTGAGAGTGACACACGGGAAATTGTTGACACTGGAGTAATAGCGCAGGAAGTGCGAGAAGTTATACCGGATGCAGTACAAGAGGCTGGCAGCGTCGTATTGCCCAATGGCAATGTTATTGAGAACTTTTTGCTGGTCAATAAGGTACAAATTATTTTTTTTACTTTAAAACCGTTATAGTTGAAAAAAATCTGATTTACATATGTACACACTGTACAGTTTATTGTGTGTGGCTACACTGTTTGGATGCTGCCCACTTGTTACTATAATTGTTTGCAGCTATCGATTAACTCGTTAGGCATCGATGCTTTTGCTTCCAACCGTTATATTCTGATTTGATGTTTATTCATGTTTTTGCTTCAATCATGTCACAAACAATTCAACAACACCAGAAACAATAGACTTAAACAAGCATTAATAATTTGTTACCCATAGGATCGTATACTAATGGAGAACATTGGGGCTGTTAAGGAGCTGTGCAAGGTCACCGGATCGCTGGAGACACGCATTGAGCATCTGGAGCGAGCCAACAGTAATTACAATAACCACCAACTGCGTGCCAAGGATTTGCTAGAGCCACGTTGCCTGCTGCCGCCTCGTCCCCATAAGCCGCGCAATCGCAGCGATGGCTACGAGATCTGTTCCAGTCGTGCAATGCAAATCATCATCTTTATGCTGATCATTGTCATGGCAGCCTGGTGAGTTCTCAATGTCAATAATCCCTAAATGAAACAATACTTAAATACACTATTTATAGCTTGGCTGCCGTCTCCACGCTATATTTTGTGGAGCACAACAAGCAGCAGCAACAGCAGCAGGTGCAGCAATTGGATGGCTTTCAATTGTTTGGTGATTCTCGCATCTTTCGACCTGATAGTGCAACACGATTGAGCGACGAGGATAGACTCAATTACCACAACATACAAACGTTATTCAAGAACAAAACCCATGTGCCTTGGCCCAGTTGGATATATGCAGCGAGCACCACACGGCCTCCAAGCGGAGGCACGCCCATACGCGTGGGTGTTGGAGTGGCTGATCGTTTGGATGGCGATGAGATTCAGGAAAAGGAGGAGCTAACCGCTGTGATGAGTAATCCTCAGTTGTCACCACTGCTACATGCTCCAATTGCCAGGATTACGACGACAGCGCCAAGGAACAGCAACAAAACGATCGTGAGCAAAAACAAATCCAAATGGCCCGTGTCACCCGAGATACTGCGTCCAGGTGGCAATACAGGTGTTGCTCAGAAGATCTTGCAAAATGTACGCGCTGCTGTGGTGGGCAAAGCGCTGACTACAGCCAGCAATGCCACTATAACATCCTCAGAGAAGCCACAGTCCATACCATTGTCGCAGGACTTTGAGAACAACTCAATAGATGTGGACGCCCAGCAGCAGCAACAACAGTTGCAGCAGCAATTGAAGCAACCCTTGAAGCTGGACGATCACATTGTCGTGGTAGGCACCATCGCCAGCACAGATGTGGACAATGCCGCGCCAGATGCTGGCCAAGCTATACGCAAACTAAATGCCGGTGATGTTGCCATCTACAATGTGTACAAAACCGTATCGCCGCCCACAGCTAACCTGGCCTTAACCACCAACAAGGTGAGCACGGAGCAGAGCCAATCCCAGAGCACACTAAGCCTGGCTTTGGACGTGCCACCACCTGCGGCAGTGCGTAACACCAGCGGAGCCAGCAAGGACGCTATCGATGCCTTGGATTTGCAGAATCTGAGCACAACCAATGAATCCGAGTCCGTGGATAATCCCATAACGGCCTTGTTTGGCTTTGAGTTCCAGAGCGGCTTGCGGGACTCAAGTGTGGGCAGAAGATCGGCAAACCAACGCAGCTTGGATTGGATACGCAACAAGAGTTTGAAGGCGCCAGTCTTTGGACATCCAGCCGAGTGCAGCAGGGACAAGGACGAGACCGACAACTGTCAGGTAAGTCTTGACCTAATTTTAGCAACGATCCGAGAAACTAACTTTTCCTGCTTCAGTCTGCCTGTTATGATGAACAGCAGCCAACTGTGGCTGCCACCGACAATGTGGACGCAAATGTGAAGCACCAGCACGTGGAGGATGAGCTACAGTCCGCTGAATCGGAGGAGGATGGCGATGTACTGATAATGCAGCCAGTTGGCAGCAATGATACCGCAGCCCGTGCCTTTCATGGCAAGAATGCACACAACACAGCCGCCCGAGGTAAACCACTCTCCACCGAATCAGATGCCTCCACTGTCAATGAAGATCCTCTGTACACGGTTGTAAACGATGCTCCAGCCGTTGCTGTGGTTCAACCAGCGGCTCAGGTTGAACTGCTGCCCAAAGACGAAGGAAAGGTTACACCAACGACCACAGTGCCACCGCAGTTGGATTGCTGGAGCATTAGCAGCTGTGTGCTGGCCGGACTCAATAACTACACCATTGATGTGGAGCACTTTTGTCCCAGTTCCGGCAGCTCTCTGAACGTCAGCTACATTGTGCCCGTCTCGCGTTATCTGCAGGCCAACAGCCTGGAGCTGCATTTCAGGTAGCTTCCAAAAGGATTACATGTTTAAAGCTTAAATATTAATCGAGTCTTCCTCTTGTAGTTCCAACAAACCGCTGCAGTGGTCCATTTGCAGTAACGATGATCAGGAGAAGACGAACGCGGGCACTGCACAACAGAATGAGGATGATGATGCGCCAGCCAACAGCTGGTTGAAGGTATTGAAGCAGCAAGGCAACAACAAGCTGATTCTGGCATTGGACATGCCCAGTCGGGGACACTTTGAGCGCGACTTTATGTTGCGTGCCAGTTCAGACCTGGAACAAGTAAGCACAAGCAACAAAGGCTTGGCGAGTAAACCTAATCCTTTCCCTTTCTTTCCTCTTACAGCAAAAACTATGCGATGACAACGCCCATGTGGCGAACCCTATACTCCAGTACAACTTTAGCATCGTAAGAGATTGTGATTAGTTAAACAATTTATATTTATGGCAAGGAACGACATGAATTCGGAACCAGAACCAGAACCAAAATGTTTCAAGATTTACATCACAACGGACGGCAGTTGCAGTTAAATTTTCACAATTACATTGCAAAATGCATAAAACATTTATCGACATTTTAAATAAAAATATTTAGTAAAATGACAACAGCATTTTCTTTATGATTTAACTAGTTTTATTAAACTTAACTAAGGCTACACGGCAAAGGGTTGTTCTGTGCCATCCTCATGGTATTTAATATAGGTCTCGCCGTGCGTAAAGTCCTTGGTGCCCTCCAAGCGACCACGTGGAGGCGCCTTGTCATAGTCGAAAGCCTTTTCTGATTTTCCAAACAGCTGATTGGCCATTTCAATGTCTTCACGATATTGGCCCACCACAACTTTCTTGCCGGTAATTGGATCGGTTATGTCACCAAGTGGATACACAACCTTCTCCAAGCTGTGTGTGATGAGGCGAGTCATGCGTTCGGGCAACTCACGTATCAGCACTATATCACCAGTTTTGCACTGCTTTTGTGGATCGTGAGCGAAGAAGAACGTATCCTTTTTAAAGTACTGCAAAGGAAATAAAAATAAACCTCATGAGCGTTTGGAGCAAATAACACGACGTACCATGTTGAGGTTTTTGTCCAGTTCCATGCGGCGTACGCGTATTTTGGATGCATTCTTCTTGATGCAGGGCATGCATTGTCCCATCAGCAATAAACCACGTGCTGCCATTTATTCAATTATATTTAAAATCAACCAAAATAATAACAGACAATATAAATTGCGAGTCAGATGGCGATCCAACAATAGTGCTGGAACTATAACCGATTACAGTATCGATACATCGTTACAAGTGTTAAGAATCGTTTTAAAAGAACGAAAGAACCACATTCGTAAGCTTTAGCAAATCTAAGTGGGTACACACTGAACATAACTGAAAATCAGCTGATATGCAGCTGTTGTGTACACACCTTGTGTCCGATAAGAAACTGATTTGTGTTTTGTTAAATATTAAATAATTATTTCATTGGCTTTTATTAGTTGAATTGCCAACGCTTCCAACTAACTGCATGTAAAAGAGCTGCAGACGTGCACAAACAACGCACGCTTTACGTAACCATGGTAAATAAACAAAGAAGCCCTTTAAATTGAAGATGAGTCACACAAAAGAATTGTGACAACGATAAGTATAAATAAAAGTGATTAGTTGGTTAATAACAATATCAATACTGTTATTAACAAGTCGAATACAGTAGTACGAACGATATGCAATTAAAAAGCTGATAAATTTCGTTATCTTTGTCGGCCGCTTTGATTTGCTTATCGCGCATTTTGCATGTGTGGGTGGACTTCTCATGTTTTTTTCCTTAACTTGTAGAACTACGAAGACGAAGACTATCATGTGGACTCGTTCCCAAAAGACTTCGGTTATGGAGATTTTGATCAGGATGGCTTGGAACTGGAGCCGAATGCATCGAGCAACAGCGAGACAAAACCACGCATATTATTGATGGGTTTGCGTCGCTCCGGGAAGAGTTCCATACAGAAAGTCGTATTCCACAAGATGTCCCCGAATGAGACACTTTTCCTGGAGTCGACTAGCAAAATTGTTAAAGACGACATCAACAATTCCAGCTTTGTGCAGTTCCAAATTTGGGACTTTCCCGGCCAAATTGACTTTATAGAACCGACCTTTGACTCGGACATGATCTTTGGCGGCTGCGGTGCACTTGTATTTGTCATAGATGCCAAGGATGATTACAACGAAGCCTTGACCAAGTTCAAGAATACTGTAATCAAGGCATATAAGGTTAATCCACGCATCAAATTCGAAGTGTTCATACACAAGGTAAGCCGCTATCTCAGTTGTTATCATTTTTATCGCTTGTATTGTGACAACTGTGGTATTTCCCACAGGTGGATGGCATAAGTGATGATTCCAAAATGGAATCACAACGTGATATACATCAACGCTCATCGGATGATCTGAGCGAGGCGGGTCTGGATCAAATACACCTCAGTTTTCATCTGACCTCGATCTATGATCATTCAATATTCGAGGCATTCTCGAAAGTTGTGCAGAAACTCATTCCACAGCTGCCAACGCTGGAAAATCTATTGAACATTTTCATACCGGTATGAAAAACTCTTTATTATTTATTGGAAATGTAACTAAAGTTTATGTTTAACAGAATTCTGGCATTGAGAAAGCTTTTCTCTTTGATGTTGTGTCGAAAATTTACATAGCCACCGATTCCTCACCGGTCGATATGCAAGCCTATGAGCTCTGCTGTGACATGATTGATGTGGTCATTGATCTGTCTAGCATATACAGGTAAGTTAATTGTTTTAATAACTTCTAAGCCTACATATACTAAAAGTCTGTTCTTATTTTGCGTACAGCTCGGAGGAAACTGCTTTTGACAGCGGCAGCTCTAGTCTCATCAAATTGAATAATAATACAATACTCTATCTGCGAGAAGTCAATAAGTTTTTGGCTCTGGTTTGCCTACTGCGCGAGGAGAACTTTAATCGTCAGGGTGTTATTGATTATAACTTTATTTGCTTCCGTGATGCCATAAGTGAGGTGTTTGAGCTGCGTTTGAAACGCCAAAAGATGTTGGAGAACGCCGACCAGGATGACGATGAGATGGTTGATGATCATGGCATTACCATGGATTGCTCAAACCATGAGAATGATCCAGCTGTGTTGTCCAGAGCGCCGAAGATCGCATGAACGGAATTCCAGTGACCTTGCGCTCGAGTGTGTGTTTTTCTTTTCACACATGCACACAAATCTATTTTGGAATATCATTTATAAGTTTTGTCATACATTTATTATTTTTTATTCAATTTTTATGTTTTTCTCAATCTTTGTTCTTTATTGTTAATCCATTTGTTATGCCGCTTCGCTGCTCTATACAAACAGAGAGATACAAATTGCCCAGCGTTTACATAAACTACAATTAATAGTACGTATATTTTTTAATAAAAACTATATTAAATTTGTCAACTGTTTACTTTTTTAATTCTGTTTGGCGCCTAACTCAAATATCGATACCTTTTCGATTGTTTCATTCAAAAGCAACACTGGCTATTAAATGCAATTTACAACTCCATTTATATTTATATTCAGGGCCAACGATGCTTAGGCGACAATAACAAAGCAAGAAACTGCCACATTGACGAGGGCCGTAATTTAAAAATTGTTAGTTCACTCGCTCACGAAAGCAGTTCGTTCGCTCATGAGCTGAGCATATCAATCGATCTAATTGTGAACGGCACAATACGACGTGTGTGTGATTGTTACTCGGTCGTCTGACAGTCTAGTAGTGAAAATGAGCTGCTGAGAGCAATAGAATAATTAATTAATGCGCTCCTAGCCAAATTTGCTGATTCTTTCCTACCACATAAATCGTGTTAAATTAATAAGAATTGTTAGTGTGTGCTTTATATACCGATCGACGACTGAAGCAGTAAAGCAGCGATAAAAAAACGAGTTAGTCGCTGTCGGGTGAAAGAAAGAAATTGTGTGCATATGTATGCGAATGTGTGAGTGAGTGCGCGGTGAAAAAGCAACAACAAAAACAACAACAACGAGTGCAATAGCAACAACTAAAACCTGGTCTCGTATGTCCGCTTTCCTTGCTCATTACGGTGCTTTTCTGTGCCCAAAGTGCAGGCAAGTGCAGCCTGGAATCAGCATCAAAATCAACGACAACGGCAACGACGACGACGACAGGTGCGTACAATGATAATTTTCTACTTTCGTTGCTTAAAAATTTGTCATCGCTGCTTCGTGTCTCTGTTGCTTTATTGATTGTTCAAATACACCGCAGATACACAGCATCCCGTGACAATAGAAAGATGAATTCATTCATTTTTACATCCCATACATATGTATAAATAAAGTGAAAGGTGGTGGCGGTGGTGGCACATCTTTAGTATTTTGTGAATAGAAACATACAATGGCACACTAACTTTAACACATGTAATTGTTACTAACTTACTAACAAATGTTTTAACTAAAATGCATAATTTAAAACCAGGTAAATTCACTTATTAACACTGGTAGTTGTCAGAACCATCGATTAAACACATGCCTGAAAGAGATAGCTAGGAGAGAGTGTGTGTGTCTGAGCGAGAGGGGAGAGGACAAGGGCAGGCACGACTTTCTTGACAGCACGAATATCGCAATCTCAGCAATCAATAATAATTATTGCAGTTTTGTCGATTCTCTCTCCCACTGCCACTCTCTCTCTCGCGGCAACCGAAGTCGAGCTTAGCTACGAAATTGTTTGAAAGAGAGCATTCTTTCGCCCCCGGCCCCTTCCGGCGCTTATGTCATGAACGGAAGTGTGTTCATAGAACAAGTACAAATCTGGATATACATACATATTTATGCTAGCAACCCCCAAAAAAAAGAGGCCGTGACATCATATTTTTGGCAGCAACATAAAAAACATTGCCTGTTCTGTTCCCCTGTATTGACCATTTCCTACCTCAAGAGCCTTTTGACATGACACATACTTTGAGGTTAGGTCTGTAGGTTTTCGCCGGGTTTTCGCATTCTAGGGTTGTAACGGTACATATTGATTTAGTGTCAAGTCACGTTGCCTACTATTAAATAGTATTATAACAAATTAGTACAAACTTATACAGTTTAATGGTTGCTAATTTTAAGCCCAAAAAAAAAATAGTGATTACCGTTAGTCAAATAAACAAGCAAACACCTGTCTATGGCAACCAAAAAAGCGTTAAGTGTGTTAATGTTTTTTAAGTGTTGCAAACACGTGCGTTGTTCATTTTCATTTTCTTTTCGACATTTTCACAACTTTGGAAGAGGGCGGTGCCCTTTAAAAAGCATGAACACACACATGCCTCGGTGTGTATGATTTTCAGGGGGAAGTGGCCCTCAAAGAAATCTCTCAGAAATTAGAAATAATAAACCAAACCAAAGGCCATTTGTAGGCAAATTAAATTGCTAACAAACCGTGAAGTTGGTTACTGGGTTTGTTAGTGCTTTTTTTCTGGATGGATTCGTGTACACATCTTCCAAACATTCATATATACAAATGTACATATGTGAATCTGTTTTCTTATCTTTTGAATAAACATTTGCCGTTATAACGCAGACGCTTGGAAATTGTTTATTTTTGTTTGCCTCTTTTTTTTTTTATCGATTTCTTTCTCACATCCGCACAACAAACAATGCAATCAGACAAATACAATTGCTTTTCTTTTTTTTGCTACACTTTTTCTCTCATTCTCGGTTTATATCTATTTACTAGTATTATTCTTTTCTTTTTTTTTTGCCAGCCATTCTTTGTTTATTGACCAGTTTCAGCTGCTCTTTCACTTGCAATTGTTGCTGTTCTTGTTGGCTGCGTTTTGTATCCTCCGCTCTTCGCTCTCCACTTTCCGCTCTGCACTCTCCACTCTTCACTCCTTCCGCTCTTCGTTCCTCTCTGCGCTCTGCCAGAGCGGAAGCGACGTCATTTATGTAAATTGCTTGCGTGACATTTGTATAGAGAATCTATATTATGAACCGGTATGCACACGCCCCTTCGCATTAACTGCCACACTATTGTTGTTACAGACCAACATTGGAGTCTAAAGTGTAGAGTCTAGGCAAGCTCCCCTCTCTTTCTCTGCCGGTGGCTGCGCTCTATAAGCTTCTATGATGGCTGTAATCAGGCAATTCAAACAATAAGTGCTTTAATGTTTTGCCATCTATAAGAGGTAACAGTAAAATGTTAATTTACATAGCGTAAATGGCAAGCTGTTAACTGGGTACTCACAACAGTATTGTGTTTATGTTAGAATATATTAAACAGTGATATGCAAATGTAACAGCGTTAAGCTGCTGTTAAGCTAAGATCAATGCATAACAGCTGTAAAGTCTGTTAGATTATCTGAGATGCAGCTGTTAACGTCTGCTTATGTTTTACATGCCCACTAATACATGTACAATCAGCAAATCTACAACACATTTGGCATTTAATGATCCCAAATGAATTTCACATCGTTTTTTCTCAAACTTTTTAGCAGTTTTTGTTTGTAAACTCGTTGAATTTGTTGCTTAAATTATCTGCCAATGCGCAAAGTTCAGCGAGGTGAAACGGTTAAGTGTTTTCAAAACTGCCCCCAGCGAGTTTTTGCTCCATATTGAGGACCACATCTACATAAAAATACAGGGTGATACCAGTTAGTTCACTGCTCTGTTATGGATTGGGTATGATAAAGTACAAATTAAGTATGCACAAATTGTCAGTCACGTTGTTGCTCGTTTTGTGCACTGTCAGCGAAACTATGAATAATGTGGTTTATTTGTTGTAAAACGTGATATAAACAAAACAAAGAAGAAAACTAGAAAAAAAGTGTAAATAAACCGCGCACTGTGGTCACATTTTGCTTATAAGTATGTAAACAAATACGATAAGCTAGGGCAGCGTTCAACGCACCATAATTATATATCTTTAAATAAATATAAACAATGATATATGACGCACATTTTTTGCTTATAAACCAAATCGCACAACTTATAGCTGGCAAAAAATATATTAAATACTTATTTTTATTTATGCGAATAATCGATGTAGAAATTCGTCGACGTCATTAAATCGTCTTTCTCTCTGTCTGAAATATGAACAGAGGGCATTATTGAAATGTATTAAGACCATCAATTTTCGAACTTTAAGCGAAAAGCATCTACTGTAATTAAATTGTACCGTTATAATCCATACGGTCTCCTAAAATATTGACCTAGTCAACGAAATTCTGAATCATTTCCAACGATGCCAGCGAACTTTGTTCAAGTTCCTACAATCAGCGATCGTCCAGAGAGACAGAGAGGGAGAGGAAATAAAAGCTTCTGTTGTTAAAGCTTTGCGCTCAGCTGCGCGAAGAGCACAGAGCGCACAAAACTAAGAGCATTAGGCGATGCTCTTAAGTGTAATTATTTGTTGGCTTTTATTGCTGTCGACATTGAATAAGTTTTGTTGATGTTTTCAACTTTTGAAAAGAAATACTTAACCTTATGGCTTGAAGGTTTTCAATTGTACAATGGGGATAGCTCAAATAAAGTCGGTACAACTGAAGCTATTGGAATAGTTAAAAAAAAAGACGATTTAACAGCTGTAATTGGACATCACTCTCTTCTTTTTACTCTCTCTTGCTACGTTTGCTCTCTGCTGCTGTCTGTGTGCGCTGCGCTCATTTGCAGCGCGTGTAAACGTAAACAAATTGTAATTTATACTAATCGTAAAATGCAAAACAATAACAAAGAGATTAAAACCTTTGCTTACGTGCTCATTTTAACGTCATTGTCATTTCTCATTACAATTAAGCAATAAATATTTATTTTTATTTCTATTAGCATACACTACTTGTAGTAGTACTAGTTGTATTAGGTAATGAAACTACTGCTATCAGCTAGTATATAACTAAAATTCCATAGTCAGATCGTTGTTAATGATTTCAACGCAAGAAAGTACTCGCATTTATACAAAATAATCAAATAACCTTGATTTGTTTTTTTCTCTTGAAGAAAAGCAAATAAAAGAAAAACCACAAAAAAAACACTATTTTATGTGTTAAACATATGTGTGTGTGTGTATGTGTGTGCATGTGACGATAACACACACACACCTAAGCATGCACATTCTTCATAGCATATGTATTTAGTTCAGTGCTAGTTTTTGTATTTTGTTTGTTGTTTTTTATTTACTTATTTTTTGCTTTGTGGTTCTTAAGGCTAATGACAAATAAACAAACTAAACGTAGCGAGTGCAAAGCCATTAAAAATACAAGAATAAAAACCAGAAGAAAGATGAATGAAAGCTTTATTTAGTCGATTACTCACTGGCGTATACCCTGTAGTACTTAACACTGCCGTATGACCTGTAGTAATTACTATATTTAATATTAAGTCGATTACTCACTTTACTTTAGTCGTATACCCTATAGTACTTACTACCCTATACTTAATCCACTGTGAGTTGAATGAACTGCCAAATGTCAGTTGAAAGCTCATCATTTACTTAAAACTTAACGTTACTCAACACTTGTCACTCAAGTTCAGCCTCGCTTTCAACTTAAAGCCAAAAGTTTAATGAACTTTCAAATTTTTGAGTTGAAATTTTATTTAATTTCGGTTGAATTTTGTATTTTTTTTAACAATTTGCTTCGATTAACTAATATTATGCACACAGCTGCAACTTATTGTTGTTTACAGAATGTTATCTAATTTGTTATTGTTTTTTTTTTAATTACACTTGTGGCAAAACGCCACGCGCAGTTCAAATTGTTGTTTACGCCAGAAAGCGATACCGATAAACACTCAAGCACACTCACACACATGTACATATATCTACTTACACATATTACATGCATGCACATTAGTTTTATATAGTATAGGGTATGGGGTACAGGGTGTAGTACATAATGCTAAGTAGTCGTCGTTTTTACATGGGCGAGACGAGCCCACAAATTACAGCCAATGGCGCAGAAGTAAACATAAAAACAAGTTGTAGACATGAGCAATGAGCAACTAGCTGCTACCCTGTATAATAAAAAGGGGGAGTAAAACTTAAAGACATTGAAAGTATGAAAAAGTTTTTAATAAATAAATTTATGAGCAAATAAATTGATTAATGAGCAAAAAATAGTTTAAAAATATAAAGAGAAAAAGGAAAGCATAGAAAGTATTAAAAATATTAATAATTTAAACATTTAAGGTAAAAGCAGAAAAATTCGCTAAATTACTTAATTTTTGTACAGTTAAAATTATTAATAGGCAAATTAAAACATATGAAAGAATTTAAAATAAAGAGAGATAAACGAAAGCTTGAAAAAAGTACAAGGTCTAATAATTGAGAAAAATTTTAAAAAATCTTTAAATTAAAAGAATTTTCTATAAATTAAATATAAAATATAATAATAGTTACTTCATAACATTATGTTAAATAAAATTTTTCTTAAATGCGTAGCTGTCAAACAACCCACTTTTAGAAATCTCATGACTGAAGGGTATCAAAAGAACCGGCTGCGTTTGAGTATGCGGAAATATAATTCACTTGTTTTATTATTGCTTCTCTTCTCGTCTCTTTTCTTGTTTTGTTTGCTGTTTACGTAGAGTGACAATTATGCACTATATTTAAACTAAGTTATGAAACAGTTAAGACAGACTAACTAACTAATTAAATATGTCAGCGCATTTAACATTTTAATGTGGGTCAAAAACTATAAATAAACAAACCAAATCGCAACTGCAAATAGTTTCAAGTTTTTGCAGAACCGGCATAGGATTTACCACAAAAAAGCTAAATTTTTGCGCTGCGTAGTTTATTGTAAAAAGAAAAAAAATAAACAATAAAAAAACTAGTTGTTATTCTATTAGTTTGTTATTGTTTTTGTTGTTGTGAAAGGAAAACACACGCGCCTCGTTTGCTTAACAAATTCGACCTTGATTTCTGAGCATTTGATTTGCCGGGTTATCTATTCTGTTCAGTTGAGTTCTGTTATTCTACTCACAGCTACTGCTACTGCTACAAATAGCCGGTTTTTTGAGCGAGTTTTGAGTGCTCTATCTGCCATTATGCTCTCTGTCTAAATTAAGGGGCTCGTCTCAAGTTCCCTCTCAACGCAACTTGGAAGAAAACAACACAAAATTCAAAACAAAATTCAAGAGAATCGAGCTACCTATTTATGTTTACCTATATATACACATCTGTCTATATATATATATGTATATTCTTGTATGTTTATGATTATTATGCTCAAAATCTACCGGATGTTAGATATACACTGCAAATTGGCAGCAACAAAATGCAAATTAACAATAAAAAGCATTTGAAAAACTCAAGGCAAAACTAAGTTTGATATGAACTCGAGTCCAAATTTGCACAATCACGAAAGGTGTGAGCTAAAAAAGCGCAAAACATAAAAAATGATTAGTAAGAAGTAATAAAGGCTACAGTCGAGCGAGCTGACTGTAAAAGACCCCGTACTTCTATAAGTTTTATATGTAAATAAAGAATTTTGGATAATGGTACCATACAAGTAATATGTTAAATTAGTCACAATAGTGGGGGCGTGGCAACAATTCAATATAAACTTGTTCTGTCTGACATATAGACGGACTTTCATTCAAAATTTGGTTGCTCTAGCTCCTATAGTCTCCAAGATCTAGGTATTTAAACGGATAGACAGACGTATCCAGAGTATATAAAATTTATAGGGTCGGAAAAGCCTCTGTCTGTTCGCTTCTGATAAACATCCTAATAGACCCAAGTACTCTCATTCAGTGCGAGGTCTAATATCGACAAATAAACGACATATACGACTTCTAGACACCCTATAACCCCTAAGTAAACATTTACACAGCTGGCACTGCCTAAGACTTACCAAAAAATGTCAAAATTCCTGTTTAAACTCAGTCTTTGTGCTAACTTTCATGTCATGTCTGTCTGATTTATTTGTTTTTTCTATTTTCATATATTGTTTTTAAGTAAATCACTTTTGTTGTGCTTTAGTTTTTCCAAAATTTTCTGTGTGTTGTTGCCTCATCGGTTTTCCGTTTTCGGTGCACTGAAGACAGATAAGAAAGCTGAACGCGAGCGCATTTCTCAAGCGGTATGGTTACTGTGTTTACAACTGGGCACACTGGGGAGATAACGTTTGTTGCTATCAAATCTGGTCACACTTGAGTTTTAGTGTAGGCTGCGAAAAGAGTGGGAAGTGGGGAGAGTGATAAACGGAGTTACTTCTGGGGTTTGACTGCTTATCTCACAACTCTCAGTCTGTTCATTCGCTCTGTCTGCCTCTCTATCTGTCTTTCTCTTACTTTGTCCGTCTCTTTCGCACCACACAGTAAGAAATTAAGCCGTACTTCATTACAAATTTACGCTGAACCCATGAATTTTCTTCTCTTCTCAGAACCTTAAAGCTTTTAGTACTTTCGTTCTGTTCTGTGCTCATTTCCCAACACTGTCTCTACCTTTTCTCTCAGTGCACGCTTATCACTCGCTTGTCAAATACTGAAATCTTATCAACTGGAAACAACTTTTGCAAAAGTTTCTGTTAACAAAATACAAAGAAAAAAATGGAAAAGTTTTTTACTCAATTTCATTGTGTATTTTGTGTGTCGCGACATTTAATATCAAAAATCGTATTCTATGTGAAAACTGCCATATAACTAACAATTAATTAAATTTAATTTTGGGTAAGAACTGTCAATTAAACACTAAATTAATCCCGTTTGTTTAGTAAACATTTAAAAAGTCTTAAAATAAAAACAGGCTTTGTGTGAACGTGTTTAACCTCACTTAACTTAACTAATCTATGTTTGTTTTGCACAAGTTTAAGGCGAGTATCGTGTGTCAATTAGTCAGATATGTGTGTATTATATTAAACTTTATACTAACTGCTGTTGAGTGCGATTTATAGAGAAAAACTAACTGCAGTTTACTAGGTAAACTTTGTGCGGTTGACTCATGATTTCAGTGCTAGAGATTAGATAAATTTCTGTGGTGATTGGTATATAAATGTATATATATAGTAATGGGTGCAGGAAGTACATGAAACTAACCATAATTATGAACAAATTACAAAACGAAACTCAAAAAAGTTACACAAATTTCTTCTACGCACACAGATAAAGTGAGAGAGAGAGAGGGAGAACGGGATCCCAGAGAATACCCTAGAAAATAAAGTATACAGATTATATAGACATTCCACGATGCCGCTTTTTGCACGCAAATCCTCGAAGAACTCATCGGATCACAGCGATATCAGTCAGGAGAGCAAACGATCCTCGATGAGCGGTGGCCCAAGTCTCCACAACAACAACAATAACAACAGCAGTAATCACAGCAGCCACAACAACAACAATAACAACAATGAACTGGACAAGAAGCCACCACTAATCTTTCACTGCCAGTTAGCTCACGGTAGTCCCACTGGCTTGATCACGGGATTCGCCAGTGTTCGTGAGCTCTACAAGAAAATCGCCGAGTGTTTTGACATGTCCGAGGATGATATACTCTTCTGTACGCTCAACTCGCATAAGGTGGACATGACGCGTCTGCTGGGTGGTCAGATCGGACTGGATGATTTTATATTCGCCCATCGTAAGGGTCGTCCCAAGGAGATTGAGATCGTCAAGACCCAGGATGCACTAGGACTGACCATCACGGACAATGGCGCTGGCTATGCGTTCATTAAGCGCATCAAGGAGGACTCGATCATTGATCGTATCGAGCATATTGCTGTCGGGGATCATATCGAGAAACTAAACGGTTTGAATATGGTGGGTAAGCGGCACTACGAAGTGGCACGCATGCTCAAGGACATTGCCACCGGGGAGACGTTTACGCTGCGGCTGGTTGAGCCCATACGCAGTGGATTCCAGGGTATCGGACCGCGTAGCCAGTCACGAGCCTCCTCCTCCGCGGGCGGGGGCATGGGTAATCGGAATTACGGCAGTGGCAAGGAGACTCTGCGCTTTAAGGCGAATGGCAATGCACAGATCGAGCCGAAATTCGATGAGGCAACGGCAGCGGGCGTGGAGGCGATCAATAATCTACTGGAATCATTTATGGGCATCAATGACACGGAATTGGCATCACAGATTTGGGATCTGGGTGATCATAAGTCCAATTCGATGGACTTTGCCGAAGCCATTGACAATTCGGATCTGGAATCCTTCGGTTTCACCGACGATTTCATCATCGAACTTTGGGGTGCTATAACGGACGCCCGTCGCAAGAGCAAATAGAGCTCGTAGCACCCGTGAGAGAAACCCTAAAAATAAAAATACAAATTTTATTATTTTTTACTAGGTTTCTCATTATTATAAATTTATAAACTAGCAAAAGAGGAAGAAAAGAAAAACAACAAAAACATGAAAAACATTTATAAATTAAATAAAATCATTAACTATATTTTCATCAGCTATTTTATTATTATTTTTATAATTATTACTTTGTTTAAATGTATTTTTACAATTAGTATTTACATATTTATACACATAAATACATACATTTATTATTATTATTATTTGTATGCCTGCATTTGCCAATTATTTTGTATTTTTGTTAAACTTTTAAAGCAAAAAACTGTAGAAATTTTGATTGATTATATTTTTGATACAATTTGTTTCAGTGTACATACAATAATTATGCATTTTCATTAGTTGCTAATAAATTTAAATTATTGAATTCGCTTTTGTTGTTATTTTTAATTTGGCTTTGCTTTTTAGTTGACTTTGGTAAGTTTGCTTTCTATAAGTGCTTTTTTTTGCAGTGTATTCATCGCTCTTCAGTTTTTTTGGCACCCGTCGCCAATTTGTATAACCATTTTGAATATTTTCACTGTGACAAATTCTTTTTTGCATATATTTTAAACCTCCTATGTTTTTTTTGCGTATATTTGACCATGGGCACGTGTTTTTAATACTCTTGGTCAAAATATGTTGATAGATTCAATTCCATTCATATATAGACACACACAATAAAATCAGCAACATACATACATATATTTACACTTCCTGTCTGCTCAGAGAGCTTTCTGTAAGAGAGTAGAAAATGCAATAACGACGAATGACGCTCATAAACATCATCTGACAGTGAACTTATCGGCGTCGTCGTCACTTACACACACATACATACGCGCGTGCGCTTGGGCAATATTGCAACTGCAAATGAGAACAACAACAGCTGCTACTGGCAATAACAAAGCGTCGTCTTGCATGCAGCTGATAACCACAGTTATTAAATATACATATATAGTTGCTGTCTGTCGCAACAACAAGTACAATTAAACCGAGAATGCAAGAGAGCAACAGAACGACGGTAAAGAGAGACGTATACACATGCTCAAACAGCTGCTCAGCGACACACAATCACACAGCCATGGAACAAATTTAAACAGAAACAACAACAAGAACCACACAATGGTTTACAAATCTTTCCAGTTTTACAGGTTTTTTCTTCTTCCATTTTCAGCCTAAGCACAAACACATGTCAAAGCTTTTTTACTCTTAAGTCTGTCGCGCGTGTTCGCTTATATTCTCTGCGACTCTGGTGCGCTCTCTCACACACACATACATAGGCAGGTGCTTAATTTAATTAGCTTCGGCGCGCTGCCTTCTTGTATAACTGAAAAGAGGCAGCGCTCGAATGCTCAGTTGTGCATACGCTTTCGTCGAAGCAACAAGGGAGGCGGAAGAAAATACTAAGAAATAGAAAATAGTAGAGCGTTAACAAATTTCAAATATTGAATTAAAGCAACAAAACTACGTAAAGAGCAACTATTAAATAATTTAAAGTGCTGCAGCAGCAGAAATAGAGTAAGGCGGTTTTGTCTTACTAGTTTTTCGCGTAAAACTAAAAGTATTTAGTTCGAGGAAAACCTGAGCATCGTGTGAACAATTTTGTTGAAAAGCAATAAGGTATTGAAGCACATAAAATTTCCATTTATACTAGAAACATCTGCAAATATTGAATGTGAATGTGAAAATTTCTTGGCAAAGCAGCAAAATTATTCGACTTTGGTTCCTGTGTGTTTTTGTTTTGCCTGATGCCTGTTTTGTTTCATTTATTCTCTGTGATTTTAATTTTGAATTTAATGAGTGTGTGTTGGACTTTGAACGTGACTCAACAGAATTGTCTAAGCGAATTCAGACTAATAAAATAAAATAAACACAAACATTAAGTTTTGCATACACACACCACAACCACTCGACTCCGACGTCAATTGATGTGCAGTTTTCTGTCGTTCGATCGTTTCGCTTGTTTTGTGCAAATTTCATTTGTTTCGACTTTTCGGTTGTTGCCGTGCAGCAGCACAAACACAAGCAGCTTCTTCTTTTGTCTCTTTTGCGCCTTTGTGGCTGGCGTGTGTGTACGTGTGTGTTTTGTAGCTACACCCGTTTCCCCACCATTCGGTGCTCTGTATACCCGTTTTAAGTGTGCATTTTAAGAGCGAGCTTTTTGTGCGTTTGTTTTGCTTTTGGATTTTCGCGCGTTGCGTTTTTTGTTTGCGAGACATTTGTTTTGCAGGTGAAAGTAACGTCAGCGACG
The DNA here is from genome assembly GCA_035046005.1 of Drosophila acutilabella. NCBI lineage: Eukaryota > Metazoa > Arthropoda > Insecta > Diptera > Drosophilidae > Drosophila > Drosophila acutilabella. Next base: position 6,507,560 of record JAWNOK010000024.1, on the reverse strand, counting down.
ACGCGTGACAGATGTGGCGTGTTTGTTATCCGTCCGTCTCTGTCTCTGTCTGAGAAGCAGTCGGTGTTACTATTGCGACCGCATTACGCAAAATTACGTATTTGGGGGAGTGGACTATCTAAATACCCTTTAACTAGATAATAACGGTTGACATCGACGATTAGATACAAATTTATTGAATTAATCAACATGAAAGCGTTCAGTACAAAGAAACCTTGTCTTATCAACAACAAGAAGTACAAAACTAATAAAAGTATGAATTTATTTTGACCATTTCCTTTGTGATAAGCGTCATCTACAAACTTGAAACTTTTGTACATTGAACTTTACGCTAGAAAGGCATTTTATAGATAAAAAAAAAATACATGCTTATTAATAAATGCTCTTTCTTAAAGCCAAATGAATGTTAAAAAAACAGGTAAATCATAATCACGCGATTCGACAACGCATACAAATAAATAATGAAAAATGAAAACAAAGAGCAAAAACTTAATTAATTCGTAACGGTGCTGATAAACTTAATATACGCAAGCAATGTCTATGTATATGTATATTTTTATTAATTTACAGATCATTATACATAGTACGTATTAAATGTTGCTTTTAAAATCGCGTGATATTTTTCCAGTGGCATGAGAAATGAGTAATGAGTTTACGATCACACACACACACACGCACATTCATACAAACAAACAAACATATGTAAGCGTGTATAACAGTTCAACATTCAGTTGGTATTATCATTGTTTAACGCGCACACACACAGACAGAAGCAAGCAAGCAGTGGGAACACGCCACTATAGTTTCAACATTAACCATTGATGTTTTTGCGACAATTTATCACTCAATCGGCATTTTATCGATAACACTCACACACATAGACACACCACACGCGAATAATGAAATAGTTCCCACTGTTATACACAGCTCGTGTAGAGTTTGCGTATTCTGCGTTGACTCCTTGAACTTGTTGTAGACTCAATGCGATTTCCCCAATGAATGAGCTTTAAATGACACTTAATAATGTTTGCATGCTTATGCTTTTGCTAATTAGCTGTAAATAAAAGCAGTGCTATGCATGGCGTACACCAAATACCCTAACATTTGATCGAATATTTATTTAGTTTTTCAATACTGTAACAAACACTTCAAAGCGTTGCCCAACCGCCCCTTGCACCCTAGAAACATGCAGCTCTTTGTATTTGATTTGTTTCGCTTCAATGCAATTCACCTTGACTTTCATCACAAAAGCTCGCAAACAGCAGAAAGGAACAGTTAGCAACAACAATTTGGCAGCTGCTATGTAAAAGCTTTTTTTTTAATTTTGCTTGCTTCCTTGGCATTGTGTATGTCTGTACACTTGCCGGCACATTTTAAATGTCAGAATATTGTTTGAATTTGTCAAAAGGATATTTTAAGAAAATTACATATGTATTTACAAATTTATCGTACGCTTTGAAGAATATGAATTTATAAGTACCACTTCTGTTTTCTATTATTTACAGGGGACCAACGGTAGATTTATCAATAGCAATCGACTTGCCGAAACAAGTGCAATAAAATGGCTGGCTGTTAATTGCACAGATACATGCACAACAATAGACACATACACATTCATACGGTAAAGCGATACATAAAACAAACATACGCAATAAGACAAAGAAGTGAAGGAAGAACGAGGAGAGAGATAGAGAGAGGAGTAGATACCACAGTTGGAATTTAAATTCAGCGGATATCGATAAGCACATATCGATTAAGAACCTGCGCTCAAAATGAACAGTTTGGTGCGCGTGTTTAGCAATTTGCAAGACTTTTACAATGACATAAATGCGGCTACACTAACCGGGGCCATCGATGTAATCGTCGTGGAGCAAATGGATGGCGAGTTCCAGTGCTCGCCATTCCATGTACGCTTCGGCAAGCTCGGTGTGCTCCGCAGCCGTGAGAAAGTGGTAAGTTATCGAAGTTTGTTTACATTTTGTGCGCTTAGTTACAGTAAGTCTTCTGTTATTCCAGGTGGACATTGAAATCAATGGAGCACCCGTTGACATACAGATGAAGCTGGGCGATTCCGGCGAGGCTTTCTTTGTGGAGGAATGCCCCGAGGATGATGTTGAGGAATTGCCCGAGAACCTGGCCACATCGCCCATACCAAAGAGTTTATTCGATTCCCTTATTAAGGGCAACGATACCATGGAGGACATTAGTGGCGTTGCCACCGACAAGTAAGTGCCATTCCCTCAGCTACTGCTACTAATTTTAGATGCACAGCTAGAATTCATGGAATCATTTCATATTTTTAGAAATGCTAGCGATGATTTGCAAATTCCATTGCCAATGCCGCGTCGCAACTCCATCGATTTGTCCAAGGAGGAGCCCAAGGAGATTGACAACGAGGGCAACAAATTCGAGAATCAAGTCTCGGACTACACACAGCGCAGGTAGCCATAGTTTCATCAGCAAATCTCTTCAAGACTTCTTGTAGAGCAATTTACTCATATTACTCTTCTGATTCCTCATTGCAGACACACGGATAACTTACTGGAGCGTCGCAACTTTGGTGACAAGCTCAAGGAGTACACGACACAGAAGATGCGCAAGGAGTGGGCCGAGCACGAGGAGTTCTTCCAAGACATAAAGCCGCTCGAGAAAGTGCAGAAATTGCCAGAGCCGGAGACGAAACCAGATGCGGATGCAGATGTGGAAATGCAACCGGAAGCGGAGACAGTATCTGAGGCCGTGACAGAGCCAATCAAGGAACCCATCAAAAGCGAGCCAAAGCTGTCTCCAGCTTCGACCCCAGCAGTGGCCATTAATGCAAGCGATGCCAACAAGGATGAGTCCAAGAGCAAAACAAAGAAACGTCGCAAGAAGTCACAAATGAAGAAGAAGAACTCACAACGAAAGACATCCTCGAGCAGCTCCGTGGGCAGCGCCGCTGGCGGCGATGCTGGCACCATGGAGGTCAGCTCCGTTCAAGTAGGCAACATCGATGAGACTAGCGATGTGGTGCCCAGCAGCATTTCCATAACAAACAACAATACAAACAACTCGTCGTCCAACGATGAGCAGCCATCGGCCACACTGTTAACGGCCCACAGTGAACTAACGCACGTCACCACGCCCACAACTGCTGCAGTGCGTCATGACTTTGATATACACTTCTTCAGCGACACTGAGATCTCAACTCCCACCAGCATCGGAGCCTCGAATGCGGCACGAGTGGGCGGACGTCCATCGACGCCCATCCAAAGTGACAGTGAGCTCGAAACGACAATGCGGGACAAGCGTCACGTGGGTCATGACGATGAGAACGAGGCACACTGGAAATGGGGAGAGTTGCCCACCCCTGAGCAGGCTAAGGGTGGAGCAGTAAGTGCCGCTGAGGCGCAGCAGAGCGAACGCCAATCCATGTTAAGCAACATGTTCAGTTTCATGAAGCGTGCCAATCGTTTGCGCAAGGAAGGAGCCGCCAACCAGGCCGGTGACATTTATCTATCGGATTTGGATGCGGGACGCATTGATCCCGAAATGGCAGCACTCTACTTCCCCAGTCCCAAGCCCAAGGAGGCAAAGGCCACGCATAGCGGCGATGAAGACCGTGAGAGCGGCAATGGCACCAGTTTGCCACATTCACCTAGCTCCCTGGAGGAGAACCAGAAGAGCTTGGACTCTGACTTCGATGAGACCAAACTACAGCAGGACAAGAAGTAAGTTAAGCATAAGACGCTCTTCTCGCTTGAAATACTAATTCTTCTTTTAAATTTCTGTAGATACTTGGACTTTGTGTCCATGTCCATGTGCGGCATGTCTGAGAATGGCGGACCACCGTCGGACGAGGAATTCGATCGTCAGCTGGTCACTTATCCCGATGTAAGTTATCGCTTAGCTTTTAAGCTGCACAACTATCGATAGTTAAGACTGCGCCTTTGTTGAACGTGAACGATAGTTGATAGTTTTGTGAGTGTTTAGTACTTCACAACACTGCATTGTTACACACTGCGCTGCAAGGCACCTGCAAATGCACTTTACAACACAAACAAAAACACAACAAACTACATGTTTACTTTGTTTTTTTTATTCACGCCATGCTTGCTGCCTACGCCCATGCCATGCCCCCTTACATGCTGTTCCTCCTTTTGTACTGAATGCAGGTGTGCAAAAATCCACACATGTTCTCATCGCCAAATCTAATTGTACGTCTAAATGGCAAATACTATACTTGGATGGCTGCATGTCCCATTGTCATGACAATGATAACATTCCAGAAACAACTAACCGACGTGAGTTCTTTAAAATAAAACATTCTTTTAATTATTAACTATTAATCATATGTTATTGTGTGCTTGCAGGATGCCATTGAGCAGCTAATGACGCCCACAATGGGCGCTTTGAGTGATGACAAACCCGAAGCCGCGCTCCAGGTTGACAACGCTGGTCAAACCAAGCGTTCCTGGTGGAGCTGGCGCCGATCTCAAGAGGCAGCGCCCAATCAGGCGAACAACAAGAACCCAGCACTTGGCAAAGATGAGAAAGGTAAGCTCCGAAAGCGTTTCAATCTATAGCAGCTGAATTAATTTCATTGTCTTTGTAGATGGTGATCAGGCTGCTGTTAGCACACAAACATCCCGTCCCAATTCCCCGGATATAACTGATCCCACGCTGAGTAAGAGCGACTCTCTTGTCAACGCTGAGAACACGTCCGCCTTGGTGGACAATCTTGAGGAGCTGACCATGGCATCCAACAAGAGCGATGAGCCCAAAGAGCGCTACAGAAAATCCCTACGTTTAAGCTCAGCAGCCATTGTAAGCTCGCTCTCATTTTCTTACTTTCTCTCTCTCTAATATTTCTCTTCGTTTGATTCTCCTGCAGAAAAAGCTCAACCTGAAGGAGGGCATGAATGAGATTGAGTTTAGTGTAACGACTGCCTATCAGGGCACTACACGCTGCAAGTGCTATCTGTTCCGCTGGAAGCATAATGATAAGGTGGTTATATCTGATATTGATGGAACTATCACTAAATCAGATGTACTGGGTCACATATTGCCCATGGTGGGCAAGGATTGGGCTCAATTGGGCGTCGCCCAGCTCTTCTCGAAGATTGAGCAGAATGGCTATAAGCTACTCTATCTATCGGCACGTGCCATTGGCCAATCCCGTGTGACACGCGAATATCTACGCTCCATACGACAGGGCAATGTTATGCTACCCGATGGACCCTTGTTACTCAACCCCACATCATTGATATCCGCATTCCATCGCGAGGTAATCGAGAAGAAACCAGAGCAATTTAAGATCGCCTGCTTGTCGGATATACGAGATCTGTTCCCCGACAAGGAGCCCTTCTATGCCGGCTATGGCAATCGTATTAATGTAAGGATTTTGAATTTGCTTTAAGTCCAAATAGTTGTGCTGATTGTAGGTTATGTCTTTACAGGATGTATGGGCCTATCGCGCTGTTGGCATACCCATAATGCGCATCTTTACGATCAACACCAAGGGTGAACTTAAGCATGAATTGACCCAAACATTCCAATCATCGTAAGTAAAGCTTTCACCTCTCTTTTCGTTCTTTCCTTATCTGTGTCTATCCTATGGTGATGGTCTCTTCAAAGCTCGATTGCCAACTGCTTAGTTTAAGAAACAAAGAGAGAGTGGAAGCTTTTCGCTCTACGCTGCTCTCAACTAAGCAATGGCTTTGGGGCCTAGTATAGTTGTCTCACTCATGCCGCATACAAAACTGACTAAAACTCAAATTGGTTCAATTGGTCGTATTAACATTCATTATGTAACGCTAGGTGTGTGCACTACTACAACTACAGCAATAAGTTAGCGCTGCTTGCTTGCATACATATGTGTGTGTGTATATGTGCCTAAACAAACTAGGAATCGACTGTTCATTGTGCTATCGATATCGAAATTCACAAATTAATCAAATCAATCGCAATTAATCGACATCAAAGAAAACCACTCAAACCGAAATTCTCTAAACGAGCCAAGAATGTCAAAATTGTATTCAAAAAAAAAACAAAATTGTTAATTTATATAGTGGCTACATCAATCAGTCGCTTGAGGTCGACGAATACTTTCCTCTCCTGGCGCACACCGATAACTATGAATTCGAATATCGCAGCGATGTCTTCGACAACGATGAGTCTGACGATGAGCTGCAATTCAGCGATGACTACAACGACAGCCACAATGATGACGACGACGATAGCTTGATCAATAATAAACCCCAACTAGACTCCTTTAAGAAACAACAACAACAACAGGCTCCAACAATCTTGGAGGGTTTTTCCATTTATGATTAATTCCTAGTATTAAGTTTCTAGCATAGTAAACTAATGATATCATATGAAAAACAGGGTGGAAAAGGCTTTGAAAGCTGGCAATCCGCTCGCATGCGATAAATGTTATAGCTTGTTAGTATTGGCGTGAGCTTTGAAAGTTTCAGCGCAACGATAACTTTAAGTATTTAATGGATCGCGTTACGCTCTTATAAGTAGACTATAAGTTGTTTTTGTCTATATGTGTATATATATGTATTTATACTTTTGAAGATATGAGAAACACAAATAAAATGTGTGCTTACTTTCGTTGTTATCGCATGAGTTTCGATCTCTGGCATCAGTTTGAGGTTTGGTCAGTTTGTGTTGCATACGCTTTGGCGCTGGGACAGTGGAAAGAATTGATTGTTTTATTGTTTTCTTAAATACTTCGTTATGTGTGTTTTATTAACTGTCTATCATAAACTTTTACAGGTATAGCTGCATGTATTACATCGTAGATCAGCTGTTTCCACCTGTCAAGCATGAAGAAGTCGCCGTCGAGTTCTCTAATTTCAACTACTGGCGTGATCCGATCGTAGATTTACCCGAACTGGAGACAGATCTGGTAGCGCCAAGCACAAAGCTCGAGACGGCGACACTGAGACCCATTCCAGAAAAATGAAAAACTATCCAAAACTCACAACTCACACACTACACCAACATACTACACATACATACGCATATTTAACTATATATCCACATTATCTATTCAACTTGAAGCTTCTTGTCGTATTTGCCGCTCTATTTAATGGAGTATATGTTATTTAAGGCTCTCTTATTTTTATGATAATGATCATTTAATTAGTTAAACGAAGCAAACACGAATTGAAATTGAAATTGGAATTGGCAATTCATTATTACATATTATGCATTATGTAATGTTTAGACAATTATTCTAAGTTGAGTGTCAAACAACCAGAGAAAGTGATTTAGCCTATTATTTGATAATCAATTCATTTAGTTTTAGTTTATTACGAGAACAAACAACAAAATGATACAAAACGGATTTATTGTAATTACAAAATTGATTATTTCGTTTAGGTTTGGATTCAAATGTTTCTCGATAGCTTTTGAAAAATGATTAATAAAATTAATTGTGAAACTTTGCGTGAAACTACAAATTCCTGAGCTACATTATGTGATTTTTATTAATTTTGTGTATTTTTTATAATTTGATCTTAATTAAATATTAGTTTTATTTTGTGATTATCTAAGTTCTTGATTATTATTTATCACTGCAAACTTATACGATATTTAACTATGCTTAGCCAATAAATGCAAAGAAATTATATGATAATGTTTCAATAAAGATGCAAAAACGCTTTAAACAATTTATAAAACAAAACAAAATAATTCCCTTTAGTTGCAGTGGAAAATTCTGGAATGGAAAGTGAACAATAAACAAATTGTTTGTTTGTTGTTTTCGTCTAGCATGCATAAATAAATAAGAACATTCGAGTTGAAATCTGACCGATTATGGACAATAAACTTTTCGCTTGGACAGTGGATAAGTGGTAAGGGGGTGGGGCGAACAGACATGTATTTGTCAACGTAATTTTGTCAATTCAATTAATGTTCACTTAAATCACAGCAGGCAACTGCAGCATCGTCATTATTATCATCATTATGAGCACACAAAGCGATACGGACAAACTGGGGAGAGATTCGGCTTAAGTGCCCACTGTAACAGAGGCGTCGCTGTCACACAAATCGCGGGCGTCGCTACATCGAATAGAAAACCATTCCAGCTGTTTTACCAGGGAAACAGAAATGCCTGCTAACGGCTGTTTACTTGAGTGACTCTTTGAAAGCTCTTTCGTCAAGCTGCTCTTTCAGTTGCAAGAGCGTGAGAACCTTCGTTAAGTTTGCACTTGCTCTCACACTCTGTGCTCTCTTTGCTGCTATGAGTTGCAATTAAAGATGGCTAATTTGTAATTATTTATTTTGGTCTGCTAAACTGTTTAATTTACACTTTTTTTTTTTAAATTTATTTACAATACGTACAGAGTGAAAAAACTCAATCCCCTTTGTGTGCTTATGGTACACTCATGGTACACAAAACCACGCACTTACAAACCCATTAAGCTTCATGCTAAGCTATGGTAGTTTTCCATTGGATTGTTGCTTCTCTTTCCCCTCCCGCCTGTAATTCCCATGCACAATCTCTGCAAATTAGTGTAACAATGATATAAGGCAAAAATTTTCCATCTCTTGGGATGGGCTTTGTCAACGGCAACGAGATAAGAGCAGATTTAGCTGATTATGATTATGTATGTAGTTCATGCTGCCCACTGAGGTCATGTCATCAGCTGATTTGACAATGTTTGTACAAATTGATTCAAGTGCAGCAGCAACAAACAAATAAACAAATTATGCAAATCACATATGCCTAGACAGATAAAGAACAATAATAACCAAAAGAAAAAATTAATCTATTAGTTTAAGTTGATCAGCCAACAACGAGTGATAAATTCTCATATCAAATTTAAATTGAAGCGTTCTCGTTCTATATGCTCGTTCTGTCACCGACTCTGTCCACTCAATTGAGCGCCACTCAAACGCAGCTCTCTCTTCACTCCTTTCGCCTCCCTCTCTCGCTCTTCGATATGCAGTACGATGCCCGCTGGAAGGTATAAAAGCTCGCGCTTGGGATCAGCCAGACATTAGTTATCATTGAGCAAGCAAGTCAAACACTTTCAACACAAACAAAACTAAACCAAATCCTGCAAATATGAAGAACACCGTTGCTTTATTGTTGTGCGCCCTGATCGGTCTGGTAAGTAAACCGTCAATCCAGCTAGTAACTGATATTTGATGGCTCTTGGTGTTCATTTGCACAGGCCTCTGCTTCCGAGTACAAGCTGCGCACCGCTGAGGATCTGCAGAAGGTTCGCAAGGAGTGCGCCGAGAGCAACAAGGTGACCGAGGCTTTGGTTGCCAAGTACAAGACCTTCGAGTATCCCGATGATGAGATCACACGCAACTACATCAAGTGCATTTTCAACAAATTCGAGCTGTTCGATGACACCAAGGGATTCAAGGTGGACAATCTGGTGGCACAGCTGGGACAGGGACGCGAGGACAAGACCGCTCTGAAGGCTGATGTGGAGAAGTGTGCCGATAAGAACGAACAGAAGTCTGCTGCCAATGCCTGGGCCTATCGTGGCTTCAAGTGCTTCCTGAGCAAGAACCTGCCCCTTGTCCAGGCTGCCATTCTGAAGAAGAACTAAGAGAAGATGCCAGCCATCGTGTGCCTCTCAAGGCAAACGCATGCACACCTTAAGGATCAACTGACGACGATCCTTAATTGGGTACACTGCACTTGATTTCAATTGAAATAAAAATAAAAATCGTATAATAGCAAGACTTCAAATTACAATTGTTTTTTTTTTATTATTTTTTTTTCGCCTTAAAACTCACACACTAAATTGTTGCTTAACTTTGATTCCATTCGGTTGGACTGCGGGTAATCTCCTCCAGCGTCTGCTCCGTCTAACTGGTAACTGGTGTGAGTCCACTGCTCCCACTTGCTTGTCCCAAAACCCCAAGGAAAGCCATTTCAAAACTTGTTTCATTCGATTATATTTCATCTTCATAATCAATTTTTCTTCAGTACTCTATGCTATATATTTTTTTTGCAAATATATAAACAAGATTTAATAATTTATCTTGATATTGTTTAATTTTTTTTTCTATTTTGTCGTGTTTGTTTTATCTTTCATCTTTCCAAAGTCTGCTCTTTTTTTAATTGATTGTATTTTTTTAATCCTTTGTTTTTTTGCCATTTTTAGAACTTCTTTTCATTTTATTTTTTTTATTATTTTTTTTTTAAATGCTGCTTTTGTCTGTATTCTTTTCCATAATTTTTTTTAACCAACTCTTTTCCCTCGTATTATTTTTTGTTTTGGCAGTATATAAATATTCTTATTTATTTTATATAGTTTATATTTTTTTATTGAAAACATAAAAAGTGTGAAGGGGTGTTTTGTGGTGTTGGGTGCTTCAAAAAACATTATAGCCAAGTTAAACAATATTTTCTTCCATGTTGATTTATTTCATTTTATTGGATTTCATCTTTTTTGCGCCTATTTTAGAATATTTTTTACTTTTCGTTGAAGTTGTTGATTTTTTTTCTTTTTTTGTATATTATTTCTTTATAATATTTTTTTTTGTTGGCGTCATCTTGTTGTTCTTTTGTTTTTTTTTACTTGTTTTTTTTTATATTAGCAAAGAAGTTTTGGCAATAAAATGTTTTTTGAAATCATATATTTAAAAAAATCTGAAATCAAATATTAATTGGATTAAAGAAATGTGTCAAAAATAAAACTAAATAATTTGTTTCTGAAGCGCGCCGTCCAAAAGGAACAGCGGACGGACTAGTAACCAGAAGGACAATAATGAGAGAATAGAATAACACGGACATGAGCTCTCGCACACACACACATACACTCAAGGCACAAGAGAAGCGCATGCAGCGCCTTTTGGCAGTGGAAGCAGACGATTTATATAGAAGTAGTTTAAAGGATTTAAAGAATCATGTAGGAGTACTCAAGTGGTATACGTGGAGCACACGATTTAAGCACTAATCAGATCATAAATTGAAATCCTTTCAGTCTTTTAGCATTTGTATCATTCAACTTACCTTACTATAAGTTAATAAACAATAATCAATACGGCGCATAGTAATTGGCACGGCCACGGTATCCACCTCTTCTGAAACGAAAGACAGACCGCGATTAGCACAACCCACTCAAACACACCCGCATACCCCTAAGGGTAGTAGGGGCTCTGATATAACCAACTTACATTGCGCGTCGAGCGCCTCGGAAGGTGGAGTGGCAGCAGGCGCGGGAGACACGTGCTCCTCGTCCCCGGAAGCTGCCGCGTGCAAAGCGATTTGTGGTGGAGAGTCCCGGACGGTTTGTGCGCTTGGACATGACCTAGGGGAGTAGAAACGGTTATGACAGACTATTCAAATGGGTTGAAATTTATTGTTGGCACTCACTTTGATTTGACGTCCACGGAAAAGCGTTTCGTTCATGGCCAGTGCAGTCTCAACATACTCCTTGGAGCCAAATTCAATGTAGGCAAAACCCTTTGGATGTCCGTCCGCTTTGTTGCATAAAATAGTCACTCGGTTGATTGTGCCGCAGCCATGAAAGTGAGCCTCTAGCTCCTCGGCAGATGCACCATAGTCCACATTGCCCACATAAACGGACCTCGTGTCAATCTCCTGCTTCTCCTCGAGTGAAAGCGGAACTGTCGCTAGACCGGTTGTTGACCCGCCAGCCATTTGTTTGTCTACCTCTGATTGCATTTGCTTTATTTTTTCAGCCTCCTCCTCCATTTCTTTGACGCGTGCCTTGATGGCTTCCAGCTCTGGATCGATCTGCATGTTGCCTTCCTCCTTTTAATTTATTAAAAATTTAAAATAAAAATTTACTTTTACTATTAGTTAACTTAAAGCAATTCGTTTAAAATTAAAAATTAATCGCGTTCTGCCTGTGTCGGAGAGTCAATGCGAATGGGAATGACGCTTCGAAAATGGCCGCCGCTTTGTTTTGCGAGCTTTTGCAAGCGAAGCTTTTTCCGCGAAATTCAACTGTGTGCTTTTGACATTCAAGGCGAAATGAAACTGGTTTTCTTCTTTTTGGCGCTTACACTTACCTCGGTTTCAGTCACAATTTCAGTCTCCTGTTCGCCGTTTGTCTCATCCAATGACTCCAACAGCTGATCCTCGTTTAAAGTAATATCTTCATCGGCCATTTTAACTGTTGTTTTGTGTTTTTGTTCTTTGTGTGGGGGGTTTTGAACTTTGGTGTTTTGTTTATGTTTACTAAGCTAAACTTTTCGCGGAGCAAAAGCTTACAGCGGCACTGTGGTGGCTATCGTAACTCACTGCAAAGAGAGCGAAATGGCAAAGAGAACAATGTTACTTCATTGAAAAACAAGCACACGCGAAGAGAGTGGCATTTTTTACAATGTACGTGTCATATTATTAATTTGGCGGTATCTACTGAGGACTTGCGACCAAATCATATCTTAAACCGAGATAAGAATGAAAAACGTATGATGCATATATGCATACACATTTTCACGCATTCAGAATACTATTAATCAGCCACTTACGTCAAAAATACGAGGCAAGGGGCTGGTGCTGCTGCTGACGTTTCTGTGTTCGCTCAAAATGGCCGCTTCCAATAATAATCCACACGCTACCCACAACCGAAACAATATAATAATACAAATTTAAATGATTTACGGCCCAAAACTTTAAAAGTTTACAATTATCACACCTTTCGACACAAATTGCAGCTGTACAATTTTTTATTTTGTTTGTATTTACAATATTATCGCCACTCGTCACACAGAAACAAATTTTTTCCGTAAAATACAGCGAAATTGATTCGCCTCGTTGTTAGAGATAGCACGGCGTAGTTTTCATATGTGGCGATATATATCGATACCTGTAAGCGGTCCAGGTAGGCAGGTCAATTCGCTTGATTGGCGAGTTCAAGTTATGATTCGTATATTTGGCATATACAGTTTTTGATTTATTTAAGGAGTCGCAGATGTATTAATTCTACCTTCACTCTGGGTTATCGGAGCTTTACACAAATTATACCAATTGTTCTGCTTGGTAATTTGGCATGTCATGCAACTCGAACGTACCTAGACCACCAATTCAACGTAAAACAAATCGATGTCATCGTAATCGTTTTTTTAATTTGGACTCGATTATAAAATCGATTTTGGTGCCAGCTCTAGTGTGGCACGCATTCCTAACATGAACGATTCAGATTCGGAATACGAGGAAACAGAATATTTGGTGTATGGAGACTTTAAAAACCATTTAGCCCCACATCAGTTAAAGCACGAGGATGCTGCAATCAAAATAATTGGCATTGAAAGCGATACGCCAACTGCCGAAATCAATGGCAGCATCTTTAAAGGTACGATGCAGTGCGAACGCACACACAGCAGTGCAACCGGCTAATCTTTTATAACAATTTATTTGTATTCCTGCAGGTTCCTATGACATGGCAATGGGCACTTATTTATTTTTCGAAAAAGACCACAACAGTGCGCCTGGAGATCCACTGTACGAACCAGTTTGTCGGCAACAATACAAATACGTGAATAAAACAGAAAAAATAATTCGATTCGAGCGAATTTACGTTGAGAATCTGCCTCAGGAGAAACAGGAAGTAAAAGAAGAAGAATCTCAGAAAGAAGCTGAAGGAATCAACACAGAGTCCAGACTCAAACTCAATATTACCTACAAGGAAGCAATTGATAAATTTGGCGACGAGCACTAAACTTTGTATGAATTTAATTAATCTATAACTTACTTATTTTATAACAGTTTCTGCTTCTATTTATTGCAGCACTATGGAGAACGTTGTTGAGCCGGCGCAACCTGCTATAAATTTAAGTAAATTTCTAGAGGATTTCGTAGAGAAGCTAAACACACCAGCCTTCTATACTGAGCCCAAGTCGGCAGTCTCAAAAATCGTAGAGGATTCCTGCTCCCTGCAAATGCTTTCATCGGCAGACGATAACCCCATCAACATATTTGAGCCAGGTGCAGAACTACAAAGATCGATAGCCACTAAACCCTTGATGGACCAACATGTGCCGGAAACCTATAAAGCAATCCTTGCACAGAAGTCGAAATCCCGCCGGAATCCATTTACACGCACACAGTACAGCCATCGTCTGATTCCGCCGCCAGTGAACAACGGAGAAGGGGAATTATCTGATCAATTTGAAATACAGATAACTGTGCGGGTCTATAGACCACCACGAGCAGCACATCGTGGTTATAAACTGGAACGACCCGTCTTTGAGGAGGAATTCATTTGTCTTGGCTCCAACTATTTAACAGACTTACGTGATAAAATCAGCTGTATTTGCAAGCAACGAAGATTTGTGGACATTAGCGATGAACCTGAAGCACCGCTGCCCGTGTTAGACACAAATCCCGGCTACTTTTTTATAAACAACACATTCTACAATGATACACGGAATCCGAATAACTGTGATTACTCTCAAACAGTGCTTAAGTGGGCACGATCCGCTCAAGGAGTGGAAAGTGAACATTTCAAAAGCGAGTCCATGGAAGCGGTACGTTTTCGAGATCTCACCGTTAGCCTGGGATCACCGCTGCAGTATTTGCACCACGGCAACTGTGAGCATCTGTTTGTCATTTCGCAGGTCGAGGTGCTGAGACCCTGTACTTATCTCAATCGTAGTCAGTATCCATATTTGCGAGCCGTCAATAGCTTCAATCGGCGTTCCTGCTACATGTGCGGCTTACGTGGCTATCATTTCATTGTGGAGCAGTCCCGACGTCAGCTACATGATCCCTCGTACCTGTGCCGTACCTGCTTCTACAGTTTCCACTATGTGGATGGCCGAAAGGTTGGTCAATTCAAGGCCTATCGCATCTACGATCAGACGGAACGAGCCGAAGATGATGCCGAGGATCAGCCGGACAAACTTGATACCAATAGCAACAGTGGCAGCAGCAGCAGCGAGGAGTGCGTTGAATTAGACTAAAGTTAATTATACCATTTAGTTGATAGTTTATTTTAATTCAAGTTTATTTTGATAAAATATATGCAAACATAAATTACTCATACTGATTTCATTTTATTTGTTTGTTTCACACTGGTAACAATAGTTTAAAACATTATGCTCATTATTTAAATATATATAGTATATACGTTTATGTATAGTTATAGTTATATATTTGTATTTTGTAGTAGATTAGCAAATTAGTTTGTTAGTTTCTCGACATTAGGAATCAAAATGCAAATTGTAACGTAAAATCATTTGGACCTTAATAATAATTTAAAAATAGTTTTTTTTTAGTTTTCCCCATTTGTTTAAAGAGCTGCACACACATGTATGTACATACACATACATATAATTAGTAGTTTTGTTAGTTTTTTGTGTTTTGTAAATTTAAATTTAGTATCAATATCAATAGGGCATTATACAGAGAGTTGACCAAGACCAATACTAATACCAATAATGGATTTAACGTGATTAATAGACTAATTTTGGCCAATAACATATGTGTATTCTATGTAGATGTAAATATGTATGTAGGCATGTAAATATATATATATATATACGTAGTACGAATACAGATACAAATACTTAGACTTACACTAATACAGTTAAAGAGTAAAAACACACATACACATCTAGTGTATGCATGTATTGGTATAATTTTCGTTTGTGCGTGTTTTCTTTCCTTTTCAATTTCAATTTTAGTTATAGTATTTTGTGTTTACAAATGCTTTGAAACACGTGTTGCTTACTTTTCTTTTTGCTATGGCATGTGTTTTATCTTCCGATTACTGATTTAAGCAATACAATATCTATCAATTTTTGGCAGTGCCATCTTAGTTTATCCAGCTGCCTCTTAACCTCTTTGGTTTGTCATTGTTTTCACTGTGCTTATCCACTGGCAAAAACATCGATCAATCGATGCTAAATAAAAAAAAAAACTATAAACATCGATATATCGATGTTTTGCGCCGTTCTAACTTGTGTCGCCGCAGCTTTAAAGCTTTTACCAAACCCTGGCCCGAGCGCCTTAGCTTTGGAATACCAATTCACGCTCAACGGACAGATACTCCAGCATTTGCTGCGGCACCGGCAGCTTGGCCAGATCTTGTACTGGCATTTGGCTTTGGAGCACACGTCGACACAGATCCTGCAGCTTGGGCATGTTCAAGTAGCGACTTAACGGATACTTGAGTATCACTGGAAACGGCGGCTGCATCTCGTTGGGCACTTTCACAAAGCATACGAAATTATCATTCGTACAGCGATGCAAAATGTCATCGATCATTTCCACAATCGACTCATACTTCAATTCCTCAAAATGCCAATACTGATCCCGATACTCCAGACGATAATGCAGTGTCACATTCACAATACGAAAACTGAGTGTGAATTGTGACCCACTTGTCTCCGAATCCCTTACCAGAAACGATCCCGTTGGCTTGTCACTCAGCTGCTTCTGGGAATCGCGTCGGGATATCTCACCCCAATACCAAACTTGACTGCAAAATACAGTGGGGAAATCAGTTAGCTGATGATTCATTTGGTTTTGGTAGAACCAGTTCTTGTGTGCCACTTACTTGAGCATCTCCGAACACGCCTTGTACATGACCTCATTCGGTGTATCCTGTCGCTCCAGCCACTTTTTTCTAATAAATCGCATGTAGTCGTGGGTGAAGGGTAATGTGGGCTCCGCCCGTATTGGCGGCGTCAGGAACTCATACATTGCATCCGTTGTCCCGCCATCACAGTCACAATCGTCACCCATCGAGTGCCAGTTGCGAAGCGCACTTAGACCCAGTCCCATTTTCTTACGTATGCGTGAGAACATGTTCTTCTTGTCCTTACGCTTGCGCAGTGCTCCTCCAAGGCTGCCGCAATTGCTAACTGATGCATCACCTCCAGTGCTGGAACTTGCATCCAAAACCGATGAACCTCCAAGTGGTTCATTGTTGTTATTCTGCAAATGCATTGCATGCGAACCGGCGGTGACAGTGGAACTGGAGCTGGCCAGCGCTGAGTCTGACTTCTTGCGTCTGGTCAATGAATGGAACCAACTTCGCTTTTCCTTTGTATTCGAAGCATCTGAATTGTAATTAAAAAAATTGCATTAAAAATGTGATGCGAAAATTAAAATGTGTGGACTGTGAGTACTTTGCTCCACGCTGTCGTTGGCTGGAACACTTGGTCGATTCCGGGCCGTAGATTCAGCTGCCCCCGCACCACTGGCATTTGCAGCAGCAGCACCTTGGCCTTGGTTTTGGCTTCGCGAGTTAGTCGAGTTCTTCTCGCCGTTACTCATACTGTACGATTATGGGGACGATTCTCCCGGGTATTTTTATCACATTATTAGCCTTAATTGGAATTCTGATGACTAACTTAAATTAATGATAAGTGTGAAATATTTGTTTTCGTTTTCTTTGGAGTAGTGTATACAAGACAAGAAGTGGAAGGGCTTTCTGTGCAGGTATCGATACCACGTCTACATTTCTACTCGATAATCAGCTGTATCGATAACTGGCCATCGACAATAGCTCAAAATTGAACTGCACTTTATGCCGATTCGGCCGAAACTTGTAACCTACAATATAAATAAATAAATACACGGCATTGCAATGCGAGTGGATTTATCTAATTTTTTTAAAGATGCCCGCAGAAATACCCTAATATTTATAGATGAATCCTGGGTTAATATCAAAGATGTGCAGGATCACATTCAGAATCTTTTCCGCCTGGTTTGTTGCCTTTGCAATTTGAATTTGGGTGCTTAAATAAATAAACTTTATTAATGCGCATCACTTCTTTTCCTACAGTCGAACATAAGTCTGCTGACTCAGGATGGATGTTATCTCTCACCCAAAGAGTCCATCAAAGTGCTCAACTACGTGGAATCTCTCAAGGCCTTTAAACTTAGCGAGGAAGAGCTAAAGGATGTGTCTTCAGGGAGACTTAGCATTGCCGAATGCAGCAAAAAACGAAAGAATCGATCCGCTGATATCGAACTTGAGTTTGCCAGTTCAACTCCACATAATCCGAAGCGGTCCAAGTGCAAAAATGATGCTAAGGAGCAGTCCACATTAAAAGCAGATATCCCAAACAATGGACGCTTGACCCGACAAAGCTCCCATAGGTCTTCAGCGTCTGAGGAACTTGAGCTAACTGAGTTGAAAGATGGTGAGAATATGAAGGTGTCGGAGGAACTGGAGGTGACGGAGGTCGGCGTCATTAGCAATCGATCGCAAGCTCCTTCGGAATGCTCGCGCAGGGTTACAGACTTAAGAGCTGCAAATAAATCCAAATCTCACATTGTATTCCAAGAAGCGGAAACTCCAGAGATTAAAACAGTGGAGCCAACCCATGTCATGCCCGATGTAGAGTTTCGGTCTCCCGTAACGGAACTGGACAACAAATCAGTGCGTCGCTTCAAGTTGCCCGGGAAGAAGAGTTCAATCCGGATTCTGGAAGATATTGTTATCGCAGCACCAGCGAAATCACCCCAAAAGAATGGTCAAAGAGCAACTGAGCCACTAGAAGCTCAGCTTGCTAGCGATAATGGAGCTACAGAAGCAGAAGTACCAAGTTCAGCAAAGAAACAAGTTTCAGTAGAAGCTCAACTGGCAAGCGTTGATGGTGCTACCGAAGCAGATGTACCAAGCTCAGTAAAGAAACAAGTTTCGCTTGAGGAATCCTACGAAGAGGAGCAAGAAGTCTTGGAAGAGCAAACAAATTTGAATACTGATTCGATAATAGCTGAGCAGAGTTTATTGGATTCGGATTCAGAGGACGATGTTATGGTGCTCGATGATACAAATGCAGAGGACTCCACCTCAACGGAGGTTATAGCCGATATGTTGAAAAACGCGGTGCGACTAACCACAGTTCCAAATGTCGGGGATGTCATTTTATTTAAGTTAAGCAGAACGAAGGGTGCATCGCAGCTATCAGCAAAAACCGAGTTCATTGCTGGCAACTGCAGCTACATCAACCGTCGCACGAAGGCGATAACCATTTCCCTAATTGGCAAGTAAACAAAATGAATAGATTTAAATGTTTTAACTAATGAATCCACCGTAATTCAGCTTTTTCCAATAACTTAAGGAGGGTATTGCAACAATATAGCAATTGTCTGGATGATTCGAGTGACGGTTCGATGGTTTTGAGCGTTAACTTCAGAGATTTGATTGATCCCCGTGTTGTTGTGGCTTCAGTGGATTAAGTTTACGTTAACGATTTAATTTAAACAGTGTTTTTGTGAATTACATTTGCATTCTTTTTTAATTTCATACTTGTAAAATGTAAACGATCAAATAACATAAATTTACGAGTTACTTCACTACTGTTAGCAAGTAAATCTCTTTTTTTTTAGACCGAATGCGTCTGAATTTTTTCCAACAGCTCGTCGGCCTCCTCGCCTGACTTGACGCGCAACAGGATGGAAGTGGCCTTTGACTCCTCTGGTGTTGGAATGCAGACCATCATGACATTATTTTTACCCGTACGCTGACAGGGTAGACCCTTGCTCAATATCAGATTGACCAGTATGTTGCCCAAGTTGGTATCTGCTCGCACCAGCATCTGTGTCTTCTCCGAGTCCTTAACGGGTTTCAAATACAACGTGCCCACACCGCGATCCGTATACTCCTTATCCTTTTTCACAAACACCTTGCAGCGCTTCGAGAACGTGGCATCGTCCTCTACTACCTGTAATGGGGAACCTGCTGTTATTTCTAACTGTGGAGGGTACCTTTATGCTGTGTCTTTTACCTTATTAAACTCCGCTTTTGGTGGTGTATCATCTTCATCCTCGCCCTCTTGTGCAGCTGCTTCAATTGCTGCTGCCGTTGGTGGTTTTACGGCAAAGGAAAATGTTGGCGTCGGGGATGTAAAGGAGAATCCACTTGCCCCAGTCGCTGTCTTTGCTTCGCTGGCTGCCTTGCCAAAGCCTGTAAACCCAGATGTACTTGGCTTGTCATCGCTCTTTAGACCAAAACTAAATCCATTTGTCTTGGGCGGCGTTGGGGTAGCAGGAGCATCATCAGCTTTATCTTTTGGAGTCTCCTTGTTGGCAAAACTAAAGAAACCTGTCTTGGGCGGAGCATCCGTACTGGCTGCAGACGGTAGGGGTTTGATGCCAAAACTAAAAGTGCTCAATGATGAGGATTGGCTTAAAGAGCTCTCCGACGAAGTTGGTGACGCTGCAGTAAGAGTTGCTGTTGTAGTTGCTGCTGCTGGATTGGACGTACCAAACGAAAACTTTGGCGGTGTTGCAATCATTGTTGTGCCACCACTAGTTACCGTGCAGTTTGGTTTCTTTCCCAATGCTATGGACGGTGAAGTGCTTCCAGCTCCAATCGGAGTGTTGGGTTTACCAAACGAAAAGTTCATTGCTGTGGTAGTTATAATTGTTGTGGTCGACGCTATTGATGTTGATGGCGCATGACTCATTTTAAATTCTGTAGTAGGCTGTAGTCCCTTAAGCAGTCTGTCGTAACTGTTAAATACGGGAGTCAAAATGCAATACGGATTCTTATCCATGTGCTCTGTTAGGAATTTCATTACGGCTCTATTCAGTTCAGCCACACTTTCGCGGTACTCGGAAGATGTTGAAGTTGTGTTTGGTAAACAGTTCTCAGTGGGTTTATCGGCTGGTACGGTGGACTTGAACATTGGTTTAGCTGGCTCACTAGCCGATGGCGTGCTAAAAATTGAGGTGAGTGGAGATTTGATGCCAATGGTCAATGCATTACTTGTTGGTTTAGCTGGCACACTAGCCGATGGCGTGCCAAAAATTGAGGTGAGTGGAGATTTGATGCCACTGGTCAATGCATTACTCGTTGGTTTAGCTGGCACACTAGCCGATGGCGTGTTAAAAATTGAGGTTAGTGGAGATTTGATGCCACTGGTCAATGCATTACTTGTTGATTCAAGCATTGGCTTCTTGGCTTCAAACGAAAACATTTTGGGAGGCGTTGACAATTTACCATCGGTCTTATCAGTGCTGGCAAGAAAGTTCATTGCTGGCTTTGGAGCAGCAGCGTCCGCAGTTTTCATGTTACTCAGAAAGGCAAAAGGAGAGCCGGCGCCGGAACTGCCGATTGCAGACGACGCTGGTTTGCCAAAACCTACACAATTTTTGAGTAAACCAAACACAAACATTATTTTTATTAATTGATATTAAACAGCAATAAAAACATTTTAAACATACCTGAAAAGCCGCTAAATACACTGTTGCTTGTGCTGGCGCCCGTTTCATCGGCATCAAATCCGCCGGCATCCGCCTTGCGGCGCGTTGCCTTTTTGATAACGCGTGTTTTTAGCTCCTCTGGCGGCGCTGTTTTAAACGTACCCCTCTCTTCTGGTTCTTCCTCTTGATCCCAGTTGTCATGGTTCAAATTTGATGTTGCTTGTCGTTTACCAGACATTTGTAAAAATCTTGTAATTATCTTTTATTTATTGCTTCAGCAAATACCGAATTTTATTGCAATGCTAAATCTGTTCAGCAGTGAATGTGATAGAGATGGGTATCGATATGTCATACGATAGTTATATACTCGATATAGCTTGCGACGCTGTATGTATCGATACTTGTTGTTTAATACTCACTCAAAGGTTAAGGTCTTTCCTAAATCGATTCGAATTAAGTTATAGCTACTACTCACCGTAGGTTAACAATTCACTAAAAAATATTAACCTGCATTCGTTTAAGGAACACTCCTAATAATAAAATATAATTTAATATTTTGGACTGTAGTCTGTCTAGTTTAAACGCAGTAGTAAAAGTCATCATACAAAACTAAATTTATATTAATTGAATAAGGTATTGTTTGTAATTAATTAAATAACATCATTTCAATTTTAGTTTATTTTCAGCTGGGCGCGTACTGTACGACTTTTGCTACTCTGGAATATTTTGGTATTTTTCTAAAACCAAAACGTTGGTCACACTTGTGCATTGAACGCGACGACGACGCCAGCAGAGCAGCAAAAAATTGCAATATTAATAATAATTAAATTTATCTCCGGCTCGGGCTCGTTGAAAATTAATTTTAAAATCGGTGTTAATTACTTTCAATTGAGCAGAACCTCTGACGCATACTAGAAATGTGACAAACTGTTGCGGGGTGTGTAAATATGCGCGGCGCATTTCTCTACTACTGTAACATTAATTGCGCTTTGACTGCGACTGCGACTCGAATTTTGCTGCAAGATGAGGCGATCAGGTGGCGCGCCTAAAAAGTGTACAACAAACAAAATACGTCAGCCTAAGTCAAAAGTGCAACGGCAGCGTGTGTAAACGTGAACGAAATATTAAAATATATAAATAATAAAACGTGAAAATTGGTGTAAAAGGAAAGAGAGTAATAAGTACTCCCAATACACAGACGTTCGAGCCCAACACCAATACCAACAAAAACGCACACACTTACACATACACGGGACGCACACCAAACACGAAGGCATCGTAATCGTTGTCGTTGTTATCCTGCTCATTCTTGTTGCCTCGTCGTGTGATCCTTTGTTGTTGCTCGCAGCAGCAGCAGCAGCTGTGCCGTCTGCTGCTTTAAGCTGAAAACGGCACATAAAACACATTCGTGTCCGAGTCGTGTTACTGCCTTTAGCCTTGCAATCGTCATTTGTCGTTTACTCGTTGTTATTTTTTTTGGCTTGTTGCTGTTGTTGTTGCCTGTGCGTCCTTGAAGTTCAGCTGCCCGTTGCTGTTTTGTTTAGTGAGTGCAAAAAACCAAAAAAAGGAAAAGTAAAAAAGAATAAGAAACCAGTGTGCCCAGTAGAAAGTAAAAGAGCTACAAAATAAAAATGCCGCCAGCATTAATTGGCATCTCGGAGTTTGTGGAGGAGACGCGAGATGATTACAATTCCCCCACTACCTCCACATTTGCATCCCGCATGCCGGACTGCCGTCAAACGATTAGCATATTGGAAGAGGTAAGCGATAGTTCTCTCCCTCTCTTTTTCTCACTCTCTGCTCTTCCTTTATCGCTGCAAGCAATCAATGCTTCAAATGTAGCAAACGAAAAAAAAGTTCAAGGTAGCTAATCAGTGAACCAGCGTCAAAAATTGCATGCATTCATTTTTATTGCATATACTCTATACACATTGCATTATAAACGCCCCCGCAGCAAAAAGTAAAACAACAACAAAATAAAAAGCGAACGACAAGAATTTGTTTATTATGTATTTTTTCCTGGCTATGCAAAATCAAATTAAATTGGCTCTGCGCCAAGTGAGCCCCATATTCACTCGCCTGTCCGGCCACACTCTCCCTGCTTTTCTCCACCTCTTTCTCTTGCTTCTGCCTCTTTTTGTATAGTAACGCTGGTGTTGCCATACTATTTGCCATTGTTCTGTGATGATGTCGTCGTCGGCAGCGGCATCTCTGTCGCAGGTGGTTTCTGTTTCTCCATAAAGAAAATATAAAATAATAAATACTCAAAGTGCATATTCGTAAATCAATGCAGCTGCCTGCTTGCATTTCTCAGTCCCCCTTTCTTCTCTCCACTAAGTTTTTTCGTCATAAGATTTGTATATATTTATTTATAGTCATTGCAGCTGCTGTTGCTCCCCTTAAAACACACACACACACATACACTCTCGCACACACAGCCATTGGTATGCGCTTGTTGCTGCTGGTGGCGGCACTGATAAGGACAAGTGCGTAAAGAGTGCGGGCGGAAAGGCGCAAGATAAAAGCACAACGGCAGACGTCAGATTTCTATATAAATTTCGAAGCATATGTGGCATATATTTTTAGTTTACAACGCGATCAGAGCTTATCAATCACAACAGCGCCCCTTAGGCCCACATACATATATGATTACACATCTCAAATACATGCGTTTGTGGCTTTAAATATTCCCCAAAAAAAATATATAGAAACACTGTGCTCCAATTCTTAAAGGCTGACAGCGAACGAGCCCCAATGCAGTGCTAAAATTAGCAATTTCACGCCACAAAAACGCAACGTGAACTCCAGCTATTTGTGCGTCATAAAAGGAATGGCCTAGAGCTTAAAGCTTTTTAGAGCAACTCACTTAAAGAGCTTTTTATTAAAGCTGCAAATTTAAATTTAGCTAAAATGCGCTCTGCCCCACTGTGCGCTAAATTGGCTCTAATCTTTTTAACCCAAAACAGGACGTCACGTCATCAACACGCCCTGATTTTCTGATTTCTGTTTGTTCCTGACAGTAAACGAAATGTTTAATATTTAATTTCACTGATGGACTTTAAAAGTTTTTCCAATAACTGATATACCCCAACAGCTAATCAGTCGAAATCAAATCGGAATAAGGTGTGGCTTTGTTTAGGCAGTAGCGTATAAAATGACTCAAAATAGTCTATCAATATATATACTATATATACACGAAACTGTATATATATATATAAATATTTATAGCCGACAAGTGTGTCTCTGTTTGAAACAAGTATTAAATCTGAACACACACAATAAGCGTATTATTTACAGAGCAGCTTATTATGCGAATTATAAGAACATATAAATATAATGCCGTTTTTGGCTAAAAGTAACTTGACCAGAGGGCTAGCCGAGTTTTGATTCTTTTTTCGTTCTTTCTTTCGCCTTTTGTTATCAACACTGAAAACGGCATAACACAAAAAAAAAAAATAATAATAATATTTAATAAAAACTCACTTGGCCGCTAGAAAGAGAAACGGAAACCAGTTGTTGGTTATTGACTGTTGGCTGTTGGTTGTTGGCTTTTTGGCTGTTGACCAACTTTATTTGTTATTGTTCTAAGCGATTTGCGTTCCAAATATTTTGGCATACAACTTTAAGCGCACACAAATGTTTATGAACATGACTAATCTTTATTAGCACGTTTCCAAGTTCTTCAACATCTTATCGCTGTCCACTATATAAATATATATGTACATATACATACATAGTTCGTATTCATTCCAAAATGGTATCGAATTGCAATCGTAAATTGTTCAGCTGATTTTCAGCAGAAAGCATTAAGTATTTTTAAACAATTACGTCTACAACAACACATGCACTTTGTTTTCTTTTTAGGTTCTTTTTTCGATTTGTTTTTGTTGTTTTGTTTATTGTTTATCTAATCATTGATTTGGCTCGTAACCAGGAAATGTTGTTAGCCAAGGCACAAATCTAGTATTGTTTATAGCTTAATTAGCCAACCTATCGCATGTACATATGTAAAAAAAAAAAAAACAATTTTAATTGTATTATCATTAAATATTCACTTGCCACGAATTTTGTGGCACAGACACTGATTGCTGGCACTCAATATATCGTGTTTAATTCAATTAAAATTAATTGATGTGTCAAGAGGTTAAACGAGTTATAAAAGTGCATTAACAATGTGCTTTTTTGAGGTTTAAAACTGAGCATCAGTGAAGTGTTTTTACATGAATATGTAAATGGGAATTTCAGGCCTTAGATTTTATAGATTGGTGGCAAAGGGGATATTAATGAACCTAAAGAAAAGACTGTCTCAGAGAAACTCTACCTTTTATCATGGAGCACTTTTTAAAACTGATCCTACTTGAACTACAGTAAAAGTTTTGGTCCTCTAGCCCTTGCCATTTGGTAACCTGTAGAAATAATGACAAAGATCTGTTACTATATTAAAATATGAGTGTTTTAGCCCTTATAGCCCACTCACAGCAGAGAGTGAATGTAAATATACTTATTTAGAACACTGTATTAATCTTATCTGTATTCCTCTGCCTTTGCAGCGTCTGGAGTTTGATCGTGACGGTCTAACGAAGCTAAAGAAAGCCGTCAAGGCCATTCACAACTCTGGCAATTGTGAGTAACTAAACTGACTGTTTAAACAACTTAAATAAATAATTAAATATATTATATTTCCTTTAGCTCATGTGGACAATGAAATGTTCATGATGCGGGCACTGGAGCGTTTGGGCGGCAAGGTAATGGATCAGGATGAGCCCGATATTGGAGCTGCATTCCTCAAGTTCTCCGTGGTCACCAAAGAGCTCAGTGCGCTGATGAAAACACTGGTAAACAAGTCGAGCACACCCTTTACTTTTACAAAAAAATACATAAAATTCTTTATTTCAGATGCAAAATATCAACAATATTGTCATGTTTCCGGTTGACTCAATGCTGAAAAGCGAATTGCGTGGCGTTAAGGGCGATATGAAGCGTCCATTCGATAAGGCGGCTAAAGATTACGAGGCCAAGTTTATCAAAATCGAAAAGGAAAAGAAGGCGCAGGCTAAGGAAGCGGGCATGGTTCGCACGGAAATTGATGCCGCTGGTGTGGCGGAAGAAATGGAAAAGGAGCGACGTCTCTATCAGCTGCAGACCTGTGAATATCTGCTCAAATACAAAGAGATCAAAACAAAAACTGGCATTGAGCTGCTGCAGCACTTAATCGAGTATTATCATGCGCTGAATAAGTAAGTTGTAAGCCGAGAGCTCAACTGAGCTGACTTGAATATTAATTACACTTAGCCCCGTTGCCAAAAAAAGGCAGCTAACAGTCGAGCATCTCATATTATAATTACTTTAACTTGCAGTTACTTCAAAGATGGCCTGCAAACAATTGAGCACTTTGGCACGTACATTGGCGATCTGAGCGACAAGCTGCATGTGATCAAGCAGAAGCAGGACGAGGACAGACGCAGCTTATTGGATTTACGGACATTGCTCCGCAGCACACCGGACTTTGAGCGTGTGGACAATGTGCCGTCATCGGAGAATCGTGGTGCAGGTGCGGGTGCTGGCTACTCGCTGCATCAACTGCAGGGTGACAAGCATCATGGTGTCACGCGACAGGGACATCTGCTCAAGAAGAGCGAGGGCAAGGTTCGCAGGGTGTGGCAAAAGCGCCGTTGTCGCGTCACCAGCGATGGTTTTCTGGACATATTCCATGCGGATGAATCGAAGCCACCAACCCGAGTGAATCTACTCACCTGTCAGATCAAACCGGTGCCGGATGACAAGCGTGGCTTCGATCTAATCAGCTGTAAGTGCATCACAAGTAGTGTCAGATCTTACAGATAGTTTACATGTTTGTTTATCTTTAGACAATCGACCATATCACTTTCAAGCGGAGGATGAATCCGATCAAAAGGCCTGGATGGCTGTCTTGGTGAACTGCAAGGAGAAGGCGCTAACCAAGGCCTTCCAGCATGCCAATCCACAGATGAGTCCCAGCCTCGTCGAGCTGCAAAAGACAGTCATTCGTTATGTTCAGTTGTTGCCGGGCAACGATCGATGCTGTGATTGTGGTTCACGCAACGATGTCACTTGGATTAGCTTGAACTTTGGCATTCTGGTCTGCATACAATGCTCGGGTGTGCATCGTGATCTTGGTGTGCATCATTCGCGTATTCAGAGCCTAACGCTGGACAATCTAACGACAGCGAATCTATTGATAGCACGTGCCATGGGCAATAGTACACTCAATGACATAATGGAGGCCAAACTGGGCAGAGGAAAGCTCAGCCACGAGAGCAGCATGTAAGTTAAGATCACTTTAGATCTCTTTGGCTTTGATTATTAAACTTTTTGTCCACTTTCCACAGGGAGGAACGTTATGACTTCATACGTGCCAAGTATGTGGCCAAGCGTTATGTGATGCGCACCTGTTCGGATGACAATGAGCTGCGCTGTGATCTAGAGCAGGCCATAGTTAATGCAGACATGAGTCAACTGCTGCAGGTGTGGGCCGAGGGTGCTGATCTCACCTGCTGTTTACCCAGCTCCGATGCTGGCGAAACAGCTTTACATTTGGCAGTGCTGCGCGAAGCGGGCTCCACTCTTCATATCGTTGATTTCCTCATACAGAATATGCCGCCCAAAGGCTTGAACAAAGCCACAAATCCGCCCGGTTTGCTGGATGTTACCGGCAAGAATACACCATTGCATCTGTGTGCCATGCATGATCGCAGGGAGTGCATGAAGCTGTTGTTGCGCTGTGGCGCCGACTATGATCTTCGCAATTCCGAGAACAAAACAGCGCTGGACATAGCCAAAGAGATGGGTCACAATAGCTGCAAGGAGCTGGTAAGAATAGTCTACCTATTGTTTAGACATTTGATTTCTAAATAAATGTTTCTCCAATTGCAGATTGAGTGTGCCATAAAGCGGGAGAAGAGCGCCTTTGATCACATCAACACTGATTGGAATCTGCCCAACGAGGATGGCTCCACGGATTTCAGTGACGACGAAACTGTCATTGATGAGCGCGTAAGTTTTATACTTGCTTCACTGGTTACTGTTTATCTTATTGCACTTAATATTATTTTTTTTAGAAATCTCGTTCACGTCCGCCCAGCTTTGCTGGTGGGGATTCACCGGTGCTGCGTTCACGCTCCTCCACCTGTGACTCCATCCAGTCGAGTTCTAGTCCGATCGCCAATTGCCCGAGCCGACAGTTCACCTTGCCCGGCTACACACAGTCGGCGGGCACGTCACCCAAACAGCACACGAATGTGGGCCAATATCTGGGCAGTGGCAACAATTTGGGTATTAGCAGCAGCAGCAGTGGCAACGGAGGTGCTGGGGGCATTGGAGGTGCCTCTAGTCCCAGTTCTGCCTGTAGCCAAAATGTTCGAGCTGCTCGCAACAGTTTAAACATGCAAAGTGAACTGGCCCATGTGTCGGGCGCTAGGAAATCCACATCTACGGCAAACATGAATTCGTTAAAGAAACGCACAGCGCCAGCACCACCGCCAGGCACCATGGGTGGACCGACAAGCATATTCTATGGCACCCTGCCGCATCCTCCTAGGCATTCGCAGAACATGGATGCTAATGATATACGCGCCATCAATCATAAGAACCAATCCATGGATGTGGCATATGGCACCTTGCCGCATATGCGTAGCGTGGAGAGCTCACCGCGCAGTGCCACTGCTGGCGGTGGTGGTGTGGTTATAGCTGGCAATGGCAGCAATAGTAACCTCATGCCAGCCATGACTTCATTTGGCCATAAGCGATCGCCCAGCGGTGAGTCCCTCAATCGGAATATTCATCTGGCAGGCGCTAAGTTGGTTTTGCCGCCGACTGGTGAACTGCCAACGCTTAAACATGTGGATAAGTCGGCTTTAATGAGACCCAAGATACCGCCACCAGGTCCACCTGCAGGTAAGTCCCACACCTTAAGGAAGGCAAAGAGACTTTTATTAATTCCGTTTCTTTGACAGAGCGGGAAATACCAAATGGGCAATCGAATGAAAGCATTAGCTCCATGGACGAGGGACCCATTGCACCGCCTCGCAAGGTAAGTTGTTTGCAACCCTAGTTGCGTTTTGAACCAAAACCAGGGATTCGCGCCTTCCTTTAGCACTTCTGTTTTGTATTCTTTTCCTTCTTCTTCGATGTTCACAATCCACAAATTACAGCGCAAGCAACAAAACTTGTTCAGATTAGAGCATTCCAGCGAGGAAACGGTAAATGGCAGAGACATTAAAAGCAAACAAACAATTAATTTAGCAGTTCTTGTTGTTGTTATTTTCTTTAATTAATTAATCTATATTTTACTTTTAAATAACTTCCACTAAACGCGATGTCTGCATTTATATCAAGAGCTCTTCTAACTCCATTCCGCGCATTTCTAAACTGTTTCAAGAATGTTTGTGTGTGTTCCTCTGTGTGTGTTTTGTTTTCTTTTTGCACTAACTTTAATCAGCACTTGCTGTGTGTTTTTACAATTAATTAAACTGGAGTATTTGAAATTTGCTAGCTCATCAATCAGTCTGGCAACTTCACCGACTACGAGTCTTGGCACACGGACATGGATTCCTCGGGTGGAGGTTTGGATCATTCAGCCGAATCGAATGTATCGTCCAGCGATAACGATAGACTCAATTCATCGCCCGATAATCAAGGCAAAAATGCAAGTGGTGGCAAATTGCACTTTGTAAGCGTTGCCGTACCTTCAAATTATTTCAATTATATTAATTATGGTATTTTTTTTTTAGAATGGTCAGCGACGCTGCCGTGCATTGTATGATTGCGTTGCAGACAACGATGATGAGCTGGAATTTAAGGAGGGGGAAATACTGATTGTATTAAATGAGCGCACCGATGACGAGAATTGGATGGAGGGCATTATCGAAGGCCATCCGGCGAGACGTGGCATGTTTCCCGTTAGCTTTGTACATATGCTGCCCGACTAAGTGGCATCCCAGATGTTTAATGACTACTATTTGTGTGGGATCTGTATGTATGTATGTGAGTGCGCGCATGTTTGAGAGCGTGAGTGTGTGTGTGTGTGTTGGATCACTATTATTTATTACAAGTTTTTCACCTATTTCTAATTCTACTATATGTATTTATTTGGTTTACTTGGTTTGTAAACACATACAAAGTTATGAATCAAATCATTTTCTATATCTTTTAGAACTTATTAAAAACAAAAGTAAACCAAACGTATTTAATCATGTATTTTAACATATGAATACTGTACCCATTTTAAAGCATATACTATACTATAAGTAGGCGCCGCTTTGAATTGCTTTTACTACTGAATATGTCCTGCGAATGTGTTATAGGCTATATACATAACTACCAACATATTATAATTATAATTACTATATAAACTATATAAATATCTTTACTTGCTAGACAAAACATCACGCTATTCTAAAAAGTTACTCTCCAATGCTATACAAATCAAATTATGAACGTCATTGAAATTATGTATTGATATATGCTTAACAATACGCTGCCATATACAAATATATATATATCTATCTGTATGTACTAACAATATAAATGAAAAAGCCGACCTGGTCTGGCATTTTACTTTACACGAACTCGTACACAAATAATGTAAAACTGTTGATGGATTTAAATGAAAGTTTATAAAACAACGTTAATAAAAAAAAAAGATAGAAACAAACAAGTAAAAAGTTTACTCAGATTAAAGCTTAACGCAATTGCAAACACGTAAAGAAGAACCTAAAATAAATATAAACAGAATAAAAATATAAAGTATATATATCATATAATGCTCTAAAATCATAAGTAAACCTTTCAACCCCTGTACCTAGAAGTTGTTAACATTTAAGCACTATAAATACTATACTATTTGTAAATCTGATTCCAAAGCTATATCGGAAGAAGAAGCAACATAAGAGTTCTGGAATTGTTTGACTTTGTTGTATACCATACATCATCATTATATATATGTAAACTGTAGATACAAACCTTTTTTTTAAATGTACACACCACACTTTACATTTTGTATACACATTTCAGTATTTATTTTAGCAAAAACCTTAATATTATATTATAATAAAACAAAAACATATTTGATATTATATTTAAGAGAAATAAAAAGAAAAACTCAACGCTTATTAAATATATCTACATATAAGGTTGTGTTTTCACCAAAAAAAAAAAAAAACAAACTCAACTGTTCTTCAAACCGGGTTGGCAGTAGTTCGAATCGAACTCCTCATGCAGATCGAGCGTGCCAATTGGTCGTACGACAAAAATCTAAATTACATCGATAGCAAAACAATTAGGTAAATATTGTATAAACAGTGGTGGCTGTGCGATATATGTTATCGATTGCTATCATTAATTCCCAATGCATAAATTGAGCTCCGTAGTGCAAATAAATAATTAACGCGTATTTTGTGTCATTTACATTAACAATTGCAATATTAGTGCAACGACACAAACAGCAACTTGGACTTGAAGAAGACAAGTGCCTTTTCCCTATGCTAGCAGTTTTACGCTGATGGCGACAGCGAGAAGTGTGCAAAAATAGCGAAAGGTATTTAATATATATCGATATCGTCGGTTTTGTTTGGCACAATAAGCAGTGAGTAAAGCGAAATTTTTGATGCCAAAAGCGAGTGGAAATTTATGCTTGCAAACAATAGTATAACGAGATTCTGTACAGAACATATACAGACGGGCAGCTAACAGGAGCAAGAGTCAGTGCAACAAGCAATCATCAGTTGAAAGTGCCGTCGACGCCAGAGAGCCAGCGCGGTGAGCAGTAGAAGCTCCAGCGTTTTGGACACCACACACTCATTCCAAGCAATGAGTGCTGCAAAGAAATACAAGCCAATGGATACGACTGAACTGCACGACACTGAAAACATTGCATCCTGCCTAAAAAAGAGCGACAGCAGCAGCAGCTCCATAACGACAACCAATCCGGGCCGTAGTGCCTTCGCCGCCCAAAACATGAATTCAGCAGCAGCGTCCACAAACGGCGAACGATTGCCAAACTTTTCAAAGCTGGGCGCACATCATGGCAATGATATACGTGCGACATCAACTACCTCAAATCTTCTGAATCGCATGGGCGCCATACATAATACCAAGCCGGGCGATGTCAAGAAGATTGTTATTAAGAACTTCAAGGGTAAGTCTAAAACGATAACATGCTTATCGATAACATGTGCTCACTCACCTTGTTACATTTACATACAACGGGGCGCATGCAGCTAAACCCACACTGCCCGATAACTATTCCGAGGACACATATGTGAAACTGGAGGAGGCCGTTATCGCCATTCAACTGGCCAAGCCCATCAAATATTCGTTGGAGGAACTATATCAGGCCGTTGTAAATATGTGCAGTCATAAAATGGATGCACAATTGTATGTCAAACTCAAGGAGCTGACGGAACAGCACGTCAAACGCAATATCAAACTCAAGGAGCTAACCGGCGGCAGCATGGATAAACTGGTAAGTATCTAATAGCATATAATACGACTAAGAATATAAATATTTTATTTGTACCACAGATTCTGCTGGAGAAGATCAACAACTGGTGGCTTTCATTCTGCCAGCAAATGATCATGATACGTAGCATATTTCTCTACATGGATCGCACGTATGTGCTTCAAAATTCATCCATACACTCGATATGGGACATGGGGCTGGACCTCTTTCGCATACATTTTGCACAGAATAGCGTTGTACAGAAGCGCACCGTCGATGGCCTCCTAACGCTGATCGAGAAGGAACGCCAGGGATCGACAGTGGATCGTGGTTTGTTGAAGAGTTTGGTTCGTATGCTCTGTGATCTGCAGATTTATAGCAGTGCGTTTGAGGAGAAGTTCCTGGATGCCACCAATCAACTGTACAAGGCTGAAAGTCAAAGGAAAATGCAGGAACTGGAGGTACCCGAGTATTTACAGCATGTGAGCAAACGTCTGGCGGAAGAGAACGAACGTTTATTGCATTATCTTGACTCGAGCACAAAGTATGTATACTTAAACTAGATATACTTTCGATCTATTTGTTAAATAATTTGTATTGTTAGACACCCGTTGATATACAATGTGGAAAAGGAGCTGCTTGCCGAACACTTAACGACAATTCTGCAAAAGGGCCTGGACGCATTGCTTGAGGATAACAGACTGAATGATCTAACCCTTTTGTACGGCCTCCTAAGTCGGGTCAAAAACGGCACCTCCGAGCTCTGCGGCAACTTCAATGGCTACATCAAGGTAAAATACTTGAACTCTATAAGTATTCACAATTATAATCCTACTCCTTTTATAGAAAAAGGGACGCACTATTGTCATTGATCCGGAGAAGGATAAGAGCATGGTGCAGGATCTGCTCGATTTCAAGGACAAAATGGATGTGATTGTTCGCAATTGCTTTGAACACAATGAGAAATTTACGAATTCGCTGCGTGAGGCCTTCGAATTCTTCATCAATCAGCGAGCCAACAAGCCAGCGGAGCTCATTGGTTTGTGTTATTCATGCTAAAAATACTTAAAAATAGCACGTCATATTTATTTTGTCTTTGTTTTAATAACAGCCAAATATGTGGACATGAAATTGAGATCAGGTAACAAAGGCACCACCGATGAAGAGCTGGAAAAGACGTTGGATAAAATCATGGTCTTATTTCGATTCATACACGGCAAGGACGTCTTTGAGGCATTCTACAAAAAGGTTAACTTATAATTTATCTAACTTATAAATTTATTTTATTATAAGTTTGTACTTTATAGGATCTGGCCAAGCGTTTGCTTGTGGGCAAATCCGCATCCGTCGACTCAGAGAAGAGTATGCTGTCCAAATTGAAGCAGGAATGCGGCGGCGGCTTCACATCAAAGCTTGAGGGCATGTTTAAGGACATGGAATTGAGTCGGGATGTGAATTTGGCATTCCGTGGTCATACGCTTAGCAACGATCGTGATGTCACCAACTTGGATTTAACCGTCAGCATACTGACCATGGGCTATTGGCCAACATATGCGCCCACTGAGGTCACAATGCCACCGCAGTTTATTAATCCCCAGCAGATATTCAACAAATTCTATCTAGAGAAGCACAGTGGGCGAAAACTACAGTGGCAGCCAACACTGGGCAATTGCGTACTGCGTGCCCAATTCGATGCGGTAAGCAAATGATTTAAACACTATACAAATGAAGAATACTCAAAGGATTCTCTTTGCAGGGTCCTAAGGAGTTGTTGGTGTCGCTGTTTCAAGCATTAGTCCTGCTGTTGTTCAATGACAAGCCAATGCTGAGCTACGAGGAGATCTTGGCTGCCACCAGCATTGAGGATGGCGAACTAAGACGTACCCTGCAATCGCTGGCCTGCGGACGTGCTCGTGTCATTACCAAATCACCCAAAGGTCGTGATATCGAGGACGGTGATCAGTTTGACTTTCACAATGAGTTCACAAACAAATTGTTTCGCATTAAAATCAATCAAATCCAGATGAAAGAAACGGTAGGCAGAGTATTACATAAATTAGTTGAATAATGCTAAGTAATTGTATTATTGCAGAATGAGGAGCAGAAGGCGACAGAGGAGCGCGTCTTTCAGGATCGTCAGTATCAGATTGATGCGGCCATTGTGCGTATTATGAAGATGCGTAAGACATTAAGCCACAATTTGCTCATCACCGAGTTGTTCAACCAGCTAACGTTTCCAGTTAAGGTAGTACTAACTTAATACAAACTTAATCCCCTTTAATAATCACAAAATTTATGACTTTTGCAGCCTGCTGATCTGAAAAAGCGAATTGAGTCACTGATCGATCGCGATTACATGGAGCGGGACAAGGATAATCAAAATCAATACAACTACGTGGCATAAATGCGTGAAGTTTCTATCTTATTTTTGGCCAACATCAACACACACACACACCCACACCCACAGAGAGAAAAGAACCGAATGTAGTTTCGATTTATCTTTTTGCTTCTTTTTATTATTTGTTTGTATGTATTTGATTTAAAACTAAACCATACAGCAAAAACTAAAACTAAAAACATAAACCAAGTCCAACGAAATTCATTTGGTTTACTTCACACTGGAAATATATCAATTATATCTTGTAGTAGATCGAGTGGCTATATAAATTTGTATTTAACTTGCTATCATCTAATAAATATTAGACGATTCGTTTACAAATCTCAAATGCAATCAGCTAATTTTCGCCACTTTATTGTATGTTTTGCAGAGCAAGTAAAAATTAAATTGTTTATGGGGATTTCTAGTTTTGTTTTCTTTTTATTGATGATACACAATTCCTTCAGATAAACAATAGAAGAAACATTTGCAGGCTAATATTAATAGAATACTTAAATAAATAATAATAAACTCTAGTACTCGTAAATTTCTGCAAACAAAACACTTGTATGTAAATCGTATATGCATAAAAAACTAAATCGATTTTTTTTATTTATGATTTTCTCAATAAATAAAAAATTAATTGTATACATAAATACGTAATGCACTGTGTGTTCTATTTTTCATCTTTTTCATCCCCTAATACTCTTTTTTTGTAGACTATTACTATACAGATTATATATAGATATATATTTAGTGGAGTGTGACGACAGTTGTGGGTTAAAACTTGTATAAAGTACGCTTAAAAGACAAAGAATTAATATTTACAATTTAAATTACATAGATAAGAGTAAATCAGGACAGATACTTGAATATATAGTTTATATACAGACACAGATATAGGCGGAAAATACAATTTTAAAAGAAGGCGCAAAAAGGTTACATTTTTTTTCGAGAAAAACATTTAACTAAAATCGCTATCATCATCAATATGATCATCGAGTCTAATTTGGTATCACATTTTCCATTTTCTCAGACGCCAGCAAAGCCTTCAGCTCTTGGAAAAGTTATCAGCGGCTTATCAAAACAAAAATAATCTAAAACAAACTACAAAATTCTATTACAAAAATGTTTAAATGTAAAAAAGTTAAACTCTTTGATTGCTTGATCGATTGCGAGTTCATTTCCTAATTTTTCTTTTAGCCAATAAGGAAAACTCAATGGAAAATATAGCCTTGTTCCTGGACTACTTTACGCCTCCACGCTGTTCACACTGTACTGCGAGCTGTCGTAATCGGATACATTGTCCGCGCCGTAGTTGCCAAATCCGGCAACGGAAACGGAAGGCTTTGCGCTCGTTTCCGTGCGGGTTTTAAGCACATCCGGTATGTAGGCGGGCGCAGGACCCGCAATCTCCACAATGCTCGGACGTCGCGTGGCCGCACAACGTTTAATAGGCGACATAAAGATGAACAGTGTCACGGTGATTGCCAAAGTAATGATTAGTATTAGGAATCTAGCCATGCCATCATCGCCACGGAAGTAACATATCATGGCCATAACCAGTACCAAGATTAACACCGAGAACTTGGTCATCGTGACAGCCGTGGAGTGAATCTTGCCGCCCTTACGTGATATCATATTCGATGGTCCATAGGCAAAGTATAGGTTATAACGATCGACGAAGTGCTTCAGGCAGATATAAATCATGGCAAAGGGCATGATCAGGGGACAGAATATACTGTAGACGATAGAGATGGTGAAGACGAGCGTTGTCCATGCGTAGTGTATGCCAAAGGGGAACTCAATCAATATGGATTTGCGTATATAGGGTGTTTCCGCCTTGGAGTTGGCCTTCAGCAGTGCCCAAATGTAGACAATCAGTTCGGGGAAACGCAACAACTCCAATGAGGTACCAATAAAGGCAGCAGTGATGATATAGTTCACATAGAAGGAGCCACGATCCGGCAAGAAAATGCATTGCCAACGTCCAGTATCATTGGTTAGTCCCCATTCCAGCAGCGCCTGTGCCGAGGTCAGTCCCAACGACGGCAGAATCAGAATCATCAGCAGCAAGTAACTAAAACATTTCGTCATTATCGAATAGTTTTGCTTGGAGCGCGTGTAGTGACCCATCCACTTGTCCGAAATGGACACAATAACCGGCATCAGGGCGGACAGTGTCCACAGCATCAGCGTGGGCAAGAACTCAGACACAAGTGGTGAGATTTTCGTCTCCGTATTCTTCAACCAAGGACGACTGTTCAGCAGGTTGACTACCATCGCCGGTGTGGTCAGAAAGAAGAGGACAATGAAGAGCACGACGTTGACGCAGACGAATTTCAGATACCAGTGACTCTTGTTCACATTCAAGTTCTCCCAAAAGATGTCATCTGGCGATGGAGCAAACATTATTTGCCACTGACGGTAAGTGCCGGGTGTGAAGTGGGTGACAATATTTTGGGCTTCCTGCACTGTCGACACCGTGAGGAAGGCAATATCCAGTGGCTCATTCATTGTCGACGCACGCAATCGAGCTACATCTCCAGATAGTTTACGCTCCTCTCGCTGATAATACTCGTAGGCGTTCTCCTTCTTGCAAGAACACATTTCCGGCTTGGCCATGAGCGAATCCCGATCGCGATGCTGCTCGCAATACACTCTCGCCTCATGGGCTCTTTCGTACTCGGCATTGCGTACAAACAGACGGGATATGTTGTAGGCAATGCTGACGCTCTCAATGGTCACATCCGGAAACAGTTCCTGCATATAGTTGCGTATAACGGTCTTGTTCCGATCACTGCAAGACAAGTAGATATAGTAATCTTCTTGGAGGCACTTAAATAAGTCACTCACCTGTTGGATATATTTGATATCATAATGGTGCGCGTTGCCGCCTTCTTAAAGGCATTGCGTCCCGAGGAACGTCGCATGATCAGCACCACAAGCGGTATGTACAAAATGGTAATGATCGTGTGCACCCACAGCCAGGGGGAATCCGGCTCCAGATTTGCCATAGTCGTGCGTCCAAAGGCATTCACATCGTACGGCGTACCCGTGGGACCATTGAGGAAATTTATGGGCAAAATTATGGCCAACGAGATGATGGTGACCACCGCCATAACCGCCATCAAATGCTGCTGGAACGACAAGTAGTGCACGGCATCCGGTCCGGAGTGCAGCAGAATCGTCTCCTTGCGCAGCTTAAAGGTCACTCGAATCCAACTAAACAGCCCCGGGTCCGTTTGAATGGGTGACAATGGTGTGGAGTCTGCTCCTTGCGAGTGATGCGAGTCAACGCTTGGCCGTGGCGTCGGATTCTGTGATGTGCCTGGCTGTGGTTCCACCACACTGGCAGCCCTGGAGTAAAAGATTTCCGTCCAACGTTTCTTGGTGCCATTGGTGTTGACCAGGGCCAGACGATAATCGCTAGCCCGATGACGCAGTGTGGTGAAGAGCAGTAGAAGCAGCACCCAAAATATGGTGTTCAGTATGAGCGTTTCGGGTATACCATTATAGGCACTGGTGAATATAGTTGTTCGATTCTTGTTGACCAAGCAATAAGAGTTGTTTTCGTAGTACCCATTGTCATGCACTACTATGTCCAGGTCCATGTCCATTTTCAATGTTTTGGTGTGCCAGTCAGACCAAATGCAAGTGATTCACTGCAAACAGTTAGAAAAACAACAAATGAAATACATATATAAAATATAGCTAACGATTATTTTACACAACTGATAAGAGAGCAGCTGAAATAATATACTGGTATATAAAGTGTGCAAAGAGTTTCGAGTTGATACCCTTCAATCAGTGCCCACGTTGGCTCTGTTCGTCCCCCACTGACACACTAATCATGCGAATTTGCCCACTGTGAAATTCAAGACTTTGCGGTTGCTTTGAATGCTGGAATACCCTTAACTAAATTTCCATTTCTTTGACTAGACACTGAGATTTATCTTAATAGGTCAATGTGGTCAAAGCTCATTGCAAACACACACACAAACACACTAATAGGGGCAGTGTGTTAGTGTTATCACACTATTTGCCTATGCACAGTGGGTCAATTAAGTATTTTGACATGGAAAACATATTTAAATTTATGTAACAATAAATTGTAGTTAATAAATTGAAATAAGCGGTATAAGTAACCTTTTTTCTATTTTTAAATAATAATTTGTAAATCATTTCAATCAAATATCAGCACAAAGCGACGTATTAGCTTATTATATTTATTTATATACTCGGAATTAAATTAAACACGGAACAAAACACACACGGTTTAAATTGCAATCATTCCGCTTCCATCTAATTAACAATAACAATACATAGCCATATTTATGCTGGCATATTCGACACGCACATGCTTGTCCACATTTAAACTTTCTTTTGTCGCCTGCTAAAACCTTAATATAATACAACTCACAAGACTCGACTTAGTCTATTTGACATGTAGTATTATCAATGGGAAAACGTACAAATGGATTTAAAAATAAGATAATTATTTCTGTTTCTTTTTTTCGTACAACGTATTTGGTTGGCGTTCGAAGGGGTAGGAGATAGGTGGAGTGGGGTGGGTTGGTAGACAAAAGTATCGCGTCATTTGCTACCTTTCCATTTCCATTCGTGTTTAGATTTTAAGGCCTATGAATCATCACAAACATAATGCAATTCTGCATTCGCAAAGAAATTGTCATAAAAATAGCATATGCTCGAAAACTTTGCCAATTTACCATTGTCACACTTTTATTATCAATTTGTAGAGTCATTAAATATGTAGTATAATTAGATGTTTATAACTTTCTTTGTGCTTGTTTAATTTTTTTTGCATTTTAACACTTAACTGTAGAGTTATTTATATTTGCCACGTATATATTACGTTTTTGCGTACCTTTTTGACTGAATAATAATCGTGGTGTAGATTGCTATTTATTATTTGTTGCACTTAAAAAGTCATCTGTTTCTTTCTTTTTGCATACTTGCGTAAAATAGTGATGGACGTTTGGGAATTGTTACTTCATTTCGATAAGCAGATGGGAATCATAGACATCTAGGTATCTATCAATAGAATACTGCATGACGTCATAGTTTAATATACTTTAATTTCCACCAACCCAAGAGTGTCTAAGCAATGAGTAAGTTAAAGTGGAATTGTAAAATAAATATTTTAAGCTGTGAGAAGCCGTTATTTTCTTTTCCAATTGTACTAGACAGATACGATGCAGTTAAGCTATCTGTTTATTCGATAAAAGCTATCGATAGGCTGTATTTCATTAGAGTATCGCATGCATGCAACTATCGACGAATGCGCATCTATAAAAACACAAAAACAACAACGCCGCTGAAAAAGATTTCAAATTCAGATTTTAGCAACGAGACATTGTCAAAAGTTTGTGTTTCTCTTATATTGAATCCGAGCAGTTTGTTTTTATATTTATACATAGGCAACAACACGTTTTTTACACTCTGTTCACGATATTAGCACAAAATTACCGAACAACAACGATGCCAACAGTCCAAGCAGCAAACGCTTCGCTCAGTTTCAATATAAAGTTATTGTCTGGTAAGAATGTCGTTCTTGTGGATTGTGCAGGCTTCGAGAGTGAACTGTTTATGCCGCAAATCGTCAAGGGCCGGATTAATTTCCAGAACATTATCCCGACACACCGTTGCTGCGATGCGGCCGCCTTGAACCAGCAAACGGATCAGCTCATTTTGCCCGCATCCAAATTGGGAGGCAGAAGATTTGTTTCTGGCACAAGCACACCTCAGAGATACAACTATGATAATCAGGTTGCCAACATTTCCACACCACTGGCTAAGAGCACACCGGCCAATCCCCGACTAGGCAAGGAGAATGTTCAGGCCACAACGCCGGAGCAAGTGCGATGTAATCCTCTACAGAATGCGGCCTCATCACCGTTGGAAATGGCTGGTCTGTCGCTGGAAAAGTCCGTCTCATTTAAGCAACCGAGCCTGGATATGGATCCTATGCTACACGCTAGTGGTCCAATAATGCACAGTCCGCCCCTCTTGACGCCTCAGACAAGCCTGACACAGTCTGGAAAATCTACAGATTCTGGACTCTCTAACTTTATGCACAAAGCACCGCCAGCAAAGACCTATGCACGCCGCAAACCCAATGGCACAAACCAGCACCCAAAGCCAACCATATCCTGGTCACCGCTGCAGAAGAAGAAAAAATCAACTAAGGTGTCCTCCACAAAGGCACTGAGTCCTGCCATGAAACTGGAGGTTAAGCATCGCAAACTGATTGTGGACAGCAAGAAGTCCATCAATACCAGCACATTTCAAAAGATCGTACCCAAACCAGTGAACAAAACCAAGATCAAACGCATGCAGGTGACTGGAAAGACTCGTGCCCAGTTCGAGGCACTCAAGGACACGGCTTTTGATCATCTGACTACGCCCGGACAGAAACATATATCAACTGCGCTGGTTAATCAATTCAAGGAGGCCTGCTTGGACAAATACTCGGAGACTCTGCCCAACTATGCAGAGTTGTCGCAGACACTGCCGTTGCAAATGGATCGCCAGGTGAAGGCGTTGATATCGAAGGAAAAAAGATTGGAAAAACAAATGACGAAATCACAGCGAGTGGGATTGTTTAAATCGAAAATGACCAACTAATTTTACAATAGTCTAACTAGTAAAAGTCGTTATCTTAGTTTAGTAAACACTCCCTTTTTTTTGTTTCTTTCCGAAAAGCATTTCTCCATTATATTTGTAATATTTTGGACAGTTTTGGACAATTTGGAGGAATGGCCAAACTACTAGCAGCATATTTCGAAAACTAAATAAAAATTATTCTAAATAATATGTGGACTACTTATTATAAAACTAATTAACTTAAGATAGTCTATTTTAGTTTAGTTGTGACAAAGAAAAGGAACACATTCTTGCTAAAGTAAATAAATAAATAATTATGTACACTAGTTAACTTATTTTAATTTAAATCGAACTTAGGGAAGTTAGAGATGGAGATTACTGGGAACTGCGGCAGCGGAAACACGCCTTGAATCCACGCTTAATGGCCCGCATGTTATGAATGACTTGTTCCTGTAAAGAAGTCAAGTTTAAATTAGTTAACAACTTTGTTGGTAGCTGTTTTAGACAGATACTGACTTGCATTAAGTTGAAACACATGGCAATGAGGGCCATGCCCAGCAGCAGATAGACAGCGCACAGTATAAAGCTCACTTCGACCTTGTCTTTATCGGCGGTTATCTGCGGGGGAGAGAAAAGTTGGTCAATAAAACATGTCAAAGAAGGAGCACATGCACGCCTACCACACGATCACCCGGCACCAGATCACCAAAGCCTATGCTGCTCAATGAAATGAAGCAAAAGTAGCTGCCATCCAAATAATTCCAGTCCTCCCAGCGTCCAAAGAGTATGGCACCCGATAAAATATAGCTACAAAATACAGCGCACATCAAAATCTCTACTTTTTAGTCTAGAAAAAGTAATGTTAAACCCACCTGACCATAACAAACACACAGACAGTCAGTGGCACCGTAATCTCGTCCGTGCTGCCGCGTATTTCACGCTCTATATCCGAATCCGAGTCCGTAAAAGGCGCATCCAAAGCGCTGGAGGTTTGCATGGAGCTGCGAGTGTATTTACTGCTGTTTGAGTTGCTGTTGCTATTGCTGCTGCTGCTGTTACTATTGCTGCTGCTTGTATAACTGCTGCTGTTGCTGCTGCTGCCACGCGCGCTCTCCATTCTATGCAACTGCAACTACAAATAAGAAATTAGCTAAGGCTTAAACAGAGTACAGTGCACAAAACTAACAGCTTTTGCTAGTTGTCGCAGCTTGCGTCGCTCGCGTATGATGCGTCTCTTGGCCACTCCGGGACAGATGCGACATAGACAGACCTTGGAGTAGATCCACTTAAAGGATTTGGCCAGCACATCGCCTAGAAATAAGTTAAGGATTGTAAATGGAGTAGGGTATATAAATACATATAGCTATAACCTACCTATATTGGATAGATAGAGCAGAAAGAGCGGCATGCCAATGATTGCGTATAGAATGGTCACCAGTTTGCCCCACTCGGACTCGGGGGTGATTGTGCCATAGCCAATGGTGGTGATGACTGTTAGCGAGTAGAGAAACGAGCCCGAGAAACTCCATTTGTGATAGACATCGGGTCCCAGAAGAGTTCTATTCAAAATCGCCACCTGAAACTTGACAAGCGCTTCATTGACCCTAAAAAATATAACAAAAAGATATAAAATATGCTATTTATTGCAATATAAATCTTTTCTCTACTTACTCCCTTGTGTAGACCTGCCTGTCGAAGAAACTTATGTTCTCCGAGGTCAGTTCCCAGATGCGATTGAGACAATCTTGGCTAGTATAAAGCTTCTCAATTTGTGGCTTTATTTTCTGGTGTCGCTCGTATTCGAAGATTTCGATCGCCTGAAAGATAAAGGCACCGCCGATCGTATAGAATGTCACTAATAGTATAATTCCCACATTGCTGAACATAAACGCTGTAAAGTGACGAAAATGATCCTTGAACCGCTCAAATGCCGGCTTCTCTCTACGTCGAAACGAACTGCGACGCGAAGACATGACGTGATCACATCCAATCCGAAGGATTTACCAGCTCGTTGGGGTTTCTTGATCTTCGGTCTGGACATGCTTCAATTTGACTATAGATGTTCTGCCCATTGGAACCATCAGTGCTCTGCTCTCGGCCAACTAAAAAGACAGAAATAAATAGAAAACTTTTAAATATTTAAACAATGTTGGAGCACTTCCTGTTAACACAACAATTAAACAAATTACCACAAAATAAACAAAAGTCGTGACTATATTTTAAATATATACAAAGTATTGTTTAAATTGCACAAGTGTTTTAAACTATTTAATTGGGTTTTACTCTATTTATATTCATTTTTTTTAAACCTCTTACTCAAGAAGAGTAGAGAGGTCAGATGCGAAATGTGCGTAACGGTAGAGGCAGACTTTTACAACGCCATTAAGTATATAAATTCTTGATCTTTGACTCTATAACAAATTTGATTAATTCATTATGTGTTGGCTATTCTAAGCCATAGCTCTTTCTCTGATATCAGTTTGTTTACTTATAATTTTGGATTGGAGATCTACTGAAAATTCTGTTCGCTTGGGTTTACAGCTGGAATATGTAAATTCCCAGTTGAATTCTCAGGCGAAAAGAAATCAACAGTAAGATACAACAGAATTTACAAGAGCCCAGTTTAAGCAATATAATCTTGTGCATAG
This sequence comes from Drosophila acutilabella, assembly GCA_035046005.1. Classification (NCBI taxonomy): domain Eukaryota; kingdom Metazoa; phylum Arthropoda; class Insecta; order Diptera; family Drosophilidae; genus Drosophila; species Drosophila acutilabella. The sequence continues at coordinate 6,463,335 of JAWNOK010000024.1, read as the reverse complement.
CGAGCAGCTGTTAATTCTGTTTACCTGTTATCTCGTGAGCTCCCCATATTAGCTAAAAACATTAGCGATCAGCAAAAAGTGAAGATTTTTCTAGAAGCGACATTAATGTTAATGCAATGTAATTCACTGTTAATGTTAATTCAATGTTTATAACATAATTTCAATGTTAATGTTAATTCAATGTTATTGTTAATGATAATTAATGTTAATTCAATGTTAATGATAACTAATGTTAATTAAATGATAATGTTAACTCAATGTTAATTAAATGTTAATGTTAACTCAATGTTAAATTTTAATAATTTTTGCTGTGCGACCTACTGGTATTTCTGTTTGCCTGGTATTTCAGCAAGAATTATTAACGATTTTGGGTACTGCAGATCGCAGCGGTCAAGCAAAAATAAACCCGCCAAAGGCCAAAATCGAAGATTTCTTTGGGTGAAACACCAGGCGATCAGAATCAGCAGTAAGCGACAGATTGTAATTTAAATACAATTACAGAGAATAGAGTGCGGGAGCACACGTAAACAGTAAACAGAGAGTGCTCCTTGTTGGCGCCACAGACGACAGCGAACAATCACACAAACCGTTACTGCGCTCTGCTGGCGTCCGCAAACATTCACAAAAACAGCGGCAGGGATCTCTGAGCGCAATTCGAATACAGAGCGGGTGTCTGAGAGTGTGTGTGTTAGAGATGACAGCGAACAATCACACAAACCGTTTGTGCGCTCTGTTGGCGTCTGCAAGCATTCACACAAACAGCGACAGGGATCTCTGAGCGCAATTCGAATACAGAGCGGGTGTCTGAGAGTGTGTGTTAGAGACGGCAGCGAACAATCACACAAACAGCGACAGGGATCTCTGAGCGCAATTTGTATACAGAGCGGGTGTCTGCGAGTGTGTGTGTTAGAGACGGCAGTAAACGAACACACAAACAGCGGCAAAGATCTCTGAGCGCAATTAGCGCAGAGAGTGGGAGTCTGCTTAAGCTGGTAAATAACTTGTTAGTTATTTGTTTTTGTCTTTGGATTTTTGCTTGTTGCGGGGGCGGTAAGGGGCGTGGCAACCATTTAAAATAAACTTGATCTGCCTGACATAAGGACGGACTTGCATTCTAAATTCGGTGGCTCAGACAGACGGACGACGCTGTATCGACTCGACTGTTGATGCTGATCAAGAATATATATACTTTATGGGCCACGCCTCCTTCTGCCTGTTACGCACATTTCGCTTTGGACAAACTTAATAGACCCCTCTACTCTTTTTTAGATTGCGGGGTCTAAAAAGATAGTTTCAAAAAACCATAACTTAGAAACAGTTATCAAGACCAAATTTACCTCGAATAGGGCAAATCGGTTAAAAAATTAACTATCTGTATAAAGCACAGGGTATTTTACAGTCGGTTCGCTCTACTTTAGCTTTTCTTACTAGTTTTATATATATTTGTATATATTCCAGGGTACTTTTCAACCGAGTGCGCTCTATATTTATATTTTCTCACTTGTTTAAATGAAATTTGTAAGCTATTTGTATTTTATAATTTTTTAAAAATCTCAAGAATTTACATTAAAAAGATTCGCGATTTTTTCTATAATTTGTTAGCCAATGCATAAACCGTCTAAACCTACTTAAATCGGGTCATAACTCATTTTAACGATTAATATTTTGGCCAGTGTTCAGTTTGCTGTGACATTTTTATGTTATTTTTGAACAAATTAATTTCGAAATTCATTTCATTTGCGTTTTATAAATGAAAAAAGAAAAGAGAAAACAAAAACGATCCCGATGAATATGAATTATTTCCGCCTGCTTGTGATCTGTGTGTGTGTTTGTTGCTGGGTCTACGCGTACCGCGTTGACCATGATGCGTGTGGGTGGCATTTTCGGGGATGGATGACACTTGTCTTGCCTGGTTTCGAAAACTACATAGGCATCAAATTGGGAGACTTACGAGACACCAAAACAAAAAAAAAAGAAATACATCGAAAGGCTGCCAAAATGTTTAATTTTCCCTCCAATTTTCCGCCAAGCATTTTCATTTAGTGGGTGTGAAATATGTTGCAGCTTATTTTTATCAACTTCTACCAACAGGCAACAGTCATTTGTCTAATTTGCCCCGATTCTTTATGAACTGAAACATGTTTTGACCGAAAGTGTGCAAAAGATTAGTTCAGTATCATCCAAGAATCGTAAGATCCACTAATTTATAGTTTTGGATAAACCACAGAAACCGCACATAACTAAGTGCCTGGTGTTTGAGTGGACGTGGTAGGTATAGGGGGCTGGGGTAGGACGACGGGGAATCCCATAAATTAAGTTCAATTTGCAATTGATGTCTGCATTATTTACAAACGAAAACATTTACTATATATATGTATGTATGTACGTACATAGATAATTAAAAACCAAACAGATTCGCGCCAAAAACAAATGAAAATCAATGCCAAAATCATTATACAAAAAAAAAGCTAAACGGAAAGACCTACAGATACCCTAACATGAGTAAACTTTCATGTATAAACTACTCCATTCCAAACTTTGCCATTAAACCTACTTTAATTTACTTAACTAATTAAATGATAGTTTTCTTATAATTAAGTTTTACAGGGTATCGAGTAGCTATCGAAATATCATAATAAGCACACAACAGTCCACAAAACACATTAATAAGATGATTGAAATGTGGTCAGCCAAAGAAAAACAAAAAGAAAATTGGAAAAACTCAAATGTTTATGTCAACTTGTGTCTTCGTGTTCATGTCTTTAATGCAATTAAGCGATCGTAAAACGGAAAATACTGTAGGGGAAAGGAGGGGGAAATCTATTTATAAAGAAAGATAATTCAATACGAGGAAACTTCGAAAACCAATATACATACAGACATGTGTATATAGTATGAGGAGGCGCGGTCTGTTCAGAAACCTTGAAAAAAAACTCTTATTGTTTTAAGCATAACTATAATTAACAAACAAACAATATGCTAATTGAAGCTAAACGAAAAATATGGAAATTTATGGTGAAGACCACGTACTTAATAATAAGTACTGGTATTATCAACCAAATTTGATTAGAAATGTATAACTCTATGCTACGATTTAAGAGAATTAACTGTAAGTCAAGTGTAAAGTCTAGCACTAATACACACATACAGTCACACCGTGTTGCTCAGAGCAAACTTTGGTTTGCGTGGTAAACTCTCTTTACTCAGCTGTCCCTTTATGGTAGTATGTGTGAGCGATGGAGATATGCAAAGCGCAAAGCCTAGTTCCTACACACACTTACTCAGACACTCCGCTGTAAGCTCTCTTTTTTTGGTTGCCTCTCCGTTACGCTTTGCTGGTAGACTGTGTAAGCGCTACGGATAAAGAAAGCTCTCTTACTCACATAATTTAATTGCATTTTAAAAAAATTTGACGTCTTCAGCTAATTCCATTATTTTCTTCAACAAGTAAATTTTTTACTCGCCAGTACAGGGTTTTCTAAGATTCACCTCGCTTGCTTCTACCCATCTACATTTTTTTAATTCTACCGATTAGCCTTTAATAAAAGATCAAAAGCAAACTGCTAAAAAGTGACTGGGAAAATGAAAGGAAAATTACTTCATGATTTGTGCTAATACTATATTAATACCATAACACTAACATAATATTTTCTGGAAAGCGGAACATCCTCTTTAAGCTTTTTGCAGAAACAAAACAAGTTTCCATTTACTTTTAATTGAAAATTGCCTCATAAATGTTAGGGAATTGTTTATGGCTAGAGAATAAAAAGAAAAGAACTGACGAAATGTTTTCCGAGGGGAAAACATGTTTATGCTAGACTACAAAAAAAAAACAGAGACCACAAACAATTCGCTTAATAATGCAAACAAAAACGAAGAAAAAAAATAGACGCACACATACATACACACACACACGCACGCACACATAAACATTAAGCAACTCTTAAATCCCTCAAAAGAACACACTTGCATAATTAATTTCTTTTTCTTGTTTTGGCTCTTTTCATAAGAATATTTCTGTTCATAATTACCCACGTCAAAAAAAAATGAAAATATATATGTAAAATAATATAGTAGACTGGCATAGAATGTTAAGTGCCAACAAGGCTCTACACGAGGAAAATATTTCAAAATTTATAACAAAAAGTTTGAATGCAAATGAAAACACATATGTACATCACACACACACACATGCACACGCACAAAAGTCTGCGAAATTATCTTAGCCGCTATGTGTGAGTGTGCAAGTAGAATGACATGGATAATAATAAATTACAGCAGAATATGCAAATGTACACAGATATATGAACACGCAGACATACATATATATGTTACGAATGCTTGCATGTGTGCGTGCTCTGGCTAACCAAATGTTTTTCATTTCGCTTGACAGACTGACAAACCCAAATTGATGTGATGCCCAAGAAACAAAACTAAAAACTAATTTTCGTGCATTGACCGGCGGATTGAGTTGCCGTTATCTGTGACGACCTAATTCTGTATGTCTGTATATTTATCTTAAAAATACACGTGGGTGAATATTTACTTATTAATTATTCTTGTTCTTATTGCGTATTTACACTAATTGCAGAATTCATTTATTATGGACAATCGATAATAATCAATGATCAGCGCCCTGTGCTTTATATTTGTTGTTTCTGTCACACACACACATGCATATGAACGAACACGCATACAAAGTACTGATTGTTGTTGTCTTATTGCTGTTTTGTGTTATTCCTTTGCCAGATGCCATTCACGACGCGCCGGGCGTGACGTCATTAATGTGCCATCGTCATTGCATTGTTGCGTTTCGGTTCGATTCGTGGCGTTAGCGTTAGCTTTTAATTTTTGTTTCGTTTTTCATCCGCAGCTGATTTCCATGCACATAATCTATTTTGAAACTACATTGGTGTGTTATTTTATCAATAATTCAATGTAAAAATATTTATGTTGCTCCAATTCTTCTTGCTTGAATTGAGTTTCGAGCATTTGGCACCTGCAGTAACTGTGTTGCTTTTGGTATTTTATTTATAAACGCACATTATACTTAATTCCACTTCACAAAACGATGTCGAACACGATTTTCGAATAAAACAACGACATTTGGAGGATGCGCGCGATTTTCTCCAAGTGAAACGTTCGCCACAACGTTCTGATGCCCACTGGGAGCATTATATATTTATAGAAAACGAATACGATTGCTAATCTTGACGCTTCACCTATGACGTCGCAATTGGCTCAGTGATCGGCACATTGAATGAGCGCCATAATGAAAGAGCAGAAGAGAGAGCAGTGGGAGTGAGAGTGCTAGGCAGTGCTGCCACAAAAGTTTGAAAGTATTTTAAAATGATCGGGAATAGTGTAACACTATTCCCCTTTTTTTTGTTTTGGTAATTTGTTTAAGTTAATAAATCAACACACAAATTTATTGTGTATGCTTTTTAGATACTTGAATTTCCTTCAAAATTCGTTATCCTCACAGCAGCGTTGCCAGCTTGCTTTAGCTAAAACCATTGACATCACTGTTGTGAGAATGGTGAAATTTGTTATTCACCACGGTCGCATATGTTACGAAAATTGTGCACATCCTTTGCTCAAAACTTCTAATTTAAAAGTTAGAGGAAACGCAAATATTTTACAGGGTATCTTATTGTGGCATTTAATGTCTTATTTATACAAAGCAAGCATCCATATAGGCATTTCTTCTATTTGATCTTAGAGCGTAGACCTTGGCTCATCAGCGGCTTGACATCTTTTGGATCTCGTCCGCGTGTCTCTGGCAGGAAACGCCAGGTGAGGATCATGCAAAGGATGCAAACGCACATGCAGGGAATGAAGGCAAATGAGCTCCACACCTCTTGCAGCAGCGGAAAGCACATGCCCATTAGAAAGTTGCCAATCCAGGAGAACAAGCTGCCCATGGACATGGCCACAGGACGCGGTGCATCCTCCAGCAGCTCTGCAAAAGTGGAGATCAGTTAGAAAACAGTTCTCACACCCAACACGGCTATACATACCCGAGCCAATGAAGTAGGCAATGGGTCCGAGACCCAACTGGAAGCCCAGTATAAAAGTCAGTATGAAAGCGATGCTAACGTAGCGTAATCCATGACTCTCTGTGATGAGCAGAAAGTACAAGGCACAGGACATGCCCCCAAGCGAGAGTGCACACAGTCCGCAGGAGTTCATTAGCAAAGGACGACGCTGAAACCTCCCTAGAAGAAATGGTCCAAAGAGCGAGGCCAGCAAATTGAAGCTACCAAAGCCCAAATTAAGCCACGATGCAGTCTCAGTGGAGAATCCCGCATCGGTCAGAATGGACAGTGAGTAGTAGAAGATCTATCAAAAGAGAATGCCAAGGTATATTCCATAGAGAAGTCGAAGTTTTTGTGGTAAAAGCACCTACCGCATTAATCCCACTTAGCTGCTGTGTGGCTTGAAAGGTACAGACCAGAAGCAGCGGCAGAAACAGCTCCTTATCCCGCAGCACTTCGCACATTTTACTGACCTTCTTTGGAGACTTAAGGGTTGCCTCCAAATCGTTAAGCTCCTGCTGCACATCACTGTGCTTGCCACGCAGTCGCTCCAATGCCGCTGCACTCTTGATGGCATCGCCCTTTTCCAGGTATAGCCAGCGTGGACTCTCCGGGAACGACAACAGGGGCAGCAAGCAGACCAGCACCAACAACCCATAGAAGCTCAATGCGTAGGGCCAATGTGTCTCATTTCCCAGCACTTGGGGCATGCTCACCACCTGAGAGAGCAGTATGCCGCCGGTGACGCCAATGCAGGTAAAAACACCAACGCTGCCGCCAAGGGAACTCGGCGCCAGTTCCAGCAAATACATGGGTTGTGCCGTCACAGCAAAAGCAGAGGCGATGCCGCCAAAGAAACGTGCCGACATCAGCATCTCCAGCGACTTGGCAGCCCGGCACCAGGTGAAGAGCAGACCGCAGATGAGCAGCATGACGCTAGTAATAATAAGACAGCCCTTACTGAGGAAGCCAATAAGGTACTCTAGTTAGCAGTTTAATCATAGCTAGATCTAGCCATTTACTCACCGTCCATATTTGTTGCAGAACCAGGCACCAAAGCAGGATCCCACAATGCCGCCAATCAGATAGATGGACACAATGCTGTACCACAGCAGATTCAACTGGCTATAGTTGCTGTCTGTGTCGTATTCACTGTACAGGATGTCGATGCACCAGTTCTTGATGATATCAGCCGGTGCATTGAGCACGCCAAAAAAGTAACCCACGGGCACTGTGGTGCCCACAGTGGTTGTCACGCAAATGAGCAGCAGTAGCCAAGTCCAGCCAGGACCAGCATCGTTTATGTGCTGCCAAAGAAAGGAAAGAAAGAGACAACAACAAAATTTACATATTGTAAATCAAAAGATTCAAGACACAAACTTTGTGAGTGCGAGCGAGACTAACACAGAAAAGTGAAAGTGTGTGTCTGTATGTGTGTGTGTAAAACTTTAAGTCACCATTATGACAACCATATTCCGCTACGTGTATGCTCTGTCTGTCGAAGATGCTCAGCAACTGTGCTCAACTGTTGAGTCATAGCGCAGCAGACAGACATAACAAACGGTTATAACTGTTGCTAGAGATGACAGCGTGTCACGTCAAAGCTTGAAAATAATTCTGAAAGCGAATTTTAAACGGGTTTTAACTTTTTTTTTGATAATTGTATGAAAATAATTTAAGTTTTTTGCAGAAATAAATATGCAAATGCATAAATATTTAGAAAGTTGTTTTGACTTAGCCCAAACCAACTATTTTAATTGTTCTCTTTTAAATATTAAAAAACAAACTTTAATTTTATTTCCCTTTCATAACTAAGACAATATCTGGTTGTCGTGTCACGACACGCTCTTCCACGCTATTCACGTTAATATCTTGCGTAACTTTTATCTTGACAAGCAATTGACAACGCTTCAAATGGTTTGCCAATTGTTTTTACAAAGGTATTTGGCCAAGTTACACATAGCTCGTCTCGCCGCCTAACTGTGACGTGCTCTTATCAGTTAACTGAGAAAACAATTTGTAGAGATACAATATATAATTACTTTGATTTTTTGGCTCTTGTTTTATTCACTTAAATACATACAATTACGATTATTTATTGCCTTTGATTGGTACGGAGTATTTTTAGCTCGATTCTAAGCTAACAATTATTTTAGCCTTTTAGAAACTTTAGTTAATGTAATTAATCAAGTAACCACAGTCTTTCTCAAGGCAATTAACGTTAACTTGTGCAGTGATAAGAGTTCTATTAACAAAAATAAAAGCTCTGAACACTTTTTATAGGCTGCTCTTATCTTAGTTATCAATTACAACATAGAAAAGGCATTTACATTACATAATTGTTTGATTGAGCTTTGTACGCTTATTGTCGTTGTTTAGTTTACAATTTAAATAAAAAACAATTATCTAAATTAATGCTAACTAACTAGTAAAGTATTTTCCTGTGTCCTCCACGCCTATTTGATCTTAGAGCGGAAGCCCTTGGAGATAAGTGGCGCCACTTCCGAGGGATCCCGTCGCAGCGTCTCTGGCAAATAGAACTTTGTTAGCAGACAGAGCAGCACACACGTAATCGCGAAAGGCATAAATACGAAGGCGCCCCAGGCGCTCTGTAAACTAGGAAATGCCATGCCAATGATGAAATTACATGTCCATGACGACAGACTGCCCATCGACATGGCCACGGAGCGTGGCGCGACCTCAAACAGTTCTAAAAAGTCAAAATGAAATTACATTAACATAGAGTAAAGTACACAATTTGCTGTGCTTCAGCTCACCTGAGCCAATGAAGTAGGGAATGGGACCGAGTCCAAACTGGTAAAAGAATATGTAGCCCATGATGCAGACTATGCAGGCCCAGGCAAACCAGCTAACAGATTCCTGTAATAAACAAGTACAAATAATTAACAAAAAATGTCTTTTGAATTAAATTTCTATTTCTTTTCCTTACAATATAGTAAAGCACAAAGGCAATGCAGAAAAGGAAGACGGCACAAAGGGAGCTGGACATCATCATGAGCTTACGGCGACTGCAAGTGGCCATAAGCAGCGGGCCAAACAGCGAAATAACCAAATTTAGGCAACCAGCGAACAAATTTGCCCACTGTGCATTCCGCTCACTGAAACCGGCCTTAGTAAAGATGGACACGGAGTAGTAGAAGATCTGCAGGAATGAAGTTAAATAGTTTAAAAGTGGATTGGTTAAAGATTATAGAATACTCACCGCATTGATGCCCGACAGCTGCTGACCGCCCTGGAAGCAGCAGACGATGAACAGTGGCATAAGCAGACGCGGATCACGCAGCACATCACAGAAGCCACTGCTTTGACTGTCATCGTTGGACTCTGCTTCCATATCGGCTATTTCCTGTTCAATCAATTTGCCAGCGTTCTGGCCACGCAGCCGCAATAGCGCCGTTCTTGCTGCCGATGGATTGCTCTTGATCACATACAAAAACTTGGGACTCTCCGGGAACAAATACGAGGGCAGAAAGCATACAACGACCAGTACCAGATATGCAGAAAGTGCATAATGCCAGAGCTCAGCGGTGCCAAAGACTTCGGCCAGACTGCACACTTGGGCTACGACCACGCCCCCTGTAACACCAACGCCACAGAAGACGCCCAAAGTGCCACGCTGGGCGGGAGGTGCCATTTCCGACAGATACATGGGCTGTGTGGCAGTGACGAGACCCGAGGCGAGGCCCACTATGAGGCGTCCAACCATCAACATTTCCACGGATTTGGCCTCGCGGCAGAAGAAGAAGAGTATGGCGCCAATGGTAAACAAGGCGGCACCGATAAACATGCAGGCCTTTCTGTAATACAAAAGGGAGTGTGAGTTAAGTACAGGGTAGATAAGAGTTTAATATCAACTGAGGTATGAATAGTGGAATAGGGAAATGTAAATTGCTTTATTTCTATATACACTAACTATTATGTTTATTATGTTAAACCCCTGTTTAACATTTAAGGGGTGTTTAGGCGTTGAGCAGACAAGAGTATTCATGCAAATCTTGGGTACTTTATATACTTTAAGTCAGTTATAGCTTTATAAACTGATTAAATAGTCAAACTGTTGAATAAACCTACGTTAAAGAGTATAGTCTAGTCGAGCAGACTCTGCTATTGCATATTTTAACTGCCACGGTTGATATATAATCTGTACGTAGATTCCCACATAATTCCAAGTGCAGATCATAAATCTGATTTGAAGTCAATACAACTTAATAAACCTCAGTTAAATGAATGGTATAAGCTTATCAAGCAGACTCCAAGTAAAACGAATACCCATATTTTATTCAAAACTAAAACGGAAATGACTTGACTTGACTTATGTTTCAATAAAACAAGATTATCTTTACAATCTTGACAAAGGGTATATGACAGCCGATCAGTTCGCACCACTGAGATATGCAATTCCCAAGTTCAAAGGCCAATAAAAATACCAATTTCTTATCAGTAAGATAAGACTATTTACCTTTACCTATTTACCCTAGATACAAACATTCCCACCTATATTCCTATGTTTACTTCGTAGCTGTGACTAATTTACCTGCCAAATTTATTTGCCAATCCAGCGCCGCCCAAAGAGCCGATGGCGCCGCCAACTAGGAAAATGGAAACAATCGATGACCAGAGCACATCTATGCCGCCTTCGCTTAAGTAGCTACCATATTTCTCGTGTATCGTTTCATTGCACCAAACTTTCATGAGCTGAATACGATTAAACATAATAAAGATTAAATAATTGTTAGATAATCAAAAGTACAGGGTATTTGCTAGCTCACATTGGCGGGGGAATTGATAACGCCTATGCAGTAACCGGTGGGGACAGCGGCACCCAAAGTCGTCGCAAAGGCAACTAATAACAAAAGTTTGCTCCATCGTGGACTCTAAATAGAAATAAAAAACAATATTTAAATATTTATAATATGCAAATAAACCAAAAACTTCAATGTCAAGTGAAAAGAAAAGTTTTTTTTATAGACGAAAAGAGAATTTAATAGAAGTCGTTAAAGTGCGTCAATAGCGGACGCTATTTAATTTATTTCTGTCAGCAAGTGTCACTAATTAATTGACCCTCTAGTGCAGATAGGGGAGGAGAGGAGAGCGGGAAGGGGTGGAGCAGTGCACAGTTAATTGGCATACTCGCTTGATTTATTTTTGGCATTGATAATTAAATGATCTGTCTCATATTTATAGACGAGACACATCTTTTAATTCAATTTAAATAATTCTTTGCAAATTGTTGAAAATCAAACGAATGGCTCATTAATTTTGGGTGCTGCTGATAAGAAAGGCCGAAAACCAGCTGATAACAAAATGTATACAAATAAGTAACAATAACACGCACATATATGCGTTCTATTTAAGCTTTTCTAATAATATGTACACACTGATCTTCGGAGTATATAAATACATCCACACACATACACATATGTTAATACAATGTGCTCATTGTCAACAGAGGAAAACGATAAATGAGAAAAGCTCTTGGGCAAATCTCATTAAAAACCTTGTGTTAGTAAATTCGATACAGCTGCAGCTGAAAGTATTTATCTAGACCTAATAAAATATATATAAAAAACTATCTAAAGTATATTTCTCTATCTATACGATAAAATATATAAATTATATTTACTTTTATGGCGCTTTAAATGTAAGTTTGTACTTATTTGGGTATGTACACACTTGCATTCAAACGACTTAGATCGTGTTTTTGCAAACTAATGCGTAATGCTGGTAATTTATGACAATTCTAAATTGCCTTCACATTGTACTTGAATGCAAATATAATTTACTTTTCGTGCTGTGATAACTGCAGCTTAACAAAGCAATTCTCCCTAGTCCGACGTTCACTTAAATAAGTATTCATATACACATGTCTCAGCTTAAGAACAACGGCAACAAAAGAAAACTTCAAAAATTACTCTACATAGGTGTGAGAGGGATAGAAAGTGCATTTGAAAACAGTTAAAGCGCAGCCTGAAAGTTTTCTTATGAATGTGCTTGGAGTGAATGGGTCAACGATCTTGTGTTGTAAACAAAGTGTCAAGTTAGCAATAAAGAGTGAAAAGAATACAAAGAGCGGGAAAGTGGGAGAGCAGAGTGCATTTGACAGAGACCACCTTTGTCTTTTGGCATTGCTCACCTGATTTGTATCCGTTTGTTGTGACGCTATTTCAACTTTATATGCCGAGCTAGGGTTCAAATGCTCCACCTCAGCTTGACTAACAAATGGCATTTTGATGGGTTGGTAGTTACACTTATTAGTTGTTAACAAATAAAACTTCACCGTATGGACGCGTATCGCGCACGTGTGCGTTTTAACAATGCGCGGTAATTGTTTTACTATGCTACCGGCGTGGGCAATTGCTTGTTAGTGTTGTATAACACATATAAACACAACACAAAAAAATATGCCAAAGAATCGAAAGTTTAACAAAATTGCTATTAGACGAAAATAGAATCAACTAAAAATCCCGAGCCACAATAATAGAGCCATCGGCGTCGTTCGACACCAGCGAGCAACTAATAGGCAAACATTTTGGTAGTATGTGAGTGCAGAGTTACAACAAGCTTTTGCCGGCTAACCAACAAGAGAAAGCTTTCTCTCTCTGTTTCTGCCGTCGCCAAGAGCAACAGAAAAGCTTTAAAAGCGTGAGCAGTGCGCGCTTTAAAGCGATTTATCGACTGCATCGATATAATAAAATTTTCGATGAGTTGACAACTCTCAACATTGTCAGCTGTTTTAGTTTTTTTTGTTGACGTTGTAGCGGTGTTCGCTGACCAGTATTAGTATTATTATTATTTGCTAATTAAATAAGTAGGCACTAAATAATGTCAGGCACTATGGCGCCAAGCTATGATACGGTGTTGTCCACAACAGCGGTCATAAGCACTGTATTTCAATTTCTGTCCGGGGCGTAAGTACCAAAAAAAAAAAAACAATTACACTAGAAAAAAATACAAATAATTAATTAACACAACATAAACAATTAATGGAAATGCCGGCTGCAGAGTGATATGTCGCAAGTATATACAAAAGAAGAGTACGGGAGACTCCTCTGGAGTGCCCTTCATATGTGGCTTCTTATCGTAAGTACGAAAAATTTCCGTTTCTGTCGACGTCGACAAAGTTTATCTTAACTTGTTCCTTTTCTCATTGTTATTGACACAGCTGCAGTTTTTGGCTGCGCTATGGCGTGCTCACCAACGAGCAAAGTGTCATAATGGTCAACATAATCGGTTCGACGCTGTTTCTGGCCTACACACTGGTCTACTACGTGTTTACGGTTAACAAGCGCTCCTATGTCAAACAGTTTGCCCTTGTCTTGGCCATACTCTTTGGCGTTATTGTCTACACGAACACACTGCAAGACGAGCCCCAAAAGATGATACACATAACAGGTGAACATGGCTATAACCCTAAATCCGTTGAGTTTAAAGGGTTAATGATTTCACTTATTGCAGGCATCGTTTGTTGCATTGTCACCGTTTGCTTCTTTGCCGCACCGCTGACATCGCTGCTGCATGTGATAAGAGTCAAGAACTCGGAGAGTTTACCTCTGCCCCTTATAGCCACATCGTTTTTTGTTAGCCTACAGTGGCTAATCTATGGCATATTAATATCCGATTCGTTCATACAGGTGAGCATTTTCCCGCAATTTTCCCGCGATTTGTCAGCAATTTTCTAATACACTTGAAATCACCTGTTTTTTTTTTAGATACCCAATTTTCTTGGCTGTTTGCTGTCATTGCTGCAATTAGGACTCTTTGTGCTATATCCGCCGCGTAGCTACAATTATTCCGGTCAAGGCTATAAGCTAATAGAACAGGCAGTTCCCTTCTGAATTTATATATATATAAACCATCTATATATGTATACAGTTATTAAGTCGTGTCTTTGTATGTACTTATAATGCGCGTTTTGCCCCTAAGCGTGTATAATTAAGCGTGTTTCAATACAGGTATTTGTACCTGTAGTATATTTTGATATAACCCAATTGGCAAATATACAAACATATATATATATAACGCTTGCTTAGTTACTATAGACATGTATTGTAGCATTTAATTTAATGTAATTTATAAATATATCTGCATACGTATGTAAATTTGTGTGTGTATTTATAAAACTCAAGTCTTTTTGCCTAAAATTTATTGTTATTTTTTTTTACTTACGTTTTTAATCTCTTCACTTTCTGCCCCCATTGGAATTCGGTTTGTTTTATTGAACTTTTTTTTGTTAACACAACGAAATTGCGATTATTAACACGTTCGATTCAACTGGTTGCTGCCATGAAACTAATTCACATAACAGATTTTCCCACTTCAACTCAAATGGGGTGCAATCAACCTTTATCTTCCGGTGACAAAAGCTGATATGTAATACAAAAAAAATATTAATAATATTTACGTCTGTAGTTTATGTAATTGCATTGGTATAATTCGGGCCTTATCTGTATTTTAATAAGTTGTGCTTTAGTCTTTATCGCTTAATTGACTTAATTTAACGGAAAAGAATTCCATTGATAAGATTTGTATAGTTTAGCGCATTTGATAAGCTTTTAAGTACAAAACAAACTAATCGTATTTGATTATTAATTGTAGTATTTTAATCAATTGGCATATAAATAATATTTGTTAAAAGGAAATGCTCAAGTGCAGTATTTTGAATTTGCCGCGCAGCATTAGCGATAACAGCAACAAAATGAAACAATGCGCGCAATCGATAAGCGCAAACTGTTGATAGTTATCGATAGCGTTGATAACAATCGCCTGGTGAAGTCAACAATTGCTATCGCTCTTCGTCATACATTTCAGCCAATTTACTTCAGTGAAAAACCAAACAACAAAGACCAATTCACGTTTTGGACAATGCAGGAACAAAGTCCCGAGCTGTACGAGGAGGTGAAACTCTTTCGCAATGCACGTGAGCGTGAGAGGTACGATAACATGGCCGATTTGTATGCCATCATAAACACAATACAGCAGCTGGAAAAGGCGTATATCAGAGACTGCATTACACCGCAGGAATACACGGCAGCGTGCTCCAAGCACCTGGTCCAATACAAAATTGCCTTTAAGCAGGTGCAGTCCGATGAGTTTCCCACCGTGGACACGTTTGTAAAGAAGTTTCGACTCGATTGTCCTGCAGCTCTGGAACGCATACGCGAAGATCGTCCAATAACCATTCGAGATGACAAGGGCAACACATCCAAGTGCATTGCCGAGATTGTCTCGCTGTTTATCACCATTATGGACAAACTGCGTCTGCAGATCAACACAATGGACGCACTGCAGCCGGATGTCAAAGATCTGGCCGACAATATGAATCGTCTGTCGCTCATTCCAGAGGACTTTGATGCCAAGGAGAAGGTGGACAAGTGGCTGGGCACACTCAATGAGATGCAGGCATCCGAAGAACTGACTGAGGCACGGGTGCGCCAGTTCCTGTTCGACCTGGAGTCTGCCTATGCCGACTTCAACAAACTGCTCCACAGCCAGTAATTGTTAAACCATTAGAATAATCATATTAATTTTAGTCTGTACTTGTCTCACAATAAATATAAAATTAAAACAATTGAGATGTTTTTTTGCATTTGTTTGGATTTAATCGTATCTTTTATCTTCTTTTCTTGTATTTAATTTAAATATTAAGGTTATAATTATACAATACACATAAGTTTAAACCGATTACAATAATTAATTTTTGTTTGTTGTGTGTGTGTGTGTTTTTTCCTCGTTCACTTTACTTTTGTTTTTTTTTTATATTTTTATGTTTTAATTTATTCTTGTTGTATTTGTATTTCTTCTTACACTTATAAATCTGTTAAATCGTTTTACGCCTTTAATATTTAATAATTGTTATCGTTTATCTTTGTAAATTATTTGTATGCAATGTGAAAAATGGTACTTGGTATAGTTTTATTATGTATGTTTGTGTATATGTTATGTTATGTATGTATGTATATGCAGATGTGTATATATGTGTGTGTGTGTTTGTTTGTGTTTTGGTTACTTGTTTATGTGGTATGTTGTACGTGTGTGTGAGAGTGAGTAAACTATATAAAGTTACAACTTGCAATTTCTTCGTTACATTATGCAGTGTGAAGGAGATGAAGTATGAGACGGAGGAGTAGAGGTGGAGAAGAACGAAGAGAAGGAGTGTGAGAGGCGACGTTGCGCATTGCAGTAAAAACACTTTTTTCTTATCAAGTAAAATATGTTCTCCCATCTTCACTAATTTGATAATTATTATCTTCATTATCATTATCGTCGTCTGCTGACGAATGTTGCTCCTCGCTGCTCAACTCCAGTTGCTGCTGCTGTTGTTCGGGTTTCTCCTTCACAAGCATTAATAGCTGATTTGTTGTAGTTGTTGTTGTTGTTATTGTGTTTGCTTTAGGCAACATTCTCTGCTGAATGATATTCTGGTTGTTCTTGTTGTTGTTATTATTATAATTATATATGTGAATGGGTGTAGTTGCGGTTGTTAACGATGCTGTTGTTGTTGTTGCTGCTGCTGCTTCTGCTGCTGTTCCTACTGTTACTGTTGTTGTTGTGGTTGTTGTAGTTGCTGCTGTGGCGGTGCAAAGGCTATAAAAATCGCTCTGCGGCTGCATAGTTATCTGCAATGGCCGCCAAATGGTCTTCTCCGGAAGAAGCTGCTAGTTCTGTCCGGTCCAGTACGAGGCTGGATAGCTCTGTTTGCCGGCCGACTTTGACTGGCTGCTCGACTGTTGACGTTGTCCAGCACTGTTCGAGTCCTGTAATTAGGGGAATTTACCAAATTATTAACTGTTTGATTTCATTACTTTTTACTGCCTTTGTTTAACAGACAAATATATAAACAAATATGAATATATTTGTGGGTTAGCTATGTTTATACACATAATTGTTTTTTTTTTTTTATATATATAAAGACAACGAGAGTTTTAGACACACATATATATATATTAAATTATTAATGTATGTATACATAGATTATTAATGATCATTGTGATATGCATGAATTATGTTCGTCTTTTTGACCCTTTTCTTTGATTTCTTTACTTCTTCATGTTTTTGGGAATGATGTCAAAGCCAACTAATTGTTTACTAATCAAAAATCGTTTAATTATACTATATAATTTTAGTTTTAGTTGCTTGTGCGTGTGTGGCGTGCATGAATTTGTGTTAGTTTCATATACATACATAATTTAAATAGCAATAGAAAGAGAGTAAATGATAAATTACCACATTAATAAACAGAAAACAATTGGCATTTTATTTATTTATATTTTGTTAAATTAACTTTTTAGATGTTTTAGATGTACACTTGATACAACAACAAAGGAAACTTACCCGGCGGGATGAGCTATGAATCCTGCCGTCCATCTAATGTTGTCCCATAAAAAAATCAAAAGAAATTATAAAGAAAAAAGTCAAACAATCGAACAATTTTCATGCATTTTCACAATTTTCTCATTAGCAGCAGTTTTTACGCTTCATTTAAATACCCAAAATGAATTTGAACCCAACAAGCTAGGCGTAACTACTAACTAGATTAGAATAAAAGAGTATTAAAGTTTCTTTAGCGAAACTATTTCTTAAATATTATAAAAAAGCAAGCTAAATAGTATAAAACATGAGCCTGTCTGTTTCTATAATAATGCTTAAGGTGTTAGTTTAATTTATAGTACTTTTATGCACCAGTTTATAGATAAATTTGTAACAAAAGTGCTGCCAAATAAGTAAATTAGTCAACAGTTTTTTATTTGATTTTTTATGTAATGTTTGTAGATTAAATTTGTTAATTGTATGTTTCAAAAAGGAGGTGAATGTAACAACAGCAACAACACAAGAAATGAATTGATTTTCTACTATACAAAAAAATTAAAGTTATAGAACTAAATAACAAAAACTAATAAATAATTTAGATAGAATTTTCTGAGTGTGAGCCGAAAAGAGTTTACATGCAGTGTATTAAATAAATGTGTAGGAATTACATTAACAATGTATGTGAGTGTGTGTGTGTGTGTGTGGGGAATATGTTAATTTTGTTGTATATGTGGAATTTATGAGTTATATATCTTGATTTTGATCTTGAACTTGATGCGTCAGTCAGCAAAGAATGATATGTCACTGACATCGTTCTCGTTATCTTGATCCGCAGTCGCATAATTATAGTTGTGATTACGATTGTTGTTATTATTGTTATTGTTATGGTTATGATTGTTCTTATTGTTGTTCCTATTATTATTGTTATTGTCATGATATTGACGTCGTTGATATCGTTGTTGTTGACGATATTGATGGCGCTGATGATGATGATTATTGTTAGTCTGTTGATGCCACACTTGCTCACTTTCATATTCAACTTGTATGCTCTGATCTTGACTCACTATATACTGCGTTTGCTGCTCAGAACTGTACTCTACCTGATGTATGGGCTGATGTATCATATTGTGATGTCCTGCTGCTGGCATCGGCAGATACATTCCGTACTGTTGGCCAGACGTACCGCCCGGTGTCTGTGTGTTGGCCATGTTAAATGGTGGCGGTGTGCCCGAATGGAAACTCTGCTTCTCGTACGACTGTGGGAAGAGAAATAAAAGTTTAAGGTTAAGGAGGTTAGAGGTAAATATTTAAAGGTTTGTAATCAGCGTTGTCAGAAAAAAGGCGACTGTTAAATATCCTGAAATTGTTAAGCAATCACATTATGAAAGCTTAGTACTGCACATTAATTTTAGACCGATTGAGCGATCCTACAGCAGGTATATCATATACTTCTCTAATTGAAGTTCAATTTAGTTGGCATATTTAATATATCTGTGTTGATTTGATGAAAGGATGCCTACAAAAACCTGATCTGCGGACAGTTCACAAGGCACTACATGACAAATTGAGTGGTAATACAGTCATACATAACACTTAAAGGTCTAAAAAGTTCTTGCTGCTCAAAACGAAAGCCACACTTGACTATAAGTAGCCAAAGATGGCCACAGATGTCTACTTATAACCAAAACTTATTAATTTCCCTCACAAATTCTAGTACCACATCCACCAATGACAACACTGATTACGTTTATGTAAATGATACACACATTGACCTTATTTAGCGCCACATGACCCTTGCCATACATGGACGAAGTCAGATCGGAGCCAGTGCCAGCCTGTGGTTGATTGGAAACCGTTTGCGTTTTGCTCTGCTGATTCACCGTGGAGGAGTAACCGCCCTTGCTATAATCCTGAGTTGTTTGCGAGAGCGTATCGTAGCTGGTTGAACCATAACCGGCGCTATACGAGGGCTTGGGGAACTGACCACCCGATGCGGTATTTGCTGGCGGTATTTGTTGCTGTAAACAACAAAATAAGTATTACAATTAATCTTTAAATCGATGTGATTTAGACTTACTTGGTAGATGGCTGGTGTGCTGTATTGGAAACCACCGGGCATTACGTTGCCACCATAGAAATAAGCATAAGGAACATTCAGCATTGGTGCACTGGAGCCAGCTTGTTGCGACATTGTGCTCGACACCTGCAGGAAGAGGAGGCAAAAAGCACATTAATTTAAGGGGAAGTAAGTGAAATCTTAAAATACAAGTATGCTAAGAGCTATTAAAGCACATGGAAAGTTTTAGAATACATGTTAGTATCGCTTTCCAGCTGATTACCGTTATTAGATTAGACTTTAGGTGAAACGATTTAATTTATTAACAATTAAAGAACTTGTTTGACGATTAAAGTTCATTATAAATCAAAACCTTTCAAAACAAATTATATAAATATAATCAACTTCAAACGATTCAATTTATATATCATTTACGAACCCTCCTGATCATGAAAGCTTATGAAATTAATTCAAAGCTTTCAAAGCACATTAAAACAGTTAGGTACACTACATTATAATAATATGGTGCTTACAAAGAACTTAAAACTAAAAGCACATTAATTCTTTTTTCTAAGGCCAATTACAGGTTAAACCTCGATAATTCAATACGTGGATAGTTCGTTGTCCTCTATATTTCGTTTTTTTTTTTAGTCCCTTTAAAAATAATCTAGTTGTTCTAATAATTCGTTCGACCTGTACTATGAAAGCTCATTAAATTAAACAAGAGCTTTCAAAGCACATTATAACTTTTTAAATACTTATTTTCAAGTAATTTAAAAGCACTTGAAAGCACTTTTAAGCCACTTACGTTACTAACAGGACTGGAATTATTGTCGGTGCGCGCAAAGCGTCCGTCAGTCATAGTTGAGTATGCCACAGATCCCAGATTATCCCGTCCAGCTCCCAGACTGGTGGGCGTATAATTTAGATCATAGTATCCTTGCTGTAAACGAAAGTAATACAACAAAATGTTAGCCAAATTCAATTGCCAAACGGTAGAAGAGAGGGCAGCAAATGGTTATGAGAAAAGCTGCGAGAGAGATAATGGATATTATTTTTGTACTCTCCACGAGGTCTTTTGGGACACAGCAGAGTGTCACAAAAAGAGAGAGCGAAATGAAACACAATAAACAAATAAAGGTTAATAAATGAAAATAAAAATGTGGTTAATTTGCAGTGCCATGGAAAACAGAAAAATGTTGTTAGTAAATTAATGAAATGATTAAACAGATAATGCAGTTGTTCTTCATAATAATGATGATCTTGTTGTTGTTGTACTTGATGATGATGATGATAAATGAGCGTGGAGTGGAGAGGATGCGTTGCAGAAATAGTTAAATCTCACCCACTCGAGTGACATTGAATTATTTCTTTACTTGTTAATGAGCTTTAGGATTTTTGCTTTTTTTTTATGTTTTTAATGCCAATTATAAATTATTTTATTTGTTATTTTAGTAACATGGATTCTTTTCTTTTTGATTATGGAATTTTGAGTGCAAAGTGGGAAATTTGTTGGGAGTTGGAAGCGCACTTGATGTGTGTGAAAGACGTTGCCAGTTTTGGATTAGGATTGTGAATGATTAATGCGAGTTAACAATAACAATAAAGTGCAAATTAAATGTGTATAATAAGCCACACACCCACACAAATACACACGCACAGACACAGACACACACACACACACACAGACACAGACAGACAATTGTTAGGGGGTGGAGGAGTAGAGGCTGCAACGGCTGTGAGCCTGGACAGAAAGAGAGCGAGAGCGTGAGAGAGGAATGGGAATGCGCTGAGAGAAAGAGAGCATTAATATATATAAAATATATGTTTATATACGAGTATATATATATATATATTTACAACACACATATATGTATTAATTTGCTTGATGTGATTTGATTTCGAATGTTGTTTGAATTTTGTTGTTTGTTGATGGAATTTACAGACTTGAAACTGAATTCGATTTGAATGTTGATTGCATTGAATTGTTGTTGTTTTTTATGATGTTGGTAATTGTATTTTGTTTTTTTTTTAGATATTTATTTTTTTGTTGTTTGTTTATTTGCTTTTATTTCTCCATGAACTCACCACATGTGGCACTCTCTGTTGCATCATTTGTAATTCCTCGTAGGAATAAACTGGTTGCTGATAGTATGGCAATCCAGTCTGAATATATTGACTAACCATTTGGATGTTGGTGGGCACCAAGCCGCTGCCACTGCCGCCGCCGCTGCCACCACCACTACCAGCACCACCAGCACCACCACCAGCAGTTGAGCTGCTGCTGCCACCGCCGACGCCGCCAACACCACCGCTGCCGACACCAACGCTGCCGCTCGTCGTGGCTCCATTGCCACCGCCAACGCCGCTGTTGCTGCTGCTGCTGCTGTTCTTGTTGGTCAGCGAGGCAAGCACCGCTGCGGTGCCTGCTGCCGTTTGTGCCGCAGCTGCCGACGAGTTAACATTGACACCGCTCGATGCACTGCCACCGGCTACACCGCCCACATTTACGCCTGCCAAGGAGCTGCCGCCTTGGCTGCTCACTGATACCACATTGCTGCTATTGTTGTTGGCCGTAACGCTGCTGGACGAGCTGCTGCCACTTACATTGTTGTTGGCTGCAAAGTAAAATAAAGTTAATAAGATCTAAGCCAAGTTAAGACTAGGTTTAAGCACTCACTGTTGGACACAACTGCTTGGTTAGCACCTGTTGCACCTGTCACATTGCCGGCTGCACCGTTGCCAGTGCTGGCGCTGCTGCTGCTCACGCCGCTGCTAGTGGAGACACTGTTGGAGTTAAAAGATGAAAGATTACTTTAGTTTTAAGCCTCAAATAGGTGTGTGTTTAGTGCTAATAGAAGGCAAGCAGCAGTTGTGTTAGCCATGGCCAAAATCAACACTTTATATCTCACCTGTCGTAGTGCGCTGCAGCTCCAGCGTTAGCTGCATCCTTCAGCTTGGCGCTAGCACTAAAGTTACCATACTGCGAGCTCGAGTTGCTTGCGCTGCCAGCAAACCTGAATGCGGATTACAAATAACGGTAACAAACAGGCCAGCACAAAAAAAGGGAACAACAAAAATCGTAACGTAATGAAATTTCAGCTCAAAACAGACTAAATTTTTATATAATTTACTAGAGTTTTTATAAAATATACTATTGTATACAAAGTAGAGTATTCTACACCTAATTTGAAATATAGTCTACTATATTCTCTATAATTTCAATGTATTTAAGTAGAGAAACCCAGTTTTAAATCGTTTTTGAAACTATATATCAACCATAGTAAATTTATGTATCTGATAATAATAAATTTGTAGCTAAAGAACTGATTCATTACCATTATTTCAAAGATCTTGGAAATTTTAACATGGTTGTAGAAAGACATTGAAAATGTATACAAATTTGAAAATATCTGTAAATTCTGTTCCTTTGACTTAACCTTCCTGTTCCTGGCTTATAATAAATTTATAAAAACCTAACTTACTAAATAACCTTACCAACTGATCACCATGAACATGTTTGATCTAAGAGCCTTTTGAAAATTCTAGTAATACCGTGAGATTTTTTCGATAACAGTAATTGAAACATAGATTTACTTGGAGATTAATCTTATTATATATTTCATGATGCATCTAAGGTAAATTTAATTATCTCTTGTATATGTTTTATTCAAGAATGTCTATAGTTGATAAATCTTCATCAATCTTCTCTGAACCTATGTTCATACTTCTAAAATAATTAAGACCTGTTACTAAACCAAACAACTAATCACATAACCAAAGTCTTTAAATATTATTCAAGCTTGGCTTATAACTCGTAACTTCTTAAGCTTCAACAGTAAAAAATAAGAACTCAAAACATGCAATGCTTATAAAATGTTAGTATCTGATCAATTGGTGGTTAAGTGGCAGATTTGGTGGGGGGGGAAAGGAATCGGATAGAGGGAAAATTGAGGGGACTTTGGTAGAGACAGAGTTAGGCTGATAGGTGAGGTAGTTAAAGCCCAATACATACCCGCTGCTGTTGGAAAGACCAGTGCTGCCATAGACACTCTGGCTGGACTGGTAAGCACTTTGTGGTGTCGAGTATCCCGATGTGAGATAGGCGGAGCTCGCATTTGCGCTGTTATTGCAATTACATATATATATATATATGTATATATATTGAGTGTGTGAGTTTAGTGGAGAGGTGGAGAGAGGAGTTACAAGTAATAAATAATTGGTAACAAATTGGTTAGCAGCAAAAAAACAAACGCAAGGCGATTAAACGTTAATAAATAAAACTGACAAACTAAAAAATGTTTTCATTTTTTTGAGTGTACGCACCTGGAGCTATTTTGTCCGCCACTGGGAATGTTTTGCGTTGCAGCACTGTGTGTGGTGCCTGCAACAACGCTGCCCGTCGCATTCTGTGCCCCACCAGCGGCAGCAACCTGTTGCTGTTGATAGGAGTTGACAGCATTTGGCTGATAACTGGCATAACTCGACGGTTGATAGCTATTTGCCACCGATGATTGAACATTTGCATAGCTCGAACTGTTGTAGCCTTGAACGGATCCACCTGTTTGGTAGGCACTGTTCGTCTTGTTTGCAGCGCTGCTCTGATACGCATTCTGATAGGATGTGCCACCATTGTTGCCACTGCCTGCCACTGATTGGCCATAGGGATCACTCTTGGTCAGCTGATCCAGCGCATTACCGCCCTGTTGTTGCGCGGTCGAACGTGACGCATAGCCAGCAGCACTTAAAGCATCACCCTGTAACTAAACAAACGATAAGTCAGCCAGCGAATATGTGGGTAAAGTGTGGAAAGAAAATCAAACTATTTATCACGATATCAGCATGGCAACAATTGCGAGAAAAGCTTAATGCGCAAATAAAAATAAAACTACCCTTGGGACTTTCTGTAAATAAAACTTAGTTTGGTGACCACAAACATGCCATCAAAAAGCCTACGAGTGGTATTCGATGATTTGCACAAAATGAAATTGACAAATAATCCAACTAAAGAGTGAATAATGTAAGTAACTTTACGAGTGATCTCTTTTTCCTTTGCCTAAAGCAACAATCGCTTAGTCGCTGGCAGCGACGTCGGCAGCATTCGTCTCTCAGTTTGCGCATGGTACGAAAGTGCTCTCATCATTACCACCACTACTGTATAACAGAATTCTACTCTCGGCACTGCCGACAAAACACGCACATAAGGATTCGTCGCTAGATGGCTACAGCGACGCTACAGAATTAGTCTCTTAGACAGCGCGTAGTATAACACTACTCTCTGCTGTATAACAGAATTCTGCTGTCACATACATAAGGATCCGTCATTAGTTTGCGCTCTATGCTTACGCCTGTTATTAGCATGCTCTCTTGAGCTTGTTAATTTCATTTGTTAAGAGTAAACTTTAAAGAGAGCGCTTATACCAATGCTCTTCTTATTGTCTTCTGCTATTCTTATTGTTTCGTGTACATGTTGAGTGGACCACTCTTTGTGTTTTGCTCTCTTATATTTAGTAAATATATGGGTTTTTTTTTACTTACAATTTGGGCATTCTGCAGACCTGCGGTGAGCGCCGCCTGCTGCTGTTGCTGCACCTGCTGAGACTTGGTCTGATAGTCATCCTGCTGCTGCTGTTGTTGTTGCTGCTGCTGTTGGCCATCGATGTTGACGCCGGCATTGAATTTCTCGGGCAGAGCATCAAAGCTATCGTCGGTGCCAAAGTCCATGGCACCGAATTGCACATCCAAATAGCCAATGTTATTGAGGGCATTATCCCCTGGCATTTCTACAGCTGTAGAGGGTATCTTTGATGGCGGTGGCAGTTTGACACGCGCCCGTCGCATCGGCGCCTGCTGCGACTGATCGGTGCTTGTGGGCGTGCCCACGCTGGAACCAGGCGCGGAGGCAAAAACATTTGCATATGTGTTGGGATACTGCGAGGATGCTGCACTACTCTGGCTGCCATAGACGCCGCCCACCAGGGAGGGTTGTGCTGCCGCCGCGGCCGCTGCTGCTGCTGTTGGGCTGGCGCCTTGTGACGTCAGCGAGTTGAAATACTGAGATTGTTCCGCTGAAAGTGTCGCCGATGGCTTCAGTGGCGTCTGCTGTTGCTGCTGCTGCTGTTGTTGCAACTGCGCCTGTTGCACCAATGTGGCAGCCGCCGATGCTGCACTTGAGAATGTGTCGGCGGCAACATTGCTGGCATAGGTTGAGTTTGAGTTCAACGTAACGCCAGCAACGCTACTGGACGTGCTCCCAACGGATTGCAGCTGTGGCGGCGGATTACTGACCGCAGCACTGTACTGCATCATTGGCGTTGTGGCTGATGATGTTGCGGCCGCTGTCGCTGTACTACTATCGTCTAGCCCAGTAAGATGAGATCCTCCTTGTGCCACATGATGATGCTCAAGTCCCGGTGGCGCTGAGAGTTCACCGCCTGCTAAGACTGTGGACGCACCACCACCAGCAGCACCAGTACCACTGACCGCATTGCCGGCTGCCTGAGGATTAAGATTGCTCGTGGTAAAGACCTTGCTGTCCTTGAGCGAGCCTTCATATTCCTCATTGTTCCAATCGCCCCAGGCATCGTCGTGGGACTGCTGATGCTGTTGCTTTTCAGCATTCTGCGCAATGGTATTGTCCCAGAGCTCCACCTCGTGGTGATCCTCGTTGTTGGCATTGTTGCGTGCACCAAAACCTCGGTCACCACGCGGTCCGCCACTGCGACCGCCGCCCATGCGACCACCACCGCGACCAGGACGTGACATGAAACCACCGCCCCGACCACCATCTCGTCCACCACCGCCTCCGCCGCCAGTACCACCGCCAATACCACCACGTCCGCCATTCCGCTGACCCCGATGATAGTTGTCATTGGCGCGATCTTCACCACGATCACCGCCACGAGATTCACGCATATTGCGATCATTCTCACGGGCCTCTCTGCCGCGCCCTGCAAAAAGATAATACCAATACAGTCAGGAGCTTTTTCTGGGAGGGAAGGAAACTTACAGCCGCGACTGTCGGTGCCGCCGCGTCCACCGCGATTGGCGCTGCGATTACGAGACTTTTCTCGCCTGTCCGCATTTGCATTGCCATCCGCCCAATCACCATCACCGCCGGCTCCGTCGGCCACAGCATTTGCGGCCTTATTCTTGCGCTTCTTCTCATACTTGGCAAAGGCGCCCTGGAAGATAACAAAGGTATCCACATGATATAGGAGTCATTGGTTATATATTTATACTAATTACCTGTGGTAGAATCTCAATCAAGAAATTGGCTGCTGCCTGCAAGTCGTAATCGCACTCGTTTAAGGCGCAGCAGACTTCCTCCTCGGAACGTTGGGTCATTGTAAGCAAGAGTGTGACCTTTTCATTGATCAGGGGATCCTCTGTGGTGCTACTATTGGTTATCTGGGCAATGCGCAACTGTTCCGTGGTGGCTTTGGGTTGTGCCTTCTCTGGTTTCTCTGTCTTGTTCGCATCGCTTGATTTCTTATTATTCAATGTTGCGGCATGATGTGTGATGGCTCCAGCATCGCTGTTCGTATTGCCACCACCGCCACCTCCACCACTGCCGACACCACCACCGCCTCCAAGATTAGCGGTATTTGACTTTTTCTGAGTGCGACCGCCGCCGCCTCCTCCTCCGCCCCCCGAACGAGTTTGTTGTGTGCTCATCTCTATGTACACTGTATATACAAATTAGCTGTAAATAGCAACAAATCGTGGAATTATAAGTAAGACTTTGATTTTGATAAATATCACACAAGATTTCACTTAATAACAACAAACTTGAACAAAACTAGACTTTTAGTCAAGTAACAAAAGCGATGCCTACTTTCATACTGTGTGTTTACTTATTAATTGGTAAAGGTAATGACACTTGTTTGTTATCCATTTCATTTGTTTGGTAATGGGGATATGACACTTGTTAGTTGACCACTTTTTATTTTCTTTTTCTATTTATCTTCATTCAATGAATTGTTACTCTTTTGTCTTTTTCTCTTTGTTTGGTTTTAACGTATTTCGCCTAAAACTAGCAAGTGTCATCAGCGCATACAAAAGATGTTAAGAGAATAAGCAGATAAAAAGAATAAGCAAAAAAGCTAACTAGTCTGCCCAGCTGAGTTCAATGTACATTTAATCAAAGAGAACGGCATAATGAAAGAACGTGAACAAACACACACATACACACACACACGCGTATATACACGCAAACAGAAACAGACAACTCACTCGCACGCACACACATACACATAAGCGAAAAGATGCCACACGCATGAACAAAGTGGAACGCAGCATAAAACGGAGAATTTCAGAAAAAACAAAAACGAACTGCAGACGAACGGAAGAATAAAGCAAGGAGCGAACAAAAGCAATAATAGCAGCAACGCCATCAAGGCGGGCGGGCGTGTGTGTGTGTATTCGCAAACAGGTAATAGGGGAGGTTGCGGTAAGGGCATTGGAACGTGATCGACGTCTCGATGACAATGAGGGAGGTGTAAAGAGGGTTGCTCTTTGCAACTCAACTTCATATCCAACTATGAAAATCATTGTAGTTTTCTTAAATTTCATCCCTTTGTTCTTTTGTAGATACTATTCACATTTAAATTGGCAATTTTAATAGTTTCGCGATGAATAACAATTGCCGTCACATTGCTCTCATATCACAAAGCTTTGTCATACGCTCTCATTGCCAGACCAGCAGCTGCTGTTGCCGCCGCCGCCGCACTTTGTGGAGTCACTTATTTTTGTAGCAACTAAACAACCCCAAACAATAGTAATAAATAAATATAATTCACTTAGTATCACTTTGTATTCTTCTAACGTTCTTTTTTTTAAACAATTTGCACTTCCATTTACTGATAAAAAAATACCTTATTTGCGGTATGAATTGCACAGCTCTTGCATACACAAAAAATTGATTTATAAATTCTTTGCTTGCTCGCTTCGGTTTTCTACTTTGCTTTGTGTTCGGTTTTCGTAAAAACCAGAATAGCGGCGTCTCGTTCGCTCTACCGCCGCTGGGATTCAAGTTAAGCGTTGCCAGCTGCAAAAGCAGCAATGTGCTAGTTGGACAAAATGCGATAAAATATTTTTGGAAGTCATACAGGCAATCAGAAAAATAAATTATTCTTTTTCATTTTACAATTGCGAATCATAATTGAGAAACATAAATAAACAACTAGAATAAGAGTATGCTGTTCTAGACTTCTTTCATTGTCTAACACTAGACACGAATGGACATTTATCAACACTGAAATCGAGGGCATTGAAACCGAATAATGTGCACAAAGCAGAATGAAAAAACCGGACAAAATGGTGTACATTGAAGTAATTGGAACACCCACTATTGTTTTTAAATAAAAATCCACATATTTTCACTCATAATTCACAAATTTCAAATTGTTTACTAGTGTCCAGATGTAAAACGTAATTTTCGTTATTCGTATGTGCGAACCAGTCATTGACTGACTAGTAGGCCATGTGCACCACTTCGACGCCATTTCTGCAAACAATACACTAGCTGACCCTCTCACTCTTATGTAAATCAATGGACAATGTAATTATATTGACTGCGGCTCCAGACAGCGGGCTAATTGTAAATTTTCAACTTAAGCTTAATGCTATATAACAGTCTTTTCTTAATGGACAAACACTACACATTAGTGCAACTAGCGTTTAGCTACACTTTTTCACTAATTTTGTATATTAAACGCGAGTTTTCCACGTGTAAACAAATTTTCAATGCGGAGCCAACCTCAGTACCTGCAAATGCGAGAACGCACTTATATTAAAACAGTGCTGCACATCGCGTAGGTATGGAAATATCGAGTAGAAGCATTTAAACTTAAGCGATAACATTTAAATATGTAAATGTTGTTTTAAAAGGCTTCTTGTACCGAGTGTATAAGCAGTATAATAGAAAAATAATTTAAATTGTTAAGATATTTTTATTCGGATGCAAAGGGGATTCAGTAGAAATAAAAAAATATCTAAACTTATCGAATGCGATTCGATAACAAAGCGGTTTCCAAACGAAATTTGTTTATAGCGCAGGCGGCATTTCTATCCCAATTACCGACTTATGTAAATAGGTTAAATGTAGTATGTAAAAGGATGCTACAAGAACTCGAAATGTGAAACGAGAATTTAAATTTAAGTTAACGATCCTGTAAAATAAATAAGCTGTTGACTCGAGTGGCATAATAAAGTTAAATAGAGTCAGAACCAGATAAGTGAGTGTTGTTCATCTTAAAAGTTAAAACATTTTACAGCTTCAAAACGTGCCAAATGTTTGGCAATTTGTCTAAATGGCTTTAATCGATAACGATAACTGCCCTCATTTGGCTTCAAAAGTGGCGGTAAGTTTGAAATAAATATTTTGTGCTCAAATGCAACGCAAGCGACGGTGTAAAGTTGCGCAATTAGAACGATTGCAATTTGTGCAAGAAGCAAATAACAGACGTCCAATAGTTACTGACTGCAAAACTCGTTGGCTGCCGACCTAACCGAACCGACTCCGATCCGTCCCAGCTAACAAGCTGCTACTATTGGCGTTGTACATTATTTTTGGCCTAAATCTGTAGGCCTTGAGGAATCGTCGAAATCGCTTTGACTTGTTTACTGAGCGCGCGCAGTTGAAGCGGGACTGACTCGACTCGAAAAAACTGCAACAAAGAGAGACAAGAGCAGAAGCAGCACTAGCAGCAGTGGCAGCGGGCAGCGGCTGTCGAATCGACGACTGCTCCAACAATAGAGCGACCGTCGCGGCGTCGACAGTGCTGTTTCGTCTTTTGGCCCGATCAGATGTGGGCAACGCGTGTGCGTCCGTTATTTTATTATTATTATTGTTGTTTATTATTTAAGCTTTAACTTTTGCTCGCTGCGCTTGCCCTTTTGTTTCGTTACGTTTCCAATATACTACAAAGTTAAATTTTAGTTTTGTGTTCGCATTCGCTCCAGAAATAACTACACAGAAAAATAACAACAACAACAAAACTACAAGAGTCGCGCGTTTACTTCGGGTGAGCGGAGTGGAGAGGTTAGTTCTGTTGTTGCTGCTGCTGCGCTGCACCTTGCGCGGCCCGGCCCCCGTATGTCCCCTCCCCTTAAACCCCCAAAAACTTCCCCTACTTCCATTGAGAAACAATCAAGCCGAGAACTGCAGCGCATGTGTATGTGTATGTGTTAGTGTGTTGGTTTGCAGTTGCATGAACGAGTGCAACTGTATGTGTGAGTGTTTTTGAGCATTTTCTTGTTAGAATGCACCTTGTGGTATTTCAAAATCCGAAAATTGCCAAATACAAACGCCTTTCGGAGACTGTTGCGAAATATTCCAGCTGCGCTGAAGGTAAAATCAGCAACAAGAACCAACACAAGGCCCAGCAGAGTATTGTCTATTGTTTTTGCTGTTGTTGTTCTTACGAAAATCCATGTGGCTATTTTCGATACTTCAAATATGTATGACCATTTCGAAAGGCAATGTGTGTGTGTGTAAGTGTTAGTGAGTGTGGATCACTTTTAATGTGGATTATGTGGATTCCAAGGGTAACACAGCCTCTGCCTATTGCTTCTTGCTTTCCAAAATGTTCCCACACACACAGGCATACTTAGCACCAACGCTTACACACGCACACACACATATCTGCATTGGCCAACATTTACCTACGTCACGCCCACCTGATTTCAGTGCAATCGCGTTGGCCCAGTTACGGGCGTGCGCGCGCTCCAAGACAAAATACTCCTACAAGGTCGATTGCCTCTATATATACGTACGTACATGTATTTGTGTTTGTATATTGTATGTGAGTATATTTCTATACCAGTTTCTAAACTTGCCGCAGCCAGTTTCAATTTCTACTGGGATTATCTAGTGCGGCTGCTGTGCTGCGCTGCCTGCAGGTGCTGCGGCTGCGACTACGACTGCGACTGCGACTCTGTGGTTCCACTCATTACGAGCGCTCGCTTTTCTGTCTGTCTTTTTTACCTTTTCGCATCTGTTTGTGTCTGTGTGTGTGTGTTTGATTGTGACATAGAAACCAACTAAGAAGTATGTGGCAACTCATGCTGTGAGTCTCATGGACAAAACGCAACGAAATGAAAACAAATTCAAGTTGGATACACATACATACACACACATACGTTGAGTGAACATATGTGGATGTGTGTGTGTTGGTTTGTGTCTTTGTATGCATTTGGGCTGCCATGGCACCCATACACACAACCACATGCATACAACTACATGCACATAACTCGCGTTCACATGTATTTGCATGCACGTTCCCAACTGGCGACAATATTTTGCACAAACAATTTTCCCCAAATGCACGCATACACGCACACGCACACTCACATACACATGCATACGCTGTGAGCTTGCAAAAGATCTGTGAAAACGGGCGCAACTTAGCTCACGTTTCCTCCTCTTCCTATACTTCTTCCTCCTTCTTCTGCTTCTAACCATGCCGTGTGCTCAATTTACACACACACAAACACGCTCTGCACTTCTATGTTGGTGGGAATGTGTGCGTATGTGTTTGTGTGCAAAAAAGCTCAAATTGTGCATCTCCCTCCCCCGCATACAATGCCGCCCAAACATTTGCCTGACACCCGCAATTGCAAATTGCAACTGCAACTGTGGTGCAATAAGCGAACGAACGCATATTGCGTTGGCGTTGACTTCGGCGACGGCGACGACGTTGGCTTGGATGCGACGCGTTAGCGTTGGTTTGGTTTGCTTTGCTTTGGTATAGATGCCCGGATGGTAGCGACAGTCCGAGGTCGTAGGTAAACTCAGAAACAAAAATCAAAAGGCAACAGCAACAACAAAAAAACACATCTTTAGTTACTATCATACGAATGGGCCGCAGTCGCAGAGCGCTCTTCAGGCCCACTACCAACTAAACCTGTTGACCTAATTTCAAATTCTGCTGCTTGCGCCAGTCGACTGCGTATTATTATTGTTGTTGCTGTTGCTGCTGCTGCGACTGAGGCTGAGAGCTCGAGCGCGCCAACGATTGGCAAATCTTTGGGCAGGGGCATAGGTATTTTTTGGTGGCGGGAGGGGTTTAACAAATTGCCCGCACTCAAATAATACTTTTAAATAACTTATTATTATGTAAACAATTTAAATTATATTAATGTACGTCTTATATTATAATACCTGTCATTTAATTCCCTTTGTCCCATTTACCGATAACTGCTTAAAAGCTCTCTACAAATAAGCTGAGCTTTTCAGCATATTTTTCGTTCAACCCCTGCTTAAAGGGAGCTGCGACTGCGCCACTGGCATTTCCGTCCCAAAACAAAACAGAAACTGAGACTGCCAGTCAGCCAGAGACGCTCGGTCTGTCCGACGTCCGACGCTGTCATACACACACACACACATTTTGTACTTCCACCAGCTATTGCAGTTTGCTTGGGTTTCAGTTCGTTTGTGCGCGTCGTCGACGCTAGCGCCAATAAGCGGAATCGGCATCGACATCGTCATCGTCATCGGCAACGGCAATCGGAATTCAAAGTGAACGAAATACGAAAGACGTCGACGACGACGACGACGACGGCGGCGCTTTTATGTTTAGCGACTGATCGAAGGAATCTTACGCGCGTAGTGAAATTCGTGGGAACGCTGCGCAGGTGTTCATTAAGAAGATTATTTAGTAGAAAAAAAGAAAGAAGAAGAAGAAGATTTAGAAGCGTCAGCCAAAAAAATAATTGAATGCAATTTACAATTAACTAGAACGAAAAGTGATACAAAACATAAATAGAGTGCGAAAAAAAGAAGCGTGTGAGTATCTATCGGAAGCCCAATAATGTACTCGTACATACGTCCCAGTAACCACAAAAAAATTGCGGTCGCCGCCTGCCCCAATGCGCCACTGCCACCGCCACCGCCATGGTCGCCACCGCAAACTTTGCTGCTGCTGCTGCTGCTCCACTTGTCGTCGCAGTGACGAAACTTATGTGTGTGTGCCTGTGTTTGTGTGAGCAGAGAAAATCAAGTGAATCAAAATGAGCGTATAATTAGGTCAGCACAAAAAAATTATACGACAGCCAGTGCCACTTACCAAAGAGAGCGAATAGTGTGCGAGCAGAGCAAAGAGCGGAGCTGAGTGGAGCGGCATGAAACGGAACGAATAGAAACGGACCTACTTGCTTCTTGCCATAAATTAGAAACTAATTCATGACGTTTTAATCAAATGCAATTTATATCCCATTTAGAAATTACCAAGAAAATCCGATTTCTTATTTGAGTGCCACTTTATTTAGTACTTAAATGTTGTTAATAAAGAAACAATTGGCAGCAGAAGCAACAAAAGTAACAACAACACAGCACAATAACAATGCCGAGAGCATAAACAAAAATGCATGCGGCGGCATGTCCACTTGATTCCCAGTTGGTTTCAGCAGTAGTGCACTCACTCTCTTTTACTTTTTACTCTCACCTTACACTTGAGCTCTCTCAGCGTATGTTTGCTGCTGTTCTCTCTCTCTTTCGTTTTTACACTCTCGCGCAGTCACTCAGTTGCTCTTGCTCTTGGTGCTCAGCTGAGCAGTGTTTTGGCGCTGCCCCCAACTGAACTATTTTTTACGCCTTTTTCTTACCGTTCGCCTGCTTTTCTCATGTGCGCTTCTTAGTGTGTGTGTTTGTGTGTGTTGTGTTTGTTGTTGTTATTGCCATTTGGTTGTTGGCCGTGGCAAGTGTTTCGCAATGAGCGCGACGGGCGCTCGCTGCTGCAAGCCAAAATGAAATCATCGTTGCTGGTGCTGTTGCCGCTGTCTCTGCCGCCACATTGGCATTGATGGGAGGGAAATTCCTGTTCCACTTTCTATTATGGGAGTAGCGTCGCTGCCGGCATCGCTGCCAACGTCGTTGTAATAAAAGCAGCAGCAAAAGTAGCAAAAGAGCACGTAGCATTTAAGTGTGTCACCGTGGAAAGTGGTTTGTTTCAACGCGTCAACGTCAGCGTCGTCGTCGGCGTTTGCCGCTGTCGTCGCTGTTTGTTCTTGTTGGCATCTCGAAGCACATGTTACAAATACAAATACACTCACACACACATGCAGACATGTACATATACGAATAAGAATTCAACTTGGACTCAGACAATTTGGGAGAGGGTGGGAACAGAGGGGAACGTTTGGGGAACACTTTGGAATGGTTCATTGATTTGCGCTCTGATGAAAGCTAAACCCAAAAGCAGAGACAGAAAGAGACAGCAGCAAAAACAAAAGCAAAGCAATCGCCGATCGACCGACTGACTCATTTCGTCGTATTAAATGAATGAGGACAACACAGACACTGAGAGTGTGTGAGGAAGAGGGAGACGAAGAGTGTGGAGGAATAGTAGAGTGGTAAATGGGGAAGGCGTGTGGTGGGAGGGGGAACACCATCATCACCATCATCTTTATGGGCACTAGAAAACCGGTAGGTGAATGCTGTTAAGGTCAAATCTGTTATGTGTGTGCGTGTGTGTGAGTGTATGTGTGCGTGTGTATTGCGTGCATATGATTAACCATCGTCAATGCAATGATTTATCCACAATTCCATTTGAATTTGAATTTGAATTGTGAGTTTAAATCACCTTAAAAAACTATGCAAAAGATACATTTGGCCTACAACGTGGCGTCGCTGTCGATGTCGCTCTGCTGCTGCCACTGCCGCTGTCTCTGCCGACGTCATTAAGGGCTCTCAAACTGTTCCAATTATGTCGCTGCTTTGCTCTAAGTAAGCGTGTATGTGTGTGTGTTGGTGTGCTTGTGTGTGTGCGCTCTCATTTTTTGTTAGCAGCTAAAGCAAAGGAGCTTTTATATTTATTTTCATTTTGCTTTTGAATTTTAGTTTAAGTAGTTTTTTGAAAATTGGGAACAGCTAGTGAAAATGCGGGACACCCCAGGCGTCTCTGCTGGCGTCGCTGTCACTGTCGCTGCTGCGTACGCTGGCAAGATGAAGTGTGACCCAGTTGGACTCTTAAAACTTGACCCATTGACTCCATTGGGGCAACTAACTAGCAACAACAACAACAACTAACAACTAGCAAAATACCAAGCTGCTCTCGCATTTAGTTATAATGCCAAAAACGTCAAAAGCAAACTCATAATTACCCATACTTTATACTTCATACCTCATGATGTAAAACACACACACAAACACCCGTGTATGCAAATGTGTGTGTGCATGTGCCACTTGGGTTTCACTCAACAAGAAAAAAAACACATAGAAGTGAGAATACTCTAATTAGACTAACGGTTCAAGTTCCGATTGGACTCCCGACTGCAGGCGTAGCAAGGAAACTGTTATACCTAAGAGCATTAAACTGTCCTATACGCATGGTACTAGATTTACTTATAAGACCAACTTGTCTTATACTTGTTACTTATACTAATATGCTGAAACTGATCTAACTCTTGCAAACTTCAGCGCATAAGAGAACTCTTCTAACTCTGCTGAGCGCAACTTATCGATAAATGCCACAGCTGTAAATCGATTATTTATGTATTTCTTTTTGTTTAGAGTTACAAATGAGTTGAAGATTATGATAATACCCTATAATGACAGGGCAAGGGCATGAATGAAACCTGTTATGTATCTTTGCAGTAGTTTTCAATTTGAAATTATTTACATAAATGTATCTAGAAAACGCTGTGTGTGTGTGTGTGTGTGAAATAGGCCTAAAGTAGATGGCCCAAATGACATACATTTTAGGCTTACAAACATGATGAAATGCCAGTCGCCCTCAATTTGCTTGACCTGCCCCAGAGTTGAATGCAGATACAAATGTATCTACATACAGACAAAAAGATACATTCGTGTATCTTTTGTAGCTAATTTAAGTGGGGAGACCAACAGAGAGAGGGGGAGGGAGAGGGGGGAGCGATTGGATGATGATCGTCCATGGCTTTTGGTCGTTTTGTGATCTGGCTTTAATGCTAATGTTAATGCATCTACAACTATTTCAAGGTCGTCTCATAAATTAGCTGCAGCAAGAAAGACACAACAAACTTGGCCCAAAACGCGCAGCTAAAAACGTTTTTCGATTCGTTTCGATTTGTGTTTTATTTTGCGCTTAGTTCGAGCTACTAACTAAGTTAGTCATCAACTAACTAACTACGTAAAGTAACTAACTTTGACCTATTGAAAAATACGTATTTTCATTTTTCAAATATTTCAGAATTTAACTCAACGCTTTTGTATCTCAAGTATGTATCTGTATCTGCAAGTGCTTGTATCTATAGGTGTGTGTGTGTGTGTGTGTGTTTGCCCACCTGCAAGACAAGACCAGTAATTGGCCTCAATAACTTTGGTATTTTCAGCTGCAAAACTTTGCGGCTTCGTCCGCCCAAAAATGGTTACAGCCCAACTTGTTCTCTTGGCCAATTTGGCAGTTATAGACAGTTAGACAGAGTCACCAAAGTTATCCCTCCTCTTCCTCTCTCCTGTCACTCCTCCAGACGCTGACCTCGATTTGTTTTGTTTTATTACAGCACAACTTGATTCCACTTTGTCATCTTGGCTCAAACGAAACTCGAAAATAAAGATTCGTTTTGGCCTTAAACAGGTGATCAATTAACTTTGATTTCATTGAAAATGATTTGTTTTTATACATCACTTTATATCTATCTACTATAACTCTAGACTTTTCATTTATTAATACTCTTTAAGTCGGAAGCTTTGGGTTTAAGCTGCTGGAAACTGAGCTTTAGATCAATATAGGGATCAATGTATATCAAGTAGAATCATTTTCTGCTCTACAAAAGTTCTTGAGCATTTCTTTCTTGCCTTAAATTTACTGAAGTAGCTTAAAAAAACTCGTTTAAATATTAATTTTAAAACTCTTATGAATTATTACTTAAAATTTGTTTACATCTTATAATTAAAGTAATAAAATTAGACTAAACTCAAGTTAGGAGTATTCCTATAATCTTCTTAGCCATAATTGTGTTTGACTCTTGCCCTAATCTTTGCAGAGTTTCTCTATACATTTTTTGAGCCGTTTGTGGTCCACTCTGTCTCTCCCTCACTCCCTCTCTGTCTCTCTCTTTCTCTTTCCTTCCTACTTTCCTGCTTCTTTTTATGACTCGTCCCTTTCGTTTTGTCTTGTTTTCTGTCTTTTTTCATTCCTTTCTCTCTACGTTTCCCCTTTTTGCCTGTCTGCTAACCTTTCTTTATCTCTGCTTCCCTCTATATTCTCCTGCTCTCTGTCTCTATTCATCAATCTATCAATCTATTTCTATCACTCCTTTCTTCTCTGTTCCATTTCCCCTACTACTTCCTTCTCCTCTGTATCTAAATCTACATAAATATGTCTCACCTCTTTCTGCCCACTCTCCCACTACCTCTCTCACTCGTCCTGTATCCTCTAGTTACCTAAGATTCCTCTTGCCTCTTTTTTATCTCCTTCTTCTTAACTCTCTTTCTTCCACTCTTCCCTACGTCTCACTGTCCCTGTTCCTGCCCAAACCCTTCTGAAACCCTCTCAACCCATCGCTAGACTAAAACTCTCCCCTCAAACTTGAATTCCTCTGACTAACTCCACCTCTTCTCTCCCCTTCTCTCTTCAGATGGCCGAAGCTATTAGCACAGCAGCTGGAGGCATGGAGATAGCGCTAAAGGAGACCAACGTAGGTGGTCTCATTGTGGACATGACACCGACGACGGCAGCGGCCTTGTTGCATCACAATGCAATGACCTTGAGGAGTCTGAAGGAAGCGGCTGCTGTGGCGGCCACTGCGTCCGCATCGGAATCCGATCAGCCGGAATCCCGAACGAGATCCCGTTCGTTGGCCACAACACCGACACCCACACCAACGGGCACGCCCACTTCCACGCCCACGGCGATGTCGTTACCGTTGACGATGCCACACTCGCCACCGATGACCTTTCGGTGTGAGCGTTGCGAGAACTTTGAGACAAGTTCGCGTGCCTCGTTGCTGCTGCATGTGGTGCAGTGTCTGGCGGGGCAGGCGGCGGTGCGGCTGAAGAGCGAGGAGCACGAGGAGCCCGAGAATATGAGTGTTAGTCACATGGACAAGACCGCGGAGGCACATACTCCCAGTGGAGGTGGAGGCGGCGGAGGAGGCGGTGGATCCAGCTCCTCGGCTAGCTCCTCGCCGGCGGGTAATGGTGGCGGCAGTGGCAGCGGTGGAGCCAGTGCCTCACGCAAGGTCTTCGAGTGCGATGTGTGCAACATGAAGTTCTCGAACGGCGCCAACATGCGACGCCACAAGATGCGGCACACGGGCGTCAAGCCCTACGAGTGCCGTGTCTGCCAGAAGCGTTTCTTTCGCAAGGATCATCTAGCCGAGCACTTTACCACACACACCAAGACACTGCCCTACCATTGTCCCATCTGTAATCGCGGATTCCAGCGTCAGATTGCGATGCGTGCGCATTTCCAGAACGAACATGTTGGCCAACACGATCTGGTCAAGACCTGTCCCCTCTGCAGCTACCGTGCCGGCTCCATGAAGTCACTGCGCATACACTTCTTCAATCGTCATGGCATCGATCTGGATAACCCCGGTCCCGGTGGCACCTCCTCGCTGCTGCTCGCCCTGGAGTCTCAGGCATCGGCGGCAGCGGCCGCAGCTGCTGCTAGCTACGTGCAGCAGCAGCCAGCAGCGGGTGCAGTGGCGCCAGTGGCTCCTGTGACACCAGCAGCGCCGGCCAGTCATCAGAGCGATAGCGGGGAATCGATGAGATCGCTGGAGAATGCCACGCCCCCCATGCACTTCCTCACGCCGCACGTGGAGATCTCCACGCTCAATGAAAATGGCAACACGGAGCTTTTCAATGTGAGTTTTCC
The DNA here is from genome assembly GCA_035046005.1 of Drosophila acutilabella. Lineage (NCBI taxonomy): Eukaryota > Metazoa > Arthropoda > Insecta > Diptera > Drosophilidae > Drosophila > Drosophila acutilabella. Next base: position 6,424,108 of record JAWNOK010000024.1, on the reverse strand, counting down.
ACACCAATTTTCTTGGCACTCTTGTCGCAATCCTCTTTTCTTGTGGCATCAATTTTAGCTGATTTGCGTTTTGCGTGAATCTGCTTTGCAGGGCAACAACAACAACAACAACAACACGACCCACAACAACAACAACAATGGCGAACTGGATTCCAACTCTGCCGAGAAGCTCAAGGAACACGCTGCGCTTCTACTGCAGTCACCGGTCCTACTGGGTGCTCCACAGGATCTGCCCATGGACTGCAACACGAAGGCCACGCCCATTTCGTCCAGCACAAATGTCAAGAGTCACCAGCAGCAGCAGCAACTTCATCATCATCACCATCATCATCATCATGAGAATCACATAACGCCCTCGATCAGTTTGATTCCCATCAAACAGGTGCGTCTGCAGCTCCCCTTCTCTCACCTGTCTGCATTGCCTTACTCAACTCTGTGCCTTCTTCTTTTACTCTTTTGCAGGAGCCACTGCTGGAGGATGTGGACAAGAAGGAGCTGGTGAATGGCAGCAGTGCTCAGTGCGATGCCAACAGCGACTCGGAGATTGCTTCCAACAACAACAATAGCAGTAGTAACAACAACAACAACAGTAGAATCACCTCACTGATCAAGGTAAGTTTTCGGTTAAGGTTTCCTAAGGGGTGTATCAAACAGAAAAAAGGGATTTAAGGGGGTGATCCAACCGAAAAATCTCTGAGAATAGTGATCTGTACTAAATGAAATTCAAAGGGCCCCAAAGATTGGAGGTTTTAGGAAAAGGCGATCAAAACGGGTGAAATACTAAAAAAAGAGGTTCATGAGCACTTTCCATCTAAGTTCCTCAAGTATTCTATGACGAAAATATTTATTGAGTGTCCCTCGCAACTTGCTTTATGATTAACTTGACTGTCAAGCTACCTTAGTACTAATGGGTACTTAGAAGCGTCTTAGTCCTTAGTTCTGTCAAGCTACCTGTAGTCCTAACTGTGTACTTGGTAGCGTCTCAAATTAGGGCTACAAAGGGTATACCCTAATAGAGTAGCTCAAAGTTGAAGCTACCAGGGAGTATGCTATGGAGAAAAGTCAAGAAAGTTTCCTAAATAACCTTTTGACAAGAGGTTATTTTCCCCAAAAATTTTCTATCAAACCTGTGCCAAAGAAGTTGTCCAAAAAGACACTTCCAAGAAAGTGTATCAAAGTTCTGCACCACAAGAGCATTCCATGGAAGTGTCGGAATTAGTTTTAACTCAAAGTTGGTCCAAAAAGTGTGTCAAGAAAGTGTGGCAAAGAAGTGTTTCATAAGTCGATTCAGTGGTTGTGTCAAAGGAAGTGTTCTCACTCAGTTTGCCTTAAAAAAGTGTCTTTGAAAAGTATCCTAAAAAGGATTCTTAGCCAGAGTTACGTTCTGCTGTGCAGAAGCATTTACAGCACATTCCCTAAGTGAATAACCCAATGAAGTCGCATAGAAATGTCCCAAGTAAGTCGTCCAATTGGTAACCTCCAAAAACTCTTCCTAGATACTGTCCCAAAAGAACAAAGCAGAGGCTGCTTATCAAATGTTGCTATCTATTCCCCTATCACACGATTACCTTCCCTATCTCCCTCCAACTACTCCCCTTCTTTCTCTTCCTCCAAGTCTTTTGTTTCCCTTCTCATTCTTTGCTTTCCTTGCAGGTTTCACCGCTGAAATCACTGCTACGCGAGGACCTAAAGCGGCGAATCTGCGCCAAGGCGAACAACCGCATCACAAGGAACGCGAATCCGCTGGAGCACGAGCTGCAGAATATGCCGCAGAATATGATGAACGGAGGCGGTGGCAATGCCACAGTGGGAGGCGTGGCCGGAGGCAATGGCAGTGCAGCGACGACGCCAAATGGTAACCACAATGGGAACAACGCGACGCCGATTTGCAATGGAACAATTACGTCAACGGGACAGGAGAGTGATCTGCTCTTGAACCGCAAACAGATACTCACATGCCACTTTTGTGGCATTGAATTTCCGGATGAGACCCTGTACTTTCTGCACAAGGGTTGTCACTGCGAGAGTAATCCCTGGAAGTGCAACATTTGTGGGGAGCAGCTGAACAATGTCTACGAATTCAATTCTCATCTGCTGAGCAAGTCTCATCAATAGCAGCCACAGTATGCTGGCCAGTGAGAGCCAGCAGGAGGAGGAGGGAGTGGAGAAAGAAGGGAGGAGAGAGGAGTAAGGAGTAAGGAGATAAGAGAAGCCCAATTTAGATGTTAAAATCAAGTTTATTTTCGAGCAGAAAGATAGTTGTAAAATGAGAGCTACGTAGTTACCTAATCCCCAGACACACACACACACACACCACACACATATACAAGAGTAAGCAAGAGAGAGAGAGAGAGGGAGCGATAGGAAGAGGTTGAGGTCGAGGGAGCGTGTAGAATATGTAGAAATTTGTTAGCAAACCCCAAAATCCTGTTATGTAGTGTTAATTATTGCAATTTTAGTCTGTAGTCTTGTGTAAGGCAATAAAATCTATATATACAAAAATTCTATATATAAAACGATTTCCAGCCAGTTAAACTGGCCGGCTCGCTTACGTCATACGTAACGTTAAAGCGTAACGTAAGCCAAACAAAACGCGTCAGTTTAGTGTTAACGTCTCAAAGGCGTTCTCAAGGGTTTTTAAACTAGGCATTTTCATAAAATTAAAACATACACAACACACACACACACATACAAGGGCTTTCAATTTGTTATGTTTGTCAGAGTTTAAAAAGCTCAAAGCAATAAAAATAAGTGAAAATTTCATTATAATTACAAATAATACCAAGATTTATAATTAAAACTTATATAAAAAGTTATGCAGAATTACTGATATAAACAGTTAAATAAAGTATAAACAGTTATAGCCAGAAACTGCACACACACACACACAGCATATACTCCCAAACACACACACACACACACAGACAGTCGTACAGCGAGGATTCTAGTATATTTCTAGTATATTATACTCGTACCTTTTACTTAGCTCTTAGTTAAACTAACTTATATATATAAACAAAAAAACACACACACAAAACTTGCAATAATAGTTAAGCGTTCAGCTTTCAAAAAGCAGAACCCAGAAATAATCAAAAATTAAATACTGAAAACAAAAAAATACCACAGTTTTTCTTGTTCGCACAGTGCTGCTCAAAAGTTTGCATACAACAAAACGTACACGCATGTGTGTGTGTGTGCGTGTGCGTGTGAAACAATTTCTTTTTTATATATAAAAGTAGTAAAATATACTAAAAAAAAATACTTAAAAATACGATGCAAATGTGATACAAAATTGTTGTAAATAATTGGTAAACAAACGAGTAATTTGTTATAAAAACTATGCCTTAGATGCCTATATACGATACGAGCACGTTTTGCGTATACACTGTACAAAAAAAGTAAGAAAAATCAAGAAAAAGTGAAGTAAAACAACTGTAAAGAGATAAACTGTTGATTATATAGTTAACTTTAGTGTAAAATCAAAATTTTTTGTGGTAAACCCAACACACAGTTCCCTACTTACCCACATAACCCCACTTTCTATGACCTACTAAACCCAAACCTAACCTCACACTTTGCTGACGTCACTCGGGGGTTGTATGCAGCCTCAAATTGAGCTGCTGTGCGCCAATTTTTACTTCAGATTAAACATCCGTCCATGAGGTTCACAAATTTCTAGAGTTGAAATCTAAAACACACACAAACACACACACACACACCTATATATAAACTTAAACTTATATATAAATGTAGTAAAATTTACGACAAAATTTGTTAATTTTATTTGTAATTATTTTTAAGCATATTAGTGAAGCAAGCAATTAATTGTTGGTTTTTTATTGGTTTTGTTTAGCACAGTCAATTAGTTTAACATTAAACACACACACACAGACACACACACACACACACACACCTACACACACTCACACTCATACCTGCATTGCTCTTATCTAGCCAATTAATTTGCTGTAAATGGTTTGTTGTGTTCACTTAATTTTTAACTTAAACTTAAACATTATCAATAATATATATAAAATATATAAAACTTAATAATAACCTTAAATTTAGTTGCTAGTTGCATAACTTTTTTTATACATATTGTTTACCACTTCTTTTGTAACTATTAAAAAATCACACACAAAAAAAATCAAAACTCACATTGTTAATTAGATTACGATCAAATTGTTAAAAAGCAACGGGGGGGTTAAAAACAAATACAATTTTGAAATCAAATCAAAATGAGAAAACAACAACAAAAATACATAAAATATATATAAAAACGTTTAACGTTTTCTTACCCAGTAAAATTATTGAGCAATTTTTAGCTAAACAAAAACTTTCATGTTGAATTTTTAATAGAATTAAAATGGCTAAGATCTGAAACAAAAACAAAATATAAAATAAAATACAAAAACAACATTTACTTAATTAGTAATTATACTTATACTTAGCTACAACAACAATAAAAGGCATGTTAATTTTTTTAAAAATAAAAACGGTTTAAAACAATACAAAAAACACTTAAGTAATTCTTTACATGCATTTAACTGGCCGATGTGTGAAATTTCCCTGCGCTGTGGGAAATTATTCAAATAAAGTACCTGGCGCGCACTGCTTGCTGCGCTAGCCACGCACTGCTGCATTGCCCCGTACTGCTTGCCAAGCAGCACAGTGCGCTTAACGCTGATTGGCTAGCAGTGCCGCAGCCAATCAAGGAAGCGCAGCACATTACAGTGGTGCAACAGCTGGCGAAACAAGCAGCAAATTTACACGCAATGCGCAGGCGCTTAAATCGTTATATATATTTATATATTTATGTGTTAAGTGACAAATAAATCAACTGCAAACTAAACTTAGTCCATGCCGAGTGTTTGGCAAAACAATAAGCAGAAATGCAGCTAACAAAAAAACAATAACAATAAAACTAACATTAGTATAAATATTAAGCGTATCAGCCACATTTGTATGCATATTTAGCTGGCTTATATAGATTAACCGCATAAAGCCGCTCAGTCAACGTCAATGTGGCACGTAGTGCATGTGTGTGTGTGTGTGGACTTGGCTTAGACGGCTTTGCTAAGCAGCTTTGGATTATGCGTATGGCTATATCAATGTCGGAAGCAGTGAAAAATCCTATTTCCATTAACATTTTCATTTCCATGTAACGCAAACGTTGTTGTAGGCCATTTGCCAATTTTGTTGTTGGCCTTAAGCCGAGCTCGGTTTTGGTTTGGTTTTTTTTTGGGCCAAGCAGCGGCAATTTGTTTGCAGTTTTGTTTGCGATTTAGGGGATAATGCGCCATAAAGCCAAAACACGATTGACTGAGTGCAGCACGGCGGCTGCAACTAATAGAGGAGTAGGGGTAGGTAGGCTCAGGGGTAGCGGAGGGGCAGAGACTGTGAGTGAGCCTGATCGCTGCTACGGATAATGCCTGGAAAGTCCATTGTGAATACATCAATAGACATAATCGCAACATCAATATTTACCCTATACAGTAGTATACCCTAGACATATAGGTGTGTGTGTGTGTTTGTGTGTGTTTGTGTGTGTTTAAACAATGCACACAAATCCGTTGGCTACGTTCCAATGAGACGATTAACACCTTAAATATGTCATTAGAGGCGACAAATGGAAAATACATTGACAGCCGAAGGTTTTCGATAATATCTGAGGCAGCCACAGGCAGAGGCAGAGGCACAGGCAGAGGCACAGGGACTGCAGTCACAGCCACATCAAGCGCACCTCCTGTTGTTGTTGTTGTCGACGTGTCTGCTGTTGTCAGTGGGTTTTTAATCAAATGACAGTTCTTTAGATTCCAGTTGGTGTCGTTGAAACGCGTGTTTTTATTTTTCAAACGACGATTATTTGACCCTAAGCCGATTTGCCTCAGATAACGTACACACACACACACTTACACACACACTAAATTAATTATATATTTATATGTATTTCTATCCTTTTTAAACATTTTCTGCCTTTTGAGTTGTCTTCGCTTTTGGCCAAAATGTCATAAGCCTTTTTTCTTTAACTTTTTGGGCATCTACTTTATGTAGGTGTGTGTGCGTGTGTGCCTGTGTGTGTGGGGTCTTAGATCTTGACACTTTGTAAGACGATCTGCTTAATCGACAAATTCCAAGTCGCATTAAATGAGCTTCAATTAAATGTCATTGTAGACTGTTATAAAGCTGTGCTAAGCTGTTCAAACTGTTCGACAAGCTGTTATAAAATTTAAGCGATATGTAAGTTTAGCTATTTAAGCGATAGTTTGAATTGCATTAGTTTGCAAATATAAACAAATATACAACATTTTATTCTCTGGATATATTTGAATTTTATTTTCACTGCATTTCAAACAAATTTTTATATTCAATAACATAAAATAATAGATGCCAGGCAGACGCGAATTATTTTCTGACTTAGTTCCAATTTAAAATACAATAAATTCCATTTTGAGTGCCTTATTTTATATAAACTATACGCTAGCTATTTTTTTTGATAAACTATTCATAAAATTTATGAATCTTTAGTGTCTAAGTAAGTTTTAACCTTTTAAAATGCTCTAAAGTTGCTGAAAAGCTTTGAAAGATCTCGTATATGTTAAAGTGTCGCTGCTTATAAAACTTCTTCTAGATATCCTAGATATTCTCTAAAAACTAAAGCCATTCAATTAGACAATTCAGAGCTGTCTAAGTTACACAAAGACCAAAGTATCTTTTTAAAGCATTTAAGAAAAGAATTTCTAAAAATATCTAAATTAATTATCTGCATGGCTTCTATTATTTTATGTTATAAAATGTAATAATTTTGCCTTAAATGACTAAATTTATATAATTTCTAAGAAATTTTTAATATATTTATATTTTCAAACTAAATTCATTTAATAAATTTCAATGCTCTGCAAAAATTTGATAGAAATCAGTTAAGTATACAACTAGTATATAGACTAAACTGAGCTTAAAAGCTGTAGCATTTTTAAGTAGTATATGTGCCTGCTGCCTAAACATTACAGGGTATAATTTGCCTTAACTCAACTGCAGGCACTGCTGCTAAATTCTTTAGCCAAGTTACTCATGTGTTGACCTTTCTGTTTGATCCCACACACAAAGCAATCCAATTCAGTCCAGATTAATCATAAACATGACGTCATCGTGGCTTCCAATTACACTTAATTGTTAAACATTTGCGAATGGGAGTGGGGAGGGAGTGGGGGAGAGTGTGGAGAGAGGGGAGAGAGGAGCGTACAGAGAGTTGCTAATAGATTCGCTCACAAATCTGCCACAAAAACGAGGGTTTAATTTGTAAAACAGATAACATTTACACGTCACAAGAGGGCGAAGGGTGGGAAGGAGGTAGGTAGGGGGACACCCCTGGGTGGGCGTGTCAGTTGCTGCTGCTGTTGGTTTATTCCCAGCTGTAATACAATAAGTTGCAGTCTTTGGCAACGTTTCAACTAAGTAAATTTGAATCTCAATTGAATTGAGAGCGGACAAGAGAGAGAGAGGGGAGAGGAGAGGGGAGCAGGGAAGAGGTGAGGAGAGACTTTGGGACTTTGGGAGTTGGGTATGCTCGCTTTATGCCTGTCTGCGCTCGTTGTGAACCCAATTATCTTTCAATAAAAAGGGGCCAAGCAAAAGTGCATCCTCAAGTTACAAGCGGGGAGAGCTAGAGACAAAGACAGAGATAGTAAGAGAGAGAGAGAGAGAGAGTGAGTTGTGTTGGATTTGTTTTTCTAACGGATTTGTGTGTTTGGCAAATCCGAAAAGCCAAAACGGCAACACTTTATTACAGAGGGTTGCAGTGCGCTCTCTCTCCCTCCCTCTCTCTCTACCCCTCTCGCTCCCTCAGCTGTCTGGTTGTGTAACCCAAATCTTGCCTGCGGGCAAAACATTTTTATTAATTCATAATTCAATCGGGGTCTGCATTTTTTTGTTCGAATTTGATTCGACTTTAATTTTCCAAAACAGTTTTTCCATTTTGCGCTCGTAATTTAATACGATTTTTCAATTTCAGGCGAATTTCCAGGCGAACAATAGCGCACATTGTTGTAAATTGATAAATTGCCCAGTTAATTTAAGCGTTTTGTATTATGCTTAAATTAGTTAGTAACTAAGTTGAGTTTGGGTACAGGGCAGGAGCAGGGCATACAACTGCAATAACAATTTGTGTAAAACATTTAAATACAATTTGCAAATGTGCTCAGGCTCTCCCTTCCCCTCTCCCTCTCCCTTTCTCTCACTCATTTCCATTTTCACTTTTGTTTCTAATCCGTTTGGAAAATCTTTAAATCCCCGTCGCAAAAGGGCAACAATAACAACAACAAACAGCAGCGGAAAACGCAGAGCAGCAGGAAAAGTGAAAATGCGGAAATGCTTAAATCACTTTTTGTACGTAGCTGAGTGCTTTTGTTAATACCCTAGCATGTGCAGAAGGTTGGGAATGCTGTGGTTTGTTTGAGTACAGGGGTCTGTGGGGCTTGACAGCAGCGAAATGTGTGTAACAGGCAGAAGGAGACTTTTCTGAGGCCATAAGGAATATATATTCTTGATTCTTGAACGTTATAACTCCTGGATCTTGGAGTTGATAACAGCTAGAGCCATCAAATTTGGAATGAACGTCCGTCTATGCATCAGGCAGATCAGGTTTATTTTAAATTTGTGCCACACCCCCTACTGACTCCGCAAATTGTTAAATAAACATTTTCATGACACCATAACTTGGAAATTACTAGAGCTAACTAGACCAAATTTGCACATTATATGTCTGCTGCCATTGTAACTATCCGAACCAAGTTTGGTCTAGATTGGACAATTATATTCTATAGCTCTAAAAGGATAAGCCGTTAAAAAATTGGGTAAATTGTATGAAGTATATAGTTTTAATAGACCGATCTCTACCAATTTCACAGATTATGAGCATGAACTGATTATAAATAGCCTAGTCAAATTTAGTTCAAATTGGGCAACTATATCTTATAGTGTCCACAGGATAAAGTGAAAGAAAATGGTTTTATCGTATGGAGTAATGCACACTAAAATAAATACAGGGTCTTTTGCAGTCGGCTTGCACTACTGTAGCCTTTTTACCAGTTTTTGTGTGGAATTGCGGCTAAACCGCAAATGGGCGCAACCCTGTTCATCTCCAGTTTTCCTGCTTGGGCTCTTTAGCACGAACTGTGAAAGGTTCTTTGGGTTTTCCTGCTTTTCTCAGAGCAGCCACAACAGCCACGCCCTGTTTTGGCAGCGCCCTTTGTTACCCCTGAAATGCCAGAAAATTCTTCTCTGGGATTTATGCGTTACACATCAACGCTTCAATTTCCCTATTGTATCTCAATCTTAAACTCAATCTCAAAATTTGTAGCTGTAGCTGAAATTTTTGTTGTGCACCTTTCGTATCTTTTGTATCTTTTGGCTGCAAAATGAATCTGACTCCGTGTCGCAGGGCAAATCTCATTAGAGATGAGTTGGTAGAGCATGGTGAGAGGGGGATGGTGGGAAGAGGGGGGACAGAGCGGACAGAAGACACTGAGAACTTCAGGTGATTGCTCATCTTACACTTTGGATTTCCAACGCTGCTCAATGACAATTAACACACAAGTGTCGAATTATTTGTAACCAAAAGCCAGTGCCACGCCTACACCGCCTACCTACTGAATTTTCCCCCTGGGGGTAAAGGGTTTTTCCGTCTGGCATGTGCAAAGTGTTTGCCTTGCGCTTTTAGCGCTGCAAATATTGTGACAAAGCCAAAAGTTTCCTCAATTTGTCACGCCAAATTATCATAATAATACGGACTACCCTTTGCCCCACTGTGCGCTGTACCGCCACACACCCCCACGTTCCCCCCTTGTGTACTCTGTTGACTCTACAATTGTTGGCACAGATGCGTCTGTTTTACTCTATTTACAGCAAACCTCATGTTGTCTGGTCTTTGCCGCTGTTTGTCCAGGGAATTTGCATTGCCAACAGTGCCGCTCTGCCCTCCTGACACCCCTTTGTCCTCTACACCCCCTCGTTGTGGTAATTTCACCCCCCTATGCAGCGAATTTTGTGCAACTCTTTTTGTATTCGGTAAATTTTATTCAAAACTCGTTTGTCTATTTACAGTACATTTACGCACTTAATGATGGGGTTCATTTGGTGCCTCTGCCTCTCTCCCCTTCCTATACTCCCCCTCGGCACCCCCTCTGCCCCTCCACTGCGCTAAAAGTGAGCAAATGTCAGTCAAAAGTCTACAAGATGTGAGCATCTAAATGCTTCACTCTAAATTTTGTGGTAAACGCGCAGCAACAATGATAAGCCGCTGGCACAGTGGGCCAAATCAAGCAAATTGTGTAAATACCATTTTTATTTTGTAATGAAACTAAAGCTTGAAGCTTATACATAAAGCTATAACCTATAACTAGCTAAGGTCCTACATTTTTGTGCAGTAAAATGTGCTTGCTGCCCACTGTGCTGTCTGCTGAAGTTTGTTAAGCAAATGGAGCAATTGGCGCTGGAGTTCGGGGAAGACGCGAATTAAATTGCGAGAATCATTTGATGGCAGAACGAAGGGTGCATAAATTCAATTTTGAATAGACGTAGAGCTTTTGGGAAGTGGAGGGGGCAAAGGAGGGGGAAGGGGAAGTGGATGTGGATGCTGATGTCGTTGGTCGTTGGTCGGCTTTTTATTTTGTGGTTTAACTAATTGAGTCGCCTTGTAAATATGTAAATCATAAAAGCCAAAGAGCTGGAGGTAGAGAGGTAAGCAGAGAGAGAGAGAGAGAGAGAGAGACAGGGATAGTTAGGCACAGAGAGAAAGAGAGAGAGAAAGAAAGGCAAGAGCAGCGTTAATTTGTTAAAACAACATTTGTGCGTCTGTCTCACTTGACTGTTTGTTGTTTTAGCTGTTGTTGCCACAGACAGTGGCAGCCACACACAACCACACACACACACACACAGCTGACACTGCCAGCTGAGCACAAATGCTGCGAAAAGCTAATTAAAATGCATGAGAATCAACGAAAGTAATTGCAATTCTATTTATCGGCTATCGATTGCGACATGGAAATTGAACAGCTGAAGACGCGGGAGGAGCAGGGGTAGGGACAGCGTGGGGAGTGAGGCAAAATGAGGTCAAAAGTGTCACATCATGCTTAATGATGACGATGACGACTGAAAAAAAAAAAACAAAAACCAAAAAATTGAAAGGGAAAACGCAAGTGGAAAATTAACTGACAAAGCGGCGTATACGCAATCTGCTGTAGATTTGTAGACTGCGAGAAGACTGTGGACTGAAGACTGAAGAGAGCGCCAGCTACTGATAATTGCAGGCGCTTTCAAGTGTTTTTGACTGACTGAGAGACTGACAGTGAGACACAGACTGAGGGACAGACTGAGGGACTGACTGACAACTTCCACATGGAGCTCTGACTTGCTCACCTTGTAATTTGAGACCAAAATGTGTGCGCGACTCGCAAGAAGGAAGCACTTATTACAACTAGTCAGTCATCTAGGATGGGGGTCCAAATCTGTAGACGCCACAGATTAGATCACATATAGTTAGGCTATATATAAGTATACTTTAGATGTGTGTACGGTGTATGTACACTGTTAAAAACAGAGATCGAGTTGAGCTGTCAAGTTTGAAAACAGAATTTTAGGTAAGAGCAGAAATGAACTTAAATAAATACATTAAATTAAATATAAATAACATATCTACTATAAAAGTAACTTAAATAGGTAACTAATAAATTAAATATTAGATTTAAAAAAATATAGAATGACTTTTATACAGCTGTGTTCCAAAATAAAAGCAGCGCACTTTTTGCCTACAAATATTACTACATTTTGCGCATGTTCATTGAAGATCACACACAGTAGTGCAATTAAGTTAAAATTTTATGTTATTTTTATGTTAAATGAATATTCAAATATTGAAAAACAATATTTAATTAAATTTTTTTCCTAGCCATTATAAAACAGAAGCTGCAATAGTTTAAACTCCACTGTTTTTTTCTTAGAATAGAGTGTGGGGAAGAGGAAAGCGATAAAATGCCGTTAGAATTGCTTAGCTTTACCGTTTTATTCATAATTTTGTGTGAGTATACAGAAATTTGTGGTTCAATTAATAGCAGCGTTTCCTTTCTGTACAGTGGGTAGTGGCAGTCATTGCTCAAAGGAAAAATATATATATTTAATCATAATATATAAATCATATAAATAATTCATTTCAAATAACGAACATTTTTAAATTGACCAGTAAAAGTGGTTTTTATTTTGTAAATTAAATAAAAAGATTAAATAAAAAGATTAATTGTTTTATATAATATTATATTACAATAGAAACCGGTTATAACGACTTCGCTTAAAGCGTCCCTCGGGCTATTCGATGACTTGGTTGGTCCGCTTCTCCTTAGTCTCTGTTGGTCTCCTTTTGGTTACCCGTCTACCGTCTACCGTCTGCTGTAGTGTCGTTATAACCGTATTCTACTGTATAATATATATTTAATACATATTATTACAATACATAGTAGGAATATAATAATTTAATTTTTACCTTTATATTTATAAACAGTAAAAGCTTTGGATTGTGTGCTCTAAGTTTCCCATTTATTTATATTATATATTTTTATTTAATTCATTTTTATTATATACAGCTGAAATATAAACAGTTTCATTAAAGCACCTACTATTTTTGAGCAGTGTATAGAATGTGTGTTTTGGCTTTTGGGCAAATGTTTCCCAGGGCACTTTTGTGTGTGCTGCCCTCTCATAATGACGATGATGCGTTGCATGTTGCACATTGAACGCTGAACGTTGCACGTTGCATTATGTGTAAGAGTGTGTGTGTGTGAGTGTGAGTGACAGTGACGCGTCAGTTTTAAGTTTTTGGTGGCCCTGCCACAGAGTCGCAAACGGAGCCAGAAGCATCTTTATGGATCTGCATCTTTTGGCCTCACTGTGCGTGTGTGTGTGTGTCAGTGTGTGTGTGTGTGTGTGTGTGTGTGTGTGTGTGTGTGTTTACGGACGGATATTTTCATAAGGCAGCTAAGTAAACCACTCAAGTAGGACATGTCATCGTTGGCGCCAGTGTTCAACGACGCCGACGCTGCTGCCGCTGCCGACGCTGTTGCCGCTGCCAGCGTCGCTGCCTTGGACAGTGCTCAGTTCTTACCATTTTCCATTTAACGTTTAATATTTTTCCATTTATTCCATTTTATGGCAACTCAAATGTTCATATTTTTGTAGTTTTTTTCTGCCTTTTTTCGTTGTTGTTATTTCCCCTTGTTTTTGTTGTTCTTCCTCCTACTCCTCCTCCTTCTTCTCTTCGTCTCCTTCTGCTTGTTGACTTCTTTTTCACTGCATTTGCAGCTCAATGCATTTTTATTTTCCCAGTCAGCATTTGTTGTTGTTTACACAGAAATTGATATTTTATTTCAAAATAAGCAAAATAACAAAAGGAATTTCCAGTTTTAAGCTGCCGCCAAGGCAAATAAATACACTGAGAGAAACAGTGTTGAATTTAAAACACAGCAGATGTGGTACAAATTTAATTTAGTTTCGAAGTAAATAAAGTTTCTTTTAAGTTAACTTTAAAGTATCGAATACAGCGAAGACTCTCATAGGAGGAACCCTTCTGTCTAGCGAATTTTGTGTGGAAAAAGGGAGTGACAAACAGGAGAGAAAGGCAATTGAAAAGAGCTCAAAGTAAATTTGTTTAAGTGTAATAGTAGTCCGATTATTAGAGGTTGTACTATATTTTAAACTAGCTTAAAATTTAAGTTTTTCTTAAAGAAAGTGGCTGGAATAAATTTTTTGGGGCCTCCAATGTTAAACCATCGATGATATGTTGTCTAACTGAATATTTAAATATACAAATTATATAGAAAAATTAAATTTATATAGACATATCCCAAATTCTGTCTATTACCAGCTTAATACATCTGTCTGCTTGTTGATTTTAATACACTTTCTTTTAAAAACACTTTTTTAAATTGTGTCTAACTATCTACAAGTGTATAAAAAAAGTATATGCTAAAATTGATCAAATGGCTGCATAGTGCAAAGCTGAAGCGGCTGATCTCTGCTTTTATAGGGCTTTTCACGTACTCTCAGAATGGATAAAAATATTATAAAGTATTTAATGGCCAAAACGATTTTTTCTAAAAAATTTATAGATTTTTTAATATAATTTTACTATTTAGTTTTCAAAAAAAAAAGTTAAAATTAAATGGATTTGAACTTTTAAAAAGTATTTGAATACCCAAGGCAGTATTTTCTTTAAAATTTCAAGATTTCTATATTTAATTATTAATTCTTCTACTTCGTTTCAAATTAAATTTTAAAATGAGAAGAATTTTAACTTTTCCATAGTATTTAAATATCCAAAAATGTATTTTCTTCGAAAAAATATAGTTTCCCTCAACTTATTCTTGATTTTCCCACTTGATTTCACACTAGCGGTTATGTAAAATAAACCCCTTTTGCTCCAGCGCCCCCACCCTGTATTTCCTCTGAAATTGGAATAAAAAATGCCAAGTTCGATGTTCGGTAATGATTTAAATTCTTAACTGTTTTCATTTCGTGTTTTATTGCAATCTAAATGTAGACGTAAGCTCTATGATTTTTGCATACTTAAACTCTATTTACAATATGTACGTACACACACACACATACGCAGAAATTTCGAATGAAAAACTCTTGAGTTTTCCCTTTTAGTAGTAGCTGTTTTCAATTTCAATTTCAATTCAATTTCAATATCAATTCAGTTTCAATTTCAATTGTTTTTGCTTCAATATCTTAAATAACTATCTTTGAAAAGTGTGCGATGATCAGTAAACGTTAATATCTCCAGGGGATCAGCTCAAACTGGTGCTTAACTGTACTTTAGTTTTTTATAGGAAAGAGCTTGAGGGGAGGGGGAGTTATTGCTTTTATTTCAAGGGGTTGGAAGGGGGTAGGGTTAGGAGGAAGGGTTAGGAGAGAGGGTTAGGCGGGAGGGTTTCCCCCAACTGAACTTAACTCATAATAATAATTAACTTAAGCTAGGAATTGAAACAATTTGTATAGCTGGGCCTTAAAGTGGTGCAGGGGCAGGGGGTGACAGAAACCCTTGGGGCCTCTAGGGGCAAGCTCTGTGCCTCTAGATCCGCTGATATCATGTAATGTCGGGCGCACTGTGCTTCAGTTCCGGCGATGTGGAGAATGGACGATGCAGCAGTTGTCCACTGTGATGATAACCCGTTGTGGTGTTGGTGGTGCTGCTGCTGGTGGTGGTGCTGCTGTGGTGGTTGTGGTTGTTGTTATTGGCGGCCACTGCAACTGCTGCCGCTGCTGCAGCCACAGCGGTCGAGTTGAGCTTCTCGGGAGAATTGATGCGCAATTTGGGCGGTGGCGGTGGTACCACCACACCGCACTCCACACTATACGCAGCCGCATAGCTCGGATGATGCAGATGCTGTGAAGTGGCTCCAGTGCCACCGTTTAGTGCCAACGTTTGTGGCAGTTGTGGGTGGGGCCTAATCACAATCGGTTGTATGGGAAACTGCTGTGATATCTCCTTCAGGTTGCTAAAGCTTTGCAGGTAGCAGCCGGCATTGAATAAACTGCTCGCTGCATCCAGTTTGAATGGTGGCAAGCAGCCAGGTAACCCACCAGTGGGTACACCACCACCTGGACCAGCTGCTCCGCCGTAAGCCGACGGCAACTGCTGTGGTGTGGGCGAGGGATGCAGTGCACTGCTCAAATCCCGGGGCTTATCGTCGTCCACACTGAGACTCTCCTCGTTGGCCCCGTTGGACATGCTGCCCGGACTGTGTTGCAGCTGCAGGCTGCTCGGCACCGGGGAGTGCGTGCCCAGGGATATGTCCGAGTCGGAACTATCCGACGGCGTTGGCGATGCAGCGCCATCTGCCCGTCGGCTACGGCAACCTAGGCCAGAGTTGTTCTGGTTGTGCTGAATGCTGCAAGAGGAGAAGAAGGAAAAGGAGAAGAGTTTAGATTAGTAAAAGATTCAATACATAAAAACTGTTAAATATATTAAATATAGTTAGTTTATTTAAAAGGTTTTAAAGCTTTTATTGAAGTTTGATTGATTCAAGTTGAAAGTAATACAAATTCTATATAATAGAATTTATTTTATATTTCATATATAGTGTTTGTTTAAAAAAAAAAATTCCAAGAGGTTATACTAAACAATAAAAACCATAATTAGTGTTAGTTTTATCAATTAAATTTTTTTTTTTTTTTTAAATATGTATCTCTCCACAAATTGTGAATATTATAATACATACACTACATATAGATTGACTAAATTTATATTGAATTTAGTTTGATGAGCTGAATGTTCAAAAATAAATAAAAACTTTCGCAAGTAAAATATTTAATTATATATTAGACGATTATACATTTCATCATTTAATGATATAATGGAGTCTCCCCTAATGAACTATAATTATACAAAATCTTTTGCAATTTGTTTTGTCTTAAATTCATTTTTTAGGAAGAATGAATTAAAGGGTTATTCTAATATTCTGAAAAGAGTGTGATAGGATTAAGATTTTATTTTAGAATATTTTTTAAGATCTCATTTGAGAATCAGAA
Source organism: Drosophila acutilabella (assembly GCA_035046005.1). Classification (NCBI taxonomy): domain Eukaryota; kingdom Metazoa; phylum Arthropoda; class Insecta; order Diptera; family Drosophilidae; genus Drosophila; species Drosophila acutilabella. Next base: position 6,407,530 of record JAWNOK010000024.1, on the reverse strand, counting down.
TAGTTCATTTAGTTATATTTAATTTTTTTTAGAAGAACAAGTAACTCAGAAATGCTAAATTTTAATTTTAGACCTTTGAAAAGAAATTTAAATATTCAAAAATGCAGTCTAAATAAAAGTCAAAACCTTCACAAAACAGCCCAAAATGAAAATGACGCGCTTAAATGTGCCATGATTAATTTAATCGACAATCAATCAAACATTTGGTAAAAGTAAATCAAATTGTGAGAGTTTCGGGATTTCAGAATTCTCATTCTTCAGCTATTAAATGAAATTTAGATACAAATACATACACAAATTCAGAGATCGTTTAGCGATTTGGTAATGCTTTCAATACATTGTGGCTAGAATGAGTTACATGGTTAATTAGTGAATGTGGCAAGACATGAGACATGAGGCAGGTTACTGGTTGCATGCAGAATGTGGCATGTTTGCGGCAGCAGCCACGCCCCATTAGGCGGCTCATTTGTCGTCGTTGGGCAGTCAACGGGCGGTAACTCGGGCCATAAATCTGAGACGACTTTCACACATGGTTAAGACAAATTATTTGAGATTGAGGCAACCAAAGGTGGCACAGCAAGAGGACTGTGTGTGCAACAGTGCCACTAAAACGGCGGCAACAACAAATAGAGACATCACTGAGAAGCTGAGAACTGAGAGAAGATTGAGAGATTTGTTGGGACTGTCGAGAGTGGCACAAATACATCATCATCTGCATCACAACATGACTCCTGCACTGTCATAATTATTGGTTAGGATTCGCTCAACTTGCCGCAATTTGTTGACCCATCAGCATTAATAATGCCGCGACTTCAACTCGAACTGCGACTCCAACTCCAACTCCAACTCCGATTCCGAGTCCCGCAAAACCTTCGCTTGTCCTTTTGCGGCTCGTGTTGTGTGATTAATGAACTACCAACTGGAATGGGGTTAGCAGAAGGGGCATAGTGCCATCAGGGGCAACTGGGGGCAACTCACAACTCACACAACTCAGTTGAAACTGTTGGAAATGTATCTGCGGCTACCTTTTCTTTGTTGTATCGTGCGAGGCATGAAAATGGAATCGTTTAGCTGCCTAATGCGCCAACTTGATGGATTACTCGCTTACCACTTGCACCGCAGTGCCCCTTCCCGCCCCCCTACCCTCTCTGTCTTTGGGCATCCCGCTGCTGGGATACCGCCAAATGTGTTGCCTTTTCTCACATTTCGAGTGTTTTTTTGGTAATTTTCCAAGTTGTATCTTTATTTTAATTGCAGCTTCATTAAGATACTTTGTAAGCTATCTTCCTGCGATCGAAACAGTGGACGAAAGTGCAATTATGTGAGAGCAGGAAGTTAGAAGAGCTCCAGACTAGTGACAAAAGTAACCTCCACTTTGGTTTTAAGACTTTATTTCAAGCTGGTGACGAAAGTGAGCAACAGTTTGATTCAACTTAGGAATTGATCGATACTAGTGACAAAAGTAACCTCCACTATTGTTTATAGACTATATTTTAAGCTGGTGACGAAAGCAAACCACTACCTTGACACTACTTAGATATTGGGAGCGAGAAGTACGTTGGTTTTAAAAGAAATACATTCGATACTAGTGACAAAAGTGGGGTCCACTGTAGCTGAAAGGCTGCATTCCAATTGTGACGAATTTCAAGCTGTACAAAACTTATTTTTAAAGTAATCAAAACAAGTTAAGAAAGTAAATTTAAATCATAAAAGAATCTAAGCAAAGCTAGTGACTAAAGCAGCAGAAATTCACAACCAAATTAACACTCTCACGACCGATTTTCAATGGATACTACTAAAATAGTTCCCCATAGGCAACACTGGTCCTGAATGGGTTAAAGATCAGACACTAAGCTAACAGAATAGACAAATTCTGTTTAAATTATGCAACTTTTTAATTGATTAAAGTTCGTTATTGTAAACTTAAGAGCATTGTATGCTATTCGATTTAAATGGTTGGTTTATTGGCTGATTTTATTTCACAAGATGAGATCAGGGTCAGAACACATCTGCAACTCATCACAATTACCAGAAGAAGAAAATGAATCAAGATCTGTCTTATCCTTATGTCATCCTATCCGAAGCTTCTTAACACTAGATAATCGATGTTGATCCTAGACAGCACTACTTACTCGTTAGTAAACATAACTTGCTTAACGATCTATCGACAATCACTTTACTTTACATACATATATTATCGATACCAAATATTTTAAACATCCTAAATATTAAAGATTTTGTGGCTTTATAAATTTTAAATTTAAAGATTGTTTACTACTCCCCAATCAACATTTTTGCACCGTTTCAAATGCGTAAAAGTTGTGCCAAAATGGCGCATAATTTGGTGAAATTGTAGCTGACTCTTTCAGGCTTTCAGGCGGTAGCCGCTACGCTTGAATGGAGACAACTGCCGGTTGCTGGTGTGGCACGGGTCTTGATGCCAAGGCCAACGCTTCAGCACGCTCGGCTTGAGCCAACTTGGAGCTGGGTACGAATCTGATACGGAATCGCAGATTTTCCAAACAATTGACTAAGCAAGGTGAGTGGGGAGGGGAGGGAGGAGAAGAGGAGAAGAGAAGCAGATCCCAAAAGGGTTAAGCCAATACCAATAGCCGTACCTATACCAGTGCCTATACCAATACGATTCCAATTCCAATTCACTTGGCAATCTGATACTGTAGCACCTAAACGAAACCGAAATGACACGTATGTAATTACCCGCGTGGACACAAAACTGAGACTCAGCTGACAGCGAAGCAGAGGAGCGCAAGAGGGAGAGTGAGAGGGAGAGTGAGAGAGAGGGAGACGGAGTGAAAACCCTTCGCTGCCCTTTCCTTTGGGCTGGTAACCTGAGACTGAGACATTGAAATGTTATAATCGGCTCATGTCAGAAGATTCATACACACACACACACACACATGTAGCTGTATCTGTATCTGTGTGTGTGTGTATCTGTGTATCTTTGAATTGTGAAAATTAATTCAGCTGCAAGAGCTGCTGCTGCTGCCGTTGGTAACTTGAGCTGATCATAGGCCAAAATCCAATACAAAATATTTCAAAATCTGGCTTTAAAACGCTGCCAGCAACAAAAGGCTGTGAGACACGCCCAAAAGCGTTTGAACTGTATTAAAAGTGGCACAAGAGTTCTAAGAGCGTTTGTAGAAGTCAACAGGGTAGACTAGCAGTTACCCTGTAGTGTGTTAACATACAACAGTAGCTGTTACAGTTGTTTACAGTGGTTAAACTATAGAAATTTTTGATTATTGTGATGTTATGGCGTTGGCGGACCGCTGCTTAAATTGCTTCTCTAACTTTGAGAGGTGACAACTTTTTGTTAAATTAAGCAAATTTTAAGGAGAGTGGTTTTTTATGTAAACTATGACTTTAAAAACAAAACTGCATTTAAAAAATCATAACTTTCCTCATTAATTTATTCTATAGCTACTAAAACTAAACTCATAAAAGGCGACCTTCCACCTTCTGAGCAAAATTATATTAGAAATTGTAATCAATTTTAACACATTTTCTTTAAGTATCACACTACTTGCTTCTAAAAACAGTTCTTCTTAGTTTAAGTCCTATATTCCTACAGTAACCCATAACTTATCTTACTAAACTCCTACCCAAATCTACTCGGAACTGCTCCCAACCTATCCCTTAGTTTAGTAACTCCTCGCTCCTCACTCCTCGCCTAAATTTCCATTACAACGTGTTCTCAATAATTGTGTCATTCAAATTGAAAGTTATAAATTGTGTCAATATTTAGACAGCAGCCGAGAGAAGTGTCAAAATCCCAGGGGTTTGTAGCGCTTAAGTGGACCGACGAACGTTGCTTTGCTACAGGGTTACAGGGCTACAGAGCTACAGGGGTGGCTTGTGGACTGCGCTGAATTGGAATAGAGTTTGTAATGTTTTTTGACTCGTTTTGGAATGGGTGCCAAATGGGCTTTTCGGTTTGTTTCGTTGCTAAACGCAATCAACGTTTATTTTTCTCCTCGTTGTCCTTTTTTTTCCAGCTCCTTTTCGATCTGTTGACAAACAGGATTTAAATTTGCTCAATTTAAATATTGTTATCATTTGCACAAAAAGGGAAATTGTTTGCGCTCGTTAAACAAACAAACACACACATAGACATAGAGAGTTGGCTTAGACTACTTCTTGGCTGGCAAACCATTCACATTGATTTCCACATCCGGTCATCAGCCACATCAGCGTCATCGATGAGCTCGTCTTTGGTCTCGGTCTTGGCAGCGACTTGAATCGACATGAATCGTCTTGAATCGACTCTTTGTTAAACTTGTTATTCCATTCTTTATTTCATTTTCATTTATTGCTTTAATACACTTTCTACACGCTGCTGAAGTGGGCGAGGCACTCCCCTTCAGTTCCCCCTCAACTTCAACTTGAACTTCCATGTATATATAGTAGTGGATATATACTTATATATACATGGGATTGTATATTTTTCTCACAAGCCACCGAAACGGTAGTTGTGTTGTGCAAACATCTTCGAGTGCCTTTTGCCTCGGATGGACTCGACTGGACTGTATCTTGTAGCTTGTATCTTGTATCTTGTAGCTGGTAGAGGTACGGGTATGGGTACTTATCGACTTCGAGTGTGCCTGTCCGAACGCTCAGCCAAGTGGGCACTCCGATTTGGATATTGACAATGGCTGCAGCTTCTGACTGTCTGCTGCCCCTCCCACTTACCCTTCCCCCGCCTGCCCTTCAACGACCTTTCTTCATTAGAATTCAAACTGTTTGCTGGGAAAGCTCTTGAGCTTTGCTTTGCTTTTGGCTGCAGAGTTCACAGGGTTTCTCGTCCTTCAACTTCTCACTTCCCTGCCCCTCTCTTTTCTCCTCACTCTTCTCTGGGGAAGTATCAAGAGGTTGAGTTAATTTCTTCGCTCGTTTCGTTTACCCAAATGCGTGTTTCATATTTTGATTGATCATTGACATTTACAACATATTTCTCTTTATTTGTTTTTGTTGCTTATTTGTTGTTGTTGTCACTCAATTTTATTACACTTTGGTACGCAAACACTACAAATCTGCCCTCTCCCTCACTCCACTTCCCTTTACCCATTTCAATTGCCGTTGATTTCTTTTCGCTTCGCCTCATTTCTCGTCTTCTGAACTTGACAAATTGTTTCGTGGCATGTTCATTGACACCCGCCCACTGTGCCTCCTAATTTGGCTTCTGTTTGAGTGTGTGTGTGTGTGTGCGTGTTTGTGTGTGTGGGTGGGCACCACATTTTATAGTGGCTATCACGAAACTCGCATTTCATTTTCTCTCTCTAATTCAGTAATTCACGCAATAAAATAATCTCTGTTGATTTTGGGAATTACACGAATCTCAGTCCCAATTTCATCAATTTTATCAAGTGGTGCTTCATAATTGAATGAACTCAAGTCCATAATTTTGGCAATTGAATTAGCTAGCAGCCAACTGAACAATTCCTTATAAAAATCTATTAATTTTAACTATTTTGTTAGTTTGCTTAATAAATTAGTGGGCTACATTTAAAATGCCGCGTCATTTTAATTAAATCTGTTAACTGTAAAATAGTTTGAATTATTTTAGAGTCTTATATGGTCACACCTTGTTCTATTGTGGCTTGAGGCGCAGCCAACTTAACAATGGCTTGGCATATCATGTGTATGGCAATGCAGAGTTGAGTTTGATATTAAATTTGAATAAAATTTTTTTAAAAAATCTGAAAATTTATATAAATTTATCTATTACACCCAACATAATTTTTTTTTACTTTTTATACTCTCTGCAAGAGTATATTGGGTTTGTGAAAATGTATGTAACAGGCAGAAGGAGGCGTGGCAGACCCCATAAAGTATATATATTCTTGATCAGCATCACAAGACGAGTCGATATAGCCATGTCCGTCTGTCCGTCTGTCCGTCTGTCTGTCCGTCTGTCTGTCCGTCTGTCTGTCCGTCTGTCCGTCCGTATGAACAAACAGATTTCAGAGATGGTAAGAGCTACAAGTTCGAGCTTGGTCTCAATCGATCAGATATTTTGTCAGTCAATACAAGAATCTTTTTTTTTTTCGATGCCACGCCCCATACGCCCACAATGAGCAAAAAACTAGACACACCTCGGAAAAAATTGGTGTTTTGGGCAAATATCTCAATAACTATTGCACCTAGGATCACAAATTTTGGTATGGAGGTTCCTAGCGACATCCTAAATGCATTGACATTTAAAATTTTGGACTGCCACGCTCCTTTTTTTCACAATTAATAAAAATAACTCTCCACTTTCGTTCCGTTTTTAGGCGTTTGTTAATATAGTAAAGTATTGTAATTTATAATTCGTGTGAAGACTAACTATATCAAACTATTCTGAAAGGCGCATTGAAATCGTACTATAAACAAGAAAACTAGAAGCGTTACAATATTGATAACTGAATGCAATATCTTGTATGAGTGCAAGCGAGACAGAAACATACAAGCACATGTTCGAATGTTTTCGCTGCCTGCGTGGCGGCAGAGCTACCCGCAGTCGCTGGCCGCGCTGAATACACACATACATACATGTATATGTATATGTGTGTGTATTCGCATACAGACAAACATCTGTATGTTTGATTATGCTTAGATTGTTTTTGTTTCAACGTGTTTTAATGCAAGTGCTACACATTGTAATATCTCTAGACCGTTTTAAATAATTACATCGCGAAAAAATGCAGAGAGTATTTTACGGTCGGGCTTGCTCGACTGTACTTTCCTTACTTGTTAAAATATTATTTTTGACATTTTCAAGAGTTAATTATATAGTTTAACCTCCATAAGGCCACATTTTCTTGATTTTTAAGCCAACCGCAGCCAACTTAACAATGCTAGCTCCACTTAAGCAAAGAACTAGAGTTTAAAAGTGAAAATTGGGCACTATATGAAAAAGTTTAGAGAAAAAGTTATATGTTTAACTAACTCACAAAGTTTTATAAGTATTATTGATAGATTAGACTTAAAAGTGCCCAGTAAAAGTGAGTAATAAACTAAAGCATAAGCTTACACAACTGCCTACTCTTTGGTATTGCATTATACCCTTTTATTTTGTTAGACTTGTTAACAAACCGCAACGAAGCATAACAAAAACGTTAACACTTTTAGCCGTTAATGTCTTAATTACTACCAAAACTGTTTCCTACCAAGTCGAATCGAATCGCATCGAATTGAACCTTTCTAATACAGTTGCTGGCTGTCTAGTTAGTCGCCTTTGATTGATTTAAAGAAGCGTCGTTGCTCAGTTATAGATATGCCATCAGACCCTACTACTTCAGCTGCCTTTTGGCCATTGTGGCCTTTTTAGCCTGCTTTTGTAGTGCTGTGTTCACTGTGCCCTGGTGTCTCCCCTCTTCCCTCTGCTGTCTGCTGACTGTGCTCAAGTGCAGTAGCAAAAATGTTAACAATTTTTTCAGCACTCGCAGACTTTGAACACTCAGCGCCTTTTATGCAGACAGATTCAGTGTGTGTTGCAAGCACTGCCTGGCTTCTCTACTCCCCTCCTCTCCTCTGCTCCTCTGCCTCCTCAAGTCTCGGAGCTGGTTAGAATGTCTCATCATCGCTGTCGATGATGTTGAATGCTCGTTGAATGACAGTCGCTCTGTCTGTCCCACTGTCTCTCTCTGGCATATGAACGGCTTTTAATTTCATATTTTTATATTTTGTTTTATTTTTTCTTTTATTTCTTGTTTTTTTCATAACTCAACTGAGTTGCCGGCAATTTCTTGTCTTGTTGTCTGCTTTAATAGCACGATGACTACACGAACAGCCAAAGTCAAAATTTTCAAAACTCAAACTAGGACTGACGATGCGACTGCGACTGTGACTGCGACTGGGTTCTCCACTTGTAGCACTGTAGCTTACATGGAGTACACAGGGAGAAAAGAAGGCAAAGATCGATAGGCAGTAAAAGCCACAAAGAAAATTACTGTTAGCTAAGATAGAGTACCGAACCTTAGCTACAGTAGAATTCGGTTATAACGACACTCAAGGAACCGACGGCCGACGTTATACCCGGTAGACGCTTTAGCCAAATGTAGACCAACAGAGACAAAGGAGCAGGAGACCAACCAAGTCATCGAATTTTCGTCGCAATAAACGGAATGTCGCTTTAAGAGGAGTCGTTATAGCCGGATACTACTGTATTTGATTCAAGTCAAGATACTATGTCTTTTATAAGATTTATTAATACCCAAACAGTTTATTAAATACCATCAAACTTTGTCTAAGTATTCCACAGTAACTTTAAGAAGCTTAAAAGGCTTTGCCTCCCCCATTTCTTGCAGTGTACACTCCATAAATGATCTGTAAAACTCGATAACAGTCGCTCAACTTAAAACTGAACTACTGAAATTAAGTTTTAAGCTTTTAAGTGAGAAATCCACAAATTGTGGTCTGAAGTGGCAACTACTTGACTTTTTCGCGCTGTGTATGCGTAGAGAAAGGAGTCAAGATGGAGTTGTAATGCAGCATGTATCTGTAGCTGTAGCTGTAGCTGTATCTTTAGCTGCATTTGTATCTGTAACTGACTAACTTTACAAGGCAAAATAATCGCCATCATTTTAACTAATGACCCGTTCCAAAAAGGCGCTACACTGAGTACACTGGGGACTCCTCTATTCCCTGTGCCTGCTGCCTCTTCTACCACTGCTGCTCTTGGCGCTATTGTGCAGATTCATTCAGCTCCTAACTTAATAAACACGGTTCGGCTCGTTCGCCTGCAAGATTTCTGAAGAATGCCAAAATGTTGTCTCGTTGGGGGTAGGGACAGTGCGCGGGGGCAGTTTAGACAGCAGGTAGAAGCAGTAACTTGAAATATTTTTGCGCATCTGCAGGAGCAGCGTACTTGAGTTCATTTTGGGAAGCTTACGGAGCATTTTGTGCCCAGTCATTCCACTTAACTTGCCATCTTTCACTTAGCCGTGGTCTCCGCGTCTCCAAAGCTCCGACACAGCCAAGAGACCCGCTTCCCGTGCAGCGATCTGCTATCCCCTAAGACCCCTTAGCCACCTTGGACCCCTTAGGCCCCTTGGTCCCCTTCTTCCCACCTCTTTTCGCGCATCTTCTTCATTTCAACTTCGCGCGAATTGGTCGAGTTTTTACTCATTTTATGCCCCGTCTTTCCTCTCTTTCCTCTGCTTCCTCCTCCACTTTGCTTCTTCTTCTTCTGTGCTTCTTGCAGTGGTTCAAGTTCTTCAAGCGGTTACACCTTTTCAGCCACAGCCAACAAAGCTTTACATTGTTGTTGTAACTCTTGTTCATCCCTCACCTCCACCTCCACCTCCTCCTTCTCCGCTTCTCTTTGCTGCTGTCGTCATCGTCGGCGGTCATTTTAATGTGGCCAAAAGCGACGACCGCAACAAACAAACGAACGGCAGAAATTGAGAACGCTTCGATAGATGCCGCCGTCATCGTCGTCATCGTCATCATCATTGGATTTGGATTCAGCTTTGGATTCGGCACGGATCAATGAAATGGAAATGGCACGCAAACGCCACAGTTGCTCCTCTGTCCCTCTGTTTCCCTCTTCCCCCTCTACCAACGCCCTACTTGCTGCTCCTGTATGCCATTCCCGCTTCCACTTCCACTTGGCTGAGAATAGATATCAATTTACGCCCGTTTGCTTGACGGCGCTTTCAGCGGCAACAGCTCGTATTACACACACTCACACACACACACACATGGAGTGGGTTTACACTCCCGCCCTCCCTCTAACGGCCAAAACTAATGATGCAGTGAAGCGTTCCCCATTCCTCGTTCCCATTAACTTACCGATTCTTGGCAGCAGCGGCACGATCCCGTTGACGTCGATTCTTAAACCAATTGCCAACTTGTGTTGGATTCAGGCCGGTGGCCTTGGCCAGCTCACGTTTCTTGGTTGGATTCGGATAGGGATCCTGTAGGTACCATTCGCGCAGCAAACTTCTCGTACGCTCCTTGAAGCAGTGCGTCTTCTGTTCCCCATCCCAGATCGTGGGCGGCAGCGGGAACTTCTTGCGTACGCGATATTTGTCAACGGGGCCTACGAAAAGTTAAAGATCAAAAATTTATTTAATAATTATATAGCAGAACATTGTAAAGATTGAGAGTAGTCTTATAGATATAAATAAATTCAGATTAATAGCATAGATATAAATAGGGACACGAATATTGAAGCGGATTAAAATATAGATATAAGTTAAGAACTGATAGAAATACAAAAATGAATACGAATATAGGTAGACAAAATTTGTAAAGATTTTACTGTATTTGGACGAATATATGTATAGGTAAAGACAAGATTATAATATAGAAATAGGAATTGATAATAATGGAATCTTGGATACATATCTTACTAATGACATAGATAAATATATCGTAATAAATATTCCCTAAGATGTGATTCGGATTATTTTATATCTAAATATACCATATAAATGTTAAGCATAGATATGAATATAGATACAAGTAGAGATATTGTTATATATATATATATATATTCAGACACTGATATAAATAAATATAAAGATATAGATGTATTTAAAGGTATAGATGCAGAAAAATATAAAAACTTATTTAACGATATAGTTAAAGTTCAAAAATTAGCTGAAGATATTGACATACTTATATATATTTAAAATACTGAAAAGAAATACGAAAATGAATGAAGTTATAAACGTATAAAAATGAAGATTCTAATGCTGGAGCTGATCGACACATGTAGATACAAAACATATTTAAAAGTGAGTAATTAGTCGCTTCAATTTGGAATAAATATATGTTAGTTAATAGATGGAAATGCATCTCAAGCTACAGAAATAATAAATTAGGAAAATTATATGGATATTAAGATAGAAACCGAATTACTATAGAAAGAATGACAGCTGTTGGTGTGAAGAATGCATATAAACACAGATAAATATTTTAGATAGTTCGTAAAACATGAATTAGAAATTTAAAAACAGACCAAATGAAAAAGGTTGGAAAGCACAAGGATTAGTTTTAAAGTTTTATGGCTTTGAAAAAATAGAATTCTTAAATGGAATAATTTTAAAAATCTAGCTAGCTTTTAAATAGATTTATTAGGTAGATACAGATGAATACTATATATATCTTAGTACAGTTTACAGTTTCTTACTCACCTAGAGATCGACCACGCAGCTTCTCGGCCTCAATGTAATGGGCTTCTAGCCACATTGCCTGCAGTTTGCCATAGGATGCTTTAGTGAATTTATGATTTTCTATTATTGCATAGAGTTCCCTGAAAATGCATATATATATATATAAGATATAGTAAAATAACAGTTAGCCAATGAGAATACCAAATCAATTGAGTGGAGAGAACATTCCTAATGCTAAAATCAACCCTAAAATGTTGAATCTCCTGCTGTGCAGCTGGTAATGAATTTCACACCCTTCGGGAAGTAACTCCCCCTGATGCCAAGACATGACCAATATGTATTTTGAAACAATTTCATAAGCATTGATTGCTGTCGTTGACAGCCAAGTTGAGCACGTCAAATGGTTTTAATTGGAAGTCATTTATTTACCAGCTCAAAGCAATCAAATCATTTGGCTAACAAATCCGAAATGAACGCAGTTTATACATATGTATGTAGATACTTTGGCCATATATGACTAGCATTTAGTATATATGCTAGTTAATTAATTGCTTTGGCTTGTGCTCAATCATTAAAAGTTCGAACTAAACTAATTTAATTTTATAGACTATGGAAAATACTCGAGTTTTCCATAAATTTTACATAAAAATATTTAAATAGCCAAGCAAATTGTGGCTAATAGGCAAATTTAGCGTTATCTTCTGTCAGTTTAGTTAAATTTATGGCATAAAAAAATCGTTTGTTTATGGAGTTAAATGTCATTAGTTTCACAGGTTTCAACAACTTGGCTAAAACGCGGCTGTTAACCACTTGACGCAAAGATGTTTTTGCAGTCGGGCCCATTAGTCAACGGCTTTTAGCCAGTTTCGTTGGATTGTCAGTTTGTCAAGCTGTCAGTTGTGTCAGCTGTCATAAACAATATATCAAACTTGATTCAGGCATCAAGGAGGCTATAATGATAGTAGTTTGAATGCTGCAATGATATGCGAGTAACTTGGCTAAAATGGTTGAGCCTGAAGTGGCGACGTGTTTGTCCACTTGTTAATAACCAGATCTTGAGGCCAGTAAGTAAATAACGCATACGCTGAGAGTATCTATGACCAGGCTGAGTAGTTTGTCAATCACAGCAAGTTAATTGCTTCGATCTATCTAACTACAAATCTATCTTATAGATGCAGCTTCTTTTGGAGAAAAGTTTGAGCTGTTTCCGGCCAATGCAAATGATTTGTTGAGTTTTTATGCTTATTTATGGGTAATTTGAGAATTTAGCAAAACATTCCACTGTGAGACGGAAGCGCTGTGCGAGCGGGAGAGAGGCAGAGAGGGAAGAGCGGACAGAGACACACTTCTATAGCTTTTACTACTCCATTGTTCGCTCGGTGTTTTATTAATCAAAAGTCTGCCTCAATTGTTAAGCCACAGCGAGTTCTTTAATTAGTAAATTAATGCCATTGTTTATTAATTTAAGCATTCGCATTGTCTGCTCCTAATTCGTGTCCAACTCCAACGCAGACAAAGCTTCTACAGCAGCTATCAAATAACCCAAAAAACTGTGCCTGCAACTCAGGTTAATCAGCGCTGATATTTGAGATGTTTTTGTGCTTTTTTGAAAGCAGCTCACTAAATGGCTAGAAAGGCGTTTTGGGATTTGGATTTTGTCTTGTCTCCTACCTGAAATTTCCGACATGATAGGCGACAACGGCCCGAGCACGCAGCACTGCCTCACAGTTGAGGATCTCGTGCATGTTGGGCAATGCAACTGGGAGACTCCATAGGAAACGTGCGAGTCTCTCAATGTCACCCGAATCCTCCAGCGTTTTGCATACGATCTCAACTTGTGCCGCGGAGAAGGCGAGTGTTGGCACCGCCAATATTGGACTGGGTGCTATAATCTGATGGTGTGTGGTCGGCGAGAATGTCTCGGATGGGGGCTGCTGTTTGCCCTCCGTCGGTCCAACGGCCATTTTATGCGTTGAATCCACTGTGAATCAATTCGCATACTATTCCCAACCAAAACGAATGAATTTTGTGCCGAGTATCGAGTGGGTACAACTTATGAATCCTCTACACACGCACACACACGCGGCACACACACGCACACACACACTGCTGATCACAGTCACTTGAAACAATCTTTTATTTAACTTATTTTGTTGTTAATTCCTTTAAACAGTTGATTAACTGAGCATATTGCTGTTTTGGTATCACTCGCGAGTCGCGACACTTTTGGAATCCTTTGGAATCGATTTATTTGTTGTATTTACAGTGGCTACCGATACCAGCGATGGTATTGCTCCAAATGAATGGCAATGAGGCGGCTGCTGAATGCGATACCCGATGACAACCGCAACGACGACGACGGCAATGGCAACGGCAACGGCTACGGCAACGACTGGCTGCTGATCCAAATCCGGATTCCGTTTGCCACTGAGACCGCGACTGGGGCGTGCTATGGATATAACCAAAAGAGAGCGAACGGAGCGACCAACCAAACGAACAACCGAGCGCACAAAAAATATCTCAAATAATGGTCTTGTAACTGAGCTGCCTACTAGGCGATGGACGACGACGACGACGGCGACGACAACGGCGACGGCAATGGGAACGACGCGTCGTTGGTTACGATGGCAACACGGCAAACGCACAACAATGACGCGCCACAGATACAGATACTCTGGCAGCAACAGAGCCCAGTGCCAGCTAGTAGCTACTGCTTGCCAGCTGCCAGATACAGCTACAGATACACTCAACAAACACAAATACGTATACACAGAGCTACACAACAAACGAGTTACACACACAAACACACGCACACACACAGCTGAGTAACAGATACGGATACTGAAACACCACCATACCATGTCACTACTACAGTGGCTGAAGCAGAGCCAAAAAACCAGAGAGACTCAAGCAGAGCCAGTGACAGTGGCAGCGACGGAGGCAGAGGCAGAGGACGCGGCTGTTGGGTAGGCGTTCCTGGGCCACTAGAGTCACAGCTCGCATTGCGCTGAGTGGCCTGCCTGGTCTAACCCTCTAGCCATCTCGCTCTCGTTGCTTGCTCACGCTACACATGCTGTGCTGTGCCTATGGCTGTCCTGCTCACGCGACGGCATTGTGGCTGTGGTGGTAGTGAGCGCCGGTTGCGTTTAACTGTAATGTATATAAGCCCTGCACACACATACACATGTAGCACACGTACATCTCTGTTATACATGCATACAGTTGCAATTGCTGGGCTATTGGAAGTGTAGTAAAATAAGAGTAAGGAAGGGGAAAAGAGAAGAGAAGAGAGCAATGGTGTTGGTGTTGCTGATGAGTGAGAGGGAGCAGTTCGTTGATATTGATAAAGAAATCAAATAAAGCGGCAGGAACAGCAACAAAACAAAAAGCGCACAGTGGGCAAAGCAAGTATTAAGAGAAATTGAACACTAGAAAGGATTTAATGTTAAATCAGTAAATAATATAAACTTATAAATATTAATGTTAAATATTTATTTTTAAAGAAAGTAATAATATTATAAATATTTAAGTTGCTCTACAAACTAGTCATTGTATTTATAACAATTATATTGCTTAACTATACACTAATTTTTATAAGGATTTTGAGCTTTTACTAGCTTTGCACCACTGTTAGTGCAACATATTGTGTAAGTGTAGCGCAAAAATGTTTGACATGATGTGGCTTGCACGGTCGTGACTGTGCCTGTTCTAATGGCAACGCTAAGAAACTTCACCCCATTCCACCTCATCCCATGCAAACCCAGCTAACCCCGTGAATCCGTAACAGAATACAAAATACTACGTAGTACAACAAATTCAGGTTTCATTTTGGCAGAAGAGAAAAGTATAAAAAAAAGGAACTTTTGATTATGCCGTCAAATAAGGGAAATGTTTACTACAGTCGTGGTTTGCTGCTTCATCATAGTCAACGTCAGTTGGCAGTGGACAGAGGAGGCGTGAAAGGGGATGAGTAGCAGTAGCAGCAGGGGGGTGGGGGTAGCGATGTAATGTTCGCGCTTTGTCGGAGTGTTAACAGATTAGTTGTTTACATGCCACAAGTAAATGAGTTTTCAAATTGCCGCCATGCAGAGGCGTGCCACATGCCTCAGTCACTGACGCTGCCGCAGCGCGCTGCCTCTGTCTCAGTCTCACTCCCCTAGCTGTACATATGTATACGCCATTGAGGCGATACATTGCCATAGCCATATAACCATATAACACCATATAGACCAGACTCAGAGTCAGAGTCAGAGCCATTGCCGTATCCGTATCTTGTATCTCGCCCCGACGCTTTTGTATCTGAAACCGGGTGTCGCTGCAGCTGGCAGTTGCCGCTGCTTTTGGCTCTTGTTAAATCTGAACGATGACTTTTTGAGTAGTTGCTTGAGCATTTAGGATAATTGCATTACCAGCGAGTGAGAAAGAGAGGGAGGGACAGAGACAGAGACTTACTGGCTACTCATTGCGATTGTGTCGCATCAACAGCTTGTAGATACATTCATATTACTCCAAGATACACACTCAGATAGCGCACGCATTGCGACAGCTCCCACTGCTCTTGTATATAGTATCCATCATTATGGTATCTCATAGATACTATCTATCAGCCATTATGCGCAACCGCGTTTCATTTTGGTATCATGCAACATTTGTTAAGCACCGCCATTCAAATTGGTAGATAGATTCGCCTTTGGTGCTAAGAAGGTGGGCAGCATAAAATTTGTTTTGAGATACTGCGTATCTTTTACTAAATTGTAGCTTGAGAGCTGTAGTTTTATTTGCCGTTACTGTGGTATAGATATTTTATTATAAGTAGTGAATTGTATCTTTTAATAGAGGCAAATATTTTATTTTATTAGAAAAGAACTCATAAAAGTGCATACAACAACTGCGTATGTGTTTTAAGAGGTATAATACCGTCACTAGCACTTCAAAAAGTTTCTTCATTGTATAGAAAAAGTAGGAGAAGTATTTCAATACACCTAACTATTTATAGACATTTTTATTTTATTTTCCTGCTTCAAAAGTTTCAAATATTTCAAAATAATTACTTAAATATTAACTCGGATAATCCTCATAAAAGCAGGCTAAACAAATAACACAGTGTAGCTTCCTTGTGATGAACACTGATTCAGTTAACAAACAAAAAAGCAATTTCAAATTTCATTCAAATTGCCTAACGAACCAGTAATCATCTCTCAACTCTGCTCTCTCCCCGCCATGCCCTTTGTTCGCCCTTCACTGGCTAATTTGCTGGGGGCGCTAATCAAAGTATCCAACTGCAGATGCAGATACTGGCATAACTGGCAAACTGGTCACAGATACAGATACTTTGACAAGCCCAAAAAGTACTATAATATCATGCTGCCAAATTGTGTCACTGGCTCAATGAAATCATCCGCTCAGTGGTCCATTAAATGACAAAATCCACGCTCGCGTGCCCACAACAAACAGCCACGCCCACTGTGGCGGTAGATGGGGGAATTGTTAAACAAATGGCTAAAATGTAATTAGGCCAAATGTGAGTGCGAGTATGGCCAGCCAAAAATCCGTTATGCCTGTGTGAAATCTCATTTCGCAAAAACAATTAAAAGGCAATTAAAAGTGTTTTCAAGCGCGCTTCGTTGGGCCCCAAAAGCCAAAAAGCCTTTAGATACATATATATATTTATGTGGTGCGGCACTAACCACAACAAGGGCCAACAGCCAACGAACCGTTTTAATAAACTGAAAGAATAATTTTGGTTGCTTTTTCGTATTGCGCTCGAGGCTAGAAAGTTGAGGTTTTTCTGGGGCGCAGACAATGTGGCAAGGACCTTCTGCATATGCCACAGTGAGCGTTACTAGAGACTAGCTGGCATACTATAGATAATTCTATTTATGAGGTTTTTTTTTATCTTGACAAACCCTTAGCAAGTTTTTGGTTGCCTTTGAGACTCAATTTGTTTAAGATAATTTAATCTGATTTCATGTACCTGAATATTTATGTGCGACAGTTTTGAGGGAAGATCGGACTCGACATGTCAACACCCCGCATACACACACACCACCTGAATCTTGTCCTCTTGAATACCAATTTATAGTACTATAATAGTACAAAAAGAAATAAATTTTATTGTTGACAAAAAGGGATCAAAATTCAATTTAAACGTTAGACAAATCGTTTTTCCCATTCAGTTTTAAGAGCTCTGCGTTTCCGTTTTCAGTACCTTCAAGTTCGTTAGCCCTTTAAGCATTTTGGCTCTTTTGACTCTTTTGGCCAATTCAGACGGCGCATATTAACGCATGAAATGCCAATGTGGTCGGGAAGGAAAAGACTGGTAATTAAAAGTTTTGTCCTTGCGCAAATATTTAATATTTTAATTTATACGCAATTTAATAAATCGTCAAATATCAGAAAGTGGACACGCCAGGCGCACTGATTGAAAATACTTGTGTACACAGGCGGTGCTACTAAAGGGGGGAGTAACGACTAGATATATACCCTGTGAGCAGCGAGAAGGTTGGTTTAAGAGTAGGTAGTTTAATCTGCTATAATTTTGAGGTTTAATAAGCTGTTATTAAGGAATTTTTAGTATATAAAGTAGACAGTTGATAGGTTACGTGCATAAAATTATGGTAAATCAATACATAACCCAGTTTTCTGACTTAAGACAAAAACTACTTAAAGCTTTATCTCATCTCTTATATAATATGGGGCTTAAATTTGAATCGAAAAACTTATGAAAGACTTAAATGTGGAAAACCTTTAAATAATATTTCCAAGAATATAAAAAATAAAATAAATTCTAAAATGAAATTCTTCAAAAAGTTTAAAGAACAGATGGATAAATATAAAAGTAAGTATTATATAAATTTAGTAGTAACCTTTAAAGCTCCAGCATACCCCTCAGCTGCTGGGTATAAAATCAAAATAGCTTTATAAGACCACAACAAGGGGAATCGGGTAGTGAAGTGGGAATTGGTAAAGGGAGGACTGAACACGATCACCAATTGTGCACCGATGATGATGAAAGATCGGCGCTGTGCGAAGGCATTCGATTAATTTACATCGTTCTTTCTGGGGACCGACTGGGACTGCGCCGGCGTTTAGCAAAAGATTGGGAGATTGGTAGAGTTGTTGACTCTGAATTGGTAGATCGGTAGAGTTGTGGCCTGGTCTTCAGTCACATATTTGTGGTGCCTCTGTGCTGTTGGGTGCGATTGGGCTGCATTCCATAGTCATAAGGCTCCGCTGGAATGCCTTTGGGCATTAGGTTGGACCAACAAACAATCCAAACAATGCACGGCAAATGTATTGAGCTGTATTTAATAATTATGCCCAAGGAGAATGGCCAGAACACAGCTCAAGTTGGAGTTGCAATCAGTGTTGCCAATTTAGCACATTTAAGACATAAAAATAAGTTAAAAAGTTAGAAAAACATTTAATTTATGTGCAAAAAATATTTAAAATAATAATTAAAACAAGTAAATAACATATTAAAAGTAAATACTAAATTTTAACTAAAATTTGTTTAACATTTTTAAAATATTTTTTAAACTATTTTAAAGCTAAATTTGGTCAGCACTGAAAAATAAGTTGAGGTTGCGCTTGATGAGTGAGAGTTGTGTGTGTGTGTGTATCTTTGGCGACGGCAAAGAACAGAGTCGCAATTTTTGGGCAAGTTTTTTTCGGCCTAATGGAAATGTCAAAGGCTCAGTGTCAGCTGCGCGCTCAGAGCCGTCAAGAGGCGAACATTTGGTAGCTGGTTGCTTTGGTTTGGGCCTTTTGGCTACTGTGCAGCACTCTGCGCATATTAATCAGTTTCAGAGCAGGAGCAGCACTAACGACTGCTCCAATGTGGCAAGTGATACGCGACGCGGTGCGAAACATGCGTGAAATCTTCGATGCTTTTCGCTGCTCGACAAGATTAGGTTGCCACCGTATGTGTGGGTATTGGGTGTGTGTGAGTCGTGTTGTTGTCCAGTTCGACTTGCTTTATTAAGTTCTTAACTTTGGGTACCCAGTGGCGAGGGTATTATAGGTAGAGAGTAGTAAGGAGGCTATCCGAGGCCTTTAAACTATACTGAAATACGAAATGGAGTATAGAGTACCTAGGTATGTTTTATGTCCATTAATTCGGGAGCAGCCTTAAAGCCTCTTACTTTACAGGGTGCTTTCTGGTCGGTTGGGCTTTAAGGAACTTTCCTTTCAGGTTTTACTTTGTCAAGCCACGCAAAAAGTGTGAAATTTTCGACTACTGCAGCGAGGAGCGTATAGAGTGGAGCAAGGAACGGGAAGCAAGAAGCGGCTTGAGTGGGGCATACAACGCTGAGGCTGCTGCATGTAGACAGGCAGACAGGTAGAGGGCAAACGTAGCCGTCTTGCGACTGCAGCTTTAATTAAGTCATTAACACCAATCACACGGCAGTGTGTCCTGCCAAACAACTGCAACAATATCGAATTTGCCATTTTTGGTCAAAATTATCAGGTTTGCGGTCGGGCCAACGATACTGTTGCCAATAAAATATCAATTATGCGTACGCTGCTCGACTGTTTAGCTCGTTGGGGATTTTTTTTTACAATTTTATGGCAGTACTCTAGGGAATTCTCAGTGCTTTCATTTATTACTTATATTTTTTTGGTTTTCCCAGGCGTAACTATCCCACGGTTAAACTAATGACAGCTATGAAAACAAATCGCTTTTGCATAACAAGCGCTAACAGGTTAATTACCAATACGATTGCTTTACACATCTCGCCCGTAATCGTAATCAGAGCTGAAATCGGTGTCTACTAGGCTCAGTGTAAGTCTCTCAATCGGTATCGGTGCTAAAAGGCCTGATTATATACGGCATATTTCATGTAATTACGCCAAGCGGCAAGCTTTCGCTCATCAAAACAGCAGAGCACAAAAAACACACACACAGGCAGACAATAATAAAAACAGCATGAAAAGAGAGCAACAATTATAGATAGTGCCCTCTTCCTCTGCCTGTCTCGCTCGGTAGCGAGTGTCAATTAATGAGCGACGTCTGGCTGATCTGTCGCTCTCTCAGCAGCTTGGCACAAAAGAGAAACGTCAAATGCGCAATGAGCTTAATTTGTTCAGCGCCTGCGCTCACACACACGTACTAAAGCGACAGCACAAAAAAACCTAGACAGCCATCTCGCTCGCACTCAATTGTCACTCAATCAGCCTTTTGTTTCAGTAGCATGGCTGTTTAAAACAAGGGGAAGTGGAAGGGGAACTCTCTGGGTAATTGAACGCATCGCGGCCACTTTATTTTTTTTTGCGCCTGCTCTTTCTTGTACCCTGCAGCAGTAAATGACTTGAAGGGGGAATGTCAAATGCAGAAAGTTTAAAATATTTATAGTAAATTATTTATTTAAATGTTCATGAATAAACTTACTCGACTTCAGTACTTTTAGAAGCTGACTCTCCTTATTCAGCGCTTTGTAAGCTAGACAAAACATACACAATTTGAGTGTAGTTGTAGTTCTTTTAGTTACTATAGGGTATTTCATGGTCTACGACTGCAAAGTTGACTACTTCGCGGCTCATTTTTTTGACGTTCTATATAAATTGTTGTAACGCCTATTCGGAGCAGTGTTTTGGCAAGGGGCAGCAGAGTGGACTAGCGGTGGAGCGGAATGATGGGAGAGGTAAGAGAGCGGAAGGGGCAGGAACAGTGGGGATATTATATACATGCGCAGTCGATTGTTCTTAACATAACTCATTAGGCCGCAAATACTAGGCATGAGTGTTGACGTGGTCGTAGGGAATGTTTCTGTATAGGTGTGTGTTTGTGTGAATGGGACTGAAACTGGCTGGGCCTATTAATTAGATAACTATCTTGAGAAATTGCCCATTTTCAAATAGTCGGCGTGCATTTGTGTAATTAGATTTGCTTTTCACAACATTTACGTTTATGTTTTTTTTGTTGTTGCCAACAATCGTTGATTGCATTTGTCGACGCGACTTGGCACGTCTCGACTTGGCTCGAATAACTTGAGTGATTAATCATAGCCGGACCAACAGCAACTGAAACAGAGAGCGGGAGAGGGAGAGGGAGTAACTGTGCAAGCGAGACAGCTAGACAGACAGGAACGTGTGGTAAAAAGAAGCTGAAAAAAAACGCCTTGCGGTTTGTCACAATTTATGAGGTGATAATTATTCATCGCGACCCACGAAACTGTCATAATATTGTAATTAACATTAAGACCTGCAATGAAATTAAATGCATTTCATTGCAATTGCTGTTGGCCAAACTGTTGTTGGTCATAACTTTCACCAGGCCTGCCATCTCGGACCCTAATGTGTCCTTTAACCGACCAGCATTCGTTTCCTTATTTCCAGCCGCTCAAATCGAATACGGAAATGAGCCACCGCAGCCGTCAATCGATAACATCGACGATGTTTCAAAAAAAAATAAAAGGAAAGAAAAGTGGATAAATGGGAAAAATGGCATAAAACGGAGCTGAAAAATCCACAAACTAATCACCACTAAAAGGAAATGAACAACAGACCAATGAAACCTGGCCACAGTTAAATGCTAATCCAAAGGCGATGGCAAAGAAATCAAATCTTTTGCTATGTGCAACACGAATCCTCTTACTCCCTACTTCATTTGACACCATGACAAATTTCATTTAGCCAAGAGCCCAGACCTGAAAACAGAGGATTCCAGATTTAAGATAAAGATATTGGTAACAGTAAACTGCCTTAAAAACTCTACAATTCAGTGTAAATAGGGTTTATGCAAGTCAGTAAATCAGATACTTTTGTGGGAGCTTAAGCAGTGACATACAAATTGATAAATCTATTCTAATCCTATCTATGGGAAATCTAAATTGAAAAAATTGTATAGTGAAAATTCAGTAAAATAAATCTTAGTAAGAAATAGGAACAAAATATTTTTGAGTTATATGATTTAGTGGCTAAGCTGTATCCATTTTTATATGTTAAGTATTAGAGTATTTTAGTGTTTTATAAGTAAGGATAGAACCACTTCTTTTTAGCTATTTTTCCATTCCTTTTCAAACGCCGTACTCTAAAAATGAGTAGAGGGGTCTATTTAGTATGTCTGAAGCGTAAGGTGCGTAGCAGGCAGAAGGAGGCGTGGCTGACCCAATAAAGTATATATATATTCTTGATCAACATTATTATAATTGTTAGCATTGCTACAAAATAATTCACAAGTTATTAACTAGCTTAAGCAGACTCCCACTCTCTGCGCTAATTGCGCTCAGAGATCCCTGTCGCTGTTTGTGTGAATGTTCGCGGACGCCAACAGAGCGGTTTGTGTTATTGTTCGCTGTCATCTCTAACACACACTCTCAGACACCCGCTCTGTACTCAAATTGCGCTCAGAGATCCCTGTCGCTGTTTGTGTGAATGCTTGCAGACGCCAACAGAGCGCACAAACGGTTTGTGTGATTGTTCGCTGCCGTCTCTAACACACACACTCTCAGACACCCGCTCTGTATTCAAATTGGGCTCAGAGATCCCTGCCGCTGTTCGTGTGGTTGTTCGCGGACGACAGCAGAGCGCACGAACGGTTTGTGTGTTTGTTCGCTGCCGTCTCTAGCGCACACACTCTTAGACACCCGCTCTATATTTGAATTGCGCTCAGAGATCCATGCCGCTGTTTGTGTGATTGTTCGCGGACGCCAGCAGAGCGCAGTAACGGTTTGTGTGTTTGTTCGCTGTCATCTATGGCGCCAACAAGGAGCACTCTCTGTTTACTATTTACGTGTGCTCCCGCACTCTACTCTCTGTAATTGTATTTAAATTACAGTCTGTCGCTTGCTGCTGATTCTGATCGCCTGGTGTTTCACCGAAAGAAATCTTCGATTTTGGCCATTCGCGGGTTATTTTTGCTTGACCGCTGCGATCTGCAGTGCCAAAAATCGTTAGTAAATCTTGCTGAAATACCAGGCCAACAGAAATATCAGCAGGACGCTATGCAAAAATTATTTAACGTTAACATTGATCTAACATTACCATCGAATTAACATTGCGTTAACATTAACATTGCGTTAACAATAACATTGAAATAACAGTGCGTTAACATTACGTTAACATTAAAATTGAATTAACATTGTCTTAACATAGAATTAACATTACATTAACATTAACATTAATAACATTAATTATTTTGCGTTAACTGGACTCTTGTAAATTCTGTTGTATCTTACTGTGGATTTCTTTTCGCCTGAGAATTCAACTGGGAATTTGCATATTCCAGCTAAAATACTAAGCGAACAGAACTTTCAGTAGATCTGAAATGAAAAATTCAAAATAAACAAACTGATATATTCTCACCAAGTTTGGTCTATAGCTCTCATAGGACAAATTGGTTGAAAATTGCTCATATCTATGGAATAGTCGCACTAGAAGGAGTACGGAATCTTTGACAGTCGGCTGGCTCGACTGCAGCCATTTTTACTAGTTTTCTTTTAAAAATCTATAATTTCTCACCGATTTCCTGAAAGGTAACAACATTTAGCTTTACAATTTAATTATCAGCAGTCATTTTCAAAATGCTCCCTTATTTCACATTTAAATACATAATTAGTATTGAATATTTACTTATTTGACTTTTGTAATATATTTGACAGCCCTACAAAATGGAACTAGGTGCTTGAAAACACCCTTATCAAACTGTGTACGGTTCTAAACGATATAGTAGCAGCGTGATGATTCCAACTGAGTTTGTGGATTATGTTAACATTTGGCATTTATGTTGCTTGTAATTTGAATCTCAACATGGAACTCAACACTCGGCTAGTTGATTGGCAAGGCCTTCGTCGGGCCTTTGTCCCCCTCCTTTCTTATTTCTTTTTCCTGCCCACCTTTTCAGCAGAAATTCAGAAATTGAATGGGAGTTGTGCCCTCCTAATGACATAATGGACTTTTCGCTCCATGAATTTCCCATTTTGCCATTTGCAACAGTAACTTATTTTTTTAATTTCATTATGCAACACAAAGGGCGTGCCTGAAAGTTGCAACTGGGTCTGTCTATGGCTCTTTGGACTATACGAAATGCTCTTTGGATTGGGCAAGGCAACAAAAAAAATCACACATTGTGTGCGAAATTTCAATTTATTTGTATTACAAAGTTTGAACAACACGAACCAAAGGAAGAACTAGAAATGTATCTGGACAGGAACTTTACAAAATCTCAGCCTTAACTTCAACCTCAACCACTGGTAATGTTGCCACATAACGGCTTTTTGTGGCATTCAGCTTGGTTCGTTGTTCGTCGGGGGTTGTTTGAACACTTTCTTTCTTTTGCCACAAGCTGACTTTGCTGCTGTTGCATGTGGAGGACTATGTGACTCTTCACTACCAGAAATAAAAGGGGAGTGGTTTGACGCCCAACAAAAGAGGCGCGACCATGCGGCGCCATTTACAATAAACTTGCAAGCAGTGGCGTAGTTGAGCTAGAAGGGCATGAAAAGGGTTGTGGAATTTTGTATTTATTATGAGAATTATTAATAGTTTTTATTTGGGTATTTTAATACTTACATGAAATTTAACAGTTTGTAGTTACCCTTCAAATGAAATTCCAACTACGCCACTGATCTTCGATGTATCCGTTCCACACTCTCTCAGCAGCAGCCCCTCTTCTCTTTTCCCCTACCACTCGACAGGAAGCTCACGTACTCAATGAACATATTACAAAATGCCTTCTATGGCTGTCATATGCTCATGTAACTGGCTGACAGATCTAAGGAGGAGTGAAAGAAGAGGCAGGAGACGGAGGAGGGGGAGTAAATAATGGGAGGGGTGACCATTTGGTTTGCTTTGAATTCAATTTGAAGTGGGTACGAATACTGTACACTGTGGACTGATGCTGTGCCTCCACTTCCCACTGTCACTTCCCCTGCCCTTCTTTTTCTTTTCCTCCTGTCCCTTTTGTCAGTTCACGAACATGTTGAAAATCACATAATGTGTCATTTAATAATCAAGTACAATGACGACAACGGCACACACAATGTGCAACAACTGGCAATTGGAGGGAGGTGAGGTGAGGCGAAGAAGTGGGGAGGGAGACAGAGAGACACAAAAACGAAACCAACAATATCGCCATTAGGCATAAATTTATGGGCGAGTACGAATCCCGTATGAATACACGCATACAAATATACATACACATACAACGACCGTTGGCACAATCAGAACATGAATACAAACATACTCACAAGCGCACAAGAACACATGTGCTCTATATCAAACACTCACACTCACACACACGCTTGCATTTGCACATATGAAATGAGACTGCGACTTGTCAGCAGATGAGCTTTTGTGCCCAGCGCTCTCTTTCACTCATTCGCTCTCCCTATCTGCCCAAGTCACTCCCTCTCAGTTGGCCTCCCCCCCACACTCTTTTCGTATGCACATCCCTGCGGCAGATTTTTATGCCTTTAGCTCTGTGTTTGCTTTTACCGTTCGTCGACGAAAACAAAAAAGTTAAATAAACGTTAAATGAAAAATTCAACTCAATTGAATTCGTTAGCGCGAAATGTCGTTTCTCTCGTTACTTCATCACCATGTCCTCATCATCATTATTATCTTTTTCATTATGATTATTATCTACAGCATCTCTTCTGGTTGTTGTTGTAGTTGGTGTCATACGGCCATTGTTGTTGCGTGCCTGGGAAACGTGTTGAATGAATGGCAGCCATTGGGCAGGATACTTTTGGCAGGCATTGTTAAAAGGGTCGTTTTAGACACATTAAGGTACAAACATTGCTGAGTTGCTGTGATCAGCGATCAGTTTGAGACAAAGCTACAAAAAAAGGTCACATCCTTAATAATTGTGTGCATGCTAAACTATTAGAAATGCAAATGAGCAAGCGCACTGCTTTATGCAAGCAGTCGAAAAGGTTTTTTACACTGCTTTACGTGGGAACTATTAAATCGAATTGTATCTTTTGTTTGTTAATTCATTTTAAAGATTGTAAAGCTAAAAATCTATATAAAATAATTTACAGCACAGCCAAAGCTGTTTTTACAGTGGAGTTATTTTGTTTAAAGGCTTTAAAGATAAGTAAACTAAAAAATTTATAATTTGGATAGCAAAAATTGTCACTTTATATTATTTAAACATTATAAAATATTTATAAAATATTTGTAATATTATTTTAGACTATTGCAGGCTTAAAAAATACATTAAAATTTAAGCTTTAATTAAATTCCATATTTATCCGCTCCTTCCAATTCCATCTAATCCTCTTTATAAACATTTCCAAAATACTGCCTATTATAGTTTGTATCTACACTTGAAGTTAAAGCTATTTGGACTGCAGAAATGTAACTGCAACAACAAACAAAGCGTAAATACCTGTGCCTCTTACCAAAATATATTTTGTATGGCGTCAGATACAATTTGTTGCTGAGTAATTTTATTAGTTATAAATAAACAGGGGGTTAAAAGGGCGATTGGTGGGGGGAATAGGGAGGGCCTGAAGGGTAGATGTCTGTCTGATACCCACGAATGGACGAGGCTGCAACGGAAGTTGAAAATAACCCAATGGAGCAGGTATAAAATACATGTCTGTGTATGTATCTGTAGCTGTAGCTGTAGCTGTAGCTGTATCTCTATCTGTACATATTTATCGCATAATACCGAAACAGTAGAAGAAGCAGACGATAAAGAAGTAAGAGACTTTTCGGGAAAAATGGTTGATCATAATGATGATGACGGCGCAACGACGATGATATGGCACAAATGCGCGAAATGCGAATGAATAAATACATATCTACAGCTACAGATACAGATACATATGTGTGTAGGTATGTGTATGTGCTTCTGATAATCGCTACCGTGCGGGGGCAACCAGACAAATTGCCATTTACACCACTTACAACAGCAGCAGAAGCAACAACGGCAGCAGCGACGGCGCCGACAAGTGCCAGCTACAGATACAGATACAGATACATAGATATACTAATACCAAAAGATACATTGTGTATTTATAGCCTTTTCAGCTAGCGTTGTCTCGCTTTGTCGCAAAGTGCGGCAATTGCGCGTTGCACAGTGGGCGTGCCGCTGCCTAGGACACGCCCCCATTGCCAATGGCAGACCACAGGCATAAGCAGAGCAAGAGAGAGCGAAAGGGCGAGTGAGTAAGAGATACAGGCATGTATACATAGCTGCTGCTACAGTTACAGATTGAGATACTTTGTTGCATTGTTGCTGTTGTTGCAGCCGCAGATTTAAGAAGCTGCCGTTGACGTTTTGAATAAATTTTAATTGAATTCGCACAATGAAACTGTTTACTTAACCTGCCACTTTGCCGAGATGAGCTTCAGATACAGATACAGATACATTGTATATAACTAGCGCATGTATGTGCATGCCTGTGCATGCTGCTGTGTGGCATGCATGTGTGGCATGTGGCATACAATGTGCTGCCATTTAGCTCTTGGTTTAATTACAGCTACCGAGAGATTTGAGCTTAACACTTGTTAAATACGCATGTGTGTGTGTGTGTGTGTGTGTGTGTGTGGCAGAGTGCTACAAGTTGGGGCAAGCTAATGAGTTGAATGTGCTTCAAACTAATTGCTAATGCACGAGTATGGTAGTGTGTGTGTGTGTGTGCCACAGTTTGTTGCACTTGCACTGCTGTTAGCCCTTTAATATTAACGGTTTGCCCTTAACGTTAACACTTCGCCGCTCTTAACCTCTTTGTTTAAGCGCCGTTTACACTGCGCCAAAAAGTAGTGTGCGTTTGATATGCTCCACTTTTGTTCACTGTGACAAGAGACTGCAGCTTTAACGTAATGTAGTTCTCATAAAAGATACAAAAGTATCTTTCTGGGTTAATCAACAGTCAACGCTCTCTAGCTCTATCTCTACCCCCTCTCCTTTTCTTACTGCCTTTCCCCTACTCCACCTCTACCCATTTCCCTTTCTCTTTTCGCTGATTTTCAACACCTTTTATTTTAGCTTATACTTTTCAGCTTTTGAGCCATGAATTCCTCTCCAATTCCCGCCCCTACCCCATCCCTTTGCGCTTCCGTTCGTCGGGGGAATCACGTGTCAGGTAAAATGTGTGCACAGAGCACTCCTTCATTAAGTTAATAACAGTTTTTCCCCCCGTTACTCAAACGCCAGCGAAGTACAAAATGAAATTGCGAAAATCCGCTGCACAATTTCCACTGACACTTTTCCAAAGGGGGCGGCGGAGTGGGGGGAGTGTGGGGCATGCAACACTCGCTGTGTAATTTGCCAATGCGTTGTTGGCCTTTTGATTCAGCTCAGTTTTTTTTCGTTTTTTGGTTTTCAATTTCAGCCACTGTAAAAGTATCTGAGACTGTGTTTTACATCTTGATTATCTTCCGTTTTGTTTACGCTTACACGAAGGGGGCGTGGGCAGGGGCTGCGGCGGTGTGTGTGCTTCTGTCACTCCCCCTTGACACACAATAATATTTCTATTCAAATCCATTCAAGGATAAGAAGTCAATCAGTCTTCAAAGTGCCAAGGATTTTGCACTTTGTCCAAAAATTCAAATTCTCTACGAATTTCCGAAACTGAAAACTTAATCCGTCCGAGGCTGAGGCTAAGACTGAGGCCGAGGCTCAAAAACAACCCCAAGACGTTCTGCCAAATTGAAACTGTAGCGCTTACGACCCGCTGCCGCTGCCCCCGCCACACCCTCTATTCCTCTGAGCCAACTCGAAGGCGTCTTCTGTTGGCACGTGGCAACACGGCAAGGGTTCTGGTTCTGGCCCAAAAAAACCAAAAGACGACGCCAACATGTCATTCTTGAATTTACCCTTTCGACTCAGACTGAATTGGAGACGAGTTGGCATTGCCAGAGTGTAGAGAGGGGTTAAAGGGGGGTGTAGAGGGGGTTAAGGTAGTGCGGGTACAACGGTCACATTATCGTAATCGCATCCTAATTGCGAGAAAATTACGCCCACGTGCGGCTTGTAACCTGATCAGCATCAAAGGAGCACACAGTCGATGGAATCTATTGTCATCAGTTGTTGATTTCACCGGCTTTAAGCGACTACTCGACAGTTTCGCCAGAATTCTGACTTGTCATTTGGCCTGGAAATAATTTTTATTGATTTGTTTAGCTGGCTTAAAAAGGGTTTTGTTGAAGTACTGCTCTACTACTATTTCTAGTAACAATTACTATTACTACTACTACAAAAACAACTATGACTCATATGTAGTATAATAATTCTACAAATATTATTCAAATGACTACTATTCTACTACAGCTACAACTACTTCTATTGACACTACTACTACTTTGAATATTACTACTACTACTACTACTACTACTACTATTACTACTACTACTACTACTACTACTACTATTACTACTACTACTACTACTACTATTACTACTACTACTACTACTACTACTACTACTACTACTACTACTACTACTACTACTACTACCACTACTACTACTACTACTACTACTACTACTACTTAGTTCTGATTTCGATACTACTAATCTAAGTACTACTTCTAGTATTGCTCCTACTTCTACTGTTCTCACTTATATTTCTTAGTACTACAACTAATTCTAATACTTTTTATAGTTTAGCTACTAATTGTACTACTACTTACCCCAGTAGAAAAACAAATTCTACTATAAAAAATATTACTACTACTTTTACTACTACTATTTCCAATATAGCTGCAGTATTTCACTGGTTTTACTAATCCCATCCCTATCCCTACTTATCCCTAATATTAGCGTAGCTATTTATATGTTTCTATTTCTACTACTATTCTGACTTTCATCACTTATACTACTAAATCTACTAAACAAAAAGATTGCACTTCAAATGTTTAGTTTATTAGACAAATTACCATTACCATTACCATTTAATTTGTTGAAAACGACTCTGTACAGGCGAATTGCATGAGATATAATTTATGAAGATCAAAGCTCGACTATTCCAATTTTTCGGGCTCCCCAGAGGCCATGAAAAAGCGCCAGAGAAGTGGTACCAGAACCGCCGCCAGCAATTGGCCAACAAAATAAGTCCAAAGACCGTCAAAGGATGTTTGGACGACAGCGGGAGCCAAGGAGCGAGAAAAATTCAAGCCACAACCAGTGATATGGTGCTGAAATATAGAGCGAAATGAGTTATATGGTATATGTGTAGTATAGTTGGTACTTACGGTAGTACAGCATAGTCCGGAGATAATGAATCCGATACGAAGGGAAATTGAATCGTAGGCACCCTCGCTGCGTTTGTCCCAAATGGCACAGAAGGCGAAGAGGAGAGCGGCGAGTAGAAAGAATTCAATGAAGATGACCTTATATTCTTCGATGCCAGGGCCCGCCTTGGTGAGACAAATGTCCTTGTGACCATCGGGAAATGCTGCAAAGGCCAAGCCAAAGCCAGCGAATGCGCCCAAAAGTTGACAGAGTAAATAGCACAACATGAGCTGCCATTCCATCGCACCAACGATTGTGGCACAAACACTGACCCAAGGATTCAGATGGCCACCGCTCATGAAACAAAATATATGCATCGCTGTGGCATACGAGAATCCCCAGCCGAAAGATACTTGCACCACGTGACGCGAATACTGAGCTATTGTGCAGCCCAGTGTCATCACCAGAGCTGTGCCCGTAAATTCGGCCAGGCATTTTTTGGCCAAATCCAAATCAAACTTGAAATTTCCCATTGTTTTACGTTTTATTTTTCTATGAAAACTGTATTAAATTTACAGAATTAGAGTAACTAATGTGTAAACAAAAGAGAATTTATTTCAGATTTAAAGTTTCATCTATTTGTTACGTTACCAAAACTCAATTGAAGTTTATTATATGAAAAATATATAAGCAAAGCATAAAAAAATAAGGAACGCCTACTATAGAGCTGTTCGAATTTAAAAATGGCGCGCACGATAGCTGTTATCGATAGTTCCTGCTGCGCGCTAGATAGCCACAAAGTCTGGCAGCGCTGACAGTTCGATTATTGCACATTCGATAAGTAAACGAATTTAAATAGTGAATATAATTAAAGAACATTATTTTTCACAATAATTTTCATATATTCTAGGCAAATGTTTCTGACACTATTACGATATTATTTGTGATAATTTCGGGATAAATTAATCGCCGCCACCGGCAGCTCCAGAGTTTTCGTCTTTTCCCTGCAAAAAGAGGAAACGCCAAGCGACTGCCAGTAGAATGGATGTGACTAGCGGTACGGTCATGTAGACATATATATAATCCCAATTTTCAGCTACAATTGCTGGCCAGAGTGAACGGAAGGGATTCATACTTGCACCGGTATATTCAGCCTACACAAAAATACAAATTTAATGCAATATATTTAATGTATCTTTAAGATACTTACCCCAGCTAGACTACAGGCGGTGACTGCGATGCCGATTCGCAGCGATATAGTCTCCATCATCTTCTCATTGGCCACGTTCCAGGAGGAGCACATTGCGAGCACCCAAGCTCCAGTCATGTAAAATTCCAGTAATATGGATTTCCACCACGGTTTTATCGTCACTTGAGTACAACAAAATTTTATATTTAACATTTCGCTACGCACCAAACCGTAGGAAAGTCCAAAGCCGCAAGCGGAGCCCATAAGTTGCATTAAAATGTAGAGAAGTCCATCAATAATTTCCACGTTTTTCATGATCATGGCAGCGACAGAGATACATGGATTGATATGGGCACCGGATAGTATACGAAACGCTTGCGTACTTGCTATCACTGCACTTCCCCAACTGGCCGAGTAAGCTATAGATGCTGCGGTCATCGTGCCAACGGAACAGCCAACAAATTGATAGAGCAGACTTGCCAGAAACTCCGCCAATAGTTTTACGAAAAACTCTTTATTGAATTTACCCATTGTGTTAACTAGTTAAATTCAGTTCTAAGCGCATAAAATTTTGTTTAGTTCTATTTTAGTTGTCTGTTGCTCATTAAGTGTTTTTTTTTTAATTTTTCGTAGCACGTTGAGTTGATTTGTAGCGAAAGCCTTCTCTGATTTCGACACCTGGCGGCAACATTTGAAAGCGATAGCTGAGGCCGATTATTATATTCGATAGTTACAGTGCCAGGGTGACCATGCTTATACTTTAAGTGGCAATGCCATTGCCCGTCGCTTTGCAACACTGCACTGTTGCAAAACAACCCTCACACAAAATGGCACAAACATTTAATTTTGAATTTGAGTCCGACTTCAGTCCGCAGACGTCGGTTTTGCCAAGTAAACGTGCTTCTTATTCGCGCTGTTCGTATTCTTATTTCCGTTAATCCACACACACACACATTCCTACACACATCTAATGCGTGTGTCGGCGCGCGGAAGCTATAAAATACAATAGACTAAAAGAAAAAAAACGAAGAAGAAATTCTCCCACTTGCTACGTTGCCACAACAAAAGTCCTAAATAGGCAGCGTATCAAAATTAATAATAATGCCCATGTTATTGCTCTTTGCACTACAACAATAACAACAACAATTGCTATACGTTTTTGCATCGTCAGGTCGTTATATATACTGTTAGTTTCGCTCAACACTTCATCGTCATCGTTGGCGTCACAAGGGACACTTGAATAAAAAAAGAAGAGAAAAGAAAAAGCAAAAGGAAACACACACGACTTGCGGTGGTCATTCAACAACCTCTTTTTGTGGAATAATATCGATTTTCCGTTATAACGTTATACACACACTCTGACCGAGTTTATACACACAAAGCCGCGCGCAAGCACACGCCCCTCTTCAAACCACAGACCATCCTCCCTCTTTCTCACCCACCCACAGTACCAGCAGCAAGGGTAACGGTAAATGTAACGGGAGAGTTTGACTCTGTCTCAAATGCCTATGCCTGTGTGCTGTGATTGCGACCGCGATTGTGTGTGTGCGTGCGTGCGTACATATGTGTGTGAATGAGTGAACTGTTGATGCAAAGTGAAAGTGAGCAATGTTTAATTGTTGCACATCGGGGAAATCAATTCTAGAAGTTCGCACAACTCGCATTTAGAAGCATGGTTTATTTGGCACTGATCAAATAGGGACGGACAAAACATTTAAGGTGAGTAAATATTACAAGCTTTTCCTCATGAATAGAAAAAAGTTCTGTAGTGCAATTTTTATGCGTAACTCATGTAGAGTCAACATATTGTAGAACGGACGGACTGTACGTGTTTTGGCTCAATTAGTTCAATTTATTTTTAATCCGACTTCTGTGCAAAATCACAAACAAACACACAACAAATAAAATCGCGCATGTCGTATATTGTGCGCTTAATTTGTAATTCACTTTTTTTTGTATGCTTCTTGTTGTTGTTGTTGTTTGTAGTTTTATTTCTATGCTCAGCACTCACCTTATCTCGCCTCTCCTTCGTTGTCTTTGTCTCTTTCTAGCATCATCAGAACATCCAGCGACAACAGCAGCAACAGCGACGACAGAGGCGACAACGCAAGCTTTGACGTCGCAGTTCTCTTAACGATCATTGAGTTGTAACTGTGTGTGTGCGTGCGAGAGTGAGTGTTTTGCGAAAGAGCTTGCGTCTGTGTGAGAGAGTGTTTGAGTGCTTTCCAACATGGCGGGACAAAGGCCGCTGCTAGTTCAATACACTCACACAGTGCTCACAGTTAGCTGTCTGCTCTTGTTCTTTTTATCTCAAACTTTGGCTCAAGGGTCGTCCCAACAAGTGTGTCCAGAGCAGAGTGACATTTCGCCCTGCATTTGCACAGTAAAAAAGAATGGCTTGGACATTTTGTGCGAGACAACGGATTTGGCACATATCACCAAATCCATGGGCACCCTAAAGGGCAAGAGTCCAGTTATCTTTTATCTAAAGCTGCGCCACAACAATTTGCCAAAGCTTCAAGGTTTTGTTTTTCTGGCTCTCGACATTCGTCATTTGACAATACACAACAGCAGTTTGGCAGCCATAGAGGAGAACGCTCTAAGTTCATTAGGTAAGTGCTAAGTTCAAGCATAATTAAGCTGAAAGAAAAAACAATATTAACTTTCTCTCTTTTAATTCGTAGGCAAAGGACTCACACAGCTGGATGTTTCACTAAACCAGATGAAAACGGTACCTTCTCAGGTATGGACTCGAACTTTTTTATTGCATACTTATCAAGCGCACTAATCGATAAACTGTGTTATCGTTATGGGCACGCTGCTGGGCAGCAAATTTGAAAACCAAAACAATAATCGAATTAATTCGCAGGCACTGCAACATTTGTATCACCTGTTAATCTTGAACTTGAATCACAACAAAATCACCGTTATACATAACAACGCCTTTGAGGGACTGGACACGTTGGAGATACTCACGCTCTATGAGAACAAAATCACACAGGTCGATCCCGAGGCATTCCGTGGCTTAGAAAAGTGCGTAACTTGGAAGATTTAAAGTTGAATTACATATTAATTAATATTAATTGCTTGTTTAGAAAACTGAAGCGTTTAAATCTTGGTGGCAATGATCTGTCGGTGGTGCCACAAAAGGCACTTTCCATACTGGATACGCTGAAGAAACTGGAGATACAGGAGAACAAGATACGCACAATCACTGAGGGTGATTTCGAAGGTAAATTAAATAAATTTTATATAAATTGTTAGTTAAAAAGGCTAATTTAACTATTCAACAGGTCTACAGAACTTGGATTCATTGATTTTAGCTCATAATATGATCACATCCGTGCCTGCAAATGTTTTCTCCCATTTGATTTTACTCAATTCATTGGAATTGGAGGGCAACAAGATCAATGTCATCGATAAGGATGCATTCAAGGGTCTAGAGGGTAAGCAGATAAGCCAACTAAAGAATTACAACATAATCTAATTAACTGATTTTACAGAGAATCTACAGTATTTACGTTTGGGCGATAACAATATACATGCCATACCCAGTGAGGCACTGCGTCCATTGCATCGTCTACGTCATTTGGATTTGCGTAACAACAATATCAACGTATTGGCTGATGATGCATTCACCGGTTACGGCGATTCACTGACATTTGTCAATCTACAGAAGAATGAGTAAAGCCCGCTAAAGTGCACACAATACTAATTAATTTAAATGTTTTTACTTTAGATGATTGTATACTATTGCTATCATTGTTATTATTGTTTAATTGTAGCATCAAAGTGCTGCCCAGCACACTGTTTGAGAACCTCAATTCGCTGGAGACGCTCAATTTGCAAAACAACAAACTGCAACGCATTCCACAGGACACCATGGAACCGGTCATCGATACCCTACGCATAATAGACATCACTGGCAAGTCGTGCATACAATTTTGTTTGAATATTTAAGACTAATGTTGTTGACTTTATAGATAATCCATTGAATTGCTCCTGCGAATTGACCTGGTTTCCCAAGCTGTTGGAGGATCTGAAGAACAAGGACGATGAAATGTCACAGAAGAAGAAGCCATTGTGCCACATGTCGCTGGACAATCGCGAGTATTTTGTGCAAGCGATGCCCACCGAGAAGATGCACTGCGCTGGCCTCAATGTGAGTCCCTCACCCACGAGCGGCGGTCTCATGCGGATACTGCAAGTGAACATTTTGGCCCAAATAGCCATGTTTAGCGTGGCGTTTCTGAGTAGCGTTTAAAACTGCTACTTCAAAGCAGTAGCAGCATTTAATACGCAATCGTATCAATTGCATTCACATCCGTTTAAATTCCTTTAGTTGCAAACGCACACACACAAACACATTTATATAGATGATCCCTCAGATGGATCATCATCATCAGACATAGACGAAGTGATACTTATGCCCCCCTCAAAACCAAAAACCAAATACCAAAACTAACCAAAGAACTTTTGTACGCCTACAAACCTTTTTCTGTGTTGTTGTATTGTATTTTTTATTATAGATTATAGTGAATCCGTGAATTATGCAACTCTGGCAATTGTTAGACTCAGAATGCACCCAACCAAGAGCAACAAACAACCCAAAAACAACAGCAATATCACCCGCAAGTGCCCCCCGATCGTTAACTGAATTACTCAAAATACACCCACCTTGTTGAATTGATAATTTTGATGTCAATGCCATAAAACGCGCTTTAAAACCACACATAAAGTATGATTAACAAAATACACACACACAACACACACATAGCAGTAGCCCGACAAATTACTGCTAAAAACACAAACAAAATATTAGAAAAAATCGTTCAAAATAATGATCGTTAATTGTTAACGTTAACGCTTAGCCTTGTATTAAGAGAACTAAACGTAATAGTAAAAAGTTATCAAATGGCATACAAGAATGTATCGTAGCCTAGGCTTAAGTACAACAACAAATAACAAATATTTATAGCTTATGTGAAGAATTCGAAATCGTAAACATATCTGGAAAACGTGAATTGTTAGCTGTTAAGCGATATTATTCTAATTATTATTATGATTATTGTTTTCTAAAAGAAACTTTACTGCATACACTACTCTATATGTGCTATATATACTATATATATATATATTTAAAATATCTATTTATGTACCTATCTATTGTGTGTAGTAGTTGTATGTCGTCGTCTTGTCGTTGCTGTTGTGAGATACAATCATTATAAAGTTTATTGTTCATTTAACTTTTTGCTATAAAACAAATTTTATTCAAAGCACAAAAAGCTAGTCGAAATTTTTGAAAAACTTTCTATTATTTACAAAGTAATTAATCTAATCTATGTGCAAGCACTAAAAAAAAAAAAACAAAAACAAAAATTGTACGCGTTCAAAAAGATAAATCATTTGCATCAATCAAGAAGAACTGATTATGGAATAAGTAGTTTGTACTCTTTATATGCAAGATCGGAGAAGCAGAAGTTGAAGGAAAGTTAAGAGTTTGAGGAGCAAGAAGCGGACACTTTGTAGTGCCGCATATACACACATACATATCAATTATTGTATACATAATCGTTATATATACTACTATAATGTAATATCGTAACATATCAAGGGGACTCCCAATTATAGTTGGGACTCAACTCAACTCAAACAACATTTTTAGATCTACTTTTGAAGCCACACACGAATGAAAATTGTTAATATGTTTTTTGATTACGTTTTTTTCCTTCAGATATTTGTCTAAGTATGTTTCTATATATGTACCTCTATTGAACTCTATTTTAACTAAGTTATACATACATGCATATATATAAATCTTTAGGCTATTTATATTTATATATATTTACATTTACATATTCGATTAACAAATTTTTACAAGGTCTTTCGATGTTGTTTATGCTCGTCAGTTCGGTTGGGTCAGTTAACCACTGGCGAGTTGACGCATCAGCAAAGATTAAAACAAAATATTTCCAAGAGAATGCGCTCTAAAAACCAACTCGGGTCAGTTTTGGCACTAGCTGTTCTTTTTTAAATATTTTGATAAGAGATCGCGAAACTAAATAAATCCATGAGGCAATCAAATCAATTGTTAAACGCTTCGTTGTAGAGGTCAAAGTGTGTGAGGAGAACATTATAGCTATGTTCCCACACAGACTTTGCTTTCTCAATCGAACCACCTGCGATTTGTGAAGAATAAAGAATCATATTGGTTACTAACTTGGCAACTTGTCTCATTTATTAGTCATATGGCTTTAAAGAAGAGGGTCTTGGGCAGTGGAAAGCCATTAAAGGCACTGGCAATGGGCACAGTATAGGCGCCCATGTTCCGAAAACCAATCAGATCACCTCGGTTTAGATTTGGCAAACGTAAATCATCCGAAATCTAAAAGGGAGTGACTTTGTTTAGCACGTAACTAAATTAAGAATTGGGTTTCAAACTTACCTTGTCCAACGCATCACAGCTGGGACCCCAGATCAAGCTCTTAAAAGTGGGCAAGTGCTCGGCATTGTCCTAAGAAAACATAATCATAAGCTGTAGTTGATTTCCATGGAGTTATTCCTCTATAATTACCAGGTAGTGCTCTGCTGTCACCGTCTGATGATCGTAGAGTATGCAATTAAAGGAGCCATAGACGCCATCGTTCAGGTAGTACATGATCGTGTCCAGTTTTCCAGCGGCATTGCGCACTTCCCGCTTGGCATGGATCTTACAGACGAGCGTGTAAGCAGCGGCCACAAAGAATCTGCCTGGTTCGGCTATAATCTGCACTTTATCAGCGTCAAAGTGTTTATCCACCGCCGAGTTCACCACAGTAGCTATCTATAAAAATAGAATTTTAGTTAGTTAAATACATAAATAAACTTATTTCAGCTACCTTTTTAAACTGCTCATCATCGTTGCCAGGAAAACCGCCGCCAATGTCCAGTAAATTCAGATTATAGCCCAAAAGTTCACCAAACTTGAAGATGTTCTTGGCCTTTTGTATGGCACGATCGTAAGCTTCGGATTCAGAGCAGCCAGAACCGACATGGAAACTAGTGCCGGTGACCTATAATGACGCAATTAATAAAACATATTAATATTAAAAATGATTAGATTGAAGATCCCAACTGACTCACCGTCAAATTAAGCGCTTTGGCGAGCAGCATCAAAGCCGCGGCATCGGCATCCGCATCGCAACCGAATTTATCACCCAGTGGACACTGTGCGGCCTTTGCCTCACACTTGAAGCGCACAATCAAGCTGAAAAGTGAAAACGTATGGAAAAGATTAATAGCTAAAACTGATAAGAAACTCGGATTTGTACAGACTTGGACTGGGGATAGTGTTTGTGTAGTTTGTAAATCTCAAATTCGTTGTCTACGGTGCCTTTGAGCACGTGATGCTCACGAGCGTAGTCCAAGTGACTAACGGGGCGACAGGGATTGGCAAATATAATGCGGTCAGGCGAAACACCGCTCTCTAGCACCTAGGAACATAAAGAATCAGTAATTAAATGGAAATCTAATTAAAATTCTTATAGGAAAACGATTAACCTACCAACTTGAGTTCATTTTTGGAAGCGCAGTCAAATCCTACGTCCAGTGCGGCCAGAGTTTCCACTACAGGGGAGCTATCGTTGCACTTGACTGCGTAGAAGGGTTTGATGCGCGGCAAGTGCTCCTGCCACAGTTGCAACTTGCGCTCCAACGTCGTCAGATCGCAGATATTCAACGCCTCGTCGACATTTTCCAACTCAGCATCGTCTATAATCTTGCCTATGTTCAGCTCTTTTTCGCTATAGTAATTGATTTTATTTGCCGACATCTTGTTACGTCCACAGCACTCAACGGCGTCTGATTAACTAGTCGGTTAGACGATTCCGGTCCCTTGAGCTTTGTTTTAGTCGTTATCACGAAATCGAATTTCAACAGTTTGCAAAGCATTTAAAAATTGAACTGTGCGCGTGTCCAGACAAATGTCCATTTCGGTATTACCTATAATGGGGTAGGGGTTAGGAAGAGGTCAGGGATCGCCGAACAATGCAACTCTAATTAGCGGGCAGGGAAGGTCGAAGTAATTAATTGAGTTTCCAACAAACACACGCACAAACACATGCAAACATACGTACGTGCCATGGAAATTATTTACAACCTACAATATTTGGGATCGTAAATAATTTTAATGCGTCGAGCATGTAAAATCTAATAAAATGTAAATTTTCAGCTAAGGACAACTTCAAGCTGCGCATAATTGAAGCACTTCAGGGTTACACTCACACTTACACACACACGCACAGTCGCATGTGCATTTATGCATTTCAATAACAGACTGCCTCAGGGCTGCACCATTGACAATTGGCAATAACCATAAAAGTGCTCTTGATATGCGTGGAGTGTGGGTGACCGTGCGTGAGAGGGAGAGCGTGACAGAGGGTTGGACACTTGCGTTTTGTACGCCCTCTATGGGCAATTATAAATTAAAATCAAACCATTGAAATCGATACAGCAATGGACAATTGTCAATCGTTATCGATCAAAGCTTAATTGGCCGCAGGCCGCAGTGCAGCCGTTCACCCTTTGGCCAGGTAACGCTTAGCGGTTAACCGCTTTCAATAAAAATAAAAAAATAAAAATTGTCAGCTGTCAAAAAGTTATTGAGCGATTGATACAAATGCATCAAGTCACGCCGCCGATCCGCAAATGGACAATTGGAAAATTGTAAGAACTGAAAACTCATTCTCCATTTGCAATCAAATAAATTGTGTGTGTGTGTGTGTGTGTTGTTGCTTTTATTCTTCTGCCCAGTGCAATTTGCTGCGAGTGTCATCATTCATTCATTCATTTCGTTTCATCTAAGTGTTCGTTTTTGAGTGCTCACACACACGCACACATACACAGGCATATCTATGCAGTCTCTCCCGCTCTCGTTCTCTCCCTCCACACTTGAGTTTGAGTGATGTGACAAATGTGCGTACACGCCACAAAAGTGCTTCAACTGTTTCAGTTCTCAACGAGCAGATTTACCGTTTTAAAACTGGTTTTTACAAATTTGCACTAAAATGCATTTAAATCATTTTGTAATAAGGTCGGCAAATTACAATTCAAATGTCATTAATTATTTGAGCTGCTTGTTTTTTTCCACCAAATCAAATGCTTTTATGTTTCAGGAGTCCTTGACTCAATGCGTATCCAATTCTCTTTGGAGAGCAGAACCAATTGCGGTGTAAACGTCAATCTAACAAATTTAAATCTTGCTGCATAATAATTAGTGTGCTGATCAGGTGTAAAGTTAAAAAAACTATTTAAAAATCATTTATATTCATGTTTTCTGTTTAAAGAGACATTCAAAAATAATGCGATGAAATTATTTAACTATTTAATAGAAATTTATAACATATAAAATCTTTTATTTAAAGAATCAGATTTGAGATTTCCATGTCATTTGATTGCTGTTTCTACAAGCAATTAAAACATGTTGATTTACAGCAGTAAATTGGCGCCAGACCTCAATAAAAAAAGCTTTTAAGAGAGAGGAAGAAAAGAGAGAGAGACAACGAGAGGTGGGAAGTGCCTGGGTTGAAGGGCAGACAATAGTCGCATTACCACATTAACATATTTTGTAGGCTCTCGCAAACAACACTTGCACTCAAGGGTCCACTTGAATTTTTCACACAGTTACACACACATTAACATACTGCACACACACAGTCACTCACACGCTTACTTACACATGTTTAGCATGCAAAATCTGCGCTCGGAGAATCGTTAGCCTTTTGGGTTGATTTGCCAATGTTTGTGCGCCGATGCCGACGCCGACGAAGTCATCGGGTTTTCAGCGCTCGTCTTTTTGGCACTTGCAATTCCTGGCATGACTCATGCGGCACACGACGAGCTGCACTGAGAGAAAGCGCGCTTTAAATAGGAAATAAGAAAGAAAGTATTTTATAAGCATAAAAAATATAAATAAATTAGTGTTTTAAAATTAAAAATGTTATCAAACAGAAATTAAAACGATGTCTAAAAAAATTATTTAATTTAAAAACTAAATTTGATAGCTACTTTTTTCCAGTGCACCCACAACACACACAGTTCTGGCGTCCTTGCCCCACCTGTCGCCCAATGTTGGCGCCTGTCGCATGCCACATGCCGCACGCCACACGCCGCATGCGACGAGAGCAGCCGAGGGTTAAAATCCAGTTTCTATTTTCATTTCTCTAATTTTGAAATTTCAGTGTTGTTTTGTTTGGCCGACGGAGCTGCAGCAGCCACAGCAGCAGCAGCAGCAACCACAACAACAGCAATGCCTCAACCATTACAGTAACAACAGCCACAGCAACAATAGCAACAATCAGCAAACACAACAACAACAACAATAACAATAAACAACAACAACAACAGGAACAGACATGTCCCATTTGCTGAGGCGCACCAAGAAATCCTGTCTCAAGGTGAGTTTCCTTTGTGGTTCGTTGATTTTAGTGGTTTTAGTGGTTCGCTTTGTTGTTGTTTCGCTGGTTTCGCTGGTTTCGCTTGTTTTATTGCCGCCCTCTGTCGTTGGGTGGTGCAATCAATAAAAAATCGATGACCTTTTCGGTAGCCAACGCAATATTAGCCGCAAAAATAAAGTTTGCCGCGTTTAATGTTTTATGCACTAAGTAGTTTAATAAAAGTTTAGCTAAATTATTTGTTGTTTAAACAAGTGTGTGTAAGTTTTAGCATAAGGTTTGTCTAAAAAAGCCGGTAGCGCCTGTAAATGTTTTGATGGTGGCCTTATTGTTCAATTTAACCACGTTTTGTACTTTTAACTTAAATTTAAAGTTGAAATTGATAAGTAGTTGTAAAGCTAAGTACTTAAGTTAAGTAGATAGTGATAAAATTTTAAGTTAGTCTAGCTTAAGAAACTGGAAAATATTATGTACTCTACCAAATGATGTAGTAATCAGTTTTAAAAGCTATTATAACAGTTGCTTAAGAAAAAGTTAATCAATCAATCAATCCTAGATTTGGTATCAGAACATGTATATAAGTTTCTATAATTATTTTATAATACTTATTTAAGGTTTCAAAATAAAAACCCGCCCCGCAGAACTTAAATGCTTAGATTTACTTTTTGTACTTATGTGGATGACTTCAATGATGAATTCAAAATAAATTATAGCATACTTTTCTGGGGTTTAAGGAACGGGTCGCTAAAATTTATATACTAATATTTATTTAGTATCCATATAGTAGTACTTTTAGATGCATATTTATTAATTACTATCCTGCT
Organism: Drosophila acutilabella; assembly: GCA_035046005.1. NCBI lineage: Eukaryota > Metazoa > Arthropoda > Insecta > Diptera > Drosophilidae > Drosophila > Drosophila acutilabella. Next base: position 6,364,839 of record JAWNOK010000024.1, on the reverse strand, counting down.
TAAGGATTAAAAATAGAAACTACGCATTAGAATTTTTAAATATAGCCAATTTCCCCTTATTAATTTCAGTTGCTGCGCAAAATTTCCACATCAAAGCAGCTTTTTGTGCAGCGACTAGACGAGGACATGGAAGATGAGGATGAGCAGCATGTGGAGGTGGAGGAGCTGGGTGTAGAGGGTGAGGAGCAGGTGCAGGTGCAATACATACTAGATGCAACAAACGAGAAGCAATACACAAGCAACAACAACAACAACAACAACAACAACACAGAAACATCCGTCCAATGTTTTGAATACGCCTGTGAGGCAGAAGCGCTTGAGAAGCAACAACGGGAGGAGGAGGCGTGGCACTGGGCGCTGGCAGAGGAACAGGAGCAGGAGGAATCGGTTAGCATTAAATTCGATCTGATAAACTATAAGCAGAATGTGAGATATTTGAGGCACACGCCCTCCAACTCCAGTCTCGATCTGCAGCAGGAACAACCGCAGCAACAACAACAACAACAGCAACCGCAACGCGAAGTGGCAACAGTGGCAACACCCCGTGCCACCTGCAGCGTTAGTCTTGGCTCCAAATTCGATGGGAATTATCACAATGTGATCATCATGGAACAGCCACCAAATGATGATTATCCCATTGTCAAGTGGGATATCAATGGCAACTCGCTGGATGAGGAGCCCTTCGATTTGAGGCAGCACTGGGATGCCTTCGACAGTCGCTGGCGACAATTGCAATCGTTTCAGAGCAAACGGCACTCGCAATCACTGCGATCGAGTCATCATTCCAGTGCCTGCACCCTGGAGACTTGGGTCGATGATGCTGAGCTGGGATTGTGTGATGACTCGCACAATTTGCTGCAAACCAATCACAACAACAACAACTGTAACCAATGCCTTAAAAGTTTCTAAAGAAAATACTAAAAAAAAATACTAAAAAATACTGAAAAAATACTACAAAAAAAAATAAATTATACAGAAAGTATTTCTTGTGAAAAGAACCTCAAATTTTGATGAAATATACGCAGTGCTCGAACTCACAACCTTTTTCTTTACTTTGGTAGGATAAAACTAACGATTTTGTAGCGAATTGTGCGCTTTTTACTCCCACACTCGTGAAATTGGGAAGAAAAATTCATTAACAATAAGAGAGAAACACGAACAAACCTTTCTCTGACTCGACATGCATTAAATGCACTTCAAACGATTTCGTCTGCGCTTTTTTTCAGCCCAAGTAGCGTCGAAACGGTGCTAGGTAGTGCCCAGCCGAAAGACAGTGAGAGCGAAGGAGAGGGAAAGACAGGGAGTGAAAGAGAGAGCGCGAGACGGTCACACGACCCGCACGTGCTGAACATGCGTGAGAATCGTCGAACCTTTGGCTTTCCCACGAGCCATTTCTCACTGCCGCTTTGCTGCCTCAAGGGTGAACTGAACTACGAACCGCTTACCGCTCACCGCCCTCCGCTCTCCTCGCCACCCTCTAGTGCCTCTCAGGGGTGGGTGCGTACGTGTCCTTGCCAAGTTGCCAAGAATTTTGTAACCTGAGCGACAGCAAAGTTTTTTCTTTTTTCATTTTTTGGCCGTAGCGAATCAAAAGCACTTTTCTTAATTTATATTTAGTATTTGAAAGCGATAGCAAGTCGAGTTTTGTAGCGCTCTTAGAGCGTATTAAGCATACGCCGCGTTTAACTTTTATTTTTGTCGCTTAAGGGGTTAAGTGGTGTTCAGAGGCTGAAACTAAGCACTTTTTCAAACATTTTTTTTGGGTGTTTGCAGTGAGATATTTTATTAGAACAAAAAACAGATAACAAGATTGACATTTCCTTTGTACGTTAAAATTGGTTTCATAAAAAAATTTTTAAAATTGAGCCGACGGGAGCCAATGTCCTGGAACACTAAAAAAAAAAGGACCCTCGTGTTTGACACGATTTGAGGAGAACGGATCATCTGAAATTCAAAAAAAAAATTTTTTCTGTTAGTAAACACTTCAGCCCTGAATCTGAACGAAGGAAAATCCAAAATATTGAAAATTGAATATTTGACAGCGTTTTGAATTTTTTTTGACGAAATTTTGAACTTCAAATGTCCTTAAAAAATAGTAAATGTTGAAAAAAAAAAAATCCTTCGTTCAGATTTGTCACGAGGTCATATTGAATAAGTGTTCAAAATTTGAAAACAATCGGTTCAAAACTGTTCGAGCAATCGTGTCAAATAGCTTCAAAAACACGGTTTCGAGAAAAACGGGATTAATTGCGCCGCTTCATGAGGAAATACTCTAATGAGCGGAACTTCCGAAGGCTCTATCTCTTACAATTTTACTCGGATCGGCTCCAAATTTTGGGAGAATATAGTAAACATATTGAATTAATTTATAAGCAAAAAAAAAAAAAATCGAGTTTCAAAATTTCTGAAACCCACTTAACCCCTTAAGTGGGTAAATTTTAAAAATACTTTTGATTTTACTTTAACGTTTCTTTAATTGGCAATCGTTGCCTACTTAAGTACTTTATGTCTTAAAACTAAACAATTGAATTTCTGTAAATCTTAGTTAAATTGGGATACGTAGACTTTTTATTCGAAGAATACATTTAATATGCAAAGTTCAGAAACTTATTAATTATAAAAACTTAACTTAATTTTTCATTGTCTTTAGTTTAAGTACATTATGCATAAAATCATAAAAAGATTAAAAACGATTAATTGTAGAATAGTCATTGATTGGCAATTTATTTATTTTTAGTGACAAATAGTTTATTTTAAATTAAAAGATTTAAAGATTTCAGAATTATCATCTTTGCACAAAATAAAACAACACATAAAAAATATTAAAACTGAGTAATAGCTTTAACAAAATTAAGATTTTTTGGAACTGAAGAAATTCATTTAAGCATTATACAATTCTTCTCTATACTATTTATCCAATAAATAGACTGATTAAAATTTTGTTTCGTAATTGACTTATATTTATTTCCTCTAAAGAATTTATTTTGGATCTGGAAATTGCTATTAGGAAATTGTGCCATATATTTTAGGAATATTTTCGGCAACAACTTAACTGCATAATTTCAATTTCAGATCTCTTATATTACTATTATAAATATCTTAATTATAAATTTAAATACAGAATGTTTCCTTCCTTTCTTTACCTCAAAATTAATGAATGAGTTACATCTTTGCTCAATTTAATATATTTCCCAATCAATCAAAGACTTGCTCATCTCAGTCTAAGCTCTTACTTAAATTTATGCATCAAATTCGTATCGCTCAACATAGCAAACCATAAGCTAATTTTAAATGTTAAGCGAGAATCAATTTAGAAATCAATTGATATGAATTGGGCATGCAGAGTAGGTCAGATTCAGAGGTCATAGGTCAACGCCGTCAGTGGCACCTGCTCCATAACCTTGACCTAGAAAAGGCGAGCAAACAAGAAGCAGGAGGCGCTGTTGGCACTTGTTGGAGCCGCATGCCACTTGCTACTTGCCGCATGCCACACACGCCGCACACGAGCCGGCGGCAAGAGCGACGCTGGTCGCGTGCTCCAGTTTCCAGGCAACAAGTCAACAAGGAGACGAAGTAGAGAAACCAGAAGACAATGGCAGAAGCGGTGACACAATCACAGCAAGATATCAACAACAAACGACCATCGAGTATCGCCAAAGACTAAAACTAATACTAATCATAATAATCACTGCGTTTTTTTATTCAACTCGTGTGTGAGTGCGAGTGAAAGGTGTATAGCGCTTGCTGTCCCTGTTGCACTTGTGTTGTGGTAAGTGCTGCGCTGCCTGCTCATTTGTGCGTCCAGTGAACGCGCTCTCACTCGCTCAGCTGGCTCTCTCTCACTCTTACTTGCGCCGCTTTGTGATCACAGTTTGTTTGCCACCACCAACTCAAGTTTTGTGGCACGCGTACGCACACACACACTTACACACACATACACAGTCGGGGGGTGGTTGCTGCTGCATCTTATTGGACAACCTCTGCCGCTGCCCGGCGGCAACCCTAAAAGGAGTTGGGGGTTGGAATGCACCAACGGCGGCCTGAACGTCCGTTAGTCGTGTGCTGCCAGAATCAGTCGAACGCCGTTCGCGCACACGATAAGTCACGTGCTCTCCCGATCTACTGCCGCCGTAGCAAGTTCAAAATTCTCTTCAACTTTTAACTGTCTTTTTCTGTGTGTGTGGCAAGTTTTTGCTAGTGATAAGAGCAAGCAGCTCAGTCGTGTCAACAACAATTTGTGCCAAGAACTTTTGTTTATCAATAATGGAGCACAACATGCACGTGCAACATGCGCCACCCGCGCTGCATCATTGGGGCTACGCTGCGGCCGCTGGTGTGCCAGCCATGCCGCCTGCTACGCCACAAGGTCACTGGGTGCCGCCGCCGCAAGGTCACAGCCATCAGAGCCACCAGAGTCATCAGAGCCATCAAAGTCATCACTCGCAGCACAACAGTCTGAAGCGTGCGCTCTCCGAGAGCGACTGTGACGAGCTCTACTCGGAGGAATCCTCCAAAGAACAGTGCGTATACTTAATATTTTGAGAAAGTTTTAAGATTGTTTATTAAATCGATTTCTTCTTGTGCAGAATTTCTCCAAGTGGCACCGGTAGCTGCCAACTGATGAGCAGAAAGAAGCGTCGTGGTGTCATCGAGAAGAAGCGACGCGATCGCATCAATTCTTCGCTCACGGAGTTAAAGCGTCTGGTGCCTTCCGCCTATGAGAAGCAGGGATCCGCCAAGCTGGAGAAGGCGGAAATACTACAACTAACAGTGGAGCATCTTAAGAGTCTGCAGTCTAAAAGTAAGTAACACTGGCTAACTGAATTAATCGATAGATTGCTGAATAGATAGCGGAGTAGGGATTTTGAAAGTGGTTTTGGGAAACTTTAAAGGATCTACTTTAATTTTCGGGGGGCTTTCAATTCTTGAAACCAGAGAAACCCTGTTTTGATTGGTACCTTTAATCAAGTTTAAAATTTGTGTGAAATATGGGAAGCGATTTTTCGATTATTTCTTTTACTTCTGTTTTGAATTTATCGATTTGAATCTACTGTTTCGGATTTGATAGTTAATCGTTTAAAGAGGTTGTCTTGAATGTTTTTTAGAAACTTCTTAGAATATGTTAAAAGGGACTTACCATTCAAGAGCGGGAAAATTAAATCTTTGACTAATTTTCACTTATTTACAAATTATTTCTGAAATGAAATAAAACGATTCTTCGGTTAGTCTTGTTAATCGTGAAAATAGTTGATAAAGTGTGATTAAACACTATTTTTCATTATGAAATTAAATATTTAAGTTCTATTTTGGGTAGCTTATAGAAATATGTTTCATTTTTAAAATAATCCAAGCTGAAAATACACACAAAATTTAAAGTTGTGAATAATATTTGCTAGTATTTTAGTTAATTAACAGCGATTGTAACCCTAGACATACCTAAATCCCAGTTCTCATTAACTGAACAGTGAACAGTGAACAGGATAGAAAAGCTTTTCTAAAATATAAATTTACGGGTATATTTCAATTTTTCTAAAAACTTGTGGTTTTTTTAGACACATCTTTAGACACACTTCAAAGTTTACTAGCCAAATATAGAATTTAATCACTTTTACTAGTGATTCTCCAAGAAAGATCAATTCAGAGTGAATAATCCTCGATTAATTGGCACACAATATGTGCCACATTACAATAAAGCTGGATAAACAATGCTTAACCTGTTGTGGGAAATAAACCACCGACAATTGTTCTTTTTTTAGGGGATTGAAATCATTTTTTGTTTTGGGCACGAGAGAATTTGGAATCTCGCCACTTCCCACGCTGTTGAATCGGGTGTTTGTAGCGATAATACCACCATTAACTAGAAACCACCACCCGCTTTTCGGTAAAGCCAGTGTAGTGTGTAGAGAGGTACCACCCCCCGCCCCTGACCCACTCCGTGCTTATTTCAGGGGGTAGTTTACTTGTCTGCGCGTGGGAATTATTTGATGATATTTTGTGAATTGTTATTGACTTTTTGTATCCCATTTGCAGCCCTGGACTCGTTGAACTATGATCCACAGCGCGTGGCCATGGACTACCACATCATTGGGTTCCGTGAATGTGCCGCCGAGGTGGCCCGTTATCTGGTGACCATCGAGGGCATGGACATACAAGATCCACTGCGTCTGCGACTGATGTCCCATCTGCAGTACTTCTCCCAGCAGCGTGAGATCTCCGCCAGCGGTGGTTACCAACCCAATTGCGGTGCCACGCCCTATCAGAGCTACGCCCCCGCGGGCAGCGGTAGCTCCGCGTATGTGGCGAGCACTGGAGGTGGCTACATGAATCCATCACCGCATCATGTCAGTCGCTCCAGTGTGTCCACCGCAAGTGGAGCAGGTGCCAGTGATGTGCTGCCTAGTGTGATTGGCCCACACGAGCCACGAGCAGAGCCGGCACCCCAACAACAGCAGCAGCAGCAACAGCAACAAACGACACAACAACAACAACAGCAGCAACAACAACCGCAACAGCAACAACAACAACAGCAATCGTCACAGCATTACAGCCAGGATCACACAGTTCATTCAGAGCAATCACAATCCCAGCAGCAACAGATTCCCACCTATATTGATCTAACCAACAGTCACCGCAACGCAGTCGTGCCCGCCATCACCGCAGAGAGTCTCAGCTACAGCTCGGCACCACATCCGTATCCGGTGAGCGGAAGTCAGGACTACAACAATGCCAGTGCCCTTCAGTACGCCTCAGCGAATGGCGCCAAGCCCTACAGACCCTGGGGCGCTGAGATGGCCTACTAAGAAGCTAAGCTAAGATCCCTAGCAGATCAGGATGCATTTATCATCAACAAACAGCATTAAGTGAATTTCCAACCCAGTTCTAGTCAGAATATCGGATCAAAGCCGATCATGTGTGATAGTCTTAAGTTTTATACACCAAAAACGAAGGTTTTACTTCGCCCTAACCTCACAATTGTACTATATAGTTCAGGTTATAAGCAAACTAAGTCAAACTTTTATATTAACTATACATCTCATATATTTTATACGCTACTCTTTTGTAAATAAAATGAATTTTTTAAAAATAATGTTGAAGCTTTTTAAATTAATTTGTTTTTAAGTAGAATTTAGAATAGTTATTATTATAGTTTCACGTCACCTTAACTTGGAACTACAAGAGCTGGAGTGACAAATTTCACACATTATATGTATGGTACTACAATAATTATTCTCACCAATTTTACTCCGAATCGGAAAACAATATCCTTAGATCTCACAGGACAAATCAGTCAACAATTAAAATTTGCTGTTTCTAATAGCTTCCAAACCATAAATCTTTCGATTTCGGGGTCTTTTACAGCCTTCTCGCTCTACTGCAGACTTTCTTACTTGTCTCAGGTACAAGTAACTGAGAATATGTATCAAGTTATTAAAATCAAGCTCAAAAAATCTAAATTTACCATTGTATAGTTTAGAAATAAAGAAAAAATGAGATATGGTATTAAGATCATGATAAAAATCTTGAATAGTAGTGAAGCTTAAATTTGTAGAAACTATTGGGGTTTAAAAAAACTTGATTTCGTAAAGAAAAAAAGAAGTTTATCCCTTCGCTCCTCAAAAACTGGACTACATACATTCTATTTACTAAATTTAAATAACAATTATTGTTAGGTAAAGGATGTGTATGCAAAATACGCGTGTCTACTTCCTAGTCTGTACCAATTTCCGCTCAAATACTCGTATTCATGCAAAACAACAAATCTTTTGTTTCAAACCCATTGAACTGGAAAACATAATCGCGACTAATAAGCTGCGGCCACTGTGCGCGACCCAAGGCTACCGATGACCACTGTGCACTGACCACGCTGACCACTGTCCAAGCGAGCTCATTTTTGAGGGGGTTGGGTCAAAATTTGTAATTTACATATCGACAAAAGCGTTAACCAAATGCTGAAATACCCAAAAATAAGTTAGTTAAGCCGCATAATTAGAAACAGGCTTGGCAAAGAACAGAAGTACACCAAAAAACACCCCACACCCAACCCTTAAGCCAAAAACTACAAAAACAACAATTTTCCAAATGAAACAACTGAAAATAAGAAAAACTGAAAGTAGCTTAAAGTTCGAAACTTAAAAGCAGAATTCTTAATAAAATCTACAACAGTTTTCTAAGTTCCAAATTGCACTTACTTTAGCTACCAACAAAATTGTAATAAGCGTTTCCGTGCGCAACAAACAAGTGGAAGATTATAGCAACCCTTAAGAGGGAACTACACCCAAATATCATATATTGTCATGAAACAATCTTTTGCGCATTAATTTTAATTTTGCCGGTTAAACATAAATGTTTTCAATATTTATGACGTTACCAGGATAGCGGAGGACTCTATGTGAGAGACCTTTTAGCTTTGACTTCCCACGCAGGCGAATCAGAGTTTCCACCCCACAGCAAAAATAACACAAACGGTATTAAAAAGTCCTGTGCAGTGAGGGGTGTCCTCCCCGAGATCATCAACATCATCATAGTCAACACCATCAGAGTAATATACACGTCAAAACTTCCAATTAGAGGCAATCATTTGGCTACGGGACACTATAGCTTTATTGGGGTGGTTTAGCACCGATATTTATACTGGTGACTCGAGATTTGCGTACAAAAACACGAGCACAGTCCGAAAACGATTTCATTCCTTGGATTACACTCACAGAGAGAGCAGCAAGCGAGCAGCGCTATTACAATGGCACACTGGAACGCGTGGAAGGGTGAAGCTCTCTCTCACACACACACACCCATATGCACTTACATGCATGTGTGGTGGCAAACTAAACCGCTTGAGTGGTTTATTTTTATTGCGGTTCGATTCAATTAAGTGGAATATTATGTGATTTTTTGAATGAATATTCATGTTAAACCTGTTAGGAAATTACCACATTTCCATATGCAGACACACTTGATCGATTTTTGGCACTTGTTTTGCATTGTTTGTGCCTTTATGACAACATTAGAAATTGCAGCTGGTCACATACACATATACATCTAAACACTTACATATGTGTCGCAAACTTACGTGTCCTTTTGCACGTCGTGTGTTTTTGTTTTATATGGTGCATGACGTTTATGCATCACTGACTTTTGTGCATTTACGTAAACGTTATAAATGTATCCAAAAAGGTTTTTAGCGCGTAAATATATTCAAAAACACAGCAAATGCCGCACTTTTCCTCAAGTGTCAACACATGTGTAAACACTCACACACACATACGATAATCAGATCACGCATACATCAACAAGTTAGAGAAGAGCAGAGCGCGCACCGGTCAATGCGAGAGAGTTTCGATAACTTTGTTTTGTTTATCGCTGTGAACGAGCATGAAAATTTGTTTTGATTTGATATTTTGTTTTTTTTTTTCGTAGTATTTGTTGAAACTATCGAAATAACAAATGTTATTTTGATTGTCGGTCGTAGCGTATTTATTATTTGTTTATAAAGCTGCACGCGCATATTGCACCGGCATAGCACCAAACCACCTACCACTGTGATGTAATGCCAAAGATGACTTTAATAAAGATGTGAACTTAACGCACGTTGCGCGCTCATTACAAATGTGGGCCAGTAAACTAATGACGCCGCCGTTGACGACATTAATGCGCGGCCGGGGACTTGTCAAGATGTACACGCGATGCAGCTGCACCAAGCGTAAGAAAAAAAGCACAACACATATATTATTTTTTAGCTTATAATTTTATATTATTCAACAAATTCAACACACACACCCAATGAGGCTTAGTGCCAGGGCACCTGGTTGCCAATAGTGCCCTTCTTGTAGAACTTGGCTGTAGCCGAGGCTGTGGTGGCCAGCGTTGGAGTCGTCGGATTTGGTTCATATGTTGGTCCACTTCCCTCGGCCTTAAGCACAGCTGCACACTTCCATTGTCGCGTGTAGTTCATGCGCCAAATCCGCACACAACCATCATCCCCAGTCGAGATGAGCATGGTGGCCAGCATATTCCAGCAGACGCGCCAAACAGGGCAGTTGTGCTCACTAAACTTGAGTGTTTGCAGCTCGAGTTTGGCCTTGCCCGCGGCATCTCTGTGAGAAAGAGAAACAGTTAATGCTTAGTCTTTTCTTTACTCTTATCGTTACTCTTACGTCACGCCGCGTATGTTGACTATATAGAGATCCTTACTGGCTACGGCGAGCATGTGGAAGGTGCGTCCAGCGTTGGGTGCAAAAGCAACGTCTGTGACCGGATCAGTTATATCGTTGACAGTCTCAATTTTGACACATTTACGTGCATTTTCACTGTAATCAAAGAGGAACACTTTGCCCGTGGGCGTGGCGGACTCATCGCTGCCCGCCTGCAGACAATTTAGTAATGAGTCCTAGATATAATAGCTAATCATAAACTCACCGCTAGCAGCTGTGTGACCATATAGGTAGATGTATTCCACGACAGGCAGCTGAGTGACAATTTGTTGGCTATCTCATGCTGCACTGGCCACTGGGATAGATTCATTATATCGGGTGCTTCGTAGATGCGTATAATTCCATCCGCTGAGGCGGTGGCCAAGAGCAGACCCAGATATTTGGGTGCAAACTCCACGTCCGTAACGCTGGTGCGGGAATCCACCAGCGTAGTGCGTCTCACCCAGCGTCGTGTCGGTGCATTTGTTGTGGATACCTTTTCACCCATGACCTCCTCCCAAACGGAAGCGGTGCGATCGAAGGAGCAAGTGGCTATAACTTGGCCAAATTCTGGATTAGCCCACGACACACGCCATATAGAACCGGAATGTGCTTTCCAACTGCTCGTCACAGCCCACTTGCCCTGCTCGTCCTCGTCCCATATCTGCAACACACAAATTGTTTTTGCATGAAATCAAACAAAGGCGCTGAGAGAATTTAATTTTTTACCTTTACTGTTTGATCGCTGGAGCAAGTTGCCATTCGGCGACCGTAGTAATCGAACACAACGTCGTGTATAACATCTTTGTGGTCGGCAATGATTGGCTCTACATCAAACATGTTTGTCTGTTTTTATTTAATTTAGAAACCAACGCAAAAAAATAAAACGCGGCTACAGCAAATGTTGCCGAATGTTGTGGTCGACGGCAGCTCGTTTATTTAGCTTAGGTTGGCAGCCCTCATTTGTCGTTTTGCAGCACTTGTTGCCGCTATCGGTCATGCGATTATTGGCAATCGTTATCGGTCGCTGCCTAAAGAGAATCGGATTCATATTTACGCGTATAAAAACCACTGATAAAGTTATAAACAATTGCAAAATATGTGCATTAACATAAGTGTCACATTCTTTGAATGCTAAGCAAGTGCCGAGCGCAATGTGTCAATTGAATTGAGCTAAAAACGTGCCGCAAACAGAAAAAGTAACCGCAAAGAAATCCACCCACAACAACCACAACCCAATTGGACAACTTTATTTTGTGGCCGGATAAAAACAGTTATAGACAACAAAATTGCTAACAAAAAGAGACGTGCAAAGCGCAACACAATGGAGAAGAGTAAGTCAACGGCCAGTCGAAGTGTTAATCTAAGCACCAAGTACCCAATTAATGTGCGATTAGTGAATTTTCATACATAAATATGTGCATTTGTTAATGCCTTACAAGGGGCCAAAGCACGGGTTATTCACCTCAAGCAGAGCACTCGGCGAACAAGCAACTTGCATAAATCAACATTCAAATAACGGTGAATCTAGTTGCTTAACCGTGTGAATGTGTGTGTACAATAATTTGTTGATTAATTGAATATATATTTTGCATTTGGTCAGCATAATTTCTTCAATATGTTTTTCTCTCTCGTGGTCTCTCTCTCAGTGCGCGCTCTCTTTCTCTCACCGCTTGGGCTGACCTTGATTTCTATTGGGCTCGCATATCGCGCGATGTCCGCATGACACTGTATGTGTGTTATGAGTGTATGTGTATGGGAGTGTTCATGGGTGTGTGTGCGTGTGCTTGTGCATGTAATTCTTATGTATGTTTATATCTTGCCGTGATTGTGAGTGTGTTTGTGTGCCTCGGTTGAATTGTTGTGGGTGGGTTTCAGAATAATTCTCTGAAAAGCAGTCACAACGAGCCGGCTTCAATTACTTAATAGTTAATTTAGTTTATCTGCTGTAATTGAAGCTGGACCGTGAGACGCTTGCCTCAGCAGCAGTGACGTCGCGTATAAGCCTCCAAGCTGATAAGATACATTTTACACATGTACGCAAGTGCACACATATCAATTCCCAGACGTCTCAAGTATAACGCCACAAAAAAACACGCGTCCACAGCTTACGCCTAGTGATAATCCATAAAAAGATGGCCACGCGCCAAACATGAATAATTTGTCGTGGTAGCTGAAAATATACAATGTAGACATTGATAAGAATTCTTCCGATTGGTAAAGCCGAATTGTTGTTACCACTTACCAAAAATAAAAACAATACATAAACAAATGGAAAATCACGCAAACAAATGTATTAATCATAGACGCCAGCCGGTATATTGATTATTGTGCTGGCTCATAATAGAAATCGTAAGATGTTTGTGCGTCTTATCAGCTGGCTGGAAAGAGTCTTTAGTGACTTTAAAAAAACCTCTGGTGATTTCAAATAAAATTGAACTGATGCCATAGCAATGTAGCGTTGGCGTGATCTGTTCGTGAGCAGCGTTTGTTTTAATTTGATTACACACACACAGAGACATGCGAATCTAAATCACAAGATAATCAATTTTTTGCTCGTTCAAGTCATTTGCAATCAGTTTCCTTTATTTGTTGACGTCCAGTCTCGAGTGCAATTTCGGTTTGTTGTTGTTGCTGCTGCTTTTTTAATTGTAATTGTTGTAGTTGCTGCAGTTTCCTTGATTGCGTTCGTGTTATCATGACCCTGAACGATGTCCAGTAAGTGCATCATGAATGTCAAGATTAATTTTTAGTTACGCAACAACAACAACAGCCTTGACATTGAAAGCGGAGCAGCAAAAGTGCGCGTAGGTATGTGTGTGTGTGTGTGTGTGACAAATAGAGAGCGAGAGAGATGCGTGTGAGAGCAAAATACCAAACTTGCTTGTTATCGATTTAACAAATGTTATCGAAGCTTAAGCGCCAAGCCACAAATTCAATGTAAGCAGCAAAGAAACAAAAATCTTTTCTTAGACCCCGGAGTTAAAAAAAACAGAGGTGTTTATTTGTTTTGACGGCAAGTATATGCGCAGTATGCTAAAGCTGGCGTGGGCAACACCTTAAAGTCTTCAAATTATTCCTAACTAATACATTAATTAGTTCTGAACACTTGTAATTATATTAAATGTACAACATTAGTGTAAATAATGCTTTGAAATAATTACGAGGTCTTCTCAAGCCGGCGTGCTTGACCTGCAAAGCCCTTTGAGCAATTTACATACACCAAAAGAGAATGCAAACACACACACACTCACACACATACAGCCACCTGCTGCTGCTGTTGTCGACGCAGACTTTTGGGCATAAGCATAAGCACTTGATTATTGATAGTGACAGCGACGCCGACTGCGGCCCAGTGGGCAAAAAGCAGAGGCAGCGATAGTGTACGACGCATTGTGGAATCGCCTTCGTTGACCAGTCGCATTCCAATCGTCGGTCAATCAAGTAGCAATCGTGCGTAAACTTGTTGCTTCACGTCGTTGCGTGGCGGGCGCGTTTTTTAACACGAGCAAATAAATCAAATGCAATTAATTGCCAAATTAAATTGAAGCAATCGTGGTAAAAAATAATTAATAATTGCTCGCTATACAATTGAAAATCTAATTAACTTTAGCTGTATAACGTGTTATTTGTGTATTTCTTATCGGCAAATCAAGAAGTGGGCACTTCTTACTTAATCAGGCCATATTTCTAAGATTTGTGTATAGAAAGTTATTGAATTTCTGAACAGTGTTTACACTAGATATCGTATTGGATTGCATAATAATACAAGTTTCACACATGTGTGTCTATATTAGATGTTTCTGGGTTTTGTGTCTTTGAAAAAATACAAAATATATACCCTGGCACAGTTACATATTGTAATGGTTAAAATCGTTGACCTCTTCGATACACCAAAGCTAATTTGCATGCCCACAAAGCTGCTGCTGTCAGTGGTATTATTCATGTCTTTTTTTGCTTTAAATTTTGAAACGTAGTACTTTGTACCACCGATTTGGGTTAAAACTGCGATTTGGATACTCTTTTACGTAGGTTAATTAATTAATTAGAATTAGGGGAGAATGAATTACTTACTTAATTCTTGCAAACTTATGTCAATTTTTCAGCAACTTTGTTGGCTAATGTAAATTGGAAAACTATCCAATCTTCATACATATTCAGTTCAATTTTACAGGTTTAAATTAAGTTTGACATTGAACTACAAAGTAGTGTTTAAAAATACATCAAGTTCACCTTTAAATACCGAATCGATGAGAATCTGAGGTCTTGTACCTACTTATATAAGCTCAGTTCGTTGTTGCTAACAAGTGATAAGCAAAGTACTTGACTAAAAATGTATATTAATCAAAGAGTATTGAAGATTCGCTTAAGTCAATTTATTATTAATAGGTTTTTTGTGTTCGTTTTCTTGATTGTTTCTTTTTACATTTTATTTATTTTTTGGAAACTAGTTTAGCGGTAATTATGCATTTAAGTTATATGATTTTGATTTTTTGGCTTTGCTTTGGCATGCAAATTCGTATGCCAATACGGGGATAAACCTTTTGAACTTACTATGACCTGCTGCCCCATAATTAAGTTATACTTTTTGTTTAATAAATATTAATGTGAAGAATGCAATTTTATAGCTTTAATTTGGATGTACTAGCTAATGTTTATAGCATTAATAATCAGTCTGGCGTTTATAACATTTCTATTGAAATTGCTCTTTGGTCGCGGAAGCGATCTCGAAAGACAAAAACCCCAAGAAATCCCGACTAACATCGACCACAACAGTCAAAGTAAGAATTGTATGCTTTTATTAACTTATTTAACTACCTAAAAAAGCTAAATAAAGGGTTCTGGTAATTGTATGGCTAAGCAAAACTAGTTTTGAGTTCAGCTTTTAAGAAAAAATAAGAGGTGTGTCTGGGAGAATTAAAAAATTAACACTTTTTTGAGATTTAAGTATTTTATTTGTCGTGTTTAATTTGGTAACTGGGCACAAACGAGTCGAGAATCTCCCATGCAAGGTTCTTATTAATTATACCTGTGTATATTTTATTGTTTAATTTACTTAATTGTTTATATTTCTTAACATTGCAGACAACTCCAGTGTTATTGCGGCTACAGCGACAACATCGTCAGCAACAAACACAACAACAACAAAATCTAGCACGGAGCAGCAACAACAGCAGCGTTTTCAAAAGACGAGCATTAAAAAAGTGAAATTCTCAAGCGAAAGTCTTAAATCCTCCGACGTTGATAATCTCTGCGAGCAGTTGAAGGATAACGTTTTGAGCGATTTGAATAATTTTAATATCAATAATAATAACAACAATAATAACATCGATATCAAATACAACAACAAAATGAGCGAGCAGGAGACAACAACAACGACGGCGGAAACAGCTGATACAACCGATGGTGAACGCCCAAGCTTTTTGGTAATATTTATAGCTGTTTGATAGCATAACAATTGCTGCTATTAATAAATGTAATGAATTTTACAGGTGGGTGACGAAATCGATGAAAAGGAGGCCATTGAAGCAGGTGAAGCAGGCGATGAATTTCCGCAGAAAATGCAAAGCGATGTGCGACAAAATGGCGACATTACGGAGCGTCGCAAGCGTCTTAGGTTAGTTCCGAACAAACGCAACAACAACAACAACCCTAACGACCATCATAAATTAACTACGTCATTGTTGTTATGACTGTTGCCGACGCCAAACAAATCGCGCGAGTTTCACCGACAGAGATAGCAATACTGAAAACAACGTGCAGCGGCAGAGCCAAAAGTTTTCATCTTAAAGAGCTTTCAAGAGAGAGCAGCAGCAACTGAGAGAGTGACCGTGTGCAAGAGCGGCAACTTCATGAGTGGGAGAGCGGAAGAGTGAGAGAGCGAGCTGCAGGTGCCTGCAATGCACTGTGGGAACTGTTGAGTTTTTGTTTATTTTCATTCATAACAACAAATGAAGCCGCTGTCAACAGAGGTCAACTTCTCTTACGACGCTTTCTCTCTCTCCCACTCTACCACACACAGAGTCCACTCTCTTAAGAAAGTGTGTGTGTGTCGTTTGAATAACGGCGTCATCACGCCATGGTCGGCTTGCTGGCTGTGGTCTCAAGCTGCTGCTGTTGCCAGTTTTTAAGCAACTGTCGTGGCTATCGGACGTTAATATTTTATTCTCCTTAACGCGTTGAGCTCATTGCCCAAAACATTTGTCGCGTGTGATTTTGTTAGCTTTTCTGACCTGCTGGCATTAGTTTTTATTAGTTTCATTTACACGCTTTTCATTGTATTTCCAACGGTGAAAGTGTGCTGGCAACAGCAGAAAAAAAGTTAATATTGATTTGTAATTCGATTTTGGAATCGATGCGCTTGCATAATTAGTAAATTAGAAATAAGTCGCAGTTATTACACAAAAAAACTTAAACTTTGGACTCGTGAATGATATTAGCCTTGATTGCATTGGTCAGAATGCTAAAGCGTCGCGCCAGCAAACGTTTTGTGCTTGTTGAATCTGGCGAAGAGCCACAGTCAGCTGGAATGATGAATTCCAATGATAATGGCCCAAATACCATACCCCAAATTGTGGCCATTGATCAATGCAATCATGATGACACCAATAACAACAACAACGACAGCAGCAATGAGATTAACAATTCGTCATCGGCAACAGCAACAACCAACTCGTTGCTCAGTGTACAAAGCTCCACCGGCACATTAAAGTAAATCACAGCGCAAAGAATTTTTATAATTCACTTGCTCATTATTATTTTTATAGCAAGTAAATATAATTGACTTATAAATGCAAAAAGCGTCCTCTATTTAGCGCTCTCTGTGCTCACACATATACATATGTGTGTGTTTGTGTGTGCAGGCGAGCGGTAGAATGAGAGCGTAAAGTAAACAATGTAAAAGCTTTAAACCGGTTTGCCAAAAAAGCGCCACACTTCAAAGTTCGCTCTCTCGTCCTCTACTCTCTCTCTTTCTTTCTGTCTCTCTCATGTGCTCATCTAACATTGACCCAGACACGCACACTATGCAACACTATTGAGAGCACGCATTTAAAATGACCTCAATAGTGGGTGGAAGTGGGCGGCATATATAAATTTATATTATAACACTTTTCAGTTAATTAAAAACTGTTTATTTTACAGACCCAGCATGTCCCGCGGCACGGGACTGGGCCAGGAGCGAGATCAATATCGGGACTTTCATATTGCCACCACGGAGGAGTTTGTTAAACGCTTTGGCGGCACTCGTGTGATAAATCGCGTTCTTATCGCCAACAATGGCATTGCGGCGGTCAAGTGTATGCGTTCCATACGCCGTTGGTCCTATGAGATGTTCAAGAACGAACGTGCCGTTCGTTTTGTGGTTATGGTCACACCCGAGGATCTGAAGGCCAATGCCGAATACATTAAAATGGCTGATCATTATGTACCTGTTCCCGGTGGCTCCAACAACAACAACTATGCGAATGTTGAGCTCATTGTCGATATTGCACTTCGCACTCAAGTACAGGTGAGTTTTCGTTTATTTTTTTTGATTTTTATATTCTATTTTGCTTTACACATTCCAACGACCTCCTAAAAAAATATAAAAAAAAGTCGTATGATTTTTGTTTACGTACTCGTCGACAACTCGTAACGCCCTTAGAACTCTAAAGCTGCGTGTGAGTGTGTGTGTTGTGTAGGCAAGGGCGGGACAGCAATAACTAGAATACACTGTGCAACAAAGTAGGGCTATAATTTTAAAAGAAATAGTTGTAGATTTGAGCTTAAACTGACGGAAATCAATAGTTTTCGAGGAATTCTTCAGCCATGCTTCCTATGTCTCTTTCTTTCTCTTCTTCACTCAGCTTCCCCTTCTCCTTTTCACACGCTCTCACGACTTATCACTTTGAACCTTAGCTTGGGAACGAAACTGTTAGCTATTTACGGACCCTTAGCTTATTACAAAGTTTTGACCTTAAGTACACGACTTTCAAGTGCTCTAAGTTTATACAATTTGCATGTTTTATATTGGTTTTTAAGTAAGAATTGTGTATTTTACATAATTTCTGTCAGGTGTAAGCAAAAGGTTCAAGAAAGGAACCTCAAAAATACGGATTCTTCCTAGTTTTTAGTCTTATCTGTTCCAATTTTCTATCCCCTCTTTGAAACGCTAATAATTCAAACTGATTTCGTTGTAGGCCGTCTGGGCAGGCTGGGGACATGCGTCGGAGAATCCGAAGCTGCCGGAACTGCTGCACAAGGAGGGTCTAGTGTTTTTGGGTCCACCCGAGCGTGCCATGTGGGCGCTAGGAGACAAAGTGGCCTCCTCCATTGTGGCACAAACGGCCGAGATACCAACATTGCCCTGGTCCGGCTCTGATCTGAAGGCTCAGTACAGCGGCAAGAAGATTAAGATATCCAGTGAGCTCTTTGGGCGTGGCTGTGTCAACAATGTGGAACAGGGTCTGGCAGCAGTCAGCAAGATTGGTAAGTCAAAAAACTGATTGGAAAGGGCTTGGTGTACTGATCGAACTGTTTTTAGGCTTTCCTGTGATGATCAAGGCCTCGGAGGGAGGCGGTGGCAAGGGTATTCGTCGTGTGGACACGGCAGAGGAATTTCCCGCACTTTTCCGTCAGGTACAGGCCGAGGTGCCCGGCTCTCCCATCTTTGTGATGAAGCTGGCGAGTGGAGCACGTCACTTGGAGGTGCAATTGCTGGCGGATCAGTATGGCAATGCCATTAGCTTGTTTGGACGTGATTGTTCCATACAGCGACGTCATCAGAAGATCATCGAGGAGGCGCCAGCAATTGTCGCTCAACCGGAAGTCTTTGAGGACATGGAGAAGGCAGCGGTGCGTCTGGCCAAGATGGTGGGCTATGTGAGTGCAGGAACTGTGGAGTATCTGTACGATCAGGAGGGCAGATATTTCTTCCTCGAGCTGAATCCACGTCTGCAGGTGGAACATCCCTGTACGGAAATGGTTGCCGATGTGAATCTGCCCGCCTGTCAGCTACAGATTGGTATGGGTATTCCCCTGTATCGTCTGAAGGACATACGTTTGCTGTACGGTGAATCTCCATGGGGTTCATCGGTCATTGACTTTGAGAATCCACCGAACAAGCCCCGTCCCTCGGGACATGTCATTGCCGCCCGCATAACATCCGAGAATCCCGATGAGGGATTCAAGCCCAGCTCTGGTACGGTACAGGAGCTCAACTTCCGTTCCAGCAAGAACGTGTGGGGTTACTTCAGTGTAGCCGCCTCCGGAGGATTGCATGAGTTTGCAGACTCGCAGTTCGGTCATTGCTTCTCCTGGGGCGAGAATCGTCAGCAGGCACGAGAGAATCTTGTGATTGCCCTCAAGGAGCTGTCGATTCGTGGTGATTTCCGTACCACCGTCGAGTATCTGATCACACTGCTGGAGACGAATCGTTTTCTGGACAACACCATAGACACCGCCTGGTTGGATGCACTGATCGCGGAGCGTATGCAATCCGAGAAACCGGACATCCTACTGGGTGTCATGTGTGGAGCTCTGCACATTGCAGATCGTCAGATCACCGAGTCATTCTCCAGTTTCCAGACCTCACTCGAGAAGGGTCAGATCCAGGCAGCCAATACTCTGACCAATGTGGTCGACGTGGAGCTGATCAATGGTGGAATCCGTTACAAAGTCCAAGCCGCAAAGAGTGGACTCAATTCCTACTTCTTGCTGATGAACAATTCCTTTAAGGAGATCGAGGTGCATCGTCTGTCCGATGGTGGTCTGCTCATCTCCCTGGAGGGTGCCTCCTACACCACCTACATGAAGGAGGAGGTCGATCGCTATCGCATTGTGATTGGCAATCAAACCTGTGTCTTTGAGAAGGAGAATGATCCCTCACTCCTACGCAGTCCCTCTGCCGGCAAACTGATCAACATGATCGTCGAAGATGGTGCCCATGTCGCCAAGGGTCAGGCCTTTGCCGAAATCGAGGTCATGAAGATGGTGATGACGCTGACCTCTCAAGAAGCAGGCACAGTCACCTTTGTGCGTCGTCCGGGAGCAGTGCTGGATGCAGGTTCATTGCTGGGACACCTGGAACTGGATGATCCTTCGCTGGTGACCAAGGCACAGCCCTGCAAGAGTCAGTTCCCACAGCCAGAGAATGCACCCATCCCAGAGAAGCTAAACCGCGTGCACAACACATACAAGAGCATACTGGAGAACACCTTGGCGGGTTACTGTCTCCCCGAGCCCTTCAACGCACAGCGCTTGCGGGACATCATTGAGAAGTTCATGCAGAGTCTGAGGGATCCTTCGTTGCCACTGCTCGAACTGCAGGAGGTGATTGCCTCCATCTCGGGCAGAATCCCCCTCTCCGTGGAGAAGAAGATACGCAAACTGATGACCCTCTATGAGCGTAACATCACCAGTGTGCTGGCCCAGTTCCCATCCCAGCAGATTGCCAGTGTGATCGATAGCCATGCGGCTACATTGCAGAAGCGTGCGGATCGTGATGTCTTCTTCCTGACCACCCAGAGCATTGTCCAGCTGGTGCAGCGCTATAGGAACGGCATACGTGGTCGCATGAAGGCCGCTGTCCATGAGCTGCTGCGTCAGTACTACGATGTGGAGTCCCAGTTCCAGCACGGACACTATGACAAGTGTGTGGGACTAGTGCGGGAGCATAACAAGGATGACATGCTGACGGTGGTCAACACAATCTTCTCACACTCGCAGGTGGCCAAGAAGAATCTGCTGGTCACGCTGCTCATCGATCATCTGTGGGCCAATGAGCCGGGACTAACCGATGAGCTGGCCAACACATTGAGCGAACTCACCTCCCTGAATCGTGCCGAGCATTCCAGGGTAGCGTTGAGATCCCGCCAGGTGCTGATTGCCGCTCATCAGCCAGCCTATGAGTTGAGGCACAATCAAATGGAATCCATTTTCCTCTCAGCTGTGGACATGTATGGTCATGACTTTCATCCAGAGAATCTGCAGCGTTTGATTCTGTCGGAGACCTCGATCTTTGATATACTCCATGATTTCTTCTACCACTCGAATCGTGCGGTCTGTAATGCCGCCCTGGAGGTTTACGTGAGACGTGCCTATACCTCCTATGAGCTGACCTGTCTGCAGCATCTGGAGCTGTCAGGAGGTTTACCCCTGGTGCACTTCCAGTTCCTGCTGCCCACAGCGCATCCGAATAGACTCTTCTCCCGCATGAGTTCACCCGAGGGATTGGATCATGCCGCTGCGGAGACTTTGGGCAGCTCCTTTGTGCGTACCGGTGCCATAGCTGCCTTTGATTCCTTCGAGCACTTTGAGATGTATTCGGATGAAATTCTTGATCTACTCGAGGACTTTGTATCGCCCGCTTTGGTTAGCGCCAAGGTCTTGGAGGCGGTGGAGGCAGTGGATTCCATTTCGGATAGTCGTCACAGCACCTCCATCAATGTCTCCTTGTCCGATCCCATTACCCGAGCCAATGCCGCCGAGGAGGCCAAGTCCACAGAACCAATTCACATCATTAGCGTTGCTGTGCGGGAGACGGGTGAAATGGATGATGTGCAGATGTCGCAGATCTTTGGCAGCTACTGTCGGGAGCACAACGAGGAGCTGTTCCAGCGACGTATTCGTCGCATCACCTTTGCTGCGCTGAAGAAGCGTCAGTTCCCCAAGTTCTTTACGTATCGGGCGAGGGATAAGTTCGAGGAGGATCGCATCTATCGTCACTTGGAACCGGCGTCTGCCTTCCACTTGGAGCTGAATCGCATGAAGACCTATGATCTGGAGGCACTGCCCACAGCCAATCAAAAGATGCATCTGTATCTGGGCAAGGCAAAGGTGTCCAAGGGTCAAGAGGTCACCGACTATCGTTTCTTCATACGCTCGATCATTCGTCACTCGGATCTGATCACCAAGGAGGCATCGTTTGAGTATCTCCAGAACGAAGGTGAACGTGTGCTTCTCGAGGCCATGGACGAACTGGAGGTGGCCTTCTCTCATCCACATGCCAAGCGCACTGATTGCAATCACATTTTCCTCAACTTTGTGCCCACTGTCATTATGGACCCCGCCAAGATCGAGGAATCTGTGACCAAGATGATCATGCGTTACGGTCCACGTCTGTGGAAGCTGCGTGTGCTCCAAGCTGAGCTTAAGATGGTTATACGTCAGTCCACCCAATCCCCAACGCAGGCGGTGCGTCTCTGCATTGCCAACGACTCCGGCTATTTCCTGGACATCTCCATGTACACGGAGCAAACGGAACCCGAAACGGGCATCGTAAGTGGTGACACTACCTCCGGGGTTAACAGTCAATTCATGCTCTGCTCTTTTACAGATTAAATTCAAGGCCTATGGTGAGAAACAGGGATCACTACATGGCCATCCCATCTCCACGCCGTACATGACCAAGGATTTCCTGCAGCAGAAGCGTTTCCAGGCGCAGTCCAATGGCACCACCTATGTCTATGACGTGCCTGACATGTTCCGCCAGATGACCGAACGTCACTGGAAGGAATTCTCCAAGGCGCGTCCTTCGGTGGACATACGCATACCAGATAAGATATTGCTGGAGTGCAAGGAGCTGGTGCTCGAGGGTGACAGTCTGGTGGAGATGCAGCGTCTGCCAGGCGAGAATAATGTATGTATTCCTCAGCCTAATCCTCTTTAGCAGTTCCCTTTCACTGTCTAATCTTTGTCTTGCAGTGCGGCATGGTTGCTTGGCGCATTATCTTGGCTACTCCAGAGTATCCAGCTGGGCGTGAGATTATAGTGATTGCCAACGATCTGACATATTTGATAGGTTCCTTTGGCATCAAGGAGGATGTGCTCTTCGCCAAGGCCTCACAGCTGGCACGACAACTCAAAGTGCCACGTGTAAGTTGAAAGTGTTACAGTTTCCAAGCCAATTCCAGCTCACTTTATATTCTACTCCCTTACAGATCTATATATCGGTTAACAGCGGTGCTAGAATTGGACTCGCCGAGGAGGTGAAAGCCATGTTTAGAATAGCCTGGGAGGATCCCGAAGAGCCAGACAAGGGTTTCAAGTATCTTTATCTGTCCACGGAGGACTACGCCAAGGTGGCCAATCTGAATTCGGTGCGTGCTATACTCATCGAGGATGAGGGCGAGCAGCGTTACAAGATCACCGACATCATAGGCAAGGACGATGGCTTGGGTGTGGAGAATTTACGCTATGCGGGTCTCATTGCTGGTGAAACAAGCCAAGCTTACGAGGAGATTGTCACCATTGCCATGGTCACGTGTCGCACCATCGGCATTGGCTCCTATGTCGTGCGACTGGGACAACGTGTCATTCAAATCGATAACTCCCACATTATACTCACAGGCTATGCGGCTCTGAATAAGGTAAGTTAAGGAAGCTGCTGTCGTCTTCACTGGCACTAATCTCCATCTCTTACTCCTCTAGCTGCTGGGACGCAAAGTTTATGCCTCGAATAATCAGCTAGGTGGCGTCCAGATCATGTTCAACAATGGTGTAACCCATAAAACTGAGGCTATTGATCTGGATGGTGTCTACACCATTCTGGACTGGCTGTCCTACATTCCCGCCTACATTGGCTGCGATCTGCCCATTATAATGCCCAACGATCGGGTCGATCGTCCTGTCGACTTTATGCCCACCAAATCACCATATGATCCACGCTGGATGCTCGCTGGTCGTGTCAATCCCGTGAATGCCAATGATTGGGAGAATGGTTTCTTCGATCGCGATTCATGGAGTGAGATTATGGCACCTTGGGCCAAAACAGTGGTCACCGGTCGTGCTCGTCTTGGTGGTGTGCCGGTGGGTGTCATCGCTGTGGAGACACGCAGCGTTGAGGTGGAAATGCCCGCGGATCCAGCCAATTTGGATTCAGAAGCCAAGACACTGCAGCAGGCAGGACAAGTCTGGTATCCGGATTCATCGTACAAAACGGCACAAGCCATCAAGGACTTTGGACGCGAAGAGTTGCCGCTGATTGTGTTTGCCAATTGGCGTGGCTTCTCTGGCGGCATGAAGGACATGTACGAGCAGATTGTTAAATTTGGTGCTTACATTGTCGATGGACTGCGGGAATACAAAAAGCCCGTGCTTATCTATTTGCCACCCAATGCCGAGCTACGTGGCGGTGCCTGGGCTGTGTTGGATTCTCTGATCAATCCACGGTATATGGAAACCTATGCTGATCCTGAGGCACGTGGCGGTGTGCTCGAACCCGAGGGCATTGTGGAAATCAAGTACAAAGAGAAGGATCTCGTCAAGACCATACACCGTTTGGATGCAACAACAATTGGCGTAAGTTAAGCAGTGATCACCACAAAGAGAAAGATTTAATTAGAGTGATTTATGTGCTTACAGCTCAAACGGGAACAGGACGAAGCTTTGGCCGCAGGGGATAAGGCGAAGGCTGGCCAGCTAGATGAGAAGATTAAGGCCAGAATTGCGGTGCTTATGCATGTCTATCACACGGTCGCCGTACACTTTGCCGATCTGCATGACACGCCCGAACGCATGCTCGAAAAGGAGTGCATCAGTGAGATTGTGCCCTGGCGCGACTCGCGTCGCTGGCTCTACTGGCGACTGCGTCGTCTGTTGCTAGAGGATGCCTACATTAAGAAGATACTGCGTGCACAGGACAATCTGTCTGTTGGCCAGGCCAAGCAGATGCTGCGCCGCTGGTTAGTGGAAGATAAGGGCGCCACTGAGGTGAGCTACAGATTTCCCTTTGTTATGTATAGAAAACTAATTAGTTATGTTTGTAGGCCTACTTGTGGGACAAGAATGAGGAGATGGTGGCGTGGTATCAGGAGCAAACCCATGCCGAGTCCATTGTGTCCAGAAATGTAAACTCCGTGCGCCGCGATGCCATCATCTCAACGATATCCAAAATGCTGGAGGTGAGTGCTAAGCAACTATTACCAACAGAATCAATTTAACCTTTGATTTAAACTCTTAGGACTGTCCGGATGTGGCGCTGGACGCAGTCGTCGGGCTTTGCCAGGGATTGACGCCTGTGAATCGCGGAGTCGTTGTACGCACACTCGCACAAATGCAGCTGAACGAGGAGTCCTCGGCGAATACCCAGGGATGATCCTACGTTCACTTTTAAGTTATGTTCAATGAGTCTCCATTATATATGTTTACCAGATGGGATTATGGTCTGTGGATTGGGCAGACTTTTAGACAGTCAAGTCTTGCTGTTGTAATGTATATATAGACACATATATATGCTATGGCAAATGGAGCATATAGTTTTGCATTTTGTTTAGTTGAATTGTTTAAATATAATTAGCCTATATATATATACACTTATTTTAAACTAAATAGAGTTTAGTTTCTTCAAATGGAAAGCGCTTTTCGTGGAACTCTAGACATGGGCAGGAACATTTATCTAGTTATTACGGTAATACGCGATCTACTCGTATCCTACAAATACTACATAAATATATATATCTAATATAATATTGTATTGTTTACAAAGGCAAATACTTTCCGTTAGTTGTCTAAGACTTTAAACTGTTTATACATACACACAAAAGATAAACCCTCTTTTGTGAATTGAATAATATATACGATATGTACATGTTTCATATAAAACCGATTTGAATTTATACATCGATGTATATAAAATATTTCAATTAAATTTCGTTTTGTTTTGTTCTTTTTTCCACGATCCATGGGATCTGCGTTTATTTCCTAAATTCAAAATGAAATTTACAAATCCAGCGACCTCTGAACTTTGCCCGGCTGCGGTTCATTATAGTCGTCTCGATTTAAAGTAGATTATACATATACATATATTAAATAATGAGAAGTGACAATGGTTAATGCTGCTGGCTCCGATTTAGTTCTGGTTATCCAGCCAATCGGGTTCGGCAACGCCAATCTTCTCAATGATGGAGTTCACTTGATAGCAAAGCGACTGAATCTGTCGATCCCATTGGGGCAGCAGTTCTCGGTTCTCAAAGTGTACGATGCCCGAGATTTGATCAATATGCCCATTCATGCGTCCCTCGGTTATCATTTGTGAGGCAATCTTCTCAGCCTTTGCAGCGGGTATGTCAAGCAATGCACCCAATTCCTCGAACGTTATGTTGTTGTACAACTTGCTGGCCGAGAGTAAATTGTGCTCGAAGACGGCGCGATCGAGTATGGACGAACCGTCGGGTGTGGCAGCCTTTTGATGATCCTGCAGCAGAGCCTCGAACTCTTGCAGCTCTGAGCGACGTATGATGCGCTCCAGATACATTTTCTCGAGAATGCCATAGGCTGGTAAATGCTGGCAGCGTTCGTCCTTAAAGAGTGTGGCCAACATGCGGGAACGCTGCTGTCCAGCCGAGGCCAAGACCGTACAGATCAGTGCTTTTTTCAGTGCCGTCATACGTTCGCCTTGATCGACTATTTTGCGGTAGGAAAGTTCGTTGTAACGTTGGGCAGCTTCAATGAATTTGCGGCGATAATCCAGAACGCGGGCATAGCACACTTTGTAGAGAACCTAAACAGGAGAAAGAGGAACTTAATAGACTGAGAGATTAAAGAGAGGGAATAAACCCTGACAGACTCACCTGCAGTTCCTCCGAGTTGGTTTCCGCTTGCAGCAGCGAGGCACGATTGATGAACAGCTCCGCCTGCACGGAATCATTGTCCTCCAGATAGAGACGTGCTATCTTCAAGTACGTGCCCAGTTTGCATTCAACGGAATACTGTTTCTGTCCCGTCTCGAGCGGAATGCCAACCAGCACAGTTGCCGCATCGCGCCACTGTTGATTGCGTTCATAGATGTTGGCTAAATGGAAACGAATGCCGGCCACTTGCTCCTCAAATGAGATCACACGTGGATGCACCTTCTCCAGCGTAAAGTGTGACAGCTGCTTGGACATGTCATCGGGCAGCTTGCTTAGCTCAACACCCACATCGTTCAGGATTTGGCGAGCAATAACCAGGCTAACATGTTCGTTGACGATGGCCTCCACAAAGAGCTTTAGTGTATCGATCAACTCGGGGCCGTTGTTGGAGAGCACACTCTTCAGCAGTTGGCGGTATTTGTCCGCTTGGTCCTTGTGTGTGCCAATAAAGTTGGTTAAGCCCATCAGCTGGGATCGCAGCGCTGCTGTAGTTATTCCCATCTTCAAATGCGACTAGTTTTGACTACACTAATAAAATCAGGCAAACGAATGTGTGTTATCGATAAAACGCCGGCTCAGTGTTAGACAATACCGACTTCTTTACAGCACTGCTCGCCGGTATTTATCGATATCTGTCGATTGTAAACAAAGGCAATTTACAGCACTGAACGCTGGTGTTTATCGATAGCTTCCGATTGTAAACAAAGCGGTAAAACTGGAGCATTGGACATGGAATTTAGTGCATAATTCAATTCAGCATGGAAGACGAAGATGACAGCATAAACTCCAGTCCGACACCAGTGAGTGCACGAAGTTCCAAGCGCTTGCGCCAGCGGCGCAGCCGGGAGGTAAGCAAATTGCACAACGCGTCGGAATCGGCAATTGCAGCTGATTGCGACAGAACACAAGAATCCAATGAGGAAGTCGATTGGTTTGAAGTCGACCGCTTGGACTGCCAGCGGGCACTGGAGGAACCGTTGCGACCACGTGCCATACCCGCTTCACAAAACTTCCTGTCGCTGGAGTTCATGCTGGAAAGTCAACAGTTGCCGCAGGAAGAAGCTGCAGCAAATCCCAATTCGATTGTGGAGCAAATTCTACAAGACTTCTGTGCCTCTCCCACCTTTGAACAAGATGAGCAGCCCACCTATTATGTGTCTCCACAATTTCGTTTCTACAACAAAACCCTGCGAACTTATAGTCGACGTCGTCCTGCGCTTCCCGCAACGAGTGTACGCACCCAAGAGAACGAGGACGATGATGATGATATAGTCAGCATGAGTTGCTCCTCAGATCTGTCGGTGCAGGAAGATTTGATTACACAACTGCCTAAGACAAATCACTGCGACTTTGATGCGAACAGCTCCCAGCGAATTTGTGAGAACCTTCTCAATCTGAGTGCCTTTTTCACCCAAAACAATCCAAATAATTCCATTGATTTGCCCGCCAATTCAGCACACAGTGAACCCTTGGTTGACACCGAGGTACAGGATGCCTCTGACATACTTAAGGACAACGGTTACTTTATTGGCAATACGGAGGAGTGCAAATTTGTAGAGGACAACGATGAGACCACAGCTGCAGGTAAGAAGTTTATATGGTTAAAATATATCAGTCACTTACAAATTTCTTTATTCCATTGGCAGTGGCTAAGGAGTTTAGCTTATTTACTGACCGGACTCACTTGGCAGCGGTGGAAACTCCTGGGAAAGCTCAAACAAAGCCAGGTAGGAAACACTTCCTGGAACCAACAACATTTATCATCAAATTTTCATTACAGAAGAAAATGTATTCGGAGATTGTTTAAATTGGTTTGCTAGCGACTTGAGCACACAAGAAGTGTTTGAAAAAGCAGACACAGTTGCCAAGAACTTGGACATCAAGGAAACTAATGAGTCTAAACAGCGCGAGGAGACTGAGTACTTGGAGGACATACCTTTCAGCGAATGGCAGCCAATGGACATGCCCAATGAGGCCCCCAAATCACCTGAGAATCAACAAGTGGCTAGCAATGTGTGTAATCAGCTGGAGGAGATTCCTTGGAGTGAATGGCAGCCAACGTATACTCCAGACTCTGTAGAGTTTCGCACGGCATCCAATAAGACCATCGAAGTGTCCGAGGAGCAGCAAAAGGAAGCACACAAGCTAATGGCGGATCTGGAAGCAAGCTACTCGCAAAAAGCTCAGAAATCCGTGCCAGAAATCATGGTGGAGTTCCGCACAGCTTCAAATAAGACAGTAAAACTAACAGAGGATATGCGCAAAAAGGCAGCCATGTTAATGGCAGACTTGGAGCCTCCACAGGGAATAGGCGAAGTCCTCAATTCCTTAGAGCAGTCACCACAATTCCGCACAGCATCCAACAGAACCATCGAAGTGACGGAGCAAATGCAAAAAGCAGCCAATAATCTGCTGGCAGATTTGGAATTAGACCTAGTCAAAAGGGAAGCGGAAATTCTAGAGGAGATTCCACTAAGTGAATGGCAGCCAATGGAAATCTCACAAAAAAAGGAAACGGATACAAACGATTGTAACAGTCAATTGGATGTGATACCAATGAGCGAGTGGCAGCCCTTGGATCTGCCAGATGGCTCACAGGAAGTGTCAAAGAATAAACTAAGGGAAACAAGCTACTCCCAGTCCGTCGGACACGTCGTTGAGGCTTCTACTGCTCTTGTACAGTTGCAGTTTCGAACAGCAGGCAATAGGACATTGGAACTGACAGAGGAGATGCGTAGGAGGGCAGCCACATTGATGGCAGACTTGGAGACAGACAAGGAATCAACAGAATGTGTTCAAGAAACTGTAGGATTTCGTTCTGCATCCAATAAAAGAATCAAAGTGTCGGAGGAGCATCAGCAGAAGGCTTTAAAATTAATGGAGCATGTGGAGAACAGCTACTCCCAGACACTCAACGCTGTCAGTGAGCATCCTGTGGAGCTACAGTTTCGAACGGCAGGCAATAGAGCGTTGGAACTGACCGAAGAGATGCGTAAACGAGCAGCCACATTGATGGCAGACTTGGAGACAGACAAGGAATCAACAGAATGTGTTCAAGAAACTGTAGGATTTCGTTCTGCATCCAATAAAAGAATCAAAGTGTCGGAGGAGCATCAGCAGAAGGCTTTAAAATTAATGGAGCATGTGGAGAACAGCTACTCCCAGACACTCAACGCTGTCAGTGAGCATCCTGTGGAGCTACAGTTTCGAACGGCAGGCAATAGAGCGTTGGAACTGACGGAGGAGATGCGCAGAAGAGCGGCTACATTGATGGCTGACTTGGAAACGGTTCAAGAACTGACTAAAGATGCTAATCCTGCCCAAGAAACTAAAGAAGGCACAACTGCAGCTGCTTCCAGTAATGCCCCCAAAGCGTCTCCACCAGCTGGAAATGAATGTGATATTGTATCAACTGATTTCTTGACGACAGCGACTCCTAAGCCCACGTACTCCGCCTCCACGAGCATCAATTCAGTTTTTGAGACACCGAAGTGTACGCCAGAGATGCAGGACTCACTCACCCAACTATCTGAACGTTCTCCGTTGGACAAGGACACAAAGAGTTCAATTATAACGCGACGTAATCTCTTGTCGCTCAACAAGCGGCGAAAATCAAAGAGAGATGCGGAAAATCAAAGGCAATTTACTCCAATGGCAGCGGCGACCAGCACACCTGTTCCAATCCGCAAAGAGCCCAAGAGAGAGGACACACAATCGCAGTGCAAGAAGCGAGAGAGAAGATGCTCCCAAGAGACACCGCGAGTGCAAGACAACCGTGTTGGTAAACGGCGCAGCGAAGAGGCTTTGTCGCCCATTTATGCGCCTACAAATAAAACACGTCGCTTGGGTTTAAGCCGACTGCGAAATAAATCATCGAATGATATTTGAAAACAGTAAATACGTTATTTAAAATATACACACATAAATCAGTGTTGATGCCGGCCGTTTTTAAGTGCATTCTAGTACAGGTCGTTTGCCAACACTACCATATGTGAGTTCCAGTCACTCATTCCAATTCCAACAATTGGTAAGAAAATATTTAGTGTAATCTTAAATAATAAACAAATAGCTTTAAACACGAGTAACACGCGTGAAATTAACAAATTTAGTGTGTATGTAAATAATAGACAATAAAATTGATGGAATTACCCAAAATTGTTGGAAGAACACAAATGTTTTGCACTTTGTTTACCTCCGCTTCAAAATTTCCAATGGAATGGGGGTGGGGAAAGGAGAGACCCAAATACGAGAAAGCAAAACAATCAGATACGAAAGTGACTTCATGTTTTTATAACGACAATATTGGCAAAGTTTAAATTGAGTTCAATTAAAACAGCTGGCATATTGCGCTTTTCAGCAATTGCGCTCATTTGTAAGACAACTGAAGTAAGGAACGAGACTAAATTGCTCCGTGGATGCTGTTTTGAAACCGTGTGCAAGCGCTACAAACACAAACAAACAAACATAAATATTTATATATTTATTTAATTTTATGTCTGTTCTTTATCAGTTATTTTTCAACTTGTGATATTTGTAATCTTTTGTCGCTGTTTGTCAAGGTCGGTTTTTATATTCTGTTGCCTTACATTTCCAAACACTCACACACACCCACACAAGAGATGTTTTGTTTGTGTTAAAAATCGCACAAGTCGCAACAACAAACGGTACTCTTCCTCGCCCTTCTTGTGTTCTCTCTCTCTCGCTCGCTCTTACGCGCGCTCTTACCCAATCCAAAGTAGCGACTTTATCAGAATTTTTTTTAAAAAGGCACTAATATAGAAATTATAGTTGAAAACACGCAAAATAAATGAGTATGTGTTAGGCAGAGTTATTTGCTTCTAATCATTTGTCTGCGTTCTGTTTCGCTGGCACAAAACAAAAACAACAACAAAAGGTCGTGCAAAAACAATAGGAAAATTAAATTCGTTTCAGTTGAGCTCATTTTACAGTTTGAAAATTTATATAGTATTTTCTGCAGCCCCACTGTCTATTTGCTCCAGTTGTCAGTTCATTTATTGTTGTCACCTCTACAACAAAAGCCACGTCAGTTGGCACTTCGCAATTAATGCTCCTAGTATATAAACAAATTTTTAAACAATTGCAATTGCAGTCTGTGCAGCAACTTCAAAAGGAATCATAACAACAACAACACAAACCCCAAACAACAACTACAATGGGCGATCAATTCGATGGCTGCGAATGTGTTTGGTCACACGAACTGGCCATGCAAAGGCTGATTAATTTTGTAAGTTTTTATTTACTATGCTTATTTAAATATTATAATTAATTGGCTTCTTATTTCAGATACGGCAAAATCAGAATGCCTGCACAGACACTGAGTGCATTGATGGTAAGTGATAACGTTGGCGGCCATTTTGTTTAGCGGTTTGCTTTCGAGTTCGAATTCGCTTTTCTTATAAATACAGGGTGGTCAGTTATGTTGCAATCATTCCAAATTTACTTTACATGAGATTTAAGTGTTTTTAAACGATATGTTTTTAATATAAATATGTATTTATTTAGTGAGCGGACGTGTAGCGCAGCCTGCACAGGGTGCCGGCGACTCTGGTGATAACTTAACTGTAGTTTTGGGCTTCATGCTGCTGGCATTGTTCATGTACGTTGTGAATCCCAGCACTTGGCGCCAGTTTGCTACCAACAATAACAGTAATAAGCCCTCGCGACGTGATAACCAGGATGGATCACCGCCACCGCCGCAACCACCACCACCGTCCATCAACTGAGATGCCGCTTCGTTTCATTCTTAAGCAAAATTTGCATTTTTGTTTATAAAGTGAAGAAAACAAACAGAAAACAGTAACAATTACATGAAAACAATATGTATGTGTGTGCTATTTACCTATAACTATGTCCGAATCAGTGTCCACATACTAAAAAAAATATATATAGTAACAGTTTCCGATAATAATCCAAGCATAATACAGGTACAGAGCAAACTAAATGCAAATTAAATATGAAACAAAAGGTTTAAATGCTTAAAATATTATTTATAGTTCAATTGACGCAACTCTCTTGATTCCCCTCTCTCTATCCCAAACTCTGTCTCTTTCTTATTACACTTGATATCAAATTTTGTACAAACTTATGGAATACGATCCTACATACAAAACATACATATACATAAATATATATATACTTATAATTGTATATTAGCAAATTACATATTAGCATGATTTTTATGTGCAATATCAAATTGAAATTGGTGAATAAAAACTTTTGGCTGAATCCAAAAAAAGAAGAAAAGAAACCGAATTAAATCAGTTTAATCATCGGCGTTTTGCAGTTTCTCCATTTTCTGGCGTACATCCTTAAGTAATCCTTTCATTTGCTCATATTTGCCCGTGGAATCGGGTAGATTCTCAAAGTTGATGACATCGCTGACTCCCGCCTTGAATTTCTCACCAACGGGCAGTTTGTCGAATTTCGAGAACTTGAGTATGGGCGTGCCCTCGAAGCTGGCCTTGAAGATAGCAGGTTGTAAGGTGGGTGTGGTGGTGGAGGTGGTAGGAGTTTCCGCTGCCGTTGACGGCTCCACTTCCTGCGCCGCTGCCACCTTCGCTGTCGCCTCCAGTTCCAGTTCCGTTTCATTTTCAATTTCCGCTTCGATTTTGGCAATTGAATCGTTTAGCGACGTGTTGGACTCCAGTTGATGCAGCAGCTGCGCCTGTTGCGCCCTCAAATCCTCCAGACTCGGCGATGGACTGCGTGGTGTTGCGGGCGGTGGCGGTGGTGCTACTATAGGTTCCAGTGGCAAAGGTGGCTGCACAGCTGCAACCTCATTTGCATCATCATCATCCAACTCCATATCGTGCTCCACGAAGTTTGTGCTGCTCTCCTCGGTGGGATTATGTGGCGCGGGCAGTTCAATTAGCTTCTTGCGTTTATAGGCCTTGGTAATGTTCTCGCCCAGCGATTTGATAAAGTTTGCCTTGAGCTGATGGTCCTGGAACTGTGGCACATTGTGATGTTGAAAGTCCTGCAGAGAATTAGCTCAAGATTAGACAAATACTTTTCAGATTAGATTGAACTCATAGCTTACATCATAGAACTTGGCACCTGGCTGCACATTGAAGCCAGGAAAATCAATAATTTTATTCACATCATACTTGAAGCTATCGGATTCACCTTCCTCCTCCTCCGGTCCCTGCACTTCGGTGCCCTGTAATGAGAATTTACAGCTTTAGCTAAGTTTTACAGTTAATTCCAAGATTTCACACTCACATCCGCATTGAAGAGCGTGATGCCCGAGCTCTGGACCTTGGCCTCCTCCAGCCAGGCGGGTGGATAGCCCAGCACACGCATGCGATAGAACATGAATGGCAACTCTCCCCTACTGTATCCCATGGCATGCCGCGTCTTGCTGCTTATCCTGCCCGGTCGTATGTGCGCAAAGCGCTGTTCTGTGTCCACATGATAACGCTCGGTGCGGCTGGTCTTCTTGCGTGCTCGCTGTATTCTCGCCTGGTTACGCGGTCGTGTACACTCGCGCAGGGAATGATCCGTTTCGCCGCAGTTGAAACAGGCCGCTTGGATGCGAGGACGTGAACATTTGTTTACCGCCTCCGCTTTCAGCTTCTTGCGAGCGGGCGTTTCCTCGTCCAGCACGTCGGTATGGGCACGTTTGTATGACGGCACCTGGGCTGCATTCAGCTTTGTAGCGGGCGCTGTGTCAATCAGGAAGAGATTATCATCAGGCAGCGGAGTGGCTGGCTTTGTGTAAGCAACAATTGTGGAATTTATTGCATTTGCTTCGAAAACAAATTCACTGTCCCCAAAAGTTCTGTGAAACACATGCAGTAAACGGTCCTGCAGCCTATCGTAGTAATCCTTGTGGCGAAACTTTAACTCGAAGATTTGATTGTCACACGCCTCTGCTTGAAGCTAAAATAAATTAATTTCTCAATTTATTTGTTTTGTTTTATTTTTTTTTGGTTATTTACTGTACCTGTACCTGCTCACTATCGGCCTCTTTTTTAGGCGGTGAGGGAGGCGGCGTTGTTTTGGCGGTTATATTGACAATCTCTACGTCGGTTTCATTAACTTCACCATCCTCCACTTCGCCGTCGCTTTCGATTGTTATAACCGAATCATTAATTTCTATAACGCTGCCGTCCATTTCTAGTTCTATGATTGTTTTTATTAATAAATACGACTTGATTGCTTTTGTTTTCAGTTCGTGAACCTTGTGGCTCACTAGTTCGTGCCTCACGAACTACCAATGTTCCAGGGCTGCAAGTAATATGAGTGCAAGTACTTTTTTAGTATTTAAAGTATTTTTTCCACTTAAGCCAACACAGACCGGCAACAGTGGCGTTTGACAATTTATTACAGAGTAAAATAAATACTATTACTACTACCATTCGACAGTCGACCAGAGCTTAATTATAAAATATTAATGCTTTCATTTCATTGCTTGAATCCAGACAATCGTTTCAATAACTGTAAAAATAAACTCATAGTTTTCAGTAGATGCTGGACCCATTTTCACTGTAAAATTTTAAAAGCAAAGCGAAAAAAATATAAATTTGCTTTAAATAATTAAAGTAAACGCCACAAGTCAATTTATTTACCAAGAAGGCAAGTTTTAAGCTCTTTTTATTGTAATTTTCATGTTTCTATAAAAATTACTGTTTCTGCAGCTTCTTTTTGCAGATTCCGTTAGACGAAAGTAAACAGACAAAGAGAATGGCGCGCAAAGGAGACAGCGATAACAACAGTTCAATTTATTCTATCTCGGCTGAGGATGAGCTCAAAACAAACTATGAAAACTATGTCGTTTGTCCCTATGATAAACATCATATTTTGCGACCCACACGATTGGCACTACATATTGCCAAATGTGGTCGCAATCATCCTGGCAACAATATGATACGCTGCCCATTTAATACTTCTCACGTGTTGCAGGCAGCAGATCTGCGGGTAATTTTGTAAACTGAATGTTTTGCATTCTTGATAAACTTTAATTTATTTTCAAATAGGAGCATATTTCCAAATGTGCGAATCACATTGATTTTATGCGAATTAATACTAAAGATGAATTGCCATCACAGGCTCCAAAGGCGGGAGTACATGATTTGGTTGAATGCGCTGAGAACTGGAATGAGGAACCCGAGACCAAGGCTTACAATCCACAAGAGTATTGCCAAAAGAATTTACTGTTAAGAAACTGTGTGGGCGCAGCCCCAGCAAAACGCCGGGAGTTCCGCGACATGCAACGCAAAAAGTTTAAGGAACTAAATGAAGGCAAAGAAATGTAATCAGTATAAACACATACGCATATACATACATGTGCCTGTGTATGTGTGCATAAAATAAGTTACACACATACAAACAATGTAATTTACCGTTGAAGTATGCTACGCTTGGGTGTTGTAAGCGCTGTTTAGTTTTAGTGTTGGCTAACGTCCAAAGAAACTTTTTTTCATTATGTAAAACGACTGTTGTAGTTTAAATTTACATTTAATGCGAACTGAATTCGTAAATAAATATTTTTTTTTGTGATTCTTTCACAATTACATGAAAGTATGTAGAATATTTAATTCGTTTCACTTCCGCGATCACTGAATTGCTACACGATAAGTGAAACAAACAGAAATGATGTGAATTCCAATTGGACATGCAAGTCAAGTGTTCTTGTTGGATTTAATAGTTAGCCAGCGTTAAAGACGTCATGTCTGTCTTAAAAATGAACATAATGAAAATGCTTATACAGAATCACCGTCTGAATTGCGAATTATCACAAGAATTAACATTAAGAATTCAACTTACAACTTTTGAGCGAGTGGGCACAACAATTCTCTGAGAAGTTCCACGCGATCAAATAAAACTAATTTGAATAAAAGCGCGCGAAAAATCCCAACGACAATTTCTGCATGATAATGAGAAGTTTTACTCAAGATACCTGTGATTTCTGCAGTGAGCAATTCTACATAAATAGACTGAGATTCATCATGCTTTTTCACATAAGCTATGGCTCTGCTCAGGTGCTGTCTACTGATATCGCTTCTGGCGCTCGCCGCCTGTGTGCTGGCCACACCAACTTTGGACAAAGAGAAAATCAACGCCATCTACGCACAAAAGAAATCGATGTTATTGGATAAGCCAACGCAGCTGATCAGCTCCTTGTCATCAAAGTTCAGCAAACCAAAGCCGGTCTTTGTGAAGCCCATTGTGGTGATTAAGCCGGTGGTTGTTGGAGGTGGTGGCGGTGGAGGAGGTGGTGGCGGCGGAGGAGGCGGTGGTTGGGGTAGTGGAGGAGGAGGCGGCGGTGGTGGAGGAGGAGGAGGCTGGGGAGGCGGTCATGGGCATGGACATGGCCACGGTCATCATGGCAAAACTAAGCTTTTCACCAAGTTTTAATTTGTATTAAGTGAAAAGTAAAATTAATTATAAAATAAATGTGCATAACTGTATAAAATAAATATATAAAACAATTATCAATAAGCTAAATAAAATTTACTCTCTCTCTCTACGTCGTTTTCCAGTTCCAGCTTAGAATCTTTCCAGCTCTCTCAACTTTAAATTCATTGGAAGTCCTTTACGCTCCTTTACGCTCTCTCTTTCCCTTTCGCTCTTTGTTACTCTCAGAGAAAGTTTGAAGCTCCAGCACATACTTACACATACACTTACATATACATACAAAGCGCAATTGAGCTGATCTAGCGTTAAGCGCGCCTGCTTGCGCCTTTCAGCTAGATTCTGGCTACAAATCAAAGGTAAACTGGCAGTTCTAGCCAGTTTAAAGCCAACGAATTACTTTTTTATTAAAATATGTTTATTAATCAACAAAAAAAAATTATTGATTATTTATTTTGCGTCTAGAAAATTTAGCTATCTCTCAGACACCAGTGTCAGTTCTAGCCGGTTACCCGCTGTTTGGAAAGTGAAAGGCTGACAATGTCGAGCAGATCCTTTAGAACATTTCAATAAGTGCATAATGACTCGTCCTTGGCTTGGTTAACAAACGGTCTATCCGTCTTACTGTCTTTTCTCTTCTTTTCTGTTTTATGACAATATTTAAGTATGAAATGGAGCAAATAAGAAAAGGGTCCTGCGGTGAATGCAGCAATAAACATTAATAAGCAGCTAGCAACAAGTGATAAGAGCGCATTCTAATCAACAGCCAAGCACATAATCATAATCATATGACAGATACAAAGTGAGAGGGATAGCAATTCAAAGAAAAAGACAACAACACTGAATGTGAATGAGAATACAATCTATAATTTATACAGTTGTCTTGAGGGCGCTTTGTAATCAGCGGCAGAGGCGTTGGCATTATGCAAAGAGAGGGACGCAGCAGCCCAACCAAACAAAAAATTGTTAACCACTCCCCCTAAACCCCCTACCACTAGCCTTTCTAAGCCCTTTTGGAAAACGGGGCTATATAAGCAACTCGCACAGAAGTTTCGCAAAACATTTTGGCACAGTTTGCAGAACTCAACGTAGTTTTCTCCTCAGCAGTCGTAATAAATTTATTTAATACAAAATGGTGAGTACTACTACTGAACTAAATCTTTGGCTTAGATCGGGTTGGTTAACCGCAGTAGAGACCACAGTGTTGGCCAATAGTATGTCGGCTTGCAAACTATTTTTAGACGCCACAAAACTGGTTTCAAATTAAATACAAGTACATAAAAATAAAGTAAAAAGGCCACAAAGTGATCTAAAATTGCAATCGAAATTGGAATAGCTAAATTAAAAATAAGAGCTATGTAGGAAAATTTGTGGAAGGCACGACGAAGAGTTTATACTCTAGAAATGTTCCCTTACTTTTAGAGTAGCTTTTTTCATGATTAAATATAAGTTTTGAATATATTCAGAAATTACTCAAAGTTTCTTAGAGTTTTGTTGGCATAATTTAAAAATTAAACGACAAAGTTAAAGACGTACTTGAGATTTTATGGAGTGAAGGGAGGACTTTACTATAAACCTATGTATATACCTACATGTACAAATCTGTATGTATTTAAAATGCGATCTGTGCTTTATTTAAGCCCGACGAGTCGGTCGATCAGTTAAACAGTTATACCGTCGCATAAC
Source organism: Drosophila acutilabella (assembly GCA_035046005.1). Classification (NCBI taxonomy): domain Eukaryota; kingdom Metazoa; phylum Arthropoda; class Insecta; order Diptera; family Drosophilidae; genus Drosophila; species Drosophila acutilabella. The sequence continues at coordinate 6,325,979 of JAWNOK010000024.1, read as the reverse complement.
TCTCACTAACTAACTAACTAAAAATGTTGCCTTTCTTAAATGGCAGCAGTTTTATCTGGTTTCTGTGCCTTAAGTGTCATGAATTTAGATACGTCAACAACAGATCTACAGATACTTGTACTTGTACTCACGGGCGTATATAACTGCAGATTTAATCTCGGGTGACCTTTGCCGGTCATCTGTCTCTCTTTCGCTTTCACTCTTGCTGTCCCTTTCCCACCGACTAAGATTTGTGTTTGACATTTCCTTACATTGTTTGACTACTAAGTATTTATAATTTGCGTGTGCGCCGCTCATTTAGTACACATACTAAGTACATAAGATATATCTTAAAAAAAATTAGTAACTAGAAATATGGCAAATTAACTGTCCCACACACCAGTTATAGTCTTACTACCCAATTGCGCAATCAGTTTGAAATATAATGTAAGCGTTAAAAATCCGTTACTTCAGTTGCCAAGTTTGTTAGCCAAATTTCACATACTTGAGTTATTGCTAACCAATTGAACTGGGTATTAGCAACAGTGCTATCCGATTAGGCTGTTTTTAGCCAGTTTTTGTAATTTTTTATATAAAAAAAATACATATAATAAAAAAAATTGTCGCTTATTACTGTAAAAATAACGATCAAACAGATTTGTAAATATATTAAAAAATTCTAAATAATTTCACTAATTGATGAAAACGATGGTCTTAAAATACATTCGAGTTATGTAAAAAACTAAGTAAGCATTTTTCCAGCTAAATTCTGTCAGCACTGTCGTTGATTTTATTGAATCACACTTGTGCCACATTACAAGTTTGTTGACACGCTGACGTGACGTATACGTAATATAGTTTATATGTATAGGTATAAATTGACATAGGGTATTTAGATGTATTACATACAAAATATATTAACTGCGGGTCAAAGCGCAGGCGCGCAATGCTCATAAATCTAATTCTAGAGAGGCGTATAATTTATATTTAGAAATTTATACAAGCACACACACACTGTACACGTACATGTGTATATGTGTGTGTGTGGCTTTGGCTAGGCAATATACGATTATATTTAAGTCCGGGGCTGCGTCGTCGCCGCCCAAAACGGAAACGGGTAATAATTTGCGACGCAGCTCAAAAACGTTTTACACATTTTACACGGACTCCGGATGAGCCTCAGAAACCGAATCTGAAACAGAATCATCCGCAGCCTCAGAGTTGTCCAACTGGAGGTGGAAGTGCTGCAAGAACTGCCTGGAAAGATATTAACACACGCATACTTACACACTCTCTTGCATGCACACAACAAACAAAAGTAAGAACTACGTGTATACCCTCTATAGTTGACTGCAGTACAATGCGTAGTTTGACTATGCATACAAAATTTGCTAACATTTGCAGAGTATACTTTTAGGTACAATTTGAGGTATTTCGCTTTAAAAGTTTAGTATTAATACATTTTATAAAGTTTTCATTATGTTTTTACTAACGTCCGCAAGGGGTAACTTCAGGGTCGACTATGCTCTTAGTTTAAGTTGTTCACTGCTCATTTATGCTCGCGACGCGTGTTATTTTCGTGAGTGCGAGCGAATTACAGTTACATGCTTCCAATTCAATTTCAATTTATGCACTTGTGTGTGTTTGTGTGATTTGTCTTGTCAGTGGCGTAGATCACAAAAGGGATTATCTCTGACTAAGACTACAATAATAATTGCACATCAAAATATATGTATGTAATAAGAAGAAGATTCAATACTTTCTTATCGTGCGATTCGCCGTGGCTCACTTCCTTTGTCTCTGGGGTCTAGAGACCCCATTAGAGACGCGTGACTATGTGACAATGCAATGACCACAGTTGCACACTCACACACACTGACAGACGCGTACAGAGTGGGGGTCCGAAGTATTAAAGGCGCATCATTGTCTGGCACACTCACACATACATACAGACAGTTGAGCAACATTGTCGCGTGCGTGTGTATTTGTATCAGAATGATCGTCCATATTCCAGTGCTCATTGCTCTGTGCTCAGACAGTCCAACATTTTGTCAATTCATTTTTGCATTCAGTCTGCTTTCGTTGCTCATGCGGCTTGACATTTTTTATATTCTTAATATACGAAAATTAAATTTTGTAGTCGCGTTGTTGCGTTGTCGCCTTGGCATATAGTGGTTTATATTTATATATACATATATATACTCGATTCTATATGTGTCAACAGAAGTATTTGTTCTTGTGCATTGCAGATATTTTGGTTACTTAAATAATATTTACTATATGAGTAAATTGTATGTACATGAGTGCATACAAAAATATTAACAACTATAAGTGTGTATGTAGTCCACAGTAGAATGTGAATTATCCGTGACAACGTGAGAATCGTGCGGCCCTTGGCCAGGGACGGACAGCTTCGATATATGTATGTATTATTTACATATGTACATATGCCGCGTATCAATTATGTGGAAATATATTTACAAAGATACATATATTCATATGTATTTGTGAATGTGTGTGTTTGTGCGAGTGTGTGTGATTGTGCATATGTAAGGCAATTTCGATGCCCTGGCACTGAATGTCACTAAACGCGCCAACAACTCGCATTGCGTGCGAAATACCCCGCATCCAACCCTGCAGCCATTTCTCTCTCTTATCCATTCCCCCTTGGCGAGTGTGACTGAGTGCGCGACTGTTCGTTCAGTCTCTATTCTCATTTTGTGCGTACTTTCGTATTAGTGTGTTTGTGTGTGCGCGAGTGTAGATCAGCTTCGCAGTCGCTGTCGCTGTCACTGTCGCAGTCAGCAGAAAAAGCACGACAAACAAACAAACAAACACAACAATTCACATTCATTCATTGCGCGTCGGTTTCATTGTGAACGAGATAACAACGATTGTGATTGCCGTCCTGACTATTATCGTCAGTTTTGCTACGCACCCAACAAGAGAGGAAGAGCGAAAGAGCAGAAGAGATAGCAGCAATGAAGATGCTGCAGTGAGAGTGTAAAGCGATTTTGGAATTAAAAATTGGATAATGAAAATATCAAAGGCAAATACATATTTATGTGTGTACGCAAATATTTGTCTTTCGTGTGAGAAAGTGTTTCGGTGTTTGTTATTGTGTTATCAAAATTAAACTGGCCACGCCCACCTATGACGCCTAGGCCGCACCAACGCAACGCACACAAAGACCTAACAAAAATCCACACAAAATGGCGATAAATTCAAGCGCCAGAGAAACGCCCAATCGAAAAGTTTAAAGAAACAAATCAAACCAAAAGTTAATATAAAAAAAAAAAAAAAGTAAGAGAGTGAGAGAGATAAAGATACGAAAAGCCCAAGGAAAACAAAACAAAATAAAAAGTTGTCCCAAATTTATGCAACGAAAGTTTTGGCCAGCTGCAGGCAGAGAGAGAGAGAGAGAGAGGAAGAGTGAGAGTGAGAGCCGAAGAACAGCAGAGAAGAGCGGCCGATAGCCGATAAGCGCTAAGCACAAATTGTGTGGGCCAAACACAAAAACGAAACTCAAATCAAACTGGAAAGAAGCGCCTAAGGTAAGCGCAACTGGAAGAACTGGAAGCGAAGTTATTTCTTTTATTCTTACAGGGGGCAGCGTCGCGATATGTATTGAAATTATTAGAGCAATGCAAAAATCAAAAATGAAATATTATTTGCTGCTTTAAATTATTGATAATCTGCAAAAATCGGGCCCTTCACTCCTATTCTGATCTTGGTGTTAGCGTTTGTTTGTTTGTTTATCAGTCCATCTGTGTTTGTTTACATTGATCACACACCCTTTTTTTTGGGATTGGGATTTTTGGATTTGCATTTTTTGCATGGGCAAGTTCAATTTGTGTTTGCCTGATTAATTTGCTCATTTCTGGCCCAGTTTAAGGTTATTAACATTGTAATAAAATTCCAGTGACGACAGCACTTATTAAAATTCCACCAGATTCACGTTCTCCGTCCGTGGTCCTTGTCACTTCAGTCATTTGTAGTTGCCGTTTCCATTGCCATTCCACTGTTTCCAGTCCAGTTTCTGCTTATTTACAGCACCCAAATAACAAATATAACACTTTTCACTTAATATATTTTATTACAATTGTTGTTGCTATAATGAAATTGTTACAAGGTCAATGTGTGAGTGTGTTTGTTGTTTATTATTAATAATATTATTATTTTTGTTTGCTTTAGCCCCGTGTGTTGGCATATGTAATATATTTAATAACATATCATTTTTATTCGTCGGCGTCTTTCACCGCACACATACACAGTGCAGAGAGAGAAAGAGCGGAATACCCACACACACACACGCGCACACGTACATTACTCGCTGTAATTTCCGGTTCCGTTTTGCGCCCATTTTTGTGTGGGAAACTTTTGATTCGGGTCTGCAAAAGCTTGATTTTTGAACCCATGAGCCTTTTTTAAATTTGAAATTTCTCATAGTCTTAAATAATTCATTAAAACGATTTCACTAATGTGCAAAAATTTCTAACTTCCGCTGATAAATTTTCCAAAAGTGATTTATTTTTTTTCGCGTTAAAAAGTACTTTTTAAAAAATAGATTTCTGAGAATATTTAAAAACTACGCTTTTAATTTTAGATTATTTAATGATATTGAAGTTATTTATTGGTTTTCTCACCGTTGAGTGCGTCATAAAACAGTTCCAATCTGGTCAATAATTTCTATATTGTACTGCCCCCATATTTAGCCGTGCATTCATTAGTTTTATTAGTTTTCTGTTTTGTGGTTAGTCATACCCAATTACGCCGAATGATTACTTAATTAGACTAATCGAAAATTACGAAAACATGGTAGTAATGATCTATTATTAAATAATACAGATGGTGAGTTCCACTATTTTAATTACTTTCACAGTCAATTAATTGTATGACGATTATAACCATAAATATTTGATCATATCTTGCTTAATCTTTCTAATTAAAATGATTTAATTGTTATTCACTGCCCAATAAGGTATCTATTTGTAATGATTCGATTGCAGTTCCGGCTGCCTAGCGTACATTCATCATCTGGTTTTGGAACACTTTAGAAACTTCCCTCGTGGCACTTTCCATTCGTTAGAATTTTTTGTATTGTTTTTGTTTTCGAGTTGCATAAAAAACAACAAATATTCCCAATCAAATAATTGGTAGTTTGGCATGACGGTGTGAAAAAAGGTAAATACCCTGTAAATACTGAAGTCGACGCCCAGGGGTATGCTATGTAAAACTGCTAAACTGCACAAAAGCTAACAGAAATAGATTAAACTTCAGTTGTTTATAAGAAGCTTCCCTTTGAAAAGCTAATATTTACAGGGTATTACAATGGAACTCACCGCGTCATAGTGATTGTAGATCTGTGGCAATTATATGTTGCAGTAATTACAACAATTGGCAATTAATTGCATCAACCGACAGCAAGCCCAGGGGAATTCCACCGCTAACAGAATAATCTAAGATAAATCTTCTCAGCACGGGATAGGGGCAGTTACAGTTACAGTTTGTCTATATGCCGGCAGCAACAAGTGGCTCCCACATGCACAAGTACGAAAGAAAAGAGCGAGAGAGGGCAAGTGAGAGCGCGCGTGCCTTGAAGAGCATAACAGTGCACTGTTAACATAGCTGTTAGCAACATGTGTCGCAACATTTCAAATGAACCCAAGCCACAGAGCAGCCGACAGACGATTAACATAGCAACATTTGTTGTCTGTTAACAGGCGAGGAACATAACAGTTTCTCAGTCGACTGCGAACAGCCAAACAATGTTGCAGAGGTAAGAGGGTCGCTCTCAGAGTTTCGCACAAAACTCAGTATAAAATACAAAACCGGATTTCAGAGTGCAACAGTTTCAATTTGAACAGCGTGGCGAGCAGGTCGTTATCGAGCGAATAAAAAGAGAGTGAGAGAAGGCAACTTGTGGCATAGTTAGCGCGATATTCACATTTTTCAAAGATCGTCGTCCATCATATGTAAGCACGAAATAAAAAGTACGAAACAAGTGCAAGCAAATAAATTCATAAAAATTCCAACAAATTGTGTCAATTGAAATGCCAAATACCTGTTAATAAATTATATCGATTAGTGCCATTTTGAAATATAAAAAAGTATGATTCTTAGAAAACTTCGTGATAAATTTATAAAAATAAATCTCGTTTTTGTTATTTTCGTATTTCACACAAATTAAGAGACCGATTCATACATTTTATGAACGTTGAATAATGGATTAAATTAATACTGCGGCAATTAAAGAAATTACCTCAAAATAAAAATAAATAAAAAACAAATAAATATAAATTGTACGCTGTATAAAAATAAAAATATAAAAAAGTCGTAAAGTTTCTTAACTTTAATCAAAAAAACATTAAAACGAAAAAACCTAAAAAAGCGGTTAAAAAGAGTTAAAATTTTTTCGAATCGTGTGAATTGTGGAAAAGTACCGCGCTAAAAAGTTGATGTGTTATGATAATTATTATTATTGTTGTTGTTTTGTTAATACTGTTGCTCTTTCAAAACCATGTAGTTTTTAAAGTAAATGACAAAACGGAGACTGCGAGACATTTGACCAACAAATTCCGAATTCCAAATACGAACTTCAAATACCAAAACCAAAAAAAACAAATTCCATTTACCAAATACCAATTGCTTTGCGCTTATCGCGATACCTTAATCTGTGTGCGCAGCTCGCTGCAGTTAACGAGAAAGGGAGGCTACCTGCTGCGTCTGACCTCTCGCTCGCACACCCACTAGCAGCAGCAGCCTCTCTCTCTGCTTGAAGCATCATTAACTCGTCACTGTGTCGTCATCTCATCGAGTTATCCATAACCAAATCAATGCCGACCGGCGTATCTCTTTTCTTCCTCCTCCTACTCCTCCTCTTCGTTGCGTGTTGTTGTTTTTGCATTGCAACAATGCGCGCACACAAACACAAAGACAGAAACACGGACGCACACGCTCACGCGCACTCTGCACAGGCCACACACAGACACGCACACACGTTCAAACTCAGAGAGATGACGATTAACGATGACTTTTTTTGAGCCACGTTTCCTTCCTTGTGCTCGCTTGAGCACATTTTTGACATTGTTTCTCTTCTTCTTTTTCTCTTTTTGGCTCTGTTGCCATGAGAGGGTGCGCCAACAAAAACAACAACAACAACTAACACCAGCACACGGACAGACATAGAGACGGTGGGACAGACAAGACAACTTTCGTTGATACTTTTTGTTGACGATGATGTCATAAGTTCTTATTGGTGCGTGGAAACGCGAAGAGAGACTTGGAGAGCGACGCAGGCAAATTGAAATATAGGGACATTGGGAATCTGGAATTTCGAACTGGAATGCGATTTATGAATTTATTAGTTTGTTGTTGAGAGCATATCAAAAGGCGTTTCCTAGAAATCCAAATTGTTTGCGCGTTTTGCCAATATATGCGTTGTTGTGATGTTGTTGCTGCTGCTGCCACACACAATTGCGCTTGCAACAGGAAATATATGTATATGTATATTATGCTGTACAGTATAAACACACACACACTCGCAAACATACATACGTTTGTATTTATTTTTTGCACGCAAACACTTCCGACATTTTAAATGCAACGAGCGAAGCGATCAGACCGGCTAAATAAATCAACATCAGCAATAACCAACAACAAAAACAACAACACAACAGCAGCGACAGCGGCAACAGTAGCAGCAACAACAACAACAACAAGAGCAAAGAGCAAAAGCAGCCATGTGCATTCGCCCAGCCAGGCAAACATTCCGCGCTCCTCACTCTCCTTGTTTACGCGCTTCTCGCTGTCTCACTTGTTCTCCTGCTATCTTTACCCACGCTCTGTTGCTGCTGCTTTGCCGCAGTCGACGCCGCTGCTGCTGCAGTTTGGCCATTAAAGCACTCAATGCATATAAATGATTTTAATCAATGGCGTTGACGTCGACGCTTACGCACACAGACAAGCGACAGTCACACAGACACAGGGTGACACAACGGTACAGAGGGACAGTGGGAGGGAGAGCGACATGCAAACATAACATTAATAATCATAATAATAATAATAACTGACAGCGTATGATCGTCGTTTGTGTACAACAAATAGAATTTGGAATGTTTATTGGAAGCGCGTATGAATATTCCAGGAACTCTCAGCAGTTCAAAGAGCAAAAGCTCATGATATCGATATCGATTTCGATAAATTAATTTTTGTTATTTCTCCCCCTGCAGAAATCTGAAAAAGCCCTTAAATAAACATAAGCTGCGGCAAAACAACTTAAAAAAGGAAAGGAAAAAAAATAAACACAAAACGGAACAATAAAAAATTAATCAAACTGTGCTAAACGAGTACTTAAAGCCAAACGGCAAACAGCAACCAGAAGTACTTAAATCAAAGTAATTAACCAAGCAAACAAATTAGCAAAGATTTTAATTTGTTAAATTTGAGCAAGAAACAAACACAAAAAAAAAAAACATAAACAAATAAAAAGCAGCAGAAGCAGAAGCCGTTAAACAACAACAAAAAAACAATCGAACAAACAAGCAAATAAGCAAACAAGAAAAGAAACAAACACAAAAAGAATCGCTATGAAGAAGCTGTCACTAAATGTGAGTATCAATTGAGTGGGCGGAGGGTGACGAAGGGCGTGCTTGAAGGCGAAATGATTTTAATTTGAACAGCATGGCGTTCCAAGAAAAACGCTCCGAGTCTCAGAATATGAAATGCATTTTTCAAGTTCAGAATGACTAAAAAGGGAAAAGAAAGAACGTCATTGAAATGGGAATTGGATTGGGATTTTTTATTGGTATTTGTATTTGTATTGGGATTGTGATTGGTAATGAAGTGTGCAGTCGGTACAGGATATGTGACATCGGGCATCAGTCATGTGGCATACGCTCTGTGGCATGTTAATGAACTTGAAAAGAAAAGGCCATGATAATGATGAAGTTGCACTTGACGTTGATTGAAACAGCAAGCAGCAAGCAGATATTGAAATTGAAATTGAACTGGCGAATACTGGGAATTAAAGAGCAACGCGCTGCCAACAATCGAACCAATTGATTAAAAACAAAGCGTTTTTATTGCAGACAATCATTCGGGTTTCTCCAAAGGAGATATAGGATTTCCAATATATGTATCTGCAAATAAATATATATGTAGTTATGTGAAACAATAAATATAATTATATTCTAAAGACTGAAGACAAAAGATTTAATTTTTTTAGAATTTCAATAATTATTGTTGGTTAAAATGTAAGCTGGAAATTGGTTTTGAAGACTTAAAATTTGTTGGAAACTTGAAATATTGAAAACTTGAATTTAATTTTATATTATTCAACTATTAGTCTTAAATTCTCATAGACTAAAATTATTTAATTAAATATAATTCAAATGCTAAATTCAAATTTTCTGGAGATTAACATTTATTAATTACAATTATTACTTAAATTTATGCTTGACTTTCCATTTTGTCTGAAGCTTTAAAACAAATAAATTTTATTATATTTATTTTCTTAAAAAAGGATTAGCTTAAATTTTATACTTAGAATTGATAGATTAATTAAAATTTTATTATTTTAATTGAAATGTTTAGCTTGAAATTTCCTTTTTAGACTTTCAACTTTGATTAAATTGTTTCAATAAATCTGTTTATTCTCTGTGCAAATGCGGGCACGCGTCTTCTGTCTGTCTGCCTTGTCTGTCTGCTGCTCCCTCTACCCCTCCCCCTAATGCCCCCACTCTTAACTAATTGAAAAGCAATTGTGCCGCACTCAAATCAGCTTCAAAAGCCGACGGCAATCAAATGGACTCTGTGATTGGTAACAGCGGCCGCACTTAGAGGTTAATGTGTGGCAAATATAAAAGATACAGATACAAAGATATACAGAGAAATATAGCTACATTTTGCGAGTATTTTTTTTGGCACGCTTTGATGTTGCCAATTGAAAAATGGCCAACAATGCCAGCCAGTCAGACAGTCAAACAGACAGACAGATCTCTACTCGTATTTTGCATATGTTTTCCATATTATTATAAGTACACAAATCGTCCAATCGTTTCTATAACATTAACATCTGCCAGATGCAGCCTCCCTCTCTCGCTCCCCCTCTCTCTCTCTCAGTCTCTCTTGGGCCTGACACTCCCATTGCTCTGCGTTGACTTATTTAGCGGCAGTTCAATGCCCCATAAAAAATAAAAATATAAAAAAATAAATAAAAAACACTCATGAGTTTTGCAAAAACTGAGCGTCTGTTTCGTTAGCATTGGTATTAAGCGTATAACAGTTGAATAGTATAGCAGTAGAGCAGTATTACAGTAGAACTGATTTACAGTTAAGCTGCAGCGCGTAGTCTCTCTTAAAAGTTACTTTGCTCTTTAGTCGAACAGCTGCCAGTGATCCTGGAACGCCTGAACTTTCCAGCGCAGCGCTAAGCTTTGCAGCGTTGCCAGACTGTTTCAAATGCGCAACTATTGCGTGATCCATTGAATTGTTAAATCATGGTCAAATATCAAAGCAATTTCAAATCGGCTGATGCAATAATTTCTTGATTTGATCACTCTCTCCCTCTCACTCTCTCTCACTTGGTGTCTCCTATTAATTTTATTTCTTTTTTGCCATTGCCATTAACATTTTTATGGCCCGCTGTCTGCGCATTAAATTGGCCTTTAATGGCCGTTAACCAACTATTAAGTGTACATATAGTAATTTATCTATATTCATATAGTTATGCTGCCAATAAAGCAATTAACTGATTTTTATGATTATTATTGTAATCGTGGCTATAATTCTTGGGGATCGTAAAACAACAAATTGAATGCGTTCTTATGTCAGCAGGCAAATGAAATGAAATGTTGTAATAAGCCAATAAAAAATAAAACTGAACAATCAATTGACAAACAGCCATTAAAAACAATTGGCAATAACAATTCACCGAAAACGGGGGCCTGTCAGACGCTCAAACAACAAAATAAAATAAAATACTACCAACTCCCCAGTGAATGCTGCTGGGCCAACAACAATGCTAGCCACACTAACAACAGGTTACCAAATAAGTCGCACACAATTTACAAATGTTAATGATTGATTTTGTGTCATGTAATCGAGTTGCAAACTAGTTTGCAGTTTGCAGTTTGCCGTTTTGCAGTTTACAGTCATTTTTTAACTTTAATTGACGTCAAGCGACCCTCCTCCTTGCTCCACCCCTTGGCAGTCCCGTCCCGCTACCGCCCACTTCCCCTGCCTTGTTGGCCAAAGTCTTGGCCTTATATAGTCGCTCTTGACGCTTTAACGTCACACATTTCTTCCGTCCTTGGCCGTACAAGAATAGAGCTACAGTTACAGCCACAAATACCCTGTAGTCTAGCCTAAAAGTATGCTACACTCATCTATAGTTTACAGAAATAGACTAGAGCATTCCATTTTTATAGTAAACTCTATTTTTGGAGCCAAATCACAAGTAGTTCCCACGAATTGAGTCATAACGTGGCGTTTGAAATTTGTGGGAAGCAATGAACACAGCAAAACAGACAGGCAAACAAACAAAACGCGTGCAATTGGCATGTAGTACATTGAAAAAAATAAGGCAATTAGTTAAAATCGAATTAAACTTGATGAGAATAGTAGTAATTATAATACCGTAGGCATAATGAATAAATTTGGTCACGAGTGCACAAGCAGTTTCCAAGTTACTACCATTCCTGATCTGCGTGCACTATAAAAGGACTTTCATTTTAAACTTAGTGGCCTTAGCTCGTATGGTCTCTGAGATCTAGATGCTAATCAAGAATATACATACGTTTTAGGCTCGGGATGCCTTCTTGACGTAGTTAGGCTAATTTCCTATTTAAGAAACCTAAAAGACCCCGTACTTTTGGCATTCCAATCAAATAATTCGCGTTCCTATGAAATATTTTAGTTTCTAACAATTTAATATATTTTAATGTCTATTTTTAGTGCCTTTCCTTTTTTTCAGTGTAGTTATTTGTGTTTGTTTTCTGGTCAATTCTTCATGTTCACACGTTCGCTGCTCGTTAATTGTAATTGAAATTGATTTCGCGTGTTTTTAATAATTTTTATTTATTTTCGCCAGCCGTGACTCATTTTCATTTCCTGTCTTTGACACGGCAAAAATTTGTAGCTATTTATGGCCATTTTGGTATATAGGTCGCCATTTTGAAAGCGATAGCACGCGCTTTGGTGGGCAGTGTTGAGCAGCGTTTTTGGACAGCGCAAGGAAGAAATTAGTGTGGCACGTTAACAGCTCATGTAATGCATAACATTAACATAACATTGTGTTAAGTGGCTGTTATACTAAAATAATTAACATTTAATTTGCATTTCGGCCAGTTAATCAGCTTAAGCCAAAAATACACACATAAAATACTAAATGGGGGTACGTACAGCCCCCATTAACCCCCGGGGGAAGGCAACCAGCTGTGGCTAATGGGAGTAAATGAATGCTTAATGCTTACGATTTGAGACTCAAACGCTTTTTAAATGCAATTTCAATATCAAAACTTAATTATGTGATTTAAATGCTTTTTATATTTCTGAGAAGAGAACAGAAACGAAACAAAATGAAATGAAACTGGCACAATCAGTTGGGAATTTGCAAATAATTTCCTCAATGGACTTGTTTTTAAATTAGTATATATATTTGTGCATTATACAAGTACAGTGAAACCTGTGACACGCTTACACTCGCCTAAAAACTTGATTATTTAAAAAAATATAAAAAAAAGTGGTAACTAGCTATAACCAGTTTGTTGATTCTCTATGCATACGACTAAACTGTTTTGCTTTCAATTAAACTAATAAAATGCCAATTGTAGTGTGTGTGCGTGTGCGCGTGTGTGTGCCGCCCAACTGGCTGGCAAAACTGAAACTAATGCGAATTCAAGTGGTCAACTGCAGTCTAAGCCCATTTAATTAAATTGTCTGTTCGACGTGGCGTATGAGTAATGTGCATAAATAACAAATAATTTGTGTAATTTATATGCACTTTATATAATTTCTATATTTACTAGAATCAACTATTTGAGAGAGTTGATTTTTAATTGGAAGACTGGATTGGGTATTAAAATGCACATCACGTATACGCCTGGGTGTTCCACGCCGAGAGAAACATGCACAGACCTGCACTTGTATGCATAACTTGGCTGAGTTCGGCGCGTTTCGCCAGACTCGCTGTCGTCGCTGCCTCTCACAAAATCTCTGTCTGTGTGTGCGTGTGTTCAGTCTGAGTGGCAACAGTCAATGGTCTGGCAACCTCCTGCAACAGTTTTGCGATCTTCAGTTTTATTTTTGTTGCCAACAAAGTTGATTGCTCGCGCGGCTGCTTTTTTTTATTTAACAGTGTATGTTTGTCTTTTGGCTCTTGACTTTTCTTAGACAAAGTGTGTAAAACAACAGCGTTTCGTTTGTTTGCTTTCATAACTGTTTAAACAACCAAATTTTGGGTCTTGCGTTTTATTTGACTGTGATTCAGTTTCAACTTGCAGCGCGCGAAGGCGTAAGACACACAAAGAGGGAGAGCGGAAGAGCGGTAGAGTGGGAATATTTGTATTTGCCTTGCGAGTTGTCAGTTCTATTACGAAATGTGCAACGATTAATCTTAATAATATTAATTGTATACAAAACGCGCACGAACAACAACAGCAGTAATAAAAAAAGATCAATCCCCGAGTTCAACAATTCAGCAAATCAATTGATTTGCGCCATCATGCGCCACAGTCAGCAGCTCAGCGACAGCGACAGCGACGTCAACAGCATCAGCAGCAGCGCTGCTGGAAGCCATAGAAAGGCTCATCAGCAGCGGCAGCAGGCAGTAGGCAAAGTGAGCGAAATTAATACACACGCACACACACACATAGAAACAGCCAAGCCAGCACTCACACATACACATGCTCACAGACGCTTGCTCAACTCATTCCACTAACAGAAGCCGACACTACCTGCCGCCATTTTGTCAAATGTCTCTCATTTGCTCTTGTTACTCTTGTTTGCTGCGCTATTAATTTAATGCCAAAGAGAATTTAATGCATATTAAATTGCATATTAAAATGCGCTCTTGCCCCAAGGGGAGTCCAGTTTCAGTTTGCAACGAAATGCAAATGCCGCATGTCTATTAAATTAACAGCACCGTTTAACGCAGGCGCAACACGTTCAAAACAACAACAAAGACAACAACTACAAGCAACAATCGCTGTGCCAGTTTATTTGGTACCAAGCAGTCTCGCCATGTCGCTGTTGACGTTGTTGTTGCTGTCGTTGTTTGCGAGTGGCCATGGTACCATGCAGTCTCGATAGTCGTTTTAACACTCGAGCGGGTAGTTTAAACAGTTTCCAAATGCACGCAACAGTCGAGTGTTAACATAACAGATAAATGTTATGCTAGGCTGGTTTACAGAATACATGTGCTGATATTAACAGATTAATGTTAAAACCTTTGACTTACGACAATTGCAGGTTTTTTTTGCCATGCTTGCGTAGCCAAGCGTTAAGTTTTGTGGAACATGCTACTTACTTAATACATACACACACATATATACTAGCAAGCAAATACATAAATTTACACGCTGCATTGTTTAAACACAGTTTGGCAGTCACTGCATTTTTAAAATATGCCAAAACAGTTGCTCGACTTTGTTAAGCCCAGTTTGCAAGCGTTTAAACTGAAATTAAATGATACTACTGTTACCATACAAAAATAAGTGCTAAGCTACCCGCTGTTAACTGGGCTATAAATAAATATATTTTATGGCCATAGATAACATTCGAGGAATGTGAGTTGGCCAAATTCCTATCCAAATTTAGGTGTTGTGATAAGATCAACGGATCAACATCTACTTTTCTTACGAAAATACTTGCTTGTCTAGGGCTTAGGGGTGTGGCGGGAAAGGAGGAGTCTTTTTGGGGCAGTTAGGCGTAAAAAATGCTTAAAACTATTGCGCATAAAAGAATTCATTATAATTGCTGTCATTATTTTTGGCTCATGACTTCATTCAATGTCGCCTGGCACACACACAAACACAGAGACGTCGAGGCACACGCACATAAAGAAAGACAGCAATCAAAATCAAAGTTGAATAGTTTACAATCAGGCAAATCGACTTGGACAAGAAACATGCGCGATTCGCGCCAATGATTCACACACACAGTCATACACATACAGTCGCACTACTGTTGTTTTTATTACTTTTCTGTTATAATGCGACTACTTGTATGTATGACAGAAACAGACAGACAATCAGACAGACAGACAGGCAGAGACAAGACAGGCAGTTATTTAAATTGATACAAAGCGGCACCGCCGACAAATAAAATCAATTGGCAGCTAATCAAAGCACAATGCAAACAAATTGCCAGCACATGCTTCATAATGATGTTGATAATGAAGTTGACTGGCTTTGGCATCGATCAAATCGTTCCACATACATACACACACACACACACATGCATATTCAATATTCGCAATGGTTCATTTGCTTCAATTCGAACATTGCCTTCTCTTTTGGTGGTCAATGGTGACGTCAACAAGCGCATCGCTAACAGTGCGTGTACAAGAGAGCGGAAGAGTGGGAGAGCGGTAGTGTAGCTGATTATTTACAGCTGCTGTTAGGGCTGCTGTTGGGCTCTGTTACTTAACGCCAAGCTTACATTTTAAAATGCCGCCCATATTGATTATGCAATTTATGCGGCCGGCTAAAGTGTTAAAAATAAATGCATGCTCGCACACACACTCGCACTCACAATCGAAATCGAACTCGTTCTCGAACTCTAGCTCAATGGCCATAAATCGTGCAATTCGAATCCAATTAGCGAGCGCACGCACACAGAGGTCGTCGTCGTTGCAGTCGTGTGTGCGTGTGTGTGTGTGAATGTGACTGGGACTGTGTCTGTGTGTAATGCGAGACAGCAGCAGCTGCTGTTAACTCTCTTTGGCGCCTGGATGTAAAGTATACGCTCCATATATTTACATTAGTTTTATGTGCAGATCTTTTAAGAGACAGCTGCTACATTGTCGTCATTGTCCAGAGTTTTGCGCACTTTACCAACACTGTTATTACTTCAGCCACATCATTTACCTGCACTTATTACGTATTTAAACGGCGCTCACGTGTTGCGGCCCAGCAGCTGCTAATTATACCCCAAAAAAAAAGTGTAGAAAAAAATAGAAATCGAAAAGTAATTCGTATATTTTGTATTTTGGCCAACAGTTTAGTTGGCAACTGATTGATAAACTGTTTTCCTTTTCCTTTTTGGTCGTACTATCATTGGCCATAAATCAAAAGCGTCAACAACAAAAAATGCGCTTAACTTAATTGAAAGCATCAACAAGCCAATAAAAAATCAATTTAAATAAAGGCGGGAAATGTAGAGGGAGGAAGGTAGGCGGAGGGAGAGGGGCAGCAACGATCGGCAATTGAAGATTTGAACAGCGAGAGGGGCGAGAGAGGGGCGAGAGAGGGGCGCGGGGGGCAACGAGGTGCTAAGTGAAATGCTTGTAAAAACATTTTGTATTCTAGACCACGAGTCGAGAATTTGAAAAACTCAAAATAAATAACACATATAGTACACACACACACATATATATATATATATATATAGCATATACAGTCTGTATAGTATGTATTCCGACCACAAAAAAAAAAGAAGAGCAGAGAGAAGAATTCTTTCCGTTTTGTTGTTGTGCGAAATAGCGACGCTGTGTCTGCTTCAATTTTCATTCATTTTTCAAACACACACACACACACAAACACGCACACACACAACACACACACACAACACACACACACACACACTGAGTGTAGAAATTTGCAATTTTAATCAAATTATTCAATAGTTTGGAATGTGTGTCGACAATTGAAATTGAAATTGAAATTGAAATGGAAATTGAAACTAACTGACTCTAAGCACGCAAATTGATCAAAACAAATGCAAATTGCGAGTGAATTTTTGTGTTTTTTTTTTGGGGGCCTGTCGCCACAAACTTTACACAATTTAGCCAGTATTTGATGAGTGTGTGGAAATTGTTGGCAATAGCGGCTTAAAGCCAAGAGTAAAGTCGTAAATTAGCCAAGTCAACACAGTGCGCAATAAACATTGAAATTGTGTGCGTCTATTTATAGCCAAGACACGTCTGTCCGTTCGTCTTCAGACGGTAGACACCTTTGTGAAAAAGCCGCTTGCCGCTTGCCACATGTGGCACATGCAGATGGGGGCATCAGTTGATGCTGTGTGTGTGTGACTATTTTTAGCACACACTGTGCAGTTGCAGTTTGCAGACAGACTCTATTTTTAGATACCTTGAACTACGAGTTACGATTAACAATTTACAATTTACGAGTGCGTCCTCAAGGCGAGAAGAGGTAGGAGAACAGTAGGCAGGTGGAAGAGCAAGCAGCGGAGAACTCTTTGATTGAAAGATACTCAACGACCACACGCTGCATACGCCCTGTATGCTTTGCGGTCTCAAGGTTCAAGTTGGCCCATATCCACTTACCCAGTAGACCAGTAAACGGATAGCAGCGAGCCAAACAAGCTCAAGCTCATCTTAATTGTAGCAATTCTTGGCTAAAAATAGACACGAGAGAGACAGGCACAGACATGCTCTGTGCTATTTATAGACTATTTCCGGTTCTTAAGCAGGCACTCTCTACAACTACACTGCAAGAAATGATCTACTTATTTAACCCCTACTAATTTTTGTCTTCTCTTCTCTTTGCAGATGTGTTCCCGCAACATAAAGATCTCGGTGGTGCTGTTCCTTGTCTTGATACCCATATTCACAGCGTTGCCACACAATCACAATTTATCGAAACGCAGCAATTTCTTTGATCTGGAGTGCAAGGGTATCTTCAATAAGACCATGTTCTTTCGCCTGGATCGCATCTGTGAGGATTGCTATCAATTGTTCCGTGAGACGAGCATACATCGACTATGCAAGTAAGTGCGAAACTCTAATCATTTCTAAGGGAATCCTGGACAGTATTGCATTTACCACTAACCCACTTCATTTAGCTACTGAGACACCCTGTATACTCAAAATGCAAGCATAAAGATTATATCTTTGCTGAAATTTTCTTACGAACTAAACATTTTTACTACAGAATTATTAAAATACTTTGGAACACCCTGTATACATGGTTGTATACAAATTTCGATTTTTCGATTGAGTTGTCTCTTGAATGTACCTTTTAAATTAAGTCCATAGGCTTCTTGAGACACCCTGTAATCAATATGCGTCGGTTTTTAATGCCCAATATTACACTACACTCCTTAAAATAAAGGAATCCTTCATTAATGCTCTTTTATCGAAAACAGACACCCTTTATAACCATATTCCTTAGCTTTCCCGAATTAATCCCCTTAGATGCTACTTTCCAGTTACATTATTTCTTTGGATAACTATTTTTACTAAATTTGTCAATTCCTTAATACATTAACGACACCCTGTATGTACATTGCCTTATAACATTGCGACTAACTCCAATAAAATGCCAATTCCCAGTTCCTGTATTACAAATTTCCCTTTAAAATCCCACCTACCAATTCCTTCACAGTTTTGAGACACCCTGTATGCCTACTTTTCCCCCAAACAGCGTCCTTAACCCGCTCATAGGGTACAAGAAACATATTAAATCATACAAAAATTATTTCAAGGCGATTTGGATGGCAAAAAATGCTGCGCAAAAACTAAAAATCCAAAAAAAAAAAGAAACAAAAAGCCTATTAAAAACTAGAGACACTTAAGAAGAAATGAATAGTGATTACCATGGTCGTTGAAAGTGCGGAAAGATGACCCTGACATGGATATTAAAAAAAGAAAGCACAAAAGAAGGAACAACACAATTTATGCTATTTCTATGCTAAAATAAATAGAACATTAGTTGAAATATATTTAAAGATATATCGTAAAAGTATTTTCTGTTTATTTCTTTGTGTTTTAACTTTTGAATTTATCTACTTATCTATCTGCTATCTTCTATTCTCTTTATATTTTCTATCTACTATAACTGTTCTGCTGCAGGGCCAATTGTTTTGCCCACGAGACCTTTGGAGATTGCCTCAAAGTGCTGCTCATCGATGATGAGGAGATTGTTCAGTTGCAGCATTATCTCAAAGTCGTCAATGGCTCACCCTATCCCTTTCACAAACCCGTTGTTTTCAAATAGATTTCGATATGCTTCTGTTAATTTCCCTTTATTTATTGTCATTAATTTATAATTTTGTGTAATTTGTAATTTTTTAGTTGATTTTTGTTGATTTGATTTTGTTGATTGTTTTCTAGGAAAGACTGCTTTGATTCCAAATGGTTTGGCGGATGTGTTAAAGTGCTAAGGACACCCATAGAAGAAATCGCAAATTTACAGCATTTCATAAAAGTAGTGAACGGTTCTCCGATATCATTCAACATAGAGCCAGTTACATAACTTCAAATGGTTTTGGGTTAAAGCCAACGCCGAGCAGCAAACCACCAAAACCACCACCACCACCACCACCACCAACACCATTACCAATACCACACAAATACACACACACACACATACAGTTAATACACTTGAAGAAAATTCTTGAAAGGAAATTTTGAGACACCGAAATTCAAATCCGAAGCAGAACAAACAAAAACAAAATTAAAATATTTAACGCCCAAATTTAATTCGTACTTATTTATTACTGTATAATTTACAGTATTTACTACTACTACTACTACTACTATACATATGTGTTTTTTTTTCTATTTTGTACAAAACAAAAAAAAACCGAATTATTTTAATTAATTTATTGAAACGACGACGCGACGCGTTTGTTGTAAGCGAGGGAAAAAGGGACAGGGACATGGGACAAATTGGGACTTGGGACAATGGGAACTGGGTGGAAATATACGGGAACAGTGGGAGTGGGAACACTTCCGCACACATACAGAGACACATACACGAGCAAAGATTGCAAGAGACAGAGAGGGGGAAAATTTATGGGGGGCAGTGCGAAAACGTTGGGAAGTTTTTCATTCCCAGTATTTGTTGCCCCCGAAGCCGAAGAAGTATTTATTTCTAAGTATTCTTAGCTTGTTTATTATTATTGCGTTATATATGTAAAATAAATGATCCATTGTTTTTAATATACTTATTTAATATTATAATTATTATTTTTTGCATTCTATGTTAAACAAAAAAAAAAAAGAAAAAAGTATCGCGTATTCCAAGCAGCATTTACATTTTTACATCAAGGGCAGAACAGAAAAAAAGAAGATTCACACACACATACACGCACATGCACGCACACTCACACACACACGCGCACATACAAGAACGAAAGTATTTTGCCAATGTATTAAACATTTTTTGTGCTATTTAGTAAAGTTTACCGAAATTAGCAAAAAGTAAAAACAAGAAAAAAACGTGTTGAAATTATTAACAAAGAAAAAGCACACACACACACACACACATATATACATACAAATATTTTAGACTAAAACGCAATTTGTGCAAAACACAAGCAAAACAAAAAAACCTTTGGTAAAAACACGCAAAAAACACAACAAAAAAATCAAATGCATTAAAAATGTAGCAAAAAAAAATAAACTGTAAAAAAAAAACATATTTATGTAAAATGTTAAAAAAAAAAGAGAAGAGAAGAAAATAATCGCTGGCTATTTGAAAGCATCCAAAATTGTGATAAATGAAATTAGAATGCGACACTTACCAGAGAGAGAGCAAGAGAGTGAAACAAAGCAGAGAGCGAGAGAGCGCATAACAGCAGCAGAGAGCGAGCGCCTGAGCAACAAGTGCAGCCGCCAGCTGTTAGCGACAATTGGCGCGTTTCCGACGCGACTAAAAACGCGCGCTTACCGTTTTTATTTTGTGGTATGTTTTTAGTTTCAATCTTTTATTTATTTTAATTATTGTTTTTTGAAATTGAACTATTATTTTCTTGGCCATTTGGTGGTGCACTTGCTTTTTGACATTTTTTGGCCCACAAAATACAAATTTTGAATTTTTGTACAGGCACAAGAAAATTTTTGCCACTTGAATTTTGGCTCTAACTGAGCACTGCCTCGCAAGAGGCTAACAAAACTTACTTAATAAATAGCTAATAAAGTTCTTTCTGCTTTTGATAACAGGCAAGATTGCTTCGGATCACCATTTTTCAATGCCTGCGTCGAGGCTCTGCAGCTGCACGAGGAGATGGACAAGTATAACGAATGGCGCGATACTCTGGGACGCAAGTAAAGGGCTCACCGATAACGATAACCAATTACCGATAACCGATTAACGAAGCGAAGCGGATGAATACGAGTTGGCGGACAAAAAGCTATAGCTAAACGCATAATACGAGTACTACTTACATATATTATACCACTTATACAATATACATATACATATATATGATAAAAAAAACACACTCTTATACAAACTCTTATAATCCAATCCACATACATATTTATCGCATACACATCGGAAAAACAACAAATTATCACAGCGAATACGCTAAATACTTTTTTAACAACTAAGTGAATGAACAAACAAAATGTTGAAAAAAATACAAAATACAAATAATAATTATAATAATTCTTAAACACAAAGAAACTATGAATGAAACCTATAAAACAAAATAAACAAAATGTTGACAGTGTACAATTTCTTTTTCGCACACTTTTCTTGACAATTTTGTTGGATAAACAAGTTTGTAAGTTTAGTTTTCTATTTTATATATAGTTATTATGTGTATGGGAATTAACTTTAGTTCAAGCAAAGGACAAAAGGGAGCAATCCACAGTGTCTCATGTAAATATACACAATTCAAATGTTTTTCCTTGCTTTAAAAGTCTTCTAAACACACAGTTATATATATACTATATAGTATACATATAAACCTATATGATTTGTACATTTCTTGTGTATCCTTTAAGCAATTAAGTTTAATTTGTTATGTTTACGTTCTAATTCTAATTTTAATTACAACTTTTGTAGAAGAAACCGAAAAAGTTGACATCACACACACACACACACAACACACACTACACACATACAAACAGCATATTTCGATATTACATTATATGTACCCTAATTAATTAATTTAAACTTGTTTGGATCTAGTCGTAAATCGTAAAATATAAATAAAAACTGTATATTTCAAGTGGAGAGCAGCGTCCACAAATCATTTCTTTCCGGTCTATATAAGATAAGTTATCATTTTTGGGGTGCAATTTCTTTATTCAATACATTCGTGTGTGTTTTTCAGAGTTTCCAATATCCATAAAACTAAAACAGTTTTTAATTAAGATTTCAATCAGCTAGAAGAATAATTGATCAATACAATTCAATTGCTTAAATCAATTCAATTCACTTCTCCGCTTCAATATTCACTTGAGATGAATGAAATGCCAAGTGTCGACTGTAAAACAAAAGATTTAAATGACACAATAAATATATATTTATTTAACAAAAGCTTAGTATAAACAGCAAAACTAATAGTTAACAAGCAGAGCCAATTACATAGATAGTTTTCTTTTGTTTGTGTGGGTGGACTGTACAATATTTACAATTTGATTTCTTTGGCAAGAGAGCATTTTGGTATTTGTTGCTTTGGTTAGTTGGCCAATTGTGTTTTTGGTTAGTAAGCATGCAAAACTGGACAATTTGTAGCCATTTTGGTGTAGTTTAAGCAAAGCGTGTTTTGTATCGGTATAAGCTAAAGCTTGGCGCGTATATAGTAAACCTTACCTGTGTCGGGAATATTCTCGACATCGCCGCCTTCCTTGGCATCGTCCAGCAATTTGGCAGCCTCGCCCTTGCCAATATAGTTGTCCGAATTGCTGTTGGTTGTGTTTTGGCTGCAAATACAGGCAAATTTATTTAAAATACTGCTAATTTTATAGTCAAGCTAAGAAACAAACCAAGCGATGCCTGAGTTGCCGCCACTGGGCTGATTGATCAACGACTGCCAGAACTTGTGAGTCTCCGAAATGATTGAGATGGCGAAATCAGCATTCTTGGCATCCCCATTAAATGCAAACTGATTCTCCGGCTTGCCATCGGGTATTTTGTAGATCTATCAAGTAAAATACTTATATAAATACTGTTGCTTTGGGTATTTTCATGGCATACCTTGAACCACTCCACAGTGGAGCGCAATAGACCTGGGAAATATTGATCGATATCGTTGACATCGTTGATCTTGGTTGCCAACGGATCCTTGATATCGATAGCAATGATCTTCCAATCGGTTTCACCCTCATCGATAAGCGCAATGGCGCCAAGAACTTTCACCTGCACAACATCGCCACGGTTGGCAACGCGATAACCAATTTCAATAACATCGATGGGATCATTGTCGCCCTTGCAGCCGGTGGATGGCTCAATGTGGTCGGGATTCTCCCAGGTCTGTGGCAGAGCACCGTAGTTCCAGATGTAGCCCTTGTGGGGGAAACAATTGGCCACGAAACGCAGTTTACCCTTCTTAATGTCCTGCTTAATGGGGTTCATGGGTGTCTTCAGGCTGATCTAGAAACGAGAAAAAATAACCAAACACGCAACCTAATGATTTATCGATAAATAATTTGTTAAATGTTTTTTGCTTACCTCCATTTTGGCGTTTGTCCAACGTGGCACCTCCACTACCATGTTGTAAACGGTCTTCTCATCGTTCGCATAGAGTGGAATGTCGTGCATCGGCGAGATGACAGTACCGCAATTATTTTCTATAACAAATTACAGCAGAAATTATGAGCCGTTCTTATTAATGTGTACACATAACAATTGGCACGCAATCAGTTGATTAATTATATTGCCTCTAAAGCTACGCTATTGACCATAACAAAAGTTACCTAAACGAAAGTAAAGATATCAAGTGGACATTTGTGTGTGTCACAATTAAACAATCATAAAAAACAAAGTCCACAAATTCAGCGTCGAATGATTCAACCTTGCTCAGTGTCATGAAGCCGGTAGCATTAGATTTTGTTGATAATGAGAAGAGTTATTCAACGACTGCCAACTTGTTGCATAATTTTATGTTTTACTTATCGGCAGTTCATTTAATTTAGTTTAAGGATAATTACATTAACAAGTTTAAAATTTTGCAATTTTTGCCTTTATTGTACTTACTGAAATAAAGGCTGTAATTTGGCGAGTTCTTTGCGCCCTTTGCAACTGTTTGGAACATCGGCATGATTGAGTTTTTTATCCTTAAATGCTGTTGTTGAATATATCTGAAGTTATTGTTAATTGCGGCTGTGCCTGCTGACGTTGCGAAAACCGACCGGAGCAAATGTCTGTCAACTACACGTGAACTCCTTGCAATTTGACCGAACATTGTGCCTAAACAGAGTTGCCAAGCTGTTGTTGTTGCTATCGATATACTTCGAGCACCGCCATCGTGTGCACTTTTTATTATCGATACTATCTGTAATTTTGACGGTAATGATTGTAGTTATTATAACTAATATTATAATACTATAGTTATTTTAAAATAAACAACCATATTCAATTTATACATTATATTTTATTAAATAAATAAAAAATAGCTTTAAGTTTCCGCGCCAAAACCAGGGTCTCGAACACACTTGTCCCAAAAATACCATTTAAAATACCAAAACTCAATTTAAATTTATTTAAAAACAACCAACACTTTGTATATTCTGGCAGATTTTTCTTAAAAAAACACTCAAAGACACACCAATTTAAGGCCACTTTTAGTTATTTTAATAGTATTTTGCAATTGCCTGTGTTTGTGAAATAAATACCAGTGTGGCCGTGTAATGGCTAAACACACATCGATTACTTAAGCAGCCAATCGAATAATTTTAGTTGTATCATTATCCACGCTGACAAAATTCAGAGAAATTTAGAAGTCGCTTTGATTTCGTACTAAAAACTGCTGCGGGACTATTGTGATTCCCAACTTTTATTTGAGTAGCAACGTGCAAATAATATATTCTGTCGGGCAACTATAATTACCAAAGCATACACAGTACAAAACAAAAAAAACACGACCTAATTTCGTGCAAGTTTTGGCAACAAGTAGAAATTCCCCAAATTTGCCCAATTTCCCATTTGCCATGCAAAACTCAAGACCCAGAGGCTCCGGGGCTAGACAAAATCGTCGACCAGCAGGGGATGTGTCTGCTGCCGTTGTTGCTCCCACCAACAAAAAATCAACAGAATCCGTAACGAAATTCAATTTGGAGCCCCCGACCAACAACCAAGTGGGAATTGATGATAATGCTTGTGTGGTTTGCTTTAAGAATGTGGAGATCTATTCGATTGGAGACTGTGATCATCCAGTATGCTACGAATGCTCCACACGAATGAGGGTGCTGTGCCAGCAGAACGAGTGTCCAATTTGTCGCCATGTGCTCTCCAAGGTGACCACTGCAAGCTGAAAATCTGTTGTCAACCAAATTATCTATTTGTATATTTTACTCTGCAGGTTCTGTTTACATTGGAAAAGTTGCCTTATCGCGAACTCGAAGCCAACAATCGATCCGATTTCTATAGCAAAAAGTATCGTATTGGATTCTGCAGCGTTGAAATTCAACAGAAATTCTATCAGTTACTCGATCATCCTTGTCCAACGTGAGTTTAAATTTCAGTTAACGAAAACATTAAATAATTATGCTTTCGATTTCATAGGTGTGATGTTCCGCCATATCGCACCTTTCAGGCGCTACGAAATCATGTGTTGCGTGACCACAACATGTACTTTTGTGATCTGTGCGTGGAGACTCTAAAGATCTTTACATTCGAGCGTCGTTGCTATACTCAAGCCGAGTTGGTTGTGCACAACACCAAGGGTGACCCGGACAACACTTCGCATCGTGGCCATCCGCTGTGCGAGTACTGCAACCAACGCTACGTGGATCGTGATGAACTCTTTCGGCACTTGCGACGTGATCATTACTTTTGTCACTTTTGCGACGCCGATGGCTGTAACGATTTTTACAAGTAAGTTGTCTTATAAGGCATCCTGAAGGCTTCTTAACTGATAAATGTTTGTCTTCTGCAGCGTCTATGCGGATTTGGCTGATCATTTTCGCAAGGAGCACTTCCTGTGCGAAGAAGGCAAGTGTGCCACGGAGGAGTTCACAGGCGCTTTTCGCAACGAGATCGAATACAAAGCGCATGTGGCCAGTGTGCATGGCAAATCGCTGAACAAACAGCAGGCAAAGCAAGCGCGTACGCTGCAGCTAGAGATAACACTAGGACCACGTGGACGGCGTGAACAGGGTGTTACAAATATGAGAACCAGGTGAGTCTATAAAATTCCACTGTAGGCTATATATAACGCTTCTGGTGATCAGCAGGAATGAGGAGCATCAAGACTACTTGGATGAGCTGCCCTCAACGAGCACACATCGCAATCAGCCTGTTACCATTGATGCTGGTAACGAGGAGGAGTTTCCTATGCTGGCTGGCATTACACCCGGTCCGAATGTGTCTCTCGTTCGAGCTCCGCCACCGTCCATGCGCAATCTGAGCGGCGCCTCGGGACTAGCACGCACCAAAGAAAACTTTCCGGCCTTGGGTGGAGCTGCTGGTGGCAGCATTTCAGCTGCTACAAATACCTATGCTAATGCCAGGGCTGCTCAGTCCGCTCAACCTGCAGCGGCTTACAAGAAGTCAGCCAACGCTGGAGCTGCATCTGGTGGAGGGAATGTGACTCGAGCCAATGCTCCAGCTAATGGAATGCTGCTTCATGTCTCAAATCGACCAGCGGGCAATGGTAATAAGAAGACGGAAATGGATTTTCCAGCTCTACCAATGGGTAAAGGCAAAAAGATGGCACGCAATCTGGAGGAGGACATGCTGCCGAGCAACTCTGGAGTATCCATATCAAATGTGGCGGCCAAGCATCGTACACTTGTCGATGATTACGTATCCGTTGCGCATCCGAGCACCCATCAAAAGCTACAAATGGTACAAAAGGAGGAACTGGAGACTAAGGCACGCATGGAGGCCCTAAAAAAGAGTGCACCCAAGTTGACGGCTGCTGAATTTCCCACTCTTGGCCCATGCAGCACCAAACCGCA
This sequence comes from Drosophila acutilabella, assembly GCA_035046005.1. Taxonomy (NCBI): domain Eukaryota; kingdom Metazoa; phylum Arthropoda; class Insecta; order Diptera; family Drosophilidae; genus Drosophila; species Drosophila acutilabella. The sequence goes on along the minus strand of JAWNOK010000024.1, from coordinate 6,298,963 downwards.
GGGAGCGCCGTTATCAAAGGCAACAGCTGCTGGCTCCCTAAATTGGTCCAAACCCGTTTCAGAGAAGAAGCAACGAGAATTGGACAACCGCAAGTCCAAAGTGGCACCTGCTCCATTGTTGCCCACACCGAAAGCGAGTGCTAGCAACCTAAACAACAATAAGAGCAACATCAACAATCAGGAGCAGCAGCAGCAACAGTCTAACAACAAAAAGGATAAGAAAGCAAAGGAAAAGAAGAGCAATCAGGAGAATCAACCCAAAGTAAACAAGCAAAAGGAGAAGAACAACAACGTCACAACAAACAACAGCAACAACAACAACAATGACAACGATAAAAAGCTGCCAACTAAAGTTAACTCTAATGGAAATTTATCATCAACACCAAGTGCACCCCCTGGTCTGAGCCTTAACGCACCATCCGTTAAGCCACCACCTGGTTTCGTATCGAATGTTACCCTAAATTCTGTGGCCAAGTTGCCCAACGATCTTACCTTTACCAGCTCCTCGGGAGAGAACTACAGCATTGTACCGAGTACTTGCACGTATAGTGATCTCCCCGACACTGCCAACAGAAATCAGGTATAAATTGTAATTGTAAATTTGTAATTTATTAAAGCATTAAATGTTTTCTTTATTTTAGAAATTGGTAGATAAACTGAGTGACGAATTTATATCACAGGAGGCCTTTAGCTTATTCCGAACGGTTTCGTCCAATTTTCGAAATGGCACCATGACAGGTCAAGCCTATCACAAATTCTGCCTAATGTCGATGACGGATACGTTCCATACCCTGTTCCCCGAACTGTTGGTGATGCTGCCCGATATTGCCAAACAACAGGTTAGATTGACGTTAACTTCTATGATCTAGTTACCTATTGACGTCTATTTCAGGAGCTGTATTTGGTGCACAAGCAATATCTGAATACACTGACGCCGCAGCAGCGAAAGGAGATGCCCGGCTTGCAGGTGTGTCCCACGTGCAAGCAGGTCGTTTTGTCCACCGATTATAGTATCCATCAGGAGGCCCACGAGCATGTCCAGAATTTCCCCACACCAGAGAATGCTGTCAGAGCTGGTAACAAGAATGCGCAACGTAAATGAATCCCATAAATCATTTCAACCATCATAGCAACGAAAAACAAAAGTAGAAACTGAAACGAAAAGTAGCAAATGATAGAGACTTTCCCATGTATATTTTGTATGTTTGTAATTAATTGTTATCATCCCACGGCAAACAAAAAAAAAACGAAGTGAACAAATAATGCCAATTTACACAATTAACGAACTCTCTTGTGAACCGTAGGCTTAACTATATAAATAGTTTATTTATAATTCGGCCTTGTGAACTAAATGCTGTTGCATGTAAAACGTTAAAAACGTTTCGTGCTTTTTTACGGCCTGCACGTGTGGAAGTCTATTGTTTTTTTATTTTATTTTTTTTATTTTTAATGCTATAAATAATTACTGAATAAAGTGCAAAACAATCAGATTGCAATCTTATCTATGTCACTTATTGCTAATAATGGATAATGGAATCGCTGCTCAATTAGACTAATTACAAAAACTAATATATCTTATCATTCATATTTGCCATCCACTTGAAAAAGTTTGTAACATCCAGTGTTGTAAAAGGTCAATGTTGATAAAATAAAAGCACACATTATTTGGTATTTCGTGTTTGGTCACACTGCAGCAATCGACTTGCACTTATCGATAACGTCGATAGACATATAATCATGGAGCGGCGCGACGATGTACTTATGCAGGTAAGGGAGTTTATTTAAATATTTCGCTGCGTATTTACAAAAGGGAAAACATTTTTAGGCACTCGCCAAGAATGCCGACGAAACTGAGCGTTGGCAGGCCTTTCAAGCGGACAATGAGACGGCTATAAAGAACATTGACATGTTCTCCAAACAGCTTACTGTCGAGGTTATGGTGCCAATTGGCAATAAGGCTTTGATGCCGGGTCAGTTAATTCATACCAACGAGCTGCTAGTGGGTCACTATCAGGACTACTTCTCCGCTTGCTCTGCTCACAAGGCCAAAGAGATTTGCCGACACCGTTTGCGCTTGGCCGAGGATCATCTTAAAAAGCTTGAAGTCGAAGCAGATTTATGGCAGTAAGTGGGAAGAAATATTCTTTGAGTAACTTTAAAATATGTGTATGTTATAGAAACAAACTGGAGAAGCCTCTGCTGGAGGGCGCTATGCCAAGTGGTGGTGAAATTGAAATCGTTGAAGATTTTGTTGAGGAGGCTCACGAGCAGTGGCTAAAGAAACACAAAGAGAGTGTTCGAAAACAGAAGCATAAGGAGCGCATTGAGCGCGAATCTGTGGCCAGAGGCGAGGAAATGTTTAGGGAACTAGAGGAACGTGAATTGATGGAGGAACTTGGCCTGAATCCTGACAACTTCGACGAGCAGAAACTAACTGAAATATTGCAACGTGAAAATGAAGAGAAAACTCGTCAAGCTACAAGCAAGGTCTGTGATAAACCAGTTCAAGGTGTGACTGATGATGAGCTATTTGAGATGCTTAATAAACTGGAAGCTCGAGAACGCATGGAAGACACTGAATTAGATTCAGAAACGGAGCAAAACATGCAGAGCACCAAAGACTTGTTAAATAATTTAATGCAGAGTCAAGCTAAGGCGACGACACCAGATTTCCGCATTGAGTTTCAAGAAAACATGGAAAAGGAACCAAGTGAAGATGCTGACAGCACGGATGATGATGATCCTGATCAGCCAGAGGAAGTTAAATTAATTAGAGAACAACTCGCAAAGCTGCCGATTGAAGAACAGGAAGAGTTCTTGACCTCACAATTAAAAATATTAAAATCAAAAATGCGTATATTGCAAAAGGAGAATTTCATAAGTGATGAGCTGACACATTTAATGAATGTCGTTGTCTGTCTAGAGGATGATCTCCAGGAAATGATATTTGACGACGAGCAAGCAGCCAGCACAGATGTACAATCGGATGACCAGGAATATGAAAATAAAAAGAACCGCCGTATATCATTTGCCAAAACCGATGACGAACTGATTTTCCGCAAGGAAGAATCCGTTTCTCGAATGTTATCCCACAAGAAGCAGCAATCTCGTGAGGTGATTGAGCTGGATAAGCCATTGCAACCTATTCAAAAGGAAGAGAAGGTTGAGAAGCCAGCTGTTAATTCGCAAATAATGCAGAAAGTCGAACAAAATCGTGACTTTGTGCAGGAGCATCAAAGTGTGCAGGATTTTGATTTAGTTAATCAAATACTCGAAGCTTCCACGGGACAAATTAATACTTTGCACATAAGCTTTAAACATTCCAATGCCGTAGCTGCTACAACACAGTTTGACGGGACTACTCCCGGCACTCCAGCGGATCTTTACAATCTCTATAAACAGAGCCATTCGAAACAAGATTTTCCCATTTACGTGAACAGTTTTAAGGGCGAGGAGGATATCAAGGTGCCCATACTGAAGGAGGAGTCTAGAAAGTCTGCGTACGATGATCCACGTGCTCAGGTTGGTTTATCAAATTACGTTCTTTAGCTCTCATAACATACATACATTTTTATTCTAGTTTTCCAAGATCCAAGAGCAGGCGTCTTTAGTCACTGAGGCAGCAACGGAAACCAAATCGATATTGCGCAACAAATCGGCTGTAGAACTTGAGACTCGCACTAACAGTGAGAAACAAGTGCCCACCAACAAATCCCAAAAGAACCGAAACCAGAAGAAAAAGCAAAGAACTATTGATGATGAGTTGCGTGATATGAGCGCCTATCAGAAGGTGATGCAGGATCTTGTTGAGAAGGAGCCATCAGTTCCAGAGCCCCTGCCCGATGGCAAATACATTGATGCACATGCGCCAAAGAAGCGCATCAGTCGCTTCAAGGAGCAACGGTCGATGAAAACGACATAGTAAACAATGTATTATTTGTATGTCGTGATGATATGTACATTTATTTAATTTAAATTTACTTACAGCGGAGATATATATGTATAAATATATATGTATATTTTGATTATTCGACTTAAATTGATGTTACTTAAATCGCTCTCAAAATTGGGAACCAAATTTGCTTTACAAGTTACCTAAAATCGATGCTATGCAGCATGAAGAATAGGATGGGGATGTTTCTTGCACAGGTGTAGTGCAGAGAATACTCGACTTAAACTAAGTTGGTTGTGTGTGTTTAAAAGTAGATACATATATTAACTACTAATACATACAGTGCGCATCTTCTTATACATAATCTCTAACTCGTACTCATAGTTTTACAAGCATTTTGGATGAACTACCTCACTCATTCTACATACACTAATTATAATTGGTTGTACGTTTTGTATGATTTCTATTTAAAATCATAAGAAAGTTGTTTTAATTGCGAAATTAATTCATTTTTTTGTTTTACGTTTTTAAGAGTAGGTACATTTGAAATGTTAAAAGTGTGTTGAACATTTTTATCATTGTTATCGAGAATGCATCGTAGAAAATTTTGAAAGCGTAATAGTCAAAGTTGATGGACCTAATCTTCCAGGCCGAGAAATTCACGCTCCAATGCAGCGCCCATCATATTCCATTCGCCATCGTCATCCTCCTGATTGTTGTTTTCGCTGTTCGAATCCGATCCCATTTCCAAATCAGACGGCAATTCCTCGCCTGCAAAAAATAACACGTTTTAAAGGAGGGTTCACTGATGTACCTAGATAAATACACTTACCACGCCGAAACTTGGCGCTTGGCATCTCATCATCGTCTTCTTCATTCTCCTCATCGTCGTTTTCATCGCCCTCATTGGAGCTCTTGTCGAAATCATTGGCGCTTGCAGTGGGAGCTCCCATCATAACATCCTCGGAGCGTGTAAAGAAATCATGCGCACGATTTGAGCTTTCATCTTCTCGCTTGCGTTTCAGTAACTTCTTATCCATTGGAGGATTTTCTAAAATTAACAGCAACAAATAAGTCATGGGCACTTTATTTTCAGTGTCTTTTCCACTTACCAAAGTTAACTGGTCCTTCATCGCTTGACGAGTCAGATTCAAAGAAGGTTTCGTAGTCCTTGTTCATGTCTGCGATGTCTGCATTGGTGAATACCAGCAAAGGATTAAGCGTCTCACGGAAGTTGCCGCCTTGCTGCTCTTGTTGCATGCTGCTCGATGGCGAAATCTCTGAGCGCTCATTGTAGTTGACCACGTGCTCGGGACTGTGACAATGTGCTGGTGGCTGTCTGCCCTTGTTGCGCACCTTACGATCCAGTGGAAATAGACGCTCCTCCACATGCTCCCAGCGTTCGGCACAAGCCCACAACCAGTTAGCATTTACAACCTTAATGTTGAGCTCCTTTTTGGCTGCGTTCACCTTGTAGGTGCCAGCATTGACGGCCACCAGATGTGTGATTTCCTTGCTAATGTTCGACTGCACTTCAGCACCCAAACTCTTGGCAATAAAATAGGCGCGGGATTGCTCCAGTTTCATTTGAGTCGGCACCAAGCCGGAAAAGACTAGATTCTGTCCACGCAGAACTTCGCCGCGTATTTTCGGCACAATTATCTTGAGATCGGGTATTTCTGTAGTCTCATCATAGATCGCATAGAAGCGCTTGTGTATGTTGCGCAGTATAACCTCCAGATAAAGTAAATAATCATCGGGATCCTCGATCTCAATTTGTTTCTGGCCATCGCTGCTTATTTTAACATTTGGACACGGTGTCTGTGCTGATGTTGTGGCCACATCATCGGTACCTTGTGCCACATCATCATCAACCTCTGCTCCACGCTTGTCATCGCCGCTGGTAGACGAAGCGACACTTTCGTCATCGTCTTTCTTAGTTGCAGCTTTCTCAGCATTGTTGCTGCCTTTCGGGCTCTCCAAGGGCAGATCATCGGTGACATTGATGTCATCGTTATCGCTACCATGCTTCGCATTGTTCTGCGTCTCTTGTTCTGGCAGACCAGAAGAGTTTTCATCTACAACTTCTTCGTCGGCAGCCGTCTTGCCATTCAGTTTATCGACACTATTTACAGTCAAATCTTTAGATTCTGCGGTAATATTAGAAGACGTGCTTGTTGGTGTCGTCTCAGCTGCTTCATCTTTAGCTTTGCTTTCCTCATTAGCATCATCATCCTTGCTTGTGCTGGTTACAGTATTGTCAGCCTTGTCAGCATCAGCATCCTCGACAGCTTTGGTCGACTCCTCCTTGGTGTCAGCACTATCGGCAATCTTATTTTCAGTCAACTTATCAATTTCCTTAAAATCAACGCCTTCGCCATCCAGTTCATGCTTGGACAAACCAGGAGGAGCATTTATATCGCCAGTATGTTGAAAGAAATGGTATGGCTTCACTTGTATCAAATTGGAGGCCATGTTCCAAACATCCTCACGATCATCGATGATGCACACCATTGAATCACCGTTGGGAAATAGTGCCCTATTGGAATATTTTAGGTTAAATGTGCATTATATTCAAATAGAGCACTTACTTTAGATTATCCGTCTTGCTGGTGGCATTGAAACATTCATCGCGCGATAAAATGCGATGCGAAAAAAACTTTCCATCCGGATCGAGCAGCTGTGCAATCATGTGCGCATAATTTCGAGCGCCAAATGTGCAAATATGCAGTTCATACAGTTCGGACATGCGCTCCAAAAACTCAGCGGTGCCGGGACGCAGTCGTGTATGATACCATGGGGACTGTGGACCATAGAGTTGAAAGTGATAGATCCCCTTGATGTTGTCCGGCACTGTATCGTTGGTTGTGTGTATGACAGTCTGATCGAGATCCACCAGTAAAACCAATTTGCGATCGGCAAGCAGGCGACGTGTATCATCATGCCCCAACTTTTGGGCAAGCTTCTGAGTAACTTTCAAGTCAGGCATTGTGTGGACCATCGGTACCGATGCCTCAGATGTTTGTCCCTAGAAATTAATATTAACATTGAATATCGCAAACTAAACATTATGTTCTTATTGGTCAGTTACATTTTCATTTTGGCGCAAATCTGCACCGCAGTCTGCGCACATGTCCTTGATTACGGTTGTGTGTATGCATTCAGATAACTCCAGAAGCGCATCTCTAATTTGAGAAGAGAGAGAAAAAGAGAAAACATAATAAAAACAAAAGCTTACATTTTATGTATACGCTCATGTGACGCTGCTTCGGTGTGTGCATAATTGCATTCCACCCACCGCTCTCCTGCTCCATGCCACACTGGGCTTATATGAAAAATGAGAAGAAACGGAAGAAGAAGAACTCACCCTTTTATCACAATTTCGCCATCCTTGCGTAGTCGTTTTTTGACTACACCAGCACGATTTGACTTATACTTATGGATTGTAGAATCGTCTTTCTTAATAGGTTTACCATCGTCGCCGATCTGTTGATATAAGAACAGTATTTGTGCGGCAGAAACAAATTGTCCTTCGCGTACGCGCCATTTATTGATTCGTATGCGTGTCTCTGTCGCTCCAAGTGCTGCATTTACAACAATGCGATTGGCGCCACCGCCGCCGCCGCCACCGTCGTCCGCATCCTTTATAGGCTTGGACGCAATCTGGCTGGTGTGCGTCTTATCCTCTTCGCTGGTCTTTTGCATACTTTATTTAAAATTCCTGTATATATGCAGCTTTTTTAAGGTTGTTTAAATCTCTAGCTTGTTATGTTTTCAATTTGTGAGAATTGCGACAGCGCAGCTCTTGCCATTCTCAATGAAATGAACACAGCTGATTTGCATTCTCCTTATCGAGTTATCGAAATATTTCGATATCATTTTGACACCGGGCACAATTCGCACGCTTTGATTGTTTGTTTGGGTTTTTGAAAACGTTTATTTATTGAAAATGAGCAACGAAATCGAAAAAGAAGACTTGAAACGAAGTGCCACTGACGATACAGAAGAAACGGAGAACGATACAACACAAGAGGCTGAAGCAGAGCGCGAAGATGACGGCTGGATTGGTCCGATGCCATCGGAGCAAAGCGCAGCAGTGCCGGCTAAAAAGAAGAAAGGTAAACAAATCAAAATAAAGTGTAACTGTGTTCCTGTGTTAATGTACTACAACGTTTGTTCTCTTATAGTATTGCCTTATGAACATATCTACTTGGAGAATCTGCCCAATGCCGAAAGCTATGAACGGAGTTACATGCATCGCGACGTGATTACGCATTTAGTGAGCACTAAAACGGAGTTTGTGATTACGGCCAGTTTGGATGGTCATATTAAGTTTTGGAAGAAAATGGATTTAGGCATTGACTTTGTTAAACATTTTCGTAGTCATTTGGTGCCGGTAAAGTCGTTATCTACAAACAGCAGTGGCACATTGCTCTGCTCAGCGGCTACCGATCAAACAGCCAAGGTTTTTGATGTGGTCAACTTTGATATGATCAATATAATACGCTTAGGTTACACGCCTCTTTGCAGCGAGTGGATAAACTCACCAGGAGATGCGGTTCAAGGCCTGGCCATGTAAGATAGCATTTTAAACATTTTGTGCCTTCTTATTTTCTTATATTTTTATGGGCATTTACAGTACGGACTCGGAAAGCAACAACATTTACATCTATGATGGCCAAAGTGGAGGTGAAGTTTTGCAAACGTTGGATAAACTGCATTCAGCGCCAGTTGTTGCCATGTGCTTTAATGTGGCAATGGAAACAGTCATCTCTGTCGATCGCAATGGCATCTTGGAGTACTGGCAAAATTCTAAGCATGATTATAAGTTTCCACAACGTTTGGTTAGCTTTGACTCCAAACTGGATACAAGTCTCTTTGAATTTGCCAAGAATAAAACTCTAGTAACTGGTCTAGCAGCAACACCAGATGGTAAACGGTTTGCAGCCATTTCAACGGATCGCAAAGTACGTGTATTTCAGTTTAATACGGGAAAACTGTTGCGTGTCTTCGATGAAGCTCTTACAACATACACACAAATGCAACAGACGCCGCATGCCTTGCCAAACATGGAATTTGGTAGAAGGTAAGCTTAGACATTACTTAAGTTTAAATTCTCAACTAAGATCATAACAACTTATCATTATAGAATGGCTGCTGAGCGAGACTTGGAGAAGACTGCTCAAAATACAACGCTTAACATTCTATTCGACAGCACTGGACACTTTCTGCTTTATCCAACAATGCTGGGCATTAAAGTTATCAATGTGGCCACAAATCGATGTGTTACAATATTGGGTAAAACGGATAATATTCGTCCGCTGCAAGTCGCATTGTTTCAGGGTAGAATCAAGCGACAAAAGGCAGCTATAACACTGGAACAGGAAGCCAGTGAGAATCCAGCGTTACAGAACCTTTTGAATGATCCAACTGCATTTTGTACAGCCTACAAGTAAGTGGAAAGTTAACGTTAAGTCAAATAAAAATATAACATTTCTTTCTAGGAAGAATCGCTTTTATCTATATAGTAGACGTCTGCCCTCGGATCTACAAGATGTGGATCGTGATATATTCAATGAGAAGCCATCGAAGGAAGATATCATAGCTGTCCCTGAGTCTCAAGGTATTTGCATGCAATTATCTTGCCCTAATCTTAACTCTTTACTAACAATTGTATTCTGTCTTTAACACGCTAACACCGACCAGAAGAAGGTTTAATTTACACTATACACTTACTCTTTTCAACACAATATCTTTACAATTAAACATCCATTTTAGTTATACAACGTATTTATGAGAATGTGGTTTTGCATACCACTAAGGGGGATATTCACATAAAACTGTTTTTCAAGGAGGTGCCAAGGACTGTGGAAAACTTTTGTGTTCATGCAAAGAATGGGTAAGGCTTTAGATGTTCTATAAAAAATTCTTAAATAACTTATTGAAACCCTTTTTAAATTAGCTACTATAATGGACACATATTCCATCGAGTGATCAAAGGATTCATGGTGCAAACGGGAGATCCAACGGGCACAGGTACCGGCGGAAAGTCCATCTGGGGCAACGACTTTAAGGATGAATTTGTTGCAAGCTTGAAACATGACCGCCCTTATACTGTTAGCATGGCGAATGCTGGCCCAAACACGAACGGCAGTCAGTTTTTCATTACAGTATTGCCTACGGTAAGAAGTAGTCATTATATTTTAAAAGTACTTTTTCTAAATTGAATTGTTTCCTGCAGCCTTGGTTGGATAACAAGCACACAGTGTTTGGTCGGGTGTTTCGCGGCATGGAAGTGGTACTCAATATATGTAATGCTAAAGCCAATCCCAAAACCGACAAGCCGTACGATGACATTAAAATTATTTCAATTCATTTAAGTAATTAAGTATAAATGTAGTCAAATTAAATGATTTTATTTAAAATTGTACTATATTTGAAAATTAAACGATTGTACAATTTAAGTTAGTATTTTTTGTATTTGGTATTTTTGAATGGCTGCTTGTACGGTCACACCGATCAGCTGTTAATGCAGTTTGCATCGTAGTTTCACCCCCGTCGAATCCCATTGAGCGAACTAAAGCCTAACAAATTGATAAATTATATTAATTTAGTGCAAAACTGCCAGTAATAATAATCAATAGTGTTTAACCTTAACTGCATCTGCATAGTATAATTAAGGTAAACGCAAATAAAGTGCCAGATGTTGATTTGCTTGTTAATGCGGACTATCAGTTGCCAGAAACTTTGTTTACTGTGAAAAAAAAAAAACAAAGAGAGAAAAAAGTTGAAGCTTATCAGTAAATAATCAAAAGTCGCGCTCTAGCTATTAACAAAGTGTGTTAGAAATTGGGTCAAGTCAGCAGCTAATGCAGTTCAACAAACAATAAGCATATGTATTAGTAAATATACTAATTTGCTTATCAGTATTTGCATAAAATTAGCGCAAGAAGACGTCGAGGAAACACTGTTCATCGTCATGAAATCCATTAGTCATCAATGGAATTGCCTTTTTGGCATTCTTATCGAAAACAACTAAAGTTGGTTTATTGTGTATTGTGCTGTGCTTGCCTTATTTACTGATAAGAGCGTAGTCCCAAAATTGTTTATATCAAATAAATAATCGTTAAATGTAATTCACAGGTAATTGGCCGTGGGTAGAAAAATGAGCTAATTGTTTAAGCCAATCAAAATTCAACTCAATCATGTCTCAAAATGATTCCGACGACGTACGGAGCACTGCCCAGCTCTTTCTCACAAATGCGCGGCAGAACCATCCCTACCACATGCCCTACGATATGTGTAAGTCCAACTTACAGACAAACACCCTTATATTTACTACAATTCTATTTATTTTATACGTTGTTCAATTCACAGCGCGTCCGCATTCCATTAATTTGTTTACCGAGGAATTTCTAGGCGGATATATGCAGGATGGACGGATGTCTGTGGTGCGTCGATTCTTCTGTCTCTTTGTTACCTTCGATTTGGTCTTTGTGTCGCTGCTTTGGCTCATTTGCATAGTTGTATGTAGACACAAAATAAATATTAATTTATTTGTTAAATTCACGGAATTATTATTTGCAGATCGGTGGCGATAACATATTCCAGGCGTTCCAAAAGCAAATTGTTCACTATACAATATACACATCGCTCTTTGATGTAGTTGCCACAGCTCTCTGTCGTTTTATAGTCTTAATCTTCTTTTATGCAATGTTGTATATTAATCATTGGTCCATAATAGCGGTAAGTGACTCTAACGAACTTTGGGGTAATCGTTTTAATTGTTTATATACTTTTACAGTTATCAACGAGCGCATCTTGCTTATTTCTCATCACCAAAGTATTTTTTTATGATGTAAGTTAGTGTCTGGTCTACTATGAGTTGTATTTTAATGATTTCTCTTTACTTTTAGTGGGTGCATTCGAAGCAACAAGTATTTGAGGTCATACTCATCATAACGTCTTTCATTCTTGCCTGGGGAGAGGCTTGGTTCCTTGACTGTCGTGTCATACCGCAGGAGCGACATGCTCGTCATTATTTCACAGGTGAGTTTTCCGTTTAACATATTTACATATGTATTAATTGTTGTTTCTGCCTTAGCTGCCACCACCACCGCAAATGAACGCACTACATTGACGCAACCAACGATCTTGACCGAACGTGAGCGACAAGCTCAGAGTGTTACAGATTTCTATTCACCCTTGGATACGGCACATCATTCAGACGAGGAGGATGAGCAGGTAAATGAACAGCTTTATTTATGCGCATTCTTAAAAAAGTCTTTGAATAAAACAAATGTCACGCTCGGAGCATCTTATAAAAGATGTTATCATCGTGTTGATCTTTCAGTCATTTATGGCAAACTTTAAGATGCTTCAGGTTGTATCAATTAATCCTTTTTGCTTAACACATTCATTACCTGTACTTTGTTTCTTTCCTTTGTCAACAGGACGAAGAGTATAATCAGATGGGACTTGACTGCCTACGCAAGGCATACGAGATTGTGGAGTCCACCGATTGGAAAGTGGATAAAGTGACGCCCAAGGGAGATACCATACACAGCACGCAGCGGGAGAAAATTGGAAAAATCTACAAGTTAACGGTGTGTAATCCAGTTTATTCATTAATTTCATTAATACTTAGTAAATTAATCTTTTACACAGGCCCGTCTGAAGTATCCCGCCAAGGCTCTGATGGAGGAACTGTTCTATCGCATTGAGGATGTGCCCAAGTGGAATCCAGCGCTCTTGGAATCCAAAATTGTGCGGGTATGTAGTAAGAACACATGTTGTTATGCAAGCTACTAATTGAATTTCTTTAGAAAATCAACTCCTACACGGATATAACCTACCAAGTATCCGTAGGTGGTGGCGGTGGCATGGTGAAGAGTCGTGATTTTGTTAATCTACGTTCATGTCGCTTGATTTACAATGGAAAGATCTGTGATGACGATGAGGCAGCCATGCTCAGCAGCGATGAAGACGTGGATAACTCACTAAATCGATCGTGTGAAGGCAGCGTTAGCACAATATCCGATATTGAAACGCCCCAAGCAGGCAGTGTCGATAGCTATCGTACCCGGTTTCTTGGACGTGGCTCGTTTCAGCCGATCGTTGAGCCGGTAAATGCGACAGCCTCTACAGCTCCAACAACACCGTATGAGACACTGAGTAAAAGTCTGGGTGCCAAGAATTTAGGTGCTGAGTTAAATTTAAATGTTGAACCACCGCCTTTGGAAGATTCATTTGAGGATGCTAAAGATACGGAGGAGTTGGCTGACACGCCAACAAAGGACACACAAACATTGATAGTAAATCCTAACTGTGGTCTGGGCAAGACTAACAATAAAGTATGGATGAGTGCTGCGATTAGTGTGGTATACCCAGCTGTGCCTCCAGCAGCGAAATATACCCGGTAATTATAATGTTTAGTTAAGAAATTAAGTTGATATATACTTACTCTTGTCTTTCTTTACTCTTCCCAAAGTGGCGAGAATATTGTGTCGGGCTTTGCTTTCCGTGAGGTTATTGGCAAATCAGATAGCTGTATTCTGGAATGGGTGCTATGCCTTGATCTCAAGGGCTATATACCACGCTATGTGCTGGATGCGGTGAGTAACTAAATAAGAAACATATGATTAGCTTATTTATATTGTTTTTTTGACAGGCACTCACCTCATCCATGGTGGACTACATGACATACCTGCGTAAGCATATAAACGAGCTGCGACAGCGTCGCCGGCGTTGACTGCTGTACTATATATAGCAAACGCATATATATATAGCTACATATAGTTAACTATTCTAATTGTATTCTATAAACTAAGCAAACAGCTAAACAAACAATAATTCTTTAGTTTATGTATGTGTCTCAAGCATCTGCTACATATTCTTAGTTATGAGTTTAGGCGAATCAGGATCAAGTGCATTGCTCTTTGTTTATTGAGTATATATACTATATATTAGTTGATAAGGATGAATGACTTAAACTAAATACATTTTATACATGCATTTTCTTTATCGTATATTAATATTATTAAGTATATAGGCATTATAGGTATTATAGTTTAGTATACAGAAGTTATTCGTTGATTACTGTGGTTGTGATTAGGCAGCTACAGCATTTGGTATTAGAGTTATGTTGCTTTATGGCGCGTAAGTTTAAGATCAGTCCCAAAATTTGCATTCTCAAGGCGTGCTCCTATTTGCTATCGTTCTGTGGAAACCAGCTTTGACACGCCTCCACAGCCACCTCGCAGGCTGCATTCATGGCCTTGGCGTTATCATAATCTGCACAAGGACGAAGTAGTACTAACTATAGTTATAAGAGATTTGATAACTTACCTAGGGCATTGCGTTTGCCAAAGATGCTGCCATTGAATGGTGGCTTCCTGTAAGCTGCCTCACTGCTGCGTAACAGAATTGCCACAACAATGGTTATCAGCAGGAAGGTAAGAGTGCAACGTAGTGCAGTCATTTTACAGTCTTTGGTGGACGTGCTGTTGGCTTCTATAACTGGAACTTGCTGTTGCTTCCTGGAGAGCTGGAATACTTGTGTGCTTTCTGGCTGCCACAGCAGCAGCTTTTATAGTAAAAGCAGCAACCATTTGTGTTGGCATAATTTTACGGCTAAAAGTAGCTTGAAAAGGCAAAGCAATAAATACATATATGCTGCGATAATAAAATACACCCTTTTAATAGACTTTTACATACATATGCCATCATCATTGAAGCTAACAAAATTCGAAATTTCTGTAAAGCAGTCTGCAATATTTACATAGCAGTCAGCTATCGTCCGAGACCAGCCGTAAATAAGCTGGCAACGCGAGCACTGGCGCACAGAATTAATTAAGTTAGCTGCGGTTGTAATTGAAATTGAAATCTTGATTGCTTGAGGGAATTTCAGCACGTTCTAACATAAAATTTAATTTATATACAAATTCACAATTATGATATTGGGTAAAAATGCGCACAAAAGTTATAACATAGTAATTGGTAGTATTTGTGAGTCTGTGTGAAGTGTTTGGATATGAAAGAGTTAATGATGACTAAGTCAATTTCTAAAAGGCCGTCTTGCTGCACATATTCCATTCGAGAACTTTGTTGAACTCCTTTTCGCCAAATCCAATAGCCACTGCCTGCTCGACGCAGCTATTCTGTCGCTTCAAATTGTCAATCATGAATAGTTGCTTCTTGTAGGCATTCAGGAGATCGGCACGCTGGCGTTTCAATGCCTTGATGCGATTGTCCCGCATCTTGATTTCTTTGCGTTGGAATTCCTGCTCCTCACGCTTATCGCCATTCTGCTGGTTGAGCGCCTGACGAGCCGCTTCAGCTTCATCATTGGCACGGGTCAAGCGATTCTCCAGATTGGCGTTGGCCTGTTTCAACAGTTTGTTGTCACGCCTGAGCATCTCCAGCTCTCGCTGCTGATTGCTGTACTCCAGTTGACGCTCCTTCTGTCGACGATTTGCGTCCTCATGTTGCTGCTCAATGCGCTGCAGTTGATCAGAGAGCTTGGTATTGGAATTGATGGCCTGATCCCGTTGACTTTCGGCATTGCGCAACGCTTCCATCGCTTCGTCCAAACGCTCTCGTTGCACGCCCATCTCCTGCGTGAGTGCACCATGATCCTCTTCCAAAATGACAACCTTTGCCTTGAGAAACCTGTAACAAAAAGAGTATTAGTTTGATTTAATTTTAAATTCAATTTCAGCGATTTACCTGATGAAGTTATCCTGAGTGAGATGCTTTTTGGACTGCCCATTCACCACCGTGGTGCTCTCACGTGTTGTGGTCTCTCGATGCTGTGTCACCTCCAGCTCCACCAGCTGCTGTGGCTGCTGCTGTTGTTGTTGCTGCGGTGAAATGCTCTCCAATTCTTCATCCTTGCGCAGCAACAGATCCAAGGATGGACTCTGTGTAAAATTCGGATTACGATACTTCACATAGGTGGCTGTCTTATGCGTCGCCTTCTTGGTGAAACTGCTGTCCACGCGACCTAATGCTTGTGTGGTGGCATATTTGCACTGTGTCTTCCCGTGCTTCCAGTCCAGCATATTGCCGCCTCCCTTGGACTTGCCCAGCTGGGTCATTAGAGTAGGTGACTGAGGTGTTGGCGTTGAAGGCAAAGTTGCCGCACTCTTCTTTGCCCTCATCTTGTGTCCACGCATCGATGCTGGCCTAGCTGCTCCTGCTGACGATGCCCCAGGTCCCCCTCCTGATGCCTCGACGTTATGCTTCTTTTTGAGCAGTGTACTAGGACCCTTCTGCTTCAGATACGTGCCATAGCGTGACTGTCCCAATCCCACGCCCTGCTCGTCGACTGCAGATGCCAGTGACATCAGATTAAGCTCTTGATTAATTTTGAATAATTCCTTTTCGCGAGACAATATCTCGGCCATAATGCCGCCTTAATTGTAATATTGTACCTATCGAATGCGCCAATTAATTTATATATTTATGTATATATAATTTATTCTGAGAAAACCCTTTTCAACATGAAATTTTTACGAAATAATTATGTTTGGAATTCCTGCTTTGAGGCGAAACTCAATGTAGATTTGATGTTCTCTCAGGGCAAACAAATCACAGTGTACATAAATAAATAAGTTTCGTTGGAAGCAACAGTAACCCTTGGCTACCTACGACAGCCCAGTAGGACCCACACCATGAAGAAGTGTATAGACTTACAGTGTGCTGAAAACATGCAGTAAACTTATCCAGGCGTAACAAAATGAATTTGTGGCTGATTTTGCTGTGGAAAACTTACACCTACAATGCTTTAAACACTTGTTAAATAGTCCTACTGGGCTGTGCTCCTTTACCATTTCTCTATGCTCACCCTCTCCCTTGGGGTTGTTTTTGTTATTGTTTCCCTTGACTGTTGCTATTGTTTTTGTTTATTGCCGCCTGCGAGGGCAAAACAATTTAAAGGCCAACGACTTGTCAAATTTATGAACTTGTCAGCCACAAATTTATGAACTTGTTCCACTGTGCGTGGGTGTCAACACTGTTGTTGTATTTAGTCATAGAGCTGCCAAATCTTCACGCAGCTTTAAGCGTGGGCTATGCTGAGTTTCTAAATATGCAAAATTATCGAATTTCTTTAGAATTGTGTTATTTGTGATGTAATTGTAAATTGGTTGGTTGCCAAGCCACTTATGGCCGGTGTTGCCAGCAGTTCTTAGCCAAAAGAAGCTATGGAAACTTAAATTAATATTATAAAACTAACTTAAACAAACTAATTATACTTAAATTAGCTTAGTTCCCTATGTGTTAGCCATAGCTCTTTCTGTGATACCAGTTTGTTTAGTTTGCATTTTGGATTTGAGATCTACTGAAAGTTCTGTTCGCTTGGTATTACAGCTGGAATATGCAAATTCCCAGTTGAATTCTCAGGCGAAAAGAAATCCACAGTAAGATACAACAGAATTTACAAGAGCCCAGTTTACGCAAAATAATTTTGCTAATAGCGAGCAGCTGTTTTTTCTGTTTGCCTGGTATTTCTGTTAAAATATGTGCAACCTGTGAGCTCCCTAGATTAACGAAAAACATCAGCAATCAGCTAAAAGTGAAGATTTTTCTATCTGATTCACCAGGCGAACAGAATCAGCAGGAAGCGACACTAATGTTAATTTAATGTTAATGTTAATTCAATGTTAATGTTAATGATAATTAATGTTAATGATAATGATAATTAATGTTAATGTTAATGATAATTAATGTTAATGATAATTAATGTTAATGTTAATGATAGCTAATGTTAATGGTAATTAATGTTAATCCACTGTTAACGATAATTTATGTTAATTCAATGTTAGTGTTAATGATAATTAATGTTAATGTTAATGATAATTAATGTTAATGTTAATGATAATTAATGTTAATGGCAATTAATGTTAATCCACTGTTAACGATAATTTATGTTAATTCAATGTTAGTGCTAATGATAATTAATGTTAATGGTAATGATAATTAATGTTAATTTAATGATAATTTATGTTAATTAAATGCTAATGTTAAGTCAATGTTAATTGAATGTTAATGATAATAAATGTTAATTCAATGGCAATGTTAAGTCAATGTTAATGTTAAATAATTTGTTGCTGATCTTTCTGTTAGCCTGGTATTTCAGCAAGAATTACTAACGATTTTGGGCTTTGCAGATCGCAACGGTCAAGCAAAAAAAAATCCGCGAATGGCTAAAATCGAACATTTTTTTGTGTATAACACCAGGCTATCAGAATCAGCAGCCAGGGACAGACTGTAATTTAAATACAATTACAGAGAGTGGAGTGCGGGAGCATACGTAATCAGTAAACAGAGAGTGCTCCTTGTTAGCGCCATAGATGACAGCGAACAAGCACACAAACAGCAACTGAACGGTAGCATGTGAGTGTGTGCGTGCGCTCTGCTGGCGCCCGCGAACATTCACACAAACAGCGGCAGGGATCTCTGAGCGCAATTTGAAAACAGAGCGGGTGTCTGAGAGTGTGTGTGTTAGATACGGCAGCGAACAAACATACAAACCGTTCGTGCGCTCTGCTGTCGTCCGCGAATAACCACACAAACAGCGGCAGGGATCTCTGAGCGCAATTAGCGCAGAGAGTGGGAGCCTGCTTAAGCTAGTAAATAACTTGTGAATTATTTTGTAGCAACGCCAACAATTATTAATTTTATAAATTATGGCTGATGGACAGACAGACTCGACTCGACTGTTAATGGTGACCAAGAATATATATACTTTATGGGGTCGGCAACGCCTTTTTCAGCTTGTTCCGCGCATTTCGTTAGGGACAAACTTAATAGACACTTCTATTTTTTTTGAGTACGGGGTCTAAACATACAGTTAACATGCAAACAAAAATATTTGTTTTACAGAACGTAATGCGAATATCAGACTATTGAATAGACATATGTTAAAAAAATGGCTAAAATAAGCTAAAGCGGCACCAGTGTTGATGGCACCGATGATTCAGCTTTCATTTTTGGCCACTAGCTAATTTAGCAAGTCTTTTGTATGTTCTGAGACATGTTTTAATTAACTAGTTTCGAAAATCATTTCTAAAACATAATTCTAAGCTTTCTAAAAAAAGAGTCGATTAATTTTGAAATTGTCTAATAATATAAATTGTATTCCTTAATTCCTCAACGTCTCCAGACGCGACAATAGTTGTTGATGGCTATCAAAATTTACATAACTCTGATCTTGTTTACGTCACAAAATGGTAGCAATTCCAGAGAAGAGCAGCACTTGCCTGCAGCTGGGCATTCCGGCACGTCTCTGTGCCTCCGTCGGCTTCGGAGCTGAGAAGCACGCATAATAATCATAAATATTGGTATAACTAAAAATATAAATAGAAACGTACACAAGTTAATGGGAAACACCAACAATTGCCGCATTGCCATGGCGAGTTGTGACCTCAGTCAAGGCTAAGTCGAGAGAGTTCGTTGAGAGTTCGCTGCGAGTTCGCTGCGAGTTCTTTGTAGTCAGGCTGTCACTACCTGGAGTTGATAAATGCTGAATGCAAGTTGCTAAGATTTATTTGACGCAAGCCAAGCCGATTTACAATACAGATGCCGTCATCGAGGCATTCCAGCTAAGACGGCCCACACGGCCAAAGACTTTAGCCCGAGAGACTCTCGCGAGAGAGTGCAAATTGTGTTATGGCACTTGGCTTAGTTAGTTACGTTGGCCGAGCATGACGGGATGCGATTGGGCAGCCGGAGAATAATCACTGGAATCGTACATTCTCTAATTAGAAAGAAAAGACACCATTCTGTTGGCTTGAGAGAGTCTCCAAAGAGCGTCAACAGAGCGTGGCCAACAGGGCTCAAGTGCAACCGGTGTGGGCCAAGTTGTTTGCTAAAACAAAAAACAGAAAAAAATCAGTCAACACACAGAAGCGTTAAGAAGAGCGCGGCGCCTGCATACGAAGAGTACACGTATTGCCAATTGACTCCGAGCGACGACTCCGAAAGCGACTCCGAAAGTGGCTTTGACTTGGCTCAGACCGGTTGCGCGATCGTCTTGGGCCTCAGTCTTGGCCAGGTCGGTGTGCGAGACACAACCACAGCGCGGTTTAAAAACACGCACGCACACAAAGATACAAGTATACACAAATATACACACCGCACACTACACAAACACACACCGTTCGTACGGGTCGCGCGGGTTTTGTTGTTCGACTCTGTGTGCTGCAAGTCCAAGTTGTCGTCATCGTTGTTTGTTGTACGTGCTAGAAGTAAAAAAGTGAATAATACCGAATATATAGGTGTATATAGAGATACCCACAGTTAAGCCATGAAAATGGCGCTAATTGGATTCCAATTGGAACTTATAGCAAACGTGCAAACGCATTTGTGATGCTCTCTCGACACAGACTCCGACTCCGACGGATTCCTTCAAAGAAATTGGAGATTGTTGTTGCCCTTGGGCTATCACAACGGGTGTTGGATGATGGAATCTGCCGCTGATTCCCTCATCATCACGTTATCAAATTAGCTTCCCTTTGGGGCGTGTGGGAAATTTGTACACAAGTTTGTGGCCTAAGTCTTTTGATTGGCCACAAAAGTGAACAACTTGCAAATTTTTAGCAACTTTACTCCTGCTTCACGCCAAAAAAAGAGCATTTCCCGTCGCTTTTGCTCTCTTTGAAACCGCAACTGCGCTCTTGGTTTTTTCTGCTTCTTTTTTTGTTTGCTGCTTTTCCAGTCTTTTGTCCATTGTTTATCACATTTTGCGTTTTGTTTTGCTTTGCTTTGCGTTACACAGTCGGAGCGATAGAGGAAGTTGTCCAAAATTAAATTGAATGCAAATTTAAGCAAATTGCAAGACGAAAAACGTTACAATCTGAAATTGTATAAATTATGCGCATGTGTAAATTAAATATTAAAAAAGAAATATATATAAATTATTGCAAAAACAAATAAAAATAATATTCATGCATAACGTTTTTAACAGTTTTGAAACAAAAGCAACATAACTAATTGGATTACGCAAAGTAAACACGAAGTGAAAGATACAAATATAAAACAAAATTAAAAACGGCAACGTCTTTTCGTATTTTAAGGTGAGTTGGATTTTTGCTTGTTTCTCTCGGACTATAGACTATAGTATATTCATCAAAAATATCGAATTCAGTATGGCGTTGGGGCGATTTTGTTATTTGATGTTTAGCCGTGTGCAAAATTCCAAACGCTAAGCTAAAAGCCACAAAGCCACAATAAAAGATGACTTCATAAATCGCGGACTCCGAGACGGTCCTCATCATCAGCCAAGAAACCGGTTCGCGCTGCCTCGACTTGACTTTAGGCTCAGCTCTCTGGCGAATATATCAAGAAATCTGTTTAGTTTTTTTATTTTGTCTCAACATATGCGCAAAACTCTAGTGTAATGAGTTTTTTATACTCATAAATATTTTGTGTATTTTTTTGGTCAAGCTGTTTGGCTGTTTTTCCTGTCACAAGAGTTTCCGAAGTGAACCTGTTTCTCAAGGTTGCGACGCATCCCAAAAATAGTCAGCGAAATGTTGTCAAGTTCGGCTAGTTACATCACATGTCACACAAATCGGGAGATGCAACAAAATGTGGCAAGTCTTGGACTTATTAGCTTGCATGACACAG
Source organism: Drosophila acutilabella (assembly GCA_035046005.1). Taxonomy (NCBI): domain Eukaryota; kingdom Metazoa; phylum Arthropoda; class Insecta; order Diptera; family Drosophilidae; genus Drosophila; species Drosophila acutilabella. The sequence continues at coordinate 6,277,440 of JAWNOK010000024.1, read as the reverse complement.
CACGCATGTGTGGCATGCCACTAGCTAACTTATCCATAATTATACAGATATGTATTACGGGCTTATGGCAATAGTTACAGCCACGTCACGGACATCCGCTTGTTGCTTGTTGCCTGTGGCACGTTGCATGTGCGGCATGTTTAATTTTAATGTGTCAGCTTCAACGCGCAGCGGAAAAATGAAAAACTAAGAGACTGAAAAACTCAGAAAACTCAGAAAAAGGCGGCTATAAGGGAAATGACTGACCAAATACCCAGAATCAAGCGAGTCATAACTAAGAGGAAGTGTAAACACATCTAAAAAATTTGTTATTTGTCTTATGATTCTCAACTAATTCTAAGCTTAAGTTGAGACCGAGAGCTTTAAGCTCTCAAATAAAAATATATAATTATTAGAATGCTTAAAACTTCAAAGAGCTTAGCGTTCAAATTTGTTACTTGTTTAACTAAGAATTCGACGTAAGCTCTGTAAATTTACTATTTTACATACTTAAAAACACACTTAGCTTAATTATCACCTTATTCCCGCATTAGGCTTAGAATTTTGATGTAATATGTGGGCTTAGTAACCCCATTTGCTTAGTTGTCCATCAAGAGTATTATTTACTACCCACATTATTTGTCTATGTTGTACTTGAAGTACTGGAATCTATTGCTAATTGGCTGGCAAACATTTCGAAATGTTGGGAATAGCATTAATCATTTCTCAGACCGACATAAGGCTACGTCTCTTGTTAAATATTAGCCACAACCAACACACAAACGCATACACAGTAATAAAGCTTGTGTTATTTTTTAGCACTTGGCTTGGCCAACGGAAAGGTCTTAGCCATAATTATGACTCTGCGTTCCGATTGTCTGTTGTATTGTGTGTTGGCGTCTAAAGAAGCAATTAGAAAATTTGATTGATAGACAGCTAGCAGAGGAAAGGCAAGTAGAAGATGTAGCAGACAAAGATGAAGTGCGTCTCTTCACTTGCATCATCATAATTGAATGAAAAATCTCCCAAGTGTTTCATCTTTTCCCTTTCGCTTTGCATTTCTTGATGCATGGCCTATTAATTGGTTAATTTGTGGTTGTTAGCTATCAAAATATTTGGAGGCAAATGTGTTGTTGGCTGCAACACCTTTTGTTGCACATAATTGGTGGCAATCGCCGAGCTAATAGAACAACAACAACAACAAATGATCGCAGTTCTATTAGATCTCTTTCTGTCTGTCTGACATGTGGGTAGCATCTACATATAGATTTTTCTATATATACAGGAATTATATCTAACAAAAGACTCTGATACTGAAGCCAACGCCAACGCGCAGTTGAGAAATGATTTTATAAATTAAATTAAAAGGCAAGAGCGCTGAGACCTGTTTGGATACACACATTTATACGCCACTTCTTGGCCATAATGAACTTAACTTGTTTATATAACAAGCACAACGGGCACAACGCAAGTGACCTTGAAACAAGAGCGTCGAAATAAAAATAACATAATTTTGTTTCTTATTTTGGTTGTGCTTCAGTTTCAGTTTTAAGTTTCCAGTTTTGTTGTTTTTGGCAGGCACTTCAAAAGTGAGCTGCGATTACAACATTTGTGGCTTCATCTGCCAAAAGCGTTTTGGGATAAACTTGCCACATTTCATTAGCATAAATGTGTGTGTCTTTTGACCGCACGATGACGCACTATTTCCAAAAGTTCATGAACTTCGTCTCGTCTTTATAATTGATTTATAATCGTTTTGCCACATGTTGCCGGCTTAAGAAGCAAACGCCAAAAAAGAAAGCGGCAAAAATAAAGTGTTTGAAGTTCGTTCAACTTGTAAAAGAACTTATTACGATCTATAGTTGATTTTTGGCAATAATATTGATTTACAGTTGTGGTAACAAGCAGCTAACGGCAACTGAAACCAAATGACTTAGGCAACGAACTCGCAACTCACGCATTACTCACGAGCACATTGAATGCCGGATTTTGTTCACTTTTTGCCTCCGCTCAGAGCAATCTCTAATTATTATGCAAATCGGAATTTCTGCAAGTCGGGTTTTATTGGATTTAAAAAGGCGTGGCTTTACCTGTAGCACATGAGTCATTTAGCGTCTGAGGTCGCGGCGGCTTTGGCCAAATTTAACAATAAATTTGTGTCGTGTTTGTTTTAAATGAAAAGTAGTCTGGCCAGATTTAGTGCAGTGGTAGCTGTTGCTAGTGGTACATGTCCAAAGTGCAAGCCGACTTAAATGCAGCCTTTTACCTAATGCAACAACCACTGCGTGGGTTACTCAAGTCCAGCAGCGAGCAGCGAACAACTTTGCCTGTAATTCGTACATTCGTTCACAAAACACTTTCAAATCCAATTCGAACGGGGGCGTGGGTGTGTCTGACTGCTTGGCAAAAAAAAACATTATGAAAACTAGTGCATGCTAGACGAAGTCATGACTTTTGAACCACGTTTTTGAGTTTTCTGCACGCTACTTTAGTCTGTCTAGTGTTTAAAAACTAGAAATTAAACTGCAAAGTTGTTGAAACTCAAAAAGGCAGTTTCAAGTTAGCGTCAGTAAACTGAAAACAGCTGATATAGTTAGTTATCGATATCTAGCAAGGCTGCCATTCACATCTTTGCCAATAAAACAAAAGGACCCAAAAAGTCGAATGGCAACTATTAAATAGTATTTTTCAGGGCTGCACTGTCTGCAGTTGAATATAAATTTTCAACGGCTTTAAACTATTTATTAGAAAAAGGTTTTAAATCTTTTTAGTTTCTAGTAGAAAATTCGTTTAATTAAACGGTGAATATATTTTATGACTTTTTTCACAGCTAAAGCTTTAAATTTCAATTACCAATCGTATCAGCATGCCCAACTGGCTGTCCAGCAGTTTTATAGCTGGAGCAATATTGCTGGAGGCCTCGAGTTTAAGTACTTCTAGGCACAGTAACAATGCTAAAATCTAAAACGACAAAAAAAAGACAGAAAACGGAACTGTTAAGCGTTCGGCAAAACTAGTTTTGCTATTCATTGGCTCCAGCTAGCCGAAAGACGACAACAACAACAAGTTCAGACAATGGGCGCCAAGCCAAAGCCAAAAGAAACAACAGAAAAAGCAACAACAACAAAGTAAATGTCTGGCAACTGTAAAAGTTGATGTTGTTGTTGCTACGGCTGATAAAAATCGAAACATATTCCAGTCCTACGGCTACAAAAAAAAGCCATACTCAAGTCACGTTCAATGCGAATTTTTGTTGCGTGCTAAACAAAAAAAATATAGCTTAAAATTTGTAAGTAAAAAAGTTAGCTGGAAAAAAGCTAAGCCTCAGGGCGCGTCAACTGTTGTATAGACACGAGTTGTGGGTGTTCAATAAGCTTGAATAAGCGTTTTTTTAACGCTGAGCCAAAGCTAAATTGGACATCTTGACAAATCAGCGACAAAAAACAATTTGTAGAAATTTTACGTAACTGCATGGCGAAAAGACAAAAAACAATGAAACTGTAGAAACAAATCATAAAAGACGCCACAAATTTGGGCAGTGGTCGAGTTCAGTTTGCGTGTGTGAGTTTTTTTTTTGGTTTGTTTGGATATTGTTTCTTCTCATGCCACAGAAACAAACGGATAAAGAGAGAGATGTGGCAACTTGTCGAGCGCTCCAATTTAACGCACTAAGCCAAATGCGGGCGGATTTTGCAATTGACCAAAAGCTGACAAGCTAACTGACGAACGGACTCACGACTTGACTAGTCTCGACTTGCACGCAAGTGTCCAAGTCCAATATTGACGCATGTCTGACAACTACTGAGAATGCAGCTGCTGTTATGGACGTGCAAATGCCCTGTAATCTCCAGTAGATTTACAAATGTTCTAAACAATATTAGCTTAGACAGAAAAACCAAGAACATAATTAAAAATCTGTGCAGATCTAAGACATATTTGTCATATTTGTTGTCAAGTCCACTCTTAACACAAACCCCTTATCAGCAACTTCTAGGGTATCTCGGGCATTGCACAAGGACAACTTAATGAGCCAAGCCTTTCCAAATTCGCCGCTGCTGCTTAAACTTGCTCTGGCCAAAATTGTCAAAACATCGGCATAACTTTCGGTCATGTTGCAATTGACGGGGCTCCAAAAAGAAGTTTATGGCCTAAACCATTTGAAAAACGCACTTTGAGTTTTGTTTCACTGTAATTTTCATAAACTTTAGCACTTTGTTTTTAATTGTTAATTTTTAAATCGACGCCACAATCATAAAAGTGATAAAACTTGGTCAATTCGAGGCTGGAAAATTGTGATGTAAATGAAAATTGGCGTTAATGTTGGCGCTGCAATTGCAGCTGTTATTGCTCTGTCTGGCTAATGGCAAATTAAAGCATTGTTAGCTCATTGTTTAGACGGATGGGCAATTGCAATGACCTTGAGGCAAATGCTAGACAATACTATACTATATATATATATATCTACTGTAGAAAACAGAGGAAAAAAAACAGTTCGTTCCGATTCGTTGACTGCGTTAACTTTGATCGAAGCTGAGTCGCTTCAAACACTCCCCCCACCTGTTGACTACCACAAATTTGTTACCTTAAGCTGGCAGCCAAATGACACTTAATTGCTGTCTTCGTCATCGTTTCAATCGCCGCTGCTACCTGGCATTTAAACGAGATATTTGTTTATAATCTTCAATGTGTTTGAAATTCTAATTCAACCTTTTTTTTTGAAGCCAAAGCTTTTGCATAGTTAAACAGGTGAAAGTTTTTTTATAGGTAACTTCAATTGGCTTCTTTTATTTTTGATCATTTGATTAGCACTCGATGCGAACGCGATGGAAGTTCTGCTCTCTGCGTGCGCATGCGTTGAGGTAAAAGTAAAAGCTAAGACAAAGTTAAGAAATTAAAGCCATGCCTGACCCCAAAAACAACATTGTTTAGTCCGAAGACACGAAGAAAAAAAATAAAACTGTTAGCTGTTAACAAAGTCATGAAATATATGCGCTTTCCAGTGCCAGTTGTATTGACCCTTTTCCTCATTAATTACCATAATTAAGAACACAATGCTGCGGCGCAGTCATAAATGCAACCAATGCTGCGTCTTGGCCAACTTACTTTCTATAGAAATTGCAGCAAAATTAGCCACAACTCATAAGCCTTGATCAGAACAAAAGAGATAGAGAGAGGGATGTTGGAATTAAGAGATGATTGCCAAAGATTTCTCATTTTTATGGCACTTGGCTTAACCACAACCGAAAGTTGTTAGAATCTGTTGGCTCTAAGCCAGAAACGCTTATTGTTGTTGTTGTTGTTGTTTTTCGATGCTCATTTCAAATAGGTCAAACTATGCGCTTTGTGCTTGGGCCTCTACAACTGTATATGTTTGTGTGTAAGTGTACATGTGTGTGTGTGTGTGTGTGTGTTTAACACAGTTTTTCGTATGCCTGCGGCAATTTGCATGACCGTATTTTCAGATTGATACACTCGTCAAAAATAAGACTGGGTTCTAATGTTAAGAACAAGTGGGCTTCTAGAAATATAATCTTTTTTAAATATAAGCCTGCTTAAATTACCAATTTAAATAAAATATTTTAAAGACCTTAATTTAATTACGAAGTCAAATTAAGATTTATATTGATAGAATTCAAAATATCAAAATTTCTACGGCTTTAGCTCAAATTTAGGTGTTCTAAAAATCAAATTAAGCTGTTTGTTCCAATGTTTCTAGTTCTAGATTAGTTTTGTAGTTATTTGTCTTATTCTTCAGTTTTTTACAGTGTAGCTTGGTGATATTCTAAGTGTAAGCCAACGCCAACTTCATTCTAATGAAGTTAACCCTCTTAACGTTGTTTTTGTTTTTGTTCTCTTTCTGCTGCTTCCCCTTCTGAACTGCCGTCCCCTTCAGCTTCTTGCTGCTGATTTAATCGCGTCACAGTAGGGCGCCAAGTTTCTGTCTTAAGTCTTTTGTTTTATGTGGAGCAACATTATTTCTGTTCAATGAACTAGTTCAGATGCCGCTGCTAAGATAAAACCATTTGATTAATCAGCAACTTAACTTAACCTTAATAATGACGATTTGCTGCTCAATTAGCACAGAAAACTCGGGAAAATTTCAACAACAAAAACACATGAAAATTCACACATTTAACGCACAATTACGCACGTTGTATTTGCATGTGTTTTAGTTATATTTTTAAACAGTTTTTCCTTTCAACTTTGGCCAAGCAGAAAGCTGTAAAACTTAACTAAAACACATGCATATAAAAAGGCATAAAATCTTTTTGTTGTCGTTGTGTTATGTTTTTTGCATATGTTTCATGCGTTGAGCATGAAAATTTTGAATGGAAAGACACGCGAGGTCATTTAGTCGCCACATTACGAGCACACTCCCAAATGAAAATGCAATTGTTTAAACAAAATATCACAGAGCGATGGCGATTACGAGTGTGTGCCTTTGTGTGTGTGTATTTGTTCAATTGTCTCTAATTTTTTATCTATTTATTTTTTCCGTCGTTTGCACGCAAAACTTGCTTAATTTATTCAGTTGCACGGCCCATTTGTCGGCTTCTTTTTCCCTATGTGTTTGTGTTTTTATTTCACTCGTGTTTGTTTAGTTTTAAGGTTTTTGTTGTTGTTGGTGTTACGGAATGTGTGTCAAACGAATGCGACACTTGAAGTCGCATATAAATATCCGTTACAGCTGAACGCACTCATCGAATCGATGACGCTGATCAATTTGAATGATTTCATGTGAAAAACTCAATGTGAACAATTGAAAGACATTTATCATATACACAGTCATAAAAAGCAGTCAGTTATAATAAAACTAGCAAACGATTTATTAAATATAGCTATTTGCTAATGCCCTTCAAGAGCGTTAAGCGGAAGTGTTTAGAGCTTTAATATTTAGTTAAATAAAAATATATATAGTTATTGACTGTTTAGTTTTTAAAGTATTCAATATTGTCCTATTGTCCTATGCAGCTTTTTAATTAAATTTGTATTGTATTACTGATTAATAAGCTCACTCCAAAAAGTATCTAATTTCCAGCGCTATCAGCTTCAGTTGCTCCCATAATTCGAAGGTCACTTGCTCCCAATTTCATTTGATTTTTTGCCAACAATAAATTTGTATCACATTTTTTACTCTATTTTTTTTTTCCTCTGTTGATTTGCAAACCGAAGCTCTGGAAACTGGGTAACGAGAGCAGATGCCAATCACGAGTTCATTATTCATAATTTCCATTGAAAACGCAATGCGCGCAAATTTTTATTTGATTTTATTTTGTACAGTGATTTTTTTGTTGCCTGCATGAGCTGCGTTTTTTGTTAGCACTTTTTATTATTTAAATGTGTATTTGTTTTGTTTTTATTGAGTGCCTTCACTGGCATTTGTGGGAGACATTTTAGCGCTAAACGAAGTTTACGTCATGCGGCTAATTTTAGTTAATTTATTGCAACGCTTTCATTGTCTGCTCTCAGCTAACATTGTTGTTGCTGCTAGTATTAGTTAGCATTTTGCATTCGTTTGGCTTTCAGTTTATAGTCTCAACTGTGTCAAAGCAGCTGCAAAACTCGGGAGCTCGGGAGCACGCCAACGTGTGCACAGTGGGGCAAAATATTGTTTGGATGCCAGCTATTTGTCAAGCGACGATTTGACCCAATTTGAATAATAACTGAAATATTTATCAAGCAGATTACAGCGGTTGCAGCAACTGCAGCAGAGCCATCAAATCAACGCAGCGATTGCATCTCACTGGGTGAGTCTGTCTACGGTTGTTCGTCCGCCTGTCCGTCTCTCTGTCTGGTAATCAGTCTGTCCATCTGTGACATCATAAACTTGTGAATGAAATGTGTTGGCAGCCAAACAGTAAACAAACAATCACTAGAAGAAACCAAGTGAATGGGCTCTGGCTTGAGTTGACTCAACTAAGCCATACCCTAGTAACACTAGTCTATTTACATTTAACAAAGGCTATTTAAACTATTTTTAAATAAGTTAAGTAATATTTGTGTGTCTTAAACAAACAGCTCGAGTAGCAAATGCCCTACACTGTGACACTTTTCTAATTGTTTGCTCTTTTCCGACTTTTGCTTAGACACTGCAGCTCATACAACCCTTTGTCTCTGCGCCTTTGTTTACTGGGTATTATAAACATAAAGCAGAAATCATTGTCGGCACTTTATCGCTGGCTGGTCATCTGTGTAGACTGCAGTCTATAAGCCGCATGTTTCTTACGGTTTTGGGTCGCATTGAGCTTACCAATTCCCGAGAGAGTATGAGATAATGATCCGACAATTGCCGTTTGTCGACGTCTCCTTCCTGGCCATGACGTGAAGCTATCAATATTCTCACATCACTTATTAACATGCAGGAAGCGAGTGAGAGCGGTAGACAAATGGGGAGCTGTAGAGAGAGAGACAGAGACAGTTAGTGAACTGTGTATAAAAGTGCTTATCATGTGCTCTCTTTGGTTATTGATATGTGTTCAATACTCGTTTTTTGTTTATTGTTGGCACAACAATTGTTGTTGTTGTTGGCAGCTTCTGTTTGTGGCCTGCAACATTTGTTAGCCGTCGCCTGGTTAAGCCCGCTGTTTCCTGTGCTCTTTGGCTTTATGCTGATTTTAGCCCATTTCGAAAGCAACACAAGCGAATTTACTTGCTCCCAGCTCACTCCACCTCCGCCTGCCACTTGGTTGACCCAATTGCGAGGGCTTGACTGTTGAAAGTTTCGCCTGAAGTCAAGTTGGGCGAAAACCAACAAAACACACAACACAGCACAACTCGCGGGAAGACATCAATAATTCATTATGCTCTTTTCTTATTTATATTTAAAATTTTTTTTTGGGTTTCGGGTTTGTGTGTGATTTAGCATAATTTAAGCGGATTGTGCAGATCATGAAACCGGTTGGATTTTTATTTAGTTGTATGCCCTGTAAAGAGAAATAAATTGTACTAAATTAAGGTGTTAAAATTCTAGAAAATAAGATAATTTAAGTATATTTAAACTTACATGAATTCTTATTTTCATCTTTAAGATCCTCCGGGTTTCTCTGTGCTTATTTATTAATTTCTTTCTCACATTTCTCTTATTTTGCAGCTGCCAGAATGAAGTCAAGCACACAAATTCTATGCACGGCATTGCACTTAATCGTAAGTATTAAAATAAGCACATAACTAGCTAAGTATTTTAGTATAAAATAATAAAATAGAAATTGGCCAAGTCAGGCATCAATCAGTTGCCTTTTTGGCCATGAATGACAATGGCATGGCCAGACGATTAACCTGAATATGAGCGGTCCGTCAAAGTCCACTCCCTGTCCCCTGCTGCATCGGCGCATGTTTACTCCTTGCTGCTGCCAATCGATTCGTGTTCGTGCCAAGTTGCCAAACAAAAGTGGCACAAGCAGCTTAGAATTCTAAGCCAGCATTGGCCTCAGTCTCAGCCTCAGTCTCGATCTCCGACTCTTGGATTTATCTCAGCTTGAGTTTCAACTCTAACCCGACGCGAGAGTTGGCGAAAGTTTTTTTGATTTCTAGAATCGTGAGAATACTCATGTTTCCCATAAGCTCATGAATCTCTGTTGCATTTCGCTGGCCTCTTCGAACGAAACTAAAATCTTTTGCTCATTTTGTGGCATTTGCATTTTAATTAAAGGAGCTGCGACTTGCATAGATTAGTCTGGCATTAATGTCGGCTCGTTCGTGATTTATGTCAGCAAGTTTATGGCTTGCCATTACAGCAGTCTTGGCCATGGCCCATCTAATGATCCCCCAGTTGTCCCCATTGAGCGTTGGCTAATGAGCATTTTTTATATCCCTCTCTGTTACTCACTCTGTCTCTTTCTCCTTCTTTACTTTCATTGCAGACAATCGCAGCTCTGACGACACACGGTGCACAGATCCCGAACTCAGCGAGTAAGTAGCAACATCTATAAGTTGTCTGTACTAAAAATATAAAAAATATATATTATTTTATATGTTAACGTTACAGAAGGCTTTTTGTAATTAAAATTAATTGGGCTACATTTATTTTAAATTTAAAGTGCATGCCCCCTTACGTTTGTACCCCACGTTGATTAGTTGGTCCGGCAGATGGTGTAGAAATTTCATCTTTTATAAGTACTCAAGCTGATAACTAAATATTTAAAATATACAGTTACTTTTAACTACTACAGGGTATTAAACAAAAGCTTTAAATCGCTAAATGAATAGTTTAATTGATGTAGATCCTGCCCCTTCACAAAGCCTGCACAAAGTGACCAAAAAGTGAAGGTGTTTAACTCGTTAGCTGTTGCCACACTTCACTACAACAACAGCCACAACAACTCTAACCCCAGAGACAACAACAACAACAAAAACATTTAACATCAGTCACATAATCGCGTGGCAAACAAAAGTCAATTCATGTCGCATTTAGCTGTCTTATTAAAAAACGATGACGGCTTAAATTGAATAACTTGGCATTCGTTTTGGCCAACTCTTGCGCCACACTAACACTGTATGTGTGTTTGTGACTTCCTCAACGTGGACAGCAGATTGTGGCATCATCCAAGTACTTGAGTTTTTGCCAGTGATTGGGTTTTAGATAATGCAGCATCTCTAGATACCCAAGAAACTGTTCGTAGGTGAAGAACTGACGCTGACTGCACTGTAAACTGTGGTGATAGGGACATTTGCCATCGAAAAGCCACTTGCGGGGTTCGGGTATCACAAAGTTGGGCAGCTGGAGCCGCACTTGGTCGGGGGGATTCTTGCAGTAGCGTTCTGCAGAGGTAAAGCTGCAAGATAAAAGTATACATTGTAGAAAGGCGAGGAACGTGTAAAATAACAAGATATTAGTAACGACTGGAGCTCATTGTTGCTTACACAAAGGCTTTCTGGACCATGTCCTTCACCTCCGGCACACTGTTGATGTAGTGCATCACCCGAGTAGTCTGTGGGTTCTGTAGAAAGTGCAGAAACATCGGAGGCAGCAAACCAAATCGTATACACTCGACCAAACTCGTTACATGACTCTGACGCTGAGGCCACTTGTAGCTAAGCCAACGCACCAGAGCGTAGAAAACCTAGTCAGGAAACGAATTAGTAGAAATTTCAATTAAGTTAGATCAGAACTCACCTCGATCTCGCTGTTTACACCCAAATTGTTGCTACCCAGCAGATGTTTAATAAGAACGTAGGGCAGTTCGACGAACTCCTGCGAGGAGGTCAATGTAAGAAAGAATTTACTTATTCTTGAGAGGAACAAACACTCAAAGCCACGCATATCCAAGTCGGCCATGTCCTTCAGTAAAGCAAAACCATCATTGTCATGCTTCACCGTGTCCAGGGTGTTGCAAATGAAGTCCACCAACTCGGTAATGCCCAGAAACCGGGCTGCATTGTAAGCCTCAAGAAGACAGCGATTGCTCAAGTCTTTACTAATGACTGGATCTTCTTTTATCATCCATTGGTAGACAAAACTGAAGGCTTGTGGCGTCACCTTCTGCTCCGGCAATCGAATTACATCCTTGTGCTCCACTTTGCTTAGCAAAAAGTACGGCGAAAACATTTGGAGTATGACCAACTGACAATAAAACTTCTGCTCGCCTGTGAACACTATGACATCCCAGTTCTCCGGCTGCTGCATTAAATGGAGCAGCTTTTCTTCTATGTTTGAGTTGTGGTACATCTCATTGCCGCTGCTCAAGACGCCGCTCATGTCGATCTTGTCCAGCAAAGTGTAGGACTCATCAAGAGGCTTAAGAAGCAACTGCTGCTCCGAATTGCTCAGACAACTGTAAAGGGAAAAGGGTTTAGAAATACTTTAAACTGCTAGGAGTTGGAGTCTTACGCTGGTGCTTGTGAGTTGCAGCTTTCCGCTGAGCTGCAGTTCTGTGGCGTTGATTCCATGGATGTGGAGTCAGCTGATGGGCCAGAAGTGCAGGCAAACTAAAAGGGGTAGCAATGGAATTTAGATTTAAGCACAGTTTAAGTGTCTAGCAGCCCACACTCACCTTTTGTTCAGTGTCCGAGGAGATTAGCCCTTCGGATAAGTCCGCAACCAGCTGGGTCACATAGAGCAGCTGAACCGAGTTGGAATCTCGAGCAGTTTTAGGAGTAGCCTCTAACTTCTGCTCCACTCGTTGCTCTGATGGAACCACTTCCCCAGAACTACTTTTCTCCAACTCCAATTGCGGCTGCTCCTTCAAGGCTTCAGTTAGTTCAGCTGTCGTTATCTCCAGAGACTTATCCGATTCAATAAGCGCTTCCATTTTAATTAACTACAAATTTAATAATTAAAATTAAGTACAAAATTCTAGAAAACAATTTAAAATTCGATATAAATGCAAATTGAATTGGTTTTAAAATTAAATTGTAAGGAATTTGTGAACTTACAGAACAAACATTTTATGTGGCAGTTAAAGCAGAGCAAAGCAAAGACGAGAACGTTTTAGCCATGGCTAAGCTTTGGGCCAACAGGGAACGAAAAAAACTAAGTAAAACCGGCTCTGCGTTGCCTGTTCTTTGTTGCATGCAATTATGCAGCCCAGCAGCATATGGAGCTGCAAGTTGCAAGTTGCGAGTTGCGAATCGAGACAGAGAATAGAAATAGAATAGCAAAGGTACACTGAGAAAAAGTAGTAACTTAGTTGGTATCACCTATGCATAACAAAGTTAGAACTAGCACATATCAGTAAAGACTTAAAGCAGGTAGGAAATATATTGATTTAAGTAGCAAACTTCATAAAAATCAAAAATTGTAAACCCTTTTTTTTTAAGTAAAATTGTGACCTAATTTCTCTCTGTGTAACTGATGCGAATTGGCAGAAAGGTTCGTTGAACTGTAGCAAAGGCAACGCCATCTTCTTCTGCTTTTAGGCCCAAACAGCATTTTAGCCAAGAACACGGCGAGACGTGAGTTTGAGCCACAAAGCGAACTAAAGTCGTTTGGAGCATGTGGCAAGGGCAGTGGGGGAAGGGGCGCACTGGGAGGCGGTGCAAACTGCACGCGAGGTGTCGTGCTGCATGTAGCCGACGAGAGTCGAGTGTGTTGCACGTAGCAACTTTTGCATCTTGCCACAGTTCCTGCCACTTGGCAATTACGAGTATTTGCTGTTCTGCTTTGTATTTCTACTCTTTAAGTTTTGGTTTTGGCCAACAAACTAAGCGCAAACCACAAGCTGTGCTCAAGATTCTCATGGTGGCAAGTTCAAGGAACTTGCATCTTTCTAATGTCTTCAATGTCATTAACTTGGCTCGTTTGTTGCCATTATTGTTGCTGTTGTTGTTCATGTTTTGTCGCAGCGGCTGTTTCCGCATGTTGCAAGCTGTAAGCTGTTAGCTGCTGGCTGCCTTGTGACCAGGTTGTAGCTGCAGCTGCAGTTGCTGCTTGACTCCCGGGGGCATCTTTAATGCCATTGTCTTGGCCTCCAGCGCATCTTGGCTGCTTCCCAGATTCGTGTATCGCTTAATGATTTATGCCAATGTCTTTTAGGCCTAGAGCAGGGCGAGTTTTGTGCGTGACACGAGGCAACATTCATGGGATTCCTATACAAGTAGAAAAAAGTAATGTATGTATATAAATATAATTTTTAAAATATACTGCAAGTTCGTACTTACTTAAATTCAAGCTAGAATTTAGCGCTTTCTGCCTTTAGTTTTATCAATTTCTCAACTCTCGTGCCCACTCACGCTGCCTTCGCTAGCAGTGCAGCTTGGCCTTTAGCTTCTCGTTATTGTTACGGCCTAACTGTAGTTTAAGCCACTAAATTTCGCTGCTCAAAAATTCATGCATTTCATAACATTTTTCTCTGTGGCCTTTTTCCTTGCAGAGGATGCACAAACGTCGCTAAACGATGCGATCGCAGCTGCTGAGGCGGAAGCAGCGACAGCAACGTCTAATGCACATGCCATGCCCCCCGGCAAACAGGCGGGCATTGAGCCGAGTGTACGGGTCAAATGTCTGTCCGGTTCAATGCTGATCAGCATCAAAGATGCGCCTCCAAATCATGAAACGGGTTTGTTCAGTGGCATGATCTATCCAAAGGGTTTGTCCAAGAACTCGACATGCCTCAGCGAGTACAGGTGAGTGTAACACACACACACAACTGTGCACACAGACTCAGTAGTTTTGATCACTGTAATCAACATAAATCGATGCTTTTCATATTTGCAGAGATCACAGTGGTCCACTGAGATACAAATTGCCGCTGCGCAGCTGCAACACGATGCCTAAGGAGACGGTAAGTCAGCTTTAAAAGACCCTGTACTTGTGCTTTGCCATTTCAGGAGTTTAAATCTAAAAACAAAGAGGAATACATTAGTGAAATGTTATGTTCTATAGTTTATGTACTATTATATTATATTTTTAACATAAGGAACATTTTTATCAAAACTTTAAAACAAAAACTTTCTTAAATTCTTGTAATTTAGTTTTTAAAAATCATTTTATATATTTAGTTTTATCCCTACAACTTTTAGCCATAAATTTATATTATTTCCACAACTTATTTAATTTCAAGTAGTTCTGCCTTTTTGGCATATATGCTAATTGTTGTGTTTCAAACTGGCCACAATAATCATTAACGGCTTATAAGGCATATGGCATTCGCGATTGGTTACAAGGTAACATCAGCTGATGATTAGCCAAGCTGCGCATCGCTTTAAACTTGGCTAAAACATATGAAATCACTGCTGACGCTTGTGACTCTTTGGCATTCAGTTTGAAATCGATGACGACTCTGATTAAGTGCATCATTAACAGCAGATTCCATAAAGATATTGACGGAGGTGGAGCTCAGATTTATAGCAAAATAAATAAATTCTTTGCAATTTTAGTTTTGTAGCCACTAGCAATTTGAAGATTTCCTATCGCACCTCAATTTATGTTGGCAATTCTTTAAGTTTAGATGAAAGCTAAGATTTGATACGTTAGTAACAAATGTTTTTAGAATTTTGTGGTGTTTTTAGAGCATCGAATTTATGTCTTAACCAATGTAAGCCAACAAATATCAAACGATCCGAAATCAATCAGAAAAAGAATTGGAAATCAATAAAGTTTTGTGTCTTTGTGTTTATTGTGGCAGCTGTGGCACTTGCAACATTGTTACTGCCCCATTTATGTGTGTGTGTGTTCGGGTTTGGCTTGTTTATTGGACCATAACATGGATTTACGATCGTTTATAGCCAAGATTGAGCTCATATATGCTTTGAAATCTCAATTAGCACTCATTGAGCTAAACGTTCGCTGCACCGTCGCACGCATCGACATTTTTATGGCTAACACACACACACTGAAACCCACACAAACACACACACGCCAACTATTTTTATGCTGTCGTCATTTTTGTATTTTTAATGTAATTTCCCAGCATTTATTGGAGCAAAGAGTTTTGTAATTTTGCTATTACTCTGACGGCTTTTTCCTTTCGCTCGATTGGCTTGACACCATTTTTTCCCAATTGCCAATTTTAATTGCCTTACCACATGTGGCAATAGACACTACTACACAAAGAAAAAATAGTACTTAAACTAAACATAAAAATTCTGAATTTAGGAATTTTTAAACTATGATTTTAGGACAGATTATTTAAATAAACAAATATGTGCTTCACCCTCAACTCGATAGCTAAATAATAATATTAATACAAAGCTAATATTCTATCCCTATTAGTTTTAAGAACATTCGAATCCCACTTCTAACATCGCTTAAGATTTATTTAGTCAAGAAAACCCTTATTTCTCCCAGTGCATAACTGCCACGGGGACACAACAAACTGCATTCTGATCAGGTTCGTTGCCTAAGTCTTTTGTCCACTTGAGTCTTAACTCTGCAAACGAGCGTTAAATAAACGGAAAATGAAAATTAAACAAAAAAAAAATGAAGAAAATAAACTGTCAACAAAGCTGTTTACTCTAAGTTAGTAATGGAAAAATCAATAATTTAAGATACGTCTTGTCTGAGCGTCTGTCCAGCTGTCTGCTTGTCTGTCTGCCATTAAAACTGAAGGCAATTGTAGGCTGAGCAGAGAGTTGATGTCATCTTTGCATCTTTGTGGTCACAACGGGGCAGGTAGCATCCTGTGCTTATGTCATCTAAAAAGTTGTGCTTGCTGAGTGCACATTTACATACAATACGTGTGTGCCTCTGTCTCTGTGTGTGTGTAATTATGCATTTCCATTTTTAGCTGCAAAAACTCGCATGTCAACAGACACAAAAAGTTGCCACGCCATTGACTCCAACTGAGGCTTCAATGTGACCCTGGTTATGTTGTTGTATGTTTATTGCTGCAGTTATATTTGTTGTTGTTGTTGTGCATACAAAGCGCAATTAAATCAACTGTAAATTGTTTTATTTCAGTGCTAAGAATGCCAATCTGCGCTAAAAATATCTGTATTTTAATTAAAAATGTTAATATCTTTAGATTAATTGATAGTTTCTAGCAATTTACTTTTAATTATAGTTGATTGTTTGGAATAAATATTAATAATGATGCATAGAAAGAATATTGCTATTTTTATGTTTGTAATTTACTGAATTGCCTTTGGGCTGTATAAGCAGAATTGTGAGTAATAGTAATTAAGATAGTGGCTTGAAATTAAATAAAATAGAAGTAGTTAAAGTTGCAGCAGAGAAATAAGCAAAAGGGAAACGATTAAAATATGTTGAAGTTAACAGAATAGAGGACTTGAGAGTCCCTAAGTAGAATTAATACGAAATAATATTAGAGGACTGCTTTCATGGTAAACCTCTTTAAATGTCAAACAGAGTAGGTAGCACTTGATTAAGGGTTGATGATGTCAATAATTGTTTACATAAAAGAGTATGCAACATTTTGATTCAGCTTTTTCCATTTACTTGGGTTTAATTACATAATTTTACAAAAAGACATCCTGAAGTTTCAAAAAGTAAAGCTAACCTTAAGAATAGCTTAACAGTCGGAATAGTAGTAGCAAAAATTATAATAATAGCAGCGGAAAGAGCAGTAGCATAAGTAGTAAATAAGCTCTTCTCACGCACACACATTACAAACACATCACACACATCATACACACGTCGCTTATGTGTTTCTCGAGCAAGCATGCTCAACGCGTTCTCAATAATTGTTTTTACTTTATAAACGATTACACACAGGGTCAACACAACCACACACATACAAGCACACTGCGTGAAGGGCGCAAAACATTTCAAATTAAATAATAATTACAAAGCAACAACAACTCACGAAGAACTGAGTCTGGTAGGCAACTTTTGAGTTAATCTTCTGGTAAATTAAATAAAAATCAAAGAAACACGCGTGGCACAGCAAGTTTTCTGCCCAAGTCTTTTGATTCCCAAAGTATTTTCTATTGGAACCCACACAGTTGAACAGAAATCGATTTGTTCTGATCAAGTGAAATGCTGTCACAGTTTATATTAGTTGCCCCTACTACCAGTCACGCCCCTTTCCGTGCCCCTCTCTGCTACTCACTCGGTCTGAGCCATCTTCTACGTTGGCGGTCATTTAAAGGCGTTCATTGGCCGACGCCTTCGTGCGCTGACCGTGAAAATGCCAAAAGTATTCACTGTACAGTGTACACATGTAACACATAAACGTGTTTCAGTTTCAGCTTTAGTTTTTTTTTTTATTGTTATTGATAATTTTATAAGCTACTGCAGTGAAGGTCAACTTGGTGACTCGCCCACACTTAAATGAAGCGCAGCTCAGCTCAGCAGTGCTGTCAGAATTTCAGAAAGTGTTGAACACTTTTAGCGGGAATATCATTAGAATTAAAGCTATCATAACAAAAGGTTTTCTTTTAAAATTAATTCCATAAGAGCTAATTTATCGTCTTCTAGCTTTATATTAGCTAAACCGCCAGCACTGCCCAGCTGCAGCTGCATTATCGCTGTAGCACGACACTTACGAATCTCTCTTAACTCGTTAGAATAAACGTTAGATACGTGTTGACCCGAATTAACATAACTCTAACTTTAAAATTAATTAATTTACATACTTGTCCAACCAGCAGAATCTGGTCAAGTAAAAGCAGAAGAAAATACGGATAGAGGGGAAAGGAAAATGGGAAGCAGAAGCAACAGCAGCAGAGGCAGCAGTAGAATTTTGATTCTGGTTTTTATTACCAAATCGCTTCGGAGGCGACACAAAAGTGTCATAATGACATAATAGATGTCGTAGCAGTGTCTACCGTTAGAATCTGAGCTCTTCAGAATCTTAAATGTCATTTTATGATGCTTTTTATTAGCCCATTGTCTCATTTACTGCTGCCAAGAATAGTTCTCATCACTCCAAAAGAGCTCAGCTTACTCGCTGTCATCAACGTTACGGGATAGAGGGACAGGGGTTGTGGCTTAAAGGTGACGTCGTCACTTAATTGTAGCATTTCCGTGCCCAAAAATCTGTATAGAACCAATTATAAGCAACGAAAGAAGTAAAAAATACATAAATACACTTAAAAAATATACTTTCGAACGGGTCACGTACGCGTCTTGGCCCATTATCATTACCTGTGTCTGCCTATGGGTGTATGCGTGTGTGCTTCCTCTGCTGCTTCGTGCTGAGGGAAATTAGCACAAGCTGAAAGACACCGTTATGTTGTAGGAACAGTGACAAGAATGTGAATGTGGCCAATACGAAATTGGCCAGAACAGCAGCGGGCCAAAGCTGAGCATGATCATGATCATGAACGTGATAATGATGATGCAAGACAACGGAAGTGCTACACTTGCAACACATTCAGTTTCCATTTCAATTTCAAAGCAATAGAACTTAGAATTCATTACGCAAACATTTGCTAATTTCTCACTGTAGATAAAAACTTGGCTAAAAAAAAAACTACAGCACAACAGGCTGCTTCACACTTGGCTGAATGACTTTAGCAGCATTCTATGAAACGAGAGAATAACAAAATACTTGAGGAAGTGCTCGTGATCTAAAGACGAGTCGAGACCCAAAAGGCGGCAATTTGAAGCGGCAACGAAGCGTGAATCTGTTGTATGCATAATGAGGCAATGTGTACACGTAGACACAGGTACACACAGGTATACCTACAAACACCTCTGTGTGTATATAGCTACATAGCTGCATAACAGGCTCCACTGAATCTCTGTCTGGGTTTTTGCTAATATGGCTTCTTGGGCATTAGCATTAACAGCATTGTCAGCATTGTGATTCCATTTAGAAGCCAGACAAAGTTTGTTGCCCAAGTCTTTTGTTTGTAGACCCGGTATTTGTAGTGTTACAGGGTTCTGTTGGGTTTCTTAGGAAATAGAGGTGCAACAGGCCTTAGTAGGCGTGGTCATTAGCACACATATACTTGTTAAGCAGTAGCAGTTTAGGTGATGAAGCCAAGTCCATCAGTATTTCTGTATGAGTTCCTTAATCTTAGAGACTCAAAAAGGTATAAGAACCAAATTTAGAATAAAAGTCCGTGTATTTAGCTCTGCCTCGCCCCTTATGCTTTCTTTAAAAATGTTCAGTTATCAGTCTTATGTCGGTATACATTATGATATTATATGTCTTGCAAAATGAACTCTAATCATAATTTGTTATCCAAAAATGCTCCTAACAGTCACCAAGCTGTAGAACTTCCAACTAGTTTACAATAAGAATTCCTTAAACTGCGTTTACTTCAAGATCTAAGAAGTTTCTGTCTGCCCTTATATGCCCATTGACCCATAAAATACAGGGAATTCAAAGTACTTACTTGGCATCTTCTTGTCTCTTTGCAGGACGATGGTGGCATTGAGTTCTTCAACACAATTGTGCTGCAACCGCATTTGAAACTGATCACAGATCTGGGACGCGGCTACCATGTGCGCTGTGCCTACAAGAGTCGCGATGCAGCAGTCAAGCCCAAGAAACATCTGCGCAAGCACGCGCAGAAACCACAGGCTTTTCGCAGCGATGAGCACGACAGACGCGACTATGGCAGATCATTGGACAAGCAGCGTGACGATGATGACCTACTCGATGAGGAGGATGTGTACGATGTGGACATGATGAATGCGGCCCAGGATCAAGATGATAACGAAGTGAATAACAACGAAATGCCAATGCCCGGCTGCCATATGAAGATCTACAACGAGGAGCACAAGATAGCGGATGATGTGAAAATTGGTGATCCGCTGACCATTGTGATTAGCATTGATCAACAGAAGCTGTACGGTCTGCACGTCACAGACTGCATTGTACGTGACGGTCTGGGATGGGGTGAGCAGCGTCTAGTGGGTGAAGATGGGTAAGTTTCAGAGTAGCTTTTAATATAGGATTTCATTTGATTACTTGCTTTTTCCATTGGTGTATATCGACAGCTGTCCCATGGACAACGAGATCATGGGTCAGTTCAACTACACCGAGGATCGTTTGGCGGCAAATGTTACCTTCCCGGCGCACAAATTTCCCTACACCACCTCCGTGTACTATCAGTGCAATGTGCGATTGTGCGCCTTAGAGGATCCCAGCTGCCAGGAGGCACCACTTTGCAGCGGCAAGCGTCCAAAGCGACAGGCCAGCGACGGCAAAGACGACGATGCACTGCCCGCCACCATTGAGGTCTTCTCCGGCCTCTATGTTAATGAGAATGAGAATGCCAACGACAGCGATGAGGATGCGGTCTACAAAGAGAAGGTAAGTTAATCTTTTTACACTCTTGAAATCAACTGAACTTACGGGTCTCCTCTACCGTTGCAGACTCTGGAGGATGCTCTGTGCGTGTCGCAGCGTACGTTTGCCATAGCCATTGCCATTGCTGGACTCATTCTCATGCTGGCCGTGGTTGCTGCCGTGCTCTGCATTATGGCACGACGCAGCACCAAGACGGTGTCCAATTCGGGCAGCTCCATTTACAGTGGTCCCTACACAAACACTGCCTTCTCGCACAGCAGTTAAAGTGCGAGTTGAAAACTCTTTTTCAAAAAAACACACACAACTTTTCCAAAATGAAAACACTCAAAGTGTTTAAAAAACAATTCAACTAAATTTAAAAAACAAAATGGAGTAAGATGGAGAAGAAGCAGATGCCAAACTGCCGTAGTCAATTTGTCAAGAAATGTCGCGTTGCAAGTTTGGGAGTATATATGTAGTCTATAAGGTCACAATAGCTGTGCAGCGGCAAACTGTCTAAGTTTAGTATTTGTTTTATAAGTATTTTTAACAACTTCGTATGCCTGCCTTTCCCTGCCTTCCTTTACCCAAGTGCAGAGATTACCGGGCAATTGAAGTTTGTTTTACTGTAAGCTGCTCTATTGCCCGCTAATGTCGCAGAGTTGCCATTGCAGTACTGCCAACTCAGGCAAACGCTTTGGCGTTGCCAGACTGTCGCAACTCTGTTACGCATTCCAGTGTTTTGGTGTAGGACTCCCGCGATTCTTATCAGAAAAAAACTTTGTGTTTACTTTCGTAGTGCAGTCATTAAATTAAACTGTAATTAACTGTAATTTAACTCGAACTAACAACGAATGCAGCAGCCGACGCTCAGGTGATATTTGTATTTGTACTTCTAATATTTATAAACTTATTTAGTTAAAACAAAAATGAATTATAATAAAACAAAACCTGCCAACACTTGATTGTTCTTAGCTGAATTTTCTGCATACAATTTGTTTCTTGTCATTGTTTAACTACTCGTATTTAACTATTTGCACTACAAACTTACCAAACTATCTAACTTTAAGCAGGGCAACCAATTTCCACCATTCAATATTAATATTAATAACTTGTATTAGCGCTCAAAAGTAATTAAGCTTAAAAGCCTTTGCACAGCTTCATTCGAGCATTGGAATCTTAGAGGAAATGCTCGTCTGGAGCTGTGCAATAAAATTTTGAAATAAATAAATAAATACATTGATCCACACAACATAATTATAATGTGAAAGACAACAAACTTTAGTTAGGCATAAACTTAAATTAATCAATAAACATTAAAGTGACTATTATGATTGTTTTTATTGGGAGGATATCAAAGAAATACTTTAGGTAGATTCTATGGAATGTAATGGGAATTAAAGCTGCTTTTAGCTTACCAAACTTTATAACAGCTAATCTTTATTAACTCCATGAATATTGCCACTCAACTGCCAAACAAACTGGCAGTTTAATTGGCAGTCATCTAAATGCATGCGATTCTAAATTTGCATTCATTATGAGCCCATAAATATAATCGCTTGAGTTGCAGTAAAAGCTTTTAACCATGTGGAAACAATTGCTACTGATGCACATCTTGTTGGTGCCAACGCAGAGCACGCTGCGTTGCCCAGTGGACAAGGATCATCCTCCCCAGTATCATTTGGTGCGAGAATGTCAACGTGCCGTCACAGACGATGCACTGGCTCTCGAGAACACTGCGTCCCTGGAGGAGTGCATGCAATTGGCAAGACAGCTACACGGTTTGGCCCTAAACTACGCACCAATTGACAAGAAAAGAAGCAGGACACTGTCACCAGTGCACAGGCGGGAGCAGATGGCACGCAGTCGTCTGAGTGTCTTTGAGCAGCCCGAAGAATTCTTTAACTGTCATGTGTTGGAATGTCCGCAGAAAACAGGATTTGAGGGCATGCGGAATGACACCCGCTTCGACTACTACAGTTTATATGGCAGACCCCCAGGTGATATCAATAAGCGGAGCTCAAAGAAACGTCTATAAAAAGTGTCCTTGACAGCTCTGCCTAACGTTGAATGCGTGCCTGGAACTGGTCTCTTTGTGTTGCACACTGAGTCCACAAGTTATACAAACGCTTCAGCGGCGTGTAGCAATGCCACTGAGTTCAGCGGTAGTTTGGCTCACATTGCCTCCGAGAGACGCACCAATGGGTTGTCGCAATGGTTGCGGGAGAGTAATCGTAAGCCAGTAGAAACGCCCATATATCTGGCCTATGTGGGCTTAAAGTACAATCGCAGCGGTGCTTTGCGTTCCACAGATTACAGGAATGCACAGCATCAAAGTTTGTTTTGCTTCCTTTACAGTGCATGGCACACGGACCATCCTCAAGTTGGGTAAAGTTTCACTCCGTATATCTTAGGCATTACTTACTTCTCCTTGCTTAACTTGCAGGGACTCCCAGGGCAATGCCAGCTGCGTGGCATTGACACCACAAGGCACTTGGCAAACGTTGAGTTGCGATCGAGAGCTGCCTTTTATATGCGAAATCTTTGAGGCCAATAATACAAGTCAACTGGACACGGGTGTGAATTCAGCAGATGTGTGTAATAATTTTTGATTTGAGAGCGGAGAGTGGGTTAAGAGCAGCACAGTTATTCGCAGATGTTTTATTAAACATGGCCGTTAATTAAAACAAGAAAATATTAGTATTATGTTTTGATACATTCAACTCTCTCCCCCTTTTACCGATCGTATCTGTGTGTCTGGGGTTGTGTGTACACTAAAAGAGCTCAATGAAAGAGACGTTTAGTGGTACTTGTAGTTCCTGTGGTGCTTCAACTTGGTGTAGTTGATCAAGTAGAAGAACGTCATGCTGGCGACGGTGATTTGGAAAAAGGGTGCAATGCCAGCACGCTTGGGGAACACGTACTTGTGCTGCCAGCGCCACCAGGCACGGCTCACAGCGGCACCAATGGCATTTGGAGTCTTGTTGCGGCGACCAAACCAGGCGCCCAGCTCACCCAACTTCACTTGGCCGAAGGGTACATCAGCTGCGAAAACGATACCACGAGAATTATGTAAAGTGCCACAAATCGTTAAACGCCGCAGAGAATCGTGCGGCGAAAATTACGTAATATTGCAAAAAAGTGCTTACCTTTGCCGTAGAAGCGTGCGGGATCGTAAGGTCCATGCACCTTCGGATTATATTCAGCTGGATAGTCTCCGAAAGCCATCTTGCTGTTTTGTGTGTAATAAAATATTTATTTTTCTCCTATCAATCAGAAATTATCGTCTGCTACTTACTTTGCTCGATACTCAAGTATGAAGTATGCTAGCTAAAACAAGAATCGATGCCTACTTCGATGTATCGACGATACATCGATTCGAATATTGAAATTTTAAATCGAATATTTTGAATTAGATGCAAAGTGGTTTAAACATGACTTGAGAATCGTAATCCATTGTTTCTATCTAAAACATAATTATTAGTGGAGCAAACAAATGGGAGGTTACATTATTAGAAGAATAAAATATGGTGATATTTTTAACGACTGATTTTATTCGCAAGTAGCAGTGTGGCCACACCTCAAAATATTGGATTAAATAGCTAGCTGGCCAAACAAATATCCACCCTATCGATATATTTCGCTGTACATGGAAGTATCGATGTTCTGCAGTGCTGCCACTTGTGTTGCGTACCGACAGTGTGGCAACGTAATTGTAAAGTATATACAGAAATCAAATAAGAATTTTTTGCAAATAGGAATCGCGCTTAAATAACGATAATAATATTCTAAATTAAACAAAAACAATCAATTTAATAGCGCAATGAAACTGGAAGAGCTTTTGACAAAAGGTGCACCATCGCCGCAGGACGACGACGACGATGATGAAAAGGCGGAGTCGAAAACAAAAGCCACAAATGCCTCTGATGAGGGGGTGGAGAACGCTGAAGATGCTGCGGACGAGTCGGCTGAAAAAGAAAGCGCGACTGGCAAGAAAAAAGGCACACGCAAAAAACGTTCACTTAATTGGGAGGAAGCCGAACGGGGCTTACTGCTAGAGGTCATAAAAACAAAAGTAGCGTTCGTTGAGAATCGCAGTGTCGATGCCAAAAGCATCAAGGCCAAGCGATTAGCCTGGTCGCAAATAACCAAACAGTAAGTAGCCTCAATTCAATTGAATCTTCAATTCTTCAATTAAACCTATGCAAACATTCACCCACGCATGCAATTGATTTAATTTACAGATTTAACGCGTTGAACTTTCGACATCGGTTGCTGGAACAAATACAGGTGCAATGGCGTAGCATGAAAAACTCAGCCAAACGTGAGTATCAACAGAAGCATCCAAAATCGGATGTGCTTGAGGGCATGCGCATGATTGAGTTCATGGAGGAGCTGCAAAAGGATCCGGTATCGTCGCGCAGTCAAACACGCAGCAGCAATGCAACCACAGCAACTGCAGCAACCACAAATGGTGCACTCAATGTTCCAATCAAGAAGGAGTTACTTGATATGGACGAGGATGAAGATATGCCATTGGCTGCGCTGCCCAATTCAACAAATGCCAGCGAGGACACACTGCAAACATCCACCATAGCCATACCCTCACCACCGCCCTCCACCGCTGGCGGCGACTCACAGCAGGAGAGCGCCCAGCCCCAATCAGCGCCAACTCGACGCAAACGGGCCAAGGCCAAACCGTTGCTCAGTCACAAAGATGATACTGATGGTGCTGCTGGATCTGCAGACAACGAAAAGACTTCACCAACACGCAAAAGACGGCAGCGCAATGTAAGTAGAAAAAAAGCATTAATAATCAAATCTTAAACTAAAGTTTTGTTCTCTGTAGCATTCACAGGCACAGTCGGTGCTATCCGACGATTTCATCAATGAAACGCCGGTCATTGCCAATGCCACGCCCACAGCTGCTGCCAATGAGACAATTAATAGCATGGAAATGGAAGAGAAATACAAGCAGCAGCTGTTCAAGCTGCTGAAACAAGCGCGTCTGGCTGAGATCGATTACGCACGACGCGAACACGAACAGAAGCTGCGCTTCGAGCAAATGGAGCAGGAACTCAAAATGTCATACTATCGGCAGGAGCAGGACCTCAAGCTGCGCCAGATGCGGGAGGAGCACGACATGCGATTGCGTCAACAAAGACGCGAGCACGAAGCACGTCTTAATGTATACAGCTCAAGCAGCAGCGGCTTAAATGGAGAAGTCCAGCAACAGCAGGCGCAGCAACAGGATGCACTGGAGCAGTCACAGCAGCCGACGGTTGGTCAGCGTTGCAATGCCAAAACAGATTACAATAATGTTCACATGGACAGTCTGGGAACACAGCCACAAGCTACAGCATCGTCATCACTAGTGACGAATAGCAACAGCACGGAAGCAGCGCTAGCAATGAGTGCCACTTCAATGGCCTACAACTAGTTGTTGTCGCGCACACCAGCAACACACACCACCTACACACACACACATACACCCAGACACACACCACCACACATTATAAGAATTGCCAGAATTTTAGTGGAAAAACTGTAAACTTAACAAAACAAAAAGAAAACTTAGCTTGAAATGCGTTTAGCAAAATGTAGACGACTCTCAAAAGATGTCCCAAAAGACAGACAAACCAACACACAGACCTAATGATAACGAATATGAATACAGCTAACGAATACAATTACGAATACAAGATACAAAATACTCACGTTGCCACACGCAGGCGGCGGCAACGCGTTCGCTCAGCCATGACAAAAGTACCCAATGGACTGTTATTTTTTTTGAGCATGTCACACTAAGACACTCAGACAGACAACACACATCCACTCACTAACACAATCACTGCATTTTCCAATATTAGTATTATTATTATTATATATATTTGTATCTTGGTATCTGTTGTCAGTGTACTTGCTCTACAAATATTACGAAATTTTGAAAGCGGTTGTGTCGCAAGAACAAAAAAACGAATACTCAAAAAACACACACACTCAAAACTCAATTTATAAGTTTCATTTAAACTCAAAACTCAGACAGTATTCTATTTTGTCACGGTATTACAAACAGTTATTTTTATATGTACTTTATAATATTTTATAATTTTTTTTAATTTGTTTCCTTTCTTTTAGCTATGTTAAGTTTTTAGTATTTTTTTAAAGCATCTATACATGTAATAATAATAATAATAATAAATATATGTATAATTTTATTATATACATAATAACTATACCATAAATTGTACATCTATGTAGTTGTATTACTGTATGATTGTTCATACATATAAAAAAACTTTTATAATTGTCGTAATCATAAGTTACGTTTTATATTTTTTTCGATTCGTTTTTGTAAACTGTACGTTATGGGGTTGGTAAGTACTAAATTCGAATTTCCCCCTTTTAACCGTACACTTTCTATTGTGTTGTACTATAGTGCTGTAATAATCTGTAACTTTGCTTTAGCTTACTAAATATATTATTATGATTGGAGCAAAGGAAAATTATAAAATTAAATAATTAGATAAAGAAAATGCATTTCCCAAAAAAAAAGTGTTTTTATTCATAAACAAGAAAGAAGCGGAAGGACAGTCGTGAATCGGGATATTGACTCTGCTGATCAAGAATATATATACTTTATAGGTCAGGATACCTTCCACCTGTGACGCAGTCTAAAAACGATCAAGTAACCATTGAATTTGTGGAGTTACGCACTTTGGGCAAATAGTTCAGTTAGTTTAGTCAGGCAAGCACTGTATCAAGATAAGCTTCATAGGGTCAATACATAGGGATTTTTTCGGAATCTAGAGACCAATATCAAACTGTAATTTGATTTTTAAATAGGCAAATTTATATTTTATTTTAAGTTACAATTAGTTACACATTTTTATTAACTTTTACTTTAATTAGGGATATAGTTGTTTTTAGTTTAGTTTTTAACGGTTGCGTTAGGGCAGAAAAACTGCAGCAAGATGAAGGATCTCGATCTTACGCTGGATTACATGGAGAATGCTCGCTTCAATTACGTGTATGGCACGGAAGTCGCACGCATGGAGTCTACGGTCTTCTCGAAGCTTGAGCTGCTGTGCATCTCAATGATCTATCACAAGTTTGTGATCCAGAATGGACCAAGGGCACGATACATGACACTCATGCAGCTAAGCCAATTTTTGGAGCTGATATTCCAGATATCGGATCAACTTATCAATCGGCGCATTGTATTAATTGTTAGCGATGATCGCGAGTGCGCAGATCCAAAGTTCTCACATGATCATCATATCACACTCAATAGTTTTATCAAAATGTTTTCCATTTACTTTTCCGACGATATGGAAGTACGCATGAAGTTTGCATTTAGCGTAAGTTCCCCGCTCTCGTTACTACACATACATACGATTAAAGCATTTTTCCTTGCCAGGTCTATGACGAGGAAGGTCTTGGATTCCTGAATCGAGAGCAGGTGATGAGATATATATTTTCGTTTTTCAAAGGCGATGATGAGGATGAGGTTTTTGAAATGCGTGCTGTAATTAAACGAAAATATTTCTTTAAACATTTTGTATACCAAAGTACCGTTTATACTTACAGGACCTGCTGGAGTTGTTGTTTGTGAAGTTCGACAAGGACAAGGACCTGCTCATCTCGTACGACGAGTATGCTGAAGTTGTGCGCGAACAGCCCATGTTATTGGAATTTCTAGGCACCATATTCCCATCCGCCATAGAACTTGATGTTATTGGCACTTGTTGCAATCTTCTGCGTAATTAAGTTAATTTCTTTTTATAAATTTTTGTATGTAAACCTAAACCTAAAAAGCACAAAGTAGTGAGAGTAAATGTTACAGATTCATCAAAAACATTTTGGTACTTATTATTTATGGGTTTGATAATTATGCTGGGTATCGAATAAGTCTATCAGGTATTTTTTTGAACATTTCCTAGTATTCCTTTTTTCATTCCAGAAACTCAGTACCTTTTGATTTATTTTACAAAAATACATATATTTACTTCCATATAATTTATAGAGTTGAGTTGTTTTTTTTTTTGTTCTCAAGCACAAAAATGAAGGATTTGGATCTTACACAAGACTATATGGAAAATGCGCGGTTCAATTATTTGTATGCGCCGGTAATCGCACATCTGGAATCACCGTTTACCAACACTGAACTACTCTGCTTGGCCATGGTCTATCACAAGTTCGCACTGGAGAATGGACCGCGAGCGAAATTCATCAGTCAAATGCAATTGGGAAACATATTGGAGCTAATGTTTCAGGTATCGGATCTTGAGATTAATGTTAGTATTGTGTCCCGCATTAGCTACGATCCCGATTGTTTGGATCCCAAATTTTCGCCTGATCGTCATGTTAGTTTGCCCAGTTTTATTCGAATGTTTGGCATATATTTCTCAAACGATTTGGAAAAGCGTATGAATTTCGTCTTTGGCGTAAGTAGTGAAATATGTTTGGATTATAATTGATTCGTTATAGTGTTACTTACTGTATGCAGATCTACGATGAAAAGAATCGTGGCTACTTGGATCGCGAGCAAGTGGTCAAGTTTGTGGACAAATTCTTTCACGGCGATGACGAGGATGAAATTCACGAGCTGCGAGCAGTAAATAAAATAAATATATATAAATATCAGCTATATTGTTTATGGTAATATTTGCAGGACATGGTTGAGATGATATTTACCAAATTTGATGTAGACAAGGATATGCTCATCTCGATTGAGGAGTACTCGGATGTGGTGCGCAAGCAACCAATGATGCTGGAATTTCTGGGCACAATATTTCCAACGAAGAGTCAACTGGAAACCGTTAGCCATTGTGTGAACCTTTTGTCCTGGTTCCGTTAGCTTTCCACTGTGCTCAAAAGTGAAATTGCACTTTTTCACCTTTGAACACATTGGTTTGCCAAACAGATTGCTGAATAAATTAATCCAGTGGATTTTTTGTTTTTAAATTTCAATCGTTTTTATCTGAAGCAAAATGTTTCAGCTACTGGGCGCCCCATTGGCGAAGAGAGCAAACGAATTTTTGCATTACAAATGATGCAGAGAAATAAAGAAAATGAAACGAAGTGAAAAACAAAAACAGAATCAAAAATCAAATGAAATTCATTTTTTTGTCACTTTGCTGCCAATTCTTCCTGTTCGCTAATCGCCGCCTATTGCTCATGATACAATAATAAAAGGCATTGGAAAATAGCACTTATATATAAGGTAGTCTCGTCGGCAGCAGAACTGTGTTAGCTATGCTTGCAATAAGTGCGTGTGAAAGGCACTTAGTATAGTGAGTGCGAAAGAAACGGCTGTACAGTGTGTTGATTAACCCTCCGCTGGCCCTTGGGGCTTAAAATGGCCAAAAATACAAATAAACAAATATATGAAGTATTTTTTCAGTCTTATTTTTAAAAATTTCCTACAAAGCGTTGTTTTTGTTGCTGTATACTTATTCTTTTGTTTAAATTAAAATAAAATCTTATTAAAACATAATAACAAATGAAGAAGCAGACATAACACAAAAGACAAACATTCACGGACAAAACGGTTCTGAAATATAAAGCTAAACATTTAATTATTTTATATTAATAAAATTAATTATTTGTTAATTGTTAAAAATTCAATTTTCTTTTTGGTCACATAAGGGTTAAACAATTTTAAAAAATTCGTCCGACGACAACCTTCCACTATGACAAGCACGAACGCACTGAAGCTAAGACATTAAAAACGACGAGCTCTGCTGCCGACGAGACTACCTTATATTATTGTATCATGGACGAGACTACCTTATATTATTGTATCATGGGCTTAGGCTTCAGTTCGCGTGGTTCACTCGAAGACAGCAGTCGATCCACTGAAGTCAGCGCTGCGAGAAAGAGAGTGGAAGAGAGTTAGAAAAGAGAGCGCATTCCAGTGAGAGCGCTTGAAAAGAACCGCAAGCTAGTGGATTTGAAGAAAGGAGTGCGCATAAGTAAAGTGCAATATCCGTAGAGTGCAACAAACGAAGGAGACACAAACATTGCATTCTAAATACAAATTGAAAAACAATAAAGTAAAGAAAAGAGTAGAAAACTGACGAGTACGAAATAGCACGAAGAGTGGAAAATGTTAATATTTTACGCAAGATATGCGATGTTCTTAATGTTAATGGTCGACAGTAACAATGGCGCTCAGCTGCTGACGACCCAGTTCAAGGAGGACACAACGCTGCTCAGTGTGGCCGCCTGCAGCAAAGTCTGTCTGGCAGCCAATCAAACCGAGGTGACTTTCTTTTTCTCACTTTTCTCTGCTTTTAACTTCTAAATGAATTAATCTTATTAGAATCTACTTGGCTGCGTTGATTACTGCAAAAATGACGACTCCTCTTCGTTGGAATCCGCAAATATTACACTACGCCAGGTGCAGGATAATTTCTACCTGAAGCTCATCTGCCGCACTGAGACCTCGGCTTCATTTCGCATTGATTGGCAGCATCAGAGTCGCCGTCCTGCCAATGCTTCTGTTGTGCCCAGTTCCATGTTTATCATCAAGATTAATGCCAAGAACAATAGCATGTCATCTCTGATTTATCTGGTATTGTAGTTGCTTTAATCTCCAGACATTTTTTCTGATTGAATGTCATAACTCTAGTCCGATGAAAGCTTCTTTACCATACCCGATCTGAAGAATAACACAGAGTATCTAATCTCTGCTCTGGCTATGCATGTCAATGGTGATTATTCACATATTGTCACCGATTGGAGCTTTAAGACCTTGCGACGTGGCTATCAGCCCAGTAAAATGGGTGAGGTTATGCTGCGCGGGTTTCATCGGGAGTCGGAAGATTGGCGACGCGTTGCTGCGGTGATTGAATGGCAGCCCTCGGCAGGTAAGACTTATATCCTATAGCTGATACAGTAGCATTGGTATTTTTCTATATCTATTTTTATTGCAGAGCGGAATTGTTACTTTGATATGATTTACTTCTCAATAAACAGCGCCAGTCTTGGAGCTCCAACGCCTGTAATGTTACGAGACGTAAGTACTCTAGGTATAAGCCCGGCTTGTACTCTAATAACTTTAAACATTATTCAGCCCAGACAGCTTTATACTTATACCATACGGAACATGGAGATCGGGGAACAGTTTAGGGTGGGAGTGCGCACAGTTAACATCAAGAATCATCTGGAGAGTCCTGTACAATGGCTTACTGTGGAAACGCCCAGCTGCTTGGATTGGTTTAACTACAATTATACCTTCTGTGGTGGGTTCCATATATAGACAGGAACATTTTAGAGAGTCACTAATAAAATCAACTTCTTGTAGCCCCCCTGAAACCCAGTAATGTCAGTGTTGAACAACAGCATTTGGAGCAGAACACGTTGAGCCTAAATGTGACCTGGTCGCGTCCACAATATCTGCCGAATAACTACACGCTGTTCATACTCGATCTGCACGAGGATTACGACGAGGCCAAGTTTTATATAGACAGCAATGCCAGTCACTACTTCGTGTCCAATATTACCATACAGGGTGACCAATTTGAGGTACATCTGGTGGCCAACACCGAGGGAGGCGCAAATGCCACCGTATTAACGCTTAACAAGACACCGCTGGAGACCTGGCTTAAATGTGAGTTGTTCTCTATTCGCAACTCCTTGACTCATCCTGATCCCCTTTGTTTCCTTAGTTCGCACTTTGATCAATTTGATGGTAATTTTCCTATTCGTGCCCATATGCTGTGTGGTCGCGTTGTTCTCGCTGAAATATCGCGGTGGAAAGCGGCGACTGGACTCTTTGAACATTAAAGCTGCTCCCAATCCATCGAGTAGTGATTTCCATGTGTCGCTGGTGCACAACAGCAGCTTGTTGGCCAGCCTTGCGGTGGAGGATAACTTTGAGCTGGACGACGAGCTGGAGGTGGAACCGCATGCAGTAGTTCTACAGGATTTGCTGGGTGAAGGCGCCTTTGGACTGGTCAGACGTGGTGTCTACAAGCAACGTCAAGTGGCCGTCAAGCTGCTCAAGGGTAGGACTTGGTGTAATCCCTATTTTAAACTAAATTCCTGTATCTCTACCTCTTTAACTGGCAGATCAACCCAATGAGGAGGATGTGCAGGCCTTTAGGTGTGAGATTCAGATGTTAAAGGCTGTGGGGCGACATCCGAATATTGTGGGCATTGTTGGTTACTCGACCAGGTGCAGCAATCGCATGATGCTCCTCACCGAGTACTGCGGACTGGGCAGTCTCCAGAGCTTTTTGCGGTAAGAACTCAACTATCCTGCATCCCTTAACATAAATTAATTCATATGTCCTACCTCAAGCGATGAATGGAAGTTCCGCCAGGATCTGCGCCATAAACTCAGTCAGAAATCGAGTAAACGACGAACACCAAGTCTATTTGAATCCGATACACGTATCGAGGACATTAACAGTTCCATGCTGTCCACGCTGGAGGAGGAAACCGAATCGGATCTGTCCAGGAACAGTTGTAATCCCATTAAAAGCTATCGACTGACCAATGTCCGCTTAGCGGCTGATAACAAATCCTATGGACTGCAGGATATTGAGAACATTGAAGCCAGTCTAACGCCTGCTTCTCCACCACCGCCTACTCCTCCCACTGTTGCCTGCCTCAAGGCCATTTTAAAGCGCGCTGCAAGTGAACCAAAGTCCGATAAAACGGGATTTGTTAGCTTTGATAATCAGGAGTACTTTCAGCCCATTGGCGATGAAAAGCAGGTGTCCAAGGCGACAAGGAAACCGCTTAAGTACGCTGATCTTCTGGACATTGCACAACAGGTGGCTGTGGGTATGGTGAGTTAATGGTTTAACTATTGGCTTGTACACCTGCTAATTGTTGCTTTGTAGGACTTCCTGGCGCAGAACAAGATTGTGCATCGGGATTTGGCCGCTAGAAATGTGCTTATTTCATTAGATCGCACTATAAAGATTGCGGACTTTGGTCTCAGCCGTGATGTCTACCACGAGAATGTCTATCGCAAGTCTGGAGGCAGCGGCAAGCTGCCCATCAAATGGCTGGCTTTGGAATCGCTTACCCATCAGGTGTACACCAGTCAGAGCGATGTGTGAGTAGATGTGGTCTTTAATCTTCAAATTTCAGCAGCCGACTAAATTTGAAATGGCTATCCGTCCATTATTTATACTACAAACTAAAACACTGCCGGCGTCTCTGCCTACACAAGAGAGCTGAGAACTATGCTGAATTCTGCTGGCTTCTCTGCCTGTAATTCTGTCGGCGTCTGTGCCTCTATGTAAAGCATAGCTGAGTTTAAAATTCTACCGTCGTCTCTCTCTGCCTGTGCAGAGCAGAGCCGACCTAAAATTCTGCCGACGTCTTTGGCACCACTACATACGCAAACAGAACTGCACTGTGCATTACGCAGCGTACATTCTGTTATTGCTTAAGAGCGGGAGTTGCCCTCTATGCGTTTATGCATTTCTCTCGAATGATATTCAGTATAAAGTTTGTGCGTAGCAGCGACGCTCTCTAGTAAACTGTTTATGTATGTGTGAGCACAACTTCTGTAAGGCAGCGTCAGGGCGCCAAAGTTTCCCCCGAGTTTCTCAACTCAGCTCACGCATACAACGAAAACTTACTCTTTCTGGACATTAAAACTTTGTGCATAGCAGCGACGCAGTGTTAGGGCGCCATAGTTTCCCGCAAATTTCTTAACTCAGGTCTCGCGCTTTTTCTGGCCACTAAAACAAAACATTTATTGCCGTTGAATTGGTTAATATGATTCACATTTATTGTACATATATTATTTCTAGCTGGTCCTTTGGCGTGCTGCTATATGAGATCATTACACTTGGCGGCATGCCATATCCATCGATCTCGCCCAGAGATTTGCTGCAATTGCTGCGTCAAGGTCACCGCATGAAACGACCGGAAGGCTGCACCGATGAAATGTATGAACAATTTCCATTTTTATTTAATATATCATTTAATGCTGATCATTTTTTGGTAAATAGGTTTAAACTGATGGAAAGCTGTTGGTGCTCCATACCAGCAAATCGTCCCACATTTGCCGAACTTATGAAACGTCTGGATGGAATGCTAATGGCCACCAAGGAGATACCGCAGCGTCTGCTGCAACATTTGAAATCCCAAGAACACAGGTAAGTGTTGAGATCACACCTTTGATACCTGCATCAACTTATTTCCGATTCACAGCCAATTGGAGCAACTGCCTGTGGACGATGAACACTATTTGCAGCCTTTGCATTAACTTGGTTTCTTGGCTTCCTGAATTTGTTTACTGTGCAATACGTTTTAAGTGATTCGACTCCTTTGTGAAGGTCTTTATTGTGTTAACTTAACCTACCAAACAAAGCTTATAAGCTGCAAAGTTTTTAGAAACAGTGAATAAATGAATTTAGATTTAAAAGAAAATTCAGCGTAGCTTTCCAATGCTTTCCAGTCTTATATTTCTCTCTGTGTAAAACAAAGCTGAGCTTCATATTCTGCCGCCATCGCTCTCTCCCTCTTTCTCTTTTTGTAAAGCAGAGCAGCGCTGACAATTCTGTCGGCGTCTCTGTCCCTTACGATAAAAGCGAAATTCTCTTAGCACTGTGTGCATTCTACGCAGCGTTCATTTTGTTATTTCTTAAGAGCGAGATAAAAAAAATGTATGGTCTTATTGGAAGTATATTTACTGGAAGAGTAACCATTGAAAAGTGTTTTCTCACAAGTGCTCTCTGAGTTGGCTTTTAAGCTTTGTACAATTTCAAAATTCAAAAGCAACGCACTAAAATCTTTTGGCAATTTTCTTGGATATTTTGAATTTCTAATAACATAGCTTGGAAATGTGCCAACATTGCTGCCGCATGGAATGGACGCCTTGTGCGCCCATACCCTATGCCTGTCCCCTCTGTCCTGTGCGCCAGGTGGCCGACCTTTGTGACGGAACGGGCAGGGGAGAGGGCAGAAGAGGGCGCCCTTATCGCAAATCAATTAAGCGTGCGGATAACCAGCTGTGCAGAGGCATCTCGGAGCTATACTCACATGTGGTGGCTGCCAAACGCAGTGTAAAAAACGTTAAACGAAGCGGAAGAAAATCAGTGCGTGCCAGAATTGGCGATGGTCGGCTGCAGAAGCAAGGAGTTCAGTTCCAATTGGATCACACACAGTATATCGATGACACTATTCCAGTGCCTTATCGGGAGAAAGTGACTGATCCAAACTGGACGTGGGCATCTCGATATTCAGAGGATAAAGTGCAGCCAGTGCAAGCCCGCATGGACACTGAGTCGCCACCAACTGCGCGTTTAACTCCAGTGGCCGTGCCAGCCGGAAGATTTCCCACGTCTCCATATGATTAATGTCCTTTAATTTCTTTATAATGAATGACAAACTGCCTGCTGTTTTTAGCGCTTTTCATAGTTGTGTGTTAAAAGGCAAATAAAACCAAAATATATTAATTGAAGTCGTTCATTTGTTTCTTAATTCAATTCTGGCAAACCACATTTAATTGAACAAATTAATAATCGCTAAATAGAAAATAGCCCCCACAGCACATTAACTGTATATAAGATAGTCATAGAAGTCTCACATTCCAATAAGAATGTGGCCGTCAGTTACGTTTACACGGCAAACACTAAGCTAATTAGTAACTGTTTGAAGTCAACTCTTTTGGCGCCAAACATGTTATGCCGTTTATCGATAACATTGCGATTGTGCGATAGCAGAAGAGTACTGCCGATCGTTGAGTTCTAACACTTTACAACACTGCACCGCAGAAACGTAACTGATCGGCTTTGAATAAACATATGAAAATATTACAGATATTAACAGATGTAAGTACATATATATAGTTGTATATAATTGTTGTAAATCTTTGTATATATTTTTTTTATACATAACACACACGCTCGTTCTTTCTTTGGGTGCTAGCCCATGGCTCTCAGTTGTTAATTACGTGTGTAACCCAGACCGAGTATATTTCGGGCCTGCAGATAAAATAGAAAACATTAATAAATTAATATATTTTGAATATTTGTAGACTCCTTACTGTTACGAAGGCGGAGTTAAAGGAACGCTGAAATGTCTGTGTCATGCCCTCGGTCTGGGCCAGTGCCATTTGGAGCTGCACAGCCTCGTCCATGCGGTTCTTGAGGAACTCCCAGGTCTGAGCATGCCCCAGTGACGTGTCTTGCAGCATATAAAGCTCCGTCATTTTCATAATCGTCGCTAGGCCAACGCGCCGCGTGTACCAGCCGAACTAGGGACGAAATATTATAATGGAGTCATTAAGGATCTTTTAGAGAACTTACATCCACAGAACGATCTCCGGAGTAGTAGCAAATGTCGTCAACCAGTGTCAGCACCTGCGCCAGCGCGGTGGATGCATGCTGGGGTTGAGCTATCAATGCCATCGCCTGTGGCCATTGTGTTTTATAGGGCACAATCATCTCCAGACGTTGACGCACTGCCTGCACCAGAAAATCAAGTGGATTTTCCACCTGTTTCTGACCATTATCGGTCTGTTGTCGAAGATGCTCCACTAATTTAGCATTGCAGGTGCCGTTGAAATGGGAGACTAGAGCAAAGCCACCTTCGGGGAACATGCCATGTACAACGCTGGGATAACCGCTGGATTCTGCACCTAGAATAATGGCCTGTTTGGTCCAGCCATGTTGTGGCACATGCTCCATGGCTGCATCGAGTATCTTCTTACGTATGCCATCCACTTTAGCCTGTTTACCCGCCTCTTCCTCGCTCTGCTGACTGTGCGGTCCACCTCCACCTAATCCGCTTGTGCCACCACCGCCACCAGCATCGCTCTGTGGTTTCTTGGACGCCAGTTGCTCTGCAGCATCACGTTCTTGTTCGCGTTTCTCTTCGCGTGCTCGAAAATCCTCCAGCTTTTCGGTTTCTTTGGTGTAGTTGCGGGTAAAACTGGCTGACGGAGTCAACGCTCGTTGAGGGCGTTGCAGTGTGTGAAGGGACGACGCTGTCCTGGTCGCCAGGCAGGAGGAGATCTGTGCATCTGCAAAGAAATAGAGGAAAAGGAATGAGCTTGGGGTTTAAAAATAATTGAACTGAAAGCAACTGAAATCAAAGCCTGAAAGCTTTTATGAGTTTACCAAGAGCATTAATCACTTAACTGTTAACTGTTCCAAGATGTGCTTTCAAAGCTGTATAAGCAGCTATAATCTTTAAAAACTGGTACTTTTCTAAGAGCTTCTTATAGTTTTTAGTGAAAACAAAGGAACAGTTATTTGAATTTAGAGCTTAAATGCACTTGCCACGGCTTTTATAGCTTTCAGCCTATAAAATACTTACTAGTAATTTGATGAACAACTTTATATAGACCATAAATCTATCAACTCTATTTACAGCTTTAATTTAAGTTAGCTTTTACTTGATCATTTAAATGCTGCTTAATTTAATTGACAGCTTTAATAAGATTTAAGCAATTCAATAGTACAATTTCCCTAATGAGATCC
Source organism: Drosophila acutilabella (assembly GCA_035046005.1). Taxonomy (NCBI): domain Eukaryota; kingdom Metazoa; phylum Arthropoda; class Insecta; order Diptera; family Drosophilidae; genus Drosophila; species Drosophila acutilabella. The sequence goes on along the minus strand of JAWNOK010000024.1, from coordinate 6,239,420 downwards.
ATAATATTCTAATCAAACCCTTAAATTTAAACACTTTAAAAATTTGCTTCATTTCGATTAATTTTTAACCTCATAATCATTAAACCCATAAAGCAACTTGAATTTATGAGCTTAAAAAACAAAACAAGACATTCATAAAACTGAGCGATTTATGGGTTGTTTGAAAACTATTTATTATTTTAAAACATTAAGCAGCTAGAAATTATGCGGTTGAAATACTTGCAACTTGAAGGTTGCAAAAAATAACACAAAAAGTGACAATGTGTCGCTTAGTTGAAGTTTAAAGTTAGTCTACTGCGCAATTAATTAGCGTTATTAGAGTCGAGTCAAGAGCAGCTCAGCTTGTTGGCCAATTAACACCAGACTGAAAGATAAAATTATATGTAGTGTATATAAACAAATACTTGGATTGAAACTGAAACTGAAACCGATTCCCAAATGCAAAAAATAAAACAGCAAACAAAGTGACATGAAATTTACGCTTTTCTTTGCACTTTTGTTATAAACATAGAAATATTTATGTTATTTTAGATTAAATTATTCATATTTTTTGTTTGGAGTATCAAGAGTTGTGTTAATTGAATCTAGGCCTGCTCCACTTCCAGTTCCATGGCAACCGGTTTGGTCTGCATCAACTTCCGTTTGTTCTGATTTAGCTCCAAGATTTCGCAGGCACGCAAATAGACCACGCGTAGTGTCTCCAGTCCGGTTATGGAGCCAGCCAACACCTCCAGCTTCTCCTCGCGTCCTATGTCTGGTAGGGAACCACCATCGGCATCTCCATCTCCAGCCATGCCGCTGTTGCTGATGTTCACTGCGAGCATGTTGAGTTGCTTCTGCATGAGCTCATCGTCGGATGCACTTTGGCCATTGCGTACACGTTCTCTGTACGCCTTGTAGTGGGCCAGTGAGAAGTTGAGCGCTGTGCCCAGTGGCTGCAGCAGACGCTCCTCGATTTCGGGCAGCAGATCCCAGAAACCTGTCAAGTTCTCCATGTCTCCCAGGGCAAAGAAGCGTAAAATGTTAATGGCATTCGATAAACTGGTCGAATGCAGCAGAAGATCCGATTTGACATCCTCGGGCAGCACACAGACGCACTGCAGCAGCATCGAACGGAACTTGACGCCACAGTAGACGTCGGGCAGTGTAGTCGCTTTCTGACGCAGTGCAGCCGCCACCAGATCCTTGTAAATGCCACCCAAATAGCCCAAGATGCCATCATGTTGCAGTGTTTCCAAAAGATTCTTCAGTATGAAATACTTGGCGCCATCATCAAAGGCCATGATGTAGTGATGCAGTGCCTGGAGAGCAGATTGCCTCAGACTCTCCTGCGGCGAGTAGCCGGTGATCTTGCACAACGCCTCGCAGTAACGCTTGTGCACCTCTAGATCCAGCGAGGATTGGGGTACCGCTTCCGTGAGTATGCTGAGCATGTAGTCATTCAGTCGCAGGCCACAGTGCTGCAGCGGTGGCTCCGGCTGCTCCAGCAGCACCGAGACCAAATACAGACTCGACTCGAACAGGAACAAGGGTGCATAGATTTTAGGTGCCGTCGGTGGCATCAATTGACCCACGAAGAGAGCATGATAATACATGGCCAGCGCCAGCAGTGGCACCTTCTCTTCGATGGCAAATAGATTCAGACTGCTCATCTCGTAGACACCTCTATTGGCGTCCAGACGGCGCTTCCAACGTGTGCGCTGCTCCACTAAACCCAGCAGATAGTAGGGATCCCCAATGAGCTGGGTAATCTGCTGGGTGAGACTTTTGACCACCTGCTGCACGTAGGTCTGTGCACGTCCAGCGTTTGCACGTGCCAGCAGATAGTTGCTTTGTGTGTGATCCGGACGACGTCGCTTTGGACATGGTCGACATGCATGAACTTGTCCAGGCATCAAATGTGGATTAATCTCGTTGTTAAGCTCGAGCAGCGCCAGTGGCTTGTCCATTAGCTGCAGCAGGGAACAGGTAAACACATTGCGTCGATTCAAGCCGCAGTCTCGAAAGATTGCTCTGGAGGATTGCTGCTGCTCCTCGTGTAGTTGCTTAAGCAGCGGCTCATAGCACAAATCTATGGTTATGTAGTGCGCCATTAGATCCTCAATTTGTTTCTCCTGCTCCAGCAGCTTGGCCTGCTGTTCATCATACCCCTCGGTGAGGTAATCCGGCAATTGAAGATCACGTACTCGCGTCACTATCGAATTTAGGCACCACTCGATGGCCTGTGGCTTGGCGTTGCCCTGGCGCAGCAGTACCACCTGCAGGGCACGCAAGTAGGCCGAAAAGATGGCAATACTTGTGGACTCCTCGATTTTCTCCATTGACTCCAGCATGAACTGTTCCAAGGGTGCATATTCAGCCACAATTTTGAGCAGCTCGTTGGCGCAGTCGAAAAGCGGCGGATTCTCCACATTTGTCTCGTCATTCAGTGCAGGGACACACACATCGCTGTACAGGTCCAGGGCAATGGCGGGCATGTGGGGCAGATTCTTGGCTGCTTCGCTGGGACTGTGGAATAGCATTTTGATGCCATCGTAAGCCTCTTCCAGTATTAGGCGTTTTATTAGCTTAAGCAGATTGTCGGCAGCGCTTGCATCAATTGTTGCATCCATTTTAATTTGTTTATTGTATAATTTACACACACACACACGCGTACACGCACTTTTCGTTTATTTTTTTTTAGATTTTGTCTTGATTTTTAACTGAAAATGAAAATTCTAAACAATCTGACACAACCGGCAACGGCATCATTTGCTTTATCCATTCCCCCCTGACGTATGAATCGGGAAAACAGCTGTTTTCGCTTTGAATTATTCTTGGTTGTATTTCGTAATGTACGCGATTGGGTTGAATTGCGAAACTTTGATCAGCACCTTTGTGGCGTGATAACAGGTGTGATTTAACTTTGAATTTACTTACTGTGTGGCAGCACAAACTTTTGTAATCGTATTGCTTTTTGCAAACAGCGCACATTTGCCATTTTAGCGCTCCAAACGTTGTCTGCTAAACTGAATTTATCTTCTTCTTATAGCGTTCAGTTCAACCGCCATTCAGCATGCAGCTCGTGGTGTGCTGCAAAACGACTAGAAATAATACATTTTTCAACACTTCCGTTCTAGGGCTGCTGTTGCTAAACTCCAATTTTACACTTCAAATCCAACGAAATGTGTTTAGTACAATAATAATAAAGTAATTGATTAGAAAATACAAGAGTGCTGCTCAAAGTGCTGCTAAAATGTATAGACAATAACATATGCCAGGTATTTTTTAAAGCGGAATTTGTAGATTCGTGAGCTAACACAATATGGTCACACTGGAGTCAGTAGACCAAACGCTTTTCATTCGTCGTGTATGTTGCTCGTTGTTCGTGGTGCCAGCGCCTGATTTCTTATTAATTTTTAAGTCCAATTTTTTGCAAAGCACTGCGAATTTTCTTAGTCAATAAATTAACTGAGCAGCAGCGCGTTAAGTCAATTGATAAAGCGCCATTCAGTTACACCACAAGTGTTCAATTTGTTGTTGGCATCGAAATTTTAACGCGAATGCGGCAAAAAAAAACCCGAACGAAATCAAAGAATTGCAAAGCAAATAATCAAATTCAAACAAAACGAAACAAAATCGGCAAAAACAAAATAATCCGCATTTATAAGTGTTAAATAGGCAACAGTGTACATAGGTGTAGGAATTACTATAATTATTATTATTATCAGTATAATTAATATAACAACGAACTCTCGAAACAAGACTCGAGTTAACCGATCCCCCGACGAGGGTGGAAAACCGTGAAAAGTGTATTCAAGTGTGTGTGTATGAGTGTGTATAAAAAAAAAAAAAAATTCTGTGCGTCTGTGTAAATGATGTGAAAAACCGTTGCCAAAGTGAAACACACAGACACCAAAAAAGAAAAATAAAAAATGTCTGAGCAACAATTGAAGGCTGTTCTTCCTGTTCTTGCACGGGATGCGTAGCCAGAGCCACGAAACGAGCCTCAAATCCAGTTTTAAGCGAGGCGTGTCAGGATTGAAACTGTATCGACAGCGAAAACAACAAACGCCAAATTGCTTGGCCCTTTCCTTGCATACAGCACGCACTCGCCCGCCGTTGCCCCGCTGCCACTGTCGGCGTCTCCATCTCCGTCGACGCCGCCTGGTGGTTATTCCTGTTTGACTTCATTTTCACTCGCTGCCAAATTGGTGCTACTTTCGCCACAAAGTTTAATAAACAACAACAGCAACGACAATTTTTTGGGCCAGCCAAAATGTCGACGCGTTCGCAATTAACCAAGGACCTAAATGGTAAGTAATCGCACTCAGAATCTTAGCCACAATCTTTTCACAGACATAATCACACATACACATAGAGCGAAACACTCACACTCACATAAATGTCGCATTCTTCTTTTGTTTTGAAGTGCATGCAAAACAAATTGCATCTTTGCATCCCCCTTCGTTTGGTGTTTTTGTTTTTGGCTTTTCCTTTATGTTTTGTTTTTGACGTTTGCCTTTATCCCTTTCTCTCTCGCTCTCTCGGCGTACTTCCGTTTTGACTCAATGCGACGCGGACACGCCACACTGGCTGCCCCCGCGTTTCACCCGCCCTGGTATCCTGAGAGCAGCCACTGCACAGTTTGACAAGCACTGGTCTATCACTCTGCAGCTGAAGCTTGCACTTACACACACACTTACAGACTACAATAATTGTTTGTATTAGTGTCTCTTCTATTTCACATACATTCGCATATTTTGCGCTTTTTAATTGCTCTCGCCATGATATTTAATTGAGCTGAAACTCAGTTTAGTGCTGCAAAACAGAAAGTAGAAGGAACGATAATAACAAAAAACGACAACAACAATAAAAAGCATTGCTCAGAAGCATTGGCCGGATCATTTATGGCTTTATAACTGCGTGATAAACAAAATCAACAGACAAAGATAGACAAGCGTACATATACATGTACACTTGTGTATGCAATTGCATTGCACGCACTGTCTGTGTGCCAACAAACATAAACACACATACATGTAAGTGCAAACATGCATAGTATTTGCGTATGTATGCAAGTGTATCACTGCTCGTAAATAACTGTTAGTCAGAGAGCTATTTTTGAGTGCCATATAAGGCGTTTCGATATCAATCGCAGCTGGTCACATCATCAACGCACTTACAGTTATAATGATTTCAAAATGTCCTGCCATGCAAAGTGGACAATTAAAACGTAGTTTTAACGTAGTTCATTTAAATGTTTTGTTTTGAACATGTTTAAATTAATTTCATTTATAATAGCTACCGGAAATCGGTTAACGCTTCACAGCACGACAGCGCTATTAGCGTTTTAAAGTTAGAATCAACAAAACAAGCAAAGCAAAGTAAAAACAACAACAAATCATTTAGGTTGGGTTCTCGGGTTAGAGTTGGAGCAGAAGCAGCTCCACTGTAATTTCCATCAAGTTCGTTGGCATTCTCGCTAATTTGATTTGAGTGCAATGACAGTGACAACTCTGGTGAGCCCAGAAACAGTCACCCTTCCCCCTACTCCCAACACCTCTTTCACTCCTTTTGCCCGCCATCCTGCTGTAAGGCGTTGCCACCTTGTCTCAACTCGCAGGTGCAACTTTACAATGAGCCGTTGTTGTTGCTCCGAGAGTGCAGTCAACTTCCAATTAGATTCGAGTCCAATTAGCAAAAAAGGCATAACATTTAAATGCTTATTTTTTAATGCTCATAATTTACGATATGCTCTTATATATTTTGAGCAAATGTTTGTTTTGCTGGAATTTAGAACAACTTCCCCAACTGCCCAAAATGACAATTTTATTTATGTTGCCCATTCGCTTTGTTGCTGCAGTTGCAGCAGCTGCTACGCTACGCCCCCCACCACACACAGAAAAGCGTAAAATTCCAGCGTGAAAATTAAATCGAAATAAACTTGAAGGCAGCTGGAAAACTCAATTGGGCGTCTGATTTATGCCAATGTTGCTGTTATTTCAACTTTTAGTCTATTTGGACACCTGCCGTCGCCAGAGACTGTCCATTAATCATCAGCCACATTACGTTCCTCCCGATTCTCCCGCCTTTCTAACAATTGCATGATAGGCAACCCAATCACGGGTCTTCCAGATAACGAGGCAGGGACTACCAGTAATTAAGCGTTCTTATAAAACCGCCTAATCATAGTTAAGACTATATCAAAGTTTGAACTCAATTTCGTTATCAATTACGGCATGAAATTACATAGATAATGAACAAGCGAAAGTAAACAACAGTTTTTGTATCACTTTTACTTTACAGAAAAGAATTCGATTGTAATTTTCGCTGTAATTTTAATTGTTTATCAATTGATTAATTTAGTTTAGTTTTCCACAGCAGAAAATAGTTCTTTGATTGGCAACTTTTGTGTCGTGCTGTAGCGCTCAGCTTTTAGTCACACTTGTTTCAGACTGCTTCTCTCATCGGCTGTTTGCTCTCTCTTTGCCTCGCTCTCTCTCTCTCACTCTCTTTATTTCGCTCCAAACCCAATTCACTCTCAATTTGATTGCTTTGGAGCGCCGAGATAAGAACACAACGTGCTGATAAGAACGCGATCGCAATTAACACAATTTTGGTTCAGTGCTGAATTCGTCGCGCTTTGTGCCAGGTTAAGTCACTGGCAACGTTTACTCACACAGTCCCTAAAGGGGGCTAATTAATTAGCTTTAACCCCGCAGTGCATAGAATTCAGTTTGTTATTCGTTTTAAAAAAGTGTTATTATATTTATTATTGTTTACTTGTGTTGTTCGTGTTGGTAACTGTTACGTGCAAAATGTACACAAACGAAATGATGAATCATATCGATCAGTATTTGCGTCGCATTATCGAGCTGCAAATACGCGACGGTGTTGGCAAAAAAAATAACAATGGTGAGCAACACTAACCAACACTAAACTGCAACACTTGCAACTGCCACATACGAGTTTTATTGCTATTCTGATGTAAATGCGTCATCGATTATCGGTTCTTATTTCTCTCTCCCTTGCACTTGATGTACACTCATGTATAATCAAAATGATATCAATAAGCAGGGAGAGGCGCACAAAAGAAACAAGAATAAGAGCGACAGAGAGAGAGGGAGAGAGTTCTGCTTTTTTTTTTCGCACTTCATAAAACAATCGTTTGCTGCACCCATTTTCAACAGAAATCAACTACTCAAAATTTTTTTGTTATGGTTTTCTATATTTGTTTGTTAAATTGTTGCTTGCAAAACTTTGAAAAGCTTATCGTCAATAGCCAAATTTACTTTGGCTTATCATACTTCCGCTGAAAAAGGTTTGGCTCAACTGGTCACCTAATTATCTATTCTACGCGTAGAGTGACCAAAGCTTTTGAAAGTGTTCCTTTGGTATTAAATTTGGCCTCGTGAAAATACCAAAAGGATCACTTGTTATACAGTTGCTCTAAAACTGAGCCGACTATATCTTTTCCTACCAGTTTTTTTTTTTCTTGTAACAAATGTGGTTACCGAGTCATTCGCACACATTTGCTTTGGACATAATGTTGCAAGAGTACATAATAAAAAAACTAGTTTCCCAAATATTTATTGATCCACTTCAGCGTCATTCACACCGTTGGCAGCTTCCAAATCCCAAACAAAAGTGCAAAAACTATAGATATTTATTGGATGGCTTTAGTCGTTGAAGGCCATGAGAGTTTTGTATACAATGTATGTATAACCTCTCGCTGACCTACATACATAAATAACTATGTGGAAGCTTTGCTTACCAATAACTGCACCCGCTCAATAATCAATGCAGCCAATTAAACATTTTGCCGTTTGCTCAATTGCATAGCAACAACAACAACAACAAGAACAACTAATGGCAATTTATTGCATGCAATTAGCGCTGAAATGCTGACCATTTACCGTTTTCAATTTCCACTCTCTGGCTCTCTCATTGTGTATATTGTGTGTGCCAGTTTCCCGTCTTGCTCCATTTCCAGTTATCCTGCCAGCTCCATCTAGCGTCTCATTAACGAACCACGCACATTTTGCATTCACCGCCAATGCGATACAATTTCGGCGCATTGAAAGTTGGCATCGAAGTCAGAACTCGTTTGACGGCATTATAAAGTTAAAGAAGCTAAAAAAAAAGAAAGAAATAAATAAAGCGAAGCGCGCAGAATTGACACCTAGCACCAAAGCTAACGCAGAAAACATAAATGAAAATAAGAAGAAAAAAAATTGTTACGGACGACAGCCAAAGCACATGAGCCGTTTGCTGCTCCATTTTGAGGTCGCCGCAAAGAGCGGCAATGGGTGAAATTGTGTCACCTAACAACAACAACAACAGCAACACCGGTGGCAACTGAAACAGCAACAACAAGTGACGTTAATGATGCGCCTGCAAATCTCGCTTGCTCGCTCGCTCTCTAGCATCCCTGACCCGTTGCTGTCCAGTCGCATTGGCGTGTTCCACTTTTAGTTTTGGGAATAGAAAAAAAAGAGAGACAAAGAGAGCGCGCAAGAGAGAATTCAATGCATGTGTGTTTGCGTGAGTGTGTGGGTAACCTGTCGCTTTCTATTGCTCGCCGTAGCTTAGACAATATATTTATGCAAGTGTTTGTGTGTGTGTGAGCGCTGCGTCAAATTTTTGCACAGAAGCAAAAACTGCGTTTTGAGGTCAAATTAATTAAAGCGTACGCCCACTGGAGCGTATAAAGACACAGGTGCGGACTAAAATAGATCTAGTAGAACAAGCCAGCTCCTAAAGTAATAAGAACGAACGGTTCAAAGACAGACAGCGATCATTGTTGTTCATTTCATCGTCAGGGTCAGTCAACAGCCGCAATGAATTGTTTACAGTTTGAGCAGCGTTCATCGCGCAGCTGTCCATGCCAACAACAGCAATGCCAACAATGACAGCTGTTAACAACGCATGCGAAAGTTAAATTGCAATAGCCGCCAATCAGTCTGTCTCTGTCTGTTGCCTCCTACTACAGCACTGCGTTTCCCCTCCCTGCTAAGCTGAGTGCCCCCTAACTGCTTCATTGTGCAAATATAATTAACATAACGTAAAGTAATCACAAAGTTGTGTATAAAGAAAACGAAAATAAAAATCTTCGTTTAACTTTCTTTTGTGCTACGTTTGGCGTGGACTTTTTTTTTCTTTCTTTGCTTTGATTGTTGGCTGCTGTTGTACCGTTAACTGCGGCAAAGGCCTTGCCCATTGCTGTTGTTGTTGTTGTTTTTGCACACAACATTTGTCGCATTCTTTATGAGTTGAAAAAGCGCTTGTAAGAAGATTGATCAAAAGTACTTAAATATGTATGAATGTGAGTGTGTGGATGCTTATATGAGCTTGTGTGTGTAATCACTGCTATATTTGGACGCTGCTGTGCTTAATCCTTTGTCATTGAGAAGCTTTAAGCTTGCTTTGGGCATACATACACATGTACACGAGTTGTGTGCGTGTGTTTTAGTGTTCCCTTGCGTACAGTGACTGTCAAACTGTATAACTGAATTTAGTCCCATGTTCATTTGTTCTCGGCAAAGTTTTGACAGCCTTTGTAATGCTAAGACAACATGTTTATACAAGTGTGAGTGGGAATGTGTGTGTTTGTCTGTTTGCTTACATGCAACAATAAGAGCGCACAATCAACAAACTACATAAGTGTCGTAATAAAAGGCTCAGACAAGATGACACACACACACAAAGCTGGGGACACGCCCACAATTGCACTTGTAGCTGCCGAGTATTTTGAACTCATGTAATCTCCGACCATTGTGTCGAGTTGTACTGCAAAAAGTAGCAGCAAAACTTTCTGAAATTAGGTCACACTCAGCGAGCTCCCTCTGCAAAGTGCTTAGAATGCTGTCAATTTTGTAATGCTGGTTAAATCTGCAACCCAGATCAGAAACAGGGAACTTTTTCGTCGGTTCTTTGACCCGAAATGTATTGAAAAGGTATCGTGTTATCGCAGTTATTGACCTGTACAGTGTGCACTCAGCCTCAGTCACAGCCACAGCCACAGCCTAGGGAAATAGAACTGAGCAAATTGACCACAGTTGGCAATTAAAGTCAAATTTCCTTTAAGCGGAAATGGAGTCGAGACTTGCCGACTGTCGACAGGCAGGTAATCATGAGATTGAAGCAAAAAACTGTTTGTTTCGAACTCTGTTTACACCGGAAAATGAGTAAGACCCTCTGCTATATATAATGCCAATGTCAGATATCAAATATTGCATATATTTACATACAAATTTATATAGAGTTGCCTCAGTCAGTTGTTAAACTGTAAACAGCGACAGCAAACTTGTAAAAGCTAATAAATTTTACTGCTTTTAAGAACAACATTTAAGAGGGTATCATAAAGGTGGCACTAGGAATATAGAATGAGCTATATTAAGCTGAGAGAAAGATTAAACGAGAAGTATAATGTATACTAGGATAATAAAAAGCAATTCTTTATGGTCATAGTTTGCTGTTGTTGTAGATGTTTATCAGTAAGTTGAGATATGTTTATAAAGTATTTAAATGCTAGGGTATTTGAGAGTGCAGCAATCAGCTTAATGAATACAATTTCATTGCCGCAGACAGATGCACCTCCATGTGTGTTTGTGTGTGCATATACACGTCAGCTTCGTCATCGTGATATTGACGCAGCACAATGGTGCACTTGCTCGATTTAATAAAATAAATTCGCTGTTAGAATTAACAATGTTTTCATCAAACATTCTTAACATAAGTGTAACAAACAAAAATTAAGATTTTTGATGACACTATTTTATATTTAAATTATTAAACTAGTCCATTAAACTAACTCAAAGCAGGTTGTTCTGATTTTGAGCTATTAAATAACACCATAAAATTGACCAGCTGCACCATAGTGCAAAGTGTCAACCGATGTAACAGAAGAGAACAGCAGAAAGTGTACAAAGTAATCAACAACAGAATGTTTGCTAGAGCGAGAGAGAGACTAGGCGAGAGCAAGCGGGCGATAGAGCGAGCGCGTAAGCTCTTCAGTCGACTGCGACTGCGACTGCAGCTGTAAAAGCGTGAACAAAGTTCATTCACTTCATCTGCAATTAAGAGAATCAGCAGCCAAATGTTTTGCTGTCTCTCAGTTAACTGTCAATGTTGCCGCTTGGATGCTTCGTTGCCCTTGCTCAATGATGAATATGAAGATGATGATGATGATGATGCCAACGATGATGATGATCAGTTTTATCATTGTCATCGCTATGCCCCGGAACCAAGCAATAATTTTTTTTCGTTTGCATTTTGTTTGTTATTGTTTTTGGAATAGTTGGCGCCGTTTCAAAATGCCGTCTGTGGGTGAAATAGTCAATAGGTTTGTGTGAGTGTAGCTGTGTGTTTGTGTTTGTGTGCGTGCCTACAGGTCTTAACAATCTATGTTTGGGCTCATAACACACAATTGCCACTACTACTTGGCCTAATGTCTTTCTCTGCTTTTGGCCACATTTTTGTGGTCGTTTAGTTGAGTGTGGTCAGGGCTCCTAATTGCTCCCCGCTGGTCTTTTATGGCATGCTTCATGCAAATCTATTCAGTGCCAACAAACTTGTCTACTCATGTCTTTGCATGTTTGCTTTTCACTTTCCACACACACACACATGCAAACAATTGTAATGGCAAAAATTTCAGGCAACATATATAATTGATTTAACCAAGGGGACATAAGAATACAGCTAACCATACTTATTGTGCCTTTGGGGTTAATTCACTGGAACCAAATCATTGGAATAACACAAAACAGACCAAAGTTTCCACTGTAAATAAAATAAATTTTTGATTTACAGTTAAGCCGCCTAGAATGAAAGAGCAGCGCAAAAAGAGTTGAACTTTCAGCTAATAATTTTTAATAGTTTGTTGCTCAGCTGCGTAGCATTGAGTTGTTTCTCTCTCTTTAGTTGTTGGCAGAATATTTGACATTTCCATTCCATTCCAAATATTTTTTTTTTTTGCTTTTTTGCCTTTGGGAACGGCACATGCCCAGACAAGGAGTCATAACTCGCTATGGTCCCTCCACCTCTAGCCCCGTTTCAGTCCGACTTTGACTTTGCCTGTGAAGCATACTTGAGATTTGCCGTGCTTGTCGCATGACATAATGCCTTGTTCCCGGTGCCCAGAGCAACAACAACAACAACAGCAACAATCAAAGTGTATTGCGTCCTCTTTCAACTCCCCAAGGTTCCTACCCCCCAACACCGCGCGCTCTACCCGCGTTGCTGGCATTGTCAAATGCACATGAAAATATCTCACTTTGAATAAATTCGTCATCATAGCGAGAGCGAGAGTGGGAGAGGGAGAAGGAGAGAGTGCCTGTGTATGTGTGCAAGTGTGCTTATTTGCCTATGTGTGTGTCTGTGTGTGTGCTGCTATGTTAAGTAGCTGGAAATGGAAATGAATACAGGGATTGAGGTGGATTGATGGAATGAGATGGGTATGGTGGCTTGGGAGCCTACAGTGTGTGGTGTGTGGAGTGTGGGGTGTATGTCCGTGCCAATGGGGTGGCTTTGCAAAAATTTCAAACTGTTGTTGGCTTCATAAAGTGCCTACGTGTTTGGTTTTGAGAAGCACAAAGCGTAATAGGCAATATATGAGGTGACGACCCACTCCACCTCTCTTACCCACTCACACTATGATATAACCCTATAAATTGGCATGCAATGACACGCGACGCGACAATGCATGATGTGATAGACTTAAACGTGGCTATGCTTATACTATAATCCCAATATATATCTATATAACTTATGCATAACTGAATTGCTTTAGGTTGCGTAATTTTAATTTAATTTTGATTTTCTCTCTTTTTGCAGAAAGCGTCAAGTCTATATTGGGTCGACACACAAAGATCTTGGTCAAGTATATGGTCAAATTGGAAACGAAAGGCGATAAAACGGAGAATCGTGTCTTGGTAAGTGTTGAATCTGCCAATTACATTTCGCCCCTAGGTGTTGCTCTGCTGCCTCTGCTGCTACCAGCCTCCGACACGGCCCCCTTGCTGTCAGTTCCAGCTGTGGGCCACTCGAAACTCTAATTTGTATAGCAAATTGCACGCTAGGATGAGTCGCTGGCGGCAGACGAACCCAAATTGCATTCAAATGTTGATACCCTGTAGAGATGAGTGCTTGTAGGCGGGTATAATAGATTGACAGTTAAGAGTGCTATAAGTACTTAGCATTAGTTCTGATTTAAGCCCAGAATTCCGTGGGTTTTTTGGGCTTTTAAGTCTAAGACAGATCTAGAAATATCAAATTTTACTTTCAAATCAGACCTCAAACCTTAAAGGGTATCTAAGTAGTCGCCAAATGTAGTCTACACTCTCCTGTTACCCTTTCCCTCCTTACTTCTCCTACTGTCTCTGAGTTTTTTAATCTCCACTCTCCATCGAGTTGGCCAACGATACCTTTAAGCCCCTCGAATGGAACTCAATTAAAAGCGTTAAGAGCCGCAAAATGTGTTTAAAGTTGAACTCGATGTCGATGTTGAAGTTTTCCATAAGTATTTTCTTAACGGACACGAGACTGCTGCCACTTTAACTGTAATTGATATTATCATTTGTTTTTTATGTAGCATACTTAACGGCATTTAGTAGGCTACCTGAGACTATGCTAATTTCTCGCCTGATCGCTTTAAAAGTCACATGAGTGGAAAATTGATTTGCCTTTAGGGTCGAAAAAGCGAATGCGAGTAAAAGCCGCTTATGGCTCTTAACTGAAACAAAGTGTCCAATTACCCCTACAGCTCAAAGCTCCACCTCTCTCCTTTCCCCCTCTTCCCGTTTGCCTTTTGCATACTCTGCAGCACTAAATGAATTATAGAACGCACTTTGATTTCTAATTAAAAGCTGTCAAGTTTTTCCTTTCCTCAAAGGGAAATTGAGTTACTAGAATATTCTTCAGCCCTGCTCACTAATGGCACTGCTGCATATATTTCCCTATACCCCCCTATTTTTCTCTTGCCTTTTTCTACCCCCTAAAATGCACATTTGTAATATTCTTTTTCCTTTTAGGTCTTTACACCTGTTCGCATCTATTTGCTCAGCGCCAAGGTGCCCACAAAGGTAAGTCGCAATCAACGCGGAGTTCTTAATAAATTTTCACTGAATTTTCCACTTTTCCCACACAGATTGAATGCCATTTTCACTACCTGGATATTGTGGGCGTTGAGAGCAAAAAGTCAACACATTTTTCAATTGTTACCAACGATCGGCCATATTCATTTGCCACAACCGGTGATGCGGGCAATTTTAGCTCGGTAATTGAAACTTATTATTTATTATATAATTATAATCATTATCATAATCGTAATTGTATTTCTTGTTATAATTCCCAGAACGCTGATGTCATTTTAACCGATTTAGCATCCGCAATTAAGCAAATATTTCCCACAGTTCCTCTCAAATACATTATAAAAAAGGTAAGTTTAAGAAATGCATAAATTTGTAGCTATTTCTATGAAAAGTTTAGCTCTTTAATGGCTAAACTTTTTAAAAGATGACTGAAATTCACTATGATACACAATAGAATTGCTACAAACTGAGTTCAATTGTGTTTAACGGGAATTTGTGTTAACTGAATTGGGAAGAAGGAAAAACTTTTTCCAACTTCGACTCCAACTCCGATACCGACTCTCTCTGACGTCAGAACTTTCTTAAGTTTAGTTTTATCTGCCAACTTTCTTTGCACAAAAAGTAGCTGAAAAATAATATTAACAGTTCACATAACACCAAGTTTAATTCTTTACTTAAACTTTATTTAGCACGGTTATTAAACTTTTAATTAATTTTTTTAAACGGATTAAAGAAACTGCAAGTAAAATTTGCATAGAAAATTTCGCAATCAAATGACGTCAACTTTTTATGGGAATCAATAAAAAAATAAGAAGCAATTGCATTAGGCGCACTATGAATTTTAATTGGACTTGCTTGGCCTCGGTAGCAGGCAGCTGAGGGGTGGGTGGACTGGCAGATACCCTGTAGTGGGTTTCTGTAACATATAAATTGATAGATTCAAGCGGCTTTTGTTTATTAAAAAACTTTTTAAGCTTTTACATACAATTTAAAGCAAAGTATGAAAAGTATATGCCCTTGCTTGACTTGCTTACAGGGTATACGCACTGAATAAAGCGGCTTAAAGTTGGAAACTTATTCAATCTTTAATATAAAATATATAAAAATAGCTGTAAATCATAGCAGCTGCCTAAGCAGAGTCTACACGACTCGTACATACCCCTTATTATTTTATTTATTACACTTTTTAGTGCCCAAGTGCAAATAATTGCGACTCAATTTGTTACCATTTTTAATGGCTGTGTGAACGAGAGTGTGTGTGTGTGACTGGGTGTGTGTGTGTGACTGGGTGTGTGTGTGTGTGTGTGTGGGCTTGTGACAAGCTCGCCTCATTGACTCACTCAGTTTGGCTTTAATTAAAGTCTAATTTAATAATTTAACATGTTGCTGGCATTTCACCCACAACAATTGACATTTTGCAAAGTATTTTTAATATTTTGTTGGGAATCGCTTTTATGCTGGTTTTGATTAATTAAACAAACAACAAATTGAGTCAATTTATGACAAGAAATTAATATTAAATAAAAAATGTAATTTTAATGTTTAGAATTTTGAACAAGAGTTTAGTTTCAAGCAAGTTGTAAACATATAATTTAATAATAACTGAGAAACATTAAAAAGTATCAAAAGCTATTACCAATTTTAAGTTAGTTTTGGACTGAAATATTTGATAATATTCCATCAGTGTAAACTGCTGCTTTAATTTATTTATGATAACTTTAAAAAGCTAAAAAGTTTCCTTAAAAAGCGCATAAATTATTTAAATTTAAAAACTTTAAGTAGTCTATGTTATTGTACAGTAAAATCTCAAACGATTAAAGTTAAGACTCTTTCTATCTCTTCTCCTCTCCCTATCTTTTTTTCTCTCTCTCTCTTTCTTTTCATTGCTCTCTCCCTCTTTCTATAACCATTTATCTCTCTTTGACTGTTTCAATTGAGCCATTTGTTGTTGTTGTCAGTCTAATAACTAATTCAATGCATTTATAATGCCACAATTTGTTAAGCGTTTTCATTGTTGTTGTTTTTGTTGTCTGCATTTATGCAAATCTATTGAATCATCCTACGAAGTCACCCACTCACACACACACACACACATAGTTGTCATTGAAGACTTAACATTTTTATGAGACAGACGAGCGTTTGTGTCTTGGGTGTGTGCTCAGCTGTTAACAACAACAGCAACAGCAAAGACTACACCAATAACCACAATAATAATAACAACAACAGCAATTGTGGGTTGCCACAAAATGTTAGATAATTGCCACAAGGCACGCGACTCTTGCGGCAAAGTGTTAAGTGTTAAGTGCGCTGTTCACGCCTTTCACTCTCTCTCTCTCTCTTACACACTCTTCACCCCTCTCTCTCTCTCTCTCTCTTTTTTTATCTCTAACACCCATGGCCATGCCAATAGCTGCTATGCAATGCATGACTCAAAGATTTATTTATTTTATGGAATTATTTTGCAATTTCTTTAGCTGAAGCGACAGAACTGCATTTTTAATTAAATAAATTGCTCTATTTTAATACAACTCAAACTAAGGTACACAACAAGCATACGCAGTGTTAGCCCAAACCAAAAATTTCAATAGCTTAAGAAAGTTTTTAGTTAGAGACGCATAAATTATGTGATTCAAATGAAATACTTTATTTAAGCAGAACTTAAATTAGCTAAATAAAGTAAGTTTTCTAGTTATTTTGATTAGAAGACGCATACGCCACGTGCGTCAGGCGCAAAAATTACAAGAAAACTATAAATTACCGTACATTTTATTAATAACTAATATGTATGAACAGAACTATAACAATTATAAAAATAAACAAATTTATTTGCGTAGAGTACATGACGCATACGCAATGTGAGCCAATAACTAACATAATTTTTGTTAATCAGCATTAAAAGGTTTCTCTTTCTATAAAATGATTCATTTCCACTAATTATTCACATTTTTCTACCTCGCAGATCGACATACAACCGCCAGAGCGAGAGACCATCTTTTCAGAGGAGTTTCGACCCTCGGATCCGCGTAATGTTGGACCCTGCGGTGGTTTCAGTGCCCAATATGCCTGCATGTGCGATTTTCATGGTGTGCCGTATCGCGAGGAGGTGGCCTGGGATGTGGACACCATTTACTTGTCACACGACACGCGATTGCTCAATCTGCGCGATTTCGATCATCTGGAGCCCAAGTGAGTAACGCAACAGAGCAGAAATTATATCACTCTATATATTTAAACTTTTACTACTTTGTGTCTTGCAGAGATTTAATGGCCATCGTCTCGGCTTTGGAATACAATACGTTTTTTCGTGGTCTGAAGGCGGCACACATGCGACTCTCCAATGAGACCTTGGAAAGGATACTGCATGTGCTCAGGCGCTCCATGTGGCTGGAGGAGCTGCATCTGGAGGCCCTAGGTTTAAGGTAAATACAATTATTAATCAAAAGTAATAAAGATATTAAAATTAATACAAAACTTACTTGCAGATGCGATTTTCTGAATAAGCTATCGATATCTGTGATTACGAACAGCAGCCCAGCGATTCGTACCATCGATTTGAGTCACAACATAATTGAGGATAAAGGTGTGTACAGCAACGCCTACATTTAAGCCCTTCCGCCCAACACTCAACCAGAAAGTGGCAATTGTAGTTGCATTTTGTTAACTGAACTCGTGTCTGTTTTCCATTTTCCATTTTCTTTTCTCTAATCCAATTAATCCAATTTAATGCGTTTTTCTTCTCCCTCTAACAACTAACAATTATTGTTGTTTGTCTTTTTGTTTGTTTCTATGTTGTAATTTACATTTATTTTGTGGTAGGAGCAAGCTCATTGTGCGCTCTACTTGGAAAAATCGTACAAGGTTTGCAGACCTCAATAAATATGCATTAAATCAAATATTTTATTATAAAAACATATAGAAATTAAATACTTATAGTATTCATAATTATTGTTATTGTTGTGGCTATTTTGCTCTCACTCTCACCTTGAATATTCATCAATTTCATAACTTGTGTGGCCTGTTAGCACAAATTTTCAAAACTTTATTAAAATTCAACTCTAAGTTAAACCACAGATCACTCGATGGCCACACAAGTCGCACAATTCATTACGCTTTTGCTCTCTCTGTGTGTATATATAGAATTTATCTACTTAATTGGCCAAACATCACTATAAATTAACTATTATTTGTTACATTAAGTTTATTTTAAACTGCTGTACTCATAAGTCTTATTTTCCTTCGCTTAGGCGCCATTCATTTGTCTGGACCCATTGCCAAGGTCTCCAAGGGCCTCTGTAAGTTGGCCCTGGCCCACTGTGGTCTTACCTCGAAGGGCGTTAACCAGATGTCACACTCGCTGTCGCTCAATCAAAGCATTTCCAATTCGCTCACCTATCTCGATCTGAGCGGTAATAGTCTCAAGGATGATATAACCGTAAGTAGAACAAAAATAATGGAAATTGAGTTAATGAGTTTTAAAATTGCTTTTATTACAGAATTTGCACAATTTTCTGGCTCAACCCAATGTGCTGGAGCATCTGGATCTGGCCTCGACTGATATAACGCTCGAAAATGTAAGTTAACAGTGATTGAGAGCTAAGACTGTTAGTAACAGAATGTAACTGTTTGTTACTGCTGCTAAATGTTAAAGTTTGGTCTTTAACAGACTCTGTCTGATCTCTGTTAAAAGTTATGTTATGTTGTGTTTAACATTTCTTTCTCATTTCCAGTTATTTGGCGCACTGTTACGCGGCTGTGCCACACACCTGTCGCACTTGAATGTCTCGCACAATTCGTTCAGCACTAAAAAGGGCAAGGAGATTCCGCCGTCCTTCAAGCAGTTCTTTACGAGCACACTGAGCCTGAAGCATCTGAACATTGCCGGCTGTAAGCTGCCAATGGAGGCGCTGAAGAACCTTTTACTGGGCCTGGCCTGCAATGAATCAACAGTGGGATTGCATCTGGATCTCAGCAGCAATACGCTGGGTGCCCAAGGTGCCCATGTGCTCGAATCCTGCATTCATGGTGTTCGTGTGCTTCAGAGTCTGGACATTAGCGACAATAGTAAGACAGTTTGGGACTCCATTCGTAGTTTCTTTACTAACTTGGCTTCTTTCTGCACAGATTTGGATGCGGAACTGGCCTCTGTGCTGACGGCCATCTCGAAGAATCCCTCAATACGTACGCTGCATCTGTGCCGCAGTTTGACGGGCATGAAACCAAAGCATATTACACCCGTCATGGATGCTCTGGTCAATCTCATACAGAAGGACGACTTTCCACTTGTGGAACTCGTGTTGTCCGAGAATAAATTGAAGCACGATCTGCACGACTTTATCAATGCTTTGGGCAGTAATCAGAGTCTACAGAAACTGGACATCAGTGGCAACTATATGGGCGATGTGGGTGCCCGTCTACTGGCCAAGGCACTGCAGATTAACAACCGTTTGCGAACCATTTATCTGGACAAGAACAGCGTCACGTTGCAGGGATATGCTGATATTGTGTATGCCTTGGAGCACAACCATAGCATGAGAACGATTCCTTTTCCGGTGTTTGATATAGCGCCGCATCTCAAGAATCATCCGGATAAAACAGATGCTGTGATGCGAAAGATGCAGGAGCTGCTGCAACGCAACTGTAATGGCCTAAAGCGCACAAACGGTCAAGGATTTAGGCTGCAACACGGCTTCATGTTATCCTCGACACATCAGTTGGTAGATAAATTGGTGGCCGAGACACAGGATACCATTTCCATAGCCAAGGGTGTGGGTGATAATGTATCGGCTGTGCAACGACTGATCACTGATGCGGAAAACTGCAAACAGTTGATGCCCAAACTACAGGAAGCTGTCAGAAACGATGCCCATCCCATTGAGATGAAACTGAGTCGTGTGGCCAGCGAACTGAGCTATACGATCAAAAGCTATTTGGAGGAAACACTCGAGACCATGATACGCACCGGCATTGAACAGTGTCCCAAAACACTAGGAAATCAAATTGTTGTTCAAGATTTGCGCAAAGCTCTCAATGAGCGTCTGCAAATACCCGAAGATTTTCTACAGAATTGTTTACTCAACAATGCCGGCAGCGAGATAATGAATAAAGTTGGGTGAGTAACTAAAAGAGCAGCAAGGCAGAGCGAGATGAAAAGATAGAGAGGGAGTGATCGAGAGAGCGAGTAAGCGAAGTAGGAGTGACTCAGGCAGACAATACGACGCGACGATCGTTTGAAGCTGAGCAAATACTCTCTCAGACACACTGACACAGGCACAGGCACGCACACATGCATACTAAACATTTAGTGCTTGCAGAGATGTGCTAAAGTTGTGAATCATTTAGGCAGCGACGAGCGCTGTTAAAACTTTGTTTTATTTGTTAAAAACAAAGAAATTGATTTAAATATAATCAGTCATTTTTAGTTAATCAGCAATTAGTTAAATTGTTAAACATATTTCTTAAAATTTATTTGCCAAATTCATATGGCAGAATTGAGCGCGCACTCTCTCTCCCGCTCTCTCGCAGCATCTTAGATCAATAGATAAACAACAACAAGTGGCATCGAAAAGCTCGCTCATCCCTAACAACTGAACTTGCGAATATTTTTGTGTTGGTGTTGGTGTTCAATACACGCTTTGGGCGCGCGCTCTCTTCTTTTGGGCACTCTCTCACCCACTCGCACACACATATGCAGCACACAGCAGACACCAGACATTTTGCTTCCGCGCTGCTTGTACGGTTGAGAGTGGCAGAGAGCACAAGTGGCAAAGCGCGGGAGAGAGCAAACAGAGAGAGATAAGATTAACCAAACACAAAATAACTTAACAGCTGAATGCATTTCCATTCGAAAGGCCAAACGGCTGCGGTCGCGCGGCTCCACCAAAAACTTACCTAAAAAAAAACACGTGTGTGTGTGTGTGTGTGTGTGTGTCGACAGCTTACAACTAAGGCAGCCAAGGCGACAGCGCTGTCAGTTTTGTGCTAGTTGCAGTACCGTTAAAGTGGCCACTTCCAGTGCCTGTAAATTTTTGTTGTTTTTTTTCCTGTTGCTTTTGTCCAGCTGTTTGCTGAAATGGGACTGATGCGCACTTTGTGCTGCTGCTTCAGCAACAAATCAGGCGCCGGCGAGAGCGGACTTAACAGTCCCGCCTATCGCAAATGTCCCGACGAGGAGCAGGAACAGGAAGAGGAAGAGGTGGTGCCAGTAGTAGTGGAAACAGAGCAAAAGTAGATCAAAAGCAAACATTTATTTATTTGTATATTAATATGTTTTTATTTATATGTAAATGCAATGCCTTTCTCTAATCTTATTTTGCTTTGTTTGGTTTACTTCCAGTGAGATTGAACAATCGCTAGCGGCCACCATATCGGATCGTGCTACAGATGAGGTGCTTGAGGCGCTCACACGTTATCGCCGTGGTCTTGGCATAGCCGAATCGCCGTCGGTGCTGCTCGATGAACCGCAAACGCCGGACATTGTGCGCAGCCGCTCCAGTCATGTAAGTAATTAGAGCAAGTGCGAGAGATATGTATGCATGGGGGTAAACCGATCGATAAGTGATAATAGATAACACCTGTGTTATCTATTTTGACTTCATTTTATTTAATAACAAATGTGATGTCATATGGCGGTAGCTTTTACTTTCATTATACGGTGCAGACACTAAAAAAAGCAAAATTGAGGCATTCCAATAACAGTAAACGTTCCAGTGCCATTTCCAGTTGTGTGGTGTATGCTTTGTTATCAGCACACAGAAGCCAAAGGCATTCCATTTGTTAAACTACGAACACACAACTTTGTTATCGAAAAAAGAAAGACCCAAAAAAAAATAAGAAATTAAACAACTAACGCCTTTTTTTTTTGTTTTATCAATTCGATTTCAAATAGGAAGCTGAGGGATTAATCATACGACCTGGTGGACGTGGCTCAGTTTTGCCCAAATTGGGGCTGGAATCGCCCACTGTAAGTGTTGAAAATCTCACGTTGCCCAAGTGGATGCAATAGTCGACAGAACCAAAGAAAAAAACTCAAAAAAACAACAATTCTTAATCAATGTATATTATTAATTAATTAATAATACTATATATGCGAGTAGTGGCAATTAATCACACACACACACAAACTAATCGCGATATACTAGAACTTTGTGTGTATAAAAAGAGTAACAAGAAAATAAAATTAAATAGTTTTTAAAACGGAACAATTACAAGTGTATTAAAACAACAACAAAAGCGCTTGTAAAATTCCAGTAGAGCTTACACACACACCAACAAACACACACACACACACATTATATTAATAAACTCATTTGATGTGTAAATATTATTGGAAAAACGCTCATTATTTTTATTATCTCTCGTGTTCTTCTCGTGTTCATCCTTGTAATCATCCACTCATACAAACTACAACAACAACAATTCATCCTCAACTACTACAACAACAACAACTGCAACCACTTGTTGTGGCGCATTACACAACACTGCCACTCTATGCGACACTCTGATAAACATTATTATACTATAAATGTTACATATATTTATTATATATTTAAACCTTGTCTCCAACTCATTTACAAAAAAATACAAAAAAATCTTAAAGAAATTGGAATATCTAAACCTTGTAAGTAGTTTTTTATGTCTCTCGTTCTCTACTATCCTTACTATAAAGTAGCTAATTGTGTATCTATAAATCTACTATCAGATTTCCTACCCAATTTCACTTACTTTTTCTCTGTTGTAGTTTAGTTTATATCTTATTTTATTTCACATTTTTCCCCTCATCGTTTCACTCATCAACCAAATCGTTAACAAACAAAATTAATACTTAAATTACTAAATTCAATTGTTTATGTATTTATTAATATTAATTTTATTTAACTCTTCATAGGCCACACCCCATTTGCCCACAAAACGTCGCTCGATTGCCCGCAAAGTGCGTCCTCAGTCGGTGGTCGAGAATCTCAGCCTGAGTCACATTCCCGATCTGCTGGAGTCCCCCTCATCGCATCGCTCCAGCTCCCAGTTGTCTTCGCGTGGCGCTGCCGCTGCTGCAGTCGCTGCTGGCGCCATGAGTGACAGCACCGCGGCCATGGATGATGGCGGTGTGGATGAATGCTGTGACTCGATTACCGAGCTGCCAAGCGCTTCGTTTCAGCTTCAGCATCTGGTCAAAGGCAGACCAAAGCGGGCCAAGACGCGTGCACCCACACGTCCATTGGTAAGCGCCGAGTGCGCTGCTGGCGTCTCGCGGGACATTGGCGATGGCCTGGAGCACTTTTTCAGGCCAGGATCGGTGACGCCCACAACGCTGACACCGCTTGTATCGCCCACATCCGAGGAGTGCAGCTCGCTGTCATTTGTGGACAGTCCCACGATGAGTCGTGATGGCAATGGACACATGACCTCTGAGGAGACCACGCCCATACTGGAGGAACGGCGTCCAATCAAATTGGAGCGTCAATCTCCACTGCTCAAGAGTAGGAACTATAACTATAAGAAGATTTGATGGGCTTAATTAATAATTACTTATCTTCCAGGTGCTTCTTGGGCCACACGCTCCCGCTCCACGGACAATCTGGAGAAGTACTCACCGCTGGTGGGACGCAAGTCGCCGCTGGTTAAAATGCGCACAGAGGGAGGCAACGAGGAGATAACAGCAGCATCGGCACTGCCCAGCAGTGGATTACTCAAGGCTCAGGGCACGCGGGATGATAAGATGCGTTCGCCTAGCAGTGATTCCATCAAGAGTCACGCTACATCCACGGCAACAGACAATAGCATTACAGTGAAGACCGGCAATGGCATACTGCGCACACCAATAGCGCTGCAGAAGCCACGTCCCTGGTCTGTAGTGGGCAGCGAGCCTAAAGCCAACAGCGAGTTGGTAACAGGCAATGCCAATGGCAATGGCAACTTGGACTCAGCCAAGACCACGCCCGATATGCTCGATGAAGGTGATGCAATGCAGTCAAACGATCTTAGACCTAATTACTCACTAACTTATGCTATTGCAGATGT
This sequence comes from Drosophila acutilabella, assembly GCA_035046005.1. Lineage (NCBI taxonomy): Eukaryota > Metazoa > Arthropoda > Insecta > Diptera > Drosophilidae > Drosophila > Drosophila acutilabella. Next base: position 6,215,334 of record JAWNOK010000024.1, on the reverse strand, counting down.
GGAGGTTTTGCATTTTGGCCAAAGTGTTAGCGGTTCCATTGTGGGCATAACACCGGGCATTGCTTTAGCTGCAGGCGGCAGCGGCGGTGGCAGCATTGTGGGCATAACGCCAGGTGAGGAACAGCTTAGACAAGTGTCTTATATGTTTAACTAATCACTTCTTCGTTTGCCTCCACAGGTGCTGCGCTGGAGAAGAAATCCGTGCGGGAACTAGCAGCGGGACTCAGTCGCCTAGGTAAGATTTACCCAAAGGATTGCATGAGTTGGATCGTTGCCTGCCTTGCACTTAGTTAAAGTAGTTATAGCAAGTTGATATCTTTTATTTTGTATTTTATTTATTTTCATATTTTGATTTGTACGTATTCGTAATCGTATTTGCTTGTTAAACATTGTAAACACCAAGTAGACCTGCCCCTCAAGCCGCCCATCATGCCCAGAACCATGTTGAGCAATGTAAATCGCAGCAGCAACGTCAGCAACACAAGCAACAGCAGTAGCAACAACAACAGCAGCAGCACAACAACCACCACCACAACAACAACAGTATTAAACAATCAGACGCGCTCAAAGATCATCAGCACGAGCAGCACCAACAGCGAGACTCAGGAGACTCTAAGCAAGACAATCATCACAGAGCATGGTAGCAGTAGCAGCAGCAACAGCACCAGTAGTTCCATTAGCAATACCAACTCCATCTCCAGCACGGAGCAGGCCATGGCTTGTGCCAGTTTGATCAGCAATGAAATTCTGAGCATGCGAAATGGCGCAAAGTCTGGAGGCGTCAGCTGTGGGGAGAGCAATGTGAAGCGAATTGCTGGCAAAGAGATCTCAACTTTATTCGAGGTTTGAGGGCTGCACTGCCTCTGCGCTTAAAACGCTACCTCAATCATCAATCACCATCAATCATCACTTGTGTCTCTTTAGTCTCCCTCTACATTCTCTTAACTTTTATGTGTGTAATTGTTTACCTTCTGTTTGTATATCGCATGCCTAAAAGCTTAAATGTGTAGTTATGTGTAAATAATTAAGTGTAATTTGTACTAAATGTAATTTTAATCAACAGGAGACATTAGTTGAAGGACTCCAGCGTACATCGACGAGGCGCACGTTTAGAGACAGAGATTCGCCCTACACGAAAGAGGATGTCGTTGATTTATAGATTGTCTATTAGCCACACAAGTATATATAAAGTTTATATATAAATCTATATATATATGCTCAACTCAACTCAACTCAACATTCCCCTAAGAGCCCCCTTCCCCCAAAACTACACACACAACCACCAACAACAAGATAAAGATAAAGCTAAAGATACTGATAATTATACTGATAGTAATGATAATGAGCAAGAGCAGCAGGAGAAGGAGGAGGAAAGGATTGAAGAAGGAGGATAGAGGATTGATGATTGAGGAAAATGTTGCAACTAACTCTCTTTCTCTCTCTCTCTCGTACTGAACAATTAATTTAATGTGCAATTGCGCGTGTTTTGTTTTTACTCTTTGGCAATTTGAAATGAACGTGATTTATTTATTTATACTTTTTACCCCAAATAACTTTTGCATATTTATAAACTAAAAAAAAAAACAAAAGAAAAATGAAACGTTTTTGTGTACTATATTTTTATGTATTTTAAATGAGTTAAGTGCCAATTATATACAACAAAATAAATCTATTTTTCAATTTATCTATTGAAAATGATTAAAACAAACTATCGAAGTGAACGCAATGAATATTATTAAATTACTTATGTAAATCAATTGCGTGTATAACTAAAAAAAAAAGAAAAACAAAAATAAGTAAAATACTTTAATGGCCTAAACAAATTAAATGAAATATAATATTTTTTATAACTGCTTCCAAATATATATGTATATTTATAATTATTTGTTTTGTTTCCTTATCTTTTCCATTTACTTGACATATAAGAATATATATATAAACTGACAATCTGTTTCAATTTTTTTATTATTTGGTTTAAACAAAAAAGTTAACAACTTATTCTAAGCAACTAGACAAACAATTACTAAAATGCATTTAAAAAAAATTACAGTAAAACAAAAACAAAAAATTAAAGATTTAACTTGTGAGCCAGCAAAAAACGATTATACATTTAGAAATGAACACAAGTAGTTTGCACGTTTGATACAACAATGTTTATTAACAAATATTTGACCCAGTCCACCACCACCGAACCACTTAACATTAAAAAAAGAATACTAAAAATCACTTTAATCCAGTTTAGAGTGTTAACGATTTCTCCCAAAATAGTTCGCTCAAATATGTAGCTTGCCATTCAATTCAAGGACAAGAAAACGAATAATTGTAACGTGTTCATTAAAGTTAAGCACTTGAATCTTTATTGTAATGTATTGAAATTCAAATTAAAATCGAATCAAATAAATACAAATAGACGTTTTCTTTTAAAATCTAAAACGACGCTGTTAAACACTGGAGTCTCCAAAAGTATCGATGTTTATTTATCGGCGGTATCGATGCAATTGTTGGTATTTTAGCCGTGTCAGAGTCTGGTCACACTATGTTACTAACTCGCGTCGGCTTTGGCTGTATTTTTTGGTGGAATTAAGTGAAAAATAAAAACAATCGAAATACAATTAATAATATTTGCAATAAATAAGCAATCTCCTGCCTTGTCAAGATGGTGAAGCTTACGCCCGAGTTGATAAACCAGTCCATGCAGTACATAAACCCATGCCGTGAACGAGAACTCGATTTGCGCGGCTACAAAATTCCACAAATCGAAAATTTGGGTGCCACATTGGACCAGTTTGATACGATTGATTTGTCGGACAACGATTTGCGTAAACTGGACAATCTACCTCACTTGCCGCGCCTTAAGTGCTTATTGCTGAACAATAATCGCATCTTGCGCATCAGTGACGGTCTGGAAGAAGTTGTGCCCAATCTAAACTCTATCATACTGACGGGCAATAATTTGCAGGAGCTGAGCGATTTGGAGCCACTCACAGGATTCAAGAAGCTGGAGACGGTATGTCTGCTTATCAATCCGGTGTCGACCAAACCCAACTACCGAGAGTATATGGCTTACAAGTTCCCACAGTTGCGTCTGCTCGACTTCCGAAAGATCAAACAAAAAGACAGACAAGCGGCACAGGAATTCTTCCGTACCAAGCAGGGTAAGGATATGCTCAAAGAGGTGACCAAAAAGTCCAAGTTAAGCGCTGCTGCGGCACTGGCGGCCGAGGCAACAAACGGCAAGTCAGCGAATGATGGTGGACGTTTCGCGAATCCGGAGGATATGCAGCGTATACGTGAAGCGATCAAGAGGGCCAGCTCCCTGGCGGAAGTAGAAAGACTGTCACAAATATTACAAAGTGGTCAGCTGCCCGAGAAATTCCAACACGAGATGACCCAGAACGGACACAACGGCGATTCCACTCCTGCCGACACAATGGAATACTAGAGGAGGCTGTAAATAGGCCAAGTTTAGAACGTCGACTACCTTATAAACGTAGAACAATATTTTAATAAAACAAAAATAATGTATGAAATATGTATGTTTTGAACTTTATGGATCTTCATTCTCAACAGATTTCTAATTTGCATTTTTCACAGAAAAAAATCGCAAAATCGGAACAACCGGCGATTGTTTTGTAAATACAAAGTTTTAAATCAAATGCACAAATATATATCATAGTTATCATAATTGGCTAAAAGTTTAACAATCTACACGGACAAAAAAAGTAGTGGGTGATTAATAATATGCTTTGGCTCTGCAAACAGATTTTTGCGGGAATAGCATTTGGACTCTGAAATCGGTTATTGCTTCTCTTATGTTAGTATGAATCTCCACCTGTTATGGCTAGTATTATGAGGCTTTTGCTGACATTATGGTATCGTAGTGCAGACCCGTATAGAAGATGATCCACGTCACTAGAAAGCCGGCAAACGATGTCATAAATCCCTCCTTCACCAGCTCCCACGCACCGCCGTATGCATCCTCATCCACACATTGAAAGTTGATGGCATACAAGTAGACAATGCCACAGCTAATGCCGGCAAACCTGTAAACACACATAAAGATAAAAATCAGGGAGGAGCTGTACCACGTTCTAAATTTAGTCGCAGCGCTACTTACAGCACGAGGCCCAGGAAACCTTTGAGCGGCACAATGCCCCAGATAATGCCAAGTAAGATGCCGAACACCTGTCGTGACCAGTAAATAACATCCAAAAATTCGTCCTGCGATACAACAATTGGTTAATTATACTGTATAACACGCGCTAATCTCTTCGCTTTTCTCACCTTGTCTTCCCACTCGGATTTTGTCAGGGCCCGCGCACAAATTTCACGCAGAGACGACGATTTGGCAGTTCCGTTTGTGTTGCGATCAGAAGTATTTGTTTTTGTGGCCATTTTTTGTGTGTTTTGATTTAGTATTAATTTAATTTTCAACTCGTTTAATTTATTAATTAATAATTTTTTCACTATCAGTAAAGTTGGCTATGCCGATAAAAGTTAAAGGTGATATCGATAAGACGCCGAGCTTTAAACAGCTGTGCTAGATATCAACTATCGACCATCACCAGCAGCTCAGCTTTTGATTAGTCATTCGCGGTGAACGGGTGAGTTGAACCAGTTCATGTGCATCAAATTAGCGGTGGCCACTAATAATATGCCTCACCCAAGCAACGCTGCCCATGCTCATGCCTAATCAATTTTCTGCGATGTGGCAGCTCAGTGTAATTGGCGCCTTAGGTAAATTCAAATATTTATATGCCAAGTTGTTTATCTGTTGAAGTAGAAACAAACTCAAGCTTTTAAATATATTTATTGATACTTTAGATTTATTTATTTTGCAATCAGTAGAACATTTGTAAGTTTTAAACGTGCTTAAGTGAAAATATACATTGTTTATTTACTTATTTTGTTTGTTTGTATTTTTTTTTTTGTTGTTTTTGTTTTTGTTTTTCCATTTAATTTTCTAATTATACATTAAGTAATAGTAATATACATATACGTTATTAGGATTTATGTTAATAGCGTTTTTCTTGCTCTCCACACTTTAGTTAACTTCTAGATTTTGTGTGATTGCTACAAAATTAGAAAGGAAACAGTTTAAAGCAATGAAAGATTAAGAAAAATATATATATATATATTTATGTAACAAAATACTGTTCTTACGCTTTGATGCTTTGTCATTTGCATTGTATTGTAATAGCTAAGTATAAAATCGCATGACTTGCATGCCCATTAATATTTTAAAATACAATACATATATATTTAGTTGCTCTTTTATATTATAATTATTCATGAACAATTTCCGCAAACTAAACTAAGCAATGCCATCGAATGCACAAAATTGATATCCTTATTTGATTTTCATCGCTTGGAAATGCAGAAAAGCATGAACAATTTGTTTTTAATTTTCATCTTTTTGTTTATCAATTATCAAATTTGTCAATCAATACATTTGTAAACTTGAAACTACGCTTGGAAGAAACTTGTTTAAACAAATATTACATTGCTTATTTATGCTTTACTTTCATTTTTTCATTTGTTTGTTTTATAATAAAAAAAAATAATCACATTGAAATGCGTTTAAATCAGTTTTTTTTTTTTTGAATAATTGTCAGCTCGGTTTCTGTTGTTCAATTTGTTGTTGCTGTTTTTTAAACTTGCACTTATCGTTGACGTGCTTAGAAATATATCCATTATTTTATATATTCATTTTTATAATTTTTTGTTTCTTTCCTTCTGTTTTTTTTTTCTTTTTTTGTTTTTTTTTTTTTTTGTTTCTGGTTAAATGTTAAATAATTTTGTTTTTGCTTTGTTTTGTTTTGCTGAATCACATTTCGAATTTCTAAAGATTAGTTTCATAATTTAACACATGTTGCTGCAACAATTTAGGTATTTTGAAATCAAATTGTACTTTAAACATATTTGTCTGTGTCTGTCTGTCCCGGCTGCTTTTGCCTCTAGACAGACTCTTCGGCCAAGATCTCATTGAGCAGGCGATTGAGACTGTCCAGACCGGTGAGGAAACCACCATCGGGTCCATGATGCACCGGTGCAGCTGCTGCCGGTGTGGGCAACATGCTGCCATTGCGTGGCACAAACGCCGTGTGGGCAAAATCTATGAGACGCACATCCACAAAGCAGGCCGAATCATCTGTGGGCGGTGCGGACATGTCCAGTGATTTGGAGCCATGCAACAGCGCTGTATTCCGAGCAGTACTCGATGCCTTTGGCTCTGTGCTGTTGTTGTTATCACCCTCGGCACTTGCCCGTCGCTCCAGCGAGTCCAGCAGTATGCCCGACAGGAGAGAGTTGCAAATGTTCTCACAACTTCGCTGCACTGCCCCCGATGTAGTGGCTCGGGTCTTGGAGGGCGAAGAGACGGCAGAGACAGGTGTGGATGTAATCGTTGATTTCTTGGCCTCCCTGGAATCATCGTGGGCTGCATAGTGCTCATCGTCGTCTTTGCAGCGCAGACGCTTCACGGCGCCCTTAACCGACTTTAAAGACGAGGCGCTGGAGGAGGCGGGCGACACAATGGACTTGATGGTGTTGGCACTCGAGTTGCCCGCTGTGTGTGGTGGTGAAGTAAGCTCTGTACCAGCTGCTGCTGCTGCGGCGGCGGCTGCATCAAAGGATTGTTGGGATTTGTAGCGCTTGAACATGGCCTCCGTGGGTCCGATGATGCTGCTCTCATAGTCCGAGCTGCCCTCATCGGAGCTGTTGTTACCTGTAAGAGAGAATAATACACGAATTAGTAGGTTATAGGAAGAGCTAATTAAAGTCTTTGAATTACATGTCTGACGGCCACTGGCGACGGCTTTGATCTGCTCGGAGAGACCGGAGAAGTCATCGCTGCTGTTGCTGCTGTAGTTCATCCAGGAGTCACCGGAATGTGGCGATGAAGTTGTCACGCTGGGCAGCGCTGGCTCTGGGTCCAGGAATACTGTCTCTTCGGAAATTGGAATGAATGCAGGTGTTGCGTTGCTGCCGCTCCCTTTGCCCCCCGCAGCTGGTTTTGTTGGCAAGACGCCGCAGGTGCGTGGTGGCGGCATAACGGACAAATGCGAATGCTGAGACTTGTTTGTCTCATGCTCCTCGTCCTCCTCCTCTTCCTCCTCATCATCATCATCTTCCTCCTCGTCTGTGGTGGTGGTAGAACTGGTCGCTGTCTGCTTAACACCACGTGCCGCTGCCTCCGCAAAGCCACGCTTGTGCAGATGACGTCGAGTGGCCAGATTCAAGCGAGAGTTGGAGTCATTGGATGCATCTGCATCGTAGTTACAACCATCTACACCATTGCTGCTGTTGGTGGCCGAAGCATTGCCACTGTCCACAGCAGCCACCAGCTGCAAATCCTCATCGGTATCGTGCGGTTCCAGCTCATCGCCCGCCTCGTGTCCCGCCTCATCGTCCTCGATGTCATCCTCGTCTATGCTGTTCTCTGGATGGTAGTCAAAGACTGTCGTTGGCTGCACTGTGGCCGACTTGGGTGCCTCCAGCCAATCATCCAAGTCCATGGAGGGCGGATAGGCCATGGGATTCTCCTCATAACCCTCGTACACAATGAGCAAGGAGCTAAAAGAGCCAAGGATAGAATTAGTTCCAGTTACAAGGCAGCACAAAGGATACACTTACCAGGAGTAGAATCTGTAACTGGATTGTTTTTCGATGACACGTCGCAGTTGCAGCAAACGCTGGAGAATCTTGCGAATGACACGAATACGCAAACGGAAGCCATTGTAGAAGAAGTCATGGAGTGCGGTCTTGAAACCAGACTCGTTCAGCTCACGTCCCCAATACTTGTCCCGCTTGGCATACTGCTCCAGATCAGCCTGATAGGTCTGCATGCCGCAGAGGCGTACGCCCAATGAACCCGAGGTGCTTGCCGCACACTTGGCCATCTGCTTGGAACGCTTCTCAGCGGAGGCATCGTCTCCGTGCTGGCGAGTGCCCATCTTCAGATCCAATATGCAGGGATTGCGGAACTGCGATGTGATGTTCTCGAGCATCAGGAAGTCTGCAAATCGAAAGCAAAATGGAAATTAATCAAAGAATTCTTAAAGATTGTTTTAAATATATCTCAATTATTGGGGTATTTTGCTGTCCTTGGAGCGCGCCAGGGCAGAGATACTAACATTGCTTATTGGAGTTGTCAAGTTGCGAAATGCTCTTGATAACATCGGCCGCATTCCCGTTCCTATGCACCTTCATTCTGCAAATAATCCAGGATCGAGATGTGTGGCATTAATATGGATTCAAGCGGACATAACGTTATACTGTTTCATTTCATTTCTTTATATTTTTCTTTTTTTTTTTTAAGCTGCCACGAATGAGTCTGACCTAAAACAAAATAAGCTGCAAGTTTTTCCGATTTTTTCTATTATATAGATGAGGAGCATGTTCTGTTCCATTAGCATAGGCTTAAAGCGCCATCTATTGCTTAGCAGTCAAAGCACAATTTATTCCCTTTAATGGGTAATTTATATAAATTTCCTTTTACTTGTTCACAATGGAACAGAACATGCCGTCATATTCCAACTGTAATTGGAATTAGCAAGAACAAAAAAAATACTCATACTATTTAAATTATTGTATTGTAATTTGCATACCCAAATACCCGTTATGTTTGAGAGGGGCGAGTGCGTGTTTGGTTTTTTGTATGCATTGCACAATCTAAAACAAAAATAAAATTCATTTCCATTTGCTTCGCTCAAAGCTTCGTGTCACATGTACACACACACACACAAACACATGTGCAACTGGCCTGCATGCATGCATATGTGTGTGTGTACATCTTCTTCGTTCTCTTTTGCTTCCAACAGTAATGCGTGTGCAACAACTTGATGTGTGCGAGTGTGTGTGTGTAAGAGAGAGAGATAACTCTAGTACTCTGTACATACCTAAGAACATCGTCACGCTTGCGCTTGGAGGCGCTCATCTTGCGGACAGGAACTGCAGCTGCCTCGTCCCGGAAACTGGGAGAGTAACGTTTGTCCAACTTGATGCCGCCCATAGAGGTCGCTTGCATAACGCCTGGAAATAGAATGGCACCGGCGGGCGATAAGTCAAAGGTTTCTCAAGGCTTTCAGTAGTAAAACTCATATAATTATAATTTTATGTATGTAATTTAGCATCGTATTTGATACATTAATTCCCTTTTGTGGGGTTTAAGGTTACGCAATGTGCATGTATGTATGTAAATGGTATGTAGGATTGGCTGACACAAAATTGTTAGACATTCAGAAGCTCAGCGTTATGGCAATGGAAGACAGACAAACAATTTAGAAATTTCCCAAACAATTTTCGGACTCTGTTCCTAAGTCATGCAGTTCGGAAGCCATTCGGAAGGACAATGAGTACAGTTAAAGGATTATGTGATACAAATAAATGTAGTAGATAATGACTTATGATTAGTAGCCCTACGTAGTGTGCAAAATTTGAGAACTAATTAATTAAACACTTGATATTTTATTTCTTTGTTTCCACTTTGTGTCTATTGTGTCCTAAAATTAACTTAAAACCCTAGAAACTGAATAACTTAGAGACTAGTTTTGAAAATTAAGTATCGTAGTTGTAACTGTAAGTTTTGTATTTAATGTAGAGTATATAAATTATATAGTATTAAGTTAAGTATAAAGTATATATAAATTTATAAGTAGTATGTGTTTTATTCATACAAACCCGTTGAGGCCATTTGTCTTTATTTGGCTTGCTTGCATTTCTAATCGGCTTTCGTACTGTGAGAGTCTCGGAGACGTTCAGTTCCAGAGACAGACAGAGCAGATCAGAGCTGAGCTGAGCTGAGAAGAGCAGAGCGGATTCAGTTCCGATTAGATCGGCAAGGCCTAGGGATACGACGATGAGGCTACAACAACAACACAACGTATTGAAGGGGATCGTTCTCACAACTGAACACAAAAACACATAAAAATAAACACGATTTCTGGACATTATTTAAGCCAAGAAATTTTCAAAAAAAAAAGTAAGAACATAAATTGCATAGATTTGGTATTTTTTTAAGATTTTCGTTTACGTTTTGTTTTCATTTTCTTTGATTCTCAACTCTTAGTTCGGTTTGGTTCGTTTTGGGGCCGCTCTCCGAACCGGTTCAGCGGGCAGATCATTAGCGGGTCTGTCAGTCGGCACTTCGAACCTTTGGATAATACGAGCATAGAGCATAGACGTAGATATGTAGTGGCAACGGACACGCCCCCAGAACCTGGTCAGGTCGAGGTTAAGTACCGCCAGGTACCACCGCCTGCCCTCCAGGAGCGTGCCTCTTAAACACGGTGCTTTTCAACAAACTGAAGATTGTATAATTTTCTATTTAAGCTTTTTTCAAAAATTGTACAATCTCCAAAGGTTTATTTTGTTTTTGTTTAGCTGGAGAAGAGTGTGTGTGTGTGTGTGTAGAGTGTGGTGTGTGTGTTGGCGACTTACCCATTGCTGTCAGTTCGCTACTAACTAAAAGTACTTATCATAAATTGGTTCTTTCTGTGACTGTGAGTGTGTGTGCAGAGGTTGATCTTTGGGACTTGGAGCTTGGACTACTTCCAGGCGTCGAGTCAGACAATAATTGGGCATGGCAGCTATAATATTTTTATTTTTCTTTTCGTATTACATATATTTAAATCTATGATTTACCTAACGATTACGTATTAGGATTACGATGTTTTCAGTCTTTATTTGTTGAACTTTTTGCTTTTTTCTTTCTTTTTTATTTCTTTTTCATTTTTTGTCTTTCGTTTTTATTTGTTTTCATTCAATTTTCACAGCTTAAGTTCTAAAGATATCACATATTTAGGCATATAGCATATAGAATATAGAATACTTAAATAAAAATGAGATATTCAAATGCATTTATTTTGTTCTCTGTTTTTAACTAAGGACGATACAAAAGGAGCAGATCAATTTTGATGTTTTCGTTTCATGAGTTTATTTTTTTCTTTTTTAACTTTTTTGGACAAATGCGAAACAGTTAGTACAAAAACAACAGCGATTTCAGAACTCAAAACAAATGGCAATGCAAAAAACGCGTTCTACAAATTCTTTTCATATCATTTTCTTATTTTTTTCAATTCTTTTTTTATTTTTAATTTTTTTTTTTTTGGTTTTATTGTTTTTTAGAAATGTATGATTGAACAAGCAGTTAATTCGAAACGAAATATCGGATGAAGCGCATCGATAGAATCGAAAATTGAGAATCGTTTTGAGTTTGAGTGAAGATTGAGGAGATTTGGGTATAGAATATAGTCGGTATCTTACCTTTATACTTGGGCACAAACTTCTGTATGTCCTGCGGAATGTTCTGATAGAAATCCAATTCCCGCAAATTCAGCGGCTTGATCACCGTCGACTGGTTGAGCAGCAGGAGTCGCGTGTGTCCTCCGACCTGAGAGCAGAGAAAAAAGATTAGTTAACTGCCGACTCAGTTCACTTAAAGTTAGTAAATCATTTGAAATCAATTTAATTTCAAGTTAATTGTAGTTGGTTCTCAGCAAACATTCAAATAACATGACGTTTAATTCAAATTCAAGTTCAACTAAAAATTTCTAGTGAATTTAAATGATATTAAATTGTAAATACGTTTTTCTTTTTTTTTTTTTTAATCTCCCCTATATATATAAATCAATTTATATATATATATATATATATATTCTGTTCTAAGCTGTGTAAATAAATCTTAAAATGGACATTGTTTGTAGGTGTGTCTCGTTGCAATGAACGCAATTCGGAACAAGCTGAAGCATGGATTTGGTAAAACAAAGAAGTCAGTACAGAGACCAACGACTGGACAACCATCTGTCTCGGCTAGTGTCAGTAAGCCACAAAAGAGTTTAGCGGAAGAGTCCAGGTTACCCGCATATCGCCAATCGAAGAAAACCAACAGAGCCTCAGAGAAGCCTCCCTCCGAGGCGTCCGGTGGCGAGAGTACCAACATGGATAGAAGGCGTACAAAAAAGAAATCAGCTTTTAAGAATCGTAAAAAAACAAAGCTTTCCACATCCCCCTCATTTGCACGCGATGAGCTGACACCAAAGGATGACCGCGGCTCCTTATCGATCGGTAGAGGCTCAGGCTACACCTGTGATTCAGCACACGAGGGCCGAGTCATAATGCAAAAGAACTTCGGTATCAATATCGACAAGTTGTTTAAACTGCTGTTCACACCCTCAGATTTCTTTAAAGAATTTCAGGAGCGACGTAATACCACAGATCTACAAATGAGCGAGTGGAAACCCAATAAGGATGGCCAAAAGCATCGGATTCTACGCATGACACTGGCCCTGCAGGTGAATATTGGTCCCAAAACGGCAAACATTGTGGAGGAGCAGTGTTTGCGCAAATGTAGCCACAGTGGTAACCTCTACTCGATTGATGTGATTAGCACACACGAGGGTATACCCTATGCGGATGTATTTAACATATTAATCCACTATTGTCTCAATGGTATAACCAATAATAACACCGAAATGATTGTCTATGCCACTGTTAACTTCATAAAACCCACATGGGCGGTCATCAAGACGTTCATCAATAAACATTCACTAGAAGGTCTATCCATTTACTTCTGTGAATTGCAAGAGGAAATACTTAAGGAAATTGCCAAGTCAAAGAGAAATTCAAATAAATAAGCTTGAAAATCTGTATATACCATATATATATATATATATTCTTTGAAATATAATCATTGTACATTGTACGCCTTTTAAGTAAATCCAGATGACTTTATCAATTAACTACAAAAAGAGTAGACTAGAATCTATCTTAATGGTGTCAGAAGTTAGGTAGTAATGTACAATATTAAAGCAAGTGAGTAGTATGAAGCTTAAAGCAGAGTCCCAATGTGATTCCCTTGGGTGTTGCTTTTGGCGTGCTTATTATTCAGGGATGCCTATTTATTTATGTAATAATAACACGCTTAGAATGATATCATATTATACTATATTTAGAACATGTGTCGTCTTCTAGTCGGCGCGTCGTAGTGAAGTTGGCTGCGATCGTTTTATCTGGTAACACCAACCAGTGTTGACAACTAGGTGCTTGACTGGGTTGCCACAGTACTCCCCTCCTAGACAAGTCGGCGAGAGTAGGTTCGAATGGCAGGACGATTGGTGGATAGCGAGTTCTCCAGTCCTTCTTCTGAGCTATCATCTTCTATAAAAGCTGGCTTTAGTCTGTCAATTGATATGGATGTGTCTTTGTTATTCATTCGAACAATGAACACACGATCTGACGACTTGTCGATGACTTTGAATGGTCCTGTGTAAGGCGGTTCCAACGGTCGTTTGACTGCATCCGTTCGAACAAATACATATTCACAATCATTTATATGCTTGTGTTTGAAGAGTTTCGGTTTGATGTGATGCGCGGTTGAAATTGGCTTTAGCGCTTGCATGCTTGTTCGAAATTCGCTAACAAATTCAGCGGGTCTTGCAGGTGAGTCCAGATCAGGAAAATACTCGTTGGGTAGATGAAGCGTGCATCCGTAAAGCATCTCCGCAGCTGAAGCTCGTAAGTCTTCCTTGATACAGGTTCGTAGACCAAGAAGGGCAGTTGGAAGCAATTTCAGCCAAGTTGTTTCAGGGTCACACATCAATGCAGCTTTTAGCGATCTATGCCAGCGTTCAATTATTCCATTTGACTGCGGATGGTAAGGTGTCGTGTGGATGTGCTCACTTCCAACTAAATTCGCCAACGATTTGAAAAGCGCAGACTCAAATTGTGTACCCTGGTCTGTCGTTATGATTTTGGGACAACCAAATCGAGATATCCAACAGTTCCAAAAGGCTCTGCAAACAGTTTCTGCAGACATGTCTGGGATAGGAATTGCTTCTGGCCAACGGGAAAAACGGTCAATCATTGTTAAGCAATATCTGTATCCATCAACAAGTGGCATAATCACAATGTCCAGATGGACATGTTCGAAACGATGATCCGGTACAGTTATTTTATCGGGTAAGAGTGAGTTGTGTTTGTGAACTTTTGCCCTTTGGCAGGGAATGCAATTCCTTGACCATGCCAAAACATCCTTGCACATTGAAGGCCACACATATTTGCGACGAATTTGTTTCAGCGTGGATCTGCCGCTGGGGTGTGAAAGTCCGTGAGTGTTTGAAAAAACTCTGGCTCGTAATGATTGTGGAATATACGGTCGTATTGTACCGGTCGAAATGTCGCAGTAGACGTGTACTCCCTTGTTGAGTTCCATTGATTGTAGCTGTAGTGACGTTGTTCCGCTCAACAACACGGATAACTCGCTGTCTGATGCCTGAGATTCCTCAATGTCTTTTGGAGTCAGCGACGATGGCATTGAAATTGCATTGATCCTTGAAAACGCATCGGCAACCACATTTTCGTTTCCACTCAGATGTACTATTGTCGTCGAAAATTGGGAGATAAAACTCAAATGGCGCAGTTGTCGAGGTGATGCCTTCTCCGGCCGTTGCGAAAATGCGTATATAAGAGGCTTATGATCAGTTTTAATTACAAACGGTCTTGCATCTACCAAATGTTTGAAGTGTTTTATGGCATCGTATATAGCCAGGAGCTCCCGATCATAAGTACTGTAGTTTCGTTCGGTGCTGGTGAGTTTTTTCGAATAAAACCCTAAAGGATGCCAACCGTTGTCAGTATGCTGCTCCAGTACAGCTCCTATTGCCGTGTCTGACGCATCGCACGTCAAACAGAGTTCTGCATTTGGTTCTGGATGCGCGATTATTGCTGCCGTTGCTAAGCTCTCCTTGCATTCAGCAAATGTTTTAATAGCATCAGAAGTCCACTCAATTGGCCGCTTGTCATTTTTCTTCATATTCCGCGTCAAATTGTTAAGAGGCGCTTGTATTTGTGAGGCATGTGGAATGCAACGACGATAATAATTGAGTATTCCCAAAAATCGACCTAATTCGCATATGGTTTGGGGTCGAGGAATGTCCAGAATGGCATTTATTCGATCCATGGGAGGTTTAATACCCTTGCTGTTGACTGCGTATCCAAGAAATTCCACCTCAGCTTGGGAAAACTGGCATTTCTCTTTGTTGATCTTTAATCCGTGTTTATGTAAAGTGCCGAGGACATTGCGAACGTGTATATTATGTTGTTCTGCTGAATCGGACATAATGAGGATGTCGTCAACATAACAAAAAACGTAGTCCACTCCTCGGAAAATTTGGTCGATGAATCGCTGGAACGTCTGCGTCGCGTTTTTTAGACCAAAGGGCATAAATACGAATTCAATTAAGCCGAATGGAGTGCAGATTGCAGTCTTCTCTATATCCTCCTGTGCCATCGGAATTTGATAGTACGCTTTCTCCAAATCCAACGTTGTAAAGATTTTTTTGTTATAAAGACGATCGGAAAAATCTTGGATGTGTGGAATTGGATAGCGGTCCGGGACTGTCACAGCGTTTAGCTTGCGGTAATCGCCACAAGCGCGCCATTGTCCATTCTTTTTTGCTACCATGTGCAGAGGACTTGCCCATGGGCTTTTGGAATATCGAGCAATTCCTTTATCAACGAGCATGTTGAACTGTGATTTGGCTGACGCTAGTTTGTCGCCCGCCAATCGCCTTGGTCGTTCAGCTACAGGTGCTCCTCGCGTTTCGATGAAGTGGCAGACGGAGTGGACATGAGTTCCCTCCGGTGAACACGGTTTGTGTGATTTTTCCACGTTGTTAACCGATGTATGCTCCAGCGATGTAGAAGCGTTTAGAGATAGACTTCGTAAATCGAAATGCGATGGTTTTGAAGCTTCAAGTAAGCGTTGCTGACCGACATCAATAAGGAGTTGATTTGTTGCGAGGAAATCTGCACCAATTAAGGGTGTTTGAACGTCGGCAACTGTAAATGACCAGGTGAATGTACGTTGCAAACCTAGGTCAAGTTTGAGGGTGAAGTTTCCATATGTTTTAATGGGTGTTTGATTGGCGGCATACAGATACAGTCTGCCGTTGTTATTCACATGTGGTACCATGCTGCAAGGTATTACAGATACGACTGAACCAGAGTCAATAAGGAAAAGCTGATCCGAGAGTCGATCCTTTATGTGCAGACGTTGGTCCGGTAATATATGTGAGATGTGAGTTTGGGTTTCTGATATGCCGGTAGTGGATGTGCTGCCGTTTACCAGCTGACTTGACGGCAGCATCTCTAGTTTAACGTTTGATGGTAACGTGGGCATGTTGGCTGGCACTTGCGAGCGTTGTTGCCAAATTTTTTGTGGTAGAAACACATTGTGGTTTGATTGGAGCTATTTTGATTATTTGTAGCATTAGCTTGGCGTGCCTGCTTTGTTTGCTTTGAGTTGTGCAGCTCCTCTTGTAACTTGTCGACTTTTGTAGAAAGCGCTCGCAAAATGGTTGCAACCTCAGATATACTTGGTGTTTTTCCACTCATGGATTCCACATGTTGTTCTTGCTGACCCGGCGACGTTGACATTACAAATTTCTCACTAGAGTCCTGAGCTTCAAGCATTGTATCGGCCATCTTTGCTAATTTGTCAAGGTTGGTTTCGTCCCACACAGAAATGAGTGGTCGAATTTCTGTCGGAAGCTCACGCAAAAACAAGGACCGTAGAACGTTATCACACCCTGTATCTGGCACTAAACGTCGCATATGATCCAATATCTCTGTCGGTTTTTTTCCAGTTGTTTCGCCGCCACGCAATAGTCTTCGTAATTTTGATTCAGCCGATTCTGCAAACTTGTCAATGAGACGAGTTTTGATTGTGTCGTACTTGTCTGTTGAGGGTGGCTGTGTGATAAGATCGTTTACTTTCGCAATCACATCTTCCTCCAAGTTTATCGAAATTAAGTCGAATTTGTGCTCATCTGCGATGACATTGTGGAGGTGGAATAATCGTTCCAACTGTGCAAACCAAAGCTGAGGATCCGTTTTGTTGAATTTCGGAATGCGGAGTTGCGCATGTTGTGATGTGAATCCTGTTGGTTGGCGTAATGATTGCAGTTGGTCAATTTGCAGTTTCAATTCCTGGAATTGATCTAATAGGTCATCATCCGTGGCCTGCATGTTACCGGCGTCGTAAAAAGTTTCTGCAGCGCTACTGGCTAGAAAACTTTTTGAACGTAAATCGTATTTGTGATTTTGCATTCGGGGTCACCACTTTGGCGTGCTTATTATTCAGGGATGCCTATTTATTTATGTAATAATAACACGCTTAGAATGATATCATATTATACTATATTTAGAACATGTGTCGTCTTCTAGTCGGCGCGTCGTAGTGAAGTTGGCTGCGATCGTTTTATCTGGTAACACCAACCAGTGTTGACAACTAGGTGCTTGACTGGGTTGCCACATGCTGCTGGCTACTGGCGCCATCTAGCGTTCGTTTGATTTGTACTAGCTAACTTTGCGTTTTCTCCCTGGCTACTTTTGCTGTTTTCTAGCTACTTTTGTGTCCTCTTCCTAGCTACTTTTGTGCCCTCTTTCTAGCTATTTTTGTGTCCTCTTTCTAGCTACTTTTCTATGCATTTTCTTGCTCACCTGATTCGAAAGTGGATGAAGTGCAACCTCATCTTCATTGTCCAAGAGATCCTTTCCCAGCTGCTGAGATGTTTTAGCCTTTAAGCAACTATCGGCAACTGTTTGTGAGCTGTTCACCTCGGAGCATTGTCGCAGCCAAGAGGATTGCTGTTGTAGCTGCTGCTGTTGTGGAAGTTGCTGCTTTGCCTTGGTGGGGGTGGAGCAACTGCTGTTATTATTGCCACCGCTGCTCACCGATAGTTGCTGAAGATTGGCAGTTACGAGACTGCTGCTGCTGCTGCTGGTGTTGCTGTTGTTGCTGCTGCCTTGATTCCTTGAGACAACCACATGATGTTGGGGCGATGGTGCAGGTGATTGTAGCTGTTGTTGCTGCTGCTGCTGCTGTTGTAGGAAGCTGGAGCCGCTGGCAAATTGCAGCTGCGATTGCAAAAGGTTTAAGCTAGTTGAGATTTGTGTAACCAATTGCTGTTGCTGCTGTGGTTGGTGTTGCTGCTGTTGTTGTTGCTGCTGCTGCTGTTGTTGTTGTCCATGGATGCGTTGGTGCTGCTGTATATTTGGAACATGCTGCTGATATGACGACAAGTCAGAATCTCCCATGCCCCAATCCCCCAAGAAATATACCATTCCCTGCCGCGCGAAACAGTTTAACAAGTTGTTGCTGTTGTTGTTGCTGTGATTGCTGTTGTTGTTGTTACGGCTTATACGATTGCTGCCGTTTTTCCCGTTTCGCGAAAATGGGAAATCCGTTGCTGGTTGTATCTGAAATGATAAAAACAAGAATTTAATTACTAATTGGGTTAAGCTAAAAGTTCCCCGAGTGCAAATCAAACAAACCGGTTACGAATAGTCATATATATAGTCTACTCTGCTATATATAAACTATATATAATATACTGATTAGTTTCAATGCACACACCTCGAGCAGCGATTTAACATTCGCTGATCTCCAAGGGAGATTTTCCGAGCACTTTAGTATTCCGTTTGGGTTCAAAGTCATTTCGTAAGCGGAACACGGAATTCTACAAACTATAGACAAATTGGTTCCGGTGTCTGAGTGTGTAAGTAGGAGAGAGAGAGAGAGAGTGCTATATACCCCAGCTTAAAATTTTGGAGTATTACAACAGCATGAAAATTGTGTCATTTCTCGTAGAACTGTTCAGAGTTCCTATAGTTTTTGGCATAAAAATTAACTAAAAATTAAAAAATTAAATGCCAAGACATGAGCCATACCTCAACTATATAAATATTTATAAATTTATGCAATAACTAAATTGATTTGAATTGTGTTTTATTAAATAGAAAACTAATTCATATATAAATTAATGTTATGCCCTAATATTTTTGACATTGTTCGCTTGGTTATAGAAAGCACAATCAGCTGTTGAACTATATACAATGGCAGCTATATAGGATGCATAGCAAAGTATCTGAAGCGTAGTCTAGTCGTTGCTAGCAGACAATCTGAGTGATCTGTCAACCGTGTCAACTATAAACTATAAAACTCTCTATATGCAATTATATAGTATTAGAAGCGTTTAATGAAGCGTATTCTTAATTGAAATCGCATTGTTTGTGATCGTGATCGTGATCAATCAGCCGTGTGGCACGTGTCACATGAGTGTGGAATGTGGATTGTGGATCGTAGAGTGTGTGCGGTCATTGATTGCGATAGCTGCATTTATCAGTTATCAATTGTTCAAATGTTGTGAAATGTTAATCAACTTATAAGCTGGACACAGTAACAATTACAATCGAATTGCTAAAAATCACACCATCTGTAAACTGCGCATTTGTCTGGGCTGCCACGCCCACTTAGCTCCCACGCCAGACAGTAGTCGGCAAACAGGCAACAGCCGACAGCCAACAGTCGACAGACGTCAGAAGTATAATAAAAAGATAACAAATGGAATTCCAATTCATTGGCTGCTGTAAGCCGCTTAACAATAGAGATACATTTGTATCTTTATCTGTGTATCTCTCTATCTTTATGCGTATCTTAAGCTAGCAGGTACTGGGTACGTGCTTCTTACGTCTATTTATAGCCGTCTACGTTCAGCCAAATGGCCAAAAGGCCAGACGTCGCGCTATCAGTAAAAAATAAACAATAGATACGCCAATAGATGTATAACTGGTAATTAGCTATAGCTATAGCTATAGCACTATATTGGTTTCAGGGAATCACTTGACGACTGCCCATGACGAATATGTTGTCATTCGTCTTGAGGGCTGGGATCGAGGGGGGTATCTCAACGATAAGTACGTAATCAAGGTGTCATTAACTTGAAGCAGTCAACGATCGGGCATTGTTCGCGTATCTGGCAACTGATCCAAAATGCTTATGAACTCAGTTGTTATTGTGGGTCTTCTTCTTGTTCTTCATTGTCTTGCTGTTGTTGTTGTTGCTGTCCAAATCCGAGTGCTATTCATATTTAAACGATTTATTTTTAAAACACTTGCAGTTTTCGCAAAAGTAAAAATAACACACACACTCAAGTTGTTTGCAATCTGTGCTAGTAGCTGCTGGTGACATGACTTGCTTAACAATTCCGATCACTCGCTTTTTATTAAATGTCGAATGATTATTTTAAATAATACTCTGTCTGAACTTCAGACGCAGAGAAAGCGTCAATTGCGACGCAGATAAACGACATAGAGCTGAGTCAACACAGGCACAGATACAGATACAGATACATATAGAGACAATGGCGAATCCTTATCAGAGCTAAGCAAATCCGCGACTCGCATTAAACTGGGACACACATAACTTTGATGGCAATTAAGAAGAAAGTAAACAAAAAACCAAAAATATAAATAAAACACAAAAAAAAACTTGCCAAGTTACAAACAAAGCACAAAGCACAGTGTACACTGTGCACACACACACATACCAACACATTTATACCCGTTCATATGGCCCAAAAGTGGGTCAAATTGTAGCAGATATCGCGTCAGAAGGTCCAAAAGGGGCAAACTGCAATCGAAACGTTAACAGCTGTTCAAATATCTCAAACACTAAGGCTCAGATACGTTTGGAAAATGTATTTCAATTTGCGTTCAATTAAATATTCAACTCAATCATAAGAGAAATCAAAACAAAGCTGTTTTCATCACAACAATAAAAGCAGCTGAGACAAAACACACAAAAGATACAAACAGCTGAGGAGACAACTTGGAACTATCTAGATGCATTTTATAAAATATAAGGAAAGTTCTTCAAACAGCGCACTATTTTTCCAGATAAAGACTAATGAAAATATCCTACTCTTCTGCCAGCAGCTAACGCATACCCTTTTCGTTGATTTCTAGGGTATTCCTTAACATTTTCGTAATGAAACACTTGACGTATCTGATTCGTTCAACTTGACAGTCGCACAACAACAGCAATATTTGTATATGAATTTAAATTGTCAAGTAAATGTTTATTAAACTCATTAAACACAATGCCAACAATTTTAGTACACTGTCCAAATGCCCAAAGCTTTGCTTCATTGACTTTTATGCGCGACATACGAGAATTGACAAATTTTTCACATTTTATTGTTGTTTGCTGTGTTGAAAAGTTAATACGAAATACAAATTTATTTTCTCTTTAATTAATTATATATGTAAATGGAAAAATTTGCAAATTTGAGCAAGTCATTCATCAAGCAGCGCAAATTGAATAAAAAATATAATTGAAAGGCCTGTCTAGAGCTGCTGTTATCAGCAGTTGATAAGCGAGATGAAACACGGCAGTGGAGCAAGGAAAGCAACAGTAAATTCAGCTTAGCAACAACAAAACAAAGGAGAAGAGAGGGAGACAGAGAGAGTGGAATGGAAACTTTTAACTCTTTAAATACGTCAAATTAAAATTGCAGTTTTTGTTTTCCTGATATTGTGACGAATTTGCTATATCTTAGCATTAAATGAAATTAATAACAATAAACAGTCAGTATCAGCTCTATAAATTGAATGCAAAATGACACTCTAGGCCTATACATATACATACAAGGCATGAAGAAAGCCATGTGTAGTGGACTAGCGATAAAAGAGCGAAAGAAACACTCCACTTGAATTGTAGTACATAGAGAAGAAATTGCAATAATCGCACAATTAAAACGGTTATTAGTCATGCACACACTTGAAATCTCTGCACAAATGTTATCGTTTTATATGTTCACAATACTGTTATGATGATCACATAATAATATTAAATTTAATCGACAGTTTGTTTGTTTGTTTTTTAAGGGGAATTTTATTGAAATCCACGTAAATTTACATGATATTCAGCAGCTGCAAAGAGCGAACAGAAACCAAAACCAAAAACTGAAACAAGTTTTTGATTTTAAGTGTGTTAATAAATTTATTCGCACACACAGACGTACAATAGCACAATCAGACACTAATACACTCAAACAGACACACAGACGGGATTCGATACGAGACACACGCTTGCTTGATTATAAATTTCTCATATCAAAACAAAAAGCAGCTGTGGCACAGCAAAAATTACTCGGAACTCGCCAAAGACTGCAAAAAATATATAAAATATAAAAAAACAACAGTCGATGTCGATGACGATCGCGATCGCGATGACGATGACGACAAAAACAGCAGTTGGAAAGAAGATAAAATACACGTACTCGTAGCAACAACAACAAAATAACCCTATTCAAAACAAAAGATCAAGACAAATAGCAAAGCAGCAACAGCAGCAGCGGTGGCAGCGCTGTCAGCAGCAACAGCAACAGCGACGACAATAAAAAGAAACAAATAGGGAAATAAAAAAAAAAAACACACCACTTGAACTGACGATTCGAGACGTTGTTGTTACGCTCTTACACTCTCTCACTCTCAGTTTCTCACTCTCCCACACTCACTCTTCGGCTGTCACTCTTTTGGCTTGCCTTGCTCTTGCGTGGTTTTTGCTGCCCATTTTTTCATCGTCGCTTGCTCTTTGCTTGGCTATTTTTACAGCACACATCAAAAAATTAAATAAAGTTCACTAATACAATCATATGTCTGCACGCACACAAATACATTTACAAAGGGCACGCAACAGAAGAAAAAAAAATTTCTAAACGTTTTTGCTTTTCTTGTTGGACAAAAATATCAAATTTACCTTCTTGAGACACTTATTCCAGTTGTTGTTTTTCTGCTACACAATTAATAAGGTTATAAATCAGTTTTCATTCATTTGCATGTGCACAAAAATTTCTCAATTCAATTTTCCACATCGAATTTGTATGTGAAAATTTCTGTTGTACAAATTACACATACACACACGCACGTACACCACTCGCTCTGACCACATAGACTGGGCGGGAGACCAGCACAGTTACACTTTGGCTTCTGCTTTGAATTTATGTACATACAAATATGTATATATGTAGTACATATACAATTTTAGCTTCTCAATTAAATTTGATTTTCTCACACGCGCAATTTAGGCTTATTTTGCGCGACTTGCACTTTATCACTATTTTCCTATTCCAAGTGTTGGACACGTCCGTTTCGAGCGAGTTGAGAGAGTGAACTGAATGCAATATAATTTTCAGATGCTTCAGGCAGGCAGAATTTAGTTGCTCCCAAGCGCTGCTCGTCGTATCGACTAAGTCAGTAATGCCAACGACCCATATACCAGCTGTGGGTGCGAGTGAGGCAACTATATGCGAACGCAACACTTGTTCGTTTCCACTAGTTGTAGCTGTGCGTGTGAGAAGCAACGCGTATGGCATTGCTTACGCTCTCAGATACTTTCTGACAGCTGCGCTCTCAATTCTCAGATACTTTTCAGCTACGCTTTTTAAGAGAGTATCGTCAGACTTAAGAGCAGGTGCAGTTGCAATATATTAAATCAAAATATGTTTTAGTTTGAGCTCTATATATTTTTTAACAGGAAATGGCCAAAACACACGTTAATAAACTTGAGGATGCAGCTGAAGATTACAAAGGGATTAATTCGAATACAGCTATAAACTTGAATCCAACTGCAATATAAAGCAAATTTATAGCAAATCTTGAAATCTAATCACAAGTGTTTATTTTTGTAACTGCAACGAGCTCCAAGCACCAAACACCACAATATATAGCTTAATTATTTATTATTAGCTTATTAATGTGAATTCCATATTGACTATCCGTTTACGAGTCATAAATATTTATTGTACAAAATCTTAGCAAATTGTTTTTTCCTCTTCAATTTGTTTGCCCAATAAAAATTCCATTGCAAATATTTACTAACGGAAGCTAACCGAGCTAACGTGGCTAACAAGCATCTCATATTGCCCTCTCCACGCCTTCGAAGCTTCCGTGTCGTGGGGAAAGAGGCAAAGGGTGAATAGAGAGTGTAGACTGAAGGGGGTTGTGTTGGGGGTAGTCCTTAACTAATTAAATTGTGCTCTATGTGTACACAAACAGCTGTTTTGTTGACTAGCGAGCCACCTCTTATCGTTCAGATCTTATCAACCTTACGCCCCGTAAAATGCCAGGTTCTCCTATCTTTCGACTTCGCCTTCACCTTCATTCATATTCATATTCAAAGCAAGATCGATAACGCTAACAACTCTTTGGTTGA
Organism: Drosophila acutilabella; assembly: GCA_035046005.1. Lineage (NCBI taxonomy): Eukaryota > Metazoa > Arthropoda > Insecta > Diptera > Drosophilidae > Drosophila > Drosophila acutilabella. The sequence continues at coordinate 6,191,276 of JAWNOK010000024.1, read as the reverse complement.
TAACTATTATCTGACCATTTTAATCAATCTAACCTCCTGACTCTTTCCCAAACTCGCCTTCTTCTTATGCTAAACTTCCCCTTAACTCTATATCCCCTTCTTAAATTGTATACAACTCTCTTATTTCTTCGCTAAGTTCTTTAAGATCACTATTCTCTTCTGCTCCTGTCAACATTTCCAATTGTGCCCTTCTTTAGTCCTTTCACAGATAAAATCTTCAAAGAGAGCACCCGTAAAACTATTATCTACAGCAGCGAGCGTTAGAGTTCCCTTACAAGCAGCTTAAGTAGTGTGCGTGAGAAAACTTGACCTACAGCTCACACACACATGCAACAAAAGGAATAATAAAAGAGACACTTTACAGCAGCGAGCAGCAGATATCCCTATAAGAGCAAGTAAAGTATTGTGCGTATACTTGACCTACAGCTCTGCAGATCATAGGACACACGCGCACACATAGAAGGAGACAGCGCAGTTATTGAAAAAAGAGAAATTGAAGCAGCGTTCCTTTGAGCATAGCAAATAAAGAGTGCGTATGAAGACTTGACCTAGAGCTATCAGTAAATATTATTGCATATTAATGTCTGTTATGCCAGCTGGAATTTTAATAAAAAAAACATTTTGCTTCTATTTAATATTTATTTAAATTTTAAAAATAATTTACTGTGTAATGCAAATTTCTGGGGTTTTCTACGCTGAATTAATTCTTAACATTCAATTATTTTCTCTTTATATATTATATTTAGCTAATTGGTGTGACATTAAAATATTCAACTGTTAATAAAGTGTATATTTATAGTTGTTATTATAAAACTAACTTAAGCAATAACTTATTAATTAAGTGGAAACTTACAGTCTCAGATGTGGTTCCCCTGGAATGATATAGAATATATTTTTAGAGCCTTTAGCTTACGAAAGAATTACCCATCCAAAGGCCGTCAAATTCTTCTGTTTATGGCAAAGTTCACACCACGGAATGAAAGAAACGTGGTACTCGCAGAAACAATTGTAATTGCAACCAGTCAAACAGTCAGTCGGTGATATCGCCACAAATAATAACAGAATCGCGTGAATCGCGTGAATCGCTAACAAGCAATACATATATATATATCTATTCCCGTCTAAACAAGTAAAAACAGCACACTCCTTTGTTTTTCTGGCCACGTTCCGGATATAAAATTGATGGGGAATTGTTTGGCCTGTCAGATAATGTCAGAGCTGACGAAGAAATGTTAAACTGAGTGACGCAACAATTTCATATTTTTACATCAAAGAGACAAAAATAGATAAGAGACATAGGCGCGTGGGCAGCTGATAAACAAGGACAGAGTGAGAGACAGATTGCGAAGCTTGCGTAAGTAGTGTAGCAAGAGCTTTGCCTGCCTCTTCTACCCAATCACTGATAAGCAGAGCACTGCTTCTTACATTAATAGATAATTTGCTCTGGCGTGCAGAAAGAGAGCCCTTCCGTCTGCCACAGGGGTTTCTCTTTAGCATTGAAAGCAGTTCACATTTAACATTTAAGCTTGGAGCCCAAGGCTCTTTAGATTGTTCTTTTGCTTTTTCTATCACCAAACTGCATTGTAATTTATTCGTTGCGAAGCGCAGCTTCATGGTGCTCTTTGACCCTGGACAGTACAGCGGCAGAGCAGCCAAGTGGGCGCCGTTTCAATTGTTCAGTTCCATTGTTGGCAGAATTTGCATCCTTGACATTGCCATTGACATTGGCTTTTGGAATGGAGGCTTATAGTTGCTAAAGGACTTGTTGTTTTTTTTATAAGCACTCAAGGCTGCAGAGTGTGCCTAGTGATGACAGGCCAAAAGTCGTGACACGTGAGAGCGAAAGAGAGAGCAGATCCTGTCACATGCACAGCTTGCTGTTATACGCACAGGCAATTGCACTGCTTGCTTTATGACTTGTAGTGACTTTGCACTGCTTACTGATAGGCTTGCATGCAATGCTTTAATCAACTCAATTTAAACAAATTTGATTTGTTTATTCAAATATATTGGAAAATTCTACATTAAATTGACGCTGATTAAGTTTAATTGGTTTCATTAGCATGTTTCAATTATTCGTCAGGCACGTGATTCACGATCGTTCATTAGTTCGTAGCTCGCGTTGTTGTAAAGTTTTATTTTTAATTATTTTACAAGTATCATTATTTATTTGCCTACTTAAGCACAATATTCATTTCTGTTTATTGCAAAAAAAAAGAGAAAAAATTTATGTTGTGTTTGTCAGTCGGAAAATATACGCTATATTTAAACACGCTCATTATAATATTTGTTTAATACCCTGTAGACAAATGGTGTAATGGGTATTTGGGCTCACATAAAAATATATTAATAAATATTTTTTTAACTAATTTAAAAAAAATTAAATTTAAACTTTGGAATGACTTAAATCTCAGTTTCAATTCACAGGGTATCACCCAGTCGAGCTCACTATGGCCCCATTTGCGTTTGTTAGTCATCAGCGCTGCACTGTTTGTTGGCCCGGCCAATTCAGCTGTCAGAATGAGTGAAGGGAAGCTGTCAACCACAGAAACCGCTTAACGGTCTTAAAGGGGCTGGAGTGGGCGTGCCCACGTTGTTGACAAGAGTCTAAAGGAAATCTATAATTGGATGCAAAGAAATTTGCATTTGCTTTTACTTATAGACACGCTGTGTGAGAGAGAGCTTTGTGTGGGGCAGCAGCACCTAAAAGGGGCGTGGCAATTACAAGGATGTGAGAAACAGGTGGCAACTCAAGGACAAGGTCGTTGCAAACTGCAGTTGGCATGGCTTGAGAGAGGAGAGAGCAGAACAGAGCAGAGCTGGCTTTGTGGCAGGTAAGTTTTTCTATCTCCCTTTCTCTCTACCTCTCCCTCTCTACCCTGTTTCTCATTATTCCTTTTGCTTACTTTCTTGCTCCTTGTCATTAGCTAATTGAAAATTGGCAGCAATGTTGTTAGTAAAAGTCGCTTGAAAATAGCTAGAACTGGCTGTAAACAGCTAAATCAAATTCAAAAGGTTTAAATGAAAAAGTCTTCGATTTATGCACTAAATAAATGGATTTGTGTTAGTTGTTTTTAAACCGCGTACTCAAAAGATGAGTACGCTGTATGTTTGTCCGTCCGTCCGTATGAACACCAGGATCTTTTAAGCTACAGAAGCTAGAGCCCCGAAATTTGGAATGAAAGTCCGTCCATATGTCAGGCAGGTTAAGTTTATTTTAAATTTTTGCCCCTCTTCCTACAGCCACCGAAAATTATTTATATTTGTTATTTATAATTGTTAGATTTGCTACAAAATAATTCACAAGTTATTAACCAGCTTAAGCAGACTCCCACTCTCTGCGCTAATTGCGCTCAGAGATCTCTGCCAGCAGAGCACACGAACGGTTTGTGTGTTTGTTCGCTGCCGTCTCTAGCGCACACACTCTCAGACACCCGCTCTGTATTCAAACTGCGCTCAGAGATCCCTGCCGCTGTTTGTGTGGTTGTTCGCGGACGCCAGCAGAGCACACGAACGGTTTGTGTGTTTGTTTGCTGCCGTCTCTAGCACACACACTGTCAGACACCCGCTCTGTATTCAAACTGCGCTCAGAGATTCCTGCCGCTGTTTGTGTGGTTGTTCGCGGACGCCAGCAGAGCGCACGAACGGTTTGTGTGTTTGTTCGCTGCCGTCTCTAGCACACACACTCTCAGACACCCGCTCTGTATTCAAACTGCTCTCAGAGATCCCTGTCGCTGTTTGTGTGGTTGTTCGCGGACGCCAGCAGAGCACACGAACGGTTTGTGTGTTTGTTCGCTGCCGTCTCTAGCGCACACACTCTCAGACACCCGCTCTGTATCCAAACTGCGCTCAGAGATCCCTGCCGCTGTTTGTGTGGTTGTTCGCGGACGCCAGCAGAGCGCACAAACGGTTTGTGTGTTTGTTCGCTGTCATCTGTGGCGCTAAAAAGGAGCACTCTCTGTTTAATGTTTCCGTATGCTCCCGCTCTCTACTCTCTGTAATTGAATTTAAATTACAGTCTAACGCTTGCTGTCGATTCTGATCGCCTGGTGTTTCACACAAAGAATTCTTCGATGTTGGCCATTCGAGGGTTTTTTTTTCTTTGACCGCTGCGATTTGCAAAGTCCAAAATCATTAGTAATTCTTGCTGAAATACCAGGCAAACAGAAAGATCAGCAGGTCGCAATGCAAAATTTTTTTAACGTTAACATTGAGTTAACATTGAATTAACATTAACATTGAATTAACGTTAATCATCATTAGCGTTAACATTGAATTAACATTAATAATCATTAACATTAACATTAATCATCATTAACATTAATATTAATCATCATTACCATTAACATTGATTATCATTAACATTAACATTAACATTAATTATCATTAACATTAACATTAATTATCATTAACATTAACATTAAGTTAACTTTAACAGTGAATTAACATTAACATTGAATTAACATAACATTTTCATTAATGTCGCTTTCTGCTGTTTATGTTCTCCTGGTGAATCAGTTAGAAAAATCTTCACTTTTAGCTTATCGCTGATGTTTTTCGTTAATCTATGGAGCTCACGAGTTTCACATATTTTAACAGAAATACCAAGCAAACAGAATTAACAACTGCTCGCTATTACTTTGTGTAAACTGGGCTCTTGTAAACTCTGTTGTTTCTTACTGTGGATTTCTTTTCGCCTGAGAATTCAACTGGGAATTTGCATATACCAGCTGTAATACCAAGCAAACAGAACTTTCAGTAGATCTCAGTACGGTACCATTATAACTATCCTCACCTAGTTTGATGCGGATCGGACAACTATAGCCTGTAGCTCTCATAGGACAAATTGGTTGAAAATTGCTCTTATGGTCTCATGTGGTCTTTGACTTGTTTAACTTGTTTTGTTAAACTTTTATTTGATTTTCTATATAGTTTCCATGATAGTTTCCAACTACTGCTCTCCGAAATTCTTTAAATTTAGCTATGACATTGGCTTGCTTTTATTGCCCCAAACGAAGTCTAACTGCGTGCAGAAAGGAAATCGTTTCCGTGTTTTGTTTTCCTTCACTTTTCCTAATGATTTTCATTTTCGCTTTTGAATTAGTAATACTAGATATTCAATTTCCATTTGCATTTTCATTTCCATTTCAATAACCACTTGACAGCAGTTCCACTCAGTGCCTGTCCATCTATCTACTCGTAGTATCTGATACCTAGTATCTGGTATCTGTTTGTATCTGTATCTGTAGCTGAGACGGATTCGTTTGCGTTTTTGTTTATTGAAAACACGCGCTTGTCGCTTATTTAATTGAAAACAATCGCCGAATTGCGACAACAATTGAAATATTGCAATAACAATCAAGTTTCACCTATTTGTTTGGACAATAATGCAATTGAGCACAAAATAATAATAATAGTAATAAAAAAAATAATAATAATAATAATGATAATAATAATAATAATAATAATAATAATTTTTTAATTGAATTTTGTTTTACTCAACCAACTCTTTTCTTAGTATACTCTTTTGCACAGGGTGTCTGCTAGTCTCATCCCTGTGCCATATTGACTTGTGTCTCCATAAAGCATTTTCCTCATAAAAATTCAAATTTAATCATTTATTTTAAGCTGAAACAGAAACAGAGACAGAAACATTCCTTAATCCGGGGACCTGTGGGACTTTGAACAGCGACAGAAATCTTTGGGAAATTTGCTGGCAACGTTTCTAAGAAATATTTAAAATGATATTAAAATACTTTAAATTATATATAGTATATAATTGTATATATATTTATATGTATAAGTATATTTTTGTATGTGTGTTAAGTAACAAGGCGTTGACATTGCAATCGCTGTTCGCTAAACTCAGAGGATTCCCGAGATGATGCTACCAAATTTACTACAGTGACCTTGACTTTGAGTGTTGATAGAAAAGTAGCAACAGATTTGGCTAGCAAGAGACAATGCGGCCAAAACGTCATGCTTTACCGGCAACAAACGACCACGAGCTAAAGCCGTGCACAAACACGATACCCGAAGCTCTTAAAGAATTGCGAAAGAACTGGTGGTCACCTCATCAGGAGCAGAAAGCAGAAGAAGTGAGTGAAGTGGGTGAAATAGGTGGTGGGTTTAGACAAGCGCCAGCAGGAAACAAGCGAATAAGTCTAGTAAAAAGTGTTTAAATAACTAGACGACAATTTTCAGTTAGGGTTAACACGCCTGGCAAAGATCCAGCAGTTCATATAGTAAATCTGAAAAGATAGATAAATACTTAAAAATCTGGATAAATAAATATGCATATACATATGTCTTACCATATATCTGCAGGCCCTTAGCAGACTTGAAACACCCATTGACCCTTTGCGTGCAGGGTCTAAGCAGAGGAATGCCGATTTTAGTTTAGAATTTGGATAAATCTAAAAGAGCGAACACTGACCATGCCAAACGAACTTTATTAGCAGCTGTTGCCAACTTGGGTCACCACACACCACCACATAAACACATACATACCAACTCACACACAGGCACACTGTGGGCGTTGTGGCGAATACTTGGCTAAATGCCAGCAATATATTCATGCCAACGGGCATCAGTTAGCGGCAAGGGCAGCAGCTACAGCAAACAGAAGCAGCAGCCGGCCATGAAGGCTTTGTGGATGCGTCACGCCCACTACGCCACACGCACACTATCAAACAGTACTCGTACTGCTGTGACAAGCAGTAACTAGTGACGTTTCACTGCTGGGCACTGGAATGAGTAAAGCAACAACAAATGAGAGCGAGAGATAACTCATGAGTTCTCTCTCTCTCTCGGAGCGCAGCAAAGCGACTGATCGTGTTCCTTTAATGTCTGAAGCAACAGCCGAAGACGCGTCGCTCATCAAATACACGAAGCGCGGGCAGAGACGTCGGCAGTGCGCTGGCTGGAAGGGACTGCATTGACCCTAGTAAGTATGCAACACTGTTTGTGTTTGTGTGAGTGCTTGAGGCTAAAGCACAAACAAAAAAAAAAAAGAGGGAGAGAGAGAGTAAAAGCGAGAGAAAGAAATTCATGACCCAATGAGTCAATGTCAATAGTAGATGCCAATGACAGCAAAGTCGTGTGGCCCACTTAATGTGCACACAGACAGACAGCACACCCACAGACACACAGACACAGAGACTCACTTAGCTCATGAGTAGGCAAAAGTAATGCATTTCTTTTTATTCATTTCATTGCATTTTATATAATTTTCCCTTTTTTATAAGCTTTTTGGCAAACGGAAACAAAATTGCGACGCAAATATATACAAAATCAAGACAGAATGATAGAGTCGCCTCTCAACTTTAGGATACCCGTTACGCAGTTTTAATATGTTGGGCGCTACTTTATATATGAGGCACAACATATGGCAGCTACAATATAGAAGTCCGATTTGAATGAAGCTTGTTCAGTATATTTATGTTATTGGAGAATGTATTCTGTATAAGCTATGGTAAAATATGCTTCTAGCTGCAGAGTTAAAATTAAGCTGAAATACCAGGAAACCAGAATTGTCAATAGGGCGTAAAATAGCAAAATAGTAGGCCACTCAAGGTATTTAACAGTTAACTGTTATTTCTCTTTTTACTATCTTCTTTCACACACTTTCAAGCTCTCGTTCTCCTTGCTAATTGTAGTCAGAGATCCCCGCTGCTGTGTGTGTGAATGTTCCTTGACGCCAGCAGAGCTCACGCACACACTCACAGTCTTTCGCTCAGTTGCTGTTAGTGTGAGTGTTCATGGCAACTGATGTTGCTCTGCCGCTGTTAACTCACTGTCAGTCGCTTTGAGCGCGCTCTCTCACATTCAACTATCTCTCTCTCTTTTCGTTTTCTTTGCTGTTTGCGTTCGTCAGACTTAACAGTCGCCAACAGAAAGAAGCTTGCTCGACTGATCAAGAATATACATGCTTTATGTGTATGGGCCTGCTACTCCTCCTTCTCACTGTTACACACATATTAACTAAAAGAGTATACCCTTTTACTCCACGAGTAACGGGTATTCAAATTCATTTACGACGAAACTAAAAATAATGCTACCAAATCTGCAGCCAGACTATTAATATAATAATAATATACCATAAATATTTGTGTGGCGACGTATGTACACACATGTACGTGTACTTAGCTATAGAAAACAAGCACACATACACACACATACTCATACATACATTTGTAAATACATTCACGCTTATGTGGATCAAGTTTAATTTAATGCCAACGATAAGAAAAATAAATAAATACAAGAATCGCATGCAAATAGTGCAATCAAAGACAGGTGACTTGCTAATACCCTACAACATGTTCTATGCATAAATATGATTGGTAGGCTTTTATACCCTTAATAAGCAGGGTATGCCAACTGGCAACGAAAGCAAAAACATTTTGCAATTCATAGTGTGAGTCGTTACAAAGGAAACTCAACAAAATATTGTTTTCTAAGTATGTTTATACATAAATTGGATTCATATAGCCAAGTAGTTATATTATATAGCGGCGACTGCAGAATCGCAATGAATCTGTTTGTTTTTCTTTTCAATTGCGTCAATGGCAGCTACGTTGAACTCAGAAGCGATTTTCAGAAAGGGGGCGGGTCTCTAATCCATTTCAAATGCCGCAGAATCAAGAAAAGAATTCACTCAGTGCGTATACGTAATCAGCTGACTGTTGACTGCTGACTGTGTATTTAGTTCCTATTCTCCACAGTAGTAAACTCTGAACAGTTTTACAGATTCCTCAACTCATCATTCATCTAGTCCGCAGTCCCACGATTCGCTTTCGATTTCTTCCGGCAGCTTCAATGACATAAACAAATTCATTTGTTGCTGCTTAGTCAGCCAAAAGTGCGACTAAACATAAACAAATTATTGAAACAATAACAAAATTAGGGAATTGGCACAAAGGGAACAAAGTTTCAGCATAAATCAAACCGCCCTGAAAAACTAATGATTAATCTAATGACGTGATTAATTTACTCTGCAAACTACCAAATTTATTTATTATTTATTACTCAAGCTAGAAATATTTCCATGTTTATTAATATTCGTGTTCCTCTTTTCGTGTATTTAAACATCATGTTAGGCATTTAATTATTATTATAAAATGAAAGGAATTTTCCTTTGAGAGCGCAGCTGTGCGAGAAACATGTTGAAATATTTTACTATATTTTCTGGGCTGTCAAATCAATTAAATTTGATATAATTTAGCAAGTGCGATAAAAACTAAAAATTACCACACTCGTTATATATTTAATTACACACTGCACACACATATAAATGGCTATAAAATTTGTTGGCTTATTTATAAGCATTTAGAATTTCAAGTATTTATTTTACAGCACTCGCACATGAATGTGGATGTCGATGTGAATGTGGCCTGGTCAAAGAGACTCATGGGTTTTTGTGCCTCAAAAGCTTTTTGTGGGCTTGCGGACTGCGGGCTGTGGGCTGGGACTCAAAAGTTCAAGGACGCTTCAGATTCCATTTGTATAAATTCAAGGAAATTGGGGTATAAACATTCCATGCGCTGCTTGCACACTATACCCTGCCTAAGGGTTAATGCAGCAAGCAGTTCAGTTCGCACACTACGCACTGGTCAATGCAGTTGATCTTATGGGTACAAAGTGGTACCGAATGGAAGAGAAAATTGTTATATATGCTACAAACTGGCACTTGGTACTTATAATTTGTACCTATTTAAGCAGAGTATTTGCTAGTCAAGCAGTTGCTTATTTTTAGCTCATGTTGGTTATTTGAGATATTTTATAAAGCAAACAAATTGAAATTTAAAGCACTCGCAACTAGCTGATATTAAATATTTAACAAATACGTTTTTTACCCAGTACACAAACAACAGATAAACTTATTTAATTGAATGTTAACTAGAAGTCACGCTAAATTCTGGGAATCCAAAGCGGGTTTTTTGCATTATCGATTTTAGGTACACAAACAACAGCAGTTTATATGAATGTGTGTGTGTTTGATGGTAAACAATTTATGCTGAGGTTCCTAATTATTTCAATACCAGGTATTATCGCCGACAAACCCATCTCGCAAGGAGTCCAAAGTCACGCACTTTGGTAAACAATTGGAGGGGAAGTTCCACCCCTTACCCCTGCCCTTATAGGCTAAGTAAGTCCCTATCTTATCTAGATAATAAGCGCCGTGTCCGTCTAGAAACTGTCGTCATTAATAAATTGATGGGTTTTCAGCGCTGTCAGCAGTTTTACATTATTTAATGGATGCGCCATGAAATTTCTGCTAATTAATAATAATTATCAAATTGGACAATAATATTGACACTGGTAATCCAGATTGCTAGCCGATAATTATTTATAGACTATTTAAAACAAATAAATTTATATGTCTAGGCATATTTAAGACTCCTTACCGCTCAAGTTATTATTGATGCATCATTCAAATTACAGGAAAATACACAAATTATTCAACTGCGTTGCAGATTTTGTAAAAATTATCCACAAAGTACGTAATTTGAAATGTGTCGTTTGTTTTCATGCTGCGCATTAGTTGAGACGACGCACTTGGGGTAGTTGGGGCACCTGGGGGCACTTGGGACACCTGGGACGCAAGCAGAGCCCGAAAACAAAGCTAAACAAACAGTTCTGACTTCACTTAGTGCAGGCACTTTAGCTGTTTTATAGCTAGCACTCGCTTGTCTGAAAAAAAATAAATTTAAAATTGTTAATTCTAATTCAATCTATACACTTTTATAATATTTTTATTTTTTTGATTATAAATTATTAATTTAAAGTTTTAACTCTCAATTAAAAATTATACTAAAATATAAATTTAATTGTTATGATTTTATATTTGTCGCTTTAAAATCTTGTCTAAATTCTAGCTTATTTATAAATAAATAAAAAAAATATATATTTTAATTAATTTTTAAATAATTCTTATTCAATTCTTAAATTACTCTGCGCTTAAATTTTTATTTATTTTTAAAAAATTATAATTTTTTAAATCATTTAAATTTTTTATACTTACTCTAACTTTAAAATATATGCCAGTCTGATCCAGTTTATAACTACCTATAATTCTTATTTATAGCATTTAAGTATTTTAAAAATATTTCTAATTTTTTTAAGTAACAAATTTTTAACTGCTAAAAGTCTAGCTATTTATGGCTGTCAATTTCTATTTGCACTGAAACTTCACGGCTGCGTCACCAGCGAAGTGCGGAACTGCGTCTCAGTTCAACTCAACTCGTCTCAACTACAGTTGGGCCTCTTTATGAAGGAATCCAATTACAGTGGTCGTTAGGCAAACTTTGTAACCGAAGTCGAATTAACACATTTGCTGGGCTAATTACGCTGGTGACGAAAGCAGATGCCAATAAAATAAACGAGTATTAAATTTAAGATACAATTTAAAGACTATGCTTTGGGTCTAAACACAATATAAGACCCATTTGTCAAATGGGTATTACCCAAGTGTTATGAGCCACATAATCCCGCGTAGACAACAAAGAGAGGCAACTGTCCCAAGCACCTGACACGTGTCTCTGCGTAGAATCGATGAGACCAGAGACCTTGGATTGATTGCTGACGTTTCTTCTCCACGATTCTTCCACAAAGAGGAATGCTGTAATAACCAGAAAAGCGAACACAACAAAAGCGGCTTAAATGTGAGTTTTGTAAACAAATATGTTATCTAGTTAAATGTAATTTTATTTGCAATTTTAAAAACAGTTTTTTAATTTTAGTTTTAGTTATTAATCAATGCCCAACAATGAAAACCAAGCCAACCAAGAATTACGTAGTCTAAAACATCCAGTTCGTTATATCAAAATGAAGAATAATATAAATGAATTAACCACTGGTTAGATTACTTATTTTAGCCACTTGGCCACAATGCCAATTTGGCTCTTACATGGTCCAAATATATATATATATATCCACATAGCCATAAAAATCTACTATAAATACAAATATCAATTGATTACTTACAAAACATTTAGCACTTCACATCGAAACGAAGTGAGAGCTCTGTTCTTAAACTAAAACTTATTAACTATTTATATGTATCTGTATTTGTATTTATGTATACGGCAATTAGTTAGTTACTATGATTATTATTTTACAATTTTGCTCGCTCGCTGTGCATATAAAAATTCGAGAGATGGCGAGCGATGGAACGAATCTACTATAAAAACGAAGCTACAAATGACAGACAACTAGGATTGCAATCGATCTGAGAACTAACTGTATATATGCATATAGCTACACATACGTAGCTATAACTAGTACAAAAATATTTCAGTATTTATTATTGTGTGCATTGAATCTACATGCCGAGCAGACACTCGTTGTTGCCGATAGCGGCAAACTGCGCGGGCTACGCTTGCGTCACAAAATACATTTCCCCGGAGGAGCCAACAACCACGGCATGTGTATCACCAGGAGCACCTCCAGCGCCTGTTAGTGCACTGGGTGCTGCTGCTATAATATTTGATATATCGGTGCCATTGCTGACAATGCTAACGGCACCGCTGAACGCTGCATTTGAGCTGGTGGCAATTAGTTGATCTCCAGCATTGCTGCTGTGATCCGTATTCTCCACATGCTGCTGTAAACTGTCTATGTTGTCATAGAGTGTGGAGCACTCTCCACACTTGTAGAAGGGTTCAACGCATTCCGGATGCTTGCGCTCCACGTGCCAGCGCAGATTGGCCGCATTCGAGAAATTCTTGCGGCAATTGGAGACGCCACAGCAATAGGCACGCTGCTGATGCGTCTGTCGGTGTCTGTAAAGAATCGCCTTCGATTTGAATGTGCGATTACAGATATTGCACAACGGTGTATTCGTCTCAGCATCGTGTGTCTTCATGTGCATGCGCAGCATGCCTGGTCCCTTAAAGCTCTTCAAACAGATCTCGCACTGCGGCTGCTTCTTACAGTTGGCCCGTATCCAGTTTGTGTGCGAATGCATGTGATTCTGCAGGCCCTTGAACTGTCGGAACTCCGTGCTGCACAAGTGGCAAATGTAGCGACCGGAGCCCAATGGAGATGTGTGTTGTCTGATGAATTCCGTCACAAGATTGGCATCTATCTCGTAGTTGTCATCGGCACCTGCTGCTGCAATCACTGAAGCCGTTTGTACCAGTTGACGGGAGTTGGCAGCGGCCAATTTGCTGCTGATCACGGGTGGACTTGGCTGGTGATGATTACAGGGCTGATCTACCGCTGGCTGTTGCTGTGAGGACTGTTGTTGCTGTTGTTGGTTACCACGACGTGCTCGCTTTGCTGCACTTGGCGTGGGACTGGGTGTGCTGTTCACTTGCAACGGCGGCGCCACCAATGTGTCCTGGCTGAACTCAACCACTGCATTCTCCAGCGAAATGCTGTGCAGCTCAACGGACTGCTGTTGTTGCTGCTGCTGCTCGTGCAATTGCTGCTGCTGGGGATCGACATCGATGAAGGCGTGCTCAATGTCACTCGCACTGACTTCGCCATCGTGTTGCTCCATTATCGCATAGTGCAATTCATCATCAACATCGCCACCGAGCACACCGTGATCCTGATCATCTGTTATGTATTCACAATCGTCCGCCGGTGTCATGTCTTCGCCATCGATCTCTCCATCTCCATCGTCCAGCATGTCCTCATCTTCTAGTTGGACCTCTTCAATTATGAAGTTATCCTCGTCTTCATCTTCGTGCTTGACACCTTCTTCGTGTTGCAGCAACTGCTCGTCAAAATACTCGAGTTCTTGATCCTGCTCCTGATCCTGGGTTTCGCTCTGCGTGAGATCCTCGTCAATTAACACCTGATGATGGTGATGCTGCTGATGTTCCTTTAGAAAGTCTTGCTGCTGTTCATCGTCCAGCACAATCGTTTCAAATGTATGACCCTTTCCGTCCAGCTGCTCATACACCTCGTCCAATTCCTCGTCATCCATTTCGCCATCGTCCAGCAGCTGCACATCTGCATCCGCCAACGACGCCCCACTACTCGCCGTACACATCTCCGACGCACCATTCGCCGTGTTAACCGGCGCCAAGGTGTGTCTCTGTGGCACTAGCTGAACCAATTGAAGCGTCTGTGTGCCATTTGGCTGCTGCACAATTTGCAGCGTTTGTCCGTTGGGTGCCTGCAACAATTGGGGCAGGAATTGCGAGTGTTGTGGTGCTGCTGCTGCATTCTGTGCCGTCGTCTGTGGAGCTGTGCTAATGATTTGTGCCAACTGCGGAGTCACAATCTGCGTCGTTATGAATTGGCCATTTGGTAGAAGGATTTGTTGTGCTGTTGTTGTTGGCAGTAGCTGTGCGGGCGCCGGCTGCAGTGTGGGCAGCTGGATTTGTTGTATTTGCGGTGGTTGGTGTTGATGCTGGTGGGTCACTAGCGGAGGAGGCGGTGCCGGTGGTGCTGGCTCCTGTAGCAGCTGTGTTGCCTCCAATTGTTTTTTAGACTGACGCGAGGATATTTTACGCATGAGAGGCTTTAGTTTAGTCTTCGGCTGTAATTCAAAATATAAGTAATCATATATTTAATTAAATGTATTCATAATCACCTTCGGTTGCTGCTGTTGTTGGGGTTGTTGTACCAGGAAAATTGGCGACTGCTGTTGTTGTTGCTGCTGCTGTTGTTGTAGCTGTTGCTGTTGTTGCAGAATTTGTTGCTCTAATTTTGTTTGCTGCTCCTCGAGCATTTGCTGCTGCTTAAGTTGCTTCTGCATCAGCTTCTGTTGCTTGCGCTCCTGCGGTGTCAGCGACTCATCCTGTCCGAGACGCACCGTAAGGGTTCTGATATATTCCTTCAATTCCTTGTCACTGCGCTCCACAAGCGTCTTGAATGCATGATTTCGACTGACCGCATGGACACACTGTACGCAGATTTTGTCGGGCCAACCCTCAATGGGTTCGACTCGTACGCTGGTGCAATCCATTAGCATTTCTGGCACCTTTTCACTAAACAGGGGACGCATTTCCTTGCGCTCTGATATACATACACGACAGATTTTGTCCAATTCCAGTACCTTCTTCCTGTCCATCATAACTGGAGCTTCACTATGTATTATAATTGCAGCTTCCTACTAAAAGTAATGAGAGATTTAGAATTTGTTGTTTGACAACAGCAGCATTGTATGAGTAACTCGCTGATAAGAAGCAATTTCAAATTTAGCGCCTTAGATATTCTGGCAATACCATGAGTAGCAAAACAGTCTGGCAGCTCATTGATAAGGGAGCAAACGAGACGACTATACTGCGAACACGACACGACGACGACGACAACTAGTTATACATAATTTAGCATCCTAGTATTGGTGCGAACGAAAAAACATATTTTAACTACTTTCGCAGCAAACGACACAAATTTATTTTGATTCTTTTTCATGTTATTTATTTTATATACAGCGATTTTTTGCTCATACATGTTGCACACTGTTTCAAGGCGTTGATATACGCACTTCACTTCTTGCTTACCCGAACAATATTTATATAATTTGTGTGGGTTCCCTTCGTCTTTGCACAATATTCCACATTAAATTCGTTTTAAATATGGCCGCGTCACACGATTTCCAAATGAAAAATGCAAAAATTTGACATTTTTAGCAACTAGCGCGAGTTTGTTTTGAAACGATGCGAAACAAAAACAAATGGGGCACCAGTTGGTTATTCTGGCAAGTAAATGAAATAACTAGACTTCGACCAGTGCCAAATTAATAAAAATTCGATGAATGAAATTTCTCTGCAACCGCAATGGTGCTGTTTCTGCTTTTGTCTTCTTCTGTCGACTGCAGAATGCGCGAGGCAGCTGAAACGACGACTACCCACACACGCGCGTCACACATATATAGCTCTCTTTTTTGTTTCGCCCCGTCTTCTGCTTGTGTGAGTGAGATATGCGTATGTGGCGTGACCGTCACAAAAGTGCTGCCAACTCGCTCATTTTGATAGCCTTTAAACGAAAATTGGGCGCCAATTTTAAAACTTAATTTAGTTTCGTATATATTTTTCATATTACATAAACTAATAAAATAAATTACTGGCTATAGAATTTCAATTATCAATTAGACAATATACAGTAATTAATTAACAGTTCAACAAGTATTATGCATAAAGTTTCCATTTTGTATATTGCAAAATACTGCTTTAAATTTATTTTAAGTATAGTTATCTATCTGTCTCTCTATCTCTTACTCTCTTCCTCCCTTGTTCTTCCTTTATTGTGGGCTGACATAAGCTGAATGCTATACCAGTACTAGAGTGTGTGGCAACACAAATATACTAAGTGCACTCTACACTTGTGATTGTTTTTTATATTAAACAAATATAATACGCAAATGTAGAGTAAAGTTCATGTTTATTGCAATATTCCTTTTTAAAAATGAACACTTGTAACGCTCAAATACGATTTTAAATGAATATCTTCATTGGTGCTGGTAATATAAACTATAAAATAAAAAACAAATAAAGGAATGCTTAATGGTGAATAACAACACTTATGTGGCTTTCATTATACGATATGGATTTAAATATATAGTAAATGGGCTTTTGTAATGATAATAAACGATTTGTGGTCCAGCAAATAAATCGCACTCAACAGACCATTAAATTCACTTCTTAAGCAGTTTATGAACTTCCTTGTTCTGTCCAATGATTTTGGAATCCACAATTTCGATTTTATAATTCATATTGTCCAACAATTCGTTTTGCGATTCAATTTCCGTTCCCAAATCGGTGGCCAAGAATTTCAGTCGTGACAAATTATCGCACATATCATCGAGATTCGATTCCAACTGTTGCTGAAAAGGATCAGCACGTTTCTGTTGCTGCTGGGCTTGTCGCTGCTGAAAGGAACTGGCATCGCCACGTATACGAGTAGCCGGATGACTCTCATAGCGTTCCGTTGGAGACATTGGTGCTTTTGACATGCCACCATCATATGATGCTCCTGCTGATGCACCTGCGTTACAGTTGGTTTCCTGAGACGATTGACTGTTGGTGGGTGATCCAGTGGTCGGCGGAGGAGGCTGATCACGGCTGCCGGAAAGATAATTCTTCAGACCACCAAAGACGCTTTTCAGTCCATTTAAATGACGTTGACTAAATCTCAAGGTCGAGTTAATCTCATCCAATTGATTGGAGGTCTTTTCCAGCTGTTCCCGTTGTCTGGCCAACTCCACGGCTGTTGCTTTACCGACCTCCTCAGTTTCATAGAGCAAACCTATGATATTATGAATATTTCAATTATAATTAACAACTGGTAACGCCCCCCACTTGTAATACATACCCAAACTTTTCTGTGTAGAGTCCAACGTGCGCTGTTCAATTTCTCTCCGCTTCTCGGCATACGCCTGTCTTTGAGCAGCCACCGAGGATGATGTGGATACATCGTCATCGTCATTATCAAATGGATTCGTACTACGCTGTGGCTTAGGCTTATTGTTTCGCGTATTTTTCAGAAACAAATCGTCATCTACATCCGCAAGCTTATCAATGTCAAAATGGTCGTTTACTGGTTGCAGATAATTGTTGGCCATTTTGGCTTGCTTTGACGATTATATGTAGTTATTTAGCAATTTCAAATTATTAATTTTGTTTTTGTGTCTAATTTGATAATATTAAGACTTTTTCTTTGTTTTTATTAATGTTTCTTATTGGAAACACTATCGTTATCTTAGTATTATCGATATTCCATGTCACGATAGGTAATGACACCTTTATCGATTATAGAGACGCTGCAACCATGCTCTGTTATTTAACCGCTGTTAAATTCAAATTTGAAATGTAATTTAAGTTACTGTTGTATACAGACGAACAAGACAATTTTTTTTATTGGTGGCTGTAGAAATGTGTTACCTTGTAATGGTTAACGAATTACCTTTAATTTTTGTAAAATCTAATATTAAGACAATGCGAGTTATTAACATTATCATATGATATCGATGCCTGTTCATAAGAACGAGCTCGTGAACGACAAATGGAGACTCAGCTAGTTCGCTCAGTTAGTAAGTCGTTCTAGACGGACTGCCCTGTGTCCGCAATTTTTTATGTCGTTTTAAATCATAGAAAATTGTTTAAACAAAGGAGAAAAATCAAATACTGAATATCACGAAAACCGAAATTGACTGCGTAAAAATTAATAGATACACAAACTCATTTGTAAAATGCGTTGTTATTTACAAATTTTAGCCGCGTCATGTGTCATCGTCACGCTTTTGTCAGCACAGTCGACAGCGGCGTCGACGGCGGCTACAAAAGCAGTGAAGACAGATGGAAAACTAATTGAATTGGATGAGGATAACTGGCAACTAATGCTACATGGCGAATGGATGATTGAATTGTAAGTAAAACAAAGAAGTCTAGGGCAATCGAAAAAATAGATATTTAACGCAGCCGCAGTTTGTGTGGGGTGTAACCGGCATAAAGACGGCACCACTACAGCAACAACAGCGACATGAAGTAGCAAGAGGAAGAGATGTAGCAAGAACAACAACATCAACTTAGCGGGAGCTGGTTCTGGTTCTATGGAATGTTGCATTCCGTTTTAATGTGTGTTGCACGTTCCTGATTGGCTGTATGGCTAATGCCTGACTCATGATCTACAGTAGCGATGCTTTTGCTATTTTGACAGCTGTTTTTAGCCACAATAAATACACAAATTGAATTAAATTTGGAAATGTAAACAATCTAGCCAACGTTTAACCGACTTAACCTAAATTAATTTTGAATTACGATTTTTTTTATACCCTTACAGCTTTGCTCCATGGTGTCCAGCCTGCAAGAATCTGGCGCCAGTATGGGAACGCTATGCAAACACAGCAAAGGATGTCAATGTCCATGTGGCTAAAATCGATGTTACCACCTCGCCTTCACTAAGTGGACGCTTCTTTGTCACAGCCTTGCCCACCATTTATCAGTGAGTATAACCTAGAAATGTCTATCCAAATGGGCTACTTCAATTTGAAACTCCTTTTTGTTTTAGTGTCAAGGATGGTGAATTCCGTCAATATCGTGGAGCACGTGATGCCGACGCTCTGCTGTACTTCCTCAAGAAGAAAACTTGGCAGTCTATTGAGCCACTGTCCTCCTGGAAGAAACCCGACACGATTCACATGTCCTTGTTGTCCTATTTCTTCAAACTGTCGCATACTCTGAAGGTACGTTCCCCAGCTACTCATCCAATCATGTACGCACACGTATACGGAAGCTTATCTGTCATGATAATGCGAAAAGGTTAGATCGCCTGATCTATACGCATATTAAACGTGATTGAATTGGACAATTTAAGCTTCCGTGCGTGTGTATTGTTATTATCATTATCACTATGTGTATTGTGTATACTAATAGCACACGCAAAAACTCTTTAAGGATTTCAACGCACGTTTGCAGGAGGAATATGGATTGCCCACGTGGGGATCATATGCTCTCTTTGCCATTGCCACAATCTTTGTGGGCGCTGCTTTGGGTCTGCTGCTCGTTTGCATTGTGGACTTTGTGTATCCACCAAAGAAGTCGCAACGTCAAAGCTTTTCTGAGTCCCAGGACAATCTGGCTGGTGACCCCGAAGATTTGGCAACTGAGGAAATTGAAGATGATTTAGAGCCAGTTCCTGCTGATGACGATGAATCGAACAGCGATGATACTGAAGATATTCCAGCTGAAGATGATGAATCCAACAGCAGCGATGTTCCACCGGCTAGTGATGAGGAGGAACAGGAAATCAAGAAAAAGGAATCAACTGGCGACAAAGTGCCTAACAAGAAGACCGAATCGAAAGCAGAGAAACCCGAAAAGGCCAACAAACAAGCCGGCGATGAGGCGACAGAGATTGTGGACAAGCCCAGCACTGAGCAGGTCCGCAAACGAAAACCACGCAAGGCGGATTAAGTAAAGAGGAGTAGTTGGCCGTGGAAGTCCCTCCGACGGGTCAGCGACGAGAAGTGGCAACAAAAAAGACTAACATTACATTACATTAAACATAAAACGAACATGAAATGGAAAAAGAAATGAAACCTTTAACAAGATCTGCGAAATGTTGAACGTATTTTTGAGCAGCAAACGATGTTTGTGCCTGTTTTTATCTCTGTTTATCTTCACGCACAACACACAAGTAATAATAAAAATATATATATTATTTTCATGATGTCGCATTTAAGAAATGTTTTCCAAATATTATTATGGAAAACCCGTAAAATCTTTGATTTTAGCTGATGTCAAGATAATAATAGCACCTCATGTATTTCATAATTATACGAAAGAAGCGTAACAATAACTAAATTAATATTTAGCAACGTAACTTCATTATTTGCCTGGCAATTATTAAACTTTCTTATTTCTTGCAATTTATATTATTCTATTCCTAATGATTCTCAATAAAATTGCAAACTGTATTAAATTTGCGTATTACAAATGGAAATGTTTTGTGTCTTTTCTCGAAATCAAATGCAAAAGTCTAAAATATTCAAACTGAAATACAATAAAAGCGACCAAATAACATTTGAGCTATAAAATTCAACAATTGCAACGAGCAGAAAAATAATTAAGAATGCAAAATTAATTGTATATTTTAATAAATACTAAATATATAAAATGTATTTGTATGAATGTAACTGCAAAAGTTTTGGTAAATATAAACCTAGATAGAAGTGTACCCAAGAGACCAGAAGTTTTTACTGTCATTTATAAATTTACTACCCGAGAAGATCTTTTAAATCTCACGATTTATAATTGATCTATAAGAAAAACCAGATTTTTATTTATCAAATTATACATTTCTATACATTTATTTGTATTCAGTTTTATTTTAATAGCTTTAATTAAATAATGTAATTCCCTGCAATTTCGTTGTATTTAAAACTACAAATCATTTATATAGGTGTGTGTGTGTGAGAGAGTTAGCCAAATTCATAACGTTTTGCTTAAGTTGTTTGCCAAAATGAATAACTATTGTGTTTACACTGTTATTAGTATAAAAAGTATAAAAGATTACATTTATTTCATTTGCGTCTGCACTTAATATTGTTTAATTTGCCTGATTTGTTGCTATTATTCACTTGGCACTTGTGATTAATGAATTAACTGTTTTTTCTGTTGATTAAAAATGAGTTACAACAATTTGCATGTTTAAACAAATAACATTTTTAACAAATGGCTATGGCTATTGTTATGTTCGATTTAACGGTAGGGAGTTATAAGGGTTTTGTAGGTACTTGGTGTGTGTGTGTATAATTAATTTTCTATATATAAAATATATATTTGATATATATTTTTGTTTGGTTGTATAAAATTGTACTATTGCAGCGTATGGAGGAAGTTTGTGGGAAAGGATTCAAGGTAAAGGGGATTTAATGTGTGAGTGAGTGTGTGTGTATGTTTTCAAATACTTTAAGTAATTGGTGAATGTGTGTGTAAATAATTTATGATTTGATTTAGATTTGCAGTTAACTCGTATGTAGGATTTTGGTTTTGCAAACGCCAAATGCTTACACATAAATGTGCAAGTGATTTCTTGACAACAAAAAACAATTGTAATTACTTTAAATATTTAAAAAGCATTAATCGTGTGCATAATTCGTTGCAGCAAATGCAACTGAAAGCAAATTCAAAACTCTAACGGTTATCTCCAAACTCTTTTAAAATGGCAGCCAAGCAGCAAGCAACAAGTGTTGCCACATTACTGCAAAAACCATTTGGTCTTTTTTAGGACAATTCTTTTGCATTGCGCTTTCAGTGACATTTGTGGGTGGGGTGGTGTTTGGTAGCGTTGCCATTGTTGTAAAATTAACTTTTGTTTATGTTTTCTTTTTCGTTTCGTTTCAAAAAAAAGGCACACAAAAGGTAATTCTAAAACAACGCAAGTGTCTGTCTTAAAGTACTAAATAACTAGCTTGTTATATGAGGTATTTTGTATGTGTGTTTGCATATCGTTTGATTGTGGTGGAAATTTTGTCTGGCAAATTGATGAAATTTTGTAAACCGGTCTATTGCATAAAATTGCAGGTCCGTTACTTTGGCGCGCCTCAGATGCAGCACGCACAAAGAGAACGTGAAAAAATGTAGCAGTGAAAAAAAATGTACGAAGAACTAGTTGCCCGGGCTATGCAACAAAGTCGAGCGGCCGATTGAAGCCGCCCTTGCGATTCATATACTGACGATACTTGCGTTTAAGAATCACATGCACTTCGCCAACATCGTTGCCCTCGACTTTCTTGTTCTTGGTGGTGTCAAATGTGCAGAATCCCATTGTCTTGAGCATTTCAACCTCCTCTGGTGATTTACCCTCCAGGTCTGCCTCATTGATTTGCGGACGCTCTGCAGCAGCTGCAGCCGCTGAATTGTTTCGTGTGGCGCGACGTGATGTGGACGGTCCAGAACTGCTTCCTGCACCACGTGAACGGGATCTGTGAAATAATGAGCAAATTTTTTTTTGGTTTGTTTGATTGCATGAGTAAAGCGACAGCTTGATCTTAATGAAGTGGAAGTTGATTGCATTTAAATTAAGAGAAAATGAATTATATTTAAATGACCTTGGGTAAACTAGGCCAGAGCTTTTTGTAATATCGACGGTGAGGCTGTGAATTTGCAATTTGAGGATTTAATTATGAAACGTGACACCGCTTTGAGTGATGGCCACTGATATAGAATACAGAACTGGTTTACATTTTTTTGATTTCCTTGTATTTCGACAGACAGTTTACAAAAGATAACAATTTGTATGCGATTTGTTTTGTGTGTGTGTGTTTTGTTATTTTTCTTAAATATAAAAGTTAGAGCCGAATGCCTAGGACATTTCCTCAATTAGCGCTGCACGCAGCTTTGTTGTCACCGTTGCCGGCTGTGCTTGGTTCAATTTGAACACGCTGTCGATAACTGAAATTTCGGTTGCGGTTGTATTCATGCCCACAAACGATATCCAATCATTGACAACCATGCCAGCGGCCAAGACTTCACTACCGCGATTAACGGTGCCGGCGACAAGAGGAACTTGCAGCAGCGACGACAGCTCATCCTGATCCTGTATGCTAGTTTTTGGATGCACCATGCCACCCTGATTGCTCAGCACTGTGTAGGAGCCGACAAGAGTGTTTTCGGCAATAGTCTGTCGGAAGACTTCTACTTTGAGTACGTCTGCGATAATCTCTTCGGTTTCCTTATCCAAATCGGGATGAACCAAAGCCACATAATCGTTGCATGCAATCACATTGCCCAATGCAGACAGGCGCTCTTCAACACGCTGAATCTTTACGGCATCGGGTAAACTGTTTCGCAAATGCTGCAGTTCTTCATCTGTGGTGGAATGCGGCACGAGCAAACCATTGCGGTTGCCGACTGTGAGGCGTCCAATGATGCGGCAACCTCCAATGTTGGCGTGTATAACCGGAATGGTCTCTGCCAACTCAGCCTCGTAGGTGCTGTAGAAGGTCTCGGATCCTCCGATGGCCACCAGGCAATATGTGTTTGTTAATTTGCTGAAGACGCCAATGTCGTCATTATTTTCAAATTGTACGCGTAGTGCCATTTTGTGTTATTTCGAATTATTTAACTGTGTGCCTTGTTGATTCCTTTGGTTTTCAAACGTCGGACGCTGACTGTTCTCTACTTTTTAATCTATTTATGTATACAGCTTGCTTTATGTGATGAAATTCGCAAATTTCACTTCACGTGGTAATTTACTGAGCGGCTTCCGAAAAGAACAAATGAATAAGACAGAGCGAACTAGTGAACTGTCAAAACACACACACATTTATATACACAGGGTTGCATTGCGAAAATGTTTAAATACGGTTGCTGCCGTTCAAGCGAACCAGTTCTGCTAAATATTATTATTGCCACGCTTCATGATTAAGCTTATAATTAATTTAGTAAGTAAAAACGTTAGTACTTTATACTTATCGTTGTGGTTTGGTACACTACACTTGCTTATTCACCTCGAACGCCTTCCACGCACACGGTCCCTGTCACGGCTGCGGCTTCTGTCACGCTCACGATCACGTTCCCGGTCACGGCGATTGCTACTGCTCCCAACGCCGATGGCTTCTCTTTCTCTTGAGCGTCGTTCTCGTCTCTTTTTGCGCTCTGTGCGCTCCTTTTCCCGTCGTCTGTGTGCGGGTGAAGCTGGACTGCGACTGCGACCCATTTTATCCTTTTGTTATGTGTGTTATAAACGTATTGAATAATACAAAACGCCTAAACATAATAACGCGTTTTGAGTATAAGTTACACTCAATTTATAAGTTTTATCAAGTTTCACACACTCACCGTTGCCTAATGCTGTGTCTAGCTTAAATTGGGCGACACCGGCATTTAGTAAAAAGCGCTAAACTTAAAACTAAACTTAAGAAACGAAGCGCGTTCCTGCACACCCGCGACGCTGAAACCGACTGCAAATGGCCGCTGGCAACAACAGCTGATTACAGTTGGTATGCAGCTCAAGTTTGTTTTCGCAGTGTGACCGTTTCAGCGGTATATATTCGATTGATTTTAATTCATTCACAATTTACATAAGGTCACTCTGGAAGTATAATTTAAAAAAGCATTATTTTTGGCGGCAATATTTGTTAGTTTTAAGGGTGTGGATAAGCGAATTATTGTAACTTTTGCAAAATAAATTATAAAATTATTATGACATAGGGATATATATTTTCATTTACAAAAAATAAGTTCATAACATAACCCAGTTGAAGGTTATTAATGTTGTTGCCAACGTTCTTATTAATATTACAAATAATTTATATGTTCATAATTTACGTAATTAACTCATAATCTTATTTCTAGCGCCGGTTCAAATATGTCAACTAATAATAACAGCAATCGATGGCAATTAACATTCATGGAGTGCACCAACACATATGCAAATCATATAAAAACATATGTAATCAATGATCACCTTTAGCTGTTATCAGCAAACTATGCCATTAATTTGCTATGTTGTTGTTTATATGCGCGAATAAGCACAACAAAACACAACAACGAAAAATAGCGCGAACAGCTGTCGCCACCCGCAAAAAAAAAGCTCACTGTCAAAGCTTTTCTGTAGACGCTCGCACTCGCCGTAGCTCACAGTTGTTAATTTGCAGGCAGCGCCGGTGGGTGCGCAAGTTCTTTCCAATTATTTGATTTTCTTTTGGTATATTCTAAACGGCTTGCAAAATGGGAGACGCAATGAAGGTGGAGGTTAAGGACATTGATAAGCTGTTCGAAATGGATGGATATCTGAAGCCCCATGAACGTGAAATACGCCGCCGGTAAGTGACAACGGAGTGCATCTGTTTCATATCGTATAATCCGAAGTTTGCGCCGGCTGATAAGCAGATACTTGCTTGGAATAGTGCATACGAATCGAGCGTTTAATGTTTGTTTTTGTTATGTGCTGTTATAATCATATCAACTGCCTTAACACCGACACCAGGTGCAGTTTGAAAAAAAAAACTGCGTTGACCAATGTCACATGAAGGTCGTTAGTGTCTAATTTACTACTGTGTCTTCTGCGTGCGTTCGTTGTACTAATACTACTTGTACTACATGTGGTGAACATTTGGAGCAGCCGTCGCGCCATCTATTGGCCTTGACATAGAGCACTGAAATTAGTTTCTTCACGTTTGTTTTGGTTTCGCTATTCGCAGACATGGCATCCTACAGGAGTGGATATCGAAGATCGATCAATGCGAGGGCGGCATAAATGAATTCACGCAGGGCTACAACTACTATGGCCTGCACTTTCAACCCGACAATTCGGTCATTGCCCGTGAATGGGCACCGGGTGCCAGGGATGTCTATCTAACTGGTGATTTCAGTAAGTCAATTCCAATTGGAATCATTTCATTGAGCTTTTGTCACGGATCAACTAAGTTCACAATCGAAACTATCGATAAGTAATTTTCAAATTCCATCCACAGATAATTGGCAATGGGAATCGCATCCGTTTAAGAAGCTGCCCTACGGCAAGTGGGAGCTGCATTTGCCAGCCAACTCGGATGGCAGCGCACCCATTAAGCATCTCAGCGAAATCAAGGTCATCATACGGAACCATTCAGGACAACTTCTGGATCGTCTGTCGCCCTGGGCCAAGTACGTGGTGCAGCCACCCAAGGAGGCCAATCAGGGTGTCAACTACAAGCAGTATGTCTGGCAGCCACCGGCAGGAGAACGCTATCAACGCCAGCACGCTCGTCCTGCAAAGCCCAAGTCGTTGAGAATCTATGAATGCCATGTGGGCATTGCCTCCCAGGAGCCTCGTGTGGGCAGCTACGATGAGTTCGCCGATCGCATTGTGCCTCGCATCAAGCGCCAAGGCTACAACTGCATACAGGTCATGGCCATTATGGAGCATGCTTATTATGCTAGCTTTGGGTATCAGGTGACTAGTTTCTTTGCCGCCTCCAGTCGTTACGGTAACCCGGAGCAGCTGAAGCGCATGATCGATGTGGCCCATTCGCATGGACTCTATGTGCTGCTCGATGTGGTTCACTCGCATGCCTCTAAGAATGTACAGGACGGTCTCAATCAGTTCGATGGCACCAACAGTTGTTTCTTCCATGACGGCACCCGTGGCGAGCACTCACTGTGGGACAGTCGTCTATTCAACTACACGGAGCACGAGGTGCTTCGTTTCTTGCTTTCCAATCTGCGTTGGTGGCACGACGAGTACAACTTTGATGGTTATCGCTTCGATGGCGTCACTTCGATGCTGTATCATTCACGTGGCATCGGCGAGGGCTTCAGCGGTGATTACAATGAATACTTTGGTCTCAATGTTGACACGGATGCACTCAACTATCTCGGCCTGGCCAATTATATGCTACACAAGCTAGATCCTGAGGTCATAACCATTGCGGAGGTGAGTCATTAATTTATATACTTTAAGGTGTTCTCTAACAGTTGTGTCTTTCCAGGATGTCTCCGGCATGCCCACCCTGTGCCGTCCAGTGCCTGAGGGCGGCATTGGATTTGATTATCGCCTGGGCATGGCCATACCCGACAAGTGGATTGAGCTGCTGAAGGAACAAAGCGATGATGAGTGGGACATTGGCAACATTGTGCACACGCTGACCAATCGCCGCTGGATGGAGAACACGGTGGCCTATGCCGAGTCCCATGATCAGGCCCTGGTGGGTGACAAGACCATTGCCTTCTGGCTGATGGACAAGGAGATGTATACGCACATGTCCACGATATCCGATTCATCGTTGATCATAGATCGTGGCATTGCCCTGCACAAGATTATACGCCTCATCACGCATGCGTTGGGCGGCGAGGCGTATCTCAACTTTATGGGTAATGAATTTGGACATCCCGAGTGGCTGGACTTTCCACGTGTGGGCAACAACGACTCCTATCATTACGCGCGTCGTCAATGGAATCTGGTGGATGATCATCTCTTGAAGTACAAGTATCTCAACGAGTTTGATCGTGCCATGAACGAGACGGAGGAGCGCTACGGTTGGCTGCATTCCGGCTCCGCCTATGTCAGCTGGAAGCATCAGTCGGACAAGACTATCGCCTTTGAGCGTGCCGGTCTTGTGTTTGTCTTCAATTTCCATCCAACGCAAAGCTTCAGTGATTACCGTGTGGGCACCAACTGGGCGGGTACCTACCAGGCGGTGCTCTCATCGGATGATCCACTCTTTGGTGGCCATAATCGCATCGACATGAACTGCAAACATGTCTCCGATCCCTTGGGCTATGCCGGACGTACCAATTTCATTCAAGTCTATGCGCCTTCCCGCACCGCTGTGGTGTATGCACGGATTAGCGATTAATCAGACCAACTCCCCAGATTGTTAATATATATATATATATGTATGTATGTATGATATATATACTGATATGAATTTCAAAATTTAGCTATAGTTTTTGTTAATGTTACGAAAGCCATGAATAAAATGATTATAAACCCAATAAATTTAAATATTATTTTAATTCTTTATTTGCTTTGAATTTTTAAAATTGTATTTTTCTGTCGTTTATAATAAATATATATATATTTATATATGTATATAGTTCATTATTAATATACCTTTCTTTTTATACATTAAGTATTCTACGCATGTTGCTTAATTATTTGCTTGCAGTTTCGTTAATTCGTTATTACAACTTACAACTAATTATTAAACTTAGATTAATTTTTTTTTATTTTTTTGTTGTTTGTTGTTTTTGGTCTTAGAATAAATATGCTTGAAATCATTGTCTTCCATTAAGTATTAATAGTTATTTATGCTTAAAACTAATAACTTTTTAGTTCAGTATTTTTAAATGTTTTTTTGGGGGTATGAAAAAATACATTAATCTTAACTATGGTAGCGCTCTTAGTGTTAACAACTTAGGTCAGTGCTATGCTTTATACTTGGACATAACTTTAAACTTCATTCATGTCGGATGGCTTAACAAAATTGCAAATAATATATGTACTAAGTTTTATGTTTAAATAATATACAACGTTTGTATTTAAGTGGTTTAGTGGGACAAAACAACAATAAAAAAATGAAATAAAGATTATAGTTAAATAAATTATGACGGAGAATACTTGAAATGAAAATAAAATACATTACATAGCTTCAAAAGGAACAGATTAAATATATCTATATATATTTAGATATATATACATATATATAAATAGTAGTTAATTAGGTAGAATAGCATTAGGTTAAGCAAAAATTAGAGATTACAACTTAGTTTGCTTGTCGTTTATAGTTAATAGATATACATAAATATAGTTAGATAACATTAAATTAAATTAGTTAAACATTTATATTTGCAGTGTAGCATAATATTTGTTTATAAAAGAAACTGGGTTTTGGGTGTCGCATTTGTTTTGTTGTACTTAAAAATAGACTACTTAGGATTATTAAAAAATAATTTAATCAAATGTTCAAATAGATTTACAGAACTCTTTCTCTGTGTGTGTGTGTGTGGGTGTGTGTGTGGAACAACATTTTAGATTTTTGCATTTTGCGCACAACATGAACATAAACATATGTTATAGCTATGACTAACTGTATTCTACACATATGTATATACATAAATATATATATCAGTTTTCTTTTAGGATTCTTTGACAATATGTTTTCATTTATATATATGCGTGTGTATGAGTGTTGTTTTTATTTAATGCAATTTTTGGTTTTTTTAGTATATAGAAAAATAAATTTAGTTTTAATTTAATATCAGTTTCGATTTTTTGAGTTTTCATTAAGTTTAACTTGGCTTCATTTGCATTACATTCTTATTATTTTTGATTTCCTTTTTAATTCTTATTGTTGCTGTTGTTGCGGTTGCTGCTGTTGCTGTTGCTGCTGTTGGTTCTGTTGGTGGCCAAATGTGTCGATTTTTGTTTGGTTCAAAAGGCTTTAAAATTATATTTATTTATGTGTATTCGTGTGTAGATCTTAACAAAATTGTTGCAGCTGCAACAAGGAGCTCATACGGGGGCTGTGCCGCTTGTTGTTGCCGCCTTGTCGCAGCTGCAACAGCAATGCTTAAGTACAGTGCTTAAAAGAAATATGTTGTTGGCATTATTGTGGCATTATTCAAAAATCGACCCATTTGGCCACCCATTAGACCCTACGCAGCAAATAATTGCGCTGCAGCAGCCACAGCTGCCTGTTGCTGTTGGTGTTGCTGCTGTTGTTGTTGTTGCTGCTGCTGCAGTGGCGCCATTATGGGTATAGCTGTGCCATCGGCAGTCAGCAGCAATGTTTGCGTCTGTGTGGCCTGTTGTTGTGCTGCTGCCGCTGCTGTGGCTGTTTGCTCGGCCAGCGACACATTGCCGTTGGGCCAATCGGCGGGCAACACTATCAGCTGCTGTTGTCCAGCCTTGCTGGGATGAGCTATGATGCTGCCATCGGATGACTGCACCAATATCGTATTTGGCGGCAAATTGAAGCAGGTGACAGTACCATTTGGTCCCACTGTCTGCAGTTGCAATGCAGCAGGCTGTTGTTGCTGTTGTGGTTGTTGTTGCTGCAACAGCATGGTTGTTGCTGCTGCTGTTGTTGTTGTGGCAGCTGTGCTGTTGTTGCTGCTGCTGCTGAGATCTAAGCCATCGCCCTCGGCATTGCCAACGACATCGCCCTCAGCATCGTTTTCCTCCAGCACCTGTTGCTCCTCGCAGGCAGCTTCCTCATCGATGACCTCCTCGACAAGATCATCTTCGTTGAGCTCTTCGATGATGTCGTCGGTGTTGTCCACGTAACTAACACTGCCTGCAGTAGCAACAGTGCCAGGAGGCGAGGGCGTGGGTGTGGGCATGGCCAGATAACCGTCGGCTGTTTTGGCCGTGAGCGCTGTGCCTTTGGGTATGCGAAACTTGCGTAGGATTTGTGCTGTCGACGAGGACAAGGCAGCGTTGAGTGCGACTGCATCATCATCGTAGACATCCTGTTCTATGTATTCCTCTTCCTCCTCCGTCTCAGCTGCCTCTTTGAGTTGCAGTTGTTGTTGCTGCTGCTGCTGTTGTTGTTGCTGCTGCTGTTGCTGCTGCAGACTAGTTGTATCTGGCGTGATGATCACCTGACGACTGCGATTGGCGTTCGCATTGACGCGCAACAAAGTGAGTGCCGTAGCTTTGCCGGCTGTTGCTGCCTGGCTGCCATTGATGAGCGCCAGGGGGGGATGTTGTTGCAACTGCGTCTTGTTGCCAGCCCCACGTGCTGCCAGCAATATAACTGGTGTCTTCTTGCCAATTGTTGTTGCTTTGATGCCATTCACGATGCTGGTGCTGTTGTTGTTGTTGACGCCTGTGCTGTTGTTGTTGCTGTTGCTGCTGCTGTTGCCATTGCCATTGCTGTTGTTGTTAAATTTGGGAATAAGAGATGAGACAGCATTGGAATTATTAGTCTTTTTATTATGCACTTTGGAAACGGTAATGCATTTCATAGTGCTACTTGAATGTGTTAGAAAGTCAGCGAATTTATCGACGAAACTGACCACGACACTACGTTTGTTGCTGCCGCTGCCGCTGCTACAACTGTTGTTGCTGTTGCTTTTGCTACCGTTATTGCTGTTGCCATTGTCGGCAAGAAGAGCGCGTGAATTTGCCTGTTTCACGACAATCTCCTCGTAATAAATTCGCTCAGCTTCTGCCTGCGATTGTTGGCGACGTTGCCAACTGTTGTTGTTGTTGTGATTGTTGTTGTAACTGGTGTTGTGCATGTTGTTCTGAGTGTTGTTGTTGTTGTTGCTGTTGAAGCTGTGATTGTTGTTGGAGTTTCGTGGTGTGTACGGCCGCTTGAACTGATTGTTCTTCTGGTAATGTTGTTGCTGTTGTTGTGATTGTTGTTGTTTAGAAGAACCTGTTGTTGTTGTTGTGGTGGTGGTGATGAGGCATGTTGTTGTTGTTGTTGTGTCGCATGTTTTTATGAATTTTGTGTGCAAATCATAAAGACCAAAACCAACACAAAACGTAAACGCAACCGAAAAATGAAAAAGAAAAAAATAAATTTTCACAAGGAAAATTTTATTAGCATTTTGCTTAATTTATTTTTAAGAATTTTCTGCTTATTCATTTAAATTTTATTTGTTTTTAGGGTTAGTAAATTATAAAATAATTATTTACAGTGGGTCGAGGGTTGTGTTAGGCACTTGAATTGGAATTGTCGCTGATCCCCAAATGTTGTGAGTTTGTTTTTAGTAACCAATTTGTTTTTAGCCAATTAAATTAATTTAAAAGTAAAAACAAATGAAATTAAATAAAAAAAAATAAATTAAATTAAATAATGAGTAGCATTGTGAAAAATTATAATTACAAAATAATAAACTTTTTAATTATAAATTTTTTTTAATTCGAAAACTTTAAAATAAATTTTTAGCGCGTAAAATTAAAAAATCGGACAAACGCTAAAAGATTTTAAAAACTTAACACTTTCTAAACTTAATTTAACTGCTTTCTTATTTGTGTTAATTTTATAAAATAATGTAATAAATCTTATTATTAAAAATTAAAAAAAAAAAAAATAAAAAGTAATTAAAAAAAAAGCTTATTAAAAAAAAGTACACATACCTTGCACTAAAACGTCCAATTTGTTTTCATTATATTTTTTATAATTTTAAAATTGTTTTTATTAATTTTTCAGTTTAATTTAAAGTTGTTTTAAGTTTGTTAGTTAAACAAATGATATGTTTATGAAGTGCGCAAAATTAATAACAAAATGATGTTTTTTTTGTTGTTGTTTTTAACACACACAGCCACAGACACAGTCAGAAGGGTGTGTGTGTGTGTGTGTGTGTGAGAATAGTTTAGTGTTGAGAGTCGTGTTTGTTTTTAAGTGTTAAAAATGAGTATTTTATGGGCATGATTTAAGCGTTATTTATGACAAATGAAAACAAATTATATTTTGTTTTAATTTTTTAGAGGATTTCCCGATCATAGCTAACATTGTAAATGGCTTCCATTTGCGTTGTTTATTTATAAAATCCTTTAATAATTTATAGTTACATATAAATATGTTATGTTTAAAGTCATTTATAGTATTTGGTTGTAACAAATAAAATGTTTTATTATTTTATATATTTTTTATGTATTTTTTTTGGTACTTTGGCTGCGGTTGTTTATTTATTTTTGCTGTGTTGTTGGTTTTTCAGAGCGCTAGAAGCACGGCTTCTGATATATCGTAGCTATAATTGTGATTAATTGATTGATTGATTGATTGTTTTGTTTGATTGATTGGTTGGTTGGTGTGTTGGTTTTTTGTGTACATAAAAATAAAACAAGAGAAAGAAAAGAAAAAGAACAAAATTGCATTGAAATAACACAGTGTAAATAAAATTATTTCTTCAAAATGAGTAATTAACAAATAATTAAATGTATATTCAAGTAATTACATGAACACAGGGAAAAATCTTAAAATATATATATACTCAGCATGGAAATCATACAATCAAGTCGAAATAATTTATAGTTTGTATATAAATAAATGCACAAATGTGAAAAAATTAAAAGCTAAATAATAGTTTATAAAACTAAAATAAAATATAGTTAAGCAGAGTGCGCTAAATCCAAAACTTAAATTCAAAATCAAAATACTTAACAGCATTTAATAAATACTTAAAGAAATACTACGAGAAATATTAAATAAATTAATTAATGTTAATGTTTTATTTGAATTGTATGTGTTGAAAATGTGTGTGTTTGTGTGTTTTTAGTAGCTGTCGCGACGTTGTTCAACACTAAGTGAAACGAAAAACGCAACGCAACGAAATGGAAACGGAACAGCGACTGCAGAGCAATAAACGCAGCGCCGTCGACTACGCAACAAACTGATAACAGAAAAGAGTGAGACAGATAGAGTAACAGAGCCAGAGAGAGAGACAGAGATAGCGAATACTATTTAAGAGAGACAGAGTGTCAGTAACAGAAGAGAGAGAGCGCGTTACACTAAAGAGAGTTACTCAAATTCGATTACAGTTGTAGTATAACAGTTTGTAGCACACTTTATAATAAATAGAAATACAGTTTTAAAGAGAGAGTTTAATTAGAGTCTGAGTTTACCTAATTTCTTTGGTCTCCAGGAGCGATGACGTGTTCACATCGTTCACCGCATTGATCATCGAGGTGGGCGAGAAGGGCAAATGATACATGGAGGTGGCATCCAGTGTGTATGCATCGCTGCTCTTGATCAACAGCTCATTCTTGATCTCCATAAACTGTTGATGCGGATTGTGGCCAAACTGATGCTGGTGCAGCTGCAACTGTTGCTGCTGCTGCTGTTGTTGCTGCTGCTGCGTTTGCTGTTGCTGCTGATGATGCTGCTGCTGGTGATGCTGTTGCTGCTGCTGCTGGGAGTCCAGTGCATTGGCGTTCAGTGTGGGCTGTGTGCTCGCGTGTGTGGTGAACGTGTACTGCGGTGTTCCATAGGGACACAAGTCTCCCAGTTCCGTGGGCTCCAGCTTGGGCTGGAAGCTCTGGAGTCCATCGGGTGTGAGTATCTGATAGCTTTGCACGGTGCCAATGACATGTTGTTGTTGTTGCTGCTGCTGCTGTTCGTTGGGCAGTGTGGGCGTGGCAGCACCTGTTGAACTCAAATACGTCACATTGTCCAGTTCATAGTGTGTGGGCTGCGTCTGCGCTTGACTGCTGGCAACTTGTTGCTGCTGCTGCTGTTGTTGTTGTTGCTGCTGTTGTTGATGCAGTTGCTGCTGTGTTGTTGTCTGATACGTTGTTGGCTGCGTTCGCTGCGGCGCTGCTGCCGTTGTGTATATCGTCTGTGTACCATCCAGCTGCAGTGGCACCAGGTTACCCGCCTGATCCTGTATCATAATGCTTTGGCCGTGCAACTGTTGCTGCAGCAGCGCCTGTTGCAACTCCAGCTGATTGGAGTAGATGAGTGTTGTTGTTGTTGGCTGCGCAGTCGGCGTTGGCGTCGCCTGTCCACGCTGCAGTGCCATGGAGCTGCTCGCACCTGGATTGGCCAGCGCCAGCTGTGCACCACCGGGCAGTATCATACCACTAAAGTCCAGCGAGGGCAGAGTCTGCAACTGTTGTTGCTGCTGCGGTGTTGCTGTTGTGGTTGTCTGCAATTGCTGCTGTTGTTGTTGCTGCTGCTCGACATCTGCATTCTGCACCTCATCCAGCACGCTATCGATTTGTGCCAAACGCTTTTTGGCCGGCGTACTGCTGGGCGTGCCACCGCCTCCCTCAACGCCCGCCTTCTGCTTGCGCACGCGTGGCGTACGCGATGTGCGTGCTCGCTTCGCCGCAGGCGTGGCACTTGCCTCTGCCTTTTGGGGCGTGGCCGTGGTGGAGGGCGGCATGGGCACATCGCCGTGCTTGTCCTTTTTGTGCATTTTCATTTTGTCGGGTCGCGAGAATTCCTTGTTGCAAATGGGACACGCAAAGATCTTGCGATTCTGTCCCTCATGGAAGAGATACGCGTGTCGCTGGAAGCTATATTTGTTCTTGAACGTCTTGAATATATCGTTCTTGGCACAGACCAGACAATAGGCAACACCATCAATGATATGCTCATACCGCGCAATGTCCAGACCCCGCACACTCATCTTCTCCAGGTACTCGCCCTGTTCGTCCTCGGCAATGACACGCGTTTTGCGTTTTCGCTTCTGCTTTGCTGCTGCCGCTTTGGACATCATGCCGGGTAGAGCATCATTGATCTGTGGTTGTTGCTGCTGCTGGGATTGTTGCTGCTGTTGTTGCTGCTGCTGCTGTTGGTGGTGGTGATCGTCGTGACTGCTGATGGTGTACGTGGTGGTGGTGGTGTTATTGCCAACTACCATTTCACCCTCTTCTCCCTCGACTTCCTCCTTAATGAACTCCTCAAACTCATGCTCGTGCTCCATGCTCTGCTCCTCGTATTTTACTTGCAGAGCCGTCTCCTCGTCCTCCTCCATCATCTCCTCATCATCCACATGCTGTGGCTCGTACTTTATAATGTCAGCAGCAACAGCACTACTGCCATTACTCAGACAATCGCTGCTGCCGGGCTCACTCTTGAGCACATGGTATTCCTCATAGGTACTGCCATCGAACTCAATTATAGTGCCGTCCGTGTTGACCAATGCCGTTGTTGTTGTGGTCGTTGTTGTTGCTGCACCACCACCAACACTGCCATCAGCAATCACTGGTGTTGCTGCCGCCGTTGTGGGCAGTGCACCGTTATAATTCTCAAAAACTATCGTCGTTGGCGTCTGTCCATCCTCCCCCGTTGTGGTTATGTAGTGATACTGCGGCTGTTGCTGCACATCCGTGGCTCCATTTGTGGTGGCGTTCGTGTGCAGTATGGAGGACGAACTGATCGTTGTGACCACGTTGTCTTTTGTTGGTATAGATGGAAAGATTTGTTTGGTTTTGGTATCGTTTAAATAATCAACAATCGAACTGCTATCGTTATCGTAATCGAAATCAAAAACCATTCGCTCAAAATTAAATACTGAAATCATAAAACTACTTTAAAATTCAACCAAAAAGTAACTATTTGGATTAAACCGTTAGCGATATCATTACAATTACGATATCATTACATCATACAATCGGTCGTCATTATCGATACTTGTCGATGCATGTATATCGCTGCATGTTCTACATTAACTTGAGTGAATTGACATTTGTTTTTATAGTTTACTTAATTTTCTACTGATTCATTCATTTCAAATCATAAATTCTAGTATACAAAATTATAAATTCTCAATTTGTACATTAATTAAGATTCCAATTTAAAAATGGCTAATTAAATAGCAGAAACTTACTTTAAAATACCAAATTAATACTAAATATAAATCATAAAATAAATAAAATGTGCTACAAGTAATGCTCATAATGAAAATGTAAGGAACGCTTGGAGTTGGAACGAACAATTTCATTTTGAACAACGTAAATAACTATAAACTTAATTAAACCAATTTTCAATAAAATAAATACGCTATAAAAATTAAATAAAGTATTTACTATAAATAAATTAAAATTTTTAAAGTCTTTATGCGCCTTGTACATATTTTCAGTTATTTTTAAAGACATATTTTGCTTAACGAACCTAATTTGTGCATTTATTTATATATAAGTTTATAAATTTCTGATAAATGTTTTGTATAATAGAAATGAGACACAGCAAGAAAAATATGCTCAATGTGAAACGGAGTGAATAAAGTTAAGAACAGCGAGAAAACTGAAAAGCGACTTGTTATTTGGAATGCGTTTTGAAATAATCTTTTTTAATTTCTTTTGTTTTGTTTTTCGAATTTTATTTATTTGGAGTTTTGGTATTTTTAGTATAAAAAAAAACCCCCGCAAATGGAAGACCAGCACAGTAAATTTAAAACAATTATAATTTTCCTGCTCTTATATTATTATGATTGGCGCAGAAAAAATGTATTTGGCACAAAAATTGTTAAAAAACAAAAAATACTAGTTAATACTGTTAATTTTAAATGCGTTTAATGAAATGAGATGAGTTATTATTTAATTTAGCCAATTGGAATCGTGACAACAACAAAAAAAAATATCAAACAAGTTAGTAAGTGAAGCTATGTTAAAAATACTAAAAAAATACGCAAAACGAGCATACAAAATGAAAGCAATTTTCTACAAATGAAATTATTAACGAGATTTAAGCTTACCGGCACATTGTTGCTGCTGCTGCTGTTGGTGCTGTGGACTGCTGTTGCTGCTGGCAACCGCAGCAGCTGTTGTATGATATGTAGCCGTTGCTGTCGTTGTCGGCTGCCCATTTGCATCACAGAGTATTTCGTTTTGCAGCTGATAGACGTTGCCGTCTGTGCTGCTGTATTGTTGCTGCTGCTGCTGCTGCTGTTGTTGTTGTTGTTGCTGTTGCTGCTGTGGAATGCCATTCAGTGTATTTGCTGCCGGCAACATTTTGATGCTAACACTTTTCTGCTGCTGTTGACTAGATGTTGCTGTTGTGGTTTGCAGCGATGGATGCTGCTGCTGCTGCTGTTGACTTAGTTTTGGTATTTTGCCTTCAAACTTTCGTGATTGCTGCATAAATTGCAGTTGCTGTTGTTGCTGTTGTTCGTTGAGCCTGCGTTTGGCATCTGTAAAAGTGTCGAGATTTATATTAAAATCGTTATTTAGAGGGTGTTTAAATTGTTGGTAGTGATTTAAATTGATTTTAATGTTGATGTTGTTGTTGTTATGGTGGCAGGTAAGCGTTTTGGATATTTGAAGCGACACACACACACATGGATACAGGGACACACAGATGAAGACGAAGAAGAAATCGAAGAAGTACAAGAAGACGCAGTAGACACCTAAGAAAATGTTTTTTGGAAAACAAACTTTAGCCCAAACCAAAGAAGAAAAGCAAGAATTCTAAGCTTTGCCTCAGCTCGATTATCTTCCCTTCCTTTTCCTCAGCTTTCTTTCCTTTCCTTTCCTTTCCATTTTTTAGTAAAACAGTTTTGATTTTTGGTTAGTTTTTAGCATTGTTATTTTTTATGTTTATCAAATAGAGTAGTGCTCTCGTATATTTCACAGGCGCTTACAAAGTACGACACAACTTTAGACCTTTTAAAATGTTTTCGAATTTTGGTTTTTTTTTTTATATAATTTTCTCAATTTTAGTTAAAATGCAAAACACAAATTTCAAAATCAAATACAGTAAAACGAGTAGACGATGACAACGAAGACGACGACGACGACGTTGATGTCTTTGGAGGAACACAAACATAAGCGGCTGTGGAATTAGCGAGTTTCGTTTTTAAAAAGGAGATTTACAGATGGATTAAATGTGATTTGTGTTAGTTGACAACATTTTGTTTTTTTGGGAGTGACAGTTTGGTTATACAGCAGGAGGAACTGGGGATGTTGGTTGATGCTGGATGTTGGGTGCTGTTGGATGATGCTGTGATTCGGATGTGATTAAAGTTGTTGATGTTGTTGTTGATGCTGTTGTGACTGTTGTTGCATTGCAGTGATTGTTGCTGCTCATGACGTTGCAGCTATCGATGTTGTTGTTGTTGTTCAAATTGCTGTTGCTTCTGTTGAGCTCACCTCCGCCAACGCCAACGCCGCCGCCACCACCACCAACGCTGCCGCTACCGCTACCGCCGACCATATCGCTAGCAGCAGCAACTGTTGTTGCCACTGTGCTGTCAGCAGCTACTGTTGCTGTTGAGCTTGTTGCTGCTGCTGCTGTTAATGTTGGTGTAACCGCCTCCTTTTTTCGCCGCGTTGGCGTCTTACGCGGTGTGGAATTCGCCTTAGTGCGTGCACCACCACCACGTGCCCCTCGTGATGTGGAGGAGGTGGAGGATGCTGGCGATATGGAACGATCATCTTTGATGGCACGTGAACTGCGACCACGACTGCTGTTGCGTGAATGATTGCGCTTCTTGCTGGCCAACCAATCATCATCATAATCCGCATCATACTTGCGCTTTTGCTTGCGTCTCTTGAAATCCTCCTCCTCATCATCATCCTCTGCAAAAGGCATGCAATTAAATAGAAGATAAAATTAAATTACTGTCCATTTAATGAGATTTGTTGTGGGTGTTGCTGTTGTTTTTGGTTGTCAGCTCACCGGTGCCATCATCCATGTACTCGAGCAGCTCCTGTTTGGTCTTGAAGTCCGCTGGACTCTGCAGACTCATAGAATCCTCGGGCGTAAAGTCACCCTCGTCCTCCTGCAGCGTCAGCACGCTCTCCTTAAGCATGGCCTTCACATCATCGGGCACATTTGGATTCTGTTGGATTTCATCCAAGTCCAAATCGGGATTGCGCTCCTTAAAACTCTTCGCCTTGGTGGGATTACATTGTTTCTTCATTCTACAAGCAAGAATTTAAAGACACCAGTTAATACCTTAAGCCATTTAGAAATGTTTGCTCTGAAACCCACTTCTTATCACACAGCAGCACATCTAGATGCGGTGGCAGCGGTGCTGGTGTTGCCGACACATTGGGTGGATCCTCGGGATGGCGTCCGTAGTCGCGCCCCTCCTGCCAGGCATCGTAGCGTTCGCTCTGGAAGCGCTTTACAAATGTATCCATCGAGATCTTGACCATG
Source organism: Drosophila acutilabella (assembly GCA_035046005.1). Lineage (NCBI taxonomy): Eukaryota > Metazoa > Arthropoda > Insecta > Diptera > Drosophilidae > Drosophila > Drosophila acutilabella. The sequence goes on along the minus strand of JAWNOK010000024.1, from coordinate 6,151,822 downwards.
TCATTGCTGCAGGTACATTGCGTTGCACGCTTACCGTACTCAATCCAACGTTCCATTGCAAAATTTGTTGATTCGGCGCAATTAAAGCCGTGATTGAAGCCAGCATGATAGCCAAATGGAAAGGTTATCATTATCTCGCCTGATTCCTGTGTGATCTGTGGGATTTAAGGTTATTAGTTAGGGTTCAAAGATAAAATGGGAGCGCTGTGCACTTGCTAAAGTTTGTTAAGGAGTTTGTGATTCAAGTTGGGAAAGTTAGGAGAGATGTGTAGGAGAGGATGGAACGAAAGGTTCCCAAAGGTTTTCTGAACCCTTTCCAATACAAACTTTAGCTTAGTGCAAATAGTGCTCTAAAATTGTTTATTTACCTTGCTAACCGGCACATTGTGCTGTTTGAGTATCTGTGGCGATATGAGTGTCATTTTATGACGCAAATACGCATTGCAGTTCTTATAACTGGCCGGAAAATACTGATTGGCCACCTTTTCGAGACGCCGTCCATATTCGGGCGGTACAACATACCACGTTTTGGGTGCACCAAAGTGCAGATAATTAATCGAATACAAATCCATATCCTCTGTGTGCCAAGCAAATGTCGTTTTCCACATGCCAAAGTACAAATAGGCGGTATTAACCCCATCGATCTGTATGTTATAATCCTTATTGACAAAATCCAGTATGCTGCCCAAACGATTTATATTCCAGCTCTGTGAACAACAAGGCAAGAGTTGTAAAAACTCTATAGGCGTGAAGGAAAACTAAAGTCACTTACATCCTGATCGGGATCTGTAATGCTGCCGCTAACATCGGCCCCATAAATGGGCGCTACATATGTGATATTCTTCCAGTATTTACGCTCAAGATCCTCGAAATCAAAGTGCTTGGGCGTGGCATAACGCTCGGTGCTAGCCAATTCGCTAAACTGTTTAACGGTCAACGGTTTCTTTTGTATATTGATCTGCTGATAGTTGCCTTGTTTGCCGGTTACCACCTGACAAATGGGTGCTGGTATTGTGACATTTAATGCATCCAAATCGGCATAACCGCTGCGACGTGGCACCCATTCGGGTGGTGGCACCACTTTGGCCAAACCGGCTTTGTGGGCGCCCTGTGACTCCATGTATGCAACGTATTTGGGAAAGTCCTTAAACTCCTCCCAGGTGGGACGGAAAACCATTATGCGTGGTATGTCAGACATTTTTAAAACATGTGTACTTTTTGTTATGTAGCAATGAGCTTTCTGTTGTATTTACTTGTTGTAAAGATCTGTAACTGAGCAGAGAGGCATTAAAATTATACAATTGCTGCCTCTGCTGACAGAGCCTCCTTCAACTTCTCAGTTAGCAGCAGCAGCAGCGCAGCAGTGGCAGCTGTTAGTGACTGCTCGCCTGGCGCTCTTATTGTTGTTGTTGCTGTCCCCGCTGCTTCGGCCTCTGCTTAGGCAAACAGGCGAACAGCTGCAACTTTTTTCAGTCTCTTTTTGAGCGCCCTTTTTCAATGGGACAGCGACTGCAACAACAACAGCAGGCAGGCGATTAGCGCAGACAGGATATGCATTTATTGTTGTTGCTGCTGCCGCTGCTGCTGCTATTTATTATGGCCTGTGCCTATAAACTGATGGGAAAAAGGTGCATTGATCCTTCATTTCGATTGGCTTACCAAATTTAATAGCTATATAAATGTTTAAGGAATTGTTAAAAGTTATTACATTTAAAGAATTTGGTATTTTGATCTCTTTTAAGTTGTCAACTGCTCTGAAATCTTACAATTTATTTAAGTATTATTATTTAATTGTAGTCAAAGGCTATTTTGAGGCTGAAAAGTTTGTTAGTTTTGTTGTTTGTAAATAGGAGATATTTATATATATAATTTAAATATATGTTCTATACTACAGATATATCGGAAGATCACCAGTAATATCCAAGCTTCCGCACTATATCCTCTATGGAATACTAATCTATCTGCTATTGGTATAGCTTAAAATATAAAGCATAGATAAGGAATAACTACACGAAGTTCCCTATAATTATTAAAAAAAAAAACTCCATTTAAATTGCTTTATAGACTATTATTGTTGAATAAAAAGATGAATTTTATTCTAACCTATCTATATATTATTTATTTAAAGCACTTCAATAGTTTCGCAGTATAATCAATCTATCATAACTTCAACAATGAAATCAATAAAATATAAATGTCATAGAATATTCTTATTTACGATAAACTAAGCTGATTATTTTGAATAACAAAATCATAATCGATTCAATAAATTTTAATTAATTTTATTACCTATCTTAGTTTATTATATTCTGTGTATTATTTTTAGATATTTTAAGCTATTCAGGGCTTTCCCTTCCCAATTGTCTTTGCTATTTCGATACTGGGTTAACTCGATGTATACATAATAAATACACTAATATAAATATAATGAATATGTAATTTTAAAGTCAACAGAAAAATAAAATACTGAAAGAAATAAATAAATTATGTATGACAAGTGCGATGATTTAAATTGAGGAAATCCCACAAATCCCGCAGCTGCATTCGCACAAACAAAATAGGAACGAAAGGACACCAATTAAAATGGCGCAGAGTGAAACAAAATACTGTCAAAAAAAGGACATGTAGGTAAAACAAGAGGCCAATAAGAATAAATAGAAAAGCAAATTACAAACCTCTTTGTTTAACTGTCGCTGTTTATTGACAATGGACAATTGATGATTAAACAAATTGAAAGTTCAACGACAGAAATAGAAATAGGAACAGGAACAAGGACGACAACGAAAATAAGAACGAGAATGTTAACGACGAGGACAACGCCGTGCGAGACATGCAAGCTAACTACATGGTAGAAAATTTACGCAATTTTGGGTCTACGCAGAAAACTGTACCACCACCCGACGAGGACGAGAGACGGCGACGGTGAGAAGGACGAAGAGAAGCAACAACAACGAAGGCGACGACGACAACAACGACGAGTGCGCAAGAGCAGGACGAAAAGCGAAATGGGCGAGTCAAAAGTAACGAGTCGAATTTAGAGAGCGTATAGCCAGATGTATGTGTGTGTGTGTGCCATTTGGTATATAAGTAATATGCATTGTGTATATGAAAATTTGAAAATTTATAACTCACTTGTGTGCGCTTCGTTGAATATCTTTCTCTCTCTCTCTCTCTCTTTTAGTATTTCTCTCTCCCTTTTGTTGTTCTCTGTCCCTCTCTCTTGCTTGCTCGTTGTATAAATCCCAATTGTTTATTGTTTGAGTTTTAGTTTATTGCACATTATGTGTATTTATTGTGTTTTCTTTGGTGAAAAACTTTATACAATTTATTTTCTTGCCTACGCTTAGAAGGCGTGCATTCTCTTTCTCTTTTTTACTTCTTTTTGTTACACTCTCACTCTTTCGCTGTGTGTGTTTGACACTCTTTGCACAATTGCACAAATTTGTTGTTGTTGTTGTTTATGCGACACTATAATTATATGCTGTTGTTATGTGCTTTATTTTATGCTCGCTTATTGTTATTAAACTTTGCTTTTGTTAAATGTTGTCCTGCAACATTTGGCGAGAAGTCAATGGCGTCGTTTAGCACTCGATAAGTGTAGTGTGAGTGGGCGGCGAAGGGGGGGCCAGCAAATATATATATGTATTTATGTTTGTTTGTATATGTAGTTGTATTATGAGCTGCTGTTATAAACACACACACGGCAACGGACGCGGGTCAGCAACATGTCTGTGCTGTCGGAGCTGAGAGCGTAAACTGAAACCACGAAGAGCCCGACGAGGACGAAAAGGCGGCGACAGAGCAGCAGCCAACGACTTCGACTGCGACGCAGGCAGCGAACACACACACACACACAGCGGCAGAGACAGACGCAGAGCGTTGTCCTTTTAATGCGAATGACTGAAGTAAAGAAAAACCAAGAGAGCGAGCACAACGAACGAGAGCAAAAACAAGTTTCGACAGCACAATGAATGATACATCTGCACATGTGTGTGTGCGTGTGTGTGGAAAATGCTAAAACCTAGGAAAAGCGGCAGTTGTGCGGCGTATCGTTAAGAAACAATAGAAATTTTTGCCAAAAATCGAACACCGGAATCGCTCTGACAATAGAGAAACGAGATGCAGCGAATGAAGGCACAAAACAACAATTCGCAATGGATTCAAAACCATTTGGTTCCAGTTTTAGGAACTCGTGCTCACAGCATCTGCCAAGCAACGCAGTTAGTAGGCGAGTAAGAGAGTCGGAGAGCGTTAGAAAAAGACAGAGAGCGAGCAGTACTGAGTAGGAGTAGTAACAAGCTGCGGCTTAGTCATAATTATGCTGCATGTTCTCTTAGTCCTGCTACTCACGAAGGTGTATTACTTTAATCTGCCCAAAAGATCTTTATTATCGATCAAGCTTCAACATTTGTTGGTCTCTCTGTTGATGGTTACGACATGTTTTCAGCTCACTACTTGAGTGGTTTCCTCTGCCACTTAAAAATATATATTTTTAAAATTCCCTGGAAAACTGGGCATGTTAAATTCTTTGACTTTAGTAACTAGAGGGGCATATCGATGGCTTCATTTACAAATTTTTGTGTAGCAGGATAATTTTCTTGGAATGGACTCTTGGCTTGAGGTTCCATTCATTTAGTTTTGACTCTTTTATGATCATAAAGTTACATTTTCTAGCCTTATTAATTCTTCTATTGGGGAATTAGAATTGTGCTGAAGTAAATATATTTTAAGAATAAAGATTCTTTCAATAAGAACGTTAGATCTCTAGAGGTTTGTTTTTATTTAACTAAACAGCACAATTTAAAGATTTTTAAATTTAAAAGGTGATATTTTCTATCAGAATAAATAAAATAATAAGAATATTATCTTTTTAAATTTCAGAATTGAATAGAAAATAGTTTTTGCCGTAAGATAGGGTAAATCGTAGCATTACTTTATCGATCGTTGACTTCAGGACATTTTGTTTAAGGAATACATATGCTAACAAGGCAAATAATTTCCATTTTGTGTTCATAAAACATGAACAAAGCCTTTAAGTAATATAATTTAAGCTGCCGCTGAGCTAAAAAAAAGCGAAACCAAACTAATTAAAGGAAGAAAGAGCATAAATGAGTAGTACTCACACACACACAGCTGCATACGTTAATATACGTGTGTGTGTGTATAATTTACAACATGTCATTAGCTGGGCAACGCCTATGAAAATGCTATGTGGCATGGGAGATATAGGCAGGAACCAGGACCAAGGAACAAGGAACGAGAACACAGGAGAACGGCAGGATCAAAGCGTGACGCGAGAGGCCGTGCGCGCACAGACTAAAGGACTTACTGCACGAAAAGAAGAGAGTGAGAGAAGCAGGAAAAATAAACGCACACAGCGCTACAACAACAGCTACAAAAAAGGAGCTGAAGTGCACTTTTGGGGAGCCGGATCCTGCGCGCAGCTAACATTAAACTTGTTTTTTTTTTATTCCTTCATTTTATATTTTCAAAAGTAGCTCAAGCGTAACTTAAGAGCAAGAGCGAGAAAGACAGAGAGAGAGAGAGAGAGCAAGTAAGAGCGGCACAGAGTCGCAGCGAGCTTGGTAAAAGCGACGAGAATGACCAGGCGGCGGCGTCAACTTCCGGCAGGACACGTACACACTCACACACACAGCAAGCAAGCAGTTGTGTACACAATGTGGTCATTGACTGAACGGTAAAAAGCGAAAACAGGAACCAAACAGCAGTAGCAGCAAGAATAACAACAACAACTAAAGCTGATGATGACGTCGTCCTGCTGCCGCTGCTTGTGCTGCTGACGTCGACTGAACCGAAAGCGCGTAGAGACCGCCATAATGCGCGTCCCCTTTTCACAACTACAAATGCGAGAGTGTGTGTGTGTGTGTGGCGTGCATGTTTGAGCGTATGTATGTGTGAGTGTGTCTCGTGTGTGATTCACAAAGCATATTTCTAATACAATTTCATTTTTCTCATAAAATTTCAATTCGCCAACGGTTGCCTCAGCTGCTGCGCCAGCCAGTCAACAACAACAACAGGAACGAGAACAACAACAAACATTATTTATTGTGCTGCCTGTGCCCGTTTTATATCCTTTTTGTAAGGCTTATAGCACACGCGTCATACGAAAAAGCAAAGCGCGCGTCCCCTTTTACTATACACTACACACACTGTGTGTATTTTTTTCAAGTTTCCCTTTTGTTATCTCAATTGCACAACTGTGTAGTTTTATTTTTTGTTTCTTCTACCTTAGTTGTTGTTGTTTTTGTTGCTTTGTTTTGCATCGTGTTGTTCGGTTACATTTTATATATCCTTTTTCGGCAAAGAAGCAGGCGCCTTGTTGTTGTTGTAGTTGCAGGCAGTTGCTGTTGTTGTTGGATCGTTGGTCGCCATATTTCTTAGTGTTATTGTTGTTGCTTTTCTATGCACATCAAAAATTTGAAGCTTTGCTTTGCTCTGCTCTTAGCTCTGCCAGCAGCTTGACGCAGCGCGCAGTCGCATTGCTGCGCTCTCATGCACATACACACACACACTCTCTCTTTTTGTCACTCGCTCAGTGTGTGTGTCTTAATCTCTCTCACACTCTCTCAGCTGTCAATGCGCCCAGCTGCCGCCGCAATCTAATTAATTCTCTTTTGCGCTTGTTGTTCGTCTGCTTGTCCGCCATTGTTTGCTATTTGATTTGCGCTGCAAATTTTTAGTGTCTGCCGCTGTCAGCGGTGTTATATTGTTGCTGCTTTTGCTTTTGATTCTGATTTTCTAAGTGTTGTTGTAGTTGTTCTTGTTGTCGTCTACGCACGTTGCTGCCGCCTTGCATTGATTTTGTTTTTGGTCAGCGACGTCGCCATTTTGAAATCAGCAAATGAAAAGGAAATAATAAAAGACGTTGCGCGTGTTCAAGTGCCAACTCCTGGCCGGAAAACAAAATTTTCCGTTTTTACTTTTTAGCACTCAAAGACTGCTCTAATTTTCAGCATTTGGCTAATGGCCTGAATGCCATTAGGCCACGTATCAAGGACTTGTCAGAATCAGCACGTCTCAGGCTTTAAGATAAATTACAAAATCTAAATCTACTTTAAGATGAGAAATGTGGCAGAAATGTGAGCAAAGTATATATAGAGTTGAAATATTTAACTTTACCTTTAATGTACTTCTAAATAGATTTTTGTTAAAAAGGTTTTATTAAATTTCTTTAACATGAGATAAATAATAAAAAGTCAAATTTTTATTTGTTTGTTTGTTAATAATGAATTTAATGTATTACGTATCCTTCTTAGAATTCATTAGCTTCCTGTCTTACCTATTTTAATTTTCCAATTTATTGCAGAAAAGTATGCAATATTTTTAAAATTAAAATTTTTTATTAGCCTAAATTCTTTACTTTTATCAAAATTGCATAGCTTTGCATGTGTTGGTGTTATCCACCTTCTAAAAAAAATCCACATGACCTTCAACCCTTTCCCAAGTGAACCATATTATTAAACTTGGGTCAATGTCATTGAGTAACCCCAAAAATATTAATTACCCTCAATTGGAACACTACACACACCACACACATATATAGATACACTTGTAACACCCACCAACCACTTGGAAGGACGACCTGTTGAGCTAACCCGAAGTTTAGGGGTTTGTCTATAAATAGAATCAAATACTCTATATATAGCATGCGACACCTGCGATTAGGTCGGGAAATCTATGGCAAACACCACCTAGGACACCAGCTATAGACCCGGAGACAGTCAAAACAAACAATACACTATGCGTTCTATATATATATTCGGTAAAGTAAGTAGTAAAACGGGGGTATGTTTATGTTATGCTTTATGAATGGGAGCGCGATTCTAACTACCACCACATCTCACTTTGTTTTGCTTTTTTCTTTCACTTCTTTTTTTTTTTTGGGAAAACCCCTAAAAGTGACGAAGACGTTGTGTGGATGAGGATGACATACCGGCACATGCCAATGAACTGCAAGGTGTTGTTATTGTTGTTGTCGGTGGTGGTGGTGGTGGTGGGTTAAGCACATGACCAAGAGCGGAGCAAGAGCTAACTGAGCACATGGTATTTTCCGGTATTTTGCGGTGGTCGGTGTTGGTGTCGGTGCCGGCGCCTTTTGCCATTGACTTGGTGGTTGCTGCCCTCCCTGTGTGGGCCATAGCATTTGGGGGTTTCCCTGGTGCTAGCAGACGTCCTTGCACCTACAAAGGCCGTACAATCATCATCGGCAGTGGTTGTTGTTGTGAGCGGAACCACCCCATGCGCCATGTGGCCCAGAGTCAGTGCGCCAAAGTAGGTCGTGGACATGGTCTCGTGTGTGCCGGTGGTTGCACTGGCTTACTCAGCTCAGTTCAGTTCAGTTCAGTGGTGGTTCCAATAGTATATATATATACCCAGACGACAGACGGACGAAAAGACATGTCGTCTAAGGGTTACTCGTGCCGCAAACACATTTTGTTTATAAACATTGCGCAAAAACAGCTGATTTTTTGGCAACATCCCCCATAATGGACTAAAACCGTAGGGTCGTTCAAGTCAGGTCAGGAATCAACAAGAAAAAAGAAACAAACGAAAGACCTCCTAACTCCCCGTTTAAACCAGCTGACAACCAACTGGCTCCCGACTTGAAAATTATTTGTGGCCAACACTACACCTGCACTTAAAGTGCTTAGCTCTTGGTCCAAAGCAGCAGCAGCTGCAGTCCAAGAACAAGCGACAACATCTGTCGACCGACCGGGCATAAAAGGTAAGAATAATGAATTCCCTTTGCCTACGATATGAAAACAAGGACAAGAACTCACTCGGATACTATCGAGCCCAGGGCTACAGCTGCAAGCTGCATTGCATTGATTGTAACTGTGCGTGGAAACATCTGTTTCTGTTTCTCTGCCAGCTAGGGAGTTCCCCTGTTCTACTAAAGAGATGATTCGACAAATGATGGAACTCGTCTTGGCATGCGCCAACACTAAAGCCAACACCAAGTACCCAAAACGAAGGCATCTGCTGTCGTTTCAGTTTTGGTTCCATTTCAATTTGGCAGCTGCCGCGCGTTTAAAATGTTGTTTGAATGATTGTGACTGATGAAAACATTTGTGTGATTTATAAGCTGGCATTAAAAACAGTTCAATGGAGAATTTCAACTGTGCTAGGAGTGCCTTAGTTATAAAGGTGTGGCAAATTAAAGATATCTAAAAAAATATCAGCAATATGTTAAAACGCAGATAGAAGTTCGTATATTTTCAATGATCTTGAATCAAGCAATCTAGTATATAATTCTAAAATGCAGAATTTGATTCCTAAATCAAGACCCTATTTCTAACATCGTTTAGGATTGATTCTACTTCAAAATCCCATTTTGTTATAAACTATATTCATATAAGAAAGAGTATGTTTCCTATCCATTCGCATGAAATGGTTCATACAAATACTATCCCATTTAGTCTATTCTCTACAGTACAGTTTTCTAACTCTTTTAAAGGAATTTGCAGCTGCTTAAGGTTCAAATTAATATATCCCCTATGCTGGTAAGTCTGTGGCTCCCTCATTAAAGGGAGCTCACTATTCAGACACGCCTGCATATTAATATGAAGATAATCAAGTACAGCAAACACAGACTTTCGAGTAATGCAGCTTATCGAGCTGTAACATAATACGAGACAGTTGACGACCCGTAGACAGGCGACGATCGCTCCAAATCAGGGAACAGGACTCCACAAAAAAGTGTATAGTGTAAAATAAAAATGTAAAAAATGCCATAAAGTTTCAAATTGCGTTCCGAGCAACTTGTTTTGGGAAAAACCGGTAGCTGGTACGCAAAGTAGTTTAAGCCCTGGGAGGAACAAGGAAAGAGAAGAGAGCGGGACGGGAACTGCGATCACTGCGTGAGAGATTACATACAAGTTGTGTGTGAAGAGTAAAACAGTTGTAACATTTGAGATTTCCGTTTTTCTGTTTTTGCATTTTGTATGGAAAGGAAGTGTAAAACGCAGAATGAGGGAATGAGGAAAGGCAGAAGAGAAACGACAAAGAATTGAACAAAAAATCACGAACATCCTGACAATGCCGATCCTGTCGCAGCTGCAATAGAATTCCATCCTGTGAAATGTTTGCGCAGGCGTACATTGAACTCTGTCCCTTCTCGTGTCGTGTCCCAGTCCCCGACTCAGCAGGTAGCCTGCTAGCAGACGTAGACGTCTAAGGATTCAGATTCTCTCGACAGCAGATGTTTCTCATGTTCTCAGACATTGGCCTACGGCGCTGTCTTTGTCGCAGGTCAGTTGTCCCAGTTGTCTGGGACAGAGAGCCAAGGAGACAGCTTGGACTTGGCCTTTGTTTCATTATCCTGTCGCTCGACTTTTGGTTAAGGGTTGTGCGCATGTCAATAACTTTTTTTCTTTTCCAACTTCTTTTGCTTATTTTATTTTATGCTATTTGCTTCTCAAACATTTGTTTGACGCGTTGTTTACACACTGTGGCACTGTGGCAGGCAAGACAAGGCGAGTTATGTTTGATTAGAAAAAGTCATTAACACGGCCCAATGCTTGGGCAGCTGTTGCCCAGGAATATCAGTTTCATATTCTGGGCGTGGATCAAGTTGAAATCCATAAAATGACGGACCGTCTGCTTTCTGTTCTGCTGTGGTAGACCTCAAAGAAAATAACTATCATAGGATCATTTTCATCTACGAGAATCGTTATAATAATTTGGGGGTCTAGTCCGTCATTACCATGAAAATAATATTCCATTTACATGAAAAGGGGGGGAAATCTAAATGAAACTATTGTCCTGGCAACAAATGTAGTACCTTCAGTATTCCTTTAGAAATGTTTAAAGTATAGAAAATTTTTAAATACAATACAATTTTATGGCTTAAAATTGAAACGATTGAAGAACAGTTTCTAGCATAATTAAATTCATTGATAAAAAAAGGACTTAAAATAAAATGAGTCAAGAAAAGTTTTTAAATAATCAGATGAGATTGAAGCATATAATTTTCTCTATTAGTCCCAACTAAAAAAGAAATAAAATCTTCAGCAATTTAAACTATACAAACCAATCCAAAATGCCTAGCATTCCACTCCTACGGCTAGTTCATATTTTGAGTACTTAAACGTTCATCTCTTAATAAATATTTAGATTGTACGCCCACATAAATTAGTGTATTTCTGTAATGATGCAATTTCTTCCAGTGCATTTGCCAAATTAATGAGTTTATTATTTCATCTATTCGTTTCGAAAGGCTTCAGAAAGCGCCGAGCCGAAGCTGCAGTGACGCATTACCGAGAGCTGAAGACTAAAGAACGGCGGGGATGAGGAGACCAAAAAAAAAATAATAAGAGAGCCACGAATTGGGCTCGGGAGAGAGCGAAGGTCTCTGTCGGTTTACATGTTACAATAGATAAATTGAAAAATCGATTTTGCAAATTCCTATGTACGCGATTGCAAATTGAAATGCATTTATACTAACGTAAAACTAGATAACTCACCTTTTCAGTTAGTTGCAGCCGTCTTTGTTATATGCCGCAAGGCTCGTCAACCGATATCGGTAAATGATTCCAACAAATTTGCAATAGTTTGGGCTCAAAGAAGCAGTTGCAATAACAAACGTTGACGGCGTACGTGACCGCGAACAGTGCTCGTTCACAATAGACACCAGTATGCGGTTTATTTACAATAGATTAGCTGGCGCTTCTGCACATGCCCATATGTGTGTGCCTTTATTTTGGTGTATGCGTGTTCATGTATTGTTGTGATTATCTCAATTGTCGCATCGTTGGTTAAATAAACTTCTCACTTTTATGTCATTTTGCCGCTGCATTCCTTCTGAATCAATGCAATTGGCTTTTAATCAGTTATACACAAAACAACTATACTGCAGCTAAAGTAAAGCGCTGCGTCTCCGTCCTTTTGTCGTTGCTCATTAGCATTTCGTTGGTATACACGGTGTTGCACATTTTTATTTGTATTGCCAGCACTTGCACTTGCTCGATAAACTAGTCAGTCACTAATTGTACAATGAATTTACAGTAAATAAAATAAATTTCACAGTTTTGCTAAAATTAATGAAAACACATTGGAAGAATTAGAGCTGCACAACAATCGATAATAGTGACAAAGCATCGATTGCAGATCGAGTAAGTGAGTACTTATATCAGAATATATCGATAGTTGCTAATATAAATAAAAACGTTGGTCACACAACTGCACACGTTTTCATCTGTGGCTGATTCGAGTAAGTTGTTTTCATTTTCAATTAAATCAAAAATGCATTAATTGCATCAGAAACTTAGGGGAAATGATACTTAAACCTTGTTGACAATTACCTCATCTTAGACAACAAACAAACATGCCGGAAGAAGCACAAGCAAACGCAGAGACGCCAACCGGTGACGGCGGTCCCCCAAAGACGGCCAAACAGTTGGAAAAAGAAGCTAAGAAAGCTGAGAAATTAGCCAAATTGCAGGCGAAATTGGACAAAAAGGCAGCAGTAGCTCCAGCAGCTGGCGAAAAGAAGGAAAAACCCGAGGTAAATAAAGAATCCGCACACCCACAGTGCTTGCTATGTATTAGGTTATGTTTTTTGTTGTTGCAACAAGATTTGTTGTATTTACATTATGCGAGTATGTGTTTTGTGACTCACTGTAAACGTGTGCAATTTGAGGTGCTCAAGTGATTAGCTTGAGTGCTCCAATTTCAAAACAATTAGTTTCGTGTCACGCAAGCATATCTAAAAGTGAATGTACTGCTATTGTTATGCCCTATGGACATTTTTTTGTGTAGTGGGGTATGATAAGTGGTGTGTAAATGTGGAGTAATTAAAGAGAAAGTTACAATTAATCTAATTACTTGCAGAAACGGGCTAAGGAAACGAAAGAAGCTGCCGTTTACACCGCCAGCACAGCGCCTGGCGAAAAGAAGGATATTAGTGGAGCTCTTCCAGATGCATACAGTCCACGCTATGTGGAGGCCCAGTGGTACAGTTGGTGGGAGAAGCAGGGCTTTTTCACACCCGAATATGGCGTAAGCAGTACTAATAATCAATTGATATTTTTCTTTACTAACGTCGTTTCATTTGCAGCGTGACTCGATTACTACACCCAATCCGAAGGGTAACTTCATCATGGTTATACCACCACCAAATGTGACGGGTTCATTGCATTTGGGACATGCTCTGACCAATGCTATTGAGGATGCCGTCACCCGTTATCATCGTATGAAGGGACGCACCACTCTGTGGGTGCCTGGATGTGATCATGCTGGCATTGCTACTCAGGTGGTTGTGGAGAAGCTTCTCTGGCGTGATGAGCATCTGTCGCGTCACGATCTGGGACGCGAGAAGTTCATCGAACGTATTTGGAATTGGCGTAAGGAGAAAGGTGGTCGTATCTATGATCAGTTGAAGGCACTGGGCTCATCCTACGATTGGACACGTGTGGCTTTCACCATGGACCCCAAACTGTGTCGTGCTGTCACCGAGGCGTTTGTGCGTCTGCACGAGGAAGGCAGCATCTATCGCAGCTCACGTTTGGTCAATTGGTCGTGCACTCTGCGCTCCGCCATTTCGGACATTGAAGTGGACAAAGTGGAGCTACCGGGACGCACTTTCCTAGCCATTCCCGGCTACGAGGAGAAGATCGAATTCGGTGTGCTCATCAAGTTCGCCTACAAAGTGGAAGGTAGCGAGGAGGAGATCATTGTGGCCACCACACGTATCGAGACCATGCTGGGAGACACAGCTGTGGCTGTTCATCCACAAGATGAGCGCTATAAGCATCTGCATGGCAAGCATGTGGTGCATCCATTCTGTGATCGTCGGCTGCCCATTGTGTGTGATGAGTTTGTGGACATGAATTTCGGTACTGGCGCTGTTAAGATTACTCCCGCCCACGATCCCAATGATTACGAAGTGGGCAAGCGCTGCAATCTGCCTTTCATTACGATCTTCAATGATGACGGTGTAATTATTGGCGACTATGGCGAGTTTACAGGCCTGAAGCGTTTCGATGGCCGCAAACAGATTCTGGAGAAACTGAAGCAGTTAGGACTCTACCGTGAGACCCTCAACAACGCCATGGTGGTGCCCATTTGCAGTCGCTCCAAGGATGTCGTTGAGCCGCTCATAAAACCCCAATGGTATGTCAGCTGCTCGGACATGGCTGCAGCTGCCACGGAGGCTGTGCGTTCCGGTGAGCTAAAGATTGTGCCAGAGCATCATACAAAGACCTGGTACCACTGGATGGACGGTATTCGTGATTGGTGCGTCTCCCGACAGCTTTGGTGGGGCCATCGCATACCTGCATACCATGTGAGCTTCAAGGATGCCAGCATTAAGCCTAGCACGGTAAGGAAATACAGTTAGAAGTGCTGATTATTTATCTAACTGTATGAATCTCTTGACAGCCCGATGATGAGCAGTACTGGATTGTGGCCAGAAGCCAAGAGGAGGCACTTAGCAAGGCAGCTGCACGCTTTGGAGTTGATGCCAGCCAGATTGTTTTGCAGCAGGATGAGGATGTGCTGGACACTTGGTTCAGCTCTGGACTCTTCCCCTTCTCCGTGTTCGGATGGCCGGATAACACTGCCGATATGCAGGCTTTCTACCCGAACACATTGCTGGAAACGGGTCATGATATTCTCTTCTTCTGGGTGGCTCGCATGGTCTTCTTTGGCCAGAAACTGTTGGGCAAACTGCCCTTCAAGGAGGTCTACTTGCATCCAATGGTGCGTGATGCTCATGGTCGTAAAATGTCCAAATCTCTGGGCAATGTCATCGATCCCATGGATGTGATACACGGCATTACGTTGGAAGGTCTCCACGAGCAGCTCATTGGCTCCAATCTGGATCCACGTGAAATTGAAAAGGCCAAGGCTGGCCAGAAGCAGGACTACCCACAGGGCATACCCGAATGTGGCTCGGATGCACTGCGTTTTGCCCTCTGCGCCTACATTACCCAGGCACGTGACATTAATCTGGATATTAACCGCGTTCTTGGCTATCGTTTCTTCTGTAACAAACTGTGGAACGCTACCAAATTCGCGCTGCTCTATTTTACTGGCGAGGAGCTCTACAACACGGAGCTCACCCTCAACGAGAGCTCGAATCAGATGGATGCCTGGATACTCTCCCGCTTGGCGGCCACCATTGAAAGCTGTAATTCAGGCTTTGACTCCTACGAGTTTGCGGAAGTGACAAGCGCCTGTTACGCTTTCTGGCTCTATGACTTGTGCGACGTGTACTTGGAATGCGTAAAGCCGATCTTCTACAGTGGCACTGCTGAGCAGCAGGCGGCAGCAAGACGCACTCTCTATGTTTGCTTGGACTATGGATTGCGTCTGCTTTCGCCCTTCATGCCCTTCATTACCGAGGAGCTGTTCCAGCGTCTGCCACGCGCCGATCGCACGCCCAGCATCTGTGTCTCCAGCTATCCAAGTAAGTAATCCATTGGCCAGAAGTAATCATTTGGGTACTTATCGATTTATTTTCGCAGCCAACACTTCTTGGCGCAGCACACAAATCGAATCGGATGTGGAGTTTGTGCAGAAGGCAGCTAAAGTGATTCGTTCGGCTAGATCTGATTACAATTTGCCCAACAAGACCAAAACGGAGGCTTACATTGTATGCTCGGACAGTGCACAGACTGCAATCCTCAAGCGTTATGCCAGCGACTTGGCCACCATGGCCTACTGTTCCACTGTCGCCTTCGATAGCCAACCAGCTGCTGGTTGTGCCATTCTGACCGTGTCTGGTCAGTGCGAGGTTCATCTGTTGCTCAAGGGACTCATCGAGGCGGACAAAGAGATTTCCAAGCTGCACAAGAAACGCGATCAACTGGAACAGACTGTGAGCAAGCTGAATCAAGCCATGCTGGCGTCCGATTATGCCACCAAGGTGCCAGCCGAGGTACAAACCGCAAATGAGACTAAACTAACGGAATCCCGTACAGAAATCGAACGCATTGCAGCGGCCATTGAGACGCTAAAGCTGATGTAAAGGATTGAGCTTCATCTGGAGCAGATTCCTTAATGATATTTACATAAATGCTTGACTATACTCGCTAAATCAAATACATCCAAATCACAATTGCATTTTGCCTCAAAGCTTAAAGTTTATACAGTTTAAAACAATAGCTACAATTTATAAAATATGTGCTAATTTATTAAATATAACAGTTCAATGGAAAATGGAAAAATTTTAAACAATTGGAAAAAGTTGGGAATTTAACTCATGAGACAAAGATTTGTATATTTAGTAAGTATTTATTTTATAATAGATGTGCTAATTGTAAGTAATATAAAACAGCTTTGAGTCTGAAAAGAAACTTTTATGAAAAATGACATTGAATTCATATGTTATACACCTGCAGGCCATGGTACGCTTGCAGCTCTTTCAGTAGACCAATTCAGCTTATAAGAGATGCAAACGGGACCTTAGCTAGACAGTGTAGAACCATTGCAGGATCTACAGTGTCCATTGCCCAGCCGGCACCCGCGTGGAGGGTTCAGCCTGAGGATTTTTGCCAGCCAACCCAATTACCCCATACCAAAAATGAAATCTATTATTTTTTAAGCTTTCCTAAGTACAATAATTACGTTTTTCACCAATTTCTAATGCATATTCAAATTTTAAACTAATTTGTATAAAATATTAAATATAAAATTAATCGCGGATATTTTAGTTTTAGTTAAGAAATTGTTTAATTTAAAAAAATTTGATTGGTAATAGAACTCTTCGGCAATGATGAAAATGTTTTAAAAATTGTCTTTATCTTTAGTGTTTTATCGACTTCAAAAAACATTAATAAGAATTAAAATTTAATCCTTTTTTGAAATCTATCCTAATTATTTAAACACATTTTCGATTTAAATTTGTTCACCAATTTCTTAAAGTTAACTTAAAAATTTTATTGTATATACTTAGAAAACTCGTAATTGTTCATAGTTACCCGGCGAGCATTCAGCTATTCCCGACTTAAGCACGCAAACCTCGTTGGCCTTACAATAAATAATATAAAAATTAATAATTATTATTAATATATAATTCCCATACATACCTCCATGGGTGCAGCATCGGAGCC
This sequence comes from Drosophila acutilabella, assembly GCA_035046005.1. Taxonomy (NCBI): domain Eukaryota; kingdom Metazoa; phylum Arthropoda; class Insecta; order Diptera; family Drosophilidae; genus Drosophila; species Drosophila acutilabella. The sequence continues at coordinate 6,134,747 of JAWNOK010000024.1, read as the reverse complement.
ACTCAAAAACGTTGACAAAAACAGCAAAGCGATAAAAATATCCATTTTCCTTAATGGATTTACTGCATACATAGTGCTCCTTGTATGGTGTTATTAAGCAAAAATTTTATGTTTAATATTGTAGATCAAACCGCCAAATGCCTGTAGACAGTTCACTGCCCAATGTGGAACTGCGGCAATAGAACAGACTGCAGCTCATTTTATACCATTCGCTAGGCTTGAAGACAAACACATACAGGGTGTGCACTGGTGTGCGTATAACAGTCATTGTGGTTGCGCTCTCACCACAATGGGCATAACACCCCGTTATACATTTAATGCTCTTAATGCGACACTTGCCATTCGACCATATTTCAAATAATTTGTGGTAAATACCAGAACAAATAGAGAGCGAGAGAGTGCTCTGGGCTCAAGAATCAAGTAAACATACTTATTATGGTTATGCATTATGGAACATATGTTACATTTTATAACATTTAAACAACGCCTGATTCAATTAAAGTTCGTGCCTTTGATGCTATTAATAGATTCATAATTTTGCTATGTTGTTTTTAGAATTAACTGTGCGTTTTCTTATTTAGGCATATGATTGTGGTTTGAGTTTTCAAATAAATAAATAATAATAGCTTTAAATATCTAGGAGTCAAATCGTTTTAAAAATTTTAGCATAACAAAAAGCTAAATTATTCTCCTACGTACTGACACTCGAAATTGCATCCAGATCTGTCTCTCTTATAGTAAATTATGCTTCTCTTCGTTGTAAACTCTATTTTTCAGTGTGTATGTGTGGGTGTGTTGCGATCTGCAGAGCATTCTCACGCACACATCTTTACATGCTCTTAAAGGGGATACTTCACCTACTGCTCACAGCTTTACATGCGCTTAAAGAAAGTTCTGCCGCTCCTTGCAGTAAATTCTCGATTTTCTATTTGCATGTTGTGTGTGTGTATATGTGTAGATGAAGTATTCTTACGCATGCATATGTATATATGTCTTAAATAGGTGTTCTGCCGCTCACCCTATTAGATCTCCGCATGTAATTGTGTTTGCAATGAGATCTGCAGAGTGTTCTCACGCACACAACTTTACAAGCTCTTCATATGCCCTTTAAGAGCAAGTTAAAGTTGAGTGCCGCTTAAAATCTGCGGAGCTTTGGGTCAATCAAACTCACGCACACTACTTTACTGCTCTCTGCTGGAAGTTCTCTATTTTCTTTTGCTACGCTGTTTCTTTTCTCTGGTTGCGTGTGTGTGTGCAGATTTTAATCGCACTCTAAGTAAATGAGAAACTACATATATAATTATTTTATTAACTTTTATTAGTTTGGGAATACCATAAAATATAACTTATTTAAAATTACCAGGTGAGGCGAGTGGCATGATCCGTCTTCCGTTTGGACATTTTAATGTAGCCCAAAAACTGAAGTTCTGCCACTGCGCGGGTAAAACGAGCCCTATATAAAGAGAGAAAGAAATGAATATAAAAGTTTCCCACCAAAAATAACTGTAATACTTACTGAACTTGTGGATCGATCTGTTCCTGGGCCTGTTCTGCCTCATCTTTCCCATCGCCAGCACGGAGTACGGAGCGGAATGCCTGCAGCCAGTCGAAGAGATTAATCATGCGTCCGCATTCCAGATGCAATTTATAGACCACCGAAAGATCTGGCATGGTGCTGACCAGCTGTGATTGCTCCTGGAGTTCACAGCACTTGCATTGCATATAGAAATGGGGATTGTTCAGTGCCGTGTGAAGAGCTGCGCGAGGAGCACCAATGATATTTCGACGCACAGTGGAAATGTCACTAAACACGTACAGCTCATGGAGTGGAGGTGCGTTCTGTAGTGGACGCAGGTGTGCCAGCACCAGGTGGCTCTCAATGTGGGCTAGAGTTTTATTCAAGGCTCTGGCGTACTCCGAGATCGATTGCTGCTTGTCCTGTTTACTGCGCTGCAGCAGCTGCTCCTTGAGTTGCTGTCGGGAGGCAACATGTGTAAGATCCGACAAAGGACGAGAATCTGTGGACGCAGTGGATTCACTAGTATGCGGCTGCAGTTCCATGCTAGCCAGCTCCACATCGTTGAGCAGTTTTTTGAGAGTCTGTAGCTCTGTGCGCATGACAGCTGTACAGGCTTCGCCCAGCTCCAGAGGAGCAATCTGCTCGTTGAGAAACTGTTCAGTGCGAGCAATGGCCTTGGACACTTTGGTACTGAACTCATCCTTGGACATGAAGCTAAGCATTTGCCAACACTCTTTGTACTCGGCCTGCTGAGTAACCGGTTTATTCAGGCAGTTCACGTAGAGTTCCCGTCGTAGTTTGCCCAGCGGACAGCGAGGCAGATCCCCTACCAGCTCCGTAAAGAACTCGAGCGAGCAGCGAAACAGCATAAAGTGGAGCAGACAATCGCGCAACAGTTGCGGCAGCTTCTTCTTCAGGTAATCATCATCGGTGAGCACAGCTATGATGCGTTTGCAGTCATTGATCTGCTCCACGTACGGACGGAACGATGGCAAACGTCTGATGGTCTCCATGTCCTCGTGACTCAGCTGTTTGATGCGACCCAAAGCTTGGCTGTAGTTGGTGCACAGCGCAAAGGCATTGCCCGCAAAGAAGTGTTCCATGAGGCAGTACTTAAAGCCCTGAATGAATCCGTGTATGGAGAAGTCGTAGAAAAGAAAAATGTGCGTCAGAAACTTAAATGCTTTGCCGGACAAATGGAAGGCATACTTCGGCGAGAGTAGCACTTGATCCAGCAGCTAAAGAATAAAGCGGAAAACAGTTAAAGAACAGTGATCTTAAGTCTCTAGTGCCCAAATACATACCTCATTGAGTCCTGTGGGCGCTGGCTGTGTCTGGAACACACGCAGTCTGATTTTGCTGCTGACATGGTAGGGCAATGTACTGTGCACAGCCGTCATGGCCGTTGCCACGCCCAGCACCAGCACAAATGGCAAACGTCCACACTGTGCGCTGAGTATGAGTATAAAATCCTGTAAGACACTAGCCTGAAAGCACTCGAAATCCGGCAGTATGACGACCAGAGCACGTTGCTTTCCCGCTGCACCAAAGTTATTAGTGTACCAGGAATTCAGCTGCTTCAGCGTGCACTGACTGCGACGCAAGCGTTTACGATCGCGTTCGGATTCGTCCTCCTCGTCGATGTAAAGTGGACCATTGTGCACCCCCGAGGCCTCTGACGGTGCTTCCATTAAGCTGTAGACCATAGTTTCCACAGCTGCCTTGAGTGTGCCACAATCACGGGATTGTAACACGCAGACACGTGCAGCTTGAAGTGCATGCAAACGTTGGGTTAGCGTCTCGAATTGCTTTAAGTGATCCGGCTGATTGATACCAGTCAGCAGCGCCGCTGTAGGCAGTATCTCGTTGGTGGCATCACTTTTTGTCCCACTCCCCTCGCTTGTGACAAACTCCACCAGTTGCTGCAGTGTGCGTGCATTGCTCTCCTTTTGCAGCTGCTGAATGTGTTTGTGCATTTGATTCCAGCATTCCGTGTAGGCCACATAGAATGGCTGGGAGGTAACTTCCTTGCCAAGCAAACTGCTAGCTTCCTCTGACTTTTGGCCAGCTCTCTTGCGCTTTGTCGGCGTTTTTTTATTGGCGCGAGTTGCGCCATTTTTGTACACAAAACATCCCTAAAAAAATGTAATTCTTTTTTAAATTGTCTTTTTTTGTACGACTTTCTTACCTTTGAGACGGATATGGTTGGATCCATTACTATTGCTTAACTAAGCACTGGATAGCTTAACCAAGTATATTTACAATTATTGTTTATGTCAGCTATGTGCCAATTAAAGTTTATTCGCAGCGACAGCAGCAACAACACAACTGCAAATAACAAAAACGAAAACAGCTGTTGCGCGCCAAAAAAAAAACTCGTGAAGTTGGCTGTTGTAAAAAGTGCTGCCCATACATATAATTTTATTGAAACCTTAGCGCCAAATTTAAATACTACAGTGTATTATTGAAATGCACATTCGCTCGGCTTGATACATTCGCGCTTTTTATACTTTTGTTAAATACAAAAATATCTGATTTATTCTTGTTTTCATCGCAATTGTCTGTCCACTTTGGTGCTAACTGAAAGGTGAATATGAACATCAGCAGAAAATCGTAAAATAATATTAATGCTGCCAAAAGATAGTCCTGGTCCCGAATTTCCGCGAATCTTCCGCCATTTATTATTTGCGCATGGTACATAACAAACTGTAGAACAAAGATTAGAAGTATTTCTATCAAAATTAAACATTTTATGTGAATACTTACCAACACAATGCTAGTTACGATGAAGGCGCGATACACAAAGAAGGAATAAGGTACGTTTGCGACAATGTAGAGCATTAGAAAATACATTGCGCCAATCAGACAAACTATGCCAACGATTACAAGTACCACAATGTCAAGCGTTAAGTCGTGCTTAAGAAATAAAAGTTAAATATAAACAAATTGTTAAAATATAGCTAGTTACCGGTAGACAAGATCCAAATACAAGGAAGATTACTAGCACCGTGGCCCATATGAAACAGCTTAATAGGAAGTGAGACATATAGTGACGAACAATCAATGTGGAAACACCTACGACAACGCACTCGAACTACAAAACAGATGTGGAAATTATAAAATTAATGAATTTCGAGGTGTCTTACTATAATAAAAGTTACAATCCAATTGACAGGCGTGAAAAATCGCAGATCCTCATAGAAAATAAATATCAGCATAAGCAATAAACTGACCACAAAGAATGTTATTCCAATCCAAAAATTTTTAGTGAAATACTTATTTGTGTCTTCGCTGAAAAAAAATAGGTTAAATTATTTATTTATTTAAATACCTTATAACTACTTACACGACGTGAAAAATATACCACTGAAAAACGGCTAGAAAAAGAAATACTCCTGTTACTGTGTATGCGACACATGCAAACTTTTGCCTTTCAAGTCTGTAATAATACGGACGATCGTCCAGGTCTCCCATTGTTAATTTTTGTGTTGTGTTTGTGTAAATTATTGTAAGTTTGAATTATGAAATGTTACAACGAATTTTAAATGCCAGTGCTGCCTATAAGTTCGCAGCCGCTTTGTTAAATATTTTGCAGCACTGACGTTTCGCAACACTGGTGACATTTCGCGCATTTAATACAATGTTCTTTATAAATTGTAGATGTTAATGCCAATAACAAATGATGGGTGACGAACTAGATATATACGATGATCTGGACAACTTCCAAGAAGCCGAGGATCAGGTAAGTGTAATAGCATAATCAGCACAGCTGAAACTAACGAAATTATCGACAGAAATCCAAGGAGCTGCTCGCCTGGGAAACGAAATTTGCAAATGCACAGGAGGAAATTGCCAGCTACCGGGCCGAGAAGAAAGCGCTTGAAAAGAAAATCAAGACAATGGAAGTTAATTTCCAGAATCTGCTTGACACTGCCAAGGCTGAGTTAAAGCGAAAGGACACTTTAATAGCACAGCTACGCAAAGAGTAAGTTGTGTTTAAATGCTGCAAGAAATAACACTTAAAATTCTATTGTTGCTTACAGGAAAGATGACATTTGCTTTAGACGGAAAATACCTGGTGCCAAGCCAGAGAAAACTGAAGCTAATCCATTCAAAGTGGAACAGCGAACAGAAAACAAACATGTCAAAGGGGGCGAAACTCTGACAACCGCCGATGTGGCCAAAAAGAGTGAACGAAAGGAGAAAGATATCAAAAATGATAAGCAGAAGCCGCTGGAACTTGCGCACGAAAAGAAATTGGATCACAAGCAAGGAAAACGGTCCAGCGCAGAGACAACTGCCACACAACAACGAACAGCTGACTCCAAGAGAGCGCAAGACAGAGCACATGAGCGAGAACGTGAGAGAGACCGGGAGCGGGAGCGAGAGCGTGAGCAGAGTAGACGGCGCAGTCGTAGCAGGAACCGCAGCCGGCATCGAAGCCGCAGTCGCAGTCGTGATCGAAACAAGAAGGAGAGCAAGTACGCAAAAACGAAGGAGTCACAGAGAAGTCGGCGCAGTCGCTCACGCTCCGTTTCACGCTCCCGTTCTAGCCACAGACACAACAGCAACAAGACCAGGTAAGCTTGGCTAACAGTTGCTTAACCTAAATTATTACATTTGTCTGGTTTTTAGTACACACACCAGATCTGGCGAACGGGAGCGGGAAAGAGAAAGGGAAAGGGAAAAGGAGCTTAAAAGTAACAAAGAAAAGACCATGGAAACTCTCTTCGGTAATACACCTAAACACCAAAGTCCAGCCAAGGAGCAAATCAATGAACAAATGGATAAAGTGATGGAAACACTGTTGGCCAATACGGAACCCTTAACGCCTAGGGAGCAGTATACACCGCAAAGACAAATCACAACAGTACACAACGAGAAATCAGCAAGCAGTAGCAAACAAACAGAGGAGCAAATAAATTATTATTTTGTTAACAATGCAAATGAAACAGAGGAAACCCCTGCGATAGATTCCAAAGAAATGGATTTTATACCCGGTCTGGATCTGATAACTGACAACAACATATTAATGGTCTCTGAAGACGTTGCAGCTTTCAGTGAGCTGCATGCTACTAAAGCAGCAGACGATAAAGATCGAGTTATAATTTCAGAGGAAGCAACTCACGTCGTGAAAACTAAAGCCGTATTAAGTAATCCGTTGGACAATGATTCCATTGCTCTTGTTGAAATCCAAGAAATTAAAGCGTCCCCTACCACTGACGGTGAATCCACGCTAAGAGCGACTGCGACAGCTCCTGTAACTAACACAATTCCTGGTCTGGACTTGATTACAGTTCCGCAAGTTGAGCCAGCACCAACTGAAGAAGACTCCAATGATGCACATGACATCGAATTCATTTCCTCAGCAATCGAAAACGAACAGCAAACCATAAAAATCGTTGAACAGATACCGGGTCTGGATTTAATATCTGATCAAGATCAAGCTGACTTGGCAACTGAACAATTAGAGCCAGCTTCCAATGATTCCACGGAGATCACAATAACTCAACCAATAACTGAAACTGTAGATAAAGCAATAAGTGGAGAATTATCAAAAGTTACTGATAACGAAGACAATTTGGAGAAAGTCGAAGATTTCAAAGCTGAAACGGAAGCAGCAACGGAGGAAGATAAAGAGTTGAGTACAGAAGTTGATCATATGAAGGGAACAACTGAAAATACTACAGACGATGTAATTGAACAAATTGTATTAGTTTATGAAGACCAAGATCAGGTCGAAACTGAGCAATCAGAAGAGTCTAAAAACAGTCAGGAACAGGAAAAGTGCAATGCTGAAAATGCTACCATGAATACAGAAGCAAACATCGATAAAGAGACGACTGAGTTTCTGGAGCGTTCAGCTAACGGTGTACAAATAATCGAGAACATTCGACTGTCAGTTATGATGGACATAGAAGATATAGCACTAAGAGTAGATGGACTGAGCGACTGTACAGACAGTGAGACTGAGCCAGCTAAAGACAGCGATAAAAAGGAGCAAAGGAATACGCTTCAAACTGTTCATGAGAGCGAAGGAGAAACAGTGCCGATTACGGTTTCAAAAGATTCGCAGTCAATCGCTGATAATGAAAACGAAATCGAATCAAATGCTTTAGTCCAAAGCACTACATTACTACCAAAGCCAACGATACTAAGCAGTATTGTCATGTATGCGCAGCCAGATTCAACAAAGTTCGATCACAATGAGGAACCAATGGAGAGTCTGATCATACCGGCAGAGCCGTTGGCTAAGTCTGTAGATTTGAGCCAGGAAACGGACAACATAGATCGCGAGTTAAAGCAGCTGCATCAGCAGAGCTACAACGAGGAGCAGCCCGATGAAGCCACTGTGACATCCACGTCTATGAAGGCACCCAATCAGGATCTCATTCAAATTTTAACACAATCTCCAGTACAGCAGCCGCCAGCTCCCGGCGTTAGTCCTTACCCAGCAAAATTGAAGAACAAAGGCAGGAAAGCAGGTGCTCGCTCGGCTAGCGAAAGAACGACGCCAACAAAAGCTAAAGCGAGCTGCGACTTGGCCCAGAGAGGAGAGAAGACACCGCTAAAAAAGCGCAAACTTAATTTGGATGATAAAAAAGAGGATGCAACAATTGTGCTGCAGACGCCGCCAGATGCTGAGAAGACCACAATGCCATCTCCACAAAATGTGACCATCGATGAGACCTTAAATGCTAGCAGCTTGGACGGTAATCATAGCTTTGGCAGCGACTCGTCCATTGTAACCAAGCGTTGCTCTCTAGGCCACAGCGACTATCAGTTTGAGCGGATCAATGATGAGGTCGTGCTGCGTGTTACGCGACGTGGACGACGACAACGGCGAGTAGCAGAAACAACTCCAATACCCGCTATAAAAGAGACATAAGTTAAGGTATAAAATATATTTATATATAATCCTTATGTAGCAATAGATTTGCTTAGTTGGTTGGTTAGTCTATAACAATGTGATTTAAAACGTATGATAATTTAGGTTTTCTATATTATTAAAATACATGTACAAAAGTAACTGAAGATTTATATAATTTTAGTCGCTATACAATTTAAACTAGCAGCACAAATGGCCCCCAATACTGACATACCAAGAATAAACACTGATCCAAAAGTAAATGCCAAGTGCTGTGGGTAGTAAATAGTAGTTAAACTTAGTATAGTATAGGAACACATAGTTACCTAAAATAAAGATTTGGACGATATACATGGCTACGTAGTCGTAACCATAAATAGCTTCAACTATGATCAAAATTGTTACAAGAATCAGTCGAATTATTCCAGTAATCAGATAACATACAACCAATTTATGGTTTGACTAAAAAAGAAGTAAGAAAATATGTTTAGACAATTAATTTATCGTTTGAAAATTTGTAAACTTACCACAAATGCTGATATTATGAGTAGTATACATCCGACTATATGCACAAAATAACAGACAATCATTATTATATCCATAGCTGTATCATGAACCCCTGTTTAAGATTGTCGTATGAGCAAGGCACTTAGTGGACGTATCCAAAAACTTACCCTCCGAAAGAATATAAGCCACAATCCCTAATACAATGTCCACAATGCCAATGATAAGCGCCCCCCATCTGAGCGGAATGAAGGCAAAGAATTTTTCCACAGTACAGGCGCTCATCTGATTATTTTAAAAACGTTCTACACCAAAAAAAACAATTTAGAATTTTCTGTTTGGGAAAGTGAAGGGATAAAATACTACTGTCAAAAACTAAGTGTTTCAAAATATATGCTCAGAAATTGACAGCGTTCGACAGGCCAATATTTTAAATGGGAAGTATACAGTCACGCGAGAGGTCTTTTAAATACCCTGTAATTATTCTAAAACACTCTTAAAAGTTAATAAGCTTTCTAGTTTAGAACTTGAAGCTCCCTTTTATTAATATACATTCGTTTGTTTCATATTTTATTAAAAACATTCGAAAAGAAATCAATTAAACATAAAATAAATTATAAAATTTGTCTTTTTAGATTTTCAAAGCTTGTTAAAATTGTTTTAACTTAAAATAGTTATTTATATTTATGTAAAAACAACAAATTAAAATCTAAAATTCAACGATAAGTGTTTGTTATCGATAACAACTGCGTTTAGTATTTTTAACGGTCGTATTCGTCTAGTATTTAAGTATAGTATCGATAGTGCTAAGATCGATACTTTTAACTACGCTTATTTCTTTGGTTTTCTATGCTTTTAGGCCTCTTTGTCCTTCTCCGTACCCACCAGGACGCGCTGCACGATGGGAATCTTAAAGATTGGCACCGACAGCAGCGCGCCAAGGCAGGCGCCGATCCAGTAGACAATGATGTGTTCGAGATTGCTGTGGCCACGGCAGCCCCACTTGAGGGCGGTGGCCAGGACGGGATTGAAGTAGCCGCCGGAGAAGTTGAAGGCTGCAAGCAGAGCATAATTAAAAGCGTAAACTTTGTGAGAGGACACGGATTGGATTGGAAGCCACGTTGCAAACGGGCGACGGACTTACCTGCCACCACAAGGCTGGTGCCAATGAACGAATCGATATAGCTACTAAACTTTGGCTCCTTAACGCTGATGGTCTTGGACGCCAGACGGCAGAGTAGCGTGGCCACGCCCTCAATGGCAGCGCCCACATAGGGACTAACCTGCAGATCGGCATTGCACTCCTCAAAGGCACGTCCCTTGTGCGTCTCGGCAAACTCGAGCCACCAAAAGACCTGCACAATGCGGTACACACAACAGCCGCCCATGAGTTCTGCCCAGGTGCGCAGTGCCATTTCCTTGAAGCTGGTGCGTCCCTCTAGCACATCTTCCATGTGTGTGTAGGGACAGGCAGAGGCATCACCCCACACCTTACCCCACCAGATGGTCAGCAGGAACAGGAATATGGCATAGGCGGCCACACCAAAGTTATCAGCCACTGTCCGATGTATGGACAGCATTAAGAGCGCTCAATCCATACAAAGATTCAAATTTATCACTTACCAATGATCAGCTCAAAGCAGCAGGCACACAGCTCAGCGGCTGCGATCGCCTCGTTCATCAGCACCGGCACAATGCCTTCACCGCTGAGCAGCTTTCGGCTCACCCGTCTGGCAATCTGGGCGGCAATGCAGCAGCCCACCATAAAGCCGGCGCTAATTCCCAGCGACGTCAGCGACATTTTTGAGTGTGTCCTCAAAGGGGAAAAAATTCATAAAAAATTGTTTTTAAGGAATTAATTATTTAATTTGATTTTTAACATGCTGTAATTTTGTTCACTTTACAAACACACACACACACACACATGCACATAGACGATTTTTGAAAACTATTTTCGAATTTTCAGCACGCCAATAATGTGCTAAAAATATTTGTAGCTTGTTCGAACAACAGAAACTGATAGCAAACTTTGCTCTGCACTTTTAATCTCTTTTTGCTTGTTATTCAATTTTTTTAAATCGAAATTTATTTAAATATATTTGTCTGCACTGATTAGCGTGCGTTCTAAACGTATTAAGTAGAAGGCAGAATTTTTTGCGATCTCAACTTCTTATTTTTAAAAAATATCCTTTGGTTTTTATAATTTTTGCACTGATTTTTGTTTTATTTATTTTTAATAAAATACATACTATGTAAATTTGTTTTGTAACTGGTCAAAGCGACCGGCACAAGACCGTAAACACAAGAGCGAACTGTTGTCGCTGTCGACTTGGACTGAAGAACGATTTGGCGAATTCATTTACTCTCGACAGTGCCGCTCATGGCGTTGATCTATTATTAAACTAATGCCTGGCGCTCAATTGAATTGCTCACCAGCCATGCATAAGCCAAACGTAGAGAGAACTGTGTGCTCTCTTGCATAGCTGTGTATTTACATGCGTGATCTAGCCTCCATGAGCAGTATGTGCTATGAATATAAATCTTGTAATTATGTTCGCTCTTCAAAATAACGTTACAGTGTCCAAACAAGTGGGACCAGCCAAACATATTGCGTTAGCAGTTTAACAGCTTTATGTGAGCAAAACAGAGCGCGCCAAAATGTTTTACAGCCCCTGTTAAATAAACTTTGCTAGCTACTCAATTAGCACTGTTAGCTTTAAACGTTTTATATGGTCGCACTGTTCTGCCGGCTGATGGTATTTTAAGTTCCACAACAAGTGAGTTTCGTTTACATAAACAAACTGATTTAACTAAAATTGTTTATTAACATTGAATAAAACATTTACCAGTGCTTCAGCGACTTTGCAAGCCACGCTTAATACGATTGCCACTGTCATTTTGTGTTGGCAGCCAGCGATACCATGCACGCACCACAACACCAGCCACAGAACCGTCTACGGTTTCGACAACAACAAAAACAACTAAGAAATTACCTGTGGATGACGGTTTCACGAACTGGCGACCCATTTATCAGCTACCCATGATACGCTTGATAGCTGCCTTTAATCGTCTCAAAATATATCAAGCCGCTGTAACAGCCGCTGGTACTCCACTGGCCTTTGGATTGGTTCAGGCCGGGCAGGTGTCTAGCGAAGCTTTGGGCATTTGTGGAGCAATTGGAGTCAGTGGACTGATGACACTTACACTGGGCAGCTTTGTGGCCTCCAATGTGATTGGCTTTATCTACATTAACGAACAGCAGGATCAGCTAAAGTTGGCCTACGTTGACTTCTGGGGACGACGACAGGAGACTCTAGTGGACATTGAGGATTTGTTGCCAGATTGGGAACTCAAGCGAACCACACGACTAGGTTTCTATCAGCCCATCTGTCTGCGTACGGATAAAAAACAGCGATTCAAGCTACTGCAACGTTTTGGAACTATAAGCGATCCGCTAATTTTCGAAGGTCTCTTCGGGCAATAGCTAATTTATAAATTGATTTTACTTGATAGTTTTAAATAATTTAATTTTTTTATTTTAACTTTTGTAAACTACATTATCCCATTGCTAATATTTGGTATGTAAAATGTGTATAAAAATATCATTTAAGAGTATTCTTAATGAAAAAACAAAATTGTTTAATGTTAAAATTGTAGTAAAATATCAAATGAAACATGTTACAAAAAGTTACTTAAAAAAAGTGTTACTAAAAGTGTTTTGTACTAAATGAGATGATAAGAATCCACATAACTAAATAATGGATTCATGTTGCTGACTATCCGAGGATGTGGAATTGTTGTTTGCAATTACTGCACCAGCTCCCGATCGGTTGCCCAGCGCAATTGCCTCAGCGACCTATAAAATATGTTTATAAATAAAGATTGTATCTTCTATAATTATTTTTACGACTTGCCGTATCGGGCAGCTTCTTGTGAAAGGTCTCAGGCAACAGCAGGGACAGGAAACCAGCTATCAAGGACACTCCGCCGAATAACAACAGTGGCAGTGGCTCATAGTAGCTGCCCTATAAGAAATCAACAAATTTGTATTAACTTCAACATAAAATGCTCTTTAGACACCTACCAGGAGCGGCACAAAGGGCGCCAGCATGGCTCCAAAGCGAGCAAATGTCGACATGACACCAACACCGCCACTGCGTATGACCTAAAATGTATTAAACAAACATTATTACAGAAGTTTTGTAACAAAAACAAACTCACCGTTGGCATCATTTCCGCCGTGTAGGTATAAATAACGGCAAACGAGGAAGTAATTCCCAGTTTACCCAGTAAGAAGAGTGTAATGATCAGCCAATTGGAACCTACAAATTATACACAAAACAGAGTTAATCAAAGTTTGAAGAAGCTCAAATATAAACATGAAATTTGTGCAGTTTAGTAGGTAGATTTTTCATGATCTTACGTGTGAGCTTGTTAGTGTGAACTGTGTTCGCATGCATGGAGAGTTAAAGAGTTTGGAAAATATTAGAAATACTTGGATATATAATCGTTTAATCATTTATACCATATGTCATATAGCCACTGGCTGCACAAGTGACCGCACAAAGCAGCAGGGAGCCCGATAACGCCAGACGACGTCCCAATTTGCGTAGACACAGCTAATTGCGAGAGTTATAAATAGATATATAATACATAGATGACATTTCGAACATACCCAGGCGAGGGTGTAACCGGGTATCTCGATAAGGCAGACGAGTGCGAAATTTAAATACTTGTTGCCACTGAGATTTGTTGAGTTGAGCGAGAGTCCGTAAAAGACAATGGCATTGACGGCCCTAAAATAATTATAATCAGTTAAATTATTCACTAATTAATTATTTTAATTACTCACCAAATAAATAGCAAAATGGTATAACGCCAAATGAGTGCTTTTGAGGCGAAAACCTGCTTTACAGCTGTCCAAATCTGTCGCTCCTGCTGCTCCAACAGCAGCTTCTCTTTGCCTTCAACGGTGTCCAAATGTTGCTGCTTGAAACTGGCCATAAGCTCCAGGGACAACTCCCGTTGATTGACATGCGCCGCTCTCCTAATGATGGCACTTGCCTTCTCATGCTCATTGCGTGCCAGCAGCCATCGAACAGACTCTGGCACCAGCCAAAAGTAGACGACAAAGAAGAGCGGAGGAATAGACAGAGCGAGCTGTAAATGTGTCCAGTTGGTCAACAACCAGGCAGCCAGACCCACAAGTGCCTCGCCCACTGCATAGAAGTAGTTCAACACAATGGAAGTCATCTCACGCTTACGTGGTCCAACCATTTCCACGCCAATTATGAAAGCCAAAGGATAAACGCCGGATGTGCCCACAGCATTCAGCAGCGCGAAGAGCAGAAAACTGATATAGTCCCAGGCGAGTGCTTGGGCAATTCCCGTTATGCCCATGAATATTGTGCAAAACAGAAAGATATGTTTGCGGCCAAAGCTGGAAGAAAGGCAAATTTAAACATCTTAATTCCGTTGCAATTCTTTAAGTACTTCAATTTGAAAGAAACTTAACATTGAGTACCCCTAATGCAAAAGAAGTTGCCACCTAACGAAAATATTACAATAGCTAAGCTTAATATGGTCACACTTATCCACAACTTGTTTACTCAGTTCTGATCGCAGCCTTGCAGTGTTCATGTGCTAATTTTTTTTTATATTTTTTTATGTTTATTTGATTACTCACCGATCGGCAAGATATCCAAACATCGCAGTGCCAATCACAAGGCCGGCAAAGTGTGTAGTGCCCACAAAAGCCAATTTCCAGGCGTTTTCCTTGCACGTTAGTTGCCAGTCCTGGACAATGGTGTGTTCGCCCACATCGTAGACAAACTGCTGGCAACGCTGCGTATTTTGTGGCAAAAACAACGAAGCATTGCACTCTTGTGGCTGCCATTGTAGATTCCAATCTTGGATGCTGTTTGTACTGTAATTCGTGGCAAAGCGCAGACACGTGTCGTTAGGTGTGAAATAACCATGTTTGTCCCGTTTGCCGGGCATGGCGTAATCCAACCATTCGGTCTGATATTGCGGCTGCTCGCCATTGTCGCACTCATCGATGCGGCAACGATATTTCGGTGTGCCCGCTGTAAACACATACGACAGACTGTTGGCGGCCGCAAAGAGCACGGGCAGACAAATGAGCAAATAGTTTACTCTCTGGTAGCGTCCAAATTCGCCAATTTCTTTAAGTATGTCATCAAAATCCATGACATTGGCACTCGAGGCCATTTTAACAGCGAAAATTTTTTTAAACCGTTTAACGCACCTTTACAGAGATGCACAGCGTTGCCACTTTGTTCGATCCTGTTTGTGTGAGCTGTTAACTCCTGTGATCCGTTAACTCCTGCGTGCTGTTCACGTGTTTATTTTTGGTAAACAAATAATAAAGTGCTTTAATCAATTTCACCACTCTGATAATTGCAGTGCAAAGCGTTTACTACTACAGTGGTATACATAAAACATGCTTTATATACAAAACATTAAATAACAAAAGTGTGGAGAGCGGCAAAATTTGCGAACCTGTGAAGAGATAAAATCCAGCTTTTCTCTCCCGCTCACTCTCGCGCTCTATCGCTCTCTTGTCGTTACTCGGTGCTGTTCACACTTGAACTCTGCACAGTTTGTTTGTTTTGGTACAATATTTATTTTATTTTAAACAATTTTGCTACAGCTTATAAAGTGAGCAATAGAATTTTATAACGATCCAGTGAACTGTTAATCTGCTTCAGACACTTTCCACACACGACGTGTAGTACTATACTGAGGTAAGTTTTTTGAAATCATAGCGTTTAAGAAAATTTTCTCAAATTGTGTAATAGAGTTCTTTCAAAGCGGAAATTGTCGTGATTTGTGAACTGTGCACGCATCCGCACTTTAATTGCCCCAAACATCCAAACATAATGTTATTCAAGCGTTACTTAATGTATTCCAAATCTAATGACTTGACAAAAATTCAATTTTAAATGCATTGAAAAAGCGTTAAGCGTGAAATTTAAAACCTAAAGACACTACAAAGAAACCTTATCATATCAATGTTTGTAGGGCTTTAAACTGCAAAGAACTCTCGATAAATGGGGATTGTTTTTTTATTAATTTGTGTACGCATTTTTATTTACATTATTGATGAGCGTAAATAAATGCGAATTGATTAAGTTCGTGGGCGCCACATCAATTACCATATACAGTATGCATGGGGGATCCGGAATAGATCTGTGCTAGCCAAGTTTGCATGTCTGTTAAGGCGTGCATGCAATTTTAGCCAATTGACACAATTTGTGGCATGCAACTGAGAACAGTGACTAATTAAAGTATGTTGACGTCTGACAGTTCCAGCATCTTAAATGATTGATTCAGTCTTTAAATATTCGTTGCACTTCAACTGCACTTGAAAATTGTATTGCGATTTGCTGTTATAAATTGGATTTTATCGTGTTTTTTATAGTTTTCAGCTTGTTTTGTCAGGGTTTTTACGACAGCCGTCATATAATTGTATTTCACTTAACATTTCTAATTCATGATGAGTCTGGGAATATTCACAGCTTGTTGTTGGCCTTCGATATTTGAAAGGTTATCTGTAGCGATGTTTACATATTTACCTGTCGCTTGATAAGGTTTTTTCCAAATCATATATCTTATCAATGTCTGCTCATACTAATCAATACAAATTATTTCTAAAATTTAACTTTACTGCGGTAATCCAACCATTTGTTAAACATTTGTCAGCTGTTTTTGGTCATAAACTGCATGCATTTTTGTGTTGTGCTTCACCGCCTCGTTCTTAACGGAAATTTGCGCACAATTCGCGGACTTTTTCACCTCCCGACGCTGCTGCTGCTGCTGCTGCTGCATTCGTCGCTGCACTGAAATTTCCAAAAGCGTTTCCCAAAACATTGGCAAATACAATAGAGCTTTCTTTTATTTTTATCTTCTTCCTCTTCGCTGTGACGACGCTGCCGCCGGCCGGCGCTGCAGTACTAAAAATCAATACAACGCCAAAAAGCGAAGAACGTTTAAGAGAGCAAGCGTGCGAGTGTGCTCTTAAAGCTTAAGAGCGCAAAGCTTTTAATTTGTTTACAATGCTTTTTGATCGCTTTTTATGTGAACGGTATGGATGCGACACGATGGTTCTTGGAAATTAGTTAGTGTCTCTGTCGTTGTCCATTTGGTGCTCAGTGTGAACAAAACAAAAAAAAACAAAAATAAACAAAGAGAAATTCACAAAGCTCGGAAGATAATTTGTTGTTGTCATATTCCGGTTTAATAAAACATTATGTACGATCGTACGATAGTAGAACAGAGTTATTGCATAAATAATAGCTGAGTATGCAGTTTAAATAACTACTTGGCTAAAATAAACTCAGGTTTTCTAACTTGGTAATTGTTAAGTTTAAAAATAGTTAAACAATGACTGTTTGATCACAATTGGGTTAGGGGTAATTGAATTCATGGAAAACTCGGCGATAATTAATCAACTCATTGACCCCTAAAATATTAAATTGTATTAACCGTAGAACGGCTGATAAGCTAGTTAACTTTTCAAACATACACGTGTATGATTAATTGATTACCGATATATCAACGTGTGTCTGTGGTAACTGAGGCATATGTGGTATTAATAGACCATACAGTACTTAGATACTGCTTTATACTTATTCAAAAAAAAAAAAGAATCAATAAGAGATTTATATCACAGGAAGCAAAATGCACACACATACAAAGGTAGAAACCCATTTGGTGATTTCAGATAAAGGTATTTTCGAATTTATCAAATAAAATATTTGTAGACCAGAGAGAAGTAAGCCCCCTTGCAGGTAAAAAACTTTGGATTGCAAAGAGAGAGTGTGTACCATTAAATTAATACCACTCAGCGTATGAGTAATAGCAAAAGAGGCGTTGCATAAAAGGGGCTTTTAACCACAAAGATCCTCCACAGCGTGAACCCCCCACTGGCTACGCTCCGCATAAAAGAGTTGAAAACAGAATGAGAGAGAGTGAGTTTTGGAAGAGAGCGCAACTTGACTTATCTTATTGTGAGTAATAAGTGCTCAGACGTTGCCTTATCGCAAAAGCTTTTTAGCACTTCAGTGTCTGGTGAAACGTCTACGTGAGCGGATCGGTGCGCTTCTTGTTTAACAGCAAGAGCGAGACCGTGCGAGTGAGTGAGATAGATAGAGACAGAAAGAGAGAGGACCGAGACAGATTAAAGAAAATGGGTTTATTCAGCAAGAAAAAAACAACGACGGATGAGGCGCGGAGTTGGAATCAACCGCTGGCGCTGCAGGATCCTCGGACTCGGGTGCAAACGACCAGTGCCGCGACCTCCACCACCAATACGGCCGTGCAGAATTCAACGATAATCGATAGCAATAAGAATACCGTTACATATACGTCCACACGTCAAACGGTGACGCATACACAGCAGGCTCATGTGATGGAAATGACAACACGTCGCACTCCAAGCCAAAAAGAGCTGGAGGAGCTCTTTGCGCAGCTGAGGATGAATGGTGATCTAAATGGCGCTACCAAAACCACCACCACAACCCCAATTGGGAAGCGCACAAATCCCACGACCATGTACGGCGTATCACTGCGATCGACACCGTCGTTCAAGGCCAACGCGGAGGCAAGACGTTCCAGCACTTTGGCACGAACGGAGCATACAACCGTGTCCCAGAAGGAGGGACGCAAGGTTACACAGCACGAGGAAACACGTCGGGTGGTGCTTAATCCTGGCAGTGCTAGAAGACCCGCTTGGCCACCACAGTCAACAACAACGACAGTGCCAACCACAAAGGCAGCTTCCAGCTCCTCCCTGGCCCTGAAACCACTCGATCAAAGCTACGTATCGCCCTATGCCAAGACGCCAAGCTTGTCCAGCAATTCCATCTTCACAAAGCCCACACTTTCCACGCCCAAGACCACTGTAACCAGCAGCATTTGGTCCACGCCTGCCACGCCCAAAGCCACGAGCATTACGGGCGTTAGACCAACGCTTTCCACACCCAAGACCACTGTAAACTCAGGACTAAGACCCACACTTTCCACGCCGAAGGTGACGCCGCCAAAGCCATACATTAGTCTTAGTGCTAGCAGTGGAGCGGTGCCCAAGCGCAACGGCAGTTTCATGGATGCCCGCTGTGAGCTGAAGCCGACGGTGCCAGTGACCAAAACCGCTGTTCCCATTGCCAACAAAAAGAAGCTTAAGCCCGCAGAGGTTGTCATCTTTAACCACGAGAAATTCGACAATCAGAATGAGTTTCGCAAGGGCAGCGCTGAGGATGTGAAGGCATTGGAGAAAACCTTCAAGGGACTCAAATGTAATGTGAAAATCGTGTTAAATGCAACACTGGACGATGTACGCAGCACAGTGCGCAAGTGTAAGTTTTCCAACAGTAGTAAAGTCAAAGTTCTTCGCACTAATTTAATGCTTCCCTTTTTTTAGTGGAACAGAAAAGCTTTACGGATCGTTCGGCTTTGGTGGTGGTGGTGTTGACTCATGGCCAGCGTAATGATACCCTGGCTGCCAGGGATGGGGACTACAAGCTGGACGATGACGTGGTCTTTCCCATTATACGCAATCGATCGCTGCAGGACAAGCCAAAGATATTTTTTGTACAGGCTTGCAAGGGGTCCAGAGAGATAGGATCCTTCAAAACCGATTCAGTGCAGGTAAAACTAATAAATTTTTAAGTAAAGTAAAGATTACAATTATTTATGCAACTCTTTATGTAATACAGCCCCACGGAGTGCCTAGTGAGATACTTAAGTGCTACAGCACCTATGAGGGCTACGTCTCCTATCGCCAAGACGATGGCACACCCTTCATCAGAACACTCTGTGAAACTCTCAGTGCGAAGCCAAATGTTGACATTGCCACGATTATGGAGGAAGTGCGTCTATCGGTCAAGGCCAATACCGAGTAAGTACAACCCCTAATAAGTCAGCTAACCTAAATAACCAAATTACTTTTACCACTTTCAGTAATGGCCAAGTACCAACTGTCACCACAACACTGACTTCCAAATACGTGTTCGGAGATTATACATAATTTGATCAAACTTTAAACGGTTAACGGTAAACGGCTGTAAGTTAGCACCTAGAAGCGACAGAGGCTGCAAGTGAGTGCTAGTGTGTGAGAGAGATAGAGACAGAAAGAGAGAGAACCGAGACAGATTAAAAAAAATGGGTTTATTCAGCAAAAAAAATGATGAGGCGCGGAGTTGGCATCAACCGCTGGCACTGCAGGATCCTCGGACTCGGGTGCAAACGACCAGTGCCGCGACCTCTACCTCCAATACGGCCGTGCAGAATTCAACGATAATCGATAGCAATAAGAATACCGTTACACACCTTCATTTAAAACGCAAATCTTAAACGATTTTAAGTCACAATTAATTTATAGGTTATACAATAAATAAAAGCTATTAACCAATTGATGCTAAAATGGATGCAGCAACTATAAAACTGATAAACTTTCTGTTACGATAAACGTTATGTAAAAGTTGATCAGTTCTATAATTTCTGATCCATAAACTGATCAATTTAAACTTCTGCATCGTCGTCTTCGAAGGGCGAAATGACTTGTCGATAGTACGAATAGGCAACTAAATAAAAATAGATGGCAGCGACTGTAAGCAGAGTGTTAATTTTTACATAGGTAGTTAACAATTAATCGATTAACGATAACTTACCGATTAGGAACACGACAAGCATCAGAAAGTAGATGCGCACGTTCTTTTCTTCAACAGATGAGATGATAAAGCAGACGATTATAATGAGTGTGTTGACAACACTGGTGATTAAATAGAATATCAATAGAACTGATGATTCCTGTAGAATTCACGACTCGATTAATCGTTATCTGTACTATAGGATTACTTACAATCAATGCACCCAGCAGCAACATAATACAGGCAATGACATGACAAATTGCAACCGCTCGTTCCGATCGATAGATTATATTCCCTAAGGCTTAGGATTATACCAGATGCTAGCGCTATAAATGGAGCTTACCGGGCATTAAGGTTATGATGAGTAACTGTACAATAATTTCGAAACAGGCAATGCCCACACAACCGCGACGCAGACTGATACAACAACAACACTTCTGAATTTGTAGCTTAACCATGATTGAGTTCTTATAGCTAATACTTAAACATTTTAATATATATAGGTGTTTTTTTATGTTTATGATTTTTCGTATATTTATGCTGATTGATAAAGCAAAGACAATCCATCAAAAAGTTACATAGAAAGTTTAGAATTTGATTATAACGAAAAATGTAGTTACTTTCTTCAGATAAACAGATCACCACCAAGTGCTGCATAGAACGAATAGACGACCAGCCAGTTATACAGACCATCAACTGATTAAATTGTGTTTGATTAAAAGTCTAACAGGAATATATACAGTAGAATCCGGTTATAACGACACTCAAGGGACCGACGATTTTACGTCGTTATACCCGATAGACGGAGACCAAGGAGCAGGGGACGAAAATGTCATCGAACTTTCGTCGCAATAACCGGACGTACGCTTTAAGCGAAGTCGCTATAACCGGACTCTACTGTATCTCAGTCTACTTACAAAACATCAGCACATAACACGCTATCACTGGCACCCAGATGACGAGAATAATGTCCGATATGATTAAAATGATCATAGCCAATACTTTGATCAGTGTTATGATTATATAGTAAAGCATACAGCCCGGACGTAGCTGTAAAGGAATAGTAGTTCAGTATAAATCGGTTTAGTTCTGGGCTACCTACCCATAGCGTGCCCAGGAATAAAAATACGGCACTTATCAGATGCATCAGCATGAATACAAGAAACAACTTGTGACACAGATCGGGCTCACCTAGGAATTTACAGTGGAGTTGGAGGTAGGTGACAACTCTGGCTGCTTACCTGATTCGCCGAAGAACGCTATAAAGAAGCCAATACACAAATCGAAGATTATCTCCGATATGGCTACAATAAAACTTCCTATACGCAAATCGATGCAAAAACAATACCATTGTAAATAAATCATTTTGCTCTCTCCCGCTCTCTCTCCCTCTCTCGCTCTCGCTCTCTCTCTCTTCTGCGCGGGGTAGTGCAATTTGTTTCAGGAAACGTTCTGTGCCTTCTTCAACTAATTTTGAGTGTATTTTGTGTATTGTTTATAATAATAGTGATGTTTGAAATAAACTCATTAAACACTGACATTAAATACATTGTATGAGTTGCCTTAACTGGCACAACAAAGAAAGTCGAGTCGATGATTAATACGAAAGATTTCAAAATCTTTTGTTATCCCAAACTTGGAATTGTCTCAGTCAACTTACAAAGGAAAGGAATTAAAGTGGGGCACAAGAACGTACGGTTTTAATGTATGGGGATAAAGTCGTGCATTCTTTTTGGGTATGTCTTTATGAGGGTAGTGCTTCACTCTGACTATATCTTGAACCGTTTACAGCGAAGTATTGCCCTTAAAATAGGAACACAGTTCCGCTTAAGGTTCGTAAATATGTCGAATACATGGTAAAAACCCTTACACGCACTACAGATACCCTGTTAGTCTGCGTAGTAGACAGCTTCATGTTTCCACACTCATCGACAGTTCATGCTAGTGACAAAACACGGTTTAGTGGTCATCTTGCTGTCTAAATTAATGTTTTTAAAATATTATAAACGACAGTCCACGCTAGTGAAACAACAAATATTACTGCTTGTAGTTTATTTATGTGTATTTAATATACTAACTAATCAATCTAGACTACTATTATGCTAGTCCACACTAGTAACGCAAGCATTTGCCAAAAATTATAGCAATTAGAGGGTATTTGATTGAACAACGTCTACGTAGTCGTATAAATTTCGGTTACAATGACCGTCCATGGCCTAGCAATAACTCTACAACGGTAAAAAAACGAGGTGTTATATCATAAATAACAAGTGTACACAATCGAATGCTTGTTTTTTAATGGTTTTTGGCAAACATAACTGCTTGAAAAAGGCCGGGAAGTCCAGGAAAGGCGGAGAACGTGCCGATTGCCGCATAAGGAAGCGGGTGAAGGTGGGGGAAAGGCAAGAGGTTAGGTAAGGGGTGGGCTGAGGGTTTTGCTGGGCGGTGCAGTGTTTGACTTTTGCAATTTCGTTTTCAATATCGAAAAACAAAAAACGAAATGAGCACACGTTGAAAACGAAAATGATACGAACTCATTTGTATGCGATGTGAGTTCTCTGCGATGATAATGATGACTACAAAATCAGAAATATTATGCAAAGAGTACGAACTCGAGTGCCGGTGCGAGTGCGAGTACTACTGTGCGGTACTGTAAGAGGGTTACACAAACAAAATTTTGCTGGAAATCCAAAAAAAAATTCGGTTCGAGGCTCGTGTATAAAATGCAGCGATGACACCGATAAACGAGTCATTCGAGTGTGATCAATCGAATAGCATCAATCGCTATGAAAATGCAACTGTCGCTTTTACTAGTCCTGGCCATTAATCTGGCGCTGGTTATGGCACGACCGGAGCCACCAAAGTCACGTTACGGTGCACCACCGGCACCACAAAAGGATTACGGACCACCGGCCGCACCCTCCCAGCCGCTGCCCAACTATGGTCCACCGGCTGCCTTCTATGGACCACCAGCTGCGCCTACTTCCGAGGCCATCGTCACTAAGAACGTGTATGTGCATGTACCGCCAGAGGAGCCAGAACTTTATCCCGCCGCACTGCCTATACAGACTGCGGTGCCCAAGAAGCACTACAAGATCATTTTCATTAAGGCACCAAACCCACCTACACCACAGCGTCAGGTATTGCCACCGCCAGTGCAGGATGAGCACAAGACCTTGGTCTATGTGTTGGTCAAGAAACCCGAGGAGCAGCTGCCTGTGATTCTACCCTCTGCCGCTCCCACGGAGCCCAGCAAGCCCGAGGTCTACTTCATCAAGTACAAGCAACAGCCCAAGCCTGCGCCACAGTACGGTCCACCTGTGGCCGTACCCGCTGATGAGTACGGCGCACCACCAGCTCCCCGCACTCTGGAGCAGTTCTAAGCGTAGCTTTAAGTTCAGCCAGCATACTCACAGCTCCCAGCATCAAATGTACATATTATTTATATATAGTTGCCACGTTTGACATTAAACGAAGTAATAACAGAAATGAAGTGACTTTTTAAGGGTTAAGGGGTTCAATTAAGGTCGGGAAAGGTTGCTAAAGGGCGGTGAATGGTTTAAGTGTTTGAAAACTCTGCCAAAAGATTACAAGCAGTTTTTGGAATCTAGTGCTTGGAATAATTTTTGAAGTTTTTTTATCAGAGAAAAGTTGGCGGATTACTAAAGTTTCCTAGTCTATTTTTAATCATATTTATACTTAATTACTTAACGAATCAACAGTTTAGTAATCCGTACGTATAATTTCAATATTTACCATTAAGAAACCCTTTTAATAATTTATTTAAGTTTACAAATCAAATCTTTTATTGGTTCTCCCAGCTCTTAACTTAATTTTATAAATTGTAATTTAAGGACAGCACAGCGCTTCTCCACCACAAATCAAATAATACGAATAAACATTCAACCAGAAATAGGAGTCAGTAACTGTGGAAAGCAACAAAATTATAGTCAAAATTAAGTAGTAAAATATTAAACACCATTTCTTACTAATAAGTAAAAATTCCAAAACCATCGCATAGTAGTCTTCCAGCACATAAAATTGCACCAAAAGCAGAGCTGCCGTCCAAATGACACGCGTAAATGTGACCAGCAAATAGGGTATGCAGAACTTGTACGAGTCCTGTAAGGAAAGCAAAAATATTATTAGCTCTAGTAAAACTTAAGGGATGTAAAGAACTCACAACAATCACGGCATAAAATATGCTAAGGGATGTAAATACTTGCAGGATTAAAAAGACTAAATAAACTTTGTAGACAAGAACTAAAAAGGCAGCAAATTAAAGTAGAAGAAAGAAGAATAGAATTTACTATATACCTTCCATATGAAAAAAGGCCATAAAACCATTAAAAACAAAGTCAGCACAGGTGATAATTACGCAGGCCAGTCTCAAGTCCAGGCAACAGAATCCTTTCGTGAAGAGTACCATATTTTTTGGGCAGGGGAATTGTAGGAATTTAGGAGAGAATTTTGACAGTTATGGAAAGGAAATATTGATTTTTTTAAGTATCAAATGAAATTTTAAAAGTTTGAAAGGATTTAAAAAAAAATAAATCAAATTCAGCTACTAAAAAGGCATAAAAATTTAGATTAGATACTTGTAAATTTTTAAAAAAAATTTTAATAATATAGAAAAATAAATAGCTACTTACATTAGTCATTTAAAAAGCTTCTCACCCATTGCGCAATGTATAATAATAGGAATAAACCACCAGGCAGAAGTACAAACTCAGTACTATAGTAAATTACTTACGTAGAAAAAATTCTTTAAGAATTTATTTAAAATATTTTACTCACCTATTTCAAATATATCGAATATAATAAAATCATAGAAACCGTCAGCAATCACCACATAGATGCACACACAGACTGCAATGAGGCAGTGCAGCAGTGCTGTAAATATGTAGGGCAACAGCAGTCTACGTATACCCTGTAAAAGTAGCAGATTGAAGAGGAAGAGCAACCTATAGAAAGGCAGTACTAAACTTACCAGTAGACAACCGATTAGTAGTATGGTGCAGCATATTAAATAACTGCCACTGATTACAAGCGATAAATAACCCAGCAGGGAATCACCTGGGGTATATAGAAGTCTATAAACTCTTCGAACTGAACAAACTGTGCACTTACGATCCACAAAAAAGCGATCAATGCCACGTATGAGCACATCGACAATGGAAATTATAATGCAACCAGGTTTGAGTTGTATGAAACAACAGCATTCGTTTGTATAAATCATAGCGGGGTCTTGAAATGCCGATTATATATATTTAAATGACTGATAAATCAGCGTAGTGTAAGGTAGAGTTAGAAAGGGGTTTAGTAGGGACTGTTTTTAGGGTATTTTTAGACCCCGTACTCTATTAAGTTTGTCCAAAACCAAATGTGCTTAACAGGCAGAAGGAACCGTGGCCGACCCCATAAAATATATATATACTTGATCAGCATGAACAGCCAAGTCGATATAGCGATGCCTGTCTATTTGAACACCTCGATCTTTCAAGCAACAAGAGCTAGAGCCACCATATTTGGAATGAAAGTCCGTCTATATGTCAGGCAGGTAAAGTTTTTTTTAAATGATGAATGATGAATGGAAACGACTTAAGCTATCGTGAATTCACACAGTATGTGTATGGTACCATTATAACTATCCTTATCATGTTTGATCCAGATCGGACGACTATAGTCTATAGCTCCCATCGGACAATTTGATGGGAGTACGAGGTCTTTTACAGTCTGCTCGCTTGATTTTAGCCTTTCTTACTTGTTTAATAGTAAAGTGTTACTATAACATAATTGCCCGCCTAACCCTGACTTACATAGGAACTATAAATAATTATGGTCATTGTAGCGCTCTGAATTTATTCGCTTTGAAATCAAGTCACGTTTCTTTACCGAATTTCAATGTTTTGAATATTTTGGGCAATTTGTGCATTGTGAAATTTGGGCAGCCATAAAAATATAATAAAATAATTTAATAAACAATTTAAAAGTTATCTAAAATAATACCATATTTTAAATTATACATTTGAAATATTCTTTCTTTATTGTGTATTTTTTTTTTGTCTTTTTCTTTGTGTTTCTGGGTAAATGTCTCACAACAACTATTATTTTACAACTAGTTTAATGTAATGCCTTTGGGATGCCTCAGAAATGTGTTGTTTAGAATTTTGAAAAGTACAGTTTGTTAAACATTTAATAAGTAATCGCCTCTCTAGGAGCTTCTCAAGTGTTTGTGTACCGTTGTTTTCTTGACATTTGTGTGCGTTTAATGGTCATGTTAACCTACAACTAACTTTAGTTACATATTGTATAGTACACAGTTTATTGGTACATAGCTGTACACACTCATATATCGTTTATCGATTATCGTATATCGATTATTTATTATATATATGTATATTTATTTATTAATGGGTATTTCTTGGTGTTCATGTCTTATTAACTCAGTTCTTTGCGCAACTTTCAGTGCTTTTTTTATGATTTGGGATAACATCATATATATATATATATACTCGTAGTCGTTATAGTTTAGATAAGCGGGCTGTCGAATTCGAGATGTGAACAACTTAGTGATGAGTGTTTTAGTTTGAGTATCAACTTTAATCGGTGAGGCATTTTTAACTCAGGTTGTTTTTTTTTTTTTTAACTTTTTTTTTGTACTGCTATGGAAAACATTTTTTGGGGCTAACTGTAAACGCTACAAAAACACGACAACAAATAGTATTTAATTTGATTTATCAATTAACTGCTAATCAACAAACTGAACCATAACTGGCCCTAGGATAATGATTACAATTAGCTCATTAGGCCTGTCCACACTCGTCCTCCTCCTCCTCCAGCTCGTCCTCCCTGTGGTGCACGAACAAACGATGATTACGTGCCTCGAGCAGTATCCAAACCGTCAGCGGTGCACAGCCCAATACCATGCAGGATCCCATGCAGTAGAAACAGATCTCGTAGTCACCGGATAGATCACGCAGCAAGCCAGCTAAAGGAGGCACCGATATCGCTCCAATGCTCTGGAACATTCGCACCAGACCATAGCTGGAGCTTATGCGATCTGTGCCAAACACATCCGCTAGCAGCACGGGCATTAGCACATACCAACTGCCCAGGCAGAGACCATACACTGCCGCGGACAAACCCACCAGCATCAGAGTATTCACAAAGGGTATCGTCAGCACCGCCAGACCAGCGCCCATGATGCTACAGAGAGGGAGGAAGGGAGGTAGTAGTTAAAAATAGTTTAGAAGAGCCTAGTAGAGCTTTACCATAAAGTATAGGTCTTTTTTAGATCGAACAAATGGAGATCCGAGAGCCAACCCAGACCCAAGCGTCCGCATAAGTCCAGCACGGCACTGATGGCCACCAGATACCCTGCTTCACTTTTATTGTAGCCTGATTTAAGGTATGGAAATAGAGGAAGAGTTTAATAAGGGATAGATAAGATATAGACTGTGAGAGGAAAGTGAATACGGGGAGGAACATGAGAGGAATGGAAGGGAATGTATATTTTAGGGATAGGATTTGAAGGGAAGGGGAGGGATAAGATAGGATAGGATATGAACGGAATGAAAGGGATAGGTTAGCCTAGGACAAGGACTAGGGATTGGGTAAATGAGATCGTTTACTGAGGGATTAAATATAAATGGAATAGTGGAAATGGTAGGAACGACTTGGTACAGCTTTCGAAATGGGTATATAAATGTTAAGAGGAATGAAAATAGAAAAAGTAATAGGATTAAGAATAAGAATAGAATAGACAATGAAACTAGATTAGAAACAAACTATATTGACCCTTCCACTCTTTTTTAGAGTACGGGGTCTAACAAGGAAAACGGAATAGGAAAAGGAACTGAAAAATGAATCGGGAGGACAAATGTATTACATTAAAGATAGTATATTAAATGATATAGTACTATATTAAAAGAATTTTAAAGAGGCAATAGAATGGGGATAGGACAATGATTGCAAAGGATTAGGGTGGAAAATAAGTGATAGATATTGGAGTAGGAAAAAGAACAGTAATCAAAATGGATCCAGATACAACACCCACCAATGGATATAACATGCGCAGGCAGATAGTAGAGCATATAGGGACAACCGACGGACATGAGGGTAACGGAGAGGCACATCAGTATAAAGCTGGGATCCTTCAGCAGACTGATGTCCAGATACATTTCGATGCGGGCACAACAGCTACGCTTGAGCTGTTGGTCATCATCATCCCCGTCGCCTGTATCATTATCCTCATCATCATCGTCAAAGACCACAGTGGACTCCAGCAGCTGTGAGTCTAGAATGCTGCCATCGGAGGGCTGCTGCTGTTGCTGCTTGAGCTCGCCGAGATTGCTGACGGGCGTTGGGATCTCCATGCTTTTGCTGAGACCACGGCTGACCACGGTGGGTGGCGACAGAGGCTTCTCCAGATGGGCCTGAATCTTGCTAATGGTCTCATCGTTGGCAAAGACATTTCGACGCCTACGACTGCCCCGATTCGAGTCGGTGCCGGAGTGTTTTCTGTATACCCAAGTTGAGTCCGTGCTGAGATCCTCCACGGAGTGGAGCAGACCCGAACTGCGCACCTTTTTCATCGGTTTGATGAAGGTAGTTTCGCCAATGATGTCCTTGACCTCATCATCGCTCTCTTGCGCCGACTTGTCTTGAGCTACAGAACCCATTAATCAGTTAGCTTTGAAATAAATATTTTTACAGGATATCTAATCACCTGGTTGCTTGCTGGCGTAGTAGTTCAAGTGATTCTTGCACTCCTCCAGAAACAAATGCTCAATGAACTTGTCGTTCAGCTCATTGGACACTACCTCACAGGTGTCCAGGTACGTGGAGGTGGTAAGCATACCCGTCGTGCTTGGATTTATGTTATCATCCATCGGTTTGCTATCCAAATCTGCGTCCTGTGCCTGTGTCTGATCCCCCAGTGCGCTGAGAGGTCGATAAAGCGTTGCCGACACGCAGACATGGAGCATGCAACCGCCCAGGATCAGCAGAGTGCCATGGAAGCCGCAGTTCTCCACCAGGTGCTTAATGAGTATGGGCAGCACGAAGCTACCCGCTGCGGTACCGGACACACAGATGCCGTTGGCCAAGGCCCGATGCTTGTCGAAGTACTGGGACACGATCACGATGCCAGGCGTGGTGGAAAGACCGCCGCCAATGCCTAGAAAAGGAAGTGAATTACAGCTTAATTACTGAAGTAATTAAAGTAGTAATTAAAAGCAAAGAAGCCTATGGAGTCCAACGTTTGTCATTTAAATTAATTGAACGTGTTCAAAAACTTGTTAACTGTTTTATCAAGTAATTAAATGAGTAATTTAAAGTAATTAAAGCCTTGAAAAACTCAAAACTATGTTTTTGAAATATTTTTTATTAATTATAGTATTAAAATCTTTCTAAACTTGTTTACTGCCAAGTAATTAAAGTAATTAAATGAGAAATTTAAAGTAATTAAAGCTTTGAAAAACTCAAAATTATGTTTTTGAAATATTTTTTATTATTAAAAGTATTAAAATCTTTCTAAACTCTTTTCTGTCCAGTAATTAAAGTAATTAAATGAGTAATTTAAAGTAATTACGGCCTTAGATCCCTGGAAAATGTGTGTTTCTTTCCACTCACCTGTAAGGATGCCAAAAGTAAAGAGCAGATGCAACAGATTGGTGGCAAAGTAACTAAAGATCATGCCCAGAGAGCAGAAAATGCCGCCGACAAAGACGACGGAGCGGCAGGAAAAGCGCTGACAGAGGGCGCTCGAGAGCGGAGCGAGTACAAGGCAGAGAGCAGAGAGAATGGCCGGGATCCAAGAGGCAACGGTGGCCGTTGAGCTGGGAAATGTTTCCATAATCTCCACATAGAGCACACCATACGACTTGACCAATCCTGCAACCCAGAACTGCACAGAGAAGGCGCCAAAGACGATGAACCAACCGTAGCCACCATCGGGTGGCTCAAACCCGACGCCGCCACTCTCCGTGGTGCTGGTGGATGAATCCCGATCCTTGGCCAGCTGTTTGTGGCGTCGCTGCACTGGACGCTCCAGCTCCACTTTGGTGCGTCTGTGTGCTTTGCCACGCCCCGTTGTGGAGGATTTCAGCTGCTGCTTGCGGCTGCTGCGCAACTCATGGGATTTGGCTATCAACGGACGAGCCGTAATGCTGGACACGGTCAGCAGATTCTCATTGTCGTCCTCTTCCATTTCAGAGATCTGATGCTCCAGCAGACTGGCGTGCAGCGTGCGGGGGCAGCAGGGAGCGTCCAGGGTGAGTGTGGCGGGTCGACGGGCGGGTGTGACGCAGCTGGAGGCGCAGGGGGAGGGGGAAGGCACACACAACGATTGCATCTGCTTGACATCCAGTTCGGCCAAGGCCACCGCCACTGTAGCGACACTGGGCACACTGGGTCCACACGGCAGCGGTGCGGGTGGTGCCGACACCACCGAGAAGAGTGATCCACTCGTTGGCTGACCCCCCGGCACTCCGTTGCCCATGTTACCCTTGTTGCAGGCAGACAGTGTCTCGTTGAGAACGATCCCTCCCGACTCGTACTGGACTCCACCAACTGGGTCCGGTTCACTCGCGCAGTAAACCGATCCCCGTGAATCCTGCAATAAAAACAGCAGAAATTAAGGAGAAAAGAATAAGTAAAGTTGGACTATTGAAAATGTTGACTATTACCAACTTTTGAACTATTCTAAAATAAAGTTCTTGACTAGAGTTAAGGCAAGACTTTAATACTTATCTGCGTTAATATGTGGATTGGTAGTTAAGTTCTTAGGTTAGGTTAGGTTAGGTGGTTATTTGTGTTACCAAAGGAATCCAAGATTCGAAATTGTACAAAGAAAAAGTCTTTGTAGGCTAACCTCTTGGGATCTGTAGAATTCCATTCGGAAACAAGGCAAGTTGTGGCTGTACCTCGAATAATTCTAATACTATAGAACTTTTTCTATCTTTTTATTTATTTACAGTTAATATTCGATTGCTAAGCAGTTTCACGGACAGGATGACATTAGGTTTAGACTGATCTTGATTCCCTCTCTTCTCACGGTTACTGTGAGGAGATGCAGACGTGTTATGACCCTCCTCCCACATATTACTAAATAAAATCTGCCGACAAGCCAACCATTCAATTCAACTAACATACAATTTTCTTAAGTTTACAAAATATTTATGTGAATTTGAACTTTAAGAAGGTTAACTTCAGTTTAATAGGTTCTACCAATTACTTTGTTCTGAAACTAACAAGGGCAATAGTTATTATCGGATCAACAAGAAAGTCTACAGTCTACGGAATGTAGTCATTTCTTATAGTAACGACTTATTTATTTTCTTTTGATTTATCATATAAAAAAACTTTGCTCAAGGTTTTATTTATTATTTTTACCTACTAATAAAAACAATTGCTTAGTGTTTAAGAGATTATCTGCTTCCCATTTCAGGGCTTAAATATATTTAAATTATAATCTCATAAATCAGTCACAAATGCAACTCGCTGACAAATCGAAGGAAGCAACAATTTAGTACTAATTTGTATGGCTTAAATGGAATGTTCGTAAGACACGCAAACTTTAGATGACGATATCGCCGACAGGGCTTAAATATATGGGCCACATTAGCATTTAATTGAGTTAACCCATTGGCGAAGCTATCAACAAGCCAAACACCGCGCTCCCCCTCTCTCTCACTCCCACTCTCTCCCTCTCTCTCTCACTCTATTTCACTCTAATTATCCACCACAACCAATTATTTGCTCTAGTTTGTTTGTTATTGCACTTGTGCTTGTTGTTGCTACTTTAAAACTTTGTTTTGTTTAATCGATGTCATAAGTTTCGTGTGTTTATTGTTGCTTATTGGAGTGAGCTGTGTGTGTGGTAAGAAATGGCATGACGTCTGGGAATTTTCCATTATCCGCTTTTTCCTCTACTATTTTCCACTCAATTTATTTACTCAACTTTCACTCAGGGTCAAGTGCAAGGCGAGGCTCACGGGTGGGAGTCAATGTCAGATGATTGATAAGGAAATTGTATAAAAGTGTGTAGGTTTATGCATCTATATAAATAAAGCTGAATGAATCGCTTTTTCTTGGAATCCCCCTAGAATTAACGTACATACACAGTATATACAATTTGCCTAGCTCTTTTGAAGCTGTTCTGGCTGTTTATAGATAACGTGGCTAAAATAGTTTCACCAACAAGATAAGATAACGTTCATGAGTATTGGCCAGACTCAATTTGCTTGATTATGTTATACAAACAAATAAAATGCAGTTTTGTATTTCCAAGCGAAATTTATTAGGAAGCTTCGAGAACTTTTAATATATTTAAATAAATAAATTCAGTATTTTACTTTGCCGTCGCTAATTGCTTTCACTATTGTTTCTTATTCTTCTGTTCTTATTTATTCTATTTCTTTGTTTTTGTTGTTTGGCTGCCAAACAGGTTTGCCAATTAATCAATAAAATTAGATTTTCTAATGTTAGAATTGTGCGAGCGGTAAAAGTTAACATTTGGCGCTGGATCATTCCATGTGACTCCGTGGCGCAACGGTAGCGCGTCTGACTCCAGATCAGAAGGTTGCGTGTTCAAATCACGTCGGGGTCAATTGGAAAATTTACTTTTTTATTTTTTAAATTTTATATTTGATTCATTTCTAAATTTTTACTTATCTTAAGCAGCCACCACAGTTTCTGTTTATATAATAACTGGCTTATCATTTGTTTTGCTATGACTAATAATATTTGTGGCAATTGCATACTGCAACTACACTGGCGTCACTTAGAGTGATACCACTACCGTCTGCTGAGCCATGCAAGCAGTGGCTACACTGGCGTCTATAAAAACGTGTCTACTGTGAAAGTTTACTACAGGAAAACGCAATTTAGCTCATTTTGTTTAAACACAAAGTGCATAATGATTAATCGCGTTCTTGACAGCGAAAACAAAACACCTTTATTACGTATACATCCATTAAATGTATTGCTTTTCATTTTAGACGCCTGTGAGGCGCGTGTATCGTATCCGGTGACTCAGTCACTTCCGTAATCCCTTTTCCCTACACTCTCCTTGGTGTACTGAGTTTTCCTTTTAATGATTGCATGTCAATAAATGGCAGGCAACGTGTCACTAACGGTTCTTTTTGCCTGCCATATTGGAAATGATAAAAGAAAAACGTTCAAGCAGTAAACATGCAATTCTGTAGTGCAATACCTAATGGCTAAAAGCAAATGGCTAACAGCTTGTCTAGTCGCTAATGAGCACTCAAATTAAGTACAGGAGTCAATAGCAATAATAAACATATATAAAAAACTCTGCTGGGTGGCAGCATCCACGCCCTTTGACCTTGTCAGATGTCAAAGCTTAAGCGCTATTGTGTTGTGCACACAAACAAACACAAACACACACACAGTGACAGGGCCTGTCCGCCTGTCAGCAGGAATTCGGCTTAAATTGCCAGGAAGTGGGCGGTGCTCTTGGCCAAACAATCACAAGCCGACTGTAAATAGGGGCGGTTGGGGGGGAGTACTGAACACTGAGCCTTTCAAGTGCCAATGTTCTGTTACATTTTCAATTTCGCAACATCTCATGGCCCTGACGCAATCCAACGGAAGTGTAGAAAAAAGTAGACGTTGCCTGTTTTTTTGCTAGCTGTGGGCGTATTTTGGCTTTGGTATTGCAACTGCAAGGTTATGGTAGGGGGTTGGCTAGGATTCAACTTGTTGATGCCTGACTACAATAGAAAATGCCTTTTGAATACACTTTGAATCCAGTTTGCTTTGACTTTCCATTCATATTGTGTTGTGTAAGCCCACAAAAGTTTTCTCTAGTTAGTTTACAATTTGGCTCGTACGCAGCAGTTCACATTTACAGAAATTTCAATGTTTTTTAAACTCAGAGATATTTTCAAATTTTTGCAGAAGTTCAGCAAACAACCGTTAAAAAAGAAGAGGCCAAGTGCAAAGAAGTGCGGGAAATGTATCAAGCCAAACAAAAAATAGATTATCAATATGTACAGCGAACAATTAAATAATTTACTGCCATAAAACATTTATATATTTATTTTATACTCTGTGTGGGTATAATCAGCTTGAATGTGCGTATGAACATGTCGAGTTTGTTCCGGGTCGGACAAACGGAACAGATCATTCCATGTGACTCCGTGGCGCAACGGTAGCGCGTCTGACTCCAGATCAGAAGGTTGCGTGTTCAAATCACGTCGGGGTCAATTGGGGAAATTCACTTTTTTATTTTTTAATTTTAAGATTTGATTAAAATTTAAATATTTACTTATTTTTAGAAGCTTATCTTTTTTGTCTTTTGTTTAAGCATTGTACAATTCGGTCGATTGGTCGACTTGTAGGAAAGATTTAGTCTTAGTTGAGCGAATGCAACTAAGCTCGCATTTTTTGTGTATATTGGGATTATAAACTATCCTCAATGAGTTTGGTCCGTGTTGCACAATTACATAGGGCAACTCCCATGGTACAAATCGACTGAAAAAATGTTTTGAGCAAGAAACGGCTCAATTCGGATGCAGACTCTTTTATGGGCTGACAGATGAAGTTCTTTATAAAGATGTCAAAGGTGTCAAACCTCGTCAGGATAGCCCGACGTTTGGTATTGAAAATTCAAGGCTTTGGAGTGGATATGCTAGGACTCAACTTGCTGCCTGCCTACAGACAGTACACAAGTGCTTTCGTTAGCCAGTTTAAATCAAGTTTGCTCTGACTTTCAATTCACTTGCTGTTTTGTGTAAGCTCACAAAAGTTTTCTAGTTTTACATTTAGTTTACAATTGGGACTCCTACGAGACAGTTAAAATATATAAAAATTCCAAAAATGTTTTTTGAACTTAAGGATTTATTCAAACTCTTCCGGAAATACAATTAAAACTGGCTAGAAAGATGACGCAACGAGCGGAGAAAAGCGTGAAAAATATCACGACAAAAATTAAATAATTGTTTACTATGTACAAGGATTAAATAAAAAATTTACTGCTCTAAAAAAAAATCTTTTATTTATCCTCGTTTTACCGACGCTTATTTAAAGAGCTCTGAAAAAGGTTTATTTTTATTTTCTTTCAAATATTTAAATTGTGTTCTGTATGTTACTTAGGGTCAAAGCTCATGGCCAGCTGCAGCAACATCTGTTTCAGCCAAGTTGAGTTGTTGATGTTGACTTGACCCTTTAACCAACATTAAATACTCCATTGTTTACGCGAGTTCAGCTCATTTGGCTTTAATGACGGCCCAAAGCGCATGCTCACCACCAAAAAGGACCTCAAACTACCTCAATAAATTCAGGATTAACCCAAAACAGAACAAAAGAAAGACGAATAGCGTGAGAGAGGGAGAGAAACAGAGCGTAAAAAGTCGGACACAAATCAGATGCGTTTCTTGACCTTAGATGTCACTTTTGGCACACAAACAACGCGAATTAAACATAAACAGCGTCTGCCCTTCCCCACCTGAGTACCCCTCCTCCCATTCCAGCTGTGCACTCACCTGTAAATGCCATTCACGCTGCAGGGATGACATTGTCGTCCTTTGCTAAACGCTAAACGCCTTCTCTGATGTTTCTCTTGTTGCTCGCGTTGTTGTTGTTGTTGCTTGGGGCGTTGTTGTTGTTGTGCACTCAAATGCATTGGTTTAGCTCTTTTGGGCCACCCACAAGGAAACAGCACAAAGCACAAGGCCCACTTGGACCAACTTGGCCCAAATTTCAAGATCTATTTGCCTAATTCGCGCTGCTACGCGAAAATACGCGTTTCCCTCTGTTGCTTCCCTTTTTTGGCACAAAATTCACACTTACAATTAAATTTTATATTTTTTTTAGTTTAATATTTATTTTGTTTAGTTGCTAAGGCTTTGCAGGAACTTGTGTGATATATTTTCTTGAATTTCTTTCTTATTTAATCTTCAGAGTTTCTTTTGTTTTATGGCATTGGCGTCATTTTGTCATTTGTTCGCTGGACAGCAGCTGCTTCCTATTCAAGTTGCGTGTTCGTTTCCGTTTCCTGTTACACTGCAGCTGCACTCACACACACGCACACACACACACTGACGCACAGACAAGTGCGCTGGTGTCTGTGCGAGTGTTCAACAAATATGCGCTACTCAAAATTTCTGCAACAAATCGATACAAAATATTTGATTTTGGTTGCACGTCTATTTTCCTTTTTAACTGCAATGCAAAACTATTTCACAATTATCCCGACTATTTATTGTGCAACCCTTTTCATATATAAAAAACAAAAAAACATCAGCTTTTCAGCGCAGCTTTTCTTTTCCTTTTTTTCTTTTTCTTTGCCTAGATTTCTTTTCTCTTTTGTTTAGTTTGCCAATTTTGTGCTGAAGCGACTTTCACAAAGTTTTGCGTTGAACTGACGTTCATAATGTCCTTTCGTGCCTTTGAGACCAAGAAAAATAATATAGCGGAAGGCGATTTCAACTTCACCACAGTTGAAGTTGAGTTCAATATGGTAAGAGAGTGAGCAAAAGTTTGTGAGAGCGCAGCAATTTTGTTTTGTTTTGCTCGTCAGTTTTGGCCGCTTGTTGTGTGCTTTTCGTTTTTTGCTTTGGTTGTTTGTTCTTAAGGTAGGCATGGGTTGAAGTTTGGCAGTGGTTTGGGTTGTAATTTGCCGAACCGTGATTTTGTAAATTCTAAAGGCTATGCTAGTCAAGTATTTAGGCGCTTTGAATTTTAAACAATTTAGTATAAAATAAAAAATTAAAGCAGATAAATTTTTACAGCGCTAATAGAAGCAATTTTCTTTTAATATTAAGTAAAGCAATTTTAAATCAGCCCACTTTAACATACCAGCTGTATATATTTATTTGTAAATTTAATTAATTTATAAAATGGCGAACTGCTTGTGGAAATGCTAAATGTTAAGGATTTAAATTATAGATCAATGAAATGTGGCAACACCGACCAACATGTCCTAAATACATACAAAAGAAGATTGCTCTGAGTTTCTGCTCCGTTATAGTAAAAGTGTTGTTATGGCGCCAAATTAAATATTCTTGCACCTGTGACGTCACAATTTTCGCACTCTCACGACGTGCTCTCTTTCTTTTTAGCAGAATCTCATGACACCTCTACAATTTTGTGAACTTTGCTTAGCACTGCCAACCTAAATAATTAAAAGCAAGTTGGCAGCCACACACATGTAAACAGATGTTGGCAAAAACCAAAGCTAGAACTTTAGAATAAAAACATTTTTTAACGACAATAACAATATGTGTCATTTAAAGTAGAGCACAAATACAACAACAACAAATCGCACACACAATGGATCCTGTAGTATTTTTCATAGCGCTGTCGTCCATTTATGGCGTCATGTACTTCTTTGATCGCTTTTTCAAAGTTTGTGATACAAATTTTTCATGCCGACTTAAAAAAATTGTAATGAAATTGATTTTTAATTGTGTTAAATTTAGAGCTGCATGCACTACCCATACGATGCGCTTCTGCGCAACACCGGACTGAGCGTTAACTTCATGAGCCTCCACTGGCACTCCAATGCAAGCGCCTTCAACCGGTCGCTCATCCGCTGGGGCTCCACGTACGGAAACAGCTTCATTCGAAATTTTCTAGTCAAGAGCTTTACCATGGGCGTGCTGCTGTCCTTTTTGCTGCTGCCTGTTGGCATCATTCTACTCATAATTACCATATTCAGTGGCAGCGAGACGGCAGCAAGTGGAGCGTCTGCATCGTCTGTGACAACTGCAGTGCCAGCAGTACAGCTGGAAATATTACTGCCTGGCGTGAATCTGCCACTGCAGGAGATTGGCTATTATATAGTCACTTTGGTGGTGTGCACGCTACTCCACGAGCTGGGCCATGCGCTGGCTGCAGTGCTGGAAGATGTGCCCGTTACAGGCTTTGGTTTCAAAGTGAGTAGCAGGCGGAAACTCAGGCCAAGATTCATTTCTTTCCTTCACACAGCTATATTTCTGCCTGCCCTTGGCGTACACGGAACTCTCCCATGATCATTTGAATAGCCTGCGCTGGTTCCGCAAGCTACGCATTCTCTGTGCCGGCATTTGGAATAACTTTCTCTTTGCCGGCTTCTGCTATCTGATGATCTCCACGCTAAGCATCACAATGTCTCCATTTTATCAGCTAAATGAGCATGTGATTGTCACCGAGTTGACACCAAAGTCGCCACTACGCGGTGAACGTGGCCTGCAGCTGGAGAATGTGGTGACGCATCTCAACGACTGTCCCGTCACCAACGAGGACACCTGGCTAGAGTGCCTGCAACAGTTGCAGCAGACACGTCAGGGCTTCTGTGTCAGCTCCGATTTCATACGTCTAAACGATGAGAGCATCGATATATCGCATCACAGTGCCGATGGCAGATTGCAGTGCTGCGAGGAGCGTAATCCGAATGTCAGTTGCTTCGAGGATATCACAGTGGATGCTCCGGCAGAGATACCCCAACATGTTTGCTTGAACATACGCCGCACGCTGGAGGATTCCTCTGGCTATTGTCGCAACACTGATGTCTGTGCCCAAGGTTTCTGCCTGCGTCCCATGTTGCAGAACACAACCAGCATCATGGTCTTCAAGCGGCAGACTCTGCAGACACGGGAGTCCTTACCACCTGTAATGTACGTGGGTCAGGCACGGGATGTGCTGCGCACGGTGCGCGTTTCCGGCTTTGTGCCACACTATCCGCAGCTGAGCGCTGCCTGGCCAGATGCGCTGTCCTTGACTCTGCGGTACAATGTGGTTTTCAGCATTGGGTTGGCTTTGATCAATGCGATTCCATGCTTTGGCTTCGATGGTGCACATATAACCAGCACTGTGATACACAGCTTTTTGGTGGGACGCGTGGAGGAGCACGCCAAAAGGGATCTCATCTCGCTAATCATCACCAGCGTGGGTTCATTGCTCTTTGGACTTGCATTGCTCAAGGTCGCTTGGCTAAGTCTGTTGCGTCCGCTGTTCTAAACTCTCTGCTCTTACCAAACAACTAAATTGCTAGACTGCTTTCAACACACACACACACACTCCTACACACATACAAACATACACATACACACATTTGGAGACTAACTAAACAGCGAATTGTAGCACCTCAAAGGTTTTAGATACGTATATTTTTAGCTATTGTCACGGCTCTAGTATTTATTTATAGTTTATACAGTTTTACGGTTGTAATTCGGAAATGTGTATCATCAAATTTGTAACGCTCAAATAAAAACAAGCATTTTTCTCTATTCCCGCACTCTACTCCTTTCTCCCACCCTCGCTCCCTTTCACTCGTACTCCACTCAACTCCAGGCTTGTCTGCAGTTCCGTTAGACTGCGCCGTCCGCTCTGCAGCAGCATTTTGATGGAAATTTCATCCGCTTGATTGCGATTGGCTTGAAAGTCGTGACGCGCCCAATCTCTCAGCTCCCTTTGGCTGTGTTTGTCTGGTACTAGGCGAGTGGTTCTCCAAATTTCTCTGTACAATTTGAGCACTTCCTGGCGCAACATGAACTGCGTAAGTTGAGCGTAAGAGCGTTTAGGTGAGTTTTTCGCGTTGTTATATCAATTTCTACTTACCTGCTTTAAACTAAGCGCTGCTTTTGGTATTTTAGACATTTTTACATTTCTTTTAATTCAACAAATGTTATTTTTTTTAGAATTCTGCTTTCATTCCGTTCGACTGTCGCGTAAACAGCTGTTTCCTAACAGCTGATTATTGTTTTGGTTTCGATTGCCGCTCTCTTTGGATTAAAGAGCATGCGCTCGCTCTCCCAGCTGTTGGCTACAACAAGGCAGTAAAAGCTCAAAGCTCCGAGTTTAAAGAAATTTAATATGTAAGAAAAAATTCAGTTGCATGCGATTCTGATTTTATATTATGTTTAGTACTCATGCAAATATTAACAAATACTTATATTTATTTTTATTTTTATAGTTTACACATATCGATTATTAAATTATCGGCATATTGAAAAATTTATTATGTAGCATTTAATGTAACTTAAAACATTTATTAAGGTACAAAAAAATTTTTTAAATTTAATGTAGATTTATATTATGAATTTAAAAAATGTGAATTAAAAAAAAACTTTCTCAGTTGTATTGACCCCGACGTGATTTGAACACGCAACCTTCTGATCTGGAGTCAGACGCGCTACCGTTGCGCCACGGAGTCACATGTATGATCTTGTACTAAATGGCAATATAAACGGCGCGTGTTGGTTGCTGCATTCTTGGTCTATTTTAAGCAATGAAAATAAACAATCAACAACTTAACGTAAATAGCAATAAATAACAATGAACATTTTATTGCAAAGCCAATTTGTTTGACAGGTGACAGCGAAAAAGGTTGAATAAATGCAATTATATATGTTTAAATGCAATTTTCGTCGACTGTCAGAAAAATACGTTAGTCACAATACAATAAATTGCATGAGTAATTAATTTGGCACTTGACTAGAAGAGTGCGATTTTAAATCAAATGAAATGTTTAAACATTTAAAAGGTAGCATTTATCTTTTGTGGCTGCATTGTTGTCTTCATGCTCAGTTTGATTGACAACACAGCTGCCGCATATTTATATCTATACCCTGTACACACTAAAATCGGGGTGGGTTTTACGGTAACCAAGGCAAATCTTTGGCCTAAAAGTAATGATGTTTTTAAGGGGTAACTTTTAGTCGGGTACGTGAAAGTTTTCTGTGTTTTATGTGATTATGTTGTTATTCAGTTGTATTTCATATACACGATGATGCATTCTTATTTGTGTTAACTGCTGCAGAACAGACGATAGCCAAGTTAGCAGACGACTTGGCCAATTCTTTTGTTCTCGCTTCTGTTCTCCTCTCCGCAACGATCTTAAGGGCGACTGGCACCGCTGATAGTTCCGATGTTATGGATTTAGTACAAATTACTGACTGGTAATTGTACTATTTGACCAAGTCTATCGCTAGGGCAACAATTGCCAGCTGTTTTTAGCCCGTCCCGTTACCAATATTGGCAGCTAACCGTGTGACTGGCCCTAAACAATTCCACCAATTAACTGATTACGAGTTAAAAAGTTGTTTGACTAAAATTTGCAATAAATTCTAGAAGAAATTTGATACCAAATTTTAAAATATTTTTTAAAAGTGTTTCTAAATTTATTTGTGTTCAAAAAAAATCATTTTTCATTTGTAATTAAAGCATAACCATTAATCCTAATACAACTTGAACTTAATTAATTCGAAAATAATGATATCAGATAACCTTTATAGCGCAGCAGAACATTTTTGAAATTACTTAAATAACTCATTAATTTAGAATTTCGAATTCGTTATTTTATTGCGCTGTTCGTTCAAGTGCTTTGAGAAATTTGAATAAATTAAAGGAAATTAGACATAACACAATAATAAATTCTTAAAAACAAAAGAAGAAACCAAAAAAATAACAAATGAAAGAACTGCTGCAGTCAGTCAGGTAAATGAGAGAAGCAGCGGCAGAGACAGCGGCAGCGGCAGAAACAGCAGTATTTATTTTTAACTACAAGTTGCATTCACCGCAATATGAAAAGAAATATTTAAGCAAAGAGTTGATGCCTATTGAGTGGCAGCTAGAAAGAGAGACATAGACACCGAGATGCTGAGAGAGCGTCGAAGACACAAACTGAGACAGTTTCGTTTTCGTTTTCATGAGACGTAAAAATCTTTTTAGTCGCAAACTTTGACTCATCAAAGTTTGGAGTGGGACGAGAAGGGATGGTAGGGGGTGCAGTCAGTGTAAGGTGCCCGCCATCTCCAAGCAATACGTCATCAACACCAGAAGCAGCAGCAGTAGCAGCAATAGCAGCAGCAGCGACTGCAGCAGCAACGAAATAACAGCAGCCGTTCTGACTGGGAGGCCCACAGCTGCGCATACGCAGCAGAGGCCAAGTAACAGAAGCACACGAAGCAGAGCAGTAGCAGCGACGCCGGCACTATACTGTGGTTCCAGTGCTAAAACAAAGCTTTCAAATTGCAATTAAGAGCAGCGGCATTTCAGTGGGAAAAACAGGTATTTAACATAATTGATGTTCATTTTATTATATAAAAGTAGGTTTAAATTATAACTTACTAAAGTTTATGCCAGTAATAATACATTTAAATAAATAGCTTATATCTTTAATAAGTTAATTTATATTTATTTATTTTGATCAGCAAAATGTTCTATTTTATATTATTAAAAATTTACAGCAAACAATATAAGATAACACCAATATGCAACTTTCCCCCTTCTGCAATAATTGCTATTTTTCCCCGGTGGCAAATGTGCAAGCACCACTGTGCAGCAGAGCCAACAGCGGCAAAGTAAAATACACATGGCAGTGGCCGTCAGCGTCAAACGTTCACGAAACGCGGCCGCGTGCGGATGTCGGCTCGGAGCGAACGAAAGTAGAAGCCAAAAAGAAGAACGACAAAACGTGCGAGTGTGCTTGTGTGTGAAAGGGGAAGAGTGCGAGAGAAAGAGAGACTATATTGGAGCATCTCAAAAATTGTGTGTTCGAAAATCAAATAAATACGCTCAGAATTGAGTTCGGTAAACGTAGAAATTTTGTACTCGTAATCGTATAATCGTCTTCGATGTGTGGTAGTGCGCGAGTACACATGTGAAAAGTGAAAATGAAAATGGTTTTCCTTGACGTTCGGCTACGGTGTTTGTTGTAAAAGCGGAAAATCAAATCAAAGATAAAGAAAATACGAAAAAGCAACAAATATAAAAAAAAATATAAAGAAAGGCAATTGTGAGTGAGAAACGGCCGAATACAAAAATATACAGAATGTCGAAAATATAAAGCTATTTTTGGAATACATATTGGACAAGCGCTGCATTGGAAAATATACTAATATTCACCGTCCTCAAAATCTTCAACAACTCATACAAGTGAATAATCAAATTAATTGCTTAAGTATAAATTAACACACGTATAAAACATATAGTTAATAAATTGCAACACTTTTGAGCTGCATTGTTCCATTTGCTTGAATATTCTTAAAAGCCCGAAAACACTGAAAAATACCATGAAAAGTTTTTAAAGACAAACAAAAGCGATGCGACGCAAAATTTAAATGCAAAAACAAAAATAAAGAAAAGAGCAAAAAGAAAATGAAGCAATGAAAAAAATATAAATGTTGAAAGCAAGAAAATTAATAAAGATCAACAAAAGAAATCGGATTAATAAGAATTTAAGCATTCATAAACATAATGCACGATTAATCTTGTGCCTCGAATTTGTCATTGAAAATAATATCAGCAATATAGATATAGATAATGGAAATATTAAATAATTTTGTAGGTTTAATAGCGACTATAAGTGTTGGTAACTTTAATTTCCTATCAGATTTTCAAAACTTTATAAAATTGGCCGAAAAATA
Source organism: Drosophila acutilabella (assembly GCA_035046005.1). Lineage (NCBI taxonomy): Eukaryota > Metazoa > Arthropoda > Insecta > Diptera > Drosophilidae > Drosophila > Drosophila acutilabella. The sequence goes on along the minus strand of JAWNOK010000024.1, from coordinate 6,090,806 downwards.
CGGGACTATTTGAGTTACTTTTAAAGACTCTTCATTTTAAAAGGGCACAAATATTATTGCTTTATTTAAGGTTTCTATGTAATTGATGCTTCTGATATATTCCAGTGACCAATCTTCTTTAAAACGCCTTTAAATTATTATTATTATTTGTTTTTTTTTGGCTCTATTTATATTTAAAACCTTTGTTTTGCGGTAACCAAAAAACGCGTTTAAAATTTAAACTTCTTGAACAATTGACAAATACATACCACAAAATCCACTTGGCTTTTGTTGTAGTGGATTTGTTATTGTGTTTTGTAATTTTGTATTTGTTTTTAGTATTTTTGTTGTATTTTTTTATATTTTTGTTTTGTATTCTAGTGTTATGCGATAGGTTGGTAACGTTTCCTATAGGGTATTAAATTACAAGACACCAAAGTGCGCGCGAACCAAACACGCTCTCACACACACGTACAGTCACACACACACTATCAGACTTTCACACATATGGTATATAAATACATTGCCGTCTGCCTTCTGCGTGCGTATCCAATGGATGCGAAACAATATGCAAAGCATAGATACAAAGATACTTCTGTGTGTGTGTTTGTGTTGGCAGCAGCGGCACACAAAGCGCTCTGTTCTCTGAAATTAAAGAAGACGCTGTAATTAATTATGGCCCAATTGGGCGGCATCTAGAGGCGTGCCAAGAGATTTGGCCCCCCAAAAAATACAGTAAAACAGAAAATAAGCCAGAAAAAAAGACCAAAAACATATTAGCAGATGCATCCCATTTTCAATGATTGATCGACAGAAATTGAGAAAACCTATGAGTAAACACCTCCCAAAAAACGAATTAGAAAAAATCACAAGATAATTCCAGGAAATTCAAGTTTCCATTTTCAGTTGAAAACCTAAGTCGTCAGTTTTTTTTGTATTGGTCTTTATTTGGCCAGTATTTAATAAATATTTTTAGTAAAACAAAATTATGAAACAATTTTTATTTACCAGATTTTTTAATACATTTTCTATTAATTAATATATTATTTTCGATAAATTATTGTTACGTTTCGGTATTCAAATATTTAGCTTTAATTATTGTATATGCTATCTCATATCTCTATCTTAAGTTATAGAATTAATTGAATATTTTTGAACATATTTAAGAAATTTAATAACAAAATTAGTAGGATACCAATTAAGCACTTTTTGACATACATATTTGGCCACTAACTTGGCTTTTATGAAACTTAAAAATGCTTAGAATATTTCACAAACTATTTTAATTAGATTAATTGATTTATTTTAATATATCTTTTATTATTATTCTAATTGTAACTTATTTTCTCCTCAGTTCACAGCCTGTTGAAATCAATTAAACCCTTCAAATTGCAAACCAGTTAACAATGTCGGCCAAAACATCACCATCGAATTCGCGTGACGCCAATGTGGCAAGTGCCGCAAACGTTGTGGCGCCAAATGTGGCAAGTGGCGTTGTTCAGATTAAAAAGGAGCTGCCCAGCGATGAGATAAAGGTGAGTTTTATGAATGAAATCGAACAAAAAAAAGATTCACAGATACAACTGCACACTGGGCTCATTTGTTGTGAATGCGAATTTCGCTCACCTTAAGCATTTTTTTGTTTTGTGTTTTTTTGGCACTCAGCAAATACATTTATAACTAATTGCTGTTGTCTACACATCGTATGTATTTTTTTATTTTTCTTTTTTTTTTTAAATAGTATTCAATAACAAGGATACAAAAACAAAGCAAGAAAAAAATCGTAATACTCACACAGTTAAAGAAATGCAAAGAAAATAAAAATAAAACAAAGTAACAAAACGAAAAGCCAAAAGATTTTCTGCAGAAATCGTGTTATTTTTAATTTTATTTGTATTTTTTTATTGGTTATTTATGGTTTATTTTTAATGATGTTCTAAAGGTTAATAACACCCACCCGATTGTTTGTTTGCAGTATTCCCAGAGTATCTAAAATATAAAACAATGATACATTTAGTTTGCGAGTCTAAGCCATAAATTAAAGTATTTATTGTTTTTCCACCAACTATTTTTGGAATTTAATTAGTAACTAAAGCAACTGGCTTCAGTTTTTAAAACTGTTAAACTTTGAAAATTCATGTCGGAAATATTTAGAGCAACTTTTCATTCATTAGTATACAATTACCAATGAACAACAACAAAATTCCATGGTTTTCCCCAAACAAATTTCTCAACTGTGAAAAAAACAAAACACAAAACAAATACAGTAATCCGAATTGTAAATGTTGGGAAATAGAATCAAATTTTCAGAGTTTCAGTTTCAATTACAATTCGCAAATGGCGCAAGAAACAAAGCCAAAACATTTGGAAATATCCAAATTGTGCAGCAACAATTAGAATTCTGTTCCAGCAATCTGTCTCTGTCCCACCCCTTATGCCTTACCCCATAATACCTTCTACTCACTCCCACTCCCACTTAAAACATACCTCTCTTTATTTGTCTCTCTTTATTTTTTGTGCTGCCCAGTTTCGTATTTCCATAGCATAATTCGCAATAACTGTGATCCTGCCATGGTAAAGAGAGCGAGAGAGGAGAAACGAGTGGGGGATTGAGTGAGAGCCAATGGGCAGCTTATTTGTAAACGGAGTTGGCATGTCAGCAATAGCGTCGGCGTTAGCTCCTACGTCGACGTCGCAGTCGCTGCTGCTGTTGACGTTGAAATCTAGCAATTACGATTACGCCAACATTGTGCGAGTTAACTGTAAACCGAAGCACCGCTGGTAATTTTATATTGATAAATTTTTATAATCATTTTAACGAGCGAGTGAGTGAGCGGGTGAGCAAGTGGGCCAGCGGGGGAGTAAGCGAGCGAGTGAGCAAATGTGTGTCTGTGAGTTCTGTGAGTGTGTGAACTATGAGTGGGTAGCAAATAGACGCAGACTGCTTGCCTGCCGCTCTCTCAGTTTCTGTGTGTCTCTGTTTACCTCTTTATTTACCTCACTCCCCACACCCCACACCACAGCCAACGCTCAGTTGCTTCGAGTTTTTCGCCAAATGAGCAAAAATTAATTTAATGCCAGAAACCCACCAGAATGACAACAACAACAACACAGCATTTTTGTAGCTGTTGTTATTGTAGTTCTTGTTGCTGCCGTTGTTGTTGTTGTTGCACGTGTAATCGGATCGGTAAATTGAAATTGTAGCCGCTGGCTTGCAGTTGAGCGCAATGATATTATTAAACAGAAAAATTATTATAATGAATGAGCTGCGTTTGGGATTGAGTTCGGGTTTTTTATTTTGTTTGCTGGTCTTGCCTTTGCTTTGTCGTTGCTCTTCCCATTCCCCTTCTGTTCGCGTCCTTTACCTCCTCAAAGTTTTGCAACAGAACTTGGAGGAAGTGGAAGTGGAATCCAAAGAGTTTTCTTTGAGCGTATAAATTTATTTTGCATTTAAAGAAATTTTAATTATGTAATTAATTTGTTTGTACTTTTACCTGGTCAGTGGCAATTAATTTAGAAAGAAATTTGGCGTTTTATATATAAAAGTATACGAAAAGTTGAATTAAAATTGTTAAATTAATATAGCTAGACGAATAAATGGTATTACTTACATTTAATTATATATTTTCATAATTTCCGCTACGCCACAAAGTAGGCAACACTTTTTTTGCCATTAAAATTTCATGTCAATTAAACAAAGTATCGGAAATTTACCTGTTTTAACCGACTCACTGCCGTGCCCATAATTATAATTTAATGGAGAGCAACAACAGCAACAAAAAATACAAAAAAAAACAGACAACATAATTACAATCCAACAACAATAACAACAACAATAAGATTCACGCGCCTCATGGGTGCAATTTGATAGGAGCGTGGAAAGTTGATACGCTTCAAGGTTTCCGCTTTATGACAACGAACGACGCTACGTCGATTCGAAAACAAACCCAAACCGAAGGTTGCTCGGTCATATCAAGGATATGTAAGTGCACAGGACGAAGGCTGGCAAAAAGGGAATTACTCAAAGGAGTTAACAATTTTATAGTTGATTTCTAAAGCGAAAAAAGAAGAACCTCAAAGTACTTAGTGGCAACTGGCTTAACTTCCCTCGGTAGGTGCTCCTAAAGTGCCCAAAAATGGCGTATTTGAAATTAATAAATGTTGGTGGGCGTAATAAAGCCTATTGACGTAATGAAGGATAAATAACGTATTGTGCACAGAAGTTGGTTAAAGAGCATATTAAATATCTTAGAAATTAATTTAGAATAAATTCTTGAATTAAGTATTTAATGGGAAATCAGTCAGTTTATTAAAAGATTTATTTTACTATTATTTTATGTATAAATAAATCTCTATTTTAACCATTAATCAGCACCAAACTTGTTATAAACAGGATTAAACTTCCAACTATTTGCACGCACAATCGTTTCGAGGTTACATTTAATCCGCCTGCGCTAGTGCAGAGCGAATTCCAGCACCAACTCCAACGCTGATGCTGCGTGTTATGTTTCACACACACACACACATACCAACACAATGACAACGCTGGCCTAGCAGCCACTCAGGGACTGCGCAACCCTTGGCTAGGGAAACGACAAGAAGTGTGAATAAGGTGGGTAGAGAAAGAGGAAAAGGAGGTGGTAAGGGGAGGTAGGCTAGGCATAGCTCAAATGACGCCACAGCAGCAGAACTTTAATAACAGCGTAGCAGATTAAATTACAAACAAAATAGAATATGATAAATTCTATACGAGAGCAACACAAATGCACTTGCTAACAAACACAAACACACACACGCACACGCACACCAACAGTCCGCGAGCAAGAGAGTGAGAGCAAAGAGAGTGAGTTTGTGTGTGTGTAATATGAGGCACTCTGCGAAGGCACAGCATCATTCAGTGCCAGCTCCTACTTCACAGGTGGCGTTAGTTAGAGCGGGAAGGCAAGAGCTCAAATTAAAATAACCTTAAATTAATTTGAGTCATGTAGTGGCCATCATTATACGCTGAGAGCAGGGAGAGCGCAAAGAAGCAAAAGCGAAGAGAGTGAAGTAAGGACAGTAAAGGTGTAGTATCCCATGCCATTGTCAGATAGCGCTGAAGTTCAGCAGCTGCATTAATGTTACCGTTTGCTGGATCAAGTGCAACGGGAGCTTTTGAGTGCAATGAAGCACAAAGAAATAGTAGGTAAAGAGCTGCCAAAGAACACTCCAAGCGAAAGTGTTGTAATGTGAGCAATGGCAAAACTGCAATACCTAATTAAGTGACTAGTAATATTTGGGTAAACGGTTAGAGTCATACACTGTAAAAATAAACTTACTAACTATAAAAAAAAATGTTAAATCTAAGACTATATTATTTAATATTTATAATAATATTAAATCAAGAATTTGACACTGGAAAAAATCAAAATTCCAGTTCGTTTCAGTGCAGCTGAAAGTTTCCTGAAAATGCATTATTCTATGTCCGATCTCAATCCAGTATTTCCAAATGTGGAAAAGGTCATTGTAATACAATCCACAAATTTATACACCAAAACACACACAGACTCACACACATCCACATTAAAATGAAATAAAATATTAAGTTGCAAAACAGCAATAACAAAACGAGGAAAACTCAAAATTCACACAGCTCAAGATACAGATATATGAAAAGAGACAGACAGATATATATATAGTAAGATGGAAAGATAGTGACAGAGAGAGGGAGAGGGGGGAGGAGACAGCAAGTGCAAGTATGTCATGTAAGAATTCAAAAGAAGGACGCGTGTCATTCAATCCCAAGCTATCGATATTCGATTACAACAAACTAAAAACCGACTGACTTTGTGCTCAACACAAACACACACACACACACATGCACGCATACAGACAAGCTCAAACACGAACACACAGGCACGAACACGTTGAGAAAACTAGCGTAATTCTAGAATTTGTTGTCGTTTTCGTTTGTTGTTGTTCGTTTTTCGGGGTGGTGATGTTGTTGTTGCCGAGGTGGGATTGGATACGTCACCTCCCAGGCCCCCTTCTCGCCCTCTACACCCCTGCCTAGGGTCTCTGGGTGCTCTATTGCAGTTTCAGTATGGTTTAGTTCGTTTTAGTTTCTGTTCCGACGAGTTCAGTTCAGTTTACTGGGTTCAGGGTGAGTTATTATAAGCATATTGGGTTGCCCATCGTCTCCGTCGTTAGCCATTGCCATCGTATACTTTACATTATTCTATTAGGTTTCTTTTCGAGTAACCCTAGACGTGTATTAATGCGGCCAACTCGCATTGCAGCCCCACCCAGCGCCCATCAACCTCCTAACCTCCCAACCCCCTATCTGTTCCGCTACCCCTCCGCCTCCTTTCCCTAACCTACCTTCTAGGTTAATATGAGCAACTAAGTGTTAGATTGCGGAATCTTACATAACTCGTGGCTTAGTTACTAATCAACGGCTTTTGACTAATTTTATAGTCTTTAGTTTTAAATTTAATTTGTGAATATTTGAATTACTATACAGAGGGGGGAAATTATGTTAAATTGCTTTATTTACTTTGGCAGAGCAATGCCAGCAAAAGCTTCACAAATAATCTTTTTGTATAAAATTGAAATGAGAGTTAAAAAAGTATAACAATAATCAAGAATGTATAAAAAGATTAAAAATTTAAATTTTATAAATTTAATAAAAAAAACAATTGTTTAGATTTATAATTCTATAAAATACCGAAAACGATAGTATTATTTATTTTAAATATAAATTACCATGAAATATTTGCTAAGCCAAAAGTTTTTTTATTTTATTATTTTTTATATATTTATATTTTATAATTTTTTTATTTTAATTTTTATATTATTATTTACTGTTAGGAATTTTATTTTTTATCTTAAAATATGTATATATTTTTTTTCAATCACTGTATTTTTTAAAGAAATTTTTTGACTCTCAGTAATTATACATATGATTGTTTTTTAAAAGCTTTCTACTTTTTTGTGCAGTGTAAGTGCTTTGGGCATAGCTCTGACAGCCGTCGGATTGACTCCCGAAACGGGAACTGACAGTTGGATCTGGACACATTCACACACACAGACAAACACACATACACACACTCGCAGAGTTGAGAATTCAGCTGAGAAATGAGAACTCGGTTCATTGCGATTCATAATAAAAACGAAAATTTGATATGTTTTTGTAAGTTGAGATTTTTTTGCGAAATTCGGACAGACAGACAGAGTTAGAGGGAGATGGAGATGGGGATGCAAAAGAAGAGGGAAATAGATATAGACAGGAGAGCGAGAGGAGAAGAGCATTAGTGACACAGAGGGCGTAGCTAGAACGCTGCCAATTGCCAACTGTGTCTGTCAGATACTTCGTACTTCAAGCAATAATTACAAAAAATATGATGTGCAAATGCTAAGGAAATTATTACTGTGTATGGGAATGGGAATGGGAATCGGTATGGGAACGGGAATGGAACACCAGACACGCCAGACAAGTCACAACTCCATAACAACAACAACAACGAGAAAGGCATAAAATTTCAGTTTTTAATTAATTGATTTTTATTCGCATTTCGGTTTAGAATTTCAGCGCTTGCAATGAGCGCGAGTTTAAATGTCGTCGTCGTCGTCATCAGTGACGGAGGCTGCTCAGTTAAATATAGAAACCCCCTTAAAAACCCCCTAAAACCCCTTCTAGTTGGTACAGCTGTAACTGAACGAACGCACAAATCAGAAATTAAAAACCAAACATAAATTAACAGTCAAATGATATTAAAAACCAAGCGACAGAGATGGCAATACACACCGTAAAAGAGACAGAGAGGGAGAGAGAGAGAGAGAGGGAGGAGTAAATATGAAAAGGTAGAAACGATAGGCTAAGAGCTAAAAAGCAATGCGCCTCCGATTACCGCACAGTTGGACTTGGACTGCGACTGCGACTGAACTTGAGCCCCCCTTTCAGTCAGCCCCTTTACTGCACCCCTGCCTAACCGACCCCAAAAGCCGACGAGGTCGCACCTGAGGCGTGTAATCGATACGCAGCGCAGCCATCACTAGATTTTTATCGTGCGAATTGTTAATACTCTTTCAAGCACCTAAAGAGTAGGTGGAGCGGGGAGGGGCGGTGCAGCTCCATTCGACGTGTGCTTATTAGACGGCTTGCCGTTTTGTCAACAAGTTGGCAGCACCGCTTAATTTAGCAGCTGCCCACTGTAGCACGCACAGTGTCCAGTGTCTCAAGTCTCGTGTATCGGATGACAAATTCCAATTGCTCGCTTTGAGATACATTTGTCGTAGGGCCACAAAGTGATTCATAGGCTGTACCTATGCCGCTGCCTCCGTTCCCTCAACAGATTTGCCAAAAATAAAGATATGTTTGTATATGTGCTTGTAGCCACGCCTCCTTTGTTGTTGGTTGCTACAGACGCGCGTTGGAACTGTCAGCGACTGTGTCAACATTGTCCACATGTCGTATGAGTAATTTGGCATTCCTGAGAAGCACCAAAAATTTGTTGTGTATGGAGCAGTGGCGTCACTCAAGGGGGTTGAGGAGTTAATGCAGAAATTAACTAAGTATTAAATTATAATAATAAAATAGAAAGGTTTGACTATAAATATACATCTGACATTAAATTAGAAGCACAGTGGCGTAGTTAAGTGGTATTAAGGGCTTCAAAAATTGAAATATTAACATATGATTCAAAATTGAATAAATAAAAAAACTAGTAGGCAAAGCAAAAGGATCGGAAATTATATATTTATGTTTTTGAAATAAAAAGAATTTTTCAACTAACATAAAGTTTATTATAATTTTTCTTAATTTTGATTAGATTAATCCAAGTGGGGCCATACGATTTTTCAAAATTTTGTAAAATAAACCTGATCTAAGCTATTATAAATACGATTATAACTAAGCAATACAGTAAAGCCTCTGTGAACTTTCACCACTAAAAAGCGGTCGTCCAAATAACACAGCCCATTTATTTCTTGTTCTTAATGATTCGTCGGAACAATTGGCCCCGCTCACAGGGGTCATTCCAATAGCCGATTAAAATAGCTGACGATAGGTGTTCCCTTATGAGAGTTTTCATTGCAAGCTTAATATTAAATTTAATAGTTAATAAAAGTTTTAAGCTGTTTAAACAGCGAATTTAAATTCCTCTAAGTTTTGCCAAAAGATAATTCTCTGCAGCCCCCTTTTGTCAACGCCACTGTGCCTGTATTGTCTGACTGCAACAGCAACAACTCAGATGCCAAACAACAACAAAAACAACAACACAAACGACGACGACTTTGAATATGAGAATTTCAATGTAATTTGATCTGTCTTAATGCAGTTTCGTCGTAGCCTTGTGTGAAATTTCTGTTGCTATTTATTCGCGTACAGTCAAATCGCAGCGATTACGTATCGAATCGAGTCCAGTCTTCACTGTACACTGTACAGTGTGCACACAGTGCATATATCATTTTGGTTTGTTTCATTTCAAGAAACGAAAGCCGAAAACAAACGAAACTTCAAAAGCCGCAACAGTTGTTGAAACTTTAACTTCCCATAAGGCTCCCCTAACCCCCTTCCCTCCTAAGTTCCCCCTTCTGATCTCCACCTCTGTGCTTCTCCCAGACTTAGCCTTTCAGAGCCCTTTGTTGTTTAATTTTAAAACAGTATTATGTGCAAAAAGGCAGCACACATTGGCTGGGGCAAAGTATACCATATCAATGTCAAGCCCAGCATCAGCAGCTGAGTGAAAGAGAGAGTGAGAGAGAGAGCGAGGTGGAAAGAAAGAGAGGGGAATGGGAGCGACGACTGCAGCTTGCAAAAGCTGATACCATTGCAAAAAGAAGACGAAACAAACAACAACAAGGATTATGCATGCATGCATGCTACCCTCTCCCCTCTCCATCCCCCTCCTGTTGTCCCTCGACGTCTACCAAAACTGCCTGCTCCATGCTGTGGCTCCAGAATGAACTTTCGGTTTGTGGGCGCGTGTGTGTGAATTGATATGCTTGTGTGAGTACAAGTGTGTGTGTATGACTGCCCGTGTGTGTGTGTGGGAGCCATAAGTTTCATCAACATTATTAATTACCAAATATTGCATAATCCTTGTGCGAACTCTTAAAGAAAACTGCAGCAAGTTGCAAATTGATTTCAGACTTCATATTATCAAAAGAAAGTTTTAAACTATAAAATATACATATTTAATATATTTATTAAGAAAACACTAGAATGCAATAATTAATTATAAAACTTTAGAATTATTGAATAATTGTATATGTAAAGCTAACAGAGGAGCTATAAAAATAGCCTTTAATTTCAAATTAAAATTGAGTTGGAATCAAAAATCTTTTCAATGTTTAAAGAGCTAAACTCAAACATAAATTTAATGCTTCAACAAGTAATATAAAAATTAGTTTAAATAATAATTTTATAAGTGATCTATAATAAACATGTTTGCAAGAAATAAAGAATTTCTTAGTTAGCGAAAAATTTTTAAAATATTTTTGGTATCGTAATCAAAATGTGTGTTGGGTTGTGTCAATGGCTTACTCTTAGCTAAAAAAAATCTAGATCATAAACCAGTAAGCAACATAAGAAGGCTAAGATAAAACTCGGAAGACAGTTGAAAAGACGCCAGCTTGTCTACAGCTCTTTCTCTGATATACATTTGTTTAGTTTGATTTTCGGATTTCAGATCTACTGAAAGTTCTATTTGCTTGGTATTACAGCTGGAAAATGCAAATTCCCAGTTGAATTCTCAGGCGAAAAGAAATCCACAGTAAGATACAACAGAATTTACAAGAGCCCAGTTTACGCAAAACTATTTTGTGCATAGCGTGCTGCTGTTAATTTTAACAAGATTTTTCTAATGTTAATGTTAATGATAATTAATGTTAATGTTAATTATCATTAATGTTAATTCAATGTTAGTGTCAATGATCATTAATGTTATTTCAATGTTAATGTTAAGTCACTGTTAATGTTAACTCAATGTTATTATAAATTCAATGTTAAGTCAATGTTAATGTTAAATAATTTTTGCATTGCGACCTGCTGATCTTTCTGTTTGCCTGGTATTTCAGCAAGAATTATTAACGATTTTGGGCACTGCAGATCGCTACGGTCAAGCAAAAAAAATCCGCGAAAGGCCAAAAATCGCAGATTTTCTGGGTGAAACACCAGGCGATCAGAATCGACAGCAAGCGTTAGACTGTAATTTAAATACAATTACAGAGAGTAGAGAGCGGGAGCATACGTAAACTATAAACAGAGAGTGCTCCTTGTTAGCGCCACAGCTGACAGCGAACAAACACACAAACAGCAACTGAGCGGTAGCCTGTGAGTGTGTGCGTGCGCTCTGCTGGCGTCCGCGAACATTCACACAAACAGCGGCAGGGATCTCTGAGCGCAACTTGAATACAGAGCGGGTGTCTGAGAGTGTGTCCGCTAGAGACGGCAGCGAACAAACACACAAACCGTTCGTGCGCTCTGCTGGCGTCCGCGAACATTCACACAGACAGCGGCAGAGATCTCTGAGCGCAACTAGCGCAGAGAGTGGGAGTCTGCTTAAGCTGGTTAATAACTTGTGAATTATTTGTTTTTGTGTTTGGTTTTTTGCTCATTGCGGGGGCGGTAAGGGGCGAAGCAACTATTAAAAATAAGCTTGATCTTCGCCTTTTACGCATATTTCGCTTCCGACAAACTTAATAGACCCCTCTACTCTTTTTTAGATTACGTGGTCTAAAAAGCCAAAGAAGCGATAGAGACAGAGTGAGAGAGAAACAGCCAGAGCTTAACCCAGTTTATAGAAACAGCGATAGACTTGAAGTGTTAAAATGACACGAGCCATTTCTGGGTCTTAAAGCTAAAAGTTCAAGCTGTATTTCTAGCTGAATTTCCAGCTGAAAAAGTATCAGACTTGAGTTCTATTGAAGTGCGTTACCTTAAACCATTGGCATGCCAATATCTACTCGCTCCTAAATCTGAATTAAAAGCTTAACTCGAATCTTTTTGGGTTTTTATTTTCCAGGAATTCGCACAGCATACGATGAACGAGCTGCTTGGCTGGTATGGATTCGATGGCGTTGATGTGGATCGTTTGGATTTGACGGCGAAAACATCGCGATTGCTGCAAAGTGCGGCTGCTGCAGCGGTGGCAACACAGCAACAACAGCAACAGCAGCAACAACAGCGCAGCAATCACTTACGCAGCAGTCGCAGCGCTTTGGCAGCGACTTATCACAACAACAACAATGGCAACACTCACAACAGCAACAACAACAACAACAGCAACTGCAACAACCGCAGCAAATTGAGCAACGTAAACTGTCACAGCAATACAACAACTCCCTCGGATCACGACACACGCAGCTCCCGAGAGGAGGACTCCAAGAGTCCACATTCAATTGGCAAGCCCACAGCAGGCGGACTGCTGACGTCACACACAGAGGACAAAATAGGTGAGGAGTGAAATCTAAATAACTAAAGTAAAGAAAAAAGTTTTAAATGGTTAGAAAATATTTAAATATAAAGCTAACAATTTTGCCTTTGAAAAACTTAACTTCCTAAAAATCATATACAAAATATGATAGAAAAATTAATTATAAATTAAAAACAAGTAAGCAGTCGAGCGAGTCGACAGGAAAAGACCCCACACACTGCAATCGATTTGGGAGCTTTAGGAGCGACTTGCGGGGGTGATAGGGGGCACTATAGACGGACTATCATTCTTATAGTCTCTGAGACTTAGGTCTTCATACAGATCGTATATAAATAAATATATTTAGTAATAATTTAATCATGTAATCGAGACTAAAATGCACAGAGTATTATACGGCAGTGCTAGCTCGACTGTACTTTCCATGCTTCTTTTTCTTTGATTTAAACAAATAACTTTGTAAAGACTTTTTGATAACTATTTTTAATTGATTTTCCTACATATTTCATAATTTTGCTGGGCATATTTTAAAGTTGTTACTGCTTGTTGTTGTTAACTTGGTCAGCAACTCCGCCCAAACTTAAGCCTGCTGTACAGAAAAAATAAATAAAATCAACATCAAATTCAAAATAAAAATCAAAGTCAAAATCAAAAAACCTTGCACAGCTCAACAAATATTGTGGTAGTTGCAACCTGATAAATGCGACCTGAGCACGCCCCTACGCCCCTCCCTGCGCCCACCGCCCAGGTAGTCAGTCATTAAGGATGTTTTATGCACCGACAGGTTTGAAACTTTGCTAGCTTTAGCACTGTGTGTTTTTCGATGCCTGCTGCATTATCGAATAACAGATTCATTAAACCTCAAAAAATGGTTTCAAATTTTACGCAAAATTCGTTGAATGCGGATGATGCCACAGTTTGCAGGCCAAAATCAGTAGATGAGGGGTGGGGAGAGTGGAGGGGTAGGTAGAGTGGCACCAGGAGGGGTATAACGAGAGGTACTAAGGGGAGTTTTGAGAGGACATTGAGAGGCAGGAATATTGACATGTATAGAAGTGTATAGAGGAGTGTGATGAGAAATACGTAGACAGCTCTGATTATTGGTAAGAAGAGGATTTAAGGAGAGGTATCAGAATGGACAGAGATGTAAAGCGGTCAATGTATAGAAGGATCCTAAAAAGATATGAATAGGCATTTAAAGAGGTGTATAAAGGGTGGTATGATGATATGGGTGAGGAGATGAATGAGAAGAATTTTTATAGCATTTGGTATGACATGAAGTACGAAGGAAGAAAAAAAGGGGGTGTAAGTAGATTTAATAATGGAAATAAAAATACTATACCGTACAAAACGGTGCACCCTTCCACGCTTGAAAGCAATAATTTCTTTCTATTATTTACTGAATCAAAAATAATCCTTAAGCGCAAAGTTTTTCCAGCTACTGTAAACTACAGAGCGCATTATGTTAAGTAGCTGTTAAACAGTCACTGTTAAAATCCACAATTCACTCTAATGTTAACCGCTTTTCTGCTCTTCTGTTAACCGCACAGATTACAGCAACTGTTGTTGGTGCCACCGTCCGATTGCGGAGAATGCACCCGATTACTTGACGAGCACGGACGGACCTCGTTACTGCTCGGAATCCTGCTTCACGCAGAGTCGTCGGGCGTCGTTCAAGAAGGCCAAGACCTGCGATTGGTGCAAACACGTGCGACATGCGGTCAGCTACGTGGACTTTCAGGATGGTGCCTCCCAGCTGCAGTTCTGCTCTGAAAAGTGCCTCAATCAGTACAAGATGCAGATCTTCTGCAATGAGACGCAGGCACATCTTGACATGAATCCCCATCTGCGTGATCAGGGACTGGAGGCTGCTGCTGCCGGCGATGGCGCTGGACTGATTACACCCGATCTTTGGCTGCGCAACTGCAGGAGTCGCTCTGCTTCGCCAGCGTCCACCATATCCATATCCCCTGGACCAGGAGCAGTGACAGTCAACTCAAAGCGCAGCTCTCCCTGCCTTACACCGCCAGGTCAGACCGGTCATGCCGGCCTGCCGGCTCATCCCAGCAAACCTCTGATCTCAGTGGCGCCCGTTTCCAAGCTGCTTGCCCAGAAGAGTCCAGTGGCGCCACCGGCAGCGCCAACAACGAGCAGCACAACGACGTCAGCAGTGCAGCTTCAGCGTCATCATGCGCACACCGCACCCAAATTGGGTCGGCGCAAGCGACCACATCGCGCAGCCGCTGCAACGGGACCCGAAACGGTCGCGAGTCTGCTCCAGAAACAGCAGCAACAGCAACAACAGCAGCAGCAGCAACAGCCGCCACCGGCAGCGTTGAGCGCGGACTTCACGGGATCTAGTGTACCGTTACCTCCGCTGTCGCCGCTGCAGGAGCAACTGCAACAGCAGCAGCACCAGACACACCCACCCCATCCACATCATGCACAGCCGCCTCCATCTCTGGCACGCCCACCTAACAGTATACCGTCTAGCTACTTCGCCACGCCCCCCAACGGAGTGCTGGGCCATCCCTTTGGTGCTCGGCCAGCACCGCAGCCACCGCATCCCTTCCTGCCACCACCGCCGGGCATGCTGCCCCGCGGATTTGCCCCACACTTTGCTCCTCCGCCGCCTGCACCTCCCATGCAGATGCCCATGCCGGAGCTGCAGGGTGCACTGGGCGCGCTGCTGGGCTCTGCGCCTCCGGTGACTGTAATGGTGCCATACCCGATCATTATACCGCTGCCTATACCCATACCAGTGCCGCTGCCCATTGTGGACTTTTACAAGGCGTACCTGACGCCAGAGCAGCGCAAGCGCTACGATGAGGGGCGTGGTGCGGTAGGAGGTGATGGAGTGGAAGGTGGAGAAGGGGTGGCAGCAAGCAGAGCACCCGGAGAGGAACAGCCACAGCCGCTGGACTGCAGCAAGGCTAAGACAGAGTTGGAGGTGGAGCGGGAGCAGGAGGAGGAGGAGCGAGAGCAGCAGCGGCAGGCGGAGGAGCTGCGGGAGAGGGAGCTGGAGGATCGAGAGGAGTTGAAATCCATACCAAAGACATCACCATCCACATCGCCCACAACCGACTCGACTGGCACAAATCATGAAGCGACGCACTGCATCGTGGTGCACAAGGTAGAGACGGAGGCGGCAGAGGGCGGGGCCAATGGCTGCGCGGAGCAGGAGGCGCAGAAATTACCCAAAATAAAAATAACACGACTGCAAACAAAACGCACGCTTATACAAACCAAAGACACGGCCACGCCTACAACGTCGCAGGGCGGTAGCGAAGGCGGCAACGGAAGTGGAGGTGCTGGTGGCAGCGGCAGCGGCAGCGGCAGCAACGCAACGTCGGCAGAATGCAGTCGACCGCTGCGCAAGCGTAAAAGAATTATTGATTGTGATTTCCAGAAGATTGCGTTGCGGGAACTGGAGACGGCGGAGAAGCACAAGACGGAGCAGGAAGCGGATGGGGAAACAAAAGCGGAAACGGAAGTGTGCAATATAAACAGCAATGGCGACGACGACGATGTCAACGTCGACGTCGAGGGCAACAACAGTGCTAAAGTAACAAAAAAGTAGTAGAGAAAACAGTAGCATAAGCATTAAATTACGTGTAGTAGAAATAGTAGTAACTCTGATACGGAAAATAGTAGTGTGTACATGTATAGTAGTGTATGCGTGCTGACTTAATAAACATTATTATTATTACAATTATAATTATAAACATAGCATGTGGCGTTGCACAAAGTGCAGTCAACAACTGAAGTTAATTGATAAAAAAAATAAATTATTTAATTAAGTACAAGAAGAAATAAATGTGTAACATTTTTAATAAACAAAACTAAGTTGGCAACTCCAAAGCAGTGTCTAAATGGGCAGTTAACAGTAGCGGTTAACATTAACAGTGGCAGCGTTGCCACTACGTAGTGTACGCAGTGATCGCTGCTGCTTAAAGAAAGCTGTCTGCTATAAAAGTGCGCGCGTAGTTCAAATTAGTTGTTAAGGGTGCGTTCTTGATGCTGCTTGTTATGAAACTAAGCGCCTAATTCAAATCAGATATATATTTATTTTAAGAGTATTATAAATGCCGAATACATAAAAAGGGTTAAAATTGTAAATGCTTTCATAACGGATACTTGACAAAGTTCTCGTCGTCAATGACTGTGTAACAGTTGCTGCGATAAGTATCCAACTCGAATATATACTTCTTGCCGCAATCCTTCATCAGTTTAAAAATGACGGGCTTTATGTTCTCAATGCCTGCAATACTCGCCAGTTCATTGTAATAGGCAAACTGCAATCAAAACTCATTAGAAAAGGATTTTATGTTGTGCCCAAGCTGGCGACTCACCTGTCGTTCGCCCATTTGATGTGCCTTCTTGCGATTGTAGAAGCCACAACTCCAGCGTTCTCCCTGCTCCTGTTCCAGTTCGATTAGCATTTGCTCCCTGCTGGGCAACTCCCGCTGTCCCGTGTAGAACTTGAGAGTGAAACGCACTTGCATGTCAAAGATTTGCGTTGGTATCACATTGAAGGGCAGACCGATGAACGCCATTGTGGGATGGTTAATGTTGATGCAGTGCTTCCACAGTGGCTGCACAAAGTTATCGATCACTTGTATGCCCACATCGGTGCTAAGGCAAGGAAAACTATACTCATAGCCGGTACAGTACATCACATGATCGAAGGACTCGGTGCTGCCATCCTTGAAGACAGCGCCGTTCTTGGTAAACCGTTCCACATCGGGCTTCTGGGTCACATTACCCATAAATGCGGTGTTGGGTGTGGTGCTCAAATGATGGCTCAAATACACATGGCTGGCAGCCTTGCGAATGTGATTCGTTATGTCCATGCCACTGGGACCGGCTCCGATCACCAAAACACGCTGATCTGTCAACGAAACGAGTTAAGTTCCAAGTTATTTAATATACTTCGATCAATCATGTTTAATTTTCTAATTAATTCGAAAACTTTTAGAACAGCTGTTCAGTCTGAGAGCACGTAACAGATAAGAGCCTTATCTAGCATTTTATAGTTTGTTGGAAAAGTTTTCTGAAGTGTAGCCAACTTGAAGCTCAAATCTAGCATAGAAACATGCGCTCACTTAATACTTGTATTAAATTATACTCTTTCTCAAACAAAAACATATGTGGAATAAAATATTAGGCCAGACAGTCGAGCGACCCACCTCAACAACCCCCTTTCCTCAGTTTTGATGCTTTATAATATAAAGTTTATATTGATAAGACGGGGACTTATCTGTATTAACAACAACGGTAAGTATGCAGTCGATGCAGACGACTGTAAAAGACCCTGTACTTATCTAAAGGTCTGCAAAGGTCCAAAGGAAACAATACAAAACCCTCAAATTGGCTAGTTATAGGTCTACTTAAGGAGACAGTAAGTAATTGAACGTATGTTTATTCTACAGACTTGGCTGACTCTATTACTTGCCCAACTACAGGATATGAAAAACTGGAGCAGGAAAGGTAAACACTCAAACAGGAAGTAGTAAAACTAGTAAAACTACGTAACTTGGCGATAAGCCAACACAGGCTGTAAGAAATCGGGTATTATCTGGCCATAATTTTAGTGGTATTACCTTTAAATTTATCGGCCTTGCGGTAGAGATGACTGTGCATTTGCTGACCCTCGTAGAGCTGCATTCCCTCGATTTCGGGCATATCCGGTTCCGTATAATGACCGTTGCAGACGTAAACGAAGTCGTAATAAACCGGATCGCAAGAGTTGTTGTTGTGGTCCCAGACATAGACCTGTGTGTGTGAGTGTGTGTGTGTGTGTAATGCACATGCACGTGATAATATAATCGTTATGCCAATAACAACAAGATCAAGATTTCTGCCGTATGCGTACGGTACTCTGACGTCAGCACTTACCTCCCAATCATTTAAACGGGGTCGCACCCTGATGACCTCGTGCTGCAGCCTGATGTGAGGTCGTAGATTAAAATGATCAGCATAGGAGCGTAGAAAGTCCAACACCTGATGAGATGTAATAAATGACTCCTTGATCTCGCTGGGATACAGATAATCCGGATAACCCATCACTTCCTTGGGCAGATTTGTGCTAGAATTTCAAAAGGGGAAACTTTAAATTAGTTGCCTAAGCATTTCCAAGGCAGCACACTCACCGCAATCCCTCGTACATGCTGCTGTGCACCTCATCGTGCTGATTCTTGGGCATCTCCTCTGAGAATATCCAAGTTCCGCCGATGTCCGAGCCCCTCTCATATGCCACCGCGTCAAAACCCGCCTGTAGGGAGTTTTTTAGGGCGGAAAGCCCAGCAGTGCCAGCTAAAAATGTAAAAAATAATAAATGTTAATAATTTTAAAAATTTTGTTTTATTAATTTCATAATTCAAGACTTACCGCCTATAACGCAAACGCGACGTTTTTCGTTGATTGGCGTCTGAAACATTTTTACTCAATTTCGTACACTTCGCGGTTTAATCAAACTCAAGACTCTTCGCTCTGAAGCGTCGTCGTCTCTCTTACTTGACGAGTGTCTAGTGAATGAATAGCTCCGTGGACTGCCACTTACATACGGTCCCACACACCACATGGACGCTGAGCATGCGAAACTGTGCGCTACAACACGACAAGCCAATCGGTTTGTTTAGTTTGCAGCTGCAGTTGGTTGCAGTGAGGCAAAAACTGTGATAAATCAATAGTCTAGACATTTTATATAATTTATTTAGTGATTTTTAATAATTTCACTTAATTTTTAATTAGGTATTTAACATATTTAAATGTATTATTAGCATCATTAACACGTCGGCCAATGGTAGCGCACTGTTAAGTCGACTCTACTGTTAAGATGCCGCTGTAAACTGTTATCGCACAGACACATAACAGAGACGCGACGTCAGCGTCGGCTGCGGCTTCAGCGTCGCTGTCATTAAGAGCGCTGTTCACAACACACAGCATTATGGAAATCCATGACGAACATTTGGAATTGATAAGTAAATGTGTCTTTTTAAAAGACTGTCGCAACTTCTGGAGCGCAAGGAGATATCTCTGTTAGAGTTTCTATATTTGTGCATGAATATATACAAATTTCAGTCACTGTGTCATTTAAGTTTATTCGCCCATTTAAATATGTAATCAGTTGTAATTACAAATGCAAATAACAGATGCAAGATGACAGATCTGATGTAATTGTGTTCCCTCACATACATACATACATATGTATTACGTATTTAGTTCCACATGCATAATTAACATGCAAGTGTCAAGAAAGTTCAATTAGCAGTAATAATTAGTTACATATGTGTACATAAATATTATATGCAATTAATCTAAGTTCGAGAATCTAAGCGGAATACCTACATGTGTTTTCAATTGATAGGAGGAGTGTGAAGAAGCCAAAGCAATTAAATTGATAAGCGAGAATTGTTATGGGCAAAAGTGTATGAAGTAAACACAAGCAGATAAAACGGGTAACTGTTATCAGATGGGATTAACAGGCGCTGTTAACCGCTTTGGGTACTTAACATAATCTACGACTGTTAAGCAAATATGTCTGCTAAAATAGATAAGCGGCCTTTTTTTTATGCCTTTGAACGATAAGCAATAAAATTTGAGACTTTCAGCTTACATTTTATTAGAATAAAAAAAGGCGAAGGCAACACGGCATTTAAAGTGCACACACACCTGGTCAAGCGGGCGTGGAGTTGCCAACATAAATGGGGACTATATATAATTTCAAATAAATGCAACAATTTAATTCTTAGATTTGATAGAATCAATCAGCTTTATACAATCACAGTGTGCAAGGAAACTGCAATTACAATTTGCCAGTCAGCTCGGGAACGGCCTTGAACAGATCAGCGACCAAGCCAATATCGGCCACCTGGAAAATGGGTGCCTCAGGATCCTTGTTGATGGCCACAATGGTCTTGGAGTCCTTCATGCCAGCCAAGTGCTGAATGGCACCGGAAATGCCCACGGCAATGTACAGCTCAGGAGCAACGATCTTGCCCGTCTGACCAATCTGCAGATCGTTGGGAACGAAGCCAGCATCGACAGCGGCACGAGAGGCACCGACAGCGGCATTGAACTTGTCAGCCAGATCGTATAGCAGCTTGAAGTTATCACCGGACTTGAGGCCACGTCCACCAGAGACAATCACCTTGGCGCCCGTGAGCTCTGGACGATCCGACTTGGTAAGCTCCTGGGACACGAACTCGGTCAGGCTGCTGGCAAAGTCGCCAGCAGGAGCCTGTTCCACGGCACCGCTGCCGCCGGTGGTGGCAGCTGGAGGGAAACTGGTGCCACGCACTGTAATCACCTTAACGGCATCCTTGGACTTCAGCGTGAGTATCGCATTGCCTGCATAGATGGTGCGCACAAATGTGTCCTCCGACTTGACATCAATGATCTCCGAAATGGGCGATACATCCAGTTTGCCAGCGACGCGTGGCAACACGTTCTTGCCAAAAGCCGAGGCTCCAGCCAAAATGTGCGTGAACTTGAACTGGGTTTGGGCGGCGAGGATCAGAGGAGTTAAGGATTCAGCGGTGAATCCTTTGAAGGCGGCATTCTCAGCCACCAAGACTTTGGTAACGCCCTCAACCTTGGCCACAGCTTCCGATGCCTGAAATCAGTGTCAAAAACAAATTCAAGTGATTATGCAAACGTTCCAACAACAACATCAGCGAGAATAGAGCTTACGGGTCCGCATTTGGTGCCAGCTACAAGAACTGTGACGTCACCGCCGATCTTCTTGGCCGCCGTTATGGTGTTCAGTGTGAGAGGATTGAGTGTCTCATTGTTGTGCTCCGCCAAGACCAATGTGCTCTTGCAACGCTGCAACTTCAGACGAAAATAAAGAAAGAGAAGCAATTTAGTATACGCAAATTTCAACTGATCGTGCACGTTTTGCTTTCCGTACATCGTTTGAAATACTTACAAAGCTGGTGCGCACTAGATTACGCGTATTGCTGGCAAACATATTGAATCTTCTCTTAAAGCTTTAAAGAGATGTAATTACTATTATTAACAATTAATTAAAACAAAATTACTACGTACCTGCTACCGAATCGCAGAAAGTCCAAAAGTCGTTTTCACAGCTGTTGGGTTATCGATATATATCGAGCATTTTGGCGCGTGGCCATTTTTAGTACGTTTTACGTATGTTAGCTAACAGGTGGCCTTTAACAGTGGCGTCACATTTTCCAGTGTAGTGGCAACGCTAGCAACATGTGTTTTTGTATATATAAATATATATGTGCATCAAGCGCATGCAAACATTTAGTTTAATTTTCGGTTAATAACACAAATAAAAATCAAAGTAGTTGTATAATTGTATATAAAATTTAATACACAATGTCTAAAGAAATACCTGATCGGTGCGTATGTTATCTATATTAAATAGCAAGGCGTCGGCGTTGCTCTCGTGTTGCGACGCGTGTTGTTTATGTGTTGAGTTTTTTTTTTTGTTTATTATTATTTACGTCTCCTTGCAGTTGGCTTAAATATCAACCAATTGGCCAGCGCGTTCCCTCCACTCGGTTTATTGCATTTAAAGTGCCGCTAAGTCAGGTGAGTAACCAACGTCTTCACTTTCCGCCGCCACCTCCTCTTAGTTATTCCAAACCGGTTGCCAGGAGCAGCTTCCAACAGTTGCTGAAATATTGATTGATGTTGAAATGTGGACCACCGACTAAGACTGCCTCTAAAAATAAATAACAAAAAAAAAGTGCAACCCTTTGTGTTGTGTATCCAAGTGGCAAGTGGACCCCACGCAGCCACCTTTGCCTGAATCTTAAATTAAATTGTTTTGCTTAATTAAATAACACCGCAGAGTGGTCGCAAAGATGGCCATGGAGTAGCTGTTCCTTGGTTCCAGCTCTTACATGTATTAATTGCACCGCCGGCGGCTAAAAAACATAAATTGAGCAATTTCATCATGTTTTGAATATGCTTCATATTTGCCTTGGTTTTTATTTATTTTTACCTCTGATTTTTCTTTGGCAGAATGTCAATAGCAGAGTCGATGAGGAGCTGCGTCTGGCGCCACATTCACTGCTGGAATCGGTACCAAATTTGGGTCTCATCGTTGACTTGACCAACACGAATCGATATTACAATCCGCAGGTAAGCCAAAAGCTCTAAAACTTGTTTCAAAATTTAAATAATGTGTTAATTACAGGACTTTACGAATCAAAATGTAGAACATCAGAAGCTAATGATACCTGGTCATCAAACACCAACCAAGGCACTAGCGCAAAGGTAAAATATTAAAACATTTTTAAATTGAATCCTAGTGAACATAAATTTGTTTTTGTTAAAGATTTTGCGACTATGTGACTAACTTTTTGGAGGCTAATGCAGATAATGGTAAGTACAGAAATCGCTGAGATTTTTCACCCACACACGCACACCCTCGCACACTGTGAGCCGTGGGAAAGCTTTCTCCCGTCTATCAACTCTTGCAGATGCATATCTCTCAGTGGAATTAGAGCGCCAAATATGCACACAGATGTTTATCAGAGTTAACATGTAAAGGCGCGTAGAGAGCAGGCGCGCACTGTCTGCACAAGTTTTAACAGTTAATCGTTGTCTACATACAAATACAGTTAGTCGTGCGCTAGGCGAAATTATAATTATGCAACGCCAACGCAAGTCAGTGATGCGCGGCAGTTTAACAGTCATCAGAGCATTAACAGCAATTGAGAGAAATGTATTAACATTACATGCGTATATAAATCTGTTGGCAACAGTGGTTCATGTGTTCTGCTGTTCTAAACAGCATAGTCATTATGTAGTTGGCAACAGTAATCCAATATAAAAGGGATCTTGGTGCTTCTGTTAATCAGTTGGCAACAATGGTTCTCTTTTTAACAGCATAGTAATTTGCTAGTTGGCAACAGTGATCCAAATGCTCGCTAATTAAACAACAACATTAAAATAAAATCTTGGCGCCGTTTTGCATGCGAAATGCATAATAAAAAAAATTAATCTGAGCTACGCGATGTCTGCCAACAACTTACATATTTACAATGCAAGAAATCAAGAAAAATATAAGTCAAATTCAAGGTGGTCGCGAATCGCGACTTGTCAGGCGGCTTGTTGAAGAGCTGCAGCCTTTGTGTCTTACAGTGGGCAGCTAACATATAATTTCGCTTAAAATGTAAGGGTATGCAATATTAATTTGGAAATAGATTTAAACGAAATGGAGATATTTGAAATAATTATTTTGTTGCAATTTGTCTAAATTCACCCATAGTACACAGTGGCAGGCTGTTGTTTTGGCCATGTTGCAGCTTGGCTTAATGACAGTGAAAACATGACGTACATGTGGCAGCTACGAATGCTCGCAATTGTATGGCACCCGCATAGCGCTCAATTGGCCAACTTTGCCTTTGGCTTGCCGTACTGACTCGCCACACTGTGCTCTGCCTGCCCCCCTTTAAAGATACCTGACAAGTACTTTGCTCCACTGCTGACTTGTTTCTTTTTGCACAAAATTTATAGCCGATGTTGTGGGATATTGACAGTACGCGGTGTTTTTTTTTTCTAGATTTAGACCAGGTCGCGTTGCTTCTGCTTTTATGCCAAATTGGTAAGAAACTCCGTCAGTGAGCTTTGAGGCACAGCCACATCCACAGGTACAGGTTTATCCACATTTGGCGTGGGCGATGCGAATGCATTCCTGTGGCAATGTCTGAAATGAAATTTGTAGTAATTTGTGGCTAGAATACAAAACCGAACCGGCAATAGTTAAATGCTTTCACTGCACGACACAACAAGACAAGACAAGATGAGACACGACTCGATACAAAACCCCAAGAATGTCGTACTTATAAAAATACTTAACTTTGCAGATAAGCTCATTGGCGTGCACTGCACACACGGCGTGAATCGAACTGGATACCTGATTTGTTACTTCATGATCACCAACCTGAAGATGTCACCCACAGAAGCGATACAAAGTGCGTAAAACTCATTAATTTACCTGCTTAAAGCTCAAATAGTTAACATAATTTATTTTAATTTATTTGCAGCATTTGGCGATGCTAGAGGCCATCGAATAGAGAGAGAAAATTATACAAACTCCTTGCTAAATCTTATACAGAATCAGAATCCCACTTACATCAAGTTTAAAGACGATGATGACAATACCGAGCAGGTGCATCAACCAACAAAGCAGGAAGACAATCTGTGGATTAGGCAAAGCGCCCAGGAAAAGGAAAGCGAAACGAGAGACAATGTCTGGCGACAGGATCAAAATAGTTGGCAGCAGCGACTTCAAGAGATGAAGGAATATCAACAACAGCGACAAATGCGACACCACCCCCAGCAACAGGAACATTCTCAACAATGGTACCATCGCAATCGAGCTTATGGACATGAAGAGAGAAGTCAATATAGACCCCAACGTCGTTGGCAGCATAACGACTTTGAACAATCCGAGTATGGAAATGGACATTACGATTATAACGATCAGGGGCCGGTCCACTATGCAAGAAGACAACGAAATCAAGGTGACGATTATCAGGGCTATAGAAGAAACAACAACTACGATAGTTATAGTAGAAACGCTTATTCCGATCGTAATAACTACAGACGGAACAACTACAATGATCGGCAGCAAGAATATTACACAAATAACCAGTAGTTTTAGACAACGGATCGTATAGAATTATATAGATTCTATATGATATTATGGTAATCTACTTAAAATTGTAAATTTTTCATAATAAATTTGAGACGAGTTTACGTCGATTTGTTGTAAATTATTGTCCCATTAGGGCCATATGCAAGAGCTGGTAATAACAACAATTAAAATTCATTTTCAACATGGCCAAAAGCCGCGGGTGCCGTTCAAAACTGAGAGCAGTTAACAAGGCATCATCTGATGGCATGATCGTGTGAAGATACAATCCAAATTAGCATAAACTTTTGATGTTCAAGATTGCGGGACTGGAACTGGAACTGGGAACGAAAGATAAGCATAACGCGAAGAGTGGCGTGAAATTCCTGGAAATTAGTGTAGTGCCTGTGGCAAGCGGCTTCTGTGTCAAACAAATGTCAAGCTACAGAGTCATGCAAGGCACTGTGCACAGTGGGTGACGCAGCTCACTGATGTGCTAACAAGTAAGAGAGGCTACATGTAGTTATAATGGTACTATACACGTACAGTGTTTCAGATCTACTGAAAGTTCTGTTCGCTTGATATTACAGCTGGAAAATGCAAATTCCCAGTTGAATTCTCAGGCGAAAAGAAATCAACAGTAAGATACAACAGAATTTACAAGAGCCCAGTATACGCAAAGTAATCTTGTGCATAGCGGGCAGCTGTTATTTTGTTAAAATATGTACAGCTCGTGAGCTCCCTAGATTAGCGAAAAGCATCAGCGATCAGCTAAAAGTGAAGATTTTTCTAGCTGATTCACCAGGCGAACAGACTCAGCAGGAAGCGACATTAATTCAATGTTAATGTTAATGCAATGTTATTTAATTGTTAATGTTAAAGCGATGTAAATACAATGTTAATGTTAAGCCAACGTTAAGATCACAATGGCCAAGCAAAAAAAAAATCCGCAAAAGGCCAAAACTCGAAGATTTCTTTGTGTGAAACACCAGGCGATCAGAATCAGCAGAAAGCGACTGAATTTAATTCAAATACAATTACAGAGAGTAGAGAGCGGGTGCATAGGTGAACAGTAAACAGAGAGTGCTCCTTGTTAGCGCCACAGATGACAGCGAACAAACACACAAACAGCAGCTGAGCGGTAGCCTGTGAGTGTGTGCGTGCGCTCTGCTGGCGTCCGCGAAAATTCACACAAACAGCGGCAGGGATCTCTGAGCGCAGCTTGAATACAGAGCGGGTGTCTGAGAGTGTGTGCGCTAGAGACGGCAGCGAACAAACACACAAACCGTTCGTGCGCTCTGCTTGCGTCCGCGAACATTCATACAAACAGCGGCAGGGATCTCTGAGCGCGGTTTGAATACAGAGCGGGTGTCTGAGAGTGTGTGCGCTAGAGACGGCAGCGAACAAACACACAAACCGTTCGTGCGCTCTGCTTGCGTCCGCGAACATTCATACAAACAGCGGCAGGGATCTCTGAGCGCAGTTCTAACACAGAGCGGGTGTCTGAGAGTGTGTGCGCTAGAGACGGCAGCGAACAAAAACACAAACCGTTCGTGCGCTCTGCTGGCGTCCGCGAACAATCACACAAACAGCGGCAGGGATCTCTGAGCGCATTTAGCGCAGAGAATGGGAGTCTGCGTAAGTTTTCTAAAAAGTCTGAAAAGTTTTAGGCCAATTTGTTGCTATAAAATTCGATAAAAGGTATCTATATATTTATATTTATGGCTTAGATCACAGCTAAATCACCCACAGCACCAAGTAGTGCTACGTTCACTGCTAAAAAATGTATCTAAGATATGTGGAGGGCCATTCCACAACATTAGCATAGGAGGGAAAAGATTTGGCAAACTTCTGGCTCAGCGCATCTCCTGGACTGCCGATATAGTGTCCCGATACGCCCAGCTGGAACAGTGGCACTTTAAAGTCCCCATTGGATTTCTGAAAGGCAGCAAATTCAGTTCATTTAACGTTCTATAAATTTATGCAAGTTTTACTTACCGTGATTTCCAGAAAGAATTTAAGTGGTGTGGTGATTATGCCGTAGGTGTAATAGATGTGATAAGGTAGTGGATATTCCGGCGGATCTTCCAGGTAATTGCGTGAAAACGACCAATTGCTCAAGGTGACGAAATCATCGTCGTAGGGCTGAATGAACAGACTCATGTGATCGGGTCCCTCCAGTTCGAATTCAAAGCGAACCGTTGTATTGCTGCTTCTCAACACTGTTTTGCTGAGCAGTGTTAGTTTGGTAGGACTGGGGGGTATAACATTATCAGCACGATGCACCCATATGCCCTCCTGACGATTATCAACCCATCTCTCATCGTATAACGGTACACCACACATCATGTGCTTCTTGCAGTCTTCTCTGAGGAAACGGGCACCGGTAAGACGTACTCCCTCCATGGGTTCAGCCATACGTCGGTCCTGAAAACTGAACAAATACCCCGACTCATCGATACTCTCACTTCCGTCGTACTCGTAGTAGATTTTTCGCACGTGCTGATATCAAAAAACAAACAAAAATCAGATAAGGATAAAAAGTTGGATAAAGTCCATCGATTAAATTGATGTAGCCATAAATACCTGATATGATACGCGATGTGTGTGTGTTCTGGGGCGATAAGGAAAGCCCATTTCTGTGGAACTGGCTAGGAAAGTGGTAACAACTGTTACCAATAACAGGCCCAAAACAACAATTAGAGGCTTACGGAACATGTTGATCAATGGAATCTGTGAAAGAAACACTTGATTAAAGAGGGACTAGATGGGAAAACCTTTGAAACTCACCAAGAAACCGAAGGAAAGTATTGTACCCACTGCAGCCAGTAAAGCTATAAACAAATCTGGATTCGTGGCACTACCCGAACGACCATTCATGGGTATCAAGACCACGAGGAACAGATAGAAGAGGGAGCTGCTATACAGAAAGGGCATCACCTGACCAGTTATGACTACTCCAGCCCAACTATAACCACGATCGTGGAATGTTGTCAGCATATTCAAGGTCATTGACATCGCATAAAAGGCAATCGGAATCGTAAATATATATGCAGATCGTATGCCTCTAACGGTTAACATAATGTCAACAACTGATAGAATTATAGCCCAGCTATGCAATCCCAGTTGAAGATGGTAGATAAATGGTAGTTTAATCTAAGAAAGAGACGGATTTAGCAGGCAGTAAATATAGACATTAAAGTTACTTACCCCCTTTGACAATTGGTAGTAAAAGATGAGGGGCAGACACATACCAATAAGCGTTGGAAACACATATAAACCGATGAGCAGCGAAGGGGAGCTGAAGTAGGTCAAGGACAAACCAAAACTATCAAAGTAATTTGCAATCCACAAGGGCAGTGCCAGGCCTGAAGCCAGCGCTATAATCTGAACAATCAGTAGCAGTATAAGACGCTGAAATATGTGACAGGAGGAAAGACAGGATAGAGCAGACATTCGCCAGACTGAAATGAAGATCAGGAAGAGCGTAACTCCAGCCACACTGTAGTTAAGAATCGATCCAGTACTTTCTGAGTAGCTGACAAAGAAGAGTCCCAGAAAGTCAAAGTAGACGGCGTTGCCCGTCTCATGAGCCTTAAAAAAGAACAACATGAACTAACTTTTAAAATACAACCCGTTTTTAAAACTCACCTGAGTGTTGTACATCTCAGGAGCATTAGCCAAGGCTCTAACAAGACTTAGGATGTTATCTCCAGTATTCTGAATAGATCCGCGTGGTATGACATCGGTGCGATCGTATTTGGTGTGGTATATGAAGCCATTGGCAGCCTGAGCAATATCGAGTCCTATAAATTTAACACTTTAATAAACCATAAGCAAAATTGGCTTTGCTTTGCATACCTGGTATATTGCCATACTTTGTGAAGGCAGCAAAGTCTGTATCGGAGGGTATAAGCCCCGCTTGGAAGACCTCCTCACCCAAAGTGGTGGCAGCTGGATGTTTGGCACTCTTCTTGTAATACTAAAGAATCGATCAGATGAGTGTTTGAAAATTAAGAGTGTTTTAAGTACTTACATTAACTAGCCAGGAATGGGACGGCCCCGATTGGAATAGAAAATCACGTCCTCCACTGCCAGCAGCATCCAGATTTATCAGCGCTCTGTGAACACATAAGAATCAGGGCTATAAGTCTCTGCATAACTGTATAAAACTTACTTGCAGTTCGGTGCCCATTTGTGTTGAGTAATAAATCCATGAGAGGCTTGCAGGGCAGATTCCTCAGCGCCGTTAAACAGAAAGACGACAGGATGTTGAAAGGCTCCCTTTGTGGTTGCCATCACACGCAGCACTTCCAACATGGTGGCAACCATGAAACCATCATCACCAGCTCCAGGTGACGTGAGCACTGTGTCAAAGTGACTGTTGACCAGCAGATACGACTCGCTGCTGGAATTCTTGGATGACAATTTGACTGCAATGTTTTGAACTCCTTGGTACATGTTGAGCATGTGGGCATATCGGAGTGCACCCGATGTTTGCTGTACATTAACCTCCAAGTTGTAGTAATCGGTTAAAAGATCCTTTTTGATATCAGCTATTTCGTTGAGCAGAAAGACCACAGTGGACACTTCATTGGAGTCGCTACCCACAACTTTGGGTCCCACATTGACCAGATTGTTAAGGGTTTTATAGGCGCGTTCTCCGATAAATTCTCCACTGGCTGCATCTTCGACACTCAGTGCCGGGGGCAATCGGTTGAAGAGGGGAATGACAACAGCAAAGAAGAGTAGAATCCAGAAGATTACATAACCAGCTCCCAAATACCAAGATGGCTTCGAGTCTGTATTCCTTTGCTGAACATGTGTGTGCCTATATAATCCATCCTCGCGCGATATCTGCGTTTTAAGTTGTTCAAATGGTTGCGTTATATAATTAAGAACATTTTTTGGGTATTTACAAGTTTTTCCTTATCGCTCATGACTGTCCAGTTTGAGTTGAGTTGGGTAAAGTGAAGTGAAGCCAACGATTCCAAATGCTCGACTAAACAGCTACCCTAAAATATATCGGTCTTTTATAGCTGACAAAAAATAGTCGTAAAGTCGGAGGCTTCAGTCGAAAATGTTTAAAATATATCATTTTATAGCGACAATTATTCAATATGACCTCGATAACGATCAGTACGAGGGTCGCTACAAACTTAACTACAAAGTATACATGGGAATTTTAATCAAATAATGTTTTTATCAAAACTCTTTGAACTGCCCTCGCTTGCCGAACTTACAGTCATGGTTAAAGGAAGCACGCTTCCAATGTCGGCGTGATCACGATGATTTGTCACCCAAGCGTACGATGATAAGTCGTATTATCTCAGATCATAAAGTATTTATAATCTGATTTAAATCAAATCTCAAAAATCCCAAAATTCTTTCGAATTATCTGTCTAAAGCAACGTCACCGAGGTTCCATTCACTGCTCTACCTCAAAAAATTCAACCCAATCTCCAATTATTTACTTAAACAATAACTGTTAAGTGCTCACATATTACTTCCCTTATCGAAGTAGTCAATTTTATAACTTTCACACATAATCATATTTATTACTCTTTGTTGTACACTATCGGTTGTTCGCATTATAAAAACTTTAAGCGATCCGAATAATGTGTTTATCCTAATTGTGTGCACTGTGGACTTCCCCTTGTGACTCACTGTTTATTTCCTGTAAAGCACTTAAACACTTAACTTTAATTATGAAATACTTTACTGCTTAAAATATATGTCTTTGATATTCTGATGGCCACTGTATCACCACAGCGTAGGAGGGAAATGTGGAGGCAAAGTCCTCACTGATCCTATCGCCCTTAACTCCCAAATGATGTGCCGAAACTCCGATTTGGAAGAGCGGCACATTAAAGTCCCGATTTGGTTTCTAAAAGGACATTTAATTAAAGGTTTTTCCTGCTCATATTTATCACTTGACTTACCGTTAGCTCCAACATAAAGTCCAGTCTCGGACTCTTTGTTCCGTATGTCATGTAGATATGATAGGAGAGTGGATGTGGTGGCGGATTTCTTAGATACTTTTCGGAGAACGTCCAGTTACTTATAGTCACAAAATCATCTTCATAGGGTTGTATGTACAGCGACATATATTGAGGTCCCGTCAGCCTAAACTCAAACTGAACCTTACTGTTTTCCAACACTGTTTTCCTAAGTAGCTCCAGTTTGGTTGGGGCAGGTGGTTCAACTGTCTCGCGTGGCACCCACATACCCTCCAAACGGTTGCCCACCCAGCGCTCATCAAACAGTGGATAACCACACATCATGTGCTTAAAGCACTCCGATTTGGTTCTCACTGCTCCAGTCAGATTAACACCTGTGAAAGGTTGTTCCTCTCGTCTGTCTTGGAAGTTGAACAAGTAACCAGACTCATCTTTGCTAACAGTTCCGTCGTACTCATAAAATATTCTACGCACGTGCTATAAAGTAAATTAATAGATTATGTTATCAAATCAATTCAATTACTCGGGTTACTAGAATTACCTGATACATGACGCGCCCAGTGTTGGTTTTGGCTCGATAAGGGAACCCGATTTGCGTACTACTTGCCAAAAACATGGTAATGCCACTGACCAGAGCTAGAGTGAGCACTACGTAGAACGGTCGTCGGAACATGTTGAGCAAAGGAGCCTACGAGGAGAGACTATTAACCACAGTGACAGGGGTAAGTGTAAGTGAAACTTACCAGGAAACCAAAGCACAGAACGGTGCCAAGGGCTGTCAATCCTGCAATCATTGTGTCTGGATTCTCAGCACTACCCGAACGACCGTTCATGGGAGTCATAGCCACAATAAATATGTAGATGAGGTAGCTAATGTAAAGGTACGGTATCACCTGGCAGGTTATAATGGTACCAGCCCAACTGTAACCGCGATCGTGGAACGTAGTCAACAAGTTAAAGATCAAAGGTATGGTATAAAAAATGATCGAAATCGTCAGGAAATAAATAGAACGTCTTCCAGATGCCGTCAATAAAATAACCAAAAACGATAAAATCAACGACCACGAATGCAATGCCAATTGTAGGTGATAAATGGGGGGCAGTTTGCTCTGTTGAAGAAATAAATTAATCAAGAAATTAAAGCAATCAAATAATTAACTCACTTGCTGCACTGATTGGTGGTAAAAGATGAGGGGAAGACTTAGACCAATTAGCGCTGGACACACATATAACCCGATGAGCAGGGAAGGGGAACTGAAGTAGGTCAAGGACAATCCAAAACTGTCAAAGTAATACGAGACCAATAAAGGTAGTGCCAGGCCTGAAACCAGCGCTATAATCTGAACAATCAGTAGAAATATTAAGCGCTGAAACACGTGACAGGAGGAAAGGCAGGATAAAGCAGACATTCGCCAAACAGAGATGAGAATCAGGAATATGGTCACTCCAGTCACGCTATAGTTTATAATCCTGCCAGTATCCTCCGAATAGCTGACAAAAAAGAGACCCAGGAAGTCAAAGAAGACGGAATTGCCTGTTTTATAAGCCTAGTAAATGGGTTAGTTATTTAGTTTTGATTTTGGTATAGCTTTGTGGACTAAATACCTCTATGTTGTAGAGCTCGTGAGCGTTGGATAAAGCTCTAACTAGACCCAAGACGTTATCTCCGGTATTCTGAATAGATCCACGAGGGATAACATCGGTGCGATCGTATTTGGTATGATAAATGTAACCATTCATGAACTGACCAATGTCCACACCTGATTAAGAAAATATTAATGGAATCCTTTAAAGGACTTATTTTTAACGTACCTGGAATGCCGCCATGTTCCACAAAGATGCGATAGTCGGAGTCCGAGGGTATTAAACCTGCTTGGAAAATTTCTTCAGCCAGCGTGGTAGACAAAGGATGTTTGGCACCCTTCTGGTAGTACTGTAAAGCATAGCAAATAAGAAATAACTCTGCTTAGAGTGAGAGTAACTGTAATTACCTTGGCTATCCAGGGATGTGAAGGTCCTGTCTGGAATAAAATATCACGACCGCCACTTCCCGCGGCATCCAAATTGATGACAGCTCTGCAGATCAAGAAATTTTAGACTGTTGAGCTAGGAAGGAATTGATTCTTCAACTTACTTGCAATTTTTAGCCCATTTGTGTTGGGTAATAAATCCATGAGAGGCTTGCATGCCCATTTCCTCATCGCCATTGAACAGAAAGACAACAGGATGCTCGAAGGATTCCTCTGTGGTTGCCATCACTCGCAGCACTTCCAACATGGTGGCAACCATGAAACCATCGTCACCAGCCCCAGGAGAAGTGAGTACTGTGTCAAAGTGACTGTTGACCAGCAGATACGACTCGCTGCTGGAATTCTTCGATGACAATTTAACCACAACATTTTGAACTTCATTGTACACTTCCAGTAAATTGGAGTAGATATGCGCCCCTGAGGTTTGCTGTATGTCAAACTCCAGAGTAAAGTATTCCTTGAGTAGATTATTCCTTATATCAGCGATTTCATTTAATAGAAATAGAACGCCGTCCATTTCATTGGCATTACTGCCCGCTATTCTGGGTCCATAATTGACCAGATTGTTGAGAGTGTTATAGGCGCGTTCTCCGATAAATTTCCCCTCATTGTCATCGTCTAGGGTCAGAGCTTGTGGCAGGCGGTAGAAGAGTGGAATCACCACTGCAAAGAACAGCAACATCCAGAAGAGTATGAAACCAGTTCCAAAATACCAGGGAGCCCTAACGGGTTCATTTCTGCACAGCTTATCCTGGAAGGACCTTTTACCAGCCTCATTGTTTAACTAGAGTAGATTATGTGTGTAAATTTAGTTTTTCGTTGGGAATTATGTAAGGAAGTCTCTACCAGTTGATCCTTGTCGCACATTTTTCACCCGCACGTCACTCCGTTCCGATCTGAACTCACAATTGGAACTACTGAGCTGAGACACACGAATGAGTATTTTATAGAAGTCTGCAGTGTTATCATAAATGAGTCGGTGCCTTAAAAAATAACCGATTACCAATTTAAATACATAAATTTATTGCCTCCATATCGGTATTGTTTTCAGAAGCAATCCAATAAATGCTGCTTCGATCGTAATCGTACTAATTTTGATAACTATCCAAATTTATACCCTTACTTAGGGTGCTTAAGCTAGTAGCGGGGTATGTCACGTAGACATTTTTCTACTATTTCAATGTCCATTTAATTTAAAAAAGAACTTTGGAATATTTTTTAAATAACCATTTGGATTTCTTAAAACTTAAATTTGTATCACATAAAGAATTAAACATATTTTCACTAGATAATAATTTATTTTTCTAAATAATCATTATAGGTAAAAAACAAAACAACTTTAAATTAGGAATTAAATGTATTATTAAATATTTTACAACGAAATTTTTGACTAAATGATCAAATAAAAGTAGTCAGTGACTGCCTGTCACCAAGGCACATGAAGTACTAAAACAAGGTCAGTAATTCTCTGCCACACGCACTGCTTTAATTGCTCTTATCGTAAATTCTGCCGTTACTACTGTAAATTCTCAATTTTCGGCCGCTCTGCTGTTGCTAGTTGTTTGTATGCGTGTGTGTGTGCACGCTTTGATCTCCAAGTGTTTACACGCACACAACTAAGCATGCGCTTAGATTAAATTCAGCCCGCAGCTGTTGTCTTTGCTGGTGGTATAAGTGTGTATGTGTGAGTGCTATAACTAGAAAGCTCTGGATCAAGTGTTCTCACGCACACTACTTGAAATGGGCTCTGATTATATTCAGCGGTTAACTCCTGTAAATTATATTTTTATTCCTTTACCATTGTCTTTGATGGTGGCATACGCGTGTACATATGTATGTGTGTGCGCTCCAAATATAAAGTATTCTCACGCTCTCTGCCATGCATTTGCCAAGTGTAAATTCTGCCGGTGTCTTCTGTAATTTCTCTATTTTCGGCTGCTTCGCCGATTATGTTGCCTATTGATGTGTGGGCTCATAACTGTAGAGCTCTGCTCAAATATATTCAAACACACACAAACTCAGAGTAAACGATGTCGCTCTCTCCTGCAAGCTCTCAATTTTCGTCTTCCTTTTATCTGGCTTTTTGCTGTTTCTACACGTGTGTGTACGTTCTGCAGAGTCATGTAGGTCATGTATTCACACGAACACTGCTGTAAACGATCACCCAGAGAACATTTTAACGCTTCGTATGTTCTGCTTCCGTTTTTCTAATAAAAAAACTTTCGCTTAAAGGAATACAACATAATTTAATTTAAATATATTAATTTTACACTTTGTTTTTTAAATGTCTTAGTAAAATATATTTAATTACAAAACTAACAGCTTTTATTACGATTCAAGATTAGAGTTTCAAGGGCTGGGTCTTTTATAGTCGATTCGCACTACTTGAGTTATTATCAGCACACTTTGCGCCATTTTATCGCTGTTTTCCCCTCAATAAAAACTTGATTGAATTATTAACGATCGTTTTCAGATAACAGGGAATAGTGTTCGGCAATCATTTAGATGCAAGTCACAATAAAATTTTAGTTTCAATTAAAATGTATTTGATTTTAAAAATTCGCAAATTTAGAAAATGTATCTTTGATATAAGGAGGGCCACTGTACCAGGGCTGCGTATGAAGGGAATGTGGACGCAAATTTCACACTGATCTCGTCTCCCATGTGACCCATGTAGTGTCCCGATAATCCCAATTGGAATAAAGGAACGTTAAAGTCTCCATTGGGTTTCTATGAAGATTTCAATATTTAAACAAGATTTTCAAATATTTCTCAACTGTTCGCTTACCGAAATGTCTAAAGTGAAATCCATGGTGGGACTTGTCAGACCAAAGGTAATGAAAATGTGGTAAGACAAGGGATTTGCAGGAGGTTCTTTCAGATAACTCTGGGAGAAGGTCCAGTTACTTATAGTCACAAAGTCATTCTCATTGGCTTGTATGAATAAACTCAAATGCGGTGGTCCAGTAGCTCGGAAATTAAAGCGAGCTATCGTATTGTTGTTTTCCAACACTGTTTTGCTGAGTAGTTCCAGCTTGGTAGCGTATGGCGGCTCAATTTTCTCGCGTGGCACCCACATACCCTCTAATCTGTTCTCCACCCAACGCTCATCGAACAGTGGATAACCACACATCATGTGCTTAGAGCACTCCGATTTGGTTCTCACTGCTCCCGTGAGATTAACACCTGTGAAAGGTTGATCCTCTCGTCTGTCTTGAAAGTTGAACAAGTAACCAGACTCATCTTTGCTAACAGTTCCGTCATACTCGTAAAAGATTCTACGCACGTGCTATAAAGTAAATTAATAAATTATGTTATCAAATCAATTCAATTACTCAGTTAAGTAGAATTACCTGATACATGACGCGCTCAGTGTTGGTTTTGGGGCGATAAGGGAATCCGATTTGAGTACTGGTAGCCAGATACATGGTAATTCCACTAACCAAAACTACAGTCAGCACAATGAAGGATGGACGGCGATACATGTTAATTAAAGGTACCTACGAAGAAGTTAAAGTGAGTTCCTGGGAGTAAGTAGGAGCTAGGAGCAGGAAACCTACCAGGAAACCAAAGCATAAAATGGTGCCTAGGGCTGACAGTCCTGCAATCATTGTGTCTGGATTCGAAGCACTTCCAGAACGACCGTTCATGGGAGTCATGGCCACAATAAAAGTGTAGATAACGTAACTTAAATAGAGAAACGGTATCAACTGCAAAAGCTTAAACAACTTGGTCCAATGATTGCCGCGATCATGTAGTGTTGTCAGCAGATTTAGTGCTAAGGATATGGCATAAAAGGCAATGGAAAAGGTTAGAACATAAACCGAGCGTATGCCTAGAGTGGTAACTGCCAGGATCAGAATGGACAGCACCACTGCCCAGCTGTGTAGTCCCAGTTGAAGGTGGTAGGAGAAAGGCAGTTTACTCTGGGGAAATCAAAGGGTTAATCGTGGAATTAAGGCATACAAATTATATACTTACATTCTGCTGCAAATTGTAGTAAATCAGCAGTGGAATGCTAAGACCAACCAGTGAGGGACAGACATATAAGCCAATTAGCAAATATTGGCAGCTGAAATAGGTCAACGATAGTCCGAAACTATCGAAGAAGTAGGCTACCAGCACCGGTAATGCCAGACCAAGCACCAGGGTAATAAACTGTAGAATTGTTAGGATTATAAGGCGCTTCACTATGTAACTGGAGGACAGGGAGGTAGTGGCAGACATTCTCCAGACGGATATGAAGATCAGTAGCAGGGTTGCTATAACCACGCCATAGTTGAGCGCAATTCCAAATTCATTTGTGTAGCTGACAAAGTAGAGTCCCAGCAGGTCGAAGAAGACCGCATGTCCTTCCTTATTGGACTGATGGGATAGAAGGGATTAGTTGTGATCGATACCCTACTATATAAATGGAGCTTACGTGTGTATCTTCCAGTTCAGGCGCATTGGCCAAAGCTTTCACTAGTGCCAGGATATTATCACCAGTATTCTGTATAGCACCCTTAGGCAATATATCTATACGATCGTACTTGGTGTGATAAGTGTAGCCATTGATAAACTGCCCAAAGTCAAGACCGGGTATTTCGCCGTATTGCACAAAGATGCTATAGTCCGTAGCCGAAGGGATCAGCCCACCCTGGAATATTTCCTCAGCCAGAGTTGTAGCCAACGGATGCTTGGCGCTCTTCTTGTAGTACTGCAAAATGCGAGGGAAGTTTAAGTAATGCTTGGAGTAGTAAAACAGTTTGAAGTCGTCTTACATTGGCTAGCCAAGGATGTGAAGGTCCTGTCTGGAAAAGAATCTCACGACCGCCACCACCAGCGCCTTCGAGGTTTATAACAGCTCTAAAAATTATTTTTGCAGTTTCTTTCCCAAAAATTAATTTATTTGAAAACTTACCTGCAATTTGCTGCCCATTTGTGTTGAGTTATGAAGCCATGAGAGGCCTGCATGCCCATTTCCTCATCGCCATTGAACAGAAATACTACAGGGTGTTCCAAGCGCTGTTTAGTCGTGGCCAACACTCGCAGCACTTCCAACATGGTGGCAACCATGAAACCATCGTCGCCAGCACCAGGAGAAGTGAGTACAGTGTCAAAGTGACTGTTTAACAGAAGATAGGCATTACTGTCGGAATCCACCGGGGATAACTTGACCACCACATTCTGCACTCCTATGTAGGTCTCCTGTAGGTTGCTATAAACATGAGAGCCCGTTACAACCTGTACGTCTATGTCCATAGTAAAGTAATCCGCCAAAAGAGACTCCTTGATGTCGAGTATTTCGCTGAGCAGAAAGACCACAGTGTCAACCTCATTAGTCGTACTACCAGCCAATCTAGGTCCAAGTTGAACTAGTTCATTTAGGGTCTTATAAGCACGTTCTCCGACAAATTCTCCCTTTTGGGCATCCTCGGCAGTCAGAGCTGTTGGCAGGCGGTAGAAGAGTGGTATCACCACTGCAAAGAAGAGTACAATCCAGAAGAGCAGAAAGGAAACGCCGGCACAGCAGGACGATTTCTTTTCCTTGCTAATATTTCTGGCAACGCCTTTGCCATGCTCATTGGTAATCTGCGGAGAATTCCAGTAAATTATAGTAATCCCATTCGATTGTTAGCTGTAAAACAAGTCAATACCAGTTTATCCTTGTCACTCATGTTTCAGACTCCACGTTTACCAAACTAAAACTAAAGACCTCTGACAAAGTATCCAGTATTTATAGGATTCTGAAGGCCTATTCGTAGTCATATCTTTATCGTAGTCTTTAAAAATCATAGCTATAAAACTTGGTAATTTATCAATTGCATATTCTGATAATCAAGCAAATTTTCTAGTTTAATGATAAATCAAAAAATAATTTCTTGTTGGTCTTGTAAAAATTCAGATATTACGATAAGATAAGTCTGCAAATTTGGATATTACTATATTACCCAAGCACATGTTGAATGGTAATTAAAGTTTGTATTTTCCATAAACGATAAGATAATTTAAAATTCGCTTGGAAACATAGCCCAACTTTTTTGAGTAGATTTTTGTGAATTTGGCCCACTGTATGTGGGTTGGTCCTGTCATATTGTTGGCATCTTGCGATGCGATCGTTTCGATTATTTCGTCATGGTGGTCAAATGTCAACTTATTAGCATAAATGTGGCTGCTGTCGCCGTTTCTCCTTTTGGCCCTGTCGCCATTTATCGCATCTTATCGATCTTATCTCCTCACGATCGCCAATTGTTGTGTATTGCCACAGGTCCTGCGACAGCAACAGCGACAGCGACAAATCGTTGGTCATTACAATGGGCACTGGACCCCAAGGGGGTTGGAGTGACGGTGGAGAAGTCGGGAACTTTAGGTTGATGTTGAAGATCTGAGGAACTGATCGGACGGCATCGATAAACGCCTCGTGTGGCATGTGGCATGTGGCGTGAAGTTGTTTGTTGCGCTTAATTGGGTAGCAGTTCGTTTGCTTCTCTCTTTTCTCCTTAACTTCTCCTCCTCCTTTGTATTGGTTTATATTTAGCCAACTGACTGACCCAAAAGATATCTGTCTGCCATCAGCTAAATTGTCTGGCCATAAAAAAGCCCAAAATAAGCCAGTTTCAGTTAGTTTCACGGCAATTAACAATAATTAACTTAAGTTTTTATGCTTTAAAATTGAGAGTTTTAACAGAGTAAAAAGATTATTTTAAAAATTCTTATTTTTAATTTGAATCTTTAGTTTTATATACAATTTTTCATTATTCATTTAATTTTGACGGCGTTATTTAAAAAAAAAATAATAAAAATAAATATAAACAAGTAAGAAAAGTACAGTCGAGCACGCCCGACCGTAAAATACTCTCTGCATTTTTTCGCGATTTAATTATTAAAATCGGTCTAGAGATATTACAATGTGTAGTAC
The DNA here is from genome assembly GCA_035046005.1 of Drosophila acutilabella. Taxonomy (NCBI): domain Eukaryota; kingdom Metazoa; phylum Arthropoda; class Insecta; order Diptera; family Drosophilidae; genus Drosophila; species Drosophila acutilabella. Next base: position 6,050,904 of record JAWNOK010000024.1, on the reverse strand, counting down.
TTGCATTAAAACACGTTGAAACAAAAACAATCTAAGCATATTCACACATACATCTGTTTGTCTGTATGGGAATACACATACGAAAGCCAATACATGATGCATATACATGTATGTATGTATGTGTGTATTCAGCGCCGCCAGCGACTGCGGGCAGCGCTGCCGCCACGCAGGCAGCGAAAACATTCAAACATGTGCTTGTATGTTTCTGTCTCGCTTGCACTCATACGTTGATATGAATACGGCAGCGCTGCCGTCACATGTGCTTGTATCTTTCTGTCTCACTTGCACTCGTACATGATATTGCATTCAGTTATCAATATTGTAACGCTTCTAGTTTTCTTGTTTATAGTGCGATTTCAATGTGCCTTTCAGGATAGTTTGATATAGTTAGTCTTCACACGAATTATAAATTACAATACTGTACTATATTAAAGAATGCCTAAAAACAGAGTGAAAGTTGAGAATTATTTTTTTGTTAATTGTGGGAAAACGGGGCGTGGCAGTCCAAAATTTTAAATGTCAATGCATTTACGCTGTCGCTAGGAACCTCCATACCAAAATTGATGATCCTAGGTGCAATAGTTATTGAGATATTCGCCCAAAACACCGATTTTTTCCGAGGTGTGTCTGGTTTTTTGCACATTGTGGGCGAATGGGGCGTGGCATCGAAAAAAAAAAAGATTCTTGTATTGACTGACTAAATATGTGATCGATTGAGACCAAGCTCGAACTTGTAGCTCTTACCATCTCTGAAATCTGTTTGTTCATACGGACAGACAGACAGACAGACAGACAGACAGACAGACAGACAGACAGACAGACAGACGGACAGACAGACGGACAGACGGACATGGCTATATCGACTCGGCTTGTGATGCTGATCAAGAATATATATACTTTATGGGGTCTGCCACGCCTCCTTCTGCCTGTTACATACATTTTCACAAACCCAATATACTCTTGCAGAGAGTATAAAAAAATAAAATAAAATATAGATATATTTTAATTAATATTTATTAGCTTTATATAATTAGTATTTATTTATTATACATTTTATGTATATTTTTAAGTAAACTACATTTTTTTGCAATTAATAATTTTAACAACAACTAAACATTAGTTCTGAGTACAATTATTTATAGTTTATATTAGTAAAATTATGGAGTATATTTATTTTTTTTTTTAAATAAGGAATTTCATTTTTAAAACAGTCCGTGATTAGCTGAAAATAAGCACAAGATTAACTTGTTTAAATTAAAGCAAAAAAAGAGCACTTCATTTTAAATAAGTCTGCATGTTTTATTTAAATTTTCAGATAAAATTTGTGACATAAATTAAGCACCATAAAAGCCAGTTAATATAAACACAGTGTATTAAATTTATTTGCACAATGAGTGACAGCAGAGATAAGAGAATTTCTGGCTAGACTGTGCCAAATTTTGTGCTTATCTCAAAAGTTTATCAATAAAAAAATCGAGACTGATAGAAAAAATTTTATGATAGTTAGAAAAAGCGATATCGATTGATCTGGCAAATGATTAAAATTAAACTTTAAACTGGCACGACGTCAAAGTCAACGCTAAACTCGGGCAGAAAGAGATGGAGACATTAAAGGAAGTGTGAGAAAGAGGAGGAGTGATATGTGGGTCTTTTGGTCATGCCGCCAATTGGCGTCTCCTACTGCAACCAGTTATAAATACAAGTAGTCATAAATTGTGAAATCAACCAAAAATTGGCAATGCTCTACCAGATTCAACTCAAGTATCTGTATATATACAATGCATGTATACTGCATATGTATGCTAACTATATGTGTGTGTATTGCCAACTTTATGGCCTTTATGGTCTGGAAAGTGTGGCCAATTTTCTGTGACTGTGAGGTGATCATTTATCTTAGCATAAGTTGGAGCGCGATAATTGCATTCCATGGCTAAAGGAGCCGAGAGATCGAGCCACGATTCGCAGCCACTTGGCCACTTTAAAGTTTCGGTGCCGACAATTAGGCATGCCACATAAATTTCCACCTCATATGCGCTTTTTAGAGGCATTGATTTAAATAATACTCCTCGCAGTGGAACAAAATTACCTGCTACACATAAAATTGATGCCACACAAACTGCAATTAGCCGCGACTTTCGATCAACAATTGCACACATGCCACGCCCCTTTGCGAGCGCCCCTTTTAGGTGGTCCATCAAGCAGTGCAGTCAATTGTGACCCCTCGTTTGCACCTTCTGTGCCCCTTTTGAGCCTGTTTGGTGCCTTTTATGCCACTTCTGTACCCCTTTGTGCCCCTTGTTGCATGTCTGTGTCCCTCTGATACACGCATTGTTTGTGCATTTGGACTCACAGTCTCTGACTGATAAAGGGTCAGACATTGCATTCAATCAGCTACGGTCGAGTGCATCGGCTAATCCCCCTATTGTCCTGCCACAGTAGGAGTGGAGAGTTGAAATTTGCTCTTTTGATAGCAGAATGAAGTTTAAAACTCCATATGGCTATAGTAGAACAAGTAAGGAAAGTACAGTCGAGCAAGCCCGACCGTAAAATACTCTCTGCATTTTTTTCCCGATTAAATTATAAAAACGGTCAAGAGTTATTACAATGTGTAGTACTTGCATTAAAACATGTTGAAACAAAAACAATTCAAGCATAATCAAACACACATCTGTTTGTATGGGAATACACATACGAAAGACAATATATGATGCATGTATGTATGTGTGTATTCGGAGCGGCCAGCGACTGCGGGCAGCGCTGCCGCCACGCAGGCAGCGAAAACATTCGAACATGAGCTTGTATGTTTCTGTCTCGCTTGCACTCATACATTGAGCGCTGCCGCTCAAGTGCTTGTATGTTACTATCTCGCTTGCACTCATACAAGATATTGCATTCAGTTATCAATATTGTAACGCTTCTAGTTTTCTTGTTTATAGTGCGATTTCAATGCGCCTTTCAGGATTGTTTGATATAGTTAGCCTCCACAGGAATTATAAATTACAATACTGTACTATTTTAACTAACGCCTCAAAACGGAACGAAAGTGGAGAATTATTTCTATTAATTGTGGAAAAACGGGGCGTGGCAGTCCAAAAATTTAAATGTCAATGCATTTACGCTGTCGCTAGGAACCTCCATACCAAAATTGGTGATCCTAGGTGCAATAGTTATTGAGATATTCGCCCAAAACACCAATTTTTTCCGAGGTGTGATTAGTTTTTTGCTTATTGTGGGCGAATGGGGCGTGGCATCGGAAAAAAAAAAGATTCTTGTATTGACTGACTAAATATCTGATCGATTGAGACCAAGCTCGAACTTGTAGCTTTTACCATCTCTGAAATCTGTTTGTTCATACGGACAGACGGACAGACAGACAGACAGACAGACAGACAGACGGACAGACGGACAGACGGACATGGCTATATCGACTCGGCTTGTGATGCTGATCAAGAATATATATACTTTATGGGGTCTGCCACGCCTCCTTCTGCCTGTTACATACATTTTCACAAACCCAATATACTCTTGCAGAGAGTATAAAAATAGATTTGGTATAGGGAATAAAACTACTAAATTGGATGTTAATTGAAGTGCCTAATACCCATTGGAAAACTCTATATAGATATGTATAAGCTGACATTAAAAGGACTTTCTGGAAATTGTTTTCGACTGCTGTCTAAATTAAGTACAGTATAGAACAAACAGAGTCCAAAAGCAAATCTAAAACCTATGACTGTAATACATGAAGTCAACTGTTAAAGCAACTGTTTTATTTAAAAAATCATTAAAGACTGAAATCAGAAATTGCGATGGGCTATAGATACGCCCTTTGCAGTGAATCGATTGCGTTGCTTATCTGCCATACACGATCTTAATTAAAAGCCGAGCGAGAGCGAACAAAAAGGGAATAAAAACAAATGTTTACTTTAAAGTCCGATGGTAATCTCACGGGGTGTGTATGCTGGTGACCACTGCAGTCAGGGGCGTGGAGGGGGCTCCTGGGCCATGTGACAATCGTGGGCAGTTAAATTGCACACGAAATCGATTTAAGCCGCGTTGAAAACACGAAATCAGCAATTAAGCCGAAGGGCACAAGTTATATATACACATATATCTGTTGTATAAAAATTTATTTATTTTTTCTTTTAGTTGGAATTTTTATTTATCTGTTGCCGCGTCAACAGTCGATGCAACCGCAGTCCGATATTGATGCCAGGCACGCACGTGACTTAATTCCAAGGGGCAGATTGGATACTTAGTGGCCTTCTGGGTGGGCGTTACCCAATGAGGCATGCAACACATGAAAAGTGTGTCGTGGAGTCAGGGGTAGGGGAGCAGAGTGCACTGATGAGCCATAGTCCCTGGCATCCTGCTGACTTCGCCCACGCAAATAAATGTATTTATTGTCATGTCTTTGGCCCATGCGGAACTGCTTTTCTATTCTTCTGCTTCTTCTTGCTGCTTTTGTGACTGGCGCCGGGCATAAACTTTATTGTCGCCACATTTCTGTTGCATACTTCACGGCGCCACAGCGTCACCCAAAAACGAAAAAACGAATCCAACAGCAAAGGATTTGTGCCACAAGTCATTGAACTTTAAAATGTGTCGCTGCGGACACGCCCACTGCCCAAAAGTGTCGCCCACGCCAACCCTCCTGCTGCAGCTACCCCTACTCCCACTCCCGCCCCGTCCCCTTTGTTACCCCCTGTGAAAAGTAACTTTTGATGTTGCTTTATCTTCCAGTTCCACTTCCATTTCCATTTCCATTGCTTTTCGCACAAATATTTGTGCAACTCAGCAGCTTCGGGGGCCACAGCTGCCACCCTTTGTGTTATCAATCCCGTTGCATACTTGGAGGCGTGCCCCCCACCCACCCCTACTCACTTAACTGTAACATACAAAATTGTTACGGTTTTAGCTGGTAAATGTTTTGGAAATATCTCAAGTGCTATTTATTTTGGTCGTCTGTCAAAGTGCTTTTCGTCTCTGTCTTCTCGAGGGTGTTTATTTTTTTTTCTTCTCTGGTGTAATATTTATGTGCTGTTTATGGTATTGTGATTACATGAGAAAGTCTACAGCTTTGTGGTGGGTGGGGAGGTTAGCTGGAGTAACAAGTTTTTTGGTTATTTCGTTGAGAATAAAGCTGATATGATGGGCACTTTTTAGAACCTGTGCCCTAAAAAGAGTAGAGGGGTCTGTTAAGTTTTTTAGAAGCAGGCAGGTAAAAGTATATATATCCCTTATCCCTTAAAGTATATATATTCTTGATCAACCTCAACAGCTGAGCCTGTCCTTTCGCCCGTCTGTATGAAAACTTGTACTATTAGTTGAGCAAACCCCACCAAACTCACATATTATGTGCCTGTCATTTTTAAAACTAACCTCACCAAGTTTGATCCGGATCGGACAACTATAACCTTTAGCTCCCGTAGGACGAAACGGTTGAAAATTTCATACTTGCATGGAAAAAATACTCTCTTGAAGCAGTATGGGGTCTTTAACAGTCGGTTCGCTCGACTATAGCCTGCCTTACTTGTTCTGTAGAATAGTAAGAAGTTGTGATCACCCTGCCCAAGAACTACTAGCTAAGGCACTACCACAGCCAAATTTCCCCCTTTACTTACCCATTTCTCCGACCTCGTTGACCTCTCCTTAAGTAGCTCCAAAGCAGTTCCCCTAGAAAGCAGATCAAAGCCGTCAAATTACCCATGATCAGTATCTTTAGCGGCATAGCAAAGTAGTCCAGGGTCAGAGGTCGTGCTTCGTACTGCTCCGAGGGTATTATCTCAAGGTAACCAATGTGTATGGTCTTGCGGTTGGTGTCACTTGCCATTTTTTGCATAAGACCGCTACAGAAACCATTGAGTATTGCTTCACTAAGCTTCGACTTGAGTAAAAACTCCCGACGCATGGCAAATCCCGGCAGAGCGTGCATTAAATCATATGGTAATGGCTGCATCCTGGGTTTGACCATATACTGTTGTTGGAAACGGAACATCTCCATGCGATCGTTGTGTACCACGTAGGCATAGTTAATGTCAAAGACCCGACGATGGGATTGAAGGAACTCAAAGGGCACCACTCGGGTAATATTCTTGAGTATATCCGGATAGTCGTAAAACTCAAGTATGAATCGGTCGTATGATACGATAATGATGCTAATATTTTGCTTGACAAGATCCTCAAAGCTGCTGATCTGTGGTCCATAAAGACCCGTTGCTAGTATCATCTTCAGATAAGCCAGATAGTAAGTGGAGCAGATCAAGCCACCCAAGGCAATGATGGCAAACAGAATATAGTGAACTCTACCCAGAACTTCTCGCAGTTGAAAACCAGCTGAAAGTAGACTGCCAAAGATCTGGAGTAGCAGTTTGGCAAACTCAAAGCGACCGTGTTGTAACCAACCCACATAACTGGCAAACGCGCAGATCATAATCATATAGAAGGCTATAAGAAGCCAAGTCTTTAGCTGTAACGGTGCTGAAATATAATAATGCTTGGACTTGGCCTGTGCCGTGGGTACCAATATATTGCCATATATATACATAAAGCTATCGGTGAAGCTATAGTCATTGTTATAGGCTAATAGATCTCCACATAAATCACAACGATTCGTCCTCAATAGCTCCAGACAATCGTAGGGGGAGAAAAGCGTATAGTTTTTAGTCAAAACAGGCACGAAAGTTACATTTCTATAGGCCAGAAACTCCCTTAGAAGCAGCAAACCATAACCCTCAAATATGCCTTGTTCAGGATACACCAAAGACCTGGGAGGATTATTATAGGTTCCCACGTGTACCTTCCAGTTTCTAAGATTGTCGAACCAATGACGACGTGCAAACAGATAATGATTAACGCTACTTGGTTGTAATATTTGATGGGGAAATAAATTGCTGGTAAAGAAAACTCCGCTGGTAACTGGGTCAGATTGAGTAATGTTGTAGATGAGTATGTTGGGGTAACCCTGTTTCCAAAGGGTCTTAAGCAAACGCAACCAGTTTTCAGCATTGTCAGTGCCGATGAGTAAGAAATCAGATTTCTGCCATTTGATAGGAAAATTCTCAAACAACTGAGGAATTTTGAGGTGATCTCTTAGGCAAAGGATTACCAAAAGAGGTTCGCGTAGATTGGAGCTTATTTGGCTTACATTTTGGTATATTAAACTAGGCATGTAGTTAAGGTTCTGACTAATTTCATCAGATATATGAAGACTTTGATCTGCACATATAATATTGGTCATACAATTTAGGCCCTTGTTTAAAGCGGCTAAACTTGAGGTAAGTTCAAAAGTTTCCAGGTCTAAAGGCTGTGAAGTTATGGTGTTTATTAAGAGGAGTAGCAGGATTAAGCTAGACATTTTAAAGACTGAAATTGGATGAAGTTTAGTGAAGCTGAAACAGAAGATTTATATTATCTTGATATGTCAGATGATATGAACAAAATGTGCTTGAGATAGGAGAGGTTGGGAAGCAGAAGTGATTGAGAGCGGAAGAGAAAAGGATAGGAGATTTAATTTAGGTACGTACTAGTTTAATTTAAGCTCTACAAAAGCTACGACTAAGTTTAGTTTCTCTGAGTGTAACTAGATTGTTGCAAAAAGGTACTTAGAAAGTGTCAGGAAAGATGAAAAGAACATGAAATTGTACTACATCAATTTGTCCAGCCGTGCCGTGCATCCATCCATCAATCAATCAACGCCAAGAGCCGTACTGCAGACGGTGGGCACTGGTACGGCCTGGGAAGGTCTAGGTCTGGGACTGAGACTGGACTGGTCTGGTGCGCCATGCCGTCAACTCGATGACAAAAGTGATGAAGGCAAAACCATAGCCAAGGCCCAGAGACATGGCCGGCATGACGAAATAATCGAGACCAAGTGATTGCGCCTCGTAGTACTCGGTGATGAGGAATTCAAGGAAACCAACGCTTGATGTCATCGTCTCAATGTCGGCATCCGAAGTCAGCTTTTGGGTTAGACCACTGTTAAAGGCATTTAGCCAAGCCTGACTAAACTGGTGCTTGAGAAACCAGGTATTCTGCATGGGAAAGCCGGCGAACAGAAAGAAGAAGTTGATGGGAATGTGTCGGATGCGAGGATGCTTTAAAAATTTCTGTGCATAATCGTAGATCTCCATGCGATCACTGAAGATCATGTAGGCGTATTGCTGGTCAAAGGAATTGCGAATACGTGCTAGCAACTCATTGGGTACCACCTGAGTCACCTGCCACAATATCTCCGGCATATTAAAACGTGTAGTCAAATTCTTATCGTACTCATCGATGATCAAACTAATGTTTGCCTCGATCAGCTGCTCAAAAGTGTTAATTTGTGCCTCAAAGATCTCGGTAGTGAGTATGCTCTTCAGATAACACAAATAGTAAGTGGAGTATATAAATCCAGCAATAAAGAGCACTACGAATAGTATGTACCGCTCCCTGCCCCTTAGCTCCCTTAGGGAAAATCCAGCAAAGAGCAGCGAACTGAAGGCTTCCAGCAGGAACTTACTGAAGATCCATCGATGCTGTTGCTGCCAGTGAATGCCACTCATGAAGAGCACAATGAACGCAATGTAGACGACCAGGCAAAACCAGACAAGCGGATGAAATGGAGCCATCAGATAGCGGTAGGTGCCCAATCGATGTGCATTACGTACCATAATATTAGCATAGGCCATGCGTATGGGCTCAGTCACAGAGAACGATCTAGTTGGTTCTGGAGCCAGTGCATCGGCACAGAGTTCCACCCGCTTGGCCATCAGTGCATTCCTGCAGTGTCTTGCTGAGTAACTAGGCGTGAATACAGGCGTAAAGGTCGCGTTCTTTAATCTTAGAAAGAGTAGTATAAATCGCATGTAGTATCCGCCGTAGGTCTGCCTGCCCCATTTGTCATTGTACAGCAGACAGCGCGGGGGATTCGAGTAGACAGCCACGCGTATCTGGTGTCCATGCAGATCATTGATGCGTCCTCGATTGAGCGCATAATGTGGCACGCTGCTCGGCTGGAATTGCAACTGTGGAAACAGTTGCTTCTCATAGAGCATTTTACCATGCCACAGTAGCAACTTAATGTAGCCCAAATGCCACACATCTTGCACGAATGTAAGCCATCTTTTATCTAGTTCCTGCTGCTCGATCACTAGCAGAAAATCAGCTACTTGAAACTGCAAATTGAGCGACTGCATGAACTCGAGTGGGGAATCTTTGACCACGAGCACAAAGAGTATTTCCTTATTGATTTGCATGATTAACTCGCTGCCATTTAAGCGGGTTTCCTTCAGGGAACTAAGCACCAAACGAGGTACGGTGTGTAGCTCCGGTAGATAGTTCAGTTCCTTGTGTTCTGGATTGTATATAACATTTGTGACAAAACCAAGTCGTGTATTTAGCTCATTAATCACGTCGGATAGGTCTTGAACTCTGGCCAATCCGCTGCCCAGCAGCAGTAAGAGGAAAACCTCTTTGAACGCCATCTGAAAAGAGGAGTTTAGGGTTAGGAGTTGGGTTAAGGTTAAGTTAAGACCGTTAGAGACTGGGTCAATTTTGGCTGGTTATTGTCTAACAACTGCGCAATTTCGCTAAACATGTGAGAATCGTTGAACTCATAAATATTCCATTCCATTCCACCTGACTAACTAACGGGCAATTAACACCCACCCAGCCAGCCGGTCGGTCAATCAATTTACCCACCTACGCATCCGCATCCTGTTCTTGCTTGCTTACTAACTAACTTAATCATTGTATTTATATTTAGCTTAACAATTTTCATGCCTATGCAAAAGTACAATGCCAACAAATATTAATAATACTACATAGTAATAAGTGCGATTAGATTGATACCATCAAAATAACATCACCAATCCACCGCCCCCCTAGTTTTTTAACCTCTTTGGCACCACGGTGCAGGCGTCTGGGCCGTGTCAATATTTTCGCGTTTCGTCTCGCGTTTAAACAATGGAAAATTTTTTTTGAGCAGTGGAATTTATGGAAATTACCACTGTGAATTCGAAGCGATTCCGCGCACTGTGGCGCCATTTTTACTCAACGGCAGCGATCGTAACTAAAAATAGACAAGCTCTTTATCGCGCTGTCTCGCTCTAGCTCACTTGTTCGCTGCAATGTGACCAATCACAGAGAGCATATCAACTACAGCAGCAAAGAGAGCAGAGAGCTGAAGTGGATGGGGGCAATCGGTTAATCGCTCTGCGCTGCTGTTAAATAATTAACCGTGCTGCTGTCGCTCTCACTGTCGTTGTTGTTGTCGCCGTCGCTGTTGGCGTCGCTGTCGGCGTGGCTGCCTTGCTGTCTGATTTGTGGCGCCTGATTAACGGTTGTCAGTTACTGCACTGCTCAACTACACGCATTGTAGTCGCTTTACCCCGCTACCTCCCTCCCCGGACTGCTTCTGTTGCGCTTTGTTATGTTGTGTTGTGCTATGTTAGGAGCATGTTAAGCCCATGTTATGCCCACTGACTGCCTGCTTATGGCTTTTGAGTAGGGTTAACGAATTAACCGTTTAACGGCTAATAGGCGTACAGAATTTTGGACAACGTGTGGGAATTTTTGTGCCTGTAAACTTGGCAAATTACACTGATGAGTCAGTGTGCAAATCCATTTCATTGGCAACCAGTTCAGTGGGTCACTGTACCGAAACTGATCTCAAACATGGCCACGATGAGGGCATTTAGTTGGGTTAACAAACTTTGCTTTAATTTCAATAATTTAACATTAAGTCCTGTACGGTACGCTGACTTAAATATATATGTTTAATCAAATATCTACCAATATTTTAATGTATAAACGAACTTGACATTTAAATCGAATTAATTTTGTATAGGTCGCATGTCTGATCTAGATTTAATAGCCTTGAATAATGGAGTTAGCGCAAGTTTTTAGGGTATTTTTATTAATTTCAAGTAAGCAGACTTAATTTAAAGATAAAAAAAAGTTTTCCTCTGGCATTTGAGTTTAACAACTTCAGTAAAAAGAAAAAATTCAAAAAGAATTTCTTATTTTGAATGAAAAATAGAAAATGTACTTTCTAATTAATTTAAAAATATTATAATTGTTATAGTAATTCTTGTTATTGCTATAGTAGTAATACAACGGACTTTCTTATAGATTATCTTATTTAATGTATGAACTTTATCAACTTTTTTCCTTTCGAAACTTTAAAGAACATCTTATTTAACTTAGTTTCCCTGTAAAAAATGAGTCACACACACGGTAGTCAAAATTTTCACTTGCGTTTTGGAGCACACGTGATTCGCATAATTAATAAGATAAGCTAAAAGCAATTGAAGCGGATTACAAGACGCCCCAAAACACCTCGGGCTGAAGGTCAAACTAATAATGATTTAGATAATCAAAGACAGGGAGAAAGAGTGAGAGATAGAGGGGAAAAGAGGGTGGAGAAAGGGGAGAGAGCCACCGATGCAGTTGCAGTCAGTCAGATGTGAAGCTGCTACCAAAAGAGGCAGTTTTGGCCTGAGGCTGCTGAAAACCAAACAAAAGCGGGCCAAGCAGCGTGCAGACTTGGCCAAGAAAGGTGGCCAGAAGTTAGGCTAAGAAGAGGGGAGAGATGAGGCGAATGGCAAACCGGCAAACGACCAAGCATAAATACCAAAGGGTTACGCCTATTTTTACACGCAAGCGAGCGACTGCATTTCCTCGTAGCCACAAAAAAAGAGAAGAAAATAAAAAAATATTAAAACGATGCGACGTGACAGATTACAAAACGTTTGACACCAGCGCCAAAGCCGCCAAGAGTTGGCCCCTCAGAGAGTGGAGAACGGAAAACGACGTCCACTTGCCACACGACGCAATGCAACGCAACGCGAAGCGACGCGATGCAGTCACGAGGTTGGCCAAACTCAGCTCAGAACCACAAGCTCAGAGAGCGTCCGCTGTCCGCTGTCCGTCTGTTTTCCCTCTGCTGTCTGTGTGCATCTTGAAGTTTGTTGTTTTTTTGGGTTCTTGGCATCTTTTGGGCCTGCGTGCCAGCTAAATTGCCTTTGGGCCAACAATCTGTTTGTGGTAGAAGCACTCAGAATTGGACTTGCAGCGAATGCAGCGCGCGTCACAAATTAATTCGCTGAAGATTCGCTGCAGATCGGTATGGTTCCCACAGTAGTTACACTTTAGTGGGCTCCTCTGCTCAAGAGTCTTTAGCTGCTGCTGCTGTTTGGATGTGGAAGGAGTCTGGATTTGGAGTCTGTCTAGTTCACCTGCGTCTGTGCAGCGGTTCTTGCCTCTAGTTTGCGGAGGTTGCACTCGTGAGTTATGACAGACAGCCCCAACTGTGGAGGTAGGGTCCAGAACTCAGAACTCAGAACTCACATTGCGAGAGCTCTTATGCTTGAGCGTGCAATTTTGATGCCCTGTAAAGGTAAGAGCTAAAGGGGTATGCTGTTTTGTCGGTAGGTAAAGTTTTTATGGGTTAAAACTGGGGAATATGGGAAGTTTTCTGTATTAAGGCTGAGGAGACGGCCACAAATATATTAGTATACCCTGTAAAGGACATGTTATTAATGGGTATGCTGTGTTCCTATGCAAGTTAAAACTTAATGGGAGACATTAAGGAGATATTCCAAATTTTCAATTATAAACGGTCTTAGATGACCTTAAAAATATGTGAATACCCTGTAAAAATCAAGCGCGGCAGCGATTGATAGTTATTTCATATACTGTTAAATTATAACTGCTTTGCTATGCTAGAAATAGAAAAACTTCTCGTTTTACAGGGTATCAGCTAGTGCACCCCTTTACAGCTCTGCACTTAAACTTGCTTCTAATTCACTCAGTCAGCAACAGGGCAAACGTGGCTGCAACTTTTGCGTATGCGCCGCGTAATTGACTTGGAAGTTATGAACCTTTAAATGTGGCCACTGCAGCAGCCACAGCAGCACTACCTCAACAGCCGTACCACAGCCGTACCTTACAGCATGTAATTTTAATTTTCTCACTTGATTGCTCCAGAGTAGAGTCTGAAAACAGAATCCATTCATGTGTCCCAGGTCAATCGGGTGCTTTAGTCATTCAGACTGGTCTATATGGAACTCTTCTACTGCTATTCACTCTGCTATTGGTTTCGATGTTGTTGTTGAGTTGATTAGGCCTTGACGCGCAGTCTAGGCCAGAAGAAGGGCGCAGTACCACAACTGATTAACGAGCAGCTGATAGTTTATTTAAGAATATTATTATGAAAACATGATTTATCTTTGAGTTTTGAAGTCAAAATAATAATTTATACAAATTCAGGGCGATATTTGATGAGTAAAACTTCGTTCCATTAGTTCATTAATAAATCCATTAATTAGAAATAAATTTCAATAAAAAATAGTGAGCTCTAAGACCAAAAAAATTATTTTAATATAAAAAGATATATAATCTTTTACAAGTCTCTTAAAGAACCTATGAAATATTATAAAACATATAGTAAATATACGAGAGTTTTAAAATACGCTGCTGTATTAATTGTTAAAATTTGCAAAATTCTATAAATAAAACATTTTTAAACAGTCTTGTGGAAATATTTCTACTAATTAATTTTAGAATGCAATTTGTTCAAACTCTGTGAACTCTGGCAGCTTGAGAGATAAAACTGGTAATTACTGCACAGTAAAGCAAATATTTAAACTAATTATTAACAAATTCGCCAAATAATTTTAAACCTCTTGGCCTAACAGTGGTCAAAATTTAAGTTAAAATTATTTAAAAATTATTATTTAATTAATTTTTAGGTAAAAAGCAATTTATTAATTAAAAACTTTTTAATATATCATTTTTCTAGAAGTTCCATGTCATTGCCTTTGCCCCACTGTGCAAACTGAACACTTTGGTTAGAAAATCAATAGAGGACAGCGCGAAATTCGACGGATCCAAAAGCGTCGAAGATCAAGCATTATATTTATTTATATGTTTTATAATTATAACTTGTTGCTTCTTCTTCCTACTCCTACTGCCCCTCCTTCTCTTTTACTGCCCAAATGTATCTTGTTGTTGCGGCACTTCACATGGCACCGCAAATTTGTAGCGCAAATCCCAAAAATACAGAAAAAAAACAGATTCATTCAACAATTTTGAAGTTGACTTGGGTTTGGTTTGGTTTGTTGGGCGGCAAAGGGGGCGAAAGTGGGAGGGGCCAGTGCCGGCACATAAGTAGAATGGAGCAGATGTTATAGACGACAAGTCGAGGCTGCGACAACCCAGTCGAGTCGAGTCGCGTCTTGTCTTGTTGGCTCAATAAATTATGAGCCCGCTTCTTATAAGAGTGCAAACATCGCTGGCCAAACTCATTGTGGGTGTCATGCGTCTTGGCTCGGTTTCTTTTGGCCTAATGAAAATGTTTGGTTTACCCACCTGCCTTTTTTTTGTATTTATTTATTCACTTTTTTTTTATTTTGGCCGATTTAATTTTGTTATTCTGGTATTTTGGTATGCGTGTTGGTGGGAAACGCAAATTTATTGCGCATCAAATTACTTACAACACTCGAACAGGGCTTAAAACATACGAAATGGCCATAACGTTTTGGTCCATTGCTGCAGCCTAATGGCTGGTAATGAAGCGATCAACAGTAAAACTTAGTGGGCAACCCTCGCAAGTTTAGATATCGGTTTATACGTAGGCCCTAAGTGATGTTTTCTACGCGATTTCATGTTTAAAACTGACAGTTCTCCGAATTTATAGGGTATAACTAGCTTAAATTTAGTACCAAGTTAATTTAAATAAATAAGTAAATGTTTCTTATGAGCACAAAAATATTTAATAATTTTTACTAATATTTATACGACTTTTAAAAATTATTTAATTAATTTAAACTGGAAATTTGGTATACTTTCTTAGTGAATACTCTTTAAAGTTGCTCCACTGTGCCCATTAAAGTTTAATCATACGACTAATACTATTACTAATACTCCTACTAATATTATAATAATAATTGTTATTGTTTGGTTGCAAACACGTCTAAGTTTTATAATGTTTGCTTAACAATTTACAGGCATCTTCAGTCGTTTGTCAACTGTGCGGAAAAGAGCGCGAAGTAAATGAGTAAAAAATTAAGCACAAAAATCATGATAATAAACAAAAATTTACATAAAAATGTACGAACAATTTATGCGTGTCAATATGAGGAATGTGCGTTGTGTATTTAACCAAAAATCTGTTGACTTTTTACCACCCAAACGAAAATAGAAACCGATGGCTAAATTTGACAACATTGCTAATTAAATAAGAAACAAATGGGTAATGAACAAAACAATAAACCAAAAAAACAACAAAAGTTATTTATTTACTTAGATATTTTTGGCCAAGAGCCTAGCTAAAAAAAAGCATTATAAAAATTACAAAAATCAATATCAATATTTGTTAAGAATGCCAACGAAATCTGCGCGTGTTTTTTCCAAACTTGTCCCACTGAGTTCCGTGTTGCATTCTTTAATAATACAAAAATCAATAAATTAATTTGATTTTCATTCATTTGTGACAATTTATGCACATTCCACTGAATCATCATCCAGTTCCATCAGTTCCATTTGGTTCCATCCGTCAGTTGCTTGGCTACTTTCGCATTTAAGCTTTCAATTAACGCGCCCCTTCCTTCAAAAAGGTCGAGGCGAAGGCCAAGAGGTTAATGTGTTTTTAAATACCCTGCTAATTGATGAGCGGCCATAAATCTTCTATATATTTATATATACTAAAAGTTCTTTCAGCTCTCGCTACTCTTAAAGGAATTATCGCAAAGTCATTGATGCAAACAAAGCAAAAGTTTTTTTATTATTTGTTCTTACTCAAGAAAGTGATAAATTTATAATTTATTTAAAGTTGTGGCTAAATTCTTAATGAAAGTATCAATTTACCCCGCCCTTTTATTTTCTATATTAACACAATTTATTTTATTTAAGTTAATAGTCATCTCTTGCGTGACCTCATTGATCAGGAAGGCACCGAGGCAAAGGATGCTTATGGTGAGGTGAAGGCACCACGCGTTGCCAAGAGTTTATAGCCACTACTACCCCTTTCCACCCCCTTTAACTCCCTCTACTACCCACATTCTTCCTAACCACACTCGTCATATATTAAATAAATATAATTTATTAAGAATAATATTTAAATTCGTATCTAAAGTTTGTTTTATTTTTATATTTTATCTTTTCATATTAAATAAAATGACCTTCCCGTTCGCTTTAAAAATTTTAAATTTATTTAAAAATGCTAACAGCTCAACTTAACTGTCTTTCTATTTACTTGTGCATAAATTATATTTATTTATGCTGACAACCCTCTTGTAGTTATGCCGTATCCTTGTTAGAGCACTTATATTCCACGTTCCTATCACGATCCCGATCGTAATCGTGATCAGTTGCACATAACCATAATAATAAATGTCCAATGGACCACAACGCATAAATTAGACAACTTCAAGGGTTGTCAACTGCATCAAAACATTTTCATTAACAAGCCGAAAGCTGAGGGAAAACACGACAGTTGGCAACAAAAACATTACCAACTTTCCCTAACTAAGTACGAAGTGTTGCAGTGCCAGTTTATAGGGGCGGCTCGTAATTAAAGCAACTACCAAAGACACAGAGGCAAAAGGGTGCCCAAAAAACGAGTGCGAATAAGAAAACGAATACGAATGCGAGTAATCGTAATGAATACTCACATTGTTTGTTTAATTGAATTTGCGGCTCACGAAAACAAATAAATGGGGAAAAAAAAAGAGTTAAGAAAATGGAAACGATGCGTGTGATATGAGAAGCGGTAAATTTGGGAATTCGAAGCCATCGATTGATCATGTGTGGACTGTGGACTGTGGACTGTGGATCGGGGACTGTGGACTGTACACTGTGGACTGGACTCCGGACTGAGATCTTCGACACCATCGGCGTTGAAAAGCCATTCGAGTAGACGATCATTCTCTCAGTTCCTTGGAACGCGATTCGCTTCTCTTCACTCCCCTACGCTCCACACACCTTTCCTTCTCCACTTTCCTCTCTGCTCCACATAAAAATTGTTCGAACCGTTCGAACTGTTTTGAACCAACGCCCACCAAAGCTTCGGCTTACCTTTAAGTCGCTCACTTGCTCATAATACCCTTTGAAAGGGTATATTAGTAATTGTGTTTAAGCTTGGAGCTTCTTTAATTTTAGGTTAATTTGATAAGAAATTTATGGATCAAAAGCATCACTTCTTTTGGTTATTATTAAATAAAGTATAATTACAATTAAAATTAATTTTTGAATATAATTAAAAAAAATTAATAATTTATTAAATAATAAAAATTAAATAACTCTACAAAGAAAGTTAATCAATTTTACTTTATTTTCTGAAAATACTTTTGGCTTCCATTGCTTTTCAAGTTGAACTGTAATAATTTTGCGTGGGTGACAACCCTTTTGTATATTTAATGCATAGAGACACTAAGCAGCTACAGAATAAAGGAAGTAATTGCAGAAGACTACTTTACTAGAGTCTACTTTAGTTAAAGCCAAGAAATTTAGTTTCGGTGGTAACCCTGTCCCTACTATGGCTGTGTTTCATAGCTAAAAGTATGTTTCTATTTATTGACTACACTTTTTATCAAAAATACTTTAAATACCCCTAGATTTCTTAGTTTAAATGATATCTATGTTGCTTGAATGACAACTCTGTTATTACTCTACATAGCATTATATTTTACAGGGTATGCCGTCTTCGCTGTAGCCCATTCAGTTGTCCAGCTCTTGTTATTATTATGCCCAACGCTTTTGTTGGTTTTCGCGTTTATCAGTTAAGATCAGCCACGGATACGTCTGGGACTGGGACGGTGACCGGATCGGGATCGGAATCGGGATTGGAACAGCGACTGCGACTGAGACTGAAACTTTGGCCTTATCCTGCCTGCATTTTGCTCTTCCTGCCTAAGTGTGGCAATTTTTATTTTCTTTTTTTTTTGGGGCAACTGAATTTTAATTAAAATATTTCTCAGGCTTTTAGTTATATGCTTTTTTGTGGGTTATTTTGTAGTTTTTGGAAGACGTTGCTGGGGCATTTACACGCTGCTCCGATTGTCGTGAGTGTGACACATTTGCATCAGATATGATGAACAAGAGTCAAAGGACTCGAAACACACACACAGAAGACAACTGTGGCTCATAAATCACGTGTGAGGCCACCGAGTGGTAACAAGGAAATTGGGCAACAAGAAATGAACTTGTCAAAGTGGCAAAACCCAAAGACACCTGAGCATGGAATGGAATGGTGGCATCAAGTCATAAATAGCTTAACTTCTTTTATTTTTTTCGCTCTTGGCCATTGTCTATTGTGTGAATGTATTCACAATGCATTTGACACGTTTTTGCAGTTAGAGGACAACGCGACGTGGCGCCAGAAAAACTCGGCGAGTCCTTTCCTTTCGTCTCCAGCTGCGTTTGCCAAAAGGACACAAATCTATAAATTTATATGTATATATATTCCAAAATTCCTACAGTTTCCCTAGTTTAGGTACGTGGGATAAATGAGGCGTGAGTTAGTGGAAAAATAAACAATTTGTTGGCCAAAATTGCGGTTGGGGCTTAGGGAAAACACTTGATTTAGGCGAGTGCAAATTGTATTCAAGCCAAAAACTTACCTGGCAGCCAGCTGAAACGAGTTAAATATTTAAAATTAGTTTGTTAAATTATAATAACTAAATTTGTTCAACTCTTATCTATGGCATAATTTCCATTTTTGGGTTTTGTGTGCTGTCAAATTTTGGGTTATATTAATTAATTTTGAGTGGCTTTAACTTTTCTCTTATTACTGCGCCATTTAATTTATCATTGTCATTATCGGTTGCTAATTTATCCATCAGTTCCTTTGTTGGGCGCTTGCTTGCTCATGGTCAGTTTTTGTTGGGGCTCGTTTGTGACAAGTGCGCATAAATCTCAATTAGCGAGTACCTAATTTATCTTTAAGATACTTTCGAGCGAACTGCCAAACAGTCTTCACCCACATCTGATATGGGCTAATGTATCGAGTCAGCAATGAACTCGAATATGATATAATATAATTAACTATTAAATTATGTTTATTTTTGGTGACCATTTCTAACTGCTTTCAAATGCCCGCTCTACAGCTGTCTGCACTGCTTTAAACGGTTGCTTTGCACTGCTTTGCGCTGTTCGAAGCAGTTCGTGTGCTCGCTTGCAACATGTTTGAAGCGCACGCGCTTAACAGTGCACTGTTAAGACCAGTCTGTTAGTTTTGAGTTTGAAATATTTGACATCAAATTTAGTTTTGATCACACAGTTTTGTTTTTCGTGGGAATCGATGAATTTGCATTTTTAGTATCTCTGATAAATATGAATCAGCGCACAGCATTTGACACAGTTACGCGTAAACAAAATAGCTGTGAGTTGTTTTCATTTGTTGTTGTTTTTGCCTTGCTGTTTTGCTCTGATAACCACAAGCTACTGAATTCTGCTATCAAAATACTTCATTCATGTTGAAAGCTTTTGTCTTTAATTGAACTGATTTGTTTGGCTATCAGAAACTGAAATATAATTGATCAAATATCTGCCCGAAAAGCTAATTAGAAATTGAGACATGAGCAAAGTCCACATTCCAAGAGGTTTTTTGGGGTTTTTACCCTCTAAGATATTGGCAAATAAAGAGGAACTTGGTCTATTTAAGAGATTGTCATGGTAACGTCTGGAAATTCACACAAACAGCTGTTATCAGCCGTGATACTCACTAATTGCTATGAACTTTGAAGGCCCTTTCGCCTAAAGTCAGGGACCCAAGCCAAGAAGATGCTATACTTAGTATATATATGTATAGACTTGACTCTGATTCTACGAGTACCACGGGGTAAAGTAATTTCTTGTAATCGTGGGCTGTTGTCTGACTACTTTTGATTAGATTTCACTGTTTGGTACAATTTATCGATAAGCTTTCACACCAGAAAAGGCAGAAAAACAAAAATATTGCTTAATGTAATCGGTGAATATTTCTCATGTGCTTATTGGGTCGTTGGCAACACATTTTTGATTTACAGTATATGATCAATAAAAGTGCCTGGGTAATCAATCAATCAACAATGCTGCAGACTGGACCTTGCCCAATATATTATGTGGTTTCGGGTACGAGAGTCTATAAAAACTAGATCAAGATTAGCTGAGAGGCTTTAAACAAAAGAGTTAAATAAAAAACACTTTACTGCTTTCCTTTGCCCAGTTAAGAAATATTGAACTGTTTTCGCAGTCAGCAGCATTTCCCGCATGTGCGAACCGTTTTAATGTTATCAGTCGAACGGCATCGAACATCGAACCTGAGCTGTGTAACATGTGCGCTGCCATTTTGAGTTTAACAGTGCGATTAGCTAACAGCGGCTGTTAGCAGTGCTGTTAGGCTGTCTGAACGTTTGGCAAGCTACGGCCGCCGCACAAATGTATCCGTATCTGAGTTTGTGTGCACCTTTCGTCGGTTTAAGATCGCTGCCGCGAACAGAGCGGATAACAAATGCGTTAGAATACAAAATATTTTCGAAGTTCAAGAAAGAAAGGCAAAGCAAAGAAACGAAATAAAAAACAAGTTTCAACAACATTTCTGAAATGTCACACAGAAAATGCAAGTAAAGTTTATTGTTTGAAAACAACAAATGAAAGTGAATTCAAGTGCATGAATAAATAATTAAATAACTGATTTTGTTTTAAAAATCGACTTGGAAAATAACAACCGGCTTGAAAATTAAATAACAAGCCCTACCCAGTGTGAAAAGTGAACAAGAAAATAAAAGAAAATTTAATTAAATAAATTTAGTGCAAATAATCGAATAAAAATTAATAATTGTCGCCGCAAACGACGACAAGAGTGCAATAACAAATTACATATTATTAATCAATAATACACATATCAAAAGCCAATAATAACAAAATATAAAAAGTGCTGTAAAAAGTTGAAATAAATTAAAATAAATTGTAACTCGGCTTTTGTTGCATTTTTTTGCTGTGTAATTAATTTTTGTTTACGCGGCACAATTTGCATGCAATAAAATTAAATATATATTTAAACACACACACACACACATACGAATATATACACACATACACATGCATGTATAAATTTTGATTTCCGTTTGGATTTTTGATACGTCGCCTCAACAATCACCACCTCAACTCAAACACCTCAATCCGTTTCCAGACGGCAACACGCACAACTGAAATCAGATTCAGATTCAGATTCAGAAAGCGAAACCGAAATCGAAATCGAAACTGAAACCCATGTTGGATTATAATTTATACCCTTAAATTTGGGGACTACAATGCGGCCAGAAATATACAATGTAAGTTCACTTTTAAATTACACAATTATGATTACAGTTATGGCCATAGATTAGAGCGCATATTTAGTAACATAAATGCCAATTACGTGCTGATAACTCAACTTGGCCAAAAAGTGAGCGAGCAGGGAAAATAAAAAAAGAATTCTAATTAAAAAGTGTGTTTGAAATAATTTCCAACTAATTTTGGTTACCAAAAAAAAGTGAATCAGAAGAGTGGTAAAAATTATTAATAGGAAAGCAGCCACTTTATTTGGTTTTTATGAGTTAGACAGAAAGAAAGAAAGCTGATAATTAATGTCTATAAAATGGCTTAAATAGTGGTAGATAGATTAAAAATATTTATTAAAATATCACTGCATAGTTATGTTTATTTGTTGGCATTAAAAATCACGCCATTTCCATGCTTGATCACATAAAAAACTAAGCTACAAAAGCTGCGTATGAAGGGAGTACCTTGACCTGTGTTGGCAGTTCCTGTATTTCTATGCTACACTCGCACACACACTCATTTATCATGCTCAATCGTAATTTCACTTAAAAAACAATTTTAAAACACACATAAAAAGCACAATTATATGTTTCAAACAAGAAATATGGAAAAACTGAGGCAGCAAACGTGGCAATAATTGCTATTTATAACTTGTTATGGCACCAACACATGCAAAAAATTAAAAAACATGCCAGGATATAGCTACACACACAAGTACACACAGCTAAAGAGTGTAGCTGTGTGTGTGTGTGTGCAACCCCTTTCAAAAAAAGTGTATAAAAAACAAACGAAATACAACTTGGAAGGCAAAGGGTCGTCGCCAGTTTCTGCTGCTGCTGCTGGCTCTGTGGCGTGTCCTGATCTCAGGACATTTACCTGAGTTATAAATCAATTGCAGCCACAGTCACAGTCAGAGCAACCCCTGGCTGTTAAAAACGCTAGCGAAACGCGTGCGTTTAATCAGGAGTTCAGTGGATTTAAATACTGAATTCTTCGCCGCCCACCGCTTGAGTGGGGCGACAAATGCAACACCCAAAAAAGAAAACATTTCAAAAGTCAAATAGTGACTGCCACGCCCTCTTTATTGTAGTGCGTGCACGTGTGTGTGTGTGTGTGTTTGATAAGCGCTTTGTGTGTGAGCATTTCGTAAAAATAGACAATATTTGATTTGAGTTGCGAGTTTATTTCTTTTATTAATTAAACGGAAATGCACGCTGATAAAAACAAATCAAACACGCACACCCCAAACACACACACACACACACACCGAAAAGTGTTGTAAAAATTTTTGAAGACATTTTCCAAGCATTTTGATAAGCATTTCCCAGCGCCGGTGTCGCTAAACTGAGGTAGCAATTTCTTCAATTGAGATGAGCATTAGATAGACAAAAGGCTAAAAAACTACAGATAAGATAAGATAGAGCATAATTTGTTATATAAAGTGTTCCAAGAAGTGTTTGCAAGACAGTCCAAAAGTATCTGACAGATACTTGAAGTTGCTTTTAATTTAAATGAAATTAATCGCAGCACTTAAAATCGCCGCTATTATTTGTACCATCTTTAGTCACATGTAGCTTTTTTGTTGAACAGCTGTGCTTTATTAAGATTTACAATCCGTTAGATACGCAAAAAATAAGGTCGTAAAAAACATTTATGACTTGACACATATTTGTGCAGCTTCGATTAATGCAATCAATGAAAATACTCCCACTATCGCAAAGGTATGCAGATAACTCCACTACTAGTTGTAGTTACTAGTGTTACTAGTTAGTTAGTTTAGTCAAACTGGGTTCCCCATGCTGCCGAACCAACTGCAAACTGCACTCAATGACTTGTCAATGTGTCAATTGGTCAATCAGTCTGTCAGTCTATCAGTCACTCTGTCCATCTGTCAGCTAATGAACTGACGATTAGCTAAAAGCTTTGAGGGTGCGCCGTTTAGCCGTTTAGTATGTGGAATTTCCACATGAACAACCAACTCGAGGGTTTGTTTAACAACAAAACACATTATATTTCGTAATATCCATAACAAATGGAAATTAGAAGGGCTCTAGTGATAAGAAATAACAACAGCCATTGCGAAAAACCTTCAGATATTCCCAGTTAATTTCATGATTTGCAGTATTTAAATCAATTTCGTTTCGGGAGACACCAAAAAAAAACAAGCTAAATACTTGTTGTGATATATGAGCTGTAGTTGTCTCTGCTCTATTTTTAGACCCCAATTGGGTTCAGAGTACAAATGGCTATAACCGGGCTAACACCCAACTACCTGTCGCCAACTTTCCACACACGATTTACTCTATAACAACAACAAGTCACTTCAAATTATTGCGGGCGGCTTAAAAAAAAATTAATAAATTATAAAGATTGAAAAAAAATCGTTGGCGTCGTTGTTTGGCAAAAAAAAAGTGGGAAAAAAAAGTATAAATATAAATGTCACTTCAAGATTTTTATAATTAGGTTACGCGCGGGTGGCAAAAAGCTGCAAAAATCTAGGAGAGCGAAGCAGTGCGGTGGTGTGGCACTGGCGGTGGGTGTACCCACGATTTGCAAGTGAAAACTATAAGGCAGTGATTTTTATATGTGTTTTAAACGGCATAAAAAAGGCGCGTGTTCAGAGCTAGACTATATATCTACTATATCAAGCGGCAATCAGAGTTAAGGCGGGTACAACCCCCGTCAGTCGATTCCTTTGACCTCCACAGTCACGTTTCAAGCTGATGACGCTGCGCTGATGCTCAACATAAATATATAAACACATATCTACATATATATATTCTAGATATATGCCTCTCAAGCGCTTTATGAGTCAGCGCTTGATTCGAGCTTTGCTTGGCGCGTTTTAAAACGCGCGCAAAAGTCGCTAGGCATTTTTAAGTGCTGATAATGTTTATATATAACTTTTTGTGTAATAATTTAACTTACACATATAATTTTTAAAGCCTGCTATTTTAAATTATGACACGATTCATATTTTGAAGAGAAACTTGTGACTTTTACACTGCACTCAGTAGTTTAACTTAATCACCTCTATTAGTAACAAATCTGTATTAAAATATCATTTAATATTAATTCAAAACATTATTTGTATCTTTAAATACCTAAAATCTGAAATTTTCCACTTCTACAGTGGGCACAACACAACAAATTTGTGTTTGCCTAATTTTGAAGGCGATTAAACCGAAAGTTTAAATTGTTATTTGGGTTTTAGTGTTGCGCTTATTGGATTTTAGTTGATTTGTTTATTGTTTTATGCGTTTATGGTAACTCTAATTAGGCTCAATGTCATTTCATGCCGCAGATTTGCCATGGAACGTAGTTGCTCTAATCGAAAATAAGCCCAAATGGATTTCGGTGCTCAGTTTGGTATACTACGAGTACTACGGGGTACTCTGTAGTTGTAGCTATCGTAGTATTCCCTAGACCAGACAAAAACAACAGCAACAACAATGACAACAATAATACGCAAGTCTAGAAGTGCGACGCGCTGTTTTTTATCTTATCGACAACACGTTCAGAAAAAAAAGAAAATCGAAAAAAAAATAATAATAATAATAATAAAAAAATTATACGCCATTAACTCGATTCGAAGTCGTAGCTTCTCTATGGACTACATACTAACAATAAGTATAAATATATAAATAAAATAATAATAACAAAGCGCCAAAAAACGCTACAAGTCAACACATTACCGTTTTTTTGTGTGGTTGTTGTTGCTATTATTATTAAACTTTTTGTTGTAGTATTTTTTGTATTTTTCATTGTTGTATTTTTTCATTATTTCTTCATCAAGAAATAAAGTCACGGCCCTCGAGTGTTTGTTGTTTATTTTGGTATTTTGCGACTAAAAAGAGTAGAGTATATACAGTTGTGTTCAAAATAATAGCAGCGCATATAAGCTCGGATTTTAAGGTTGATAAATAATATTATAATGACTACTGATCAATAATTTTTGTTTTTATATAGTATTCATACTTAGTTTCAAACAATATAAGCGTGTTTTTTCATCCAAAACCTTTTTTCATTTTTTATGTTATTTAAAAAATGATAATAATAGCAAAATTGTCCTGTTCAAAATAATAGCAGCAAAAATCAAAAATCTTAAATATGCTTACAAATTTAGTTTATAACTTCATATACTGAATCTACTATGATACTTATGAACTAATATTCGGTTGTCAACCCCTTATTAGCGGGAACAGCTTTACATCTCCGCGGCATGGAGACAATTAGGTCCTGGCAACGCTTTAGAGGAATCTGAGCCCATTATCCTGAAAAGCTGGCCAAAGATGTGCTTTGGTCGACGGTTTCACCTTGTCCACACTTCGTTTGACGTCCCCCCATAAGTTTGCAATTGAGTTTAGAACTGGGGACTGAGCTGGTCACGGCATTGTGTCGATCCTTACCGTTGAAAGCCACTGTTTAGCAAGTTTGCTGGTATGCCAAAGATCGTTTTCGTGTTGAATAGTCTGTTTTATTGGCGTTTCTCAAGAGGAATATGGTATCAGAACATTTTTTAGTATATCCATGTAAACATTTTGATCCTTGATCCGAATTAAACGAATGGATAGGGCCTACATCGCTATGTGAAAAGCAGCCCCATAATAAGATTTTTAGTCCACCATGTTGAACTGTCTTTAGCGTGTGGTTAGTCTGATATTCAGTGTTTGACAGACGTCGGACATATTGTCTGGATCCAGTTCCACCAAATAACACAACTTTAGTCCAGTCAGTCCAGAGAATGTTGCGGCACTTTGTTAAGGGCCATTTCAGGTGTACTTCAGCGAACTGCATTCGAGTTTATATGTGTTTAGAAGTTAGAAGAGGCACTTTTCTTGGACTTCTGTCATTGAGTTTGTGCTCCAGAAGACTTCGCCGAATATTTATACTACTCACTGACAAGATTTGGTCTACTTTTATTGATTAAGCGAACAAGAATGGATTATCCTTGCTGAAGCGCACAATGCGTCGGTTATAAATTTCAGTGCTAGTTCTTTTCTTGCCGCGGGTTTCGCATTTGTGGCGATAGTTAATAGCATAAGAGACCATTTTAGAAGAACATCCAAGTAATTTTCCGATGTCCCTGTATGTTTCCCTTGTTTTCTAAGGATTAATATCGAATAGCGCTATTCCTTTGAGCAAGGACTGCTTTTACCCACTATAGTGCAATTTTTTTTCTTTTTTTTTATGTATTCCCATGTAAAGAATAGTTAACTCATCAATTCAACTTACTTTCAACAAATTAACAACTTTTACTTGAATATTTTTAATATTGAAATGAAGCGCTGCTATTATTTTGAACAACAAAATTTCTGTATCCTTACACAAAATTATGAACAAAACGGAAAAGGAAAGCAATTCCAATGGGATTTTTACGTTTTCCTCTTCCTTATCCTATATTCTAACAAAAATTTGCACTAGGGTTTAATCTTTAAGAATAAACATGATAAAAACTTAGTCATATTTGTCAGCGAAAAGAGCGCTGCTATTATTTTGAACACAGCTGTACATATAGCTGTCTCTATTTTTATACTACTTTTTTACTATTAGTATGGCCAACTTATCAACTGGCTAGAGCTTACAATTTTTGACCAGCGTACGTACTAGCTTAGCGTGTCTTTGTGGGTGGGCGACGCTTTCTTTTTATATTGTTTGTATTATAAAACAATTGAAATACCACAGAGGTGCGAATGAGATGGCCATAGAGTGCAAGGGGGAAAGGTGCGAGAGCGAGAAAGCTAGTAGGTGACCAGTTGCAGTGGCAGATAAATCACAACAAAGTCGAATACGTGGTTGTAAAATTTTTCAATTTATGCAAATATTTGCATTACAAATTACCAACTCGAGGGCTGCTCGCACCGCCAACCCTTCCCCTACGTACCGCTGCACCGCTCTCAGAGGTTTTGCTGCACCTCTGCATAGAAACAGCTGCTTTAGGGCCGCAGTCGTTGCACCTGACCTACAATGTGCAGCGTCTCTGCTGTTGTGTTGTGTAAAACAACAAACACACCCACTTTACACACACACTCACGCACTGTCTGAGATGCACTGCAGCTGAGCTGATCACAAGATCGATTGCAAAATCAACGCGTTTTACGATTGTTTTGGGTGAAAATTAGAAAGTTCAATTCTTTACAAAATGATTGAGTATATAAAGTGAATACAATGAATACTTTAAACAGCATTAATCGATAGCCCAAACATTTGTTTAACGTGCATATGTCGGCATTCTTATCAGTTCAGCTCATTTGGCTGCATATTAGTTCCCGCTGGGTGTTTTGATTTGAGAGTTTCATCATTTACCTACCAATGGAGGTCCCCTTTCCCCATTTCCATCCGAGTTAATTGTTTACCTGGTACACTGTTGACCCCACTCCCTCTGCCCAGCTCTGTCTGGCCAATATTGACACTTTGGGAAAGCTGCGTTTGTATTTGGCTTACAGACGTTGCCACTCAAGTAGCCAACTCTGCTGCCGTTGGCTTATCAGCATACGAGTCGCAGTGAAAAGCGGCTTATCAGCGCCCAGCTGCTGTACCGCAAGCACTGCACGAAAATCGCATTAGATATAATGCATATTATAATAATAATAAAAAAAATTGTAAGGGGTCTAAAAAATACTAACAGCAACCCCCTCGCGGTCTCTCGACAAATTGTCACCGTGTTATTTTCACGCCTATTTGAGAATTATGCAGCAACAGACGAGCACTAAACCTTTTTTTTTGTTGTGCTCAAATAGGTACATTCCTTAAGGGGTGTCGAGGGTTGAGGGGACTGTCAGGGGTTGCGGGGGACACTCGGTTTGCCGTGCTAATGAGCCCAGATTTGTGTAACGGCACGGCAGCGGCTTAAGCGTCATCTGGGACCTGATAATGGACTCAGTCTGAATTCAAACTCAAACTGAAACGCTTCGAGGTCTGATGATGAGCGCGTGCATGTCAAATTATTTGCGCGTCTCGCATTCGCTTCAACTTGTAGATACGCTAGATACGCGAGTATCTTGCAGATACTTGCACTCAACCCACTCGAAAAATAATAAAAAAAAAAAAAATACCAAAAGACCAGCAACAACATTAGCTTATCGCTGGAGTACACTGAACTTGTCACTGAATGTTACGCTCTTGTTTCATGCCCAAATGGAATGGAATGCGATTCATATTTGGGGCGTTCTTGTTGTTGTTGTTGTTGCTCTTGTTCGCGTTGTTCTCTGTGTCTCGTTATTGTTGTTGTAGCTACTGACAAGTTCAAGTGCGTCGTCGAGTGGGGAAAACCACGAGGTAACTCACGCCAAAAGTATGCTAAGATATCTACAGGAAACAATTGAGTTTTGAAGAGAGAAAATAAATACATTGCAATTTATTTTAAAATTGCATCATATTAAAAAACGTTTTAGTTTAAGTACATTAAAATATATAAAATAATTCAAATATGTATTTGTTTTCAAAAATTGTAATTAAAATTTATATAAATAATATATAAATTATTTTTTTTTTTTATTTTAACTCAAAACTTTAATTTTTAGCATGCAAATATTAATATTTAATACCACTTTTCCTTATTTAATTTATTTTGTAAATTAACAGATTTTAAAACTGCAAAATTTTAGCATGCAAATAGTAAAATAAAATCCGGGACGAGCTTCAGTAAATTTTTTACAAAGTAATAAATTAAATAAGTTATTTTTGTTACTTAATACATTTTAAACTAAAATTCTTAACATGGATTTATTTAAATTAAATATTTGTATGCTTTCTAAATAATAATTAATACTTTTTACAATTGCCTTCTTTGCCTACTGTCATATTTGAAGCCAGAGTAAAATCACATAGAAATTATATAAATATTTCCATAGTCAGCGAACAAAGCACAAAACAAAACAAAACAAAACCAAATGCAAAGACATGAAACAACTGTTAACTGTCAAAGTCAGTAAACTCAACGTAACGTTCCCTTTGGAACTTCATTAGAGCGCACGCCCCTAGCAAAATAAAACCAACAACAGCTATAACGGCGACAGCGACAACGACAACAACAGTGGGACAGTAAGAACACGAAGTAGGAACAAAAACAACGACAAGGAAAATGAGACAAAGTGCACAGCGAGGCAAAAGTTGCAATTGCAGCCGGCAATGCACAGGAACCGGGAGACTGAAACAAACACCGCAAAGAGAGGGAGAGTGGTAGGCAGAGAGCGGGCAGAGTGTGTTAGAGTGGGAGCAGCAGCAGCAGCAGCAGGGAGAGGGTTGAGCAGTAAAAAAGCGCAAGGTGGATGATGCAAGAGTATTAAATTACGCGAAGTTTGCCAAAGCAACCCCTAAAAAAAAAACACACACACACGAAAGTAAAGAAAATAAAAACAACAAAAAACAAGCAAACGAAAATTGCATTAAGTGCAGCAATGGCAAATAGAGTGACCAATATATTAGGGTGAACATCGTTGTACGCACAATTGACAGCAGGAAATTTCACACTTGGAAACGGTGTACACGTGGCAGCAGAGGAGCGAGCGAGAGGGAAAGGGTTTGTAATTGTTATTAAGCGATTACATGATTGATGAGGCAGCTGCCTGAAAGGGAGAGTGAAAGAGAGAAAGGGAGCGCAGTACACGTGGTTGCAATCAAGTGAAAGGATTGCTTTGCTTTCAACCATAAAAAAAGTCCTCAAAGTAAATCTATAGTAATTAATCATATACGATTTCCATGCAGCTTATCACGAATCTTGACCCAACACTTTTTTCGGGCCGAAATGAACTGTGTTTCGCATGGACTGAATTAATCTAATCACTGTCACATTCCGCAAATTCTGCTTAGGTAGCATTCAATGTGATTTGGTCTTAAGTACCTGCGATTAAGTTTCAATCAACAAGTCGCACAATTGAAACGTGTGACACGTGTTGGCCTGGCCAACTGAGAATGTAAACAAGTTTGCCACTTTTGCACACTAAAATTTGAAAGAAATCCAACAAAATTTGTGTATAAAAATTTAAATCAGATTTCGTTTGACAAGTTTCTCAGTTCACGTTGCGTTTTAGCATTTAATCTGGCAAGTGGATCGGGCTTAGTATTTGATTTGCAATTCGAATACGAAACTCGAGACAAATTGAAATGGTCAAAATGTGCGAACTAATTATGGCTGAAAAACGAAACCAAAACATCATCGAGATTAGATTGCTAGTGACGTAGAGCGCTCAAGTATTGGCTAGACGGAGCAAGAAGAGAGGGACATGCTCCATATGGCTGCCTTTCAAATTCAGCTTTTATGTGTCAGTGTATTGGTGAGCTTTTGAAAGCTCCGCTTGAGCCTGTCTGTGAGTCGTGTAGGTGTGAAAGCTGTTTCAGTTTTTTATATCTAGGTGGTCCTGCTATGTAACCTGGACAAGTCAGACACGTACCGCTTGAATTCCTCTAGTGGAAACTTATAAAATAGCTGAAAATATTTAGAGAGACAAGAACTTTTTAGTATGCAAAGCACATGTCGTCTACAATTGCGTCAGACAATCAAAAGAAGCAGCAGAACTCTAAGAGACAAAGACAGAAAAAAGTAGAAAAAGACGAAGACGAAAACGTTCTTAAAATAAAAACCTAACTCAAGTTCATTTGGGCGTCTGTTGTGCTTCTGTCTGCATACCAAAAAGGTAATTATTAGCCGCATTGTAAAGGAAGCAACAAACAAAAAAGTAAAGCACCAGAGACACAGACCCTAGAAGTAATATCAAATTACATTCCATACATGAGAAATGTGGCATAGAGACAGCCAGACAAAAGTGGAATACCAGGGGAGTACGGTGCGGGTTGAGTATTAGCTGAGCTTTTGTGTATTAGAAACTGGCCCTAAGGGTTCCATTTCAATCTAGGGTTGCTACGACTAGAAAGTTGGCAAAAACTTCTCACAAAGCTTTCGAGGAAAGTTTATTTATTTCCAACTTAATTAAAGCTTGTTTATTTTTTATGAATCGGTTGATAGCTCAAGATTTCTGGTTTCAGCTGTCTTTCATTGAAATTGTAAGCCATTTGCCAGCTAAACATAAATTAAACTAATACGCAAATGAAAAATGGAATCAAATAAACCAGAGCACAAGAATCAAGCTACATTTAATTGCTTAGCAAAGCGAAATCGTAGCGAATACGCCAAGCAGCACACAGAACTGAGAACACCCGCCCCAAAATCAATGAATTTGCGAAATTATTTGAAATTAACTGAATTCAGTTCGTATTCAAATCGGTTTAAATAAATTTCTTTATTTTATTTATTATTTTTTTTATTGTCTGCTGTGAAATTGAAAAATGATAAAAATCGCACAGAGGCCAAAAGGCATTTGATTCTTGATTCCATAACTATACTCTTATTATTATTCTTTTGGTATTTTTTTGGGGACTGCCTACTGTGAGGGCAAAAAGTTTTGGTACCGAATTGGGCACTGTAATTTGCACATGGCACTGGCCTTTGCTCTGAGTCGCTCCGAGCTCTATCCCCCTGTGTCTCTCTGTATCTCTCTCTCTCTCTCGGAGGCTTTTATTTAGTCGATGGTCTCTTGTATTGATTTCTCGTGCACTTTTTGAGTCGCTTTTGTTGCCTTTGTTAATATTTGTGGCTTGTGCGCGATTTTCACTTTTCAAAAAAGAAAAAAAAAATAAGAAAAGAAAAGAAACGAGCATAGAATGGAATGGAATAAGAGACCTTCGTCTTAAGAAACTACCCTTCAAGTGGTTGGTTGTTCTTTAGTTCAGCATTCTAAGCTGAAATCAATGACCTTTTCGGCCCGAGCTTGGGCCTCTTCCAAAGGGGATTAGTCAGCGTCAAATATACCCATATATAAAAATATATACATATATTTATATACTCGTATATATATATATATATATTTATGGTCGATCGATAGTCTTGGCTTTTTCCATAAACATTTTCGAGTGCGTGTTGACATTGAGCCAGAGCAAAAGTTCCTCACAGTAGTTCCTCTTAAAAGTATTCATAAATACTACTCAGACCCGACACGGCTCTTAGAGGTAGCTTTTGTTTAAAAAATTATAAAGAGCTCACGATCAGCAGCGAGATAAGTTGAGAGATCCGATGAGATGAGACAAAGATGACTTAATTGTTGTTTCAATTTTCAGTTGTCAGCTTTCAATACTCCTCTCATCATTCCCAGACGGAAGTTGTTGTTTCGAAACCGCAAAAAAAAAACAACAGAAATCAATAAAATAATTAATAACCATCAATAATCATTAATAATCTATATGATTTATGCTAATTTGTTGTTTATAACGCTTTATTTATAGTAGATATCGTAAGTTGTTTATATTTTTACGATCACAAAACTTATACTCATCACTTGTATCTTTCTACTTGCAGGTTACTACAGTTCATGCTGCTCAATGCCAGGAATATTTTTTTACTGATGGTAAGTAGAACTATTTTTAGAGGGTATATAGGGGGTATTTAAAGGAAAAGCTCGATAGAGTTAGTAGTAGTTTCAAGCTACGTTATCAAGTGTTTACAGGGTGTTTCTAAGCCGTGTTAGGTTTCACTTGAACAGTTTAATTAAATGCCAAGTACTTGTACATGACGTTGCTAAACTTGCAATGGGCGTGTTTTAATATTATCTTTATTAAATATCGTATTGCTTTGATTGATTTACAATTGCTGTAAATTGCGTGCATAAATTTTATTCTGCATAAGTTTAACAACTTCCTTTCATCTAAAGACACTTTTAAACATATAGAAATTCAGAAAAATATCATTGTTGTGACAGTTGTTGTAGTGGCTGATGTTTTTTTGTTGTTGTTGTTTTGGGCACTCCAAATAATTATCATAAAAAACCGAAATATCAATAAGTGTGTAGTATTTCTTTCCGTTTGATTATTATAACAAGATCGAGTGTGTAATCTCCAGTGAAGTGTGTGGTCAGTTAGCTGCGACTCAAGGGGGGCTGAGACAGTGTATACCCAGAGGGGGAAGTACGATATCTGAGGCGGTGCACACATGTGTGTATGTGTGTACATTGGAGTGGATTCGTCTCTCACTTCTGCTTTGGGGATCTGTTTTTGGGGGCACTGTCTCAGGGCTGGTCTGTTCACTTGAGTACAAGCAACATAGT
Organism: Drosophila acutilabella; assembly: GCA_035046005.1. Taxonomy (NCBI): domain Eukaryota; kingdom Metazoa; phylum Arthropoda; class Insecta; order Diptera; family Drosophilidae; genus Drosophila; species Drosophila acutilabella. The sequence continues at coordinate 6,017,521 of JAWNOK010000024.1, read as the reverse complement.
AATAAAAAAATAAGAAATAAAAATAATAATAATAATTATGATTATTACACACTCACACTCAAGCTTAAACGTCATTGAACTATGGAAAAGGTCGCACGTCACATCCAAAAAGAGACTAAAAACTCAAAAATCGAAAACTGAAAAGCATTTTTATGAGTAGCCCCTTCCATCACCCCAAAGCACAAAAAGGGGAAAGGGCGCAAAATATATATAAAATAAAACTGACACTTTGGGTTATTGCTGTTTGATTTTGTGTCAACTTGAAAATGATGAAATGCTGACAAGCAGATGAATAAGTTCAGTTAAGGAATTTCAACTCAAGTCACGCAACTGTCAAAACAGAAAGAGTGAAAGAGAGAGGGAGAGCGAAATAAGTGTAGCTTGTGGTGCGCCATAAGCCTCAATCAATTTGTACTTATGTCTAATACCGAACAATAACTACAACTCCAACTAATGTCGGCTGTAGTGCCGTGTGGCAAGTCCATTAAAATTCCAATCACAGCGATAATGAAAGGCTATAGATACATTTATTAATTTATAGATATCACTTTATATATATAGATTTATGCAGTGTACTGCTGACTAGCAGTTTGACGTTATCATCAATCCGTCGAAATGTTTATGCAAATTATGGCAAAAAACGTGTCACTGATAGCGAAACACGTTCAGAACACGTGGTAGTTAGTGGACTTGGTACCAGATTTGATAGCTATAGTGGGTGGAACGAGTTGTTCAACTTGTGGGTCTATCAATTTGATGGATTACATGAAAAATGTTTACAAAAACATTTACTTTTTGCTATTTGTATAAAGAACTAGTTTTATGGTAATTTTTTTTTAATAATTTTCATTTTCGTTTATAGAGAAACTTTTATAGTCCACTATTTGTTAGTTTTATATCATAATTTACTAGCTAGCATTTATGGTACAGCTGCGAGTTGTCGCTACATTGTGCAGGATTAGCTTATGTTCCATTCAAAAACCAATTTGCAGAGCTACCATAACACGCACACTACGCCAACTGCAGTCATTTTAATGGCCACTCTGGCTGACCACTGGGGGCTCAACATTGGTCATAAAAAAAGGAGGTAAGAGCAGAGACCTTTGGCCAACATGTCGGCATTTTGTGTCACATCTGTGTGGCTCAGGCTCAGTCACAGGCACAGCCTCTGCCTCAGGTTCAGTTCACGTTCAGTTGAAGGTTTAGTTTCATTTTCAGTTTCTGTTTCGGTCTCATAATAAAAAGCTCATCGTATTAATGGAAATTTATGGGCAATTGGCCGCTTTTGGTCTGGCCTGTAGCAGGATTAGCCACTGACTACGTTTAGGCAGAGTTTTGGGGATTTAAGTTTGCTGTATTTCATATGCTTTATACTCAAAGAATTCTTCTCATCTTCTTCTCTACTTCTTTTGCAGGTAATGTTTGCTTTTGTAACTACAACATGTGCAAAGAAAACCGACGAATACATATTAACACTCAAGACCCACGACAATCGGGCGCTACACATCAGTGCGCACGGCAGGGTCACCGCAGAGGATATATCTCTAGCACGTAAGTACGATTTTATCCAACTATAGTTTTAAATTAGCCTTAGAAGTGTCTTAACTTTATAAATCTCATAACTTATGGAAAAATTAGCCAATTTTAAAGGGCAGTGTTTGTTTTCAAACCTCTCATTTGATTCTTAAAGTATACCTGAACTTATGTATACAATTCTATAAGGATCTCCACTTGATCTCCATTTATTTTCCCTATAACAATTCCCATTTGCATCCCGCTAGTATTTTAGTATTTCTTTAGTCATTTAACTGATTTATTGTGTATGACTTGATGGTTTGCTCATCAATTGCTCACTAGCTGCTTGGTCAAATGGTATTTAAATTGAATTGGCATTCATTTTGAACTCTGTTGCTGTCTGTGCATATTGTGGGCTTAATTAAATGATTGGTAATTTAATATTTGATTGATGTTATGCCCCGCCATGGGCGCCAGTTCCACGCGACGCTTGCGGTTTCAATTTATTTCTGTTCGGTACTTTTCAGTTCTGTCTTTTGTTTTTATTTTATACACTGTATTGTTATATATGTTTTATTGTTCTTTGCTCAAATTCATGCGGTTTTCCGAGCCGTTTGTCATTTGCCATTTGCTGTGTGTCTCAGTGGGTGAAGTTCAGGAGCGAGCGACACAAGTGGGTTGATCTCTACACGAAAGTGACAGCCGCCACAAGCAATAAGCGTGAGAAGACATACACACGTAACTGTAGCTGTTAGCTAGAAACCAGAGAGTAATAGATGTGGACCTATTGATGTACCTTAGGTAGTATAGCGTAGGTACAAGTCTAGGGTTGCCATACTGCTCTACTCTTCAGCGATTAAAGCTACAGTGAGCAGAGGAAATTTACTATCACAGCCACTTGAACAGCGCAAAGTTCACAGATCTTTTTTGTGTACACATTTTTCACACGTGAAATTTTGTTTTTTTTTTTTTGGAGAGAACTGTAGTTTGTTGATAAATTAATTGATGTATTCGTTGTTTTGTCAGTTTGGTATTTTATCTTATCTTTTCAACTTATTTATTTGGTTAGTTTTTATTATTTCGTGGAAGGGAATACTTGGGCTTAAGTGCCAATCTTGCCAGACTTAGCCAATTTGATCGATTTGTTTTCAAGCGTTGCCATATCGAAGGTCTTGCTACCCCCCAAAAACCCCCTCCCCACTTGAAGCTTGCTTTTTTAAGAAAAATTCGGTTGAGTTTTCAGGGTTAAAGCCATACGTCAAAAAAACATCAACGATACCCGATTTGTGGGGGGATAGGAAGTTCAACGACTGTCAGCTCTCAATGTTTTCGGGTGATAAAGTCAGAAGAACCCACGTCTCAAAGACTTTTTGAAGCGTGCTAGACAAAGAGCCGCTGTAAAGTTAATTTCATTAAATGTCTGATTCTTGTTTCTATCGCAGTGCCCCCGACCCTCTTGAGTGCTAATCAAACCTATCATAACTTTATCGAAAACCTTTCAATTAATTGGGTTATCTACGCGCTCAAGTGTGCGCTCCATTCTAGTATTAAATATTTACTTAACTAACTGAAACTATGTTTGCTTATAATTAATTAAATTTGATTTGGTTTTCATAATTACAATTTTACTTTTGTTCTTTTCAGAATCCTTTACGATGGACAGTGTGGGCGATCCGTTAAGCGAGGATTTCAAAATCAGCATCTATGCCAAGGATGTGGGCTATTACCTGTGCTTTGCTCAAGGCAAACTTGTTGGAAAGGTAGGCATAAAAACTAAATTTTATTTAAATAAATTATAGAAAAATCTTTTTTGTCTTTAATTAATGTCTTTTATTAATTTTAACCTACCTAAAACATGCTTCTGCACTTTTATTAAATATTTTTCTTTTCCCTTTCCTTTTTTCTGTTTGTCCCTTTAGAAAAACGTCACAAACGATTGCCACTTCAAAGAGTCACTGGATCACGGCTATTATCAGTATACCAATGCCTACGATCCGCAGCTGCGTGTGGGAATCAAGCGCAACTTTCGACCCATTGGGCCTAGGGATAAGCAGAAGTTGCATCGGGTGCGCAACGCGTGTTTTGCCTTCTTCCGCGAGAGGGCCGATAAGTTTCGCAGTAATTTGGCGCATTGGCAGACAAAAAGTAGTAGTAGTAGTAGTACAACTAGTAGTAGTAGCACCACCACCACAACAACAACGACAACTACGACGACAACCACAACCACAACAACACCCAGCCCAGTAACAGCAACAAAAGTCGCACGTGGCAAGCCGCTGCGTCGCCTGCAGCCAACAAAAACAACAACAGCAACAAGTATTAATAGCGATAGTTCTTCTAACCACTACAACAACAACAACCAGAGCAACAACAACAACAACAATAGCCATAAGTCCCAGAACAGTGACGCGCTGCGCGAACAAAAGATAATCAAACGCAATCAGCAGAAAGAGCGACGCCTGCAACATCGCCTGCAACAGCAGCAGCAACAGCAGCGACTGCGGCAGCGACAGCGGCAGCGGCAACATGGCAATGCCTCTGGTGCCATGCAACAACCGCAGCCCAAGAATTTGGTGGTGCGTCATCATCACAACAATGCAACGCTGCTCGAGCGACGGCGACGCCGACGCATGCAGCGACGCCGACAGCACCAGCAGCAGCAGCAACAGCAGCTGCTGGAGGAGGAGCAACTGAAGCGACAACATCAGCAGCAGTCAGCTGAGCAATTGCCTACAGCATCGTCTTCTTCTTCCTCCTACTACACGGCCACAGCCGCCTCCACAGCGCTAACAGCCACCGCCTCCTTGGCGCCCTCTGCGCTCAATCTGTTTGCCATGTTGGCGGCAAGTCGACGCAAGCGTGGACGACGAAAACGTGCAACGTCCGGTGGCAGCAATGCTGAGGACATGGACATGCAGCTGGTGGAGCAGACATCCCAGCGGCAGCAGCAGCAAGAGGAGGAGCAGCAGCAGCAGGAGGATGTCCAGCAGCAGCAACAGCAACAAAACGAATACTCAAAAGCCTATGTTAATAGTAATTTAAACTTAAACTTAAATTTAAAGTTAAAACAAATACTAAATTTAAATAGTAATAGCCCTAATATTAATAATGCAATACCTGCCTTGCCAAAAAACTACAACTACTTGTACAGTAACGAGCATTATAATATGAATACTAAAAGTAGCACGACTGATTCTAGTAGTTTAGACACTAGCACTAAGTTCGATAGTCCAAATAGCCATAGCGATAGCCATAGCGATAGCGATAGCCATACCGATAGTCGTAGCGATAACGATAGCCATAGCGATAGCCAGTTGAGAGAGTCGATCGAGAATGTTGACAATAATCTTAAGAAACAATTAAAAAACGATCGAATTGATGCTGTTCGTGTTGATGTTGCCGTCACAAATCGCAATCATATTGAAGCTAGCAATATAAACGACGATTACAGCAGAGACAGCAACAACAACCGTAACAACAACAAAAAATACAATAATAATATTAATGAGGAAGAAGATCAGCTGCAAAGTTCCTTAACTGGTCTACAACTGCAGCAACAACAGCAGCAGCAGCAACAGCAGCAGCAACAACAGCAGCAACAGCAACAACAGCAACACCAACAACCTAATATTCTTAATTTAAATGCAAATATTAATGTTGTTAACGATCATCATGATGATGATATTCATAATCCCAATAGTAATTATAATGAGCAATTTGCGAATGACGATGAAACGATACGAATTCAAAATAAATATGAAACACATATAGTACAATACAAACCTGACGTATTCATTTCAAAACATGGCCAGTGGTTGGGAATATATTTAATTTTAAATTTACAGCTTAAAAAATGATGCTTAAATGGAATTGTGTGCCTTAGAACTGCGACTCTCTAAACTCAAATTGATGGAAATTTATTTATGGAACTATAGCGAATCCTAAGTTCCTAAATCCACTAGTACTGTAGAACTGTGGGTATTTAAGTTTTCAGATTTCAACGCATCCCTTGGAACTAATTAAGGGATCTATAACCAGTCATAAACTCGAAATTTCAGAAGTTTTAAAACTACGATACTCTAAGTTGTGATTTAATAATAATTTATAGAAGGATCTTTAAAAAGAAACCATATTCTAATGCAGAGCTACAAAATCCATAAGCTGCTGAACTACGGGACTCTAAGGACTATTGGACTTTACACTATGCTGCTATAACTTTGAGGTATTGCACTGAGACCTATTCAATAATTAATTTATGGATTTTTAATTAAAAAACATTACTCAATATAGATATCTATACTATATTAGGCAAAGTTACAGAACAAAGGGGCCTTTAAGTTTTATATAACTTGGAATTAAAGCAATTTAACTCACCGTACTTAATATATTCATATAAAATTAGGAAAATTATTAAATTTAATCCATCAATCTTCAAATTGATCTATTAATTAATAATATCACACTGATCTTACACTTAATTTAGTCTGCACGCACTCATCACCAAATTTGAACTAAACTAAGGAAAGAGAGAACAGAAAGTTAAGTGTATGCGAGACTGCAAGCAATTCAGCAAAGCTCCGTTATTCCTTTTTGTCTTCCTTTTTGTCTGCTCTTTTAATGCGGCTGTTGATATTTCGCAACAAATCTATTACTTATTACAGGCTATTCCAGGCACGCTGAGGTCACTTTGCGAAACCGGAAAAAGCATCGTCGAAACCATTCGCCTTAATAAAAATCATAAGTAATAAATCGTAATACGAAAATCGTGTAACAATTGATAAGAATCTACAACAATGCGACAATGTGTTAATCGGCCGAGTTGACCTCAATCTGGACAGATAGTAATGCTCATAAAAAGGCCACAATTTTAGATCGTAGATCGCGTGGGAGTATTCAAGTTTTTTTCGTTTGTATAATTTATAATAATTTTTTTGTGTTGAGGGAAAACTAAAACAAAATTGATCGATAGATATGCTGGAATGTTGACACCGCATAAATAAATTGTAAATCATAAAATAAATATGTATTTCATTATTATTAATATATGCAAAGTACGTAAGATTTATGGCTTGTCCAAAATTAATTACCCAAAAGCCAAAGCAAAAAAAAATGTGTGAATGCTGTGGCATTTTTTTTGTATTTTTTTTTATGTATTGAGATATGCAAATTTGGCGCAAGTGCGACGAGTGGCAGCTTGGACAGTGGGACAAACGGACTGTGCACAGTGGACGTTGGTCAAAGTGTGGGGCATCAAAACTTCAAATCATATTCAAAATCACTCTCAAAACATGTCCGTTGTTATTGAGATTTATCAAGCTTCTCACCTTCCCCACCTTCACACCTGCCCCGCCTTTGCAGCTGCTCTCCTCTGACCAAAACAAAGGCCAAAACGAGGCGTCGACGATCAACAAAAAAAATATCAATACATCGAACATGTATAGCTATATATATATATAATGAAAGAGCAGGCGTAAAGGAGAGAGCGCAGCGAGCGAAGGAGGAAGAGAGAGAGAGAGAGAAAAAAAGCTGGCGCCGTCTGCGCACGCCTCAAAACGCCAACGCCGACGGCAACGGCAACGCTAATGAAATTTTATTATGCGCCAAAAGTAATAATTTATAAATTTGTTTAACAAAAAATATATTTGTTAAGCAATAAATTGAAATACACAAATCAGTTGTCATTTTGCGGCGACAGCAGATGCTCTACAATGCAAATATGGCGAGAGTTTTTCCAGTTACTCAATATTTTTTTATTTGAGAATTTTAGGGCAAAAATAAATTTATAATTTAGCTAAAAAATGGTTAAACTTAAATAAACAAACTAGTGTTTGCGGTTAAAATATAAATAGAAAACAAATATGTTTTTATTTGATTTGATTTCATGTGTCTCATTTCATTTTAATATTTAAAAATAATAAGCGGTTTAAATTATAAGCGATTAGAAATTATATAAAGTTGTTTATACTTTATATTAGTTTGCTAATAAATTAAATATTCTTAATGCAATAATATAAAGTCTACATATAATTTTTAATTAAAATATTTATTAAGCTAGTCTGCACTCATAAACTGTTTTTAAGGTGACCATTAAAAAACGAAAGGTGTCTATTAACTAAACTTTAAAAATATTTATTTAATGTGGGTTTTTTTCTTAAATTTATTGACATTTCAGTTGAAATTCTAAGCCAAATCCGGTGGCTCAACGCCGCCTTACACAGAAGTCTCACACATTTTGATGGGTTCTTTTGAATTTGTTTATATTTTTTTGTTGATAACCTCTGGTTATTATTATTATTGTTATTGTTGTCATTGTGGTTTGGGATTCCACTGCTGTTTTGTGTGTTTATTTGTGGGGGGAATGTTTATTAGCCAAATTAGCGTGTCAGGTGAAATTTAAGCAGATTTTGCTTGAGCAGTTGTGGCTCTTTATGGGAAAATGATTAGATCCGCTTATGGTGTGTAGTATTTTTTTGTATTCGTTCCTTTTTTTTTTTTTGAAAATTTTATGCGTTTATTTTTATGACAGTTATTCTAATGAAGAAACATTTTAAGCCGCTGCTTAAATGACGGAAATACCACAGTTCCACTCACCGACTCAAACTTGAAACTCAAACTGATCATGAGTCGGGTCTATATGTATATAGTGTGTGTGTGTGTTTGTTTCTATGCTTATATCTGGGATTTTAGATCTCAGATCATTTCGTGTTGACTTTTTAACCATTTTTCAAGTGCAGCTTAAGTTGGGATTTGCATTTGCAGTTTGTATTGCCGACAGGCAGACATTACGGCGCATTAGATGAGGCTTATTTTAATTGTTGTAAATTAAATAAAATTTGCATAGCCAAGTATTTGTTGTCATTTGTTATTTGTTGTTTGTTTGTTGATGGTTTGTTGTTTGCACTGCCGTTAATACTTGAAAGCCAAGAGATTGTGCCGCAGGCCATACTTTTAGACCAAGAAGAAAGGAATGAAATCAAATAATAGAAAGGTATAGAAAGTGTTGAATAATTTGCATATAAATAAACAATTTAATTTAACTATATTTATTTATTAATCCAATATAAAAATTAGGAAACTTTTTATATAAAATACAAAAAAATTTAAAATTTTATTCAAAAATGGGCAAAAAAATTCTTTTCTTTTTAGAATATTTTTCTTAAAGAAAGGAACCTACACTGACTATATTTCTAATGGGTGTTTTAAGTGCCTAACGCGTATATCTAAAATATAGCTATGCATTGCTTTTGTTAATAAAGATACACATAGCAGTTAACAGCAGTTTTTACCACCACTTGCCACCCACCAACCACCCAGTTGGCCAAAACTGCGTCACATTAGACCCACTAGGCTGCTTGGTACTGGCACCACAGTGGTGCTCAACGGCTCAGCGTTATGGCATTTTGCGATTTATAGCGACTATAAGAATTATTTATAGCAGTCTACAAAATCAAATCAAAATTAATGATGATCAAACCCGTCTGCAAATTGTCGATTATGAACTCGATTTTTTGTTGTTTTATTTTTGTTGTTTTGGCGCCGTTTAAACGCTGTGCGGCGCCGAAAATAAAAATAAGAATTTTATAATGCAACAATTAAATCGCAACTTGAAATCGGAAAAATATAAAAAATAGAAACAAAGCAGAGAAAATAAATAAATACCTGAGATTTTAACGACATCATTAAAAATGACCGAAAACTGCGTATCTTAACCCATGACGACATCAAAAATTATTTAACGACTTCGCGCCTCAGAAACCAAAGTGTTCTCTTAATATCTTGATATTTATACATTTATTTTGAATTTTTTTTTATGTTTTTTGTTTAGCTATTTTAAGTTTGTTGGTGTGTTTGGTATTATTCTTGGAAACCGGTTGCTGCTCTAACGTATCGAGTAATCCCGTGAACGGTTTAAAATTAAAAACTGACGCGCACTCAATTAAGTTTATTGCATTGCAAATCATGTCCGTAACCCATTTTTATGACGTCCAATGCCAAATTGTTTGCCTTGCCGGAGGTGTCAAGATGATTTGTCAACGCGACACGCCCAGCTATAAAACGCAAACAGTTAGAATGTATCTGTATCTGTAGCTGTACTCGCATCTCATAGTTGTATCTCCAAATGCTCTTTGCCAACTTGTTGCACTTGATTTTTTATGACCATGCACATTAAAAATGATGGAATGCCAGCCGACAACAACAACAACAGCAACACGAGAGCTCTGTTAATGACACCAAAAGAACATGTTGTGCGGGTGTTGCTGAGGGTCAAGCATACCGCGTCCCTACCCCTACCTCCTACCTACCCCTTTTCTAACCACTTCTTTCTCTTCCTCTATGTTTTCGCCTTCGTCTGCGACTCATCAATAATTAACCACAGTGCGACCTTCCTAACAGCGCTCAAAGCATTTGCTGTTCTTCTAGCGGATTTCTTGCACCTACCAGAAATACAGGGTGCGGCAGTGCGGGGAGTAGCTGAGACAGACAGAACTGTTACCTGTTGGCAAACCTACTAACTACTAACTGTCTTAAGTAAACAAAAAATGTTAACTGTTTGCAGCGTCAGCCAGTTGGCTTAGTTCTAGCACTTTCTTTCCACACTCCAAATGCAGTTTTCAGTTTAGTACGAAACTCCTGAGTTTTTTTCTAACATTTCAGTCTTTAGTTGTGTGGATTTTAACGCCTTTCTTGCAAGTGGGTCGAACAAGTTAACAATGTATCTACTTGAAGTTCAACTCTGTGCTGAACTAACTAAATTTATGCATAAATAAAATTTAATGAAAATAATCACAATGCTTAAAAATTAGTTTAAATATTAAATTAAATATTTATTAAAGAAAAATTTTAAAAAAAGTTCATTACAAAACTATACATTATGAGACAAATTTTGGAAAAATACTTTTAGTATACAAAATTCATTTTTAAATACACTGAATAATATTGATAATTTTAAAACTCTCGAAAGAATTTGAAAAAATTACTTTTATAAAGATTAACTGCGTAAAATAATTTTTTTTATTGTATGCTCTGTTCTTTTAAAGTTTTTAATTTAAAAATTCGTGGTTTTTAACTTAAAAAAATATTATAATACTAAAAATTTAAGTTCAACTGGTGTCATTTCAGTTGCCAGAAAAATCAGTTAAAATATGTAAAAAATAAAGCTATTATTAAAAATTAATAAAATATAAAGATTAATTAAATGTAAATGTGATAACAATTAGCAAACTTCTGCTCCTTTTATTGGAGAATTGTAAGATTTTATGCATAGATAATTATAAAGATTAATTACACAAATATTTTATAAACAATTAAAGCTCAGCTGAAATTTGCAAACTTCAGCGCCGCACCCCTTGCGCATTGGTCGGCACGCTGATCAGCATGTCACAAAGATTTCAACACAGTCCAGTATTTTAAATAGTAAACTGCAACTTAAGCTCCCCGTGGATTTCGCACAAGAATGTGTAATACAAGTGGCAACAACAACAACTTTTTTTGGCCAGAGCCGAGTTCAGATTTTAGCTGCAAATATTTGAAATAGCTGCCAACACCTGGCTTGAAAAAAAGTAGCTGAAAAATGCTGCAATGGAGCACAACATTTAACAAATTGTTTACGTGGCAGCCGAGTCACAGTTCGAACTGCAATCCGAAAACAAAAATTCAAATACAATATTATTAGCAAGTCTCCCTCTCTCTCTCACACACACAGTGAGTCTTTAGGCCAGGCTGTGGGCCAACAAGCAGCTGTTGGCTAGTTAGTCGGCCTGTCAATCGCTCAGCGACTAAAGACTAAACAATTTGACAAATTACCTGAGGCGGGGGCAGCTCACAAACTAAAATCAACATAAATTCTCAGCTGAGAGAGCGAGAGAAAAAACGTTTGAAAAACTCTTTTTTTTCAGCTCTGCTTTTTTTTGGGAAAGTGGCAAAGCACTTGACAGTTGCCGTTGCCTTTAACATTAAGTTTAAGTTTACCTTTGTGGCACTTTCAAATACTTTTCATTGTCATAGAGCTGCGGACTCTTTATAAGTCTACGATCCATTCGGATCTGTGAACGCTGATCGTTGTATGTAGATTCTTTTTGGGTTCGCCTTTCTATTGTTCACAAAAATTTGTATATTTTTCTTTGCTAGCCGCTTTTCATTTTCAATCAAGCCTGTCAAATTTGTCAAGCTCGACAAGTTTTCAAGTTTTCAAGTGGTTTCGGAGTTTTTCGTGGACAAAACTGGCAGTTTCCCAGTGCTCCCAGTGCATCTTCGCTTGGCATTTTGTGTGGGTCTGCTTGGGTTCTCCGTCGTCCCACTGTACTCCCCCTTCATGGCCTTCTAATCAATGGCATCTAATTAAATGGCGTTGATTGTTGTTGCCACATTGACAAATTGTTTTTATTTATTTGGCGGCCTTTTGATTTCGATGCGTTTTTGATTGGCTTTTCGTTACGAGTCGGATTTAAAAATGGAAAATGGAAATGGGCATGAAAATGGTTTGAGATGCAGTCGTAGATAGAGTCAGTTGTAGATATAGTCTCGCGAGTTTTTGATTTATTTCCTTAATGCGATAAAGTAAAAAGCTTTCGGTTTGAATTATGCGCTACATGATTAGCCGTTAGACCAGACGCGTCAACTGTTTTGTATTCCTCTACCCCACTCCCTCGATTTAGGGGGCATTAACAGACCTGTGTGGTCTTCCCAAAAGCAACTGGCTTGAATTATGAGCGTCTGGCTTGCCAAAAATTATATAGAATCCAGTTTTCGGTTGAACTGCTTAACATATATTTTTGGCCTGTTAAGGGAACTTGTTAAAACAGCGTTTAGTTTAATCATGAGCTGTTAAAAAAGGCTTTGAAATGTGCTCTTAATTATAACTGAGTAATTTTATACAGCATTTAAAATTAAATTCCAATTCAAAGTCATATCTTTATGCACATATCTTAAGTAGAAAATTCAAGCATTTTTCTAAACTTTTCCCCGCCTACCCTACAGCGACTGGAGGCTTCCACATTTGAGGCGCCACAGGTGTCAAGCTACTTTGCTATTGACACCTTTAAACAATCGTGCGAGTCTTGAGTTATGCATAGAACTCATTTATATGTCAATTCTCAGATTCTCTCAGGTCTCTAAAAAATGTTCAAATTCTGAGATTCGATCGATCGCACGTTTATTGTTTGCCGCCCTATTGAATAGGCGATAACCCCGCCCCCTTAGCCCCCCTGCCTACACCACCCCTTACCAGTTCGTTGTTGTATGATTGAGTTTGGGGCATTTGGGTATATCAAATTGATGTGGATGACGCCGTTGTTGACGTTGACTCTGATGACTTCATGGCAGTCAATCGACGTGTACTGTGTGTGTGTGTGTGTGAGTGTGTGTGTGTGTCACATTTGAATAAGTAAAGAATATTTTTAAATAATTTTAAATATACTAGACACTAAGCGAACAATAGAAATAGCTAAAAGTTTCAGCTTTTGCAGCGATTTTAAATGTTTCTTCCAATTCCGATTCCAATCCCCACGGGAGGCTACGCAAACTGCGGCAAGTGTCCAAATATTTCAGTATTTAGTATTTTTTGTTGAACTGTGTCCCATAATTACTCAGTCAGTCAGTCAGTTAGTCAGTCAGCGTCATGTGAATATTTTTAGCCATAAACTGGCTAAGATATGTGGCCATAAACTATAAGCATAACTTGCCATGGACAACACGACGAAAAACTAACAAATTTTCTTGTAAAATATACAGAAATTAACATAACTGCATTTTCATTATGATCTTCGCTCAGTCGGTCACTCTGTCAGTCACTCAGTCACTTGGACTCACCCACAATTCATAGCTGGATTCTTAGTTCAAGTTCCAAATTCGTTTCAGTTCAGTTCAGTTCTGTTTTTTAGTTAGAAAGTAGTAAAAGTTCGTTCACAACAATCATAAAAGAATTTTTTTTTCGTATGCTACTTAAATATGTAAATTTTCCTAAATGCATTTCTCTTGTTCTCCCACTCCCTCTCCCTCTCTCTCCTTGCACTCCTCTCGCTGCCTGTTGTTGTCCGTGGCGTGTCGTACTCATGAGCTTTCGTGTCTTGACATGATTTTAATGACACACTCGCTTCACATGTTCTTCTGACTTGTTTCTAATGAGCATTTATTGACGTTTAAGTAATGGCTCGAAAGTAGTTAAAACCGTTAAGTAGCTAAAGTCAAATGTATGCTGCTGACTGTCCTAAGACCTCAACAGGAAGTTCATAGTGTACCTAGGAGCACTAAAATCTACTTGGAGATATACACAGAAATCTGAGCTTAGGGTTGTAGAACAGCAGATCTTAAAAGACTTTTTAGTGTGCAATCGAATTTTACTATATTAAAATTAGCCATTATATAAAAGGTTTAACAAAGGAAGTAAATTGTGTATTAAGTTTAAGTTAAAGGGTTAACAAAGGAAATACCTTATGTAATAATTAAATTAAAGATCTGTTCAAATAAAAATACTTTTAGGCATAATATAAAAGTGTTAACAAAGGAAGTAAGTTGTGTATAAACTTACGATTTGTTAAGGTAAAATAATTTTAGGGCATAATATAAAAGGGGGTTCAAATGAAGTAATGGTAGCCAGAACTATATTAAAAATCTGTTCCAAAAAATTATATATATAATTATTTTTTAATTTTATAAACTTAAGTTTACTAGAAAGCTTTTTAAAATTTAAATTAAATTAAATTAATAAATTTTAAGTTAAAATACTAAGCACAAAAATATATTTTAATATTATATAAAACACTCTAAAGATAATTGCTTTTAAGATAAATTATTGTTGATTATTAAAAAATAAATATAATATGATAACGCATATAAATTAAGAAAGCATAAGATAAAGTGAAATTCTATATATATAAATTCTATATATAAAAAAAAGCAAATATTTAGAAAAATTCATTTTAATTTTTATTTTTAACTGTAAATTTATTTGTGTTTTAAAGACACAAAAATTGGCACCCACATAATTATTATGCCAATAATTACTACCATAATTTAAATACCCTTACAGCTATTATGCAATTAACTATTGATTTGGTGTGACTGAAAGATGCTGCGCATTGGGCCATACCACCAACTGTAAACGGTTTTTGAAGCGAATCGGAATGCCACCCAACAACAAATGAAAATGAGCTAAGATGGCAACCCTAAACGTCTTATCAGCGTGGCCAATTACAGCTAAAGAACTAAGTGCCAGATAAAACACTTGGCACGGAGAGCTCAAAGAAGGGACGCGTTTATCGCTGGAATGTCGCAGTAGTCGGTCATACCCAACGTGTGACGATAAAATAAAAAAGAAACCAAAAAAAAAAAAAACTGTTGCAAAAAACGAGTGCACGCAGCGTGTGGCAACGTTGCAACGTTGATAGTGACACCAGCAGAGCAGGTAAGCGGAGTAGAGCAAGAGGCAGGGGCAGAGGGAAAGGAGCAGTAGAAGAGGAAGAGGGAAACATTCAAACGAATTGACAATTTATGTGCCGAGTGCGTGTATAATTCAGGCCGCATTTGCAACAGTTGCAACAGTCGCTGCCCTGCAACATAATAATTTTCCAGGTAAATAGGTGTGGCAACTGGGAGGGGGTAGCACAGGGTTTGGGCCAACATCTTTTGGGCCCTAATAGCTATGTAATTTTTCGCTGCAACAAATATAATGCACAGCTAGCTCATTGATGTCCTTGCCGACCGACTCTGCGTCGTGTGCCAAATTCGTTTGTATCTTTGAGATACACAGATAGTTTATACTACCCCCCCACTCCCCTGCTTGCGGTCTATATCAAAGCCAATTGTAATTTTTGCAGCAGCGTGATTTATGCGCTCACTCGTTACTAACTCGTATCATTGACTTGTATTTTTATAGACTTGGCCAATTAACAGCTGCCTGCCACTTCCGTTTTCAAGGCATATCAATCAGCGCCAGCACCGACTCCCTCACACAACTAACTACCAATAACAGTATCTCTTTCGTCTCCATCTGTGACTGTGACAGCTCTGTTGACAGCATGATCTATTTGCTGCCGAGATTACTCTAATTACGGGCTAATTATATAGCGCCAAGTTCCAAGGTCAAAACTGGAGTCTGATTGATTTGCCGGCTGTGTTAATTGTCTCTCTGATTAATTGCAGTAACTGATAATGGGGCCTGTTGATAACATTGTGTAGATGCAAACGGAAGCGTGTAATAAATGCATAAAAGTTTTCTAAGCCCAGGAAATTGGGCACTTCAAAGACATTATGTAATTTCAGCGGAATTAATAAACAGTATAAAAAGATTTCAATACTATAAAGTAAAGAAATGAGTTAAGAATAAGTTAAAGTCGTCAAATCAAGAGTTTTTCTATAGCTATGTAATACATAAAATATCATAATTTAATCAACATCTAATGGCCGAATCTTTCCACTTATTGCCTACACTAAATACCAGTTGAAACTGCTTTTTTACTGCACTTTTTATAGCATACATAATTCCCGATTGTCCCGATTGTTACATCAATAAATATTAGCACAATTGATAATGGCACGCTTTTTAAAGAAACTCCTAAGTCGACTGCAGATAACTTGGCTAATAGCATTAAAATTCTCAGAATTGGACTGGTTATGGTCATGGCCAATCGGAATGTCTGATTAAAAAGTGAAAGAACTGCAAAAAAAGGAGTGATTGCGGAAGTTCGCAGCACTTGTGAAACCTTATCAAAGGAATTCCGATCGCATGATCGTCTTACATAAAAAATAGACCCAAAGTTTAAAGGACGCGTGTGCCGACCCAACTGCATCCCTGTCATGTTGACTAGCACTTTTAGACTGCAAAGATATGGGGTATACCAGATATAGAGGGATATAGGCAACCTTGACCTAGCACTACGCTGCCATATCAAGTTATAGCTAGAGAGTTGCATGAATAAACGACATTCCAGTCGATAAATTGGCAAGTATTTACCACCCATTTATCGAATATCTGCGAAAAGTATGATAAATTTGAACCCAAAGGGGGTTTTTAGCTGGTGGGAGGCCCGTCGGTACTTGAGATGAGTGATCAGCGCACGTCAAGCGGTCGTCTAATCAAGTAAGTGGCAACAGGCCTCCAACAGCTCTGTTATGGCAGGTCATATAATGTGCCATATAATTGTGCACAGTGATAGTCAGTCTTTGGTATTTACGATAGGCAAATTGCGTCTTATCGATGCCATGATATGGCCAGGTCATAGAATGTGATGTCATTAACGAAACTAGCTACGCAAAATAGCCACTGATAAGGGCTTTCTACCCGCCTACCCCTCTCTACCAACCCTACTCCACTTGTCTCTTCGACCTTGGTCACCCACTGCATGACTAATGGCAAAGGAATTCGCCATAAATAAAAATCTATGGAAAATATTGAAAGACCTTTGGATTGCACATGTGGTCGACACTTAACAGTTATCAGAGGTGGGCTTAATGGCTTAAATCATGCAAGAGATTGGTCAGTAAGATTTTACGTCGTTATACCCGGTAGACCAAGGAGACCAAGGAGAAGGCTACCAACCAAGTCATCGAGGTTTTGTCGCGATAACCGGACGGACGCTGTAAGCGCAGTCGCTATAACCGGGTTCTTCTGTAATTTATATTTATATTGTTTATTTGTTGACCATTCGAAGGGCTTCGTTGTGGTAAATCGCACGAGTTTAATGACTTTTAATATCGATCAAGATATCAGTCGGTTATTTATGGCTAGCAAAACAGGCGAACGAAACGTGCTCAATAACGGTGTTATAAACGGCAATTAACTGGACAATTGGTCAATAAGAAAAGGCCAAAAACAAATAGAATTGGTCAAGATTGGTCTAGAATGTAAAGGTTTTGGGTTGGAGAAAGAAAAATAATAAAAGAGGCACAACTTTTAATAAAACCTTAAGGTTTTCCCTAGATTCATGTAACCTATTGATTGGCTGCTGCTTAAAAATATTACTTTAAAAAAATATTTATTACTTATAAAATTCTTATGACCTCTTACAATAAAGCAGGAAATTTCCTTGAAATTTGCCTGACAACCGCGGGGCCAAGGGCTCACTTTACAGCTTTTTGTGTGTCTGCCGCCGAAGGGCTTAAGATCTGGCCATGTTAACACTAACACAAACTGTTGGCCGGCTTCGTTGGCTTTGTTGATAAAGCCCTGTAGATTTAGTTTGTAGTACGCAATAAAGAGACCGCGTTCGACCAATTGCGCCATACGCCAAATGTGCTCTACATTTAAAGAACCACACCCTATTAACCCCCCTTTGGCCCCCTTTCTTAACTCCTATTACGTTTCATATATTCGCGATTAGTTGATGTCGATTTCGATTTCGATGTCGTTGGTTTGTAGTAGGTCACGGTTGCTTTTATCATGATTTGATTTCAATTTCTATTTTCATTTCCATTTACTTTTTTTTTTGGCAAATTAAGCACTAACTATAGCTGAAGAACCTCTTCAATAGATCATTCAGTTTGATTTCTCTATAAGCCGTTTTTGGACACACAAATATCCCCACTGATAAGCTGAGCAATCTAATGGAATGCGAAGGTGTCAACAGATTATACGAATGTTGGACCTTTCCACTCCATTGAGGAAATGCCATTTCGATCAAGTACTCGAGTATCTCGGCGATATTTGACTGATATGAAGGCCTTTAATATTATTGAATATTTTCGCATTGTGATTTCATTTCTTGTTCCGCGAAAATTATTGATATACGATTGTGCGACACTTTTATTGGCCATTTTAATACATGTGTTTTAGCCAGACTAAGGAATGTGCGATAGCTGTTGGTCGATGTTTAACTTTTCCTCTTTTTACGGATATGAGTTGACCAGGTTTCTCGGGAAGTCGATGTCAGGAATGTCACTTCCACCGTTAATTAGTGATCGACTTTATCTTAGTTCAACTGTTATCGGTTAAAAATTCCTTAGAGTTATGTCAGCGGAGGAAGTGGTGTTATTAGGGTGACCATGCACTCACTAGAATAACGTAAGGAAGGGTTAGTTTTATAGGGATCATACTTTACTAAGTTTTATACTGTTTTGGTTAAAAATAAGTGAAATTGTTTAATTAGGGTGACCATGTTTTCACTTAAATAATACATGCAAAGGGTTAGTTTTATTGGGATCATAGTTTACTTAGTTTTTAGACTAAGTTTATTTAAAATAAATACAACTGTGTATTTAGGGTGACCATATTTTATACTGTTTGGTTTGCATAGGTGTACAATTTCACAAAACGCCTTTACTTTACACATTTTAAAACACGCTGTTATATAATCAGTAAAATTGTTTCATTAGGGTGACCATTTTTGCTTTGTTTCTGTGTTAAATTGTCCACTTTCACTTTTATGCGTCTTCATAGCTTTAGTTTACCCAGCATTTGGAGTAATGAAAATTAGGGTGACCATTTATTACTTAAATATGTCTACCGTTCCACAAGATTTCCATTTAATCAAACCTATTTCAGCCCTAATATTGATCTATGACGTCAGAGGCCGTCCGAAGCTGAATGCAACAACAAATTAGACATGCAAAATGCCGACAATAAAAAGTGGCAAGTCATGCTAAATCCCGCCAGAGTTGTCGGATTTTAGCCGGCGGCTAAAAGGTATTCAGGACGAATGAAAAATAAGCAAAAAATAAATATTAAGGTGAAAAGGTGGCTGAGGTAGCAAGAGGATCAAAAGACGTTGACAGGACATTTGTGTCGTTGTGTCGTTTTTTGTTGCGTCATGTTAAATAAAAGCCAACAGGACATGGACACGACTGTAGCTTCCGGTACAGCACTCTGGACACAAGAAGGAGTGTCCACAGGACACAGGGCAGGCCACAGAACAAAAGACGGCCTGCAGCCCTGCGGTTTGTCAATTGAAACTGGTCGTCGTAAGCCAAAGACTCGTCTCGTTACCGTTGCGGTCAACGTGGTTGGAAATTAATACAAAAA
This sequence comes from Drosophila acutilabella, assembly GCA_035046005.1. NCBI lineage: Eukaryota > Metazoa > Arthropoda > Insecta > Diptera > Drosophilidae > Drosophila > Drosophila acutilabella. Next base: position 5,998,053 of record JAWNOK010000024.1, on the reverse strand, counting down.
TGCAAAAAATATTTGCCCAGGGGCCAGAACCGTCTGCGAAAGTACCGATTACCCCAAATAAAGGAAGTCTACAGACCTTTGCTGAACATTTCTTCCAGTCCGGAGGGAAGAGTATAAATCTCAGTCATTCCACAGCTTTAAAAACTCACAGCGTCACATTCCAGCAACCAACGGCACAGATAACTCGATAGGTTCAAGTCTGGACTGTCCTAAATTAGCAGTACTACACTAATTGACGTTCAAATAGTTTGCACAGTTTATTAACAACAACAACAAAGTCTCGTCAGGTCAAACTTAGTTGGGCCAGTTGGTCAGCTCGTAGAACTGCCTGGTTTATAGACTCCCAGTTGTAGTAGCTGCACTCTAAGTACCAGTCTCAAGCACTACGCTGAACCTTGACTCAGTGTGTCTTAGCCAAGGCTGCAAACCGGTCTGCAAACGGTTTAGTTCATTAACCGTACCTAAAAGTTAGTTAAGGAATTCTTAGCAAAAGGCAAAGTAAACTGCTATATGTAGTAGTACCAAAGCGAAACTAACTGAGTACCTAAACTAATATCAAATTATATTAATAATAATTTTCATTCATTTTAATTTAATTTAATTTTTTTTTATTTCCTTTACAAAAGTTTCCAGTTGCATTACGTGCCTGATACGTGGGGCCCTGTTTCGAACTGGCTAGGGACTTGAACTAATTTGAAACGCTGTTGAAAACTGCATAAATTAGTTGTGTAAATAATTTGCAGCGCCATTGAAAGATGCCACAAACTCTTTGCAGTTGCAACAATTTGAAATAAATTAAGTCAGACCGGGCACGATTCCAATAGACGTATCTTTAGGTACATGTGTGTGTTAGATAGATAGTTCGTATAGTGGTTGCCAAGTGGTTCCATCAAGTGACGCTAATAGCCACAACAAACAAAGCAAACGATGCGGCTGATGATGCAGGGCAACAACAGCAACAACAACAACAACGACGACGACAAAAACAAATTGATCAATTCATAAACGATGAAAACGTTTAGCAAAAGAAAGTGTTGAAGAAGCGCACGAGTACAGGGAAGTAAGGCAGTGCATCATACTCGTTCAAACGTCAATTTTAATCACCTCTGATAGCAGCAAGTGGCACCGCACACGCACACGCACACACACGCACACACACACACACTCACACTCACTTGCCACAGATCGTTCGACACATGAAGTGAAGAGTTTTGCACTTGCGTTGGCGATTGTCACGATCGATCGCTTCAACGATCAAACTGATCAACTGATCGACTGAACGACTTAACGACTCAACGACTGAACGACTGTTCGTCGCTTTGCTGGCGTCGCTCAGCCGCTGAATTAAATGCATATTCAAATAAGAAATCAAGTTCGTTCCCATCCTCGTCTCACACTCTCACTCTATTACTCTATCGGTCTGTCTGTCTTCCTGTCCTGCTCACTCTTTGTGGCATGTTGCACAATGTCAATAGCGTGGACTTGGCTTGACAACATTGTCGCCGCTGTCAACGTTTGTCAACTGCAACCACTGAAGTGACCAATGAGCCACCACCAGACAGCAACCTGGGTGGGCATTGGCTTCCATTCCTACGCCAGCTCCATCTTAAGCATTACATTGACAAAAAAAATTAACAGCTATTATTGAAAACTTTTATAAAAAAAAAGATTTTAAGCACAGATTTTTATACCCAAAATTTTATTAATTGTTTCATTTACTTAAATTACTTTTACCTGTTTTTTTTTATAATTTTTGTAAACAATAAATTTATTTATGACATTAAAATTTTAACAATTTTAGTATTTTTTAAGCAATAAATTTATTGTAAAGATTTTTAATAAACAGAAGTTTAAAATTTTTTAAATTATTTTAAATGATTTTGCTTTTTTTAACATTAATTTTAAGCAATAAAATATTGATAGTATTTAATTGTAAACAATTTATATATTTTTTAATTTGTTTAATTTTTTTGTCTGTTTAAATAATTGATTTTTTCCAACTCTATTTAGTTTTAATTCAAATTTTTATTTTACTTTAATTTATTTTATATTTTTACAGCCGTAAAATTTATTTTTTAAATTTTTTACATTTTTTTTTAGCAGTGTAGCTCCTTTGGCGTTGACAGTTCCCCCATTGCCACACCGGATAAGGCGTTTTCCACATTACTTTGTTCTGGAATTTCTTCTTCATTTGCTTCATCTTCTGCTGCTGCTTCTTCTTCTTCTTCACCTTCTGCTTGTTGTTTTGCAGGCAGCCAGAAATTAGAAAAACGCCCATGAAATTCTTTTGCCCACTGTGCAGTCGGCTCTCTCTTTCTATCGCCCCTCCACTCTTTCCTCCCTCTCCCTCTTAGTCTATCTGTTTGGCGCCTAATTTGGTTTTCGGTGCAAATTCAAATGTTGGCCCCGCTGATTTTGAGTCTTGGCTTTTAGAAAGTAATTGTGGCATTTGTGGCATGAACATGTGGCATGCAACACGCGTGGGTGGCTCTGCATCTGTCGCTGAGTCTCTTTGCCCCTTTCTTTGATATTATAAATGGTCATTTGATTGTCAAACCAGTTTAACTCTGTCTCGAGTGCCTCTTCTCTTTCCACTCTCTCCCTCTCTCTCTCTCTCTCTCTCTCCTCTCGAGAATGAGTTATTTTGTTATTTGGCAGTAGCGGTCAGCAGATTGCACTTGCAACTGTTCAGAGTTTTCATTTATCAGCTTTCTTTCATTTATTTAGCTCACTTGCCAGAAAACTGTCTACAAAGATTCCGAATAAAACAGTTAAAAAATTTTGAGGAGTTCTGTTTTCTTATATTTTTTATGGTCTATGCCCTCCACAAAACTAGGTCACAAGTTCTAGTAAAAGTACATTAAACTCTTTAGTTATATATATAAACTTTGTACTTCCATCTAAATCAAGAATGAAGCTTTAATAAATCAAAGGCAGCAGGACGAGCACAGGACGAACCTTAAGGCGAACCGACTACTAATAAGCAAAATGAAAAATGTGCCACGCCCCTTGAGCAGTTAATTGTTGGCAAGCAAAATGAATGCATAATTAGTTTTGTCAAAGCGTGGACCCTTTGCTGCACTAACCAAAGGGCCAGAGAAAGAGAGGGAGAGGCAGATGGGGAGGGAGTAAGAAAGAGACAGCGAGCTACGTCTCAGATTATTTATGTCCGTTGGAACTGCCTTTATATGCATATTATGCATATATCTTTTTTTATATTTTTATAAACTTTTTGTTGTATTTTGTAAACTGAACTGAAATGCATTTTTAATAATTTCATTAGGGCCACAAGCGAAGCGGTTGCCTCTGGGCCAAATACAGAGTTGCAGTTCGATTTTGGGTTGACTGAAGTTAACTGGTCAACCGATCTGCCATAATTTGAATGTGCACTTTATAGAGACATCGACTGAGAGAACTCTCAGCGACGGCGTCAGCCTAGATTGTTTCTCACCGATAATTCTCAAGGGCCGGGAGGGGGAAGGGAGAAAATTTATTCTTTTGTAATTGGCCATGGCCAGTGCCGTTTACCGTTGAATGTCTCACTCTCGGCCAAAAGCCTGATAAGTTAATTGGAATTTATATTATCATTGCTTTGATCAATGTCTCTGCTAGCAGCTTTTTATGAACAGTTCCCAGATATGAATCTGGGACTCGGTCTATGACTCGGACTTCGCCTGAAACTTTTTTGGGTCTGAATTGAACTGCATAAATTTCCACATAATTTATGCATATCATTCTAAATGAGCTTTTAGTTCCAAATAAAATTGAGCCACAATTTCCATAAAATATAAAATTTTATAACACGCGTTAAAAACCGCACACAAAACGCAGCTGAAACGCTAAGAAACCGCACGTAATTTAGAGGGATGGCTGTAAACGTTTTCTAGGTAAACTAATGATATTTTTATAAACGCGTCCAAAATCGCGTGAAAAACGCTAGCAAAACGCGTCATAGCTATAATGAAGGCTAACAAATTTTCAATGTGGCCTAATGACTTGGCAGCTCGCAGTTGGATCCTGCGGCAGATATTTTACCAACGATAAGCGATTATAAATATTTTACAAACTATATTATAAATATGATAGAAGGGTGCAGGGGTAGGGGCCGGAGCGGTAAGGGAACGGGAACTAGCTGTTAGCTGGCATTTGGGCTTATCTGGCAGCGCGCATCTCTCAGAGATCTTTGGCAAACGATTACGAGAGCCGTTGCACCTGAGACTAAGACTGAGTCGGAGTCGAAGTCGGAGTATTAGCCTTAGTCTTAGCCTGGTTGGTAGACGACTGCAACTGGGCGAGTCATCTCAAATCAATTTTGCTGCGTTGTTGTACTTAATTAAAAAGAAAGGTGAAGCTGGAACCGCGCATACATTAAAGCCAGGCTAAGATCCTTTTGAGAACTTCATTGGGCAGCTGCTTGAGAACAGTTTTTTAGTGGTTTCGTTTCGGCTGCTCAATTAACCGACCAGAGGCACAGGTTGAGACAGAGGCACCTTCTCTCTCTGTGTGGCCAGATCTCATTTCAATTCCACTCTCCACATTCCACTTGAGGCAATTCCAATTCCACATTCCTAGGCTAATTTCAGTGCTCACCTGGCGATAAATCAAAACACCGTTCACAGCATTGTGTGAGGTCCTTTTTTAATCAATGACATTTTATTAGGTTCTCTTTTCTTTCCCTTTCTTTTCTTTGGTATTTGTCCTTTTTGTGGTCAAGGACATTAATCAGGTGTCGTCTCATAAATCGGTCAATATATGTTATTATTTATTTATTTCGTTGTTTGGCTTATTGAATTTGGCTCGTTATCAAAACAGGCACCTAAATCATAATTCCCATTGAAAGAGCGTGGGTAAAATTAAGCGGAAAATTATTTATTTATTGGCCATAATAGAAAAATATATTGGAACGAACTAATGAGAACGGTGAAGGTCTTGAGTGTGTGTAAGGTGTATGAGGTGTATGAGGCAAGTGAAAGTGATTGTAGTAAGGTAAGAAAAAGTAAGAAGGTAAACTCTGTTGCAGGTAAAAACGTAAAGAATGTAAAGATTTAGTTAAAAGAGTTTGAGCCTTAATATATATATTTTTAATTTGTTAAATAATATACAGATAAGTAAAATAATTTAAATTAATAAAGGAGAACTTAGTCTATTTGTTAATTTGACAAAAGAATTGAATCATACATTGAATTAAATATATTATAATTAGAATATATGAGCAATTAAAGTAAAAATGGAATAAAAAATTGTTAAATATATAAAATATTATAGTTATTTAAACTGTTTTTAATCTTTGGCATAATCTTGCATCCCCTATGCTGCTGCCCTGCCCTAGCACGTTTAAGCCTTAGGTGATTGGGAGCACCACAAGGCCTCTAAACGATCGCTTTAGGAGCTGAACTTTAAGTTATAGCATCCTCTGTGACCGGATTACTAAGGGTCACTAGTGGCCTATGTGCAGTCTAGCAGTCTGTGTACTGTGTGTGAACGTCCTGCTTAACAAAACCTATGTTTTGGAAGTATAGATTTTCCAGGAATAAATTTACATGGCAACGACTATAAGGAATGGCATAATATTTCTCAATTAGCTTTAAATAATTTAATAAACTCTATGCCAAATTGAGTTATTGAGTTAATTGCTGCCAAAGGCGGATATAAATATATATGTACATACATATGTCTATAAACAACAGCAAGTGCTGCTATAGTTATGCACTTCGAGCAAAACGAAATGTGAAAAATAACGGTACAATTTGCAGGAATGTTGTTGTAGTTACTTTATGTTATGCATAGTTATAGTTATGCATATCAAACAAAACGAAATGCGAAAAATAACGGTACATTTTGCAGCAATGTTGTTGTTAATTCAGTTCTGTTCAGCTCTGTGTTATTTTCGATGCTCTTTCTAACAGTAGTTTTGGTTTTCTTTCTGTCTGTCTATTCGTTCTTGACTTGCACTCAAATACAGGGTGCGGCTGTAGTCATGCATAACAAAGCTGATACAAAAATTTAATCTCTACAAAAACATATTTAAACAAGTAAGAAAGGCTACAGTCGATCGAGCCGACTGTAAAAGACCCCGTACTCCCATAGTAGTGCCCATTTTCTTAAAATTAAAATTTTAAAATGAAATTAAAAATTAAAAAAATTAAAATGAAATATTTACATTTTGAATTAAAATTAAAAAGTAAATAAATTAACAATCGTCATTGTCAGCATTCGAACCCGCGATCTACACGAAGGTTCCATATTGCGCCGCAACTCTACCAGTTGCACCACGACCCTCTTCTATCATTCTTCCGATTATTTGCAAATATGTATGTGTGCTCATACATATGTGTGTATGCATAGCATTGTTCGGCGCGGCCAGCGGCTCCGGGCAGCGCTGCCGCCAAAGCAGGTAGAGAAAACGTTCGAACATATGTTTGTATGTTTCTGTGTTTGTTTGTATGTGTTGCGCGCATGCAGTGATTTTGCAGTAAAATAACATGCACTTTGAACCGAAATTTCTCTCTTGTTTGACATAGGATTTTGATGCCACTTTCAGGAAAGTTAGAAATAGTAAGTCTCTAAGCGTATGTTAAATTACAACACTGTACTATTTGATTTATGCCTTCAAAAAGGCATTGAATCTGGAGAGTCTTTTAGTTCCCATGAGAAAAGGGGGCGTGGCAGCTCAAAATTTTGAATGACATTATACTAAGGCTGTCTCTAAGAACCTGAATACCAAAATTTGTGCTCCTAAGTGCTATAGTTACTGAGATATTCGCCTAAAACACAAATTTTTTCGAGGTGTGTCTGGTTTTTTGCTCATTGCGGGGGCGGTAAGGGGCGTGGCAACAATTTGAAATAAACTTGATCTGCTCGCGAAAATAACGGACTTACATTCCAAATTTGGTGTCTCTAGCTCTTGTAGTTTAAAAGATCCAGGTGTTCATACGGACGGACGGACGGACATTGCTATATCGACTCGGCTGTTGATGCTGATCAAGAATATATATACTTTATGGGGTCGGCCACGCCTCCTTCTGCCTGTTACGCACATCTCGCTTCTGACAAACTTAATAGACCCCCTTTACTCTTTTTTAAAGAGTACGGGGTCTAAAAATACAATTTATGTTAATTTAAGTTCATTATTTTAATAGAAATTAATACAGTTTAATTTCTTCTAAATTCATGTAATATTTTAAACTGACTCATTTCTACCTGAAGCGATTTGTTGCTCTGGCCTTATGTTTAATTGTTATTAAGAATTAATTCTCTGTAACAATTAAATAAATAAAACTGTCTTTTAAGTAATAATTCATTAAACCAGACCTTATGATACCTAATAATTTTCCCTCTTCAATGCAGTACTTAGTTGCTACTCGTACACTATTTAATTATAATTACTGTCTGTGTCTCAAGGACACCCTAAGCGCTACTTTGGCCATAAATTAAATTTAATATGGCTCTGTCGCCTAAAAGTATGCAGCTAGAGCACTTTCACTGCCATCAAATGAAATGAATTACGATTTGCGAAAAGTGAAAATAATTGCATATTTTGTAGAAATTGCGAGCAGAGAGGAAATGCCGTGCATAAAAGGGAAAATTTATAGCTGACCGCAAAATGTGGGAAATGCAAGTTTAAATCAATTTAAAATAGCTGCAAAATGGGCCGCAAATGGGACCATGTGGCATATGGCTCATTTGATTCATACGACTCATGCCACATGCCACATGGCCCAAAAGAGCTCGTAATTCAGCATGTAAAATGCATAAAATTTTATTTTCTTTAGCTCATAATTTATTGTCAAACAAAAGGTGTGTGTGTGCGAGTGTGGCTCGAGCCAGTACATGTCCTTGCTGTTACCTGGCCTGTGGGCCACACCTTTTTGTAGGCGTTGTAAAAGGTTTCGTTGCGCTTGGCTGACATTGCCGCATTGAGCCTTTCTTCCTGCCACACTTTCACCTTTCACCTCTCACCTCTTGCCTGCTACAATGCAGTTGCCATTTCTATAGCCATTTGCCATTGTACGTACCGTCGTACGGTCGTACGGTCGTTCGGTCTCTAATTTGGCCGGCTTTTGTCAATGCAAACGGCAGCTGAGGCCTCCGTCGTGGCCTTCGCACGAGTCGAACTTGCCACATTTGGTATCTGCCACAAAATTTATACTTTTATTGTGGGCGTTGGTAGCGTGTCTGCCTTTAATTGCAGTTGCAGTGAATCAGCCACAGAATTCGTGTCGTGACTCATTTTCAAAATGAGAATTTCCAACGAAAAACGTTTGAAAATCTTCAATGAATTTTCGAAATTTCCATATAGATTTCAATTTATCGGGAATACGTAAGCAGACCTTATCAGAGGTTCAGTTTTAGACGCATTACCTGCCAATCGACTGAGAGAACATTTTCTAAAATGATCATTCCCAAAGCGGCACTAACGGACGCCGAAACATTTAGTGGCCAGAAGACGCCTTTTGGGTATTATCTATAGAATTGTGTAAACCACTTGAGATGCACAGAACACAGGGACGGCTTGTGAGTCAGGAGGGCGCAGAGGGCGAAGGGGGACAAGAGGGAAGTGGAGTGTAGAGAAAGAGGAAGGAAGAAATTTATTCAGCGCTCGCCTGTGCCCCATTTGACCTTAGAAATACGCTGTACAATGGCTAGAAAACGAAAGTTTGTGCTCAAAAAATATTTAAGTTTTTTAAAAGAATGTAAAATTTAACAGTTTTTGACTGATTAAAAAATTATTAACATATTTTAATATTATTTAAAGGCACAATAGTTTCTAAGCACTTCTAGCCACATTTTAATCAGCTTTATACCACTGTGCACAGTCAGTGCGAAATGAAACTTTTTAATAGACACGTTTTGGGCCGTTGACAAGTGCGTCTCTTTAATTTGGCAAAAGAAATGACTGGCAATTAGACGACAATTCCAAACAGTTGATGCCAATTTCAGTGCTAAACCTAATGACACCGTCAATTTCGGCTGTCACTCGCACGTGACTTAAGCGCAGTTCGCGAACTGTCAAGGAAGAGGCACAAGGAACAGGCACTGGGATGGGCACATGCTGGGGGTTGAGCACTAGGGCAGTACTCGGGCAAATCCCACACGCAAAGCCCACTGGGAATATTATAGAATACACTGAATAATAATACAAATATTTGCAATATTTATAGAGATGTCATTTGAAGTGTCTGGCAACATCACGTGCTGCATTTGTCAGTGCCATGTGCCACCAGCAGCAGCACAATAGATATTTACCAAATACTACGCTTTCTCTATGCCTTTCTCCCTACCTCTCTCACTATCTCTATCTCCTGTGTGTGTGCGTTTTGAATGGCATAAATGGATTATATATTTGACTTTCATAATTCATATGAAATTTGTGTCAGTTTTGTCAAAAGGTGTGTGAGTTTTATTGAATCCCTGTCAAAACTGAGTGCACAGTGTGTGACAGACAGCCAAGTAAAGGATTATGCGGAGCCGGGTAAGCAGCTGTATTTCTAGCTAGATTTATTCATATTTTGTATTTTATTATACTAAATTATAGTTAAGTGATTATATTAAATAGAATAGTCCGGTGTGGATTTGTAAGATTTGAGGTGTATGGGCAGTCTAGTAGAATGTGACTCGCTGAAGAGACGAAGTTACAACATTAGCAGAGGTTCTGTGGGGTATTGGGGTTAAAGAGGTACGAGTGAGTGAGGTTTGTGTGTTCGAGTAGTGTAAATGAGTAAATTGTTTTCATTCTGTGTTGTTGGACTTGTCAAAGGCTTTTGTTTAAGAATATGTTGTTAGAATGGTATGAATGTAAACTGTTTTTATATATATTATAATGTCTAAAGTGTTATGATTATTTTTTGTATTTTAATTTAAATAAATTTAAGTAAATTATTCAAGTAAAAAGTTCAGTGAACCCAAAAGGCACCTGCAGTCAAGTCCCAAGACTCCAAGGCTCCAAAAATGTTGTCCTTACTGATGTTGTGGTTGTTGTTGTTGTTGCAGCGGAAGTGGCAGGCGGCAGACATGTCTGCCATTTAAATAACGCAGCAACAACAACGGAAACTGAAACTTGATTAAAATTTCATGGCAAAAAAGTTTAAAAAGAAAAATGCCAACAAAATGTGACTGTAAATATGCAACATTTTTGCAAGTGCAACACGAAAGCAGCTGCAAAAACTTGTGCAAAACTTCATTAAATTTTGTTGTGCCCCCAAGGAGTTGTGTGATTTTTCACGCCATTATCCTGTGCAAAAGCTGTAAGCAAGGGAAATTGCAATTCATTGCCGCACAGCTCGCCAAAAAGTCATTTGCCATTTTCCATTTTCACATAAGCATGGTGTCAGCACACAGCTGCTCGTAAGGACTTTATAGCTCAAAGGATCTGGCGAAAATACTCGAAAGATTTTCACTTTTTCTTTTCAACTTATTTTCCTTTTATTTTCCCCTCTTTACTGGCTGCTCAAGCGAAGTGTGAAAATTTAACAACGCTGCATAAATTTCACTCATGGAAATGGAAATGGATGTGGAAAATGCCAAAATTTATTGTCAGTCGCTTAAAGTTCTTATCATATGAATTCAATTGAAAATCGTGTGTTCAAGTGTCTGGGAATTTTCCTGCTGCTTTTGACATGTTTTTAAAGTCGAGGGTTCTTTAAATTTGACTTTGATTAACTTCAGTTTTGTGGGTTGGAAAGTTTTCATTGTGTGTGTGTAGTGTGAGGATTTTATATTGGCTATTTAAAGTAGGTGTAAAGTTTATGATAAATTGTATTCTGCAGGTGTAAAAAACTGCTTTTATTTAGCATTTAAAGTAAGCCATTAATCAACTGATTAATCCACAATTGGCTTAAGTTTTTAATCAAAACTTTCACTTGAAACTTTAATACTTCATTTCCATTTGGAGTGAAATAAAAGTTATTAATCTTGGGATTAAGTATGTGGCTTAGATAGCTAGAAACTGATGTACTTCTTTAAAAAGTGGTGCATTTTTACAGTATTTAATTTAACAAACTATTTAATTTAAGTATTTAAAATATAAAAATTAAATAGCAATCACACTTGTTTAGTTCATTTAAAACTAAATTATTTATTCTTTGCTTTAAAAATATAGATAAAAAACTAAAAGAAATCGAATATATGTATACCTCTAGCATTTTAAACCAATTTTATTATCTAGTTTTCACTTGTTTCACTTTTCACGTAAGAAATAAAAAACTTTTCAAACTTGAATGACATTTTAGTTGGATTTTCTCACTTGGTACAGTATTGTTATTTGAAATTCGTTTGAAGACAAATAATATTAAACTAATCTGAAAGTTGCTTAAAAATCGGACTATAAACAAGACAGAAAATACGTAACAAAGTTTACATATGAGCGCATTGTCAATGTGAGTGCAAGCGAGATAGAGACATACAAGCTCGAAAGTTCTCGCTACCCGCGGACGCTGCCTGTGCCGACCAATGCTACACATACTGCATACATATATATCTGCACATATATAATGTCCAACGTATGTATATGTGTGTGCATACAGACAAACAGTTGTTTCTTCGATTATGCTTAGCTTTAATTTGCTTCAACGTGTTCTTATAGAAGTACTAGCTTTTGTTATTCCATTTGTTATTCATCTTATGCTTCTCTTATCTGCTTCTCCTTCGCATTAAACAGTTATTCGAGCGATTTATCTTGAATTACTTTTGCTGCTGCTAATCTTTCAATTAGTATCACAACCGAAAACGAGTCTCGTGTTTTTGGGGAAACTTTTCTGTTGGCTGCTGGTTGCCGTTATAATCTTCGGCCAAAAGCTGCAGTAATTGACAACAAATCCTGTTGGCCAAGTGAAAAGGACACACAAAGCAGCGGCCATAAATAATACAAAAAGGATAAACGACAAATTGAAATGTGCGCACAACAACACACAGCAACAACAACACATTTGATGCCAGCATTCAGATAATTGCCAGCAATCAAAGTTTATTGAAACGTTGCAGAAAAAAAGGACAAGCCAAAAATGTGTAGGATTTCTTTCCTTTAAGCTCTGTTACTTCCCTATTCCCCTACTCCTCCTCCTCCTTCCTCTTCCCTTGTAGCTGTAGTTTACCTAATTCTCCACTTGGCAACAGCTCTGACAGAAGCTGTCTTTTCACAGGACGACCTCATTCAATGTCTGCGTCTGGCAGACACCGCGTCGCCTACGCCAGCTAGAGTTGCCACCCACACACAAACACACAAAGACAGACAAAGTATTGTGGAATTCTGCTCAATGAATGCGTAAGCATTTTGATATATTTCTTTTGTACAAAAATACTCAATGGAGTGTAAGCTTGTTGGGCGTTATACAACACTTAAAAGGCACTTAATTAAAATGTTTATGAATGAAACATAAATATGCCTTAAAATAGTAACTTAGAATACAGCTTAAACCAATTATTTTATTTAATTTTAATGTATGGCTGAGAGCTCCACCCAATTAAAGCAGCTAAATATACTACTAACACTGTTTTCAACACTTAAGACCATGAAAACTTTAATCACACTGATTATTGCTAGAATTTAAGGCTTTACTGTTTATAAACCCTCTTTTATGGTCATTACGATACCTCCAACTGCAACTATTTATAAATCTACCTAACCTATAAATACGCGTCCTTTGAACCCGGTCATAAATTTCAGTTAGCTCGTTTAACCTTCGATGGCACTATAAATAGCCGCAACTAACTTTCCCCAAAACTAAAACCAATAAAAAAGCGTGGAGAAAATTAAACTTTTTCGGCCGTGCTGTGCATAAACAAAATGGCAGCGCCAATATGGCGACCCAGCACCGTTAAGTAGTGTTGGGCAGAGGCACTAAACTAAACTCACACAATGCACAAAAGTATCTGACGCCACAAATCGCGTGTTTTTCCATCGCGACCTTCAAGTAAAAAGCCGATGACGAAGGTTTCGAGTCTCCTCGACTGGAACTATGACGTATATTAGCCCGATTCCCCAATCTTATTGGAACTGCATGGCGTAATCCTCAATGACGTCAAAAAGTTTGCCTAAAAACTACACCTACAATGAGAATTTTTATTATTTATGCTCTGACTGGCGACTTTGTGGCGCCTTTCGAGTAGTCTTTGTAAAAGTAAATGCAGATTTAGATTTTAAAGGGTAACAGTAGTTACTCAAAGGGATTATAAAAGTAAAAAAATAATGTAAAAATTTATAAAACCGATGTGCAATTTTTATATAAAATTTAACATTAATAAATTTATTTGATATTTTATTTGAAATTGAAAGACAGTTTTCTAATTGATTTTTAAATGATATTCAGTGCAAAAAATAAATTAATTAAATATAGGAACTAACTTTAAAGGTTTTTTAAGTATTTTATTTTATATTTAAGCTTTCTAAATATTTTGTAAATTTTTTTTAAGTTCTAAATCTTTAAAAATTTAAAGTTATTTAAGTTCCATAATTTCTTTTACTTCCTTGGTATAAAAGTCTCCTTTCTTGTGATCGCTAACTTAAATCAGTGCTAAGCCCAAACTAACTTATGCATCTGGGCCAACTAGCGGTTAATTTGGCAGCAACACTGCAGTAAAAGCCACATAGAAAGCACATTTGGCCGACCCTTTTGAGCGGTTTGCAAAAATGCAGTCGAAGGCGTTTATGTTAATTCCAATTGGTGTATGCCCAGTTGGCCAAGTTGCGCATTTGGCCAAGACGCTGGCCATAACTGGCAATGCAATTAGAGTCTAATAAGACGCAAAACACTAACGCCATTCGATGCATAAAATGCAGTAGTAATAGACCAAAAAGCGCGAAAGAGAAGAAAAAGGGGAATAGAGGAGATGGAAACGCAGACTTGGCTCAAAAGATGAAAAGAACATGAAAGCGCAGCGGGCCACAAAGAACTTGTAGAAGCCCCATGGAACAACAGCAACAACAAGTTAGCCAGATAGCCAGATAGTCATCTAGTTAGCCAACAAATTGCATAGACAGTAAAGTGGAAATCTAACAGAAAGAGATAGAAACAATGAGACTGAAAGAGAGACAGTGTTAAGGGGGTACCAAAGGAGACGGCTTTTGGCATGAAAATGGTGAGAAATTTTCACAAATTGCAAACGGCTAAGAGAGTACGGCTAATCCAGACGACGGCCAAGATATGATTAGGAATTTAAATGCTTTTGAATTATTAAATTAGTAAATATGCAACGCCCGAGCAGCAAAAGCAGCGATCGCCAGTCAAAGCCGTACCTCACTGTACCGCACGGTGCCACACGGTGCCGCACTGTGCCACGCCGCTGGGGCAGCTCCTTGTTGCAGGTGCAACAGCTGCCAAGCAGCCACAGCCACAGCAGCAGCCCGAAAGCCACAGCACAAACCAGTTAAAAGTCCATTAAAACACCCAGAGAGGCACCCAGTAAAGAGCGGCCTCGTAACCGATCTAAGCTGTGCACTGCAAGAAAAGTCATACTACAAAAGCAAGTCTGGAAGAGTTTGAGAGAAGAGTTTGATTTGTTTTAGTTTAATAATTCAATTGAATCCATAATTTAATTTAATTTAATAACTAATTCTATGATTAATATAAAAATAAATTAAATATTTATTTAGTATTTTTAATTTACTTTTGTATTAATAAGTAATTATTAGATCCCATACTCTAAAAAGGCTAGTCATTTTGTATTAATATTAATTAGTTATTTGTTTAGTATTTTATTTTATATAATTTAGTATTTTTAGAATTTTTGTAGTATTTTTATTAGTATTTTTTTTAAATTATTTTTAAAATCGAAATATAAACAACAGAGAAATACAATAAATGTCAAAATAACTCTGGAAAATTCCATTTAAGTCAGATTTTTATTTGGTTTAATTTATTTTAGTGGCTTAATTTTATTTATTATTAAATTTAGTGTAGCTTTAAAGCCAAAATTCAAATTAAATTATTCTTTATAAAGAAAATAAAACTTTAATATTAATGTGAGTTGTGATTAATTTTCCTTAATATTAATAATTGATATCATACATTAAAATATTTATTAAAACATTAATACTTAAGATTAATCTTCCCCAAGTTTGTTAATCGATTAGTTTCCTCCAAAAGTCCCCAATAATTCCCTTTCAGTGTACTCCCCCCATTCACACACTCCGTACTCCATTCACCGCTCTTCTCGATCCACTCGAGAATTCTCGAATTCTCGTTCCCAGCTCGTTTTGTTCTTGCTCTTGTTGCAACTTGTTGCAAGTTGTTGCATTTGTTGTAATTACACGCCCTCCCTCGGTCGCTGCGTGTAATCGAATCTATCAATCTATGAGATAAATCTTATTTTCTAATCTTGTTATCGTGCACAAGCGAGCAATCCTCCTACCCCTCCCCCTACCTTGAAGTGTCGGCCTTTTGCATCGCACTTGTAGCCAACTTGTTCGCCTTTTGCCTGCCAAGGCGGCTCAGCTCAGCTCAGCTGGAGCCAGTCAATAGCCAGATAAAAGGAAAAACTAAAGGAAAAACTTAACAAAAAACTGGTGCATAAATTGGCATAAGTGGACAGCTGAGATGAAAACTCTTTTGTTGTTACCAGGACGTTTGACTAAGACCAGAAGAACAGCTAGAACATACCCTTTAAATGAAGTAGCAAATAAATGGCTGTTAAAGTGGATTAAGTTGTGGGTTAAAAGATTAAAAGATACTTAATTCCACGCCTAAATAACTTGGCTGGAAGATAAAAAGTAGATAAGGCTAGATAAGCATGCATTTAGGCTAAAAATAGAGCACTATAAAGTGCACTATAAGCTATATAGCAGTTAAGTGACTGTAGTGTGAATTAGGATACAAATTTAATAAGATATATTTATTACTTAAAGACAAGTTATTGATTATGCTGGCTAAAACCGAATTAAGGTAGAAAATACCCCTTAAGTAAACGGTTTATTAAGTGGTTTAAGAGTCAGAATAAGCGGTGCTTTGGCTAAAACCAAATTAAGTTATAAACTGATAATGATCAGCTAAAAATAGCAGTTTAAATAAAGTTTTATAAGCCAGATTGCAACACAGCTGCTAAAAATAATCTAATGACATCTTAGACAACTTGTACTAAAGATAAGTTATATATTACGCTAAATGAAACACTTTAAATTTTTATTGGTTTTATGCCATAAAAATATGTAAGACCTAATTTAAATAAAAGGCCAACAATCTGGCTAAATGAATTGCTCGTTTCACAATCTAAACAGCGACTAGCAACAAACTAACTAAGCAGCAGAGTACAGCGGCTAACTAGCCAAGCAAAAGGGACTAAAAACTAAAAATAGACGAAACATATTTATAACCACTTGGCCGGAAAGGATGGCGCTCGCCAGTTGGCCAAGTTAAGCGAGTTGACCAACAGCGCAGTGTGGGTACAAAGGAATGAAATCCGTAGACTGTTGACCAAGTGGCACTCGACTGAAGTGAAGAAGCCTCGGCATGCAAAAAACTATAAAAAAAAAATACAAAATCAGAAAAGATTTTAAAAATAAAAAATAAAAAAATAAATATTTAAAGCAAAAAGCAATTAAGCTCAAGATTAATTTACGCGCGCTTGAATCATTTAACAAAAATATTAAGAAACGCAAATAAACGGCCAGCGAAAATATGGCCAGAAAGCCAGAGAAGGGCAGAAGGAAGAGTAGGAAGATGTGGTCCAGACAGATCCTAAAACTAGCGCCCTCAAAAGCCAAAATACTTTGTGACCCGGTAGTTGAAAGGGACAAAGGGTAGCACCTATTCGCTAGAGTTTAACAGACTGAAAGTGATGAGAGAGAAGTCTGTAAAAAATCCTTAGTCTACAGTCTACAGGTACAGATAAAAACTAATTAATAAATATATAATGTTAAATAATTTAATACTAAGTTATAAAATACAAAAACTAAATATTTTTTACAGACTTCTCCCTGTAATATAAAATATTAAAATAAACAAAATATTTATTGCCATTCAAATTATTTTTAAAACATATTTAAAATTTTATATAATAATATTTTAAGTCTATTTTCTTTATTTTTGATCTTTACTTTAAGTTAGAGTTTAATTTTAAATTTTAAATGATATTAATTAAAATTATACATTTGTTGACAGCATTATTTATTTATTTATTTGTGTACACCTTTAGTATAAATTCTAGTTATAATTATTAAATTTTAAATCAAACATATTTACTTATAAATTCCAACTACATATATGTAATAAACTAGTCTCAAGTATTTAAAAAATAAATCAAATTAAACGACTGTCGGTTATAAATTAAAAGCAGGGTATTTCACAGGCATTGCCACTCTATCGAAGACTTGCTACTAGTTTTTATATTTTTTCTGTTTTTTAGCTGGCAAGTTCATGTTGATTGAAAAAGATGAAAAGTGCATGAAATGCTATGCACTATTGGCAGCAGGACAGACCGCGAGAGTGAGAGCAGAGACGAAAGCGGAGAGTAGAAGACGAAAGGAATGAAGAGCAAAGGGAAGAGGCGAGGAGAGAATAACGCGAGGTAGGCAATATTTAAACTAAAATGAACAAAAGATGCAAAGCGAAGCCGACACAGTCCCGCGACGTTCTCCAAGCGAGTGTGAGTGTATGTGAGTGTGCTGGGTATGTATGTGTGTGTGTGTTCTGCCTGTCGATGTTGATGACCAAGCTGTTGTTGTTGTTTTGACTGTTGTTGCTGTTGTGAGCACAGTGACGCCAAGACATGAGTATGCGAATGCAACTGCAACTGCCACCGAGGACTGAGAACTGAGAACTGAGCACTGAATGCCTTGAATGGTTTTTAGGAAGGCGTCGTACCGTAGCATGTTTACTTAACCAATGCGCCTTCAAGTTACCCCACCCCCTCTCCCAATCCCCTCTCCCACTCCCTCCTTCAACTCTTTAGACCCATATAAAAGCCACTTGAAGCCACGTTGCCCACGGAACTGACCAGTGGCTGCTCTGAGGTCAAGTGTAGTATGTCTTTTAATTTTACTGTTTTTGTTTCTTATTTTATTTTCTTGTTTCTCTTAATTTTACTATTTGTTTCACTATGCAATCTACATATGTACTTCTAAATTGTTGTGTCGGTATATGGAATTATGTGAGGAACTATTAAATTTATTGTAGTTTTTTAATTGAAATATCTGAATTGCAAATATATTTTTAATTTTAACTTTTAAGTTTATTTCTGAAACTGTTTTAAATATTGTAGGGCTGTTTAGAATTGTTTTGTTCTAATTTTCTAAAAAAATACTTTATTTTTAAAAGAAAAAGAGAAATTAATCTTTTATAGTTTATAATAAGTTTTTTTTATTATTTATTTATTAGTTTAGGGATGATACTTTAAATTATATAATAATTTTATTGCATCCTTGATGATTATTTTTTTATTAGTACGTAGAAATAAAATTATTTTTAATTATTATATTAAAATAAATAATTAAACGCTTCATAATTGATTTAAGAACATTACTAGAATTCTTAATAATTAATAAAAATTATTTTTAAGACATTTAAACCTCTTTTAATTTTTTACAACCAGAAATTCTTTGTATACTTTACTTTTTCACATATTTTAAATAGAAGACAACTGAAAATTTAGGCTGCACTTAGAGAAACAGTGCAGTGAGAATGCATTTCTCAAAGTGTGGCATAAATCAAACGCCAGCAAAAAGCGCCGCTGTCAATCAAATGGCAGACAGTGCTTGGCCTGGCTAAGACACCCGAAACTCCCAAGACGTGCATAAAAATCGCTTTCTCATAAAGCTGGCTCAAAACAAATGGCCATAATGAAATATTGTTAGCAAAAAGAAGAGGACACAAAAGGTTCTAAGACCTAAAAACGACACCTAACAAACATCGAGACGCGCGTAAATGTTGTTAAACAATTAAAATGCCTTAAAAAGTATATAAACATATGCATATGTGGTACATATAGATAGACACGACTCGTCTCATAGTCCAGGGCTGCATTTGAGCCAGGTAAGTCTTACCAAAAGTCAAGTTTTTTAGGAGGCGAGTCCACAACTCGCAATGCCAATAAACTTTTGTTTATTTTCGTTGGCGTCGCTGTTGCAGTCGCCGTCGCAGCTGGCGTCAACAGCGACAGCGACGTCGACATCCATCACTTGACCTGTGGTAATGCTGCGGTGCGTCAACTGCGTCAACAGCGTCAACTGCCACAGCAACAACAGCAGAAAGCGGCGGCAATTTATCTTTGAAATCAGCGTCTGTCTCAATTTTTTTCTTTTTCTTTTCTTTTTTTTTTCTTTTTCGTAATTAGATACGCGCTTCGGACCAAAGCAACCCACACAGCCCACAAGAACAACAACAGCAACCAGCTATAATTGTAGAGTCGAGTCTGATGGACTCCAAATAGACCAATTGATGCTGCACTCAGTTCGGTGAGCGAAAGTTTAAGGTGCGGATAAAAAGTTATATAATATAATTTTGGTATCTCTTGCTGGGAGTTTCCAAATCTCAATAAATATTTAATTTATTAACATTTTATAAGCACAGAGCTCTTGAAGAAATATACATACCAATAGCTAAATCTTCTTGTTCATATCTTTGGAATCGAATTAGGAATGGCATGATTAGGAATTAATTTATTGAAATGTTTAATGGCAAGCTATCTGTACCAATATCTTTATATATTTTTCATTTTAATTTCCATTAATGACATGATAAACATGGTATAATTAATAATTAATTTATGGAATTGTTATAAATTCAGACCTTTTTATCTTTATCTGGTACTAAAAGTGCTCTCTGTTCCATAGTCTTTAGCAATATCCATATTCTTCGTTATTTTAAGAGTAAAATATTGGGGTAATCGATTTGGTATTTTCGAAAGAAATTATTAATTTATAGAAGTTTAAAGACCTCAAGCTCTTTATAAAACACACCAACCAAGATTTGCATATTTTGCACAACATTTTGAATTTTAAGAAGATTAAAAATTAATTTATTTATGTTTAATATCTTAACGAACCTATCAATAGCTATAATTTGTTCTATGGGTGTTACGATTTTTAGAATAATCTCTTAAATATAAAATACTTATAAGTAACTAATATTAAAGTTTAGTTATAAATTCACTATAATTCTAGTAGGCGAAAATTTGACGTTAAAAACAAATTAAAAGCTTTAAGCTAGTTATTTTACCCCATTTCGAGCTTATACCTTTCTTAGCCAATTTGCGAACACTTTTAGTACAGGGTATAACAAGCGAAAAGCGACTGCAGGTGGAAACTCAGTCGAGGCTGGCAATCTCGTTTGTTTTGCTGCTTCTAGTCAGTGGGCGTGGCCACAAGAGGCGCACAGAATTAAGTTATACACAAAACGCCAAGAATTCTGCCACAACAACAACAACAACAACAAAGAGATAGAGAACAACAACAACAAAATGAACAACTTTCATTTGGTCTGTGACTTTGACTTCAACTGCGTCTGTGACTTTTGCATGTGCAATCAGCACAATGCGCTTGTTGATGCCACACCCGACAGCAACAGCCCCCACTTACCCCGCCACGCCTCCCTTTGGTGTTCGCCTTTTCGGCTGAGGTGCTAAAATGCAAATGCAAATAGTTGAAACTCGCATTGGTTACAACTGCGAATGCAACTGCAACTGCAACTTGTGGCACTGGCTATTAGTTGGTCAAAACGCTTGACTCTACACTGAGAAAAAATACAGTAGAAATTACAATAATAAAAAGAAAACTCATAAGAATCAAGGGGATTTTATACCTATTTTCTAACTAATTTTTTCTTTTTATTCACTACACTTCACTAAACTTTTTCTTTCCATGTACTTGGCAATTATAAGGCCATAAGCCACTGACGTCTTGCTGTTAACAACAGCCAAGTTAATTCAAAAGGCTACAGCAACCGCTGAGATCATCTTTAGTTCGTGTTCAATCGTCAATCAATCAATATTGATTGAAAGTAAAAACTTGGACCCTTCAAAGTGCATTACAGGTAGGTCAAGAAAACCGTGCAAACAACATCAACCACATTTTTATAGAATTATAAAACAAAACAAAAAACAGAGAAAAATGTGATGCAAATGAGCTGAGATGAGACGGAGACTGAGACGACGACGAGTCAAAATATTTGATCAATTACCAATCAGAAAATATTTGCCAGCTGAATGTTGACAGCTAGCTAAACGCTATGAAACTCAGCTGCAGTAGACACATGCTAAAAGTGACAGGCAACTATGGAAATACAACAACAGCACTGCAAAATTAAGTGTTTGAAAACAAAAGCTGGAAAAACACAACAAATTAGTTAAAAAATTTTCACTAGAAAAAATAAAGGTAAGCAACCAACAGTAGTTGGGTGAACGTAGTGTAAAGTTGACTTTATAGTTATCGCTAGTTATCGAAAACGGTTATCGGCTGGTTGCTTATCGAGGCAATTGAACGTGTAATGAAGTGGCGAAGGGGTAAGGTAAGGGAGGGTAGGTCTCGTTTGGGAAGCCGGCTCCAAACTTGGATTTCAAATCTCGCATACCGCCTCAAAGTGACTGTCATGCGATGCGTTGTTTACGCCGCATAATGAGTTATTAGAAAACGCTTAATGATTTGCATAAATCAACACTGAAACCGATAAACTCGTACACTAAAAATATTTATGTCTGTGTATGAGCGGAATTTGAGTGTATTTTAGCCAAGTTCATATACGATATGAATTTTTATTTTATTTATATTTTGTGTATTGCTCCATGACATTTTTTTCGCGGCCAATTGCAAAAATTAATTATTTATAAATAAATTATTGAGCGATATTATTTTTGGCAATTCGCTTTGGGAATTTCTTAAGCAAATAAACAAAAATAGAAAAAATATTTTAAAAGTCATTGCATGCAAGGTATGTAAAGCAAAAAGAAAAATTAAAATAAATTTTTGATGATGGGGAAATTTTGAATTCAATTCACACTTTTTAAAAATATATGGGAATTTCCAGATTTTGCCGGACACTTAAAAGTTGGTATTATATGATTTAAGTGCTAATTAAATATGGTAGTATTGTTTTTGGATTTTATTACCATAAGTTAAAAAATATATCTTGGCATTTATATAATATTTAACTTTTTTAAGTTGATTTTTAACTGATTATTTCATAACTTACTAAATTTGTATTTTTTAATAAATTGTTATTTTTTTTCTCTTGTGTTTTATTTATTGAATTGTTCTTAAGGAATTTGTGGAATGCTAATCGGTAAGCATAGTTCTAGCTCTGTCTGTCTTTAGTACTCTTTCTTGCTGTCCCTTTCTGTTTTTGCCGTACACTTCTCATAGGCAATGTGATTTTAACAAGGTGCGATAAACAACAAATTAATGGCTTGGCACGACGACAGCACCGCAGCAGCAGCACCACAACTGCGATCTGACTGTGATGCTGACTGTCTCTCATAACGCACCAGCGGGCGCCGCTGTAAGCAAAAGGGCTACGTTTTTGCTCTCCCTCCCTATGTCTCTCTTTCTTTTTGTTTTTTTTCTGCTGAACAATTCATAATTGTCATTTATTTATTGCGCAGATATTGCGTGCTTCATTTTACGGGCGCTTATTAAAATGAATTTTTCAACACACACACACATGTGAGTAGTGTGAGTTCTTGCTTCTTCGCTCTCCTTATTTTTCTCTCCTATGCCCTCTTCCTATTCCAACCATTCTGCGCTCTGCACTCTGCACCATCTGATAGGCAATTTGATCGAAAGCTTCGATATGTGAGCTGCTCTCCCCGCTCTTTTCACTCTCTCTCTCTTGCCCTCGCTCTCACTCTCCGTTTTATTACAAGGCTGCACCACCCGCTGCGCGTGCGTGTAACTTTTTTTATGATGCCGATTGCTGTCCTTGTCTGTCTTCTGTCCTTGTCCTTCGCTCGATTCGTTTCTTTTGTTTGTCGCGGGTGGTGCTTAACCAGCTGTTGTTGTGGTTCTTGTTGTTGTTTTGGTTTTTAGTTGTTTGCAATTTGTTACTGCATTCGTGTTCACACCATTAAGAGGCACAATGTTATTTTTATATTTTGTTTTTCTCTTTGTTTCTTTGCTGTTCAAATTAATTGGCTGCGTTTTCCAAAAGAGAATCTATGATTAATGATGCACCGCAATCGGCGTTTTAATGCTGTCAATATATCACACGGCAAACAACACCTCAATAACTGATTACAGTTGCAGTTGGCAGCTCCACAAGCTTGCAACATTTGCCACACTGTGCGTGTGGTAAGCATCGCGTGTTGAATCAACATTCGCTGTGGTTGCTATTGGTGTTGTTGTTATCGCTAATGATGATCCTGTCCTGACCAATGCCAATGCCAACTGCAAAATGCGGCTGTCAAATGTTATTGAGTATAAGCTGCAACATGTTGCTCTGTTTATGCAACAGACACACTCAAACTCAAACCTGTTGTTGCATGCAACCCTGCAGTCCTAAGGCACAAATCGCATGCGAGAGCGGGTGTGAGCCAAAGAGATTCATGGTGTAAACAGCAACCCTCACAGAGAGTAACAGAGGGAAAGAGAGATGGGGCAGATGGGGAGAGAGATAGAGAGCGCTAACATGTCATGAATTCAGGGTGACCATAGAGCGCTGTAACGGGAAAAGCTTTAAAATTAAACCAAAAGTTCCTTCAAATAAATAATAAATAAGGAACAGCAGTAATTTCTATAGAAGGTACAAGTTTTTTTTGTTAGTAGTACTAACTTTGTACTCTTAGCATGCTTTGTCTAATTAAAAATGTTGCATTTACAAAAAATAGTTCCACTATAGTTCCGGTTATTTATGTTAGCATGGCCACCCAATTTAATATGAAAACAACCCTTAGCAAAGTCTACGCTGTCCCTTTGGTCAAACTCAGTCAAACTCTTTTGTGGTTGAACATTAAACGTAATTCAGAAAATCGCATGCAATTTTCGTTCGAAAACCTCATTGACCGTTATGTGAGTGTTTGCTCTTTGAAGCAGCGTCTTCCTTACTGTCCAACTCTTACTCTCTCCGTCTCTCCCTCACTCACTTACTAGCTCTGTCTGTTTTGCCTGCTCTCTGTGTCTTGTCAAGCAACTTCCGCAAATTGTTAAAGAGACCTAATTTCGCTTGCTCTTTAAACTAATTTAGTCAGGCTTGCTCTCACTCGCTCTCTGTCTTACGCTCTCGCTCTGTGTGTGTGGCGCTACATCTGGCTGCAACTACACTCAGTTGATAGCGGCATAATGTGAAGCTTTCTCAACTTGAGCTCCTGGCACAAGTTCGGTTGCAATCAGCTCACTTGCTCTTGTTGTTCTTGTCGTTGCTGTTGTTTTTGTTGTTGTTATTAGCCTCAAGTGGCGTGCATACACACACATACACAGACACAGACACAGACACAGGCACACATATACACACTCTCGGCAGAGCAGCAACGCCGCCCCAACGCCCCTCACCACCCCGCCAGACCACATACAACCCGCTACATTCGCTCACGCGACTCGACTCGACACAACGCAGCTGACGCTGGCCGGCCTCCCCTCTCGCTCTCCCCTATGAAATCCCCAACTGAGTGTCGCGGGCGCGACTGTATGTGTGTGCGTGTGTGTATATATGTGTGCTTGCGTCTCTGCCTGTGTTCCAATAAGAAAACCATCGTCATTGCCCGGCTCTGCTTTGGTCGGCCAGTTTCGCATCGCATTTAGTTGGGTTCACAACAAAAACCGCAGCCGCGAGTCAAAGAGTCGAGAATCGGGAAGCGAGAGTCGAGTCGAGAGACGGGAATCCAGTAGCAAGAATCCACTGAGAATTGCGATTTGCGAATTTTGCCTCCCCCCTGCCCCGTTCGCCACTTTGGTCGCGTCTTCGTCTAACAATTAATTAATTAATCGCGGCCGAGTTTTAATTAATTAACAACAATACGATTAGCATAATAAAGTGTTTAATTTGATTAACAGCAAATCGAATACTCAAACAATAACTGTAATTCACTGTGTATGTATTGTACGCGTATGTGTGAGTGTGTTTATGAGCTTAACACCTGCTTGACCAGACATTTACTATTTATAAACAGTTAGTCTTAGTCTTAGTATTTGCTTTGTTGATTATTCCACTACGCCCCAAGTGGCAAAGAAAAAATTTCACCTTACAACTAAAATCACCTGAGCCCTTTAAGCCGTTTAGCGAGGGTCTACCAAAGGACTAGACGTGGTCGAAACACAAAAACCCCAAACCCCTTTAGGAAAAAATTATGAGTGCTACAGTAGAGTCCAGCTAAACAGCACCACAACAATATACAGCTAGGAATTGAAAACATAACACAACTACAGTTAGTTACCAGGCAAAGAATAAACTCTGTTTTCAAATGTCTTTTTTTATGCGAAAGCTTTGCTGGCAACTGGAGTTGTGATCAGCAGAGTAACGGCACTACAAAAAGCCGTTAGCTTTGAATCTAAGCAAAAGTATTGCTAGAGCTTTCAAAGCTCTTACTCTTTCGTTTGAGTCGCTTTGCTCTTTGTCAGGACACATGTGTAAGGAACTCTTTTTGTTGCGCAGCAGCAGCTACGCTTACGCTCTCTCACTGTTACTCTCTTAATGCACGTGTAGCAGCAGCAGTGCTCTCTACTTGCTGCTTGCTGCTCTCTGCTTTGTGCTCTCTCTTGCTCTCTCTGTGTAAAGCGCAGCGCACTGTTTCCATACAAATTTTGACACTTGTGACATTTTTGACACACAAATCAATTGTTACGTGAATTTTCAACGCGTCGTGCAGCAGCAACGGCAGCAGCAGCAGCAGCAGCAACAGCAGCAGCAGCGACGGGTAAACGCTGTTTTTAATTTCCCAAAACAATTTACAATTGTTTTATTGAATTTGTTAAAATTTATTTAAATTTATTAACTCAACAAATGCTACCAGCATTGAAGTTAAATTTCGTTTAAACACTTTTCGGTCGCATATCCAATCCGTTGCCTACTTTCGTGCGCTGCGCGTGTGACATAATTTCGGCGTGTGAATATCAAACTTTGTGCGAATTACTGGCAAGACTTTTGCATAAACTAATACAAATTGTTTATAACAAATAAACTGTAAAGTTAGCTTCATTGATAGGGCAATGCAGGAGGAATCAGTATTTTCTGTGCACAGCAACACACACACCAACAAACTTGGTGCAAATCGATTTCTGTTTCCGGCATTTTTCACGTGGTAGCTGTTCCCCCGTACTCGTACACGTCCCGCTTCCCCCTTTGGCTACACGTCGTTTTGGGTTTGTCCGTCTGTTTAGTTTTCTTTCTCCCCTTCTTCTGATTTTTCTTGTTCTTCTGCTGCTTTACTACCATTGGTTCGTGCACTTTTGGCATTTGTTGTTATTGCCGTGCTACTGGCTGAGCCTAACGATTTTTCACCACAACAACAAATCATGTGAGGAAACGACATTAGGAAAACCCGTAAAATAGTTGAGAATTTGTTTGATTTTTCCTTTACTGTTTTCCTTTCCCAAAATGGACGAAAGTAACAGTTAGCGCACAGTTTAACAGTTTATCGAAAATCAGCACTTGGTTTTCTTTACCAATTTTTGTTGGCCTCGCTGCTTTTTGGGCAATTCAGTTGTAGTCCGACAGCGGCAGCTGGTGCCACGTGTCGTATGCGTAATATTCAAAGGAAAATACATAAAAAAATTATATTTTTTCAGTTGCAACAATTGAAGCCTTTTACTTTTTCAACAACAATTAATTAAAGACTGTGCTAACAATATCAAGAAGGAATTAAACAGAAAACAAAACCAAAAACCAATTTGATTATTTAAATTGTACTTAACATAAATTTATAAATAAATAAATATATAGTAAAAGTGCTTGCCCAAACAAAATAATCCTATTCAATAAATAAATAAATAAATGAAGTGCTTAAACAAAAAATAAAAGTGTTCAAAATTCTAAAATAAATCTAAAGCTTACAACATTTAAAGCCCGCAATTAAATCAATTCTAAGCAATCATATCAGATATATATAAAAAACAGAAAACAATTGTTAAATTAAAAAACTAAACAACGAAAGAGGAAAATCCCATTAAACTGATTAACAAAACTCTTGAAACGATTATCAAATGGTCGCTTGGATTGAACATAGTAAAAGTAACAAAAAAGCGTAGCCGAAATACGAATGCACATTAGATGCAAAATAAATGGGTAAAATGAGGTCAAGTAAATACGATGTAAGTATTCAAAGAATTATTTAAAAACTTGGTATTACTTATTTTCTGTATAAAAACAGATACTTCTTCTTATAAACCGGTTTAGCATGACTTGTATGAAGTTTTGCTGAACTTCTTACACTTCTTCTTAAGTAGCTTTAAGCTGATTGAACCGAAAAGATATTTCATCTTAAAGTTCTACATTAAATTGCCAATCAATTCAAGTTGTTTAGCAATTTTTCTCTTTGTTCGCTTGAAGGTTAAACAAGCTAGTGGGCAAGTGACGGGGGGAGAGAGGGAGACAGTGAGCGAGAGTGAGCCAAATTTACATAATCACTTAACTCATGGCCCACATTTTAAGTGATTATCTGTAGCAAAAATGCAAAAAGCCGTCAAGTGCACATAAATTACAGCAGAGATTGAAAAGTGCAGACCCAAAACCGTCTGTGTGTCGGGTGTCGGTGTCTGTGGAGTGTTCACTGTGCCTGTGCCTGTGTCTGTGCCCTTAATCTTGAATTACAAATCGAGTGCAATTATCTGGCAACTGCAATGAGTTTGTTTCATAAGTTTTCCCTGTCTACCCTACACCTCGACTCACCATCCACCCTCCCTTCCTCCCTCCTCCCCCCTACATTCGCAATTTGTTTTCACACTTTACGACGAAGCAATCAATGTAATTTTTTCGATAAGCGCCGTCTACACAACATGCACCAACGTCTAGGCCCTGTTCAGAACCAGGCTTAAACTACGACACCGTGCCGTGGCTTAGACTGTTTTGGCCCACAGGCTGCTGTGGCTGCTTTGCGTGTTGCAAATCGTTTATCGAGTCTTGACTGTAGACTGGATTGGCGCTACTGTGCGCCTTTAAATTTTGCATTTAATTGATTTGTCAACACAAATGTCTTGTCGCCGTTTCCTGTCTCTAAGCCGCTTAGACTTAAGACCAGGTCCTACATGGCTTAAACACACGAGTTATGCTGCATAAATTGTGCACTTTAGTGGGCAAGCGAGGGCTGCTACAGGAGACTAGGGCTGCACCACAAAGTCTGAGCCACATCAAAGCGCAAAACTGACAACTGCGAGTGCCACAATCATCAATCAAAGCGCCGCGTTGAAGTGGCAAAAAGCCATTTGAAAGGGTCCCGATTTAGACCCTCTTTCCCCTAGGGGAACTACAGGCTTACCTCTGCCGTGGGCGACACAGTCGCTGCTGTCCAGTCTCCACTGTACAGGCAATCCATCTCAGAACTATCCAATGCGTGTGGGCGCCTGCTTGAAGTACGTGCATTGCTTTACTGAGTTGAATTGCATTGCATTGCGCATTTCGCTACGCACAGTGGTTTAAGTTTGTTGGAATGCAAGACAATTGTTGAATTTAACTGAGCAAGCAATAAATATGCATTTATTTATAATAAAATGATTAATTTTATCTTGATATTTTATGTTAAAGTATAATATTTTTTTTACATATAGTAAATTATGTAAACTAATTAATGGTCTTCTGGATAGGAGGTTAATCCTACTTCTGGCATAGTTAGGGCTTTATTATAGTCAGAAATTCCAGACTTGTTCTTTTCTGTGTAAATATATAATTACCTTCAAAATAAAATGATTAAAGTGCGCTTTACTGAGCCAGTTGAAAGATTTAAAATAATAAATTAATTATTAATTCCTTTATTTACAGACATTGTGTTAAAGTTTGTATCTCTGTTTTACTTCTTGTTGCCAGCTTTTCTACTATAAAAACTTTTAAATGCTCATAGTGTTTGCTCCACTGTGCCATTCACCGTTTGACAGTTTATTCACAGCGACATTTAGCTTCTTGGATTCTGTTTTTTGTGTTTCTTTCTGTTGTTGTTGTTGTTGTTGTGTTTTAGGTAGCTACGGAGTCCGCCTGGAATTGGAATTATGTTGTCTCGTGTCTCGGTCTTGTCTCAGTAGCTTTGTCTTTGGCCAAACACGCGCTGCCGCGCACGTGGGTCGTGAGCGGTGCTGCGGTGGTTCAATGCCTCGATAGCTGCGGTGATTCGCTGTGTGGGTCTGGCTTTATTAATTGTGTGCGAATGTTTGCACAATTTGTCAATATTATCGCGCAAACATGAACATTTGTAAGCCCATGTCCCAAGGCCCAAAAATTTAAACCCAAACTGCCAGAGTTGCCAAGCGTTAGCAGAGTTACCAGCGTTACCCGTGGTACATTTACATCAAAAATGCCAAAACTGTTTGCCTAAGTGATTTGTGATTTATGAATTCACTTGAATTTGCATGTAAATTTTAATGCGATGTGGCGCGAATAGAAATGGAATGGGAATGGGAATAGGAATTGAGTTTGAATTTCGGGGAAACTCTTTGTCTTTGTCTCCAACTTTGTCTCCCCTTCCTCCCCTCCCACTCCCCCTCGTTGTGTGCTAATTTTCTCCTATGCTTCACGACTTTATAATGCCCTGTTAATTGGGTCAACCCGACATGAATGAAGGTGATGTTTGATAAACGCGTTGTGGCATTATTCGCTGACACATCTCATACATATTAATGTCGTGTCTGCTTTGCTTTGCTTGGCTTTGTATAGCATAATATATATGTGTACACTCGTAGGATATAACTTGGGTTTGGGCGGGATTTGGGCTGGGTCTTGTAGCTGCCACAGCCTGGTAGTCAATTGGGTGTTGCACTGTGCCGTTTGCCAACTGTCTTGACGGGTTTTGGGTTACTAACAACAGCAGCAGCAGCAGCAGCAGCTGGCGGACGTTGACAGTCAGCTGAGTTGACACAAAGCGGGTCAAGTTAATGTCTATGGGAAGTTAACCATTAATTAAGTAACTTAATGA
The DNA here is from genome assembly GCA_035046005.1 of Drosophila acutilabella. Classification (NCBI taxonomy): domain Eukaryota; kingdom Metazoa; phylum Arthropoda; class Insecta; order Diptera; family Drosophilidae; genus Drosophila; species Drosophila acutilabella. The sequence goes on along the minus strand of JAWNOK010000024.1, from coordinate 5,968,089 downwards.
AATTATGAGCATAAATTGGGGCTTGAAATTAAATTAATTAAATGTAGTAAAGTAAAATACGTATTAAAAATAATAAATATTATAAATATAGCATTTATTAATCATTATAAATTTTTAAATAATATTTGTGCCTTTTAATGAGGTTTTTAAGTTAAATAAATAGCACTAATATTAAACTAATAACGAAAGAAATATATAACAAATACGTTTAAATAACTTAAAATATTTAATATACTTTTAAATTCACATTATATAATCAAATAAATTTTTAGCAAGATCCTGAATGTTTTAAGTACAAATATTTAATCACAGAAATGTTTAAATATTATAAATAAATAGCTTATTAATTAATTTTAATACCTAACATTTTTAATAAAGCTTTAAATTTTAAACATAATTTTTTTATGAAGATCCTGAATGATTGTAGTATATACATATGTATATATTATGAAAGGAATGTTTTAATATTATAATAAATAGACTAATAATTATTTTTAATATTTATTTAAATTTTAACTAATTTATGTATGTCAAATTTTACACTCATGAAGAAAATTAGCACAAATTGGTTAAATCATGAATGCAATTTGTGTTAATAATTTAAAGAAGTTAAACATTAAGCCACCTAATCGTAAATCAATTATGACCCTAATAAACTGTTAACATATTGTCAGCTCTATTAATAAAATGCCAGAATAAATCAGCTAAGAAGTAAAAAAGGTTGAAAGGCTAATTAGCAAAGATTTTTAATTAACTTGTTTCAATTGAGAACAACTGCATTGTGTCAAGTGTTAGGACAGCATCAATCAGTTAAGAACATGGCCATAATTTCAGCTCAATAAATTAGCATAGATCATGCACTTTATGGTTGTCAAAAATTCGCAATTATGGACAATAATTTCCAGTAAATAAAGGTAACTAGAGTGGCAAATAAAACAACTTCTGCATAGCAAATTGGTTTTTTATATGTTTTGTGGGCACTAAAGTACTTTAGTTTGTGCAAAGTTCAGCTGTAATTTGGTGGGTAATAAACTAAAGACATAAATTGAAACAGAGACTGCGAATCGGCTAAAATAAAATGTGGAAAATGTGGAAAATGAAAAATCTACTTGAAGTGCTTGGTCCAAAGTCGAACTGTGTCTGGGGCATTAAAGCCAATAGACAACTCCATCAGTGAAAAAACCGCAAAACAATAACAAGCAGCAACAACTAATACTACCAACTATCAACTACCAACTACTACCAAGTTGAGTTACCAACGATGATCGACCAAGTTAATAGAAAGCGAAAACCCGACAATTTTCACAACTTTGTTGGCTGCTAAGCCGCGAAAGTAAATAATCCAATTATCGCACACATGCCCATAGCATAAATAAAATCATATATGATAAGACAAGAGCCACTCCCCCTACACCTACAGGCCCCTACGCCACCCCACAGTAGTGGCGTGCAGTAGTGCAATCATCAAAGCGTTCAGCAAATTGCATAAACATGTTCATGCAGGAGTGAAAGAGACGCAGAGAGACACAGAGGGAGACAGGAAGAGAGTGAGCGAGAGGTACAGTGGTCAAGAGGGGTACTTTTCGTGCTCAGTGAGGAAGTAAGTCAGCCGCGACTCGCTGGCATTTGAAATATGCTGCATTAATATGCCGATAAATATTTTTATTTTTCTTCTTTTTTTTTGCCAGCCAACAACTCAATTAGATGACGGTCTGCAGCGCGGTTCAAATTAAATGCTATAAAATATTTATCATGCCACAGAAAGAGACAGAGCTAAGGAGAAGACTCGGCAACTTTGTTTGCCACTTCAGCGCAGAGTGTCTGCTTCCTCTTCCTTCTCCTCTCCCTGTCTCCCTCGCTCACTCTTTCAGTCTCTGTCTATAACTGTCTCCTCGAACGCAATCGCACATTGTGTCAATGTCAGCGACTTTTTCTGCGACTTTTTCTGCGACTGCGTGCGTGTCAGCAATTTGACAGACATTCATCAACAAATGGCGAATGCTTCTGTAGCTGCCTGCTCCTACTCCTACTTCTCCCTGCTCCTCTGCTTTTGCTGCCGCCTGTCACAACTCAACTGTCGTATACTCAATCATTATGGAGTTCCACTGGCATTCCCAGTCCCAGTCGGAGTCCAAGACAGAGTTGCAGTTATCATTCATTGTTGGTTGTGTGCCTCGTGCGCATAATTGATTTTCTGCTGCCCTGTAGCAAGTGTGTTATAAAGGGTGTATTAGCTGATGGTTAGAAGTAATGTTAGACCACTCAGAGACCACTCTAATGTAATTTAGTAAAGCATAGCGAACGGGAAATCCTCTTTTCCCTACTACCCGGTCACTTTACAGTCGAGCATACCCTCCTGTGCCTCCTGCCTGCACCCAAAGCACAGTCAGTCCAAGTCTGCTCCCTTGGCAGCTCCTTTTGTTGTCATATTAATGTCAAAAGATTGCACTTGATCATGAATTGTGGAATTGTTGAATGGTTAAATGGTTGAATTGTGGAATTGTGAAAATGTTTAAATGTGTTCAACTGCGTGTTTGCCACTTTACACATTGCACACTTATCACTCACTCCTTTAAGCGCCTGTGGGCCGTTTTTCAAGAGACACCACGGCCCATGGAGTGGCATTTTCTGTGGGAAAGTTGCCACACTTTGCCCACTACAGAATGGGTGAAAGGATGAGCCATGAGTCGTCATCATCGTGTGGGTGTAATCACAACAACAACAACCACTGTACCTCTTCATTTGACGAACATGGGAAAATATTTTTGGTAGACAGTTTAACTGCTCGCTTGACTGCAATTTCAAATGCAGTGCCAACATTCACACCCAATTCAATTGTAATTCTATGCAAATATTATTGCAAAAAAAAAAATATATCGACATAACTTTGTTGATTCACCCGTAATCAGTCACAGCTATCGTCTGGCTTTGCTGTCTAAAAATAGCAAGTCCAAAGCTTATATTTATCAGACCCAACAAAGGTATTACTGACCTAAGCTAATTTCATTTTTAATGGGTGCACATAGCACACAGTTTGCAGTAGGTTGGGAATGCCAGAAAAGGTGTCAAAAGGGTACAGAAAAATACTAAATTAAAAATTACCTTTTAGAAATAAAGTTATATATTGGAAAATAGTTTATAACTCAAGTCAAGAAATAATACACGTAGGAATTAAGTCTTTTAAATATATTAAAAACTGATTATTTTCCACTTTACTTCAACAGAAAAATTTAACAAAAATGTTATAAAATTAATCAAATCAAAATATTCTATTTAACAAGGCTAAACATTAAATTCTTATATTTCTATGCCTTACTAAATTAAATAAATTTATTTAAGTCTTTCACAAAATTCTTCTTTTCATACTCTTCTAGAGTATTTCCTTTAACTGCCTTTTATACACTCCCTAGACCAATCTAGAGCAGTTTAAAAACCTTTAAACTAAGTTAATCAAGTGCTTAGAACAAAACATTCAACTCAATTCAATGCAAACTGTTGACAATGAGAGCGGAAACTGTAAATGGAACTGCGGTTGGTTACTCAGAAACAGCATCGATGATGCGGTTAGCGGGGGAGGAAGCTAAGCTAGTTTAACCGTTAGATGCGAGCTAATTTAATTGCAGTTCAATGAGAAGGGGTGCTAGGTGGATGGACGGGAGTCAGAGGGGTCTCTATGCGCACTTTCAATGGCATTTCCTAGTGCCCCCCCCTTCATGACTTGGCTGGAAACTTGTTGAAATCGCACAGTGATTGCATATAAATATCGTTTAATTACTGGCGTCTAAATCTACACACTGTAATTAAATGCAACAATTTGCGATTTAAGCGCCCTTCAGTAAACTGTTGTCGATTTAAACGTTGCAATTAAATGGCAATTTATTAAATAGACCGATAAATAGTGAGGGCTTAAGAAGAGCAAACAGAGAAGGAAATAATTATGCAATTAATAAAGGAAATGACAGCAAATTTAACTTTAAGACAAAACAATTCCATAAATAAATTTATAACTCCATAAGAAAATAAACAAAAAAAAAAATCTGCATGAATTAAAAGCTTAAAATACACATTTTTAATAACACGTAATCCCATTAGGAATTTATGTTTAGAATTTTAATGCTATTAGACTATAATAAGCCATAGATATATAGTCTTAAGACCCAAGTCAGTGCTAAAATTCAATTGAATACAAATGGATGCTGAGAACCGGTTATAGAATTTCCATATCTTTAAAACCCCTCAACCTCAGGCCCTGTCGTGGTTGTCATCGATATCCTATTGATATTCATTCTCGTTCGCCAACTTGTCATTATGTCAGCGATGTTGAGCAATCCACTAAACTAAAGTAATGTTATAATCAGATAGAGGCAACATTATAATTACAATTAGAATTACATTTACACTTTGTTTGCATTTCATTGTTGTCGTTGTTGTTTGGCTCATAAAAAATGGCAATCACATTTGCATTACATGATTTTCATACTCATTCACAATTACACTACCAATCACAAACAAAAACAGTAAAAAACACAAATCACAATCACATTTACATTATCTTAACTGGTCACAGTCAATGCAAATTAAATAGAATAGTTCATCATGTAATAATACTCCATGAACTGCGCATTTTCAATTCGATTCGCGTTCTCCCGACACCTGTCATTTCTCCCCTCTTCCCTCCCCTTCCCTACCCCCTTTAACTGTCTCCTTCTCTGTCCTTCTCTGTGGTAGACTTCAAACGTTGCCCTGGGTGCGATCGGCCCTCGACCGTAACATCCAAGGGCCATCAAGGCCCCAAATGAGTTATATTTTCAGCTAAGTAATCTACGTGCAGGCGTCAAATTTTATTTATGGCTAAAACGCAGTTAACAAAAGTTGGGCTAACAATTTTAAATATTTTTTAGAGTGCTTTACAAAAGTAATCTGCAGTTTTATAACACATCTCCATGTCTTTATTGAATCAGTTACTGAAAAAAACTTGGAAATAATATTAAATAAAAAGAAAATATCTTTAATTATTAATCTCATTGTTTTTTTTATTATTATAATTATAATTATAATTATTATTATTATTATTATTATTATTATTATTATTATTATTATTATTATTATTATTATTATTATTATTATTATTATTATTATTATTATTATTATTATTATTATTATTATTATTATTATTATCATTATTATTATTATTATTTTTATTATTATTATTATTATTATTATTATATTATTATTATTATTATTATTATTATTATTATTATTATTATTATTATTATTATTATTATTATTATTATTATTATTATTATTATTATTATTATTATTATTATTATTATTATTATTATTATTATTATCATTATTATTATTATTATTTTTATTATTATTATTATTATTATTATAATTATTATTATTATTATTATTATTATTATTATTATTATTATTATTATTATTATTATTATTATTATTATTATTATTATTATTATTATTGTTATTATTATTATTATTATTATTTTTTTTTTATTATAATTATAATTATTATTATTACTATTATTATTATTATTATTTTAAATTGTATTTCAATTTTTTTTAAACAAAATTTAATAGAAAAACTCTTAAGCTATTAATAGAAAATTCAATATTTTATTGTGGATTTTTACAATATTTTTTTTATATAGTTAAAATGTAAAGTATTTTACGTAAACTGTATTTGTAATTTAAATACAGCTTATAATAAAATTTCAATATTTTTGCAAGTAATATTTTAGTCTTCCTTATAAAATTTTTAATGTTTATCTATAAAAACTTTAAAGACAAATCCATAAAATACTTTCTCTACATTCCTTTTCTTTTATTGGTAACTTCTGCATTGATTTTCCATCATTTATTTACTCGTGTTCACTTGACTGCCTCTTAAAAAATAAAAGAGAGCAGAAAAGTATTTATTTCTTGTCGCAATGCGACATTCGCATAAATTGCCGAATGTCAAAGCTGAAGGAAGCAAAAAAAAAGAATTTTTTGGTTTGCCGTAATATTTGATTAATTTCCGAGTGGCCGTAACGATTTGCTATCCAAGGAAATTGAAAATGGATAAAAATCTACAGAGGAAAACTTGTAACTGTCAAGGGGACTTACAACACGGTCTAATTGTTTGCTTTAAGTAACTTTAAGTAGCAACTGTCCAGTTGAGTTGGCTTTAAAGTACAGACAACTTCAAGCTAAAAGGCCAAAAGCAGACAGAGTCAAAGTAAATCAGGTCAAAGTAGCTAAAAGCCTCACAAACTGGGTTAAAACAGTTGGTAAAAAGCTTTACCAACCCAACTAAAGTCCTGTCTTTAACCTCAACAGCGACTAATAGACAGTCTATATTTAGTCACTGGGTTTTGTCAATTTATAAACTATTCCTTGGCATTGGCAATTATGAAATTCCAGGCTGTAACTATCGACGCTTTATAATTTTTATCACATACATTTTTTATCGCAAATATCACAACTTCATCAGCAATCACAACGCCAACAACAGCAACTAGGCAACAAGCCAGCGGACAATTAGCCATAAAATTAGCTGCAAGTTGGCCAAAGGAATGTGACGGCCAAGGCAAATTGAAAACAATTTAAGTTATTTGCATATAAATGCAACTTAAGACACTGCAGCAACAGCAACATGAGCAGCAGCAACATCTCAGTTGCCACTGCAACAACTGCCGCATATTGGCCAAGTTAACATGTTTGCTGCTCTTCTAAAAGGTAGTTCGATTGGCTGTAAGAAGAAAGCCTATTTTAGTCAGGCGTGACTAGCGTTTACCCTTTAAACTATTAAAACTATAGTCAATAAATTAATAGAAAACAGTATAAACAGCTTAAATAAATCCTTAAATTTGTATTAAATTTAATTTTGGAGCTTGGCTTATTATTTAAATATTAAAAACTATTTTTCCTTGCATTCAAAACTCTACAAAAATTTTTCTTTAAATTTATTTTCTTTGCCCTAAAAAGTTTGTTTTAAAATGTTAAAACAAATCAGTATTCTAGAATTTATATAGCACACATAGCGACTATTTCTATGAGCTCATTTTCAGAATTTTTATGAGTACAGGGTATTAAAACTGGCGTGTTGCTACCGCAAATCGCGATAATGTTAAATGCATTGGCGTTTTATCAACGCAGGAATATCAATATTGATATAGTCGCACTCAAAGCAAGAGCAAAAGAACTTGGCAACAAACAGAAGAACATACACACACACTCACACACACTCACACATACACCTATTTATATATCATTTATGATCTGCAAAAAATTTACAAACGACATAGAAAATGAATTAAAATTTATAAAAAGCTAGGAAAATTATTGGTTACTCTATAATTGTTAAGAAAAAACTGCAGCCAACGTTAAAACTGCACTTCACGCTTAATTTCAGTTGACAACAAGAAAAGAAAGAAAGAAAAATAAAACGGAAATTTTTCTACACATTTCACATATTTTTTGTTGCTCACTGTTTTGTTGTTGTTATTAATTTCCGACATAATTGCAAAGCGAACAGAGGAAAGAAGAGAGGAGAGAGCAGAGAGCACAGACTAGCCGACTGGTTATGACAGCAGCTGGGTGGGAGGGAGACAGCAAGAGGTGCGGCTGGGAGCAGTGGGAAGGTGCAACAGTGACAGCTGCAAAAATTCAACGGCAACTGTGAAGCATTTGAATAATTTGCAATTAAACTGCAAAACTGCAAACGGCAAAATTGCCATGAAAAAAACTGCAGAAAAAAAATTAAAGTGAGAAAAAAAATTCGCTTTGAAAGCAACTGTGAATTTAAGTCGAGTAAACTAAACTGTCGGGACATTTCTTTTAAAAGCCTACACACCGTGGCGTATGCGTAATATGCTATTTATTTTGTGTATTTTGAGCGAGTAATGTGTTGAATTTTTAGATTTTAGAAACTGGATTTCTTGGCCAAAGTCGAGAATCCATCAGCTGTCCACGCTGCACTTCAAGTTGTTGTTGATTTTTGCTGATGAAGACAGCAGACGAGACCGGTCAAAAGCAACACCCAACTGTGTTTCCAATTAAACGCCGCTCAGCCAAAGCAACAACACCAGTAACAACAACAGCTCCTCCATAGAGGAGTCTTCATCAACGTCATTTGTATCTGTTAGATGCAACAACTTTCAGTTTGTTTTACGGTTAACTTGTCAGTCGCGTTGCCTCTTCTGTCAAAGAGTCAAAGAAATTGAACTTGAATGTTTATGTGGCAGTCGCTTTAAATCATCATGGGGGGCCTGGTCTCAAAACACACGCCACTGCCCCTTTCACAGCCCCCCTTTCAGGCCCCTTTAATAAACTGACCAGTCTGCGTTCAACTGCGAATTCAACTGTCAACGTGTTGTCAATCAATGCGAGCTGATGAAAAGCTGTTTAAAAGCAGTTGATTGATTGCTAGTTTTACATTTCGAATAATTAAATAATTTACTTAACAATAAAAGTAAATTAAACTTATGAGAAATTAAATTTTGGGGAAAGAAAACTGTGCTTCAAAATATATGAAATAAATTTGAATAGAACAAGACACAGATCGAGGGGTTTATATACGCTTAAGGGCAAAAACCTGACAAAAAATGGCAAAATTATAAGGTAAAGCAATACAGAGTCATTATAATTGTATAAAATTGTATTCCGAATCCAACTCGGTTGAGCTTTGACAGAGATAATCTAGATAAAAGACTTTTTGGCCAAAGAATGTTCCAAGATTTCTGTCTTTCTTATAACTTTTTTATCTTAAAACTCTCTCTTGTCTTTTTCTAAGATCTAAAATTATCCAACTATTTTTTTTAGCCTAATGTTAAAAAGAAAACCACTTTTAGTTGTTTTGAAAAACACTCAACAAATTTGATTGACATCTAAACTGATTCAATGAATTTTATAATTACTTTATTGTTAACTTATAAATAGATCAGCTAAATCATTAATTCAGATCACTGCTAATAATAGCAGAATGCGTTTATTACCAACTTCAAACTCGTGTCAAACTAATGACTTTTTGGCCAGTAAACAGAATTCTGTCAATCAATGACATTCAAGACACAATGCTCGTGATTTATGTTAGCTTTGTGCTCAGTTTGACACTGATTCAAGTGCACACAGCCACCAATCCGAACAGTAAGTTTAAGTAAACCAATTCCCAACTAAATAAACTATTATTTAAATATGTTTACAATAGCATTACGTGGTAAATTCACCAAATTATCCATTGAATCGGACAACAAACTCATATCGAACTTTAGGGGCTGGTTAACAACAGAAAACACTCTCTGCGTGGACTTAAATGTGGAGGAGATCATTTTGGCACTACGTACTACCATAACCGTTAAGTACAAAATTGAGGATTCTCAGAATTATCTAACACTGTTGAACTATGACGTTGATAACTGCAAAAGTTTCAAGGAAATTATGAAAGCGGGTCTAACAAACATCTGGTCTCGAAATATACGAAAGTATGGCAACCTTAGCACAGCTTGCCCAGTTAGACCTGTGGGTATAATCGACTCATTTTTACGCTGCTATTTATTAAAGTTTCTTTTATAATAGGGCTACTACAATCTAAGAGGTTTCCAACTGGATGAGAAGAGTATACCAGTTTTTATGCGACCGGGCATTTATCGTATAAAGGTTTTAAGCTATAGTGGCAAAGGAAATAACAGTGCGAGTAACAGGCTCAAAACGCGTCGTTTGATTACGTCTTTTACAGTGGATATGAAACTATATTAAATTTAGTTTTAAAATTAGTATTTCAGTGTTTTTTATTTAAAGGGATTTTAATCGAATTCTCTGCTTAAACACGAAAATACTCTCTGCATTTTTTCGCGATTAAATGATTAAAATCGGTCTAGAGATATTACAATGTGTAGTACTTGCATTAAAACACGTTGAAACAAAAACAATCTAAGCATAATCCAGCATACATCTGTTTGTCTGTATGCGAATACACATACGAAAGACAATTATTATGCATATACATGTATGTATGTATGTGTGTATTCAGCGCGGCCAGCGACTGCGGGCAGCGCTGCCGCCACGCAAGCAACGAAAACATTCAAACATGTGCTTGTATGTTTCTGTTTCGCTTGCACTCATACATGATATTGCATTCGGTTATCAATATTGCAACGCTTCTAGTGTTCTTGTTTATAGTGCGATTTCAATGCGCCTTTCAGGATAGTTTGATATAGTAAGTCTTCACACGAATTATAAATTACAATAGTGTACTATATTAAAGAATGCCTAAAAACGGAGCGAAAGTTGAGAATTTTTATTTTATTAATTGTGGGAAAATGGGGCGTGGCAGTCCAAAAATTTAAATGTCAATGCATTTACACTGTCACTAGGAACCTCGATACCAAAATTGGTGATTCTAGATGCAATAGTTATTGAGATATTCGCCCAAAACACCAATTTGTTCCGAGGTGTGTCTAGTTTTTTTCTCATTGTGGGCGAATGGGGCGTTGCATCGAAAAAAAAAAGATTCTTGTATTGACTGACTAAATATCTGATCGATTGAGACCAAGCTCGAACTTGTAGCTCTTACCATCTCTGAAATCTGTTTGTTCATACGGACAGACGGACAGACGGACATGGCTATATCGACTCGGCTTGTGATGCTGATCAAGAATATATATACTTTATGGGGTCTGCCACGCCTCCTTCTGCCTGTTACATACATTTTCACAAACCCAATATACAAATTTAATTTAATGGCATTTTTTTCGGGGGGTTTTACTTCGATTTTTCATATATAAAACTTATTTATATTAATTATTTAATTTTAAGAAATATATTTAACCTCTTAAACTATTTCCATTCCATGTCTTCTATATATAATTACATTTACTTTCCTTTTGCTGACCTTTTTTCCTACCAACTCACTCAACTTTGCCTCTTTTCGACTTTCCCTTCTAGTTTATCCTACTTTTCTCAAGGCTTTTCCGCTCCCCAACCGAAACGAAGCGATACAAAAGTTTTGTGCAAATTCCTTACAGTTTTCTGAGTTTATTTCCACTGACAGGAGCAGCTGGCGCTTTGGCAATTAGTTTGGATTCCAAACTTGTGAGCTGCTTGTTGGCGGTCAGTGTGAAATTTATGCACGCCTTTAACTAATTGCATAATAAATTCCAGTGAATTTATTGTTAAGAATTTATCCTTTCTGGCTGGCAAAACAAATGCTTCTAGGCCACTTAATAAACGTCAAACAGACTGACACAATAACTGACTTATAGTCTGTTTGAGGGCGTGTAAAAGCAGTGGGAAAACGGCGGGGAAAACGGCGGGGAATACGGCGGGGAAAACGGCGGGGAAAACACAGCGGGAAAAGTGAAAACCCGAAAACTGCAATGCTTACGTGTCTCCTGCTCTAATATATTGCCATAATTGCTATAAGCTGTGGGTGTTTTTCACTTTTTTCAGTTTCAGTTCCCCCCTTTAAGTTATGAGCTGCACTTACTCAGTTATCCATTTCGGGGGAAGTACAAGCGATATTTTATTGTAGTTTAACTGAAAAATAAGTAGATAAATTAAAAGTTATTACGTGCTGTTGTTTATGGTGTAAGTTTTTATACCCTGTAGTCATTTAAAGTGTTTCAAAAGTGTTTAAATTAAGTGTGTGCTCAATTGATTAAAGGCAAGTGGAGACTGAGCTAATTTTCACTAAATTAAATTAAATTAATCGGTGTTAAATTAAATTAAAAAATTATTAATTATTACAGAGTATTCAGATATGTATTAAAATAATTTTAGCAAATTTTATTACTTTAGTTTAGTTATTAAAATTAACTTAACTGTTGTAAAAATGAAAGCCTTTTATATAAATTCTTCTAAATGTCTCTTAAGTATATCCAACAGTCTAAAAATCAATGCCAAGTCAAATATTATGTGTTATAGATTTTTTTAAGTATTTTCTAAAAATTTGTTTAAACAATAAATTAATGTCTAAAATAAGCTAAATTAAATTTAAAGGGGAATCATATAGAGTACTTAATTTTAAAAGTCAAATATTTTGGTTTACAAATATATTAATATATTAAACTTAAAGGGAATCTATTTACCTACTGTACAATAAAACAAAATTAACTAAATTTAATAAACAATTTATTACTTATTTGCAGGTTACCACAGTTTACGGTCAATGCCACGATTATTTACCTCCTGATGGTGAGTAGAGCTAACCAAAATATATCTAATTTATAAATTATTGTAAAAGTCATGTATCAGATTGCTAATGATATAATAATTATTAGTAAACAACTGTGGAGTCCCATATAAATACTATCGAAATTAACCGCACGATTTATAAGCTGGCAATTTGTTTGTGGTTTTTTTTGTTGTTGTTGTTCTTTTTATATAAACTGCGTTTTTGTTGATTGATACAATCAACAATATTTGATGTATATCAGCGTAATGTATACATTCCATTGAATCACAGGTTACATCATGACACAAGTTATATCATTGTAAACAAGCTCCTAAGAAGCAGTCAAGTAAATAGAACATTATAACGACAACCCAACCCATTTCTATACGTTCCATTGATAAGTAAATCAGGCAATCAGACAATCAAAACTATGCGAAATATTTTATCTGAATTATTTGGCATTGCCCTAAAAAATCGATACAATAAATATGTACATAATGTCGGCCGATAAGTGACACTTGCTCTGGCCCTGAGCAAATATTTGCCAAATTTATCAAAAGACAAGCAAAAGGAAGAGCAACTCGACTAGCAGTTACCCTAATTATGACTTTAAATTTCTACCAGTAGAGTTGTTTATTTGCTGCTTAAACCCTCGTGAACTTTGAACCTGTTTTTTATTGACTACAGGGTATATACGGCGCATATGAGTTCAGCTGAATTTTCAAGCAAATAATTATTAAATGCCAACAACTGTTTGCTAATTAAATTATACTGTTTTTGCCAAAGCTCTTTACATGTTCATTTCAAATTCGCATTTATTTGCCAGTAATAATTTTTTTGTTTCTTCCTCTTTGACTTTTTCTCATATTAATTTATTTTACAATCAATTTTAAGTGTGCCCCCGGGCGAGTACATATATATATATATGTATATAGTATATGTCTTGGGGTTCGACTCTGGATGTCTCCGGTTGTTGTTAATGTGCCGAAATAAATAACTGAAATGTCTGAAATTCCATGGGCATGAAACAACTTGTCGATACTTGTCTTTACAAGTTCCGTTTAACGTTATTTTTCACGTTTTCTTGTTTATTTTTGGTACAGAATTTTAGCCAAGCAAAATAACTGCCGCCTGACTGACTCTCAACTCGTCTTTATTTATTCTAAATGAACTTTTAACTTTTCTTTTTTTTTTTAATTTTTTTTTTTTTTTTTTGTGCAAATTATTTTGGCATGTGCTTCTTGGCTGAGTCGTGCCTCGAGCTGCTTGAATTGTTCAACACTTGAAGTGTTTTCTGTTTATTTCAAGTATTTTCTGAACGATGCCCCTCCAGGCATCTCGGGATGTGTGAGAAATGTTTGTGCCACTCTTACTTGAACTTCTTCACTTCATCAGCTCTTCAGTTCTACAGTTCTTTAGCACAAATTGGTCAATTAAGCAAAAATGCCTTTCACCACATTTTGGCCAACTACAACTGATCATTGGCCATAAGAGAAACAGTTTAAATTCAAAACTTACTAAGACAAAATAAGGTTTATTTTATTTAATTCAAAACTTACCAAACTTCTCTTTAATGTTGGCTTAAAGTCCTTTAGTCTGACAGCTGGCTATACCAAATTTATTTAGAACTTTATTTACAACTTTTATGGCTTACTTAATGTTTATTTTATAGTTTATAGCGCAATAAAATATAAATTATTATATAAATTACACTTTTTTATAGCATCCCAAACACAAGAATATAAATCAAATTCCACTACCAGTTTACTATACCACAAAAGCTATAGATTTGAGCAGAGAAAGTCGGCGACTGGAGGGAATTATCGATGAGGCAAACTCTTATAGGTATCATCTATTGAACTGGTGGAGTTGACATTTAATAAAGCTAATGCAAAGGGGTTTGTTATTAATGCCAAGGGGTTAATTATACTGTGTACGCCATGTACACAAAAGACCCTGTACAGCCAGGTAATAAGTAATAAGCGTGAGCTGTGCAAATAACTGAACAATCAAGGGCCGAAATTAGCGGCACTTTTTGTGGAGCTTAGCAGCATTTTGATAGCGCCTCTGATTGGCGCCAGACACTTGGCCACGATAATAATCAGAAATGAGTGAAATACCCCTTACAATGGCAAACACACACCTACAGTGATGACTAACAATGTGCGACGACAGCTAAACAATCAAATGACTTAATTTGATTACAATCATAAACACACACGACGTGGATCAAAACAATATGGAAATTTACCTGGAATTCAAATAAATCTACGTCTTGAATATGAGTCAATTCAAGGCAGATATGTGCCACATAGCACATAACATTTAGCCAAAGAGTTGCTCTTATCTATAAATACATAAATAAACGAATTCTGATACTTAAACAATTTCGCCATGTCATTCTGACAGCTTGTAAGCGAATTTCATCAGTTTGCGATATCTGAGCATTACAATTCGCATTATACGATATGTTTATGCCAATTCTTAGATAAATATGTATTGGATAACAAGTGTTTTTTATCGGAATTTCACTGCCATTTGTTGTAAATACTGTCGAAAGTAAATTTCGTCGCGATCAGCTGAAATTTTCATCATGTTTCATTGTTTTACACACAAATACAAAGCAAGTTATGTAAACAACATTAACAGCGTCACTTTAACAGTTTTAACAGAACTTCCTGTAACTAAATACTCCATTAACTCTCTTGTAATACTCTCCAATTTCCAATACTTCTTACACTACTCAAAAGTAACTAGACTTTCCCACAGTGAAACTAAAGTTTTTATAGTCCAAAATGATTGTAATCATTTGATAAAAAGTGATTTACATAGTAGGTAAATTGCATGGTGAGAAAACGGCTAAAATTATGCAAATTGAGTTAGGGCAGCAACCAAACCAGAACGAAGGCGCAAACCACGTGGGCGTAACCCAAAATTGCAATTTTCGCTCTGCAGATCAAATCGTCAGATTGCATTGCATTCGGTCTCCTCGCTTTTGTCGGGAAATTTCGAGTTGTATAATAAATAAATTTAGTTGTTGGGTATATAAGACAGTGGGAATTTATAAAATTCTTTCTTTCGTTGCCTTTAAAAGCTCTGCATTGGTTTATTATCCCAGACTTTTACTGACTCACCTCGATTGACCATCACGAGCAATCACCTTTATAGCCTTGCACCTGCTCTACTAATTGCACTCAGTTAACCTACCTCCCATTAATTAATCAAATTATAGACAGAACACATAGTTTTTGGCTGGGTAATTAGCTTGTGACAATAAGTTTGGAAAAGTTGTTCAAAAGAAGGGTAAATTAAGGAGTTTAGGTTTTATAAGATATACAAAAAGTGTACAATATTTGGGAAACTGTTTTATGAAAGTTCTTACAAACTTCTTTACACAGTATATTCCTCCAACTGTTTTCAGATTAAGTTATTCTCAAACTTATTCAAAGAGCATACAAGTAAGACAGTTTTCATAATAGATGCTGATGGTTGGTCTACAAAATATTAACAAAAAATGTTGAAAACAGTTTTTCGTACAAAGGAGTTCTCAAGACTCTGGAAAAAGGTTTAAATATAATCTAAAACAGTTTGTATTTTGTCGAACAACAGCTCTAAACAATTTTTATGAGTGTATTTTAATATTTGTAACTCCAAAAGGCTTTGATACTTGGTCTATACACATCACACATAACACTTTTTAAATATTATTCTCAGAAAACCCACTTAAAAGAGCATTTTCTATGCGGTTTCCCCCCGGTTTGCAGCTTTCTTGTGGTGCTTTGTGCTATTTATTAACTTTTACAGTTTGTTATTAGGTGTTGTAGTTACCTGCGGCTGTGGCATACCCGAAAAGGTACCCACAAGCGTGCGTCTTATCAACAAATTATTTCAAAACGTTAATTGAATTGTCAATAGATGGTGAACCGTTTTGGTGTCTGGGCATGTTGCCTTTGGCAACAAGCCAAATGATACCAACAACACGAACAAATTTCTAGATATACCCATAAATGTATACATACTCATTTCATATGGTACTAGTACCTCTCTGCGTATTGCCACTATAAATTCCATGGGCTTCAGATATATACATATATATATATATACTTATATATGTAGGTATGTCTGGAAGTGTGGCGTGTATTTTACTCTTATTGCATTTGTCAGATAAGAAACGTTGAAGCGCTGCGTGTTGCCAACCTGATCAGCTAAACTTTTCGTCTAAATGTTAATAGTACTCATAGCTGTATGTTAATATCTGTACCTGTAGTGCCCTGTAGTTCCGCAAAATCTTTTGATTGGTCACTAAACTGTTTTTTTTTTTATGTTTTTGTTTTTCAATTTCATTTGTTGTTGTTTATTGGGGGCCTGTTGAGCGGAAAGTTTTTGTTATTCAACTGTTGTCGCGTTTCAAAAACGTGTGCGACGATAATACCAAAAAAAAAGAATTTATATATATATTTGATCAGTTATATATCAAACGTGTATTGCTTACAGTGATAAATGACTCGTTTGGTTGAGTTTATAATTACCAAATTGTTGTTGAAAACTTCCGCCATATCCTGTAATGTTTAAATGGGGTAGCTACGTTCAAAAACACTTGAGATTTCTAGGCGCCAGTTCGACTTATCGACTGACCCACAGAACAACAACCAGCACAACAACAACATGGCATAGATATATAGTTACAGTTGGGCAGTTTGTCGGCTCTTATCGTGATATGAGATATGATATGATCCCAGTGCTGTCACAATTACTGTTCTGCCGCCTTCACTGGAATTTGAAATCGAAATCGAAATCGAAATCAAACAAAAACAAAAAAACTTTGTAAAAACTTAAGACCCAGCTGATGTGCAAGTACTTGATTTATGCGTCGGCATATTTGATTGTAGAATTATTAGTTTTATTTCTCCTCAAATTGTTTTTCTTTTTGCCTTAAAAGGCTTTTTCTCTCTTGTAAAGTTTGCCGGATCTCTGGCAACGATTTCCGCTTACAAACATTCCTTATAACTATCAGAGTTCCTCTCTCTCTCACTCACTCACTCTCTGCCTCCCTCTCGTTCTCCCCTTCTTTATCTTTTCATCCTCAGCCCCTGTGTGCTATTTCCAATATGCCGCTATTGACTCTGCTAATGTCTGCGCAAATATTGCACTTTTTTCCACCTCCCTCTCCCACTATGCCTCTCTCCCCCTTCCCTCACTCTATCACTCTCTTTTATTCTGTCTGTCTCTATTTCCATTCTTTGCTTGATTGACTACACAGCGATTCCGTCTGTTTCTCTGTCTGTCTGTCTGTTCCTCCGTCGCTTCGTCCGTCTGTTCCTTCGTCTGTCTGTCTGTCTGTCTGTCTGTCTGTCTGTCCGTCCCTGTTCTGAGGTTGATGGCTTGTCGGTTCTGCTGATAAAACAAATAATGCCCAAGTCACCTATAATTGTTACCATTATGTGCGAATACCTTTGTGTCTTTTGGGCACTGTAACTATTTATCAAATTGATGATTAAGCTATTTTTTAGTTACTATAAGCTTTGTTTAGTCTAACTATTCTTTATAACAATGATATTTCCAGAAAATTAACAATATTTCATAATAACCTACAAATTAATATTTATTTTTAAGAGAGCACGCTAAAAGTTACTTTTAAGCTTGTGTAAATCTTTACTTAAATATTCGAACTGGAAATTATTATGTTAATTGAATTTAATATTATTAAAAAAAATAAAGTATTGTTTTAAATAAAATATATAATGATAAATAAAAGTATAGTATTCTTTCCCATTTTTTATACGTCAATCAGACAGTTTAGTTTTATAAATAATTATTATTTTTATCTCATTTCTTAAAAATTTTTTTTTTCAAGTTTCAAAAACAGTTTTAAAGCCGCATCGTACAGCCACAGAAAATTATTACAAAGAAATTTCCTAATTGTGCCTTAATAAATTTAGACTTTATAGTTATTATTATACAAAAATTTTAAATAAAATATGAATATAATTAAATTAATGTTCTTACATTTCTATTTAATAGTTTCCAAACTATTAAATATTATATATTTATAGTCTATACTCTTTTACTAACAATTAACCTTCATAGTTGATGAAATATAGTTCTTGGCTACCATTTCATATGACTCCATTTATTTATACCACCTACCAATTGATTTCATCACTTATTTTATCTTTGACCACACGTATTTCAACTCAAATTACCCAATTTCATTTAGCAAAATTTGGAATGCCCACAAAATATATGAAATCTGTTGTGATTATCAAAGCAATTATCATTTCCATTTATAGCGCTCACTCACTTATTGTTGGTTTTTCTCTAGCTCTCTTTAGTTCTGCTTTTCTTCTGCCACTGCCTCTTTTTCACTCTCTCCCTGTATTCCTTAACTTGGCCCATCCCTTGCTATCATATCTGAGAGCTTATAAATACCACAATAATTTGCCAATCATCCAGTTCATATAAATAAAATAAATTCCATTTCTTTTTTCATGTGAAAATAAAAACGACATTGGCTATTTGCGTGGCGTCTTATCAAGCAGATGCCTATTTATATAGTCATATAGATAGATCTGATAAAAAAAAGTAATATCTTACACTCCTATCTAGGCCAGAAATAAATAACAAAAAATATTATTTAAAGGTCACTTGAATTTCGCATGCAAATGGAATTTTTTTATGGAATGTTTGTCTGTCTGTCCCATTGTGTGATTGTGATAACAGTTAACTAAAGTCTGGCCATGTAAATATTATGGTAACTGCAACTGTGTCGCCGGACTAACGGCTCAAGTCCCCAAGGTGTAATTACAAAAAAAAAAATTTTAAAAATTGCGCATGTGTTTCAAAAGACATTTAAAGTGTCGACAACAATTACGATTTGCTTTATTAAATTTGCTTTGTAATTATTTATATATATTTGCAATACCCTGTAGCTTATAGGGGGTTAGGAGTTTAAGATGTATATATTTAAAAAATAAATTAATTAGTTGAATTTTTAGGGCATCTGCTTGTAAAGCAGTCTTAATAGTTATCATATAAATTTATAAATAAATTTCAGTTTAAAATTCCTGAATTTCTTTTAGTTTTTTATACAAATCTGCAATCTCAAGTCGCCACTCCTTGGCATTCTTAGCGGTTTATCGATCTTTATAGTAATTATAATTTGTACAATCATAAATGCTATGCAAACATTAGATTTATCAGTTATTGGCAATGCTGTTGGACCTGTCAGTTTGGTATTTGCCGGTTAACCGTTCACTGTTGACTGCTTTGCTTTGTTATCAGTCACCTCGATTGCCAAAAGCTGCCCAAATACTACGACTACCACTGGTCGCAGATCTTCAGTAGTATAGTAAGTAGTAACTCCCACACTACCCCCCTCTGTCTCCTCTACAGACTTAAGACCTGGCAGATATCAGTTGTATACAGCTGTATGTGTGTGTGCGTGTGTGTCTTGTAATCTTATCAAAGCCAACACTGGCTGCTCTTATTGATTAACAAAAAGAAAACGAGTCTATAGAAATAAGTAATAGATACGTACACCCAATTGTGTGTATATCCAACTGAGTGTTTAGTGCCCCCTTTCATGCCCTTTTTCAGCAACTGTCAATTGAAACTGGCGCTAATAAGACTGACAATTATATTTGTTTTATTATTATTATTATATTATACACTTTTGTTGTTATTTGTTATAATAATAAATTGTATATAGTATTGTTATGATTATGGCGCACTCCTTTTACCAACTTCAAGTATCGATATCTGACATGCCGCCTTGTCATGCCACCGTCTCCCTCTCTTCCCCTTACTCCCACTGCTTTGTACCTGTGCTGTAGATGTTGATAATGTTGTGGGTGGCATTGAATGACAACGACAGCAATAGCGACGGCGACTTTAGCCAACTTACACTGTGCGAAATTGTGGTCAATACTTGGCCAACACTTAGATAGCAGCCAGTCTGCTCGTTTTGGCCAAATAGCACGTTTTTGGGCAAGTTTATTGCTGCGCACTTCGATAAGCTTTTCTTGTTTTGCTATTTGGAATGCCATCAATATCAAAAGATAATAGCATTAAGGTTATTCGTGAAAAGTTAAGCAGCGATAAACTCACACACGTGTCCTGAGTTGAATATTTAAATAAATAAAGCAAATAAAATTAGTTAAATGCTATAAAAATGTTATTTATGTATATATTTATATAAATTATCTTATTACAAATAAACAGCACTTTTAGCCCAATTCGAATTATGTTAACTGCCATACACATTACTCATTTTACTGCCCCAAATGATGCAATGTCCAAAACATGCACAAAACTCCCAAACTTTCGCTTTTGTTGGCACACACCCACCTGTCAACACACACACACATACACAGATGCACTTATGTCAGCTGCAGTGACCCAGTTTTGAGAGCCTGGTCATAACTGCCAAAAGCACAACAGGAAGCAGCTTTTGGAGCTCTTATTGTCTGCTCCCTTTTTTATTATCAGCAGCCAAACTTCCGCTCAGTGTACAGCGCAGACTTATCCTGGTGTGTGTGTGTGTGTGTGTGTTGTGCGGTGTGTGTACAAGCGCCAGGCGGTGTTTTTTAACTAGATTTCTTTTATTTTGTTGTAGTCAAGTTGAGTTGCTTTGTTGACAAGTCAGAACCGGCTGTTTATAACGATGATTTCTGTTTTGCTGTATGGCTGTCAGGCCATCAGATACATTTGTATCTTTAGATGTTTCTGAGACTGTGTGTGTGTGTGTGTGTGTGGGAGGCATGAAACCGTTATAAACATTGGCTCTATGCGAGTGCATAATTACTTATTGTTTATTTCCTGTAACACATGCAACACAAATGCCGACCAACATGTTGACTTGGCTTAAACAAACAGTAAATGGGTCTAGACGCACTACAACCTAAAGACAGTCGACTTTTGTAATTTATATTACATATCAAATGTACCGTTAACATTGCAAAACGCATTTACTGTTATCTCGGGAGGGGAGTTCCATGCCTCTATCGTAGTATCATATAGTTTTATACTATAACAGATATGTGGTAACATCCGCAACTAAACGTCTGACAATTTCTAGTGCCAAGTACTCTTAGCCCCCTCCCCTCCCTCTCTTGCTGTTTACTTAACACTTTGTCTATATATTTATTCAAAAATCAAAGGAAATAATAAGTTAACTGTTATCAGTCTGTGTTATTTATATACTAACTTGGCTTAATTAATAATTTCCTTTTCAATGCGATGCTGACATTCCTTTTAGATCAGCTGACTAACTGATTTATGTAATCATTCTTATTTATTATGTTAATCAGTTCTCAGTGTTGACTCTACCATTTATCGGCCCTACTTAACTGCTCCACATTCACCTCTGAAGTATTTCAGGAATTCGATAGCCAAATATGCAAAATAATTGTTCATAATTTATTATACACATACACTGCTCAAAAGGGCTTCTTAGCTATAGCAACTGATTTAATAACTGATTGTTTTCCACTTGTTTTAACAATTTTGAACTTTCTCAAACTTTGTTTATAGTTGCTTAACTTAAACACATTGCACAAAAGACATTAATTACTCGGGCAAATAGTTGAAGTTGATGAATTTGTGTTAAAAGGGTATAACAGCTTCGTTTTGCTGGGAAATACCCAGCAATTTCCTATTTCAGTTGAACGGCGAAATTTCACGAGAATCAAATCAATTAGCGCGCTTGTCAAATAATTTGTTTAATTTTGGATTAACAAACGTAACAATGTTTACGTTTTTTTTTTTACGTTTTTTTCTTCGCTTTTTTGATAAAAAGCGCGCGCGTTGCCACTAAAAAGAAATACAAAAAAAGTAGCGCAAAAAAGTAGTAAAAAAAGTATCAATAACAATAAAAAAGTAAGACCAAAAAAGTAAAAAGGTAGGAAAAAAACAAGTAAGAAAAGGTACCATAGAGCGAAACGACAGTAAAAGACCCTGTGCTTATTCTAGCGGTAGGCTCAAACCCTATGACTATGGGAGCTATAGGATATTGTGGTTCGATATAGATTAAATTTGCTGAGAATAGTTTTAATGGTACCCTACACATCATGTGTAAATTTAATTCCTATAGCTCTAGTCGATTCCAAGCTGTGGTGCTATGAAAATGCTAAGGCGTGGCAACAGTTTCAAATAAACTTGATCTGCTCGCATAGCAGACAAATTTTCATACCAAATTTGATTGCTCTAGCTCGTATAGACTCTGAGATCCAACGCTGTATCTACTCAGCTGTCAATGCTGATCGAGAATATATATACTTTATGTGCTATTAAATGCTTCCTTCGGCCTTTTACGCACGTTTCTCTTCCGACAAACCCAGTACACCCCTCTTACTCTTTGGTTACAGGGTCTAAATAAGCCCCCATAACTTTTAAGCACTGCCACACGCCATGGGAGCTCTGCACTATAATTATCTCGTCTGGTTTATGTAATTGAAACGGTTAATTTCCTGTCAGCGGCTTGTCAAACCGAGATACAGATACAGTTAGAAATGCTTAGAGTGTCTGCCGCTAGATGGCGCCACAGCAAAATTTGACCATTTCTATTTAAAACTATTCAGTCAATACAGTTCTATTTTCAGTTCGCAAGGTATTAAAAACCCATTTGTTTGGCCTAAACACTCACTACAATTCACCACAACTGTCAGCATGAATATTCATGTAGTCCAGCAAGGGCTCTATGCAAAGTACAGTACCCGATATCGTTTGCCCGTGATGTGGCTTAGGTCAGTTAGTTGGCTAGGTTTTGGTTAGTCTAACATGTCCCACTGGGCTTAGAGTGACAGAGACGATGATTTATGGGTGAACTAAGGGAACTAGTTCAAGTGAACCAGTGAAGAAACCAAAAAAGGTTTTAAAAAATATCTGAGTGGCATAAAAACTAATTT
Organism: Drosophila acutilabella; assembly: GCA_035046005.1. Taxonomy (NCBI): domain Eukaryota; kingdom Metazoa; phylum Arthropoda; class Insecta; order Diptera; family Drosophilidae; genus Drosophila; species Drosophila acutilabella. Next base: position 5,945,010 of record JAWNOK010000024.1, on the reverse strand, counting down.
AAATAATTAGATTAATACTTAATTCTATACTGATGCCAAGTTCAGCTGCAGCTGGTTCAATGAACCGAATCAGAACCAACGAACATGTGTCATATTATATTAAATAATTTAAAAATACTCCAATTTATTTCCTAATTTTGTTAAACTCTGCTAAAGTTCAGCAGTTTTTCCGCTTGATCCCACGGAAAATGCCAATGAACCGAACCAGTTCATTGCATAAGAGATTCCACCCTTTTCGATCTGATTCAGACGCCGCTCAAGTATTTACACGACATGTTAACTCAATTAAAATTCCATTGGCGATAAATGAAGTGGCTGCTTGTAGGTACATTCCCTTGTTACCAAAACAGTTTGTACACAATGTGCGGCTTGTAAAAGCACTCAAGATACAGATACTCAACTTGCAGTGCCAAAATTGTTATCACTATTTGATTTGGTTAGTTTGTGTATGAGCCACACGCAATGCCAACGACCTTGTCTGTGCTGCAGTTCAAAAGCCAGGCCAAGTTTGGGCTATCGTTGTGGCCATCATTGATTATAGCCATGTTTGTCTAAAATCTGAATCGGTTTTTAAATTGATAAAATACCTTGTCTTTATTTATTATCATTTCTTTCGCCATACGCGATACATTTCACGGCAATTTCTGCGCAATTTGCAGTACTCGGTATTATACAAAAGGCTTATAGAAATTGGTAGAACACATAATACAATTTGGACTTTGACACTACAGTTGGTCACTTTGATATTGCCGGAACTTGATGGGGGTCTTAAGAACGTACAACCAATGGAATTTCTATGAAATAACTGAGGAATTTCAAAGTGTTAAACATACAAAATTAGTCATTTCTAGCATAATTTAGTCACACGAGTTTTCGAGAAACTTTCATAAGATTAATAACAGTTTTATAGTATGAAATGAGACATAATTTAAATTAAAACACAGAGGAAGAGAAAGAAGTATAAAAAGTCAGCGGCAAAAAAAAACTCAAGCGCCTTTTGGGCAGTTGCAGAGGCGCCCTTATAAACAGGATTAAGCGATAATGAAACTGCACTTTTGAAATGCCGTCAAAAGCTGCGCTTAAGACTCATTAAAAATCCATTAAATTCGATAATAAAGAAACACTGAGAAGCAGCAGGAAAGAGGGGGGAGAAGAGGCAGGAACAGCGAAGGAAAACAAAATGAAAACACAAATTTCGTTAATAAGCTTTACACCAAAAACTGAATCGCCTGAGAAATGGAGCACTTGGCGACACTTTGCTGTAGAGGTTACTGCTACCTCCACTGCCCCCCTTTACTGCCCTATTCACCAAACAGTCGAACAAAAGCCAAAAAAAAAGAGGGGGAAAAAAAATAAATGAAATAAGTCAGACAAGTCGAGTGCCGGCCACTTAAAAGTCGCCTCATTTTTCGGTGCGTCTGGTGAGTGCATTTCGATGTTGCATATGCAAATAAATCATTCGATTCGATTCGTTTCGGGCTCGGACTTGGACGAGGCCAAGCGCTTGAAATAGCATGTGATATGCAAAATGTAGCATGCAACTTTGTATACGAAGTAAGCAACTGCTGTGCTCCTTTGTAATTAGCTTCTCATTGCAGTAATTAAATAATCTTTCAATAAATTATGATTTTATTTAATGAGTTTAATCAGCAAATATATACATTAACTTTATTTTTAACTATTTATAGTTATTAAACCAATAAAATATTTGGTAAACTATTAAACAGTTCACTGAACACTGAACAAAGGCAACTTATTTTTATAAAATATAAATATTTATTTTATAAATTACTTGTTGGCATTTCCTCTGAAATAATTGTGCATTGCACAATAAACTATTTGAAATATTCTGTGAATACTAGTTGTCCATGAATTCTATTCTGATGAATTACTTTTTGTTACATAGTATACAATTCTAAGTATTTTACTAATTCTTATGCAGTGTTAATTTTAAACTGTTGAGTCAACTGTGTGAGCATAAATAAATTAAAATTATTTAATTGCCTCATGATTTTTCAAAAGAATTTTAGATTTATGCACAATTAATTATATATTTATATGCAGCCAGAAGTTTTTTTTGTTGATATTTATACCATAAAACAATTTTTTTTATTACACATGTTTGAAGTTTTATGTATTCGTGTTTGTATTCATTTAATTACTTGAAATAAATAAATGCATTGCGACTTTTCATATAAAATAATTATTAGTTATGCAAAAAACTATGCATTAATTAGTACAAATAGTTTTAATTGTTTATTTATGTATTTTAAATATTATATTTTGCAATCCAGATTGCTTTGAGGTGTCGCGAATGCTCGACTTTAGTTTGCCCAGCCTGAATTTTTAACACCTGTGCTGACACTTATTTACCTTATATTCATAATGCTGTGAGTAACTGAAGCATTTACTGCTTGTTCAAACAACTTGGAGACACCTCAGAGTGTGTGCAAGAGTGTTTGAGTGTGTGGACAAGCAAAGCTTAAACGGCTTGTAGCGGGGCCGGCCATAAAACGTATCTACCAGATACAGATACTAACACTCACATACACACACTCATACGCTTACAGTGACTGCTACTACTCAATTGCTATTGCCCGTTGTCCGGGTGAATGACACGCTGAGTGTGCATGAATACAGGTGCGGTTGGTGGCAGCGAGGACGTACTGTAACTCAAATAAGCCACACACTGTGTCAAACATTTATCAGTTCGCCTTGCACCGATAAGAGGCAGCTACAAAGTTGCACCATGCAACGCCAAGAAGCGCAGACAGTTAGGAAGGCGTGGCCAATGGGGGGAGGGGTGGGGTGCGGGAGGCCAATGAAGTTATCAAAACTTGAATACAAAACGTTTCAGTTTCACAACTTTGTTTAATGCAAACATATAAAATTCACTTTCCGTTTATGCATCGCCGTCGCCTGCCGCGTTTTTTATATGCCACAGAATGTGTCCAAAAGGATTCGAGCTGCCCACCTGTGCCAGATGTCCCTGATCTGCCTCACCTACAGGTACTTCTTCTAGGCAGAACTCTCGAAATTTATGTTGTGCCATTAAGAAATGTCTATAAAAAAGTGAGCTTAATTAAAATACTTCGTAGCATGCGGTTCTTACCTCCCCTGTTATCGCGGGCGGTCGGCGGTCAGTGAGCTTTTCAATTTGGCTCAAATACCGCCGACAACAACAACAACAACATTAGCTGCATGCAAATTACTTGCATATAACCCATATTTATGGCCTAGGCTACAAAAAAATAAGTCATCGCCCATCGGCATCCTTTTTCCAGCCTTTAACTTAATGAGATTTCCCCAAAACGCAACAATCATAATTTTCACGCGCAACGAAGCGCACCAAATTGCCAGCCATGGGGCGTGCCTCTTGCCACAGTTCGCTCAAACAGCATTTTTTGCCATATTTTTTTGCTTTACTTTGTTTTTTTGGAACTGCCGCCAAGTCACACCCAGTAGAAATAGCCACAGTTTCTAGCTGTAAGTTCAGTTTAAAACCTTTCTTACCTACATTCATACAGGAGTCACATATTATGACACAAGGCGCACAAGGGTTAAAGAACAAATTTGCGCATGCAGATTCTGTATTACAGAAACATTAACAAAATCATAGTGAAGAAGAATAACGGACATAAGCTACGTTACTGGCGCAAACAATGCGACTGACAACAACAAGTAACAAGCGACTGAAAGCGATAGCTAGAGAGTGAGAATGAAAGTTAAAAGGGATCGCGACTTTAGACTAAAGAGAGAGAGAGAGAGCGCGGACGTCAGTGAGGCTGGAATAGAAACAAAAAAGAGGAATGCAAAACTAAAAAAAACAAAACATTGAATTTATTCAGGTTGAAGCAAGTGACAAAGCGATTGACGACAACAAGCAACACTGAAATCGATAGCTAGAGAGTCAGAATGAAAGTTAAAAGGGATCGCGACTGAAGAGAGGAAGCGCGGACGTCAGTAAGTCTAGAATAGAAAGGAAAAAGGGAAATGCAAAAACTACAAAAACAAAATTTTGAATGTATGCAGACTAAAGCAAGTGACAAAAATTTCATATTTCGGTCTTTCTCTTGTTGTTGTAGTTGTGCTCTCTAATATTTTACAGTTAATATTTTTTAGCAGCGCAGTAGGTACAGGCCGAGGCTATGCTCAGGGCACGAGGCTATGCTCTGCACAGCGCAGCTATGCATAAGAGAGGGATTTTCGACAGCGCTGCCGATAAAAGAATAACAGTGATCACCATAGCGTATAGTCAGTGGAGAGAGCTCTGCTCTGCCGCAGTGCTGCCGGCAAATGGATTTGGAAGAGCAGGCAATGCCTCGCGCTGCTTATATGCAACTTCACAGTAACAAATCAATTAGTGGCTGTCCAGCCGTCGGATGTTTAAGAATGTGCTGTGCAGATTTTGTTAAAGAGATTTAAATATGTAAAATGCTAAAAGTAAATTAGTGAATGATCAAAATAAGCGGTCTATTTCATCACACATGTAAGCACCTTAACCCAAAGAACACCACTTAGCCTTGATTTGCCCGCTGTTTTATATGGTCAGTTAAACAATCAAACTAATCACCAAAGCTTCACGATGTCAGTGATGAATTTAAAAAATACTTGATTCATTTAAGCTTTAAAGTTTTACTTTCAACTCGGTTGACATGAAAATCTCTCACTCTCACTTTTCACATCAAAATAAAAATAGAAAATGAATGACAGGTCTGAGACCCAGAACAATTTATGGCTGTTCAAACATCTTCAGTGACTTTTGTGAAGGAAATTAGGTGATAACCTTCTCCAAAACGTGACGTACTTGTGATATGGTAACACCTCAAGTCACGCACACACACCTGGCACAACACATTTGATAATGGTTCGAAAATAATTAAAATTTATATTTGGCTATAAATTTTCTATGGAAATATGCGATATGAGTTTTTTTTGGAAACAGGCGTAAATTTTGGCAGGAAACGCTAATTATGAAATTATCTAAACATTTTAAGGCTGCAATATTTATGGCCACATTTTATCTCTATGCTAAAAGGCTGTTTGGGAATAAAAGTAGCAAATAGTTGGCCAATAGTAAGTTATGCTAATTATACAGTCATTTTTAAAGCATACTTTTAGGACACTTTTGTAGCTGACAGATAGATAGATAGATTAGAGTAGAATTTATGTAGTTATCGATTTTATTTTAAATTTTTAAATGCAAATTTAAGTTGGTTACTCAACATTTCAATTGTTTAAGCCGCTTTCCTCCTGCAATCGCAGTCCCAATTGCTCTGTTTCAAGTGAGTTTGCTTTAGCCAAACGATTACAATGATTATAATGGTTACAAGCACAAGGAAATACGAAAATATTAATAATACGCCCTGTTGTGCCTTTATGCAATAACAGTTTCTTGCCCTTACTGTAAGCCATTCAGTCGTGAGTAATATGCGGCAATAAAAATTCATATTCGATACCTTGTATCGCTTGTTAATATATTAAGTTTACGCCACATTTAACAGGGAAGAGTAGAGAGGGTGCTGGGTGTAAAGGACTTAAGGATATGACAGCGCTGAAAGTCTGCAATCTGCATATCAATTTCAGACCAGGCCAAAGTCTGGAGTCCCTTTCACATAAGACGAACATAATTCGCTTCCGTTTCATTTTTATTTTGGCAGTCGCAATCGTAGTCGCCGCAGGAGCCAAGTCAAAAGGGTTGCCAGCCTTTTGACAGCTTCCTTTTCTGCGGTCTGTTCTGTCGCATGTCCTGTCGCCCATTTCTGTGTCAAAAGTCGCAAGTTGCGCGTCTTTCCGCTTCCGTTTCAGGAGACGAAGGCGACGAGGTAGACACAGACAAAATCCTCCCGGAGACCCCATAAATCCACTACATGCTGTTTGTCTTGGATCAAGTCGCGTTCTCAACATCGCCAACTCATGATAAATACACATACACATACACACACATCTACACACATCTACAGAGATTTCTTTTCTATTCATTTTTCATGTTTTTCTTCATTTTTTTGTTGATTTTATTGCATTTTCTTGGCAGTTCAATGAACGCATTTGTCGGCGCCATTTGCACGCGGGCGGCCCTTCCCCTGCCCTTTCCTACTGCCACTACCCCCATTCCTGCTTTTTCTTAAATATCAAATATTTTTAACTGTGTACACACTCACACATACACATGTAAATGCCTCACGCAAGCATTTTGGCGCACATTTCCGCTGGAAAATGGCATCTGAAAATGGGGGAAATGGCAAGAAAAACTTCTGGGGTTTGAGAAGCATGCCAAAGCAAACATGCAACTTGAGGGCGTGTGTGTGTGTGTGTTGGGCATATCCAAATGGGCATGGTCATTTGCTGTACACGTAGCGGAGAGTTATGGTCAAAAGCATTACAAGTAGTCACACTAAAAAACATAGACCCAAAGGCCAAGCGCACTATGGAACAAAGTGAAAAATTTGCACATAAAATGTGACTAGCTTTGCTTAAATTTAAATGAATTAATTCATTTAATTATGAACCAAATTTTAAATATTTAAAATATATTTTAATAATTCTTCTAAATTCCTTTAAAAAAAATATATTTAATTTAAAATATTTTAAAATAATATCTATCATTTAAAAAAAAAAATTTTTTAATTTTTAAATGATTCATATAATAGATAAATTTCTAAAATATTTAATGAAATACTAATTTAATTAATTAAACAATTATATATTACTTTACATAACTTGGTCCAACTAGAATGTTCATTATTTGTTGCCTTAGTAAAATGTTCCATAAATTTTATCACCCACAATTTTGTCAACTGTTGCCCACTGTATCGCTTAACTGGCGTAGCGCCCTCTTCAAATTTGAAGCATTATGTAATTACTTAAATAAGCAAATCAAAGCCCTTGGCATGCTTGGGTTTCCGTTCTATTGATTACTTTGTTACATTTGCATTTGCCAATGTTAATTAACAAATGGAATACCCCTACTAACCCCCCACCCTCTTACCCCTTCAGCAGTGTAATTAACAAAATCGACGTGAAACAAGCGTTTAAAATGACTTTAATCACTTTTATTACTTGTTAAACATGAATTGAACCCACTTGTATGTAGATACATTTGTGCACAGATGCAGATACACACGCTGAGATACAAAGATACAGCGCACAGGCCGAGGGTGTGTTGTGATTTTTGTTTTTGTTGACAATGCGGTTTTGCTTACACATTTGTGGCTTGGCCAAAAAACAAATGTGGCCAAAAGCGAACACGTGGCCAGGAAACCACAGGATTCATATCCGCAGTACAGTATCAAATTCGGTGTGTGTGTGTGTGTGTGTGTGTGTGTGTGTGTGTTGCTGTCGTGTGTGTAATCGCAACGATAAATCAGCAGCTCGTCAAGTGCTTTTGATCAGACATTTGAGCATTTGAAATCAATTAATGCTCATTAGTTGTGCGCCTTTGGGGCCCTGGGCCCCGAAATAGCCAACTCAAGTGGGCCCATGAGCGGGCCCCTAATTCTTAGCTGGGGCCAAAACCGATAAGTGAGCTGTCCGGCGCTTTGCTAATATACGATGCGATACCAAAGTTCACTGCAAATCGTTTGTGTGCTGTCTTTCTCTATTTCTCTCTCTGTCTCTCTATCTCTGTTTATCTGCCTCCCTCTCTGTCTTACTGGATGCCAACATCAAAGTTGGCCGATAGCGGGTGTATACTGTCAAGTGCAAATGGCTAAATGGAATTTCGCTCAACTGCTAGTACTCCCTGTACATACGATGTATACCTATATATACCTAAATATACCTATATATATTGTATACGTGTTCAGATTTATTTACGATTTGTTTTGATTTGTAGACCACAATCTTTACGATTTCAATTAGAGCACATTTCTGGCCATAAATCTTGAGAAATATTTGCACGTCACGAAATCAGTTAACGGCGCTGCGTTTATAAATTAGCATTTAGCCATTTTGTAGATAAGTCTGATTGAAAATTGGTTATGTTAAAGGTAAATTTTACAAGAAGGAAGTTAGAGAGACATAACTTTGTTCTATGCTGATATAAATATGGAATTTAGGGCATCATTTACTTAAATTTTACAAAGAAATACAATTAAAACTTTTAAGGACTTAACTTTACTATAAACTTTTATGTATCCTATATATTTTACTTTATTTATTATAGTATTTCTGGAGTAATTTATTAATGCTCTACTTAAGTTTTATATGAAAAAAGATGCATAGCTTATAAAGACATAAATTTGCTTTAAACTTCTATATCTCATATGGAATATAGTCTTTGAGGACTACTTTACTTATGTTCTCCAAGATACACACTTCTTTTTTATATAAATCACATATTTTATATATATTTATTGTAGTATTTCCGGAGTAATTAAGTAATGCTCTACTTAAGTTTTATATGGAAAAAGATGCATTGCTTATAGAGACCTAACTTCGCAATAATCTTTTATATATCATATGGATTAAAGTCTTTGAGGACTACTTTACTTATGTTCTCCAAGAGACACACCTTAACAATATAATCAATTTTATATATCACATATTTTATATATATTTATTGTAGTATTTCCGTAGTGTCTGGCAATTTTATTGCAGCGCCTTGCAATAAATGTGTACAGCACATAAATCATAGCCGATAATGGGCTCAGTTCAATCATTCTATCTACTCTTTATTCTTTATTCTTTATTCTTTCAAGAATTAGTTTCGTAACTTTTCGTACTGCCAACTTGTCAAATTCTTTCCAGAAGAGCACGGAATGTGTGTGTTTGAAATAGATGACCACTAATTAATCAATTTCACAATGATGACAATCATTATTTCTATTAATTATCAGCATGGGAGGTCCAAAATCCAAGCCGTGCCCACACGGCACGGAGAACGCCAAACGCGTAATCAATCACTGATATTGGACGACGCCGGGGTTTAAGTCGGATTCAGTTCCGGAGATTAGTGGGCATACTTCCAGATCTAATCGATAAGTCAGCTGTTGACGGCAAAGTTCAAGTGGTCAACAAAAATTTGACCAGTGCTGCCAACTTGCTGTGCACAGTAAGTGCCGAGGAATGTGCTCGTTGCCCAAAATGCTCAAATTAAATTGTTAAGTTTATTAAACGACGTCGATAGCGTCAAGTCAAAAGGCCAATCGCTAAAAGCCGTCGGCAAAAAAATTTTTAAAGTTTTTACACTGTGAAAAAATTATAGGTGACTAAATTTTGTGATTACTGTTATTAGAAATCGGTTAAAAGCAGTCTATGGGCTTATATAAATACCATTACAAATTTAAGTAGCAAATTTTTGTGCTTAAAGTTTAAGACAATTTTTTTCAGTGCACATATTTGTTGCTAACTATGTTTTGGGGATTGCCCAGCTGCAGTCGTTGTTGTTGTTGTTGTTTTTACTGTAAGTGGCAATTAGTTAGACAATAATCTGAGTTTTTAGTGTGTACTCGCGCTGTAAACCTGCTTTTTGGCCACCCACGTAGCCAATTAGTTTAGCTGCAAGCGAAACGATTAATTGCCCAAATTGATTTCACTACAAACAGCTTAAATTTTTAGTAGCTTAACAAAAAGCATTATTTTATATACTACAAACCTATTTTATTTAATACCCCTAATACCTTTTGGGCACTGTTAGACCACCTCAAAGTTAGTTAAGTTGGCTGCGGTTAGTCGCAAGCCAGGGAATCAGTTGGTTAAGGCACGCGTGGCCCACCTTAACTAAAAGCTTAATGCCCAGTTTATATATTTGGCAACTCTAGTCAACAGTCAGAGTCCAAAGTGCTTGACCAATTGCGCCACCAGTTAGGGAGCATTTGGTCAGCAATTTTCTCGGAACTCTCATCCACGGGGCACACTCGACAATGTTTGCGCAGTCATTGTGCACAAATCCCTCAGAAGTCGTTTACTGGGTTAAACAGTACTCGCCAGTCTATATTATTCTATAGTATATACAACTCTATGTCAAAAGTGTTACCAAAAGGGCTGAAGACTAGACAAGATTTCGTTTCAAGTAGTTGATTGAACTTTGGACAACTACTACGACTACTACTACTAAAAATTAGTGTACAGCAGCGATAAGCAGAAATCATGTGTCTATATGTTTATAAGGTTTGTCCCGACTTGTCACGAGGTGCGCTTCACATACTGTTAACCCCAGCACAGCACAGATTCTCAAGCACCCGACGAGCGGTACCGACGGTGCTCTATCTTTTGTCACATAACATCTGAATGATTAATTTGTTTTGTAAAAATCACTCGACTCGACATTCCTGCGGTTATTATTATATATTAAATAAAATACTATATATTTACTTGATTTCGCCAAAGAAAAACACTTGACTATCACTTGGCAACTTGTCGAAATCTGTAGAAGTCGAAAGCGATTCCAACATTGGAATTTTCATAGTGTTATAATTTGCAACAATCTAATCACTGAACGTAAAAATGCTTGTGACGTCACAGCCATTTTGATAACTGCAGCGAAAAGGGATTAGGAGGGGTAGGGGTAAGGTACACGAGGGGGCGTGACTGTCAGTTTACTCACCTGGTAACAGTTTTTTAATGAGTTTGCGAAAAAACTACTCCACATTGATATTATCAATGCGAGGTATTCCTAACCGCATGACTCACATTGTTTGATGGATTACCGTTATCAGCGTTGTAGGTGACCCCCCAAATTGGAACTCGACTCGGACATGTGCCAAATGTTCTATAATGACAGTGATATAGTGGAATCCTACGAAATCATGCGAACAATTGGGAAATTAATTACACATTTATCTTTGATACGTTTATTACTTATGCGAATATGTTTGGCGCCACTGTAGCGCCGCTTTCTACACCAGACAATGTACAGTGGACAGTGGGCAGTGGGCAGTGAAGAGCGAAGAGTTCATTATTGATCGATTGACCCATTGATTGCAGCACACGATGGTCATTTATCGATTGCCTGAGTAATTACATTGGCTGTGGTCAGTGCTGAAGATCGATCGTGCTCAGGTTAATAAATCAATTTAAGGTTAAAACGCTTAAAATTTGTAATAAAGAAATGTTTTTGGGTGGGAGAAAAATAAATAGTTAAATATATGAATGGAGGAAATATTAAAAGATGTGGCTTTATATTCAAAAGAGTTAAAAATAAGAAGGTTTAGAAGAAGTAGACAGTTTAGTTAAATTAAATACAGAAAACAGTTCCATATTTACTAAAGTCAAACACACTTTCCTTGTTAAATATTTATATTTAAACTCAACATACTTGACATAATTTAAAATATTTTCTTTATATGAAACGAACTTAGTTTTATCGAACCAAATATTTTATATAAAATTGTTCTTCTCTATTTAAAAAATTTCAATAGTCTGTGATCTGTTTAAATTATTTTATTTATATTTTATTATATTTATTATTAGTTTCATTATTAAATTTCCATAAACTTAGACGAATAACATATATTTCAAATGTTACTAATGAGCCTAAAGTAGAGAATTATTATGGGGTACAACTTACTACTACAAATTTCGAGCAGGAACCTAATCAGACCAAATACCAATAGTTAATTAATGAAATAGGTTTTTAATTCACTTCAATAGTTAGTTATTTAAATAGATTTCTAATGACTATACTCTAAATAAAACTTGAAACAGTGTTATATAACATAGACCTATTTTTAGCAAAGGTTCCACTCACGACTTCTTACTCAAATAAAGCTTAAAGTGTAGTTTATATAACCAACTAAGCAGAAAACTTCTACTACACAAAGACAGAAATAAAATTCAGTTAGCTGGTTTGGCATTTAAGCCAATAGAGTGCCAGCAATCAGTCAATAATTTACAACGACTTTAACGCGCTTACAAGACACTCTTGGCTTAATTGCAGCAGAAAGTGGGTAATCCGATACACGAGTGCGTCACCAATCAACCAGCTGGACAGCACTGAGAGCAAGTAACTGTCATCATGGTGGTATTGTTGTTGTCAGTTGTGCCGCAAAAGGCGTCAAGCATCAGACGCGCTGACAATAGCCCATTATCGAGGATTACAAGGCCGTGGAGAATCAGGCAAAGAGCAGAGCAGGGGCCGTGTAGGACAGTGTAGGGCTGAGTATTGGGTAGGACACAAGAAGCGGAGCGGAAGCAGCATAAATCGCCATTGTGCGATGAACAATGAAGATGGACGCATGTCCATGTCAATGAATTTGGTATCGATTGACTGGCCACTCCCCTAAGTCCCCCTACCTACCCCTACCCTATCTCTTCCCAGCTACTCCCTTGGCTCTTTTCAATCAGTGCTCAATCAATCGCTTGCAGTTTTTCGGCAACTTCCGTGCTGGGTAAGGGAGCCACCCACATGACATGGACACAAAGTGGTTTCTGGCATTATCCAGACGATATAACGGAAGTTCCTGCATGCGGGTACTCATTTTTTTTTGTTTTTCGGTCCTTTGGTCCTTCCGTTGTGTCCTTTGTTGTGACCCTAATCGCTTTAAAACTGTGCCATACTTAAGGGTTGCTCCCGTTTTTATTGCGTGGGCGTCAACCAGTTTTATGAACAAAACCCGGAACTATTGCAATTTTCATTATTGAGCTCATTAATGGCCAGCACGCGTGTCCAGCACGTAAAGCCAACAGTTTATTGGATTTCATTTCGACTACAGCCCTAGGACTACCATAACACTAGGCCAACACAAAGCAAACGTGAGTTCTTAAAGCAAATTTTGAATTCAAATTTCGTTGCTTTGCCGCTAGGCGTTCAAATGTTATCTAACAGCAACAGCATAGCGCAGCAGCAGAGCCAACAACAGCAGCGGCAGCTGCTTTAACAGCGCATACAACAGGTTCGATGTGCAGCGCTGTTAAAAGCATAAAGCGCTGTCGCTGTTAAAAGCATTTATCGCATGCTAGAAAAGCATTAGCAGTGGAGTTATAGGGCATTGCGAAGGCTTGTAGGGGAAGTATTTATGGGGAACTGGAAATTTAAGCTTATAAAATATTTATAAATTATATAAACATATATATTGTACTATTTTAATGACAATTAATAAGCTAATTATTTAGTTTATAGAGAATTGATTTTTTTAAATAGTTAAAAGTTAGCTAAATTTAAATTATTAAATTACAACTAGTAAGCTATTCTTTAAATTTTAATTGAGTAAATTTTAGAAATTTTTTACACACGATTTGGCTTCAGATTAAGCGCCTATATACGATTATGTTGCCTTAAGACGCTTTGTTCGACATGCAACATGTTTGTTGTGCAGCTCTGCTGCTGCTGCTGCTGTGGCCGCCACTGCTGTTGTTGCTGCTGCCAGTGTTGGCCGCATACGCAGCAACAACAAAAACAACTACAGCAGCAACAGCAACAGCAACAGTAAAGAGCAACAGCAACAAAAAAATGTCGCACGTTTCGTTTCGGTTAGTCTCGATAATTCAATCGCCCTGCAAAGACGTTCAACTCTGCGGATTCAACTTCAATTTCAACCGTTAAACTACAAAAGTTTCAATTTATTTAACGCCAAAAATTCAAATAAATAACAAAGTATTTTTTAAATATTCAGTTAACAAAAAATGATGGAAAACAGCTTACAGTTAGTGCAAAAAGTACGTGACAAGTGCTAGAAATTTTGGCAAAACGGAAGCGGAAGTGGAAGCGGAAACGGCAGTGCCAAATCGCCAATTGTCAAATGTGTGTGCTACAAATGTTCTATGTGCCGGTGTGTGCGTGTGTGTGTGTGTTGTGCCACCAACAACAACAGCAGCAGCAACAACAGCAACAATAATAAGCAAAAATAAATTAAAATAAAACAAAAATTATTTGCATTAGTTTAAAAACAACACAAATTGTTGTAGTGCTCTTAAACAGTCACTCGGTCACGCCCACAACGCCCTGCAAGTTCAATGTCAGCATTATACGGTACCGCTAACATCTTGCTAGACGTCGTAGGACTCAACGAATTTGCAAATTCAACGAAGCTGCAAGTTTAGTTTACTGCAGAATTGGCAGTAAATGGGTTAAAATTATGTACATTAATCGCCGAATGAATGTCGAATCAGTTAAAAAGACTGCTCTTTTTTATTGTAAGTATAGAGAGGAGTGTGTTAAGCGATAGATAATAAAATGATAAAAGAATTAACAGTATTTAAAAGGACCTATAAACATTTCAATGAGTTTCTAAATACAAATAATATTTAAATTAGACTTTTAAATGCCAAAAATATAATTAATTCATAAAATAAGTTAATACATAATTTATTAATTGTTTAAATTCTTTTTTGTTTAATTTTTTTTAAGATTTTTGAATACTATAACTTAGTTAAAGTAGCTTATAGTAATACATAACTTAGCATTCTTTTGCCTAAAATGCCAAGAATGTGCGTAAAATTTGTGATTAGACACAGTTGAGTTGAATATGTAAAGAACTGCAGCAAGCACTGACTGACCTGTGCATACCCTGTATGTGACGAGAGAAACAAAGGTTGTTGGGTGTAGACCCCCTAGATCACTTAATCCAGGAATTAATCGTTTCTCTCTATTATTACTTTAAAGTTCCTTGAAGATAAGAATTATCAAGGCTCTATACTTAAATTTATTTAATATTAATTTAATAATTAACACTTAACTAAAATTTTTAAAAAGGAGGTTGAGTTTTATAGGTAATTTAAAAATTATTTTACTTAGTTAAATGTGATCTATAGTCCCTAATCTATAAATTAAGCCTGATTTAATATAAATCAGTAGACTTAATAAATTTATTATAGATTTTATAGAGTATACAGCTGACAGACTGCTTATACTTTTCACTATAAATAAATTAAACATTAAGAAGAACTAGCCAACAACTACGCACACACAGACAAGTAAACACACTTCACACACACACATACACACGCTGCACACACACCCATTCAAGTCGGTCGCATACCTTATCTTCATTCATAATTTCATCAACCCAAAAAGCAGAAGAAGCACTAAAGTTATAACCCAGTCGAAAAGTGTTTGCCACAAGGTTGTTGTTGTTGTTATTGCTGTGTAGGGTACGTTTTATTTATTAGAACTCTGTCGATAATTACAAAATAATGCGTTTTACCAAACAGAACGTGTAGTATCTTGAAGCAAGTTGAAGTAGCGTTAACAACGCTTGGGAAAACTGTCAGTATGAAAACGAGGTTATGTGGAGCATAAATTCACAGGGGATGTAGGAGGGAGGTAGTGTAAGGGGTAGGGCTGGGGAAATAAGGGCCCTACGATAGGCATTACAAACTGTGTGTGATAAGATTTCGTTGGCGTTTTCAGTTTCAATTTTCTGTTTTACTTTAAAGTTTTAGTTTCATTTTCATTTCAGTTAACTGTTAACAGTTTTCCTATCGCTCAGTTTATGCAGCTACTTGTAGCTGAGGCTGTGCCAGCTGCGCAGTTACCAATCTCAAGAGGCCTTGACTTGCAGTCAAGTGCCCGTTTTGGGTGGTCTAACAGCATTTTCTGAAGGGTTTTTTTCACTGTGGCGCCAAACAATTAACAACAACTTAAGCGGGGTTACAGTGCGGGGCTAAAATTAGTAGTAATGACCACAAAGAGAAAAGAAATGAATTTTTAATGAATTTTTTAACACATTAATATTCCCTCATTCAACTTTAAGCTAGAAATAAACTTATAATTGTATGCACAATAAAAAAACTTAATATTATTTGTTAAAGTTTGAAGTGTCACCTTTTTAATAATGCGCATTTGAGAGTACTAACTACAAATCTTATAAATAAATAATTAATAAAAGAAAGCAGACTTTAAATTTAGCCATTCTCTTATGTTCGGTACATAAATTTGTATATTAATTATAGTTGTATAATGTTTAAAGAGCAAAATTAAAATGAAAGTTGGTTTTTTTCATAAATTTACTATAGAAATCCTTAATAAAACGCATAAATAACTGAAATCACAAATTGTTTATGGAACCAACAATAAAAGTCGGTCGTCAAACCGACAAACTAACAATTTATTTGCGTAATTTGTAACGGGATTTAGTGGGCTGTAGATTGGTAATGACAGCTGGTAGCTTAACGGCTTATAGCACGATCCAGTTGCAATCTGATTTACAACCTGACCTGGCACAATAATAATAACAACAAAAAGAAACAAGAGATAATAATAAAAAAGAGTAGAAAAAAAAAAAACAATAAATTCATTAAATCAAAGGCACGAGATTATGAATGAATGTAATAAAATATCAAATGGAGACAACTAATCAAACATGATAAATTAGAGTCGCTAGAGTCGTAGGGGACTACCGTACTACCCCCGGCACAGGGTTGGGGGTAGGGGTACAAAAGGGGGGCCCAAAAGGGGCGCGTTGTGTGTGACAAGCTGTAAACATTGGTATGCAATTTAGGTGTTGTGTGTTGTGTGTTTTGTATCTGTTAGATACAATATTGATTGGCCTGTTTATAGATACGCATACGATAGCGATAAGTGCGCCCAGAATACGCTCACTCTCCCACTCACTCTCTCTCTCTCGCTCTCTCTCTCTTTCTTTTCAGGTGGTGATTTCAGGTGCATTATGTACAGTAGAAGATTACGTAATAATGTCACAGTGTGCACACAACAAAGCCATACACCTTGCTGCGGAAGGAACAGTCTCAGTGACAGACATTTCACAGATACGTAAGTATTTTCCTTTACTCTCTTACACTTAGGAAAATCTTAGGAAAATTTACAACCTGCAACTTCCTCGAAAACTCAAGTACCCAATACCCCTCCCCACTCCACCCCTGACTTTGTTTATTAACACGTCTGCAGGAAATTGAGCATTTCTTGACTTTCTCACAAACAAAAAAACAGACTCCAAAAATATCTGTGCTCATTACCATGACAATGACAATTGAAGTAAACCCAAAACTGTCTTAACTTGGCCAAAAGCGTCACTCAACTGCAACTGTTCAATATTTGTCACTGCTATTAACAATGTTGCAAACGTTTTTTGGTCTCTATCTCTCTCTCTCATTTACATAACATCTACATCTATCTAACACATAACTATAGACAAGTCTTGGACAGAACTCAGACATTCCATAGACTTGGCATTTGAGTTATGAATGGCTTTAAGCCAAGTTGTTGAATTTACCACAGTAGCTGTCAACTGAGTTATGAATTGGGGATTACGCGGCTTCTCAAAACTCCAACTACCAAAAATGTGCTTTGAATACAACCAAAAAAAAGGCACAAATAATTCAGTTACTTTAAGAAGCTGTTAAAGAAAAGTTAGATGAACAAAACTGGGCTGAAATGTAGCACAAAAATTCTAGAATTTTCTGGGGTTTGTTAAAAAAAATATATAAAATTTATTTTGTGCTAGAAAATTACATAAAAATGAAGAAACAAGACAAAAATTAAATGAAATTTTTAAAAAATTTATTTATATATTTATTTTATCTGCTTTAAAAAATATTTATTAACAACTTTCAACATAAATTAAATGCTCACTTCATTTAAAATTGTTTCTATATGGGAATTTAAAATTTTTTAAACTAAATTAATCATTTATTTAACACTTAATTTTCTCTAAAATGTATAAAAAATTTTAGCTATTTTTGTTTAATATTTTAAGGTCATAGTTTATGTTAGAGACAAACCCTCTTCATATATTTTTAAAGTCCAAAGAATTTATTTCCTTACAAGACTTTACTTTAGCTACCTAAAACAACTTTCCTACCCAAACACTATGCTGCACTACTTTCTTTATAATTTTATTAAACAATAATGGTTGCTATCTCTTCTTGTTTTTTATATTTATTTTATTTGAATTAAAAAATATTTATTAACAACTTTCAACATAAATTAAATGCTCACTTCATTTAAAATTGTTTCTATATGGGAATTTAAAATTTTTTAAACTAAATTAATCATTTATTTAACACTTAATTGTCTCTAAAATGTATAAAAAATATTTTCCATTTGTGTTTAATATTTTTAGGGCCTAGTTTATAAAGACAAAACTTTTCTTACTTTTATAGTTGTAAGAATTTAATTCCTTCTAATTATAGCTAACTAAAAAAACTCTACTTTCCAAAAACTACTACTTAAACTACTGGACTACTTTCTTTAAAATTTTATTAAACAATAATAGTTGCTATCTACCACATAAATCCCCACTTGCCTTTAAAAAACTCCACAAAGTTCACATTTATTACAGCAACAAAGACACCAACAGATTTTCAAACATTTTCTAACTAAAAGCATTTGAATGATTTAGAGCACATAGCAAACAGTTTGGTATCTCAAAATTTGCAACATAAAGTGCTCAATTTATGGTCAAAACAGACGCGTAAAACTAATAAAAATTCGCAACGATTTGAGGCAACTTTCACTAGACTTTTGCTTGGCCAGGCCACAAAATGCAGGCCAAAAACAGCAAACAACAACAACTAGTAGGAGAAGAGCAGTTAGAGCATTTCTGAGCCCGCATAACAAACAACTGACACTTTAGACCATGGCTAATTAGAGTTTAGGCCTAACTGCAGCTGCTGCCTGAGCTGCTTACCTAACTCAACTGTTTAAGGGTCGCAGCACGAGCTACAAATTTGAACAACAGTAGAAAAGAACCCAAAAGTATCCGAAAAATCTGAAATTGTTTTCTTTTCACTGTTTTCTGTTGTCGATTTTCATTTTGAAGCAGCACGAAAAATGTCAAACAACAGGTGCAAAATATGCCGTACCAGCTGGAAAATATTAAGCAAAGCCGTTGACCATGGGCCTCGGACCGTGGGCCACTTATAACTAATGTGCGAAAAGTTCTTTTGTCAATTTACACGCCCACACGAGGGTGCATTCCCAAAAATCTCTTTCAACAGTTTTTCCCGCTTTTCCATTTTCCTGCTTTCATTCATTTGCATGCGAGCTTCAGGTAGACAGCGGGATTATGCTCAATTGTCTTTAGTTTTATGAATCTACATAAATATGAGGCCCACAACACTAAGCCGCTGGGTTAAACCCAATTTACACTTGTTACTTGCTACTTTATTTTCATTTTTAGGGTTTTTCCCTGCTTAGGGCTTAAGAGGAATTACAATCATTTAAAAAACCAACGAAAATTCGACTTGGGTTGTAGGCAAAACAAAGGAGAGGAGGGCAGTACCCGCTTAGGCGCTGAACCGCTCCTGTGTTTTCTCTGTATGTGTTTTTGGTAGTGCAATCAAGCGCTTTGTGGCTAATGAATCTTGACATTTCAATCAATTGATAGCCCCGCACTTTCGGTAGTGGAAAAACACACATACTCAGCAGCGCTTTTCTCATTTTCCCGACTTTTCCCCCTCGGCAGCATCCCAATAAATCACATGATTTAATTTGGTAAACGTAAAAAATGCCCAGCGACAACCCTGCTCAACATTGCTGAGGTAAAAGAAAGTTCCTGTTGTGGCATGCCACATTGCCACATGCCTCAGTAGCAAAGGGGTTGACGCACATACCGAGCACTAGGGTCTAGGGCTATAAAATCATTTTATAGCTCATCATGTGCGCTCATAAATCTAAGAACACAATCATTTCTATCAATCCCCAGGCCCTAACATAACCCTCCCGCCCTACCTCCTTAGCAGCACTCGGTGTCCAGGGCGTTGCCCAATCAACACCTCACCCTCAAGAGCCCTCAAGGTACCCCAGTGTAACAAGTTCGTAGCTGTTAATTTCTTTTTCAAATACACTACAGGGTCTTAGCCAACTCCCAGGCGTTCATTGTTTTTTATATATGAGATCTTCTACTGTGACCAAACCCAGTTTCAAGTCTTCAGAGACTTTTCTCTATTTGCTGTGTAGTTCATTAAAAATGTTTAGCATTGTTGGGCATCGTTAGAGTTCACAGCGCCAGCGATCAATCAAAGATTTACTTAAATTTATTTTAACAAATAAAGTTAGCAATCAAAAGGGGAATAAATAAGTTGCCTATTTTAATATATGCTTATATTTTTAAAGCTCACCCTTAGTGTCTTTTTTACTGGACTATATGAACAGCTGTTCTGTTTCTAGGCCTTAGAAATAAATTGGGTTTTCCATAAATTCTTTAAACTAAAATTGTTTTCTCTACTATCAACAGTTTATAGTACACAAATTACAAAAATTTAAACTTTTTATATTAAATACTTTAGTGTCTCTAATTCTACATATCGACTGTCATTATTGAAATCCAAGTTCTATTTCTAAATCAAAAAATAAACTACATTTGAATATATTATCATAAAAATTTAATATAATTTATCTACCTTCCCCAGCAAAACTTAAATTTCTTTAATCTTAGTTTAAAGAGACATAACTTTTCTTATTTGATTTTTTATATATAATATATAACATAATAAGTACATATGTATATTTTACTATCGAAGTCGAAACAAAGACATTGTTTTTTTTTATATTAAATAGTTTATTTTAATATTTTCATAGCTTTATTAAAATTGTATTATATTCTTCTCTCATTCTTCCCACAAAATGATATCTTTACTTGTGTCATTTTAAAACTAAAACTTTTATTTTACACCCTTTAATTTAATTCATTTACTATATTATACATTTGACTGCTGAACTGGAGCTAAGAAATATTTTGATTCATTTATAATCTACTAATAACTATATAATATTTTTTTACTACCCTCTCAATTTCTATACCTTTTTCCTGCTTTTATCAAAATAAAACTTGTATCTTACACCCTTTATTCACTATATCTTCATTCACTTTACCGACTTTGATTACCCATTACTGTAGTCTACATTCTGTTGTTTAGTTCTAGAATCTGCTTGATTTATTTATGTAATTCAAGTAACTTGTAACTTGGATGCTTGTAATCTAATTCGTTGTTCTATTGTTTGCACAGTTGCTGACCTTTGTTTATTATTTATTTAATTAATTATTTACGTATTATGAATGCAACTTAATTAGAGCTACGAAACAGTCGAAGGTTCACAAACTGAATCAATGTCAAATTTTAAAGACTTGAAACAAATAAATATCAGTTGATTTATCAGAGTTATGCATCTATTTCAACGACCTTTGGAGAAGAATCAGTCAATATATTTTACTCAATGGGCAAAGAGAAATATGGTTTTTGGTAGGAGTTGTCGTGAGTTTCGATAGGTGATAATAAAATGTGGGAAATATTTAGCACCATCATTACAAACATCATTAAAATTTAAATAGATGTGTTTAACATGAAAAGAAAAGGAGAAGCAGAAGAAAATGGAAAAGCGTTGGAATTTTGAACTGTTCGTAAGGAAATCATGCCGTGAAAATTCCAAGAAATAGCACATGCCCCGGGGTATGGAAAAATCGGGTGTGGGGTAGTCATTGAACCTGCTCTTGAGCAATACACGACTCTGGGCAGATTCATCAATTAACGCCCCGGTAGGAGAAGGGTAGGGGTAGGGGTAGGGTAAGGGGTGTGTAAAAGAGTGACGGTCACTTCATTAAACGCCGTCCAAGTTGTGGACAAATAAATGCATTTCCGTTGCGCACAAACAAATTTCCAAGAGACGCCGACAACAACAACAAATGTCAGCAGAAAACTCAAATTCTCAGTCTACTCCTCTCACTCTACACCTCTCTCCCTCTCTCTCTTGCTGGCTGTTGTTACCTACCGCACGTTTGTCTAGGCCAAAAGGAGAACGGTGGTAAAAAGCAAAACATGGTCAACAACAAAGCTGAACAAGTGTACCGCTTGCCGATCGTCAGTCGTCTAAAACTCTCTCAGCGGCAGGTTCGACAGTTTTTGGTCAATTGCTTCACTCAATCTTTCTTGGGGTCTCTCTATGTCTCTGTGTCTCTTTCTCTCTCCTTCGTCACCGCCATCCACATCGTCATCGCCATTGATTTCCACTTAACGCTTCAAAACTCAAGTGGCCATTTCAAGTTTACAGTTTAAGTAAGAAGGTAAAAGCAAATGCGCTTTCTTGGCTCTGCCTTTTCTTCGCCTCTTCTTCTCCTACTCCTTCTCCTACTTTTCCTACTCCTTCTTGAACTTCTTTCGTTTTCAACTCTGTTTCAATATTATTGTTTCCCACAGTTGTGCTATGGAAATATTTAAGCGCCAATTTGATGTAGTTTTCCCATTCCTCGCTCAAGTATCTGCCTCTCTCTTTCGCACTCCCTCTCCGTCTCACTCCCTTACCAAATTTGAATAACAATGGCTGCAACTTCGGCTTCGCTTCAAAGCGCATTCCCTTTGCTTTCTTTCTTGCTTCGATCTTCATTGGTATTGATCGATTCCGTTGCTGTTTTGTGATCCACAAATTTACTGCTGCTTCCCATGGTAGGCGCAGGAGCTGAACTGTCAGCAATTACGCACTTCAGCACAGAAAAGCACCTGACAAAGGAGTTGAAGTCTTTCAGCTAGTCAATGGCATTGAAATCAAAAGTTCTGAGAAACAAAATCTTTGAAAACTTCTTTTTGTAGGGCGTGAGAACAAAATTTGGGAGCATGCAAGCAACTGAATGACATAGTTTGACTACTGAAAGTTCTGAGGGAGATTTGGGTTAAAGAATATAACACAAACCTGTAGTAACTGTTGTGCTTACCAAGACTTTCACGAACTGATCTATTGGTGATCTCTCTCAACTTTCAAACTGCCACAAACCTTGGAGTATTCCCATCTAATCATAGTCCAAATTATTCAAAGGACATTAAAGTGTCTCGAGCTGCGGCTTTACACAGATAATAACAGATAATAAATGCCAGGCAGGGTATTATGCACAATTTAAAGGGTATTTAGGCAACAGCAACAACAAGCGACAGACGCCAAGTATCAAGATCAAGTCCAGACTGCTATCGATCGCTCAGAGGGTGCAAGACAGCAGGAGCGAAAGGGAGAGGGGCTGAAATTAGAGAGGGAGGGGGAAACGCTTAGAAATACACAAAAAATATAAAAGGTACAATCCCTTTTGTTGTTGCTGGGAGTGACGAAAGATCATGTCCATTAGGTCGTCTGCAGCCAGTTAATGGCTTAAAAAATTAACAAAATAAAGAAAGGAAGAGAGAGAGGGAGAGGGATAGGGAGAAGTGGAGGTAGAGGCATAAAAAAAGGTCCACAACGGTGGCTAAGATCGTTTGGTTGGGTTCTCTGCCTGTTCCACCTGAGATTGATATGTTTTCCGGGACTCCGATCATATCGCACTGATTATAGTTTTGTGGTTTTGTAGTTTGTAGTTTTTTTAATATTCATGTCGATTATAACGACTAACAAAACCCCTCAGCCACCCCGATATTTGTTTGATGAATTTATTGCGCCGTTGATCAGTCTCGATCAGCACCGAATCGTCGGCATTTTGTTTTATCTGGCAACGCCACGGCAGCGGCATTTCTTTTATGCCAAAACCCCCAGAGACTCAGAGATCTCCACGGTCTGTTTCTGGCTCTGACACTGGTCTGGTTTGCTTAACTGCTTTCCGACTCGTAAAATGCACAATTTAATGGCTTGGAGTGTGCTGCGATGACTAGACCCGATCATCTAACCGATTATCATTATCATCTGCCAGTTGCCAGTTGAAGGTTGATTTTATTGATTGATCAGAAGGCAGCTGCCACTAGTTTGCGGCTTGTTGGCATAGGGTAGGGTATTACTAGATACGTTGAAGGTTTCCACTTGAAGAGCTAACAAATTTTGGGGACTGTAATTGATAGAAAATGATGGCAATTCAATTTCAATTTCTGTGTTACTTTTTAGGCTTTTATTTCCATTGTTTCTCGATCTCTAGCTAAAAATACTTTAGCTTGTAGTTTTCTTAGAATTATTGTCACCACTGGCGCCAGCCACAAAATTTGGCCATTTATTAATAGGCCTACGACAGATTGGCCAATTTGGTTGTCTCGACCCTTGCGACAGCTGTCAACCGAATTGGCAGCACCGTTTATTGGTACACAACGGAAATGCATTAATTTGTCAGTTGGCTGGTGGCAAGTGCATAAATCAATTCATTTAAAACGTGGCAGCTATGCCCATTCTCCCACCACCCTCCCCACTCACCCCCTAATATTCGTTCTTTAAGTTTGAAGCAGGCACTTTCCAATTACGTAAAGTCGCCATCGCGTGCAGCGTTTCAAAGTTCTGAAAGTACTCAAAAAGTTGTTTATAAAAGTGTATACTACACTGGCAAAATTAGGGGAGTTATAGAAGAAGTAGTAGTATTAGTAGTAAAAGTAGTAGTAGAAGTAGTAGTAGGAGTAGTAGTAAAAGGAGTATTAAAAGTAGTAGTAAAAGGAGTATTAAAAGTAGTAGTAAAAGTAGTAGTGGAACTAGTAGTAGAAGTAGTAGTAGAAGTAGTAGTGGAACTAGTAGTAGAAGTAGTAGTAGAAGTAGTAGTAGAAGTAGTAGTAGGAGTAGTGGTAGAACTAGTAGTAGAAGTAGTAGTAGGAGTAGTAGTAAAAGGAGTTTTAAAAGTAGTAGTAAAAGGAGTATTAAAAGTAGTAGTAAAAGTAGTAGTAAAAGTAGTAGTGGAACTAGTAGTAGAAGTAGTAGTAGAAGTAGTAGTAGAAGTAGTAGCAGAAGTAGTAGTAGGAGTAGTAGTAAAAGGAGTTTTAAAAGTAGTAGTAAAAGGAGTATTAAAAGTAGTAGTAAAAGTAGTAGTAAAAGTAGTAGTGGAACTAGTAGTGGAACTAGTAGTAGAAGTAGTAGTAGAAGTAGTAGTAGAAGTAGTAGTAGAAGTAGTAGTAGAAGTAGTAGTAGAAGTAGTAGTAGGAGTAGTGGTAGAACTAGTAGTAGAAGTAGTAGTAGAAGAAGTAGCAGAACTAGTAGTAGAACTAGTAGTATTTGTTTTCAAGTCCAAAAATCCCCAACTTGATTGACTTCCCTCCCATTTTTAGCAGTGTAGCCTGTAATGAGCTGAACCTGGCAACGTTTTGTTGCATGACTCGAACTTAAAGCCGACTCTTGGTCTTGGCCCCTTTAGTTTTTGGGCATTCATGCAAATAAACCTTTTAATCACACAAATAACTCAAGAAAAAGGCTAAAAAACTTGTGTATTTAGCCAGTTGTTAATGTGAAGAGGTTTATCTTTTATTCCCGACTGTTTTGGAAGCTTTTTTTGTTTCTGCTCTTTTGACTTTTTTCGGTTAACTGAATTGCGTGTCTGTCGGTTGTTTTAGCCACATTTTGTACAGCGCTGCACGCGACGCGTTGCCTTCAAATATTGGCTAGAAGTCTGCAACAGCTGTGGACTTGCCGCAGGTTGCACTTGCCACAGTGTTGAGCCAACTGAGTCACAGTGAACAAAGTCACCGCTTGGGGTTGGAAATTGGGAGTTAAATTTAATGAACTCCTGAATTTTTGACTACTTTTAACTCATTTCTACTACTTTCACTTAGAATTCTCAACCGCTTTAAGCGTTTTAAAGCTGAAGTCTCTTATTTTATTGATCACTTGCTCATCTCCAATATTTGTAGGCATTTGCACATTCGTGTTTTGTTCCTTGACTAAATGACAATGCGTGCCTGCCAACACCTTACTGCCAACATTTGTAGCATTGGTAATTGCCCATTTGCCAGGGCATTAACAGGGGAGGCACAGGAGGGTAGGTGAGCTAAGGTATTGCTCCATTTGATGGCATACAATTGGCACATCATTTGTAGCAGGTAATTGACAGCGTTGCGTCACGCAGTTACCCAACTGAAAAGAGGGTAAAACAAGGACTTTTCGGGTAAGAGACCACCCTGTGGAGTGTGTGTCCTAAATGGTTTCCATAGAATACCATTAAGCGATTTCCGCTGCCAAGAAACCAATCAATGCCACCAATCGCAGCGAACATAAAATAATGCTTTCAATAATTTTTAATAGAGTTATCCAGCAAAAAGGGAAGCACCGCTGCTTGTCGCGGATTGAACCCAAAAAAAAAACCAAAAAGAGTCGGAGAAAAAAGCTGAAACGTAAAATGTTTTCTTATATCATTATTAAAGGGACGCAACTGCCGACAGTCGCATTGCAGGTAACAGGTCCGTTTTGGCCAAACATAAAGCATAAAACTTGGCTAAATATATATATACATATATATATATAAATATGTATATGTATTAAAGGATAGGACATTGACCGACAGAGTCTGGTATGAAGCTGGTAGGAGTTGCCCCCAAGAAATCAGTCGAGCAGTTAAGTGACGAGAAGTCCAAAGATTAGCGCAAATTATTAAAGCTGATGAAGCGCCGGGCTAATGATGAAAGAGTAGCTAAGGCAGGGAGAAGGGTAAAGGAAGAGGAAAAGGGGGAAGTAGCGTAGACAGAGGCTGAAAGAGAGAATGAGAGAGAGGCAGAGGGAGTTTGAAAGAGCACAGCACTGAGCTGAAGGTTATTGTAAGCTAAGAGATTGAAACATATTTCTAAAGAGAATTAAAATGAAACTGTTGGAGTTATGTGTCTTCCAATGATTTTTTTGTAACTGTAAGCATTTTGAACATTATTTATTTATGCATTAAGACTAAACTCCAAAATATACAATTGAAATATATATAATATTTTATTATCTTGTAATGATTTAAGTTTCAAATGTTTTATACATACAATTGAAATAAATTAGACATTGAAGTAAATTATTTTGGTTAAATTTGTGAGCTGAAAATTTTACAGCTCTGTCCTACTAAAAATAAAATAAAATTCTTAAAAAAAATTACACCAATTTTTACAAATTTAAAATAACTAAGAATTAAACTTTTTTAAATTAAATTTTCTCAAATTTACAAATAAATTCATTTTATTCATTTTGACTTAATTCATTTTGAATCTAAAAATATAAATATTTGATAAATACTTTTCAATGAAAAACTGATACGAATTAGACAAAAATTTTGAATTTGAATAAATTTTTGTACTAATTTGAAATTAAACTATAAAGTTTATGTAAGATTCGAAATGCAATTATTTTTAAAGACACTGTTTAATGGACATTTATAAACTCTAGTTAAAACTTTAGTAAAATTTAGTTTAATGAAAACTATAACTTTAATATTAATTTAAATTCTCATTGACTCAACAAATATTAAAATTGTGTAAATAAACAACTTAAATGCGGTTGCTGCTTGGCTACTCATTACAAATTACAATAAAAGGGAAAAAGGAACCACAAGGAAATTCAAAGTTGCCACAGAACTGAAACCAGCATAAACAACGTGCAACATCAGCGGTGCAACAATTCAAGTTTATTTTTCCAACGAATCGATTTGCAATATGCTCAAAAAACACAAAGAGGCCCAAGGGGGAATGGGTGTGTGTGTGTGTTAGTGTGTGTGTGGTTGGTTGTGCGATGTGTGTGTTCGCATAATTTGCTGTCGGACAGAAAACGGCGCTCGCTTCATTTTATGAGCATTTTACACCTGAAGCCTTAATTAAGGTAAAGCTGAAGAGCTAAACAAATGAAGAAATGAAGAAATGACAAAATGAAATACTGCTGGAATGATACAATGAAATGTCTGGCAACATTGACAGTTGCACAGCAATGTCACTCAATGTCAGAGGCGGCTGGCAAAAAGTCGCTCTGTGTATGTGTGTGCAAGTGTGTGTGTGTGGGTAAACAAAGTATGACCCTAGGAAACCTAGAGCCTAGAAGCTGGTCCTGTCCAGCAAAACAAACAACATTAAAGTAGAAATAATGACGCGCGAAAAACAATAAAACAAAGAGAAAGGAGAGGGAGAGAGAGAGAGGGGCGTGTAGGGAGAGTAAGAGAGAGGGTAGAGGCCACAGGGGGACAGGTGAGAAGCAAAACAAAAATATGTTGGGTAGCAAAAATAACAGACAATAAAAGGCACACACACACACACACACAAACAAGAAACAAAAATAAAAAAATATTTCAGTTGGCCGCAGTTAGCACCTTTTGGACCTGGCTCAATCCTGTAAGCTGGCCCACACACACACGCGCGCGCATAACTTGGCTTACAGGCGGGCCGACAAGGACATGACGTTTTTATTATGCCCTCAACAATTCTTGGCCCCCCTCCCCTCTTTAGGCCGGCGCCCTGCCGTGTAACATGAGCCAGCCCAACGACATAGATCAGGCTAGCTTTAAAGACTTGGCCAAAACCGTAAGAAGATTCTAACTCACTTTTTTTTGTTGGTTTGTTTTTGCTTTGTTTTATGGCCCACGAGCGCTGCACGTAAATCAAAAGGTGTTACAACAGGCCAAAAAGGTCTACACAATCCACCAACTGGGCCAACTGATCTGGCTATACCTCTCTCCCTCCCTCCCAGTCCCTCTGCTGCCCTGTTGCTTCTGCTCGTGTCTTTATCTTTTTGTAGTTTTTGTTATTTTCCCGGCGGGTGTTAAATTTGTATAGCATCTTTTTTTCCACTTATTGTTGGTAATTTTTGCTAATTAATGGCATCATTAAATCGCTATTCTCTGTCCCCCTCTACTGCCCTTCTTCACCCCATCTCTTTCTTTGCTAGACCTGTTAATAGTTGCCTCTTCTTCTTGCTTGTCTTCTGCTATAAAGTAATTATGTTGTAAGTGCTTCAGATCACGCCCACAGTTTTTATGCCTCGTTTACCTTTTTACAAATTTTCTGACTTAGTTTTAAATGCTTTCTAGAGGACATTATGAAACACAGGGCTGTAACAGGATAGGAAAAGTTGTTTACATAGTTAAACAAATATAGATCGGTTGTATGTGAATTTCTACTTCGTTTAGGAACCTTTCAGAACCGTTTAACCTCTTAGGTATGGTAAATCGGTTGCTGTAACATAGTTTATGAGGGAAAGTGTTTAGAAATGGATCAACTATTTCTTGTTAGGTATTTCTATATTAAGTAGAAAGTCCTTTAACAGATTTTTCATTATTGGAACCCTTTTAAATCAAACGCCACCGTTTTGCCGTACGTCAAGATTACTTTTATTTTATTAAAAGCAAATCTACGGCCAATAGTTTAACATACATTTATCTAATTTTAATACATTTGGGTAACTTTATTTATTTAAACCCAATCAAAACAACCACCACAACCGTTTTGCCGTACCTTAAGCTTAGTACTTTGCAATACCTTTCAGTTATTGCGATGAATATTTATATCAGGGCAATAAGTTTGACACAAATTTATGATATTGTCTCATTTATGCTACAAAACACAGACTATTATTCTGGACATATCTTACCAAGTTTTGTAGTTTGGCAATTTTTGGAATTTTGCAATGACTTTACTCAAAAAACAGCATTAAATCGACACTACTACCCGAAGAGTTATGGAAATTCTCCATACGCTGATAACAGAAAGTGACAAATTAATAAATTTGTGGCAACCCTAAGACAACCAACAACACTGCATCGAATTGTACTCGCTTGTCTGCAGCAATTTCGGCAACATTTTATGCTTGAAGTGTGTATATAAATCTAGATTGCAAGTTGTACAGTTATACGGATCATAAAGTGCAACTTATCAGCGTTATGACCATGAGTTATTGTGCTTTTGAGTGCTTTCAATTAGTGGATTTTTGGTTTCCGTCACAGATATGCAGAAAATGAACCACCCACCTACGCGTGGCTTCCTGCTGGGGTGTTGTTGGGGGTACTTGGGTGTCTGAGTAATGGCCACTTATTCATTGGCCAATCGATGACAATTAACAGCTGTCCGCATAAATCAGCAGCAGGTATATCTTAATTTACGATGACGTAATCAATGCTTCTGACCATATCGTGGGCCATAATTCAACACTTATGGCCAACAATTAAAATTGTCGCAGTAACTCAGAGCCAAAAATGCGACAAAAGGAAAACACCCAAAGAGGCAAACAGCCAAACACTCAAAAGCAAACAAAGTTAACTGCAAATTTGTTTACTGCAATTTGGCCAAAAAGCCAGAGCAAACAGTTAACGGTTAAGTGTAAACAAGTGGCCCACACCGAGGCCTATCCCAATACCAATACCAGCGTCTATACCGAAATGGTTGACACTTTTCAATTGCGAATTTCGAGACCAACTTGCAGCTAGCTGCTTTAAGCCAAGTTGTCGCATTAGCGTGGCCATTTCAAGTTGGCTAACACGCAGTTTAAACGGCATGTAACTGACTGCGTTTGCACTTAATTAATAAAAAAAAATGCAACTACTTGGCCAGTTGACTTTGTTGCAAGCACAAACAGTTAGCAGGAGCTCAGGTTGCAACCTGCCACATGCAACTGTTGGTGTTGCATGTTGCAACGTGAGTTGGTAAGGAAATCACGATTAACGCGTCCTTGCGCTGATAAAACTGTGCAATTAGTGCACTCACATGATATATTTGTATTTGCTTTAAATAAATTGCCAACGACTGATATTTAAAATTCCAGCTGACACGCCCCCCAGGCCCCGTCTTAACCCCCGCAGCCGTCGTCGGCAGTTAACTTAATTAAATGCCAGTTTCAATTTATTTCTCATTTTGCGGGCCAAGTTGTAACCACAACAATGAAAGCGAAACCGCAGTAAATAAACAAAACAAAAACTACAACAACTTCCATAAGCAATTTATTACTGTTATTGTTGTTGTTGTTGCTGCTGTCGTCGTCTGATGCAACTATCAATGTAATTTTACATTTCGCTGCAGTCAGCAGCAATTAACTGTAAATAACATGCCGCCTGCGTGTGGTCTCCCTCTCTTACTCTCCACCGCGCTCACTCTCCAACAGCTCTTGCACTTCACCGCTCTGGCTCTCCACCGCTCAAGCTCGCCATCGCTCTAGCTCTCCACCGCTCTCTCTCTCTCTTCCCTTTTCCTTTTCAATATCAACAAAAGTCTTCGGTTATTAAGCTTTATTATTCTTGCTGCCGCTGTTATTGCTGTTGCTGTTACTGTTGTTGCTGTTGTCATCGATACCATTGCAGTGATAAATGGCGTGAGTTGCTTTTAATTGCACGCATATCTCTTGTGTATATCGATAACGGCAGTGCAGGCCATGCATATTAATTCTATCCATCGACAAAAAAATGCTAGATTAACTAGTATAAAATCCAACTGATCGAATGTGTAGTCACATTTAAAATAAAATTAATAATTTGTGGTACAATAAATATATGCCAAATTTAAAAACTTTTATCTTATCTCGACCAAAAAATATTGAAATGTATCTTGTGGTTATGTAAAACTATAAATATTATTACACTTATCAAAAATTCCTTTTTCAGTATTTGAAATATTCATTATTATGTGGTTAAATTAATTGCCTCTAAATACCAAAAGTAAATTTAAATCCGCGTCGAATTATCAGTCATTTACAGCCCAAATAAAACATAAAATTCGCATAAAAGCTTATCGAAGATTAAAAGATACCACTACAAAATTCAAATTTTTGAACATTTGGAATGCGACAACGAATGCCTTTTAGCATTTTCCATTTTCCTACGTATTATTTCCATTTTAATTTTATGACTCGCATGCGCATTTTCAATCAATTTTTATCTAACTCAAAATAAACTTACAACCAAAAAAATACTACAACAACAGTAGAAAAAATGTCCAAATTTTTTATCTAAATTTTTTGTTTTTTTTTCTTCAATAATTTTAATTGCGCTTTTTGTGGACTACAAAATTCAATCAGCGCAACATAAATTATACAATAAAGCGAAGGGGAGCGAAAGAGAGGCGAAATGTGTAGTGCGAGTGGGAAGCGGAGAATAAGAGGCAGAGGCAGAGGGAGAGGGAGAGGGAGTAGGAAGGGCAGACACATTTGACCCAGAAATGGGCGACGATGACTCCAATAAAAACAGATTTGGTGATATATGTATGTGTGCATATAAAAATATATATTTTTTTTGGTACCCAAGTGTCAAACACACACACACACACAGAAGTAGACACACCCACACTTTGGCCCTTGGTGGCCCGGTGTATGGTCTGTGTCTCTAGTCTCCAAAGAGTCGCATCTGTGGTCTCCGTAGTCTCTGTGGTCTCCGCGGGGGCGACAAATCGTGCGCTAATTAACTCATTGACACTGTGCCCTCCGCCTGGGACAATTTGAGTGGCGTCAGTCCCAGGAATCGTGCGTAAAAGTCGAGTACGCTCCACATTAAATGGCGCTAATTGTGGCATTTGAGTTGCAGCTATGCCCATTGTACACCCTCCAGTCTCCCAGTCTCTCCGCCTCTCACTTCCCCTTCACGGCGGGCGTGCCAATGCAATTAGCGCAGTTGTGAGTCTCTGGAGAGCGTAAGAGCGAGAGAGAGCTTTGCGCTGTGCTCTAACATAAAACTTACACTAGAAGTGTCAAAGAAGAAGAAGGAATAGATGACGGAGGTGGGGGATGGAGAGGGCATAGCAAGTGCAACGGCTTCAAGTTGAAGTTTGTTTTACTATTTCTTCTGCTCTTCTTACTGCTGTTGCTGCTGCTGTCGTAGTTGTTGTTTTTGCTTTTGCTTTTGCAGTTTGTTTTGCTTTTGTGGCATCGGCTTACAAAACAAACCAAAGCGAGCGACGAGCAAATAAAACGGTTTCTTTCCAGGAAACGTGACAAAACGTCAATAACTGACGATGCGGCGTAGTTGCTGCTACAGCAACAACAACAGCAGCAACAATAACTGCAAGAACAACAACAACAGCAGCAACAATAACAGCCACCCAATGGCGATTCCAATGACGTTTGCAATGGCGACTAGTTGTGGGACCATGTGACAAATCGCAGCTGTAGTCGTCGCTGCTGCTGCTGCCGTTGTTGTTGTTGTTGTTTTGGCTGCAAAAGCAATTACTTAGACCGCGCAGTCAAAATATACGTACGTAATCTAAGACGTCGGGCTAACTGCAGTCTCTGCCCGGCCAGCATCAGCGAGAAAGTTTCCGAGAATAGTACGTATTGGGAATGTGTCGCCAGACGCCTCAGACAACATTCCTGGAACAGGGCCAATGCACCATGCAAAAAAGCCGACAGTGTTCCAAGGATAAAGTTCAAGATTGGTATACAGTGTGCAGGAATAAAACATTCAAGTGGAATATTTGCATAATCGAACCTAGGAATTTATCGATAGGTTTTAAGAAAAACAATCATTATATAGAACTGGGCGTTTAGCGAACTTATCGATGGGTTTAAGTTAAAACTTAGTGTACAGTGAACACCCCGCAGTGGAGATAAGTTATAATTCAGTAAAATAGTAATTTAATCGATCTTGTCATTAATCGAATTTATCGAACGCCTAAATAATAAATCCCAGCAATAGTGAAAGTGTTAAGTTGTTGGGAAATTGCATTCAGCTAGTAAATAACCCCAGCAGACTTGACATTATTATGATTATTATTATTATATAGCAGTAGGTAGTGCTCGCTTAAAGCGATTTGCCGCTAGATCGATAAGCGGCAATTTATGCTTATCACTGCTACACCACGCCCACCACAATCAGCATAATCTCGCTGCGATTCAATCAAATCAAAATGCTGGCAGGCGGCTTTACGTGCAATCCATAACTCTGTCGGTATCGGGATCGGAATGGGAATGGGTATGGGAGTACGGCATGGGGGCGACGATGTTTGATTTGATGTTTGATGCTTATCACGCTGATGGAATGACAAAGTGACCAAAGTTGTTACCAGCTGTGTGTGCGTGTGTGTGTGTGTGATGTACGTATCGTAGGGTCGTTAAAGTCGGTTGAAATTCCTACAGCGTGCCGCAATTAGACGGCTTTTTGACGCCCCAGCTTGTTGTCAGATTTGTGGAGCCCGATTCTTCGACTCTCCGATTCTTCAGCTTTATTATTATTTTTGTTATTGTTTTGTTTTTTATTAAATTTTGTTCATGCTGTGCAGTTTAGCATTTTATGATTTTTTAATTTTATGTTGATGAGCCTCATTGCTTGCATATTTTATTAAACGGTTGTTTTAGCTACCTCTCTCACTCTTCCTCTTTGCCCTCTTCTTCCTTATTGTCATATTTTATTATTTGTTTTGTTTTCTTGCAGTGTTCTTTTGTCGCCTTTTGTTCTCCTCAGTTTTGATTTCTTTTAATGATCTCTAAAAATCATTTCTATAAATTTTTTGACAATATATATCATGATTTTTAGCGGCCTTAACGCAGTTGGTGGTTGGCTATAAATGTAAACCAGCTAAAAATGAGCTTTAAGATCAGTTTTAGCTGGAAATTTGAGCTAAAAGAGTGTTTGCTGGCTCTTTAAACAAAGTAAATCAGTTTATCGGTATTTATTACTAAATTAGACTGATCCTAAATACTTTCTCGCACAATAGAACCCTCTGTTTTAAGTGCAGAACACTCCCAAAAACAAAACTTCTACGCCTCCACATCGACCCTAACGATAGACATAACCATAACGAGTCTGAAATCAGTTCGAAGTGATAGTGATCTAATAATTAGAAGACCTTTAGGTCTCTGGGCCCTAATGCTTTATTTTGCCATATTTATGGTGATGCATTTTAAGTGCACACACACACACACACAGCTACAGCTACAGATACCGATCTGACGGTTTCGTTATGCGATACACGACGCCCATTCTGGAAAGAAACACAAACATAAATTCAAGACTCAAGACATAAAAAAATTCCAATACTGTGACTAATAACTTAATTAGAAACTCGACAACAACTTTTGGAAAAACTTAATAACTAGCGGCAAAAAATGCGGACCGTTCATGGCATTTTATTGGGTGAAAAACAAAACGAACAGAGACGTACAGAAATCTTTAAGATATCTACCAGCGAAGCTCATAAAAATTCCAAGCATAAATGCATTTGAAAACCAAAATTAACTTCATTTATTTGGGTTTTTAAAAATAGACTTTTAAGTTCTTTTTTGGTCCATGAACTTCAAAGTTTGTGCTTAAGAATTTATCAACATTATGCAGTTGATTTATTTGCAAACTAATGACTAAATTTGGTTAAGTTAAAAGTTATACTAAAATACATGTTTCTAGGGTGACCATATTTGCCCTCAAGAATTCACTTTAATTCTTGTTTCTATGGCACTTCTCAATTTTAAATAGAGCTCTCAGCTCTCAGCTCTTAACTCTCAGCTCTTAGCACTCAACTCTCCACTCTCCACGTCTGACTTACAATTGTGTGAAGCAAACTGTGACTTCTTCTTTTACTTCTTTCTCTACCCTTTCTCCTTCTTATTCTTTCTCTACCCTCTCTGCTTCTTCTTGTATCTGGCACAATTGCTCA
The DNA here is from genome assembly GCA_035046005.1 of Drosophila acutilabella. Taxonomy (NCBI): domain Eukaryota; kingdom Metazoa; phylum Arthropoda; class Insecta; order Diptera; family Drosophilidae; genus Drosophila; species Drosophila acutilabella. Next base: position 5,909,940 of record JAWNOK010000024.1, on the reverse strand, counting down.
TCAGCTAAAGATACCTGAAGGGGGAAAACGTATTCACTGAAAACCCATTGAGAATCCACTGGAAAAGCACAAGATAAACAATGCAAAATGGCTAGCTTAGAGTGAAGGGCAGAAGGAGAGGGAGATAGATATAGAGGAAGAGAGTGAGGAGTAGAGTTAGAAGAGCGCAGAAGAGTTGGCTCTTCAACTGCATACTTCATTCTTCAATGCAAGGAAAATAAACAGAAATGTTGGGAATAAAGCTAGACAAAAACACTGCGAGAAATTGATAACCATTTAAATTAAAACATAAAATAACATTAAATATTAAGAATTAGAAAACTTTATATTTAAAAACATAAATCAAGTAATGTTAGAACTCTCAGCTCTTGTACTTAAATTAAAAAAAAATTAAAGTATTCATTTATTAGGAAAACTTTAATTAGAAACAAAAGTAAACAGTTTTACAATTACAAAGTCTCCTCTTTAAAAGCTGAAATTAAATATCGCTAGAATTTTTAATTTATTTCTTATATATTTTTACTTGTAATTAATCTTTTATTTACGGCTTACAAATAATATTTTAAACTCAAGGAACTGGAAATGTTCTCTACATTTTTAAGCCACATATTCTAAAAATTTAAATTCTTATTCACATTTTCTTTCGATGACTGTAGACTGGCAGGTGTGTTGCAGTTGCAAGTGCGAGGCATGCACTCACAAGTGCAAACTTCAGAACACACACACTCCCTCTCCCACTATTCCCCTCGGTCTCTCTCCCATTCCCCTCCTCTTTACCCCACTCTCACATGTGTCACTAAACTAATGAAATCAATAAGTTATGCGAATGCGCCATGAATCACAACAATAACAACAAAAGGAGTTGACACAAGTGGCAGGCAGCTTTGCCACAGCCACAGTGCCTGCCAGCAGAGAGTCAGCCACTGGACGCTCAAAGGTGTGAAGCACAAAACTCACTCAAGCGCACTCACTTGGCCTCTGGACTCGCTGCTGGCTTATGAAATATGAGAGCTGCACAGAGTTACCCCCGCCCTGCCCCTTAACCCTTACCCTACCCTTTGTCACCCTCAAGCCGTTGCGTGGGTCTGCTGCAAACTTTTGCCTGGAATTTCTGTGCATAAATTTAATTACTAGCAGACATTGAGGAGGTTGTCGAAGTCAGCTTCAGTCTGGAACTGGGACTGAATCTCTTACCCCTCAGCCACGCCTCTGCGCCTCTGAACCCAGCGTCAGCTATCAATCTAGCTCGAGTGGCTGTGCTCCCTCGCTCAACCAGCTTTTTCTTTGCCGCCTTCAAGTGCTTTACTTATTAGTGGCTCTGCCACCAAACGTTGAAGTTCAATAGCCCTGATTGGGGGCGGGGCCAATCATACATTGTTAGTTTATAATTAGTAGCGTCGGCTAGCAAGAGAGAAAGGTAAGGAAGAGGGAGTGGGGGTGCAAGACTGCCTATCTCTAGCTAAAGATACTTGAGTTTGGGTTTTGGTTTGGGTACTTGCCACTGCAACAAACGCTTTAAATTTAGAATGCAGCACACCTTGAAGCGCCTTCAGACATTGTTAACTGTTAGGCAAATATCAAACAAGGCGCAGATAACAAACAGAAGTCCAAATTCTTGGCCTAGGCACAGTGGAACCAAATACAAAAAAAGGAAATAAAAATATTAAAAAGTTTACAGAGTCTGTAATCAAAGTTTAAAGACAATAAGTGACTAATGTACTAAAGATAACTTTAAATATTTAAATTAATATATAAATTAATATTTAATATTTTTCAAGTATTTTTATAAATATTTATATTGTTTTAAGAAATTTTAGTATTTATTTATTTATTTATAGTATTTTTTTTTTAGTTTCACTTTTAACCAACTTTGCTCCACTGTGCAATTAATTTAGACACGTGCAAAGCGGGCGTTGTCTGTAACTAGTCATTGATTAAAGTGCAAACTTTACTTATTAGCTAATTATTAAGTAGGTTTTTATTACGAACATATATAAATCGGTTAAACCTACCCTACCCCATCTCCCCCCCTCGGCACCCCCCTTAGTTTCCTTGATCGGCTTGCTTTGACACGCTTAATCACATCACATCCGTGTTTACGTTTAATTAAAAATGTTTTTGCCAGCCAAATATTTACATCAATTAAAACTTCCACGGGCCTCAAATGATTAAACTGACGCACGGCATTTTTTTGGATTTTTTTTAATTATTTGTCTCTCTCTCTCTCTCTTTCTACTTACAGAAAATATAACGATAGTCGGCCTCCCGGACTATCTGAACAACGAATTCAAAATAGCACTGTACGCAAAAGAAACGCAAAGATATTTGTGTTTCAACGACAACTGGAGATTAGTTGGCATGGTGAGTACAACCTTCGGGTTCAAACTTAAATTTACTTAGCTAAACACATAAATCAAGGAAATAAACACACGTTAGGCCTAAGGCTAACTTAAGGCAATGGGTTTCGAGTGCAGCCAACTTAACAGGGCTTTAGGTGCTGCCAGATGGGGCAAACTTTCAAAACTGTTACTCTTAAACTATGTGGATAAATCTATATATTTTAATAGTCCTTTCAAGTGATTGTCTTTATGTTGAACGATAATCAAAAATTATTATTTTATCTATACAAATTTAAAGGACTCCCATTTTAATTAAAATTGAATTAAAATATCTATAGACGCAACCAACTTAACAGGGCATTAAGTGTTGCCAAACGAGGCGCACTTTCAAAGCTGTTGCTCTTAAATTATGTGAACAAAACCATTCCAAATAATTGTCTTTATGTTGAATGATAATTAAAACAAATTATTTTGCACATGTACATTTTTTGGAACTCCCATTAAACAAGTAAATTATTAAAAAAACTAAAGCCAAAATAATTATGACGCAGCCAACTTAATAAGGCAGCGTTATTAGATTGGGCAAGCTACTAAACTGTCACTGTCAAATTTAGTAGACAAAATCTTGAAATTTAATTATTATTCGAGTTGAAATCACATGTTTGTCATCCCAGATAAAGACAATGCCACGGGGCTTCCCGCGTAGTTTCTGCTCACGAGTTTGCATTAATTTGATAGGCTTTTATGGCCTCACATGCAGTACGCAGTACTCCGTACTCAGTGTTCAGTTCCCAGCACAAAATGCATCTTTATGGCACCTACAATAATGATATGTACTTAGGGCCAAGGCCCTCCCCTCTCATGGAGATGGGGGCATTACTTGGTCTGGGGTATGGAATGGAACGGAACGGAACGGATTGGATTGGATTGCATTGTACTTGAAACGTAGCCGCTTTATGCAAACTAACTGTACAAACACTATAATTTATGGCATGTAGCACATAATGGTTTTATGCAAACGAGCGATTATAACGACAATGGCTATCATACTTGAACGATTTAGCCAAATTGCATAAATTGCCAGCTAAGCGCCAGCTCAGACAGTTTCGCTAAATAAATTTTCATATTTATTTTTAATACCGTGTAAATTGCGCAAACGGGTATAACTGAAGTGATAAAAGAGCCGCAGTCTTTAAATTATATAGCCACGAACTTAGTAAAGTATATAAATTTTCTATGCCAAAAAGTAACCCATGTGAGTTCCGTCTATTTCCAGACTCAAAGCTGCGTAGTGTCTGCAAATTGATCACTTGTTTTGTAGGTAATGAAAACCTGTTGCAGTTGCACCAATTCTGTCATGAAAACGCGCGACAACAGAACACAAAAATATTTATTACAATATTGAAATTTCATATGCAATTACAGCCACATAAACATAAACATAAATAAACTATATAATAACTGCTTATAACTGTATGGGGCGAGACAACAAATTGCTTGAATAACTATAGAAACTGGCACAGAATTTGCTACAGTTTTTTGTCTTTTTTTTGGCTGTGTGTACACTCGGCGTATGTGTAATATTTGTTACAAATTGTTGTGTGTATCCGTTGTCAGCTTTAAAATGCAACTGCTGACAAAAGGGGAATCCACCCCATTGCAAATTTTATTATAAATTTTTTGAGACATTGTAACAGTTTGACAAGTAGATAATTTCAATGCCAATCTCAGGTTTTGTCAAGTGGCTCGCATAAAAATCATTGACTATGCAAACAAACAATAGTCTCATCGAGGCTCTATAACCGTTGCGATATATCTAATCAATCAATCAAGTGACGCAGCTATTCAAAATGCTGTAATTGCGCAAATATTTCAATGTCCTTTCATACGTATATCTATATATATATATATATATATATACAGTTAGTTATATCAACATTGAATTCGCTTTACAATAGAACAGAGGTCAAAACTTGCACTTGTCATTTTATTGCTTTCGATTATGGCCGCAAAATCCAAGTTGAATTCATGTGCAAATACACGAGTACTCAGTACCGCACTCAAACACTGATTTTATTATTTATTATGATTTATTTTTTATTATGTCTTCTAAAGCATTTACAGTTTCAACGAAGGTCAATATGTGTGACACATGCTTGGGTTGAGGTTAGGTAAACTTATAAACTCACACTTCAGCTACAAGTGGTCTGTGCAGCGCCATCTATGGGTGAAGTGCATTTCTATTAGTCATTTGACTGCTAATGCACTTCTTATGACGTCACAGAACATAAATTAGACAGGGTAGAGTAGAAAGAAGCGACTGTAAAAGACCCCGTCCTCATTTTACCATGCAAATCAACAACTTTCGACCGATTCCTATGGCAGCTATAGGCTATAGTTGTTCGATCTGAACCAAACTTTGTGAAGTTGGTTTTAATAATGATATATATGATAACATGTGAGGTTAGTTGTTATTGCTCAACTAATTCTAAGTGTCTTCATACAACATTGATATTTTCGGCCGATTGGGCCTATAGTTATAAAGGCACTAAACACATAATGTGTACATTAGGGGGCGTGGCAACAATTCGACATAAGCTTGATCTGCCTAATATATAGACAGACTTTCAAACCAAATTTAGTGGGTTTATCTCTAGTAGTCTCCAAGATCCAGGTGCTTATACCAACAGACTAATAGACAGACATTATATCGTCGCTTCTGCTGCTGCTAATCACGAATATACAAACATTATTTATATTTACTTTATTTATTTTTCACTTTCACTTTTCCACTCCAATTTAAAGGCAATTATAACTTTTATCCAATTCTATTTGTTCTTGGAGCCCCCTTTAAAAATGTTACAACTGAAGCAACTGCCAACAATTGACATTAAAAATAACTACGAGCAGTTTAATTGTTTGGCTATCGAAGCAGATGCTTCACACAGCCGCTGTCAAGTGCCCACTGAGAAGCTGTTCAAAAATAGCAATTAAAATCTATAAATAAAGAACAGACAAAAAATGGGAAATATATATAAATTTATATAAATATATAAAGTGGCTTGACTAAATATGGCTCAAGTGCAAAATATTGAATTGAAATCTTTATCTGCGTCATCTGCAATGCTCAAAATCAGAAAACAAAATCAAAGCAATAGAAAGAGAAAGAGATAGAGCTACAGATTGGGCAAGTGATAGTAATGCTGGCTTGAGCCGCAGCAGCAACAGGGGTAACAACAGGGGCAACAGGGGTAAAAAGAGAGACAACAACAGGGGCAAAAGGGGGCAACAGCAGCAACAATCAAGCCGCGTTTGATTTGTATGGTCGTTTTGGTATTTCAAGTGTTTTATAAATAAACACACTCCACTCTCCAGCTTCACAGTTGCTGCTGTTGCTGTCAATGTTGCTGTTGTTATACACTCTTGCTGCTTGTCAAAATATTGTCGACAAGTTTTCAATTTTTCACAACGGAAATGCTGCTCATAAATTGCATTGTCAAGTGAAGATTACACACAACAACAACAATATACAAATTTTCTAATCCCTTGGGGAATTTTCCTCACTTTTCTTTGTATATATTTGCAGAAGGAACTGCGCGATACCTGCTATTTCAACGAGACGATCGTTCACGGTTATTTCGTGTTCCGTTCCGTTGTCGATCTACAGCGACGTGTCGGGTTCACGCATCGAGGTAAACCTGTAGGTCCCAAGAAGAGCGTCAACGATGCCTGCTACATGTTTAATAAGATCGATGCTGAGCAGTTTTACCATCAGCATACGTTACCAAAATGGCGCGAGATGGCCGCTCAAATGGCCAATAGCAACAGCAGCAGTGGCAACAGCAACAGCAGCAGCAGCAACTATCGCAAAGTCTCGCGCAACAAAAACAATCGCCACAAATCGAATAACCAAAATCAAAAGTTGCGTGAGCAACATGCGCATCATGGCCATAATAGTAGTAGTAATCTAAGTAGTACTAACAAAAGAAATCAACAATTAGAATTAGTTCGAAAGCAGCAACAGCAACAGCAACGGCAGCAACATCAAGTGCGACATCATCACAATGATCCCTCAATGCTGGCGCGGCGACAGCAGCGACGCAAGCAGCAGCAACAGCAACAACAACAACAACGAGTCACAGCTAGTCCAACGAAACAAACGACTGCCAAAAGTGCAACAACAACGACAACAACATTAGCAACAGCAACATCAACAGCCACAGCGACAGCAGCAACAACCAAAACAACAACAACAACACTAGCAAACAAGCGCAAAGGCAGACGAAGAAAGACACGCAAGCAAAAGCCGCAACAGCAACAACAGTTGCAGCTGCTATCCACAGCAACAACAGTTGATACCAGCACGGACGATATGTTTGCCAGTAGCAGCAGCAGCAGCAGCAGCTTTTCCACAGGCTACGACGACGCCTACAGCAGCAGCAGCAGCTACAGCAGCAGCAGCGAGCCCTGGTCCACTTGGTTTGCCACGCCCACAGCAACAATTGATAACCTAACGCCAGATATGAGCAGCAGCAGCAGCGGCAGCACAACAGCAGCAGAAGACGACAGTATTAAACCATACAGCAGCAGCAGCAGCGGCAGCACCAACAGCAACTATGCTGCCTGGTCCACATTTATCACAGAGCTGGAAACTGAAGCATCAGCAGCAACTACAATACCAACAGCAACAACGACAACAAACAGCGGCAATGACACCGAATTGCTGCAGTACGAGGCGGAACTGGTTGACGACAACGACAGCAATGAAAATGAGTTGCTGTCGACGGCGCAGGCAGCAGCTAACTATGAAACCAAAGCAACAGCAACAACAGCAGCAGCAATGGCTAAAACTACCTCGACAACAGCAACAGCAGCAGCAACACCAACTGCAACAACTACGACGGCAGCAACAGGCACACAGTTGGTGCTGGAACAGACGCCGCTGGCAGCAACACTCGCCACGCTCATGTACAACAAGTGGCATACAACGCAGCAACATGAGGCAATTGCTGTGAATAACGCGACAGCAACAGCAACTGTAACAACAGCAATGGCTAGCACGCCAAAGCTCAGCAGGCAACGCAGCAGCAGCAACAGCGAAAGCCAGCAACAGTTGCTGCAGGGCAGCAGCAGCAATCAGACAAAACTATTGCCAACAATTGCAGCAACACTTAGCACGCAAGCCCAAACTCTGACAACAACAACAGCACAGCGCAGTGCAGCTAGCACAGCAGCAACATCGTCAGCAACAGCAGCAGCAGTGTCGCCCATTGCTGTTGCTACTACACCAGAGCAACATATTGCCGACAAGTTGTTCAGTGTGCACAAAAACATCAACAGCAATTTGAACAACACACTAACCGACACCACAGCAACAGCCACAGCAGCGACAGTGACGTCAGCAACAACCACAAAGAAATCACTGAGGAAATCCACACAGAAGCTGCTGGCAACACCCTATCACCAATTGACGTATGTGCGCAATGAGGCGGGTGATATAGACATTGATAATCTGGACAACATAAGCGTTTATCCCGATGTCTTTGAGGATGTGTCCAACGAGAGCGACAGCAATAGCACCAGCAGTAGCAGCAGTGGGAGCAGCAACAACAGTCGCCTCACCTTTGTCAGTGGCTTTCTGGCCACATCGCCCACATCTGTGTTACCAGAGTCCATACGCATAGCCAAGATTAAGATCAACAATGAAAGGCGACGACTGCAGCAACATGGACAGCGGCGGTTTCGTAGCTTTGCGTAGTAAAAAGCGGAGTAAGAACTAGAGATGGGGGCGGCTGTTGGGGACAATCGGTAATCGATAAACGAGTGGAAATTTTTGAAGCGTTTTAAGGGCAATGTATTTATACGAGATGAAAGTGAATGGCATGAATGGGCAAAAGCAGTAAAAGCAAATAAATTCAAGTAAAAAGTAATTAAAAAATTATGCAATTAATTATATAAATTTATAGATTTACTATATAATGAACTGATATATATATATGAGGTATAAAAATATATGGAAACCTTTTGAGGTAAGCAAAAACTTTGGCTTACTCGACGCGGTCAGAATTTTGCAACACACACATACGACACACACACACATACACACAACGCCTAAAAGCACAGAACTCAGGCCACATTTGAACATGGGAATTACTTAAAAGCCAACTGCAATACCAACAACAGCAATAACAATTACTTTAGTAATTATGAAAACATTTACCCAAGTAATGTTAATTTAATAAACTACTGAATTGCTTTGCATTTTAAAACAAAAACTAATAAAGCTTAAAAAAAAGATAACAAATAATTATAATTACACTTTTCAATTACCATTACGAATTGTAATTGGGCAACTGTTTTCTTTGAATTACTAAACGAATTGTGACCAGTAATTAGAGCTCTAAAGACATTTAACAAACTGCACCTTCAACACACACACTTACACACACACACACACACACTCGGCTCTAAAACACAAAGTCAAGAAATCAGTTCCATGGAAGAACTCGCAGAACTGCTAAAAATAGTTATAAATGAAAGACAATAAGATTTTTATTTAAAACTAAACAAAAAAACTGAAATTGTTGCATAAATAAAAATGAAATAAATATATATATAAATAAACAGCGAAAACTAAATGTTTAGACACACTGAATGTAAGTCATAAAAAAAGGAAATAAAAAATTAAATACGATAGCAACTTTTGGTTTACTAAATCAATTAAATTTATTAGCAATGAGATTACAAAATATATTGAAAAAAAACTACAAAAAAAACAATACTATATATACGCATATATTTTCAAAATTTTATAACGAATCGAAAAACAAAAACAAAAAATTAGTAAACAAATTTAATGAGAATGTTTTTTAAATTCATACGCAAATCGAAAGTAACTAAAATAATTGACAACCAATTCGCACAGCAAACACTTCCAGAATAAAAACTAAAAACTAAAAAATAAAATAAAATTTAGAAAACTTCAAATATTTAATAACTAAAAATAAAAAACAAAACAATTTTAATAGGCACAACTGAATGGAATTTGAGAAGAGTTAAAGCAAAAAATAAACCGAATTTTTAACACAGCATATTGTTAGGGTTGCCCAACACTGCAGTGTTGCAAAAGGCGAAATTGGTTAGAGAGAACAGTAAGGAAATAAACTGACAACTGAAAATGAATTAATTTTGAGATATTTAAAGACAAATTTGAGAAACTTAGTAAAATGCAAAGAAGCAAAAAGTTTTAAATAAAAAATGCTACAAATCAATAAGTATATATATATATAGAAATATATATATATTTAAATCGTATATCGTATGGCATATACGGCGACAAAACACCAAAATTCACACTGAATAAACGTTATATTTATTAATTAAATATGTAAAATCAAAAACAAGTAATAAAAAACCAACTGCTGCTTTTCTACATATATAGAAATATATAGACATGTATGTACATGTGCTATATGCTATATACATATATATAAATATATATATATATAAATATAAACAACAATTGTTTCTCGTATATTTATATTAAGAGGAAATACAAAGCGTAAATAGTTCAAACAAATTAGCAAACCAAATACATACACAAAATTAAAAATAAAAATGAAAATAAAAAATAAAAACAATAATCGAAGCGTCAAGTTTATATATAGCAATATGTATGAATGTAAATTAAACAATAACTAACAAAAAAGAAAGTTAATGCAAAATGCTTAGGTGAAAATTTAATTAGTGTGTACTTAAGACAAAGAGAAAACAACATTTAAACAATTGAACATTTATGATTACTTAACTAGACATTGAAGCAGCAAACACACACACACACACATACACCTATGAAAAAAATATATAATAAATAAAAAATTCAAAATAAATTACAAAAAAATGAAACAAATTGAACTACTGTACTTATATGCGCGTTGCTGTAATATAACATTTTATGTTAACAAAACGAATATTATATAAAAACAAAATGGAAAACAAATGAAAACTAAACAAAAAAATGCTAAAATCAAATCTTTATTAATTATACGAGAATTTATTTATTTAATCCTAAGCCAAGTCGCAGCTAAATTTCCTGGACTTTTGGCCGCTTCTCATTCGTCATTTGTAAATTCATTTGCACTAAAACTGTAATTGTTTTTTTAACACCTGTTCATTTCCAACTTGTACTACACTTACTTACATACTAATTAATTAATTTTAACATTTAACATTTAATTTTAATGCTAAATATTTGTAATTTAGTTGTCTTGTTTGCCGCCATTTTGCATTTCGCATTGTAAATTGTAATTTGTAATTATTTATGTATAAAAAATAAAAAAAAAACACTCACACACACACTCACACACACACCTAGACACACACTGAAGCTATCTCTCTCACTCCTTTTGAACTATCTGCCCAGAACTTTTACTCTTCTTCTCTCACTTTGTATTTAAACAAGTAACGCAATGAAATTAAAATAAATAAAAAATAAAAAAACCTCAAACTCTTAAAAATCAACGCAAAATTTATTTTTTTTTGGTATTTTTAATTTTTCTTTAAAGAGAACTTAAATTTCCTTATTTCATTTATTGTTTGTAACATTTTTCTTGGTTTTCAAACGTGTGCAGAGAAATCGTATAAATAAAAATTATATATAAATTAAAAATAAATACTCAACGTGTTTCTTTATGTGGGGGAAGCTTAGTCAGTGTTCACTGTACCTGCGCCAAGCATCAGCTATTGTTAGCTGGTGGTCCAACTTGCAAGTGACTAATGTTTTTGGCCAGGCGACTAAAGAAGTCGCCACAGCAGCCGAATGACAAATGACATTTGACATGCGACATTGTCACAGTTGTAGGGGATTAAGCTGTGCGATACTCCCCACTTGAAGAGGTTTAAGTATAAATATATGTATGAGCCCTTTAAACCCTTTTGGCTGCTAGTTGATTAGTGTTTAGGCCACAGCAAAGCAAACAGTGCCAAGGAAATACTAGCTGCTCTTGCCAGCAGACCGTGGCGTAGTGTCGCAGTGAGGTATGCCAGAGAGGTGCAACTGGCAGACCCTGCAGACGTAGGACCACACAAGTGCTGCTGGTGACCAAAGTGGCCGTAGGGAAATCGCTGTCTGCTTTGCATAAATGTCCCAGTCTCAGTCCCAGTTTCGAGTCTGTCTTCCTTTTGCCCTTCTTTCTATTCCTCCATCTCCTCTTCGCCTCCTTCTGCTCTTTAGGGCCACTGTGCTGCTTGTTTAATTAAAAAATTAAGTTCCAAATCCCCAGCTCCATTAAAAAGATTTTTATTTATACCTTTTAATTTCATCAATCGTTGCGACGGCAGGTGCCAGGCTACAGGTAACTTGCCTCGTGTCCCCTGTCCCCACTCCTTCTCCCCCTTCTCCTCTCCTTTCCGCTGCATGCCTCGCATATTTCTTAGTAGTTGTTTTTTAAGCTTTTAACAGGAAACAATTTCATTTGCAAGCAAAAATTCTTTTCAAATCTGCCGCCGTTAAGCAAAAAGAAAACATGCCAGCAAATAATAATAATAATAAAAAAATACAACAACAAAAATACGAGCGAAAAAATATCTTCACTTCACTGGGAAAAACCAATCGTTTGTTCTACTAACACGTGGGGTATATTGACTTTGAGGTGGGGTTTGTTACGGTAGTTAAAAGAAGTAATTAAACGGTTAATGGTAAGTCTATTACGCTGTTTAAAAATTTAATTTATCAAGGGTACAAAAAATAAATAAAAAATATTAAATAAATAATATAATAAACTCATTACTTGTAGTTTTTATTTGAAATTAAATTTAAAAAAACTTCAACAAAAAGAAATTCCTTTTTAAGAGTTCATAAAAATATATTCAAATATTTTATTGCGTAAACTAAAAATTGCAGTATATTTAAATAAATATTTTAAGCAAAATTCTGTACACATTTTAAGAATAATTTAACATGCTTTACAGCCATTAAATTTGAGTTCTTAAAGTTCTAATTTTTTAATAAATATTTAAGGAGCATTTAAAATTCTTGTATATTTTGTGTACTCAAAATTCGTTGGCTTTAAAAACTCGAGTTTTTAAATAAATAAAAAATAATTTAGAATAAAATAAAATTTTATAAAATGATTTAATTCTTATAAATGCATTTTAAGTTAACTTTCATTAAAATTTTTTTTTTGTAAGCGTATTTAAAATTTGTTTAAAACAAATTTTTAGAAGCCACGACCGTTTTGTTTCCTTTTTGGCAGAACGTTTTGTTGGCCTTATTGCACTGTACGAGTCGCAGTCTGTTGGCCAGCCCCAAAACCCACGAGTCCCGTTGCCCTTCCCTGCCCCTACTCCAACCCCCTTCTCTACACATACCTCCCTTACTCTTCCCTCTCTACCTACTCCATCAGTTTAAGTTGACTTGAGTTCGAATCGGTTTTTAGTTTATGAATGTCGCCATGTTGCTCTTGTTACACTCTTGTTTTTGTCGTTGTGTTGTGTGGTGTGTGTTGTTGTGTAGTGTGTGTGTAGTGTGTGTTGTGGCACATTCCAGTTGGAGCGACAGGATGAAACTGTTGCCTGCATACGGCATGCATATTTCGTATTTTTAGTACAGCCATTTAACATCATCAACTTAAATATGCGTGCAAGATTTATGCCCACATCGTTGTTGGACCTGGCAAAAGGGTGTGGTGAGGGGTACGGGAGAGGGACGACCGTCATGGGTACGTTTTTAAAGCCAAAGCCCATGGCCGGCAAATGGGGCTAAAATTGGCATACAAATGTGGCCAACACAACACACAAAACGCAACTACATGAAATACAATGCCAAAAAGAAGTGAGAAAAGCTGCATGAATCCCGATGCTCCAGTAAGTACCCCAGGGATTTATAGCCAGAGCGAAGCTTTGAAGTTTCAAGTTTAGCGGAAAATTTAGGAATTTAGAGCGCAAAATTTAGCAGGTAATCAAAACTTTCATTTAAAAATAATTTAAAATATTTTTTAATAATTAAACTAATTTATTTTAAGTATTTAAACTATTTTTCCCTGATACCCACACCACTTGTGCTCACATTCTACCAGTTTACACCAACTCAAGTCCACCAATTACAGGGTATTTATTTTGTGCACTCAAGTGCTTGACTTATTTTTTCAACACACGACACGCGCTTGTTAATTATTTTAATTATAATTAACTACTGCTTAACAGGTAGGTGCAACAGGTGATCAAAAAGACAGCCTAACAATTTAAGCCACAAACGCGGCCAGTTGGAAACCGTATTGGCCAAGTTTTACAGCCAATTGGCCGCGTTAAGCGTTAGTTGATTTCGTTGACTTTTCTCTCTGTAATTAGCATTTGGTATTTTGCCGATTTATCATATTTGTCTGTCCATAAACAAAATACAAAGTTGGCGCCATACGCAAAAAGCCGGCCAAAACGTATTGGCCACGTTATTGAAATGTTCGTTTTCGGCCACGAACAACACAACACGAAGCGACAGCACAGCAGGTGAAGATGTCTGCCCAGTTATTTAGTTTTCAATTTAAATACGAATACGAGTATTCAAATATTCATATTCATATTCATATTCATGTATTCATATTCACAGTCAGTTACAGATTCATTTGGCTTAGACTTGTGTACGAATTTGGTGTTGCTTGTTGCCAAAACGTTGCGCAAATTGCCGCCAGAAATCAATAAAGTTTTTTTTTCCTCTATTTGATTTGTTTTTCCCTCTTTTTTTTAGTATTTTTTTAGTATTTTTACTGCAGCAACAACTTGTGCAAGCTCTGTGGCTGTGACTGTGTTGGAATTGCTGTTGAAGTTGCCTCAAATGTCATTGCCTCTGACAGCTGCATAATGATTTTATTAAATTGCGCATAAGGTTTTGAATAAGTGCGGCGGCGTGAGTTTTGTCTTAGTCAACTTGTCAAATGGCTTAACTGCCAGCTACAAGAAATTAATAAAATTACAAATTTAACAGATACTCCAACACACACACACACACACACACACTTGTGCTGAAGAATGCTCTAGTCAGCAGGCAGAGCGATTTGCAGATACTCTGCAGACTAAGCGATAAAGTAACGAAGTGAGCAGTGTAAGCTAAAAGTAATCGTAGGCTGAAAGAAAGCCAGAAAAAGTTCCTGTTTAATTTATATTATTTTTTAACACAACACACAAATTAACGGAGTGAGCAGTGTAAGCATAAAGGACTCGTTGGTTGAAAATAGCTGGGAACAGCTCTTCTTAATTTCCTATTACTTAAAAAATGCTTTTTTTAACGGAGTGAGTAGTGTGGAACAGCGAGAAAAAGTTGCTATTTAATTTTAAATATTTTATAAACATTTTTATAAATGAACAATAAAATACGCACATATTACAAGTGTGAGTACTGGGCCCAAATTAAACCAATTATATAAAAATCCTAGAAACCATTTTATTTATACTTTTCAACATTTTCAATACAATTATTTGAATTGGCTAAAAATACGCTATAACAAAGTGACCATATTTCAATATAATAACATAATTAACAACAAAAAATACTATAAATAAATTTATTATATATTAAGTAACATTAAATTACAAATTGCTCCCTAACAGCAACAGGCAGTCAAGCAGGAAACTAACGGTGTGAGCACAGTAAGCAAATTAAACTACAGATTTTAAAGCAAGCTTGAAAATGTTTTATTTTAATTTAAATATTAGTTTAATATTTTTTTTATAATGTACACAGTTAATAAACTTTCAGTTAAAATTTAAATAAATATAAATATTAATTTAAAAAATATAAATTTAATTTTTTTAACACCAAAAAACCAGAAAAACAAACCGACAACTTTCTAATATTTTACATAATTCTCAAAAAATGCTGTTAATAAATTAAATATGCAAAGTTAAATTAAATTAAAATAACGTCATAACTGGCTAATAAATACTCGTATTTAAATTTTATTAGCAAATTTAAATATGCATTAAACGGTGTAATAATTTTATGCCGACATATAAAAATATAGCTACCAAGTTTACACTACAACAAAAAAGAGTTGGCTAATTTGAAAATCGTAAACATCTTCAATGGTTCATAAAAAGACAAAAAATTGCAGGGTACAAAGCCGCCAATAGTTTATGAATTTTTAATAATTTTTTGAAACATTTTGAACCGACCAAACAAATGCACGGCCATAAGAAACGAAACAAGTTAAGTACTTTTATAATGGCCCATAAGTTTTACCTTTTTCGATATTTATGCGAAGTAGTTAACGATAGTCAACGAATTTATACCCCAAATGGAAAATGGAAAATGGAAAAACTTTAACAAGGAATTGAATTTAACTAGAGACAAATTAGTTGCACACAACTAATCACTGATATTAAGATTAAGTTTAGATTAATTTGTGAGCATTGCACATCGAAATTAACCCAGTTCCCGGCCAAGAAACAGCCATTGATTAATAACTGTCATTAGACGAGTGCAGTGCAGTTTTTTAAGTGTTAGCCAATTGAAATGAAAGCTTTCAGTTTAACCCTACTGTGAGCGAGTGGGTGTAATTTATGACAGCTGTGTTATGTGGGGGAAATTGATCATAAATTGGATACAAAATTGGAAACTTAAAAATAATAAAATCATTTACATATAAATTACATTTATACGAATTTTTTAAAATTAATAAAATTATTTTAAATACTTTAAATAAATTAAATTAGCTTAAATAATGAAATTTATTGCTCAGACTTAAATTTATTCCACTTAACTATTTTTCCATGTCTTTGTGTTAAATTCTTTAAATAAATTGGCTATAATCTGCGGATCACATTAACCATATCAATGTCATATCTGTGCCTACTCCGAGCACCCGCCCCTACACTCCCCTCACCTCACTGCAGCTGATCACCGCCAACGGCGCCAAGCATTTAGTAAAGTGTCTGTGAACAAGGTTAGGCATTAGGGGCGTTCCATGTCGCCGTCGGGTGGGTGGCTTATAATTAATTTGGTGCAACTTGTGGCACTCCCCTCCGCTGCCCCACTAAACTGGTATGCAACTTGGCCAAGATGTTGTGTCTAAGCCGCCTTCGGGCAGTGCGCTTGCAACTTGGCCAATATGCGCATTTATCAAGACAATTGACTGATTGGCAGCTTGCATGTCATTACGCAAAAAAGCCAACTCGGATCGGTACGTAGCGAAACGGTCTGAATCGAATCGGTTATGCGTTACTTACCAGCTTAGCTGCTTACCTGCTTTTCACCTGGTCAGCTGTCAACGCCGTTGCTGCGTCTGCGACTGCAGCTTATGATTATGATTAACTGTCGATTGTAACTGGCTCTGATCGATTTATTGCTGTCAATTTGACAAACCAATGCAAGCAAATATGTTGCTCAAGTCATTGGCGAATCGGGTTTTAAGTTTCCAATTTCAAGTTTCGAGTTAATTGAAACGCAGATGAGTCGCAGCCAATTTTGATGGCGCCTCGCTTGCTCCTGTTACCAGTTTCTGATGGCCAGCATACAGTGGGTTGATTGGGATTTCGGTATGGCAGTCTAAACAATTCAACTTGGAGATTAAAAAAAAATAATAGGGAAAGAGGAGACAAATTTTCAAGAAAGTAACAATTTAAAAATAATTAAAAATGATTATAGATAATATAATTAAGGCTTAAATATATTTATTTAAAAACTTTAAGATTTTATATCCAATTTTTTTAATTTTAAAACTAAATGAAAATGATTTTATACCAAATAATTAAATTTAAGACTATTAACAAGTTATAAAAAATTAATTTTTTAAGTTTCTGTTTAATTAATTAATTTTTTATTACATCGCGACTGCTTTTAGTCGGCTTGAATAAATAAATAAAATAAAATAAATAAATTGACAACATAACAAAGGCATTAAACATAAAAATAATAAAAAATATTAACAACAAGAAATTTTTTATTAAACTTAATTGATTTAACACTACTTACAAGTAATTAAAAATTTAATTTAAAGTTTCTGCTTAATTAATTAATTTGTTATTCCATCGCGACTGCTTTTAGTCGGCTTGAATAAATAAATTATATAAAATAAATAAATTGACATTATAACAAAGGCATTAAATATAAAAATAATAAAAAATATTAACAAAAAGAAATTTTTTATTAAACTTAATTGATTTAACACTACTTACAAGTAATTAAAACTTGAATTTAAAGTTTCTGCTTAATTAATTAATTTGTTATTCCATCGCGACTGCTTTTAGTCGGCTTGAATAAATAAATAAAATAAAATAAATTACTATACAACATTTTTGTCACATAAAATGACTGATGACGCCACAGTGCAGCTGTCAGATGCTGTCAGGTAAATATTAATTTAGCAAACGCATATATCTTGGCGGTGATTTTGTTTTGCTGCTGCAGTTGGCTAATGAAATCGTAAGTGCTTTTATCTCATAAATACCTGCTGGCCAGGTTAGCTCTAGTTACTACCGCTTATGCTGCCTCTCTACCGGTTTGCAACATTTGCTGTTTATTTTTTTTTAATGTTTAATAAGCCAAACAGCGTATTTAATAATGTTTTACAATAAGTATGCATTTGTTGGCCGACTGACGAGGCGTATGCATAACGCGTGCTTTAAGCCAAGGCAGATAAGTTAAATGGTTTAGCTTGGCCAAGTTTCACTTTGGGCCAACAATACTGATGGAAATTAAACTGACATTGCGCATGTGAAATATTTTAACGCCATTTATCAATGTGCCAAAGTGGTCAACTGGTTGCCTGTTTGCTTGTTTGGCTGCTTTCTGGCTGTTTGCTGTTTGCCTGATCAGCGGCTACTTGGCGGCCTGTTTGAGCCTTGACTGACAGCTGCAGTTGGCCCAAAACCGCCCAACTCCTCGTCACCATGTCAGCCAGCGTCAGGCTCTTGTCTTTTGACGGACTGACATGCAAAATGCAGCCAAAATGAATTATACGCACTTCAAAACTCTCAACACATTTCATAAAATACAATAGCAACGGCAGCTGAACCGCCCCCACCGGCGACCGGTCCCCCTCCGCTGCCCCTTCACCGAAGCACCTCTTAGCTCGCGGGTCATTCCAATAAGTTTGCAACGAATTGGAGATACCCTTTGGCTAGAACGTAAATTTGTTGCAATTAAAGAACTGTCCAAACTCTTGAAATGTAGTTAAACTCTGCTTGGAATGGCAATATTAATGGTATTCCAATGACCTTTAAATAAACGATAATTGAGAATAAACTATAAATAAAGTTCAGCTGAGATCTGATGCTGTTATTTTCATTCAAACAACAAAGACTTGTACAGAGAAACAGACAAAAATTTGATAACTCGCACGCAAAAAATAACAGGCGAACAGCAAATGAAGAAGGAGGAGTAAAAACAAAACACACAAAGCGCACACGCATACAAGCAGCAGCACAGCAGAGAACAGTTGAAATGCGAGAGGCGCAGTTACAAAATTCTAAGCTCAACTAATGTAGTGTGCGTGAGAATACTTGACATGCTCATATATAGGCTGCCCAAAAAAGAGCACTGAGGGCAAAGCGCAACGTTCACACACACTAGCAAAGTCAACTGCGCAGCAGCCAAAAAGAGGGATAGAAATTAGAAAAGCGAGCGGCAGAATTTATTGAAGCGCAATTAAAGTAATGTGCGTGAGAACAAGACAAGTCGATCACAGCTCACACACACATATACAAGCTCCAAAAGGAAGCAGCCGCAAATTAAGAGTATGCAGTAGCCACCGGTAAAACTAACTCTTAGTGAAAATCTGCAGTAAGAGTCAGAACAAAAGTAAGAGAAAAATTGAGAGTGAGAGTGCATTGGTTTAATTATTTGCTTGTATGCGTGAGTGTTGAATGAATTTTACGGCATTCTTAATGTTCCCTCTGCCTGTTATTCCAGCTGGAAGTTGTGCTGTATGCGAGTTTCATTCGCTGAAGTCCTTCCAATAAAAGAATGCTTTTAATTAAAAATAAGATTAGAAGTACTGACACTGCACTCAATCAAACTTAAAGTTAATACTGCCACTCAGGTAAGAGTATTGGCAATCAACGTGTTGTGAAAAGAGCGCGACTTTCGCCGAAACTCAATAAATAATTTACGTGTTCGACATTTGTGGGCTTTACTGTGCCGTTTTGTTTGTTTGTTCGTCTGTCTGTCCGTCCGTGCGTCTGCCTGTCTGTCTGTTTGTTTTTTGACTGTGAGCAGTTGCTGTTAGTTCAACTAAAGTTGATGTCCCTGAATAATTAAGGTTGCATGTGGCATGTGGCAACAGCGTTAACTGGGTCAAATAATCCTGCTGCTTACAAGCTCCGATTGTCGCCACATCAACAACAACAGCAACAAATTACAGTAATCAACAAGAGCAAAGTTTTTCATATTTTTACATTTTCCTCCTCTTTTTGAGGTGTTTATCAGGTGAATCGACGCCTCAAACTGGATCTATAATTATGTCCAATGAGATGGCCTCGTGTCCACCCCAAAAATGCCACGCCCTCCTGCCGATCCCATACTTCAAGTTGATTATGGACTTTTGGTAGCTGAGATAATTTTGGCTTGAGGCTACTTGAAAATTGAAATCGCTTTCGATTGCAGCTGCTGCTGCTGCTAACCAAATGCTGTCAGCCAAAGTGGCATTTTAATTATACTCATGCGAATACGAGTACTCACACTCGTTTGAGTACTCACACTCACACTTACACTCATAACTGGCTGTTTGGACTTAGCGCCATTCATTAAACGCACTTGCCTTCATTTTTTTTTTTGGGCCGTGATAAGTTTAATGGCTCAAAGGAGCGAAACGAGTCAGAAAAACTGGTTAAACCATTTAGTCTATTGTCAAAATATTGTAGAAAACTTTTATCATACTTTTTAGAAATAAAAACACACACACACATACACATTTTTGGGTGTAATTAAGCTATTTATTCGATAGCAAAACTGGTTCAGGAAATCACATAAAAAAGTTTGTGACAAATCGGATTTTTTATAATCCCCACAACGCGGAGTGTAAAAAGTGTTTGCGAAAGCTCCTTTTAATTATTCCAGATCTGATATGCTTAGACTTTATATAGTCTTTTGATTATTTATAGTCGGATAGTTGACAAAACAAATTTCCATTTATTTTACATGATTTAGGCTAAAGTAGTGTGAGTCGACTGTAATAGTCCTCATACCCAATCTATATCGTAAAACTCGCATAGAAAAAATCGATCAAAAAATGATTTTATGGTTTGATTGAAAAAATTGAGTTTTAACAGACCGATCTCTAACAAACTCACACATTAAAGAGTACTCAGTATATACTTCGCTTTTCTAACTATTTTAACTATCTGTTTTCTTAGATATGTAAGTGTAAAAAAAATTAATGTTTTCAGAGGTTAGCATAAGAAATCAAGGGAAAGTTGAAAGTAGGTTACTTTGTATTTATATTATATATATATTTAAATAACTTTATATGTTTATTCTTAATTTGCCCGAGCTTCTTTTTATAGCATCTATATCTATGTCTCCTCTTTCCTCCTTCAGCCTTGAGCAATTTGCCAACACTTGACGTTTAAAATTAAAACATTAACACTCTCAGGTGGGCAAAGACACGATCTCCGATCACAGAAGACAGCTAAGAGAGAGACTGGCAATTGGCGACAGGCAGATAGTGACACACCTGAAACTTTCAGACGACTTTTAGACTGAAGAAGATATTAACTTAATAATTGATAATTGAAAGTAGTGCGTAGTCTGTACAGTGGGACAGAGACAGACAGTGCGTAGTGCTGCAGGCAGACAGAGACAGGGAGAAATGGACACTGGAGACAAGCGACTGGGGACAAGACAGCGACTCCAAAATGATTACATGCCCTGGGGGCATGCCCCATGTTACGCTCTGAGCTTGCACACTGTACAGGCTGCACTGGCAACACGGACTTGCGCACTTGCAAATGAGCTGCATTTTCGAGACATTAAAGGGCACTTAGCATAATGATTTACAGCTTTAATTCACGCTATTAAATTGGAATTTTGTGCGCTGTGTTCGAGGCGACAGGCAATCAAGCAATCCACAGTGAAGCCTGGCTATAAAGACAACTAGAGATGGACAGCCATCGATTAAACGATTGAACGATTTTCAAAAATGTAAGAAGACATTATTAAAAGCAGTAATTTAAAGCAGACAGTAAATTTCGATAACAATTTATATCGATACATCGATTACCTGATCATTACGGGCCAGTTTTATTCAAATTGACAAAATTATTTATAGAATTTATAATTTCTAATTGTTAGCGTTGCTACAAAATAAAATAATAAATGTTATTAACCAGCTTAAGCAGACTCCCACTCTCTGCGCTTATTGCGCTCAGAGATCTCTGCCGCTGTTTGTGTGATTGTTCGCGGACGCCAGCAGAGCACACGCACACACTCACAGGCTACCATTCAGTTGCTGTTTGTGTGTTTGTTCGCTGTCAGCTGTGGCGCTAACAAGGAGCACTCTCTGTTTACTGTTTACGTGTGCTCCCGCTCTCTACTCTCTGTAATTGTATTTAAATTACAGTCTGTCGCTTGCTGCAGATTCTGATCGCCTGGTGTTTCATACAAAGAAATCTTCGATTTTGGCCTTTCGCGGATTATTTTTTTGCTTGACCGCTGCGTTCTGCATAGCATTAACAGTGACTTAACATTAACATTGAAATAACATTAACATTGGACTAGCATTAACATTGAATCAACATTAATGATCATTAACATTAACATTGAATTAACAATAATGATCATTACCATTAACAATAATGATCATTAACATTAACATTAATTATCATTAACATTAACATTGTGTTAACATTAACATTATTAATGTCGCTTTCTGCTTATTCTGTTCGCCTGGTGAATCAGCTAGATAAATATTCACTTTTAGCTGATCGCTGATGTTTTTCGATATTCCAGGGAGCTCACGAACTGTATATATTCTAATAGAAATACCAGCAAACAGAAAAAACAGCTGCTCGCTGTAAACAAATTACTTTGCGTAAACTGGGCTCTTGTAAATTCTGTTGTTTCTTACTGCGGATTTCTTTTCGCCTGGGAATTCAACTGGGAATTTGAATATTCCAGCTGTAATAAATACCAAGCGAATAGAACTTTCAGTAGATCTCTGTGGTTTGAGTTATCCCAACCAAATTCATACATAATGTGTACCATTATAACTAGCATCACCAAGTGTGGTCCTATAACCTATTAGTCCTATTGTCATAGGACAAATTGGTTCAAAATTTGCTTATATGTATGGAAATTTCACACTAGAAAGAGTACACGGTCTTTGACAGTCGGCTCGCTCGACTGTAGCCTTTTTTACTTGTTTATTTTTAATAATAACATTTTTTTCAGCCATTAATCGTTAACTCAAATCGCAGCACTCCCATCGCTGGGAGTAGCTCTAATGACTACACTGTTATTGACACTTGGCCACAAGGTATCGATTACCGTTGAGTTGTCCTTTCAATTGATTGACACTTTGGCTGACTGCTTGCGATTGGCAATGTCTGTGCTGATCTGAGCGCATCTCAGCGGCAATGAAGTGGAATTCGTGTGGGTGCGAAGCTGGGAAACAGATCGCACCATAAATGGAGATCACTGACAGTCAGGTGTGCTGAGGTGAGCTGAGATGGACTGAGGTGACCTGAGGTGAGCTGTGTAAGGTGAGGCGCCATTTCATTAGGCAAATGATACATAGAGATACCAAAGAAACTCCTCCTCAGTGCACACACACAAATTCAAGGCATAAATCAGTTTAAAAACCAAGTGGAGATCACATTATCACAGCTGCGGGTGCGGGTTTCCCATTTAAATATTTTCGACTTTTATTTTCGATATTTTGTATATTTTTTCAGATATTTTGTGATCCGGTCTCGTAGCTCACTGCTCACTGCTCGCTGCTTAGCGGAAATTGATCAATTACCGAGCACTTTGGAGTGCCGACCAGTTTTTCCCGTCCAGTTTGCCAACGACTGATTTGCATAAGTAAAAACAAAGCTCAACTCAGCTCCAGTTTTTTAGTATTTTAGTCTTTTGGTTTCCTCTGTTTTATTTTATTTTTATTTCACATTTTTTGGCTTTTTTTGGTGCTCTACAATCTACAGTTTTTGGAGGCCTAATCTCGTCGTCGCATGAAAAATGGGCGAAACGCCTTTAGTGTCAATTTTATGTTATCGTTTGATTTATAATAATGCAGATAGACGTCGATATTTTAATTGATTGTGCTCGCATATGGAATCCCAGCATGTATCTGATATTTTCTGGCGTTTTTCAAAACTATTTACAAGTGTTTTTTATGCCAGACTTAACACTTTTAACTGAATTTAACTGAAGTCTATTGGGAAATGTGCGTTAGAGGCAGAGGCAGGCTTTACGGACTCCATAAAGTAGTCGAGAGGGTAAAGTGATGTTCATCTGCCCATCCTTCCGTACTAACAGCTGAATCCCAGAGACTATAGGAGGTAGAGCCAGCAAATTTTGAAAGAAAATGTCCGTTTACTTCGCTAGTAAAAACTTTTTAAAAACACTTTAATTTGGAAACTATTAAAACTATCGTATCCAAATTTACACCTTATGTGTATGGTGCCTTTGCCACCTTCCTCAACAAATTTTAGACTATACCCAAAAGCTCCCCTAAGACAAATCGGTCAAAAGCGGCACTAAAAAGTACGAAATGTCTTACAGACCCCTCGCTCAACCTCGCTCGCTGTAACCTTTCCTAGTTCTATATACAAATTTATAAAAGTTTAAAAACTTGTCTACTACTTGAAAACTTACTTCATCTTTTATTTAAAATGCTGGCATTGTTGCGATCAAATCAAAATTCCAACACCTTTTGGCGTGTTCAATTTTGTATTGAATGCTCAGTTTCTTACCGGGAAGTCGTCGCATGATATACGAGCATTGCGAAATAATGCTATAAAAAACGTCAGGTACATAAAAGGGAATAATTCGAGAGGGAGGGGTAGGATCGGAAGAGGTTGCGACTGGGGCACAACTTGGTCAGAGGCTACACAGTAGATGAGTCAATTAAGGTATCACATAAATATATATACAGCCTTTGAACAGCTGCTGGCTGTTGGCAGTGGGCTCAGAGCCTGTGACTGCGACTGTGACTGAGCTTGCGCCTTTGGGCCATTTAATTTCTGGCTAATAATGACAGCCATATAAAGTTATAGGTAGCAATACGAGAGACCAAATCATTGTTTGTCGCGTGATAACTTCATTTTCATAGCACAGCAGGGCACAGGGGGGCGTGGCAGGTTGAGGGCGGCAGAGGCAACTTCTTGCGGTCGACAGCAGAACTGCGCACTGTCAGCATATATCAAACTAAGCCTGATTAACTAGCGAGCAGTGAATCTAGACATAGATGTGCATATGAATATGAATGTAGATATGGATATAGGTGCCAAAACACTTTGGTTTGAACTGAGCAGGAATTGGAATTCCTTAGAAAGAGTCGTCGTTCAAGGAGTCGCTGATGCTACAAAGCGATAGCGAAAATTTATGACTTCATTAAGGTAACAAGCTAATAAGTTTTAAACATCTTCACAACTGGAACTGGAACTGAAACTGAAAATGAGACAGAAACCGAAACTCCGACGGAGACGGGAACTGAGAGGGGGACTTAAAACTGGGTTGGGTTTTGAGTTCGCTTTGCTTATTTGGCTTTTGGGTCATTCGAATCGTTTAAGGAGTTTTGATACTGTAGAACAGCTTGTTCAGTTGTTGTTGTTCCACTTGTTGTTGTTGTAGTCGTTGACCCATTTCAAATGGATTACACACATAGCCACATAAATAGTTTTGGCCACTAAACGACTCGCTCGCTGTGGCAAAAAGATTTATGGACTTCTTCCAAATGTCTGCCTCCTCCCCCTCGCTGTCCTGCTGTCCTTTCGTCTGCTCCTCAGCCAATAAAAAGCGCAACGAATACACAAATGAGCCGAGCCGAGCAGAGCAAGCCAGAAAAGGTTTTAAGCCTTTTTATGACTCGCTTTGCCGTTAATACAGGAACTGTTGGCCATGGCTTACAGCTGGCACTAAAAGACTAGTGTGCTCGCTGTTAACTTGTTGCACAGCCATCAAATTACAATTAGAGCTAGTAAATAAAGTCAGCAATTTAAAGAATTTGTAGAATATTTTTTAAAATTAGTAACAGTTTATTTGCATTATACTTATAATAAATAAAATATTTTTAATACATTTTTCTGGCTAAATTAGATATTTCTTAGCCTTTTTTAACTGCTACTAAATCACTTGACTTTGAAACGCAACAGGAGTCGCTGTTGTTCTTGCTGTATAACAACAACAACATGTATATATAATAAAATATATATCGTTAAAGCCACTTAAAACTGTCAACTTAGCATTGATTAACGAGCTTATAGCATGTTTACTTTGAGATCTTTTTTTGGGCACATAATTCTACACGCTGTTCTTTATAAAGCTGTTGTTGTTGTTGCTGTTGTTACAGTCACCGCCAGTACAACTGACAAGTCTTTTTATGATCGTTGCCTTAGCGTCTAGGCCGAGAACACTGGACGTGGACCCTGTCAAAGTCCATTAAAGCCGCCTGGCTTAACGGTATGTTATGTTTCTAATGGCAGTGGCGCTTTCGTGGGTATTTTGTGATTTAATGATATTCTCCTATAAACATTTAAGCCTATTTTTTGTGATAAAATTTTCGTTGGACATGCATTATTGTGCGTTTTATATTCGTTGCGATTGGCGCATTTTGAAAATTGCTAAAGGCGCAAAAATAGGCGCGACCTCTGGCGGTTTAATAGCGCACTAAGGCAAGCAGCTTGTTGTGGAACACAGTCCAAAGTTTCGTATGCTGTAGATGGTATTTTGTATACCGTTTTAGAACATATATTAAATAAGCAGTGTGCTAATTACTAATTACTTTTATAAATTAGATTAAAAGTATTCCATTAACCTTATTTCGTACATTTAAATATCCAAGCAGTTCGATTAGTGCAACATATGTTTATCGACACGCCGCCACAGCCATCGCAATCGACCTACTATTTATTTATCTTATCGACTGAACAACGCAACACGCTTCAACCGAATTTAATTAATTTGTTTTTCTGGATAAAATGGCTGTGCTACCACCAGATCCCGTGTTCAGTTTGCGTTGCCCCGAAATGGGAGCCGTGAATTCGCTGTGCTTCCATGAGAGTGAACGTCTGCTGGCAGGCACACTGAAAGGTAAAGTCTTTCTCTGGGATCTACAGGTGAGCGAAAACAGCTACAACAAAAACAACGGAACAAATTAAATTAAACGCATTTTGTTTTGCAGACAAACAGAGCAGCGCTGCACTTTGAAGTGGGCAGTGAGCCAATAACAAATCTGCATCACACAAAAGAGCACCTGGTGACACAGGAGAAGGGTGGCCGCATCACCACCTTCTCCATCAGCAACAGCTGCTACGTGAAGGAGCGCAGCATTCCAGGTACTCATCTGGGATATTGTCGCACTGCGTTGCACATAAATCCAAATAACACAAATGAACAGCTGCTATTCTATCCGTGTGGGGAGTCCTCAATTGGTGTATTGCATGTGACGGATCCGGCGGCACCAACGCAGATGTTAACACCTGATGATCCACAGCTGCCCAAACTGGGCAGCATTACCTGCTTCAAGCCCTTCGAGTGTGCCTCACAACTCTTTCTCTTGGCCGGCTACGAGTCGGGACATTTTCTTACCTGGGATCTCAGCTCGGGAGTTATGATAGACTTCATGGAACTGGCGCCCGAGGCTCTAACTGTAGACTATGATTCAATCACAAATCGCGGCATTGTCGGCGGCGCAAGTAAGATATTTCCAAACTAATCTATAAGGTCCATACAAAAATAGTTTACTCTTCCTTTATTTAGCCGACAAACTCACCAGCTTCAGCTTTCAACGACAGTCCATGCAAATGCAGCGCGGCTCGGAGCTGTGCATCAAGAATCCAGGCGTGAACTGTGTGCGCATACGGGCAGATCAGAAGGTCTTTGCCAGCGGCGGTTGGGACGGACGCATACGCATCTTCTCCTGGAAGAGTCTACGTCCACTGGCCGTGCTTACCCAGCACAAGCAGGGCGGCGTCATGGATCTAGTCTACTCCCAACAACCAGTTGCCATGTGGAAAGCTCCAATAATGGCCGGCGCTGGCATGGATGGCCAGATCTCGCTCTGGGATCTCTACAATTAGCCGATTAAACATTTCAATACTTGTTATTTAAGTGTTATATTTTGAGTTTATTCCACTTTCTGACTGAAATTTTGTAGGCATCTGTATGATAGTTAAACCTAATTATAAATTTATTTTTATTAAATCATGAATTCCCAAATGAATTTAAAGCAACGTGTTTTAGTAAGTAGCAATAAACACGAAGAGAGGGAGGGGATTATTTTTGCGTACGCTCTATCGTCATAGGACATTTACTCTTACGCACAGTATCATAATTGCGCTCAGAGAAAGTTCTTCCACTCATGGAGAGAATTCTCTTTATTCGCCTTTGCACTGTTTGCAATTGGCGCCATGTGCGTGTGCGCTTAGATCTGCAGTGCTCTAAGTCAAGTATTCTCACGCACACTACTTTATTTGCCATAGGAATTTCGGAACTCTGCCGCTCGCTGCAATAATCTCTCTTTACTAAGTTAATATGTTGGCTTTGCTTGTATGCTTGTAGACGTGTGCCATACTGCGCTATTGGCTTTGCATGTGTGGGTATGCCCTGCGCTCTGTACTCACTGTCGTGTACTTAGAGTAAATTATAACGCCAGCAGCCGTGTTCTCTCTTTAATCGTCTCCTTCGCAGTTTCCTTTCGCTACGTGTATGTGTGAGTCAAGAGTTCTCGTGCTGTTGCCTTTTGCTGTTCTCCTGGTAAAATCATAGTAAACTTAGCCGCTGCTTGCTTCTGTTCAGCTACGTAAACTCACTCATAAAAGACGTGGAAATTGTTCAAATTTATTTTAACCTTTCTGACTGCAACTTATTTAAATTAATGATTTTAATACAGTTTATTAAATACCCATTTTAAATAAAATACATATTTGTGTTTAGCATTTCATTGTGGTTCACATTTAATAGTGTCGTTAGTAGAATTAATTGTTTCATATTGTTTAAGAGCAACGCATCGATGGTGGAGTACAAAAATACATTTATGTATATAAACTATAACTATATATGTATATGTATGTGTATTTGTGTTTGTAGATGGACAATTAGTCCGTTTACTGACTCAGCTCGTGTAGAATGTGGGAGAGCACTCCGCTGGCCTCCACATTACTAAAGGCCACGTTAGCCAAGTGCGGCTCATAGCGTTTAAGGCCACGTTTGGCCGTCGAAGTGTAGTTGACCAGATTGCGCAGTATCAGGGCTGCAGTTAGCCGTATGCTCTTGGTGACAGGTCCCTCGTTCTCATCCATCAGCTCCTTCGAATTGAGAAAGTCAGCCGAGTGACGTTTAATAGCCTGCAAAGCGGATGTGCCCACAGCCGTTGCCGTAGTCGTTGGAGCTGCTGTTGTTGGAGCAGCTGCTGATGCTGCTGCTGACGCTGTCTGGGCATTGCCTGCATTCCTGACAATGGTTACTGTGGGCTGTGCTGGTGCCACATTGTGTATGCCCGTGGCCAGACGACGCTGCACACTGGCACGTAGATCATCTAGGGCCAAGTGACGATCCACAAGATGTGTCATCAGCGAGTAGCGTTTTCTGGCTATATTATCGCACAGACTGGGACCACTGCCCCACTGACAGTAGATCTCAGCACCCACATCCAGGTGATCCGGACAGTGCACGTTGCAGACATGATGCTGCAGTTCGTTCAGAGATTTAAACTTGCGACGTGGACAATTGCGCCAATCGCAAATGAACAGCCAATTGACGTCGACAGGCACAGCAGCAACAGTTGCTGTTGTTGTTGCTGCTGGTGCATTGGCGGTAGCAGCTGCTGTAGTTGTAATTGTTGCAGGCGCTGTAGCTGCTGTAGAAACCGCAGACACTGCAGCTACAATTTGCTCTGTTGGTTTAGTTTCCACTGTTGGCATTGGCTTCGCTTGACTGATGACTTCGTTGCTGATCACCAGCTGCTGCTGCTGTGTGGGTTTTAGCAACGGCAACTGTTGCTGCTGCTGCTGAACTGGCGGTGCTGGAACTACCGCTGGCAGCGGCTTCTTGGCCAGGGGTAGCGCAGGCAACGCTACTTTGGGCTTAGCTGCCTCAGAGAGCTGCAAAAAGAGACAAGGAATTAGAAGGTTTTGTACCAGAAGAAGACTCCAGTTTAACTCACCGATATCTTTTGTTGTATGATGGATGGATGATGTTGCTGCTGCTGTTCGAGCACATTGCGTATGTGTTGATGTTGCTGCTGTTGCTGCAAAGCGGCACCAACAACAGCTGTTGCTGCTGTCGGCGGTTGGGTGGTTATGATGGTCTGAGAGTTCAGTTGGCTCTGCTGTAGAGGAGCCGCCGATGCAGGCGTCTGTGTGATCAGTGTCGTCTCCTTGATGCCACCCAGGAGGATTTGCCGCTTGTCTGTTACACCGCCAACTGTGGCCACAGCTGGACCCGAGATGATGTGCTGCTGTATGATGGACTGATGCTGCTGCAGCTGTGGAATCGGAGCAGCCTTGGTGGCCACAATGCCCGCTCGTTGCAGCTGCTGCTGTTGCTGTTGCTGTGGTGCCTGCATCGGTTGCGGTTGATGCAGTTTAATCGTAGCCGGTATTTGATTGAGCTGAGAGAGCAGCGATGGCGACATTTGACCAGCTCCCAGTGCAGCTGGTACTGCTCGCTGTGGATTTATAAAGATTTGTTGCTGCTGCTGTTGGCCCTGCACGGGATTGGGTGGACGTGGCTGCACGCCTGGCGCTGTGGTGGTTGTTACCAACACCTGTTGTCCTTGGGCTGTGGTCATGATCACCTTCTGTGTGCCTGGCACATTGGTAGCACTCACACCCGGCGGTTGTTGCAGTATGATGATCGTCTTGGTCTGTTGATTGTGCTGCGGTTGTGTCTGTGTCACCAGCAATGTGGGCGGTGCTGGTGCTATGGGCGGGGCTGACACTGGCGCCGTCTGCTGGGCCACCAAGTAGGTTTGTCCCTGCTGATTGGTGGTCAGCACATACTGTGTCTGTGTCGGTTGCTGCTGCTGTTGCTGCTCCGTCTTCTGCTGCAGTATCACCGGCACCGTTTGCAGTCCCTGATCCGTCTTGATGGTGGCTGTGGTGGCCAGTTTGAGCTGTGGGGGTTGAGCTGCTGCATTTCCAACTGGAAAGATCAGTTGTCGCTGTGCTGGCTGAACTTTAGCGGGGATTAGCTGCAATTGTTGCTGCTGTTGTTGTTGCTGTTGGTGTTGCTGCTGTGTTTGCTGCTGCTCCTGATTGGACTGCGCTGCCAGTGGCGGCACATCATCCAAGTCCTCATCTTCTAGTATAGAAGCAGCCAGATCCGCATAGAGATTCGCCGCATTCTTTGAGGGCGTCACTTGAGGTTCCTCCTTGTTGCCGGACGCAACGCCTACGCTGTTGTCCAGTGCCAGACGCTTGTTCTGCTCCTCATCGATGGTCAGCTTGCGTTTCGCTTGTATAATCAACGTGCGTCCTTGGGCATCCTTGGTCAACACATTGGCACCGCTCAACGGCGCCAGCGGCGGTGGTGCCGAATCCGTCAGCGTCTTCTTCTCCAGCGTCAGCTGTGGATGCAATGGCTTTATGGTGGTCTGACCCACCTTAACAGGTGTGTGCTGCATCAGTGGATTGTTAACAAATGCACTAATCGCCGTGGAGGTCACCTTGATGGGCTGACCAGCGGGTGAGCCGGTGACTGTGGCGGTGGTGGCCACCAGCGCAGGCGGTTGTGGTTGTGACTGTGCCTTCTGCTTCAGTTGCCGCTCGTTGACTTTGTTGGCAAGCAAACTCTTGATCAAGGAGGAGCTGGGCGTGGGTGCAGCTTGTGCCTCCTCCTGAGCCTCTGCAGTAACTTGCTCCGTTTTGTTAGCATCCTTTTTGACCACTACAGTGGCAGTTGCTCCTCCTGCCACTGTGGCTTTGTGCTGCTGCATGGGCAGCGGCTGTGTCCGCATTCTGATGCCTATGTAGTGTGTTCCTGGCAGATCTGTGCCATCCACTTGACGCACAATCGCTGGTCCCACGGTATGGTTGAAGATGAGCCGCACCAGGCGAGGGAACTGCAAACGATTCACCACCGATTGTTTGCCCATCTTTTGGCAGTGCGACAAGTAAATGGAGTACAGCTCCTGCTGCTCCACACGCAAGTCATGACCGTTGCCAGCTCGCTCGTATGTGGCTCCCAGCCAGGCGAGCGCATAGGTCTCATCGTCATGGGTGAAGCTCTGCGGGGCAGAGGGCGCCGCGGGCAGCAGCTGTGAGGACTGCACAATTACAGCAGCCACGGGAGCAGATGACGACGCTGCTGCTACTGGTAGCTGGGCTGGAGCTGGTGGCAGCTGCACTTGCGGCAGACTCGCCACGGGCAGCGGCACTTGTGGCAAACTGGGCACCCCCACAGGCACAGGCACCGTCACCGGCTGTGGGACAGGAGCCTGAGCAGGCGCTGGAGCGGTAGTAGGCGCAGGCACCACCACAGGCACGGAGATTTGTTCCACTTGAGGCGGCAGCACTTGCACTTGAGTCGGTGCAGGCGGAGGCAATGCTGCAATTGGTGCCGGTTGTGGCTGCTTCACTGTCATCATTGTGGTCAACTGATTGCTGGGCAGATTCTGTGCCATGTTGGGTAACATATTCCCAGGAACAACCTCCACTACGCGCATCAGTATGCAGCCAGCAGCGCCATAGGATTGTGCTTCCACCGTAAGCAGAGCAACCAACTGATCCAGCAAACCACGCACCTGCATCAGCATGGAGCAGGGACGTGCACCGAGACCACTCAAGGCATAGATCGCCTCCAGCGTAAAGATGAGCAGCATGACATCGGTTAGGGACAACATTAGCATCACACGCTGATAGAAATCCAGGCCCAGACAGCGGGTTATATGCTGGGCATTGCCCTCGCGACCACAGAGCTTATAGAGAATCTCCAGGCAGCTAATAATCACGGCGCGATCATTGGACTCGATGCCCTCGGAGAGCGTGGCCAACAGATTACGGGACAGCTCATCAGTAGCCGGATCCAGCAGCTCAAATTGCTGAGCGAGATTGCCAGCGGTTTCCAGTGCCTGTATGTGAATGTTACCTAGGGAAATAGTGGGTTAATTAGTCACAAATCCTGCTACAGTCAATACCAGACGCTACTCACTCCAACGCACATTGGCGCCCATCACCAGATACCGCCAGAGCGTGCGATTCCCCGCTAGCAGCGGAACGTTCTCCTGGTGGAAACTCAAGCTACGCAGCAGCTGCACAATCTGCAGCACTCGCTGTCCAATGCGTTCATCTGTGCCATGACTGCGTCGCAGATTCAGAAAGTCCAACTCAAAGTCAAATTCATCGCACTGCATTAAATTCTCCTCGCTTCCATCGCCATCCTTGCTAATCAGACCATTGTCCAGCCAGGCCTGCTCGTCCGTATAGAGGTCCAGTATTTGTGGCTTATCATAGAGCAGATCCCGCCAGAAATTGAGCTTCGAATGACGTCGCACCTGCACACCAGCTGAATTGTGCCCATGCTGGAACAGCTGACGCATGGTGTAGTCCGCATAGACGCCCAGGTGGGCCAGCAGCACGTCCAGCAGTTTGGGACACTCGTTTAGTTGCAGTGTGGGCCTCGGTTCGTTGGCCATCAGCGTGCACACATTGATGGCAAAGTCCTGCTCGTTGGGCAGCGGTGAGATTAGGGACAACAGCAGCTTCTCGTAGCTGCTGTGCTTGTGCAGCTGCGTGGACATCTTATACTGTCTTCTGCGATCCACATTGACTATATGCTGTCGCTGATTGTACGCCATGGGCACTGCCGTGAGCGTGGAATGGACATTGCCAAACATGCTGCCCAGACCGGTGCCAGTAAGTCCAAGGCCTCCGCTGCCACCGCCACCACTGGCCAAGGCACGAGAGCGTGCTCGACTGGCGCTGGCACCCAGCTCGGCACACTCGATAGCCGCCTCGAGAGCCTCCAGTTTGTCGGGATCCTCGCCAAAGAAATTGAGACGCTCGTACTTGTCCAGGTAGCGACGGTAGATGTGCTTGATGCCAGCGGTGCCATTGACGCAACGCTCACGCAGCGTGTCCAGCGCGCTGTACACCTCGTCCCACTCGTCGCGCATGTTCACCTTGTTGAAGCCACCGCGATCGGTCACCTCCTGGTACAGCCGATACAGATCCACATGCTGGCCACTGATCTTGGCCGCCTGGGTTAGTGGCGTGCTAAAAATATGAGAATATTAAACATTTGCTAACAAGTTAGTAATACAAATTAAGATACCCTCGCCGCTCGTGAAACTGATGCAGATCACGCCAGAACTCCTCAGGAGCCCGCAGCTGTTTGCCTCCCGTGGACTTTTCAGGTGTGCCGTAGAAGTATTGCTGTTGTGCTTGTTGCTGATACAGTTGTTGCTGCTGTGTATTTCGCGTGCGCAGTGGAGTTAAACCAGCGCCAAGTTTTGCCGGCGTCAACTCATTTTGTTGCGCGTTGTTGTTGTTGCTGTTGTTGTTGTTGTTGCCGCCGCTGCTGTTATTGCCGCCGACGGAGGGAGATGCTGCTGGCAGCGACTGCAGCAATACACGCACACTATCAATGGAGGTCATTCTGTGTGCATTTACATTCAAAGGCCACACGAATTGTACATTATTTAAAACAAATTCCACGCACACATTCACTTACAGTAGTTAAATAATAAAAAAAAACTCAACAATAAATATAACTACAACGCGAAGACGACGCGCTTCCACAAAGCAGGGTTGTAATCGTGTGTGGCATATCGCTATGCAATCAGTCTATCGATAGGTGGCGATAGCAAGTCGTGCAATTGGCGCCAAGAAAACAGTGAGTACACACCTTTTTTAAATTTATTTATTTTATTATTTATTTTATGGCTTATTGGCAAGTGCCATTCTTTTCGTTGGCCTAATCATCATTTGTACCTTCTTGAGCGTGCGAAATTCTTGAAAACTCCACCAATAAATGCCGTCCCACTTGTCAACTTCGCTTTCATAATAACGTCCGTTAAGATTGCTAAAAAAAACAGTAATAAAATGAATTTAATTTTTAAGGCTAAGCATTTTTAATACTTACGAACGAGAACACTGATTATACCACCAACCACCGGTGCGTTCCTTTGCACAATTGGCATAATATTTGTCGTTATCCCGATCAAATGTTGTAAATTTCATATTTTTATTCAAAGCCAAGGCATCGCCAGCATCTCCTGAGTACTCTCCCAAGTCCTTCAGTTCGTAATCCTCCTCTTCACTTCCGATGAGGAAATTACTATAGTGAGCGTGACTAGTCACACCCCTAAAGGTTTCCAGCTTAATATACAGCTCATGGGGCTGTGCATTTGTCATGTAATAAAGTTTTTCTAGGCCAATAAAGAAATTTGTTTCAAGAAACCCAAAGCCATTGCGATAACCGGTCCAGTCGCGATTAAAATCCTCGGCATTATTAACTCTTTGCTGAACTACTGTCCAGCCAGTGCCATTTAGAGTTCCGTCACAAAGCACTGGGAAGGGATGTAAGCCTGGAACTTTAATTTCCCGTATTTCCGCCGATTCATTAACCTTCAAACAACTTGTCTCCCAAATTTGCACATATTTTTCCGGTTTAAAGTCAAATTGTAACATTTCTTCCGCTTCTGATGTTGAGTTTAACTTGTACATCGCTGCGGTATAGGCAAACATCTGTGATTTTGTTTCCAGATTTCTTATTATTTCGTTTTTGTACTCAATTATGATCCTGTAGTCCTCAATTTGTTTAAGTAATTGCTGAAGTTTTTCAGATTCCAGTTTGGATTGAGCTGAGATATGTAACATTAAATTCTTTAGTGACCTTATTTCAGCATCGAGTTCGTCTTGACTCTTGCATTTTAGTTCTCTTTCTCTTATTGTCATATCGCAAATGTTTTCTTTGTACTTCAAAACTGCCAATTGACTCTGCAGAACGGACATTTGCAAATTTTTCTTCTCACAAGTTTCCAATTTGCTGTCCACGTGCTCAGTGTGTTGTGTTAATAGTTTCAAACAGTGTGGAGTGCAATCTTTTTCAACTGGGGGCATCGATAAAGTCTATTTTTTACTTAATTTATGCACAAAATGTGAACTCTACTCACCTGATTATCATTTGGCAAATCGGATTTGGCTCTGGACAGAGAGCCTAAAAAGAGAGCCAGAAAAATTAGCAAGCAGCTTTTCATTTCAGCAGTTAGTTTAGAACTGACAACTCAAGTGCTACTAAATCTATGCTAAAATACAAATGTTGATAAGAGATTTTAAATAAGGTCAAGAGTCAGCTGGAACATATTGTCTGTCTAAACTGCACTAATACTAACACTTTTGGGCTATTGGTGGAGTTCCACTTTTTTCTACTCATTTTTCTGCTTAAAAAAAAAACAATTAAGTGCATATTTAAAGTTTTCTAATCTGCATTCACTAATTTAACCATTTGAATATCTAAATTGGCGCCAATCAGCTGGTCACACTAGTAAACAGTGCTGTAAGCTGCGATGACAACGAGCTATCGATTATTTCCTACTATCGTTTATCGTACCCATGTGCGCTCTGAAAGTTAAATAACACTTGTATTTCAACAACTAGTATTTAACTGAAACAAAATTTATATTTTCTTAAAACGAATCGGTTAAAGTTTTGTATTAGTTCCAGAGAAAAATGAGCGTACGTGCTTTCGGTGGTCTCCTCAAGGCCCGGCAACTGATTCGCCTGGGCAACCTCAGCCGGCAAACAAGTCGTGCGGCAAGTTGGACTTTAACTGCACCTCGATTTGTGCAACAGCCAAGAGGTCAGTTGCATATAGAAAATCTAAACGATGTACTACAACAAATCCATTTTTAGCCGCCCAATTTACTCCACGTAGCTTTGCCACAGAGGCGCAGCAATCTCCCGGCGTGGACAAGCATGAGTTTCAGGCAGAGACCCGGCAACTGCTGGACATTGTGGCTCGATCCCTTTACTCCGACCACGAGGTCTTTGTGCGTGAGTTAATATCAAATGCCAGCGATGCTTTGGAAAAGTTTCGCTACACGGCGTTGAGCACGACCGCTGAATCGGAGCTGGCGGCCAAGGATCGGCCATTGGAAATCCGTATCACGACAGACAAACCTCAAATGCAGTTGACCATTCAAGACACGGGCATTGGCATGACCCGGGAGGAGTTGATCAGTAATCTGGGCACCATTGCTCGCAGTGGCTCCAAGCAGTTCTTGGAGCAGCTTAAACAAGACCAGACAAACGCTCAGGCCAGCTCCAATATAATTGGACAGTTTGGTGTGGGATTCTACTCATCGTTCATTGTGGCCCAGCGTGTGGAGGTCTATACGCGTGCAGCCGATCCTAACGCTCCAGGTCTGCGCTGGTCTACCGATGGCAGTGGATCGTATGAGATCGAGGAGGTCGACGATGTGGAGCACGGCACCAAGATCGTGCTGCATCTAAAGACCGAGTGCAGGGAATATGCCGACGAGGATCGCATTCGTGCAGTTATCAAGAAATACAGCAACTTTGTGGGTTCACCCATTTTACTCAACGGCAAGCAGGCCAACGAGATCAAGCCACTGTGGCTAATGGATCCCCAGAGCACAACCAAGGAGCAGCATCAAGACTTCTATCGCTTCATCAGCAACAGTTTTGATACCCCTCGATTCACGCTCCACTACAATGCTGATGTGCCGCTAAGCATCCATGCGCTGCTCTACTTCCCGGAGGGCAAGCCAGGACTCTTTGAGATGTCCCGTGATGGCAGCACTGGAGTCGCTCTGTACACGCGCAAGGTGCTCATCCAGTCTAAGACAGAGAATCTTCTGCCCAAGTGGCTGCGTTTTGTTAAGGGTGTCGTGGATTCAGAGGATATACCCCTGAATCTCAGTCGAGAGTTGCTCCAGAACAACAGTTTAATTCGCAAACTGTCCAGTGTCATCTCTAGTCGTGTCATCCGATTCCTGCAGGAGCGTGCCAAGAAGCAGCCAGAAGAATATGAGGCATTTTATCGGGATTACGGACTGTTCCTCAAGGAGGGCATTGTCACATCCACAGATAACTCGGAGAAGGAGGAAATCGCCAAACTCCTGCGCTTTGAATCCTCCAAGTCAGAAACAGGGCGCATCTCCCTCGAGGAGTACTACAAATCTGTCAGTGATGAGCAGAAGGACATCTACTATCTCGCAGCACCCAATCGAGTGCTCGCCGAATCTTCTCCCTACTACGAGAACCTCAAGAAGCGCAACGAGCTCGTGCTCTTCTGCTACGAACCGTACGATGAGCTGGTCCTAATGCAGCTCGGGCAGTTCAAGAGCAAGAAACTCGTCTCAGTGGAGAAGGAAATGCGCAATCATTCCAATGATCCGGCAGCTCTTGAGGACTTTGGCAAGGACAGTTTGCTGAACACCGAATTGGACAATCTAATCCCTTGGCTGCAGGATCAACTCAAGGGACAAGTGACCAAGGTCAAGGCCACGACTCGTTTGGACACCCATCCCTGTGTTATCACCGTCGAGGAAATGGCTGCAGCTCGTCACTTTATACGCACCCAGAGCCATCAGCTGCCCGAGGAGAATCGTTTTGCTCTGCTGCAGCCAGAGCTGGAGATCAATCCAAAGTAAGTAAAGGTTTCTCAGTTACTCTACCTTAAGATTAACCCTTTTCCTCTTTTAACAGGCACCCGATCATCAAAAAGCTGAACTCCCTGCGTGATAGTGAGCCCGAGTTGGCACAGCTAATAACCAAACAGCTGTTCGCCAATGCCATGGTGGGAGCTGGTCTGGCAGAGGATCCCCGCATGCTATTGACCAACATGAACACTCTGCTAACAAAGGCACTAGAAAAATATTAAGCTAATTCAATATAGTAATTCCGAAATTTTAAATAATCAAACTAATCAATAATACAATTATATAGTTCTTAAACAAATACCAAATAAATACGTTACATTTTAGTCTTTAAAGTGGTAATTGTTAGTTGACACATCAGCGTAACAGTAGATCACCGGCCGGGTGTACGTTCAAGTGGACACACCGGCCGGGAGCATGTTAAGTGCCCACACCGGCCTCTTTGTAACGCTTAGTAGGAAATGCAAAATTATCAAAAATAAAACTTTGAAAAAATACTTCATCTATTTGTTTATTTGAATTTTTGGCCATTTTAAACTCCAAGGGCCAGCGGAGGGTTAATCAACACACTGTACATCCGTTTCAATCGCACTCACTATACAAAGTGCCTTTCACTCGCACTTATTGCAAGCATAGCTAAGACAGTTCTGCTGCCGACGAGACTACCTTATATTATTGTACCATGATGTACCGTATGCCGTATATGCTCGCTAGTGTTGCAAAATACGGACAAATAAAAATATCGATTGCCGAGTGTCGTGCAGCGCTGCGTTAAAACCGCCCCCGTGACTAAAGTTTATAAAAGAAAACGAAAACGCACCGTAGGAGTTCAGTGCCGTATCCAAAAGCAGAGCGTGCTTTAGTCGCCCAGCAGCAGCAGCCAGCAATAAACCCGAAAGGCCAGCCACAGAAGCGATTTGCTTTAAATTAGATTTCTAATCACGTGAGTGAAAAAAAAAAACAGTAGTCATATGAGGCACGATACAAATAATAAAACCCATAATGCTGCTGCGACAAAATAGCTACGAAATAAATGCGAAAAGCAAACAGAAAAGGCAGAAGGTCCGAGCAAATATTTGTACCAAGAAATTTGTACAATATTTTCTGCCACGACATACACACACACATGCATATAACAGTAATGACAATGAGCGAATAATGTGTCTGTCTGTATAAGTAGTGGTGAGCATAAAAGTTGCTGCAAAATTGACTCAGTAACTGAAAAGTTAAATTCTACGAAAAAAAACGCGCAAATTTTACCACTTGTGTTATAAATGAAGTTTTAAATAACTCATGCATGTGCATGTGACTTTGTGTGTGAAATTTTCCAGCGCGTTGTCATTGCCAATTGGACTTTTTATATGTGAGCTCATTCCGTCATGCGCTCATACACACACACAGAGGCACATGACATGAGCACACAAACACATTCATGAGTGCTCTCAAAGTCACACTCAAAAACTTGAGATAAAATTCAATAATTGTGAGGCAAAGCGAGCGGTGAGAGCACTCTCGCGGTCTCTCATTTCGTGCTCACTCACAAAACGTACGTCGTCGTAGCAGCATTGTGGTTCGAAAAGCAGCGCAAGATTTTTACATACACAATACATATATATATAAAACATATATTGTATATGTAATAAAAATACTTTGTTCCTTGCAAGTCAACGCATAGCAAAACGCGCCGATATAACTAAATAGAAATCAAAGTGCAATAAGCGAAAATAAAAACAAAACGAATTCAAATTTCGATTTTCATTTTGTAGCCTAAAACACAACAAAAAAACAAAGCAAAATGTCTTCAGATCCGAGCACCACGAACCCAATCTATGGCCCCTTCTTCGGAGTTATGGGCGCAGCGTCCGCCATTATCTTTTCAGGTGAGTTTTTCTATAACCAAACTGTTTCAATTCGTATACAAAAAGGGACACGCAGCGCTGCATGCGTAGAAAAATCGAACATTTTGTGGCGTAAATGCTAGAAGAAGCAGCAGCAGTAGCAAAGAAAGAAAAAAAGTACCCATGTCTCTGTATGTTGTATAGATACGTTTGTAGGTGGAAGGCAGCGGCAAGTGTACAAAAATTCAATACACGCACAGTCAGAGCAACACACACACACACGCACACGGTTACTCGTGTTTGAGTTGATTCCAAATGCGCGTGACTAGCAAAAATGAAAATTCCATGTTTTAGCCACAACAGTTAATAGCATATGAGCAACACCCTTATTACATAAAAAATATTCAATTAAATTTAAATTTTGTATAAATGTTTTGCGCATTTAATTGCTTTTATTGCAAACACAAAAATGGCAGCATCGAAATTAGAAATTTTGCTGTTTTATTTTTTTTTTCAACATGCTAAAAACGGCATTACTCATACACACACAACAGCAACTGAGCGGTAGATAAATGGAGAGTGAGAGAGATAAATATCGCTGCGCACGCTCTTCTTTCGGGCATTGTTCTCTTATTTGTATGTTCGTATGTGTGATTTAGAGTGAAAGAGAGAGCAGAGTTACGGTTTTTGTGAAGTTTATGACGCGAAGCTTGCTTTCCTTTTCACACAGTCACAAGACCAACTTTTGGTGTTGCCATACTCAAGTAATTTTTTTCTTGGTTTATCTTTTAATGAATGTAGAGAGGCAATAATAAGCTGCCTAGAACTGCATACCTAGGGCTTCCATGCGGGCAGGAGAATGCAGTAAATATTGAGCATATTGATAGGGATGATGTGTCATATTTAACATATGCATTTTCCCCAATCACGTGCGTCACAACATGTAAATATCAGTCAGCTGATATGTTAGCCTACATATAGATTTAATTTCCAATCAATCCCATTGTTATCTGATCGTTATATTCTCAAAGAACTGTTTATACAAACACATGATTGAACACTACGCATTGTTCGAACTTCCCACACATGTATCAAAATACCAGTAATCGTAATAATAATAGTAATCACATGCCCGCCCGCCCAGTAGTGTTCCCGCTACCTCAACGCCTTTCCAACGATCAATCGAGTCCCCGTAACACCACAAAGTGGCATCACATGCCAGCGTTTCGTTTATAGACCTTATCAGAGGCCATACATTCATACTCAGTATTTACCTTAGGTGATAAGTGGTTTGTGGGATTATTTACCAATAACTTGACAGTGATAAGATAAGCTATTTGCCTTACGTTTTCTTAAGTCAAAGAAGAGGCATACGCCTATATGAAGAAAAGAAGTAAAAAGTAGCACGCGCTGTTTTTTTCCATTTTGATGAACACAAGGCTGAATGGTAACAGTTTATTCACGAATAATTAATGCTTTTAGGAACTTACTTGGGGTTAAATATTTTTATAAGTAAATAAATCCGTGACATAATTGTTATGTCATGCATCCATCAATTCGGTCTTGTGATTTGAAACCGCTTCAGAATGAAGTTTGCCTAGCTTTAATATTTACCTTTCTAGTTAACGTGTACCTGTGTTGTATCAAAATTTGTTGATAGCGGCGCAACGTCTTGACATGGCAACAATGATATCAGAGGCCTTATGTAACACAAAGTCAACAGCATAATTCATATTAAGCAGTTTTCCAAGTACAAACCACTGCCACTGTGTCAGCATTTGCATATAATAGAAATGAAATTAATCAAGGGGCTTACATCTGTTTCTGTAGGCCACAATGTCTGGCAACGCTGCGATCATATGAACCGAAACGTAGAAAGAGAGTGGAAGAAGAGAACGTTTAAAGCTCGTACTGGAAAGCAAAAAAAAAAACAGTTGCATTGCTCAAATATTGTGACTGATTCTGACTCATTGGCTGTCAATATCTTTGCTGCACAATGGGCGTTGTTTTGAGTTTTATCAGTCTCTGAGTTTCATTGTTTTTGTTCTCGCTTTTAATGATTGCTGTAGTCCTTCACACACAGGCAACCGAATGAACATTATACAGTCGTGTACGAAATAATAAGAACGGCGTTTGGTATAAACTTTACGCTCCTAAATTAAAACAAAAAAACTTAATATTAATGTAAAAATTATTATTATGGATGTATAGTCTTTATATATAAGCTCTTGGTTATGCTGTTCTTATTAATTCGCACACATCTGTATATATTTTTGTACATAACTTGTTATACTCCCACAAGCTGTTTGTTTGCGCAAACTCAGTAGCAAAATAGTAGTAGATACATTTACATATAAAATTGATAGTAAAACCAATTTCTATGTGTACTATATGCTATGTTTGTATGTGGTTTAATTATGTAAAATTAAAAGTAAATGTCACGTGCTACTTTGATTCATTATTTCCGGTTATTTTTAACTGGAAAATCATTAGCAGAAGCTGGAGTCTGAGCGGAAAAACGACCCTGTCTTAGCTAATGTAGGTGAACAATGGAGGGAAAGAGAGGCAGAATAAAACGTGGCAACTGAAAAGTTCATGTGTGTTTCTGTATGTGTGTGTGGGTGCTTGGAGGAAATTATCTCTATATCTTTTATCTTTTGTATTTGAACTAATTAGTAGTAACTTGTAATTAATATGATTAATATG
Source organism: Drosophila acutilabella (assembly GCA_035046005.1). Taxonomy (NCBI): domain Eukaryota; kingdom Metazoa; phylum Arthropoda; class Insecta; order Diptera; family Drosophilidae; genus Drosophila; species Drosophila acutilabella. Next base: position 5,867,286 of record JAWNOK010000024.1, on the reverse strand, counting down.
TAACAACGCGTGCGCTCATTCACATCCTGCGCACCAACAAATTATCTAATCAATCAAAGATTACGTTCAAAGCAATTGCTAATTTTTCAATCACAAAGTTTGCAAATTGTTGAGTATTTAGTATGTGTGAAAAAGATTGTGGGAAGAACGAAGCTAAAATGAATTTTAAATGCTCCGAAAATAATGTAAAGCAGTTTCTATGTAGATTGTGCATTCCAACGTCTTTTGACTTTTTCACTTGTCTCAAACAAACAGCAGCAAGACAGCAGCAACAACAACAATTCCCCCGCCTCCCCATTGAGCAATTTTTGATAAGATGCTGATGCTCCTCTCTTTAACTCGTTCTATCTCTCAGTGTTGCTCTCTTGATTCTGCTCTGCGCACTCAACTGTGACGCTTCAATTTGTTGTACATATTCACAAACACACGCACACACACCAAAGAGAGACTGACAGACTTTTGTATATGTATGTGCAAACATACACACACGAATTTTTATTCGTTTCGCTTGCTACTTTCACATATTCCTCACATTTTATATTTATCTTAAAATGTGCTGCTTGTTTGTTTTTGTTTCTATGCTCTTGGTTATCGCTTCCTCTTCTAGCGGTTTGTGTATTGTTCCCAACGCCCACGATAACGTCTACCATGCGTCTGTCGCTTGAGATCAGTTAAAAGAATTACAAACCCAACAAGTCAATGCCACATTTATTAATTTAAATTATGTATTCAATTTTTAAATACAAAACTTGCACATTTAAATGCACCACGACGACCGTATTCGCAGTCAAAGTCAAAAGACATGCGTGCTTTGAAAATACAAGTGTTTATTTTCTTCTTAATAGCGGTGTGTACTCACTGAAAGTCCTTAACAGTCAGTGGCCAAAATAACGATGCATGTTTCATACTCAGCTGTTATTGCTAGAAGCTCTGACAAATAAAAGTAGTGACGTCTATGCTCACGCTAAGCAAATGAGACGAAGGAATAAAAAGACAGAGAGAATGATAAAACAAACACAGCACATACACGTACGCACGCAAGTTTATTATCTTGACGTGCTTTTATGGCTTAAATAAAAATTGCACCTGCTTCAGATCTTACGTAAAAGTAGGTGAAGCAATGGATCCTGTTTATCTGCCTATAAATAAAACTAATTGTCGATAATTAGTTTGTTTAACTTTTGTAGTTAATTACAATTAAATATTCTCAATAGAGTTAATACTTTAAATAGATAAACATATTAATTTATTTCGTTTGGAAATCCCCAACCCGATGCCCATAAAAAAATTAGTTTTGGCTTGTGCATCGATAATGTTAAATCTGCTGGTGTCTGTAGAATCTGCTTGTGTATTGATAGCAACATGGGTTTATGTGTATGTATTTGTACCTTTTATTAGCGAGATAGAAACAAGAAAATATCAAGAATAAATATCAAGTACTTTCCGGTTTTTTGTTGTTGTACTATGACTTTGATAAACAAACAGCAAAAAGATGTATTAAATTATAAAATATTTTCTGAAACATGCACGACTCTGACACACGACTGCCGGTATTAAATTCCAAATGTGTTGTTGCAAGCCCTGTTAATATGCACTGTTAGAAAAATAATTTATTAATTTGTATGAAATGAAGTAGTAAGTTTAATTAGCATTAAAAATCACATGACAGTGCCAATTATCGCTGGAAGCGACTGTAGCTGTTACTCTTATTCCCGTGCCGCTCGCTCTCCCTATCTTCGAACGGACGAAACGTTAACTCTGAAACAGCAATCGTACTCACACACACACACACAGGCACAATCAAATCATGCATTTGCTCTTAGCCTACCAGCACTTTAAGAGCGTAACTGTATGTGTTTTAATTCGATTTATTAGCGCTCCACTCACAAATACACACATAGAGACAAACACTCGAACAAAACATGAGCTGTTTGAAAATTAATTTAACAAATACCATTGACCGTCATATGAAACTGGTTTTATATTTCAATATTCAGAGCGCGTGTACACGCACACACACAGACACATGAATAGACCCCATCGTATTATTTGGCAACTTTAGCAATTCAGCTTCTTTACATTTAGTCGACCTTATCAAAAATATCGTAGTGAGAGCTCAGCGAGAGAATATCAAATAAAGAGTGAAGAAAACACTCAAAAACTCTGACTCTAGTCATGGTTTTACCTCTGTATGGGTGTTTTATATTTGTGTGTGTTTGTACTGTGTTCGTTGAGCAGCAAGTCATGTGACTGACTGACTGGGTAAAAAAAAAAGAATGTTACGTTAATTTTACAGAAATTCGCTCTACGCTCAAATATTACTGTAGCAATTATTCGAATATGAAAGTATTGTCCAGAATGCTCAGTTATATAACGCTTATGGCCCCAAAAGTAATAAATTAATAATAGTTTCAAGGTTATTCAGCCAGTGTGACCCTATTAATCAAACGAATTGAGTGGAAATGTTACTACATATAATTACTTTTGAATTTAATAACGAACTTTTAATAATTAAAATTTCACCTTCTTACGTACAGCCCTCGGCGCAGCCTATGGCACTGCTAAGTCTGGTACCGGTATTGCTGCCATGTCAGTGATGCGTCCTGAACTGATCATGAAGTCCATCATTCCTGTGGTCATGGCGGGTATCATTGCCATCTACGGTCTGGTCGTCGCTGTCCTGATTGCCGGCCAACTGGAATCGCCCGCAACGTACACTCTGTACAAGTGAGTGGCCTGAAAAACAGTTATATCAAAAAGAACTCGTATTAATTATACTATTTATCGCCTTGTTTCTCCCCAGGGGTTTCATTCACTTGGGTGCCGGTTTATCCGTAGGCTTCTCAGGCCTGGCAGCCGGTTTTGCGATCGGTATCGTGGGAGACGCCGGTGTGCGTGGTACAGCACAACAGCCACGTCTGTTTGTCGGCATGATCCTGATTCTCATCTTCGCCGAGGTGTTGGGTCTCTACGGCTTGATTGTCGCCATTTACCTGTACACGAAATAAATCAATCAATTCAACACACACACACACACAACAACAAGTAGACAAACAGCCCAGCAATCAACAAGAACAACAACAACCAAAACATCAACAACAACAAATGCAAGTAAAAAGTGTATCAAATATAGAAATACAACAACATCCAACAATAACAAGCGAGAAACAACAACAACAAATGCGGGAGAAACTGCCCGCGCAGTGTTGGCAACTCTGGTGGCCGTTTGTATATAGCAAAACAAAAAATTAAGAAACAAAAACAATAACAAAACCAACAACAAAGGAGTTGGGCGCCAGGGTTGTCATCGTCGCGTGAAACGTGCGTTTGTTTGTTCAGTGTGTACATCAAGAGCAACAGCAAGAAACACATTTGTTTATTATTATTTTTTATTAAATAATTTCTTGTTATTCGTCATTTTACTTCGCTAATCTGGAAAATTGCTGGTGCATTGTTTAGTTTAGTTTTATTTTTTCCGTTCAAATCAATTTTGCAGTTAAGTTCATAAAGTTGTAATATCAAATATCAAATTTGTCTCTTTCTTAAACTCTATAATTATTCTTTATTTTTTGCGCTCCACAAAACGTGTGCTCTTTGTTATTTGTTTTTTCCATTATTATTATTAAATAATGTTTAGTGTATATGTAAAATTCGTTAAAACAAGTTTGTAAAGAATAACAACAACAACAATTGTAAATTTGCATTAAATTGCAACAAATTGAAAACAAATTTAGCGAAAGGGCCAAAAAGAAAACAAGAACAACAACAACGTCAACAAATAAAAACGCCAACAACAACAACTAAAAGAATTTGCAGCTATTGTTATAGGGCAACACTGGCAGCAAATCAGCAGCAGCCGTTTGAGCGCGTGCGCGCATGCATAGCGTTGCCACCTTGGCGCAGCTATTGTTGTGCCGCGGAAGCTCAAAACAGCAGGCGAGAGTTGTTGTTGTTAAAAGACAACAACAACGTGTAAGAAAACTACTTGGCAATACTTCAACAACTGCAACACAACCAACTACATACAATCATGAAACTACACACACACACACACCAAACACCAACAAACACACACATGCATACAAAAATGTAACTAAGTCCTATGTTTATTTTTAATTATTGTTCAATTCTAAGAATAATATATTAAAAATTAATAATAATAAATTATATATATATATTATTATGATTTTTTTGTGATAAGAGAATACATAAAAAAAATTGTAATACAAAAACAACAATTACGGTATTGATATACATAATATATATATATATACATATATATATGAGAATGATAAACAATTATACATATTAACATGAAAAAGTTGTTATAAACACAAAAATACGAAACAAAAACAAATCAAGCATGAAAACCCCGAATGAAGCATAAACTATATAAAATGAAAAGAAAAGAAAATCACACACAATTTTTCCGCTGTTATTGTATAGTAAAGAAACAAATATTATATATAAAATATATATTATGTATAAAATATTAACATGAAAATGTAGTAGCAAAATTATAAAAACAACAGACACAACACAACAACATCAAAGAAAAAGTCGTGCAAGCAAAACTAAAAAACTCAGTTGGCAACAACAACAAAATGTCAACGTTGAAAAATGTAACAAAAAAATTGTAAAATCCCGACGAATTAGAAGTTATGCGAAGATAGAAACCTTTAACACAACAACACCAACTCGATTTGTATACAAAACTAGCAGATAACAACAACAATTTGTATAGCATGTAACATACCAACAACAAGGACATGAGAAGAGAGCAGCAAATTGAGTACCGTTATCAGCGGTCGTCAGAGAAGCGATTGTTGAGAGGGGGACGGAGAGGCAACACCTCTCTGCCCGCTGGCCGCCGATGCATTCGTGATGCTGAGAACGCGGAGGTGACCAGCCTGTGCAGGGCGCCTCTCCGACCTTCACTTTTCTTAACAATCGCCTCTCTTAGTTGGCAACGGTACTTTTGCGTCTTTTTTCACAATAAGTGCTACAAGAAAAACAAGAACAAAACATGCACAAAAAGACAACAACTAAAGAGTAAATTGAATACGATACACACCACAAATTCCACACTCGACACTAGCAACATTTGTACATAATGCTTTGTTGCTATTCAAACTGCCCCCTCCCCACTCATTTGCCTGTTCGCTTTCTCCTTCTCAGCAGAGTTGCAGCGCCCGTGTTGCGTTCGCTTTGTATTGAAGGGGGAAGTGGCTGGGCGATTGAAAGGATTGGTGGAAGTTTGGCTGATAGCAGTGAGTGTTAGAGTATGTGGCAGTCGGACTTGTTTTGATTTGTTTACATTTATAGCGGAAAAATTTGTAAATTTGCGTTCTCTCATCTTGTCTCTTGGCAAATCGAAAGTAAAGGTTTAACTGTAACTGTGTAATCGATAAAATCAACAACAAACAACAACAGACATTGTATGAAATAAATTGTAATTTCTAATTTCCAAAAAAAAAATATTACTTGGATTTTCTTTGGGGCTTGAGGGAAGGTATGAATTTTACAGGTCACCAGGAAGACGAGCGAAGAGATGAACCATGCTAAAAATTGGCTGTATAAACAAATCAGCGAACAGCTAAAAATTAAGATTTTTCTAGTTGTTTTACCAAGCAAACAGAATCAGCAGCAAGCGACAGAATTTAGTTCAACCGCAATTAAAGAGAGTAGTGTGCAAGAGCATACGTGGAGAGTTAGAGAGGGAGCGCCCTTTTGGCAGCCGCGAACAACCACACAAACAGCAAAGAAAACAATTAAGAGAGTTTTAAGCGGGAGAGCACGCTCAGAGCGGCTTAACAGCGGCTGGGGACTTTACAGCGCTGCGGACTTAACAGCGGCAGAGCAACAGCTGTAAATCGCATGTTAATGTTAAATAATTTTTGCAGAGCGACCTGCTGATCTTTTCTGTTACCCTGGTAATTCAGCATGAGTTACTAATGATTTTTGGCTCTGCAGATCGCAGCGGACAAAAAAAAAACAACGCAGCCCATCAGCGAAAGGGTAAAGTCTAAGAATCGACTGTGTAAAACACCAGGCAAGCAGAATTAGCAGCAAGCGTCAGAACAGCTGTGTGTGATGCAGATGGCAGAGCGCAAGAGAGACAACATCCAAAGAGAAAAATGAATGCGATCCACATAATTTGCCATACTTACCTTTGGTGTAACCACCCACAATTAAAACAACAGATGGCTTTTCAATAGTATTTCTTGCCTCTATATATTTTCTCTTCTCAGCGCTTACATGTTTCTGTTACTGTTACTTTCTGTTCCACTGTCGTACATACTAAGTTGTGTATATGTAGAGTTAATATTATGTATAATATATATATATTTATATATGCCTATGTATACATCATTTGTGTAATTTAATGTTCTTTTGATTACATTCGGGCCTTCGATCCGGTTTAGGGCCCCGAACTGAATAAGAAATTAATATTTCTATTTTTTTTACTTGGTGAGCTCTAAAATTAGTCATAAGTTCTGAGAAAACCCCATGCTGTATTTTATATATTTTCCATTTTTGGAGCTATTTCTGCTTTGCCAAATCGTTAATTAATTATTATTATTAATTATTAAAGCGGTTTTTGCATTATTAGTTATTTAATTTATATAATGATATATATTCTTGCTATATACAAAACAGAAATTGGGTTCAACTTAAGAAAAGGGAACAAAGTTTGAAATGGAATCCTTCAAAAAGTTTCAGATGACGACGGGCAGTGTTGGAAAATTGCAAAAAACGTACAGTTGTGTTATATAGAATTTAACCTATTTACGAGTATTTTCCCGGTGTCTGTATAATTTTCCCTTGTTCTGCGGCTCGACGACAGCAAACCATACAATATTAAATATAGTAGTCTCTATTCATCTTATTCTTTCTTTGTTATATTCAATTTCTTTTAGAAAACTTTTCTCCAAAAATTCCTATGTATTTTTTGTTTTTGTTTCAACTTTTTGCAAAAATCTGAGGTAGTTTTATATATTTTTGTTTTAATTTTCTCTCATTACGTGTGTGTTTTTCTTTACTCTTTTACGTTACAAAATCGTGTCTTTAGGCAATCCAAATTGTATCTTTATCTTTTTTAGTTTTGTTGAACTCAGAACTTCCAGGCGATTGTTTAAAGGTATTGCTTTCGATTTATATACGTATTTAGCCTATAACATTTACAAAATGCAACTTTGCCCCATCTCTAGAAATGGAAAACTATAGAACAAACCCAAAGTCTATAAAATGTACCCAAAACTTAAAGGCGTTATCTACATAAGTACTCTATGGTATAGCTTACAAACTAAAGGCTGGCGGCAGAGGGGGATTGGGGTACAGGCGCAGCTACAACACACAGATATAGTTAATATATAGCATACATATATATATGGTATATATATGGCGTTTATGATAAGCTTTTTTCGAAAAGATAAAACTCTTTGACTTTATCTTCTGGGATTCTGGATTTTCTCTTTCTCTTTTGTGTTTTTACATTTATCAGTCGTTCTTATAACTGTTCAACTGTTTGTAGTTCTCCATTTTGTTGTTGTTGTTGTTGTTTTCGCTTTGGCAGTGTTGAGTAATGTTTGTTTTATAGGGTTCGTATAATCTTAGCATTTAAACACTTATAAATTCATTGGCGTAGAAAATTATATAAAGTTAATTAGTTAATTATTGTTTAAGGCGAACTCTTTCTACAAATTTCTTGACCTTTGACATTATTTACAATAACTGCAAATGAAGTGTTGCAAAACATTTAAATAAATTACATGCAGAACCAAAAACAATTTCAATTTCTTGTTTATTTTGATTTCTTTTTTGTTTTTTGTATTGTTTTTTATATTTTTCTTTTCTGTTTTTCGAGTTACGAAATTATTGAATTGTTTGCTTATAAAATTGAATTATTGCTATCGCACTAGGAGCAAAATAAACTAATTATTTATAATATTTACATAGCGACGACAATTGTTTGTAAAAATTTCGACTACATTTAATTACAGTAATTAAAAATAATTCTCGTATTTAGTTTTGCTAAAGGGGCCATAAAAAATAAACGCTGTTAAAACTTAAAACTGTTTGCATTGCTCATCGAAAAACATTGAGTACACGAAAGTTAATTAATTAATTTATCAGTAATTATCAGTTAAGAAATTATAATTATTATTATTATTTTTTTTTTCTTAGCGATAAATGCTTCAAGTCTTATTCTTGTTTTCTTGTTGTTGTTATTTGTGCGATTTTCTCTCTGTTTTTCTTGACTTTTCTTTACTTTAAACTGGAAGTTTTGGAATATATAGCAACGTTGGAAGAGAGAACGTGAGGGAAAACTATAAACTGAACAAATTACATAAAAAATGTTTTGAATATACAAAAAAATGATACAAGTCTTGTCCACTTTCTACGCTTCTCGTTCCAGGCAGTTCACAATGTACAGAAATGACGTTAAAACTAATTAGTATTACGATTATATAGTTAACATTATAAATAAGTATACGTCAATTTATTAAAACTTCTCCTTCACTTCATGCCCTCGATTTCTATAGGTTTTATGTTTGGTTTTGTGGATGATATTGAAGCGATTTCTATATACAATTTGTGGTATGGGAATTATCTATGATCGCATGATGGTTTTGTGGGTATGTTGGTGGTGGGAGTGGGGTTACTGGGGCCTTATATAAAAACTATATGGTTCATATAGATGTATAAACTACTTGTCACTGTTTACTCGTTTGTCCTTTGTTGGGTTTCCTTTCTAATAATTACTTAAGCAAATACTTTCTAAATGGGCACCAGGGCATCTGTTGGCACAAGCTGCTGCTGTTGTCTACCTCCTGCCATTGCTGTTGTTGCCTTGGCTGGTTTGCGTGGATGCTTGCGACGCTGTTGCATCTGCAACTTGGCAATGCTGAGCACCTGCTGATAGCTGGAGACGGTGCAGCTGCTTGAGCTGACTGTGCCCGAGACTCCATCGTCGTCCTCCTCTTCCTCATCATCCTCCTCCTCCTCCTCCTCGTCTTCATCGTCATCCTCTTCATCATCTTCCTCCTCGCTTAACCCACACTCGCTGCCACTGAGCTCATCTGTCTCCCGCTGCTGCAACTGCTGCTCATTCACATTGTAATCATCCGCAAACAGCTGAGCATCGTAGCGCAATCTGTAGGCGGTGCTCAGCAGACTGTCCACACGCGTCTTCTCCGCGGGACGCATGTGCTTGATGTGCAACACCTTCGTGTGCTGCCTCGTTCGATTGGGGCACTCGGGCAGCCACTCATCAGAGATACTGAAATAATCATATAACTTAGTAACACTCTTAGTCATAGACTCAACTCTCGCTTACATTTCTCTGGGAGACCAGCGCACGAAGCACTCGTAGCTGCCTTGACTATTGCGTCGTCGCATCAGACACTGTCCCTGGAACGTTATGGCTTGGGCGCCATTCGTTAAGGTGCTGATCTGACGCAGACGATGCTGCAGTCCCTCCATTATGCCCGTGTCGAAGAAGTCAAACATGCGAGCTGCAAGAAACCAAGAAGAAAAGGAGTTACAATTAAATGTCTACACACTTTCAAGCTTATAAGTGACTAGCGACTACTCAGAGGTACTAGAACTCCCAGATTTCAGCCACAACAACTCACCGGAGAAGGGTTGTCGACGGTAGCGCAGTTTCTTGCCGTTCTTGCGCAGCTGCTTGGGCACTGGCGGATCGGAGGTGCGTTTGTTGGTGCTCTCCTTGGCATTATCCGTGTCATTGAAGTGACCATTCACATGCTTCTGCAGTGCCAGCTATAGAAAGTAACGGAGAGCGCACATTAAGCAACGAATTCGACTAGAGATTTGCATGTGTTGCACTTACCTGAGAACCAAAGCGCAGGCCACAGCCACCGACAATGCACTTGAACTGCTTGGAGCCGCCGTGTGAGAGCACGTGCCGCTCCAGCCAATGGCGTGAACAGGACTCCTTGTTGTAGACCTTGCAGCCAACCCAGAGGCAGGCAAAGGGACCTGTCTGTGTGTTGACATGATGCGTCTGCATGTGATCCAGCAGCTTTGAGTTGTTCTCGTGCTTCTTGTTGCACTTGTCCCAGTAGCAGACGCCATCGTGTCGCTTGGCGCCCTTGCCACCAGCACCCGCTCCAGCGCCTGCTGGAAAGCGTATGGTCTTTGGCTGCGACAGTATCGGCGAAATGGCACACTTTGGCAGTGTTTTGCTGGCAATCTCCGCCAGCGTTGTGTCCACCATGGTGCTAGGGCACGCGGGTGTGGCTGGTGCAGAGCAGGAACCCGAAACGGATACCGAGCAGTCATCGTTGCTTGGCGAGGCGGGTGAGGGAGCATTGCTGGCCAGTGAGTTGCTGTCGGAGGCATTGCAACTGTTGCTGCTGCTGCTGGCCGAGGAGGCGGCGGCACAAACGGACTTCGCTAAGCTGTAGACAGGAAAGAAGGAAGGATTAGTTGGTATACATCTAAAGATATGGCTGCTGTGTTAACTTACATGGCATCGGCAATGGAGTTGCTGCTTTCGCTGTTGCTGAGGCTGCCGCCAATACCCGATTCGGGCGTGAGACGCTTGTGTGTGGCCGTCTCCGAAGATGCCACCGATTTGTCCTCGTCCTCCTCGTCGTAGTTACTGCACAGAGACTGCACAGCTGCTGCTGCTACTGTGCTCGCTGCTGTTGTCGTTACTATTGCTGCTGTGGGTGTGGCTGGCAGCATGGCTGCTGTCTGCGAGGAATCCTCCGTGCCACTGGAGTTGCACGAGGAGGTGACCATCTCACTGAGCAGATCCTGTTGACTGGCATTGCCCTCCGGCGACGACATGGGATTCGAACTCAACGATGCTGGTGTCGATGCCTCCAGCGACAGATCCGCTGCAGAACTCACCGAATTGCTGTTGTTGCTGCTGTAGTTGCTGCTGCAGTTGGAGTTGCATTCGTTCAGCAGTTCATGCTTCACGTTGCTCTCACGTCGCAGACTTGGCAACTGTCCGGCAAAGCTTTGCGGTTTCAGTGTTGCTGACAGCGAGGATGTTGCTGTTGTTGCCGCCGACAATGTCTCCTCCATGGGCTCCGATTTGATGGCAATCAGCGATTTGCCAAATGTCGACAATGTGCTCGATGAGTGGGCGGAGAGGGCGGGCGAGGCACGCTGCGACTGTGATGGCAGCGAGTTGCTGTTCTGACTGCAACAGTTGCTGTTGTTGCTACTGTTGCTGGGCGAGCAGAAGGGCAGCGATGTCAGCGAGGGCGTGGAGGAGGGTGTGGGAGAGGGCGTGGCCGATATTGTTGTGCTCGACTTGCCCACAATACTAATGGCTCCATTGGAGTTCTTCACCAGATCAAAGAGATCGGCGGGAGTTGAGATCTTGGCAACAGTTGTTGCTGTCGCTGCCGCTGCTATCGGCAACTGTTGCTGCTTGGCAATGCTCAGCGTGGGCAGCAACTTAGCTGGCGCTATGCTTACCAGCGGTGGCGTAGGCGTTGTTGTGGGCGTGGCACTTTTACGCAACTGTTGCAACTCCTTGGCGGCAGCAGCTGTTGCTCCTGTGCTAGTTGGCACCAGTGGAGGCGGCGTTGTAGGCGTGGCAATGGCTGCATACTTGCACTTGCCCATTTGCGGCTGTTGCTGCTGTGACTGTTGTTGCTGCTGCTGCGGGGAGGGTCGCTTTTGATAGGGTTTGGCGAGGGCTGCGGGCAACGCCCTCGATTTGCCGCCCACATTGCTGAGGGAGGAGGTGGAGATGGTGACCAGTGGGGGCGGGCCTTTGATAATGGCACGTTGTTGTTGCTGTGGTTGCGACTGTTGTTGTTGCTGCTGCTGCTGCTGTTGCTGCGGCAGCAGGGCAGTGTTGTTGCTGTTGCTTAAGTTATTCGAGGCATTGCTGTTGTTGTTGTTGCTGTTATTGCTGTTGCTGGCAGTGTTGTTGATGCTGTTGTTGTTGCTGCTGCTGCTACTGTTGGCTGCAGTTAGCGGCGGTGGCTGTGTGGCAGTGATAAGTTGCTGTTGTTGCTGATGCGACAGCAACAGCTGTGCCAGTTGCTGCTGCTGTAGCTGCAACTGTTGCTGCTGCTCTGTGGCAGGCTCAAAGATTGAACTCAAGGCGGGTATCGGTTGTAACGCCGGCAACGTCTGTTGTTGTTGTTGTTGCTGCTGCTGGTGTTGCTGCTGTTGTTGCTGTAGTGCCACGGCAGCAGCAACCTTTTGATGCTGTTGATGCTGCTGCACCTGCTGTTGCTGACTGTTGGCAGCAATGGCTGCTGCCGCCTGTGCCAACATGGCCGGCAATGTGGCTGCATTCAGCAGCAATCCTGCTGGTGTTGCCATGAACACGGGCTGTGCTGCTGCTGCGGCGCCAAGTCGCTGCAACTGTTGCTGTTGATGATGTTGCTGCTGTTGTTGTTGCTGCTGCTGCTGTTGGGCGGCAATCGCTGCTGCAATCTGTTGCTGAAACAACTCCTGAAAATTGGCAGCTCCATTTGCAGTGGGCGTGGCAACAGCTGCTGCTGCAGCAGCCGCTTTAACAGCCGCCGCTTGCTGCAGCTGCAATTGTTGCTGCTGTTGTTGTTGTTGCTGCTGCTGTTGCTGCTGCTTGAGCAACAGTTCCTGCAACTCATTGGCATTGAGCAGACCAAATGGATTGACGCCACCAGCAGTTGCTGCTGCCGCTGTGGCAGTTGTTGCCGTCGTCGTTGTTGCTGTCGTCACTTGCTGCAACTTGAAGACGGTGCCATTGAGGAAATACTGAGCGGCTGCTGCTTGTGCCGCTTGAGCAGAGGCGGCTGCTGCTGCCGCATTGTTGCTGGCAGCGGCAGCAACTGCTGCTTTCGCCACATTGTTCAGTTGCATGATATTGGCGGCAGCAGCAAGTTGTGGCGGCAATTGCACCAGATTCGGCAGTTGCACGGGCAGCTGATACAGTGTGGGATTGGGCGTGGCAGGGGCAGCTGAGAGTTGCAGCTTCTGGCAGGGCTTCGCAGCAACAGCTGTGGTTGTTGCTGTTGCCGTGGCACTGTTGCTGCTGTTGTTGCGATAAGCAGTTGTTGCCAGCAATGCCTTGTTCGCCTGCAACTGTTGCTGCTGCTGTTGTTGCTTCATTTCCGGCGTACGCGGTGCAATTGCCACGTGCTTCTTGGCAGGCGATTTGCCGTTGCTCGTGCCGCTGCCATGTGAGTTGTGGGCGTGGCTGTTGCTGCTGGGCGTCTTGCGTAAATTGGGCGCAACTTGAGCAATCTTTGCTGGTTGCTTGCTGCTGCGCTCGATCTTTTTCAGCGCCGGCACGGGCAGTGTTGCACTTGCTGCAGCAGCAACAGCACTGGAGGCAGCAACTGTTGTTTGCTTTGGCGGCTGTTGCTGTGGTTGTTGCTGCTGCTGCTGTGGTTGTTGTTGCTGTGGCTTCGACTCATTCAGCTGTGAGAGTATATTAAAGTATTTGTTCAGCGACGCCGTTGTTGCCGGCGTGCTCATCGTTAGCGTGCTGGGCGTGGCCGCTGCTGCTGGCAGCGTCGGCGGCGGCGAATTTGTTGCCAGTTTTCCAGGCGTCGCCTTCATTTGCGACTTGAAGAAGCCCGTGATTTTAGTCTGTGACTCCTCCAAGGCGGCTGCTTTCAGTCTTTTTTCGCTGATGCTGCTGTGATTGTTACCACCGCTGCTGATGCTGCTGTTGTTGTTGCTGTTGCTGCTGTTGTGCAAGTCAGCGCGTGACTTTTTGGCTGCCACAGCAATGTTGGCAGTGTTGCTGCTGTCGCTGTGGCTGCCCGCAGCAGCAGCACGTTTCTTTGTTGTGGCAGTCACCGTAGTGGCGGTGGTGGAGGCGGAGGCAGAGGCCGGAACAGCTGTGGAGGTGCTGCCGAGACTTGTGTTCCAAGGCCATTGCAGTGTGGGCAGCGCTGTAGTTGTTGTTGCTGCTCCTGTCGCTGCTGCTGCTGTGAGTGTTGTTGATGTGCTGTTGCGTTGGGCGCTTGCTATTGTTGCTGTTGTGATTTTGGCAGTGTTTCTGTTGCTGTTCATGTTCGTTCTCGTTGCAATTTGGTTCATGTTGCTGCTGCTGTTGGCGGCAGCAACAGTTGCATTTGTTGTGTTGCTAGAAGCGGCGGCGGCAGCAGCAGCTGCTGCAGCGCTGAGTATTTGTGGCGGCATCTTAAGCTGCTCGTCGCTCAATAGCGAGTGAGCACTGTATGGTGAACCTGGCTCGGATGCATCCTCACTGGAGCCAGTGCTGGAATCGGCGCAGCTTAACGAGGTGGCAACGCCGCTGCAAGAAACAAACAACAACGAAAACAATATTAATTAATGGCATTTAAAACAATGCATTTTTCTATTTTGCAGTCAATCAAAACACACACAACACAGAACATTTTTTATTTGCCACACCTTTGAGACTGGCAAAAAGGGGCACGACTCGTGTTTCTGCTGTCTCAGACGCTGCAGCGTTTGCTTTTCATTTGGCACACATTCTATATGCACTTTAATTCATTTTGACTGCCTTTGTATGTTGTTTAAGTTAAAACATAATAATCACAATAACAATTAGTTTTGTTTTTCTTTTTTTAGACTTGTTTTTTAACGCCTGTTAGCTAACAGTGGCAAAGACATCGCGCATCTCTATGGCTCTGTTAAAGGTACACAATGAACTCAACAGCTGTGAAATTTCCCAAACAATCGAAACCGCGGGCAGCGCGTTAACAGCCACACACTTAAAAGCTGACTGCTATGCGCTGCGCAGTCGAGGCGCTGGTATTTAAATGTTAAGTCAAAAAGCAGCATAAACAGCACAATAAATTACCAAGTACATTCCACTAAGTGTTTAACTAAAGAGTAAAGGAATGTACTAAATATACATATAATTAATTGAATATTTATTAATTAGTTATTTAAATCGATGGTAAAAAATAATATTTGAAGACGCGCACACAGAGAGCAAGAGAAACGAACAAGATACCTAAAGCATGCAAGCTGCGATTATGTTGCTGCTGCTCTGCGAGAGCGGCGCACGCGAGCGTACAGAAAACAGAGGCCGAGAAAGAGAGCGAAAGAAACGCATATGTAGCACACAAAAACACACAAAACCAAAAACGGGTCGATAAACGAAAGCATAAGGTAAACAAAAAAAAATAATACTACACTACAACAACAACATAACGCCAGCAAGAAGCAGCAGCCGAAAAGGAAGAAAAATAAAATCAACTCCCATTCCATGCCCTTCTGTCAGATATCGTGTTTTTTTTCGAATTCTTTTTCTCATTCTTGTTGTTGTTTCGTTCTGTATTGTCCGTCTGTGCTCCTCCCCGTCTATCCGACAGGCCTGCTGATTGTCTGTCGACGTCGTTGCGGTGTCCGCATGCAACATAACCAACCAACCAACAACAACAACAGCAAAACGGAGCACAAGCATTCTAATGCGGGAAAATTTCAGTTTCAGGTAGCAAGACAGGCAGAAGGCAGACCATGCCAGAGAGAGAAAGAGAGCGAGAGCGTGAGAGGGGAAACAAAATGGGAAATGGACTGAGACTGCGGCTTGCACGTAGGCAGAGCAGTTTGTCCCCCTTCCCCTTAAACACGCGTTTGATGTTTGTTTGAAATTCTTGTTTCTTTTTTGTTTTTTGTTGTGTGTGCATATTTAACAGAATTAATAAAAAGCGTTGAGCGTGAGTCTTTTTCACACACTCAAATGCACGCACAGATACAAACACACACACACATATGTTCATGTATATGTATGCACTTGTGCTCAGTTCTTTTGCTTATTCGCTTTTCATGTCGTTTTTTATTTGCTTTATTTTTTGATTTGTATGCATTTATTGTTCTTGTTGCTGTCGGTCACTGCTGATTGCACTTGATTTTGAATTTTCATGTAACAATTTTTTCTTTTATGATGTCTTAAAATTCTGAAAATATTTTATTTCTTTTTTATGATCATAGAATTTTATTCTGTCTCTACTTTGGGCATGTTAAGTTTTATGGAGCGAGCTGACATTCCTTCCACCTGTCTCCCATTCTTTCCCTGTCTCTGTCTCCCTATCGCTCTGCCTGTGACAACAACATTCCTGTTAAACGCATCGTTAAACGAAGGGATTAATGTTAAGCCGCTGTTGCTGTGCTGCGGACTTTAAGTTCTACTTTGATGAGGTTTCTTCTGCTTGTAACGCCCTCAATTTTCAGATAACAAGATAGAAGTACAAACCTAATGAATGTTGTTAGGCCTTTTAAGGGGAAACGTCATTTATATACTTGTGATTTTCTGTTTGAAATATATTTCTGATATTGTATTTTAAGGAGAATACATCCACAAGAAGCTGTTAAGCGTAAATCACAAGGTTTTATGGCAAATTTTGAATGGATATTAATAAGGAATCTTTTAGGAATAACATTCTAAATTACATATCGAATTGAGCAAGATGGAATAGTTGTTATTTCAAAACAAGGAAGAAGCTACTCGTGGTCAATAACTGAAATATTTACATAATTTACTGTACTTAGAGTCAAACTTTATGGTTAACCATCAAGATATCATAAGGATAAGAACATATCAGTAGGTTAAGTGGATTAGAAATATTAATATAATGACGAAAACTGTCAGAAGAACCTAATATTCCAAGGATCAGTCATCTTATTGTCAGACCTAGAAAATATATTTCTTTTTAATTTAAATTCACACAGAAAATGTCGAAGAAAAGGAATAATAAGATTGGACTCGATCAATAATCCACAAGAATACTTTAAAATCTGTAAAGTAATAAAATATTACTAGCATTCAATTATGTTTAAGTTGTCTTTGTCTTTGAACCTTTTTAAATGTAACCAAATATTGGTTTGTCGTAGATAGAATAACAAAAAAAATAATTTCTTAGAGTTTTGAAATATAATCGTTATTTGTTCGTTAATTGAATAAAATTAAATAAATATTTTTTTTAAAAAATCAATTTTAGTCCTAATAAATTGGTATTCCCAGAACATTTAATTTACTTTGCCAAATACAAATCCAATTTCTTTTGATTACTTAATAATTTACTTTCAACTTTACCGACTTTTTCTACTTTGCTTAATCCAAATAAATCCATTTGTTACTGCAAGCATGTATTTAAATAATCACTTTCTTTAATTATTATTTATTATAGTAAATATAATAGTTCTTGTCACAATTCAGAGCTGTTCACCACTTTTATCTTTAGTTTCCTTTCTGCTGTTTTACCGTCGGCATTTTACACCACAGAATTAAGTTCGAATTTTTACAGTTTTGTTGATTATGCAATGCTGTTATTTTGTTTAATCTACTGACTTTAGTTAATTAATGGTTTATTGTTAATTTATTGCACATTTGAACTCAATTACGAATTATTTATAAGCATAAACAAATCTTTTGACTTTTATTTTATGTATTCGGTTTATGTACCATAATTGACTTTCAGACACTTTATATTAAATTTGTATTAGCAGCGCAGCGCAGCAAAAAAATAAGGGACACAATTTAAATTTTATTAGAAAATCCCATTAGATACACACACATACACGTGCAAGCAGATAAAAGACTTACACACATACCGAACGACTTCCACTTCCGCTTGTAAGACGCCTATATATGTGCATCTCGATGTGTGTGTATCCACCACCATCACCCAACACACAGATTCCACTAACCCCAACCCACTTTTAGCATGCAGCCACCCACCACCCAAACCACCCGCACTCAACACACACATACACACAAATAAACACGCTCATACTTGTGCCATGCCGCGCCGCACAATTGAGCACGCTTCATTTAAAAGGTATGAATGAATAACGCGGAAAGAGAGGGAGAAAGAGCAAATCCGAACTTGGCTGGGAGGGGGGCAAAAGCGCAGCATAACGCGACAAAAAATCATTGCATATTTGCGTGGGCAAACAAAAACAAATGACTGAGCGACAGACAGTAGACAGGCAGAGAGTTGGGTGTTAACAGTTTATTTAACATATGATGTAAATGTAAGCGCTGCTGTAATAGTTTAACAAAATTGAAGTACACAGCCACACACACGTACATATACGAATGTATGTATTACACTTCACTACACACTACTACAACTACAAACACATGCGCAGCAGCTGAGAGGGAGCAATGCACGCGACGGTAACGTCAACGGCGACGTAATCGCTGCCCCCTTTTGATTACTTTTATTTTTAACACACACAGTCAGTCAGGCGTCCGTCGCATCTTTGCAGACGTTTCGTTCTTGTTGTTGGTTTTGTTGTTGCTGTTTCTGTGTACATATTTAGATATGCTTGTGTTGGTATACTAACATTTAATGTTAGACAGCAGCTCCAAATGCTGGCGGCGTTAAAAGCAGCGACGGCAAAGACAGCAAACGACGACGGCGACGACGTTGGCGGCTGTCGTTGGGTATCCAAAGCGCAGCAGCAAACGCACGCTGTTAGCACTTAAAACTTAAATGTTTTTCACACACACAAACACATACGCATACAATCGCTTTACATTTGTATGTACATATACAATCACAGCTAGCTCACGCACGTTTGTTTTCTTCTTATGCTTCTTTTTATTCTTGCTTTAATTTACACTTGGTGCATTTTCGTTATTGCAATCTCATGTGATTTTGAAGCACTTACTGGTAATTTACATTATTATGTATTATATGCTAGCAGAGAACACTAAACACACAGAAGAACATTGTTTTAATTAATCCGAAAAAAAACCAAATTCCCAAGCGTTGTTCGTGCACTCGATGCCCGTTGCCCGTTTCGTTCGTCCGCTTGCAAGCTGCAGACGCGTCCGTCGCGTCAAAGAGAAAATGGCTGAATGATGTGAAAGAGAAAATGAAAGACTGATTTATAGAATTCGACAAAAGGCTAGCAGCAAGAAATTCCCTGTTTTTTTGTTGCTGCCTTTTTCAACTCACTCAGAGAGAAGTCGTCGTGTTGTCGCGCCGCACAATGGTGCATTTACTCAGTTTTATAGAATTAAGTTGATTCTAAAAGCGAGCTATCTTTAGATACCAACACGTTGGGAACAATTAAATCGTTAATTTCACATAAAAGCAGTCTTGTTTTCGCTTCTCCCTATGTATATAATAGTCGGATTTAAATAATTATTTACAGGATATTCATACCACGATAACCCTCTTATATTGAGAATGGGGACAGTGCCACCCAAAAACAGTTTAATTCTTGATGTGTATTTAAATTTTAAGATTAACCACAGTCACTTAATAATAAAATATTGTTTATTTCTTAAATTACTCCCAAATCAAGCAAATGCACCATAGTACGCCGTCGCGTCGCAACGCTTCGTCTGTGTTTTGTTTATTCGTGCTTGTTCTCGTTCGGTTTGTTTTGTTCGTTCGCATGTTCGTTTGCTTGCTGCCTCTCTCGCTCTCGTTGTCTATCTCTCTTGCGCGATCAAAGAATTTCCCTGTATAAAAAAAGGGCCTGTGGGATATTCTAACGGCAACTTTGTACGCTGAGTGGTTTGAGAGCGCGAGTGAGAGAGCGTGAGACTGAGCCCCGAGTGTGGCGAGGACTACAGCAATGCCACAAGCCTCGGTTCGGCATCGGCAGCGATAACGACAGCTACTTCGACTTCGGCACACGACCAGACCAATGCACACGCACCCACACGCTTGCATTACTACATGTGTGCTCTCTTTTGCAGTCGGGCTCTCACTCTCAGTCGCGGCCTCTCCAAATGCCTCTCACGCTGTCTCTCTGAGGTGCAGGGCCAGCAACCCTCGTGGCTCTCTTGCCTCTTGCAACACGTTCTGTTCCCTACGTTTCTGCCCATTATTATTATTATTTTTATTTATATTTCACTTTTTGTTGTTGTTGCTGCTGCTGTTGCTGCAAGCACGTTAAATATTTCCTGTTTGTATGTATGTCGTCGTCGTCGTCGACGTCGCAGTCGTCGTCTCACCACTTTGAACCCGCAAATTGTATATGTATGCTGTGTGCTTGTGTGTGTGTGTGTGCGGGGGGCAGTTCATGTTATGGTCACGTACACTTTGTCCCCTTCTCCCGTTGTGGCGCTCCTGCTCTCAACAAACATCAACTAGCAGTCCCCACATTGCCGTTATGCGTCTACTGCTGTCGCGTGTTCTTCTTCTTCCTCATCTTCTGTTCCTTCTGACTCCTCTCTTCAACTATTCTTTCTTCCCAGTTACTTTGGCTTGTCACTTTGTGTGTAAGATTGTCGTATTTTTACTTTTCATTTTCATTTTCTTAGCTTAGCTTAAATGTTTATCTAATTATTTAGACGTTTTCCCGACACTCGTTCAAAAAGAAATTATTCAATTTAAAGCAGAAATCTGAACCAACTGAAATGTAAGTCTGTTAACTAACTGTTATTTACATATAATAATGCTGTAATGTTAATGGATTTGGAGACGTCTGGCTACAGTGGGTGTGGTTATTGGAGTGGGGGACATTTGCATATGTGGGAACTTACAATACCCAAAAATCCGCATCATTGAAAGGTTTTCAACAAAATTGCCTCAGCTTCCGTTAGCGCTTATTGCTAACCATAAATTAGAATCGTTCGCAAAAGGGGAATTCCCTCAAAGCGTCGTGTGACAAAACCAAACGTCTAGTCCCCATTTCATACTTTGATTTTTTCTTAATACATTGCCTTTGATCAGAGGTTTCTAATATGCAAAAGGACCCCCTAAATGCCTGCCACGTCCCTCCCTAACTCATCTATATATAAACATATTTGTTTACGCGTCAATTTTGATTTATGTGTGGCATAATTCTAGGCGTTATAAACTGTTTCTGACAACCTCTTTCGATTTGTATGTGCCCCTCCTTACCTTCCCCTTGGGTCC
Organism: Drosophila acutilabella; assembly: GCA_035046005.1. NCBI lineage: Eukaryota > Metazoa > Arthropoda > Insecta > Diptera > Drosophilidae > Drosophila > Drosophila acutilabella. The sequence goes on along the minus strand of JAWNOK010000024.1, from coordinate 5,846,476 downwards.
CTTGCTCATAGTCCTTTTGGTTTGGGCTCAAATTTAAGGTTATGTTTCAGTTTCGTTTTCGGATTCGGTTTCAGGTTTGGGCTCGAATATGTAGATGAATTATGGATAGTACGTGTGTGTGAGTGTGTGTTCCTATTACTTTAGATTTGATGTGGGTCTCCTTCATTCACTTATGCTAATTAGCTGCAACTAACCGGGAAAACTGTTGCCCAACATTTTCATCAAACCCATGTTTAAAATAATTAAATCTGATTTAATGCAATTTAATTTAATTAACTGCCAAGACGTTAAACTGTAGAAGTTAAGAAAATGGACAGAGGTATAAATCGTTTAGTAACTAAGAATTTAATTTATTGTTTTGTCTTTAAAAATCTACAAGATACTTTATGGGGCAGCAAACGAAATGGAGTTCTCTTATATCTTAATTTAAAAAAGATATTTATTTCAACAGTATTTTATTTGAGTAATTTATTTTTATTTCCAAATTTAGCTAATATCAATATCCATTATTTTCCTGTTTGGTAAATATTTATTTTTCATTCTAATTCTGTGTTCTAATGTATTTTCTATTTAAAGATACTTTTTCTATGTTTGCTTTAATTTTATCACATGAGTTCCCCTCATCTCCGCACACACACACACACACACATTTATCCTGTACGCACAACAGCAGAGCAAATGTGGCATCGTGTGTGGCAACAATAGTCACAAAAGATACAAAGATACAATATTTGAAAACCCTTATCAATCGCAATTGCCTTACAGATGCTCTATCTTCCTTCTTATTCTGCCTTCTGTTCCTCCTCTTCTTGTTGACAAAACGAACAAAGCGAGAGTGAAAAAGAAAAATAGAAATGCATTTTAGCAGTCTTACGTGTTTATAGTTCGCAGGAAAATGCATTGAAAATAAAAGGAAAACGGGAAAAACGGAAAATTCTTGTCAGCATTATTTGGACTTAAACCCAGAAAAAATTATTTGTCTATTTTTACTGCAGTTTCGCTTAATCCTATTTATGGTTTTTCATATTCCACAGTGAAACGTTGATAAGCAAGTTAAAACTCAGCTGATCGAGAGTTGAAGGACTACAAAAAATTCATTTTCAATTTTGGTGCAACCAAAATGTTGACAACTGCATTGAAACTGCCTCCTCTTTGTTCTTCTACTTCCATTCCCTCTTGCTCTACTTCCTCTTTTAAAACACTTTACGAAAAGTTGACAAAAAAAGATTGTGCACTGCACTTTGGAGGAAAAAAATGGGAAAACTTGAAACTAATTTCAAAAACTTTACGTTCAGAGGCTGCAAACGAGAGGGAAATAAAGCGCAGCGCACTACAAACAAACTACAAAAAAAATTGATTGCTGGACAGATCGACTGACTGAGAGACGGACAAGCGACGATTGGGGGGCAATGTCAAAACAAATGTAACAGCAAGCAAACAGAAAGGGAGAGAGGGAGAGCGTGCGAGTGAGTGAGCGTTGCTAGCAGGCTGCATTCATAGCATGGAAAGAGAGACGCAGTCGCGACGGCGGCGCTTTTTTATGTTGAGAGAGCCGACGCCCGCTTGCGTCTGCCTGCAGCTGTGATTTGCAGTTGTTGCTGTTGTTGTAAGTGTTTGTTCCCAGCAAATAAAGCGCCGCTAACTCAGTGCACCCCTCTCGCTCACACTCCTGTTTTGCTTGCTAGCCTCCTCTTGCACTCTCTGCGCGCTATCGCTGTTGTGTGCTGCACATGTTGCCTGCGGTTTTTGGGCAGAGCTCAGCTGCGTGCGTTTGTGTGAGAGACTTTGTGCATTTGTGTGAGTTAATGGAAAAGACCATTGAATATAATGCGTAACAACAACAACAAAAACGACAGGCGCAACTACAACAAGTTGAGTGCGTGCTGATGTCGTTGCCCGTGCTCGTCTCGTGCCGTGAGATTACAGTCTTAACGATAGTCGCAACCCATGCAATTGCTGAATGTTACAAATAAGCGCTTTTGTTAATATTACAGCTTCTTGTATTTTTCGCCATTTCCCCCTTATGACTGTCCATTGCTACTGGTGATAATCTCCCGCTCCCCATGCTCAGCTCTGGCAATCTCCTTTCACCTATTAACAGTGGGCAAAGCACACAGCATGCAGAAAAAGAAGAAGAAGCATACAGAAGGAAAGCGCAAAACTGCAGCTTCATTAGCGAGGGTTGCTCTTTGCATTGTGCACATGTGTTTGTGTGCCTGTCCATGTGTGTGTGTGCACTAGATTTTTATTATTATTTTCTTTATTGTTTAGCGCGTTATAATTGGGGTGCTAAGGGATTTCTGTTAGGACTCACAATGCATGCACTCGCATGGAAGACCTAAATTCTTTTTTCTCTTCTCTTTCTGGTCTTCTTGTTCCTGTTGTTATTGCTGTGGGATGCAGGCAGCCGTGTGTCTGTGTGTGTGTCGGATCAACAGAGCTTAGCCGTCATGTGAGGTGAACAAGTACACATTTCAGACAGGGTGGCAACCTTTCAACCACGTGAGTGGCGAAATTAGAACAAGAGCACTAAGAAAGCGTATAAAAATAGACTAGATAATAGTTGGCATTAGTTACTTAGCGTAATATGGTTAAAGTAGGGCCAAACAGCTTTGCCAAATATCTCAAGCATGAATTTATTTAATTTCATTTAACAAAATTTAATTTTAAAATAAAAAACTCTCTTAAAAATGTTCAACACTTTTTTTGCAAGTGTTTTTTTCTGCCCGTTGAACTTTGGACTTTAGGCTTTAATTGTGCAGCGTTGCCAGTCGTTTGTCGTGCTGCAAAAGAAAGGGGAAAGGAGCGGAGCGAAACTGTTAAAAGTTTTACCGTCTGGCCACATTGGGCAGCATTTTACTTTTAGCAAGTACGCCTTAGGGCGCAATAAAATGTTTAATAAATTGCAAAGTGGCAACAACGAAAGAAGCCAAGAAGAAGAAGCAGAAGCACAAAAGAAGAGACAGCCAAAGAATGCGGCAAGTTGAAGCTGCTGTCTGCACACACATACACACGCACAACAATATTCTAATGAAGTTTAAGTGGAAAGCCAAACAAATACGCACACCCATGTGTGTGTGGTAGGCGTTGGCGTTGGTGGGCGTGGCACGCATTGGCATGCGACGCACGTAAAATGTATTGAATAATTACATTGGGCCGCCTAACGGCATACGAAATGAAGCCGACAAGTATCTGCCACGCCGGACATTGGCCAAAGGTTGCCACAGCCACTCCCCTCCTCCTCTACCCTCATTCGCCGTAACAGCCAGCTTAGCCACGCCCACTGGACCCCCTCGAATGGGGCATAATGAGCGCCAGTTTTGTAGCCGCAGGCATTGAAAATTTTCGTGCGCCGCAGGAAGTTTTTTGTCGATGAGATTGATGAACATTTACAAAGGGGCACAGCTGGCCCCTCTACCCCTCTACACACTCCACCCTCTGCTACCCCCGCAGCAAATGCATTTCGAGTGAAGATTGAAATTCGCTGGAACCCGAAGATAATCATGATGTTAATCATGATGAGCATTGAAATCGAAATTCAATTGGTGACTGTTCAGCTGCTAAGAGGGAAGGGCCGGAGTGAGGGAGGGGAAGGCCGTTGGCCTCGCAAGTAGTGCTAAAGTATCAATCAAAATGCGTGCGGTCATAATCATAAAATTACAATGAAATTTACGAATGCAACGGATCAGGTAAAAAATGCTGAGTTAGCGGCCAAAAAAGAGCCATCAGGTAGCATGGAACAGCTGCCAGTGGCACGACCCAGGGCCGTAGACACGGGTGGGGGTAGAGTCAGGGGCAGCCACAGGGTCAGGAGCTGCCGCAGTCGCTGCGTCGGCGTCCACTGTTCTTGAAGAGGCGTCAAAGATGGGAAACGGTTAACCGAAACAAAAAATATTACAAAAGATGATTTATCATGGGTGGAGGGAGGCAGGGGGTTGAGGTAGATGGGCAGTAGAAAGTAGAGACAGAGATAGAAAGGGGAAAAGACATTTGTGGTGGCTACAAATTGGATAACTTGAAGCGATTACAAAACTCGAACAGAGGCAACAATCAGCGATTCCCCAAACTGGGAATGAAATCAAAATGTAAAAAGTTCAACAAATCAAAAAGAGAGCGAGAAATTGGGGAGGAGAATGAGAGAGTGAGAGAGAAAGAGAGAGAGGGAGAACGAGAGAGGTGGAGCCGGAGGTGAGCGTGAAATCAGGAGAGTAAGCAAGTCTTGAATTAAACCCTCAAATATGACAAATTTAAATAGTTGGTAAAATATAAAATTTTTTAAGGAAACATTTATTTTTAAATACCTCTTTAGATATATCTATTTGTTAAATATTATAAGCAGTCTTAGAAGTTCAAGTCAATTTTAAAGATAACTAAAGGCTAGAATTTCATTCTCCATGTTAATTAGTATCTAAATTAAAGTATCAAACTTAATAGACAGAGATAACAATTTGCATACTTAAAACATTTTAAAAAAATGTATAAAGTTCTTCAAAAATAATTTAATGCAACTGTCAAACCCAAAAACTTACCAACAATTATGGACTGAACTTGTTTTAGTCTTCTTTATTTTTAACAATTATATTAATTTTATGTAAGCAATAAATATATTAACAATCTGTGTTTCGAAAACAAATATTTTCTTGTAACGTTTTTTTAGGGTAAATTTTAAATATCTTTAAAGTGTTACACACAAAATTTACTGTAACTCAACTTAATACTCAAAAAGTTTTGAACAATTTACAGTTTCAAAAACCCTCTAATATTCCCTTAATTTGAAAATAATTCATTTAAATTCCCTAAAATATCAATTTTAAAATTGTTTGCTTCTGTCCAACTTCTTTATTGCCCAAAGTTACACAATTTCTGGGCTACTTTATGAAAATTAAGGCAATAACAAACAGGAATTCTATTGCAATATTTAAATGGTCAATTCCCATTTGGGCATTGTTCAAATTGACAGAGGGTAGGAGGAGGAGATGGAAAAATGAGGTGAACAGGTAACTTGTTTCGCACCTGTGTCGAGTGAGCATTGTCAATATTTAAGTTTTAATTTATTTAAAATCAATCTAGCAAAAGTGTTGCCAAAGCAAACGCAGGCAAATTAAAGAAAAAGCAAAGGAAAATCCCAAGGAAATGGAAAATTTGCAAAGTGAAAAATCGTGCATAATTTAATTGTCTTGTTGTCGGTGTTAGTTAATCTGTCTATTTGTCTGTCTGTCTGTCTTCCTGTCTGACTGTCTGTCTGTTTGCTGGTTTTGTCTGCTGTCTGTCTAACAGTTTGTCCCTTTGTCCATCTGTCCCTCTGTCAATCTTGTAGCTGGCATCCTTTTCTTACAGATCCATTTCATTTGTTGCCACTTTGGCTGTTTCTGCTTTCTAGTCCTGCCCCAGAGCGTTGCTGCAACTCGTCTCTAATCCACCTGCTGTTGCCACAGACAGGTACCGTTGTCTGCCACCTTACAATAGATATAAATATAGATACATATACATATATTTATACACTTCTATATTATTTATTCTTGTTTATTTGCGAGTCTGGTTAAAGTTTGCGGTTCATGTTCATCGTTTGCCAGCCACAATTACAGTGTTTGCCTCAAGTTTACCTACACCGGAACGGCTTTGAGCAGCGTAACCCTGACAATTACTGCATGCTTTGATTGCTCTACGGGGCAGAGTAAGTAGGAAGCAGCTTTTTAAAGACTTATGATAGGAATGTGGAATATTTATAAACTTAAATATGAAAAAATAAAATAATATATTAAATAATACCTAAATTGAACCCTAAAATGGTGGACTTTAATTGATTTTTTTTAACCTTATTAAAAATAAATATAATTTAAAAAGCATTTATGGTTCAATAACTTAAAATTATAATCATTTGAGAATTTATGAATTTAGTTTGAGTTTTAAAGTACTAATAATATAAATAAATAAATCTATAACTCATCCTATAAATGAAAAGAATTCGATAGATTTTTTCAGAATTTATATGATTTATATATTTTTAAATAAACCCCTAGCTTTATAAAATAAAATTACTTAGCCTACAAATGATAAAATTTAAGCTACAAGTTTTACTATTTATATGGTATATTTTCTTTTCCATAAGCCTATCCAAAGTGTAACCCCTTGATAAAGTAACGTGTTGTAAATCTGTTTAAAATACACACAAACTTAATTTCTTGATTTGAAATCGACTTGAATTGAACTTAAATGTTGTAAACGTTCCACGAGTGAACGAGTTTAATTTATTATTTATAGATTTTTATTGTAAATTTCACAATTGAAGCCATTACATTGGGGGATTGGGGATTGAATTAAAGAAAAAAACTATTCAATACAATTTGACGACTGTCTGGAGACATGAATTGGGCACTGGACTCGACTCCAGGGGCGGGGAGCGACCCCCCGTCGTAATACAATTTGGGAAAAAGGAAAAAAGAATCAAATAAAAAAAAAAGAAACTTTATACACAAATCCATTAACATTAGAGCGAATGCGGCACATTAAATGGTAATAAAGTCGAACTTGAAAAACATGAACACGCAGAGGAGGTAGGGGATCAGGGGGGGTCCGGGGGTAGGAATTTGAATTTACAATGAGGCAGAGTTCTAGGAAAATATCTCAAGTTGGAACCACAGCGACACATGTGATTGCCACAGCTGATAAATTCATTAAAACCGGACCACGAGGGATATAAATGCGCAGAGGGGGGCGTGGCAAGCGGCGGGGTGGGGTAAGGGAGGGGGGAGAAATCGGAGCGAAAGATATCAACTGAAATTCAATACCTTCAAACGGGGGATGTTGCAGTGTGAACGCTGCCGCTGCCTCTGCCTCTGCTTCTCCTTCTCTCTCTTTCACTCCCTTTCTTTCTCTCACTCTTCTCCTTCTCCCCCTCCCCTAAGTTGCTATTATTGATGTTGCCTAGTGTCACTATTGTTGTTGTTTTGATTGTTGTTGCTGCTCTCGTGCGGGGATTCAGTTCCAGCTCTTCAAACTTATCACTAACCCACACAGTCCACATGATTTTTTTGCTGCTCCTGTGCTCATCACTTAACAACTACCCAACTAATTTGTTTGTGTATATACCCTGTAAATTGAAGAATTTATTCAAGTGGTAGAATATTTGAGATTTTAGTTGCTCAATTTACGCTTAAAATACCCTTTAAAAGACAGCCCAAAATCAATGTAGGTTTACTGCTAGAAGTCAGTGTGAATTTAGCTAAAAATATTCACAGCTTAAGTTTAAGATTTTAAAACTATTTCTTACTTTATATATAGCTTAAATAAAGCTATAAACCAAAGTCTGTAGCTAGCAACTTCTACAGCATTTACAGGGTATCTCGTAGCACTACAAGTAGCAAAAATTCCCCCGCTTTTCTGTTGTTTTCTTTGACTTGAGTTCGACATTGATACAAACGGAAAATATGTGAAGTTTATGCCAACAATTTTCCGTTAATGCACAGCAACGGGTGCTGGGCCAAGTTGTGCCTGACGCAAAGGAGGCGTGTCCGTGTGAGGGGGGCGCACAGGATACGGGGTCGTAGGGCAAAGACTGTGGACTTGCGGCCAATTGTTGTTTGGCTTCTTTGACCAACAAAAAATACGATTTGAAGGCCTTTCAGTTGCTGGCATCGAGTAGCGAGTGGCATCGAGTATCGAGTATCGAGTAGCTTTCGATGCCGAGTTAATAAATTCAAATTCACTTGAAAATTTCATTTACGAATATTAAATTTCAAAAGGGGACGCAGTCAAAAGAAAGCAGGGACACCAGTGGACTGGGTGGGGCTCCAGGGGGCTACAGAGGGTGCTCACAGTGGTGGGGGCCTTGAGTGAGTCTGAGGGGCGTGGCTCAGCGCCTTTCTAGCAGCATTTACATATGAATAGCTGCTGCAAATCGAATGAAAGCCAAAGAGCCGTAGACCGTGCCGTACTTTGAGCCGGAATCGGAGTCCGCAAACACACACACCCACTCCCCCACACACACACCCACCCCCACACACACATGTCTCCCTCTGCTGGTTGGAGACTTTTGCAATTGCCAGTGAAGTATTAATGGCAGCATTTGAATAACAATGCAGCAGCCGCCAATGTCGTTGGCGCCGGGACACCGACAACAACAAAGGCAAAGTTTTCAGTTAGCGCTACAGCTCCACCTACCGCTGAGTGGGGGAAGGTACAGTGATGTGAGTTGAAGTGCTGTGTTTGGAGGTGCGGTAAGTGAAGCTGTGTGTGGGTTTGAGGTGACAACTGAAAGCGACAAGTGGCCCAAAGTGCAAAAGGCCAATTTGTGTTGCATTTGGCTCAGGTTGTCAGCTGGCGCCCACTGGCGCTCATTATTTGCAACTACTGTCGGGCAGTTCTGCCCAGTTACTCACTTTTCTAAATGTCTTAGTACATAAGTTGCTAATTAAGGCAGCAAAAGTTGCAGTTTGCTTAAGGAAATCTTTAAAAATAATTTAAGACATTAAAAAAAAAATTAATAAAATTTGAATAGCTAAAATATTTTAAATATTTTTTTTTAATATTAAAATATTTTGTTTTAAATATTAAAATATTTTTGTAAGCTCTAGTAAGTCGGCTCTTTAAAAATATATTTTTTAAAAAATCAAGGAATTTCGCATAATTTTGTATATAATACTATATCTTAAACATATAATTTACTATGCTTCAGTTACTCCTCCGACTGCATTTTAAATATATACAAATGACTTAAAAAAAACAATGATTTATGTGTAAATATAAATAACATTATAATAACACTAATTCGATCAAAAGACCGCTTAAACGATACCCAAAATTAACTACAGCCCACAACGTATAATTCACTGCGGATTTCGTTAGTTAAAACCCCCAAAGTTGAGACTCCTTTAATTATATTGTAGTTTGATGTGTGAACTTGAGTTCTTGTCTGTAATTTCAACTGAAGAACTGTGTGATTAGTGTCTCGGGGATCAAGCTCAGCGGGTAAGAAATGAAACTCTAAAGATTTCTGGGAACTTTCGGGGCTCCTTCAATTATTCTATAACTGGTAAATACTTTTTGGTAAGAAGCCGAACTCAGAGTGAAATATTTCGCTTACTCTCTGACTGAAAGCATGAACTTTAAAAGCCTTTCTTTAGCTGAAATACCCTGTACTAGCTAACTCCTTTGAAAAACTGAAAGTTTAAAAGTTTTTCTAAATTTTCAAAATGTGTCAGAACACAGAAAAAATCTCCAACTCACAAGCTAAAATTAAAGTGCTTTAAATTCTAGTTATGTGGTCGAATCCAGTGACTATTTTAGCCACGTTTGTACTATTTCTGCCCTGTAAGTGCACTCGCACACTTCCCAACTCCCTAACTCTAGATACCCTATATATTCCTTAGCTTTCAGGAGTCAATGTGTGAATTGCAGTGAGCACTGGCGTGTAAAGTGCAAGACTAAAGTAACGGGTTACTTTTGTGAGGAAGGAGCGAGTCTGTTTAAAGATGTTTTGGAGCCCTCCGAATACTTGACCAGCACCCCAGATCCCTTCAATTTATACTCCAGTTGTGTGCCCTATCCCCTGAGATTGGGTAAGTGTTGTATAAGATTGGAATAGTTTAATTAAAGTCTTATTATTTAGATTATGTCAGTGACTATTGCTGTTTCTGGTCAAAGAAACTTGGCTGTCAGCTGACGTTACATCCACAGAAGTACGAGTATGGTAACCCCAAAAGACTCTGTGATCTGTGTAGAAACAGATGTCAGTGCGATGGTAGTTTAAAAATCAAATCTTTCAGCTGCTTCTTGCTGATCAGTATAGCTGTAATCCTACTAGAATTTATCTAGGAGAAGAATACTTTTTGTACCTATTTGAGCTGTTTGGAGTTGGAGAGTCTACACAGAGTTAGTTTTAAGTATAGTAAGATTTGTCGTGTTAAATAACCCAGATTTGCAGTGTACAATAAATTTATACATTTATATCAAAGCTGAGCGTTTGTTTGGGTTCGCTTTTTTAAGGTTAGGAATGGAATGGAATGAAACACGCCTTAGAAAAGGGCGGCAAAATAAAGTAAAGTGTTGTGGAGATAAATTGAGTGGAAATCTGAAGTACTTGATATACTATACATTATCTTTAAGATCAATTAACTTGTATAGATTTAAATCTTAGCGGCTAAGTCTTCAGTGAAGTATTCTATGGGTATTCTATGCCCTAAGGGTTGCTACCTTAACCTTAACATGATCAAACACACATTTACCCAAAAGCCTTAGTTTGGGCAATTAACAATTGGTTTCTCTACTTCCTTTTATCTTCTAGACATAAATGTTTAACTAGTTTTCTGCCTCTTACCAAACCCTCAAATCGAGTTATTCCTCTGTCTAAACCCTCGAATTTAGTTTGGAACTTGCCCTATACCTCAATTGCTCATCTTAAACCCAATTTGAAGTCGTATAGACTGTCAATCTGTAACAGTGGCTAAATGACACTCTGCACACAACAAATTGTTGTTGGGGGCACATCTAATGAAATTAAATGTATCAGAGACAGAACAGAAGCTGTGAGCTGGAAGTCTTGAGTCTGGAATCTCAAGACTAGAAACTCGAAATCGTGAACTGACCAATACACTTGAGTGATTGGGCATCAAGTGGAGGAGTTCAGGAGCAGTGAATCGAGAGTGGGTAGAGTGGGGTGCGAGGGGAGACTGGAGACAGTGTTCACTGTAAGTGCGAGAATGTCCCAAGACTGTTTGGTACGTGACTAGGAACATTATTGTTTGCTTATCTACACTTAATTGCTTCTGGCTACACTTAATAATATGGTATTGCACACACACACACAGGCACACAGGCACACACACACAGCTACACTAGAGGCACAACGTCACCGTCATCATCATCGTCATCGTCTTCGACTTATTGTGGCAAAGTTCTGTGTACTCCTCCTACTCCTACTCCTCCCCCTGCTACAACTTGTCCTCAAGGGGGAGGTAGTTGGACAGAGACAGAGATGGCTAGCGGGTAGTGGTGGTGTGAGCGAGACAGCACAAGAGTCTGAGCCGCCTTGGCCGCATTGTTTGTTCGGGTTTTTCACTCTGCGTTGGTCGTCGCCGTCGTCGTCATCATCAACATCATCGCTCAACATTTCTTAGCTTCCCTCTGCTGATACCCGGCAGTTAGACAGTAATAGGGTATGTTGTAGTTGTGGAAATGTAGCTTACATATACAATATAAGACAGTCTATCTACTGCTAAGTGTAGCACCTTTACTTCCTCTAAAGTTTCCATGTAAATCCACTGCAAACCGCTTTGTAGGTCAAAAGTTATAACTGTTTTAAGTTCATTTAGCTCTTAAGCGCCTAAAAGCATGCTGTAGTTTTTTAAAATCGTAGTTTAAGCCTTTTATTGCTTACCCAACTTGACTACCGGATATTTCCTAGTCAGTAACTCACATATAACTCCTGTTTTTTATACAATTCGATATTTGTTGCATCATAAAAAAAGGGCTTCTCGGAGATTTCATGTTGTGGCTTCCCCCCTTGCCCAACAATGCCCCATTCCATTCCCATTTCATACCGTTTCCATTCCATTCCATTGCAAGCCAAGACTACAACAAGCTAAGCTATTTGCTGTCCGTTCTTCTGCTTCCTCTTCATCACTCTTCTTCTTTCTCTTTGCTTTGCTTTGCTCCGCTTTCTGTTCTTCTCTTTCAATTTAGTGGCATGAAAAATTTCATTGGAATTGGTTTTTATTGTGGGCTCGTTTTGATGGATTTTTCGGTAGGTACAAATTGTATGCCGCTAATGGAGCATGTGGCACTTGTCTGTCTTTATGTCCCCTCACCTCTCTCTTTCTCTCCCTCTAAACCCCTCTCTCTTTCTCTGTGTGGGTAGCTGTAGTTGAGTAGTTTTTTTTGGGGGTTTCAATTTCTTGACAAGGATCATTAACTCAACGAAATCAAACAAAATATGTAAGCAACTTGTTTGAGGTGTCAGTTACTCTCAAATCTTCTCTATTTTTCGTCTTTTAATTTTAACAAGTTCATAAAAAAAGGTTTTGTAGTTTTCCTAGTACTTAGACAAAAGAACGGCCCTTTGACAGGTGGGAGTTGTGGGAATCTGAGAATTAAGACAGGTGGGAGTTACGCTGATCTTGTCAGGAATGTGACAAGAAGTTTCCTCTAATGTTCGATTTGATCTTTATGGGAGTCTTTGGTAAGAAACTTCTGCAGTTTGGGAAGAAAGACTCTTCCTAAAACAGCCTAAAATGGATTAAAGACTTGTATAATGTAGTTAAATTTGAAGTTACAACTGTAGATAAGGTAGATCGGTGTTCTAGGCCGATTTAACCACTGTGTTTGCTATACTTTCAGACTGTAGCTTAAAACAGTCTCAGAGGCTACATGCCAAAATGTCTATAGAACTCATGCCTTTGAGGTATTCCCACTTACAAATGTTTCCTTTAACTTTGTTTCACTTAAGATCGATCATAGTTTTCTTTCTTTAGTTTTTCAAAACGTCTTCAATCATAGACTTCGTTTTCATTTCTCTTTCATGTCTAACTGTCAATGCAATCTGCAATCTGTGTACCGTTATGTACCGCATAGATTCTCAGATCAATCTATCATATCCGGTTTACTTCGGTTTGGTTTTATTTTTCCAATTTTCTTGCGTTTGCCACGCCCCCTTTTGTGGCATGCAACGCATGTTAATAACATTCTTGGGTACTGTGGGCAGACCACACGTCACAGGTTTTACCCTCCGACAGTTTACCCCTGACCCTCCTCCTGCCCTACTCTCTCCCAGTCCTAAACGCTCCCTCACCCTTACCCTTCCCCCAGTCCTTAACTCTCCCTCACCCTTACAGATTCGCTCTTGTTTCTTGTCGCCTTCTCCCTCCTGCTCTCAGTCATCAATCTTGAGTGCTAATTGTTACGAATTTTTGCACCCCTCCTCCCCTCTCCTCCCCCCTTAACGCTCTGCCATTTTCCCTGCCTGTTTTGAACGTTTTCCCGGCTGTGGAAACTGGAAAATTCCTCACAGCTGCGCTTGGAATCGAACCCACATGACAATTGCTAATTTGGTACTCTGTCTCTCCCTTTCTCTCTCTTTCTCTGCTCTCCCCTCTCTCTCTCTTTCTTCATTTTCCCACTCCGTTTTAATCTGCCCTATCGGTAGCTGCAATTAGTGGGCGTGTCGCCGCCCGGAAGTGCGTGACTTGCAATAGTTGACGCCCATGAACTGTCTCGCGTGTGTGTGTGTGTGTGTGTGTGTGTGCTGGAAAATGTCTGCAGTCAGTGGGAAATTTTGATTGTGTTGAAAAACTCAAATAAAAGAATCAATAAACATTTCACAACATATGCCAAAAAAAAGAAAATTCATTGAAGGCCAATAGAAATAATACTCCCCCAAAAGGCCTCGTTCCCCCAACTTTAGACATATGGAGCCAAGACTTTTCCTCTCGATTTTCCACAAATAAACCGGATATTATTGTTGCCTTTGCTTTTCTTACATTTCTTTCTAATATTTCGGTAGTTTTTCATTACAATTCTTGACTTTACCTCGTGTACAGTGTGATTAGAGTGAGATGACATCACTTTATATACCTCACTCTTTCACTCCTTTAATTTTCTCTTCAGTTATTTGATGTATTTTAAAGTCACAGTTCAGTTTGGCTTACCTGTAATGAAATAAAACAAATTAGTTAACTTTGGTAGGTATTTAAATGGCAGAAAGAGAGGGAGAGAGAGGTAGTGCCGTTGTTGTTCCATTCCATGTTCCTTTGGCAACTTTCTAGGCCAGACATCTGAGGCTTGCAATCAAAACAAGAACAATAAGCCTGATTTTCATCCTTTTCCTTTCTTCCTACAGTTCCCTCCTCTAGTTACCCCTTTAGTTCCCCTCTAACCCCGCCCTTGTAATCCCACGCAAGTCCAGGCGATTAACCGCACCGCACTGAAAATTGCAGTCGAAAAAAGAATGCAGATAACAACAACAGATAACAGACAGAAGCAGAAGCAGCAACAACAACAGCAACTGCGATGACATTAACAAAAGAGACGACGAAATGTGGGCACAGAAAATGCGAGTAAAACAATTCCAATTAAAAGCGATAGGCTCTTAAAAATAGTGAAGGGGGAGGAGCGTAGAAGGGGCAGGGGGAGGGCTGGGAACAGCACAGAAATAAAGCAACAAAAAAAACACACGCATTGCAAAAGGCTAAAGGCAAAAACCTCAAGCCAAAAAGTCAGCACTGAGCACTGCATTTGCCTGCGAAGCACGGAAGGATGGAGAGGGAGGGAAGAAGAAAGAAGGGTGGGGTATAGAAAGGGAAAGGAGTAAAGCATAGACGGGCGTGCAGACAACTACAATTTATAAATATATGTATGCGATTAAGAGCCAAAAACGTGTTAAAACAAACCGCAAAAGGCAAAGGGTTAAAAACGGTTGAGGAGCACGTTAAAATACCCTGTAAGAGGAAATAGAGAAGCTATAAAACTAGAGTTCTAGATAAATTATTAAATAAAAAATTATTTATATTTTTTCTGTTTTTGTTTTTTTATTTTTTTCTCCGATACTTTTGAGAGTCCTTAAAAAGATTCTTTGCTTCCACCTCTAGTCTTTTTTATTCTTCTCTCAATTATTGTCCTCTAGTCTTTTTGTGCTGTTCTCTTCTCTTCTCTACTCTCCTATTTATTTTCTTCCTTATTTCCTTTTCTACCCAAAAAACAATTCTCAAAATATCAAATAAAACTTCCCGCTTTTCAATTATACCCAATTCAATTACAACTACGAGGTATTCATAGAAATAGCATAGACCGGAAGTGAAAATGCATACGTTAGTTAAGGAGAAGGGGATCAGAGGCAACAACTGTTAAACTCCCACGATGTCAATACACTGAGCGAAACAGGCACCAACCCCAGAATTTGACTCGACCTGAAATCCTTAACAAAAGGCAAAGACTTTTTACCCCTCGAGTGGGTTGGGGAATCAATGATGCTTAAGCCGTACCTAACGTTATTGAACACTCTGAAAGGGGCAAGCCAAAGCGTGTGAGGGCGTGGCAACGCCTACATTTGTCTGACAGGCTAACCCCTTGAAACCGTAGCGGTCAATCAGTTTACAACAATAACAACTTTTGAAGGGTTAACACGTGGTCCACGACCATATTCACATCCATCTGGACACGTGTCGATAGGCTGAGAGGGGTGGGGTTTAAGTGAAAGGGTTATCCAGGGTATTCACTGCGTCTCGTCTGCTTTTCAGTTGGGCATTTTGTATATTCAATTAGCTACCGTTTGGTTCGCGTACTCGTCTCCCTGCATTTCCCTGGCTTTTCCCCACTCGCTTACATTTCCGGCATTAGTCTCGCGTTCGCTGCAATAGGCGCTACCTTATGTCCATGCGGTGCTGCCCACTTGTTTGCATTTCTAATGCAATTTGTGGCTGCAACGCTTTTGTTATTGCTACATGCCACAAACACCCCTCCCTACACCTGCACCCCTCTCACTCCCACTCACCGCTACATGAGCCAAGTGAGGTCCGAAATTGTGTGGCGTGTCGTGTCCATTAACACCTTTGATGGCCATAATACATATTCATTAATTCGCAATTCTGAGGGAAATTCGCAGGTGATTTAGACAGTACGGCTCAACGGGGTTAAGGGGTTCAGGGAGGTCAGCAGGCGGCAGGGTTGAGTGGTGCTGCCCATAATTGCATACAACACCCATTTGATTAGCTTACCAAAAGATCAAAGATTGTCGAGATTAAGCAATAGAAAGTGGTTGAGATCAGGAATTATGAATTCTTACTCTAGTAAGTTGGGAATTCTTTTCAGCAGTGTTTTAGGCAACACTAGAAAACTAACGGTGTGCCCTTTGAGACACTTTAAACCTTCTCCTTCAAAGCTCTCTTCTAATAGCTCTATTACCACACAGAATAATCGATGAGCTAAATTCTCCTGATACTTGCCCATTATAATAGCACTACTTATGTCAATTCCAACCTCAAATTAAACGCAATCACAGCCAAGGCCCTGAGGTGGGTTACACAACTTACACCTCAGCAGGGTTACCAGGTATTGAAAGCGATGTGATTGACCCAAGCACACCCACTAAAAGGGGCGTGTATAGTGGGCGTAAAACGGTCATCGCTTTGTCTTACACATTAGTTAAAGCTTGCGGCAACAACAAAAACAACAACAAACTGACAACTGGAAATAACACAACAAAACACTTAAGCACAACACTTTTAATTTCACAGTTGCCCTCGAAACTGAATGGAAAACCCCTTTTTGGGATGTGCCCTCCGCTCCCCTTTTTCCCGGGGTAAAGCGGGGGCGAAGACGAACTTGTAACTGATGCCCGGCACGTGGACAAGGCAGACAAACACGATGATGATGAGCCAGATGATAATAATGATGATTGCCCGCGGGAGAGAAATGAAAACTCGGTCTCGGAAGAGGAAATTCGAAGGGGGGGCGAATTGAAGTTGAGATGTGGAATGCAAAACATATTCTGCACTATTTAAATGTGATTTGTTCGAGTGTAGTGAGAGGTGGAGGGCACAGGGGACAGGGCACACCCTGAGCGGCACGCGCACAAATTAGTGAGCAGCAAGATATGAAAAGCGAGTCTCGTGCCAAGTAAAAACTACAACAACCACAACGAAGGAACAATCAAAATTAACATAACAATGCAACAACAACAAAAGTGTTGAAAAAAGTACACACATACATATATATATATATATATAGGTATATGTATAGTAAGCCAAACCGAAATGAGTTTGTATCGCAAGAACTTGAAATTTACTTCCCATCAGCTCGAGCTCTGCCCTCCACTCCTCCCTGTTCCCTGCTCACCTTCGTCAAATAACAATGGCAAGAGCCGCAGCGAGCTGAGCCCATAATGAAAGGGTAAGCCTCTGAGCCAGGGGACAGCCGGTAGAGCACAGGGAGCGGGGAAGGTACGGCCAAGAAGAGTAGCAGGGAAGGTACGGCAAACGAAACCATTAAAACCTAAAAGAAACAGGCAGTGAGCTTGGCTCTTTTTTGTGCCTCTTGCTGCTCAGACACAAACACAACACACACACACAGTAACGCACACACACACGCACTTCTAGTACTATGTAAAGCGCGTATTCCCAGCGGGCACTTAATTTACTGCCTTGCATTGCACACATTTCATTCTATGTTTCATTTCTCAAACGTTCCCCCTTTGGCTGACAATTGCACGCGCTGTTGCCACACTTCATGCTACACTTTAGTCTAACTTCTCACCGGTTTAAAGTTTACTTTAAAACTAAGTATTTAAAGTTAAATTTAATCAAATACTTAGTGGGAAATAGTAGTCAAGTATTTGATTATTTTCCTATACCCCTGAGCCATAACTCGCTGTCAAAGTGCTGCACTTGGGCTGACAACCCTGGCCATACTCCATAATTATTGGATTGGCGTTTTTCTGTACTGCTTTTATAGAGCACGCGTGCCAGCCTAGTAATCATCATATTGAAAACTGAGCATTATGATAATAATAGTGTGCCAAATGCTGTTTTTGGGCTGTACTCGCGTAGGGTTGCGATGCTGCCGCCAACAACAGTTGTTCAACAAGGGTTGCCTACACTCTATCACGACTCTCTCACTCGCTTCTCAATGTTGTTTTTTGTTTAATTTTGAAAATATTTGCGCTATGCGTGGAATGCATGGAGTTTTGTGAAATTTTAATCTTTTTTTTTTCCAGCTTAAAGCGCTTCAGAGAAAGAGGCATCAAAAAAGGAGAAAAAACAGTAGAGGACTCTGACATGAAATGGCAAAGTCTATAGAGCTATATCATCGTATATAATTGTCGAAGGCTTTATGTGTGTGGGTAAGGTATTTCGAGTGGATTTTGTATAGGTTGAAGGTATTTCGAGAGGTCTTTTATACATAAATGTATGTCCCTGAAACTGAAGATCTCATAGAACTGTTCTCCGAAAACGAGGTATAAGTTTTTAAATAGTTACCTATAATATATTACTTGGTCTCTTAAAGAATTTTTAAGGAGTAGTTAAGCAATAAATTCTTCTATGGTTGAAGGTAAATTATAAACGATTGAGAGATAATAAAATAAAAAAAATTGTAAAATAAATTCAATTTTAAATGAATAGTTTCCTAAACAACTTTTGTATATTTTCCTTCCTCTTTAACCCAACACAAAACAAGTGCTAAAAGTCACAGATAACTTATTCCATTAACAGCTTCCATCTCACACATGACTCCCTACCGATTCACATACAAATTCAACAGCTTTTTCAATTGCTTCCAGTTGAATGCGAATGCAACGAAAGATGCGAATCTTTGGCTTTTGTTTCAGCTGCGATGCGATTCATTCATTCGTTTCCATTTCATTCAAAAAGAAAATGGAAATCGAAATTCAAATCAGATTCAAAATCGACAAATTCAACTAATTTGCATTTTCGATTTGCATATTTACACAAAATCCACACACACAAAGCCTATGAAAAGCGAGAAAAGTGACTGCATAGAAGAGACTCTTCTCTTTCCATTCCCCTCTCCTAAAGGATGCAAATTTTGTGTCATTGAAATTAAATTGATTGCAAATACTGAAGATTGACTCGAGTACTTGAAACAAAGGTCGTGTGTACAGCCAAAAAGGGGTTAAGAACTGGAAACTTCCTCCCTCGGAGTTCTCTTTTGATTTCTGACGGGGACAGAGTGGAAATTCATGGCTCATAATTGCAGTTTGTGCGTCAAAGGGTTTTTGGTACCGTCTCTGGGTTTGTGGGGTTCTAGGGGTTCCAGGGGTTCTAGGGGTTCCAGGGTTTCCACGACTGCAATTGTGCCAAATGCCATTAATGAAAATCACAAACACAGCGAATCTCAAACTCTAAACTCTGCATTCAGGCACATGCCACAATAAAGTTGCAACCCTAATTTGAAATTAAGCAGCGCACACTGAAATTTCCACAGCATTTGGAAGGGAACAAATCATGTCATGGCTTTTGAAACTGCATTTTTGTAGTTGAAAGGGCTGCATTAAAGAGCCAAGTTAAATAGCAAAAGAAATTATATGAAGACCTTAACTGAATAGGAGTAAAACTTTTGCCAATTTGGCATAAAGTTTCTTGGCCAACTTGGAGTAGGGCAGGGGTAGGCGGTGGAGGTCAAAGTTTGGCTACTTTGGAAATTGGCACAGCCAAATCAGTTGCGAAACAAGTTTATTGAACAATTTATCAGAGCAGGGGAGGTGGGAGGGGTTGGTTATGGGGTGTGGGGGGAGTGGGGTGCGTAGCTTGTCAAAAAATGGCAGCACGCGTCTGCAGAAAACAAACTCCCTCCACAGCAGCTGATTATGATGATGGGCTAAGTCTCTGGGGCTCAGTCAAGGGGTGTGTGCTCATTAGAGATGACAGCGTGTAGCGATAGTAGGTATCGGTAAAGGAAGACTCACAAAAACTAAACAAAACTTATCTCTCTTAAGAAAAGAGTAGCGAGTTAGGTTAATCATTTACTAAGTAACTTTATGCAGAGTTTATTAAATTGAAATTCATATTTTATATAAAAATAAAATTTAATATTTTAAACTTCGTAAACGGATATGAACTCTTAAAATGCTACGTTCCTCAGCACAGACTACACTGAAAAAAACTCGACTCTGTAGTAAAACCAACCCAATAAGATGACAGAGGTTACAATACTTCCGGGTTAAATCGCATTTATTTCAGTAAAAGTGTTTCTTTCAGTGCACACACACACTCGTCAACTTGACAGGTTCCGTGATGCCTTAACCCCGCCCACTCTGCACCCCGGGGCTGAGGGGTTGCTCTCTCCCTTGACGCACAGTATTTACTTAGCTGGGATTTCCGTTCCTCTTCTACGGCCTCGAATTCAATGGCTGCTTAAATTCAACTAAACAAATTGGAAAATTTTGTAAAAATTGGTTTATGATGCTGACATTTGTGTGGCAACAGTGTTGCCAACCGTCTAACGGTAATAAAACTCCGAAAAAATGTGCAATCAAGCAGGAAGGGAGAGAGAGAGAGAGAGAGAAAGAGGGAGAAAGAAAGCGAGTGAGTGGAGAATTTGAAATTTTTTTGTTGTGGATTTGGCGAGTCACTCGTCAAGGTGTCGAGGGTTTTGGACTTTGCATAGGCAATGAGACCTTCCCATAAGGGCTGACAACTTGCCAGGGCTGAAGATTGACATTTTGGGCAAACGGTGAATGGAATGGGGGTGGGGGTAACGCAAACAGGTGCTGAGAATTTGACAGGCGAGGGGCATTAGGGATTGATTTTAGAGTTGTCATCAATAAGAGCTTGACAGCAAGTGGATGAGCATAAAACAAATCAATGGAATGGAATCCACTAAAGGCAGGGAACATTGAGATAAAATATAACACACACTAAACAGAGTGTTAACTTCTGGGAGTAAATCAGCAGAAGGTAAATAAGTTATAAATTTAGAAGAATTATTCTATTGAAAACTTTGTTTCTGGGTGGAGACTTTTTTTAGTTTTTTAGAGTTTGTTGGTTTTTTATTTGCAGCAAAGATTTTCAGCAGCAAATATTTTTAGCAGCAAATATTTTTTGTAGCAAACATTTTTTTGTAGCAAAGTTTTTGTTTTCAAACTTTTTGTGCAGAAAATATATTTATATTTATAAGAAAACATTATTTGTAACAAATATTTGTGGCAAACATTTTTTGTAGAAAACATTTTGTGTAGCGATGATATTTGTAGCAAATATTTTGTATACCAAACATTTTATGTTGCAAAAATTTTTTTCTGCAAACATTTTTGTAGCAAATATTTTTTCTAGCAAACATTTTTTGTAGCAAAGTTTTTGTTTTCAAACTTTTTGTGCAGAAAATATATTTATATTTATAAGAAAACATTATTTGTAACAAATATTTGTGGCAAACATTTTTTGTAGAAAACATTTTGTGTAGCAATGATATTTGTAGCAAATATTTTGTATACCAAACATTTTATGTTGCAAAAATTTTTTGCAGCAAACATTTTTGTAGCAAATATTTTTTCTAGCAAACATTTTTTGTAGCAAAGATTTTGTTTTACAAACTTTTTGTGTAGAAAATATATTTATATTTATAAGAAAACATTATTTGTAATAAATATATGTGGCAAACATTTTTTGTAGCAAACATTTTGTGTAGCAAAGATATTTGTAGCAAACATTGGGTGCAGCAAATATTTGATTCAGTAAATATTCTGCGTATAAAACATTTTTTATATCAAACACTTTGTGAAGAATATAAGTTTGGCAAAAAGACTTTCAATGCAGCAAACATTTTTTGTAGCAAACATTTTTAAAGCAATTATTTGTTCAATCTAAAAGTGCCTTTAACTAGAAAGTCTTGAGTCAAAGTCCAGCTATAAAGAAAATTAATTATGCTTTTATTTCAGTGGCAAAAGATTTGCAACTTAATTTCGCAATATAAATCCAATCTAAAAGCTTTAAATTACAATAACAACAGCTGACATTGGCCAAGTGTAAAGTCATTAAATTGATAAATAACCAAAAACTTTGCTCATAATCGCAACGAATGAAGCCAAGCACGTAAAGTGTCTACAAGGAGCAGCTACAAGAGGATGGAGAAGGAGGAGAGTAGGGGACAGTGGAGGAAGAGGCTCAACATCATGTAGAAGAAGAAGACTTAGGCAAAGCCCAACATTTATCAAAGACAAACAGTTCGCGTCTTTGCAATAAAATGAAACGGATCTCAGTGAAATCCCGCATGTTCCATCCTGTTTCAACATGTTTCATCCTGTGCTTGTTTAAGCCTGTAACGGTAGCTGCCAAATGTTTGCTTAAACAATTTGTGGATACCCAGCGGAGGCGTGTCCAATGAAGGGGTGGTTTGGGTAGCTCTCGCACCGTAGCTGATCCATTTAAATGCCGCACATAAATTACCATATATACTCTTAGTCCAGGGCTGACAACAGCAGAACTTTGAGGGCTCCACACACACACACACCACCTACCCTACACACACACACCTTTGTAATACATTCGACATTTGGACGCATCATTGAACACACTCTCAGTGCAGAACATATTGATGTATTGACCGACTGCATTGAATGATTGTCCAGTTGACAGCGAATCAAGTCAACGCGCAAATGTTACTAATAATATTACGTCACTGATAGCGAGGGTGGGAGTGTGGGAGGGTTGAGGGGTGGTAGAGTGGGAGTGACAAAGAGCGGTAGTGCTGGCGAGTGTTTGCCACACTTTGTGCCCTCTTTTTCCACTCACCTCACACTCCACACCTTTAACGCTGACATGGAGTGACAACCCTGGCCATGTTTTTGGCGTTGGCATTGGCGGTGGTGGCGCTACCAACTTTGGCCCCAGAGTCGCTTCATTACTTTAAATGCTTTACACGTACAACATTTAGGCTGGCGGACAGACGGCGACACTTTGTCTAGCCCTGTAGGCCTCTAACCATACAGCGGGTAGCTGAAGTTTGTCACACAGTTTGCTACAGTAGACACAAGCAACACAATACTCTACAAACAATATTGTATGGTTGGTGTTATAAGTTATATGTTTAAAATTTGAATATTGCTGTGCTTTTATGAGAATCCTATATGTATTTTATTTAATATATACGGCCGTGTCCTTCTTAGTTCTAAATTCTTTCCCACACTCATTTTTTTAAAAATAGTATTCTAATGAAAGTTTTTATTTCTTTAGATATATCCTATATTTAAACAGTCTTTCATTACATTTTATCCGTTTTATTTCTGATTTCTCTTCTAGACTGTTATCTATTTCATCTGATATCATACTACCTTTTCAAAAGTCTTTTTATCACAGAACTACAATTTTTTAAATTTATTTAAATGGCTTTGCTTCCAACGATACAATTAATGCTTTCAAAAAGTCTTAAATTCCAAGAATATTTGTATGGAAGGGTTATTAACGCTACCTTTAATTCCTCTTTAGTATTGAATTCCCTTCCAAATCGTTATCTATTCCATCTGAAATGCTCTGCTTTTGTGCCCTCCGTTTGGTAGAGCATATAAGCTTCGTTATTCTTATATCTATTTTTCTATTGTACTACACTCAACTCATTCCAGTGCTGTATCACTTTATTGGTGCATGTTGTTGTGCCCCTGCCACTAAGCCAGTCCAACTCCCCCTCTTCATTCCTTCCCTTCTACGACCGTGCAACGCACTGCAAACGCATTTTGCACGCAATTCAATCTATTTTTCTTTTCATTCCCAATCTTTTTGTTACGGAAACCTTCTGTGGTAGACGGATACGGCCAAAGATGCGAATGGATGATGTCGCTCAACTTTTCCCTTTTTTTTTTTGAAGTCAAACTTGTGTTGTTATCTCCGGAAAAGGGGGCGGGGCAGTGGGAGAAGTCGTAGCGAATTGCATTCGGGGAGTTCACTTTTTTTTCATCTTTCGTTTTTTTTTGCTGATTACAATGATGCCACATATTGCTTTTATTACACGTTGTTGCACGTCGAACATTCGACTTTAACGTAGGCTTCCCCCAATCAACATAAACTAAATTGGAAAACCGTAAATGAAGAACTGTTGCACAAAAAGCAGCAGCAGAAGAAGAAGAAGAAGAGTTCTTCTTGTTTCCTTCTCAATAAAAGTTGATTGAGGGGTCAACATAAAACTGATTGAGTAATTGCACTGCCTACAAATTGGACACATACAGCAGATTCCCTAATTGGGTTATAGGATGGTCATAATGACGAAATTTCCATACCATTTTACAGCTATCAGCTTAAGTATTATTGTACTCTATAGTAAACCAAAAAGAAATGCTTGAATTTTGATCTTTATTCCTTCAGGTGATTTTAAGTTTGGATAAGGAATTGAGTTCTCATCTTACTAGCAAATAAAGTTTGGATTTCATCAAAACAGTTTGAAAATGTGAAGAACTTTGAAAAGTATATTAACGTATAAATTTTATGATCAATCTTTAAGATCAATAAATTTCTTTTTATACCGGTTTGTATAGAAATTATAGCTCTAAATTTAGAAAATTTTCTTAGCACCCCTTTTCTCTGAAGAGCCTTGGTATATGTTAATTTTATCTACACAGTCCCAGTTCTACATACACCGTTATATCCTTTAAGTGAAGGGATCTTTAATAACTATGCCCAGACAAGCCACTTAAAGTTTAACAAGACTTTGGCTTTGGCAGAGAAAGGCTATAAAAAAAGTGTTACATGGACAATTAAGTTTTTATGAAACATTTCCGTTAGGTGGCGCTAGTGTGCAAAAACAAGTAAACAACATGCATACACGCACACAGTCAAGCAGACGAACCGATTCGTTGCTGGCGCCAGACTTATTCGCATTGTTGCTCTATGAGTGTGTGTGAGAGTGGGGAAGTAAGAAGTGAGAGCAGGAAAAGAGAGGAAGTGGGCTGGGTTCTACTTCTAGCAAAAACATACGCTTCGCAGCGCATAAAAATATTTGCACTGTGTGAGTGCGTGTGTGTGTGTATTGAGCATGTTCGTGTCTGAGCTCTTATTTAAATACATTTTAATTAGTATTTATTGTTTTTGTAGACGGCTGGCGTTGCCACTTGGGTAAAACCTCCTTACACTTCCCAATTACCCAGACGGGCACTTAACACTTGCCAAATTAGACATGCAACAGCAACAGTAACAACAACAAAAACTCCACAGCAGCACACGCCAAGGGGTTAAGCTAATCAAAAGTCATAAACTCACACACACACACATAAGCACATATAAACTGTGGCTGAGCTGAACATCAACGTCAACTGTTACTTCTCCCTTACCTTCAACTTCTCATTCCACTTCTCTCTTCCATTGAGCATCAAACCCAATCACTGTCTTTCTTTCGACTCTTTCGGCAAAGCAATTAACTACGCTTTGATTAACACTCAACGCCATCGTACGTCGTCGTCGTCGTCGTGCGTCGTTGACAATGACGACGACAGCTGGCAGCGCAGTCCCCCTCTCCCTACCTACACTCATAGCAGATCAACAGAAGCTATGCGCATAGCGGTTGTAACAGCAGCTTAGATGCTGCCTGTTAACTAACAGTTGTCAATTACAGACGCTGTCGCTATCATGCCGTGCTGTTAAGCTAATGAAAGCGTTTCGGTTTGTACGATATGCAAATGTGTGTGCGTGTGTGTGAGTGTAAGTGTGTAAGTGTAGCCGAAGTGACCAGTGAATCGCCCTTCGTCCAGTAGTCGGCGCTCTTCGGTTCGTCTGTAATTAAAGTGCAGTACGTGTTGGGCTTAGTTCGTGCCGTTTTATGACTAGCTCTTCATTAAGCTCTGCCGCTGCCGCTGACTCTGCTGCGACTTCTGTCGCTTTTGTCTGGGGTTGCTTACGCTTAACAGGCGGATGTGTCGCTTTTGGTCGTAGTCCTGTAATAAGTTATGACACTTTTAACGCCCACTGTGCCGTGGGGCTGCAAACATGTGTGCTTCTGTCCCTGTGTTTGTGTGTGAAAGAGAGGTGGGTTTGTGCGTGTGCTTTAACCACCCTGTCTTTTGGTTTTTTGGGGCCACAAGATGTTCATTGAGGCGCATAATCGCATGTTAAATGTGTTGTAATTAAAATATTAATTTCTTCGCTTCAGTCTTCAGACTGGCGTCACTGTCTGCTGCCTTGCGGTTTGTCTCTCTTGTAATTATAGTTTCGCTGTTTCGTTTCGCTGTGTCACGAAACTTGACTTGAGAAGCGAGTAGAGAGGTCGTAGAGAGGGTGGCTTAAGAGCCTATAAGTAGCGTTAATAACTTGCGGTACTGTCAGAAATTGCAGAACTTATTAAAATTTAATTTAAATTAAAGATTAATTGAATAATTTAATAATTATCTAATACAAAGTTAATCGAACTTTCTACCAAACCCATTTCAAAGCCCCAAACTGTTTTACTTCTTTCATAAATCCAGCTATTTCCGTCCCTAAATGTTTCTGACATTTGCCTATTATTAAAATAAAAATTTATGAAATTTTAAACTCGCTTTACTCCGACTTATATTAGCTCCATTATGCAGGCTGTAAAAAAAATAATACTTTCAACCACCCAAAACAAGTATAGAAAAGTTTGGTGTTGTAATCGGATATAAGTCGTATTCTCCAGAGAGTTTTTCAACAGTTTCCAGTTAAAAAAAATAATACATATATATTATAATACATATACACATGTTTATGGGCATCGAATGTATGAAGACAAGACTAAAAAGCAAAGACCTTTTTTAGACCCAAAAGCTGGGTCCACACATAACCCTAGCAACTAAACCATGCATAGCATTTCACATTTGATTACGGCTAAAAAAAAGCTAAGAGCGGAGATTTTCCCTATGCTACGAAGTGTATATACTCTTTAAAAATCCAATAGTCTAAATAGGAAGAAATGTTGTGGATAAATTTTAGACTTTTGAGTTTAGACTGCCCCTATTCATATATTTCTTTTGGGTTTTAAAGCATTACTCAGCTAGTAATGAAAAATAAATGTTAAAAAAGAGCAAAGACAAGTCTGAAGTCAAAGTCAAAGTTCAGTGCATTGTTTTCTGGGTTCCGTCCGCTGGTCTAGCGGTCTATCCCAACAAGTCCCCAAGTGACATACGCATGGTTGTATTTTTTTGTGTTGTTTTAAGATGGGCGTGTGCCTTGGGGGCGTTATAAACAAAAAATTAAGCGCATACGTGAGCTGCATGTGGAGTTAACTTGATCAGAGCTAAGTTGAGTTGAGTTTAGCTCTGAAACAAGGACCTCACACGAACCCAATCAGGAAAGTATTGCATGCGTTTCATTTCCTTTCGTTTCGTTTGTTTTGCTGTCAGACCGTCTGGTCCCGGGTACTGGTCCTGCTCTTGCTTCTGGTGCCTGGTACTGCTCACTGATCCCTTGCTCCATAGTCCCTGCTACCTGCTCCCTTTCCCTGTTCCCTGTTGTCGTTTCCTCTGCCAACTTCTAACCGTACGGGCGCATCGTTTTTTGCTCATTATGTGCACAGTAAAAAATATAAAAAATAAACGGACTATTGGCTGAAAACTACCCTCATGTGTGCATGTGTGTTGCTTCGTGTTATTTGTTATTAAACGGGTCTCTCGAATCGCATGCGAATTTCGATTGCGGTCAGTGTCGGTCGCTCTGCCTCTGTCTCCCACTCCCTCTCTCTCTCTTTCTGTCTCTCTCTGTCTGGGCACGCATTTTGTAATCGAGACCTGACCACAATTATATGTGTATGTTTTATGCACGAGAGCAGCGTTTCACCTGTCCACAGGTATTCCTCATTAGCGACCCAACAGAATTTTATTTACAGCACCCCGGGGAGAGAAAGACAGAGAAAGAGAGTCCACTGACAGAGAAAGAGACAAATAGCGTAGGATCGGCAATGGCAAGTGTCAAAAGGCAGGAAGTTGCACCTTAAACACCTGCCGACAGCCACCTGTAATCCAGCTACACCCACTGGACTTAACCTCCCAATCACAACCACTTCACCCCCAATTGCAATACCACAAATTTGTGACAGTTAATCGGCTTCATTTTGTCCTTCGAGTCGTAAAGAAGTAGCATTTCTATTATAACTTCATTTCTCTAATTGTTCGATAGAGAGAAGAAAGGAGAGCATAAAGGAGAGAAGGAAGAATAAGAAAAACTGTATTTCAATTCAATTTGAGATGCTTATCGGTAGCACAGTCGAGTCCTCGCTGGGTTTTTGTTGCCAGGACAACACCCTCAGGACAGTGTTGCATGCCGTCTAAAGAAAGCAAAAATCTATTTTCATTACACTTCCTTTATTTTCCATTCATTCACTTTACTTCCCCTGCACTATCCATCAATTCCTCCGACATTTCTGTGGCTGATAAGCTACGAGCTCAGACACGACGGACACGAGGTAACGTTGAACATGACGGACACGGACATGGAGATCAAATGAAAATAATAATAGTAAACCAGCTAAGCGAAGTTGCTTTCCTCAGACTCTACCCTCCGTGCCTCTCCTCTGACTCTAACCTCTGTTTCACCCCTCGGTCCTCTTAGTTTATCACCCCTCCTTCTCTGCTCTCCCTTTTGATATCGCTGCACGTGACCAAATTATTTTCCCTCTGAAAACGTTTTCAATATAATTTTCTCGATGTGTGTGCTTTCACGTATCCCACAGTATCCCCCTACATCCCCGACTTTCCCCTTCAACTACTCCTCTAATTCTGCTTATTTTTGGTTTATGCTCTCGTTGCCTTGACTGACTAACAATTAGCGTTTCCTTGGGCTTAACCATAATCATATCCATATCCATAACCATATACATTTTCCACATTCAGACGTCTGTGTTTGGGTCTTCTCTTTTCTTGGCTTAATCAAAATCTATTGGCCAAATCGCAAATGCTTCAAGCCAGGTTGTTATGTAAATCGTTATATGGCGCCTTTGTTAGTACATAAATTATGTTAATGGCATTCGGTATTTGGTGTTTTCCTCCTGGGGGCATTGGTGTGTTAAGTGTCATGCCAATTGCCGCCTGAATTACTGGGTTAATGAATATAAATGTCTTCATCGTATTCCATATTCTCTCAGTTGCGAGTTCTTACAGTTCTCAATGGGCGAATTTAATCAAATATTTATCAAAAGTTGAGAGAGTTTGAGAAATATAACAGATGATTTTGACTTAATCGCTTTGTAATAACAATAATCACATGAGAAATGTTTATCTGCTAAGACAATTAAGCTGGGAATATTCACTTTCGAATATGTAATTAACAAATTTTGGAGCTTTGCCAGCGAAACGTTTAAGAATGTGATGGGGAATTTAATAAGTAAGTGTCTCAAATAGATGGAATTAAGAATGGAATAGAGAACCAAGAACCTACAACCAAATAATCTAGTGCCTTTAAATTTATAAATACATTAAATAAATCTTAGAGCTAAAATTTAATCATAATACTACTATAACAATTATATCTTGGAGATAGATTAATACTTCTTTTCGTCTAGTTTTATGTTTATAAAATACTCACTAATCTTCCTTTCTAAGTATGGCATAGCAGAATTTATAATAGCATCGATTGTTTAGGTTAAAAAACTAAGTCTTTCAGTAAAAACATTTCAAATTTTGGAACCTTTACTCCTATTTGACTATTTCTCTAATTCCACCAAAGCAACAAACAAAAATCGTCTTTAAGTAGTAGTTTATCTTCATTAGCTTGGATTAGAAATAGCATTTGCTTACAGTTTGTGTGATCCTTATAGAGCTCACGACTGGAAATTAAAAACTGAAACCATTGAAGCATTCAATTCTTTTTGAGGAAGTATCTATAGCTCAAAGTAGAGCTACAGAAATGGAACTAATCCTTTCTAAGTGCGTTTCAACTGCCACATGCTGTGCACCAAATGCAACATTTGTGTTCAAGGACACGCCGCAAACCGAGAAATAACTGGAATCGGGTATTGAAAACGGAGAATTGAGAACTGAGTTGGAAAAAGATAAAAATACACAACAGGCTGAAATGAAACTGAACTAAACTGTAGCAAACAGTTGTTGATGCTCTTAATGGTGGTGCTGGTATTGGAGTAGGAGGAAAATATGTTTATGGTGGTGAGGAGGAGGAGTTTCCCAATCCTCGGGGGAATTCTACGGGTCGCGTGGAAATGCATTGAAATAATTTGAGTAAACAGTTCAAGTGGTTTCGGGGGTTTCTCTTACTACATCCACAGGACTCGGAATCAGGAACCGGGAACATGAACACGTGCACAAAATCCCTTCGAAATTGGAACTAGAAATTCAGTTGACAGCTGTGGGTAGGACACTGCGCTTACCTGCAATGAGAGTAAAATAATTTCATATTTTTTAATTAAATTGTGCATAAAAAGTCGAAATAAAAATGGTATTACGAGAGTGTCCCGACTTTAATGGAGCTCGCATATGGCGACTGGGGCCAATTACGCAGGGCAAATCGCGAATCGTAAATTGTAAATCTATGGACACGGAATTTTATGGCCACAAATTGCAGGAAGCATAGAAAAACACCATCGAAACAATAGGTTAATTAAGGTAGAACGACTAGCAGTTACGCTGTGAATAGTTAATATTATGTAGAATACAAATTTGGTAGCTAAAAGTATAAATATACCCGCTTTTATAACAAAAACTATTTTAATCCAAAATTAATCTTACTCATTTCTAGGAAACCCCCCACTAAATGAATCAATAAACCTTATCCCTTATTTTCGCGCATTTCTAACATACAGGGTATCACCCAGTGTGCCACATGCTTTGTCCCCACAGGCTTACATTGTATGACAATTAAAAAAGGGAGCAATCAAAAACATTTATTATTCTTTATACAGTTTTTTTTGTCAACGCTGTCGCAAAATTGCTGAGCGCTTAATCAACGGCATCCAAAATTCTTCCGGCAGAAAAATAGGAAAAGAGAAGAACACAAAAAAAAGTTAAACGCAAACAAAATAAATACAAATAAAAATGTAAATATTAATAAGCGTCAATATGCGTTCAAGCGACAGCTCCTGAAGTGCTAGACGAGCGGGGAGAGCGGAGTGGGAGGAGAGAGAGAGGAGTGGGAGAGGCAGAAGACGAGAGAATGAGAGTTGAGTTCGAACGAAGCCAGCGAAAGGCAAGGCAAGGCAAAGCAAACAAACAAACAAACAGCCGCAGACGCAGCCACAGCACGAGAGGGGAGAATGCAAAGAAAAGGGGGAGCGGGGGAAGGGGAGAGAAGAGCTGAGCACCCAGCAAGGCAGCAACGACCACACCCCAGGGCGATAGCCAAAGCAGACGCCGCTCCAGGGGCCAAACCAACCAACCACCCAAACCACCCACTAAAAACGACTCAAACCCGAAGTCAACTACGAAACGGCGTCGTTTACCACTCGGCGGTGGGTCGAATGTTGGAGTGTGGAAGGTGGAGGGAGTAAGCGAAATGGAGTGAGTAGGCAATACGCTAATGTGAGACTAAACACGAGCCCGAGACCGAGACCGAAACCGATTTCCGTCAAGGTGCCGTTAGGTGGGGAAGAGGAAAGGCAAAAATACGTTGGAAAGGGAAGGAATGCGAAACACTGTGATGCGAATTCTGATTAAATTTGTGCACGAAAATATAGAAAAGAACTTTAAAAACAAACAACAGAATGCAGTAAAATAGGGAATGGGTGAAATATTAAACGAATATTGCTGTTCCTATAAAAATAGTTTAATATAATTTAATTTAATTGAATTTTACATGAATTTGATTTCACACTATAATCTAATAATATTCTAGCTTCCATTCCGTTCCTTAACATATTGCGAACCACTGTTAGTGCTAGCCAACGATGCGTCCTTTTTTTTGGCAGCGTCCTTCACACGGTTTCCTCCACCACCGCAGCACCACCCCCACCCGCAGTGGAACAAACGCGAGGACCAACTAGTCCCCATTTGAGCTTCGTGCTCATCATCATCATCATCATGAACTTCGACATCGACATCAACATCAAGTCAGGGACTTTTGTGAAATGGAACTTTCAACACCGGAAGCAGCGTGTTGCATGTATTTATGTAGATATTAGCACAGCCCTCTAGACCAAACGAACTGGCCCCAGGGCTGGGTCTAACCTAGGCCAGAGCCAGAGCCCTAGCCCTAGCCTGAACCCCAACCCTTTTACCCCTACCCCTACCCTTACCCGTTTCCCTTACTCCTGTCCCTACCCTTCCCTTCAATATTGTTGTTTTTTCATAAGCGCGACTATAAACCAGATTTGGCAGCGCTTTTTACCCAAACATCCAAACACATTCAATAGCCATGAGGGCAGATGGATTGGGTTGAGTCACAAGTGGTGTGGGTTTGTTGGAAATATCAGAGCCTGTATTTTTGTGTGTGTTTGCCCCACGGTGAAATATATGCACAAAACAGTAGTGGCAAACAGCAGGCAAAGAGTAAGAGGAGAAAGACAGGGAGAGGAGAAGAGAGAAAGGCGAACGAAGGAAGCAGCAATTTTTTGAATGAAATTATGCATTCATAACCATCGACGGGCCATTATATTTTGAGGGGTATTGCCCCTCCCACAAGCCAGACGTACCGAAAAGTCGGTAAGTCAAGGCAATGCAAGAAAAGGAACTGGAGTGGCAGTGGGAACGGGACAGGGAACTAGAACAAGTGTGGTTTTTTTTGGCAAGGGTTTCTCGGCTTCAACTTAAGTGAGTTTCTCTTGAGAAAGGAGTTAAATCTGTAATGGACTCTTGAACTATTTCAAATAAGGGATCTAAGCTAAAGATACTCGAGTTTGTACAACTTTTAAAAAAGTTCAACTGAATGGGACAAGATCTAAATTGAGGAGTTGAGGAAAATACTTGAGACTAGACGAAGATGTTGGGGATAAGATTTAGTATTAGTGTTCAAAACTGGAAACTGATAGATTCCTCTATAAAAGCAGTAGCTGAGACTTTAAACTTCATGATTATAGAAGAGGACTAAGAAGAGTACAAGTAGTTGAGTACACTCCGATTAAGTTTTAATTGATTATAATATTTGACATCTTTTCTAAGCTAAATTTTAACAAATCCATTTACATAAAAGTCTTTCCATTGTAATTCTAAGCTTTAAAGAGGGTTGTTTGCATTATTTGGCATTCCTGCTTGTGTCTCGACTTGTAATTTGTCACTTTTATGTGTGGTTATTGGGATTTCTGGTCAGTGAAGCAGCGCTCTTGGTCTCCGGTCTCCGTTGGTCAGTGCATTTGATCTGGGGTGACCTTCTTCTTTGTGTGTGTTTGCTTGTGCCAACCCTTAAGCCTTTAATCAAATGCAACGCATGCAGCAACCCTAACTAAGATTACTTTACACACAAACACACTCGGGACTGCTGTGAGTTGTTATTATTATTTGTTGTTGGATCTTGTTTAATTTTAAAAATGTCACGCGGACTTAATACCCTGTGTGTGGTGCTGTTGCTCTAGCCCTGGTAGCCCTTAGCCAAACCCTAACCGATCCCTTAACCCGTTACCCTACCCTGTCCCTCCCTTTCCACCCTTATCCCCTTAGGCCGACCGTACGTACGGCTCAGCAACATCAATGAAATGTGTAAGCCTTTGACTTGATGCTACCGTGGACGAAGGGTCGTATGGGTGAGTGCATGTGTGTGTGTGCGGCATGCAACTGCAGAAACCTGTTTGATCGAAACTTGTTCTCAAGGGTTTGACCACTGGTCATATTCCTACTCATGCCATGTGCCAAAAAAAAGGGGCAGAAAATCTCAAAGTGCATATAATTATGAGCAGAGAAAGAGAGAGAGCGAATGATATGCAGAGCCGAAGAGTAGAAGATCGAAAGAGAAGGAAAGACCGTGTGCTGTGTCGCGTGTTTCATCATAACTTTTAGCAGGGTCGCTCGACGTTTCAAGGGGACAGTCGAACGGTAAACGTTTTCACGATAACATCTGGCGGGGTAAAAAGGCGGTACGAGGGGTGTACGAGGCATTTGCGATTTCGGTTGCGAACGAGGGTTGCTCATTGCATAATTATGCCATTGTCCAATGAAGTTCGTAATGCCACCGCTGCCGATATAATCTAATTTGTGCTCTGCTTCTTCTTCTTCTTCTTATACTTTGAGCAACACATTTGGGGTAGTTTCCAACACTGCTTGGCGTTGGGGGTAAGCAGACTTGTCATTTGAGTTGAAGCTGACCCAATGACCAACAAGTTGAGCTCATTTATTTGTGATGCCCCACACAAATAATCCTCACAGCTGTTAATTGTTCGTATGATTAAGCCAAAACTAAAGTTCTAGGTGTCAATTTAATTTACGTAAATTTCTAATAAATAAATTATTAGATACAGTTACAAATTATTACACAAATTTAGTGCTTTATGTTAATGCTTCGCACGCAGATCAAGTCAGGTAAGCAGCTATAAAACATTACCAATTTCAGCAGCAAATACCACAAAATCCTCACTTCATAACTCATTTGTTGTCAGACAAAGTTCTCAGCGGCGACACTCGAGCCCTGTTCACGACCCCAGTCGGAAAACCAGAGTGATACTGTGTGGGGGGTGACTGTGGAAAGGGAGAACTCCCACACACATTAACCCCAACCACACACAATCTGTCTTGTTCTATCTCCCTCTTGCTCTATCTGTCTCGCTCATCGCGTGTAATGGCAAACGATTTTCACTCTTTTGTATTTGATTTTCCAAATTGTAATATTGTAATGTCTCGATTTCTGGTTTTCTCTACTCTCCTCTTACCTCCCCTGCTCTCCTTCGTTCGCTTTTCTTATTTCTCTGTGTGACGAATGCTTTACATTTGTCAAATTAGCCAAGGCAGATAAAAGTGCGTTGAGTGGGCGTGGTTATAGCAGAAATTCAACAGTAGTGTATTGCAAGTATCTTGACAGAGTTCGTCGTGGATCCAATGTAATAATCCACTTGCTGTCAATTAAGTTTATTTATAGCTCACTCGCTTCTCTCGAGACGTGTGACGATTAGATTCATCTCACAATTTATTGGAGCGATGAACTTTTAAGATATTTTGGAGATTATCTAGACAATTGGTAGGTAACGGTTTGGTTATGGTTTGGAGGTCTATAAAAGCTAATAGACGTAAGAAAACTCAGTCAAAGTTTTTAGCTAGCTTTGATTTAAAAATGTATAAGTTAATAGTGATAGGTTTAGTAGGTGTAAGAGGTTGAAGTGCTTTCAAAGTAGTACTGCCTTCCGTGCCCAATTTATGAATTTAAGCAAAATTCCTTAGCTTAATATTTCCCACATTTAGTCGGCTTTTAATCCATTTCGCTGCCGTTTAACAAGTCAATGAACTAAAGGTTTAATTAGAGCATTCAACTCGTCTCAGATTAGGCAGATCACACAGTCATAACAACTCTGATAAATCGAGGGCATTAACCGGTCGACTTAAACCGCAACAAAGTGAGTGCAGTTTAGGCCTGGCCAGTTATCCTTGTGTTGTTTGCCTTGTTATTGAACTGAACTTGACATTTTGCACTGGCCAAAAGCATGTAGTCTGCTAGAGTAGGAGCGAAATGCAGAGAGGTAGAGAAAAGTAGTTGAGGACCGAGTGTATACACGTAATAAAAAGGATAATACGAGTGCGATGAGCTGACCCGACCCCAATTGAAGCCACAGAGCCGACAAACAGGAGGCAGCTGCTGCTGTTACGGCTCTCGCTCCTGTGTGTTCATACAGCTGGGTTGGGGTAGGCTTCTGAAGAGGTGCGGGGTTTGTCGGCAGACGAAACGACGCGTCGTCGGCTAAAAACACGAGCAACAAAAGTGAATGCGCTGTGGATTTGTTGTAGGTACCGCGAGAAGCCGATTCACCGATTCCCCGTTTCACCGATTCAGCGTTTTATGCAAACAGGATGAAAAGGACACAGCGGTGCGTTTATGAAATTATTTGTTGGCTCAAAGGAA
Source organism: Drosophila acutilabella (assembly GCA_035046005.1). Classification (NCBI taxonomy): domain Eukaryota; kingdom Metazoa; phylum Arthropoda; class Insecta; order Diptera; family Drosophilidae; genus Drosophila; species Drosophila acutilabella. The sequence continues at coordinate 5,811,119 of JAWNOK010000024.1, read as the reverse complement.
CAAAATAATAAAAAACACGAAACGAATGAAATATTGAAAGCTTTTATAGGCAGGTCATAAAAGAAAGGCAAAATATCCAGCTATGCAAGCAGAAAGGCAGCAGGCATGGAGGTATACAAATAGGTAGGGCGGAAAAGCAGGAAGTACTGAGTCCTAGTCCTTGGGACAGTTTTGAAAGCTCATTTGGCTTTAGCTTATTGAATTGCCCATGATTTGCCCCTGGTTGACATTAAAGTCGCTCAAATTCTCTCGTTTTCACTTGAATTCGATTTGCGGAAATCATAAACCTGTTAATAAATTTGGATACTCTGATGCTCTGGTGTTCAATGTTATTAACACATATTTTTATGCTCCGACCGCTGTCTGGCATCTGGTGCCTGGACCCAACTGTGTCCTGGGGTGTACCTGACCTCCCATTGGGCCCGTTTTTGGCTGGAAACCAAAAGCGACTTAAAGCCAAATTAAATTTTAGGCAGAGTTCTGGCACAGATTTTAATTAGACGTAATGTCAGCTTAATGAGTTTGATGTCATGTCGCTTGAGCTTCTCAGCCCGAGGGGTGAGCTGAGTGTTGAGTCCTCCCCTCAATGTGTAGTTAGGATAAGCTACGATAACCGTAGGTTGCCAAGGGGGAGAGCCCAACAGGGTGGTGTTTCTATGTGTATGGTCATGGGCCAGATTGTGTAATTTATTTCTTTTATACACTTTTTTTTGAAAGTGGCAAATAAAGAACAGCAGGCACAATATTGACATAAGGAACTTGGATGGAATCTATACTCAGTTGACAGTTGCTGGCAATTTTAAGTATGCAGTAGGAGGGAGAGGGATCTTTTGATTAACTACAACTCTGACATGATTCAATTACACTGATCTGACGTCATTACTTACAGCGAAACTAAATGTATCTTTAACCTCAATAGTCGTATATTGTAGTAGGTTTAATTGAACCTACTTAGAAGGTTAACCTCTGTACCTTCTACCTTTTTACTGCTCGACTAACTCCCTTTACCAAAGCAGTAAGTTGCTCATTCTTTTTTACTTAATTAGCATAAATCAAGACAATACTTGTCTTTATCTTTGTCTGTTTGATGCCGGTCTAAGCCTAGTAACTCCAATTAAACTGCAGCTGCTTCTGCTACCTTTGGCAAGCCTTCATAATTAGTAGGTAAACCACTTCTGGACAGAGTTTTATCCTTTCTTTAGCTGCTCCTTGTGCGGAGTTAATGTCGAGAACTTGTCGCTTGCTCATTAGCAGTCGCAGTAGTGAAAGGTGCACACAAAGCAGGTCCTACCTCAAGCTGAAAGGGACACACACTCTAAAAAAGGATTAAAGAGCAGGTCAACAATGCGTAAATTATGACAAGAAGAAGTAATGGCAGAAGCAGAAAAGAAAGAAGACATTTAAGTAATTTCTAAAAAAATATAAAAAATTTGTAAAAAGGCAAAAAAAAGAGCTAAACGTTGTGTGGTTAATTGTCCTGTGTGTGTGCTCTATATGGGAATGTGTGTACATTTAAGCGAACTGTCTGTCCGTCTGTCTTTCTGGCTGTTTGAACTTGGGAACTTGATTTTGCGGAAGAAGACGGAAGTGGAAGGAAGACGAAGCGAAAGCGCCAGCGGAAGGGCAAAAGCAACGTGCAACATCTGGCGCTAAGTACAAACTGTGATACACACCGAGGACAGAGAGACACCCAAAGACAGGCAGAGGGACATACCGACAGACAGACAGATTGACTGACTGACAGGCCACACACACATACATATAGGCACACACACACACTCACACACGTGCTCCTCTTTAAATTTTGCTGACTGCGCGCGCAGCCCTTAAGGACCTTTCTGGCAAATGGCTTTAAGTCAGAGCCACAACCAGCGGCAGTACCACAGCCACAGTCAGAGCCTCAGACTTAGTCTCCGTCTCGAGACTCAGTTCCTGCTGCTGCCAACTCGAGTGCTCCTGAGAAAAAGGGAAGTTAGACACGAAATTAAGTATTTGCATGATTTTCTTTTCCTTTGCTTTTTTTTTTGGCTAAAAATTGAAAGCGCCGACAAACTTTAAAAAGCCATGCCAAATGGCAAGCCGTACAGTGGGCAAGAGGGGAGAGCGGTAAAGCGAACGCACGGGAACGGGATAGGGGCTCGTTTATAGGCGCCGAAGAGCAGCGGCAAGCGGAACGAGGGCTAAGAGCTGGCTTTGAGGCAGCGTGAGAACATTTTCATGCAGGATATTTTAGCGGCTGCTCATCAAGAGTTGAACACACCCTGGTGGGAAGTTTGCTACCCTATCAGACACACACACACATACATACTCACACACATGCATACGCTGACGGGGTTTCGCTCACACTCTCACTTGTTCGTTCTACTGCGCTCTCTCACACTCTCACGCTCTTTTACTCGCTCTCCGTTGGTTTATGAAATTTCCCAGTATTCTCAACACTTCCGCGTTTTACTCTCACTCTCTTTCTGTCGCTCACGCTCACGCACTGCACATGCGCTCAGAGAGCACTAAATACTGGGCTATAACTTTGCAGTTGTTGTTGCTGCTGCTGAAGTGCACTTCACTTGGCGCTCTCAGTATGTGTAAGTGTGAGTGTGTGTACACACGATATATATCTGTGTGTATGTTTTGGAGTTCTGTTCTCTTACTTTATTTTTTGGGTTGAGCGCTCCTTTCATGCTGTTTGGTTGCGTGGTCGGGGGTGTTATGTATTTTTTACAAGTGTTTAGTCAAATTCGTATGGTTTGTGAGCGCGAGAGAGGGGGAGGTAGAGAAGGGGTAAGTTGTGTGTGTGGGGAAAGGGGAAACGCTGCCTTGGTCTTCCCCCTTGCTGTTCATGGTAGTGGGGTGCCAACATTTTGTAAACAAAAGTGAGGTGAAAAGTTCCACTGAAAAGACAGAGGAGCATTTTAGATGGAAAATTGATTTTTGGTGTGACGAACCCAAGCGGTTTAGATAAAAAGCCAAAGACATGGGCCTACGGAGACAATAGTTTGTAGGGTGACCGACATGAGGTGCAACGAAAGTACTGCATATGAAAGGTAGTGTATAAGCCTCATTCCTTCGACTTTCGTGTGGTTCCATTTGAGCAATTATTCCCATACCCCAATTAGCCCTAAAGGGTCCTTCTGTCGACTTTTCTTTATTTCTATATATTTCATTTTGACAGTTTACTAGCCTTTGTTCCACTTCAATTACTCCGATCTCGCATTTCAACTTGAGTATCGCTTGCTTGAATGATCTCTAAAGTGTTTTAACTTTAGTTTCTACTTGAAATCCTTACTTCCAGCGTTGCATTGCATTAGTTTATCTAAGACTCGTTAGGGAACTTGAAGATTAGCTCATGAATTTAGCTTCATGTGGCTTTTAAGAAACTTTGAGCCTTTGGGAACACTCTCAGCGGGATCTCAACATCTTGAAAACGATCTTAATAGTGTTCCGTTTTTTGTTTCTAGACAGCAGACAACAGATGATTGACAATAAGATCGCTCATCGAAAAACCGCAAGACAAATTTAAATAACTGTGAACACAAAAGGACCTTCAATACAATCCGTCCAAAGAGTTGAACTCTCGAACAAGACAAGAAAGAATGGAACAAAAAAAAAAAACAGATGATTGCGTTTCAAAAGCAAAACAAAACAAAGGCACAAAACAGCTGTCGAGAATGAGGACAATCGAACGATCGTTGCCTCGATCCATCAGGTACTGCTCATGTGGCATGCAACAGGAAAGTGCAAGGTGCAAAAACACTGAAAAACACGGAAAAAACTGAAAAAATAATAAAAACATGAGAAGAAAAACAGAAAGGGGGACGCCCAGGTTCAATATTAAACAGAAGCAGGCATAATAATCGCTCTGCCCGATGATTATTATGTTAAGGAGGTGGAGAGTATTCATACCAGCATTGAGTATGGCTCTGTTTCCCTACAGGGAGAAAAGGGAATACACGTATAGCTGTACCCAGTACATACCACAGGTAGCTGAGTTAACCTGCATGAATTGCCAGCTTCTCCGTCTTGAGTCTTCTGGTCTTTCTGTCTTTCCATTCGTCTGTCTGCCCTGAGCAGCTGTCGTTAATGAGCCGTACCGCAGAGGGCCCTTCCCATAGGGTCGTCAGCATTTTTCTTTCCCTTCTCCCCTCTCCTCACCTCACCTCGCCACTCTTAAGTTTTATTTGTTTGAGCATTTAGAGAGTAAATGCAATCTCCGTTTACAGCACGAATCTAATCTTTATTGACGACTTTCGGTTAATGCTATGGAAATTCTATTTGTCAAACAAACAATTTCGTTACCATTTTTCACAAGAGGCCTCAGGTTGTTTGTCCCTCTCCGCAGGTAGTTAGCTAAGGTGTTCTATCTAGGGTCTATAGCACTGATCCTCAACAGCTGTAGCTGCCAGTTTCTGTGGAACTCAATCACTCGACACTCTACTGCTGTGTCTGGTGACCCCTGATCCTTGATCAGCTCTGCTCCTGAATGATAAACGATGTGCACTGCTGATAAAAGGATTTTCATGTTTTTCTTGCATTATTCTGAGCTCTTGTTTGTCTGTCACTAAAAGCATATCTCAGCACAGCTGCTAAATGGTACGGGTATTTTCTATTCAGTGACTTTTCTATTTACTGTAGGTAAATATTATATAAGATCTGTAGAATGTTTTGTAATAAGAGAAGTTTTGGTTTATTTGAAAAGGCATTTTGTACTACACATTAGTTTTTCTTCAAAAATTTAATAGTGTAACATAATTTTTAGTTAAAATTTGTATAAAAACCTTCAAAATAGATATTTTTGAGGGTTTTTTTTGGATCTCTTTTCTAGAGAGTTTAAGCTAATTTACTCTACAGAAAACATACGAGATTTTCTGATATTTTTCATGTCCTATTTTAGATTAAATCACAAATTGATTTAAGCAATTTAAGCAGCATTATAATTAAGTTCACTCCCACCGTAAAACGACAAGGTTTTCATGGAATTTTTCGCTCTAAATTCTTGAGTACTGAGAAATGTTTTTAGCTCATTTTACGCTCCCTTAAAAACTGCCCCAAAAAAGCCAATATGTTTCAGACTAACACCAAAAAAAAGGCTTTCGTTCACTTGCCATTTAGATAGGTCTAAACCCCGTCGATATATAAGGTTATATATGTATTGGATCCCGTCGCTTCTGTCAATTTCCCGTTGATTAGCGCAATGCTTTGTGGATGGGGACCAAGGGGACCCAACTCAAAAGCTAAAAGCCCAACCTTCTATAAGGTTGGCAAGCCCTAAATACACAATATTCCCAACACTTAGAGCTGTCTCACACCACTTAAAACACCACTAACACCACTACCTTCACCACCAGCGGCTTTGCTGCCACCAAACAATGACGACAACAATCCCCTGTTGCTCCCGTTACCCTCGTTTTTCCCACTTCGCTCGTCGCTTGCGCATTAAATGCGATTTTAATCACTTTCCGTTTTGTCACTGGCGTGTGACTGTGAACTGCGAGCTGCGAACTCGGAGCTGAGAACTGAGAACTGAGAACTGGGTGCTATGAGGGAACTGTGCACTAGGAGGAACTGCCAACAGAAGTCCTGTAGTCTTGGCATTTCCTTAGCCTCTTTTTTTGTTGCTGCTTAAAAATAATTTCATTTAAATATCCACACACATAAATATTGTCACGGTGCTCCAGGGCTAACACCAGTGACGTCTGCTGCTGATACTAATACAGATTCCGTTTCGGGCTGTATGTTAATGTAATTTTTATGCTGATTGCGAATTTCCACATTTCCGGATGCTGTGCACTTAAAGAAACCCACATGCGTAAAAGTCCCCTGAAGACCCCCTGATTATGATGTTAACGCTACGTTGGGTACCGTCGCTAGGCGCTGCCCCTCTCCCCTCCCTCTCCACACTCCTCTTCTGCCTTTTGTTCTTGGCTTTTGTTTATGCCATACGCGTTGCGTTTTAATCAGCGGCATTAATTTAATTTAATTTGATTTAATAATACCCAGTACTACAGCGGTAGCACTAAGTACGTCTAAGTGGTTACCATTGTGGTCCAAGCGGTGATCTATTGTCGAGCTGGTCGAGTGTTTTTTAACGGTCATTGTAGGGATTTTCCCCTTGCAGTCGCTCATTAAAATCTTTATTAAGATATTTAAAATTTTTCAAAGGGGGCGGTTGGGACGAGTGGAGTCGGTAGGCGTGTCTCGAGTGTCCAGGCAACTGAAAGGCTTTTGGTAATGGCCAGGAAATGCGTTAATCTGGAAAAGCTTAATACTTCTTACTGCCTGCTGAATTTATTTACTTTTGCCCATGTAAGCTGAGTTTTTCCTAAAGATTTTTCTTTAAAATTATGACATTAATCTGATTTAAGTCTGTTCTTTAACTTCTTAATTAAATTCGCAGTCTTTTTGCTTTCATTTCGTAGCCAACTTAACTTGGCTAACAGCTTTTGGCCAGTCTCAGAAAGTCTTACTTCCATTTAAAACTTTTCGCTTGTGATTTGTTTAAACTTTCTGTAGTTTTCTTTGCTGCTCAATCATTAAATCGTTTTGCAATTAAAATCGCCGCATTTGCTTAACTGGGTCCAAATGTCTAAAAGGTTTTTCAGAATTCCTTTGAGCATTAACCTTTAGAAAACACAGCAAAGGATTTAAAATTTCAAGTTGAATTTAAATTTGAATTTGAATTCGAAACTAACATTTGGGCAAAGGCACTTCAAAGGTTTCAATTACAACACGCAGCTCCCAGGCAATACACGCCCCTCTCTCACACACACACACACAGGTACACTCCTACACCGACATAAAAATAATCAAAAATAGCAAATAAACAAACACACGCACACAGACACACACACATACGGTCGTCTACATTCGGCAATATCGAAAGCGAGCATCGTGTCTCTCTCGTGTTGTTTGTGTCTCTGCTTTGCCTGCCTTCTCTTCTCTTTCTATTCCCCTCTTCAGCCTCTTGTCCGCTGGCGCCGTATTCCGCTACCTTTTTACTCCCCTTTTGCTCTTTCTATTACGCTTCCCCACCCTCTCTTCTCTCGCCGTTCACCTTTTCGCCACGCTTCTCTTCTCTTCTCTGCTCTGTGTGTGTTTGTTCAAAATGTTAAAATCCTGTTTATTGGATTCAATGGTTTGTTAATTGCCAATTTCAACTCGTTCTACCGTCGCACAACTTTTCGCAGTCACTGTGTGTGTGTGTGTGTTGGTACGCGACCACCGTCGCTGTCGTCTTTTGTCAGCAAACTCCGTCTATGCCTGCTCTTTCTACACTCCCCTTTCTCCCCCTCTCTACTCCTACTCCAACTCCGTCTCGCTTTTAACTTGGCCCATCGATGCCTGCCATAATAATTTCCTGGCTATAAAATTCATTAGACCAACATTGCAGCTCTCCGACCACCTGTAAATGTCTCGTCGTCTCGTGTGTCTGGAGGGTCTAACCAGCAGCTACCGTTAGGTACGGCGCTCTTCCCCCTCTCTATCTCCCACTCTTCTCCCTACTTCTCTGTACACTCACAGACAGTGGCTTGAAACGTCGCTAGTGTCGTTAAATTAGCCCACAGTTGGCATCAGCTTTAATGCCTCTGGTCTAAGATACCCTCTAAATCAGTGGCGTAGTGCCAGTGGGGTATGTAGGGGGGAGTTACCCACTCCACCGTTAGTTTAACGAGGTATGTGCACATCTTTATGCCATCGATCGTAAATAACATCGTTTGCTCAACAAATATATTAAGATCTCTAAACTCGAGTGTTTTAACGATTATACAAATTAAGAACTTGAAGAAGTTTCCCTCGTCTTAGTCTCCTACTCTGCCCCTAACTGAAAATTGATACCAAAAGGAAACTGGTTTTGAGCTATGCGTAACATAAATTGGAATTTATTGTTAACTGATTTGTTAGCATTTAATGGCAAATTCCGAGGCTGTAACTCTAGAAGCCATCGATTAGCGTGTTACCAACTAATTGTTGGTAAATTTAGTGGCTAAAGGAATTGATTAAGTTTTAGTATGTTGTAAATTTCTTTCTTAAGATCAGTCTACACTCCAACTGCTTAAAATTCCCAATTGCTTCTAGCCAAATAACACCAGTTAGTACCCAATATGTCAGTCAGCTGAGTAAAATGTTGGCTCACGTCAAAGTGATAGATATCTTTATAGAGCCCACGTGATTACCGCTACAATCTGGCAACAGTTATCATCAGTTGTCATCTCTCCGGTTAACAAGAAACACACACTTAACTCACACACACTCCCACACACACACACACACACACACAGATACACTCTGTCACACATGTCTAGAACTGATTGTCAGCTTTTGAGGAGCTGCTCAAGAGTCTCAGGTGGCAGCGTCGCCCACACGCGTTCTTGCAACAGCAGCAACTCGTGTCTGTAGTCGCGTTTAATTCAATTGCACACAAAAATGGCAACAATTGCAGAAAAATAACAGATATAAAGTTTGGCTAAGAGATACCCGTTAGTAAGTTACTTTTAAATAGCCATAACTAGCACAAAATACAAGAGATTTGCATGGGAGTGAAGAGAATTGTTAGTTAAAGTTTAAGAGTTTAGTTGGAGGGTTAACCCGCTAAAACTTACATTATTTACTAGCGAATTTAATACTCTCACTTAATAAAAGCTTAACAAATTATTTAAAAGCTAGTTTGATACTTTAAGTAGCCAAAACTTTAACTAAACCCAAGAGTTTTGGATGGGAATAGAAAGAATTGTTGGCTGAATCTTAAGAGTTTAGTTGGAGGTTTTAAAACGCTATAACTTACATTAATTATTAATGATTTTATTATATAATATTTAATATTTACTTAATTAAAGTTGAATAAATTATTTAAGAGCTAATTTGGTACTTTAAATAGTCATAACTTCTATAAAATGCAATTAAACTGCTTGGGAAGTTCAGCAAAAAATAAACAAGGCTTTGGCCAAAGTATAAACTATTTTTAAAGCAGGCTAAGAGGGCGTGGCCAGCTTTGAAATACTCCAAAACCTCTACTACTTACCGTGTAAAAGTCATTACTTTCCCCACGATCCCTATATACCCTTTTATCACCCGCTTACCGGGTATTGGAATGAAGGAAGATTTCAGCGCTGTTTGCTGACAAACAAAAGCGCAAGCAAAGGCAGCAGAAGCAGCAGCAGCTGCAGCCGGAAAACTGAAAGAAATGGGCGTGGCTAAGAGGGGAAGGGGGCGCAGGAGACAACAGTCAGCAACGGATATGTCACACAAAGCAGGATATCAAAGCGTGACAGAAACAGCGACGTGCAAGCAAAAGAAAAGTCAATGAGAACAAGAAGAAGAAGAAGAAGGAGACGAAGAAGAAGCAAGACATGAAGTTAAAGCAGCAGCAGAAAAGAAAGCGAAGAACAAGACCGAAATAATCGTGATGAAGACGCTGATGATGATGAAGGAAAATCACGCACTTGAAAAAGTTTCGCATGCTTAGGAAAAGTATCCAAGGAGGATTTGGATAGGCACGCACACATACAGACACATACAGACACACACATTCACACACTCATACCCACACACACTCACACACTTGTACACTTGAACAAATTTGAATTGACATCGCATTTCCGTGTCGCTGATAGCAAGTGACACGCGTCTCTCCTGTCTGAGTCGCCTTCCTCTTAAGGTTTCCCTAACTCTCCCCCTTGCTTACTCCCTGTTTCCCTGTAACTTTATATAATTCGACTTTTTAGACCCCGTACTCTTTAAAAAAGAGTAAAGGGGGTCTATTAAGTTTGTCAGAAGCGAGATGTGCGTAACAGGCAGAAGGAGGCGTGGCCGACCCCATAAAGTATATATATTCTTGATCAGCATCAACAGCCGAGTCGATATAGCCATGTCCGTCTGTCCGTCTGTCCGTCTGTCCGTATGAACACCTGGATCTTTTAAACTACAAAAGCTAGAACCATGAAATTCACAATGAAAGTCCGTTATTATGTCAAGCAGATCAAGTTTATTTCAAATTGTTGCCACGCCCCCAACTGCCCCCGCAATGAGCAAAAAACCAGACAAACCTCGAGAAAATTTTTGTTTTAGGCGAATATCTCAGTAACTATAGCACTTAGGAGCACCAATTTTGGTATACAGGTTCCTAGAGACAGCCTTAATATAACGCCATTCAAAATTTTGAGCTGCCACGCCCCCTTTGCTCATCAGAAATAAAAGACTCTCCAGCTTCAATGCCTTGTTTCAGGCATTAAATCAAATAGTACAGTGTTGTAATTTAACATACGCTTAGAGAATTACTATTTCTAACTTTCCTGAAAGTGGCATCAAAATCCTATGTCAAACAACAGAGAAATTACGGTTCAAAGTTGAAGTTATTTTATAGCAAAATCACTGCATGCGCGCAACACATACAAACAAACACAGAAACATACAAACATATGTTCGAACGTTTTCTCTACCTGCTGGCGGCAGCGCTGCCCGGAGCCGCTGGCCGCGCCGACCAATGCTATACATACACACATATGTATGTGTGCACATACATATATGCAAATAATCGGAAGAATGATAGAAGAGGGGTGTGGTGCAACTGATAGAGTTGCGGCGCAATGTGGAACCTTCGCATGGATCGCGGGTTCGAGTGCTGACGTTGACAGTTGTTAATATATTTATTTTTTAATTTTAATTCAAAATGTAAATATTTAATTTTAATTTTTTAAATTTCATTTGAAAATTTTAATTTAAATAAAATGCAATACTATGGGAGTACGGGGTCTTTTACAGTCGGCTCGATCGACTGTAGCCTTTCTTACTTGTTTACTATACTCCCTTCTTACACTGCTAAAAAATGGGTAAAGTTAACATTAATACATAATAAATATGAATACATCAAAGCAGAACAAAACTTTAAAGGCTTAAGTTATTTATTTTTAAATATGGAATGCACACATGAATTTCTTTCAGTGTTGCTGTCAAAAACTTGTACCTAAATTACTAACAAATCTATAAAAAAATAGTTAAAATTAAATAAAGTTAATTTTAGCACTTCTTTTTATACCAAACCGATTTTTTAAATTTATAAAAGTCAGAGCTGCATTTCTCTCAGTGCATTTCTGAGTAGTTCCTTGGGGGCTTCTTGCCCGCTGTCACTTTCATATGTCTTTTAGCTGTTTTTTGTTGTTGTTGTTATTCATTTTTTATACTTTTTGTATGCCATATGCTGCGGAAATGTCAGGGAAATGCATGGAAAATGCTCTTGTATATGAATAGATGAATTCCTCAATGCCTGACAGCTGTTGGCAACAATATAAACGCTTCCGCTCTTAGCCACAACTAATAGACAACAATTTTCCTACTGTGTCTGCCACGCCCCCCTTTGCCTCCTTCGTACCGTGTCTGCCAGCAATGGGCGAATAATGTTGAGCTATCAAATATTTAAAATGCCTCGACTGAGGTTTATTTTTTAAACTTTTAGTGGGAGTTGGAGTAGGAGGCGTGGCATGTGGCATGTGGCAACTCGCATGCGACACAACATGTTGCATTTTTAATGCGAATTTCACGTCAATTTGTTGTTTATTTTATGCTTTTTGCGCAAAAATATTTTAAAGCATACTTCCGAGCGTCGCAGCTCTGCAATATTTATGGCCAAACAATGGACCAAACTTTGTGGGCTTAAAAGGTGAGTAGGGGCAGGGGGAGGGGCAGTTGAAACCAAGGTGTGAAAAATGCAGAAACATTGCAAAAATACCAAAACAGTTTAGCAGGCGTCTAACAAATCTGCACATGACTTTCAGCCTGAATGGGGCATGTGTAAATTCAGGGCAGCGCTGACTTTTGGCCTGCGGGGAGTAGGGGAAATGGTTGTGAGGGGGACAGCACATGTGTGAAAGACTAGACAGAGCGTCAAGTCAATGTCTGTGCTGCTGGCCCACATCCGCACACCCTTAAAGCACACACATGCACACACACACACACTCCCGCCTTGATAGTCAACATTTTTTGTGCTCTTCCGTTTACTCGTTTTAATTTCTTTCTGCCATTTTCATGCTGCATATTTTCACACTTTATCGTCTCTGTTGCCATTTGCTTCAGTCTCTTCCCCCTCTCCACGCCCACATGCGTTCCACCGCCCCCTTTGCTTAACCCTTTCCGCTTGTGCCTTTGTTTGTTTGCCTGACTGTCTGTCAAATGAATTATTTGCATAGTTTTTGGGCGCAGCTAGCAGCAAATGATAAAAACATTCTGCACTCGTTTTTCCATTTTCCCCTTTTTTTTTAGCCATTTTTCTATGCACGTTTTGGCGGGGCTAATCACGGATTTGCCGACATCGTGTAAATATTTATTTAATGCCTGAATAAGTTTTAAATATGTTGTCAGCAACTGCATCAAAATGCACTCGATTGCAATTGCATAGATTTCCACACTCTCCACACACTTTTCCACACATTTCCACTTGTTTATCGCTCTTTATTTCTACCAGCTAATCTCATGTTTTATTAAAGTGTGTTAAACCTTTCAAAGCTGTTATAAAAAGCAGTCTAAATAGTTGAAATTTAAAGTGATTTTCAGTTGTTAACAAATTACATTTAGTAACAATTTAAACACTTTTTAACCTCTGCCAAGAAACCTTTTGTTTACCAACTATTTAAGTGCTGTTTTCGGTAGGTTTTTCACTATGAAATAAACCAAAACTTAGCTGCACTTAAACTCAATTGGCAACGGTTTTATTAGCCTTTCATAGCCAAATAGAACTCTAATCAAAGCCGACTGCAGGCACTTGAAGCTGCTGGGAATATCCTTCAGGAGGGGGGAGTCCTTTCAGTAGGGTTTAGACGGTAGCGTTTACTACTATTTTGTGCCAAGTTGATTAAAAACATGGCTCGCCAATGAACCGCACAGAGAGAGAGAGCAGCTCATAAAAAAAACTAACAAGAAATTTCCAAATATGCTCTGAAAATAAATGACTTTCATTTGGGTGGTAGGCGTGGCAGGGGGAGGTAGGGCCTGTGGAGTGTACAAACTATGGTCGCGCCCTGATTTCAACGGTTTGCCCGAAAAACTTTTCAAATAGACATTTTCAAAGGCAAACTTTTTTATCAGCAACAACAGCAACCTCGGCCAGAGTTGCCGCCGTAGTTAGCGCTGGAGTTGGTGCCGCACTCGCTGTTACAGCCGCAGACCGTAGTCCGCTGTCCGCTGTCCGCAGTCCATAGTCGGTTGTCCGGTCAGCAACGGCCGGAAGTTTAGCTATGCCGTTTGGCTGTCCGCTTTTGCCAGCGGATTGTGGTGTTGAACGCCACCCCAAAGTGGGCGTTATGGGTGTGGTAACAGGGTGTCGGGGCGTCAGTGCTACAGACCAACGGAAACTACAGTGCTGCTTGTTTCAAACTGTGGCTGAGGACATTTTTAGAGGGCAACAACAGCCAAGCAGCAGCCTGTGCACAATTTATGATCTACGACAATGCAGTAGAGATGACAACTCTATGCATCAAAAGAGGCAAATGAAAACTAGGAGTGTAGTAGATTTACTCTGGTTAGGACTTCAAATATCACACAAAATATTGGTTATAATTAAGTGTAGCTAAGTTTGTAGTTATATGGGATACTTTAAACATATTTAACCGCAGCCAACTTAGCTCGGTAGTACCTTTAAACACTTAAAAGCTTAACTCTTGAAACTGTTTATTTGTTAAAGGATTAGATGGAGGTGTTACTTTATAAAAATGTGTCTTTTAGTCTATTGTAGCAATTAAAATAGTTTAAATGTGTAAAATTTTCCAAAGAAATCGTTTTTATGTCACTTTTTAAACCTTCTTTATAACCTCAACCTCATAGTTCTTTACCAAACTAAATCTAAAGTTTTTCATTAACATTTTCTTAGCTTTAACTTCACCTCTTTAACTATCGTCTTCACTACTCACGCGCCCATCGCTAGCTGGCAGCAGTAAGCGTCGTCTGTTGGCGTACTCTTTTCAAGGGGGGAGGGGAGGCGTGGCACTGGGCGGCCACACGCAAAGGGGAGCTGAGAGGCGGTCTGGCGCTTGTGACACCCGCATTTATGTGCGACTATTTGGTTTATTTCAAATACAATCACATTTGCACACACACACACAGAGGCACACACCGACACACACACACACATTTAGACACTTAGTGGTCTTTATTGGTTTGATGACCGTTGTTGTTGTTGTTGTTGTTGACCATACAGTGGCACCCACAGTCGCCGCTTGTGCGGTTGTTTGGCCAACTTGTCGTTTTCATTTTTTGTTTTCCTTCATTTTGACTACGGAATGAAACCTTTTCCTGCATTTCATTCAATTTGGTATTTGGTTGGCAACATACACACACACACACACACACACATGTACACATTATAGTTTATGTAGTTTGCGGTCACATTTGGCCCAGCAATATGGGTTAGATTTAAAGTGGACTGCAAATGACAACCCAGCAGATAACTCCCTCTCTCTCTCCCTACACTCTTCCTCTCCCTCTCCACCCCCCTCTCACTCTCTCGCACTCACAGCTCTCCAATCGAGTGCTAATTTTAAATGTATATGGATATTTTATTGCTGCCATTAGAGTTATTAGACAAAAGGCTCATGTTGTATTTGCTAAGTGGTCAAGAGCAAAGTTAACAGACGAATTGTACATAGAACTTAGCAAGGAAAAGGAAGGGAAAAAGAGGCAAAGGAGAGGGCTAAAAGTAGAGAGACTAAAGGCCAAAAAGTAGCTTTTTCTAAGGGTGCATAAAACTTTAGATTAAATTGAGTTTGAGCTGCAAATTTATGGCTTAAGATTTCATCGAAAAAGATTTGATTTATTAAAGTTTAAATATATGGAAATCTGTAGTAGAAACTGCAGCTTATCAGCAGATAAAGTACTAAAAGATTTAATCTGTTAGTTATTTATTTGTGTTTTTATTTAGCAAATTTAATATTCATAAATTTGAGTTTTGCGCTGTGATTTGTATACCCAAATGGAAGTGTGAGGAGAAGTGTCTGTTTCTTAGGGTTCATTCCTCTTTTTCTTGGACAATACTCAATCAATATGCCATTAGTTGGCATCATTATGATATAATACAACTACTAACGTTAAATCGATGATTTAGTCATAACTCATTTGCTGTCTTTTGTGCGTTGTCAGTTATCAGTGCTAAAGGTTTTAGCCATTTATCCCACAACCTGCGAATTCACGTATTTATCAATGGCAACACCTTTTTGTAGGGTTGACACCACATCGAGAGCAGAGAGCATAGAGCAGACAATTTGTTGTTTGGCTTTTGAGTGCTTTTTTGGTTGGTTCCGGCAACTAGAAGTTCTTTGTTAGCGGATTGTCAGGGCCAAAAAGCATTGCCACATTCCCTCGACTATTTATTGCCATTTTCAGAGCACGCATTTTCCACACACACTCTCACACACACACTCGCACCCACACATAACAATTTCACATAAATCAAAATAACTGTCAGCGGAAACGGCGTCCATAGTTTTAACGGTACCAGGAACTGGCAACTCAGCACCGGCCAACTGAAAACCGGCAAATTCCAAAGGCTTTTGGGGTTACAAAACGGATAAGGCTAAAATGAAAAACCTATCCAAAAACTAGCCAAAGCTATGCTAGCCATTCCGCCTGAATATATATTCCCATTGAGTGCATAATGCATGCCATCAGTTTGGCCAGGGTTGCCACCACACACAGACGCCGCCGGCTGTTTGTTGTATTTTTTTTGACTTTGTCAACTTTCTGGCCATAATTAATTGTGGTCAACTGTGGAAACAGTAAAGAGCAAGTTTTGAGCTGCTGGCAATCCTAGTAACTCTGGTCAAAACAATAAGCTAATATAAGCTAATATGCCCAGCAGTTCAATAAGCAAATAGCTCATGGACTGGCATTATCTGTTGGCTAACAAATGTTTGTCAAGACAATCGATAATATAGTTAATATGAAGGACATAAGCAAGTGTTTCATTTCATCAAAGTAAGTAGAAATGTTGTGACTGCTCTTTGATAGACTAGTAGATGCGCTGTAAAAGTTGTAGCTGGTTAAATTTCTTCTCTGCTTCCTTTTGTTGTTGGCTGTTGGCATACCTATGCTATGTTAAGCACTAACAGTGCCATTACTAGCATTAACAGTGCCCCAATGAGTTAACATTAATAAGCTAGTTATCTCACTCTAACTCATAAGAGCAGCAAGCACAGAACTAGTTTTAAGAAGAGACATAAGAAAAGATTATACAAATAAAGAAAGTTTAAATATTTTTAGCTTTTTTTCTTTATTTGTTAAAATCTTTGGAGGCTAGCGTGTTGCTACCTTTCAGGCAACTTAAACTGGACGGATAATTACAACTATTTTAGGACAATGGATGGTTTTAAACATAGAAATATATATGTAGGGGAAAGCTAAACTTAAGAAAGATGACTAACACAGCTATATAGGGAGACGTGGTAGGTTTTAGGTCAAGAATCTGTTTAAGAGATCTTGAGCATGAAAAGTTTAAATAAAGAATTCTTGCATAAACTCAAGAGCTTTACAGTCTGCCTAAAGATATACCCCTTTTGTGTCTTTTGTAGGGTATGCTTATGATGAAAACGAAGGTACCGACTGAGCACATCATTAGGCGCTGTCATTGCATGAAGTTTTAATGAAAAAAGCAGCTACAACAACAGCAACAACAACCTACAACAACAACAAGTTAAAACCATTTTGGACTCCGAACATCTTTTGCCGTTTGCCTTTTTTGGCCCAATCAAAAATTAATGAGTGCCAGGCGCTTAGAAGTGATAAATCACCTTGACAAAGGCACAGGCAAACAGCAGCGGCCAAAGAAGCAGACGAGAAACAGAAGTAGAAAGAGAACGGGAGAGAGGCAGAGGCAGAGACCGAGGCAGAGGCAGCGACAGCGACAGCGAATGAGGGTCAGTGAAACGACTGTTGCCTGGTCACAAATGGAACTGGCATCATAATAATAATAATAATAAATGTCGCCTTTTGTAATTTGCTTTAATTGCCACCAAAACGAGTAAAAGTCGAAGCGACTGAATAGTTGAAAGCGCCGTCTTAATTATAAAACGCTCGTGCTTGAATTTTTGGCCAAAACTTGAGCTTAAATAGCCCGCACATAACTCAAGGCCATGAAGGACTGTAATTAATTGCCACTGTGCGCCAAAATGTATGCTACACTTTTTGCCACACTCACCTGAGGGGTTGATTTGTGCTGGGAAGTGGTAGGGGCAGAGGCAGGGGGTGTGGGCTGCCCAGCATGACATGGTATTTATTAATTTCTTTGACAAATCTGTTGCATGCAACGCTGAGTGGCAACTCTGTTACTCCCGTTGCTGCCACTGATGTTTTTGAAGCACTTTGTCAAACTTTAGCAACAACTTTGCGGGGAGCCAAAACGCAACTTGCTAAATGCCTGGCCATTACACACACACACACACCCACACCCACACACATACACCCAGTCGAGTGTAGCATCGTGTTGTGCCACGTATTCAGAGCGAGGCACTTGAAAAACGCAAAAGTAATAAACTTAATTGGTTTGTTCGCAGTTACTTTACAGCCAACCCTCCAACTTGAACTGCTCTTCCCACCCTCGAGCCACTCGAGCATTGCGTTGCGTTTTGCGCTTTTAAGTAGCAAAGTTTTTCCGAGCTGCTTTCTATGCTTATTTTTCTCGTTTTGCCGCTCGCTTTTCAGCTAAAGTGTTGAAGTTTGCTCTTCGAGTGTTGAGCAGCAAAAAAAAATGAAATAAAAACAAAAGTAGCAACAAAAAAAAAACAGCTAAAACTTTGACTGCATTTGAGTAAAACAAGCTAGTCGAAACAACGCTCATACGCAGCGTTGGCTCAAGCCTCAACTCCATTAGACACGACTCGACTGCTGTCTGGTCTCAACTCGTCTTATTATTTTATCTAATGAATCTGCTGCTGTGCCCAAACATCTATATGAATATGGCCGAAAGTTTTCAAGTGTTTTAGCGGCAAAGTCCTGTAGAATTTTCCCGCTTTTCCTCCACACTTTATATCGAAAGTTTTCCACAACTGTTTTCAGTGGCGCACTTTTTATTGCGTTCCGCTTTTTATGCCAACTGTGTGTATCTAAGGGGTCTGCTTAGTCTGAGTAATGGATATTTTATAATGAATTTTTGAGTAGACAAAAGATACAAAAAAAATCTCAGCACACGCAAAAGTTTTCTACTATTTTCTGTCAGCTATTTTTATATATTATTTACAGAGCTACAAAAATGGGCAAAAATTAAGGGAAAAGTCTGTGAAAGGTGACAGCATTTATGACATGTGGTAAGGCAAAAAGACATGTTTTAAAAACATGTTTCGTTGTCTGTGTTGTGTCATGCAGTTTGTGTGTGAGTGTGTGAGTTGAGTTAGACAAATTGTGCATCAAGTTGAGGATTTAAGCTAAATAAATGTTTGTTAAAGAGCAAGAAAATGGGGTTAAATTTAGTTAAAACTACTGTAAAGTAAGTTTTCTGCTAAGATTTCGCTTAAAACCTTTGGAAAGATTTAAATTTACATTAAAAGTTTCTACTTTTCACTGCTTTCACAGCTGTTAAGTGAAAGTGCAATTAATCTGCACAACAAACACACACATTTAAATATTTACAGCAGACTTGACACGCCCACAAGCGAGTCAAGTGCCTGCAGACGCCGCCTAAAACACCAGCACATAATTATTGCCTACTTTTCGGCGCTTTGAAAACAATTTTTGGTCGCCAGAGACGTGAAGTTTGGCGCGTTCAACGTGCTGTGCACACCCAACACACACAAGCACACTCAAGTGCACCACCCACACCCCACACACACACACACAAACTTAACTTGCTCAACTTTCCGCAGGATGTAAGCAGCAATCCACGAGGATAAAGCATAAAACATATAAAATATACGCGAAAAGCGTGCGAAGTTGTGGCCTAGGGACAGATGAGATAAGTAGAAAGCAGAGGAGCAGCAGGGAGTGAGGGGGCGTGGCTCTGTTTCTTTTGCTTTTGGCTCCAGCACTTACGACTAATTGAAGTTAAGACCTGCCGCCTTTGGAGCTGTTGTCGGCTTACCTGCAAGTAAAAGAGAAAGAGAGAAAAGAAGCATGAGTAAAAGAGAGAAAGAGAGTGAAATATGTGGCACGACAGATAAAGTTAGTTAAATCGTGTAAATTATGTCTAATAGATAAAACTGCTAACAAAAGTTGCCGCTATGCGAGTCTAGACTCAAGACCCTTGACTAATGAATGCCAACGGGTGAGATGATGATGATGATGTTGCTGCTGGGAATGAAACTGTAAAGTTAACGCTGTCATATTGTGTCACTGTGCGTGTGGCACGTAGCCAAAAGCTCAAGCCAAAGCCCAAGTTGCAAGCACAAATGCTTTTGTTGCAACTGCCCGCAGGCCAAAGTAATAAAGCAACATGAAAAGGCACAGGGAACAAAGCAAATGGCAACAGGTGAGAGGCAGAGGGGGGCAGTAGGTGCAAGACACAAGAGGTAGAAGTGGCAACAGGCGCATAATGAAGCTGGTGACTCACACACATGTGGGCATGTGGCACGTCTGACTCTAAGATGGAGAAGCAGACAGGAGACTGTGACTGAGTTGTGGCAACTGCTGTTTACCTGCCCGAAAAAGGCTATAAAAACAAAGGCAAATAAAGGCCAAACCTAAAGAACAAAAAAAAGTAAAGAAAACAAAACAAAACGAGAAACGAGAAACGAGCAACGAGAATCGAGACAACTCCAAGTACCGACTCTTTCTGCAACTCTTTCTGCGACTCCAACTCTAATGTGGAAATTCAGGTTAAACTGGGTTTCCAGCCGTGTCTTTTGGCTCTAAGGACGCGCTGCTCCCAAAAAGTCATAACTCAAAAGTCGAGACTGAAGAGACAAACATGTGACTTAATAGTTGCCTGGCAAGTTGTGGCTAAAAGGAGTCTGCAGTCAACAGTCTGTAGTCTACAGTTTATAGTCTGCACTGCTCACTCTGCTGTGTGGCGTTCTTCACTCTTTACTCTACTACAGTCTGTGCCTACAGTTTGTGGCAAGGCTGTGCAAACAAAGCACAAAACTAAAAGAAAGCGGGTAAGAAATACACTGCTCAAAATCAGTAACGGTAATCGATTCCCTTCTTAGTTCTTAAGTTCTTTAAATTTAAATATTTTATCTTTTACTACTCTTTTTAAGTTGTAGTTTTTTTTGCTCAGTGTAGACATTGAGCTAAAGGGGAGTTGTAAAGCGTATCAGACGTTTTAACATGAAATCACTACACACACACACATACACACACACACACAGTGCAAACATATGTTGACTGGCAGCACAACAACAGAGTTGTCGTTGTTTCTGTTGTTGTTGTTGGGCTCAGCAGGTTGTCGTTGTTGCCACTGTTGCAGACAAACTTGCCACAGTCACAGCCGCGCTTAAGTCAAATGCTAAATGCCATTTGGGGACACAAACAGCTGAGCTGCCTCAGCACTTCTCACTCTCTTTCCCCTCTTCGCTCTCTCCCTTTCTTTTCCATCCTCCTTCATCTCATCTTCTTCTGTTTGGTTCCCTTTGCTCCGCTCAGCTTCGCTCTGCTTTTGTAGCTCATTTCATTTTCTTTCTGCTTGCCTTTCGCAGGCACTACATGTCTGCGGTTTCGCTCTCTCTTACGCTCACACTCTCCACTCTACCTCTCTCCACTCTTCACTCTTCACTCTTCACTCTTCACTCTCCACTCACCGCTTTCCGCTCCCCACTCTCCACTCTTTTTTCTCTTTATTCTTTTCACTTGTTTTTTTCTTCTTTCTTCTTACTGTAATTTTTTTCGTACTCTTAAAAAAGTGTTAAGTAGCTCTGGGCTGTGCTGGGCTCTCTGTGCAAAGTTTGGAGCTGTAAATGGAGAATCGCTACCGTTCTCAGACCTTGTTTGTGGGTAGTTTTGACTGGCCTGTCAGCCTGTCACTTGCAACAACTTTGTCAGCACCAGTAAGCAGAACTAGCAGCAGCAGCACGTGCAGCAGACAGTTCTAACTAAAGCAGCCAAAAAACTCCTTAATATCCTCTGATGAATTTAACTTTGTATCAAGTTGACTTGGATTGACTTGAATGTGTATGAAGACTTGTAGAGGAAACTGTATATATTTTATATAACATTTAGTTACACATTTAGTTACTTTCTTTATAGATCTGTTGAGAAAGCAGCTCATAATTTTTATTAATAGTTTAAAGCACTGACTGCTTTAAGTGTGATCTTTTAAACACCCTACTGTAACAGCTCTACAGTCTGTGCTGTAAGTCTTGTGCCCACTTAAACTTTTGTGCCCAGACCAGTGGCTAATTTTTGATTGCCCCCAAAAGCTTAGCACCGCACACTTTATAAATATAATTGCTGCAACTTTATATATCGTACTAAATACACACTACACTACACTCTGCACTACTCCTTTCCCTCTCCCACTCCCACTCCCTTGTGCTTCCTGCCATATGTCCACAGTCTGTGCTATCCAGTCAGAGTTACTTACACTCATGTCATGGGCCGTGTGGGTAGCATATAAATTTCCTTATGCTCGGACAGGGGCTAGTGCCTGGGTCCACACCTGCTCCTACCTCTGTAAAGGACTAAGGGAGAAGAATGGCAACAAGAAAACTATGTCCATGTGACCAAACATTTTACTTACAGTTACTGCCATACAAAAGGTAGTAAACTTTTCTCTAGTCTTAACTTTGACTCTATCTGGTAGTGTGTGTGGGGGTAGGGGTGTGTGTGGGTACGGGTGTGTGCCACATGCGTCTGCCGCAGTGTTGACAAAGGCCGATTTTCAGGGGCTACAGGGAAAGGGGCGTGGCTGTGCCTCACTGATAAATGTAAGCAAAGAGCAGAGCAAAAGTGAAACTGCCAGCAAATTAAATGCACAAAACTTAAAAGGCGACAGCTGAGCGTGTTCCAGGGGTTTCCCTGCTTCCTTCTGCCATTTTCCCATTTTCCCCCATTTTCCTTTAATACTTTTCTACCTCATAAGGGTTTGACTTTTCCTTTTACCTTTGGCTAGCAGTTTTAATTAAAATAGCAAAATGAATTTATGATTTACAGGGCACACAATTTAAAGTCATTTCCTGGCGCAACAATTTTTAAAGTCAAACGCAATTGGGGAAATGCGAAAAGCAGTCGGAAAACTTTACATTTCTTTTTTTTGGGAAACAACTTGAAAACTGCCAGAAACACGCGCATTTCCAAGTGGACTTTTTTTTTCTTTCAGTCTGCTTGATTTCCATGCTGTGTATGCTGAGTGCCAAAAAATTTACATAATCTTAATGCAAAGTCGCTGACAAGTCGAAGGAAAATGAGGAAAGTTGAAGGCGTTTTCCAAGGCAAAATCAGTTTCAGATTCAGAGGTTGCAGCTTCAAAGCGGCAGACAGCAAAGCGTCAAGAGCAAGAACATAACAACACTTAAAGTCCGGACAGCAAACGGAATCGGACTCAAGAGGAGAAGGAGTGAAAAGGAGTCCAATGAGCAGTAGAAGGTTGAAAGGAGTCGGCAAAGCAGTTAAAGTGCCTGCAAATAATGGGGAAATGCGATTCGTTCTGCTGGAACGGGTTGACTTGCCACACACACACATGAGAAAAGCTGACAACAAGCAAATAACAGTTACCTCGCTCGCTAAGAAATTAAATGAGGGTTAAGGGGTTAGGGGTACGGCTAAGGACTACCGGCTAAAGAGGCAAGGGTTTCGCGTCAACTCAATTGACTGTGAAAAGCCAAAAGCGAGTTTAATTCCCAAATAAAAGGGCTGTGATTTGAGGTTTACGCATCTACAAGGGTTCTTTTACTACCAACTATTCTACTCTGTGTGTCTTGAGACAATGCGGTTAACAGAGGAAAAGGCACAACCCTTCCTAAGGAAAAAGTGCCAACAATGTCTCGGATTTATCTTGCGGTGTCTACACGGGGTATCAATGCCATTGAGTCGATTTCTGTATTCAATTTACAGCCCTCGCAATTGACAGTCGTTAGCATAATTATTACACACGGACAAGTTGGGTAAGGGTAGGTGAGGGTGTGAGGTGTTTTCGGGGGAGTTTTTCCCTGCATTGTAAGCTAATATTCAACGCCACCCACAACAAATGTCAACATTCGCCTGCAGCGTGTCCCAGTGTAGAAAAGTATTTGTCATTTAATAAAAAATTGCTTAAGAAATTTGAGCTGCTTCCAATGGAGGTGGTAAATGTAACCCCCCCACACTTGGAGTAGTGCCTTAGGGGAGTAAGCGGCAAGAGGGGAAAGTACAGTTTATGATTCCTTGGTGTTGCTGTGGTTTAACCTTGCGCATCGCTGGCTCAAACATATGAAGTTTATTTCTTGTTTGTTCCTAAGGAAATGAGCAGAGCGGGAGAAGGAGGACAAACTGGAGGTCGAGATGAGACAGCAGTAATAAATAAAGCTGGGGACTGTAGAAAGTGCAACTCAGCTATGTAAGGAAGTGTTTCAAATTAGCTACTAAAGCTGCTGATTAATAAGGCAGCCAATTTTTATAGTCTACTCCAGTTTACCTCTCCCTTACTCAACCTTTGTAGGTAAACAACACCAAACCGTAGAGTAAACCCCATAATTAACTAGCAATCACACCAAAAATAAGTGTATATAAAACATGAAACTTCCTTTTTGCTATTTAAAAATTCATTTATGCAAAGACTTGAGTAAAACTTGAACTTATTTCACCACTCACTCTCCACACTTAGTTTTCCGCTGGCATCTGGACGCAGTCAAGTTTTTGGGCCCTAATGACAGTTGATTTAGTTGGCTGGTCTAAGGGCTTATAGATAGATACGACAGATACCAAAGTGGGTTCGTGTGCTCCACAGTCTGCATCAGATCATTAACTTCAACGATTTCAAATTCTAACGGCAAATGAGAATTGGGCACGTGATACAGACGCGCGAAGCACTTGAAGAAATGAGTTTTCCGGCAAATGAAGTGGATGAGAAGTGGGGCAGGTTACTTAGCCCAAAGGGGTTGGGTTGGACAAAGTTTCCTAGCCTCTCTCTCTCTCTCTACCTTATCGCTTTCTCCCTCAGCAGCGTCAACTGTAGCGAGTGGCACTCGTAGTCACAATTTGAATTTCACAAGCCATTGATTTTTATTTGATTACCACGACAATGAAAGGACGCGCATTGCATTGCCACCAACAATTAGAGTTGACAGATTTTTTTAGCCTTTTTAAGAAGGGTTTCGAAGGGGTCTAGAGGGGCTTAAGAGGGTTTAAAGGGGTTTTGAGGGGTTTATAAAGCTAAAACTATCTTAAAACTGAACCTCTTTATAGATGTTGTCTATAAAAGTCTCTAAATTTTTAGCTAGTTTTAGTGTCAGCTCTGACAGTCAACTCTTTAGCCGAAAAAATGAAGGAAATTTGGGAATTATTTTCCACGTAAAGTTTTAAACGGGGCGACAACTCTGCATGTCATTCAAATGCCGTCGCTGTGTCTACCCTAACTTTCTTCGCTTTCTTTTTTGGGCAGAGGGTGGAGTTTGGGGCACTTGTTGGGTGCTGACGCTACGTGAAACCCTTTTCTAATATTCTGCTGGCATTTGCGGCTGTTGCATTTGAACAATTTATTGCAGCAGCACACGAGTCTGTGCTAGAGCAGCGCCAGAGCAGTGCCTAGATAAAGGAGAGCAAGAGAGAGAGGGAAGAAAGAGTGGAGGAGAGAGAGAGAGCGTGAGTGCTGGTACCGTCGGTAACGGGACAAATATAAAATAGGGTTGCTTGCTGCCTGTCACGGTAGCTTGAAGCCAGCTGTCCCGTCTGTGACTGTGAATCTGCCGCTACCCATTTCACTAGCATTTTCTGTGCTTCGAATGCGCACAACGGGCGGTGTATGGCTGTCAAAAGCATGTCAAAGGCATCGTCACTAGCGTAGTTGTTTGTGTGTGTGTGTGTGTCTCACAGCCTTTTTGGATGGTGCTACAATTGCAAAAAACTTGAGACAATCGAATCAAACTCATTCGCCTGAAATCATCGACGTGTAAAATTACGAGATAACATTGTTAGCTGCCTGTCCTTCTGTGAGTGCTGTGAGTCCTGCGAGTCCTTCGAGTACTTTCGAGTCCAGGGCCATTCGTTGGAAATGTGTTCAGGATTTGAAATTGAATCGCGCAAACGCTTAAGCAAGAAATCAACGACACAAACGACACCCATCGACGACCACATAAATGTCGAAATATCCCAGGACACGACAGGACATTGGACAAAGGACAGCTATAAAACCCAACCCTACACTACCCCTCTCTCTATCTCACTCACTCACACTCCTGCACTGCTCTTTCATTCCTTTTCAATATCCATCTCCATGTGCAACGGCATTAGTTCTGGCATTAGTAGTCATGACACTACACATTCCCAAACTTCTGTCCATCAGATTTTTGAGGTTTTCATTGTTGGTTAGTTGAATTCTGTTGTTTGAATTGCCAGACAGTTAGAGTCGAGTTGGAATCAGTCAGCTTGGCATTTTTGAACTGGCTTTGGACTCGGTTTAATTGGTTTATCCTTCCTTTTTTGGCCAATCCACAACAGTCACTCATTGGGAGATATGTGTGTGTAGAGTGTGTTTTGATCCCTTTCATTATTAGGACCATATGTGTGTGTTGTCTGCATGTGGTGTAATTAAGTCACATTGTCGAAAATGCTTCAATGCATTAGAAAGATACAAATTAGGCACAGATAGTGCCATCAATAGCGCATTAATTCCAATTGTATCTGATCTTTGATGCAGTTAACGAAGTGAGTAATGGAATGGCTAAGTCTGATCTCTGTTGGATTATTATAAATGCGAAATTTATTCAGTATTTGAACTTTATATATGTTTTATAAAACATATTTGCCATCTAAGAAAGCTGTTTATAATTTCAAACGGTATCTGCTTAGTTTACTAGTTTCCAAATGGTCGCTTAATTGTCTACTTCGATTTTAACTCTTTTAACATTTTAATGTTAACATTTTTAGCGGTTTTTCTATAACAATTTAAAGGTTTTTTTTTCAAATAAAGTTGTATATATCTTAAATCATTCACATTTCTTATAATTTTCACATTTTACACACTTTCAATCTTTACAAACATCCCAAGATAAGTCGCTAATGTACATGTGTCTTCTGTTACCTGAAATGTTACCTATGTTACTGTTAACACTTAACATGAGTTGCGAGTTGTGACATCTGTAAACTTAAATGTTACTTATGTTAATGTTAACATTGAAAACTTTACATGTTAAGCGGTTTTTCTATAACATTATAAATGTATTTTCTGAAATAAAATTGTATATCTCTTAAATCTTTCACATATCCTATCCTTTCAGCTTTACCGGTATCCCAAGCCAAATCGTTTATGTTAAAGTGACTTTTGTTAGCTAAAATGTTACTCATGTTAATGTTAACATTGAAATGTTAAAATGTTTACCGGGTTTTCTATAACATTTGGCATGTATGTGCTTAAGCAAAGTGGCTAATGTTAATGTGACTGCTGTTAATGTTATGTTAACACTTAACATGCGCTGTGAGTTTGCCAAGCAGTTCACTTCTTTCTCCGTGGCTCTACTACTGTTCTTTCACCTGAAGACAAAACAGCTGTCTCTTCTCAGCAGATTGCCTGTGTCTCTGCTATTCCCAAAGCGACTTTCGGTCGCATCGGGTAGACAGCATTATAATCATAGCAATGTCGTTTGGTTTATAATTTGCTTTAGCAAGTCGGGCGTGTATATACGAATATTAGACACAGATGCAGGGAGTACGCTTTAAGCCAACTTCAATTTTGGGCCATGTCCAGGGCCAATTTCCAAGAAAGCAACTCAAGAGAGCTCTTCTTTTTTTTGTGATGTTAACTTTTTACGCTTGAAGCGACGTTTGGTGTGCAGATACTCAGTTCACATTTCTGAGCGAATGTCTCACTACCACAAGCACTACCAAAGGCCCCAAACCAAGTGGCAAACATGACCAGAGGTTTGTGCTTTGGCCACTTACTCAAAGCTTCGTCTCGTTTCGTTTCGTTCTCTGCTCTGCTCGTCTGCAATTGGGATTCCTTGCTGCTGCTGCTTCCTTGTGGCCACCCGGCGGAGCTGAGCTGGCTAACTGGCAAACTGGCAAACTGGCTGTCGAGCAAGTTTCGACGCTTTTTATGCTCTGCTTCACTTCTTTTTTCTGTTTAGAACTTGTTGTGCTGAGAAATCTGTTTTTAAGTTTGAGCAATTTAATATTTTAAGTCTACAAATTGTTGTTGCAAAGGATTACTTTCTGGGTGTGCATTCTAATAAGCTGCTAATTGGTTGCCAACTCAGACGATGTTGTTCTGCTCTGCCCTAACTAACGGGGTTCTATCTCTCTCTCTCTCTTCCTCCCTGTTCCCCTGCTGTTCCCCCCTTACATTGCTTTAAGGCACAAATGCTTTTAGTTTGAAATTTCATTCTGCGAAATATAAATTTAATAGCTTGTGCATTTGTCTTTTATCAGCTTCCCCTTTTTTTTGGGTTTTATTTTTTATATATTTAACTTTTTAGTGAAATTTACTATTAAGCTTTTCCATCACTTTAACATTTGTTGTCTTTGGCTGCCTTAGGGCTACAAATTTCCAGCTGCTTTCTGATTTTTCCGCTGCTGGCAAAAATTTCTAATTATTGAAATTGATAGCCAAGCGTTCAACGGGCTGATAATTAGTTTTAGCTGATGAGTTATTTCATTTTTCTACTTTCTTTTACGGTGTGAAAAATAGCATTTTTAATGGCTTAGAGTGTGGGAGGTGTTGGCTGTAAAAGGCAACTAACTTTGAGTTAGTTATAGCTTTAAGCATTATAATAACTGATTAGTAAAGGTAACATAAACCTCTTTGGCTTCATTTTAAATAGAATTTTATGAAGTTTATGCTTATGTTACACTTAGGTAGGAAAGTACAGCATAACATAGACAAATTTATGCTTCAGTGCTGCGTCTTAAAGCACTTGATTTAATCATTTCATTAGATTTTTATGCCAAGATTTCTGTGTTGCTTTTTTTTGGGTTGCTTTTCAATGACAGCCACAAAAATGCTAGTAGTCTTACAACTATTCATTTGGGTATTTACTGTGCTTCTATTCACCCTACGATGTTTACACTGTACATCCTTTTTCATGCTGCCTGCACAACAAATGCTGTCTCATC
Organism: Drosophila acutilabella; assembly: GCA_035046005.1. NCBI lineage: Eukaryota > Metazoa > Arthropoda > Insecta > Diptera > Drosophilidae > Drosophila > Drosophila acutilabella. The sequence goes on along the minus strand of JAWNOK010000024.1, from coordinate 5,782,979 downwards.
AACATTTGACTTCAAAGGAGTCATTTGCACAATACTTGTGCTCGGACTTGGCTTCGGACTGCGTCTTCCCTCTCTCTCTCTCTCTCACTCCCTCCCTTTTCTTGTACTTTTTCGATATGTTTTCTTATTGTTGTTGCGCGGAAGTACCGGAAGTACCGGAAGTTCTGTTCATTATGTCCTTGGCAAACAGCAGCGTGACAGCACTGGAGCTGGAGGCAGCGATGAACTGTGATAAGGGGAGAAAAGAGAGACACAGTTTTTCATGGCATGTTGCAGCTTGGACTTGTCATTGCTCTGCTTTGACTTGTAGGGAAAACTGCATGTAATCATTAAAGAAAATGCCAAACTAAATTTTCCTGCTCATCGCTTAGTTCTTGTTTTCTTTGGTAAAGAAATGAACTGAATGTGCATAACAAATACGTAGACTGATATGAATCTTTTTTTGGTATCTTTGAATAGGTAATCCGACGTTCGCTACAGGATTTCCCTGAGGCGGCTCTATCAGCAACTGACTCGGATTCGTATACAGTTTTCTGGTGTGTCTTTTGGCTGGCACGCTCATTGATGATTGAAATGCGATTAGGGTCTGAGGTTGAAGCTGAGTCTGAGCCTGAATGAGGCGTCCAGTCAGCCGACCAGAGATTTGGGCATTGGCGCATAACAATGCGAATGATGAGGGCAGACAGGCCAAAAACACAGTCATAAGGGGATGTGATAGCAGTAGAGAGAGAGGGAGAGAGAGAGAGAGACTGTACCATACATAAATTGATGATGTGCGGAGCGAGCAAATCAGCTGTGTTATGGATTATATAATCTGTACGTTGATTGTCTGACAGTTTTCTGTTTTGCTGTCTTTTTTTGGGTTGAACTTTAATTTCGGAAGTTAATTGGCATTAAGGTTTGAGTTCGTTCAGGCTACAATATAATTATTGGTGCCGCGTAGGGGTAGGGCTTGAATTTCCTCTTTTCTTTTAAGGATTTTTGAACCTACTGACCGCTGTTGTCATTGCCAGCTAAGCGGCGGTTTAATTATAATTGAAATTCTTTTGTGCAGAAATAAAAGCGGCACAGGATTATGCACAAAGCTGTTGAAGAGTGCCGCCTGCCAGCGAGGGTTGCTTGAGGAATGTTTATACATAAGTTTAGAGGTAGAAAATAAATAATATAAGTGAAACATATCATAACAAAGTTTCTTTAGTCGCCAACTGATTGATTGTTGTTATTTATTATGTCTGTGTGTGTTTGGTAGACCCTTTGGGCCACAGCTACAGCTACAGCTACAGCCACATAAAGTTGTCCAGTCACCTTGACCCTACTCAAAAGGTTTAAGCCCGAAAAACCGACTGGGCTAATGACTAGCCATAAAATATATCATCATTAAGCAAACTGTATCAGCTTACTGGAGTTTCTAAACTCTTTTTACCCACCGTACCCCCTTACCCAACCCTTTAACCCCCTCGAACGTTACTCTTCTAAGCCAATTAAATGTCAATTTGAGCCACATTTTACATTTCATTGCACAAAAACGCGCCAAAAACCAGCAAATCGAACAACATCGCGGTCTGACTTCCAAGTTCATTATCGTCTGCCGATAATCAGCGTCCCCGTCCCCGTCTCCTACTTCGACTCCGCCACTCTGTGAAGCGTGTGATATTGACAGCCACAACAGTCACCCCCCTCCCACCGTCCATGCGCCATTGCTGCCCCTAAGCCAAGTGGAGAAACACATAAATCATTTCCAGTTTGAGACTTGGAGGAGCACAAGTTGAATTTCATTTATTTCGCTTTAATTTCTGATTGAAAATCTCGGAGCGCAAAGCGAAACATGTTTCGGCAATTAATTGGTTAATCAACATGATTAATTTGCATGATCCGAGCGCACGCTTTGCCAGTTGCACTCTCATACCAATAAACTCTATATAAATTATTTAAAAACTCGTATAAAAATTGTATTTATGTAAAGGAAATTGCCAAGGTGCACAGTGAGGCACCGTGAGGCACCATGAGGCACTGTGAGGCACCGTGAGGCACCGTGAGGCGAGCTTAGCCGAAAAACCTGCTTCAAGTGTTTCAACCTTAAACGAGTTTACATTGTGAACTAGTTGATCAGTAGGCTGTAAGTTAATCGCTTTTAAATCGATTAGTTAGCAAGTGCTCAGTTATCATTAATGTTTATTATTTACTATAAAAAAATATTAGAAAAATATGAGAAGTAAATATGCTGAATTTATTTTAAATACATAAGATTTAGATTAAGTTCAAGTGGCGCAACCTTAGGCAAAAAAAGCAATAAAAAATTATTGAAAAATGCTCTGTGATAGTTTAAACTCTAATAATTGTAAAACAGCGGTTAAATGAAAATTTTTAAACAAACTACTACGATTCTGGCCCATTTTCCTAATTAAACTTCTTGCAATTTTATGATATAAAATTCTCTATGTACATAACTTATCTCAATTATAGTTAGAACTTAGATTTACCGCATATAAATTAGTAGCTACATATCAGATTGCCAGGCAACTATAATTTAATATTGAATATTTTATCAGCAGTATCAATTTCAGAGCCGTCTCGAGTGTGAGCTGTGGCCACAGGCAAAAATGTCAATGAAACCATAAAAATGTCTAAGGCTGAAAGACCGACCGACTGACTGTCCATCCGACCGTCCATTTGGACAGACAAAGGACGTTTGGACAGCTTGGATGGACGGCTCAATAAATGGCAACTGTTTGGTTCGCTGGACAATGGGAAAATGTGAGAAAAGTGAGGAGAAAAACGTTGAATGGTTTGTGGGTCGCTTGCTGGTCAAACGGAGCGTATGCGCTATGTAATAGAGGTAGAGGGTGTATTCGTTCTTCTTGTTGTTGTTGTGTGTGCGTGTGTGTCCCAGTTGTTGTTGTTATTGTTATTGTTGATTATGATGATGTTGATGTTTATGATTGCTTTTGTTGCTGGCAAATGTTGTGACAAGTGGTCAAAATGGCGAGTTGTTACCAACAACTTGTTTGACACGTTCAAATCGAGGGTCGAGGTTAAACTTGTCATCAGAGAATGATTCTGCACTACTCAATCTACCTCTCTCTTTATCTAACCCTCTCTTTCTCTCTGTCTGTTTTTAGGTACTTGCTCTTTCACAGCGATTGCAATTAAAATATAATTAAATTTAATTAAACTGGTATTAAGTATCCGCCATGTCGCACAGTCAGCCCAAAAATTACTTGTCAAAAATATTTGCTGCGTCCTCGGCACCGCCCACATGCCCACACGCCCATCGGCAACAATAGGCTTCATGAATTTTACGCTCAAGTTGCTCGGCATGAAAAATTCAAAGAACAACAAGAAGAAGAAAAGCTGGAAAAACAAATGGAAAAAGTAGGCAAAGAAAAAGCAGCGCAGGCAGCAAGCAGCTAAAGAAAAAGCTGGAAAAATGATTGCGTACGGCTGATAAAAAAGGGCAAGTAGAGTCGAGAGTAGTGTGGTTTAAAGAATACCCTGTTATTCAACTGGTATTTACTATCAAATACATTAGTAGTAAACAGTTAGCAATAACTAATCCATCTATTAACTTCAACTTTTCATTAAAACTTCTTCTGTTAAGTCTTCAAATAATCCTCTTTTATATTTTCGTAGAGTTCTGTAAATATATGCTCACATACTCCCCTTTTATTTTCAGTACAGGGTATAATACGAGCAGTAAAAACTGAGAAAAAGGCTCTCTAACTCAAGTGAATAACTGAGTGAATGACTGACTGAATGACTGTTTGTCAGACTGCCAGTCTGTCTGTCTGTCTGTCCCACTGTCGAAAGGGGTTGTGCGCCTTTTGGGCTTAGACGTCTGCTTTATAGGCGCAAATGTTATACAAAAATGACACTTCATAAAAATGAAGACAACGATAATGATTATGATGATGACAATGATGATGATGATGACGCTGCGTAGACCCTCCCCTTATGATAATGATGATAATGTGAATGTTCTCCGCTGTCGGTCTGCTGTCCCACTCACACTCTCTGTCTCTGTCTCATTCGGTGACTGTGTGTGAGTGCTATAATAATGATTTCAAATGTTTCCAATGACTCTTTGTGTTCCTTCTGCCCTTGCTCTTCACTCCTCCCTCTCCCTCTCCCTGTCTCTCTCCACTTCATGCTTCATGCTGTCGTCATCTTTATCGTTGTCCTCTACAAACTGGCGAATTTACTGTATTAGGAGGAAAGAGAGCAAAAGGGAGACAAAGGGGAATGGGCACAAGCGAGTAAAGTGCAAAATTTGATGTTTTAAATTAAGTCATTTGCATAACGGGACCAAACAAGGCGTGGCTCCAAAGCTGTTGATACAAATGAGAAACGAACGAGAGGCGAAAGGAACCAAAAACATTTTTACTCTCGCAGACAAAACTGAGGAAGCAAAGGGGCAGAGAAGGGGGAAGGGGTACGGTAAGAAAGTAGGTAGGAAGAGAGGAACAGTGGGTTGACTGTGCACTCAATGCACTCATTTGTATGCAAATCCAAAACGAACCAACAAATCTAAGGAGTCTGTGCGTTTGCTTCATTTATATTATTATTGAAACGGAGTTTCTAACAATATCGAAAGCGCAATAATTTTATTTTGAAATAAATACATAAACTTTATGTGAGGGACTACCTTTTTAAGCATTTTTATTTGTAACAATTGAGTGCTATGATTGGAAATAACTCGATTTATCAACAAACATCTGAAGGACTAGTGCGACAAATTTTAAATACAAAAAAAAAAATATTAAAAAATAATTTAAAAAAATGAATTATTTTAATTTAACTTATGTGAAGTTTGAACTACGAAAAATTATTAATAAATAAATTTTAAAATAAAACAATTTAATTTAGATTTATGAAACAATTTAAAAGTTTTCCCGTTTTATGAATATTTTTTTGTGATTTATTTTTCTAATTTATTTTTTTTATTTTTTTACTATGTAGGACTAATTTGTAATAAAGCTAAACAATATACAAAGTTCTTGAGCTTTTAAGTAAATAGGCGTATTCAAATAGAAACAAATTTATAGTAAGAAATTACTCTGCATATAATATTTCCTTCCAACAGGCAAAGAAACCTTATAATTAGTAAAACAACAAATATGTTCTCATCCATAAAATTAACTTTAAAATGCCTTAGTAATTTAAATGCTTCTTTTTATAGAACTTTAATTGCTCTTTAATGTCTTTAACAGATTTAAAGTCCCATTTTTTTACTGCTACTTTAAGCTCTTCATGTTATTTCTGCATTTCCTTGGTGTGCCCAGAAATTAATCAGCTCAATCGCCGCAATTTGCCAGCTCAGCAAAAATCAACAAAAATCTAAACAAGCAACGGATATAACAATACATTTTATAGTCCGTACTTTGGACTCACTCTGTCTAACCCCCTTTCCTCCCCGCTCCTGCACTCTCTTCCCCACTCTCCCCTGTCTATTCCTTTGTCTTACTGTCTATGGTTTTAGATTTACTGCCTAACTTTTTGGTTAGCTGCGGGCTCATTCCAAGACACGTTTCGACAAAAGGCAAATGGCTCAAGTAGGTGTATTTTGCTTATGCTTGTACACCTCCTGCCTCCTCCTCCTCTCTGTTGTTGTTGTTTGTGCTCCAGCAATGCCGCATAATTAAAAAGTCAAGTGAAAAATCACATTTTAACGCAAATGGCAGCAAAAGCGTAGAGTGAATGTGAAAATGAATGAATGAAATTCTTGCGCCTGAAAGCAGACTAAAGTATTAAGTTGCCCAGTGGCGTAGGCAGAAGAGGGCTGAAGGGGAGTTGGGTGTGGAGATTAGGCGCAGTGGGGGAGGTGATGTTTGTGGGTGTGGCACTTGGCTTTGGCAGCTACACCGAATTGCGTCAAATGCAAATGCTTTCATTGTATGTCCTGGGAGAGAGCGGGAGAGAGAGAGAGAGGGGAGTGAGAACTGCAGGCGCCAGCTGCGACTCCCTGTGTAGGCAAAGGGCGGGGGCAGAGACGCCACAAACACTTGAGGCATGCCTCTACCTCTGCCACAGCCTCTGCCAGCTGGCATAACTGAAAACTGGCGGTTTTTCCTTTATTTTTTTTTGGTAGCAACAAAAGAATATCAAAGCTCTTTTCACAGCAAAACAAAGCGGTGAAGGGGTAAAGTGGGGGTTGGGGTTCCAAGCTAACAACAATTTGCCGTGCCACCAAAAAAAAAGGTGGAAAAAAAAGGCTGACAGAGCATTACAGGCATTACGTAATTAAATATTTAAAGTGTTGCTTTTGCATGCCGCCAAACGGAAAAGTTACCGACCGGAAATTCCTCCGCCTGTTTTAAATTGTTCTTAACATTTTCCAGTTTCATTTAGCGGATGCTTTAATAATATTATAACACAATTTAGTTTGGGCTTTTCCGCTAAGCCAAGTGGCTTTAAGCAGCTGAAAAGTGACTTAATTAAGCGGGGGAAATTTGTATTGTTAGCAGAAGTACAAGCAATTAAAATTTATAAAAAAAATTCAAGTTGAAATCAATAAAAAGGCAAATAAATAGGAATATTTTTGTACTAAGAAATTAAAGACTTTCGGGAGAAATAGAGAGAGAGAGAGAGAGAGAGAGAGAGAGAGAGAGAGTGAGAAGGAGAGCAAAACTCAGACGTTTTAATGTTTATTTCCAGCCTTATTACGGCTACTTTATAGCCAAAATGCCGCCTTTAACTTTAATTTAAAAACCTATAAACTTAAGCAGCACTTGAGTGCGCAGTAAGGGTTGTTGCGACTAACTCATACCCACTAGAAAAGCGTGTGGAGTGCGTTGGGGTAACGACAAGTCAATGCCTCTGTTAAGTGCTTGCAAATTTCACTTTTCCGCTTTACGCAGACATCTTAGAATTTTGTGTTTGAATTCGTAAGTTTTCCCTCTTTTACTTCTGCTTCTTCTACTTCCTCCTCTTCTTCTTCTTCTTCTTTTGCTGTCTTGAAATATTTTCACTTTTTTAATTTCATGCAAATTTTCTTTTTCAAGATTAATGTCTATGCTAAGAAAAAAGTTTTTCTGCCTTGAAATGCGAAATGAAAATGGAAAACGCGACTCGTTTGAATGTTTTCTGTTTTTTTGGGGGTTTTTTGTGGGCGTGGCTTAGGCCTAGCACTGTACAATTCTGTTGTTGTCTGTCTTTGTGTAGCACTTACTTTTTTTCTAGCCCAGAGAGTGGGTGGAAAGCGGGGTCTGAGGGGTCTGCAGGTGAGCCATGATTGACTTTAAGAGCTTCATTGAAATTTAATTAATGCTCATCCATTTTCACATCCGCATATTGCCAATTTGTGGAGTCTTTTTGCTACCGTTTATTGACTGCTCGTAACTTGGCTGCTTAACTCTTAATCCTTTAGCCTTAATCCAGCCAAACTCCAAGCTAGTCGAATATGTTTGGCAGCAAAAGTTTTTTAATTGATTTTGCCGTCTGCTTTGTTTTTTTTTGCAGTTCCTTTTCTCATTGTTGGCGGCTTTTCTTTTTAGCCAGTGATGCGAAAATGTTTGTTGCACGCTTTGGCGCTTTGGCGCTGCTCTTGACAGCGGCCAAATAAGTTAAATCAGTTAGTTTAAGACTGGAAGATAACTACGAGTTGTTGTTGGCAGTTTTAATAAATCACATTTTGATTTATTTGTTGACTTTGCTCAGGCCGCTTATTTAAAAGAGTTTTAAAGAATATTACAAATATTTCTTTAATAATCTTTGAATAAATTTATGTATATATTGTTGTAGGCTAGGCATCACACGTTCATACTCAATCAGCTGTCAGAATATAAGTATAAGTATAAGAGTACATGAATGTTCAGAAGAATGAAGAGTAATAAGAAAAGTAGAATGTGAGCGAGTGGAGTTTAGAGCAAATCACGAAGGAGAGCACAAGCTTTAAAGAAGAAGAAGATAAACGTTTGTAATTGAATAAACTTGTGAAATAACTTTTACTTGACTAGGTGAGAAATAAAAAAAAATTAAACTTGTGATTTAAAAAGAAATAAATATACACTTAATTATAATACTACAATATTATATGTTAGTTTAAACATTAATTTTCCCAACTCTTTGCATAAGTTTTCTCCAAAAAACATTCTCCTATTCCTACATAATCTGGGTTCTTAGCAGTCTTTAAAGAAATACTTAAGAGATAAATGAATTTTTTATTTAGTCTTTATTTTTTTTTTATTCTTTTGTTAGCTTTTAAAATTAACTTTTAAATGTTAGTAAATTGTTTTATTCAAGTTCAAAGTGATTAACCTTTACAAGGACTTTCTTTAAGCTTTGCAGCTAAAACCAACACAAAACAATAAAAGAAACAAAATGCAGCACAAGATGAATGAATCGTACAACTAAATAAAAACCACAAACAGTCAGACTCAACAACAAATCAGGAAAAACAACAACAACAACAGCAGTAACAGCAACAACAACAACACTGTCCGCCTTAACACTTAATGATGACAGTAAAATGACTTAAATCGCTGTCAATGTTGACACTTTAACAAATTTTTTCACTTACCGCTGAGGTAGGAGCAAAGGGGGAAAGCGGGGAGGTAGCGTGGAGAAGCTGAAGGAGATGTGAAGAGGGAGGAGGAAGAGGTAGAGGGAGACGAAGGCTGGGGACTGGGGAAACAAACGACGAAACATGGAAAATAATTATGCGAAATTTTTCTGCACACTTTGTAAATTGTTGTTGTTGTTTGATGATGTTGTTGTGGCCCCAGCAATGCCAAAGTTTGTTAAAATTTTGTTTATTACAAAAAAGCTGTGCGAGCGAGAGAAAAACTGAAAAAACGAGAGAGAAGACGAGTAAAAAACGAACAAAAAACGCGACTTTTTTTATGTTTTTGTTGCTGTTGTTGTTCACGATGATAATAATGAACATTTGTTGTTGTTGTTGTTGTGCCTGGCAGGCGTGTTCATTCAACCGCATATAAATCTGCAACAACTGAGCGACGGAGGCGTGGAAGGCAGCGGGGGCGTGAACGGGGGCCGGGGACAGCGAAGCTGGAGGCATATTCGAAAAAAATGCAGCGGAAACGCAAAATGCGACGAGCGAGCAACCTCCACCCCCGTACACCCTCTCCTTGGTATACCCTATACCTACCCACACCCCTGCCCCTTCATCCACAGCATATACACCCCGCTTTCCCCTTCCCCGCTGCCACTGCGAGATGAGTCCATGACTGGACACTGACGGGCAACCAGTTGATTGGCGTCAGGCACGAGTTGCATGCCACACAGCAGAGTCTGAGGCTGAGTTTGGATCTGAGGCTGCCAGCAGCTTTTGTTGCCAGACTCTGACCCTCTGCCCCACTGCTCCCTCTGCCGCCCCCTCTGCCCAGGCTGACCAGTTGTTGGCTGCCTGCGGTTATCGTTATGCAGGTGAGACTCAGACCCAAACCAAAAACTCTGACTCAGGGCCAGCGCCCTCTTCCAACACTGCTCCTACCCCTCTCCTAGTCCCACTCCTCTTTAATATTTATTTTTTGCAACTCTTGATAAAGCGCGACTTGCAACGCGTTGCGTGGTGGACGCTGACGCCCGAAACTGCAAGTTGCAGTTATTTTGTGGGCAGGGGCTGTAGGGGCAGCGAGGGAAGGTAGAGGCCAGCAGCCAGCTGGGCATTGTAAGAGGGAAGCGGAAAGTGGCTGAGCGGCAATTGCACAAGTGAAATGAATCTCGCTGCTGATTTACATTTTTCATAAATATTGCGCTACTTTTGAGTTTATAGGGCATATTGGTTTACTTAACAAATATGTAAACTTTAAATATATGACAGTTAAATTTATATACCTCTAAAAAAAAAGGTTTAATTGTTACTGTAAAGAGTTTAAAAGTGATCTACACTAAAGCTAAATAGTTTAAATAAAAACTGTTTGTTGTAAAATTAAAATATATAACTAAATAGCAGCAATATTTGTTTAATATGATTTAATCATTGAATTATATTGAAACATTTGTAAGTTTTAGCTATAAATAAAGTGTTTATTTAAAGTTTACCAGCTGTGCATTACTCTTAAAGTTGGTAGCACTAATTTTAGTCTATTTGTTAATACATAACTGATTAAATCTTTCTATCTATTAGTTTATAAAATGGATAACTTTTCTGTCTTACTTTTAACTAAGTTTAAATTTAATAATAAACGAACTTTCTGAATAATCACTTAGTTTACGACTGCCCTGAGTCCAGTGCCGTCCACTGCTCTTCCAGTGCCCAGAACTGAAAGTTCACTACAAAATCATCAACTGTCGTTCACCCACAAGTCAGCCACTTTGTATGTGTTCCCCTTTGCTTACTCTCCGCACTTTCCTCTCTCTCTCTTCTCTACTCCTCCTCGCACTCTCTCGCTGCTTCTTGTAATTGAATTGTTGCTGTTGTTGTAATTGCTTTGCTACCGTTTTTTTAATCAAGCGAGGCAAAGAGCAGCAGCTACAAGTCGCTCCCCTCCCCCGACTGCGCTCCCTTTGACTGGGCACTTAACTCCATTAAATATGCCCCCCTCTCTCCCTCTCTCCCTGTGCCCACTTTCCCCTCCTCTACTTGTGCTCCCTCCTCGTTTGTCTGCCAATTTCGCGTTACCAAAACGGGTTTCTTCTTCTTCTTCTGCTTCTCTTTCCTGCGCTTTTCTCACTTGTTTTCAATATAACTCGACGCACATTTCTGCTGTCGGCGCGTATTAATTTCAATGTCCCACTGTCCCCCCTCACGACCCCTCTCCCTTCACCTCTAGTGACCATCCGCAATCCGTTTTTGGGCAGTTCGCGCGTGCGCTCGCATTCATAATGAGCAGCGTTAAGAGTCTTCCACCTTCACCTTCTTCCACTTCTTCTTCTCTTCTCTTCTATCTTGACATTACGCATACGCCGCGTTCGTCAGCATCGTGTCGCCTCATGTCGCTTCATGTCGCACCTGTCGACGTTGCACGGTGCATGCGGCATGCGGCATGCCGCGCACGTCGCCTGTAAATAATTCATGTTGACAACTATTTTAGCTTGTTTTACTCTAGTTGGTCACGGGCCTGACAATTTCAAGTAACCGCTGACAAATCGAACGACAAACTGCAAAAACGATTGACGGCGTATTAAATTATGATTGACACATTGACTGACTGACGTAGGGACTGATTGATGGGCTGACTGGCGGAGTGTTAGCTTAAGACTCTGCTGTTTGTGTTGAAACTTCTTATCAGTCACTTGGATGTTATTGAACTCCTCGATCAGTACATACAACTATCTACCAACTCAGCCCCTACAGACACAAGTCTTCCTCAATTGAACTCTTTCCACAACCCCCCAACCCTTTAAATGTTTTTAAACCACTCACCCAACTCTTAATCATTAACAATATTTGCTTAGGCACACTTTTGGCTGCTTTCTTAGCTGTTTTAGCAATTTAAGTCGCTTACCTGCAAAAGTCAAAAGAAAAACATGTTAATTAAAAAGTCTGTTAAGTAGAAGAAAAAAAAACTTAAGCCAAGTTTGCAACCAATAACAACTTTATTTTTTGGCAAATGCACAAATCATGTCTGCCTTTTAGGCCAAGTCACGCAGATGAACCGAAAGATTGCAGATTTCTAAAGGGTCCAATTGTTCACAGATAATGAGTTAACTCAGTTCAGGGCTGGCAAATTGAGTAACCAGCTAAGCAATTGTAATCAAATTGTTTTTAACGTGAAACAAGTTAATTAGGAATGTAAAAGTTAGTAAAATAAATAAATATAAAAGGTAAATAAAATATAAATGTAGAATGATTTAAATCATTAGTTATGTCTGCAGCTTTCTAGTTAAACAGACTAGAGCCATAATAAATTAAAAGTCTTAATTATTGGTCTACTCTCTAACTAACTGGTTAGAAGATAAACAGGGAGATTAATGGATTGTGGTACTAATCGTTGCATAGATTAATCGACTGATTGATAGCTTGAGATTGTTTGGAGATGAATTAAGTTGGAGGAAAGTTTGAGGTAAATGACTTGAGAACTAGGTGTAGATATGAAATGAAGATCAGTAACTTATAGCTAAACTTATTCTATCTTTTTGTCTATCTTTTTAACTAATTAACTATCTTCCTATCTAAATGTGTATTCATTTTTCTATCAAACTTAGTTTATCTGTTTATACATATCTAGCTAAACTTACTCTATCTATCTATCAATCTTTCTATCATTCTATCTATCTTTCTAACTATTTTACTATCTATGTTCCTATCTAAATCTGAATCCATCTTTCTATCTAACTCACTATCTATTTATCTATATATGTATGTACGTTTTAAACTATCTTCCCATCTATATGTGCATCCATCTTCTATCTAACTTTTTATCTATTTATCTAAATATCTAGCTAATTTTATTCTATCTATATATCTATCTCTATCAATCTATTTATCTATCTAACAATTAAACTATCCTTCTATCTAAATTTAGATTCATCTTTCTATCAAACCTTTTATTTATTTATCTATCTATCTTTCTAACTATTTAGGTATCTATCTTCCCATCTACATTTGCATCCATTTTTCTATCAAACTTTCTATCTACTTATCTTTCTATCTTTCTAACTACTTTTCGTTCCTTTCTTCACTCTATAAACACACAAGAAATTAACGCATTAATTTGCCAAGTAGCTTTGCAGCCCTGTTCCTACACACACACACATACAATTACTTCTTAACAATAACTGCAATTAAACTTGCAAACGGTGGACCCCAAGAAAAAAAGGGGATTCCCGAAACAAATGCAAAACTTTTCTAATTAAAATCGCGCACAAGTTTTTGGCGCCGTTTGCAACATTCAAAAATACTCAAACGATTCATGAATAACACAGTGAATACATATAGATTAATATGAGTGTGAGTGTGAGTGTGAGTGTGGGTAGGGGGAAGAGTATTCGTTAAGCGACTTTCGATTAATGTTTTCTTTTTGCTTGTTTTCAATAAACATTTTTAGCGCTTGTTTTGGGGCACGTGTCACGCGTGACACGCGTGCCAGTGGCAGCTGTTGCACGACACGACACGAGACGAGACGAGACGCGAGTTGAGATGTTGCGCGGCGAAATTAAGTTGTGTGTTGCAGCTTCATTATTATTAAATTCTAAATTTATAGTTTTATTCACAGTTGTTGAGCGCACAAGGGCCATGATGATGATGATAACAATAATGATGATTAAGATGATGATGAAGTTAATGTTGGTAATGAATAAGCCAAGTCGCGGCAACTTGTGTGCCACAAAGCGTGGCAAGTTGAAGTTTCTGCAGAGCCAGGACGCGTCTAGACGCGAAAGAAGGAGCAGAAAACAAACATAAAACGAAGAGCTCATAAAAGAGAGCAGAGGAGAACGAGTGGAGGCAGTGTGTGTGTGTGGCAACATTAGAAAGCCAAGGAGTAGAGCGAAGGAGCGAGAGGGGAGCGAGTGAGAAGTGAGTGGGTAGCGAGCGAGGAGCATGTTTTTCAGTGCCAAGCGAAATGAACTTAACGCCTCTTTAAACTCATGAAACATTGTATCCTGTCGCCAAATAAGAAGCAAGGAGCAAAGGCAGAGCAGAGGAGCAGTGGAGAAGGGGAGGTAGGGTGAAGAGGTAGGGGAGATAGAGGGGGGTAGAGACTCAAAAGGGCAACTAGAAACAAGACTTCAAAAAACAGCAGAAATGAAGTTATTTTCTTAGCCCAACGAGCGTTGCCACACTGTGCACTGTTGGCGACAGTCTGGCAACGCTTTTAAATGCTATGCGGCTGGAAAAGGTCGGAGCATTGGACACTACGTTATCAGGCGCAACAGCCAAAGAGAAAGTTGTGCAGAAAAAGTAAAGGAAAAAAAAAGCCAAGCAAAAAGGCGAGCACGTAACCGGAAGGAAGGAAGACACACACACAGAGGGAGACCGTGGCACACTCGTTCAAACACACAGGCAGACGGTGGCAAGCGAGTTTTACAAGGGTCGACAAATATGAGGCTAGCCAAAAAAGAGGACTCAAAGGACGCCCGGCAAAAGAAGGCGCTTTAATGTGAAAGTTGCACGGTGCCCGGGTGCAGGGGTTGGAGGGGACTGGGGTGCGCGCTCGGTGACGCCCTTTAATGCGCTACCCCCTGCAACCCTCCGCACACTCCGCAGCTCACAACAGCCGCTGTTAACTTAAATATTTTATGGGGTGTCAGCATTGTCGATGTTGGCGCGATTGTCTTTGCGCCCCTCTCTCTCTCTCTGTGCCTCTCCTTCCCTCTCTTTCACATACCTCCCTTGTGTGTGTGTGTCTTTATCGTGTGCTTGGCTTGTCTTTTGTGTTCGAGGCTAAAGTAATTTCAAATTGATAAGCATCGCTCCCTGACTGACGACTGACTGTGCTTGGGATTTCAACTGAAATAGGGTTTGAGGTACGGTCTTTGGGTTTTGGGTTTGCTGTGGGGTGTTTACTGTAAGGGGGTGTGCAGTGGGTGAGGGGAGAGACATTGTATTAAACTGATTTGTTCCATGTCGAAATCGAAGCAGGCAAACACAGCCAGACTTTCAGACTTCTAGACTTTCAGTCTTTTTTTTATACTTTTTGCCATACGTCGCGCTTTTCAAAGTCAATTGAAATTAAGTAACAGATTTTTGTGACTTAACCTGGCACTTCCAGAATGGGGAAGATGTTTATAGGAAAGAAAACAGTTCAGTGACATGGGCGGTTGTATGAGGTGTAAGGGTTGTGGTTTTTGGATAGGATTAGTTCCGAGAAGTTTAGAGCGTGTAATTACCTAGATATTCTATTTCTAAGTAAGAAAGGCTATAAAGGCTAGAGGGAGTGAATTGGAAGAAAAAGTGAGACTAGAAAAAATTACACAAAAAACTATAGAATGAAAAATTAATAAATAAGTTAATATATTTTAAGTAAATCATAGAAAATAGTTTGCAGACAGCGTAAAAAGTATGAAGAAGTATTCTGTATAGTTAATTTAATATACAACAAATAAGAGCAAATAATTAGTAATGAGAGTTAGAAGAAACTTTTGAGTAATAACTAATTTTTACCACACAAACTTTTAATGAAACTTTTAACGGGAATCTGCCCCAATTATCTAGAGATATTTTTATAATTTAAAGAAACTGCTTTGCAGAAACCGTAAAAAGTATAAAGAAGGATTTTATACAATTGGTTTAATATACAAAAGCCAAGAGAAAAGAATTATGAATAAGAATTAGAAAAATCTAATTAAAATGGAGATTTATTCCACAGAGAGAGACAGAGACAGTTTCAAGTAAGATCGGTCCAAAACCATTGATTAAGTTTAAGCATATTAAATAAGGGGATTTTCAGACTTTTCAGCACTTTTCGACAAACATATGTATAAGATTAAGTTAAGCTGCATAAACTACACTCTTATTTCCACATATACCCCACCAAAACCGCTTAAAATAGTTATCTACATTAAAAAACTTTTAACTCTTCTACCCCAAAATCCTTTGATTGAATTCTCCCTCTTTAAATAACTGCTAGACACTTCCCCTCTTATGTTTATGCTGCCCCTTTAATCAATATCAATTGCTAACTCCGCACTTGAGTTGCCAACATTTCCTAATACAAAATTCTATTAACTTGCTCTGAATATTACTTTACACACCCTTCAATGCCCTAACTACATTTTAATGCAAAACTGAAGCTAATTATGTTTGTGCCGTGTGGCTCCAAATGCGCATAATTAATGAGAGTTTATATTTGTGCAGCTGGCCCCCAACAACAGAGGGTATCTGTGAGTCGGGGTCCCAGGCAAAAGCCGCAAGCCTGGAAAAGCCGTCAACAAAAGCCAACAAAACACAAAAGTCTTGGGTTTAAATTGTATAAAACAAATGATATTTATGCGGCAGGAGCTTAGAGTGGAACTAGCAACTTTAGTTAGTGGGGGCGGTAGGGGTGTGGCAGGCTTAGGGGGTGTGGCCTATCGCAAGTCGCTGATGTTTGTGCAGACAAAAAGGCATTTAAATCTTATTTTGACATAATTAATGACAGTTAAAAGCAGTTGGCGGCTTAGCAGGCCACGTCTAAAGGCTGTTGCACATTTACATGACACTCGGCCAAGTTTTTGGCCATGTTTGGGGTGTGTGGAGGGGGGTAAACTTTGTTTGCAACTCGACTGCGTTAAATTTATGACATTTTACGCATTCGTCTACTTAGAAGAAAAGTAAACACAAAACGAGTTTAACTTCCAATTTGTGCAGCAGCTGCCCCGACAGCCACGCCCATTTCTTGACAAGCAAAACAGACGCGAGAGGCAGGAGGCTGTGGCACAGACTGTGGCGCCTTTTGAGGTACTTGCAAGTCGTCGCATGATTAATGCAATTGCCTTTTGTAATTGCCACATAATTTATTGGCCAGGCCTCTTTTGTAGTTAATAATAATACGCATACGCAGCGTGTTCCAGCTGCAGTTGACGACTTCAACAGCTGCCGATTCGTGTTCTGATTGTGATAGCGAACGTCGTTGTCAGACTATGCTATCAAGAGTGCTCAAGTCTTTCACTGCTGCTGCACTCAGGTCAAGAGAGCAGAGAGAGAGGGGGACAGAGAGAGAGAGAGGGAGAGAGGGAGAGCGAGAGAGTTGCACGTTTAATAAACTTATGCAAATTTTGCCTTTGACTCTGAAGTCTGTTGGGTCTGCAGTAAAAGTGCTTATCAAGTGACCGGTGAAAGTTAAGCACACACAGAGTGTGTGTGGTGCGTGTGTGTGTAGCTAGTGTGAGTGTGTGTGTGTGTGTGTGGCAGCCCCTAGGAGTGCTCAAACTAAAGTTTGACTGCAGCTGTTTAAGTTTGAGAGCCTTAATTGCATTTAAAGCTCAGTTACAAGTGCTGTCAATAACATTTAAATTATTACAATAAATTAAGAACACATATGTTCAAATGACAGTTAAATAACAGTGAGTTAGTCGTTAGCTTTAAGGCTTATTAACTCTAAGCTCTAGAGTTCAGATAGAACCTTTAACTTACTACAAGTCTCAGCATTTAAATATCAATCCTAAAGCTGAGTCTCTTTTTGACTGCTAGTCCAACATTGCTGACTGGCATAACTAAATAGTTGCAGTCTCCAGTTACAGTTAATAGCTGTCTACTTGGCTATGCACTTGGCATTCGATAGATAACAAAACTTCCGTGTAATGCAAACCGTTTTAATCTTTTAGCAACCAATTGTGTGGGCGTCTACACGTAGTTTAAGCTATTCCTTTCGAAACCTTTATCACTGCATTCTGCACATTGTTTAGCCCTCAATTGAGAATGCCAACCGAACTGAATCCCCTTCGCCTACGCCGCAGAGATTTAAGACTCGCGAAACAGAGAAAGAGAAAGAGAATTCAATTGTTGCTGTAATGCGAAACCATTGCAATGGCATTGAGCATGGGCATGAGAATGTGCTGCCTTGGATTTGAGTTAGGGTAAGAGGGTCTCCGAGGTTGTAGGGCTGTGAAGCTGCCACTTTGGCTGGCCACTCAAATGCAACATGGCCAATTAATTACGCAACAGCGTGGCAGAGACTCCAAAATCGTTGCTTTCGAACCGCAACATTCAAGCGTCTAACCCATACACAGGTCTCAAACCTCAAACCTCAAACCTCAGACCTCACCTGGTCGACGTGGCGCATACGTAATACATTTTAAAATGTCCCCTTGCCAGCTGAGAACAGCATAGTTAAAGTTCCTTTTAAACCAATTAATTTGCATAAATTATGTTGGAGTGTAAAAGTAGAGAGGGTGAGAGGGAAAGCGATAGGTAACCAGGTGTGAGAGCTGCCACAAATTAAAGTGCTTACATCGGAAAAGCGCGCCTCATTAAAATTAAATTAAAAAAGTTCCAATTGATGCAATAGT
Source organism: Drosophila acutilabella (assembly GCA_035046005.1). Classification (NCBI taxonomy): domain Eukaryota; kingdom Metazoa; phylum Arthropoda; class Insecta; order Diptera; family Drosophilidae; genus Drosophila; species Drosophila acutilabella. Next base: position 5,765,150 of record JAWNOK010000024.1, on the reverse strand, counting down.
CGCTAGAACTCGCTGTGCCTTCTACCCTACCCTACCCCTCTACCTACCTACCACCCTCACTCCCCCTCACCCACACTGCCCCCTCTGCTTTGCATAATGACTTTGCCCAATTGCAATCGTTGAGGGCGCACAACTTTATTCAAATTTCATTGCCCGCTTTTGCAGTTTGCAGTTTGCATTTTAATTTTGGTTGCCCCACTTCCGGTTCCGTAGTGCAGCACAGCGCGGGAACGTGCTAATCAGTAACTGTTTCCGCACCGTGGTCTGCTTGCTATCGTGACCTCAAGATTAATGCTGTCATTTCACAGTGTTGACATCTCGTGCGAAATTCAACGCGGCACAAAACCTTCCTCAAAATTAGTTCAGCTTTTTTATTTTATACCGAATTTAAGGTGTTTATTTGTTACTCTATTCAAGCTTTAACTCTCTTTAATTAAGCAAGTTTTAAGCTGCTAATAAAAGCTAAAAAAGGTTTGATTAAATCATTGAATGCTCTTGATTTATTTGTCTAATGCTTCTTTTGTTCTAAACTCTTTGCTCAAGTGCTACAATTACTTTTATAGAGTATGCCAAACTCGTTGCCTTGGAAACAAATTTCTTTTCTTTCATTTTTTGAGTAGTCTTCGCTTTTTTGCACTTTTTTGGCTTTTAAGTAACTCAATTTGGTGTGTACTTTTTTGTGCTTGGCCATTTGCCAGTCAACAAAAAACTTTGGCGACACTCTCCCTCACCCCTCTCCTCCCCTATCCCTCCCATTCTCTCTGTCTTTCTCTTCGGCTAATTGTCCGCTTTTCGGTCCATTTATCTTGCTTGTCTTCTCTACGTGTGCACTTTTAATTTGAGCATTCCTTTATTTATAACGTTATTCACTTCATTGCACTTCTTTTCCCACTTCTTTTTTCCCCCACAGCTCATTTTCCATTTCCATTTTTCCATTTTCAGTCACTGTCTGGTTTTCCACTTTGAGGCTTTTGTCCGTTCTTCTTGCTTCGTTTTTTTTCCTCCTTCTTCTTCCTGTTTGTCCTTTAGTTGGCTCGATTCGTATCATGTCACTAAATCAGCACAAATTGCTCCACTGATTTATAAATTTTGGCCAAATGCCAGCGATATAATCTGATGGCTTGAAGTTTTGGCTACTCTGATTCCAAAAACCTTTTGCCTAAAAACAAAATAAGAGCACAGAACCTCAGAGTTTCTCCACTGACCTCTCTCTCCTAGGCGCATTTTCCTTTATATAAATGCCACTAAATGTGTCATTGTGCTGCATTGTGCCTGAGGAGTAACCTCAATGAGCTAGAACCTGCTACATTATAGTAATATGTAGAGGTTAAAATACCTCAACCGCTGTCTGGCTTAATTTATATTTCTATTTAGCTTCTTCTGAGCACTTGATTGTTTTATGTAAAATAATTATATTTATTTACAGCCTGCAAAATGCTATTAAAAACTTTAATTATGCTATTAAAACACAGCACGAAAACATTAAAAAACCAACTCACAGCCTTAAGCGCTTCATAATGCAATCACAATCTATTCTCGTTGATTCAGGTTCCACAGCAAAACCGCATTTTGCAACAATTATGTTTTTTAGCAGCAACTACAACAGTTGTAACAACTTCTAAATTTACTTTCCAAAAATTTTTGTTGGACGACCTTCAACAAACTAACCAACTGGCAAAACCAGACAAAAAAACAACAAAAGCGACACAAAATTGCATAGGAAATACAGCACAAAATTGCAAAAGAGTAGGAAAAATATAAAGAGAGAGAAATAGAAATAGTAAAACTAAAATCCAAATAAAATAAAATGAAACAGAAATAAAATAAAATAAAATAAACTCAACTAAAGTGAACTGAACTGAAGGGGAATGCAGACAAAGTTAGAAGTCAGCGGCTATAGCAGCTGGCAAATGAAGTCAGCTACAAACATGGCCAACAGCAGTGGGCAGTTTGGTAGTGTCGTTGTGCTAGACGAAAAGATATTCTAGGTAATAAACTGTTCTTAGACTTTATAAAATCTATTTCTAAATTTATAAAAAATAAGCTTAATAATTAATCCAAAAAAGTAAAGTTTGAAATAAAAAAAAAAAAAAAAAAAAACAATTTTAAAATCATTTATTTTTGTTGAGGTCCAATAATCATCTTATTCAGTTTTTAAGTAAATAAATGAGCTTCAATAAACCATTTCTACAGGGTATACTAGCTGTTTTAGCATACTCAACTAACCCTTCTATCAAACCCCCTTCCTTTCACGTAGGGTTATATGCCTTAGCTATGAAAACGGTTTTGATTTAAAGGATCTGCTTCGGGCTGATCAGCTGGGCGGTAGCTAACCAAGTTTATGATAATTGCATTGGTATTGTGATTTTGGACTTATCGATTTGTGTGCATCGAGGCCTTTGCCTTTGCTTTTAACTTGGCTTTGAGTGGCCGATTGGGCGTGGTCCAGCTAGGCGATGCCGTTGCATTGATAAGTGGGCCAAGTGGCCGCCAAAGTGCAGACATGCGGGCCAATTGTAAGTATCTTTCAATTGAATGTCCCACCGACACGCCCCTCTGTTCAAATTGGACCTACAGCTATTCATGTCAGCTCAGCTGACAGCTTAAAGTCACGCAAACAACCGAAAAAAAACAGTTAAAAACCCAAAGATATTTTCCTGTTATATATTTATTTTAATAAAATATTTGCTCTTGTTTATTTTTGAGCACGTTGGGCGCCAAAGTTTGGCAATATTTTCAGAGTTTCACACAATTGAAGTGACAAGCAGTTCACCCTCATTTTTATAATATTTCTTTTTTATTTTCTGTCTCGAAAGGGGGTTGGTTCGGTGGGTACGGTGCCGATTCCCGCATTTTTCCACATGGTTTGCGACGTATTCAAAGCACCGCACGGCTGGCAGCCTGTTGAGGTGCCCTAGGGAGCAGCGAGGGGGGGAGGGAGGTAGGGGAAGTATGCACAACCAGGGATGCCTGTCACCGGAAAGCAATCAGCAATATAATCGAGTAAAGCTTTGCCTCTGCTTGAACTGTCAGCCTTTTGGGGTTGTGACATGTGCATAAATACTACAACAACAGCTTAAAGTTGAAGAACATAAGTTGAAAGAGATTTTATGTGGCTGTGAATAGCGTAGAGCTCTCAGAGCAGGTTTGAATTTTGATAGCAGCAAATAACTCAGATTTCAAGTGCAGCAATTGAACCAACAGGAAATCAAGGAAATTTCAAAATAAATTATAAATTTTTCACATTTAAAGCTTTAAAAGTAAATATACCCAACTAGAATCCCCAAGTCTTAATTCTAAGCTCATTTATTTCTTAAATTTTTGCACACACCTTCCATAAAATTAATCATAATTCACCGCTTTATATGCAGATTAAACGACGCTAGCTTTAAACCTTTGGCTATCTCCATTTATTATGTTTTATGACTTTTATTTTTGCAACTCCCGATGATTGCATTCCATAAAAAAACACACTTCAAGGTTAGCCACAATATTTCTTTTTCTTTATTCATTTTTTTCTTCATTTTAATTTTTGTATTTTTTTTTTTGCAATTTTTTTTTCTTGTTTTGCTAATTTTGCGTTTCTGCGAATTTTAACAAGCCACAAAATGAAATTAAAAGTGTGCAAAGGTTGCGCTAAGGCACCGTGTATTTCTTGTTGCAATTGTTTGGTGGTTGTTAGTCGTTATTATCTAATTATTAGGTATATAGATGCAAAAGTCAAGGTAACTGCAAAAATTATTCATTCTTTTTTTTCTGTGTCTTTGTAGAGGAAGCGAAAATTGCAAACAAAGAAAAAACGCTTAGCACAGCAATCAACTGAAATAATTAAATGAAATTTGCTTTTTATACTCTCTGCAAGAGTATATTGGGTTTGTGAAAATGTATGTAACAGGCAGAAGGAGGCGTGGCAGACCCCATAAAGTATATATATTCTTGATCAGCATCACAAGCCGAGTCGATATAGCCATGTCCGTCTGTCCGTCTGTCCGTCTGTCCGTCTGTCTGTCCGTCCGTATGAACAAACAGATTTCAGAGATGGTAAGAGCTACAAGTTCGAGCTTGGTCTCAATCGATCACATATTTAGTCAGTCAATACAAGAATCTTTTTTTTTTCGATGCCACGCCCCATTCGCCCACAATGAGCAAAAAACTAGACACACCTCGGAAAAAATTGGTGTTTTGGGCGAATATCTCAATAACTATTGCACCTAGGATCACCAATTTTGGTATGGAGGTTCCTAGTGACAGTGTAAATGCATTGACATTTAAATTTTTGGACTGCCACGCCCCTTTCTCCCACAATTAATAAAAATTGTCCTCAAATTTCGTTCCGTTTTTTGGCTTTTGTTTATATAGTACAGTATTGTAATTAATAATTCGTGTGGAGACTAACTTTATCAAACTATCCTGAAAGGCGCATTGAAATCGCACGATAAACAAGAAAACTAGAAGCGTTACAATATTGATAACTGAATGCAATATCTTGTATGAGTGCAAGCGAAACAGAAACATACAAGCACATGTTCGAATGTTTTCGCTGCCTGTGTGGCGGCAGCGCTACCGCATTCGTATCAATGTATGAGTGCAAGCGAGATAGAAACATACAAACATATGTTCGAATGTTTTCGTTGCTTGTGTAGCGGCAGCGCTGCCCGCAGTCGCTGGCCGCGCTGAATACACACATACATTCATACATGTATATGCATAATAATTGTCTTTCGTATGTGTATTCGCATACAGACAAACAGATGTATGTTTGATTATGCTTAGATTGTTTTTGTTTTAACGTGTTTTAATGCAAGTACTATACATTGAAATATCTCTAGACCGATTTTAATAACTTAATCGGGAAAAAATGCAGAGAGTATACTACGGTCGGGCGTGCTCGACTGTACTTTTCTTTCTTGTTTTTCGATGTCTTGTTATAATTAATGAGGAATTGCAGGCAAATGAAAAGAACTGTTTGTGCTGTTGGTAATTGAAGTTTTAATTGGGGAACTACTTAATTTTTGGGCAAATTAATTAGTTGCTAAGTTTAAAGAATTTTTATTTGATTCAAGAAATATTTTCTAGAAATATATTGGCTTAGAAAATCATATTAGTCCCCAGCGTTGTAATTTGTACAAAATTTATATTAATTAATCAGAAGCCAAGTTTAATATACCATTTCCGTAGCCTCAAACCAAACGAATATTAATTTGAATATTCATAAACGAAAGTGCATTCATATGACTACTTATTCTACATATGCTCCAAGATATGTGGGCCCATCAAGTAAACAAAGCCACCGATCCGGGCCTGACTTGTGATTGGTGTCTGAAATTGAAACTGAGACTGCGACTGCGACTGGTTAGTGGTATTGTAAGTGGGGGTCCACACACACACACACTCACACTGCAGTGGAGTGACTCAAGTCGTTGGTTTATGAGCGGCATTTAAGCTCCGATAAATGGCATAATGTGCCCTCATAAACCGTGTGACGAACTGAAACGACCAAATGGTTAAATGCCAGAAATGGGCTGAATATTCCACTCAACACTCCACACTCCACACTACTCACTCCTCACCACACCAGTCCACTCAATTGAAATGTCGCATCCATGTCCGTGTCATAATAGGCGCAAAAAAATCGCTAGGAATATACACACACACAAAGAAATCATATTTACATGTATTTGTATATGTGTAAAAAATTTGTAACAAAATTGCACGAATGCAAAAGCAAAAGCAAAAGGAAAAGTAAACGAAAATCGAGTGCAATACGTGGAGGGAACAAGTTGATCCCATAAGTGCGCGTGTGAGTATGAATATGAGTACTGCTCTACATATAAACACAAGTGATGCCTTCGTGCTGAGTGCGTGAGCGTAGCGTGAGTGCTTCGTGCTGCACGTGAGCAGCAGCAGAGTAGACACGATTTAGGCGCACATGTTTCACTCGTGAGCACGCGCTCAACACTAACAACCAACGGCTGAGCTGTGGATTTGTCAACAGCAACAACAAGAACAAGAAGAAGAACAACAATAAGAACAGCAACAATTACTTAATACCCATTGTATTGCATTTCAAGTTGGCAAATGGAACAAGGGAGGGGAAAAGCACAAAGCAAAACGCGAAAGAATGAACAAAATTTCCGCACTGTTGGCAGCTAAAGTGCAAGAAGCGATTTTCAAATGGAACGCGTGCAGACAGGGAAAGCAAAAGAGAGAGTGGGTAGGGGTAGAAAATTTGGGTACAAGGTTATTTGGTTGGGGTTCGGAGTAAAAACAAGTGTCAGTTACACGATTTAAGCGTAAGAGCCAATATAGATGGGTACAAACTGATCGAAAGGGGTGTTAACAACAGTTGTAGCGGTCAGAGGGTTGCCAGAAAAACAGCTGAATCATATGGAGAAACATTCTATAAAGTAATGCCCAATCAATCCATCAATGTCCAAACAAAGCAGATGATTGGTGTTGAGAAGATGAATGATAACAAATTCTTTACCGGAAAATAAAATCTGATAACAAAAGTGCCAGTTTAATTAGCTTTTACTTTTGTACCTTAGGAAAACTAACAAAATTTTAATAAACTGAAATCAATTCAAGTTTCCTAAACAAATCTATAATCACAACTGTTATATTTGCCTAATGAATGATGTCTCAAACACTTGAGTTGCTTTCCCGCTGTGCTGATGTTATCTCAACTAAACTATAACTAATAAACTAATCACAAACTATTGAAGTATAGCGCAACAAAGTTTATAATTTGGTTATATATAAACATATATTTGACTATTGAAGTTTAACAATGTAATGCCATAAACTTTAACTGCTCTTTAATTATACGCTTCAAGTTGGTCAAAAAATTTCAAATGCATATAATTTGCATTTTATGTTGAGGCACTAAAATAAGAGAGAGAACCATAAAATCAATTTAATGTGCATAACGATATAAAACGACTGTCGTCGCACCCATTCTCTAGATAATGGCCAGAATTATGATACGAAATAGATGGAAACAAGAAGAAGAAGAAATACACAGAAATTAAGTTTAATGAACGGGCACAGCATGGGTCAGTTAAAGGGAGACAAGGAGTGAGAGAGAGAAAGAAACCAAAGAATATACATACGAGTATTTATAGTTTGATTTATTTCGTTTTATTTTCAGCACAGTGTACAGTCGTTGCTCATAGCTGGAGGTGCGCCTGTGGAGGTGGAGTTGGTGTTGGAGATGGAGGCGGAGGCAGTACGCCAACACACACAGCTACACACTCAAGAAATCCAAGTGTGATCAGCGGAAGTATCTCAGAAATAAATTGCGCTCTGCGTAATTACAAAAGGCAAAGAGCACTGTAAGTAACCAAACTGGGTTTATGTAGTACCTAATCCTTGAATTTAAATGCAGCATACTTTAAGGATATGTAGGATCTCCATAGATTTGTAAGCAACTATAACTATAAACAACTAACTCAAATATTGTTTTAATATTTATTATTTCCTTGCTTACTACATAAGCTTACACTACAAGGCACACAGCGCTGGTTCCCACCACGCAACACGTTGCCAGATTTATTCAACATATGCCACAGACTGCAATATCGATACAAAAATAGTTTTAGCTAAAAAAAAGCATTACACAAATTATTAAATGCTGTAGATTTTGCACAAAGTTTTTTGCTGACTGCCTGTTTTGCGTACATGTTTATACCCTGTAGAAAAAACAACACACTAAAGGTCGTGCTACACTCAGAGTACTCTTAGTAGACCAGTAACCAGTAGTAGTATAAGCAACAAAATTTGTATAATTTAGCCTATTAAAAAGTCTTTGATATTATTTTAAATTTATTTTAAATATCCTTATTAACTTTACAGGGTATTCCCATACTGACTTCCCCATTTTGGCCCCTACATAATTTTTTTGCCTCTATTTTTGTATGTTGCATGCAGCTGGCACTGCCAAGTTGCCAATATGTTGCACAGAATTATTATTATTATTATTTATAAGCACTGGAAGTTGCCAAGCTGCCAAAACTGTGCCAAACCAAATTTATTGCAGCTGAAAAGTTTCATTGCCAATTCTGCAAACTGTTTGCTGTTGTTTTGGCTTTTTTTACTTTTCTTTTTTCTCGATGGTGATGGAAAATGCTACTTAAACAACTTATCGGAAGTGCTTAGAACTTGTTAGCTACTTTCGAAAGATTGCCAGAAATAAAATGTGTAAGACCATTAAACGGAAACCCAAAACAAGTTTCAATCTTAAAACTTTTTTAATGAAATACATTTTTGGTTTAGCAATTTATAATTGTTTATAGGAGAAGGAAGAGTTTGTTTAACTGCTTCAAAAGGTATACAAATTTTTCCATTTTAAGATAATAAATTGAAGTATTTTCTTATCTCGGGTTGCAGCTACTGGCCAGGCAAAGTCTAATCGCATTTAAACTCCGTTCGTTTCACCGCGAAAACTTCTTAATCACATTGAGGTGACCATAGAGTTTAAACCGAAGCCCAGACCAAATTGTGGTCACAATTTCCACAAACAAATACCTGCAATCAACGCCATCTAGATAAAAAAAAAAACAAAACAAACAAAAAACAAATATAAACAAATAGCGCGCACATTTTTTTCGCTCCTTTTATTTCCTCACATTTTTATATGAAAATTCAGCAGTTCTAGGAAAAATGCAAAGCAGGAAAACAGTGGAAAGGTGCTAAAGAAGACAAAAGATGGCAAATGAAAGATGAGAAGTGGGAGCTGGAAAATGGGTAGACTCGTAACGAAGGCCGCGGAGTGGCCATTTTATTTATTGTTATTTCATTTCGACCGCAAATTAAAAGCTATGAATAAGAACGCCAAGAGGAGCAGCAAAAATCACAAACAATAACAAAAATTGCATGCAGAACCAGACTGGACATCTAGCAGATACCCTGTAGCATAAAGGGTAGGCAAAACTACAAACAAGTAACTTTACCAAGCAAAAATAAAACTTAATGAGACTTTTTCTTAAAACTATACCTTTCATGCCCGCCAAGCAACCAAAACTTTAACCATATCTATCGAAAGTATTGTTTGAAGAACCCTTTTCAACCATTTTATAGGGTAAACACAAACATAAAAAATAGAAGAGCTTACAAAAAGAGTAAAACATGCTGAAAAACGGAAATAAAAGCTTATTAAAGCCAACACATATAGCACGCTGAAAAGGGAAAAAGAAAAGTGGAAAAACAGGAGAAAAACAAAATTGGCAGTCGAGAGTTGGATCAGAGCTCAGCAAACGGAAGCAGAGAGCTGAAAAACAAACACTAAATCAAACATTACACCCAGCAGGAGCGAAAAGTGAAATGGCGTAGGAAATAAGTATAAAAATGTGTAAGGAAAAATTGTGGAAAAATCTCAAGCGAAAGCTGAGAAAGGAGCAGAGAACACAGAGACGAAAAAAGCATAGAAAAAGAAGGAAAGAGAGAGCAAACAGAAGCCAGAGAAAGCGCTTTTTTATTTGAGAGCATAAAGCAAATGCCAGACTAAAGTAAATATCAAGCACCCCTCGCCTACGTCCCTGTGAAGGTGGGCTGAAGACAAATGTGGGCGCCACCGCGACGTCAGCATTGTTGGTGTTAGTGTTGCTGTTGTTGTTGCTTTTCGCTGCCGGCATCCTTTTTGCAATATTAAACGTAGCAATGACACCCATGGGTGCTGCCACGCCTCCTACAACTCTCCCAATCCCCCCCTTGTGCCCCTTGGCATGCTGCCATCAGCGGGTTAAGCTGCCTGCCCATCTCTAGGCCATAGTCGGAGTTTGTGACTATGCTAGACAACTAAATATGTACACCTAGTTATATTTGTTGGGTGTCTGAGCAGCATCAGCGTCAGCATCGGCGTCGGCACACAGAGTGAAATATCAAGGGAATTAAAGACATTGTGCGGATTTTGCAATGAATGCTCCGCTGCTCATGAATAGCATTCTCTAGTACCCTCTGCTTCACTCTCCCTCTCTCTGTCCCTATAAACGAACTGATGTATGAATGAACGACTGAATGAATGACTGACTGATTGTGGAGTGAACTGAAAAGTGCTGCAGCAATGTTAGCAATTGAAGGGCTTCAATTGGTTTTTCGCATTTGGCAGCAACTTTTTTAAGAGGCAGTTTAAAGACTTCACTAAAAGCGCTTAATGAGCGCTCAATAGTTTTAATGGATAAAGCTGAGTTTTAAAAATAATAAAAATCGTTAGAAAAATATATAATAAATATATTTAGAATACAAACTAGCTATAAGAACGATTGAATTAAATAAATAATACATTTATTAAGGGCTATAAGCTTTATTTATATTAGTAAAATCTAAAATATTTTAAGTTATGCACTATATTTATTTTATTTAGTTTATATTTTCCTTTATAACTTTAGCTTAACTTTTAAAAGCACTTTTCTCATACAAAACTCAATCGAAATTTCTTTTAAATTCCCTTATTTAGTTGCTGAAAAACTTTGCTTTAAGCTCTTTAAGCCTTTGTTTGGCATTGTAATCCAGCAAAACACATTGATAACTTAAAGCTTACGTTTCTCAATCATGTTTGTGGCTCAAAATAGATTAAATTATAATCATATATAAGCACATGAATGTAAATGAAATTTAATATTTTGAGTTGTTTAATTAGTGCAAATTGTCGGATGCTTTTAAAGTAGCTGATAAGCTGTTATTGTTTGCTCTTCTCAATGAACCTTAAGACAAGCGCACATTTGAGATGGAAATGCTTGTTTCATCCATTAATCCAGTAACCCCCTTTTTCACATAACTCAACAGGCAGCAACAGCTCCTACCTTTCACTCCCTCCCTCCCTTTCTACCTTTTTCTCTGTCCCCTTTCTCCCTTCTCGGCCACTTTAAATATCAGGCATACCAAAAACCTAATCCGTTGCAAAGTGCTTCTGTTTTGTCTATGTGTAATATGAACGAGTGAGTTAAATGTATAACCCAAAGGCACACGACAAGCTGGCGTAAAGCACACGCTCACAGGGATAAGCTAAAGGATATACACACACACACACTCACACACACATACACTACATACACATATGTCTATATCTTCTTGTAGATGTGTTGCTTGTATTCATATATCGCATGTACCTAGCACACCCCGTGCCCAACCCAGCTGTCATCACAGGGTGCTGCCCCAGCCACTCCAACGACCATCCCTTTCAGACACTCTGCTCAGCTTACAACAATGCCAAATCGTGTGGATTTCAGTGCAGAAGCAGCATAGAATGTGGCAGTGAACTAGCGATGGCTGCGTGTCGTGACACAAGCAATAAAGGATTGTAAAATGAGTCGAGTAAAAAAATCAGAGGAGAAAATACATATAATATTAGTAATGTTTTCCCTAAGAAATCTAAGTTAAAGTTAGCTTTTACTTATATCACTTTAATCATAAATCAAGCCAAATGTAATTCCTAAAATTCCCAGCAACTTAAAAGCTTTAAACCATCGCAAACGCATTCATTTCTAGCAAAAACCTAAGCAGAAAAGCAGTAAAACTAGAAAGAGGAACTGAGCTAAACCTCAAACACACACAAAAAACTCAAATGTCAAAAGAAATACCGAGTTCCTTCATATGAGTAGAGTGCATGATATAGAGGAGCATTTTTTCCTATACGTCTTTTTTGAAAACGATGCCCGAAAGATGCACAAAGAAACGCTTTCAAGTCAAATTAAAGTCAAGCGAAGCATATTGATTATTTGAGGGGGCAAGTCCAAAAGAAGAAGAGAAAGACAGAGTGAGAGAGTAAAGTCGAATATCTGATCGGGTTCAAGTGGCAAATGGGACTGACTAACAGCTACTAATCTCAGCAATGGTAAATGACCGTTCGAGTGCTTATCAAATGTCAGGCGACAACGTGCGACATTTCAGGAAATACCTCAATATGCGGAGCTGTTATCAGGCAGTGTGGTAATCTTATCAGTAAGTGCAACACTTCACGCTGACAAATGTTAGAAGTGCATATATATTCTTTTTTTTTCAAACTCCTCACACCTCCATTGTGAGCAACAACAGTGTTTCGAAAACAAAAGAGGACATTGACTGCAGTTTACAGAGCATGACACCCAACAGCACCCTCGACAACCCATTCCCACTCCCACTCCCATTCCCATACCCTTTATCATACCCTACCATGACCATACCCATGCCCATTTCCACTCCCAAGCCCGTTCCTAGTTCCCTTTAATGTGGCGTAGTCAATAAAACAAATATGACAGCCAGCGGCGTCGGCAGAGAGGGGGCGTACAAGGCGGAAGGGGGCGGGCCAAAAGGCAACGTAAGTGTAATGATAATAAAAGTTTATGACAGCAGCTCACGAGCTTGTAAGGCTAATGTCAACGTTACAGAGTCAGGAGCGGTTTTGGCGTTGGCAGTAGGGCTTTAGGGCGGTACCTCCACAGGAACAAAGCCAGCAGACGACCACACCAAGAAGAAGAAGAAGTAGAAGCAGCAGCAGCAGACGAGTGCTCGGCCTGTTGCAAGTGCGAAAAGCGCTTTCATGCTTCACTGAACTTTTACCGACGCAATGAAGCAAGAATTTTTTAGCAGGTCGCTAAAGGTTATTACGGCATGTTGACAGGGTTAAATATTTGGATCACCAATTGCTTTAAGGCAGGTGCCTGCTCAGCATTCATAAGACCCCAGAGCAAGGGGTTACAATTACAAGATGCCAATGAAATATTTATAAGATTTTTCCAGCAAAGAAATAACCTGTAAACAATGAAAAGGGTTAAGTTAAACATAAGTATGCGACCAAGGGATAATTTTAAAATAATGTACAGCTTGATTAAATGCGGAGTGAAGGAAATCTGTAAGGAATTTTTGTTTGGAGTAATGCACTTAATTTTCCAGCATTTAAAGTGTGTAATGGATGTAAGAGGAGCTTAAAAAAGTCTTTAAATAAATTCTTTACCATATAAGAATTCATAAGATAATGTATAAATGAGGAGTAAATGGAGTAACTACTATTTATTTAGAAGAATGCCCTGATCTGACCTCGATTTCCAATCAAATCACATTTCTTAAAAAGAAGGTTCTCCATACTTAAGCTTACTTTACTTCTTTACTTACTTCTTAACCTTTTTTTTATGACTTGTTTACATTTATTTATACCACACAAGTTTTGCGCTTGTTGTGTTAACATAAATGGCTTTTAAAGCCATTAATATTTTGACCTGGTTCGTTTAACACTAGACCAACTGTTGACAATTGTAACCAGCGAAACAGTTATCGCTATTTCCACACACTTATCAAATTTCCATCACAAAAGCGTAGAATCAAGGAAGAATTTGGAAATGGAGACAAATATTTGTAATACTCTACAAACTGATCCCAGTCTCGTAAGGTAACACCCAAAAAAAAATAAAGAGTACATAAACTTTATTGACATTTTCGGTGTGTGGCATTAATCACTGATCAGAGTTGTGAAGGGACAAAGCTGTTGATAAGAAATGTGAACAATGAGAAGGCATTGTCAACATAGCACACCTGTTATCAGCAATCAGTTTTTCCCTTATCAATTATCAGTGAGGAAACACAGTTTTTATATATATTTGAAGACCATAACTGTGCGCTTTGTTTAGACTTTGTATTTACCACAACAATTGTGATTTTAGTCCTAGCAACTGAATTTAATAACTGCTAATTAAATATTTAATCGAAACTTAAATGCTAAAATTTAGACATGATTTGACTTCTAGTTGCGTGACTAACTAAACCAAAAGCAAAACAAACAACGACCACAACTAACAAACTAACAACTATGTAGTTTATAAATAATTCACACATTCATGTACACACACCGTAGTGTGTAACGGTTCATTGCACACACTAATAATTACATAATGAAGCCAGGCATAAGTTAAACTTTGCCCCACTGTAGCTAGCAAAAGAGTGGAGTAAGAACAGAGAACAAAGGAGAGTGCAAGCTTCTAACATTTAGTTCCATATTCCTAACTTCTCTCTCTCTCCCTCTCCTGCCTACCAAGCGGACAAGGCAGCAAAGCAACTTGATAGCCAAACTTTTGTGTTGATTGGAAATAGAAGGAATAGGAGGATGGGGTATGGAAGGAATTGAAAACAGTAACTGGACATACATAGTATTTAGAGGGAGAAGTTTATGTAAAGGAGACGATGAAGCTTATGCGAACACGAAGAGAGAAGAAAAGGGTGTGTGAGGTAATTATATTAATATTTTGTTCGAGTAACACAAGCAAAGGAATAGAAAGAAGATTGAATAAAATAGTATTCCGACTCCAAATAATTCAAGTTTTGATCAAGATCTAATAACAAAGTTTAAACAGAAGCAAAATTCTGAGCAAATTCGAAATGTATTTTATCTCTTTATCTCTTTACTATTACTACGATGATCAGTTATTCATGTTTTTTCTTAACAGCTTATCAGCTAAGTCGACCTAGTTTAGCTACTATTCAACTGCTTCGAGTTCAGCTAACATCAAACCCAACTGACTGAGCAACTAATAGGTCAAAGTTCCATCCCTAAAATAGCTTTAATATTAGCTCTAAATAACTTTAAACTAGTTATCCAACCCGTTTAAATGCTTCTATTATTTTCCCTTTCCTTTCCCAGCTTAAATTTCAGGCTATCTATTGTTTTGATCCCCCGATTTATTCGCTCCTCCTCTTCATAAGCCCAACTGTCTATCATTTGCAATTTACTGGCCATTGATTTGCTTAGTCGAAAGTCGTTTCTCAGGCAGCAATATGAAAATCCTATTAAAATCAATTCGCATCATTTATCTGGCTAACAGGAGGAGAAGGAGTACAGTTTGGGCCCTAAGCTTAATGCCAATCAAAATGCGGACTTCCAAGTTGATTTATGTTGACTCGATGTCTTGACGGTATGTCAGTTTTCGGGGGCCAGTTCGCAGAGCCCACTCAGAGATGGTCAGGAGCAAATAATTCGATTGTAAAGTGTTTACACAAAGCCTGCACCTATAGCTTAACTACTCACACACACATCTCCCATCTATTTCCCTCTAACCCACAAGCTGATTAGAGCCTGAGTAGTGCAGTCTAGTATTCATGCAACATGCCACACAATACACAGAGTCGGACTTGCCCCATTATGAATTCATATTCAATTACGCGTGCTGTACACAAAGTGCTGCTCGGGATCAGAGGTCATCGAGTCGGAGAATTTTGGAGCCCACAGTGAAGGGGAACAGGCAAGTGGGGTAGGGGTGGTGTGTGGTGCAGTGGTAACGGGGGTCTATAATGATAAATGAAATATTTATATAGCTAAAATACGTAATTAACTCAAATTATAATGGGGCGTTGGTCGTACAACGTGACCCTCCAACAATAGGCGTTAATATGCCAGCGCCAGTGCAGCAACAGCAACAACAAAGACAGACCACAAAATGTGTGTTTGTGTGTGTGTGTGTGTGCGAGAGACGAACAGAGGAAGAGGGGAGAGAGAGCTCGGGCGAAGTAGTGGGAAGAGGAGCAGAGAAGAAGGCAGGCAGCCAGCATGTTGAAATGCATGCTGAGTGTGATTACAACAACGACGACAACAACAAGAACAAGAACAACGACGAAGGGGAACACACACACCAGCCTACCTCTCTCTCCTCTCTCTCTGCTCTTTCGCTACTCCTCCAATCCCCCCACCTACCGCTGATTGCGCCCCAGTTTGACTGCGTTGCGTTCGGTCATTATTTACTCATCGATTGCTATGGAATGCGATGGTGCATCATGCGGCGCACGGCGCACTGCTACACTGTAAAAATTCTCTAACCATTATTCTAACTATGAGCAAAATAAGTTATACAAAACTGTAAGCTAAAGTTACTGGACTTATGCTTAGATTAACATAGCAGGAATTTAGAATATTTATAAAAAAAAACCTGTAAGTATTTTATACAAAAAAAAAGTATTAAAAATATAAAAATAAATTAAATAAAAGATAGCACAACATTTTAAAACAATACTAGCCCATAATTTATGGTTTTAGTTTGATTTTACTTACTAAAAATTCTGAAAAAACTAAGCCTTTAAGTAAATTAATCAACTTCTAAATATATTTTAAGTATTTGTTAATAAGCTATTTCTTTAAAAGGTTAACTATTTCGAATTAGCCTACCACTGACATTTCTAAGTTGCCTAATTTATTCTTTCTGTGTATTTAAAAACTTTAAGGAATTCGTTCTTAAAATCCAAATTCCAGTTTGTCCATTTACTGCATTTTTTGGCTGATCAATATTAGTTTTACGACAAAAATCTTAATTAAAGATTCGCTTTTTCTACGAGTGTACGCGTTTTTGGCGGTTCCCTCTACCCTGTGCCCCCTCCCTCATTCCTACACTGTGCGTCTGTCCAGCTTGTCCACTCCTGGTCCGTTGTCTGTCTGCACTACCAAACTGGCAACTGGCCACTGGCAACTGGAAACTGGCAACCGACTGCTAATAAATTCAGCAAAGCCAGCAGGTTGCTAGGCTTAAGCAACCTTCTTGCAGTACTTTGTGAGAGGAGTCTGGGGAAGGGGAGAGGGGCAGAGGGGAGCTGCACAACAATAACAAATCGTGTTGTTAACTGGCAGCGTCGTCATTGGCATACGCACGAATGCATTCAGGCAAAGAGACGACAACAAAGCAGTCAGAGAACGGAGACAGGAGAACTGAGAACTGAGCCCGATTCTGGCCAATGGTCACACTGTCCCACACACATACACACTCGCACACAAACACCAGTCTCTGCTTAGTATGCATGCTTCGCTTCGTTGACTGTTGTTGCTTTAGCTTCTGTCTCTGGCTCTGACTATGGCTCTGACTTTGGCCCGTTGTGTCTTAGGCCTGTTTCAAGACTTGGGCTTGGGATCTGGTCTTGGGCTTGTCATTGACCTCCACACACGCACACACGCTGCAATGTGTGGCCAATTGTAACTGCAACTCCCGTGCAATGTGCAACCCTTTGGCCAACCCCTCCCCCCCTCAACTCCAGCCCTGGTCGCCCCCCTTTAGACAATGTTGTGTGCGCTTTAATGTTTGGTCTGTTTGAAGTTGTTTTATGTTCGCTGGCCATAAAACTCAACTGAATATGGCCAACTACTGGCCGGGCCAAGGAAGGCCAGGCCAATACCCCAAGGATGAAGTGTTGATTATGCCGTGTTGCACTGCACAACAAGTTCTTATTGCTCTTGTGCTGTAATTTTAAAGCCAAGTTAAGTCCAAAGCATATTGTCAGCTGATCCTATTAGAAGTGTGTGTGTGTGGGTAGGAGTGTGTGTGTGTGTGTGTGTGTGTGTGTGTCTCTGTTACTGCCTTGTCCTTTGAGCTGCTTTGCCTGATTTTCAATTTTGGCCAAAGCAAATGGACCTTAACAAAATTGATAACTTGGCTTAAAGGGTTTCTCTGTTTGTTACAGCAAAGACTTATTGAGTTTCGTATAAATACTGAAAACATGCTCATAAATTGACTGTTAAAAGCACTTCAAAGAGCAAAAATTGTGTGCAAAAGGATTTTATTATATTTATTGACCTTATGCTCAGTATTTAAGTTGATTTATGCTTCATATTTTTCTTAAATAAAACCCCATTTCGATATGCTTAAAGTAACATTTACTTTAAAGTAAACCCCTTCCGATTTAATAGCCCAATTGACACATTTTTAAATGTAATTACCCTACAATTTATATAATTTGTAGTTAAGTTAAACTTCCTTCCTTTAAAGAAATCTCAATGATTAGCTACTCCAGCCATTTCTAAACACTTCAATAAATAACTACATTAAGGAACTTCCAGATTGGTTACAACGCTTCCTTCCAGAACTTAATTAGCAGTATTAGCCTAGGGGCATTAGCCCCTACTACCAGCCAAGTAGTTCGAGTAGTTTGTACCCTGTAAAGGGAAACAATTCACACGCTGGGTTCATTCGCAACTGTGGCCCTTTGGTCATTAACACCAAACGGGAAGTGGCAAATGTAAAGAGGGACAAGCTGGGTAAGGGGTAGGCAGGGAGAGACCTAGTCCAAGTAATACCATTCCCTACACAAGTGCAAATACTAGTAATGCTCGGCATAATGTGAAATGCAAATAATGTGGTTGCTTTTTCGGTATTACCTGTTGATACCTGAGCGAGAAGGAGAGGGAAACAGACACAAGACTAGGGGAAAACTAGTCTCAGTGCCAGTCCAAGTCCCAGTCGGTGTCTCAGTGTCCATTAAACAGTAGCCAGTGAGAAAGGAACTCGTAGATAGATGATATATCTGAGAACTGCATCTTCATCATCATTTTGTTCATGGCTCGCAAATTAGAGCACATTAACGCGTTCAGGCTCAAATATGCCTCATTCTTGCACTTACCTGTAAAGAAGCAGACAAAAGGTGGTTAAATAAGTAAGACAGACAGAGAGAGAGAGAGAGAGAGAGGGAGAGGATAACAAAGATAATTATGTAGATTAGCAAAAGGAAGTTTCTGTTTGTTCAAGAAATTAGCAAGGCGATACCTACAATATATATGTACATATACATATATATATTACTATTGTAACTGTTGACTAATTGGATGTGCCATTGTGACTGCCAGTGCCGCTCTACCCGCTTCTCAGCCTAGCTTACTTGTTTGGTCTTGAAACCCAGTTGAACAACCTTCAGCTGCTGAAGGACTTGCTGCACATGCCATTCAAGTTGTGTTCCCTATCCCTCTTATCCCTCTACCTCTTCCTATCACCTTCTCTTTCTTACACTCTTTGCACTATTCCCCAGCGGTTTAGCTAACTGGAAAACTGTGGTTTTGCTTTTTAAAGCCAAGACATGCGGGTCCAATGAATTCTTGAAGCATGCGAAAAACTTTGTTACTTTAAAGTAAATATAGTTTTGAAGAAACTCTATATAGAAAAGGGTTTCAATTTGAAACAAGTTAGAAAGATAGATAAAGATATATTAAAAAGAAGAACAAATTCAGCTTTCAAACATAGTTTTGGAGCACTAAACTTATAATCTTATCATGAAGGCAATTTCCAACAAACTTGTTCTAATAACCTAAAGACGATGTGTATTATCTACTATTTTAATCATAGTGGAAGTTTCCAATAGTTCTTAACTCTGTTAAATTTTTATAACAATTCACTGTCTATAAACTTCAAAATAAATAACATTTTTATAGTTTGTCCTAAAACCCTTTAAATTCAGCTTATACACATCACTTTTGCCTCAAAACTCTCATGCCTTATCTTTTCTTATAGTTATTTGCTCCAATGTTATATAGGGGATTACAACAAATATAACAGATATATCTTGATGCATAACTTGCAAGTCTTTCAAAAAGTTTCAGCACAGCAACAGTTACATTCTTAACCCTCATGTGTTTATGCAACTGACAACCGGAAGTGAACCTTCAAAAACCTCCAAAAAAGTTACCAAATTAATTTGTACACCAAAGAACTTATCAGCGGTTGATTTTCTCCACTTTTAAAGCCATTTCAAGAGTTCTTATCAAAGAAAAATATACGCCACGAACTGTGACGGAAATTTAAAATAATTTCTAGTTGTTTGAGTAGTGATAATACCGAAGGTGAGGAGAAATGGTCAAAAAGAATGTTAGGTTTAATGTTACGACTTGAAGCTCGAATGGACGACGCAAACCGCAAATCTAAATTACCGAGGACCCTGCACTAAATCAAATGCGTTGATGTTTGGAGGGGTAGTTGGGGGAGCGGAGGGAGGGGCTAACAACTTGAAAGGGAAACCCAAGAACGACCACAATCGCAGTCGAGTCGACTCGTTGAGTTGTTGTGGGGCAAGGTATAAATTAAGAGCGGCATGTGGCATGCGGCATGGGACGTGAGGCATGAACTGAATTTCGACTTTGTAACCCTAGAAGTGTGGAGACGACGACCAACAGCGACCGCATTATAGCGCCCTTGGGGATGATTGGAACAGGGCACGAAACAAAGCCAAGAAACGGACAAGAAAACGGGGGAGAAATACGGGAGGAGGCAAAGGGGAAAGTAACAAAGCTTTGACTACACTGTAAAGAAGTTTTGTAGAGTTCTATAGTAGTGTGAGTGTTGTATAGTATTGGGAACTATTTTTATCTGAATGCGAACAGTCTATTATAATTTGAACCGAAAGAGGTGGTAAAATAATTCAAATAAAGTAAAGTAAAATAAATAAATACAATAAAAGAAACCGAGAATCTAAGCAATGAATTACTTTATGTGTATTTTAATGAATAACTTCTAGGTTTCAATATAAATATACAGTAGAATCCGGTTATAACGACAGTCAAGGGATCGACTATTTTACGTCGTTATACCCGGTAGACGCTTTAAGCAAAAGGAGACCAAGGAGAAGGGAACCAAAAAGTCATCGAATTTACGTCGCAATAACCGGACGGACGCTTTAAGCGGAGTCGCTATAACCGGATTCTACTGTATATCAATTACGAAAAGTTTGTTTAGTGTATATTATTTTTAATTAAACAGTCAGTAACATAAAACCCATTTTTCCTATGGTTACTAGGCTACTATTCTAATCAACGACCCTTATTTTTGTCAGTGTAGTACAGCACATTGTTCAAAGCACTACAAACAGCACTACACTAAAATTTGTCTCGTTTTGTTTAATTTGCGTAGCAAGTTCTTGTCTTTCAACATTTTGTTGCATTGCTGTTGCTTTGTAATTAGCCATAATTCACTTGTGCCTAGGCCAAGCCAAAATGAAGCATAAAATATTTACGCACAGCCGTCAGCGTCGTCGAGCACCGGAAATATGCAATTTGACGCAATTTGCATGCGGCACCAACTTCAAGTTGCCAGTAGGAAAAGGAAAGATGGAGAAGGGTTATAGAGGGAGACACAAAAAGAAAGAGGTAAAGCGAAGGAAAGAGTAAAAGAGACTACACAATTGAACTGAATTGAGTTTGAACTAAACTGGACTGTGGAGACTTTTGATGCACTGTGGAGCACCGTGGAGCACTCACTGTGTGGCACGTGGTTGCATTAGGTGATGCAATCATTTCCGTTTTGCAGATTGCAAAATTTCGCATGCCAGAGAAATCAATTTCCGTTTTCAAGTCGGGCAAATGGGAGCATAACAGGAATCAAGCTGGACATCAATACAACATGGCATACAGTTGGGGAGGGGCGAACAGGGAAGGGGGAACAGCGAGACAGAGAGGTGGGAAGAAGGTAGGAGGTAGAGAAAGACAGTTACCGAGACAGTGCGATTTGTATATGCTGATGTAGGTACAGTTTTGCTGGTCATTCATTAATTACAAATGGCAACAATGACAATCGATAACGATAACGATGACGATGTCAATTTTCCAACGGTAAATGTCTGGCAGCCACCAAGGAATTTCTTCAATTGAGATTTTTTGCTAAAGGTTTCAAAATTTCAAGTCGTCTCTTAAAGTACAGCCAAGAATTCAATTCGTACCCCAAGACTTTCGGCTCTATATCCGAAAATTAACTAAAAAACAAGTAAGAAAGGCTACAGTCAAGCGAGCCGGCTGTGCGAGCCCTCTAGTGCGAATTTTCCTTAATTTTCGACCGATTTGCCCTATGGAAGATATAGCCTATAGTTGTCCGATCTGTATTAAACTTGGTAAGGATAGTTATAATGGTACCATACACATACTGTGTGAATTTATTCAGGATAGCTTAAGTCGTTTTCAACTTATGGAGTTTTCATCATTGGCGGGGGCGGTAGGGGGCGTAGCAAAAATTGGAAAAAAACTTAACCTGCCTGACATATAGACGGACATTCATTCCAAATTTGGTGGCTCTAGCTCTTGTAGTTTAAAAGATATAGGTGTTCATACAGAGGGACAGACGGAAATCGCTAT
Organism: Drosophila acutilabella; assembly: GCA_035046005.1. NCBI lineage: Eukaryota > Metazoa > Arthropoda > Insecta > Diptera > Drosophilidae > Drosophila > Drosophila acutilabella. The sequence goes on along the minus strand of JAWNOK010000024.1, from coordinate 5,743,327 downwards.
ATCGACTCGGCTGTCGATGCTGATCAAGAACATATATACTTTAGGAGTTCAAAAACGCCCCCTTCTGCTTGTTACTCACATTTTTCTTTGGACAAACATAATAGACCCAATAATCTCCTATAAAACATATACATTTAGACTCTTTACAACATAAATTTTGACAAATAATCAAACTTATCTCGTCATTTTAGCTTATCACTTCAGGAAACACATAAAACACGACAGAGATTATGAAAGATTATGGGTGTATAGGGATAAGTCTAAAACCCAAGAAACACTACAATTGGCCAGTTTTAAAATGTTAAAAGCTCAACTAAATACGCCGCTATTTTCGTTGCTTTTGACCACAAAATGCTGTAATGAAAACCTGTCCTGGTCAAAAGCAACAGCTGAAGTTCTGTAAGTAGAACTGAGGGGGGTCTAGGGGGCACTGAGGGGGTTGTAACAAGCGCAGCTGTAAAATGAAACACTAGGCAGACTGGGAGGGAAAGCAGAGTTGCCCTGCCAAGATGCTTATCGCCAGCCACGTCTCCAGTGACTCCAACCACTTTCCCGCCCCTTTTTCCTCACTTCCGCCGCTGTAGCTTTAACTGTTGTTGTTGTTGTTGTTGTTGTTGTTGGTATAAACATTTTCTTTTCATTAATTCATAAAGCATATTTTTATTGAGTGGCAACACATGAGAAGCAACGTAGCAAGAGCAGGGAGGGGCAGGGACAGGGAGGACTGGGAACTGCGACCGTGTCTGGGGGCAGGGCCAAGAGACTTGCCCCCAAACGTTGTGGGGGCATTAAAAAGTTGCAGTAATGGAAATTGTTTTGTGAAAATTGCGAACTGCCTGGCAATGGGCAACAAACAACGCCAGCTTGTCAGACACCCAGCAGGAGGGGGAGGGGTAGAAGGGGTAGTGCTGGAGAGGAGGGAGCACTGTGGTACATTTTAAAATGTGCGAGAATGTGCACCAAAGTTGCAAGTGGGTTTGAGGCACGCTTCGTTTACCACCGAGAATTTCAAATAGAATAAAAGTTACTTCATGTTGTTTAATAATAATAATTTTACTCTGCGGCTTTCTTGTTGTTGTTGTTGTTCTTGCTCTTCTTCTCTTCCTCTTTTTGTTGTTGCTGTTTGAAGTAATAAATACTTTAGATGATAAGCGTAGTTATGAGAACCGAGTCGATTTGGTAAAAGTTTCTTTTTTAAGGGGCTAATTCTCATTTAAAGTTTACAACTGAATTCAAATTGTTGTTATGGAAATTACACAACTTAATGGGTTTTAAATTGTTAGAAATATGTTAGGAGTGGCTAAACTAAACTAAATAAAATAATACCAACTAAATACTTTGTAATTTGGTATTTAAACATTAATACAGCAAATTAAATACTATTGTAAATTGTAAAAAAATCTCTTTGATAAACTTTAAATATTTTAGACGTGTAAATAAAATAATTTAATAGCCGTATGTAGACTTTAAGCTACTTACATGGACTATTTTTAAACTAAACTCTGTAATAAATGTATAAAAACTTTAACTATATAATAAATTTTGTATTAAACTGTAAAGTCTCTTAGTTTTTAATGCATATAAATACTCTTAAAGCCCCTTCCTACATAGTTTTTATAATCTTTAACTGCTTTCTTGTCTATAAACTTTTAAAACGTTTATTGAAAATCAAATTGTTGTACGCTTTAGTGCACAAATCTTAACGACTTATCGCATAATTCAGCGATTTACACAAAACTTAGTCTTTAAAAGGTTTCCCAGCAGATGATATGGTATTATCTTTATGAAGAAACCTGCATATTGTTGATTAGCTTTGATCTTCTGTCGGCATTTCTTGTTCTACTTGTCAGACTCTTCAGGTCTTCAGACTACAGTCTTCTCTGCTCGTCTCTTCCATCCTCATGGACTGTTTGGTCTAGACTCTAAAGACTAGAGTCAATACATAGCACTTATCGCCTTTCTAATCATTATGCAAGCCGATGGACAAGTGTTAAACAATCCGAGTACAGAGTGCCAAGTATCGAGTACCCCAGTGCAGCCCAGGGCACCACAGAGCACCCATTTCCGATTCACTTTGAACGGCAACAATCAAAGAGATACGACCGACAACTCTGAAAGATTTGGACAGACGTGAGAGGAGAGTGAAGAAAACTGGAAGTGATTGAGTGACGGAAATGGCAAGAGCAAGAAATTTACCGTTAATCCCAGGGACAAACTATAATTTTAGCCAGACTAATTATAATCTCATTCTAATTAGACAAAACTGCGTCAAAAGATGCCTCAATGCACTTTCCCAGCACTTGGCTCCACTTAATAAGGAAATCAATTAATAACAAGCGAAGCGGCTAACAACAACAACAACAACTGTAACTTTAGCAACTACTTTTAGCCAGTCTAATAGATTTGAAATTAAAGTTTGCCGCAGTCCACAAAGTGAGGCATAAGAACGACAACAAGTTGACTACAAAACTCGGCAAAAAGATACAAGTTGATGATGTTAATAATGATCTGGATGATAATGATGATGACAATGATGACTACATGGCAATGCACTCGAGCGACAACATGGCAGGGGTTCGAGGTGGACATAAAAAACTTCCGTAAACAGAGCCCGAAAGCCAAAAAGCAAAGTCAAAGCTTCCATTCGGGCCAGACAACATTTCGAAGACGATTTTAAAATTAGAAGAAGCAACAACAACAACTAGCCAAAAAAAAAAAAGTAAAATAAAATAGAAGCAAGGAGAAAGGCAGATAAAAGGAAACAAGAAGGAATATAAAAGACAGCAGGCGACTTTAATATACCCTTTACTTTAGACTGCCTTTCAGCTGTGGAGTTAAAAGTTGTGATAGTTTCACTTCAAACTTAAAGCAGTCATAAGTTAAGATACATATATAAGATACATTTATATTATAAATTTCCTTTCTTCATTAAAACACATATGCCCCTTCTGTACCATTAATGGGTATAGCAAAAGAAATGCCAAATAGAAAATGAAAATAAAATTGTCTATCGCAGCGTCGTTTGGTGTATTTGTGGATATAACAAACTGGGGAATACGCGTCATATAATCTAAGCAGAAGATGCAAGAGCAGCAGAGGGAGAGTGGGGAGAGCGGGAGTGTGGGAGAGAGGGCATGTACAACGAGGTGAGCCGCCGCTTGGGGCCAATGCAAGCGAGCAGAGGCAATCAAACAACTGAAGCATGACAACTTGAGGCCAGAAGCAAAGCCAAAGCCAACTCCAAAAGCTGAAACTGAGGCTAAGAGAATTGTGTCCAAGAAATGCCCCCTCCTCACACCCCCTCCCACCCCCTACCCCAAGCGGCTTGACGAGCGACGAACGGCACATGACATAAAAATTAAATAAACAAAATTATGAAGCGGGAATCATGTGGGGCCCCCTTAGATAAGTGTAATGTATGAGGCTTATAGTGTGGAGTGTGTAAGGTGGAGTAGTGCTGGGAGTAGTGCTGGGAGTAGTGCTGGGAGGTACGCCTGTTTGGGGTGCATACAAATCAAAATAAACATTTTGTGCCTTTGCCGCTTGATTGGGGCATGCAACGAACTGTTGTATTTGTTAGATAAACAACGAAGGGAGTTTTTATTGTTTGCACTACGACGATGAAAGCCAAAGGCGGGAAACAACGTGGAAATGGTAGATAAATGATAGAAAGAGCAAGAAAATCCTACAAAGCCTACAAAATGATATGAGGAAAGCAGAGAGCGAAAAAAGTAGTAGAGCAACTAAAAGGTAACTGAAAGATAACCGTTGTGGTTGGACACGGCAAGTGCAATCAGCTGTTAAGTGAAAACATGAAGAAGGTAAACAGAACTAAGATATACGATATAGCCATGGCAATAATATGGCTAAAGGATCAGTCATTTAGCCGGGTTAAGGGTGAAGTCTATAAGAGAGTGGGTTGGTAGTTTGTAGTCTGCGAGTTAATCTAAAGTGAGTGCAGCGAAAACGGTAGAATGTTAGAAAGAAGAGGGGGAACTAAAAACAGCTTAAGACAGAGGGTATAGAAAATGTGTAAAAAACTGACGGATATAAATTTAGAGGAAATACTTTCTGACTTTTAACGGAGCTTTGGTAGTAGTACTGTATACAAAAATTAAATCAAATATTAATACATTTTAATACAATTTTTTTTGGTTAAATACTACATTTTTTATTTCATTATTCATTTTAGTTTAACTCCTTTAAATTCTTCTAATTTTTAATACTATTCATTTACAATATACTCTCTAACTGATTCCTTTTCAACACTACTCATTTTAAATCTACTCCATTAAATACTATTTTGTTTAATACTTACAATTTTGATTCTACTCCTTTAAATACTACCTTTTTTGATAATATTAATCTTAACTCCTTTCCATAAAAAAACTAATTTTTGCATGACTATTAATTTCGATTGTACCACTTTTAATACCATCTATTTCAAAAACTACTCAATTTAATTTTACTCCCTTAATTACTACCTTTTTTAGTATTAGTAGTTAAGAATCTGCTCCTTTGAATACTACTCTTTTCAAAACTTTTCTGTTTGATTTAACTCCTTTTAACACTACGATTTCGAAAACCTACTCAATATATTTCTACTCCTTTAAATACTACCTTTTGTAATACTACTAGTTTTAAGTCTGCTCCTTAAAATACTACCCTTTTCAAAATTATTCTTTTTGATTAAACTCCTTTAAATACTACCTTTTTAAATACAACTTACTTAACTGCTACTACTCTAAACACTTAAAAGACACCTTTAAATACTACTACTAAGAATTCTATTCTTTCAACAGTCAAACTTAGCCATAATTTTACATTCAATCACAACCCGCTTTTCCTTAACCCTTCATTTCATTTTTCAAGAGGCGAATAAGTTTCCTTCAAAGCTGTTTAGTATAATTTTCAGTACATTTAGACAGTTTGTTTGCTTAATTCGAAAACCCTTTTTTAGCTTCTGGTCAAATTATTACAATAAACCCGAGTTGGCTTGTTGTCTGTTAACTGTTTGCTTTGATTGAGCCCTCGAGCGTTTAATACACTTAATGTTATTACAATGACAATGGAATTCAATAAAATTTGCTTTACTTCCCCTGTGAAAAGTATCTAACGGATGCAATGCACATACACAAACTAAAGATACATAAATATTTATGTAGCAGGCTAAAAGACTATTGTGCTTTTATTGTTATATAACACAAGCGTATGAAATAAGTTAATTATATTTACAAATTTTCAAAAATTATGCGCATACACATTTATATAGATATTTTAACTGTTTTTTTAATTAAAAACTCATTAAAGTCAAAAGCAGTGCTGAAAACTGAATTAAAGTGAAGTGAATTCTTCGTTCAATGAACTTTGGCTTTGATTAATGCAAACAAAAACAACAAAAAAACGACAACAAATAAATATAAAATATACATAAATTTATTTACAGCAACTGTTGCAGTCCAGTAGCTCGACAATCTCCAGGGGGTAGGGTAGGGTAGCGGGGGGGTAGGAGTAGGGGTAGGGCAACACGTAGAGTCGGGTCTATACAAAATTATATATGCTCAGAACTGATTAGCATTATTGTTTCCGCCCCTCGATGTCTGCTACCATATTCTTGCTGCATTGTATTAATAAAAAAAAGAATTCTTTTTTCCGTCAGCGAATAAAAATAAAATAACAAAATAAAAAAAGAATTGAAAAAAGAATTGAAAAAAGAAGAAGCAGCACACGCGTCAGGCGAAATGCAATTTAAATTTTAATGTGCTGCCTTTTAGCAAATAACAAAAAAAGATGTGATATAAAAAATAATAAAAATTAAGATAACAAGCAGAGCATACTCTAGCGGAGTAAGCTAGTAGCAGTGATACCCTGTAAAGGCTACAGGTCTGAAGGGAAGCCAAGTGCAAATTTTAAAGGCAAAAGAAAAAAATTAATAAGAAAATAAAAATTTAATTTAAAAATATTAAAAAATAAATAAAAAACTGTTTATAAAAATTCACAAAAAATACAAATTTAATTTAAAAATATATAAGAAAATTTAAAAAATGTTAAAAAAAATTCATTAAAAATAAAAAATAAAAAAAATTTAATTTAAAAATATATTACATAATTTAAAAAATGTCTATAAAAATTAAAAAAAAAATGAAAAATAAAACAAAATCAAAAATGTAATTTAAAATATACTTAAATATTAAAAATGCTAAAAAAATTCATTAAAAATACAAAATTATAAAAATGTAATTTAAAAAAATATATTATAAAATTTCGAAAATTTACATAAAAAATCAGAATGTTTTTTAGCTTATACTTAAATTAAAGAAATATAATTTTAATTATTTATTCATTATTAATGCTTAAAAAAGTGCAAAAAATATTTAATTCTATTTATTTTTAAATTTTTAAAATTTAAAAAATAGACTGCACACTTATACCCTTCAAACAGCTTATTACAGGGTATGTGCAAAATGTGCACACATGGCAAATGGCTGTAGTAGAGCTGAGTTGGTTTGAGAACTTGAAGAGTTGGAAAACACAGGGGCAGGGGGTATTTGGAGTGGGGGTACTACTGTTTGGGCCAACTGACTTGCCAATTGCATGCAATTTCAGGCACATTGTTGTAACGGCCCCACGGCCCAAACATGTGACCGGGCCCAGACTTGGTAACAACTGAAAACCCGGCTATAAACTCAAACCAAGTTTCAATACACGCACTGACGGCATTTTTTTTTGCCTCTTTCTTTTTTTTGTATTTTTTATACACACATATTCCCTTTTTTTCATGCAACTCTTTTTTTGTTGTGCTGTGCTGCATTTAATTTACTGTTTTTTTTTTGTTGCTGTGCTGCACTGGCAAATGTCAAATGTTGGCATGGAAAGTAACTCATTAAACACGGCACAGCACTGCTAAAATGTATCTGTATCTGCAAGTTGGCTTTTTTGCATCTATAGCCAGATAATCGCTGTTGCAACGACTGACTCCTAATGTAATGAGGCACGAAACCTTTAAAACGAGGACCAAATTGCCTTTAAATAAGTATCGGCTTACGGGGCAATTGAGAGAGTGTGTGTGTGTGCGTGTGTGTGTGTTGGTGTGCGTGGAGTGGCAAGTTGACAAGCGATGCAATCGATAGCAGAGTGAGATTTTATGCCCAAAGGGCTCAGAGATAGCAGCAAATTAAAGCATTTGAAGTTGGCTTCCAAATCGGCTGTTGAAACATACTAAATTTAGCTATAGAAACTGGGCTTATGTCTAACAAATATAGAATAGAATGCTGTTGAGTTTTTATATACATTTTATAAAGTATCTGTGTATATTTTTATTAAAAAGGAAATTAACTTCATGTTCTATACATAACCCAATCTATTGAGGAGTTTGAAAATTCCGAAAAATAAGTTTAAACTTTTAAATAGCTACCATTCACTCAAGGATGCCTCCAAAAGAAAGTCAGAAGAGGTGCTGGTCTTTGCTAAGCATGCATCGCATCTTGTTGAACTAGAAGTAACAGATCCTCCACGCAGGTACTACTGAGGGCCATCAAGTGGCCTATGCACTGCTCTCTTGAAGGGCCTCCGACTTAACCTAACCTAACCTTTATATAGCTACAGAAAAATAGACTATGAGCACTTAGAACATTACAGAACCAGAAACTGGAGTAAATAATACAATATTAAATTTGTATTTAATTTTCATTGAATTATTAAATTAAATTCACAATCTTTGCGACAATTTTCACAAGGCAATTTACATTTTTATAGCAATAATCATACAACCTATTGAAGAACATTTAATTATTATTACCATGGATCATGAATATGCTTTAGAAATATATATCTAAATAGCTATAGCTAAGCCAAGACACTGATAGAGTTTATGGGAGTTTTTATGCTTATTCTTAACTGATGCTCTAAGATCTCTTAAAGACTTAAAAAATCCCTAGACACCCTACCTATTTGTAACAAACTCAGCTCTACCCTGTAAAATTTGCATGTATGAAGTGGATTACCTAATTCAGCGCTGTTTTTTGTGTGTCAACTCCGAATCAGAATCAGAATGAGAATGTTGCATGCGGCATCAAAGCAAAGCCGTCAAAAAAGCGTACACTTCATCCTCAACTTTAGACAGAATAGCAACGATTTTGACCCAGTTAAGTGTTAACTACTCGCAGTGCGGATATGTAACTGTTTGACGGTGTCTCTGAGTTGAAAATCTGCTGGCTGCCACTTCAGTTTGCAGTTTGCAGCTTGCAGCTTGCAGCTTGTGGCACGCATTAATCATGACAACTTTGCCATGTCAACGTCGCCGTGTTGCAATGTCGCAAAGTCTCCGCTGTTGTTGTTGTTGTTGTTGTTGTCGTTGTCGCATGCAAATCCCACAAACTGTCACTAAATGTGCGACTTTAAGCGCTCTTATCCTTCACAGAGGATCAGAGACTGTTTTTTATTTAATTCGTTTGGTTTTTCATTTTTCGCATTTTCTTTTTAGCCGCTTCCTGTGTGACGTTTTTCTCAGTGTCTAAAAGCCAAAACCAAACGAGTCACATGCGACATCCGCTTTAGTTTTTACTCCCCTCCCCTCCGCTCCCTCTGTCACTTTTTTTGCATATTTCACACGGCGGCCAAGTGAAAAATTGTGTAATTTGCAGCGAAGCAAAGTCGCAGCTCAAAAATGCAACACGGAGCCAAAGCCAAAGTTAATTTGTAACGACGGCAACACAAGCTATTAGCAGACTCCGAAAGGGGTCCTACACTGTGTAGGTTACCTGGCACAGGTGAGTGCAGGCAGCTACAACAGGTCGTCGTTCCTTCTGGCCAGCCACAACTCGTTTTAAGCTTTTTATTTTCCTTCTTTTTGGCTGATGAACGTGCTTAGCTTGACGAGGGCCAGTACGCTGTTACCCCTTTTTGCTTACCGGCCAAAACACTCGTACATTTGTTAAGGAAACAATGCTCGCTCGCTCTGATAACAATCATTTACAAAATGCCACAAATTTGTTAACTAACTATTTTTTTTTTGCTTTGCACGTGTATTTCACAGATAAACTCACATTTAAATTGTTTTGTCATTCCACATGTTGTGCTCTTATTGTGAGCGTGGCCTTAACATGAGTTTAAAGTTTGTTTAAGTGTAAATATTTATTATTTAACAGAACAATTTATAAGTTGGTTTGTTTTCTTTGGATTCTACGGGGTTTTTACTCAAATGTTGTTTCATTTTTAGAAGACTTTGTAGTCTTCAGACAAATTAAATCATAAATTTTCATTTCTTTTTTTAATTTTTAAACTTTTTGTATATCTTTAATATATAATTTTATTACAAAATTTAATTAATCATTTATTTACAACTGTTTTCCGTTGGCTTTTATTATTTAAATTTACGTATATTTTTTTTAGTGGGTTTTTATGTTTTAAATTATAAAATGCAGTCACACTATTAAAATTAACAGCCCTGATTGACCCAAACTATTATCAATAACTGAGATAGAATGTAAAATCGTATTAAAATATATGTAATATTAATTCAGAGTCAATTAAAGCTTTGAAGGCATATAAAATACGGTCTCACTGTTAAATTAACAGCCCTACTATGACGTAAACTGCTTTATAATAGCTATACCTTACTAGAATACGGTCACACTGCCCCTGACTATTGACAATAATTATAATTTGCTTAACTAAAATATTATTTTAATAATAATAACAGTAAATTTATACGGTCACATTGTTGCTTGCCAAACAAAAGCAATTCGCACTTGACTTTACAGCAAACAAAGGTGATGACCTGCATACGCCGCTTAACTCGCTTCCAGCAGCGGCTACTGTCACCACACACACACACACATGTGTGAATGCGTGTATCTGTCAGATACTTTAGCACACACTCAAGTGCAGCAAAACTTTGTAAATAATGCCCGACACAGTGTTGACTGTCTGTGTGTGAGTATCTGTGATAGTATCACTGTGTGTGTGTGTGTGTGTGAGTGCAAGCACGAGGTAACTTTAGTCTGTCCCAGTTGTGCCCCTTGTCCGGCCTGTGTGCATTCAACATGTCATGAATGAATAATTAGCCAGAGCTTCGTGTGGCACACACCCCCTACCCCAGAGACTATACCCCTTCTCCCTTCTCCCACCCCACAGCCAGTTCCCAGCCAAACTAGGAAGCAACTAACTAGAAACTTTTAGCCAGGCCAATGGCAAAGACGAGCACATTTTCTACTTAGCTGCGTTGCTTTCCATTAATTTCATTTAGACCAGTTGAGTTGTCGTTATAAATTTTCAGCTGCCGCATTCTACGCTATCTAATTTCATTTGATTTTATTTTTTATATACAAGTTTATATATATATAAATTTCTATATATATATATTTTATGAGCCGCATCCTCTGCCCCTCTTGGCCCAAACTTATGCATATTCATAAGTGCAGTTAATACTCTGGGGAAAACTATGTTGCCAACTGGCTGGGGGATGTCTTCTTTTTGGCCTGGAGCTGTTAGCTGTTACCACTTTGGCCATTAACGGCGCTTCACGCATTCTACATTTATTAGCCGGAAATGCTAACGTTTGTTATGCTTTTCTCTGCAGTATTTTTTTAATACTGTTTACTTATCTTTTATTTACACGCATTCGTATGCATAGACGACTATTCGTATTCGCATTCGTTTTCGTTTTTATGCATTAAATTACGCACAAATGTTTTTAAATGAAGAATGTTCTTTATTAATAAATAATAGCTTCCTGTGCACTTTAATACTCTATCTGTCTCTTTCTCCCCCTTGCTCTTGTAAGCTCTCTTTATGGCTCTTTGCATAATTTAGCACAATCAGCAGCTAATTAGCGGAAGCAATATATTTTTATTTAAATTCTAGAAACTCTCTATAGAAATTTATTTACAGGGTTATCCCACTAGATCCCAAGTTTATGGTTTTATTATCGCTAGCTTTATATCTACACATTCTTGATAAAATTATACTACCCTCTACAAGGTTATAAAAACTGAATTAAAACTGTTGCAAATTACACAACAAATCGAGAAACCAATAAAACAAAGTTGCTTTTTTCGTTAGGCATTAAATAAATTATTTCACACGTCCTCAAGTTGTTCCCAATCAGCAGGAATATTTAAAAAACAGCTAGAAAAAACTGTCAAGCGTTTACATAAATTTGTTGCGCTGTCTATCAATAAATCTTTTAGTGAAATACATAAATTCATGCCAATTGCTGTTGCTTTTCTTGTTGTTATAATTCCTCTCGTTATGGTCTCTTTTTATATTTTCTTGCTTTGCTTTAATAAAACTTTGTTTTTTTTTTTTGTTTCTAGTCGGCGCTAAATATTCAAAGACTACCTCAATACGAGTTTCGTTGCCTAAATGAGGCAATGTCCAAAGCAAAAGAATAAGAGAGCAGAGTAGAGAGAGGAGTGGCGCGGCTAGCAGTTTAACAAGCTCGAAAGGGAGGCACATAGCGAGAGAGCCGAGCTTAGAATCGTTTAGCATATTTTAACATATTTCAACTACAATAAGTGAGAATGGGAGAGAGCAGCAAAACAGCAAAAAAGAAGCACACAAGTTCACACACACATTTGCACGCTCGCTAGCGCTGTTACTCACACAAGCACACACATACAGCGGCTGTTATCTGTAGTTCGCTCAATTATTACGAAATACTCAACATGATTGTTGTTGTTGTTGCTATTACTGTTGTTGTAGTTCATTAGCACTTGTCAGTGCCGGTTCCACTCTGAATACGATAGTTCCTCTCTCTCGTGCTCTCTGCTCTCTGCCTCACACACTCTTCACCAATACAACAACATTTTTAACTGTGTTCAACAATTGTCACAACCTCGCCTCAATGAAAGTTTACGATGAGCTGCTGCTTATTGTTGTTATTTCTGTTCATCCTTTTCTTCCACTTCCACTTCTACTTCTTACTATTGCGTTGTAGTTGTTGTTATTGCTTTTTCTATTTTTTCATAGTTCTTTGTTCTGTGAAAGTGAATTTATAATAAGCTTACTTAATTTTCATTTGTTCTTATTAATTAATGTGGGAAGACACTAAAATTATTTTAATTGATTCCGTTTAGTTTTTTCTTGTTTTTGCCCAAAAAAAAACTTAAATTTGGTAGAATTAATTGAGGGATTGACACAACTAATTAACACCTGAATAGTTCCATTTTATGGCCCACATTTTCCATCGCAACAAAACCAAATCGAACCACAGTCATTGGATTTCATGGAACTTGTTTGTGGAACCCAATGGATCATAAATGATCAAATGTTAACGATTTTAAAAGTATCAAATAAAGCTGCGATAAAATAAATATCGTTAAAATTTAAACTAAGAATTAAAATTTTAATTTAATTTTTAAAATAACTAAAACAAATCAAAGAAAGCGCTGCACAAGTCACAAAAGCACTCAACGTCTATTCAAGGTGAATAACATTCACTCAATAACGAGCCCTCACTCACACTTGCACTCAACTGCCCCACCCTCCACACACAATTCGATTCCCGTTCCACTCCTTCGTTTTATTTGCTCTTTTCATTATAAAATTTGCTTTTGACTAATTGTTGTTGTTTCTGCGGCACACGCTTTGCTTTTCTTTCTTTGCATTTATTTATTTGCATTATTATTTATACATATTTAATTTGATGTGTCATGTCAGCGCGTGAAGTAAAGTGGGGTGCGGTAGAGGGGAATGAGAGGAAGTCCCCGCCTGAGAAATTAAGATTTATTGTGGGTGGCTGCGAATGCCTCGAGGTGAGAGAAGACGATGTGAATCAACAAAAGTTGCTGCAGGTGTGCGGAGAGGTGTGTTTATACCGACACCCATCACTCCCCACCACATGCTCCTCCCCCCTCAACACTGAGTTGTCAGTTGTGCTTGAAGGTTGCTGACTATTTGCGAAAAATATCTTTTTTGACATTTGAAGGTTCTTCTCTGACTGCATTTGGGCAATGAACTTGGAATTCAAACCAAAAATTGCGAATTGCGAATTGCGAATTGTGTTGTTTTAATCAATTTCATTGAATTCATAAAATTGCGAATTATTGCACTTGACATCAAGGAGATTTGAACCCGTAACATTGATGATATTTCTCGGGATGTATAAAATATTTATTTAAAAGCTTAGAAACAACTTGTAGTGGTCATAAAAATGCCATTAAAAAACCAAACCAGCATTAAATTTTGCACTTCAGGCCAAGTAAAAACAACAATAAACTATATAATTTCAGCTAATGGGCGAGTAGAAATAAATATTATGCAAATAGTTTTCCAAAAATAAGCTAAAAGGGCTGCAGGGGCAATTAAATATATTACCTAAAAATGCTTAAACATAAAGCATAAAAATATGAAAAGAAAACAAGAAAAGATACATTTATGTTTGCCCGCAAACCAAAGATATTTTTGTGTTAAAACACAATCAATTATGATGCCTAATGGTTATGCAGAACAAGGGAGCTACGAGAGAGAGAGAGAGTAAGACAGTGCGAAGGGGTGAGGAGGAGAGAGGGAGAGAGCTAAAACCAGGAAGTAGCCATAGAGCTAACCAAAATATAAACTCTATAATCCATTCCAGTCCAGTCTAAGTCCAAGTTGTTTGGCTGCTCATGTTAATTTCATGCGTTCAACAGGTTTCCCCTCTCCGACCAGCGAACGGTTAGGGAAGGGGTCAAAAGGGGGGTAGCTGTGCTGAGGGGTGTGTATACTTCATGTGCCATATTTTACGTTAGTTTTAGTAATTTTTTCATTTCGCCACGCTAACTACCGCACAGCGTGCATTTAAGTGTCGCGCCCGCTGTCTACGAATGTATCTATGTATCTGTACATCTGTATCTAAGACGGCAGCCAGCGCAACTCGTGTGGGGTAGAGACGCGTAGAGAAACCCGAGGCATTTTGGGGCTACGTCTTCGGCCTAACGTTTTGCCTTTTTTAATAGGTTTTCAGTGCGCCCGAGGCTTGTATCTGTAAGATACTTTAACAACAACTTGCCGCGGCCTGCGTTAAGTTTAATTACAGCACGCCATGCGCTTTTGAATTAGTTTGAAATGTTGCAAAACCCCAAAAACTCCAAGCACACAACTTTTAGCTTTAACTCTAAGTTTAGCTTTGGCTTTAACTTTGGCTTGAACTTCAAGTCAAAGCCAAAGTGCTGTAAACTTGTACTTGTCATAAATTATAGAGACATGCCAAGTACCAGACCATTCCAGCTATCGGCTAGGTACTCCCATCTACACGTATGTGCATGAATGTACATGCATGTACATGTCTCTACATGCACAAACCCATACATACACATGCGTGTTTCTATGACCGGTAATTACCCGTTGAAGGCTTGTGTATCGCCTTTCGGCTTTCGGCTTTCGGCTTTCTTGCTTCGTTGAGCGTTAAATGTCGAGTGTACGACGCTGTACAACTCTGGCGGGAAAAGGGTTGCCTCCCATTTGGGTTGTTCACAGATAATTGCAATGAATAAAGTAAAATAAAGCGGCTACAAAAAGGAAAAGAAAGAAAACAAAACCGGGAAAGCAGAAGAAGTGCATGTTAAATTTACTATGAAGTTTTACGAAGCCACAGAAATTCATCAAATCAAAGACTTCAAGAAATATGCTTCAAATAGCTTTAAAATCCATATAATAATTCAAATATTTAGAATTCCTTTAATTACAACTATAAAAAATTGCATAAAGTCCTATTTTGGCTTATAATTATCCAAAATTAAGTCCAGTTTGTTCCAAAAACTCTAGGCAGTCTAACAAAATTCGATTCTTCTTTTGCTTAAAACTCCCAGAGATATTTCGATTTTATTTTCTTAACTTTTCTTTCAATTAAATGCAACTTTGTTTTAAAAATAATCAACTTTTGCATGCTTTAAATGTCTTTTATGGCGTTGTGATTTTAATGCTCAGTTTTCAGCTCACATGTGAGTGATAATTAATTTTCCTCAGGTGTGCACACGTATATGGCATTCTAAATACACAAAGATACCCGTGTTTACTTTGTATATGCCTTTTATTCCGCATCAATCTTAAGCCAAAGCCCTGCCCATATATAAGTCCATCAGGTTTATCAACGGGAATACATGGGAAATGCATTCTTTGGATGAATCATCTCGGCTTCAGCTGAAGCAGGAGTAATGGGAACCCTTTAAATGCAACTTTTGGATACAGGGTTTCCTTTGTTACACTCCTTTTTCCCCTCCTCTTCTTCTTCTCCCTTTTATTTATTTACTTCTTTGTAAGATTGTCATAAACTTTTGCTTAAGTGTTTTGTGCATTAAGCCACAAATTTTTGTATATCTCAGCACATATCATATATCGAAACAGGTATCGAAACGATTCACTGCGACTGTGATTGTTACTGTGACTTCAGTGTGAATTATAGCGGTTTCCTCAAAGAAACCCACGGAAACAACAACATATTTTGCTTAAATGCATTCAATGGCCTCTTGTAAAGGCCAAAATACCTGGCTGATTTTGCATATACATTTTGTTGGAATGTGCGAGTAGCTTCAAAGCAGAAACACCGACTAAACCAATACAGATAATTGTTACAGATGGTTATGTTTATAGTAGACACTGCAAAGAAGAATTCCAGCTGAAGTTTGGCAACATGGCTTAAATACAAGCAGTAGAATGGTGTATAAAATACTGAATAAAGTACAACTAAAAACAATGAAAATAATATTTAAAAATTAAGCCAGGGTAATTAGGAAATACTACTACTATTACATCTATTGCTATTACTACTACTAGTACTACTACTACTACTACTACTATTACTACGACTACTACTACTACTACTATTACAAAAACTTATAATATTTACAATTATTACTATTATTTCAACTACTACTACTACTATTACTGCTACGACTACTACAACTATTCTACTAATACTACTACTATTACTACTACTACTACTACTAATATTAGTACTACTACTACAGCTACTATCACTGCTACGAATACTACTACCACTATTACTACAATTTCTACTACAATTACTACTACTTTTTCAACTACTACTGCTATTACTACTACTAATATCACTACTACTTCTACTACTACTACAGCTACTATTACTGCTACGATTACTACTACCACAATTACTACTATTTCTACTACAATTACTACTACTATTCTACTACTACTACTACTACTAATACTACTACTATTACTACTAATACTATTATTACTCCTACAACTATTACAACTTCCAGTACTACAAACATTTTGTACTACTACCTTATACTACTTTAAACTATTTCTTATATAAGAAATATTTAAAAAATAAAATAGTTTTTCTATAGTTTAATTTTGAATAGTTATTTTAAAATACTTCTCTATAATTTTTAACCAAATCCAACTTATATTATAATTATCATTGCTATATATATAAATTCAATTCCTAAATGTCTTTACCGACTATTCAATCGATTTTTAAATTTAAATAAATATTTATAAACGCCTAAAGTTTGCGTTCACTTATTTAAAATACTTTCCCATACCGTACAGTAAGTTGAGTGCATAAAGTATCTTAGAAATTCCGTAGACAAACTCTTACTCTTTCATAGACAGGCTGTCATGCCACTCTCCTTTTCGTGTTGCAATGCAATTGGCCATGTGTCACAGTTCCATCTACTTAGGATACTTAGTGCAACATGTGCCAACTTTTGTGCCACACTCGACAGATTTGAAGAACAAGTAGAAACAAGGAACAGAGGAGGAGGAGGAAGAAGAGAAAGAGGAACACAAAAGACGTTTTTGGCTTCTCTGATGGCTGCAACAATAAATTGGATTCCCGTGAATTTGTAATGTGCGCTCAAAAGTTCCACAGAAAAGAGAACAAAAAACAGAAACAGAACAGAAACAACAAAACTCCAAACACAAATTCAAACTGAGACTTGTCTGTGCAGTGGTTTTAGCTTTTTCGTAGCCCTTATAGCCAGATACACAGATATACAGATAGATATAGTATATATTTTCATAGGAAACAGCGAAGCTGAACAACATATGTAAAGCAAAAAGTTCTGGCTTGAAGTGTTACCAAGAAAACTGTCAACAGGCAACAGTAGTAGTACAACATGTTCTCCCTTTATCTGTCTATAACTACAGTATCTTTACATATACATATATTTATATATATGTATGACTGTCTGTCTGTCAGTTGTAAATCCGCAAGACACAAAAGTGCTAACTTAATTATTTAGCATGGCAAGTTGAGCAAGTTTTGTTAGCAACAAAGAAAAGCCCTGGCCCAAAAGTTAAAGTAAAAGATACTTTTATTTTTATTTGCTGCTTGCTTTCCTCCTCATCTTTTTGGGGCTTTACTTTTGCCTTTTGTGCTCTTAAGTATATTTTATTTTGAGTATTTTTGTGTTACCCTTGTTGTTGTTAAGTAGATTTATGCACGTCTAGTCTGAAATTATTTGAAACAAGTTTAAAAGGCATCTACATGTATGGACAATCTGCAGAGCAGAGCAGAGCCAAAGCTAAAGATACAGGGCTCGATGGCCTCGAGTTGTCCAGGTTTCGCTGCTCTTCAGTCACAGTTTGAGGCTTAGTTCCAGGCTGTGGTTAAGGCACAGGTAGGCAAAAGGGCCCAGAGAGAGAGAGGGGGGGGGAGGGGCTAAAACTAAAACCACACAAACAGCAACTGAGACGGCGACTACATAAAAACGCCATGAAATATATATGTATATACAAAATACAACAGCAAACATATGTAGACGTCGTCATCGTTGTCGACGTGCCAAAGATACAGGTAAAAAGATACAGATACAAATGTATCTGTATCTGCCGCTCAAATACCTGACCAACTGCAATGGCCCCCAAAAGTGTCGGCGCTGCTGCTGTTGCTGCTTCTTCCTCAGCTGCTGCCATGACATTGGCAAAGTTCAAGATCTGCCCGAAAAACACACACACACACACACCTACAGAAGAAGATACAAAATGTATCTGTATCTCACATAAAGCCAACACTCTTTCGACTCCAACTTCTCTTCACGCTGTTTCCACGAATTTCACACATTTTTTTTCGTTTATCGTTTTTTGTTTTTTTGGCTGAGTTGATTATGATGATGAGGGATTAAGATGCGCAGTCTTGAAGCATTTATGGGATGCCAAGTGAAGCGCAGCCATGAGATACATTTACTACTGCAACTTTATGACACAAATATCTGTGAGTTGCGCTGCTGCCTGCGAAGGTGTGTGAAGGTGTGTGGGGGTGTGGCACACAGACAAAAGTATGAAATGAAGACAGTTAAAGTCACTTCTTATATTCTGTCAGCTTTTGAAACTGAAAGTGTGAGAATAATTTACGCATTTGCCAGCAAAAAGCTACATTTATTAGCCGAGCACGGAGTTAATGTGGCTGCATTTAAAAACAATTAAGAAACTAATATTAAACCGCTTTAAATTGAAGCTTAAAGCTAAACAAATGTTAATAAATGAAAGATTTAAGCTCAAAAGAGATTAAATTAAAGTTTAAGAACGAATAAATTTATATTGAAATCAAGTATTCTTTATAATTTATAAATAGGATAAAAATCTCCACTTGTCTTATTAGTTAAAGCTTGAAATTTATAAGAAAAACCCTTTTATTCTAATATTTTTCTTTAAATACCTCTAACTTTAAGCATTTTGCCACAATTTAATAAAAATTTATCTTCATGACCATCAACATTTTTCTGCTCTCCTTACACACATGAAAACTCCACACCACAGCACTGCTGGCGCCATCTATGGTCAACCGCTTGAACTAAGCGCTGCCACACACACCCCCGAAAAAGCAGCAATTGCCTATCTCCGCATAGCACCCTCATCAGCGCAGAGCAAAATGTGTCTGCAACCCTACTAAAATCAACATTTGACGGCCTTTTTTTTTGCACAACTGTTGTTGTTGTTGCCGCTGCTGTTGTTGTTGTTGCACATTTTTAATCAAGCGTAACGTGGGCGTTACCATTCGGACGAGCTGAGCAAATTGAGGTACCCCCCAGAGGGCAAGGGCGCAACCCTTCAGCAAAGAGCCAGCTAAACTGTGTCTGCAACTGACTCGACACGACCGTTTCTGAATTCACATAACGTAGTGCTATTCATTTTTAGCAAGTCATCATCATCTTAACTCAGCTTCTGCTTTAACTTTAACTTGAAGTTCCATATGCCACTTTACATTCATCATTATCGTCAACGTCATTGCTTCAATTGCATTGGTCAACGCCCCGAAATAGCCGAGCACATCCTAAACGCCATTTCTTTTATGTTCTACGGTTTCTTCTACTTCTTCTTTACTTTATGTTCCTTCTCCTGCTCCTTTGCCTTTGTATCACGTGACTGGACAGGCGGAAACTACCGTAGTACCGCCTTCAATGATCTCTCACTGGCTGCCAAAGGTATCAGCAATTACCTTCACGACCCTTTTTTAAAATGTACCCAAACCCAAACCCTAAAGTATAAAACAGTGAAAGGGAGGTACGCAGTGCTAAGAATTATAGATATCCTGTAAACGATTAGCTGGCAAACATGTAGAAAAATTTACTTTTCCTTTTGGCGTTTGAAAACCGCTTCAATTTTATTCACTTCGTTACCCCTAACCTGACACAACTGCTGTTTAAATCAACCACTAGCTGCATAAATATATATATTAACTTAATTATATGTATTAAGCTAAACAACTACACATTAAACTATATAATTAAACATAATAACTGAATGCAAATTATTAACAAATTATAAGTCTGCCAAAAATTCTCTGAACTCCTTAAATTTCTTATTTTATCTCAATTTTTGCATACACAAAAAGTAGCACTACCTTTGCCTACCCTTTTAGCTCCCTTTACAGGGTATTACGCTACAAAACAGGGCGGCAACACAGCCAAACACAACGGAAGTTAACATTTTTGGTGCGTGCTTTAGAGACCTTATATAATTTTTTATATTATGACTTTTTTACGACAGCAAACGGACTACCCCCAAAGTCAAAAGGAATGAAAAAAATTAATTTATTATGTTAACAATAAACACAGCGAACAAAAACAAAAGTTTTGTAATGTTTAAGCCCCGGCAATTAAGTGACAGAAATTATCAATTGTGTAGAATCTTCACATGTGGCACAAGAGGCACTGGACTTGCCACATTTGTCGGCTCGTTTGTTGTCGAAGTTGTCTTTCAAAAAGGGTCTAAAGGGGGAAAGGGAATAGGTTGGGGGTGTGGAGTAAGGCACAACCCCCTTGTCGCACCATATTCACTGAATATTTCAGTTGTCAGTTGCGTGTTTAATGACATTATGATTAAAATCATTTTGTGTCAAAAACAATTGTCGCACACACTCATATGGGTGTGTGTGTCCCTGTGTGTCCTGTGTGTGTGTCCAGGACACTCCAAAATTGTTGTTGTTATTGTTTTGGTACTTTTTTAATTGAGGCGCTAATGAGCGATACACACACAAAAAATAAGGGGGGCTCACAAAGGGTTAAGCCCTACTATGAGTTCAGTATTTATGTCCTGTTTTTCGCAATTACCAACTTTTAATTGCCTAGATTGTTTCTGTCATGTTTTTCATGTGCAATTTTGCAGATAAATTGATCAGAAAAGATAGAAACTCACGACAGTTCAACGCTCTGTAGATTTCCGAGCACATAAAGTGGAGAAAACTTAACATACCTGTAAATAAATATAGAAAAAAATATAAATTAATAAAGTGCATTTTATTAAAAATTTACATATTTATTAATATATTATTAATATAAGCTGCCGTAAACCTACTTAATTATGAGCATTAAAATTAAGTGTTGAAAATTTAAACCTCTTAAAAAAACTTTTTTGAAAAGAGCTGTGAAATGAAATGAAATGCAATGAAATCATTTGAATTATGTTAATTTAAACACATAACTTAAGAAATGAAGCCCATAAGATTATGTGCTGCACCTTGTAATTTTTATTTCAATTTTCCACCTAATCATAAACGGATTTAATTATTATAATTTTATAAAAGGTTTTGATTTAGTGATTTAGTGAATCTTATATGACTATATAAATAAGCTCCCTGTATATTTATTAAATCACCCTGTAAATTGCAATAAACCGAAAACTACTGGCTGCAACGGAATACAATGTATAGAGAAAATGAAGAGTAAGAAGAAACGAACAAAATGCATGTACAGTTAGTTCACGACAATCTAACGGTTCTTTGCTTATTGAAAACTAGACATGTGGTTCCTTTTGCATATTTATAAAATCAATTGTATTATTTGCATTTTGGTGCTCACTTTGCAATTAGACTTGGTGAAGTGCAGTAAAAATAATAAAATTTGAAATCTTGTCTTTCTGATATTGAAAAGGGAAAGATTTCAAGAAATTTCACGTCAAATTGATCGTAGTCAAAAAGAGATTACGTCGAGAAATGATCCTAAAAGAGCGTAACGAGAGACAAAACACACTCAAATTTCTTAAAGCCTCTATGACACTATTAAAACGATCAATTGTATATATAACGTAGACATTAAAAGACTTTTCACACCTACTCCAGTATTAAAAGTATCTAAAACCAACTGAATAAATTTTTTTAAATAACTTTTACTACTTCTAAAACTGATTCCCATCACCTCTTTACACCAACCTGTGCCCAGTGATAACACATTACTTCCCAGAAAATAATTTATTTATCAGAGCAACAGGTAAATTGCAGTTTTCTGCTGATTCCGTTTAAATTGGGGTTATTATGTAGGTCGATGTCGAGGCAACTAACTCTAGTTATTCAATGCCAATGCGTCAGCTGATAACTCAGTTCCTTATAATAAGAAACACAAACTGCTCAAATTAAAACATGCATAATAATTCTCAGAAGTTATATATAAATGACAAATACATATACGTATATATAATCCATATCTGTGTGTGAATGGGAAATATTAAGTGTCGAGCCAGTGTAGCGATTGATAAGAATTTTGACGCCGTATCCCGTTATGGAGACCCGAGGGAGTGTCACTCCCCTCCCCCCCTCAAAACCCTCCTCCAACAACCCACTTGTGCAATGTTGTATCTACAGTGAAGCTTCCTGTAACTGTGTCTGCCTGTACGTTTATTTGCTTTAGTTTTATGTCTTGGCAAACATTTGATAAACAAGCAAAAAATAAATAACAAAAAATATTAAGCGAGTAAAAGTTAAGCAAACAAATAAATATTTGTTGATTATTTCATATTTTGTTGTATTTTTTTTTTTCTTTCTTGACAATTTTTTTTTCTGTTGGGCGCGTTGAACTTTTCGACTTTTGTGTGTCAAATTTAACGAGCGTAGTTAAAAAGAGGAGACCGAAAAGCAGTTAAAGTGATATGAGAAAGGCCGACAATTAAATACCCTAACCTACTTACAGTATATACTGTTTTAGTATTTTATTTATCACAAAGTATCTTCAGTATAATAAGACTAAATACAATAGTGTTTAAGTGTAGATAAGAAAAGTATTTTAAAGGCGTTGACAACTCTGCACAACAGTGAGAACTGACAGTTATGTTACAGCTTTGATTTACAGCTAGACATTAAGGTTTATACAAATTACAAATATCAGTATATACTGTTTTAGTATTTTATTTTTTCAGGCTTATTACAAAGTATATCCAGTATATTAAGACTAAAAGTGTGTAACAGAAAGGCGTTGACAACTCTGGAAAATTGTAGGAAATTACATTTATTTTATACCTTTGCTTTACGTTTAGACCATAAGGTTTTTGAAGAATTCTAAGCTCCAAAAACTACTTTAGTATTATTTTAAAGAGTTTTTTAAGTTTTAAAATAAATAAAATTAATTTTTTAAGCCCCCAAGTGTAACTAAAATTAAATTATATTTTTAACAGCTACTCAGCTCTAAACAAATCACATTTGACCCTTTCAGATACCGGCAACAGCTCCGAAAGTGCTCCTCTTGGGCTCTGCCACTTTATATACAACACTGCCAAGCATTTTGATCAATTTTAAGGTATTTGCAATAAAAAATAAAAAACAAAAACACAAACACGCAAACAAAATAACAAAACGCAAAAACTTCAAGAAATAAAATAAAAGTTTTGCAAGTTTTGCAAGGAAACCGGTATTTCTGTATAAATATACACAAGTATATAGCCAAATGCAGTCAGACAAAGAGACAAGGAAAGAGGAGGAGACAGAATGAAAGAGGTAGAGAGACATGGGCAGCAGACAACGTCGCGGATGCGGACCGTCAACCTAAAATGTATCTTACGGATACATAAACATGCCGCGCGTCTTTGTCTACGTAAATGGCCCATGAAAATGAGACAAAAATGTATAGAACAACCGCAACAACAACAGCAACAGCAACAACCACTAACTATCAGTACCAGCAAGGACAACAACTCAGCGTGATAGTCGCCGTCTCCAGGCGTCTCTCTACCACTCCCCTCTCTCTTTCACTCATTTCTCTAGGGTTCAGTTTGCCAAGTCAGTTTCGGTTTCGGTTGATGACTTCGTCGCACCGACAACGTCATAAAAAAGTACAACAAAAAAACGTGCCAAAAAATCGCATCGTTGATAAGAACGGCGTCAAATTTTGTTGGCATTTTGACTTTTTTTTTTTAACACACTCGAGTTGTGCTTGAAGACAGTCAAAAGTGGAAGGTCTTTAAAATTTAAGCAACTGGAGTTTATTAAGTTTAAAATGAGTACTTAAGATTTGAATAAAATATAATAAAACAATTTTTAGTAGAGCAAAACTAATTCTAACAAGTAAGATAGGCTACACTCAAGCGAGCCGACTGTAAAAGACCCCGTACTCCCTCTAGTGCGAATTTTCCTTAATTTTCGACCGATTTGTCCTATGGGAGCTATAGGCTATAGTGGTCCGATCTGGATCAAACTTGATAAGGATAGTTATACTGGTACCATACACATACTGTGTAAATTTGGTCACGATGGCTTAAGTCGTTTAAGTTATGGAGTCATTTGCGGGAGCGGTATTAGGCGTGGCATAAATTTGAAATAAACTTAACCTGCCTGACATATAGAAGGACTTTCGTTCTAAATTTGGTGGCTCTAGCTCTTGTAGTTTAAAAGATCCACTCGGCTGTTGATGCTGATCAAGAAAATATATACTATATAGGGTCGGCCACGCCTCCCTCTGCCTGTTACGCACATTTCGCTTCTCACAGACTTAATAGACCCCTCTACTCTTTTTTAGAGTAAGGGGTCTAAATACAATATAGTTTTAAACTAATGCTTACAGTCTTTAAAATATTATTAAAAAACTTCCGCTAAATAATTTTATTGAATGGAAAACACTGATTAATTTTTAACTAATTTATTTAACTTGTGCTATTTATTTGACAGCTTTTAACATTTTGCTCTCTTTCCGATTGACTTGTTCGCACTCGAGTTGATTGTCTTAATTAGTTGTTTACTGCCCTTGCAACACAGCAACAATTACGTTAACAAATCAGTTGAAAAACACACAAAACACACACAACAATAAAAACAGAATGCATCAACAATTATTTGATTGCAATTATTATTATTACAAACGATTTTTATGTACAACAATTTTATTGTTGTATCTTTTGGTGTGTGTATTTTTTTCCTACTCTTTTTTTGTTGCACTTTACACGCCTCGCTGCAATTTTGCAACCCTTTTTTTATGGCTCTCGGCTGTTATTGTTTTTGCTTTTTTTTGCAAATTGAATTGCTAATGAACTAAACATGAAAATTTAATTAAAATGCACTTTAAGCTCTGCAGGCAAATTCAAAAATTTCTGCATAGCTTTTGGGCTTTATTAAACTACAAATTAATAAAGTGAGTGCACAATATTAAAATTAAATTAAAATTTTTAAACTATAAAGCTAAAAACTTTATGGATCACATGATCATAAACTAAATTGAATTGCAGTGCATAAAAGTTTATCAATCGTGTTATAAATCATTTAAAATACAATTAAATATTGTATACAATATTTTAGCCGCAGGCCTCAAAATTGCTCACATTTCGAAAATTGAAAATTTGTGCGTAATTAAACAAAATGTTTGCGGCTATTTGCATACAGCGAGCAGCTGTCTGTGTGTGTGGGTGTGTGCGTGTGTTAGTGTGCCAAATTAATATTTTATAAAAACTATTATGCTAATCATTTAATGATAAATGATTATGGCAAAAGTTCAGGCATGAAATTATTTAAATTACACGCAATTACAAAAGTGAAACATGTGCAAAAATAAAGATACATTTTCTGGTATGTAATAAGTTATAATCTTATAACTTTAATCACTTGCACTACTTGTTTAAAATTCATTCAAGTTGTTAGCTAATTAGCAAATGTTTCAAGAGTTTTAACAGTTTCAATATCTATCTATCTATCTTTCTATCTGTATCTCAGTCTGTCTGTCCCTCCGCTTGACTGGCTTACAACTTGTACGACTTTTGGCACTTGGCTTAACGTTAATTACATTTCGATGCCGAGCAATTAAAGCGACCCACGGCTTGAGAACTCTATTGAGTGCTTAAAAGTGCTCCAAGTGTCTGTTCTTCAACAGCTACAAAGAAATGTACAATAAAATAAATATAAATTTCAATGGAGTGCGTTGAGTAGCGAGAAACATGAATAATATGAAATAAATAATAAAAACAAAAAGATAAAGTGTAATCATAACGTTGTTGTCTCTGTCAATTACTCAATCAATAAAATACTTGTTCAATTAAAAATGTATAAATATGTACAACCACACAAACGTATAGACTACTGTAAAGTATGCACAGTGGGGCAAGTAGGTAGGTTCTTTATAAATTAATCAGTTAAAGAAATAAAATTAAATTGTTATTATCTATTAAAATTAGTATTTCTGTTCTTAAATTTATTTTGGTAGTTTGTAATATATAAATTAATAATTGATAAAAAAAATGGTGTATTTGAAATATAATTAGTTCTTTTATTACACGTCGTCAAAAAGACTCGAAATTTAACCCTGACCTGAATGCACCCTTTATGTTATGTAAATAAATAATTTTATTTAAAAAAAAAAATATTACAGATATTTCGAACTTTTCTTTTTAAAGTAAATTATTTTCCTATATTATTTAAATCAGAAATTAATTTATATTTTGCTTGTTTGTAATATATAAATAAATAATTGATAAAAAAAATTGTGTATTTAGAAGGCACCCTTTATGTTATGTAAATAAATAATTTTATTTAAAAAAAAAATATTACAGATATTTCTAACTTTTATTTTTAAAGTAAATTATTTTCCTTTTTTATTTAAATCAGAAATTAATTTCTAATTATGCATTTTTTTAACTAATAATTTATAAAAAACAACATAACATTTTTCCAGAATCTTAATAACATTTTATTCTATGAAACATGTTTTTTAAAATACAGTAGGACCCCAAAATGTTGTTATTTTTTTTGAAAAACACAATTTCTAATATATTAATAATCTTATTTTTTGTACTTTATGAGCCTAATAACATTTTAAAGAAGTATTATAACCTCTGAACTAGCAGCTCTTGGTATTAGCTCATTTAAATATTACATTTATTTGCTTAAGCTTTTTCTATGTCAAAAATATTCCCCTTTCCCCCTAAACGTTGCACCACTGTGCATTGCTGACGCATTGAAATCGTCTGAATTATAGTAATTATGCTACTGTTAGACTCGCTTATATTGCCACAATCCGAGTTTCAATCCGAACAAATTGCTGTTTGTTTATGACGAAGCGTGTGAAAAAGGTCGAGCACATTGATTATTTGCGAATATTAGTACCCAATACTTGTTGCCCAGTGGGCGTGGCTGAGATTATACAGCAGAACGCAGTCGAAGTATATGAAATTAGTGGTCATTAAAGTGAGCAGATTCTAGCTAAACTAATTGTTTTCTCTCTGTCTCTCAAATGATTTATGAGTAAAAACTAAAAATTATTTTTAAAATGAATTTTAGTTATTTATTTTTCCAGGCAAACCATTTTGATTAATTTATGTTGGTAATTATAATTTAGATCCCTTTTGGTCTGTTTGCCCACAAACCGCAAACTAATTTCACGCGCAAATACAATAAATTTGAAATGGTTTTGTTGGTTCCAGCATTTCTATCTAATCAATGGATAAACACCACACACACACATCAAACAACAACAACAATGGAAACAAATGACAATTCAATTCAATTTTGTGGCAAATGTCAAACTGACGCTTTTTAAGCCGATTATAATGGCTTGTTTTGGTCTATTTCTGACCATACACAACACGGTCCGTTCCGTTCCCTTTGACTGGCGCTGTAAACCTTTTTTTTTTGCGCTCAATTGTTTATTGTCTGCCTTATGTGTGAGTTGACTGCCATCAATCACTGTGATTTTCAGCGCTTTCTTAAAGAGTAACTTTAAATCTAAGCTTTTTCTATTTATTTTGATATCTTTAGTATCTACAGGGTATCTATAGGTCTTCAACTGCTTATGTTGCCCATTTCTACAATTTAACTGTATGATTTGTGCTTTTGTTTTGTACTTTTGCTTTTGCTGTTTGCAATTCGATTTGACTTTTCAGTTACACTTTTGATTCTCAAAGCTAAGCAGCTTGAGTTGCTGTAGGTGTGTGTAGCTGTGTAACTGTGTGTGTGTCTCGGTTGAGCGATAAAGTAGAACGCATAGAGAAACCGAGAGTCAAGGTCAATGTCAAGTGGCCTTTTTGCCAAACGGTTAAAGCAAATTGGATAAAAACGGCCCCCAAGAATCGAAATGGAATTAGTAATAGCAGAAAAGGAAGAAAAAAATACAGTTGTGCAAACGGAAGTAAAGAAAAAATGTGAATGAAACAACAGCTCAAAAGGTAAAAGAACAAAAATGGAATTGTGGGTTAATAAAGATAATGGCGTTGAAATATGATAAACGTGGGCACTGCAAGAGTTTATAACTAGGTTAAAAGTGGTTCAAAGTGGAAATAAATTAAGAAATTTTAGTGAAAAGAAAAGGCAACAAAACTGAAACTGAAAAGAAGAAAACATTTTGTCTAATAGCAAAATAAAATTAAGTTTGTTAAAATCTATAATATTTTTTAATTAATAAGAAAGAGCAGAACTTTAAACTTTGGAAAGTAACTTGAATAACTTAAGTTCTATTGAACTTATTCAATGACAACTTTAACTCCAACCTTTTAAATGCTTTCCTTAAATTTTAGTTACATTTTTTAAAGCTTTTCATTAAAAGTTTTAAAGAAATTGTTTCTTTTTTATCTTCTTTTCTGAGTATTTTAATGCCTCTTTTTCTAGTTGGCATTCAGTTGAAATATACACCTGCGAACTAGGCTCGTTTGCATATAATAAACTTAATGATAGCTCCAGGCCACAATGTCAGTCAGTCCGTCAGTCTAACGCACTGCAATTCCAATTGCAATTGCAACTGCAACTGCAGCAAATCGGTTGCAACTTCAGATCCACTTGACATAGCGGCAAGCATAATTGCCACATGTCCGCGACATTCGAGTTCGTTTGGCTGACGAGCTTATCGCTGCTACACACACACACACACAGTGAGGGGCAGAGTGCGACCGTCATGCACATCACTCATACGCCATGTTTGTCCAGTCGATGCTTAAAAAGTTAATGACTAATTTTCGCTGGCGCAAAAAAAATGCACACACCGCATGTAAAATATGCGAGGGCAAGGTTTGATGGACTAGCAAATACCCTGTAATGACAGAGGCTTATAATACTTTATATATGACTTTAGGAAATTTGTCATTAAATATATTTAAATATTTCGATATATCAATTTTACTTAATTACACTTAAATAATATAAATAGCTTTAATAATAATAAGGGAATTTATGATTAATTCTTGGACATTTTTAAAATTATTTTCATAGTTTATTAGTCAAATTCAAGCCATACTCAATTCAAAGACTTTTGTTTTAATGTTTTCTTAAATTAATCTAAATATTTCAATTACTTTAAGTTCGATAAGTAAAGTTAAATAAATAGTTTTAAATAATATTCTAATTTAATGAGCTATGAAAAATATTTCATTGAATAAATTCAAGTTTTTAAAATGATTTTATACAAAAATCCATAAGAATTAAACAAAACTTGTCATAATTTTGTAACCAAAAATATTTATAATTTTCCCAAATTTAATTTATTAACTTTTAGCTAGTTTCTTGCCAACTTTAAGCAAATTAAAAGTTTTATAAACACCGGTTTGCAGCCTATGATTTACAGGGTATAAAAATGATAGCCTGGCAACTGCCGTCACTGGTCCGGCACTGGGACGCATGTCTGGCCACAAACTCGCAGTCCGTCGATAGGTTAAAGGGGGGGGGAGTGGTAAAGGGGGCAATTGTTGGCTTTACCGCTGCGTGTTGTTGTTTCAGCTGCACACAACATTACCGACGCACGGGGGTAGGCACTAAAGGGGGACGGGGGGGTGGTGCGGTTGGGGATAACTGTCTGCCTGGCGAAAATGCATTGCGAGGCTCGCGAACTGAACTGACATTATAATTAATGAAAATTTCCAGCATTTGCTGTTGATGTCGGTTTTGTTTTTGTTGCCGTTTTCCATGTGGCAAAGTCAAAAGCAAAACACGAGAAGCAGTGGGAAAGGGGGCGGTGTGAGGGGAGTGACACAGTGGGCACATGCATACGGCATATAAGTTGGCTAATATGATTTTGATTTTGGTGGCCAACATTAGAATGCCATTAGGTTTTTCGAGCAGGCAACTTTTGATGAGCATTTCGTTGGCAATTTGCAATTCGCAATTTGCATAAATCGCAGCGGTGCATAAATTATGCGTCTAAATATTGGCAAATTGCCAGAAATCAAGAGCTTAAATCAGCGTCCTAATCAGTGACAGAATGTTCACATTATAAATGGCATGACTTATAGTTGTGGCTTATCTATGAAATCGGCATATTTATCAGCAGATATTAATTACATAAAAGTATCTTTATCTGAGTTAGAAGTACCTTTTGCCTAATCCATATATCTAGCTCTAAATCTCTACACTTTAAATCTGTTTTTCTGCACATTTTCCACATGTCTCTTTAAATTCAATTTTTCCTACATTTTTTCTACTTGAACTTCATTTTTTCCTGCTCTCTTTCGCATTCCTTTTATTTATTTCATTTCTCTTTGGCTTTCTGGAATTCAATTTGTGCGCTTTACACATTCCTTGGACACATTTTAGCCAAAGCGGAAAATCTTTTATCATCTCACTTTTCACATTCCTTTTCCATACGTTGTATTTTTTATGCTTTTCATTTTTGTTTAAGTGAATGCCATTTAACATGTTCGGTTTTCCATTTGATTCCATTTGAGCTGCTTTTGTGGCTCCAACTAGTTTAAGTTTTAGGCTAATTGGTCTTTAACTGAACACTTAAACAACTAGCCAAGTAAAAGGAGTACTTAATAATAGTTTGTTAAAAAAAGAACACGTGTTTACAGTGACATTTGCAAGTTGTTTCTTTAACAGTTGCTTTTTTGGAAATCAGTTTCGCCGTGTTCCACTTGAAATGGAATTCTTAAAAAAACACTGCAAAAAAAAGGTATGCATGAATTTGTAGCACGTTGCAGTGTTGCAAGTAGCGAGTGTTGGCTGCTTCATTGATTTATGGCACCAAAAGTCGCGCACGTTTTTGCCTCTAGTCAAAAATTTGCTAGCAATCCCTTCGCTTCCCCACCCCCTGTGCATTGTTTGCACTTTGTTGCTGGCAGAAGCAGAGAGAAGAAGCAGCGGAGGCAGAGACAAAGTAAGAAAACAAAAACAAATTTCTGCACTTTACAATTGCGAATGCATTTTCCATGGAACGTAAATAGAAGCTATTTAGTAAAATGTGCACGAAAGGCAGCAGAGGCAAGCAGTGGGGAGGGGGGAACGTGGAGCAGAGGAGAAGCGAAAGGGAAAGGGGGTAGAAAGAGGCTGTGTTCGGTGGCTGTTGTTGTTGTTTTTTTTTTTGAGGTCAATGTACAAAACAGAGGCAAAGCAGCATTTATTACGACTTAATGTGAAGCTCGAGGGCTGAGTGGGGGTAAAAGCAAAAGGAATAGGAGGATAGAAGGAGTAGAAGGGCAGCGACAACAAAGCAGCGCAAAGCAGGAAGAAGAGGAAAAGGGAGCTGTGGACAACAGTGAAATGAGTTGCAGTTTTGCGAGAAGAGGCTCTAATTTCGTGTTTAAACTGCTTTTCACACAAACACACGCACACCCAACCGACACACATACACCGCTACAGTTGTTAACAATAATAATAATACTAAAAGAATATTTATATCTGTATATTAAAAAAAAAGGCAGACTAAAAAGACAACACGAGAACAAAGAATGCAATGCAGTTGAAACAAGTGGAAAACGAGCGACAGAAAGAGATAGAGACAGACGGGATAGAAAGAGATAGCTAAAGGGACTGACAGCAGGAGGTGCAACAAACGGCCCAAAAGGCGGAGTTGCCACAGAATGAGGCACTCTGCACGACAACAACAACAACTGCAGACCATAAAAAGTGTACAGTGGGAAAAAAACAAAAAAAAATTAAGGAAAATAAAAGAAAAGAAAAGAAAAGAAAAGCATATGAAAATGAGAATATGAACAAAACAAAAACAAAATGAAAATGCATTTTATGACGGCAATTTAAATACCCTATAAAAAGCAGATTTGGGTAGATTGGAAAGAGTTTGGAAGCAGAGCTTTAAAGCTTGTCTTTAATACAATAAAAAGCTTAGTAAGCTAAGGAAAGACTTAAAGCTTCATAAGTTAAAAAAGTAGTTATATTAAAAATGTTATTAGTTATAAAACCATATATTTTAATAATAATAAAAATAAATTTAATTTTTTTTTTTTTTTATTTTAAATCATAAATTTTAGAAAAATTTTTAATGTAGAATTTTTTAATCGTAAATGAATGTTAATTTATGATTAATGTATATAATAAATAAATAATATATTATTAAAATATTCTACTTCAACTCCAAACAAGTCTATAACACCCCATACACACTGGGTATGCTGCACAATATAAAGCGCATTTTCAATGTAGCCAAGTTTGTCTGTGGCATCGGCATGTGGTCTACTCTCCGAAGCAGTGGAGTATGTGGGGGCAGGGGGCGTGGCAGGCAGTTTGGCAACGCGTTGGCAAGTTTGCTAGCGGCAAGTAGAAGAGCGGAGGGCGGTGGGGGATGGGGCTAGGCCAGTGGCTACAGGGACTGCTAAAGGAGCACAAAACTTGTGCCTGGATTTTACGAGGCGTTTTCCATTTTGGCTACTTAGCTGCAGTTGTTGTTGTTGCTGCTGCTGTTCTAGTGCCTAAAGTTACTGCAAATTAGTTGGCCACTCAACATATTCATTTCGGTAATCGAGTGTAATCGCTTTCAGCACAACGCTGTGGGCGTGGCATTAATGCACTCTGCTTTAATTTGCCCACAAGGAAATCAGCTGCATAAAATGCGGGTGAATGTGTATAAAGTAGAGCAAAGATATAGGGAAACGAAAGGTAAGGAGTGAAGAGGAGAGAGAGGGAGCGACGGAGTAAGTAAAGGAGATGTAGGAGAGCCAAATTAAGACTGAGAGGCTTTCTTCTGTTACTATTTTAGCAGTTTATTATCTGCTTATTTAAGCTAAAAATAACAAAAAAATTTATTGCATTTTTAAGCAATATTTTAAAAAATATTTGTTTTTTGTGTAGTAAAATTTAAAAGGTCTCTGTCCATTGCCAATTTAAATGAATAATTACCAAAGCGTAATTCATTCTCAGTAATTGCAGCTTAAGAAGCCATTGAATTACTTTGCTTTACAATAAAATAAATATGTTCATACTGCATTTATATTAGAATTTTATAAAAACTGTTAGAATTAAAAGCTTTAAGTTAGCTCCTATTTAATTAAAAAATTATAATCAATTAGGTTTAATTTTACACAAACAACTTTATATTTACATATCCCACATAATCAATAAACTATAGCACATTTTTTTATATTTCTTTAAATTACTTAAAGTTTTTTCAAAATTCAAATTTAAATTCAGAACTTATTCCCTAAACAAATACCAATTGTCCCAACAGAGTTTCTATTAAACTTTAATACGAATTTAAAGTCTCTTATTCTTTTTATTTGCAGCTGCAAATGTTGACAAAAAAAAAAAACAAAAATAAAAAAAAAACAACAAACAAAAGTTGGTGATATGCCAAACAATGCAACTGCTATGAAAACAATGCCAAATGCAATGCCAAAAAACAAAAATAAAATAAAAACTAAAAAAAATTGTAAATAACATGAAGAGGCAACGACTAAAGCGGCACGACTAAATACACGACTCGTAGTCGTATTTACTAGCAGAAGATGCAACAACAGTAACTAGCTAAACAGTAACTAAAGACTGGGTGAGACTAAAAGCTACTCTGTAAAAAAAGATGAATAAAAAAATAGATGGAAACAGAGAAAAGACTGTCAACAGTTAGATAGC
The DNA here is from genome assembly GCA_035046005.1 of Drosophila acutilabella. Taxonomy (NCBI): domain Eukaryota; kingdom Metazoa; phylum Arthropoda; class Insecta; order Diptera; family Drosophilidae; genus Drosophila; species Drosophila acutilabella. Next base: position 5,709,891 of record JAWNOK010000024.1, on the reverse strand, counting down.
CTGGAAAAGTCTTCTGTTCCTCTAAAAAATTATGTTTAAGTGGTATCACTTAAAAGTTCATTTTATTTAACAAAATCTACTACAGGGCATACAAAGTCTAGCACACCTCAAACAATATTTTGCTGACTAATAAACTATAAGTAGACAGTTTCCAATTTAATAGCTTACTTTCGCCACAAAGTGTATGCCACTCACCGTTTGTGCAATTAACCGCATTACAGGGTATATACAGGGTATAACAAGCAATTGCATTCGCGAGTTATTACATTACACTTTTAACGTCATCGTCGCGTCGCTTTGGAGTCACTTAAACGAGATAAATCAACGTGGGCGATTACACAATATCTACAATTGCAGATGTATCTGTATCTGCAGCTGTTTCTATCTGTGTATCTTTGTGTGTTTATGTGTGTGTGTGTCGACAATTGAGGCGTGCTTGCATGACTGTGCAAAAAATATAACAACAACAACAACACTGTGAGCAAACTTTAGCTACAACTGGAAAAACTACAACATTGGAGCAGTGGGTCGCACTTGGATTGATAAGTGCAAAGTGGAAGTTGTAAGAGGGGGCGATAGTGGCAAAGTGGGGGAGGGGAAGTGGAGTTAGGGTCGCAAACTCTGCTCGCGGGTCTACGGTGTCTACGGTTGAAAATGTGGAAAAACCTGTACCGTTGATTATCGCAGCGTATGGTAAATAAACAAAACTCAAGAAAAACGTGCAAAAATAAAATAAAGTTTTTTATAGCTGCTGTGCAGAGAATTCACTGTAAAAGACCCTGTACTTTAAATGAAGCTAGCTATAATAAACATAAATAATAAACAATCATTTTTGGAATAAACCCTTGTACTCTTTACAAGTACAGGGTCTATAAAGTTGCGTTTACTGCCAACAAACTGCAGTTGATTTGTTCTTTTGACTGTCGCTGCTTTTGTTATTTATTTTTCTTCCTCTACTCCGTTCGCTGCTTCCTTAAATTGTTGTTATTTTGATGCACCTTAATTAAACTTAAATGTTATACATAAATATATTTTTGTATATAAATGTTTATATATATTTATGTATACACTAAGTTACTTCTGTTAACTCTTCGTTTAGCTTTGCAAAAAGATTTGCACAATTCTGTTATTTTTGTCATTGTTTTTCGCTTTTAATGTCTTTAGTAAGAAACATAAAATTTTAATGACTTCAAACGAAGTTCTTGGCAATATGCAACTGGTTACTTGCAACGTGCTACGTGCAACAAGCGAAGGCCACTTGCAACAACAACAACAACCAACAATTGAGGTCGCGAGTGTTAAATTTAAAGTTTTTGCAAATTGTCATCGGATTCTTTTGAGCATTAATTAAGTTAAGCAATATTAGATATACAGCGAGTTAATTTAATAAATATTTAATAAAGTACGCTTAACTTTTATAAACAATTAAACTAGTTTGCAAATTTACTAAATATGTTTAACATTTTTTAAGTTTAATTCAAAATTAATCGAAATTAAATTTATTTCTTATGTTAAAGTTAAGTTCAAAGAAATAATCATTTAATTTTCCTACTTTAATTAATAAGTTCTACGGTATTGAAAATTACTTAAATTTTATTTACTATATAAAGATTAAAAAAAAATAATTCTAACCTTGTTTATTCAAATAAAAACTTGTCTATGAGAAATTTAACCAAATTCTTTACTTTTCCAATGATTAATTTTAATTTTAGAGTTTTAAAATATTAAAAAATTCTGCTGTTTAGGTTTAATATAAAAATACAAAATATATTTTTATAAAAATAACATCATTCTACCAAAAGTATTTAGATGTAATATTAAAAAAAATTGTGAAAAACACGCTCTGTGAAAAAACAAATCCTCAAAGCCATTTAGTAATACCAGTTTTTTATTTAAAACACTAAAAGCTTAGTAAAAGTTAAAAAAAAATGGGTAATTGTTATTGCTGGTAAACACGTTCTTAGCATTTAAATAATTCATTATACGAGATGAGCACTAAAAAATCACCGAAATCTGCAATATGTAAAAAGCATTAAAAACAACAATTTGACAGCCCAAAGAAGCGCAATAAAAGTGAATGCAATGCAAAGATTGAAACACACACACACACACACAGAAAGGCACACACACAGCGAAAGATTACAAAAATAAACAAGAAGAAGAAATGTTTTCATGTTTTTGTGACCGATGTGAAGAAAAAGAAATAAAACAAAAAAAAACTATACAGAAAAAAAATAAATCAAAAAGAGTTCAACGACCAAAAGTTGAAATTATTTCCGACAGCGAACGCGGCACGAACAGCGCAACGAGCAAAAGCCGAAGGCAGATGAACTAACGCAAAGGCAAATGAAGTGGGAAAGAGAAGCGAAGAAAATGGGAGGGGTACTGACGCAGCGACAAAGCGACCGAGCGACAGCAACGCGTACTAAGAGGCATTTGATATGCGTGTGTTGCGTGAGGAAACGAAACAGCACGAAGTGAGCCGAACAGCGCCGAATGCAGCAGAGACAAACGTTATCGATGGTGACGACAACGACGACTCAGATAAATTTATGCATGATTTGCATGCAACAACAACAACAACAACTACAACTACAACAACTATTAATTAGAAGGCAAAGAGAGCGGCAGTAAATGTTGCAATCTTTTGCTTATGTTGCAGTTCTAAAAAAAAAGCAGCAAAACACCAGAAATGTTAAAGTTGCAGCCGCAAAAGATACAGATACATTTGTACATCTGTTGAGTCAGTCCGACAGTCCGACTGTCGGTCTGTTGGTCTGTCAGACGTTCTGTCCATTTGTATCTGAGGGATGTGCGCATGCAGGAAGCTTGTCTCGCCCACTCGCCATAAATTCAGAAATCGTTTCGCTTTTCGCTGTGTCTCATCAAGCGAACGTTGATAAATGAACGCATGTTTTGCGTATCTTTAAGATACAAATGCACAAATGCGCATTTTTAATGAGCGGAAATTAGTTGGCATTGTGCGAGTATCTGTATCTGTAGTGCGCGTAGAAACACACACACTCGAGAAACAAACCACAACAATACTTGTATCTGTATCTGTAAGTCATAAATTTACAGCCGCGTGCCGTGCGCCGCGTAAACTTCTACAGATACTTGGTAGCTCGCAGATACATACATTAATTTAATCACCTTTTAGCGCACTTTACCACAATTATCTGTCAGATAAATTATCAAAATTATTTAATGGCGCACTTTTGTGGCATATTGCTATTCGTACTCGATGAATTGCATTCGTGCACAATTCAAGTGCTGTATCTCATGGATATAGGAATAAGTCTCTTAAAACTAACTTATTTATTTTTAGTTCAGACTGTTTTTAGCACTAATTTGGCAAAAGATACTTGAGTAAAATGTTCAATTTTTAGCACAGTCTGCTAAAGTCACTTAGAGCCTTTAAAAAAGTATTTCAAAGTTGCAGTCCGTTCAGCTAACTGAAGAAGATTAATTGCTTCATTTTGTTGTTACTTAATCAACATATTGTTTTTCCTTAGTCAATTTATTTATTAAGTGTTTAAGCTACATTCTATTTAGCACTTTAAACGGGTTTTTAAAATTCTTTTTATCTCAAAGCGACAGCATTCGGAAATTCCAAAATAATTGAAATTTAAAAGGGGGATTTACTGACAAGTTTTAGTCGTTCTATAGCCGAAAGTTGGGCGGTTTTGTAAAGTTTTTGTAGTAGCATAGTATTAGAAACTTCTTAGAGAAAGGCTACAAGCTCACTAAAGTTTTTCTGCAAATTCGAGAACGTTTTCTAAGCACTTTTGGTTTAAATTGTTTCTAAATAAATCGATTGTCTGTGCTCCTTTAATTTTCCTTTTGATATTTATATATGATTTATATGTAATTTTCATAATAAATCATTTTTTAGAAATCGTATATTTTTTGAAGTTTTCTAATCATATTTCAGAATACAAATTTTTAGAATTCTGTCACTACAAAAACTATTTCCCCTGAAGACATTTCCCAGATTTCTTTTTAGTTCATTTTGATATTTTATCGAGCACATATAATGAATTTAAAGCACCAATTTTAACTGATTGTAGCTTAGTTTTAAAGGTATATTTGCTACTGCAATTTGGCTAATTAACTCACCTGTCTGATGATTCTGATGAATCGTAACGATCCAGACAACGTTTCTGCGTATTATTCCCATTCGTTCGCACTCGCACGCCACGCGTTGTGGTTGCTGTTGCTGTCGATGTTTTAGTTGTTGCTGTTGTTGGTGTTCCTGTTGATGTTGTTGCTGTGGTTCGTGTTGTTAGAGTTGTTGCTGTTGTAGTTGCAGTCTTTTTGGCGCCCTGATAGAGCTGAGATCGCAATGCATTGATATCCAATTTGGCAGCTGCCAATGCTGGCGACAATGCGGCAGTTGCTGCTGTTGTGCCACTCGCTGCTGTTGTGTCCCTGGAACGCTTAGTGCCCAACACGATGCCAACGGTGCTTGTGGGCGGCAGCAGAGTAGGCGTGCTAAAAGGACGCGTTGAAGTTGCAAATGTTTTTGTTGCTTTTGTTGCTTTTAGCGGTTTTGGCGGTGGCTTTAAGTCAATATTTGCAGATGTTTTTGTTTTGGCTGGTACAGCGGGTGGTGCTAATGTTGCTGCAGCAACTGTTGTTGTTGTTGTCGCTGGTGTTGCTGTTGTTGTTGTTGTTGCTGCTGGTTCAGTGGCGCCGCCAACTGTCAAACTGTTCAAATTGACGCCGTTTTTCAGCTGATCAAACAATGACAAAGCCGCAGTCGAAGTTAAACTTTTCTTTTCAATAGTTTTTGTTGTCGTTGTTGTTGTTGTTGTTGCTGCTGCGGGCTTTGTTATCGCTGTTATTGTTGTTGTTTCATTTGTTGTTTCTTTAGTCTTTGACACAATATCCTTTGACTGTATGCCTGACATTTTCCTATCTTTTTCAACACTAACTTGTTTTTCTTTCATGCACTTTTCCTCAACAATTTGTTTGTTTATTTTCCTTGTTTTTGATGCTGTTGCTACTGCTTGTTTGCTATGTTCTTGTTAATTATTTTTTACTAATATTTTGCTTGTTGCCATTTCTTTGGCTTTTCCTATCGACAGTGACTGCCGCATTTTCCGCACACTTTTTAATTTAAGCCGTTTTAATTATGGCTTTTCAGCTCTTTCACTTTATTGGTTATTATGTTTTAGTTATTTAACAAATCTGTAATGAAACAATAAAGTTTAAATTTAAAAACTATTTTTTTAAATATAGAACATTTAAAAAATAAATTTAATATTGTTCTAAGCTTTACTAAAATAGTTTTTAAATTTAAATTATTACTCTATATATTTTTTATCTATCATATTTTATATTATTTATATGGCAAAAACTCCAAAAAATAATTTAATTATTTATTTTTATTTTATTTTAATTTTTTAAAATAATTGTATCTTTTTTTATTTTTCTTTTATTTTTAAATCATCAAAAATTTTCATTTTCCACATTTCACACTTTATAGCCACGCCTCGCTGTACTGCATTCAATTGCCATTTAAACATAATAAATTATTAACAATATCAATTGGTTTCTACGACGTTGCAGAAATTATTATTTTATTATGTATAAGTAAATTGATTTCACTTCACTCGAATTACAAGAATTATTTTGCACACTAAACAAATTGAGCATTTTATTTATTAATCACTTTCGTTAAAAGTGACACAATTTGATTAAATTTTTCGCACTTAATCAGCAGAATTTGCAGTTTATGCATTTTAATAAAATATTTCAAATTTACATTTTGCCTCTGACTGCGATTCATGAATAATTAACTGAATGTAATTTATTCATATGTTATAATTATTAATGGCAACTAATTTACTTCTTATATGAGCTTTATTCGTTTCCGGCGCTTTTTTCACTCTTTTCGTTTTGTTGTTGTTGTGGCTTTTGCATTTGCAGTTTGTACACACGAAAAATAAAACGAAAAACCGTTTGCATTTGTTGTTGTTGTTATTTTTGGTTTTTGTTTTGCAAGCTTTGCTAAAAGTTAACCGGTTCTCGCGTCTCTTTTTAGCTTTTGTTTGTCGAAACAGCGAAATCGAAACAGAAACAGAAACTTAAATTTAACAAGAGGAAACACAGTCACAAATCAAGCATTTGTTTAACAACAATGCCAAACAAATCTAATCAAATGCATTCCAATAAACAAACTTGAACACACACACGCACGCACACAGGCGTTTGCTCTCTCACACTCATACTCACACGCACACATACATACACGTTATCAATGCTGCTCTTTAACCGGGGCCGCGTTGTCTAATGATCTGCGTTTATGTATACCCGTGTGTGTGTGTGTATAAAAACAAAGCGACACACATTTCTTATTGTTTTAGCTGTTAATTTGCCTTTGTTATTGTTGTCAAATTGCCATGTAAAGTATAATAATTGTACATCGAACGGTGCAAACGCTTGCGAACGTTGCGAACTTTGCGAATTACAAACAAAAAGCTCGAAAAAAGTTTCGCGTTGCTCTCTCGTTACTCGTTGCTTTGGCTGCTGGCCTCTGCCTGCGACTGACTGCCGCGACGTTTGCTATTTGGTGTGGGGCCAAGAGCCGAAGCTCAAACACGATGTCGCGCCAAGCCGAACGTGCCCCACACACGAAGTGATTAACCAACTAGAACCGAGCAGCAAGCAAGAAACGAGCCAAAATCATAAGAACGAACATGCGAACGAGCAACGACCGCTACTTCGTTAACAGCTGCCGAACGCCAAACGGGCAGACGACTGCCAAACGACAACAGTGGAAGTGTGCTTGTGACGAGGGGTGTTGAGGGTGGGGATTAGAGGAGTGTGGGTTAACGAAAGACAGCGAAGGCAAAATGCAAGCGATGCGATGTTCACTTTTGATTTCTGTGCAGCGGCAGCAGGTTTGGCATACTCTGTGCTGTTGTTGTTGTTGTTTCTGTTATTGTTGTAGGGAGGGGAGGGGCGGGGGAGTCCATAGGGAAGCCGGTTGTGCGGCTGCTTGTTGCGCCACAAACCCACACGCTTTTTTTATAATTCTTTTTTCTTGTTATTGTTGTTGCTTGCAGTCCATATGGAGGAAGTTCAATATTTAGTTTTTGGGGTTACGCTGTATAAAATTTGGCAAGTGGGTGACAAACAACTATACAGAATGATGTAGTATGCTAATGTCACACGCTACCTGTTGATTTGCGTGAGAAAATCCAATCAATGCTGCACCTTGGACACTACACAAAAGAAGGTACGTTAACCGGTTTGACTGTAAAAAACGAGAACCTTTCAACTCTTTGAGGTAGATAGAAATCTAAACAAGAAATTAGATCAGTTCTATTGATTGGCAAACCTTTCATAACACTAACAATACAGACTCAATTCTTCAAGGTTTTTCATCTTAACACTGCTCTTTGACTGATTAGTCACTTAGTTATACTATTTAATCTTGTTTAGTTTTTGACTTAATCATAGTGTAATCAGCAGCTAAATAAGCATTCCAAATGCATTAGACTATTTAAAGCACTTAATCTTATCACTATGGATACAATGCCACCTAATGCAGCACCTTCTTAATCATGTACTAAAATTGCCCACACTCGAATGTAAGTGTTGCAACTTTAGTTAACCCACGCAGACGAAATTCGTTTCAATAATTAAGCAAAGTCAATTCAAAAGCACAAAGCAAAAACCAAAAACGCAAACAATAACAAAATCAAGCGAATACACAAACACACAGAGACTGAGCAATTGTTGTTATCAAGCACACACACACACACACACATGCCTAAATCACGTCATGAATACAAAATGTATACGCGAAAGAAGAAAAGAGAAAAAACAAACGCAAAGTCAACTACACAACAAGCAGTGGAGCGAACAAAAAAAATCAAAGCCAACACGTGCTTTTATTACGTTACATGAGACCTGCGTGTGTGTGACTGTGCAGTATGTGTTTGTGTGAATACGATTGCATGTGTGTGTGCGTGTGTGTGTGTTTTGCTGCTGTCGGCCTTTGTGATGCAACTGTTCTTACAGAGAGCTTACGTGAGAGAGTGCGAGAGTAGATGAGAGCGGTTGTGGTTGTGTTTGTGAGCAACAGAACTCGTTTTCTAGCATTGCCTAGCTGTTCTTATTGTTGCTTTTTGATGTTCTCCTTTGACTTTGTATTTTGCTACAATCGCTTATTCTTTTAAAGAACAAACATAACCAAAATGTAAGAAAATTTTGTTTTTGCTGAGTGCAGAAAATTACCAAGCAATAATAATGTTGCGCGCCACATTTACACCAAGTTTGTGCAATATTTTATAACTTTTCAATTTCGAACATCAGACATACACATTAACGCAGGTAAGTGCATGTACTCTAAGCATGTTCACACTTGCACTACACTAAATCACACACGCACAAAAACGCGACTGCACCCGACGAACGAAGAAAAAATACTGCATTAGCAAAACCAATTGCAAATGCAATGTCCAAAATAAGCGAAGCGAGAGCGAAAGCGAAAGAGAGAGGGGGACAGAAGGACAAAATGCTTGTAGCTAAAAGCATTGATGTTTTTATTGAGCATTGATAGATAACTCTCAAATCGACTGATCTTGCACCGATCGAACCCAAAGTTATTTTTAATCTAACAACGACTCAAGTTGATAAGTAGACAAAGCAATGCAAATAAAAAGAAAATAAAATGAATTATGCAGAATTATAACATATAATTTAATTTACTTTAGAAAGAGACTTATTGAATTTAAATGTAACAGCAAATAAGCAACAGCTGCTTAACAGCACTGTTAGCTAACAGTTGCGCTGTTCCAACTAGCCCGCACAGCAACAAGCCTTTAACCAAGCTACGCCAATCAGCTTTTGAGAGCGCACCGAATTTCATGTATCGTAGATCAGTTGGTATATTTGTGGGAAATAAATAAAATACCATTTAAAAAAATTCCTTTTCAATTGATTTAATTTTATTTTTACATCACTTTATTTGACTTGCATTAAAAAATAGAATTGCGCATTAGTTTGTCTAGAATACTGTTTTAAAATTATAAAAAGTAACAATAAAGTCTTAGCATTAATAGGGGGACGTCGACATACCGTGTATATAAGAATAAATTAACTATAGCTGTAAGGCAAAGAATATTTCATTTAAATAGTTTATAGATTTATGTACCTATGGCTTAAATATTTTAAAGTATATATATACAATTTTCTTTTTTCTTTTCATTTGACTTGGCAACAGCAACTTGTAAAAGTTTAAGCGCATTTGGTGGGTTGCAATTCCGGAAAAATAACAGTATAATTAACCTAAAATCCAGATCCATTTTAAAGTTATAAAAGTAGATAAATCTGGTGGAATTTGCTTAAGCTAAAGGCGTCTTAAAGACTTTGGCAGACTATGTCCATACAGAGGTAGGTATAAGGCCTTCCTTGCTGGTACCGGGGGGTGTGAGAACCTCCTTGTTGAGGAATTCTAGCGGTAAATTAACCAGATGTCCCTGAAGCGAACAGAAAACAAAGGTTTTACTAAACTATAATGGAGAGGTATTGGTCAAGACTCACCTGAATTTCCGTGGCACGCTTGGCGGCCAGTTCAGGTTCGGTTTTGGATAGTGGAGGTTCCTCCTGATATTTGCGCAGACTTGCGAATGTCTTGACGAAATCCGTGGGAATGCATTTAAACACCTCGTCGTAGATCTCCGTATTCCTAGTGGAGATACGACGCCAGGTGTTGTGCCAAAACTGATCACAGACCGGATCACTAATGTTAACCTCAGGGTGCGGCGCACCATCCGAATTCAGAAGGCCTATGAAGCAAAATAGGTGTAAAGTAGCAGTTATTAAATAGGTATCCTTCAAACTACTTACCCAAGTGCTCCTTGAAGAGATACTTTCTTAAACGACCGGCGAATATGCCACTTGGATACTTTTTACCATTCATGCGTCCATCCTCGTACTCCTCATCCATTATAATGGCAGCAATTTCCGAGTCCCGTTTACCTATCATCGAACGATCATTGATATTAGCCGAACCGCAGATAACGACACGATCATCGGCTATCAGCAGTTTGGAGTGCACATAGATCAGTTCGGTAATGGGCGTATTGTTCAGATACGAGTGATTGCGTAAACTATGGAATGATATATAGTTCTCGGGCTGTGAAATGCCCGCCTCCTGTAAGCGTGTGAGTATAGCAGTGCGACCTCTGAGCAGTAGAAAGATAGGGGGTTAGGGGGTGAGGTTAGGTTTCGTTTTTGTGTGACTTACCTGGAGATGGAGGCATAGTTCCAATGGGTAATGGCTCTTACGGCAATGCCCGTATTGCCACCCACATCACCCTCAAAGCCGGGCAGTAAGGGCATTATCACATAAACACGAAAGCGTTTTCTTTCTCTGAAAGAATAAATGTAGAAACGAGTGTTAGAAAGCCTGGATTAGTTCTGAAGCTGTTATATAGACTTATACTTATAGATGTTAGGAGAGATTTTGGGGAATTTTAAGTAATAGCAAGTAAAAAAGACTACAGTCGAGCGAGCCGACTGCTAAAAACCCCGTACTACTTCTATGGGAGCTGTAGCTATAGTTGTGCAATCCCGCTCAAACTTGGTGACGATTGTTATAATAGTACCATACTGTAGTATGTTGTATATAATATAAGCATATGCCCATCGTATTGTAGAGTATACAATATCTGATGTTGTCATATGCCCAATTAAAGTCTAGAATATTTATTTCATAAACAAATCGACACTTCTGTCGAATAGTTTAAATAACAAAACCATTCATAAGTGACTCGTGATGATCGGTCACTTATATATGGAGAGGCCTGCAGCGTGAGATCTGCAATGTAAGCACTTTTGATGTTTACAGCCAAGTGGCCGGAAGCCTAATTCTCACGAAATGCCTTCTGCATATTCGTACATATATACAACGTAGTACATACTCCCGTTCTGCCGACGCTCTCGACGGCAGAACTCCTTATATACTTAGGTTAAGTTAAATGTATCTTGGAATAAAGAAATCAGTTGAACAACTGACTATGAACCATACAGAACGTTATTCGCTAAACCTTTTACAATATACATAATATGTAAATTTGGTCACGATAGTTCCAATAGTTTCTAAGTTTTGGTGTTATGAAAATAGTTGTTACTATTTGCGGGGGCGGTACGGGGCGTGGCACTAATTTCAAATAAATTTGATCTACTCGGGAAGAAGACGGACTATTTACCAAATTTTGTGACCCTAGCTCTTTTAGTCTCGAAGATCTAGGTGTTCATTCGGGCGGACAGACAGACGGACCTCATTATATCGACTCATCTGTTGATGCTGATCAAGAATATATGTAATTTTTCGTATCGGATTATAAACTTACTTGTGCGCTCTTATGATCCTCTTAAAGAGCGTTTCGCCGATCTGGTTCCTCACATTGTTGTACGCTCCCGTGACGCCCATGCCCAGCTGCATGGTGATGAAGAACTGATTCTCGATGTAGACATAATGAGCAGCCTTCGATATGGTCTCGATGTAGGCATCATGGATGCTCTGCTCGACGAGATCGGCCTCAATGAAGCCACAGCTCCAGGCAGAGACGCTGCGCAGCAGCTGGCAGGTGACGCTCTGCTGACGTCGCTGCTGCAGCTGCTGGAGCTGAGCATTCAAACGGATCTGATGATAACTCTTGGGCATTAGGTAGGGAAATTTAACATTATCCCGCAGCTTCTCCAGTTTCATGGCATTCCAGCGTTGAATGAAATGACGCGCCACATCGCGAGCAGAGGCACCGACGACACAGATGCCCACGTCGTGCCAGGGCATGCGGGGCGTGGTCGTGCGGTCGATGATGTCCACAAAGGGGGCGTTTAGGTTCATCCAATCCTTGAGAATGAAATTGGAGTAGTCCTTGCCGAACCAGTACTTGGCCTGTCCATAGAACTCACTGCTGAGTATTTGATTGTGTGTGGTGCTCGTGGTGGCATTCAAACCGGAACCCGAACTCATGGCCACATCGACTGTGGCCTCAGCTGTCTTCTCTATGCTGTAGACACCTCGTGACTCACCCACTGCCGCTCCACCTGCCGCTTGCTCCTCGTTATCCGATGTGGCATCCTGCACCTCACTCGTCGTCAGACGCTGCACAAAGTCCTTGCCCATGCGTGCACCCTTCATGGCATTATTCTTCAGCCGATCGAGCATATTCTTGCGCTCCATTTCGGGTGTGTTCAGCTTCATGCCCTCCAGCATAGTCGTCTCTATGCCCACCTCACTGGAGGCCGACGACAGCAGCTCAGCGGGTATCAGCAAGCGATCACCTGGTTTCAGCGTTCTCAATTCCATGCCAGACATTGTGGGTTCCTCCTTAGGCTCTCTAGGTTCCATGGATTCCCTTGCTTCTTTCTTAATAGTCGACTCGTGATGCGCATTCCTAGAGGATTTCCTAGAACCAAAGGCGGAGTCCTCCTCGTCCTTGTTGAAGAAGGCACTGGGCGTACAGCGCGTGCTGTCCGATACAGAAGACGTGGATATGCTGCCTAAATCAGTGAGACGATGCGAACGATCATCCCAGCGACCATAGCACAGATCTATGCCCCCTATAAAGGCATAAGCCTGATCTATAACCACGATCTTCTCGTGATGTGCCCAGAGCAAAATGCCGCCACGTGCATGATCCGGATGCCGCATGACCTGGAAAGGCATGAAAAGAGGTTAGACATGATACGAAGAGGGGTAATCGAAGCCCATATCCTACCTTGATGTTCTCATGCTTAGCCAAGGTGGACTTGCTGTAGTAGCTGTTAATGCCCAAGGCCATTTCGACCTCCTTGTAGAGCAGCACAAAGACCTTCACGCCTTGGGTCGCCTTACGCAGCAGTATCTTATCCAGACGCCAGTAATCCCCATCGAGCGCAGGTCGCTTCATGTAGATCTCGGGACTGAGCCACCAATCTGCTATGTAGATCTCCTCCGTGGCCGCTTCCAGGCCATCGGCTACAGCGGCCATATACTGAGCTCCATCCACGTACCACACGGCCTGAGTATTGGCCCTCATGGGAGCATAGGACATGTGTGGATTGGGGCAGGTAAAGTCTCGGGCGTAGGTATGAGCTGTGTTCTTGAGGTACTGCATCCACTCCTTGCACTTGCGACGTGTCCAACACTTGAGCACAATGTGACGACTGTTTGTGAGCACCTGCAGACCCTTTCGCATGCCCGTCTGATAGATGCCCGTGGAGACATCGAATCCCTGATCGAAGAGTATCACAGCCCGTATGCTACCGTCATTGGGACGCACATAACCAAAGCAAGTCTCCTTCACGAAGAACCAGCGATTGCGCCACGTGCCACAGACCACATCGGAGCAGAAGTAATTGCAACGCACACAGCAATTGCGTTGAAAGCAGCCAAAGAAATTGCAACCGGCCTGACCGGGACGGGTCGAGCCCGTGCGCTTGAGTATGCCGCCTTCCTTGCCCTTGATACCCAGCCCGGACACGAACGAGACATTTGAAACCTCCACGAAGTTCAACTGTAAGTAATGAAGGGAATTTATTATAAAATGGGGCAAAGAGATGTTTAGGATGTTTTAGCTTGAGTGCCTAGGGAATTCTCCTTATGATTCAAGGCAGTTAAGCCTCTAAACCCAAGCAACTTCATAATATTAACTTATTTAAGTATTGTTTCTTATCTCCAAAATGTAATAGGTAATTTAACTGTATCCTTGTTTGTATTAATCCTTGGTATGGAAATTACTTCTATTTATCCTATGGGATGTGCTGTTTTGAAGGGCGTCCAGCTTAACCTAACCTATCCCTTCTAATCCTTAGCCTCTTATCACTAAAGCCTGTAAATTATTTACATCTAATTCCGAGGTAACCAACTAATATCCTTATTTTTCCATAATGTATCCCAGCACTGTTAGTACCTTAACTTAGCTGAACTCTTATAAAAATGGATCTTGATTTTCTCTTTTGATAAACTTCTTAAGAAAACTAATAGTTAACACGAAAACTCATAATAAACTTTAACTACAACCCCTTTTTCACACATCATTATGTATTCACAAAATAGCCTGACTTTCTTATCGAATAAACTCATTGCTCCCTTTACCCAATAGCGCCAGAAGACTATAAGTTTCAAGTTCTTTAATTTCTTTTACCACAACCTCAACCTTAAGTTTCCTAGCTCTCCCACACAATTAATAATGGCACAAAAAATCCCATGAACTGTCCCTATAACTTAACCCCCTCCTAATAACCATTCTAACGTCTCTCCAATAAAACCCAACAGTCTCTGAAAAGATTCCTTACCAATTGACCCAAGAAATTACATCCTATTACAACGATCTTTACTTTTTCCCAACAAAACTGATACCTCTTGTAAAGTAAACTCCTCTTACAGCTGTCTCCTGAACTCACCGTTTCATGATGATAACGATATAAACTGATGTTCAGCAGATTGTACAGATAATCCTCCAGTTGCTGAATGCGCACAGGTAAATGCTCCACGGTGATCAGACTCTCGGGACGATTGGGAAAACGCGGAAGTTTTCGCTTCTTTTTCTTGCGTTTCCGCTGACTGCGTCGCGGGGTAAAACTGGACAAAATGGAACTGTGGGTGGGACTGATAATGGTGGCCACAGTGCCAACTCCTCCTCCCGAGGCAGTGCCATTGTTATTGTTGTTAATGGGTGTGCTCGAGTGCTTCACTTTGGTATGGGCAGGCAGATCTTTCAAGGTCGATTCATCGGCCATTTGACTGGCTGCGGCTTTCAAGGTCGTGCGCTTCTCCTTGTGGGCTCTACTCGGAAAGGGTATGTTCAGGGAGGTGCGAAAGAAGCTGAGTTGCTGGTGTAGGGAGTTAAAGTGCTTATAGCGACGCTTGATGGTCCACTTGAAGTTACCGTGTGTCAGTTCAATGGTGTACCTAAAAGGAGGCAGAGATTACCCATTAAAATCCAACTTTATGTAGGAATTGTATCTTAGTTACTTACAAATTCGGATTGAGCAGGTGAGTGGTGACACTACGTTCGGTATTCACGATACGCACATGAATCTCACGGCCCGGTATGAAGACCTTACGTTGAAAGGAATCGAACTTGACACTGGGCCCATAGATACTGGTCAATGGTATCTCCTGTCTCATAAGCACACTGTTCTCATCATCAAATTCGTCCTCATCGTCGTCGGTCTCTTTGCGTTCCACCAGCACGGGTTTATCCCCCGATGGACCTATCGTTAATATGGTCACGGAATCGGGAAACGCCAGCGTCTCATCGTATTCCGAGTCGACCATTGAGAATTGAAATTCGGGCAGACAACGATTATGTTGTTGTATCTCATTGTCTTCGGCAGTGGCATCATCGGCACAATCCTTGAAAACCTCATCATCATCATCGGGCTGTTCATCTTCATTGTTATCATGCTCATCCCCGTCATCATCGTCGTCCGCATCGGCATAGCTGCGATGTCGAAAATCGGCATCGGTTGTATAGGGCGGCAGTGCCGTACTATTTCTAGCATCCGTCATGGCCTCGTACTGTGCAAAGAGGTAGGAACTGTCTAAATCATCATAGCCCCGATTTATGTAGCCCGCAAAATGTGTGGGTCTATAGGCATCGTCTGCGGGGTATTCAGCTGGAAAGGGCAGGAAAAAGAGAGTTGTTGTTTAGTAACGATTGGAACTGATGGGTAGTAAAAAAAATAAAGCTATGAAGAACAAGTAAGCAAGGTTACAGTTGAGTGAGCCGACTGTAATAGACCCTGTACTTAGTTTTCCTTATAAATCAACAAGTTCTAACTGATTTTGCCTATGGTAGCTATAGGAAATAGTTCTCCAATACAGATTAAACTTGGTAATGATATACAAAATCTAAACTAGTACTACAGGTCTTCATAGAAATTTCCTATTTTCAAACAGTTTGATTCGGAGAAGGAGATGAGAATAGCTTTATTAGTACCATATAGATAATTAGGTCATAATAGCTCTAGTAACTCCCTCTGCCTTTTACTACGGAATCTAATAAGTCACAAAAACATATAGGTTTCCGCTATATGAAGAAAGATCCCATAAATTGCTCTAAACGACCCTACACAAATGACCTCAAAAAGTGTTCTTTAAGCTATTTTCTTTCATTGGGAACACTTCTTGCCAATTAGTTATGCAAGAAACTTGTAATATTGTAATATACTTGAAACCCAGTAAAACACTTTAGCACCCACTTCAGATTGTACAGTTATTTGAGTCTTGTCTTCTATTTACGCGACTACACAAAGTGATCTTGGCTCAAATAGTGGCAACTACACCACTTTTAATTAGCTAAAATTGAGTTTGTTGCACTTTTTCAAGTACAAGTAAGTAGTCGTACCCACTATATAGTAAATTATAGTGGTCTATGTTAGTGGAGGGGTGTATCAAATGCTGACTCATGCCAGGAATTGTGTTTGCCTCTTTTTACTGCTGATAAAGGTATTTTATTTGTCAAAATGTTTTATTTTAACTTGGAATGTCGCGCAATTTAAGTAGGTTGATAAGTATTTGCAGACTTCTCGAGTATTTACAGGAATCGATAGGTTATTGAATTCAACAGAAGCGGAAAGAGGTCGAGTATCGAGTAAGGAAACGTAAGAACCCAAATTATTTAAACGATTTCTGTAATAAGTAATTACATTTTTGTATAGCGGAAATAAATACTTTACATAAAATTAGGGTAGATTCCGGTTATAACGACACTGAAGGGACTGACGATTTTACGGCGTTATACCCGATAGACGGTTTAACCAAAAGGAGACCAACGATGACCGAGGAGAAGGGGACCAATCAAGTTATCGAATTTTCGTCGCACTGACCGGACGGACGCTTTAAGCGGAGTCGTTATAACTGGATTCTACTGTATTCAGAATGAATGTATAGAAGTCAGTAATGGTCTATTTAATGCACTTTTTGTATAGTACAAAATAAATCTTTAAATTAGTTATATTCGAGTTTTTCCAGAAAACATAGAATTTTTACTCCTGTAAATGATTAAAAAATTTTTAAAGATCTCTGTACAATAGAAAATTTATTTTTAAAATAACTGTTAAGCTTTCCAGCTTTAAAATATTATTTAAATTTTAAGAATAGTCACTTAAATGTAGTTTATGTTTAATAGAAAATTGATTTTTTAATAAGTTCATTATTAATAAAAATGTATGACTATTTTAAATGATTAAAAAATTTGTAATTATTTCTATATTTAAGTAAATTTATTTTTAAATAAAATATTCACAATTTGATGAGTAAATAAAAATCTTAAATACTCTAAATGATTAAAGTTTTTAAAAAAAATTTATAAAACCAATTTCTGTAGAATATATAACTCATTTCTGAATATAAAATTTCTCAACTATATTTCTGTTTAAAAACTTGTCGTTTAACTGAAAAGAATTTTTAGTTACATAATTAAATGCATGATAAGACACCTCATAAAAATTTATTTATCAAAGTCAATGCCGAAGGCTATAACTATTTATCGTATTTGGCAGTACTCAAGTGAGGACTACAAAACTGTTTTATGTTAGGGAATGACTTTATTTCAACTTTTCTTATCGTGCAGTCGACACAGAGCTCAAGGTTTTGCTACCCGCATATTTGGAACCCTCGAAAGTTCAGCTAAATTAAAATTCCAGCGAATTCGGTGTAGTTAATTTAATTAAAATTAGTCTTAGGGTTTTACCCTGCTGACAACTGACTAATTAATCGATATATAATATAGAAAATCAAACAAAAGAATAAATCAGTAAATACTATACACCTTTGTCTACCGATAAGACTGTGTCAAAATATCGGCTATATAGATAATATATATATATGTATATAATTTGCATATGTATTGTCTAAAACAGTTGTTGATGGATGGCTGTTGGAGGACACCTGTTGTGGGTCGCTAATCAAAGTACTTGACTAAATTATGATTTATATGTGGGCTAGAGATAATGCTCGATATCATCCAATAACAGTGCTGGACAGTACGTCGAAATCTATTAGAGCCAAGTGATAAACAAAAGCACAGAAATGTGTATTACTTTGTTTATAGTTGTGATAAGAGTTAAATGGATTTAATGAGGGAATTACAAAGTTGGTAGCACGCATTAGCACAGTGGGCAAAATAAACCAATTTGTGTACAGAGTAGAAAAATCAATTTCAATAAACTTTGGTTAAGTTTAAATAAATTTAACCCACTGAAAACACTATAAAATAATAAAAATTATCTTAATACCCGTAATTAGGAATAGCCATGCAAATTATCATTAGTCATATGACATATGATTTCTGACGTTATTTAGTTATCTTATCAGTGGCATTACTGCCTTGTATTAGTTTATTTTCTGTTTAGGGCGACGTTACTTTAGCTCAAAATAGAGCCAAGGTTTTGTTAAGGGTTCCTATGTCAAGTTCGCAAACATCCATAAAAAAAAACTATACAAAAATTGAACTTGTAAATCTAAATTGAAGTATTGCAGTGGAGGCTCTTGGCTGGCATTGGCCAACGTTTTGGGACAGCCACAAAGCCATAAAATTATCAGTTAAGACAGTCAAGTTTAATGGAGCTCACGTGACGGTACACACGGATTGTTATCAAAGCGATGAGACTTAAAGTTTTCATAGTTATATTAAAGTTATATTTTGTTTAAAACTTATGCTTAGTTTACTTAAGTTTTTGAGCATTTATTAGTCATATTCAGGTTCATTGATCGCTTGGAAATTTCGCAAACAAAACGCCTAAAATGCTGACAAAGTTTCATGATTGGCATAACTTATGTATGACATAAGCAACGCTCTACAAAATGACAACAAATTTGTCTTTTATTTATTAAACATTTAATTCATAAAGTTTACACAGTTTATTTTTAGTTTAAAGTTAAATTTAAGCCCAATAAACATTTGTATATTAACTAGCAGACAAATAAGATTTTACAGGGTCTATTTCCTCGCTTTCCAGCCCGTTTAATTCACACATTTGTTAACTGTTTCGTATGTGTCTAAAAAACGCAGTACAAAAGTCTGCAGCTACTCAAAGTCGCTCTTATCAGTTGGTGCTTAGGTGGAGTCCAAAATTCGTGTGTTCCCTTTAATGTCTCTGACGCGATAAGAATGAAAAATATATAATGCTTGGCATAAAAAAGCATACAATGAAGAAGCAGCGACAATGCGGCAAGTCGACACTCAAAATTATCACCTTAAAAAATATACAATGACCAAGCGAATTGATAAAAAAATAAAAGCATAAGGAAATTGTGGCTTTTGTGGCAAAAAACTACGTAATACAAAAGAAAGAAACCTTTGAGCACATTTATTCTTAACATAAACAAATAATTTATATTTTATATATACATAAAAAAAAGTCTTTCAACAATCGAAATCGAAATCGCAACTTCCTGTTTGCCACAAATTGGAAAATCATCAACCCAACGCCGCTAACGTGTCATGAATTTTCAATTGAAACTGACTTTTTTTTTGGTGGGCGTTATGAATAATTAGCTAATGTTGCCGTTAGTCCGACTTAGGGTAAGGGGGGTAAATCAAGCCTAAGGGGAAGGTTTGAAAAACTCTAGTAACACGCAAAGTGCTTTGGACACGTGAGGCGAAAGCAAAGCGTACAAATTCCAGGGTTATATAATAATTAGAAATACTCAGACCCAGACCCATTTGGACTAGGCCACAAATGTCTGTTTACATTTGCAAATGGGCCGTGTTACAAGTCGGAAGTTTATGTTTATCTACCGTAATTGGCTATAAAGATACGCTCAAGAAAATAGCTTAAATTATTATTGAATAAGATGCAAAACTTATCTTTAAAAACTATTTTAAATATAGCTAATAGTTCTTTAAGTATAAGCGCTGAGAGTTTGATTAAGAAATGCCTTGAATACTATTTAACCATAAGAATTACAAATGTGAACTATAAATAGCTTAAACATTCTCGATTTTTAAATTTTTAAAGATTTTACAACATATTAATCTCAGATTATCTTTTCAAAATAACAAATAAACAAGTAAGAAAGGCTACAATCAAACGAGTCGACATTTAAAGACCCCGTACTCGTTCAAGTGCGCATTTTTCGATACAAACAAACATTTCTTGACCGATTTGTCCTATGGGAGATATAGGTTATAGTTGTCCGGACATAGGTCGTGGCAAAAATTGTGTTAAACCTGATCTGCGTACACCATGGACGTACTTTCATTCCAAATTTGATGTATCCAGCTCTTAAAGTTTTTGAGATCCAGGTGTTCAAACGGATTAGGAATATATGTATATATTTCATAGGGTCGGTAAGCACATTTCGCTTCTAACAAACCCAATAGCATGCCGTACTCCACTTTAGTACTGGGTCCAAAAACAGTTGACAAGTTTTCAAATGTTTACCAGCCAATTATTCATAATTCCCCACTCTTGCTGTCTATGATTCTCAACTGGTTTTAGCTAATTGCTGACAACAGTTGCTTTTCACTAAATGCTTCTTCTGTTTTAATACGTATATTATTTTTAATTATATTTGCGAGCACATTTGGAGTAATATTTTTCACATTTGAGTCACATATTAATTTCCTTTGGCTTACAGCCGTGTCCCATAAAATAGTCTTGGTAATGGTCTAAAAATATTCAGCGCCAACATTATCAACAATTTTCTGTACAAAAATTTTAATCACTGATAAGTGGAAATTATATTGATAAGCAGTTAATTGCGCTCTGCTATTGTATTCCAATAATAAACTGGCATATTTTTTATAGCCAATGACCGGCTAAAGTTGGAATCTATATCATGGCGTATATATCTTATATATATTTTTAACTCTTTTGTTGTTCATTAAATAAATTAATAATTAAATGCTCGTTTGCTTTGAGTATTAAATTACACTAAAATATTTGAACATAACGAATCGCCCACAAAAAATGCCGAGCAAGTGCCATTTAGAGTCAAATTCTTTTTCACTTTCTCAGGCAAACCGGCTAAACAAACCGGTTGTAAACAGTTAAAAATAAAAAAATAATTCTAGAAATTAAACAAGAGTCGAAAAATAAACAAGCTGCCAACTAAAACATGCGCTTTAAGTAGAAACCTCAACAAAATCCAACTAGCATACCCTACAAAGTCTTTAATACAGGGTAGACAACAAACTGGTCTAGCTCAGGTTGGTATGACGCACGCTGCTTGGCTCACAGAACTGGCAGTGATCTAAGCCAACTCCAAAAACAATTGTGCCACAGCTGAGCCCACGAGACAACTGAAGGGTTAATGTGATGCGGTGCGGTGAGTGGAGGGTTAAGTGTGTGCTGTTATTACCCATGCTTGCCATCAGCTGTGAAATGCTGCGACGATGACGTCGTACTTGTAACTCCTGCAGATTTGACGCCAGCGCCGCAGTCGACGCCTCCTGCAGCTGCTGCGACTCATTGCTTGTGTTGTTGTTGTTGTTTGTGTTGTTGGCAGGGATATTTTTGAGGACTTTTGTTTGGGACATTTTTAGCTGTTGTTGTTATTGGTTTCACTAGATTTATTTTTGGTATGCGATTTTTTGGTGTCTCCTTGTTGATATTGACTGATATTCATTTTTTTAACTGTTACTCGCATTACAGCAGCTAATTAAAAAACAACAAAAATAATTGCATAAATAAATAAACGCGTTTGTGCATGTGTGTGTTTGTAATTCATTTTCATTTGTTTATTTGCGAAGTCAATAACTGATTACAGGGCCTGCAGAATTGGCTCAGGGCTTCCATATTTTTATTACAGCACACAAAACAGTAAAAGTATTTTTAAAAATAATTATTACATTAATTATTTATTGCTTTGTCACGTTTTGATTGAGTTTTAAGCGGTTCAATGGCAAAACACACAATTTGAGCACTTCATTTCATTTGTTTATAAATATTACAAAACTATTTCTGTGTAATTTCAATTTATTATTATAACTTTTAATCACTTTAGCGCTTAATAATAATAAAACTCACACAAGCGCTTTTTCTATGATATTTTCGATCACACAGATACTCACACACACACATACGAAGTTTGCACAACAATTAACAATGTAATTTTTTGGCACAAAAGAAAATTTTGAAATTCATAATGTAGATTGTATTTAACAGCAGCACACTTGTACAATTGTTGTTGTTGCTCTTGTTGTTGTGGCACATAAAATGAAAACATTCGATTTGTATCTTTTTTGCACATTTCTTGTATCTTTGAGATAGCTGCACGCATGAGATGCCAAGTTCCGTTAACTCGGCAAAGAGACACGTCTGCATTTCACCGTGCAATAATGATAAAAACAATAATATTAATAATAATAATAATATTATTATTAATATTAAGTATGCATTGTTTACGTTTTGCCAGCGACTAACGGAAGTTACAGACAGAAGCCGTTGAAACTTAATGCGAGAGAATTTAGCGCGCAGTCGCAGTCGCATTAAAAAGCTGCCACGCCGTTGTCAACGTCGACGTCGACGTCGTCGCAGTCTCTGTTCTCGTTTTGCTTTCGCTGCTTCTTTCTATCTCTGTGTGACAACGGCAACAACAACAATAGCCACAATGCGCAGAAATGAAGACACCTCAAAACAAGACACAAACACACATGCACACGCACACAACTGAACAGGCGCTTACTCACTTATTTTCTTACACGCACCAACACTAACACAACGCGAGCCTCCACAACGATCGAATGAGTTGCGAACGCGAACGCGAGCGCGAAACCAAAATAAACGTGTTGCGCCAACGTTGCCGTCACTTTACTTAATAATAGTAACTAAACTTCGCCACAAATATCTAAAGCTTTTTTCCACTTTGTCTGCAAAAGAAGCGACGTGAAACGGTTAACGTTTACGTTTATCGGTTAGAGAGTTTAGCCACGCGCTATCTCACTCACTCCCTCTCTCCCGCTCAACAACCAAAGAGCAAAGAGAGCGAGTGTGAAGATTGTGTAGTGGCAGACAAGCAGAGAGCTACCAATCACAACAACAACAACGAAAAACGGTTAAACAGCTGTTGAAGCTTTTAAAACTCTGCAGTGAGAGCGGAAAGGGGAGAGCGCGTGGTTCCATATGCAATTTGAATATTATTATAAAGTTTAGCAGTTATGTCGGTCATCTGAACTAACAACGCTCGTTTTAATGGAATATACACAAGGTCGCATTATCTGAGAGTAGCTGAAACAAGTTTATCTATGGCTGTGTAGTTGTGAGAGACAAAAAGCAAGAGCAGAAGGGAGTCGAAGTTTAAGAGAGTAACGTGTTTGTAAAGCTTTTCAAAGCTGAGCAACGTTTGGTAAGGTTAACGGTTCTGTTGACGTTCTCAAGCTGCAAGCCAGTAATACAACAGGATTATCTTAATACACTGATGATTCATTAGGATCAATGTATGTTAAAATCCCCAATAGGCTGTATCTAATCTTTAGCTGATAACAAAAATTGCAATCTTACACAGAAAATATAACAATTTAGGGCCACGAGGTGCCAAAGCAAATTATAATTACATTTTGCGATAAGATTACCCAAAAAAAAACATAAACAAATATCTCACATTACACAAATGTCATAAAATTCAATCATAAAAAACGAAATATGCATAAATGAAATTGTTCAGAGATTGTAGCATTTTGACACACCCATCAAGGTGATAAAATCAAAACAAGCAGACAGAATTCCAGTTAAAAAATGTTAAATTCACTTTCGTCACTAGTCAGCGTCGTGCATAGAATAAATTTATTAAAAACATGAGACTCTTTTTGATTAACTTATCAATTTGTTTAGTTTATTTTGCAATAAAGATAATAACCACTTTGATCAGTTATGCGGTTTCATTTTAAATTTCCTCAATAGCTCACTTGTAAAATCAAACAATATACGAGTATGTATAAATTAGTAGATAAGATAATAATACACTCACTTGCCAATTGTTATATCGGTAATTGTATATTTTCTCATTTTGGTTGTGTAACTCAAAAACTCACTGAACTTTGTCTATATGGGTAAAAATTTGACCGATTGGCATTGTATCTTAGTTTTACAGATACTTTTATTTGAGAATTTGTGCGAATCGTTTATTTTTAAAAATAAAGTACGTGCCGAAATTTAAATTAAAATTATTCCAGTTTGATTAAGTATTGTATTACACCGAACCTCATACAATAATTTATTAAATAATTTGAATTTCTCGATTTTCAAAACAATCGCATATTTTGCAATACAATGACAAAAACGCTGATTTGCGATAAGAAATTGTTGTTATCAATCAAACTTAGCTAATCATTTATTTTCCTTACTTTTTCTTTCTTTTGATAACCAAACATTGTGCAATAATTAAATTTCTGCTGCATAATAAATATTGAACGTTTCGTAAACTTCTTGAGCCACCCACGCAAAACTAGCTTAAGAGGCGCTTTTATTATGTTTTAAAAAAATTCATTTAAGTAAATAATTTTTTTACTTACGTATTATAAAATTTAAATTGAATGTTGTTTGTGGCCTCCGTTTGAGTTTGGATTAATTGGTTGTTAATTTTTGTGTCTTATATTTAGTGTGTGTGAATCACACACACATAGCAGCACAAGACACGTTTGTGTGAGTGTGTGAGTCTAGTTCTTCAATTAAATTATATTCCAAGTGCAGTTCAATTTGGGGCAAAAGTTGCCAACTGCCGAAGGCGCCAAATAATCATAAAAAACATGAAAATCAATTTCAGATTTCGTTTAGACACCAACACACACACACACACGCACGCAACACAGATAGACACTCACACACACAACCTCGCGCACTTGAGCACCGAGAGACACACGCGGAGGATTTTGAACTTTCACGGCGTAGCTTAAAAACTTGTTGCTTTTTTCTTTGTTTTCTTTGATTTGCTTTTCAAGAGCGCAGTCGTCGCCGCTGCTGCCGCCGCAGCCGTCGCCGTCAGATTTATAACTGAGCAAACAACAGGCGAGTTATGTCTGCCGCCGCTTTTGCTGCCTCTGCCGCCGCCGACACTGGAAAACTGGAATTGAGCACTGGAATGCTGTAGTGCAAGAAAATTGCACGATCTTGACGACCTCGTCTGCTGTCTCTTTCTTACTGCTGTCAGCATTGCATCAACTCTTTTTGATTTCATTTATGATGTCAGACAATTTCTTGCTTAAGCATTTATTACACGACTTAATTTTTAATTCAAGCTTTGACTTCTTAATGTCAGAATCCAACGACGCGTCGCGACGACAGCAAGCGTCACGAGTGGCGACGCTACAGCATGAGCTTTTGACTGGAAAAAAAATATGAGAGAGCGAGAGCGCGCAATGGCGATCAAACAGCTGATTGACGGCACAGTGGTGTGAAGTATGCGGGTTAGCAGGCAAATGTTAAAAGAGGAAAAATCAACACAGATAAGAAAATTAAACGTTGGAAATCAAAACAGTTTGTGGAATTTCTTCACATAATATGTTTATTTTTATAGTTTTTTGTTGTTGTTGTTTTTGTTTTTCCTTTTTAAGTTACATAGCTTTATAAATTGTTTCATTTTCTCAGAAAAAATAATGCTTTAATGCTCTAAATCTTTTAAACTACATACATTATGTATTTTATTCTTTTATATACTACAAATTGTTATACATTCATTTGTTTTAAGCATATTATATTAATTTATAAATGTAGTAAATTGTATTTTGTATGCTTTGACATTTTTGAATTTCAAATGGATTCTTTTCTTTAGTTTATATATTTTTTGTGTTACATTTT
The DNA here is from genome assembly GCA_035046005.1 of Drosophila acutilabella. Classification (NCBI taxonomy): domain Eukaryota; kingdom Metazoa; phylum Arthropoda; class Insecta; order Diptera; family Drosophilidae; genus Drosophila; species Drosophila acutilabella. Next base: position 5,684,136 of record JAWNOK010000024.1, on the reverse strand, counting down.
CTCCCTTGCAGCGTTTTCCAAATATGTTAATCAAAAATAGTGGCAATTTTCAATTTGTTTCATAATGATCTTAATTAATAAATATATTTATATATATATATATATATATATATGTTGTATATAGCACATATAATTTGCTCATAAAGCTACAGCATATTTCTGTTAATGTGTGTGTTTCTGTGTGTGTGTGTGTATTGCTTAAAGAATTTTAATATTATTAAACTTAAATTTAGATTTGAACTGCCAACAAGAGAATAAATCAAAAGTGTAAAAGAAAATTGTTTGAATAAGCGCAAGTTAAGTTCTATATAAAAGTAAATATATATATTTAATTAGAGTATATATATATTCTTGTGTATATGTATATATATATATGTATTGTATGTACTACTACATATAAAAAATATATATGCAAGTTCATTGTTATTACAAAAATCATAAGCGTCTCGTTTGCGTTTTACATTTATCTAAATCTTTTTATCTTTTTAACTTCTTAAATGTAACTATTTAATTCTTTTGCTTAAATTTCTTTTTTAAGTTTTGTTTTTTTGACACATTTTCAATTTCTTAGCTCTCTGGTCCAGTCTATGCATCCGAGAGATCACAGTATGCAGCGCCGCTGCCTGCAGCCAACGTCTTCTGTTCATCATCCATGAGAGCATCAACAAATTCAGCTGTCGCCTCATGATGATTCACCTGCGGCGATGATGAGCTCTCGCCACAATTGGTGGCATAGACATGTCGCCTGCTGCCACCGGGCAATTGATTTGAATCATCCGTATCAGCATCGCGTATCGAATTGAATGCATTGCAGGCATTTGCATTGGGTGAACATGTATCATCATTGGGCGGATACACATGACGATGATAGCTACCACCACCACTACCACCTGCCCCAATGCTACCATCTCCATCCAGTTCCGCATCCCGTACGCTGCCAAACACCGGCGTATGCGATGAACTCTTACGCAACGAAGCTGGCGGTGACCAGACCGTCTGATACAGCGGAGATGCAAAGACATACATGTGATTCAGATACTCCATGTCATAGCTGGGCTGATACGAGTCCGTTTCGAGTGGATTATATGTATGCTGATACATTGGTGTCTGTCTGCAACTTGCCGATCCCGATGCACTGCCCGCATAATGCGGTGTATCGTAGTTCTGTGAACGTGTCGAACTGCTCAACAAATGCAAATGTTGTGCTCCGTGTCCGCCATGTCCGCTGCCCCCAGCACTGCTGCTGCCCCCGCCCGTCCTGTGGGCGGGCAGTGTCGCATAGATACCGCGATACGCCTCGTACGGTGTCTGCGGATAATATGCATCGCTCCAGCGCACATGGTTGGGTGTGTAGTCGCCTTTGGCGTACAACTGCAAAGGAAAAAATGCATTCAATTTAGTGGAAATCCTTCAAATCGTTTAAGTTATTTTCTTATACTTTAATGCTGTTTGAAATTGATGATAAGATTTTATGTAGAGGCAGAAATAAATAAGATTTATACTTTACGCTAATATCAAGCAGTTTTTAATACAATTTTTATACTGTCCTGAGCTTAATTTACAATTTGTTTAGCTAGGTAGTAGCTGTTTTTCTAAGTTTCCTAAAATAATTAATATTTACTAATAAAAGACTTTAATTTAATTTAATTCTTGTTCTCTACTGTACATTTTAATATCTCATATTTGAATACCTATTTTAGTAGGTCCTAAAAGAAAAATGTCCTTAAGTTAAAGCATATTTATTAGCTTAGTATATGTTAACACATTTTCAATTGTAAAACCACTCAAGTTTATATTTTTATATAGACTTTAACTACTTTGTTAAATGTATTACTTTTCCGTATTCCTATTTCAAAACTGTTTGAATTTACATATAAATAAAATACAGCAGAATCCGGTTATAACGACACTCAAGTGATCGATGATTTTACGTCGTTATACCCGGTAGACACTTCAACCAAAAGCAGACCAACGGAGACCGAGGAGAAGCGCACCAACCAAGTCAACGAATTTTCGTCGTAATGACCAAAAGGACGCTTTAAGCGGAGTCGCTATAACCAGATTTTAGTGCATATCATTTTGGAATACATTTTTAGAACAACATTTTATAGAGTTCCCTTAATTTACTGTATTAATTTAAAATGAAACTATTTAAAATTGTAAACATTAAATCTTTTATTCTACTGGCCTCTCCCACATATCCCTAATCAGTGTAAAGTCTCTTGAAATTAAGTTTGAAGTTAAATAAATCTATTTGAAATAATTATGCATTTTTTTATACAACTATACTATACTATACTGTACTGTACTATCTATACTATAAAAAATCAACTAGTTCTCTATAAAGTACTCCTCCTTTTCCCCTACAACTTTCATTAGTTTTACTTCTACTAAAACCTTCATTTTAATGAAATAAATTATTTTAAATTACATTTTCCTATAGTAAACTTTAAGAAATTCTTAATTCCATACAGCATTTAACTATAACACATTCTACATATTACTCCCTCTGCTCTTCCTCACCTGTATCGGTCGACAGAAGCCCTTGCTCATATGCCTGGGCACACCCAGCGTATAACTATGACTGAATCCGACCTCGGAGCTGAGCAAATACTCGTGAAATTTGTGTGGAAAGAATTCGATTTGTTTGTAGTTGTTGTAGATTTCCGGCTGCAAAAGAAACAGTAAAATATTATAAACATATTTAACTAATTAATTATAAACATTAAACAAACCGTTAGATTCTTTTTCTTCTTGTAGCTCGCCCAGTTCTGTGCCTCGAGTATGAGTTTGCCACCGGGTCGCAGTTGATTGAAGATGCGTTTAAAGGCCAATTTGAGGCCAGCATCACCAAAGTTTAAGTGAATCCACTTGGTGACCGATAGACACAAGATGAGATCGTATTGTTGGGCATCGTTGGACAGCAGTGCCTCGTCCTTGAGCACATAATTCGTTTGACGAAAGAATACGTTTTGCGGGAATTGATTTTTGCCATATAAATTCGCTGGCGATTTGCCCGAGCCGGGCTGGGGTGGCAGGTGTGGAAGATTGGGTATACCGCCATAGGTGAGCGGAAATGAGATGGGAAAGAATTCATGAGGTTTAACCAAAAGTGAATCCAATTTCTCCTGTTGCAGCAGATCGAGCTCATGCTGATGATGTCCATGATGATGATGATGGTGGTGATGGCTATGATGATGATGATGGTGATGATGCTGGTGGAGATGCGGAGGCAAGATCAACTGTTGATGCAGCTCTTGTTGCTGTTGCTGCTGCTGCTGTTGTTGCTGTGCCTTGCGTCGCTTCTTGCCCCTGCGCGTCTTCTTATGCGCACTACACTCGCTGGGCTCCAGCTTATCGGGTGTTGACTGTACCAACGGCTGCTCCTGTTTAATCTCCAGCTTTGGCTCCTCCTTCGGTATGCGCACAAAGATCGATAGATTCCTTCTGGCTCTCGCCACCAGCTCCCGATCTATGTCGATGCCCAGAATGCTCTTGGGCGCCAAGTGACGGGCCACTGTGATGGTCATGTGACCCACATTGCAGCCGATATCGAGTATATCCTTGTTCTGAAACAGCTCCGAGTGTCGCTCAAAGACTTGCAGTCTCACATCGCGGAATTCGTTCAGTTGTCGGAAGTCCACGTAGCGATCAAAGTTGCCATAACGGTACTTGGGTCCGTCTGCACGAAATTTGGGCAGCTTTTGGCCAAGTGGTGGTATTATAGAGGGCTCTAGCATGAGGCCAACAACGGGTTGTGTCAACTCAGCGTCAGTTGTTGCTACTGCTGCTGTGACTGTGCCACTTCCGGTGGCCTCATCCGCTGTGAGCACTTCCGCTTCGCCTGCCGTATGGGAAGTAGCGGCAGAAATGGTGCTCAAGGGACTACCCAGTCCATGCTCCGACAGATCGGGCGTATCATCACGTGGTATTTCCACAACAACTGCGAAATTAAAAAAGTTTTTCAGTATTTTTTCAGTATTAAAATAAAATTTAATTGAATTTTGTTTGACTTACCTTCAATTAATGGTTTGGGTGGCTGTTCCTCGACAGGACTCAACAGTTCCGTTTCGCTGAACGATGTGGAGCGTCGCGTGTTCGGTTTGCGTGCTCCCATCGCTGGCAATATGCGTGGTGGGCGTTTCCATGCCCCAGGCTGTGGCACCACCGGACTAACAATTTTATCCATGGCATCGTGTCGATGAAATTTCTAATTTATAAAGCGCACAGTGGTTAATAACTCATGTGAAACAACAGTTAGCTGGCATTTGGGGTCAAGTTCTATAATTGTTAGCTTCGGACTACTCAATTATTCAATTTAATAATCCTTTCATTTGCTTTCAAGCCTTTTTTATAGTGATTTAAGCTTGAAGCCATAATTAACCCCTTATTAACCTAGTCTGAAGTGCATTTTTACTATTCTAATTTAGCGCTTACTGAAATTTTATTTAAAAACAATTTTTTTAAATTTAATTAGAAATTTAAATTTAATTCCACGAGTTTTCCAAACAGTTTTAACCCTTGTGTAGTACTTATTTAAATCTTTCTTCCTACCGTAGGTAATTATTTTCTTTATATTTCTAATACTTTAATCCTTATCCTTAATTTCTAACCAATTTCCCAACCCCTTCAAAAGTTTACTCAATTCTCCACACTTTAACCCGCTTTGAACCGCTTTTAACCCCAACCGAACCCTAAATTTAGCTACACTCGCCCTGAAGCACTTTAAATTATTTCATTTAAAATTTTTAATATTTCTCGTTCTTAATTAGTAAAAATTCTCGCTTATAAATTTATATTTTACTTTAATTATGAATCGCATACTAATTAAATACACAAACTGCTAATATAAAATTGTCAACTTGTTAACTGATACGGATTTGAGTATAAATCGCTTTGCCTGGCCTAAAAAGTAACTTCCTAGCCGCCCCTGACATTTTAACCTCAATCTCAAGCAACAACGCACGCAAAAGTTACACAAAAACAAAAACAAGAAGAAAAAAAAGAAGTAAAAAGCAATCAAAACAAAGCAAGCGATTGACTTGCTTCCACCATAACGACTAAAACAACAAAAACCACAGCAGTTAAAGCTCAAACACACGCACACAGAAACAAACAAGCACACACACAAATCCACACGGACATGAATAAGAACTTGCCCAAATGCCAATTCCAGATTCCTCGTAATTTCAATTCCATTTGTACTAACCTTACTCTTCTGCGAGTTATTGCTCTCACTTATTTTACGTTTTCTGCCGCCGCCACCGCCACTGCCAATGCTGGCTGCGCTGCCAGGCCCAAAGCTTAGTCCCGTTCCGCCTACACCATAGCACGTGCTATCCAAATCTAAGCGTAAGTCTCGGCTAGCCAGCGCACGCCGATCAGCCAGCGTTGAAGCCACTGCCAAAGTTGCTGCGGACGTCGAAGCCGACGCTGCTGCGTTGAGCACCAAATCAACTGAGCTGCCGCCAACTGCAGTAGCCTCTGCTGCTGCTACGGAGAGCATGTTGTTGTTGTCACCGCTGTTTGGGGGCTCAGCCACGGTGGCCACATGTTGCTGCTGTGGTTGTAGTGGTGATGACGTTGACGATGACGCTGCCGACCTAACGACGTTACATTCCATTTGTTCCAATTGAGAGAGTGTTTGAGCGCCAGCTGCTAGTGCTGGTGTTGTTGTCTCCTCCATTGCTGTAGCGGCTGCCTGTGGTGAGCGAGAGCGCACATGCGCCTGCTGTTGTGTCAATTCCATTGTTTCAACTGAAGCCGACGCAGCTGCCTCGCTCAACAGAGTTGCGCTCAGTGCAGCCACTGGCGATGTTGCTGCTGTTGCTACTGTTGTTGTTATTAATGCTGCTGCTGTTCCTCCAGCTACTGTTGCTGTTGTTGTGCCAGTTGCTATCTCAGCTGCCGCTGCCGCAGCGACTGCAACTGCGGCTGCAGTTCCTGCTGCTGCTGCTGGCGAATCATCCAGTGAAATTGAAAGCGTTGACGCCTCGGCAATACCATCAACGCTGCCAGCGACGTCGTCGCCACCATACGATGTGTTATTGGAATCGAAGCGTCGACGCTTGCGGTTCTTGCGCGTTCGATGCTGACGATGATGCTGCGGCTGCGGTTGCTGCAACTTTAAATGGCTGCCACGGGTTAACATGCCGCCCCGTTTCATTGGTGACGTCAGCTGCTTCTCATACTCCATGGAATCAACGGGATCCAACAAATGCAACGGATCATGAATATTTGGCGGTATTATCACCTCCACTTTTGGCGGCGTCGTTATCGGCGACTGACGCGGCGTTGTCGCCGGCGTATTATTGCTCGACGACGCATTCGACGTATTCTCATGTTGCAACGAATTGAGATTTAATGGATCCGAAATGTTGCCACCCAGCAGAAACTTTGTGGGTGGCACAATCACCTCTTTGCGCAAACGCTTCTCGGGCAAAAAGAACTTAGAGCGCCCGCAGCAATAATGCACTGCATTTGCTGCCGCCGCCGCTGCTGCAGCGCTGCCCGAAATAATGCTGCTGTTGCCGCTCAGCGAGCTTGTGTCTTTGTTGCTTTGCGTATCTTTGCCGGCGCCGCTGCCGTTGCAGCCGGTGACCAGACAGCAAGTGTGATTGGCATTGTTGCCAGCGCACAAAACATGATGATGATGATTCCTAAGAGAGCGGGTAAAGAGAGTAAAGTAAGAGAGAGGAATAGAGCTTTATTATTTTGTAATTTAGTGTGAGCCTAAACGTTAGCTAAACGTTATTTAAATTTAGCTTTACGTTTCGTTATGTTACGTTACGTTACCTGTGCGTAAGCATCTTCTTGTACAGCTGCTGCTGCCCTTTTAGGCCATGTCCGTGCCCTAACTTGGCATCCATGGCGGCCATGGTCAAACCATTTATCACCGTGGACGCTGAATTTTGCGCCAATCGCGTATTGTGATTATGTTGATGATGATGATTACCGCTGCCGATAGCAGCGCCAATGCCGGCAGCACCACCGCTGCCACCGCCACTTAGACTGTGATGTACAACGCCTCCGTGATGTGCACCGCTATGGGCGTGCCCAGATATTTGATTCTTTATATTTTGTATATTCTCGAGATCCGCTTTGTGAGCAGCGGCTGCCGCAGTCGCTGTGGCAACGGGTGGCAGCGAGCCGACGCCAGCGCCGGCAGCTGTTTGAGCAGCGACGCCAACGCCACTGCCATTGGCAGCATGATGTGCATGCTGTTGCTGCTGCTGCTGTTGATGATGATGGTGATTATGATGTTGTGGCTGTGCGCTAGCGCCGACGCAGGCGCTGGCATTGTATTTGCCGCCTGTCTTGTGCTGCCGTTTGCTCCAAGCTTTATTGCCGCTGTTGTTGTTGTTGCTGCTCTTATGCTTTGTTGCCTGCTGTTGCTGTGCAGGCGCACGAAACTGATGCAGCGCCGCTGTCGGCGTTGGCGTCGACGTTGCTGTTGCTTGTTGTTGCTGTAAAGCTGTTGATTTTAGTTTAGCGCCACCTGGCGGTGAAGTTGGCGACTTGGATTTACTGCGACGCTGTTGTTGTTGCTGCTGCTGCTGCTCAACAACTGCGTGTTGTTGCTGTTGCTGTTGCTGCTGACGCCGGGGGCTCTGCTGCAGACGCAGCGTTGGCGTCATGCTTGATCGGGTTACACGGCAATCACTGGGACTGACGCTGCTCGATTTATCCATAACTTTGAATTAAGTTAATTTAATTTAACAGCACTCAGTTTAATTATTTTAAATTTAATTTTCACTTATTAAACACTGCTCTCTTTGAGCTTTTCTTTTGTTTCACAAATTGGCGAATTTTCTTTTAGTTTTTGTCCTCACTTAAAATATGTGTTTTTTAAGTTACATATTTACTGCACTTAAACTTCACTTTTTAAATTGTCTTTTTTTATAGTTTAATCTCTAAACTTTTCTTTTATCATTAATTTCTTTTAATTGTCTTTTTTTTTATCCAGCAACTTTTCCGGGATGGGAAATGATGGCACCGGGCCCGGAATCATTATAGATAACGTAATACACGGATTTTAGCATAACTTTTTCTATGAATCGAACTTCCGTTCGATACTGCTCTTTTTCCATTTTTAGTTGACTCCAAATTGGCTAAAATGTTGCAAGGATGCTTTTGGCAATGAGGCTAAATACTTATGCGACCACCCACGTATTTATTTTTTGATATATATATTTCAATTGGCAACTTTATACTTCCGCTGCACGTTTACTCTTCCGTTTTGAAAAGTTACTTCCGTTGACTCTTTTTTTGGATGTTCGACTGCAAATAAGAGAAAGAGAGAGATAAAGGGAAAACATAAATATAAATTGGCGAAAAATTAATTGAAAATTTAATTAGTGCGAGCAATTAAAGCGCTCAACTTACAACTCTTAAGAACTCTCTCACACACACACGCACATAGTGGCAAACAAAGAGCTTAATAGAAAAGTGCAAAGTTCTAAAGCAGATTTCCCTGCACTATTGCTGTGCTCCTCTCACCGACCAACCGACCGTCCGCCCGCTTTGCCTCCTCCTTCTGCCACCATTCTCCCATTTTCTGTCGCCTCAGACACACTTCAGCAATATTTTGCATTCATTATTTGCATAGTCAGGCAAGGAACGAGGGAATGAAACGAAACCAACGACACAAAACGAGCTTTGAAAAATTGAGCACAGACTCTGCTTTACTCTGCTATGCTCTGCTCTTCAACGCTGTTCCTTCTATCCTTTCGTTTTCCCCCTCCACTCACCGCGTGCTGACAACCATCTTTCTCCTCCCAACACTATCAAGCTTTACCGCAAACACAGCCCAACTCAACCCATTGTCTGAAACCAAAGCGACTTCTTCCTTCCTTCTCTCACCCTTCGCTGCTAGAGATGGCAATTTGTAATGATGTTTGAATAGCAGATTTTTTTTGGCATTTTATCTGTCTAGTAACTCATTGATGAAGACTTTAAAATGGATTAAATTCATTATTAATTTCTGCATTTATCTAAAAGAAGAATTTCTTTTAAAGTTTTAAAACTTTCTATGTTATTCTGTGTTATATAAAAGTTATTCTAAGTAATTGTCTAAGTTTTCATGAGATATAATGAATTTTTATTTAATATACAATATACAATATATGCTTTATATTAGACATTTTTATCATTCTTTTATTATTTATATATTTAAGTATTGTGATTACTGAAAGGACATTGAAATTTCTAAAGGATATTGGAAGCATTGGGGAAGTTTGGGGTTACGGATGTCTTTCCCATTCACTCACGCGCACATCTCTAGTAACTGTGTGGCAAGTGCATTAATATTTACACGGCAAATTGTGGCTGACTGAAGCTCTCTTTACCTATCCCAACCCAACCATTCGTGGTGGTTTTTGTGGACTGGTTGCAACCCAAGCAGTGGCAACAACAATCAGCATACTAAACCGAACCCCCACCCCCACCCCCACCTTCCCTTGTAGTCTTTGGCCTTTGGAGTACGCATCCACCCACTAAAAATGCCACCAAAAATTTAACTGAAAATTCCAACAGTCGAAAACAGATTTTCCGTGCAAAGCAAAAGCAACAGCAAAAAGTAAAAGCCCCGAGAAAATAGCATTTGTGTGAAAAATACCGAAAAAGGAAAATTCTTTTGGTGAATCGTCATGAGCGTCAGACAACAGCATAACTAACTGTATCCATGCCACTCTAAGCTGCCACAGTTCGTAGCACGTTTAGTTATCTACATAAAATCTGAATAATCACAATGAATTTGTCAGAAAACATTACAGTTTGTGCAGAAATACTTAAATTTGTTAACAAAAGAGGTATCAAATCAGTTGAATTGCTGCTTATACTGTAGCAAGTATGAAGGACACTAGGTGGAAGTGGAAAATAAAAGCATTACTTGAAAAATGTTATTAGAAGGTAGGTAGAAAGATAAAATGCATTTATAATTAAGACAGCTGATTAAAATAAACCTGGATGACAGTCAATGGAACTGAGAAAAATAAAAGAAGTAAATAGGGGACTTGAAAAACTTATGAAAGTAGCAGTACCTTTTCAATGAAGTTAAGAGGAAACGGCTTTAATCGTAGACCTACAACGTTAAAGTCGGCAAAGTCGCCCCAGGGACAGCTTTAAGGTTACGTGTTATGTGTGAGGCTAAAAAGCGGTCAGAGATATCATCTTGAAGGATTAACATAAAGTGCAGTTAAGCACGCCCAAAGCTTATTAAAGCTTTTAGCCTACAAAAGCTGCTGCTGCTGCCGTCGTCGTGAGCTTACAAAAATCAGACCAAGCCGAGATACTTCTGCCTATCCCCGCGCTGCAGCAACGAAAAAGAGGAAAAGCGAGGAAAAAACAAAGGCAATTTTTATTTGCATATTTTTAGGCGCGCGAGTGCGCGAAATGGAAACGCGTCGGTAAAACTGTGAGAGCGAGAGAGTGCGTTGCGTGTGTCTCGTTCCGCGTGCCTCGTGCCACACACAAGCTAAATTTTAATTAAAATTTAAATATGCGGCACGTTGTCGTTCGTGCCGCAAAGGTTGCCACAAGGCGGCAACAACAACAACAGCAACCAGAAAATAACCCGTCGAATGTGGGCCAAAAGCAAAAACCAAAGCAATAGCTAAACAGTAGGGGAAAGAGCAGAAAGAGTGAGACGGAGATGGCAGAATTGCGTGTGTGCAAGCGGCCGTCATAAACTTGCCGCACTGTACCACCATCAAACGGATATTGTCAATTTTGTTAATTTGTATACATTTTAATGATGACGTCGTCGTCCTGCAGCAAAAAATAAAAATAAAATTTTGTTATTGTTTCAAGTGTTTTTTGTTTTTATTTTTTACTTTTTACTTCTTGTTTTTTAGTTAGCCCAAATGTAATTTGCATGTAAATCAAATTAGTTCATTTGTCGCCCCTTTGCCACAAGTGCCACTCCCCTTGCTTCTCAACGCCTTCCGCCAACGCGTTCTACCCTCCTCAGACTAATGACTGCCGCACAACACAAATTAAGTTGCTGCTGATGAAGCTGTGGCTCGCACAGTCTTAACTTGGCTTACATTTTAGATACTCAGTAATTAACGTAAACATTTTATACTAGTAACTTAAAAGGCTGTTAAATTTACAGCTGTTAATGTTACTGCAAGGCAGCACATAAATGTAGACAGTAGCATGTTAAAACTGAAATGCTAACAGCAGTTAACTTTGGCATAACATTAAGTAAAACTGTTAAGCTTTGTTTACATTGAATAGGATTGTAATGTTAACATTTTTAAGAGTACAACAGACACATGTAAACGGCTGTTAAAAGTAGTAATTAATTTACTAAAATAAAATTGAAATCAGTTCTGTTAACTTAGCATAACATGTTAGTAACAGCTGCCTTGCCTATTAAACTGCTAACAACAGCTGTTAAGTTGTAGATTTCTGGGCTGGAAACAAATTTAATTTATTATATTTTTGCTATTCAATGCGTAATAAATTTTGAAACGACTTAATATACCCATTGTTATGCATAACTGTTTATGGGGTAGATAATACACGGCACAGGTGTTTTAAATGTGAAATTAAGTCCTTTGGGAGCTCACAACAAATTTGATCAGAGAGGGAAAGTGTGTGAAGAGAGGAACAGAGCGGCAGGAAAAACAAATAGCGATACATTTATCTGTCTGTTTGTGCTTTGTGTGTGACAGAGATGGCGTCTATGGGGTTAGTGGATTCCTGGGATGTTACGTGAAAACAGCTTCTCGCATTGCATATGTAATGTGCGTCATTATTAAGCACAGCTTAACACCTAAAGCACGAAAGGAAGAGGAGAGAGGTGGGAGTGGTGTAGGGTTGTCGCCCTTCGTGTGTAATTTAATGCCAGAGCCTTATGGGACTTACACAGGACGATGATGACAGTGCACAACTGAAACAGGACAACAAATGAACTCCCGGTTTGAAATGCCTTGTTTTGTTGCCTGCCACATGTGGCATACACTTTAAATATGCATGACAGCAAACATATACTTACATATATCTCTCTCTATATATATTTGTAAGTATTTCGATTATTATACCTCTATAAATACAAAGCAAACCCAACAATAACTACAAATAAACGTTTAGCGCAACTCACATGGGAATTATTACACAAAGTTGCGTTTTATTTCTGATTCTGAGCATTTTATAAATGTTTTGCTAATTTTTATTGGCTTTCGCGATGGCCCATTAAAAGTTCAACTTGTTACTACCTCAACTTTGTTGTTTTACTTATTGTTTCACTTTTAATAAGGCACGTTAAGTAATAGTTTAGTTAACGCTGAAAGTTGTACATAAATATTTAAAAGTTTTAAGCTGTTTGCAAAACTTTTTTATTTAATTTTTAGCATTATTTCCGATATATTCGATATAAACATAGATAATTTTTTCTTCGATCTGAATAATCTGTTAAAACTGAACCGTTTTGGCATTAGACTCAGTTTAATATTTGATTGTTTTCTCTATTATTTATATTTATTACTTATATATTTTAAATAAATTTTTAATTTAACTTAATTGTATGTACTTGACAATATTCCTAGACTCTGGAGTCAAAAATCGATTTAAATGCCTTAAATTGAAATGTCTTTCCGAGCTCATTTCCTCTCTAGCTATCAGCATATCGCTGTCTCGCTCCGTCTCCCCCCACTGTCAGACAGTGGGCAGAAACGGCCACTCGAACTGTCAAAATGCCAACACCAACTGCCACTTATCTGGTTATACCACGAATTTCCACCCGCCCAATCAAGACCAGGTCATCATCATGATGATGATGATGATCATCATCAGCATCTTATGTGGCAGGTACATTAATAAGCCATAAGTGTAGCATATACTTCGCTGCACACCATGTTTCACTGTACCAGAGACAGCACCACGCACTGGCACAGTAATCCCTCGCGAGTACACGCCCACTACCACATTAAGCTACCAAGTCAACTGATGACAAAAAAGTAAGCAAAAACAAAAAACACCACAAACAATCAAAGAAAAAGTTGCAAATAAAAATAAGAAGATGAAGCAGAAAAGGAAGAGGAAGAAAACTGACAAACAAACAAAACTCACTGTCAATACGCAGAGACAGTTAGTTGTGTCCGTAATGGTACGACGTCTGCTAGTTACAGTGGCTATTACGAGTATAAACGCCACTTTGTTGTAATTTAAATTTTACACATTTTCCAGACACAAAATTAAATTGCAACCAACAAACAAAAACATGACACACAAAAAGAACAAAAAACTTCTATAAGAGAAAGAGCAGTGGCATAGAGTATAAAAGAAAGTAAAGAAAGAAGCAGTGGGAAGGTGGAGAAGAAAAAACTATTTGTCGACTGCACTTTGTCAGTTTTTGTCAGTTGTTCGGTTAAGTTTGGCGAAAAGTTTCTTACCAATGTCCAATCCTCAGTTTGCACTTCTACATTTCGTACCGCCCGCCCGTTATCCCTCCCTCTCTCTCTTCGAACCATTCTCTTCCAATTTGCTTCTAGTTTTCTCATCTCTTTCACTCTACCCATCCCACACTCTCTTTTCTTACTCTTATATAAAGTCTTCAACTGAGCAGAATTACAGTCATTGTCAAATGCAGTTGTAGTTGCTGTAAAATCGAAAAATGCTTCCAAAGTTCAATTCGAACAACCACAAATACAATTGCACTTTTTGTGTGCTTTGTTTGTGCTAGACTATAAGATACCCAGTTGAGTAAATGAAAAAATAAAAAAAACTAAGGATCTGTTCAGACAATAAAAACGTTATTAGAATACATTTAAGCTTTAAATTCATAGTTCCTTTGCAAACCAATATACCTCACATACATTTAATAAAGGGTATACTTGCAAGCACTTTTAATGTGGCAACCAAATATAGCATTACAAAAGAACGAGCAGATAATCAATGGGTAAACTCTAAAACTAAACTAAGCCAAACAAATCAAATAACCCGCAGAAACTACACTACAGGGTATTTGCAATGCCAGAAGACTTGGTAATGCTACTACCCAATAATCAATTATGCAAAAATCAACAAAGAAATGCGGAACTCGCTAGTCACAGCAATAAAACAAAATAAGATGAAATAAGTAAAAGAAATAAAACAAAGCGTGAGCAAGACAGGAGGAACTAAAGGTGCATGCAAGAGAGAGACGGTGATAGAAAGAAAGCGGGGAGAGGGAGAGCGCGCAGAGAGAGGACTGCATAATTTTGTACGGCACATTGACTGATTATGTGCGCTTCACTGAGCGTCAATGATTTATGCACATCTAAAAGAAGCTGGAGAGCAAGGCGGAGAGAGCACTAAGGTGGAATGGAAGGAGAAGAGTACGAGAGCAGGGAGAGAAGCATAAAATAAAATTACAATGACAAATTAATGAAAATGAGCAGCGCGCAAAAGCCTCCAGGAAATTATAAAAATGGTCAAGCGGCAATCTGCAGGAAAAAAAAAGTTTTGCACGGCCCGTACAGTAAAAACTCCAGCATGACGTACAATTCATCAAATAAATTGAGTTTTTATCTAACGCTTTTAATGTTTAAATTAATATGCTGAGCATTACGTGCAAATGGCGTTGAATGACGAAATTTACTTTATCTAATTACACAACTACAGTGAAGCTTATCAAATTTATGCGGAAATCATAGGCATACCGAATCTTATTATGAAGTTGATTTGTTTTTTGATAAGTTTAAGTGCGAAAGTATTTATTTTTAGAGAGTTATACTAAGCTAGAAATCCTAAAAAATACTTCTAAAATTTTGTATCCTAGTTTTATGAAATATTCAGCAATTTATCTATTATTTTTCTTTCTAGTATTAGCTTTTAATGAAATATAAATATATATTATTATATTTTCCTTCTCTCTCTGTAAATCTGTTAGGATATCTTTCGATAAATTCATCTCAAATTTATTTTTATTTAAATTTATCTGTCCTTTTCCATACCCTTTACTTTCTTATTATTTTTCTAACCTTTCCCTGTAGTTAGTATTTTTTGTAGTCTTACAAGTGTTACCACCTATTTGTCAGCAAACCACTAAATTTCTTCCTCCTCTTACAAAAAATAATAACAAATATCTATATACACATCTATTAATAATGTCATAAAACAAAAAGAAACTCGTTTGTTCAAACCAGTTAGCATCTAAATTTGAAAAAAGCTTTCACAAGTTTCCTCCATCTCGTGTCGTATATCATTCATGCTACATGCGTCCACAAAAAAAAGTAAAACAGCAACAACATTTGCCACAAAGCGCATCAACACTGTACACTGACACACACTCATAAAGGAGGAACGGTGAGCAGGGCAACCCTAAAATGCCCTCAACTGTAAATTCACGATACTTTTTTTTTGTTGCTGGATTCTTAACCTTAGTCGAAACCTTTTTGTGCTTTGCTCCAAAACGTTACATAATTTAATTGTCGCCTTTTTTGCTTTTTGGGTTTGTTACCGTCACAGTAAAGTCCTTGTACCTGTATCTATATCTTTTTTAAATGAATAATAAGCGAAAAGCAGAATCTGAAATCATTGAGAGCAGACCTTTTTTTTGGTTGGCATTTGCTCGCAAACTTTGTAAATGTTTGTTAATTAATTGCAATAAGTTACAGGTGCACAAGGAGGCTAAGGTAACGGTTAGGCTAAAGCTACATTTACAGTTACAGTTATGGGCTCCAAAACCCGCCACAGATTGCGCTACAAACTCCGCTAATCGCTGGCCACGTGAGTCTCCCTCTGTTTACTGTCAAAAGTGTGGGGGAAAAGTGGGAAAAGCGGTCAGGGGTGGAGGTTAACTGAAAACCAAACGGGCTAAAAAGTTTTCAATGCCACTTAAGTTTAGTTTGCAAAGCGAATCAAGGCTCCCTGCACCCTCCACCCCCCGGAACTGCCTGTAGGTTCCGAATGTGGGGCAACAACAAAGATAAAATTGAAAGAGAAATATTTAATAAACAAGACTTGACTGATATATACCCTATATAGCTGACTAGACAAAAGGAGGTATGCTTAACAACAATGATATTGTATGCTCGACTGTTAAAAGTCCCTGTCGTAAAGCTTGACTCGAAGATACTCATTACTCTTTATTAGTTTTTAAATTGCTTATTACTTTTTAAGACATTTAATTCTATAAGATTTCTATATGCTTATATATGAAATGATAAGAAATTTTATCTACAGCTTTTGAAACCCCTACAGGGTATTCATAAAACCAATAAACATGTTAATACCATAAAAATATTGGAATATATAGTGCGAATATGTAATCTGTCTAAAGTTTCAGTTCATAGAACTAACTCAAACTGAGCTTAGCTAAGAGAGAGCGAGTGAGAGAGGAATAAATTTGATTATGTTTTCCAAATGGTTTCTTTCAGTCTCTCCTTCAAAGTTGCTCCATTCTTGCTGCTGTTTTTGTTGTTGTTGTCGTTCTTGTTGCTTCAACATTTGAGGCCAACAACGTCTAAACATGCCACGGACTTTCTGCTTTCTATAACAACACGAAGCGAAGGCATTGACGACGGCGACGGCGACTTGGACGACAACGATGGCGTCTAGTCAAGTATTTTTAGACCCTGCACTCAAGAAGTCTATGAGGTCTATTAGGTTTATTCAAAGCTGTGCGTAAGAGGCAGCAGGAACAGTAGACTAAACTACTTAATGGACATTTAAGATAACTATTTTAATGGTTCATCGATAATTACTTCTAATCTACCAAAAATCAATAAAATGTTTAGAAAATAGATTATAAAGTATAATTTTGTATTAGTTGACTATATTTTGTGCCTAAACAGACTACTATATAACATAATTAAACTGTGTTGTTATCCAAAATAACTAAAGATCCCTTTAATTATAATAACTTCAGACGAAGTACAGAGTCTTTTGAAGTCAACTCACTCGCCTGTAGCTCTCTCTATTAGTTTTCTTCTTTTTTTTGCTTTTGTTTTTACAACAGTTTGGCGGCAGTTTGCCATTTTACCCGCCCCTCCGCTCCACCCCGCCCCCTGCCCTGCCCTAAGCCCCTTGGTCTGCTGCCATTTTACGAAGCGGAAAAACCACTTTAAGCGTCGAGTGTTGCGTCTATTTGTTGTGCTCTGCAATTGTAAAATTGACCGATTGCAATTCTTTTTTTCTGTTTACTTTTTTTTTTTTTGGGGCACAGAGTCGAGTCGTTTATAGGATTGTAGACTGTAACGGCAAAACCAAAGCGAAGTTACCATTAGGTTATCGTAAAAAATAAAACAACAACTACAGAATGAAAACCCATTTATGTAGCTTTCCAATTTCCAGTTAAATGACTGTTAAATATTGCACTTCTTTACGATGTGATGCGGGAATTACCGAATTTTACACTGATAATTTGGTGCAGCTGCGATAAGAGCAATGGCTTAAAAAGCTCATCACTTGTTTAAAATTCCGAAAGTTTTTTTTTAACACAGTATAAAGCTTAAAAAATGTTTGGGACTGTATTAAGAATAAGTAGGATTTACTTCCTACAGTTTAAAAAAGTTACAAGAGCTTTCAGGTGCTTTTCCAAGCTTTATCCTAAACAACAAATGTTTGTGGACTTTTAAGAGCTTTAATCAATTCTTGCAGATGCTTTTAAAAACTTCTACATAATTTCCAAGAGCTTCGAGTTAAGTTTTGACGTGGTTTCCCAAGCTTTTTCCTAAAAAAACAAATTTAGTTGACTTGTCTACATATTAAAGATCTTTTAGCGTGTCGTACATGTGCTTTACTATAGTTGTAAGTATTTGCGAGAGCTTTAAGCTCTTCGTTCATGTGCTTTATGTAAAACATGGGCAGAATTTAATCAGAATTAGTAATAAAAATGTTACCAAAAGCTCAACTTTATTTATATTTATGAACAAATCATTTAAATAAATACAGTACCATGACTAATAGAAATCCACAATTTATTAGTCATAAACATCACATATTATTCATATGATTACCTCACGACAAACTTAATTTAACTCACAAACTCTGATGACAGCGAATTGAGCCGAGTGGAGTTCACTTTGGAACTAGTTCAGTACTGCTTTAAGAACTGGAGTCTGCCTGTCAGAATCAGAATGGGAATCTTATGATAAATAGATTGCTATCTATGCAAATCATAAATTTTTTATTCGACTCTCCCAAACAGTGAAGCGCAACACTCCATAGAAATAACGATGAAAATCTCATTTGTTTTTCACTCGTTTTCTCTCACCCTCTCTCTACCTCCCTCTCACTCTGTCTCATACGTGTACTCTGTCTCTATCTTTTGTCTGTCTTGTCTATTTGCTTGTTTTCGCTATAAGTATGTCTAAAACCAGCTTTGGCATGTGCTCGAAGGTCGAATTGAAATGAAAATGCCGCAAGATTGCAAATTGGTTTCATGTAAATTTTATATACCCTATATGGTCTTATATTGAAGGGTATGTAAGTGGCTAAAAGGCAGTTTACAAGAAGTATTTGTTAAATATACGTTTAAATATTTTTTAGAAATTTTTGGGCAGTTTTTCATTAATTAAAATTATGAATTTTCCACCGCCAACAACTTTTTTTGCAGGGCATTAGCTAGTCGACTACTCCAACTGTTTGCCAACTTTCTGGCTTGTTTCTTTTCTGGCCAACTGATTTCTAAGGTGCTTATAGCATCGAGCCATTGTCAGAAGCCAAATAGGTGGAAGAATAAGAAGCGCAAACACAAGAGAAAATGCCAAGAAAATCGACTGATATGTTATGTTTTTCAGCTCTGGAAAATTGCCGGCTCACCCACAGCACAGGTGTGCTTAGCTGTGTGTGTGTGTAAAGGACATGTGCGTGTTTCTAATAGCCTGCCACTAAAGTTCATGCCACACACACACACACACACACTTGTACACACTCAAACACACACTCTTGCTTGTTGCTGTAAAATTCTCTGCTGATAATGAAATATTTCCCAACATAAGCCAAATTCCAACATGTTAACCAAATAAAATAAAAACTAAATTCAAATACAAACAAAAAAAAATATATCAGATAAAATTTCGAATATGTTCAACAATATGTTAAAAATGTTATTTATTTTTTATTTATTTATTTATTTCTCTTTTTCCCCCATTTACTTTTATATTATTTGGATCTGACACAAACACAAGCAGCGACAAGCGATGCAAAACATTGAAACAATTTCGTGTAAATAAATACGATTGTTGAAAACAAAAAAAAATAAAGCAAACTCAAAGAGGAAGGGGAGTAAAGGGAGAAGGACTAAAATGAAGAAAAGAGCGGGTTAACGAAGATGAAATACCCTTTAATTCAAGTAAAGAAAAATCAAATATAAAAGAGTAGCATAAAATTAAGTACATTTAAGTAATGTCACTTCCTAAGCTAACTAATATATTGGTCGAGAGAAATATAGAAAATATTCAGTAAGAAATAGGAAGAGGATTTTTTTACCTAGAAGCCCGCATATTTTATTTGTTGTATATTTATTATATTATTATTTATTATATTATTATTTATTATTTATTATATTATTATTTATTATATTATTATTTATTACATTATTGTTTATTATATTATTATTCATTATATTATTACTTTTTTTATTTATTATATTTTCTACCTTTCGGATCATTCCGATTCCTTTTACACGATGTGAAACGGCTTGCTCAGTGGCTTGAAAAGGACGGTGTTACCAGATGGTACATTAAAATAGTAAACTATTAGCGTTAGCGACTATTATAATTTTTATTTATTATGTTATATATTTTTATTTATTATAATTTATATTTTTATATTTAGAAAACTTTGAATTTTTAAATTCTGTAATTATTATATTATTATTTTTACTATAATTTTTTTTATAACATTTTGTATTTTTTTATTTATAATACTTTAAAATTTATAAATTCTGTATGCTTATTATATTTTTATTTTCATTTTAAATTTTATTAAATGATTATTTTTAAATTTTTTATTTAAAATTTCTTTTCTTATGCTTATTCATTAATTTTAATTTTTTAAGTTTTTTTTTTTATATTTATTATATTTACTTTTTAATAATTATTATTTTTTATTTGTTTTTCTGCACTTAATGCAATATAAAATATTTTAATTTACAGCCCCTAGTCTTGTCAAACAAAAGTTCCTAAGTTGCTGCAATGCGTAAAACCCCGAAATAAAAAAATATATAAATTTTTAGAAATTCCCTTATCAACAAGTAAAACCCTAAAGCATTTCAATTTTCTATATTTTTCCTCTGCTGACATTACAATTGTTATTTTAAAACGGTACAAAGTCTGTTAACTTAAAACCTACTACTTTTAACTAAAAAACTTAATTCCCTAAATAACAAACGAGATTTGAAAACCAAGTTTTAGGCAACATTTTGCGACTTTTAGCCCGTGTTTCAACTGGCTTTTAAAAAGCCTTCTTTTCGTTTTTTGTTTTGACTAATGAAAGTGTATCAAATGGCTTGGCATAGTTAATACGCTCACTCTTCAAGGCTACAACAAAGTGTAAAAAGCAACTGAGAAGCCGTTGGCATAATAAATATGACGCTCAATTGTGTCAACAACAACAACACGAACACAACAGCAACAGCAACAACAACAACAAGCATAATAACAACATACATTGGTTGCAAATGGCAAGCAGCACATGCTGTTTATGCCATATTGTTGCCTCACGTTGTTTAACTTGTTGTTGTTGTTGTTTTAGTTGTTGTTGCTTTAGTTGTTGTTGTTTTTGTCAAGCGTCTGTCTACACACGTTTCACAAACAAATGAATTCGTTCAAATTTATAGAGCACATGAAAATTGCCTGCTTTTTTTATTTTGCACTGCTGGGGCGGCATTACAGGCGGGGGCGTGGCATTTCTATTTTTTATCGATCCCGCGAGAAGCCAAAGACAGAAAAAAAATAAAAGAACCAAAATCAAATTGAAAATGCTGGGAAATTATTTAAAATGGTTGAACGCACCGCAGGCAAAAGAAAAACACAAACCAAAAGTGTGGAAAATGAGTTTATGAACAAGCAGAGAGAGAGGGAGGGAGATAGGTGGAGAGTGGGGAAGAGAGAGAGCGAGGGAAAATTGAAGCCTTGGGCTAATAATTGATTGTGATAGCTTTGATTGAGTTGATAAAAGCACGACTTAAATTGATTAAAATCCTCTTTCAGTTCAATTTGATTAACTTACCTTTATGCCGAATGCCAACTAATTAACGCAAACGTGTGTATTGTAATTAATAGACTGCAAAGATAAAAGATAAGCAATTGATTAGATTAAGTTTAACCAGTTGAGCAAGAAATTTTCAGTAGATTGCAGATCAAATTCAAGTATTTAAGGGGTTAAGTGGTGTTCAGCGCCTGAAATTAAGCACTATTTCCATAAATGTATTCATATGTTTGCAGTGAAATATTTTATTCAAACAAAAAACAGTTTAAGAGTTTGACATTTCATTTGTCAGCTAAGATTTTTTGCATAAAAAAAATTTTAATATTAGGCCAATGGGAGCCAATGCGCTGGGGCCCTAAAAAAAACGGACCTTCGTATTTGACACGATTTCAACTGAAAGGTTCTTCAGATATCAAAAGAAAAAAAAATATCTTTTAGTAGATACTTCAGCTTTGAATTTGAACGAAGGAAAATACTAATTATTTAAATTTGAGTTTTTGACAGCGTTTTGAATTTTTCCACCTTTGAATCCATCGTTCAGATTAGTGACTGGATCATGTTGAATAAGTGTACAAAATTTCAAAACAATTGGTTTAAAACTTTTCGAGAAATGGTGTCAAATAACTTCAAAAACCCGCTTTCAAGAAAAACGCGATTAACTGCGATGCTTCAGGAGGCAATACTCTAATGAGCGGAACTTCCGAAGGCTCTATCTCTTACAATTTTACTCGGATCGGCTCCAAATTTTGTTAGAATATAGTCAACCTATTGAATGAATTTATAAGCAACGAAAAATTGAGTTTCTAAATATTCTGAAACCCACTTAACCCCTTAATACATTTTGTCATACATTTCCATGTAAAGTCTAACTAACTATTATTATTTTACTTTACTGTGCTATTGTTTATATATAAGTTTACTTTCTTTCCCTGTTTTATTTACTTGCTTAAATAATTGTTGACTTTAAGCATAAAAACTAAATTAATTGCGTTGTATAATTATGTTAAATTAGGCTTTTAGAAAGACAATTTATAACGTACTCATTTAAAGTTTTAATAACTTGAGAGTCTTTCAACTAGCACTCCCTTATATGGAGGAGGCTATAAAAAACTTATAAAGGTATAAATGAGTGTGTGCGTGTGAGTGTATACGTGTGTGTGCCTGTGTGCGTGTATACTTAAATTTATTGTCCCTCCTGCTGTCATTTTGTGACTTCGAACGATTAACAATGAACGTTTCATTCAACTTTCAGCACACTCAACACTTTATCATCAACGTCATCATCATCGTCATTATGATGGTTTTCTTCATTATGATCTCAAGCTGGAGTCTGAGTCTTAGCTACACACACACAAACACATACACACACACAGTCTACACACTCTACAAAGTTGTATTAGGGTCAATGGGTTAAAACTGTCATAACTAACTAACAAAACTAAAAAAAAGAAATACGTACGTCTCTTTTAGCCATTATTCTGTGCCTCTCTCTCTCTCCCTCACTCCCTCTTCCCTTCTCGACAATTTCAACACATTTTAAGCCAATTAAATGTAGTTATCATTAATCTATTATGATATACTTGTGTTTGTCAACAAAAAATATAAAAAATTGCTAAAAACAAAACTTGAAAACTCAACTCCTCCTACTCCTCCAACTTCTTCATCGTTTTGTTCTTAGCCAACTTTTCAATATTTGCTTTTGGCCTATTGCGATGGGCGTATTGTTTTTTGTTTCTTGGGCTTGTTTTTAGCCTTCTCTCATATCTTTTTGGGCCGCATCTGTTTGGCTCAGTACCATTGATTGCTTCGTTTTCCTTTTGGCCAACAAAATTTGTTGATTTCGGTTATTATGCCCACATTTTGATTGCTATTGCCATTTTTCATACCAATTTTGTTTTGTTTCTCTTATTTTTGTGTGCGAAGGTCGTCAAATTCTACTTTCAAATCTACATAATAAATTGTTTATATTTTTTTTTTAGATCTTAAGTACTTTAAATATTTAATACCACTTGATGGCAATAACAATAACAATTATTGATTTAATACACACATTTTGCAGTTGGCCAAAATCGACATAAGAACACTCGATAAAATCAATTAAATGTTTAGTAGTTTTAGTAGTTTTAGTAGTTTTGTGCTATGAATAAGAGGCCAGAAAATTGCATAAAACTTTGAATTTTTTAGGCTATCGACCGTTAATTAAAATCACTGTATTGCAATAATCGAAATTTTGCAAACTAAATTTTAATATGTTTTAAATTTAACGATTTTTTTAGTTTCATAAAAAAAAACTCGTTAAAGTTTATAGTGAACCTGTGTTAAATCATTGAAAACCTTAAGCTCTCCATTAACTTCAAAAAATTTAGGAATAAAATAAAAATTATAACTAAAATTTATTTATTTTTTAATTTATGGGCACTTTTGAGTAAATTCTCATGACAAGAGACATATGAATAGTATTAAATTGTTATTTATCTCAGAAAAAAAATAATTTATTTAGAAAAAATAGTTAAAAAGGCTAAAATTGAGTTGGCCGACTGTAGAAGACTCCGTACTCATTCGATTGCGCATTTTTCATACAAATAACATCACCTTAACCTAACCTTAACCTGTTTTCGCTATAGAAGCTATGGGAAATAGTTGGCTGATTAGGACCAAGCCTAGTATGGATAGTTATAATCACGTTTGTGCGAGTTTTGGAGGTAAGCTTTCAAAGATTTTCTATTTTCGACACACTCATTCCAAATTTGGTATCTCTAGCTCTTATAGTCTCTGAGATTCAGTACAGATGGACGCGCAGAACAACGAAAATATACTTTATTGGGTCGAAAAAGCCTTCTCTCGCCTATTACACCGATTTCGCTTCTGACAAAACTAATAGACCCCTCCTCTACTCTTTTTGAGCACGGTATCCAAGTGTATTTCTTAACAATTTAATTTCAAAATATGAAAATAAATAGGAAATATGATATCAAATCGAATGTTTGTATAAATATTTCCACATTTACTTAGTTATAACTGAAATCAGTCAAAAGTTTTGCTTCGTAGCTCAAAAACTGCAGTGTATTGCATTAATTATTCATTTAAAGGCAGCAAGAAGCAAGCTACTGACTAATTACGAAGCTGATTAAATTAAACTACGTTGACTAGAAGATAAAATGGGCAAACACACATAAAACTTGCCTAAGACTACATGTGTGTGTGAATAAGAAAGAATAATTTGTGTGTGCGGTGTGTGTGTGTGTGTGTGTGCGGTGACCGTGTGTGTGTGCCATATAATCAGCAAAACACACACAGACACACATGTAAATACAAGGACGGAAAACAGTGAATTCCTCACCGACTTTTCATAGATAAAACGCAACCTTCCTTGCCCCTGATTCAGTCTGTCCCTCTCACTCCCACTACATGCCACTCACACTGTCTCGCTTGCTCTTTGTGTGTGTGTGTGTGCATCTTAATTAATGATACAAGGATACAATTTCAGTGGGTAGAACTAAAGCCATAGACGAGTCAAGGATATCAAATGAAAACCTCGACCGTTCGAAACACGCACAAACAGGCAAACAAGCAAAGAAGCAAACAAAACAACAACAACGTCAACAACTTGAATGCCGTCTGGGAAATTGAATTGGATTTTTGGTCCAGATAAACTACATTTGAACCCGTTGCTCTAAAGATTTTCCATTTGCTACTAAACGGATATCAGACTCACTTCTTTTCCTCCCACAACAATTTGTTAGCCAATTGGAAAACCCAGAAAAACCAAAAAAGAAAATACAAAAACTGTCAATTCTCACACGTTTGCGAACTTTAACCCTCAAACGCATGTCAGCATTTTAATTAGCTCTTTCAAAATCTCCTCCTCCTCCTCCACCTCTCCCTATGGAAAACTAGAAAAATAAAAATAGCAGCAGAAGAAAATCCAACTCACTCTACGGCACAAGTTTTCCAATCAAAAAGTCTCGCAAACAACACAACAAAAAAAAAACGCAACAAAATGCGCGAAAAATTCGCAATGACTAAAATGGAACTTTTCTCAGCATTTACTGCAAGTTGTTGAAATTTGTTGGCAGTTTTGTAACCAATCCAAAGCATTTTTACTGCATTTCTTTACAGAAATCAATCAAAACATGACTTTTAAGAATTTTACAAGTTTTAGCAAAGTTTTAGAGCTACTTTGGGGCACAAAAACTGTTACTTTTATAACATATATGGTCAGCCTAACCAATTTAAATCTTTAGTGTGAACAGTTGCACAGAAAATATACGACTTTGTGTCTAATTGTAGTTAAATAATTTAATCTTAAGAAATTTTAAGGTTTTAACAAAGTTTTACAGTCAAATTAGCTAGCAAAAGTTTTAATTTTTAATAAATAAATATGGTCTGCCTATTACTTATAATATTTAATGTAGTAAGTCGAAATTTTACTTATTGTCTTCATCAATAATAAGTTAAATAATTTAAACTTCAGTATTTTAAAAGCTTTAACAAAGTTTAATAGCTACTTTTGCCAACAAAGGGTTCCACTTTAATAGCAAATATGGTCATCCTAATTATTTTAAATCTAAAATGTGAAATGTCTATATGCTGCCTAGTGTCCTATTGTAGCTAAATAATTTTATCTTTTGAATTTTTGATGTTTTAGCAAAGTTTTCGATTAACCAATATGGTCAATCTAATTATTTTAAGTCTTAGATGTAATGAGCCTCAAAAACAACATGTGTTCCGGTTAGTTTCTTATAAAAGTTGAGGCGTTACATTAACTAATTTATTGTTTTTAAAATGGTACACATAAATCTAAATTGTTTTTTAGCAAATTCTATAGTTATTTCAATTTTAGGCTTAATTTTAGCGTATTAGTCTCTTCGGTGTCTTTAGCTTCTTATTTTTTTCAACTATTGTGCATTTTTAGAGCACGAAACAAGTGCGCAAAAGTTTTGTAAATCGTAAAAAGCGTTTAACTTTTTTGTAGGGCGAAAATTCGTTAAAAGTGTTGATGTGTTTGTTAGAGCGGGTCAGCACTAGATTGGGTAATAGCCCAAAGGGGATGAGAGTGGGTGGCAGAGTGGGAGGGAAGAGCCAAGTGGAGGGTGCAAGTGAGTAAGTGATTTGAGGTTGCGTTGCGGGGGTTCAGTGCTAATGGCTGTGAATGCAGCACAGCAGATTTGTGCACTTTGTATTTGTGCATTGACCTTGATGAGTCGTTTCCTCACCCTCACCCTCCTCCTCTACCAATACAACCACCCCTCTCTGCCCACTATGTGCTTGCTTTTGTTCCATTTCACTCTCAAACATCCCATCAGCATCGAAATTATCGGGGAAAGTGGCTTTTAAATGCAACCCAAAAGCGTTGCGATTAGAGCACATGGTTTGCATGGATTATTGACAGATCTCTAGCTCTCTCAATCACTCTCTATCACCCTCACACTTCTAGCTCTCCATATGCATGGATTTGGCATGGACTTTTCAGTTATTTTTAAATGCCACCGGATGTGCCGTGTTGAAGCCAAACGGAAATGAAAATTTCTGCAAATTCGCATTTCGAATGTGAAATTTACGTTTGTTTCCAAATATTTTGACTATCAACAATTGATTTAACTAAATTTGCTAAATTGGCTTGCAACTGTAAACCTATTTGGCTCTAACCTAAGGATTTTCGCTAAAATTCCCAAGCGGTTTAGGCGCAATGTTAATTGAAATACACAAAGAGAAGGAAAGAAAACTCTCATCATCATCGCGTACAGCCAACAATTGTTTCATAGCCGATAATTGAGCAGTGGCCTGGAACTGAAGCCTTGTCTAACCAAAAACAACAACACAACAAACATAAATTGCACTTGCTGTTGGCCAACTTTAATTAGCGCAGCGAAAACTATGTACAAAGACACTGAAGGAAATTGGGTAGCTAAAAGAGAAGCTAGAAATTCAAGAATTTAAAAAGAATTATTTAATTAAACTTTAAGATGTAGAAGAAAATTAGGTAGCTAAAAACAGAGCTAAGAATTCTTATATTTAGATAGAATTATTTTAATAATACTTTAAGAAGTAAAAGAAAATTAAGTAGCTAAAAGAATTTAGATTGAAATATTTTAATAAAACCTTAAATAATTACTAGGGGTCTAAAATTCTACCCCAATAAATTACAAGTTAACTTTATTTCGTACATAGTTTATTATAGTTATTAAGCCCCAATCCCCGATCTTTCTCAGTGTGTAATATATACAAAAAAAAAAAAAAAAATTAATATGTAAATGGTAAAAATAGAGAAACAACAGTTACCGCAATAACCGCAACACACACGTTTGTTGTGCCGAAAGAGAATCTGAAATAATTGCCAGACAAACAATTTACACACAAACACACACACACACACACAATTAGAAACATCTATATAAATAAACATATACAAATGTATACAGTTTATATATTTATTTATATATATTCGCATATTGTCCAAGTCCATGATTTCCAAGTTGTTGCCTAATTATGCAGTTGGCGAGTAGCGGAGGTGGGTGGAGTGGTAGCAGCAGCGGGCGCTGACTGTACAGTAGGTAATATAAATAAACTTTTTCTGCAAATGAAAAGTTATGACTTGACCAAAGTGACGACAGTGAAAAACTTTTTCAAGACTTTGTAATCTTTATTCAAATTAAGTTTGAGCTGCTGAATTGTTAAATACCCTAGAAAAATTTAAAGACCTCAATACAGTCTACAAATGGGTTTATTTAGCATAACTACTCAATTTTATAGAATATTTTGTAGGTTATGTAGCATAATAATTTAAAATTTTTACATTAATTTAATGCCAATCTAGAATATAATTTGAGCTGCTGCCATTTTATTACATTACGCGATGTTATACCCTTTTTCTACCCACATACCCTATAAAATCTATTTTCCAACTTAACTTCTTTGTAATAGAACAAGCAACATTAACTTAAATTGGACTCTTAGTACATATAAATATACATACAGCATTATAATAATGTTAGTTTTAATGGATTCATTACAATCAAATCATAAATCACACACCTTTAGCCTATGAAATCGTCATTAAAGTTTTGTCGAGGCAAAGAAAGAGGAAAACTAAGGTACCCACTGGTGCCACAGGTGGCGCTGCTGTGCAACTGGGTAATACAAAATGTCATTAATTTCTTGCGATTTTTTATAAGTTTTAGTTTTTCTTCGCCAAATTTAAAGTTAAAGTTGTAAATTTCTTGACAAGTTCCACAAAAACTTGTTTAGAAACTTAATCACATTTAATTTTATGTATTTTTGTCGTATTCAAATCGATATATGCTCCAAGCCTAACCTCAAAAACAAGCCATAAAACATATGTTGCACATAAAATTAATAACATATACACATGTCTGTAAACCGCAAAAACTTTGCCAAGTTATTGCTGTCATTTGTAAGGGACAAGTACAAACATTTTAGAGTTTATCATAGTAGTTCCTTCGACGGCATAAGAAAATCCCCAAATTCCACTCCATCTCCCCTTCGATTCCGTATCTTTTCATT
The DNA here is from genome assembly GCA_035046005.1 of Drosophila acutilabella. Classification (NCBI taxonomy): domain Eukaryota; kingdom Metazoa; phylum Arthropoda; class Insecta; order Diptera; family Drosophilidae; genus Drosophila; species Drosophila acutilabella. Next base: position 5,655,471 of record JAWNOK010000024.1, on the reverse strand, counting down.
GCCAAAAGTGAAACTCATAAGTCGCAACTTTTATTTTGTTTTTCTTGTCATAGTTGAGTTGATTTCAATTATTTCTTTCGCTTGAAATTAGTCGTAGAAGAATTTTCCCAATCTAACTGGTTTCTACACATAGTATTAGCTATTAATTTAGTTCATTAAACTAACGGCATATTAAATGCACGCACTGTAGTGTAAGTGTAAGGCGTGGCGTTGAAGGGGGCGTAAAAGATGGAGAGGTCACTTTTTGGCTGGGTGGCAACGCCTCATTAACGACACGCCATTTCGTATTGGATGGCACTAGCTCCGTACCTCCCCACCAGCCCTCTCCTCGCTTCTCACATTACTAAACACTCTCCACTGCCCGCCCTTTTCCCCACCACACCCGTTGCTGTAGTTCATATTTATGCCCAGAATTTATAGCCACCAGTGTGTGTGTGTTGACTCTATTTCCCGAGGGCCGTTAAAGCCGTGTAATGGGACTTTGGGTGCAGATTTGTTGCCGCTTAGTGCATAAAGTGTGACACAAGTGTTGTCCAAGTTATTTGCTCAGTCAAGGACAACATGTCAGGACTTTCACACATTCAGACATTTCGGACATTTTGGCTACTCAAATGGCCAAAAGCTTCTTTAAAGCAACTTTGCCATGACCAAATCTAGTTTTATTTTATCTGCATCTTAAGGATACTTTTTGATTTTATGCACCAAATATGTAGCATGTGTATTATTGGAATCTTTTTTATTTTTTATTTATGTCTGCAGTTCATTTGATAACATCTGGAATAATAAACATGGAGTTTAGCAAAAGTCTAGCTAAAAGACATATAAGTAGATTAAATTCGAGCAGTGTAGTGTTTCTAGTCTAAGTGAAAGTAGCGCATTTAATAATATGTGTGTTGGAAAAAAACACTTAAATGTAATATGCAAGTAAATCCCTAGCTTCTTATGGTTTCTTATTCAATCTGTTCCACATTCGCACATAACTACTTTGGCTGGAAACACAACTTAGTCACAACTTTAGATGCTTAGAATGAAATCCGCTTAAAGTGACACAATTGCAGTGCATCTACTTATCTCTCTCCCTCTCTTCCCCTCTCCCTCACACTTTCGCCTGCCCTAGCGCACACCTCACAACTTAATTCAGTGTTTTTGCTACGTTAGAAATCAAAATCCTTAGAAAAAGCTAAAGTCAAGCTACTTCATTTTCGCACAGCAGCCGCAGCTATAACAGTAAACAAAGTTGCCCCCTTCCCTTATCTACTCTCATCACACTACTCTTCTCCTCTTCTCTCCTCATTCCACTCTCTTAAAAAAAAAAAAGCTTCCACTCATTGACTTGACGTTACAACAAAACTTTTGCCACACAAGTTTTGAAACTAGTTGAACGCGTAGAGGCTGGGAATGAGTTGGGAATGGAATAAAGTGAGAAATGTGGGAATGGGACACAACTGAGTAGAGTTCTAGTGGTGAGTGGGGTGGGCTGTGGGTGGGGGGTGTTAGTGTTTATGGAAAGTGTAGGAGTTGAGCAAAAGTTGCTAAGAAAATATGTCTACACTTGCCAACATCCGTTTCCGCTTTTAGGCGCGTAGCGCGTAGTGTAGACGGCGCCGGGGGACCGTTACAAAAGCTAATAAACACACACACACACATACAGGCACACTCGCTCACAGGACACATTCATTGTGTCTCATTTGAGCCGCACATTGAATGCAAATGGCGCAAATTCAAATTACAAACCAACAATTTCCGCAAAATGTGCGTTTGTGAATTTTGTATCGCACTTTTTTCTTACTGTTACCCCAGCAGGACCCACACAGCTCCCCTACCAGACTTAACCCACCCTTGACTGTGCTTTCCTTTTTCCTTGTACAGTTAATTGCGTGTTTTATGCTTGTGTGCGTGTCTGTGCGTGTGTTTGCGTGTCCTTTTTATCCTTGACGTAATTTCAACATGGCCATTGGCATTTTTGCCTGTTTATTTAATTTGATATATGTATGTTTGTGCGTATAAATACATTTTCAAGTGGTAAATCGACTAATTTAAAACCAATTAATGCGCTTCGAGGCTAAAAAGCCAACCAAGCATAATTTATAATATTAATTTGCTGTTTTGTTCAATTGTTGTTAATTCAATATTCTTAAATAATTCATTCGATGGCAACATAACCTTAACCATAAACATAACCTCAAACAAACAAAATAGACAATCAAAGTTTATGACAATGCGAATAGGACATTAAATGTTATGATTTCTGTAAGACCCTGTAGAGAAGGAGGCATTTTGTGTTGAATTTCTTTATATATACATTGTGTGCTTTACAGGGTCTTTTAAAGTCAGCTCTCTCGTGCCTCCTAAAGTTTGCTAGAAGCGGTACACAGCTGTTATCAGCTTTGTTATTTAATCATCATCATGTTAAATTCACCATTTTGCTTTTTGTTGCTTCTCTTTATTGTTTATCTAGCTCTAAGAAATCGAAATTCTTCACCTGAGCCAATTTTGTCTCATGCAGAGTTAGGCTGACGACGATGAATACGGTATTCCATTATCAAATAAACCTCTCAACATTGTACGACAATATCAACGTAATCAATAACAACAACACGTTTAGGCTCTCAACCGTCTCAGATCCAAAACACCTCAAAAAAATTTACATTAATTTCAATATGCCAGCTGAAAAACAGAAGAAGAGGCAGCAGAAGCAAATTGGGAAGGAAGAAAGGAGCCAAAGTGTACGGAAAAATAAAACGAAGCAAGGAAAATTGCTCATCTTCATTTCCATACTGGTACAAAAAAAAATCGACCTCAAAATTTGCATGGGTCGACACATTTTCAAACTGTGTCTGGTCGTCGGTCGTCCGTCGTCTGGTACGGTCTGCCCTCGCCTGGCCCGGTCTGACTCCGAGGCAGTGTTGTCACTTAAGCCGATTTATGGCAAGCTTAAACTTTGTTTAAATTATATTAAAACCAAAATTTAATTATTTTTATAAATACTATCATTAAAAATATCTGAATTATTTTAGTTTCCAATATACTGAACTTATTTAGTGGAACCTTATTATTTTTTTGGTGTCTAAGACAGGAGAAACCCTGATTGAATACTAGTAAACTAGTTAGTCAAGAGTTGGCAATGACTTAGTGACTTTACGGTTTGAGTTTTATACTTTAAATAAGTTTGAATTGAATAATTTAAATTTTTTTTAAGTTTCTTTCGTTATTCTAGCTATTTTCGAGCTTCAAGTGATGGTAACCCTAAATACACTTATGTATAAACTATCATTAAATCACAAATATAAATTCTTTACACTTTTTGCTGTTTAATTTAAGTTTTCCAGTAAATAGTTTTTTTTCCGACTTTAATTATACATTTTTCAAGCTCTTTTTGAGCTTCAAATGATGACAGCCCTAACAAAAGTATAAAATGCGTTTACATATGTGATTATGTAATTTCAGAGTTTTTTCCTTCATTAATCTAGCTATTTTCAAGCTTTGAACGAAGGCAGCACTGAATGTCTTTTGTTATTTTGTCTGTTATACAATATTACAGCGTAGGCCTTTGAACAATGGAGGAGATATGCTACATGGAATGTAATGCACATCGAAATCGGGCCAATCGAGGGAGTGGTAACACTTATTGGGCAGTCAAGGGCATTGGGGAAACGGGGGAAGAGGGGCGAAAGCGGGGGAAGCTACTGAGCCACTGAGGCATCGAAGCGTCTGTGCCAATTTGGCAGGGTTGTCGTTGTTTTTGTTGTTATCGTAGTTGTAGTTATAGTAGTAGTTGAAGGGCAACAGCAGCAGCCGCATAACAAATTTGTATATTTTTTTCCTTTTCTCCCTCTCGCTCTTTAGTTGTCTCTGTCGTTCCCTTGGTGTTTTTCCTTTATTTTTCCGTTTCGTTGTTATGGAAAATAAATTGACTGCACAGGTTTTTGGTCTGATGTGGTCGAAAATAACAAGGAAGTAGTCGAGAAATGAATGAAAGGCATTTATATTTAAGCCGAAAAGGACAAATTCGTTGCTTTAAAAGCTTCAGAGTGACAAATTTATTTATTTAATACAACAATCGTAGAATTAAACAATATTTGAGTACAAGATATAAGCTTCAAATCTATGGCTTTAATTCTTGTTAACTTTATAATTGAGCCCCAGGCATGCGTCACAAATTCCATAATCCTGAAATTCCTACAGATTTTCTTCTCGTCTTCCCCATCTCCTCCCCTTTTCACTTCGATCTCCATTGGGATTATACTAGGTAAAGTATTTCTATTTTTACTTGTCGTTTTGATTTTCATTTTCATTCAACATTTTTCAGTTTTATTTGCACTTTTTGGGCCAAAATAATTTTTAACAACGTTTACAAAAGACTTTTCACAACAATGCTCGTTGTAAACAATAGTATAAATTTCTGTTAGTTGGGGCTGTTTTAATTACCATTTTGTACTCAAATTTATTGACATTTAAGAATTTTATGGTATTCAATAAATAATATACAGACTAAAAGTAAAATTTAATTAAATATTTGATTGCTTCAGGGTGTTATTTAATTACTGTTCAACAAAAATACTTCGTTGATTTCAATAAATTCAATTTAATTTTAAGGTAAATATTAATACATATTTTATTACTTTTCAAATGCTTTGTAAAGGATTTTCCATTGATTACTTGACTTTGTAAATGGTATTTTAATTTCCCTCTATTTTCTATGAATTATTACAGAAAATATCCCCTTCTTTTAGAAGTTTACTTATCAGTTGCTCTCCCCTCTCAGTTTCTGTATTGAAATCGATACGATAAAAATTGTTGAGCCATTATTTAAGTTTACATTGTTTTCAGTTAGTTTTCCTAATACGATCCACTTGGATGTTATGTTTATGTGTGTGTTTTCAGCCCATTCCCTATCTTTCTCCACTTCTTCCACTTCGGCTGCTTCCACCCTCTCCAAACGCACACAGCTGTTTTGCATCGAAAACTTGCTCCATTGTTGCAGTTACTTTAATTTATTTTTTTATGTTCCCTCTTCTGCCTTCTGCTGCGATGAAGCAGAAAAGCAAAGCGGACAAAATTTTCTTCTTCTCAATGCTCCGTTTTGTTGATATATATATATATAAATTTACTTTTTTTATTTTTTGGTTTGTTTAATTGACTTGAAAACCAGTTTTATTTGTTTGCAAGCAAAAAGCAGCAACAAGCATTAAAAGCAAATATAAATTGTATGCGGCTCTGCAGCAGAGCTACGACAGCGCTGCCTTTAACTCTGTTTCTGTTCCGCCGTGTCATGCTTGTTGTTGTATTACCTTTTATACCTCACGTACTATGAAGAGAGCAGCAGAGAGAGAAAGAGTGAGAGAGATTGTGAGACTGAGTAGCAGAGCGAGCAAAGGAACGCCGTTTGTGCTTTTTTTTCTTATCATAATGCGATTATTTTTGGGTTGGCAAAAAAAAAAAGCATAAAAAAAGTATAGAACTTTTACGCCATGGCATGTGAGTCCGTCGGTCTGTCTGCCTGTTTGTCTGTTCGCTTCGCTGTCGCTTCGACTGTTCTGGCTGAGTGTGCGAACGTGTGAGTGTGTGTGTTTGTATGTGAGAGTGCGTTGTGTTTAAGCTAGCGGAGCTTTAAACTCGTTATTGTTCGCTGCCGCTGTCGCTGGCAACGCTGCCCCTAAGCAGCTTCTCAATCTCTCTCTCGCTCTCTTACACTCTATCTCGGTCCATTGCGTTGCCACTCGACTGATATATGTGTGTTTGTGTGTGTGTTTTGGGGTCTATCTCTCAGTCAGAATTTAGTTGGTTTTAATGTTGCTTTTAATTAGAAATTAGTTCTACTTCATTAAAATTGTTTTTGCTCGACGATGTGCAAATTGCCGTTGCTCGGCCATTTGTTGTGATTAATTAAAGGCATGAAGAAACGTTACTTTATTTTCAACTCTGTTTTTTTGTATTTAATTGTTATTTTCTTTGTATTAATTTCTTCAACATTTTCTTCTTAATTTGCTGCACACGCCAAATGCGCTTGTCATGTCTATTTTATGCAAATTTAATTGCCAACAGACATTTACTGGGGCGTAATGGCCAAAATCAGTGACAGTGTCCGCAATTTGCAGTTGTATTTGTATTTGATACGTATTTAAATTTACACTCTACTTGAATTAATAATGCAATAATTAATTATGGAAATGGGTTTTGTTGCTTTTAGAATTTTTTACATAAATAATTAAGCACGTGACAAAAATAATACATGCCCAAATGTAATTAGAGAAATTCTAAACTATTATAATTTATTATAAAATATTATTACTTTTCAATTAACAGTTTACTTAACAATGAGATTCCATGTGCAATTTGGCAACGCTGCAAACGATAACATCTCCATTGCATGAGAATTGGCACTGGACAATTAGAAAGTGCACAGTGATGCATGGAAATGGTGCACGAAATTAACTTGGCCATAAAATCTCTAACTCAAGTTTTAGTTTAAACCGTTTAAGCAGAAACTTCAACTTATCAATATTAAGATCACATTTTGGTCAGAGGCTTGTCACACGGTCACACGCACGCACACACACACACACACACATTTACTTTTGGGACAGTTTAATTATAAGCATTTAAGATTTAATCAATCAGTTGAGCGAGTAAACGGGAATTATGCGCATTTCATTGAAAAATTCTTTAATCTTCTGCCTTTTTTATTAATTTTTTTTTAATTTGAGATCGTAAGTGTTATTGATAAATATATTTCATACTTTTATTTATAGTAATTTTTTTATTTTGTTATTTTTTGCTTTTCTTTGCCGTTGCTCTTGTTGTTGTTGCGGCTGCTCGTTAACCCGTTCGTTTCATTTCCATACGTTGTATTTTCTCGCACAGTGTCTCAAATTCGTACAAAATGCTTCGCTTATAGCAACACACAGAATTGAGCGGATATTTAACAGCACTGATTACACGGTGCGCATCGTTGGATATGCGTGCAAATGTCGACGTCGGAGCTGACGTCGGCGTCGCCGATGTCGTTGCAAAACGAAGAAGAAAAAGCAACAATGGCGCATACACTAAATGTCTTTAATTGTTGTTGGTGCAAGCTATTTAAACTCAGACCCACTGTTGCCATGCTTTTTGACACTTGGACTAAAAATTTCACGTACAAATATACTTACAAGAATGATTATATGTATTTTCTCTGTAAATAACAACTCCTATCGAAATGCTTCCGGCCAATTGCAGATTGTTTGTTTACTTTTTTAAGCCTTTAAGTCACTTTGTTACGCACAATTAATAAGTTTCTTCTAATTTCTTTTTGCCGTCGGTGTTTTTACAGCTGCTCGCGTTTGCCGCTTTTAGGATTTTTCTCACACCCACTGAGAGTGCCAGCTAAAACGTCTGTACACGTTCGCGTTTCGACACCAACTGAAACGTTTCATTGCCAAGGCGTTGCGTTGTTGCGGCTATGGAACAAACGAGAACACTACGAAACGTCGGCGCACATCGTCGTCGTCGCCGTCCATCTGACACGATTGACTCACCGTCCCATCGACTCACCGACTCACCGACTGACCGACATGCACGACGTGAACGACAGTGAGACACTTCGACAAGACCAACGCTCCGAGTCTGAGTGTGGTGAACAAACAGGCACATGAGAGTGAGTGAGTGAGCGAGTGAATGAGTCGTTATGCGTGTGTGTATGTGTGTGCGTGTATTGCGCCATCGCACCCAGTATGTGTACATGTGTGTGCCAGCACTTGACTATGTGCATGTAGTTGTGCATATTTCGTTTGTTTACAGTTTTGCGTTGTTTTCTGTTGCTGTCGCTCTTACTCTTGCTGTAGAAGCAGTTGTTGTTGTTGTTTTTATTTTTTCTACACGGTTTATGTTTTTTGTTTTTTCATTGCATTTGATTGTTTTAAATTGAGATTTGTGTGCCAAAAGCACCGCTGCGGTGGTATTGTTCACAATGTTGTCGTTGATGTTGTTGTTGTTGTTCCCAGGACATAGCATATGACTTGTTGTTGGTTTTATTTTTGTATTCGCGATTTCTGCATATGAAAATTTATTATAAATTGTGAACAAACCATACACGCAATCAAAACTACAACTTTATGCACAACTTCCTTGTTTTACGTGTTGCTTTTAATGTTCGGATATTTGTCTTAACCATGTGACAGTTAATAAGATTACTTGCTTAGGGAAAAACTAAGATCGTTGGTATTTTTTTTTTTAGTTATCGAGCTCTACAACTCCCCAAAACACACACAAACACACAAACACACACACACACACACGGGAATAGGGAAACACGCAGGTCGAGCAGCTTGTTCATGATTAACCCATGATTGCCGCACACTTTACATGGCTTGGACTAAACAACGTATTAAGTTAATTAGGATACAACTAATTTCGTTACACGACCAAACAAAACAAAAAGTTCTTGATACGCAATTGTGCATGGCGAAGTGTGGCAACATGGCAAAGTTATGAGAAATTCTAAGAGCGCGTAAATTCTTGGAATCTCTCTTTAAAATTTTAAACTTAATTAATTAAGGAAACAAAATTTTAAAAACTTTTCTATACAATTTAAAGAAAAAACTTTCTATACACTTCTGAAAATTGGCAGCGTTGCAAGGAAACTTGGATTAAATTTTTATGGCAGTAACTTTAAACAGAGTTTTTGTAGTTGCGTAATTGATAGGAGAATAAAACTTTTGCTTCATGTAAAACAACACAACTCTGGTGGACAGTGGAACCAAAGCAAGTGTATGCAATTTGGCAACATTACAAAATCAATAAAGAAAATTAAATAAAAGCAAAAACTCAACTTACCGCTATCAATCACTGCTTCAACATGACTAAATATGCCCATCAGGGGGGGTTGCTATCTCTGCTGTAGTATTTTGTAAGTGTGCTACAAAAAGAAAATGGAAATGGAAAAAGCAAAATTAATTTGTGTTTTCGTCATTATGCATTCAAGTTGTAGAAGCAGAAGCGAATAATCATTTCCACATAAATTTATGCAGTCACAAAAGAAAATACCACAGTTGCTACAGTTTCAACGTCCTTGGCAATGATACACAAACACACAAATATTACTGTGAAACCTCGCTGGGTTTTGATTTGGTCGCTCGTACCGCAATTGTGGCACAAACTGCAACATCAATGAACGATAAACGTAATAGAAACTATCACACAAACACACACAGACACACATATCCATAATGCATGACAAAAATAATAATAATATTTCTTTAATCAAACTACACAATTGATTGCATTATTGACAAGCCAAACGAACGATAAGCGAAGAGTAGCAATAAATGTGTCGCACTGTGGTTATCACAACGAATTATCGACAGCAAAATTTGATACAAATATATTTAACTTCTTAAAAATTTTAAATTCACTTTAATTGCCAGCACTTTTTTAACTATCAATAAAATAAAAAAATTTTAATCTTTTAAAGATGTAATTTAAAGATTACCCACGCATAGAACTGGAATCAGTGTGCAAAGCTATTCAATACATCAGAAAACGAAGGAGTTGTCGCAACAAAAACAACAAGAACACAATAACAACAATGACCGCTCTGCATGGCATGTGAATATATAAATATGTGCGAGAGGAGAGAAAGAGAGAGAGAGAGAGAGAGTGCAAGAGCGAGACTGTGATATGTGTTTGTATGTAAAGTGTATTATGTTATCATAAAGCGAAAAGTGAAAAAAAGAAGAAGAAAATATTGCAAGTAAAACCATAAATAGCAAAATAATGTGATAAGCGCACATTGAACGACGTTCAGTCAGTTTCCATTGCCACATGGAGAGTTTGGTTTAGGTACCACAATAACCACAACACCAATAGCAACGGCAGTAGCAGAAACAACCGCAGTCGTCGTCGCAGTCGCTGCTTCTGCCCGCTGCCGCAGTCGCTACTACAGCATCGGCGACAACAATGGACGACAAGTGCAGTTGAAGAAGGACGAACAACGCACATTGCAATGCTAACGAATTTGATGGGAGCAACGACAAAGCGCTTTGACTCTTTTCACCTCCCATATCTCTCTCCCTGTCCCTCTTTCTCTCTCATCTCTATTTCAGGCGCTCAGCCGAACGAACGAGCAACGACGACAACGTCGACGACTACGGCAGCTAGCATAACACAATTTATCGTTGTCAAAGTTATCGCACATACACTCGACGATGTCGTTTATTCAGTTTGGAGGCAGCCAAATTCGAAGGGGAATAGCGGCGGAGTTAGGTCGCACGGTGGATACATATCCACAAAACAGTGCTACAAATTTTTATGTCTACAGAATTTGATAAGTAGAGTGTACGAAAGTTTAATTATTAATAAATAAATAATAAATCTAAAATACTCCAATACCATTGAAATTATAGTTACCATTTTTCGTTGTGATTGCTGAGTTGTTGACCACTGTACGTAGTTTGACTCAAACTTCACAATCGTCGTCGCCGTCGCTTGTTTTGCGGTTTGCTTTTGCCAGCGTATTTCTAGTTCATGCAATGTATGAACGTGTATGCGTGTGTGTGTCAGTAAGTCTGTGTCTCTGTGTGCGTGCTGTTTGCTTTTGGTTTTACTTTTATTTTTTTCGTTGAAATTGAAAATGCGTGTAACGTGTGTTAATCGACTCGCTTCAATCGCGGCCTGCCCCAACTAGCCCCCAACTAACCAGCAAACCAAAAGTAGGCGTTGCTTTATTTGCGATAATTTCTGCTCATATTTCCCGTAACATTGTTACTCCGCTCTCCTCTTTGCACCCCACAGCTCACTCCGCAGCAACTATAATGCAGTTGGTGTCGGTAGTTGAAAATTATCACGACTATTCGCTTGCTTGTAGTATTAGTTGTTTTGTTTGTTGTTGTTGTCAATTTGTAGAGATAATAAAAACTAACAAGTTGTAGTTTTATTTGCTAACAAAGCAACGACAGCAGCAGGTTCGTTGACCAGTCAACAGCTGTGTTGGAAACATGTCGTGTCACGATCAGTTTTGAAATATGAAATTTACAAAAGACTTTAAAACGGTGATAAGTGTATTAGACACCTAAAATATCAACTAATCATAACTTTCTTATTTATCATAAACATTCAGCAAATGTCAAATTAATATTCGAGTGCCAAAAATTATGTACTAAATCTACAAAAATCGTTTTAGTGTATGCCAATTAATTGCGATATTTATTAGTTTTATATATTTACACACATCTCTATTGTATTTATTGCAGTTGCCTTTTAGTCTAGTCAAGGTCGTCCATCTGTCTCTTTTTGGCATATTTGTGTGAGCAAATTGAAAACAACGAACGCAGCGGCAAAAGCTCTTCGCTAATGGGCGCAGCGATGCCGGCAGCGGCTGCGAGAGTGACAGATGCACTAACATGGATTAAAAATGTGCAAAAGACAACACACAAAAGAAGACTTCAACACAAAAACAAAAGGAACGCCAGACTAAACTAGACAGGCAGCAACAAAAACAAAAGCGACGGCACTAAGCTGAACTACTGCTGCTTCTTCTACTATTTCAGCTACTCCGTCTCTCTTACAATCCACAACATACTACATACTCACAAACATGCATATGTGTCTATGTATGTGGCTCTCTTTCAATAGCATTGTCTGTGTCTCGCACAGTCCAAATAAAAAGGAAATGGAACAGCGGTAAATTTAGTGCGGCAAGCAAAAATTCGTAAGTAAAGTAATGTGCATAGATAAAGCGAAATTGACAAAGGTAAGTTTGGAAGTGCACTCAGCCATAAGGTAGCCATGTAATTGAGCAAACACATGTACATTACTATGCTTCTGTGTAAGTAAGCTTTCCATGTACGATGTAATTTAAATTTACTTATTCAGTTAGATAGCAGCAACAATAACTATAGTATAAAGCTCTATCCCAATCACAGTTTGAGCAAATTTATCCCTTATCTTAATTCATACAAATTAAATTAAAAGGCATTAACGATTTGCTTTAATTGAAAATCAGTACCTGCCATGTTCCATTTCCAAAGCATTCCACAGTTTTTGTTTGCATAGAGAACATTTTCATTTGTCGTTCCTATTTCATTTGTACCATTTGCTTTCAGCATACCTTTAAACTTTTAAGCTATTTGAAATTAATTAAGATTAATTAAATGCGCAGGGGACCGACGGATGAAACAAAAAATGTTTGCTCCAGGGTCAGTTGCCAGTAGTAGCCAAGATATACATATCAAATACACAAACGTGCAATATTAATTGAGTTGCAACAAATGATTGCATAAAAACAACAAAATGTACTATACCAAGTGAAATTCACAAAAAAATATGTAAAGTGAATAAAATTCCAACAGCGACGTCAACGCATAAAAATGCAAATGAATATGAGAGTAAAAAATAAACAAAAACAAAAAATAAAGAAAAAAAGTCGTGGTTGTGTGGGAGGGAGAGCGCTAAGTGGGGCGACGACTGTGGTCTGAATGGAACAAATGGGAGATGGGAGGTACTGAGAGTGAGGCACAAGAACACTCACACACACACCCACACATACGCATCTGCCGCCGACGCAGTCAAATGTCATTTGTCGTTGCAGGCTCGCTCTGTAGAGCTTTGAGCTACATATACAGCTATACTTACAAACATACACATGCAAATGGATGAGGAGCACTCACACACACAAACACACACACACACACACACACACACACAAACACACACAAACACACACACACACATTAATAGGCATGACACAGGAATGAAGCTGGCGAAAAATGTTTGAAATTCAAGCAAGTCGAAATGTTTTGCATATAAATTCGTATTTTTAGTTTTCCTCTGCTTTTCATTCATGTTTTCTTTTATTTATTTTTTCTTGAGTTGTAGTTGTTGCTTTGCTTTTGTTTTTGTTTTTTCTTTTAGCATTCGTCTCACAGCTATTGTTGTTCTTCTTCATATGTATAAATTATGTACAAAATGTTTTTGATGTCATTTGGAAATGAAATGGAAAACTTAAAACTGCGAAGTGGAAATAAATATGTAAATTGTAAGAAGCCTATTTATCATAGCTGGCAGCAGCTTTAACTAAAAGATGAAAAAACTTTAAAGTTCACATATTAAACATTTATGTGAGCTACTCAGTTACATGTCTCGTGGCTTTTGCACTTAAAGCAGATGATAACTTTGACTCCACACAATGAACAGTGCAAAGAATTGAAAGAGAAATAAAAACAAAAAAAATAAAAGAGCAAGGAAACTCTGACGACGACGAATCAACGAAAGAGAAAAGGGGTGTCACAACTTTTTTTATTGGCGTCGAAGCACTATGAAATATTAAGCAATAAAACAAAAAAAGTTTTCAACTTGAAATGTAATACACAGACACACATAGAAAGAGGCAGACAAACATAGCAGAAAGAATTTATGTACATGTGTGTGCGTGAGTGTGTTGGATTGCTGCTAGTGCAGCTGTTAAAAATAGTAGTAGAAAAGGTAGCAGAGCCGTCGACGTCAAAGTCAACGTCAAGCGTTGCCAGCATTTGTTGTTTGCGCTGTGCCAGCAATTTTTTCCTGCTGTAATGGATGAAAATGAAGTCGAGAAAGAGAGAGAGACGAAGCAAGGGAGTGTGCTGATCATAGAAGAGAAAGGTGAAGAGAAAGAAGATGTAGGTGGTGCTGGCAGAAAAATTGCCATAAAGCGTAGTAAGAAGCGTGGCCAAACATAAATTTATTTGTTTGCCTTGCTGCTTCTTGATATTATTCGTTCTTCTCTTTTACTTTTTTTCTGTTTAGTTTAACTTGATTTATGAGCCTTGAACACACACACACACTCACACTCTCACGCACACATACACGCTGAAATCGAACTTTATTGATAGTCGCGATGTGGCAATAAAAAGCGTAGGAGCGCAAAGTGTGAGAAGGGGGCATTGGGTGAGGGCGCAAGATGCTGGCATAAATGTGTATGCGTACGTATTTGTATACCTCTGCAAGTATCAGTGTGTGCTAGCCAAATGTATGCCATGTTTATGTTTGTCACTTGTTTATGGCCGAGAAAACTGACAAAAGCAGACCAGAGATGAAACAGAAGAAAACAACAAGTAAAGTGAAAAAAAGTGCTAAGAAATTGTAAGACAAAGTCAGCATTCGTTATCTTATGGCATCTAAGTTTTAGGGGGGCAAAGTCACTCAAAAGAAGGCCAACTAGAAGCTTACAAAAAGAACGGTTATTAAGAGCAAACAAGACAGACGAAACTTAAATGTAATGCACTAAGAACAAGTGACAGCGAGAGAGAGAGAGAGAGGCTGAAAGAGAGCTAGAATAAGTCAAATAGATAGAATTGTCTTTAAAAACGCCTAAGAACATGCGACAATATTATGAATAGAGGGTGGGGAGAAGGCGCCAAAACATAGAGAGAGAGAGAGGGGGAAAGGAAGAGCGGGCGCACTAAAATGGCGCGCAAAAAATATGAAAAGAGTTACGTGCTAAAGCCTGAGTAAAGTGCGCGTGACTTGAAGGCAAATGCAGGTAAAGGAGCACAGAAACAACATGAAAATAAAAGCTTAAAGAGAAGGCAGAGCACACTTTACCCACACATTCAGCTTTTATGGCGACACAGAGCCTAGCGGCCTAATGAGTGGCCTTCCAAGGGGTGCGGATAAAGCAGTGCCCTGTACGTGTGGGTATGTGTTTGTGTGAGGCTGGGTACCTGCCAAAAAAGCAACAAGCAAATAAACACAAGTAGGCAAAGCTAAAGCGTCACATGCAAATAAAAGCAACAACAACAAAAACGTGACGCTATAAAAGCAAAAGTAAACAAAAGAAGCCAAAGCCAAAATGGGCGCACAATAAAATACTCGCACAATTTACACGACAAAAAAAAAGAACACTAAAATTGTAACAAGACGAGTAATAACAACAGTCAGCGAGCAGCTTACGACTCCGAATGTTCGTTTCACATGCCGAAATGTTTCACAGCGAGAGCGACGCAGAATGAGAGAACGAAAGATTAAGAGAGATACTGGAAATAGGAGGGCGGCCATGATAAAATACCCTGTGATAGAAGAATGTGTGCTCTTCATGCAGCAAACTCACAAGTCTACAAAAAATAAATAATTGTGAGAAAGCGAATTAAAGTTTCGGCTGAAAGTCAAAAAGCTCTTTGGAGTTTAATAAGTACATTAAAATAAAGTCGCTAAAAGCGTTCACTTTCCTACTACGAATTTCACACGAGCCGAATAGAGTTTTCTAAACTGCTGCTGTACTGTTTTTTTTTGCTTCAGATTTTATTTCCTTTAGGGTACTCAAACGTTTTAGTGAACTCGGCTCACCCGCCCGTCTGTCTGCGTGCCTGCTTGCTCTATATCAGTTGAGTTCCTTCCACTTTGTCTCGTGTCCCACATCTTCGACATCGCCTGGTTGCGCTTGAAGGCAACTTTGCTGTAATATACCGTTAAGCGCAGCATGCATGTTTCGTTGTAATGGCTGCAACGACTAAGGCGCCCCAAAGCACCAAACAATTGTATTCTCAACTCCCCTACACACCCCTGCACAACACACAAACACGAACACACATACTAAAGCCACCTGCTGGCACTGCACATTGCAAGTTGCTTGTTGCACAGTGCAACAAAATTTAATGTTTTCGATTATCTTTATTACTTTTGGTTGTGTTTACTGTGTCCGTGACTTGTTAATTATAGCAATTAGTAAATAGTCAAACAACTGGTGTTAAAGTAACAGAGTTACTGAAAATATATATTAAACCATTGTGTGTTTAAAATAATCTATTTTAAAAGAGGATTTGCATTGTTGTTGATTATTATTAAAAATTATGTCATCATAGCTTTAATTCGCGGCTCATAAATTTTTTATTTGTGCATTTTTAATCATTCGCATACCACTGTGCCCTACTTTATTCGTCACAAAGATGATACCAGAAATTATACTCCCACTCGTTCTTTCCCTTTCTGACTACTTGGCTTGTAATTATTGTCATTACGTCATAAGCATGCAAAACCGTTGCCGTCGTCGACGTGCTCAAAAGCTACGCGCTCTTCATCTCGCAATCGGTTTCTCTCTCTCCCATACACATACATTCACAATCACGCAGCATTGCGCCGCGCCAATGTTTTTTTTTTTTTTTGTTTTGATTTGGCGCGCATTGCTCAGAATCTTTAACTTTGTTGTTTTATTTTATATACGTTTATTGTAATGTGCATTTAAATGTTTGTTTTACGTAATAATTTGTTATTTTTATTGTTAGAACATGCCACGAATTACTAATAGGTGGGGGGGAGAGGGTAGGTGCCCATTTGGCCAGTTGACATGCAAAAAAAGTTAGGCAATTAACTTGACGTCTGACAAGGCACGCGATAAAAGCTGACAAGAGTAGTCAAGTAATTTTTTGTATCGCTCAAATGGAGCGTAAAATTGGTAGAAACTAAATAAAAAAAAGTAAACGGAATAACTGCAATTGAACTTGAATATGTTGACAGCGAGTGCAAATGCATATGAAAAGCTCAAGTGTATAAGTGTGTGTGCGACAATTTTCCAATTAGAACGAGCTTTCAGTTGATTTATAAATGTATTTGTTTGCGTATGTGTGTGTGAAATGCAGTGATGCATTTAATGAAATTGATAAACGGTAATAAACACACGCAATTGAATGCATGCCATTTACTCTCACTTTCTCACGAGTGGGACAATACATGTGTGTGTGTGCATCTGTCAGTGTGCTTCTCGTTCTAGCGGCGTCCGCACCAACAGCAGCAACAACAACTTAGCAAACTAAACAGCTGAGCGTTAGCCTAGACGGCGGAACACGCACACTTCCACATTTCAATGTATGTATATATGGTCACACTATGCTTGGAGGCGTTTGCGCATGTGTTTGTGCTTTTAGCTAAATTACAAAATATAAACAGACAAAACAACTTACCGTTAGTTTAATGACTGCTAGTTCAATAGATTTATGACTTTAATTAAATCCCATAGCATTTATTCGGACACTTCAAATAGTAGTGGCTCTTGGAATTACTACTCTTGCATTCGACTTCATTGAATTTGATTGCACTTTAAACACCATGCTTTAAAATAGTTTTTTTCTGTCACAAAAATGCCGCATTTATATTTATTAAATTTCTATGAAAAAAGTTGGCAAACGACGCGTACGTATCTGTCAACAACAAAATAAGAACTGCAAGCAGTGTGGCTCATCACTGCTTGCCATAAAATTCCAAAAAATTGTGACTTTAATACCAGATTGGCGTTGAAAATGCCCTAAAAATTACTTGTGTTTGCCGATCAGCTGCTGGTGCAGTGGCAACCTTTGACATGGGTAAATATACAAGGTTGCACATTGCGCAAGTTTTTGTCAGAAGAGAGCATAATAAAGAGCAATAACAACATGAAATTGAATCGTATACCATTTAAAACAACTGACAATTTTTTAGCAGTCAAACAGGCCACTTTTGATCACTCTTAACACTGATCATCTTCATTTGTAGCCTCGACTTCTGTGAGCATGTGACGTAAGAACAATACCAGCAACCTTGAATTCTAATGCAGTGGCAACGCTGCAAGTTTGTGTTATTGTGTGCGTGTGTTGCGAAAATTTTAATCAAATTAAAAACTAAATTAAGAAATAAACGAATCGAAACGAAAGGCAACAAACGTGCTGGCCGTGCCACGTGCAGGTGCAACAACTAGTTGAACATTACCATGGCCAATCGAACGCGCAACAATACGACCAAAGTCGAGGCGTCGATTGAAAGCTGCCGCAGCGAAGGCAAATGGCAGCGCGTCATCGAATTGACAGATGAACTGAAGACGGGATCACCGCATAACGGTAAAGGTCACAGCCACATTGGTGAATCACAGCATTAAAGTGTTTCATCTTTTCCAACCTTCATGTCCAGAATGCTTGGCTAACTTTTTGGTGGGCGAGGCGCGACTTGAAAGCTACTTGGAGGAGCATGCGGTGGCGCTCGAAACGAACTTTGGACGTGCCAAAAGTGGATTAGTCGAGGCGAGGCGTTACCTGAATCTGGCGCTCGGCGAGAGTGGCCAGAAGGCGGGCATTGCTCTGGACGCTTATTTGCTGTTGGCCAAACTGTGCTATGCCTGCGGCGAATACGAACATAGCCTGGAAAACTTTGTGAAAGCGGAGCTTGATTCGCTCAACGAGAAGGAACTGACGCTGTATGTAGAGTCTTTAAAGGAAAACTAAACTGTATTTAATTTGTGTAAATTTAAACAGTCGCAGCTTGAAGATTCTGGCCGAATCGTATGCCATTAAGGGTCTCTGCCTGGAACAACAAGCCTCCAAGCCCACATCCAAGTTCAAAAAGGCCGAAAAGGATACGGAAATGGTAGGTAGACCCTGTAATTCAAAGCTACAGAGGCTTAATATATTTTTTAAATTTATAGATTTGCTGCTTTGAACGCGCCTCGGATCTGGGGCTGCTCTACCTGCAGGAGTACGACATTGTGAGTGGCGGTAACAACTCGTCAAACAATTCCACGGCGGGATCTACACTGAATGTGAATGCTGGCGGTGGCGTACAACAGTCGTCGAGTAGTTTTGCCATCAGCAGCACGATACCAACGAGTAATGTGTCCCTGGAGTCGGGTCGTCGCATGGGCGCCATCATGGAGACAGCATTGCAGCGTGCGCCCATCGTGCTCATCAAGGCTGGTAAGCTGCAGCTGGCTGTGGAACGTTATCGCATTATGTTGAATGCCATTGAGACGCGTGCAACGCAATCGCTGCGTCTAACACTCGCCCGGCAACTGGCGGAGGTGCTGCTACGTGGTGTCTCGGGTACGATCTATACACCGCCCGTTACTACCAAGTCCGGTGGTGGCACATTGCGTGGCGGTGGCACAAGCAGCAAAACTCTATGGAAGCCACGTAAATATGCGGGTAGACAACAGTTTTCACCGCGTAATCAACAGGAGGAAGTCATCTTGTTGCTGCTCATTGCTGAGGCACTTGCGGTGCGTGATACTGTGCTCTCACAGAGTCCAGACTTTAAGGTGGCCCGTCAGCATGCCATGGGCAATGTGACGGCTGTCTATGATCTCCTAACACTCGCCACCGTCCGCTGGGGTCTGGTCCAGCTGCTCAACGAGTCCTTTGAGAAGGCGCTTAAGTTTAGTTTTGGTGAACAACATGTCTGGCGACAGTACAGCCTGAGTTTGATGGCTGCCGAGAAGCATTCCCATGCCTTGCGCGTGCTCCAGGAATCCATGAAGCTAACACCTGGTGATCCATTGCCCTGTTTATTGGCTTCCCGTCTGTGCTATGAGAGTCTGGAGACGGTGAAACAGGGCTTGGACTATGCTCAACAGGCACTCAAGCGAGAGGTTAAAGGTGAGTCTTTAGTTGTTATAGTTTAGTGGCCACATTTAGTCATGTCTATTTATCTGCTTAAGGTTTGCGTCCCTCGCGCAGTCAACTTTTTGTGGGTATTGGCCATCAACAGTTGGCCATACAGGCCACTCTGAAGAGCGAACGTGATGCTTACAACAAACTGGCTCTGGAATCTCTGGAGCGAGCTGTACAACACGATGGCAATGATCATCTGGCCGAGTATTATCTGTCCCTGCAGTATGCGCTGCTCAACCAGCACGCGGAGGCTTTAAGCCACATCCGTTTCGCGTTGGCTTTGCGTATGGAGCATGCACCATGTCTGCATCTCTTTGCCTTGCTCTTGACGGCATCACGTCGTCCCAGGGAGGCACTGGGCGTGGTGGAAGATGCACTGCATGAGTTCCCCGACAACCTGCAGTTATTGCATGTCAAGGCTCATCTGCAGCTGAATCTGGAGGATGCTGAGACAGCACTGGCAACGGTTCAACATATGCTCGCCGTTTGGCGTGATGTCTACGAGGCTCAGCTGGCGGGCGAGGAGGAGAAGCATTCCGATACCAAAAGTGGCGTCCACTTGGCCCATTCCTCTCAAATGTCCGACAAGGATTCAAGTAAGTTTTATCCTCATGCCAGCTATATGCCTCTAATAATGCTTCAATATACCTATATATAAATATATATGTTCTGTATAAATACACACACACACACATATACACATCTATATACATATCTTAACATATCAATGTAACTACCAAAATCTTCTGCGGAATGTGTCTGTCTATAAACCAAATCATAAATACCATAAATAACAACAATAATTGTGAGTCTCAACTGCAAATTTAACTAAAAGTTAATTAGAAATTCGGCAAGCCGATTATTATTTATACACTTGCAAGTAATTAAGTGAAAATGAAGGTGAAAAACATTTAAGAAAATTGTTAGTTAATTAATAAATTAGGTACAAGCCAGAAGTGAACTATATGAGAACTTAGAATAGTATAGAATAAATTCTACATTTAAAATAAAATAGTGAAAATGTGCGAAATCCGTTTAAAATCCAACCTGAATTTAGTTTATAATGGGCAACAATTGTGGTAGTTGTGATCTGCAAAAAAAATAAATACAATTTAACCAAATTTATTTATTTTAAAAATATAATTATAAAAAAATAAATAAAGTTCTTGCAAGTGTATAAACTGCTTTATTTTCAATGCTTTTCGATGCTTTCATCACGTCTCTCTCTCTCTATCTCTTACTGTCTTGTTCTTTAACTATGTCTTGAACTCTCTTTTTAATATATTTGTAATTTTCTCTTAACTGTTGATTGCATGCATTTGCTTGCCTGCTCAGCTTAAGCATCTTGTGGCCTGACTCTCTCTAAATTTATATAACTACACTCTCTTCATTTTACTTACTTTACTTACTCTTTAAATGTTGTTCTGCTGGTTTCGTTAAGTTTTTCTTTACACACCTTTAACTACTGCGCTCTTTGCTTAAATTTGTTTGCCGTGTAATGCTCAATTTTTTGTGCACTCTTCAAGATTCCGTTTATGCGGCTTCCTTGGCTGCAGTATCTCGCGTGGAGCAGGCTCTAAGTGAGGCAGCCAGCTCATTGAGCTCTTTTACACAGAGACCAGGACCACGACGTCCTTGGATGCTGCAAATTGAGGTAAGTTTCAGTCACAAGCAAATCGAAATTTTTTACTAAAGTTTTTTCTTTGTTTTGCACAGATCTGGCTGCTGTTGGCGGATGTCTATATGCGCATAGATCAACCGAATGAGGCGCTCAATTGCATACATGAAGCCACTCAAATCTATCCGCTCTCTCATCAAATAATGTTTATGGTAGGGAGTAAAATTAAATTAACTTCATTTAAATGTATTTAATTATGAATTTTATTCAATGTTACAGCGTGGTCAGGTGCATGTGTATCTGGAGCAGTGGTTGGATGCCAAGCAATGCTTTTTAAACGCCGTTGCCGCTAATCCAAATCATACGGATGCATTGCGTGCACTGGGCGAAACCCATTTAATGCTGGGCGAACCACGTTTGGCCGAGAAAATGCTTAAGGATGCTGCCAAATTGGATCCCAATTGTCCCAAAATATGGCAAGTTTAACAGGCGAATACTTGCCAGACCTATTCTAATATATCCCCATATTCCACAGGTTCGCTTTGGGTCAAATAATGCAGACCTTGGGGGATTTCAATGCCTCGGCTGATTGTTTTGCTACTTCGCTGCAACTGGAGCCGTCGTGTCCTGTGTTGCCGTTTACCTCGATACCGTTAGTTTTCGAATAGGCATTATACGATCTGATTTTGTTTTTTCTTTGTCTATATATATTCTGTTTACTGTTATTACTGTAGTATACCTCAACTAACCTCAACAAGCAGAGCAATATTACTTACTAGACATAATGTGGTTATATACAAACTATTATTTAAAAAAAGATTCCTTATTTCATTGTTTGTTATTGTCAGTATTAGGACAAACGTTAAATGGTGTAAATTGTGTGTGTAAATTATTAGCTAGCCCCATTAAAAAAATGTTTATAATCTTTAAACTAAGCAGCTATATACTTAAAGCGAAACTTAAACTTTATTCTATTCAAATAACCCAAAAATTTATTAATGTTAGTCCCGCTGTCTATTCAAAACTTAGGAATTTTGTTATTAAAATTTATGGAAAATATGGAATTTAATTGTTTATAATGTTATATATATACGTAAACTTATACAACTGTATACCAAACTAATATAATATATATACATATATAAAAAGTAAAGAAATGTCTTAAATTAAGTAGAATTTATAGAGAACTTTATGTTAACTGGCTGCCAAAAGTTTACTGACGTCCTTCGCTGAGTTGTTGGCTTTCACTTTGCATTTGTTCTAATTGGCACAGCTAATTTCCGGCATTAATGGATGCCACGGAAAGAACCTCCAATAGTTGTCTCGCTAAAACTGCCCCAAAGTCAAAACAAAAATAACTCAAACAAGTCGTTTGATTGTTTGGTTTCCCTGGGCAACGCTGCGAATGCGCAATCAATAAAAAAGTCAACAAAAAAACTGGGAAAAGTAAATAGGAAAATGCTATTGCAGTAGCTGCACAGGAATTTGGGTCTACGGCCAGGAAAATAAATAAAATTTTCAAATTTTGTGCTAGTTTATAAAGTTTGACCTGCAACTGGAGCTACAATGAAGCTTCCCTAAGTGGTCGCAAAGTAACGCCCATTATGACGCCCAAGAAGAAACGCCGCGGTTTGGGACGCCACAAAAGTCGCGCTCAAACGGAGGCAGAGCACCAGCAGCTGCTCGAGGCTTTGGAGCTAGCGAATAGCTGTTGCGATATTTGCCACTGCGATTGCTACAGTTCGCACAGCAGCGGCAGTGTCAGTGGTCGTGGTCAGTCGTCTGCGGATGTAGACCAGCTGCAGCAACTGGAGCAGGAGATACAAGTCCTTGAGCAGCTGCAGCGCAGTGAGAGTGCCCAAAAGAGATGTCCCAGTGGACAGAAACGCCAACGCAGCGCTTCCAAATCGCCCACAGAGGCCAAAAGACAGCCACACAGTCGACGCGGTTCCGCTGAAGTTCAGGGCAGAAGTTCTACGGCGGGAAGCAGCAAACGCTCCAAGAGCGCCGGCAGTCAACGCAGTCAGTCCAGGCAGGAGCAGCTGATTAAGCAGGATAAGGCACAGGGGCAGTCAAAGCAGCGTTTGAGGCGTGCGGCGGGTGGACAGCGGGATTGTCAGATGTTGCAGGTGAGTAAGGCTTTGGTGGCTTTGACAACTCTTTGATGTCCAAATCTTGCAGCTTGTCTTTGGTACGTTGGGTGCGAATGATGCTGCCGGTCTGGAGATCAAAGGACGCGCCAGATCCAAGTCGCAGGAGAATCTGGCCTTGGTGCCATTAGGTCAATCGCAGGCAACAAAATTGGGACGCAATGCCAACTCACTGTGCGCTTCCATGGCCAATCTTTGCCTGGCACCAACGGTACGAGCAGCGTACGCACAGGTGCCCAGTCACGATCAGAAGATACTCAATCGCATGGCCGTTAAGCGTAGTCAGCAGGCGGCGGACAAGGAGCACGCTTGGCTGGCACGCAAGTACTGGGAGAACGAGAGATTGGAACGCCAGTTGTTGAAGTGCGAGCAGCTGGAGGAATACAAGCGAGCGGTGCATGACAAACAATTCCAGGACTATCTGCTGACCAAAGCACGGCTGCAGGCGCTGGCCGAGCGTGATCTTGCCGAGCTGCGACGTCTACGCGGTGCTCTCGATGCCAAGGATGAAGCTGCGCGTCAGCGGCTGCAAGCAATGCGACTGGAACGTGATCTGACGATCTGCCAGCGTCGTTACGAGGAGTCTCGACGTAACGAGGCAGTTACACTTCAACAGGAGGAACAACAATTGGATGCGACGATCAGGAAGCGAGACATTTGTATGCGTCTCTCGCAGCGGTTGCATCGAGCGGATGAATTGCGTGGCCAAGTGCTGGAGAGCTATCTAAAGCGTCTACAACACGATAACCAGGTGGAGCAGCTGCAGCACGAGGAGCACTGGCGTGAGCGTCAGCAAACGGAGCGTCTGAAACGCGAACAATTACAGCACGACATCCAAAGGAAACGCCAGCAGTCGCAGCGTTTCGTGGACTGTCGGCAGCGACGTCACGAGGCACGTTTCCGCACTGCCAAGATCTCGGCCAGCCTCAGGGAACTAGTCCGCCAGTCGGTCACACCTGAGGCGGGATTGGATCAGCAAGCAAATAGCTTCTATGCCCAGCAGCAATCCCAGCTGGGACGACTCCTGTTCAAGAACAAGACGAACTAGGCTAAAATAATAATAACTGTTATTGTTATGTAAATAAATGGAGCATCGATCAGAGAAATTACAAACCAACGGCACGACTGTTAAATACCCCGTTTTTATTTCGGGAAGCAAAGAAAATTCCTATTGGAGTGAAAGTAGCTCCTAATTATTTAGTCTTCCTCATTTTATTTATTTATTCATTTTATATACGAAATTCAGAGGCGCCATCAATTTCACAAGAACTTTTAACGTAAATATTTTTATTTGCCGCCATGTCGATTACCGCTGGAAGTTTCGATAAGTTATCGAAGCTGCCTTTATTATTTTTATGTATATTGCAGCCCTGCCGCAATACTAAAAATGCTAAAAACTTTGGATCGGCATACAAGTTTCTGTATTTTTCAGCACTAGTGAAAAGTATTAAACTAGTGGCAACGCTACCAAAAATTAAAAGTTTCAAATTGGTTGCGCCATTTAATATAAAATTTATTGTTTTACATCTTATGGATGATATTGTCCATTGTCAATCTCGCTGTGCTCAGACTGAGCTGCCAGCGCCAGGCGTTGTGCCTCTTGCTGTGCTCCAATAGCCGCATGCTCTGCTGCGATGCGGTCAAATGCGTTCAAGTGTTTCTGCGTTGCATGGATGACAGCAGCGCTGCCGCGGGGAGCTGCTGCAATTGCCTACAATAATAAAAAAAAATTATTTAAAAATTGCTGTACTTTGCACTAGAGATGCGCAAAATTATAATGTTATTAACAAAGTGACATATTTATTACCCACACCGACTGCCTTGAGCAAGTAATTTGCAAGGCAGTGAATGTGGAAAATAAATTAGCTGAATAAGCTTCAACCTTGTTAACAATTTCATCATACAACCTCCCAACTCTAAGCCATACTTACTGCTTGGCCTGGTGTGTGATTGGCGTGTTCTTGCGCAATGCGATTGTATGCAGCCAAATGCTTGCGCTTAGCTGCCTTCACGGCTGCGCTGTCTTCCAGTTCGTGACTCAAATGAGGATGGAAGCCGTGCTCATCGGCCACATATTGTACGGTGCGCACTTGGTTTTTGGGATCCACATACGAGAAGGCACCACGTATGACACCAGAGCCATCTGACACCTCTGTGTGCTGGCGATCTACATGACCAGGCGCACGTCCAGCCTGATAGCTGAACACATACGGACTCGCTGGAGCATGTGGCTCCGGAGTAGTACTCAAATGCAGATGCGATACGTCCGCCTGACTGACACCCAATGCACAAACGACCTTGCAATACCGAACCGGAAATATTGTCACTGTTAAGTTTCATGCTGAGTTTGTTGTGTCCCTGAACGCTTACCAAAATAACAAACTGCTTCATTTTGTGGTGTGTCTCTCTGTGTTGAATCGTGATGGGAAACTAAAACTTGTGGCAAATATTTCTCAGTCGCAATATTCGAAATCAACAAAATCGAAAGAAAGAAAAAAAAACTGGTCTTGCTCAGAGCTTTGGCTTTTCAGAGTCGCGTTTTTATTTATTGCACACTGCCAAATCGAAGCTATGAAGCAAACTTGTTTAATTTTATTTGTGTTTTTTCACAAACAAGACTTTTTAGACCCGGCACTCAAATAATGTACAGCAGTCTATAAGACTAATTAACAAAAAAAATTGAGAAAGAACATTCGGATTAACGCTTTCTTTTAATTTTTTTAAAAGCTCTTCAACTTACTTGTTTCCTCTTATTGTGAATTTATTTTCGGCTAATAACGTAATTGGAATGGAACAAACGGAACTTTAAGTAGATCTCACAAAATAAAATAAAATTTAACTTTTGCTAAACATAATTATATGTATTCACTTATCCATGCTTTAAGCATATCTACTTTACCAATCGTTACTAAATTCACTCTCTCTTTATTATCAGCTCAATTTGGCTATTATCTAGTGTAAGAGTAAATTCTGCCTCTTGATGCTTTCAATTCTCTTTTGTGAAGCTCTGTATGTGAAGTTACTCCCCACACAGAAGCAAAACTATTCTAGCGGCTCACATATGTAAATTCTCTTTGGTCCGCTGCTCCTAGGCAGGCTTTTGTTGGTGTGTGTGGGAGCTGCGCGTACCACTTTACACACAAGCAGTAGTAAGCCTAGCCGCTCTCTAACGTAAGCTCTCAATGTTTGTCTGCTACACTGTGGCCTTATGATGGATGTGTGTATGTAAGCGATGCGCTCTATCCTTACACTCTCTTTCTACTGGCGCCAATTCAGCAATGGTATTGCTCTTTTTGGGGCTTGCGCGCCAATCCTTTTCAATGTGTGTGTGCGCTTGATGCCTGCGCTAAAGCAATAAATAGCTAGCATTTCAGCAGAAATCTCAGTTCACACTGCACAGGCTTACTGGCAAGATGTACCAACCAAGTGATAGGTCTTCAGCAGTCTATTTGCTTGAATATAGCCTTTCACGTCAGTCAACATTCAAATTAAATTATATGCATATTTATTACTTGTAATACGAATTGCACTTAAATATCTTAATTACAATCTGAAATTGACTTAAGAATGTAAACAATTTAGTACAATAAATAATTTTATTTATGAGTTTGATTAGTTAAATGCACAACGCATACTATACAATAATATTAATGGAATTAAGCATTATAAGGTTTTATTTCTTAGTTCTAAAAAAAAATGTTTCTTTTAGGAACACAATTTAAAATATTCTAACAAGCATAAAGTTTTAACATTATTTTATACATATTAATTAGATTTTATTTTACAACAGGAATGGGAAATGTCAGCAAATATTTATTTAGACCGTGGTGCTCAGTGTCTTGGTTATCCAACTTCCGTAAGCTGTGACATTGGTGTAGACGCCCGGAAATTGAGCATTGGCACAGCCCAAGCCCCAGGAAACAATGCCCTGGATTTTAAAGCGTCCACCGACTTTGGCAACCAGCGGACCACCAGAATCACCCATGCAGCTGTCACGATCCCCATTTCCAGACTTGCTGCCGGCACAGAACATTGTTCCAGTAACGGTGCCAGCACCAAAATAATTTTGTGTGCATCGCTGGCGATCCATTTGGACAAGAGCTGTGTAATACAAGCGCGGTGAAGTGGCCAACTTATTAATGCTTGTGGTACCCCACCCGCTGACAAACAGTTGAGCCTGGGGGTGCACAAGATCTGTGGGCATCACCCATGTGATGGGCTGTATATTTGGACCATAGACGAGTGTCTTCTGCAGGAATATTAAAGCGATGTCATTGTTCATGTGCGTAGGAGCATTGAACTGTGGATGCGGTATGATGCGACGTGCACGGGAATAGGTACCACCACTGGAGTAGAAAGTGGAGCCGGCTCGTACGGCGTAGGTCTGCGGCTCATTGGCGTACAGCACACAGTGGGCAGCAGTAAGGACAACGTTCGGTGCGATGATGGAGCCGCCGCAGATATGACGAGTGCCTATCTGCAGTGATACCTGGTGCGGAAAGTGCGTTATGTTCGTCTCCCAGCCGCCTACGATTCGACCATCCTGTGGGCCTGGTTTGCTGTTTACAGCAGGCAGGATGTCATCCTGGCCAGCGGCCATTCCAAGCAGAGCGGTTAGCAATAGTTGGATACAGTAGAACAGCATGATTTGATTGTAAGTATAACTGATTCCTCCCGCTGCAAGCGACTTTTATAGGCAGAAGAGCCCTGCATATCTCGAGTCTTATCGCACATTTTTGTTTGCCAGCCCAGATCGTGGCATAGTCAAGGGCCGTAGGGTGACCATCAGTTCGTAGGGATTAACCTCAGCCAAGGCTATGGCTAGGTATTTATGGATATATATGAGCAAGCGTGTATATCTATGTGTGTGTGAGTGTTTGTGTTGGCTGCGTGTCGCAATCATAGCGGTGTATAGTTGGTGCAGTTTATCTAATGTCTAGGCTTTTGCTCTTCCAATCATCTTTCCATAGCCGTCACCTGTTCCTTGAGGTAATCCAAATGATTAACGCTGTCTTGCATCACATCGTACTGATAACCCACATGCTGTAGTATGAGGGTCATTTTTTGCAGATTCTGGTTACTGTAGTCGGACACCACATCGACTTGTGTAAAATTCTTCAGAGTTTGATGCATGACCTGCGCAATTCAATAAAGAATCAACTATTTGCATGCATATATTAAAAAATGTTTGGTTGTGTGCGTTCGTACCTCATTTGTTTTGGAGCCTCGCACCACTTGCCTGGCTACGGATCCTAAATTGTTAACATTAACACCAACGCGAGCACACAAACGTTTCTTGGAATCATCGAACAGATGACGAGCACTAGAGCTTGATGCTGAAGCCATTTTATTATAATTATATTAAATTTTCACTATTTTCAGCGTAAACAAAGCAAGAGGCCAAGGTGAATTAAGAACAGCTGAGTTTTGTAGAAGTTAGCTTTTCGACAGATGCTAGGCAGTGCTGCCAGATCTGCGAAACTACGTTTATCAACACTGATTATGCAAACTATTTTGAATTAAATTTTTTATTTTAACTTGACAAATTTATTTATAAGTCATTCTTATATCACATTGATTTCAGCCAATATAATATCTGTGCCTTCGTTTGAAGCAATGATTTACATTTGGCTTGACACCTTGACAGCGGTTATTCCATGCCACCCAGGCGCTGAATCCTTGCTGCCGCCTAATATATTTAGCACAAGCAATGGAGTATCTAATATCATCGCTGAGTAGTAATCGACAGGGCAGACGGCACAGATCCGTGGAAGGGCGTCCATCAGCTGGCTTGCACCAGTAGCGATCATTGATTTGAAACAATCCCCAGTCCACGGAACCATCAACGTTCGAGGGATTAATCGCCTTTGTATTAAACGAACTCTCTCCTTCAACAAGACACATCCAGTCGGGGAGCTCGTTATAGGGTACTCCATAACGATAAAGCCGACGGGCCAGGCTACACTTGCCCACCTGCCGACAGCTGATCGTCCCCAGACTTAACGCGATTAACAAGGGGAGAAAAAGACAAATCCGCAACGCTTTTGCCATCTTCTACAATTGTGGACTATTGGAAGTGTGGAGCTTCACTTTTATACCCCATTTCAGCCAGCCAAATTCAGAATAGCAGCACAGTCTAATATTGTGCTTGAACAACTCTCAAGTGGTTCAATACTTGAGCATAAATTATGTACACTGCTTAACAAACGCTCAGTAGAAGTTTGGTAAGTAAATTCCCAAAATACTGCGAAAATTACTAACACTATTTAAAATGTTTGAAATGGCTAACAATACTTATTGTAAATGCCGTTATTCTAAGCTTGCCATATGCACTTTCACAGCTGCATGTCTAATGTTATCGATAACGCTTCTAACTTCGATAGTAGAGTTGTTTTTCGGGTTTAAACTGTGTTTAGCTGTGTTATTTAGCTGACCATTCAATTCAATTGATATATTGAGTGGGAAATGTTCGACATTTATCCACAACGTGGAATGATGAACCTGTTACACTCCACACCTCATCGCACCACAACATTTATCAGTTTCACTTTCAAAAGCCGCCTCAGAATCTGTGCATTATTCAATATTATTGTTAAACTGCCATGGAGAACGGCACTTGAAAGTTGTCGGCGCCGCGTGCGCTCCCAAAATGGAAATGGAGAACACTTGTCAATACAAAAAAGATAAAAGACAAAACAATCTGAAATGTCATTAAACTTGGAATCAAGTTTTTAAGTGTATTATAAAATGGTATAAAAACGTATGTATGAGAGTAATACAAAAGAATGATTATAATTAGTACACCTTTGGTTGCGTCTCCAGCTGTGGCGTTGGCAACGCGTCGGGATCGGTTAGCTGTTGATCCGCTGGCACTTGATAATCGCCTTTGGGCAAATACTGCTGCTTTCTCGACGAAGGACGCAGGATAATGTGGGCCACACAGGTGCAAATGGCTGCAATGGCAAAGTATTTGAAACTTTCACGTCCACCCAGTCGCTTGAACATAATGCCACCGATGAGAGAGCCAATGGAGAAGCCCAGCCCATCATCCATGCCAGCCATCAGGCCCTGAACGGTGGCCGAAGTGCCGGGTGGCGCCACAGCCGAGGCGTATGCCACAATGCATGTGTAGCACAGAGCATAGGTGATGCCCTGGAAAAAGAGTTCCACACCAATGAGATACCACGGATTGGGTATCCATGAGATAAGCGACAGGCGTACAGCATAGAAGAAGAAGCACATGGTCATGCAGTGCACATAACCAAGTTTCTTAATAATCTTGCCGCTGTAGAAGAAGAATGGCACCTCGCCAGCCAAGCATTCGGCAGCAACGACCAGTCCCTCGATCAGCTTGATGTCCTGCATGTATCCTGTTTGCTCGGCCACCACCTCCAAATGCCAGAACATAAAGTAAATGATGAAGGAGTCAATGATCCCCGCAATGGTGGCAAACACAAGGAAGCTAAAAATCGGTGGCTGCTTCACAAGTTGCCACACATCTGTCCATATGGACTCGGAGCCGCCAAGCTTGGGTAATTTCATCTTGGACACACTGAACAAATCCAGGACGCTAAACACACACATTATAATCAAAGCGGGTGTGAAACTCTTGATTGCATCTGATGTCCAGAGATTGACCACAACGCCAGCCAGAAGAGCGGTGATACCAAATCCAATCGTGCCCCAAACACGCTGTGCTCCATACTTGCTCTCCTCCTCGCCGAGCATATCGAAACAGCAGGCATCCGAAATGGAATTGGTTACATTAAAGCCAATTGTTCCAATAAACAAGAAGCACACGAAAAGCCAGAACTTGGAGCTACCGTAGACACAGCTATCGATATGTTGCAAGTGGCACATGGCGGAATTGTTGCTCCACGAGATGGACTGCGTCAGTTTGGACAGGCACATGAAGTAACTGTTGTTTCCATGCTGCAGATTCGGACTTAAATTTAATTCTGGCACAATTTGTGGCGCCACCAACAATGTTTGAAAGGTGAAATTCTCCTGACTGCACTCTGCCTGATGTGTTGCCTGGCAATAAGCAGCGGATGTATACAACTCATCGGGACAATGTTGTGGCTCTGCTGTCCACTGAACTGCCCATTCGGAACTGCTCTCCTCCAGCTCTATGGCATGAGGCGCACTGGGCAGGAAGTAGAAGCCACAATAAGCCAAGGTCATAATCACAATCAAGGACATAAAGATAAACTTGCGCATATTCTATAAAGGAAGATGCAATTGTATTCATTGGAGAAGTCTTTTAAGTGGCTTTGTCTTACCACAAAATAGTCGGCCAGAAAGCCAACTAGAGGCTTTGCTCCAACATAGAGTATTGGCAATACGGCGGTTATATAGCCCATTATATCTGGAGGAATGCCTATCTGTTTTCCTATCACGGAAAGTTGCGGCAATATGGGACCCATTGCTGTAAGAGAAGATTTAAACGTAAGTTATGATTGATGTTTATCCAAAATAATCAAATCCTCATTATACTCAGAGAAAGCTCTAGTTCACAAACATCCCAACTGTTTCAAGACTTACCCGCCATAAAGAAGAAGAAATGCGCCTTAATGGGCAACAGGCGTTTGTTGAGGCGCGGCATTATCTCAGATGTTTGCTATATATACGAATATATACTTTGATGTAAACTCACACCCTTTCAATACTATACAAATTCAGAATATTACTACGTCTCTATCACAGTCTGTGCACTAGTTTCCCTGTCCGATAAGAGCATTGTCGATTTGTCCACGGCTCGTGATCTGTAATAGTGAAAAGAAAGAATCAAATTATATGTAAATTATGTGTTGTCAAGAGTTAAAATCTTATCAGCCGGTTTAGTAATTGAGGGGAACAGAAATCATGATAACACTTTTAGGCCAGCATAAAATGTTCACCGCCTTTAGTCGTGATAAAAACATAGAGTACACAAACATATCTGCACGATTGTATTATCATTAGCATTATACTTTGTGCAAATCTTATCTTGCCTATTAATGACAATATAAGGTGTTATTCTATATCTTTTGGAACAGTACTTTAAAGTTTTATTTATAGTCGTCTGCACTTTATTATTGTAACAAAAATTTACAGCCATTGGGTCTACAAGACTTTGCTAGAAATGAATAAATATTTACTTAATTGTATTAATAATTTCTCACAATCATTAAAATTAATACAAAGTAATAATATGACAATTAGTCTCTTATATTTTAGACAGTATTCACTGTACTGTGAACTTTTGTAATCCAATTGTTTTGAATTGATTCTGAAATGAATTTGAAATTAAATACGTCATTAAATTAATACATACAAGTTTATACAGTTAATATATTAAGTAGATATAAACCGGTTAAACGCAAACTTCAATATCAGTAAGTATTTTTATGTACAAACAAACTTGACACAGATTAATTAAAAACTCAAATTAGCCAAAAATGATTAGCAGAAAAAAAAAGTAAAAAGTTTAAACATAAAAGTTGAAAATAAAACAAAATAAAGGGAATTTCCAAGTATAGACAAAGCCATTAATCACAGCTTGAATAGCCAGTTCAGAAAGTTAAATTATAGCCAAATAAATATATGTCTAATATAATGGAACAATAAAGTTGCGTAGACTCAAATGTACAACCTTAAAACCCATGAGTACCTAGCAATTATAGTCAGGAATTTTTAAAACTTCACAACTGAATACAATGGCATGTTTTTCAGCCACTGAATGAGATATATGTATGTAATTATAATGGAGATTCCGATTTTGATTGACGAGAGCGATTTGATTATTACGCAAGTTACTGGAGATCAAGTTGGAGGCGTGTACGGACGCTACGAACTGAAAGCCGTGACTGAACTCAAGTCTAGCTAGACCCATTTAGTCAGTCTAACTGTTGTCTACAATCAAGGGCTGATAAGCTTCGAGGAATGATAACAAAGAACGCCAATAAATATTGCGATAGTCTACGCAAAACGTACAAAATTAGTTAATATTGATAATGTTTAAGATTATAGAAATTTGAAGTAATTGGAGAACCAAATATTGTAAGGGTATATCTAAACCTAGGGTAATTCCCGACAACGCATCTTACACTGATTCTGATCAATCAATCAAAACGTGAAATTTCCAAAGGCCTCAGTTGACTCATCATCAACTATGCGTTGAGGGCCCCCATAGAACCCGTTTTAAGCAACGACTTTCGGGTACGTAGAGTCGACGACGTAAGCCCCATCGGAGGCTGTCGAACAGTCGCCGCTGTTCGTCCGTCGCGTGTGGTCGATTAAGCGCAGTCTCGTTATATATACAGATACATATATACTTATGTATATACTGTAAATAAGATTAATATTAAGAGACATATTTATACTATGTAAACATTGGTAGGCGTAATTGTCACCATTAAAGCAGATAGTGCGATCAATTAAATCCCAAGCGGTTTCAAGAACTCTCAAACAAAGTGAAAGACTGAAAGTGCATAATTAAAACGATTTAATTTAAATAATTACACAACAATAACGATAATGCAGTCGTCAGTTTTGTTCATTATATGGTCGTTAGTCCTAGTCTTATCAGCATCAAATTCTGATGCCGTCGAGCCGCTCGATGATGGCAAATGTAAGTTCAAAGTTAAACTAAGGAAATTGTAAAGACTTACTAAAATTAGTATTAACTAACTGCTAATTAAAGAAAAAGCTTAAATTAATATACCCAAAAAGGTTTTTTTTTATTGAAATTTACTTGAGTTCCGAAACAAATTACATAAGAAATTTGATTTTAAATTTAAAAAATGCTAATTTTAAAAAGAAACAAAACAGTGACTTAGTTATTGTTTTACCAAAAGCCGTTATCAAGACCAGCCGACCTTCAGCGAGAGCCAGAGCAGGAAAGAGATACCGAAAGAGTGAAGGAGAGAGAAATAAAAACAAGAAATGCATAGTGAATTAAGCAAGCCGAAGTGTTAATACACTTTCTTATGTACAAATGCTACACAACTACTAGAATATTTTATAAATTACTACTACATAAATTATAGACTCCTTATTATTTAAGTCTTGAAGACAAGTGTAGAGAGTTATGATATTTAATTAGCAACTGTTTAATAGAAGACTGCAAATACATCAAAAATTTAATTGTCTTCGCGTCAGTTTATACTCTTTTTTTTTATTATGCAGATACCATGACAATGTGTATACTCGACTCAATGATATTGAACTCGCCCCTCAATTAATTTTTTATAAACACACACACACACACTTACAGGCACACGGATTTACAGCCAGACGCTTAAAAGTGCTGCCTCTTCCGTAGATAGCCGAAACAAAAAATTTAAAACCTGTCTTTAAGTTGAGACTCGTTACAAAATTTGAGTGTCAGTAAAACAAAAAACTGCAAATGCGACAACCTTGAAACTTTGTGCTAGTGATCGAAATCTGGGATTGGGACTTTCCCCTTTCCTCGCACTGCAATGGGTACTTCGTAAATTAACAGTGTTGACGGACTTAAATGGCTAGAAACATAAACTTAAAATGACAAGAAAAATTTATTTTAATTTGCCAATTTAATTTTCTATAGTTTTCTTTACTTAAACCTAAAATATGTTTAAAGCTTTCAAAAATTTTAAAATTTCTGAAGTCAAGAAAAAAAGAATTTTACATCTTAAAGCAGCCAATTTATCAATCTTAAAGTTTGTTTAACTTGTTAATAAGCCAAGCCGGCATCACTGGCCGTTAATTATCGATTACTTGTTAATTCTGCGTAACCGTTGTGATATCAGAGATTCCCAGTGACGACTATGAAATGAAAACACTGCGTTCAAAAACCGGTTGCGCATGCGCAAATGTCACAGGGGGAACTTTTGGAAATCAAGAATTCGTTGGTTTCTGACAACTGCACGCATTAAGCACATAATTCACACAAGTTGGATTAAATCAGGGGGATTTCATTAAGCTGGTTTAAAGCTATTAAATCAACACTACACTTAAAACTGCTTGTATTTTATGATTTAATTTATTTTTAAATTTTATTTTTAGTACGTGTTTGTGTTGTAGAATCACGGGGAACTTATCGCAAGGCTCCCAAGTTTTGTCCACTGTTGGAGGCGACTAGTAATATTGAATGCGTCATCGGCGTGGATCGCTTGGACTGCGTCCGACGTATCCACAAGGGAACTGCACATTTTGGAGTGCTTACATCGGAGGATTTGATTGCCGCACGTTGGTCAAGTGCGGAAATATTGGTTGCCAGTGAGCTGCGATCACATGAATCGGATTTTGAATACGAAATTGTTGCCGTTGTGGATAACAGTGCGGGTATACACACAGTGCACGATCTGCATGGCGCTAAGTTGTGTCATCCTGGCTATGGCTTAGACAACCACTGGACAGAAGTTTTGGCCAATGTAAGTTCCTCAATTCCTTCAACACATGTTAAGCTCCTTGTACTAATTGTAATCATTTCTTTTACGACAGTATTTTGAATCCACTCTGGTGGCCAAGACTTGCAATGCCGATCTGACCCTAACTGAAGATCGTATAGCTGCTTCGGCCAAGTTCTTTGGTCCCAGCTGTAAGGCAGGACCGTGGGTGCCAGATCCCAAGCAGGATCGTATTCTAAAGGATCGCTATCCATCGTTGTGCCAGATGTGCTATGATCCCTACAATTGTGACGACTCCGACAAACACTGGGGCCGTCGTGGTACACTCTACTGTCTGACCAGTGGAGGCGGCAGCGTCTCATGGGCGCGTTTGGATGATGTGCGCAGTCACTTTGGCGTAAGTAGTTTTAATAGTTATTCAATTAACATGTAATTAAATTGTTATTTCTACAGCTGGCAGGTCTGGCCGCTCAGGATGATCCGGCAAAGTACAGCTATCTCTGTCCTGATGGTCATTTGCAGCCCATTAATGTCACACATCCATGTGTGTGGGTATCGAAACCTTGGCCAGTCATTGCTGCACGTCGCTCACATGCCGCTCAGGTGCAGCGTTTGGTCACTGGACTGTCCCACGACGAGCCACAGAGTTGGCAGAATGCACTGCTCAGTCTGTTGGAGACATATCATGTGTTCACATGGCCAATGGATAATGTTATACCCATTAATGATTATCTGGATCAGGCTGTTGGATTTCAGTCTGCCTACAGTTTTCCCGAATGCAATCCGCCACGCTCCATTGTCGTCTGCACTACGTCGATCATAGAGCACGTCAAATGCTCTTGGTTGCAGGAAGCATCTCAGGTGTTTGGCGTTGAGCCGAATATTCAATGCATTCGCACGTCGAGCATTGAGAGCTGCATGGAGGACATCAAATATAAGAGCGCCGATGTGTTACTTGTCAATCAGGAGCAGCGCGTAATGGCCCAAAGAGATTATGGCTTAAAGCCGTTGCTTTATGAATATTCGGAGAGCATGCACGATCGTTATACCACAATAGCCGTCGTTCACAAGGATGGAGACTATAAAAACTTCAGGGATTTAAGAGGAGCTCGGGCGTGTATTCCCAGCTACGAGGGAGCTGCACATCTTTCTGTGCTGGAAACCATTGCTAATGTAACTGGAAGCCCACACTCGGTGCATGCCTTCTTTGATCGCAACTCTTGCTTGTGGCATCCGCAGAAGGGACGCCAGTGTCCACAGCATTACCAGGGAGATGAAGGCGCCTTGCGCTGTCTAGCCGAAGGAGCCGATGTAGCATTTATCAGCTCCGATATCTACAAGAAATATGTGACCGGCAATGTGACGTCTGATTGGGTTCACCATAGCAATCCTAAATCTTACCGCATATTGTGTCCCTACGGCGGCATTGAACGACACTCAAATTTTGATTACTGCTATCTGCACTGGGCAAGTCGTGGACAACTGATGACTCACAACTTATCGGTTACACGACACAACGAGATATACAACTCGTTGCGCGACATGGACCATTTGTTTGGAAAACGGTACAAGAGTGAGGTGCGAACATTTTCACTCTTTGGCGTGTTCGACAAACAAAATGATATTCTGTTCCATGATCGGACTGACGCTCTATATGGGCCACAGGAGCTGCACCGAGATGACGCAAAACGAACAATGGAAACCATTTACGATCGCTATGTGTCCCAGTACTACGTTGTCAAAGGCGAGGAAGACAGCGGCGCCCAATTAAGGAGCAGCAGCTGGAGTTGCATTGTTTTGTCGCTGGTTGCTGTGACTTTGTGGATGCAGCGGTGTTTATTATTTTAGTCATGCACTAGTGCACGGAATGAATTTTATTTATTGTGATATTACTTTAAATGTGCACGCAAATAATGCTAAATTATGCTAAGTAATTAATACAAAGCATTTGCAATTTAAAAGCAGAACCAAAATGCACTAGTGTTCGAAAACGTTGCAAACTGCGAGCAAGTGAAATCGGTACGCTGCTCACAAGCAGGCAAAAAGTCATTGTGAATGCGAACAGCTGTGCATTTTGTTTTTGTTGCTATGCTACTTGTAGTTGCTATGAGAACGATAAAAATTTGTCACAACGAATTGTCCTTTTTTGCAATAAATAGAATATACAATTAAAATTGATTAAACATACGTGGTTAACATTCAATTTTTTCTACCGAAAGTACAGCAGTTGAGTGCATAAAATGTCAAAGAACTCAACGCGAACGACGAGCAAAACAAACGTGAGAACTGATACTTACAAAGCTTTAAGCACATTCAATAACAAGAGCGTGCACTCGCAAACAATTTATTTGTTTAATTTTGCAGCTTTTATATTTGCACACGGAGCACGGTCACGTTAAAATCTACGCCGATGCACTTTGTTGCCACTGCCACTTGCCACTGAGTTAATCATAAATGTAGTTACAATCGGCATTCTAACACACTCAACGCACATATACGCACTCATCTTTATGAATGACCAGTTTCTTTTAATTTGCTATGAGCGTACCGAAATGAGCGAGTACTGATCGTTCATACGAGAGAGTGAGAGAGAGCACCACATTTACTTTTGTTTTCAGCTGGTGTTGTAAAATGCAGCAAAGACAGCTGATAGCAATGGCGGAAACTAACGTTATTTTTTAATTAAATGCGTATCTCAATTATAGCTCAAAAATGAAACACAGCCACGAAAAATAATCAAATCTCCAGCAACAAGTGAAGCAACAACATCTAGAAGCACAAAGCTAAAAGTCAAGCAACAGGACAGCACAGAAAGTGAATCAAGTCTAAGGAAAACCACAAAGATTGCAACGTTAAGCAAAACAACAACACCAACTACTAATAAAAAGGCGCCACTGGTGCACACGAGCAAAAACAAAGAGCGTGAGTATGTTGCCAGTAAACGAACAACCCCATCGCCATCAACGAAGACAAAGCAAGCAGTCGTTACTAAAGCCAAGCCAAATGCAGTGTTGGACACATATCACAGTGTGACGGTGTCGTCGCCGCCATCAAAGCGCAGAGAGCAGTCTAAACATGCGACAACAGCTGTTGCAGTTCCACGACAAGTGGACAAAGTTGAGGAGCCGGTAGAGAGAGCAGGACAACTACGTGCGCGAACCCTATCACGCACACTGCAGCCTGAGGAGATTGTGGTGCTCAAACGGGACTCGGCCAAGCAACGCAGTGAACTGGAAATCCAAAGGCAAATTAGAGAATTCCAGCAACCAGTTGCATTCGAGGTGAACTTTGATACGACAAAAAAGTCAACGCAGCCGGCGGTAATTGAATCAGATAACTACTCCGATGATTTCGAATCGTATGAATCGGATTTTGAGACAGATGCTAGCACGCCGGAGGAGGAAGATCAGGCGGAACAACACGATGAAGCTGAGTTAAGTCTTAAGAGTGAAGAGGAGCCACCTATAGTAGAAGACGATGAGGAAGATTCGGAGCCCACTCAAAATCCGATTACAGTGATACCACGCGATAAGGATTTGGATAGAAAGTTGGACTCGGGTCACTATGATATGAACTCAACACGAAGACAGATACGGTCGGGAACACAGCAGCCCTATGATAGCTTCGATACCAATAGCATGGCAAACTCCGATCAGCTGGACTCGGGCATCAGTAGCTATGGCCTGGCCCCAGCACAGGAGCTACCCAAATCCTCCTCGAATGTGCACTATGGTGGCTACGTGGACTTTGTGTCCCATCCAGTGATCACACGGCGTGGCCAGGAACTGATGCGTAAGCTACGTTTTGACCATCTGGACTACCAACTGTTTGAGATGAAGCCACTGAGCTATGAGGGATACATGCAAAGCTATGGCAAGCTCAACACCTGCCAGCTAGCCACCCAAACTCAAGCCCAGCACATGGACATGGAGTGCCAGACCTTGGAACTGCACACACGCACCAGTTGGACGCAGCATCCACCACACTATGCAGCTGGTCAGTTGGTGCTCAACTGCAGCGGCGATGCAGGCAATGAATTTACTAGTCATTCCGTCCCAGCCACCGATGATGCATTTGCCTCCAGTTTGGTGCGCCTGGAGCAGCTACGTTTGGCAGAGCAGCAGCGTGCTCTCCGCCAGCAACGACAACGTTTGAGCAAACCCAATGATTTGGAGCACCTGGGCGTGTTTCTGCACAAGGCCTCCTTGCTGCTGGGCAAGGTACTGAATGCCAATTGTGCAACACAATCGCGTTCATCCCGACAAATGTCGATGCTGCAGACTGGACGCCTTGATGCGCTTCGTGTGCGTCGCATCTTTGGGAGCACTGGGCAGCTGCAGCTGGTGGTCACGGTGCACGAGTGTTTGCCACCGCACGATGTGTATCGCGATGACTTTGCAAATCTTTTAATGGTTTGGTCACTCACAGATCCCAGTAAACCGCTGCGTCTGCTCTCCACTTGGGCGGAAGTTTGCCGGGTTTCCTTTTGCAGCGAGGCACCCGATATCATAGTGGCTGGACTGCGGGACGGCAGCGTGGCCATGTGGGATCTGCGCGAGACCCACAGCTACTGTTCCAAACTGGATGGAAATCTCACACATTTTGCAGCCACACAGTCTGTGGTGCCTTCGCTAGCTTCCATGGCGAATGTCATGGATCTGGGTGCCGTTGTGGATGTACGCAGCTTTCGGCCAGCTCCCAAAGCAACTGGCATGGGATTGGGTAGTAGCTTGGTGCTGTCTCACAAGGATATACAGGTAAATAAGTAGTCAAGGAGTCAATTTGATACCATAACCTCATTTTTATTCAATTCTAGTACGCATCTCTGAATGATTCGGGTCTGCTTACGATTTGGACACTTGTGGAAAGCGGGCGTGGCTGCAGTGCAGCCGGCGTGAATGAGTATTGTTCGCCCTGGGCAAGGGTGAAGCTACTCCAAGCCGCCAGCTGCGATCTGCGTGATTATCTGGAAAGAGGCTTGCTGAAGAGACAACAAAGTGGCTATGAGAAGACCAAGTCCCTGTTCCAGGGCAACGTCTACAGCGATGAACTGCTGCGTGAACTGAACGAGACGCAGACGCTTTCGTCAGCTCTGGCGGACCAGGGACTGCAGGGACTACGCTTTAGCTGCATTGATGCAGGCAGTGATCTCGTTTATGTTTGCACTAATCGCAACTTTGTTTTATGCTGCACTCGGAGCCTGAAAAGTGAACGCTTCTCTCGGATTAGCATCCACGAGAGTCGCTTTCTGTTTCCCACGTCATTGTGTGTCCTTGCCAACGAGCACTTTGTAGCCGTCGGTTTGTCCAACGGCTCTGTTATGATCCTCAACTGCAATCAGAGGCAGCGTCAACGTTTGCTTCGACCCACAACAGCCATGCCACAACCGCAACCACCGCAGCTTGCCCCCGATCCTGATATTGGCAAATCCTGTGCCATTCAAAACATTATTCTAAACGAACGACGTTTCGATCAGGACGATCTGGAGGACAACTATGAGGCCAGGCCAAACACGGCCTTGCAGCTGCTCCAACAGCCTCGACGCTCCTACGAACTGCGCGCATTTGACCAACAGTTGCTTCTCAGTGGAAGTTCAATGCGTCAACATCTTGTCCAGGCACTGGTCCAATCCAGCGATGGCTGGAAACTCTTTGCCCTCTCCAATGGCACTGTGCGCAGTTACGATTTCCATTTGGATCGCGAGGTACCGGAAATTGGCTCAAATATTACGGATATTGCCGCTGCCTGCAGTTCCCTGAGCGCACAGCAATTGTTGACTCTGGAGGCTGGAGGACAAGTGCAGATGCACTTGCTCGTCTTGTAGTCTGTTAATACACATTTTGTTACGATTACTTTATAAACTTTTAAATATCAATAAAGGCGGATATTTAACATAAATTTATGGGGACTTCAAAAACGTTAGTAAAACCAGTAAGCAAGGCTACAGTTCTTCTAGTGTTCAATTTTACATACATATGATCAATTTTCAACAAATTTGTACCATGAAGGCGACTACAGTCGCCGGAAATTCTATGATAATTAATGTTAATTCAATGCTAGGGTTAATGATAATTAAAGTTAATGATGATTAATGTTAATATTAATTATAATTAATATTATTTCAATGTTAATGTTAATTATAATTAATGTTAAAGTTAATGATAATTAATGTTAAAGTTAAAGATAATTTATGTTAATTCCATGTTAATGTTAATGATAATTAATGTTAATTCCAATTTAATGTTAATGAAAATTAATGTTAATGCAATGTTAATGTTAATGATAATTAATGTTAATTCACTGTTAATGATCATCAATGTTAATTCAATGTTTATGTTAATTCAATGTAAATGTTAAATCGATGTTAATTTTAGGTCAATGTTAATGTTAAATAATTTTTGCATAGCGACCTGCTGATCTTTCTGTTGGCCTGGTATTTCAGCAAGAATTACTAACGATTTTGGGCACTGCAGATCGCAGCGATCAAGCAAAAAAAAATCCGCGAAGGGCCAAAATCGAAGATTTCTTTGTGTGAAACACCAGGCGATCATAATCAGCAGCAAGCGACAGACTGTAATTTAAATACAATTACAGAGAGTAGAGTGCGGGAGCATACGTAAACTGTAAACAGTAAACAGAGAGTGCTCCTTGTTAGCGCCGCAGATGACAGCGAACAAACACACAAACCGTTCGTGCGCTCTGCTGGCGTCCGCGAACAATCACACAAACAGCGGCAGAGATCTCTGAGCGCAACTAGAATATAGAGCGGGTGTCTAAGAGTGTGTGTGTGTTAGAGACGGCAGCGAACAATCACACAAACCATTCGTGCGCTCTGCTGGCGTCCGCGAACAATCGAACAAACAGCGGCAGAGATCTCTGAGCGCAATTAGCGCAGAGAGTGGGAGCCTGCTTAAGCTGCTTTTGTAGCATCGCGAACAATCATAAATTATAAATTCTATAAATTATACAAAATAAAATCTATAACTGCAATTGGTTATTTTGGAAACACTATTCCAGTTAGAAAAAATAGTTTATCATTTCAGTTGATAGTTATTAATATAATGCAATAGATATTTATTATAATTTTGAAGATCTTACTAGACGAACATTTTACACTTGAATGTTTTTAATATTTTTTAATGTTAGATATGGCTCATATCAATGTTACATATGATTCATATCTATGAAACTTATTTTAAGCAATTAAAACTTAATAATGCGATTATTTAGTTTCTTGTATTTGTAATTATAATTATTTTTTTTAGTTAACATAAATCACAAAACTACTGAAAAACGATTCACAATTGCACAATTTACACGGCGAAGTCTAGCGACGGGTTATTACACCTGCCTGGCCACACCAAGCATGCCACTCGTTGTAGCACCAAGGAGCTGCCTTACCGTCTGCAGCTCATCCCGCAGAGCCAGCACCTGAGCACGCAGTATCGAGTTCTCCTGCTCAAGAAGCGCGGCACGGAACGCAATGCGATCCTCGCGGATTTTACGGGCATCCCTTGATTTTTTAGCTGCCTCATTGTTTCGTTTACGCCGCTCGTAGTATTTGGCATCCTTTTGGGCATCGGGAATGGGACGCTTCTCGCCCCGGGAACGTCGATGCAGGAAACCAGGAAACATGCCAACACGATTCAGTTCCATGAGCGGAAAATCTGTCAGACCCTGGAGCCCATGATTCGGTGGTGCAATGTACTCAAAGGCAGGCAATGTTCCCGCAGATTTGGTGGCCAGCAGATTGGGAATGGCGCTAAATCCGGGCAGTGGCAGGCGCAGATTGTGGCGATAAATTGTCGAGTCACTGGGCTCAAGCTCAATGTCCAGTTCGCTGTGCAGCGACAACGTTTCGGTGACATCGACTATGGGTGATTTGGCAGGTGAATACATTCCGATCATAGATCTTTTTATCTATATCTATCTCTCTCACTCCAGCGGGGAATAGAAAATTTGATTTGAGCTCCGTTCGCGTCAACTGTCGTTCTGTCTCTGAACGTATTCCTGGCCAGAAGCCTATCCAACAGTCAGTCTGGTAATTATTGCTGGTTGTCACACACACACACTTGTTCGGCTATACACAGGACTAACGGTAGTTCCCAACACCGTTAACCCCACCCCAACAACAAATCCAGTACAACAGTGTTGCCAGTATAGCTATTTTATAGCAGTTTTTTTTAATATTTATAAATTTATATAATTTTATTGATAAGTTATTAGTCGTAGTCGAATACAATAACAAATCAGCCAAAAATATAAATTTACTTGGGAAATAAAATATAACAGATCATAGCACACACACACAAATACATACACATGCAAAAACAGAAGAATGCCAGACATAGCAGAGCAGTTCAAAAGAGAGTAATTTAGTGCAACGAGCGGCAGAATTTACTCTGAGCGAACTTAAAGTATTGACGAGAGCATACAATACACAAACAGCAAAAGAACAGAGCGGAGAGAGACTTTTCTTCAGAGCGGCAAACATAACTGTGAACGCAATAAAAATAGTGGGATCTGCTGTGCTGAGATTGCATTGCACACATACAACCAGAATAAAAACTCAGCTGAGAGCGTCAGAGTTCCTTCAAGCTTTATCTTAGTGTGCGTGAGAATACTTAACTAGTGCTTAAATATTAGAGCATTATTAACCTATTAACATAAATTATTATCAATAATTTTCAACCTAATTTATTTAACTTATAAATTAAAACT
The DNA here is from genome assembly GCA_035046005.1 of Drosophila acutilabella. Lineage (NCBI taxonomy): Eukaryota > Metazoa > Arthropoda > Insecta > Diptera > Drosophilidae > Drosophila > Drosophila acutilabella. Next base: position 5,611,253 of record JAWNOK010000024.1, on the reverse strand, counting down.
AACGCTTTATACGATTTGTTTAGCTGCTTTTATCAATCTAGCTATTTAAAGCCATCATAATTCGGGCAGCACTACCGTCGAATGTGGGGTAAATCTAAGCCATAACGCCACAGGCCGCCTCCAGGTTGATTCAACCAATCACGCAATGTTGACGGTAATTATTCGTCAAATACATGACACTTTTCCATGTTGAATGACATTTATTTTGCAGCACAGTTATAAGGGTTTCATATAACTGGTTAGTTTGATTAGCCACCACCCTTGCCAGCCTTCCCACGCACCCCCACGGCCCCTAGCCATCGACAGCCCCCAAACTGTTGACCACGTTACTGATTTCTGTGGCTTAGAGGGGTGTTGCCCGACATGAATATGGCTCGGACAGGGTTATATGAGTTGGCCAACTATTATGCAGCTAGGTCCGTTATGGGGCTGAAAACTTTTACCACATCAGCCAATGAGAATGACCGAACGTGGACACGGATAGCGGTGGGTGTGTTACCTGCCCAGAAAGTTCCTAATCGATCCAAAAAGAGAATTTTTTATTGCACTTTTAATCAAGGGAAATTTTGTAGATGAAACGCTATGATTAATATTAATAATTAACATCATTGCCAGACAGACAGATAATACGAAAGTCAAAACTATAAACAGATCGATATAAATGAATACTTGGAAGTCATTAATTAAGTATAAAGTCTTACCAGTAATTACGACTTAATATATATATACATATATTATGTATAATACTTATACTGAGTTAGAGAATTTTGAACTCTATGAATGCCGAAATACCCCAATTTATAACCCATTTAAGGGGTATATGGAAACAACAAGTCATGTTAACTATCAATCAATAGCTTATACAATTATTAGGGTCGCTAAACTTCAGGTAAAATAGCTTGAAGAAGACATTGCTGAGCTGAGGTTCAAAACAAAGTTTCAAATATTGCACAGTCAGCCGTCAATTTAGCTAATCTAACTTATGAAGTCATCAGAAACTTCTGAAATGTATAACTATACTAGTATACAGTTATAGGAAGCATGACAGAATAGAATAAGCCCATGTATTTTATAGTTTTGTAAACGTAACCCAAAAAAACTGGTAAAAAAAGAAGAATTTTACCACATGTCATTCGTGTCTTCTTTAACCCGTTCGCTTTGAGAAAGTGTCACCTGTTCGAGCGGGGAAGTCTTCATAGTGCATAAATTGCCAGTTGGACGAACCACAAGCCACCACCCCTGACACCTAACCCTTAACCCCTGACACAACCCACGACCCTAATAGCCGGAAGTTAACGACAACAGACGGTGGTATTCAATAATATTTCATAATGTATGCGCTAATTTATTATCTGTTGGCAAAAGTTCTACCATAGTTAACCATTTGACTGTTTACGCTTTATTTTGGATGAAGGAGAGGGAATTACGAAAGACCTATGCTTAGAGAATGAAAGGATTGCGTGTATGATTTTACTCAAACATATCTTTTAAGATTGTACTTCTGTGGAAATTCTGTAAAATGAAGAAACTTTAAGTTATATATTTCACACAAGATTCAGATTTAAAATCCAAAACTTAATTAAAAGCCCCTCTGAATTGTCATTAAACTTTGACCAACAAATTGGTGTACTGCTTAATTTTTTTTCATATGGCCTATTTGTTTACGCAGTCTATTTAATAACCCCCATATCCAAAACTTTTTATAGCTACGCACTTACGACACTCCCAGGAGCGTGACCCCGACCTGAAAGCTAATGCATTGGGAGGCTTATTTGGGTAAGATCTATTTATATATTAGGCAAATTACCAGGTAATAAAAAAGGACAAATAAAAACAGGTTGCAGGTGCGCATGCTAGACTTAAACATGCCCTGTATTTACATGATTCAATGCTTATGATTGTTGTAATAATAAATTGCAGTAAAAGTGGGTTCAAAAAAGGTACAAATGCTTAAAGATATTTAAACCATTACCACCCAATGATAATACTCCTGACTTTCACAAGTACAGGGTAAGAATGTTTGTGCTACGTCTGTCGATAATTGAAGAGCAAACCCAATGAACACACACCGATGGACAAACTGTTAATGACACCTGTAATTGGATGACATTAGCGCTAAGGCGCGCAAGTGGCCAGGGGGAGAACTAGTGTTGCACCTGCCACTTTTCCAGGGATATGACTAACTTAGCAGGCTTTGCTAATGTCGTTAGCCCAAAACAAACACTATTTGTCACAGGCTGTAGCAAGACAATACCTATTAATAGAGAAACACGATTTAAAATTAAAAGAAACTAAATATTATAAGAAAATCGGAGTCATCACCATGTGCGACGAGAGTCCTATTAGTGACTGTGAGCCAACCACATTGATGATGCATCCGAATGCTTATCACATCCATTTGCCATTATATATAATGGACATGGTGCGCATCTTCCAGGACCATCCCAAGTATGTCAATGGGATTAAGGAGCAGCACATTGTGGAAATGTTGGAAAAGGAGTAAGAATTATAATAAATATCATAAAATTTTAATGTATTAACTTACCAAAATTTACAGATCATTTGCCTGTGGGGATTTGGAGGCTCAGGTGAAGACAGCTGTTATGGATTTATCCGCCAAGGGATTCATACGCTATATTAACAATGGTTATCGCACATTGGGACCAATTGCCAAATTGGCAAATGCTCGCAATGTGCGACACTTTTGCGCCACCTGGCAGCGCATAGCCGAACTGCAAAAAGTCAACTCGGACTTTCTCGATGGCAACAATTTCATCAATAGTCAGCGTCCCAAATGCAACAGACGTAGCTCCAATTGTTAATGTATTACGAGGCTCAGCCGCCAATTGTTTTGCTTAGATGTTTGTAAATTTTATTTGTTTTTTTTTTGTTGCGAACACTAGAACACTCCACAATCTATTATTTCAAAATTATTGTCAATAAAGGCCAAGCACGTAATCATTTGCTGTATTATTTGAAAGCCTTTGTCACAGGGTGGCTCATCATCATTACGTTTGCATGTATTTTGTTGTTTCAACATATGTCTAGGGTGAACTCACCTCATCCTTTTAACACTTAACCCTGTGTTTAATTCTTAGATAATTATCGTTGAGGGTAGTCTCTGCAGGTGTTCACAATGATTTCATAGAAAGCTTCAAAATATTTTGTTTAATAAATGGTAATCGTTTACAATAAAAATTTCCTTGGAATGCTGGAAGCACCTGATCTTCCAACATTTTTAGCTCTTTCCCCATATTGTTTTTAATCCCTTTATTATGATAAAAGAGTAGCCAGATGTTGCATATTTTCTAATTCCGTCTGGCAGCATTTAACATTTCCTCACAGAGCGCGACTTTCACACACATACATACCTCCGTGAAGTTTCATAAAAATATGCTTAAGTGCACTTGTTCGGTTTCACAACATAGCTGTGTGCGTACATCACCGTCGAAAATGATGGCAAATGAGCCAAGTACCCTTTTGGTTTTGTACATTGTTCAAGCGTTTAAATTGTCAACACCAGGACAAAGACAGCGTGTTGTCGTTTATCGTTAAATGTGCCTTGTCCTGCCATTTCATACATGGGGTATGTGACGCGATATGTGAGCCATGCACGCATGTGATCTTTTCCAGGTGTTATTTATTGCCTTTCTAATCGTTGCGGCATAATCTATTAGCACCCGTCGCGACGACGACCTCACCGAACTTGAACCCGACCCCAAAATCTGAGCTTCAGCAGGTTCTTTTGCACATATTATGGGCAATTAGTATTATTATTATTTATTGTTTTACTTTTCAAGTTTTATGACAATAATTTAACTTTGCGCGCCGTTTGTGCTTCTCTGTTTTGTTTCTTTAATGGCTAATAACTACAATTGTTTGGCCAAACATTAATCAATATGTCGTCAGGCAGTGAGCACTAAAAGTCTTAGGACAGCTAAAGCCCTGCGTAAAACTAATATACATATGTATATTGAAACATAACATCCAGTTCTCCATTTTTAATTTTATTTTTCACATTCATAATTTAAAAAATCACATATGACAACACAGTCCTTCACGTTCCATCATAAAGTCCATTCATCTTACTATGTGAACTTCAGAAAATAGACCATAATTATCACGGTTAGACCAACAACAAATACTCCCATGACCATAATGATATTGCGTCGCCTGTAATAATGTGGATCCGCCATTCTAAATGTCTGTAAAAGTCACTTGAATCAGAGAAACAATTTTCAAGTGAATCTGGGCGGAAAACAAACTAAAGCAAATATCTTCTGAAAATAACTGATAAAACTAACAAATAAAAATCCAAAAAGTAAAATATAACGCAAATGCTACTATGAAAAAGACCTGTTATATTTAATCAAACTAAAAAATACTTATAAACTTTATTTTGAAATTCGAAATTGTTGAAATCAGAGTGCGCGGCTTCAATGCCGTTTCCTTCCTAACATACTCATAATTTTATACCAATTAAAATTCATGTTTTTATGAATAATTTCTTTAACCAAAGCTATAAAAGCGTCATCTTGGTAGGCATCAAGGGAAGGAAATTTTCCAGTCCAGATAATAGAGGATTCCCAATCCAGATCCAATGAATATGATGGCCCCCACAATCATGACAATGATAAACTGCTTATCCATCCGATCCATTGTCGGTCTTATTTTGATCTTCCTTTATACTCGACTATTATACAAAATTTTAAAAAAATTTTCTGAAAACTGAAGCTTTTAGCAAACGCAACTATAAATCTAAAAATAATATTCTGTTTTTTAAATCAAAATGTTTGTTTAGTTGGAAAAAAAAGGGGGAAGAACTTGCCTTAGATCTTCCGCATGATCTTTGTCTTTTAATACATATAAAAAATTTGGAAAAAATTAAAATTTCAATTTATTTTTTTTGTTCATCCCAGCGATGAAAGAGACTATGAGGCCTGCCACACTAATTATTATAAGCAAGATGAATATAGCAGCCAGCACTATTCGCCCGATGTCAACAAGATTCGCCATTCTTGAGATTCCCTAACAATATATTACACGCTATAAATAAAGTAAGAAACTAAAATTATGTATTGATCGAAAATATAAAGCAAATGTTACTACAGATCCAAGTTATCGGTTATTGGCTCAACGTACCCGCGTTTAAACATTTCATCCAATATATTAGAATCATTTCCCAAAAATTTGATAAAACAATCGTCCTGTGTACGGTTTACTAGCTTTACATTGAATTCGGAATTGAGTAATCGACTTTTAAGATACTCAACGCACTCTGTAGCTTTTCTCAGATCATCTGATTGACTGCTTTTAATGCCGAGAATACAACAGCGGATGGCACGGAATGGTTTCAAACTTCGGGCATTATTACACTGCGCAAGCGATTGAATAGTGACAATTTCCGTATTGCCATAATCCACATAGAAGATAGAAAACATGCCGTTATTCTGATCTCTGACTTGGGCACGATAGTAATAGCCATCGTTATAAAGTGCCAACACCATCTCCAAAGGAAGAGGATCACGCTGGAATTTACGCTCCGATTCGAGCACATCATTTCTGCTCCAGACCAGCGGAGACGAGTTGTCAGGAAACTGTACATGTATCTGCGTCGGAGAGTTGATGTGTGTGACCAGAATTCGAACTACGCTATTAATTTGTCCTGTTGCACTTGATTCGTAGTGGATCTCTGGCAATGCTTCTACCAACTCCGTGTCCTTTGTGGCGCCGTGTGGCGCAAAAGGCTGATGCACGAGGCGGCAATTCGAACCTGTAAAATTGTAAATTGTATAACTTATCAAATACACTTTGTAAGCCCCCTTTTGCATACCTTTGAAGCATCCTCCGGTCTTGGGATCGTAGTGGCGACAAATGCGTTTATCGTCCGTAGGATTAAAGCCCAGCACTGCCTTTACTGCATCACTGGTGCTTGCTTCCACGGTCTCAAGCATTTCCATGTCCGCATCACTCAATTTTATAGTTGGCTTGTCCAATTCCTGGTCTGTTTTTGCTGCCTGCTCTTGTTCCACAGGTGATTTAACTAATTCATTTCTTGTATCTTCCGCGCTTCGCTCATCCTCCAAAAGCTCTACTTTCAAATCGTTACCATTGTTGTCCAAAATACGCAATCGCACCTCGTTATAAATGAATTCTCTCATGTAGTCAACTTTCCTGTTGCTCAAATAACATCTGATGGCTTCTGCCGGCAGAGCAACCACATCATTAGGTAGTTCATAAATAACTTCGTCACCTTTTAGATAAATGTGTTCGCCGTAGTCCGGCAAATATGCATCATAGCCACCACCCGCACGGTGTGCATTGATTAGCACGCGAGGTATAATATTATCCTGTGCATCATTTAAGGCAAAGATCTTACCAAAGTCAGGAAACTGTTTTAGTTCCGTGACTGCCATTTGATTGTCCAGTAGTTTTTTTAATGGGGTCGATTCCTCTCCCCATTTGGCTACAAAAATGCAATTCTCCAAAATATTTATATGCATCACTGTAGCCAGAACTATGCTACCCACGGTGAAGTTAGACATGTTTTTCGACAAGAGATCGTATGCCTCCTGACATGACAGTTCTCTTCCGCCATTGGGTGGCAGCAATCCTAACAGTGGCGCTACAATTGGCGCAGTTTCTTCGAGGGTTTTAGTCATCTCGGGCTGCTGCGTGAGCCCCATCAACTGCAGTACATTCATTGTGCGCGGTTGTGGTTCTTTGCTCGTCGAAGACACCTGCGTCGCGTCTAGCTCTTCCACAACAATTCCATCGCAATTTGTGTTTTTTAAATTTTTTACTGCTCTATTAAGGTTAATGTGCAAGTTTAGTTTGATTATCTGCTCGTTTACTTTGCTAACGCTACTCAATAGTCCATCGTGTACTGATATAATACGACTGTCTGCACGAGCAGATTGAAACCAATTTTCCTCAAGGGACCGGTGTACAGTATCTACGTCATTTTTAAAGTTTATCAAGTTTCTTTTAACGTTTTCTACATTCCGATTGAATAGAGTTAGCACCGCCTTGAGATCTTCCAAATCTATTTCCGTGCTCATTTTTTCGTAAAAATCCAAATTTCATCAATGGTGTATTTTTCGTGACGCCTGTTTAAAGTTTTCAGCAACATAGCGGCAAAAACTTTATTCAGCTGGCAACGCTGCTTTTCACATTAAACAAAATAATCGATAGACTGCCCAGTGCATTACTGGATATATTGCTCAACACTAAGCCGTGTGGATTTCGCACATTGTACACACTAAACCTTTTGCCGCATAAAAACGCGCTTCTCTACGTTTGTTATTGTTTTGCTAAGGAGTTGAATTAAATCGTTGAAAATATGGAAGAAACTGTGCCGCAATTTGTAAGATAATTTTTAACTTAACCACTAATAGCTAGCTAACATATATCACTTGCAGGAACTGGGCGATGCACTCGCAATGCGCTGCGGCAACACACTCACTGCTAGCTTTATACCCGGCAGTTCGAAGCTGGCAATGAGCGCTTACCGGCCTGTGAAATGGAATACACGTGATACACCCAGCGATACCGCTGGCACGGATCCAGTGCTGATTTATATGGCTCAGGAAACGACGCTGTACACAGAGCCACTCTTGCGTAGTTTGCTGGCGGAAGCGACAACAACATTTGAGACATTGCAAGCGCTGAGCAAAGAACCGATGGGAGTAAAAAAGACATCGGAGTATATGAAAATTTCTCGCACATATCGCAGCATTATTCGTTGTTGCCTTGAAAAACTGGAGCATGCTAAGAAATTGCCCGAAGCTCAAGAGGATGAATTAAAGGAACAACGTTATTCAGAGGCAATTATGACCTTCTATGCCATCGAGTGTCTATGGCATCTCTTTGAGATACTCTACATGCAGAATCAGCACAATCAGATAGTGGTACCTCAGCTGCTTGAATGGACGCGCTTTCATTACCCACAAACTGAGGACCGCGCAACTGATTTACTCTTAATGGCCGAGGAGGCCGGCGAGTGTGATAGCTTCTGGGACACACTAAAGAAGCTGGTCATGCTCGGACAGCTGGATGTGACCCGTGCTATACTCTCACAGCATCGCAAATCCAATCAGGCAGCCTTTCAAGCAGCTGAATCCATACTTAAAGCAATGCCCCTTTATCAGGATGGCTATGCATTGCAAAAGTTCTGTTCCCAGTGGGAATATTGGCATGTGGACTTGGAGCGTAAATTAGCATCGCATGTGTTTGCCGCCGAGCCAGAACTAGAACTACTCATGCAACTTGTGCAGGGCAGTAATAAGGAATGGGATACGGAGCTACTAAGTGCACAGGACTGGTATGAGTATTTACCGGGCTATCTGCTCTACACTAGGCCAACCTGCAAACCCTTTGAGCTGCGGATTGCTGTCACCAATTGGCTGAATCGCTGGGCTAAGCTGCATCCTAATTGGCAGATGACCCAGTTGAGTCGCATGGTCATGCACTTAATGGATCATGATGTTAAAATGTTTATCTATGAGGCCCAGAAGCTAAACGACAGCCATTGGTTTGCCACACATCTCATTGATCTGATCTTCCATGCCGGTTACCTCAAGTCCTACTTCGAACAGCAGAATGTGTAAGTCTACATTAATATTGCATTTTTGCAGAAGTTAATGAAACTTCTTTCGATTACATTAGCGAATTGGCTGCCGTGCGGCATTCACTGATCTTCGAGTATGGCAGCTATTTGATGACCTCCCATAATCTTTGGCAGCTGGGCATTGATTATCTGGATTGTTGTGACCAAGAAGGAATCGCAGCCATTGAACTCTTGCTGCCACGCATTCCCCTAAGAACTGAACGTCAGGCTTTTAAGATAATAACCCTCGCCAAGAGGCGTGGCTTAGTCAACATAGAGCAGGACATCTGCAAGGTACTGTCGAAGCGTGCTTACAATGATCAGCGCTATGGCAGCGCTCTAGAGTGGGCCACACGCTCCAAGGATGTGCTGCTGGTCACAGCCATAGCTGACTTCATACTGAAGGTAATTAACAATATTTTTATTAACTATGTCCACTAATTAAGTGCAATCTTTGCAGCACTATTCAAAGACAGGGATTATGCTCTGTCAGGATGTAATCACGAGCATTGGTGCACGCATGTTTGTCTCCCCACGCTTGGTTTTCCTATCCAAGTACTACGAGTTCTATGAATTCTACCGGCAGCGCGACTTTCTATCTGGAGCGGAGCTATTGATTAATCTATTGGCTTCCAAAATAACGCCAGATTAGTAAGTACAAATGAATTGGCATTAAAAACCATTAAAGATAATATAAAATTCTGATTGTAGCTTTTGGCCTTCGCTGTTGATTGATGCACTGCCTTTGCTGGAGTCGGAGGATCCCAAGATATTCTCCAAGGAAACAGTTGCCATATTGCAACATTTGGAAATGGAACTGGTGCCGTTAATAGAGCGTAACAAACTCAACACTGCCAAGTTTAACAATGTAAGTAAATCAACAAAGCATACAAAGTTTATCCCTAAAACGAATTCAACAATTCTAATTGTTTAGCAAACATCAAAGACCGTTTTTAAGGATTATCGTGTGGAGAATGTCGAAGAGATTTTGGATTTAATGCGACTGGCTTGTGCCCGCAATCTGGCACGAGCTTTGATCATCGAGAACACAGCGCCAACAACGTGATTTGAAATCAGATTTATGTTCATAGTGTAATTTATTATGTATTTTCGCTTTTTTCAATACATCGTAATCGCAAACCTGGATGCCGTTTTTAATTTCTTGTTATATTCATATAAACTTGTTTATTTGTGCCTCTTTGTCAGCTAAATTATTTATTACTCATTGTAAGTACCAACAAATCTCTACTTGACTGGATCTCAGCTGCCACGTTTACTTTTATCATTTTTTTTGTTTTTGACTAAAAGAAAATCTTTTCTTGATTGGGCTTTGAAATTTTATAGGATCAGATTTTTTTTTCTTTAAGGCAAATGAACAAAATTAAGCACTTAAGTCGAAACTTAAAAACAAAATTAAAAATCTAAAATGTACTATTGGTAAATACATGTTCGTATAAGTATTTAGTACTTATTAAATATATATATCTGGATTACATATAGCTGCACAGAGTTTAGGGTTTAATGCACCTAAGAACTAACAAACAACGCACAGAGCACAATGGATTAGTAGTATACTATATAGAGATATATATCGGTATATATATTTATGTAGATATGATCATATTTATTACATTTTATGATCGTTTTTATCATTATGAGAATCGCACGGCCTTGTACAAATGTTTATCTTTTTTTTTTCCTACAGACTACTCACGAAACTACAGCGCGGGAAGCGGGAAGTGTGGGGTCAGGGGGTCAAGCAAACAATTAATAATTCTAAAATTCATAAACACAAACTATTTTCAAAATATGAGGCAGCACTTTAAAAGTTAATTGCCTAAAAACTCAGGAGGGAAAATGCATTCTAAGCGGGGCGAAAATGTTTTGACTGTCTGAGTTTTGGCATAATTAAGGTTGGGGAAATTCTGTTCTATCAATTAGTTGGTATTACGGCCAATTAGAATATGTGGAGCTATATATTCGATCTTGAGTATTATCGCTTTCGCTAATTTGTTATAAGACGCGTATGAGTGCCGCTTATTATATAAGTAGTTGTATATATTTTTAGTCCAAGGATGTCTAGGAAGGTGTCTAATTATGCTTCGCTGTGGTCGCTGTCGCTGCCGCCGCTGCACTTGTGGTGGATGCGGTTGTTGTGGTGGCGGTGGCTGCCACAGCAGCCGTTGCTGCCGCCGCTGCAGCTGCAATGGCTGTGGCAGCTGCACTGCTGCTGGTTATGGACCCTAAGCGGGACAGAGATGGCTCCCGTTTTGGTGGTACAATTGGCTTGGTCGGTATGGGTGGCGGTGCGCCACGTGCTCCGGCCGGTGGCACTGTTACCGGTGGTACCGCGATGGGTACAGGATGTGGATGTGGTAGTGTTGCGGTCTGATCCATTGCGGCAGCGGCTGCTAGTGCTGCATACTTGCCACCCGGTGCGCGTTGTATGGTCGCTGTTGGCTGCATTTTGGCCGGCGATGGAGCTGTTGGCACTGCGGCCACAATAGCAGCAGCCACTGCAGTACCTGCAGCAACTGGAGCAGCACCTCCAGTGCCATCAGTAGTACTAACCGCAGCGCTGCTATTGTGATTGACGGCAGCCAAAGATGTGGGAGCTGTGGCTGTGCCCGTTGGAACTGTCGCAATGTCAACGGCGGACACACTCCACATGTTCTTTCCTGGCACTATGGAGCGTGCTATACCCGTCTGGGGACCGGAGACGGGCATGCTGGTCACTGTGGCGGTTGGTTGCACAATTTTCGCAATGTTTACCATGGGCGGGGCACACGCGTCCTCTGCGGAGATAGAAGGAGTATGAGTTAGACAGTGTTAATAGTTAACAAGTTTAAGAAAACAAATTATGATGATGAAAGCATAAGAATAGCAATAAATTTAAATTATTTTAACTATACTAAAGTTGATTAACAACACAATTTCTATGCTGGCGTGGTAGGTGTGTGTGTTTGTGGTTTGTGGTATGTGCAGGTGTTGTGGTTGTTTCCTAAAGGTGCTTCCGTCACGTGAACGAAACAAGGAAAGAAGAAGAGTAACAAAAATCACCTTTTCTAACAAAATATTTCATCTTTGCGAAATGCACGTAACGAATGTAAAAAAAGAATTATTCAAAATAAATAGAAATTCAAAACAATAAAAAAGAGAAGGTTAAATCATAATCTGAAAAGGTTTCAAACTAAGATCATAACTTAATCGACTTACCACTAAACTGACGCGCTTTTGTGGCAGCAGCCACCGTTGAGCCACCTGGCAAGGATTGCTGGTGTTGACTTTGTTTCTTTAATGCTTCATTCTCGGCACGCAGCGTGTTAAGCTCCTGTTCCAGCTCCTTAACACTATTTAAAAGAATGTATTAGATTTATAGTAGCAAAACTATAGTTAATTTAGGTCCAAAACACACCGAAGTTCTTCTTTGGCCAACTTGGCCATTAGGCTTTTACGCTCGATTTCCATTGATTGTGTTTGCTTCTCCAGTTCCTCCTCCATGCGTAGCGATTTTTTGCTCTCTTCCTCGAGTCCCTCGGCTATGGTATCTGAGCGTTGCTTCTCCTCGGCTAAAATTTGTGCCAAATCTTCGGAACGTTTTCCTGCATAAACACGTAAATTTATATAGTCTTGATTTGATTACTTATATGACTTTACTTACCCTCCTCTATGTACTTCATCAGAATCTTTTTACGTTCGGCTATGAGCAGCAACACAATTTGCTTTTGCCTGTTGCGTTCGTACTCCAGCGTTTCCTGGAGCTTCTTGAGATCCTTCTCCATGTTGGCGACCTGCGCGTGCTCAGCCTCGAGTTGCTGTCGCAATTTGGTACGTTCCATTTCCAGGCCATAGGTGATATCATCACCCTGGGCTGTATCGTGCTCATGCTTGCGCCTTTCCTCTTCCAGCTGCTGCAACATCCGCTGATTGTTCTCCAGGGATTCGGTGAGTATGTTAACCATGCGGACATGTGTGCCGCGTTGCTTACTAACCATTTGATACTGTTGCTCCATTTGTTGTTCAATTATCTGACGCACCTCCATCTCAGCTTGGGCTGCCTGTGTGGAGGACTCCCGTGATATCAGATTGCCATTCAAAGCGATCTTGTCGCGAAATAGCGATGCATATGGATCATTTGGTTGCACTCGTTTCGTTCGCAATTGTGTTATCAATTGCTTCACGCGCTCATTCCGCAGCGCCGCAATGCATACATCCCGCGCCTGCAGCTCACCCTCCAGGTAATACAGCATCTTGACCAGCTCGCTGTGAGGAAGTTCGGTGCGTCCATTTCCCAGTTGCTGTTGTTGTTGTTGCAGCTTCTGGCCTGCACCGGGTTTCATTGTTTGGAATTCATGTGTGGCACTGACGCTGTCGCCGCTATTGCTGCATGCGGCTGTTGCCGCCGTTGCACAATTTATTTCCAAATCCTGCTCGGCGGCCGCGTTATTACTGGAGTTTAGCTCCATTATCCTGGCTTTTTTTACAGCATAAAAATGATTTGGTTGCTGCTTTCGAGTCGGTGTCGCCGTTTGTAATTTGTTATTAATACTTTGCACTATTTATTGCACTTTTTGCCTCTTTATTTCGCTATTTTAATAACATTTTAATGGCGGTAATATGCTTAAAATCACTTAATTCTATGCCATGAAATTCTTTGTTGCCGTGAAAAATTGGGTACTTTTTGTTGGAGATGATACACTGAAACATCGCCATATCGAATGGATAAAACCGATTAGTGCGCAAAGCATCGACAAATTTGCCATCGCCATGACGAAACATAACTTACTCCACACTTAACGAAATTAACTCCACACCGCAATAATTCCACAAATTAATTGAATGAAACTCCAACTGCATGTTTTTGTTGTTTATTAAATACGGAGAATTTATTTGAAACGCAATAATAATGTTTGACTACTTTCTAAAAACAAACGGCTTAGCTGAATTATAAGCCAAAGAATTCCTTATGCGTTTGCCCACTAGTCGATCGGCTAGCGGTATCAGCGAAGGCTCGCGAACATAAATACCAGCCGCTTGAGGAGTCCACACACGCCAAACACTCTCGGAGTCATCGGGTAGCTGGACACCAATCCATCCAGCGGAACTCAGAGTTATATCACAGTTTACTTGTTTTTCGGGACGTCCGTCACCGGGAGCCGATGTACCGCTTTGCACCACAATATCCTGCTTCAGGCATTGCAATCCCGGCCAGCGTTGCAAACGCGTTTTATCCCCGTCTGCAGTGGGTATACCCAAAATTGGAGTCCCCAGAAAACGTTTATAAATTTCCTCGGCGCGCTGTGTTTCTGTGATCAGCAGGGGCAAAGTTTCCACGGCAAATATGAACAATTTTACCCAATCCTTGTTGAACTGCAGCAGATCAATGCGTGCCAATCCACCCAAAAATAGGGACATGTTGGGAGCAAGACGCAGTGCACGTGGCTTAAGCATCTTTGTCGGCTGCAATTGAAGCAACTCCTCTGTGGTAAGCATAGGAGTGATCTGATCTGGCTGCATTACTCCGGGCGTGTCATAGACCCATCGAGCTTCTCTGTACTCCGCACCACGTTCGTTGAGCGTCGTTATTGGCTGTGTTCCCGTTGATATGGCAAAAGCATCTTCCACCTCCTGACGATTATCGAATGTTCGTCCCACGTGTCCAATAAGCTGAGCCGAAATCGTTGCTCCCGTTGCCTTGGCCTGATCCTTACGAAGTTTATCCAATGCAGCACGCTGTGACCGCTCGGAAAATAGTCGCTTAAATCGCTGATAGACACGCATGTCAGAGGGTCTGAATATGGGAAACTTGAGCATCTGAAGCGTTGTGCCTGGCCAGGCGCAAGTTGTAGCCTTATGAATCAGCTCGCTGGCCTCGGGACGGCAATAATCTGAGTTCAGGAGTATATTGAAGAGCGTGCTCTTGCCCACATTGGTGCAACCAAGCAAGTAGACATCGCCTTTGTATTGCCATGTCTTGTGTAGCTGCGTTATCAGCTCCTCAATGCCATATCCCGTCTTAGCCGATATAAGGCTAACATTTTTGATATTTAGAGCATCGAACCCGCCGTGTTGGATGAACTGTGTCTTCAGGCAGTGCTCAATATGCTTCAGATAACCATTAGAGTCACGGGGCAATAAATCCACCTTGTTGCCCACTAAAAATACTGGACGTTTGGATCCAAGCACTTGTTGCATGCCTGGCCAGATGGAACTTGGCAAATCCAACAGATCAACAATGATAACGGCTAAAGCAAATTTGTCTTGAATGCGGGAAATAGTCTCCACATATGCTGCCGGCGGTACTTCCACGTCCAAGGCGATGTTGTAGTGCTTGAGGAAGTGGCACCGCTGGCAGGTGATCGTCTGCAGTTCACGCTTTGTTCGTCCCTGCAGATAATATCAATTG
Source organism: Drosophila acutilabella (assembly GCA_035046005.1). Lineage (NCBI taxonomy): Eukaryota > Metazoa > Arthropoda > Insecta > Diptera > Drosophilidae > Drosophila > Drosophila acutilabella. The sequence continues at coordinate 5,596,239 of JAWNOK010000024.1, read as the reverse complement.
TTATATAAATGTTTTTAATGGACATATATGCATTGTTACCTTAAAGATTTCGCTGGGTATATAGCCGGGCATGGAACTGCTGGCACAATGTAAATGTGCGCCACATCCGTTGCAAGGCACAGTTGACGGCGGAACCTTTGGATCAGGTGTTCCCTGTTTGGCATCAATGAGACCGGTTTCCTCACCACCTTCATAGAACTCATAGTCCTCCATCCAGTTGAATGGGTATTGTTGTGGTTCTGGCTTCGAGTCTCGCTCTATTCTTTGTAACAGGTCTAATGGGGGAAATACTATGGAATTCCTTTGCATATTCTTCCCGTGCGGCATGCAGTTGTACTCCAGAAAGGAGCTGTAGTGCACATGCTCGTAATTGGCATAGCGCTGCCGTGACGCTTCCCAGGCCCTTTGCCGAAAACTCAGGTTTTCATTTGCCGTCGTGTTTTGTAGTCTTTTACATGTGCAGAACCAATTTCCATTGAATCTTTTTAATAAACACGATGTTTTTAACATTATTGGGAACTATATACACTCGAACGCAGTCTCATCGCTATGACACTAATGCGAAACAGTGCTGTTAAATATTATAATTATTGGTAGGTGTTGGAAAACGAGATTAAAAAAGCAAAAAAAATACTCGTCGGAAAAGAGAAAAAAGAAAGCAGCAAAGCAAGCATTAGCGAAAGCAGAGCGTGTACAGAAGGTGAGTGAGTGCGTGCTAAAAAAGCGTGTATGTATTAAATTGAAACAAAAAAAGCCATGAAATAACGTGGACAAAACGTATACAAAATGCATTAGCAAAGATCATTATTCAATTGCACAAAGTACGCATTGGTAAAAGTACAGAGTGCAAGCCAAATAGTGATTAGGAAAGTGTAGAAAAAAGACACAAGTGTATATGTGAATGTGTGTGTGTGCAACTGTGAGCGTGCTGTATTGCGTCCATGTACGTCAGTGTATGTGAATCAAAGTAAAACGAAGCGCGACCTAATTTTAAACTGTATATTACAATAAAATTCGCATAAATAAATGCAAATATGCAATACAAATAAACGACTAACGTGCAGGCGACAAAATTACCAATGCAATGAAAAACCGAACATTTGTTGTTGTGGCATGCCACGAAGAGTTGCCGCCGCTGCCGTCGCCGCCATTGTCTAGGCAGCAGCAGCAACCAACGACTCTCGCACATTTCTTCTATGAATTTTGAGTAGTTCGTTCCTTCTCCTCATCCTAATTTGGTTGTTGTTGTGAGCGCCATGTTGAGTAATACGACAACAACACCAATTGCGAGAGCGGCTCATCAATTTTGTGAGTGTTGCAACTTTCGTTCGAACTCGTTTCGAATTGTTGTTGCTCTTTTCGTTTCTCATGCGCTCCCTAGAGTTTCGGCACTCATTTTTCTTCTCTGTTGTTGTCTTTCCTCAACTTAAAAACTGGTATTTTCTTTATGAAGACATAAACATACCTTACATACATAATATGTACACATGAATGCAATTGTGGGTGTATTCTGCTTATTGGTGTACAATCGGAAAAGGGGAAAAAAATCAATAATCAACCAATAGTAATATAAAATTAGACAATTTGAGCAGCACTTAACAACTATTCTTATTGTTCACTGAACTGACGTTTAACTAGTGCAAGTGAGATAGTAGCATTTTGTAAAAACACGCACACTGATGCAATTGAAATTTCCAGCAAATGTCTGCTCCTCGTCGTCAAGTTTGTTGTTGCTGTAATGTAATTGCGAAATCATAACGGCAGTTGAAAGTTGAGAGCGCTTAGCCAAGAGTGTGTATTGTGCTTGTGTATACGATATGAACGTTTGCGTGTGTGTGTGATCCGTTGCTGTAAACTTAACGCTTAGACGAAGTTTGTACTCGCTACTCTGTCAGCGACTCCTTAGGGCCGCCCACACACAGCCGGTGCAAGTGTAGCGCATATGGTATCGTCACCAAGCTGGTCCCAACGGCTGTCGCAACCACAACACATGTTGTCTGCACAGTGGAGCGAACTATAACTGTAATGTCGTGTTATTGAATGTCTTCCGTAAATGTTTTGTGAAAGTGTTATTTTGTTCAGCATTCTCTTTTGTGGTCCAATCAGAAAGCAATTGTAAAAATGTAAAGAATATTATAAAAGATTCTTATTCACACAGTGCGGTAGACACTTAAAATTCAAATAAGCAACGCAAATGACTAAAATGCAGAAATTGCCTTGAAAAGTGAAAGGCATTCGATGTGAGCGCAAAAGCGAGTCTTTGATATTTTGCTTAACCTTTGTTGCTCTTTTTACTTGTTTGTTGTTGTTACAGCTCGCAGCTTTGCACATTTGACATTTTCCAACACACAACACATTTCATGTACTGCTGCACATTGCGGCTGCGCAAAGCACTTTTTTCTATGCAATTGTAAGAATGTTTTTAGCTGTGAGTGAGTCGTCGGCGTCGACGTCGGTTGTGCAACGGTTAAGACTCTGCCAGCGATAGCGTCAGCGCAGGCGGCTCTTTCGCAATTTGCAAGTTTGGGTCTCTGTCTCTGCTGCTTCGCTCTCTCACAACGTTTCGCACTCAAAAGCGCGGCTTTGTGTTTTTTATTTCACACACACGAAAAATTTCGCTAAGTTTGTACTTATTTCATTTTACTGTGTCACGTTTTGTATTTAATGTTTTGTTGACTTTTCTTGAATTTTGCAGATATCAATAATTAAAAATACGCTAAAAGTTGAGAGCGCTTTTTACTGGAAAACTTCTTTTTTTGGCCGCGCATCTAAATTTATCCTGCCCAAAGCCAGAACAGTGAGCGCGCGTTTTGTTTAAAACGCTCTCCCAACCCAAAGAAAAGTTAAATTAAATAAAACAAAAACCAAAATAGTAAAAGCTTCTTCATGATGTCGTCGGATCAACAGTTCTTTTTAAAATGGAACGATTTTCAAACAAATATGGTCACCTCGTTCCGCCACTTGCGCGATGAGAAAAGCTTCACAGACGTAAGTACACTACTGTGTTATAAATAACTCAGTTTGAATTCTATTTTAAAAGCACCCATAAGCCAAGTCAGCAAACAACTGATTTCATGGTCATACCCAAAAAATGTAGCTACCTGCCTTCCACCTTTGTTTTTCCCTATTTGATTTTACGTTATTGTTATGTTCAATAAGCCGAGTTGGAATGGGGGAAAGGTCTAGTGACACTCTGTTAATAATGCCCTTTGATTTGTTCCTTTTATTGTACAGGTAACACTCGCTTGCGAAGGCCAAACCTGCAAAGCCCACAAAATGGTGCTCTCCGCTTGCAGTCCGTACTTTAAAGCGCTATTGGAGGTAAGTTGGAGAGTGTTATAAATGAACATATATGATTCTAATTGTGTCTTATGATTTAGGAAAATCCCTCAAAGCATCCCATTATCATACTGAAAGATGTGTCCTATATACACCTGCAGGCAATACTGGAGTTCATGTACGCCGGAGAAGTGAATGTATCGCAAGAACAGTTGCCGGCGTTTCTCAAAACCGCCGATAGACTTAAAGTTAAAGGTCTGGCAGAGACACCTAGTTCTATAAAGCGGGAGGGTTGATGGTAAAAACTAAACAAAAAACAAACAAGAAACAAAAAATTTATAATAAAACCCATAAACACACAACTATAAGAAACTTATATATGCAAGCAAGAAAACAAAACAAAACGAAATTCCAACAACAAAAAGAATGAAATTTATGAAAAAAAAAACAAATATATATATAAAAACATTTGGTAAACACACATACTCAGACAACCACCCACAAGCCCAAACAAATACAGACAAAAGCTAAACTATACGATAGTTCAAAACAGTAAAGCAACGGTTACGATTTTATGGTTATAACCCTTTTAGTCCCTCACCAATCACCATCCCTTCTAGACCAAACAATTGCAATATTTATGGAAAGAAACAACTGTCAAACCTTTTGAACTTGATTTGTATCGTAATTTTAATTTCATCATAAAATAGTTTGTAGCATATTATTATAAAATAAAACACACACAACAACACTGTATAAAAGGCAAAAAAAAAAAAAATAATAATACATGGACAACCCAAAATAAAACATTAAAAAACAAAACAAAAAACGCACTTTTGTAAAGTAATAAAAAAAGAGAATTCATAAATGAAAAATACATAGAATCATAATTATATACATACATAATTATACTATATAGTGTGAAAAATGTGCAAGTTGAACGTTATAAAGAAAACCATCCGCAAAACCCGCGAATATTTACCACAAAAAACACATTCAGTTAGTTTTTAAGTCACTAACTACACACAAACACACACCCACACTCAGAGACAGAAATATTTAAACAGATTTAAAAGAATTACGTCTAAAACTATTTACTTGATAATGCGACATCTTTAAGTACTTTAAAATTTGAACTGTTTTGAAATATATTTCAACTTTCATATACCATAATTAACATACTTCAAAAAATAAAACAAAAAACAATAATAATAATAATAAATAACGTTCATTCTTTTGGTATATGAAGAACATTTCATGTGAAGCTATCAATTCTACTTAGTTTTTTTAATGATGATAGTGAACATAAAATATAAACAAACGAAAAAAAAAAATGAAAGGAGCAAGAAAAATGATACTTGAATATTATTACATAAAGTAAAATATTTATATGTATGTATATGTATACATGTGAGCATAGATTTAAATAACTACGATATAAATAAACAGAATAATTCCAAAAAACACACACAACGTTCCGTTCTTTGATTTTTGATTTATTGTCATCGTTTTTAACGAGTTTAATCAAAATATTCAGATATTCTTTGATTCAATTTTATTTAGTTTAGATTAATCATAATGATGTTCAACAAAATTACAAATTACACTAATTATATCGCCAGATACGTGAGCAGATATTGTATTAGAAGAGAATCATATATTTTGTGATTTCGATAGCATTTTAAAAACTTGTTTTTAGTCTAGTTTTAAACTTAAATATATTACGCTAGGTGAGTGTATATATAATTTTGTATATATATAGATCGATTTAGTTATTAAAACAATACGCATTACGCGTATTCAGTTCAAAGGGATCGGTGCGCATCTTCTCCTGATTGACTTCTACGTAGCGTGCCACATCCGCTATTAGATTGGGTCGTTCCTCGGCACTGGACGCGCAGGGTGACCAAATTTTGATATCATGATCGATGCCGCTGGTGGCCAACATACAGATGCTTGGATGCGGCTGGACACAGTTGACAATGGCACTGTCGGCACGATAGACGGCACGAATTTTACCCGTATCACCATCCCAGATGTAAAAGTTGCCATCATCGGAGCCGGCGACAATGAACTCCCCATTTACACCCAGATAATTGGCCTCCTTGATGTCCGTGGTGATGTTACAGTGTCCAACATAGCGTTGCTTGTAATCCTTGGCTGTCTGCCGTAACGCGTACTCATCCTCGGTTAAACGCAAGTAAGTAAATCCATTGGCCATGTGCTCACGCTGCCTTTCAGACGGATCGTCCCCTGTTGTCTCCTGGGGCTGCTCTTGCTGCTGTCGCCGATTCTCGCGTATGTCCTTGTGCAGCATGAGCACGCCATGATTGTTGGCAAAGCTCGGAAACCGTTGGATCAGCTCCTGCAGACACTTCTCCGCCTCCTGGGGTCGATGCAGTTCGAGCAACGCTCGCGCCAAACGGAAATGTGCCTTTACATAGGTGGGATCCAGACGCAAGGCCTCATGGCAATCCCGCAGTGCTGCATAGATGTCACCAAACCAACCGCGACGCATCAGCGCTGTGGCACGATTCAAATAAAGCACTTCACCCTTTGGATACTCCGCCAGAGCAGCCGAATACTCATCAACGGCGGCCAGCAGTTTCCCATTCTCCAAATGCTCATTCCCGAGCTTCTTGTGCTGCTCGATGCTGGTGGGCAACGTTCGACGCTTTTGCTCCTTCTTCGATGTCTTGCTTTCACTCTTTCCACTCGGATCCACTGTGATATCCGCGCTTTCTCCCTGCTCTGTCTCCACATCTGCTACCGGTGTCGTTGCTGTATACTCCGGTAGCTCATAGAAGATGGGCGTCGTGGCATTGTTCAGATCGTAGCGATAGATGTGTTCACAGCCCATGTTCACCAGCAGCTCCGTGGCATTGTAGTCATTGAAGGTGAGATAGGTAACGGTGCGTGATTCATGGACAATATTGCGACTGTTGTTCTTCACAATCTGTCCAGGCGCGTAGTAGGATACACAGCTGCTGGCTGAGAAAGAAACGCATAGATTAGGTTGGGAATGGTCTTGGGCACCCTATGCTTACCTTTGTCGGGCAGCATGCGTCGATCAAAGACACGCACATAGGGATCGTTGGCACCAACGGCCAGGTACTCGGTGCGTCGAGGATTGATGGCCAGACACTTGGCTTCTGTGGTAGACTCGACCAGAGTGGTGAGACTTAGGAGCCTTACGCCACCAGTGGCTGTTTGGTGCTCGTCGGCGCTGCGACATTGATGCGACTCCCGCATGTCCAATTGGAGTATGCTGCCATCCTCGCCAGCGGACCAAAATATGTGCGGTGAGTCTGGTGCTGTGGCCAAACGCTTGGCTCGCATCGTATGACAGTTGCAGGTGTATAAGGTTTCGTTGCCATGATTAATATCGTAAACATAGATAAATTTATCAGCTCCACAGGTGGCCACAATGTTATTATTATGCCGCGGCAGAAACTTCACTGAGAATATGTTGCCCAAATGTTTCGTGTGTATCGTTTGAACGCGTCGCTTTCGAAATGGATCCCAGATCATGACCTTATAATCATCTGAACCGGATGCCAGCAACAGACCATCATTAGTCCACTCAAGACAATTGACGCAACCCTCGTGACCGGTGAGGAGTGTCTCCTGCTCCAGGCGATCCACATACGCTGGCGAGGCCCGCAGTCGGCGTCGCAGCTGAGCGTCAGCATCGCAGCCAAACTGTTGTCGCTGCCAGTGCAGCGAGCTGGCATTTAAGGGCGTCCGCTTTTCGTCGCTTTCGTGGCGTTGATAACGCGAACTGGAATACTTGGTGCGCCATAGCAGCAGTTCATCGCTCGACATTATCTATAATCAAGGTGGGTTCATTGGTGGGTGCGAATTGTTTTCGGGATTATGAAACGTGCTCAATTTAAAATATTACATTATTTTTTGTTGCCTTACCTTTGCCTTTACCGTTCGCTTACAAGTGCCCCGTTAGCTTCACCCTCGCCTGCTGTGTGTGTGTGTTGTGGGCACGTACGTGTGTGTGTGTTATTTATTTTCTTATATTTTTATTTTCGTATCTGCCTTCTTTAAATTTTGTTTTGCTTTGCGTGGCCCACACACGTTGCAATCAGGTGTGCAATCCGCATTGTTGTTGTATGGTTTCTATGCGTATCTTTAGATACTTTCAGCATTGTGTTTCCAACGAAATGTTCTAATCAGAAAAATACACAAAAACAACAAATTCGGCACTTGATTCGAAATTCACCGTGTAGGAGCTGCATTAGAGATGGACTATCAGTCGCAATTTACGACTGACTGTGGCATGAAATTATCGATACGAATTTATGAGAATTGTCAAAATAAGAATAATAATACATTTGTTTTTCATTAACTCGTGTTTGTTTTAATATTTGTCAAAATTGTCTGCTAGAACCAACCAATAACCGGTCTAAGTACTTGGCTATGTATTTGCAAGTGAAATAAATTGTCTTGCAGTTGAGCGGCACATATATCTAATCGATATCTTATCGATGTGCTGTGCCACTGGTTGGCTGACGTTAGTCCATCGCTAATAATAATCAATAAACAGAGCAATAATTTTGGACAGCAAAATAGCAATTTTGTTTTAAATAAAAACTGCATAAATTGTATGCAAAGTGTGTTTAAATAAAGCGTCGGTGAGTGAAAAATGTCCAACGAAAAAGTGGACGAGTGCGAGAAGAAACAGAAGGTGGAGCAAGCTAAACAGACGACAAACAACGAGTCACCTCCTGACGATGAGTCCGAATCAGATGAGTATCAATCGGCGGGCGAGGGAGACGATGTTGGCGATGACGGTGATACGCCAGCAATGGCAGCAACTGAAAGAATAACAACACCCACAGCAACAACAACAACAACTACTGCAACTGCAACAAAAACAACTGCCCCAGAACCTGCCCCATTGCCAGATGACTGTGTTGAGTATCCAATGCATCGCAGTGTTTTTGAGAATGATATTCGAACGCTGCAACGTCGGCTACTTTTAAGCAGCGCCACCACAGAAGTGGCAGCCAGAGACAGGCACGGCAATACACCGTTACACCTGGCCGTTATGTTGGGACGCCACTGTTGTGTGCGTTTACTGTTGGCACACAATGCGCCCGTTAAGGTGAAAAATAACGAGGGCTGGTCACCGCTAGCCGAAGCCATAAGCTACGGCCACCGGCAAACGATAAGCCAATTGCTGCGCATGCTGAAGCTTCAGTCGCGTGAGCACATGGAGAGTCGACGTGAACGTCTGGTGGAAGCGTTGCGGCAAATGCAAGACTTTTACATGGAATTCAAGTGGGATTTTCAATCATGGCTGCCACTGGTGTCCAGGATTTTACCCTCAGATATTTGCCGGCTGTATAAATGCGGTGCCTCGTTGCGTTTGGACACAACACTGGTGGACTTTAACGATATGCGCTGGGACCGTGGTGATATCTCGTTTCTATTTCGTGGCGAGGCGCCACCAAATGAATCCCTGGTGCTGCTCGACAATGAACAGCAATGCTATCAACGTTTGCGTTACGAGGAGTCCGACATGGAGGATGAGGTTGACGTTCTAATGTCCACCGACATTTTGGCCACTCAAATGTCTACAAAAACCATACAATTCGCCCGTGCCCAGCGTGGCTGGTTGTTCCGAGCGAATCGCAAGGAACTAATCGGTGGACAGTATCAATGTGAAGTCTATACCATACAGGGATTAGTGCTGAAGCAGCGCAAGCGACGGGAGCATTTGTCCCATGAGGATTTGCAAAAGAATCGCGCCATTGTCGAGACAATCACCAAAGGTGGCAGTGGCGGTGGTCACATGGATTCGAATGCGGCGACGACACCCACAGCCACGGGCAGTAATCTAACATTGCCGGAGCTGCCACGTCGCAGTTCATTGCAGCCGCCGCCAGCTACCACAGTCACCTGGTCGGAGTACTTGGAGGCACCTGTTGGCAAGTGCCCGTTACTTGGACGCACTCCCGTCCACAAGCAGTCCAACAAGACGCTACGCGCCACCGTTGCCATGAGTGCTGATTTTCCGCTTAGTGTGGACATGCTGCTGGATGTGCTGGAAGTGGTGGCACCTCTCAAGCATATCAACAAGTTGCGGGATTTTGTAACGCTTAAGTTGCCCACGGGATTTCCGGTTAAAATCGAAATTCCTGTACTGCATACGGTTACGGCGAAGGTGACATTTCAAAAGTTTGAATTTCGTGACAATATACCAGCTAAATTGTTTGAGATTCCATCGCACTACTGGGAGGATGTGCGACGCTTTCAGGACTTATGACCTAGCGATGAATCCTCGTCCACATCCTCCTCGGCAGCCAATACCCCCAGCGCCGTCAAGCAGATCGATTTGAATCGCAATAGCAAAGGTGGTAAAAGTGGCAACAGCAGCAATCGATCCTCCATTGCAGAGTTTGACTAAGGATCAGTTGGACTAATCAGTTCCCAGGCGACCACTTGCCCACTTGCCCCCCTGTCTCATTTACCCCACTGTTTTAGATTTGTGGTCAGATACTTAATTGCAATTTTCACCATCAAATTATCAATCACAAAAAATTATTAACGTGTCCCAACTTGTTTTGTCTTGTTCATTAAAATGAAACGCTCTGAAAATTGCAATTTCGTTGGAATTTAACAAAAACCAATTTAGTTTGTTATGGATGAACTTGTGACACGCGTTTAGTTGGTAGTTCAATTTTAGTTAAAGTGTGAAAATGAGCAACAAGTTAAAAATTAACTACCACAAACAGGTGTCATTAGCGCATCACAAATTATGTGAGTCAATGTCATTAGCGCATCACCAAACTTAAGCGAAATTAATTGTAATTGACTTTAAATTGTATTTATATTCATTTAATGCATTACGCATTAATCAATCGATGTATTTATTGTTGCACTTGACTTAACTTAGCTTTCTAGCTGTACATGTTTTTGTTTTCTGTAATCTAATCATAATCATGAGTCGTACTTTTGGCATCCATTCACTTTTTTCATTATCTACAGTGTTGCCAGTATTTCAGCTGTTAAAATAGCTAGTTAAATTACTATAAAACCAGCTACAAATTCGTAAATTAGTACCTTTATTTTAAATATTTTTTTTTATACAATTTTAAGCCAAAAAAATCTGTTTTCCCAGCCAGCAGCTCCCCACAGAACAATTTAGCTTTGCCAATACATCATTGCCAAATCTAGCTATTAGTTAGCTAAACTGACAACACTGCCTCTCAAGTCCGATGATTCAGTTTGGTAAATAGTGATAATCAATCAAACAAAACACATTTGCCACTTAAAACCCACATTGTTTATCAGTTTGTACACTTTCACAAAATCAAAATGAATTTAGCTTTTTTTAAATAATCAATTGTTGATTTTAATAATTTTATTTAATTTTTTATTGAGCGTAATTCAACAAAGTTGTGCGCAATTGTAAATTATATAATAATTGTGTGTATCTTATTTTGTTTGTTCTATTTATAAATATTTAGTGCAATTTTAAATTGATTATTAGCTAAACAAATGAAGAAAACACCGGATAAAACATACAAAACCTGTGTGTATATAAAAAAAATAAGAAAAATAATTATATCATGCCACATGCCACTTGTATGCTCTTTCCATTTGGTAGTTGAATTAATTTAAATTTCATTTATCAATAGAAAGAGTATAGCATAAACTGTACTTAGTAATAGTAAACAGATAGCAATTATTTAAGTTATTTATATTTATACAAAACGATAAACAAACGTCCGTAAACAGTTTCCTAATGAATATTTCCACAATAAGTAAAAGTATTTACAAGGTCACAACAAAAACTTAGGCAACTTCACAAATTAAACAAATATTTGTAAATTTCTATTAAGCATTTACATAATTTTTATTTATTCAGATATGTAGAATATATATTTATTAGTGTGGCTAGAACTGCGATTTTTACTACTAATATTAAGTTGCATTTTCCGCATTGTTTCTGTTCATTTATTTCATATGTTTACATTGTTTATCCAGCAAATAAGCACAATGTAATCAATTATCAATATGTACAACTGTTAGTAAGCAGAAAGATGAAATATTTATAAACACAAATAACAGCAAAATGCAAAATAAATGAAATTATATTAACACACAGAAGACACAATCAACGCTGTTAATATAGGTAACTTTTCTAGTTGAAGGCGAATATATATATTTATACATTTACAAACACACATACAAATATATAAATGTACACACATCTGTAAAATGTAAAATGAGATAACAAAAATAAAGCGGGTTTGTCTTGAACAGTAAACGCTTTTCATTTGAATTGCGCGCGCACAAATCGATATACCAAACTTGCCAAGGTAGCCGAAATCAAAGCAAAGCAGCTCTGATTTTAAAACCCCATATAATCACGGTAACCATTATTTATTTTCCCCATTATTTTTTTTGTACCATATACTTAAATCGATTCTTTCAAAGTGTGCGATATATCGCGATTCCTTAATCGATTTTAGTTCCAGCTCTAATACACAACTCTCGGTTCATATATTTATTAAAATTTGCATTTCAAAGCACAAGAAAAGGATATTAGTATGATTGTATCACGCTTGGCAACTCCACTGAACGTAGCACTTCAACAATATGCTCGACGCAGCACTCAAAATGTAATCCATCGAAAGATGTCGAGTGTTCATTTCCGCAGTGGTGCTTTGAAACCAAAACCAGGCGAGATGCCCTTCGGATTATTTGCCATTCTGTGTGCTGTGATTCCTGGCCTATTTGTGGGTGCCACCATTAGCAAGAACGTGGCTAACTTTTTAGAAGAGAACGATTTGTTTGTGCCCGCAGACGACGATGATGATGAGGACTAAGAAACGCATTAATCGGTAATATTAAAGCCTTCTCTAGTCATAAAACGAATGGGACAACAAACCAAAAGCTTTAGAGTTTGCGCTACTTCCCGCTAAACGAATCGAAAACAAGCCAAAAGTTTACTACAACTAATTCAAAATCCTTTTAACTATTTTTAACTTTAAGATTGTAGCAAATTTATTTATACCGCCGAAATCTGTACGAATATTTGTTAAACTATTTTCTCTCTTGCTAAGTTGTGTTTTTGTAATATTAACGAATGTTTAAGCATTAAATAAATCTCCATAAATTGAAATACTCTCGTCTTCTTATATAATAATATCTGAAAGCTAAACAATATATGTAAATAATATAAAAATAGCTATAAACACACGCAGAAATTCTGCGACAGTTTGTGCGGGTCGAAAGATTTTTCCAATTTTCCGCCCATTTCTGAAAAAGAACAAAACAATTTTCTTTTTGCCGAAGTGGAATTTTATTAATGAAATTTTTCTGGGGGTGGACAAAGTTTTTACTGTTGTTCATTTACTGTTTTTTCGACTGCGGTGCTCGCGCCTACAAAAAAAATCAATTCAAACATTTTTAAGTTTTTCGCTTAAAAGCGGCGCTTATTTAAGCTTGAATCATAAAAATTATCGTTTGTTTATGTATCATCTTCTATATATCATAAGTGTTGGTTGTTTATCCGTGTATTTAATGTGAATAAAAAGAAAATTGCTTGATTTTTGAAGCAAAATATTGAAAAATAAAATATATTTTAAATATATATATTCAATATTCCAAATCGGGTTTTGGGTTATTTGTGTTGTTATATTTGAAATATCGGTTTGCAGCTGTTTTGCGGTATATAAATGTTTTTTGTATTTTGCAATTTTTTCAAATATTTTTTTGCTTTTGTTTTTTTTTTTATTTTGTTTAATAAAAAAATATGAACTTTATTCTCAGTGCATGCCGCATGCTGCATGTTACATGCATTTCCTTTTGTTTTTCATTTCGTATTTATTTGTATTTATTTTTTATTTTATATAATCGCTTGTATGGTGTAAAAACATCTTATCTAACAAAAGGCTGAACGCAAATAATAAAAAATAACTTAGCGTTCTTTTCGCATTCATTTTCCATCGCATATATATATATTGTTTTAGATTGATATATATGCAAATGTAATTATTTTTCAATTTTATCGGTTTTTATTTTGTTTTGTTGATAAACATAAAAAAATGTTGCTTTTCACGCAAATTCCCCGTCTCGAAATTCTTTTCACACGAATGTTGTTTTCCGCGCCTAAGCGCTTTTCATGTTTTCTTTTATTTTCCATATACGTTTTTAATATATATATATATATGTATATATATATGAAATATTTTTTCATTTTTTTGTGTTTTTACATAGGTTTTTCAATTTTTTTGTAAGATTTTTATGATTTTTGTTGTTGTTTTCTTTTCTTGTTTGTTTATATTTGTTTTTAAAATTGTATTTTTCTCAACATATTGATTTTTGTTGGATGTTTTCTCTTCAAAGTAGCAAAAACTTGACTCTCATATTCTTGCGGTTTTTTGTTGTTTTTTTCTCTGCTCTATAACTCTCGGTTTTTTTCTTTTACATTTTTTCGTTTTTATTTATTTTAACATTTTTGCAATTTTTTTGTATTGTTTTTTTTATATATATGTTTTCATCTTTTTGTTAAAAGTGATTATTTTTTCTTGTTGAAATTACAGAAATAATAAAATTACATTTTGACTTTCAATAGATGTTGTTGTTGTTGTTGCTTGAAAGATTTGAAACATAATAATAAAATAGTGTTCGAAAATTCATTTAAAGTGTATCTCTTGCTGTTGTTGCTTCGATGTAACAAGAAACTACCGACTTTGACAACAATTTCAATTTTAATTATTATTATTATTTTTCTTTTTTCATTTCCTTTTTTTTTTTTGCTTTTCTTATTATTTACTCTGCACTTGGTTAATTATGCACAATAAACACAATCCAGTTTAAGCAAAAAAAAAAGAATAATAATAATAATGATATATATACATAGATAAGTATATATATATATCTGAATATTACAATACGTATGTATATATAAATGGTTTTTGTGTTTTACATATTTTTCATTTTGTGATCTTTTTTTTAGCAGTGTGAAGTCTCAAAAGTATTAAAAAATCTACATATTTTATGGTTTATATGTATATATATAAAAAACTTTTGCCCCTTTTGTTGGTATTTCTGTTTTTTGCAAAACTTGTGTTAAAAAAAAATGCGTTCGAAATTAAATGATTGAAATTGTTGTTGTTTTTTTGTTGTGTGTTACGTTATTTCCCATATTCAGCGGGAAAATTGATAATTCAGTCGGCTCTTCTGGAGTTTCTTTTCATTTGTTTGTCTCCAAGTTTGTTGTTCATCTCTTCTGTTCTTTTCTTAAGCATTCGCTGCGTTTTTTCTTTGCTTGAGCATCAAAAACTTGCGAATTATTTCAGTGTATTTGTTGTAAAATTGAAAGTGAATGAGGGAAAAAAACTGAAAAGGGAATGAAAATTTCAATTAGTCATGTGCCCACATAAATAAACAATTTCATCTGCTTTGGATTACTTACATTTTTGGGTGTCGAGTGATTTATAAAAAATGTATAATCCGCTTTAGTTGGGTTCGAGCTTAGTTGGCGGGTTCGGCGCGATGCACTTGAAGCACAGCAACGGCCTCCTCCACCTTGGCCTTGAGGGCCTCCTTGTTCTCCAGCATGTGTATGAGCTCAGAGTTTTCAATTTCCAGCAACATGCCAGTAATCTTTCCAGCCAGTGTCGTGTGCATGCGCTCGATCAAAGGATACAAACGCTCACCCAGCAGCTGCTTCTGCTCCTGTGGGTTGGCGTTGGCCAACAGTGAAGTAATAAGCTTCTCCTGGTCTGCAATTGAATGAAGAATCCACGTCAGTAATATGTTTCGAAATACTTAATCGACTTTACTTACTGTTGCCTTGGAGCTGTTGTGTCATTGGCTTTGCCTGCTGCATTGGCTGCACTGGCGGGTTACGCATGTTGGCGGTGTATTTGTAGTTTGCAGTGCGTTGCTGACCACCGCCGGGGATTTGAGCGCCAGCGATTTGCATGTTTGGTGCAGCAACCGACTGCTGGCCAGTGATAGCGCGAGCTCCAGAGCTGCGCATATTGTTGGCTGCAGCGGCAGCAGCTGCCGCAGCATGTGTACCCTGCACTTGCTGTCCCTGAGCTCCACGAGCACCGGCCGCCGACTGACGGAACTGGGCGGGCACAGCACCGGCTGCACCCTGGAAGCCACCGGCAGCGGCTGAGGCAGCACCGGGCTGCACACTTGGCACGGCGGCTGGAGTACGCACCTGCTGGGCCCATCGTGGTGTGTTGCGCATCTGTGCGGTGACCTGTGGGCCAAAGAAACGCTGGTTTGGCGGTATGGTGGGCACGAAGAAGTTGCCAGCTGCGTTTGGCTGGAACAAGTTTCCAAGTTGCTGCATACGCATACCAGTCATGTGACGCATATACTGTGATGCCAGGTGAGCCTTACGCTCCTCCTTGCGCTGGGCGAGAGCCACATACAGTGGCTTGCTGCCGACGACACGTCCGTTCAGTTCTGTGACGGCGCAAGTGGCTTCATTGGGCGAAATGAAGCAAACGAAACCAAAGCCCTTCGAGCGTCCCTCTTCGTCGGTCATGACCTTGGCAGATGTGATGGTTCCATACATTGAGAACTCTGTGCGCAGACGATCGTCATCGATGGAATCATCCAAGTTCTTCACATACAGATTAACACCATACACAGATTCATGACGCTTCTTCTTGAGCTCCTCAAATTTGCGCTTGAGTTCCTGTTGACGCTCGGCCTTCTTCTGGGCACGTGCCACATACAAAGATTTGCCTTCACCCATTTCCTTGCCATTGAGGGCCTGGACAGCGGCCTCAGCAGCCTCAGTGGTCTCATAGGCCACAAAACCGAATCCCTTGCTCTTGCCATCATCCTTGGACATGACCTGATTGACAAAACAATGTATATTAGTTTATATTCTATGCGATTATGGAACTTAAATTAAACTTACTTTGTAGCTTGTGATTGTGCCATAGGGTTCAAAGAACTCCTTAAGCTTCTCATCATCGAATTCATCAGTGAAGTTCTTGATGTAGACGTTTGTGAAGAGTTTTGCCTTCTCGCCCAGCTCCTTCTCGCGCTCCTTGCGTGGAATGAATTTGCCAACGTAGACCTTTTTGCCGTTGAGCAACATGCCGCTGACCTTGTCGATTGAGGTGTTTGCTGCCTCTTCTGTTTCAAAATGCACAAATCCATAGCCTTTGGAGTTGCCCTTCTCATCGGTGGCCACTTTGCAGCTCAAAATGTTACCGAACGCAGAGAAAGTGTCGTAAATGGCCTTATTATCGATGGCCTTGTCCAGGTTCTTGATGAACACATTGCCAACGCCGGAGCGGCGTAGTGAGGGATCGCGTTGAGACCACATAATGCGAATGGGCTTGTTGCGAATCAAATCAAAATTCATTGTATCCAATGCGCGCTCAGCTGTTGAAATAAAGCAGGAGAGAG
Organism: Drosophila acutilabella; assembly: GCA_035046005.1. Taxonomy (NCBI): domain Eukaryota; kingdom Metazoa; phylum Arthropoda; class Insecta; order Diptera; family Drosophilidae; genus Drosophila; species Drosophila acutilabella. Next base: position 5,579,544 of record JAWNOK010000024.1, on the reverse strand, counting down.
AGAGAAACATGTTAAGTGCAATTGTTCGAAAATAGATCACACACACACACACATTCAACAAAGCAGTGTTGCAAAACATAAGGGATAAATGCAATACCATCCAGTGTTGGAAAAGAGTCAGTTTGATTTCTTATTGTGAATCTTCTACTTCTGCGCTGAGTATTTACTGCACAAAGGCGGCAACCCTAACGCATGGTAAGTCAAATCTGCAGTAATTCTGCATTACTCTAGCAACTTTGAATCTTAATCAGCTCAAAACTTGATAACTTTGACCGACCAATGGGTAGAAGTTGCTTAGTAATCAAATTAAATATGTTTTTAAATCACTGTAACGTTTCTACTTCTGCAAATGACAATTTGAATCATCTACATGGTAAGTCGCGTGATTTACTCTGGCAGCAATGAATCTTAGTCAGCTCAAAATTGATTAATTTGACCAACCAATGGGTAGATGTTGCCATTTAGTAACTAATTAGTATGGTGGGGTTTAATGTAACGCTTCTACTTCTGTAAAAGAGAGTAATACACTCGTCTACATGGTAAGTCACGTTAATTAATCTTGCAACAATGAATCTTAGTCGGCTCAAAATGGTAATTATAATTTGACCAACCAATGGGTAGAAGTTGCACATTTCAATCTAACCTAAAAAAAAAAAACAAAAGGCAATAAAAAGCGATCGCAGTTCAGTAAACTTTGCGGAATGTTATGATACAAAGACTACGCGCTTTCACACAGCCGGGTCCGTGTGTTAATTCAATAAAAACCAAAATGTAAACGACCTTTTCGTAATCAACAACAACAATAGTAACAACAAAAGTTGTGAGACGCGTAGTTTATTTTTATTTTAGTGACAGTGAAAGTTGAAGTCTGTTTTCGCTTTTAACAGGAAAAAAGAAACAGAAAAACATGGCTTTAAGTAGTAATCAGGTCTTTTGGACTTTGGCATGCCAAGAATTTACACGTGTTAATGAATGAGCGCAGCACATGAATGAACACAGGCGTACGCATACTGATTGGAGTAGAGAGGGGATACGGCCTTGCTTAAATGCATTAAAAAGTGAAAGCCAAAGAGAAAATGCAGGTTTTTGTTTAATTTTTGACTTGATTATGCCACGAAGACGTGCGCATATTAAATGCTAAAGCATTAAGATATTCTAAAAAATCTGATATAACCTATAAATAGATTATCAAGCAAGTTTCCCAAATGTTTAAAAGGCGCGCACGGGCATAAACAATAAACACATGTTAATAGCACACACACACATGCACACGAGCACTCTTAACTACAAAAATCTGCTTTCGTGCCAGTGCGTGCGTATGTGTGTTTGTGTTTGAGAGAGCCACTTGGATACAATGATGCAAGCAAAACTAGACTGACGCCATTGCGAGGCGATGGCAGAACGGGGCGTGGTGTGTGCGATAAGCTGATGTGAAATGATATGTGTATTGTATTATAGCATCAGAATTGCAATTTCTATAGAAACTTCCAGTTCTTTGATGACTCTAGCCAGGCCACAAGCCAGCTGTTTTCTTCTTCTTCCTCTTTTGTTTTCTCTCTCCCTCTCTCTCACTTTTAGTCACATAAACTGGAATTCAAACGCATACAAATGCAGACGACAGCAACGAGCGCTCCGTTTTTTTTTGGACGTGTGTGTGTGTGTGTGTTAGTGCAAAAAATATTGTACACGTGTTTTCGTCGCTGCTGTCATTGTGAAGAAGCCCCCCACAATTTAGTATTGTATGCATGCATGTTGTTTATGTGTATGTAACGGGGAATTTAACAATATATTAGTAATCATTACTCACCATCGGCTGGCTGCTGGAAATTTACGTAGGCATATCCCAATGAACGACGGGTAACAACGTCGCGACAAACACGAATAGATAGAACTGGGCCAGCAGTGGAGAACTTATCAAAAAGGTTAGCTTCATTGATGTCCTGGTGTAAATCACCCACGTATAACGAAGCCATTTTTGGTGATTAGGTCCTCCTAAGATTATTAAAATTATGTTAATTGCGAGTCAATTATATGTTTGTGTGAAGGGAAATTCTAAATCCATTTCTCTCGCAATGCGAAAGCTGAAAAATCGCAATATATAAAGATTTCAAAAAAGCGGCGTGGTTTTTGCTTTCAGATCTCTTGTTGTGTATGTGGGTATATGTGTGTGTGTACGTGTGCGTGCTCGTCTGTGTGGCAATACTGACGCATGTGACAGTTGGACGGGCGGTCGATTGGTCGACATGGCAACACTGCGCGGCATAGGCATGTGCTTTGTTGTTGCTGTCTTTCCTTCTTTCACACACCAACACACCAATAACCGAAACCCATGTTGGAAAATTTCCACATGCGCACACTGTAATTACCATGCACGTTTTGCCTGCACACAAATTATTAAATTATTCTAATTTAAATACGATATCTTAAGTAATGCGAGCCACATAACTCAAATTGCATTTCATACAGTGGGTTGGGTCTTTGTTCGATTTCTTAAACAGTCGGTTAACTGCGCTCTTTTTTTGGACGACAGCTTACGTCGCCATCTTGCGTGGCACACGAAAAACATTTCACAAGAAAATTTCTTTCAACGCTTTTAAGGTCGTACTTACGTTTTCCACACTTGCTCGAATTTTTTGCTACTTTTTACAATTTTTTTTTATTTTCTTTTTATATTTTTAATTTTTTTTTATTTTTTTAAGATTTTTTTCTTCACAAAAAATATGTGATAAGTCGTGTGCTAAGCGAAACCACGACCGCTCACTTAAACGGACTCTACTCGACTCGCCGAGTTTCTGTCTCGCCTATTCGACGAGGGCTGGAAATAAATCGTTCAATTTACTCGTTCGTCGAATATATCGTTACCCAACACTAAACGCTCGAACCAGTGCTGTTATACATTTAAAGTTTAATGCAAGTTTAATAATAAAAGTTATCTGAATAAAGTTATGCATATTCTAAATAAATTAGGAAATTCTACAACTTATTTCAACGAAAAAATTATGTATATTACCCTGTTATTCAATAAAAATTTAAAGGTGTAGCAAAAACTTGACAACGCTGTTGGTTTCCTTATTTGATTTGACAGTTCTCTCAGATATTAATGGAAAATTAATTTAATAATCGTTTTTGCAAATCATGCCCAACAAAAATAGATTTTCTTATAAAAGTTGAAATTTCAACACCAATCTAATTAAAATATGGCCACTGTTGTCAACATTTTTCTTTTATTTATTTTGAGCAAATTATGAGAAGCTTTCTTGGAATTCCCCTGAAATAACTTACCGCCGAATCCGCCGATTGGACCGGAAGCTTTTTGAGTCACAAATGGACTTGACGAATCGCACACAATTCACGTTTCACTTGCAAAAATGTAATCGTATAAAAACTAACTTTTTTTATGGTTTTTTTGTATTTTATACGAAATAAACAACACTCAAGCAAACCAAATAAATGACTGCATTGAAATGATTGATACTATTTGCTTATGATTTTTTTTTTAATTTTTTTGGCTAATAAACCAATTTTTTTAAATTAACTTCTTTGTGTGTCTCCTAATGAGGTTGCAGGCAGACTAACAACGAGCCAAGCAGCGCTGTCATTATTTTTCAATCCGTGCAAAGCCTACTTTGATCCAATACATTTTGCACACAAATTGTGAACTATCGCTATGCTGCGTTCACACTGAGTCACAGCGTGTGACTTTAGTTCGGGTGGCAGTGTTCACACAGAATATTTGTGGTTAAGTTCAACAGAATAAAATTTGGTTTTATTTATATTTATCTTTAAATTTATTTTATTTAAAATGCCCTTTTTACACATTTAGATTAATGCTTAAATTTGTTGTAACCTTTGTAATGAAGATGTTTGAGATTTTGTTTTGTTTTTGCGTTCAACTCGATTTTGATTTCATGGGGATTTTACATATAACTAATACTAAATTTAAATTATATGTGTAACCATTGAGTTATGCCTTATCTATGGGTAAATTTAATTATCCCTAAATTGATTCTCTTTTTACTTAATTTTTTGTTTGTTTTAGTATAACTTGAATATTTTTTGTATGCAGAACATGATTTGTTTTCACTTTTAAGAACATTTGATATATATTTTTCAAAAATATATATATATATGTATGTATATATATAGTTTATATTAATGATAATAGGTAAATTATAATTGGGGAACTGAACTGAAACTTATATAGAAATGCTGGCGAATAAAGTTATTTGTATATTTATATACTTTAATACGTTTCAAATATTTTCAGCAATTAATTTAAACAATAGTTTCAGTTAAATATTGTAATACTTTCATGTGCCAAAATTATGTATGACATTAATATTTTTCTTTTAAGTTTTATAATTTTTATGTTACTTAATTTAACAATTAACTGCCATTGCACAATTAAAACCTGTAATCAGTTGCATTTTGTTTCTCTTCTACTTTCTTTAGTTGAATATTTTGCTATTTTGGCAGTGGCTTTTTTCTTATCTTTTCTTTCCTTTAGTTTCAAAACGATTAACAAAACAAAAATTGGGCCTAACAATGTTGGCAGCAAACTTTCGGCTTAAACAATAAAATGAATAATAATAAAAAATGAATGTAAAAAGAAAAAAATAATAAGATCAAATCAAATCAAGATGAAAGACGAGTGTAAACTGTGTGTATTTCTGTGTGTGTGTGTGTGGCAAATGTTCAGTTTCCATTTCCGAAGCCAGTTCCGAATCCGTTTCCATTTCCATTCCCATTGATGGCTGAATCACTGCACCATTCTACCAGATACTGAACTTGTCCATTTCCCATGCGCCGCTTGGCGCGTATGGCAAAGGATTCACCAGCATCGATGCGATTGATGGCACCACCAAAATATTTATTAACCGACTGCTTCAGGTCTAACATTGAGTGTCCATTCTGTGCAGGATTACTGCCGCTACTGCTCGCATTTGTTGCCGTGGAGCTTGTGGAATTGCGTCGACTGCTGTCTGGGGAACAAGCACTGCGGGATTTCTGCGGTCTTTGCCGCAACAGGCGTCCATGTGTTGGCGGCACCGCGTTTGACTTTTCTGGCGGCGGCGGTGGCTGCAAATCTTTGGCATACAGGGGAAAATAGTGGCTGGGTATGGGATTTATTGTTGTGGTATTGATCACCTGCAGAAAACAAGAATAAGGCGTTAAACATGTGTATAAAATTTCTAAACTTTGTGTAGACTTACCTCGATGGCCGTTGTCAGGCGTCTGGTGCGTCGTCGTCGCACCTCCTGATTGGGTCCAATGGTAATATCTTTGGCACTCAGTCTTCGCTTTATCGTCCGCACCATGCGTGGCTGTTGAGCAGCTGCAGCCGCCTTTGCCAGCTCCGTGTTGCTCAGCTGCTTCACGTTCCTCAGCTTAAATATGCTGTTTATGATGCCAGCCACGCCGGCAGCTGCTGCACCAGCTCCATGGCGCTGTTGGGTTGACTTCTTGGGTGTGGCCATTAGAAAGGGATTGTTGCGACCCAGGAAATTAGCTGGTGGTGGTATTATGAGATCGAGCGAGCTGGTGCCACGGCTGCTGCTCGAGTTCTCATCGGAGGAGAGATCACAGTTACGGCTGTTGTCGTAACGTTTCGACAAACGGAATGCTTTACGCTTACGGCTATTGCCGTTGAGGACTACGGCATAAGGTTGAGGTGGTGCGGGTGCCAGGAGTTTGCCAGTTTCCCCATCATTGGCATTATCATCGGCCAAATCGGGTGTGTGAACCTGTGTGCTTAATTGTCCTTCAGTTGTAAGCTGTTTGTTCTGCTTTTTGGCCATGTCAATGATTTGCTTAATTGGTATTTCATCCTCGCTGGTATCTGCCTCAACATCTACCTCAGCCACCTCCGTCTCCACCTCTGCCTCCGCCTCGGCCTCCTCGTCCTCATCCGTGTGAAACTCGTAGACATCCTTCACGGTAGACATTCCCTTTGTGCCGTTCTCTTGCGTTGGCTCTTTTACAGCCACTTTTTCCTCTGGCATCAGCAATAAACGGAATTTATCCACCAGCAACTCATCACTGAGTACCTCATGGGATTGCAGGAACACGCGTGGCGTTAATGGTGGACCACTGTGCCTCAGAGCATAGTAGGCGGGAGCACGCTTAAATTCGCGTCCACAAATAAAACGATCCGAGTATTCCTTCAGTGTCTGCTTGATTCGCTCCATTAGCTGTGTCTCTGGCAGCTGACGCCACTCCTCACAAATGGGCAGATGATGCCGCTGCTCAAGTATAAATGGCCAAATGTCCTTCAGTAGATGATGATACTTTTGGTGCTGATGCTTGCGGAGATTATACAACGTTATGTGCAACATATCGACCCAATCAATTTGCAGACGTCGCACAAACTCAACGCCATCGTTGCACACAGTGCAGCAGAATACGAAGAACCTAAAAGATTTTAAAGATATTTAATCAGTTTAATAATTAATTAGTAAATTATTAACTTACATGTCCCCTCGCAACAGCTTGCCCTTGAAGTTTTGCATGCATTGGGTGTGAAACCAGTTGCGGCACTTGCAGCATTGCAACATGTTGTGATCAAATTTACCCGCCTTGCCGCAGTAACAATAGATTTGCTCCTCATTCACACGATGCTTCTCATCCCAGCTTAGCTTGTCCACCTGCACAAAAGACAATAGATTTGAAGTTATTTAGAAATATGAAAACCTTGATATAAATAAGCTAAGTTAACATCACTTTACAGCCAACTTACATGATACGGCAGCTGTCGACAAATTCCAGGTGGTTTATTGGCCTCATTAAACTGCACAATCGCTGGTTGCACCTTCATTGGTTTCGCGCAACGCTTGCAACACCAAATCCCCGGTGCAATTTCGTTGGTACAACCCCGATGATAGCCACGGCCACAACGTTCGCAAATCTCAACAATGTCGTGTTGTTGCGTTCGCTTGCAGGCCACGCACATGGGTCCAGTTTGATTGTTGTTGGCTTCACTACCGTCTCCAGTGGTGCTGGGCTCGTGACCCAGCTTGCGTAGTTTCTGTGGCTCACACCACTGCTCGGATTTGTCGCCGAAACGCACTAGGTATTGCTCCTCCGATTGTGCTATTATTGTGCCCAGATAGAAGCGTCCATCGTTGCACTTGATGAACACATCCTCCTGCAGAGCGTAGCTTATTAGAGTTGGAGAAGCAGTGGGAGCGGGACTGGTAACAGGAACGGGACTTGGACTCTTTGTAGCTGGCGGTGGAGTTGGAGGAGTTGGTGGGGCCACTGCTGCTGCTGACACTGCAACAATGCTATGCGTGACGTTGGCGAAGCTCTGCTTCAATTGTGTTCCCACACAACTCACGCTCTCCGGCGACTTAAGTGGTGAGCTCAGTGTCTCTGGTGTCGTTGGCGGTGTATGCGGCGTTGTTGTCGTCGAGTCCGGCTCATCAATAACAATGACAGCAGTTGATGAGGGAGTAGCAACAGCAGTTGTACTAGCAGCAGCTACTGATGAAATGCTGCGACTATTTGAGATGCAACTACTGTTGCTGTTACTGTTACTGCTGCTGCTACAGCTGCTGTCGGCAGTGCTGCTATCTATTAGTGGCATCAACGCCTTGTGCTGTATAGCGGGTATTATGGGCGAGGGCTGGCAGAGATTTGGTTCCGTATAATGATTGTTAATGCAGATATTTATGCGATCCAATACCACCGTCGACGTGGCAGCTCCAGTGCTGTTATTACTAACCGGCACCAGCGGTGGTGGCTGTAATTTTGCGGCTAAATTGTTCGACGCCGTGTAATAAGCTCCAACGGAAACAGGCGCATACAATTCAGCAGGTCCAGTTGCCGAAGTTGTGGTTGATGTGGGCGTGGCATACAGCTGATTGAGTTGCTCAGTTGTTGTTTTATTTAAACTATAAACATTTGGCGCTGTGCTTATAATACGAATATTGTTTATGTTATTCGTCTTAAACGGACTCGACTGTGCTGCTTGTTGTGTTTGCTGTTGTTGCTGCTGTTGATGCGTGTAGTTGTTGGTTATTTGTATGCTGCTGGGATGGCCTGCTGTTGCCGCTGCCGTAGCCGCATTTGCATAGTAACGCTTTGGGCCACCAATTACTGGCGGTAACCCGCCGCCAGTGTTTGATGCCAGATTTGGTGGCATTATTTGATAGGTTAACCATTGTTGAGGATTTGGCGTCGCCGCTGTTGTTGGTTGAGTTAAATAACTATATGTTGCTGGCGCACCGACAGCGCCAGCAAATTGGGGCGCCACATTCTGTGGCAGGCTGTTGTGTTCATGTGGTTGCAAGTGAAAGTGGTTGTTCATCATTTGGATTACTTTATTGTGCAAGTTGCTTTTGTGCGCAGTCTTTTCTATAAATCAAGAATAAAAAAGTTTGCAATTTAGTTAACTTTTAATTTATACGTATGTTTTTTATTTTATCTCATCAACAAACTGGCGCCTTTTTCAAGCTATTTGTTGCTGTCCACATACACACATTCAAACATCCACACAAACAGACACTCACTCACACATGTCCAACGTATACACGTCCAGCATTAAAAAAAAAGAGAGCACCGAAAACCGTTTCTGAGCCCTTTTGTATTCTACTTCTTACCTACATTTTTTTCTCACGCAGTCGTGCACAATGAACCACAATTTTAAGAGCTCTTTTACATACCTTTTAGTGTGTTTTAACACATGTATTAAATTAGCATAACATTAAATTACGTTCGTTTATTAGTTTTAAGTATTTTTCGGCATACTTCAGCATTATAACAAGCAAAAATGCACTAAACAATCACTTGATTCGGCAATTATAAGTGTCAGCCATTTTTCAGCATATGCAGTGTTAGCGAATGTTGCAATGTTAATTTCACAGTGTTGAACAGCGGATTTAAAAATAGGCCCTTCGAAGATAAATAAATAAACAAGTTGTGGTTATCAAGCATTCACAATTTAATAACAAGGTGAGAAATTTAAAACTTATTTACTTTTAAAAATTGAAAATAATTTAAATTTCATGATCTAATTTAGTCCGTTATCTGGCAGCGCTGGTCATGGCCATGCGATGCAATGCCAAATGTTATCACGACCACTGGTATTTATTTTCCCGCTATTATCACGGTATTTTTCTATGAAGGTATTAAGACATTTGGACACAGGCCACAAAAATAATTTGAACGTCGATTTTTCAACTAATTTTACAGCATGCACCTTTTCTACCATCCTCTGATCCTTTTAAATGCCTAATGTAATTACCCAAAACCCAAAAATTTAAGCAATCTGTATATTATGACTGCTAGGTCTCCCCTTACTATCAGCTAAACAATAGAGAAATATTCCTTGAAATACATTTGGTGTTACAGAATTCAATAACAATGTTTTAAAAGAGCTACCAAATTCATTTTTCGAAAGGACATCTGTCCGGATGTGGGTGGATTGAATGCAGTTAAAATACAACCCTGAAAATGCCATTCGCAACGAAAATGTAAACAATGCCGAGAATTTTCAATTAGCAAAACAAAAAAGTGTTTACCGAGTAGACTTTCAATAAACTAAAAAAACACCGAAATAATAACTTGAACAGATTTAAAAATTATTTTAAATGACATTGTCTTTGTATTTAAACATTCACGGAGTTGTTACGATTAGATAATAAAACAATGTCCTGATTCGATAAACATCTCTTGACTAAATATTTCTTCTTGCAACTACACTAATTAATAAAACTATTCTAAGATTTCGAAAAAAAAAATTTGTTAGTATTTTTAAATAAATAAGTTCATTTATTATTATGATCTTTTTGTTGGGAAGACAGTAAAAGTCCAGCGTTGCCATACGAAACGTAACTTATAGTCACATTAATCTCTAGAACATGCCTAGTTATTAAAAAAATACTATTAATATTAAGAATGATACAAAAAATACATGTATTTGTTTATTGCACATATGAGTATAGAAAACAAAACATTTAATATTGTAATTGTGAGTGCCGCTTTTCTCACATACGTTATACAGCACTGTGTCCGATTGATGCGTAAATTTGGCGCGCCGACCCAATCAGCTGATAAACGCGGTGTCTGCTGTTTCGCTCGCACTCGCGCGCTGGTCGTTTTCGTAGTCGTTGTCGTCGTCGTCGAAAAAGCAACGACTTGATTGAAATTTTATGCATATCGTGTTGCGATAAAAACGAACAATAATTAATTTCTAAACAGTCCACAAGAAAGAGGAAATTTTGTTCATCCTTTTGCAAAAAAGTGCATCAAAATCGGAACACTGGAAGTGTAAGAAAAACGCCTCTAAAAACCCGCATTAAAACGATTTCGTGTGTGTGTGACATGAAAAAAATGCGCTGCTGGAAACAAAAAATGCGCTCGCCATTTTGACTTGAGCGACATCCAAATTTTTCACTTGCTACTATCAAAATAAACACTTGGAATCAAGCATCCGTAAAAGCAATTAATCCCAAATATAAGCCAATCTGTAAAGTGTTGTGCAAAAAATAATTATTACACGTGTTACAATTGTGCACCGAAAAATACGAAATATATTGTAGGCCGCGCCACACAAATACATGTCCACTTGAATACACTCAGGCTCACACACACGTTGCGGCTACGTGCTTCTTTTTTGCTGGTATTGATATTTTTGGCGGTGTATTAGTGTGCGTTTCTCCCCTCCCCGCCTCCAAAGAAGCACAATAACAACAAAAACACCAAATTAGACAGTGCAAGAATAAAAAAGAGAGAAGATAGTCGTAGTAGGTAGAAATTTACCTGTGAAAAGGTTCGTTTGATAACTAAAGGTGCGGGGCACCTTGCAGCACCGAAGTCGACGTCACTATACACTACACCTGTCTCGGTCTATAAAGGAGTACACAGTATCAATAACAGCTTTTGGGACCCCTGGAAAATGGCGCATACCTCGACCACAAATCAAACAACAAGCGGCGCAGTTAAGACAGATGAAGTTAACTATTTCTTTCGGGACGAACACGGTAAGTTCGGCTAGGCGATTATCAGTGGGCGTATAAATACGTGGGCAATTGAACAGATGCCAACACCTACCACACATAGAATGTAGTAAATTTTACTTATATATGAATGCGTAACATATGAACATGCAGGCAATAGGCAACACAAACCACAAGAAAATACTACAATCATGCAAAGACTTGCGTATTTACATATATTAGTAGTAGGGAGGAGGGAAATGGATGGGGTGGGGGTGTAGCTACTACTAACTTGCATGCTCGCACACTGGCGCGTAAACGCCATCTTTTTCTTTTTTCGGTTTCCTTTTACATACAATATTTATCGCTTAATACGCTTTAAGCGCGCACACAACGCCGAGGCAAGCCATCAGCAACAACTACTACTACAGCTGCACAGCAGCAACACGTCAAAAACAAATAATAAAAAATAAAATCAAGTAAAATCGGTTGGTGTTGTCTGCTGCTGCTGCTGCCAATATACAATCACACTTCTATATGTTCGTATATACTTAAATATATTTGTATATGTATATACACTTAAATATATATGTATGTGTGTGAATACACCGCCGGGCAGCGACAACAGCCACGCCGTTCGCCCAGTTGGCGCTCAGTCAAACACACACTTGAAAATTGTGTACGCTGCTCGGCTATACATCTATGAGATACTTCTACTTCCACTGTTCTTTTTTATCTCCAAAACAGCTGATGGTAGCGCTGCAGTCGCCGGCAGGCTTTCCACCGACGCACGCTTTTTACTCCTTTGCATAATAAATCTTGATTTTTTTTTTAAATATAGGAACAGGCGGGTCTTTCATGGATTTGTATTGTGTGTGTGTTTGTGACGAAGGCAAAGTAGAATAACTAAAACTGCGTGACATTTTGCAATGTGTTACAAAAAGCTGGGAATAAAACACTCACACACATACAAACACAAGCTCGGATAGATCACATATACACCATATACACACTATCACGTATTCTTCACACAGATACTCTTCTTGTAGATAGAAAAAAGTTAAAGCCCAAAATGGGCAAACACCAAACATGTGTAGCAGCGACTGCGCAGCGACGTCGCGACGTTGACGTCGGCAGAGATGTTGTTGTTATTGCGGCTCTGTTGTGTGTGAATGTGTATGTGTGAGCGCATGTGCTGTTTGTATGAATGAGTGAGCAGCGTCGACCGAACGCCGGCTAACCGGCCTGCAAGGCTGACTGCTGAGCATGTTTGACAGTCGTTAGGCTGAGTCATTTGTATGTGTGTGTGTGTGTCTTTTGTAACTGTGTGTTAGTTGATATTTTTAGTTTCGACCCTTTTCTTTTTGCGGTTTTCCTGTTTATTCATAACCACAACCATAATTATATCCACATACAAATATGCTTGTATTTTTGTTTGTGTTATTTACTCAGCTTTTTGTAAATATTATAATTATGCAAATGTTAACGCAGCAGGTGAATGATTAGCATAATGAAAGATGTAACTGAAATGGTTAGAGAAAAAGCCGGTTTCAGTTCAGCTCCATCAACAGCACCAGGGTTGTATAAACAGAAAAAGATCACGATATTTTCAACTTAATAATCGACTGCAAGTAGTAAGATCATCACGTGCTGTTTTCTATGTGTGCATTTGCGCGAGTGTGTGTTTGTGTACGTGTGTGAGTTTTTGCAGTTTCGATACATCCTTGCCAGACGACCGCATTTTGGTCACCCTCACCACCCCATGTCAAGTAATGAGAATTCTTTCGTATTTCATTTCTTCTTTTGCTCTGCTCCACACACGTTGGTGGTGTTCTTTCGTGTTGTTGTTGTTCTGAACGACTTTGTTGCTTATTATTGTGTTGGTTTTGGTTTGCGCGCTACGCTTTCGTTTCCTATACATTCACATTCGCCGCAAATGAAACAGTAAAGAACGACAGAATCGACGACAACAACAACAGAGACAGCGTCGGCGACAGCGACGACGACTGCGCTGCATTCATGCATGCTCGTGTGAATGTATACGTTTGTGTGTGTGTGTTTGTGTTTGCATTTGAGCATGTGTGTGTATGCATTTCAATTGAAGCGAACCCAGCAGAACTTTCGAGCATGAAAAACTTGCATCTTTCTTTTGACTGTGTGTTTACTGTGGGAGATACACATTCGTTCAGCCCTAAGCCGTGTAATCACGTGGTGGTCTTTTTATACAGCTTATAGCATGTTTATTTAAAACATATTTGAAGGGATTTATAAAAAAACAATTACGAATATTTTAGGACAAATCGCTAAAATGCTAAAACCAGTGCAAGTGAAGCAATCGCAATCCATAGATCATCCAAAATCCAGTATGGTCTTTCCCAGCAGCTCGACGCGCAATGGCGGCGGCAGTGGCAGCAGTAGCGGTATCGGTAATGTCGGACGCATGGGCGCCTTCAGTCAAATGGTAAGAAGATCAACTAACTGTTAATTAAACGATTACTTAACGATTATAATTTGGTTTCAAGCAGAGTACAACGAATCAGGGACAATTCATACGTCTTCAGGACGGCTATATAACGATTCCAAAAACCGAAAGTAAGACAATTAAACACGCACGTACTAAACAATTGTATTTAAAATGGAATTGGAATTTTCTTTGTTTTTATTTTATTTAATTAACAAAAACAGATACTTCATATAGCACAGCTGTGTCAGCGCAGAAAACCAACGCTGGAGGTGGCGGAGGAGGCGAGGTGGTAAGTACACGATGTCACTTCCAACTGCTCCCGATTTCAACTCTATTATAATAACTATAATTGTATTTATTTATTTTTGTTTTCGCATGTACACAGATAAAGAGCGGACGATATGAGAAGTATACGCCAAATAATGCCATGAAAATGAAATCGAAACTGTAAGTTGTAAATGTAAATGACATTATCTAAATATAGACACTATAATCATGTTGATTATCAATGTTGTTGTTTTCCAGGCACGCCATACAGAGCAGTCCCATACACACAACGCCCGCCTCGTCATCGTCAGTGCAAAGAAAACGGAAGCCTGATAAAGCGGGCAAGGGACTTAGGCACTTCTCGATGAAGGTATGCGAGAAGGTGCAGGAGAAGGGCAAGACAACATATAATGAAGTGGCTGATGATTTGGTTACTGAAGAACTGAAGAACAATTCATATGATACCAACTGTGATCAAAAGAATATCCGGCGTCGTGTCTACGATGCACTCAACGTACTGATGGCAATCAATGTCATTTCCAAAGACAAAAAGGAAATCCGTTGGATTGGTTTGCCCGCCAACTCAGCAGAGGTAGAGTCGACTTAAGGAACTCATATTTCCATACAGTACTAACGTTTCTTTGCACCCTTTTAGCAATTTATGGCTCTGGAGGTGGAGAACCACACGCGTCGGGAACGTATCAAGCAAAAAGATGAAATGCTTCGAGAATTGCTCATGCAACATGTGGCATTCAAGAGTCTTGTGGAGCGAAACAAACGGGCGGAGAGTCAGGGTGTGGTGCCATCGCCAAACTCATCCATTCAGCTGCCGTTCATCATTGTGAATACGCACAAATCGACCAAAATTAATTGCAGTGTAACCAACGACAAGTAAGTTTAAATAATACTGCAATAAAATCAATCATTTGTTTAATCAGCCACTTAATCTCTACAGATCCGAGTACATTTTTAAGTTCGACAACACATTCGAAATGCACGATGACATCGAGGTCTTGAAGAGAATGGGTCTACTGATGGGTAAGTTCATCATTTCTGAGTAGCAAATGGTTTTAACTGATGGCAAACTTGGATTATTTGCAGGCTTGGATAAAGGCGAGTGTACGGCGGAGAACATTGAGCGCGTCAAGTCATGGGTGCCACCAAATCTGGCCAAATATGTGGAAGGTAAGTAGTCTAGCAAAAGAAAGGGTTTAGTTTTACTTAAATTGTATTATTTATAGCCTACGGCACTGGTAAAGTGGGCGATCCGATTTACGATTCGGATGACGAAGACAATGACTTCAATTCGTACCTCGAATCAACCAATGAGTCTCAAAGCTTTGCACAACACACACAGCACACCACCGATGTTGAATTCAAGTCGGAGGTGGACGATGATGAGCTCGAGGAGGATATCGATTGAGCTGACGATGATGTGGTGAACGTTTCATGGGCGATGGCATCCAATGCTGATGCTGGCGATGCCGAGGATACATTTAGTTTTACCTTTATTAACGCTTTGTTGGGATTGCCACGCCCACTCGGTTAGGGTGGTCCAATTTCTCTCATTTGTCGTTCTTTACACCCACACACACACATGTTTGTTTGTCAATGAGACTTGATTATGCTATACATACATAAGTATAAAAAACACATTTAATATTTGGAGTTCAGTTTGTATTTTTGAAGTATATTTTTAAGCGCAAAACAATTTAATTTTAATGTTCTAATTAAGCAAACACAAAAGAAACAAAACAAAAAAAAAAATTGTATTTTAGTGAAAATATACAAATTATAATAATGTCTGTCTTCGTTTTTAGTTGTTAAACGATTGCTGCTTAAACAACAACAAATATTGAACAAATGTTTTATAAAATTTCAATGAAATGTTCATCACGAATATTGTAAATGTGCGTTAAGCCCAATACACACTGTACTGTACACACCAAAATCCTTGAAATGACAGCAATAATAAATGCAAAAATATTTTTAGAGCGACAAGTTGCAGTTCAAACTGCAGACAAACAAAAACAAAATAAAAAATTAAATTAAATGATGGAAACGAAAGGAAGAAAATTATAAGAGCATATGAAATATGTTTATTTGCCTAATATTAAACACGACTTAAGTTTAATACATATATTAAAAACAAAAACGTTGTTTCACCCATTTTTCAAATGAAATTCTCAAGAATCGTTCAGTTAGAAAACAAATATATTTATATATAATACATTACATACCTAAAAAGTAAAAAAAGTAAATGCAAAAAATAATCAACCTACCTATTTAGTAATAACAAACCATTAATGCATCGATATAAATCTAGAATTTATATTTATACATATATACATATTAACTATTATTGAAATTACTTCAAATGAAAATGATAACAAATGCATACAAATTTAGTAGAAAGTGAAGCAAAAACAATGTACATTTAAGAGTCGAGCAGTAGTTGTGTAATAAATTTAAAATACATATTTCATTTTGAAAATGGGATTATCGACAAAGAGCAAATACAAAAATAACAAAAATTATGGATAAATAATACAACAACAGAAAAAAACAAGTAAATAGGTAATAAAGTGAATGCATATTGTCAAATATGATTTAAAAAAAGTAAATCCTAATTCTCTTAATTTAAAATTCAACACATCCGTTTTGAATGGCAATAATTTATCAAATGTTTATTAAGATTTTGGGTTCGAGTGTTTGAATTCTTTAAACAAATTAATTATTATGTGCGCGGAATGTTTTCCCTAGCGATTCTGGCCAATGTCTTGTGCAACTGAATGGAAAAATGTTGGGAACTTATAAACTAAATAAACTGAAAAAATTACAGTCGAAAAGTCACCACGTTTCCTGACCTAAATCAAAACTATTATAGGATTTACTTTGGCTTAACGCTAAATCTGTAACGCGTTTCTTTCAAGCAAAACCTTCGTCCAGAATCGTTGTCGCCGTGGTCGGGGGACCCAGCGGTTCCTGCTGCTGGGCAGCCAGATTAAAGTCGTAATTCATTTGTTGCTCAAACGGTGGACAGGGGAATGCATTTGACGACAGGTTCATCAATTCAGGCTGTGGTTGCAATGGCTTATTTAGATCCTGTTTCTCCTGCCTGATTTGCTGTGGGGATTTCACATAGTTAATGGGTATAATGCCAGAGGTCTGGCCATTTGTTGAGGCCAGTGCCCAGCCAGTATTGAGGAGCTGCAGGGTCTGTTGAATCTCACGGGGTGCCACCTGTACTGTTTGACCCGCACGCAACGATAGTTCACTCTGATTGCGGGCCTGAAAATCGTAGACGGCTTGCGTGTGTATCGGAGCAACCCACTTGGCGGGATTTCGAGCTATTTTTATAAACGAAACGATTTGAATTGAAGGTTTAAGCATTTGCGAAGTACGAAATCAAAACGAGTTTGCGCTTATCAGAGCAATTTGCGAGCTCCGTAATCTGGATGAGCTGGGTCAGTACAAAGTGTGCTCTGATAAGATAAATGATACGTTCAATGTACGTAAACATACCTTCCTCCTGCGCTGTATTCGTGACGGTGCCTAGCAACTTCATGATCAGGTAGGGTGCAGTAAAGATGAAACTAATGAAGGCCAACACGGGCCAAGGCGAAGTGCCTTTGCGAGGTAGCTGTGGTGCATTTCCCTGCTGTCCACTCTTATCGTTAAGAGCATCAGCGAAGGCCTTTTTAAACGCCTCCGATGAAGGGTCCAAGTTGGACAGACGGAGCCAGTACAGTATTCTACACAAAACGAATTATAATTAGTTTAAAATATACGAGAGTGCTCCCAGTTACTCACTTTCTGTATATCCATTTCAAGCCGCGAAAGATGGCAAACGATGCCCAGAACTGGCTGAAAACGCTGCGCAGACGCCCAAAGTTTGCAGCCACGCCCAGGATGGCACGAAATGAACTCGTTAGTGCAAAGAAAGTGGAATCCAGCATAGATGCGATGTTGGCAATTGCAGACACCAGCGATTCAATGCTTTGGAAAGCGGGACGGGAACTGGCCTCAGCCATTTGTATGAATCTCTGCTCAGGATCATTTCCATTCATGCCACCAAATCTATTATATGAGCCATAGCCGCCTCCAAAGCCACCTAGGCCTCCCAAGCCACCATATCCGCCGTAGCCACCATAACCACCGAATCCGCCAGCACCGTATCCACCCGTATTATAGCTTCCAAAGCCCATGCCATAGCCTCCAGTATTGCCGTAGCCCCCGCCATAGCCGTAGGAATTCTGCTGGAAGGGGGACTGTGGTACTGGCGGGGGAGCTGCAAGTGACCTGACATTTCCGTATGGTGTGCTCAACATGGGCGAGTCGTTTATTACAGCGCTACGCAGATTGTTGTTATCTCCCATGGTGCTAAAGAATAACTAACTTTAATTTATTGAACTTTGGCCCAACACATCAACGTTCAGTTAATTTTACCTACCTGTGTTTACCAACTCAATGCCACTTGGGTGAAAAGCTGCTTACGACTCTGTTGCTTTGTGCGCTGATTTAGTTAAAATTTTTCTTTCGCGATGAACGAATTAAATATTAATAAATTGGACACAACAATAGGTTTTTCTTTAATTCATTAGTTTTTGATAAGTTATCGAAACAGCTGACGATTACTTAGTTCTATCGATAGGCGTGTCGAGCGATGATAACTGATTCAAACATAAACTATCGATGGCAAACAAACAATTTGAATTAACGGTTAATAATAGTCAACACTTGTTTTAAAATGAAAGCCAATTAATTTTGTACTGTGACCAATAATAACACATGCATTTTGTAACATATTTAATTTACCAAATTACACTGTCTTTCATGCCGGTAGTAAATATTTTGAAAATGTGGCAACTCAGGAGCTTTGGAGCTGCCATATTATCGAATATAAACAAATCCAGTGTTATTATTTAAGGACGTAGTCAAACGAACTTCATAGCAATAGTTATTATTATAAAAATCGAATTTAAATTCTAATTCAGCCAACAAAATGGCAAACAGCAAACAGATGTGTCTACGGGAATGGGCGCCACTTACTGAAGTAATGGAGCTTATTCCAGCAGCACGGCGGGGATTCTTTCCTTCGAATCTAAATATCACCTGTGTGGATGCCATTGAAGATTTTCTTGCTTTGGGCAGCGATGCAGGAATCGTATTTTGGTATAATCGTCGCTCCGGCGAAATGCAGAAGCTTAAAGCGGAGGTTAGTAGGGGTTTTACCCTCAAACATGACTCACATGTCCACAGCTTTGCGTGATGTTTAATCATTATGTTTTTTGTGTTCTTCCCCTTCCACCACCATATGACAATGAACTTAAGGTATCTACGCGTTTTACGTGCGTAAAGATAGTGAATTCCGTTGAATATATGGTGGCAGCTGGCGGTGCTAACGGTCAAGTTAGCGTTTTTCAAATACAAAAGGAACTCCCACCGGACCTGGACCTGGTCGCGCCCTGTACACGAAGTAAGCCCGTCGAACGCTACACTATTCGAGACCTTCATCGCTGCGTGGTCAGTTGTTGTGAGTGGTCAAAGAATGGCATGAAATTGTACTCGGGCGACCGACAAGGTGTCGTCGTACTCACCGAATTCGACTATCAAACGGTATGTGTACAATAAATCCTTGTTTGTATTGTGCTTAAGCTACTTATCATTTTCAGCATTTGAGCAAATCTTTGGAAATACTTAGCGAGGCTTACGAGATAGTACAGCTGAGCTTACACCAGAGCTACCTTTTGGTGGCTACGCTCTATCGCTGCATTGTCTGCCGTCTTGATCTGCAGACCAATAAGTGGCAGATCACCCAAGTGGGCAGAAAGGATCGCAAGCAACTCATCGACTGCGGTGGTGTATTCCTCAAGCAATCCACAACAAACCAGAATGTGCCACAAATTGTTTGTGGTCGCCCGGGATTACGCTTTTGGATTGCTGATGCCCTGGGCAATGTCTCAAAGACCATAATCTTTAATGACGCCGTGCTGCGTAGTCCAGCCTGGGAGATACCTCTGCTGAATCCCAAGCAACGTCATCAGCTACCAAGTGGAGTTGTGGATGCTGTTGCTGGCAGCAGTGGTGCGCTTGTGGCTAGCAAAAACTTTCGCGAGATGAATCTATATGATGGACAGGATACCCTATTAGTTACTCATGACGATGCAGCATTGTATATTCTTAATCTGGAGCGCCTAAAGGTTGAAGCAGTGGCACGTGGCTTTCGCAAAATTCTGGACTTTTGTGTTTGTGGCAAGGAGATTTTTGTGCTTGAAGGCGAACGCTCTTTGCTCCGTTTGGCACCGCTGCCCGAGCGTCCCAACCGCATGGCCAAGGTTATATTCAATCCACTAATGCCGCCACCGCTGCCCATGCAGGGAGGTTCACATTACTCCGTATTAGATCTGGAATCTCCACCCGAGATGGAGCCAACAGTCAACTGCGCGGAGGAATGTTTCGAGCTGCCGCCGATCGAAAAACTTGACTTAAATGTGCCCATTGAGATGGCGGTAGAATCACCATTGACTCAGCAAAACCGTCGCTTGGAAATCTTTAAACGCATTGGCGAAATGGACTTTGATCAATCCATTTTACATGCCTCGGGCAATCAAAGGAAACGCAAGATTTCACAGGAAAAACAGAGTGCCTGCTCGAAGGGGATTGTGGAAATTGGACAGGAAACGCACGAGCACAAGTTGCCCTTGACCAGCTCCGCAACGCTAATGGACGCCAGTTACTGTCAAATGGAGAAGTAAGTAAAGCACATCGTACTTACCAGCTGAACTAATCAAATTTCTTTACAGCAACGGTTTGGTCTCCCCGGTGGACATTAAAGCAGCCTTGAGGCAGCATTTCCCTGATGCACTGACTCCAACCACATTGCAGAGAACGGTGGCCGAACAAGCTAAAACATTGGCAGCCGAACTGAATATACCAGAGATTCCACTGTCCCCCGTTAATGTAAAGGAGTCTAGTGCTCCACAGACACCTCATTTGAGTGAATCTCTGCGCCACTGTTATCCCACCGGCCATGAGACGACCAGTGTACAGACAGTGCCGCTCAAGAGTCTTGACATAACGCAAGTCGAGGAGTATATAAGTGGTCAGCCAGTGGATGGCATTTGTCCGAGCACCTCCAAAGCAGCATTGGCCCCCTTAAAATTTGTTAAAACCCAACCAAAGTCCGCAGAATCTCCCGATCGTGATTATACCAGTTTTTTGCCCGATTTTCGATGTGCACAGGATCCGTTTAAGAAACCGGAGCCACCGGCCACAGCCGACTCGAGTGCATCCAGTGAATGGGAGTTTCTGGATAACTAAACAGTCCAGTATTACTAAAACATTTCATTAACTTTAGTATATTTAAGCTGTTTTAAGTTTTCTGCACAGTTTAATTTAATTTTTTTAAATACTTTTAGTTTGGTTTTTATTGTTTGTGCTTCAAATTGTGATTATATTGAGTGTTAATGTTGTTAAATTAAAGCTTATTGTAAATTATACTTAGCCTAATTAAGCTTAACTTATATTAGTATTAACTACGGTTTTAAACTTACACACACACACACACACACACACACATCTGTGAAATGCACCCACGCAGCTAACTCATTTTTATTATAAATTAAATGATTTACATAATACAATAAATTGATTATAATATAAAATAGTTCATTAGACTCCAGACGCAGGAAGCGAATAAACCGCTGATAAAAGATAATTAAATATATATATATTTATGTATATTATATATTTAGATATAGTGTCGCATGCGAGGGAAACGAGACGCCCACGCGAGAGACGCTCACATGAGAGATTACTGTATCACGAACCCTTGAAAAACTAATAGATTACCGTTATACTCTGACTTAAAGTTAACCTAATAAATATGTAGTTTGGAAACCATTTCTTCTACAAAATAAATTCCATAGAATTAACCAGAATATATCGAATTCCTCCCACTATAAAGCCCATTCAAAGTTTATATTGATAAACAAATTGGTAATTTAAGACCACCACCCACTCAATTGACGGCAATAACGGAAAGTTTCAGAGATTTCTAGAAGAAAACCAGGAGCTATATCTAAAAGAAAACCAAATTATAGTACTTGATTGATAACCTTGGAGTAATAAGATCCAAACCAACTTGAACCACTAGCAATTCTACCCCCTTAAAATCATAATAAATAAATTAAAGCTCGAAAATTTTCCACAAACTCTATTATGCAGTGATTGAAATTAAATTCGCGAATTACGAATGGTTAGCGATAAGGATCACTTAATCAAACCGAGAAAATATGAAAATTCTCGAGTAGCGGATTTTGACATGAACGGACTTGTTAAGACTGAATTTAACAGGTGCCAACAGGAGGTATGTATTGAGTAGAAACTAACAGCATAACAGTAGAAAATATTCTTATCAAGTTAAATTAAGTAAATTAATTAATTTTTAACATTATTTGCGTGGGTCATAATAGTTTTGCATATTCTCTTATTGTGATCTGGAATCAGCCAACATATGTATACACACACAAGCATAAGCGCTGGCAGAAAACACACGTACGTGTATGAAAGTGCGGGAGTGTATTTGTGTGGGTGCCGCTAGCACCAACGAATAAACGTTCTCTTTCAGAATTTGACTCTCTGCACGACAAAGCCGGCAAATTGTCGTTGGGTTTCTCTTTGCAGAACAAAGAGTTCACATCGCCAATTCAGTTGGCGGCCGCGGCCATAAAAGCGGGCAGTGCTTCGCTCTTGTTCTCATTAGACGTTGAATTTTTGCTTGGAACGGATCCCTTTGACCAGCGGCATAAAATTCGCGGTAAAATCAGCAGCGGCTGCATTGACAAGTGGGATAAGAGAGTGAAAGGGAGAGAGCGAGAAAGAGGAAGCACACACAGTTCCTGTAACAAAACAAAACACGCGATAAATTAAATAAACAAAAGTGTTTGGGTGTAAAAAAGGGATAAGTAAAGAAAAAAGCAACAAACTAAGAATGAAGCCCACTAAGAATTCAACGCTGGAAATCATTTCACCCAAAGTACACGTGGAAAATGACTTCATTGAGACGGACTACGAGTACCAAACTTCCCATGTAAAACGCAGCGCCGCTGGACAATTGCAGGTAAGCGTTTTTCTTTTCCTTCTCACACCAGAGTGCGAAAAGGAAGAGCTCAATTAAAAATAGCAACAGTTGCATAAGGACATAATGAGCTTAACTACACACATACACATGCACATTGTATTTAATATTCTGGACACTTCTCCAGCTGCGGATAAGGTTAGGATTGCACGTATGTATGTGTGTGCTTATGTGCGTGTGTGTGTCTCGCCTAAATTTCCATTGATTAGCAGATGGGCAGCAATAAATATTGATATTGTACTTATGAAATATAATTTATTATGGTGTCACAGCCAAAATATTAATTATAATCTATCTATCAGGAAAAAAAAAATTCTAGTGTGGGTGGCAATTTTAATTTATTGATTCTTATATACATTTTCCGAAACAGCTGATAAAGCAGCCGCAAAAGCGTGATAATTGCCCATTCCCATTTATGCACACGCACGCACACTTGCACGTATGTACATACAAACATACGTGTGCACACATACATACATACTTATCCCATATCCCATTTTAGTGGCGTGTTTCCCGCTCAACACTGCGCAGCCGCCGACTATAATTATATTTTTATGTAAACTATAACTCAAATTGCAATTGAATTGTCTCGAATTTTGTCTTTGTTAATTTGTTATTTATTAGCGCTATCTTATACTCGTATGTACATACATACTTACATGTATTCTGTTTGTAAATAGAAACTGCGTCTCTGTTTACCGCTAAGCTGGCCAGGGTTGACCTGGCGCCACTTGATGCACATTCTTTTGTTCAAGGTCAATGTTATGGTCGCACTTGCCAGCTGATATGAGCTCTGCAGAGAGAGTAGCTCCAAGAGTAGTTGTCTGTAAAGAGCGCGTATGCGACGCTCTTCAACAAGTTGCAGCGCATGCTGAGAAAGGCTGGACTTTTATTCGTTTGAGTACATTTTCATGCAAAGTGGGTACATTACCCTACAAAGTGGGTACATTATCTTATATGAGAAGAGGTACATTTTTTTAATAGATTGTACTAGCTTGTGCAAACATTTTTGGCACTTTATTAATAGAGATGGTTATTTATTAAACTTTTGAAGAGATGTATAATATTTTATATTTAAAATAGTCTTTAAATAGCGTTAAAAATCATAAGGTAAAAATTAACCAAACTGTTGAAATTTTTAGTAATGTACCCAATACTGAAATTGTTTAAAAATTTTACTCAATCGACATCTGTTTTCTATGATTCCGATATAATACGTAATCAGAACAGCTGTCAGCAGTCTCTGTACCCAAACTCCACTGTTTCTAAGCAAACTAGTTTTAAAACAAACCTCAGACAAAAGATGAAAGAATTTTCTTATTGGTCTTGACATTAACCTGATCGTATGATATACTTATATGATATACATGCATATTCCAGATTCTGGATTTGAGATTTAGCATATGCTAATAGTTTGTGATGGGTTACAATTTTCGCAAGTCATTCTTGATTAACACCCGGCCGGCAAATGAGCTAACAACAAGTTTATAAATTATTTATTTATTTATGTGTCTGTATATGTTTATGACATACATATTTATAAGTCCATAAGGCAGCTAATGAACGTGATAGCAGAAAAGTCCACATAGATACAGGTGTACCTGTACAGGCTCACCTGTATTAACAAATCGGAGACAGTATCTGGAACTTTAATTAGTTAAACTGTCTTTCAGTCTGTCTAGGGGAGTAGAGTTCACACGACCGTTATATACCCTGTCTGACAGATTTATACATTAAACTGTGTACAGCTCAGAGTTGGGTACATCTAGCATTAGGTTGAGAAACGTACCCAATTGTACCGATTTAGTAACACCCCGCGGCACAGGGTATACACGTCAGGCGATGTTCCAGCCCATACCCAGTCACGTCTAACTTATCAGACCACAGACCGATCCCACCGATAAGCTAATTGGCAGTAGACCACTTCTTGGTATAGGCCAGGAATATGTTAACTGATAATTGATAACTGATAACACTCTGAATCCCAAATTCTTATCACTTGCAGGTGCACCCGCAGACCACATCCCTCAAGATAAGAACGGCTCGGCATGTGCCCAAGCTGGGTGTCATGCTGGTTGGCTGGGGTGGCAACAATGGCTCCACTTTGACCGCCGCTTTGGAGGCCAATCGTCGCCAGCTGCAGTGGCGCACCAAGACGGGTGTACAGCAGGCCAATTGGTTTGGTTCCATTACCCAGGCATCCACGGTCCTCATTGGTTCCGATGAGAGCGGCAGTGATGTCTATGTGCCGATGAAGGAGCTGCTGCCGATGGTGGAGCCCAATGACATTGCCATCGATGGCTGGGACATCAGTGGCTATAATTTGGGTGAGGCCATGCGTCGTGCCGAGGTGCTGGATGTGGCACTGCAGGATCAGCTCTATGATCAGTTGGCCGCTTTCAAACCGCGTCCATCCATCTACGATCCGGACTTTATTGCCGCCAATCAGTCGGAGCGTGCGGATAATCTCATTACAGGCACCAAGCTGGAGCAGTATGAGCAAGTGCGTCGGGACATACGCGATTTCCGTGAGCGTAGCGGCGTCGAGACCGTCATTGTGCTCTGGACCGCCAACACGGAGCGTTTCTGTGATGTGAAGCCGGGCCTGAATGGTACCAGCAAGGAGCTGCTGGACTCACTCCAGGCCAACAAGCCAGAGGTGTCGCCATCGACCATCTTTGCCATGGCCAGTATTGCAGAGGGCGTAAGTAGTAACCCTTGTGTCCATTCCCGAGCAACTTACTCAACCTTTTTCCTTCTCTTTTCAGTGCACGTACATCAATGGCTCACCCCAAAACACTTTTGTGCCCGGCCTGATTGAGCTGGCGGAGGAGCAACAGGTCTTCATTGCTGGCGATGACTTCAAGTCCGGCCAGACCAAGATCAAGTCTGTGCTGGTGGACTTCCTGGTGGGCGCTGGCATCAAACCCGTTTCGATTGTCAGCTACAATCACTTGGGCAACAACGATGGCAAGAATCTATCGGCTCCCCAGCAGTTCCGTTCCAAGGAGATCTCCAAGAGCAATGTCGTGGACGATATGGTGGCCTCCAATAGCGTGTTGTACACGCCCAAGGAGCACCCTGATCATGTGGTGGTCATCAAATATGTGCCCTATGTGGGTGACAGCAAGCGTGCCATGGATGAGTACACTTCTGAGATCATGATGGGTGGCCACAATACGCTGGTCATTCACAACACCTGCGAGGATTCCTTGTTGGCCACACCCCTCATCCTGGATCTGGTCATTCTCGGCGAGCTGAGTGCCCGCATTCAACTGCGCAGCGCCGAACGTGAGGCTGCTCCTTGGGTGCCCTTCAAGCCGGTTCTCTCGCTGCTCAGCTATCTGTGCAAGGCTCCGCTAGTGCCACGTGGCTCCCAGGTTGTAAACTCGCTGTTCCGCCAGCGTGCAGCCATCGAAAACATTTTGCGCGGCTGCATTGGACTGCCGCCCATATCGCATCTGACTCTGGAGCAGCGGGTATAAAGGAATTCTTGTAGAAATGACTCTTCTGTGTACTAATTTTGTTTCTAATCTTTGCAGTTTGATTTCACCAGCATCGCCAATGAGCCGCCACAGAAGAAGGTCAAGCTGCTGGGTCAGCCCTGCGCCGTGGAGTCCAACACCAATGCCAAGCTGCAGGCCAATGGACACACCAATGGCACCAAATTGGCCACCAATGGAAATGGACACTGAGAACTCCTGGGCAAACAGCAACTGTTTGGAGCAACTAGTAATATATATATGTATCCAAATACATATATCTATCTAAATATATATGTAATTGCTTAAGTGCAAACTAGTATAAGCTTATAATAATCAAAAATAAAATTCGAAACCTAAAAACAAAATGAAACAGTTTGAGAGCAGTCAGCAAACGACAGCAATACAATTACAGTTTGGAAGCCGTTACACTTTGAGATTACAGTTTGAGATGCCTGTTCAGCCGTAGCTCCCAAACTTTAAAGCGCACGGCGTGTAAATTGATCAATTCATCAATGGAATTTCTTATTTCATTTCGCCAAATATGACGCCATCGCAAATTTGAAACTTAAATAGTTTATCAATAATAATATTTATTTGAATTCCCCATATGGTACTTATATATGTATATGTATGTATGTATGGGAAGATAAGTATAAACATTTATGTATACAAATTCTTGAAATGAAATGCATAAAATTTACAAGTAATTTGTTATTTCTCAAAAACGCTGATCAAGTGTATATGCTAGACTACTTGATACCCTGTGCACAGCTATGACACAGTTTAGCCTACAGAAAACTGTTTTATAAACGAGCCATAGATGGCGCTAGCGCTGCTTTCGCTGTTAAGCATGCAATAATTTATTCAACAAATTAATTCAGATTTGTATGTAAAAATATAACATTTAATACATTAAATTGAAGATAAGTAAATAAATAACTTGTATAGTTTTTAAAGCTTAATAAAACGATATTGATACTGACTATATTATATTTCCCTGCTCAGCCTAAAAGTAGACTCGGAAAATTGTACAAAACTCAACGAAGTTAAAGTCGAGAAAGGCAGAAAATAATTTTAATTAAAGTAGCTTAATTTTTGTTAATTGACCAAATGTCATTACAGTGAAACTTCACAATGATGAATGACCGTCTCATCAGCTAATGGCATGTAATATGATTCAACCTTATGATAGTTCTACTCTTTAGTTAGATCTGATAAGCTTGGCCTATTAAACATGACCATTGGTATAATTAGCGGTTTCTGTGGATTTATTTAAGCACTCGAAACTTATTTTCTTATGGAGCTCGAGTCTCGGTAACAAGTAATCAAGCGATAGTATCAAAAGTCGAGTGTGTCCAGAGACTAAAGGGATTCGAAAGCACTTAATTGAATGCCTTAAAGCTCGTTAAAGCACTTAGATATTGTTGTATATAGATACTTAGATATAAAGTTGTATCTTTTGGTCGAGGTGAAGGCGAAGCTCTCTCTCTCTCTCTCACTCTCTCTCACATTCTCTCACTCTGACTACAAAAAAAGGCTTGGCCTGTCAATGTCAAATAGTCAGACTAACAGTTCCTGTGTCTGTGTGTGTGTGTGGGCATAAATTTCGTAAAATAGTTTAGGGCGTGGCATCAAACACATTTCACATTACGTTCTGAAGGATTTGCCATAATTTTGACCTGAACAAGGAACTGAAAACATTTCTCGCGTGCAAAAATGTCAAAAGCTGGACACAAACACACTCACACATTCACACACACACACACACCTATGCGCATCACTCACATGTGTGCTGCAGTGCTGCCATTTTAGCTAGTTCTAGCAGCTAAAACTGCTAGAAAATATTAAAAAAATTGTGAAACTAAGAAATATTAAATACTTTGTAACTCAATTCACATATTGTTAAAAAAACAATGTATTATTTAACTTAAACATATTTTTATTTGTCTCAAAATTTTATTTAATTTACTTGAACAGTTTAATTTTAATTTCCTTTAGCTGTATTTTGGCCAAAACTTTTAATTTTATTGCAATACGATTTTTTTTCTTATCCAACTCGCTCTTTTGTCCTTTGAAATAAGGACAACACTGGTGAAAACTCTTGTTTCTAGGCAGCCAAGACTGTTAACGTGGCCTTGAAGGGTTTGTTTTTTTGTATTCTCTATATGGTCACGGCAGACACGTGCTAATGATTAATTATAATCATTTTGAACGCGAGTTAAGCATTCGATTGTGGCAGCGTTGAGTACTTATGCTCTGACGGTACCATAACGGTACTTTTTGTGGTTGGCAACATTATGCAACCCTGGCAAACACAACATTGAAATTTGAGATCTGCCGGCGATAATGATCATAATTATGACGATGCCTTAGAAGTGAGCTTAGACGACATAGTTTCATGTATTTAATCAGCCGTATTAACTAGCTATTTATTGGGTATGACTAACGATACCCTGTAAGTATGACAAAGCAGTAAGGGGTATATAGTTATGCTAAGAAGAGTCGAGTTTCAGCAGAGATCATTAGATGTCTGAGACGCACAGTCAGTGAGGAAAGTGAGTGTTTAACTTGAAGACGTCCTTCTTAGACCCCGGACTACGCTATCCTCTAGCTTCCACTACTGTACGGGATCTTTTACAGTCGGCTCGCTAGACTGACTAGTGACTGAACTGTTTTGAGTTTATGAATTTCTCGATAGGCATAAAAATAAAAAATATTTGTAAGATGCGTAACAATTTCCAAAATTACTCATAGTATAAGCAAATAATAAGGTAAACGTGCGATAAGAAGTAATTTATGATCTAAGACTACTCATACGGGTCAAAGCATAAAGAGTGGATTACCATAGAAGAGTGGATTACCACAGAAGTCGCAGTTATAAAATTATTAAATAATTTAGTTTGAGGTTTTGGTGTTAAATAACGCATCATAAATGTATAAATAAATATAATGGGACCCCCGCAAGTAACAAGTTGGCAGATAAATATATTTAGCAATAAGGAAAAAATTCATTCGGGCCTTATCAAAGGAGTGAGTCACCGTAGAAACTAATTAAGAGGCGATCGGAGAGATCGGAGCGATCGGAGGAAAGTATTAGCTAATATAATAATCGTAAAACAATGGCATATCGAACAGTATTTGGAGTAGTTAACAATGATTTGAGAATCGATAAGAGGCGACTAAATGCAGAGCATGAAGAGCATGAGTTGTAGCCAAAATGGTAAAGTCCGTTCGTGGGTTAATCTTATCAGTTGCGTTTATCTTGTGTCGAAACTTTAATACTAAGGCAATGATAGTAATGTTTCTACGGCAGCGCAGTAAGCGTCGCAGTCGTAGTTACCACCGCCTACGAACTAAGCATAGGTACACAGCGTCGCAGCTGCTGTAGGCGTCGCTGCCGACGTCACCGTTGTTCCTTCAACCCATTTGGGCGCTGTGTTTGATTTTCAATTTCAATTTTAGTTGCGAGCTGCGTTGCGTTGCGTGCGGTTTGTTCGACGTTCGAGAATTCGAAAATCAACTCAGATTACGTATACGACGCGGCTGCCCATCTGGCCAGACGCCTTTTTGAGTTATACCGGAAAACTGGCTACGTTCCTTAGTTAAATACGTCAAAGTAAATCAAAACCCTTCAAAAAGGTACACACAAGTGACAAAAGCGTTGAAACTACAAAATAGAAACTATTATTAAATTTATTCCACCAACGTTTCATTTATTAAAACTGGCTACGAATAGGAGAAAACCCTTTGACTAGTGACGCAAGTTTAAATCATCGTAATAATTTTTAATTAAATATAAACTACAATTATTTTAAAAATTTAAACTTTCTTCTTATAGAAAATCCGCTCTACAAAGGCATTAACCTAGTGACGAAAGCTTTTATTCTATCAAAAAAAAAAAAATCTATTATTAAATTTATCACACATTATTTCATTAATTTAAACTAGCTACTTATAGAAAAAATCCTTCTAAAAAGGAGTAGTGAATACAACTAGTGACAAAAGCATAAAGTCTACCAAAAAAAAGCTTTTATCAAATTATTCACGCACCTGTTTCCTAAGTTTATAGCAAAATTGCCTACTTTTGATAGTAAACTATTAAATAACACTTGACAACAACCTAAAGAGGTTTTTAGCCAGTGATACGTCAATTTAACTAACAAAATAGCTGAAGAAATTATTTTTAACTAATAATTTTACCGGAAAACTAAACTAACAGATAATTACGACGCCAAAAAAACTAACTAAACAAACTAAATATTGTTATCATATTTATGATTAAATAAAATAAACCATAGACTAGCTAAAGAGCATATAAAAACTGCCTTAAAGAGCCCATAAACTAGTGACGAAAGCATTTATGGCCAACATAATAAATGATTCATATTTTATATTTAACAATTTCCAAAAAGAAATTAGGGAATAATTGCGTTATCACACAAACTATCTTTTACTTAGTTTCAAGTATCTTTTTAGACTAGAAATTAAATGCAAAATTTTGAAAAATAATTTCCAAAATATACAATTGTTTATTGCACTTCAGTTTATATTTATACAACGTTTTCTTTCGGTTTTTCCTATTAGACACGATAACACACATGCTTAGCAAATAGTTTTGTATTGTGTGTTGTGTGTACTATTTATAATCGTTCAGTTTATGATTCAACTGCCATCGAGGCGATATGGATTGATAAAAGACATGATAAAGTGCACATAGTTGGACAGAATATTAAGGTCATAATGACGACAGCTCAAATAAAATATTGAAATTGAACAAATTATACAAAGAAATTCATCTGTCAATTAGATAGGAATCTGGTAAATCTTTGATGGGCATTATAAATGACCGGAATGGAACTTTCATTGAGAATGATTAATATTACTACTCACATAAAAACAAATATGTTGTACAATAGATAAGATAGGAAGAGACACCTTTTGTACACCGTTTGAACCTATTTGTGACACGCCTTGACCGTACACAGCTTTAGATACCCGCTGTTACAACTAACCCCGATAGATAACAGCTATTGATAAGAGCAGACCAAACAAAAGGTGTAAAAATAGTTAATAAATCGAATTCAACCTGCCAAAACAACAGTATGGGATGCAAACAAGCGGGTATCAGGCAAGATATAGCCAGATAGTCTGATAAGCAGACATATAACACTCATGTCCTGAGTTACCTGAAGCTATCAATCAATGTGACGCAGCAGAAGCAGCCAATGGCATGAGTCAGCCACTGGAAGATAGATATATATATATATATATATTGTGTGGGAGGTAGGGAGTATATCTGGTAGTATCTACACACAAGTGTTTATTGGGCTTACCCCTAGACTTTGACAAACGACCGACATGAGCAAGTGCCTGCCCTAAAACACAGCATTAACCAGGCTACATTTTGAATGCGTTATCGCGATATATGTTAACTGATAACTAGCAAGTCTGTTTACTTAACACTAGACCACCACTAAGTTCTGCATGTATACCAAATTCTTTCATTTACGACGACTTTAGTGCTATACGTTCCAAACGTCGCGTAGTCAAATGTGAAATCATTCAAGTACAAAAAATTAAATGATACAAAAATAATGTTAAGGTCAATAACGCGAAACAATTGGCCACATTTGTATATTGCATATAGTTGGGGCTCAATGGATTTATATTCAGTTAGCCAGGGGGAAAAATAACATCTGGTACGTGTTCAGATGAATGCAATTGTGCATTTTTAGACCCTGTTTGCAAGCTAATTAAAAGGGTCTCTTGGGTGTGTAGCGGTGAAGGCACGGGCTTTTCTAACCTCAAAGAAAATATGGCTAACTTGAGGTCAGAGACTAAGAGCTAACCCTGAAGCCCTACTATTGGAGCAATCAGTCACAAATTTAGTGATTTTAATTTACTTAAACTCTGTTATTGTATACAGAGTCTTTTTCAGTCGACTCGCTCAGCTGTAGCTCCTCCCGCTGCTTTCTTTACTGCTGCTTTTTGCCACTATGCCCTAGAGGAATACGTATATAGCTTCCTTATAGCAATTGCAAACTTTCTCAGGGTTCATTTGCAGCAATTACTCAACAAATTGTTGCTATTATTGAATTTCAATAAATTATACACATTCACTTAAGATATATACGTCTTTAATAGGTATAAAATTAAATGATTTATTAATATAATATTTAATTTGCAAAAGGCACGAAGTAAATTTAAAATATTGCTAATAGACAAGTACAGAGTTCTTAACTTAGGTACGTCTACTATATAATTATAAAATAAAGACTAAATCCCTTCAGTTTAAAAAACCATAATTTCTATGTATCTGGGATGGTTTATTTGAAATGCAAACAAAGCAACACATAAATATTCAATAAAATGTGAAATGTTCGTTTTTCAACTGTTTCCGGCAATTACAAATGATCACGAATACAAAAGCTACAAGTATTTAATTAAAAAGTTTAAAATCTACTACATTTAACCTATTTTCTAACCTTTACTATTCTTGTTTTTATTCTCCTCTTTCGGTTGCAGTTGAGTGTGAATTGTTGTTCGAAATGGATGCCGTTAATGAAATGGAGCAGAGCAATAAATTTATAGTTAAGTACCGTCAGCAGTATTACGATCTGTCCAATTTTGTGCACAAACATCCAGGTGGCATTGGCACACTTAAGGGACTCAGCGAAGGTGACATGACAAATCGCTTTATGAAAGCACCGCCACATTCCGATGCTGCCATGTACTTGATGAGGGAATACAAGGTGGATGCACCGGAAACTGGCAAAGGGAAAGCAATGCGTCCACCTAAGCCGGCAGAGAATGGAGTTGAGCTGCTGCAGCATCCCAAGCAGCCAGAAGACAATAACAACAATCAACTGGACGAAAGCATGGAGGTAAGATTAGATGCTCCACTGTTTGTATGTTTGTGGTTTTGATGATTGCCTTTATTTTTTGATTTCTTTTTTTGTTAATGAGTTGTGTCCTCACTGTAGTTTTCTTGTTCCTTTATGCTCAGTTAAAAAATATAAATACTCTATAACACAAAAACGATTAGTGTTAGTTCGACACCCTCTATATAATATTCAATACAATACGTCTGCTGTTGAGGACTAAATTCCCCAGTTAATCTTTCTCAGCTTAAAGATTCCTTGATTGATTTGCTTTCACATAAACCTTTGACTTCGAATAGATGCGTATCTCATCCTCGACAACAGTCAGCTCCTTGTCAATCTCGGCCTTACGCAAACGCACACGCAGTGTCTGAGCCGTCATGGGCATGTGATTGATCTCATTGATGAGCACATCAAGACCTAACAGATCCAATTTCAAAGTATACAAATAAGAATCGTTTTTGTTTATAAACTTTTGTTAGTTGGAAACTTACGCTGCTTGGCACGGGCTAGTGCTGCCAGGCGATCCGGTTCACTGAGCAGCACATGTCCGCGTGGACAGTCTGGATCGCGTGCCTCAATACGCCCCTTTGCCTCAGCCTTTTCGCGCTTTTCTTTTTCCAAGTAGCGCGGCAAACGCAGCTCATCGCGTGCTGCAAAGTGTAACAGTTGTTAAAGTACAAAATGTGTATATTTATACTGTATTTTGAGTACTCACAGCCAAGCTTGTGCTCGCGACGCTTCGTCTTGTTAGTCAAATTGGAAGCCAAGCTGCCAATTGTGGCACGACTGCGTCCACTCAGTGGTGCATCATCATCGCCATCGTCTGTCGGCAAATTACGTAGCTCTGGCATGGGCATTGCTTCGTTGTCATCTATGTTAATGCGACTGTTCTTGGAGCGTGCAGACAGCGGCTGATCATCATCGTCGTCGTATTGATTATAGTTTCTGTAGTTCTCATCGAAATCATCGGCGTTATTAAGGCACATATTGCGTCCCGAGCTTATCATGGACTTGCTATCAAAGTTGCATCTACAAGAGGTACCAAAGATTAGTAGTTCCTTTAAGAACTCGGATTAATAACTCACTTCTTTAGGGCATTGGTCAGATACAGCTCATCAGTTATGTCCTCTGTCTGTATGCCTATGCTTGTAGAGCTACGATTAGTGCCACAAGACAGGCAACGCTCAGATGAGCGTTCTCCCAACTCAAATTTCTCAGATGGCGCGTAGTGCTCGGGGGCATCCCCAGCTCCTTGATTATTCAGGCTGTGCTGTGAGCGTGCGTTGGTCTGGCTTCGTAATTGACATGACTCGTTGTCATGTTGACTTGAAATAGAGATACTCTCGGCTTGGCAACGTTTGGGATCATGTGCCTCAGATGCAGTGCGTCGTAGTTGCGGCATCCACTTGGGACGCGCAACTTCCTTTGCTGCTAACTTCTCTGTGGTTGCTTTTTCCAGGGAACGCAGACTCTTTTTGTTTTCCTGCAGAAAGTTACGCCCCTGTGTGACACCTACAAACAAACCAAAACAAACCGCACACATATATTCCATACCGGTTGTCATGGATTTAATAAATTATTATAATTACAATACTTACGCGGCACCGAGAACATTCCCTTCAATGTTGGTATTGGACGTATTGAGGTGTTCGACATTATTGCGCAGAATATCTATCGACTCGTTACGTCTTTTTGTGTTCAACAAATAAATTTATTGGAAATTTAAATGTAGTCGTGTTTGTCAGCGCTCGAAAACGGAATGAACACAACAAACCTGTTCAAATGGCAACTTTGAAGTAAAACCAACCAGCTGCTCGGAACGCCAACTTTTGATTGTTTTTAGTTATCGATAGTCGATAGATTGAATGGATATGGTGCTGCCAACCAGTTTTTAGGTGTGCAAAAAATGGTGGTACGAATCTGTGCGGAAAAAGGTTGTATTTCGAAATATGACAAATTATACAAATTTAAACCTGCAGCTATCCTTGTTAGTAATTTTGTACACATACTAAACCGTTATTTCTTAAATTTCAGCACCTTGTGGACTGGTCAAAAGCAATGCTACCACAAATTGCCAAAATAACAAAACACTACGACGAATGGGCACATAAGCCCGTGGATAGGCCGCTGCGTTTATTTGGACCCTGGTATTTGGAAATGTTGACAAAGACACCATGGTGGGTCGTACCATTGTTTTGGATACCAGTTATCACAGTCTGCGCATCACAGGAGTTTCTTGCCAAAGCACATAATTTAAGTGATGTAAGTCTTCCAATTAGCCCAATCATATGCTATGTAATAAACCATTCTTTTCATTAACAGATCGCATTTCTTTCTGGCCATATGGCATTTGGAGTTCTGCTTTGGACCCTACTGGAGTACGTACTCCATCGTTGGGTATTCCATGTTAAGCTAACAAGTGACAGTGGGCCTTGGGCTTGCACATTCCACTTCATGATACACGGTCTGCATCACAAGGTTCCATTTGATCCTATGCGGCTTGTTTTCCCCCCACTGCCAGGAGTTATTATTGCTACCGTTATTTATACGCCGCTTAGTTTTATACTACAGAATAATCATCCACGTTTGGTTCTGGCGGGTGCTCTCTTAGGCTATTTGTGCTACGATATGATACACTATTATTTACATTATGGTAATCCGTCGGCAAATCATCACCTGTACCATATGAAGCGGTATCATTATCAGCACCACTTTGCCCATCAAGATCTCGGATACGGCATTAGCAGTCCTCTGTGGGATATTGTTTTTAAGACGCGCATACAGTTGCGAAAATTAAGATTCCAACTGCGGTGGTCTTAAAATGTGCATTTGGCATTTCACAACATAAGAACAAATTCCTATTATAAGACTAATTATTAAGCTGACATTGTTATAAAAATGAATTTGTATGATAGAATCATAACACTGGACTTACGCTGTGATCAGAGGCCGTTTTAAGGCTTTGCTCGCAGTGTAAGCTCAGCGTTATAAGCGGTGATACAAACAAATATATAAATAAACGTATATTTTATAAATACGTTTTTATACATCACATTGCATTTGTAAATAGCGCGTTAAAATTTAAATAAATCTAATAAAACTACAGTTTTTTATTTTAATTAAACAAAATTTTTTTTTGTAATTTTAAATTGTAAGCGTAGCGGCTGAGCTATCGATATAGGCATTCGATATATCGCATGCCGATATTTACAGCTGCCGCTACCGATATCTTTTTATGAATGAGTGGCAACGCTTAGCGAAAGTTGGTTTGTGGAACGCACGTATTTATTTATTTGTTTGTTTTGATTTGTAAAAATGCTTAATGCAAAAATTGGAAAAGTTGGCAAAGTGCTGGTATGTGGAATGAAGAATGTAGGAAAAACGGCACTAATCGAGCAACTGGTGTACGGTAATGTCAACGCAGACACTGTAAGTGGGTCACATTTGTTAGTCATTTGATTTTCCCACAATTGAAAAAAAAAATATTTTTATCTTCATATTTAAGGAACTGCATCCCACTATCGAGGACATTTATGTGGCTAGCGTAGATACAGGACGTGGCGGTGCCCGGGAAACACTGCGGATTTACGATACGGCCGGGCTACAAGGCGACCTGGCGGCTCAGTTGCCGCGTCACTACTTGCAATTTCCAGATGCCTTTGTGCTCGTGTATGATCCCACCGATCCACGTAGCCTGGACATGTTGGCCGACATCAAAACAGACATTGACAAGCATAAGGAAAAAAAGGAAGTACCTGTAATTGTATTAGCTAATGTGCGTGCACGCAGCAAAAAGGATACGCCGCCCACTACTCCAAACCCTGTGGAGTCAGTGATGGATCGAGCCAACAATTGGTGTCAACGAGAGCGTATTAAGCACTATACCGTCAATGTTATGGAGCGTCCCTCACTGTATGAGCCCTTTACAGTATTATGTGCCCGTCTTCATCCACCCCAGACGAAGAGCACCTTCCCACAGCTGCGTCAGGTGATGCAGAATCGTCAGAAAAGTGAGGTTTAGCCCCACTGTGCTTGTACTGCAATCCAATTGATATTTAAATTAAGTATAGAACTGACTAACTAAATGACTAATATGGATATTCTAAGCTTATTAATTGTCCCCCTTTTTATGTTGATTGTTGTAGCTTATAGTAATGAGTAATGTACTTTGTACTTGCCAAATGAAAATCTCTATAATATACATAGTACTGAGAAATTTAAAAATATCTGTATACCAAGGAATTTAGCTATTAAGCGTTATCAGCCAGCAGTCGTAGTTACTGATTAGGCATCTCAAACGATTCATCGGAATTCATGAAAATTCGATCAGCAGTGGCGCGTGTGTTTTTCGGCGATGATTTCTTCATCTGTAGATCAGTATAAGTATAAGTAGTGCCCTCGCATCTGTAGATCAGTATAAGTTGTGCCCTCGCATCGAAAATGCGCGTTCAAAAGTTCGTTGTCGCCTTGATGGCATTAACAGCGTTTAGCTGCGTTCACGGAATGGGAATAACCGTGCCTGGCACTAATTGGTGTGGACCTGGGAATATAGCTAAGAACTATGATGACTTGGGTCCTGAAGTGGAGATTGATATGTGCTGTCGTGCCCATGATAACTGTGCGGAGAAGATATCACCACAGGAGCAACTAAATGGACTACGCAACATTGGCATCTTTCCCATGTGAGTAGAAATATTTTAAATGCTTTTTTTAATAGTAATTAATGCTGTTCTTTAGCTTCTCATGTGACTGTGAGGCAAAGTTTAGGCAGTGCCTCAGCCTGTTGCATAAAGTGGAATCAGCCGCATTGGGTCGCATCTATTTCAGCACCACAAAAGTATGCTTCGCCCATAGAGCACCCATTGTTTCCTGTCGGGAGCATCAGTTTGATATGTTTGGTAGTCGCTGCATAAGCTACGAGGAGGATGAAAGTCAACCCCCCCGCTGGCAATTCTACGATTTAGCCTAC
Organism: Drosophila acutilabella; assembly: GCA_035046005.1. Lineage (NCBI taxonomy): Eukaryota > Metazoa > Arthropoda > Insecta > Diptera > Drosophilidae > Drosophila > Drosophila acutilabella. The sequence goes on along the minus strand of JAWNOK010000024.1, from coordinate 5,541,396 downwards.
TACACACATCTCAGCGCAGAGGAGCTGCAGCAGCAAGCGGGGAACAACCAGCTAAATTGAATTGAAAACAAAACAAACCGCAAGCTGATAAGCATTTAATATTTATTAGATTACGAGTACTTGTATATTCATATAAAGTCTTATTAATAATTAAAAGTCTTCATGTCAAGGCTTGTGTAAAGCCAGCGCAGCATTCGTATAGAAAGGCATGTCATAGAACTGCCAGATCTTAGCCGTTTGTTTGTTAACCCTGTAGCGGATGCATCGCTTGCGGAAGGTGCCCTCATGGTACTGCTTGCACCCAGTGGTCAGATGGCCCAGTGCGAAGCACTTACTTCGCGTGCCATAGTAGATGCGTCCCAGGGTATTGGAGGTGAGGCTGTTGACCGACTGCAGGCAGTTGATAAACTTCTGCTCACAGCTGCACTTGAGGCTATCGAAGAGTATTTCAGAGACTTACTAATGATTTTCTAAGCAGACAAAGTTAAACTTACATGGGAAACCAGTCAGTGTTAATGGGCAGATTATGTAGCGAGCTTTGCGACTCCATGATTTCCTCGCAATGGTCGTGTTCCCGGCAGCATTTGTCCGTTTCACGCTCATGACCTAGATCTTCATAGTTGGCTGCAGTATTCCCGGGTCCACACCACTTGGTGCCGGGCACTGTGATGCCCGTGTGGTTGACGGGCGGCAATGCCTGCATATAAATGTCCTCATCCTCAAAGATGGCCTCATCACTGAAAGCCAAAGCTGCTCCAATGAAGCAACAGGAAAGAATCAGTCGCAGTACATTCATGTTGAGCGTGTATACATCAACTGAATACTCATTTGCTTTGGGCCTGGCAACGGCCAGCTTATTGTAGCTGATAGACCAGACCTGCGCGTTAGGAACAGATACAGATAGAGACTTTTCAAGGGTCATGTATATTTATTACACTTTGTATGACGTCACTGGCAAATGATTCGCGCCAAAGGTTTGTAAACAAATGTCTATACATAAATATACAAATCTTATATATAAAATTTAATGAAATCTATTTATTGTGTAAGAATATCCTTAAATAGTTCAGTGGCTGTCTTCGCTGGACGCTTTTTCGTCTTTGTTTCCTTCTCCTCCTGCTCCTTTTGCTGTCCCAGACTGGCCTGCCACTGACTGGCGGACAGTTTAAAGGTGTCCATGCGGTACTTCGTGTAGATCAGGCGTCCAAACGGTGATCCTTTGAGCATATTGGACTTACTGCTTAGTTCCTTGGCTATGTGTACCTTTTGTGCTTCTTGTGCTGCTTTGAAGCACTGATCCAGCACACGAGAGCCATGTCGTGTGATGGCCAGATCCACATAGAAGCCATCTAACTGGCGAATGAGACGTTCACGGGACTTCTCGCCAATGTATTTACTCTGCAAAAAGGCATCCACAATATGCGAACCATTTGGCGTGTTAAAGATTTGAGCCAACTGCTCGGCAGGCAGTTCCAGTATGCAGTTGACCAGAAAGATGGGCTTATTGAACTGCAGTATGTGCTGGGCAATCAGCGAGCCATGCAGATGCACAAATCCCGACTGATCAGCGGCGATCAGTTCGTGTGGTTTCAGCTTAACAAGACAGTTGAAAAACAGTTTGGACTTCTCCTTGTCACCGGTGACGTGTAGAGCGCTCTGAAGCGCCGCAATCATCTGTGCCTGCTTGGCACCCAGACGAAGGCAGGCACCAGACAGAGCGGATACCACGCCAGTGTAACCCATTTTAAGCAGCTGTTCTGTCTGTGGCTGCAGCTCATTAAAAACAGCCTCAAAGTCGGACGTCTCTTTCAGATGCTGTAGCAGACGCTGCACCGCAAAGTTGGTTTGTTGCTGTTGCGCCAGGTAAGCTATACGACCGCTGAAGAGCATGGCATAAAGTTGGGTCATCAGCTTGGCACCTGCGACACTCAGCAACGTCTCCAGCAAAATGACAGCACACTGGTAATGGAAGACTTTAGGCAGCACTACATTGGGTTCCGTATTGGACTTCTCTGCTTCCGTCTCCTCACTCTTTTTATTCATGTCCTGATCCTGATCTTCATTATCGTCATCGATTTCAATTTTAACCACCTTCTTGTCATCATCATCGCCGTCGGCGGCCTCCTCGTTTGGCTTTAGCAAACTTTGAGTTAAAATTTTCTTGCCAAAGTGCTTCAACATGCTCTTGTCTACAATGCTAAGGCATAAGCAGATAACCCCGAGTAAGGCGGAGGAGTGCTCCTGGTAGGGAAAGTCCACAAACTGCGGCCACATCTCCAGACGTTGAGGAAACTCCTTCATCACTTCATGCCATTCCTCAGGTACTGTGTACAGTTTCCGGTGCTTGGCCAGCTCCGCTCCACCTTTCTCAAAGGCAATCTTCGGTACATGTATGCCAACCAAACACAGTATGGCCGTACGCATAATATGTGTGGCGCATGAATCCCAGACAAAGTCCTCCAGATTGTTAAGCATAAATTTGGATATACGCAGCACAAATTGTCGGCAGTTTTCACGGTGGGCATCACTGAAATCGGTTTCCAAATTGTACTGCTCCTCGACTTGAGCTGCATCAGGTTTGGCTTTCTTGGCAACACCCGGCCCAGAGTCTTCAGACTGCTCCAGTGCTGCTGACTGTCCCATTCCACGTAGAAATGCTATTTCCAACATTTTCTGTAATACATGTGAGGCAAACCGGTCGGAGCATATGGGACGTAGGCTGTCGCCAAACTTTGTGAAGAAACGTTCCAGCTGTGCATCGTCCACAAACCCTATGAGGGACTCTATGGCCTTTGACACAATTTGATTGGACGATAAATGAATTTCCTTGTCAACTGTCTGCTCGAACACGTTGTTCGCCATGTTAACTGCAAAATTAAGGTTTAATAATGGTTTTTACAATGACTGCGTTTACCTACCTCGATCCTCTGCATCTTCGAAGCCAGCCTTCATGGCATCCAAAATGTTTATGAAGTAACTGAACTGATCGTCGTCGATATGTGTACCGCGTCCAAATATGCCCTGCTTGGCAAATCCTTTGGCATTGCGCATAAAGCGACTTCCCTTCTTTTTTGGTCTTTTCCGTTTTCCATTACTTTCCGCTTGCATGTTCGCTAATCAAGATTTTTAATTTAAATTACAAAATTCTTAACAACGTGCGCCTCGTCTAACACGCTTTACAATAATCAGCTGTATTATCGATTGTCGATTACAGAAAAACGATGGTTTTTAAACGATTAACGGCGTTGCCAGACCGTGCGTGTTTATTTGGCGGCGTCCATCACTAAAAATTTACAAACGCAAGCGTCGCATTCAATCAAACCGTTTAAAATGGAAGAAGAAAGAGATTTTCAATTTATTTTGCCATATAATAATGGAGATTTGCTTAATTCCCGCGGCGATCAATTCTACGTACAACAAATATATAATGCCAGTGAAATACCAGAACAATTACTGGGTAAGTAGTCAGCACCGGGTGAAATATTGTGGTCGCGCGCCTGGAATTCAAAACAAATGTCGACCAAATACAAGCCAACAAATTGTAAATAGTTTTTTTGGTTTGTTGCAGCATGTAAGACAAAGGTACACCAGCGGGATCCATTCTATATATTTGAGCACTTCGATACGTACTATTCAATAATAGAAACAAAGGGAAACGATGCCGCTGCTGTGCGAAATCTTATGCGCGCCTTTGATCTACTGTACCTCACAACGGACAAACTGGGCGGACAATTGGCACCACTGTTAAGCGGCAATGAGCCACCATCGACACAGGAACGTGGTCGGTATCTGAATCTCACCAAAATGACACTGTACCTGATGATCAACACAGTGAAGCGCATTGATGTCGTCGTTCAACAGGTGCTCAAGGAGCAGCAATTGAATCAGCAAAAAAAGCGCGGCAAACAGGCGGAGGTACTGGAACAGTATCCGGATTGGGATGCTAAGCGAGGCAAATTTCTGGTTCAGCTATATAATATCATGCAATATCAGTTGGAGAATCTCTGGAGTCCACCCGTTGCTGAGGAGAACTTTGTCACGTAAGTTTTGTTTGCAGCAAATCCCATTTTAATGCTAATAATTGTTTTAAATGCCGTAGCATGATCTGTGATATTTGTTACCGTACCTTGGAATTGGTGCCACAACGACCGGATAATCGGCATGTGATCGACACGCTCTTTCACATTTTTGGCATCGCCATTAAGCGTTACAATCATGCCATCACTTTCCCGGCACGCACTCTGCAGATCCTTCGAAGCACTGAACACGCCGCAACGACTGTGGCGAATGGAATTCTGCTGCTGCACGAGGAATACGGCATTACCACCTTGTTCTCCATATTGATGAAGGATATTGTCGAGGCCCTTGCACTGGACACATCGGATACTATAGTATCGCGAAACTTTTCCAATTTCCTTACCGAATTCTCGGGCATTGCACCCAAGCTGATGATACCACATCTGTCCAAGTTGGGAGACGAACTGCTCGGCTGCGAATCTCATGTGCTGCGCAACTGTGTGCTCCAGATCATGGGTGATGGTGTCGTTGGCGAGCTAACTTCTGAGGAACTTGACGAAGAAATGAAGGAAGCTCGCAACGAATTTCTCGACAGTATACTCGCCCATGTTAATGACATCTCAGCCCACGTGCGCTCAAAAGTGCTGCACATTTGGCATCATCTTAAGGAGCAACACGCGATACCACTAAGTTTTATAGTGCCAGTGCTGCGCGAGGCAATCTGTCGGCTGGAAGACAAGAGTTCGTTGGTTCGAAAGTCAGCCATACAATTGATCAAAGCTTTTCTGGAGAACAATCCGTATTCGGGAAAACTGACGCTTGAGGAGCTGATAAAGAAACACGAAAAGGAGGTACAAGTTATGGAGAAGTTGGATGAAGTTCTAATCGAGGAACGCAAAGAGGCCGAGGCTTTGAACGAGCAATGGGAGACAATTGTGCCAGAGCTTTTGATCATCATTGAGCAGAATATTAGAGAGTGTGAGTTTGAGTCTACAACATTATTAAACTTAAATCACTAAATCTTACATTTCTATCAGTTCCTGAGCTGCAATTTGACAAGGAGGAGGAGTATGATGCATTGGTCAACAAGATACTGCCCTTGCTGGTAGAGAAGAACTACAAAGACGCCATCGTCTTGGTGCGCAAAGCAGATTTTGTTGCGGGAAATCAGGGACTAAGGTGAGCAGTTCAAATCTTTAATTAAATATAAATATTTTAAAAACTTTTTTAATACTCTAGTCAATTACTAAAGCCGGAGGAGCGCTGCTTGTACTACTTGGCCCTGTTTAAAACATTTCTTAGTCTTTCCAAAGGCTGCAAAGATAGCGTAAGTTTGAATAATCTTCCAACCACAATACCAGCTCCTTTCCTAACCATTGTCTTTCCAATTTAGAGCGAGGAAATGCAGAAGCAAATCAAAACTGTGGAGTTTCTCAAAGACAGCATCGAGTTCTCGCACGCAGCGACTTCAGCCATGCCCAAAATGCTGGAAATGCTCATGTCCAAGACCAATACGGATGTCTTCGAGGCCGTGGACTTGTTTACCACAGGCTATCTCTTTGGCATACACGGCACCTTGGCTGGCATGCAGCGTATGTTGAATTTGGTTTGGTCTTCTGACAAGGAGAAACGAGATGCCGTCTCCAATGCGTATCGCAGAGTGCTCTTCACCACCGACATGACGGGAAGGGCACATGCCATTAAGGTGGTGCAAAATCTGTCCAAGTTTCTGTCGGAAGTCGAATATGGACACTACACAGCACTGGAAACGTTGATGGGCGAGTGGGTGGCTAGTGAACACATCGACGCACTTATAATCCAAGTGCTCTTCGAGCGTTTGACCTTAAAGCTGGAGGGCACCACCAAGGATGAGTCTCGATTGGCATTGCAGCTTTTAATTATGAGCTCACAAGTCAAGTCAACGATTGTTTCAGCGAATCGGGCGATCATCGAGGACATTGCGGTAGGAGAACGTGTGCAACAGGATCCTCGAATCTTCACAAGCTGCCTGCAGTTGCTGGTCAACGGCATCGATGCCAATAACAATAGCAAGTACTACAAGCGTTATGCCAGCGATGCCAAGTTTGTGCAGCAGATTACCAGCTTGTTTCTGGCCTTCTTCTTTCATCCACAACTGCCCGATTTCGATGGCCTGGCGATGAGTGTCTTTGAGTACTACTATCGCATGTGTCAAGCGCCGGATACGCTTGCCCAGCATATACTTAGCGAATTGCTGACACGTTTCAACGATCAGTGGCTGGTGTCGGAGGTCAAGAGTCAAGCGCCTGAAGAACCAGTTCTGACTCAAACCAACGACATTCCCTACTCCCAGTCGTTGCCTCTGTCCCAGGATCAAACTCAAGTGTTGTCCCAACCAGCTAATGGTCCAGTTCGTTTGCCAGTTTATTTAGTTTCCAGATTTGTGTTCTGCGTGGGCTTCATGACCATCAAGGAGATGATTTTCCTGGACATGGACGTGTACAATAACATGAAGTATCGCGAGGAACTAACGGCTCAGGAGGAGAAGAAGAACAAAAAGGATGGAGTGAATGCATTGCGCCGTCAAACCATGAATGTCTCCGCCATGGAGGTGCGTAAACGCCTCTCGGGTGTGGCCGCCGAACCGCAGCAGGAGCCCGACGATGATTTGGTGGGTGCCACCGCAGAGGACAACATTGCCGAGGAGATAAATGCCATCTGTGAGGACATACTGCTCTACAATCCCAACGCGCTGATGTCCAAGATCTATCCGATTATTATTGACATATGCAAGAGGCCGGGAGAGTATCGGGATCAGCAGTTACAGCAATCGGCAACATTAACGCTGGCCCGCCTGATGACCGTCTCCTCCAAGTTCTGTGAGACGAACATGTCCTTCCTCATGAACATCCTCAACCTGACTAAAAATATGAAAATCAAATGCAACACTGTCGTGGGCTTATCGGATTTAACCTTCCGTTTTCCCAACATTATTGAGCCCTGGACTGGACACTTCTACTCGCAGTTGCATGAGGAGGACACGGAACTGCGCCTGACTGCGGTCAAAATGCTTTCCCATCTGATATTGCACGAAATGATACGGGTCAAGGGACAGATTGCTGATCTGGCACTGTGCATTGTGGATGAGAGCGATGAGATTAGGAACATAACCCAACAGTTCTTCAAGGAAATTGCCAACAAGTCGAATATATTGTATAATGTGCTGCCCGACATCATCTCCAAGCTGGGCGACACTAATCTGCACCTAGAGGAGGAGAAATATCGCACAATTATGCGTTACATATTGGGTCTGATTCAGAAGGATCGGCAAATCGAGACGCTGGTGGAGAAGTTGTGTCTTCGCTTTCCCATTGCACGCACGGAGCGACAATGGCGGGACGTCGCCTACTGCCTCAGTCTGCTGACCTATAACGAGCGATCCGTGAAGAAACTGATAGACAACGTGCAGCACTTTAAGGACAAGGTGCAGGTGGATGAGGTCTATCAGTCCTTCAAGCTTATCATCAGCAGCACCTCCAAGTTGGCCAAACCGGAGCTAAAGGCGGTAGTCACTGAGTTTGAAACGCGTCTCAATGAATGCCTGCAGGTCACAGAGCCAGGAGAGAGTCCTCAACCAGATGGTGAGACGCGTGTCAGCAAGCCAGCAAAGAACGCCAGGCCATCAACCAAAGCACAACGTGGACGCGCAGCTGGCAAGAATACTACAGTCAGACGTCGTCAAGGTGCACGACAGGAATCCAGTTCAGAAGAGGAGAGCTCCGAGGAGGAAGAGGTCGCCACTTCTCGCCGTCAGGCGACGCAGCAGCGGAAACCACAGAAAAAAAACCAAGTTCCCTCCGATTCCGAATCCAGTGAGGAATCCGATTCGGAACCAATGCCACCACCCAAGAACCAATCCAGAAAAGCACGCAAATGATATCACCTGATGCTTTTATATACACTTTTCTATACTATATTTAATTTAAATTTTATATACAATAAAAACTTTTACATCTGGAAATGTTGAAAGATTTGGAACTGGAAGACAATGAAGGCACATGCACACACACACACACACACTCACACTCACACCTCTGATTTCTTTGATGCACTAATCCGCTTTGTGACAATTCATAAATTCCTATTGAGTTCCCGTTTACCATGTGTCTATTATGTTTTGAACATCGTTTAATTGTAATCCCCTTATATTGTCACTTTCGTGGAACCAGTTCGAGTTCATGTTCACCTTTGTAGGCGTTCTTAGGCCTCCAAGGCAGGTAGACAGCTCAGATTTGTTCTCAGGTTTTATTTCGAGTGATCTTTTTAATGACCATTGATTTATTGCTAGTAGAAATAATAAAACTTAAAGTATATTATTTTCTCATTTCATTCATTTTCATGAACAAGTTCCTCAAAAAATTATAAATCGTTCAAATATTCTTTCTCTTCTACTTTCAAATATTAAAGTTAACAATTTAAGGCCGTTAATTAAATTATCAGCAAAACAAGTACGCCCCGCTAGATAAAAGAAGTCAAAATATTTTGTAACCAGATACAAATGCACAGACTCAATCAGTGACGCAGTCCCCAGTCAGACACGTGTGCGCAGCCCTGGCAACCCTGGGGGTGGTTAGAAGGCGGCATTGCGGCAGCGATGGCGACGTCTTCGTCAGTGTTGACAGAATTTCTCAAGCTAGATTAATAAAAACAATACAAGCCATAACTCTTTCTCTGCTTTCAGTTTGTTTAGTTTGAATTTTCAATTCTAAATCTGCTGAAAGTTCTGTTCGCTTGGCATTACAGCTGGAATATGCAAATCCCCAGTTGAATTCTCAGGCGAAAAGAAATCCACAGTAAGATACAACAGAATTTACAAGAGCCCTGTTTAACTAAAATAATTTTGTGCATAGCGAGCAGCTGTTAATTCTGTTTAACTGGTATTTCTGTTAAAATATGTGGGCACTGCAGATCGCAGCGGTCAAGCAAAAAAAAATCCGCGAAAGGCTAAAATCGAAGAATTCTTTGTGTGAAACACCAGGCGATCAGAATCAGCAGCAAGCGACATTAATGTTAATTCAATGTTAATGTTAAGTCAATGTTAATGTTAATGATAATTAATGTTAATGTAAATTCACTGTTAAAGCTAATGACAATTTATGTTAACTCAATGTTAACGTTAATGATGATTAATGTTAATTCAATGTTAATGTTAATGATAACTAATGTTAATTCAATGTTAATGTTAAGTCAATGTTAATGTTAAATAATATTTGTGAAAGGCTAAAATCGAAGATTTTTATGTGTGAAACACCAGGCGATCAGAATCAGCAGCAAGCGACAGACTGTAATTTAAATACAATTACAGAGAGTAGAGTGCGGGAGCGTAAGTAAACAGTAAACAGAGATGGCTCCTTGTTAGCGCCATAGATGACAGCGAACAATCACACAAACCGTTCGTGCGCTCTGCTGGCGTCCGCGAACATTCACACAAACAGAGGCAGGGATCTCTGAGCGCAACTAGAATATAGAGCGGGTGTCTAAGAGTGTGTGTGTTAGAGACGGCAGCGAACAATCACACAAACCGTTCGTGCGCTCTGCTGGCGTCCGCGAACATTCACACAAACAGAGGCAGGGATCTCTGAGCGCAACTAGAATATAGAGCGGGTGTCTAAGAGTGTGTGTGTTAGAGACGGCAGCGAACAATCACACAAACCGTTTGTGCTCCCTGCTGGCGTCCGCGAACAATCACACAAACAGCGGCAGGGATCTCTGAGCGCAACTAGAATATAGAGCGGGTGTCTAAGAGTGTGTGTGTTAGAGACGGCAGCGAACAATCACACAAACCGTTCGAGCGCTCTGCTGGAGTCCGCGAACAATCATACAAACAGCGCCAGGGATCTCTGAGCGCAACTAAAATATAGAGCGGGTGTCTAAGAGTGTGTGTGTTAGAGACGCCAGCGAACAATCACACAAACCGTTCGTGCGCTCTGCTGGCGTCCGCGAACAATCACACAAACAGCGGCAGGGATCTCTGAGCGCAAGTAGCGCAGAGAGTGGGAGCCTGCTTAAGCTAGCTATAACGCTTTCGACAAACTTAATAGACCCCTCTTCTCTTTTTTAGAGTACGGGGTCTAAAAACCTGAGGAATATATGGTATCTTACTGTGGGTTTTTTTTTGTCTGTTATTTGAGCTATTTAGCTATATATACTAGCTAAATAGACAGGCGATTTTTACTTTCTACGGTTTAAAAATAAAGTTATTATATTAAATAATTCATGTTGAAAAATTCTCTACAAATAAACAGCTATAAAATAGCTAAACTGACAACACTTACCTTCTCTTAGTCCGCAACACACACACAACTACAGTATCAATCAGCAAATCAACGAAAGTTGTTAAAAAAAAATCTGCCAGCCAGTCAGAGCAGAGCCAACCCCATGGGCAAACTGTAGCCTAGATAATCTCTGTAGTTGTGCTTTTGCGTTGCTCTGTCTGGTTGCCAAGTCGAGAGCAGCGTTGCCAGGTGGTTTTAAGAGAGGTCCACCGTCAGGGAGACAGACGTTTGGTGCCATTAACATGCTCATTACAAGCGTCGCGACTGTGACGTGAGCATGGAATGAGAAATGAAGAGAGAGGCGCGTGTGTTGTTCGTGGGACGTGGAAATGAAACGTGTGTGAGACGCACGCGCGCCCATTCAGACGCCGCCGCTGTGAACTGAGCCCATTAGCATTAGCGGGTTTTAGCTGTCGCCGCGGATTAGTGACGTCTGCTCAATGTTGTGGTCAGATTTTGGCTAATGGCTGTAATATGCCCACTGTACTGTATGTACTGACAGGTGATAATTACAGGTGGTTTTAATAAAAATAAACATGGTGGTCTTTAAATAATAATCATCTAATATATTTGTATTTTTCATATATTTATATATAATAATTATAATTAAATTGAAAATAATTTAATAGAATTTATATGTATAATTTTTGCACATTTCAATTTGATTTGTATACGTGGTCGAGAAGAGTTCAGTTAACTGCTTACATTTAAATATTATAGTGTAAGTAGATATATTTTAGATTCTTAGTTTCCCGTTCCCTAACCGACCACTTAAGAACTAAAGCCTAGCTATTTACACAGATCAATGTTGTTCAAATAATCCTTTCTTCTTTCTTTCTATTTTGTTGCATTCAATTATCAAAAGCTTGGGCTGCACTGCTCTAACATGTTCTCGGTTTATGTGTCTATCTTGCTCTATCTTTTCATATACACTTATGCTCATAAAATTAAGTCACTGAATTTTACCAAATCATTTTTGGTTATTTATAAGTAAACCAATATTACTTTTTGAAGCTCGATAATTTGGACAAGAAATTTTTCACAAATTGCAAAACCCTTTGAAAGGCCAAATTAGTTTTGGCCATGTAAAGAGTCTTCGCTTCACATAATCGACTTAATTGTATGAGCATTGGTGTACACGCATATGCACATGTAGAAAAAAATGCCATGTTTTGTTGTTGTCTTCAGAAGTAAAAGCTTTCCGGATGCTGCTGCTGTTGCTGGCTGCGCTGCTGACGTTGACGCAGCGTCGGTGGCCATTCACACGGCATGCTGTTGTTGCTGTTGCTGCTGGCGACAGCAGCAGCCTCCAACTAGAATCATAAGTGCTGATATTCGCCCATATCGTACATGGGCATGGCACCCATCACGCTATGCAGATGCGAGTAGGCGACGGCGGCAGAGAGCGGCGGCATTTGGGAAGCGGCTACAGCGACTGCTGCAGCTGCTGCGCTGTTCTTGCTCGCTGCTGACGTTGTGCTAGCCGCGTGCTGCTGATGCTGATGATGCTGCAGACTGTGCTCGGCAGCAACATGCTGCAATTGCTGCTGATGTTGGTGCTGATGCAAACTGTTGCTATTGCCATTGCTGTTGTTATTATTAATGTTGTTATTATTGTTGTTGCTACTGCTGCTAGGCGACTGCTGCTGCTGCTGTGAGTGATGTGAATGATGCGGGGCAGCGGCATGTTGCTGTTGTGCGCTTTGACTGGAAAGCATGTTTCCCTCCATTTCCGAATCGCTCGACGAGTCCAAGTGTTGCTTGTCCGTGGAACCGCTAAAAAGAAAAAGAAAAGGCAAGAAAACATTAGTTTATGTTAAAGTATAACACAACAATTAAATAACTCCCTCTCACTTTTGTTATTGCTTAGGATAACATAACACTCTTTCTGTTATACAGAACCAATGCAGTTCTCTTCACGCGCTCTCTTCCATGCACTCCATCCCCACACTTTTCTCACACTCTCTCCCCTTCCCCTGCAGAGTAACTGTTTGCTGCTGGCTCCAAACAGATGTTAGAGCCGTCAGCATCGTTTAAATTAAAATGTGTCAATTGCTGCAACTAATTTACTGCTGTCAGCAAGAGCACCAACAATAATAATAACAACCACACGCCTCACTTTTATATAAATATATTTATAAACAAATGACAAATGACAGGGCGGGCAATTGAAAATAAAACCGGAAGGAAATTGTCTGCTTGAATATTTTTACTCCCAACTCTAGTATTTCTATAAATGGTTTCAGTTTCAGCCGCCGCTGTTGTGTGCTAGAGCAGTACAACACGTACAAAAGGTGTTGCTGGGTTCACGCACACCCACAAATGAACATATTAAAACGAAATACACAAAAATACACACATACATAAGAAGTTGAGAGAGGAACAGCTCAGTGCATTCCCCCAGAGCGCCGTCGCATCTGATTTCGGTTATTTGAGCTGCGCATTGTGTATGTGAGTGTGAGTATACGTGTTTGTGTTTGCGTATGAGTCGCTCTCACTCGCACCTTTGATCGAAAGTTAAGCAGCTTGACTTTTATTATTTGCGGCTGATTCTGTAAATGACTTTCAAGTGTCGTTTTTATCGCCACTGTTTTGCTGGGGTGGAAGCGAGACACTCGCTGCCTGTTCGCCCCAGTTCCACACGCACCGTTGGGAATTGAAACATGAAGAGAGCAACACACACACATAAATACAGGCATAGTACATGCAAACATACTTATACACACTTCGGCTTCAGCTTGTTCTCTCTGTTGATGTGTTGTTCAATTTGTTAGTGCTAAACTGTCCTGACATTTTAATGGCTAATTCACTGACAATTGCGATAACAACAGCAACATCCACTGCAGGCCCATTTGAAATTCGAGCAACTTACACATTATCGGCCCAGTGCGAGTGCGTTAATCTTAATCTTGCAAAGCAGACAGCGGCTTAGTCGAGAACCAGTTAAAAAATAAATAACCAAAAATTGATGACAACGACAACGAACATGCGACAGTGGAGGGAGGCAACAAGGGTCCACGGCCAAGCAAAACATTTAAGCGCACACTCGACAAATTTGTAGCCAAAGATCATTGGAAACGATCTGCCAGATCAGCCAGCTTCTCTCACGCTCCCACCCCACCGCAATACTTGTCGCTTGGCCTGACCCATTACCAATCCGTTCCCCCCATTCCCATGCACACTCTTCGATTCCCCCCATTCCGTGCAAGTTATTTGCTGACTCGCACGCAATTCAATCCGAGCCTGTTGACCAGTGCGACCGCGACCGCGACCACGACAACGGCCACATAGGGAGTCGCAGTCGCAATCTCGTAATCTCAGATTCAGATTCGGATTCTGATTCAAATGCAGTTGCAGACTTGACGGCATCGCGAATGAGCAGCCAGCTGTTTTGTTATTGGCGGTAATCGTGTAATTGTAGATTCCACGCGCAGTTGCCACTTGCAGCGCTTCATAATTGCCATGCTGTTCATTTTTTCTCTTCTACCTCTACCTCTTCTTCATCTTCTGGTTCTTCTTCTACTTCATTTTGCTCCTTTGCGGATCTGGTGACTTAAGCGAACACTTGGGCTGCCACTTTGGGGGTGGCCTTGTTATTGAAATATAAATACTTCGGAGGCTACGTGGGTGTTAATCATCCAAAAAGGGATTCTATTGTTCCCGAAAATATTGTAGCTTCTTGTAAAGTCGGTAAAGCAACGTTATGTTCTACTTTGCTAGGATTCAAATTATAATATAAATTTTAATGTTTTTTTAAGTAACGAAAAATTAATTTTTACTTTAATTTCAGCATTTTACTGCCTTTTATTTCCACATTTTTATATTTTTGTGGCAAACTGACTTGACAAACAAAATCGATAATGGAACCGAAAAGGAGAAAGAGCAAAAAACCCGCCCAAAAATGAGTGCAAACATCTGAGGGATCTATGGGCAAACAGGCTGAGCAAACAAGAAGCTAACCTCAAATCGAGCAATGGCTGAAATGTTTAAGCCCGTCCCACACACCCCTACCTACCGCCCCCGCTTCCTCCTCTCTTCAGTCAGCAGTCAGTCGAGCGAGGCAAAAGTGGGGAGCAAACAAAGGGCATCAGCATATAAACAATGATATCAAATTACCAGAATTTCATAGTTGTTGGCTTTGTTGCTGCTCGTCGCTGTTCGCTGCTGTCTTTGGCTTACTGCAACACTTATTAACACGGCCATAAACAGGGGCAAAAGAGAAACAAAGAGAGAGAGGAAGGGAAAAAATGAAGAGAGTAAAGTGGTAGAGAAAGGGACAGCGAAAAAGGCCAGCTTTGAAGGCATGTACTCATACTCATATCTCTATATACTTAACAGAGCTGCGATTAAATCGATAACAACCTCGATAAGTTCGATAAATTTGTAGAAAAAGTCGATGTTTTTGAACTGTGAATAATAAAAACTACCAGAAATCATAAAATGTTTTTTTTTTTTAAGTGTCACTGACTAACTGATCATCGCCACGACGAAATGGACGGAGGGTATGAAGTTGAACTTCAGAAAAAAAACAATAAAAAGTTTAAATTTCTATATAAAATAAGTGTTGTGTTGATTTTTGTATCTGTAATGTATTAACATTTCTTATCTTTACTACTTTTTTTTTCTTTTTTAGCTTTTTATAAAAATAATTAATTAATTTGTATATTAACTGGTAGTGTTTAAAATTTATATATTTTTTTACTGTTTAGACCTACGATAAATAAATGAAAATTAAATGTTTCTTTTTCTTTTATAAAATTCTGCACTAAAAATATTTTTATTTTATTTTAAATTGAATTTAATTTAACTGGTAAATATTTAATTTGTTTATAAATCGATTCAAGCTTTGTTTTACACTTTTAGTTATTCCTCTTTTCTCTTCTACTTTTCAACTGATTGCCTTATAAAAATTTTTTAAGTCTTCAATTTGGCTGCTCCTCCTTCCCCAAGGACACTAGCGCAATACTTCCAATGTCACATAAAGTTTATATAACAGATAACAAAAACAACAACAAGCGCAACTTGACCATGTCTGGCTAAGACTTATTTGGGCTCAGTATGTGTGTGTGAGTGTGTGTGGTCCCGAGCTAAAGGTTTTCTGGACTTTTTGGTTTCTGTTCATTGAGGAGGAATTAATTTTTACTTGTTTGCTCAATTGATTTTTTACCTTGGTCACTTTTTTTTCCCGCTTTTTCTTGTTGTTGTTGCTGATTATTGGAGCTGCATTAAGCAGATTCATTAGCTTGGCAATAATGCATGATCGGATTATGTTTGGGGAACGGATTTGGTTTTTGGGTTTGGCGAACTGAGAACTGCGAACTGCGAACTGAGATTTGTGAATCCGTTCAGTTAAATTACCAGAAGATGGCACTAGTAGAACTTCCCTCTCTAGCAACAGAAAGAGTATTCAAGGGAGCATTGAACACTTGTAGGGTATCTTAGGGTCTTAGGGTATCGTGCAACCGATCTCCACTCTGATGCAATTAAAAACCAACAAAATTATTAAAAATCTGTCAAAACACAGTGAAGCCTGCATAAAAAGCGACACACGCCAACAAAATAATACAAGACATAACATAAAATATTTTATAACGATGACTTTTTGGTTAATCGTTACGATCTACACGGAAATCGAAGATAAAGACGAAGAGAGGAGAGTGGGAATGGGAAGGGGTAGAATGAAATCGAAAGTGAACATACTAGTAGACAATGGAACAATGCATAGGTAGGACTCGACTAAAACTAGTGAAAAAAGGTATAGACTGCAGAAGACCCTGAACTAACTAAAACTCAAAAGTTGTTATCTGATCGTCACTAAATTAAATGAGGTTAGAAAAGTATTTACCTCAAGAATAAAAAAGGTTAAACAAATTTAAATCTCTAGTCTTAGGCATCTACTCAAGTATATCTGTGCTTTATATGCCCCTTGTAATATTTTTACAGGGTCAAACTAGGCAAAGAGCATATAAAAAAAGAGAAGTTCGAACTGAACCCGCAACAAGGCTTAAACAAACAACAACACATCATACAACACCACACACTCCACACACCACACACTGCACACTGCACACCACACACATGCGTAAATTAAATGATAATTTATGATCAACACCTTTTCAGATACTTCTCGTGGCTCCCCCAATGTTATCGATCTGGGTTTTATACGAATCCCAGGCTCAGTCGCAGGCCGGGGCACCGTTTAGCTGGGTGTCCTGCTGGGCACACGTCTCGAGATTTGTGTAGCGATCGCGCAATGCGATAACTCAACCTGTTCCCCGATTCTCTGATTCTCTGACTCTCTGATTCCCCGGTTAGCTGGTTAGCTGCTTAACCTGGTCTTCGATCGATCGTGATCCCAACTAACCAACTTGGAGCTGAGCTCAGTGTGTTTAGACCCTGTACTTAAGAATGTAATAGGGTATAACAGACAGAAAATGAAAATAGTATCTTATTATTAACTATAAATTATACAAGTTTTTTTTTATTTATTTTTTTGTAGTACAGGGACTTTACCAGTCTTGTCGCCCTTATGTAGCCTTTGCCACTAGTTTGTTTTTGAAACAGCGTTTCATTTTTCCCAACTGTCTGTGTGTGTGTGTGTGTGTGTGTGTGGCTTGGTGTGTGAATGTTTATTTGTTTTTACGATTTATTGGCTTATAATTTTTATTAGCAATGGAATTTCTTGGAAATCCTGCAGCCATCTACCATATGATGTGTCGTTGTGCTGCGACAAGGGACCCCACCGCTGTTCCCCACTCCCAGGGCTACCGGCTGTTTCCTAGATGCCTCCACAAACTTATCGGGAATCGATAAGCCACAAAACAGCTGATGCTTGATCTTTTAGCTGATGGAGTTTGATTTAAAATTGATACATTATCGGATATTTCACTTGACCAATGAACTTGTTGTACTCCACAAACGGTTTTTATTTTTGTGTTTAAGCCTTAACACTTTTTAAGACCTTAAGCGGCTTAGAGCAGTCTAGCTGCAGAGGTAAACTTCAACTTGTTTCAAGTGAAGCCCTAGAAATTCCAACATTGGCATTGAGAAATGTGTCAGAGGAGACCGGAGAGTGAGTGTAAGAGGGGAAAGAGAGGGTGAAGCGGTGGGGGCAATCCGACAGCAATAAAGTGATCCACATAGAGTGCAGTCTAATTATAGTTCAGGCAAATCACTTGACACGGGGCCACCCGATAAGTGAGCCACCCTACTCCAAAAACCAGAGAGCAAACAACAGAAAAGAAGAGAGAGAAGTAGAGTGGGAGAGTGCTAAAGCGCCTTCGATTGAGGCCTCAGTTCCATACCGGTCCATCATCACCAACGACATCATTATCAACGCCATCAGTGGCAGCTAACTCAACTGACAATGCGTCACGGAACTCCAGAAACGGGAACGGACGAGTAGCAGACCTACATATAAACAAACACACACACATACTGTACAGGAAGAGAGAGACAGCGTTGTACATACACACACTCACATGCAACACACAAAAGCGTGACAGAGACGGCCAAAAGCGCAAAATACATAATAATAAAAACAGAATGTACAATAAAACGAATAAAAATGAATAACGCTCTGCGACGACGGCAACGACGTCAGCGTCGGTGACGGGACTAGCGACGGCGCTGAGGCGAACGAATAAAGAACACACGCACATTTTGTGGTAACCTGATACTCTTTCCAGCTACCCTCCAGCCAACCGTGGCATTCGACGAACTCAAACTCGAATGCAAACGCAAAAACGATGAGCCCTGAGCAGCCAGAGATCGACACACACACAGCGTTTCACACACACATACACAAGCATGCACACATTAAGAGAAATGAGCATCGAGACAACGGACATCGACTGAGACCGCGGCTGAGACTTAGACTGCGGCTGGGGGGGAGTTTGGCATTGGAACTGGAACTCTCCTACTCTCTTCTCTCTGTCGCTCTCACTGCTGCTATTTTCAATGTTTTTTTTTATGCTGGAGTTCTTGCAATTGCTTTTCTTTCTGACTATGATGAAGGTGCTCTAACTGTTTGCTGCCCAAAAATTCTTATACTTCTCAACTGTCAATCGTTTTCTTTATTCTGTCAGTCAATTCGCAATCATTCAAGTTCTTAATAATGCTAAGAATAGGTTCTATAATTTGGCTATATAATGCAAAAATTACGGAGAATATTATGGTGTCTATGGAGCGGGCAAATTGTATTAAAATTAAAACTAATGCTTGATTAAAAGTTGAGGTTTTAAAGTTAGAATAAAAGATATAGATATTTTTTAAAATCGAGAATTAATGGCATTTATATATAAAATCCAACAAATTTAAGAAAAGAAACTCTGATGGTAATCGTAGACTTAAGTAAGTTTTAAAGCATGTTTTCTAATTGGTAGATTAAAATAATTTTTTAATCCCTTTCCAGTCATTATTTATTTAATATTTAAGTTTCTGAAATATTTAAAAATTATTTTAAATTCGCTACTTTTTATATTCTTTTCTTTTACAATTCTATATTGGATTTCCTGCAAACTTTTTAGCCCTCCAAATCTATTACTTAGTAGCAGGCATTTAAAAATAATTCAGACAACTAAATTCTTTAAATACTTAAAAAAATTTAAATAAATTTTGGTGGGGAAATGCATAAGACCTGGAAGAAGCCGCTGCACAAGCGCAAAGTCGTGAGTTTGTCTTTACACCCGAGTCGTTTTCCAGCACTGATTTCCCTGGGGCTACACAGTGGGCAAGTATTTCGTGGGCGGGGCGCCTGGTGTACTATATGCAACCGCTTGTGGAGCACCTGTGCGATATTTGGCTACAACAACTGCCGTTTCCAACAATTTTAAAATTCGTTTACACCTGTGGCATGCTCTTCTTTATACTACTGCCGATTCTATATCCGATGATGGTGCTGGGATTATACTATGCCATTTTTCAGTATGTCGGGGAGAGGCACTTGGATATGGTTTTTCCACACAATTGGGATTTAATCAGTGCCGCGACTAATTTGTGGCACTTTCAGGTGACCAACAAGAAGTATCTGCTCTTTGTAACCATGTATATTGAACGATATCGTGTCATTATAACAGCATTATCATCCACGATCGACTATATGCGCATGGCATTGTGCCTGGTCTTCAACTAACTCGTTTCCTGTAGATACTGTATCTTTTGCATAAATTCATTTGGAACTTTTGTACAATGCTTGAATAAAACAGTTCTGACTAATCTAAATCGGTTTAAGTTCGATTTGTTTAAATCATATTTTAATAAAAAATTAATAGTTTTTCTGTGAATAATTAGGTACTAAGATAACAAGTTTTTGATAAGTAATATATACATTTTTATAAGTCTTTTTTTAGTTTTAGACAATCTAGATAGATTTTTAATTTAAAATTTAGTAATCTCTCTAAATTAAAAAGTTTTTATAGCAAATGTTGCTGTCAATTTAAGTTCAGAAACATTTTTTTAAGTCAACCAAAATTAACTTTTGATTTAAATCTAAAAATTTCTTTAAATGAATAAGTTTTATTTTTATAAAAAATAAACATTCTTAGTTTAGAACTAAAACTTTTTAATAAGAATACTTTTTTTTAAGAATTTCAATATTTTGTACATATTAAAAAGTTTTTTAAATTTTGATTAAATTAAATTTATGTCTAAAAAATATGATTATTTAATTTCTTTAAAAAGAAAAGTCTACGAAAATTATATATAATTTAAATTAAGCACAATTTTAACAAAAGGAACATGATAAAAGATACTTTTCGAGATACTTTGAAACTTTATTTAATTTGTGGTTAGTTCTATCAGATACTTTTATGGCAAAGAGTCACAACAATGGGCATATGCTGTGCATATACACATATACATATGTGTCTGTGTGTCTGTGCACATAGTGGAGGATTCACTGTACATACAAAAACAAAGAGCAAAACAAAATGAAAAGTTAAAGTAGCGCCGAACTGAACTGAGCTGAGTTGAGTTGAGTTGCGTTTGCTGCTCGAAGCGGCAACAGCCATAAACATATATCAGGTTACCAGCAACAACAACCACTACTACTACTACTACTACTATAGTAATAATAATAATAATAATAAAAAGCAGTGAGGACGCTACGTAGTGCAGAGCAAACTAACGTTGCCGCTGCCCATGTATCTGTGAGATACTTTTGTCAGCTATCTGTGTGTGTGTGTGTCTTGCGGTTGCTACGGCGGCCAATTTTTATTTTTATTACGACAATTTTTCGCTGTTATTATTGTTTTTATTTGGTGGCTGGCACAACGCGAATTGCGAATTTCAAGTCGCGTTTTTTCTGGCCTTTTGTAGTAACTGATATAGCGTTTAGGCTAATAGCAACTGGCTCAATGCAAAGATGCGATCGCGGTCAGCGGAAAATGCATTTTTCAGTGCCCACAAAGATTTTCCGAGCACTTTTCCTATGCACATTTTAAACTCTCATGTTTTTGGCCAATGTTTGCGCTTCACATGGGAAAAGTGACAGAAGGAGAGGGAAGATGTGTGCGAAAGGGATGGAAGGGGTCGAGCTGAAAGGATGTTGAATATTTGAAATGTTGCCTATCTGAATTTCGGCATCTGAGCAGCTCAAAAGGAAACCCAAAAGAGTTTTTCCAGCAAACAAATGTGTTTTCCTATTTGCTTAAGCGGAAATGCAGATGTTTTTGCCGCTCTCCCTCTCTGTCTCTCTCTCTCTCTCTCTGTTGTCCTTTGGCAAGGACTCTTTGCTCTTTGCTATTAGCCTTGGCTAGTGACCATGTCTGCCACACACATGACACAGCGCCTATGAAAACAAACAACAACAAAAACATTAACAACAATAACAAAATGTTAATGAATTTGTCAGCGACATTTTTCATATTTTACACAAAACATCTGAATTTTATAGTATAAGTAAATATATAGTTAAGTATAATACACATGTGTCCTTGACACTAATTATGCGTTACCCGTTACACCCCCACTCCCACTGTGGCTAACCGCATTTCGGCCTTGTTATAAAAGCCAAGTAAACGTCGTCAGTTTTTGTGTAATTCAAATTGAAATTGAAATCTTAATTCATATCGCACGCCTCGAAAATAATTCATAATAAATTTACAATTTATATGTGAACAAATATATATATATATATAGTTTATATAGTAGATAAATGAAATCTGTAGCGATTTACTTACTCTTTATGCTCGGCGGCGCGATCTCTTTGTCGGCGATTCTTGAACCAATTGGAAACCTGTAAAAATGTAAGAGAGAGAGAGTGAATTAAATAAGAGAGTGATACAAAGAGAGCGTAATGAATGTGCGCAAGTGAATGGCTAAAAATAGCCAAATGTATCAACTCAAATTTTGCTGTTTTCTATGATTAATGACATGCAATTAACTTGTACGAGTCCGAATAGTGAATTCTTTGAGAATTGCAAATGAAATATGTCAAATTCTCAGTTGAGTTGACATTGTGATCCGTGAACTGAATTCTGTTTTACCTGTGTCGTGGTCAGACCTGTCGCCTCAGCCAGGTCCCGCTTCTCTCGGGGCGAAGGATACGGATTGTGCGCATACCAGTCTCTCAGCACGGAACGGGACTTTTCCTATGGGGAAAGTAGTAGGGAAAAGTGGAGGAGTACGTTTAGTTTAAATAGTTTTTAAGTAAAAATAGTTAGTATTTAAAATTATGCATTTTTATTTATTTTAACTATCAAAAATTAAAATTTCTCTAAATTATTTGCAGTGAAAATTATTTCCAATGTGAAGTGAACTGCTTTTATTTATCTTCTAATAAATTTTGTAATTATTAATTTATCCCACTCCAGTATTTTACCCTTAAAAATAGCCTTTATTTCTCTTCTTCTTGTTACCATATGTTGTTGAGGTTTTTAATCAATTGAAAGCCCGCAGAGATAAAGCACAAGTGTAAACAGCGGGCACAACAAGGAGCAGATAGAAGGAAGGCGTTTCCCAGCACTTAACGTTGTAAGCTACGCTTCACACAGCAACACACATACATAGCAAATGTACGTGTGTGTGTGAACATTTCTACGATTTCGTTTTGTGCAAGCAAAACTAACGGAAGGAGCAACAATGCCCCGCACGCAAGAGTGAGAGGGGCATAGGTGTCTGTGGTACTCACCTTAAAACAGTAGCTCGTCTCTTCGCCATCCCAAATGGTGCGGGGCAATGGAAATTTACGACGTACACGATATTTGCCCACGGCACCCAAAGGTCTTCCGCGCAGTTTTTCGGCTTCCACGTAATGCGCTACAGTGAAAGAATTTTTCGGGTTAGTCCTGTGAACTGAATGCAATAGAGCGAAGGCAGGGAAAGGAGAAAGTGGAGAGTGGAGCTAAGACAGTGGGCAGAGGCGGATAGCGGGTAAGTGTGGAGAGCGAATTGTGGTGAGTGGGCATAGAACGGTGGGAAGAGTGGGGAGTGTATAGAAGTGTGGAGAGTAGTAAAAGTAAGAGAGTAGGGAATGGGAATGTTAAGAGTGTGAAGAATAGGAGTAACGGAACAGATGGGAGCGCGAAGAGTGGGAAATAAAGAGTGTAGAATACGATGGTGGTAATGGGCAACGAAAAGAGCAGTGAGGGGAATAAAGGGCGGTGGGTAGGGGAGTAAAAACACTACGTAAAGGTCAGTGTGCGGAAAAGGGACGGCGTTAAGTCTCACCTTTCAGCCACAGGGCCTGAAGCTTGGCGTGATTCTGTGCCGAGAAGTGATGGTGCTCGAGCAGTCGGTACAGCTCCTTGTACTGACCACGATGGAATGCGACGACCGCTTTGGCCTTCAGCACGGACTCGTTCAGTTGCAGTTTATCACATTGTGGCAGCGACCAAAGGAAGCGGCCCAGTCTTTCGATGTTCCCCGCCTGCTGCAGCACCTGTAATAAAAGGTAAATAGACACGTCATACCACAACCCCTTCCCCTCTCTGTAGCTGCAGCTGTACTCACCTCACACACACATGCCACCTGCTCCTGTGTGAAGCCAAAGCTGGGCAAAGTTTCGCGTCCGGCTGTGGTGACGCCTCCGCCACCTCCACCACCTCCGCCTGCAGCGCCATTGCTGCTGCTGTTTAGGTGCAGTCCAGTGGCCGACACGCCTCCATTGCCGCCCACAACGACTCCATTGTGCGTCAGCATATCGAGATTATTATTGTTGTTATTGCTTGTGCTATTATTATTGTTATTGTTATTATTGTTGTTGTTGTTATTGTGCAATGAAATCAGCGATCCGCTTAGCCCCGTGGGACTGTAGGGGGGCGTGTGACGGGCGGTGAGCACAGCAGCCGCATTGGCAGCAGCCAAGTCGTAGAAATCGGTGGCGGGATGTTGAAGCATGCTATCTCTCTCACACTTACTCTCTCTGGAGCAAAAACAATCCAGTCCAGGCAGGACTCTCTCGCTCTCCCTCACTCTCTCTCTCTTTCTGTCTCTGTATTCAATTTACTCTCTTAGCAGTTGAATAATCGTCAACTTAATCAGTTTGTACTGGAATTAATCCTGCTCATTTCATTCCTGGATTAATCCTAGTGGAAATTGTGCTGTCTTTGGTATTTGAGCGCTGCAAGTAAAAGGAAAATCGAGAAATTAATAAAGCATTATAATGGATTTGAAATTTGGAAATACTTAGAATAGAAGCTTATAGCAAAAATGGATGAAGCATGAGAAATCTCCTTTTGAAACTAGCGTTACAGTTATGTAAATTTCTAAGCAGAAGCTGGTATGTGGAGAGATCAGAGTCTGCTGAGTGGGAGGGGAAATGCGGCAATACAGTGCCAAAATAATTAAATAAAGAGAAGATTACTCAACGTATTCTACATAAGAACGTGTGGAGAGTGCAGAAAGTAAGAGAGTTGCGAATGGGAAAGTGGAGACTGGGGTTAGGTAAGTAGAACGAAGGGGAAATTAAATGTGTAGACTGCGATTACAATTCAGAAAGCTAATACCTCACTCTAGTGATAAAAAATTAGTTAAAATTGAAATAGTTTTAAAAAATAAATGTCTATTTTTGAAAAACAACTTAAAATACCTCTACCTATACGGTAATTTTCAAAATTGCAAAGGGAAATTCTTTTAACGATTCTAAAAGTGCAGTAACTAAAATGTATATCATAGAACTAAAAGAAATATGACTTAATCTTTTAAAAATATAGTTTCAAAGATTTATAGATCCCTAGTTTCCCAATGATGGCACCCCATTCGGTACAGTGATCTATGGCTAAAAGTATTTTCCCATTCGGGAGGCAATTACCTGCCGCTGCCTGTTAATTGGCAGCGATATTTCATATTTTTATTGCCATCATTTCTGGATGTTTTGTTTAGCATTAAGCGAACGATAATTGAGACAAATAAAACTGTTGAAATTGCCATTAAGTAAAGCTGAATAATTTACTTAATTTTCCCTCACTTATGTTAAACAAAACAAAAGTTAAAAAATAAAAACAAAGGGAAGAAAACACAAAAAGATTTCCACACAATTATGAAATATTAGCAGAACTCATTACACACCACTAGTGTGTGTGTGTGTGTGTGTGTGTTTGGACCCCATGTTGTCAAAGACGATTAGTCAATTGCTTAATTAGTTAATGGAACTAGCGCAGGTGTGCATTAGCTTAATACACTGCGATTATCAATTTTTTTTTCAATTTTTTCAAAACAGAAATAAACTTTTACACAATATTATTAAATGGGGCGAATGGTTTTCAAAATGTGTACAGAATGTTTCTAAAATTACCAAGCGACGCGCAGCTCTGCTTACAGGCGGGCAAGTGTATCTCTCAGATACTAAGATACTCAGATAGAATATCTGCGAAAGGTCATAGAAAGCAAACCCAATAGATTCAAGTAAGTTGCGGGGGCCCAACGCAAAGTTCTAGCTACATTTGTAGCTGTAGCTGTATCTGTATCTATATATATGTGTGTGTAGAGTAAATTTGAGCTGCAAGTTCTCCCCTTACCCAAAATGTGTAGATACAAATACACCTCTCGCGTATATGTTTTCAAAATCGAGGCAACTGCGCCGCAGCTATTCGAGATATTCTTGGATCTGTTTTCAATTTTCTCTGCCTCTCTCTCTCTCTTTCTCCCTCTCTCTTTCGCTTTCGCCCTCTTTCAGTCGCGGTGTGAGGCAGATTATATATACAAACGATTTCGTTGCTGTAACAAAAATACCAACGGGGCAAGTTGCTTCTTGAGTCATCGGCCTAGAACAGATCGCACCGATCTCATACCGATTTCTATCCCGATATACCCCTACATATATACATACATATATTTATATATATATATATATTTCTTTTTGCTTGGTTTCATGTTTGACGCAAGTAAACAAGCAACAAAAATTGCGAAGCGAATATTATTCAATTTCTTTCTACTTTTTTTTTGGAAACGAAATACGCTATACTTTTTCACCCAAAGTTTTCAATGTTTTTTATTTTATACAAAAATAAAATTAATTTTTAATTAATTTGTTAGACTCAAAAAAGTATGCAGTCACAACTAACATTTGATTAATTTAAAACAGCTCAAATAACAGTTTGTAAGCAATCTATCTGGCACTCAAATGAGATCGCTGATAGCTACACTGTGAGAAAAAGTTTAGTATTAAGCTCAAAACCCTTTAACTGGTATATTAAAGTAATTCTATATAATATCTATACAATTTCCTAAGCTAACACTTCAGATAACTTTATATAGCTTTAAAGAGCACACTGTAAAAAATTGGGAGAGGTAAAAATCTCATAAAAATGTACAAGGTCTAGCTGTAATCTGGAATTCTGCAGCTTAGTAGCCCATACTACAATTTTTGTCAATCTAAATAATAAACATAGCATTTTTAAAAGTGAGTACACTGAAAAAAATACTCGATTAATAAATTTACTAATAAAGAAACAAGCTAAAGTCGAGTAGCTGTAGCTAAACATTCCTTAGATATTTTTGTAACAGTCTTCAATATATAAATTCGAAAATAAATACACTGGGAAAAATTCTGATCAGACCAAAAAACTATCTAAAATGAAGTATTCTGTTCTCAATTTTACTACCACATTTTCTTTTCATGTTATCTATATAAAGTACATTTTTCTCCAAGTGTACTACCATTCTAAAAATCAATTCGAATATGGGTACACTGCCAAAAAATAGCTAAAGATAAGATGAAGCATTCTGTCGACAACTTTACTATCACATACACTTTTGATGTTATCTAATTAAAGTAAATTTTTTCTCTCAGTGTAACACCGTTAAAAAATCCATTCTAAAATAAGTACACTGCCAAAAACTCTAATCATTTCCCAAAAAAAATCCTAGCTAAAAATAAACATTCTGTTCACAATTTTACTACCACATTTACCCCATTTTTTCTCTCAGTGTACTACCAAATGTCTCAAAAGTCAGTTTGACCCGCTTTAAAATATATTTATTTATTTATGTGGCAAATAAAGTAGCACATAGATACGATCCGTAAGTTAATGACACCTCCAAACACTGAAAATCAGTTCAAATCATTCGCATTCAAGCAGATGCGACACAGCAGCAAACGCTGAGATACTTTATCTGATGGGTTGTGGTGCTGCTGCTGCGACTGCTGCTGTTGGTCTATACATTTTGTTAGTTCGCCTCTTCGTTAACTTAAAACTGTATTTAATTTATTTTCAGCTCGACTTACACATTCTTAATTTACTCGCGTCGAACGTGTTATCTGTCAGATAGTCGTTGTCTTGCTCTTCCTCCACTGTTTCTTCTGTTTGCCCATTGTCTATTGCCAAGTAGGTGTGTGTGTGTGTGTGTGTGTATCTGTGTGTGCTTGACTTTTATAAGCTTTTAATTTGAGTGTTATTGTTATATTGTCTTCGCTTGTTTTAGTTGCCTGTCAATTTAACTGCATGCGGGAGCGTGCCTCTCTCCCTCCCTCTCTTTCCCCTCCTTCTTACCCCTCCGCTACCTTTCTCCACTTGTTTATAGAGTTGTCTCCGCTGTTTTGTTAACCAAATCACATTAAATCAAATCAAATCGCATCTTTTGTTGCCTTCGCCCAATTAGTTTCTAATTAAAGTCGCTTGTAATTAAAATGTTTTCGATTTTTGGAATTTTTCTCCTTTTCAATTTACGGCGTATTTGCAGTGAAACTTGAGATGCGCTTACCTACAAAAAAAGATACATTCTACCTGTTGCTCAATCTCAGGCTCAAGTTTTGTTTAAATTAGTTTATAGTATGTAGATATGCTGCATCAATCGAGCTACTATATCTAATTGGAAACTATAAGAGCTGAAGATTAAGCTTTCTACTGCACGCTGATCAAATTTGTTTGAAAAAGATCACAAATTCTTGGGTTACTTTGGCCAATTTAGAAACATTCTGTTAATGTTTAGTTTTAGTTAAATGATTACAAACATAAGTAAATAATCGATTTAAAAACTTGATGCTTCTTAAAGATATCTCTATTAAATTTATAAAATTATATGTATGCTAACTTATTTACTGTAATCAGTGCACCATACCACAAAGATTCCACAAACAAAAAGGACTAAACATATATTATATATTTTATTTATTTTATTCTAGATATTTCAAGTGATTTAAACATTTACCATTATCTTTTTCTGGTTTACTACATTACAATAGTCTCCATAGAAATAATACTTTGTAATCCATTGACTTGTATGATAAACTTTTCTGCTCCTGGTAATATCTTAATTAAAATAAAAAGTTGTTTATTTGGCATAAGGTTTAGTAAGTAAACCTAACTTTACCGGAAGGAGAATACTGTATCGAATAGTTTGGATAGCGATAATAATAATAACAATAATAATAATAAAAAATCAAAGGTAAGTAACAAGTTATTTCTTTAAAAGATATGTTATAAATTAAATTGTATATGTGTTATAAAATTTACTGAAATCAGACAACTAAACTTTGCTTATATTTGAAATATCCAACTAATAATTTATGTATTTCCTATTATATTTTAAGTACTAGACCGCCACTCTTTTAGTCAAACAATAAATAGTAAATGTGAATGTGGGAATAAATCGTTTTAAATTCAAAGTTTTGCTAAAAATACTTTTTTTTTATGTTATGACTCCAACTTACACTTGAAGCAAGTCCTCTGCTAAGCAGCAGGGTCTTTCACAGTCTATAAACTACTTAACTATACAATTGGTTAGTTTATGTCTAACGTTAGCGACTTTGAGAGCTTGAGCTTTGAAACTAAACTGATGCGGACTCGTGATCGGCCAAGGTCTGGACTCAATCAAAGTCGCTGCTATCGAGTGCAGTCTATGGATTAAGGCGGTACCATCCAAAGCACAGTGAACAGAGACCGGAGTGCGTAGAGCGGAGACCGAGGACTGTTTTTGAACCCGCTGAAAGCTGAAAACGAAATTATCTGCAGTTGTGTCTGTGTTTACTTAATGTAATCGACAAATTCAACAATTGCAATTCCGATTCCCCTTTCCACTCCCATTCCCCTTCCCATTCCCATTTGAAGCTGTTGTTGCACATTTTCTTCATTTCCATTGAAGTAAACAATCGGTAAAAGTCGCTTACTAATCAACTGGTTGCACTCGTATCTGTCAGATACATTTTTTTTATTGCATTTCGCTATTTAATTGCCAGCTGTAAACGGATTGAAAAAGCCAAATATCTAATGAATGAAATTTGTCAACGTAACGTTCTGGGCTGCGTTCGCTGGGGCGTGGCCGAAAAAACACAAAAAAAAATGTATCTCAAAAATGCAAAACCCCCAGAAATGTATCTGAGTCTTAAAGTGTGCACTACATTGAATGAGTTCTCGAGTGCGCACTTTTTGCTGTTTTTCACATTTAAATTGACCAAACAACCGCTCGGCGATTTGTATCTTTTCTTTCGCAACTGCACTGAAACTGCACGCAAATTAAGGCAAAAAACTCAACGGCAAAATGCGTAAAATGATCAAAGCAACAATTGTCATGCTAACGTATTATGAATTATGCCGGCAACTTTGTTGGCCATTTAATGAACTGAAGTTGCGTTAGAGATACGCGTACGCGTGTATCTGACGGATACACGCTGCCAAACTGCGCCCATTTCTAAACTATTTAAATGACTAAAAAACACGCGTCAGCTCATAAATTAATATTCAGTTAAAACGTTCTGAGTGTGAAATGCTAACGCGTCTAAATCAAATAACGTAAAATGAGAAATATTAATAAATTACACTGCAAAAAGTTGGGGGAATGTGGTGGCAGGCAAAAGTAAATTAATTGGAAATCTAGAACTACACTGTAAATATTTCAGGCGATTACTATGATGGGTAAAATATTAACTACATTTCAAATGATATAATAATAATAATGTAAAAAAAAAAATATTCGGTCAACAAAAACAACATAAATAATTATTATTTATATATTAAAATATTTAATTATTAAAAATCAACAGTAGTAGGAAAAGTCAATAGTAGAAAAAAAGTTTGTTTTCTTTGATATATTAATTAATTAAAATAAAAAAGAATTATTTTTAGTTTACAAAAATTTTTAATTTGAGTAATTTACTGAAATCGGACAAGTATGTTATAAAGCTGCTTTATAAATAATATTTTAAAACTCAATAAATATTATACATTTATTTTTTCAATAAGTAATTATTATTTAACCACTAACTTCATGATAAAATAATATTTTTAGTAGTTTTTTAACAGAGAACCCAGAATTTGTATGCACTCATTTTAGTTTTTTTAATATCTTTTTTTACTGTGTAGTCAAACTTTGAAACGACAACTGTTTGACACCCACACAAAGAAAACTTTTACCAAATGACAACGCAAACAACAACAAACAAATAACTACAACAACAACAACAACAACAACAAAAGCTAAAGCTAAAGAGTCTGTAGTTCATAATTTTCGCATTTCTAAACACAAATTTTGCATGATAAAACGAATTTTTCTAAATAAACAATGGCAGCGTCAGGAAAGTATCTCACGGCTACCACAGACACTCTCTTGCTTTCTCTTTTTCTCTCACACTCTCTCCCCTCTCCCTCTAGCTCTTTTATGTGTGATGAATGAATGACAACTGGAATGGGATTGAAAATGATTGCATGTTTATTTGTTTGCCCGTCCAATTAAACCCAAAAAATCTGAAATTCTACAAAAATAGAAATAGATTTCAATTGGAATTAGAAACCATTCGAATATGAGCCACTTTTTCCAAAATTCTTACAGAATTTGTAGTAATTTGCAAACAAAAATTCTGTAAGTTTACAATTAACAAATTTGTATTACAATTTCAGCACGGAATTAGCCATGTTTTGAAAAAGTTTTCAAAATTCTAAGCATTATATAAATACTTTATATAAATTATTGTTTGCCTGAAGTCAAAACAATTATAAATTTGGCAATTTCTAGCATATTTTTTAACAAATTTATAGTCCATAAATGCAGCCAACATATTACAGGGTATTTTAACTTTGTTAGATTCATTTCTGCTGAAATTTCGCGGAATTTGAGCGTAGAAAATTTGCAGTTTTCTTGTAAAATAATTGAAGTGAATCATTGCTCACTTATAGAAGCATTAGTCATGCCATAATCAGTAATTTACTAATATAATAAACAATACACGATTGTTGTCAATTGTTTACAGGTAAACAAATTTAGTAAATTTACAGTATTACATGGAATTATGTAGTTAATACCTTAATTATAGCCTAAACAATAAGGAGTATGAATTACAGTACTTTCCGCCGGCACTGATAACTTACCTGTGTGTAGCTGTAACTTGGTATCTGATGCGTAAGTATCTCTAGCTTTGTTGCGTATCCGTGTATTGTATTTATTATGTTTTGTGCTTTTTTTAAGTCGGTGAAAAACAATTTTCACAACACTCACTTTCACACACACTTAAACACACACTTAGGTATCTCTGTGTGTACAAAAATAACTGCAACCGCAGACAAGTAGCAGATTTTTCATACGCACTGTTTGCATACTAAACACGTGTTGCGATTTTTAGCAAAATAGCAGAAAATTTTCCGCTTTCGCGACTTTCATAAATTGCCGTACATCGTTTTGAAACGCACAACATGAAGAACATTAAGAACATTCAGAACACGAATGAGATTTAAAAACACACACGCACACACACACACACTAAGAGTGCTAAATTTTGAACAATTGATTGGACTTTTCAGTGGCTGTCGCCGATATTTATGTTGATTTTGTGTGCGCACGTTTTCGATTTATGCGAGTATTTTATTAGCTCAAAGCTATTGCTATT
The DNA here is from genome assembly GCA_035046005.1 of Drosophila acutilabella. NCBI lineage: Eukaryota > Metazoa > Arthropoda > Insecta > Diptera > Drosophilidae > Drosophila > Drosophila acutilabella. The sequence continues at coordinate 5,509,809 of JAWNOK010000024.1, read as the reverse complement.
TCTAATTCACTAAAAACTATCCACTCTTTGCTGTGCGTTCTGTTGTATGTTGACTTTTGATTTATGCATCGGACATTTGTTTATTGCCGTTGAATTCAGTTTTTATTTTTTTTTTTTTGCTGCCGGCGGAAACGTTGCTGATCTCGCGCACAAGCAAAACGTATACAAACGGTAAAGCGAAGAACGAAAAACGAACAGTAAACGACGGAGTTGAACAGCGCACAGCGAACCGCACGCGAGCAACGCAAGAGAGAGACTAAAAACATTGAGGACAAGCAAAGGCCGCTGAGGCCAAACGTTAAACGCAATGGCCAACCAGTCGACTGAGCGGCGTGTTTGTATTGGTGCAGCTCGTGAGTGTGTGTGAGTTGAATAGTGGTTGCTGCTCTTAGTATGTTGTCGGAGGGAGAAGGCAATTGACTGACGTAGCGTGAGCAGTGCATGTCAAACCATTGTTGTTGCTAGCTCTCAGCAAACAAAACGGGAGAGTAGATGACAAACGGTTTACCCTTTATAATTGAAAACTAAATGGGTAAATTATTAACTTCATCAAGAGCAAAGCTCAACACGAATAAAATGTTTGCTTAACTAATTAACTGCCCATAAAAAATAATATAAACTTTAAACTCCTGCGTGGTGTGCATTATTTTGGCCACCAGTGTTTTCTTCTTTTGGAATCTGCACGCACAGCAAACAAGCAAGCAGCATCTGTTGCTCTTTATAGTTTGACAGTCGCTGTAAACGCTGCGTTCAAGAGATAACAGTGTGCGAGTGAAACAGCAAGCAAACGGGTTATGTTCTGTAACTTGCTTACTCTTACAGCTTACTGCTAGTATTGGCTACGCCTACTCCATGCTACCTGTTCACATGACACTCACTCGCACACAGCCACACACACACATGCACACGCATAAGAGGGCGAGCAATAACAAAGCGCTGATTGGTCAAATTTCGCGTCGCTCGCATTCGTCATGCGCAATGGCCGCCATATTGATATTGATAGTCGAAAGTATATACACACATACATAGGCAAAGTAATTGCACTTGTCTGTGGGTGTGTGGGGGTATGTGGGTGTATGCTGCATAAGCTTAAACGCCAATTTGAAATAGCTGCTGCAAGGATGCTGCGCTTGGAAATCCTTTAATAATATCTTAGGCAGCGGATTCCATTTCTGATTCTGCACGCATTGCATTACAGTTGCAATTATAATTGATGTTGTCATCCCACAAGCATTTTGCAACATTTATTTTGTAATTTTCCCAGTTGCAATTATCTGATGAAAAACTGTAAACTGATTTTATGGCATTTCATTGAAATTTGAAAAGGAATTCATTAAAATTTAAATGAAATAAATATTAGAAAATTAGTATTAAAAAAGTTATGTAATTGTAAGCTAATATTAAAAATATTTCTAGTTAAAAAATAAAAGAATCCTTAATGTCTCTGTAAAAATAATAGCAAATACTACTATATTTGCAATTCTTTAAAATTTTGCCTTTACTTAAAAATTTTTTACTTAATTACAGATTTTCCAAAATCGGGGCAGTATCTAAGCTGATTTAAAACCACCCAAGTGGAAATCGTACTCCACTGACTCCAAACTGAAACCAGTCGCTATCTAATCCCAACCATACTCATAACATTTAAAATAAGCACACAAAAAAGACAAAATCGTTTTGATTAGATTTACGATTTGGAAAACAGGCGCCAGGTTTGATTTGAAATTCTTCTACGATAGATCTCTCGATCTTTGACTGACAAATTGCCTATCGATTACGGAGTCAAGAGCTTTTTTCGAGGGTGTCGAAAACTTTGGGAATGTGCATTTAACAAATTTTTGGCGCCAGTTGACAATGGTCGTCAGATGCGTTGCGGGGGAATTAGGAAATCATCAAATTTACATAATAACAGATCGTATTTCAATGGCCTCTCCATTCTACTCCTCCCTCTTTCTACCCCCTGCCTCTCCCTCGACCTGTCTCTATTCAGCTGGCTAATAAAACGAGCAGCGACAACATTTGGAAATGTCAAAATAGCCAAAAAGAACATAAAAATTGAAGAAGAGCAGACAAGAAAACAGAGAAGAGGTAACAAGACAATATATAAACCCCGATCCCGCAATATGTTAATGAAAAGACGCGATAAAAATCTTGTACAACATGAATGAGAAAACGAAACGCTGCAACGACGATCAGTGATCAACGAGCGACGATCGACGATCATCACCACATTCTGTGGTTGCAGCCAAGAAAGAAAGAAAGTCAGAAAGAGAAAAACACACACAGACGGACAATAATCGTCATCTGGCTGATGGGGGGTGCCCCTGTCTCCGTCTCCGTCTTCGTCTCTGGGGGTAGGGGGTCCTACCCCTTCCCCTCTTGATCGTTTTCAAAATCGTTGGTGTTAAAAATGAAGATAATAACGAGTGTGGCGCACGCGCTGAACGCGAGCGTTTTTCAGCTCTAGGAAAGTCACCTGCTGTGCCGTTCCAGACTTCGCGCTAGCCACTACACTGAGAGAAATAAAGCGGTGCTTAACTATGCACGGCTTTAATGCAATTTAAGGGGATTAGTTAAAAAAATTAATAAGCATTTTTAATCGATTAAAATATAATTTTTGAGAAGACAATAATATTTACTTAAGCGTTTCATTTCTCAGAACTTAAAAACACATTTACGATTTATGTGACTGTTAATTAAAATATTAAAACTTATTTTAAACTAGTCCAAGAAATGTTCTATAGGTTAAGGATTAAATTTCAAGTCAATTAAATGCTAAAAAGTCTGGGCTTTCAAAGAACTCATAGAATCAATCCCAAACGATGTCAGAAATTGGGTACTAGGCTTAAATCTACTATGAAACGGCTTGATTTAAGTACAAAGAGTTAATTTCCTAGATTTTAAACCCAATAAGCCAAGAAGTAAAAATCAAGATCTAAAATACAAAATACTAAAAAAAAATATATATTAAAACATGCTTAAAAAATAATTAAATTAAAAAATAGTTAGACTCTAAATGGTAACATTTTCCAGCATACTAATCAAAAAAGTCAGTAAGCGTACGGTTTTTAGTACAAAAAGCGGCTTTGTTTTCTCTCAGTGCACCCGCAACAAAGTGTTGTGTAAACAAAGCGCTCCTCGGCGCCCTCTGCCGCCAGACTGACCCTTACCCACCTCTATAGACAGACACTTATGAGGGATTATTAGAAATTGTAAACAAATCTCCCAAAGATTCATAAATTCTCATAGCCACATTGTAAATCACCTGGTACTCTGTTAGTCGCCTCCGTCCACGTTTGGCGTCCCAGTCTCCGTCTCAGTCTATGAAGTGTTATTAATTTAGTTGAAATGTTTATTAATTTTGGTTCATAAATCTCCACTTCACTCAGTTTGAGCCCGTGCCTAGAAATGATTTGGATTTTTGGAACGCCACATGATGTTTTGGTTACCTGTGGGTAATTAGCTTTGAATACCTGAGATCAGCTGCTTATTGGCCAAATTATGCGCATATTGTTGTTTACATCGCTTTCATAACTTTCGTGATTAATCTTAATAGCTTTTTGTGCAGTCAAAAATATATTAAATAATGCGCTAAATTAAGGGAGAAATTTAGAAATTAAGCAAAAAGTTTTAGTTTTAAGTGAATTTGGAAACCCAGTCGGACTTGCTGGCATGTCATGCTCTAATTCTGTACTATTTACAGCTTGAAGACAATTTTTTAATAACATATAATTAGAAAATCCTTAGATATTTAAATAACTGTTCTTAAAGGCATAAATTTAAATTTTAAGCCCTCAACAAATTTCAGTTAATTTTATTTACCTTTTAAATATCACAGAGATCATAAAACATATTTTAAATTAAAAGTGGGAGGACTCTTTTGTATTAGTCCGATCTGCTAATATTTAATTTATTTTTACAAATTTTATCTGTTCTAATTTTTATTTGCTTAAATATTTAAGCTATTCAAATGTTTAAAATTACATTTAGATTTAGAAATTTTAGAAATTAGTTTATACTTTTGAAAAACTTAAAAAACGTTCGAATTTTCTAATGAATTATAAAACCAAATTTAATTGATTAAAACTTAGATTTAAAATTTTTGTAGATTTTTAGTTGGATTTATGTATGATGTTTAAATATTTAAAGATTTGTATTTTAAATTCTACAGATTTAACTGTAGGACAGTCAAGGCTTGACTTTCTGTTGGCTTTTAAAATTAAATATATAAAAATAAAAAACAAATTATCAAACCCAATACAATGATGAGAAAAATACATGTTATGCTTAGAATTTCAATGGATATGTAATTTTTACGTTTTACGATAAAATAAGTTGTAGTTGTATATATTTTAAAATTTTAATGGTGATTAAATTCGCTGAATAGTTTAATTGGCTATTTAAAAACATATTGAATTGTTTTTTAAGATTTTAAAATATATTAAAAACCAACCCAACCTTATTTTTATTAAAAGCTAATCATTGAGTCAATGGCTTTGCCTAAATTAGAAAGTTCAGCAAAACGCCCCCTACAAATAAGTGTCAGTACCACAAAACCCCTTCCTAGCCACTACCCTGGACCTCCTCCCCTCCGAATCCCCTCCCTTAATTGGCGCGGCAATTCAATTACTCGTTCACGCTTAGAGCAAGGTGTTTGGGCCAGGTTATTATGCAATTGCCATGCAATTTGCCACAATTATTCATATTAAAAATGAGTTAGTGCCAGCGGCAGGGGCAGGGGCAGTGATAGGGGCGTAGGGGGCTAGAGGAGTAAGCAATTTTCACGCGTAGGTAACTTTAAACGGAGACGCTCTCGGAATAATAATCGCCGACACATAAATATTACAAGCATCTGACAACTGAAAATTATCTGCTTCACTCACGAGCCATTTAAATCAATTTTACACTTTGAATTTCACACAGCCCCGTTTTAACCGGGCTCAAATCGAGCCACAGCGGCGAATTGTGGCCCAAAGGATACACGTTTGGGGCGAAACGAAGGAAAATAAGCGCAGGCGACTGCGGCTGAGGCTACAGCAGCTGCAAGGTGGTCCCAGAGGTGTGACGTGACGTGAGAAGCTGAAATTTAAGGCCAGCACTCGAGTGTATGGCCAAGATACTGACTGATTAGGGTTGCCAGGCAGTCGCACAGAGTTTGGTAGAAGTGACCAAAGAAAAAACTTTAACTAGAGTTTAATATTATTGATTCTACCTTGAATTTTGTTGTAATGTATTTAAAATAAATATATTTTTTTAATAACTGATTTTTGTCAGGTGCTTCTTATCACTATATTTTTATTTAAGTAGATCGGATTGAAACAAATGAATTAGCTCTCTTGTAACTTCAACTGAAAGACAATTTTACATCAAAAGTGAGTATATTGAATTTTTAAAAGGGTTAGCTTAAATAAATTTTGATTTCTAAAAACTATTCAATAACTGTAGAATTTTAAACAGTGTTAATGAACCTTTAAACTGAAAACGCAGCATTTTAAGGTTTTGATTAAACTTAATTAATTAAGTGTTTCTGTTTCAAGTTTCTGTTAATACTTACTCCGATTCAATTCCATTTGTACCGCTAGGTATAGTTTGTTTAGCTTTGTTGTCTGCAGTTTAGTTACCTGTTCCATTTCCATTTCATTTTAAAACAGTTCTGATTTAGCTCCACATAAATTGTCATTATCCATATCCTGTTCCTTTTCCAAATTTACATTATAACCAGCTTTTTGTTTCGATTCCACTTGTACCACTAGCGTTTACACCGATTGTTTAAGCTTCCTATCCTTTTCTCACAACTCATTTTTAGATTTTAGTTGTGTTTCATTTCCATTTGTTTCCTTTTTAAACTTTAGTTTTAAAAAGTTTGTGTCAATTCCACTTGAACCACTTGCATTTACACATTTCATTTGTTTTCTTTTTAAATTTAACTTTTTAAAAACTTGTTTCAATTCCACTAGTTAAGTTACATGTTTCTCTTCACTCATTAAATTTTTATAGCCAGTTTCATTTCCTGCTCCTTCCTTAAATTTTACACATAGTCAACCCTGTTCCATTTTCACCTGTACCACTGTTTAATTAAGTTTCCTCTTGCTTTTCCACATTTTATTTGTATAGCTCTGTTTCAGTTTCCTCTGTTCCTCTACCCTTTCTTAAATTTTATTTTAAATCCACTAAATTTGAGCTCTGTTTAATATTTTTAACAGCTTGGCAACCCTAGACTTGCCACACATTTAGCACTGTGGTGTCATAAACGCTGTCTGCTCTCCCCACTGCCCCTCTGCTAACCCCTCCTCCACCTTCACTGCTTCCCAGCGACTTGGGCCACTTTGCGAAACGTTTAAACCAACAATTACGCGAGCATAAATCAAACAGTCGAGTGGAGCACGGAGCATGGCACAAGGAGGAGGGAACAGGGGAGCGTGGAGCTTTCTTAGCTGCGGAGCAGGCAGGCGGTCCAAGCGAAAGAGTCGCGTGCAGCTCTAGAGACAGAGACGAAGCGATTCTCTGTCTCTGTCTGGCAAATAAGCGGCTCCCTCGATGGCTGCTGCCGTTGAACGCCGCGCCTATTGGCGATGACGATCTCAGGGAAAAGGTGCCAGGCCGTGGAATGCTACACCAGCAGCTCCGACGCCGTCTCCAACTCGGATACCGACACCATCTGCTGTCAAAGCGGCAACGCCTCAGCTGCAGTCCGAGACCAAGTCCCCGTTTGAGTCCCAACTGCTGCTCCTGCTCCGTCTCCGCTTGGGTTTCAGGTGTCAATAAATAATAGCGCTTCAAGCGACTCGTCCCCAAAGATCTCGCAGAGATTGCTCCGCTCCTGTGGCCTGCAAATAATTTAAATAATTTGTATATTAATTAAACACTTTAAAAACAATTTACACTGACGTCACGATGCATCTTTTACTGTTCTTAACCCAATCATGGCCTAAAAATGCAGTGTAAGCAGTTTCTATATTATTTATGCGTTGTTAACTAAATCAAATTTATTAAAAAAGGACAATTAATAATCTTATTAAACCTTTTAAGGGGTTTGAGAACCATTAGTTTAAAAAACAATTAGTAAAACAACTTTCTTAATGTATTTGTTTGTTCCTTAGAATTTTTCTTTATTTTTAAGTTCCCATAAACATTTATAAGCATACAAACTTTAGCTTGAAAGATGCTAAACGCTGGAAATGTATTCAAATTTAATCAAACTTGCATCCGGTCTCTTAAATAACTTTTTGCTAACATACTTTCAAAAACTTTAATTTTTCATGAATATTTATTACTTGCAAGGTTAATCAGCTATTTATTTATTTATTTACTCCAACTGAAGGCAGTCGAGAGTATTTAAGCAATTAATTAAGTTAGTGTATATTGTAGATTAATTAATATTAATGATTATATTAAAATTTAAATTAAAAAAAAAGTAAAGTAAGTATGCAAGTAAATTAATTAATTTAATGCCTTTATTTACTTTTATGAATAGTTATATAATTAATTTTATTTTTACTTCTCATACAATTAAGTAAATTACATATTAGTATGTAATATTATTCACCTCATTGATTTTGTTATCAATTATTATTTTATAAAAAAGGCATAGCAATAGCCATTAGCCAGTTATTCTATGTTTTAGTTAAATTAAATAATTTTAGAACATTATTGTATTTAAGTCTCTGACAGTCTGTTTTAGCCGATGCAGTGTTAGTTCGAAAATACGTCGGGAGTAAGATCTTTAGAGAAATTCCTCTGAGAGTAAACTGATTAATTATATTATTAATTTATTAAATGCACAGAACACTTGTTAAACCTCGTACTCAAAAAGAGTACTCAAAGGAGTCGTTTAGGTTTGGCAGTAGTAAAATGTGTGTAAATGTGTAGAAGAAAGGACTCCCACCGATCGGCGATCGATCGATCCGTCGGATTGAGTAACTATATGCTCATTCTAGACCAGTTTCGAGTTATCTAATAGATAAACGCCTTTTTAATGCCCTAAAAAATAAACTTTTATGCAAATTCCTTTCCACATGATAGCAAAAATATCCGCTCAACATTTTTAGACCCCGTTCTCATTTTAAAAACTTCTCTCGCAGCATTCAATTAAATCAACAGTGGCATTTATAAATAACCAATTTCCTTGCGTTTCTGCGATTTGTTAAGCTACCAGAATTGGCGGTGATAAAGCCCACAACCCACACACACACACCACACACACATACATGGCAGTGGGGGAAAATTCAAATTGAAAGCGTTGAATAAATCAACGACACAAATACACAAAAATTGAATTGTGGCCATCGCTTGCGGCGCTTGACCGTACGGTGAAGCCTTCCTCAGCTGGGAGTACGGCCCTGCCTACCTGGCTGCCTACCTGGCTGCCAAAGGTGTTAATATTCAATTAAAATTTCTAGGGATACACGTCGAATGCCTAATAAATTAGCGCTCAACAAGCGACTTGCCAATTTCAATTTGTTTTCGTATCACTTTTCTGCGCCTGCGACTGTGACTGCGAGTGTGTCTTGACCAGGCCAAGAAGGCCCAAGAAAGCCATTATTTATTGAGCTGCGCAGGTGGCAAAGGTATTGCAGCTGAGATTTGTTCAAGGATTTCGATAGCATCTCTTTTGATTCGGGTGTGAACAAGCGAGCTTTGGCATAAAAGAAGCTTTGTACACTGACAAAAATCTTTGTAGAGTTTGAACACAAAGTTGTTAACGTTAGATAGGGTTTCTTGGTTTGGTAGTTTATAAAATATTTTGCAGAAGAAAGTATTTCCGACCCTATGAAATATATACTAATATATTACAATTATTCTTGGATAAAGAAATGTCCGTCTGTATGTATGTCTGTCTGTCCGTATGAACACCTGAACCTCAGAGACTATAAGGACTAAAGCCATCAAATTTGGGTTGAAAATCCGTCTATTTGCAACCTGAACAAATTTATTTCAAATTAATGTCACACCCGCTCATTGTAAAAGCTATTTTCACCTTACCATCACTTGAAAACGACTATAGCTATCGGGGTCAAATGTACACTCTATATGTAAGCTACCTGTATAACTATCCCTACCAAGTTTGATTCGGTTTGGACAACTATAGAATATAGATTTTGTAGTTTTCCTTTTAGAAACTTTCAAAGCGACCTCTTTATGGTCTTACGAGTGGAGGTAAGCCCTTAAATAAATATATCTGAAATATTGTTTAAAATACGAATTTGTTCTTAAGTCAAAAATTAAAATAATAGTCAAGAAAGTCAGTAAATTATTATAGTCTTTCCCTCTGATATCTTGTAGGAATAAATTCTACCTTGGAATCCCTTCATTTTTTTCCGTGTATGTGAAAGCTCGCAGTTTTCGTGTACCTGTGTTCGTGTATATCTGTGAACTGGAATTTGAGTGCAGTGTCAAATGCAGATTCAATGCTCTGATTGCCTCGTGCCAGTGTTTACTGTACCCGCTGCGTGCGATCTTGTAATCGATGTTGTTTCTGCTGTTTCTGCTTGTTGTGAGTGTTCACTTTGGACATTTGTAGCTACAGCAATGCACGACACGATATCGATTTAATGGACCCACAAGCACCTCCAATCGCAGTTGACTTTTTTCCATCTTAGACTTGTAGTGCCAGCTATAACAGCGCGATATTTATCGCCGATCGTGAGATGGAGAGACCCGTGGGGTCTTAGAGAGAGCCTTCATGCAACCATCGCAATCCACCGCATGTGGTCTGTCCAACTTTGATTCAACCATGCCCCGTCGCCATTGTGGGGGGCTTCCGATCTCTGATCACTGATATATGATCGCTGATTGAGTTTTACCTCCAATTAGTCGCAATTGTTGGCAGCACGCGAATCAAGACCCGCTTTATAGGGAATTTGGTTAAATTTTGATTATTGAGTAGTTACAAAATATTGAATTGAGTCTGGGGACTATATCATATACTTTCTGTAGGAAAAATCAGGCGGAATTTGCTTATTTTGAGCATCTGATAGTATCTGATACAGACCAAATAAATTCCTAGCTTCAAATAATTTTGGAACACTTCATTTAAGTGCGGGTTCTTTTTTAAAATATTTCCAGAATTCAAGAATTGAAAATCGTATCTTTTTCTAATACGATCCTTTATGAGAAACATGATTTTTTTTCGACCATACACCTAAGAAAACTTTGTAATCTACATATGCTTATGTCTATGGAAAATAGTGAATGTATCTTTGTGTGGCATTATAGGTGGCACACCGATTACCTGCCCCCACATGAAAACGATGGCAAAACTTTAATGAAATTAACATTCTCATTATTTATGACTGTCGGCGATGGTCTGAAACGGACGCTGTGGATGCAAGATGCAAGCTAAAGTCACATTAGAAACATTAAAATAATTTCAAAAGACATAAATTTTGAATTATGGCCGCACAACATGAACGCAGAGACCGCGAGCACGATGTATGCGAATTTTAAAATCAATTTGGATAGATCAAGGCAGAGAGAGGTGCATAGATAGAGAGAGAGTAGAAAGAGAGTGGGAGAGGGGGAAAGAGTGGAAGTGGGAGTGGGAGCAGAAACTGGGATGCGATGCCAAGTGTTTTTACTATAATTACAGACAATTTCAAACGATCGTGCGAATGGGCTGCCGCTGCTCTCCCAATCCCCAATTCCTCCATTCCCCCGCTCTCTTTTTACTCTCTTCACACATACACACACACACACTCTGTCGGCTGTGGGGAGTCCACTTAAATTGATTTATGGGCGCCTGAACGGGCGCATTTGTCAGAGCGCTGTTCGTTTGGCTAACTTGTTTCATTCCATTCCATTCCAGTGGCTGCTAATTACATTTACATAAGTGGGCGTGGTCATGGGCATGTTATCACAGTATCCCCTCAGCTGTTAACTAGCAAATTCCCAGGTAACACAACAGTGCCTTTACCCTTAGATCGGCGCTGGTCTAATTTTTATACCCTTAAGCAGGCTAAGGGTCAAGGGGTCACTTAAGACAATGCCGCGTTTAATGAAGGCGAAATCAGCTCAAGAAATATTGCAATTGTAATTGACATTTGTCAACGTTGCTGTCTGCTACTTTCTCAGGCATTGCGAAAGATTTGTAACTTAATCAGCGCAACATTGTCTTTCTTGTATTTTATATTTTGACTTTTAATGATTTCCTTACATCTTTTTATTGCTTTTATTTCAATTGGCCTGAGGACCTAACCTCAATGTAGGCCAACTGTGCTGCTGAGAGGGAGCGAGAAGCAAATTCCAATTAAAGGCGGCAAACAAAAACAATAACAATATCAAATGGAAACACACAAACGCACACATAGTCAGACAAACACACACGCATACACACATGCAAGCATTTGACAATGCAATAAATGAGCAAGTTATGAAACGAAAGTGTCGATAGGCGGCAAAATGTTCGCAATAACAACAACACATCAAGAAGAACGAAATGAAGAGAGGGATAGTGAGAGAGCGCGAGAGTTGAGCGAGGCAACGCGCAGAGAACAAAACGGAAGAGAGCAAGCGGTAGCTAAAGAGGAAGTGCCATAAAAATGCAATTTTAGATTTCATCAACTGATAAGAAAAGTTTTCAAATTAGCCAACAAAATGGAATATGAAATGCGAATATTGCGAATGGAAACTGTAAAGTGAACAACAACAACAACAATAAAAACAAACTCATATGCTTGATTAGAAAACAAAACAAGGACACCGGCGTATAGAGAACGGTTAGCTAACGGAAGGACAGAAACTACAGTCGGCCTACAAATTGCCGCCGTCACGCCAAAATACCGTTAGAAAGTTTTCTGCATTTAGTCTCTTTCTTATAGCAAATGTTTGTAGTTTGTATTTATGAATGCATGCATTTGTACTGCGCGACCACCCACGCCCACCTGCCAGCCGCGCTAGCTTACAGAGCGCATACAATAAATATATATTTAAACTGAGGACGGTAAAAGTATCAATTTCACTTTATCAAATGCGAGCAATCGCAGTGCCCGAGATTAAAATAATAATCAAAAAGGATAAGAAAATGCCAAAGCAAAGAAATGCAATGAAGCGAACAGCGACGTCGGCGACGACGGAATATCTTAAAGTGCAGATCAATGGTAGCAGATCAGGCAGCAGAAACGGTAGCTACATAAATACATTCCAGTAGACACCGCTCAACATAATTAACGCCCAATAATGAGAGCGCGCTCTCGTATTGCCATCTTTGTCTAACATTCTTAAACAGTAGCTATGAGACGAGAAAGGAAGTTGCTGCTACTCACCGGCGCCGTTAGGATTTGTGCGAATGTTAATGATGATCTCTCTCTTTGTTTGTGTCTGTCAGTGAGTGTGTGTGTGCGTGTGTTTATGAGCTGTTTTTGTTTGCTTTTATTATTTTACAGTGCCACTGGTGTTAATCCTGAGGGCGGCATGTTGTTTGTTTTACTTTTTGGCTGATTTGCAAAATACTGATGCGATTTTAATTAATGCACGCTTATTATGTACACAAATATATTCAACAATTCTGTATTACACCAAAGTCGAGCTGACCGAATGACTAAACCCACGAAATGTAATTTATAGCTCTTTATTTTCGCATTTTATTCGCTTTTTGAAAGCTTGCCGACATTTTTGTAAACATTTTTAACAGTCTGGCAGCTCTATCACAGAAGTGTTGCAAAATGCTACAACACCAAAGTAGTTGCAACAAGTACGACAGTATTTTTGGTATATTTTATTCGAACCTTTGGGATTTTGATGCTTCCAGCTTGCGTTGTAAAGCAAGTCAGTTTTTAACAAGTCGTTCGTGGGTCGTGTAAATATTGTAAGAACTTTTTTCTTAAATATAGTAAGGCAAGAGAATAAAATAACTGTGGCAGTGAACTAATTTTAGTGATGTGCGCTCATGTAAAAGAACAAAATGCTCAGCAACAGTTGAATTGTCGACAAAGGCAACGGCAGCAGAATGCACACCAACACACTGGCACGCATACGCGTATATATATATAGCCATACATATGCATATGTATATTTTCCGTCTACGTTTCAATTTGATTTTCGGAAATTTCACCTTCGCTTTGCTGTTTTCGGCTATTTCAAACTTGTTTTTCAGCTGTGTCTGTTTCATAGTCTCATTTTTTTTTCATTTACCTTTGCCAGCCGCTCACTTTTTTTCGTTTGCTTACGTATTACTTGTGATAGTGTGTGTGTGCGTTTCACAAAATTATCGCTAATTTGCACCAAAATGGGAATGTAAAGTGGCATAATTTGATGCGTATTCAAATCGCACGTACTTTTCTACTTATGTTTGTTTGTATGTATAAGTACATGCTATGTGAACAGCTGTAATTTGCATAAAGAAATTGGCAGCTCTTACACGGCACGTGTAAGTGTACGTTTTACATATGTATGCATGTATGTACGCAAATGCATCTGAGATTGTGTGCGTGCGTGTGTATGAGAGTGTTCATTGTTATCGCAAATTCTCCTGGTTCATGTACACACATGCCTACTTCTACAATACATACAAACATACTTATATATGTATGTAAGAATTGTTTATTTGCATTGAACTGTGTTATATCGATAAAGAAGTCAACGGTATTGTGACAACGCCACTAAAAAGAATTCAAAACGTCTGGAATTCGCAATTGATCGAGTAACAAATAGTGAAATGCGCTTAAGATTTGCATAAATAATGCGTAGTTATTGCGAAATGTGTGTCAAATATGTGAGACAACGTCAACGACGCGTCAAACAAGCAGGTGCAGCTGTCTAGTGTTGTAAAACGAATCGGGTACATATGTTTGTATTTATGTGGTCATACATACAAACGTATATGTGTGCGAATGTCTCTCTCCCTGAGTGTATGTGTGTGAGTGTGTGTGTGTGCTAGTGTGAACAGTGCAAACATATGGCAAATATTTGAGCATGAAATTGAATAATAATTGTTGCATTCTCTTCGCAGCGCCAATGTTGCTTAACGACAACAACAAAAACGACAACGACAGATAAGAAATAAACAACAACAAAATTACGGCAAATAGAAATCCACTCGACAACAACATCAATGCCAAATGTAACAACGAAATCAACGCGTAATCGCCGCCTTAAAGGAGTTGCAGACGGAGCAAATCTTAATAGAAATCAATATCAAAATATAAGAAAAATTAGAAGAAAAGCAACAAGCACAACAACTACAGCTACTGGCAGTACCTTAAATTAATTAATTTTGATTTGATTTTATTTCGTTTCGTTTGCATCGTTAAAAACGTGTGTGTGTTTTCTTAATCGCGTGCAAAACCTTTTTCCACCGTGTCCGTCGTGTGTGGAAAAAGTCTTGCAACGTTTAATAAAAACCACACGTCGATAACTACGGCCGCAAAAATTCCTAAATCCGTGGCAACAACTAAACTGCAGCGCCTTAAAGCCAAAGCAGCTGCAAGTCAACATTACGGCGGCAGTTATCGTAAGTCCGGCAACAGTAGCACCAACGGCGTCAGTGCCAGTAGCTGCGGCAGCGGCGTCGGCGCTGGCAGCGACATAGCAGCGGCGGCGGCGTCAGCATTCACAACAACAAGCGGCTATAATTATCAACGCGGTGGCGCTGCCGAGGAGCGTAGCTTTGCTGCAACAGCGGCGACGTCAGCGTTGGCGTTGGCGTCAGCAACAGCAGCCACAGAATCAGTTGGTGAAAAGTCATATCATTATAACCAAAACAACAACAATTATCAACAAAAGTCAAACTACAACAACAACACCAGTGCCAATTACAATAATCAGACCACAACAAACCACCTGCCTTATCAGCATACAACATACGCCTCCTCACACAACAACAACAATAACACCAACAGTAACAACAACAGCAGCAGCAGCGTTAACGGGAATTCGATGATGATGACCAAACAAAAGTCAACGCTTACCGAGCGCCTCAACATTGGCGGTGATGAGGTGCGCGAACTTAAATTGGGAGCAACATTTAATCCAAAAAACACATCGACCGCATTTCACACCATCAAATGTGAGTTTTGTTGATATCAAGATACAATATCTTTTTATCAATTACCTTATGCAATGTCTATCGTCTACGATTTCCAGATGACTTTAAGCCAGCGAGTGTGGATACCAGTCGAATGGCAACTGTCGATGTTGGCTCCAATAATCAAGTTACTGTTACCGTGCCAAATTTAGGTGAGTTAACCCAAAAAACATTAAAGAGAAAGAAAACAGCTACAGCTAAAGATACAGATACATTATTTGTATCTCAAACACTTCTGTTCTGTTCAAGTGAAAGTTTCGTTTGATGAATCGTCAAAATTCCAAACCGGAAAAGCAAACGATTTATCAAACTGAGTATTGAATCAAAACGATTCGTTTAATTAGTTTTAGTCTTACAACAAAACTTGAACTAGTTCGATTTGTTTAGCTTGTTTGCTGATGACATAATTTAGATACACACAGACAGTCACACACAGATACTCGCACAAATTAATGTCTTTGTCTTATGTATTATTTTGCAGAAAAAAATAATGCAAAATACATACAAAAAAAGATACAAATAAATAAAGAAAAACACAGAAAATATGTCTACCACAAACAGCAACAACAACAACAAGTCTAAGGTAAAAAACCAAATTACATCAAGTCAGGCAAATGCAGCCAAGCGTTCAGGTTTTATTTTTTATTTTTTTCTTACCATTTTGCCATGCTCTTTGTGGCCAGACAGTCGCCGTTGTTGTTGTTGTTGTTGTGCTCCATTACAGCTCGAGTTGTCTTGGCTCAGGTAACGCTTCGTTGATTACCAATGATTTGGGTGGCGTTAAGAGACAAACTTCAATTGGTCAAGTGAATTTACAACAAGAACTGTCTCAACTCAAACCACAAAGATACAAACCACAATTTACTACCAAAATTTAAGCACTTAAGATTCAAACAGATATTAAATAGCAAGACCTTCAGATTTATAAACAATTTTATTTAGATGACAAGTTAAATGTTTAAAAAATAAAATTCTTTCGCATTTCCTTGCGAATTTCAATTAAATTATTGAATTTATAGTGCAAAAAAAGCGGCAGAAACACAAACAAATAACCGCAAGATACATTTGTATCTGTAGCTATATGTATGGCGTTTATTGAGTTCTCGCCTGAACTAATGCAAAATCCAGAAGTATCTATACGGTGTGTATGAGTGGGCGGTCTGCTGCACACATTATATGTCACACCTACACACTTGCACACACACATACGCCCAAATTAGCCACCTTCTGGCATATCAGCAGCGTGGCGCCAATCAGATTAAAATTTATCTGTTTCGATGGAAGTTCTACGTGTGTGTGTTTTTTATTATTAAAATTTTCTAGTATTATAGACTCTATATGCAGCTGATTACCTTTTCTATTATGCAGTTTTTCTTGTTGTATCTTTTACTTATTAATAAACTCTAATCTAATCTAAACTAATGAACTGAAAAGTTAGACAAACTTTAGTATGTGTTTTACTTTTATAATATTAATTTTAGATATTTATTAACTTTTTTATATATATGCTGCGGTAGTTTTCTTTGATTCGCCGTAGATCTGTAGCAATACTCCAAGTTTTGAAATGTATCTACTGCCATTTTTAACATCATTCGCCAGAGCACCAAAGGGACTTTTTATGTGATTTTTTATCTCATCGATCAGAGTTCTACGTCGTATTTTCACGCCTGTTACAAGCTGAGCACAGCATAAAACTAACGAAATTTAATTTAAAATACGTATGTGCTTAGTATTTACTTAGTAAGACTCACCAACAATTAGTATAGTCCATCGCATGACTTACAGGTGATTAAAATAATTTTACTACTGTGATTTCCACACAACTTTTAGTTAGTATAGCTTGTTAATTACCATTAGACAAGGTTGTGTCACTAATTGCACCTAAATATAACAGTTTGATACCCTAGCAAAATACTTAATTTAAATTTAGTTTTTAGTGCTTATTTTAAGCTGTTCTTGAGACCACAACTGTTTCAAGGTAAAACAGTTTTGAGCACGTTCCATTCGAACTTCTTGAGCTCTGCAATTTCACAACAATCCGATTTATGCTTATCGTATTTTGCTGGTTACGTTTTATTTACTTTTAATTGCATAGATACATTTGAATGTATTATCAACGTAGCTTCATTTTTTGGCGCGCGCATTTTGATAGCCGCCTGTTATCAGTTATCAGCTGTTGCCACAGAAATAATTTAGGCCAACACGCTTGAACTTCATGTGAAATTTACTTTTAATGCCAAAACGATGCAAATTCGTTTTGGTTCAACTATCACAAGGAATTCAAATGTGTGCGTGTGTGTGTGTATGTGTGGCTACATGTGTGCGTGCCTAATTATGAGTTTTATATGTATGTATGTGTGTGTGTTGTTTGTGCTTCCGACAGCGTCAAAAGCAAGCGGAACTTTTGCATCTTTTCTTTATTTCTGTAGTCTTTTTCATTGCCTTGCTTTGCGGCGCTTTTGGCACGTCGCGTCTCCTCTCTCTGTCTGTCTCATTCGCTGTCTCTCTCTCAGTAGCAGTAGAGAGTAGTCGTCTGCAGTTTATTGTGGAATTTTTTTCAATAGCTGTTTTCGTTTCAGCTGCGTCTTATTAAATCAAGGAGAGTGGAGAGATGTAAAGCAAGAACAAAAACGAAAAATGTTCACTCGAGTAGCCGGCTTTGATATACCCGTTAAAAAATATACAGTGTTGATTATTAATAATATGGCGGAATTTTTAACATGCCAATTAGAGTTGATTGTGTCCTCTGTTTGTTAGTGTGGTTAGGCATACAAACATACAGTATACCCAATTTCTGCGAGTGACGGGTGTTTTTAGTAACGGCGGTTTTCGCCCAGCTGTTATTCGCCTGCACTTGCATTGTGTTGTATTCTCTCGCTCTTATCCCACGCATGGTACCATTTAAATAGTAATTTACTCTTCTATCAGCTACTACTCTAGCTGCCAGTAGATCGGCTCTCTAACTGTGTAAATGTGAGTGTGTGAGTGTCATCTCTTGTCTACACTTTATGCTACTACATGCATACACACACATGCACATAAGTACGTACATTAATACCATTTACTTGAAATAACAAACTTAAAAAAAACGCAACCGGATTTCGTGATACGATTTCGTTGAGTGTTGCTGTTGTTGTTGCTTTGCTTGCTGCTGTTGTTGTTGTTTTTGCTCTGTGCACGCTTTCATTTTATTGCTTTTTGAGCTGTGCAGTGCAGTTGTTGTTATCGCTTCGCTGAGTTTTTGCAGTCACTGCAATGTGCATCTCAAACTGTAAGCGAGCTTCGAGTAACAGCAACAGCAACAACAAGCACTGAAAGGTTATTCAACAAGCGAAAGGCAGCCAAAAAAAAGAGCAGACAAAAAAGAAAAGTGCAATCAGACAGTCAACAAGAAAAGCAAAAACAACACGAGTTCAAGTTAAATGAATAAATACATTTTACAAAAAGTAAAACAACAGACAAACAGCCTTGCCTTGTAAACAAATACTTAACCATAAGTTATTGAGGGTGGATAAATAATGAAAGGTTAAGAGAACTCGATTTGGAGATACCCTGTAGGTTAAATATGAAAATGACTGCTTAATTACAGTGAATATCAGCTAAAGTTAATATCCCAATTTCATTTTTTAAATTAAACATTTTAAATTTCATGAAAATATTTAATCAAAAAAAAATTAATTCAAAAGTCTAAAAATATTGCATAAATTAAATTACTTTTAAAATTGAATATAATTTATGTTTGTCTTATTTTTTTTATTTATTAGATATTGTTTTTGTTTTTTTTCAAAAAGAAATTTTAATTAAAATTTTTTTGTAGAAAGATCTAATTGTCTGAGATTTCGAGCTTTCACTGTATGTAATTGCTTAACAATTTGAGCAGTCGACACATTAATTGGTTGTGTTATTAAACAATTTATTTTCTTAACTTAACTTTGATTGGAGTTTCTACAATTCTTTTATAAATCTTCAAAAATTACACAAAAAATTAAGACTTAATCTGAAGTTGTTGATCGTTTGATTGACAGACAACAGACTTGAGCACAAAACTCCCACACAAACAATTTAATCCCCTTGAGTGTCATTACGTGAAGTCAGTGCCAAAAGCAGTTCACGCTGGTGACGAAAGCTTTAAAATAAAGTAGATTTGGGTTGCAATTTTTGGGCTAAAATTTATTTTATTTGAAATTTGTTTTATAATTTATTTTTAATACTTTTGTCACTAGTGATTCTGAAACTGATTGTCTCAAATGTTAATGCTTTTTTACAGAGATAATATCTTACAATTGTTTATGTAGGAATTTTGTCACATTTAATACTGTATTTAAGTTATCGTGTTAATTTCCGTTAATAATTTACATTCACTTTTCAAAAGGTAAATGTCATTTTCTTGATCTTAACTCGTTTGTATTTTAAAAATAAATGACAAAGTTGAACAAAACTTTAGTGTATGTTAATTTCTTTCATATTATACCCTGTTAATTAGTATTCTCAGCTGAGTCAGCAAACGTATTGATTTGATTTTTGTTTTACTTTTTTTTTAATTACAGAAAGTTCCGGTGTGCCTCATACAGTTTATAAGGGTAATCACAAAAAATATACAAAAGAATGCCTAATCATTTTCGACAAGGAAACGGGTGCTATCACATTAGAGAAGCTAAATCACAATATACAAGTAAAGAAGACAAGGTGAGTACTACCTAATCCCACCCATACTTAGTATAACTCAACTAAAATGTATGATTTCCATTGCAGAAGCGAAATGACAAACAAGCCAAGCTTGATGCCCGCTGCGAATGCACTTCCCACTGTCGCAAATGGTCTGCCCGCAACGTCCATGGCAGCAGCAGGTGGCGGAGGCGGTGCCGGTGGTGGTTCAGGTCCAGGGCCCAAGTTGGAGAACAGCACGATGCGCATAACATCCAAAACAAAAGTGTCCACAGGCAGTCGCCGGAATAATATAAGTAAGCAGCTGAAAGAACTTCATTTTAGAAGCAGCGTTGCCAAACTTCACAGGCTAAAATAGACAGAATTGTAGTAAATAGTAGCTAGAGTGCAGAGAAATTGATGTCATTAAGTAACTTAGGAACCAGGGAGTTAGATGTGTTTGGAATATAGAAAGTGTTCATAGAGATCAGAAACCAGTAGTTAATTCAATTGTAAGACTGTACTGAACTGTACCTTACTTTCTTGTACGAATCTACATAAACATTTTGTTTATTTATATGTAATTGAAGTAAACATTTTCTAAAGAAAAGCTTCTTCTAGCCTTAAATTGCTAAAAACATTAAGTTATAATCAAATTTTACCCTTTCCTGCAGTTGACTACAAGCCACGGAATTCGCCCATGCAGCAAAGCTCACCATCGCGTCCAGTTGCCACACATCGCAGTCCCCAATCCGCACCAGCGTACGTTAAACCACTAAATATATAAAACACTATATTAAAGTAATAATTGTATTGTATTTTAGTTGGCATGCGAATAATGCCCAGCAGACGTTACCCAGCATACCTATGATAATGGATGACGATGACTTTGGCATGAATGCGGCCCTGCACAATGGTGGCCATGCGAATATGTCGGGCTCATCGACGGGTTCGTCGGTTGGACAGCCGGATTATGCGTCATCGCATATGGGCAAACAGAGGCAGGCAGCAACGTCGCAAGCTCATGCTAAGCGACAGCAAATGACTCAACGATCCAGTCCTCCCATGCAGCAGCAGCAGCAACAACAACAGCAACACCATCTGCAGCAGCAGCAGAATTATGGTCGTGGCAGCAATAACTACGCACAACATCAACAACAGCAGTCGCAGCAGCAGCAGCAACAACAGCAACGTGCCTCATTTAACAACCATAGCAACCACAGCAATTATAACAGCAACAGCAATAGCATGCCTTTGGATCGGGATTCACCCAGCCATCATGATCTGTCCGCACAGTCAGTGGAACATGCAGCCGCCGTGTTGGAACAGGTTTGTCCTCAACTACAACAAATCTTTTAAGCCATTTCAATTAAATTTTATGTATTTTGTATGCACAGCAAATTGGTGGTGCTTTGAGTGCATCCAGTTCCAGTTCTGAGTCGGATTCTAGTGACAGTGACAGTGGCAGTGATTCTGATGACAGCACGGAAGATGAACGTCCTACGCTCCCTCAACAGCAACAGCAGCAGCAGCAGCAATCGCATCACCATCCACATTTACAGCAGCAGCAACAACTACATCAACAGCAGCAACATATGAATCAGCTGCCCAATCTGGGACTGGGTTCAATATCGCCAGCATACAACAATCATCATCAGCAGCAGCAAACACAGTCACATCATCACCACCAGCAGCAGCAGCAACATCAACATCAACAGTCTGGCATTTATGCGTCCAACGGTGGATTTCCGAATGATTTGCTACAAAATGATCTGCAGTTGTCCTCGAATTCGTCCGATGATGAAGATTAGCCGTTGTTTTTAATGCTTTAGTTTATAAACTATATAAATATAGAAACATATATATTTATATACCAATATAAAAGGAGAAAATAAATCAAAGAACCAAGCAGAATCATAAACAATAACAAGTAATACATGTAATTAGTTAAAAAACATAAACACACACAATATTTTATGATACAGATACATTATCTCTGCGTTGAGTTAGGTTAAAATTATTATTGAATGGTGAATTTAATTGACTAGTGAAATTTTTGATAAATAAATTTTTAGTTTTTATGCATACACATTAAACAAAAGCAAACAAATACACACAGACATAATTCTAAACAATTAAATTAATACTAATTTAAAGCATTGAATACAGAGCGATTACAACCAATTGTAATCGTGGTTGTAAATTTAAAACAACTACTACGTTTGCCAATATTTCAATGTATAAATTAATTTAAGTACGAAATCAAAGGTTATGTGAAAAAAAAAACAAATTTGTTGAAAGTCCTGAAGAGATCGCGCGCAATATTTATAAAGATACAAACACACACACACACGTATAATGAAAAAAGATTCTAACGAAGGCGACAGCAACAATTATTTAGTTTCTAATCAAACACAACACATTTAATTGTTAAGAGAAAGGAGATAAAAACTAAAAATGAAAATGACCAGAGCGGATTTTTGCCATTAATTACGCATTTTAAGCTAAGCAATTTTTCAGCCAACATTTATAGATAATATTTACCACAATTTTGACAAACAATCAAACAAAACACCAAAAGAGACAAATAGACAGCATCAATAGCAATAATTAAACACAATTTATAAACTAAAATTAACAATATTGCATGCCTACTATATTAATTATTTAAAATTATGAAATGTTTTCTGTATTTTTTGTTCATTACCTTTTTTTTTTGGATTACTTTTGTCATTGTTACACAATAATTATTAGTTTATGTTTAAGTTGAATTTTCCAAAATAACTGAATTTTTTGTTAGCCTATTTTATCTACTACATTTAATAATTAATTGCTAGCGCTCTTTTGATTAATTAATTAGTTGACGTTTACTACAGTGCGGTATGAAGACATCAATGTTTTTAGCTCATGTTTTATTTGAATTTATTTGTAATATTTTTTAATTAATTTGTAATTACTATTATTATTATAATTTTTGTTATGTGCTTGCAATAATTTTAAAAAATGCAAACAATCGATGTGAAACGAAATAAATATGCATTGAAAGAAATTTATAATTTTTGTCTATTGTTTTATGTTTTTATAGTTGAAAAAAAATTAATTAATTTTGAAATTTTTGCGGTGCAATAAAAGTCACATACTCCTTCCAATAGAGCAATGCACTAAGAAGCCACACAACAATTTTTGTTAAAATTTATAGTAAAAAAACAAAAGAAAATATTTAAAAAATTGCATTTGTAAAAAACCATCCAAAAGGAAATCGACCAACAAACCAGTAACGTCTATTAAGCGAGAGGGAGATAGAGAGACAGTCAGCGTTAGAGCGAAGGAGAAAGTAATAGAATTATTTTTATAAATCGAAATAGAGTTAATAAAGTAAACGATGTGTGTAATGTTAAATAATTGATTTTCTGGCCATAGTTATTTGTTTATAGAAATTACATTTGAAACACCAAAAAGAACAAGAACAACA
This sequence comes from Drosophila acutilabella, assembly GCA_035046005.1. Taxonomy (NCBI): domain Eukaryota; kingdom Metazoa; phylum Arthropoda; class Insecta; order Diptera; family Drosophilidae; genus Drosophila; species Drosophila acutilabella. Next base: position 5,486,674 of record JAWNOK010000024.1, on the reverse strand, counting down.
ACAAGATGATAACAATTCTGATAATCATATAAGAAGCACAATGTACTCATACGTAGGACTATATATTATATACATACATAAATACACAAACATATATTAATAGTTACTTAAGAGAAATACTATTACAATGAATCAAGCAAGTAGTTTTTATTGATAAGCAAATGTACGCTATATTATATACTTATTTACATACACATATATCCATATACATATATATATACACACATATAGATATATACATATATATATTATTACTAACAATATACACACATACCATACGATGATAATGATAACGATAACTCCAGAGTACTATCAGTTAAATTAGTTATAATAATGACCAGCAAGTTAAAGAGAAAACAGTCAACAAATCAATACAATGACAAATGTGCAACGTTATATGTAAATAAGTAAGAGCAGAGACCATAACACAAAGAGAAATCGAAAATGCCCTTGAAAATGCCTTTACCATGTAAATAGATGAAGTATCGAAGAGAGAAAACGAAGCAAAGAGAGTTAGAGAGTGGATCAAAGCGAAGAGAGACGAGTACGAAACAAAAGTGTCGTTAAAAGAGATGCCGAATACAATTAACAAACAGAATTGAAAATAAAATGAACGAATTATATATACAACATTTGAAACAACATACATTTACATGCATACATATTACTTTGTTTCAGTAACTGTTTCTTGTTCATGTGTTAGTGCCTGCGATGTGGTCGTCTTTGGTTTAATAATGACAAACTGACAAATTAAATCAGCGTCTATGATCAGCACAGCACCGCAGTTGTCAAACAAATTGCAATAATTGGGAGCAGAGAAGATTGTGACCAGTTTACGATCTGCAAAGAACTCGTAACCATCCTCGACAACCTGATGGGCACGCACTATTAGACTAAACCCGTGTGTAGCCAGAAACTCATTAACAATGGCGGAGTCAAAGGTTACGCCAACTCCACGATCGTTAGGGCCCCAGCCAACAGTATTTTTGTCCGGATCGGACCATAGCAGATCGCACAACAGACCATTCATGGGTATATTCGTAGGCCGTGCCAACTCCCGTATGGCATCCAAACTATCAAGCTCTGGACTCAGTCCGCCGTGGCAGCAAAATACACGATTCTCCACAATGGCCGCCACGGGCATACAGTTATAGCAATCCACAAATGCGCGCCAGAGTTTGACATTATAGCGTCGCTTGCACTCATCATAGAAGCCGTACATTCGGTTCACATCGGCGGACTCGTGATTGCCTCGCAGCATAAAGAACGTATACGGATATTGCAGTTTGTAGGCTAGCAGCAAGGTCATGGTCTCAATGGATCTGTGTCCACGATCCACATAGTCGCCCAAGAACAAATAGTTAGAGGCGATTGGAAAACCGCAATTCTTGAATATACGCAATAAGTCCTCGAATTGTCCATGTATGTCTCCGCAGATATTAATGGGTGCGTTCAGCTCCAGGAGCATCGGTTGCGACATAAACAGGGAACGAGCTGCTCGGCAAATGCTGGCGAGTGTGACGTCACTCAGTGAGCTGTTTCTTTCATTTGCTTCCAGTATTCTTATGACGTCCTGTAACTTTTCGCTGCCCAAGCGTTCGGGGATCTTAACATTAAGGCTCACAAAACGAGACATATTTTTTTCTTTTTTAAATATGTTGTGTTTAAATGTATTAATATGAACGTCATTGTTTCAAATTTGTTTAAAGGAAAGTACTCAGGACTACTTGAGTGCGCTGTAATAACCATTTAAATTTTTCATATGTATGTGTCTCTTCTAGCTCTTCTTCTTTGTCATTTTCTCCACTTTCGTTATATTTTGTATGTGTGTGTGAACATGGAGCTCTTGATCTAGCTTTGCAGAGCGTACCCCACACACAAATAGCAGAGGGCAAAGCAAAGCCGTTATAATAGTGGGAACTGCAGCGTATGCCGTGCCAGCGTTGCCAGATGGTTGAATTTGAATTGGTTAGAACAGCAGTCCCATTGAGTGAACAGCTGATTGGCATTATCAAAACGTGCTGCGCGAATTCTTTTTGCACAGAATACAAATTGGATAATTGACGCATCAACAGGTGAAAAATGGGTGATGTGACGGGTCTGAGCAATGCCGAAGCCGATGAGCTTTGCCAAAAACAAGATGCGGCCACCAAGGTAAGTTTGCTGCAAATTAAAATAACGGGTTAATGTGCAAATTAAATGTTGTCTTGGGTTAGGACTTTCTGTTCCAACAAACGATGTACCGCATTAAGGATCCACGCAAGTCGTTGCCATTCTACACCGGCGTGCTGGGCATGACATTGCTGGTCAAACTGGACTTTCCGGAGGCTAAGTTTTCGCTGTACTTCATGGGGTGGGTTGAAGTCGGAGGCGTTGGCCGATATTTAATAATAATTCTACTTGCCTTTGCAGCTATGAGAATCCCGCGGATGTGCCTAAGGATGCCAAGGAGCGACGCAGCTGGGCCATGAGTCGCAAGGCAACTGTGGAGTTGACACAGTAAGTTCACCTAGAATTTATTGCAATTTGGTATGTGTTTAATTGTTTATGCTTTTAGCAACTGGGGCAGCGAAAGTGATCCGGATCAGAGCTATCATACAGGCAACACTGAGCCACGTGGCTTCGGACACATTGGCCTAATGGTGCCCGATGTCTACGCCGCCTGCAAACGGTAATAACTATAAACTATAAGTATACTCAATTGTTTATAACAAATTACCTTTTTTGTAGCTTTGAGGAGCACGGCGTGGAGTTTGTAAAGAAGCCCGACGATGGACGCATGAAGGGACTGGCCTTCATCAAGGATCCCGATGGCTACTGGATTGAGATCTTCAATGCCCACTCTGTGCCCAACTAAAATCCAATTTTATGTGGCCTTAAGTTCATGTCTCGCTGAGATTATTTGTTGTCTAAGTTGAAATATTGTTAACGTATAGTATTTTTGGCCATATTCGCAAATGGCGTGTTCAGTTGGCCGATAACAATCCGTAATCCTTAAACCGTAATCCCAGTACGAACTTTTCATTCATAAAACTAACGCAAATTGTCCTTTTTTTCCTGCTGCTGATTGACGCTAATTATTATTTACAGCACTTTAAAACTAGAAAGGACAACATGTGTCCCTGTTACCTGTGTCCACGTTGGCTGTGCACACACAGGGTCGGGGGCATATCCTGCTAACTGTACAAACACAGGAGCGTATTATTTGCCCAGTGTCAAATGTTTTTAGCCATTTCATTTGCCAATTTACCAATTTACAAAAGCCGCGTTCAGTTCGTTTCGTGTAGCCGTCGGGTCTTGTAGTGAAAGTGGCTTACAGCATGGAAATTTCAGAGCCCAGCATTGGTATCTTCTATGTCAGCAAAGTTCTGGCCCTGGCACCCTATTCCACCAGCAAGAACTCAAAGGGGCAGTTGGAAATCCGTCGTAGTTGGCTCTTTTCCGTCTATTCGCTCAGCCTGTGCGTCATCATGGGTGAGTCCTGTAACCAAGTGCAGTCTAGTGAAGGATTTCATCTATGGAAACCTCTTTTCTACCCCTTTCGCTCGCATCCAGTTTTTCTCACCTATCGGGGCCTCCTATTCGATGCCAACTCGGAGATGCCCGTTCGGTAAGCAGTTTAACTAATCCCCTAGAGATTTTAGCTAGAGAAAGTTATTCAAGGTTTGTGGGAATCTATAATTTATTTATACTCGGGATTATACATAAATGGGACGAGGAGTAGGGCGTGGCAGGTAGGGAGGCCTCTCGTGGCCAGGATCAGCTTCACGTACCACACGGGCGACTGGGCGGAAAGTAGGGCGTGGCAGGTATGGAGGGCGTTCGTATCCAGGGTCGGCTTCACGGGTAGCTCGGGATGACAGGCTCAAAGGATCCGATTCTCGGTCCAGAGACAAGTCGCTGCTTGGATCCGCTTCACGAATCACTCGACCAATTGGGCGGAAAGTGGGGCGCGGCAGGTAGGGAGGCCTCTCGTGGCCAGGATCAGCTTCACGTACCACACGGGCGACTGGACGGAACGTGGGACGTGGCAGGTATGGGGGACGTTCGTATCCAGGATCCGCTTCACGGGTAGCTCGGGAATAAGATGACTCACTTAAAGGATCCGATTCTAGGTCCAGTGACAAGTTGTTTCCTGGATCGGCTTCTCGTACCACTCGGGAATAAGGGCGGAACGTAGGACGTGGCAGGTAAGGTGGCCTCTCATGGCCCAAAACGGTCACTGCGGAGATGACGACCAGGAGTAGAGCAATGGAGTACTTCATCTTAGTTGGACAAGACTTGATTGATGTGAAACTCAAGCCGCTTAAATAAAAAAATTCAAATTCTGTTGGGTTTGATACGATTCGAACTGGGGATTAACAGATTCTGTGATTTTTGCATAGAGCTGGAAGTATGCGACCCGAATAATCTGAGTGAATTTAGCTGATATCAGTGGCAAACCTCCATGAATATATAAATGGGTGTGTGTGTTTTGTATATATTCGTATCGGAAACTGTTTAAATTGAAATCCCCTCATTAAAAGTGTTTGATTGATTAATCTAGTTAGTGTATACAATAAGAATGACTGATCATCGTGTAGCCTAAACCATAAGGGATGCGACTATGTCATTTCCATACCACTGCGTTCTTATTTCTGAACTAGTGGATTGGGGTATGAGAAGGTTGCGATGAGGGGTCAAACTTGAGGTCAAAACCCTTTAATAACCCATCGATTTAGTGTAGTAAAAAGGTTTTAATAGTTTAAATAATTATGCTTACCAAGCTGACAGCTTCTGTTTTTGAATACTCTACATAACGTCTTATCTATATCTTAAAGCTGTTATACAAAACACATCCACATTAAATTTGAGCCAGTTTAAAAACTGCAGTTAATTTCAAGTTTTTATGTACCAATATATCATGATAGCACTACGTATATTTGGTTTAAATAAAAACACGATTCTTTTTATGTATAAAGTGGATCACCTTGGAAAACTTCCCCTTTTTAACAGCAGTTTACTGTTAAGCTGATAAGGTCTCAGTTCTCGAACTCAGCTTGTGAGCGAAATAAAAAAGATTCGTCTACGACTTCGATTTCATATTTTCTTGTCTCAGTCGTTCGACGATCGTGTAAGTCCCCGGAACGCACCTCAAAAAAATCACAGCTGATCAGAGCTACCATAAGCGTTGCTTCCCTATAAAAAGCAACCGATTCGTATGGTTCGATATCAATCAAGTTTGGTTCAACTTACGAGAATGAAGTGCTCAATTGCTCTACTCCTGGTCATCATCTCTGCAGTGGCCGTTTTGGGCCATGAGAGGCCTCCTTACCTGCCACGCCCTACGTTCCGCCCTTATTCCCGAGTGGTACGAGAAGCCGATCCAGGAAACAACTTGTCTCTGGACCTAGAATCGGATCCTTTAAGTGAGTCATCTTATTCCCGAGCTACCCGTGAAGCTGATCCTGGATACGAACGCCCCCCATACCTGCCACGTCCCACTTTCCGTCCAGTCGCCCGTGTGGTACGTGAAGCTGATCCTGGCCACGAGAGGCCTCCCTACCTGCCGCGCCCCACTTTCCGCCCAATTGGTCGAGTGATTCGTGAAGCGGATCCAAGCAGCGACTTGTCTCTGGACCGAGAATCGGATCCTTTGAGCCTGTCATCCCGAGCTACCCGTGAAGCGGATCCTGGATACGAACGTCCTCCATACCTGCCACGCCCTACTTTCCGCCCAGTCGCCCGTGTGGTACGAGAAGCTGATCCTGGCCACGAGAGGCCTCCATACCTGCCACGCCCTACTTTCCGCCCTATTGGCCGAGTTGTCCGAGAGGCAGATCCTGGATACGAACGCCCCCCATACCTGCCACGCCCTACGTTCCGTCCAGTCGCCCGTGTGGTACGTGAAGCTGATCCTGGTCACGAGCGCCCTCCATACTTGCCTCGTCCCACCTTCCGTCCAGTTTCGCTTCGGTTGTAAAGCTTCGCTGGAACTTGAGCCTCTGGAAACCCTGCACTACTAGAGGTTAACGACATGGCTTGATATTGAGTCAAGGGCTTGGTTCAAAAAAGAAAATATTTAAAAATATTTATTTAACAATATTTAAACATATTTATATATATCAATAACGCAAATCAAAGTTATAAGTTAAAAATGTGTAAATAAATCGGATTTCTTAAAGCATACTCTTAGGCTGAGTAGATAATTAAAATAATGATATGCACTCTCCTGCTGCACCAATACACTTACGTATGCCGTCAAATAGAAAGCAATTTGTACATATAAAGAACAGTTATTAGTGAGGACCGACGGCAAGCTAAAAATAGAAAAGCACGAAGTGCTAACCGATCAAATATGTCTTGTTCGTTCAGCAGCCAAACAAACGTTTCACAGAAGAAATGAAGCGTCGTGTCGGCAGCGACGCTGGCAGAACGTTTCGCTCAGTCAAAGCGATGCAAAGCTGCCGGCGTGAGTAACAAAGAGTAGGACATTCAAAGTGTTCTCTTTGACTGGCTCACACTCAATCTCCTTCTAACTAACACTTCTGCTGCATAAGTGAACGATCGTAGTTGTCTCCTTCGTTCCGCAGGAAAACTAACGTTTCCTAGAACAAATGAAGTGAGTGCAACGTCGTGTCGACAGCGACGCCGGCAAAATGTTTCGTTCAGTCAAAGCGTGCAAAGCTGCTGGCGTGAGTAACAAAGAGAAACACATTCAAAGCGCTCTCTTTGGCTGGCTTACACACTGTCTCTCTTTATTCAACTCTTCTGGTGCTTAAGTATTTTTACTAAGGGGAATTACAATTGTAAATAGTTTTCTTCTCTTTTTTGTGCACTGCATAACTTCTAGCATTTATTATGTATGTAAAAAGCGAATTAAAACTAACTTAAATTAAAAGCACATCTTTCAGAATGAAATCGGCGACATCAAAAGTGGTGACCGCATCAGATGTCTCTGTCGTAGTGCTGGCCATCGTAGCGGGTGTTTACTGTGGCTTGTTCGGACTGCGTGCTACACAGGAGCTAAACGAGCGACTCCATCGGGTGAGTGAAGCATTAGGGTGATTCCTAAAACTGATTAAACTCCCTCAACAGATTGATAGCACACTCAGTGCGTACAACAATTTCAAAAGAGATCGATGGCGAGCCTTTGGCATGGCCAGCGTTTCCCTGATCGTCATTGGGCTATTACTGGGAGTGGATGTGTGGACTTGGGTGATTAAGGTGCAGGAAATGAACATACAAGATGCCCATATAGGTGGGTCTTCATTCAAAACACTTTAGGCGTCTTAAACTATAACAATTTACAATCTCATTGACAGAACTGAACGTTCAGTGGTATATACCCTTCTATAGCCTCTATTTTATACTGACTGGACTGCACATAAATTTTGCTAACACCACCTACGGTCTGGGTAGGCGTTATAGGCGTCTAAATCTGATGCTACGCTCGAGTTATCTGAAAAGTAAGTTGGTATTTAACAGATTTCTAAGAGTATAAATTATTTCAATCTTCTTTAGCTGAGGTTAATCCCAACTCCACCAATGTGGTCAAGGTGAGTGCTGTGCGCACCATCAACTTTAATCCCATGAAACCCACAGCTCTGCACGCCAGCTTAACCAAGTTGAACTGCGAAATGTTGGCAAACGAAACGGCAGGTGAGAAAAAAGCTTTTAAAGATTACAGGGTATATTTAGACTGTTGGAACTCTACTGCAGCTCAGAACAAGAGCCTGGTGATTAAAGCCATGGCCGACAACCACGAGTCCCTGGGCAAATGCGTGCGTCTCCTCTCCAGGTAAGCCCCACTCTTCTGCTTTCTACGCCTGATATACAGACCGATTTCCTCTTGCAGCTCCTATGGCATAGCTGTGCTCTTTATACTGGTCTCCTGTCTGCTGCACATCGTCGCCACCGCTTACTTTCTCTTCCTGGAGATGCTCAATAAGCGGGATAATGGCTATGTCTGGGGTCAGGTGCTTTGGATCATCTTTCATCTGATGCGTCTGCTCATGGTCGTGGAGCCGTGTAATATTGTCGCACGCGAGTCACGCAAAACCATACAAATTGTCTGCGAAATCGAGCGTAAAGTCTTTGAGCCCATTTTGATCGAGGAAACCAAGAAATTCTGGCAGCAATTATTGGTAGTAGAGTCGGACTTCTCGGCCAGTGGACTGTGTCGTGTGAATCGCACTATACTGACATCGGTGAGCATTAGGATATGGTATTATTAACTTAACTCTATAAACTGTTTAACTATTCTGTAGTTCGCCTCGGCTATAGCCACCTATTTGGTCATACTCATACAGTTTCAAAAGACAAATGGCTAAAAACTGTACTCAATTGAAGTTATACAAAATGGTTGCCTTTATTAACACTAAACGGAATTCTTAGTTGTGTTTAAGTAATGTTGTAATGCAATAAGCAAATAAACAAATCAAGTTAAAACATTTCCTTTCTAATTATTGGAAAAACTTGTTTCATAATAAAAATTTAGTTAACATTGAAGCGACCAACTAATTTCAATGTCTTCTTAAACGCACATAGTTTAGTTAATTTTCATTGTAGAATTGTGTGTGTGGGAGTGTGTGGGTGTGTGTGTGTACTTGTGTGTGTTTGTTTAAACTATTTGTATTAAAACTCGGGCATTCCCCTCAGAATCCCTTCTGATATTGTTTGGTTTCCATGCGCTGTTGCAGCAGCTCCAATTGCCGCTTCGCCTCGCACTGTGGAAAGTTGTTCAAATCATAGTACTGTGGTGCCAGGCTGAGCAGCCAATCCGCTAAAGAGACAAAGCATTATATATAGTATGTATAAACTGAATAATACAATTCACTTACGCTTCACATCGGTCACTGTGCGTATGTAGTTCTTGGTGGTCAACACGAATTCATTGTAGATGACCCAATCGGGCTTGTGATCCAGACACGTCGATGGATGCAGTTGCACATTCTGATTGTCCTTGATGGTCAGGTAGTGTCCAGTGCGTTCCAGATGCGCCACCTGCATAAAGAAGCCCTGTACCAAAGCCTTGCGTATGTTCACATAGTAATCCTTCGAGGTGAACTCTGTGCTGGTGCGTTTAAGGCTAAAACGATCCATGATACGGGCCAACTGTTGGCGCACATTGTCGGCACTCTTCAGCGAACGGAAGTTAATAAAGTTTTCGTAGCACCAGTTGGGATCCTCGCTGCCTAAAAAGGAGACATAAGTTATATAAAGTTTAAACTGTTGTGGGACTATAAACTTGACTACTTACTCTGCTTGAAGGCGTGGTAGACATTCAGCAAGGTCAAGTGATCCCCGTCGATGTGGGCGAAACGCATCTTGGCCTCATCCGCTACCTTCTTAGCCTCATTGGGACGCACGAAGCATTGGGGCACTTTGATTGTTGATTGGTTTTTGAATTGGTTTGATTGGTTTTCGATTAAGCGCAAGTTCATAACAATTTCTTATTGTTTTTTATGTGTTTTTTTATAACAAATAGATTGTGCTTACATTTTTTTGTCAGCTAGGCAATCTAGAGGCTTGATTTAAAAATTGATTGCATTTGTGAGTTGCAAGTGCGTTCAAATCCAAGCGAACAAATTACAAACTTAATTTAATTACATTATTTGTAATTAATTTAATCGCTTTTCAATTAATTTCATTTGATTTGGGTGCAACGCACGTGCAACTTTGCTTCAGTGTTGAATGCAAAGAACAAATAAATTGAGGAAACTTTTTTCTTTGCACTTTAAATGAGACTTAAAAATGCAGTCAACGTACGTCGGTGTAGTTTAAAGACTTAATGTGTAATGACTTTAGCTTAAAATGGCACATGTAATACGTTATTAATTAAGTTATTAAGCCATTTTAAACTAACATTTTTAGTTACATTAAAGGTCCCCGTGCTAAACAAGAGTTGGCTAGTTTTCAATTTGCTATGAACCCAAACCTCTGAATGCTGAGTAGAAGAGAGAAATAAATTTAAAGCTCATAAAGATTGCTCTTAATTTGATTTTCACATTGGCTGTAAGCAGAAGAGAGCAGTCATCTTGTAAGCATTGGCTCCCGTTTAGTCTAAGAGAGCAATTAAATTGAATGAACCTTTCACAAGCTCTTAACTTATTGCTCGTCGTTAGTCTTAGCAAAGGAGAGCACATCTTACATGCTCTCAGTTTTTTACTGCTAAAGAGACCACTCATATTTTAAGCAGATTGCAATGCTCTCTCTCTTGTTAAGAGCACACATGGACAATTAATATTTATTCCAAGCAAAAGAGCTCTCAATATATTGCACTTCTTTGCTCTAAGCAGAAGAGAACAATATTATTCAGAACGGTCTTTCATGCTCTCAATTTATGGCTCACACCTGCTCTAAGCAGAAGAGAGCGTTTATGTTGTAAGCCGCACTCATTGCTCTCAATTTGATGCACAACGCTGCTCTAAGCAATAGAGAGCAATTATATTTTACGGAATTTTAATGTGCTCTCAATTCATTACTCATTTCTGCTCTGTACCTAATTTCTATTACTGCAAACTTCTGTCAACTTAAACATGTATCGTGGATTGTGCCTCACCCGACAGCATAGCCGTTATGGAAAGTATCTCATTGGAGCAATTGTGCTGGCAACTGGCTATAAGCATCTTGGCCAATTGTGGATCCAATGGAAACTCGGACATGACAGCGCCCAAATCAGTCAGATTGCCATCATCATCGAGAGCAGCCAAATAGTTAAGTAACTCCAAAGCGCGCATCAATGTCTCCGGCGCTGGTGGATCCATAAAATCAAAGTGTACCAGATCATCAATGCCCAGTTTCTTCAGCTGCAACACAACGGTGCCTAAGAGCAGAAAATCAAATTTAATCCACTACTGTTATGAGTTTATAAATTGCCACAACTTACCCAAATTGGAGCGCAGAATCTCGGGGTATGTGTTGTCCTGCATTTCGTTCTTGAATGCCTTCTCCGTGTAGAGACGGAAGCATTTGCCAGGTCGTGTACGTCCGGCGCGACCGGCACGCTGCTGAGCCGATGCCTTGGATATGGGCGAGACGAGTAAACTCTCGACACGAATACGGGGATTATAGACTTTCTGCTTGGCAAAGCCGGGATCTATGACAAACACCACACCATCGATGGTCAGCGATGTCTCTGCAATGTTGGTGGACACCACTACCTTGCGTCCGATTGCACCGTTGGCATTTGGTGGTGGTGCCGCTTCAAAGATGCGCTGCTGTAGATTTGGTGGCAGCGTCGAGTACAAGGGAATGCACTTGAGTTCACCAATCTCTGAGCCAAGATTGTCTATTTCTCGCTTGATGCGTTTGCAGGCCTCCTCGATTTCTTCCTGACCCGTTAGGAACATCAGAATGTCACCTAGAAGGAAACTTATGGATTACAAAAAACTACAAAAGACTTCACTCTACACACCTTCAATTTCCTCGCACATGTGAATCTGTATAACTGTGCGAATTGCTGCCTCCAGATAATCCCGCTCAGGTTCTGGTGTATAAAATATCTCCACGGGATGCGTTCTACCCGGCACATTCATAAGCGGCGCATTATCGAAGTACTGTTGGAATTTGCCGGCATCCAGTGTGGCCGACATGACAACTAGCTTAAGATCATTGCGCTGACGAATCACCTCCTTAAGCACACCCATCAGTATGTCCGTAGCCAGCGTACGCTCGTGAGCCTCATCCAACAATATGACCTGATACTGTTCCAACATGGGATCTGACATAGCTTCACGCAGCAACATACCGTCTGTCATGTACTTGAGCAGTGTCTTGGGTGATGAGCAATCCTCGAAACGAATGGAATAGCCGACCTCCTCGCCCAAATTCACATCCATTTCCTCAGACACACGCTGAGCCACCGACATGGCGGCCACACGACGTGGCTGTGTGCAGGACACTCCCTTGCGTCCCTTCGACACGGCGAAATCCACGCACCATTGGGGAATCTGTGTCGTTTTGCCCGAACCCGTTTCACCCACGAGCACAATACACTGATGCTGGCTAAGCAGACGCATAAAATCCACCTGGTATTCAAAGACCGGCAGTGATATGCGCTTTTTGTACAAGTTCTGGTAGCGTGTGGAGTAAGGCTTATTTGTGAAGGGATTCATCGTTGGCGGCTAACAAAAAAAACTTATATTATATATAAAACTTTAAACTAAAAACTCTCGGCGTACTTACCAGTTTGCTCGGCACAAAGCCACCCAATATCTGAGCAACAGTTCCCGCCGCCGAAGCAGCCGCCGACGACGTTGAGGCGTCTGTTTCTCTGTGAAATACACCAAAAGAAAACGATTAAAAACGTTCAATCAAAACATGTGTGGTAGTCTTAAATAGTGAATATCAGTTATTTACTTCTTTAATTTTGTGGAGTATGTTTCTCCTACTTCAATGCGGCGTTTCGACATCTCTTTTGTTCTTTTGAAAATGCACAAATTATAGCAAATAGATTTTTGCACAAATAAAAGAAAAACACGCGCTGAAAAACAACGTGAAATGCGATGTCAATGACGAGGGCTGCATTAGCTTATCGATATATCAACAATAACACTTAGCACAGAGCTGCCACTTCGTTATAAAATTTTGTACCAGAGTTGTGAAGTTGTACCATTTTAAATGGATTTGTAAGCAAACAAGGAAAATATTTTTTTAAATTATTTTATAAATTAAAACAAGTCTAATTAATGCTAAAAAGGTACATTATAATATGCTGCTCATTGTGAATTAAAGAGAGCTGGCGTCTCTGCCGGCTGTTTGAGTCTGTGAGGGCCACTGTCTTAAATGTATTTATTTTGGTTTCAAAGTGTACCCACACGGCTAGTTAATCGATGTTTGCAGTCTATCGTTACTTCGACTGTTTTGAATACCGATAGCTGTTGAAGGTGCGCATCACATTATCGATTCTGCAGGTTTTTTTTTGCAATAATTTGTTGAGCTTAGCAAAATATAGACAGAAAAATGCAGAAATCAAAGTGAAAAAGTGTTGCATTTGCGACAACAAACAATGGAGATACCCATACAAGTGGCTGTGCGCATTTATCCCCACGACGAACTACAAAAGAAGCCCGAAATCAAAGTAACTAACGATGGCGACACTGAGCCAGACAAACCGCAGTCGCTGTCGCCACCGCCCCCTGCCCAACAAACGCACGCATTAGATGCTAATGGTAATACGGAGGCAAAAGAAGCAACTGATCTGCATACAAATGACACAACCGCCAGTGGCTGCTGCGTGCAAGCCATACCAATTGCCGCCTCAGCTTTAGGTCTGCCCAGTGCTTTGCCTGGGGGAGCGCCACTGGATAGCATTGCAGCTGGTCTCATACAGGTGGGCGCTCACACAGTGCCCGTAACGCATGCTCTGGCTAGCAGCACTACCCAGGGACAGGTGTACCTGCAGACAGTCTTTCCACTGATCAGCCTGTTCCTCGAAGGCTTCGATGCCTCAGTGGTCACCTATGGACAGCGTGGCACTGGCAAATCCTATACCCTCTATGGCCATGGCTTTGAGTGTGTGTTTGGGGAGGCGGATCAGGGCGTGGTACAGCGTTGTGTGCGTGAGATCTTCACACACATTGCCGCACACACAGGTAAGCAATTCACATGCTAATCCACTAAAACCACCTACTAAACTAAAGAGTGCTTTACAGATCGCACTTATGCTGTCAACGTGGGCTTCGTGGAGATCTGCAATGGCGAAATCCGTGATCTGCTCGGCATGGGCAACGTGCACTGCACCAACGTCGAGGAAGTTTTTCATTGGCTTAAACTGGGATTGAGCAATAAAAATCAGTCACCGGCCCACACGCTCTTCACCATGACCCTCGAACAGCAGTGGATATCAAAGGAGGGGCTCATACAGCACCGTCTGTCAACGGCCAGTTTCTCGGATTTGAGCTCCACCGATCGCTGGGGTGACCCACCGCCGGGACATCCACGTGACGCAGGTCTGCAGATGCTGGAGCAGGTGGTTAGCACCTTGACAGATCCCAGCATAATGTACGGTGTCAATGGCAACATTCCCTATGGCCAGACAACGCTGACGACCTTGCTGAAGGACTCCTTTGGTGGGCGTGCTCAGACTTTGGTTATACTCTGTGTGTCGCCGCTGGAGAAACATCTGACGGAGACGCTGGGCAATCTACAGTTTGCCTTCAAGGTGCAGTGTGTTCGTAACTATGTCATCATGAATACCTTCTCCGACGACAATATGCCCATATCACCAGAGGCTCTGCCCACTGATCCGTCCGTTGTTGGTCAAGAGGCATTGATGGCCGCTGTGGATGCACCCAGTGGCGACAACTTTGGACTGCAGTTCGCGGCTAGTCAGTGGTGCAAACTGGTGTCCAATGCGGAGGGACTCTTTGCTAAGTAAGTGGACTCTTGGGCAATTTTAGACCATTTAATTAACCTTTCTGCCTTTAGGTTAATGGGTTCAACTGCCATCACAGAGCTAGAGAAGGAACAAATCGAGGAGTGGCTCTTTTTGAAGCAGGAATGCGAGGAGTGTCTGAGTTCCAGTGAAGCATTGCGCAACCAGAAGCCACTGGTGCCCATACAAGAGGCAGAGGAGCCCGACGAACCCGAGGAGCCAGAGGAATCCATTAGCGAACCTGAAACATCCTGTCAGCAGAACTCAGACAATGATACGGACAATGAGTCACAGCAACCAGATCTCGAGGACAAGTTGGAGAGTCTCATGGATGTCTTTAGGGCCAAAACAGATGCACTAATCAAAGCAAAGCACGAGCAGTTCATGGTGAAGCATCCCAAAGCAGTCATGCTCAGCCAGGACAAGGAGCGTGAGCAGTCGAAGCAGGAGACACCGTCGCAGGCGGAAAAGTGTGACGAGCGCAAGGCTAGCGTTGGAGGTAAGTATCAGGCGAGGCATCTAGTTGGTCAGAAAACTGATTAATTACTGTTGAATCCCCGCCAGGTCGTCGACGCAGCATACAGCCGGGTGCCAGTTTAAGCACCGCTGAGCTGGCAATGCTCAATCGCGTTGCTTCGCAGCAAACAACGGGAACTGAGCTGGTACCCGAACTGCTTGATCCTCTGGAGAGTGCATCAGGTGTCTGCCTCGATGAGGGACTGCGTCAGGTGGCTACTGTCACTTCACCTGCGTCCGCTGCTCCTGGAGCTAGTGCACCTATTGAGCAGGTGCAGAAGAAGATGCGCAAATTGCATGCGGAGATTGAGGCACGTCAGCGACAGCTCAAGGAAATCGAACAGACGATGCAGCTCAAGCAGAATATCATCAGTGAGCTGGTGAAGAACCGGGAGACACGTAGTCATGCCAAGCAGCGTTTCCACAAGAAGAAGGCCAAGTTAGATGCAGAGTGCGAGAAGGCCAAGAAGCATTTGGCCAAGGCGTTGGTGCAGGGCAAAGAAAAGTCCGAGATCGAACGGTGGAGTGCCATAGTGGCACACATTGAGCAGCGACTGGAGGATCTCAGTTCTATGAAGCACATTGCTGGCGAAAGTGGCCAAAAGCTGAAGAAACTGCAGCAATCGGTGGCAGAATCCCGCAAGCAAATCGAGGAGGTGCAAAAGAAACTCAAGAAGGAGTGTAAACTACGCGATCAGCTGGAAGCGGAGCTCAAGACCCTCAAGGAGGCATCACTAGTCAAGCTGGAACCAAATCCGGACCAGCTAAAAGCGGTGCAGGCTCGCATCACTCACTTGGATCATATATTGCGCGAGAAGTCCGAGAATCTGGAGCAGCTCGACGGCGGCAAACAGTCGCCATCACAGCAGGAGGGTCTACGTCACGAAATACGCAATCTGCGACGCACACGAGATCATCTGCTGGAGCAGCGTTGCACACTGGATCGCAAACTGAAGCGGGACAAGATGTTGACGCAACGCGAGGAACGAAAGCTGCTTGAATGCGATGAGGCCATCATGGCCATTGACGAGGCCATCGAGTTCAAAAACGAACTGATTTGTGGCCACAAATCCATCGATTTGTCCACCGAGCGACTGCAGCGTGAGAAGGGCGAACAAATGCTGATGGCACGTCTGAACAAACTGTCGCCGGAGGAGATGCGTACACTGCTCTATAAGTACTTTGTCAAGGTCATTGATCTGCGTGATTCGTCGCGAAAACTCGAGCAGCAGCTGGTGCAATTGGAGCGGGAACGTGATGCCTGGGAGTGGAAGGAGCGTGTGCTCTCGAACGCAGTGCGTCAGGCTCGACTAGAGGGCGAGCGGAACGCGGTGTTGCTGCAGCGCCAACACGAGTCGAAGCTCACCTTGATGCTA
Organism: Drosophila acutilabella; assembly: GCA_035046005.1. Taxonomy (NCBI): domain Eukaryota; kingdom Metazoa; phylum Arthropoda; class Insecta; order Diptera; family Drosophilidae; genus Drosophila; species Drosophila acutilabella. Next base: position 5,470,423 of record JAWNOK010000024.1, on the reverse strand, counting down.
CGCCATTTGGCCGAGGAAACCTCCACCAGTTCGGCTAGTTATGGTGAACGTGCATTAGCGCCAGCTAATCCGCGTACCAATGACTTTGGCTATGAGCTGGACTTTTACAAGGCGGGCGCAAATAAGGTCATGTTGAAGGCACCACAGCCCAAGCCCACACCCGCTGCACTCGACAAGTACAAGGACAAGGAGCGCAGTGGAGGACGCAATATCTTTGCTAAATTCCAGGTGCTTACACGCTACGCATCCGCAGCTGCTGCGGGTTCCTCCTCCACTGCAGATGAGTCCACTGCGCTGATTGAGACCACAACAGCGACAACAACAACCACAACCAACACCACCACAGCAGCAACTACGAGCACCGCAGCAGCAGCAGCAGCAGCAATGAGCAAAGCTAGGGATAAAGATAAAGATAAGGATAAATCCGGACAACTGGTCAGCATTAATCCGGATCAACTGAAGCGTCTGATGCCCGCACCCACATCCACAAAGGTCACGCGACAAAAGAACAAAATTATTATACAAGACGCCACGCGTAAGAACTAAAAAAAAAACAATCCACGAATTTAAAGTTTAATTAACAGCAGAGAATTCCCTTTATGTTCTTCGCTTTCTCTCTGTCTATAAAACTCTACTTACTCTGTAAACCAAAATACTCAACTTGTCCATAGACTTTAACAAGGTTTTCATATGGCCAAAAATCTCAAATTCCTCGACTGGCAAACTGTAAAGACTTGAAAATTGTTACTTAAAGAACAAAAACTAAAAACAAACTTTAAATCTTTAAACAAAAAATACTCGCAAAACTCACAAATCCAAAAAAAAAAACGCTCAAATTGTTAAGTTAAGTTGAGTAAACAATAATTATGGTTTTATGTATGTCTAAACATAAACGAAAGCATATATATATGTATATTAGTATTAGTCGTAGGTTTTGTCCTTTAGTTATTGAGTTTAAGTCTGTTTTTTCCAGCGTGTGCTATTTAATTGTTTATAAGCTTTTATTGTGTCTTCCCCTCGAAACTGACTATTTGTTTTTAAGTACTTACCAATGCATTTAAGTAACGATACCTGTAATTAATGTTTTAATTTTTACCTCGAAAAACGTTAATACTCAAAGATGTAATTCTATACAAACATTTATATTTGGTTGTGTTTAATTTTGTTTAAATGTTTTGTCATTATATCAAAATTGCTCAATGTCGAGTATATTATATAATATATACAATTTGTATATGTGTAGTATTGAACTCATATATTCCGAATAAAAGTATTTTAACAGTAACAATTTATTACTATTATTCTGCTCGCGTATAACACTTGTTGCTTGCTCACTCACTCGCTCGCTCTCACATACCGGCTAGCCGCAACAGGTTGTCCCGCAAAACATCCCAAATAATTTCCCAAACAATTGCCCCTCCACGCACACACTCATACCAAGCGGCTGAGAGAGCAGAGTGCAAAATGGCCGGCAGCTGCTGAGCCACTGCTAGACTGGCAGAGTTTTCAGTCTTGTTTGGACCGTCGAATGGTGATTGTCGAACGTAGGGAAGCCGGAGCGTACCTCAGCGTTGTTATAGATTGCCTGTATGTGTGAGAAAGTGTGAACTGTTTTGGGCTACGGTAACGGTTACGGTACGCTGTTCACACCCCCGCAAACCGGTTCGCTGGTGGTGGTTTGATCGTTAGCGCGCTTTTGTGTGTGTGTGTGCGTTAATCTGTAAAGTTAAATAAAATGCAAATGCAATAAATAATAAAATAAAACAACAAAATAGTTTAAAGCAGAGCAGAGCAAAGCAGCAGCATCTGCTGTCGGCTGTTGTTTGTTGGTGTTGTGTAGCAGTTTTTTTGTGCAGAGTCGCCACCCCAGTGGATTAGTGGCACCCTGTTACAATTTGCTTACACTACAAGAGTGATTGTGTGTGTGTGCTTAATAGTGCTATAACATTAACTAATTCAAATCAATCAACTATTTAAATTCAAATCGAAAACCAAACGGTAAGAAGCAATCCCAAATTTTTGCATATTTTTGTTGCTGTCTGGCAACTTCTTTGTGTGTGTGTTGGTGTTTGTGTATTCTATGTGGTTGTTGTTATTGTAGATTAATGCACCCACGCATAGCCCCGCGCCCCTTTCATCCATTTAAGTTCCTTTTCTGCCATAAATTAATAACAAACATTGTTTCTGTCAGAAGTATTTATTAAATTTGGTCCAGCTTCCTATTGATTTTTCGCCAAAAACTAAAGTTTTCCCTTTGGCGAATCCACTTTGTTACTTTCCGCACACATACAAACACACACTCTGCCAAAAGGGTGTGTGCCAGCGAAACCAAGGCGATTCGCAAATGCCCAGGTTTGGAGCTCTGGAAAAAACACTTGGAATGCATAAATCAGCTTAAAATTTTATTAATTGTCGAGTTTAGTTTATGCTTTCAAGTATTTGCTAAAATTTGGAATCAATTTCTGTAATTTTCATTTAATAAATTGCATTTTGCTAAAATGCTCTGCCTGCATTTGTTCAGTGAATTTTTTTTTGCGCATGCGCTTTGTTTCCTTCGCGGCAATCAAAGCAACTCTGCGTTGGCCATCTGCGTTGGTGTGTGTGAATGTTGCTGTGCATGTGTGTGTGTGTGTATGCAGGCAACCTGCCTGAGCCTGAGCCTGAGCCTTTGTCTCTGTCAGGTAGTTTTCCCAACTCAAGACACTTTATTTTTGAAGCATCTTTTAAAATCCTTTGCAGTTTACATCTGGCACACATACGCAGCCCTTACTGTGAGCGTGTGTGCGTGCTTGTGTGTCTATCTGTGTGAGAGCAACCCCTGCCCCGTTAGGCCACTCATCCCGTCCTCGTCTCCTTTCTCTTCCTCGCTCTCTTTAGCGCTTCTACCAAATCCCGTGCAGCTGTCGTTTAGTATGTGTGTTTTTTTCTTCCTTTCTGATTTTGCAAGTGTTGCGCTTCTTTCTCTGCTGCTCTTCGCGATGACGCGTCCTCGTCTGCAGGTCTTTCGACCTTTTCCACACTCTCTCAGCATCTGTTCTGTTGCTAGGCGCAGTTTTTGGCTAGCAACTTAACAAAGTCTGTTGAATTTGTTTTTTGGGTTTTTTAGTTCCTTTTTCTGCTATTGATTTGCAAGTTTTGTCGCTGATAGAAGAGATCAAAGAAAGGTCAACTTGAGCAGGGAACTTACATCTCTTTCATCTGCAGTACACAGTGAGTGCCATAAGTATATGACAAATATTGATTTTAACTTCTGCACAGCAGTGCAAACTGAGCAACGGGAACAAACAGGAAAATAAAATAAAAATAATTTTTCATTGTTGTTCTTGTTGTTGCTTTGACCGCAAAGTGCACTTGAATCTCAATTAGGCACAGTGTCCAATGGGTCACCGAACATGGCACTTGGAACAAGGAGAAGGGAGAGTGGAGAACAGCACACATAAGGAGAGGAGGAGACTGCACCAAACCGCACAATGGACAATGGACAATTTTTGCATTATTTTTGTTCTTTTTTTTTTTTGGACTGCTGATGACGAACGACGCGTCGCTTGTGTTTGTGGATTGACCCTGTATTGGGCCACTGCACTTTGTGGAGCAGGCACGCTCGTCCCCCTTCCTTTATTTTCCTCCCTGGATTTCCCCTTTAGTAGCATGGAAAACAAAAATAAATTTCCCTGCAGTAAATTGCAAAATTTATTGACTTGCCACCCTAATGCACAGACATTTTAGCATTTTTTAGTTGCCATCCAACCCAAAAAAAATACAAATAAAAGTAAGAGAGAATGAGTAATAAAATTTGTATTTTGTTGATGTTACCACGCGATTGAGGCGTTCCCGGAACTATCACGGTTTAATTGTAGGGCAAGAAGGTTCCTGCTCATTCCCAAACAGTTGCACTAATGTTATCTTCTACATATATACATCTTGATTTGGGAATGAGTTTGAAAGGCACGAATTTCGGAAACGTAAATGAAAAAATTAGTCCAAAAAAATTTAATTCAAGTACGAATAAATAATCCTGTTCTCCATAATACATCTATATTTAAAAATTTGAAGGTATTGATTGAAATATTAGGGTTTAGTTGCACTGTAAAATAAATAAAGATAAATTCCCAAAATATTTAACCCTGTACTTGTGTTTTAGAGGTTCAGAACCATTCAGCTACTATAAAAATAAATACTCCTTCTAAACACTGAATTTATGACGCATGAATATTACAGATGATCGCATCTTGTGTTGTACAGAACAACACATGGAACTTCCGTGCTGTTGACTGATTACCAGATGTTTTTCAAATTGAAACAAAAAGTTTTTGGCATATATGTGAATATATGGAATCATATAATGAAATGTTTAAATGGGCGCGTCGCAGATCCAGCGGCTGAATCATGTCGTGAGGCATCGCATTTAAAGACAGCAAATTCGAATCAAGGAAATGGTTTGGATATATATTTTTGTTATTATTTATTTTATTTCTGATCAAATAATCAAGTTGTCTGTTAGCTGAATTTTGTAACTAGTTTGTGAAAATTCTCCATTAACTTTTCCACCCTAAAGTTCAATGCGCAGCTGTGAAACTGCGTCATTTTATCCCCTGTGGAAAAGTTCATTAAACCAATTTGAAAGCTAACAATTGTTCAATCCACCCTTTATTTCATAGACACGTGCCAGTTGAAAATGCTGCGCATGCGCCGAACAACCCTCGCTAGAATTGATCTATAACTTCAACTTGTAGATACTCAAAGTCTGTCTTTTTGTAGCCTATAATTCATTAGCTGCTCATAAATATTTTTGGGCTGTAATATAATATTAGGTTCAAGAAGAGGACTAGATATGAAGATTATATAACTTTAAAATACTCTTTAAGGAGTAATTAAAATGAATCTTGTAGGATTAATAAACATTAAGACGAAATTAATAAAATCTTTCTCCTAGTCGGGCTTTTTAAAAGGTATTTTGTATTGTCAAGAGAATCTATTTATATTCACCAATTTATGCCATTTATTAATCTATTAAACGATCTAGTTTTTAAGTTAGTTTCTAATCTATAAAATAGAATTTTAGAAAATAGAAAATTTAAGTCTTTATTGTATTACTAATACATTAGCATAGTTAAACTATGCTATTATGTAGTAAGTTTTATGTTTTATGGATTTGGGTTATAAATAGAAGCCTTGAACATTTGTTGCTACGATAAAATTCACTTAAATTTTTATTAAGCGTTAAAAAGCAAACAGATTGGATTAGAAAAAATGCTAGGCGAGCGAAGGAGGGAAAGGCGGAAACATAGAAATAACAGACTGAAGGAAAGACACGCAGAAAGCAAGACAGAATGAAGGAGACAGACAGACAGACAGACAGACAGACAGACAGCTGGACAGTTTGTAGCTCTGTCTTTCTATGTTTGCCATCAAAGTCTATGTCTGTAATAGTGTCTGTGTTTGTGTCTGTGGCTTTGGCAAGTTCATGAAGTCGTGTCGCATATGTCAATGTAAGACAGGGACAGACTGATAGACAAAGGGAGACAGTGAGAAGAAGAGGGCAAAGCAATTGATAGATATGGAAACAGTCATGTGTGAGTGTGTGGAATCGTGACTTCCTGCCCGTCATAAAGTTTTAAAAGCACGCGAATGTTTGGGCAGGAGATCAAGAGAGAATGGAAGAGAGCGGCGAAGGGGTGGGCTGTGGGGTGTGGAGGGGTAAGCAGGCGTGTGAGGCGTGCTGTTGGTTGATATTTTATGGATGACAAAAGGCACAAGACGACAAGACGATATCGTAGTGACTGTTCTCTTCTCCCCTACTGCCCCCGTGCCGTTCCATTCCCTCCTCCCACTGCCCAACATTTGCCCATTTGAGGTTTAATTAATGACATCCACATCGACAGTAGTTGGTTTATCCCCCACTACATTTTCCTCGCTTTCCAACGTTTTTCCGCTGGATTCCTATTTGGTTGTGTTTTGCTTATTTCGCTAATCGTTTCTATGACTTTATAAATAGTCGGTCTGTTGTCGTTGTCTGCGGGTCTAATACGATTTCCATATGTGGGATCTGTGGACAAATTGTTGGCTTGATGGATCTACATAAGTGTCAGTGCCTTGGGGCTCAAGTACGTAAAGTTTCTGACAGTTCATTGAGGTCAGCAAGCGTTTCTATGATTTATTTCATGAGTTCTAAAATAATTCCAATTGCTGTCACTAGCATTAAGTTTAATCAGCTTGTGTGTAATTGTCTAGCAAACTTAGTGTAGCCACGCCCATACGCCCACATTTAGGCATTAATTTTCTAAGGGTTGTTCCTGCCTAATCCAATTGCTTGCAATTCATTAGCAAGGTAATCAAGGTTGTGGCTTAAAATCGATTGTTTGTTGTTCTTGTTGTGGTTAGTGGTAATTAAAATGTGTGGAATATTAAACTAAATTAATTATGTGAAGCTGTTAACTGAAAGTAAATTTGAACACCTCTTTAACTATAAAATAAAATATTTAAAACCCTTTTTTAGGTAGGGAGTTTTCTATTTTATCTAAATTTCTACCTAAACTTGCTCATTTGGAAGTTTAATATTTAATCTTCTCATCCATTTTTTTGTTATTGCAGCTGAGTCACCGGGTCTACTCGTGCCGTGCTCGTCGTACGCGTGTTCCTGCCGTAAAGGGTGACTTTTTTGCCCGTTTTGCATAAAATCGATACAGTCAGTCGGCCACCCTCGAGCGGATTGTAAAATGGCCAATATGTTGGCTAGCGAACGCCGCAAATGGCTAACACTATGCGCAGCTGTTATTCTACTTGGTGAGTAATTTGCATTTTCCTTAAAATTTCTATTATTTTTCCATAGAAAATACTTGGCATCTAAACACTTGAAAAGACTCTCAAGATTGTGAATCAGCGCAAATAAATGGCAGTTTAATATATATTAAATCAAATAATGCCGTTATGCCTCAACAGACTCTCTAATCTCGAAACTCTTTAGGCCGCATATGTGCGATAAAATTAGAATGTTGCAATAACAAATAATTAAACAAGACACAGTTTGTTACACAGAGAAAAAAGAGGTGTTGTTGTGTAGATTCTACACTGTAGAATTAATCATAAAATATATTACAAGTCAGGAAATACTGTGCGCAGTAAGATAAAATTAAAATACATGTAATAAGTAGGGAAATTCCGGAGTTTAAAAAATAATAAATATTTTAGTAGTTGAGATCAAGAAAATTTCTCAGTAAATTTTAAATAGTTGTTATTGGACTATTTTGTTTTTAGTTTTATAAAAAATTCCTGATTTCGTGCTTTAAAAAATCCAAGTTTATGCAGATTTAATAAACTTTATTTCTTACCGTGTAGTTCTTTTTCTTCACAAGTTTTCCTGTCTTTTGTTGGCCGCTTTTACACTTTTACTTTTGGTCGGTTTGCTGCTCTAGCTTTTAATTATTTTATACTCTGCATTTGTTGACATTTCCCGTATCATAGTTCACTGTAGTAAACGAAACTTAAACATTTCTATGTGTTTCAAATTGAGTTGACTTTACATTCAGATTACTCTGGTTTCACTGTAGCTTTTCCTACTATTTGCTTGCCGGTTGTGAAATGTATCTAGATACAAGCATAAAGTGTGTGTGTATGGCTGTGTGTGGGTGTTTGTGTTTTAAGCAGCAGATAAACTGCGGTTCATTGCCTTCTTGTCTTCTAGCCTTCTGCTGCATAAAAGATACGAGTGCTGTGAGTTCAAAGCATTCGCTTTTGTGATTTATGCCACACAGTGCCTCATAATAAACAAACGTACGTAACTCTTGTAATTCAAATACTTTTGTAGGTCACACATTGTTGAGTTAGATGTTGGTTAGATATAAAAACTGTAGATTTTTATCAAGTTTAATAACTTTTATGCTGGGACTTAAGCTGAAAGAGTTTAGGAATTAGTTTGGTTACAAGTGTAACATAAATTCTAATTTAAGCTGCTTGAAATATTTAAAACAAAATCTACATAAACCAGAAATTTTATTCATTGAACTCAATTGATTGCTTATTCTTATGCATAAGATATCGAATCTTATTTATAATATTTCTGCACCTCTGTGAATTGCCATCACCTTTATGTACACTAATTGAGCAGGGCAATAACTTGACCCGTTTCGCTACTGGTCAGCTGAAAACAAAGGCTTTGATTGTATTACAGTCAACGATAAGTCTGAGTTTGAGTTTGAGTTCTATTCAATTAGCCAACATTTGGGATTGTCTGCTCCGAATTTGGTTGTTCGGCATACATATATCACATGGAATCCAGTTTTTTACGATCTGCAAGTCAAAAAACCCATTTGATTGCGACCCACGTGGCGTATGCGTAATTGTCGTTACCAATTTAATTCGTTTGCCGCTTCAGCAAAAGCAGAAAACCATATAAACATGATGAAGACCTCGACGCACAATTTGCGTACAAGTTTATAAATAAATTGACACAAAAAATGAGCAAACTTTAATGCAAACAATATGTAAAAAAATTAAAAATAAAATTATGCATCGCGTGCTTAAATTGAAAATTCTATAAATTTATCGAGTTAGAAATGATACGAGTTGAATTACAAGCAGTCAAATGAAATGGAAAACTATACACAAATCGTTATGGAATTCTCAAGAACTTTGTAAGCACCTGAAAGCAAATAAAATTGGACAGTTGAAAGACATGAAGAAAGTAATTGCCACACATAATCGTAAAAGCGTTTCAACAATCGACAATAGAAAAGCAAACAAAACAATTCATAAACAGCACATAAAATGACATAAATTATTACAATCTCTATTCAAGTTTGATTCACAGAGCTAGAAATACGGAAAGATACAAAGATACTCGCGCCAAGTAAAAGATACAATGCTAAAATTAATTCTTTCGAGCTGCTGCCGCGCATCTTGTGCTTATTGTGCGGGTCATCATTCAATTTAAATTGATTAAAAACATTTTGCGCCAATTTTCCATTACATTTGTGTATAGAGAGTGGCATACTTTGGCGGGAAGTGCACGACTGCTAGATACCCTAGGGGTAGACTTATTTTAGTGAATTATTTTAAACGAAAGCCTGATAATTTGAGGTGTCAAAAGACTTTATGTTACTATATACAGGGTATCAAAGTGTAAACAAGCTTTTAGTTAATTCACACACGACTGCGTGTATCTGAATCTATGCATGTTTATGCTATTTTGTAGCTATACATGGTGTTGTTGTGGGCTCAAATGCATCTTTTGTTTCTCGCTGCAACAACGCATTTAATTCAATCGAATTGAGATTCAACTCACAGACTCATGCGCTGCTAATTATCATATTTACCGGAAGTGACTAATTTAACATGGACCGATCATAATAATTAAGTAAATGGAACAAACAAATTGTTGATAAATGCTAAATAAATATATTAATTTCTACGAGTATTTTATCAATCGTTATCTTATTTTATAGCTTCAATTTAGACAGCTTTTATGCCTAATCTTAATTTATAATTAATTTCGAATCAACCCTAAAAAGACTTTAAGTACTTTAGAACTGAAAACAGTTAGACAATTTCTATGGTGAGAATTTTATACAGTTTTTTTTGGCAGTTAAAAGCTCGTTAACTGATTTAAAAAAGAGCGTTATAAGATATGAATTTGATAAGCACAAGTTACGTTTATAAAGTGTTTGACCTAAAAAGAAATTTGCTTCTTAACTACATATAATCACTTAGAAAAATACTTTAAGATACAAATAATAGAAGTATTCTTGTACTAATTTATAAGCTGTGTCTGCTCTTATATAACTTGGAGTACTCATAAATTGTGTGGAATGGAACGACAGGCCTCAAGGGAAAGACGAGAGTGAGAGATGCGTGCAGGCACTTCAAGATCAGATCAATGAGGATCAGAGAAACAGAGGCTGCCAAAATAAAGGCCATTTCCGTTAGACTGAGGGGAACAACAGGAAAAATTTAAAGAAAAGCAATGAGAGAAAAGCGTATAATTACAAATGATTGATGCACACAAGACAAAGTACTGAGGAGGAGATGGGAAGAGGGGATACTGGGGAGCTGGAGTGTTGAGGGAGCTGCCTGCAGTCTACCCCACACTTGTGAGACCCCGACGATGGAGGCATATCACACGCGGCGCTTGTCTAAACAACAAAAGGCAGGCGATGGCATGGAATGGATTGGTATGGGATCGGAAACCACTCCAGCAGTGGATGAGGAACAGCTGCTGTAGTTTTTTTGTTGGCTCTAATACATTTTTGTTCTGCTCCCTGTACATGATTTATTTTTAATGGCTTTTTCTCGAAAACGTGTCTCGATGTCTGCATGTTCGATACGGTTTATTATTAGTTATTATGCTAGTGCCAAGTGGCATGGAATTGTCGAGACAACCGCAGGAATGCGGTGTCTGAGGATCATCATAGAATCTCAGTTTAGTTCAGTTCTATGGACAAAGTTTTTGCTGCATTTCATTGTTGTTTGTGTCGAAGTTGTGCAATTTGGCGTCATTATTTCAAAGTTATGCCTTGTACTCGTATTTGTGGGCAATTTTCCAGCGACAAAAGAAAAACTCGCATGGGTAAATCAAATTGTTTATGAATGCATTTTGAAAGTTTTGCTAAATCTATACAAATCCACTCGACACTCTGACAACTTGAGCATCAAAGAGTCAGAGAATCACATTCCTTGGGCCATTAGAAACATTTGTCATACATTTTGAGCTCATTAACAAAGCCGAAAATACTTTTAGGCATTTCTAAAGACAACCCAGATATGTCTAACATTTCTTTATATATACTATGTATTAAGTATATTTTACGAGCTGCTCAGGAAAACGCATCACTGGCAATTTATGTGTCTGCAGCTCTAGAAAATCTTCAGAGAATCAAATATTTTTAAGGCCTGTTAAGAGCTGCATTACTTTTAACGCTCAAAATACTCAAAGGCCATTCAAAATTTGTAAATTCTTTTGACTTTATGGTTTAAGTAACTTAATATTTAAGGCTTAACTTTTGGAATTCACAATTGGGTAGCTTAACATTTTATATTTTTTAATAGAAAACTTTTTGATTTTCTTTGTTTTGTAGCTAATTTCAAGCACATGTGATTTACACGACAGCTAAAGTGATTCGAGGAGTTTATTTATATTTAGAGATTTGTTTTATTCTCACATGTTGAAGAAGCAAAACCACAGCAGTTCCAAAGTGGCTGTAACTAAGTGCTGCTTGTGGTTTATTTTTTACGCACTTCACAACCCACCACCATCGTCACTTTACTTCATAATAATTATTTACCCCTGCCGCATCAACACTTGCTAGAAAGAGGGAAAAAATTACGAACTCGCCAACATATTATTATACTTATTTAATGTCTCTGGCGTTGTCGGTGCCTTCAAAATCATTTAGAGCCATGCGCTGTTGCCACATTTCACTCAGCGAGGGATGAGACTGGGGAATTGGGCGCTGAGTGCTTAGAGCTGAGAGCTGAATTTCCGCTGCCTACCCCCCTCACGTTGACAGGAGCTCTTCCTTCTGGGTGTGTAAGAGGGTGTGTGTGTGGGTGTATTGTTATGTGTTTGCTTTATTTGCCAAGTTATGTATTCGTAAAATAAAGTGTGTATTAAGTAGATACACTTTTTATTGGCATTCTAAGGATACACACTTACATAATATTTCCAAACCAAAAAACGTAAATAACAATTAGTCGGGAAATGCGATAGGCATCGACGATTCCAAACAACACACACTAAATTGTTAAATTTTATATGTGATTATAGTGGAGTTGGGCACTGACTTATGTGGCGTTAAATTAAAAAGGTTTATCTACAAAATGGGGCTAAGACAATCTGAATCTAAATCGGACTTTGTCATCTTTATTAACAACGAAAGAGTAACACAAAGCAGGCATAAAGCGATTGGTAGATTTGATGGAGATTATTTGGAGTGAGCAAGAGAGTTTAACATAATTTTGGCGCCCCCATAAAAGAATCAAGCCATAATTTGTAAAATATTTGATTGCCTCGCCCAGAGACGCGGCGAGGTGACATTTATCAGTCGAAATCCATCTACGGCGCGTACGACGTACGGCGAGGCATGACAAGAGCCCCAACACCCGATTACCGGTGCTCTCACTGGAATGTGCTACAATACACAGCAAAAAATTGTGTGGTATAACAGAAATTCAATGCCTAAATATACTCATAAATAGGTGACTTTTAATATGTATTCTATTCTAAAAACTTGCCATTAAAATAAAAATATTTTAGGTTCCCATTTTTTGCTGTGTACCTTCCGAGCTTATGTAAACTGAGTCACGTTTCTTTTGGGAGCTGCCAACTGATTTTTTACTTATCTGTAATCTGTTTAAAAAAACACACAGACAGCTAGACAGACAGAGCACAATGAAAACACTTCTTTCATTTCAAGTTAAAGTTATTTAAAGTTCCATTGCTCGCGTGTTTATGTTTATGAGTCTTCTCCACATTTCGACGTACTTATCGTGAAATGTCTTTTTGTGCCTTAATTAATGCGTTGACAGCGTTGGATTCGCTTTTTAATATGCAAAGCGCGTTGGGTTTTACTTTTCAAGAGTTCCCTAGTACGTCTGTTGTCTGGCATGTCAGTCTCCCAGCAGCAAGTTGGCAGTCCTCTTGGGCTGCGCTTGCCTCAAGCTCTTGACACATTCCCATGCACAAGCATCACACACACGTGTGAGTGCTGTGCAACGCTTTCATCTGCAGACAAACCACCCTCTCTTTGTATGTCAGCCGTGCTCAGGCCCTACTCCTGCCCAAAAAAAGTATCTCCAACTTCTACTTCATTCCCCGCCGCGCTCATAAACATTGGCAGTCGTTGTCGTCATCGCTGCACAGTGGCACAAGTTGCTGAGAATAGCCTTGTAGAATAATTTGTTATTTTAAGCTAACAGTATTCAAAAAGTAGATAATTTCTGCACATGTTAATATCTATTATATATAACAAATATATGTAGTTATTTACTTATCAATTGAAAAACATTTTACTAAAATTAAATAACCAGTTCTATACGTATTTTAGCACACTGTGCGAGTTCTGCGAGACAAATCATCATCACCACTAACCGCACTCAGTGCCTGAGTTTAGAACTAGCCGCTCCCTCTCTTTTTATATTCTCTTACCCTCACTATTCGTCACTCTCTTACTCTCCCTCACTCTGCCTATCTCTCTCTCTGTTCTGCCACTCAAACCCAACTGTTGTCCCAGTTTGCCTCCTGTGGGCTTAACGGTGTCTCACGTGTCTCACGTCCAGATACTTTTGTATCTGTATCTTGTCACCTTTCCATCAGTGACTCGACGCGTCGCGTTGTCAGCTCGACCACGAGGTGGACAGGTTGCGGTTTCGCTTGTCGTCTAGACGTTGAGAGTAATTGAATGCTGGATTGACCGGATTCAAGAATTCTTGTTTGTGTAGGCATTGAAATGGCATTTTTGGTTACGCATTAGTTAATTGCATTTTGGCCACTTTATTAACGGTTGCCCATGGCCTAAACGTGACTTTGTGTAGGTCTGCGAGTGGGTATAACTGAAAATCACGCTGTAGTCTAGTCTCTTATATTTTTTTTGCCCATATTCGAACAGCTGTCGAACTGGTTTTTCATCTTGATCTGTGCGATTCGCTTTAATGGCTCTCAAAGCTACCGATACAGTGGAACACACTAATTGAGAACTTTTTTTGTGGATCGCGTGACATTCAACGCATTTGTTGAGCCATAACATAGATACAAATACATAACAACACACACACACACACACCCTACAAATGACCTCTCACCTCTCAGCTCTGTGCGTGTTTGAATGTTTGCTTCGGTTTGTTTGCCATACGTGAGCCTATTGAACTTTTGCGCTTTGTTTTTCCTACAGTCCTCACAGGAAGTTATTAATTTCCAATTTCCTTTAGCTTTTCTTGGGTTGGAGTCATTTCTTTTGTGTCTGAAGTGGGCGGGAGTTTATTAGGGTAGGTACATATATCAAATGGGCGTGGCAGGGGCTAACAAGTGCGTGAACCTTTTGACAGCTCAGGGTATAGTTTAATTAAAATATCAAGTTTTATAATTAGGAAAACGAGGTTGTTTTTAGGGGTTATTTTGACTACTAAAGACTTAAAATATTTAAAAGAATTTAAATTGTAATAAATTCATTAAAATATTATGCAGTTTTCATATACGATAGTTATTAAACTATTTAGAAATGATTTTATTTTTAAACTAAAAATTTCTTCAAATTTCTTTCGACATAAATATTTAATTCCCACCTAGGCACACCAATTTTTAACTCGCAGTAATTCACACTTACCGAAAAGTAATTAACGCATTACTGTATACCCTGTACAGCTCTGCAAAATTACTCATATTTTTCAAGCGCAAATATTATACAATAAATTACCTTTTTTTCGACTACGTAATGCGACACCTTTGGGACTGTGTTGCTGTTTGGACAACCCTTTGCTCTGGACTTGAAGTGTGTGAGCTGTTAGTCATGCACATATATAGTATAGTTATACATATAAATAAATGTGTCTACTTTTGCTTGTTTGTTTGTATACTTAACATTTTTAATTCATTTGCGAGTGCCGGGTCCGGTCTGTGTTAATGTTTGTTTACTGTGGCGCCATTTATTTGACACCGGCACTGAGAGCATTAAGACTCTGAGCTTTTGGCTCCCACGTTCATCTTGCACTAGTTGTCACATGTGGCATGCCACACAGATGACCTTAGTTCTGCCCAGAGCGACAATTGCAGTGTTCTTGTTAATCATTTTGGCAGATAATTGCATTTACTGAGTGCACAACTGCTGTGTGTGTATGGGTGTGTGTGTGTGTACTATGTGTGTATTTATTTTTATGTTCTTGTCTAATAGTACATATATAAAACACACACATGTAATTGGAAAATTGCGCGACAACAACAACTGAAGCGGCAACAATTGAACAACTTGTTGCTGTCCCTGTTGTTGTTGTTTCTGTTCTGCTTTACCTTCTTCTCCTCCTCCTTCTTGTTGTTGTTGTTGGACAGCTGGTAACGTCACCGGCTTGTTGAATGATATCGCCGACTTAAAACCGGTTTCTCTGTAGTTTGTTTATTCAGCTCTTGAATTGCCAAAAACAAAACAAAACTTTGAGCTGGGGCAAAAAGTGACCAGGGCACTTTGTGTGCTGACCATTGAAGAAGCAGAAACACCTGCTGCAAATCTTAGCGGAAAACAAACTAAAACTGCCAAGAAGGTAAAGCAACCAAAAGTAGAAGAGTTGAACAAGAAAAAGGGAGAAAAAAACAAATCAAAAGCAGCTGGCATTGAGTCAGTGAAAAGTGAGAAGGAAAGAAGGATGAAAGGAAGGATGGACGGAAAAAGATGAATGAGATTCAGCCTATTTATTCCCACACTCCCGCTTAATCTCCGTCTCTCTCTTTCACTCACTCTCGCATAAGTTCTCTTCAACTTAAGTGCACTAGAGTTTAAAGCGGAACTACTTAACTTTTTTGTCTTTTAATTGGCATTAAATATGTTTAAGTACGGATATGTTTATTATATTTACATATTTTTATTTAATTTTAATTTAGCTAACAATTTTACCATAAAGTTTTAAATTTTTCATAAATTAAAGTTTATTAGCTTGCTATGCCTTTAAATATTTTATAGCTCAAACTGTTATTTTATTAGTAACAAATTTAAAAGCAGCTGTAAGACAGCTGCAAAATTTAAGTATAATTTGATTTGCTGATTTCTGTCTGCGTTTTTCGCATTCATACTTATGTATGTTTTATCTCCATCCACTTTTTGTTCATCTCATTCAGCTCTTCAACTCAGTCTGCCATCTGTCTATAAGTATTTGTATATATATACATATATTTCTCAAGACCCGCATATGGCTCTCGCATGTTTGCCATTGCGCATTTTTAATAATTTTTGTAAGGAATAATTTTGTGAATTCGCAACACATTTTTCTGCGCATTTCCTGCCCCTTTCAAAATTCTGAGGAATTTATTAAGAAATAAATTTATTAAAACACAAACTTAACTCAACAAACCGAAAGTAGCACAAATGCGTGGGTATTAAATTGTATAATAGGTGACATTCTAAAATCCTTAACTGTTTTATTTGTTTTAATTAATTTGTTTTCATTTTACATTTGCCACAAAGTTTTGTTCATGTTTCTGCTACTTTGATAGATATATTGCCACGCCCACTTGATTTTCTTGTCAAGTTTTCTTCTTTGAGCTAATTTGTTGCTCCTCAAAAAGGTTTGTTTTGGAAAGTCGAGCTGTTCATTAATTAAAGTAGAAATAGAAATAATTAATTAGTCAAGTGCCCACATGACCCACAAATTTAAGTGTATGCGCTTTGGAGGACATGCAAAATAGTCGTTACAGTAGAGCTTAGCTAAAGAGGGAATTGAATTAGGAAAGCGTAGAAAGAACTGTTATAACACACAAAGCTTATAACTTTTTTTTAAAGAAACAGAGCAAATATATGCTTAAAAATTTGTAAAAAAACTTTGTAAAAATTATTTAAAGTTTGGATTGTTTTTAGTTGAATTGGTGTTTTTTGCAATATAATATTGTTAGAGTATTAAAAATTAACTAATTAAGAAACTTAAACTACTTTAGCTTATCTAGGGCTACATTTGGAGCTTATTTAAATAATGAAATTGAAATCTAGTTTATTCTGTAAAGATCAGAAGATTAACAGTATTGAGTCTCAAGTTATCTATTAAAAATCATAACCTATAAATATTTTTAATTTTAATACACCAAGTGATATAAAAATAAATCATATTATTAACTTAGGCTAAGATTGCTGACATTAGCAGTCTATTTTCTAAACTTATACCTAGCTAGAACTGTGCTTAAAGTTAACACCTGTGTGCTGGCTTATGGTGTGCACAACGCACACAAAGAGGGGCGTGGCAACGGGCGCCTGAGTGAACTGCCTGCATGCCAGTGCATAAAATTGAATATGAAATTGCTGGCTGACAATCAAAAGAGCTGGGCAAAGGAACCGATGAATAAAGGGTTATTCTATGGACTCTGTAGACTCAACTCGTAGCTTTTGTTTGTGCCAGCAGCAAAAGCAGCAAAAGCAGCAAAAGCAGCCTCCAAAGTGTCAACGAACGATTTTAGAGCGTATGCTTTGTGTTCGGTGGGTGTGTGTGTGTGTGTGTGTGTTGAGTGTGTGTGTGTATGCAGAGGAAATGAAAGAGCGACCAGTTTCAGCAGTTGTTGTTTTTGTTGTAGCTGCGACACACTTGAGCACATGTGAGGTTGGTTGCAGGGCATCACAGCAGCACACAGCACAGAGCACCGCACAGAGAGTTACTGATCCATAGCATTCAATTGTCGCACAGCTACAACAACGACAACTATGGAACAAAAGCCAAACTGTTGACAATTGACTGACAAATATGATGACAAATACACACACACACACACACACACATTACTTATGTACTGCGTATACTTGATACACAGACGCGCGGATGTGTATGTTCTTCAACATCCGTTATGGCTTGCCCTCAATATTTTGAGTGCTTTATGCGTTTTTAATTATTCTTTTTACTAATTACGTCACTGTCTCTCCCTCTCTCTCTCTTGCAGCCACTCTTCACACTAGTTTGGCAGCCAATCCAGCTGATTCTGATCAAAAAGGACCTGTCTTCCTCAAGGAACCCACCAATCGCATTGACTTCTCAAACTCAACTGGCGCCGAAATTGAATGCAAGTCAAGTGGAAATCCCATGCCCGAAATAATCTGGATTCGTAGCGATGGCACCGCCGTTGGAGACGTACCCGGTCTGCGTCAAATCTCATCGGATGGCAAACTTGTGTTTCCACCTTTCCGTGCCGAGGATTATCGCCAGGAAGTGCATGCCCAGGTCTATGCCTGTCTGGCCCGCAATCAGTTTGGCTCAATCATCTCCAGAGATGTTCATGTGCGAGCGGGTAAGTTGTCGCTGTTCTAGAGAGAGCACAAAGGAGTCTACTGCAGTGCAGCGCAAGTTGGTCGGATGCGGGTTGGAAAAATGTTAGGAAGTTAAAGAAATTTTGTAGGATTAGGCAGAGAAGAAAGTAGAAAAAGAGTTGAATTAGTTTTGCATATATTATAAACTATAAAATTTTAAAATAAATGAGTTTAGCTATGATTATAATTAAATATCTATATAAAGACATAATTTATTTTGCTTTTCGGCTTATTAGATGGCGAACGTTGTTTAAAAAGTTGACTTACTTATGAAATAAAATTATTATATATTTTACAGATGGTGTTGCATCAATATAAATATATTCCTCTATGGAGAAAATCATAGTCATAATAATTATAAAGCATAAAATTGCTAGTTTCAGTTACCCGGAGCTTGAAAATATAAAGTAATATGTGTAGTAGTTTTAAATCTTTCAAATGATGCTAAATTTAAAACTTTTTTAAGCTAACTAGCTACATTTAGAGTCATTTGAGTTTTAAAAGTTTGAGCTTTAAGTTTGAAAAAGGAAGCAAATTTTAATAGGTTTTTAAAAAGTCAGACATACAATATAAATCAAATTTAGCATAAATACCTGGGTAATTAAATAATGTTTAAAATCATTTATATATTTGAACGACTTCCAAAACTTGCGCTGCACTCAATCAAACAATTTTTACAGGTTTTCAGCGCATTTCAGTTTGATCAACGTGGGTTTTCACTTGTTCACCAGTCCACGTGCTATGCCTCGTACTAAACTTAGGCTTGTATTATCTAACTAAGACAGCAGACTTAACACGCTTATGTGGAAATAGGAAAACCTTTCCTATGTGTAGTTTTCTAGTGATTTCACTGAACTCCGCTGTCAGTTGGCATTTGCCTCTAAAGACGTTTTGTTATTTGCACTTTCGAGCTGTTTAAGGTCTAAAGCATTAACGTGTTCGTTGCACTTCTTACGTTTGGTAAGACTCTGGCGTCTGGGCCAAGTTTGCAGGTGCGGGGCGTTAACATTTGCTGCTCACTGTTGTAATTTCACTGTAATTAATCGTTGTGCAAGCTGTTTGCTGATGATAAAATTTCTACAGCGTTTTTGGCCTCTCAGTGCTCAGGGTTCAGAGTTGAGAGTTCATGTCAGCAGTTGGCCAAGTTAACATTATTGAGTTATGAGTTAATACCCCAGTTGGGGGGGAGGAAAACACACCCCAGGAAAACCCCAACTGTCGCCTAGGAAAATATCCATTACTTCCGCTTGCATAAAGCAGCGCTAAATAGGCCAGAGTTGATGGCATTTTACTTAATTATGTTAAAATCATGTGAGCAATCCGCCAATAAACGCCACCTGGCGTCAGGTGGCAGCTCAACCCCGCTTAGTCATCACATCGGACGTGTTGACGTGTTCGCCAGCAATTAGCCAATGCCAAGAGACCTAGCCCAATCGCTGCCTTCCGCGTTTTCCACCGTTTTCCTACATTTTCCAACATTTTTAATGTCTTTTTGGCTGTGCTTAGCATAAACTTCGCTTGCTATTTAACTAAGGGAATTTATCATGTTGGTTGAGTGCCAAAAATATACAAAAAGTGGAGACGACTGATTATGTTGCTGGCCAGACATAAAATATGGCCCAAGCACAGGCTACACCTCAAAAGCGACAGCAAAATAAAAGAGTTTTAATTAAATTTAAGCTCGACTGTGATAAAGTCTTTTTTTTTTCGGCTGTCTAATTGTTTTCCGACAAACAGGAAATAAATGAGATTATTTCCAGGAACTCCGCTGAAATGTTGCCAAGGTTAAACAGGTGTAAACAGGCGTGAGAATCATTTGGTTTCATAAAAGTTATCACACTCAAGATTAATCACATACACACAACACACACATCACTTTACAGTTGTTGCCCAGTACTACGAGGCGGATGTAAACAAGGAGCACGTGATTCGTGGAAATTCAGCGGTTATCAAGTGCTTGATACCCTCGTTTGTGGCCGATTTCGTTGAGGTTGTCTCCTGGCATACCGATCAGGAGGAGAACTACTTTCCAGGCACAGAATATGGTGCGACTATGCGAAATTTGTCTGCAAGAAAATTTTAGGTTTAGGTCTCTACTAAACGCATGGCCAATGTGATAATAGAAAATATCGAAACAATTCCCTCATTCAAATCATCAATTCATCAACTACTATCTATTCCCATTTTATGTATATCTATATTTAATTTTTGTTTCTTTAGTCGTTTCGCAACACTATGAAGAGGATATACACAAGGCGTTTGTCATACGCGGCAATTCGGCCATATTGAAATGTGATATACCGTCGTTTGTAGCCGACTTTGTTAATGTCATATCGTGGCATACCGATCAGGAAGAGAATTTCTATCCAGACACTGAATACGGTGTGTTCTCACTCTAATTCTCTTTCTCTTTCGCTCGCTCGCTCGCTGCCGCTGTTTGTATGTGCGTGCGTGTGTGTGTGTTGCAAAACAGCACTACTTTTAACTACGTAATCCCAAAGAAAAAACACAAAAGAAAACAAACCACACACGTCACAACACATGTACAGTGCAGTTAACCAACACTGAGTACTAAGTACTACTACCAAACACCACTACCCAACACTGGTACACTTATAACTGTAAAATATACGCCACCAGCACACAAGTGTATCTCTCTGCAACGAGCTAACTCAATTAACCAACACTGGTCAGGGCAAAATCAAGTGTTTCAGTGTTTCGACTTTTCGTTTCTTATCTTTATTGATCAATTATTGAATATACATTTCAGCTTATTATTTATTATAGTTTTTCCATATGTAAATGATTGTTCAATTTTGCTTTAGTCGTTACCCAATACTATGACACCGATGTAAATAAGGCCTATGTGATACGCGGCAATGCGGCCGTACTCAAGTGTGAAATTCCCTCGTTCGTGGCCGATTTTGTTAGCGTTGTCTCCTGGCACACGGATCAGAATGAGGACTTTTTGCCAGGCTCCGAATACGGTTTGTTTAAGTTTGAGCTTGATGTCTGCAGAGTTTGAATTATAGATTAATGAGTTCCCTTTCCCCCATCCATAATTTTTATTTAATTTTTATATACAATGTTTGCTTGTTTTCCCAGTGCGTGTTTATGAGCCATGTTCCTAAACTATTATTAACCTTCCGACCCCTTGAGACCCCGAGACTTTCTCAGGGAAGTTTGCCCATGACCATGGATTGCATAGCTAAATATTAATGCACATCTGCCATCAAATTGCGCATTAAAATGCATTAAAACTGCATTCACTACTCTTGATTCTTATTACTCATAGTCTGGTACTCTTATTTCAATTAGTCTCTTGAGCATTTTCTTCACACGCTCGACGACACGCGAGATTTTCATGCTTTCCCTTGAGCACTCTCACCACCTCACATCATGTAATCTCTTTAATTTTCCTCCTCCCACTATCTATCTATCTGATTAATGCAGTTGTGCAACAGTTCTACGAGTCCGAGGTTAATAATGAGTATGTTATTCGCGGCAATTCGGCGGTGCTGAAGTGCTCGATACCCTCGTTTGTGGCGGACTTTGTGCAGGTCGTGTCCTGGCAGGACGAGGAGGGTCAACTCTATGGCACACTCGACGAGCAGCAGGGCACGGGTGCGATTCTCTAGTCCTTAAAATTAATTTTTACAAATAACTTTAGGAATTCTTTATACGCTTTTTCCTATTATTCCCAGCATTTTTCCATTTTCCTTTTCATTACTTTTACAGCGCGTGTTTTGAGTATTTGCAGATTTCTTTAGTTTAACTTTTCCTACACATTTTACACTTTACAGTCGTCAATCAGTACTATGAGGCTGAAGTTGTTTCCGAGTATGTGATCAAGGGCAATACGGCGGTGCTTAAGTGCACCATTCCAAGTTTTGTCGCCGATTTCTTACGCGTCGAGGCTTGGGTGGCTAGTGACGGCACCGAATACATACCAGAGGATAATTTTGGTAGATCCCCCAGTGTTTTCTTGTTGGTTTTTAAGCAGTGGTTTCCCAAATCATCCCGCTTCCAAATACTATACCTTTCCCCATTTGCCTACAGCTTAATTTATCGCTACTTTTGTTCGTTTTCTGTGCAGTTGTTAATCAGTTTTATGGCGCCGATATTTTAATGGAGTATGTAATCAAGGGGAATGCAGCGGTATTGAAATGCTCCATTCCCTCGTTTGTGGCTGATTTTGTTCGGGTTGAGTCCTGGATCGATGAGGAGGGCACTGAACTGCGTCACTCTGAAAACTATGGTATATTTTAGGTGTAAATTAAGTTAGCATTTAGTTTATACTTAGGGGTTTCCATTGCTATCCAAAACGCTTTCCCAGCTCTTTTTATGATTTTCTCCTACTTATGTGCCTCTTTGTTAAATTTTCAGTGGTAAATCAGTTCTATGAGGCCGAAATTATGACAGAGTATGTTATTAAGGGCAATGCCGCAGTTTTAAAGTGTTCGATTCCCTCGTTTGTGGCTGATTTTGTGCGTGTCGAGTCCTGGATTGATGAGGAGGGAAATGTCTTGACTTTTTCCGATAACTATGGTGGGCAACTGTCACAGTCTTAGGTTTAAAACTAAAATTTAAAACGATTCCACTCCAAAAATGTTCCCTACATAAAAAACTTTTCATTTCTTTGCTTTAATTTAACAAATTTTTATTTCACGCAGTTGTCTCACAATTCTATATGACCGAAGCTGAGAATGAGTATGTGATTAAGGGCAATGCAGCTGTGGTCAAGTGTAAGATACCCTCGTTTGTGGCCGACTTTGTGCAGGTTGAGGCCTGGGTAGATGAGGATGGGGTTGAATTATGGCGCAATAATGCCACCGCCGCTTATGGTACAGTCTACATAAAAATCTCTATATATTTTTATAATTAGTTTAAAGGTGACTTAGCTGTTAACTTAGCTGTTTATCCCATCCCCCACTTTACCTTCATTTTGCGCTTATCAACACTATTGATTTCCTTTTGTTCAGTTGTCATTCAAACCTATGAATCGGAGGCTGATAATGAATATGTCATACGTGGCAACTCTGTGGTTATGAAATGCGAAATTCCATCGTATGTGGCAGATTTTGTATTCGTTGATCTCTGGCTGGACTCCGAGGGTCGCAATTACTATCCGAATAATGCCGAGGAGACGGGTACTCTCAAACTCTTTTCAATTCCATTAGTTCGACGTCCTTGATAATAATTCCTTTTATTATTTATATAAATGCCCTTTCATTTTGTTCATATTTTTATGCCCCACTTTGTTTATTTAACTCAGTTGTGCATCAGTTTTATCAGACACGTGTCATCGATGAATTTGTGCTACGTGGCAACTCTGCCACACTGAAGTGTCTGGTGCCCTCGTTTGTGGCCGACTTTATAGACGTTGAGGCTTGGTTAGATGAGGAGAATGTCGAAATTACACGTCCGCTGCCCGACGAATCTATGGGTAAAGCGTTGCCAGATCGTTTAGAACTAAGTTTAGCTCTAGTTTCCCCAGCTTACTACTGTTAATATCCCATTTTACCCCTACTCCTTTTCTTTTTCTAATCATTTCTTGTTTTGAACTACTTCAAAATGCCAATTTCAGTGGTCAAACAGTTCTTTGAGTCGCAGGTGTACGATGAGTACGTGATCAAGGGCAATGCGGCTATATTCAAGTGTCAGACTCCGTCATTTGTTGCTGATCATATCGACATAACCGATTGGGTTGATACCGAGGGCGGTATCTATACCAAAAATATAACGGGTACAGCACCTTAGTGTATATTGGTAGCATGGTAGAAACATGAAGGGGCGGGATGGCGGTAACCTTTATGATTTGTATTTATTTTCCTCAAGACACCTGTAAGGTCCAATGTATCCAATCTATCCAATCTTTATCTTCAGTTGTGCCACAAACCTACAGCGTCAATGTCATGGATGAGTCCATTTTGCGTGGCAATAGCGCAATTCTTAAATGCCACATACCCAGTTTTGTTGCCGACTTTATAATGGTCGATTCATGGGTTGAGGACGAGGAGCGTCAGATATATCCGCAGGCCGATGTCACAGCTAGCGGTAAATCCTAGCTATAAGTTTGTGTTAGCCTTGTTCCTATTGCCACACATATGTTATTACAAACACAATAAAATCCCGTCCAAAATACATTCCATTTGCCAGCTTGTTGCTCGTTCGATCACTCAGTGCCTTGGTCCTTGAGACTCTGTTCTAACTTTCAAAGGATTTCCTCATTGCTGCGCTGTTAGGCAATTTTTCTTTTCATTTTCATTTCTTTTCTTTCACTTTCACTTCAACTTTTCTTTGCTTTCTTTTACTTTTCTGTTTGCCCAAAATTCAGCCAAATTCCTCACTTATATTTTACATCCCTTTCCCGCTTAATCCCACATCCATGAGTCGCTCCTGACTTGCCCGAAACTTACCCCTTCATGTAGTTGAAAGTAGCGTTGCTTTGTAGCCTAGTGTAAATAAATTCTCTATAAAAATGAATGAACAAAAATGCTAATAATTCCAACACAAATTTGTACATATGAAAATAAAAGCAAACATAATTTAATTTTTTGGAAAATGTTTAAAAATATTTAACAAACAATTCATCAATCACAGCAATAAACCAACACATCAGCTATAATATTGGCATTTTTGTTAATGCATGAGAATCACCAGTGATTGCCAAGAAATCGTGGGAAATAATTCACTAAATTGTTTATAAAATAATTTCATTTAATTGTAAATATTTCCGTGTACATTATCAGCAAGTTTTTCCCACAGTTTCTCAGCAATCAAAGCATTGCTTGGTGTATAGTTAGTTATAAGTAAAGAATTAATATTTATTTCAACTTATTAATAAACTTAACAAAATCAGGTTGGTTGTAAGACTGAAATTAATGTTTTGTGCATAAATTTAGTTCTCTTAAATTCTTTAATGATTTTTAAGCACCCAACAGCTTTCAGTCTTGCACAATCGATTGTATATAGCATCTAATCTTATGAACTATATAATAAATCGCATTTTGAAAGTCACATTGCATGATAAATTAACAAATGACACAATCTTTCAGTTACGCTATGCTCTGAGATCAAAGACGGAATGTACATATATACATACTATATATAATACATATATATATAAATGCTTATTTATAAGCTGACCTGTGCTGTGGCTTTCGAATGTGTAGCGATAGCAAAATTCAATTAAAGCAAGAATTTTAATTGAGTTTCGTCAATTGTGCAAAAAAAAAGTATTTTAGCTTTATTTGTATGCTAGCTTAAGTTCCCCCCGAAGCTTTATGACTAATATATTTTTTCTTTTTCCTCTAATAATTATCATTTAATTTAAAACCACACAAATTAGATGGCAAATACCTTGTGCTGCCCTCCGGTGAATTGCACATACGTGAGGTTGGACCTGAGGATGGTTACAAGAGCTATCAGTGCCGTACCAAGCATCGTTTGACCGGAGAGACACGTCTCAGTGCCACCAAAGGACGTTTGGTTATTACAGGTAAGTCGGCCCTGTTTGCCAATTAATCGTTTTTACTACCAACATGAACTAAAGTTAATTAATCTGCTGATTTTATACATAATTTTAAAAGTAAACAAATAAACAATTTAAATGCGCATTGAATTTGATTAAATTTTTGTCTAATCAGCGGATGATGAACGAAAGTTCATTTATGCTAAATAAAATTCACATAAATATTAAACATAATTCAAAAATTTAAAAAAATTTTACACAGTTTCTATAAATAAATATTTAACTGGTTAAAGGCTAATTCATTAAATCTATCTTCAAGTGGATTGTTTACGGATGTAAATACATTTTAAATAAATTTATTTGTGGCATATTTTTGTGAATTTTATGGAGCTTATTTTATTTGATAAGGTAAAAAATCTAAATTTAGATTTTGTTACTTTGTCTATGTGAAATATATTTGGAATATTATTTTTCTAACATTTAAAGCTGTTAAAGCTAAGCTAACTTAATAACTACAACAAGAAAAGTTCCAAATATATTTAGTAAAACAGAAAAGAAATTAAAATTAAAATAATAAAAAAGGTAATTAATTTCTTACCTGTTTTGCTCATAAGTTGCTGTGAATAATGCCAGTGATTTATATAATTTTAAATATATTTAAGAGCAACAATATTTTGATGTACTTGTTAAAGTTCTGATATTCAATCAAAAAGATTTTTCGCTTAAAATCTTTTTCTTTGTGAAGAACTAAAGCGAAGTTTAAAAAATTTTATTTTTTATAGTTAAAAGTATTCGCACTTGTCAAAAAATTGTTGTTCGCTTATAACTAAATTGAAAACTGCCTGAATGTTGGGATAGGGTACTCGACAATGAAATGAGCTTGAAATAAAGCCAGAAAAGACAGAAAGTTTGAAGTTTTGTCCGTGGTCTGTATTGAAATTGAGCCTTACCAGCTTGTAGTTAACTTAAATGTTTCTTAAGCCTTCCAATACTACAAGGTAAGTGCCAATAACTACTATGTAGTTTTAATAACTTAAAGAAATCTTTAATGCAACAAATTTAACCAGAATTTCCATTTCCATTTGAATTCATTCACAGAACCAGTTGGCAGGGTTTCGCCCAAGTTTTCCACAACGCAGACAAGTAGCAGCTTTACGAGCATGGCGAATGACAGTCTCACTTTGCTGTGTCCCGCTCAGGCCTATCCGGCTCCGTTATTTAGGTGGGCATACCCCTAAACTAGACCCAACTTTGGCCAGTTTCCTCTAGACACCATTGATAGATTTTCCTTTAAATCCCTTTTCAAGAACCCATTGGTAGTGTTGCTCCTCGTCTGCTTTCCGGCAATGACATCAAAGTTGTTCAATATGCTGCCCAGCATGCCATTACTTTACTCTGTCCAGCACAGTCGTATCCTATGCCCATGTTTAGGTAAGATCTATTCAACTTTTGCCCCACTTTAGAACCCGTTGGTAGTGTTGGTCCACGTCTAACGAGTGGCGACGAGTCCCGCATCCTCAAGGTGCACAGGGAGCACAGTGCCACACTTCTGTGTCCAGCTCAGGCGTACCCAGTTCCCTTCTTTAGGTAACCTAAACCAACATCAGGTTTTTTAAGAGGTTTTCTTTTCATTATCTTCTCCTAGAACCCGTGGGTAGTGTTAGTCCCAAAGTTACGGCTGGCGATGATGCCATCAAAATACCCAAAATTTCAATGGGACTTTGTGCTACTCTTATGTGCCCAGCTCAGGCGTATCCGGTACCTTTCTTTAGGTAAACTAGCCCAACATTTAGGCTTCAAATTCGCACAGTTTCCAATAATTTTCTGTATAAATTCAGAGCCTGTCGGTAGCGTCAGTCCACAACTGAGTGGGAATGGGAATCAGGAGCATATAACTCTAACCCGTGTGCCACTTAAGCAGAGCGTTACCCTCATGTGCCCCGCTCAGGCCTATCCAGTGCCCTTCTTTAGGTAATACCACCCATTCCAACATAAGGCTGAATATTTTTCAGGGTAACCAATTAATCTTTATCTTGTGGGTTTTATAGAGCCTGTTGGCAGTGTGGGCCCAAAACTCACCTCTGGGGATGATTCGCGTACCACTAAAGTTCAGGTTTCCATGAGCGTTACTTTGCTCTGTCCTGCTCAGGCCTTTCCCGTGCCTTTCTATAGGTGAGAACCCTATCCAATTCTGGCAGTACTTTCCTCTACTGAAACTACTTAACCTTCAAACCTTTTTTAGAGCCTGTTGGTAGTGTTAGTCCTAAAATAAATACTGGCGAGGATTATAAACATATCAAAGGCAAAAGTGCTCAGCATTTGAGTTTATTGTGTCCTGCCCAGGCGTATCCTCAGCCCTTCTATAGGTAATGCCCCTCCACAATTAAGTGCAGTTTTCAAGTACTCAGTTTTCAGAAGTTAAATCTCTTTATGGCAGTGTTAGTCCCAAGATAACGAATTCAGATGATCTGAAACATGTGAAGATTAGGAATCTACACAGTGTCAGTCTGTTGTGTCCAGCTCAAGCGTATCCACAGCCGATTTCTAGGTAATCCTTACTCTAGTCCCAACATGAAAGGTGTTTTAGTTTGTATAGGGAATCCTCTTTGAAACCCTTTCCTTTTACAGAGCCCGTTGGTAGCGTTGCTCCCAAATTAAACTTCCTAGAGCGTTTCAAAATGATGCAAGTCGAGGGCGGCAGCAGCTTTAACATACAGTGCCCAGTGCAGTCGTATCCGATGCCAGTCTTTAAGTAAGACCCTTAAATCCCACATTCAGTTTAGTTGAGACTTTGTATCGCCACTTTTAATGGTCAGTTAATTGGTCTTTTTAGAGCCCGTTGGTAGTGTGCGTCCCAAAGTCAATCCGCAGGACAAGCACCAGTTTATTGATGTCGAACTGAATAATAGCTATGCTCTACTTTGTCCGGCTCAGTCCTATCCAACTCCTGCTTTCAGGTGGGTGGCCATTTAATGGCATTTCAGCCAACATGACAGGCAGCATAAAGTGCATGAAAAGCTTTCCATTTCCCATCGCTTTCTCCTAATTGTAGAACCCGTTGGCTCCGTCAAGCCCAAAATAAATGTACAGGACAAATTGCAGACACGCGAGATTGGCCAAAGTGTTGGATTCGCCCTGCTCTGTCCAGCGCAGTCTTATCCTATGGCTGCCTTCAGGTACTGGACTCCTTGAATAATTCTTAGTGCTATAAAAGTCTTGAATTACCTTGGGGAATAACAATATAATTCAAGTGATTATTTCGTTAGCCTCATTTCCAGCTGGCAGTTTTCACAAGTCTAGAAACTAAAGGAAATTTGTGTTGTTTACAGAGCCCATTGGCAGTGTACCGCCAAAAGTTGGCATAGCCGATGAATTGTCTAACACACGAACTGTGCTGGGAGCCAGTTTTAGCCTCAAGTGTCCAGCACAATCGTATCCAATACCAGCCTATAGGTACATATCCCCATACAGGCAGTTTTTAAGACCCAGAAAGTATTATCTTTATTGGTTGAAATTGTAACTTTGCAGAGCCTATTGGCAGCGTGCCTCCCAAGGTTAGCATAGACGATGAGGTGGCCAATGCTCGTGGCTATGTGAACCGCAGCTTGAGCCTTAAGTGTCCTGCACAATCCTATCCCATACCCGCCTATAGGTAGTTGCTTAAAAGCCAACATTCAGCTAGTTTTTTAGGCAGTTAAGGTAGTAAATCAGTTTCTTAAACCTCTTTAGAGCCTGTTGCTTCGGTGCCACCAAAGCTGAATCTGCTCGAGAGAGTGCGCACCATGGAAGTACTCCAGGGTTCGGAGTATGCCATGCAGTGTCCTGGCCAGGCATTTCCAGTGCCTATCAATAGGTAAAAGTCTCAGTTCCTACACGACTTCAGGCTGTTTGCATAACTCTAAGTGCTAGTATATCAAGTTTATGATTTTCAGAACCCATTGGCTCTGTTCCACCCAAAATAAACAACATCAATGACAAGTTTCAATTGATGCTAGTCAAATTGGGTCAGAATTTTGCCATGCAGTGTCCTGGTCAAGCATATCCTGTGCCTGTAGTGCGGTTAGTTTCATTCTACATTACTTCTTTAATTTTTAGAACCTATTGGAGCTGTGCCACCCAAAATAACGAATCTGCACGACAAGTTTCAATTTGTGCAAGTGAAATTCAAAGAGGATTATGCAATGCAGTGTCCTGGTCAAGCCTATCCTGTGCCCATCGTTAGGTTAGTTTTAATTCATTTGAGCAACACCCAAACTCACATTTAAGGCAGTTATTTAAAGACTAATTTTCCTTAGAACCCATTGGCTCTGTGCCGCCGAAGATCACAAGTTTGCACGATAAGTTTCAAGTGCTGCAAGTGAAAAGCTCAGAGGATTATTCCATGCAGTGTCCGGGACAAGCATATCCTGTGCCTATCGTTAGGTTAGTCCCTAAACAACATTCAGCAAGGCAGTTTAGCAAGTATTCTCAATACCTACTTAAACCCATCTGTTATAGAACCCGTGGGTTCCGTGGCTCCTAAAGTCGATACCCGAGACGAATTCACATTTGCCAGAACTCAGCTAGGTGCGAGCAAAGCACTCATTTGTCCAGCTCAATCGTATCCAATGCCAGCCTTTAGGTATAGTCTACTTCTGAAACTCTTTTCCCATTCAGGCAGGTTCAGGATTCTACCTAAATTCATTTGTTTTCCTTGTAGAACCGGTCGGCAGCGTTGCTCCCAAGGTTGATATTAAAGATGAGATTAATTACGCTCGAGTAGCACTAACTCACAGCTTAGCTATAGTGTGTCCTGCTCAGTCATATCCAGTACCTTCCTTTAGGTAAGCCCCTTTTTGGAAGCAGTTTTCATTTAGTCTCCTTTGGGTTGCTCTGTCATTTATTTCATACTTTGCAGAACCTGTGGGCAGTGTGGCGCCCAAAGTCGATCCTAATGATCGTATAAAATGGGTAGACAAACCAAATGGTATCTCCCTGAGCCTACTCTGTCCAGCTCAATCGTATCCTACGCCCGCTGCTCGGTAAGCTTCCTCCTCTCCCCACATTTCAGGCAGTTTTCACTGGGTTAGTTTAGGTGTTGACAGTTTTTTGATTGCTTACAGAGCCTGTGGGCAGTGTGGCGCCCAAGGTGGATGTTAAGGATCGCATTACGTGGCTGGATAAGCCTCTGGGCGCAGCCCTCAACTTACTTTGTCCCGCTCAGTCCTATCCAATGCCGGCTTATAGGTATAGTTTCCACTATTCCGGCAGTTTTTAATTGACTTTTTGCTGTTAAGTAGTTTGTGTATAAATTACAGAACCCGTTGGCAGCGTTGGGCCCAAAGTTGATATGCACGATAAGATGGATTTTACCATCCGAAGATCAAGCTCTTCACTTAATTTGTTCTGCAAAGCTCAGGGTTATCCCATGCCGGCTTTTAGGTACGATTGTGGACTCTTTAAACGTATTCAGGCAGTTTTTAAACCCATTCTTAAGAGAATTTTAATAAAATACTGTGTTTGTTGTAGAACCCATTGGCACTGTGGCTCCTAAAGTTGATTTAAAGGACAAGGTAGCGATTTCTGTTGCCAGACTTGGCTGGCAGCTGAGTCTGATTTGTCCTGCACAGGGTTATCCTATGCCGGCTTTTAGGTAAGAGTGTACTAGACCAACAACAGGCAGTCTAGGTTGATATCCTCTTTCTTTAATAACCTACTCTCTTGACTTATTTAGAACCCGTGGGCTCTGTTGGCCCCAAAGTGGACATGAATGATAAGCTCAAGTTCTCTTCGAAACTTTCAAATGATTCACTGAGTATCCTATGTCCTGCTCAGGGTTATCCTATGCCCGCTTTTAGGTGAGACTAACATACAGGCAGTTTCTTAGTTAAATCAACCATTTTGTCCATTTCAGAACCCGTTGGCTCTGTCGGTCCCAAAGTTGATATAAACGATAAGGTCAAAATAGCCATAATCAAGTCGAATCATTCTTTAAGTTTGGTCTGCCCAGCGCAGGGTTATCCCATGCCAGCATTTAGGTAATAAACAGTCGAGTATCTTTTCCTCATTTGGTAGTTTTTCTGGTAGAATAGAATACTTATAATTTTGTTTGCAGAACCTGTTGGCTCCGTTCCACCTAAGGTTGAAATTAAGGATAAAGCCGGTATATTTCTGGCCAAGTCAGCACACTCTTTGGCGCTGCTTTGTCCCGCTCAATCCTATCCAATGCCCGCTTTTAGGTAAAGGTTTGTTTAGACCCATCCAATGTTTTGGCAGTTTAGCAAGTAGAATTAGGTATTTCATTGGCTTAAATCATTTTATTTGCAGAACCTGTGGGCAGTGTGGCGCCCAAGGTGGAAATTAAAGATAAACTGGGCATATTTGTAGCCAAATCGAATTATTCCATGGCTCTATTGTGTCCAGCTCAGTCGTATCCCATGCCAGCATATAGGTAAATCCCGCAATCAGGCAGTGATTTATAATTACCGTTAACTATTGCAGAACCGATAGGCAGTGTTGCACCTAGAGTTAATCGCAAGGATGAATTTAATCATGATCGCATTAGCAGCACTCAATCCATTGCCATACAGTGTCCAGCTCAATCCTATCCAGTGCCGTCTTATAGGTAACACAAGTCGAGTACTCCTACCCCTGTCCAGCAGTGTTCACCTTTTATCCTCCATACTAAATATACCCCTTCATTTTTAGAGCCAGTGGGTAGTGTGGCTCCACGTGTCAACAAACAAGACGGCTTGACACGCGATAGCATTCGAGTAGAGCAAACTGTTGCTATCTTTTGTCCAGCTCAGGCCTATCCAGTGCCCTTCTTTAGGTAATTGTCCCAAAAGCTCTTCAGAATTAGAAATCGAGCATGACAAAGTCTTCAAGCATCATTGGTTACCAATTGTAATTAGCTTAAA
Source organism: Drosophila acutilabella (assembly GCA_035046005.1). Taxonomy (NCBI): domain Eukaryota; kingdom Metazoa; phylum Arthropoda; class Insecta; order Diptera; family Drosophilidae; genus Drosophila; species Drosophila acutilabella. Next base: position 5,438,075 of record JAWNOK010000024.1, on the reverse strand, counting down.
GTTCCTGCATTACACAATAATGTCACGCAACTTGGACATAGACCAGGCATTGTTTTCTTCTACTTCTCCAACCCCCAAAACTTGGGCAGTTTTCAAAGTTTTCAACTTGATTTTGCTTTGTATTTGCGCGTACTTTAATAAGTTGTTTCATTTAAGAGCCTGTGGGCAGTGTACCGCCCAAAATCAGTATTGGGGAGCGACGCAAGGATGCTGAAGTGCCTCTAGGGGGTGATTTGAGCATCTTTTGTCCAGCACAATCCTATCCGGTGCCAGCTTATAGGTAAGACCAGTCGCATAACAGGCAGTTTTCATTTAGTGCTTTGACTTAGTTTTTCTTTAAATAACTGATTATATTCCTCATAGAACCCGTTGGCTCTGTTGGGCCCAAAATAAGTGTTGGGGAACGTCTCAAGGATGCAGCTTCTCAGCTCAATTCCACATTTACGCTATTTTGTCCCGCTCAGTCGTATCCGGTGCCTGCCTTTAGGTAAACCTTATCGAAATCTGATAAACATTCCCAACTTTGCTCAACATTCAGGCATGTTCCTCTGTGATTTATAGTTTGTAATGGAAATTGATTAAATTTTTGCATTTATTTAGAGCCCGTGGGCAGTGTTGCACCTAAAATCAGTGTTGAGAACCGTCTTAAAAATGCCGAAGCTTTGATGGGCAGCAGTTTTACGCTCTTTTGTCCTGGTCAGGCATATCCTATGCCATTTTTTAGGTAATATTCTAAATTCAGGCAGTTATTTGGATTAATTGCAATACTATTTTAACACTGTATTTATAGAGCCCGTCGGCACAGTGGGTCCACGTCTTACTTCGGGTGACAAAACCCGCAATGTGGATGTGTCCCAAGACGGCAGTTTTACATTGCTGTGTCCAGCTCAGTCCTATCCGGTGCCCTTTTTTAGGTAGGAAACCCCAAGATATTCAGGCAGTTTTATAGCTCTATTTATAGGCAGTATTTAAGGTTGTTTTATGAGTGGCTTTAATACAAAAAACAAATATCGAATATGTTCGCATTGATCGGACTGTGGCTATAATGTGCCCAGCTCAGGGTTATCCTGTGCCTGCATTTCGGTAATTCTCCCAATTACATTCAGACAGTTTTAAGGGTAGTTTTGGGCATTATTAAATAGAATTTCTTTTTTTTAGAGCCAATTAGCAGCACAGTACCCAAAGTGGTTTCTCTAGCCAAATTCGATATGAAAACCTATGAAGGTTCGAGCACTTTGGCTCTACTTTGTCCTGCTCAGGGTTATCCTGTGCCTGTTTTTAGGTAAAATATAACCAACTCTAGGGAAAGTACTCAACATTCGGGTGGTTAATTAAAGTTACCTTAGTTCTTTATTAAGTTTTCCACAACTTTTCAGAGCCCGTTTCGAGCACTGCACCTAAAGTGCCTCCCTTACAGTCGCGTCCTTTAATTATGGTCGCATTCACAAGTATTTCGATACTATGTCCAGCTCAGGGCTATCCTGCGCCTAATTTTCGGTAAGCTTAGGGTTTTTTAATTACCCACCAACATACGGGCATTAATTTAGTTTCAGTAGTGCTTTAGTTCTATTGATTGTACAATTTTGTTGCGCTTTTCAGAGCCTATTGGCAGCAGTCCGCCAAAAATTAACGCGTTGACCTATAAACCCAATACCGTAGAGCTACAAGCGGCTACTGCTATACTCTGTCCAGCTCAAGGCTATCCAGCTCCAAGTTTTAGGTGTGTTGAATCAAAGGCCTAAAGAGTTGTCGCTATTCCAAACCAACATCAGGCTTTAACTATTTGTTACTTAAACCTTTTCTTACAGAACCCATTTCAAGCTCAGCTCCTAAAACTCCCGCGCTGGTTCAAAAACCACTAGAGTTGCTGCAGGCCCATTCAATTTCTTTACTTTGTCCTGCTCAAGGTTATCCCGCGCCCAGTTTTCGGTAAGCCGAAAGTAGTAAGGCCCTCCAGCATTCAGTAAAAAGTTTGTTTAGTCTTGTGGTAACTATTTGAATTTATTATTTAGAACCCGTTGGCGGTAAGGCACCTACTCTGCTCTCAAATGATATTAAACGCTCTTGGATCGAACGCTTGCAGTCCACAAATCTAGCGTTATTTTGTCCCGCTCAAGCTTATCCAGTGCCAGCATTCAGGTTAGACTAGTAAATGTACTTTAAAAGCGGTTTTCATTTAGTTTACTAGATTTATTTTAAAACTTGTCGATGATTTTCAGAGCCGGTTTCAAGTACCGCTCCTCGCATACCCTCCATAATGAGTAAACCCTTTGAGCTGAGGCGTGGCGTAGATATATCCTTGCTGTGCCCCGCCCAGGGCTATCCAGCGCCCAGTTTTCGGTAAAGCTGTCCATCCCAACATTTAGTTGTAGTACTAACCAAACAATAATAGTAGGTTACTTTAGTACCGTCTGATTTTTTTTTCACATAGAACCCATTTCGGCCAAGGCTCCCACGCTTTCCATTGATACAAAATGGTCGGGAATTGAGCGGCATCTGGGCATAGATGTAGTCCTACTGTGTCCGGCTCAGGCATTTCCGGTGCCTGTCAGCAGGTTAGCTTGAAATCGGGTCCTTAATTATGCATGAGAAGTGCGAACTTTAACCCCAAAGCAAACGAACATTTGTTCATTCATAAAACGTGCACAGGCACAAAAACAACAACAAGAACAGGAATCAGAACAACATCAAACGCAAACAAAACAGAATAGGCGCGCACACTCATAAAAAGTAAGCTAAGTAAACAAACCGTAAAGCGTGGACCGTAGACCGGGTGCTGCAGACGGCAGACAGAGAGTCGCAAGACAGAAACACTCCAAGGCGGCAATCAATTGCAGCTGTCTCGCTTTATCTTACTCTAACCCCCTTCCACTTTTTGCATACGCTAGTTTTTATGTTTGTGTGCGTAATAATTTGTAAACAAACACGTATTCACAGCTGATTGCTCTCTCGCGCTCTCGCTCTCTATCCGTTTGCGCTCTCTCAGAATGCGCATGCCTGAGTTCCACACAAATTTCCCAAACAATTACCCCTACATGCGCGCGCCATTGTTTGTGTGTATTGTGTGTGGACTGCATTACTCTCTCTCAAATACCGGTTTATGAATGAACGCACGTTTTTGGGTCAACTTTCGCTTATTGTCATTTCAAGACCCCGTTTTTTTTTAGCTTTATGTAATTTATCTTGGCTTTTGCCCTCAACTTGTTGCTGTTAGTTGCGCTTTATGCGCATGCTCTGTCTCTTGTTGTTGTTGTTGGTGCTGTGTGTGTAACCTTAAGCTTAACATTGACCTTAATAAAATATGCATTGTACGCGTCAGTTATTGTCGTCTATTTTGCTCTCTTCTTCTTTTCTGGCCCAGTTTGCAAAGTTCAACGTCTTTTTTTGCCGCAAAGGTCACGTTCGCAGTGCACGTGATGGGAACACATAAATAAGTGAAGGAAGTTTTAGTAACTCGTTAGCTTTAATTATGTTTTAATGAATAGAATTATTCGGGCAGTTTTCGAACTCATTTGTAGGCTATAGTTTTCTAATCTCTCTAATTTATTTTTAACCTAGAGCCCATTGGCTCCAAGGCACCTGCCGTGCCCACGGGCGTGCAAACCTTTCAGCAAAATGTTCCGCTGGGCAGCACTTTTGCCATGCTCTGCCAGGCTCAAGCTTTTCCGGTGCCGGTTTTTAGGTAAACCTATAGTAATCCCCGTCCTTAAACATAGGGAATCTTTAGTTGCTAACTTGGTCCAACGCTTGTCAAATGGTTCTGCACTTAAGCATTATTTAGCTACATATATTTAACATGTTTTTAGAGCCTGTTGGCGCCAAGGCTCCCACATTTTCCAGTGACTCCAAGGGCAGCATCTTTGAGCGTTCCATCAACTCGAGTTTTGCGCTCTTGTGTCAGGCACAAGCTTTTCCCGTGCCATTTATTAGGCAAGTTACACGAGTGGTACCCCAATTATCAGGCAGTCTTAGCTAGTCTTAGAGAAAACTTCAATAGCAATGACTTTTCAGAACCCATTGGCTCCAGAGCACCGACATTCTCAACCGATTACAACTCGTTTTCCTATGCTCGTCCTGTGGGTAACAGTTTTGCGTTGCTTTGCCAGGCTCAAGGTTATCCAGTACCCGCTATGAGGTATACACGAAATTTCCCAGCTAAATCAGACAGTTTTCATTTTAGCAATTTATAGTTTTAGTTCTAAGTTTTCTCTGGCCTTTGATTTTCAGAACCCATTGGAGCGAGGGCACCTACTTTTTCAACAGATTCCAATATCTTTTCGTACACCCGCGGAGTAGGTCACAGTTTTGCGCTGCTTTGTCAGGCTCAAGCTTATCCAGTGCCTGCCATGAGGTAGTTCTTACTTTATGCCCCAATAATTTTCATTCAGGCAGTTTTCAATTTGCATTTCCTTAGGCTTATAAGTGACTTTCAATATGTAAACTTTCAGAGCCCGTTGGTGCCAAGGCGCCCACATTCGCCAGCGTATCCAAAATCTCTAGTTTAATTGGTCATGGCTCTAGTGATGTAGTCTTGCTATGTCAGGCTCAGGCCTATCCCGTGCCCATCATTAGGTAAATTCAGGACTCACTGCCAACTGGTTTCTGTTTCAAAAGGTTTTGTGTTATTTAATTTTGATATTTGGTATTGTTTTTATAGAACCTGTTAGTGCCAAGGGTCCGACCTTTGCTTCTGATATGAAAAGCTATACTTTTGTGCGCCATTTTGGTCAGAGCTTTGCGCTGCTCTGCCAAGCTCAGGCGTATCCGGTGCCAATGATAAGGTACACTGTTAAAATTTGGTATACGTTCTAATTGCAGAGCTATCAGTGTAGCTTATTTCAAACTACAGGCAGTTTATGGTGTGATTTATTTGATAATTTATAGAACCTATTGGTGCCAAGGCGCCTACCTTCTCCGGAGAATCGAAGAGTTCGACCTTTGTCAAAGGCCTTTCTACCAGCTTTGCTCTGTTGTGTCAGGCTCAAGCGTATCCTGTGCCCATAACACGGTTAGTCCCACAATCAGGCAGTTTTCTTTTATAAATACTTGCTTTTTAGTTACAATGGGGTTTCTATAACACTTTACAGAGCCTGTGGGCAGCGTAGCACCCAAAATATCTGGTGGTCGCTTGCAGGAACTGACAAGAACAGCGTCCAGTGATTTGGCTGTTTTGTGCCTTGGTCAATCCTATCCTACACCAGCATTTAGGTAAAAGTCCTACAGATATTCAGGCAGTTTGTTAAAGTTAACTCCTTTAGCTGATAAATAACTTTATTTCAGAGCCCATTGGTAGCGTAGCTCCCACAATTTCTGGGGATCGTTTACAGGAATTAACTCGCAGGATGGGTAACAGTTTCTCCATTTTGTGCCAGGGACAAGCGTATCCCATGCCTGCCTTTAGGTACAGTGCCTTTAGATATATACATCAGGCAGTTTCCTAGACTCTACCGAGAGAAAACTTCCTTAACCCATTTAAACTTTACATTCTATAGAACCCATTGGTCATGTTAAGCCTCGCATTGCTATCAAAAGCATTGAGATTAATGAGGTGCCCTTGGATGGCACATTTGTCGGACACTGTCCGGGTCAGGGTTATCCAGTGCCTGTTTATAGGTAGTTTGTGTTAGGGTGTTGGTCTTGCTGTTAGGAACTCCCATACCCCTCGAAGTAACACACACAATGAGCAATGCTACGAGGTAAGTAAGTAAAGTTCGCACACTCGATTTGGGGTAAGTACTAAAGCTCTGAGCTCCAAGAGATTTGCTCATTGTGTGTGTTTATTTCCTTCCTTGTCCAACTGTATACACTTGAATATCTACTAATGCATTCCTCTCATTGCAGATGGTATAAATTCATTGAGGGCACCACCAGGAAACAGGCTGTGGTACTGAACGATCGTGTTAAACAGGTCTCTGGCACTCTGATCATTAAGGACGCCGTTGTTGAGGACTCTGGAAAGTATTTGTGTGTCGTTAACAACTCCGTTGGAGGCGAAAGTGTAGAAACTGTGCTGACTGTAACCGCACCACTCTCGGCCAAGATTGATCCCCCTACACAGACCATTGACTTTGGACGTCCCGCTGTTTTCACTTGCCAGTACACAGGAAACCCAATCAAGACTGTCAGCTGGATGAAGGACGGCAAGGCAATGGGACACAGTGAGCCAGTGCTACGCATCGAATCGGTCAAGAAGGAGGACAAGGGCATGTACCAATGTTTCGTGCGCAATGATCAGGAATCTGCAGAGGCTAGTGCTGAGCTTAAACTGGGTGGCCGTTTCGATCCTCCCGTTATTCGTCAAGCTTTCCAAGAAGAGACCATGGAACCAGGACCAAGTGTATTCCTTAAGTGTGTCGCCGGTGGTAACCCTACGCCCGAAATCTCCTGGGAACTCGATGGCAAGAAAATTGCCAACAACGATCGCTTCCAGGTTGGACAATATGTGACTGTGAATGGCGATGTGGTTTCTTATTTGAACATTACCTCGGTGCATGCCAACGATGGTGGCCTCTACAAGTGCATTGCCAAGAGCAAAGTGGGCGTGGCTGAGCACTCTGCAAAGCTTAATGTCTACGGTCTGCCCTACATTCGTCAGATGGAAAAGAAGGCAATTGTGGCCGGAGAAACTCTGATGGTCACCTGTCCCGTCGCTGGTTATCCCATCGATTCCATTGTCTGGGAGCGTGGTGAGTTAGAAGAAGAAATTACTAATCCTATTGATTACTTCCTGCTGCACAAAATTGATCTAGGGCTACATGACTTTATTCATTAGACTAATCCTTTTATTATAAATATTTTATCAGACAATCGCGCCCTGCCCATCAATCGCAAGCAGAAGGTCTTCCCCAATGGCACACTGATCATCGAGAACGTCGAACGGAATTCGGATCAAGCAACCTACACATGTGTGGCCAAGAATCAGGAGGGTTACTCGGCACGTGGCTCACTCGAAGTACAAGTCATGGGTAAGTTGAACCAATCAGTTGAAGCGCCAGCAAAGACACCCTGCACTAAGCAGGGTATGCTCGGCGCATGTTTATTTTTCTGGGCGGGTCACTTTACAGGTAAAGGAAAAGAAAAGTCCTTGCAACGCTGGTCGTTTGTTCTGAATCATTGAGGGTTAAATTGTTTAAACTTTGACTGTAGTGCCGCCACAGATAGTGCCCTTTGACTTTGGCGAGGGGACCATCAATATGAATGAAATGGTCTCCGCCACCTGTACGGTCAACAAGGGCGACACTCCCCTCGAGGTTTACTGGACCACGTCGCCGGAACCACAGCTGGGCGTGGCACGTCTCATGTCCAACGACGGTATACTGATCACCAAGACCACTCAGCGTATCAGCATGCTGAGCATTGAGTCGGTTCATGCCAGGCACAGGGCAAATTACACCTGTGTCGCACGCAATACTGCTGGCATTGTCTATCACACGACGGAGCTGCGTGTCAATGGTGAAGACTGATGACCTCAGCAAACTCTCAGCTTAGTTCGCATTGTGTTATTCTTTGTGTATGATCTTTTTTTAAACCCTCCACCCTCCAGTACTGCCCCAGATAGTGCCCTTTGAGTTCGGTGAGGAGAGTGTCAATGAGCTGGACATGGTCTCGGCCTCCTGTACCATTAATAAGGGTGATCTGCCCATCGATGTGGCCTGGACCAAGAACGGTGGCCGTGTCTATACCAACGATGGCATTGTGGTCACCAAGACCAGCACACGCATGAGTGTGCTCAGCATTGAGTCCGTGAGGGCTCGTCATGCCGGCAACTACTCCTGTGTGGCCACCAACAATGCCGGCGAGAGCAGACATTGGGCCATCCTAGCTGTCAATGGTTAAGGCCTTTACTTAACTCAATTTGTTTCTTCTGTTTTCTGTTCTGTTGTCCCCAACCCACTTCCCTCCTTTACCTCCCAGTCTTGCCTCAAATTGTACCCTTTGATTTCGGGGAGGAGAGCATCAACGAACTGGACATGGTCTCGGTTTCCTGCACGGTCAACAAGGGCGATCTGCCCGTGGACATCTATTGGACCAAGAACGGTGGACGTCTCTATACCAACGACGGTTTGTTGGTCAATCGAAATAGCCAGCGATTGAGTGTGCTCAGCATCGAATCTGTGAGAGCTCGTCACGCCGGAAACTACTCCTGTGTGGCCACAAATAACGCCGGTGCCACCAGGCAATCAGCCATGTTGGCAGTCAATGGTTAATCCTTGGGGTTTTCTACTTAAATTTTGGTTTTCTTTTTGTTTTTCACTTGATTTGTGATCCTAAAAACCGCTTTACCTCCGCTTCTATGCAGTCCTGCCCCAGGTCGTACCCTTTGACTTTGGGGAGGAGAGCATCAACGAACTGGACATGGTCTCGGCCTACTGTACGGTCAACAAGGGCGATTTACCGCTAGACATTGCGTGGACCAAAAATGGGGGCAGGGTCTTTACCAACGATGGTGTCGTTGTCACCCGTAACAGTCAGCGTATCAGCGTCTTGAGCATCGAGTCTGTGAGAGCACGTCATGCCGGAAACTACTCGTGTGTGGCCACCAACAATGCCGGAGAGACCCGGCAATCCGCCATGTTGGCAGTCAACGGTTAAGACTCAGTTTCCTACTGCGATTTTTTGCTTTAGTTCAGTTCATTTTACTATTCAGTTTTTACACCCAATTACACTTTCCCCACTTTGTCTGTTAGTGCCTCCTTCCATTGCACCCTTCTCGTTTGGCGATGATCCCGTGAACACGGGCGAGAATGCCGGTGTGCAGTGCATGGTGCAGAAGGGGGATGTGCCCATCACCATCAAGTGGACACTGAACTCGCGTCCCATTATCAATGGGGAGGAGGGCATTACCATACTGAAGCTATCGCCCAAGACCAGTGTCCTGAACATAGCTGCTGTGGAGCAGTATCATCGGGGCACCTTCAAGTGTATTGCCGAGAATTTGGCAGGAGCTAGTTACACAACATCCGAGTTGAAAGTCAACGGTAAAAACCTACGTGGATCAGAGTTATTAGGAGTGCTCTCTTGTGTTTTTATTTTCTTTTACTATTTTAATTTTTTGTCACTTTATAATTTTAAACACATCATTCACGTAGTGCCACCCCATGTCCTGCCCTTTAACTTTGGCAGCGAGGTCTTCAACATGGGAGATGTCCTTAGTGTTACTTGTGTGGTCCTTAAGGGGGACTTGCCCTTGGAAATACATTGGACTCTGAACGATGAAGTCACTGAAACGAATAAGAATGGCTTCACAGTCCTGCAACTGAACAGTCGCACCAGTTACCTCAGTGTGGATGCTTTGGAGGCAAAGCATCGTGGGGTCTATAGCTGCATTGCCGGGAATTCAGCAGGGCAAGCAAAGTTCGCAGCTGAATTGCAAGTTAATGGTTCGTTATACAGTAGCTTTGGATTCTCTTACATCGGTGTGGCTACATTTCTACTAACTGTCTTTTGGTTTATTCGGTGTGAGCTTAATAGGATTTAATGTATAAAGTAGATGCTGAATACCAGGGAAGTCCTGAGATAGCTTAGAAGCTTAATAAACTTAGCTGAATCGAAGAATGAAACCGTCTATAGGACAATAAAACAAACGTATCGGAAATTTATGTGGACTGAGTAGCTGAATACAAAGAAATCTTGCTCTGCGTTAGGAATTATTTAAAATAAGCTAATTCCCGTCTGTGTAGTGCTTGCTGAATAAGAATTTTAGTAGCTGAATTGGTGTTTAATAGCTCAATATGAATTCCATCTTAGTTGCGCCACAAATAAGTCCATTTTACTTTGGAGACGAGCCGCTGAATCGCGGTGAGGTAGCCAGTGTCACCTGTGTTGTGCCCAAGGGTGATCTGCCCTTAGACATTTATTGGACCCTAAATTCCGCGCTGATTGTAAATGGGGAGCTGGGTTTTACTATTGTGCGACTGAACAAACGCACCAGCTCTTTGAATGTGGACTCACTGGAGGCAGCTCATCGGGGCAGCTACAAATGCATAGCAAATAATTCAGCGGGTTATGCTGAATATGTGGCAACGCTAGAAGTGAATGGTTCGTTAAACGGACTAAAGAGTTCAATACTTAGATTAGCTTAGCTGTATTTAGTTATTTATATTTTCTCGTCACTTGTTTTGATTTTAACCAATTCCCACTCCTTCCCCTTCTGCGAAGTGCCCCCTCAAATACAACCCTTTGACTTTGGCATTGAGCCCGCCAATACTGGTGAAATGGCGGGTGGTTTCTGTATGGTACCCAAGGGTGATTTGCCCATGGAAATACGCTGGACACTCAATTCAGCGCCTATTATAACAGGAGAACATGGTTTCTCCTTGTCTCGACTAAATCCACGTACAAGTTCGCTGAGCATAGACGCGCTGGAGGCTCGACATCGTGGAATATACAAGTGTATAGCCTCAAATAAAGCGGGTAGTGCTGAATACAGCGCTGAATTACACGTGAATGGTTTGTGCTGACTGCGGAATCTATTAGGATCATTAATAAATTTTTTTCATACACATTTTATTTATTTTACGTTGTTGCATATGATTTAATTATGTTTTTAAACCAATAAACCACCTCAAGTGCCACCTCAAGTACTGCCCTTCAGCTTTGGCGAAGCTGCCGCCGATGTGGGCGATATCGCCAGTGCCAATTGTGTGGTGCCCAAGGGGGATTTACCTCTGGAAATACGCTGGTCCCTTAATTCAGCACCAATCGTAAATGGTGAAAACGGCTTTAGTTTGGTGCGACTAAATAAGCGAACTAGTTTGCTGAATATCGATTCGCTGAGTGCATATCATCGCGGTGTTTACAAGTGTATCGCCACAAACAATGCTGGAAGCAGTGAATATCTTGCTGAATTGCAAGTTAATGGTTTGTTCGCGCAGATAGTAAATGTATAGCACGTTAGTTATTCTGTATAATGCTTAAATATCACTAAAACAATTTGCTGTAGTTGTTGTTAAATGTTGGAGCACTCTGCACACTTTTTCACCCAGCTGAATAGCAAAAAACAAAGCTGAATATCTTCGAAATACTGAGTTTCTAACAGGTATCAAGCTGTTGAGTTGTATATAAGTCGGAAAAGTGCGCTGAATTGTTTTTGAAGGGCGCTGAATAGGAATCTAAACAAGAAACTGCAGTGTATTTTGGGTGCTATGATATTTCCAACTACGTACTATTTTATTATCCACTGTACAGTCCCTCCACAAGTCATGCCCTTTGTTTTTGGCGACGAACCCTCCAACTACGGTGACAGCACCGCTGTCCAGTGCATGGTGTTTAAGGGAGACACACCACTGCAGCTGCACTGGACTTTGAATGGACAGCCCATAACGAACGAGAATGTGGGCATTAGAATAATCAAAATGTCACCGAAGCTGAGCTCCTTAAGTATCGATTCCATCAACGGTCATCATCGCGGACTTTTCAAGTGCATCGCCAGCAATGCAGCCGGAAGTGCTGAACAAACCGCCGAGCTCGTTGTCAATGGTTAATTGGAGCATTTAACACTTTTTTGTAGTTTATTTTTCATTTTAATTATTGCTTTTGATTTACGCAAAACAATCCCTAATTACTACCCAACAGTACCCCCACAAATAAGACCCTTTGATTTCGGTGACGAGGCCTCCAACTCCGGTGAAACTATGGGCATTCAGTGTACGGTTATCAAGGGTGATTTGCCCATTAATATTAGCTGGGCTTTGAACAATCAGACCCTTAGCAGCGGGGATTGGGATGTGGTCATAGGTCGCATGTCCAGCAAGTCGAGCACGCTGAATATTGACTATATCTCCGCTGATCATCGCGGCATCTACACGTGTCGAGCTCGCAATCTGGCTGGGGAGAGCAGCTACAGTGCCGAGTTCAAAGTTAATGGTGATGTTTCTAGGAATTTAAATAGAAATGTCTTTACTTTTTTTGGTTGCTTTAATTTTAAGTTTTTGTCTTGATTTAATCCATCCCCGACCTCTGACCAAGCTTATCCCCCATGAAATGATAGTCCTGAGGTCCTTTAAACCTATCCTTGTATTATTTTGAACCCTTAAAACACTTTCACCCTTCGACACGCCCACAGTTGCGCCTCAGATAGTGCCCTTTGCCTATGATGATGTCATCAACACAGGCGACTCCATTGATCTGTTCTGTCAAATCCAAAGGGGAGATCGTCCCATTCAGGTGCACTGGAGCTTCGAGCGCCAAGCCAGCGATGCGGATGCCAGCTCCGATGAGCTGCAACCCCAAATGAGAACCAATCGCATCAGCAGCAAGACGAGCATGTTGTCCATATCAAGTGTTAGTCCGGCTCATACGGGCACCTACACCTGCATCGCCAGCAATGCAGCGGGCACGACAAGCTACGGCGTCAATTTGACTGTGAATGGTACAGATAATCGCAGGCTCTACTAAAATACTACCATAGTTTAAAGGGGAGAGTGGTGGGGGGAGGGTAATGGCTATCTGTAATGAGTTAACTGCCTAACTGCGTTCGAGTATGATTTGATACTAATACCTTTATCTAACTAGTACTTTGACTAACTCTTCTACTCCTTTGCTTAAGTCTCACCCAAAATTGCACCCTTTGACTTTGGCGAGGAGCCGCTGAACTATGGCGAACCTGCCTCGGTGCAGTGCACCATTCTGGGCGGGGATCTGCCCATCAATGTCACGTGGCTGCTGAATAATGCCACCATCGATAGTTATCATGATATATCCTTCTCTCGCATCGGTAAACGTATTAATGTTTTGTCCATTGAATCTGTGGCCGCTCATCATGCGGGTTTTTACTCCTGCCACGCCCAGAATAAGGCGGGCTTAACGGCACACTCTGCGCGGCTTATCGTGAATGGTTTGACTAAGCAAATACACTTTAATTTTCTATTTATTTTCCCTTAATTTTATTTTGATTAGTCCCGCCCAAAATAACACCCTTTTCCTTTGGCAACGAACCGATGAATTTTGGTGAACCTGTGTCGGTGCATTGCACCATTTCTGGCGGTGATTTGCCTGTGTCGGTCATCTGGACATTGAATCGACATCCGCTGTTGCCGGAACTGGAAATATTTACGGAGAAACGTGGTCAACGTATTCACAACCTAATGATTGATGCCATTGAGGCGAAACATGCTGGCAATTATACGTGTATTGCCAGCAATACAGCCGGTCGTGCTGAGCATTCGGCTGAGCTCATTGTGAACGGTGCGCTCCAACTGACCAACTATTATTAACTCTTTTGTAGTTTGTTTGTTTACGTTGTCACTGCTAACAAAACACCCGATCCAAACAAAAGAAAAGCAGTAAATTAAGTGTTGTGTGCTGCTGAAATGTATGTGAAAAAGAGTAGTAGGAAGGGTAGTAGGTACACTAGAAGTAAGAAGACCATTTCCTCACCCTTAATAACACCCAAATTCTTTACTTGTGCTTCCGAAATGTATGTGGAAAAGAGTATCAACAGTAGTAGGAAGGGTAGTAGGTACACTAGAAGTAAGACGACCTATTCCTTACCCTAAATAATACCCAAATTCTTTACTTAGCTTTACCTCGCATTAGTGCCTTTAACTTTGGCGAGGAGTCCATGAGTTATGGCGAATTTGTCAATGTTCAGTGCACAATTTCCGGCGGAGATTTGCCCGTTAACATAACCTGGACGCTGAATAACAAACCCTTTGAGGATTATCTCGAAATATTAACTACAAAACGCGGCAAACGCATCAACGAGCTGACCATTGAAGCGGTCTCGGCCAAACATGCAGGAAATTATTCCTGTATAGCCGAGAATCGAGCGGGTCGTGTTAATCACACGGCCGAACTGAAAGTGAATGGTTAATAACTTATAAATTGACTTGTAGTTAAATAGTTTTAAACTTTTATTTCTTCAACTTTAATTTCTACTCCCAAATCCCTTGAAAGTGGCGCCCAAAATTGCTGAATTTGATTTTGGAAAGGATCCTTCGAATTTTGGGGAATCTGCTAGTGTACAGTGTTTGGTGACCTCCGGTGATTTCCCGGTGAGTTTCGCTTGGCTCTTCAATGGACGCGAAATCAATGAGAATGTCTACGATGTGTCCATGGTAAAGTTGGGCAAAAAGATCAGTGCTCTGTCCATTGATTACGTACGCGATCATCATGCTGGCAACTACACCTGTGTGGCTGTAAATCGTGCCACATCGGTTAATTACACCGCTGAATTGGTTGTGAATGGTACACTGCATCAGTAAATTGATTTTGATTATTTTCGGTTTTATTATGCTTCTTTTTTTACCCCAACAACACCCTAAAACCTCCTTAGTCCCACCAAAAATTGCACATTTCGATTTTGGCGATCATGCGATCAATTTTGAGGAATCCGTTTCGGTTAATTGTCTCATCTATTTGGGTGATTTGCCCATGGACATCACCTGGCTGTTCAATGGTGAACACATTCAGGCCTACACGGGCGTCTCCATTGTCAAGGGTGGCAAGAAGGCCAGCATTTTGACCATAGACTCGGTACATGGCGGTCATGCTGGAAATTACACCTGCAAGGCACGCAACGATGCGGATTCTGCTGAATATTCCGCTGAATTGGTTGTGAATGGTACACACGACTGCATGAATTGTAACTCTATGTCTTTTTTGTTGTTTCAATCTATTGATTTTCTACTCCATACCCCACAAAACTTCCCTTATAGCTCCGCCTAAAATCGCTGAATTTGATTTCGGTGGAGCACCGGCAAATTTTGAGGACTCGGTCTCTGTGAATTGTTTGGTTACCTCCGGTGATTTGCCCATTGAAATTGAGTGGTTGTTCGAGGGTGCTCCAGTTAATTATGCCACGGGTATTGCGGTGCTGCGTGGTGGCAAGAGAACCAGTCTGCTCACCATTGACTCGGTGCATGCCGGACACGCGGGCAACTACAGCTGCAAGGCGAGGAACAAGGCAGCAAGCAGCGAGTACTCGGCTGAATTAATTGTCAATGGTTGGCAAGAGCTAAAAACATTTAAAATACTTATAGTTTAACAAGACTTTCGTTTGCTTTTATATTTATTTATTTGGATTTGTTACCTCTTATTCCCCTGTTAGTACCACCCAAAATTACACCCTTTAGCTTTGGCGAGGAACCGGCAAATGTCGAGGACTCTGTCTCAGTGACGTGTCTGATCTCCACTGGGGACTTACCCATCGACATTGAATGGTTGTTCAATCACTACGGCATCAGCTCCTACTCGGGTATTATGGTAATGAAAGGTGGCAAGCGAAATAGCGTCTTGAGCATTGATAATGTGCATGCCAGTCACGTGGGTAATTACACCTGTCGTGCCAGGAATCAAGCGGCTGCTGTCAATTACACAACAGAACTTATTGTCAATGGTGAAACTTCTTGAAACTTTATTTATTTTTAAACAAATTGTACTTTTTATTGATTTGTTATGCCTTTTGTTGAAAGCCCCGCCCAAAATTACACCTTTTACCTTTGGCGAGGAGCCCACAAACTTTGAGGAATCCGTTTCGGTTACCTGTCTCATCTCCAGCGGGGATTTGCCTATAGATATTGAGTGGTTTTTCAACGACTATGGCATCAGTTCCTACTCGGGTATTAATGTAGTCAAAGGTGGCAAAAGGAACAGCATGCTGAGCATTGATAATGTGCAGGCTCGTCATGCGGGGAAGTACAGTTGTAAGGCCAAGAATCATGCGGCAGCTGTTAATTATACCACGGAATTGATTGTTAATGGTACAAGAAATAATTACCCTAATATTTAAGTATTTTCCTTTAGTTGCTTTTAGTTTTAAACTTACCCAAAGCCTTTGTTTTAAGTTCCTCCCAAGATAACGCCCTTTGACTTCGGCGAGGAGCCCACAAATGTTGAGGACTCTGTATCGGTTACCTGTCTCATCTCTAGCGGGGATTTACCTATAGATATTGAGTGGCTTTTCAACGACTACGGCATCAGTTCCTACTCTGGAATTAATGTGCTCAAGGGCGGCAAACGTAGCAGTGTCTTGGGCATTGACAATGTACAGGCCCGACACGCTGGCATGTACAGTTGTCGTGCCAAGAATCACGCTGCAGCCGTTAACTATACAACTGAACTTATTGTTAATGGTATTTCTATGAAAACACATCTACTTTGTTAGTTTATTTGTCTTCATTTGATTTTAATGTCTTTGTTTTAACCCTACCTCAAAGTTCCACCCAAAATCATACCCTTTGACTTCGGAGATGAGCCCACAAATGTTGAGGACTCTGTATCGGTGACTTGTCTGATCTCTAGCGGTGATTTACCCATTGATATTGAATGGTTATTCAATGACTACGGCATAAGCTCCTATTCGGGGGTAACGGTCATGAAAGGCGGCAAAAGGACGAGCATGTTGACCATAGACAGTGTCAGTGCTCGACATGCTGGCAACTACAGCTGTTTGGCCAGAAATCATGCAGCTGCTGTCAATCATACAACAGAGTTGATTGTGAATGGTATAAAGTTTTAATGAACTATAAAGAAAGCATTTAGTTTATTTTAAATTTGGTTTTTGTTTCTTTATTTTACATACCTGAAATTGTTGGAGTTTGGGGAGTAAGTTTCATTAATTAAATATCAAAATAAACCTTTATTTTAGGCATACGTAATTTAATCGAGTATACCATAGTTGGGTATGCTTTGTCGGGTTTACCCTGCTCGTAATTGAGTTTAACCCAAGAACCCCTGACTTTAAATTCTGCTCTAATCCCGCAGCTCCTCCTAAATTAGCACCCTTTGATTTTGGCGAAGCTCCCGCTAACTTTGAGGACTCCGTTTCTGTAAACTGTTTGGTTTCCTCTGGCGATCTGCCCATTGAAATCGAGTGGCTCTTCAATGGCCAACCCATTAGCTTTGCCTCAGGCATTGCTGTTGTACGTGGCGGCAAAAGAACCAGCGTTTTGACCATAGACTCAGTGCACGCGGGACACGCGGGCAATTACAGCTGCAAGGCAAAGAATAAAGCGGCTTTCAGTGAATTTTCAGCTGAATTAATTGTGAATGGTTGTTACACACACTAGCATAATTTTACTATAAGTTTTCTTTATGGTTTTGTTGTTTAAATTCACCCTCAAGTACCACCCAAAATTACACCTTTTGACTTTGGCGAAGAGCCTGCGAATGTTGAGGATTCGGTATCGATTATGTGTCTGATATCAACGGGTGATCTACCCATTGATATTGAGTGGCTGTTCAATGACTACGGCATCAGTTCCTACTCGGGTATTAATGTAGTCAAAGGTGGCAAAAGGAACAGCATGCTGAGCATCGACAGTGTGCAGGCTCGTCATGCGGGGAAGTACAGTTGTCGTGCCAGGAATCATGCAGCGGCTGTTAACTATACCACAGATCTAATTGTTAATGGTATTCAAAAGGAATTACTTACCCATGTAGCTTATTGATTTGTTTAATTAAATTTGATTTTCATACCCCAAAAACTACCCTTAAGACAACACATTTCCAGTTAGTTAAATTCTAGCTTTGTTTTATCGTTAGTTGCACCTAAAATCGCGCACTTCGACTTTGGCGAAACTCCTGTTAACTTTGAGGATTCAGTGTCTGTGAATTGTCTGGTTAGTTCAGGCGATTTGCCTTTAGACATCGAGTGGCTCTTCAATGATTATCCCATTAATCATTATTCGGGCATTTCCACATCCAAAATGGGCAAACGTTTGAGTCTTTTAATGATCGAAGCGGTGAATGCTCGTCACGTGGGCAACTACACATGCAAGGCTAGAAATCTCTGGGCCCTCGCCAGCTACACAGCTCAGCTTTTAGTGAATGGTATAGCAAAAAAAAAACCATAAAATAAAACACTGAATTGTACAGCACTTGAATTTCAATTATTCCTTTGTTGTATTTATTTTACACCCACAGAATTGTAAGAAACACCCACAAATCTACCTACAAGTATTGCATGTCTGCTTTTGCTTGATGTATTTGCTTTTATTACGTATACGCAGTGTATTCATATAGGGAAATTCTTCTTTATTGTGTTAGTTAAATCTAGGGCCTCTTTGTACTATTTTCAATAATTTAAACAACAAACTTTCTTAAGAAAAGATTTAGGCAACGAACTAAAGGAACTACAGACTTGGGCTACAAACTTGATTGTAGATAAACTTAAACATTTCTACACACTCCACTCAACTTTCTCATCTATTCCCCAAGTACCGCCCCATATAACACCCTTTGAATTTGGCGACGAACCCGCGAATTTCGGCGACTCGGTGACCGTACAATGCACCATTTCGAAGGGTGATCTGCCAGTGGATATTTACTGGCTCTTTAATGACTATGCTATCAACGAATACCACGGTGTAACTACGTCTAAAATAGGCAAAAAGGTCAACGTGTTGACCATCGATTCCGTGAATGGCAACAATGCCGGAAATTACACCTGCCGGGCTGCCAACAGTGCGCAGACCGTGGAATACTCAGCGGCTCTGATAGTCAACGGTGGGGCAGCTGCTTCAAAACTGTTTAAATTTACTGTAGAATTTGTTTTAACTTTTAGTAAAATTATTTTTATTTCGCTTTTGATTTGTGCCCTTTAAGTATTGCCCCAAATCACGCCATTTGCCACCAGCGCACAGCCCACGCATCTGGGCCAATACATAACCTATCAGTGCACTCTGACCGAGGGTGATTTACCCCTCAACATACGTTGGACGTTTAACAAGCAGCCGCTATTTAATGACGACGATCAGGACATACTTATAGCCAAAATGGGCAGACGCAGCAGTGTGCTGACCATCGAGAGTGTGGCAGCGAGACATGCTGGAAATTACAGTTGTCACGGCGAAAATGAAGCGGGAAAAGTTTCCTACACAACGCAGCTGAAAGTCATAGGTTTTCCACTCACTTTTCATCAACTTTTGTTTCTTTTTCTTTTCTTTCCTTCATTTTTGGTTTCATTACCATCCAAACCTTCAGTTTTGCCGCGCATCATTCCCTTTGCCTTTGAGGAGGGCCCCGCCCAAGTGGGTCAGTATCTGACGCTGCACTGCTCCGTGCCGGGCGGTGATCTGCCCTTGAAAATTGATTGGACTTTGAATGGTCAATCGATTGGCTCTGATTTGGGCATCAGCACCGAACGCGTTGGTAGTCGCGGCAGCGTTTTAACCATTGAGGCCGTTGAGGCGCCACATGCGGGCAATTTTACATGCCACGCCCACAATTTGGCTGGCCAACAGCGTTATACGACGCAGTTAAATGTTTATGGTTAGCTGATTAGACGGTTATACACACCTACACACACCTAAACTCACACACACATTTGCGTAGTCCTTAAGCTGTTCGCTGTAGTTTGTTGCTACTAACCAAGCGTCTCTGTCTGTCTCTTTCTCTCTCTCTCACTCTGTGTACGCTGACTGCATGTCTCTGTCGCTGGTGCTATCTCGCGCTCTCTCTACAACTTTTGCTGCGACTCTTGGCATGTTTGAACCATAACCAAAGCACTGCAACTCTAGAGCACCAACTAAACTTAAACATTGTGTGAGCGTAGAAATTAAAGGGATTTTTTAGACAGTAGGGAATTTTTTTAAGACAGGAAATAAATTTTTTTATAGCAAGAATAGATTTTTGTGAAGGTTTTAAAAGTAAAGGATTTTTATTTTTTTCATCAAAGGCAATTTCTTTTATTTACAACTTTTTGAAAGAATTTTTTATTTAGAAAATGAATTTTCTATACAAAATATATTTTTTTATAAGCATAAAATGTTTTTATGTATAAAGTAGCTTCTAAAGACATGCAAAAGACCTTTTTTTTAATCAGAAGTAAGACTGGTTTTTTAAACCTTGAAAACCCCTGCCTTTGCTGCCCTTGAAGAGCTCTACTCCTCTCGTCATGAAATTTACTTTGCTGCCAATGCAGGCCACTCTTTTAAGTTTTCTTATTTTTTTTAATTTCTTAAATTATTTATTTCTTTTTTGTAATTAAGTACCGCCCAAGCTGGCGTCGCTGCCGAACAATTCACCGCTTTATGTGGGCGACTATTATCAACTGACCTGCGCTGTGGTGCATGGCGATGCGCCGTTCAACATTACCTGGTACTACAATGGTCAACCGGCTGGCCAACTGTCGGGTGTTAACATTTTGATGCACAGTCGTCGCAGCAGCTCACTGAATATTGAGAGCGTGCAGGGTGAACACGCGGGCACCTATATGTGCATGGGTGCCAATGGGGCCGGGTACACGACAGTCGAGACGCATCTGAGCGTAAAGGGTTTGTTTTTGGTTGCCATTTAATGCCTTGGACGCGGTAGTTGTAGCTAAATGCATTTTAAATTTAGGCAGCCACTGTACATTTTGACCACTGTACTGTCTTTTCCCCTACTTCTCACTGTCGCCCTCTCTGGCGGTACCTTTGTGTGTTTGTCCTGGTGTTGGTATAGCATAACAAGCACAATTTGTATAATAACACCTGAATTCATGCACGGCTTTTTGTGTGTTCCCCCTCCATCAATCGATAAGAGCTGCCGCAGATCGAGCAGTTTCATTTTAATCCCAATGGCGTCAATGGCGGCCAAGCGGTGCGTGTCATGTGTATGGTCACCTCCGGGGATCTGCCCATCGACATCTACTGGCTGAAGAACGGGCAGCCGCTGCTGCGTTCCATTTACCACAAGATCGATGAGTATACATTGATTCTGTCGCTGAGGCAGACGACAATCGGGGACTCTGGAAACTATACGTGTGTGGCGAGCAATGCAGCGGGTCTGGCCAGTCGTTGGTCCACCCTAAAAGTGAAGGGTACAACATTTGTACTACAAATTATGTCTGCTTACTTTTATTATTTTGTACAAAGTTGTTACATATTTTTTGCAACAAAATGAACCCAAAACAACAGATTGAGAGGTGTATATCAAAAGACTTAGACAATGAACTTGGGAAGAGATGGAAAGCGATAGAAACATAACTAGTGACTTAGCAATCAAACTAAATTGGAAATGTTTGGAAAAGTGGAATGAAAAATTAGTAGCTGTAAACAAAAGACTAAGAAACCGAAGCTGAAAGAATTTAGAGTAAAACAAAGGACTTAAACAACGAACTGGTTCTTCTTAAAAGACTTAAACTTAGAATATATATTAATTAAAAGCCTTTAAGTAGCTCTTAAAAGAGTTTAAACCAACTACAGTCACAGGCATATTTCACTGTACTCTCAATACCATTTGATCCATAAAAACCCCACTTCCCTAGAGCCGCCACTGCTCGCTGCTCTGTCGCTTTCCACGTCCGTCTGCGATGTCAACGACTACGTGCAGCTGACGTGCATTGCCAGCCGCGGTGCCACGCCCATACGCTTCGAATGGCAGCTAAATGGGAGGCCAGTGCATGACGATGACGACAATGGCACGACTGCCACACAGGCGACAGTGGGCGAGCACACGAGTTTGCTGTTGATCAACAAGGCGCAGGCTCAACACGCAGGCAACTACAGTTGTCGTGCTAGCAATCATGTGGGCGTGGCCAAGCGAGAGGCCATGCTGATTGTTAACGGTAAATGGGCAGCGCTTTAACTGGCGACTTTCTTAATTCTCTCTCTCTCTCTTCAGCTAATCAAGAGTTTTTTGCTCTCTCACTTTCTCTCGCTCTCTTTTACTCTGTGGACCCAAAGAATGTTTAACAAGTTCGAGTGGGGTCTATATCCAAGCAGACTTTTATACCGATTCATCACTGTATATATAAACTGAACACCCTTTGAAATTTGTACCCCTTTTGTCTACGTTTCTCTACGTGTTTCTCAACTGTTCCCAATGGAAGCAAATGTTAGTTCTTTGACCTAAACAAAATGCATCCTTAAAAACTGTTAAATGCCAAAACAGCTTAGATTCACATACATTTTAACCAGCAGCACACACAGCCACATACACGCACACCTCTCACACACACACACACATTTGCATACAGTGCACCGACTTTAAGAAAGAACTCAGAGCTTGAAATCTGCTTGAGTGTTCGATAACGATAACGATTACGATATCCCTGCAGATATTGAATGTGTATTTATGATTTCGATTCAGTTTTGTACAGGCTCATGCTCCAACACCGAATAAACCGCAAACAACAACAACAACAACCACAGCAATAACCACAACAACTAAAACTACTCGCTTTTAATTGTCTACTAAATCTAATCAGCGTCCTCTGGACTAACTCAAAGCGCTTTCAGTGATTAACACAAGCCTCTGCTACGTCCCCAACAAACCAACAGTCCCCACTCCCAAATCCTCTACTTTAATTACTTTAATTTTCATTATAAACTATCATTTACTTAGCTATTAAAAGCACAAAACAAAGTCTGATCTAAAGTTAAAGAAATTAACATAGACATTGGTAGAAATGAAGAAATCAGTACTTTGTTTTGCACAAATTGCATGTCATTTAATCTTTAGTTAGTTACTAATTATAATTTAATTACAAGCCCCAATTAATTTGTCCTTTAACACTTGCGTTGATTAATTGTGCTAATAACTTTGGTTGTAGTTTGATTTATTATTTACACTAGTTTTTAAATTAAATGTGGAAATATTCAAAGCGAATAAAATTAAAATTTAAATAAAATGAAGTTTAAATTAACTTAAATCAATTAAAAATTATGCGTATATTTCCACATGGTTAGTGCAAATTGAAAAGATACAAAAACTTGACTCCAATTCCTTTCAGTTTGCACTAATCAAAAGTCCGTCCTTCCGTTTGCCAACAACCGCTAAAAACCGCATGTTAATTGTTGTATAAAAACTGAGAAATCGCCACAAAACATACTAATATATTATTCTCTACAACAACAATGACTACAGTGCCACCCAGATGGATTTTGGAACCCACCGACAAGGCTTTTGCTCAAGGTTCTGATGCCAAGGTTGAGTGCAAAGCCGATGGTTTCCCCAAGCCCCAAGTGACCTGGAAGAAAGCAGTTGGTAAGTACAAATAACTTCATAACTTTACAGTAAAAACTAATGGGACACACCCCTCTGTAGGTGACACACCCGGCGAGTACAAGGATCTGAAGAAGAGCGACAACATACGCGTTGAGGAGGGCACTCTGCACATCGACAACATTCAGAAGACCAACGAGGGCTACTATCTGTGTGAGGCCATCAATGGCATTGGTTCGGGACTCTCAGCTGTGATCATGGTCAGTGTACAGGCACCGCCGGAGTTTACTGAGAAGCTGCGCAATCAGACCGCACGTCGTGGCGAACCCGCTGTACTCCAGTGCGAGGCGAAGGGCGAGAAACCCATTGGCATTTTGTGGAACATGAACAACATGCGCCTGGACCCCAAGAACGACAATCGTTATACGATTCGCGAGGAAATCCTTTCAGCCGGTGTCATGTCCAGTCTGTCCATTAAACGCACCGAACGCTCCGACTCTGCGCTGTTTACCTGTGTGGCTACCAATGCCTTTGGCTCCGATGATGCTAGCATTAATATGATTGTCCAGGAAGTGCCAGAAATGCCATACGCTCTGAAAGTACTCGACAAATCCGGTCGCTCCGTGCAGCTGAGCTGGGCCCAACCCTACGACGGTAACTCTCCCCTCAACCGCTACATCATTGAGTTCAAACGTTCCCGCGCCTCCTGGGATGAAATCGATCGCGTTATGGTACCCGGACACACCACCGAAGCTCAGGTCCAGAAACTAAGTCCCGCTACAACCTACAACATACGCATTGTCGCTGAGAACGAGATTGGTTCATCGCAGTCCTCCGAAGCCGTCACCATTATCACTGCCGAGGAAGCTCCATCGGGCAAGCCACAGACTATCAAAGTAGATCCAGTGAATCAGACCACGCTGCGTGTCACCTGGAAGCCACCAGCACGCTCTGATTGGAATGGTGAAATTCTGGGTTACTATGTCGGCTATAAACTATCAAACACGAATTCTTCCTACATATTCGAGACCATTAACTTTATTACCGAGGAGGGCAAGGAACACAACC
Source organism: Drosophila acutilabella (assembly GCA_035046005.1). Classification (NCBI taxonomy): domain Eukaryota; kingdom Metazoa; phylum Arthropoda; class Insecta; order Diptera; family Drosophilidae; genus Drosophila; species Drosophila acutilabella. The sequence goes on along the minus strand of JAWNOK010000024.1, from coordinate 5,414,138 downwards.
TGGAACTGAACAATCTGCGTGTTTATACTCAGTACTCCGTGGTCATTCAGGCCTTTAACAAGATCGGCGCTGGTCCTTTGAGTGATGAAGAGAAACAGTTCACTGCCGAGGGCACACCCAGCCAACCACCCAGTGACACTGCCTGCACTACACTCACCTCCCAGACCATTCGTGTCAGCTGGGTGAGTCCTCCTCTAGAGTCGGCCAATGGTGTGATTAAGACCTACAAGGTTGTCTATGCCCCCAGCGATGAGTGGTATGGTAAGTAGAGCGAAGAAACTTCTTTTTAACTAGTATTCATGCTACTAAACTGTTGCCACTTGCAGATGAGACCAAGCGTCACTACAAGAAGACTGCCTCCTCCGACACTGTGCTCCATGGACTGAAGAAGTATACCAACTACACGATGCAAGTCTTGGCCACCACAGCTGGAGGCGATGGCGTGCGCAGCGTGCCCATTCACTGCCAGACCGAACCCGATGGTAAATACACTAATTTCTAAAAGATTTCCAACTTAACCCACTTAACTTTCTGCAGTTCCTGAGGCTCCCACCGATGTCAAGGCCTTGGTCATGGGCAATGCCGCCATACTGGTCTCCTGGCGTCCACCAGCACAGCCCAATGGCATCATCACCCAGTACACAGTTTACTCCAAGGCAGAGGGGGCTGAGACTGAGACCAAGACCCAGAAAGTACCACACTATCAAATGAGTTTCGAGGCGACTGAATTGGAGAAGAACAAACCCTATGAATTCTGGGTTACTGCCAGCACCACCATCGGGGAGGGACAGCAGTCCAAGAGCATTGTAGCCATGCCCAGTGATCAAGTGCCCGCCAAGATAGCCTCCTTCGATGACACGTTCACTGCCACCTTTAAAGAAGACGCCAAGATGCCTTGTTTGGCCGTGGGTGCACCTCAGCCCGAGATAACCTGGAAGATCAAGGGAGTGGATTTCAGTGCCAATGATCGCATGCGTTTGCTACCCGATGGTTCACTTTTGATTAAGTCTGTAAATCGTCAAGATGCTGGTGATTATTCCTGCCATGCTGAGAACTCCATTGCCAAGGATTCGATTACCCATAAGCTCATTGTCTTGGCACCACCACAATCACCGCATGTTACCCTATCGGCCACTACAACCGATGCGTTGACCGTGCGCTTGAAGCCTCATGAGGGAGACACTGCACCGCTCCATGGCTACACGCTGCACTACAAGCCAGGTTAGCTTAGCTTTTTTTATAGCTTTTTTTCGGTAGACTAAATATTTTACTTGCAGAATTCGGTGAGTGGGAAACCGCTGAGGTCTCCGTGGACTCACAGAAACACAACATTGAGAGTCTGCTCTGCGGCTCACGCTACCAGGTCTATGCCACTGGCTTTAACAAGTAAGTAGCTGTTAAACTACACTCAGTACTCACCTACAACTCACTTTCCTCTTCTCCTCCTAGCATTGGTGCCGGCGAAGCCTCTGATATTTTGAACACACGCACCAAGGGCCAGAAGCCCAAGCTGCCAGAGAAGCCACGTTTCATTGAGGTCTCTTCGAATTCGGTTTCATTGCACTTCAAGGCCTGGAAGGATGGCGGCTGCCCCATGTCCCACTTTGTCGTCGAGAGCAAGAAACGGTATCTAGCACGTCGTGCATACCCCATAGCCTTTGTTTTCCTATACTCACCTCTCTACCCTGCTTTTAGTGATCAACTGGAATGGAATCAGATCTCGAATAATGTCAAGCCCGATAACAACTACGTAGTGCTCGATCTGGAACCCGCTACTTGGTATAACCTACGCATTACAGCTCACAATTCTGCCGGTTTTACTGTGGCTGAATATGATTTCGCTACACTCACCGTTACTGGAGGTATTTAAAATCTGTTTTCCAATTTCAAAAACTTCACATTGCTTTTGTACATAGAAAACTACGTTGATAATGTTGTTGGGTGCCCACCACGCCCCCAACAGCATTATCCTCATATATACAAATAACAAAGCTAGGCATCAAGTAAAAATGTTGTACACACTTTTGCCCGAGTTGAAAATGCTTTTAATCAAAATTCACTACATAAAAATGAGCAAATTTAGATTTTTATTTAATTTATTCGAACAAATTGCACAGTATTTTTTATTTTAAATTTATTATGGCAAAATTTATAATTTATTCACCACCAGCAAGCTTGTCATATATAGCTAAGCAAAACTATATATATAATAGACAATATATATATTTTTAATTTTTATTTAAACTTTGTCGTCGTGTACAAAAAATGCTGTTTTTATTGCGTAAATGCAATTTGTTTTTTAACTTTTAATTTTTCTTCGAATGTATTAAAATCAAACCCCGAGAAACGAAGAAACCAAAACTTGTATAAATAGTAAAGCCCAAATCTCACCAGTTTTAACCAGTTCACCAGTCACTTTAAACTGATTTTTATTTTTGTTACCACCGCTGTGACCACTAGAAAATAGTAGAACTCTAGAAGATCACATTATTAGTATAATTATTTATTTATTTTTTATTTCTTTTACCAATTTCTGTTAACTGCATTTATATACATGTTTTGTGGACAATTTGTACATTTAAGAAGCAGAAAAAGGCATCGGTACTAACTGATGTGCTAAATGTTGTAACTCCCTGGTACTCCCAAACCGCTAAACGTATTCTAGAGAATACGTGAATGTCGCTTAAATAAAATTCCGAATTGTAAATTCCCAACTAATCAATTCTTTCAACAGCGACTGAACATAGTTTAATTCTAGTATTTGATTCCAAATGGAAGTCTTAACTGTACAAAGTTATCTACAACTGATCACACATAATTCATGCATTTTAAACTTAATTTTTTGTTCATAATTATTTTCCTTTTGGTACATATATTTTTAGTTTGATTTTGACAATAGCAAAATGCTCATTAAAACAGCTTAAATTAGATAAACAAAACTCAACTTGAGATAAACAAACGAGCAGAGCCAATGCGAACACATTTTCAAAAGCACAACAACCAAAGATTCCAACCATTAAACATTTTATTGAGTCCAAGTCCAACTGAGAGCTGAGATCAAGATAAAAATAACTGCAGAAGAATCCGATGATTTTCTATATAATAAATGAAAACACTCTCACTACACACAAACATTTATTTAAATTTACAGTTTAGTTATGTCATCAAGTTATAGTTGAGTTAAACCTTAGTTAGTCTTTTCGCTCTTTTGTTTGAAGTTAATATTTTGAGAGACCAGAGAGAGGAGTTCTCTCTGACTCCCAACACTCTCCTTCGCTCCTGTTCTCTATCTCTTGAAAGCTACAACACTTGGAATGCCATTCAATGAATTCTTTTCCAATTGCTTTCGAATAGTATATAAAATATTCTTAACTTAATTAGTTGTAAGATTTAACAGTTAATCATTAAACATAAAAACAAAAAAACAAATTGCATTTGAACGTATTTAAAATCATGTTATTTTTGTTATACAATTTAAAATTTATAAAATAGCTAAAATAGTTTTCTTATTAAAATAATCGAATGTTTCGCCATTTGGCGTTTAACACAATGTAAAATATTTAAAACTTAAATAAGTGATTTAAATAATTTTCATTCTCAACCATTTTCTACATTTTCGAACTCGAACACAAAGCTACAAAAGTTAATTCGAACTCAATATGAAGTTACCTACATTCATACATATTTGTATTTGTCAATGTATTTGTATATGTGCGTGTGTGTGTGTCCTGGGTACAAAAGTCAATGTATGAGAAGAAGAGAGGCAATAGCAAAGAGAGCAAAAGTTTCGCTCTCTTTGTGTCATTTGCCAACTGTTGAAGCTTCTTTTCTTCTCCCTCACTTTCTATTCATACATACAAACATACAAACGTGCAAAACACGCATCTATAACTGTGTCTCTCTCTCCTCTCTCTCCCCACTCTCTCGTGCTCGCTCGCTCTACATCTTTCTTGGTCTACATGTGAAACACTTTGGTTGTTGTTGTTGTTGTTGTTGCAGGCACTATCGCACCCTCGCGTGACTTACCCGAATTAAGCGCCGAAGATACGATCCGCATTATCCTATCGAACCTAAATTTAGTAGTGCCGGTCGTGGCGGCTCTGCTCGTCATAATTATAGCGATAATTGTTATTTGTATACTGCGTAGCAAAGGCAATCACCACAAAGGTATCTATAAGTATATCAAACTAATTACGGTTTTCTCTCTTTTTTTTTCGGTTTATCTACGCCTACCCCACATTCTCTCTCTGTCACTCTCTTATACACACTCTGTCACACAAAACAAACACTCGCGCTTGTTATTTTTTAAATTCTCTCTCCAAAATATCATAAATATTTTGGCTTTTGAATTTTGCCTGCTCCATTTGTATGTTATTTGTGGGTTCTTGCATCCGATAAACAAATTGCATGCTCGCTTATGGTTTGTACATCGGCTGTGTATCGAATTCGAACTCGAATTTGAATCGCAGGCACAATCGCGCCCCTCGACGACGGTTCGAGTCATGGGAATGTACATGCACGAATTCCCCTGCCCGCCTGGATGCCCGAGTGGCTGGATCTGAACTTTATGGTTCCCCTGATAGCCACCGTCGTTGTGGTTGCGGTTGGTATCTGTGTGGTTTGTGTGGCGCTTTCCCGGAGACGTGCTGACGATATGCGGGGCGGCCAGAAGGATGTCTATTGTAGGTTACTGCCAAGTGCATAACTTGGCACTGGATGACAAGTGTTTTATTCAATTTACTTCTTTTATGATTTTCGACAAATTTTATTTCTGTTTTGGCCAAGTCTTTAAGTCTAAATGCCGTCACTCCACAACGAAATACTGGTAATCCTATAAATTTATAACTTTTGGAATGCCTTAATAATATTTTTAATAGCATGCTTAATAAATGTTTAGATAATCACAAACACGAGCTTACACGAACAAACATATACCAGAAGTTGATCACTTTAACAAAAATATACCAACAAAATACCAAATATATATGTAACTATATCATATCTGTGTATTATATCATTATGTGTACTATATATACATATTATGTATTAATTATATACTCATAGAACTATCATCAATTTTCCACCATCATTGAAAACCATTGGAAAATTCTATTAAATTATATTTGCGATGACTTTAGACTTGCCGTAATGATTTAAAAAAAAAAAAAAACCAAAACCAGAAACAATCAAAATTTTTAATTTTATGGCATTTTACTTGAGAATTGTCACTCTGTTATCCTATATTATCCAGTGTAAAGTATACCCTATGCTCTATCCAGTGTTGTATATACGTTTTGCTTATACCCTAAGCAATAATCACTGTACAATTTAATTTAAACAACAAGTACTATTCACAACAGACAACTTTTTCCACTCACTGTACAGCCCCACAACATTCTATCGACACACTTTCCTTTGTTGTTGTTGTTGTTCAGTTTACACACACAAGTATTTTCCAATCCTGTATTTATTTTTTCAAAAATGAAACCAAAACTAAGATGCTTTTTGAAAACGCCAAAGAAAATGCCAAAGTACAGTAAAAGTAAAGTAAACTAAAGTAAAGTAAAGTAAAGTAAACTGAATTAAAATTCTAAATTGAAATCATCGCTCATTTCATGTCATTATAATCATGAATCGTTATATCGCTAACAAGTTGGTATATTTTGAACTGATAACCAAAAACAAATCCAAACAAAACACTCTCTAATCACGTAATTCCCTTTGGAAAACTTTGTTCGCAATCGTAAACTTGTATTTTTGAGCTATTATTTAGCACTTTAGCGTCTTGAGATGCCGCACCAAACAAAAAAAAAAAAAACAGAAATGTATTTAAAAAGAAAACTAATTGTGAGTGACGGAACAAAGCTGATTGATACGAAACAAGCAAACAGAAGTAAAGTATGCGAATTGAAATTTTTGAGCTGCAAAAATCAATAAGGGAAAAGCATCTTCAGTGTTTCAATATTGAGTTGGCGATATCATATATTAATTCTAGACGATGTAGTTTACAATCAGACAATGGGACCTGGCGCTACACTGGACAAACGTCGCCCGGATCTGCGTGATGAGCTTGGCTACATTGCACCACCCAACCGGAAGTTGCCACCAGTTCCTGGCTCAAACTATAACACCTGTGATCGGATTAAGCGAGGTACAGTCATAAGTAAGCATCTAAATTTCCAATGCAACATTTATTAATGCCAGGACTATGCCAGTGAAACCGGAGTGTCCTCAACTCTGGTAATCACTGTGCATTGCCTGCGGCTTAGTTATTTTCTTCTTCCATTTACTTTGCAAACAAAATAAGTGAAAAGATTTAAACAAAAAAAAAGAGAATGATAAAAAAAAGAGTATTTCAAATTTTGTGTTGCTTTTGCATAAACACTGACAAAAGTTCTCATAATCACGCTCATCTAGTATCAACTATAAACAGTCATGCCATAAACACACACCCACACACACACACACTCCTTATCACCCACTCCCACACACACTGAGACACACTCACAGCAATGCTTCTGGAATACGAAATTCTTCTTGCTTCTTCGAGTGGCTTTTTTATAATTTAAACCTAAAGAAGATTCCCCCTCCGAGTATTACTAAATGTTGTGCTGAACTTAGATTGTTTATTTTAAGTATTATATATTTTTGTTTATTTCAATTTATTTATTAATTTAATTTCTTACCAAACTCCAACAAAATCCCCAACACGTTTCGGTTGCTGTAACTTCAATTGCTTAAATTTTGCGTTGACTCAACGTTGATGTTGTATAAATATTGGAAATTTAAAAAATGAAAATCATACACAACTTACACCTACATCCACACACACACACACCACACACACCAGGTCGTGGTGGTTTGCGTTCCAATCACTCGACTTGGGATCCACGTCGTAATCCCAATCTGTATGAGGAACTCAAGGCCCCGCCAGTTCCCATGCACGGCAATGCTAATATTTATGCTGGCCACGCCCATGGCAATGTCGAGTGTCACTATAGACATCCAGGTAGGAGTAGCTCCTTTTTACTATTTTATTTTACTATTTATAAGTTTATACTTTTCCTTAAATAACCCAATTAACCCCAAATCCCTCTCAACTTCAAAACTTTGTTTAAAAACTTATTTAACCCCACCTTTGGTTAGTCTAACACTTTGTAGTCTAACCCTGGTCACAGGCTGCTTAAGCGTAAGTAAACACCTGAGTTCAGGTGCCTCAGAAGTCATACTAAACACACTAAAACCACTACCAAGAGACACCCACAAAAAGTCATTCCACAAGTCGTTTGTTAGAGTCCTTAGTCTTTGCTAACCGATGTGTTTTTCTTGGAAGGCATGGAAGATGAGATCTGTCCCTATGCTACGTTCCATCTGCTTGGTTTCCGTGAGGAAATGGATCCCACCAAGGCCATGAATTTCCAGACCTTCCCGCATCAGAATGGACACACCCCCGTACCCGGACACGCTGGCACTATGTTGCCACCTGGTCATCCTGGACATGTTCACTCACGCTCCGGTTCGCAGTCGATGCCACGTGCCAATCGCTATCAACGCAAGAACAGCCAAGGCGGACAGTCCTCGATCTATACACCAGCTCCCGAATACGATGATCCCGCCAACTGCGCCGAGGAGGATCAATACGTAGGAATCTCCTACCCATTTATTTAAATTACGGGGTTTTAAATCCTTTTTTAACTCCCGACAGCGTCGCTATACTCGTGTCAACTCGCAGGGCGGCAGTCTTTACTCTGGACCTGGACCCGAATACGATGATCCTGCCAACTGTGCACCCGAGGAGGATCAGTATGGCTCTCAGTACGGCGGACCCTATGGACAACCTTACGATCACTATGGCTCTCGTGGCTCCATGGGACGTCGCAGCATTGGTAAGTGTAAAGCATACACCCATAAACACACCCTGTAAATTTAAACTTCTGTAGGTTCGGCTCGCAATCCTGGCACTGGTTCACCTGAGCCACCACCACCACCACCACGTAATCACGATATGAGCAACTCCTCATTCAACGACTCCAAGGAGAGCAACGAGATCTCAGAGGCCGAGTGCGATCGCGATCATGGACCACGTGGCAACTATGGCGGTAAGTCCTTAAGAACCACTTAAAACTAAACCTCCCTACGTTGTATACAAAATTATTGTGGATTGAACTGGAAATGAATCAAATTTTTAACATGATTCCAAACGCATTCTTCTTGATTTCCTTCCTTTTTCAAAATTTGTATTTGTATTTAAAAATGTTTAACTCGATCAGAAGACTCCAATGAGGGTGAGTGATGTGATCCCCCAAATCGAAATTCAGTCGTGATTTTTCAATTGTTTCCTTCTGAAATAAAAGCATCAAATTCATCAGCTCTCACCTCATTCCTGCGAATGCATTCACCTCATTGAGGATCGTCTATTTACCCCAACGAATTGTCTTCATTCCTCCTTCATTCAATCATTCAATCATGTGTCATTTTGAGTACACTTCAGTCCCGTCTTCACTATACAAATATTCATGCTGTGTTTTGCTAAAGTTTCAACACAAAAATTGTTTTGTTTAATTATGTGTATTTATTTTTAAACTGTGTTAAAAATAATTAAGTTTGGTTTTGGTTACACGTGTTTTTTTTTTTAAGTTTTCTGCACAATCAAAAACATTTCATTTCACAGCGCACAAGATCACAAGTTCAGTATTTAAAGGGTTTACCCACAGCACATTTAAATGTTTTATGTTTTGTGTTTTAATAACGGATTTTAGTTTAAGTTTTGTTCACATTTTGTCATTACATTACAACTCATGTGTCGCTAGAAAATCGCATGGTTTTTAGAAATCAACAAGTTTAAATATTAAATTAAGTCCATAACGCACGCGAGTTATTTTTTTTTATTAGTAATAAGCATAGTTTTTAATTTGAAATTTCATTTTGCGTTTTCTTTCTGTTTTTCTTTTATATACTATGATGTTTTAAAACAATCTAACAACTACTTTCGGTTGCTCATTTTTATGTGGGGTTTTTAAATTACAAATTAAAATATAAATAAATAAAAAAACAGCTGTGAAAAGATCTCCACAACCGAAAGATCAACGCACCACTGAAGAGATGCGTAAATTGATTGAGAGGTAAGAAACGAGCACAACTACAAATATTCAAATCTAAACAAATGAATTAAAATTGCACAGAATGCTTAAGTAAATTAATGACTAAAGTAAATAACTAAAGTATCAACCCATTGAGCTAAATTTTGTGCAATTTTTGTAACTACCCGAGTAAACGTTATCAACTAACCCCGTTTATTGTTGTATATTCACTTTATTTATGATAAATATCTAATACAATGACACGTCGACTATTAAGTCGCAGACAGTTGTAAGTTCTAAACTAAACTAAGCTATGTGATTAACTATTTAAAAGGCTTTTGCATGTACTGTACTCAAACTAACTCTTTGCATGTTTAAACTTGTCTATTTGTTATTTTACTCTTTATACACTTTTATCTATGTTTTTTCATAATTTCTTTGGGTTTTGGTTTATTGCAAAGCAAATCACAGTTGAGTGTTTCGAAAGTACCCAAAATATAAAAAGAAAACCAAAAACATTTATCATTTGATAAACTTTTTAACCGTAAACGTATATAATAATTAATTAACAGGCTTTAAGTGGCTGCCACTGATACACTGATATACTGACTGTATGATTGTCAATCACATGCAACACAGTTAACAGTTAACCATTTTGTGCAGCTTGCCGCTTGGTCTTGCCACACATAAACTGAGCCAAATGCTTTGGTTGCAGACATGTGCCTAAGATAAACATACTACTAACTTATTGTATATTTGCTAACTGATTAATTTACTTACTAATTTGAAACAGAAACGAAGCCGGCCCAAAACAACTCCAACTCCAACAAACAAATGGCGCAGGATTCACAGCCTACGATACTATGGCAGTGTAATTTGTAAGCGGATACTTGCAGTGGGCGTGGCAGTTTAGCTTAGTGTTTCAAGTCAATGAAGTGCGTGGAAGTTGAATGACACACAAACACACACAAGTAAACACTACCACACACACACACACACATACAACTACAGACAAGAAGACACACATTTGGGGCAGTCAGTCATCATATTTGAAAGTAAATTATCGAAAAAGATAAAGATATATAAAAAACAAAATATCACTGAAGTAAGCAACGCATTAAGCGCATATATAAATATACAATTATTAACTATTTCAAGTATTTATATAAACAAAAAGTATAAAACAGCACACGAGTATTTAAACGTGTGCAATTAAAATACCAAAACGAAAACTCGAATGCAAATCATTTTTGCATTTATTAATATATTTAAAACAAAAACATAAAGAAATTAATTAAAACCATTTATATTTATATAAATGGCCGAAACTTGCATGTGGAACAGTTTTGCATAATTAAATATACATTTTTATTGTACTTTAGTTTGTAAGCCAAGCAGAACAACCAAAATATCAAGCGAATAAAACTTCGAATTTCGATATCGAACTTCGATTTCGACTTCGAAGTGACTCTGCTGCTATCTAAAGAATCAGCTCTATACGTAAACCTATAAGTAGCGAGTGTTTTTAAGATTCTTTCGATTTCGATTTGACAAGAACATTTTTTTGCCATCTATGCCAAAAGCATTAAACTCTTTGCGTAGCCTAAGTCAAAGTCATAATATTAATTAATTAATTGTTTTTTAAATAATTTTTTGTATGGTCTCTGCAAATCCTATAACTATTACTTATGTATTTTTGTAATAACAAGAAGAACGAAAGGCGAATTTTCGCATTTAATTTCTTGTTAACTTGCGTTGACTTGTGATCATAATTTTTAGCATTGTGTGTGTCGATTATTTATATTTTATAATTATTATTATTTAATGATTTTATGCTATTATTTAAATGTATTTTATTTTTTGTCATAATGCGCTTCCAAAAACAGTTGTTCGATGCACAAATAGCATTTGTTTAGCAATTAATCACACTCTAAATTGTATTATACAAAAGTCCCACGAAGATAGCACCTCTTGAGTTTACCGATTGATTTTTTTATATAAAGAAATATTTAATTTTAGACACATTGGTTATACGCATTTGAAGCTTTAAGAACCACTGGAATTATTTATGTGCACACCTCAATTTCAATTATTTTTATTCATATTTATTTAAGTTTTAAATTAAGTAAGTTCTACTAAATATATATTTGATTTTTCTTCAAAACTTAATTGCATTTTTATTTAATTTGTTAAGCAAATAATGCGACTACATTCAAAACTCAAAGACTGAACTATGCAAATTTATAAAGAAAAGTAATGAAAAGTAATTAAAAATGCTTCACAAAATATGTAATTACAAGAGAGTTTTACAGAAAGAACACAACATTTGCTCAACAAGTAGAAATAGCAAAGCATTGATGGTAGTCCCATTATTTGACAGCATTTATTTACCAATTTTATTTAAGTTATTACAGTTTTTAGTTAGTGGAATTACTTTTAGTTTCAGCCTAAACACTTTACATATACTACACTATTATCCTACCTAGGTATACCGATTTTATATATGAATGTAGTGTTGTGACAAAAATATTTGCTTAAAAATATATAAATATATATAAATATTATGGGAAACTTATATAAATGTACTACAAATTTTAATGGTAAAACGAACTACAAATATTAAATAGCGTATAGACAAATGGCATTTAATTAATATACAATATACAAAAGAAAAACTAAAAAAAAAAACAAGAAAAAATCGAGAAAAACTCACAAATTTTCAAGTAATTCAAAATAGCAAGCAATGTATTCGAAAAACTAAAACTAAAACTAAATATTGCATTTCAGAGAAACACTAAAATTAACAATTAATAAATATATAACTTTTTCGGCAAATCAAAATCAAAAGAAATAAATAATCGAAAATTTAAACGAGACAAAAAAAATTTAAACGAGATTTTGAAATAAAACCCAGAGAGGTTTTCATAAAACTAAGCTAAGTAAAAACTTTAAATAATATACAACTACATCAAGCATTTTTCATAATTATCATGCATAATCGATCGCTTGCTTTTTGTGTTGCTTCAAAAAAATGAAAATTAAAATGAAAGCAAAAAAGAAAGAGAAAAAAAGAAGCCTAAAAAACTATCATATGGTAACCTATTTTGTAATTATTTAGCATCTAACATGCATATACATATATACACTCAAGTAATCATACTTACATACATATATTGATAATTTTCTACTTAACTTTAATTGAAACGCATAAATCAAAATTAAATTTCCATCGCATTATGAAACGCAAGGCAGAATAAGGAGGAAAAATCCGGAAAATCGCCCACATACGACGAGAACATTCAACTTCAACGCACATCAGATCCAACAAGAACTAAGCACATAAAAATATTAAACAAAACATGAATTAATATACTAAAATTTAAGAGAAACAGTTTAAAATGCATACTAATCACTCGCTCCTTCTTAGCCGAACAAAATATTACACATACTCATATTATTCATATAAAACGATACGATATACATATATATATAAATATGAGAAGAAGATAATGATGAAGAGTACGGGCAGTTAAATAAATATCCAAAGATTCAAATTCGTAATCCTTAAGCGCGGCATTATAAACCTAAACGAATACTTCAAATATGTGTATTACTAATTACAAATTACAAAACATATATGTATTAACTAAATATATTAATATTGAATGTATTGAATTGACAAACGACATAACACTAATACACACACACACACACACCCACATTCACACACAGCCCCTAACCCCCACTAATACAGTAATAATCCCCCACACCTAAGAAGTCTTGACTCCCCCCCTCGCTTTAGCACACAATTCCCAACATCTACAAAAACACATCAAACACAATTTTGTCAGTTTCAGTGTCATAAAATTCAAGAAAAACAGCAACAAAATTTAAATAAATGCCAATCTATGTTGGATAAAACAAAAAACACACTGAATTTTGTATTTAAAAACAATTTATTTTTGAATTATATAGTTTACATAGCCAGCTGCTTAGTATAATGTTAAATTGTATTTTTTTTACTCTGATTTATTATTTAAATAGTTTTTATTGCATTTTTCCAGCAACATTTGAGTTTTAGAAAGCGCCATCTATGTGTCAGTTGTGGTTTGTGTACCAGCTAAGGGTGGTGCTGTGCTTGGCTAGCCTTCTAGTCTAGAGTGCCGAATTTGGAGTGTTTTTGACGGCATGTACAAAACAAGTATGAACAGCTACAGTCGAGCGGGCCGACTGTCAAAGACCCCGTACTCTTTCTAGTGTGAAATTTTCTATATATATGAGAATTTTTTAACCATTTTGTCCGATGAGAGATAAAGGCTATAGTCATATTATTTAGCAATAAATTTGACTCTATAACCAATTTACTTAATTCATTATGTGTTGGCTGTTCTAAGCCATAGCTCTTTCTCAGATATCAGTTTGTATAGTTTGACTTTTGGATTTGAGCTCTACTGAAAATTCTGTTCGCTTGGTATTACTGCTGGAGTATGCAAATTCCCAGTTGAATTCTCAGGCGGAAAGAAATACACAGTAAGATACAACAGAATTTACAAGAGCCCTGCAGGCAGGAAGCCACATTAATAATGTTAGTGTTATTCAATGTTAATGTTAAAGTTAATTCCAAGTTTGTGTGATTGTTCGCGGACGCCAGCAGAGCACATGAACGGTTTGTGTGTTTGTTCGCTGTCAACTGTGGCGCTAACAAGGAGCACTCTCTGTTTACTGTTTACGTTCGCTCCCGCACTCTTCTCTCTGTAATTGTATATAAATTACCGTCTGTCGCTTGCTGCTGATTCTGATCGCCTGGTGTTTCACACAAAGAAATCTTCGATTTTGGCCTTTCGCTGATTTTTCTGCTTGACCGCTGCGATCTGCAGGGCCCAAAATCGTTAGTAATTCTTGCTGAAATACCAGGCAAACAGAAAGATCAGCAGGTCGCTATGCAAAAATTATTTAACATTAACATTGATCTAACATTGACTTAACATTAACATTGAACTAACATTGACTTAACATTAACATTGAGTTAACATTAACATTAAATTAACATTTATTGTCATTAACATTAACATTGAATTAACATTAATTATCATTAGCATTAACATTAAATTAACATTAATTATCATTAACATTAACAGTGAATTTACATTAACATTGCATTAACATTAACAGTGAATTTACATAAACATTGAATTAACATTAAAAATACAATAATGTTAACACATTGTTAATGTTAATGATAATTAATGTTAATGTTAATTAAATGTTAACGCTAATGATAATTACTGTTAATTCAATGTTAATGTTAATGATAATTAATGTTAATTCAATGTTAATGTTAACTCAATGTTAATGCAAATGATAATTAATGTTAACTCAATGTTAATGTTAATGATAATTAATGTTAATGTTAAATTAATGTTTATGTTAAGTCAATGTTAATGTAAATTCACTGTTAATGTTCATGCAATGTTAAGTCAATGTTAATGTTAAATAAATTTTGCGAAAGGGCAAAATCGAAGATTTATTTGTGTGAAACACCAGGCGATCAGAATCAGCAGCAAGCGACAGACTGTAATTTAAATACAATTACAGAGAGGAGAGTGCGGGAGCGAACGTAAACAATAAACAGAGAGTGCTCCTTGTTAGCGTCATAGATGACAGCGAACAAACACACAAACCGTTCATGTGCTCTGCTGGCGTCCGCGAACAATCACACAAACAGCGGCGGAGATCTCTGAGCGCAATTTGGATATAGAGCGGGTGTCTAAGAGTGTGTGTGGCAGAGAGTGGGAGTCTGCTTAAGCTAGTAAATAACTTGGGAATTATTATGTAGCAACGCTAACATAGCTCACAAGATAACAATAGTCAAGGAGCTGGTGGAGGTGATTGCTATTGTTGTTGCTTTTTCTGTAGCTGCTGCTGTGGATGTTATGTCTGAGCTCATACACGGAAAAGGAGACGGTATAGCGAGCAGGCAGACATAACGTTATGTGTGAGTGAGCATACGTAAGAGAGCTCAAGAGAGTGTTAAATGTCCCCAATTGGAACAAGAAAGTAAATAAAAGTAATCATGCTCAACGTATCTTTTAGTAAGTTTTAATAATTATATACTCTATACATATTCGGATCGATTTTTCCACCAATGATTATTTAATAAATGCCATTAAATAATAGTGCATTAAATCGCCAAATCAATCAATATTTCAAGCTATGAAAACAATGAAATTCTAAACTAATTTTATAAAATATCTTAAAAGTATACATTTGACAAAGTAATTGGTATTTTGTGTTCAATTTTTCAATAAATTGGATATTTTTTGTAAACTTACATTTGGGTTATTAGCATACTGAATGGTGCAAAGTATTTTAATGTAAACCAATTTGGTAAGACAAACAGATGACGGGCACTGTAAACAAGCAGGGAATGCAAACAGAACTCCAATAGTCCGATTAGAGGGGATTAGCGGGGTGGTAGGGCTGGGGAGGTATTTGGGTGTGTCCTTATGTCCTTATGCCGCACTGAAGCGAAAAGTTCAACAGGCTGCTCCACTAAATCAACAGAGAGAAAACCGCAAAATGCCGATAAGGGCCATAACACAGAACCAAATACCAATGGCCCAAAGAGCCAACACTGGTAGCAGTTACCAGTTGGCACTTGGCATGGACAGGAAGCCAACTGACCTGCATAGCGGAAAAGCCTTAGGGACAAAAAGGGACAGGCACAGAGAGAGAGAGAGAGAAAGAGATAGGGATAGAGACAAAGACACACCAGCTAAATAAACAAATGGCTCACATTAAAATAAACGACTAACGAAAACGCTGAAATTTTGTGTACAAAAACTATGAGTAGCAAGTGAAAGAGGAGCAGAACTAGGAGTAGAAAGAGCTGCAGTAGTTGGGGTGGGAGGAAGAGGACAAGAGGCAGTAGGAGGAGCTGCCACTTTAGAGGCTTCAGGAGACGTTTGTTGCTATTTAGCTGGCCCAAACAAGCGGGAAGAGAGGAGCTGGAAAGGAATGGGAGAAGGGCAGGAAGGTAGGATGGAAGAGTGAAAGGGAGAATGGGAGAACTGTTGTCGCTAGATGCAGCCCCAAATATATACATATATATTGCGTTGACAACAACTCGTGTTGTTATCGTTGTTGTTGTTGTTGTTATCGTACTATCGAATGCACACTAAACATGCAAGAACCAAACAAACAAAGGAATGGAAAGAGTGGGGGTAGGGAAAGGGAAGGTTGGGGTGGGTTGGGTAAGCGAGGGGTGAAGTGAAATAATAGGGCTGGAAAAGGTTTTAAAAACTATGTCAACATCGTTCTTTATACCTGGACAATTTAACTGAATAAGAGTCGCTAGTCTGGTCTTGTCTAGCCTGACCTGAAACCGTCTGAACTGCCCTTCTGTAGTTGGCTAAAACGATTGCCGTTGTTCGCTGTCATGCAATTTGGAAAGGCTGACAATGCATGCAATATTGAAATAAACCGAATTTTAACTTCATATATTTATAGCACTACAGAACAATTTTAAAGCAGATAAAACGAGCTATGAAATGAAAGGAAATTTTAAAATTGATTTTAAAGTTATTAATATGGAAAGTTTTTTAATTAAAAGCTATTAGATTAGTTGTTCTGCCACTGATTAAATCTACACTTTAAACTCTTATGGCAGACATTAATTTCTGTGAGCTAAAGCTAACTTTAGACTAGAATATTTACTAATCAATTCAACTAATGTAGTTTAAATTGATGATGTTAGCCATTATTCCTTGGCTTTAATAGTTTGACATTTTGCTTAGCTTGATTCAATCATACAACATGTTGATAAAGTAACCGATAGCAGCAAAGAATTATGGAGTTTTAAATAAATAAATAGTTTTAATTCCCTTTTGTGCTCCAAAACCAAATGACTAAAATATTTTCATGTATTAAATGGAATATTGTATGGTTTGAAAAGCATTTGGCTAATTCACAACTGATGTTTTAATGACTTGGGCAAATACTCGTAAATTAACGCGCTTTTCGAACAAAAGTCATTGTCATTTTATGGGACTTGGAGCCCCCAACTGAGCTTTGCAAATGTTTAAAAGGCCAACTCCATTTGAAGCTTTTGTTTGGCTATATTTTTTTCATTTACTGTTTTTGTTTTTTGTTTGGTTTTTGTCTTATTTTTTTCGTTTTTTGTTTTTCGTTTTTTGGTTTAGTTTATTTGCTCGTGCTGCATTTAGGTCTAGGGTAGTTAAAGTTTATCTACACTCATTTGGCGTGTTTGTGTTTTTCTACCCATAAACCTACTTTACGAACTCAACACACACACACACAGAAGTACACAGGTATACACACTGTTTGCAGTCACTGTGCCTGCCTTTTGTTAGCCATATCGATTTTCGACTACATTTTTATTGTTTCGTAATCTTTGTTATGTTGCCTCAAATAATTAATTCATAATAAATTAATTACGACATTAAATTATGGAATGCTGGAAATGTATTAACCCTTTTCTAGCTTACAGGGTATGAGGAAAAGTGCTAAAAACATTTGACAATACAAATTATGGCCTTCAAGCAGTTGTTGTTGTTGTTGCTGTTGTTTGTCTGGCTGGGTTTTGTCTATTTTTGAAACGACAAACAAATAATGAGAATGGAAACAAGCATCGCACACACGCATACACCCACACCTAAAACATTCCTCACACACACACACACAGTGCTCACTCGTATATTATACTATCTATAGATTGCTTAAGTATTTTGTGATTTTTCTTAATCATCATAAATTTGAGTTAGTTTTAACCGAGACATTTGGCAGTTGGCCCACACCAACAGACACAGACACAGATACAAGACGAGGACAAGAACTTTCCCAACCGACGGAAACATCAATAAATTAGAAATGTTTAACTCAACTTAGCTTTTCTGCTTTTTTTATTGTAGTTTAGGTGGGCGGTTAGCAGGGGTGGGGCCTACCAGACCCAACCAGACCCAACCAGGGCCAACCAGGGCCCCCAAATGCACTGTCAAACTAACAAAACTTATTGTCTACGTGTTGCGGCACACAGCGATTTCTGATTTCTGACGCGTCGTCTCATTGGATTGTCTCTTGCCATAATTCTAGGCATTTAATGGCCGACTTCTACTCGACTGACATTGAAGATACCTCACACTGCTAACTTATGGCTTTCAACCAAAATAAAAGCAAAGAAATTCCAATCCAATTCCATGAGGGGAAGTGCCATTAACGAGGGTTGACTGTAGCGGATGCTGCGCATGTCGCAAATCCAGCAAATCAGTGTCAACCAAATCTTTTTGCAGGGGATGCGAAACCATTTTGTAAACAGGTCCAGCAGAGACGCCATTTTGTTATGTACAGCTTAGCCCAAAGGCCAATAAAATTTATGTATGTTTACTATAAATTATTTAAGAAAGAGAAGACGATTATGATCTCGATTTTAACAACACTGGGGCATTATCAAATCATAAAATTGAATTATTTTAGTAAACTCTACTAATAATATGCATTAAATTTAAAATATATAAAATAATATGCATAAATATAAAATATTTGTTTATTAAATTGCATTAAATTAAATTTTGTTCATGGAAAATCTATTTATTTTAAAAGGGAATAAAATTTAAATCAAGTCACATATGTATGAGGTTTAAGTATTTGATTTGTAATTGGTAAACAGCGGACAATTTGAAGCGAAATAAAATAAACTGATATGTAGTAACCCTTAAATATTTAAAAAAAATATTTTTTAACTTTCTTTTGACTTTTAAACAAATCGATTT
This sequence comes from Drosophila acutilabella, assembly GCA_035046005.1. Classification (NCBI taxonomy): domain Eukaryota; kingdom Metazoa; phylum Arthropoda; class Insecta; order Diptera; family Drosophilidae; genus Drosophila; species Drosophila acutilabella. Next base: position 5,395,270 of record JAWNOK010000024.1, on the reverse strand, counting down.
TAAGTTGAACACTTTGTTTAAATGATACCATAATTAAATGTTGCATAAATTCCCATTCTCTCTCTCTTTAGTGTGCTGCAGGCAAACGTCATCACTAGAAAACTCCTTATACTAACCCCTCTGCCCCGCCCCTTAGCTACCACACACCCACACACACATACACACAAACACTCAACACTCGGAAGCAATGCCAATTAACGTAATTAAATGATGCGTACACAGACAGCAAATACTTGACAAGGAGTTCGCTAGCCCACACCCTGTACACACACACACACGCATATCAGTATATTTATATATATATATGCTTTGCTTAATTAATTTGGGACATGACATGCTCTTCAGTTTGTTATTTGTACTTGCAGTGCTCCATACTGTTCCATTTAATGTTTCAATTGGGAGTTGGGTGTTGGGTGTTGGTAGTTGGTAGTTGGGAGGAAGGCAGAAACTATGCAGTCTCGTCATGGCAACACCAGGAAACCAATCAACAAAACAACAACAACAATGAAAGTATCACTCGATTATGTCACAGGATATGCGGAAGCCGCCAAACTGTCGAAACAGGAAACCAACAAAGAGTCCTTTGGGTGCAAAGCAATGCCAAATGTTGAAACGGCAAATGCAAATAAGTGTGTCATTAAGCAGCCATAACTGTCATCGACTAAACAAAATGGATTCTTGCCCATCACTTTTATATTTTTGGCCAAAAAGTAAAACTTTTTGTAGGCAACGCTGCGTATACGCAATGACATATAAGTCGCACTCTGTGAAATTTCCCAGCGGTGCTTTTCACGTGCCCATTAAAGCAGCAAAAATTCCTCACCTATCCACACTGCCCACAAACTACCCCTTGTAGGGAATATGCTTATTTGTTCAACTTTAATACACATTTTACACGCGCCGAAATTATGCTAATCCCGTCCATTTTGTTTGGTCACTCGCCGGATTCATAGCCTGCAGTTATAGTCGTACACCCCTAAAGGAAACACAAAAAAATTATATGCCATATCCTGGGCCACATTTAATTACAGTTATTTGGCGGGTGATGTTGCCACTTTCGGCGGTCATTAAGGTCGCTATATCTTGGCATTTGCTGCTCTCCACAGCAGCAGCAAAAGCAGCAGCAGCAAGGGGCACATTTCACAATATATTTTATGTGCCACGCACTAATTAAACTAATTACAACAATTTAGGCAGACATTTAAAAGGCACAGTCAAGTCCAGCTGTGAACTGGCTGGAGTTTAGTTTCTTAGCTACACAATACTTCTGTTAGATGTATCTCAAACCGATTGAAATCCGCTGAAATTCTGCGCAAATCGTTGGTTACTTCTTTGGCCTAGTTTTGGGTTAAGCAATCTATCATTTAGTTCTGAAGCTGTCGCAAGTGGCTATAACTTGGCACAGGGTCAACAACTTGCACAAGGCTAAACTTTGGCGCTAACAACTTAGTTTTTGTACGCGGAAACCAGGAAAATGTGCTGGTATGTTAGCCGATTTATAGCTGTAAAAAGGTTAGATGTGTTGAGTAGATTATATAAAGCTGTAGAAATATTTGGCTAAGACTTCCTTAGGTAAAAAGATATTAAACTTAGAAAAGATACTCTTTTATCAACTTTTTCTTGCATTTAAACTGTGCTTCCTTAATTAAAAATTTTTTAAAAATATTTTTCTTATCATAAATAGTTCTTAAATAGCTTTATATAATAATTCTCAATCTTAATCAGTCTAAATGTGAATTTTTTCTATTATAAAATTATTTCTAGCCTGTTCTTAAGCCTTTTTTAAGTAGCTAGCCTTTTTAGCCCTTGAACTACTAGCCGCACTAACAACAGCGACGCTAAAGTGCCGCAAAATATGCAAAACAAACGAAATAAATTCAAATGCGTTTTGGCAGCGCCACTCGTAAATGTATGCCAGCTAAAATTAATTACAGGTAATAACGTCATTCCTGTCCGGCTGTGCTTTTTTGCGAGAGACAAGGCAAGAGGGTAGGGAAGGGGGAGGGGAAAATAAACGGTAGTGAGAGGCAAGTAGGCAGTTGCCAAAAACAATCGGAGCTGACTTTGAGGACAGAAATCAAGCTGAAATACGAGGTACGGCAAATAGAAATAAATGCGACATACTTTTAGGCGCCGCGGGTTCAACTGAAGCCAGCAAAACAATTGCGTGTATTTGGGCGATTAACATGATATGCGGAAATTTCTCTACTGCAATAATACACACACATACACATCCACACACACACTAACATACAGGGCAGATAGCCAGCAGTTGAAAACAGAGCAACAAATGCAAATACTTAAACGTGGAGCATGCAATGCGCAGGCGTCGTGCCAGCCCTCAGGGCTACACACATATATATATACTATACATATATATGTATGTCTGTGTGTATGTTCACCCTGTGTACCAGCAATGAAATAATTATGCTGGTGTGAGTTCATTTCATTGCTATTTGCTTGCTTTTCGCGAATAAAAATTATATTGCACGAGTCGATCTGTGTGTAAGTGTGTGAGTGTGTGTGTGTGCCTTTGTGTATGTGTCTTGTTAAAGTAAAGTCGAGAGACTTCGTGCCTGGACATGCGAGGACATGTCATTCAGTTGCTGCTGCTCTCAGGGTCTGCCAAGTTGGCACAGGAACTGAGTGCTTAGTCTACATTGTGAGTGTGAAAATCAGTCAACAAATTACACTGCTAATTGAATAAAATAAACTAAAAAGTAAACTAATAAATGCTACAAAACAAGTTAAAGAAAGCCCTCAAACAAGTCAGAGATATAGCCATTCATTCAGTACAAATCCACTTAATTCCATAGCATACTTTTCAGAGTATTTAAAATAAATATAAAATATATGTTTATGTATTTTATTTAATTACTGGCTTATTTAAATCGCTCTGTTTCATATGCAAATATTATGACAAATTTTAAGCAAATTGCTGCCAAATTATGCCACAGAAATCTCTAAAGATTTTCTGCCCCCAGCCCAAAATTTAAAACTGTGAAAATCCAAGGCGAAAACTAAAACTGAGACAGCTCTAAAGAAGCAACAATAAAAAAACATAAATGATACGAAAATAACAAAACGGCAAATTTTGTGCTCTTAAGAAATACCAAAACTAATCTACGCTAATAAATTTTAAAAAGAATTAAAAAATAAGAAAAACAAAAAACAAAAAGATTTTCCGCGCTGACGAAAAAAAACTTCAGACTAAAATAAGTTTATTTTGTATGGAATGAAAATGAAATGTATTAAAAAATTCAAAAACAATTTGAATCAACGTTGTGTAGCAGATTTTATTATGAAATGATATGAGCATATATATATACTAAGTATATATACTAAGATTATTATGGGATGATAGCGCTTCCTGGTGTCCCACGTAGAAAATTCCAGTTTACGACCAAAAAGTATTTATACATTTCATGTTTTGAGGTGAGTAAAGCTTTTATAAATAAATTAAGCACTTTGTAAAACACAGCGACAGTTTCTAGTTTTCATATCACTTTTTCTTTTCCCAGTCGTTGTTGTTGTTGTTATTTATTTTTTTTGTTAGTTTTCTACTTTTTATGTTAATGTGAGAGCGTGGGCGTCGCGTCTTTTCACGCTCTTCTTATTGCATTTTGTGTGAAATTTGTTGTATGTTTTGAGTATTTTATTTGCCATACCCTGTAGTAGGATGAAGCTGCAAAAGGGGTGTATAAAACTGTTTGGAAAGGGGAATTGATTTCCTAAATAAACTAAGTTAATCGCGTATGAAATTAAATATTATTTTAGTAAAAAACCGAAGAAGAAAATTGAAAAACTCATTTTAAAATATTAAAACAATATATAAAAATTATTTAAAAATTTTTAATGAAGCTCTATTAGCCATATTAGTATATTATTTGCTTAACTAATTTTCTCTAGTAGAAATAATTCTCTTTACGTGGTATCTGCTGCTTGAAACCATCCCCCTTTGGACCATTCCCTACATACCCATTTAAATTTTGTTTAAGTGTTTAGAGATTTATTATCATGTCTATAAAATCTTGTCTTTGGACAAAGAGCAGCAGCAATTAAAATGTTTTAGAAAAAAAAGTAGCCAAACTACATAACTACTTGTGGTTAGTCCAACACTTAAAATGCCAGGTGAGCCAAGATGCTGGGCAGAGCGTCAATAGGGCACCGAGGGGGGAAGTAGCTAAATAAAATGTCTAAAGTCAGCCATCAAAGCATTGTGCAATTTTATGAACCATATAAATTTAATTGGCCTGTCCATGCATACTTCTTTCTCAAGTCTCTAAATAATATGTGTGTGTTTTATGAATTTTAACGGCAATTTTCTAAAAAAATACCAAAAAATAAACAACCAAAAAATTATAGTATTAATTTACTGGTATAGCAGCAATCGTTGAGCTGAGCATCTACTTAATCTCATTAGCTGGGCTATCTGAGCCGCATCTTTCGGGGCCCAATCAAGAGACTGGTCAACAGCTGTTGTAACTAATCCACTAATCGAATAGCAGACGAAACTCAACTGGTTCAACGGGGCACCAGAGTCAGGTGTCTCTCAAGGAATGCATGAACAGAAATATATATTTTTACATAAAAACCAAATCAACTGCTTAAAAAAAAATAGAAAGAGAGCTAGAAACAAAACAACAGTCCAGTCAAAAAAGTCACAAAATACTGGCAACAACAAATGCTAATGTCAATAAATTAAGTCAACAAAAGTGACCACGAGAGTTGCCCGCAATAAAGACAACTACTACCGCTTCTAAGAGGGAGGAGGGAGGGAGCGAGAGAGGGGAGGTGTTTGGACGATCGGGCGATCGGTTGAACGCTGCGGACTCTACAAAAAAAAAAAATCAGAACAGGTTTGTCTAGCAGACAATGAAAATTAAACCTCAATTTAGATTCAACGTTTCGAATTCGTATTCGTATTCGAATTCAGATTTAGATTCCAATTCATCTGCGATCTTTGAGTTCCATTTGTAGCCAAGAAATTTACATTCCGGCCAGTTGAACCGTTTGAACAGTTTCGTCTGTTGGACGGACAACACCTTTGATTTCACCTGCATTAGTTTCCCTCCGATAGTTAACTCGATTTTACTTAATTTATTCTAATTGCTTGTCTCTCCATCCCAACATCGCCCCCTCCCCCCATCGATACTAATTTCCAAACGTGCAGCTGCAGTCATTTTAGCCACTCCTCATTGGTGTAACCAAAATTACTTAACTCCACCTGAAAGCCGCAACGGCTTAAAGCCAGCAACAAGTTTGACACACAAAAAAACAATATTAATAAAAGTTTATAAAAATAGACAGAGTTACGATATAGTTATTAAACGTTTAACTTGTCAGTTTTAATTACTATCTATGCGATTTATTTTATAGATAACTTTTAGATAGGAGCTTTTAAGCGGTGCCTAGTGGTAAATAAATCAAGTTAATCGTGAAGAATTTAAGCTGAATTGAAAGAAATTGCAATATAAATTTTATAAATAAAATTGAGCTAAATAATTTTTAAGTCTAACTAAATTTAAATGGTATAAATGAAAAGCATATCAAATTCAGAACGCTTTACTACTAGTTTTGCCTCAGTTAAACAGTGCTAAAATATAATTTAATTTATTTATGATCATTTCAAGTGTTTACTTTTAAGTTACACCGTAACTGCTAGTCGTTCAGGCTTTTCTAGAGCAACTGCTGTGGAATTTACTAGTCAGTCACTTCCAGTTGACGCAAATTTGGAATTCCCAAATAAAAATCTACAAACTTTGTGCTCAATTAGTCTCAATATGCAAATGAAATCAATGGAATTCCGTTGCGTTCGATCTCTCGCTGATCACAACAGGCCATTAGCTATAACTCTATGTGTGTGTGTTTGGTTAGTGTTGTAAAACGTACAACATGTAGGGGAGAATGAATTCAAACACGCTTGTCGACAACTAATCAACTCGATTATTCTATTTGCTGTTGGCCACATTTGAATTGATGTAAACTTTAATTTATGTTCATATACAAACATATTTCTAGAATTTATTGCCTTGGCAAGAATGCGAGTTGGCCAGGCCAAAACTGGGTTCATAAGCCACAAACCAAACCAAATCCCAAGTCTTTGGTAGGTGCAGGCTCTAACGCACGTGCTGTGGCATTTGGCGAGGCCAATATTAATTGTTATGACGAAAGAGGTCTTAGAGGGGGTGAGGAGGTGGTTCAGCGGTGCGGTGGTTTGCTGTTGTAACGCTTAAAAATAGTTTGGTCTATGTAAGTAAATTATTATGACTTTCACGCCCGGGGCAATGTTTACAACACGTCACAAAACTCACACACACAGCGAGCGCATGATTAATAGTCAGCATGTGAAACATATTCTTTTATAAGTATCTTTGAGATACGCTCTTGAAAAAACTGTTAACCGTATGCCAGATATTATGGCTATGATGATTATTGTTATTATTGAATGGAGCTGGGACCAGTTAGCCTAAAGCAGAAGCCAATGAACCGCAGACGGCAACGAATGCTTGACAGCTGCAGATACAGATACTTTTGTCTATATCTTTGACAGTCAATTGTTGTATTGTTCTTCCTCTTGTTGTTGTTGTTACTGTGTGCGTCTGTTGCTTATGCTTATTATGACAACACTCAATTGCTCATGTGACGCCTGAAAGTCGAGCATTTGTATCTCAGTAACTGAGTATCTACATGTGTATCTAAGCATATGAGCTTCCGCATATGAGTGTGCGTGTGTGTTAGTGCGTGCATCTATGCCAGCTAGCTGGCCATTGTGAAAGTGAAAACCCACAAGTGTTCACATTTGCTGCCCTCAGCCAAAGTTAATATGAGTTACACATAATTGAGTTAGCTAAGTGTCATGAACAAGATACATATTTACACATCTTTAAATGTAGCTCTTTTATATATACATACAATTATCTGAATGAAATTTTTGGAAAGTTTGCCAACCATAAATCACATATGAAATCAAATATTTATACGCATCTGAGAGCAAGGGCAATTAAAGATACACAAACACACACATAATGCGACAATTGATGATAATGGGCTTAATCAATTTAACAATTATCACAACATTTCTATTGCCCATAAAATGCAACTTTCTTTCATTAAATTGAGACCTTTAAGCAGGCAGGGAGAGAGGGAGGGAGGGGGGTGGAGACCTCAATCGTAGCCCATAACAAATTCCAAATAACCGAAACAAATTCTGGAAAACCTTTCTACTTACAAGAGATATAGATACATTTATATACTGGGGACTTTAAAGTGTTTGCACCAGTTACGCATACGCAATTTGGTAGCTCAACTAATGTGCATTTTTATGGCACTGCAATTGCATTGAATTGAATTTTAATTGTGCACAAAAATAGACAGTCGCAGTCCAAGTCCATGTAATAAAATAAAATAAAACAAAACTCAAGCATTCGACACGCATATAGAACACTTTGGACTGGGCACAAATAGAATTGCGATTACAAATTCCACTCATTTACCATAAATACAATGAATAAAAATAGGGAAAGGTATTGCCCAGTCTATGTCTTTCAAGTCTGTCTATGACTCCATGTTTCCCTTTGCCTCCATTCCCACCTTTCCCACTTTATTCTTTATGTTAAACTCATAGATTTGTATTCAGCAACTGACCAAGTGGGTCTGCATACGCAATTTATATCACGAGGTGAGGCACATGGAAATTATTTGTCACTTCTTTGTTTGTGATCCCAAAAGCCTTTGTCTATCAAACAATCGAATTCCCTTTAATCATTAAAACATATCTCTTTCATATCTAAATAGTTGCTTTATCTAAAGATCTTTAACGGTTTTATGTCGGTTTTATGTAGAACAGTTTGTTCCAGTTTGAGTATAATATTTGCAACAAAGAAATTCTTGTTTGCTGAGTTTTAATAAAATAATAAATAAATAAAAATAATATATAAATTTCTCCTTAATAAGTTATAGAATTGGTGCTTGTAAAATACAATTTAATTGTCAAGGATTAATTATTAATGTCAGGATTGTTATGCTACCTAAAAATTCAATATGTAGTAACATATTCCTAAAGTATTCTTTATTTATTTGTTATAGTTATTTCATGTCAAGTAACATGTTAATACCCGCTTAAAGAATATTTGAAGGTTCTTAAGTATTTTTTTATGCTCAATATAGTGTGGAAATCTTATTAAGTTCCATTAAATTTTTTTTTTGATATTGAAGCGCTAATTATTAATTATTAAAAGGTAATTAATAACAAAGGGGAGTCACCCTTTAAATATAATTTAATAAAGCTATTGAATATTACATTAGAAATGTTTAATTTAAATTCATAAATGAGTTAAACTTGATCTCAATAATTCTCTGCTTTAAACTATTTATTTTTAAATTACTAAAATTCACAGCTTAGTTTAGGGCTTCAATTCCTGTGCAGCCACTTTGTGCCTACATGCCAGCATTTTACAGGGTATGCGTAGCTATGTATACATATGTATAGCAGGAGCTATAACAATGAATACTGTTTTCAGTTTTGAAATGAATTTTAAAATAGTGGGTCGTGGCATACACGCTAAATAATTTATATGCCAAATACAAACACAACAAAACACACACAGAGCAGACAACAAACTCGAAGTCTTATTCGTACTCGTATATAGTTAAAGAAATAGTTCAATGAATTGTTAAATAGAATTGTTTAATGCATTAACCCAAATTGCATGCTGTAATGCTATAAAATGGCAAACAAAATAAATCATTTAAGTTTATAAGCATAAAATATTAATTGTTTAGCTAAACATTGTTTAATTCTTTTGTTGAATTTAATAAAGTAGTCACAGAATTCAGTTGTTGTTGTTGTTAGTGGTGATTTTGAATCACATTCTGCGGTTTTTGTGATGGCTGCTTTCGTTTTGTGCCCTAAAATACTAAAGAAAAGCATTTTTGTGCTTTTGCCAAGTAGAAGAGAGTGAGCGAGAGAGAGGGAGATAGAGAAATTACGTTGAAAACGAGTCACATTTCAAAATTGACACTTCAAACGCAACGCTGCCAAGTATCTTAAAGATACTCGCAGTACCCACTTACTGCACACATTTAAAAGACAGGAGACAGAAGGAGGAGGAAGGAGAAGGGCAAGAGGAAGACTACAAAATGCTAACTATGCACAACACCCAAAACGAACTGAACTGAACCAAACCGAACCAATCCGAAACTCGTAAGCATTTAATTTTGGCCTTTTTTTTCCTGTGCTCCGCTGTGTTGTGTTGAGTAAACGGAATCAAGAAAGACCCAAACAATTAACAGCAGATAAGCGGAAAAGTCATTTGACGATGTCTCATTGTTGTTGTTGCTGTTGTCGAACTACTTAAATATTTTAGTTTTGAGAAAAATCAAAGCAGAGACAGACAGACAGACACACAGACGGACTGACTGACTGACAGTCGGATAGTTCAATGACCAAAGAGCTCGGGTCGCTTTCAGCTTTCATCAATGGTCGCGCTACATTGGCCACAAGGCGACAACCACGACGGTGACGACGCCGCTGACGACGGTGATGACGACGATGACGACGCTCTAGTAGATATCAGCTCAAAGCATAGATACAGATTGAGATACATATGTAGCTGTGCATAAGTAGTTGTTGGGGACACTCATCAGCTGCAATGCTTGACGTTTTTTCTATGGCTTTGCCACAGTGTGCCGAGCAGAGGGGCAACAGAGGGAGCCAGCGGCAGCAGCGAATCGGGAATCGGCAGTCAGAGCAGAAAAATGTCACACGCAGCCGCCGCATTTAGTTCAATTGCATTACAAAAGGCAGTCGGAGCGAGCAAAAATACAGATACAGATACAACTTGTAGATACATTTATAAAGCCTAAAGAAAAGCAAACAAACAGTGGAAAAGATCATTGGCAAAGCAAAGCAAACGCTTCAAATCACTGAAAAAAAATTGTATCTTATTTGTTGTTGTTGTCCCCTGTTGTTGTTGTTGTTGTTGTCGCTATTCAACAATTTTTACCGTTGACATTCTATTGAAAAGTATTCGGAAATTGTAACGACGCGTCGAGAACGTCGCCTCAAATGTATCTGTATCTGAATCTGTATTTGAATCTGCATCTAAATCTGTATGTGTATCTGCATCTCTATGCGCAATTGTATCTATACAATTGATCAGCGTCATCGACTCGCTTGAAATACCAATCGACTTGAGTCATTTCATTTCACTTCCCTCCACCTCTTAGTTTTATATCTTTCACTTTTAGCCAACACTTTAGCTGCTTAGTTTAGCACTCACTTACAATTCTGTTGGCAGATGACTAATTTACACACTTCAGACGAACTATGAGCCATCGATTTGTTAATTGTGAAAAATCTCTGTGTCATTTTATAGCTGCATATTTCATCTTTTTATAAAACTCAACAAGTTTGCAATTGATTTGGAAAGGTAGATTTCTTTTAATGATAGTTCGTAAGATAGTCATTTTGTACTATTTTGAAGTATAGTAGTTAAAATCAATGCAAAACGCAACCTAAGAACTTGTATTAAAATTTGTTTATGTCTGCCTACTCAAAAAAAGTACAAGGGTCTGTTAAGTTTGTCAGAATCGAAATGTGCGTAACTGCTAGAAGGAACGTTTTCGACCCCATCAAGTATATTTTTTCTTGCCTGTCCGTTCGTACAAACACCAGGATCATAGAGACTAGAGACAAGCTAGAGCTACTAAATTCGACAAAGGTTTGTACCACCTTGCAAATTATAAAAAAACACGGTCATAACACCATAACTTGAAATTACTAGAGATATCGTGACCAAATTTACACATTATGTGTATGAAAACATTATAACTCTCCGCACTAGGCAACTGTATTCTGTAGTTGATTGTTGGTTTGGCAATTGGAATAACTATAACTATCCACCCCAAGTTTGGTTCCGATGGGACAACTATATGCCATAGCTCCCACAGGACTAATCAATCGATAATTCATATTTACATATATGGAAAAGTACATACAGGGAAGAGAACGCGGTCTTTTATAGTCGACTAACTCGGCTGTAGCCTGTTTACTTGCTCATGACCATATCGTTAACATGATCAGCTCATTTCCTTAATGTAATAAGTTGATGATTAATTTAGGGGATTAATAATTGTGCAATTTTTAAAAGAGTAAAATCAATAAAAAAAATTTTGGTAAAAGAGAATTTAACTTAAAACCAAATATATAAGTTATAATGTTTATTCATTTAGTCTACTTCCCTATTTTATTAAACTAAATCACATTAATTATTTTGTCTTTTTCACCGAAGTCAAAAAATCTTTTCTGAAAGCTTCACTTTAAAATGAATTTCCTTTACAAATCCGTTATAACTATAATTAAAGAAAAAGTTAGTTTTTATGAAAAATAGAAAGACTTAGTAAATGTTTAAACTTTTAAGCTTATGTAATAATTCCACCTAAACAGTTATTATTTAAAATAAATAACTTGAAACTTGTGTTGCTTCCAAGATGCACAACAAAAGTTTTCATACCGACAAATTGTATGCATGTTTATGTATACATACATATATACATAGCTATGTATGTGCGTGTGATATGTATGTTAAATGTAAGTATGTATTTAACATATGCAACATTTAATTTGAATTTGCCAGTACGACACATTTTTTTTTCGTTCGTTTTGTGTTTTTGTTTTGATTTTTGTTTTTTTTTTTTGTCGCAACGGAAGTTGTGGCAAAAGTTCAGAAAATGCATATAAAATACGAATGTGATTACAAATGCGATTGCCTCTGTAGGTGTGTGTGTGTGTATGTGTGTGTGTGTGTTTGGGTGTGTGTGTGTGAGTGCGAATTCGAGTGCAGAAAGACTCGTAATGCTGACTGCAAAACTTTAATGAATAGCAACATGAATTGGCACAATCGAAATGCTTCATTAGTTGCGAGCCGGGCCAAAAGCTGCAGTTGCTGCCAATCCAATCAGCTGTTTTGTTGCAGCGCCAAATCCTGGTCGTCTGGCACCTTCCGGTTCTCTAGGCCGGGCCAAAAAAACACCTGCAACCCCGTCTGGCGGGTCTGTCAGGCGTGTATTAATTTCCTTACACACAAGCACACACACACGCACACACACCAATGTGAGCAACAAGTTGCAATTGCTGTTGTTTGGCGTACACTCACTGAGGGGATGACAACGAAGTGTTAATCAGTTTGCTACCTAAAGCTATTTAGTAAATTAAAAATATATTTGAAATGCTTTTGAAATGCTTCTGCCTTAAAGTTAGGGTATTTGCACTTCGACTTGTCTTCATTGCCTGCTGTTTCTTGTTTAATATGCAGATTGTGTCGCTGACTTTAATACTTTGTAACGTCGTCGATCATTTCGCTTGCTGTCCGTCCGTCCGTCCGTCTGTCCCGCTGGCCGCCCGGCTGGTGGCATGCAACGTTGGAGCGCTGCAGAAAAGCATGTCGTACAAGCGTTGTCGTCTTGTAAACTTGCAACACAAGCAACAAGCAACATGCGACCATGCAACAACTACAACTACAACTCCAGTCCCAGTCCCAGTCCCAGGCAGGCACAAGGTGGTACTCAGAACGCAGTCGTTTCCTTCCACAGATTTCCTTGGCCACAATTTTAATTAAAAAGAAGAAAAAACGAAAAATTCTGTGGAGCAAATAAATTGCAAAAAATAAAAATAAAACACTGGAATAATATTAATAAAAAGGCAACCAAAATAACAAGAATCAAGTGAGAACAGCAAACTAACTGTCAGATGGCGAATATGAAATACACTTAACTAGCAGCAAGATACATTTAAATTTCATTAGTTTAAAATTTAATTTACACAGCTATTAACCATTGAACCCATGAAAGTCCAACTAATGTTAATAATTTATTTATTTGGTTAATTTATCTTTTTCTTCACCTACTGTGGTAAAGAAGCTAAAAAATCAGTGCTTAATTGAATTTATAAACTAGTTTGCAATGCATTTTCTTGGTCTTTGTTTTAGTAGACTAATTTACTTAGCTAAACAGTTATTAATTTCCATAATTTGTTATTACAAATTACTTACAACAAAGTGGACTCCCGTTCACTTCTAGTTTACCCTTTTTGGGATAGTGTATATTACTTTCTGTCAAGTTTGAATTACGTTTTACAAGAATTTACAGATTGCCAACATCAATTTTATGCTAAAGAAAGTCTTATATACCACATACATAAATTTAAGCTGTGGGATCACGAGTCTACTACATTAAACTAAGTAAATTCATAATTGTTTGTTAGGAATAACTCAAATAAACAAATTAGTTTAATAAATAATAATAAAGTTAACGCAACTTTAATGTTAATTATAATAGTAATGACAATTATAAACTTTGTTACAATAATAATACTGATAATAACAGATATTATAACAAATATATGTAACTAAACTTATGCTGAAGCTAAAAATATTAAAAATATTTGTATAAATGTTGTTATAAATATAATAATGAAAACAAGAGTATTTATAAGAATAATTAACTTATTTAGTTTATCAACAACAATATAAAGTAACAATTAAAATATTTTTTATAAATATTAAAAGTAACTTTGCTTCGATCTAAGCTTTCCCAATAGCTCCTACTGCCCCTTGACCCATCTTCTGCTTGTCTGCCTCCTCTCCACTTCGATTACTGTGCTTCCCACTTCGCCCCTGTCTGTGGTATGCTGCAGTTATGTATGGGGCGTGGTCCAACATCATGTGCAGTTAGTTATGCTCACACAGCACATGCAGATGTGTGTGTTGTATGTAAGTATGTAAGTTGCCAAGGGGTTGTCTGTGTAACTGTGTGAGTGTAATGCGGTTTCCTCTTATCGTGAAGTGCGGGTTCAAATGTTGATAACCCATGGCAACTGTGAGTTGTCAGCAAAGCATTTACATACATAATTTCAACAACAAGCCCAAAAACCAAATGGGAAACCAAATGGGAAAATCGTTTAAAAATGCAAATGCCGCCACATCGACCAAATAGTATTCAAATCAGTCCATGGGTCGTCGTCAACCTCGAAGTCATCGTCGTCATCGTCATCGTCATAGTTGTTGTTGTTCTTATTGTTGTTTTACTGTAGTTGCTGTTGTCGTTTCCTGGCGCTGCATTTGTCAAACGCCGCGGAATTAATGAACCGCAACGGCAACGCCGATTTGTATCTCATGGATACTGCAGCAATAACAATAACAACAGTAACAAATACAACAACAACAACAACACTAAACACTCTAACTACGAGTACTAAGCATATTTAGTGCGGACTTTAGCACGCGTGAAATATTTTCACATGGCACTTAATTTATTTGCAGGGCTCGACCCCAGCCCCAGCCCCTAACCGCACCCCCTTCCCTTCAACTATGCCCAGCCCCTTAGCACTAACCCCCCATCGCCATACACTCCAAATTCTAGCCGTTTCCAGCTGCTAGCGACCCACGTGCTCGCTACAAAAACCGAAACTGGGCAACTGGCAACTGGCACCTGGTCACCTTGTGCCACGCTCCTCCCTCCCAGCCCTCCACACTCCCCCCATAATCCCATAAATATCACCTTTTGTGCAACGTTCGTTAGTGAGTTTTTTTTTTCTATGCCCCGTTTCGTTTTTTGTTGCAACTTGCCGTCAATTTGTTTGCCAATATTTGACAGCCAGTGTCGCGTATCTCAATAACCCCGCTGAGGTTTACCAACCATTTATCTATACACATGCATAAAGATACAGATAGATATATATAAGTTTATAGTTAGACGTCGTGTAGGCATGTTAGGAATTTCTCCAATAACTTTGGAGTTCAATTAAAATTCTGTGTGTACAGCAAATTGAAAATGGGTTAGGTCTGTTTACAATTTAAAGCGTTTATACGTTCGGACTTTTAATGGAAAAACCAACTAAAGCAGCCCATAAATACTTTATAGGGAGTGAAAAGTTTAGAACTGATAAATCTTTAAAGGGAGTATTGAAAACTTAAGCTTTTAAAAAGAGATCGCAGTATTCTTTGTGAAATCTGCGTAATTTAAATAAGAAAAGATTCGAATATAATCATATAAGGTTTGTAGATCGTTTTTGTATGAAATATAAGTCCAAGCCCTAAGAAATTCATTAAGTATTAGCCACATTTTCCTTACAGACCGTAAATGATATTTTAAATACTTTTAACACTTAATGCTCAGTGAGTTAATGATACTCTAATGGAACGCATTTGAGTACTCCATAGCCAAAGAGACACGTATAAACGCAGTTAGCACGTGTGGACTGTCAATCATCGGGGAATGTAGTCGTATGTATATATAGTATTTATGTAGTATATATCTGTCTGTTCGAGTGTCTCTTTGTTAGCGACAGTCTATGGTATTAGAATTGGTAAGTGTGTGCACATTGTATAGTTTTAGTATGTCATTTTAAAGCCATAGCTGTCATACTATTTGCCCATTTGCCTATTTGCCCAGAGGCCAGAGAGCCAAGAGCCCACAGCCCCAAAGAACACACAATTGTCACTGTAATCAATTTCCAAACTGTCACTTTGACATTCGAACATCTATTCTGTTTTTTTTCTACACTTATTCTAGGGTATGCTAGTCTAATGCTCAAGATGTGCCAAATGTTGTAGACAAGACGTCTGTGTTCCATTTAAAAAAAAAGACTTGTAGTCAAAATACATGTGTGTAGGTGTGCGTAGGTGTGTTTGTGTGTACCTTTGGTATTATGTATTTATCATAAAAAGCATTTTATCGCTTCCAGTTCAGTTTGCTCCACCCGTCAGAGCAAATATTTGTTCATTTGTTTGTTTGTTTGCTTGTTTGCCTGTTTGCTTCATTGTTTGTTTGTCGCCTGTTCAAGTATTTGTATGCATTTTGTAGGTGGCACTCAATTGTCAGCGTCACCATCTTTCTATGCTACCTGGTAGCTAGAACAATGGGCAGTGCTTACTTTATCAGAATGAAAGTAATACCCGTACTTAAGACTGACAGTTAGTCGGAACTCGACAGGAAATAAAAGACTAGGCCAAGTTTATAAATAACTTTAAAGTAATGTAAACTATAAGCTGCTTAAAATGACAACTCTATTGCCCACACTTAGAGTCGACTGGACATAAATATACCATAAATGATTTATTTGTGTACTTCAAGTTTTAATACAATTCTGTTGAATTTCTTTAATTATAAATAAATCAACTTCTAGCTCTTACTAGCTAAGTCTTTACTCCACCGGTCGTATCATCATGTGAACCTGCTTATAGCCATAGGTATCGCCACGCCAGTGCGCCCAGGTAATGCCACGACCGTACTGATCGTTATTGTACTCACCTCCAAAGTACAGTCCATTCAGATTGCTTTTAAATAAAGTAATTGTATTAAATACAACTATTGAAACTTAATTTTGTTTGAGGTTTACCTATAAGTAGTGCTCTTGTACCACCAGGCACCCGTGTAGTTAACCGCACAGTTCGTAGTGCTGTTGTCATTATCCCGATCGTAGGTGGAGAACTTGGCATTCTGATGGTATCTGAGTCCATCGCCAGCTGAGCCCACATATGTGCCCAGCACATTTAGGCCATACGAATTAGCCTCATTACCAATGGCAAATCGATCGTATCTGGCAAAACGATGTTGGCCCTCAAAGTCCACTAAATGTACATACAATTCCTGTTCCTTGGCTATGGTTAGCGCATTCAATGTATCCAGTCCTATCCAGAAACTCTGATCCAACTCGCCGAAGCCCTGTTTATAGGAGGTCCAATCCCTGTAGAAGTTAACACTGACATCTGAACGTCTTTGTATCACCAACCAGGGAGATCCCGCTAGATTTATATCACAGTACACGGAGATCACTTGTCCATCCACCTCAATCTTGTAGATGCCATTCTTTTTGGGCTTGGCAGCAGTGCAGGAATCGGGATACTTCTTTTTCAGCTGATCAATGACTGAACTGACAGCAGCAGAGGCCAATCCTAGCCAGAATACGGCCAAAAGTAGGTAGAGCAAAGTTTTCATTATGAAATGCAATTCAATTGAACAACAACTGATCAGTTCGTGTCTCTTTTATACTAGCACCACAAATTATCATTCTTTTTTTAGTTTATTGATTAGATTTGATATAAAATTTACAATGGGATTAAACAGTTTGGCGGTTTGTTTGGCTTTTTTTATCGCTGGATTAATCTATCAGCTGTAAAGTTGTGGTAACATGCAGCTTTCCCATGATATAATTTATATTTTTCAGTGCACTTTCCTTGCGCACTGTGGTCAAGAGTGGCGCTATCGTGGGCATAAAAATATTTGCTGACCGCTGACAAATACATTTTAGTTGAGTATTTGATTTAATTATGAGAAATGTTTCCCTCATTGTATATCCGTTTGAGTTTCGACCGATGCGATCCAATAACCGCCTTTTGTTCACTAAAGTCTGCTCTGGGTATAGCTATAGCTATATTCCCGATGACTCAATTGGCGCACAATGGACAACTTTCAAGTGAAGGAATTAAATACAAAATCTGAGCTCAAGTTGCCTTCACACACAAAGATACAATGCAAACAGAAATCTACGCTCTCTCTTCTCTCTCTCTCGCATTCATTCAGTAATTCTACGTAGAATCAGCTGATCACAGCACTTTTAACTACAACTTCTATATATATATATACAGTATATAGTATCGCATAACCGACCGTCGTCACTTGCTGGTCATTGTATGTGCCCCGATACTTTTATTTTATTTGATTACACTTTTCTTGGTTTTTTTGGGTTCTTTTTTTTTGCTTGTCTGAGAATGTGGTGGGAAAATTTTGATTGCGGTCTTAGGAATTTACATTTTGGCGTTTTCTGCCAGCTCAAGTGAAATATCCATTTTATGATTTTCTGGCGCTTTTTTCAATGTACTTTACATTTGCGGAAGTTGCAGCTCGTTTTGCGCAGAGTGTTTTTACCCATTTGCCATTTGCCTTTGATTTTAATTTTAATTTATATAATAATTTTCCAAAATTTTTGCAGCAACTAATTGGTCACACTGTAAAGTCTACTTGAAGATCAAACAGGAAGTTCTGCTGAAGGTAAGTACACAGCTACAACTAGCTGATGATTTGACAATATTGCTATCTTAATGCCATCTTCAACGCGAGTAAGAGGGGCACAAGGGGGGAGTTGGGGATGCAGTAAGTACTTGTACTCGTATGCTGAAATTATAATTAACTAAATAAAATTATGATAGATGGATGTGCGAGCGACAGCGTTAATTGCACACTCACGCAAAACAAGTTCCAAGATTTGCCAGCAAAGTCATTTAACAAATTGAATTTGCATTTCAAATACACTGCAAGAGCGTGCTGCAAATATTTGCATGGGGGTGGCTCACTAAGAAAACAGTATGTAAAAATTGTAAAGTAAGAAAGTTAAAAGTTTAGCTAAAGTCTGGAATTAAGTAATTTTTATATAATTAAAATTTATTTTTTTTTTTAATAACTTTTTTGTCTTTGCCTTGACCACCCCACGCTCACTGCTAGCTGCGCACAGTGGGGGAAAAAGCTGCTGCCATGGCACGCAGTGTAAAATTTGTGCGAGTGCTGGTGGCTGTGCGATTGAAATGCTTTTTAGCCAACTGGCAAACGGGTAAAAGCAAATCGAACTGCACTCAAATGTTTTTATAATGAGTTAATAAGCGCGCACCTGTTGCTGCCGACGTCGCAGTCGCTGTCGCCGCTGCCGTCGCCGTCGCAGTCAAGAGTAATTAAGAGATTTAGCTGGGTCCGAGCAGGAGCCGAGTTGAATTAACTTGATTTGATTTGAATTGAGTGTGGCTCACACACATACAAATTAAAGCCAATGTTTTTTTTTCATTTTTATTTTTGCTGCATTTTGTTGCGTTTTGCAATTTGAATTGCCAATTGCAAAACTATTTGTAATTCTGTGCCAAGTAATTTATTTGCCATTACAATTAGACACAGTTTGCCTTTGATTGATCCAGTTGGCAGTGGCATAAAGATGGCCCGAAGGGTGTAGGCATGTGGTCAACACTTGGCGCCAGCTGGGCCGTGTACATATCTCGTTTGCAACAATATCACAAACTGAACAATCCTGAATAATGAATAGTGTAAAATGAATAATGCAGCTCATTGCCCCTGACAAGCTGTAATAGTTTGATTAATTTCATTTGAATGCATTTAATTAACTGAAACTAAAAGTAACTAAATAATTCTAAGACTACAATTTGTAGACAAAACGTCTTGAAAATGTTACAACAAACGATTCTGAGACAACTCAAATTTGTTTGCTGTCGAAAATATTACAAATTTTCATTTGTAAGTATTTTCGCTGGCGCTCAGCGAAATCTGAAGTAGTATAATAAAAATGACGAAAATAAATACGCACATATAACAGCTACAGATACAGCTACACTTGCCAGCACAGACACTGTCTGCCAGATACTTTTTAGGCACTTTTATCAAGCAACAAGCGACTAACAAAATTTTAACAAAAACTAAAAAAAATATTAGCGCCTGGCTAGCGCAAGTTTTGAACTACCAAAATTTATTTTGGGATACACTCGTCAAAAAAAGGCACAAGTTTTTGAAAATAAAATAAAAAGTGTGGGCTAAAAGCAGAATTTGCTATGGTTGTACCCTGTGCAAAGGAATTATTTAGGTGGTGGGTGATTTTAGATTATATTTTAAGAATTTTAGGCATTAGTTAGTTGCTTACTTTCCAGCTAGAACGACTGGAAATCTGTTTAAATGAGCATTAAAATTCTGTTCATATTAAAAGGTAGAAAAATCATTAAACATTTTGAATAAAATGCTTAACCAGGCAAATAAAGTGTCTGCTTATTAACAGCTTGGAAAGGTGCATAAAAAGCTATAAAAAACAGCTATAAAAACTATACCATTTTGATAAAATAAAGTCTTTAAAGGCAGCATAAATATATTTCTTACGCCTCTGCTATGCTCTACAGGGTATTTCCAAGTCTTGCACTGTTTGCCTGCTGCATTTTGTTGTGCCCAAAGTGCAAAGCCTAAAATTTTGAACTTGGCAGAAGAGATGAGATGAGAGGACAAGTTAAAAAGAATTGTTTATGCATAAACTACCAGACAAACAATTGCACTTGCAGATGTATCTGTATCTGTATCTTTAGTTGTCGTTGTTTCTGCAACTGCTGCTGTGTCTGTATCTGTGACTTTACTTACTAAATGCGGTACGGTCAATGCACAGCCGTCTTTTAGCCAGACGAAATACGTTTTTTTGGGGGCTGACCAGCCACGTCACCGTCAGACATCAGCTAAACACCAACAACCAAACAAACATTGAAACAGCCCCAACATATGCACAGTGGGGCCAAGTCGTTGTCGTCATCCATATGGCAAAACTATTTTTAAATATGTTTTAATTATTTGCTGCCATATTCCTTAAAGCATCGACTAGTCGCCATCGCCATCGCCGTTGCCGTCTGCTGCGTCTCCTCCGCTGCTCCGCTGCCACTCCTCTGCCGCTCCGCTGCTCCACCTCTGCAGCTAGTAATTTTGGGCCGTCTCAGGCAACATGTGCAACTACTTTAGAGGTTTTTTTGTGTTTGTTTTGTTAGCGCTTTTGGCATATTTTCTGCATCTCCTTCCAAAATACATTAAGTGTGAAGTTTCTGCCAAAGAAATATTATTGTCGCGTCGCAGATTGCATGTAATTTTCGCAGCTCCACACAGTGCAACAAGTTTTGGTTTCACTACAGTCAAAAGTTGGCTAAGAAGTGCAGTCTGAATTTCTTAAATAAAATTTTATAGCTGTTTCTACTACCAATGACAGAGTTTGAGAGTCTCAAACATGTTGTTGAGTGTTGTTTTTGGACATTTGTAATGCACACACTTGAAATGCATTTCGTTCTAAAGACTTTTCATATTTTCTACTTACACAATTTCTATCATTTGCTTGTCTATTTTGGGGTGCGGCTGAGCAGCGTGTGAGAGGAGAGTGGAGAATTCTCTAGAGCAAGTCAAACAACGGTAGTAGCTGTTGATGTGTCTCAGTCTCAGTTCCAGTCTTAGACACCGACTCCAACTCCGACTCAGTCCCAATCTGTCTATGGCTTTTCTATTGACTTAACTGGCAGCAGCCAAAGCAGCCAAGTTTTCTTTACAGCTGGCTGTTGGCTGTTGGCCTGGCCCGCTTCCAAGTTGGCCAAACAAGCCAAGTCGATATGCTTATGCTCGCTTTACAGGCTTCTCTGCCTACAGACGACGATGCCAATGAAGCGAGAAAAATTACTATTTGTTGTGCTTCAAGTGTGACTGTGTGTGACTGTGTGTGTTTGTGTGTGTGCAAGTGCGAGTGCTCATAAAAGTAGTTGTGCATTTGTAAAGTGAGTTTGTCAACATGAGGCGCGCGCATCGCAACACAGATACAAAAACAAACAAAGATACAAATGGAAATACAGCGAAAAAAACAAAAACACGAATACAAATTCTGATGGAGTCCATGTCCAAGCTGCAGTTGCAGCTGGAACTGGAGATGGATAGCTGAGCATGAAGATAGAAATGGAAATGGAGTTGGAGTTGGAGTAGGGACGCAGTTGGAGATAGAGATACAAACAGGTAACTTGGCGAACCGTTAGAGAGACGTTACCTGGAAGCAACTCCAAAAAGCCAAGCCCCAGTCTTGGAGTAGCCTGCGTACCAGTGCTGACAATTTAGCTTAATTAAAGCTAGTTTAAATTAAACTTTTTAAGGTGTAGAATTCAACTAATTGTAAAGAACTTCAAAGTACATTTTATTGATAGTTTCTAAGACTTTCTTTTAAAGTCAAATGCCATTTTTAAATGACTAAGAATTTTTTATATAATTTTTTGAAATAAACCATTTCTAGTCTAATCTATCTGTACATTAAAAATTATTTATTTAATTATACTCAAAGCCTTTTGTAATATAGCCTTTAAAGCTTTTTCTAGCCATTTCTATTCTCAACAAATTAGCTCTTTAAAAGCCTTCAAATGTGTGGCAACTCTGCTGCGTATCCCAGAGATACAAAACCACTGCAAGTATTTTTCTGGCGAACTCAAAGCTTCGTTCCCGTTCTCGGCATGGGTTCTGCAATGGTAATCGAATGCCAGCCAGAGCCCAGCATGGTCAATACGCAATACTCAGTGCCGAGTGCCGAGTGCTCAGTGCACAGAGGTGAGTGCTCATCTACTCGTGTCTGGACATGTACCGACTTGCGTCGACTTGTCTTTGCTGCTGATTTGTAGTTGTTTGTTTTAGGTCTTTTGTCTCCGCTAAAAACGGAACCAGACTTTCGACCTCAAGTTGCCTACCCCTGCGCCTTACCCACCCCTTACCGCTACCCTTGTAGCTACACAAGGTCCGACACTGTCGACAATTACTCACATTTATGGCTAGTTCGAGTACATTTTTCGCTGTGGCTTCTGTGTTTAGTGTTGGTCTAAACCGCTTGTGCCTTGCCCCTCCGCCTCCGCCTGTGTCATAACTCCTGTGGGTTCTCCTGCCTTCCCCTCTCTCTACTGCCAAATCGATCGTTAGTGCACCGCATTCATGCATATAAATCGCACTCTCTTATGGCCATCGGCAAATTCTTCTTCTTCTTCTACTTCTCTGTTTTTGGCCTTCATGTTTAGCTGCTTTTCTCGGTTTGTTGCCAATTTATAAAGATTACGTGCAATTAAAAGAAGAACTCGGCACAACATCATCATCATCATCTTCATCATTATCATCGATTCATTCAGCGAATCAAATTAGTTCTTCCATATAGAAAATATAGATTAATTTCGAGTGTCTTGGCAACAATTAATTATGCTATTTAAAGCCATAAGCTACACTATGCAAATACCCTGTAGAATGTGGTCTGATTGATTAAACTAACAACAAATACCCTGTAGAGACTCCAGAGATTAAAAATGCCACACATGACAAGTGTAGTCCCCAAGGCAACATGACAACATGACAACATTTCAGTTGCTTTCGTAATTAAAATAGATTTTTAATAAATTTTTAATAAACCAAATTAAATTTCAACTAAATGTTTAATAGAACTTAGCTTAGTTGTTATCAAAATTGGGCGCTTAGCCTCGGCTATAGCCAAATGAGCTCAATTCCCAGCTGACCTCTTGATAAGCCAGAGAGCAGGCAAGTTAGAGTGGGACAGCTGTATAGAAAGAGAGGCAGATACACAGCTAAACTCTGACACGCTGTCATAACAGTTTTACAGTTTAAGCTTATCAGTTGTGGTTCTAGTTGTTGTTGTGGCTGATAGGCGATATGGATTTGGTGAGTTCTATTTTAATAGGGCATTAAAAATAAATATTTCTGTTTGATTTCCATCAGCACACACACACACACACACACCACTACTAACAAATAGATTACAATTATCAGCTGAATTTAAATTTTAGTATATTTCGTTGCAACTGCCACATGAAACCCACTGTACAGTAGGCACTGCCTTTGGGGTTATCACACTGTTTACTTAATGCACTGCCGTTCATAACAACATTTTTGATTTTTCCACATTTTGTTTTTCCTTTTTTTATTTTTATGTGGCATTTGACACAGTTTGACACACATGCAACCGCTTACGATGGGCATTTAGTTATTTAGTTTAGTTGGTTACGACTTAAATGTAGCTGTAATTAGCCCCCGTCTGATCGGATCGCACTTATCAGGCCCTGCCATACGTTTGGGGTTATAGGCCAATCCCCGACCAGTCGCTGTTCATGTTGCCAACGCATGAATCCAACTCAAATTCAAATCTCATTGGATTTTGAACTTTGGCTTCCTTTCGAGGGCGAGACTATTGAATTGATTCCAAAAGGAGCAGTAAAAGACATTCAAAAGATTGAGCTCAAAAATAAAGTATTTTTTTATTTACCACCATTTAAAACTTGTCTAAATTCTTATCTAATCAGCTCAGACGTGCACTGTTAATTAAAATATGCTTTTAAATTTTGAAATGTGTTTTGTGTGTTTTGAGGTACCGTAAAATCTATTAGTAATGCCATTTAAACAAATTTGATTATTTTAGAGCATAAAGAGAAGATTCTGAAAGAAATTTTATGAAGAAATCGGTTCTAAAAACATATTGAAAGTGTTTAATATTTAATTATAGTTTGACATGAGAGTTATTATGTACATCATAAAAACTGCTGGTATTAATTTTATATACAGCTGTGTTCAAAATAATAGCAGCGCACTTTTTGACTACATTTTAGGCATGTTCATTCCTGAAGTGCATATTTTGCTAAGAACAGAGTGTGGGGAAGAGGAACACGAAAAAATCCCGTTGGAATTGCTTTGATTTACAGTTTAATTGACATTTTTGCGTAGGTATACAGAAGTTATGTTGAACAAATTAATAGCAGCGCTTCATTTCACTATTAAAAATAATAAAAGTAGCTAATAAGGGGTTCACAAGCAAATATTAGTTCATAAGTAATATAGTACATGCATATATTGATATATGAGGGTATAAACTAAATTTTGTAAACATATTTAAGATTTTTGATTTTCGCTGCTATTATTTTGAACAGAACATTTTTGCCATTATTTTCATTTTTTACATAAATATAGAAATGAAAGAAATTTTTGTTGAAAAAGCAAGCTTATTTTGTTTAAAAGTAAAAATAAACTCTACAAAAAAAAAAAAAAAAATACTAATCTGTAGTTATTGTGATATCAATTATCAATCTTAAAGTCAGAGCTTAAATGCGCTGCTATTATTTTGAACACAACTGTAAAATACCCTTTACTATTATTGGAGTTGTTAGTTGTATTAAATAATAAATCTAGTAAATATTGTATATGAAATACCCTGTATATGTTAAGTGACCATTCAACTCTTACACATATGTATGTATTGAAACCAACTCTATTTTATGACATACCCTCTATTTTGGACAGCCCAAACTTCTTTTACAAATTGCTCTCTTTATAGAAAACAAACTCAATTTCCACATTCCCATTTTCTATATGTATCTACAAAGTAGTTCCAGTTTTAGTCTGCTCTTTAGGCCTCTTTGTCTAGCATTCTTTTATTAGTTTTTCTTTGCTATTTATTTTTTGCCACACAATTTTATTTTTTGTTGCTTGTTGCTTTTAATTTTATTTGGATTTGTCTGTGGCGTCTTTTATTTTTATTTTTGTGCTTACTTTGTCGCCGTCGAGTCGTCGCAAAGTGAAACTGAAAATTGCAACTAAATGCCGTGCTCATCACTTGTAGACACTTTAGAATGCGCTGTGTATCTATGAGATACAAAGACTCGCAGACAGTTAGACGGACATCGACGAGACAGCAAATGAGACGCAAATGGAATGTAGAGGTGCTACACACACACACACACGCACACCAAAACTCACTAGAGACAAAGACTATTTTAGAGGACCGTATCACGCTGAGATGTATTCTAACTGCCTTAGCAGTTTAAAGTATCTACGAGTTGCAAACGAAAGCGATTTTATAACTAGACAACAAACGAATTAATTATTTATTTTATAAGGAAATGTTAATTTTTAATGAATTAATACAGTGGGAGATTTATGAAATCCTTTTCCGGAATTGGATTATTTTTAAGCGCCTTCGTCTTATGGAAAGATTCTTTGGTAAATCGTTAACCATTATGGAAACTAGGTTTAGAGCTAATTGATAACCCTATTAATAGCGTAGAGGTCAAAATCCTTTTCAGAGATCAGTTTGTTTAGAAACTACTTCATCTTTCGGTACTAGATCTTAAGGTCTTCGATTAATGATTATCGATATCGAAACTACAATCATTCCTATTAGCACATCCCTCTAAACATCTAAATTTGTTTATAAAATCCTTTTCAGAGCTCAGATAGTAATGATACCTTTTTGTAGCAGTTTAAAAGCTCTTCGATTAGTGTTAATCTTAACTAGATGCATCCTTAAATACTTTTTCCTATTCATAACGTAGATCTCATCCTAAATCACATAGTTTGTAATCACTTTAAATGTGTGGCAGTTGTTTGCAAAGCTTCCTTCGATTAGTAGTTATCTAAAGAACCCCCCATCCCCTTTAGCACTCCACGGCCCTGGTGCACTGCCAGCAGCAGTCGGGGTACTCGGCGGTCAGGGATACGGTGTCATTAGCGCATAACTGGAAGGCAGCGGGTTGCTGGCAGCTGTAAGAAGCATCGCAGTGATAGCGAGCAGTCCTTTTGGTGGGCGGTACTTACAAATAGATGAGAGCTCTACCGTCCAGACTCATGCAGATTATAATACCACACACGCTGGGATCCTTCTGGACTTCGCCAACTAGCATTTCTCCAGTGGGGCCAAGGCAACCATTTTCTACACCAATACACTTGCTTTAAAATCGATTACAGGGTAACTGTGTGCTTACCCCAAGTGGGCAATGTGAGTTCGTGCACCAGTGTGTTGCTGTAGAGGATCAATCCATTGAGGATTAGGCACAACTTCCAAGTATTTGGCATGATCAGCACAGTGCGTCTAACTGTATGCGTTCAGTGGCATAGACTTTTATAGCAGACTGTGACACATATTAATAAACAATGGGATAGGTATACTTTTAAGTGCCACTGTGTGACTGTCTCCAGTCAAGCATCGAGTTGTTTCATAGCTAGAAACAAAGCAGCTCGGAGTAGTCGCTCAGCTTGAACTTTGGAATTGAGTAGACTTCGAGACGTGTCATAGCAAGCAGCCTTTATGCGTATGCGTATACCAGTGTTACTTATCTTTGCTGTCTGCCTGCTGTGTCCAAAGATGAAGACCGCTGGCTACCGACTAGTGGGGGTAAGTCTTGGCCTAGTTAATTAGTTGGTTAATCAGTTGGGTTCTACTTAAGAAACCGCTTTCGAAGCGTATGAGTTGGCCACAGAATCTGTACGCGGACTTTGCCACCATCGACGGTCCAGTGTCCAAAGATGCAGCGGTTCAAAGCCGTTCGGTGAAATGCGCAGAACCTGGTGGCTCAGGCGGTGACTCCTCTGGTGGAGGTAGTAGCAGTGGTAGTGGTGGTCATTGTGAAAACGACACCACTGCCAAGAAGTGCGATGTTAAGCAAATCTTCTCACCTGGTGATCCCAAGCAAAAGTCCTCCAACATTGCCTTGAAGGCAGCTCAGGACGCCAAGGCGGCCAATGAGGCACAACACGCCGCTGGCCAACTTGCTGCACAGCACATCAAGCAGGAGCTGGCCGAGAAGGCCTTCCAGTCAGCCAAAGCAGCCGAGGCGGCTCTAACTGGCAAACAAATGGTCGTCCAACAACTTGAACTGGAAATGCAGGAAGCCCATGCCGTTGTCGAGGAGGAGTCCGCCTCCCTGCAGAACACAGAGAGCAACATGAATGCGGCTGTCGAAGCGGCTCGTGCGGCTACCAGTCAGTTCGAGACTTTAACGGAACTCCAGAAGACGGCCAAGGACAATTTGGCCAACATTCAGACAGTGGCCTTGGGTTCACAGCAGGAAATGACCGCCAAGGTGCAGCTACTCGAGGCAGCCAAGAATCGTCTGGGCACCTTGCAGAAGCAGCTCCAAAGTGCTCGGGAGGATTACGAGAAGACCAAACAGGCAGCCTACAAAGCGGCCTGTGCCGCTGTCGAAGCCAAACAGAAGGCCTCATCCTCCAGTTAACTGTACTATACATACCCCACTGTATAACTACCTCTATGTATATTTCTTTATATTTCTATAAATTATATTTTATTGTTGGAATTTGTGGTTGCCTCGAAGCGAAAGTCAATTCCGTTCTGAAGGTGTTAAAGCTTCTAGGGAAAGTCAAAACGGTAGTGAGGCAATAGTCTAACTTTAAATACCCTGTACTTAAGAAAAAACAGCGGCTATAACCAGCTAAAGTGGGCTATAAATATTTTACTTTTGGTATTTTAAGTATTGTATACAGGGTATCTGCCAGCTGTGCTATTGTACCATAAAAAATAACAACTTTAATAGCAGATTGCCTACACTGTAAAAAATCAAAATGTTACTTAAAATTAAGCCAAAAATTCTGCATTTTAAAATGCATTTTCTGAGTACTAATTTAGTACACAAATCTGAAATTAAAATTATAACGTTAACTAATAATTTCAAGGAAATTAAATCAGAAATTTTAAGATAAAAAAAATCTCTAGAAGTATTAAAGTATTTGCAAAGATTTGAATAAATAATTTTTACTTATCTTAACTTCAATGCTTAAAAATGAGGACGTTATTATGAAGAGGTTCATTGAGAGCTCCCTTGAGTATATTGCGTTAGAGAAACACACTAAATAACCCACCTTGGATAACTCTGAGGTCCTACCCTATTTCATTTTCCTATACACAGGGTATTTTCTAGCTGTGTCTGCTGACCAAACTCAGTTGCATTCTTCTGCCTAAAACTTAGCGACTGCCTTTAAATTTTCCGCGTAACTTCAATCAGTTAAGCAACTGCGTTTACAGCTGCCCCAAAGGCCGAGTTCCCTTTAAGTTAATCAATCAATTCAATTGGTATAAAAGCCAACTAGGCTTTACACTGAACACTAAAAGTTTATTTGAGTTAGTTCAGAGCAGTACAAAAATAACCATGAAATCAATGCTGTTTAAAACTGTGATCCTTTTTGGCCTAATCTCTTGGGGCACTTGCTTGGTGCACTACAAAAAACTGGAGAAGGGAGGTAAGTGAATTTTCCTATAATTTATATAGAATTTTAGAAGTGTAGCTTAACTTTCTATAAGCAAATGGATGCAAGTTGGATGGTCAGGAATTCGAAGTGGGACAAACTGTCAAAGATCCAAATACCTGTGGTGTTTATGTGTGTCAGAACACCGAGGGGGACTCCCTCATACACTAGTGAGTAAAATGAATATAGTAGTGTGTATAGTAGTGTATAAAGTAGTACTAAATCCCCCATCAGTTGTCAGATACCTGCTCCATTTGAGTTCTGCAAAGATGACGGAGTTTCCACAGTCACCGAGTTTCCTCAATGCTGTTGGATGTGTGTCACCTACGTGAGTTGCGGTGAGACGAAGCCACCGGTAGACAAAACAGATAAAGAACCCAAGAACTAATTATTATAATTATTTTAAATAAATTTCTTGTTAATTTGTATATATTAAAAAGACTTTTATTTAAAATGCTGAGACACAGCTTGAGTCCTAATTAAGATAAATATTTAAGCACTACTTGTTTGGGGTTGCCGACCGTCTTTTTATGAAAAGTAACTCATTTTTCTGGTTTCTTCATTTTTTCCTGGGTTTCGAAATATGGAACACCTCTGAAAATGAGGCACAATAAATGCGAAGGCAATACGCACTCCATTTATCTTAGGGCCCTGCACACACAAAGACACACACAAAAGCAAATTGAAGTTCGCAAGGATCAGGCAATGATATGATTTTACTTCGTGTACACAGATCGGCGGTACTCATCCATCCCTCGGCTCATCAAGTTTTTAATTAGCCGCCGCAGGGTGAATGCACACAATCTCTCAGGCAGGTCCACCACAGGCAGGGGTTTAGGAGGTAGGGGGCAGAGGTTCGTGGCGATGTAGGGCGAAGCTGTGGTCCTTCAACCCAAAAA
The DNA here is from genome assembly GCA_035046005.1 of Drosophila acutilabella. Taxonomy (NCBI): domain Eukaryota; kingdom Metazoa; phylum Arthropoda; class Insecta; order Diptera; family Drosophilidae; genus Drosophila; species Drosophila acutilabella. The sequence continues at coordinate 5,365,745 of JAWNOK010000024.1, read as the reverse complement.
TGAGGCAAGCGAAAAATTGAAATTTACAAAACCAAAACCTAAAAAAAAGAAAGAAAACATGTGAAGAAACTACAAGCGATGCGTATGATTTAAATATGTGTGTTGTTTGTGTGTGTGTGTGTGTGTGTGTGTTGATATACGAAAAATTGGGAACCGGACTCGACAATGATCTGGGCATGAAACGAAGGCAGCGACAACAACGGTCACAAAAAAAAAACATTTTTTGAGCCCTACAATTTAAATGTCTCGGTTTGTAATAACAAATTGAGTCCCTAACTTAAGTTAGTCACTAACTTTAACTTAACTATAACTTAAACGAAATAAAGTTCTTTAAAGTTAGCTACCACAATTATTTAGTCTTTTCACTGAGTGTCTCGTAAAGAGACTGGAAGTCGTCAGACCCCAACTGTAGGGTGCATGGGCAATACGCAGAAATCTCGCTGCTCTCCTCTTATTAATTGAGTGAACATGTCAAGAAATGGACAAGCGAGAAACGGGAAATGAGAAACGCGAAAAGCGACGCAGCAAATTATTAAAGAAGCTACAAAAAAAATAACACAAGAAGTAAATTCACAGCTTGGCTTTGGTTTCGGCAGCTAAAAAATGTTTAAAAACTTTTAAGCACTCAAATTGTTGGAAATTCGGCATTTAAATCACTTAATCATGCAATTATGTTATGTTAGAATATGACATACATATTTAGACATGTGTATACCACAATGTATGTGTATGCGTGTGTGTGTGTTAATATGTTAACGTAAGCAATTTGCTACGTAAGTCGTTTGAACTACAAGCGATCGAACGTGAAGCATTAACCATGCGGTCGCAACATGTGTGCTGCGAGCAAGACGACAACAGCTAAGTCATTGCTAGCAGCGCTCAAAGGTGTAACAAAACGAGATGGCGATAGTTGCGGGCAACAACAACAACACAACACAAATGTCAAGCTAATAGAAATGCGACAACAAATAAAACGCACAGCTGGCAAAAGCAGGCAGATAGACGGCAGAAAGAAGAGAGAGCGAGAGTGAGAGGGAGACGGGTAAGAGCAGAACTTCTCGCTCGCTCGCCACGGACACAAGACAAAACGAAGACGAGCCAAAGCAGCAGCGAGAGGGCGAGAGTCAAAACTGTTAACGAAACACACACACGTCATAACAGCAGAGAGCTCACACCACAATTCCCTCGTGCTCTCAACAGTTCAGTAGGCAATGCAACATGTTAATGTTAATGCTAACAGTGTCTGGTTGTATGCTGTTGTATTTATTTAAAACTTTATTTTTATACCTTTATATCAAACTTGTTTCACTATTTACCGTTACAGTTGATCGTGTGCCGCGTGCGCTGTTGGACGTCAGTCGTCAGCTCGCTGGGCGTCTCTCGCGGCACTCTCACCACTGCCGCCGACCGGGAAACAAACACGCTGCGAACGTCAACTACTTCACACACCAAAAAATCAAAGAAAAAATATTAAAAAAATAATAATAAATAATAGAAACACGAACTAGACTAGAAGGAAAACTTTGAGAGGCCGCACAGCAAAATAAAATAGAAAATCACTTGAAACTTGAAAGAGCAAAAGTGGGCTTCAAAAACTAACTTCCGGCAAGTGTGTAGTGCTCTAAAAAACTCAACAAACGATTAAAAGTGTCTTAAATAAAAATAAAAAATAACTGACAATTCAAAGAAATACAAATCGAACAAACTTTAAATGGATTCCTCAAAGTGTGTATTAATTAATTTCGGTGAGTGTGAGACAAGTCTAAACGTGTTTCACACATTTCAGACAAATTTACGTAAAATGCAAAAATATTAAAAAATAAAACAATTTTTTGCCACGGACTTTGACACTTTACACGTGTTCAAACTGAGCTTTAGCGCTTTATGTATAGCAAGCCATTAATACCCGAGGGTCAGATCGATGTGTGACCAAAAATTAAATGCAATTAAGCACATTTATCAAATTATAATTAACATGAATACCCTTCACACTCGAGTCTCTTTGCTCTCCGTCTCCCAGAGGCGAAAACCGCGTCATGGTTTAATAATTAATATAAAAAATTATGATAATAATAATTGTGTAATGATGTGGGGCATGCGATAAGGTGAGTAAGCAGGTAATATTTGTTTATGTAAATTAAACACTTTAAAAGTCATCAAATTGACGCATAACTTGAGCTGATTTACGTACTTGGCGCTTATTCTGTCTCCCGCCAAATCTAAACATGTACGCACATGCACAGATCAAATTTCCAGCTTACAGCTGTATTTCAATGTAACACTACAAGCGTAACTTCATTATAATAATTTATAATTGCCTATTATTACATTTATTTAAAACCAATTGAAATCAAAAACTCTTTAATCAACGCGTGTAAAAACGTAAACTAATTTTTTTGTTGTTGCCTAAACACATGTCGCATCAGCTCGAACTTGGTTTGACATCTGCTCAAACCTTGTTCGACGAACCTTGTTTGATGTTCGTCTGCAACCGGTTTGCTTGTTTAACAGTGCCATTCTGAGTTTAACATGAACATGACGCGACAAACGCTGCGCGGCTGTTGTTCAACGTTTTTGAAAAACAATTTTGAATTTCCGCCCGCCTGTTTCCCAACTTGTTTTCTCGTTTCTCAATTCTTATTTGGTGCTCGATCGCGACGGTTACCGGTACCGGTGCCTCCAGTATCAATCTCTCCTCATACACACTCCCATTCACAGTGCTGCCCTCGACGCGTGTGCATATTTCCGGTGTCCAAAAAGTAAAGTAAAAAAAAAATTAAGTACAAGCTAAAAACGACTACGAATAAAGTGTCAAGGCAAAGATTCAATTAACGTTTATCCATTACACAAATATCGAACTTCGCACACTAGTACGTGCGTGTGTGGTTTATCTGTGTGAGTGTGTAGTACAAATCGGGTTACTTTGGCGATCGGTACAGAACGAAGAGCGACTGGCGCCAGCGACGATTTAATTATAAATACATCAACAATTATTATTGTACTTACTAGTACTGTCTACAGATATATGTAGGTACACACATATAGTTACACATGTACCCACTATGCACTATTTGAAATGGTTACACACGCTGGTAGGCGTTGCTTTTTGCCTTGATTTCGATTATATATCTATCTATTTCTCTCATTCTTCCGATACGGCATCACGCGCCCGGTACAAACTTTCATTTGCCGCCGTTAAAAGTTTACTTTTAACAAACTTATTTAAATGGCTAACAAAATACAAATACATATAATAAAATAATCAACTCATTTATATTCCATGTGGCAGATTAAAGAATTTCGAAAATTCTTATCGACAGGCCAAAGTTCCGGTTCCAAGGTTTAAAACAAAAACGAAAGAAAATAACGCTTGGAACCTTCGGTTAACCGATAATAAACGCTATAAATATATATGTGTGTGTATGCATTACACACACATACATATATGCCATAAGCACAATAAATAAAGAAGTGAATAAAAAACAGTTAAAAGAAATGAAAATGTTTGAAATGCTTGCAAGCTAAGAATTTGCAAGGACATCTGTTCACATCTTACCGGGCAGCATTAGATTCTTGATTTAAATAATTCTAATACTGTCAGGTAAAGATGTCGTCCGTGTCCTTATACATCATAAATGCCAAAAAAAAAAAACAGCGAATGAAAAGCAAACAAATTTTGCCCAAAAAAAGATAAGAAAAAACAAGTTTTTGTGAATCCTGCGGGAAAAGCTGACAGCTCAACGTAAAGAGGGAAGACTGTGGGAATCAGGGCAGGAATCAACTCCTTTCTCGAAAATTTGGCAGAAAAATTTGTCGAAAATTCTTTTTATTTATTTTTTTGCAGCTAAGAAATGACGCGTTGTTTTTTGTGTATGTTTTTTGGGATGACATCAGTAGAGAGATCATCGATATCTATGTATGTGTGTGTGTGTGTGTTGTGCGTAACTGTGTGCAGGTAAAGGGAAAAGCAAAGAGACGACAAGCGGGCTAAATAAAAAAGTAGAAGAATCCATAAAAATATACATTTTATGATGCCACTTCATATTATTTTGTTCAGTATTTATATGCCCAATATACTATATAGATATGTATATAATATATATATATTTATTTTTGGTTGCCTGTGTGTCCATTTTATTGTTTTGCCATTTTTCGGCGACTTGCCGACGGATTTTCAACATTTCTTAGCCAAATTTAGTGACAAAAATGTGAGTTTTATGAACAATTTATGAGCGTAGTTGGCATAAACAGCGTGTTGAGGTTTCGTTTATAATTTACGATATTTAACTTATGTTTATACAAAAGAGGCACAGGCCAAGAGCGAGAGAGAGAGAGGGGGAGAGAGTGCGTTACTTGGCCAAGTGTCACAAGAATTTCACAATTATGAGATAACAATTAAATTCTTAAAGCTGCTGATTTATGAGCGGAATGTGAAATGTGAAAAGCAGTCATTAGCTCAAGGTTACAAAAACTAAGCTGTACAAAGATTTCAACTAAATTCCATAGATATATACATATGTGTATGTGTGTGTGCTGTGTCTGATAGACAGGCTAACAAACGGTTAACTGTAAGTTGGTCAGCTCATCCAGAGATAAGAACACTCACAGCGCATTGAGGGCGTTAGAATCGGAGTCGGCGTTTGTCAAACATTTCACACCAAGGTAAAAGTGTCTATAAAAGCAACAAGTGGCACAGCAATAACCACAACAACTACAACAATAAACAACTAAAGCAATTGTCAAGAGTCATGTACAAAGAAGAAGCTGTATTTACTGTAGATATAGACAGACACACACAGATAGATACATAGTTAGATAGATACATAGGTAGAGCTAGATAGAGACTCAGACAGATGACGTTAAAGTTGGAGTTGTAAAAGGTTTTACATAGTTACAGATACACAGACAGACAGATATATAGCTACAGAGTAAAAAGTCTGGGAGGCTGTAGGCAAATCAATCAATTCTGATTTTTGATTTGATTTTTAAACTTCAGAAATATACTTTTAACTTATACTTAAAAAAAGACACTAAAAATATTTTTAAAGAGTTTTGAAGATGAATATTACTAGAAGTTTTTTCTAGTATAGCTGGGTAAATGTCATAGAATATTTGGTTCAGGTTCAGATATTTTTTAACAAATATTTTAGCTATCAAAAGCAGTTTAAATAATTTACAGTTATATTTAAATATGATTATTTTTTATTAAAAATTGTATAGTAATATTATTAGGATCATTTTTTCTCAGTGTAGATATATTTTTGACGATAAACAGACGCCAAAGTTGGTTTGTAAACGGTTTACAACGCTTTTAATTTTTACAGTTTTGAATTTTCTTTAAATATTTTTTTTGTGTGCCTTATAAAGCGAAGAAAACTGCGTCTAATCAAGGTAACCGAGAAATACTCGTACTAACTTAATATATGACATTAAAATATGTATTAGCTACGGTCACGACGACGTAACCGAGACGAATTCGAACACCTGTTAATGAACCAAACCGATCGAAGCGATACCGATGCTAACAGTATCTAGCAGATACAATAACTCAGGAACAATGTCCAGAGTGTGTGTGTGCGTGTGTGTGTGTGTGGAGCCATTTTGGAGTCTAAATCTATTAAAAATCGACATTGAAATGCGTTAAACTTTGCACTTCATTTGCAAATCTCGTTAATGCCCCGATCCGTAGTTAATTGTGGGTCTAAGAGTACGACTAATAGCATTAGATTGGAAGGTGAACAAGCACAAACATGCATAAAATACTCCATATGCATACACTAAGTAATAAGCAGTATTTTTTAGGTATATAAACATATTTTTTTATGACTATATAGTGCGAGTTATGTAAGGGAACTCAGAAAAGGGTATACATATATACTCAGTGGGTATTTCACAATCAGAGCATGAGTTGCCCACCGATCGTAATCTAGAACTTTAACAATGGGCAATAGAAAGGCACTTCAGGCTATAAATGTTGGTAGTGCCCATGGAGTGCCCGGCATAATCGGACGGGGCGTAAGGCGATTGTATCGATTAAGTGCTGTTAATCAAAATGCGACCAGAACACTTGATATCCACACGTCAATGATAATGCCAACTGTCGACTGCTGACTGTCGACTGCCCTGGCAACGTCAACAGTATCCCAAAATCAAAGTAGACCTTTTTTTTTTTGTAGAGAACTCCACAAAACCAAAATTAATTTTCATATCTGAGGCAGCTGTCACTTGACCAGAAAAATTGGTAGAAAAAAAATCGATTGCTTTAATTGGAAATTGGTTTGTGAGTTGAGACCTTCGAAATATTGTAAATGTTTCAAGATGAGATCGAAGTTTTCGTTGACAAGTCTGTGTTCATTTCCTTAAAGTTTATTTATTTGAAGGCCTCTCAAAGGCAGGCCAACAAATGTGCTGGTCATCAGTGTGTATCTAATCATGGGCCAAGTGGACTGCAAGTTGAGTTCGAGATAGTATACTTACCTACCTACTCGTAGGTAAGTATCTAATCGCTACATTATCTATGCCTACTTCTATTGATAAAGCCATATTTGCCAAGTCAACGGGCTTTATCTTTTTTACTTTTTTGGCACCTCTTGGCGCCAGAGTAAATACCCTGTAGCACAGTTAGACTCTGCTGCTTTTAGATGCCTTTGACTATAGTAAATTATAAAATATATTTCAGTCAGCAACTAATCGAGAGGTGTATAATTTAAAGCAGTCTTTCTGGTAGACGATAAGGAATTTGTGATCTGATTTTCTGATTTTGTAGATTATCAGCAAATTAGTTCAAACTTAGGTCTACGATCTTCCAACTGATTTAAGCGATACTAATCCCAATTATAAATGCAGTTCGTGTTTTTGTCAACGTCTAATGAACCCGATTTGTTAATGTTTCTACACATTTTGGATTGGTTTCAAAGGTAGAGCCAGTTCTGTTATTTTTTTTGGGTTGGAAAGACTAGGAGTTTCTTGTTTTTAGCTGTTTTTTTAGCCGTTTGTTTGTTGTTTTTCAGCGAGTGTGCATAAATTAGTGAAACACTAATTTCCAATTCCGATTTCTCAGTCATGCAAATGTTAATTGACCACTTAAGTTAAAACTTCATAATGATCGTTAATAATACCGAGCACGACCGTGGCGACCATTCATGCCAGCGACAACTGTAGCCAAAAGAACAGGTTCAAATTGAACTTAACTAGCCAAGAAAGAGAGAGAAACCCGTCTAAACCATCGAAACCCATCCACCAGCTACTACCAGTAATCGTCTTGTTTGGTACCCAGATACTCTTCAGACTCGTAAAAGATATGCAACCTATAACAGACTTACTTAGCACAAATTACACACACACACACACTCAGGCACACACACGTTCAGCTGGATGACAGTCATGCGAAACTAGCGAGACCTGTAGCCAGAGGCTCTTAACTGTACATTAATGATCTTTTCAGCTAGCTTTTTTATATAAGTTGGTTCTGTTTTTATTAATAGCAATACCCTGTAAACATTAAATTGCCACAGCAGGCATCTTTGACCCTATAAAGAACTCTTTTTTATACCAATCGAATGGGGGTACAGTTCAAGCTAAACCGCTGACTGCCTTAAGTATTCCCACACTCTGTGTTTTATCAAATGAAGTTAACCATTTTATGGTGTAGAAACTTTAGCTTGAAATAGCAGTTTATGAAAAAGTAGCTATAAAAGCAAAGAATAAATATTGACTACAGTGTAGCTTAAAAGAACTTTGACTTTGATTTTGGCTTACAAAAGAAAAGTATTCAAAATCATACGATAAATAGAAATTTCCTATTCTGTGGTGACTTGGGTAGGTTCCAAAAATCCTAAGTTAAACTATTTATATAGTTAACTTTTTAGGTTCTCACTGAGTTTTTGTACTTACCGTTCACAGGTGGCACTATAAGTTATACCAGCTTGAAGATTGTACCTGCAAATAGGTAAAAAAATATATATAGCTTTAAAAAGCTTTTCTTTACAGTTTTTGCTGTTCATTTCACTTTCTTCCTTAGCCTTCTTCGATCATTTAAAGTTACTTAAACTACTACTAGTAATTAATTGATATTTTAATCTATGTATCTAAGTTTGGGCGACAAAGCATTCGAATCAATTGTAGCTATAGATTGGAATGTTAATTGAGTGCATAAATTGAAATAGTTAAAGATCAGATAAAACTCGCATAGAAGGTCTTATCTTAATTGATCAACAAATTAACGCACACAAAAACGCTGACAAGATCACAGGTGTAAACTACATGCCTACCTGTGTGTACACCACATATACCCATACATGCACACACACATGTATATGTATTTACAACGAGAGCATTTAGTGGCATTGATATTTGACAGATCATGGTTCATAATCAGTGGCAATAAAGCGATTTCCTGCCTCAAAAGGGGGGCGAAATGGGTCAAGCTGCAAGTGGCCTGACTCGTGCCACATTTTGTAGCAAGAACAAGTTGTTCTTGGTGGAAAAAATGCTGCGCCATGGCAGACAATTGGCATGGCTCAAACCAGAGTCTAGCGCAACTAACTCTGCTTTTTAGCCACACATAATTGAACGTCCAATTTGAAGGCAGGCATTCTGGTTAACCACGCCCCACCCTCTCCCTACTGCTACTGTGTGCAGTAACTGGGCCCATTCCTCAAAGCCTCCGAGCCACGCCTGCTCTTTAGCTTTGCCACTTGGCATTGCAGCGCCTCGCTGACCACGGCGGTGCACCAAATTGGCCACATTGGGGAGCCACTGTAAGTGTTTACCCTCGAGTGAACTTTTGCAGGGCTTCAGTTGCTTTTTGTAATTTCTAAAAAATACTACAAAATTCTACACATATTCAAAAATCAGGCAACAGCAAAGTTTCAAGAATTTTAATTAGTGTTTTATTTTTTAAACGACTTGCAGCCTGAAACAATTAACTGATTTGCTTGGCTTTTACTTTCCCAACTAATTACAGGTGTAAGGGGTGTGTGTGTGAGTGTGTGTGTAATACTGATTGCCTTCGGGGTTCAGCTAGCAATTTAGTTGTAGGAAATTGCCATTTTTGCCATGATCAATCAACAATCAGCTGGAAATTTATTTATAGCAGTTGAATCCAATTTTAGTTTAGTCTGTGAAAGTTAATTGATAAAAATCGCTATAAATAATTCAAAGAACAACATGTTATTATATACATATAAGAGTAATATGAGTACATGTTATTCTCTGTATTTTAGGCCACGCTGGCAGTTGGCTATAAGCACCTGTGTGTGGCTAATAAGCAGGGCCATTTGCCATAATTAAAAACTTAACGTTTTTAGTGGACTAACTCGCATTTTGTTTTGGTTCATTCTAAACTAAAACTAATGAAGTAACTATAACTAGCGTAAATAATGCCTAACGAATCCAGCACATTCGTGACAAAAGCTGTCTGCTACAATTCTGCCAGCTGGTGCTCTAAACAAAGCCTTCAGCGATAATTAGCAAAGTACGAAGAGAAAAAGGAGAAAAAAGAAGTGCACTACTAAAATATGAATATTCATAGCTATGAATACCCCTAATACGCTAATGCATATATGCATGAAGTATAGGAATATACTCATTGAAGTACTATGGTCTACTGTGGAGTAAAATGCCGCTTTATGTATATAAATTTAACACGTTAAAAATTAGATAAAATTTGCATAGAAATTGCAATGAACCTTAGCTTATGAGGGGTAGGATGGGGGCTGTAGGGGGCGTGGCAGCAGGGGTAACAGGTAGCAACAGGTTAGTGCAAACACTGCACAACAAATAAATTAAGTCTCAAGTTTACGATATTCCAGTGAATTTCAATAAATATTTGATTAATAATTGTTTAGGTGTAGCTGATAAATAATATAAAAAAAATATTACTTAATGCATAAATAACTATTAATTATTAATTGATAAAAAGTTTGAGAACTACTACCAGCAGATACCCTGTAAATATGCATAAATTGAGTCCCTCATATGCAAAGTTTGTTGGTAGCTATCTCCACCTCTGCCTCCCTCTCCCTCTCCCTCCCCCTCTCTCCTTCCCTCTTTTCCACCACTTTTGTAGCAGCTTGTGTGCATGTTGCACTTAACTTGGCTGTAATTATTAGCCAGTTTTTGTAACCCGCAGCTGACAAAGTGCAAATGAATTAAAAAATATAAAACAGGAAGAAGTCAACAGCCAAAAAAAATGAGTTAAGATTAGTTTTTTATTTTAGCCAAGTTGGCTACTGTTGGCCACTTTATGCAGTTGACTTTTGCGATACGATTTTTGAATTTCTCGTTGTCTTTTTTTTAATTTTTGTGCTGCTTTATTTATAACATAAAATGTTGTAGCAAGTTTGCCGCGCTGTCGCAGGCTCTGCCTCTGCCGCTGCCTCTGTCGCTGCTGAGCAGCAGCGCAATGGAGCAACAGAGCAGCAGAGTTATTAATGCTTGGAATTTTCATAATCGAAACGAGTTTTCTACAGTCAGTTAGCCAGTTAGCTAGCCAGCCAGCCAGCCAGTCAGCCAGGCAAGGAAGCACGCGCAGTTCCAGTCAAAGTCTCAGACTTGAGACCTCGAGTCTTCATGTATTTGTTGTTGTTGTTGTTTTAATAACTAACGCCTCTCGCTGGCAAACTGCGTTAAGCAAACCAAGCCAAGTCAAGCCCGGCTCAAGTCGTTTTGACCAGGCCAAGACTCTGAACGGGCGACTGAAGGGGGCAGCAGGTGAGTGGCAGAGAGTTATGGTAAGACAAGCACACGCCTTGCGCGAACAGGTGAAGCGTTTAACTGTACGTCGGCGAAGTCCGAGTCAAATGAACAGTGGAGAGCAGCGGAGGAGCATGAGGAGTAGCAGTCGGTGGAGCAGGTGTGGTTGGGGGAGCACCAAGGGGGAACAATCAGTGGAATACCTGTAGAGGCAACTGCCAGCCAGGCCAATTGACTTGGGGCCTGGCCAACCTGTTGGACTTTGTCGATTCAAGTCGATGCTGTTGTTGCAGTGCCATTCGGCTATAAACATATATAGTTTATATATTTATTTAAAACGTGTGTTTAATTATAAAAATGCTTAAAGCGAATTAATTCGGTTTTTCAATTACCAAACTTGAACATTTTATTTTGTTATTATTAGGCTATTTATTTTAAAAGAATTTAAATGATAAATAATAAGTATTTTGAATAATGAGTATATATTAAATTTAAATGTGCCTTTTTATAAATATATGTACAAGAAATAAGTTAACTAAATTTTAAATATATTAAGTTCAAAATTATTTTTACTAATCTTCTTATTTTGCAAGGCATTTAAAGAGCGTTAAAGGAATTTAAATTTGGAATTATATAAAATGATCAAAAACTGATTTTTAAATAAATATATGATTTAAGTATTGTTGTACTTTAATGAATATTATATATATAAATTTAAAAATTATATGTGAGATTCTGTATACATTTTCCTAATTTATTTATGTTACTTAGCTGCAAATTTAAGCAAAGAATATTTATGAATTTTGGCATTCATTAAATAAAATAATAAATATATAAAATAATTTTTTATTTTAAAATTTGGTTTTTACTAAACGTTATAGTAATTGCCGTTTAAAAAATATTTCAATAAAATTTTAAATTTAATTGAGTTGTTAGTTAAGTTATTTTAAGACTTGTATAAATAATTTACACACATCTTAACTTAATACTCTTTCCTTTATTAAATAAATATTTAATGAATACAATAATTTAAAATTCATTAAGCCTTCTGTTACCTTTATGTTACTAAAGTTCTTTAATGCCTGCCTTTAAAACCCTTTACTAACCAAGTGATTTAAATAAATTGTCTAGTGATTCAATGTTTGTTTTGTATCAAAATTCTGGTTGCACATTTGTAATGCCGTCGGCTTTTGTGCAGGTTGTTGCATGCCACAAAGACGACGATGGGACGGCAACAAAGTTGCAGGTAGCCATGGCCAGGGAGTCGGCAAAAAGGCAATAGTAATGCCAACTGGGGCTTGTAGTCCGACTTGGACTCGGTCAAATTAAGCAGCTCGACATCAAGCGGCCAAAAGGTGTAATTTGCTTAAAAGCAGCAAACAAATAAAGGGTTTCAATGGCCAGCAGACAGAGGGACAGACCGAGGGACAGTGGGACAGATAATGAATCGAGAATAAGGGCTATGACTCGAATTGGGAATAAAACTGGAACTGAAATTGAAACTCTCTGGTCCCTGTTCCCTCCTTCCGCTCTCTCCACTGGTGATCAGTGACAAGTGCATGTTCCTGGCCGACAGCTGCCGCATTTTAGACCAGCTCCACAGACTCATCTTCATCTCGAATATTCATATGTATTCACATTCGTTTTACTTCTTTTTTTTTTGAAGTGGCCTCCGCAGCCTGATCATAGTTTTTAATTAAGTACTTGTTGCTTTCTGGACGCACTTAATATGATGCAAGGTGACGTTCGCCGCTTTCGAAGGCTTCAAACTACACTGCTCAACAAGAGTTTTATGCTCACAGTGCATAAGAGATAATTTTACTAAAATTGTATTCTAAGGGATTAATAAAAATCCAACCAAAAATATATTTTATTGCTTTAAATTTAATAATAAAACTCGTAAGAAAAATACAATCAAACGTTCCGACTTTAAGTCTATGCACATTTACTGTAAAATATATTTTTGGCGATTCCAAATCAAACTTTCCAGGAATTGTTATAATTATAACCAACTAATGCTACATGTCTTTGTATAAATTATCTGTTTTTGACCTATGTGTCCTATAAGAGCTAAAGAATATAGTTGTCCGATCCCCACCAAACTTGCTAAGGATAGTTATAACGCTACCGTATACAAAATGTTTATATTTAATATCATGCGATAGATGGACCAAGTAGTTTCCAATTTTTGGGTTTATGATCATGTTTTTTGTGAGTGCGCAAGGGAGCGTGTCAACAATTTCAAATGAACTGGATGTGCTCGCGATATAGAAGGAAATTCATTCCAAATTTGGTGGCTCTAGCTTAAATAATCTCTGAGATCCTGGGGTCAAGACGGACGGACAGACCATCGACTCGGGTGGTGATGCTGATCCGGAATATAAATACTTACTTTATGGAGACAGAAACGCCTACCTAGGCTGTTATACAGTTTTAGCTTCTAATGAACTTAATTGACCCCTGTATTGGACATAATTATATTAAGGAAAGTGTACAAACTAAAAATATATTTAATTAATTTATTATTACACCTTCCAGTCCAAACAAGTGACCTTATATATGCTAAACCCTAATACAAATTCCCAACTTTCAATAATGGTTTTCACAGTGACTCAAAACTTCCCCAGTACTTAATATCTGGGGAGAAATGGAGTTTACTTTTCAGAATAAATTGAGTCGCGTGCGTTGAATTTCCAAGAATTTCCTCAAGAAATTAGGTTGTAGTTTATCGGTAACAATTGGAGCCCCTATGTTTCAATGCAAACTTAAGAATTTTAATGGTTTGCTCTTATCAAATTATTGGTTACATTTTTATATATTAATTAATTTTTCGGCGAATATTAAGCCATGAAGCTGTAGCTGTGCTCAATGGAAATTCGCGAAACTATTGATTAAAGTTGGATACGATTACAGAACATATGGCCATCTTGGAACTTGGATTGTGGATTTGCTGCCAAATTCGAAATGGGCACATTATTCAAAATCAATACAAGTCCCACTGGGACCTACAACAGCGTCCAAACATTAAACATAAATCCATTAAAAAAAAATCCAGAAAAAAAAATGAAATTGAAAATGGAATTGGAATTGGAAGTGCGGCTGGGCTGGGTCTGTATTAAGTCAGGGGTAAAGTGCTAGTGATAAATGCCCAAAGGCCTCCAAGCGCAACATCGATAAAGACGGCCCTACAGTACGCCATTGTCATCAAAACTGACTAGGGAGGGCACTGGAACTGAGCATGGAATGCTCTTGAAACTGCGCTCAAACCTCGGAGCTGTAAGCTTATCAAATGAGCGCGGAATTTTATTCATAAAATATATTTTTTTTTTTGTGCTGCACGAAGTTCGGACTTCGGAACAGGTTCAAGAGCCAAAGAACCCAAACAGCATTTTTTTTTAATATTATATTTTTTTTAAGTGTGTAGAGTGAAGTACCAATACGAGTACGAGTCGAAGCACATAAGTGTATTGAGCGTGATAAAAATTAAGTATTTATTAAATGCTCAGTGCTGAGCGGGTTAAAACAATGTTGCAAGTATTTACCTGCCTCGTGTGCAACTAGTTGCCTCCAGTGCCTCCTTCGCCTTCTTCCATTTAAGTGCACACGATAATCATAAGGTGTGAACAATTTATGAACGTTGCCTGCCACAAGTTCTGCAGCAAGTAGTATCTGGATAGCATATCTATGAAAAATTATAGAAGAGGATCTCGGCTATACTTAATTAAGTAGTCAGTAATTGTTTATAAATATTTAAAAATTAAAATATACACCAGTTAAAGACACCGAAGTTAAGCTCGAACTGCACTCAGTTCTGATTTGTTTATTTGACTGTTTAAGACATCAAAATTGTTTAAGTGCCTTCAACTGTCAGTTTTGTCAGTTGCAGCTCGAAAAGTGCTACTAAATCAAGCCAGAAATTGGGCACACCGCCACGGCTATAGCTAGGCGCTTCGGTCCACACGAGACTGGAGACAGGAGACACCAGACCAGTTCAGATTTATGGCCTGTTAAAAAGTCAGGTCTCAAAGTGCCGGGCAATTGGTTAAAAGCTACACGGCAGATACAACACGCCCGATAACGGAACGGGGCAAAAGATTCCGAGATTCAAGTTGCCAATCGGGTCGTGAGGGGGGCAAAGAGGCAGCAAGAAGTAGAGTAGAGTAAAGAACGCGCCACATGACCAAAAAAGGGATGCTGGCTGAGGTCCAAGTCCAAGTTCATAAATAAAAGATGCCAAATTGCAAAAGAAAAAAAAACCGCCAAACAAAAAAGGCAGAACAATGAACAGCCGCTCTAAAGAAGAAGAAGTAGAAGGAGCAGAGGAGCAGCGGCAAAAGAAACCGATTCCAGTACCGAAATCGAAATCGAAAACAAAGTCCTGAATCGAAATCGGTACTCAAATATGCAGACGTGACTTATTTAGGACAAATTGTTTGATTTACGCTCTATAATAAATGCGATAACACTTGAGTTTAAGGATCCCTTTCTCTCTCCTTCTTAACGACTATATATACAACATGTATATATGCAATCAGTTTGATATTTTTCGATAATCATATCTTTAGTTTCATGTCAACTGTGAAGAACTGTGTGAGGGACCAGCCAGACATCAAATCTTACACTTGATAGTTCCCATATCTAAGATAACTGCGAGGGTTTATTTTTTTTTTTTACTGGAAAATGCATAAATGCAGTTGCCTTTGCAGACGTTTACACTGGGAAAAAAGAGGTGCTAAGAGTTTGTAAAGTAAAGTAAATTATATTTATAGGTTTTACATAAAGAAAAATAAAATAACACAATACTTCATTTGTAACCTCATCTTTTAATGCAAATTAATTTTATTTATAAGGTGGGGATTATAATAGTCCAAGCGCTACAAAAATATATTATATGTAGTCGAATGCTTTAAAAACTTAAAGAACTACTTTTAGTTATAAAATTTCAGATCTTTAAAGCGATTCATAAGTGTGCAGTTAATACTAAGCTCATTTTTATATGGAAAATCATTTAAAAAATCTCTTAGTATATGCTGATTCAAAAATTACATACAAAACCATAACAATTTTTTAGTTTTTCCACGACAAGTTTAGAAAACTCCTTAAGTTTTTAAAATTTTTGTAAGTAATGACAGTTTTTAGTTTGCATTTGTTAAAATTTAATCCACAGTACGCCTAGAATGACTTAAAGTCCAACTAATTATACTAATAGCTCTAAATTTCTCTCAGTGCATGTTTGTAAACATGTGAAGCGTCATGGACTTAGCTTGTTATTTGACACCTTCTACTTATGTGCATACAAACCATACCAACTCTGTTGTGTTAACCATACCCCGTCCCTGTCCTCTACTCCTACCCTTAAGCAACCCCTCCCCTTTCCAATACTCATTTGCCATACATATCCCATTCCAAGCTATTCAAATCGCGACCTGACCAATGAAGCGTTGCCGTTTGAATAAGTTCCGAAGAGAGAGCATAAAGCATAAGTAGAAACCAATACACACGCAAGGATGCCAGGTTGTCAGGTTGCAAGGTTGCCAGCTTGGTTTGTAGTTTTGCGGTATTGGTGGTTGTTAGCTCAGTAGTCAAAGTCAAAGAGGGAGTTATGTTTATGTGTATTGCGTTTGGAAAGCATTTGTGTAAACTAAATACTAAAATAAAATTAGAAATGACTACATAAACTATGCTGCACTTAAGATCAATTTTAAAATAAATCACTAAGGTGCAGACATTCTTGGGTAGATTATTAATAAAATAATGCTTTAAATTAGGAAAGTATTTTTAAAAAATAACTACAAGTTCTTTAATGAAGACATGCATTCTATTAGTTTTCTTTAACCCCTGAAACTGGGCATTTCAACGTCGATCAACTCTACTGCAGCAGTCCTACTTGTTTTATCTAGCTAGTGAGGTCATTGGCATGTCCTGGCAACGATCGAATCGAACCGAAGAGAAAAGAACAGAACAGAACGACAAGAAATTATCGATCCCATCGTTGCCCTGAGCTGAGCCGAGAAGAGCGAACAAAATTTCTTGGGTTATTTAATTTATGTTTTTATGGGTTTTCTTTGTTTCTACGCTAATCGCAACTTAAAGAAAATAATAATAATAAAAATGCCAGCAAAGCCGTTTGACTTTGTCTGTGTTTCGTTTAATTCTTTTGAATATTTAATTTTGGACGCTTACTGTGTCTGTGACACAGTTTGGGATAGGAATCGAAACTGGTAGTGGAATCGGAGACGGAGATGAAGTCGGTGCCAGAGACGATACCCATACCCATACCATACCAGGGGCCATTGGGTTCTCTTGGGCATAATTAAAATTTATGGCCAATGCGCTTTAGTTCGATTCATTAGTCGCCCTCTAGTCGCGCGGCTTAATTAAAAAATTTCATAAATTCTAAACTTACGTATCGTATTCACCTGTTGTTCTATAAATTATAAATTTATGGAGTCCCGCAACGAAATTCCTCAAATAGACGTTGTAAAGTCAGACTTTGTGAGGAATACCAAGAATATAAATCAAAAGTGTATATCCTGTTTAGTCATCTGAACAATCACATTTAGTTTGTATTGGATTTTAATGAGCAGTAACCCACACAGTCACACATTCACACTCACACACATTTACATGTAAGTACCGCAGTCAAGTGTCAGATATTCCCGTCATTCCCATTCCCATACCCGAATTCGATCCCAATGCGGGCTCTCCTGATCGTCGAGGGTCCACATGTGATTAGCATGCAAGCAGCAACATCAACGTCGACAGCAAACAGTTGACAGTTGTCAAATCCACTTACGCTCTTCATGGTAAACAGTTTGTGACGAGCCTGCTGAAGGATTTATTTAAGTGCAGACAGACTGGGGGACAGAAGGACAGTCAGACAGCCTGAGAGACGGACTAACTGACAGACTTACAGACTAATAAGTCCGGTTAGTCATATACACAAAAACTAAAGTGCCAGTTACATACTAATAATGTCTACACTGTAAAAAATATAAAATGCAGAACATATTAAGTAATTTATTATATCAGCAAACATATGTTAAATATTTGTTTAAATGACAAACTTTTTATTTCAAACTTGATACATTATGGTCCTGACAACGTATAGGATTGTTTCTTTCCCGAAATCAGTGATTTATTTGTTTCTCTGTACACACTGAGTATATCGAGACTCTTGAGACTAGTCCCTCAAACTTTTTTACATATCTGTAGCTGTGCCTACTTCTTTTGAGTTCTGTTCGACGGTTCTGACGGGTTCATTAGCTCGCTAAACACGGAAGACCCTGAGACATTTATAGTTATCGAGCCGGCTAAGTACATACGAGTACTCCAAGAATATTCGCTTCAAAACAGCTGTTTAACCTTACTAAATTCCAATCGAAGAAAAGACCAGTTAAACTGAGTGACACAGAGTGTATACTCTACGCGAGCGATAGGCAAAGGTGCTCACAA
Organism: Drosophila acutilabella; assembly: GCA_035046005.1. NCBI lineage: Eukaryota > Metazoa > Arthropoda > Insecta > Diptera > Drosophilidae > Drosophila > Drosophila acutilabella. The sequence goes on along the minus strand of JAWNOK010000024.1, from coordinate 5,347,595 downwards.
GGCACACACAGTTATTTTCCAACAATCCTTTGACCGTGCTTGTAGGTCAAAGGGTTTTGTTACTCAGTTTGGAGGACCATCGCTTCACTTCGAGGATTTAAATGAATTTTAAATATTTGAGTTAAGTCTTTACTACTTTTTCTAGTACATGGATCTTACGACAGGGCAACTAGTCATAAAAAAAAGGCATTGGTGCTGAGGAAATATACTACAACCAGATGCCAACTGTTTCAATAAACAAAACAAATGACAGGTTTTTCTTACTTATTTTTTTTTGACAGCACTAAATATTCAGCTGTTTTCTGAACCTGGCTTCAGCACAGTGCCAGAGTTGCGGAGGGGCAGAAGGTGACAGCGGAGGGCACTGAAGTGGTAATACTTATTTGCTCTACAGCTTATTGACACACGGGGCAACAAGTTTTCGTTTTCGTTTCGTTTCGTTTTAAATTTTTAATTGTCGAAAATTTTAATGTTTGCGCGACAAACAATGAAATATTGAAAGTTAAACAATTAAACACTTGTTAAATAAAAGCAACTATTAACAAAGTAGTGAATCGACGAAGGTGACGACTAATAGATTAAACAGTAATTTGCTGGCTACAAAAATAAAGAGAGAACATTTTAAAAAGAAACTGATTTAATGGTCATTTATTGGTAAGCTAAAAGAGCTAAATTTGTGGACTAAAATATTTAAATATTTTATAATCTGAAGTATTAGAATTTAATTTTAAATATGTTTAAAGGATTTAAGTAATTTATTAAGACCTGTAAATTATAGCTTGATTTCAAGCCCAAACCTTTAAAAGTGCTTTCCTTACTACGCATACCCCACTTGTCACATTGGCACAGGTATTTAAAAGCAAGAAATAAAAGAAAACATCTGTGAAATTATTTCACACTATGAGTGGAAATCCGTCAGCCTCGTTGGCATTTGACTTTGACAATTGATGTCTCGCACATTTGTCTTTCGCTTGTTGCGCTTTTTTCCTCTCATTTTTTTCTACTTTTCTACTTTTTTTCTCCTTATTTTCGTTTTTTTTTTTATTTGAGCCAACTTCTTTCTATGGCCAACTTCCCGTTTGTTTTCCAAGTATTCGTCTTTGGTTTTGTCATTGCATTTGATTTTGATTTTGCTTCTGCTTTTGGCCACATTGTCTCTGCGGGTCTAAATATATATATCTCTGTCTCAGTCTCGCTTTGTCTCTGTCTCTTTGAAGTGAGCTCGTTTTGACAAATGTGTGTCACTGTTGGTTCCATCAAAGAGCTCCGATCGTTTATGTATTGATGGGCGATAGAAGTGAATGGGAATGAGCTGAGTACTCACAATAATGGTACACTGCAACAAATGGGTACTAATGTAGTTAGCAGTAGAATAGAGTGGAATACTTGATTTTACATTTTATTTATTGACTTGATGTTAGGAAAATTGTGGAAAACAATCTAATTATTAGGATTTATTTTACTAAATATCTAGTATAACGACAAGTTGTTAAGTTAAGTTGTTCATTTAAACTAAAGCTATAAAAATCGAAGCTAAAAACAATAAATTTATTCTACTATTTTTAGTACACTCCTGGTTACACCTATTTAAATATCTTAGTTTTAAATATCTTAGTTTTAAATATACCCAAAAGTATACCACAAAAGTTTTCCTTACTTTTCCATCATTCTGTATTCAATCTTATCAGAACCCGAGATATCCAAGAATCCCCAAGATTATCTTAAAACTTTGCCACGATGGCCTATCAATTACTGTCACCAGCGATGTGGAGATCGGTCATTATTTCAAGTGCCAAATTAGTTTCCAGAGAATTGCAAATTATCTAATCTTATCGACTAAACTAGTGAGTCACCAGTAAGTGTATTTAATAAAACCCTCTGATTGCTATAAAAACACAATTAGTTTACTTAGCCACGTTAAAACGATTCGACATGAGAGCCATACACCTGATCCTCTCCGCGCTGTGCCTGGCCGTGGCCAGCTGTGAGGCCTTTGTGGACATAGAGCCATACAAGAAGTATCCGACTTCGTGTCAGGATGCAAAGCCCAAGAAGAACGGCATTGTGAAGATACAACTGAAGGGCGGAGATCCCTTCAATGTCTACTGCGATGTGACCACAGCTGGAACTGGTTGGTTAGTGGTTCAGCGTCGTGTGGATGCCAACGTAAACTTCTTCCGCAATTGGTCGACATATCAGAAGGGTTTCGGTGATCTTGACGGAAGTTTCTTCATTGGCCTCGATGCGCTGCACAATCTGACCATTGCGGAGCCCAATCAGCTCTACGTGTATCTGGAAGACTTCTGGGGTCAGTCCCACTTTGCCCAATACAGCGCTTTTGCCATTGGCAGCGAGTCCAATTTGTATGGCCTAAATACGCTAGGCACCTTCACGGGCAGTGCTGGCGATGCACTCCGTTATCAGCAGTACATGAAGTTCTCCACCTACGATCGGGATAACGACAACAGCACTATGAACTGTGCTGCACAGTTCTCAGGTGCTTGGTGGTACAACAGCTGCATGTACAGGTAAGTCGGGTAGTCTAAAACACCTAAGTTCAAGTCCCTAATGGAATTCTCTTCCCTTTTAGCAATCTAAATGGACAGTACTTGGGTGGCGAGTTTGGAGCGGAGCTTTCGGGGCGTGGCGTCTGCTGGGCTCAGTGGCTGGGCATTAACTACTCCTACAAAAAGGTGCAAATGATGATCAAACCCCTGAAGAAATAAACCTATCGAATAAAACTATTATCCCCACCCCAAAACATAAGATAGATTTCTAGCTATCACATTCAGATACATTTTACATTTGTTGCTGTTGGTGGCGCATCGTCGGTTCCGTTTACGAATGCTCCAAATTCCAGCAATCGAGAATTCCACAATTCCGGCTAAGTTTGACAAACAGGCCGACAGTTTGTCGACGGTATCCAAAATAGAAACGCTTAATTGCAAGTATTACGCTGAAAATGATACCAATAAACGACAGGCCAGAAAAGAAACGAGCGACAAAGTTTTGGAGGCAAAATTAGAACAAAAAAAAAGATATATTTATATATGTATGTGTTTCGAGTGGTATATGTGACTATATGTGTGCCATGATCTGATGTTTAACAACTTTCAGTGTGGCGACAGCCAGGAAATTCATATGGAAAATACCGAGAGCCGTTTTCCGTTTTCAAGCGAACATTTTTCCAAAAAAAAAAGTGAATCCACACGGCCGCAGACCATGGCGGCGACAAAAGACATTTTCATTATACTAATATACCCTTTAGCTGCGGGGTATAACAGCTAAATGAGGCAGTTTGATTAGAACAAGGTTTGTGCTTTGAAAAATTTGACTAGTGGGATAAAGAACACTTTTTATAATAGAGCAGTGGGAGAGAGTTTCTAAAGATATTCAAAAATGTATAGTCATTAAATAAGCTAGAAATTTTAAAATTGGGTATTTTTGTGGTAAGTAATTCTTTCTCCTAAATACAGGGTCTTTAAAAGTCGTTTCACTGCTCTCTACCTTTTTCCACTAGTTTTTATACTCTCTGCCAGAGTATATTGGGTTTGTGAAAATGTATGTAACAGGCAGAAGGAGGCGTGGCAGACCCCATAAAGTATATATATTCTTGATCAGCATCACAAGCCGAGTCGATATAGCCATGTCCGTCTGCCTGTCTGTCTGTCCGTCCGTATGAACAAACAGATTTCAGAGATGGTAAGAGCTACAAGGTCGAGCTTGGTCTCAATCGATCACAAATTTAGTCAGTCAATACAAGAATCTTTTTTTTTTCGATGCCACGCCCCATTCGCCCACAATGAGCAAAAAACTAGACACACCTCGGAAAAAAATTGGGGTTTTGGGCGAATATCTCAATAACTACTGCACCTAGGATCACCATGGAGGTATGGAGGTTCCTAGCCAGAGCGTAAATGCATTGGCATTTAAAATTTTGGACTGCCACGCCCCTTTTTCCCACAATTAATAAAAGTAATGCTCAACTTTCGCTCCGTTTTTTGGCATTTGTTTATATAGTACAGTATTGTAATTTATAATTCGTGTGAAGACTAACTATATCAAACTATCCTGAAAGGCGCATTGAAATCGCACTATTAACAAGAAAACTAGAAGCGTTGCAATATTGATAACTGAATGCAATATCATGTATGAGTGCAAGCGAGACAGAAACATACAAGCACATGTTCGAATGTTTTCGCTGCCTGCGTGGCGGCAGCGCTGCAAGCAGTCGCTGGCCGCGCTGAATACACACATACATATGTACATACATGTACATATATGCATCATAAATTGTCAATTGTGTGTGTATTCGCATGCAGACAAACAGATGTATGTTGGATTATGCTTAGATTGTTTTTGTTTCAACGTGTTTTAATGCAAGTACTACACATTGTAATATCTCGACCGATTTTAATAATTTAATCGGGAAAAAAATGCAGAGAGTATTTTACGGTCGGGCTTGCTCGACTGTACTTTCCTTACTTGTTTTTTGTTGTTCGAGGAAGAAAAGCTTTAGCTTTCAGTTGTCGCTGATATTTTCGAAGAAAGTGTGGAAATAATTTGAGCATTCGCTTAACGGCAGAACGCGCATCATTTCAGAACCCATCAAAGGCATCAGTGGCAACAGAGGCGACACGGCGGCAGAGAAAAACCTCGGCACAATTTTCATTTCAGTAATTTTCAAGTCAGAAATGAAGAGATGTGTTTTACATTTTTAATGTCTCCCCGAGCAGTAGCAGCGGAGTAGCTAAAGAATCTCAAGATTGGGGCATCAGAAGATTGTGCTCTGCTTCTTGTTGCTTTCTTCATCGGGTTGGGGTTATTTTGTCTCCGACTAGTGGGTGTGTGGGTGTCGCTAGGTGTGTGTAAGTGTGTGTGGCGCTGTCAACTGCTGTTGAAAGATTTTCATGTCGCTGTTTCCATGCCGCCTGCCATCATCAAGCGACAGACACGAAATTCTTGAAAAACATTTTTAAAACTTTTTCCTTTTTCTATACTTTTTTTCTCTTTTTTTTTTGAAATGAAAAAATGTGTGGAAAAAAAAGAGAAGAAATTGTTCTTGGCTGTGTTGCCTTCGTACGTAAAAAGATTTAGCAATAGCAATGAATTTAGTTAATTTATGGCATTATTAATGACATTTTGAAATATTAACAGAGTATAAAAAAAAATAAATAGATGTAGAAATATCACGGCGATGTTTGAGCTGACAGCATAACCGGCGACATTTTCTTTCTTTTACAATTTTTAGTCTTTCGTTTTTTGTTCCTCTAGCTTTTTTGTTAATTCTATTTTTTATGCTTCTCTCCTGCAATAAATATAAAAATAAAAACCCATTTTCACTTGCGCAGTTTGCGTTCCTCAAGTCATGTGAGCTCTGTGTTTCAAAATTGTTTGATTTCCGTTCTCCAAATTCGATTTCTCTAGTTCTGGTTGTTTTTGTCACTGGGTCAGTCAGATCAAACTACTTTTGGAAATATATGCAGAATTTTTTTTCAACATTTTGTGAATGGCACGAGCTGACCAACCTGCAGAATATGCAAATCTCTGAATACATTTCAACAAACTAATCAAAATCGTAGTCTTTGAAACGAAAATCAATAAAATGAAACTGACAACAAATTTACGATTCAATCAATAGAATCTTTCAGGGTTTCTTTTCAGTTCGTATCAGACTTCAAATTTTTAGAGCGTCTTTTATTTAGTTTTGGTTTAAAAAAAAATGTAGCATATTATGCAAATATTTGTTCGACTCGAGTCTCGAGAGTCTGTCTGTCACTTCCCTGGCAACACATATTTATAAGCATTAAATTTTGATTTAGGTATATGTATATGTATAGAATGTAGTATATAGCAGACAAAACTGCGCTTAAGCGATGCTTAAAGCTAATCTGTATAATTCGACAAGTGTTTGCCTGATAACTTATAACCTTAGATTACTGGGCTTAATTAATGCTACTAAGATTTTAAATTCCCTTCAATATATTTTACTTGAAAGCAACTCAAATGTTCTGCGTGTGCACATTTTTTATTTGTTAGCAAACTTTGATCTCATTATTTTGAAATTTCATAGATTATTTGTTGGGAAACAACTTTGTAAATCCCAGTGGAAATTAACTTTGAAGAAAACATGAATGAATTGTCATGTTTTAATAAATTTCATAAGCACATTTCTCTAAATTTGATGAAAAGTCATAAATTTCAAAAGCTTTAAACGCATTTTGACATTTTTATGTGGCTAAAAAACGCAGACGAATTTGAATTTGATTTTCGACCAATTTCTCTATCAGAAAATCAAAGCAAGCGGAATTTAATTAAATATATATTTCATTAATAATAAATGTTTTTACTTTAAGTTTAAATTTATTGCATAATTATGGAAAAAGTATGGCTAACATTACTTAGAATTTTTTAAACAATGAGCAAAATGAATTGACATCATTCGCCGACCTGAGTTAAATAATAAAATAAATCTTAAACGAACATTATGTCAAATGATTTCTAAAAAAATAAAAAGAAGAAAAGAAAAATTGCATAAAGACCATGATGGGTCTCTTGGCCAAGATTGTTGCCAAGACAGATCCCCAATCGCGATCATAAACGTATGAGAAATGTCATAAAAAAAACAACAAAAAAACAATAACAACAACAAAAGCGAGCTTTAACTTTGGATGATGGTAACCATATAAATAATTTGCATAAAATCACCTGAAATAACGTTAAATATTTCCAGCTTATGCCATGAAATGCTCATAAAGTTCAAGATAAAAAGCGGCAACACGGACAGCGTTTTATGTAAAACCAGACTAAGATCGGTGAGCCAGCTGGAAGTGCTTATACACTGAAAGAAAATTAAATGAACTATTCAAAAACCAAAATGAATATTCTCAACAAAAATTAACAAATTTAATGCCCTCTAAAATAGTTTTACAGGTATAGCTGATTTCTCCCAGTGTAGATGCTATCAACATTAGAAAACTATGAGTCTGACTTATGGGCGCCTCAAATAAAATTCAACAAACATATTAGCATAAATCAGCCAAATATCATTCAAACTATTTTACATTTTTAATGAACCGAAAAATAAAATCAACCTGAAAGATGGAAAGAAGAAGAACAAATATCATGTACTTCTTTATTGTCTATGCTTTTATTGGTTTATGCTTAATGGGCGACATAAATAAGAGTTTTATGACATGAAATTAAAAATGTTGCCGACAAACATTACCATCGACTAATAAATTAATTTACAATCTCTGCCCGAAATTATAATTAATTTTTAATTTGCATTTATTTACTTGCCAAGATTATACACAATTTCATAAAATATCAACGCTTATTAATTGCAACTAACGATCATACTGCTATGTAGATTTTCTAAACAGTTAATGATAATATAAAATAAATTGTGATGAAAAAGTTATTTATGCGATTTGAATTGTTTACTCAAAAATGGTTAGCTCATTCCAACTTGTTTTGTTTAAATCGTTCAAGTGAACAAAGATGGCAATCAAAGCAACTCTGGTTAAAAAACCCAGTATTATTATGGCAACCCAATATTTTTTTTGGGGCCAACGGTACTTACTAACACAGGGAAAAGAAAAATAATTCTCTGATATGTTTAATGCTTAAAAATTCAGGAGTTGCTTACTCGCACCTTTATAGGAGGCTGTTAGATGTTGTGATAAACACTTTCCATAAATGAAGCGCGTTCGCGTTGTTTTTAATGAGCGATATAAACATGCAAAAAGCAGACACAATTTTTAAACATTTACCGCGTTCAAGTCACGAACAAGCTCACTACTGACGGTAACAAGAATGAGTTGGCAGCCCTTTCTATGATTTCTTTGATGTGTAATGCTTAAAAATTCAAAAGTTGCTAGTAAGCACCGTTATATTATACAGGAGGGTATTAGCTATTATGATAAACAATTCACACAAATGGACTGCGTTCGCGTTGTTATTAACGAGCGATTTAATCTTGCAAAAAGCAGCCACACTTTCAAAAAAACATTTACCGCGTTCAAGTCACGAACAACCTCACTACTGACGGAAACAAAAATGAGTTGGCAGCCCTTCTGTTCGTTCACTCATTTGCTTGTTCACTCATTACTTTGTTCGCTGATTTGTTCGTTAGTTCGCTTGTTCACCGAACTGAATCGCTCAATCGAACTTATTCCTAACTATACGATACAACAAGAATCAAATCACGTCTTAATATTTTAAAATAAAGAATGGAAGACCCTTTAAAACCCAAGCCGGTGCCGCTGGCTGCAGAGACAGTGTTGTGGTTTGAATTCCTGCTCGATCCACACAAAATAACACAGCATCTGCAATGCAAACACCCCGGTACGCAGACACGTTCGACTTCCTCTCGACTCATCCCCCAATTGTTGCATCAAATAACAATTTCGTATTTCAACTTACAGAACCCAGCGCCGTGGAACTTATTATGCAGTTCATCAGCATGACTCCAGATAACGCCATAGCATCCACAGTGGTCACACCAGGCAGCGATCTGCAGAGCATCACAGGCGCTAGTGTGGGCGCCAATGCCACCACTCCGGCAGCTTCAGCGGCTCTCAATGTACCACCCCTGGCGCGGCAGGCAGATATTGGGCTGCAGTTGTCGCGGAAACAGTTGGCTTTGAAGATTCTCGAGCTCAAAGTTGCCACTTGGCTGAGATGGGATCTCGACGTGTTGGACAAGAGTCTACCTGTGCTCATGCAATTGAGTCTGTTGCGCGATCTCTGCACCATAAGCTATGGGCGCGCCGTTTCCATACCATTCCCCAGCGACTTTGACTATAAGATCTGTAAGACAGTAGTGGTAGAATTTGCTCTCGCTCTCTCTAACTGTCTGTATCTATTTTAGCTTCCACTGGCAACGAGCGCGCAGCTCGATTCGCTCTGACCATTTACCATCGAACGCTGCTGCGGCTGCAACTGATCAAGGAGAGCGCTCTGAAGGCAGTGCGACCGCTCATGTATGTGCTCATCGTTACAGTTACGTTATATAGAAATAGTTCTCATTTGTATGCTCTTGCAGGTTTCAGACTGTGGATCAGCTGCAACAGTTTCTGGATGTTCCTACACAACCTTCCATCGAGTACTTGGAGCAACTGTGTGTATCTGTTGTCGCGAAGCCCTTCCATGTGTTCCACTACGATAGCTTCGTGACGCTGCAATGTGACAACTTAAGCACTGCGCAGAACTACGACATAATGCATCTGATAACGCCCCACGAGCTGCGCGCACAACTTCAGTACGAGCTGGCCCATTACTATCTCCACACCAAGCAGTATCTGCTGGCTCGGGAATCAGCCGCCGCCTGCAATAGTAATCTTCAAGCGTTGCCCGCTGGCGCCACGCTTTACTTCTGTCACATTCGACCTGAGGAACTAGAAGGTCTGTTGCAGGCATGTGGGATTAGTGCACAGCAGCAGACCCTGTTGGAACGCTTCCATCAATCCCTGCTCAACAACTACACTGACATTGTGTCCATACTGCGTTTGGATAATCGGGAACGGGAGATTCCACTGGTGAGCAGGCGGAACGTAGAGCTGGACATTGAAGGGGCTATATCTACGGGATTGCTCAAGGAGACGCGACAATTGTTGCTCCAGGTATCCGCTCTCAATGTGGTGCGGACTGTCTTCGAGTGTGGCAACATCTTTGGCAGCGTGGAATACTTTGAAAAGTATCGCGACATGGACTTTATGCCGCCCATTATGGAGGCCATGCAGAACGCTGTGACGTACTGCAGCCAGCGGGAACTATCGGCACTTAAGCACTTTATTATTGACTGTGTGCTGTACCAGCAGCAACAGCAGCAACAACACCAGCAGCAAGATCAGAGTCGACAGTTGCTGGTCATGGCCAAAGAGTTGAGTATTTTCACCAGCGAGGAACTGTTGGATTTGGATGAGCAGCTGGTCCAAGCGGCGCTGCCTGTACTGAGCAATTCCCTGGCCACAATCAACGATTGGGTATGCCACTCAAAGAGTAAGTTCATCCATCTCCACATACAAATCCCCAAATGATTACATAGATTGCTTCTTGTTACAGTGACGCGTGTGGATGTGGCCGCTCTGGAGCGGCAATTGGTGACCTGCACCAACGCAAACAGTGTACGCATCTTACTAGTGAAACTGTGCGGCACGGCACCTGGCAAACCCCTGTGGGCCACCAATCCCAGCTGGGATGTGCCCCAGCCTCTGAAAGCCGTAATCATGGCAATGCCTGTGAGTTTTCTACAGGATTTTAGTTATGTATTGCTGGGAAAGGCACGGGAGTTGGCCATGCGAGGCAACTATATCGATGCTGTGTCCATGCTGAGTGTGCTCAAGTCCGAGACGCAGCGCCAGGAACTGGGAGGCAGTGCACAGATCATGTGTAAGCTAATAACATGGGAAATTCTTCACATACAAATCACACAGTGTCTTGAGGAATGGAATCAGAAACCATTAGATCTGGCAGGTCTCGGAAGTCGATGTAAGCAGTGTTTGTGTGCCCTGCAGGCGGGTGATTCCATGATACCTCGGCTGGAGATTCTAGAGAGCTGTGCCATCATGCTGCTCAATCTGGCGGACTTTCCGGCAGTGCTTTACCTGGAGAAACGGTCACAGCAGATGGAATTACCGCTGGCCTTTGCCGCCACCTTCACAGAAATTGATAAGATGAAGGCTCCGAAGAAGGCGTGTCGCGATGCCTGGGAACTCATGCTGAGCATGTTCCTTAACATACCCAAGCGGGGGAATGCAGCTGGATTTGGTGCTAGCAGCTCACTGCAGATATTCCTGCAGCGGGTGCGACACCAGAGGGTATTTGGTTTGGCGATATCCATGCTGGGCAAGATGCACAACATACTGAAGGACGATCCCAATCATGATCTGAGCTGCGAGTACATGCAGCTATGGACCACCAGCATTACCAAGTAGGAATAATGTCTATCATATGTACTGTACGTAATACTAATCCTATTCCCTCTGATCTTGTGCAGTCCCAATAGCTATAGTTTACGCAGTGTGAGTGAGACACTGCAGTGGCTGCTCTCGGAGGCACTGAGTCATTATCCCCAGAACATTTCCTGGCTAAAGATGAAGGGTGACTTGGAGTTGGCCATTGGTAACAATGAATCCGCCATGCGCTGCTATGTAAATGCTCTGGTCACCGGTACAGAATACTGCATCATGCCGCTGCAATACGTAGCCGATGACTATGTGATCAGGAAGATGATTCGATGTGCCGCCAATCTGGGCTGCCACATGCAGGCCACGGTGTTGTGCCAGTTTCTGGAGGAGATCGACTATGGCATTGTCTTTAAGAATCTCAGTGAAAAGTCATCCAACTTCACCGATGCCATGGATGCCTACTATAGCTGCATATGGGACACAACGCTGCTCGAATTCATTGTGAATCTTCACGCAAAGCGCGGGGAGCATAGTCGCAAACTTGAGGCGGTATGTCAAGTGAAGCCTCTCCAGTTCGTCTATATACAAAATCTAATCTTTGCAGATCTCCATGATGGGCACCTTGGAGCTGAATGCCAACAACAACGAAGAGATCAAACGTGAGAGCGCCATTATCCGAAAATCCCGCTTTCTACGCGCTTTGGCCAAGCAGTATTTGCTGTAGTCCTTGACGGGGTCACGCCCAACTCGCCCACTAGTACTACACCCCCGACCATGCCCACAAAGAAGACCAATTAGTTTTAGGCCCAATATGTTTTTAATAACTAAATGAAGGTAGCATGTAAGATAAAAGATGATTAGCATTAAGTCTTACTGGTTTCCATTAAAGAAACATGTAATTTTTGTATCTCTCGAGTTATCCAACTTATTTGGGCCTTCTGCCGCGTCCAGCGCCACCACTTGTCTTGGCCTTTTTGTTGTTGGCACTCTTCTTGGCCTCCTCGGCCTTGCGTTTGGCCGCCAAGGTGGCATTTGGTGTGCTTGGAAGTGTTTTGAAGAAGCTATCGAGGCGTACTTGGGTCTGGGCTTGCTTGGATTTCAGCAGCTTCTTGGCCCCGTTTCGCACGCGCTCCTCGTTGAACTGCCTGTCGCCGCAGAGGAACTGCACCAGGCCGTCCTCGTCAGGGTCCGTCCACTTCAGTTCAATGGAGGACGCATCGGCTACCACGGGTTCAACGAATAGCTCCCGGGCACGCTTGTAGTTCCAATTTTCTGGCACTGTGTATTTGCTGGTGTCGATATTGTCCAGAATGGTTTCAATATCCCGATAGATCTTGATGAGCTCAATGGCACGCTTAGGTCCCACTCCCTTGATGCTCTCGCAGTAATCGCAGCCCATTAGAATGCAAAGATCAATGAACTCCTTGCTTGTTAGTTCTAGACCCTGCAGAACTTTCTCGTAGCTGAACTCCTTGACCGGCATTTTGCGAGCTTCACTGTACGTGAGATAACGCAGCAGTTTGCTGGATCCAAAAGTTAGGGCATCCATATCCTCCGTGGCTGTGGCATACACCTTGCCGGCCTTGACCAGTGCAGCACACTGTGCCTCCGCCTCGCATGGTGCATCCACATAGGGGACTCCCATCAGCTTCAGCAGCTCTTTGGCCTCACGCGAGTGCTCTTTGGTCACACGGACAAGTCGACGATTGAATTTGTCGATTTCTGCTTCATTACCAGCTTCGGTGGCTGCTTTCAGTGCCTTCTCTGCTTCCTCACGACGCTCGGCACGCTTCGCCAGCTCGCCGGACTTCATGTCTGGCGGTGCTCCGTCGAAAACATAGACCGGCTTTATTCCATTGTCTAGCAGACGAATGGTGCGATAGAACATGCCCATCAAATGAGAGGTGGGATCACCATTGACAGTGGCCAGCTGAGCGCCCTCAGAGCGTACAGCGATAAGGAATTGATAGAGACACATGCTGGCATCAATGGCCACTTTTCGTCCTGCAATTGAATTAAACAATTTCATACACGTTAAGGAAACTGTTTCACAGATTAACATACCAAAGAAGTTTTTAATTTCACTCTCTCTAATGGCGAGTGGCGCCAAATCAGCAATTAGTTTTGAGAGTCCTAAAATTCCCATGATAGGTTTATATTAATGTACGGTTGCTTGATTCTTTCTAGTTTTTAATATGACTGATTTTGTTTTGCTGATTACAGATTGCGCGCGTTTTTTGCAGCAAATGTTGTGCACGCGTTTCGTTGTGAATTCCAAAAATCGAATTGGCGAAATTGTTTTCACGAACACCCAATACTTGCTTAAAACAGAATTAATAGAAGATGAAGTCTAGCGCATAAATATAAAATGTTATGTATTACCCAAATAGCCCGAAAGTCATTAAACAAAAATTAGTTAAGTTTATTAAAATTTTTAATTTTTCGCCGCCATTCATCGGTTTTGTTGGCGCATTGTTATCGATGAAAGTACTCATCCCTAACGCCACACACATAAGCATAAGCAAGCATGTCGGCTGACGAAAAAAAAGATAAAACCATTGAAAATATGGTATGTAAATTTTAGTAAACTATTTTAAATAATAGTATAAAGTGTGTATCATGAACGCGCATAGAAAAAACCAAGAGTGCAAATGTGTTTCATGTGCAAATTGAGCGCAACAAATATTGCTCTCGAGAAATCGGTCTTCTTCTCCCCTGCGACCATTCGTTTATGTGTATAAACATGGCGTCGTTGCGTTTTGTATGTTGCTTGTGTCTAGTTTTTGATGCGTGCGAGTGAGACAACGTGAGCATGCCCAATGCCCCCATAGACACGCATACACAAACGCAAAGCCCAAAAGAAAACTTGTGTGCTCTAAAACATTCGAAAAAAATAGCCGAAACGCATAAACCATCGGTCGTGAAACGCACAAAGTTTAATGGTACTTGTAGTGCATAAGTGTAAACGCCGCCAAAAAATTTGCAAGTGTAATTAAATTGTGTTTTGCTTTTATTTCGATTTTCGGTAGGATGCCAACACATCGCCAGAGGCGGAGACGGCGGCCAAAGAAAATGCCGCCGATAAGGTAAGCGAGTCGAAGGCGCTAGAAAATGCAACGGAATCAAGTGCAGCCGATGGTGAAGTATCGAAAGCTGCGGAAAAGGTGGGGGATGCATCAACGCCACCCGCGACTGATGACGTCGCTGATAAAAAGGCTGTTGGAGACGCATCGGCTGCGACCGCGCCAACATCGGATGCAGGTAAATAAAAGCAACACAGCGACACGCATACATTCAAAACAAGTGTGCTTGTGTATGTGTGAAGAAAGAGCGAGAAAAACAAAAATCATGAAATGAATTTTGCGCGCGTTTCACGAAGTGCGGCGAACAAAGTTGCTCTCAGCTCAATTGGCTCTTTGGTCGTTGTTGTTGGTGGGCCAACGTTGGCGTAGCTAGCTAAATTGCCGCGCATTGTGCGACGTGAGTTTTGAGTAGAGCGGGTTCAAACTCTAGTGCAGATAGAGTTTTGTGTTGTGTTTTATGAAATCTTATTGGGTTAGAATTTTGAGAATTTCTCTTTCCAATTTTCTCCCTCTATTTATGTCATATTGGTAAAATAGAAAATACCCTTGGCTATTGTTCATACTAAACCCTGAACAATATGGTTTCGTGTAGTAAGAGCCGAGGTAAATTAAAACTTCAATTTTCATAGTTCTCTGCGCTCCCAAACAAAGTAGCATTGGACTTCCCAAGCATGAAGACAATTTAATATTTTTTTAAATTATTTATTACATTTCAATTGAGTAATATTAAAATATAATTAAATATGTTCTGCTCAGATGAAAAGGATTCAGGCACAAAGGATGGATCACCAGCGCCGGCAAAGAAAGTGAACAACAGCGCTAAGAAACCAACCAAGTCAGAGGAAGATGACGACGCTGATGAGGCCGATGATTTAGAGGATGACGAAGAAGATGATGCCGATGATGGTAAAGACTCCGCTAGTGAAGATGAAAAGAAGTCAAAGAAAGATACAGCAGACAAGAAAAAAACCGATTCTACAGATGGTGCTAAGTCCAAGTCGGGAGCAGATAAGCCAGTGGCTGCCAAGAACTCACCATCAAAAGCCAAAAATGGTAAGGTGGAAGCATCTGACAATGATGAGAAAGCTGACGACGATGGAGACGAAGACGATGGGCTCGACGAGAACAACGAGGTCGCCGAGGATGACGAGAATGTGGTAGCTTTGGCCGAAATCGACCGCATCAATGAGAACATCAACAAAACACGTGTTGATGGACTTCAGACACTGCATGCGGTAAGTAACAAATATTGTTCCATGAGGGTCGATACTAATACATGAATTATTACATTTTTATTGTAGCTTTGCTTTGGTGCCCAGGGCAAGAATAATGTGGTTAAAAAGAACCTGCGTTCCTTTGCTGGCTTCGAGTTTGCCAAGGATTCGTCGGAATACAAAAAGAAATATGAAGCCATCAAGAAAGTGGACAACAAAGGGCTGCGCAGCATCTGTGAAATTCTTACACTGGATCGCAAGGGCAGCAAGGACGAGATTACGTCACGTGTGCTCAAATTTCTCATGGAGCCGGACGAATCACTATG
The DNA here is from genome assembly GCA_035046005.1 of Drosophila acutilabella. Taxonomy (NCBI): domain Eukaryota; kingdom Metazoa; phylum Arthropoda; class Insecta; order Diptera; family Drosophilidae; genus Drosophila; species Drosophila acutilabella. Next base: position 5,332,059 of record JAWNOK010000024.1, on the reverse strand, counting down.
TATTGAACAGGGCGATGAGGAAGAGGAAATGGATGACGAGGATCTAGACGAAGATGAGGAGGATGCCGCCAGCGAAGATGACAAGAAACGCAAGAGCAGCAAGTCAAGTGCTCCAGCTGGACGAGGTTCCGCTCGCAACTCAACGGGACGTCCTAAGCGTTCAACCGCTGGCAAGAGTAAGTAAAGCCCTACGATGGCCTTGGGAAGTCAGCTAACTCATGTTTATTTTATTGCCTTTCAGAGATGTCCGCATATGTAGATTTATCAAGCTCCGAGGAGAGCGAGCAAAAGGTGCAAGTGGCTAAACGAAGACGCAACGATGACTCGGAATCCGGCTCAGATGTAAGTACTAGCCAAAACTAAGGTTTACTCTTGGAATTAACATTACTGGCCCTTTTTTACAGTACAATCCATCGGCCAACTCAGATTCCGACGCCGGACGTGGTGGTGCTGGCGGCGGCGGTGCTGGCGGAGCAGGAAGAAAGCTATCGGCTCGTGGCAGTCGTGGACGTCCTGCGCGCAAAAGTCGACGAAGAAATTCGGATTCGGAGGACGAAGAAGAATCCGAGATATCAGATGCCGATAGTGATGTAAGCTTAATTAATGATACAGCACATGGACTTCCATATTAATATGTTTTCAATTAACAGGTTCCCAAGCGCAAACGCGGTGCTCCAGCCAAACGTGGCCGATCTGCTGCTGGTGCTACAACTGCCCGACGAGGTCGTGGCAGAGCGTCATCAGCGCGAAAGCGTAAGGACTCCGAAAGCGAAGAGGAGGAGGTATCAGAAGATGAGGAGGAGGAAGAATTGTCCGACTTTGGTAGCGAGCCAAGTGAGGTAAGTCTTTGATTCACAACAAAAAGTTCCAAGTTAATTTCGCTATGTGAATTCTGCAGGAGGAACGTCCCAAAAAGAGTGCGAAACCCACAACGCCCGCGAAAAATAGCAAAGCTAACAACAAGTCCAAACCAGCTGGAAAGTGTAAGTGCTACAAGAAGAGTATATATCCAAGGCAATTACTAATTTTGATTCAATTTTATAGCCGCTGGTCGACCGAAAAAATCAAAGAAGGAAACGTCCGATGAGGAAGATGCTGATGACAAAGATGACTCCGATGAGGATGAGCCCTTAACCAAAAAAGGCAAAGCGGCATTCCCAACGGTAGATAAAGCTAACAAAATTTAAATAGTTTATTTATTAATGTTTGATGTCTTTAAAGGACGAACAAATACGCGGCTATGTCAAAGAAATTTTGGATCAGGCCAATCTCGAAGAGATTACAATGAAAACAGTGTGCAAACAAGTTTATGCTAAATACCCAGATTTTGATTTAACAGACAAAAAGGACTTCATTAAGGCCACAGTTAAAGCGGTAGGTTTAAATTAATTAAACGTCTACAGAAATATATTTAATATATTTGATTTAATTTTGCAGTTAATTGCCACATAAAATACACAAAAGGGGAGGCACTGGAGCCAGGGGGATGGGCCGGCAAGCAGCAGATCTTGTACCAAACACTAAAAATGATAAAAAGCAAAAACAAGCAAACTAAATTTGCCACTTTTTTGGAAGAGCTGTTAACACAACAACAAGAACAACAGGCACAGAAACAACACCAGCAACAACAAGAAGAATGAAAAAACCCCTTTAGTTTCCTATAAGCGTTTAATTTGTACTCTTCTTTAAACTTACTAAACCTTTACCTTAAACGAATCAATTGATAAGAGAGACGATTAACCATATATGCATGTAATTATGTATATATATTTCTATATATACATATATGTTTGTATGTAAATGTTAGCTGTAAACAATTTGATTCATTTTCCTTATATATACACAAACTGCGCTCTCAAAATGGCTCTACAAAAAGTGTGTAAAATATAAGCAAATCTTTAATGAATAACCGAAATATAAAAACAGAAAACTGAAACTGAAAGAGAAATGTGTAAAGAAATGAGAATTGAGATAAAGATGAAACATAGAAACTAAAACTAAAAACGGAACCCACAATTTATACATTAAAATGTAGTGCTGATTGATTTGACGTTCAAAATTATGTATTTTTAAATTAAGTAAAGAGTAAAGAAATAAAAACAAAAAAATTTATTAAAATTCACAAACACACACACACACTGGCAGCAGTACAAAAAACGAAGCATGGAAATCTTATAAGAACAAATCCAAAGTTTATAATGATACATAAAGTAATTGAATATTGCACGTGTTTTCGGCTATAATGTATTTATAAAAGAGATAAACCTTTTAAGGGTTTAAATATTTAGAACGAACAGACTTTGGACGAGAAATCAAGTGAAAGCAGCAGCATTAGGAATAATTTTTCAAAAGTTATTTTTAATTTACAAATTCTTGATGAAATTCAAAATTATTGTAAAATATTTACAAGTTATAAGTTTGCCGTTTTGGTTAATATTTCTTTAAACAAAAGTTTACCTATATATAGGAACTTTTCAAATAAGATTGATTGAAAAAGGAAAAGCCAGTTAGTAAAGTGTTATGATATTTACTTTTCGTCACACGTTCCAATATTTCTCAAATCGGTTATAGAATTATCTAAAAAATGCTTGGCCTTGGTAACAATTTGAAGACAGATAAACTATAGCAGGTTTCTCCTCTTGTTGTAGAGCGGCAGTTTACACAATTAGGACTCACAGAGATAGGATCTAATCTAAAATGTAATACCCATATATGAATAAAATAATGAAGTAAAAACAGTGCAAGGAAATGTATCGTTTGGATAAACTTCATACGAAACTAGATGTATGTACATTTTAAATAAACAATATATTAAACTTAAATACAATACCAGACTCAAATAAATGTTTTGAACACACTTCCACTCAAACACACATACACTCACACACAAACACACACAGATTATTATTACAAGCATCTCAATGTACGTATTCTTGTAGTAGACTCAAAAGCAAAATGGAAATATCAATTTAATGAATAGGAATCCGAAAATCGTACAAGAACAAAGTCAAATAGAATTTATTGAAAGCTCTCTTAATAGAACAGAAAATGAAAGTAAAGTAAAGAACAGAACTCAATTTAACTTAATCGTAAATAAAACCGCGTGTGTCCCAATTGGATGCCTAGATATAAAGCGATATTTTGTTTTAACTTTAAATGTTTCACTAAGGAAATAAAGACGGATGATGTATGTATATCAATAATATATATCGCGATAAAATTATAAATCATTTTTTCAATGGGTGGATATATTACCAGGATCGATATATAAATGTGTGCAGAGTATTTGCTTTTCTGTGTTGTATCCTATAGAAAAATAGCCATTGCTGATTTTGGTTTTCAGATTCAAGTTTATTGAGAAATTAAAAAATTTCAATATTTGGCAATATTTAAAAATAATTGTAATATATGTGTGTATGTAGTACTATATGAAAATATTACAACTAAGTCGGTAAGTTTTAATCACGTTGACAAGGCTGTAACATACAGATATTATATAGATCAATTTGCAAATTTTGTAGGACGACAATATATATGATGTTAGAAGTAAAGTAAACAGTATGCAAGTTTGCAGTATGCAGTATATAAATAAAGCAAGTAATTAACATTCAAAATTTTATGGTAAAATGATATGTTAAATATTAAAGAATGGAGTATTAAAGGATGGTATTTTTTTTGGTATACTCAATTGGCCCTGGAAATAGATCAAAGCACATAATTTAAATCAAATACAAAGAAATATATATCAATTTCAAAAATATCATTTGATTGCGAAATAAACGGCTTGATATTGACCCAAAAATGTAACGCAAATGGAATTTAAATGGGTTCTACATTAGATCGTTTAAAATACTTACCTGTAGAGGAACTTTTTATTTAGGACTCATCGATGGATCAAGGCTGCTGTAACTGAAAGATAGAAAGATGAACGACTTCCCGACTCTAGAAAACAGAGCTGAACTAATCCAAACTTCAGACGGGAATTTGGGAGTTTAAGAACTGTGTGTTAACTGTCATAAGTTTAAAAAATTGCCTTTCTTAAAGATTTCTAGAAACTTTGTATATTACAATATATAAATATATAATACTCGTATTTTAAAAAGGTAATATAAACCGCAATATATCGCAAACAAATGATACCTTGAAATAATATAGTATTTCACTGATTTGTCTGTTATAATACAATTAATCGTTGAGATTTAAGTTTATATCAAATATATGTATGAATATAGAGAAAATTATGTAAATTTGGTGAGACTTTTGGGGGCTGTACAGCGTGGAAATCGTTGAGGTTGAGGCTATTTGGAATATATAGAGAAATATATATATATGCATATATGTTTGTATATAGGAATACAAAATACAATAATATAATCATCAATAATATATTAGCAGCAATTACCAGTACATAAGTATATTTATGTATGATATAGCAAGTATATAGTGTATAGACAGATAGTACAAGTAGGAGATAGGTATATATATATTCAAATTATTTCAAGGCATAAGTTATGATAGACCTGCTACATACCCAGCAATTTAAACGACTGCCACACAGAACAAAAGTAAAATTTCAGCCCCGTCCCCGATCCCAGTTCCCAGTTCCAACTCAGCGCCTCTGAAAATACGCTCAGAAACGATTTTCATATATGGCAAATAAGTTTTCAAATAATGAGATATAATAAATAGAAACGCAGAAGTTTGCGCGTACAACGAATCGTACGCATTTTGATTATAGATTTTCATATTTTTTGTTTTTTTTATAAATATCAATATATATTATTAATTATATAATTATATAGATATATTATGTGAGTTTTTATTCAAATGTATATCGTCTGGTAGGCTGCTGCGAAAGAGATTAGTAAATCTTGCGGCGGACCAAGTTTCTTATACAAGTATTCAATTAAAGAGGGTGCATATCATTTTTTTCAGCTGTTGCAACATTGAATTTCTTCGTTATAGGAGACATAAAACTTAGGCTATTTATTATTGCATATAAATGTAAATGTAAATATAAATATATAGATTTATAATTTTGTTTTCTATTTTTTTTTTTATAGTTTTTTTTATAGATTTGTTTTTTCTCATAATTGCAGACCTACGGTTATTATATGGGTTATGCATTAAAATGTTTATGGTTTTTGTGTTGTAAGATTTGTAAGACATACACAATAATAACAAAAGATCTTACCAAGGTTCACACGATCTTAATATACTATCAAAATTTGTTATATTCATCATTATATGTATATATATAAATATATTTGTATTACGGTTTTAAATTATTCATATTCAATTTACTGTTACTCTTATGAACTGGTTTGAAGAAGTCTGGATTTACTGAACGGCCTCTGAAAGTACATACATATACATATATCTATATATATATATAGAGGTTCAATGTGTAGATATAGATGGTTAATGATACTATTTCACACACACAAAGTCATAATATTCACCACAACAACTTATTATTTAATACATCTTACCAAAAAGAAACAAAAAGTACATGTAGATACAAGTTTTGTGAACAAAATAAACAATACGATTAATATTTGGAAAGTTTCAACAAATGCGCCAACAGATTGTCATGGTTACAGACCGGACAAGCAATGGATTGAGAGATATATATATATAGAGAGCATGCATTCTTGGATTGGGAGACCCTTGTAGTAGTTCTCTGGCTGAAACAGATCAGCGGTTTTAATACCAATCGAACAGAAATCAAAATGATATCTTATTGCTAATATAATGGAACCATTTTAGGTGTGTCCTTAACTGAAATATTAAAACAAAACGTGTTAAACATATTTGTTATATGAGCATACAATTCAATCTCAAACATTATTCATTATTCATTATCATATAATCAGATCAACAAACCAGTTTCATCATCCAAGATAATATAGACAAAAAAAAAAAAAAACATTAAATAAATAAATCATACTTTGTTCAATATTGTGGTAATTTTACAGGTTGGAAATAAAACAATCTTACCAGATTAGTTGCAAACGTTGATCGTAGTATGTCATATATAAATAAATTGGTTTTATGCATAAATGGGGAGTAGTACGAAGTATTAAAACTAAGCTATGTTGGTTAAATTTTATGAGCGAAACGTCTAACGATATTGAAAGGGTTACTGCATTGAAAACATTATAAGTACATAATTTATATCTGATGTTGTCTTTCAAAAACCACACACACAGTGTGTGTGTGTGTGAATGATTTTCTTCTAATTTTCTAGTTGGCAGCTGTCGGAACTTGCTCTCAAAGTTGCCTATAAATTGACGACGAAAGAAATCGTATGGATATTTATATGTATATATGGTATAGATATATAATATATGTAATTAATATTTGTATATAGGGTTCTTGTTGAATGTAAATCTCTAAATTATATATGTATATATTTGAATATTGTCCCAGAAATTGTGTCTCTGAACCTGGACAGTAACAGCAATTCTTTTTGTTTAGCATTGGTTGTTGTTTCTTTTGTTTTTATGTAATTATTTTATAGTTTTAGTTTTAGAATTAATATTTTCAGGCAAAAATCACTTAAAGGCTAGAGAAAATTATAATTAAAGAAGACCAATATAATTGGCATATATAATTAATATATATAAGTATATAATAAATTTACATTAATGCAAAAGCGCAACGCTTCAAGCTGCAAGTGTGCAAAATTGATTGATTGATTGACTGTATTTGTTTTGTATGTTATTCTTTGATTGATTTGATTCGAACGATTGATTGATGGCTTCTCTCTCTTTCTGTTGACCGCTGGCGCTCCTTGCTATTTCTCCATCTATCTCCCTCTGTTATTGCGATTGAATTATATTTGCTAATTTGAGTTTTTTGTTTTTATATTTTAAGGGAAAGGAGGAGGAAGGGGATAAAAGACATAGGATAGTAGAACAATTCAAATGATTCACTGCAAAGAGTTTTTACGCATGGTAAACAAGATATCGTTAGGAATACGTACATAATATAGATAGATATATATATAGGCAGGTAAGTACATAATGCATATATCATTAAAATATAATACATATAGAATATGATCAAAAATTGGTAAAGTAAAAAGTAGGCAAGTATTTTAAGCAAAGCAAAAAGCAAAAAGAAATAAAAGGAAATCGAGTACAACAATTGCAATTGGCAATTTGTTGGCATTGTGTTTACAGTGACTACTACAATGGATCAGTTCAATCCGATTGATGATCAGCTACTCACCATAGCAAAAGGCACCTCCAAATTTCATCCAGTCCAACTCAATGCTTATCATTTTTATGGGATTTCTGTTGCTGCTGCTGTTGTTGTTGCTGCTGACCTGGTCCACCTGGATAGCCGCCATAGCCACCGCCTGGATAACCACCGGGATATCCAGCTGGTGGACCACCACCCTGGCCACCACCACCACCGCCGCCGCCTTGGGGCTGAGGCGCCCCTTGAGGATGACCCGCAGCAGCCGCTGCAGCATAATACTGTGAATATTGTGCATATTGGCTAGGAGTCATACCTTGAGCATAGCCACCAGCCGCTGCTGCAGCGGCTGCTGCGGCCGCCGCAGCTGCTGGATTGGGCTGCTGCTGGCTCGGATTAGGTCCGCCTTGGCTGGGATTAGGCGCACTGCCAGCGCCGGCTCCATTTTGCTGCAATAACCAACAGATAAAGTTGTTAAACAATTTGGCACTTAAGTGAATGTTTGATTTTCACCTTAGACTTGAGCGATTTTTCAATGGCTTCGGCCTCTTCGATTTTGCCCACACTGCGGTAGTATTCAGCCCACTGTGCACTGTAGTCGGAGCTAGCGGCTCCGCTTTGTTGCTGCTGCTGTTGAGGTTGTTGCTGTTGCTGTGGTGCTTGTTGACCCTGACCCGCAGCATTTCCCGCAAGCTTAGCCTTCATCTGTTGCTCAATCATCTCAGCTTCACGATGACAACCAATTTGTCTGCAAATATATGATTTCTAACCACTGTATCTTTTTTAGTTTACTTGCCACTTACTTGTAATACTCGATCCACTGGGCTGAGTAATCCTGGCCACCAGCACCAGCTGCTGCGCCTGCTTGTCCTTGACTCGCCATAGCCATTTGCTGCTGCTGTTGAGCTGCAGTTGGATCCCATCCGCCTTGTTGTCCATAGGCACCCCAGGGTTGCTGTTGTTGTTGTTGCTGTTGGTATGCGGCTGCTGCAGCAGCTGCATTGGGATCGCCACCCTGCATTTGATTGCCACCATAGCCGCCGCTTTGTTGCTGATTGTGGTGGGAGTTATTGGAACCTCCACCACCACCGCCGCCGCCACTGATCGGTTTCCTCGAGATCACCGTCAGTTCCATGTTGATCTTTTCGGAGATCATTTGACGTGCAGCTTCCACCTGATCCGTGGTACCCTTCGACTTAAAGAGCTTCTCATTGGGCGGATTGCTGGCATTGCGATCCATTTCAGTGTGAGCTCCGGACTGCTGATTAATCAGCTTAATGGTCTCTCCTCCACGTCCAATAACAATCTGTGGAATATACAGTTGAAATAGCTGTAGCTGAAGGTTAATTAAGGTAAACTCACGCCACACTTGGAGGCAGGCACTAAAAATGTGATCTCTTCGCGTCCTCCTTGAGCATGATTCACTCCATAGCCGTAGCCATAGTTGGAGTTGTTGGAATCGCCACCACCCTGGCCGCCGCTACCTCCACCGCCACCTCCTCCGTTGTTTCCATTGCGATTCATTCCGTTGCGTTGCTGTGAATTAAAATTGTGATTAAAGACGAGTCTAGACGAGTTTCTTGCTGCTTTATACCATCACATTCTCAATAAGTCCCTCGATTGTGCGCTTGGCATCCTCCACTTGCTGCCGTGTGCCTTGGATGACACAGCGGCGATCGCCCATCTCATCGTTTTTGCCCTGAATGAACTGCAGCTTGCAACCGCATTCAGTTTGAATTTTTCTAATCATATCGCCACCTTTGCCGATAACGACTCCGACTGCGATTTTGGGCACAAAGACCTCGACGCTTTCGCCACCGTTGCCGTTGTTAAAGTTGTTGAAACCTTGATCGGAGCCACCACCACCACCGCCGCCGCCTCCAGAGCCGCCACCGCTGCGTCCGCCCTGCTGTTGCTGAGCCAGTGCATCCTTTTGAGCAATCAGATCCAAAACCATTTGCTTGGCATGTTCCACCTTCTGAGGCACACCGGAAATACGCAACGGTTTGATGACCTCCTGATTGGGACCATCTTGAATAATGATCATGCGAGCTCCTGTCTTTTCCTGCAGCTGCTTGATCGTATCACCGCCTTTTCCAATGACCAGGCCCACTTTGGCTCCCGGTATCATAATCTCTTGGTACGGCGGATAGCCACCGGGACCAGGCGGTGGCATATTAATCGTTAGCAGCACTTCACAGCTGCCATTGCCGCCGCCATTGCGGTTGACCATTTGCTGCAGCATCTCACGTCCCTTGGTACAGCTCTCGCGTGTGCCGCGCAATGTTATGACTCGCTCTTGGTCCTGCATCAGTTCCAGCTTAGCCCCGGACTCAGCTTCCAGGTGGCTAAGCGTATCGCTGCCGCTGCGTCCCACAAATGCATTGACAATGCTCTCGGGTATCCGAACCTGTTCCTCACAAGTGGACGCTGGCCAGGCTGCCAAACGAGCTGCTACCGCGGCTGCTTGGGCAATGGCCTGAGTCATATTTGCACCACTGCCGCCGCCACCTCCTCCGCCACCACTGCCGCTACTCATATTCGAGTTGTTTTGACCGTAGTCTGGGCTACCAAAGGAGCGTTTACAGTCTGGCCCGCTATCGTTGTCGTCGTTATGACGCTTAAAATTGTTACTGCTCCCTCCTCCACCGGATGGACCACCGTTATCGCCTCCACCGCCGCCTTGTGACTGTTGCTGATTTGGTTGAATCTTTGCGGCAATCTACACAAAACACAATAAAAAGTAGCTTCGCTTAATAAGTGCCCCCTTTTTTATTGTCGGTGCTCATACAGCAGCTCCGGTTCAATGCTTTGCTTCTTCTTACCTGCTTGGCACGTTGTATGGCAGCTGCTAATGCCTGCGATTGACTTAAACTGGCCTGCTGCGTCTGAAAATCACTCATATTTTCTTCTGTTTTTACTTCAGGTATTATTATCCAATGTTTTGTTTTCACTTCTCTTATTTAAACGTTAAGCCGACGCCCGCACTTTTTTTTGCAATAACGCCAATGACAATTGGCGACGTGCAAAACTGGAAAATTCAATAACCAAATTCACTGCCGAAAATACTAAAGTTTAAGGCAAATTTATTGCGCGTTTTGTTTGTATTGTTTAAAGCTTGCGCAAAGCAATTGCAAATATAAAAAACACTCAGTATAAATGTATTTACTCCAGTTTTCTAAATTTTTTTCGGTGAAAATTATGCGCCCCAAAATGCGTACATAGGGATGCTATGTTTCCAACACTTTTTCAGTCGTTTTTCAGCACGTTTGCAATGTGGCTGCATTCGATATACACACTATGTATCGAATATATTTAAAACCGTAGCTCTCTCCCCGTAAAGTAGTTAATTTTCGATATAGTTTAAATTAAATTAATTAAATCAGCTTAATTAACGTATACTGTTTAAGTTCATAGAAGTCGATCACACAATTGATTCATTTAAACTTAAGCGGAAATTTTCTAGAGGTGAAATAATATGTTGAATTTTTGTGCATAGAAAATAAACTAAAGCAAAATCAAAGCTGATCTGATTATTTTCCCAGTACAATTCGTCAATATGAAAGGGCAGCAATGACGAAACGAGCCAACGGGAATTTAAAAATTTAAACAGCTATTTCGGTTTAAACCGGTGATTATACTTGAATTCAATGTATCGTAAAAAATATCGATGATTCTCAATTAATGCTAGTTCCAGCTCTAGCTACCACCAATTTTGTTCCCATTGTTATGCTTGTGGGTATTACAGTTTTGTGTTGATCAAAACAGCTGAGATAGAAGAAAATATTTTGCAATTCCCCAAATCGTAAGTAATTAAAATAAATTCAAGTAATTTGCATCACTTATGTATCTTATTTTCTTTAAGTGTTAAATAAAAAGAGTGCAATATGGCCGTCGACTGGTTTGGTTATGTATACGCAGCCACAGTTGCCGCTGGCGGTATTATGGGCTATGCTAAAGCAGGTAGAGTATTGTTAATGCCAATCATGCCAACTTGCACTTTGTCTGAGTGAATAATCTGATTAAACACCCCTTTTCATGTCGTAATCAGGCTCAATACCATCACTTGGCGCCGGTTTAGCCTTTGGAGCTCTGCTCGGCTATGGCGCTCACATGAACTCGCAGGAACCACCACGTCCGCTGCTTCAACTGGGCACATCGCTCTTCTTAGCAGGCCTGATGGGAGCACGCTGGAATCGCTCAGGAAAACTTATGCCAGCTGGAGTTGTCTGCATGCTTTCCGTGGCTGCTTTGGTCCGTAACTTGGTCACATACAATCGCTACTTGCCAGTGCCCACAAAGGGTACATAGATTGGAAAATTTAAGGAGTTTGGGCTGCTATAGCTTGCCGATTTTTACTTATTTACTTATGAATTTTGAAAACGTTCCCTCAATTATTCTGATAGTGGAATTAAAACATTAATGGTGTGTGGACTTATTATTTTATAAACAAAATGCGTAATTTCTGCTTGAACGATAAGATAGTGCGAATGCTAATATAACTGTAAGACTGAAACTGTTATACCAGGCAATCAACAAAAGTCAAAGAAAGCAAATATGTATAGTAAAGATTATAATTATTACCAAAATGTACTCTACGATTAAAGTCTGGTTTAGTGGCTTTAATTGTTAGTTACAATTTGGCATTTATTGTAATCTTTTTAATTAGAAGGCTACATATTTTGTTTTCTTATCTTTTGGATAGCACAGAGCTGACATGCCAACTGTTATATGAGGCAGAGAGTAATTTCTGCTATTCGCTAGTTTCAGAAATGGCTAAACTGTCAGCACAGATTATAAATCAAATTAATTTTAAACTATCGTTTTAGACCCCGTACTCTAAAAATGAGTAGAGGGGTCTATTACAAAGTTTACATTTGAGCGCAATACCAACACATGGGTGCAAGCGAGACAGAAACGTTTAAACACATGTTCTAACGTCTTCGCTGCCTGTGTGGCGGCAGCGCTGCCCGCACAAGTTATTTACTAGCTTAAGCAGACTCCCACTCTCTGCGCTAATTGCGCTCAGAGATCTCTGCCGCTGTTTGTGTGATTGTTCGCGGACGCCAGCAGAGCGCACGAACGGTTTGTGTGTTTGTTCGCTGTCATCTATGGCGCTAACTAGGAGCACTCTCTGTTTACTGTTTGTGTTCGCTCACGCACAACTCTCTGTAATTGTATATTAATTACAGTCTGTCGCTTGCTGCCGATTCTGATCGCCTGGTGTTTCACACAAATAAATCTTCGATTTTGGCCTTTCGCTGATTTTTTTTCTGCTTGACCGTTGCGATCTGCAGGGCCCAAAATCGTTAGTAATTCTTGCTGAAATACCAGGCCAACAGAAATGTCAGCAGGTCGCACTGCAAAAATTATTTAACATTAACATTGAACTAACATTGACTTAACATTAACATTGGATTAACATTAATTATCATTAACATTAACATTGAATTAACATTAATTATCATTAACATTAACATTGAATTAACATTAACATTAATTATCATTAACATTAACATTGAATTAACATTAATTATCATTAACATTAACATTGAATTAACATTAATTATCATTAACATTAACATTGAATTAACATTAACATTAATTATCATTAACATTAACATTGAATTAACATTAATTATCATTAACATAAACATTGATTTAACATTAATTATCATTAACATTAACATTGAATTAAAATTAATTATCATTAACTTTAACATTTAGTTAACATTAACGAGTTTCACATATTTTAATAGAAATACCAGGCAAACAAAATTAACAGCTGCTCGATTTGCACAAAATTATTTTGGTTAAACAGGGCTCTCATAAATTCTGTTGTATCTTACTGTAGATTTCTTTTCGCCTGAGAATTCAACTGGGAATTGGCATATTCCAGCTGTAATACCAAGCGAACAGAACTTTCAGTAGAACGTTTATATGACAGTCCGCTCGCTCGACTGTATCCTTTCATACTTGATTTTAATAAATAAAACGAAAAACTTTTTTGTTTATCATATGATTTTATTATTATGTATTTTCTTAAATTATTTTTGTTGGTTGTGTGTGTGTGTGATAAATGTACAGTTTCAATTTATTTGATTTCCAGTAGTCTACAACTAAGTCTTAGTGTCTATTATTAAACTAATCGATACTTACAAATTTAAAGGCAATGCAATTTTTAAGAATTTTCTCTGTTTGCACTAACAATGCACAACTTTACTACATTTAATACAACAATTTGTGGAATTGTGAGTGTTTTTCTAGTAGGCAAAGTGCGGCTAGGTAAAATACATACAAATAATAGAAATTTGACACCTTTTCAAGCAATTTTCTAAAAAAAAGATAAATAGATTTTAGTTAAGTATACAAATTATCTTTTATCACAATGGAAAATTGGAAATCTTTTAGGAATAATTTATAAAAATTGTTTTTGTTTAATGCCAAAATGAAATGTGTATGAACTTTTTACAGCAACGGATTAATATATACAAAATATTATTTCATAATGTTTTTTTTTTTTAACTTTTTTCTTTAAATTGTACACTACATAATATATGTATGTGCAGAATTAATTTTCCATTTTCTTGGGGTGCGTATGATTTTCATTTCATTCCATTCTTTTGTTTTTCAGAAAGTAAATTAAATTAGTTGTGTCTAAGAACTAAAAACAAATCAATAATATTTATAATAAAAATAAAAATTCTATCTAAAAACACAATTTGTTTAACTGCAAATATGAATTTTTGTTCAAATTTCAAAATGGCAAAATAACCAAAAAGCGACGTGTGCCAATTCCAAAACGTTCCTCGCCAAACTCCACTAGAACGGAAACAGCTTCCAGTTAACCACTACAGGGACGACACGAGAAACAAGAGAAATGAAACAAATAAAAATTAAATTAGTTAATTAAAATTAAGAATGAAATGCGAGCAAATCAAATTATTAGGCGTGCAGTAGATGAAAAATGTTTGCTTGTTTTTTAAAAAAGGTTTTCAAAATGTTGTAATCAGACGCCAAGACGCCATTTTGAGTGTATGTGTGTGGTTGTGTGTGTGGGTGTAGTACGAGTTGGTGCCATTTGCAATTTGTCAATTTATTCGCTAATTTGTGTTCCACATTCCATGCGTTCCAATAGCCAAATTTGTTGCTTGTTTTATATTTTTAGGTTTTATTTTTATTGTTTTATATTTATTGTTTGCTATAGTTGAGCTTAGTATGCAAAAATGCTTGCTAATTATTGTTTAGTTGATTTAACGCCATGCCGTTTGCTTGTAATCTTATTAAAAATACGATTTTGATCAAAGATGTACCTTATGCTATATTTATCTATATAATGTTCGATGTTTAAACGTGTTTAGAGGCGTATGTGTGGGTGTGTGTGTAGCAGAATGTGTGTAATGTAGGTATGTATGTGTGTTGGTGCTGTTTCAATGCCAATTTGTTTCATCATTGGTTTCATAATGTGTGAAATGGAGTAACGAGAGAGTTTTGAGCGAGAAAGAATTAGAATTTTACTGTTCAGAAACTTAAGTTTTGCGGGTTTAATGAATTTTCGAATTGATAGCGCTTAAATGTCAGAATATGAAGTAAATCCAATCAATGTATTATTGTAAAATGAATATTGTTTGGAGATTATAAAAGTTTGTACTGTTACTACGTGGCAAGCACTACTTTTGAACAGCTACAATGCCATCCATACTACTTTTTCTAAAAATATATAAATTATTTTTTTTTATAAAATGCTCCGAGTCGAGTATTGTTTATGCAGTCATGCGCCAAGATGCTTAAATTAATTAAAATTCAATATTATAACTAAATGGCCAATTACGAATGCGAATTGGTAACTCTATTACCGGTTACTCAATTACCGATGCCAACTATAAATGTATTTATATTTAAATATGTGTGTGGTAGTAGAGCAGGCAGTAAATACCACTAAATTAACGTTTCCCTTATTCAAAGGCTATTTTAATATTTAAGGCGAAGCTTTAAGAATATTGAATTAAAAAACTGTTGCTTGTGGCTTCTGCTTACCGCACAAAGGAGCAAAACAAACGAATTGAAATCGAAATCGAAACAAAATCGAAATCAAAATCAAATCAGACCGGTTGAGAGCTGAGGGGGCGGGGGTTGGTACAGTTATCGTGTGCGTGTGTCGGTGTCGTGTGTGTTTGCGTATAACAGTTATGTCTGTGTCACTGTGTGTTGGCGTATAAAAGTTACGCTTCTTTCGTTGGCAGTGTATAAAAGTAGTACAAGCTGTTGTCCTGTATGTGTGTGCGTGTGTTTGTATGTGTGTGTCTGCTGGTGACAGCGTTGCCACCTATTCTGCTTCCGTCTGTGTCACCAGCTGTTTCACATGACTCGTGTGCGGCGTATCAGTTTTTGTGTTTTTATTTTGGGTTTTTTTGGCGTCGCATTGCCATTTGTTGACTGTTTTATTGTTGTTGTTGTTATGGTTGTTGTTGTACTTGGTTGATTGTCCAACACCGTTGGCAAATTGTTGGTATTATCGCCAATGTAATTTGTCACATATGAAGGCGATGTCAATTGCTGTTGTTGTTGTTGTAGCAACGCTTGTTGTTGTTGTAGTTGTTGTTGACTATAGTTATGACTATTGCTACTAATTTTAACACTATTTTGCTTGTTTGCTATAATACTACTGCGATTTAGCGTACGTTTCAGAAATGGGCTGACATCGAAATTTTGTTGTTGTTGCTGCTGCTGTTGTTGTTGCTGTTGCTGCTGTGTGCTGCCCGCCTTTGCTGTTGATGAGCTGACGGAGGTGGTCACCGATGTTGTGGTGGCTGTTACAGCACCGTCCAGTGTTGGTAAATGCAATGCATGTAATTTTTTTAAATATACATCGAATATTGTTGTTGTTTTTGAGTTTGCGGTGTTTGTTGTTGCTGTTGTTGTGGTTGTTGGCATTGGCGTTGCTTTGGCTGCTGTGGCGCTGACTGTGCTTGTTGTTGGTATTGCCAATTGTTGTTGTTGCAGTGTGGTCAAGTGTCTTGGTTGTTGTTGTTGTTGTTGTTGATGTTGCTGTTGTTGTTGTTGTATGAGAAACTTACGTTTTTGCCGCTCAATTGCTTCATTGATCTCAATGCCGGCATTGGCCTCGTTCTCCTCATCAATTTGTTGCTGTTGTCGCTTGTTGTTCGCTTCCTCAACGCTGTGGTTGCTGCTGCTGCTGCCGCTGTGTTCTTTTGCCCCATTGTTGTTGCTGTTGCTGTTGGTGGCACTATAATTTGTAATTTGTTTTTGTACCAAGGGAATTGAATAATGTACATTTGACGCTATTTGGGACTGTAGTTGTTGTTGTAGTTGTTGCTGTGGTTGCACTAATTGCTGTTGTTTGTGTGTCGCTTGTTCTTGTGGTTGTTGTGTTTGTAGCAAATGAAAATAGTATTCAAGTTGTTTGCGTAATTCGTGTGTATAATATTGAAAGAGATTCGGTGTTTGTGTTGTTGCTGTTGTTCTGATATATGGTGTTGTTGTTGTTGTTGTTGTAGTGTAGTGTAAGCCGCTGTTGCTGTTGCTACTGCTGCTGCTACTACTGCTGCTGCTGCTGCTCACACTGCTGCTGGTGTGCATTTTGACCACAACTTGACCATGTGTTGGCCACTGTTCGCTTGTCTTGCTTTCGGCCGAATTATCAAAGTTGTCAGTGTTGTAAAGTCGCCGCAGATACTCAAATGTCTTGGCTCTATTAATTTCAGGTGTCTGCGTTGTTGTTGTCGTTGTCGTTTTGGCCTCAACAGCAGCAGCCGCAGCAGCAGCATCTGAGCTAAGCTGTATGTTGTTATCCTCCTGCTCCTCACTGCTATTAAAGCCATCGGATTGCTCATCATCGTCTTCATTATCATTATCATTGTCATCGTCGGTGTCATTGTCTTCTTGGGATTCAATTTCCTCACTGCTATTTTCAACATCTTCGTCATTTTCATCATTTTTCTGGCTGATTTTACTGTGCATTTTAATTGTGTTGTTTTTTGTGTAAATTTACAAATTGTTTTTGGATTTTTTTTGAGTGTATTGTGGTAGCGATTGTTGTAGTTGTTGTTGATAGTTGTAAAGGTGTAAAAGTTTGGCATATTAAAATTTGTTTTCTGTGTGTTTTTTGTTTGATTTTCTTACTCAATTTAAATAGTTTAACTAACTTACTCAACCAACTACAAATAACAGTCACTAACTAAGCGAATCGGTACTTACTTGTAGGACAGACGATAGTTGTTGCCATAGTCCGGTATGATGTTCGAGGGCAACGGAGTGCAGCGTCCGTCCAGACAGTGCTATATGATTGATTGATCGATTGATTGATTGATAGCAGGGATAAAAGCGATGCTGTACTTACATAACCATTTCCACAGGCAGATCCCTCCGCTGCGGGTCTGTAGGCCACACAGTAACCCGTTTGGGCATCGAAGCAGAAGAGCTGAGCACAGACTCGCTCGTCCTTGAAGCAGGCATAGGTGCCTCGATCCCGACGACACTGGGCATCCAGGGAGAGCAGTGTGCCTGGCAGTGAACGACCCAGGGCGCTGTCCTCATGCGGTGCATTGTGCAGACAGGTGGCGGTGTCTCCACTGCGAGAAAAACAACAGTATAGTTAAGGGGCTAACTTGGCGCAGGGGGCGTGTCACTTACTTGAGGAAATGATGGAAACTCTGGACGGTACAGGCGGACCAACGGAAGCCGCGTTCCGTGTGACGCAAATCGGACATGATGTAGCCATCCTCCCAGCGACAGCGCTGAGCACCTGGTCCGCCCAGGTAGCTGGGTGGTGGGGAGCCATCGTGCACGGCGCCCAACCTGTAAGCAGTGACAGAGACAGAGGTGTAGTGGGGTTTTGGGGACGGGGCTTAGGGGCATACAGCGAGTAAGCGACTCTTGATTGAGTTGCAAGAAATATGTGAGCAAAATGTTAATTGATTAATTGCACGCCGAATGATGTCAAACGGAAATGCAAACGAGTTTTCTGTTTTTCATTTTTTTTTTTGCATTTTGTTTTTAATTTTCAACTTCAGTTTGCACTCGAGCGACGGAAATCAATATAGTTTTTTTCAGTGTGTTTAGTTTAATACAAGTTTGTGATTAAATGTAGTGGAAGCGACTAAAAAACTGCACAATTAAACGACACCCATGAGTGTGTACGGCATTCCGAGCTAGTGACGAAAGCAATGTGTGTGAATTGAACTCAAATTAATAGATAATATAGTAAATTTATTTAAATAATAAAAATGTATATTATTTTTTTAATATTTCTTGGCAACATTTTTGTTTTAGAGTTTGGTTTAGTTTGTAGCGTTTTCCGTTTTTGTTTTAAGATTAAAAGTATATACTAAAATATATTTTTTACTGAGTATTTGTTTAATAAAAGTATTCAGTATGTTAAAAAATAAAATATTTTTTTTTTTAAATATTTGTTTATGGTAAAAAATTATCACTACAATTTTCTGTATTTAAATATGTTTTAATTTGTCCCTAGCAGTCTAATTTCTGAAGGGATTTTATGAAATATTTAATCCGTAAATTGTTTTTAAATTCTAATTTAAAAAATTAAACAAATAAAAACCTGATGGGCAGAACCAATAAAATATTCAAATAGATATGCTGTCG
Organism: Drosophila acutilabella; assembly: GCA_035046005.1. Lineage (NCBI taxonomy): Eukaryota > Metazoa > Arthropoda > Insecta > Diptera > Drosophilidae > Drosophila > Drosophila acutilabella. Next base: position 5,313,228 of record JAWNOK010000024.1, on the reverse strand, counting down.
TCACTAAATGGTTGAGTTCTTGATTGGTTTAATAAATATTAAAAATTGTTCATATAACTGTCATTAGTTTAGCGGAGCTTAAGTCTTTTAATAATCGATTACTATCACTAATTTCTTTTTAAATTTAATAATCTTAAAAACCTATACATAAGCGCTTTCGTCACTAGCTGAAACCCTTTTTAAATGATATATTTTCTTTACACTTTCTATATTTTTATTGTTTGTATGTTTACTTACAAATGTCCCACTTCGTGGGCAGCCACAATGATGCCGCTGAAGCCGCCAGTGTCCTCGATGATGGCCACACTGTTCACCTTCTCGAGTCGCTTGTTAACGACGCAGGCGCCTCCGACGTAGGCAAAGCCTTTGAGCCACAAAAAAAAAATGAAGTGGCGAAAACAGACGGAAAATTAGGCAATTAGTTTGGTTTGGCCAACAGGAAGTAAACAATTTGCAACTATATGATAGTTAGTATATATACTAGTAGTAGTAGTAGTTGTTGTAGTACTAGTAGTTGTTGTTGTCGCTACTTGTTGTCGCAGTTATTAAATACAAAAAATAAAAGTCACAGCTCAGAGCTCAGAGCTCGGAGCTCGCTAAGTTTTGCGGCTTTTGCAATTTGTTTTTACTTTCGAAATTTCGATATGGCCTAAACGGCGTTTATCTTTTATATAATAACTGTCTTTGCCAAGTATCTATGAGGTACTAGGCAACGTGTGTCGTTTAAGGTGTGTGTGCGTTAGTGTTTGAGAGTGTGATTTTTGGTGTGTAATCCCATGTTGTGTTAATTTAATTATAGATGAAATTTAGTAACAATTCTTAGTCTAAATTAAGCCAATAAAACCAGTTAAGCCGAACGCCTCTAGTGTAGAAAAAAAACCCGAAAAACCCTTTAGTTGTATTACAATTTAAAATGTTAAAATAAATTATTTAAAACTTAAGAGCTGAAAAGATTTAAATATAGTTTAAGTAATTTAAAGTTCTTAATTTTGAATTATTACTTTGAGTGAATCAATAAATTTACAGTATTAATTTAAAATATATTCCTGTAAACAATTTTTATAAACAATTCCTAGAAAAGAAAGAATTTTTAACAAACATTATACATGCACAGTGGTGCAAAACATATGCAAGTTTAACACGCAAAAGTTTCAAGAGAATAAGAGAAAAAGAGAGCACACATATATCATATCATACAAGAGTAGAACAGTTTAGAATAAAGAGCAGAAGAGTTGCAGCAATTTACAGCTGATGTAAAACTGTTATAATTTCAAAAGAGAGACAGAGAGAGAGAGAGGGGAAGAGGCGCACAGTGTCCTTTGGTTTGCTGTACAAAACGCGTGCGACAGAGAACACATATATAAAGAGAGAGACATAGAAAGACAACAAAAAAATAGAGTCAGCTAAAATTAAACAGAAGACAAAAAGAGACAAAGAAACGTGCATGAAATTCAATTAAAGTGGCGAATTTATTATAAGATTCGTTTTTTAGATGATGGAGCGACACTTTGGGTTCGGTTCAGTACGTTTCAGTTACTGGCGGTTGCCGCCTTTAATGTTATGACGTTTTTTTTTTTTTCACAAACTTCGCATTTATTTGTACATTGTCAGCGAACAAATTGTTGTTGTTGTTGTTGTTGTGATTGTTATTGGGATTTTTACCTGCGGTACCGCGATTACATTCGCCAAATGCGGTGGTGCGACGGCACATATCAAGTCTGCGGGCGAAAATGGTTTCAAAAAATGCGTAGAATTGAGTTTTGGATTCGATATATCGTACAAGCATATGTAATACATATGTAGACAGCGTGTAGGTACATAAAAATTTGAATTGATTATAGAATTGAGTGTGGAGCAGCAAACAGTTGAGGGGACAAAATTAGAGGAGGAAATTAAATCAAGTAAACTTTAAAGAGCCGGAAATCAAACGCATAAAACTAAAAATAAATATTTAACTAACTATAACTTTCATACCAGACTTAAGTAGCACTGTCACAACACAATTAATTAAGTAAAAGAATTAACTTATGCATTAAGTTAAAGCAAACCATAGGCATAGCTACCAACTAACTAAAATATAAATTACTTATCCGGTTTATGGTTTATGACCCACCCGACCAGCGCTCATTAAATTAGATGAAAATAACGTTTCAAATTTAACTAAAATTTGTGTCAATGTGTGTGTCGAGTGTGTGTGTTGTGTGTATGTGGATGTGTGTGCTTGGACCCACACGCAGTTTAAAGGCAACTTTTGTTAAATGTGTTTCTAGTGCCAAATAACTAACCAAATGACTGTGTCTGTGTGTGTGTGTGTTTTTACTTTATGTTTTTAGCTAGTTGTATTAATAAATTATTCATAATTATTCTGGTATTTAATGTTTTACTGTGTGATTTTTGTTTAATTGCTTTTACCCGCTGTGCCTTTGGTGCAACGACCGCCTTTTCGCCTGCGACACATATCATACCTGCGCATCGGAATAGACATTATTTATATCAATTTCAATTTTGGGAATATATTATAAGAAAGAGATAGATAGAGGTATAGACAGAGACAGAGAGGGACTTGGAGAGAGAGTTCTGCTTATAAAAATCATTTGCTGCTGCTGAATCTGCAAGAACACAAGAAATACACCATAACAGGGTATCCGCAAGTTCATACTACTTACTTCGTGATGGCCACGGCTATGTCGTAGACGGGAAGACGGCGCTCCCGGAACAGATACTTGCCCATGTCGGTCAGCGCAGCGGCGGAGTCAATGGCATCGCGACCCACACGATTTCGTTCCAAATAGGGCGTGGCATCGCGACCCTGGAAATAAACAGATGAATGGTAGAAGTGTTGGATTTAATACAAATTTAATTGTGGGTAGTTAAAGTCAAATTTAATTAAGTTTAACTGTTCAAATCCAAAAATATAAAGAATTGAAGAGTTAATATTGGATTTTGTGTCATTAAAACTATTGCCAGTCCCAGAAATTGTTTTATTTAACTGCAATCTAGTTAATTTAATACTTTTAAGTCAAAGTAACAATATAAATATATTTTTTTAAAAAACATTAATTAATTAGCATGCTGTTTATTTTGTATTTCTTTAAAACATATTATTTTATTTTCATGGTAGAACTTTTTCTTCCGAAGCCCTACTAGATTGAATTAGACCCCGTACTCTTTTTATACTCTCTGCAAGAGTATATTGGGTTTAATTTAATTTAATGTAATTAAATTTCTCGAAGCCTTCTATTGTCTTCATTTTCTAACTCATCTTTTCGGACCTTTCTACATTTCCTCTCAATGTTTAAATAGTTTAAAAATATTAGTTAAGTTTAAGTTGTAAAAATAAAGTTGTTAATTATTTTCAATTTTAACCTTTAAACTATCTTGGATGAGCAGTCTTTTTTAAGCATTTAAATAGCTGGATTTCTCTTTAGCGTAGATTTTCATTTTTTTTTCTTTTCTAATTTATATTTTAATTTTACTAATTATCTGTTATTATCAACATTTGCTAGTAAAAATGTTAAGTCCACACATGCAAAAGGTTTTTAACCTTTAATGAAAACTATCGCCCATTAAACACAGACACATGCATCTGAAATTGTTATGCAATCGTCTTAGCATTTGACAACAAACAAGAAACAACAAACAAACAAACAAGAAATAAACAAAATGACAACAAAACAAATGAAAAATCACCAAATTTATGGCCCACTCAGCAGCTGAAAATGCTCAACACTTTTTGGCGTAGGCAGCAACAGAAAAAGCAACAGAAAATGCAACAGAAAAGGCAGCAAAGTTGCAAGTTTGCCAGTTGCCATGCAGGAGGTACACTAAGTAGTGGTAGTGAGGGGGAATTGGGGGTTATTTAAGTAAATGGAGTATGGCGGAATCTGTACAAGAAACGGAAACAAGTGAACGTGAAAAACGTGCTGTGAAGCAGATCCGATAAAACCAGACAAGACGAGACGCGACGAAACGAGATGAGACAAGACGATGCGATGCAGTGCGACGCCACTGTAGTTGCAAATGCAAATTCAAATGGCTGTGAGGAAAAGCGGCACTAAGAGACCCTGTAGCTATGCAGGAGCAACAAATTGGTACATATTGTATACTTCTTTTTTCTAAACAATCTATATGATATAGTCGTCTGATTCTAACCAAAGTTGGTTAAAGCATAGCAGCTGCTGCTAACTACATAATAAGCGATTAGTGCTGAGATATCTCAAGAATTTCTGGAGTTAAGCAGTTTTGAAATGCGAGTTCTTTAACTTGTTAATATATCTAGTAATCTGTAAAGCTTAGTCTCTAGTTTTCATAGTCCCTAAGATCGATTTAAGCTGCTGATATGAATAGGTTAGTTACTTTTGCCTAATAAACACATTTCTTTCCAGCATACTTTAGCCACCCTTTGCGCTCATTGCGTACAGGGTCTTTAAATGGAAATGAAATGAAAATGAAAATGGTGTGGCAAGTGGGGCAAGTGCCTGACGCTGCAAAGTCAAAGTCGTGTAGTGTATCTTGTGCGTTGCATAATTGAAATTGCTGCCGTTGCTGTTGCATCCCAGAGCAACTTTCATGCCACAATTGTCGTGACTTAGAGGCGTTACCCCTACCACATTTCTCTCTGCATTTGTGTTCCGAGAGTGACAACTACATAAATTATTATAACACAATTGTCAATCATGTCAGGCCCTAGGCTAATCAATATGTTAATGGCTCACATAGAACTCGTTCGACAGCCGTACCAAAGTGCAGGTGATAAAAGCCAACTAAGGTGTCACTTTGTCCACAGAAACTTTATGCACAATTGTAGTTAGAAATGTATTTCTGAGTTACAACTCTACATTGCGCTTGTTGATCGATTTTCTATTGCGACATTTATGAACTGCAGTCAAAATAGTTGTAAATATTTAAATAATTTAAATATATTCTGTGGGCGCAATACTAACTGACCACTTTTATAGAGTAGCTACTACTATTTGCAGCTTTTTTGCATTTTCACTACTATTTTTAGCAGTTTTAACTACTATTTCTGTGTAGTTAAAAAATATTTCCAACTTGCTAATCGATTTAAAATGACGACATTTATGAGCTAATTAATTGCCAACTCACACATAATTTAAATAAATTCAAATGGCAGCGGTGATACTACTTTTTTAAAAAATTTACTACTATTTCTACTACTATTATTTTTAAACTACTATTTTTAGCATTATCATTGTTTAAACTCCTGCTTCTGCCTTTTCTAAGTATACTGAGAATTTTAGTTTTGCTCCACTGTGCAGGGGCAATTATTCTGGCTCTGACTGCGTATCAATCACCCGAGACACACATTTCATTTAAATGCCGCCAAGTGGCTCTTGAGCCACTTGTTACTACAACGACTTCGTCTTCGTCTTCGTTTTCATTTGAATTTGTCTTTTGGCTGAGGCAGACACTAAATTAATGGACAGTTTGACATATTGATCAATTGTGAGTGCGGGCACGTCTCCAACTGAAACTCAAACACACAAACTTAAGCTCCAAACTATTTGATTCAATAAAAGAAACAAGAAAAACTATAAAGAATTTTTTAAATGCTACGCTGGCGACCTTGGCGCACAGCTTTTGAGAAAGGCAAATCACAAATGGCTGTTGGTTGCTGGGAATTACCAAAATTATGCTCATAACATAAACTTCAGATCGAATTAATTGCAGATTAATAGTGCAGCAGTTTGTAGACTAAAGACAGCGAAGACCTCTTCATAAACTGCAGCCTCAATGTTGTTGACTTGACTTTAAAGTTGTTGTATAATTTCTAAAATATTCCCAGCGCTAACCAGACCACACACAGCGTCAAGGAGGATAGGAAGAGTGAGAGAGGGACAGGCAGAGAAAGGGTAGAGCATGACAAAAGAGTGGGAGAATTTGTGCAGTGCGCTCTAAGGATCAGACAGGACTTGACCTGGCGTTTACATAACTTAAGTGCTGACTGGCTGCTTTCTGGGCCCTGTAGTTACAAGCAGCACAAGGGGTATGTAAGGTTTAACGACACACTAAAGTATATAGGGCATGCCCTAGTGCACATAACTGCACAAGTACAGGGTGCTTTAAAGTCCACTTCTCTCTACTTTAACTCTTCGCACTACTTTGTTTTCATTTTACCAGACACTTGAGTATCTTTTTGCATAAGTACGACGCTTTGCACTAGTTGAAATGCAAGTAATTTGTCAAGTAATCTAATTTCTTTGGCATCGTCCATTAGAAATATTACACATACGACACGTTGCCTCGCCATGCCCCATTACAAGTCTGTCTGGGAGGCTGTGACTGAGTCTGTGGCTGTCTGCAGTACCTAAAATGTAACCAGGCTGGCAACTGGGAGACCGGTTTGCCTTTCCCAAAAAAAAAAAAAAAAAATATGGGAAAAATGGTAAAAAATGGTATAAAATTGTGTGTTTGTAGCTCGAGTGTTGTTTGGTTTTGTTTCATGTGTGTTTACTTTTATTTAAGTTGCCTCAATTTTGCAATGTGCAACCTGGTGCGTAATTAAATGCACACACACACACACACACACTGCCAACTTAATAATTTAATTTAATTTTTTTACAGGGCGCATAAATCTTGGCAAACTGTCAGTTATTCGTTGCTTTAAATTTCTAACGTTTGCGAAACTTGCGACTGCCAAGCCACCCACCCAAATTTAAAGCCCGATTCCAGCTTTAATTTCCAACTTGCAGTGACAAACGATTTGAGTTATATATATGTTGGGCGTGAGCTTTAGTTTTGCTGGCCACCACACGAGGCAAGTCGAGTTGGCTATGAACAAAAGCACGAGCAACAAGCCGTGCACATCTCTAGCGGCAAAAAACTGCGCCCACACCACAGTTGGGAATTGCAATTGGAATTGGGATTGAGTTTCAGTTTCGTTGCAGTTGGAATTGGGCGACAGGCGTTGGCCAGTTTAAAGCACCACCCACGGCGATGTATGGCTAGCTGGCTTTGGGTCAAGTCTTTGGGCCATAAACTTTTTCTTTTTTACTCTGTGCACGTAGCTACTGTCTTTGTGACATATTTGCTACACTCTACGAACTATATATATAATTCTTATACACAATTTAGCCCCGGGACAACAGCTGGTCCACGCCTGGCAGCTACTTGTATTCGCATTCCAACACAGCCAGGAATTCGTTATGACATTTGCAAATATGATAGAGTCAACAAGTAAGGAAAGTACAGTCGAGCAAGCCCGACCGTAAAATACTCTCTGCCTTTTTTCCCGATTAATTTATTAAAATCGGTATCGAGATATTACAATGTGTAGTACTTGCATTAAAACACGTTGAAACAAAAACAATCTAAGCATAATCACACATACATCTGTTTGTCTGTTTGCGAATACACATACGTTTGACAATATATGATGCATATACATGTATGTATGTATGTGTGTATTCAGCGCGGCCAGCGACTGCGGGCAGCGCTGCCGCCACGCAGGCAGCGAAAACATTCGAACATGTGCTTGTATGTTTCTATCTCGCTTGCACTCATACAAGATATTGCATTCAGTTAACAATATTGTAACGCTTCTAGTTTTCTTGTTTATAGTGCTATTTCAATGCGCCTTTCAGAATAGTTTGATATAGTTAGTCTTCACACGAATTATAAATTACAATACTGTACTATATTAACAAACGCCTAAAAATATTTTTTTTATTTTTATTAATTGTGGGAAAAAGGGGCGTGGCAGTCCAAAATTTTAAATGTCAATGCATTTAGGATGTCGCTAGGAACCTCCATACCAAAATTGGTGATCCTAGGTGCAATAGTTGTTGAGATATTCGCCCAAAACACCTATTTTTTCCGAGGTGTGTCTAGTTTTTTCATCATTGTGGGCGAAGTGGGTGTGGCATCGAAAAAAAAAAAGATTCTTGTATTGACTGACTAAATATCTGATCGATTGAGACCAAGCTCGAACTTGTAGCTCTTACCATCTCTGAAATCTGTTTGTTCATACGGACGGACAGACGGACAGACAGACAGACGGACAGACAGACGGACAGACGGACAGACAGACGGACATGGCTATATCGACTCGGCTTGTGATGCTGATCAAGAATATATATACTTTATGGGGTCTGCCACGCCTCCTTCTGCCTGTTACATACATTTTCACAAACCCAATATACTCTTGCAGAGAGTATAAAAAGTAAAGTAATTCTTTGGCACATGTTTGTCTGTTTTTTAGTTGGTTTTTTTTGGGTCTGGAGCTGGTCTGGGTGTGGCAATTTGCATTACTTGGCATTTCCGTGGCAATTGATAAACCCAAACAGATAAGACTTTGACTTAAGTGGAGATTGTTGATTGGCAGCTTCAAAATAAATACACATAACGTACTTCAATTCTAAAACAAATTGATTTCAACACTTTCTTCTTGGCTCAAGGAAAATACGCTCAAGGATTTGACAATCGTTTTAGTCGAGCACACAATAAATTAATCAGTGGCTGACAAATAACCAGCAGAATTACTTAAGTGGCTACTCTCTGTTATTTTACTTGCATTTTTTAATTCTTTTTTTTTTTGAGGCAATTAATCGTTGCTTGTTTTAACAAAACGCTCGTAAAGTAGCTGCCAAAGTGCGTGAAACTAAATTGTTGCAAGGCTGGCAGTGCCACACCCCCTCTGCCCCACTCCCCCTCTCAGTTGGTAGCTAAAACAACAATAAGTCAACCTAGTTTCGAGTTGCCAATGTTTAATAATGCATCAAACTTCAATTTATGGCTAAACTGAAATTCTAATCGACTGTGAGCTGCAGTTAGTACACTGCGCTCAAATTACAATTTGCTGGCATATTAAACACACACACACACACACAGAGACTTTTATATGACACTCATATAATAAATTGCGTATACGCAACGTTGCGTCGTATTGAAAAATGCTTGTGGCGCAAGCGCAGCGTTCGACACGTTGTACAAGTACAAGTCTGTCTGTCTGTCTGACTGTCTGCCCGTCCCTCTGTCTATCGGTCTACTTGTTTGGTGTTGGCCTGTGCCAGAGCAGGTGTAACTCAATTCTAACGGAAAGTTGCCCGCAATTAATTAAAATGTTAATTAAATGTCACAGATAAAAGTTCATTCGGTAGCCCAGTACATAACGTCAACTGCCTACGCATACGAGTATTCATTATAGCTGTAGTTGACTTATTTGCAGCAGTTCTTGATTTCTAATGATTATGATTGCCCACAGTTGAAAGACAAAAGTAATCAGGGGTTAAATGATTGATGAAACTGCGAGTCGTGAACTTGTTTGTAGAGAAATTACAGGGAATCAACAGCTTTGACAATTAAGTAACAACAGATTTATTCGAGCCTATGGATAAACCGTTTAGTTCATTTAAAAAAAGCATAAATGAGTTTTAAGAGGGCGAACTGACTATTTGATATTTGACACATACAAAATAAGCAGAAAATATTTAAAAATAAAACTGTAGCTCTAAAATTTCAGTGCCTAAAAAATTGGTTAACATTAACGTTATAATTCAGATTAGCTAAGCCATTATATGATAGCAATTTCGAGTTTAAAATAAGATGAGTTGTAGCATTGAAATAAATTTTAAAAAATTTACAACTTTTAGTTTATATTTTATGCAAAAAATATGTAGAATATATTTATATTTTTAACTTGTAGCCTCTTAAATTCCAAGTCTAAAAATTCTATATCTTTTGAGCTACTTTAAATGAATGTAATCGACCAGAGGAAGAATTTTAGAAAAGCTTAAGTACACGACTCGTTATTTTAAAACATTTCTTAAAGGAAATAATTTTTTAAAATTAAATTTTATGCATATTTAGCCTGTAAGAGCTGTGAGTCTAAAAAACTTGTTAGCTTTTAAGTTCCTATTCGGCACATCTTAGCTTAAAATAAATGTCAGTTTTAATCGCCTTTGCACGAGACACTTAATATGTCAAACATAATATTTATGATTAATAGAAGCCCAAACCGCCTGCAAATCTGTACGTCTACCGCTGGCACACCCCCTGCGCCCCTCCACCACTCTGACAAATGCGTGACTTTGTTTTCAATTCCATTAAGCGATTGCATATTTGCAAACAGACTTCATCGGCTTATCGGATATGCAATATCGTATAATTTGTAGACCCCTTAGCAAATTCTGAGTAATTACTTGGCCAAGTCGAGCATGTTAACAATTCTGCACAAGTGTGTGTGTGAGTGTGTAGCTAAGACTGTCTATGTGTGTGTAGTTTATGGCCAGCGAAATATATTTCAACATTAATTAGTATGAGTAGCTGTAGTCTAAAAAAAGCAGCGTTTAGCAGCGGATGCAGTGGCTGTAAATGGCTGAGTATCTTTAGCTGTAGCTGTAGCTGTATCTATGTGCAAGTGTCACATGTAGCTCATGTGGGCATAGAAGAGGAAGTCGCTGTGTGAAAATTGCCCAAAAAGTCGCAGTCACAGTCACAGTCGCAGTTTGTGTCTGAATCAGTGACTGCGTTTATCGAGTCGCTCACAGCATCGGCAACCCATTAAATTATATAACAGCAGCCAACGCATAGCAACAACAACAACAACAACTGCCAGTGTTGCTACATTATTTATGCTGTCTTAGACTATTTTTTGTTGTGTGTGCTCTGGTGTGTGTGTGTTTTTATCTGGCGTCAGTGAAAACCAATTGACGTACTTAGGGTAAGCCGTCTTTTTGTCGTGTGGGCCGCTCTTGTTGCAAGTTGTGACTGCAGCCGTTTTGCGCTGCTTGCCACCAACAGGTGCCACTCACAACAACAAAAAATGAGACACTGTCTGTAGACAGTAAGCAAAATCAAAGAAAATCTGCGCCAATTTACTACTTTCCAGACCAGACGCTTCTCCTGGCTCTCTACCTCTCTGCCTCTGCCCCTCTCTCTCCCTCTCTCTCTTGCCAGCTCTTGTGGCAACGACAAATGGCTTCCTGAACTGTGCGACCGTCGCTGACTTGTGTGAGAAAGTCAAGTCGCGCTATATATAATAATAATAATGTTGTCAAAGTGTTTTATGGTCTCGTTATGCAACGCATCATTTGCAGGGGTACAAGTGAAGGTAGAGGGGGTTGCAAAGGAGGGTAGAGGGGTGAAGGGGCAGCTACAGCCTTCTATGTCAACTAAAGCTACTACAATGCTCAATTAGAAGTCATCAAGTCAATGCATATTTCTATTTTCTTTAGCACTAACAATGGCAAGTTTGTTTCCTAAGTCTTTTGTTTGCGTGCCACCAAATTTGCTAATTCCTTAAGCAATGTTTTTTTTTTGGCTCACTGCTGGCACGAGCAACTAAAAAAAACTTGTTAAAATTTGTAGCTGAGCTTTGAGCCAAATTGATTGTTCACATTTTTTGCTTCTAACCAATCGAATTCGTAGCGCATGCGTTGTTGCATGTTGGCTACAACTCCACAGTTCCCCCTACCTATTTTGCTAGTTTTATGGCCTGCTAAATCGTGATATCTGCGGTTCCACTCCTGCCCACGGCAGACAGCTGCTCCAATTTGCAGTTGTCCCCTTTGGCGAGCGGGTCAAAGTTGACTGGATTACTCAATTAGTTAGAGTCAAAGAAAATGATTAAATTTGTTACTTACCCGTGAGATTATAATGCCAGCTATGCTAATGCGTATTCTGGGTCCCTTGAGCAGACGATAACGCAAATCCACGCCGTTCCAGAACGAGATGAAATATCTTTTGACCTGCACAAAGCCAAGAAAAACATTTTGTTTAGTCAACTTTCATCTAAGCCGATCGCACCCAGCTACAGCGGCATAATAAATCGCCCGTGAGTGATGTGCATATTAAAGAGGTGTGTTATAGTCAGGTACCAAATGATTCTTTGAGTTATTTAGCTCAATTAATATGTGTACCATGACGTTGTTCCCTTCTATATCTCAAACCACAACGCAAACAACTTTTACCAAGCGTCAGACAGTTTCTTAGGGGAGTGTAGCCAACATTTGGCACAATCTTTGAGCACGCACCTGTAGATTGTCGCCACCATGCAGACGATAGCCATCATAGTCGACTATGACCAAGACTTCGGGATAAATAACGTATGGGGCTTGGCGTCTGGGACGCACACGCGACTCGGAGGTTTGTGGTTCCACTGCCTCTGCTGCTGTGTCCAGTGCACCCTCGTCCTCATCGTTGAGATCCTCAAAGTCAGGACTAGTGCCGCTGCTGCGGCGACGTCGACGCTGCTGTCGTCGCTGCAGACGTTCAAGTTTTTCGCTGGCCAACAAATCATCGGGCTCCATGAAGGCTGTGGGGGGGAAGAGTGGGAAGTTGTGGTTAAAAAAAGGGCTAGTGAATACAATGGCTTTATTATAAACAAACAAGTCAGGTAGCAGCTCATTTAACTGTATTTAATATAATTTCTGACTCGTTAAAAGTCTGTACAAGAAAAATATTTAAAGCTGTTGCGAAATTAAAATTTTTTGTCATTTGTCTGACGCCAAAAATGCCGAAATACCAATAATAAAATCACCGTTTTTATAGCTCAACTAAATTTTTACGGGTGTTGGTATTTTGGCGCCACCACAAAAGGTAAATGCATTAAACGAAGGACAGTAAGAAACTGCAACGACATCGAAAGTTCACAATGTACAGTGAACTCTAGAGAGGAGATTTCGAACAGGAAATGCTAATCATATGCACGTCGATCTCTGTCTTTGTCTCTGTCCCTACCTCCCTCTCTCTGACTGTGTCTAAAGCAGATTTATGCTAGAGAACTTAGAGACCTCGTTTCTAGTTCAAAGTGACCATAACTTAAGCTGGGCACATGCCGTTGATGCAGCTCAAGATTACAGCCGTAACAAATGAAGAATAATTCGTAGATCAATGTCAAAAGAACAACAACATTTCGCTGCTGAAAAACTTAATAGATCCCCCTACTCTGTTTTTAGAATATGTGGTCTAAAAACAACATAATAGATTGCCACATTTTGACTTGTTTCTTGGGACAACTTACCGAAATCACTCAGTTGATCTTCAGTGGCGGCTGCCTCGCGTTTGTAGATGATGTGCTGGGCCTGCTCCTTATTGTTGCTTAACTCATGTGGCAGCGGTTTAATGACCAGATCGTGACCAATGCTGCCCTCCTGGAAATGAGAAAAAGTTTTTGGTTAGTTAATTGTGGGAAGAGCTGAGACTTAATGGCTAGTAACTAATCATATTTCTGGGGCTGCTCTTTAAATTATTTATGCTGCTTTTTCAAGCTATTTAAAGTTCTTTTGACAGCAGTTGTATAAATTGCCTACATCAAATTTATATTTATTTAAGTAACAGCTCGCACAAGTGGCAATTGATATTTATTAATAATAATTTACAGCATTTGTTTATTACAGGCGCATTTGTAATGGCTACGTAGCTGGCGAAGCCGTCATAAAAATTAGTTTGCAATTTGCATAGCTGTACAATTTATGCAAATCTGTTGATCTAGATAAGTGTTGGCTAGTTGGGCGTTCAGTTTTGTAGTCACTGTAGTTCAGAGTTCTTGTTTTTATCGCCTCTGTAATTGCAATATAATTAGCTAAACAAAAAGAATATGAATTATATTTAATACAAAGCCGACAAAAGACCTTGAGAAAGGTTAGCTGATTGAAAGCAAAGCATTTAACAAGTCTTTAAGTGCTGGCAAATTTATCTAAACTCCACAGTGAGTCAAAAGTTATAAGCACCCACTCAAAAATAGCGCCCCCCTGAGGTGAGTTGGTCTAATTAAATGTTGTACACGCTCGAAACTGTAATTAAAATATTATATATAAATTATTGTAGTTTATTTGAAGTGAGTTCTAATTAATGTGCCCGCAACACGAAAGGAAAACTGACTCAGTGGCTGCCATAATTATGTGTGATTTATAATGATTTGTTTAAAGCCATCGAAAGGCAGTAGAGTTGTGCACACCCCTCACTTTAGTCCACTTTAAACAAACCTATGCTACCCTGCTAACAGCGCATTGCGGCTACAGTTCAATGTCCGCGTGTTAAATGCCAAACGCACAAATTATTTTAGGCCATAAACAAATTGCCAGCGAAATGTGCGCAACAAATTGCCATTGATGAGATGCCAGTTGAAACTGCAACTTGGCCTGCAACTTATGGCCAACTTCAATGCCGTCTATTGAAATGTCCGTTGTAAAGTGCGTTTCGCCAGCTGCAACGTTTAGCGATGGGTATTTGAATTATGTGCCAGTGCTTGCGACATTTCAATGCAAGGTATGAGTTGATAACGGCACACGGTGCGTATGATTAATGTGTCAGATAAACTCGTTGAAATTGGCATTCAACTTGAAAGCTTGTTTAGCCAGTAAACACAACTAGTGTGTGTTTGGAGAGTTATGAAAGGGCTTTTCTCATTGGCATATTTAACACTTTATTGGCAGCTGTTGTAGCCAAGTTTGTGGCCTTGTGGCCGACAAACGACGCCAGCTAGTCGCTAAGATTTCTCCTATCATTTATTTAGCTATTTATTATAAACATTAAATTTGATTTTTCTTTTATTTTTATCTTGTTTGCTGTGCAGTGACACGCGTATGCACAGTGTGTTCCGCCTTGCAACATGCAACAACTGTCTGGCAACATTTTGATTTCGACTAGAAAAGCAGCCAAGAAAAAACAAGAAGCAAAGTACTGTCGGACTTTCTCGACTGTAAGATACCCTGTGAAAAGTGCGACCAACTTGTGATATTTTAACAGAAATCCAATTAGTTTTAGGGAACGCAACTCCAACGTTACAGCTAAACAGCTGATCACAGTCGATTGTTTAGTATCGCAGCTTGAGCTCATTATAAATTGATCGATAGTGAATCACTCAAATGACCTAAAGAACTGTTATCGATAGTTGAATCAAAACAAAACACGACAAAGCAGGAAGAAGAAGAAGATCTGTCTGTCGCGCTTGCACTTGCTCACACAGTTTTTTCATACAAATGAAATATTTTCGGGCGATTTGGTCTATGGAAGCTATACGATATAGTTGTCTGATCCGAACCAAACATGGTATGGATAATTATTAATGTGCTTTACATATAATATGTGAATTGGCTTCATAAGTTTTTTAGTTATCGTGTTTTCTATATGTCTTTTACGATTTGCGGCGGCGGTAGGGGGCGTGGCAAGTATTTAAATTAAGCATGATCTACCTGCACATTTAAGTAGTCGATGTACCAAATTTGGTGTTTCTAGCTTTTACCATCTCGGATATCTCAACGTTCGTACGGACACATAAACCCAATATACCCGTCACAGGGTATACAAAACTCTACAACTTTTGGGCGTGTGCTGTGTCTATTTTCTTGTATATTTATTTATTTCTTTTGCTTGCTTTTGTGTTGTGATTTAGTTAATTTATTTATTTGAGTTGTTTTTAGCGTCGAGTTCTTTGCAGACCAACAACTGTTGTGCAACAAGTTGTAAGTTTTGAAATTGTCTCGCGACGTAAAATTGCAATTAATAAATTACCAAAAAACCAGAGTAAAAAAAACAACTGTAGATTTATTGAATACGTGTTAAATTAAGTGGCTTGTTTTCTGCAATAAATAATTGAATTAAAAATAAATTTAATTTTGTGCGTTTTTTGGGTAACAAGGAAAACAGCAAATTGCTTTCAAATCATGAAATGAAGTTGTCTACTTGTCTAGTTTATGTAATCACCCACAACATGATTGTTATATCTTGTTGCCCAGTTGTTGCCAGTTAAGACTGTTAACTGTTACCCGTTCAAACGGTTTGGGGTAGACAGGCGATGTTATTTATTACATGCTTTCAGTTCAGGCCTTTCACACAGTCAAACTGTCAGACAGTCTGTACGTCTGTCTGTCTGTGAGTTGGCCAAGCCACCAAAGTGGCACCTGCAACCCAGACGACTTGGCCCAAAAGCTGTGCCACGCCCCCCTGTTTGATTAAAATCAATTGTCAATGCTTTGATGGATTTGCATTGCGATGATAATGTTATTTTGGCTTTGCTTTTGTCTGTGGGTCTTTTGACCGCTTATTAATTTGCTTTAATTGCTTTTTATTTCATTTCATAGCTCACAGCTTAAAGCACAGCACATCATCTCAATTTTTAGCCTTTTAAATATTTATTTGGCGACTATTGTTTAACGCTGCATTGCATAATTTATGACAGTCTGCCCACGCGGCAGAGTTCGCTGAACCTAAACACACACACTATCAGCTAGAGCATCAAAATTAACTTACAATCAAAATTAACACCTTCTGTTATTTGTTTTTAGCCACTTTTTTCCAACAAAGCCCCAAAAGCAGCCACGTTCAATGTGCAAATATCGAAAATTGGCAGTCACCGCACACCAAAAAAAATTAAGAAAAAAGCAAAATAAAGAAACAAACAATTTTGTGGTTTGTAATTTTGGAAATTAGCATAATTTGTGCAAATTCATGACACGAACACATGAAACACATGAAACCCATGAACAAAGACGCGAGCAGGAGACAAAGTTGAATTTGTAGGAACTATGATTGTCATTAAAGCGATTTAAATTGTTGTTGTAGCTGCTCTTAGCCATAATTAGTTTGGCCACAAAGGCAATGACGTCATCAATTATTTGTCATTTTATTTTGGGCACAAAGGAAACAGTTGGTGGCAGTTTAAGGCGTGGCGGCTGCTCTGAACTACATATTAAAAGCTATCAGCAGACTAAATTATTTTTAATATATTTTAAAAAATAATTAATTAATTAAATAAAATTTTATAAGTACTAATTTACTTTCAGTTCATTTAAAACTATTAATATTTAATGTTTAAATTGAATGTCATTTTATTTTGGCAGTTTTAAAGGTGCAAAGGAGATATTTAGTGGCATTTTAGTGCGTGGCAGCTGCATTAAACTAATAATTAAAATCGAGCAACTGCAATTATAGACTAGAGTATTTTTAAAATATTTAAAAAAAATTTTTTTAATTAAATAATATTTTATATGTACTAATTTACTTTCAGTTTATTTAAAAAATTTTAATTTAGTGTTTAGTTTGTATGTTGTTTTATTTTGACAGTTTGAAAAGTAAAAAAGAGGTATTTGGTGGTATTTTAGGGCATGGCAGCTGCATTAAACTAATTATTAAAATCAAGGAACTGTTTAGTAGACTAACGTGTTTTTTATATATTTTTAAAAATAGTTTTTTATATAAATAATACTTTATAAGTACTAACTTACTTTCAATTTATTTAAAACAATTTAAATTTAATATTTAGCTGTTAGTTTTTAGACCCCGTACTCTTTAAAAAAGAGTAAAGGGGGTCTATTAAGTTTGTCAGAAGCGAGATGTGCGTAACAGGCAGAAGGAGGCGTGGCCGACCCCATAAAGTATATATATTCTTGATCAGCATCAACAGCCGAGTCGATATAGCAATGTCCGTCTGTCCGTCTGTCCGTCTGTCCGTCTGTCCGTCTGTCCGTCTGTCCGTCCGTCTGTATGAACACCTGGATCTTTTAAACTACAAAAGCTAGAGACACCAAATTTGGAATGAAAGTCCGTTTATGATGTACGCAGATCAAGTTTATTTCAAATTGTTGCCACGCCCCCTACCGCCCCCGCAATAAGCAAAAAACCAGACACGCCTCGAAAAAATTTTTGTTTTAAGCGAATAACTCAATAGTTATGGCACTTAGGAGCACCAATTTTGGTACGCAGGTTCCCAGAGACAGCCTAAATGCAATGTCATTTAAAGTTTTGAGCTGCCACGCCCCCTTTGCTCATAGGAACTAAAACACTCTCCAATTTCAATGCCTTTCTGCAGGCATTAAATCAAATAGTACAGTGTTGTAATTTAACATACGCTTAGAGACATACTATTTCTAACTTTCCTGAAAGTGGCATCAAAATCCTATGTCAAACAACAGAGAAATTTCGGTTCAAAGTTCACGTTATTTTACTGCAAAATCACTGCATGCGCGCAACACATACAAACAAACACAGAAACATACAAACATATGTTCGAACGTTTTCTCTACCTGCTTTGGCGGCAGCCGCTGGCCGCGCCGAACAATGCTATACATACACACATATGTATGTATGAGCACACATACATATTTGCAAATAATCGGAAGAATGATAGAAGAGGGTCGTGGTGCAACTGGTAGAGTTGCGGCGCAATGTGGAACCTTCGCATGGATCGCGGGTTCGAATGCTGACAATGACGATTGTTAATTTATTTACTTTTTAATTTTAATTCAATATGTAAATATTTCATTTTAATTTTTTTAATTTCATTTTTAAATTTTTATTTTAATAAAATGGGCACTACTATGGGAGTACGGGGTCTTTTACAGTCGGCTCGATCGACTGTAGCCTTTCTTACTTGTTTGTTTTAAAATTTTAGTATTAAATTTGTTTCAAGTAAAAATCCACAAAAATCTAAAAATCTAAAATATTTAAGATTTTTTCAACTGCAGTTCAGAGATCAATATTTTTGTATGTTTACCACTAAGATGAACAGCTTTAGATACTTTTTTACAAGCGCTACAAATGGCAGGTGAGCACAGGTTATCTGCCGAGTCGAGTGCACTCAATTAGAGCAATTTTTTCTTAGCTGTTGTTAAATATTTGTTAGTCAAGTGCTTGTTGGTTTATTTAATTTTGTTGTGTTGTTATCATGTTGGTCAAGGTTAAATCTAATCGGAGCTTAAGATCGCTGCTGTGCAGCAACTACAACTACAACTACAACTGCATGTAGTCATAAACTAAGTCAATACCAACAACAACAACAACAACAACTACACACAAATACAGCCCCAACAGTGTTAACAGTTTGTTTACATAAAGCAGCTCGTTATGAACAGAAAAAAAAGTAAAAGAATTTAAAGTTTTTGTAGCTACAAGTAGTCGTGTGTGTGTGTGTGAGCTATGAATATTTATTAGAGGCAACAGGCAGCAGGCAACGCCCATGGTCAGCTTGAGCACAAGCACAAGAACAAGAACATGGCCCACACCAGAACACTTGGCTAAAATGGCAATCAAAAGCAATCAAAATTAATTTGCTCATTCGCATGTTTCTTTTTTATTATTTTGACAAAATGCATGAACGCACTTGCCGCACATTTTGGCAGCTATGTGGAGTAATCTATAGCTATATATATATATATATCTGTATATATATATGGATTTATGACTTTGTCAGTGGTCTTTTGGCTGCTGACGGTGGCAACAAGTTCAATGCGAACGAGGGGCGAGTCAAAGTGCGCTTTAAAGTTGCCGCTCCAATAACTTGGCTATGACAAACAAGCGGAGTCAGCAAGACAGACACACACACGCACACCAACACACACACACAGTCACTCGCTTAATGAAGTTACATGTCAATGTCAACTGAAGTCAAAATCAAATCAAGTTAACTCAATTTGCTGCAGTTATCCTTGCACTTAGCCACATTTGCACAAGTGAAGGTCTGTCAAGGCTGCTGCAGTTAGCCATTTAAAGCTACTTTTAGCTACTTTTAGCCAATTGTTGCTGACTCTAATGGCAGTTATCTTAAGTTAATTAAACATTTCTTAATGGCAGTTAAGCCTTTAATGACTTTCCCCAGCCAAAAGTGTGAAAATTGAAAATTGTCTGCCATTTAAGCGTCTTAGCGGATCTTTGTGTATATATATCTATATATGTGCTCACGTAACGCGTTGCAGTGTTATTAAAATGCCATAAGCTGTTGTTATCAAATAGCTGCAGTCTCCGCTCTCCCTCCCTGCCCCTCTCTCTTTCTGGAGGCAAATAAAATGCATTTTTCATGAGGAAATTGCTACAGCACAGTGCCCCAAATTGATTAAATAATACAGAGAGGGGGTGTGGAGGGGTTGGGGGCGTCTCTGCATGTGCTCTGCATAATTGAAAATGCGGCTAAATCCTTTGTGCCTGATGATAGCTGATCTTGCTACCAAAAAAAGTGGTTTAGGTGTGAGTTTCCACAGCGCGTGCTAAACGCTCAGTGACTGCAGCTAATCCACAGTTGTTGTTGTTACAGCTGGCACTGCGCTTGTCGTTATGTCGAATCAATTTTGCTTCAGTTTTGTTACAGCAACTGACCAAACTCGATACCCAAATGACTTGAGCAACTAAATTTGCATTCGCAAAAACTAAAGCCAACTAAATACATATATTTTTATACATATTTTTTACTTGTGTGTGGTGAAATTTGTATGAATTTCAGCAGTAAAACTAGTAGGAAATACAAGAGTTGAGTGGGGCTGACTTTAAGAGACCCTGTACATCTAAATTAGCTATATAAGGTAGTATATAAAGACCCATATGGTACACTTAATGTGTAAATTTGTTAAAGATATCTTATATGATAGGAAAGTTAAATGGAGAACTCGACAGAGATGCCCACGGGTTTAGGGCTCTATTTGGAGGCTTTAGAGGGCGTGACAAAGGCCTAAGATAAACTTCTTCTGCCTAAAACATAGACGAACTTTCATGCCTAGTTTGGTGTCTCTAGCTCTTAAAGTACCTGAGATTTTATTACCTAAAAAAAAGGATGGCTGCCAGCTACGCACATTTGCCTTGCAACAAACCTAACCAACCCTTTACTACACTTTACTACAGGGTCTAATAAATATAAATGCCATGTGGTAGGAAATATGACGTCTGGTTTGAATTACTTAACTATAAAAACTAAAAATGATACACAAAATTTTCCACAGCTTTGAAAACTACAACAAAAAAAGCAACTTTTATATAAAAGTGTAATGTTATCGATTAAATGCAATTAAGCGTTTGTTAATAAATTAAAAAATCAATATAAAGTTGTAGCCATAAAGTCGAATAAGTTATAAATGTCGCTGGGGTTTGTTGAAACGCGAGATGGCTTCTTAATGTCATATCGAAAGACTTAGGCAACGAACTAAGCGATGCTGCGACCGAAAAGAGCAAATCACATAAATTTAAACAGATTCAGTTGGACGGCATGGCCAATGCAAATCAATGCAGTGGACAGTCAGGCAGTTGGACCAACTGACAGTTAGTCTTAAAAGCGCTGCTTAAATACACTTAGAAATTGTCAGACAACAAGACACAACACGAAGAACATCAACACACGTTCAACTCTGTGTGTAAATATCAAGGCTAAAACGACAAGCAGCAACAAGTAAACAATTTGTTAGTAAGGTGACGATGAAGAAGCTCACTTGGCCAGTTGCCAGCAGCCAACAGCAGATGAAACTAGTTTGCTGCCAAAAAGATTTCCATCCAATATTTCTGATGTTGCTGTGCTTCTAATAGAGTTGCCCAAAAAATGCTTAAAAAGCCGTGTCCAAAATGGCAAAATGCTGTCGCTTCAGCTACCTAATAATTGGCAGTATTAACTGTTTGTTCTTTGCCAGCTCAAATGGCATAAATGTTATTTAGCCAAAATGTCAGAGTGAATGCAAAAGGGCAAGTGATTGAGCAAAGGTGGAGCTAACATTTTGTGGGCTTAAAAAGAGACGCCCAAAAAGGCGAAAACTGTTACTAACTATAGATCAGAAATTTAATAAACTTACAGTAAAAATTTTTAACTAAAATCAGTGCATAGCATATAATGGTTTATTTCTGCTTTGGAGGTGATCAAACTCAAGATTCTGTGGGTTTCTTAAGCCACTTTGGTCTGGAGAACTGTTGGCATCTGCCGTTCGACCTTTTGGCTAATTTGTTTAAACAAAAATGGAAAAAAAAACAGCGTGTTGGCCTGACATTTGGCGTAATTAGCATTAATCAAGCTCAGAGCTGGCTTTGGCCCAAAACTGCTTTATTTATCAGCTCGCTCTTGGCCAGTAAGTATTTTTATTTATGTCTGGTCTACACGAAATAAAAACAAAAATTATGATTACACTTTTGCTTGATGGATGGATTGAATGAATGAATGATTGAATGAATGACGTCTTGTTGCGGTCTCCCCTTGAGCTCGTTTCTTCATTGATAAATTTCAACGCACTTTGCGTTCAGAGCAATGCACTGCAGTTGGCAAAAAATCAAAATTAATTATTATTGTCATCACAGCGCAGATATTTGGCTTTAATTAGCCATGAAAAGTACCACAAGATCAGGGATTATTAGCTTAATTACACTCAAAGCATTCAAGCAAATAGTTATTCCAATGTCAAATCCAAATATTTTGGATTTATTAATTATATTTTTATACTCTCTGCAAGAGTATATTGGGTTTGTGAAAATGTATGTAACAGGCAGAAGGAGGCGTGGCAGACCCCATAAAGTATATATATTCTTGATCAGCATCACAAGCCGAGTCGATTTAGCCATGTCCGTCTGTCCGTCTGTCTGTCCGTCTGTCCGTCTGTCCGTCCGTATGAACAAACAGATTTCAGAGATGGTAAGAGCTACAAGTTCGAGCTTGGTCTCAATCGATCAGATATTTAGTCAGTCAATACAAGAATCTTTTTTTTTTTCGATGCCACGCCCACTTCGCCCACAATGATGAAAAAACTAGACACACCTCGGAAAAAATAGGTGTTTTGGGCGAATATCTCAACAACTATTGCACCTAGGATCACCAATTTTGGTATGGAGGTTCCTAGCGACATCCTTAATGCATTGACATTTAAAATTTTGGACTGCCACGCCCCTTTTTCCCACAATTAATAAAAATAAAAAAAATATTTTTAGGCGTTTGTTAATATAGTACAGTATTGTAATTTATAATTCGTGTGAAGACTAACTATATCAAACTATTCTGAAAGGCGCATTGAAATCGCACTATAAACAAGAAAACTAGAAGCGTTACAATATTGTTAACTGAATGCAATATCTTGTATGAGTGCAAGCGAGATAGAAACATACAAGCACATGTTCGAATGTTTTCGCTGCCAGCGTGGCGGCAGCGCTGCCCGCAGTCGCTGGCCGCGCTGAATACACACATACATACATACATGTATATGCATCATATATTGTCAAACGTATGTGTATTCGCAAACAGACAAACAGATGTATGTATGTGTGATTATGCTTAGATTGTTTTTGTTTCAACGTGTTTTAATGCAAGTACTACACATTGTAATATCTCGATACCGATTTTAATAAATTAATCGGGAAAAAAGGCAGAGAGTATTTTACGGTCGGGCTTGCTCGACTGTACTTTCCTTACTTGTTGGTTTTACCTTTCGCCGCCCAAAAAGTTTACTCGCCAGCGGCTTTTTGGGGCAGGGCAGTGTGTGTGTGTGTGTGACGCTTTATGTAATCGTGCCACAGCCACAACGGTAAAAAATGGTGCGTGCCTCAGACAGCGCCATAATTAAATAAACTTAGAGACACAACAACAACAACAGGAGACACAGAGAGAGACACACAGAGTGTACAAATTTCAGTGCAAACTTGGGCAACTTTGCTGTCAGCAAGTTTGTTTCTTAAGTCATTTGTTTGCACAGTGGGTTAAGTAGTTAAATAAGTAAAATTTAAAGTAACTTTTGAGCTAGCAAAACAGACTGAAGCACAGTGCTTGGACTGACTTATTTCTTCTAGCCCAAAACTTTATTAAAATTCTTATCTAACAAAAATTTACTATACATGACCACTGTGCTTAGAATGCGGGTGTTGGCCAACTGTGCAGAAATATGTATTTGAAACAGTTAATTACGCTCTGACTCAAGTCAGACGCACATTTTATGGCAGCAACTATGCGGTGGGTCTAATTAAATGGCTAAAAAGTGTCATCATCACAGTCAGTTCAAAACGTTACGCAATTCTACACAACTTCTAAATAATTGACTGTTTAATTACAAGTCGGCATTTAGCTATTTTCAAGCTATTTAAGGTCAAAGCTAAGCCGGAAGACGGGCAAGCAGGCAAACGGTGAATCGGGAAACCGGCCAAGTGGCTAAAAGGCTAAAAAAAAAACTGGCCAAGCAGCTGCAGTTGCGACTTGCGAAATTTTGGCCACTTTGCACTTCAAAATGTCAGCGAGCTAAAAATTTTCGACACACAATATTATTTATGAATTGTTGAATTTTTCAATTTAACAATGTTTTTTTTTTGAGTTTTCCATGCTGTGCGGCGCACTTGGCCATAACAAGTCGGTCAAGACGGCCAAGTTGGCCGACAATGGCAGCTAAGACATTGCTGTTTGACCTTTTATTGACCGGCTGCTTGGCCAACATGTCTGTGTAATTATTATCTAAAATACATCTCCTTCGTCTAACAAATTTTAAAAGCGCCAATCATCAATTAATTGCCAAAAAATAAAATAAAATAGAAATAAAATAAAATGAAAACCTTGTTTATTGGCCAAATCGCAGCTAGTTTGTTATTGATTGACCCTATTGCTATGCATATGCCGCTTATTGATTATTAATTTTTGGCATTGTGACATTTTGCTTTGATCTACGAACCGTCAAAATAAAATAGAAGTAAAAATGACTTGATTTGAGCTCAAGTTTGACTTGTGACTGATCATTGAATTCATTTGATTTTTCCCAAGACAATTATGCAGCCACTTCCTTCTACAGTTAACAAAGTTTAGCAATTAGAAAATGTATTACGATCATGTATTTTTGTGTGTCTATTTCCGCCAGAGGTTAAATGTTAATTGCCAATTGTTTTATAATTAAAAGAAGTGGCAAGAAGTGATCGCCTTTGACCTTTGTCTGGACTCGAATTCGATTTGAGGAAATGACTAGAACATTTTGGCAGCTTATTGCATAGCAAATTTAAGCTGGTTGCATTTATAAAAAAGCTAATTAAATGAAGTATTTTTAGATAAATTTCTAATTAAAATTGCAGCAGTATTGAAGGGGGTTTCTGCTTTGTAGACCTGAAAAACGACTCTTTTTTCTACATTTTTTTTTTGGCGAAACTTTAATAGATAATGAGTTGAACCTTTTTGTATCTTATTAGTCGTTGTTTAATCTTTATTTAACAATTTTTTTCAAAACTCAAAATAAATAAGGGTGGGGAGGGGGGCGTTACGCTGATGGAAGTCCTCCCGTCTTGTAGAATAATCTCAAACAGACAAGTTATACATTTTATCAATCTGTACATTCTAAAGTAGTTTATCAAAAGATAATAAATATAAATAAAATGGTAGTTAAATTTATGCAGTATTTAAGGTATGCAAAAGTAGTTTATTAGTAGCAAATAAATATAAATTTAAATGGTAGTTGAATTTATGTAGTACCCAGTGAACAGGGTGCTTTAAGTTTGCATGTTGGCAGCCAATTTCGCAATCATTTTAATTTAAAATAAAGTAAAATTTATGACCCTTAAAAACTAACTGTTAATTAGTTACTACAATTAGTGACAATTACAACTACCGAGGGTAGAATAAGTTGGTAATACAATTATGTAATGTAGACTACTGGCATACACTCATATCACTCATACGCCATCGCTGTTTTCACCTAAACAAATTGGTCAAGGTGCTCGTTTTGGTTGTGACGACAATTCGTGAGTTTCTTTTGTTGTTTTGGTCTGTTGTGTTCTTTTCGCAGCTGGCCATTTGACAATGTGCAATATCTTAAGTCTATCGACATGCAATTCACATTATGGCTGCTGGTTTTAGCCGCGATATTGCGATATAAATTAATGCTTAATCAGCAGAAATTGTCCGCAAGTCCGCAAAGTGGCAGGCGTTTAATTGTAACTGCCTCAAGTTAAGCCCACAGCAAGTGTTGGCCACATTTTGGTTGCCACAACAATAGACAACGGTCATAACAGACCACGGGCCACGTCAATAGAATCAATAGAGAGGCCGCTGGGGGCGTGGCTAATTGAAATTCTTGCTGCACATTTATTGTTACAATTGACCTTGTCCAAAATTGAGCACAGCAAAGAAATATTTATAAATCTGTGTACCACTTACCATTATCAAATCTCCTGTTTCCATGTGACGACGCATCAGTATGGCAGCCATGTTCTGCTCATCCTGAAAGACTTCACCAATCTCATGTTTGTGATGCTGGAAAGTATAGAATAAAGTTTGTGGTTTAATATGGAATCTAAGCCAAGTTAGCTAACAATTAATAAACAATTGAGTTTCAATTTTTATGGTCACATTCCAAGCATGCTTAAAGTAGAGACCAAACTAAATGTAAAGCAGTTTTTAAATAAAATGTGTAAGCTACAAAAAATGCTGGTCTGCAACAGTGCTGACAGTTTGGCTTATTTAAAGCTATAGTAAGAGCTAAAACTGAAGTAGTTGTGGGTTGCTAGGGTTAGGTATAAAATCTACTGCTTAAATTAAGTATTTATAAGTATTTTTTAAAGCATAAAACAAAGAAGAAGGAGGTGAATTTGAGCTGACTAAAAGCTGCTATAATTTTATAACATTAATATTTATTTTTTTAAATATTAAACAAATTTATATAGAAAAAACATTTCTAGCATTTGTTTCTTTCTAAACTATCTAGCTATTTAAAGCCACTGGCGTCTCTTATGCTGTTTTGTTGGCCAAGACAAAAGGCAAAGCGCGTGGTCAGCTAGCAAGCTGCATATTAATTAAACAACGCCGCTGGTCAGAGTCAGAGTCAGAGTCAGAGCCAGAAGACAGCAGGCAGCAGACAGACACGTACAAGATTAAGAGCTACGCTTAAGCTGGGATGAAGTCAGAGCAGAGTGGAGACTTGGAGCTTGGAGAGCTGAGAATGGAGCTGAGTGTGGGTTATGCGGCAGCGGAGCTTTGATTTATGTACTTGGTCAGCAAATGTGACGCCTCAGCATGCACGTCACTCATACGCCGTGTATGCCGTATGCGACTGAGCCTGAGCCTGACCATGAAAAAAACCAACAAAGTTTTAGACTAAAAGCTTAAGCATTTGACATTTGGCCAACTGCTCGTTGATCTGGTTTTGTACACATTTCAAAACTGTGGCTAATGTTACACTAGCAATCCTTTGACATCGACATTCGTGTGTTTTTCATGCTTTTCACACTGCCAAAAGTGTTTGGTTTGATTTCAAGGCAACTTGGTTTGTTTTTTTTGGCTACAAGCCTAGGGGGAATTATGAATTAGCATAGTCTTCGATGGAGATTTATTTTTTGCACTGAAAAATATCAAATTTGCGCAACTAATTAAATTAATTGCCGCTGCGCCTGCCCATTAATTCTGTAATAAATATCAAAATAAATGTAATCTGACACTTGACATCAGGCATTTGGCATTGACTGCGTATTGCAGCAGGTCGGCCAAATCCAAATCCAAATCTGAATCGAAATCGGTATCTAAATCGGAGCCACAAAACTTGTCCGCGGCGCTCTATCAAATTACAAGCATAAATCATTTTCATAACTGGTAAAAAAAAAAAGCTGAAAATAGCCGATCATAATAAAAACAAGTAAGAAAGGCTACAGTCGATCGAGCCGACTGTAAAAGACCCCGTACTCCCATAGTATTGAATTTTATTTAAATTAAAATTTTCAAATGAAATTTAAAAAATTAAAATTAAATATTTACATTTTGAATTAAAATTAAAAAATAAATAAATTAACAACTGTCATCGTCAGCACTCGAACCCGCGATCCATGCGAAGGTTCCCACATTGCGCCGCAACTCTATCAGTTGCACCACACCCTTCTTCTATCATTCTTCCGATTATTTCCATATAAGTATGTGCACACATACATATGTGTGTATGTATAGCATTGGTCGGCGCGGCCAGCGGCTCCGGGCAGCGCTGCCGCCAGCAGGTAGAGAAAACGTTCGAACATATGTTTGTATGTTTCTGTGTTTGTTTGTATGTGTTGCACGCATGCAGTGATTTTGCTTTAAATTAACTTCGACTTTGAACCGTAATTTCTCTGTTGTTTGACATAGGATTTTGATGCCACTTTCAGGAAAGTTAGAAATAGTAATTCTCTAAGCGTATGTTAAATTACAACACTGTACTATTTGATTTAATGCCTGAAACAAGGCATTGAAGCTGGAGAGTCTTTTATTTCTGATGAGCAAAGGGGGCGTGGCAGCTCAAAATTTTTAATGAAATTATACTAAGGCTGTCTCTAAGAACCTGTATACCAAAATTTGTGCTCCTAAGTGCTATAGTTACTGAGATATTCACCTAAAACACAAATTTTTTCGAGGTGTGTCTGGTTATTTGCTCATTGCGGGGGCGGTAAGGGGCGTGGCAACAATTTGAAATAAACTTGATCTGCTCGAGAAAATAACGGACTTACATTCCAAATTTGGTGTCTCTAGCTCTTGTAGTTTAAAAGATCCAGGTGTTCATACGGACGGACGGACGGACGGACAGACGGACAGACGGACAGACGGACATGGCTATATCGACTCGGCTGTTGATGCTGATCAAGAATATATATACTTTATGGGGTCGGCCACGCCTCCTTCTGCCTGTTACGCACATCTCGCTTCTGACAAACTTAATAGACCCCCTTTACTCTTTTTTAAAGAGTACGGGGTCTAAAAACTAAGCCAAGTGCCAAAATCAAAGTCACTGCAAAGTGGCCAAATGGCCACTGGCCAATAACGACCCTGTCTGCCAGCCTGTCTGTCTGTCTGTCTGATTGTCCGCCTGCGTGCATGCGATGAAAGCAGGCTAAGAAACCGCACATATAAGCCATAAATCAAACATGGTTTAGTCAAACAATGGCGCAGTTTTTGAAGATGTGGTTTGTAAATTGAAATTGAAACAGCGCCAAATACATAATTGAATACCAGTTGAATTGGGAGTTCAATTTATGTGTGAAAACGATGTATATTTAAGGAGGAGAAGCAAAACTTTTGATGGGCAAAGGAGAAGGGTTTTAAAGGGTAAACTGTATGGGTGAAATATTTGAGTTATATAAGGAATTGACAGATTTATTTTAAAGGAATTGAAGCCAAATTAATAATTATTCATTAAACCAATTTACATAGAATTTATTTAGTAAATAAACGTAAAATATTTATTTATTTAAGCAGGAGCAGCAAAAGTTTTTATAGGCAAAGGAAAAGGGTTTAGAAGGTAAATAAATTTAAGGGGTGAACTGTATGGGAGAAAAGCTTAAGTTATAAAAGGAATTGATAGATTTCTTTCAATGGAATTCAATATAAAATAATATTTACTTATTTATTAAATTAACATAGAATTTATTAAATAAATAAACCTAAAAATATATTTATTTAAGCAGCAGTAGCCAAACTTTTGATAGGCAAAGGAAGGGGCGATTTAAAGGTACAATTTAAATTCTTGTAGTATACATAAATTGGGTGAACATTTTAAGCTATTAAATGAATTGATAGAATTTGAAAAAGGTATTTATTAAAAGGGAGTTTAATCAAGGAATATTTAAGCTGTCAGTGAATATTTAAAAGTCATTTATTAAACCAATTAACATAGAATTTATTTAATAATTAAAACTAAATTAAACAGCTTAAAAGTCTTGTCAAACACAACCATGTCCCCTCGGGATGAGTGCCACTTTTCAGAGCCTTCAACAATTTATTCAAACGTTAATCAAACTCAATGAGTTGTCGCCCCTCTAAGGGGGCGTGGCAGCTGGCTGTTTTAGCTGCTGTGACCGCGAAACGTGTTGACACGCAACACACAAACGCACCGACCAATAAATAGTAATTTTATTTTATGTGCAACAAGCATTTAGAGTTAAAATTGGTCGTTTGGTTGTTTGTTATTGTTAACGGACTTGGCTGACATGTCTTGGGTAACGACCTTGTGGAAATAAGTTCAAAGCAACAAGAACGACCCCCACACCGCATGGCTCACGTATTTCTCTGAATTTTCAGTATGCATTTATATATTTCTATTTCTAACTAATTCAGCTGCCAACTGACAACTTGGCCAACTGGCAACAAGGCACTTGTTGGCCATACACTTACATATTTTTTTTGAATTTCTGAATTTCTGTTGTAGTGTCCGGTGGCCACTTAACGTACCAAAAGACTTGTTTTTTTCATCTAGTAATTGTGGTTGCTTTTATTCCTTTTTTTTGAGTGCTCTTGAACTGACTTTGCATGCCGCTTGACCAATTTCCTTTGTTAACTGGTTGACAATTGTACTCGTTTTGGCCACAAATGCAATTTTAATTAGCCCAACTTGTAGAATTCTACAAGTCGAGTGTCAATTTTTTACTATTTCTTTTTTTTATACCGTGTGAGGGGTATATTGGGTAGGTGCGATCAAGTCTTGACCGTCTGTGCGTCTGTGTGAACGCCAAAATATCCGAGATGGTAAAAGCTAGAAACACCAAATTTGATACATAGACTACTTTAATCAGCAGGTAGCTAATGCTTAATTTAAATCTTTGCCACGCCCCTTACCGCCCACGCAAATTGTGAAAAACATATTGAAAACGCGATAACCTAAAGTGTAGTGAAGCTATCGAGATCAAATTCACATATTATATGTAAAGCACTTTTATAATTATCCATAGCAAGTTTAGTTCGAATCGGACAATCCTATCCTATAGCTTCCAAAGGCCAAATCGGAAGAAAATATTTCATTTGTATGAAACAATGGTGTAAACAAGTGCAAGCGAGACACCGCGTGCTGCTTCTTCTTCTTCTTGCTTGGTCGTGTTTGGTTTTGATTCAACTATCGATAACAGTTCATTAGTTCATTTGAGTGATTCACTATCGATCAATTTATAATGAGCTCAATCTACGTTACTAAATAATCGACTGTGATCAGCTGTTTAGCTGTAACGTTGGAGTTGCGTTTACTAAAATTAATTGGATTTCTGTTAAAATATCTCAAGTTGGTCGAACTTCTCACAGGGTAGCTTACGGTCGGGATAGCCCGACTATACTTTGCTTCTTGTATTTTTTATTAACAGCGTCGTAAATTTTTAATTACAAAATGGCAACAAGACAAGACAAGATCTCGAATGGAAATCGTTTTGCAATTTCAATTGCATTTTTTAGCCATAAATAACACTTATGTAAATCACACTTCTTAACCAACTTAAGTGTACAAACTGTTTTTCTTAGTGTTATATTTTTTTTGGGCCCAAGGGCTGCGTATTTCGCAAATTATTTTTATTATAAATTGCGACTCATTAGCAATTTTATTATTATTTGGGCCAGGCCAAGCGAGCGAGTGAAAAACGCTTAGAGCAATTAGATGAAAGATTGTTGGGTCATCAAGTAAATGGACACTTAGAGCCAGAGAGCAGCTTTCTAGCCAGTTTTTTTTATACACTTCGTGTGGGTGGCACAATGGAGAATTGTTTTCTTTCTCCCTTTTTTTTATTGAGAAAGTGATCTCTTTCTCTTGGCCGTTTTGAAGCTAATCTAATTGCTTGGTAACTGCTTCCAGACATCTTGAAATGGCCCAGCAGTTAAGCCGCAGCCGCATTTCAAGTTAACAACTTCCTGGCAGCTTCGTTATGCAAATTGGCCAAAAAGAGAAAGAGCCCAAACAAATGACTTAGGCAACGAACTTGACGAAGTGAAAATTAGCCTTTGAACTTTTTGCTGTGCGTAGCCTCAAGTCCAATTATGTTGTGTTTCAAGCCATTGTTTGGAATGAAAGCTCAATCTGCTGAGCTGTCTGTCTGTCTATCCCACTGTCCATATATGTGTGACGCCCACTGTAAGCCATTACGCACATAAATCCAAACACCGTTTAACCACGCTAACTGACAATTAACGCATTAGCAGGCGACATCGAAGTGTAGGCGTTATTTTGCTGGTTACGCATACGCAGTGGTGTCCAACTCAACTCGACTGGCGTATAATGATTTCCATTTATCGAAGTTGATTTGCCGTGTGCGTTTATTACGCACCATTATGCACTCAGAGCACAGTGTTCACTGTACAGTGTGTACACACAATGCCAACCACAGACAACAGTTGACTTGTTCATTTCATTTCAATACACAATTCAGTCTGTTTAAGTTTTTGTTTGTTTTGGCCACGCTCTTCTGGCCGTCACAATGCCAAGGCTTTTTCCATATCGTTTGTGGCTTATTGTTTGTCTATTATTTGGCTAATTACACATTTCATTTGCGTTCGTTTCAGCGCACGACCAGCGATGATCAATGTTATGATTATGTCGGATTAAAACAATTGTTTGCACAGACTCTAGAGCTCAGCATAAAGAGTCGGATATAAGCACAGCTCAGCGTGGGTGTTAAATCGCCTATTTACCTACATTTTATATGAAATGAGTTGAGTTTTTTTACTTTAAAAGTAGTACAACTTTATATACAATCAATTTACAATAATTTATTGCAGCTAGAAGTCTACTGCCAACTGCCAACTTCCGTGCTTTCATTAAAAAATAACTCCCGTCAGATAAGCATAAATCTCTCAAGGCAAAAACATAAAAAAAAAACTGCTATACTAACGAGTGACTGACCACTCTAGTTACGGTTACTCAAACTTGTACTCGAATTCGCATTCGTACTTTAGTTTAGGCAGCGCTGGTTAAAAAAAAGGGAATGAACAACCTCGACTGTTACTGAGATTAACTTTGTTGGTTTGCCGATTGCTCAGCTACAAAGCAACAAGCCGCACAGCGTTAACAATAACTGCAACATGAGCATGGCCAGCAATAACAACAGCAAGAGCAGTAACAGCAACAACAACAACAACAACAATTACAAGTACTATAACATAGACTGTCAGGCAACAAGTCGGGAGCATTATGCAATCGATTGCAGCGTCTGAGATCGGAGAGTACAAAAAAAAAGTCAGCGAAATGCAACTAACTAACGATGAGGACAGCAACAACAACAACAACAACACGAGCTACAGCAACCACAGTAACAACTTCAACTTGAGCTGCTTTCTATGCAATGCGCCGTCGATTTGTAGGCAGAGCGCCAGTGAGACAGTGAGAGCGACAGAAAGTGAGACAGTGAGCTAATTTCGAATTCATTCAGCTGCCAAACGTTGGCCATAATCGCCAGCTCATTAATCAAGCCGCTTTTCGGCGCCGTTGCAACGTTTTGCTTGCAACTCAACACATGAACAAGTCATTTAATGTCTTATTCCCACAAATACTACTATTTCTACTGCTATTTTTTTCAATTATTTGTTACAATTTCATGCTGACAGATTTCTTGCTCTAATTAACTTCATCATTTATCTAGCAGCTTTGCAGACACTTTTTTATTTTGACTTAGGCTTTTTAAATTTCGCGTTGCTACTACATTTTTAATACCTTTTTAAATACTTTTACTACTACTTTTTAGCTGTTGCTGCTAATTAGTTGATAACTTTTTTTATGAATGTATTTTAAGTAAAATATTATACTAAATTAAATTCAAGATTTTTATTTACTACCTTTCTGCTACTTTTTACACAACAAAATCTACTCCTATTTCTACTACTCTTTCAAAATCCTCTTTTTGTTAATTATATTCCACTTAAAGTCTTTTTACTAAAACTTTTCGATTACTGTGATTACTTAACTGCTCACTACTTATTGATACTACTATTTTTGAATTGCTGCGCTTGTGAAATGTGCTTCAAATGCTTTCAAAGTGCATATTAATTATGCACTCGCCATCGTTTCGTGGCTGTTTGAATTTTTGAAAAGTTAATTAAGTTGCTTTCAATTTGATGAGGCTTTTTGGCCAAAAAGCTCTTCATGGAGAGCACACAAATACTGCACATTCATTGGCCAAGTTGTTTTGTTGTAGTTATATTTTTATGGTAATAGTAATGGTTTTGTTGGCCATATTGGCCGCTGTTAGCCAAGCCCAGGGAACTGGGGATTGTTCTGTGCATGTTGCTGTTTAAAAGGCTATTACCAAACGACTGCAAACAACTCTTGGCTTATTTACATACAAATACATGGCTCAAATGCTTGCTGTTGGTTTGCCAAGGCTAAGTTCTTATCCCTTTCGTAAATGTTTAAACTTTAAACTCCCTACGAGTAAAGCCTTACAATTTTCAATATTTTCATATTTTTTTCCTGTTTGCTGTAAAATTTGTTATGCCCGCTTTAGACGGCTTCCAAAGTGGCAGTAAAAAAAGCTCAAAACCTGCACCTTTATTTACGTATATATACAGGGGAATTTGTTGTAGTATTTTATTTAATTTTTAACGCCTGACCTTTGGTGTGTGCCTATCGATACAATGCGCTGGTGGAGCTTGAGCTGGAACTGAAGCTGTTGCTGGCGGTGGGTGTGCCATGCAACGCCTTGTGTTTGCCTTTATTTCTGCGGTGGCTGCCAGCAGGAAAACTTTAAATTACAAAGAAAATTTTTTAGGGCGTTGCCAGGCGCTGCAGTGCCGCCTTCATTGTTTGTCCAGATATTGAACGAAAATTTCACTGCACGAATCTCAATTTCATTGCATGAAAAAATCTATAAACAAACTACTTTTTATATAGTATATCTAGAGGAGAGTGCAATTAAAGTTCACTTTGAAAATTTGAAAGTTAACTTTTGACACCTTGTGAAACTGAAATCTGTTTCAATTTTCTGTTTAAGTTTGTGGCTTAAGTCTTTTGTTTTTTGGCTAAGCACTTGGCATCAAAATAAACGGGGTCAGACTTTGTGCGAGAGAATACGAGCATTTTTCCCGCGTGCGGTTGAATACAAGCCACAAATGTTGCCAAAAAAAATTCCAAAACAAAAAAACCAAAATTAACCCATTCATGCCACAAATTAGAATAAATGTTTGCTTGTTGGAAGGTCTCGTTGCCGACATTAGCAAACGAAAATCGCCGAAAATAATTCAATTGTTGTTGCTGATGTGTTATGTGTTATGGTCTAAAGCCTGTGGCGATTTGGCCATTTTTTCTGGCATGAGTCAAAGTATCAAAATTTTGCTAGCGGGCGAAAAATAATTGCCAAATCGCAGACACACTTGGAAAATGTCGTGTTACAGTGTGTGTGTGTGTGTGGGTTTTGCGTTGATGTTGCAACTGAAAATCACAGCGCATTTCATTTTAATTAAAAATAAGCCAAAAATCTTCGTATAAAAAAAATTAAATTTTCTTGCATAAATCTTTCCGCATTTTGCAGCGGCTACAACTCACATAAATCACACAGCGAAAGACCAGGAGAATTTGAGAGAAAGAGAGAGCGAAAGAGTGGGAGAGAGATGGTGTAACTGAGCAGATTGAGAGTCTCTGCTTGCCTGTCGCTCGTCATGACATTTCACTTTCATTTCCGAAGTTTCTGCCTGACTTGCATTCAAATCAATTTTTTTTTTCAATTTTACCGCACACCCAAACTGACTCCTCTAAGCCCCATGTTGACACTCAAAAAGCGTTCGCTCTATTTTCAAATTACTTAAAGCAAAAATGCTCAAAATAAAGCATAAATTCACTTGCATTTTCGGCAAAGACACCGCCTATAAATTACCCAATGAATTTAAATGTTTATAAATAAACAAAATTACTGACAACTACTGAGGCTGAGGCAAAAGAAAGTGAGCACTTTATAGGTGAAGTGAAGTGTATAAAAGTCACGTTCATGTTCATGTTCATGGCAAATTTAAAGTGACACAAAAAGTGCTTTATGTGTTGGTTTTATGAGTAATTAAATGGATTTGTAATAAGTGAAAGATGAACTGGAGAAAGAACTGTTTCGAAAAGGAGTGCAAAAGTGGGAAGTAAAGTGAAATATATTTCAAAACCAAGCGACTTTCTGAAGATTTAAATAAGTTTGTAATTTCCATTAGAATAAAGTTGTTAACTACAGTATTTATTTGCATTTAAACTACTTATAACCATACCGGCTTTATGAATTAAAACTGCTCAACATATAATTAAGCACTTAAGTGTCGTTGACTATTAGAAACCGTCAATTGTCGCCTTAGTGTCAGTCGCTAACTGTCATCAACTTATCTACTTGACTGCTATATATATTTTAAGCCGATTTCCGCACGTCCTTGACTTTATAGCTATGATTTGATTTTATACACATTTTTTGGCAGTTACTAATTACACAACAAGCGGTGTAATTAAACAGTTCCCAAGTTAGAGTCTAATCTCTTTATCACACGGCCAATTAATTTTGATTAGATACAGACAATGCATAGAAACTCAACTCAAATAAAAGCAGAAAACATAAAAATATTGTTATTATTAATAATAGAAATAAACAACAAGAGGGCAGCAAACGAAGCGCAACTAAAACGAATGTTGATAAGAAGCAAAATGTGAGTAAGCGGAAGACGAAGCGCTATAAAAACAAATAACGCTAAACAAATAAACCGAGTTAACGCAAAAGGCTAAGCAAATAGCCAACAAAATGTTACAGTTTATGATGTAACAATGAAAGTGCAGCAAATGCTAAGCAATCAAATGATCGATATAAAAACGAGTTCAATACGCCTAATAAATAAAGCCAATTGTTTGATTTTGTTTGTTTATCTTGAGTTTGCTGGAAATCTAATCTGATTTAGGAACTGTATTATCTTGTAGTAAAAATTACAAAATGAGGAATTGTATAATAAAACTATAGTAACTCATTTGGAGGCAATCTTTAACAGCTGAATCGGTAAAAAAATATTTAGTAGTCACTTTTTGCTAATTAAAAAGAATTAATGAAATTATTTCTAATTATTTTTATAGTTTTTTTAATTAATTTGTATAAGAGAAATTTCCTATAAATATTTTAAAATATTTCTCTTTTTTCTAAATTAAAAAAATCATCAAAAAATATATTAAAAATTAAGTAGTGATATAAAAATCATTCTAACAAACTTTTGCTATGACTTATATTAAGGGTTTGCCATTTTTTAATTAATTTGTATAAGAGAAATTTATTATAAATATTTTAAAATATTTCTCTCATTTCTAAATTAAAAAACCCATTAAAAAAATATAATATGAGTAAGTAATGATGTAAAAATCATTACAACAAAGGGCTGTTTTGATTAAAGTAAAGAGTTGGCCTGTTTTTTAAAGAATTTGTACAAGGGAAATTTTTGTACAATTATTTTAAAATAATTCTCTTATTTCTAAATTTAAAAATCATTAAGAAATAAATAAAAAAGTAAGTTATGACGTAAAAATCATTCTAACAAACTTTTGCTATGATTTATATTAAGAGTTGGCCTATTTTGAAAACTGATTAAATTTCTTATCAATCGAATAATTATTTAAATTATAAAAGATGAAGCTAAGCTTCTTTATAAGTAATCACTAATTAAATATCAAAGCAAAACTTACCTCCTCGTTGAGAATCTCCTGCATGTCCAGGCCGTGAGTGGCATTTGGTTCACTGCCCACTGACCACATGCGCAGCTCATGGGGCGCTCCCTTGAACAGCCCCTCCGTGGCACGTAGCGTGAGATTCATCTTACGTCCAAAGGCGCTGAAGGACACATTATGCGCTTTAATAGCGCTGACATCGGAGCCAAACAAATGATTGGCACCACCCACACCGGCTGAGGCGGCTGCTTGCTGCTTGAGCTCACTGTAGTATGAGTTTTTGCTTAGATCCTTTTTGACATGATGCGGTGGCAGTGTGGGTCCTGGGGAGTCACCGATGCTGCGACGCTTGCGCTGCAGCGACGCTTGGGGCGTGTGATGCAGCAGCTGGACGAGCTCATAGTCGGGAACTGCATCGTGTGTGTCCACATGAAAGACTGAATGCAATTGCTCTGATGACATTTGTTTGTGCAGCTGAAAGATAAAAAGTTGGAAATGTTTAGAGATGTGTGTAAATAAGTTGAGATTGCCGCTGGCAGCAACAAATTGTAGCAATTGTTAAACAATTAATTGAAATTGAATTAAAAAAAAATTATCAATAATTCAATGCAATAAAGGCACGCCATGAACACAAGTGTTTATACGCGTTTTTTGTTTGCATGATCAGGCTCAAGTGGTCTAGAGATTAACGACTCAGTGCTGAGCTGAACTGAACTGAACTGATCCGAGGTTTGTCGGTATCTTCAGCAAGTGGGTCAGGGTCAGATCGTCGCAAGCCGTTTGGGTTTCTATGGGGGCCTGAAGTTACCCAAAAAAAACCAAAAAAAAAAAAACTAAGACAGTTCAAACTGTTTGCGTGTATCTGAAAATTGGTAAACACTCTTATCGGCAATGCGTGTTTGCCATTAAACTTGTATCGAGGGCCCCACAAAAAATAAACAAGCGTGTTTTAATTAATATTTTATTTATTTGCTGATGCGAATTTAATTTACACGCTAGGGCCGCTAGGGCTTTTTTAACTACTTTTTTTTTTTTTTTAAAATAATGCTTTATTTATTTGCAAACACTTGTGTGTTGTTTAATTTAATAATACAAGCAAAAAGTGTGTAGCTCTCACAAATTAATTAATTTGTTGTTTATTCTGCCATAAATTAAATGGCAAGTGTAGACCATGATAAGTCTTTTTTGAGTATATTAAATGTCTGGCAAAGACATCCAAATTTTTGCCAGAATTCTATACAATTTTAAAACTGTTCTAAAGGAAGTTTACTTGTAATCTTATTGTTTTTAAATATATATATATAGTCGAGACATATTTAGATTTTTAATCAAAGATTCTTATACATTTACGCGCTTCAAGTTACTGCCTTCGATGCCAATTTAACAATTGTTTTAAACTAGCACTAAACTTATAACTGCATTGCATTTAATTTTAAAAGACTTCTTAATTATAATTTCATTATATAAACACAAATTATAAGATTTATGTTGAATATGTACTGATAATTAACATTAAATAAGCAAACATGTAATCTGGCAACGCTAGAACTAAGTTGAATTATGTACTCGATACTTTGCTATTTGATTCTCACTCTTGATTAAATGTTACAACTTATTGCACTGGATAATATATACATACATATATGCTTTATTTCAGCAATTTAATTACTACAATAAATGTCAAAAAATAGTTCATATGTTCATAAAGCTTAGTTGGTTTCTCTAATTTGATTTTAATCTCAAATCGCATTTCCGTTCCGTATTTGTATTGACTTCAAAGTTATTTATCGCATGCATTCCAAACAACAAACGGCAAACAAATCAAGAAAAAATTGTTACAGGGTCAAAACAAACTAGAATTTCCTTTAACAAACCGGCGGGTAAATACAAAAGACTCAAGCAACGAACTTGCTTGAAGTACCACAAGAAAACCAAAAAAAATAATATGTATATGTAGTTTGTCTGGCAATTTAGGCAAATTTCTTGAATTTCAAGCACCATAAATGGCTCAGCGCATTGGAATGAGTCAAAATTGTCCAGCAAATGACGACAGCAGAGGCAAAAACAAAGCAAAAAGAAACAAAACAACAACGAAAGTCAGAAGAAGACAAGGTAAACAACATGAAGTCTGTCAGAGCATGGATGCGGTTGTTTGTTGTACTTGTTGTTGTTGTGTATTTTTTGTGTATGTTGTATAACAGTTAGCGTGATAATTCTTTTTTAATTGAAATGCAAGCAACGGCCGGCGAAATGAGCAGTTCGAATGACTCAAATGAGTCGAGTTGGGGCGACAGGTGAACAAACGCTCAAAGAGCTAAAGAAAAAACCTGAAGCAGACAATGCCAAAGAGTTTTTACTTTCATTTGAAACGTGTTTCGACCACAGCCAAGGAGTTGTAACAACAGCAGCAGCAGTGGCACGTACAACAGCCACATCTCTTGGGGGTCGACTGCGGATTGAGCAACTTTTGGCCATTGAAAGTGAAACTGATCGAAATGATGAGGCGCCAAAGTTTCCTCTTCAAAAATAAAAAAGCACAAAATTAATGAAAACCGAGTGCACACCGTTAAGTGAGTGCATTTTGTGCTTAGGGCTTACCTGGCTTACCTGACAAATTGAACATTTGGAAAGCTGATTGCACCTGCAGCAAATTACAAATATGCAAATCTCAAATGAGGCCACACCCAAACACCCAACGCTAAACACCAATCAACACTTGCGGTCAGACACTGAGAGATGTAGATAAATGAGTAGTGTATGGCGTAGGTAGGCAAAGGGGGTGAGTAAGGGAAGGTAGCGGTGCAGAGGTAGCAGCCCTTGCTGCCAATTAATTGCAATTAATGGGAATCAACAGTAAATTATGCAAAAACTGTGGCCATTTGATGTACAAGATCAGCTGCCAGCGATAAATCCAGGTATTACTGTAGCATAGGGTTGGCAAACAGAGTTTGGTTGGATAAATAAAGCTCAGGTGAGTCAGTTGAACTGCGTTTTGTAGTAAATAT
This sequence comes from Drosophila acutilabella, assembly GCA_035046005.1. Taxonomy (NCBI): domain Eukaryota; kingdom Metazoa; phylum Arthropoda; class Insecta; order Diptera; family Drosophilidae; genus Drosophila; species Drosophila acutilabella. Next base: position 5,273,204 of record JAWNOK010000024.1, on the reverse strand, counting down.
ATTTAAAGTTATATTTTTTAAATTTATTTTATTTAATAAAAAATCTAAATTAATTTTCCTAAATTTTAGGAATAAGAAAAAAACTGTATTTAAACTGTTTAGGAAATATCTTTAACTGAATAAGCATTTGATGATTTCCATTCAACATTTTTCAATTAAATAAAAGTTTTTGAAGTGTTCTTATTAAAAAAACCTCATCAAATTATTTTCCGCAGTCAATTTAATAAATTAAAAGTCATTAAATTGTATATCTATTTTCTGTCTAACAAAAACGAGCGCCATTAAGTATTATGGAAGTCTATATCGTTTAATGGAAGTCTTTAAGTATTAAATTAATTTATAATTAAATAAAATTCTTAACAATATTAACAGTAATCTATTTAAAACAAAGAGAAGCAATCAATATAATTGAGTTAAAGACAAACAATTTATTTAAGACATTACTATAGCTAGTTGTTGGTCTTTAAAGATGCAAAGCAAGGGTTCTACAAGCCAACTTTATTCAGTTTTATTTTAAAGTCTTGTAGATTCCGTTTTCAAGCAAAAAGTTCATCATAAAGAACTAGTTACATTTTGGTGGACGAATGTCAGTGCTTAAAAGTTCCATGAACCAGTGAACTAAATTGCAGTTAATCATTCATCGATGGCTCACAACAAGTCTTGGCAGCTATTGGCCATTGGCGATTTGTCCAAGCATCGCGCGCTTTAATTTCCACTAGGTGCAATGACGGATATTGTGAAATTTCTGTTTGTAATTTGTATGGCAAAGTTTTATGTTGTTGTTGTTGTAGTTGTTGTTGTTGTTGTTGTTGCTGTTTGTCCGGTTGCTGTTTGCTGCTGTTTTGTGCGCGCAATTACTGAAATTGTGTGATTACTCATACGCCCGATATAACCGGCATGGTGAGTACGTCTGTGTCTCTGACTGCGACTACTTAAGTGCAGCAACAACAACTACCACTACTAATACTACTACCAACCAGCACGTTAAAGTAAAAGGTGTAGCCGCCATATTAGCGCAAAAAGTGTGCTTCAAATTGGCTGCGGGGAGGCCAATACTCTGTTTATGGCATACACACACACTTATCTCGCTCACTGTGCCTTGTCGTTGTGCAATTTTCTAGCCCGGTCAAAGTCAAACATCCACAAAATCAACGCCTCTCAATACGAATGCTCGGAAGAGTGTCACTCGACCTTTTGCTTACCAAACCATACAAAGAAATTATATTCACTTCAGCTCTGTACATAAAGACACACAGACAGACAGTTGGACGGACTAAGTTTAATAATATAACTACTACCCAGCTCTGTTTGTAATTTTTTTGGGTGCTTTCGGGGTGTGTAACCTTGACAAGCGCCGGAAATTAGCAAATGTTTCTGCTGGCGCCAAAATTGTGTAGTTGTTGCTGTTGTTTTTGCTTATTTTGTTTATGCACAAAATTAACAAAGTGTGAAAAGTTGGTAGAAGCCAAGACGAATTTAAACGTTTCGCAGAAACACTTTTCAATCAAAAGAAACTGCTAAAAGTTTTGTTACAAGTGAAACAAAGCTTAAACTAAACTTAAACGTAACTAAAAGTTTGAAACGGTTTTTGAAACTTTAGGCTATAAATGTCTTTAAACTACTTAAATCTGGCTAGTTTAAAGCTTGGCAATCATATTAAAGTAGTTAACTATAGGCTGTTAGTCACCACCCTACAAACACACACACCCATAGACCCACACACACACATAGAACACGAAGGGGAACGTGACTGAAGCTTGAGTGAAACGCAGAGATAAAATTCAAGCGTGACAGACAGTCACAGTCACAGCAGCAGCCAACAACTATTGGTAACTACTGTAACAACAACAACAAGCACAACAAATCGTGCCACACAAATTTCAAACGCCAAATGTTCTTGATTTCACAATTAAAAGGCTTAATTCAGTTGGCCAACAACTGCAACTGATATTCCCGGCCATAGGAAGAGGAAGAGCAAAACGCAAATAAAATTCATATTTTTTTTTTAAGTTTTTTGACAGCACATGATATATACAACTAGAGCAGCTACAACCACTGCAATTGGCTGAGTCATGCAGTTATAACGAATCGATTCTAAACATTTTTTGTAGCTGCCAATTTCGTGCTGATGTTGTTACCAATGCTGCTCTTGTTGTTGTTGTTGTCTTAACTTTGCCTTGTTGGTTTCTGCTTGGTTGCAATTTGAAGGGCCTCGTCATAATTTGTTTTTTACGCAGCTAGACAGCAAAAAAAAACTCTACTCTAATTGCAGTTAAAGTTAAACGCGCAATCGGATCTCAAGTATAAATTTAAGCTCTTGTGTTGCAAGAAGCAGCATCTCGGGTAATAGCCAAAAACGTACCAAGTGTGTTTTGCCCTAATGTGGAAGTGTCAAGGAAGCAACTGAGCTGTGCCTCAAAACAGGGGCAAAGTTTAATAAAAGCCCCCTCCAAAACAGCTTGAAACAAGCTATGACTTAAGAGTCTCAGAGACTTGTGTTTAATTTATGGGGATTATATAAAGTTTAATGTACGTTTTAATCAAATGCAGCAATTGTTTGAAATTCAATACTTCATTAACCTCTTTGGAGTGTAGGATACAAATTTATGTCAATAAATGTAGCGTATAATTTTAGACAACTTGATTTGGCTTTAAACCGTTCTAAAAACATGTTTAGTGACTTGTTTTAATTAAAGCTTAGATTACTGTAATTTAAGCACCGGCAGAAGCCAATAAACTTTTAAAATAACAAATAGTTATGACTAAAAAGGCATTGAATTAAAGTGGAAGAAACAAAGAAAAGCGAAGAGAAGTAGTGGAATGCAAGAAAGCTAAGCAAAAGGCAAGTGAAGAAATAATTACAAGAACTTTTTACGCCTGACCTTGACCATAATTTGTTGGCAAAGCTTTTTTTGTTTACCGTTTTTTTTTTTAGCTTTTTTTTTAGACAAAAGCTGAGCGTGCGTTTGTTTTTAATGAGTGTTGAATACGATTACACTCAACTGTATTTATGAGTGCTTGTTTTAATAACAATGCCATTTGTCGTCAACAAATGTGGGTGAGTGAGTGAGACAGTTAAACTCAGAGGGAGAGAACCGTTGCTCGCTTTAAATAGTTTTGTAATTTAATTAAAAATATGTATTTAAATGCCAATTACGCACAATACACAAATGACAATGAAATTGACTTCTTGACGGCCATTCATTTAATTCATTCAAGTGTCAAACCGAAACCGTTAACTGTCATTGTCTTAATCCAAGTTTGCCCCCCAAAAACCAAAGCATTGAATTGATTGATGAGCTAGTTATGGCTTGGCTTTAACCCACAAAAACGTGATTAATAAACGTGTATCTAACATTACAAGGTACTTACATCTGGCAGTGCCTGGCATATTGTGCTGGCCAATAGGAGCGTTGTGATTAGGCCCAGTATTGAGAACATTGTTTGCTGTCTATGAGTATTTATGTGTGCTTAACAAAACTAAAACTGTAATGAAATAAAGGTAGAAATAAATGGAGATAATAAAACAGAAATAAATAAATAAAAAATAAATTTTGTAATAATAAATAATATAATTAATAAATAAATATTATTAATTTAAATAAGCGAAAAAATGTATGTGACTTAAAATGACAAAAACTAAGTTGGAAAAAAAATATTTAAATAAAATTCATTGCTTAAATCAATATAATTTAGTTAAATAAATATTTAATATAAATTAAATAAATATAAAAATAAACTAAAAATGTACAAATAAATATAAATTAAATCTAATGATAATATTTTACTTATATTTGCTCTATAAGAGTTTTAATGGCATTAAATAAATATAAAAATCATATTTAATGCTTTAATAAATATAAAAATAATTTTATTTTAGGATTTAATTTTTATTCAATTTAATTCTAATTTAATTTGTATTATAGTTATTGTTATTAATTATAACTACATATATGTATATTTTTTTTATCAATTAAATAATACTCGCGACTGCTTTTAATTTGCGTAAATAAATGAATAAATAAAGTAATTACACAATAACTTTTACCAAAACTATTGGATTGCAAATATCAATAAAAAATATTAAATGAAAAATAAAATATATATATATTACAAATTTAAACATAATAATTACATTAAATAATAATTATGCATTTATATTTACTAAATTAGCGCTTAAATATATTTGTATAATTTGTTTTTATTGCAAATCTCGTGGAAAATGCATAACACGCAGTCAGTTTGGAGGCACAACTAAAAGTTCCCCCTCTTTCCCCCCTTCCCCCTTTTGGTCACGCTTAAATGGCCTTTATGGCTGTAAGCCAAGTTAGCAGTGGCATCCTCTGGCCGTTAAGAAACTGTTGCAACTTTAGAGCTGTGCTTGTACAAATTAATAATTAGTATTTATTGTAGAAAACCTACTTTTCTGGCCCGCTGGCTGTAATTAATTGTTGCGTAAGGCCAAGAAGTTACAGGCAGCTGACAACAACAACAACAAGAAAAACAGCTAAGAGCAGCCCTGCTGTTATTGTAGTTGTTGCTGTACATCCGTCCGGGCGTAAATGCCATCGAATGCGGCTAATTGTCAATAATGATGCAGCGATGCGTGGCAAGAGACGGCAGCATCCAACATTCAACATCGACATGGCCAGAGACCTTTGACAAACCAACTGAAAACAAACAAAACTGCCCAACAACAAAACCAACAGCAACAACAACAACAACAGTTGCTGCTGCTGTTGCAATTTAGCGTCTTACAACAATTTGCATGACATTTGTCTTTCTGTTAGTGCGCAGCCAACGGGGAGTGTTGGCCGGAATAGGGCACAAAAACGACATGCAACTTGCAGTTTCATTTTTTTGGCCAAATCAATTTTTTTAGGCCAATTCGCATGCAAATGTTGCTGCAACTTTCTATGCTTTATTTACTGTTGTTTTTTTTATAGCTTAATCTGCTGCAGTGACAACTAAGAATGCAATTTGGCAATCAACTGTGAATTTTCAATAAAGCTTAAAAGGGAGAAACCTGGCGTGAGTCTTTAAGACGATTAGACAGCAAGGAGAATGTATTTTAACCAAATTTTAGATTTAAACATTTTTAGATTTAAACATTTATATATTAGCTGTAGTAAAAAGTGATCTATTATTTTTGTATGAAATTCAAATGATAGTTTGGTATACAAAGAGTGGTCCGGTTTAAGTCAAATAAGTGACGTTTTGTTCTACAACTCTATGCCATTTCGAGGGTAATTTCATTAAACTTCTCTCATAGAACCCTTGGTCCTTATGGTCAAAAAACTGGAGCAACCTGTTGTAAACCATTTAAACATAAACTGCATCAGTTGCAGAGTACTAAAGCTCTGAAGTACTAAAATAATGGCTTACTTTTCACTACACCTTATATATTTTCTAAAATTTGCTCAATAATAAAATTTTAATTATAAAATTTTTATGTACAACAAATAAAAATTGTACCCCTTTTATATACAGATTTTATGCAGCTACATTAAATATTTTTATGTACAGCAAATAAACTCAAAAATCACTTACTAAACGCCCCTTTAAGGGGCGTAACTGCAACCGCAGCTGGGCACTGTCAAAACACCACAAAATTTACAGTTTTTCTTTGAAATTTCCCCAAACATGTAACACCAAAATTATTGACAGTTTCGGCCAAAATTTCAGCTTTAAACGGAAAGTGAAAAGTAAAGCAAAAAGCAGAGACACGTTCATTTTTGGAGGCGTGTTTCCGCTCAATGTGTTGAGATTGAATTAGTTTAAAGCCGACAACTAGTGTTTAAATGGACCTTTTTTCCTGCTGTTTTTTAGTGCAAGCAAAGCCCAGTTAAAGATGAAGACATTAATGGGTCACTTGAGGGTTAATAGCCGCCATGCAGATGTAATTAATCAAGTTGAACACGAAATTGTAGCTTAAAAGACTTGAAAATAAGCTAAAACTAAAGACTTAGGCAACGATTTTGCTGTCAGGAGCTATTAATTATGTATAGTAAATTAACAATATTTATCAAGCTAAGTAGAGATGAAGTAATAGGTATAAAATAACGATAGTGCGATAGATAAGGGTATGAAAGGGTGTGGAGTATTTAAAAATTAATAAAATAATCCAGTAGTAAGCTAACTTTACATAGATGTTTAATGCAGCAGTAATTAAAGTATTCATGTCGGACAATAATTAAAAATAAAATTCAAAGTTATGACTAAATAATGGCTTACAAAATGGAACTTACAAATTTCTAAGAATTTTTTCGAGCAGCTTTAGCAACTTGTTAAGTGTTTTGAACGCTACAAAGTCGTCTAAGTCGTTGTCAAGTTCAGTAAGCTTTTGGCCCTAAGGGCAAATGGCTTGTGCGGCATTTAATTGGCCCTCAAAACACACAAATGTAAGTTCAAAGCCAGCAAGTCAGCACTCACATCAAATTTTTTGGTAGATAACCTTGGGCAAGACTTTCACCTGAACGTAGCCGCAAACAATAGAAGACGAAAACTTTATATATATAAATTTATACATGTATAAAACATCATCAAAACGGAATTAATTCATCAAGGTGTCAAATGATGATGAATTTGGATTTCAAGCGACTGCAAACGAATGTCAACGAGCAGCCAAAGAGATAAGGAAATCGAGAAGCTACCGTATAGAGCAGAAAAAAGATAAAGAAATGGAGGGTAAGACGGGAGACGGCACGACTAGCAGATACCCAGTAGAGTCTAGCATACCCCAAAGCAAATTTAAATATTTATTTAATAGTCGCAAACGTGACGCGTTCATTTTGTTTGTCGCTAAACACGTATTTTACATAAATATTTAGTAAATACAGTTATGCGGCAAACGAAACCGAAATCGAAACAGAAATCAAAATTTGGAAAAAAAAATCCAAAAAAAAAAAAGCTAAAAGAAACTTGTTGCTGGCCATTTTGTCAATTTGATGTTTGCCGTTTGCATAATTAAGGTCGATTAGGGTTATTTCATATATATAAACATATATATACTTGTATGCAGATGATCATGAGCATGCTGATGATGATCAAATGAATCTTGAGCTCAAGGTTATGGTTATAACAGTGCCTGACAGTTGCAGTAAATCAGAGCTTTCTGAACTTGCTCAACTCACAATCAGAGCAGACTACACAGACTACTATATCTTGATATATATTTTCATGGCAAGTGTGTTTTTTTTTTTAGTTTTGTTTTTGTTTTAGAGTTTTTTTTGCTTGTTTTTAAACCGTCGCATCGCGTGTCTGACCAGCTGTACAATTATGTAATAGACTTCAAACAGACAACAGCTTTCCCAGTTGGAGTTAGCCGTTTGTTTGTTGCAGCAATTAAGCTTTTGAGGAGTCCCCAAAAAATATTTAAGAGCCGTCACCAAAACAGAAGCGACGAACAGTTGAAACACATTTCGGCGGGCCAAAAGTGTGGAATTATGCCAAAAAGCATTGAAAGAGAGTCAGCAACACGCAACGGCAGCAGCGGCTGGTGGTGTGGACAGTTGGCATGAGGGGGGCATTCAGCCAATAAAGCAAGTTGCATTGTCAGCTTCCGCATAATTATGGCAACACAAGCACACACATATATTTTGTACAGTGTACGAGACTGTCTTTTATTTTGTTTTTGGGCTTTATCTGTTGCATTTTGTTTATTGTCTGCTTATGGGAATTTTTGATGGCTTTTTGCTTTTAGCTTTTCGCTTGCGGCTTTTGCCACTTAACTGTCTTTTGGTCATTGTCTCTGTTATTTTTTGCTTTCTTCACTTCACTTTACCAATTCGCTGACACAAGAGCGCGTCTTAAACTGAGGGCGTCAGCGTTTTGCTTGAATTGACATTGACAGCTGAGCGGAGCTATAACCATAACCATAGCCAACTGTCTGTTGGCCATCTGCTGTCAGCTGTACGCCTCGCACTCCCCCTCTCTCGCTCTCCCTCTCTCTCACTCTCAGCTGTCGTCGGCTTTATGCTGATATCATCGCACCTGTGCACTGGCGGCTACTTAGTTGCCTATTTCTGCATTTTACTTGATAATGAACTTATTTTATTTACCTATTTTATTTTTTTTTACCACTTTTTGCTTAGCTGTGCGAAATGCCTTTGGGCCATTTGCCTTAGCCGACAAACAGGGCGCATGAGTAATGGACTTTGCTGCAGCTTTTGATCGGTTAAGTAATGATTACGACTGAAGTTTTTAGTTCAACACATCAGATGATGGTGTTTACCTCTACTTTTTTTTGTATAGAGAGTTATATAATGGTTTAAGGCAATTGAATACTGTAATCACCAGCTTTAAAAATAAAAAAGGTATTGAAAGGCGCACAGAGGAAGTGTTTGAAATATTTGCAAATAAAAAATTAATTTAATTAGCTTGGCTGCGTTTGGAACTCAACTTTTCAGAGTGTTATAAATATTAATTAAATGTGTGCTATTTTATTTTAAGCATATAAATATCTGAAAAACCTTCAGCGACTGTTTTTCATACAATACTTCCATTCTATTAATGCATTTTAATTTAATAATAAAACATTTATATTGCCAAATATATTGCAAGCCATAAATATCAGTGAGCAGCTACTTTCCATAGAGTTTACCACTGATTTTCTCATCCTTCTTGTGCAAGACTCATAAATATAAATGAAAAGACCTTCGGTAACAGTTGTACAGTTTTTCACATCCTTATCCAGTTGAAAAGACATGTAAAAGCAGCTGCTCTGCTGTTATCGCTATACAAATGCCATAACTCCCACACAAATCACAACTTAATCTAGTTTGGAGCATAACAAACTGACATAACAGAGTTCAACTGTGAACGTTTTGCAAACCAAACGAAAAACTGAATCAAAAAAGCAAAGCAAACGAAATTAACAAAAAGATAATAAATCTGATTTCTTAGTTTACAAGTTGCAGATTTTAGCAGGTTGCAGGTGATGACGGAAAGGATTACGTAAAATGTCTGTGACCTGAACTCTTTGCATTTGCTTAACATTTGTGTAGGTGTGTAGTTGTCTGTGTGTGTGTGTGTGTGTAAGGGCGCACATTTTCCATTGTTTTCTAGCCGAAACAATAGATCATTGGGAACTTGCACCTTGAATGTGTGTTGAAGACACGTTAATACCCAACGTGGCTAAGAAAAAAAAACAGCTGTGCAAATGTTTCTTACCCAAAAAAAAGCCACTTAAATACCAAAACATTATTTCGTATTGAAATGACTCAAGCAGAGAATAATTCCAATCATTTGAGCACAACAAAAATTTAAAATTTCTATAAAAAACGTGGAATTTTAAAAACCATATTTGCAGCTTGATAAATTAGCTGCAAGACCATCAATTATTTAGCATTTAAATTCATACGAGTTGCGTGAGAATCGTGCACGACACGCTGCGTATACGTAACGCGTAACCACAAACATAAAAATTCAATAAAAATTTAATAAATATTTGTTTGTTAAATAGCCACATTATTTTTTGGTTTCGGAACTGCCATTAAAATCAGTAAACACACGCAAAAAAGAAATAGAGAGAAGCGAAAAATGGCAAACAATAATAACAAGAAATAAATAAATATTATTGCGTATACGTAATGTGTGCAGTTAATTAAATAAAAGATGCGCATCAAAGCAGACAGCGCAAAGAAACTTAAAAGAAATGCCAGCGAATATATAGCAAATTAAACACACATACATAAATTATTTATTTATTTATTATTTCAGTGGCCATAGAATGAGCAGCAACAACAGCAATAAAAGCGGAGCAGAAAACAAAACACAGAAGAAAAAAAACTGCAAAATGATTTCGGAATTAAAATTATTCGCTGCAGCTGCAATTGTTGTTGTTGTTGTTGCTTTTGTTATAATTTTCCAGCTGTTGTTACAACATGCAACAGGCAATACAACAACAACAACAACAACAACTACATAACTTGTAGATTGCGTGCAGCATTGCGGTCGCCGTTGCCGTCGTCGTCGTCGCCTGTCGGAAAAACTGCAGACCGCAAAATGAAAGTGAAATTGAAATTGAAATTGAAGAAGTCGTCAAAAAAGCGCAGTGCGAACGACGTCTCAAACTATTATGCAGCAATCATAATGTTTAAAAACTACAACACTCCTGACATTTGTTTATTGCCATTTTCAACCGATTGAATCTATTTAGCACAACGGGAAGTTCAGCCAAACTAACAATTATAAACATAATAACTATAAGCCATTAAAATTATTTTAATTTTCTATTTAATTACTTTAATTACTTGGCCAAAAGAGCTTTGAAAAAAGGGAATGTTCGATTCGCCTTTGAAAATTTGCATGAAAATATTGTGTAAAGTCTGAAAACGTTACAAACATTGATACGCACATTAACGGCAGCAGCAACAACTGAAAAACTATTTATTAAATGTTGGAAAAAATGCAATTAAATACAACACACACTCACATACAGTGAGACAGCGTTAAAGCCACACAGACAGTGAGACAAACAAACAGGTTACTCGAGTTTCTTCTTCGTTGTCAATGAAAAGGCAGCGACTGAATAACAACAACAATAAGAAACTAAATAAATAAAATAAATAAATAACAAAATAAAAGATGAATTAAAAAAGTGGACACTGGCGTCGAACTGATGAACGATTCATTGAATTCACAGCTGACAAGGTTTCGATAAAAAGCGAGAGAGAGAGAGAGGGAGATGAAAGAGCGTTAGTGTCTCTGAGGCGTTGTTGTATTGTCCCATAGAATTCGAATGCATAGAAAGTTGCAAATCTACTGTAACAGTCTGATTGAAGCTCAGATCATTATGCATATATATATATAGCTAGGTATATATAGCTTTAAAGCTAGCTGAATGTGCAGCTCAAAGCTCGCTCTCTCTCTGTCTCTTGATTGCTATTGCACTCTCGCTCTTTGTCTCTCTTTGTCTGTCTTTCACTGGGCTTTGTTGCAATACACGAGCTGCAATAATTGCAACAATAACAGCGAGGAGAGCAGCGCAAAGCGTATCAGGCAATAATAACTGTAGCAATATTACAAAATCGCTGCGATCGAAGCCTGAAACGCGGCCCAAAAGACCAGCAACAAAAGCAACAATAAGTTAATAATATGTACAGCCAAAAACCCCACCAAAAACAACAACAGCTTTTTATATGCAGTTAAAGCCAAGTACAAAAACTAAAATAAAATTAAATAAATTCAAATGTCGCAAACCAGAAACAAGCCCATTTTCTTGCTTTTGTTTTAAATTTATGTTTATTTCTGCGACGATTTGATAATTTAGCAATTAACAACTTTTGCATATTAATTGTACAAATTTAGTTTGCAGCGTGTGAAGGCTTTAATTAATGAAACTTGTCTGCAAATTAGTAAAAGACCACGAATTTCATACGAACTATGGTTAAATCATATTTTTTATGGCCAACAAGCAGACAAGCTGTCTAAAAGAACCGCCAGAGAAAACTCTGTTGATCATGTGTTTCCAAGCTGAGCCTAACTAAAACTTAATTTTAAAACTACTTTTAACTAATAAAAAAGTTTATTTAAAATATTTTTCTTTAGCTTACCTAAGTCCGTAATAATTTCTTATTTTAGCTGCGTCCCCTACAAAAGGGTATGCAAAAATCCGTTAACAGAACTGGCTCAAATTAATGCAGCACTTGAAAATGCTCCCCGTTTGTTTAAATTTCTAGCGTACAGCGGCGTAGACCGTTATGATCGGTTTGTGTTTGATCCTACGCTGTGATGCGTTCTAAACTCTGTTTGAAAACTGCTTAGCGACGATAGCAAATACCGATAACGATAGGCCAAACGATAGCCAACGACGCGGCGATTACTGGACAACAGAGCACAGAACACGGCACACGGTACACACAAGAACCCACAACGCGAACGGAAAGAAAGACGAACAGCGATTAAACTGCAGGCGGGCAGTACGCTAAGATTAAATACGGCGTGAAATTTGCTAAACAGGCGAATTTTGTTGTTGTTGTCAACGAAATTTATATTTCACTCATTTCATTTCATTTCATTTCATTGTGATTGTAATTGTATTGCTTTTATTATTTCTTAACCTTCTGTGGGCTCAGAACACGAAAAAACATAAACAATAAAAAGCGCGGCGGCGACGCAGCAGCAGCGACGTTGGCAGCAGCAGCGACAGTGACGGCAAAAAATGGCAGACTGTCAGACTGTTGGGTGCGAGCGGGATGGCAATTAAAATGGAGATTACTAAAAGGCAGATTCACTTTTAACTTTTTTTTTGCTCTTCTCTTTTATTTTGCTTTGTTTTGCTGCTTTTTACTCATTTTATATTTTTTTTGCTTGCTGCGATTACGAAAACGTTGAGTTGAGAGATTGCGAATTGAGCTTAAATCAATTGGAGCTGAAGCTGCTGCCTTTTTTATTATTTCTTTTTCCCTTTTTTTGTTTCACTTTTCTTTGCCACTGCACTGAATAGAACTTAAAGGCAGCCTTACATAAGCAGTGGCTCTTATGCTAACTACCTGTTTAGTTAGTTGGTTTTTTTTTTGTTTAATTTTGTTAACTGTTGTTTAATTTGTTGCTAGTTGGCAGCTTGGCAGTTTGGTCTGTTTCGCGTCTGCGTGCCGTTTTTGTGGCCGTCTACGGAAACTGGTCGGCGCACACTAAAGTTAACGTTCGCTTGGGCAGCGCTGCGCAGTCCAAAAAATATAGCGCACAACGATCGGGCCAACAACAAAACACAGACGCGCAAGCGAGACAGACAAACAAGCTTTGGCCCAAACTGCTTAGGCCAAAAAAAAAGCTAGTCTCGACAAACTTAAAGCCAAAGCCATTGCTTTAAAGTTGCCTTGAAAGCTTCCAATGAAAGCGAAAACGCAAGCGAAGCAACAACAAAAGCGGAGAGACAAAAACAACAACAACAACAACAAAGCGTGTAAAACACTTGCATTTTTCATAGTAGTTTCGACTCAAGTGGCGCAGCTTTTCGAGTGAAACTTTGAGTGAGTTTTTTATACGCTCCCGCTCTCGCTCTCCCGCTCTCTTCTGCTGCTGCGCTCTCTGCTCACTGCGCTCTGCGTTGAATGACTTTTCGAGCGCTTTTGTTGTTGCTGAAAAGCATTTGATTAATGTTGTATAGATTTGCTTAAATTAATCACATTTCGTGTAATCTTCACTAAATGCTAATTTCTTAACAAGAAAACACAAAACAGACTTTAGTTAATTACTCAGTTGATGAAAAATCAAATGAGTTTAGAATGTGTCATTGACAGCAATGCACATTTTACATTCAGGAAGCTGTTAGATAATCAACAAGTGTTACTGCCACTCCCAGCGCTTCTCTTACCCCTTTACGCCCACTCAACGCTTAACTTATCAATTTTTGACAGCAAAAAAAACATAATGCAAATTTTCGTATTTGTGTTGAAGCCACAAAAGTGCAGTCGAAGTTCATTGATTTGTATTTGCATTGTTAAATTTCACGAGTTTAGGTTACTGTGGTGCATTTCATTTTTGACTCCCCCATATTAATAATATACACATAAATTAAACAGAACAATCGAAGTCGTTCCAATTAAAAGGTAATTGTCACACATTGAGATAGCTATATCGAATCAGTATCTGAATCAGATTTTCAAGTGTTTTCACTGTGTGGATGCTGTAGGGCGTGCGAGTACAGTGAACCCCCAATAATAAGACCTGCAGTCGGTCAATTGGTTGAAATGGCAATGAACCAAACATTTAAAAGGATATAAATATTAATATGACTCAACGTTGACTAACTGAGTAACTGATTAACTGACGTAGCTTCTCGTGAACGCATTTCATACCCTGGAGACTCCAAACTGTCGAGTGTAGACCGTTAACACCAGCTAACCTCAATAGGCAATTCCAATTCCAAGTCTTATATAAGCTTGGCTATAGATTGAAATCTTCAGTGGATCGGTGTCATTACACGTGTTTGCTTCGCTGCTTTAGCTTTTTTCAAGCGACATTTAGCTCCAACTGCGATTGAAATCTATTAATGAGCTGTGATATTTTCTTTAAATCCCCTTCGCCCCCTCGAAAAGTATTTCGATACGACAACAGGTTTCATTTCATGGGTCGTTGGATACTACAAAGTCTCTCGGAGTCTCGGAATCTCAGTTTGAACTCATTACTTTTATGTGGATTTCGTGTTAATTGCCTTTGCATTTGTTTACATTGTCTTAAATTTGTTGTTTTTATGAGTATTGGCACTTTTTTGTCTGCTTTCTCACAGTCTCATCTCGTTGTCTTTGCCATTACTAAAAGTTATTGGATTTAGCTTAATTTCAATTGGTATCAATTACTGCATTCCCTGATTGGTTTCTGTTCCCAAAATATTATTGAATTTTAAGCCTCAGCAAAGAATTGCTTAACAGCTTAAATCATTTTCATTTACCAAAGGCTTTTAACAAAATTAATATTTTTTTAAGAATTTTTTTTAAGCGACTGCAGCAATTGTATTGGCAATTATTATTAAATTAATGTATATACATTTTATTAAGTCAACTGTTGTTTCATTAACCAACAAATGTCATTCAATATTAAAAAAAATCTTATTTAATTTATAAAAACAAACTGCTAAAATTTAATTTTTTTTATACTCACAAAAATCATTTATTATTAAACAAATTTTTATGTTATTTATTTATTTAACTGCTGGAATTATATATTATTTAATTTTCATTTTAAACTCCCAAGTGGCCTTTAATATTATTAATATTAATATTTATTAAATTGTTATACAAATTATATATAATTTATATTTTATTTTATATTAAATAACACCCTCGATTGTCACTCAATTTTGCACAAATAAATGTTAAATTTATTAAACTAATTGCTCGAATTAAATCATATTTTTAATGGCCATAAAAAAAAAAATTTAATAATAAATTAATTCATCTATAAATTTTTTTAACTAACGGCGTGTTTTCTTTAAATAAGCTCAAAAGTCATTCAATAAATTTAAATAAAATTAATTGAATTAAATTTAAAAAACTTTTTAGCTGTAACTGTCTTATTTTTAAATCAACAACTGTCTTTCAATACTTTAAAGTAAACCCTCGCTTATTATGTAACTCACTTCTGTCTGCTGATTCCCTTAGCTTATGAACTCTTCCTCTGACTCACAATTTATCCATGTCAGTGAAAAGGTCAATGTCAACTGACCCGCATCGTCAATTGCCCAATAACTGAGACAAACTGTGGAATTATTGAACATATTTTATCTACCAACTCATAAGCTGCATGTCGTTAATGGTAAATTGTCGTTTTATGAGGCGTCAAAATGTAGTTAAGCATATATAAAAAAAAACCAGGTAAAAAATATGTATGCATAAATGTAAATATAAAATATTTATGGCAATTTGAAATAGCTATGTACCATAAAAGCAGGAAAAAATAAACAAAGAAAATCAATAAAGATTTGCATAATATTGGAATTGGAATTGGAATCGAGATTGGGATTGGGAATGGAAATTGGAAGCGATCAATGAAGAAAAAGAAAGAAAAAGAAACAAATAAAAAACCGCCAACGAAATTTACGAAATTGTCAACGGTCGCAATCTTGGGTCATTTTTAAATGATGTAATAAATATACAAAAATATATATAGGTAAGCAGCGACTAATCAGGTTTTCAACTCCAAGCAAAAATTGTAACATAAATATGAATTTGAAATAAAACCAAAGCATTAAAGTCAAACTGAAGAAATGTGCATAAAATTAAAGTTTTTAAGTGTAAGCCGAAAATCTATTGGCTCGAAACTGAAACTGAAACTTAAAAATTTCAACGACAACAAGTTGAAAATTGCAGCACTTTAAGCAAAAAGAAATATATTGAAGCAAAATCGATTATTTTATAAGCATTATTGGCGTTATTATTATTATGTCAGACCAACTGGCTACCCGTTAAAAATTCCCAAATGCTTCAAGACCCACAGAGACCACCGAGACCGTTGTGGTTGCTGCACGGCTCCAGCGACCCATAAACTGAAACTAAATCCCTCTCTTTCACTGCCTCTCACGCTGTCTCACTCGCTCTTAGCTATTACGGTTATTGTGGCTTATTGAGTCTGTGTTTTGGCTTTTGTTTTGTTTGATTCAAACAACAAAAAATCTATAAATATTCATAAGTTATCACACATGTCTTTTTAACTGGCTCCCGAATTGTGCAAGGAAAATAAACACAATCTAGTTAGTTAGTAGCTCTGGCCTACTAAAAATAAACAAAGCTTTTACAGTTGTATACAATTTAGTTTGACTTTAAAATTACACCCACATTTTTAGGCTGAATTCAATCAAAGATTAGGAAATTTTATATGATTTCAGCTTATGAGATAAAATATTTATCATATCGGTGTTATATTATTACACATGAGGAATTCCGGAAGTAATACTTACAATTTTCACCTCAAGAGCAAATTTCGCACATTTTGATCCACAAGTTCATTGCCATGATGAGTTTTAAGATAATTCAATTGATGAGCCGTCAATTAATAACAATATCGATATGATTAAAACAATTGACGCTGATGATTCGGTAGCAACTTCCTGCAGCTTGGCAAAACAAAATTCCGTTGCTGCCAATGGCCTATAAATTAATTAAGCAAAGCAATTACAAAGTGTGAATCATTTGGGGAGAGGAGTGTGTGGGGGCGTGTGGGTACATCTGTCATTTTGGCGAGAAACCAATTAGTTAATGAGAAAAACAGAACATTTATTGTGAGCCAAACTAAGCAAATAATTTGTCATGCTGAAAGGCTGATTAATTGCTCGAAGGAAACAAAAGACTGAAGCAACGAACTTGCAACGCGCACACGCTGCGTCTGCGTCTGGGACTGCGACTGCAATTTGAATGAATAAGCTTAGCAGAGTATTAACCAAAAGTAGCAACAAAAAAAATTGTTTAAAACGTTTAAGAAAAAAAACTGATGCAATTAACACTCTATTAATCTTGATCAGAGTGCAAACAATTTTATTTATTTATAAAATTAATTTTTATATATAAAATGCAGTATAAAAAGTATGAGAACTCATAGTAAAACAAAAAGTAAATAAAGAATTACAGTTTTTTATTATAAAATATATATTTAAAATATTTATTATTTAAATCATTTTTTTTTAGAATTTAATATAAAGCATTTTTTATTAAACACAAATTATAAAGAAAATATTTTAAAGAAAATAATAGTTTAAAATGCGTAAATATTTTTAACAGAAGTTCCAGATATTAAGGAATTAACATACATAAATATATTGTTTAGATTCAACTTGATAGATGACCAAATACCATATTTAATTCATAAAGTAAAAACCAGAATGTAAATTAGTTATTAAGAATTCAATTTAAAGACTTTAAACCACTTAAAAAAATACTCAATGCATTAAAATAAAATAGATATATTTATATTTTAAAATTTTTTAGACACAAACTTTAAAGAATAAAATAGTTGACTGCTTCAGTAAGTAAAATTAACTCTTTAGCTGTCAGAATTTGAGCACTAATTAATTAAAATATTAAGGGACTTTAATTTGAAAAGATATAGCGCTTATAATATGGGTTAAAGCATAACAAATATACCCCAATAAAGTCAATAACTTGAAATATCAGTTCCTTAGCCTTAAAGTGAATTTTTGTTGTGCTTCTCAGAAAACTTTTTGAATGTTTCGTGGCTCTGATTTCCTTCGATTTGGATTAATCAGCGATAAAGCGCTCATCGACGCCTTTAAAAACATTGCGTGAAAATTACAATAAATATATTTAAATACACAATAATTTGTTGTGTAAAGTATAAAAAAAAAATAAAAACAAAATTGTTAATGGGCTTTTCGTCTTTAGCTGTTAATTGCAGCTCATTAATTTTGCATGTGAAATTAATTGGCAACGTTTATGCATTGTTATTGGCATTTGTTGTTGTTGTTGAAGTTATTACTTCCTAGGCAATCGGTATGAAACATATCGCCTGTCAGACGTCGTTTCAATAACATCAAATGAAAATAATATAACATTTTGTGGGACTCAGCGAAAAATCACAAGCACTCGACTCGTTTTGGAGTTCAAGTTTTTGCAATTGACCCACAAATTCATTATGCATGCAAAGATTTATAATTGAATTTGTATATCGCCTTTTACATTTGACGTATACGTAATTTTGTATTGTCTAACTGTCCCAAACTGTCCAATAGTCCGACAGTCCAACAGTCCGACAGTCCAACAGTCTGACGTTTTTTTTTTATTTTTTATTTCCGTCAACATTTCAGCTATATTAGATACAATTACAATTAATATTCGTTTCAATTTTGAATAGGCAATGTTGAAAGGTCTTCGATTTGAATGGGATATATTGTGTCTTGGAGTTGATGGGTTTTTAATGCCTACGCAAATGTCATGAGCGATCATTTGCAGGGTCGCTCTCAAGCCATTTCAAAGATTAGATTAACAATTATATCACCTCAAGGGATTACTCCAAACTTGTACTGCAAACCAACACATAAACTAATTAAATTCAACTCATTTATAAAGTTCTTTGAAAGTTATACAATGACCCGATACAGTGACCCAAACAACACACATTATTACAGCATATTTGTGGTCAGGCAAGAAATGCACTCAAAACAATGTAAATCAAGTTTTGAAATAAGTTTATTGGTCCCAAAGTTACATGTATTCGATTAATTGAAATGTATTTACGCGTTTAAACATACAGATAAGGCGATAAAATATAATTAATTTTATTTATTTTCTTACTATCGGAACTCTGTGATGCTAAAAAATACCTTTAGCAGCACTTGCTCCACGTGATTGTAGCTGAATGTGGAGTATATAGCGTATTCCCCACTGGGAAGAGGTATCAGATCCAAGGCCTTGACGGGAAATCTAAAGTGCTCTAAGCTCAGTTCGTCCTGAAAGTTTGAAATAAGTTGTTGACTGATTGATTGACCAATTGATTGAGCAAATGATGGTATGATTCAAAATTACTGTTTGATAAACAGTGATTGATACAAAGATTGAATGATTGAACCTGTGATTAAGCAATTAATTCAGCAAAGTACATTGAGTGAAAGATAAGCAGTGATAAAGTGATTGATAAAGTGATTGATTGATTGAAACTGTGATTGAGCAATTTATACAGCAAAGTCCATAATTGACTGAGCTATTGATTGACAGACTGGTTGTTGATTGAACAATAAAGGATGGCAGCGATTTAAAATATACTGTTGGTGAATAACATGATTGTTTGATTGAAACTTTGATTGAGCAATTAATATAGTAAAGTCGCTAATTGCATGACAAATGTGAATTGCTGATTGATTAATTAAGTTCCTTTTCATATTGATTGATTGACCAATATTTACATTAGTAAATAAATTGATGGACTGACGACTGCTACAGATATTTGATTGAATAGTATGTGAAATGTTTGTTGTGAGTGGGATTGATTGCATGACTGATTGAAAGATTTCCACTAATCGAATAAAAATTTGATAATGTTTAGTAAAGTGATTCAGTAATTGATTAAATGTCCCATTTACCGTTTAGTTCTTGATTGATAGCACTGAATTGATGGATTGCTTAACTTACTGATTGAGGGATTTGCTAAACACTTTTACTTACCGGCAAAGGACATTTGTTGACGTTCGTGTGATTGGCGAAACTGTTAAAAACGATATTAACAAACGGATTATTGCGTCTGTGCAGATATTCGCACAAATCGGAATGCTTGACGTCATATAGAAAGGGTTTGTAGCCACTGGCTCGTTTAAGCAGTTGTATTCGCATCTGAAATAATAGTAAACACAATCTTATATATATTTTTACATCATAGTAGACCTATCATTGTATTCAAAAGCACTAAAATATTAAACTTGAAATTGTAGAACTTACAAATACTAGAAAAAATTCTAATCGTGTCTCTAAGAAACTTAAGAATTAATATCGAAATTATTAAACATGTGTTTCTTTAGCGTTGTAACGCGATTTCTGATCATCGTGTTTGGGATATTGAGACCAGCGCGATGCACACAATTGGCACTGGACGATATGGAGCTGGCCTCTTGGGGCAAATACTGGATTGTCTACGCATCTTTGGTGTGTCTAGAGCTAGTTGGTGATACATTCTTCGCCTGGATGCCGCTGTATGTGGAGGTCAAGCTACTGATTGTGCTGTGGTTGATTGTATCAGCGCCCCAGGCCAGTGTCTGGGTCTTTGATACGATCCTCAATCCGCTGCTGAATCAGCATATGCCTAAGGTCGATAATTTTCTGCTGCACGGCAAACGCAATTTTCTGGTTGATACCCTAAGCTATACATCCCTGTTCTGCAAACAGACTGTCAATGCCTTTCTGCCGCTCATTTCGAAGCTTTGGAAGAAGAAATCTAACAACATTCAAGCCGAAGATTCCATGACAAAGCTTAAAACGAATGAAGAATCGGTTCTAATGCACCCACAAATGCAACCGATTGTAGAAGCCTTGTCCACTTCTTATTCCAGTCACTACTACGATACACATGCAGAAGAAGATGCCTATGAAGTGACCTATCCATCAAACAGCAGTCAGTCACAGTCACACTCACAACTACAGGGATTGCAGCGCAAGAAGAATTCCTCAAAGCAGTCACTGCCAGAGCTGGCCAAGAAGATAGCGAATCAATTGAGCAATTCACCAGCAGCACTACGAACCAAGCGAAAACATTACGTATACGACCAACAGTTCGAGGACACAACTCTGAAGAGCGATCCTTTGGATATCGAGGAATCGCTACAAGCTCCGCACATTTCCGTCGAACGCTCAAATCGTTCTTCTCGCAGGGAACAGCAACGTTTCCTATAAACTTTTTCACTCATCTTAAATACGTATAAATTCTCTGTTATGCGATTCTTTGCACATTTCTCAAGGAGAAACTATTGTAGAAGATTTCGCCATTTAATAAATGTCAATCGTGTTTAAATCTGTATAAATTAAATTATTTTAAAAGTAATTGTTTTAAACTCGAGTATTTCAAGTATCAAATCAAATCATTGATCGACAAATTCAATCGTAATATCAGTTATTGTTATTACCCCATACAAGCATTTTAAATATTTATCTTTATACATAAATAAAAATACACACTCCATATAAACAAAACATAAATTTCATTGACTATTGAACTTTCGAGTTTAAATCAAAGTTCATTACGTTTTAAATTCTGTTGCCAAATATTGCACAATTCACAAATTTGAATTGGATATACATTTATATGTATAAGTAAAGTGAGCTTTATAACTGATCAATTTAAAATTTGAGGTTTTAGGTAAATAATTGGAATAATTATATATGCCGAAAATGGAAATTGCTCCAACAAAAAAATATATAAATTAGTTTCCGATTTAAAGATTGCTGTCTGAAATTGTTGTGGATACGAATTTGGAGCGAAATCAAACTGCGGAACAATCTAAACACATAATTTATACGAATTTAAGTGCAGATCGAACGTATATAGCAGATAGATAGATAATTTCTAGTAATTCGGTACACACTGAGAACTCACCGCAATTGGTTTCTTGAGGATCTGTAAGATTTTAATCCGCACACTCATTTCGGCCACATCGCGTTTGATCGCATACAGGCGACAGGCGGTAAAAGCGGTAACATTGCTGTCCTGGCTAACACACTGGACATTTGTAAACTTGGCCAGTCCGTTGATCTAAGGAATAAGATTCCATTAATGATCGCCTTTTCGTTTAATTATATAAACCTCACTTGCCTGCACAATTTCTCCAAGCACGACGAGTTGCACTATGAACCAGATCAGCGGCATTATCTTCATGCTCTTGGTATAAATATACATACAATTCTTGCGCGAGGAGTACCAAATAGAACACGTATGGCTGTTTACTGATTTTTTGGAAAATATTTTATACTACACAGGCAGTTAATACACGCAAACACTGTACTTAATTGAACTGCAATTTTGTATATTATCATAATTACTCAGCAATTATATTGAAATTTGAAAAACATTAAATCGGCGCACATGTTTAATGAAAAGACAAGTTTTCAGACCAATCGATCTGTTTTGTTGGCCGCTTTGTAACACTTAGCTTAGTACTAAATTTGTTAGGTGTAACATAGGTGAGTGTGGTTGTGTTTTATTTTGTATCTATGGAAATGTTCATATCTAATCGCTGGCATCATCCTCATCATCATCATCTTCATTACTATCATCGGTATCATCCTCGGTGGCTTCAGCTTCGCTTTCACTCTCCTTGGCCTTCTTTTTGTCAGATCCCTCGCTGGACTTGGATTTCTTTTTAGCTGGCTCACTGGCTGACTTTTTGGCCTCCTCGGAACTGGTGGAATCATCGTCGGATATGTATTCCTTGCTCTTGAAACTACCCGATGTGTTTGCCTTTTTCGCTGGTGACGGCTCCGATTTGCGTTTCTTAACCGACTTTTTGTTGTTATTATTGTGACCCTCATCGTCGCTACCATCGGCATCTGCGCCTGGTTTGTAGTTACGCATCTCGTCGTGATAGCGTTGCTTATCCTTGTTGGCTGCTTCCTCCCACTTGGACTTATCCTTCAGCTCTCGCCACATCTCGCCACCCTTTTTCGCGATTTCCGTGACCTTAATGCCCGGATTATCACGCTTGATCTGTTCCCGTGTATCGTTTAACCACAACATGAAGGCTGATGTCGCACGTTTCGGTTTATTGCTGTCTTTCTTCTTGGTGGGTTTTTTCTAAAGTCGAAGAAAATAAAAATTAATTGGAATTTTAAAGTGTTTGCTTGGCTTAACTTACCGTGCGCTCCTTTTCCTTGTGTTTCTTCTCCTTTTTCTCCTTCTTTTCGCGTTTCTTTTCCTTGTGTTTCTTTTTGGATGAGCCAGAATCATCACCTCCTCCTCCACCACCACCGCCGCTAGCATCGCTGTCATCATCCGAATCGCTTTGCACGTTGCTGTCGTACTCTTCGGCCACATCCGATTCATTCTCGTTGGGTTTGAAATCCTCATCGGTGGACTCCTCATCTGAATCATCACCGTCATCATCATCCTCCTCCTTTTCTCGTGCCTCGGCCTTAAGTCTGGCAAGATAGGCATCCGGCTCGTTCTCATTGTCTGAGTCACCAAAGTCGACATCCTTGTAGCCACTCTTATCCTTGCCCATGTTGCTCACATGCAACTTCTTCTGTGTAATGAAGTCAAATAATTTGGCGTACTCTTCCTTCTCAATGGAGGAGAATATGTGAACAGTGCCATTCTTAAGAGTCACCTCGAAGTCAAAGGAACGCGTTGAGCCTCCACTACGGGCAAAATTCACCGAGCTTATCTCTTCGAAGCGTATGTGCAGCGGTGGCTTGTGAATGTAGATGAAACCACGCTCCAGTGGGTACAGATAGCCAGCGGCAGCTTTGAATGAGCAGCCAACGGCAGCTGTACCGGAATGACCTATGAAATTACCTGGTCCAGTAATTTTACGTCCAATGAGCACCTTCATTACTTTGCCCATTACCTCGTAGACGGGGCCGGACAGTTCCTTCTCTAGTTTGCCTTCGTACTTGTCACGCAGCTCTGCCTCGCTGAAGGGCAGCTCAATGGTCGTCTCCTCATCAGGAGCAAACAACAGCACCAGGTAGTGATAACGCGTCTGGCCCTGCTTAATGGGCGGATCCAGTGAGAGTACAAAGAACATTTGACGACTGTCCTTGTGTGGCAACATGAACAGTCGCAGCACGGAGTCCATGGGAATCTTGTAATCAAAAGTTTTGCCGTGTAACTGGAAGAAGGTCGAGAATATTTTGATATCGTAGCGACCTCGTGGAGTTAGTATATGAATTTCACGGAATATGGCAATAGATTCTCCTGATGCCGATATAACCGATGCTTTGTTCATCACGTTCTGATGGAACTTATCCACTGGATCCTCTTCTGCGGATTCTACAGCCGGAATGTGAAATCGCATCTCTAATAAACCCACAGGTGCGTCATCATTCTGATGGAATTCCAGTGTCACTTCGTTCTTTCCAGTGACGCACTGTGATACATGGGACAGGGGCACCTCAAAGATGGTCTTGGTATCCTTGTCAAAGCTCAGCACAGATCCCATGAAGCGTGCCGTGCCCCAATTCCAGCCCTTGACGCACATCTCCTTCTCTACCATATCCTGGGAGTAGGCCTCTTTGATGTACTTCCCTAGTTTCTCATGCTCGCTGTCGCGGAATCCACTGAATCGATGAAGTGCTCCACTTTTTGTGAAAATTCGCAGGCCCCATGTTCCCACAAACTTTTGAGCATTTATCAGATCAATGTCATCTGCAGCAATCTGCTCAACTTTGCCCGTTTTGTTGTTTTTAAAGATGATATTCTGCTCTGTCAGCTTTAGGCGTCCAGACGACTAGACGGTGACGGCAGAATAGATAAATTAAAGTCAGACAAAAGCAATCGAAAATTGCGACTTGTAGACTTACCAAAACTCCGCGGACTTCGGCGTTGATGTCATTGTACTCCAAAGCATCAACCATATTTAATGTGCACAGCACTAAATTACTAATTAAATAATATTATAATTACACCACTGTGCGTAATTTTCCACAATTTGCAAATGTTTTTTGCACGAGAAAAATGCCGACAGTCCGACACTGCGCGCCTAATTTTAGGTTAGACGCTAGAGATGCGAGTTGTATATTTTTGTCTTGCTCGAGACGAGTATTTTAAAGTATCACTTCACAGCTGTTGACAATTTGAACTGACTATCGTCAGCAACAGTTTACGCAGTGATACTGCAAATGAGCGTCTCTTCGTGTTTTGAGTAACTGCTACACGTAGTTTTCATGTCATTCAATTATCGTATCGTAGCACAATTGCACAATCGATATATTGATATGCAGTTAGCGGCCGATAAATTGAACGCACAGCTGCAACAAAACGTAAACAGAATATTAAGCTTGATTTTAAAACAAAAGAAATAAATATAAACCCGTGCAATGCAGCGCGGCAAAATTTCATTTGGTAAAATTCAATTGAATGTAAGTAAAAAGCCCGATGAGACGAATGAAAAGAAAGACGAAGATGCCGGCGGTTTCAAGAAAATGGATAAGCAGCAAATGATACGGCAGATTGAAGATGTCGCCGAGGATCTGGAAAGTCAACATCTTAAAGAAGTAATGGGCATAAGCGGCTTTGGTCGCAAAGCAGCCAAAGTATTTGACATCAACGAGCAGATTGCAAAGGCACGCACAGCAGCTCCGCCCGTGCAAGAGGAGCAGCCTCAAGATGATGAAGATATTATTGGACCACTGCCACCTGCCCTCGGCCCAGGAGAAGAAGAACAGCCTGCAGCTGCAACGGAAACACAGGCAAAGACAAAAACTACCGAAGATGATGAAGAGGACAACCAGGAGGACAGTGATGATGATTCTGATGATGAAGAGAGTTTGCCGCGACGCATTCCCTACACACATGAGGTGCAAATGCAGCACGGATCTCGCGCTGTGCTCGCCCTGGCCGGTGACCCATCTGGCGCACGAATTGTATCAGGCTCCATAGATTACGATATGTGCTTCTGGGATTTCGCTGGCATGGACTCATCAATGCGCAGCTTTCGACAGCTGCAACCATGTGAAAATCATCCCATTCGTTCCCTGCAGTACTCCGTCACTGGCGACATGATACTGGTTATTTCGGGTAATGCACAGGCCAAAGTACTAGATCGCGATGGATTTGAAAAGCTAGAATGCTGCAAGGGTGATCAGTATATAAGCGACATGACGCGCACCAAGGGACATGTGGCACAGCTAACCTCGGGCTGCTGGCATCCATTTAACAGGGAACAATTTCTAACGGCTGCTCTGGATGGCACCCTACGTATTTGGCAGGGATTGCGAGCTAAGGAGCAGGTGCAGGTGATCAAGACCCGAGCAATTGGTGGACTAAGAACCAATGCATCTGCTTGTAATTTCAATCGGGATGCGACGTTAATAGCCGCCGGCTGTGTGGATGGCTCCATACAGACCTGGGATACCCGCAAGATGTTTGTGAACACAACACATTGCGTGCGAGGCGCACATCAGAAAGGCTCCGAGATTACCTCCATTGTGTTCTCCTACATGGGACAACAGCTGGCCACACGCTGCAACGACGAGACCATGAAGCTCTGGGATTTGCGTAACTTCAAGCAACCAATGCACACATGGACGAATCTATACTCGCGTTATGATACCACAGACTGTTGCTTCAGTCCGGATGATCGTATGCTGGTGACCGGAGAGTCATTGCCTAAGGATCAAAAGGAAGCACATTTGTATTTCTATAGTACAAAGAGTTTCGAGCAAGTGCAGCGTATTCCAGTGGCAAACTCGCATGTGATCAAAACACTGTGGCATCCCAAACTGAATCAGCTCTTTGTAAGCAGTGGCAATGGCATCATCAAGTGCTTCTACGATGAACAGCGTAGCATTCGTGGTGCCAAACTGTGTGTAGTCAAAGTACATCGCAAGCGACAGCAAATGGAAATGGTGGGCGTATCACAGATCATAACGCCTCATGCGCTGCCGTTGTTCCGACAGGAGAAGACACGCTCATCCCGCAAAAAGATGGAAAAAGCACGCATGGACCCCGTCAAATCCAAGCGACCAGATTTGCCCATTACCAGCGGTCAAGGCGGTCGTGTGGCTAGCTCAGGCGGTACACTCTCCTCCTATGTCATACGTAATCTAGGTCTTAGCAAGCGCGTTGATGATGATCAAGATCCTCGCGAGGCTATACTTAAGTACGCCAAGGATGCTGCCGAAAATCCCTACTGGATTGCACCCGCCTATAAACAAACCCAACCCAAGGCCATCTTCTCCGAGAAGTTGCCCGCGGATGAGTCTGCGCCTGCGGCCAAGAAACCCAAAACGGAAACAGAATCCACATAGTTTACTATTTAAGCTGAAATTTGTATGTAATGCTGCTAAATACATAGATCAAATTTGAATTTAATACTCGTGTTTTATGGATTGGTTCCTGGAATACTAGAACCCTTTGAGGTTACCAATCAATTTCACTCGGTTTGAACTTTATTAAACAAACATTACATGAGTTTCTGGATTGCTTTGGTTGAGTTGTGTTTTAGTTATGGATTTTATTTGTTTAGATGTTATGTGCTTTTGTGTATAATACTTGTACATTAATGTTTTGTATATGTTTATTTATAGATATCTTTGTTTGGAGCCAATGGTTAGATTGTAGCCCATTTAACATAACTTTAGTGCCTTGTACTAACATAATTATTGCTAATTACGTTCACTTTTTCATTTACTCAAAGATTCATAAAGTGCTGTACATAAGAACTACATAGTTATAATAATATTAATTCGAAAAATCGGAAACATACCCATAGAATATGATTATCAACAATATACCTAATACAGTTTCTTTTCTTTTGTTTTTCTTTAATATTTTCTTGTCTTCAACAATATGCAATAGTTTTGTTTGTAAGTATACGTATAGATTAAGAGTTTTGCTAGAATAGTTTACATAATAATATCAATCTGAACGAAACAAAGTACAAGTAACTCTTAGGTACAATGCTGCACACTTAACTAGACATCATTTGAATTAAATTATGTCATTTGGGTTCGACAATTACTTCAAAATAGCCATTTATATAATATAATAGAATAGAATACATACAAATCTGTATAGTATTATGTATATCTACATACATAATGTTTTCTTTGAGTATGTTTAAAAAATTAATATATTTAACATTTGATTGCAATGAGGCGGATTTTCATAATATCATTCGTTACGGCATTTGTTTCCACTTGAAATTCTTTTCTTTTATATTTTCACTTAACTTCGATTTATATTTTATGCAACTACAATTTTTATTTAATGTTTTTAAGTTTAAAATAAATTAACTAAGTATAAGATAATTTAAATAATTTAAAACTCATTTAACATATTAAATTTACTTTGAGTTCTTTGAAGGAAACTTTAAATTATTATACTAAATTTATTAAGATTTATAAAATTAATTATTATAATAAATTAAAATAATTTTGTATCCATTTGTTAGGATATTCAATAATATAAATATTTAAACTAATTTTTTAAGCAAAAAAAAAATATAAATAAATTTTGAAAAATTATTTTCTTTACTAATTTTATAAAAAGAATTTAAATATTTAAATTGATATATCTTTGGTATTTTAATATATCTTTAGTCATTATTATATATATATTTATTTATAGGTACTTTATGTGTATATTGTATTGTGTGTGTGTGAGTGTATCTGTGTGCTTCTTTGTTGGTTCTTCTAGGTTTCTTTTTTGGTGTTTGCTCCAATGGATCTTCTCGCATAGTATATGATATGATTGCGATGCAAATAATAGTTAAAAAACGCTTGTAAATATCAGATAAATCCTTGGCATGGCAAATATATACTATAGTATATAGTCTGCTAAGCAACTATGTGAAAATTCGTTTCAATCGTTTAAAAATTAATCAAATTTATTTATTGGTATATGGTAAACTTGTTCTGTAGTCCCTTAATATATTCTGTCATTCTGTAAGCGCTTTGATAGCAAAAGTATTGCTTTTCCCTATGTATATGAGTCTTCAATATAAAATATATGTTCCTATGCGTATGTGTGAATGTGAGCATGCATGTATCTATGTAAACTATGTAACTATGAGTGTATATATAAGCACCAAAAAACATAAACGATAATACAAAAAATAAAGCAATCTATGTTGGCAATCAATATTGCAGGCCAATGTCCAAGATATGTTTACGGTAATACCAATACCAATACCAATACGAGTACGAGTACAAGTACGAGTACGAGTACAAGTACGAAGTATCTATGCAATGTATCTATGTATCTTTTATGCTATGTTATGTATCTGTAACTGTATTTTTGTATGCGAGGACTCTTGCTGTAAACTCTGGGAAGCCATCGATTTACTGTGCAAACGGATTATGAGCACCAGCCCCGCCGGGTATATCCAAATTACCACCAGTTGTCTGATAGGTGCCATAGGGTCCACCATTCGGATTCATCTCGTTCAAACGCGTGTTCGACAGTGCTCGAGGTATGGGATTGCTGGGCACGCCGTGTGGAGCCAAGTGCGAGGTTTCCTCAGCCACCTAGGGATATGGAAAGGGCACATTTTAATTCACTGGAGTACTTTGGGTACATTTAGTAGTGGTACTATAATTACAATATAAATGCATTTAAAATTAAATAATTATTTCTAATTTATTTATTTTTCTACTCGCTGTATATCAATCAAATAATTTATAAAAATAAAATAAGAATTATATAAAATAAAATAAAAATTCTACTAACTTTTGGTACTTTTTAAGAAAGTATGTAAATGAAATTTATTAAATTAAAACAATAAGGTATATTGATTTATAAATGTTACATTAAATAAACTGAAAGGAAATAATCTACTCGTATTAAATATTAATATTTTTAAACATGTCTTATAATAATTCAACTCATTGAAACAGCCTTAAAGATAAAAGCAAGTGCAGATTTTGTACCTGTGCGTGCTGAGCTCGTCTAGCGGCTAGCGAGTAGGGACTAGCTATCGGAAATACTTGGGCTTACCTGATGGGGATCTTCGGTGACGGGGATGTCGGAAATGAAACCCTGTTCCTTGCGATAGAAGTTGATGAAGATGAAGAGACCGAGGACGAGCAGACAGGCGATACCATACCAACGGAAGGTAGCAGTAGTACCGTAGTAGGTGACAAACATGCCACCAATGATGGCACCGCAGCCACGCCCCAAACCATGATGGATACCCTGAAGCACGCCCTGACCCGAGGAGCGCAAATGTTTGGGCGTATTGTGGGCAATGTAGGAACAGGAAGCGGCCCAGACGGCGGCATGTGTGATGCCCTGCATCAGTTCGAAGGGTAATACCATCCACGGATTGGTCAGATACGAGATGTACAGAAAACGCAGCACATTGCCAATTAATCCCAGACACAAGACCTTCACATGACCGATCTGGGTGATCAGGCGGAAGCTAAAGAAATAGGCAAAGATTTCGGATACATGATTGATCACAGAGGCGACACCAAACAATGTGGGCGTGCCGCCATAATCTTGCAAATGCCAGAACAGAAATGTGAAGATCAGACCAATGCCAAAGCCCATAAACCAGGCGACAAATAGAAATGATGCGGTCTTGACATCCTTGAAATGCGTCAATACCGTCATCCATTCGGGTAACTCCTTAGCCGTCTGGGCAAACACTTTGGACTCGGCACCAATATGCGGCTGCGGCTGATGCCCAGCACCGAGAAAGGTACTGACACCACCAGCGCAGGCACCCGAAGCGGCGCTGCCACTACCCACTGCCAGTGATGGTAGATTCAGCTGGGCAGCCAGTTGATTCATAGACTCCTCCTCGGCCTTCTTGTTGGGATCCACAAATTGTGCAGCCGCCTGCTGTTGACTCTCATCGATGGGCTCATACTTGAAGGTGATCTTCGAGGCCGATATAATCGCACAGGTCATCAGCACCGAGAAGATGGAGAAGCAAATGTTATAGTTCTTCTCCTTGTTGCCAGCACCACACGGATGATTCGAGAACGATGTGGAATGATCCAGCGCTATGCCCACCAAAAACATCGAAATGCCCCAACCCAATGAGCCAAACATACGCTGGTGACCATACTTATCCGCATCCTCCCCGAGTAGCGTTATAACTGCCGAGTCCGCCAAAGTTATAGCCGGTGCACTGAAGAATTCTCCAATTAATATCACTAGCAGCAGCAAGAAGAAGGCCTTTTGAATGTCCTGCAAAGATAGGGCGAAAGTTGTACAACATTATGATACAGTTTAGTGTAGGGAAAAGGGGTTTTTAAGGATATTTTACTCATTAAACAGCAGTAGTGGAAGGAAAGCTGAAAGGCACTATTAACTTCTTTCTATGCTAATTTTTACAAATGTGGCATTAAAACTCCCAATTGTTTGTAACACACATAGACAAACAGTCTAGCGACCCTGAATTCAGTGCACAGTTTTCCCTACTACTAAGCCACTTTTTAACGATTTGTCCCATGGGAGTACTTTGCGGTCGGCTCGCTTGACTGTAGACTTTCTGAAACCTTTCAGGACCACAGTTGCCTATAGCCAAAGTTTTTAGGTCTCTCTATTGATATACGCTCCATTGATAAGGTGTCTGTGCTAAAACCTTATGCAAATTATATAGCTACGTAGGTTATCATGTTTTAATAAAAGATATATGAAGATAGTTATAATGGTTCCATGCACATAACGTGAGAATTCGGTCCAGATGGCTCTAGTCTATTCCAAGTTGTGGTTTTATCAAAATGGTTTCTCACAACAGTATTTTAATTTGAAAGAATCTTTATCTGCTAGGGAAATAAACGGACTTTCATTCCAAAATGGGTTAACCTAAGGTCCTCTCTGAGGTCCAGAAGTTCATACGGAGGGATAGGCAGACAGACAGACAGACATAGCTATATCGAGCACGAGGTCTAACGAGAAGTCGAATTTAAATCAAAATTTACTTACTGGAGTGCGATAGACCATAGAGCTGAAAATGGGCGTGACATAATCCTTGTGGTTTTTGTTGTCATAGTTGCTCACGAAATTGATGTGAACCGGCGAAATGCCCGCATCAATGCGAGGCAGCAGCAGCGAACGCTTGCGTCTAATGTGCTCCGAATCAGAGGGCAATTCCTCAAATGGTTCATCGTCCAGCAAATCCTCATACAACTGATCCGGCTCTTGATCCAACAGCGGCTCATAAGCGGAAGAAGTGTCACGTTTGGTGCGAGTGTAGGTGAGCACAAAGGCGGTTTCATTCTTACGTTCGATGCAGTTAATGGCCTCCGGACGGATGAAGCTCAGTGGAATGGTGAAGAGCACCCAGCAGGCCAGCGAGGCCAGCAGCAGCTTTTTGCCCTGACGACAGCGATCCGCATAGGAGCCCCAAAATGGTGCGGAGAGAAACTCGACAAAGGGACGCATGCCAACGAGAATGCCACATTGGCCGGGATTCATGCCCATCTGCTTGAAGTAGACACCCATCAGCGGAAAGAGTGAACCAAAGGCGGCATAGAAGAAGAAGTAGAAACTCTTGACGGGAATGAGCTCCTGCTCCGTGGCCCCAAAGAACATCTGCAGTATCTCCGAGTGACCGCGTACCTTGTGCGTTGAATCCTTCGCCTCCGGGTAGCTACAATGAATGGCGGTTAAGTAAATATAAAGAGTGGTGACTGTGCAGCTACTTACAGATTGGGATCTACCTCGCCACTGGCCTCAACATCCACACGTGGCCTGGCTCCAGGTGGCCCATAGCCTGCAGCTTGTTGCTGTGCATAACCTCCACCCTGATCATAGCCAGCATTTGCCTGCTCCTCGTAGCCATAGCCCATGCCCTGTTGCTGCTGACCGTAGCCCACATTCGCAGCGGGTGCGCCAAAGGGATTCGCAGCACCGCCACCACCTCCTCCTCCAGTGTTATAGGGATTCATTATAGCTGTGCGCTGTCTGTAACAATTAGATTACACGGCGTTTAGACTTCCACTTCCGTATCTGCTTCCTGTGCCAGTTCCTGTTCCTCTTCCTGCTGCTCTGCCTCCTTTTCTGCTTTTGTTTCAACTATGCTTTATGCTTTGCTTCTCCCTCTTGCTCGTCCTCTCGCTACAGCATCATGTTGCTGATTATCCTTTGGCTGCTGTTTGGTTAGACAATAGACCAATTAGTCCTTGACTCTCTGTGTGTGTGTGGGGGTGTATGTGTGTATACAGGGTGTTTGCTAAATAAAAGGCCGTAATAAGAGTCAGACAGCTTCCAATTGCCCGCAATTAAAAAAGTTCTTTGAGCTGTCCATCAGTGGGCACTAAATTCTTGGCAAGCATTGTCACAGTGACGCAAGCAGAATACACAGAAAAATACTGGCTAATTGAAATATAAGAAACACTCTCAAAATATAAATAAATCAATTGTTAATATTTGACTGTAATAATTGTTTAAAAATATTAAACTTAAGTGGAATTAACCCACAGCTGACTCTTGAATTGATTTACAGCTTAATAGTCTAACTATTTTTCGCAGTGTACAAATAGTAATCATGCACCTGTTGAGCAAAGTAACTTTTAGGCAAGTTTTCAATATTCTGCCACTTAAATCTCTAAACAAACAATTTTCCCTTGAGTGCACTTAACTGGCCTTGATTCATTAAAGCGTAGCACTACTGTATAGCTTATTTATGGCATCATTTCGCTGCTTTAACTGTCGCTTTTCATAATAAACGTCGAAAGAAAGAAATAAGTGACACAATCGAAAAGCACTCGAAAAATGGAGGGGGATGAAAGGGTAGTGGTTGGGGTAGGGCTAAGGGGGAGTGGCTGAGGACTGGGGTGCTGCATTAGCTTGAGTGAGTATTGCATTAGCTTTGAGCTTGAGAGTGGCTTTCACATAGCTTTTTTTTATCACACATACGCAACGCTGGCACGTTCTAAATGTAGGTAAGTGGGTTTAACTGTATTCATGCATGTGTGCGTGCGTGCGAGTGTGTGTATGTGTGTGTTTGTGCGTGTGTATACATACATAGACTTGTTGTTGTTTTCGTAACAATGAAAAGCAACGATTTATTTAGCATAGCAAAAAGCAGTAAAAAAAAGAACGTAAAATTATTTAAAATAAAATTTAATAAACATTCAAAGACTTTTAAAGGAAAATGCAGCACAACTAAAGTAAAAATTCCTAGTTTTTCGAATTATACAACAATTTGGCAGCACAAACACTAGAAATATGTAGCTAGCACAGTTGGCAAAGTACTTATGTGTACCACTGTCTGTCTGTCCTTCCGTTTGTCTGTCTTTTTATGCACATGGACAACTTGTGCACACTTTGAAGGCCAACAAACACACAGGCACTCACACATACACACTTGGAACTGTATTTTAAGAAAACGTATAACTTTTATTTTATAGCTTTAATTTTTATGTAATTATTTTACACACCAATTTAAACTGTTAGCACATTTATTTGTCACTTTTTGCTGATAGTCGCAGTGTTGAGAATTTTGGGCGAATATGTTACGTGCGTAATCGATAAGCAAAGTTTTTTCGCGTCTTGCCTCTATACGCGTATTTCACACACAGTTTTCCACAGCAGTCGAAGCAGCCAACAGGAAAAAGAAAATGACACTCAAGCACACGAGGAAAAGCATAGGAAAGCGGAAAAGCAGAAAAGCTCGCTCAAGCGCGTTTCGTATTTGGAAACTTAATGAGATTTGGCGCCGTCGCTGACAAACGATACCGGCAAAAGAGAGATTTGTTGGCCAAAAGAGAGTGACAGCTAAAGAGAGAAGGGGATGGTGTGCAAAGGGAAGGGAAGTTCTTAGTTTATGATGTAAAAAAACTAACAGTTTGGCGCACAAAAAAACTGTTGCTTGAATTTAAATATGAAAAAAAATTTATTATGTTATTTTTAAAATTATATTAATATATAATTAATTAAAGTATACTTAGATAATGCAATACTCATTGTAGATTTTAATCAATAGACGATTCTCAAGCATAAGCTGGAAAGTATCTACTTTTTGTATATATTTAAATAAGATTGAAAAAACTCAACTTAAAATTAATTTCAGAAAAATTTTATTGTTTTACTTTAATAATGAAATAATGAACATAATAAAGTCTTCAAATTTTATCTAAACAAATTAAATGAACTATTAAAAACAATATGTTTTTTTGACTTAAGAATGAGCTAAACAAAAGTCTTAGCTTCTGTTTGAAAATGATATAAAGATAACAATTTAATACAAATTTATTTAAAGGCCAAAGAATTAACTCTGAAAAAGTCTTAACTGTTTTATATAAAGTTTAAAATTTATTAAAAATTTATTTTCAAGCTTTTCTAGCAAAACAAAATTAAAAATTAAATTAAGTATTAAAACAATATTTTCATAGACTTAAGAATGAGCCCAAAAAGTCTTAGCTTCTGTTTGCAAATTTATATTAAGTGAACAATCAAGTAAAAATTTACTCAAAGGCCAAAGAATTTACTTTGTTAAAGTCATAACTGTTTTATATAAATTTTCAATTAACCGCGATTTCATGACTAATTTTTAAACACATTTAACTGCCTTCTTGGTTTGTTTAATCCATTTCTTAAAGAAAAGAACTACAGAATTGGGAATTTCTGAAATTAGAAATTTTTAGCTGGATGCTAGCACATTTGATAGATAGTTGATAAGCGCCAAGGTAGCAAAAAAAATTATATATTATGTTAAGTCTACAGCAAATCCGCATAAATTAAGACCCCGTACTCAAAAGGGGCAGAGGGTCTATTGAGTTTGTCAGAAGCAGAAGGAGGCGTGCCCGAATGTATTTCTAATCATCATCAACAGCCGAGTCGATGTTGTCTTGCTGCTGTACTTATCTTGGATGGGCACGGGGCCTTTTAAGCTCGACTCGCTCAATTGTATACATCTTACGTGACTTTTCTAATTATTAAAAGAAACCTGGAATTCCCATCAGCTATAAATGTTTGTGCGGAAACAGTCAATTTGAATTTGATACGATGACAACACATTGGGAATTCTTTGAGGTTTGCTGAAAACCTGTTTAGCGTGTACTTTACAATAATACACATGAATAAAAAACATTTTAGAATATTTATTATTATTAAATTGAAAATAACCGTAATTTAATATAGAATAAAGTTAAAGCTCATCTAAGCTTTATGTTGGGAGTTAAAAAGTTTCTGTGGCTCTCTTTGCCACCCTCTCTCTTTGCCTCTCTCTCTTTTGCTTTATGCCTCTCGCCTTTGACTGCTCCTGCGCATAAAATTCAATTAATACTTCTACTGTGTCTCAAATTGAGCGAAGATTTCCACACTTTGAGAGTATTTTGGCTGCTCTTGAGCTTTTTAACACACTTCTACTCAGTTTGTGAGTAGATCCAACAAGAACTTTAATTCTCCAACACTTTTAGAAACCTCATTTTAAAGCAAACACTTTAAAACTTTTTTTTTCGTTATATGCTTTAAAAATTTCAGTATTTAACTTTCAATCAAATTTGTCTAAAATTTTAAGCAATGAATATAAGACATGTCTGTCTAAAATTCTCCGAACAGCTGATAAAACATAATTCTTGGAATTCTTTTTTTTATTACCGTTGCGCTTAAATTAATATTATTATTATTATCAATGAATTAAACCTATGACCTACATATGTTTCTGAGAATTCTGTTTGAATGCCGTGACCGAGGACATTAAACTTGAACTGAATTGATTGCAGTTTGGGAATTGGTTCATTTTGACCAATACATAATGTTTTTAACAGAATTTTTCAAAACCAAGGTTAATATAATAAAAAATAAAAATTTAGTAAGTGATTAAAATGATTCTCTTAATTCTGCAAATTAAAATGCCTTTAGAACAAGAAGAAGAATATGTTAAATGCATTTAAAATCTTAGTCCATTTAATTAAATTTAAGTGTGAAGCAAACATATGTATTATACTATGTAGCTTAAATCGATGCCTATCTCTAAAATGCTCAACACAACACATACATATAACATAACTACAACATTCAATATAAAGTAAATTCCCCGCAAACATCACTGATAACACAGACAACCAGCTGGGGTGTCAGCGCGTGTGAATCACAATCAGAGCTCAGACCAATAGTCGTTAATGCTGTGTGCTTCCCTTAGATCAAAGGGGTATATAATACCCAGCTGCCTTAAAAATCAGTCATCAGTTCAATACCAACCATCTTGAAAACCACTTCAGCCAAATATGCAAAGCATCAAGATTATCATTCTGGCCATTGTTGCCATCAGTGCCTGTGTGGAGGCGATGCCTCAACTGCTCTACAAGACACAACCCACTAGGTTACCACCAGCGTTCCGTGTGCGCCGTCAGGTGTTGGGTGGCTCATTGGCTTCCAATCCTGCTGGTGGCGCTGATGCCAAGTTGGCTCTGAGCAAGGGAATTGGAACTCCCGAGCACAATGTCATCGGACAAGTCTTTGCCGCTGGAAACACACAGAAAGGACCAGTTACCACTGGAGGATCCGTGGCTTACAACAAGTAAGTTAATCAATGGCCCTTATTGCTGATGGGCTTAACTAATGACTTATATTTTACTCTATTTAGTCATGGCCATGGCTTCGATCTGACCAAGACACACACTCCTGGAGTACAGGACAGCTTCCAGCAGTCCGCTCATGCCAATCTCTTCAACAACGGTGTCCACAACCTGGATGCCAAAGTGTTTGCCTCACAGAACAAACTGGCCAATGGCTTTGAGTTCCAGCGTAATGGTGCTGGACTGGATTACTCGCACATCAATGGTCATGGGGCTAGTCTGACGCACTCCAACATTCCCGGCATTGGCAAGCAATTGGGTCTGGATGCCCGCGCCAATCTCTGGTCCTCCCAGGATCGCAACACCCGCCTCGACTTGACCGGACAGGCATCCAAGTGGACCAGTGGCCCCTTGAGTGGTCAGTCTAACTTTGGTGGTGGACTGGGACTTACCCACTACTTCGGTTAGAATCTAAATTAATTATTTACGAGTTTTTCAATTATTTATTTAACTTTTATTGTTTTTGAATAAAAATATACAAGTATCAAAAAAGAGTTTTTTAATTAAAGTATTAATCATATTTATAAACTGCAATTCTAAAGGTTTTCAATGTTATTTTAATGACATACATAGAATTGACGTTGCTTTACCTAGAGCCTAACAGCACCTTCTTCATTATTTGTTGTCTAAGAGGCAAAAGCCGAAGTTGTTTGCCGAAGACACACGATCGTAAAGACAATTTATGTGAGGGCAGCACTGCTAAAGGCTAACCCATTACACTCTGCAGAGGATACGCAAAAAACTGTAATATACAGAGCAAAGTCCACGCACTATACTAAATAATGGCGAAAACCGTTATACACTTGCATGCAGCGCAGCGACGGAGCAGACAAGCACACGCTGTGTTGTTGTTTTTGTTGCTTTAAGAGCTTAGTGTAGTTGTTGTTGTTGACGACGAAAGAAAAGAAGCAAAGTGCAGAGTAATAACGGGTGACCCTTTATTTAACTTATAACTTTTGCAACATTGTTTAAACTGGAGTATTTAAAACGTGTAAAATAACAGATACAATTCATGTTAGTGAGCATGGTTATATGAAAAAATTTGAAAATGTTTAGCTAAGCATATGCTTCGGGCACCTTGACGTAGGGTGAGTAGTCATAGGTCATAATTTTTGGAGCTACGAAGCCTCCGTAGCCTGGTCGAGACTTGTAGTAGATGCCAATGCCAGCTAGAGGCACTGGAGTAGTGGTTACCACATCTTGTATATCAATGAATGGAACAGTTGTTTGTGCCGCATCCTGATGAGCTCCAGTATTCACAAACTGCAGGTATTGATTGTGCTTTGAGAGTGGCTTTGATTTTCCTACTATTCTAGTGGGTAAATCCGAATCATCGACATTCAACCGTCGTCTATTGTTACTGTCATAAAAATGCCACACGCTGCTGTTCTGCAGAAGTTTTCCAGAGCTAAAATCGAACGGTGTGAAGTGCGCCATAAGATTTAAATTCGACTCTACGACTCGGAAACGTAAACCAGTTATGACAAAGTTACTTCCATTAGTTGTCATCAGATCATCCAGGTCTATAGATCGGCTCCAGTAGTCCATTGTATGATAGTCCACACCTTTGGTCACATTGGCATCATAAATGCCATAGGAATCCACGGGCTTCCACTCAACAGTATTTTCATTAATTGTGCCAAGCGGTAACATTTCCCCCTGTTGTATCTGCAAATGGAACACACGATTTTTTTTTACAAACTTGAGACCTGTAACTACTTTGTTCTCCTTGATGTCAGACAGTGTTTCTCGAAGATTGAAGAAACGATCCGACTTCAAACTAGGCTCGTCACACAGGCAAAAACAGTAGTGACACTTCCAGAAGATCCATCTCCTCCAGCTTTCGGCTCTTAAAGTAGAACCTCCACAATAAGAGCGTCGTCCCAGTAGAGGACCCTCATCGTAGTCAATGTATTCATAGCGACGATTGCTACCTCTTGGAGCTTGACACACCGTCATGTCGTACCCCATATACCTACAATCGCGCACGTCGCCGGAACAACGGGTCTGCTTGTGGCAAAGTCCACGGAAGCAACCTCTGCTGCTGGCATAACTGAACTGATCACAGGAACTCCAACAGGATCCCCTGCTATGCATGTCCACTTCGTTCTCCACATAGCCCTGAAGCAGTCGTGTAACCTCATCGTAGGTTTCTTCAGGTATATGCTCCTTCGGATCACATCGATAGACAGTTCGATCCGCTGCTTCCATCACGTACCTGAGTACGTTAATGGATTCCCTGTTACGTCTTACATAGTCCGATTGCATTAGTTCCTCCTCCTGGGTATAGTTCCCCATTCCATACATACGCAGAGCCATCAAGGAGAACTCCATCAGGGTGAAACCCTTCAGCTCCGTTAGGGCGATATCCGTGTACAGTGAGTACACGAATTGTTGTGCCGACTGCTGTTTTTCGCATATTTCGTTCGATTCCTCAAACTGCTCCGTCAACAGGCTAAGGATATTGTCCGAGGACATCGAACTCAACGTAGTCTTGCCATTGTTGTAGAGGGTCATGTGTAGGCGTTCCATCATATGGGAGATGGTGTTATCATTTGGCTGGATATTCCATTCTGCAAATTTAATTAAGGTGACTGGCTCCAGGGTGTCCTTGACGCGCTCCAATCGTTTCATTTCCTCGTATCGCGTTGAAATCCGATTCAGCGTATCCTTGATATCGTTGACTATTAGAATTAGAGGCATGTCCTTATGAATCAAATCATTTACTGATTCGGTTGACATCGCTATGTTCTGGTTAATCCTCATCTCCGCCTGGTCGATTTTAGTGCTGACAAACTTGAAACTAGTCCACAGTTGGTCACCTGTCTTTTCCTCATCTATATCACCAATCAATTTTACGGCATTGTCTACAGTAGACAGTATTACTGTATTTCCTACATTTTCTGTAGCATCGACAACATTTTTTGAGATACTTAGCACATTCTCTGAAAATTTTAGAACCTGTTGTGAAATTTCGTATACAGTCTTTATGCCTGCTACAAAATCAGAGCTTTCGGTTTCCTGGCAAAAAAACAGGATTGCCACTAGTAGATGAATCCTTAAAAATGGAACTTTCATTTTTTATTCGAAACTTGTTCCGTTAAAGACTAACTTGATGAATTAAATTGTTTCACTGACTTGCCTCACAGCGAGACGCCTTCTTAAATATGCTATTGGATTAACAATTCATATGTACATATGTCATTGTTTATACACATATTTGTAGTATGTCCCCAGTCTCTCTTCTAATTTCTTCAATATTCTATGTTCTTCTATGTTCATAGGCACACATACATACATAGTTAAGTTCAAATGGTTATCGACAACACAGCACGAAAGCACAGTTGCTGAGACTTGCTTTCAGGAGAGAGCAACACCTATGCTGCAGCAGAGCCAATGCTCAATGCTCTTATCATTGGCAGAACTGCGGTAAAGCTAAGCCCCAACCACATGCTGAAGCACCGCCTTTATCCGACTTACCATGATCCGCTTCCCGATAGAATGCTGGACTACAACTGTCTTTGTCGGAGCCATGAAGAAGCGTCACTACATTTCCACATCCACTCAAGTGGACATTATCCACGCTTGCTCTGATGCAATGCATTTTTATCTCAGAAGGAGCACAGGCTTTTGAATCTTTCAAGGTCATCGCAATGTCATCGCTCACTTCGCGCGAAAGTATGCTTCACTTTAATTACCGCGCATAAAAGTATGCTGCACTTTAATTACCGCGCATAAAAGTATGCTGCACTAAAAATCACTTTCTATATGACTGGCCAATCCACAACGAACATTACTCCTAGCACCGCCAAAAAAGTGATAACAACACGCTTCCAAAACTTTACACGACGAAAGTCAAAAATAGACTATTTGCTAAATTAAATTTCAAGATTTAAAAAGTAGGACTAACATTTTAATCTTGGAATATGAACATGAAGTTCAAAATAGATTATGAATACACTACTACTAGCACTAACAAATAAAACAAGTAAAATAAAAATAAATAAGCATTACTTTTATGGTATAAATACTTAAAGAAAAAATCCCAGTTATGAAGTAAGAAATTGTATCTCATCTTATACAGGTTCCAAATACTTAAGATTCTGAGTATTATTAGAGTATTACTTTTCTAAAAATAGTCCCAATTTATTCATTTTTGATAAGCAGAAATGATTTTTTCCAAGGTCGCAAGTATGATTTAACACGGATTTAGCACGAACTTATCTCGTAAAACTTAAAATTTAAAGTTTTTAATAATTTTGAATTACACATAACGATTTTAACAATATTTTCGGAAATAAAATGCACAGAGTATTATAAAGTCGGGCGTGCTCGACTATACTTTATTTTCTTTTTAAGTGTTTAAGTTTGTTTTATACTATGTTACTTATTGTATGTTTTATTCTCCTAGTATTACAGGTGGAATATACGATTTAACAGTAAAATAATGAAAACAATAACAATAATAAAAACAATAATAATAATAATAATAATAATAATAATAATAATAATAATAATAATAATAATCCACAAAAAAAAATTTATAATTAGAATAGAAGTCTTTATTGTGGACTTAAATATTATGACGTCACTAAAGAATTTAAATTATTGATAAGCACACTTATTATTATAAGTACAAAGCTTTCATGACGATCAGACGATTGGCAAAAAACTAGTTCTGAAATAATTTTTTTTATTTTTTGTTTTTGTGAATTTTTTTACTTAAAAAGTACAAGAACAATTCTGAATTTCCCGTTTCCAGAAAACACCTTGCAGCATAAGCCACAGGTAAATTGATCTATGAATAATACTTTTACTTTTTGCCTTACTGAGTTTATTGCACCTAGAGGTGCCTTACTGGAGGCAGTAATAAAAACCCGTCAAGCTACGCAAACGATACTCTTATAAACAAGAGACAAAAATCCCCTTCAGACGCTCCTGATAACACAGACAACAAGCTGGGATGTCAGCTAGTGGGAATCACAATCACATCACATCCAAGATAAAGTAAGCGCAGCTAGGTGTTTCCCCTAGTTCATAGGGGTATATAATACCCAGATGTGTCTCTAAGCAACCATCAGTTCAAAACATATCGTCTTGGAATCAACTACAATCAAATATGCAAAGCATCAAGATTATCATTCTGGCCATTGTTGCCATCAGTGCCTGTGTGGAGGCACTGCCTCAATATTACCAAACCCTGCCCTACTATCCACCTCCAACCCAGCCACCCCGTATGTATCGTGTGCGCCGTCAGGTGTTGGGTGGCTCATTGGCTTCCAATCCTGCTGGTGGCGCTGATGCCAAATTGGCGCTGAGCAAGGGAATTGGAACTCCCGAGCACAATGTCATCGGACAAGTCTTTGCCGCTGGAAACACACAGAAAGGACCAGTTACCACTGGAGGATCCGTGGCCTACAACAAGTAAGTCAATCAATGACTCTTATTACTGATGGGCTTAACTAATGACTTATGTTTTACTCTATTTAGTCATGGCCATGGCTTCGATCTGACCAAGACACACACTCCTGGAGTGCAGGACAGCTTCCAGCAGTCCGCTCATGCCAATCTCTTCAACAACGGTGTCCACAACCTGGATGCCAAAGTGTTTGCCTCACAGAACAAACTGGCCAATGGCTTTGAGTTCCAGCGTAATGGTGCTGGACTGGATTACTCGCACATCAATGGTCATGGGGCTAGTCTGACGCACTCCAACATTCCCGGCATTGGCAAGCAATTGGGTCTGGATGCCCGCGCCAATCTCTGGTCCTCCCAGGATCGCAACACCCGTCTCGACTTGACCGGACAGGCATCCAAGTGGACCAGTGGACCCTTGAGTGGTCAGTCTAACTTCGGTGGTGGACTGGGACTTACCCACTACTTCGGTTAGAATCTACAACTATTTATGAATCTTACAATTATTTATTATATTTTGACTATTAAATAAAAAATAAAAATTTAATTGAAAACTGAAGAGACTTTTAAGCTAGGGAGAAAATTAGTTAAAATATTTTTAATCAGGCTTTTCCAGCACACAAATGACTTGCAGTTTCTTTTCAGTATTTTTCTTTGTTTTATTATCAATTGAATAATTTTGCTTATCATATCGCATATCGCAATTTCCTTTGAATATTTATGCTTAGAAATATTACATTATGGTTAACATATTATTGTAGTTGCTAATTCCACCAATAAATGTTTATATTTAGCAGCTGTTACTTGTTCGGCCTATTTTATTTATGTTGTTTCTTTTTGCAGACCCATACAAATATGATCTGTATTATGATTTGGGAATATTTCTAAATACGGGAGGGGAAAACCAAAATTGTTTTGTAATTTCGCAGATAAACAATTAAAATGATGCTGGGATTTGGTTTGAGTGTTAATGTGTGTGTATTTGTGTGTGCTTGGGTTTGGTTGTGCTGTGCACTTGAATTGTGGAATTATGACAGCTTCTTGGCCTTCTGATACAATGTATCCACGACCTTGCCCATGCTCTGGATGGTCTCTAGCACACGTTCATAGGTCTTATCCACCGGCGTCTCCTCAAACACAATGAGCACACCTTCGCCCTGATCCAAAATGCCGCTAAACTTCTTATCCAATATCATTTGTGACAGCTTCTTCTCTACCTGAGGCATGGGCAAATGAATACTCTCCGCCACATGTGAAACCTGCAAGGTAAATTCATGAATTAAAAGGTAACAAGTTTATACAATGGGCATGCAAACCTGCACACGCGAGTATGGCTCGATAATACGGCAAAGATTCTGCTCCAGCATGGTGTCGTAGAGGGTACCAAGATGTGCCTGCACAATGACATCCTCAGCCAGCTCCTTTTTGTAGTCCTTTAGAGCCTGCTGAAAATCGGCCAGCGAGCGTTTGTGTGAGGCCTCGGCAACGGCCTTCATGGCATCCACATCGCGGCCGGAGTAGGTGATGGCCTAAATCCACAACGAATTAAATCAATAATCTTTATCGATGACAGAATATAATATTACATACCAGTTTGCCACTGACTATTTGATTGACATCGTCAGACTGTCCCAGCATAATCTTGCAGAGCAACATGTATTTGAGAGCTGTCAGTGCCTTGCCGTTATCAACGCTATCGAAACCTTCGAATGCCTCATAGAAGTAGGAAAAGGCGGTCTTGAAATCACGCTCATCGGCCGCATGCAGAATTCCCGACTGTAGATCGAGTGCACCCTGTACTTTTGGTGGACAGTAAATGGCGTTTGCCGTGGTGCGGGCTGAGGTCAAGGCAGCGCGTGCCTTGGGTAAATTACTCAGCGCATGGTATGTTTTGCTCTCCAACAGCTGCACTTCAACCAGCAGATTTTTGTCATCCAGTTTCTTAAGCTCACGCAGCAGTTGCG
This sequence comes from Drosophila acutilabella, assembly GCA_035046005.1. Taxonomy (NCBI): domain Eukaryota; kingdom Metazoa; phylum Arthropoda; class Insecta; order Diptera; family Drosophilidae; genus Drosophila; species Drosophila acutilabella. The sequence continues at coordinate 5,228,695 of JAWNOK010000024.1, read as the reverse complement.
AGCCCAGTGCTAGGGCTTCCGTGTATAGGGACGTGTCGAAGTAAAGCGCAATCAGACGCGCCTCAAGAGATTGACGTAAAAACGTACGTTTTTCCTGCTTGGCCCACTCAATACAGTCTTTGCAAAGTTGTACCTGTACAAAGGAAACATTAGAGAAATTCTCAAGAAAATTAGGATTTCGGGACTTACCTCAATGCCTGTGCCAGCATCCATATCGAGGAACATGTCCACCAACGAGCGCACAAGTTTAGCAGCCTTGGCCTTGCTGATCAGGCTTAGAAACGGTCGCGTCACCTTGATCAAGTCAGCGAGTTCTTTGGCCTTGCCCTCCTGTTTGTAGAGTTCACCCAACTGCATAATGCCCTGCTCCTTGATGCGAATAAGCTCCTCATCATTCTCGGCAACTTCCTGTTCGCGCACTATTTTATTTAACAGGGAAATTCCCTCCTCACGATTCACACTGGACAATGCCTGTGCACGTTCAAAGAGTGTTGCTCCGGCCATTTTGCTACTGCTGCGGCGTTGAATGCGAATTGAAAATTATTAACGAGTTGGCAAATTGTATAGCGATGGAACTACTGCACTAATTAGATTCAAGTTATAGTTGTATGTTTTTAATTGCGTTATAAATTGTATATGGCGTATTTGCGTAATTTTTCTCAATTTTATATTATGATGATTTTAGCGTTGTCATTCTACGATGAACAACTGTAACACACACACAAACAGAAAAGTCAGAATATTTTACAACACTTATATCGGACGTTGTTTAGCACGAACAGAGTTATCGAATGGGGGGTGCTCAAAATGCTGTTGCTCAGTTTTTGAAAATCTATAACATGTGCACTGTTTAGAAACAAATTATTTGTATCTGTTGCTCTAAAATAGTTTATTAATAATGTTTCTCTCTTTTCATTTAATTAAAGAAACATAAATAAATAAGTTTTAATGCGGCACACATCGCATTAACTATCGCTACTTTTACCAATTAATTACCAGCCACAATTAACGATGATTACCTACCGATAACGTTATTTTGATGCCTATATCGATATGTGTATTGAATTAAATCATTTTTTAACAAAAACAAATAACAAAACGCGCTTTTTAACAATAAATAGTTAAATATAAATCGGTTTAAATCAAAAAGACTGCCGCATACCAATCGATTTGTTCCATAGATGACAGTGCCAAGACATAGAAGTGAAAACTGATCCTTATTTGAAGAGGATTCAATAAGCTACCTTCATTGATTAAAAAGAATCCAGGAACTATTGGTAAATGGGTGAAGAAACAAACAGTTCGACGCAAAACAAAGCGCGTGCGAAAACAACGCGACCCAAGGCAGTTTACCAATGGACAGTGAGCGATGTGCAGAAATGGTATCGACGACATTGTGGCGAATACATTAAGTACGAGCACCTCTTTGCCAAGGTAGGGTCCAGGGTTATTGACTTACCAATGCGGCTCCTCGTCGTCGCTATATTCCTGCAGCATAGTTTGAGCTGTTGTTCTGCACCTTAAGTCCGTCAAAGATTAACTACAATTTGACTTGATTTTTTTGTTGTTAATTTTTAAGAAAACTTTACACTCTGCCTACTGACAATATTTCCATACAATTTTCCAGCACGACATTACGGGACGAGCCCTACTGCGCATCACAGACTCCTCGCTGCAGCGCATGGGTGTAACGGATAATCGGGATCGTGAGGCCATTTGGCGTGAGATTGTCAAGCAACGGCTGAAAACGGACATTATGGAAATCCGTGACATGGAACGTCTCAATATACACTAAGAAAACAGATTATTCTAGCCAATACACTAAACATAAATGCTTCTTAAGCACATGAATTAGGAATAAACATTTGAATGAGTAGTTTATTCGAGTATTAACTGTTTTAAGAGAGATCACTGAAAAAAATACTAGTTTTAAGCTCCATCTTAGCCCTCCTTTTCCAGCTTCGGCGTGACTAACTGAATATCATTGTTTTGGGTGCAAATTTCGGCGGGCTTTGCGGCGCCTCCTGTGCTGCTTGGATTTCCCGACGACGACGCTGTTGAGGATGCCGTGGCTGTAATGACCTTCGGCAGCGATGCGCCAATTGCGCTACTTTGAGTGAGTATATGCGGCATGGACACCGTGCCATTTGTCATGGGTAGAGCTGTGGTGAAGAGCAATTTCGGTGGCTGCAAGCGTTGTGCTGCTGCTCCAGGCGATGCACCCGAGACAATGAACTGCGGGGATGGATGCTGTGCTGCGGACTGCACTGCCGTTGCAGTTGCTGCTGACGCTGGCTGCAGCCATGTGGGCAAAAGGGTTAGCAAACGTTCTCCCATCGATTTTTCCCAGTCCAGACGTTCACGTTCTAGGGACAGACGATTATGCTGAATCTCATTGGCTTCGTTTTGAGCATTAAGCAATTGTCGTAGCATAATACGCATTGCTGAATGGAAAAGGAATTTATTTTAAGAGTTTGATCAACTTGGCTAAGTGGAATGAGTTACTCACTTGTCATGTGCCGCTTGGACAGTGTTTCCTCTCTGGCTTTTTCCAGTGCCCGACGCTTCTCTTCCTTTTTCTCTTGCTGATTACACAATGTAGGTTGAGGCTGCTGAGATGATGGCTGCATTTGCTGTTGTTGCTGCTGCTGTTGATTGAATTCAGTTTGCTGCAATAGCTTCTGTTGCTGCTGCTGTTGTTGCTGGACCTGTTGTGGTTGCTGTTGCTGCTGTGGCAGTACTGCACTGCTCACTGTGCTGATATTGGATTTGCCTACAACTGCTGCTGCTTTGGCTGCCGCCGCCTGCTCCGCATTCACTAGCACAAACTTGACGCCGCCTGGGCCAGTGACCAGGCCACTACTGGCTGCTGTCTGCACTGGATTGGGTGTACCTCCGCTTATCATCAAGCGTGCACCTTGATTAATGGCACTCTGCAGCAGTTGCAGCTGTGCTCCGGCTGCAGTGCCGACTGTAACGCCTTTGCCGGCTGCCTGGTTATTTGTCTGCTTGGGCTGCATCAGGAAATTCGTCGGCACCAAAGAGATCTTGCCGGGCGTTAGCTTATTGCTTGCGGTAGTGCTGCTCGTGGCGACGGTGCTGCTGGCCTGGGCTATGCTAGTGCTCAGACTATTGGCGGGAATGATGACATTGGCTCCACTGTAGGGCAGCAGATTGGTGGCCTTCGGCAGCTGCAACATGTCCGCCAATGTGGGCATCACAGACCGTGTTGCGGCTGGAGCAGCTGGGTTCACAGTGCTGGGCGACTGGGTGGCTGCCTCATCAACAGCATCCACGTCGATCGGCTCTTCCTTGGGCAACGGCAACAACATGCAGTCATCATCCTCCTCAACATCGGTCACAACTGTGGGAGCAGCAACAGTTGCTACTACTGCGGCTGGAGCTGCAGGTGGGATTGGCTCTGCCTGATTGCTGGCCTCCTGTTGGTTGGCTGGCTCAGTTTTAATGCTTGACACTGGCTCGTCCACATCCGGTTCTGGCTCCGAGGACACCTTGCGTCGTTTGGCCGCTGTGCGTTTATCGGTAAAGGTGTCCTCGCTGGCATCCATGTCCACTTGGACGTCACCGCTGACCTCAGCCGTTGCATCCGATTTGGACTTACCATTAGCAGCATTTGGTATGAGCGAAGAGAGCAACATGTCATCCTCATCGTTCTCACTTTCTGAAATCTCTTCACCGTTCTCCCGACGCCGTTTCCGACGCTCGGCATGCTCCTCTAAAGCCTGTTCCAGTTGATATTTAAGTGATGGCGCTGGCACCTCGTTGGGACGCACACTGAAGATTGGACGCGTCATGATGGCGTCCATTTCAGCGAAATGCTTCCAGCTTGGCTCCGTCTCACCGGCCAAGCCGCACTCCTTGTCCTTCTTGAGGCGATTGTAGAAGCACTTGAGATTCTTGATACGCGTCGTGATCTCCTCCGGCGAGCGATGATAGCCATATTCCTGCATCTTGGCCGCCAGCTGACATATAACTGCATGCTTCTTATGGGTCGTTATCAGAGTGCGCTGCAGTTTTGGATCACCCCACAACTGGATGAGCAGCTTGGTCTCGTCCGTGTCAAAATTGGGATTACGACCCACAAAACTGTGCTTCTTGCTCAGGTTCTGACTGCCACTCGAACTGAGACTATTGCTGTTGGCTGCGCTGTTGTTGCCTGCAGCTCCACCACCAGCGCCTGCTCCTCCTCCTCCACCGTTGGTGTTATTGTTTTGGTTGTTGTTGCTGCCCATGAGCCCCAGACGCTGACTGCTGACAGTGCCAAAGGAACCGGACGATGTTGTTGCCGTTGCGGCGGCCTCAGCTGAGCGTCGTTTCTTAATCCTTGCACTGGATTTCACGCTCATTTTACAGACTGCAAAATAAATACAATTGTATGAAATTGTAGAAAATATCGTCTAATACATTTACCAAATAAATATTGTATGCACTGGTCGAGTCAAAAATCAATAAACGAGCACGTTGCGTTTTACAGTTAAACCATTTGCGGGCACAATCCTGTTTTCCTTCTGACAGCAAACAACAACAATGGAGAACTTTACGCTACGTCCGACAATCGGCAAGTGAAATGAAACGAAAGCGCAACTCCGAGGCAACAACAACCCTTAAAGAAGGTAAGCGTGCCGCACTGGCACAACTAAAGTCACCCCACCCCACCCCAGTCCCGATTACTCTACTCCGCACCACCCCACCTACAAAACGAACACAGCTAACGGTGCTAAGCCAAGTGCACTAACAACAACACCATGCGAGAAAAAAAAACCACCCAACTACGCAGAACATGCGCACTCGCTTAATTCGCATGCTCTCTCTCTCGCGCTCTGTCTCTATATCGCTACTGCGCAGTCTGGCTCGTTTATCGTCTGTCTCGCTCTCACGCAGTAACATGTGCCGAAACGACGAGGATGAAGTTTGTCTTGCGCAGTATCCGATTTAATGGCATTGATTATTTACTAAATAATTATGAGCAACAAATAGTTGTTAACTAAGTTCAGCAAAAACCGTTAAGTAATAATTCAAATGCCTGTAAACATAGCTGCATCCCTGAGTTGATTTAATTCATTTTAAAGCAAAAGCTTTGAGACAGGACATTGACACGAGATCTGCGCATAACGCTTTGCAGGACATGCGCAATGAGCACTAACTATTCCCGGGGGAGTGAGCGAGCGAGAGCGAGAGAGAATATATTTGTAAGAGCAGTGGATTCTGAGCGTGCGTATAACGGTGTTATCAGGGTGCAGTAACGAAGCAGCAGACTTTACTGCTAAAACGAGTGCCATCCTTCATATTTATGCACATTGAAAATCACTTAAGCTATCTTTATTTCGTATTGCACTTAATTTTTTATATATTACTTACCCACAATCGCAATTTGTAGTCGTAAGCTGAATCGAGGACTTCCAGTCGTACTGATTTCAGCCCCGTTGCATCAATTTTGAACGCTGAATGAGCACAGCATTGCCAACTGCAATTCTACAAAGCGCTTTTTGCGTTCAGGGTTGCCAAGCGACTTAGTTATGAATACGTTTCGTTGTGACTAACAAAATACTCTGCTTCACGCCGTTTGCTGTCAGCTGTTTGAGTTTTGCTTTTGTTTCTCAAGCGTAAATTGATTTTTGCAGCCACATAAAATGGTTTTAACAAAAGAAGAGGAGGCGTTCATTAAGCGCAAACATGAGCACACACTTAAACTACGCAGTGAATACCTGAAACAAAGCTCGAATCCCTTTCGCCATGCCACCGGCGAAGGCGGCACCGTGGTATGTACAACTATTGCTGGTTATGTCATCACTATCCGTTTATTAATAATAAATTTGATGTGCTTTCTGTTTTAACCAGTTCGATTCCGGCCTAGCTCGCTTCCAGGCCATGCGTGTGTCCAACTTTGAGCATTTCCGGCCAACCGGACACTCCTTCCGCATGGGTCTCTTTGCCGTCGTTCTGCCAATTGCCCTGTACGCCTGGGCGCTAAAAGCGGAGCGCGATGGACGCGAGGAGAAATACCGTACAGGTCAGGTTGCCTACAAGGATCGCCAGTTCAAGTTTATTTAAATCATTCTTTTACCGTGTGCAGCATATAGTGAAATTAAATGCAAAAATCTTAACGTAAATATTTTATATTCGTATATAATTGTGTTATGTTTTGTTAGTTAGGTTAAGTGTATTTCTATTTTTCCTCCATTTGCTTGTCGCGCGCAATCACGAAGTCCTCAAACTTGACCATATAGGTGGTGCCCTTATGCCAGTGCGCCGTCACTTTGCATGGCTGTAATAAAAACAATATAAAGCTTAAATTGCTGTAGCTGTAAGGTAACAAGTAAAACTACTTGTTTACTTACAAATCCACAATGGGTCAGGACAGCTTCCACAATGCCAGCCGTAAAATTGGCACAGTTCAAGGAGCTTTTGTCCTTGGGTACGCTTATGAATGTGTTGACCAGTGGCTCCTTTTCAATGATGTAGTACGTTCGTTCATCGTCGTTAGCATGCTCCAGCTTCTCAGCCTCCTTGCCGAATAGATTCTTCCACACAGTTGTTTTAACAAAGAGCAGCATTTGGGTTAGTTTTGTTTCTCGCTTGGAGCTACGCTCTCGCACAAAATACAAATCAATGATGCGCGTCCCCACATCCTGTCCCAAGTCGTGTAATCTAAAACAAAGCAAATTGTGTTTATTGCTCTGCAAAACAATGTGAATCGAGATAAACCATACCTTGTCTGCAATTCGGGCACTGTGAATACTCGACTCTGTGAGTATTGTACAATCTCGCTGAAGAGCAGTGCCACAATGCTATGGGATACCTCGGACTTTCCCTTAGACAGCGGCCGATCGAGTATGTTGCTGCGCGGACGCATTGAGGATATTTTAAGCGCTTCAAGTTTTTCCATTTTATTTTCCACAATCACAACAAACTATAGTGAAAAATGCCAACAACAAAAGTGACAACCCAAAACAGCTGTTAGCGCTACCAGATCGTCCACAGATGCAACGTAACAATGCGAATGGCAAAGGCTAAATTTTTAACGCATATTTAAATATGATTTAATCATTGAGCTTCCTTATGCAGCATCACGCAACATTTCTTTGGGTTTTTCACATCTAATAGCTCAACCTTGGCCCAGCTATCTTTAGGTTGCTGCTGCAAATTGGCCAAATACGACTCGAAATGACTGTAGTTAATATCACGGGTGTTGGGACAGCCATTGAGATGGAAATAGGGACACGCCTCATCCTGAATCCAACGACGCTGCTGAGATTTCTTTGTGATATGTGGATGATCCACAATAGTTCCATCAATTGTCCCTTCATACATGTTGGAAGTTATCTGTGCAATTGCCTCATTCAAATTGGCAACTACCTTGGGCCGACTAACCAGTTCCTTGAGCAACTTGTGGGTTTCCAATCTACGCACGCACAGCAAATACCACAGAGGCATTAAATGGAAACGAATGCAACCAATCAGTCTGCTCACATACGACTTTCGCCTCTTCCAGTCGTTTCCCAGCCAGCGTACGATAATAAAGAGTACCTAAGGGAGAAATTGAGCTGAATTTTGGAAAGATTTCGGACAATTATACCTCGATTTCCGTGTTAACACAAATGTCATCGGAGCTGAGCAGATAAACCAAATGCTTGGGAGGTATATCCAGAAAATCTCGTGTTGCGACAAATGTGAGTAGGAACTTTTGAATTCTGGTTAACATTAAGTTTCGTACAATATCTAAGGCTGGACTGTTTTTGGCCTCAATGTACATAATACAGGCGGTGACCTCGTTGAAACAATTGGAATCCTCAAAATACTCCCAGCAGTGCTGCAACAAGGCCTCAATTCTCAAATAAGTAGCTGCCACAAATACCGCAACAATATTTTTCCGCTCCAATTTGGGCTCATCGGTGAGCATCCATTTGTAAATCAGCATGAATGCCTTTTGGGACACTTTATCCTCGGACAGCGTCACCACGAGCGGAATTTCCTTCAAGTCCATAAAGAACTTTGAATACGATTGCAGCACAATAACGTGACAATTGAAGTACATTTTATTGATTTCAATCTGAACGGTTGTCTTCAGATGATTTTCTAGCATGTACCGCAGAACTGCTTTCAATGGCACCTTGGATGGTTGCTCGATGTTCAGCCAATCTCGGACCTCTTCGAAATTGTGGCCGAACTCGAATAATGATAGATTTGTGGCCAACTTGAGCGACTCTGGTTTTAAGATACAATCGATTTGTAGGTCCTCTTCTTTGGATACCAATCGGGTCACAGTGCTCTGTTCATCCTCGGATGAGGAACCCGGACTAAAACAGCTTAAATAATTTAATCACGGTTTGTACTCTAGGTATTGCTGCTTACCCAACAAAGTGTATACAGCAGGTGAGATCATGTCCTGAAGATTCGCCGGTTTCCTTCTCACCCAAAATTTCATTTTTTCTCATAACCTCATCCATCTTGATGTGTAATTTAAAATATGTTTAAGTTTAATTTTCGACATATAAGTATACGCTGCTTAGATGTAAAGTAATTTGAAAAAATACAAAAAAGTAATTTGCATCGGCCGGGAATCGAACCCGGGCCGCCCGCGTGGCAGGCGAGCATTCTACCACTGAACCACCGATGCTTGTGTGGGTTGCCTCGTCATTTCGCTATACAAGCAAAAGCTCTGTTATCTCAACATGTGGAACGTAGTGGCCGAAGTTACAGAGTTGCCAGACTGTGAAATATTTGAATTACAACGGTTATTGTGATTGTTTATTAAATTGTGTTTTATTTGTTTGTATTTCTTTTGTTCACATTTTCAAATACATTTAAATGAATAAATATATTATTTATTTTATTTACTTTTTAATGCCATCTTTTATATGCGGCTACTTATGCATATATTTATGTGAATTTCATTTTATGTTTACAACAAAAAGTTGATTGAAAATGTTGAAAATTTAATGTATCTTTAATTTTTCTTAATTCTTTTTTTATTTTGTTTCGTTCTTGGTGTTCAACAAATTGCTGTCATTAACTATTAATCTCAATATATTCTTTGATAAATAATGTATCGAATTAGATTTACGATTTACTATTGTTATTGATTCCTAGTTGGATTACAGTTAACTTTTGTGTTTTTCCCCTTGAATTAAAATTTGAAGAACATACAATTAACATGGTTTGTATCTTTGTATGTATGTTGGCATGCTTGTGGATCGATTAATATGTTAAAATTATTGTAGCTTTAATTAAACAATAAATTGTAATTTTAAATTATATATGTAGTATATTTAACATTTTGTACTTTTTGTTGAGTGTTTGTTCTTTGTTTAAAGTTTTTTTGTTGTTTGTTTGTTTCGTATTTTGTATCATTATAGTTTATTTGTGATAGGTTTCTTGATCTAAACAACTTTCATTCAATTATTTTATTATTTTTTGAAATACTGCATTTGCATTTTTTACAACTGTCCGCATTCTTAAAGGTTTCAATTTCAATTTTAATTTATAATTTTTTGTTGCTTTTTAATGTGTTTTTTGCACAACCTTTGCTTATTTTTGAATAAATATGCATTTATAGTAAGAAATAAATTAATGCTTTTTTATTATAATTATTATTATTAATTTCATTTTGAATACACAAATATTACTTAGGTTCTTTGCACATAAGTATTTTTTACTTTATTTCAATTCTTTTTTATTTTCGCATTCTTTAATACATTTTATTCACATCTATATATATAGCTGCATTTAAATCTGCTGTTTTTGGAAAACACTTAAGTATTTTAATGTATCCCCATTTTCTGAATGAGCAAAATTTTCGATTGGACTTTTAAAATTTCCAACAAAATTGCTCATTAAATTCCGCACAAATTACAAATTGTTTTCAATGCATTATTTAAATTTAAATTGTTATATATTTTGTTTTTGTTTTTTTTTTTTAAATCGTTTTAATCGACACAAATGCGCGGTTTCAACGGTTGCGTTTCTCAATGCATTATTTTTCATTTATATTTTAATCAATTTACTGTTTTAACAAAATGTGTAAAATAAAGAGGTTTGCTTATCATTGGCAAAAGAAATATTTTGAATCTTCATGAGCCCTAAGAAGAGTCAAAAACATTCTTTTTTAAATTAAATAAAAATGTTTAATGTTTTAAAAACAAATGTGTTTGAAGTGAATGTTTGTTTGCGGTTGAATACGTGGTGGTTGCAAACCGACATTGCTCGCTTATTAGATTTAGATATATATACAGATACATACATATATATATTTAGTTAAAAACAATTTGTAATTGTTTTGCGGGATTTTATAGTTATTTTCTCATTTGTTTCTTGTTTCTCTTTTCTCTTGTTTTTATAGTATTTGTTCAACAATTTTATTTGTTGAATTTTGCGCTTTGAGTTGTCTTTCTTTTCAAAAATTTGCGCGCTTTACTTGTTATTAGAGGGATTGGGAAGGGAACGGGAGGGGTAAAACGCTTTGCTCTGGTAAAAACAAACAAATTGGAACTAAGCACAGAATTACATATAGAAGAATTATTTGCATTAAAGTAGTAAGTAGTATAACTTTCGTGCCTTGCCTTGGCTTTAATACTGTTCTCCAATTTCAAATTGTAAACAAAACGTAAGTAGCAAAAAATACTTAACTTAATTAAACAAGAATATCCTCATTAAGCATACACATAAACATATACAAAAGTATTTTTAATATATCTATATAAAATTCAAAAATATTGATAGAATCAAATAATAAAATGAAAACAAATAGCCTGTTTTGTTTTTACAAAATTATAATTAAGTGAGATATCTAAAAGTAAATAATATACAATTATATGTATATATGATTATTAATGCTTGTAGTTTGTAGTATTTGTGTACTTGGAAGTGCGTTATCTGCTCTACTGATGTATATACAATAAATTATGGCAAATCAAATGGAGTTACAAAACGATAATGATTACGATAACACAAAATCACGAGCAACAACAACGGAACTTTGCAATATAAAACTAAAGACAACGGGGAGCAACAACAACAACTACGATGACAACAGGAAGCAACAACCATTGCGGTTGTTTTGGTGTTTAGTTTTTAGTTGTCATTGTTGTTCATTTTGTATTCTCTCTTTGTCTCTTAAGGGTATTAAAACATGAGACGTCCGTAGTCGTTCTGGGCTGCCTTGCTGCTGCGCGGCTGCATCAGGTACAACGGCTGCGGTGGCTCCTGTTGTGGTGCTCCAAGGCTGTGAGACAATTCCCAATTGTAGAAATGCCTTTGTGGTTGCATTTGTGTTTGCGACTGTCGCTGTTTCAGTCGCAGCAACTGGCGTTTGTAGTTCTGTTCATCGGTTTGGTTGTATTTTTGTTGTTGATGTTGCGGTTGCGATAGCGGTAGCGGTAGCGGTATCGGTTTCGGTTGATGGTGGTGCTCGTTTCTGGGCCTGGTGCTGGGGTCGTCATCGTACTGTCCTTGCAATCTAGCCTCCAAATGTCAGACATGCGGTTTATGCCGGCCACCGCAAAGGCCGCAATGTATGCCCATCCAATGGCATGCACGCAGCGGTGGATAGCACCACAGGCAGGGCACGAACAGTGACAGCAGCGCCAGGCCCAACCAGCGCTTGGTGCAGCCCGCCTCACTAATGCTACAATCGCACGGATGCTGTGCCGTCTCACCCTCGGCATCGCTCATACAATGATAGATCATGCAACGGGCACAGCCCATGCCCGATATACACTCGTATCCTCTGCGAAACGGATCGGGTGCATATTCGCAGGCTCCGCGTCGATTGAAGTCCTCACTGTACAGCTCATGGCAATAGCGGCAACGCAAGCGTGTCTCTCTCTTAAGTATATCCGAGACATTGGGCTTATGCAGCGGCTTGGTAGCCGCCGATCCCGCTGATGTCTGTGCAGCAGCCATCGCCTGGGCCGCTTCGAGGGCGTTGCGTTTTTTTAGCGCTGTGATTGATTCACGGCGCGCATTCAACACCTGCGCACCAACTGGCTGCTCCACCACCGGATAGTTATAGTCATGATGCACTGCGGTCAGCGTCACATATGAATAATTCTCGCTGGCAGCTATTTGGCCAGCTGGCGGCGGCTGTACCGCCGGAAGAACATCCGTTGAGCCGCCCGGAGTCGTTGATGTTTTGTCCGTCGATATGTAGTGTATGGTCGCCGCTGGTAGTTTCTCTGAATCGGAATTGTTGCTATGGCTATCCTTGTGGCGATCGCTAACGCTTTCTGCAATAAGTAAAGTGTGTTTAGTTTCATTTTAAATATGAAATGGAATTTTTTATTATTTACTGTGACTTTTTTCGCTGCCTTCGGGGCTTGAATGTATCTTTTGTAAACTTTCGCTTTCCACAGGTAAGTCCAGGGTCTACAAAGACAATAAATTAGTACAAATTTTACTTAATATGTATAGAATAACTTACCATGAATACATCATCTTCACCAACCGAATCATATTTGGTCAATGGTGGGCATATTATAGTGGGATTTGATTTGGCCAGTCCTGTATTTGTGAATAGTATAAAATTAATTATAGTTGAAATACTGCAGAGTGATTCAAACGTATTAATAATAAAACGTTAACAAGCACCAAGAAGCTTATAAAAGAGCAGTTAAAATTCAGTCAAAAGCGAACAGCGTTGAGTTTAACAGTTGAAAGTGTGTATAAGCAATTTGGTCGAAAGATTTGTTGAATTTTTCATTGATCTAAGTGAACAAAAATAAACTATACTATAATTCTATAAGTGCGGCATGTGTTGCTTAAAATAAATTAACTATTGAATAGAGTGTGTTAATAAACAACATTTTTAGCTAACACACACGACACCATAGATTGAAACTAACTTAAAAAGAAACCTCATAAAACACTTACCAATTTTGTTAGAAATTATATGAATTGAACATTACATTGAGTTAACATTGGTTTTTTCATTTAATTTTGAAAGAAATTGCACAATTCCAATAAAATGGTATATGATTTGTTATAATTTTTGTAGCAAGTTTTGTTAATGTTTTGTTGTAAAAAAAGTAGAGCATAAAATATTAGTTTTGCATTAGTTGAATGAAGGCAAAAATGCTAAACGCAAAATCTAAAAAATTTACATGATACGAAATAAAGTATAAGAAGGACTTTAAAAGCTACTTTGGAGTAAATGCCAGAAGAAGGATTGTGGACAGATCTCGGGTGTGCGTAAGTGTGTGTGCGTGTGTGTGGATATGTTAAAAGCGGCATGCACAGCTAAGTAAATGGGATGAGGAATACTACGTGTACTAAAAATGGGGCGTACCATCAATTAGTTCATTATAGGCACGCAGCACGCCCTTGTCAAAGGCTCGTGCATCGGCTGCTGTTTGAAATGTTAGACCGTTACGTTGTTTTCCAGCACGCCAATGATGAAATGTTGGCATTACTTTGTAATACTTAAGATCACGATTGATGACACAGCTCAAAATCACCTGCAAAGTGTTGATATAGTTAGCATTTGAGTGGATCAAAGAGGATAGGGTGATTAACTTACACTTTGATCGGAAATTCTTTGCCCATAGATGATGTAGTCATGACCCGATGCCAGTGGGGATAGTCTAGCGCGTTTCCGTATGGAAACATTGGCTAGACCACCCCCGGCCAGCGGTAGCCAGCCCTCGGTGCTCTCGTCCCTGGTCATTACCTGTGCGCGTACTGTAACTAAGAAGTCGCTGCAATTACAAGAGAATAAAACATTTTTGGAGTTAAGTAAATCATTCGTAATTGTTATTTCTTTAAAGTCACCTGCTGGATTTGCGTTTTAAGCTAAGCTTGTGATAAGAAACGCTGGCCATAGCTGCTAATTGATAACTGTGAACGCATTGGCTATTAACTGTTGTCTATATCCCTGGCAGGAAGACTTAAAAGTGCTTGCTAATTTGACTAATTCAATTTTTGGTCAACCAGAAGCCATATATGTATATATTTGTATACCAGGTGTGGTGGGAGTCATCGACTCCATATGCAGCACCTGTCGCACATGCTCATGACAAAAGCTAACATTCACTAAAAATAACTACAAGTCCTTCGTTTTAAAAATACCCACACTCACACTAGCTAACACACACACACACACATGAGTTTACTCATTGATGTATTGTTGCCGTTCGCACATGTACAACACATGCATGTGCTTGTGTGTGTGTTTTAAGGGTAGCAAAAATATTCGAAATAAGAATCTGTGAGCCTTTCATTTTTGTTCTGTTTTTGGATTTCATTCTTGAAAATCTGCTCCACAGCAGAATGATAGGAAGTGTGTATGTTTGTTACTCCAGGCATTTAAAACAAGACCAGAGCAAAGCCAACCAACTCCAGGGGAAGTCATCGTGAAGCGAACAAAGCAAGTCACGACCTGCGCAGAAGTTTGAATTGGAGTTATAAGCATTAAGTAGCTGCTCAATGAAAAAAGCTTTCTGCTGGGAGTCGAGTTTTATACATAAGCAGCATTCGTCAGTGACTCCATTTTGGCTTTGCCTTTGAATCCCATTCATTTCTATGGGTATGAGCATGTACACGTGTGTGTGTGTGTGTGTGTAGTGCTATTGGCATTGGGGAGTGGTATGGGTTGGTTATATACGCTGTATACACACATTTGTCCTAGATTTAGAAAATTTTACAGAATGAACATGCACAGAGTCTCCCAAAGTAGACGACAACGACGTCATAGCTGGGTGCTGCTGCTGCTGCCAAGGACTGCGGCAGTGTCAGCGGCAGCAGGTTGCACTGCCGTAAAGCGCATTCATACGCGACCAAGTATACATATTCATATGTATAAGTATGCCTGTGCATGTGCACATAGTTTATGTTTATAGTTCATACTCAAGGTAAGGCGCAAACGTCAGCATGTCTGGCCAAGGATAACTATGCGGTCGTCGTCATGGCATGAATGAATTGAGTTTTATTTGCAGTTGCCACCAGACATATTAAACGGACGAACACAAAAGCTTTGCAGGCAACAGACCAAGTGGCAACTTCAATAAATATGTAATGCTGGAGTTGCCACTCATTTGTACTTACACACACATACAAATAACTACAGGTGTTGTCAGCAAGAACTCCGCCAAAGACACACACACAAACATATACACACGCACATTGTGGAGCCTGCCTCAAGCAAAAATTAAAAGTCCCGAATATGAAACAAATCCCTAAATTGGCAAACTCTCAACAAGGCGCATGCGTGGAAATGAGATGGACTCAGTGGGAGAAACACACACACACACATACGCACAGAGTGCGAGATATTGAGAGTCGCAACTCCAATTGTTGTTTGTGTATGTGTGCGCAAGGCAAAGCACAAGGCAACAATAATGAAAGCTGATTGCTGCTGTCAAGTGTCAAAGAATTTGTCTATGATCTGTGTATGCAAGATAACTTATATTATTCGAGACAACTGCATTTAAATAGCGCACTCTACCTTTAGTATTTCAGTATGAGCGAGAGTTGCAAGCCAGTCTGTCTGTCTTTCCAACTGTCCCACCCATACAAAAACACAATACGTCTATGTATATGTATGCGTGTGGATGTAAGTGTGCAAATGAACACAAAGTGCACACGCTCAGTGTTGGAAATTTCAGGAAGAACAAGCAAGAAAGATGAATGAAAAAGCTAACAGAAGTGTGTGCATTTATCCGCAAAAACACACATGCAAAGACTGAAGTATTTGTTTTCAGAGAAGCATAGGAAATTTATTTTAAACAAATTTTAAATATCGATATTGTCTTGCATTTGGTAACATTTTCTTTACTGATTATTTAATCAGCATATCAAAACTTAAAAACTGTCTATTTATTATTGAAAAAAAATGAATGCAACAATTATACTATGTATCCATTACATTGCCAAACAGTGAAATATGACAATAGTGAACAAATGAAGACATTTATTCATTAATTGCTGCTAAAAGCAAACTTTAGTTGTTGAGTTTTCATTTAAAAGAGTTTATGCCTATCCATTACTAGTATGACAGCCAAAGCAAAGCAAGACATGAATGAAACTACAAGAACCTTGAATGTTTGATTGCGTGTAGCATTTTTAGCTATAGCTACAGTATCTATCTATAACATTAGCTTTAGCTTTAGCTCTGAACAGTGTGTTCGACTGTTGTAAATGGCACAATGTGTGGCAGGCGTTCGAGCAGGGCGAGTGACATCATTTTCAATGGGGCGCTACGCTTTAAAGAGCAAGAAAAGCAATTAGGAAAACAAGCTAGTTGCTGGCATTCCATTTCATTCATTAAAAGTGGCGACAGACAGACAGACAGACTGTTTGGAGACGACGCGACGCTGCCAAGTACATATGTATATACACATACATACATATATACCTTTGATTGACCAGACCAAATGAGTCACATTTCATTCATGCCCAAGTTGCTACTCTTTCTCGATTAATACTACAGTCAGTCGTTCATTCAGTAAATATTTGCTAGCATTTTAGTTCAATATAAATTCGTCAGTTAAATTGGCAATAATTGTGTGAATTAAATTGAGTGCAAGAGCAATTAAGGCAAACTCAAAAAGAGAGCACAACTTCCACAGATCTGGCAACTTTGAAGTCTCGAATTAAATCTCTCCGACCAACAATAAAAAGCAAATTATAAACTTAGCCTATATTAGCATAGATTAGCAAATTGAACTTACCTTTCATGTCCTTCTGTCATGATTTGTAATCAGAAAGATTCTAATATAGCAGCGTATAGTGTCGGTGTTGTTCTTGATGGTGGCAAAATACACCATGATTAAAGCATAAAGACATTCAGAGCCTGCTGCTGCACAAACTTTCGAAAACGAATGACAACAACAACAACAACCACGAAAACAACAACAAAGCGTAGAAATGTAAATCTAACTTTAACTGCAACTGTAGTGCTGACTTGAAGATTACGAGTTGAGAATTATAAGATGTCTGCGAATAGTATCTGTGTATTATTCCTCTTATTGTTTGTATTGTTGTCCGTTTCAGCTGACTTATTGTTGTTGTTGTTGTTGCTGCTGCTGGTGTTGGTAGTGTTGCTGTTGCTGTGTGTTGTTCCAGGTGGTGGTTGTGCGTTGTTGCTTTTATTTCCTTTGCTTTTCCTTTCTTTTTGGCACAATATGAAAGACGACGCCACGGTTTTGTTACTGTTTGCGAAACAAGTTCATTGCTGCACACAATTTAAACTGCGAGTATATAGAGTGTGAAATCCGTTAGAGTTGCATTAATATATGCTTATTAATTTTGATGTTTAAATTTAAGTTTTATAACAAGAGCAATAAAATAGCAGACTGCGACGAAAGGGCGACTTTTACTTTTTCAATACTCTCGCAAATACACACGCACACACTCATTGGTACCCACTATGTGGGCGTGTAGACAAACACTGTGAAAAAAACTTCATGGAGCAAATGTATGTCCGAATTTTTCCAAGCAACAAAGATGTAACAGGCATCTCAAAAAAGAGAGAGAGCGCGCGCAATGCAGAGCTTCTATTGAAAACTGAGAGCATTTTGGCCTCTGTAAAAACAACAACAATATAGTTATATAGAAATTCCTAATTCTTTTGATTTTAACCAAATTATTCTTTAAACTAAGTAAACAATTGAAACGATGCCCATCTTTCGATTGACTATTTGTATTTGATTGTGAATTGAGGCATGAAGTCGCAAAAACCACTTTGCACTATGAACGAAAATTCATTCATACATTCCATCAAGGCTACAGGCGCTATAATCTCTTTTTCTCGCTCGCTCTCTCTCAGTATCAGTGGAGCAATCGGTGGCTCTCACTTGCGCGATGCGAGAGCGTGTCGCAACCAACGCACTTCGCTTGCGCACATACAAAAAAAAGGTAACACATACACACTCGCACACACACATACACAGATGCACAGCCACGGAAAGTGAGCTAGAACGTTTTTTGGGCGATTTCTCCATGTATACACATATATACTTGTATATATTTATATACACATTCTTATATACATAAATATATAAGATTTTAACGGTGTTTCTTTTCCACATACTTTATATTTACATACACAATTATATGCCGTAACTACATATTTTAATTGTTGTTATCTTCGGTTTCGCTAATTGTTTACAACGGCATGTGCGTTGCCTATTGTTTCATTTTTTGCACTATGATTTTGGGTTAGTATATGTTGGATTTTTGACTTGGCGCAGACGACCGTGAAGGAGGTGTCAGGTGCGGGTGCGTACGGAATAGAGAGGGAGACGTGGTGTATCGGAATTTTTCTCTATTGGATAACAGCTTTTCGCATTTTATGCCGTTTAGCACGTTTCTTTATTAGCACACACATTATTTTAGTTATTTGTGGCAATTTATTCAATTATTTGCACTTATTACAACTTGTCCCTTTGAAGACATTAGCAACTCTGTTCTCAAGTAGGAATTGCGATTGACTAAAAGATTTTCGACTTGCGCTTGATTTCTCGAATGTTAACCTTTGTTATCTGTATTTATATTAATTTTTCACTCACAGTATCATTTAAATTACAATTCTCTTCATTTTATATTATTTTTATGCAGTTTTTACAATTCTGTCTTCTTCTTAGTGAAAAAAAGAATGAAATTCCAAACAGAAACTGTAGTCTAACATAACAGGGCCAGTAACATTTACAATTGACCATCTGTTATTAACAGCGAGTAACAATTATTATTGGATAACATTTTTACAAAATGACAATAACTTGAAATCATCTACCCTTCAATTAGTTTAAATTTAATGCATTGCTTTGAACATTTGTAACTAAGAATAATTTACTAAGAATAATTTACTAAGCTATCGATATGTACTGTTAAATATCGGGTATCGGTAACAGTTTACATTTGTGAATACTTTTTTACATACTGTTAAATAAAAAATTTAATTGTTTGTATTATTGCGTACAAGGTAAGCTACCAACCATAAGAAAATGACCGTGAATAGTTTATAAATGCTCTGGTTTAAAAAATCGGAGTCTATGGATTGAAAAATCATTGTCGATATTACCGATAGTCTAATACATCGTTTGAAAGTGATTTGGTACTTTATAAATACCCATTACAAGTAGCAGTAGCAAGTATCGTACATTAACATTTCCTTTTTTATGTGCTTGTGTGTTTGATGACTGCTGGAAATTGGCTGCCGTGTGTAATTTGCAAATAAATCGCTGAATATGGCTAAAAAGAAAAGTGAAGAGCACTCGGGAGCCGACGCGAACGATAGTGATTACAACGAAGAGCCGAATTTCGAAGATCCACCCAATTTTGTGGACAATATCAGCGATGAAGGTAAGCTTAACTCTTGCCAGCGCAGCACACGCGCCGACTGTTGCAAAAACCAAACATAACCTCAATGTGTATGCGCTTCTCTTATGGGCTAACAATAAAATGTTTTTGTTATTGCAGACTTGCTTGGGGATATGCTAGCTCAACGGCCATCGGAAGCCGATGGAGTTGAAAGTGTTGTTGTCGTCGACAATATGCCCGTAGTGGAGCCAAGTCGTATTGAAAAGCTGAAGTCGGTCATCAGCAAACTGTTTGCGAATTGCGGCGAAATTGTCAACGTAGTGTACCCCGTCGATGATGAAGGTAAGACCAAGGGATACGCCTTCATGGAGTACAAGCATGCCAGTCAAGCTGAGGATGCTGTGCAGAAGCTCAACAACTATCGTCTGGACAAGAATTACACGTTTGCTGTGAACTTGTTTACAGATTTTCAAAAGTAAGTTTATAGACTACCCAATTGGACGCATAAAAAACCTACTTTACAATATATAATATTAATATATTACATTCCATTATTGCAGATATGAAAATATACCGGAGAAATGGGAACCACCAACTGTGCAGCCTTTCAAGGTACAGAGCGATCTGTACAATTTCATCAATGATCCTGATGCCTACGATCAGTACTGTGTGGCAGCTGAAACTGCGCCCAATTGTGTCCAAGTTGGCTTCTGGCAAAATGTCCTACCCGAGCCAAACGAGTTGGAGACGCGTGAACGTTTCACAGATACGTTTGTGAAGTGGTCACCACTGGGCACCTATGTGGTTACTTTCCATAAGCCAGGTGTGGCTATTTGGGGCGGCAGCAGCTTCCAGAAGATTCAAAAGTTTCCCCATCCCGGCACCCAATTCGTAGAATTTTCCCCCTGCGAGAGTTACTTGGTTACCTATGGGCCAACACCAACGGGCCAGAAGATCATCATTTGGGATATACGTACTGGTGCCGAGAAACGTTCGTTTGTTGCGGATGCCATGTTACCGCTGTCCATGTTCCGTTGGTCGCACGATGATAAATTTGTGGCACGAATGGGCGATAACTCGATACACATTTATGAGACGCCAACGTTCTATTTGCTTGACATGAAGTCCATTAAGATACAGGGCATTCGCGGCTTCTCCTGGTCACCCACGGACAACGTGATTGCCTACTGGGTGGAGGAACAAAATCAGATACCTGCTCGTGTAACGCTCATGGAGATACCCAAGAAGCGTGAGATTCGCAACAAGAATCTATTCAATGTGGCCGATTGTAAATTGCATTGGCAAAAATCTGGCGACTACTTGTGTGTCAAGGTTGATCGCTACTCCAAACTGAAGAAGGACAAGAAGGAATTGGACGTTAAGTTCCTGGGCATGTTCTACAACTTTGAAATCTTTCATATGCGTGAAAAGGAAATACCCGTCGACTCGGTGGAAATACGTGAACTAATTCTTGCCTTCGCCTGGGAGCCCATTGGCAACAAGTTTTCCATAATTCACGGTGAACCCAATTCGGCTAACGTTAGTTTCTACGAGGTCAACAAGGGTGTGAAGCCCAGTCTGGTGAAGCGCTTGGAGAAAAAGTCCTGCACTCATTTGTTCTGGTCACCGCGTGGTCAATTTATTGTCATGGCCAACCTGACCATGGGAACCTTTGAGTTTGTTGATACAACTAATGATTACATAATTAGTGCATCGCCGGATCACTTCCGTGCATCTGAAGTGGAATGGGATCCCACTGGTCGCTATGTTGTCACTGGCGTATCTTCGTGGAAGGTCAAGGAGGATACGGGCTTCAATATGTATACCTTCCAGGGACGCATCATTAAACGAACTATTTTGAAGAACTTTGTGCAGTTCCTGTGGCGTCCTCGCCCACCCACGCTGCTCAGCGAGGATAAGCAGAAGGAGATTAAGAAGAATCTTAAGAAATACTACCCCATCTTTGAGCAGAAGGATCGTCTGCGTTTGACTCGCGCCTCCAAGGAGCTGCTCGAGAAGCGATCCCAGCTGCGTGAAACTTTCATGGAGTACCGCAACAAGCGTATTGCCGAATGGAAGGATCAAAAGAGTCGTCGTGTCATGCTTCGTGGACGTAAGTTTCATCTCGTTTCGAGTATACTTTAAATGGACTTATATTTATTTTTGATTTTCAACTTACAGACGTGGATACAGATAACTTAGAGACCGATGAAGTCGATGAGGAAGTGGTTGAATTTTTAGTCAAAGAAGAAGTTACCTTGCTGGAGTAGACGACTCCCTTCTCTACGAACAACAACACTTCGCGTCAACGTCCACGTCGCCGCTCTCTCCATAAAGCTGGTGTCTTAGACTTGAGCAAAGTCGTGACTACGTCCCGGCGTTCTTTATTCGTCGGGATTTATTATCTGCAATCCCGTAGCGCGTCTTCAGTAATACAATTAAGCGAAATCACATTTACAAGCTTGCGTTAAATACATATATGCACACATAAATAGCCATAACCATAGAAATTTTGATACCTTAAGCACAGCGGAAATAACGTTAGAGAAACAACTTAAATTCATACTACTATTAACTAAAGTCAAAGTTTGCGAACAATTTAAATCTTGAATAGAATTGAAAAACACTAAGAAATCATGTCCGTGGTCACGTTGTCTACCATTAAAAGTAAATTTGCACTGTATTTGTATGTGAACAGCAAAAAGAAAAGGAAAACGAAATGGCATTACGTATTTACTGGAAAATGGGAAAAACTACCAACCAGAAAACAAACATACAAATTAGCTTTTCAATCAAATTTATTTAACTTTTGGTTTTTTTTTTTACATTTATTATGCTTTTAATAACTGTATTTAATAATTGTTGGCCATCTACCATTTACCATAAGCACTGGCACCGGCCAAGTTATGGGAACTGCTGCCAAAACAGTCTTCGATGCTGGCCAATTTACCATTGCAGAATCGACTGTAGACCGACCAGGCATTCCATTTCAAATGGCAGCCTCTTAGAACTCTTTGCGCACACTCTACGGCCTTATTAATGTGGTCCGTACGCAGAGCAGCGCAGTCCACGTTGCAAATGTTTTTCGAGGGTCTTCCATCGTCTGGTAAACACCAGTATCTATCATTGATTTGGAACAGACCGTGATCTTGAGAGCCGTCATCATTTGGTGGTCCAATCACCCAGGTGCGATAACTACTCTCATGCTCGGCAATGCAAGCCCATTGAGCCAACTCATTCCGTGGCACTCCCAAGCTATACATTTCCCTTGCCAGACTGCAGCGATCGAAGGTGCGGTGAGCTTCCACTCCAAAGACCGCAAGGATCAGTAACAGACCGCAAAGTTTACAAAGTGCCATAGCTCTTGCCTTATTGAAACGATGAGCTTAACTGAAGTGAACTGAGGGTACACCCTCTCTTTTATATGCAGTTGCCATAATGCATGGCGTATAGACATTTTACACATACTAACTTACATGCATATATGCCTATGATTCAGTTTACCGGCAGCTTATAGCTCTTATCTCTCAACAGTGGTGTAGCAGAAAAGAGCGATTAGGAACTCTTCAGGCTTCACAGCCGACACAACACACGTACATAAACCGTTCACAGTGATGCGTCTTTACTCTCTCTCTTTAACTCGTCGAACGAGTACACTACTAAAGAGAGAAACTGTCTTTAGAAAATCTGCAAGGGTATACATGTATGTACATATGTTAGGTTAGGTTAGGTTAAGCCGGATGTCCTCGCGGGTACTATACATAGGCCGTATGCGGCCCTTAGTAGTCCGGGATGTACATATGTAGTTCCGTAAACTAATAAACTGAATGATTTTCAATTCTTCTGAAAAGCTAAGAAAACGCAGTCCCTACTTAAGTTATACCCTGTGTCGAGTGTATAGTACCTGTATGCAACAAGTAAGGAAAGTACAGTCGAGCACGCCCGACCGTAAAATACTCTCTGCATTTTTTTTCCCGATTAAATTATTAAAATCGGTCTTGAGATATTAATATGTGTAGTACTTGCATTAAAACACGTTGAAACAAAAACATTCTAAGCATAATCAAACATACATCTGTTTGTCTGTATGCGAATACACATACGAAAGACAATATATGATGCATATATGTATGTGTGTGTGTATTCGGCGCGGCCAGCGACTGCGGGCAGCGCTGCCGCCACGCAGGCAGCGAAAACATTCAAACATGTGCTTGTATGTTTCTGTCTCGCTTGCACTCATACAAGATATTGCATTCAGTTATCAATATTGAAACGCTTCTAGTTTTCTTGTTTATAGTCCGATTTTAATGCACCTTTCAGGATAGTTTGATATAGTTAGTCTTCACATGAATTATAAATTTCAATACTGTACTATATTGACAAATGCCTAAAAGCGGAACGAAACCTGAGAATTATTTTTATTAATTGTGGGAAAAAGGGGCGTGGCAGTCCAAAATTTTATACGTCAATGCTTTTGCACTGTCGCTAGGAACCTCCATTCCAAAATTGGTCATCCTAGGTGCCATAGTTACTGAGATATTCGCCGAAAACACTGATTTTTTCCGAGGTGTGTCTAGTTTTTGGCTCATTGTGGACGAACGGGGCGTGGCATCAAAAAAAAAAAAGATTCTTGTATTGACTGACTTAATATGTGATCGATTGAGACCAAGCTCGAACTTGTAGCTCTTACCATCTCTGAAATCTGTTTGTTCATACGGACAGACAGACGGACAGACAGACAGACAGACAGACGGACAGACGGACATGGCTATATCGACTCGGCTTGTGATGCTGATCAAGAATATATATACTTTATGTGGTCTGCCACGCCTCCTTCTACCTGTTACATACATTTGCACAAACCCAATATAATCTTGCAGAGAGTATAAAAAAAAGATATATGTATTTGGATTCAAATGAACAAATGATCAGAACAACACAAAACGCGCTGTGCCAAAGAAGTTTTCTTTACTTTCTTATTTGTCACAAAAACAACATCAACAATTTCTGCACTTATCAGTTCTTTGTTGAGAGTGGATTACAAAGAGTGAGAGAGAGAGCGAGAAAAAATGTTAGCATAACATGTACTCTGCATTCAGTAAATGTATATGTGTATGCCCCCTTAAGCCAATCGGATGTCAGATGACATCACTGCTAAATTAGGTTTAATTAACGCAGTAAAACAACAAGTATTTCTGCATGCGTGTACTTTTAATCTAAGTATCTATATATCTATATATAGTGCATCTCTGTCTGTTTTTCTGTTGCTTTTCTGTTGCCGAGTACCCCTGTTGTAGGACTTGTTCATGCCCATCAGCCATACCCAAAGTGATCTATCAACAGTTTTAACGTCAAAGCAATCATCGATGCTCACATCGCTTGGCTTAAAGGAATCGAAGTCCTTAAGTATCGGCTTCCATGGCTGCCAACCCTCCAGTTGCTGTATCTTTAGAGCACAATCGACACTGGCTTTTATGTTGTCCTTCAGCAACTCAGCGCAATCCACTTCGCAGTGGTTTTTCGATCTGATTCCAGGCGTTGATTTACACCAGTACTTATTACTGATTTGAAAGAGACCGTAATTTTTGCTCTTATCCAAATTCGGTTTACTTAATGCATCAGTGCGATAGCTGCTCACTTCATCTGCAATGAACGTCCAGCGTGCGAGATCGGATTTGGGCACACCAAGTGCATCCATTTCCCGTGCTAGGCTACAGCGGTCAAGTGTCCTTGCCCCTTCAGAGGCAACAAGGAGCTGAAGCAGAACTAGAATTGCAAAACTCTGAATGAATATAACCATCTTATCTGTATCGCGTTTGTCAACTGTGATGACTGCCTGCATGTGCAAAGTCTTATATATAAAGGAAAATTTAGTTACTTAAGATTAAATAGAGATCAAAACAGTTAACAAGGTTAGAAAAGAGCTACTGAGATAAGTGTAACAATTGTTTGGCAAGATATCACGACTATGTACCTAAACGGAAGTACATACGTGCTCGGTTAATTGAGGCATGAAGAGCATGGATTATTTTTATACTCTCTGCAAGAGTATATTGGGTTTGTGCAAATGTATGTTATAGGCAGAAGGAGGCGTGGCAGATCAGCATCACAAGCCGAGTCGATATAGCCATGTCCGTCTGTCTGTCTGTCCGTCTGTCCGTATGAACAAACAGATTTCAGAGATGGTAAGAGCTACAAGTTCGAGCTTGGTCTCAATCGATCAGTCATTTAGTCAGTCAATACAAGAATCTTTTTTTTTTTTTGATGCCACGCCCCGTTCGTCCACAATGAGCCAAAAACTAGACACACCTCGGAAAAAATCGGTGTTTTCGGCGAATATCTCAGTAACTATGGAACTTATGATCACCAACTTTGGTATGAAGATTTCTAGTGACAGCGTAAATGCATTGACATTTAAAATTTTGGACTGCCACGCCCCTTTCTCCCACAATTAATAAAAATTGTCCTCAACTTTCTTTCTGTTTTTTGGCTTTTGTTTATATAGTACAGTATTGTTATTTATAATTCCTGTGGAGACTAACTATATCAAACTATCCTGAAAGGCGCATTGAAATCGCACGATAAACAAGAAAACTAGAAGTGTTACAATATTGATAACTGAATGCAATATCTTGTATGAGTGCAAGCGAAACAGAAACATACAAACATATGTTCGAATGTTTTCGTTGCTTGTGTAGCGGCAGCGCTGCATACATACATACATGTATATGCATAATATATTGTCTTTCGTATGTGTATTCGCATACAGACAAACAGATGTATGTTTGATTATGCTTAGATTGTTTTTGTTTTAACGTGTTTTAATGCAAGTACTACACATTGTAATATCTCTCGACCGATTTTAATAACTTAATCGGGAAAAAATGCAGAGAGTATACTACGGTCGGGCGTGCTCGACTTCTTGTTTTTTATATTTTAGCAGCAGTTGAATTTTTTATTGCATTTATTGAATGAAAACTGATGATTAACACACTGATAAGCTATATTATATGTTTATTTGGTGATAGCAAAGTTAGTCAAAACTATTCACCCCACTCTGCCCTATTCCCTCTCTGTTTATTTTTATTTAACAGATAAAAAACTTGAAATGTAAGATAAGCCTTTTTAGACCCCGTACTCTTTAAAAAAGAGTAAAGGGGGTCTATTAAGTTTGTCAGAAGCGAGATGTGCGTAACAGGCAGAAGGAGGCGTGGCCGACCCCATAAAGTATATATATTCTTGATCAGCATCAACAGCCGAGTCGATATAGCCATGTCCGTCTGTCCGTCTGTCCGTCTGTCCGTCCGTATGAACACCTGGATCTTTTAAACTACAAGAGCTAGAGACACCAAATTTGGAATGTAAGTCCGTTATTTTGTAGAGCAGATCAAGTTTATTTCAAATTGTTGCCACGCCCCTTACCGCCCCCGCAATGAGCAAATAACCAGACACACCTCGAAAAAATTTGTGTTTTAGGTGAATATCTCAGTAACTATAGCACTTAGGAGCACAAATTTTGGTATACAGGTTCTTAGAGACAGCCTTAGTATAATGTCATTAAAAATTTTGAGCTGCCACGCCCCCTTTGCTCATCAGAAATAAAAGACTCTCCAGCTTCAATGCCTTGTTTCAGGCATTAAATCAAATAGTACAGTGTTGTAATTTAACATACGCTTAGAGAATTACTATTTCTATTTTTCCTGAAAGTGGCATCAAAATCCTATGTCAAACAACAGAGAAATTACGGTTCAAAGTCGAAGTTATTTTAAAGCAAAATCACTGCATGCGCGCAACACATACAAACAAACACAGAAACATTCAAACATATGTTCGAACGTTTTCTCTACCTGCTGGCGGCAGCGCTGCCCGGAGCCGCTGGCCGCGCCGACCAATGCTATACATACACACATATGTATGTGTGCACATACTTATATGGAAATAATCGGAAGAATGATAGAAGAGGGGTGTGGTGCAACTGATAGAGTTGCGGCGCAATGTGGAACCTTCGCATGGATCGCGGGTTCGAGTGCTGACGATGACAGTTGTTAATTTATTTATTTTTTAATTTTAATTCAAAATGTAAATATTTAATTTTAATTTTTTAAATTTCATTTGAAAATTTTAATTTAAATAAAATGCAATACTATGGGAGTACGGGGTCTTTTACAGTCGGCTCGATCGACTGTTGCCTTTCTTACTTGTTTTAATTTAAAACCATTTAAAGGGTATACAAATTACAGGGTATCACCAAAACCATTTTGTCAAATAGCTTTCACATATTCATTAGTTTTTTGAATAATTATATCGATTAAAATTCTTGTTTATACGCAGAGGAGTGGGCAAGTCCCATGCTGGCGTCTACAGAAAACTGACGACTACCCCCAGACTGGGCCTCAGTCGAACTAGTATTGTTAACAGTACTGCTATCCTCAAAGCATTCCTCTACGCTCCACCGCTCGTCGAAGTTGTTTAGACACGGCCATGGCTCCCAACCCTCCAGTTGCTGTATCTTTAGAGCACAATCGACACTGGCTTTTATGTTGTCCTTCAGCAACTCAGCGCAATCCACTTCGCAGTGGTTTTTCGATCTGATTCCAGGCGTTGATTTACACCAGTACTTATTACTGATTTGAAAGAGACCGTAATTTTTGCTCTTATCCAAATTCGGTTTACTTAATGCATCAGTTCGATAGCTGCTCACTTCATCTGCAACGAACGTCCAGCGTGCGAGATCGGATTTGGGCACACCAAGTGCATCCATTTCCCGTGCTAGGCTACAGCGGTCAAGTGTCCTTGCCCCTTCAGAGGCAACAAGGAGCTGAAGCAGAACTAGAATTGCAAAACTCTTAATGAATATAACCATCTTATCTGTATCGCGTTTGTCAACTGTGATGACTGCCTGCATGTACAAAGTCTTATATATAAAGGAAAATTTAGTTACTTAAGATTAAATAGAGATCAAAACAGTTAACAAGGTTAGAAAAGAGCTACTGAGATAAGTTTAACGATTGTTTGGCAAGATATCTCGACTATGTACCTAAACGGAAGTACATACGTGCTCGGCTAATTGAGGCATGAAGAGCATGGATTATTTTTATACTCTCTGCAAGAGTATATTGGGTTTGTGCAAATGTATGTAACAGGCAGAAGGAGGCGTGGCAGACCCCATAAAGTATATATATTCTTGATCAGCATCACAAGCCGAGTCGATATAGCCATGTCCGTCTGTCTGTCTGTCCGTCTGTCTGTATGAACAAACAGATTTCAGAGATGGTAAGAGCTACAAGCTTGGTCTCAATCGATCACATATTTAGTCAGTCAATACAAGAATCTTTCTTTCTAGTGACAGCGTAAATGCATTGACATTTAAAATTTTGGACTGCCACGCCCCTTTCTCCCACAATTAATAAAAATTGTCCTCAACTTTCGTTCCGTTTTTTGGCTTTTGTTTATATAGTACAGTATTGTTATTTATAATTCCTGTGGAGACTAACTATATCAAACTATCCTGAAAGGCGCATTGAAATCGCACGATAAACAAGAAAACTAGAAGCGTTACAATATTGATAACTGAATGCAATATCTTGTATGAGTGCAAGCGAAACAGAAACATACAAACATATGTTCGAATGTTTTCGTTGCTTGTGTAGCGGCAGCGCTGCATACATACATACATGTATATGCATAATATATTGTCTTTCGTATGTGTATTCGCATACAGACAAACAGATGTATGTGTGATTATGCTTAGATTGTTTTTGTTTTAACGTGTTTTAATGCAAGTACTACACATTGTAATATCTCTAGACCGATTTTAATAACTTAATCGGGAAAAAATGCAGAGAGTATACTACGGTCGGGCGTGCTCGACTTCATGTTTTTTATATTTAAGCAGCAGTTGAATTTTTGATTGCATTTATTGAATGAAAACTGATGATTAACACACTGATAAGCTATATTATATGTTTATTTGGTGATAGCAAAGTTAGTCAAAGCTATTTACCCCACTCTGCCCTATTCCCTCTCTGTTTATTTTTATTTAACAGATAAAAAACTTGAAATGTAAGTTAAGCCTTTTTTAATTTAAAACCATTTAAAAGGTTTACAAATTACAGGGTATCACCAAAACCATTTTGTTAATTAGCTTTCACATATTCATTAGTTTTTTGAATAATTATATCGATCAAAATTCTTCTTTATACGCAGAGGAGTGGGCAAGTCCCATGCTGGCGTCTACAGAAAACTGACGACTACCCCCAGACTGGGCCTCAGTCGATCTAGTACTGTTAACAGTACTGCTATCCTCAAAGCATTCCTCTACGCTCCACCGCTCGTCGAAGTTGTTTAGACACGGCCATGGCTCCCAACCCTTCAGTTGATGTATCTTTAAAGCACAATCGACACTGGCTTTTATGTTGTCCTTCAGCAACTCAGCGCAATCCACTTTGCACATGTTTTCCGATCTGATTCCAGGCGTTGATTTACACCAGTACTTATTACTGATTTGAAAGAGACCGTAATTTTTGCTGTTATCCAAATTGGGTGGACTTATTACATCAGTTCGATATCTGCTCACTTCATCTGCAATGAACGTCCAGCGTGCAAGATCTGATCTGGGTACACCCAGAGCATCCATTTCCCGTGCCAAGGTGCAGGGATGCAGAATTCTGGCTCCTTCGACGCCAGCCAGCAGTACCTGGAGCACAATCGGAAGAAGCAGCGTACAGCTCATTACCTTCCTCTCCATGTCGAAAATGCATACTGATTGTAGAACACAAATATATTTATTTAACTTAACTTTTAAAAAGAGAAAAATAAAATCTATAAAGAAACAACAATAAGAGAAGCAGCAATCCACTGATAGCTTATCAGTGGATGAAATTTTGAGCCTAAAATTTTAAATTAACAGCTGCTGTTAACGCCCGACAGCATAACAGTTCCAATCGAGCGACCAATTTCCCAATATTATCCCTGCCCAGGGACATTAAATCGCCATAGCAATTGAAATCAAAACAAACGGTAAAACGGTTTTAGCTGTCAAATGCAAAGAACAGCCAAAGTCTGCTGAAAAGTAAAACATAATGGAGCAGGATAAAAGTTCAACGAAAAGAAAGCGCAGCAAAAGAAAACGCAAGACGCAGACCAGCCACAGTTACCGCAGAAGAGAGAGGGAGGTGCAAACGTTGCTTTCCAAATGTCGACGCCGCAGTCGCAGTCGACTGCAAGCAGCTCAGAACGTGGAGGCGCGGAGCTTGAAATTTTTCCATCCAAACGAAGCGGAGTCCATTGTGGTGGACAACAGTAGGAGTGGCGAGGAAGATGACTCCGTAGCTGAAGCGACAACCGCCAACGGTTTATTGTCCACATTCATACAAATCGATCTATCTGATATCGTTATTGTCAACAGCCCCTCGTGCAGTCGACGTCACTGCAACGATGACGACGCACAGTTTTATATGCCCAGCAGCAGATTACACTTGCCGCTCCAGCTGAACGATGACTGTGAACCTCAGCTGAAGCCTGGACAGATTCGTATGCTGAATCGATATCAGGAGGAAGCCAAAAATAAATGCGGCAATGGCAAATTAAGTTTCGCACTGATAACCCAACTGACATCGTCATTGGAATCAGGTCGATTTATCATTGATGCCACGCTCTATCGCAGCAATTGTGCGCGTAGATTCAAAAGCGTTTTCCTGCTACCATCGCCCGTCTGCCAGTTTCAGGGATTGCCCACAAGACGCTGCTTGAGGCTGGGATTGAAACAACTACGCTTCACTGCCCATCCACAGTTGCTAGAGGAGCATCGTCTGTCGCAGCAACTACAGGATATCTACGACGTCTACATACAGCAGGTGAACAATCAGATTTGCCACAAGCTGCTTAAGGAATTGCAAATAGCTCGCCATGTGGCTAACCGACTGCTTGAGGCCGTTGAGAGAGTCGACGAGGAGCCGCCCACATCTCAGCTGGCTGTGCATGTCCAGCGTCAGTTGAGACTTGTGCAGCAGCTGCGACGACGCTACTATGCCGAGTCCACGGCACAGCGCACTCTCCTCCAGCGTCTGCTCTCCCAGTGGGCACGGCTGAAGGAGCTGCGGAAACAGCAGCAGTTCCAGAGCACACGATTTCAGCTCAGTCTGCGGCTGCTGCAGCCAAATGATTTGGATGCTTCCTGCTCGGCGTGGAAGCAACGCTTCGAGACGGATCTAGCTGAGGTGTACCGCGAGCACCTGGAGGCCTACTATCGCCGTCGACGACTGTGGGACAGCGAGCAGACAGCGCCGCAAACAAAGCCACCGCGAAAGCCCAGATTTGCGGAGATTATGGCACGCCAGAAAGTTCAATACGAACGGGCCTTCCAGGATCCCGAGGAACCGGAAGTGCATGTGCACCAACTACCCGTAGATATGTCCACGTTTCAACTACAGTCAAGCACCGATCAGCCGCACAAAGCCCGAAATTATTATCTAAAATTCTATCTGGACAATCAATTTGTAGCTCAGACGAGGAGCTATCGCCTGGAGCCGGATCTGCAAGTCCAGATGGTTGAGTCCATTGGAGTTCTGCTGGATCGCACGCTGCCGGAAGTGCTCAACATTTGGGTAAACTTTCAAATAAATACGTTTTTTAATAGACCCTACACTTGATATTGTTGAGTATTAGACCCTGTAGTTTGTAAAGTAAAGTAGTACACCCTCTGCTTTGTAAAGTACAGTAGTTAACACTATTTTAATAGGATTTAGGCTTTATTTTTGCCCTACTTTTTTGAATATTGGTTACTCGTGGGGGGACTTCTCTTTCATATCCGCCTTTAAAGCGTAATGAAAAAGTACAGGGCTTTCAGCAGACAGCACGCTCAAAGGACCCGTTACTCATATAGTAATATTTGTTTTTGTTTTTTAACACTCCCACTTTAAGGCGTTCTATGTTCATGTCCATGACGTGCATATACTGACCAAGATTGATCCAAATCGGACAACTATATCTATAAGATTTTTCTTCAGAATCAGCCAAAAAAGAGAGGACAAACTCACTAGTGTTCGTCACTTACCGTCACCCCATTTACCCCACTCTGCCCTATTCCCTCTCTGTTTATTTTTATTTAACAGATAAAAAACTTGAAATGTATGTTAAGCCTTTTATTAATTTAAAACCATTTAAAAGGTTTACAAATTACAGGGTATCACCAAAACCATTTTGTTAAATAGCTTTCACATATTCATTAGTTTTTTGAATAATTATATCGATCAAAATTCTTGTTTATACGCAGAGGAGGAGGCAAGTCCCATGCTGGCGTCTACAGAAAACTGACGACTACCCCCAGACTGGGCCTCAGTCGAACTAGTATTGTTAACAGTACTGCTATCCTCAAAGCAGTCCTCTACGCTCCACAGCTCGTCGAAGTCCTTTAGACACGGCCATAGCTGCCAACCCTCCAGTTGCTGTATCTTTAGAGCACAATCGACACTGGCTTTTATGTTGTCCTTCAGCAACTCAGCGCAATCAACTTCGCAGTGGTTTTTCGATCTGATTCCAGGCGTTGATTTACACCAGTACTTATTACTGATTTGAAAGAGACCGTAATTTTTGCTGTTATCCAAATTCGGTTGACTTATTGCATCAGTTCGATAGCTGCTCATTTCATCTGCAATGAACGTCCAGCGTGCAAGGTCTGATCTGGGTACACCCAGTGCATCCATTTCGAGTGCCAAGGCGCAGCGATGCAGAATTCTGGCTCCTTCGACGCCAGCCAGCAGTACCTGGAGCACAATCGGAAGAAGCAGCGTACAGCTCATTACCTTCCTCTCCATGTCGAAAATGCATACTGATTGAGTGTCCGCCAGACAAGAAGCTTTTATAGCGGTCAAATTTATAAAAAGCGCCCCACTACCATGGACTGCTGTTTCCTGTGAAAATTTTTAATTATACCCGTTACTCGTAGAGTACAAGGGTATATTGTAGTCGTTGGAATGTATGTAGCAGGCAAAAGCAGGCATGGCAGACCCCATAAAGTTCATATATTCTTGATCAGCATCAACAGCCGAGTCGATATAGCGATGCCCGTCTGTCCGTCGGACAACTATATCGTATAGCTCCCATAGGGCTGAACGGTCAAAAATACGCTCCAAATATAATTAAGTATGAAAAATTTGTTTATTGACAAAGCTATCTTAATGAAACTGACACAAAATAAATGTATCAATAACATAAATATACTGACCAAGTTTCATACAAATCGGACATCTATATTGTATAGCCCCCATAGGAACAATCGGTCAAATCGGTCAAATATTGCCAGGCCTCCTACCGGAAACATGGAAACATGGAAACGACTTAAACTATCGTGACCAAAATTTACACAGAATGTCTATGGTACCATTATAACTATCCTCACCAAGTTTGATCCAACATAACAAAATGCGACAAATCGGTCGAAAATTAAGGAAATTTGCACTAGAGGGAGTACGGGGTGTTTTACAGTCGGCTCGCTTGACTGTAGCTTTTTTTTACTTGTTTATAAATGATTTACTGAATGAAAATTCAGCTGACGAACTTGGAACTTAAAGACGTATTAGTCAGTTGTTTTATCAGTTGATAGCCCGTTTGCGTTTGCGGGCAGCCAAAACGTTCGAACACATGTATGTTTGTATATTTTTCTCTCGCTGATTTTGCAGTTAAATAAAAGAAACTTTGAACTGTGATATCACTCTTGTTTAACGTAGGATTTTGATGCCACTTTCAGGATAGTTAGATATAAAAAGTCTAAAAACGAATGTTAAATAACAAGACTGTACTATTTGAACAAATGCCTTTAAAACGGCATTGAAGATGGATAGTTTTTTAGTTCTTATGAGAAAAGGGGCGCGGCAGCTCAAAACTTCTAATGTCGTTGCATTTAGGCTGTCTCTATGAACATGCACACAAAAATTGGTGCTTCTAAATGCCATTGTTATTGAGTATAGTTGAGATTGATGGGAATATTTAAGGATCTTAAAGTTTCTAATATTCTTTCTAAATTTTGTGACAACAATCTGAGCATTATTAATATTCTATTAATATCTTACTCAAGATTTTAATACAATTCCAAGTTCATATTAATTATATGTATGCACATCCCTATTGTTAATGAAAATTTTAGCGAAATATTCAAGAAGTTGTAAGGCAGACAGTCAATTAAAGTGTGATAAGAAATCGGATTAAACGATTTAGCGTGATAAAGGCTGACTTGATAGCACTGGTGCCTCTTACTATGGGCTGTTTATGCACCGTTATGGTAGACCTGGAATACGGCAATGCTACTTAGCGTTGACAACATGTAAAGCTCTAATTAAGACCTTATTTACAGGATATCTTGTAGACTAGCACTCTCGACTGATACCTATTTGTTTATTGTTTTCAGCTTTATGAAAAATCTACAATCACTTCTCAGAATCGGCGCTTGGCGCTGATAAGTGCACCATTATCTGGAAGCTGCGGCGCCTCAGAGCAGCGTAAACTGAGCTTTCAGGTTGCGTCATCCTCGGGTTCACTGCGGCCAAGGTTGGCGGGAGATCTGTACCTACATATCGACTATCGTGGCACCGATGGCGGCGCTGGCAGTGCCAATGGCATGAGTGACATACAACCACTGCCGGATGCACTCCGTCAAGCGCTGCTGCCGGCTAACTCGACGGCAAAGCGAATGGAGTCGGGGACAAAGGTCACGCCCCGGGCACCTAATAAACCCGGAAATAGGTCATCGCGAGGTCAGCCCCTAAGCTTTGCCGAGCACGAACTGCAGCTGTGCAGCGTGGAGGAATTGCTGGAGAACAAACGCTTCAAGTTGCTCCACTCGCGTCACCAGCAGCGGAATCTGCACACGAAGCAGATGCGATTTATTCCCACCCTGGAGCACGAAGTAGCAGATCTAGAGGAATCTATTGATTCGACCGGCCAGCTACTTGATCCAGGCACAAACTGGGATCCTATCGATCTCCACAAGCATCGCGGACGTAAGTACCTGCAGCTGCTCTATGAGACCATCACCAGTCAGTGTGCCCAGCGGGCCAAGACGATGGATTCAACGCGGCCACAGCTGCTGCTGTTTGGAGGAGCTGACGGTGTGGATCATCCCACGGGCTGGACGGCAGTCTGGCGTGCCCTGTGCTCCTTTCTTCTCGGACAACGTTCTGCTCCG
This sequence comes from Drosophila acutilabella, assembly GCA_035046005.1. Classification (NCBI taxonomy): domain Eukaryota; kingdom Metazoa; phylum Arthropoda; class Insecta; order Diptera; family Drosophilidae; genus Drosophila; species Drosophila acutilabella. The sequence continues at coordinate 5,193,243 of JAWNOK010000024.1, read as the reverse complement.
ATGCGTGAGCCCACATGGCAGCCGCAGCCGCAATCGATCGATGGTGTCCAACAGTTCAATGTATCGCTGCATGTGGTGCGTGCAACAGGTGTTCCAGTGCGCAGTCGCCACATTCTCAACGTGGAGCGTCAGAGCAGACGACGCAGCAGTGCAGGCACTGGCACTGGCAGCGATCTCAGCGCCAGTTTATTTGTCACACAAAGTGGGTAGATCAGATCCAATTGAAATCTGGTAATAAATGGTATCTTCTTGCAGCTTTAATGTACTCCAATGTGCGTCCGTTTGTCACGCTGAGTCATGGCCAGCGGCTGAGTCGCAGCAGCACTGCGGAGGGCTCAAATCCCACCTGGAACGAGCAGTTGCAGCTACAGATTACAGGCAACCCCTGTGATCTACGCGACGACATCAAGATTAGTCTCTTTGACGAGCTCATCGAACAGCAGTACACCGACGAGGCAGCCGATGTCTACCAGCGGGTACAGTGCAACTGGCTGGGGGAATACCGCATACCCCTTAACCGCCTCCTGACCAACCGCAAGGTGAGTAATACTATTCGCAGCGCAACGTTATCGTAGTACTACTATCACCACTTTTGATTGTCATTAATACTGTAATCTTAATTTGGTAAATTAAGTGCTCACTGATAGCTGTGTGAGTCCACTGTTATGGTCTCGGTACTTATTCTGTAGCTATATATAACCATATCATTTTTGGTAAACTAACAGTTTTTAATTGCGCGGTCTAGTAGCAATTCTACTTGCAGTGCAGCACTTCACTAACAGATGGCGCTTTATCATAAATGTAACAACGGCCTATTGCATAGAGTGCGAAATGTTTCCAATAGATGGCGCTCTGATTTTGAACAGCTTTATCCGCTGCGCTCGTCATTGTTAAATGTTTACACTTCAAATATTTAAAAATAAATTTTTTTAATTATAAAGTTTTCGAAAAATAAATAAAGTATTTAATGAATGTTTTTGCTACCTTTGCAGTTCGAGGGCTGTATTGAAATGAGCATGCCCAAAGTTTTAGTGGGCTACAAGCGACCGCTGATTGATTCGGTGACCAACATGTCCATCGATCAGTACCCCGAGTTCAAGGAGAGTGTACATCTGTGGTTCTACCTGAGCATCGAGCCCAGCCACGATCAGACGCCCATTCAGGTGGCCGGACTTGCCTGCGCCGAGCTGCCAGAGCTGCAACAATTCCTTGCCGATCGCCGCTTGGAATTGCAGCAGCTGCTACCACAGCCACAACGGTTTGTGGATCCTTTGGTCTGCACGTCGCATGGCAAGCGCGTCTGCCTGACTCGTCTGCTGGAGCCGGTGCCCGTGCCACATCCGTTTCCATCGCACAACAGTGCCCAGGTGGAAAGTCTCTGCCGTTTTGTCTCGTTACTCTGCCCATTGCGCACCAATTTAGATGCCTGCCAGAGTTTCCAGGGTGTTTGGCTGGACAATCAGACGATGCTAGACTGTACCTGGTGCTCCGCCAAGGACTTGGGTGTGCTGCTCTGTAACTTTATGCTGTCACTGGGCCTGGAGTGCTGGCTGCTGCTCGGTCTGGCCTGTCCCTATGGCGAATGCACCTTTGTCCTCTTTCGACAGCCGGAAAGCGCCGAATTGCTGCTTGTGGCACCTGCCACTGGCAAACGCTATCAGCTCCAGGATATTTTCTGTCCCCTAACGCGTGTCTACTGCATGGTGTCTCCAGCGAATGTAGGTGTATCACCTCTTTACCTCAACAAATATTAATAATAATCATATATGAATGTTTTTCAGATCTATTACAATATTCAGTCTGAGCTGCGCGTGAGCATGACTAATTTCAACGTGCTCGATGGAACCTGCTGGTTGCCGCTATTCAACAAGCGACAGGTGGCACCGCACGGCGGTGTACACAAGCTGGACTATGAGTATAAGCAGAGCTATGACCTCATCCAGCTGCAGAAGCACGTCGAGCGCAAGATAATGAAGAAGATCAGCGCCTGGCGCTCTACACGCAAAACCATTTGGAATCGGTGTGTTCTAAAGCCAAGCATTTATAATTTAAGCTCTTGTTAAACAGTTAACTGATTAGATTCAATCCATTTCAGCGCATTTCAAACGCGTTTGCTTCGCATCCTGAGTGAAATGGAAAAGTTAAGCACTTTTCCAGGCAATCGCTACGATGAGCCCGCGTTCAGTGAGGAACTGGAACGGGAGTACCCCAACTACAGGGTAACTAAAAACAGCAGCTGTATGCCCGTCTACCTGTTATCATAATACATGTGCTTCTTATCACAGCTCTACGGGTTCACTATCAACTTTAGCTACACGAATCTGGCAGCCATTTCGGAGCGCATTCGCACCACTTGCATACACTACAACAACAACTCATCGGTCGAATTCTGTGTGGCAGTGCATATAAATGCCTATGCAAACGATGTGCTGTCCGTCTGGGTGTTTCTGCTTTCGATAGTGCCACTGGTCGCCTGATTTCCAACTACATGACTTGACTGAACGCTATGACTCAGTTTACACCCTTAATGAAAGATATCACTAATTCCACAGTCGACTGACGTTTGCTTTTATTGATAAGACCCGGTGTCTTAATAGATAATGCTAATCAATAAAAATAAAAGTTAAACATAACTCCTTTATCAGTATACCAAAAAAAAAGTAGAAAAACAAATACGAAAAGTATTTAACTCGATTTACAAAATATTTCATGATAACGGGTATATTTTTTGTGGCGTGTTTGGTTTGAGGTTTGTTTCTTTTGGGCCCGATTGGCCGATTGGTTGATTTGGCACCGAGTTTAGTTCACCGCGCACCCTCAGACCGTGTAGACCGTGCACCAAACTTGTACCTTCAACTGGTGTGGCGATGTATGTGAAATTGGCCAATAAATATGCCCAACTAAAACGCTATGTCAAGTGGCTTTTTAGTTTATATGAACTGAACACACAGATTGCCATTTGTGAGCCTTGGGAGAAAGTGTTTTGTCGTAAGTAGTCAAGAGACAAGAGCCAATAGCCAACAGAAAATGGCCAATAACCAGTTAGCCATTAACTGACGATTACCAATCGCCAAACAACTTCTCTTCTGCCCGTTTTTGTGTGTTCTTTCCATTCTTTTTTTTGCTTGGTATCTTATCTATTTCGGTCAGGAGAGAGAGGCAATGACTAAGTGCCAGTGTGTGCTTGTAATACATGTATTTCATACGAAATCTAATACATTATGTTCATTTTTAAATACCAACCTATATCTTACAGATGTACTACTTGGAGCTTGCATGTCCCTAATATTGTTCGCTACATACGCCTATGTGCCCGGCTATTGTCTGCTGCTCCTGAGTTTTCTAATGCCGATCTCAAGCAATACGAATAATACCAATAATGTGGTATGTGCGCCGGAAGCGGAGGACGGAATATGCAGTAGCAGTCATTCTTATCTTACGTAACAATATTAGGTAGCTATAAGTAACATTAAAGCATTATAAATTAATTAAAACCGTAAACGCAATCTGCCTTATTACCGATTATTTTTGATTATTGTGGCCTTGACTGAATTTTTAATAGTCTGTTCATCATTCTTTTGTCTACTTAGTTTTTAAGAAATGTTAAAGTAAATATAACTTATTTAGAATAAACGAATGTACACAAATAAAAATTAACTGTATGAAAACCATTACTTAGCACTGCTGTTGGTATACAATTTTTTGATTTAAAATTTCCCGCGCTAAAATATTTGGCGACGCCACCTATGGAAAATTAGCTCTGAAACCTGAGTTGGCAGCGCTATGATTTGTGTTGCTGCCAACTCGCGTAAATGAAAAATCAACGCTGCGTGCAGCTGGCGGATTTTGTTTATAAAAATAATTGTAAGGTAAACGTTTAATTAAACATGTCGAATGATAAACGCACTGTATATGTGGGTGGCTTAACTGACGAAGTGACGGAAAGACTGTTGAACAATGCGTTCATCCCGTTCGGTGACATAGCGGACATACAAATGCCGGTCGACTACGAGTCGCAGAGACATCGTGGATTTGCCTTCGTTGAGTACGAGAATTATGAGGATGCCGCCTCTGCCATTGATAACATGGTGAGTACACGCTATACATGTAACTGGGCAGTATTAAAAATTGGAGTTTTATTCACAGAACGATTCGGAGCTGTGTGGGCGCACGATAAGAGTCAATTTGGCTAAGCCAGTGCGCGTGAAAGAAGACAGCTTCAAGCCGGTGTGGGCAGATGATGACTGGCTGCAGAAGCATGCAGGTGCCACATTACCTGCCGATGCGGAGGCAGAAGCGGCTAAGGATCAGGTGGAAACCCCCTCAACGGGTCCGGCCGTAATTGAGAAGACCGAAAAGAGAAATCCACAGGTGTTCTTCGACATACGAATTGGCGGAAACGACGCTGGACGCGTCGTCATGCTCCTACGTGCCGATGTAGTGCCCAAAACAGCAGAAAATTTCAGACAGCTGTGCACACACGAGCAGGGCTACGGCTACAAAGGCTGCACCTTCCATCGCATCATTCCAGAGTTTGTAAGTATAAATTGCAATATGAACTACTAATAATACTAATCTAATCTAAATTCAGATGTGCCAGGGCGGAGATTTTACAAATAACAATGGGACCGGTGGCAAGTCCATCTATGGTAAGAAGTTCGACGACGAAAACTTCAGTCTAAAGCACAATAGCTTTGGAACTCTGTCCATGGCAAACTCAGGCAGCAACACAAATGGCTCGCAGTTCTTTATATGCACCACAAAGTAAGTTATCTAAAGGCGATGAAGAGTATTCAATCTCTGATATTCTCTTGGTAAATCCTTTATAGAACTGACTGGCTAGACAACAAGCACGTGGTCTTTGGACATGTAATCAGCGGAGCAGACGTTGTGCGTAAAATGGAACGTTGTGGCAATAAATCCGGAACTCCATCTCAAAAAATTACAATCTACGCCTGCGGCGAATTAAAATAAACTCGTGAAACCCAAATGAAAAAACGTATTTGTATCATAGAATATATGTTTTTTTATTTATTTAATCAGAGACGTGTTTAAAGTGGGAGTCATCCGACATTTTTGAGACTGAAACAAGGAGAGAAATATTTTATTAGTAATTGTGATATACAAAAGTTAATGCAATTGTTTAAATATTTATGCATCAGTTGGGGAAAGAAGACTAGACAGCACGGCTTGGCTCAGTTGTTTAAAGCCCTTAAAGGGTGATTTCATCATTAAATAAGCTAACAAATTAAGAGTTTTCATTAAATTTACCTAGAAGTCTTTCCCGTCTGTCCTTAGTTAGTGAATAGTGCGGCTGCTGTAAATAAAAAGATAATTCATTAGTTTTGTTGTAGTAAGAAACACAAATTGGTATAAAATATAGATTTGATCAGACAGGGAAAGTTTGACCGCATGGTTGTTTATGGGTTCTACTCAGTAGAGGGATCCTGATAAAGGATAGTTCATCAGCTAATTAGCAGTTTGTTCTATTAAAATTTAAGTCAATTCACCTTTTTGTATTCATCTAGCTGAACCGATGGTATTTTTTGAACAGCAACCAATTTTGGAATCTGCAAATAAAAACATTTACTTAGTTTTGTGTTCAATTTATAAGCGACCTAAATAAATTTGTTGTATTCAGACAGGGAAAGTTTGACCGCATGGTTTTTTATGGGTTCTACTCAGTAGAGGGATCCTGATAAAGGATAGTTCATCAGAGCAAAACTGTCTAGCAACAACTTAAGTCACAAAATCTTACCTTTAAGTTTATACACGCAGTTTCATGTTGTTTAACAGCAGTACGAAAATCTGTAAATAGAAGAAAGCCAGTTTAGTAAGGTTACTATCCAAAATTAAGTTCTTTAAAAAGAAGAAATATCAGCTTCGAAAAGTTGTAACATGTTTGTTTCTAATGAACTATACTGAAGTAACATCATATAATTCTTTCAAGCTATTATTTATCAAGTCGAAAGGTCTTACCTTATAGATTTTTCATGCACTACAGCCTCAAGGATTAATAGAGTTCACCGCAGTATTTGCTGTAACGAAAGTAAAACTTAATTAGCAACTTCAATAGCAATAGTTAAGTAAACTAAAGTAAGTTTATTTTATCAGTATCCTTTTGGTTAAATTTCTGTGGTTGGTCAGCATAGCTTTCAGATTAAGTTTATCATCAAGATGGGAGACTAAAGTACATTAAGAAAAGATTTTTTCACTTACATTTCTGTACATCCACTTTTAAAACATATTCCACGATCTTTTGTGCCTTCATTGAACATTGAACTGTAATAATAATAATTTACCAAGTTAGTCAATTCTCAAAGAGTTAAGAAGATAGTTTTTAGTTTGCTACAGTTTGGTAGGTTTATCAGTTACTTTTCTCCGCATTTTCTGCTCAGTAGAACGAAAGTTATGATAGATAAAGGTATTCATCATCTAATCAAATCTGTAGCATTCATAAAAAAATATTTTTTCTAGAGGTTATTACCTTTAAAGCCAGTAGCAGTTTCCAATTGACTTAGACAGATCTGTACGTAAAATAAATAATTATATTAGTCTTTATTTTCAAACAACAATTTACGATTTATGTTGATTAAAATTCAGTTGCAATAATTGCAGCCATGGGGTTTTTAATCACAGAAATCGTACGGTAATTACCTATCATCATATAAAAATTATGTATTTTTTAAGCAAAGTTAACTTACCTTAGTTCGACATAAAATAAGCGTATTAAAGCATTGGAATCTGCAGAGTTATATGCGCAAGCCGGTATGCTGAAAACCAAAAGAAAATCTTTGGTTAAAAAACGACTGGCAAGTAAAACACTTATATATTAATTAAATATTGTCAGTTGCAATAATTGCAGCCATGGGGTTTTTAATCACGGACATCGTACGGTAATTACCTATCATCATATTAATATTCAGTGTTTACGCTTTAAGATCAAATTAAACTCACCTTAGCTCGGCATAAAAAGTTTCCACGGTGCCATTTCCTGTGCGTCTTTCTGCAATTAGAGTATACAGTTTTGAGGTTAGTTTTGTCACGTGACTTATTTAAACGCATTTTAAAATTAATTTTAGTTATCAGAATCCTTTTGGTTAATTTTAAGTTGTGAATCAACAGCACTTTGTTCAGATTGAACTTATCATCAGTAACTAAGAAAATTGTATCATTTAAAGTTTAAAATCTTACCTCAGACTTGCAACATATTAAAGCCGGTTCTTAGCCACGTGCTTACTGGAGGAGTGCCAGACAGCTGCAACCAAAAGAATCTCATATTTAGTATGCACGATTAACTGATTAAAAAGTTTCTTTACATTGAATGCAATCAGTTGGCCGTTCTTATTCTTTCCACAAGAAAAGAGTAATGACAGCTCCCTTGCGAGAACGCCATTACTCGACTCTTCAGAAAAAGAACATTCATCAATTTATTGTCGTTGTCAATATTAATTTTTCCACTATACTTACTTTTTCATTGCATAATGCTATAGCGATTTAACGCTTTATGTCATGTTTGATCATTTAAAACCACAAAACTTTGACAATGTCTTTTGATGCTGGCGGTATAAACTGATTACAAATTGTTTATTCATCTTAATAAAGCAGAAAGCGACCCTCTTGCGGCCAATTTTAAACAGGAAATGAATGAATCTATTGAGCAGTGTGACCGAGTAAGCCAATTGATTTATTACATAACCTAAATAATACCAAGAAATCGGCATCGAGATTTTCCCACTATTTTTGATCCAGATATCCCGCCAAATTAATTTTAAAGCGCTGGTCACATATTTTTAAATTACCAACTTTTTAAAAATAATTTAAATGTAAAAATGGGATGCGCATCGTCATGTACAGTTGAAGCAAGGTAGATAATATACCATTTTAATTTTATTAACGCTAACTGAATGGTCTAGCAATCGCCATTTGACAGCTTAGGTTATTTTTATAACAATATAAAAACTTTGAATAATTTGTGTGAAAATGGTATGACTATGGCTGCAATAAGCTTAATGTTTCTAATTACGATGATGAAGTAAATAATCAATCAAAACTCCATCCCTCTTATTCAAACACTTTGCAGTTCCCTTACCAAACAAATTACATTTTTAAAAACTATATTAAAAAATTACGACTTTATTAAATTTAGCATAGCTCATAGAAGGCCTTTACAACAATATGTCCAGTAAAAAAGATACATACATATAAATATTTATATATATTAAAAATGTACATTTTACTCCGTTATTTCAATTAATTCCACGAAATTCGCAATTTTTGTTTTTCAAAAGGCATTCAAGTTTTTATCATAAAAATTTCAACATAAACTATCACAATATGAGAATTTCAGGACTCGTATTACTTATTGCTTCTGATCTAGATGATTGGTTGTTGAGTCAAACGAGCTTAAGCAATTCCTGATCCTAAAAATTTTGATATACATGTGTTTTTTTAAATTCTTGTTAATTTTTTAAACTTTTTTTGTTGAAGACTTTTTAAAAATTTTTTTTTTGTTTTTTTCTTTCTTGTTTTGCTTTTTGTATATTGTTTAAAGTTGTACTTAGTCATTTAAAAAATTAGATACATGTACATATAAAAATATACGATATATATTATGGTAATTATTTATAAAAAAAATTGCATGTTTCGGACGGACAGCTTAAAAATGTGTACAAACATATACATATTAAAATGCTGATTCTGTTTTAAAATACATGCAAGTATTTATTATAGTTCTTAGTCTAATTGTTTAACTTTACATTTAAGGCCTAAATATAGGCATATATTATATATATTAATGTGAGTTTTAAGGCGCATGCAATTGTTATTGTTGATCTGTTTGTGCGTGTTGATTGCTGTTGTCAAGGGATCTCAGTTCTTATGAATCAGCCTCAAATTAACTTAGAAAATTCCAGTGATATACATTTACTCGCATCTTAGTCTAGGTGGATGTGTGGGGATGAGGGCGGTACTATTATTAAATTACAAAAATACATTCTCTTAATCAATTCCTCGTTGAGCTTAATGTTAGATACAAATGGTATTGCTTTTGTTTAGCCACAAAACTGACACAATTTATAAGGTAATTAAAAATAATTCGAATTTTATGTACGAGTACGAAGAAAACTTGTAAGAAATTAGATAAACATTCAGTCTAACAAAATACTTGTACAGAATAATATATCTATATATATAAACGTTTGAATTTCGAGAAATATATTCGATTTGTGGGTGGGCTCGACAATCTCCAGGGCACAATCAAAAACTTTTGTTCAATAAAAAACATAGCCAATTCTTGTGTGACCTGATTTATGTATAAAGTGTGATATGTAAATGTTTGTAAGCTCTAATTAACCGCTGCACTTATTAAATAGTTTATGTATATATAATTTCTATAAAATAAACATATAGAACTAATTGCACGCAGTGTCGATACTGCGTTTAATTAATAAATTTAACTAAATCTTGACACTCACAAAAAATAAACTAAAGATAAGCACAACAGTTTCGGATACGCCGGACACGTTTCAAACGTGTCGTAAAACTGATGCTGTGTCCAAATGTTGGTCGTGGGGAAAGGGCGTGGCGATGTGGTATGGTGGGTTCACTACAACTAACTGCAACATAAACAATGAAAATTCGACTAATTTTATGGTAAGCTGGCCACCAAACAAAACGAGAACGTTGTGTTGTGTGTGTGTTTCCCCTCTCAAATGTAGGTGCGTTTCACTTTCGTCAGCGTTGACGTTTTACAGGGTAGCTCCTTTTCCAAATGTTCTGTGGAGTTCTTGCACTCGTGACTGCGATCCTTTTCAAGATCAAGATTCGCTGCCTTCTGCGTCGTACTGTATGTATTTGACTTCATTAACAAATTAATGTCCTTGGTTGGTTTGCCAAAATGATTATGATGGCTGGCATCCAAACGATTCTGATTGCATTTCTGCTTCATTTGGATGCCCACAAGACCGCCCACAATGAAGGTGACCAAGAAAGCGAACACATAGAACGTTAGGGTGAAGTCTGGTAGCGTGGAGGCCGTCTGTACTTCATTGACAACAGCTATTGACTTTTGGGGATCTGAAGAGAGTAAACCTTTAAGTTAGCTTGTCATTACCAGTTAGAAACTGTAGTACTTACCATGCAGACTAGTCATAACCTGTTCGGGATCAACAGATGCCTGTGGAATTTTGTTCTCATCTATGTAATCGTTTAGCGTAAAATCGACGCCAGCTCCTGTGGGCTGCTGATCAATGCTCAGGATTTTCTCCTCGGAAACACCGCTCACACTCGCATAGTGAAGCTTCTGTGCTTCATCCACCTGTGATGGCGCCATGGTGACAATTACTGGATCAGCAGCTGTTTTTGGGCATAGATAAGCCGCTGCCTTCTTGGTCGTATTGAGACTTTGTAGATAGGTCTTGGTGCCAAACTTGTGATGACTGGAGGCCAGATTCTTGCATTCATGTGTCTGCAGATCCCAGGCACAGTTCGGATCCTGTAGGCTAAGGCAGCCAAGGCAGTCTACAATGAGGGAGCAGTGATGCAGTGGCACTGTCACCAGCCGTCCATCGCTAACCACGACGAGGGTGTTCTTCTTCGAAGAGATGACCAATTCACGCACGGGTGTGCCCAAGGGCAGTACCTGCATCTCAGATATAACCACGGTGCGCAGGCGATCAGTGTTATTTGGGTGGAGTGTCATTGTGTTTATGAACTTTGTGACTTTGCCATCATCGGTGCCACTGTAGACAACGTCATAGTGATTGCCATTCAAAGCACGCACTTGAGGATCAATCGCAATAGCTGTAAGTCGATGATGAAGATTCACTTTTGTCAGCAATGGACGACTGTGCACTGCAGGCACAGCGCTCTCCATCAACGGATGGTTTTTGATAAAGTTCACAGCAATACTGGTTAGAGTACGGGAGTCATCTACACATTGGCCTGGACGTGGCTTGGGCACCTGGGCTTGCTCTACGGGTAACCAATGGGATTGAGAATCCTTTTGGGACTTGAAGTCACCATCAAAGGCAGCCAAAATGTCGTCTACTTTAAAAGCACACACTGCCGAACCGGGAATGGCATTCACCGAGGTGGTGAAAACAGCATAAACTAAAGCATTTGGACCGCTCTCTACAATGGGACTTATGGCCTCTGTGGGGGAAAGAACAAGGATTAGATTAAGGGAGACAGCAGAAAGAACCAGCAACACTTACGTATTTCATCAAAATAGAAGGGGAACTCTCCAGGCACCGAGCAGTTGAGCCTCGCCTTGAGGAACGACGTCCAGCTCTTGCCGTGATTATAGGGTCCACCGCGATCGTTCTTGCAGACCCGACCGACACGCGAGTAGATCGCTTTGCCAAAGTTCATGTGCTCCATGGAGAGTTCGCGGAAGAAGAACAGCACAAAACCATCGCGCTCGATGGCGCCTACAAAATCCGGTTGATTCAGTTGCTTGAGATCATATTGCTCCGTGCGAAGATTCTCACGATAGATCAATGGATCGCCACCGGAGAAATCTGCCACGGTAGCGCTGTACAGCTGGCCATCGGCAAAGGCATAGGTGCTGTTGTGGGCGGGGCTATAGGGGCAGAGACCCTGTGCCTCAACATCTCGCGTTATCTCATATCGCATGCTATTACCGACAGCTGCATCCAGTGGAGCATCTGATGACTGCTCGCTGGGCGCATAGTGGCGACAACGTGGCTTGTACGAGTTGGTGCCACAGAGCAGGAATTGGCCATCACTTAGACGGGCAAAGACACGCAAATAGTTGTGGCAATCCCATTCGTGTTTGCCCTTTAACACGCAGAGTTCACGATCTGCTCCCGAACTGGTCCACACCAAACGACTGTTCTCCTTCAGACCTTTCATGCTGATGTTGTAGATGACATCCCTGCGAGAGAGAAAGAGAGGGGGGAAGAGCAAGAAAGACAATCGAATTAATCGTTTAATTGCCAAAACAGTTGACGTGTGCTGCGAAACAGTGTGGTCTTTTCAGCCGTTTTATAGCTAGATGTAGCACTTTTACAACAGCTGTTGTTAGATTTGCACTTGAAAAAAACAGAGTGCTACAAAAATAATATAAAACTATATAAGCTTAAGAAACATTAAGACAATAGCAAAAACTGTTAGTATACAAATTTTAGTATTTCATTAACTTGTCATAATGTTCATTAAAATATAATATACAGCCCTAAAGTATTCAAAGACAAGCTACTTTAGTTTTTTATATAAAAACTAATTTTAAATAGCTTCTTTTTTATATGCAATATATTTTATAATCACACTCGCTATTTAAGCTCATCAAAATTCTGACAGCACTGCTGCTGTTCGGCAATAAAGTAAATTACTAGACAAGCCAAAAGAGAGAAAGAGAGAGGCAGAGTGTTAGAGCGAAAGGGGAGGACACAAAAGCTACTCAACAGTTTGCCAAGGTTAATTTTGTTGTTGGTTTTTTTTGCGCTTTTCGCAAATAATTAGAACTCATATATAGTACTAAGTAATTACATATGAAATTTCGCAAGCTATTTGTATTATTCCTAATTATCTATTTATGTTCATGTTCTTTTAAGAGATACTTAGTTGCTCAGACTAAACAAAAAACATAATAACAAGACTAAGATTTTTATACAATTCTGTTCCTTTGTTCCAGCTGGACAAGATCTATCATTAGAACACGTCAATTGTATTTTCTTAGAGTATTCATAGAATATATGTACATACAATGTATAATAGATAGTCAAGTTTTTTTTACTCGCAGCTTATAAAAAAAAAGTGTAAATAAGGTTTTTTTTGAGATTTTGATTAATTTGCATACGTTTAATTTAACTAATCGTTTGAAATCAATAATGTATTATCTAAACATACAAATGGTAATCAAATGAGCCATAGATGGCGCCACATAGAGCTGCTTGTGGCAACCCAGTCAAGCACCTAGTTGTCAACACTGGTTGGTGTTACCAGATAAAACGATCGCAGCCAACTTCACTACGACGCGCCGACTAGAAGACCACACATGTTCTAAATATAGTATAATATGATATCATTCTAAGCGTGTTATTATTACATAAATAAATAGGCATCCCTGAATAATAAGCACGCCAAAGTGGTGACCCCGAATGCAAAATCACAAATACGATTTACGTTCAAAAAGTTTTCTAGCCAGTAGCGCTGCAGAAACTTTTTACGACGCCGGTAACATGCAGGCCACGGATGATGACCTATTAGATCAATTCCAGGAATTGAAACTGCAAATTGACCAACTGCAATCATTACGCCAACCAACAGGATTCACATCACAACATGCGCAACTCCGCATTCCGAAATTCAACAAAACGGATCCTCAGCTTTGGTTTGCACAGTTGGAACGATTATTCCACCTCCACAATGTCATCGCAGATGAGCACAAATTCGACTTAATTTCGATAAACTTGGAGGAAGATGTGATTGCGAAAGTAAACGATCTTATCACACAGCCACCCTCAACAGACAAGTACGACACAATCAAAACTCGTCTCATTGACAAGTTTGCAGAATCGGCTGAATCAAAATTACGAAGACTATTGCGTGGCGGCGAAACAACTGGAAAAAAACCGACAGAGATATTGGATCATATGCGACGTTTAGTGCCAGATACAGGGTGTGATAACGTTCTACGGTCCTTGTTTTTGCGTGAGCTTCCGACAGAAATTCGACCACTCATTTCTGTGTGGGACGAAACCAACCTTGACAAATTAGCAAAGATGGCCGATACAATGCTTGAAGCTCAGGACTCTAGTGAGAAATTTGTAATGTCAACGTCGCCGGGTCAGCAAGAACAACATGTGGAATCCATGAGTGGAAAAACACCAAGTATATCTGAGGTTGCAACCATTTTGCGAGCGCTTTCTACAAAAGTCGACAAGTTACAAGAGGAGCTGCACAACTCAAAGCAAACAAAGCAGGCACGCCAAGCTAATGCTACAAATAATCAAAATAGCTCCAATCAAACCACAATGTGTTTCTACCACAAAAAATTTGGCAACAACGCTCGCAAGTGCCAGCCAACATGCCCACGTTACCATCAAACGTTAAACTAGAGATGCTGCCGTCAAGTCAGCTGGTAAACGGCAGCACATCCACTACCGGCATATCAGAAACCCAAACTCACATCTCACATATATTACCGGACCAACGTCTGCACATAAAGGATCGACTCTCGGATCAGCTTTTCCTTATTGACTCTGGTTCAGTCGTATCTGTAATACCTTGCAGCATGGTACCACATGTGAATAACAACGGCAGACTGTATCTGTATGCCGCCAATCAAACACCCATTAAAACATATGGAAACTTCACCCTCAAACTTGACCTAGGTTTGCAACGTACATTCACCTGGTCATTTACAGTTGCCGACGTTCAAACACCCTTAATTGGTGCAGATTTCCTCGCAACAAATCAACTCCTTATTGATGTCGGTCAGCAACGCTTACTTGAAGCTTCAAAACCATCGCATTTAGATTTACGAAGTCTATCTCTAAACGCTTCTACATCGCTGGAGCATACATCGGTTAACAACGTTGAAAAATCACACAAACCGTGTTCACCGGAGGGAACTCATGTCCACTCCGTCTGCCACTTCATCGAAACGCGAGGAGCACCTGTAGCTGAACGACCAAGGCGATTGGCGGGCGACAAACTAGCGTCAGCCAAATCACAGTTCAACATGCTCGTTGATAAAGGAATTGCTCGATATTCCAAAAGCCCATGGGCAAGTCCTCTGCACATGGTAGCAAAAAAGAATGGACAATGGCGCGCTTGTGGCGATTACCGCAAGCTAAACGCTGTGACAGTTCCGGACCGCTATCCAATTCCACACATCCAAGATTTTTCCGATCGTCTTTATAACAAAAAAATCTTTACAACGTTGGATTTGGAGAAAGCGTACTATCAAATTCCGATGGCACAGGAGGATATAGAGAAGACTGCAATCTGCACTCCATTCGGCTTAATTGAATTCGTATTTATGCCCTTTGGTCTAAAAAACGCGACGCAGACGTTCCAGCGATTCATCGACCAAATTTTCCGAGGAGTGGACTACGTTTTTTGTTATGTTGACGACATCCTCATTATGTCCGATTCAGCAGAACAACATAATATACACGTTCGCAATGTCCTCGGCACTTTACATAAACACGGATTAAAGATCAACAAAGAGAAATGCCAGTTTTCCCAAGCTGAGGTGGAATTTCTTGGATACGCAGTCAACAGCAAGGGTATTAAACCTCCCATGGATCGAATAAATGCCATTCTGGACATTCCTCGACCCCAAACCATATGCGAATTAGGTCGATTTTTGGGAATACTCAATTATTATCGTCGTTGCATTCCACATGCCTCACAAATACAAGCGCCTCTTAACAATTTGACGCGGAATATGAAGAAAAATGACAAGCGGCCAATTGAGTGGACTTCTGATGCTATTAAAACATTTGCTGAATGCAAGGAGAGCTTAGCAACGGCAGCAATAATCGCGCATCCAGAACCAAATGCAGAACTCTGTTTGACGTGCGATGCGTCAGACACGGCAATAGGAGCTGTACTGGAGCAGCATACTGACAACGGTTGGCATCCTTTAGGGTTTTATTCGAAAAAACTCACCAGCACCGAACGAAACTACAGTACTTATGATCGGGAGCTCCTGGCTATATACGATGCCATAAAACACTTCAAACATTTGGTAGATGCAAGACCGTTTGTAATTAAAACTGATCATAAGCCTCTTATATACGCATTTTCGCAACGGCCGGAGAAGGCATCACCTCGACAACTGCGCCATTTGAGTTTTATCTCCCAATTTTCGACGACAATAGTACATCTGAGTGGAAACGAAAATGTGGTTGCCGATGCGTTTTCAAGGATCAATGCAATTTCAATGCCATCGTCGCTGACTCCAAAAGACATTGAGGAATCTCAGGCATCAGACAGCGAATTATCCGTGTTGTTGAGCGGAACAACGTCACTACAGCTACAATCAATGGAACTCAACAAGGGAGTACACGTCTACTGCGACATTTCGACCGGTACAATACGACCGTATATTCCACAATCATTACGAGCCAGAGTTTTTTCAAACACTCACGGACTTTCACACCCCAGCGGCAGATCCACGCTGAAACAAATTCGTCGCAAATATGTTTGGCCTTCAATGTGCAAGGATGTTTTGGCATGGTCAAGGAATTGCATTCCCTGCCAAAGGGCAAAAGTTCACAAACACAACTCACTCTTACCCGATAAAATAACTGTACCGGATCATCGTTTCGAACATGTCCATCTGGACATTGTGATTATGCCACTTGTTGATGGATACAGATATTGCTTAACAATGATTGACCGTTTTTCCCGTTGGCCAGAAGCAATTCCTATCCCAGACATGTCTGCAGAAACTGTTTGCAGAGCCTTTTGGAACTGTTGGATATCTCGATTTGGTTGTCCCAAAATCATAACGACAGACCAGGGTACACAATTTGAGTCTGCGCTTTTCAAATCGTTGGCGAATTTAGTTGGAAGTGAGCACATCCACACGACACCTTACCATCCGCAGTCAAATGGAATAATTGAACGCTGGCATAGATCGCTAAAAGCTGCATTGATGTGTGACCCTGAAACAACTTGGCTGAAATTGCTTCCAACTGCCCTTCTTGGTCTACGAACCTGTATCAAGGAAGACTTACGAGCTTCAGCTGCGGAGATGCTTTACGGATGCACGCTTCATCTACCCAACGAGTATTTTCCTGATCTGGACTCACCTGCAAGACCCGCTGAATTTGTTAGCGAATTTCGAACAAGCATGCAAGCGCTAAAGCCAATTTCAACCGCGCATCACATCAAACCGAAACTCTTCAAACACAAGCATATAAATGATTGTGAATATGTATTTGTTCGAACGGATGCAGTCAAACGACCGTTGGAACCGCCTTACACAGGACCATTCAAAGTCATCGACAAGTCGTCAGATCGTGTGTTCATTGTTCGAATGAATAACAAAGACACATCCATATCAATTGACAGACTAAAGCCAGCTTTTATAGAAGATGATAGCTCAGAAGAAGGACTGGAGAACTCGCTATCCACCAATCGTCCTGCCATTCGAACCTACTCTCGCCGACTTGTCTAGGAGGGGAGTACTGTGGCAACCCAGTCAAGCACCTAGTTGTCAACACTGGTTGGTGTTACCAGATAAAACGATCGCAGCCAACTTCACTACGACGCGCCGACTAGAAGACCACACATGTTCTAAATATAGTATAATATGATATCATTCTAAGCGTGTTATTATTACATAAATAAATAGGCATCCCTGAATAATAAGCACGCCAAATGCTAGCACTGTACCCAAAATGTATGGCTAATATTAATGGAT
Organism: Drosophila acutilabella; assembly: GCA_035046005.1. Lineage (NCBI taxonomy): Eukaryota > Metazoa > Arthropoda > Insecta > Diptera > Drosophilidae > Drosophila > Drosophila acutilabella. Next base: position 5,175,836 of record JAWNOK010000024.1, on the reverse strand, counting down.
TTTTAGTAGATATACAATAAAATTGATACAAGTTAATCATCAGCTATTGTTTATTCATTCAAGAGCTACTGAAAAATATTTTAAATTAAATATTAATAACTGCCTTTATGACACATACAAGTTATATCTTAAAAATACCAAATTGTAGTTAGCTCTGTACATTTTGTTTATTGCCTTGTAAAAAGTATTACTAATATTGCTGATTATTTTGCTATGCACATGGAAAATTGCCTTGTAAAAAGTATTACTAATATTGCTGATTATTTTGCTATGCACATGGAAAATTGCATTTTTCGCCTAGCTGAATTCAAGTGAACCCGAGGGTATATTATAAAAATAAATAAACAAGTTGATTAGAGTTCTGGAAATAAAAATGTTTCCAGGAAAGCGAATGTAGAAATGCGAGATTTGCACTTGCAGCTTTTATATAATATTGTATTTGCTCAAAAACTTAAAAGCAACAATAACAAAAACAACAACAATACCAGAAACTCGTAATTTCAATGGCGCGTTAATTGTTCCACGAATTGCTCACTTTGGTATTCCTGTTGTTGTATAAACATTTTAGCCAACTCGTGCCAATAATGTGGTAGAAAGAAACAATACGAAACAAAACAATGTTTATGCATGCAACTCAGGTAGATAGAAAGGAATTCATTGTGCTCTATAGTATATATGCTCATGTATATGGCAATCGATTCATTCAAATATGGATCTCAATCACGATACTCACTTTGCACCCACGAGAACACTCTCATCATTGTGATCCAAAATCTTATAATAGTCCGTTGTATTGCCAAAGAAACTGGCCGTCACTTTGTCTGCAACTGAAATGGAAAATGCGAATTTAATTAGCAAATAATTATAAACAATTCGAGTGCTTAAATAATACTTAAGTTAAGAGTCTTGAATTGTTTGTGGCTCTGTTAACTTTCAAACTGTTCACAAAATTTGGCTACATTTTGGTATTACTCAGGCGGATGTTAGATTGAATAATAAATCCTTATCAAGACAACCACAAAGCAAACCAAATTATTTAAAAATGACATTGAATAATCTTATAGTAGATATAAATAATCGTATAAAGCTGAGCTTGATAATTACAACATTACGTTGTACTACTGTTTCGGGGCCAACAATTAGTGTAGGGCCTTATGACATGCCCCATTTTGATGGGTTTCGGTTGCTTCAGAGGAAACGCTAATTTGTTGCAAGCATAGCGAAAAATTGGGCGCGATAAGCAGTTGTGGTTGTGGTTGTGGTGGCCGCTCTGTGAACCAACAACTTGTTCATTGATGATAACAAAACAAATGACACAAATAAACAATAACAATAAGCAGCTGTAAGCTGCATGTTACATATAAAATATATAAAAACTTACTCGTTTGCAAATCGGGTCGCACATCGGGCATCCAAGCATCCACAGAGACGCGGCAGATGAAAAGGCAGCAAAATACTGTATATAAAAACATTGCTCTCTTTATGCTGGGTTTATGTAGATATCTTCTAATACTACTGCTTCTTAGGTCAGTAATTAGCATTGTTGATGTTGTTGTTGACAATGATCGCTGAAGGTCTCTTGACGTGTTTTACTCAACTGTGTAGAATCAAGTATTTTCAATTAACTTTGCACACTTGAAAACTGTTGAGCCAGGCTTCTTTTTTCTGCTTCTGCTTCTTCTTATTTATTTTTTTCAAATTTTCTTGATGATTCAGCAGCGTTTGCCAATCGCTTGGACAGTGCAGCTGCTCACAGACTGAGCGGTGCTACTGCTGCTAGTACTACTGGTGGTTGGAGGTGGTGTTGTTGGTGCCAATGGGGCTGGTCTGACTGGTTTTAATCACTGCAGTTTGTCATACTGATTGCTGCCATTCTCGTGCCAGTTGCCGCTGCCGCTGCAGTCACTAGCATTATTATTCTTTCCCTTCTCCTTTCTTTTTTATCTTCAATTGTTATTTTATTTAAAAGAACATAAGCAATGTTCCTTAAATTAATGCTATTAGTTGATGTGCTTAAATCAAAACGTCAAAACCTGCAATAAGATGGATTATAAAAATGTTTAGTTGCTTGAAATAGTTAACAATTAACTGTGGAATGCAAGTGATTTGACTCGTTAACTCGAGCATTTCTCTGACTTAACTTAGTATCATTTAATTGCTGTATTCATTAACTTGAGCAATTGTATTCAAAGGGTAGCTCATCGTAAGAACTTGATATTAGTTTTAGAAGGTCAATAACAAAGTTTTAACGCAATTTGTTACTTAAACTGCTGGCATTAAATGCTTAGTAATGTAATTTCTATGATTAATCTTTTCTAAAGCGATTATTAAAGCAGAATTAAATGGCATTTATTAAGATACGAATTATAGTTAGGGAAAAGTCTAGTAAATGTACATTTATGTAGTTCAAATTCTGTTGGTGTCCAAAACTTTTCCGCTAATTTCAAGACTTGTTTTGTTATTAAGTATAATTTCGCTGGACTTTTGTTGTTTAATTTAAGCACAAGTTTCCACTTTCTTCTTATTACATATTATTACCGAATTTCAAAGACTAATTTCACTTGTGTAACAATGAAACTTGTTTTTGGGTCTGTTTCGTGTTTTTATTTTTATTATTATTGCTACTGCGATTGTTTGCGAATTCTTCACACACTTTTCACACTTTCTTTGGTATTAGCTGCTGCTGTAAGCGTTCAACAAACCGAACCACACGTTTGGCGAACTCGTCGTGCACTGAAAGCAGCGAACACAACAAAAGTGCGAATTGAGCCGACGGCGAACGATCAAAAGACGACAAGCATGAAAAAGAAACGACAACAAACTAAACGACACCCACACCCACACAAACACACACGCACACGCTCACTCAAAAAGGTTTGTGAGCACAGTTTAGGAAGCACTACAGAGATGTTGTCACGCTTCTCTTTGTCTCTCTCCTTTGGTCAGTCATTTTTAAAGGCACCTACTCGCATGCGAGAGTAAAAGGCTCTCACTCTCAAAGGTTTGCAAGTCGCCTGCGATTTTTGCTACTCATTTTGAAGGCTTCCAATCCCAAAGGTTTGTGAGTCTCATTACTTTTCTCACTCATTTAAAGGCTCTCACTCAAACAGGTTTAAGAGACGTTTTAGTTGAGCACAGTTTAAGGGACACTGCAGTGACACTCTCTCTTTTCTTTTGTCACCACTCATGCACCACCCCCTGCATGTGTCACGCACCGTTTCCCGCGTCCTGTGGCTCAGCGGTTTTTCTCGCATGATTCATAGTTGTGAATTTTCCTGCTTTTGTTGGAAATCACGTGCGGTATTTTCCGTCAATTTTCGTGGTTCCCATTCTCTATTGGCTATCTAATCGGCTATGCCGTTAACATATCAGGACGTGCTCTCCTGCAAAAGGTGCTCATCACACGTTCACACACACACACGCACACCCACACACTGACTTCCACACGTTATTTCCATGTGTGCTGTTCAGGTTTTTTATATTACTCGCAGGAAATTTATGCTGCAGTTTCTCACGCCTCGTCGTAGGTCACGCTTGGACAACTTTTACCTACGCGAAGCGACTGATCTTCAATAAATTACTTTATTGGCCAACTGAAGGTCACAACTTGTCTCGTCTTGGTCTTGGTCAATGAATTTGTGTCTGTCTGCAACCATCGCTTGGTATCATTTTTCCAGCTCATAGTTTAAGCAGCAGCAACATGAAGTTAGCGGTGGCAGGTCAAGTGACCCGACAAAACTCTCTGTCTGTCTCTTACCTCTGTCTCTCTCTTTGTCTCTTGCTCGACCCATTCGATGGCTCGGTTTTGTAATGTGTCAAATTATAGGGGCTGGCAATTGGCCTTAAGAATAGTGTATAATATGCGAGGGTCGTTCCAGAGTTACTACCTACAAAAAACATAGTGAAACAAACTACCCAATTAAAACAGCTCTGAGTAAAAAATATATACACTTGTGAGACGTGTCATTAAGTAGCCAAGAATTAAACGGTTTTTGTACCTGAAAAAAAAACTACAGTAGCCGCCAACGAGTTTAATACATTTTTGGTAATACAAGTAAAATCGGTTCAAGTTTTTCTTATGCTCTAAGCGCTTCTAAATGTCTAAATTCTATATAAATATATAATTTAAATTATATGTTTATTACTTTAGCCCCTTTAGTTACTTAGCAAACTGCCCTCGTCTGACGTCTGAATAAATATTATCAATTTCATATTTTTGTTTAGCTCTCAAGTTTCATAAGCCCCATTTAGTTCAATGCCAGGAAGTGCGTTCCGCTTTCGGCTGCTTTTGGCGGGCCAGTTAATTATGCTGGCTCTAATTAATTATTGGTTTATATTCAAGCTATGGTTACCTAGAATAATAACCGTCTAATTACGGGAGTACAGTCGATACGCTTTTTGTACGCCTTTCCCACAATTTCCAAATTTCCTTAACCGATAAGCACCCAAAGATGTGAGTCTGTCTGTCTGCCTGTCTCTGAGATAAGCAACTTCATCAAGATAACAGTAAAATGTATGTCACGTTTAAGCCGTTTGTTTATAATCATACCGCATTTGCTGCTCACAACGTGGAGTGGGAAATACGAGCGTCTTTCCGTCTTAGTAGATAGATAACTGGCTCAATGCTGGTCGGGGGAAGTACGTGCTCTATAAGAAATTGATTTCTGCGTATGGTTATTAGACACACACATGCCATATTGGCATCTATACACAAGTATTAGGTATCTACAAGTGAGTGTGCTGGAAACCTGATATTTGCTACTCTACACTATGCCAACCTGTTTGGCCAGTGGGCGTTCAGTTGGCCAATACGTAGTGGCAGGTACAACAGGTGGTGCTGCTCGTGCTGGGACTGCTGCTGGCACCTGTGCTTTTGCCTTATAAATTGCTTCGTTATCCGCAGACTTATTGGCTACACCAAGTCTGTTTCTGGTTCTATATATTATTGCATATTTCTGTAATGTTTTGTAATCAACTTTGAGTTGATTTTTAAAATATACAGAAGCACAGACTTTGTTTACATTTAGTTAAATGTTAGTCAGAACGTGTACTTAAAAGGAGTAGAGGGGTTTATCAGGTTTGTATGGGGCACAAACAACTATGTTTTAAGACTCCCACAGTGTTTAGTAAACATATATGCTATTCCAAATCACATAACAGTTTACTAATTAGTATATGATACTATTTGGTTAAAAAACAATTGATTATAATGGTGATATTAGTTTAATTAAATGCTTACGAACGACTACAGGGTCTATAACATCTGGCATACTCCACTGTAGCTATTTTAATAGTTTTAGTATTTAAATAAATCTATGAAGTTGAAACCCAAGTTAAGTTGTCACTTTTAAATGGATAAATTTTGGGCTTTTACTGATTTATGGCACGACTTGAGTTTGTTGATTCTCTTGTCTTGTTGTTGACTACTTAAAGTGGTTTGTTGTTTATTGCTCTTTTAATTTTTTTTATTTTTGTTTTTTGACTCTTATCATTAGTTTAGTTCAATGCACTTTGAGGCTTCACTTTTTCTGTTCTTATCCCACGGAACTATCGCGTGTAATGCGGCAACTATCACTTTACTTCCGATTTGTTCCCAACGCCTACATGATTCACACACACGCAAACACACACATACATGCATGATTATATCCATTCATTTTGTTTGTATGTTTATTTGTCAAACCTGTTTAATCAACAGGCGATTCTCATTTTATTTTCAACGGAAGCGTAGATGATTCAGAAGCTTTTGATCTTTAAACTGTAACAACAAATTGAATATTTAACAAGTTGTTGAACAACAGCAACAAATACTATAGATCTTTAATAATCACATCATATATGGTGCGACTAGTTTTTCATTCATTCACAAAAAGCTAATAAATTGAACGTGGGAGTTTTCATTTGAAGTTTTCGAACGCGTTTAAATCAAACAATAAACAAAACTATTTAAACAGTTTTATTTAATACAAAACGCATACACACTCACACACAGGCATGTCAATGTATGCATTTGAGGTATAGACCCCAGGGGAAGGGGTGCGAAGACTCGGGTTTGAGGTTAAGTGGGACACACTGCGCGTTCTACTTTGAGCTGCTGTCGCCCCTTTTTTGACACTTTGACTCTTGACGCGTTAGAAGCTTTCAATCGAGTTTGTTGTTCGTAATTTTTCCATTTTTTTTTGTGTTTTTATTTTATTTTATGGGCGTTGTTGCTGCGACAGCTATTCGCATTTATTTGAATTTGAGTTTTCGTTACCGTTAGTTGTCTACTTTTCGTTCAGTTGGCAATATGCGTTTGAGATCCCGAGTCCAAACCGACTTTGTGGAACGACGCGAATTGATTATGCTGCTAATTTATTAGATTTTCTACTCTCGCAGCAAGCAGTAGCAAAGCTAACTCGTTTTCTGCTGTGCTGCCTTTTACAGTTCTTGGCCAGACACTCACACTTTGGTCACCGCCTCGACGATTGTGAGCTTGTGTGTGTGCGGTGGTGGGGGGAAAACAAGTCCACCAATTCACCTGTAGAGCTGTGTAGCGCGTCGTATAGTTTATTTTTTTTTATTTGTATTTTATCTCTTACTCTCTCACTCTCTTTTGTATGTTTCGATTCGGTTGCTTAGCCTCCACTTTAGCACTTTGCTGCTGCTGCTTCGCCTCCAACTACTTGCTGCTGTTTACAGCGCGTTACAAACACAAACACACTCACGCGCACACATACACACGCACACACACGAGCGCGAACGTAAAATTTATGTGTTTTCTTGTATTACTCGTTTTCAAGCTTATGCTTCATGTTTGGTTTGTTTATACATGTGTATGTATATGTATGCTTGCATGCATGTGTGTAGTTGTTGCTGCCGTTGTACGTTGTATGTGCATAAATTAAAAGAGAGAAAAACACACGTCTGTACACAATAAAAACCTGTTTGTTGCTTGACTCTGAGTGTGGGTAATCGCAACGCGGCACGGTACGCGGGGGTTGTACGCTTGAGTTGGCTTTGTGGACGTAGTTTTTTGTGTAGTAAATGCAACAGAAGTCACAATAGAATATATTTTAAACACTTTTAATCCGTGTAAAAATCACATTTCGCTAGATCTTTTATACCACTTATATAGGGTGCATCTTTGTGCAGCCCTTGAACTCACCAAAATTCATAAATAATGCACAAATAATTATCAAATTAAGCAAAAAACACGAACTCCAAAAAATATATACTCTTCACACTACGGCGGCCATTTTGCTTTGGGTTGTTTGGTATACGATAGTGGTGGTCAATAGTTCGATAGCATTATTATCGAAATCAGCTTGCAGCAAGTTGGCAGCACGATGCTGATAACAAAAAATGTGGTCACACTTGGTTCCCGACGATATATCGATGACTTTAAACCAACCACCCCCGCAGAAAATACACCGAACATGGAAAGTGTAAAGTTATTTACGTTAAAATGAAAGTATTTAATCAATAAAGTGCAATCAACCGCAAGACCGGAGCGCAAGTACATCGCAACTAAAATGGCTACAAAGTAAGCAATTTATATTTTACAAATACTCCAATTGAAAAACTGCAGTGAATTTTCCGTCCGCGAGTGTGTATGTGTATGCAGCAATATCTACGTGTTTGTGTATGCCGTGGGTGCATGTGAGGGTATTTTGCTGTGTTTGTTTTGAGCCGCAGCGGCAGCCTCTGCGCTCGTCCCACACACATACACACACAAACCAAAACATTGATTAAAAGGAAGCCCAACAATCTGCCGATAAGTACAATAACAAGTACATATAGATTTATGTATACATATAAGAATAAAACTCTGTGCTCACTCACGGATCACGCCACAGACAAAACTATAAGTCAAACGAAGTTAAATTTGCGCATAGCATAGAAGTTTTTCGATTATTGGCATGCAAATAGTTATTTGTGTTTAATAATATTTCAGCAATGTATATGAATATGTAATTTGACCAACTTTGGATAGGATTTATAAAAGCTGTTTGTTCGAACAACAGGTGGAATATTAACTTTAAGTATGATATTGCTAAAAAATGACATATCGTTAACAAAGTCGACTGGACAACAGGTTATTGATGTACTTTATTTAACACCTTTATAATTCTATAAAAATACAAAGCATGTTTTTTTTTGTTAAATATTTTTTATTAAAATGACCTTTTCCTGCGAGCTACAGATTTTATGCATTTAGTTTCGGACTAGAAAATGACATAAACTTTTTGACAAAAAGTATTATACATATTTGGATTTGGCAGTTAAAGATTCAATTGCTTTTCAGTTCGATTCGGAATCACATGGTGATAATGCCTAAATCAGTAGGATTTCCTAACATTAGCCAAGTAGACGAAATAAGCTTTAAAAAATTCCGACTTCAAGGTCGCTACAAACAACATATTGATTACTATATCATTCTTAAATTATTCTCAGTGCCATATATTTCAAGGGGTATTTTGGATTTATTTGAGGACTACTGGCAAAAACGGTCCTTTATTTTGGATTATTAGGAAATTAACTTTAATTAAAACATTATCAAATAAACGTAATCCAGAATTTTAGTTGGTTTTTTAAGGTGTTTAATTGGTTCACTTCACGATTTTTCTAATCATGTTATATAAGACTTTGTGACGTAGTAAACAAAACGTTTATAAAAAGATTTTATAATAAACTACTGATGTTGAATTTGCGAAAACTGGTCCAACACGTTGTCTGCAGTACCGTAAATTGTTTAGAAGGTACTAAATATATATAAGAGCTCCTAGTATATTTAAAGCTAGTTGTTTTTGGGTCACTCACTGATTCGAGCCGGAACAATGTTTAGCGCAGTGAGTTTATCGCTAAAACCATTAGCCAGGATTCTAATAATTCTTTAGACGGTTTTATTTTTATTGGCCAACTTGTCGTTTGTCTTAGCTCGATCTCTTGTGCCATCTGTGTCTGTTCATATTGACAAAGATAACGAATTTGAGTTAGAGCCCTCGAAAAATGGTTACTCATTAAAGTAAGTTATAATTTTACAAACAAAATTTAGAGTCTTTATTTAGCTTATTTTCTATTGCTTAGTTCCCTACATGAGACCGGATATCTTGAGCAGAATGTGGTTGAGACCGAGCCCGGTGAACTTAAGGTGTCTGGCACGTACTTTCAAGGGTTCCACGGTCCCACCGTTTATCACCTGATAGTCACCTATGTAGCGGATCGCAATGGATATAGGGCTAAGTATAAGTTTTTCAGGCTAGGTTCTCTTGCAGAAACTCTCTCAAAGGGCTGCCTTATGGCCTGTGTAGGCTAAAATACTGGACTATTTACTTCAATCAAAGCGTTATTACATATGATTAAAACCTGAATATCAGTACATCCGTTTCGATATGCGCTTTTAGAGGTGATAAATGCTGTCACGTTAAGACATTTCTAATGTTGTTGTTTAACATCTTGTTCCGTAGTGAATAAAAAGATTTCAAGAACATTTCTATGGCAAAATATTATGCAAAAACTGGTTCAACACGTTTAATGCAGTACCGTTTATTATTAAAGCATGCCTGCATCTTGAAGTCATCTTTCAAAAGCTACTAAATATATAAAAGTGTTGCTAATATATTTAAAGCTAGTTGTTTTTGCGAATCGAACGGAAACAATGTTTAGCGCAGTGAGTTTATCGTCGAAAATTGTTGTCCAGGATTCTAATATTCCTTTAGACGTTCTTAGTTCTGTTGGCCAACTTGGTCTTTGTGGCAGCGCGATTTCTAGTACCACCTCTGTCTGTTCATATTGATGAACTTAATGATTATGAATTAAAACCATCGGATGGTAGTTATATATTTAGGTACATATCGTGTGCCCCACAACTGCTTTGGATTATTGATCTTCTAATTGTGCACCGCTTAGGGCCAATCATGATACTGGATTTCGTGAGGATAAAGTGAAGGAGGTTGAACCCGGTGAACTTAAGGTGAATGGTGTGTATTCCCAGGTCTTTCGTGACCCCAAAACTATTAGCCTGATCGTCAACTACGAAGCCGGTCGCAATGGATATGTGGCTAAGTACAAAATAGTTATTGTACAGCCTCCTACACCAAAGCTTGCAGCGAACTGTCTTAAAGCGTGTACTGGCTAAGCCTTTGCCAAATAAAGCATAAATCATATGTGACGAATAAAGAAGAAGAATTTGAAGAATTTACTCTACAAATAGTCGATTACAGTGGACTGCAGGGCTTACTTGTGATGAAACCGGGCTGAATGAGGTCGTCAGCTTTTATTATTAATTCAGAGTTTCTGAATTTCTTTATGCTCTGTCTACAAATATTTGAAGCATCACTTGCATAAGATAATTACACATTCCACATTATGTTTTAGAATGTAAAAATTCAGATTTGATTAGCAAAAAACAATTCAGTTAAAATTTAAATTTAATTCAGTGATTATGTTTGCTTAATTATTTATGAAATGCTGTCAGATATCCGAGAGTTGGTGCTAAAATGCAAAACGATTAAAGTAATTTATTTTTAGCGTTTTATTGATTTTTTTTCAAACTAATCACCTCTTGAGATCGGCTTCCAATTGACAAGATGAGTTAGCTAGCAATTTCCCTTCGTTCTATTCGGTGGGAGGATTTCTAGCTGTCATTAGTTATAATTTGACTTAACTGAGGTTTTTGTAAATTCACTTCGCTCCCAGAGTGAGAACTGGTTTTCTCACCACATGTTCTTTTAAATGGGAGAGCTGCTGTGCTTGAGAAAGTCAGTTGCGATTGGGAGGTGTATTAGTCAAAATGTCAGTAATTCTAAGATCGGTGAGTTATTGAAATAAATCAATGAATTTTGCTGTACATCATTGAATTTTGTGTATAAAAATCTTTAGCGGATTCTAGTACTTTTTGTCAATTTCGCTCTTGTGGCGTGTGCATCTCTAGTTCCGCGTATAAATAATGAAAATGGTTTTCAACTGGACCCACTTGAGAATGGATATCATTTAAGGTACTCTTCTGTCGGAGAGGCATTTAAGTTAAGAATTTAATTAATGAAATTACTGTCATAGTGTTCAACAAGCGGACAGAGCAAGCTTCAGAGATGAGACTGTGCAGGAGGTTTCTCCCGGTGAACTGGAAGTAAACGGAGCCATTAATCAAATATTTAAAGATCCGAATGGCTCTCTAGTGGTAACCTATAAAGCGGGCCGCAATGGATACGTTGCAAAGTACAGTTACAGCAATGGACCACCCACACCGCCACCAGTATTTCCCCTTTTTCTAAGTGCCAAAGCTTTAATGTCCGTAACTGGTTAACAAAATGTATAATATTGTAACTTTTATGAAATAGACAAATTTGTATCGATTTCTTATACGTGGGGTTTTTATTTAATTTACCAGCCTGAAAGTATGCTTCAATTATTCAGAAACTACAGTTGGCGCCATTAACAAAGCGAAACAATTTTAAAAGCTATTATAAACAGCTATACTTACTATAAACTTGCTTTAATAAAAGAAATTGTTCATAAAAATGTATGATAAATGAATAAAACGGTGTACATAAGATAATAGCTCTAGTAATTTTAAGCATCTTAATTATGGAAATGAAAAATTTAAGCAAATTTAGTGATTTTCAAATCAAAAAATAGTTTGGATGCTTTTAAACAGCTAAAAAGGCAAAGCTATTGCTAATCCGATCCTACCTCAATCTTGTTCCGCTCTCTGTCTCCCACTCCCTCCGTACTCAACGACAATACACATTTGATACTTGAATTGACCTTGTTATCGATATCGATTACAGCTATTATTGTTTTTATTTGTGTAGAATGGCATTCAAATTGCCAGCGCTTGCTATGACTTAAAAATTGATGTTAGTTGAACTAGAGGGACAGTAAATTAACAGCGTAATAAATGCCGATTTCACCCACCCCACGGCTCCCCCTGCACCTGTTCAGCTCAATCAGCGCGACGCGTGAGCGAAATTTCAAGCAATGCTGCGACACTGTTTGTGCTTTGCACCTCATATCATAAAATATTTATCAGCCAGCTAGCCAGACAGAAGCAGGCCCTCCAGCCAGCTGGCAATTCAGTTGAGTTTCAGTGCCATTGGCGTGTTGACTGCTATTATCAACGCAGCGAGGGATGTGATAAGCTTAACACGCCACGATGCAGCTTTTGGCTTGACTTATCCAACAGTTTTGGAATTCCTCTCACTCTCTGCATCAGTTTCTGCCTCTCGCTCTACATCTCTCTCTTCATTTATTGCTCTTGCAAAATGTTTAAAGAGTGGCGCAAGCCAAGGCACAAGCGCTGGCAGCAGCAGCAAGAACAACAACAAAAGCTGCAGCAGCTGCGACGTCGCATGCTTGACAGGTGCTCTCTCTCTCACTCTCTTTCTTGAACTGTATATATATGTGTGTGTATGTATCAGTGATGCCAAGTGCGCGCCGCTAAAGCCAAACAAACCAAGCAAAAGCAAACCGGAAAAAAACAAACAAATGTGTAACAATGTATTGAAATTTTAATTAAATTGTATTTATTTCATGTGTACCATGAAATTGTTACGATTTTGAGGTTTTGCAGCGGTGATGTGGCTAAACTCGAAAAACAAAGCTAAACTGGCAGCACTTTTGTGTGTGTGTGAAAGAGAAAGAATTTTAAAATGCTCAGAATTCAATTTATTTGTTTTTGTTTCTGTCTCTTTACCGCAGAGAGACAATGATAGTGTTTGTCTACGACACGGAGTGTTTGAAGGACGAAGCAGATGATCCCATAGCTGCAGTGCTCTACTTTCATCCCAGTTGGGTGTCAGACACACAGAAGGTGGCATTATGTGGTCAGTTGATGGGCACTTCGTACTTTCTCAAGGACTGTTTCTTCAAGCCACGTATTCTGGCGCTGCAGAATGGCAAATTTGTGCTTAAGGAATTTGGACGCTTCACACTGGTGAGTTAGAAACAAAGTGATCTTCCGTCGCTTCTTTCTCAAATGATCTCTTATTTTAGGCTGTGGGCACAGATCGTAATATTGCGGATCAGCTGCTGGAGCATCGTGCAAGTCTGTTAAGTTCTCTGCTCAAGTTCTTTCATCGCGATCTGCAGTCGCTGCATGAACAGTACGCCCAGACTGGCCAGCAGCATAGCCGTAATCTCAGCGAGAAACTCTATCACATCTTTGAGACATATCTACCGATGCTACAGCGCAATGGCAACACGTTCCAGAATGTGCCCAAGCTGCGCATGCCCAAGGTGCGTAAGGAGGTGTATGGCTTGATTCAATAGTTGTTATATTAATCTTGGTTTACTCCTTAGACCGCTAGTCATATATACCTGGAGGCCATACAGACACTACAGAGCTGTCAGCAGACAAAGGGCATACTCGGTGGCGCCATACTCTATCACAACAAGTAAGCTATAATTCTGCTGACAGTGGTTAACTTTAACTAATCTTTTATATTCTTCCTTACAGAGTAGTGGCCTCGCAGTTGGGCGATGTGGTGACCAAGCAATTGGTGTTGACAGATCCACGACACGTTCGAACAACCGCAGAGCAGTTGAACATGCAACAGTTTCACATACCACACGGTGTCCAGATGCTGGTGGTCTATGTGGACCAGCAGCAGTACTCAAAGCTGTCTGCAGAAGCACAGCGTGCACAGAATCTGCTTACGACGACCACATCGCAGTTGGGACAAACATCGTTACCATTTCAGTACGCTAAGCGTAAGCTTAAGCGTGACAAGTCGTTGATTTTCACACATATTCCCGAGGAGGAGCACACCACAGATACGTCAGAAGCAGTGCCCACTGAAATGCCCGTGGCCAGACCGAAATCAATGCGGCCAACTCACCTGCCGTTGCGTTTAAAGAGTCTGCATAGCAAGGATTTGCCCGAGTCGGGAATTGCATCAATTAATTTCGATGAGACGGATTCGTATCCGGAGTTTATAGGGCGTACGAGTGTATGCAATACACCCATGACAGAGAACAAGGTGCTACCGGTAGCCAATGTCATGTCCATTTGCGCCAATCCCGACGAGCAGGAAGCTGATGCACATAATTCTAATGGCAAGACGGCATCGACAACGGCATCGTCTTCGCGTCGTAACTCACTAATAGTGGATGTGGAAAAGTTCTTTCAGAATTTCATTACCAATCCACAAAAGCAGATGACGCGTCGTAAATCCTCGGCTGATCTGCAGGATGCTCTGCGTGCCATCTCCAAGAAGCTGGGACACTTTACAACCAATTTCAAGACGGATGTAAATCGCAATGGACACGATGCTGACGATATGAGTAGCGATGACTCTCCGGATTACATTGAGAACGACGAGCGGAGCAGCTCACGAACCATTGGAGATCCCACCTATCCGGTTTTTAATGCCGCCAATGGAAAGCAGATATCCCGTAGTCTGTTCCAACAGTTTCTGGACCAGTATCGTAGGCTCTGGGGTGCGGCCAGTGAGCAGGCCGCCCAGGATGCCGAGTTGGCGGCACTTGTTGCTGAATTTCAAGAGTTTAACAAGGAAATCCAAAAGCTGGATGAGCACATGCGCCAACAGGTTGAAGCCGCTGAAGCTGCTGATCGTAATTTAAATATAGCAGCCAAGACGCCGCTGGACAAACGTTCCATGCGTCTGCCTCTTAAATCTGCTGGCGAGTCCAGCAATTTGGAGTCCACATTTAACCAACGTCGTGGTGGTGCAGGAGGAGGTGGAGGAACGGTTGGCGTGCCATTAACACCATTGATGGCTAAGCTGTCAGTGCTGGCTCTGAACGAGACCACGCCCATTGAGATACAGACCCCCTTGACCAGCAGCAAAGTATTCCCACGACGCAGCTCCCTAAAATGTGAGGATGCAGTCGATGCACTAGCCGCCTTCCCCAACGCCCCACCTGCTCATTTGACCGGCCCAGCGGATGGTCTGCAGCGCAGCGAGCTGTACATATGCGGACAACAGAACATGACGCTACTTCTGCTGATGGAGGAGGGCTCGTGTCGCCAGCAGCCAATTGTGCAGAAGATGGTGAGTATCTAGCAATCAATTCATATCCAGAATTATTTCTAATCAAATTTTATTTTTGCTTGACAGTTTGACATTTGTGTGGCGAAATTTCCGCATATGGAATCTCTGTTGAATCAAACGTTAAATGTGAATTTAGAGGGCGACATGCGTGATGGCAGCAACTATAGCTTCATGTGCGTCGATGCCAAGTGGGATGCTCTGCAGCGCAATGGCCCATGGAATCCGCTCGAGCTAAATACGCTAGAATGTATGCATCGAGATTTGCAACCCAGCGGACAACTCACCGATTTGATACTGCGGTTGGTCAAGAGAAACATTTATCATTTTATATTAAACTAAATTAATTAATTATTTTATTTTCCTCAGCTCACACGACTCTGTTTTTTATGGCTACAAGTGCGGACGCACGGAATACTTTTATAAGGAGGCAACGCATCAGATAAATGGCATTCCTCCGCCCTCGGATCCAATTGGAAACATACAGTTACGCGCTAAGTCGCGCCTGGAACGGGATCATTCCTATTTGTTGCTGTAGAGCACAGAATTATAGATAACAGCTAACAGTTTACGGTTTACTGATAACAGTTTAACAATACATACATAAAATACTCGCAAGCTTAGCCAAAACAAAATACATAAACTAACAGTTAATGTCCAGTTGTTATAAGTGGGTGTGGGCGTGTCGTTACGCCCCCCCAAATGCCAATTTAATGCCATCCGTTGCTGTAACTTACTTTGCCATCTCAGTCAACGTTTACACGAGTTTTCCCTTAACAGTTCTGCTATTTCTAGTTCTCTTAGAGACCCAATTGTTGAAATCCGTGTAAACGTGACAAATATTTTATTAATAGCCAATTTAAGTTCATTTGCTTTGGCTGTAAATGTTCACTATATTTATGTTGAACTTTTCTTTGGCTTTTATGGGCTGATTGCATACGATTTTCATTGCTTTTCTTTTTGTTTCCTTGATGTAAAGTACAAATTCTTAAACTATTATTTCTATAAACAAAAATGTTGTTTAGTTTTTAAGCGATGACTTTAATTATTTTTATGTTGTGATGAATTCGAAGCCAAAAGAAGTGTAAATTAATTTATTACTGGGATATTAAATGCAATTAATTAATTATTAATTTTAAACGCTATATCGGTGTAAACTTAGTATAAATACTAAGTGCGTAGTGCCAATTTAAATGCAAATGCCGTCGATGTGTATAGTAAAAGAGAGAAGAATGTTTATAGCGTACACTGTGTATGTTAACTATTAAACAGCACGGTTAAAAAAGACAAGACATGTGTATGTTAACTATTTAACAGCACTGTAAAAAGAGACAAGATGTGCAATGTACGAGTAGGAATAAATACTGAATATTTTGCGAGTTAAAGAATGAAAGAAACATAAATGAAATGATACAATTTATATACCATAACTACACAAATATTAAACATACAGTGCATGTCTTTAAATGTATGTATTTTTAGAGTTTTTGAATGTAAAAAAATAAAGACGAAAAAATATAATTTGAAGAGTAGCCTGTGATTTAAATGTCAAACCCAAAAGCAGTAGTTGTGGTTCATGCTACTCCTCGCTTCAATTGTAGCCAACCATTCAACTGGAAAGGATCGAACTTTAAATTATTGGACACCTTAAACTTTATTCGAAATGGTGAGTTAATTTGGAAGTCGTCTGATAATCGTATAATAATAAATTTGTGATTTCCTTACAGGTATCTTCACGTCGGGTAAAGATGTTTACGTATATTAAGCCCGAGGTAAGGCCACCATCGGGCATGGAGGGTTCGTACACCAACAAGATTCGTTATATTAAAAAGAATTTACTGCGAAAGTTAAAGAAAATGAAGTGTGCCACTCCTTTTCTGAAACCTGTTGAAATACCTAATCCCAATGATCCAAATTACTATGCCCTCGTTGATAATCCTATGGATTTAGAAACGATATCTAAACGGGTGAAGAATCGTTACTATCATAGTGTTGATTATCTCATCTATGATCTGAAGCTGATAATCAGCAATTGTTATACCTTTAACCGTCGGCACTCGAGGGTGTACCGTAGGGGACGAAAGATGGAGAAGCTATTGTTTGAGGTAATCAGCACGTTACCAAGGGGTACAGAAAAACCTTACATCAAGAAGAGGTCCTCGAAGTCACACGCTGAGCAGAACTATACAGCGGACGAAACAATTGCGCAGGAGCATCAAGTCGTGGCCGAAGAGGACCAGGCGCTGGAAGCGGTGGCGGAAGAGGACCTTGATGTGAAAGGGGAACAGGTGGAAGAAGTGGAGGAGACAGCGGCACACGAAGTCGAGGTAAAAACGGATATGGAAGCGGTTGAGGAGACGGAGAATAACGTCGAGTGGACGCAAGAGGATCAGCGGCCAGAGGAAGACTATGAGTGGCCAGAGGAAGAGGACGAGCGGTCAGAGGAAGAGGATGACCGATCAGACGAAGAGGAAGAGCAGTCAGAGGAGCAGTCTGAGGAGGAGCAGTCTGAGGAGGAACAGTCTGAGGAGGAACAGTCTGAGGAGGAACAGTCTGAGGAGGAACAGTCAGAGGAGGAGCAGTCAGAGGAGGAGCAGTCAGAGGAACAGTCTGAAGAGGAACAGTCAGAGGAGGAACAGTCAGAGGAGGAACAGTCAGAGGAGGAACAGTCAGAGGAACAGTCCGAGGAGCGGTCAGAAGAAGAAGACGACAGGACAGAGGACGAGGCGGAGCCGGAGCAAAGCGAGGATGGGGAGGAGAATGGAGAAGGGGTCTATGGGATGGAGGAAGGCCAAGAAAACTGCCTGGACGGGGAATATAATGAAGATGCTGCTGTGCAAGAGCAAGTCGAACCAGCGGAGCCAGAAATCGCAGAGGAAGCTATTGAGCAAGTTGACATGAATCAGCAAGTGAATCAATGGGTGGAAGTGCGAGCAAATGTTGAACACTGCGGATTTGTGGTACAATGGTTTAACGAACAAGTCTTGTTGGCAATACAACAGTGGATCGAGGCACGAGACTGGTTTGAGAATGAACTGGGAGTTGAGAATGCTGAAGGCGTTGGGCAGGACGATCAAAATCAGGGATACGAAGAACAGGGAAATGAAGAACAAGACGGTGTAGAGTACCAAGAGGGTGATGTTGAAATGGCGGAAGGTGCGAATGAGCTGTGGGATGAAGAGGTGGAGGAAGAAAGCGAGGAAGATGAGGGTTTTGCTGACGGGGAGGAACCGGTAGAAGGGTTGGCCGAGGACGCAAACGAAGCTAATGGGGAAAACGAACAGGTGCAGGAGGATGACACTGAGAGGGAGAATGGAGTCGAAGCCGAGGAGGGAATTGCCATGGTGGCGGAAGTCAATGAGGAGGAGGAAGTTGATGGGGAGGAGAATGTTGATGGCGAGGAGGATTTTGATGAGGAGACGGAGGAAGTTGGTGTGGAGGAGGCAGAAGTTGGTGTGGAAGAGGAAGAACTTGGTGTGGAAGAGGAAGAACTTGGTGTGGAAGAGGAAGAACTTGGTGTGGAGGAGGAAGAACTTGGTGTGGAAGAGGAAGAACTTGGTGTGGAGGAGGAAGAAGTCGGTGTGGAAGAGGAAGAACTTGGTGTGGAAGAGGAAGAACTTGGTGTGGAAGAGGAAGAACTTGGTGTGGAAGAGGAAGAACTTGGTGTGGAAGAGGAAGAACTTGGTGTGGAAGAGGAAGAACTTGGTGTGGAAGAGGAAGAACTTGGTGTGGAGGAGGAAGAAGTCGGTGTGGAAGAGGCAGAAGTTGGTTTGAAGGAGACAGAAGTTGGTGTGGAGGAAGGGGCTGAACCAGAGGAAATAGCTAAACTCCCGGCGGCTGCCAATGAACAGGAAGGAACTGTACAGAAAGAGGAAGTTGAAGTCTCGGAGGGAGGTGAAAGCCTCGAAACAGAAGTCGTGGACATGGGAGGTGCTGTGATTATAGAACAGGTGGTGAACGTTGAGGAGGTCGTAAATGTGAACGACTCGGGAATTGCGCAACCTTTGTCATTACAGAATGAGCAAATAGATGTGGAAGACGAAGGAGATCTCCCGGAAAACGAAGGGTATGAGTTGCGGGTGGGAACATGCCAGGAGGATACAGAGCAAATGATGGCTGCTCAATGCGAGCAAATGGAATATCAGCAGGAAGAGACCGAGGCACAATATTACAGCCAAGAACTGCTGGGTGTGGACGAATCGCCAGAGGGGGTACAAATGAACTTACTACCAAATGTCAGTTTACAGGAGCGCTACGAACTTCAAAAGCAGTTTAATGAGCTGCCTCCAGACGCCATGGTCGAGGTTATGCAAATAATTGAGCGCAGCGAATATGGTACCAGGAGCAACATCAATCGCAAATACAATGTCATGTTCTTCAGTCCCACGACAATACGTCTCATGAAAAAGGCGATGGATCGCGCCATTTGGTTGCACAGCCGGCTAAAGGAATACTCCGAGATGCGCAAGAAAAAGCGCAAACTTGAACAGGAAGAGGAGATTGTTCTCCAGTGCAGTGATCACAAAAAGTTCAAGCCGGTCCATGATGAGGAAGGTGGCGACCCAAGCGGCAACGGTTCCAACGTGTAATCAGTTCGTTATAATTAACAATTTATTGTGAATGGCATTTAACAGAAAACATACTATGTTGAAAAATGATTGATTGATTTATTTATTTCCCTTTCACTTTTACTTTCACTTCCTGTTTGTTATTGTGTTTCATTCGCATTTACGCCTACGTAATCAATATCTAATTGTTCTTATCAAAATACTATATTGTAGCTACATGAATGAGTGATAGCATTGCGTGTGTATATGTTTGTGTGTGTAGGTTATGCTTAAATATAGTTATTAAAATGTATTCTTATGATGATACCACAATCAAATAATTCTCAAGCGTTTCTCGTTTTGTTTTTGTTTTAGTCAATCTATGCATAAGTTTAGTAATATAATATATACTATGTAGTCTAAGTTTTATGCTTATCTCATGAACAGAACTAATTATAAATTCAAGCATAAGTATTTAATAAATCACACAACAATATTTGCTGCACTTTGCACTCTCGCTGACTTCGTTGTAGGCGTCTAAAAACTATATACACATCGTTAATATATGTATGTCTATGTATGTGGAATATAACTATTAAATATATGTATGTATGTAAATATAATAGTGTTAAATATGTTGTGTATGTGTGTGTGTTTGTTTATGATTAACATTCTTGCGTTTCTTCATTTAGCACATTTGACTACTAAGCTTAGTAATTAACCCGTTGCTGCCGTTGATTATTGATCACCTATCATTAATCGTCGATCAACTATGCCACAATATGACTATTCTTATTCAAGTCAGTGAGTAATTCTATAGATAAATCCTCTGCATCGAGCAGATCACCATTAAGTGAATATGGTATGCTGGTGGATAGGATCATGCCACGCCCTGCACTGCCATCCCCACTGCTCGTACCAATGGATATATCATCCGATGGCGAGTTTCGTCTTCGCTCTCGCTCCCGCACAATATGTGGTGCCTCATTAAACTCATCCAGCTCATCCATCCCTGCGTTGGTAAGTAATTGATTAAATAGATCAAAAGCTATTTAGACAAGTTACTAGACTTACCTGCATATCTGGTGCCAGCCAGCAGCAGATATTGGCCAACACGGTTGGGCCACAGCAGTCCAGTCATAATACAATAGGCCATGCAGTCGGCTGAATTGGTGATGCCCTGTAGCAGCTTGTACCGCCACATGGGACTCACCTGCAGCGCTACAATAGCCACAATGGGCAGATAGATGAACCACACCAAACTGGAGGCACCCAAATGCAAAAGAAAGTCCAGCTTCTTGCTGGAATGCTCATATTTCATGGTGTTCCGCAGCTCGTACAAAAACCACATCATGAACATGGTGCTACAAAAAGATTTAAATAGTTTAATTTAGATCGATGATATTTGAAATTACTTATAGTTACCGTAATATAAGCACAATCCAGCCGGGCCAGGTCTGGTATTCGTCAATGTCCGATATGATATCCACTTCCGTCTGTAAAGACACACATTTAATTTCGTAATCAATTACAGCTTTCTACTGTACTCACCCGATCCCAGATATATAGAAATATGTGGAACGCACAGTAGGGCACCCAAATTGACATTAAGACAATCCAGTTGGATCGACTGACTTGCTGTCGCGTCACAGCCCAACCTTTGGCCAGCAACAGCAGAATCAGCATGAATGTGGTGCGACTTAGTATGTCCAGAACATCGCCAGCTGCCTGCATCTTAGGCTCACCAACTCCATTCGCCGCATAACGTATCAGATGCACCGTGATCAGCGCCAGACTGACAAATTCACTGAGCAGACTGAGTGTAAACAGTTTGGTCACTGGATGCTTCTGACGACGCACAGCATAGATCTGCATTGGCAGCAGCACAATGTAAACGAGTAGAAAGATTAGGTACATCTCCAGGAGATTCTGCTGATCGTACGAATACTGAAATGTCAGCAGGTGTGTAGCTGAATTATTGGGATGCACGTTCACCAAATTGATGTCGTACTGTAGCGTGCTGAGTATTCCAGTGCTACGATTGCTCAGCTTCGCCAGATGCTCGTGGGAGTGCCACTGACACGTTGTCCGGTTGCGATAACACGCCACCAGTGCCACATACCAGAAGCTACAAAAAACAACAAGTTAATGTGATGAGTGTGTTTTTCCCGATAACATGAGTTTTTCTAAACAAACCAATATTTATACTATGATAATAGATAGTTTTCCTGTTAAGCGATAAGATTCGATACTTTTAAACAAATTTTCATATTAAATGACGAAATCGGTTGAAATCAGAGACCACTCACTCGTCATCTTATCGAATCACTGATAACTAATCCCTGTATACCATTTGGACAGCTTACTTACCGTGGTTCCGCCTCCAAGTTGATGGCATAAGTAAACTGATGTTCTGATACTACTTTCGCAGGTGTATTTTCGTCAATGCACAGTTTGCCACGGGGACAGGGTACGCGGCGCAGAAAGTCGCGTTTTCCTTTCGGGTTGCAGTCGGCATCGAAGACGATCTTGGAGAGGTGAGAGAACATCCGGGAACAGGCATATTCTCTATCGCTATAGCTGCGATTGCTGTAAAGCTCTATAAACGTGGATTTGTCCAGCACGGCAAGCGTAACGGGTTCACTGTATTTGTCCTGTGACGTCACGTTGCCATATATGTAGCCATGGGATTCCATGTTCCGTGGCGTAGGCGGATCGGCCTTCTGAAAGCCGAACTTGATGAGGAACTGAAAAAAGTCTGCGGTATGGAAATCTCCGCTTATGTGGGTGCATTTTGCCGGCGCTGTGTACAGTGTGAGCATCAGTAATAGCAGCAGCCATTGTATACTATGGGAGGCGGGAGGGGGTGGCGATGGTTGTGATAAAGATGCTGCGTACATTGCAGACCTTATCACCGATTTTGATGCTGCATTAACATGTTCGCTGCTTTGTTGACGTTTTACTGTTGCTGTTGCTGCAGTAGCAGGTGCTGTCGTGGCAGCACTGGTGCAAACACAATGCCAAGGTGGCGCACTTTTGTGCATTCTGTGCGAATTTGTTAGCTATTTTTGTTTGTGGAAACTTCCACCTTTCTACAATACTGTCGAGTCGCGCAGTGTAACCATAAACAGCGAGCACAAAAATACCAAGCACTTTCGAAATCGATAGCCTTTATATCGATAACAAATCTCATTAATGCGCTGCGCATTATGAGCGTATTCAGCGGTCTGTTTTTCAAATATAACCGCTAGATGGCGCTTCAAGACATTTAAATTTCAAGCTTGCAAATGGAATTGTTTGCTAAAAGTGAACTTAATCACAGAAGTGGGTAGTCTGCAAACCAAATGCAGGCCTTTCAGAACCATAACCAAAATCGGTAATAATATGGGATTATCAAACAATAAAGGTCATCAACAGAGTGATCTATTGCACACTCTTCAATGGGCGCATTAAGCACAGGCACACCTCCCCCTCCTTATCCCTGCTGCCCACTTCCTCCACCTAGCAGGCAATTCAAACATAAATTTCAATAATTCCCAAATTTATGCGGAAAAGAATAATGCTACCCTTTTTGGCATACTCGCAGGACAAACTTCAAAGTCTGCAGTGCCTGGAATTATGTATGTTCACAGCCGCCGCCATTGGCCAATGAACTTGCATCCCTGCCATTCATGAAAGCCACATGCGAGTCCCTGTAATGCAGAACTTGGTGGTGATAACCCTCATGTGAGTTGTGGTTACCATTGATGCTGCTCCGGAAGCTTAGGAAAGGTGCAAAAGAGCTTTGCACGCTGACAATTCCTTTGAGATTCGATTGTGTCAAGGGGAACGGCAAAATTAAAATAAAGGGGAAACAATCGGACTTACTCGACTGCCATGTACCCTGGTAGAAGTATACACCCTCCATACGTGCCTTTCAAGAAACTCTATTAGATTTTCATTTAACTTATGCATGATGCCAGTTAACAAACTTATGATACCCTCTGCACAGGGTATACAAAAGACAAGTGTGTCTGTAAGTATTACTTATATTTTTTGCATAAAAATATTAACATCTCTTGTGTTTGGCATTACATTTAAATGTAGATTTTCTATTGTGCGCTGATTCCGCTTGCTGCTGGGGTGGCTAATGTCGAACTCGGATTCGGATTTGATTTGGATTTGGCTTTGGCTTCAAGGAAAATCGTTAAGCGGTATTTGTCTTTGCTGTTGCCACAATGTTGACCCAAATCTGCAAGTTCTTTGCGCTTTTGCACAAACTCATTACTGATGACAGGGCAGAAATTCATAGGAAAAGTTAAATAGTCTTCGATTTGTTGTCAGTTGTTGTACTCGTAGTTCGGGTTCAGTCATATGTGACAACAAAAGTCAAAACGAGGGTTGCTTCTAAAGTAACGTACCTACCATTCAATGAGCTTCTAAAACACAACAAACAACCCAACAAAAGTTACTAGCAAATAAACAATAAACAATTCAATGAGCTAAACAACTTGTGGCTACAAATAATAAATTCGAGTTGTTGTACTCGGTCGGGCGGGTTCTCTAATAAAAATCGACAAGGTTTGCAGAAATACAAAGATGCGCCTAATTTGTCGAGGAATCTGTTCTCTGAATGAATGGGCAGTCGTCTGGGACAGACTGGGGACCCGAGACCCGCGACCTCTGACCCAATGACAGACGCTGAGACAAACAGTTCATTGAAATGCCAACCGACGAGTGCCAGAACATAGACAAAATTTAATCGGAGAAGGGAAGGGATAAGCACCCCAAATTTTTGCCAACTGAGCAGAAATCTATTTTATTATTGATTCAACGCATCTTTTATTAGCACAACAATTTTGATGTGTGTTTAATTGCAGAACATACGCCGTACTAGACGTGCCGTAAAAAAGTAAATAATTTCGGTAAAGCTGAGTGCACTGCAGCCAAGAAAGAAGCCAACCAGACCGCCAATATAAACTGCAAACATTAGCATTATTAAATGGTTTATGGCCCTGGAAGAAAGCTGAAAGCAGCCAAGTTAACTTACCCAAGACATCCGCAAAGGAGAAGAGCACATCCCGACGCAGCTGCATTTTGGGGTAATCAATAATGCCCCATTGTAGATTAGCGCCCAGGAACCAGACACGAGACCTCTGAAAAGTGGGCAAAAAGGCAGCGTTCAATTTGCACAGAAAGCCAGAAACAACAACAACAAACAACAAACAACAAACAACAACAACAAACAACAACACGAACAGTGTAACAAGTCAAGTAAGCTGAAATTATTATTAAATGTAAAAACTTTCGCCGCGGAAAAAGAAAAGTTAAACAAAACTTTCAGCTCTTACAGTTTACAGTTAACAGTTTACAGTCTACAGTTGCCGAAGCAGACCGAAGCTGCAAAAATAATTGCATATTTCAAGGCGTCCGAACAACTTTTGCGCTTATTATTATTTTTTACGGCCCCGGTCAACGATTTTCATGTTTGTTTCCAGCAAAATGCTAGAAAAATGTCCGAGACACGACAGACGCAGCTTTAACGAGCAATAGATGACGCTTTTGTTGCCAAAAACATTCTCAAACGCACATTTCGAAAACTCTTAAAAACTTTACGCTGTACGCGAAATCAAAAATTGATTTTAGCGAGGGTATATTAGCGCGAAGAGAATCATAAATAGGGGTCCCAATACTATTTACAAACTTTTGGCCTACAACTTAAAGTACTTAGATTAAATTACTATAAATAAACATTAACAGACCAGTAATTTTACAGGGTATTAGCTGACATATTTAAGGCATTGCTTACACTTGTTCATTCGTGATTATTGTTATTGTTATTGTAATGATTGTGCTACTTACATGCGATTGCACAAAAAAGTTGGAATCGTCGCAGTTGCCCAAACAATTGCAATTGATTTTATATTTGTCCGACTTTAGGGATATAATTTCGCCTGCATAACGAGAGCAGCAATTCCAATTCAAATACAAATTCCAATTTAAAACATGCATAAATAATTTCTAAATGAGTTTGGGCGGGAATTTTTTAATATTATAAATAAATAGGTAATTACATTCCATCAGAGGTTTAACTAAACGTTACTGACCAACTTCAACACTACATCCAATTTGGTCACGTTCAAATATTTCTCTAATGGTGAAATTTTTACAGCCAACATTTTTGCAGGTGCGAAAGATTATCAAAAAATGCTCACGTTTAATTTTTACCAAACAGCCAATGCCCTCCAAACCGCACACGGGCAGAATTCGACCATTGCGTACTGAAAGAGATGGGGAACAGTTAAGAGAAAGAGAGGGAGACATAAAGAGTGAGACAGCTGTAGTTGTAAAAACTTCAAGTCGCACAATTTAAGCATTTTACGAGCATTTCTGATGCACACATAAAACTTAAACGTAATGCGAACAATTAAGTGCAACTATGTGAACGAAGGACACGCACAAGGTGAGCCAAAATATGATTAAAATTGGTAGCTCATTTATAAAAGCGAACTCACAGTGATTGCGATAAAAGTGCGGAACACAGCCGCAGATCCGAAGGGCAAAGAACATGCGGCACTCGGAGAGGCACAAACCGAAGCTGTAGATGGGCACCGTTTGCATCACCTCTGCCTCATATTGGAAGCGACACTTGCGCTGCTTGGTTGTGAAGCTAGACACATGACATAAGGATATTATCATTAGTCAAATCGGTCGAGAATTGGTTGTTTTTATGAAAATATGTACTTAGAATAAGTTATATATGAGTTAAAATTGGATATGGGAAGGTGTTTTTCATAAAAATAATTATGTTATAAATATTAACTATTTATATTTCACTATTTTATATTAAATAACATAATTACAGTGTTAATTGTCGTTTTTCATTTATCTAAATTTAAATTAATTAATTTTGTTACACTCCAGTTGTTGTTACTTATGCCAACAGCTTTTTAAGATCCTCAGTTGCACAAAAGCTTAAAGCTCAGCTCCGCCAAGCTGTGTTCGATATTAAAAGCTTTCAGCGCAAACAATTTTACCATCGCTAATCGTTTAGTTCCTTTTGGACATCGGTTTTTTCTGCACGTCTTATTATGTGCTCCCCGTTACGATCGTGAAAAAATAGTTAATTTCTGTCCAATCGTCTTAATTTATGTCTTAAAAGAAAGAGCGTGGTCGTGTGCATAAGATGCAAATTAAAAATATTTATGATATAATGAATTAACTACTTTAATTAAAGTCAAAAATTTTTTCTGTCTGCGTAGCTCTAGGTGGCAGCCAATGTTTTTGCGCATTTCGCCATGTCTTTTCACGCTCTCACACTCCCACTTCAATAAGTTACTCTTTTGTCTGCCACCGTCTTTGCTCTCTTTGTTGACGTCGTTGATCGTAGTTGTTGTAATCTCTCACGCATACTCTCTTACGAATGCATCAGAATGCAAGCTCAACTCGTGTCCGTTTTCCTTCTAATTTCGTTAGCTCGCTCGCTATTCAGCGCTAAGCACATGTAAATCGCGCTTATTCTGTTTCTCTTTTTTTTTGTGTGTGTCAATGGAAATGGTGTCAAGTGAATTTGCATATTCTTTTTATGCCCGCTACGTAAAGTATGCAATTGTGTTTTGTGCATATTGATATATTTATGTCGTCGGCAAGTCAAAATTCAAGGGAAGTATAAAAAGAAGTATAAAAGTTCAGTGTATAAAGTGAAGTGAAAATTGCAGTGAAAAAATTTAGCGGAAAATGCAGTGGAAAACTGCCATGTATAAAGTGTAGTGAAAGTGCAATGAAAAAGTGCAGTGAAAAAGTGTAGTGCTCAAAGCGGAGTGAAAAATTAAAGAATAAAGTGCAGTAAAAATGAGCTGGTTATAAAGTGTAGTGTGGTGAAAGAAGTGCAGTTTAAAAAGTGCAGTGTAAAAGTGCAGTTGTGTTATAATTTCAAATGCAGAGTAAAAATCTCTCAATGTGCCTGCTCATTAGCTGCAGTGGCGCCGCTTGTAAACCTGTCTTGATCAATGAAATTGACGAAATCGCACATAAATTTCTTATGACAAATTTCTGATTCGTGTGAGTGTATTTTTAAGCCAAAAACATAAGCTTGAAACAAACTTTAATTTAATATTGTAATCTATTGAATATTACTAAAAATTATTTTAGCTGACTTCAAATGTTGGCGATTATAATTATAGTTTATTAGATTAAATTATATAACTAATATCTTTTTATTTTTATTTTTCAGTTCCATCTTACGATTATCCCAATCATCGCAATAAAAACTGAAGAATATTAAGCGGTAAGTGACTTTACACTTAATTTACAGTTAGCTGCTCGATTGTAGCCAATCTTAGTAGTTTTCAATGTATCACAAAATTCTACTTAATCAATTAAAATAGTTTTAAAAGTTGTGGTACTCACGCTCGTGCCTCTTCGTTGGTATAGATCTCTAGAGCAATCAGTTCCACAGTTGTGTAGTCACTCTCGGGAAACGTGTAGCGCTGCTTAGATATGCTAGGCACATCACCAGCGCCATGGAAATACACATCGTAAGCAGTGGATAAATTTATAATCTGTGCATAGATCTCGCCATCCAAGGGATGCACAGTCACCCGATCACCATGATCCTTTAGACTCCAGTCCCCAGCACGCCAGTAGCTACAAGTATTTAACATAATATTATGTTTAACTAAATGATTTGACCTACTAATAGGAATTGTATCTGGCCACCAGCGAGTTGACCGAGTGACAAATGCCAAATTCTGTTTGTGTCTCGTAGATTAGCATTTTAACGGCGGCACCGCTGCTGATTTCGGGCTCAAAAGGCCATTTCAGTTCATAGAGTATGTCCAAGTAGTTGCTGCTATCGATGCCATACGATTTGTTCAGTGGCAGAGTTTCCAAATTGTCATAGGTGAGACTCGCTAGTTTCACTATAAAATCACGGAAATTTTCCTTGTCATCCTCGTCCTCAAACTCTTCACTGTGTGCGCTGAAAATATTAAAAAGTGTGGCTATTTGAGAGTGTCTACCATGATAAAGTTTATATAGATCCCACAAAATTAGAAGGTGGTTTTTTACACTTCCGCTTACCCGACTATAGCTTTGCCTACAATTTAAAATTCAGCAACTTACAGTATGTATTCATCAACTTTGAGATCATCGATGCGCTTGTGTGGACAGACTGTCAGGGATGGAAAACTGGTGTTCCAAACGAGTTTGTTGCGGTCCATGGAGATGACCATGGGTGAGGTTTGAAAGCGCTGCCAAGTGCGTTGGCTTAGCGAGATGATGCTGAAGAGCGCAACGCAAATGAATGCAAACCAAAGAATCCTAAAAAATGTAGAAAAATAGAAAAAATAATTCAGAAATGATGTATGGCTAACAATCAGTTTTTACGCGTGTGTATCTGTGTGTGTGTGCGCATTCTGGCAATGCACATAAAAATCTATTGCGTGTAAACTTTTGGTAAGCAACGAGCGAAAAATGCGCAACAAAAAGAATTATGGCCAAAAGGAGTCAATGAACGACAGGCTTTTAGACGCGACCAAAAACCCTTTCACAGGCGCCCCATTTTTATTATTTGGTGCAAAAGCGACGACAGCTACTAAGACACAACACTTGGCAACAAACACACAGACAGGGACAGATTGAGACAGCGACAGAGAGAGAGAGCGAGAGAGGAAGAGAAAGAGAGAAAAGGAGAAAGACTAGTAGCCATAACAAGTCCAACAAAAGCCGACAAATCCTGCTCTTTGAGTGTGCATCACCGCACAATGATGACATTCCGACGCCAGCAATGGCTCATAAAGCCTTCAGTGCTGTCAACACTCACACACCCAAACACATACACACACACACACACGCACACATACACTCCCGCACAGGGAGACATGTGGACATTTCATTGCTGTAACAGCTAGTTGGCTTTTAATTTTCCAACATTTCCCTCAAAGAATGCTCAACACTTTCCGCTACTACCGCAAATTATTTCAAATTTCAAATTTTCACAGCTCTGTGAACTTCAGAATTTTGTGCAGCATTTTGATGTTTTTACTTTTTATACCCTGTACACTGCAAATGTTCTAAGAGGTGATTTACATGCTGGAAGAAATGTATTGAAATTTTAAAGAATTTGTTACACACAGAATTAAAAGTTGATATTGACATCTACCTATTATACTTAAATTTATATATGTTTTCTAAATCATTTATCAAAGGATAACCTCTAGTCGGTCATACTAGTATTCGGTATATGGCTATGACGAGAATTGGAATGTACGTATATTCAGCTCTTTCTACAAACTGATTTTAAAAATGTTAGACAACAAGAGCTCTTTGGTCCAAACGCCAAAATATACACAGACAAATCCATAGTACGTTTGTCAGGCTTGACTTGTCTCTGTCGTGCTGTCTGCCAGTCTGTCTACTTGTCTATCTGCCAGTCTGACATTCGCTTTGTTTCATCATCTTTAAGCACTCATATGCATAAAATTTGTGCGTGAATGGGGCTCAGTGATGCATGTGGTTGTGAATGGTAAACTCTATAGAGAATTCTACCAAAAGATATTTGTATACACAAGGGTTTATTTTGAAGACATTTCCTGATTAAAGCTTTGGCATTTTGGTATGCGTTTAATAATGTTTCTTTGATCATTGTTGGGCATATACATTTTTTTTTAACTTTTTAGTCAGCAATTAACAATTTTTCCACTCCAAAATCTGTTGCTGTTTTAAATAGTCGCTGCTGGATTATGCAGTCATGTACCTGTATTTTTTCTGCCACTCTCGGCCCTTTTTTCACACAGCTTATCCTTCAGTTACACAGTTCTATAGTTGCCATATCAACGCATTTTGGGATTAAGGTTATCACATGTCAGCGACACAGACTCCAGTGATTTTTTTCGAGTTTTGCATTTTACCACAAATATTTTTGATGGCAAGTAAAGCTGCTCTCGAACTACTTTAGACAGAATTTTGCTGATTTTTGTATCGGCTCGAAGGCAATTACAATAAATATATTGTGGCTAAAATGTTGTAAAATATAAAGCAATTTTTAAGCAGCGTGAAAAATATAATTTAGAAATCTTTTTGTTGTATAGATTATTAGGCGCTCTGTGATAATAATTTATTAATAAAGGTGTGTAAATAACAATATAGGTGTATAAATAATATACTTCAAATTTAAATTAATTTGTTGCCACAATAAAGTAAATAAATAATTCATTAGCATTTTACAGCTTAAAAAAATGTATTTGCATAAATGTGACAAAATTAGTAAATACACACTGATTTGTGTACCATAAAATAAATATAAATGTCAAATGAAATTATATTAATTCGCTCAAATGATTAGTTTGTAATTTTCAATTATTGATTCAAATGTTTAATTGTGTATTATTTGGTTATTAAAGTATTAGTTGCTAACCGTTTATTAGGGCAACCAAAAATATTAAATTAAACAAAATTAGTTTGTAATAATGATGAGTGGGTAGTTTTTAATTATTTGTTCATAAATTAACTTAAATGCCATATAAAGAATTGCTTTAGCTGCTCTTCGAGCTTTATTAATTGGAATTCTTAGCGTAAGTGAATAAATCAAAGTGAAGTGGAGAAATAAATAAATAAAATTTGTTGGCAGCACAAATCATTGTTGTGCCACCGAGACAGGAGTGCCGTATTAATTAGAGTCTTGCTTTGCGTGTTGCACACCTACGTCCTGTTCCCTTTTTACTCCAACTCTCCCAAAAACACTTTCTCTGCTCCATTGAACACCTGTCCCCGAGATTCGAAAACTAACAAAAATTGTAATGGAGCTGGCGATGAGGCACTGGATCGCAGCTAAGTCTGGCGTGTTCGGCTCTGTTATCCACTAATTAACCCTCAGCTGTGGATTGGATGTGGTCCATTTTTGTTATGCTGACATGTTGCCACAAGCTTCAACCTGAAACAGCCTCCCCTTTTGTAGAGTGCTGTGTGTGTGTGTGTGTGTGCTACCAATTTAAGCCTTGCCAGAAATTCCGTGTAATCCTGTTTGTCATGTCATGTCAGTTTTTAGGATTTATTGCTTTGCCGCTTCACTCGCACCAAATACAAATTCCAACAGCAAAAATAATTCTACTTTCAGAGATGTAGAAAAATTTGTTGCTCATGTCTAATTTTATGCAAGTGAGAGGGAGGCGTGGTGGGGGCGGGCACGCAAGCTTGGAGTTCTGCCATATGTCAGAGAGAGATTGGGAGACGGAGTCAGAGTTGGAAGTGGAACTGGCATCTCAATGTCTTGGTCGTGCACGTGCGAGTGTTTTAGAACATTTTAAGTCCTCGACTTATAGTTTTGTGTCATTTAGTTTATACTTTTTGGCTTGGAAACTGTACCAAACCGTAGCGAAAGTAAGCCAAAATGAAAGTTTCGACTGTGTTTTGGGCTGTAATGAGGCTTTATGGTTTTAAATTAATTTCAAAATTAATTGGGTGAAAAAGGTTGAGTGCAGGGAGAAGGGAAAAGTTTACCGCTTAGCTCTACTGTGTAGTAATTTTTTACATTTCGATTTCAAATAGCTAAATTTATATTTTTATTAATCAAACTATTTAATCCAATTGGGATGTACGGTAAACAAAAACTAGTTAAAGACCACTTAGTATAACTTACCGTTCCATAAAGTTCAGTCCAAATTTGGCCAAATAGATGAAGCCGTGTATGGATGAGCCCTGCAGAAACTCAATTATGAATGCTTGACCTTTTGCCACGTAAGCAGAGTACTCATTCTCCTTCCTCTGTGCTGGAATCTCTTGCGGCTTCATCTGCGCATCAGTGTCCTTTTCTGGTGGTGGTTGCCAAAGCGGCGGTCGTCTAAAGCTACGAATACTATTCGGTCGACGCTGATTAACAACAACTTCCTGCACATTTGCATTTGCATTTTGAGTTGTTGGGCCCTTGGCTGCCAAATGGTTTTGGGCAGTGCCGGGAAAGAGCAATAGGCCTGGACCGATGCGTGAACTCGAACGGATTGACGGTCTTTGCTGCAATGAAGCTGTTGATGCCGTCAGCGACTCAGAGCTTTCATTCCAACTTATGCTGCTTGTAGCAGTTGAGCTACGAGAGTCTTTTCGTTGCATACTTTTAGGCTTGAAATAGATTTAACTGCATTGAAAGCGAAATGGAAACTTTAATTGAAGGTTGAATAGTAAATGAGTATTTATTCATAATTATAGTTGCTTATTATAGACTGTACTTTTATCGCTTTGCATAACCAGCTATTAGTACCCTATCAAGGGTATTTAAAAGCTATGTTCAGTTAATGGCGCACAGCATCTAAATTACCATGCGATAATTAAGGCGCAGGGTCATAAAATTATTTGCAATTCATTATTTTATATGGATTATTACAATAAGATATTAAGTCTATATTATTTTAGCCTGTCTCTTTCAGATTGCATGCATTTCATTTTCATTTTCAGTTTACTGTTCATTAAACATAAATATGTCGTTTTAAATATGCTTTTTGTGGCTTGTCTGCTGTGCGAGCAACAACAATAAATCATTACTGTCGTTTTAATATTTTTTAATGCGATGTAAATGTGAGCTATATATGAGCTGGCGGGTGTATGTGTGTGTGTCTGTGTGTGATTGCATTTTATGTACAAGCAATCAATATGAGCATGTACAGATAAAAGCGCTGAGATTGAAGGACATATGGAACAAGTAAATCTCAGCGGAAAACTCCCAACACAAATGAGGCATTAAAGTTGGGCATAATTTGGTTACGATCGCACTCAGAGAATATTTTTATTTTGAACATTTTTATGATCTTTTATAAAAGTTTATTATGATTGACTTTTCTAGTAGGCTGAAGTATTTTTTGAAAAATAGATTTATGAGTTTAAAAAGTATGCCAAAGCCACATCTTTTTATCGAAAGCAGTAAGAGTATTTATTTGTATGATAAATTGAATTTAAAACAAATTGCAACAATGGACGATGCCGACTACAGACTGTACTTGTGTAGCAACTGTTGCCGCCGTTGCCTGTGGAAAGATCTGTCCCCGCAGGAGCATCGTTGCTTTTACTGCCGGCTACCGCATCGGCACTGTATCATCTGTGAGCGAAGATTCGAGCCAAGACATAGAACGGATTTGTACTGCAAATTTTGTGACTTTCATATAGGCAATCAGGCAAGTCCTAGTCCATCAACATCTTCGGATTTGGAACTAGATGGATCGGAGCTGGAAAGTTTGAGTGGAAGCTGGCAAGACGACTGCTGAACATTAAAGAAGAATATTTAATGAACTGATTGAACGTTCATTAAGCGCAATTATCCATAAATATATATATATATATGTGAATATATACAAGCATGAAGAGTATTGTTGGGCTTCATTACGAGGCCACGAGTTTGTGCTTCATTGGGCCACTTACGTGTAGCCAAACAGGAGCATTAAGTTTTACAACAAACCGATTCATTACGATACTCGACGATACACTGGTTACACTGTCCAGCTTGGGATGAAAATTACATTGGAAGGGTGGAGGGATAGTGAGGGCTTAGGGTATTGGGGGATGGTGGCAATTGGGGCAACTTCAAAAGGTTTTGCGTTGCGAGCTTGGCCCTTAAACTGGATTAAAATTTCATTTAAATTTGCATTTAAATGAGCGCAATGCACTCAAAGTAAACCCCATCCACCCCGTATACCCTGGACACAAAGAGCCGCCCAGACCCAGACTCCGGTCGAGACGCAAACGCATTCCCCAGTGTTCCCGAATCCTCAATATCCAGTAACATTTACCGACCAGACGTGGACTTCGCGCACATGGACAACATTAAAATGATTTTATTTTCTTTCTTTTTTGCATTTTCCTTTTCGATTTTGCAGTTGCAACTCAGTTGATTACCTTTGGCAGATGATATGGGTGTTGTTGGGCTGTGGGCGTGGCCATGTTGGGGTAGACTTAAGTGGGAGATCTGCTACTGCATTTTAATGGGTATTATTTAAATATGTATATTTTACAATTAAATAAACGATTTTTATGCCCTTATAGCTGGTAGAATTTCCACTTCCTTTGAGGTAAAGTTCGTGTTGTTGTTGCTGGGTATGTACGTTCTGCTTTGCGTGTTAATTAAATTGCAAAAATGCCTAAAGGACATTTTAATTGGCCTTCACTTTGTAGGGCAATCGGTCGGTTACCAACAGTTGCAGTTTTTCCCCCTTTTACCCTAAGGGGTCAGTCAATTTTATGGCTTACCAACTGGCATTTATTTCTTTGTTAATCTTTAAGTTGTGTTTAAATAAATTTAATTAAATTTTATTTATTCACTTTGGCATACAAACTCAATCATTCGATAAACGTTGAAATGAGGGGTGTAGACAGAGAGATTTACCTCTTTTGCTCTACACAAAACTAAAATGAAAACCCTTCCAGTTGTTTTGTCTCTTTCTTGTCTGTTTCCTGGCAAAGTAACAAATTTTCCAATTTGTTTCTTGATTTATTTTCACGCCAATTTCTTGGCGTTCTCCACCAACGCTGCTGACATTTGTTTATTTATTTGGTTTCATGTTTTGTCTGCCGTCTCGTCGTTTTCTCTGTTTTGCCGCTTGCGTGAAATCACGAATGAATGAATGACTGCCCCGGCAACCGCTATGAATATTCATGGGCTATGCCACTAGAAACAACAGTTGCAGCAACAACAAAGGCTACAGAAGGCACAACAACAACATCTACAGTACGCAGCCAACTTAGCTTGCATTTCCGCTCTGTGCGCAAACAATTCGCAGCGCCATTTTGTTGTCCACAGCAGCAGCTGCAACAGCAGTAGCTCCTTATCGACGTTAGTATGCGCTACAAGCGGGTAGCTTGGCTTGAGACAGTAGCATTAGAGACTCTTTTACTCATATCATTCGTATTTACAGGGTATCTGAGCAGCGGTTACTGGCTTTGCTGTGCTCGTTTCTTGTTACTGTACAATGCGGATGCGGTGTGAGCAGCTGTTTCTTGGCGAGATGCTGCAAATTGCTGTTGTTGCAGCCATTGTTTTAGTCAAGATTTTGCGGTTCACGGTTGCTGTGTGTATGTGTGTGTCTATGTGATGGTGTGTGTGTGTGTGTGAATGCAACAGTTTCTTTAGTAGCGCGCAAAAGTAGGCAATGCTTTGGTTTAGCTTCGAACAGGAAATTTAATTAAAAGCGCTTTGTTGGCGATTTCATTTGCGGGAAATGTAGTAAAGACCACAACTTACAACTAGCCACAACTGTCACTTGCCACTACTAACCGCTAACTCACTTAACTGTTTGCTTAACTGTAACGAACTGTGACTCAAATCAGCAGAGTTGCTGCATTTGACTTTTGGCTTTCAATATTTGGTCAGGACACATGTCCGAATGAGATTTTAGGCCAACATTTTTGTCTGGCTCATGAGAAACTTGTCAGCTGTTTCAGGCCACTTTGGTTTGAATACCAGCTCGGTATCGTGTTGATTGTGACGAAACAATGGCATGGCACGTAACCAAATGATTCTGATTGCGATGCTTGCAGTCAGTGCGAGTGGAGATTGTATCGATTTCAGAACGCTAATTACAGACTTGCTTGGCCTAAGGGGATCAAGAAGGGGCTGACCGTATCGACTTTGGTACCAGGAATCTGTCTGATTTTTGCGTCATTATGTAGTAGCACCAGATAGCATCAGGAACGCTGTCGACAAACGATTGAGTAAACTCTGCAGTGATTGGGGATTTTCCCGAACTACACTGACAAAAAAAGTACAGAAAACTTTTAATAAATTCCTGAGAATTGAACGCTTTTTACAGCTTAGTTGCCTTTGCTTATAATTAAAATAAACACATCGATTTTTTGTTGTCAAATCTTGTTAAAAGTTCCTAGCGAAATGTTCTGGCTTCATGGCATTCTGGAGACATTTAGTTTAAGCAGTCTTTTTGTGGATGTCCAACTGGTTGAAGAGCCAGTAACTAATGGCGATGACAATGGTAAACGAAGATACAGTAAAGTGAAATCGGTACATGGATTCATACAGAAGATTTGCGTGGAGTTGGGCTTTAAAGTGCTGAGCTTTCTGTTGATTTTGAGCAGCTTTAGAATGCTTTTTGAGGACAACATTATATTCAAGGAGATAACAAATTAGTGTGGCCTTAATTAACCTCAAGCTGAATACATATCGATTGAGTAGATCAACAAATTATAAAAGAAGAGAAAGTGAAACAGTTTTGATTCTTTACTCTCGCTAATGCAAAGAAAAACCCAATAAAAAATGAAGAAAATGAATGAAAAACTGTTTTCGCCTGCTGGCAAATTGAGCAAACTTTGCAGACCATTAGAGATGCCTGCCAGTTTCTGATTCATCTTTAGCTACTGTTACATCCATACCGCCCAACGCTAAGTAATCTTTGATTTTGAATGGGGCAGGTCCAAGAGTTCCCGCTGCGGCCAAGCATTGGGGCACTGCAGCTGTATAAATTTTACATTTGTTTCCTTTCAATTTAACAATGTGTACTTTTGGCATTGTATTGCTTAACAGGGAAAATCGAAAAAAATGCTAGAAAGGGAGGAAGGGGGGTGGAAAACTGACAGACATTTTTCACTGCTGCTCATTTCATCGCCCGATTTCGCAATATTTATGATTAGCAATTTATTATTCATCATTTTCGAGTGGGCAAACAAAGCGTCAAGCGACTGAAGTAAAACTCGAATGATGTTCTGCAATAATTCTTGAGCTTGTTTGGAGGATGGAAATGTGGTTCACGGGTTGCTCTGTGCCATTAACTTGCACTTAATTTGATTAACAAAAGCCGATGTTTACATGCGCTGCATACCATCCCGCCAAATCTATCAAAAATGTGTAGCAAGGCCATAGATGGAGATTGGTATTGAAAGTGGTAGTGGGATTGGTAGAGGAAGTGGGATTTGGAATTGGGTTGGATATATTGATGGTTGCAGCGCGTTGCCTTGAACTGTATGAGCAAGCTTAGTGCGTGATTTGTGTAAATTATTTATGGCATTTATCGACAGCACAATCTTTATTTACCAGCTGGCATTAAATCTGAAAATACTTCGTTTGCTTTTTGAAGTAGACAGAAATAGGTATGACCTAGAGAAAGCAGATCTGGACTGAGTTTATGCAAGTATATAGATTTTTAATATGTTAAAGGCAGTAGAAGACTTGTCTGTATACGTTTCAGTACTAAAGACACAAAAAGTGTAGTGTAAGAGTAGTGAAGTCATTCCTTATTTAAACGCGCAGAAAGTTTAAGCACAGAAATCAACAGCTCTAGTTCCTAACACTAAATTTAATCATCCAATAGAAATGTCATATATATCTCTTTAGATGGCTTCCTCTCGTCTATTTTAGGCCATCAATTGCGACAAATAATTAGCGCCTATATGCGCATTCGCATTACACGTTAATGGATAGCCCATCATTGTCGGGGGATGCTCCAAAAACGGATTTCTCCATATGGGTCATAAATTTAGTCGTTCAATATTACACATACGACGAGTACATTCCGTAAAAAAAGGCATTGAATTTAAATATTTGCAATTATATTGAAATGCGGCATGTGAAAAATGGGAAGCAGCTTTCACAATGCCAATAAATTTTGGCACAAGCGTATACAATTGAAACGAATATTCGTATGCGAGTATGAGTATGTATATTCGCATTTGCTTTTTGGCCACTTTGTGTGTGTGTGTGTGTGTATTGT
Source organism: Drosophila acutilabella (assembly GCA_035046005.1). Taxonomy (NCBI): domain Eukaryota; kingdom Metazoa; phylum Arthropoda; class Insecta; order Diptera; family Drosophilidae; genus Drosophila; species Drosophila acutilabella. The sequence continues at coordinate 5,137,622 of JAWNOK010000024.1, read as the reverse complement.
GAGAGTTTCCTGGAAGGACTTGGCACTTGAAAATAGAGCAATATCCACTTGCATATGTCGCGCGGACAATTTAAGAATGAGCCGATGCCATAAATATTATTGATGGGCGGGGCATAGCCCACCGCTGCTCCATTCCATTCGCCACTCCCGATTCGGCATTTATTCGCCCATTTGCCGCCCATTGAGGAACACAGACGATGATTGCGGCAAGCGGATGTAAAACCTTGGCAATGACAGTTTCGGGTTCCCGTCTGTTATGCAAATGTTCGCGTAGTTTGTCTGACTCTCTCTCTCAATACCTACCTCTCTCTCCCTCTCACTCTATATATATATATGTACACATATAGATATATGTGTTTCGACGCCTGTTTATATGCAAATCTTTTATTTCGGTCTCGCCTGGCTTGGCTTCGTCTTGTGTTCTTTTTATTTCCGCTGCAGCGCTGCCTGTTTTATTTTTTTGCATTAAATTAACATCAATAAAATGTGTCGTTTGTATTTTCGAGTGTGTCTTGATGTCCTGCATCGATGTCCTGCCCCTTCCCACACAAGTCTGCACTTGTCTGGCCATAATTCGTAGCTAATGCCAACATGTGCTGTGATTTGTCCATGAGCAACATTTGCGCCAGGGGTGCACTTTCCATATCATTCACTCCATTCACTCCACACTCTAGAACACACAATCATTTATTATTAGACCCCGTACTCTTTAAAAAAGAGTAAAGGGGGTCTATTAAGTTTGTCAGAAGCGAGATGTGCGTAACAGGCAGAAGGAGGCGTGGCCGACCCCATAAAGTATATATATTCTTGATCAGCATCAACAGCCGAGTCGATATAGCAATGTCCGTCTGTCCGTCTGTCCGTCCGTCCGTCTGTCCGTCTGTCCGTCTGTCCGTCTGTCCGTCCGTCTGTATGAACACCTGGATCTTTTAAACTACAAAAGCTAGAGACACCAAATTTGGAATGAAAGTCCGTTTATGATGTACGCAGATCAAGTTTATTTCAAATTGTTGCCACGCCCCCTACCGCCCCCGCAATAAGCAAAAAACCAGACACACCTCGAAAAAATTTGTGTTTTAAGCGAATAACTCAATAGTTATGGCACTTAGCAGCACCAATTTTGGTACGCAGGTTCCCAGAGACAGCCTAAATGCAATGTCATTTAAAGTTTTGAGCTGCCACGCCCCCTTTGCTCATCAGAAATGAAAGACTCTCCAGCTTCAATGCCTTGTTTCAGGCATTAAATCAAATAGTACAGTGTTGTAATTTAACATACGCTTAGAGAATTACTATTTCTAACTTTCCTGAAAGTGGCATCAAAATCCTATGTCAAACAACAGAGAAATTACGGTTCAAAGTCGAAGTTATTTTAAAGCAAAATCACTGCATGCGCGCAACACATACAAACAAACACAGAAACATACAAACATATGTTCGAACGTTTTCTCTACCTGCTTTGGCGGCAGCACTGCCCGGAGCCGCTGGCCGCGCCGAACAATGCTATACATACACACATATGTATGAGCACACATACATATTTGCAAATAATCGGAAGAATGATAGAAGAGGAGTGTGGTGCAACTGGTAGAGTTGCGGCGCAATATGGAACCTTCGTATGGATCGCGGGTTCGAATGCTGACAATGACGATTGTTAATTTATTTACTTTTTAATTTTAATTCAAAATGTAATTATTTCATTTTAATTTTTTTAATTTCATTTTAAAATTTTAATTTTAATAAAATGGGCACTACTATGGGAGTACGGGGTCTTTTACAGTCGGTTCGATCGACTGTAGCCTTTCTTACTTGTTTTTACTTTCAAGACATTTGGAAGAGACAAAAGTTTGCCATTGGAAGTTTGAAGCGACAGAAGAAAGCAAAGGGCTTAAATCTTGTACACTGATTACACTAAATTAATCAAAGTATTGACAAAATCGTTTTATGTTACAGTTGAGATGAAGAAACCTATGTAGATAAATCAAAATGTAATTGGTTTGAAATCAAAGTAGATTAATTTTTGTAATTAATAATAATAATAATAATAATAATAATAATAATAATAATAATAATAATAATAATAATAATAATAATAATAATAATAATAATAATAATAATAATAATAATAATAATAATAATAATAATAATAATAAATAATAATAATAATAATAATAATAATAATAATAATAATAATAATAATAATAATAATAATAATAATAATAATAATAATAATAATAATAATAAAAATAATAATAATAATAATAATAATAATTTAAAAAAAATGTTTATACATATTACAAACAAATAAAAATTAAATTTTACCTAAAACAAATTAACATCACTTCAGCTAAACATGAGCTTAGTGTGCTTTGTGTATTTTGCTATCCATAAAAAGTTTGATTAAATTTAACGAAATTCAGAGTTATGGCAGATGAGCCCGATGATGACACAGCGGTTTCCCTGACCACCCTGGTTTGGTCCAGAGAATTCGATCTAACTGGACGACAGATACGACACGTTGAATGTGAACTATTGAGTCTTTATATAGCCCTTGGTGTCATTATCTTTTTTGTGATCTTCTGTGTCTGCTTCTGTGTATGTGTGATGCTGGGCAATGGTTGGTGGTGCTGTGCCGCTCGAGAAGATTGGCATTATCAGGTGTAAATGTTAAATAAATTGTAAACAAATGGAATATAATACAGTTAAGTTTGCTACAAAACTAAAGCATTTGATTTACTTCTGAAAATTGGTGTGTTTGCTGGGCGTGGCATAGACGCAGGTCAAATAAATAAACATGGTCGTGCAATATTAATATTTATGCACAAATATTGAAAGAAAAGCACGTGAGGAAAAGGGGCAGCAAAAGAAGAAGAAGCGAGGTGAAAGTTCCTAAGGGCGATGCGCAAATACATATACCACTATATATCTTCTAAGTGAAATACTAAAAGATTGATGACTCGGCGTCTTTTGTATGTGTGTTAGCCGGACGTTGCTTTGGCCTCTCTCTTACCCCTCTTTCTCTGGCGTTTATAAGAATTTATGGCAATGATTGTTAAGGCAAAGCTGCGTATACGCAATATTTATATTTATGTATTATGAATCAATGCGTGCAGAGGACTCTGTGTAGTCGGAGGCGTGTCAGGGTGGCATAAAAAAGTAAATACATATAGCATATACACTAAAACAAAAGGATAACAATAACTTTTCGACATTGCAGGGGGGTGGCCAAAGGGGGCACAAAAAGGAAGCAATCTTTGCGAAAGGTCTTTGGGGGCGGATTATGCGTTGGCTTCCCTTGGACTCTGCTTATAAATAAGCTCGCATAACGGTAACGAATAGAGTACACATAAAAATTGCATGAAAATGAAAGACACCCACTCGAAAGCGGACACAACAATCATAGCCAGATGGACCAGATTCTGGCCACCCAAGAACTGGGCCAAGTAGGACATATCTATATAAATGTGTGTGAGTGTGTGTGTGTGTGTGTGTGTGTGTGTGTGTGTGTGTGTGTGTGTGTGTGTGTGTTTGTGTTTGTGCGTGTGTTTACGTATAAAATTATACTATTACAATCAAGTTTACGACTGCAATTCAGCCGCATTGCTTGAGTGCCAATGAATATGATGATGGAAGGCGATGATCAGCCTTTGAGATGATAATGATGATGATTGCGTTGCCTTTTTTTTTTTGCTAACAAATAAAAAAGCTAAATAGCCAAAGCGACCATTCGGCAGCAATGTCAGAATTGATGACTTCTGTGTGTGTTTTGCTGTGAAACAAAAATATCTTGAAGTTAGGTATGTGTGGGGATGTGATTGTGAGCTAGAAAGTTAAGTTTTGGTTTAAGGGTATGTATGAGTCTTATAAAATTAAACAACAAGTAGCTAAAATATATGAAATAAAACTAGAAAATTGTATATTCCATTAAATTGCTTATATCTATGAAACTAATAATTTTTAATTGATATATAAACTACTGTAGACATTTAGTTTTTAATTTATATGAAAGCTTTTCTCAAGATTTATGCGTTTCTCTTTGCTCAGTGTTTATGCTGCTTCACATTCGTTAGCGGTTTGGAACTATAATACCAAAGGCCACACCACCACCCTAACCAACAACCCACCACCACCAGTAAAAACAAAAAAAGCTGTAAAACAACCGCAACAACAACAAATAACTAACATTTTGTGTGCTACCCTCGCAGTTTTTATTTGGTCCATTCGCAGGCAGGTAAAAATAGCAATACCTGAAAGGGTTGCCAATAGCTACAGCAGCAGCAGCAACAACAACAACAACAGGGGCAACTTTTAACATCGACAAGCGGCGCTTTTGACAGCCGCTCAGCGTTTTACCCCCACTTGCCCTGTACCTACCTCCCACCAACATCCCCTCTCCTCTTTACCACTTACTAGTGCTTTTTTTGTAAGCTTTGAGCCACTTTTTTTGCGGCACAAAACTTTGCACTTTGACATGCAGCCAGGTGCATGATGACGTGTGTGCAAGGGTATGTGTGTGAGTGCGATTTGAATGCGCATTTGTTGTCGCTTTGACTGACATTTAAGTTGCCAGCTAAGAGAACGAGTTATGCAGGATTAACACTAGTTAACAAAATAGCTAAAGACCAATTGTAAGCTTAGTTCAGATTAGTAAAACATGTGCTCAAATTAGTCAAAGGTAATGTGGCTTAAATATAAATTGTTCTTCAATATATTGCAAATTGTAGATGTTGACTAAACTGACGCTTAGTCAACCAGTGTATGACCAACATTTAAGGTTGCGGTATGGGCGAATTAGAAACGTGACTTTTTATAGAATCCTTTGACTAAAGCGACAAACAGTTCTAATTCCTCTAATAGTAGCAGCGATTATAACGATGTTAGAAGTTAGAAAATTATTAAATTACTTAAATTAAAATTAGTTGTATTACAATTTTTAGCATTAATATATTGTTAAAATTTACCAGTAATAGCTTTGCTGATATAATACTTCAGCATTCTACAAGATGTTTGGTTATCGCAATCAATAATATTTTTTAATGCTAATAAATAATTCAATCAAAGCTTGAATATGATTTATACATTTTATTTATACCCAATAAAAGCTTTTTGCCATTATCCTAGTCATAACAGCGATTGGGTTTAACGATATCTTTTAATACAGATTAAAATACATATGGTTATGTGTATACCTTGGGTCGTAATTGTATTATCTGTGTATTCAAAATTAACAAATGCTTTCGATCCATGTGTAAGCTTCAGCAAGTATTGAGTATTTCAGTGATTTTTTATTGTTTTCAGATTTAACCATTAGACAGCTGTATAAGTGTGTACACTTATGCTCACACAAATATAGCCATTATAATCAGGGTCTCTCTCTTTCCACGCAAGGTAAACACATCTCTTGTGCTTATATAGCAGCTATAATGCACACACACTCTCACACACACACACACGTGCACACACTTGAATATCTTTCAACTCGCATGAATATTTTAAAACTCGCTCGGAACGTATTCAAATTATGATAATGATGGAAGCGGCGAGTGTTTTGCAAATGTGTTTGAGAGAGGGTTGGGTTTCTTACCTTTGCGGTTGTTGTGTGTGTGCGCGCTAACGAGCAGCGGTACTCTGCAACCCAGTCACAGGTCCCAGATCACAGTTCACAGTTCACCGTTAACCGTTCACAATTCCCATCTAGTTCCCTTAATGCATTTAATTAATTTGTATACAATTTTTTTCGCCAACAATTACGTGAGAAATGTGTGTGTGTGTGCGTGTGTTTAATGAGCACTTGTGTGTGTGTGGATTGCCGGGCATCATTAGAAGTCACTTCATGAGAAACACTCCCCTAGGAAGGAGTAAAGTGTGCACTTGACTTTGAGCTTCTTAATTTCAGTATTCAATGGACTCTTGAGAATTGCACATTGCACAAGTTGAGTATAAAATCGAAGTGAGAAACACAGTTGTACCAACTAAGTATTCAATGTAATACTTAACCCTTTAAGCCATAAGTAAGCCATGATTTAAGCATTAAATATATTTAAAATGAAATTAGATACATTTAAATTAGCTAGTGACAATTACACCTCCGGCTGGACAAGTTTTGGCAAAACAACTTTTCTACCAGAGAGACAAGCATCTATTTCGACCACAAACTGGATCATAATATTATTTGTCAGTATTTTCTGGTGCTTGTGCTGCATTCCATTTCTCATTTGGCTCTTCTGGCGCATGGGATTCTGTTCCAACAACCAGAATCTGACTAACTAAATTGGTTCCTAATTGTATAGTGTGTTTTATAGGTAAGCTAGTGGCTACTTTAAATTAAATACTATTTAATAAACTTTAATCGCTTCCTAATTAGTTGTGAAATGCTTGGACTTGTATGGATAATGTCTTCTAAATCTTTGTGTAATTTATATCTTTAAATGTTATCAAAGGATTGTACAAACAGTGTCACACCGTGATTGTAAATTCAGTGATACATATAAATATATAAGTATAGTGTTCTGAAAATTAAACTGAATTTTCTTTATGATATAAAAAGCAATGATTAGTATGCCATGAATACAAATTATTTAATGTTATTCAGTTTTTAAAATGTACGTTTTAAAAATGCTGCACCAATACCATATAACTGATAACAGAACATGGTATCCTGATGATGACAAGGTCCACATTATGACACCCACAAATTTTGTTATTATCCTTATGGTATGTGTTGTTTGGTGCTTATGCTGTATTCCCCTGCTGATCTGGGGTATATGGCGCGTTGGCTTCTGTTCTAGCGATTAGCCTCGCAAACGAAGCCATTGAATGCATTTAGGTGAGTTCAAAAATATATAATTTGTATTTTTTTTTATTTCTTGTCATTCCGTTTTACAGATCTGTGCCACATTTGTGGCTAAACAATGTGAGCAATCCAACAAAATCGACATGTTATGAGATTTCTTGATCAGCTTTGCATATAGAGTTTTCAATTGTTTGTCATAAATCCTAAACATAGCTATGACTTTGTAAACGTGACCGTAAGGTTGTTTTTGAAATACATCATGGAAGTAAGACTTTTGAAATCGTAAATTAATAACGAGAATTACTGAAAAATTCCAAACTAATTGAAGATATTTGCTGTTGAACACTTATATAAAATTGTGCTGTTTAAATGCTTAAGTGGTTTAATTTTTCTATTGTGTAACATAGTCATCTACTTTTTAGACTGTTCTACATTTTTGCAGTTACTTTAATTTGTCTGTAGACACAAAAACGATGGACAGTTGGACAGATGCACGAACTGTGTCTGTGTGTGTGTGTGTGTGTGCGAGAGAAGAAAAGTCGTAAATGCACTCAGCACTTTGTCAGCTTTCAGACAGGAAATGCAGTTGCTATTTTTCTTTACCGTTTCGTTTCTTCTTTCCGCTCTGGCTCCTTTTCTCCTCTTTCCTACCAGCTGTAATGCATCAAGTTAGTACATACAACTTGGCTGGAATTCTACATATTTTTTGGGGCTGTCTGCATTTTTGGATGTTATAAAAAGTATCACTTAACTGCTCAGGATGCCACATATAGTATGTTGTTGCATTGTTGTTTTGTTTCATTTTGTTGTTTTTTGTCTAAATTTCGATGCTTCCATATTCAGTTTTATAATTTTCCCACAAGTTTCCTTATTTTTGTGGTGCATGAAAAAAGTTCTCAAAAAAGTTTCTTTTTTATATCTTTTCTCTGGCTTGCAGTTTTGCAGAGTGCACTTAGAGGAGTGAAGCTGAGTAGTGTAAACTAAAAGTTACGAGTAGAACTTTGTTTTATGTGATTATCAAAGTATTTCTAGTAATTTGACACCAGAGACTCTATATATTTTTTTTTGCGTATTTACAAAATTGTTATACGATTACGTTTATGTTGCAGAAAATGCTAAGAAAATTAACAATTTTACATAGCCAAAGTGTGCTATGTTTTTATAGTTAATTTTTAAATATTTACAATTTTAAAATCTACATACAATTCTATTGAAATGAGCGCCTTTAAAGACAAGAATTCAGGAACAACTTGGGGCGCTGAAGTAGATGTAGTAGCCTCCATAGCATCTGGGACTTCAATATTGATGATATTAGCCATCGTTCTCGGTCTCTGCTGTCTGTGTTGTATTCCATTTCTAATCGGGCTCTTTTGTGGTCTGGGAATGTGCTCAACTGAGGAGCTCTATGAATGAACTCGATTAGAAATAGATGAATATCATATGCATACAAAGTAAAATTCATTGAATAGTTTTAAAAAATTGTTGCCAACTAATGAAATGAACAAAATAAACATAAATCTACACACGAATAATATTTGAAAGTTAATCATGAATACAATGGAGCAGGAAATGTTGTATTTACTTAAATGATAAATGAATTTTTTTGTTCTGCCTAAAGAATCTTTATATGAAAGATTTATGGCCGTGTTTGATAGGCAAAAAACAAATCTGAGCGCACACGCGAGTCAATAAAAGTCGGCTCTCCCCACACACATGGGGGCACTCAAATCGGTGGAGTGAAACAAGACGACAGTAATTTGCTTATCTAAGAGAAATAATTTAATGTTCTACAATAAATATGCTGGGTTTGTTTGGTTTAGATATCGCGACAGCTTGACGACACGAAAAGTTACCCATTAAATTATGGTATTGCTAATAAATACTAAGGGAATTAATACACAATAACAGAGTTATTACAAATGGAATTCACTACAATATATAAATAAATTATAAATGAAAATAAATTATGAGCAGCATAAAATTAAGTTGGGAACTGAGTAATTGGTAGTGTTTATCTTTTATCGTGCCAACCAGTTGATGAAACTGCGAAATTTTTCCAGTTTTCTCTCCCCATTTCGCACTGAGACCTGTTTCCAGCGTTGCTCCAGCACCTGGCGCTCCTCCTGATCCAATGTCTCTGCGTGTTTCTTGAGTTTCACTCCAAAAGTTTTGAGTAACTGCGTCGTACGCAGCTGAATCGTGCGCTTCCAGCGATCAAAGCCATTGCGTTGCAGACAAAAAGCAATTAATTGGGTCTCAATATTCCTAGTTTTCTCAGCGGCATCCGTGTCCAAGTAAACGCCCACAATGTCATAGAAGGATTGTAGCACTTCCTTTGTTTGATTGCCACTAATGGCCAAATACCCCTCAAAGCTGGTCAAGTATCGGTTCAGCACTGTGTTCTGGGAGTCCAGTATGAGCAGATCATCTACGACACTGTCCACTAATTCTGTGGCTTTTAAAACCGCATGTGTAGTAATGGAGTCCAAATTGTGCTCGGCCTGGGCAGTCAAACGACTGCGACTGTGATCGCCATAGCACTGGACAGGTATGAAGTGCAGCTAAGTAAGGAATTCTTAGGTAAAATATGTTCTAATTGTGAAAGAAAGGAAAACATACCAGGGATAGAAGTAGAAGCAACGAGGCAGCTTGGAGGATTTCACGTTTGGAATTCATTGTGACAGCTTGACAGTCGTTTGTCTACTGAACATCGAAGCGGAGAGTCTTCTTAGCAGGCAGACAAACAGAATGCCAGATATGTTAGATAAGTGTTATCAGTGGCACTTTCGTTTTGGGGATTGCCTACAGTTTGACATGGCGATGAATTACGATTGCGATTATTATACTCGAATGACACATGCTACACGATGAATGTACGCGGGTGAAGAACCCACGGATTAAAGTCACGTTGGTATTAGAAAACGTTAGTTTCTCACACCACATCCGCAATGGGGTGGATGGGTGCATTTATAGTTAGTCACGCTGGCGAGTCCAATCTGTGATATATGCTGAAAGTGGGTCAGAGACAGCAATAAGAGCCAGAGAGAATGGCAATTATATGCTATCTGAAGTTTTGAGTGGCAGCTCAACTTACTAAGCGGCTCAAATTGCAAACTTCGAGTTGCAATTTAAAGTTTGAAAAGCCAAATTTACTGAACTAGTGTTCGGTAACGCATTACTTTAATTTGGCAGTAAAGTTACATCGTTTCTTAAATTTGTGCATAAAATAAACGAAACATAATCAGGCAGCTAGAATACTACAAAACAATTACGCCCACCGAGACAAACTCCGGCACAGACATCTATATAATCGCATGTAAAAACTCTCGGTAAAATGCTCAAACATCAGATTTATATGGCAAAACAATAAGCAACTCTGGGGGTAAGAAACGCAGCACAAGTGTTGTAAATTGGTTTGCCTTACAAGCCACTATGGGGAATTAGACCACTTTATCTGGCATTTATTATTGTAAGTTAACCAGAAGATATTTTTTACTGCTGTGTTTTTTATTATGTTGTTATAGGCCATTTAAAGCTTTTTTGGAAAAAATGGGCGTGTCAACGCCCCTTTCGAACAAAAAAATTGAGAAATTTAAATTTAACGTGCATTTTTATATATAAAATTTCTAAATTCAGTCACCTCCACGGACTGATGTTGCACAAATAAGTTTTGCCACGCCCCCTTACGCCCCTAAAATTAAAAAAAAAGTTTTTTAATCAATTTTTTTATTTTTTTTATTTTATTTTGATTTTCATAATTTTCTTCATTTTCCAGCTCAATGTTTTCAAGAAAATTTAGGTTGTTGTCTTCAAATTCATGTTTTTCTGAAAAATCATTTAAGTATTCGTGTTCACGCGAAAGAATCTGGATTAATGGCCAGCCGAATGCAAGCACCGTATTTTCTATGATTTTTTGAGAGTACAAAATACTCTTATGAAGATTTGGTGTCATTGGAATCCATGGACAACTGTCCACAATCATTTCGCCAATTCGGTGGCAGTATGATCCTCAAATTGTAAATGATTTCTGACTAACTTCAGGGTTTTGAGTAAACGTTTTAACGTGTTAACGGTATTTGTATTTCCAAAGCCCCCAAAGCCCAGTTATTATGCAAATTGTTGCAAAATTGGTGCCGTTTTACTTTTAAAATACTTTTATCCACATTATTTCATGAATGCAGCTCAAAATATCTTTTAATTTCCTTCTCTCGTTCGTACTGGCCCCTCTCACTATTCCAAACAGCGAACAAATCCACATTCGAAAAAGTGAGGTTACCTAGTTAAGATGCGAATTGCGCCAAAAGAGGGAAAAAGAGGAACATAAGATAAATACCACCTAGCTCAGAATTGAAAACGCTATAAATAACAATTAGACGAACACGAAGACAATTCTAAACTCTTGTACATAATACTTCCCAAAGTTTAAATTTGTTGCTAAAAATCCAGCTTAAGATGCTCCTATAAAACGATCAAATATTAGTATACACACGCACAATTTGAACCATTTTTTTTATTAAATACATAGTAAAAACCCCTTAAATCAATATTCATGACTTGATTTCTTCAAATTGTGTTCCAATCACAAAATATTAACGGCGAAACTTAATGCATAAATTTACAGAACTTAGTTGCACGTACTCTCGATTGCAACAGCTGACTTTACAGCTGTTATTCTCAAATGGGACTGTTAAATTTAACATTTTGAGTTTGGGGCATAACAGTCTGATGTTTTCTTAATGCGTTAACATCAATTTTATGCAAATTAGAAAAACTTTAAAAATCATGCAAATGCCAGATAAAGTGGTCAAATTCCCCATAGTGCAAGCCAACCCCGAAGAACTCAGCCCAGAACACTTGCATGCAAATTTCAATAACTTATATTCGTAACCCTTCCGCCAACTGACACTGAATATCAAATATGAGCAAGGCAAAGGCGCAGACGATGTACAAAAATTATTTGCATACTTTTTAGGGATGCTTTGGGGAAAAGCAAAAGAAGCAAAGGCAGCAAAGGCAACAAAGGCAACGAAAATACAAAACAACCAAAAAGAAGTACAAGTATGTGGAGCCACATGTGGCGCACTTTTGGTTTAGTGCGAAAAAAGCTAACAAAAAAAAAATATAACAAGCCGTTACATGGTTTCAGAATGAGGTGGAAAGAGTGTCTGTAAAAAGCAGACACCTCCCCAATTCTCCACTTCCTCCATTCTCTGCTCTCCATTCCGCCATTCCACCATTCCACCCAACCACAGCACGCAAACAAAACGAGTTTATTTATTGCATTTGCAAATTTTACACAACATTTTGTACTCGATGCATCTCCTTCCTACTTTTATTCAAAAAAGGTGTAACTTGAGTTTATCGCTGAAAAATATTTTCCCCACCTCGTTCAGAAATTGATTCGGTTTACGTATGTGGAAAGTAAACTTTGCCTGGCATTTGTAACACGAAGCGGCAAGTTCAATGAAGCCAAAGGTGTTTGCTTGTTACACTCCCCCGACTCCTGACTTTTCCATTCTTTCTTTTTTGTTTTTTTTTTTGTGTTTGGTGTCGGTGATTGGCAGTCGGTTGAGGAGTGTGTGGGTCAAAATCGTTTGCCGTTTGCCAAGCAACCAAATTGATGTGCAAATATTTCCATAAATTTATTATCTATACCGTCAAGTTTCTGGTGTCATGTTTGAAAACACACAAAAAATTTGCCTAACTTATTGGAGCATCGCTAAAAAAAGACTAGGAGGTTGTTTGAATTTTAAATTTTATGTTTGCAAGGTAATATTTTTGAATAAAAAATATACTAGCAAAAATACTGATAGTGTTTCATACTTATATAATCAAAAGAGCATGTGTTTATTTTTGCGCATTTCAAAGGCAAAAATAAATAAACTCATAGTTGTTTTTACTAGGAAATCAAATTAATGTACAATATATGATAACCAAGTGGAAATATCTCACTGTTAAACTTGCTCTGCGTTTGACGCTATAAACAAATACTTGCCGTTGTCGCTACTAGTAAAGCTTTCAAAACTGGTGTTGAGGTACGCGAGCTCGAGTTTGTGCTCTGCGAATGAAATCAAAATTCATTTTTTATGAAGTTTTCATTTTCTTAAGCATTTTTAATAAACTACATTCTTTAATTAACTACGAAATTTTGTATATGAAAAATCGTTTTGTGACGTTGCTTTCCCTTTCATTAATAAATAAAATATATAAAGATAACGTTTAAAAAAGATGACTTGTCTATATTGTTACAACTTAAACTAATTGTCTGTGAGTTCATTGTTAAATATGCGAACACTAATTTTTTTGTATTTTATTTAATAATACTGTTGTTAAAACAACATAAATTAAACTATTTATAAATATTACAACACAACTTTTAAGGTCATTAAAATCAACATTTTAAATGCTAAATATAAATATATACCTGCTAATATATTCATAGTTTCGTTGAACTTTTATATTTAAATATTTTAATAAGTACATTTTTAATTTAAAAATAAAAAAAAGTTTTTTTTTTAACATTTTACCTCAGATGGGACTCGAACCCACAATCCTCGGCTTAGGAGGCCGATGCCTTATCCATTAGGCCACTGAGGCGGTGAACGCCGTATGGGCAAACAGCAAACATGAATCTTGTGTGCTCGACTGTGCGATGTAAAGCATTCTTGGTATGTATAAATTTAGATTAATCGAAATTCATTTTAGCCACAATAACAGCTGTTTTAAGACAAACAGATTATGTTATTTGTCTCCCCCTTTGTTTCAATAATTGTTTGTCTCGTATGCGGGCCAACAGCTGCGCACACAACATAGTATTCACTGATATAAGCGTCGTCAAAAGGTCTTTGGGCAATATTTGCACTGCGGCAAAGCAAAATGGTTCAAATAATGTGGTCATATATATGTGCATATCTCTTATGATAAATCAACGTCACTTAGCACTCATTGGAAATTCACTTAGAGATCTTACTGAAACCAAATTGTCAACGTTAACAATTGGCTGAGGCTGAATCAGTCAGCCAAGTTAAGAATTGTGCACCGTAAACGAAGACACATCATTTATATCAATTTAAATAACGACCTTTCAATGTTTCGAAGAGCAAAGCGCAAAAAAGCCCTTAATCAAATGCTTAAAAAGCTCAACAAAGCACCTTTTGTGTGACAGCAAACGAGTAAAGAGCAGGGTAAATTGTTGTCCTCTGAGTGACCAAAAGGCTGGAAAAGACCCTCACACACACGCTAGCACACAAAGTCAACGGTTAGATGGATAGTCCGACGAGGCATTGACAGTTGTAAGCCATAAACCACAGAAAATTGGGCATTATATTAGTTAAGATGCTGTCAAGCCGAAAGATATCGAAGCCATGGAGTACAGGGAACAGTGTTAACTTGTTAGAGGAGTTGGCCTTAACTCGAAAGTAAACCCAAATACAGCCACAGCAAAGACATATCACTTTCAAAAAGCGATACACACACGTATCCGCTTCCCGTATCTCTTTCTGTGCAACAACACACCGTTTGACAGGCAATGAAAGGCGGAAACCGAAACCAGAAGAAGCTACAGAAACAGAACCAGAAACAAAAATAGAAATAGAAATGGAAACTGAACCTGAAACCCAAAGCCAAAGCCAAAGCCATAGCCAAACCAAAACCCACATCCATATCCACATCCAAGACCAAATCCAAATCCAAAATAAACAGAAAATAGAGTAGCCAGCGGGCAAAGAGATAAGCAAAGGCATTCATCTTACTGAAAAGGGGAGCCAAGTGGCTAAAATCGGTAAAAATAAGTCCAAACAAAAGTTGCCTAGGCGTGGTCAAGAGCGATGTGAGCCTTAAAAGCTTTAAGATATTTCATCTAACTGCAAATATACGAGTATCTGCAACTTATACTGATAGCAGCTGCTGCACTTGCAGCAAATGTTCAAAAGTATCTTTGTATCTTTTGCTCTGGCATTGCACAAATCATAGCAAAGCTTTTCTCTTGCTCCCTATTTGTTATTGTTATTCCTATTGTTTCGGCTCCTTCTTTGTTTAACAAAGAGAAAAAAAAACAGATAATCATAGTGTGTTTTTTTGTTGTTTCTTTTTGTGCTGTGCCTTTTAGCCACTTTGCTTATCTTGGCCACACTTTTATTGGTCTCTCTTTATTTGGCATGCCACCGCTATAATTCACAACCACAAACCCCAAAAGATAAGAGCAAAATGTTTGCGGTTTCCCTGAATTAGTTTGACGCTATTTTTGGAGTAAAGAAAGACAACGTTTAAATTGTTAAGCAGCTGGCTTTATTCAGTTAGCCAGCAATTTGCTTCAATTGTTTTTAAATGAATTTATTCAGCATTTCCTTACTCTATGCTTAGAATAAATATAAATAATATTACGAGTGTATTATAACATTTATTTATTTGATTTTGGTAATGTTATTTGTTTTTCCATTTGGTACACACACTTGTTGGCCAATTTAATTTTCCGTTTGCGCTTCTTTCAACAAATTTTGACCATTAAATGCTTTATGCGCCAGCATCACTTAAATTTATAAGCATGCACTGAAAGTATCTGTATCTATGTTTGGTACTACTGTATACATAAACGAAAGCAAACAGCTTTTATATAACAAATATCGTTCTGGGGCATAATTTCCTAAATGGCAGTACTTGCAATTAAAATGCTGCCAAAGTCGTAACTCAAACGGTTCCGTATCTGACAGATACATTTACGGCTGTGTGGCTGTGGGTCTGTGGCTCTGTCCAGCACGCATCTTAGTCTGCATTTAATAGGCTCTTACCCGTCGATTTCGTCAACGTTTCCTGCACTTTATGACTTATTGGGCGTTTATGGTAAGAAATTTGGCTCAATCCATTTTCTTAAAGCGTTTTCACTTAATTAAAGAAACAATCGCTGCCGCAGGCACACCTCAAGTGCTTTTTTCAGACTCTTAACAAAATATTAATTACTAGCCATTATGAGCAGGTGCAACTCATTTCGAGCTTACCTGCCTGGACCACAGGTGATGTTTAAAAACCCGAACCAACAAATGATTTGTAATCAATTCAGAGCTAAACAAAAGTATCTCATTCCCTTTCGCACATATATCCCCAGTGCCGAATGTGAATAATTCAGACAGATCTACCCGTACTTTAAAACGAAAGTGAATGAATGCAGTATGAAGCTGAGTATCGGCCTCAGGCAGCTTAATTATTTAGAAAGCATGCAGATTTATTTACTAAATTGTTCAGATTCTTTTGTTTGTGCTTTTGTTGAGGTGTGCTAGTTGTGCCAAGAATTTCAGATACCCTCTATTATTTATTTCTATTTTTTCTGTAGCTGCAAACTAGGTTTTTCCCCTGTACTATACTTGTACATATTTTCGTGCTTAACTTTAGTTAGTTTTTGGGTTAAATATTTTTACTGGGGTGTTTTGGCTAGAGATGTGCAAGGGTCGTATATTTTAAGCCCGACACGACCCCAATTTACTACTTGCTGCTGATACTGTGCGCTTGGCTCTTAAGAAACTGGAGCAGCTTGCTGACAATGACAAATAAAGTTATTTTCACTTTATATTCCAATATGATATCGAAATTATTCCAAATTAACGATAATAAAGAAGACTTAACTTTAACAAATACAAAATTTAATTATCGTATTTGACATGACCCCTGCTCATGTTTAGTTGCTCCCCGATGTTTCTACATTTTGTGGAGCTTTGTTTGCCCAAGCACCACTCACTTTATTTGCTTTCAAGTCCGTGGCAGCCTTGGGCAATGCGTCATGTGCGCTCAAGAATCTGCATTTATTTTAGAGTCACAAAACGAGCTACAAAATGTAAAAAAAAACATTTAAGAAAGGCTACAGTCGAGCGAGACGTCTGTCAAAGACCCCGTACTTCTTCTAGTGTGAAATTTTGCATGCATGTGAGTGAATTTTGGATTTGAGAAGTACTGAAAGTTCTGTTCGCTTGGTATTACAGCTGGAATATGCAAATTCCCAGTTGAATTCTCAGGCGATTAGAAATCGACAGTAAAATACAACAGAACTTACGAGAGCCCAGTTTACGCAAAATAATTTTGTGCATTGCGAGCAGCAGTTAATTCTGTTCGCATGGTATTTCTGTTAAAATACGTTAATTTTAACTCAATGTTAATTTTAATGTTGAAGTTAAATAATTTTTTCACTGCGACTAGCTGATCTTTCTGTTTGCCTGGTGTTTCACACAAAGAAATTTTCGATTTTGGCCTTTCGCGGATTTTTTTTTTTGCTTGACTGCTGCAATTTGTAGTGCCCAAAATCGTTAGTAATTCTTGCTGAAATACCAGGCAAACAGGAAAATCAGCAGGACGCTATTTATCAAGCAGTGGTTTGTGTCTTTGCTATAAAATGACCCCCCTAAAAGTATACAATAGAGTTGGCAAGGTGCATAAATTATTTAACATTAACATTAACAGTGATTTAACATTAACATTGCATTAACATTAACAGTGAGTTTACATTAACATTGACTTTACATTTACATTGACTTAACATTAACAGTGAGTTTACATTAACATTGACTTTACATTTACATTGACTTAACATTAACATTGTATTAACATTAACAGTGAATTAACATTAACAGTGAATTAACATTAACATTATCTTTAAAGTTAACATTGAACTAACATTTACATTCAAGTAAACATTGAATAAACATTAATGTATTGATAAAGTTAATTCACTGTTAATGTTAATGTTACTTCAATGTTAATGTTAAGTCAATGTTAATGTTAAGTCAATGTTAATGTTAATTCAATGTTAATGTTAGGTCAATGTTAATGTTAAATCAATGTTAATGTTAACTCAATGTTAATGTTAATTCTATGTTTATGTCAATGTTAATGTTAAAAAAATTTTGCATAGCGACCTGCTGATCTTTCTGTTTGCCTGGTATTTCAGCAAGAATTACAAACGATTTTAGGCACTGCTGATCGCTGCGGTCAAGCAAAAAAAAAATCCGGGAAAGGCCAAAATCGAAGATTTCTTTGTGTGAAACACCAGGTGATCAGAATCAGCAGCAGGCGACCGACTGTAATTTAAATTTAACTACAGAGAGTAGAGTGCGTGAGCGAACGTAAACAGTAAACAGAGAGTGCTCCTTGTTAGCGCCACAGATGACAGCGAACAAATACACAAACCGTTCGTCCGCTCTGCTGGCGTCCGCGAACAATTACACAAACAGCGGCAGAGATCTCTGAGCGCAATTAGCGCAGAGAGTGGGAGTCTGCTTAAGCTATGTTCGTACATTTCGGTTCCGATGAACCTAATTGACCCCTCTACTCATTTTTAGAGTACGGGGTCTAAAAATTGTCTGTTTCGAAATGAATCAAACTTCAAATAAAAGCCGTACAATGAAAAACATTCATAATGTTCTCTTTCCATGGAAATTAATTTTTCTTTCATTTTCTGATAATCCTCTGAGACTTTTTTCTGTGTGAAAAATTCGTTGCGGAGTTTGTTTTGGCGCTGAAAACACATGTTGACCAAGTTGCCTCTTTGTTGCAATATATTAGATACTTTTATTTACTGTACTACATATCTGTTATCCTTGTATCTTTCGTTGTACTTACTTATTGTTCTGAGCTTGTTTTTGGTAGGCTTTTCGAGTTACTTTCTGTGTAACACTTGTTTCTCTACTAGATTTATGTTATTTCTTCTTTTGTTTATTTCTGTCTGTGGGCAAAACAAACACTTTATTTGTTATACAAGGCTTTATTTACTATTCCATTTCTCTTTCATTTTTCTACCCTCCAGATTTGTAGCGCATAGGGCAACAAATGAGAACAAGTCTTTTGTCTAGGCATTCCAATTTCTTCAAATGCCGATTTATTAGTTAAATATGTTCATTTTGTGAGTCATAAACCTGTTGGAAAAAAAGTAAAGACTTTTGGGATTTATTTTTTTATTTATATTTTATTTTGCATCATCGTATTCTTCAGTCTTCGTATAAGAAATAACATTTTGTTTTTGTTTTGTTTTGTATTTATGTTAATTTTGTTGCCGCAATTTCCTGTGTCTATCAATTATAGTTTATTAATCAATAATATTTTGTTTCGTTTTTGTTATGCATAAGTTATTATTTAAACTTAGGCATATCTGTTATTTTATACACTCATTTTATGGGTTCTTATTTTGCTGTTCTTTTTCTCAATTCTCCTCGCACTTGAGACTTAACAAATGCATTTAGTCCTGCATTTGTTTAGCTCATTGCTTTTGATTTTTCATATTTTGTGTTTTAAATATATATAAACTTTTTATATACTTAGTTTTTCTTTCATTCTCATTTCCATTTCCACATGTATTTGTTGAATTTTTATTGTTTTATGCAAATTTGCCAGTTGGGTTTCCATTTGCTTTGCTGTCGACCCATTTAATTGCTATTAAATTAGAGAACTGAAAATAACAACAAATGGCAAATGTATCATCAATTTAAATTGATTCAAAAAACAAAATAAAAGGAATTGCTTTTAAATATTTTTCTGATTTAATTGCATTTGCTTTTCTGTTTATTTATGTATATAGATTTTTATTTGCTTGCGTTTTGACTAAATTTAAATGTTATAATAAATTATGTACAAGAATTATGCAAACTATGCTAGGTTTGTGCTTGAGTAGACTAAAGTGTGTGTTTTGTTTTTTAACTTTTGTTAGTATTAGTATGTACAAATCAATTGTTGAGCAATTCGCTCGAAAAATACAAAATTTGCAATTAAATGTCGCTTAAATTTACACTTTATATATTGTCATATTTTTTGTTTTGTTTATTCAAAATTTGTTGAAATTGTTAAAAGAATTAAAGTTGATTAAAATATAACAAAATGTGGCATTAGCTGGGGTCCCCTGCTCTAAGATTGGAGTTATTAAAATGGACTGTTTTTGGTCCCTCTTTTGTCACTAGATCCACAAACTATTGGCCACAGCTAATGCCATAAACATTCTGGGAACAGCTAAATAAATTATATATATAATATATATATATATATATTTGTTTAGTTAACTAAGTTATTGTTGCACTCTTTACAATCGTGTGTTCTTACTCTCCATAAGTTTATGCATATTAAATTCAGTTTTTAATGCGCTTATCGACTAAATGCTAACATTAGTTTACTAAATGCTTTTAACTATGAGTGGGCTTTGTATTTGTTTAAACTTTAAAGAGATTGCTGTTTATTTTGCAAATAGAGAATGTGAGAGAAAGAGAGATTTTGTGGCAGAGTAAGAGATAGAGAAAGTATCTCAACTGTTGCTGTTTATTAAGTTTAATTCTTATTTCTTTGAATTTTTATATATAGTTTTTGTATATCTGTATATTCTGTGTGTTTGCTTAATTAGTTTATGTAATTAATTTAAATATATTTATATGCTTAAGTATATATAGTATGCTGCTATACACGTAGACATATCCCTTGTTTCATTTGACGCTTGTTAAACTTTGTTGCGAGTTATCAAATCAAAAGAAAATCTTAATCGTAATAACTCAAAAGGAAATCAGGGCAATTTGAAACATAACCTCAATTAAACATAAAACCTAACCTCACTTATGAGTGGTGCAACTGTACTTGCTGCACTCTTCCCTGTGTTTATACTCCTTCTCTATTTTCAAAAGTGGCCACTGGCCTTGGTCTGGCACTGCACATAGCTGCGATAATTGTTATTGGTCAGACCGAGGCCCACCAGCTCCATGCCCATATCCAACTGTTGCTGCTGTTTCTGCTTGTTACCACTTCCACCTCCGCGTCCACGTCATACGTAAACCACATGTGGTTTGCCACCACCACCGGCACCACCGTTTCCAGTCACAGCACTGCCTTGTAGTGCTGCCGCCTGCTTGATCTTTGTCATGGTATGCGTGTCCGGATACTCGTAGTGATCGAAGCGCTCGTAGAGATGCTCCGGTTCATCGTCCGCCTCCTTAACGGGCAGTTCCCAGGGCTTGAGTGCCCTGTACTCGTTGGCAATTGTCTGCGCCGCCAGATACCGCTCCAGCTCGAGTTTATCCAGCTGCGGCAGCGTCGTCTGCTGATACTCGTGACCACCGCCGACTCCTCCGCCACCACCGCCATGTGCCTGCAGTGGCATGGCCTGATGGTAATGATGATGTGCCTGCAGTGTTTGTGCATGATGATGTGGATAATTGAGTGGCATTCCCAAGCCACCGCTGCCAGTGCCGCCCAGTGTCATGCTCATGCCAGCACCACCGCCCAGCGGCTGATGATGACCCTGCAGAATTCTGTCGTGGACATTAATGATGCTCTTGCTGGTACGCATAGGTCCACGCTCGTGCAGCAGCTTGCGGCGACGCTTCACAAAGCGCAGATAGTAGAGCACACTGAGGCCAATCATGAGCACCAGGAGACTGGTGATAACCGCACACACGACGGTCACAATGTGCGCCGGACACGTGATTTCACCCTCGGTCATTGTCAGCAGCTGGCGGCGTGTACGCACCGCATCTCGCCAAATGTCACAGCCAATCTGTTGCTTATCCATTCTCAGGAAACTGGAACTGCTACCGCTACTCGAACTGATGCTAGCAGCTGCTTCCAGACGCTGCTCATAGGTGCTCGGCTCGGTGGTTTGCAGGGCATTCGCAATATGCTGCTCGGCTATGTAGGCAGCAAGAGCAGCCACACCGTCGTCTGCCTTTGCTGTGGTATCGTCTTCATCCCGCAGAGCGGATGCATCATTGGCCAAGGCAGCAACAGCACCACCAGCTGCATGCTCCAGCATTGGTTCCGATCCCTCAAAGTTACCCGTTACCAGACGCCAGAGCCAAAGCAGCGAACAGTTGCACTGCAGCGGATTGTCGCCCAGGTAGAGCTTCTGCAGCTGATCCACTGGGAACTGAGCGGAGTACAGTGTCTGCAAACTGTTGCTCTGCATGTACACCTCAAGTATGTTGGGATTGCCCTGGAACAGTCGCATCGGTATGTCACTCAGCTGCGGATTGTAGTTCAAGTGTAGCGTCTGTAGGTGTGTGTTGTCCACAAAAGCTCTGAAAAGATCGAAGGTGAGAAATATTTGAGTTATAGTAGGAATAAGAAGAAATTATGGCATATAAATTGTCATTTATTTATAGTAGGACTCAGTGTAAAACATATCTTTAAATATTAAACCGTTTTATTTATTTGTATTCTAAATTCCTTTTAGTTGCCTTAAAATAAATATTATATAAAATATTAAAGCCATTATGTTTTATCGTAAATAAAAGCTTAACTTATTATGTTCTCTCTCTACTTTTAAAATTGTTTTAAAAATAGTCACTGAAAAGTTTTGTTTCTGTTAACATAACTGCTTAAATCAGATTATTTAACAACAGTGACACAGTCAGAAAACTGTCAAGAACAAAACACAAAAACACACATGTATGCAAGTGTATAGAACACATGAAAAACGTAAGAGGGAAAGAGGGAGGAAAGAGTGAGAGTGAGGGAGATAGATGCTAGTGTATATTTGAAACACAACTCGTTGCTTGTTCATTTTAATTATGCAGAATGCTATGCATCAACGTTAAACTTAAATGCCAGGCAATGAAATACATGAATAAACAGCAGAGTAGCCGACGGAGAGGAGGAAGAAGGAAAGAGACAGAGATAGAGCTAGAGTGAGTGGATGTTTCTTTATCCACATGACGTCGACTAAAGCGACATGGATTTATTTATGCAGCATCTATTCCAACTTACTTAATAATAAAAAAAAGAGACAGAGAGAGCGAGAGAAATCTATAGAGACAGAAGTGGGCTAGAGGGAGAAGGCAGCACATACTGCCATGCTGCTTGCTGCACATTGCACGTTGCATGCTCCGTGAAGCGTTGCCGTAAATCCCTGCCAAGTTAAGTCAACGTCGCAAAGTCGCTGACTTGAGCAGTTGCAGCAGTGCAGCAGCTGCAGCTGCACTACCAGTAGCAGTAGCAATAAAAGCAGTGTATTACCTAGAATATTCCCCCTCAGCTTTTCCTCCTCAGCTTGCAGTCAGTCTCAGCATGAAGTAAGTGTAACGTGGCATATGAACAACTTACCAAAGAACTGGCGACAACTCGGTGGCTGCTTTGCTGACACACCGAGAATTTGTCGCTTTTAAGTGATGGTTACCTCCCACTACCCCCAATTTATTCTTTTCTTGTTGCATTTCATTTGATTTGATTTGATTCGAGCTCTTAAGTTGCATTTCGTGTTAAATGAACGCATTTATTTGTGTTCCAGTTGCTGTTGCAGCTCCTCTTTTGCCCCTTTCAGTCCCCATGCGGCACTTCATTGCCTTGATAAGTGACGCAGTTTTGTTGGCGGCTCTTAAACACATTTGTTTGCCACTGTTTGCAACGACTGATTGCAAACAGTTTGCGACACGCGAGGGAGGGGTCGAAGGGAAGGTAAGAAATAAATTGCAGCTTGTGATATATTCGCTACACGAATCGGTTTAAAGTGTTTTGTGGTTCAGCGGATTGATACAAGAAAATTACCTCAAGTAGCTACTTAGGTACATAGAACATAGCATACTATGCTTTAGATTTAGTTAGTAACTCCATTGAACTTTCTTCGATGTATCTAACTGTACCAAATTTAAATTCAGCTTCTAAAACACATCATCTTTGTTAGCTTACTCTTTAGTAGATAATTCTATAAAAACAAGCCTTCAAATATATTTTATTTCCGTTTCCCACACTTATTTGTTCAACTTTCTAGACAAAACAAATGAAGCACTCTCATGTTGAACGTTCAATTTCATGGCAAGTTAAACATTCAGAAACTTCAATTGCAGGCGCTTAAAAAATTTCGCCATTATCT
Source organism: Drosophila acutilabella (assembly GCA_035046005.1). Lineage (NCBI taxonomy): Eukaryota > Metazoa > Arthropoda > Insecta > Diptera > Drosophilidae > Drosophila > Drosophila acutilabella. Next base: position 5,114,016 of record JAWNOK010000024.1, on the reverse strand, counting down.
GCACAGTGGGAACGCGAACAAAACTTCAACCCCTGGTAACTGCAAAAAGTGTAGCCCCCTTCAAAATTTTAGCAAAAATAGTCAGCGGGGAAAAACCAGCAAAAACAAATTCAATTATTTGTGCAAATATTATGCAAATAGTGCTAAGATCCAAACACTTGCCCAAAACAGCGAACAAAAAAGAAAAAGAGATGAAAAAAACGTGACATTGGCTGGGATTTGGGCTTCTACCTGTGGTGGCAGCAACTTCAGACGATGCCACAGGTCGCTAGCTGCTGTTGAACGCTCTTTAATGCAACTTTGGCGACGCCTAAATGTATGCTACGAAAGAACACAAAAAGATGGCTGCCAGTTGGGCACAAAACAGGGAGTAACGGTGTTGTGGTAACAGGGAGGCGTGCAGGAACTGGGCGAGGCACACGGCTTTTTGACTGCCAACAACAGCACCAGCCTTTTTGCTGTCCTGCGAACAGAATCAAACTTCATTTTGTGTAACGTGTTTGCTTTCTTTTTGTCAATGCGGGCAACGCTGTTGTAGCATACCCTTTAAAGAACAGTAGAGGGTATTTTAGTTTGAAAATAAGACAAGCCATTAACAGCGCAGGGCAGGGTATGTCTTAGTCTGTCACAGACAGCACTGTCTAGCATTTTTTGGCCGCTTTTACCAGCGTCAAACGTGCGGAAACGGAAATGGTTGCCATGTGTGTGTGTGTGCATGAGTGTGTCTGCTGAAAGGCGAAAATGTTTGTGTTGTTTTCGTCTTCATTTATATTTTTTTTGGCCCACTCATATGCAAATTGTGTGCGTGTATGTGTGTGTGCTAGTGTGTTTGTGAGTGAATTGGAATTGCTTAAAATCGGATTGAAATGTTTGGTGTCCATGTTCGTCGGGTTCAGTCACGTTTCCCGATTCCGGTCTTTAGAGCAGTCAGAGTTCAGTTACACAAGCGACTGTCGAGAACTGAACCGTCAACTGACTGGCCAGTCAATCCGTCAGTCACTCTGTCAAACAGTTTGTCAGTCTGTCAATCATTTGATATGTTTTTCCGTTCCCATATAGTTTTTTGAATCCTGTCTGCACCTCACTATAGCTCTCTGTCTGTGTATTGAAGTAAATCCGCTCTCTATTCACTTGATTGACATTTTTACTACAATAAATAAAGTGAGGTAGGAAGGGGAGCAAGAGAGCCTCTGTGTGCGACTGAGAGGGAGTTAGTGATATGACAGTTGATTGCCTCGAGGGGAAATTCGTTATTGCCTGCTAAATTGAGCCTCGATTTGGTTTGCTTCTGATTTATTAAGTTGTACTGCATTGACAGTTGAATAGAGAGCGTTATTAAGGTGCTTTAAATTTAACACGAAATAAACGCATACACTCCCAAGCAATTATTAACTAATTACTGTGGTACACACACACAAATTGTTGTGCTAAGCCCACGACAAATTATCATATGATATGCCCAAAGCATTTGTTAATGGCATTTTAAACGTTTTTGAATTGCGTATACGCCACGTTAAGCCTCTAATTTTCATAAGCGGAAAATGCGATGACAAAGTATGATAAAAATATACTTTAAATAAAGAGAGTTCTCTATGAATGTCTTTAACTACTGGCAGATTTAAAGTAAAATAAAATAAATAATATTTAACTAATTTTTAAACTAATTTAACAAGTCTTTTGCTGTACACATTAAATTGATTTAACTGCTGAATAAAAGCTCTTACTCTCTGCTTAATTGTAGAGCTGAGTTTATTAAGGAATTTACAGAGTTGGTTAGAATAACTCGGCTCATTAAATGGTTCTGCATAATTTAAAATTGTCTTGAAATTCAAGTGCAGTGCAGGATGATGTTTTCCCTTCTTTGCATAATCCCATGCATATGCATAAATAGAACAGCTTAGAGTTGGACTCTCCGTCTCTCTCTCTCTCCCTCTATTTATTTGCAGTGCCATTCTGTCTCTTTCTTTCCGCATATATCTTGTCGTACACATAATAGCTACTCACGAGTTTGCCTTGAAATATTTCACTTCTCATAATTTATGTAAAAATTGCCATGTTTTAGGGCTGCGGGGGAGTATAGCGGTGCTTTCAGGCTGTTAGACTGTTAGGCAGTTAGGCAGGCAACATCATGTTTATGTTTTCCTGTTTCCGTAATTTCTTCCTGCTTTCATTTTGCAACTCTGCAGATGTTGTTACCGTTTTTTTCTTAGCACTCGCAAAATGTTTGTATGTATTTGTATGTGTGTTAGCGTGGTTGTGTTTTAAACATGAAATTATGCATTGCATACTGCTGTGAGTTGCAGCAGAAGCAGCAGCTGCTGCCTTAACGCCCCCATTATGATGTGGGCCAAGAACAGAGGCGTTGTCCGCTTGGTAGAGGCATAGCCAAGGGTAGAGTACTGACTTCTTTGAATTTTCTTTGTTTGTTTATTTGATGTCATTTATTAGCATTTTGTCGCTGCTGCACCCTCTTGAACAGCGTTTCATCTTTAAACCACTGCTTTGGGCAATGTTTATGCTCTTTAACTTATGACTATGCATCATTCGTATCATAAAAATACATTTAAATAAACAATTCTTCAAATAACTGATTTTAATTTTCTTTCATATACAATTGATTCACTTTATAAATCATATCACGTATATCTTATCTAACTTTGGTCTGCACTATTATTGACACAAACTGCAAGCGTTGAATGATCTCAGACAGCAAATGGTTCAATTCTTAGAACTGTTTTTACATTTACTTAATAATAAAAAGCCATGAATTGAATTGAACCAATTCAGTCGTAATTTTATCATCGAGCATGAAGTTCACAGTCGCATTATTGGCATTATTCGCCTACGTTCGGGCAATTTCGTATTCCGATGTTTTGGAGTCCGAGTGGAATACCTTTAGGCAGGAGTTCAACAAAAGCTATGAAAGCCAGGAAGAGGAGCAGTTACGTAGACAGATCTTTTATGATAACAAGGAGTTGATTGATAAGCACAATGCACGCTACTTGGCAGGAGAGGAGACCTACGAAATGGGTGTGAATCAATTCACTGATTTACTAAACAAGGAATTCGATAGTTTAATGCTGACAAACCTAAATACTATGAAGATCAAGGATCAGGTGGAGTACATATATAAAAAACCAGAAGACGTTGAAATACCAAGCAGCATCGACTGGCGTGTTAAGGGAGGTGTCACTAGCGTGAAGAATCAGAGTGTTTGCGGTGCCTGCTGGGCATTTGCAGCTGTTGGCGCTCTCGAGGGTCAGTATTTTGCGAAGCACCAAAAACTGGTTTCACTTTCCGCGCAGAATTTGCTTGATTGTTCAAGTCGACCACCATTCTACAATGATGGATGTGATGGTGGTTTGACATACCAAGGCTTACGATATATAATGTTTAATGGTGGCGTTAACACAGAGAAATCGTATCCCTATGAAGCTGATCAAAAATCGTGTCGATTTAATAAAAACAATGTTGTAGCCGCAGTGGAAGCTCTAATTCAGGTTACGGCGGGAAGTGAAGATGCTTTGGCTGCTGCAGTGGCCTTAAAGGGACCAGTTGCTGTGCGCATCGATAGCAGAAGTATTCAAAACTATAAAAGCGGTGTTTTCAAGAACAAAAATTGTATAGAGCCTATGAACCACGCCGTTGTTGTGGTGGGTTATGGCAGCGATAAAAAATTAGGTGATTATTGGATAGTCAAGAACTCATGGGGCACAACGTGGGGTGAGGAGGGTTATATACGTATGGCACGCAATATGAAAAATCTGTGCTGGATTGCCAGCCAGGCCTTCTTTCCCTTGGTTAAGTGAAAATTGTGTTTTAATTATAGTCTTATAAAAAAATTCATTAATTCTTTTGACAGTTGATTTGAAATTTGGGGAACTCGTTGAGTACATGGATTTACAGCGCATTAATAAAGAGTTCTTGTTTTAATATATACCAGTGTTCTTATTTTTATTTAAACGAAAGTTAATAAATACAACAACAGATAACCGAGAGCTCTGAAAACAAAATGTAGAATGAAATGTTAAATGAAAATAAAAGTAAATTATGTAAATTGTTGTCAATTTCTTTATCAGTTTGACCAAGAGAAATGCAACTGAAGTTGAAGTAATAGAAATATTAATAGAATTAAATATTTAAATCTTAATAGTAGTCCACGACAATAAATATGAAAAGATTAAAAAATAATATAAGAGAAAAGTGGCATAGCTTCCAGCCTTTGTTTGTATGCAGTTGAAATAATGCATTGCATACTTATGTGAGCTGCAGCAGGAGCTGCCTCAACGTCACCATTATGATTAATTTTGTCACTGCTGCTCTCTCTTTAGCGATATGAGCGTGACTCGATTTCTATCGTGTAAGCTCTCTGCTCACAAGTAATTCATTTGCTTTGAAATTGAACTGCATCTGTATCATAAACATACAAATGAATAGATTGTTTATCAAATATTGAGACTTAGCTTCCTTTAAAATACAGTTGATTTAACTTTAATATGTTATCAGGTATATCTTATCAATCTTTGGTCTGACCGATTGTTGACATAAACTGCAATCGTTGAAAATCGCAGATTAAAAATAGTTAAATTATTGGAAATGTTCTATCATTTACTTTATTATAAAAACCCCTGAATTGAATTGAAACAATTCAGTCGCATTTATAATATCGAACATGAAGTTTATAGTCGCATTATTGGCATTATTCGCCTACGTTCGGGCCATTTCGTATTCCGATGTTTTGGAGTCCGAGTGGAATACCTTTAGGCAGGAGTTCAACAAAAGCTATGAAAGCCAGGAAGAGGAGCTGCTACGTAGACAGATCTTTTATGATAACAAGGAGATGATTGATAAGCACAATGCACGGTACTTGGCAGGGGAGGAGACCTACGAAATGGGTGTGAATCAGTTCACTGATTTACTAAAGAAGGAATTCAAGAGCTTAATGCTGACCAACCTCAACAGCATGAAGATTAAGGATCACGTGGATTTTATATATACACAACCGGAAGATATTGAAATACCAAGCAGCATCGACTGGCGTGCCAAGGGAGGTGTCACAGGCGTGAAGAATCAAGGACTTTGCGGTTCCTGCTGGGCGTTCTCGGCTGTTGGCAGCCTCGAGGGTCAGTATTTTGCGACTAAACGAAAACTGATTCCACTTTCCGAGCAGAATTTGCTTGATTGTTCAATTCTTCCAAAATTCCTCAATGATGGATGCCAAGGTGGTTTTCCATTCGAAGCTTTACGCTATATAATGGTGAATGGAGGAATTGACACGGAGAAATCATATCCATATGAAGGAAAAAACAGTTCGTGTCGGTTCAATAGAAGCAATGTTGGAGCAACTGTGCAAGCTATTGTGGGAATTCGAGAGGAAAATGAAGATGATTTGGCTGCTGCAGTGGCCTTAATGGGACCAGTTTCTGTGGGCATCGATGGTACAACTATTGAAGATTATAGAGGGGGTGTTTTCAAGAACTCCAAGTGCAGAGGGAAAATTAATCACGCCGTTGTTGTCGTTGGTTTTGGAAGCGATAAAAAACTTGGTGAATATTGGATAGTCAAGAACTCATGGGGCACAAGGTGGGGCGAGGCCGGTTATATACGTATTGCACGCAATATGAACAATCTGTGCAGGATTGCCAGCCATGCCTACTATCCATTGGTTGTCTGAAATAAATTGCATTATTTTAATTTTACCCTATTTAAATAATGCATGATTGTGACAGTTGATTTTGTGTTAAAAGAACTTATTTAGCACTTGTATTAATAGCGTATTAACAAAGGGTGTCTGTTTCAATATACGCTTGTATCCTAATTTTATTTTATCACATATTAATAAATACAACAACAGATAACTTAGAGGTCTGAAAACATTACTCCCTGATAGTGTCAATAATACTTTCAAACAAAAGAATGTCGGTTGATTTTATTTCCCAAACACGGAAAGGACTAAATAGAATTAAAATTAAATGAAATTAATGGTTATCAAATTGATCAATATAGAGGTGCTTCTAGCCTGTTATACTGTTAGAAAATCAGTCAATGAGACAGACAACATCATCTTTATGTATTTTTGTGTAATAAACATAAAATTGTGCATTGCACACTTTTGTTTTCTGGAGCTGCCTCAATGCCATTGTTATGCTGTTGATCAAGTACAGAGGCGCGATCTGCTTGAAAGGAGAAGAAACTCGATGGAATTTCCTTTGTTTATTTGATTCCATGACCCGCTACATGCCGTTAAGCAAAGGGGTTGCTAAACAGAGAGCAACAGTGGTATAATGTTAATAAATGGCATCAAATAAACAAAGGAAATTCCATGGAGTTTCTTCTCCTTTCAAGCAGATCACGCCTTCTGCTCTTGTACTCATAAGTAATTCATTTTTTTTAAACTGTAATTTATCCGTATCACAAACGCCTGTACACATCACTTAAGCGTTCATCAAATAACTGAATCTTAGTTTCCTTCAAAATACAATTTACTTAACTTATATATGTTATCAACGCTATCTTATCAATCTTTGGTCTGACCGATTGTTGACATAAACTGCAATCGTGAATAATCGCAGATTATAAACGGTTAAATTCTAGGAAATTGTGTTTCATTTACTTCATTATAAATAGTCCAAGAATTGAATTGAGCCATTCAGTCGCATTTATAACATCGAACATGAAGTTCATAGTCGTATTATTGGCATTATTCGCTTACGTTCGGGCAATTTCGTATTCCGATGTTTTGGAGTCCGAGTGGAATACCTTTAGGCAGGAGTTTAACAAAAGCTATGAAAGCCAGGAAGAGGAGCAGTTACGTAGACAGATCTTTTATGATAACAAGGAGTTGATTGATAAGCACAATGCACGCTACTTGGCAGGAGAGGAGACCTACGAAATGGGTGTGAATCAGTTCACTGATTTACTGGACAAGGAATTCGATAGTTTAATGCTGACAAACCTCAACACTATGAAGATGAATGATCACGTGGATTTTATGTATACACAACCAGAAGATATTGAAATACCAAGCAGCATCGACTGGCGTGCCAAGGGAGGTGTCACTAACGTGAAGGATCAAGGACGTTGTGGTTCCTGCTGGGCCTTTGCGGCTATTGGAAGCCTCGAGGGTCAGAATTTTGCGAAGAATCGGAAACTGATTCCACTTTCCGAGCAGAATTTGCTTGATTGTTCAAGCCGACCACCTTTCAAGAATTTTGGATGCGATGGAGGTTGGCCATTCGAAGCTTTACGCTATGTAATGCTTAATGGAGGCATTGATACGGGCAGATCGTATCCCTATGAAGCTGTTCAGAGATCATGTCGATTTAATAGCAGCAATGTTGGCGCCACTGTGAAAGCTATATTTAAGGTGAGGGAGGGAAGTGAAATAGCTTTGGCAGCTGCAGTGGCCTTAAAGGGACCAGTAGCTGTGGGCATCGATGGCATAAGTATAAGAAATTATCACGGCGGTGTTTTCAACAACCCGAACTGTAGAAAGCCTATGAATCACGCCGTTGTTGTGGTTGGTTATGGTCGAGATAAGCAACTTGGTGACTATTGGCTAGTAAAGAACTCATGGAGTGCACTGTGGGGAGAGGCGGGCTATATTCGTATGGCTCGCAATTTGAACAATCAGTGCTGGATTGCCAGCAATGCCGTTTTTCCCTTGGTGTAACTATTGACTGCCTTTCATATAAGTTAAAGTTTGTCTAAATTGAAGCCCAATTAAATTAATATGTGTTTGTGACAGTTGATTTTGAATTTGAAGTACTTGTGAAGCACTTGGATTAACAGTGAGTGCTTGTTATTAATATACACATGTGCGTTTTATTAACTAGATAAAAGTACATTATGTACATAATGCCATTAAAAAACAACTAAATAAATACGACAACTGATAACTGAGAGCTCTTGAAACCTTATTCACTGGGAGTGCCATTAATGCTTTTGAACAGATTTATTCAAAGTGAAAATAATAAAAATTGAAAGTATATAAAGCTAATTGTTATTTTATTGATCAATTTAAAAAGCTACAGAAGTATTTGTAATAGAATTTAATATAAAAAATGCAGTAGCGAATAAACCTGTAATCTTAGTACTGAAAGGTAGGCAAATAGTAGTAAAAATTATGGAAAAAGTAGTAGAACTTGTAGATATTATAATATTAACTTTTATTAAATAAGATTTGTATATTTCATCAACTATTAAACAAATAACAGAACAAAAGTTATGGAGCTGTAAGCTAATCCCTTGGCTGAAAATGTAATCCTCCTAAGACTCGTATCATTTCTCCCTACTTAAACTGAAATCCATTGCATTCCAGTCCATTACACTCGAAATATATATCTTCTGTAAATTCCCGCAGACCTGTCCATAATTCAACTCATTACCAAAGTAGCCAACCAAAAGCTGCTACTGTGAGTTAAGAGATAAGCTGCCAAGGACCCATGAATGGTATCCCGAGTAGATTACAACCCCAAAGCAGCCACAAAGTAGAACTCACACATCAGTTAAAATTGTATTAGGTTTCATGTATAAATCGAGTGGAAGGCAGCGGAAGAAGACACATAAAGTGCATAAATTCTAAAACAATTAGTTTCAATTTTGAAATCCGCAAGGACAACACCTTTCGGGTTATCCCTTTTGAGCTAAAAGGGGGGAACAGGCGGCCTTGGGGGTTGGGAATGAAGAGAGCAACTGTTAATGTTGCGAATGACTTTTTGCTATTAAGTCATGCTCCGGTTTCTAGCGAGGGATGCACAGCTTCCATTTTCTATTCGGTGTAAAAATGTTCACTTAATATTCCCTTTGATATGCTCAAGTGTTGTGGGGGCATGTACAGGTGTGTAGGTGTGTGGCTTTAAATATTCTGCCGGGGTTGTTCACATTTTGGGGGACGTGCTGCTGCCTAATGAATTTTGTGAGCTCGCGTTGATTGTTTAGGTGTAAGGTTTTTATAATGAGGCAACCTCGGAGCAACACATGTGTATCTCTCAGTTTGCGAAATGTATCTGCCATAAACTTTGCTATCAACGTGTCGCCATCGTCGCACGTCGCCAGCCGCTTCCTGCCAAGGGTTGCAGGGACTTTCCATTAACGCATTTGCATAAATATTTACATACATGTTTGTCTCTCTAGCGTTACTGGCTTGTAACTGGTTTGTTTTGGCCTTTAATGCAATGTCTGACATATCTTTAAAGTAAATGTAGCGCTATTTCCGCACACTTTTCATTGGATCGCATGTTTATCAATTTGTCTGCAACCCTTTGACACTGTACACCAACTTATTTAAAGCACTGTTGTCAGCAGACAAACTACGAATTCAAATCTGAAGTATACGAAATAAAGTTTCCTGTGAAAAGTTTCAAGAGATACAGAGCTTAACTACCTGATAAGCCATTCCTCAGACAAATACATATATTTACTCTCTTTAAAACCATTAACATCAATTTACTTCTTATAATGTTTAAGAATTAAACACAGCACCAAAAAGTATGCAACACTTTTTTTCTACACAATTTCCACCCCCAGCTGAAAATCACCCCAAATCTATTCAAATTTATTTAAGCTGCGAAAAGTATAAAGCAGCAGAAAATTAAAATTCTGCTGGATTAGCATAAAGATTTTGTGACAGCAGAAAAGACAGTAAAGATTTGCCAATGACGTCGAAGACAAATGCAAAATTTAGTTAGCAAATAACTGGAAAAGAACACACACACACATAAACATCTGTGTATGTATGGTGTGTGTGTGTGAGTAGCATGTAAATTTGATTTAAGCAACAATCTGACAGACAGCGAACAATGGCGAGACAAAAGTTTGCAACAAGACTGTAACAGAAATCAAACAAAACCAAACAAAAGCAATTACAATTGCCAAAAGAGAGTAAAAGTACTAAATACAAGAAGGGTAAGAGAAGGAGGAGGGGAAGGGGGGTTGAGAACAAGAATATCAAACGAAATTACAAAATTAAATTGATTTAATGACAGCTCTGTTCTCATCTGTGGATCGATTCATTTGCATGATTCGGGATTCCATCATGTAAGTCATGTTCACATTGTTGAAAATGCTCAGAGGGAAAAACCAGCCAATGGTGGGGGCAGAAGAAAACGTAGTTGGCAAGGGGATGGGGGGAAAACTGGTGGTTGATTGACAACCAAGACGAGACTATGCCACAGACACAGAGGCTCGTTCAATGATGATTTGATATGAAAATTGCCTGGAATTATTGAATTAACATATGCTCGAATTGAGAGCAAGCATTTCTCTTTCTCTCTCACTCGCTGTGTCTGCCGCAGAGATGGGGAAAAGGGGCGGCAATTTGGCTTTTTGATTGTGTATGTGCGAGTGTGTGTGTGTGTGTCTGTTTGTGTATGCGGTGGCATCTTATTACCAAAGCGTATTAGACATGATTGATTGCATTGAGTAATAATGATTTGTAGCCTGGGCATGTTTAAGTGTCTATCTTTAGCTCTGAGTGTTTCTAGCGCTGTCTGTGTGTGTGGGTGTGCTTTTAGGGGTAGAGGTCACGTGCAATTGTGCTAAAGTGAATTGCATAAATAGCTAGCTACAATTCGGGTCGTTTATGGCGATTCGCATGAGAATAAAGCGATTACAGTTGCGCCTATTGAACCAAATGATTAGTTACGCTACAGGGTCTTGCCAACTGTGAGCTCAATCAATGTTAAGTGTACTAATGCATATATTAGTAAGGCTTAGAGGGGCTTAGCAGTAATATAAGTTATTAAATTCGATTTATATTTCTAGCTATTTTAATTATTTTTACAGAAATTTAACTACTCTTGCTAACAATGTGCTGAAATATTTCTTCTTTAAGGTCTGCTTCAAAGTAAGACTCTCACTTTAAGTAAACTATTTGCTGTTTCCCAGCTTGTTAATTTTCCCTAGTTGCTGTTTAACTTTTTGCTGAGTCTTCATTGCCTGACACTGACCCAGTTTGTCTACCAGTTATACACACACATGTTTAAAGTTTAATGTTTAAGTTAAGAGATGGAAACTTACCTTGAATCGATACGCTGCAGAAAGTCCAAGCGGCTCAAATGCAATTCGCGCAAATGAAACAAGTTTAAAAATGCCACGGCTGGCAAGTGGGCAAATCGATTGCCGCCCAAGTTCAAATAAGTGAGATTCGAAAGTTTTGCCAGCTGCTGGGTGGGCACCATCTGAAATGAAATGAATGAGAATAGAAAGTTGAAAAAAAAGCAATTTTATTTGAAGCATTTGAAGCAAAGTGATAGCCCAGTTCAGTTTAGTCGGGGGTTATAAAATGTTAATGCAAACCACTCAACTTTAAAAGCGTTTTGCGGCTGCACTTGATAGTTGCCACTATAGAGGGTAGTGAATTTCTATCCTTTCCTTCCCTTCCCTTTGTTTGTTCCTTGTAACCCACTCACAGTTTTTATTTGTTTCTAAAAGCGCTGGCATTTAAAAGTTTCAAAAGGAATGGAGATGGCAACTCGTCTGTTATTTAACAGTAAAATGTGAAACATTTGAGAAGCGCAGCTTTTGGTGGCAGCAGCAGCAGCAGCAGCAGCAGCGGAAACGGAAACGTCATGTACGTCATGTACATCCGTGCGCCATTTTCTAATGTCTGACCAAATGTTTGAGTGTATTGGGCTGTGTGTGCTTGTGTGTGTGTGTTGGCAATACAATCAATCTAGCAACAAATTTGTTAGAGCCAAACAACAACACGAAGTTTGGCATCGTGTGTGGCAAAAGGTTTTCCTGTCGCTTTTTGGCAACCTCAAAAGCTTTTGCCTGTTTTCGGTGGGCTCATAAAAAAGGAGAACGCTACTTGTATTATGCGCCTGGGAGCCCCTCCTTCCCCCTGCCAAGCCCCTGGCTATACTTTAGAGCTGCTCGCGTGTCGGAAGCTACGTGCCAAGCGTCGGACACGAAAAGCGGCAGCGATAACGTAATGAACTGCGTGAGGAAAACACGAAAGGAACAGAGACAGAGAGAAAACGGATGAAAGAGAGAGAAAGCAGTCAAGCAGGGAATAGAAATTGGTACTGCCAAACTCATAAGGCAAACACGGCATGAAAAAAAGAATCAAAAGCATTACGCATACGCAATGTAGGCCATGCGCTGCAATTGTTTAACCTAATGGCAATTTTCAGCTCACATTTTAACCCTTTGCACTGTTTGTGCTGCACTCAAAAGGTTGAGTATGAAACGTGGGTGGTTGACTAATTAAAAGGCCCCAACTTGTACATAGGCGTGGCAAACGGTCGGAGGCTGATTCTTTGGCCAGTTCGTTTGCCCAAGCAGCGCAGCGTGAAAAACCCGGCGAAAGCGAAAAAAAAGGGCATAGAGTAAGGAAATCACTATGGAATTGAAAAAAGCAAAAAGTTGGGGGGGACTATGGAAAAGGGCAACAAGCGAGTAGAAATGGAGAAAGAAGAAAGGTTTACACGGACTGCACGAGTGCCACAAAAGAAAGCGAAATTATATTGACTTTGATTTTTCAACTTAATTTTTGCTTTTCGCTTTACCCTTTGACTTAATGATTGCCACTTTACCCCAATTTTTATCGGTTATTTTATTTGACTTTGCATTAAACCCAAAATGAACTGGCCTTGCCAGTGCGAAAGGAAGGAAAGACTTTTTAATTAAATATGAAATCGACAGTCTGATGCTATGGAAAGAAAGTTATATCCACAAATCATCTTTTTCAACACATTTCTGCATTTCTCATAGTGCTGCTTCCACTGATCCTAGTTTCGCCTGCTCAATTGAACAGCCAACAAGTTTTGAGCAATAAACGTTTGTTTTTTCCTGACTCTGTACAGATATGCAATAAACAAATTGTGCTAGAGGAAAACAAAAACTTCTTGCAAATATGAATTTTTGAATGAATAGCTGTGTAATCGTGTTTGTATATGTAAATGGGAATATTTTGCAGCAACGAATAAATTGATTATAAATTCAGAAATTCCCTTTTCATATGTTGTAAAAATTTTCCAATTATTTGGCGGCAATGTTGAGTGCAATAATATTTATGCGTAAAATGCAAAATCATAATTCTCAGTTAAAAGCACAATAAATCGAAAACAACAGTAAACCACAACAACAACTGCAACAACCAACACACACACATGCACACAGATCGGAATATTTTCGTTAAATTATGGAAAATGTAAAATTGCGCATAAGCAATTTGCATTGAAAATGAAATGTTTGCTTTCATTCATTTGATGTCCCAACACAATGCAAATAAAAGTGCATTCAATAAAGTATTACTAAGCCGTATATTGTTATATCCTATTTAAAACAGAATTGAGAGAGCTCGTCATATAAGCGATCTGTAAAATGGCATAAAAATTTGTTTTATTGTTGATTTAAACTAAGAGATAATAGATTATATAGCATCTAAAATATCTTTTATTATTTAATATATTGTTTTGTGATCAAACGGAACATTTTCGATTTAAGTTGACGGCTTTTTATGTGTGCCGAAAAGTATGCTACAAATATTAGGCGTGGCAAAGTCGTGTTAGAAGTATGCATACATTTTAAATTGCATACTTTTGGGGTTGGTTTAAAATTAAAGGCGTGTTCCTTGTGGGACTACTGAAAATATGTGTGAAATGTTAAATAAATGCTGTGTAAACAAGATGCTTTAGTTGATAAAAGTACTAAACTATTTATGGGCTTGTAGATTTATCATAAAATAAAATACCAAAATACTTTGCAAGTTTTCGACGGCTTTTTAGAACAATAGCTGCCTTTAAATCAAGTTCAGTTAATCTTTCAACAACAGCAAATTTCACACTCTCTCGAGTGCTGTTATACAGGTGTGTGTGCATAACCATAAACACATTGGCATAATATTGGCTAGGCGGGTGCTTAGACCAAGTTGAGGGCACAGGAGACTCGGTTCACAAGAGAGCTGAGTTCGAGTACACGGTACTGTTTGAATGCATTTTTATGTACCATGTAATCATAGATTCGACCAGATGTTGTTGTTGTTTTAGTCTATGCATAGGGGCCACACTGGTTTTGAAATAAAACAAGAGGCAGCATTATAGCCACAGCCTGACGAATGCATTGTGTATCTGCATACTGTTTAGGTCCATGTCTGGACGCACACACAAATACACACACTCCTCATATATTTATGGTCGTTAAAAAGGGATAAAGGACTTTGGAGTACTAAGCACATGCCAAGCATGAAGGAGTCGTAAAACAGGTGGAGCTACTACGCGTAGTCAACGGCAACGGCAACGGTAACCGACAGAGGAATTTATGGCGCTTGGAATCAGTTCGAAACTACTTAAAATACCTTTTGGCATTTTGCAGTTGAAATATATGGTCTGCCTTACTCCATGCGCATGGTCATGGCCATGTGCAGCTAACGGTATGCAGCGGCATGCAACTTAGTGTCCTGCCACTGCTGCAGTTTCTTTTCCTTGTATTACAAATACTTCTACTCAGCAGGGAATGAACAAAAACAAAATGAAAAACAAACAGCTGACTACCTTTTGTAGCTGCTTATCTTGAGCTGCATGGCGACTTTGTTTTAACCTTTGTAGCATGTTTTGGTATTTTCTAAACTGCATTCCAGTAGCAGTAGCTGCAGCTGCAGCTGCAGCCGGTGCAGCTTCTATCGAGATTGTTGTTTTATTATGGTCAGACATGATGGCAGTGCTTATAATGCATAGCTTGTATCCTGTCTGCCCGGATATTATGTAAGCAAATGGTTTCTCACATAAATTGTGGCACAGGTTGCGATCCTTACAAAATATTGATGTTTAAATGAAGACAAAGTATAAAATAAGAAGTTTAAGAAGTTGTGGAAACATACTAATAACTGTTAAGATCAATATTCACACTGAAAGCCTTTAATAAGTGTTTGATTTCTTAAGCACAAGTGTCTGCCAAGTCATTGATTGTCAATTTGTAGCAGCTTTAAGGCTGTGTAGTGACAAAATATACCAAACTTTAAACCTTTTCCAACGAAAATAGGAAAAATTGAGTGTTGGCTGAAGCTGGCGATGCGGAAAACAGGAGTTGGGACTATTTAACAAACGGAAAATGTCGACAAATGGTTGTAGAGCCTAAGCAAAGTGTGTACGCAACAGAAATCAGCACGGCACGGACATGTTTGCATGCATAAATAGTGAAGGACATGGCCAAAAGGACGCTCATGTGTGTGAGCTTCAGACACACACACACACACACACATAGCAACAACAAGTTATGGTTATTAATTTTGCGTATGCAAAAGGCATCACAGGAAGGACGAACTTAAGCTGCCGTCCAGCACAGTACCCAGGACTGAGGACCCTGAACACAGGATACAGTGTGCAGGATACAGAGCGCCTGCAATCCGCTTTGCAAAGTGTTGGTCACAGGATTTACTACGAAAGCAACAGAGCAAAGTGTCTGATTTATGTACATGTGTGTGTAGAAGGGTGTCCGTCTGAGTATGTTAGTGAGTAAAAGGTTGCCACAGCGTTTAAGCCACTGTCTGTGTTTGTGTGTGGCATCCGCCTGTTTCATGCTAAATTATTTCATCTAACAAGTATACGACTAGTTGTACCATGTAGTTTATGACTCAAACCAAAACTCAGACTCAAACTCACCGTCAAATTGTTATCCGATAGATCCAAATGTTTCAGCGATATGAGTCCCTCAAAGGCGCCCACATCCAGTTCGCTCATCACATTCCCTCGCAAACTCAGCGCCAACAGCTCCTTCAGGCCCTCAAAGCTGTCGTTGCGCACAAACTCGACGAGATTATCGGACATGTCGAGACTTTTGAGTGCATGCAGATGCCACAGATTGCTGGCCGGAATGTCCAGCAATCGATTATTGCGAAACACTAGCACCTCCAGAGAGAGCATACCCTTGAAACAGTTATCCTCGAGACTAACAATATTATTGTTGGTTAAATCGAGTTCCACCAACGCAGCTAAGTCACCCAGAGCCGTGGGATGCACTGTCTCAATGCGGTTATAGCTGAGATCCAGTAACAGTAGATTCGTTAAGCCCTTAAAGGCGTGTTTGTGCAAGGCACTCACAAGATTTCTGCTCAAATTAAGTGTACGCAGTTCAGTCTGATATTCAAAGTTTTTGGAACCCAAAGTTTCGATGATATTCTGTGAGAGATCAAGCACCTCCAGTTTCATGTAGAAGGGCAGCGTAAACTCCAGATTACGTATACGATTCAGTGTCAAGTTGATGTACTTTGTCTCCGGATTCAGTTGGATGGGCACATCCTCGAGTGCTGCGTCCACACACAGCGCTCTACTGTTGGCATCGCCACCCAGACATTGGCACTTTGAAGGGCAGAAGGCGTTCGTGCAACTAGGCAACAGCAGCACCAACAACATCAGCAGCAACAGCAGCGGCGTTGAGTGCAACAGCAGCGTTGACATCGTGGGGGGACTGGGCGCTCTCGGTTTGTTGTCCTGTTGCCACTTTGTGTGTAAGTTGTTTGTGTTGTGTGTGTTGTTGTTACTGGTGTGTTTCCTGTTGTTGTTGTTGCTTTTGTGGTTTGCCATTTTGCTGGTTGATTGTGTAAGCCTTTTTGGCTTTTTGCTGCCTTTGAGTTGAGTTGTTGTTGTGTCTATAATTGAGTTATTTGTTTCCAATTTAAATTGTTTGTGGTGCAATATCACCAATTATTCGACGTCATCGCTGACAGTCTGCTGAAAGTAGAAAAAGGAAAATATATTTTAATGTATGAGTAATTTAAATAGCTTTAAATTTGGCAACTAGCCTGTGACAGTTTATAACTCAGAGTATAACTATTATGCTGCATTATGCAAAAGTTTTTGGACCGCGCACATTAGGAGATTTTACCGACAGGCCTTGGGAGTCCCTTACTGCATCTAAGCCATAAAATGCAGCAGAGCTAACTCAATACCATTTTAATTTTCCTACTCAAAACTCACCGCTCGCCGTCTGGAAAGTCAGCAACTTTCTATGCAAGTTGTCAGCACTTTTCATTGGCCCAACGAGTTCTGACTTTGCTGCGAGTCTTACTTCGACAGGGACTCCTTACTCTGTTCGTTGCGGTGCTTCGAGTTCTCAGCGTTTTGGTTATGACTGTGACTCGACTTTTATGAATTATTAGCGAACAACTTATGGGCATAAATCTTGTGACGTCTCTCGAAAAAGCGAGCGTGTTAAATAAACTGGCAGCAGCAGTAAAAGTTTTCTTTTTTTATGAATTACGCACCCAAAAAAAAAAAGGAGTAAAAAGCAAGACGCCTACGAGTGCCTGAGAAGGTGTTCCAACTGTAGACACAGTCTAATTTGCTATTTAAATCTTTTAAATGGTGAAAAACGTTATTTAACGTCATTTGATCACTTCAAATGTCTCCAATTTAAGCTTTCATATTTCCATTGCATACTTTTAGGAAGTACTTTTATTTTTAAGGGGCAGACATAAAGTAAAATTCGTTCATCGATTTGGCTTTCAATTTAAACTGTAAATTTAAATTTAAATAATAAATAAATAAAGTCTGGACTAAATATTATTTAAATTAATACATTTATTTAACTGCCTGCTTTAGAGCTACTCCATATAAAGCGCCTTGCAATTCAAGTCTTTAATATTTGCACACAATTCTCCTTAAACAAACACACACATTTCCGCTCAGATATCTTTAGAACTGTTCTATTCAAGTCAAATAATTGCCCTTGAGGCAACACTCAATTAAGTAATTAATAAATTACAAGTAAGTCTTATGCAGTTTATGCCCCTTTCATTGGTGTGTTTGTTTAATTGTCTGTTCCTCTTCGATTTTCATATGGCAAGAGCAAACAATAGAAATTACCTTCAACAATCATTTCACCCTACCAACACTTGGGTTCCCTTATTGCCCTTTTCCCCTTTCGGTTCTGAATACGCCAGCAATTTGAACAATGCCCTTAACTAGCTGTAAAACAAATAATAAAAGCATAGTGCAAACTTTTGAGGTTTCATTTTGTCAACAAAAGTTGAAAGCTCACAGACAAACACACACACACACACACACTCACACACTCAGGCAGAGATATACACACAGTTTAACTGTAAACTACATGCTCGTTTTCTTCCTTGCTCAGTTTTGTAGGCCGACAACGCAGTTTGGTCGTCGGTTCTTGGATCATATTTTACGCTTCAATAAAATTGGTAACACAAGCAGAGTCAACTAACCATCCAAACGGTCCTTCGCTCTCTGTTTCCCCTCTGCCTCTTCTCCTCTTCCTCTTGCTCTTGTTTGCTTCTCCATCTCCAAACCTCGACGTTTTTCCTCTAGCAGCGGCAAAAAGCGAAAATTGTGAAAAATTCACTCCCGTGTGAATTATTAAGTTTCACATAGCCATTGTTGTTGTTGCTTTTGTTCCTGTTGCTTTTGTAACTCTGTCTGTGTGTGCCTGTATGTGTGTCTGTGTGTTTGTTTGTGTTTGTTTGTTTGCAAAAAAATACAGCAAAAAGCACACAAAGTTTTTAATAAACTTTCGCACGCCAGCCTCACTTGACTATGCCTTTCCCTGTCCCCAACTGCCACCGCATACCTCTCATAGAGTTTGCCTCTAAAATGTGAGCAGGTGCTCCTCTAAGTGGGGGCGTGGCAAGGCACACAAATATGATTTCATTGTGGCAAATATTTTGATAGCGCAACGTCGCTTGCGGTTGCTCTCAAGGAGCAGCTAGGACGAAGGCACTGAAGGGACTGTAGCGGAGTAGGGCTGCAAACAGGGTAGTTGAGAAGTGCTAGGGTCATCTGAATAAGTCTACGTCAAAGGCCAACAAGTTGGGAGTTTGCCATTGTTGTTGTTTCAGTTGTTGTTGCGCTTTTGGCGACCACTTTTCACTCTTTGGCAGGTTTAACAGGGCCAACGTCAGCGAAGTTGGTCTATAATAGGCTTAAACATACATATATGTATGAGTAACTCACAAAATTAAAGACTACTTAAGTCTAGAGACTCAAGTCTATCGTTTAAGAGCAACTGCTTTGCTTTGACAGGTACGAAATTTTAATGAAAGTTCAAATTTAAAGAGAATACTTCACACATCTTTTTCTACTTGTATTTTTTTTTGGTTTGTTACCAAGAAACCAATCAAGAATCTTGTTACGTCAGTGCAGATTCGTTTGCTGTATTATTTTTTTATAAGCTCCATTTAATTAAATTGACAGTGTTTACCTATTTTTTTCGCCAATTTATTTTTATGTCAGCGTTTGACGCGTGTCTTCGAGAATACCTGGAAAAGTCAGTTTACGTGGAGGTTATAGGTTACAGGTTACAGTCTGTAGGTTCCCAAGTTGAATGCCATAAAAATGGAAAATAATAGCAGAATGGGCATCAAATGCTGATAATGGAAATGCGCCAGCAGTTGGAAAATCCACAGAGGCAGCTTCCTTTTCATTCTGTCGCCACGCACAAAACTTTTCCACATAAATTTAAAAGCCAGCATCGAACAAAAAAGTCATGGGAATGAGTGCAGAAAATGGCAAAATGCGAAGAAGCAGCAGCCGAGGGCATGAGAAGACCGCATTCGCATTGACTTTAAGGCCACAAATGGTAAATGGTAAGCGGGTGAGGTCAGAGTTGAGGCTCAGTCGCAGTCTCCTGCTCCTTCTCCTTCTACGTTTCAAATTCAGGTTCAGGTTCAGGAAGCGAAGCAATCAAAGGTGAAAAACTTTACAAACTATGCGAAAGCAAACAGGCAAAAAGTCAATATTAATATTCACTTAGCAAGGATCTAACAAGCGAGAGCAGTGGAGGCGAACGGAGGAAGGTCTGGCGAAGGCTATGCCGACGGAGACAGCAGTTGATACTGACAATGGCCAGGCAAATGCCAAGCAAATTGAAAATGCGACGAAAAACGTGAGACGCGCCAACTTTTCCACCTCAACGTGACCGAGTGCGTTTATTTTTATCAAGATTAGCATTTCACTCTCCCCTTCCCTACCCCACCCCTCACTCTTTTCCTCTCCTCTTTAAGTGGTCTGTTATTGGATGGGCAAACAGAAAAGGCAACAACGCATCGTGAAGCAGCAGACAATGCTGCAGATTCCATGCCCGATTCTGGTACTGATTCAGATTCAGTCTCTGATTCCTCGAGAATTGCTTTGAAGTGTGGCACGCACAATTTTCTCTGCTCCTCCGAAGATGAATTGTAGACGTCGTCGTTGTCACCGTCACCGTCACCTTCTCTCCGGTGCAGGCAGTTCCTCATCTTAGCCATTAGTTGGACCACATAATTGAGTGTCTGCAAAAGTTTCAAGTGCCTCGCTACTGTGGCAAAATTTGGCAAAAGCCTTTGCCACAAAATGCTGCCACACGCATAATTAATGCAATTGTTGGCAGACCCAGAACCAAAACTGAAAACTGAGAAACAGTCGGAATTTTGTTGTTGCTGTTGCTGTTTTTAGCCAACTTGTATTTGGTGCTGTTTAGATCTGTGCTGTTGGCCAGCCAAGGAGCGTAAATTGATCAAGTTGACAGTACTAAATGCAAAATTGTGTTTCAAAGACTTTTCTGTTGCATTCCACAGTGTATAAAATGCTTTTAATAATTTCTTATTTTAATTCAAATTGTCAGCAGGTCAAACAAAGAGCAAATCTAATTTTAGCTAGTATAGTAACTATATATATATTCAATTGTCAAGTGCATTTGTTATTGCTAAACTCAAACTGTAAACTCTTAAACTTTAGTCGAGCGTAACCAACTGCCATAAAAACCAGTTGAGCATTTCACCCAAAAAACTGCAAACTACAAACTGCATATAAAGATAAAATATTTCATTTGCCAGCAGCTTCCCCTCTCTGTCCCTCACTATCTTCCTTCCCTCGTTCCCTACTTTCTGCTGTCCTCCATTGTGCACTTAATGCAATTGTCGCATTATTTCGGGCTCCGGTTTTTTCTACGCCACAGACTTTTGTACGTCGACTGGCGATATATATTTTTAAATACCTAGTTCGCGTTTTTTCTTTATTTATATATATATGTATATGTGTGTTTTTTGTTGTATCTATTTTATTGCGTTTTGGGTTTTTATTTTGCCGCATGGCGTCTGCTCCACTCGTTGCATGCTGTCGTTCTCTCGGTCGGTCTGTCTGCGTGTCTGCATCTGCCACGTCTGCCACGGCGTCTGCAACTACGAGACAGCTTTAGATATATCCCCTCTAATGTGGTTGTTGTTTTGGCTCGTGGCTGCTTATTAAGCCATTTGAAGAGGCGCTGCGGCATTATGTGCTCTGCTTCCAACGTATACCCGGTAGCACAGTGGGGTGTAACAGGTTGAAACAATGGGATAGGTAGAAAAGTTTTCATGAGTGCTACAAGCCATATATAGGGTATTTGCTAGTCTATAACTCTCTCAAAATTAGGCGCGTGATCTTACTATTTTTGTGGCGCAATGCAAACAAAGTGCAACAAACAAAAAACAAGTGGGAAAGCATGAGTTAACATTGCTAGACTACATTATACCCTGTGCATTGAGTTACATTTATAGCCAGGCATTTAGAAAGCAACACACAGCTTAAACTACCCCTTGGCCAGGGTATGCAAACTATATAAAATTAAATAAAATATTTTGTCCGCTGTCTTAGCCGTTGACACATGTGTGCAAAGTTGCTTATTTTCCCAGGCAGCTTTTCCTGCACTTTTCTTTTGCAATCTGTTTTATTTTGTGAACAGTATTTAAACAAATAAAATAAATTGTAACTATATTATTGCAATCGACAATGCCAATAAATATTTACTGCAATTAAAAAGGGTTAAGGGAAAATGTTCATATTCATCGCTTTACTTGATGAGTTGCTGTAATTTCTTCTAATAAATTCCCCGCTTTAATTGCCACAATTTGCCACTCATGGCTCTATTAAAGCTGAAACATTTCTAACAACCATGTAACGCCTTTAAGAACTTTGCCCTTAGTGCCATTTGTTTCATACCTCGTCACATTGCTCATACGCCATGTTGCACGACAGTAAATCGTATCGATTTTTGCTGGCAGCTCCCAAAAAAAGAAGAAAACACAAAAAGTAGTGGAGTACAACGCACTTTGCTTGCTGGCTGCTGCCAAGAACAGCAAAAAAAAAAAATACTTCTACTAGAAGTCAACCAAAAAGTGTAAAAAACTTTAGGCCACTGGCACAATAATTTGGCACGCAAACCTTTTATTTTTCGTTGGACGCCAGGGCAATACATTTTTAGGCAGGCAAGGGTTAAGCGGGCAGAGGGGACGGGTGTGGGGAAGGTGAGCTGTGCTTTTTGGACAGCCGTGGGGAGAGCACATAAAAAATGGAGTGAAATACATTTTGGTGCCAGTGGCGCACATTAAAAATTCGCCAAAGCCAACAATGTTCCACAGTCAGGGACTGGGACACAATGGCGCCAGGCGAGGCGTGGCTTAGGGAGGCTAGTGGTGGGTAAGGGGATGAAATTTTGACTGGGGGTTGGGGCAGGTCACGCAGCTTGGTTATAGTTCTATGTTTGCCATGTTTGCTGTACGGATAAACATATAACAATTAGAGTGCTTTTTATACATTTTGAAGAAGTCTTCTGTAGACTTTGTTGCATCCCTGGGCAGCAGGGACTCAGTTGTTCCTCGGTGACTCTGTGTGTGTGTGTGTGCTACTTAAATATTTAGCTAGATTTTCGTTTTTAATTTATTTCGAAAGGGTTTTTTATCGCAACGACTGCGACTGTGACTGCGACTTCAAGTCTGACTCGCTATGCAAATGGGCTTTGGGAAATGGGTCAAAGTGTCATGCGTGGGCGTGTCTGACTGGGCGGAGTGCAAAGTTCTAGCACTTATTTATGACCAGCCCGTTGAAATTCAGGGAATTGAAATTCTGGACATGCATACGAGTGTACTAAATCGTTAAATTTCCCACCACGACTGCTGGTCTAATTTACTTAATCTTTAAATTAGTTTTTTCCACAATTTTTAAATTCTTGGGCAACTTTTGAGTGTTGTTGCATCACTCAATGTTGACGTCTGAAAATTATGAATATTTAAACTTTTTGACATTTCTATTAACTCTTTCATTGTTCTAGAATGCGAGCAAAGATGTTGCAAGAGTTTTCCAGACAGGAACATAAATTAAATTCACAAATGAACAAACAAACTAAAGCGTCACGGAAATCCCAAGAATTTAACCTGAACGCATAAATTCTCAACGGAAAATGTAACAAATGCTCATTAATATGCCAGACACACACACGTACAACAACAGGGGGGAAAATTGGTTGGGGAAAACTGCCTCGACGAACAAAAGAACGAGGAAAACAAACGACTGGCCAAATGAATATAAAATTTATTAATTGGCAGCTAAATAAGTCGGAAGAATTTACACGTTAATAATTTTATTAGCAAGCTGCCAGTCTGACAGGTGGGGAGTTGGGGGGAGAAGGGGCGTGGCTGCGACAGCTGCTTGCAAAACAACACGAAGAACAAAGCAAAGACATTTTCAAATTTCACTTTATCACAAAATGTGGAAATAATGAAAAATGTGAAATGTGTTGCCAAAAGGGCGACGCAGCAGCTTTTTGGCTAATGGAGGGAGGGCGGTAGGCGGGGCTTTTAGTACAAAAATTTAAACAAAATGTATAAAATGCACATTAAACATGCACAAACTATTTTTAGGCAGTCGAGAGACAGATGTTGCCACCGAAATCAATAAATTATAATCACTTTGAGCAGAAGACACCAAATATTTAAATGGCAGTGGAGTGAGAAAAGGCGCAGGGCAAGGGGGATGAGTGGGGAGTTTTATACAGAAAATTAAAGCACTGCGCGTTTAATTTTTTCTCCCGTTCTTATCTGCCGTTTATTTCCAGCTGTTGAGCACAATTTAAGTTAAGTGTTTTACTTTTAAGGCAAGCAACGGGCCACGCCCTCTATTTCATACCCCCCACAAGCAGCGTAACGCCCACACAGTGGCACAAACAGAGTCAAAGAGAGAGAGAGAGAGAGAGAGAGGAGAAGACAAAAAGGAAGAGAAACGGAGAAAAAGAGCAAAATTCATTGCCTTTTAATTGCAGTTGGCAGTTGATTCGAACAATTTTCGACTGAATGTGTGTGTGTGTGAGTGTGTGTGTGTGTTTAAGTGGAGTGGGGGTGGTTTGGGCTATACGCTTGCCGAGTTTTCCCCATACATAAATTCAACTGTTAATTGAATGCAGGCACTTGAAAAATGGGCAGACTATTGGGACTGACTGGGCCAATGGCAACCTGTTGATTCCACTGAGTGATTTATGGAACTCTTGCTCAAAAGACTTGACAAAAGAGATGGTGCAGTCTATAGATATTCTGAGAATTTTGGAGAATTTTGTGGAGTATTTTGGAGTAAACATATGTATAAACTAAATAGTTGAGAAACAATGTTGATTGGAATAAATTCATTAAATTGTATAATTGTTATAAAATATTGTTAAAATGTTTACAAAGCCAAAATTTCTTTTAAAGTTTATCTTTAAAATTTATATAAAGTTTTCATTATTATAATTATTTTATTTCATTCTAGATTTAAGAGGAAAGACACGTTTTTTGGGACAACAGATTTTCCAAGCCTATTCGTTAGCCATAATTACTAAAGCACAAGCGAATCAATAAATTATTTGCCCAACGACATAAAGAAGACGCCCAACCCCTTAATAAATAAATACCTTAGTAAAAATAACTCTGAACAAAATCAATGAAAATCAATGAAGTGCCTAAAAAGTGTCCTCCACATTGGATTTTTTTTGGCAGCTTTTTATTTATTTATTTTTGTAGCCCTCAAATGGACGAAAGCAGCTGCCTGACAACGACCCTAAAAGAAAATGGTACCTACTTCTGTATCTATAAATGTATGTATGTATTTATATATGGCAGACTTTGGTTGGATCATATACATATATACATTTTTTCTGATGCTGGTAATTGAATTATATTTACGCATAAAATTTATTTATTCATGATTTGCGAAGCATTCGAAGTAAATGCGAAGCCAAAGCACGTAGATGTAATTTAAATTCATTTAATAGCCAGTCTGCCAGGGTTGTCAGGCAACGCAAATACAGTTAAATCTTTTTCGTTCACTTTTCTTTCGTTTTTCTCTGTGTGCTGGTAAACAAATGTGAAAAGCAACCAAAGTCTGTAAATAATAATAAAACATGCAAATGAGCAGAGCACAGAGCACAGAGTTGATGGTTAAGTCAAATCGACAGGATTATTTGATGGTAGCAGCACAGTCAATATTTGAAAAATGGTTAATCAACTTGGCTAATGCATAAATGTCAGAAATTAAGCAATCGAGTGGATTTCTTTATCTACCAGCTTTCTAATCACTTTTGTCTCCTAAAAGACTTTAGTTTAAATTAAAGTAAATGCACATAAAAAGAATTCAACTGAAAAGACCACAAAATGTGCAATTTTCAATGCATTTTCCTAGTTTCCCACTGTTTTTCCCCCATCACTTTACTACCTGTCGCCTCTGCACTAAGATTTATCTTTGAGCTCTCATTTTTGTACATTTACGGAAATGAAAGAACTTTTACCAAATGGATTACATCTGGTTGCTTCGCATTGGTTCGTTGAGCGCATTTCCGTGTCGCATTAAATTCGAGTCAGAGGAAATTTAATGTCAAATGCTGTAAAATATCAAACCGACCACTGACTTATAGCTACAAATTGGTTTAATATGTGATTTCCTTACAAATATTAATCATGTTAAGTTATGAAGAGATTTACTCACCTTTTGGCTTGATTAACTGAGGACTGCTTGAGATCTCTGCTTGGAAATTATGTCATTGTTCTGTAAAGTAAAAGGAAAACTGGGTTAGTAGTGCTAATTAAATGTTTTGGGCTAAGACGTGTTTATTGAGGCACATTAAGGTAGTTTATGATAATGCAATAATTGTTAAACTCAAGTTTAATTGGATTTCTATTAATTAAGACGATGACAGTGGGTTTGCAAGGCTTAGTCGATATACTTGCGTAGTTAATTTAACAAACCATAAGTCTGGCATGCTGTTAACTAACTTAGTTAGTTTGTAGTTTTAGTTCAGGCTGTCAGCAAAGTTTTCATCGCTGTCAACGGTGGCAACAACTCAACTAAGCAGCCAACAAAGCGGCAGCTTACAAGTTGCATGTGCAACAACGTGCAACACGATGGCTGATAACCAATGTAACATAAAGAAGTGCCAGACGACAGCTCGACAGCACACGCATGTGGACACAGGGCTGCACAGTAGTTCAAGAAAGGCAAGAATTTTAAAAAGTAAATTTAATGTAACTGAAAATACTTGAGTAATGCTAATTTAATCTATTAGAGAGTAAAATCTCTAAAGTTTGAACTAGTTCTTGGGCATCTTTACTGCAGCCCTCGTTGTGGCTTTGCATCAGTTCAATCTCAACAACTTTTTTATTGCAAACTTTTCTACAAAAACTAAATTTGCAATTTCAATTCGAATGCAAGACTCACACACTTACATATATACTCTAACTTTCCACGCACTAATCGGCGAATCAAATGTCAAGTTGCTGTCGGTAGTTTCTTCTAAGCAGAACATGACGCACGTTAACCTCAATGCAAGTGAAAGAACCCAAAAAAAAAAGAAGGAAAATAAATGTGAAACTAGTTGCCGTTCCAATAACGGTTACTACTTGAATTCTGTTGGCAGTTTGGTTTCCGTTTTAATTTGTTTGCGTGTGTGTGTCGAGGTCAGATCGCGTATACGCAATGGAAATATAAATTACTCATACGCCGTGCTGCGATTAGAATCGCATGCCATTTTAATTTCTGAGTCCCTGCACATGCATCATTAGGGCAAAAGTATCAACGAGTAGTCTGTAGTCAGTGTCAGTATTCCACGAAACCAAAGCTCAGCTCAGTTCAGTTCAGTTCAGTGAGAAGCAAGAGAGGGCAATGTTGCGTATGCTTGATCTTGTTACACACAGATAAATGTCAATTTATTTGCCACACTCCAAAACACTAAGCCGACGTTGGCCTTCAACAAGAGCTAAACTCTCAGTTCTGCTCCCTCTAGCCCTACCCCCTCCCTTTGCCTATCTTATTCTGTTTCCTCGTAGCTGTCTGTGTGTTTGACTGTCTTTCTGTCTGTCTGTGTGGGCGTCAGACGCATGACGAGATGTAATCGATAAGCAGCGAGGCTTGACACAGCTTGACTGGTTGACTGACTGTCTCTTGGCAATTTCATTAAATTGGTATTCTCTCTCTCTCCCTCTTATGTCTCTCTTCCTCTCTCTTTAGCTCTAGCTGTCTCTATCTTTACTTCGGTATCTACAATCAAATTATGCTGAATTTATTCGCTCTACAAGTTTTTAATGAGCATTATTTTAATTAGTAATTTCCGCTTATAACTATAGACTTTTCTAACTCATAACTTGATTGCTGTCAAGACTTAAAGAAGTGTTTTTAAACAAGCCAAAATTAATATAATTTCCTTGAATTTGTTATTAATTTGATGACAAACACAAGCTCTGCTAAATCTCTAAAATTGCACATTAAACGGCATAATAAAAACATATTGAAAACCATTCATTTTTAGCAATTTTCCATTACAGATTTCCCCATTCTTTACTGTCTGGACATTGTCTGGGTGATTCTAAAACGCAGCTCAGGTGCATTTTACACGCTTTCACTTATTTTATGGGAACAGAGAATCGTTTAGAGTTTGGATTTAGCGAACAGCCCGAGTAAATCCAAAATGCTACATAATTTTCAGCTGGCCACAAATAATAATAAAAAGGAAGCAGTGAAAAGGAAAAAAAAGGGCAATGAAAATTGAAAATGAAAGTTAAAATGCAAACCCAAAAGGCGCAAAATCGGAAAAATTGAAACGAAGGAGGGAAGAGCTCAAAGCACAAAAAGAAAAGAACGAAAATGAAAGCGTTGGGTGAATATTATTTTGATGTTCGTTTTTTCTAGCTGTTGTGCTGCTCCTGCTCCTTGCTGGTGGTCACAGCTGGATCTTGGCTACGCTGGCAATCGGTAGACGCCCGCAGCCTTGAATGCCGTACAGCCAGTCAATAACGTCAATAGACGGCAAATAAAAATCTATTTTATGGGTGTGGACATTTAAGGTGGCTTTTTCGATTTACGCTTTGTTTGTTGCCCATGTCTGCGGTGTGGACAAAAGGACTGTGACTGAGACTGGCCCTGAAACCAAAACCGAAATGAAATGAAAGCCAAAAGCAGCCACGCAGCAAAAATGCTGAGCATCAGCCGCTGGCCAAAAGGGGGGAGGAATAAAGTGGGGGAAAAGGGTAGCCAACTATTAATATTGAAACTGTGATTGCTGCTAAATCCTTCCACGCTTTGTTTTTCTTTCAATTGCAAATGCCAGTCACAGTTCGCTGTTCTACCGGAAACGGAAATCGCTGCCCTAACGAGTTACCCCCAGTCAAAATGGCAAAGTCCGAGTCAAAGCTAAAACCAAAGTCAAAACCAGCAGACAGTTTTTGATTGTTTGACGTCTGGCTTGCAGTTTTCTGTGTCTGTTTCGGCTTCTTATTTTATTTTTTTTAATATTTTCTTTTTCAATTTCGCAGCATGGCCAATTATTTTAGACAAGTAATTGCCAGAAATGCGCCACAGACAAATTGTTTGGGGAGCAAATCCCACAGCCAGTTAAGACTTGTATAACTTTCGTCTCGAGCATTTCCCCAACGGTTATAGCCAACTAATTTAAGAGCCATAACCCTGGACACACTAAATAACTGCACTCCAATCACTTGGGTAATACGAGACCTAAGCTCTGTAGACTCTATATTTGGTTACTCCCTATCTGGGCATACAGAAGCCGCTTAAGCGCCAACTCGGTATTGGATTACATTTCTATAGAGGAGCCAACACCAACACGAGTGACAACACAACTAAAGTTCCAGCTTATTGTCACATAAGACACTTGAGAAACTCACACTGCGGGGGCGAAACTTTAGAAGTTCCCAGCAGTTATTAAGGGGGCATAGGGCAGAGTGTAGAGTAGAGGGGCGTGGCACGGAAGTAGCAACGGCTCATTTACAGTGATTTACTTAAATGTTGCGACGGCTAAGAGGCTTTCACAATTGCCCTTGTTGAAGGGTGTGTTGACAGCGTTAAGAGTTTAAATGTTAATTGCTAGAAAATTGCATAATTGTCGAGCGCTAATGCTATGGGAATTATGAGAGAAGCACAGACATTTCAATTATTGCTATTAATTAAAGAAAGAAATAGTCGAGAAGCTTAAAAGTAGCAGTCACTTGTAGTTGCTTGTTTCTTATAGAAATTAATAAAAATATACTAATGTTAAATTGTTTAAAAGTGGCAGATATATGGTAAATTAAGTAATAACTTTTTATTATATTTCTTTTATATATCAGTATTTAATATATGTATTAAAAATTAAAATAAATATTCCTCTTACATTCTATGATCTATTTTTATCACTTCCTTGTTCTCTGCTACTTTTACTTATTAAATTAAATTTTGTTTCATTTCTCATAGCTACTGCCGTATAATTTGTTTACCAAATCAGACTAATTGGCAGTTATTACCTTGAATTGTGCCATCAAACGCTTTCAATCAGTGGCCCACACAATTTTACACAGGTCGAATGAGAGGCGTTTATGGCTTTTATTTGCCAGGCAATTGTAAACAAACTAATGAAACTATTTATAGTCGTCACAAAACAACAACAACAAAAAAATGGTAAACATAAAAACCCAAAGAAGATGCAGAGAAGAAGAAGAAAAACTTGATGGAAAACAAGTTAACAGTTGGTAGTATTTCTGCCTCTATACAATGTTGCAGCAGTTTTTAATTTGGAGCTGCATTCACGACGAACGCTGCGTTTTAACAGCTCATTAACATTCGCTACACGGCAGGAGACATGACAGCAGCAGGCAGGAAAGGCAGGGCAAAGTGAGGGGGGGGGTACAGATGGACGATGACACTTTTGACGTGGCCCGGGCGCTGCGCATCTTTCAGAAGCTGCTTAAAAGCCACTCCAAGTGATGTACCCAAATGTATATTTAAATATATACTGCAAGTTGGGGCTAAAAGCCCAAAGTGTCCGACTGCCAGCCTCTGTGTCTGTCTCTCTGTCTGTCTGTCTGTCTGTAAGTCATTCTGTCAGTCAGCGCGCCACTTGCGCTCAATCAGCGCGGCTACCACGTCAAAATGTTGTGGCAGACAACAAGGGGAAATCAGGGGCAACAAAGGGGGGACAACAAGAGGAGTAGCTGCTGCTGCGACAAGGTGGAGTCTTGTGGGCGGTTAGCTTATCACATAACTCAAATCGACAGAGCAGCAGCGGCAGCAGCAGCAGCTAATGAAGTGTCTCAAAGTAGCTGTTAATAAGTATTCTAATACACTGCTACAAAAAAGTGCCAAATTAAATTATATAGTAAAATTTAAAATTTTAAAGACACTGCTACTAGAATTCAAATTTTAGCAGCTAGTTTGATTTTTTACAGTGTTAAAAAAGGTTTTAAATTTTATAGCCAACATTAAAGCTTTTATGCCTTTAAGGCAAGAAATAAAAACGTCAAGAGAGTAGCGAGGACAAAATGCCAAAAGCTTGTTAGCAGGAAAAACGCTGCAGAAAAGCCATTTACATTTTGGCTGCCAACTGCAATCGAGTTGGGCTGCACAGTGGTGTAGAGTTGGTGCACAGTGGTGCAGCGAGCTGCAGCGTACATCAATCAGCGCCACTCGGCAGCATTAAAATGGTAATTTAAAACCACAAGATAGATAGAGAAAGACTGCGAGAGACAAGGTAGAATTTCTACACCAACTGCAACTCGGACTCCAACTCGAACTTCAATTACAGCTACAGTGCAACCTTTGGAAGGGAACTCATCATGCAGACGTTTTAATGATTGGCCAGCGGGTTTTTCACAGCGCGATGCAAATGCAAAAAGTCAGCTACCATTTCTCAGTCTATAATCTCAGCTCTCTGCGCTTGGCTCACGGCTCTCAGCTTTTGGGTGCTGGGTACTGGGTACTGGGTCCTGATTTCTGTTTCCTGGGCTCGGCCCGCGGGCAGTGCCGTAAATCAAGGTTGCAACACCTAAACAAGGCAGCAAGCAGAAACGGAGCTAGGGGGCAGGGGCAGGGGCACGTTTGAACCGACAACGTAAAGTGTTTTGAGAAATGTCACCCGTGGGGCGTTTTTGTCATTTCAAAAGTGTTCAATCAACTGTCAGCATCGTCAGTCAGCTTGTGGCATTGGGGGGGGCAAAAGGGTCTCTACTAACTGCCACAGATTGAATATCTGCCAAAGTGGCCATCAGCTCAAAGGCTAAAAGTAATTTAAAACTCTGTGTGCAAATGACCAGACAAATGTGCCGGGCCAAGTAATTACTCAACATCAAATTGTGGCTGTAAATCAATATCTACAATACTGAAACTCTAAGGAGATTTTAAGAAATCCAAGGAATTTAATTCGTTTAAGTTGTGAGTTGTTACACTACTTTTAGTATATCACTTTTACTTTTCTTGGACTGGCAATGCTCCCTTAAGTCTACTGTGAGAATCTCAACAATGTCACGACACATGTCGCCCTTAGGGAGAGTTTACAGTTTGACGCTTCACTCAGCGTCAGTCGAGCAGAAAGTTGTCTTCCTTGCAGAAGGCGCCCCCGAAATAAAAAAGCATGCAGAAGACGAAGGACAGAGAGACAGATAGACAGACAGACAGACCTCCCAACTGTGGCAACACCCACTAAACGACATCAGACAGTCAGAATGCATTTCCTGTATGTTTTACACTCACTTCCGTTTCTATTTCATATCGTAGGTGTGAAGTAAAATTTCTTAAGGCAAAATGTTTCCCTCTCTTTCTCTCTCTCTCCCTTTGACTCCCCACTGGTTCCCCTTATTGTGTGCTGCCTGTGTCCTAGTGCCACTTGACTTGTGGCGTCAGTCTGACAAGCGACAACTACAACATTCGTATTATTCATATTTCTTTTGGGCGTTGACATTGTAATGTAGCAATAATTGAGTATTACTAAGCTAGACGGGCGGTTGTAGAAACCATACATTTGAATATGGAACTATTCATTTAAACAACCAATGTCAGTGTCGAGTTCAGGAAGCATGGCGGACGGGACCCTTCTGGTACCTTAGCTCTTTCGGTGTGGGGTGGGTTTTTACCATGTCCTGCACTACGCCTACCTACAAATTTTAATTAAAGAGTCCCTACTGAATCTAAATACATAACGGTTTAAAAAAAAAAAAAACAAATGAAAATTACAGGGTATAAACGATTCGTTACGTTACACATAATTATAAAATAACCAAATGAACTGCAGATTCTTTCATAAAGAGTTGGTCACATTCTAAAGTGGGGGTCGATGGTGTTGATCAGCCCCATTGCGCTCTGTACCCACCCAACCAATTGGATTTTCTGCGCTGTGAAAAAAATTATGAAAATCCCCTAAACTAAATTTTCTACATTTAATTAACTCTCCAGGTCCTCAGAAATCAGAATTTACAACATCATTGTATCAGTAAGATCATGGGTATAAATTTCATATTTAATCAATTCCATATTCGAAGAATATTATAGCAAAACAATTTCAAACAAATTCATTCTTAATTTTAACAATTTATCTTAATGTCTCATTTTTAATTATTGTTTTTCGTTCAATGGCAAATCTTGTTACTATTTGTGCTTGTTTATTTTTTTTTTTATTTAATTGGTGAAGCCAATTTTGTTTTTATTGATAAACTAAAAAAAAAAATTTTCTTTTTTCTTTAGATATGTGCATAGCTACCAATTAGTCTATATTTTGTTTCTTTTTAACATAGTATCAGCTTGTTTTATTCATTTCAGTGTCTATTCAAATCTCTTTCTTTTCTCACTTGTTTATTACCGCTGTAAATTTAATGTTATTTAATTAGCCAGTTTTAATATATAATATAAGAGACAAAATGTGTGCATATAGATTTTTACCAAATTTTTAACTTTTAACAGGCAAACGAATTGTTAATATTAAGACTGTCATATAAATGCTTAAAGGTATTTCAGCTGTGTGGTGCATACTTAAGGTATTTTAATGTTATTTATTCTTTTTTTTCATTTTTCATTTTTTTTTTTATTTTTGTTTCATTTTATTTATTTAATTTTATTTATTTTATGGTATCTCGTTTTACTTATTTATGTATGTTATGTACGTATGATGTATGTATGTGATAATGCATGTACATATACCAATTATGTTAAGTCCAGAGTCTGTTAACTCCCAAACAGCTGTTACCCTTGCGGCACTTAGGTGACGACAAAACCTTATAATTTGATATTTTACGTTATGTATGATTTTCTTTTAGCACAAAAACAAACGGTAATCAATCATTTTCTTTACTTTATATTCTTTTATGCGAACACATATTAACTACCAATTCTATTATTATTTAATTATTTACGCTGCACTGTGACAATGGCAAGCCAAAGGCTAAATAAAGCTTTTGCGCAATAAGCTTTACAGCGCTTGCTGTAGCCACAGTGAGCATTCGATAGACTCACCAGAAGATCGACGAAGGCCTTCGAGAATTCTGCTGTGTGTGTGTGTGTGTTGTGTTGTTGGTGTTGTGTTTGCATGCCAGATTATTGGTTAGTGGTGTGTGTGTTTCGTGTTGTGTGAGTGTGTTTGTGTGCAAAATTATTGATTAATAGGGTGTGTGTGTGTGTGTTGTGTGAGTGTGTTGGTGTGCAAAATTTTTCTCTTTGGCTTTCTCTTTGAAATCAAAATTTAACGTTTGTTACAAATGCAGTGCAAATAAACACTGAGAGAAAAAGATTTGAATATTCACTACGCACATTTTTTAATGAACCAATAGTTTTTTTTTTTTTTGTTTTCGGCACAAAATTAATTCTTCGATACATATATATATATTTATTATATGTATTTATACATATAATGTATTATTTTAAGCACACACAAAAATGACGGAGACGGCGGCGGCTCTGCTGAGGCGGATCTGCTGGAGATGAGCCCCAGTGGCAGCTGAAGCTTTGCTTGGCAAAGCGGCGAGAAGGGTCCGCGATGTGGTTCTTGTCAGCGAGGGGTTTCCCTACAGCTGTAGGCCTAGGCAAAGACGGGCTGAGACTTCTTGGGGCAGCCAAGATGAGCAGTAGATGTATTTGTGAGGAGTAGATGCTCCAGTGGAGACTTCGGTGAGCGGTAGCGGCTTCTATGGTCAGCAAAGCTTAGCAGCAATGTCTTTGCGATCAGCAGGTGCTGCAGTGGGCAGCAAATGTCGCTGCGAGCAACAGATGCTGCAGTAAGACTCAAAGCTTAACAGCAAATGTCGCAGTGGAGAACTTTGTGAGCAATAGATGATTCTGTGGGCAGCAAAGACTGCTGGGCAACCACAGAGGCTCTCCTGTGACTGCTGGGGCTGCGCTGGACAGCGAGGGTTTTCCCTGCAGCTGCGGCGATAATTTCTCTATTTTCCGTGATTCTGGGGCAGCAGAACGTTCCAGGATTGAGAGTGGCTTTGATAGCCAAAGGCGGCTGAACAATATGCTGGCACTGTTGTCCACTGATCACGCTCCAGGCGGAAAAAATTATATCTTTATGTAATTTATGTTTTTGCGTCTGCACGAGGCGAGAACTCAAACGGAAGAGAGCAAAGTCTGGTGCAGGAGCTACCTTCCGGCGTAAAAGCTCTGCTTTTTAAAATCAGCTGTGAAAGCTGCGCCGATCAGCAACCCTGGGTTGCAGCATACTTTGCTAAAGCTTAATGCATTTTAAGCTCGCTTAAAACGAAACAGCTGCGTTAACAGCGTTATGCACATGATCTTAATTAAACTGAACGAAACTTGTTATATTCAAATAATAACAATAGCTACGTTTTAACATTAAATTTAGTTGATAATGAATTGAAATTGCAACGACGTATATTTGTATCGCATGCGATAGATATATTTGCAAACCAAGACTGCGATCACAAATAACGTCGGTTAAGGTTTCAAACAAATATTTTCTTCGACCATTACAAAACCCGAAAATCCGACAAACGTAAGGCCGAGGAATAGAGGGAATTAGTAACGTATGTCTTTGGCATGGAAAGTACCAATTTCTCTTCCAGACAAATCCTCTAGGATATAAAAACAGTCACCAACTTTCTTTCGAATCCTACACTTCAAAAATTGTGGACCTAATTTCGCATTAAAGTTCTGCGTAAATTTGCTGAGTGCAAAATTACGTCTGTACACCTCTTGTCCTACTTTAAAGGATACAGGCTTTGAGCGCAGATTATATTGTTGGACGTTTCTCTCATAGGCTTTGCGTATATTGATTTCAATATCTTTGCGCAGTAATGCTAAATTATCTGACCTTGCTAGAGATGCTCCTGGCTCGTTCAACATATTTAAACTGCGTAGCAAACGATAGTCAGAACCATGACTGATCATATCTAGGCCAAAAAGTGCTTTATACGGCGAGCATCCTAACGACTGATGCAGGGCTGAACGTAAGGCACAGGATATACTGGTGAGATGTTTGTCCCACTCGGTTTGGTCCTTCGTAATAAAAGATCTGACAGCTGCTAACAACGATCGATTCACACGTTCAGCTGCATTACTCTGTGGAGAGTATAGGGCTGTGTAAATGTGGTGTATTCCAAGCTCAGTTAAAAACGCATTAAAGTCATTAGCCTTAAATTGTGTACCATTATCGCTAACGATAGTTTCGGGTACGCCAAAGGAGTGAAAAATTTGCTTCAAAAGAAATTCCTGAATCTTAGCGGAAGTAAACTTTTTCAGTGGATGCAACCAATGAAACTTGCTGAAATGATCTAATACAATAAGAAGACCAATGTGACCATCCTTACTGCGAGGGTAGGGACCGAGCAAATCTATATATAATCTCTGAAAGGGTCGGCATGTTGGACTCTGAGCTCCCATCGGGGGTCGAAGGGTATAGTTTGGAGCTTTGGTCTCCTTACATGTCTGACAATTTCGTATGTACTCACGTACTTGAGTGGCTAAGCCGGGCCAAAACAAATGTCGACGAAGCTTTTCAATAGTTTTCTGCATGCCACCATGCGCGGAAACGAGACTATCATGGGCTTGGTGGATAACTTCCGTTCTCATGCTTTCTGGTACCCAAAGCTTCCAGGACTTCTCCTCTTGCTCCGTGTTACCCGAGGCATGTTCTCTGCGTATATAAATATACTGATCTACGAGCTTAATGTCTGGAAAGCGATCCTTATTTTCATTAAAACTTTCCTGCAATTTACAATATTCTAGATCTTTAAAAGCTGACGACTCTAAATCAATAACTGGAGCAGCTTCAATGGCAGACAATTCTCCTTCATTTAAACGTGAAAGCAAGTCAGGAACGACGTGATCTTTTCCTTTGCGATGAGAAAAAGAAAAATTATATTGCTGCAATCGAAATATCCAACGAGCAAGTCGGCCGGAAACGTTTTGCTGGCGCATTAACCACAAAAGACTAGAGTGATCTGTAACTACCTCGAATTCTTGAAGCTCCAAGTAACAACGGAATTTCTCGATAGCTAAGATCACTGCCAAACATTCACGCTCAGTAACGCTATAGTTTCTCTGGGCTCTACTAAGCTTTTTTGACATAAACGCGATGGGTTTTTCCTCATTGTCATCCGATAGCTGGACGAGCACAGCACCAATTCCAAAGTTGCTAGCATCGCAGTGCAGATAAAATTTCTTTGAAAAATCAGCATTCTGTAGCACCGGCGCCGAGGTTAGAATAATCTTAAGCCTTTCCATAGCTTCTTGTGCTTCTACAGTCCAACAGAACAGTTTTTTAGTGGACAGAACTTCTGTAATAGGATATGTAACACCCGAAAAGTTGGAAATGAATCGCCTGTACCATCCACAGATTCCGAGAAAACCACGAACTTGTTTCAGATTTTTCGGGGTTGGCCAGTTAAGAATGCAAGAAATCTTTTCTGGATCAGTATGAATGCCATCTTTGCTAATAACATACCCTAGATAGTTGACGCTGGTTACACAAAAATGACTTTTGTCAATATTTAAGGTAAGATTAGCTTTTCTGAATTCTTCTGCTAAACGAACAAGAACAGCTAGGTGGGTAGAAAACTCTTCCGAAACAACGCATAGGTCATCAAGATATCCAAAGACACAATTGCGCAGGTCAGCTGGGATTATGCTGTCGACCAAGCGACACATAGTCGAGGGAGCATTACACAAACCGAAAGGCATTACCTTGAACTGATATAAGGGTCTTCCAGGGACCGTAAATGCTGTTAAGTGTCTGGATTCTTCTGTAAGCTCAATCTGCCAATAAGCATCCTTCAAGTCTAATTTAGTTATTAACACAGGCTTGGGCAATCGCGAAAAGATGCCATCGATGCTTGGAAGCGGATAAGCATCTTTAATTGTCACCTCGTTGAGCTTGCGTGCATCCAAGCAAAGACGAACTTTGCTGGGCTTTACCACCAAGCGCATTGGAGAGCTCCAAGCGCTATTAGAGGGCTCGATTACTCCTAGATCCAACATGCGATCCATTTCGGCAAACAGGAGCTTTTCTACGGCAGGACTCACCGGATAATATCTTTGTTTAACAGGTCTAGCTTCGCCTACATCAATGTGATGTTGAATTATGCTTGTTCGACCGAGACCGTTAGAGCAATTCGGAAACAGTTTTTTCACGACCTGCAACTGGGATTTCTGAAGATCTGTCAAAGGGTACGAATTTGGATCAGAGGTAGGGTCTATCTCAGACACTGGTTCTACTGAGTTTATTATACTCGGAGCAAGTGAAAACGTTCGCCAAAAATCAACCCCTAATATCAGCCTTTGCTTGATTGAGGGAATTATGTAAAGCTTTATAGGCTTTTGTTGACCCTTGTATGACATTAAAACGTTTAGCACTCCTATAACATCATGCGGCTTGCCATCGGCAGTTTTAACCGAGGATGATATTACTTTAAGTTGCGGGTAATTAGAAAATTCTTGCGCTGCAAGTGTAGATCCAATGCAACTCACGTTAGCTCCAGTATCCAGTAAACCTTGCTCTTCAAAATCCAAAAATTGAACTGTGGCGTAGCTACGCCAATCAATATTTTTACCAAAGATAGAAGAAATAACTAAATTACGCTTATCTTTAATGTCTTTATAATAGTTTCTAATTCTAATGGAACTTTTCTTAGGAAATAGTGATCTTTCATTGAAAATTCTCTCTTTAGCTATAAAATAAGTTTTTAATCTTTCCTCGTAAGATGGAAAGTTAGAAATTTTTGCAGCAGTTGGCTTACTAACTGAACAGTCGTTAATAGAAGGCTTACTGCTTGTGTTGATTTCCACTGCAATTACTTTTTCGGGGGCAACCGAGTCTTGTGGGTTGCACCCGTCTGTCGGTTTTCCGCTAGGCGACGTTGACAATGGGCACACTGTGGCTTATAAACTTGCGGTGCACCACAACCATAACAGAAAATACGACGATCTGAAAGGCAGTCTTCCCAAAAATGACCCAATTCTTCGCAGTTCCAACATTTAACATTTGGACCGGCTTGTCGTATGGCAGCAATCTCCTTTTGCGTGCGAACAGAAGCATTCGAATCAGTGTCAGAATTATCATCTTCTAGGGCATACACTTGCTGACGAGCGATGTGAGGTTTTTGCTTCGAGGATCGCTCCGTGGATGATCGCACTTCTTCCATCAGATTTTCGTTCATCTGAACTAATCTTCGTAAATGCCCAACCGAGTGAACAGGCTCGAATAACAATTTATGCCTATGTTCTGGAAGCAAATTATTTTTCAGAATCTCTAGCAACTCTTCGTCAACAATTTTTACAGCCGATCTGTCAATGAGTGAAGCGACTGCATCATAATACGAGGTGAATGATTCTCCACCTTTTTGTTTGCGAGAACGAATTTGCTCTTTCATAGCAAACTCCGACCGGTAGTCGCGATACTGCTGTCTGAGCGCAGCACAAAAATCTGACCAGATGATATGGTCGACGGACTTATGGTATCTCCAATACCAATCACGCGCTTTACCACTAAATAGTACATGCATGTGCTTGCAAAGTGCACGAAAATCGCTGTCTAATGTTTCATCCGTGAGAGATTTTACGCGATAAACAAACTCCTCTACACCCAGATTTTCTGCCGATCCACTGAACGTCAGATTCCACTTCTGCATAATATCTGCAGTTTTCCGAGGGTAGGCAAACGAATGAAGCGATGAGGAAACAGGTCGACTTGGTGCTACCGGCACAGAAACCTCTTCCGGACTAGGTGCAGAACGAATATTCATGGTTGCAAGCATACGAGACATACTCTGTTCGATCATATTTTGAATCCGGACATAATCGGGATCATGGTTTCTACGAGAATTAGCAGGATGTGCTGGACGACCTCTTCTTCTATTAGGAGCTGCTTGTGGAATTCTAGCGTCGCTAGGATTCGAGGTATTGCTTGCTTCGAGTGGCTCAGTCAATGAGACATTCACATTAGCGGCCTCAGGCTCTGGACGAGCCAATGAAGGCATAGCAGAGGCTTGCTCAAGAGATTTGGCCAAGTTTCTGGTTATCGGCCTTTGAGCAACTACTGTAGAAATAGTTTCGCGATAACGTGCAGGCGAGCAGTTACCTACTACTACTTTGAATAATTCTGGCTCTAATAATCGATTGCAAACAGGACACTCTGTCTGAGATGCTCCCCGATTGTCGATACATAACTTGTGAAAAATGTGGGTGCATCCTGTTACATAGCATGACTGCGTGTCAGTCATTGTATCCATACAGATACGACATATATCCTGACTCATTCTAGATGAGGAAGGATGATTTAATGGACTTCGTTGTACTGACATATTTCATTAACTAAATTTTTCTGATGATGGACCTTTTATGGAGACTTAACTAAATGTAGTGCTAATAATGACAAACCAATATGAAAGAATTAAATATTTTCTGGGCTATGGAAGTTCCTATGAAGGATTATTATATTGCAAAGCTAAGAATGATTGTAAAGTTTCTTATTGGTATAGTTTCGTTCTTTACAAAACCTATATTCACAACATGTACACTTACCACCATTCAGCTTTGAATAAACAATCACTTGTAATTAAATGTATGCAACTAATTTAGCCTATGTTGAAAATAGATAAACAAAAAACGCACAGTGACCATCTAGCAGGGTATTCCAAACGAAGAAATACACAAGAGTCAATAGAGGTATGCACAATAATTAGAAGATCATCATTCTACAAAGGTATCAAAGCAGCAAACAAATGCAACGAGCTAGATCAATACTACAATTTTCGAATTCCACTAATTCTCCATCGTCTAGCAGGGTATTCCAAGTGTAGAAATACTCAAGAGTCAATAGACGTTTCGGACCGTGATATTCAAAACTTTTCAGAATTATTACTTTTTATTTTTTCTCAAGCAAGTACAACCCAAACGAAAGCAATTTAAACTAGATTGCATCAATGTCGCACCCTCTAACCTATCCGGCAGGGTATCCAACCTGAGGTTGAAATACAAGATTCTCGAAAGATCAATATGAGTTTACCAAGGCAACCTAATTCCAAATAACGCTATCGTCTATCAATCTATGACAATTTATGACTTTGTCATCATGTAACTATATTTTCAAAACTCAAAACTAAACATAGTGATACAACAATCGCTACCGTCAGACAATCGCAATTGACCTGAACGGCTTCCGATAGTTGCGACACTGGGATGGGGCAACCAAAGATGTTCATGGCATTGTAGCCAAAGATGTTATAGGCCTAAAGCCCCACGTTGGGCGCCATAAATTTGTAATGTAGCAATAATTGAGTATTACTAAGCTAGACGGGCGGTTGTAGAAACCATACATTTGAATATGGAACTATTCATTTAAACAACCAATGTCAGTGTCGAGTTCAGGAAGCATGGCGGACGGGACCCTTCTGGTACCTTAGCTCTTTCGGTGTGGGGTGGGTTTTTACCATGTCCTGCACTACGCCTACCTACAAATTTTAATTAAAGAGTCCCTACTGAATCTAAATACATAACGGTTTAAAAAAAAAAAAAACAAATGAAAATTACAGGGTATAAACGATTCGTTACGTTACACATAATTATAAAATAACCAAATGAACTGCAGATTCTTTCATAAAGAGTTGGTCACATTCTAAAGTGGGGGTCGATGGTGTTGATCAGCCCCATTGCGCTCTGTACCCACCCAACCAATTGGATTTTCTGCGCTGTGAAAAAAATTATGAAAATCCCCTAAACTAAATTTTCTACATTTAATTAACTCTCCAGGTCCTCAGAAATCAGAATTTACAACATCATTGTATCAGTAAGATCATGGGTATAAATTTCATATTTAATCAATTCCATATTCGAAGAATATTATAGCAAAACAATTTCAAACAAATTCATTCTTAATTTTAACAATTTATCTTAATGTCTCATTTTTAATTATTGTTTTTCGTTCAATGGCAAATCTTGTTACTATTTGTGCTTGTTTATTTTTTTTTTTATTTAATTGGTGAAGCCAATTTTGTTTTTATTGATAAACTAAAAAAAAAAAATTTTCTTTTTTCTTTAGATATGTGCATAGCTACCAATTAGTCTATATTTTGTTTCTTTTTAACATAGTATCAGCTTGTTTTATTCATTTCAGTGTCTATTCAAATCTCTTTCTTTTCTCACTTGTTTATTACCGCTGTAAATTTAATGTTATTTAATTAGCCAGTTTTAATATATAATATAA
This sequence comes from Drosophila acutilabella, assembly GCA_035046005.1. Classification (NCBI taxonomy): domain Eukaryota; kingdom Metazoa; phylum Arthropoda; class Insecta; order Diptera; family Drosophilidae; genus Drosophila; species Drosophila acutilabella. Next base: position 5,072,331 of record JAWNOK010000024.1, on the reverse strand, counting down.
GAGACAAAATGTGTGCATATAGATTTTTACCAAATTTTTAACTTTTAACAGGCAAACGAATTGTTAATATTAAGACTGTCATATAAATGCTTAAAGGTATTTCAGCTGTGTGGTGCATACTTAAGGTATTTTAATGTTATTTATTCTTTTTTTCATTTTTCATTTTTTTTTTTATTTTTGTTTCATTTTATTTATTTAATTTTATTTATTTTATGGTATCTCGTTTTACTTATTTATGTATGTTATGTACGTATGATGTATGTATGTGATAATGCATGTACATATACCAATTATGTTAAGTCCAGAGTCTGTTAACTCCCAAACAGCTGTTACCCTTGCGGCACTTAGGTGACGACAAAACCTTATAATTTGATATTTTACGTTATGTATGATTTTCTTTTAGCACAAAAACAAACGGTAATCAATCATTTTCTTTACTTTATATTCTTTTATGCGAACACATATTAACTACCAATTCTATTATTATTTAATTATTTACGCTGCACTGTGACAATGGCAAGCCAAAGGCTAAATAAAGCTTTTGCGCAATAAGCTTTACAGCGCTTGCTGTAGCCACAGTGAGCATTCGATAGACTCACCAGAAGATCGACGAAGGCCTTCGAGAATTCTGCTGTGTGTGTGTGTGTGTTGTGTTGTTGGTGTTGTGTTTGCATGCCAGATTATTGGTTAGTGGTGTGTGTGTTTCGTGTTGTGTGAGTGTGTTTGTGTGCAAAATTATTGATTAATAGGGTGTGTGTGTGTGTGTTGTGTGAGTGTGTTGGTGTGCAAAATTTTTCTCTTTGGCTTTCTCTTTGAAATCAAAATTTAACGTTTGTTACAAATGCAGTGCAAATAAACACTGAGAGAAAAAGATTTGAATATTCACTACGCACATTTTTTAATGAACCAATAGTTTTTTTTTTTTTTGTTTTCGGCACAAAATTAATTCTTCGATACATATATATATATTTATTATATGTATTTATACATATAATGTATTATTTTAAGCACACACAAAAATGACGGAGACGGCGGCGGCTCTGCTGAGGCGGATCTGCTGGAGATGAGCCCCAGTGGCAGCTGAAGCTTTGCTTGGCAAAGCGGCGAGAAGGGTCCGCGATGTGGTTCTTGTCAGCGAGGGGTTTCCCTACAGCTGTAGGCCTAGGCAAAGACGGGCTGAGACTTCTTGGGGCAGCCAAGATGAGCAGTAGATGTATTTGTGAGGAGTAGATGCTCCAGTGGAGACTTCGGTGAGCGGTAGCGGCTTCTATGGTCAGCAAAGCTTAGCAGCAATGTCTTTGCGATCAGCAGGTGCTGCAGTGGGCAGCAAATGTCGCTGCGAGCAACAGATGCTGCAGTAAGACTCAAAGCTTAACAGCAAATGTCGCAGTGGAGAACTTTGTGAGCAATAGATGATTCTGTGGGCAGCAAAGACTGCTGGGCAACCACAGAGGCTCTCCTGTGACTGCTGGGGCTGCGCTGGACAGCGAGGGTTTTCCCTGCAGCTGCGGCGATAATTTCTCTATTTTCCGTGATTCTGGGGCAGCAGAACGTTCCAGGATTGAGAGTGGCTTTGATAGCCAAAGGCGGCTGAACAATATGCTGGCACTGTTGTCCACTGATCACGCTCCAGGCGGAAAAAATTATATCTTTATGTAATTTATGTTTTTGCGTCTGCACGAGGCGAGAACTCAAACGGAAGAGAGCAAAGTCTGGTGCAGGAGCTACCTTCCGGCGTAAAAGCTCTGCTTTTTAAAATCAGCTGTGAAAGCTGCGCCGATCAGCAACCCTGGGTTGCAGCATACTTTGCTAAAGCTTAATGCATTTTAAGCTCGCTTAAAACGAAACAGCTGCGTTAACAGCGTTATGCACATGATCTTAATTAAACTGAACGAAACTTGTTATATTCAAATAATAACAATAGCTACGTTTTAACATTAAATTTAGTTGATAATGAATTGAAATTGCAACGACGTATATTTGTATCGCATGCGATAGATATATTTGCAAACCAAGACTGCGATCACAAATAACGTCGGTTAAGGTTTCAAACAAATATTTTCTTCGACCATTACAACATGATTGCTTATAAATGCAATTTTCTATATCATATCAACGTCATCATCATCATCATCATCATCTCCAACATGAACTTCATTATCGTTATTGTTGCAGCAAGTTGAGGTTGCGACTCTGTTGCTCTTTCAGTGTTTTTATTGCTTTTGATTATTATTATTACAAACAGATTTGATTTCAAAGTGAATGCACTTTTGAATGTCATACAGACTTTGTGAGTTGTTCCAAATTGCCTCCGCTTGGGGCTAGAATGTCTATCGGTTATCGAGTAAATATTCAATTTCAAACATTACAAATTGAAAATGTAAATAATATTCGTTTCATGTCATGCTAAAATTCAATTTATTAGTTTGACAAATACGGTAGGCAAAGAAAACAATTTTGACTCAAATAAAATTATGTTTAACCCCGTCAAATCGACTGTTTGTTTTATATAAAGTATTTCAAATAAAACAAATGACAAAATATATTTTGTTTTTATTACATATTTAATTGATGCATAGTTGGAATGAATAGATTAATATTTTTTTAATAGTTTCCTTTTGTTCTTAGCTACTTAAAAATTCCTATAATAATTCCTCTAAATTTGTTAGTTTAAATTTGTTTCTGCAATTTTTAATAGTTGCCTTATTAGCTTTAAAGCAAACCTTAGTTTAACCTTAATGCCCAGAGATTGCTTCACTTAAAGTCTCTTCTTAAATTTGCATTTTTTTTTTTGCTGATCTGTGAAACTCCCTCCATAGTACAGTATTTTACTTTCGCTTGGGCTTTGCGGCACACGCTTGAAATGCTAATGACCCACATAGTCATTAACTTTGCTGCGATAAGCGTTGCCAAAGAAGAAGAAGAAGAAGCAACAAAAAAAATGCTAAAGAAATTTTCCGTGTGTGCGCGCACGGTATTTTGCTCGGGAAATCGCATGCGAAAAAAGAGAGTGAGCGGGAATCATAATTTTGATGGAAAGTAGAAAGGCAGGACAACATCATCAAGCAGACTGACAGAGGGACAGGGGGAGGGCAGTTTGAACCCGGCGTTTGGTTGGCAGCCCTGGACACGGACAGCCCTGACAGTCGCTCATCAAATTGCGAGCAGGCGTTGCAGGAAATTAAATAATTTCGTGTAATGAAAAAAAAACAAGAAGAGAACAAATGTTCATGGAGTGAGTTGCGTTAATGTTAATGCATTTTGTTAACGGTGCGAGGGTTTCCCACTGCGAAAAGCACGAAAAACAAAACAGAGTCATGCACACACACACACACACGAACACACACTCACTCACAAAATGGGTGCGTTGAAAATGAGGCAAACACTCAAAATGATTGTTATCATCTCATACACCAAATGGGTGTGTGTTCTTGCTCTCCTGGCACAAATATACTTATATATTTATATATATCTACACAAAATATATATATTTTTTTGTTGCTCACTGGCTTTGCCAATTTTTTTGTTGCCACGCCCCAGAAAGCACATAAAGCAAGAAAATTATAGCATAAATTGAAGTGTGTGTGTGTGTGTGTTGTATTTATATATTTTCTTTCTTTGCTTTTTTTAATGTCTCACACCGTGAAAATGTGCGCACATTTCAATTGAAATGCGGCACACAATTCTCATTGTTGCTGGGGTTGTTGCAACAGACAGTGAGTCCACTGTAGTGTAGGTGTAGGTGGCATGTAGGTGAACTGCTGCGTCTGCCGCATATTTGATTTATATTGCCATTTACACTTGCTCGTTATTGTTATTGCCGGCATATAGGTATAAAAAAACAAACCACATAAAAAGGCATTTTGTGTTGGCGAATTTAAGTTCATTTGTACCACAACAAATTTGGCAAATGGTTTGTAGTCTTTAGCCAAAAACGATGCTCGCATACAGGAAACGGAAGTGATTGGAAACAAAGTTCAAGTGTTAATTAATGCAAGGCTTAAAAGCTGTAGGATTTGTGGTATATAATTGAATTGGCAGTTGGCAGGCTTACAGAAAGAGTTATTAATTTTTTATGGAAGTATTCTTATACTAAGAAATAAATACAAATTTAATTCCATTTTTCATATATGAGGATACGTTTTCATTGCCATTTCTTTCATATTTTCTTTCATTTATTTTGTAATTAACATGAGCTAATCCCTTTGTTGAAAGCATGTGTATGGCAACACTCTATTTATTTGTATTATTTGTAATTACATAATGCAATATGTTTTTCTGTTCATTTGGATTTCAGACACCCAACAAATGTTGACCATTTAAGGGGCTCGGCACGTTGTGGCCCCAAATGATTTGAAAATGACAGTCGTAATTTGTTTGCGAACACAAGCCAGCACCAGGGATGTAGCTAGGGATGGGTACTGTGGAGGACATGACTGAGGCCACATCTGGCAGGTTGGAGTAGTCTGGTTGCGTGACAGCCTGAACCCAGAACACCCCATGAAAAGGCACAACATATGCGAGCATTTTACGTCGTTGGGGAACCGTTTGGCGCAGGGACTGCATTATGTTTGTGCCGTACTTCTGTCCTGGCCAAAGCCGGGCGACAATTAGACAAAAGCTCGACGATGCCAGCATTGCACGGGTCGCCTCAATTGCATGTCGTTGTCAGCTCGGTTTGGGGGTATTGCAGGTTTGTCGGGTTTTATTATTTTGAAATTAAAATGCTTGTCCCATACCCTGTGCCTCCTGCAGCTGCGTAGAGTTGATTCTCTTACCAATTCAATTCTTGTTTGTGCCGCCTTATGGAAGCTTTTGCCTCCTACTTTAGTGGCTTGGGACGCACCGTTTTCATTTGGGGTCGCCTGGCGACAAATGTGCACGTACGTACACATTTTTAATTGATTAAATATGACAAAAAAAAAAAGAAAGCATGAATGAAAAAAGACAAGAACAAAGGTAAGCTGCAGAGACATGTGTAGGCAGGGCAATAGGTGCCTAGAGAATGTCCGCAGATGTCAACGGGCCTGGCTAACAGCAGGGCTGTGCAGAAGGTTAGTTGAAGCACAAGGGTTAATGGAGACTGTGTGTGCAGTAAAAGCGAGAGCTGTTACAAAGATGAAAGTCATAAATTTTAATTTATTTTAAATTTCCCACTGCTTTTTAAGCAGAGAATTAAAAATGTAAGTAGCCAGCACAGGAGTTTGAGACTGAAAATTTGGTGGCTTATAGCTAGATACATATTTGAGTGTTTATAGAATATTAACGACGCTTTAAAGATACGAAAAACTCAGAATTAAAGGCTTAAAGTCTTATGGCTTCTAAATTATATATAATTGTATAAGAATCGTACAGCTACATAGGAGTTTTAACAAACATAAATGCCTTTAAGTATACAAAACTTCTGAAGCAGTTGAAATATTAAATTTCAAATATTAAAAGCTTGTTAAGCTTACCAAAGCTTGTTTCTTTCTATATAAAATATATAAATTTGTTGTACAAAACATTGAGTTTATTTAAAAACTATTTTTCGTAAATTTCTAATAGCCAAATGGAAACTATCAGAGATTTTCCCAATTTGTCGGACAACAAATGTGCCATATCAAATGTCAATTTGAAATGAAACACAATTTGAAACAAAATAAACTGAGAGCAAAAACAGATGAACAACATTTTGATGTAATCGCTCTGTAAATATTGAAGCAAAAATATGAGGCAATATTTGCGAAATAAGTTAACGAGAAATTCAGCCAACAAATTTACTGCGCACATATCAATGCCAAAATTGTAATTTGAGCCGCAGGCAGACAAGACCCAAAAAAATTGACATTTAAAAAAGCGTCGAGTGGCAAATAAGAAAAAATTAAATAAATTTTACATTTTCAGCAGCAAAAAACTCGTACGGAATAAACAAATATTTCTGGTTTAATTTTTTTTTTTTGTCATTTTTTGGTTTACAGTTTTTGGTTTATAGTTTGCAGTGATTGACTGTCTGACTGACTTTGACTTCCTGCCTCATGTATTTTTTATTCGAATTTATTTTGATATATTTTTTTGTGCAGTGACAAATTCGCACTTAGCTGCGGCACTTGTTGAGAATCGTGCACTGCATTTTTCTGGTATTGAATTTCAGCGGCAGGAAGAGAAAACTAAATTTATGGCCAGCCCTTTGGGCAATAAATTGTTGATGTCTTCTGGCAAAGGGCTGCCGCCTATTTGGAAGCTATATTTATTTTCGCATCAAAATACCCTGTAAAATAAAGTGAAAGTAAGCTTGGTCAGGGGTAATAGACAAAGAAAAAAAAAGTGAAATAAAATAAAACATTATAGTATTTTATATATAATTCCACAGCAAGTTCTTTACCCTTTGTGTAAGCTACATTTACAGGATATTTTCTAGTCGAGTTACTGCCTCAAATGCTTTAAAAACTTTTGCGTTTCGCTAGTTTACACGAAAATGAATCGCATTAGTTCTGGCTGAGTGATTTGGAAATTGTTTGGGCATCGCGGGCAGGAGTTGAAGGAGGAAAATGCAGACAGTCAATAAGCGAGCATGTCTGGCAAATGTTGAGGTTTCTTTTAGCCAGTTTAACAGTTTAAAGTGTCGCTAATTTCTGTGCAAATTACACCTGAGTGTGGGTGGTTGTGTGTGTGTGTGGGACTGAGTGTGTCTGCGGCTTTAGCTTTGCTTTGATTGAACTTAATTAAGTTGCGAGTTAAGTTCGGTTTAGAAAGAACAAAAACAAATAAGTAGAAATGCAAAGTCGCTTCATGACAAAACGAGTGAATAACTTGCAGATTAAAATTTAAATTATTTTAGAATGTTTCAAAATCAATTTAAACAACATGTTAGATAAAGTATTTAAGTGAGCAACCGCAGAAACCTCTAAAAAGTTGTTGGTCCACAGAGACAATACAGGAAAACACAGGCGAACAAATTTAAAACCATTAACTGACCAACTTTATGCAAAATTTATGAGCAACATTGACGTGTCCATATACCAGAACTGTCTGACTGTCTGGGAGTCCTTCTATTTGTGTCCTTTAGTGCTGTCATTGGGCTCGACTCGCACAATGTTGGAAATATTGAGGCATTTTAAGGATTTAACGACTGACCGCAGCTCGGCCGAGCTTTGGGCTTGTTTGAATAAACAAAACAAAACAAAACTAAACCAAAACCAAACACAAACAGGATACAAACTAACCGATAAAGCAGGACACTGTCCCTATCCCTATCTCTGTTCCTGTCTCTTTCCCACTGCATTGGGGACACTCTAAATATTTCCAATGTGGCAATACCACGGTGGATGCTCAATGTAAACAGCTTTTGGGGTTGGACCACGAGTAGACTGACATTTTTTGGTTTTAGTCTATGAGTTTGTTGGGCTGCTGACCCATTGCTGTACTTTGGGTCATAGCAATAAACTGTTTAATTTACACATGCACGAACATGTCTGATACAACGGACTACAGGTTTTGACTGCTGTCGAATGCCTTAAATTTTTAACAATGGGAACCATAACAGTCACTGCAAGGACATGCGCCTGAACTGGACTTGCCCCACCCACATAAAATAGAGTTGTTAGTGGGGGCGGTACACAGACATCAATTTAGCTATTTTGACAGCGAATTATGTACATTTTAGAGTAGAAACTTTTCGTTGTTTGACAACTTGTCAACTAGACTTTCAGTGGACTCGCGGAACAAGCTAATTTGACTTAAAAAATAGAACAATAAACTTGAAGTTAAAATTATTGGAACTTATAACAAGTTGAGTAATAGAGGAAATTAATCATGGGCTTATAAAAAAAATACTTTTTCTTGATAAGTGCTTGAACTAATTTCTTATCACGTTTTTACCGTTTTTGCCTCGTTTGGCAATCAAATTAACAGCTAAATGCTAACTAAGGGTCATCTGGCAAACTGCAAACCAATCAAAAATTAATCAATACACCCGCATAAATGTCTGGCCATACATATAAACTACAGTGGGCAGTGGAATGGGAATGGAAAACTGGAAACTGGAAACTGATAACTGGGCAGTGGAAACCGATTTGAATAAAAGCGGCCGCAAATAAATCGAACGCAGGTAAACCAAATGGGTAAACCCATAGTTCAAAACATTTTGTGGTAAATGCAAATTTATTGCAACAAAAAAAAAAAAAAAAACGAAATTTGCGTACGAATCGAACTGCGAATCGAATGCAGAGTCAAATTCAGTTGAAGTCGTTGCCACAACCACAATTCGCATGCATGTAAAATATGCTAAAAGTAAATCCAACTTGAATTAATGGACAGCAATCTTTGGCCAAATCTTATGCATTTTCAAATGCAAACACACACACACACTGTACACACAGGCAAAGGGGGGAAGGATTGAAAAAAGTAAAAACCATTTGCATAACGGCAGCTAGGGATGGGGGAAGGAAGACCACAAGAGACCAAAAGACCGAATCCAAACGGACTGAAACTGAAGCGATCCATGGCACAATTTATGCAAATTCAATCGCAAAGTTTAGCCGCACTTTTGGTTGCGTTTTATGATGGCTTACATACGTGAGCTGCAAGTGTTGGCCATGTGAATGGGTTTGGTATGGGATTGGGTCTAGCAGAGGGGGAGGGACTGGCACTGGCACTGGGAATGTCAATGGAAATCACAATAGAAATGGATGGGAGCACATTACTCCGCATTGAGTATAACTTATGTAATGGCCATGGAATTGTGGTCAAAATGCTGTTCCCAATGGGCCAACGAGGGTGTCTGCTAGTTTGTCATGGATAACGGAATTTATAGAGTAGCAAGGAAGAAAATTCAAAGGAAGCTAACTGAAAAATTGTTTGCAATTGCATTTTTCTTTGACTTTCGCTTTTCAGTGGAATTTTTCTTTTAGGTTTTATAAAATACTGCAAGACCTGCTTTGAATTAATAACATGTATATTTTTGTTTGGGCTCTGGCAACTCATTTGGCTTACACTGATTACACTTCAATGCCACTCGAATATAATCCAATTTCAGAGTTCTACTTATGACACATTCTGAGGGCGATATGTCTTCGGGCTACAAAACTCGGTAGACCGCACAAAAGTCATTCAGATGTTGCTTAACATTCAATTGCCTTCAATTCACAGCACACTCACATTTACATTCACACTCACATTCGCAGACTAAGAATCAGACGTAGCCACCACAGACGACACAAAGTTCACAAATCAGAAGACACTCCCACACAAAAGTTTCGCATCACAACAAAACAGCTCCACATTCATTCAGACATATTTATAAAGCTTCCATATATGTGTAAATACTTTATATGTATGTACACATGTGTGCAGTATTATGTTGATAACTTGACATACTTATGCAGAGTCACTGGCTGATAATCACAACTAATGCGACTGCTTTTCCGACTGCCTTAGTTACGCTTTTCTTTCAGCCAAGTACTGCAAAAATCAGGTAAAGTGCGCACTTCAAAGCGTAAAGAAAACTTAGATAAAGAAAGAAATAAAAACAAGTAAGAAAGGCTACAGTCGATCGAGCCGACTGTAAAAGACCCCGTACTCCCATTGTATTGCATTTTATTTAAATTAAAATTTTCAAATGAAATTTAAAAAATTAAAATTTAATATTTACATTTTGAATTAAAATTATAAAATAAATAAATTAGCAACTGTCATCGTCAGCACTCGAACCCGCGATCCATGCGAAGGTTCCACATTGCGCCGCAACTCTATCAGTTGCACCACACTCCTCTTCTATCATTCTTCCGATTATTTGCATATATGTATGTGCACACATACATATGTGTGTATGTATAGCATTGGTCGGCGCGGCCAGCGGCTCCGGGCAGCGCTGCCGCCAGCAGGTAGAGAAAACGTTTGAACATATGTTTGTATGTTTCTGTGTTTGTTTGTATGTGTTGCGCGCATGCAGTGATTTTGCTTTAAAATAACTTCGACTTTGAACCGTAATTTCTCTGTTGTTTGACATAGGATTTTGATGCCACTTTCAGGAAAGTTAGAAATAGTAATTCTCTAAGCGTATGTTAAATTACAACACTGTACTATTTGATTTAATGCCTGAAACAAGGCATTGAAGCTGGAGAGTCTTTTATTTCTGATGAGCAAAGGGGGCGTGGCAGCTCAAAATTTTGAATGGCGTTATATTAAGCCTGTCTCTAGGAACCTGTTTACCAAAATTGGTGCTCCTAAGTGCTATAGTTACTGAGATATTCGCCTAAAACAAAAATTTTCTCGAGGTTTGTCTGGTTTTTTGCTCATTGCGGGGGCGGTAGGGGGCGTGGCAACAATTTGAAATAAACTTGATCTGCTTGACATAATAACGGACTTTCATTGTGAATTTCATGGTTCTAGCTTTTGTAGTTTAAAAGATCCAGGTGTTCATACGGACAGACGGACAGACGGACAGACGGACATGGCTATATCGACTCGGCTATTGATGCTGATCAAGAATATATATACTTTATGGGGTCGGCCACGCCTCCTTCTGCCTGTTACGCACATCTCGCTTCTGACAAACTTAATAGACCCCCTTTACTCTTTTTTAAAGAGTACGGGGTCTAAAAATAATATTTAATATAAGTTAAGAAGTTTCTGCTTTAAGTCTTGCAGTGAAATTATTGAATTGCGTAAAAGTTCAAAGGAAAGAAATGGGAGATTGTAAGTTTATGTATAAATAGAGTATAAAGGCATTAAGACAAACTATTAATTAAGAAAGGACTCCTTTTATGAGGCAAAAAGTTACATTTTACAGCTTAGAATTCTATAAATATAGAAAAATTACTTTCGTTAAGCTATTCATTTGGGTAGTTTACCTTTGCTTTACTTTACTTTATTCACTACTTTATTTAGCTCAAAGTCTGCAGTTACTTTTCCTTTAATTTTGCTTAAAGAGCGATCAGAAAGTGCAATCTTTTAGCCTGATGCTGATGCTGAGATGCTTTCAAACGATTTTCTTTTCGCTTTTTTTGTTTTTTGCACAGTTTGTGCTTCATTCTAATGCCACTTTCGCTGACACTGACATTTGAAAGCATTGCATTGACTGGCTCAGCAGCTAACGACTGCCAATAAGGCTCTGTAGACTAACTCCTACAATGGCTTGAATGGCATTGAAATAGTTGGCAACAAGACCAAAACAACAACAACAACAGCAACAGGAAGAGGAACAGGAACAAGGGCTATAACAAGCAACTGGCAGCAATCTTACACATGATTGGCTTTTCGCCTTCTGCCTTCATGGCGAGGGAAGTTGCAAAAGTCGTTGAATGTGTGCAACTTTGAACAACATGATTATTTCTTGTTTATTGTTATTTTACGCTACCAAAGGCGCAAAAAAAAGAGAACAGAATTTGAAAGGAAGCCGTAAAACTAAACGCAGACAGCGAAACGTCAGCGTAGTTTAAAAACTTGAAATGGGCCCTTAAGATTTGACTTTTGTCTTATCAGGCAACGAGAAACGTTAAAATGTCTGCCAACTTGTGTGGCATTTTAAAGGTTTTTCAATGTTTTTGTTCAATGGGAATTTGAATTTGAGTTTTGGGTTTGAGGGGAAAACATTTGTGGCTACTGTTTCGCCTTATCGCGTTGCCAGACACATTTAATTTTGGAAACATCATAAATCGATTAACATTTAGAAATTCCAGACTTGCAGCAGCATCATTAACAGCCGCAAAACTTTCAGACAGCCATTAGACCCTTCTCAAATTTGATTTTTCTGGTCTTGGTCTGTTTGGTCTTTTTGTATTTTGCCTGTTTTGGTTTTGGTTTTCCAAATGAAAGCCCGAGGCGCTAATTTGACTTTTTGCTGTAAGTGTACCTACCGTCTGACAGTGAACGGGTTTCATAGCCTGCATACGACAGCTTTTCACAGCAATGGGATCTTGAGTCTCTCGAATCGGCAAACATTTCAATGTCTGTCTGTCATATTTGACATTTTGCGCTAATGCATTTGAATATCCGTTCTTAAACTGGGTTAACACTGATACTGTATATCATCGTCAGTCAGTCAGTTAGTCAGTCAGTTTCTTGTCTTTGGTTTCTGCGCCTCAAGTGATTTGCGCTTGTAATAAATAGTTAAAGTTTCTTGGCACAAAAGGCGTTGCGTTTGCGGCTGATTTGGTTTCAGGCGCTTTTCCGACTCGACGTTTTTCCCCCACCCCAACTACTCTTTCCATCATTTGGCTGTCAGTGGCAACAGTTAAAAAGTCTCTCACTCGTTTGCTTGCAATACAATTTGCCTGAAGCTGAGACAACATTAATCTGCGCATCATTAAGTCGACTTGAAGTGCTACGAGAAGATTGTCTATTTCTTCTCTGTTTTCTTTTCTTTTTTTTGTGGAATTGTTTACCCATTTGAAGGCTGCGTGTGAGGATCGAAGTGTGGGCTTGAACTTAGTGGGAAATGTGATAGCTGGCAGTTTGAGAAATGTGCACAAGTAGGTTGAGAAATATTGCAAAATTCAAGGCATTGATTCTTGCTAAAACTAGCCATAAGCCAAGCTAACTCTTACACCACATATTTGTTATAATATTTCCCACACTTTTATCATTGATTGTGCATGTCAAAACATGTCACACCCGGCAACGCCCACACGACTTTGATTCCATTTGAAATTTATGTAGATTTCATTTCAAAATATAAACATAATTTATGCAAATCACTTGAAAACTATTCAAACTCACTTTTCTGTATCGCAGCGACAAATCGATTTATGCAGCACCTGTCGATAAACAGCCACAACAACCACAACAGAGACCACAACATATGGCAGACATACCTGAAACGATAAGAAAACCAATTAAATTAGAATTATGCAAGGCAATTAATTTTTATGTGTTTTTATTTTGAGTTAGGACTGCTTTTAATAATTTTACAGCTAGCCTAAAAGTGAGCAGAGCTCACGAGGCGTATGAGTAATGTCGTTTGCATTGTAGAGCATCGAAACAGCGTGAATTTGTTGAATATTTAAGCCAAATGGGTTCGGGATGCATGTGAGGACCACCAGCTGTGAGACACCACATATGGCACATAAATTTGCTGGCCCAAATGTTCAGCTCATTTGCATGACAAAGTTGGCCAAAAACACACCGCATGCTTACAGCTCACAACTAACAGCTAGCAGCTGAAACAGCCATGCCCCAAAATGCCCATTGTGGGCGTGTTAATTATCTACTAATGTTGCCTGTTTAAAGCACAGCAATGGCTCTGAACTTTGACATACATGTTATGTATATGTACAAGTATCTGTAATGCACTCAAACATTAGACATGGACGCGCCCATATGGTCTCCATTTGTGGCTTTGCTCGGGGACTTTGTCTCTGACTCCGACTCCAAGTTTGAGTCCAACTTCGAGTCCAACTGTCACTGTTCCCGTAGCTTTGCGCACCAATATTAATGATCTGACATTGGGGGCGCAGCTTAAGGCGTTGGAGAGCTTGGAGACAGGGAGAGGAGTGGGAGTGGGAGCAGAGAATTAGAGGGGAGCACAAAGTCTGCCTAATTGATTTTCTGTGGCCCTTTTCAACCGGCTGCCAAACAGTTGCGGGAGGTCGTCAGATAATGAGCCACGATGAGTGCCTCAAGAGTGAGAGAGAGTAACACATTTGAAGTTGCACAAGACATTGTGTCATTAGCGCCAACATATTGGCCACGTTTTGTAATTACACATGTTATTTGACCCATAATTACGAGGCCAAATCTTGCTTCGATTTGCTCTGCCCATAAATGAAAGCAAAAGCCACTAAATGACAGCTAAAAGCAGTGAGATGAATAAAGAAGAATAAATAAAAGATGGCAAACTTGGGCATTGCATTTTTGAAGCAAAAATTTAAGTATGATCAACTTAAACCTGTCTTAAAAGCATATACTAAAGTCAATTCAACCTTTGATTGTTTTATTTACTGTACCTTAACTTAATTCGCCCTACTAAACCTGTGACAATCTTGAATCTGAAATGACTGCACTTCAAACCCTTTTGTCTTATTTATTTTCATTCATTTCCATTAAGTCACAGCTTGAGAAACTACTTTAAAAATCTGTAAGTTTCCCTTCATATGTGCTTAGCCCATGGGCGCCCAAAAAGACATTCGAGTGCCACCATAAAAGAAAACTCAGCCATAATTTTGATGCTATCAAAAAAGAGGGAAAATGTTTAAAATAGCTTCATTGGCGCAGTGAAATGTGTCAGGGCCAAGTTTATGAGTTGCTTTTAAGTTTAACAACTTGAATAAGTATTTAGCCAAGACAACTTGACCAACCAAAAGCAGTAAGAGCATCAGCATGTGGTGCTCAGTTGGGTGATGCTTCTTTTACTGATAATGGATAATGAGCAAGGCCATTCACATCTCCGACACTGATAAGCAGAAACTCTAGTACACTTTTTCTCATTACACGTTGATGGGTTTCTTTCTCTTTTACCTCCTCTTCCTCCTCCTCTTTGTCTCTTTTTGCCATTTTGTCGCATTTTCTTTGGCTTGGCTACGCTTATTTCCATTGTCCCTTGGGCTAAAATCGCACATTTTCAGCTCGCAACGCGCTTTGATGACACCAAATTTTCAGAATTTTCCGAGCAGCATACCTTGGCAGAGTCTCTTTTATCCCCGTTAATCTTCATCTCTGTGAAATGCTTACTTGGAGGGTAGAAATAAATGGGGTGACTGCTAACTAGTTAAACTAATCTAGTATTAATCCAGTTGTTAGTTAAGCTTATTAGCAATTTTCCAGTTGATAAATTTTATTTAACTCTGCGAGAAAGTAGCTCGATGACTAGACAGTTTGTTAGTTATTTCAACTACAATTTAATAGTTGAAAAATCTAGAAATTTATCAAGACAGCAGCTCTTTGACCCCAACAACATTGGCCATTGGTCATTGGCCATGCCTGGCATACCAAATGTGGCACTTCAAATGGCCAACTACGAATTGTGGCAACAACATACAACAACAAATGATAACAACAACTAAGACAATTGCATTGCTGGCTTGATACTTGGCCAAAAAAGGTTCAACGCACAGCTGCAACCAACAAAACAAAGGAAACACATTAGAAGAAGTCCAAAGAGTAGCACAGATATATGTATTTAGGAAGCAAAGAGAGGGAGAGAGGTAGGGAGAGTCCCCTACAGAAGCCGTTGGGCAAGCGAGCCAGGCAAAAAAGCCGTCAGCGGGTTCATGGCCAAGTTGGAGAAAACAACTTTGCACGCGGCTTGCAGACGAAAATTGCAGACACGCAGGAAACCAACTCGAAAAATCTATTATTGAAATCTATAAAAGAGCTAAGAACATCGTTCTGTCTATCTCTCTCGCTCTTTTCGGACAGGTCTGCTTAAGAGCTTTAGATACATTTTTAATGTAGCAACAGAGGGAGCAAGGTAGATAGATAGAGATAGAGCGTGGCAACTGCAACTGGCTAACTAACTGGCCAAAAAGGGTCGAGTCAGGTCAGGCCAGATTGTACGATAACAGCAAAAGTAACAACAACCATCGATTGGGAACTATTAAAGTAGCAAATGATGTTTTTTTTTAGGTGTTCAGGGAAGTACTACATAGGGAGTTGTATCTACTGCCAACAAGAGGAAGCACGCGCGTTGAAAATAGATTAAAATGGTAGTTGTGAGTTCAGAGTTGAAAGCAGCAAAACCAAAGCAAATCTTTTAACTTGAAAATAATTTTAAATCTGATAAGGCGGCGAAAATGCATTGAAGCAAAAAGCAAATGTAGAAAAAAACACAGAAAAGCAGACAGTTGTACCGACTGAAAGCAGAGCTTCAAAACCAAAACCAAATCCAAGTCCAGGTCCACATTGCATAGACAGGAATCCATCGAATTGAGCAGCTGCCGCTGTTACAATTTGGCCAACAGACGACGCTGCACTAATGCAGTCGTCGCAAAGGAAATTGATGATGTGGATGAATGAACATTGCGCAAAGTGATTAAGATTACGTTAGAATGATAACGGAACACAAGTAAAGGCAGCAGCAACAGCAGCAGCAGCATAGACAGAGTACACAATAAATCGAAGCAAGTCGAATCCAATGAAATTGCATTAAAAAAATATTGAGTGGGTCGTAGACAAGAAGCAGAAGAGATGAGAGTGCTCCAAGACGGCGACTGGACCCAAGACATGCTCCAATGAGCTTCAAATACGCAAATGTTTAGTACAAATATAAATATATATATTTACTCAGTTGCTTTTTAGCTGAAAATTTGAGGAAATGGAAGCGGTAAAACGATTTTAGTAGTTGAGATAGCAGTTAAATGCCAAATAAGTTGAAGAAATTTACTTGGCTTAAAAACTAGTCAGCACTTAAATTTTGATTAGTCAATAAAGGTAAAGTAAGTAAATCTTAGTGGTAGTTTAATGGCTCAAGAGCTCATGATTAGCTCATTTAAGTTATCATAAATCCACAAAACTTCTATATAAATTTTTATAAAAGCCACAACCTTGATTTAAATAGACTGATAAATCAGAGAATTAACATATGAATGCCGCGTGCTGAATGTGACTGTGACTTTCAGTCTTTATACGCGTTGAGCTAATCCTAAGCGTATTGATTATGGCAACCAAATTGTATTGTTCATGGATTACTATCAAGTCATATCATTTTACGCTCTTCAAGGCCCCTTTTTATCCCACTCGAATAACCTACACATTTTGTATATCTTATGGATAGCAAGAGTTTAACAATACCCGCAGCATAAAATATCTTTGCAGCATCTTTGCGGCTTTTAGCTTAAGCGATTTCCCGTGAAAATCTTTTGGCGCATAAATGCATACGAAAACTGTAGGGGGAAATGCGACTCATCCCAGGGCAAAACAACATTAAATTTCCAACACTTGAAGTGTCGATTTCAAGAAAGCCAATCAAAGAGGCAGCAGAATCCTCTTTGCTCCATTACATATGCAGAAGTCGAACTAAAGATGCCCAAGGAGAGACCCACATCAATAGTTGCTATCATTTCTGCATAAAACGAGTGAGTGAGTGAATGACTGACTGACTGACTGACAGGACTTTGTGCTTGGAATCTGCTTTTTTTTTCGTGTGTGTATTTGTGCGCATTTTATGCACTTTTAGTTAACGTAAATTCAGTCTCTTTCTTAGCTAGTACGTAGATATATTTAACACTTGACTGCATCGACTTGACACCTAACAAGTTGTAGCTGCTCCTCTGATCTCCGCTGTGTGCCCAGCAGCCATTGTATGGTCAACCAACTGACAGGCAATCAACACAAATCGATCAACTCTGACGTTGTCTCTTCTGAAGAGGGAAAGGGGGTGAAACGGGGCCAATTTAGGTACAGTGTTGACTCCCAAAGCGGTCGCCACAGAGTGACAAACATACAGCGCTGCCAGGCAGTGCACATTGGACATTGGACAGGGGACAGGGGACAGGGGACAAACGACAACCGACATCAGACATGGAACATTGAGCTTGCAAATCAAATAAATCAGCGTAAATTGCATGTGAAATTAATGCAAAGCACACGATGCTTTTAAGAAAGGGTTCGTTATACGAGAGTGTTCTCTGTGCTCTTCATTTCCCGCATTTAACGTACGTCAATCGAGTTGAAATTTCTTTAGTAATAAGTCCTTCCAATGACCGCAACTTTAGTTTTTAAGTGCCTACAAAATAAGTTGAAATTGTTTGTCTTTGGGGTATGCTGAGTCTTAGTTGCTCTTTGAATTTATTAACATTTTTTTTTTTAACTTTTGTCTGCCTTTGAGCGCATTCAATATTCGTTTAAACTTTCAGCTTTTCACCATCAAAATTTTTAATTATTTTCGCTGCATCAGTGAGTGAAAAAAAAAAGATGAAAAATGTAAAACAATTTATTGCATGCTGCATTTTTTGGAGCTGATTGTTGCGTGCAACATGTTGCAAGCTGTCTGGCGTTGCTTAATTTATTGTTTGCTCTCGCAAAAATGCTAATAAACATGTTTATTATGCGGCAACGGCTAACAACAAGTGGAAAAGGCAAACTGCGTACGGAAAAAGGGAAAATTCCTTTTGCAGCACAACAGAAAAATCCATAATTTAATATGAACTTTATTTTTTTGTTGCTTACAATTTTGTTCACTGCTTTTGCCTTTTGTGTCCTTTGGTAGGAAAAAAGAGAAAAAAACGAAGTAAATTCCCGTATTGTCGTATTTAAACGGCCTGCGTATATTTCATTGGAATTTTGATGAAATTTATATGCGTACGTGCTCAAAATTATCCAACCGATCAATCCTTTTGGGCGTCTGTTGCCACTCCACCCCTCTACCAGCTACCACCTGTCCCCTTTGCCCACTCCTACGAGCTCCTTACGTGCGTTACAAATGCGCTGCTTAAATTAGACTTTAAATTGGCTAAAAATGCGGCGTAGCGAAAACGCGACGTGAACCGCGAAGACACTGACCATCTTTGGTATAGCATCTCTTGGCCAGCTCAACAAGCCAAGCAGCCAAACGGCCAAAAGAGCCAACAGAGCCAACAGAGCCAACTTGCCGCCTATGTGGATCGATCGTTGAATGGCTCATTGACTTTTGGTATGCGCCAACATTTTTTTTAGAGTTTTTTGCTCACGTACATCTAGTTTTGTTGCCAGTCTTCGACTCTTTGATTTCTTTGGTCTGTCCTTAGCATTTAGCTACTAACTGATTAATGTGCTGGCCGTAGTGTTTTGGCCAATCATAAAAAGACTTTTGGTTAGAGCAAGAGACAGCCTTTCAAATTTGTAAATAGTTTTGGGCATGTACTGGAAATTGTTATTCACTCGCTAGATTTTCTCTCAGTTTCCCCCCAATTAAAGCTAAACACAAGTATTCTGTAGTTATAAGGAAAACTTTAGTGAAATTCAAACATTTTCCACACACTTTTGTTGTGGGTCTGCCAACAACACAGTTCTCCTTGGTTGCTTTTTGTGTCTCGCATATTTTAATTTATGACTAGAAATTTATTTAAATTAGGAACTCATTAGTTGGCAACGCCGCCGTCTGTGTGTTTTGCCGGCATTGCTCTGACTGTGCCACCCTCAGCCCCCTCTAGTGGCGCACTCTACCTTTGTCACTGCCGCGGAGCCTTTTCTCTCCCTTTCTCTTTCCTTCTCCCTCTTCGAGTTTATTTCTGAACGTCTTTTTGGCGTTGCTAGCGCCAGTTTATTACACCAGCAAAGTAGCCAAATTGAGTAAGTGGCTGCAATTGAGTCATGTGGCGGCATAAATAAAATAAGCCAGAAACTCTAGTGACATACAATTTATAAGCTGGTGCCACACGTGCCACAGAGCATGTATTTGCAGTGCACTACAAAAAGAATTTACCCCAAGAAAACCCAATCAAACATGTCATAAATAAAATTACAGAAGCTCAATTTGTACAGGAACAAAAATTGGTGAAACTGCAGCCTAAACAAACACTTTTCCCAAGCAAAGCCAAAAAGGGAAACGAAGATGGGAAATGCTTGGAAAAAGTTGCATGATAAATTAGCAGACGGCCAATGTTAAAGTGCCCAAATACTAATTTTCAATTCAAATGCAAACAAAATAATGGAAAACAACTGAGAACGAAACGAGGCCTAAACCAAAAAGAAAAAAGCGACCTTAACAAACAAACCAAAAAAAAAGGAGAAAGAAAAAAAGGAAAATGTTAGTGGAAGGAGGAGAAAAGTACAAGAAAACAACACGCAGCCACAGGAAAAGTTTTACAAACCACAAAATTGTAGCGGTTAGTGGGAAATTTGAGCACAACACCCAGAAGCAAAAAGCGTAGGAAAAGTGGGGAGGGGGAAGGGAAACTGCTCGGCTTCTGTCAAGGATACTCTTGTGGCCTGTTTGCCTGTTTGACTTGAGTGTTTGCAATGGCCATAAAAAATTAAGCGCCATTTCAATTGTCATCCAACTTTTAGTTGTTCTAACATCAAATTCAAGAGGGAGAGGGGAGGGGCGGAGGGAGGGAAGAGGGACTTAAAGTGAACCCATTTACTGGGTTTAAAAAACCCAGTCGAACAAATGAAGCAATTTGTAGGCCAGTTGGCCTTAACTTTTCAGCGCAAAGCAGCCAATTCTAGTGGAAACTGCTTACAAGACTTTCGCTGATCGATTGAATGTGTATTGGAAAATCTAAACAACTTTAATTCATGGGCAAATTGACAGCATTTCATTTAAGCATTCATGCCTTGCCTGTATTGTGCAAATGGGAGGCGTGGCGTATGCCGCACGCCGCCTCTTTAGCATTTCAAATGCGCCGACGACGAGGACAATTTAAATTTTCGCGACATCTTTTCAAATTGTTTAGCTATTTTCGGTGCGACGCTGGCGACATTTGTACGGCTTTTCTCGCCAGACAGGGCAGGAGAGAGGGAGGAAGAGGGCAGAGAGAGGGAGAAAAGAGATATGCCTTGCCCCCAGTCACGTGCCGCACGCAATTTGTGGCGGCATGTCTTGCAGCTACCGAAAGAGACAAGGCGTAGAGGGTACTGTGGGGGCGTGGCAACGCAACCGAAAGTATTGCCTGGCAAAAATCTTGTGGCGTACTTATTAAGCCTCATTTATTGTAATATATGGTAATAATAATTTTATTAGATAAATTACCTGCAGGCTGTCGCGTTGAATCCACCAAATGTTGCGGCGGCAACAGCTGCTGCGTGTGGTAGGGGCGTGGCAGGGGCTGTAGACACAGCATAAATTGTAGACGGGTATACTCAAGTGATAAGTGTGCCATTAAGGACAGCATCGTTGATACAAGACGCACATACATAATGTTAAAGTAGCTATAACTAAACTATAGTTGATATATGGCGATTTTAAGCGCTGTTCCAAGACTTCATTGACTTGGCTAATCTCTAATGGCCAGCTACATATGCCAAATTTGGCTAAAACCTAAGCCTTTGCCCTCTGGGCCTCAGTGCCTCGCCTATTTGGGCAAATGGATTACAAAAATTAATAAGAAAATGCATTTTCCAGGCGCTTTTGGCAGGCAGCCTGCCAAAGACGACGGCTTAAGCAGCAGAAAATTAGGCAGACAATGGGAGACTATAACATACAGATGGGCAAAAGGAATAGGAGTAGAAAGAGGGGAATCATGAAGTGGAGCGCTTCAAGCCAAAATAGGCAAACAGAGACGACAGAGCCAGAAAGGAGCCAAAGTTAAATGCTAAAACACAATTATATGTTAACGATTCGAGCGTGTAACAGCAGCAGTAGATGTGTGTGTGTGTGTGTGTGTGTGTGTTTGGCTGTGTGTGTGTGTGTGTAATTTTTCTAGCACAACATACGATTAACTTCAAAGGATGCCTTTGACGGCTGAAACGCGCTCAAGCAAGAAACTAAGCCAAACACGAGCAGCGAGTATAACACAAGTCAGACCAACACAAGTCAAGCAAAGGGATTAGGACGAAACATAGATACCCTGTAAGAGAAGTATAAGTTGAGTGGGAAAGTGTAGAAGTAGCAGATTTCTTGTAGCTGAAGGGACTCAAGAAAATAAGTTTAAAAAGGTTTAGTGTAGGGTGCACATGGTAAAGTTTCTATAAATTATTAGTAAATAAATAAAATGATTACTTAGATTGTCTAACAAATCTAGAATGTAGTCTTAAATGTATAAATTAAACAATTTTTTTGTTTGTCTTATTTACAGGGCATTTGAAGTTCACCTTCAAGCGAAACACAAACTTAATAAGGCACAAAAAGTGAGCGAATTAAGGCAGCCAAGCAGAAGCTAAGTATATATTGTATAATGAGAGCAGCCCCAGTTCCAATCCCATTTTGTATGGCATTGCCCACAGCTTTCTCTGTCTCTGCCTCTGTATCTTGGCTACATGGGCATGTCAATAGGTGACGGAGTCTTCCACAAAAGGTTGGCACGGCCAAAGGCCAAAAGCAGACCACGAGTCTTTAGACCAAACAATAGTTTGTTAAGCATTCATGGACCTTCATTCACCTCCAACATCAACTCCATCGCTAACTCTAGTTCCTGCTGCTCTGACTTGACTTTGACATTCTGGCCGTGTTGCGCTTCCTATGCCAGTTTCAGTTCCAGTTCCAACTCAACTCAACTTTAAGCCGCTTGACTCTCTGTTGGCCACGATAGTTCAGCTTAGATTAGTTGGGTCAATAGCAACATTAAAAGGAAATCAATAAATTATTATGGTTTATTAATAGATAGCCCGACTTGGCTCTGACTCAAGATATGCAACTCGTAAATTGAAAACGGGGCGTTACACACACTGAAAAAAATCTAGTTATAGTTTTGTGTGGGCGTGCTTAGCAGAGTTTATTAATATTTATAGAGATTAGCTCTTTTCTACTGGGATTTATACTTTTTTGGTAACACTGTTAACTCTTTTTGGAAATATGTTGGGAACAGAAACATTCTGTCTTCTTTTTACAAGTTTATTATGTTAATTTTACTAAAGATTTAAGACTTAAAGTCTCTTTATTGCGGATTAATAATTTATGGTGAGAACTTGGCTTTTCCCAAGCTAAAAGAAATAATAAAAAATTTAGTAATAAAAAGCTTATTTATTAAATAGCATTTGTGTCAGTTAAAATAAACTAATAAATGATTAATCTTGAAGCTTAGATTTGAATTGATTACGGAATATTTATTTTTAATTTATTTATAAAAGCCTTTTCTTATTTATTGCTTGTAATTGTGTGCTTTTCTCTCAGTGTATTCACTTTGTTGGCTCCACAACAATAGTGCGATATTCAACAACAATTGAAGCTCAACGGGAGCAAAACAATGCCAACAAAAGGCACAACGGAAACAGAATTGAAGTCAGACCAGCAAAAGGGGGCGGTAGGGGGCGTTACTCAAGCCACAGATCTACAAAGCCGGAAAGTCAAACACACACACACACACACCCACTGTGAAGGAAAGGCAGTCGATGATTTGCCAGCGCTGATTAGAGGATTTGTTAATGCGCTTTTAATACACACAACTTTGCTGTTGTTGTGTTATCGAAATGGTTGTTGTTGTTGTTGTAGCTACCATAATTTGACTCGCCTACTGTCGCCATATCTGAGGCAGTGCATCAACTTCATTATGATGTTCATTATGAGGTACGCAGCGAAAAAGGCAGCGCACAAATAAACGACCCAAACGACAATACAATTAATTATAAAAATTCGCTACAATTTATTTGCGTTGCTTTTGTTATTTATGTACAAAATGTATGAAGAGTTGCCGCCTCCAGTTGCACACAGTTCCCTCTGCCACTCACTGCTGCCCCCTCTGCACTTAAGCCTAATTATGTTCGATTGTTGCCATTGTTCACGCACCTTCCTCTCGTTGGTCCCAACGAGCGACGAGCGACGACTTCGAGGCACGATCGAAATCAGCAGATCAGAAGATCCAAAAAAGCGGCTGCGTTGGAGTCAAAGTCGAGTGGGGAACCCAAATCCCAATTCCCCAACCCCCAACCCAAAACCAAACCAGAATTCATACCTGAACTCAGCTTGAATTTGGCATTGTTTGTTGTGCTGTGTGTGTACTGTGTGTGTGCTGTTGGGTGTGTTGTTTTCGGTTTCCTTTATCGCTGTCGTTGTCGTCGACGGTGTTTAAATTATATGCTTTTAAAAAACGTTTAAGGATTAATTGGATTATATCGTTTTTTTATTATTTTTTTTTGTTCTTGATGGCTTTCCATGATTTTATTTAAATTGATCTTCAGCTAGTTAAAACACTACTAGCAGAACTAAAGCAAACCATAATCTAACTGTAGACAATACTTTTTAACTACCATATAAGTAGTAACTTTTTTTTCTGCTTTTTCCAGTTTTCTAAACAATAAAAGCAAGAGAACATTAAACGGCATACGATTGTTATTTATGGCGCGATATTTAAAGATATAACGAAGGTTTATAACTCAAACAAAAAACCGCAGCAAACTGTAAAAATCAATTACAAGTTTTGGTAAAGAAATGCGGCCCAAAACAGACACTTACCATAAACAATAAAGAGCGGGCCCAAAAGCCAAGAGAAAGGGGAAGAGAGACAGGGTGAGAGAGGAGCATACAGATAGAAATCTTTACGAGCACAACTATTGTGGCCAAAATGCAGCTGGACAAAGGAATGGACCAAAGCTGAAGTCAAAGTCAGAGTTGAGTTTTGGAGTCTGAGACAGAGATAAATATAAAGAAAGAGATAGAGACAGAGACAGATACAGACTCGAGGCCCGCACAGTTTTGATTGCATTTTGATCGACAGGCTAAACAAAAAGTAGAAAACTAACAACAACAACAAAGAAGAAAACGTTAACGATACCCGTTCGTTGCGTTTTTGGGGCCAACTGCTTATGAAATCATAAAAATCATAAAAAGCAACGCTAACAAACCGAAAAAAGCCTGGCCAAAATCATAAGCCTCAGCCGCTTAAAGCGCAGAAAGATGAGACCACAACCAAAAGCCCAGACATGGCCAAGTGGAGGGCGGCATAATCAGATAAAGTTGATGGTCCCGTCCAGCCACAGTAGACACTCGCTAGACGCGCCGAGTGTGGCTTTGGACGACCACAAAGTGGTAAGAGTTTACAGGCAGTGTTCACTGTAACACAACGATTTATGTAGCGACTGTGGCTCGCTTGGCCAATTTTACCTGCTGGCCAAAACTAGCTGAGCCCAATCCAAACCAATCCATCGAATCCAATCCAATGCAATCCATTCAATCCCAACTCAAATCCAATCCCAAATGCCAGTCAAATGATTTGTGCGCATATTTTTGAACGTTTCTGCTTTTTTATACCCAAAGTTTATTCATTTCTCTGGAAAGCAAACGATTCGTTTCATTTCATTTTGAATTTGGTACGCATCGATTTTGAAGATTTTCCGATTTGAATTTAAATTTGCATTTATATTAAGTTTGAGTTTCTCTGGTTAAAGTTTTGTTTGAAAGAGTGAAGGCGTCACGAAATGTAATTGCTGTGATTGATATGATTTTAGTTGTGGCTAGTTGAGCTTACACTCAGTTTAAGCCTTTCACCTGCTCAGCAATGCTGTCAAGAGGTTTAAGAATCGACAGAAAGACAGAGAGACCGACTGATATGACATGTTGAGCGGTATATAAATCAAGCAAGTGTTAGATCTTCAAACCAAGTAGGGAAAGAAAGGCAGGGAGTTAGAGGTAGTAGTGTGCATATACATATACATTTTACTTTTATCATTTCGGGAAATCTACTTTAGCTACGTGCGGTAATTTTTTATGGGCCCGTGTGCGTTGATCCTCATCAGCGTCAGACGTCTTCAAATTGGCATTGTAATCGACATCTTCGGAGCTGCAAGCTATAACGAAATCTGAGCTACAGACAGAGAGACAGTCAAGACACTGGCAGAAACTGAAACCAACTCATCCTTCTTCTCATGCTCATCTGCCCACGGCTCTCTCTCAGTCTTATCAAAGTTTAATAATCTGACATTTTGAGTTTAAATGAGTCGTCGTGGATGATTCTTTTGGCTTTGGTGTAGTGTGTAGTCCCTGCTCAATGGGTTTGCATTTAATAAAGCACTTTATGCCGTTGATCTGACTTCAGTTTGACACTTTTGTGTGGTTGCATTTTGCTCGACTGAGTGACAGACAGACAGATCGGATTGCTCCGCTTTTCTGCTGTACACAAGTGTCAATCAATGGACCTCTAAATGTCGCCCACCAAGGAAATGGGTCTCATCTGGCTGTCGAGGGCGTTGTATAAAGTCAATTATGGGTCATATGCTCAGTTAATGCACTTAATGCTTTACAGCTCGACGAGTGACAAATAAAATGTGAAAAATAGAAACGGAAACCAGTCTGAGACAGACTGAACTTTAAGATAATTATACAAAGTTTTATAAACTTGAATATTGGCATAATTTTAGAGTCTTTTACTTTCTCTGACGCAGGAAGAAAGAAACTCACGTCATGTGAGACCTTAAGCTAAATGCCATGTAATGAAATATGTAAATGAATTTATATTATAATACACAAGGGTACACCTACCACTCAACTGGCTGAAATAATCAAAACAAGCCTATAATTTGTTTTAACAAGTGAAACGCCCCAAGTTTTATAATTTGAGTTCCCCTACCCCCCCTCTCTACGTGTATTGAAATGAAGCGCCAGCAGAAAACTGAGTTAAGTATAGAAAAAATTCAAAAATTCATGTTTTGGGGAGACTTGTTCTTCGCAGAGTTCACCCTCAAATGAAGCGAAGGCGTCGACGGTGCAGAAATTGGTGCAGACAATTTGCATTATGGCTCCAATGGCTTTGAAGTGTTTCCCAGAATTGACGGCTTTTCCCGGTACAAGACAGACACCAAATGGCTGTGAAGGCAACGCATTTTCTTTTTGGCTTTTCATTTACCAGCAGGCGGCAAATTCTTGGCATTCTTTTATTACTTAATTTACCTGCAAGACAGCCTTAACTGGCTTGTAATTGTGGCCATGTAGTAAACTTGGCTTTAACAGCAGAGCTGTCTAATGAAGGACTCTCTAGACTAGAGTCTAGACGGCTTGGCTTAATCTAATACGTGTGCCAATAAAAGGACTTTATCTCAGTTACTAATTGCAATTAACGTTATTACAATAATTGTTTTTCATGCCAACTTATGTAACAATACGACTGCAAAAAGCAATAAAAATTATTTCAATTAAAATGTTGCAAAAATATATCTTTATTTATTTACGCAACTCTATTAAATCGCCATAGAAACTATACAAGTTGACTATGTGCAAAAAAAGTCAAATTAAATACCAGACTGCATATAAAAAATACTCAGCTGGCTCAAAAGCGTATCAGCAAGAAGAGTGGCAAAAAAGAAAAACAAAAAAAAAAATAAAATAATAACGTAACGGAAACCCTGAACAGCTTCATTTAAATGGCACGCAAGGGAGTCCTGTACACTGCTCTCCATTTTGCATTTCCCATTTTCCAGTTTCCATTTTTCAGTTTCCATTTCCCCCAGTTTAAGTCCTGTTGCCAGACAAAACACATAATGAAAAAACTTCACACACACACACACACACTTACTCAGAAAATACCAACAAATGTCGAGCGCGTATTAAATAGTTGCCATTTTTTTGCTGCTCTTTTTTTTGTCTCGGCTGCTTCACACTTTCAATCCCTCTCGCTCTCTCTTTCTCTCTTTCTCTTCCAGTCCCCCTGCCTGTCTCCCTGTCTGAGCCTTGGGGGCCTTTGTTCCGCTGCTCTACGTGTTCGGCTCATAGAAGTAAATAATTTTCAGGTTCAAGTGGCATATAATTTTTTTTTCCTACCCCGCGATTCGACAAATTGCACCCAAGACCATCCAATGGCATTTTGGGTACGGGGGGTTGTGGTGCCCATATAAATAACGCCATTAAACATGTTCGGCATTGGGCTACAACTGCTCTCTTCCTGCCCCTGCTGCTCCCTTACTACCAATTCCTGTTCCATTTTTATCAGCCGCCCTTTTCAAGTTTCTAAACAACATTGTGTGAGCGATTTTTTCTATGCTTCTATTTCGGCCCTGTACTCGAGATATCACAAGGTCCTGGCCATGTCCTGGCTCTATTCTTGGTCCAGAAGCTGCTTCTGGCTGCATTCATGTCTGCCATATATCAAACGGCCCCGGCTCATGTGTCTGAGCCCTGTCGTGCGGTTTGCCTGGCTGCCTGACTGCCAGCCTGTTTAGTGTCGGTGTCCTTTCTTCATAGCCCAAATCCCTTACCCTGTTCCCTGGTTTCCTGCTCCCCAACTGGGCTTAATTGCCAAATGTGTTTAGGTGTGGTTTTCAGCCATGTGCCACAGCACTCAGAGTACTGAACAACAGCAGCGTGTACCTCACACCTCTGCCACTTTTTTTGTAGGAGAATTAAAAGTGCGCATTTAGGTATTGCGTATAATTGGAGTGAGGAAACAACACGATTCTGACTTCTCTATTGCTTTCGATGGGCTGCCAAACTGAATTCTCATTCGACACAACAGACAGACAAATTTGCATGAGAAGCTCGAAGCTTTTGAAGTTCTATGGCTGTCATTTGATAAGTTTCTTTTAGGAAAAGAATAAAAGGTATTAAAATAGAAGACGCTACTTTTTTAATAGGAGAAAATAGTAGTCATTGATAAGGTGCTCTGCTGAAGGATATTGAAGAACATTTAAAGGGAAGAAACTAATTTAAAAAAATATATTTTGATTTTTTAAGAGTCTATATAGGCTTTCTAAGAACTTAAACATGCTTATGTAAAATAAAATATTAAATTAGAGTAGAATGATAAGAGTAAATAAACCATTTTAAATATTTAAAACTGTGTAAACTGTCCCACTCCAATTTATACCAATTCATACCACAAAACCCCCAAAATACATTAACAGAAAGGAATTGCTTTATTTACAAGCCAAAGTTTGACACCTGAACAGTTTAGTTTTAGTAACTTGTAGTAGAAAATTGAAAACGCTTTGGCAATAAATGCACAACTAATTGATTTATCATGTACAACGGGTCAGCTGGTGACCACTAAGTGGCAGAAAACGGAAAACAAGCTAAAAACCACAGGAATTGGCAAGTGGTAAATGTCAAAAAAAAAACAGGTGAATTAAAAAACAACTAAAAGCAAAGTCAACAAAAAAAGGCAGGAAAAACAAAGCAAATAAAATGTGCAAAAGCAAGTGACGTGATAAACGCGACAATTTCGTGTTATAAACAAATTAATCGAGAGAATTGCATAAAATTAAAGGCGAAAAGCAGGTTAGAAAGGGATGGCTATAAAAAACTATATAAAACAGAGGGAGAGAGAACAACAAGTAGCCGTTAGCCGTAATAAATGATTAAATAAGCGTAATTATCACCTTTATGCTGCGACTGAGACGCAGACGTTGACGTGACTACAATGGCGGCCGGGCGGAAGAGGCGAAAGCAAGATGGCGACACGCAATTGTAATACACTTCCTCTACATCCTCTGCTGCCTCACACTCGCTCTCTCTCTCACTCTGCTCGCATCTCAGCTTTATCTCTATCTCATTTTTCGTGTGCGCGACATTAAAACAAATTTTATTACTTTAATTACTTTATTTACATTTCGCCAAATGGCGACATTAACGTCATATATTAAACAGGAAGCGAGTGCCAGCAAAAAGGACACGCCATCCAAAGCGGAAGTCAACAACGGCACGCAAAAATTATAGGACTCCTAGCAAACTGATGGCCTAAAGCATACCCTTTAAGCAGATTTAGTAGAGAATTTCTATAAAATAGAGTCCACTACGTATACCCCTTGTAGCTATGCTTGCTAATCACAGGGTATAAAAAGGATCCGACACTAAATTCACTTCGCTTAAGGGAATAAAAGTGTAGAAAATTCTTCTCTCTGTGTGTGTTTGTGTGGGCGTGGCTCATGGGCAATTGTCGTCGTGATGAGCGGAGTCATGCAATGTGTTAAAGTTGCCAGAAAATAAAGATATGAGCGGGGATTTCGGTGTAGCAAGTTGACAGTTGGTAGTAGGAGAGCCTAATATGTCCTTGTAACGGTACATTAACATAGTCATAATTTAATTAAAGCGTTGAGCTTGCTGCTTGTTGTCGAAACCAATGCTAATGACAGACTGGATATCAGTTTGATAAGGTAGCTACCAAAAATTACATATAATTAGAGGCTTAATTAAATGTTTGTTTATCTGAAATATAAACTGATTTCAAGTAGAAGTACTTTTTGGGAGTTTTTATTAGTTACTTGTAAATATTACCTACTCATTTTAAGCTGACTCGACTTAATTGACTTAGGTTTATGTTTTAAAATTCAATTTCCTTAATTCGAAAGCTCTACAGCCCCTTAAATGGTCCTACATTTTTGATAAACTCAAAATTGTTGACTATGCTTTAATACAGCTAATCATCCAGTTGAAGTTGAATAAATATTTAAACATATATTCGGCCTTTCTGCGCTTCAATGCCTCAATTAGGCCAAAATACAAGTCATTAAGAATAAGTTCTGGGTAAATCCAAATTGATGGAAATGAAAGCTATATCGAATAAATTGGAGCAGAAGGAAGAAGGGAATAAAATACAGGATAACAGAGAAGCAACGATTAGAATCGTGTTGGAAAATGGCAACGCATGAAAATTAATCGATTGCATGTATAAGCAAACGATGACGAGGTGCGATTATGCCAAATAAATAAGAGAAGAAGAGGAAGAGAAAGAAAAGCACAAAGAGAGAGAGGGGAAGAGTGGGCAGCATAAGCAAAACTACCAATTAGACACACGCACGATGCAAACGCGTTTTAAATGCGCTTTTAAAGACCATTACCAAGACATCCACTTGCCTTAACTTGGCTCAGATGAGTATAAACATGATAATGTTGATGATGATGACCCAAAAACCAGGTGGCAAAGCTTTTTGTTTGCAACAGCAAATTAGTTGCCACTTTTCCTCTCAGTCTTCACTCTCCACTCTCCATTAGCTTGAGACAACAGCTTCTCTTTGATGTTTTATTGATGATTTTGATGATTAGACAGAGCTGGAAACCTGGCAAACTCTTTTAGCTGATTTTTCTGCCATTTTTCTGACTGCAAGGCAAATACTTTTGCCCCCACGCTCTGTGTTTAACCAGCTTTCAGCAGCATCATCAACTTGCTTTAATTAGTATTTAATATTTGCATGGTCAGAGAAAGAGAAAAAGAAACAGGAAGAGTGAAAGAGAGAGAGGGAGAGATACTAATCATAGCGTAATGAGTGTGAGAATGTTTGAAGGAAGGAAAACCAGCAATAATAGAGTTAGAAAAACCATTTAAACTGCTTTTAATTCAATTCCCATTTAAACTCTGTTCTCTTTAATGCTAAACCAAAGAATGCCAATTAATTGACCGCCAAAGAGAGTACGTCGCCTCTCTTAATCGAGTCAATTTTGCGGCAATTAATAAACATTTGGAGTTGGTAAAAACTGCAATGCTACCAACTCTCACACCAAAAAGCAAACAAGACACGTTAATTGGGCACAAACATTTGTATAAAATCGTTGTCATCATGATGTGTTTTCATCAGCGGCTTTTCGGGCGTCAAAATGGATGGAAATTCAACACTTGACAAGCTTATGAATTTTTCATGGGTAAATTTTTGGTTTTTCAATGAAACCAGCGACGACTAAATGGAAATATATGTTCGAAATCGAATTGAATCATTTGAGACTGAATTGGGGGATTGGTTTGCGAATTGCCATTACCATATGTTGTCATCTGGCGATTTCAGATTTTTGCATGTTTCTGGCATTTAATTGCGCGTATTTCAGTTGTTGTTGTTGTTGTTGTTGTTGTTGTTGTCATAGCACTGCCGCAATTTTCAATTAAAATTTATGAATTGATTGCCAAATGGAAGGCACCAAAAAATCTCCCATCTGTGAGAATTTCCTACCCGTTTTATCCGTATTTCCCTCAGTGCGCATAAATTATGGAAATTCATAAACGCCAAAAAATGCCCAAGCGAAAACTCTGACGTCAACGGTGAGAGTGGGAGTGGGAGTGGGGGGGGTGGAAAACAGAATTTTCCAATGCATTCAACAAATATTTTCGCATAAATATTTGTTGCTGTTATTTGGCATTGTTAAATGCATAAATATTTAGCAACATTTCAGGGCACTACATTCCCTCGTTTCCCCACATTTCCCCCACATTTTCGGTTGCAATTTTCAATTAACAATTATCTTGCATTCATTGCACTGCAGTAGAGAGTGGGGGAGGGAAAGGGTGTGAGTGGATTGGGTAGCTGGCCCCGACCATTTATTGACTGTTTTGGGGCTGCTTCTGACATCGGGCTAAATTGAAATGTAATTGTTTTGCTGGCCAAAATCGTAGCCAGATACGTATGAAATGGCATGCCAACTCTTTCATTTTGCCAGTTTATTTAACTGGCATTTGCCAGACCTACTCCATACCACTGTGTTAATGATGCAGCCACAAAATGCCGTTAGCATATGCTGCCACTCCCACGGGATTGTCTGTCTACCATAACGCCCAGTTACGGTAACACATCAAAGCGCGCTTTCAAACTCAAAAACATATTCAAAAATGCCAAGATTTACATATATGAATTTCCATTGATTACATGTCGCCTGTGGTCTATTAAAGGTTTGCTAGGGGACTCTATAAAAATTATTATAAAGCTCGAAGGGTAAGTTTTGAATACTTGTAAATATATTTAACTTACGCTTTTATCTTGTAGTTAAGGGTAACTTGTAGGTTAAACTGCTTACCTGAAATGATAAGAATTTGGTAGAATTTTAGCTAAGTTTAGTGCATAAATGATTTAAAAAGGCATTAAAAGACCACTTCATATTGGTAGCACCCAACTAGCAGCTGTTACTCTATGTGGAACCCTTAACACTGCCCCTTATCCATCAAAAAACACTCCCTTTTCTAGAATTTATTCAGCTGCATGGAATGCTAGAAATGCATTTAAGTATCGCACCTAATTTCAATTAAAGTGCCAGAAAACAGAGCGGAAAACTAAACTAAAATAAAAGGAAAATGAATTGAAAATGGAAAACGTATGAGGGAAAAGCGAAATAAATACAAATATGGGTAATTTGTAATTTTTAGGTATTTCGTTAGCTGCCGACAAAGTGAAAATGTAGCAATATTTCAACTCACCCACACGAGTAGGGACTCGAGTTGAGTCGAGTAGAGTCGAGTCGACTCGACTGTAATGCTTCCAGGTGAGTGCACATTATTCATTACTAAGCAACCCCTGCACCCACTCCCTTTCCGACACCCCTTGACACCCTTTAGCCACCCTGAAGCCAACAGGACTCGTTTTGTGCTTAGGCGCGCCGTGTTGATGTGCATGTTATTATCCATTATATGCCACAAAAAGGAACCCTCTACACACACACACCAACACACACTCCCACACATACATGTGACTTTGCCCGTGGCTGAGCATTTTTTCTAGCCATTTGTTGTTGCTGTTGCTCAAAGTTGCCTTTTTAAGTATTATTAATTGTGTGCCATGTTTGTTCTTGCCACAGGATATGTGTGCATAAATATGGTAGGAGCTAAAGGGACAGACACAGGAATAGAGCAAAGCTGTAACTGTTACTGTTTGCAGTCACTGTAGCTGTAACTGTAACTGAGCGGCTTTTGCTGTGACTCGAGCTTATTTGTCTACTGTCGTGAAGCATTATGATAAAAATCTAATTTAGAAATTCATATTTTGTTTACCTTTGAGGCACACAATATGCGACAGTGACTCCAAGCAGTGCTTGTACACCCATCCACCTACACACATATATGTATATAGATTTAAGTAACTGTTATGCTATTTTCTGCCTCACTGCGCTAATTTCGACTGCCTAATTTGCCAGAAAATGATCCAACAGAGGCGTTTGTGGCAATGGGGGAAAACTTTTAGTTAACCTTAACATTGGCGCTTATTAAACGGTACAACTGTGCACCCTTTGGGCCTTAACCCTGCACACTTCTATTGCTTAAGCTCCTCTGATTATTCAGTGAGTAGTTTCAACTCCCCTTTGGCTCACCTGCAATTGGAATTGCAGCAATGTCATGTGCAGTTGCCTGCCACGCCCACAACGCCACCAAAATTGAACTTTTTAGCCGCGAAAGCCAAGAAACGAATGTCAGTAAAGTGCATTCCTCTGGGCCAAAAACCAATGCGAGAGAGAGAGCCCCGCTCTTGGCCAGGCTAACACACGATTCGAGTGCGATTTACTGGTTCAATTAACTGGGCACGATGACTGGCCCATAGCTATGGGGTCTATAGCGATATTTGTCGATTTTCACAGCAGATTCAAGGCCTACAACGATCGAAACCCAATTGCACATAATTCGCCTAGTTTATGCATAAGGCGGCTAAGATAACTGAGATCGGAGCTAAGACTTGGCCCATAAGTTAACGTGTTTATTTCGACTGTGATTCAACTGGGGCCCACTCCGCTTCGTATGGCTCATAACTTGACTTTCCCAATGGCCACAATTAACTAACTCCATGCAGTTATCGACTGACTCGAAACTATCGTCGTGAACTAATCGAAACCAGTCCTGTTCATGCTTGTTTTGACATGCTAAGTGAGACACTCTGTGTACCCAAATTTACGAGGTTCCGATAGAACCCGACAAGCCATACACGGCATGTGGTGGTGCATCGTGCACCTCTTAAGATTTCTCCAGATCGTCTTTTACTGGGGTTTATTTATGCGAAGAGCTTTCGAACAGTTGTTGACGCATCAATGCGATTGTCCGAAACTACTCGGAACTTAATGTCTTCATCATGGTATGGGTTCCAAAATTGGTTTTAGGTGGATTATTTTTTTACATCTGTAATCTGAGCTTATGGGATGGCCACAGAGAAAGAAATTAGAATGGATTTCGAATGAAGGAGGGGCTAATTTGAATTCTATTCAAAAGTTTATGGAATGCTTTATTTAAGTTCGAACTTTTTTTTTTAAATATTTTAAGTTTTGAGTTCAAAGTATTGAAATTTTGCTTATAAAAAATATTTAACATTTATTTATCTACTTAAAAGCTGAGTAATCTCATTAAGTTCTAATATTTGTACACATTTAAAAAATTCTAGATCATATCAAGAATTCTACGTTTTTATTGCAGTCTGATTTTTCTCTGTGCACGTATTTATGTGACGCACAAAGACAATGTGTTAATGGACTCGCAGTAGGTTAAACAATTACTGAAATTAACACCTCTATGGAGATATGTGGTTCAGTTTGCCAGTCATGCTGAGACTTGTCTATTCAGTGAGATAGGTCAACGGGGTGCAGATCTGTTTAGAAAACAAATAACTTAAATTTATTACTGTTTATATTCATATTTTATGCTTGTAGAGCGCCTCTTATCATAACTAACTGTAAATCCCTCTTTCCGTACGCCTCTGCTTTAGTTATGCAAACTTTGGAACAAACGGCAAATCTCGTAAACAAATTACAACAGCTGTGATACAAACTTGTGATAAGTTAATTGAAGCGTAAAGCTTGACAAAGAATCAGAGGCAGAGAGAGAGTGAGTAACTGAGAGCGGGAGACAGAGAGAGTGTGTGCACGTGTCAGTGAATGTGAGCGAGACAGAGAAAGAGCATACGAAATTATGAGCAAATGGAAAATGCAAAGTGCAAAGTGAAAAATTGGAAGTAAAACATAAAGCAACTAAACGGTAATATCAATTATAAAGCACACTGGGAGAAAAAAGGGCAGAAAGAAATGTAGTGGGATAATAATTTATAACTGGCATATAAAGAAACCATATAAAACATTTAAGAAAGGTTTATCTATTTAAGGGAAGAGATTAATTAATTATCTATTCATAAAAAATAAAATTAGATCATTCATATTAAACTTTGGTATATGTTTAATATTTCTAAATATTTTATTTATTTCTTTAAACTTTATAAATAGTTATTCTTATAAAAGATATTTCAAATATTAAATTAGTCCATTTTTGGTAAGTTAAACTTTCAAATAAACAAATGAACTACTATAAGTCTGTATAATTCTTAAAATCAGCTTTACTATTTCTTTCAGTGCAGAGAGTGCACAGTGCGTTTCGCACAGTGGGTCTAACAAAGTCACAGCCACAGTCGTTTGACGATCAGTTGATCGCCGTCGCTTAGACATGACGCTCTTCTTGTGGCTGATTCTCGCTTTGTTTGCCGCTCTGTTGTTGCTGTTCTGTGTTTATCTGAGGCACACGTACAGCTACTGGGCGAGAAGGGGCGTGGTGCACGATAAACCAGTCTGGCTCTATGGCAATTTACACAGTGTGGGCAGGACTACAACGGCACTGGAACCGTTTCGCAAATTCTATGAGAAGTACAAGGGTCAGGCGCCTTTTGGAGGCTTCTATTTCGCCGTACGCGGAGCTGCAGTACTACTGGATCTGGAACTGGTAAAGCAGGTGATGGTGAAGGAGTTCAATAACTTTTCGCACCGTGGCAACTACTACAATGAACTGGATGATCCCATTTCGGCGCATCTCTTTAACTTAGATGGTCGTGATTGGCGTGAGATGCGTAATAAATTGACATCCACATTCACCTCACTGAAGATGCACCAAATGCTACCCACTGTGGTGCAGATAGCGGAACGCTTTGTGCAGGTGGTGCAGCAGCAGGTGGATGCCAACAAGGACCTCGAGGAGTCACCGGTGGAGGTGAAAAACTTACTCGCTCGTTTCACCATCGATGTCATTGGCAGTTGTGCTTTTGGCCTCGATTGCAATAGCCTCAACGATCGGAATGTTGAGTTCTATCATCTGGGCCTAAAGACCTTCACGAATCGCCGACACGGTCGATTAGCCTTTGGCCTCATTCAAGCATTTCCCAACTTGGCCAAGCGACTACACATCAAAATGGTTAGCGATGACGTCAGCGAATTCTACATGCGTGTCGTTCGTGAGACTTTGGAGTACCGCGAGCAGAATCACGTGCAGCGCAATGACTTCCTCAATCTGCTCATGGAGCTAAGGAATGAACCCAGCGGTGGTTTGACCTTCAATCAGATTGCTGCCCAGGCATTTGTCTTCTTTCTCGGTGGCTTCGAGACCAGCTCGAGTACAATGGGATTTGCTCTGCATCTGTTGGCGCTGCATCCGGAAATCCAACAGCGTGGCAGGGAGGAAGCCCAACAGGTGCTCGCCAAGCACAAGGAATTCAACTATGAGGCACTCAGGGAACTCAAGTACATTAAGCAAATTATTTATGGTAAGTAGAACTTTATTAAAAGAATATTCTACATGATTCTATCCCTATCTCTACTCCCCTTAGAAACCCTTCGCAAATATTCGATTGCATCGATTCTCATACGCAAGACTCTCAAGGACTATCAGGTGCCGGGCACATCTTATGTGCTGGAGGCAGGCTTACCCGTGGTCATACCCGTCGATGCTATACACCACGATCCGGACATTTATCCGGAACCAGAAAAATTCGATCCAGATCGTTTTACTCCCGAAGCCATGGAGCAGCGACAATCAGCTGCTTACCTGGCCTTTGGGGCTGGTCCACGTAATTGCATCGGACTGCGCTTTGGTGAAATGCAATCTCTGGTGGGTCTGGCAATGCTGCTCAAGAACTTTAAGTTCTCTCCAGCCAAGGAGACCGAAATACCGTTGCAACTTAACAAAACCAGTTTCTTTATACAATCACGCGGTGGAATTGTGCTTAATGTGCAGAAGATCTAAGAAAAGTTCAGACTTAAATTATATAGAAATACTAGAACAAATAAAGCAGTATATTATTTAAACTATAAGCTAATCACTGACTCTTTTGTAACTGATAGTGGAGTGTTTTGTGTTGGAATTTGTGCTCAAAATGTCAGTCTATATAAGAATTTGGGTTATTCGAACTGAAGGCGTTACTAAATTAATGTTCACAGTGAAACGACAACTTTTTCTGACTTCTTTCCATTAATAATCAAGAAGCTCCTTCCACACCGCCTCGTAGCTGTCGATGTGATAAATAAATTATCACACATACTTCAACAGGCTGCCACAATAAAAATGAAAGCCAGGTAAAGATGATCAGGCATGCAACATAATTAGGCAAAGGTAGGAGTATAAGACTGCTAACCAATGGAACCTACTCAGTTGACTACTCACAGCTACAGCTGCTCATGATTTGTCACACAATAAATTATGCAATTTCACATGCCAAAAATGAAGACACTCGAAGGCAATGACTTGTGCCGTTGTCTCTATTCTTGCGTGTCTTTGTTCAATCATCATCAACTACAGTCAAACATTCAGACAAATAATACAGCCATCCAGTCATACAGACATCCATCCATCCATCCATGTGTCCACCCATCCATTCATCCATTTACAACAACAACAAGTGGAAGAAGAGCAAGAGGAAGAATCGTAGGCTTTTGCATGCAAAACGAACGACATCTCACTCGAGTTTTGTTCCTCTCTCTTTACCTCTCTCTTCGTCTCTCTTTTCCCCAGCATATAAATAAGTAAATAGTTGGTACACAACATTGACTTTTACGATTGTGTGTGTGTGTGTGTATTGTTGTGCTTATGTTGATTGTAATGCTGATGAACCTGAATTATCACATGCCGTTTGATGGACTGCAAACACGCACAAAACTTCGAACCTGTCGCGAGTCACTTGGAACTTTTTTCGACTTCCTCAAATATTCGCACTATGCACTAGGAAAAATGTCATAGCTAGTGATGGTAAATTAAAATAAAGAGTTAAGTTTAATTTGTTTAATAATAATAATATGGATTGAGTTAAAACTAAACTATTAAATGAATTACTTAATTAAAGAAATTAAAAAGTAGGTTAAAACCACCAATTTTCTCTCTGTGTAACACTGCAGCTTAGTTAGCTTTGTGGGCAAAGAGTCTGTTGGCGACTGTGGGCAACTGTCAAGTTGATAATCTCTCGACACTTTGATGAAATGCTCTAGTGCTTTGAATCCCTCGCTCTTCCTATCTTACTCCCTCTCTCGCGCTCTACTACTCTCTTTGCTGGCATTGATAAATCGTCACAAGTGGCAAACAACAAAGGCGACCCGCACAGCCACCGACACCACCACCTCCACCGCTAGAGGTCGCCACTGTCTTATCAATGTAGGCTGTAAATGTTGATGTTTTTTGTCAATTTTTTGTTGTTGTATTTTGTTCATCATGTCTCTGTTTATTTGTCGCTGTTCTACATGTAAACGACTCGGACATTGATTAATTTCGCAGTTAATTTGTCAGCATTAATCAGTATTAACTTAAATGGGCGTCAACACGCCCCCATTTGAGCTCTTTTGAGTTCTTTTGACTGCATTAGCTAAAAGGTATTAACTGACGCTCACTTCACGTTACTCATTTCTCTTTTTCCTCTGCTTTTCTGCCTTAGTTTTTTCCATTGTACTTTCATTTAATTAATTTTTGCATAAATCGTAGCTTAGTTCTTAGTTAGTAGTGCAAGTTGTTTTAATTAATTGCCTGGGATTTTTTCAGAGCTTTGGATAAAAGAGCAATTAGCTGAATGAGTTCGACACTCAGGTGAGTTGTGGAATGAAGCATGAATTTGCTGTGCGTAATTCAGTAGGTTTCTTACATCAGATTATTGTAGCTGATTTTTCTTGGCTTTACTAGTTTTTTCTTGGAAAATACACTATACCCAGCTTAGCGACAACAATTGCCAAGGCTGACAACCCTAAAAAAGAGTTGCCACTGTGTGTTTTCTCTATGTACACACACACGCTCACTGGGAAAACCCTCGAAGCACGTTTGTGGGTTAAACAGAGCAAACAAACGAGGAGTACGAATTTCCTTTTTGGCTTTTCCAACTTGCAACTTCTATGCGAGTTTTCTTACACACACAAAATGGCGGACTGGCGCACCTGTCTGCACTTAAGCGTGAGTAATGGGGACAGCGGACGGCGAACTAATGCAACACGGCGAATTCAAGTGCCGAACATAACGG
Source organism: Drosophila acutilabella (assembly GCA_035046005.1). Classification (NCBI taxonomy): domain Eukaryota; kingdom Metazoa; phylum Arthropoda; class Insecta; order Diptera; family Drosophilidae; genus Drosophila; species Drosophila acutilabella. Next base: position 5,032,938 of record JAWNOK010000024.1, on the reverse strand, counting down.
TAAACATGCTAAGCGGTTTCCCAGGCAAGCAAAGTGAGTGCGAGAGAGAGAAGAGGAGGACAAGAGGAAGAGAGACACTGAAATGGGAGAGCAAAAAGTCAACGGGAAGTGTTTGCTTAAGCCAAAGCCGACAATAAAGGCAGCAATAGAAAAAGTCACAAGTGGAGAGGGAAATCTACGAAGGAGTAGGTGCAGGGGTGGGGAAGGGTATGTTAAAAGGGGGGTTGGGGGTTATAGAACTGTAAGAGCAACGAACGTTGAACGAGAAGCGTTGATAAAAATGCAAACACTTTTAGCGCAGACTGCAGAGAAAGTGTTGGAGAGGAGATACAAAAAGTCAGGGGTGAGTGGTGGGGTTGTCTCTTTGTCTGCTCAATTGCGGTTTACGTAGAGTCCTCCTGTCCTCTTTTTTATCCTGTGCTCTGCTGTCCTGCACGCCTGCCAATTGACGGCTACTTGACATTTGCGCTGCTGTTTACCCACTGTGCGCTCGTAGTCAAACACTCCACTGTGCGACACAGACACGGCCCAGTACATGGCCAAAAGAGCCCTGCCCTCTCTCCCTCTTAGCTTTTGGACTGCAAAAATATTATTTTAGCGTGTGAAAAGTGTAGAGTGCTATAATGTTTGAAAAATATACTGTATAACAGTTTTTCACACACACATACACACACACTCGCATACAAACGACAACACTCAAGGGGAAAACGGGCGTTAGTGTGGGCCAAGTTAAGTGAAGTTGGCAGCGACAACCTATCCAACTTCAACGACAGCTCTACAAATGTTATTCCTCATTTTGTTTGATTTAAGCTGATCAAGTGTTGCAGTCTTGCAACGAGGTTATGTTTAAGGAACGCTGCCATTGTTTACACTCGAGTTGGCTAAGTGCAGGGCACAGTGTTTGAAAACAGTTAAGCACTTGTGCACATCACACGTTCTAACGTTTCCCTCTCGGGGCATTACATTCAGAAAGACTTTTTGACATTCTGGCTACAAATTAATGGCAGCAGCGGAGCTTTGGGTACTAGAGGTAGGAATAAGAAAGAGTTTAGACTTCTAGCTAGAAACTATCTAAATTTATTTATTTTATAATTTTAGCTTGAAAATATTTATGTTTACAGCTTTAAACTGTTTAGTTTTCTTAGAGGAATACTTCTAGCTTGAACCTTATGTTATTTTTAGCTTGAAACCTTGTAAATTTCTTTATTATGCCTTCCTAGCTTGAAGATCTTAATTTTCATAGCTTGAAACTATCTAAATTTCTATAATTTGACATTAGAATACTTTTATTAGACTTTCGGAATTCGTTTGATAATTTTAATGCATTTTGTTTTTTATTTTAATGGTTTTTCCAATTTCTCTATCGACTTTCCCGACACGAACTCCTACGATTTCGATTTGCCGCTCCGTGTGAACTTGTCAACGCGGCTGGTAAAATAATGGTGTAAATTTAACGATCAATTTCCGTTGGGACAAGCAGAAACAAGACCAAAACATGTTATGAGGCTAGACATAAAAAAAAGAGTCTTTAGACTACAGTCTGTAGTCTAGGAAATACTAAACCCATGTAGGCAGTCAGTCAAACGCACTAAATATGAACATTAAAAACCATAAATATTAAAACATAAAAATAACCAACAAAAAAAAAAAATGAAAAAGAAAATAAAAGAGCCCGGAAAGCGACCGCAAGAAAACTTTGTACAATGTAAATAGTCGTAGTGAGCAGGAAAATTAATTTCCAAACAATGAAAACAGCTGGAGTTCTTCGGAAGGGAATGCCACCCAAAGTCAATGGAGGAGTCACACAATTAGTCACAATGCTATTGAATATATGGTATAGAGTTTGGATTTCGATTTCGATTTTGACTGCGAGTTGGGTCTGGGCCTGGAGTCGGGGGAGGGAAATCAATTTCATAGGGTCCATGTCTGGTTGTCTTTATCGGAAGGCATTTCCATTTACAAGAAAACACGACGATGCGAACGATACGAGCTCTGGGTAGTGTATTAAAAATCAATGAATAAATAAACAGAACAACAAAATCCGTTGCTAGTGTTTTTTTTTTGGTTTTGTTCCGTATGTGCAGCGTTTTCCATTCATTTTCCATTTTCCAACCCAAGTTATTGTTGTTGCTTGCGGTGATTTATATTTATTTTGGGACTAGCTGTGTGAATTCCGTCGGCATCGGCGACAGCTAAAAGCTTTGGCGGCACACGTCTGCGCAGGTGTCTAGGTTTTAGTAGGGGAATCAAAATCCAGACGATTTCAATCACTAGCTGCTTAATGAGTCTGCCTGATCTGCTATTAAAGTTGTTCTCCGATTCGTAATGCATTTTCTTTGTCAATTCCCAAACAGCAGGGAGGATTACAAGTATATAAAAATTAATTAGAAACGCGTGGGTGGAGCTCACCTGCATGTATATTAACTAATTAATGGCTAACATAATAGTTGTACCTAATCTAAACTACAACAAATGCTAATTTATTGCAAACATTCTCTTTTATACCAGATTAGCTGTGGCTGACATGTTCTATGCTTGTGTAAGTGCAGCTACGTATAACAGTTTGTGTAGTTTAGATGTACATAGTAGATCTATTTATAGCGTATTTAACTTTGTTTTTGTTTAAGCACTCATAAACGATAAGACACAAACATAGCGCGCAATTCTAGTCAGCAGTTGGCGTCAGATCATTTCATGTGACTCCGTGGCGCAACGGTAGCGCGTCTGACTCCAGATCAGAAGGTTGCGTGTTCAAATCACGTCGGGGTCATTTGTGAAATTTCTTTTTTTTTACTTTTTTAAAATTATATTAATAATATTTTGTCATTTTGCTATGTTTATATAACATTTTAAAACTTTAACATTCTTTAATGACTTCTTTGTGTTGCACATTTCAACTCATGTAATTCAAACAATTTTATATCATACTGATTGCTTAATTAGAGACATTTTTGTTTCATAACTGAAAACAATTGTAAATGTCAACAGTTGTCATTTATCGCATTTGTTTGTCGCATTCACTACACATAATTACAACAATAATAACAAATGTTGTTGTTGGCTCAGGGTTGGGTTACCGCTGGGCCAGGGCCATGGTCACCGCTTGTGGCCTTTTATGTGGGCTTTCAATCAGATGCCTCCCTCGCTGTGCAATGTTTTCTACCACTTCATAAAAGTGTTAATTAGTGGGCTAACAAATACCGTCGATAATATGTGGTACAGTTTTTATAAAGAATTCTGTAATTCTTTCAAAGTAAAGTTGTGAAATAATTTAGCATTTTAGCTGTTAAATTAAAAAATGTTGGCACGCTAGAAATAAATATAAAACATGTACTGAATTCCTTTTATTATAGTGTAGAGCAGCATTGATTTCTGTAAATAAAATCTAATGGGGTATTTGCTAGTCGAGTCTCATATTTTCTTTTGGGGTTGAAGTGACGGATAATCAATATTTGTACGCCTCTGACATCCTAGATTGTTGTCAATAAATGTTTAATTGATTTCTGATTGTGACATATGGCCAAGAATTTTGTACAGATTATTGGAAAAGTATCAGTTATCAGAGTACAACAGAAGGGGCAACTCAAAAACAAAAAGTGTTATAAAAAGCAATGCAAAATTATAAATATTTATCAGTCGCATTTATTTCAATACCTACTTAATGAAAGGGATATAAAACCACTCATGCATTAATTATTCACGTGTGGATTTAAAACTCTTACCAATCTATAAACAAATACACATTGAAACTATAATTAATAATAGACAAAATATAAAAAGCAGCTAAGAGCTTTCTCGGTCAAGCGAAAGGCAGAGAACACGCCCACTTAAACACACATCGACTTAGTGTGTATAATCACATGGATCAGAACCAAAGTCGTATGGGCGTCCCCAACCCTGTATTGGCCCCTTCCACCGCGCAAAACCGTCAAGTTAAATTCAAAGTGCACTTGTCATGGAAAACAGTTGTAAAAATTCCCATGAGGAGTGCTAAACAGCAAACGCAAATGGTCAATATTGTTGGATGGAATGGTGGGGGTTAATATCCCTCATACTTACAAAGGCGCATCATATTTTCTAGACGCTCATATAAACAAATAAAAACCCATTAACGTAAACCAACAACAACTACTCTGCATTGATGTATGCGCCTGCAGCTTTCTCGCTCTGGCTTACACTCACACTCCAGCTCCCACTCTCTCTGAAAGTCTATCTCTCCCACTCTGCAGTGATTAACGGCGCAATGTGAAGGGTGCAAGAAAGTAGCGACGAGCAATTAACAACTACAAGAGCAAACAAAAGAAAGACAGAGAGAGGAGAAGAGAGCGAGAGTAAGTGAGAATGGGAGTAAGACATATGTGCGGGCGCAGCAGCATGTAAAACAACAACAATGCATATACCGATAAGAGCAGCGCAGCCTCAGTCTCAGTCACCGTCGCTGCAACTGCAGTCCATTAGATAAGCAATGCGACGCTGTCGGAGGCCAGCTCCCCGCACTATAGACTGCGCCCAGCTGTGTTTGTTCTGCAGAGCGAAGAAGAGATCTAAAAATAGCGCAAAACTGCAGCTACACACACACACAAACACATGCAGAGGCAAATACACAAACACACACACGCACATGAGGACCCACAAGCGAGATAATTTTTCGTGTGAAATATTTTAATATTTGCTTACAAAACAAAATGCAGAGAGAAAGAGGAAGTTACAACAACAGTAACGCACACTTACAACTATGCAAATCCAAAGACTTTCATGTTGCGGGTGAGAAAGAGGGTGCAGAAGAGGGAGATAAATTGGGAGAGGGGGGTTTTCAAGGGACTCAAATGTATTTCTTGGACAAATATTCAATCAGAGCAGCAACCGCGCTAAATTTGTATGTATGTGGGCAACATGTTGTCAACTTGACGAATGAGCAGAGGCGTAGTGAATATTAAAAGGAGAAAGGGATTCTGTAGATGATTACAATATAAGAAATAAGTAAATTTTCTAAGGGCTGTGTAATCCCCCTTGAACACACGACCATGGTAAAATGAGAGAAAGAGAGAGAGTCTAATCAGAGACTACTTACATGCATTGGTTTTATTTCAGGGCCGCATTCGCAGAATCCCAATCGTTTTGGCTGCTTGTCACACGCTCTCTCGTTAAATCAACAAAATGCAGGCGACTGTTGTGACACTTGGCATGACAGGGACAACAATGAAAAACCAACGGGACTTTGTTGCAAGTTGCAAGTTGGCAAAATGTTTAATGAGTGACAGGCCAAAGCAGAAAATTCTACAACTGCGGTAGGTTAAAATCAGGCTAGGATTTGTGACGTTGCCATGGCAGGGACTGTAGAGGAATATCTAAACAAGCACATAAACCGAGTGGGGTAATAAGGAGCTAAAGCTGGAGCAGGGTAGTCGGAAGAGAAGAGAGATGGGGGCTTGCAGTCCGGGGAGAAACCCACCCTGGGCCACCCACTCAAAATGCGTCGCTTTTGCATTTTGTGTCAGCTGTCAAAGCCCAACTGTAAATCTGCCTTTGTATTTTTATATGTGGTCTGCCAATGCCTGGAGTGGGGTGTGGGGCGTAGAGCCAGAAAGAGGGTTTAAGTGGGGTGGGGTGGGTTGAGTGGTGCGGATTGCTGCTGCCGTCGGGCAAAGTGTCCATTATGTTGATTTGAAAAATAAAAGCAACGGATGTGATGCCACAAAAAACAAGCAGAGAAAGAGAGGGAGAAAGGGAGTACAAGAAATTTAGTTGATTGAAAGACAGTTATATGCGACAGAGTCTCACTTTGAGCCGTACATTTGTCATACAGCTAAGATTATTGGGCTGACTTTAAGCAAGAAAGTGGGGGTGTTAGTTTAGGGTGGGGAGGGTAAATGAGAACTGATTTCGAAACTGTCAATCAGATAACAAAGCCACTTCAGCAGTCCAAAGTGTGAAAAGGGAAAAGTGGAAAGAGAAGCTACTTAAAAATGCACAAAAGCGAATAGAAATCATAAAACTTCCTGGGACATTCCTGGTGAATAGGCACAGACAGTGGCATAGCAGTAAATATAGAAGTAAACTAGCTTTTGTGCCCTTAAACTATATATCAAAGACCTCAAGTAGTGCTAAGCGACAAGTGACTTATAACTTTTTTCTTAAGGTCCCATGTATGCCCCTGACCCAAAACCAACTACTTTCAGCCCAATGTGCTCCCCTGCTCCAATACCAAATTCATTTTTTGGAACTACAACAAATGAAGCACATTACTTTGCGTAATTTTTCAGTTTTCTATGATATTGGTATTCATTTCAACTATAAATCGAACAAAAATTGAACTAGAAATCGAAAGCAACAAATCGAACCAGACGAATCCATCGAAATTCTAAATTGTTCCATTCCTGGGATCTTGACTGGAGGACTAATCAATATGTCATCGTTCCCGAAGCAATCACCCTTTAATTTTCTAAGCAAAGACGCGGCCGTGGGCTACTGTATGAACTATATGATCCAAAGGAATCGTGCCTCGACAACGCCAGAAGAAAAGTCAAGTAGTGAATCCATCTCCGAGCTGTCATCCAATCTGGATGAGATTATAGCCCGTCTTACCGAACAGAGTGCCTTGAATTGGCTTGCAAATGTGCCGCTCGAAGACCATGAGATCGCGGCGATCTGCAGTAAGGCGAGGGAGGTAATGCTCAGTGAGCCGGCATTCCTGGAACTATCGGCTCCCATTAACATATTGGGTGATATTCACGGACAGTTCACCAATTTGCTCAAGTATTTCAAAATGGCGGGATTCCCACCACATGCCAATTATCTGTTTCTGGGCGACTACGTTGATCGGGGCAAGCAGTCGGTGGAAACCCTGACGCTACTCTTGGCCTACAAAATTCGTTACCCGGAGAATATTTATCTGCTGCGGGGCAATCACGAATCCGCCAATTTGAATCGCATCTACGGTTTCTACGACGAGTGCAAACGTCGGTATACGATCAAACTCTGGCGATCCTTTGTGGACTGCTATAATTGTATGCCCGTGGCGGCGGTGGTGGAGAATAACATTTTCTGTTGTCATGGAGGACTGAGTCCCAGTTTGTTTAATATGGATCAGATACGTATGTTACAGCGACCCTGTGAAATTCCCGAGCAGGGGCTGCTCTGTGATCTGCTGTGGTCCGATCCGGATGCACATACGAACGGTTGGGGCATGAATGAGCGGGGAGTGAGCTATACCTTTGGAGCGGATATCGTTAGCAATTTTGTGAGCCGTCATGGATATAGTCTGATCTGTCGTGCCCATCAAGTGGTCGAGGATGGCTATGAGTTTTTTGCCAAACGTCAACTGATCACCATCTTCTCTGCTCCCAATTACTGTGGGGAATTCGATAATGCCGGCGCCATGATGTGTGTGGATGAGAATTTGCTGTGCACATTTCGAATCCAGCGCCCCGTGCCCACAAGACGTAGCTCCAATCTGATCATGTTGTATAAATCGACGCGTGATAGTCTAACTAGTTAAATGTCAGTTCAAAATTGAATGGTCCCAGTTCGACAAAATGTACAGAAAGAAGAAGAAAAAGACGTGTAGTTGCTGAAATTGAAATGTGCTTTGTTGGCCCGAAATAAATTGTAATTGTTTTAACAAGTATGGAAATTGTAATAAAGTACAACTAATTTAATGGCTGGTCATTTAAATTAAAATTTAAATTTTAGCAAAATTAATTTGATTGCATTCCATTTACTAACGTTTCTGATGTCAATTAAAACGCTTAGCTCGTAATTAATTAATTGATATTGTAAATATTTGATTGGAAAATGTTATCACTCCATGGAAAACTTGCACAAGTAATCAGTTTTCTTCTTTTTGGTCCCCTCTCTATGGTCCAATAAATTAATGTAATCAATCACAAAGTGTTTTTGCTTTTCAATCGCAGCTGGTTGATGAAATCCAATGAATTTTAATTTGCTAAATTATTTACATGGACTCACTCACAAAAGAAATCAACTTATTAAAAACTGGGCATTTGCGGGTTAATTGCACTCGTATTCGGGTCAGGAAAAATGCTAATGACGCCAACAATTACAACAAAAGCGACCGGCAAAAAAGGCAAAAAAGAGAACTGAATGCAACTAAAATTAATTACTAAAATGCATTACAACACGCACATCCTTATTGTATGACAGTGACAACAAAAAAACATGTAACAACACAAAAAAAAAGAATATAAATAAAAACAAAAAAGTAGTAAATTAAATGACATTGCAAATTGCAAAGGGAATAAATTAATGACAGTCCATTTGGCAAAGTGGACGACAAGCTAATGCTAATTTTAGTTAGTTTAGGGAGTCGGGGAATTTAAATTGTCCAAACCTTGAACTAAATCGACACACGCTTGAAACTGGATTAAATGTTGTTGGCATAATTACAAGCAGCACTGTATTGATTGGGTGTGTGTGTGTGTGAGAGGGACATGTAAAGCACTAATCATGGCTAAGCAAAACTTACAAGTTGGTAACAAGCTGAAGGCCAGTTAAAGTCAAAGTCAGCTAGACTGGGAAGGGGTGAAACAGAGGGAAGAAAATCCAGGACAACTCCTTGTCATGTTCTGCTGCTGGCTAAGGACAATAAAAGCATATCAGTAACCGGGCAGCCAAGCAAAATATACCCCCTTAACCCTCCCCTTGTCCCAGGAAACCCTCCCCATACAAAAGTCAAGGCGCATAAATTTTGCTGCATGTCCAAATAAAGAAAGTCAGTGAAAGGCGGGCAGCAGGAAGGACACAGGATAGGGCAATAGATGCATAAGATAGATGCCGACAAGTAGATGGAGACAGGGACACACATAAGCTGAAATATCCACAGAACTAATCTGCAAGGGGGAGTAGAATGAAACGAAGAAGAAAACAGCGGAGCAGTCGGAGGAAAGAACGTAGACGAAGAAAGTGCAGGCAAGGATTTACATATTAAGCCATTTTTATACTCTCTGCAAGAGTATATTGGGTTTGTGCAAATGTATGTAACAGGCAGAAGGAGGCGTGGCAGACCCCATAAAGTATATATATTCTTGATCAGCATCACAAGCCGAGTCGATATAGCCATGTCCGTCTGTCCGTCTGTCCGTCTGTCTGTCTGTCCGTCTGTCCGTCTGTCCGTCTGTCCGTATGAACAAACAGATTTCAGAGATGGTAAGAGCTACAAGTTCGAGATTGGTCTCAATCGATCAGATATTTAGTCAGTCAATACAAGAATCTTTTTTTTTTTCGATGCCACGCCCCATTCGCCCACAATGAGCAAAAAACTAGACACACCTCGGAAAAAATTGGTGTTTTGGGCGAATATCTCAATAACTATTGCACCTATGATCACCAATTTTGGTATGGAGGCTCCTAGCGACATCCTAAATGCATTGACATTTAAATTTTTGGACTGCCACGCCCCTTTCTCCCACAATTAATAAAAATAACTATCAAATTTCGTTCCGTTTTTTAGGCTTTTGTTAATATAGTACAGTATTGTAATTTATTATTCGTGTGGAGACTAACTATATCAAACTATCCTGAAAGGCGCATTTAAATCGCACGATAAACAAGAAAACTAGAAGCGTTACAATATTGATAACTGAATGCAATATCTTGTATGAGTGCAAGCGAAACAGAAACATACAAGCACATGTTCGAATGTTTTCGCTGCCTGTGTGGCGGCAGCGCTACCGCATTCGTATCAATGTATGAGTGCAAGCGAGATAGAAACATACAAACATATGTTCGAATGTTTTCGTTGCTTGTGTAGCGGCAGCGCTGCCCGCAGTCGCTGGCCGCGCTGAATACACACATACATATATACATGTACATGCATAATAATTGTCATTCGTATGTGTATTCGCATACAGACAAATAGATGTATGTTTGATTATGCTTAGATTGTTTTTGTTTTAACGTGTTTTAATGCAAGTACTACACATTGTAATATCTCTAGACCGATTTTAATAACTTAATCGGGAAAAAATGCAGAGAGTATACTACGGTCGGGCGTGCTCGGCTGTACTTTTCTTACTTGTTAATTTACGACTTGCCAGAAAAGCTGCCAGTCGAAGCAGCCAAAAGATGCTAGCTACACACCCACACACACACACACACACACTGAGACTGAGACACACACACGCACACACATCGGCTGACTAAACAGGAGATAACGAACGTAGGAAGAACCAAACACAGATGGATGATAAAGGCGCCAGTCGAGCAAAAGGATAACGACGACAGCATCAGCATACAACACGCCCCCCCTACCTCCCCCTTGTCCACCCCCGAAAAACTTACAACTCGAAGCTGGCCACCCTGCGAAAGGTTGAAACGGAAGCAAGCCGCCAACAATGACAGTAATAAAATAAAAGTAAATCCATGCTTTGCCACTGTCATCTCTTTTCCTCTTCCACCCACACAGTCTAGCTATCCCTTTCACACTCTGTCTATCACTGTTGGCTTCTGTCAAAGCTGACATTGACGTACAAGTCTCGGAAGTGAAAACTGTGACGTTGTTTAGCCAAGCTGTTTAGCTGTTTTTCATGTTTCCACTGCCTTTTTGGGGAAAACTCGACAAGAAAGTGAAAACTTTTGGAAAATTTAGAATTTGTTGAAGTCTCCACACACACACACACTCATAGGCACACCTTTAAGGCAAAGGATTCAACTGCCAATTTTATGAGCAGTCGAGTCTTTAATCTGTTGAAAACTCAACTCAAGTCTGTATAAAATTAAAACTCCTGGAATCTGTTAGCTCCAACTGTAACTGTATCTCAGTGCATGTAACTGTATCTCAAGTCCCTGAGCTCATATTAAAGTAATGCCCATTGGAAAAGCATGTTGCCACAACAGGTGCGAAGGAGTTTTGTGGCAAGAAGACTATGAAATAGCAAACAGCATAGAAGAGCCATCAATCATGTGGCTTTACAACATGGCTGAGCATTGCCACAGCATATGCTAACGGTAGTTAAGGCTAAGGCAAGCCACCCCTTTTTTATGGCCCAAACGAACGACGAGTTGGCCAAGTTTCACTGCCAATACCCTGTAGACATTCAAGGGGAAGAGCAATAGACTCAGACTTTAAAGACGAAAGAAAAATGAGCAGTAAAACTTTAAGTACTTTAAGTACAGAGGATTACAGGGTATACATGAGCTTGGGGTTTTAGCTAGTTAAATAATGTTAAAACTACTTTTAGTCGTTTAATTTATAAGCCTGAGAGTTTATCATTTTAAAATTGAACTTTTATACAACTTATTACAGGGTATCTGTCAGTTTTTGGGTATCTGTTACAGCACGCTTACTTGTTATTCTTTTGTGGTTTTGTGGCATCAATTGTGATGTCTTTTAGGGATGCCACAAAATTCCCCCCTCAACACCAGGCGGAAGGAAATGTTGGCTTCCCGATGATGATGATGATGAGGAGGATGGGGATGGTGATGGGGATGTGGATGACAATGATGTCGTTGTTCTTGTGCTGCTTTTTGTTGTGGAAATTGTAAGGAATTCTTTTTTTTAAGTTTTCAATTTTTTTGGCACTGCTGAAAAACTTCCATTGACATTTGCGGTTTTGTCACTCGTTGGAATTCAACAAAAGAGTTCAGAGGTTTTAAAATTGCCTTCAATTGTAATAGGGGCATGCCAAGTGTAAAAAGGGCTAATTGAATGATTTACCTTATTGTTAGGCCAACGTTTTGTGCGCACTCACCTGCGAAAGATAAACAAATACAGAATTATGATATTAATTAAAAGATTACTCAATCGAAAAAAAAAAAGAAACAAACGCTTAACTTAACTTATATTTTGTGCAACATTTTGCGGTTGAAAACCCTTTTCAAAATTTCCAACTTGACTGGCAGTTAATTCGGAGACCCTGACAAAACCCTGACCACAAAATTCGCAGCAAGCGTGCCAAAAGGTTACCAGAAAAAAAGAAGAGAAGAGAAACACAAGTAACAACTCTATTAAAAATATGCCCAGCAAATGATTTATAACCTTTTTTTAGACTGTGCAGGGGCAAGGACAAAAGTGAAACTCATGCTGAAAAAAGGCGGAAAAAGCAAAATAAAAGTAGCATATAAAATTATAATGGTTGGGCATTATCGTGGGCACCTTTTTGACTTGTTTTTGTATTTTATTTTTTTCGCATTTTTGTAGCGAATGATAAAAAAGTGTTTAAAATTTTTGACAGGATAAGCGGGCTGTTTCCGCTCAGCCCCTCTCCCTCTAAGCTGCTATTTCTATATCCCTCTCTGTCTCCATTTTGACAGTGAAAAATGATGAACTCTGTTTTATGAGTTGCCCCAAAGGAGAGTTAATCAGCAGGAAATTCTGATAGGTTGTCGATGGCTAAGGCAGCCCTAAAAAACACAACTAATTAAAGTAGCTACATTATTTTTGAGCTATGGAAAATCAGGTAAATAATTTAAGGAAAACTGCTTGAAACTTTGGTTTTCTTTACTTTACTTATTACTTTCTATGGGTCAAGTGGTTGAACAATTGAAACCTTATCAAAATATGAACTACTTTCTCTGGCAGCTGCATGAAAAATGCCTGATTAATCAGTAGAGTAAGCAGAAAATGAAAATGAAAATGAAAATGGATGAAGGCAAAGCCACAACAATAACAAACAAAGTTGCAGTTATGGCTCAATAAGCCAACAAAGGCGTGTCTGCGCCTCAGTTCGATGACGTTGCATATTTTCCAAAAAAAAAGAAAAGAAAATAAAAAATGAAAAACCACAAACAACAATAGACAAGCATGATGAGCTGGAAAAAAACAACAACAACAAGACGGTGAAAAACCACAATGTAAATTGAAAAACATTTATTAGAGTGGGACCAAAAAGACGGGCTAATGAAAATGAGCAAGAAGGATTACATAAGTCAGGCTCAGACTCAGGCTCATACACCCGAGACACACACACACACACACACACACACCCTTTGGGCTACTGTGTCTCAGTCTCAATTTATGAGGGTTCACAATCGAAGCCCGATTAACCATACAAGATAAGCCAAGTCAATGTTCTACCTACTCTCAGTCTGTCTCTCCCTCTTCCTCTCTCTATTTCCTACTCTTTCTTCCTATCGCTGTCTCCTTTTTCTGCACACTAAGTGTGTGTCGTCTTGACTCAGCAAAAAGTCGATTTTTTCTGTGTTTTCTTCTGTTTATTTTTTCTCAATATGCGGGTGCATCGTAAAAAAGACTGGGGTGCTCCATAGTTACATTAATATTATTTATTGATTATTTAAATGTGCACATTTTCGCTGAATGTGTCTGGAAATTAATGAATTATTAAACATAATCAATCATGAACAGAATGAATTTTTTAAGATATTTAAACACACGCCGATAGATAAAAATAATGGGTATAAAAGACATAAATTTTCAGCTGACATTCCGAATATTTGTGTGTGTAAACTAGAAATTAAGTAAGCAGGGAGCTGGCAGTAATATACAAGATGTTTCTTAGTTTAAATATAAAATTTTTTGATGTAAAATAATAATAAAATAATAATTTGATAATAATAATAAAAAACATACTCTGTTTAATTGTACTTATATAAGTATTTCTAAAATTAAAACTCATTTTTATTTATTTATAATTTACTGAGTTGATTTTTGTTTAGCTTCAAATGTAGCTCAAAATCAAATCTAAACTTATGACTGTATCTATTTATATCTTTAAGCAACTTTGCTAACTTTTCGGTTACAAATTTTTCAATCTCTGCGACTCTCGACCCTTTGCGACATATATGACTCATTGGGCAGTCGTTGAGCATAATGAATGACATTGATTGATGTTGTTGTTATGCTTATTGTGACTGTTTTCCAAACAGTCAAAGATGAGTAATGAAAATGCCATATATTTTCCCATTTTCACCACTCTCCCCTCACCCCTCGTATCCTTAATGTTAACATTTCTGGCACCACAAAAGATCTTGCATTGAATTTAACAGCATTTTCATAGCTAAACTAATGACAATAGACACGATTATATATTTTTATTAGCTAAATATTTATGCATACAACTCACGTGGCGAGATGGGCGTGGCTGGGGAGGGGAGTGGCGCTACTTAGAGCGCCAGTCAAATGACAGTCAACAAATCAAATCAAGGAAAATGCAAAATGCAAATAAGTTAGAGTTGAATTGGACTCTGGATTGAATTACGTGTATGATAAAAGACAGTCTCGAAATAATCAACATAAACGTTGTTGAAAACCGCAAACTGACCAAATGGCTAACTGACTAGTTGGCTAACTGACTGAATGGCTAACTGACTAACTGACCAACTGACTAACTGTCTGACAGACGCTAAATGCAGTTTGGTTGGAGATTAGCGCGAGTTGATTATTTGCATTGGCTTTAAATTGTGCAACTGTTGGTAGGATAGGGGCAGGGGCAGAGGCTGCGTTGGTACAGCCACCGCATTATTATGTTAATGGCAACAAAATGCTGTTGCAGTTGCAGCTTCGAGAGTCTCGCAATTTGAACGTTAAACGTGTTGTCGTAAATCTGCAGACAGCAGCGGAGAAGGAAAATGAGACACAGCAACCAAATGGAAACTGCAAAGGAAAATAAATAAAGCCTCTCGCTGAGTTTGACCCCCGTTGCACAAGACACCCCCTCTCCCTCTTTCCTCTCCCTAAACACATTGGAGGCCGTGGCATGTTGCATGTTGATTATTTTATTGCAATTGACAAAATGCAGGCAAAAAAGTAACCAAAAAACTACTAAAAAAGCCGCAATGCAAATCTACAACGCAAAAGTGCAGTGTAATTGACCGCAACGCACAGCTGCGCTCTCTAAAACGTAGACAAGGCATAGTTAACCCTCTGCCCCCTTCTACGCCTCCTAAACCAACTCTTCATGCCCCACTCCCCACTCCCAAATTAATGCCGCAAATTAAATTGGCGAATTACGTGTCATTAATATGAACTGAAATATCGCAGAGAGAAACAAACACAACATCAGCATAACTATGAATACCAAGTGAATAGACGATGTGAATACTATGTGAATACTTTGTGAATACTTTGTGAATGTTATGTGAATACTTTGTGAATGTTATGTGAATAACCCGTGTAAGACTCTGTGTAAATGCTGTGACTCTCCAACATGAAACTTTGCCAAATTATACTGTGACCGAGGATTCATTCATTAAAATATTTGTACTTAAAACAAAAATGTTATTTGTTAAATCAACAAATTTTGTGTTAAATTAAGAAAGAATTTAAAATATTTCACAAATTTTGAAACATAAAATACATAGCTAGAAACTCTATTTGTATATTAAAAAAAAATTTAAATAGTAATTCTGACACTGTCAATTTAGAGATAATATTAAAATTAAAATTATCTAGAAAACTGCATACAAATAGTTTTCTTTAAAATAATTAAAATCATTATTTTAGAGTATTTTTAAATTTTATAAGTAAAAAGACTTAAATGGCATTTATATTACTGTAGAAAATTAAATACATGATTTAAATCTATTTTACATAAACGAAAATAATTTTGAGTTTAGATTTAAATAGTTTCTTAAATACGTCATTATTTTAAGATAAAATTTAAATAGAATTATAAATACAATTTTAAAAATAAATATTCAAGGAACAAAAGTTCCATTATTTTTATAATAAATAAAATTTAAACCAATGTCAACTGAAAACTTTTAATTTCTCATAATCTAAATCGCTGATTTCTTTTAAAGCTCCAATTAATTGTTTGTTTTTTAATAAAATAATTTAAATCACTTAAAACACATTGCGCTGTTTATGGGACAGAATAATTAAATTGGCAAAATAAATAAATTTATTATAACACTGAGTAAAAATGTTGTTTTAGTGTAGTGTTAGTTTAAGCCATTTATTGTGTGAACAAAATATTTATTTGATTAATGTAGCAAAGTAAATTTATATTAACGTCATGAGATTAATTTATTTTTAACGACTTGGGAATTATTATTGATTTGTCAGAAATTAAGGCAGTCACAAAATCAGTTTTTATGACCAGTTCTTAAACAAAAATCTACTAAGTTATCCAATTTCTTTATGAATTCTTGTAGCCACTAAAAAATGCATATTAGTGCCAGGGTTCACATTAATAGCCATAAATCTAGCTTATTTACAGCGTAATTGCTTCTCCACTTTCTACAGAGATCAGAGATTTAATTCGACAACCTTTCTGAGTTTTCCCATTTTAACAAATTTCCCAGCTAATCAGCAGATCTCCTAAGAGAAACAAATAGCGCTGTCTACGAGAGAAATAAATTCTCAGAGTTGGAAATAAAGGAAAGAAATTTGAATCTTAATCTTATTTATGCAAATCAAAAGTCGCACTAATTTGTTAGTTGTCGTCAACGCTGATGATTTTACATGATCATAAATATATATCTATGTATCAGTTTGTGTTTTCCATATGCCTGTGTCATATGTCATTGAGAGCTTTATCTGCGGAAAAGTCGGGGCATAAATTAGACAAGAAGACAGGTGTAGGCAGCTGTGAGCAGATTGAGTTGAAGAGACAGTGAAAGAGATAGAGCAGATAGTGGAGAATGTGACACACTTTGTTCAGCTTTAATGCCCAATGACATTGACGACATCTCCACTGATAAATCTATGTGAATATTCATCTAGTATGCTGTGTATTTACCATGAACACCAGGTGTTTATCTGCCAGTTTGTCAGCTGATAAGTCACGTTTCATTTGTACACTGTTAAAAAATTTAGAGCTGCTTTAAAGTTATGCTGTGTCTAAATTAATTTAACACTTTTATGTTAAAGCTTGCAACTGATAGTTAAACATTTTAAATTTAGTGTAGAGCGTTATTTAAAATTTTATTAATTTTTAATGTTTAAGTAATTATATTGATTATTTATCATAAAGTGTAGCATAACTAAAGAAATGATTTCATTAAATATAGCAAATTAGCACATATTTGAGCTGAAGATGTTAATGGAAATATTTATTTTAAATAATTAAAACAGTTTACACAACTGTCACAAATTTTTTTAAATTTTCTGCTTTATAAAATAGATGATTTTTTAATTTTGAAGTTAAATAAAAAGTTTTTCTGATTTAATTATAACTATAAGTCTTTACAAAGTTAAGTGGAATTTAGTAGACTTATTTTTAATTCCAGTGCACATTTAACCCACTTCCCCCGTTCCCACTCTCCCCCTCTGCCCCTTGACTAATTGTGGGCAATGCATAGCTTACACATGACATTAGTTTGGCCAATTAAACTGGATATTAAGTTATTTAAAACTATTATCTACACAGAGCCAAACCGCAGCAAACAAAATCGACACACAGCAAAAGCTCCATAATCAGTTCGAACAAATCAACTTTCAAATGCAGTCCATGAATCTATGGATACTACGGAATCTGCAGAAACCACCGAAACCACTGAAACCGTTGTAGCCACTGAAACCACCAAAGCGACCACTAGAACCACAGTGAATGCGAATGCGAATACGAATGCGAATGCCACTGTGAATGCGAAATACTCAATGAATAGTTGCAACTTTAGGCACTAAACAGCTGAAAAACTACATGAACTTCTGGCTAATGTGGCGGCATTCCCTCTAAAAACTTGTAATGCTATTTTACACTAGTAATGTGGGTGTGTGGGTAGATAAAGGCAACACATTTAATACTTTAACTTTTAGTGGAGTTAGTTTGATTTAATTAATTACAGTACGCAACTCTTTGCACGACTGTCAACATTTTATGAGAACCAGGAAAGGTATGAATAAAAAACTATTTTTTAAATTATAAAAACTGACCTAAAAAAATAATTTAATACACCATTTCACTCACGTCTAAACATATCATTTAATCAAATACTGATGGGAACAAATAAATTATATTTGAATGATTAAGGAACTAATTTAAATAAATAAAGTTAAAAAATTAAGTTTTAATAACTTCATAAATTAAGAATATTTTACTTCCAATTTAATTAATTAATTACCTTCACTTTCTGACTAATAAGTGATGATAAGTGTTCTATATAATACTCCATCTAATTCAATAAAAAATATTTAATTTAAAATTAATGTTTGATATTATTAATTACACACTAGCGTCTGCTTCAAGTCTACGTAAATAAATAAATAAATGATACAAAAAGAACAATTATTAAAAACCATTTATAAAATTTTCAAATTTCATTAAATTTTTTTTTTATATTTTTAAATCTGTGATTTAATTATATTACTATAGTTTCAATTTAATTTTACTGAAAATGAAAATAAATGTAAAAATTTCATATTTTAAGTGCAATCAGTTATTTATTTCCTACTAATGCTTATTTATCAAATTAATCCTTATCCCTAAAAGATATTCCAACATTTTCATAGGAACTAAGTACCAGTTTAGTATGCACAATTTGTACTCTGTCAACTCTATCTTGTCGATCAGTTGATCGGCCTGAAACAACAGAAGATACTCCCACCAACAATGATAAAGACAAGTAGCAGCTGTTAAATCAACTGCTGAATTCAGTAGAATTTCCAACACCTCTGACACTTTAGGGTCTCTCTTTGGGTTTCCCCATTTCACTCATTACCAACGGAAGTGCCAGGAAAAACAATGGAGAAACTGAACTGAACTGAGCTGTTCACTTAGAGCACGAATTTGTTGTTGTTTATTTATTTGTTAATGCAACTCACACGCAGTTTTTCCAGGGGATCAGAGGGAGATCACTTGGGTTGACAGTTTAGTTGTCAGCTGTACTTAAGTTTTGGACAAATATAACCCAAATACTTCCTGCTCCACAGATATATCAAATCGGAGTACTCAAAAGTGTTGAACTAAATTTGAGAGTGGATGAAAATGAAACTGTTTTCTTTGGGTTGAGTTCAAACATTTGGCCTCGACCTTATGAAGTGTTTTTGTACAGGAATCTCCAACTGACACTTGGCTGTCATTTCACTCTCCCTACCCCTCCCCCTACCCCTCTCTGCTTTGCGTAGGTAGGACTCTGCTGAGAGACAGAGACACACACACACGGCGGGTAATCTCTAAGTGGAAATCTGTTTTTCCATTTGAAGTGCTCGCTGTTGAAAATATTAAAAAGCAATTTTAGAAATCTTTGAGTCGTTTTCCTTGCTGGAATTTCCTTTTAATTAACCTCCACTTGAGAGAACTTAAGGTAAACTTTACGTTATTTGTAAATATTTGTACTAAATTTCCACACAGTTTTCCCGACAGTTTGACACACACACACACACACATGCACCTACAACTAATTACTTGCCACGCACTTGAACTAGTTTTAGTTGCCTTAGCGTCAAGTGGCCGCCCACTGAAAATTTGTATCTCAAAGATGCAAAGATACAAAGCTTTGAGTGTGCTACGAATGAGCCCTTTTTCCGCTTGAGAAGTGCGTCATTTTGTGGCTCACAAAATTTGTCAAAGCAAAAACTGAAATGTTTTTGGAAAACTCTTTGAATTTGTTGAGATAAACACGAGTTTTCCAACTTTGTTGGTGGCATGCAACACTCGAGCTGGTGTTGAACGAAGAATGTCAAACAAAACTGCTGCTTTAATCAACAAACATGCATTTGTTTAAACAATTGCAACTGTTTTTTTGTGTTTTGAATTCAAGTTTGGTTTTCCATTTGAATAGACACACGTTCAGTTCAGCTGCGTTCAACAAAACGTGGCACGTCACAGAGTTGTACAAATGTTTGTACATGAATTGCATTTTCACGCCACATAATTAGAAAACAACAACAATTTCTATTGAAATGCACAACAACAACACAAAGTTGTTCAGTTGTTCAGTTAAAAAAGTATAAAATTAATTAAATGCCAAACGCAACAAAAACTGTTAACTGGTCGGGAAAATGCTAATAATATAGGGGAAAACTGATAGGGGGGAGGGAGTAGGGGTAGAGGTTGGGGTTATATGCACATGCGTTCGGGATTAAACAGGAAAAAACATGTCTAGCATATTCCAATCGCTAATCAGACACATAAAAGCGTGACCCATTTGAAATTGCCGATTAAATGTAGGAGAAGGGGGAAAAGAAGGAGGAAGGGAATGGGAAAAACAGAGGTGTGAGATGTAAGAAAGAAGCCTTGATAAACTAGGGAGAAGACTTTTAGGTAAGACTTTTAGAGAGTTTACATAAAATAAAAATAATTTAAAATCCATCAGAAACAAATTAAATAAAAAAATTCTTTTAATGTTAAGTATCAGAGGAGAAATCTATTTTATTTCCATTTTAGCAGCTTTTCTACGCACTCACCTTATCAAAACTGCATGCAAATTGCTTATCAGCAAATTGAAGCCTGAATTCAAATTATTTCTTTGCGTTGTGTTTTAGTTATTCCTCTTTAATCTTTACACGCACACACACACATATTATTGAAGGGGTGTGCGTGTGTGTGTGCTGGAATTTTGTTATTTTTCTACACCACTACAAGAAACACTCACAGTTAACTGCACTTATCAGTTGAATGAATGAAATCAACGCACTTTTGTCACACTGTGCAATTTTAAATTATAGCGGTATGCAAATCATACCGTTATGTGCGCGACGCGACGTCAGCGACGCTGCTATTCAATCAATGCAATTCCAATTGCGATTCCAATTAGATGAGAACGCAAGATAAGCAAGAGTTTCGCACAGATTTCGATTCGTATTGTGTACTTTATATTTGACTTTCTTATTGCTCACTCGACGTCGTCTGCTGTTTTATGACATTTGCAGATTTGGATTTGAATTTAAACGCCTTTTGCTTTTAATGGCTTTAGAACGCGCTTTTCACATTTGCATAAAACACACGAAACGCACAAAATCCAAAAATTTACGTAAAATGCCTGTTAAATGACGAGGACGACAGTCCGACGCTCTGAACACAACCGCTCGCGACGAGTTTCGCTTTACAACTGGCGCCTTCCAATAGGAAACAGCAGCAGCACAGCCGGAGTCGGAGTCACACACACACACACTCAGTAAAACATACTCTTTTAAACGCTTGCATGCAAGTTAGTGGCGGTATGCGTGTGCACGTGTGTGTGTGCGTGCGTTGGTGGGTGGCGGCTGCTTGGATGCTCGGGTAAACGAATTGTTATGCTTCGTGTTCGCCTTTGGTTCGTGCAGCAGAGCGGTTCGTTTATGGCGAGAGAGAGCGTCGGGCCAAATATCGCATGCGAGAAGTCAGTGCGTGGTGCTTTTATTCGTGGATTTTATTTTAATTATGAATTTTATTTTAATTAATAATATATAAACAATTACTGTAAATTTAAGCCAACTGATTAATTGTAAATATTTTTATTAATAATAACAATTGCCTTGTTAGAACACATTCGCGTGACACAACAAACAGACTTGCTATAAACTCTGCTTGCGCTCATTTTATGGCAACGCTCTTCGGATGCCGGCAGACAACGGAACTTGTTTCTCAGCTGCTACGCTCTCATTGGAATTGGAAGTGAGACGCAAAACAGCTGTTTTTTGTTTATTTCAAACAAATTCTCTGTTGTTGTCTGTTTCGTCTGCGTATGGGTGAGTGTGTAAGTGTGTGACGGACTGATAAGCACGTGTTTTTATTGTCGGCGTGTGTCAGTGTGCGCGGGTGAGAATTGACGCTTTCGTCGCTGCTGTCGCGACACTGCTGCTTCCTCTGTCGCTGTCACTGCCTCTGCTACTGTTACTGCTACAGGTAGCATGCGCTGTTAACAGTTGTCTTTACAGTGATTGAGCGTTAACAGCGTAAATTCACTGTTATTTGCTTATCACGGCTGTTATGCCTCGCATGACAATATTTCTGCAGTTTTTAATAAGCTCTGCTCTTTATCTCATTTATTTTTCTACTTGCTCTGTTCCAAAATTAGCTGGCAATCCAATTAGTTGCATATACTCAACCATAACATTGCCAGCCCCACGGCCACGCCCTGTTGACCAAGGCAAATGATACGCGCAATTGTTGAAATCGGCCGCACAATCAATTAAAATTGAATTTAGTTGGTCAAAAAGAAATCATAGAAATTTTAGAAGCACTTTAAGAGAATAATTAGCATTTTTAACTGGAGTTGATGGACTAAGGTATACCCTGTACTTAGCTTAACCTTAATACTGTTTAATAAAATGAATTAATTTAGTTCAGCTAGTAAATGGCTGTCTAAAATCATGAAATATTTTAAAATTACAGGGTATTGTTAATCCTATCAGCCTCTGGTTTGCTCATATAACTTTCGCTTAGTCATCACTATAAGTTTTATTTAGTTCACTTAAGCTCTTCTTCGTTTGTTTCTAAATTACAGGGTATCTTAGGCCTAGCTACAGCTTTAGAAATTACCTCCCTGTTTGTGGCGTCTGTTGCAAAATCAGCAAATGTGTCATAAACTGCACGGGAATTCTGCTTCATGTAGAAAGAAACGCATTAATTTGGCTCGTTATGATTATTGCCACGCCCTCCAATCCGCGCCAAAGCCCCCGCTGTCTAGCCAAGACAAGCAGCGACATGTCGCTTGGGTGTCGACCATATGGAAATGCTGTGCCTGTGTGTGTGTGTGTGTGTGTGTAAGTAAATGTGTTGTGCCTTGAGTAATATGCCACAAATGTCTGAGAGGCAACAACAGTTGCCCCCGCACTGAATCCCTAGACTCTGCACCCCTTGCCACGCCCCTCTCTGCCCCCCTCTATCTCTGGCTGACTTCTCTAGAGAAACCACCGCCAGCGGCGCACGTTAAGCGAATCGTGCACACGCCCCATGACGATGATTAATTACCTTTTGGGTGCTGCTCGTTGTTGCCGTTTGCCTGGCTTCGATGTATCTGTAGCTGTGTATCTTTGTATCTCTGTGTCTGTGTGTGCACATTTCACTTATGCACGCTTGAAGCCAAAGCAGCCCAAGTCACTGATGAAGTTGTTTTATTCAACTCAAAACACAAATGATTTTCGCACACTTTTTAATTTTATTTCTTTTTTTTGGGTGTAAGTCAAAGTTGAAGTTTAAAAAGTATCTAATGCTAAGCTGCAGTGTTAAGCCTTTAGTTGAGTGCTCCATTTGCTCTCTAGGGGACGCTACTTCCACTATCAAGTTTCCTTAGTGCAACACATTTTGTTTTATTTTGCTGCAGGACAACAAATCGATAAACTTGAAATAGAGATGCATTTTATGCTTGAAGTTGACTTGACGAAGGCAGCAGAGAGTAGGAGAAAGGGAAGGAGTTAGGGAGAGAGCAGGGGAAAAGAGGAGAAAGGGGGAAAGGGAGAAAAGGCGAAAATATATTTAGAGAAATTTGAAACCACAACGGCAATGAACCAAAACAAAAGAAAACAAAAGATAGATAGGGAACACGCACACACACACATACACACACACTTGGCAGCACATACACAAGTAAAGAACGTACAAAATTTTCAACAATTTGACATCTGTTTCAACAATTCCTTTGCTCAAAGTCGATGAGGCATGCAACAAAAAGGACGCCACATCACGTAGATTGACTTGTACCCAACAACTCGAGTGGTTCCCCCCCACTTGTAGCTAGGGAACGGGAATTGGAACTGGAACTGCCAACTCTTTTTTTCCACCCTGACTTTTTTCAACTGCTCCTTTGTGTGAGTGTGTGTGTGTAAATGTGACAAATGCCAAGGGTTAATGAGATCCTTGTCCACTGAAATGGAGTTGTGTGTTAATTATACCAAAACATCGAACCAAAGAATAGGAGTCTTAACGCTTCATTAGAGACACAAAAGCGGAGTAGAAAAAACTACTTTTTAGAGGGGAAGAAGAAGGGGAAGAAAAGAGCGAAAAAATATCAAATTACAAAATGTTTTTGGGATTTATTTTAAAGTGAACAGAGTTTTCTTACAAGCAAATCAATTGGATTGAGTTGACTTATATTAAAGTAAACGTACTAAGTTTTTATTTTAAATATAAGGAAAAGAAGCTCAAAGTTAAAAAAAAAATGCTTTAATTAAAATATTTACAACATTTTAAAACTAATTAAACTTAAACATGAAAACATTAAAAAAAATATAAAATAACATATTTAAAGTAATGTTCTTCCTTGACTTTTGGCAAAGACTTCAAATTTACGCTTAATTTTCTGACTTTTAAAATTAAGTTTCTCTCCTGACTTTAGAAAATGTTTAAAAGGTTTTCCTTTCTCTACAAATTTTCCACTTCTTTTAATACTTTACATTAATTCTCCGCCTTGGTTCATTGGCTCTCCCTCAATTCCCAGAAACTCCTGCTATAATTAAACCCGATCAGTTGAGAGGCAAAGGCTTTAGAAGATTGCCGCATCATTAACACCAGTTCGTATTTAGTTCTGTTCTGTGCTGTTTTGAAAAATGATTCCTTGGCACATTGGCCATATAATCAACGATATTTGGGCCTAATTGTCCAACCCACCAGAAGATGTGCCCCCTTTAGTTGCTGTTAAAATCTACGAACTAATCATTTATATTAATTAGCTGAAGGTTTTGCAAGTGAACTCAAAAACGCTACACAAATTCTGAAGAATGTCAAATGATTGATGGATTCTCACTTGACATTCTGATCGCATTGGCTTCTGAGTCATACACAATAAAAAAAACTTGGTTACTTTTTGTAGACACTCCAAGTGAGTCATACTTTGGCAGTGTAAGAAATCTGGCATCGAGAAAGGCTCATAAAATTGGAATTTATCTGCTCCAAACTGGACTCTAAGCGGAAGTTTATAGTCAAACAATTTGACAGCTGTCAAATGTAGATGGATCGGAGTAGGGGTAAGAAACGCAACGGGATTAAAAGGTCGAGTTTATTTTGTTTTTTTATTATTATGGCATTTGAAACACAAAAAATGTATGTGAAATTATACAAGCAGAAAACATTTGAGAGACCTTATAAGTAGCGCCCATAAACCATAAAAACCCATAATGTATGAGCACTTGACACACATTAAAATACTTTTTGGATTTCTTTCTTTGTCGGGGCTTTTTCTTTTCTTTTCTATATTTAGTATAGCTTTCCAAAGGGACTGATAACTGATTGATGGGGTTTGTCATAGAAATTCTTTCTACCAGTTAAGTGGCGACTAATCAGTTACTAAATAAGTGCAGATAAAGCTATCAGAAATATTATATATTTAATATCTGCCTTTAAGTTGTTTTTATTGCTGATTAGATTGAAATAATAACTGAGGAAATACCAACAATATATTTTAATAATTAATTTATGTAGTTAAACATATTAATTATATATATTTAACTTTTTTGAATATTTGTTAGTGAAAAAAAAATTTTTTTTTTAAATTTAAATAAAAAAATTAATTTTTTAAAATTTTAAATACTACTACTTTGTATAAATATCTATTGCAGAAAAAATATATTTTATTAATTTAAAAATATTTATAATTTTAAAATATATAAAAATTAAAATTTTAAATAACATTTTATTAAAGTATTTCCATTTTTTTAACATTAAAAAAAATTTCTTAGTTTTCTTTGTAAATTCATATGCCTTATAAAAGTGTATATTTATTGTATAATTATATATTATTTATTTTTATTTTCGTCCATTGCATATTTAAATTTATAGGGTAACTCACAGCCACTACACTATCTTTTCCCATACTCAGTACTACATTTTTTATATTTTACGGTAGAACGAGTTTTATGAAACATTATTTAAATGCTCAACTGCTGATAGACAGAATACTATATTTGAGTTGGCAATTTATCAAACGACAAACTGAGACGAATCGCGATAGAGATCGAAGAACCGATGGAACCGAGACGGTAAAAAAAAACCCCGCGATGCCATAAATAAATAGTTGAACTCATACACTCACACACTCACACACTCACACACTAATACACTCGCAGCTGTCGGGCCACAAATGTCAAGCAAAATTAAGTTGATCATCAGTTTTGAGTTTCAGTTTCGGTTTCGTTTCGGTATTTTGAGTTCAGTTTTTTGCTGATAAGAGACACATGTTTCTGTTCTATTTCCTACTAAAGAACAGGACAAAAAGGCACAGTAAAAACTGGCTACAAGTGAAACTGAAAGCGAGTCCAGAACTCAGCATGAAGTCCAAATTGCGTCACATGGCCGTCACATCATAAAAACTTTACTCGTTTCCGAAGAACACAAAAAAAAAATACAGAAAAAAAAGAAAATGAAATGAAAAAATATGTGGAAATGTAAATGAAAAGCAAGGGGGAAACAGAAGCAAAAAGAAACGTTGTAAAAATCACGTGCGTGTCGTGGTTTTTTGTGAACTTGTAACTTGTAAATTTATTCGTCACATTCGTCCTGTTCGCGGCTTCCATTGTGCCCTATAGTGCAAATAAAACAAAAAAAAGGGGGGACACCATAACTTGGCCATAAAGTTGGTCCAAAAACATCAAGAGGAAGTTGTCAGCATTGGCCATAAAGTGCATCAAATCATGACGAATATCAAACAAGCCAAAAGTAAACCAATAAAAATCAAGTCATTTTTAATGCTAGGGAAAAATGGGGGAAAGTCTCTGAATTTTAAGAAGAAATGTTCCATTTCTGTATGTCAAAAAATGGTATTTTCTTAGTACTAAATTAAATTTTGAATAAAATGTAAAAAAATTTAATGAAATTTTGAATAAAATATAATAAAATGTATAGAAAATTGAAGGTATAAAGCTTATCCAAAGAATGGTTTTTAAATTTTGGAAAGTAATTTTCTATAATATATTTATTTTTTTTCTATATTATTTAAAATCTTTTTATCAAGACTAATTTTGTAACAATGTGGACAAATCTTCGCAAATTTAAGAAGAAATATTATAGGTTACTTGCATTAAGTTAAAATTTTTAAATTCAAATCGAAGTGATAAATAGTAAAAAAAATATTTTAAATGACTGAACGCATATATTTTAATATAATATATATTTAAAACATTTTTTTAAATTTTTAACACTGCTCTCTAAATTTAATAGAAACGGTATACGATAACAGTTTACAATAACAACGTTGGTACATTTTTTTAAAGCAAAGATAAATAATTGTATGACGAAAAACCAAATCGAAAAGTCGTGTTCGTAACCATGTCCAGGTCGATAGGGATATCCCGAACGTTGTTCATGTTCATGTTCAGGCAATGAACCAGCATGGAACTTGCTTATTTACCGGGCACAAACACTGTGAAAGGCCTCATGATTAAAGGATGTGTATTAAATATTCATGTAAATGTCAATTTAAAGCTTCTGTTGCCGGCGACCAACTCTGTTATTGGTTACGTGCCCTTAGCCAACCCCACAACAACAACAACAACAACAACAACAGCAACACTAATAAACAATAACAATAGCAAGAATAACAAATAACGAAACGAGTGTCAAATGTTGGCGACTTTTTTGTTACTGCTGTGTTGCTGTTATTATTGATATTGCGGGTGTATCCTGTCTAAGGCGAAGTGTGCCCCTTCATCACCCCCATTTCTGTGTGTTTCCCCTTTGATATTTGCCGCCATGGTGGGTGGAAGGGCGTTGGACAGGGCTCTGCATGAATAACAATAGATTTAGTGCAAACAATACATAAAATGCATTCAAATGGAATGAAATGTCTTTGGCTCTTTGTACGCAGGATTTTTATACATATTTTGCTATGCCCGGTAGTAAGCAGTTGAGAGGGTGTTATAGACTAGAAAACTTAAGAACACAGAATACCTAATTATTTAGTTGCTTTCTGTTCCACACTCATGTTAGGCCCCTATTCTCCAGGTGTTAAACATATTTCTTAAACGATTTGAAGGCTTAACTGCAGGGCTTACAGAAGTGCAGTATTACCTATTAGTTCATGGCTTTATTCATGGTTAGCTAGTTTTTTATTAGCTTTTATTTGCCTGCAGGCGACTAGGCACTTAAAGGATCATTTTTCTCAAGTTCCTTCAATACAAAAGAAAAATTGATTAGCTGTTAAAATAAAACAAAGAAAAACAAAGAAAATTCATAAATGTTTAAATTCGATTACTTTCCAGAAATCACTGTATGCTTCGAGGCAACGTTTTAGTTTGTTATCGTTGTCTGTGCACGTTAGCCAACACTGAAAAAGATTGACAGTTCAAAACTGGGTGTGGCCCAAATAAAAAAAATACATTTATGCCAGCTTAGCGTTCGTTTAGATCGTAAAAAAAGTATAAATTAAAAAAATTAACGAAATTATTTTTTATTTACCCGCGAACAGACAGAAGATAGCGTTGCACTTATTGGGTTTCCACTGTACCAAATGGATGAACTGCAGCAGTCTATCGAGAGCAACGACACTTCACACAGCATCGAGCAATTGGAATTTCTGCAGTTTCTCAAGTCCCTCGATGATGTGCCCCATGACATTGGCTGCGTGAGCAACGATGGTGACGAAGCGTTTAGTGAACCGGAGCCACAGCCGGTGGCTCCACAGGTCAACTACAGCCAGCCCAATGGCTTGGCTATGGATGCAGATCTGGCCATACCACACATTACCATCAGCATGCCACAGGGTCAATTTCTGGGCAATCAACTGGGCTCAGATCAGGTCATACCAGAGATCAACATTAGCTTTAGCAATCTACCACCAGCTCCCATGGCAACTCCCACTGAAATGCCTCTACAATATCTACCTCCCGCGGAGCGCACCAAATCGGAGCTGCAGCAGGAGCACTTGGTGCTGCAGCAGCATCATTTTGTCCACAAATTGTATCTGGCCACGAGCAGTCATCAGTTGACCTTCGTCAGCTGGACTGCACAGGGTCAGCAGCTGCGATTGGACTACATTGGGCTGCAGGATCATCTGAGTAGCGGTCCCAGCATGTTCAGCAGCCACAACGTACAGCATTTCATAGCTCACCTCCGGGACATTGGATTCAAGCGTCTGGCGAGTGTTCAGTTGGAGCAATTCGAGCAGCGTCCTCAGTTGTGTTTTGAGCACAAGCATTTCAAAGCCGGACAACCGGAACTGCTGCTCCAGCTGGCCACGGCCAAGTCGAGGCTACCACAGATGCAACCCCCGCAGCAGAGAAACCCACTGACTGTGGAATCAGTGTCTAAAACTATGAAGCCTCAGTCACCGCTGCAGTTGGCTCGCTGTCGGTTCCAGATGCTGCTGCAGTACCAAAACGATGTGCGGCTGTTGATGCAGCAGGAGCCGAGTGCGGAGCAGGTGCTGCCACGACGTGGACGTATCAGCAGCGGTCGACAGCCCTCGCTGCTGCTGCAGCCAGCGCTGGCCATGAAGCAAGTGAATCCACGGGATTCTGTGCTGCAGTTTGAGGTGGGACAGGTGCCTGAATACGCCGGATTCTATGGACGTGCAGAGCCCGCGTTGATCAGTGAATTCTTTGCGGAGTATTTGCCACGTTATGGTTCCCGTGTCAGTGGCTACAAGGACATTGTGGTGGATGCCAGCAAAACGAATTCATTTCAACAGAATCTGCCCATTGGCGTTGTCTACTCCGAGGACGAGGAGGAGCTCGAGGAACTGGACTGTCCCATGGAAGAAACAAAAGTCGAATCACCCGAATTGGCTACGAATTCAGTACCCGAGGACATTGAACTCGAACAGGTCATGCAGGAGCTGTGTGGCATTGTGCCCGAGGCGGAGGAGCAGTTGGACAAGAAGGACACGTTGCCTTCGCTGCCCAAACTCAAGCGAAAGAGGTCAACCAGGAAAGGTGCCAATGTGGAGACTGAAACGGAACTCGAATCGTCACAAGACGATAGCACCGAGGCTTTGATTCAAACTCTCTCCGCTCCGATGACGTCTCCTGTCAAGGAAGAGCCAAAGTCCAAGGCGGGTAAGGATAACAGCAAAGCACAGGAAAGTAGCAAAGCAGAGACTGAAAAGCAATCAAAGTCTCCTAAGAAGGAGGTCAAGAGGCGTCGCTATGACCTACGCAACTCCAAATCGAAGCGAACCAACTGATTTAATGTTGGGTTAGCTTACAAATATTTATTAAGCAACAAATTGTACAAAAAATAATAGCAAAAGTAATTTAATTGTTGTGATACAGTTGTGATACTTGAGTGCATTCAAAGGCATTCGAAACCAAATAATATAACGACATGAATATTGAAATGGTTTGAATATAATTGGGAAGAATTTCAGTCAATATCTGAGGGAAATGGATATAAAAGATCCACCAAAGACTGGTCTGAAATATTAAATTCGCATAATTATAAACTCATATCTTTACCAAATCCCATAATTCCTTACCAAAATATTCCAAAAGCCCCTACACAAATAAGTAAAGGCAAAAGTCAAGCGAGCCAACTGTTAATGAATCTCAGCTTATTCTGATGTCTGCCTGTCCTGTGGATGCTATAGGATATGGTTGTCCCATCCGCACCAAACTTGGTGAGGATAGTTACAATAGTTCCATACACGTAATGTGTGAATTTATGAACCTTAGCTCTGGTAGTTTCTAAGTTTTAATGTTCTGAAAATGGTTGAAACACCTTGTGGGACGGTAAGGAATGTTACTATAACTTAAAACAAACTTGATCTGCTCTTCAAGTAGGCGGACTTTCAATCAAAATTTGGTGACTTTAGCTGTTGTACTCTCTGAGATCTAGATGAAGAGACAGACGGATGAACATACATTGTTATATCGACTCGGCTGTAGATTCATTAAGAATATATTTATATACTTTATAAGGTCGGAGAATCCCCTTATACCTTCCACGTACATTGCACTACTTACAAACCTAATAGACCCATTTAATTTATTGCATCCCGGGACTGAACACTCCAAGCTAAAGTCAAGTCTTTTAGACCAACACTTGTACTACTTTTATTATTTCCTCTTCAGTGTAGCATTTATGAAAATGAAGCTAATAACAATGTGAAAACACGTAGGGAAATGCATGTGGGCATAATGGATACATCAATGGAACTAACTGGGAAAAACATATGAAACTGGGCACTAAAACGCTTATCAACTAATCAGATCTGGGACGCCTTCGTCTCATTACGACATAAGGCTAAGAGGGGCCATCAAACTGACACTGTATCGGTGTTGGTAATATAATCTGACCGAAAATATCTTTACATTTAACGCCCACAAAAAAGCAGATCGAAAGAGGGTTAGAGGTGAGGGGTGGAGCGGTGCTGGTGTCTGACGGGGGCACAATCAGTGCGATGTTTACAAGTTTTATGAGCCACCAAATAACAAGACGAACAACAGCAATGAGAACTACCGACTGGTCCAACCAGCTACAATCCCATCTTAAAAGCTCCAAAGACTTCGATTTTGCAAAGACGAAAAAAAACAAACTCAGAGAAATGTAAAAAAAACGAATACATTTTTTTATAAGACACAGCGTGAGGCGAGACACGATTTTTATCGTCTTTAATTTGCTTTTTATTTGATATCATATTTCACGGCATGTTCTGCCGGCTCCCAATGAAAACAAAAGCAAGTGGCAGATTTTTGTTGTTTTTTTGGGGACTTCGTGGGTCTTTGGGCTTTGAGTCAAGACGTCATAATGTCATAAAAATGTCACATACTTTTAATAACTTTATGACAGCTACAAAATCATAAACAAAATGCTCTGACAGCGACATACACACAACAAATACAACAACAAACACAGGCCAAGGATTGGGGTCGTCACATGCAAATGTTTGTGGCCAAGATTGGAGCCTCCATCAATTGGGACTCGCCTCATAATGAGATGTGTCATGTCTGCCTTCCCAGAAAAACAACACCGAGTTTCAGTTTGTAGAATCATTGGGCATCATTGGAGGCTCCAATTATGAGCATGACACATGATTATTAAATTTGATATCAAGAAATCTCTGTGATTTCAAATGAGAATTTATGTTTATTTAAACGAAGTAAAATCTTTTCTTAAATGTTGTTGGCTTCTAATAAGTTTAAAGTTAGCCTTTTAAGAATTATCTTACTTCTAAAACCAACAATCAAAGCATGGGTCTGTCATAGAAGCTTTAAAAATGGTTTTAATCCTTTAGAAACTTTGCTACAAAGTCTTCTAATTCGTGTATAAAGATTTAAACTACTGTTTTTGTACAACTGAGGATCGTTTCTACCAAAAAATTATTTGTTGACCAAGTTAGAGATCTTTCTTTAAGCATTAATTATTTAATTTGCAAGCTTTATCTTTAGGTACCTATAAACGCATTTAATACTGTGAACCTGCGTATGTTGTTGATACTTCTTTTAAAATTTAATGCCAATTTTAAAAATGTTTTTTTTTTGACCTCAAGAAAGTATCAGCTTTTCTAGCCCCGGTACACTAGTTCTAACTGGTTTTTAATCCTGTTCAAATTTGTTAGCTACCAAATCTTAGCAAGTTCCTTCAACTCGGCAACACTTCACGCCAGTGCTCACTCTTCACATTCATGTATTCATTTCGATGCTGAACCTGAGGTTTAATTTCAACACATAAATTCGCTTTGCGACAAAGAGCAGTTTTAAATTATGAAGCCCCTTCAACTCGGAATGAAGTCGACTCGTCGCATAATAATGAAGCCACTGGAGAACAGCGAATTGGGAGTGATAAAGTGAGAGACCGAGAGAGAGATAGAAAGAGAGTGAGGAAGTGAGGGAGAACACAAGTCATACCCGTAGAGTTATTAAATGCCAAGTTATTTGTCGTTTAGCTGGAAATCCATGCAGGCCGGCCGTACTTTAAGTTTAAGACAAGGCTGCGAGACTGCTTTATGGCTTTGAGTAGGAAATCTTTATGAGCCATGTGTATAAGGTTGTTGTGTATGTGCCCTGGCCCGAAAACGTGGAGAAAAAAAAAGTGAGACAAATTTATTGGCAAAGTATAAATGCTTTTCTTTACGGTCTTAAGTTTGTGTAGTTTTAATATGAAGTCGTAAAGACTTTTAATGATGCATGGAAATTGTGAGACTATTTGCATATTCCGATATGTGAAACATGGGCGGGATTTTAGTTCGGTAATTCGTCTTCGGCAGATTGTGAAAGAGCTTTGGTTTCTGTAAGACTTGTACCATACTACTATTTATAAAATTTCTACTACTCTTTGTGTTTTTTCTTTTGAAAGTAGTAAATTTTTCAAATAGTAGTAGAAAAAATATAAAAGGTAGTAGAGTATGGTATTTTAGTTCGGTAATATGTCTTTGCCAGTTTGTGAAAGAGCTTTGGTTTCTGTAAGATTTGTACCTTACGGCTATTTATAAAATTTCTACTACTTTCTGTATATTTTCTATAAAAAGTAGTAAATTAAATTTCTGTAAGCCTTACTACTATTTATAAAATTTCTACTACTCTTTGTGTATTTTCTTTCGAAAGTAGTAAATTTTTCAAATAGTAGTAGAAAAAATATAAAAAGTACTAGACTACGGGATTATAGTTCGGTAATTCGTCTTTGCCAGGATGTGAAGGAGTTTTGGTTCCTGTAAGATTTGTACCCTACTACTTTTTATTTAATTTCTACTACTAAGTGTGTATTTTCTATTGAAAGTAGTAAGTTATGCAAATAGTAGTAGTATAAAAGTAGCTTTTTTTTATAATTTCTATGGAAAGTAGCAAATTATACAAATCATTCCCTCGAAATTATATAAATAGTACTAAACATTTTAGAAAAAGTAGTAGAATTAAAAAAATAGTAGTAATAACAAAAAAATAGTAGTAGAAATTCAGCAACAAATATGCAAATAGTATAAGCAAATACATTTTTTTCAGCTAGAAATCATTAAATATTCCAATAGTTTAGAAAAAGAACTGCAAATTATGGAAATATACAAAAAAAAAAGTAGTATTTGATCTAATTTTGCTTTGCTTTGCATTAAAAATATGCATTTGGAGTAAAAACTGTAAGCCATTCACGAACAAAGAGCGGTAAAATTTATTTGTTTAAATTTCAAACAAAATTTTGTATGCTATGAGCCAATCAAAAGTCGATTGGAAGAGAAACTTAAGCAACTTGGGATTAAATCTTTATAGAAAGTAAATGTATAGTTTGCTGGCAGTAACGGAAAGTTATGCTTATCGTTTTGCTGTGTTGCAACTTTAAAAACTCACTTGCCACAAATATTTCGTGAAATGTATCTAGAGTAGAAAAGTTGCTCCTGCGAGTGGCCGTACTCGCATACGGGGAGCGTGTCCTTGCCGGAGGTTTTGGGTTTTATGATTGCGCAAATGCAAAATGCATAACAATCTCAATTGCACAAAATATTTCGCATGCGACGGCAGTTGGAATGCAGCAAATTGG
The DNA here is from genome assembly GCA_035046005.1 of Drosophila acutilabella. Classification (NCBI taxonomy): domain Eukaryota; kingdom Metazoa; phylum Arthropoda; class Insecta; order Diptera; family Drosophilidae; genus Drosophila; species Drosophila acutilabella. Next base: position 4,998,763 of record JAWNOK010000024.1, on the reverse strand, counting down.
GATTTATTTATATGGGTAATAGGAGAAGGAGAGGCTGGCCTCCTAGCCTCCTTTTCGTCCTTCTCCCTGGTCACCTTCCTGCCCACAACTTGGCATGAAAAGTTGCATCGCACAATAAACGAAATATGGATGAAGATGAGAATGGAACTGAAACTGGAAATGGAGATGGAGCACCAGAGGTAGCTGTAACCCACTTTCAAATTGCTTTTTTATTTCCAAATGGATATCTTATGTGAATATACATAAATATGAGTTTGAGTGGTCTCTTGCGAAATGAATGGCACGCAAATTGAGTCAAAGTTGTTTATGCTAATACGAGTATTCGTAGTTTCACATGCACTACCAAAACTTTTCACTTTGTCCTCCAGCCACTCTCCATTGTTGCAGTTAAAGTTTGGCACACGCTGCAACCCTGGTCAGAGCGTGCAATTAGCCACGTCTGGTAGTGCTCTTAGTACTCCTCCTCGGAGTAGGGTGTGCACAAGCAGGCAAGCGGCGTATTGGCTCCAATCCAGCGTAGATACTGATTGACCCTCGTGTACACGCCAGGAGTATTGGCCCTGGCACAGCCCTCTCCCCAGGAGACAATACCCGCCAACAGAAACTGTCCCGGCTGCTCATCGTAGAGCACATGGAGTGGTCCTCCACTGTCGCCACTGCAGGCGTCCTTGGGATCATTGGGATCCATATACCCAGCACAGAGCATATTGTCGGTGATCAGGGCAGGACTATAACTGGAGTTGCGGCATTCCGTTTGGCTGAGAATATACACATCGACTTCCTGTTTGAATGTGCAAGAATTCAAACCAAGGGATTAACTTCGAAATGGATTAAGTATGGAAATGAGTACATTAAAGTTGGGATGAAGCCTCACAGATAGAGCAACAGAGACACTAAAAGAGCAGCAGAAAGGAATTGAGAAATTTATGGAGAATGCACTTCTCCAATTGAATCTCCTCAATCGCTGCACAGACAGAAAAGAAATTATTTAAGATAGTCAGAGAGAGAGAGAGAGGAGCTAGAAAGTTGTTAAAATCACCTGCAAAATATCAGTCACGAGTCCTCCTTCCTGTCGTGCTCCCCAGCCGGTGACTAAACCGGTTTCTCCCTCAAAACTGGTACCAGAATCCGGCAAACAAACCGGTCTTAGGCCTCCCTCAAAGCTCACGGGTTTACCGAGTGTTATCAGCGCAATGTCGTGGTTGAAACTACGTGGATTAAACAGTTCGTGAACTTTAACCTTGACCGCGTGACGCACCAACACCTGATCAACGCTTTGACTGTGATTGTGCTCCAGGAGTCTCAGGGTGATCATCTCCGTTGGCACGCCCTCCACACAATGGGCGGCTGTGAGCACATGCCGATCACTGATCAGGGATCCAGCACAGTAGAAGCGATCGTAGGCGAGTATGGCTGTCAACCAGGGATACTGATTGCGTTGAGTTTCCTGACCTCCCACGATCTTACGCAACATATTCGTGAAACCACAGCGACAACTCAGGCATTCTCTTTCCACAGAACTCTCCGTGGACTTTTCAGTGGTCAAAGTGGTCGGACTCGGGGGAGTTCGAGTTGTTGTGGGCCGCAGTACTGACTGTAGCCACTGGAAGAAGCTGCTCTGGTCCACAGAAGCGGCTTCTTTGACACTGCCGTACACGATAAGACTTGCTAGTGCGTAGCAGCTGATGAGCTGTAATCTCATCTTGTTCACCACAAAAGCGTTACTGCCAAACGTCTCTCGAGTTGTGCACAAATCGAGAAAACTGAGAAGATTCGCTCCAGTTAAAAATCCTGTTTGTATTGAGCTACTAATCACGTCGTTCAGTCGTTGAACTGACCAGTTTCTTTATATATATATGTGTATATAAATTCAATTCCATTAACTTGCCGTCGTCTGTGCATTTTTCCAACTAACTAACAACTTTTCACTTTTCCAGCATTTTTTCCATGCTGCTGTGCCAATGAATTTGCAAAATGTTTTCCAGCTAATGTGTAAACATTATGACCAGCATTTCTACAATTTGCTCTCTCAAAATATTTACAAGTTTTCACAAGTTATGAGTGCTCTTAACTGCAGCTTAAAGTTGGCTTTAACTGGAAGTTAAAGACATTTTCTTATACATTTCCCAGAAGTGAATAAAATCTGTCTTTTGAAATGCTATCAATATGCGTATTGCATTGAACATGTTCTCAGTCAAATATTATGCAAATGAGAGCGATTTATACACCACTCACTCCACTACAGTTTCATTTCCCCCTCTTCCTTCTGGGCAGACTTTCCCACTTGTCATTTAGGCCTTTGTAAGCTGGCACAATAATCTCTAATAGGCTTAGCATGAAATATTGACGCTTAGTGGACGCTTACTGTTGCCAAATAGAGTTCCAAAAGTGTTGTTATTTCTGCCCTTCCTCTTCTTATTTCATTTGACTGTCTGTCTGTCTCTCTGTCTGTCTGTCGTAATGAAAGAGTCGCCAGAAAATTAGTGAAAGCAGTTTAATAATAATTTTCTTAGTAAGCCTCTTATAGCATAGTAGAATTGACGGTATCTGGGACTGATAAAGTTTTGTCGCATTCAAGTAAATGTGGGAGGTTGGAGACTAATTGAATTTGAAGAGGGGAGTGGAGAAGGGGCAGCAAGCGGAAGGGCAGACTGAATGATCCATAAATCCAGTGAACTATTGCTGCAATCCATTGAACCTTGACGGGGCATCAATTGTGCTGACACGCCCACAACTAGCCCCTCGGTTACGCATCAACACCAAAACTAGAGCTACCAAAAAAAGTGATGGCATTTCTAGTTCAGTAATTTGATGGTTCATTTTTGAGTCGTGAAACATTGAAAAATTTACTTAATTTTAAATAAATGACATATATATATAAAGCTCTAGCATATTTTGTAAGCCCAGAAAATTGACAAGCTAAAGGTACAAGCTTTAACTATTAGCTTACCACATATTTCTACCAAAAGACTCGCTCATTTGAACTGATTCCGTTCAAAAGCAAGCAGCACTACATACATAAACTAGAGCGAAGGTTTTTCATGGCTTTGTAGCTTCTACATTTTTATTTCAATTTAATTAGCGACAACTAGTAGCCCGTAAATTGTCCAATTATATAAAAAAGTCAAGCCAATGCGTAGGCTGAACCCTCACACCCATCCCCAACTCTACAGGTAGAACTGAAACAGAACTGGAGCTGAGTCTTGAGATGGACTGGAAACTGCAGCTGAGTCGCTGGCTTAGTGGCTGCATGTTTTTCTGTCGCCGACGCTGTCACTTTTGATATTTTGTGCTCCTAATTGATATTTATGGAAATGAATGTTGTTCGAAAGTGGAGCAAACATCAGTGAGATTTACATGCAACTTCCTAGGCGGGGGTGTGTCGTTTAAAGGCGGGGGAATCTCATTAAGCTGCCAGCTCTAATGAGCACAACTTACACAGTCCACTCACAAATCCTAAGAGTGTTTTCTGTGGTCAAACCACAAATCTTTTGCGAACTTGGCTAACAACTAAACACAATGCAAAAAGCAGCTCAAAGTAATTTCAATCCCTTGTTGCCCCTGCTCCCCCTCTCTCCACCCATTGAATGACCAACGCAATGAGTTTTCCACTTGACTAAGAAATATTGCTTAATTGCAGAAATGTAATAAACTTGCCAAGGAGCACAAAAAAAAATGTAGCATAAAGTTAAGGAATCAAGTTTTGTGGTCTCATTTAGAGTTGCCGCATGTAAGTTCATAAACTTGAAACTTACTTTGAAAGAAGAAGATAACAACTTGCCAACAATAAGACTGCCAAAGTTCTTATTCAACTAAGTTCGATATCAATTAAAGCTATATGAGAGCACTTTTACTAAGATTTGGCTGTAAAAAAGGTATAGAAATTAATTGTAACTATTTTTGTAGGAATGATGCTTTTTAAATAAATTAGGTTACATTTTTAAGTGAAATAATGTGCTTTCTATTTTAGTTGAATTGTTGTACAGTTGTTCCTGCTGTATTCTATATTTTTTGGTTCAATTTGGTCGAAAAAACTAAATACATTTCATAAAGTAATGTGCTCAAAATTTGTATTATAATTCATTTAAATAATGATATATATATATGATATATGATATATGTATGTTTTTAACCCATTCTTAGAAACTAAGAAATCGAACGTTTAACTAACTTAAACATATCTTTAAATAAATACTAATACTTTTACAATACTTTTGCAATTTAATTGTATTCATGTATAGTTTAAACTTACTTTATATATTTATATTTTGGTCTAATATATTGTATAGTTTGGGGGAACTTTCTGGTAGTAAAATTGCAACTGGCATTAGTTAAATTAAATATATTATTATTTTTAAATATCTCATATATTTTATATACATAACTTCTGTTAGCAGAAAACGGATATTTTAGAAAAATATGTGATAACTTTTTAAGCCTTTAATATGCATTATATTTAAGTTGATTAATTACATAGTTAGTATATGTATATTTTAAAGCCATTAAGGCATCCTTATATTAACCTTTTTAAATAGTTTTGATATACCTCAAGTTGCGTAGGATTGCATTTAAAACAAGTCTCCAAAGGAACACACTACTTAGTGACTGTGATTGTATTGAGGTTTCTTAAGCCTCTGCCAGCCAAATTGCATACTTGGCCTGTTGTTAAACATGCGTTCGGTGCTGCCAGTTAGCTTCTTTATCTTGACAGCATCGGGCTTTAAAATACAAGTATAAATACTACGCTCTACAAATGTACAAACATACCGACAGGTCCTACTGGGGTGCTGGGTGGGAACGGAGGGTAAGTGGTGGAATCACTTGCAATTGCAAAAGAGGCAACAACTTTTAATTAAAAGCAACATTTTCACAGGCCACAAGCAACAAGCTTATTAACAGTTACTTATTTGCGGCGTAAATCTCCAACTGTTCTGTGTGTGCGTGTGTGTGATTGGGTGTGTGTGTCTGGCATTTAGCCGCAGCAAAAGCTGTCAATTGATAAACAAGTCAACTGTCACTTAGGCCCGCATTGATAGCTGCTTATCGAGCCCGAATGCAGCGAATCGAGCGACCAACGCTAATCAGGCAGAGTGTCCCCAGTTCCCAGTACACTGTAGCCCTCCTCTCCTTACCCCTCCCACTGAATGAGGTGTCCTGTCTGTGCTGTGCAGAGATGGCGATAAAGCCACGACACATGTCACAAGTTGTATTTATTCTCTGGCTTTTTCTTTAGTCTTTTTCTTGGCTCTTTTTCTTCTTGTTTTCCTTCAGTTTTTATTATTTTTAATCAAAAGTGGAAATTAAACGCGGCTAATGAAGATTTTAATTGCGTGCCACAAAATGCAATTGCATGTGGGCTGTAATTCAGCACTACATAAACGAATACGACTACAACTACTCGTATTCATGAATACTTGTTCGACTTAGAGGAACAAACATGCACTGCGAATGTTTGACACGCAAACGCAAACTCAAATCAACTTTTACAATTTTCATTTACATTTGCCTACCCAATTCAAATCGAGTCCTCATTCCATACCCACTAGTGAGCTAGTTACTCTTACTAGTTGCTGATAATGTAAGCTGCTTAGGTTTTCTGGTATTTGGTCGTCTGATTGCCATTTATGACAGTTTTTCATAGGCTTAAATCAAATATAAAACGTTGTGGGCTTTGCTAAATCTTTTTGAATTCGAAAGTTAACGTCAAGTCATAAAATGGAGTTAATCAAACAAAGTTGGCTTTAATTAATAAAACGATTGAATGCCGGGCTCAAATCTTTAATGAACTTTGAGTTATTTACTTTTGAAGTACATGCGATTTAAGTACGGAAACTACTGATCAGTAGTCACTTTAGCTCATCCAGCTCTTTGATTTGATAGGATAGTTTTTTAGGCTCAGAAAATGGTTCTAAAAACTGTAAACTTCTTTTTCTTCTGCTTTTCTTGCCTGTCCCCCATTTAGCATAAAAACACAATCGACAAACAAAGAGGAAATGTGAAAAATGTCACGCTTCATTTGTGTAACCCGTTCAAATGGACACCTGGTGTAAGCCAAGTGAAAAGAACTGTCAACAGAATGAATTACACAGAGAGCAAAGGCAAATGGAAATGGGAAAGTGGAAAAAGGAAAAACAAAGAGAAAATATCAACACGGCACACAAATTTCATGATAGATACTGAAACAAATAGAATTGGACAGTTCGATTAGGCATACAAATGTGCAATTAGCAGTGGAATTGGTGTGTGGATTGTGGAATGTGTGTGGAAGGTGGAAGTTCGCTTGACAAACGGCTGATATGAGCTGGTGCTGCTGCTGCTGCTGCTGCCTTTTGCCCAATAAACCGTAACAAATGACACCAAAGAGGAACGAAGGTGGACAAAGAGTGGGTAATGGAAAGAGGGAGAGATGAGAGGCAGATAGAGAGCGTTAAAGATAACACAGGAAACAGTACAGAGAACTAACGAGCCATACAAACGGCACTTACCTTGCTCTCTCCCCCACTCTCTCCCCTACTCGCTCACTGTCCCTCAGCCGCAACTATTAGTAGCTTTAATACCAGCGAGGGCTGTCACTAAACTTGCGCTTTAACTGCCGCTAATTGAATTACATTTAACAAAACTTTTCCAAATTAATCCGCCATTTGCTCGACCAATGTCCACCACAAATTTTAATTTTCTAATAACTATGAGCAGTTTTTAATTATATTGCCTAGGGGAGGGGGAGGAAAAGCGGGGGATGTGGGGTTGGGGAAAACACATATATTTTGCAGTTGATATTTAATTATTATTTATGATTGTTTAGCATTCTGCTCAAATTGATTTATGTGGTTTTATCGTGCAACCAGTTTATTAATTTGTTAAGTCTGCGGCCGTTTTGTGGGTTACGCCTACCAAACCGTCCTACCGCCCCCTCTGTGGGGGCACAGTTTATGTGGGCCTCTCATGTTGTGAGCTCATTACAATTACATATTAATTAATAACAATTTTTTGCTTTGGGGGTGTTAATGCGTGTTTAATAAAAATTGTAATTAAAATTTTGATCGCCAAGCCAAAGGAAATATGTGCTGTTAATACGTATAATATAAATCGATTAAATATTGATCAACATAAATGTTATAAATGATCTGGCAGAGATTTAAGTGCAGTGGAAAAGGGGGAGCAAGAGCAAGGGAGGGGATGTGGCTAGTAGTTAGTTATGGCCGCTAGAAGTATCCGGGTTACATCAACTCACTTTGAGCGAAACATAAATTCTCAGCTTCAATCAAAGCATTTCCTGCTTTCGCCAAGTTCCCTCTACGCCCCCTTTCCCCTCCCTCTTCCCAACTGACAGTGGGAAGACAATGCAAACAACGCCTGCGTGAAAAATGCAAATCAATTCAATTAAAACAACAAGAGCAACATGCAGCAGCAGCAACAACAGCAACCACAGCAACAACAACTACAATGCCAAGACGCATGCCTCAATGCCATAGCCGCAAGCCACAAGAGGCTGTGGCAAACAACATGATGCATGTTGCAAGCGTCTGAGCAACAAAAGCAAGCGCACCATAAAGATCCCGCGTAGAGCTGTTGTTGCTGACAACAGCAACGGCAACAACAGCAACAATGCCACAACACACATGCCACAAAAGTGTTGCAGTTACAAGAATTTTAATCAAGCGTTTAACACTAAACGCGCCACAGCCTCGAAACGCCGCAGACGCATAAACAATTTTCCAATTGTAGTTGTTGCTGTTGCTGTTGTTGTTGCTGAGCCTTTATTGGAGCTTTGTGTTGTTGCTGTTGCATAAATTAACTTGCCGCTTGTCTAGCCTGCAACTGCGTCTGCGTGGCACGATCACACAAGCCTGGACCTCAATTCCCCCTGCTCCCTCGCTCTTTTGACCGCTTCTTTGGCTTGCTTTTTGCCGGTTTTGGCTTTTGGCTTGGACAAATTTAAATTTGCATGACAGTCGCACATTGATCATGGCCAGAGTATGCTATGTTGGCCTGGCCAACAGCATGTCTCTTCAACTGTCTGTCTGTCTTTCGGTCTCACAACTTGTAGACTCTCAGGATATATCCAACTGTGCCAACTTGCAACGCATTTTCAATTAACCAAAACATGCCAGCTAGTCGAATGACATTTTGAATGCCTATTTCTTTTTGTTTGGTGCGAGTTTATTCGTACACACTGTGAATTTGGACCAGCTGACAGTCCACTTAAGGCGCCGCCATAAAATCCGCCCAAAAGCCCAATAATAAAACCCATTCAATAAATCACAACAAATTAACATAAATCTTGCCAGTCTGTCGTCAGGGAAACAAACTGATCTCGTTGCTGCTGCTGTTTTTTCCCTCCTCTTCTTCTACTTCTTCTACTTCTTCTACTTCTGCATTATTTCATCTGTTCTCTTGTGCATCTGTTTTGAGATGATGATGATGTCGATCGTAAATCGTAAAAATTTTGACAAATGTACAAAATGCTTCCTCAAAATGGGCAATAAAAAATTAAAAAACAAAAATGCATCATAAAAATTGTTTCGAATATGTGCTTAAAAACAAGAACACACACTAAACACACGCACACACACATGAGGCCAATGAGAGGCCACAAAAATCTTTACTTTACTGCATATTCAAAAGCCGCAGAAAAGAACAACAAAGTAGAAGAAGAAATTCTTTAAAACGAATTTTAAATGCTCTACAAATATCAGAAAATTATTAATAAAATTAAAATAAGTTTTATGTCTAAGGTAAGGCGCATCTTGACGTTAAATTGTATTTGAATTGTATTTAGAATTTAAAGAGCTATATATAATATAATTATTTCTATATGAATTCGTTTGGTTTCATTTAGAAGCTTCTATAAAATTCCTAATAAATTAAATAAATTTAAAGAAATTATAAAACATCTAATAAGAACACATTAAAGAATTAAATTTTATATAATTATATAGGATTTTTTTTTGACTCAATACTTTTTAAAATGTGGGTTAAATACAACATAACTTTATTAATGCTTTTAAACCTTCAGTGAAATATAATTGATAGAACAAAACTCAGCTATTCTGTTCTTGCCACATTTAATAATGCCAATATGTTCATTTAATTATAAGTTTTAATTAAACGAGGACTACATATAAAATATGTCTGTAGTGCTAGCTAAAATACCTCTTAAGAGTATCTCGAGACAAACAAGAGAAATCTAACGAAACAGATGCAGTTTTACACATGACACAAATGGCGTACAGAATGTATCTTTTAGAAGCCAAAATGAGTGCCATAAATGTGAACAGAGACACTCAGAGAAACCAGGGGTGGGCAGAAGGCAGACGACAGTGGGAGTGGTGTGTGTGCGTGTGCGTGAGTGTGTGTGAGTGTGAGTGTATGCCCCAAAGGGCCCCGCATAACGCACATGTCTGCAAAGTGTTAATGTGAATTTATGATGCATTACGCGACGTTGGCATTGGATATGAAGTAGGATTGCTCTAAGACAGAAGGGAAAGGAGGTGCGGTAACTGTAGGAGAAGTAGGGAATGGCAGAGCTAGAAGAAGAACCTCTGCTCGGCTCGCTGTTGTCGTGGCTTTGAGATTTTCTAGTCGCGTAATGAAAAACAGATTCGAAAACTTTTTTTATGATATCAAATAAAATTCTGACTAGTTTCTAGTTGGAAAATCTTCTCTGGGGAATTGAGTGCAAAACGAGTAGCAATTAATGAAAAAGAAATTAGATATGATAGATAGTCTGGGACCAGATTAAGATCAAAGCAACGTATCCAATGCAGTTGCTCCGATTGACAGCAAGAAAATGTTTAGTAAGTTGATAAGTCTTGTTAAATTAATATTTTAAATACAATTAAAATATAATTTCATTTGTTTGTCTTACTAAAAGGCTGGCATTTAAAATTTAATAATTATTTAGTATTTTAAGTAGAATCATTAATTCTATGTACTTATATATAATTTAAATCTAATTTAATATGTGTGTCTATCTAAACAAATACATAATATTAAAATCACATATTTTATGTAGTTTTTTTTATTACTCAGCGCACACTAATTACAAATCTCCTCTAATACCACCCACAAAACACTCACAACACTCACACTCACAACTCACAGCTGCCACACCGCCTCTGCCTCACAGTTGACACCCCCTTCGATTGACTTGTCACGCCCCTGGCTTAATTGAAACCGCGTGCGGAACTTGCATTTCCCAATATGGTTCAAGTCGATGTATTTATGGATGCTATTAGGAGTAACAAAAGGTGCAGCTCTTTCTCTCCTCTTGCCTCTCCTTCCTCTTTCTAGCGACAGCTTGAAATTTGCTGCCATTTGTGGCAGACGGCTTCAGTGTTTCACTGTTTGGGGCATGCCACATTACAAGTAAATTAAATTATGGCCACGCCGACGCCTCAATCAATGCGACTAATAAACTTTCAATTAATACAGCCTAAAAATACATCGGCTAAGGTGTGAGAAGGGGCGCTTCATAAGTGTTGTGGCAAGGTGTGGCTTGTGGCATGTGGCGTGTGGCATGTGAGATCAGTTTGGGAGATGCGCACAAATGAAAAACAATTTGCTCCAGTTCACAAAACTACAAGATCAGTCGAAAGTAATACTCCTGCGAGGGGGAGAGGGAATTCTTCCCGCTGTTGACAGCTTCGCTTGGTGGGCGCATAATTTATGCAGTTCCAGTTCCAGTTCCCGTTCCCATTTCTAGTTTCAATTTCAATTCGAGTTGCTTCAAACTTTTTGTTTCCCCTTTTATTTGTTTGTTGCACACGCAATGAGCATGACGAATTTCGAAGGCGCTGCTTTGAAGTCGACAAAGTTTTTTTACTTTGGCAAAACTCCATTCTCATCCTACTTCTGTTCCTACCAGCCCCTTTCAGCCTCTGCTGGTGCCTTCTTTTAAGACGCTGCTCTGTTTGTAGCTCGTAAATAAACTCGTAAATTGCTATTTTGTTTTATTGTTAAACCGACAGTTTTTATTGAGCTCGTTTTGTCGACATTCGGTTTTAGTGCTCGTTGTCTTACCTCCTTAGCCCCTCCCTCCCCGCTGCTGTCTTCAACTCCTGCTCTTAACTCATTTGATGGAGGCAAAAGTTGTCGCTTCGAGGGCCGCAACATGTCCGTAAATGAGCCATAAAGGTGTGCACAACACCTTCGGAGTGCACCCCAAGAAAAGTAGCTGTGAAATGAAAGTTTCTCCGGGAATTATGGGATTTAAAGCAGAAGGTTTCTACTTCTATCTTGATTTAAATCAACAGAGTAAGAAAACTGCCTGTAATTATTTTATTTAAAACTAGACCAAACTTGAGTTCCAGGGTTATAAATATATTTGATCTACAGGGTTTTACTTAGTACTTAGTACTAGTACAGAAACTGATTTATTATCATGTTATTTTATAAAATATACATTCAAAACAATAAGAATCCTATCAATGCCTTTAACTCCGCTTGACCTTGAATACTCCGGTATGTGCTGTATATGATATATCAACGAGGGCTAATGCGACCGGTACAAATTGTGTTGGCTGCTCCTTTAAAAGGCCATAAAAGAGAACCACGCGAACTAATCACGCAATAAATGAACGCTCATCAATTCATGGACAGTTTGGTTTGGTTGGGTCGGGTCTGGTCTTGTCTGGTTGGTCAACGGTTTTGGCCATTGAGTTGACTAAACCAAAGCAGCCCCCAAATGAGCAACAGCAAAAGCAATAAAATTTATGTTAAGTAGCGCGGCCATAAATAGCCACGGGCCCATCCAAATAGGATGGGATGCTATCGAATGGAATGGAATGAAATAGGCTGTGATATGGCCGGAATGGGATGGAAATGAAGCTGGCCTTGACAAAGGCAGAAACGTTACGAAAAAAAAATCGTGAATTGTCGAATGATAAATGTCAAAGCAAATGACATAAATAATCGAATCGAGCGCAAAGCAGTCGAGCATGAAAGCGATGTTCCTAGTGAAAGGAAGGAGGAGTGCAGGAGAGTGGAGGAGAGCGGCAGGTTCCTTCTCCTATGTGGCTATCATCATCATCATCATCTTTGGCTGACTAGACCGGTGACGGGGACCATAAAAAGAATCCTTTAACCAGCGCCAAGTGTGGTCCATGGGCACGAGAACGAGCACGAGCCGAGCACTGAGCAGACAGACGACTTCAATTATTGATAGATTATTTACTGTCAGTCAGGCAATGACATTGCCCATCGTCCCATCGTCCACTGTCCATTGTCCATTGTGCCTGGCGATTCCAGGAAATGCAGTCATCGTCTTCTTTGACTCTGCTCTGTACGCGACTTACATTAATCATCAACTGAAGCTGTTTTGTGCCTCACCACCTCTCTCGTTCTCCCTCTACCTCCCTCTCTTTAGCTCGTTCCCCCTGCCCTCTCCTCTTAACACTCATTGTCGTGTGTAATTTGTAATTCTTATTGCGCAAATTTTCTTCTTTGCTTCAAACATTTTCATCTCATCTTTTTGTATACATTGACATTGGATTTGAATGTTTAACTAAACCAAGAAATAATAAATATTCAGAGCTTTAAATATAGAATAAAATATACCATAAAATTCAAACTGTGAAGCTAAGTTTATTTAATGTATAAATTCTATTTTAAATAACGCAATCTTTCAGATATTAAAATCATCAGATTGAAATGGCCAAGTTTCCTGCATGTTATGAACCATTTTTAATGCAAAACTTGGTCTATACTAGATCACAGAATTTCCTGTTTCATTTGTTATTACAGTCTGTTGTTAGAGCGCTAATCATAATCATAGACACAGAGGGAATGTCTGTTTGAATATCTGTCTATCGAGAGGGCCACCTAGGAAGAATGTAGTACACGTATTGGTCATGTTCTCGTTGTTAATTGAAAATTATTTACCAGCAATTTGGCCATGGGCCATCATCATCAACCATTAATGGCAAAGGCAAGTGTGTAGTTGAGTGTAGTTCTGACAACTCTTAGGCAGTAGGCAGTAGACAGGTGAGTGGACTCTGAACCAGTTAACAATCATGAATCAGGAGTATGCAAAATGTTGAAGAATCATCACCGTAAGCATAGCCAAGAGAGAGAGACAGAGGTGGGTTAAAAGTAGGTAGAGGTGTAATGGAATCTGGACAAAAAGGCATGCCAAAATCAGGTCAGAGCACGCATGTCAATCACTCACATGCAGTTTGCCATCAAGTCCTGATTTCCTGGAAATTATTGATGAATGAGCTTTGTGCTCCATAACTGAGTATTCAAAACTGACTGGAACAATGGCAGATGCCACACAAAAAGTGAAAAAAAAAGAAAAGTATACGTAACTAAGAGCAACAACAATCCATGATGATGACTTCATGTGTTGAGCTGCTCAAACAGAACTAATGATTCGGGCATGGCCAGCAGGCAATTTGGCCCAAAACGCAAAAAGTTGCCAAGTCAGCGCAAGGAATTAAGATGGAATTTGAAGCTGGACTTTCGTTGCTGATTTTCTCATTAATTCGAACGTGGCCCCCCTGCCGTCAAATGCAAATGATGCACATGCTCCGCTCCAGACACGAGACTCGAGAGTCCCCCACTCCAGACACACAAATCGATGAGTAATTAATTGAACTGGCCAACATTCGCATGCCGCATGCAATTAAAAATTCATATGCCATTATACCAACAAGTTCAATGTGTGTGCTTGGAACTGCTTCAGACTTAGACGGACTTAGGTTGCCTGTTTCAGCGGCACAACTTGGTCCAGACTTCAATTTTAGCCATACTCAGTTTGCAGTCAGTTTAAGGCAACACCGCATGTGGCATTCTGGCCAAATGTTTGACTTGCCTCTTGACTTGCCCAACATCTTTCGCATGGAACTTGGGACTTGTTTTGATCGCTGCCTGTTCACCGGGGTGTGTGGGCCCATTCCAGGGCTGGACAGATACTTGCAGCGGGGCGGCCGACGAAGGCAACAGCTCAAAATATATGGTCCGTTGATTACCGCTTGCTGTGATTTTTGATTATGCAGTTTCCGTTCCTTTCGTTACGTTTCGTTTCGTTTCTTTTCATTTTCTTCTTAATTTTTGCATATGTAATTTTTTCCATTGGCTTCATACGCATCCCAAGGACTTTGTTGCACACCTGAAGCGTCTGCAATTTAATATGTGAAGCGACCCGTTGATAAGCTCTCAGCTGGTCTGCCTTTAAACATTTTAAAGTATAGAATATCAGCCACTTTAATAAGCAGTCTTGCCGACTTCTAGGTTTAAAAGGAATTTAATAGAAAAATTATAAATGATATATTATTTACTTTCAATTGAAATAGGTACACTCAGTTGACCTTCTGTTTATCGAAAAGTATTCAGTTCTGATCAGAGTTCTATTTATGAAAACTCCACAAAACCTTCAATAAAAACACAGACCTAAGGCAGTACACTAAGACGGCTTTGTTAAACGATTAAGTTCAAATAATAGACTCAATTAAGCAAAGTAGACAACTCAATAGGCTTGAAAGTCATGCTCGCCAGACAGACAAAGTTAACAAAAAACCGAAGCTTTGAAGAAAAATGAGCTGAGATAAATTACATGAAACGCTTATTCATGCAACAAGTTTCAAACGCCTCGAATTTCAATAATAATGGGAAAACAAAACAACAATAACAAGAAATCAGAAAGAAACAAAGAATTGAACAGGAGAAATACAAAATCCGACCGCAAAATGCGCAATGACATCATTTGGCATCACTGTCAACTTTTTTCTCTCCTCCGAAGTTGACCCAAAAAAGGTCACAGGCCAAAAAGGTTAGAGAGAGCAAGAGATTGTAGAGGCTAAAAGCTTTACAGAGCCAATCAATTATGAGACACAACGAAATGGCTAAAAGGTAGCCACAACTTCCCTACAAAAAAAGCTGAACAATTTTAAAGTCGAAGAAAAAGTCAATTCAGAAAATTGTGTTTTGTTTTTTGTTATTTTCGTTGTTTTTGTAGATGCTACTATTTTGATGTATTGCCGCAATTTGTTAGACCAACGAACTCTTTCGATACGGGAAATTACCTACATGCTGTGAGCGGATCGTACAAATTAATTAAATGCCTACATGAACCATGTAATTCATAAAAGCCAAGAACGGACCGGACTCACTCACAAAAGGCTAAAGACTAAAAACTAAAGAAGATCGAGTGCGGAACGAAACTAAACACGATTTGATTGCTAAAGGTTATTCTACTGCTGTTTTTACGGTTCATTTACCACGGGAGGGAGCCGCAACTTCCACTGCTGTGATGGTATAATAAATAGTTCTGAGACCTCATGTGGCTAAGAGGGCTTCTTGTGGTCAGAAAGTTTGTAACAAGATACGTTTGAATCAGTCGAGTAAGTGAGAAAAGTTGGCTTCAGCTAACACTGAAAGGGTAGATGGTTATTCTAACAGCGATTTAGCAAAATAAATGTTAACTTTGGGTATTTAAGGGAATTAAAATTAAGTCTCTAATAAAATTATATAAATTATTATAAATATAAAAAAATTAACGTGAATAAAATTTAGAGAAAAAGAGAGTTAGAAAATGTACTTAAACATAGCTAGTATTGTATTAATATGTATGTAACATGTTATTACATACTATATACTATTACTATTACTCAGACTATTTTACAAATACCCTACATAACGAGAGCACGACTAATTCCACCAACAACTCTTTCCAGTTGATTTGCACAACATTCTGAGCGTGGAATAAAATAATTTTACAGTTGCAGCTGTGTACAGTTAGTTGACCTACATAGATAACACGAATTAGTTCTGTTCTGCTTTGTTCTTAAGCGCTGCTGATAAATAATCTATTTTTAGACAGCCTCTCTCTTAAAGAGTTATCGCATGCTGTACATTTATGTTGAGTAATATTCGCACTCTACCCAATGGGCGTCGGTGGTGTAATGGTCAGCATAGTTGCCTTCCAAGCAGTTGATCCGGGTTCGATTCCCGGCCGACGCACAAGTACATTTTTTGCATTTCAAAATAATTTTAACATTATTAATTCACATTTCATTTAAATAAAACTGGCAAATGTTTTTGGCATAATCATTTGCAGATTTACACAATTTTGACAGTGGTTTGCATCAAATAGCATTGGAATTCATTGTGTATGCAGCAAATTACCAATTTTAGCATCTGTTGCCAACTGATTCATGTCATTAAATTAAATTTCAATTACTAAACATTTGACCACATCAAGTCTGCGATGTGTAAACTTCATACAAATCTAATTATTGGGCTGTTTTGGAATTTCAGATAGCGGTAGAGAGAGAGAGAGAGAGACATTTTTGCATGTCATCAAATATTTGCATTCAAAATTAAATTATGCTGCCCAAGCGAACTGACCAAGTAAATATTTAAGCCAATAATGTTGTTGGGCATATGAGATGAAGTTGAGTTTAACTTACTAGCATACCAAGGTCGATGACTTCGCTAGTGGAGACAAGTTCGAGACTCACTGTCTGGATGACTGACTAATTAGTATGCCGTTTGCATATGCCAAACGCTTTGTTTGCACTAATTTCCTTTGGGCGGAACTCTGAGACAGACAGCCAAACTAAGATTTGGTCAACTAAAAACAGCCAACACAAAATGTTAGTGCAAGTTAAATATTTAATTGAAATGTTAAGCTAATAAAAATGTATAAACGTTGGACTTAAATTAACATATTAGTAAAATATAATTCCATTTTAAAATTTGTTGTTTTAAGCTTTCAAAATAATTACTAGCTGTGATCTTTCAACTCTAAAAATATTTTATCTTTACCATCTAAATTATTTAATAATTAAACAAGTTTTTGAACCATTTTATCAGAGTAAAAATTCTAAAATTATTCAAAAATATTTTTAGCTGCATAAATCTATTTTTCTTGCCCACAGTGTACTAACATTTTGGGTACACCCTGTACCGATTGCTCCTTGGCAGTCTTTTGATTTTAGTCTCCTGCTCTCCGGCTCTCCTGCTGTGCTCATTTGCTATTCATTTCGATGCTGGCATGTCTTGACTTATGCGTATTACTGCAAATATCAATTAATGCATAAAACGTGTGTGAAATACTTAAGATTTTTTCACGCACCGGCAACTGAGATCTCCTTGGTTAGTATGGACTCGTACTGACCTTGGATTATCGTAGCCATATGGAGTATATGGCATATAAATATGGGTATTCCTGTGCACAGTTAAGAACTTACAGACAGTCGAAATAATTGATTTGCTGGCGATTTATGTGTCTGCTTTTGGTAGAGATCCTTGAGGTCAAAGTCACGCACACTCAGTCGGAAGCTTAAGTTGCTATCAAGTTGTTATTATTATTGGTGTTGGTCTTGTGGTTGTTGTGGTACTAGCTGTTGTTGTTGTTGAGGGGACTAGTGTGAGTGTGACATGAACATGACCAAGTGCAATATGTAAAGCATGCTTGGATGCATTTGTAATCACTTTGAGCATCATTAAGTAAATTACAAGCTGCCAACATCAACAGCACATTACTTGTAGATACATTTGTATCTTCAACAACAGCCAATGGGCGTGGTGGGTGGTTGTGTGTTAAAGCCACAGCTCGTGCGGTGAACCTACACAAAGTGCTTAGAGTTTGGGTCGAGTTAAGTTATTTATGCGCCTGCCTCGACTATTTAATTTAATTCAAGTCTTTGACCATGAAACCGACCGTCCTCCTCCTAAAAAAAAACTAAACAAATGCTAAAATTAAGTGCCCGCCGAAGTGAAGTCATTCCGTTCCATTCCATGCCATTCCGTTCCGTCCCCTGTGGCACTTTAAACCAATATTTGTTCTGGTTGCCACGCCTCAAAAGAGCAAAAATGAAACACTGCGTTTTACGTTTTTGGCATTTCAATGCGTCCCAGCCACGCCCCTTCTTTGTGTCCCACTGACCTCCCTTCTCTCTTTTACTGTCTCTGTTACTCATTTTACAGCTGGTAACGGTCACGTTTGTTTATTTGTTTGCTGGTAGCAAGTGGTCAGTTCCTTTTTCAGGGGGTTCCAGTGCTGCTTTCAGGGTTGTGGCTGCATATTTATAGCGCATAAGGTATATCATATGCTTCCTTTTCCCTTTCCCTATCCCTTTCTCTCTGTCTTTTACTCTCATTGTTTGTGTATTTATTATGCTGCTGTTGCTTTTCTTTTGCTACTCACTGTTGTTGTTCCAGTTTGTGTTTGCTCTGCAGCATCTTCACAGCTGACTGATTGCGGCCCAATATTTGTCTTTGTCTTTTTAGCCCGTTTTGCTAGTCAAGTTTGCCCATTTCCTTGGGCCATTTTCTCACCCTGACCCTTTCAATAGTCAAACTGCAAATTTGTAATTGTAATTTCTATGCCAAACGATTTAAGACAATTTACAAACGATTCCAGTAGTTTCTATCTAAAAAATCTTGATTTATGTAGTTACTTCTCACGACCTGTTTTTTAGACCACACGCATATCAATCTCCACATCAATTTGAATCTTACAGATACCATTTCCACTAGCTTGCTGCGCATCTGTATCTTGTTTAATAATGTCTCTGTTAAATTGCCAGCTAACATTCAATGAGTAGTTGGCTTTAATTAAAAAGGAAAGGTTTCTCAGCTGGCCAGAACCGAACGTTGCCAGTTCCACATACGCATATCAATTACGCAGACGATTAAGCCAAACAAACTGCCAACTGATTGCCAATGCATGCCATTGCCAATGCCAATAGCCAAAGCCAAGTCAAAGAAAAAGCCAAAGACGAAGCCAAAGTCAAAAGCAAACTGGGATGCACTCAAGAAAATTCGTATTCTAAAAATAAGTAGTAAACTTGCCTCACGACTATAAGATACCCATTATGCTCAAGTTTAAAAATTTTTTGTTTTAAAACTATTGCATACTTTATGGCGATCCCTCTGGATATGATCTTAAATCAGCTTTAACTTCCCATATAATAACTAATTTTACTCAAATAATAAAATATAATTATACAATTGATTCCTAATCGAAATAAGTGTAAAATTGTAGAGAAAATGTCAAGTAACTATCGTGTGGAGAAATTTTATAGAATGCGTAGTATTTCATAGTCACTTGCTTGCCAAAATTAGTAGCTGGTTAAGGTTACATCATCTACTCAAATCTATACTTGTCTCTCTGTCTTACGTTTTCTTGCAGTGTTGCATATACGCCTGCTTCCCAAATACTGGGTATTAAAAGAACGAAGCTGCTTCTAGTCTTCGCTGTGAACGTTGTCATCATTAGAAAAATTGCCAGCAATGGGTGAGAGAGAGAGCGGGATGAGAGGTGAGGGGCAGCTGATGCCGCGTTACGCACACGAACTGTCAACTGGCTAATAGGCGCAAAAGGAAACTGGTTAAGAAAATTGCAGCCTTGATTGCATGTGACCGCAACGCGACACGCACGAGCTCCTGGCCTGCTCGATCGTTGGCCAAGTCGAACGCTTCCAACGGGGCCTTAATTTGGCTTAAATGGCTGACCAAATTGCTAGTCCAACAACAACACTATGCAAATGCGTTTGAGTGTGTTTGTGTGTGTGTGCTGGCGTGCGTGATAATAATTTTCCAATTTCATGCAATTTAATTTCCGTTGTCATGCGCAAAAACTTTTCATGTTATTTTCATTTTCCTTTTACACTTAAATTTTCACAACGCCATTTAATTGTCATCATTTTTGCGTGGATATTGAACAAAGCGGTGAAGCTTTAATTGCATTTTGTTGTTTAACAGTTAACTGTTGTGGCTAACATCTTTCTAATCAACTGTTTATAAAGTTAGCATAAAGTCTAAGATATTTGTTAGCCAATTGTATGTTGCACTAGATACCTCTTGGTATCTGACAGAGCCACGTAACTGCCGCTAACAATGTTTCTTTTTAGCCAATATTTCAACAATGTACACGTTAATCGCAGTCAGCCAAGAAGGCGCAGAAGAAGAACAGTCTGGCCAAGAGTCAAGTAACGAGCTGGAGAAGGAAAAACCAGTCACCCACTCGGACAGAACATAAAGTGGACAATTCATGGCTAGTTGGCATTGGCGGCAGTGAACACACGAACACACGAACAACAAACAAGAGACAACTTTGTTCCCACCTTGATCCCAATCAACCTTTGGTGACACTACCGACGACATCCTAAGTGTCCTCATCCACATCCTCATTGGGAACCGTTGCCGTTAACATGACTGCCGCATAGTTGGCAATATATTTTTTTGTGTTTGTTCTTTTTTCTTTTTACTCTCAACTCAACTGAATTCGCCAATTAATTAAGCGGCACGAGAGAGAAGCAGTCGTTGTCCAAGGCATGTGCAGCTGCAACCACAACAACAACAACAACAGGAAGAACAACAGAAACAACAGCAACACTGACAGCATCAAACTGAACAACAAATTTGCTGGAAATTGGCCATGGAGCGCATTCTAATTGTATTAGCCAAAAAGCACCGCAAGGCAATTATGACTGGTTGAGGACATTGTCGCCTGGTCATTTGGCTGCATGCCTTTAATTTCCGCACGCTTAGCTGGCGCCAGCACTAGAAAGAGATAGCGAGAAGTGGGCAGTGTAGAAAGAGCACAGAGCAAGTGGGTCAGTATTAAAATTTCAGCAGTTTTTTTAGCTAGAAAATCGCTAGAAGCAACGAGTATAAAACTTTGGTTTATACATAAATAAATAACTTATATAACGACTCTTAAGATTACCAGCACATACCCTGTAAGAGAGCTTACTTTAATAAATTTCCACTACTGCATAAATTTACAGGGTATGTGCTGTAAATTATTTACTACTTTGCTCAACGCTCGCGGCTGTCACTTACGTATGTATGTGTGTGTGTGTGTGTAAGTCTGTTGACCAAATAATTTGCGGAAAAATTTTTAATTAAAATTGTTAATAAAAACACATTAAAAGACAATGCAAAAAGAGCAGAAATAAAAAAATATGAAAATAAATAAAACCGTTGGAGAAATTCAGCAGTTTGCGAATGGTGAAGAAAAACGCCAACTATTTGCATATAGAAAACAGCCACGTTCATTTGCATAGTGGCACATAGTAGTGTAGTACTGGTAGTATTAGTAGTGGTAGTGTTAGTAGTATGCGTATTACTTTATAATTAAAGAAAAACTGGAAAACTTTCAAAGCAAATGTCTGGCAATGACGAGCACATCAGAAATAGCGAAGCTGTTAATGATGATATTTTGCAGTCGGCAAAACTTTTTTAATAAGTTTGTCAAAAAGTCTGGCAAATGTGCCACACACACACACACACATAGAGGGGTAAAGAGACGGAGAGGAGGAGTGGTAGAGTGAGAGGCACAACAAGTTGGGCTGTCAAGCAGCACATAATAAAGATCCAAGCATTGCAGGTTGGCATTTGGCATTAGACAATTTCCAACCATTTTCATAGCTGCAGCTGCAGTTTCAGCACCGCAACAACCACAGCAAAATGTACATTAAATCCATGTAGTTGACCTTTAACACCTACACGAAACACCTACCAGAGTTTTATGAGGTGGGCAACGAATTTAACAAATTGCTCTCAAAGCAAATAAGCAATCAACATAAATTGCATTTCATTTTGTATTTCGCTTCTGGCCAGACATAAATTTTAAGCGAATTTTTGTGTTTATCTAAACAAAATGTATGGATGAGTTAACAAAGCTAAAGTGCAAAATGTGCAAACTGCTGGCAAATATAATTAACGTCTTGTGTAAATATTTAAATTGTGCAACATAAAATGTTTGGTTTGAATAAGTTATGTGAAAGCAAAAGAATTAGGCAAGTAAATTTTAGTTATTAAATAAGTTTGCGGTTCAAAGTTCAATGTAAACTCAAACCAAGATAAGCAGTCACTTCTGTAAAGAATTTCTTTTATATACAGTAAAAAGTCGCTGATTATCAAGGGGCGTCGGTGGTGTAATGGTCAGCATAGTTGCCTTCCAAGCAGTTGATCCGGGTTCGATTCCCGGCCGACGCACAAATAAATTTTTTCCCTTTTTTCTTTTTTAAAAATTTATAGTCATTTAACGTTATTCATTGATCATATTTTAATTCGTATATTAAATGATTGATGCGTAAATTACCTTATTTCCTTTAACTAACGGCGTATTCTCTGATTTGCTGCTTTGCATATTAAATTGTTAATTGTTGTCGGTCAAATCAAAAAGTTTGCCCAATACACAAATTATCCATTAGAGGGGGCATTATCATTCAGGGCGATTAAACGTTTATCGATTGACAATGTTGGTGGTCTCCCCCCCTCTCTCTCTCTATCTAGCTAGCTGTCTTCCTCGCTGCTTGTCAACGCTGTCAACATAATTAACGGCAAATGTCTGCGACTGGCGGCAAAAGTCTCACGGCATGACAAGAAGCTATGCCATATCTGACGATGAGCTTCCCAAAACTGATGCCACCGCCACACGGAGGTCGACCCCTGTCTGCTCCCCTTCCCACCCTCCCTCTTTGTGGTCCTGCAACTAGTCGTATTGTAATTTCTACGCATAATTACACAAGTATGCGATGCCTATGCAAATGAGGCGTGGCAACGACTCGGCGCTTCCTGGACTTGGGGCGTTGTTTGTCCCATTATTTGTTGGTTATTTATATGGCGGGTGATTACGCGCAATTAATGCATCAATGCTAGTTATTGAATATTGAATACTAATGACTTCTGCCACACGGTGTGGCATCCACAACATATAATTGCACTCGTAAATTGCAAAGTCAGTGGAATGCTTAAGAAATTGCAATGACTGCGCTCTCCAGGGGAATTGGAGTAGGAGCATCCCAGTAGGAGAATAGTCAATAAAGTAGGCGCTTGATCTCCTTGTCTAGCCATTGCCATTGCCATCGTCATTCCGTGCAGACGTTTTCCAGACAGCAGTTTGTTCGCCCTGTGGCCATATCTCAGTGTCATAACGGACAGTGCTGACAGTAAATAATCCATCAATAATTGCATCTTCTCACTGGCTGACATCTAGTTTTTCCGGTTGCCGCATTCCGTGGAGGCTGCTGGCTAGACACTAACCATGGCCCAAAGACCATGGTCATAGCCATGTTCATGCTTTATGTCAATTGTGTTGACATTAATCATGGCAGTTTTGATTGTGCTACGTCGGGCAGTGCTTAAAACTGGCCACCCAAGGGTTATGGCACCAGAACTAGATCTGGTTATCAAGTTTGCGACAGGTTGTCGACAACCAGTAGCAGACTGGTAGAGCTACTGCACTCAGTAGTCGCTTTTGATACTTTAAACATAGTTAATTATGAACTCAAGACATCGGGCGAGTTGTCATTATTTGAAATATTTGCGATTTGTTAAGTTAAGGTAAAAGTGGATCTTTTGATATATAGTACTATGTGTATTGTATAGCTATTGGTGTGTTTTATTTAAATGTATAAGGAATATATAGTTTCTTAAGTATATTTCCCTCAGTTTAATTGTTTTATACACAATTTTTGGTCTTCTTAGGGATTAATAAACTAATTATGTTTTATAGATTGCTTCTAATATATATGTTTAGTATATTTATAATTTTATTCAACCGCAATTAATCAGTTAGAATT
This sequence comes from Drosophila acutilabella, assembly GCA_035046005.1. NCBI lineage: Eukaryota > Metazoa > Arthropoda > Insecta > Diptera > Drosophilidae > Drosophila > Drosophila acutilabella. Next base: position 4,975,223 of record JAWNOK010000024.1, on the reverse strand, counting down.
AAAGAAATAAAGCATTTAAAATCTATTCCCAAATCCAGACTTTTATATGACCTTCACTTAACTTAAACAATTTAAACTCTTCGTAGTTATTCGCACTTCTTAATTCACATACAAACAAAAGCTGACAGTTTCCTTAGACTGACTGTAATCCTGGCGGTAAAGAACTGTAAACACTCAGTTATTTACACACATGTCAGAGAAACATACACACACACACACACACAGTCCTACGCACACATGAAACAAATTGTTATACACTTGATGTAGTTTGTTTATATTTATTTATGTTAAATATTGAAGTGCATATGAAGCCACTAAAAGAGAACGGCTCTTGAGAGCTGGGCCAAGCCTTTTCAGGTCAGCTAATGGCTGCATTTCGATGTAACAACAACAACAACAACAGCAGTAGCAGCATAAAGAGGTGCAACAACAACAACAACAACGATTCCACAGAGAACTTTTACCGTAAAAGTGGATTTTCTTTTGCGCCATTTTGCGGCATTTTACGTTTCTTTCGTGGTCGTTTGCCTGCATGGCTTTTATTTACGTTTTGCTTCACACAAAACTCAGCTCGTAGTCCCCTTTAACCTCAGCTCTCCACCACTCTTAAGTCGTCCTGCACAAAGTGGTGCTTGTGGCGTCTTCCATCCGAAAAAATGTTTGTAACCAACCGACAGGTAGCGCCAGGAGGCTGCTTTCCCAGCCAAGCGGGCTATGCATTTGGGTCAGGGTTCAGCGGCAGACGCAAAAGAAACTCGAAGCTGACATACAAATGTCGAAGAAATATACTACTTGAGTGTGTGTAAGTGGGTGAGTGTGTGTGTGTGTGTTTGTGTTTGTGTTTGCGTTTGCAAGTGGCTAATTTTTCAATTTCTTTTTAAATCGCGAGCTTTGTGCGGCTTGAGCTCTTTTTATTAATATTCCAATACTTTGAGCTTACTAACACTAGAAACAAGTGTTCAAAGGAGCCTAAAGAGACCAAGTTAAGGGCAGCTTTAACTAAATAATTTAAATTCATGTATTTCCAGTACACGAGTCGTGTAACTGATAAGACAGCTTCGAATACAAACATTCTTTCATTTCTTGAATATGTAGATTAAGTTTAGTTAGAGTATTGTAAACCCCTTTATCAAGTGGCGTCGGTGGTGTAATGGTCAGCATAGTTGCCTTCCAAGCAGTTGATCCGGGTTCGATTCCCGGCCGACGCACAGCTCAATTTTTTATTAATTTCCATTTTTAATATTTTATTATAATTAAGAAGATTTTTAGTAGATAAGTAGATATTAAATGGCTTAAGTTACTTATCTTCGCTATATCAGTCTATAGCAGATAGCAGAACATTAAATTAATTGATGTCTCATGGTCAATTCTAACAATCTCGCCCACATTAAAGTGAATCCGTAAGAAGATTTACAGTGCTATGAGTATACTCGAGTTAATTCCATCGTAAATAGCCCAGGGGCGTAGTTGGAAAACTAATCCGCGCTATTGAACAGGAATAACAACAACTGCAACCCCAACAATCAAATCAGCCAATCAACTGTCGATTACTTAAGCCATTTTCAATCAACACGGCGGCGCCAGAGCTTACACACACATAGAGCCACACACACAAAGAGCCACACACATTCAAAGCTCACCACAAGCGATTTACAAATCTCAAACGCACAATAAACGCAATTACAAGAGAGCAAGGGCCGAGAGCACGAGAGTTTGGGAAAGTGGCAATTGAAGAGTGTTTGGAAGTCATAGAAATAGCCAGACCGTTATGTGTGTGACCGCAGGCCGTATAACGATGCAAAAGGAAATGAATGCCATGCAAAATATAGGGAAACAACGAGGCGTATACGCAACGCAAATTGCCAGCGTATTCAGTCAATCAATCAATCAATCAATCATAGTTTATGCAGGCCTACTACACCAAAGTGATTCAAGTAAACACAATTCGCGATAAGTGGAACATTTGGAATAGACACACAATTATTTCCATCGAAAAACTAATCTAAGCCCGAGATTGGGCTACAGATACAAATTCGAAATTTGTGGGTCTCTGACAAGTTGGCAAAAACTTGGTTTCAATGCATAACTAATGTCACATTACCCACATTTGCAACCGTTTGATTGGCAACTATATTTGTGTGCTGCATAAATCATATAAATACTTGCAAATTGATTGCCACAGATAGAATAACCAGACAATAAACCAAATATTCCCACTCGTATCTCGAAGATGCAAATTTGTTGAGTTCCAAGCAACTGACAAGCGAGTGACACCGCAGAAGCTGGCATCTCAAATCTGCATATCAATTCGATATTTGTATCTAACGACAAAATATTCTGTGCATAAAACTGGTGCACAGCTGTCCAGTTGTCCAATTCAGTGTTGGCTTTCAACTTTAAGCAACTTTAAGATGCTACACTTGCTGTAACTCGTAAAGTTCACTTCCGGTTTTGTTTTGATACGTTTATAAGTGGATTTACTGGGTTGTTGTAGGCGTGTTGCTGTTGTTCTTACAACTCCCTTACAACTTTCAGTTTCATTATGTCATTGTCTTTAACATTTACCGCCCTCTATTTTCCAGGGCACATCCCAAACTTGTCCCGGTGGTAAAATAAAGTTACAATTTTTATAACGATTTCAGTTTTTTGTATTCCGTTTTTTCTTCATTTCTTTTCAGCCTTTGTTTTTTTTTCTGGCGATTTTCTCATTGTTTCTGTGTGCGCTCCTTTATCCCCAATTCATCTGTTTTGCATATTTCTTTGTTATGTTTGTTGTATTATTTTCATTTTTCTCTTGCTGCTTTTCTCTCATTGTGATTGTGTTACATAATCTCTGCATACTTTCAGTCCGTCTGTTCGGGCTGTAAAGAAAATCTGCTGGAAATTTATGCAAATAAGTACAGTTTGTGCTTTAATTTGGAAAGGAACTGAACTGTTGAGTGTGACCTTCGCATTAAAGTTGGCCAAAAGTTGGAAAAAGTTAACAAGAAGCGATGCTTGGACTGTGGAAGTGGCAAATAACAAATGTAAATGTGCAACTGAAATTCTTATAAGTGAAAAATCTCTAGGAGAAAGTAAAACCGAATCTTACATACCCTAAATAAAAGCATAATAAAACAATCTATTACTGCCCAAGTCCAGCAGTTTCTTTGGAAATTGATTAGACTAGCAAGTTTTATATACCCTTTCATTGTAGTCACTCAAATACAACACTCAACTCCAGATAAGCTAAGCACCTTGTCACTTATGAAAATTGTAGCACACTTTTGACAAGATTTCATATCTGTGTATCTGTTTGACTTATTTAAACACATGTCTACACATACGATTTTGGACAAGATATGTTGAGTATTTAAGCCAACTTGTTTGCCTTAAATTATGAGAAAAGACTTCTGCTCTGAGTTTATTTTCAGACGTCATAAACTTACGCATTGTATATAAATTGTTCGAAATTGCCGATAAGCGGCCTGATGGATTTGATAACTACACAGTAGATAACTAAAGCAATATAAAACAGTTATTGGCCAGCTATGGCCAATGCATAGTGATTCACTGGAAGCAATTGGAAAGGTGTTGGCAATAAAAACAATTTCGTTTTCAAATTTATTTAGCAAAAACAACAAAATAATTCTAGGAAATTGGCTTTTAGAATGCAATTCTGGAATTTTATGAGTTTTTGTAATTTTTAATCGTTACACGAGTAATTCAGCCAATTTGTGAGTCATTAAAATCACAGTAACTTTGAACTATTGGGTAGATAAGACTTAACGGTGATACTCATGTTGTTGGCCAGCTCAAGAGCCATGTAAACAGAATATTTGACAAATGAGCACTAGCTAAGCTATCAGGAAGAATACAAAAATATAGAATAAGAATTTTTGTTAGGTTAGCGTGACATTTTAGATACGCTACTATAACTAATAAGTTTTAATAAAAATATAGCTAAAAGTTGTACTTGCTTTGAGTTTATTTAACTTCCTTGCACTGATAACATTTAAAGTGACCCTTGAATAAATTCTACTATAGATCTCCACATTATCTAAGACTTTTAGAGTACAAATTTGAAAAGGAACACTTTCAAGTGCCGACAATAACACTGAATTGTAGCTGACAGTAAGAAACAAGTTTTAGTCTTAATTTGTTAGCCAAACTTACAGGTATGAGAAATATGTTTACACCTACTGGAATTATCCTTTTGCTGTGTCTGTGCCTAAGTGCAGCAGAGTTGAGGGATTCGGTGGTTAGTCGCAATAGTCCACGTCAATGCTACAGCTGCGAAGGAATCAGTTGTCAGCGTACAACGCGTCAGAATGCGACTGTGACCTGCACTGATCTGCTGGACATATGTGTAACTATCTATGAGGACTGTAAGTTTAGCGGTAACAAGCAGCTGTGTGATAAATAATAATGTCTTGAGTTGTACAGTCAAGGTCAGTGAGAGAGGTTGCCTCTCAAAGATTTCGCTGGAGGGCAAATCCAAGTGCGAGACGAGGGACAAACAGTGCCAGAAGTGCAACGGACAATTGTGCAATAATTTGGGACGCATTGACTTTCGTTGCATTCAATGCAGTGGCTCAGAGGTGAGTGTAACAATAGTGGTAATAAAAGTACTAACACTATTTCACACAGGACTCCAATTGCAATTCCGAGGGCGACGTGATAAAACCCACCCAGTGCCTAGCACCCACTTCCAGTAATTCCTACTGTTATGTGAAGGCTGAGGGAGCAAATCTACAACGGGGCTGTGCCTTGAGTGTTAGGGAGCAACAAGCCTGCCTGACTGACGAAGATTGCAGTCTTTGTCTGCCGGAAAATGCACATGAATCGGGTGCATGCAACAACTACTTCAAGTCTGGAGCGGCACAGGGCAAGCAAATATTTGCTCCCTTATTGGGAATGCTCTCGTTGATGGCTCTTCGAGTGCTGCAATAATTTAAATGTATACCTTTAATTAGTCACAAAATAAATGCTATCACAAACAAAGTAAATCAAAATTTTCACTTCTGGGGTTTTCTGCTTATCGCCCGGAGGGAAGATAAATGGTCAACACGTGATTGGCTGGACAAAGGCAAAAATACCGAAAGCGAAATTTCAATAATTTATACAGCAATATCTATTTATTTTATATTTAAATGGAAATAAATTGAATCATTTCAGACATATTTGTGGAATTTTTAAACTGAAATAAAATTAATCATCATTTAATTGTGCAAGGCAATCGTGAATTTCGAAAGCATTTATGCATTATCGATTTTTTAATGGAAATATTTATTGTTTGTCAGTTGGGGATGCTTTGTGTAGAGATATTTTGTATTTTGGAAACTAATTATAGTACTTTAGTTAATGGAGAGGCAAAAAAAACTTTTAAAAAATATATACATAGAGGGGAGTGAATTTATTTGAGAATTTGGAATTGACTAAGGTTAAGAAAACCATCAATTCTTTACCACCAGATCAGTAGATTTATTAACCATCTTTTGATATATATATTGGTATTTAATAAATCATTATAGTCAAATAATGATTACTACAACAGAAGTCAATTTTTTAATATCCTTAGCTGAACAGCTTTATATTTTTATATGTACTATTATTTCAACCAATTATTGCACAAAACAATTATAAGATAAACAAAAGAATTTTTAATACCTATAACATTACCTGTTAGCTATCAGTTATGCAGCTATATCTAAGCCAGGTGCTACAATATTTCCATCTGTCAAGTGTTTTTCCACACATAACTGTCTTCGAGTGCACTTCAGATGCCGAGCAGCGTATAAAAGCTGAAAGTACTGTCAATTCGCCTTACAGTAAAAGCCCTAATATGAAGGTTAAAGTAATTCTTAGTGCGTTGCTGTTGGTTGCCTGCTCGACAGGATTTTCCAATGCGAATTCAATCAAAAGTTGTTATAGCTGCTATGGCATAAACTGTCAGCGAACTTCGGTGAACGAGGAGCAAAAATGCTCAGATTCTTTAGACTACTGTGTGACCATCTACGATGCAGGTATTTTTAACCGTAATAAGCCGTTAATTTAATAATTTATTTGATTATTCCCTGAGCAGGTAAAGTGCTGTACATGGGATGTTCCCTGGAGATTCCTGTTAAGCTGCGTCAGCGTTGTGAGTCCCATTCTCATGAGTCCTGCTTCAAGTGCAACTCCGATCGTTGCAACAAAGTGGGTTCCGTGCATACTGCCTGCATTCAGTGCGATTCCAGCAAGGTATATTACACAATCTATTACTCTAGGGAATTAATGATTTGCTCACACTTTTACGCTCTACAGGACTCAAAGTGTGCTCAAAATGCTGACACTATAAAGCCGACTGTTTGCACTGCTTCTACGGCTTCCAACTCATATTGTTATGTAAAATCCTCAGCTTCAAGCGGTAGTGTTGTTAGGGGCTGTTCCACTACTGTTAAGGAGCAGAAAATCTGCCTAGAGGATGCCAATTGCCAGTTGTGCTCACCTGGCGACATTCATGGCTGCAACAGTGTCAACATTTCCACGGATTCAAATGTTGGCAATCGTTTTATTCGCTTTTTGTAAATGGTGTTCAGATGGCTCTAATAAATAATGTATTTTAGACACAATAAAATAGAATCTTATTAAACAAATTTATTGTTTTTTCTGCAAATTATTTCAAGAATCTAAATTTGTATTTATTTTATTACTGTAGGAAACTATAGCACAAAAGTGCATACAATTTTAAAAGCCTTTTCGCAATGAGAAATTTATTGAACGGATCATTTTTAAACTTTTTAATATATGCTTTATATTACCATCTTTCTAAACTTTCAGTTATGTGATTGCTAAACTATAGAAAATTTTCTACAACCTGATTCATCAGAACCTTTGTGTAGAGTGCAGAACATAACGGTGTGAACTATGCTATCCACTTAGCACACACTGAAGACATTTACACTGCTTACAAAGTCTAGTAAAGAAAAACATAATTAAAAGCATTGTACGGGAATTATTGCTAATATTCCTGCTAAAGAAACTATCGTTTGTTTTGCTGTAATACACCCATCGGTTAAACCATTTCTCAGTCACGTTCCCATCGCTAGCTGATTATCGTTGGACACCGTGAAACATGCCATAATGAGCATTAGCCTGTTTGTTTACTTGTGACTAGAGGCGACTTAGTAATACAATTATTAAAGTGCATAAACAAAATAAACCAAATTGTGAATTGATTGCACAATTGAAAAGAGTAAACAAACAAATGCGACAAATGACACTACTAATGACACGACTAACGGTTATCAAAGAGCTTGACTTTGTTGTATCTACAGATACAGATACAGATACAGATACAGGTACCACTTGATGAAATGGCTTTTGGGGGACCGCACCGACTAATCAGGAGCTACAAGTTGTTTGTACACTTGACTTTATATTAACTGATGACTTTATCAAGCCAACTCTGAAGTACAGCTGAGTTTATATAAAGTGTTGTGAGTTGTGCTCATCAATGTCTTTCCAAATGCCAAAAGAATCAGTTCCAATGTCGCTGAGCAGGAAGTGCACAATTCTCTGCGTGTTATGGCCATTGCTACAGGCGACTTTGGTCCTTGCATCGGAGTCCTGTCTGTACTGTCGTGGCATTAACTGCCAGAGGAGTAGCTACCAGACCACAGAGCAGTGTGTGGATCAGTTGGACTCATGTATAAGTGTCTTCCAAGGCGGCATGATTCAGGCCCAAGGCTGTCTAGAGAAACTAGAAGGCAGCTGGAGGCAACAGTGTGAAAGCCAACACAATAATCAAGTTCAGTGTGAGATTTGTGTGAGCAATAAATGCAACAATGTGACATCCCATCAGCTCTCTTGTTTACAGTGTTTGGACACTGAGGTTAGTAAGAAGTTAACATTCTAAAAAATCTGTCTAAAGTAGTTTCTTTCATAGGACGAGCGCTGTCGCACTGCACCGGAGGAAATTAATCCACAGCTCTGTGGAATTGCTCACAGTGGACGAAATCTTTGTTATACCAGCATCAAGGATCAGATAGTAGAACGAGGTTGTTCGCTGACGTTGAGGGAACAGCAATCTTGTCTATCCAATGTCAATTGTCAGCTGTGTGATCCCTTGGAAGTATCAAAGTGCAATAATCAGTTGATTGAGGAGACTGTTACCACAGTAACACCAGCCACTAGCACAACTTCGACTTCTAGCTCTACATCTACTAGCACCAGTACTAGTAGCAGTACTAGCAGCAGCACTAGCAGCAGTACTAGCAGCAGTACTAGCAGTAGTACTAGCAGCAGTACTAGCAGTAGTACTAGCAGCAGTACTAGTACTAGTACGACTTCGACCACCTCCACAACGACTGAGGCACCAACTTATCCGCCTACCGATCCAACTACACCGCAACCCAACAGTGCCACAAGTCTTTGTGTAAAATACGCTATTGGTCTACTGGCTATTTGTCAGCTTGTTTTTAGTTTTATACAATAGTAATAAATAATTGGGGAAAATACGTTGGGTTAAGTTTTATGGCTTTGGGTTCCCACGACCTTCCCTCTATCACAATAGCAACGCTAATCTAATAATTACTAAACGATTGTTCATGTTCATAAATAACGTTAAGGTCTATAGTAGAACACTTACTTATGGCTAAGAGCTGTTAAAGCTGTTCAAAATATGTTCCTGATTTCGTTTATCAACTTAAAGGAAAATAAATGTAAGTAAAAAAGCTGCAATACTCGAAAAACCCTAAAGCCAAATTTGATTTTAACGGCATACCAGAAGCAAAATTAGCTTAGGTCACAGCGTTCCATAGTCCAAACATTTACCCAGAAATAATATAATACAACACAGTTAATGCAATCTTTAACAAGATTAAATTAGATTAGGGAGTATTATGAAATTTAATGGGAATTCGTACGAATTTGGGCACTTAGTAACACCAATAAACTAAATAATGTTTAAGAAACTATATCGCATATTTAAGCAATTTTTATTGATCGATATCACATGCCAAACTTATCGACCGATAAGACACAGTGCAATGTAACATTCGATTAACTGATTCGCATCAAAATGCATTTCCTAAAAGGTTTAGTATGCCAGTATAATAATAAAATAGGCCCTATATGTTTATGGATAGCTTCCATATAAAAAACGTGTGCACTTAGATCAGACCTGCAATCGTTAAATTACAGGGTTATCGTCACCTTATCTCATCTACTATTTGCCAAAAATGACGAAAATCGAACTACACGAGTATAAACGTGTTTTGGGACAAATTCTGTGATTATACACATACGACGCCTTTGGGCTTATCTAACCGAATTTGTTATTGCTTTTTATGTTAATTCCCAAAGTTCAGGGTAGTCGATATAGTTGGTATATACTCGGTGTACTAGCTGTTATAAATAACGGCGAATCGAAATTCGCTTTATCGGACGTTCGACAACAGTGTCATATAATCATAGTCGTTATTATAAGGCAATAACTTTGGTTCGACCAGAAGAGTGATACGACTATCGAAAAAGTCTATAAAAGTCGCTGCCAGCCTGGCCACAAAATTAGTTACCCGATTCCAATTAAATTGGTAATACGCGTCGGGTGAAAAACACCCAATCGATCATGAGACTGACCACAGCAGGAGTAGCTCTGCTACTTCTGGTATTATATACCAATAATCCAATTGGTAGGTTTAACCCAAAGTGATTCATAAGGATAATGGATGGTTCAAGTGAAGTGTGCATAAAAATTGAAAGTATTATATAAATAAATGAATGAAACGACATCAAAATATGTTAAAAAGTTAATGAAATAGAAAAATGCTGAAACTGGAAATATGTTCTAAAATAAAGTGACTTTTAAAAATGTGTTATAAGCATGGTTAAGCAGTTATGCTGTCTACAAAGTGATTAAAAAAGTTCACAAAAGTGTTTGAAAATTATTTAATTTGCGTGTTTTTTTTTAATTTTGTTTTCCAATTAAAACAAATATTATAATCAAGCGGATGTTATATAAGATAACGCTTATGAATCATTATGGTTTTTTTTATTTAATTATTTATTGCTTATCTGTGTGCTGGACTGTCAGTTAAACATTATGCGCTAAACTCAAAGTGAACTACTAAATTGATCCAAAATGTGTGCGATTTAACGATTATAAAAACGAACACAATTAATATGCAGTGTTTAATTTAATTTAAAAAAAAAACCTTCCTTATTAATTAATGTTTAAATCTGAAAACGGTCTTTAATTCAAGTGCATTTATTTTAGGATTAGATTTTGTACTTTGGCTTTCTTATAGATTTTCGGATTGCAGGTGGTCGCTTATCTGCCGAACATAGATTTATTATAACTGATATTAGCAGTTTATTACTGACTTAGTAAAGCATCCAATGAACATTTTTAAAAATATAATTCGTGCTTATATAACCATTTATATATGTGAATTTAAGGCTAGCACCAGCAATTAAGTTCATGCTGATTATGTGGGTATATTAGATGTTGTAAAACGATAGTGCGATTAAATAGCCGACCATAAATAACTAGGCAATTGTTCTCGCGATAAAACATGCCGAAAGATTAGCGACTAATAACTTTAAAGTCTTACGGTGCTAGTCCAAAAAATACTCTGTACTGCAATGAATTTTGTGCTCGATTGACAGACATTTATGTGCAGTTCAAGTTAAGCTAAATCTAGTGCTCATTCCAACAACAATTTGACGATCATTGGCATTATCTACAAAACTTAGGGTGAATCAATTTTCTTGGTTCGTCATCGTTTACAGGGTACAACAAATTTAGATTGTGAAAGTACTTTACACAGATTTGATTGGCAATCGTGCAATAATCACAAGCATGAGCTAATTTATCACTGATTCTAACTCATTCAAACTTTCATACAATTATTACCTAATAATAAAGCCTTTAAAGGCAGAAAAACAAAGTTAAATGCTTGAATTTGTATTAAAATTCAAAAAATAATTAATTTAAAGCATAAAGCTCAAGTTGTGTAACGATTTTTTAGTTCTTACTAAAACCAGCAGATCATAAATTCTTTATTGACTTATCATAAATATTTCTACAGATGCTTGGACACACAGTTTTCACACGGGCCCAATTAATTGCTACAACTGCTCTAACACCGAGCAGTGTATGGGTAGTCCAGGATTACTGAAGAAATGCGAGAATAATGATGCCCAGAGCTGCAGAGCCATTGCAGATGAAAATGGAATTATCATTCGACGTGGATGCAGTGACGAACTGGAGAACTCTTGCTCCTTGCAACCTTGTTACGAATGCAGATCGAATGGTTGCAACAATTTGAAGGATACTTCAAGACTAGTCGAATGTCTTGTATGCGATGCAGAGCTTGATGAAAACTGTGTCCATGACACGGAACTGATCAAAGAGACTCGTCAGTGCAATGGACACTGCATAACAGCGCTCTATCCACGCACTAATGATGTGGGTTCTCCTTTGGAGCTAGTGCGTACTTGTCTCGATGATCTGGAATACGATGATCGCGATGCCTGCATCGATGGCACCTTGGAGAATTGTGCTGCATGCACAACGGCCAAGTGCAACAATGTGGAGATGGGTGTGCGTGGCAGTTGCAACTTCTGCACCGACAGCAGTTGCGATACTTTGAAGTCGGCTACGTGTCGTGCTGTGCCCGCGAACGGTGAGAAGGAACAGTGTTTTATCCAGCTGGATGAGGCTGGTCAAATTTCCGATTACGGTTGCCTCAGTCAATTCAATGTCACCGATGTCGAAGTCCTGCACAGCAGCAAACGTTTGTGGCTCTGCACCGGCGAGAATTGTAATGTTAAATCTGCTCTGCCCACGAAACAAGACTGTAAACTATGCAATTCCCGAACTGACCCCAAGTGCGCCATTGCACCAGCTGAGGTCAGATCCAATGACGAATGTTCTCATACTGTGAACACCGACTGTTATACACTACTCCGTGACGATGGACACACTGAACGTGGCTGCCTATCTAACCTAGAGACTGAGGATTACACGTTGTGCCTCGGCGGTAGCAATGCCACCAAGTGCACCACCTGCCAAGGTGACAAATGCAACGTTGAGGTAAGTTGCTCTAAGATTAAATTCAATCCAGTGGTAAAAAATATTAAATATTCACAGATACAACCCGAGGACCGTCTTACCTGTCATGTCTGCAATTCCGCTGAAGATGAGGGCTGCGAGTTATCCCCCGATGCCGAATCTCTTTGCGTGGTGCATCGCCCTGGCCAAATGTGTGTATCCGCCTTAGATCTGGAGGGCAATACGATTCGTGACTGTGGCGATACCCTGAGCTGTACGAGCAGCGATCACACCGATTGTCAGACTTGTTTGGGCAAGAACTGCAATACGGTCAACCTGCAGCGACGTGCTGATGGTCAGCCTGGTGTGTGGGGACAGCAGCTGCCCCTGACCTGTCGCAGCTGCAATGATACTGCTGCCTGTGAGTCCGGTGCCTCTACAGATCTTGTCTGTCCTGGCAAGGATGAGTACTGCATGACTGTGTTTGATGCAACCGGAAAGGTGCAGACTCGTGGCTGCAGTCAATATGTGGAGACCACTTTCAGCGCATACTGTGATGCCAACGATGGTAAATGCCACAACTGCAACTCGAATAGTTGCAACACCGCCACAACCCTCGACAGTTACACGAGCTGCATCTATTGCCGATCGAGCGTCAATGGAAATTGCATTGCCGATGCCACTGAAGTCGCCACAAGGCGTCAGTGTAATGGCAAGTGTATGACTGCCATGAGGCCCTTCAATGGAACCGATGTTTCCGAATTGGTCAGAGGCTGCCTGGATGACAAGGAGCCAGCGGATCAGTCCATCTGTTCCGCAGGCTCGGACAAAAACTGTGTGTCCTGCGAGGGCGATGCATGCAATGTACACAAGATTGAGGTTCAAATGCTCAGCTGTTATGTCTGTAAGGACACGGAAGACTGCGAGGTCCCTAATATGGCTGTGTGCCTTAATTATAGTCCCACAGATCGTTGTTACTTCCTGTATGATGACACCGCATCAATTGTAGCAATGGGCTGTCGTTCCTCCCTTGACAACAGTTTCATCGACAATAACATCGAAAATTTGCATTTCTGCGAAGGCAACAACTGCAATTCGTTTACCAACCAACCCAAGATCAATAAGTGCTCTGTCTGCTCTTCATTGGATGACGAAAACTGTGCTGTCGATCCTAGCAAGATCGTCGATTATCACACCTGCAATGTGCTGCCCAACACTGGCTGCATGACTCGTGTGCATTCGGGTGAGTTAACCTCTTTTACACTCCCACAGACAGGCTTTTTCATACCCTGTGAGGGTATATTGGGTTTGTGGGATCAAGTCTTGACCGTCTGTCCGTCCGTATCAACGCTGGGATAACCTAGATGGTAAAAGTTAGAAATACCAAGTTTGGTCTAGATCGGACAACTATATCCCATAGCTCCCATAGACCAAATCGGCCAAAGGTAGGTCATTTGTATGAGAGAATGGTGTGAGCGAGTGTAAGCAAGACAGAGCGTGCATCTTCTTCTTCTTGCTTTGTCGTTTTTTGAATTATCTATCGATACCAGTTCTTTAGTTCATTCGAGCGCTTCGTTATCGATAAATTCATAATCTACTACGATACTAAATAATCGACTTTGATCAGCTGTTTAGCTGCATCATTTGAGTTGCGCTTACTAAAACTAATTGGATTACTGATACAACTGACAACAACTCTATAATCTCATGTCGGGATCGGGTATTTAACGGTCGGAAGAGCCCGACTGTACTTTGATTCTTGTTACTTATACCAATATTGTTTTCTTTCAACCTTTCAGACGGCTCCACGCAGCGCGGTTGTGTGAGCAGTTTGGCCACCAGTTCGCTCAGGGCATGCCTCAAGGGCGAGGGCAACTGCGAGGTGTGCGAGGGGGATATGTGCAATAAAAACATATATCCAGCTGATCGTAGACAGTGTCAGCGCTGTAACTCCAAGGATGATCCCACCTGCGAGTCCGCGCCCAACGCCGCCAGCGTGTGTATTCGTTACGATGAGTCCCAGGGCTGCAGTGCCAAGTTAGTGAATGGAGCCACCTATCGGGGTTGTCAGACGGAATTCATTTGCGATGATTCGGACAAACAGTACTGTCGTAACTGCCACGGAGACAACTGCAATGTGGTTGATCTGCAGTTGCTAAACATTGGATATCCTGGCAAATGGGTGACTCCACCAGTTAATTGCTATACCTGTGAGGGAGCTGACTGCCAGGGAACCAGTCTAGGTCCCCTGCAGAAGTGCGCCAACAACAATGAACAGAACTGTGCCACAGTCTTTGCCACCAACGGAGACGTTGTACTCAGGGCCTGCTCGGACACACTGTATAACCACACGGACCTAACCCAGTACTGCGATGAGTCGCCCGAAAGTTGCAAATTCTGCAAGTCATCGGCTTGTAATAATGCCAGAACCATGGACACTTTTGTCGACTGTCTGTTCTGCGATGGCACTGATCAAGCATCATGTGTTCGCAGCGTGGGCGACATTACGCGAAAAGTCTCCTGTCACGGCAGCTGCTTCACTGGACTCTATCCCCGTTCCAAGGTGGAGGTAGACTCTCCCCTAGAGCTAGCACGCGGTTGTCTTGATGACCTAGCGTTGGATGATCGCGAGGCCTGCTCGGCTGGCAATTTGGACAATTGTTTGGCCTGCACCGGAGAAGGCTGCAATAAGGAGGATGTGGTAAAGGATCGTCTCAGTTGCAACTACTGCGCCGATGCGGATTGCAAGGAAGTTAATGCCTTGACCTGTGTCTCCTATCGCAATAACGATCAGTGTTATATTCATGTGGGTGACCGCAAGATCGAGAGCATGGGTTGTGCCAGTGATTTGGAGAGCAGCTTCTTCCAAGCGAACCGACGCGACATGCATCTCTGCAGCGGCAACAACTGCAACACCAAGGACGTAATCAATGAGGTCGGATTTTCGTGTAGGACCTGCAACTCCACCACTGAACCAAACTGTATTGCTGGGAATTCTGCCGCTGCTCCTGCGTGTCAGCACTACCTTTATCCCGATTGTTACACGCACATCACAACAGGTAACTGTTAACTTTCTTTTATAGTGGTCTTAGAGGTTTTGTAACACGTTTCTGCTTGCTACCAACAGATGGCGTGGTGGTGCGTGGCTGCCTAATGGACACAAGCGACGAACTCTTCGACGACTGCACGAGCGGAACAAGTTCCACCTGTAAGGTTTGCAGTGCCAATAACTGTAACAACGAAGTTTACCCGTCGGAGTGGCAGAGCTGCCTGCGCTGTGACTCCAACAACGACGCGGACTGCGAACAGAAGCCAGCGGCCTACGCCAGCTACTGTCCCTACTACGAAGCAGGTGACTCCTGTGTCACCAGCCTGGATAAGGGACGCACTCGTCGTGGTTGCCGCTCGGAGATGCAGTGCGATGAGAGCCAAGTTGGCAATTGTCGCGTCTGCGAGGGCAAGGACTGTAATACGATCAACTTGGCAGCCGGGTATGTGGGAGAGCCGGGCAAGTGGCAGGATTTGCCACTTAGCTGTCATGTGTGCACCGATGCGGCTAGCTGTGCTACTCTTGGCACCCCCACAACCTGTACGGGCAACAACAAACAGCTCTGCAGTACCGTCTTTGATGCGACAGGTAAGGTAACAGCCCGTGGCTGCAGTGACTCCATCCTAACGGAGCATAACAGCTACTGCGAGGCCAATGATGGCAAATGTCAGCAGTGCAAATCGAATGGCTGCAACAATGCCCAGAGCCTGGAATCGTACGTCGAGTGTTACTACTGTGATGCCGAAGTGGATCCTACCTGTGCCTATGGCACTCCCAAACAGACACGCAAGTGCCAGGGTGGCTGCATGACGGGCATGTATCCACGTAGCTCGTCACCGGACTCGGCGCTGCTGCCGACGCGTGGTTGTCTGGACGATCTGGAGTCGGCTGATCAGCAAATTTGCTCAGCTGGAAATCACAAGAGCTGCAAGGCTTGCACGGGAAGCTTATGCAATGGTGGGGACATCTTGGAGACGCCGCAAGAGTGCTACCATTGTACGTCGGAGGATTGTATGGAAATGGAACCCGCCAGGTGTGTGGCCTACAAAGAAAATCTTCAGTGCTTTACGGCCTGGGAGGATAACAACATAGTACATATGGGCTGTGCCAGTGAATTTGAGACACAAATCATCGACGAGCTGATTGCCCAGAAGCGTCTCATTGTATGCGATGGCCAGAACTGCAATGATCCCAACAAACCTAATCCACCCAACACTTGTCAACAGTGCAGCTCCGTGAACGACACCAAATGCGCCACGCATCCCAATCAACTAATGACTACCGATATCTGCAGCCAGCTGCCCTACACCCAATGTGTTACCCACATTGAGGCCTCCGGCGCTACAACTCGTGGATGTCTTTCCGACCTAGAAAGCACAGACTTTATCGGTTGTCTGTCCGGTAGCTCAAATCTCTGCGAGGTCTGCACCGGCAGCAATTGTAATGGTCTGACCGTTTTTCCCGCCGATCGCCGCAAATGTCATCAATGTGACTCGAAGAGCAATCCCCTTTGTGCCACTGCTCCCAACAGTGGTAGCGTTTGTGCCGTTTACAAGGAAGATGAAAGCTGTGTGACAACACATCTCGATGGTGTCACCTATCGCGGCTGCAGCACCAGCTTGAGCTGCGAGGATCCAAGCGACAAAAGCACCTGTCGAGTGTGCGAGAAGGATAACTGCAACACGGTCGACCTGGAGCGTCTGCATGTGCATGGTCAACCTGGAATCTGGCAAGAGACACCCATTAAATGCTTGACCTGTGCCAATGCAGAGGATTGCAAGAACGGCGGTGGCAGCCTCAGCGAGTGTACGGGCAACGACAACTGCGTTACGGTCTTTGATGCCTCCGACGCTGTGACGTCACGCAGCTGCTATTCAGCATTGGACAACACTGGAGCTAATTACTGTGATGAGAACCCCGAAAGTTGTCCTCGCTGCAATTCGAATGGCTGCAACTTGGCTGACACCCTGAATTCCTACATAGAATGTCTTGTCTGCGATTCAGAGTCGAATTTGGATTGTGTTAATGACGTCACCAAGGTGACTAAGACGCGTCAGTGCTACAAAGGTTGTATGACTGCCTTCCGTTCTCTGTTCGATGAAGCCACCAATCCCAGCTATGCGCTAGTACGTAACTGCCAGGACGATATGGAAGCGAAGGATAGCGAAACCTGTGAGGCAAATAAGTTGTGTAAGCAGTGCAACGACGACAAGTGCAACAAGGACGATCTTGTGACTGATCGGCTAAGCTGTCTCACCTGCGAGGGTGAGTGCCAATCTCCCCAGGCTGCGAAGTGCGCCACCTATCGGCCGGATGATCAGTGCTACATTGGGTTCAACGAGTACCGAAGCGTAGAGAGCCAGGGATGTCTTAGCAAGTTCACTAACGAGGATATCTACCTGTTGAAGCGTTCCCAGCGTCTGAACACCTGCGAGGGCAAGGACTGCAATACAATGGATTCTCTGCCAGAACCTCAGACCTGTGCACTCTGCAGTTCCCGCACCGATCGCAATTGTGCCGTCAATCCTGACAGTGTCACAAGCGCCACAAGCTGCCAGCTCTTAGGCTTGCCGGAATGTTATTCACGTGTCTTGGACGATGGCTCCACGGAGCGTGGTTGCCTCTCCAGCCTCGAGGGTGATGAATTCCTTGGTTGCTACAATGGCACAGCCACAGGATGTTCTTCCTGCCTCGGCGAGTCTTGCAACAAGAAAGTCTATCCCACAGATCGTACCTCATGCCACATTTGCAACTCAGATAGCGACGTTAACTGCGAGTCTGCGCCCAACAGTCTATCGGTCTGCCCCATCTATGCAGCTGGAGACAGCTGTGTGACCAACCTACGTGGCGGTATCACCTACAGAAGCTGCGCCAGCTCCTTGAGCTGCGAGCCCAACAGCAAGAACTGTGTCTACTGCGAAGGCGAAGGTTGCAATAAGGTTGATTTGTCCGTATATGACGATGACAATCATGGCAAGTGGCAGGATCTGCCGCTGACCTGTCTGAGCTGCAAGGATGCGGCCTGTCAGGGAGCCAACATCGCCAGCGAACGCTGTGCGGACAACAACGAGCAGGACTGTGTGACCGTATTCAACGATGCTGGAGTTGTGATTCGTCGTGGCTGTGAGGATGCCATTGAACAGGAACAGGAGATCGCCACTTACTGCGGTAGCAATGCCGCGAATTGTCCAGCTTGCAAGTCAAACGACTGTAACAATGCCACAGCGGTAGCAGAGTATACGAGCTGCATCTACTGCGACTCCCAGAAGGATCTGTCCTGTCTCTGGGATCCCACAAACGCCAAGCACAAGCGTCGTCAGTGCAATGGCCATTGCATGTCTGCCCTACATGGTGCCGCCGAGTCTGGCCTTGATATAATTCGTACCTGCTTAAATGACAAGGAGGAGGCCGATCAACAGAAATGTATCGACAACAAAGACGACAACTGCGTGGCCTGCACCGGAGAAGCCTGCAACACACAAACACTACCCGCCGAACGCACCAGCTGCTACCATTGCGAGAACGGAGATTGCGAGGACCCAACCCCGAGAGTTTGCGATATCTACAAACCCAATGATAGTTGCTTCGTTTGGATCGATAGTAACAACGAACCTTGGCAACACGGCTGCTTGAGCTCCTTCCGCAATCAGGAACTTGAAGCCGTCATTGCCACCAAACGTATTTCCGTCTGCCAAGGCAACAATTGCAACGGCCCACAATTTATGTCGCCCGTCAAGTGTGCCGTTTGCGACTCTCGCACGAATCCCGAGTGTGCCACAAATCCTCAGGCTATTGTAGAATTTGCCGACTGCAATGAATTGCCGCATACACATTGCGCAACACGACTTGATCATGGTAAGCACTTAAAACAACAAAGTAATCCTACAGTTTCTACAAGTCTCACTCTTTTGCAGAGGGTGCTACTATTCGCGGCTGCCTCTTCGATGTGCCTCAGTCGAACTACGCTGCCTGCCTGCTCGGCACTGATCCCAACTGCGCTGTCTGCAAGGAGGCTGTTTGCAACCGTGAGGTGAGTTTCAGCCTACCACAAATTACCTTACGTCTAATAATCTAACCCAATTTAAATAATTTTTCTTCTTAGATATTCCCTGCTGATCGCCAGAGGTGCTATCATTGTAGCTCCGAGGACGATAGCAAATGTGAATCTGATCCTAGTCTAACTAAGCCCTGTCCATGGATAAGCGATACGGAGAAATGTCAGACTCGCCTGCAGAACAATGTGACCGTTCGTGGCTGCAGCAGTGTCCTTCACGGCGACACCAACGATTACCGCAACTGTCGCAACTGCGATGGAACCGAATGTAATTCAATTGATTTGGCCAATTACAAGGACGATGGACAACACGGTCTGTTCCAGCCCCTACCACTTAAATGCCACACCTGTGTGGGCGAACATTGTGAAAGCTCTCTGGGTCCAGCTCAGCAGTGTACACTGCATGCTGACCAGGATTGTAAGACCGTATTTGAGGAGGACGGCAAGACAGTGCGACGACGTGGTTGCGCCGATGAGGTGGATAGCTATGAGGATCGCTATTGTCGTCAGCATCCTGAACTGTGCTTCATTTGCAAGTCCAACGAGTGTAACGATGCCTGGAAGCTAGAGGATTTCACCAGTTGTCTCTACTGCAACTCCGAGAAGGAGGGCCAGTGTGTCACCTATCCGGAGAGCTCGGATGTTGCCACTCGCCAGTGCAAGGGCAGGTGTCTGGTGGCACTGCTCGAAAACAAACAGTTGGTGCGCAGTTGTGTGGATGACAAGGAGGCATTAGATCGTGCTGCCTGCACCAGCGATGCAAGTGGCAAGAACTGTGCCACTTGCGAGGGCAGTGCATGCAACAAATTCTCCTTCCCCTCGGATCGTTTGAGCTGCCATGTCTGCTCTGGTTCCGAGTGCAAAGCCAGCTTTGCCCAACCCTGTCAGGCATACGATGATAATGACTTCTGCTTTGCCAAGTACGACAAGGGCAATGTCGAGCTAATGGGATGCGCTTCTACTCAAAAGGACACCGATCTGGAGCAATGGCGTCTATCGAATGTACTCTACGAATGTCGCGATAAAGACTGCAACTCCTATGAGCGTCTGCCCGACAGTGGTGTCTGTATCTCCTGTGATTCCAGCAAGACACCCAACTGTGCTCAGTCCCCCACCGATGTAGCCACCACTGAGAACTGTCACGCTCCTCTGGCGGACTGTGTGACGAGGCTGGAGAATGGTAATACAATTCGTGGTTGCCTGAGTAGCTTGAGCACTGAAGATGGCAATGCATGTGTTACCAACGGCACCTGTGCCTCTTGTGCTGGCGAAAAGTGCAACATTGAGATCTTCCCTGCCAACCGACGCAAGTGTCACATCTGTAACTCAGTGGACAGCACCGACTGTGTAGAGGAGGATCCCAAGTCCCTAGCCATCTGCCCCATCTATGCCGCCGCTGATACTTGCGTCTCCAGCTTCAATGACGAAAAGTTCTTGCAACGCGGTTGTGGCAGCCAGCTTCAGTGTGAAATCGACGATAAGGACCATTGCGAGGTTTGCAACACTGATGGTTGCAACACACAGAAATTCAACGGATCTGCCACACAGACTGGCATTGGTCTAGTTCTAACCCTCATCGTGTCCATTGCCATTAGCAGCTTGCGCTGGTAAACTGGCAACTGATTCTCTGGGCTCAACACTTAACCCAGACTCGCCATAGCTCGTAGTAAAACACATAGATGTACTTACAAAACAGACTAATTTTAACTTCTAAACGACAAAACCTAAATTAAACGAAAATAATATTAACAAACCTTTTTTTCTTTAACTCCTGAATTATCTTTTAGTTTTTGGATAGCTAATTTCTTTAAAAAGTTAATTCAAATCAGATAGCTAGATAAAATATTATAGAATTCTTATTCCATTTCTACGTCCCCATAACTATTCACTCCGATCTCTTTGGTATTTAAAAGATAACTGGTTTTCTTGCCCTTTTTTATATAATTTCCTAATCAAATCGGTATTATTTATTTGAGATATTTAACTTTCAACCCACTAGCAACAACTCTTGTACAGAAAACTCACTCATCGTATACGTTATATGATCTAGATAAAGCCACAAATTACAAAAGTCAATGCCCAAAAAAAATGTTTATCGCCAGCATCTGATTTATTTTATTGCTATCAAGTTGGGATTTAATTTTTGTAATTTGGCATGGCATGGCTGCCCCTTAAATGACCCAACATAAATGCGAACTGAATTGCTTTTGGCACAATCTGGCAATTAAAAGCAAATCAAATGACAAGGCGACAATTTTCTTAGTTGCTGGATTTTTCGATGGACTTGCGATTAATTGAAGAAAGTGCTACCAGTGCTGACTAACCACACAAATTGTCAGTTTAAACTTATCTTGATGGCAATAGTCAGTGACAAATTGAGCTAAAATTGTGCTCCCATTTGCCGGTCTTAAAGTTGAAAATTATTATGCAACTGTGCACTTACCTGAATTACAAATTGTTTAATTTTTGTTGAACTAAATTACTTCCGATACTTGGTTATTATTTCCTCAAGTTGAACCTGAAAAATAGAAGATTTGCTTGATTAATAGGTTTATTTTTAACTGTTGGCTTTAACCAAAACTTATGTTATTAACAGACATCTAAATTATTTTAAGTTAAATTTGAATACAAGAGCATATATCATTACATGATTGATTAATTAATTTAATAAACACTTGTTCGACCTGTTTCTCGTGTTGTACTCGTTTACACAGTTGATATCTCCATGCAGACTGTCACAACAAACCGTCCGTTAACCCAGCTGTTGTCGGCCAATTTATTTGGTCATGTTTCTTGCCATCCCCCCCGAGTCATTGCACATTTTGCTGACAGCGACAGCCACAGCCACATTTAAAATCTATTAGTCCACCAACAGCAACTGCAATTTTCAAAAGCCAACTGACTAAATGACCAAATGGAAAACTGGCAACTGAAGACTCGAATTGCAGTGGCGAATTGCCTGTTTCTGCTTTCGCTGCTGCCCCAAAAAACTCAAACTCATTCCCATCAGCCAAAAACTGCGACAAAGACTGAGTTTTGTTTGCTGTAAATTATGCGCAACAAATAAATTATTTTCAGTTTGGTCATTTGATTAAATTATTCAAGTGTCGACAATGCCAAATGAATTGCAATGATTTTGACAAGCTGCAGAAGTGTGTTGCATGCAACATGTTGAAACGAGTTGATAGATTAACAGCATGAACTTGTTAAACAATATTAACTATTTTAAATAGTAAAGCTATAAAATTAAGGATTAATTATTATTTTATTTGCACAGCTTGCAATATTTATAAAAACTTTTGTATATAAGCTATTTTTTACAATTTAGAACATTTTTCAAATATCATTTACATAGTCATTTTTAGGCTTCTCATTGCCGCCAAGTGTTACGTGGTATTGTGTAAAATTACATTAATGTTTCTTGTCATGGCCAGTCCTCACATTAGTTAGGTAGTGTAACTGAATTCCATTTGGTATAAAATATTGTTTCTTGATGTTGTTTGTTTGTTAGCGTCCCCTCGAAAGGTTATTCCAAATTCGCACAAACATTAAATGAGTACAAAAGAATTTTTACGAATTGCAGCTCACACTAAAACACTTCAGCACATCCCATTTAGCTACATATATTTAACTCAGGGATTTGTCAGGCTCTAGTCTGTACTTTACGCAGCCCTGCCTTTTTTGAGGGCTTCAACACAAAGAACGAGCACATTAGCGTGTCATCAACGGACATCATGGCACCAGCGTTATCAAATTCACCACAATAGTTGGGAGCCGAGAAGAGTGTGATCAGTTGACGCTTCGCAAAGAACTCGTAGCCATCCTCAACGACCTGATGGGCTCGACATACCAAATCGAATTTGAAGCGATGTATGAACTTGCCCACTGTATCAGCTCCAAAGGTAACACTCACACCACGATCATTATCGCTCCAGCCCATGATCTTGGGATCTGGATCGGACCAGAGTAGATCACATAGCAGCCCCTTGTCGGGCACTTCACAGGGTCGCGGCAATTTGTGTATTTGTCCCATGTTATTCAAATCAGGGCTGAGTCCGCCATGGCAACAGAATATCTTCTCGTCGACAATCGCCGCTACGGGCATACAGTTGTAACAATCGACAAAGGTCCGCCAGAGCTTGATGGTGTAGCGCCGCTTGCACTCATCGTAGAAGCCGTAGATACGATTAATACCTGAACTTTCGTGATTGCCGCGCAGCACAAAGAAGTTCTGGGGAAATTTAATCTTGTAGGCCAACAGGAGGCACAGTGTTTCGATTGATTGTTTGCCGCGATCCACGTAATCGCCCAGGAATAGATAATTCGATGCTGGCGGATAG
This sequence comes from Drosophila acutilabella, assembly GCA_035046005.1. Lineage (NCBI taxonomy): Eukaryota > Metazoa > Arthropoda > Insecta > Diptera > Drosophilidae > Drosophila > Drosophila acutilabella. Next base: position 4,951,761 of record JAWNOK010000024.1, on the reverse strand, counting down.
CCGCCGTAGTCAAACATACGCAACAAATCTCCGAATTGACCATGCAAGTCGCCAAGAATCTTGACCGGTGCCGATATCTCCAGGAGCATCGGTTGTGTCAATAGGACCTCCCTACAGCGTACACAAAGGGATCTGATGTCCGTCTCGGTGAGATGTAGTTGTTTGATCTTCCGCACATCGATGATACTTAGAATGATTTGATCGATATTTACCGCTTCATTCAAACTCGATAGCCGTGGTTGAGATGCTCTGGACATGTCGAATTCGATGCGGCTCGTGCGGCATACAAAGTGAATTTCAGCAGACAGCACTAAATTTATCATATAAAATCAACAGCATCTATGTAAATAGATAAAACTGACAGAGTTGTTCATGTGATATATGTTGACAATAGTTGCCAAGGTTAACTGTCAATTCGGATTCTGATTCGCGTTTGAATTTGACGACGATTTTGAATGACTTCCACGCGTTCGAACCTTACGGCTATCCGAGGGTCGCAATACATCGAATGTGATTACCAGATCCTTGTCAATACCCATCGAGGCACCGGCATTATCATAGATCCCACAATAGTTGGGAGCGGAAAACAGTGTGACCAGCTGTCGTTTGGCAAAAAACTCATAGCCATCCTCGACCACCTGATGGGCCCGACATAGTAAATCAAAGTCATACTTACGCAGAAATCTCTCGAGCACATCGCGACCATACAAAAAGCTAACACCACGATCACTTGGCGAGAAACCAAAGCCAAATCTATCAGGATCACTCCACAGTAGATCACACAACAGTCCCTCGTCGGGTACCTCGGTGGGGCGTGGCAATGTCTTGATATCATTAAGATCCTTGAGCCTCTGGCTTAAACCTCCATGGCAGCAAAATATCCTTTTGGACACTATGGCTGCTACGGGCATACAGTTATAACAGTCGACAAATGTCTTCCACAGCTTGATCGTGTAACGACGCTTGCATTCATCGAAGAAGCCGTAGACGCGATTAATCGACTGTGACTCATGGTTGCCACGTAGTAGATACACATGCTGCGGATACTTAACCTTTAGCGCCAACAGCAGGGTTATCGTCTCCACAGAGTTCTTGCCACGATCCACATAGTCGCCAAGAAATAAATAGTTAACTGTAGGCGGATATCCGGCATGCTCCATTATTCTCAGCAAATCATTGAACTGCCCATGAATATCGCCGACAACTCGCAGTGGAGCCGACAACTCTAGCAGCATTGGCTCCATCATGAAGGTCTCTCGAGCCTGGAAACATAAATTCATCACGTCTGGCTCATAGAGTTGAATACGTTGCAGTTTGCTGCCACGAAAAGATTTTAGTTTGCCAATCAATTCTGTCAAATTGAGCACAGATTCCCCCAGAAGAGAGCTCCGTTTTGAGGACACCAAGACAGCCCCATCACCCGGGGATGCTGAGGGGGTTTGCTTATTTCGACTGGAACCGGCGCTTCCTGGTTTCTGTTCAAGTTCAATTCCAATCACGGCCATGATTCGGTTGCATGTGTAGGTTGTGTGCATAAACATCAAATTTATTTTTGTTGTAGACTATTTTAATATGACATCACAATAACAGATTTTACAATGGTGACAATTTTCTAACGAGATAAATGAACTCAAACTGAATTAAACCACGCTTCAGCAGATAACCCGAAGTGTCTAAATCAAAAAACGGATAACACATGATAATATATGGGTTTTTGAATAATTTATTCACAATAATACAAGGAAATTGACATCTGTTCTGCTTTGGCTTCCTTAAATGCTGTTCCGGGAAAAGCTGTTATTCTTATATGTCTCACTAAAGAATGTATTGGCATTAGGGGCAATAATTGGGTTGGCTTTGAAGATGTCAAACCTTATCATCAGATTGCTATCAATGTACATAGTAGCACCCGCATTATCAAAAACTCCACAATAGTTTGGAGCTGAAAAAAGTGTGACCAGCTGTCGCTTAGCAAAAAACTCGTATCCATCCTCAACCACCTGATGAGCTCGACAGATCAAATCAAAGTCATTGCGGTAGAGAAAACGCTCAACGACATCGCTGCCAAAAACCCAGGAGACCCCTCGACTGCTTCTGTTCCAGCCATAGCTACGATCCGGATCCGCCCATAGCAGATCACAAAGCAAGCCATCTCCGGGTATATCAGTGGGTCGACGTATTTCATTGATGTCCTCAATGCTGGTTAGACTCGGACTCAAGCCACCGTGACAGCAAAAGACTCGATTCGAGACAACAGCTGCCACTGGCATGCAATTATAGCAGTCGACAAAGGATTTCCAAAGCTTTGTCGAGTAACGACGTTTGCACTCATCGTAGAAGCCATAGATTGTGTTGAGGGTTTGACTCTCGTGATTGCCACGTAGCAGAAACATATAGTCTGGATACCTGATCTTGTAACAGAGCAGCAGAGTTATAGTTTCCACTGAATGCTTGCCACGATCCACATAGTCACCCAAAAACAAGTAACGTTGTTTTGGTGGAAATCCCTTAATCCGCAAGATGCGCAACAGATCCTCGTACTGTCCATGCACATCACCCACCACACACACGGGCGCATTTACCTTTAGGCACATGGACTCATCGAGAAACACTTCACGCACCTCTCGACAGACCATCTGAATGTCCCGCTTGTCAAGGGCAACTCCATTGCGTGTCCCTGCCTCCAGTAAATGAATGAGCTCGTCAAACTTTTCCATAAACAGTTGCGAATTGTATCTTTATGTGTTATGTAGTGTAATTGTGTTGAAGTAGTTTTATGTAGTATTAAATTTGTAAAGTGTTTTGATTAATCAGACAAATGCACAATGTGCTGCTAGATTATAACTACTAACTTGAAATATATGGAATGCATTTTTAAATGCGTTTGATGCACAAACTATCTTTTAATAAATTGTTGTAACTTCACATATATTTACACACATCAAATACTGGAGGAAATACATAAAGTGATACACCAAATTGTGGACTAACACGAGCTTTAAGCTGTTGTTTAGGATTATAACATGGCATCCGGCGCTCTCTCGGCTATGGCAGAAAATCGGAAATCATGTCGCTTCTTTTTCGGTTTCAAGACAACCATTGTAATATTGAGAAATTCATCAACACACATCATACCACCGGCATTATCGAATTCGTCACAATAGTTGACCGCCGAAAAGATTGTGATTAGTTGACGTTTGGCAAAGAATTCGTAGCCATCCTCGACTACCTGGTGAGCCCGACAAACCAGATCAAAATTGAAACGGGACAGAAACTGTAACACGATGTCAGCACCAAAAGTGAAGCTGACACCACGAGAATTCCTCGCCCATCCATTAATTTCGGTATCGGGATCAGCCCAGAGCAAATCACAGAGCAAGCCATTTGACGTGATCTCGCAGGGTCTTGGTAGATTGAGTATGTCCTCCATAGTGTGCAACAAAGGACTCAGACCACCGTGACAACAAAATATCCGATCGGAGATGATAGCTGCCACGGGCATACAGTTGTATGTGTCCACAAAGCCTCGCCACAGCCGTACAGTGTAGCGTCGCTTGCACTCATCGTAGAAGCCATACACCTGATTAATGCTGGCCGACTCATGATTGCCGCGTAGCAGGAAAATCGAACAGGGAAATTTGACTTTGAATGCTAGCAAAAGTGTTAGCGTTTCAACAGAATACTTCCCCCGATCCACGTAATCCCCCAGAAAGAGATAGGTCGCCTTTGGGGGATAACCCGTGGACTCGAAATATCGTAACATATCCGCAAACTGTCCATGTATATCCCCCATAACGTTCACTGGTGCCGTCACCCTTAGGAGCATCGGCTCATCATTGAGCACAATTCGAGCCGTTTGCTGGAGCTTAAAGATATCAATTTCGGATAGATTAATACGCTTATCTGTTTTCCATTTAAGTAATGTCTCGATAAGTTCATCCAAATGTTTCGGCAGCATTTAGTATCCAAAAGAAATTACAAAATAAAATAGAATTGTCTCTGATTCAACATGCTAGTAAATTATAACGAAATGACAACTAAGTAACAACAACTATGAATGCCAAAATAATATTAATACATTACCAAATTCTACGACCATCTAAACAAATATGTAGTCCATAATGTGGTCAAGCAAAGTTCAACTGTATTTTCTAAATTTTCTCTTTTCACGAACACTTCATAAATAGGATTTAAACCTTATGAATTCAAAGTTTTCCAGCTGGTTTACAATATCTTGTAGTCAGTGTAATGTCCCAAGCACAAATGTCATTTCAATTTGTGCGAAAATCCCAACACATGTGTCGGCAACATGACTACACTCACCCCAACCCTCCAACGGGGTAGACGTGGTCGGGGTCGTGTCAGTTTATCGTCAGAGGTGCGTACGTGCTTTTGTCGTTTATTAGTTTACGCTGGACACGGTTGGTCTCCAAAGGAAATTAAAATAATTCAAGCATTAAATTCAATTTCTTTTTTGCAGCTGCAAAATATTTACTTTAAGGAAACTCAGAAAAGTTATTTATAGAAAGACAACATTAAATTATTATAGAAAAATAACAAATAAAACTGTAATATTAAATATTTAATATTTATGCAATAATAATAGTATTAAGAGTACTAAAATGTCTTTTAATTATTTCTAATTCCAACTTTAAGCACTGCTTGAAACCACAATGAATAAATCAATATTCTCCAACTATTACAAACCTAAACTCTTCTTTTATTTACACATTTTTACCTATTACTTCCTGAGAATATATCATAGCAAATCGAACACAAATCCAATCCCATCAATTTTGGCCAGTTAAACAAATTTAATCCTTCGTGCGAGCACATAAAAAAAGCAGCTGGCACCAAACTAAATCCAGACAATTGAATTTGCTGCGGTGATGGTTGCCATAGAGAAGACCAACTGCAGATTTGCGATACAATACAATAAAAAATAGTCACATATAAAAAAAAAGTTTATATAAAGGAAAGTATTATATTTTTTTTAGCATTGCTCAGTGTGTGGTATTATTTAAATTGAATTTGCAAATTAACTTTATTGTGTTACTGCACACAGAAATTTATATTCTATGTGCGATTATTGTTTCGCGTTTCCCAATTTTTTCTTTGCTCTGCTTTTCACTACAAAACTTCACTGGGCTTATACGATATTTATTTATGGCGAACAACTTGTTTGTTGTGCCTGTCGCGTCCTGAATGGGGACCAGGCCGCGTTTATATGGGATTGGATTGGGTATAAGAGTATATTTTATTGTATTCACTGCAATTCAATAGAAACAATTGAGCAATTGATTTGCATGCATACAATTTGTAACTGGGATTTGTGTTAAATGATTTATGGCAATGAACATCGAATGTTTTGTGGCGTTCCAAAATTCATTTTACATTTCTCAAGCATAAGCTTTAGGGGAAATCTATAGGGATAATGGGTATCATAGTGAAGTAAAATATTAGCCAAGGACAGTAAGCTAAAGGATCTAGCATTTCGGTTTAAAAACTGCTCGTATGTTAAAGTCTACATTTTGTGATTCAGGCTGCGGTAAATAATCACAATTTCCAGCTTTATATACGCTCTAATAACTGCTACATTCATGTAAGTTGGAAGCTGTTCAGTCAAATCTTTTTATTTAGCATTTATATGTTTTTGCATTTAGCTGCATATCCGGCAGATATCACGCATTCGCACTGTCGTACGCAATTTACATTTACTTGGCAAACCGTTAACAAATTTGGCGCAGCCCGTTGGCACCATTTGGTCAGCAAAACAACTAAGAAAAAAGAACTAACAAGAAAAATATATACAAATAAATTAAAAATCATATAAAAACGGTCAACGCAATGCGGATTGAGTTTTGTTGGCGCCAGGGCTGCAGTCTGTGTGACGCCTATGGGCCAAAAACCCTGGCGCATCATATTTAACATTTAATTCACTCGTGACTTTAGGGTGTTGCACAAATAAATAGAAATAGAGTACGACAAATAAATGTAAATAGCAAATGGAAAACATAACTAAAGCAGAAAAGAGAAAAATTCTGCAACGCTGGCGAAAATTGTGCATGTAACCCGGAAAACTGTTTCACAATGGTCAGCAAAAAAAGTGTAACACAGTCAAGAAATATAAATAATGGCCAAGTGTTAGAAGGGCAACAAATATGTGTTAGCAATAACTTTTAAAGAGTTGTTAAGCAGTTGCCTTTAAAGAGCTGCCCTTTGTTAAATCAGGGCAGCATTAATATTGAACTGTTGCAAAGCTGCTTTCAAATTGTATTAATGGACACTTCAAAGAACACCCTAGATCCAGTTCATCTTGTAATGAGCTGCTCTGCAATGGAGTCACGTAAAGTGTGTATTCAACTTCAGGTAAGTGCCATCTGTAAACTGGACATAACTATTTAAATGTGAATATTAAGCTGCTACCTTTTGCCTGGAATGAATTCAGATGGTCACTTAATTATCTCGCACGTAGCACCCAACCAGCTGGTGATGCAAATATTTGCCATGTGACGCCTGTAAGCCTGGCCAACCGCTCGATGGGGAACTGCAACTGGTAATGGAGCACTGAGGTAATTAGCATTAGAGTGCAGTACATATAAATTAATTAAATGCAAAACACGAACGTGTTGGTCAGTAAAATGCATTTGCTGTCTCTAAAGCCTTCAAGCGCCTAATTTATGAGCCAAAATGATAAAGTAAATATAACTGCGATTACGAGAGTCTATTTGAAGAAGTGTTCCCCAACATTTCGGGTGATAATGGCCAAACGGGAAATTAGTGTGAATGCCTATAAGCTGGGCAACAACTAAACGACTAAGACGACGATTTATTGGGTTAAGTACACGAGTAAATAACGCTCAGTTTCAAAGTACAAACAACCCTTAACTAAGTCAGTTGGTCAGTTGGTTAACTGGTCATCCCCATTGGACAAGTTAAGAGTAAACGATGCTGACACAGACAGCACTTGGACATCGACTGGTGCCAATTTTCTGTTGATTGTACGACAACGGCCACGTTGTAGTTGTCGTTGTCTGCACTTGCCACCCTTTGTTGCCACTCGGTGTTGTTGATGGGTGGCGTTTGGGTCTGGTGGGTGAAGTGCTCTGACAAGGGTCAAACGAAAGTTTTACGACCTCTTGGCTGCATTTAAACTAAAGCTATTTAATGTATTGTTTTGTTGTTTCTGGTCTTGTTGCTGTTGTTTATTTTAAGTTTAATTCGTTTGCTGGCAAAAAGGAAATTGGTTAAGGTAAATGGAATGGGCGAAAGACGAGAAATTTATCTACTAAAAGTTTAACACCTGATGAAAGTTTGTGGCTTTTCATACTGCCACTGACAGCATCGATTTGGGATTTAGATAAATGTGAAAATAAATGTGTTGCTTTTACATAATAGTTCAAGCATATTGTCTGTTAAGTGCTTAAAGTTTTTTTTAAATTTAAATTTAAGTTTACAGTAAAAATTCAAAGCGAAATTCAGTTGAATCTGTGCTCTGCTAAATTATAAATCTTCAACTATCTGACAGATTTAGCATGTTGTGTCCATCAGTTGCCATGAAAGGGCAACTTAGCTACTGCCAAAAATCATACATCAATTTTGCTACATTCGTCAGCGACACCACAGAAATTCATGCAGCAAGGGGAGTGTCATGTCTCTTTCCTACACTCCCCCCCAAAAAAGTGTGTCCACTAACAAATGCCACAACTGATGTGAACATGAGAGCTGTACGGCAGTTGCACAGTTGCACAGTTTTTGGCATTTTGCATTTTGCATTCTGTCGCGAAATTTTCAACGCACTCGTTTTGGGAACTGTCAGACATGGCTAGGAATTTGAAAGTGATGTCTGCCAGACCGAAATTGTCAAAACAATTAATCATTGATGAAGAAAATATACATGCAACAGCCAGCATGCAGCCGCAACAACAGCAGGAACTACAGCAACTGTCTGCCTATTTGCTCCAAATGTCATTAGTCTGGACTCGAATTGATTTGCAGACTGTTGTTTATCTGCCTCCAACTAGTCATACGAACAGCTCTAATGTATTTTGCTTTAATAAAATATTCCTTCTATTCATATTTTAACTAGGTTGATTGAAATCCTCTAAGATCAATTGAATTTAAGCCCCCAGGGAAATAACATTACTCGTATCGTACGGAATATTTATGGCCAAAATATCTGAGTAATCTCAGCTGGTCAACAGTTTATTTGTCTATGGCAAAGGCATAATTGATAAGTAGCATTAATTTATTTAATTGCCTTCATTAAGCAGTCATATTTGTGTATTTTATTCAAAGTCGAAGGCTATAAGTTTATCAAATAGGTCAGTTTAAATTTGTATTTGATAAGATATGCATGTTAATTGAAAAGTTATCAACAGATAAATAACAAACAGTAGGTTTTAATTGGTTTGTTTGACAGAACGCATATTTAATTACATATTTACCTTATGAGCTTCGAACTTCTGTTGTAAAAGAAATAAAAAAGTGATGAGAGGCAAGAAAATCTTAAAAATTGTGTGTGCTGTTGAATCAAAAGCTGTTCCAATTAGCCATGCGATTTAGAGCCGGTTGACAGACGGCTTGAAGACCAGGGAACTTGAGATACCGTTACACGCTTAGCCACTTTAAGCGCTTGTTGACAGCCATAAAAATCGAAATCCAGCGAGTTAAAGAACAGCAAACAATTTCAACGCAAAGCAAAGCTCTTGAGATGCGTGTTAAATATGGAAAGAGAGAGAGTGAGAGATTGGACAAGAGAGCAACAAAGCGAAAGGGGAAGTGGAAGGTAAAGGTGAAGCAGAAAAGTAAGCAGAAAAAAAAAACACCAGAAACACTTTGGACCACATAAAGTTGAATTTTTCTTCGTTTTATGTGCTTTTTTTTTGCTTTTTTCTACTTTTGCTTTTCGATTGTAACGAATGGAAGGCGAAAAGAGAGCATAATAATAAAAATCGAAACGAATTCAATGTTGTCGACAGGTTATTGGAATTTCTTTGCGATTTGTTTATCTAGTCATGCCACTGCTACCATCAATGTGGCATTTTATGTCCCATAAAGACCCATTAAATCTATGGACATGATATCGTTAACACAAATAAATAACAAATTGACCCGCGGTTGGACAGCAAAAATAGCCATAAAATTATGTTTGCCGATAATTGATTCATAATTGCTTAATAAACATGTTAGAATTGGTATAAATTTCGAGTTTTAAGTAAGAAGTGGAGTATAGTTTATGGTTTAAATACAAATTGTTTTATTTATACACCTTTCGTTAAATTGATAAGTTTATTAAATAATTTATTTTGTGCTTTTCATTCGGGCTCATGAAAATTTCATTAAAATCTGATTTCCTATGAAAATACAATCAGCAAAAGTCAAAAGGCAAAAAGAATTAAAGTATACCAGAATAAAGCACATGTTAATACCCTATAATCATGGAGTATTAAATAAAATTATGATTTGTTAAAGATTCTTTAATAATTAATTACAAATTTATCTCTAATTGTCTTTCTTCCTTTCGTTTTATTAGATATAATTTCCATTTCACTTTTCAAAGAAAACAGGGTAGAATATATCAGGGTATGACAAAATCAAACCATAGAGTTATATAATATTACAGCCTTGCCAACTGGTTAAAAGGCGAAAAGTGCAAACCGCAATTAATTAAATCCGCAGTTAATTTTATTGCTGGCGGAAGTGGCAACAACAAAAATAGCGCAAATAAAATTCTTGCCGATGGCGACAGTGAACACAAATTTGTCAGCCCTACAGAAAAATATTCACAAGCTTTTCACAGTCCACTTTAAATCGTTTCTGACATTACTAAAGATTTTTTATTGCAGTTCGAGATTTAAATTGCGTTTCTGTGTGAAGCCAAACTGCTATTTAATGACACAGTTTTCCGAGCGAAATATCGAATGCAGCTGGCAGTTATTAAAGCTTAAACTACACTTAAACTAAAGGCTTAAAACTCTGTAAGTCTTCAAGGTTTTTTAACTCTATTAGAAATTTTAAAAATATTAAAACATATAAAATATTTACTAAGGCTTATGATAAATTTAAGAGCTACTAGACTTTTACTAATCACTTGATATATAAATTGGCTATACATACAACTGCTTTTCAATTGTTTCGAATTCCGTCTAACACTTTTATGCATATCGCTCTTTATGTTCGCCGACATCAGCTCGAAACTCTACACTGTAATTAATCTATTATATGAATTGCGTGAGGCACTTTCGTTGCATGCCACTTCAAGTACATAATGCACAGAATGGTTGCATGCAAATTATTGCAAGCTGAGCATGTCCCAAAATTGTATCCTCCAGCTGAAAACTGAAAACTATAGACTGTACTACAACCAATCATAATCGACAAAAATCGCGTGCTTCAGTTCAACTTACAAGTTACAAGCTCTACAAGTTTTTGCTGCAACTTGAAACTTTTTTTGGCTGCCTTCTGGACGCGGTGGCAAGTTAGTGCCATGTAGCCAGCTTTAGTTGCATGCCAAGCCAACTTGCAGTCTGTGTTTTGACCTTCACCGCTGTCCCTTCTCCACCCCTTCCTTAGCAAAAAGGCGGCACCTCCATCATTAGGAAGCTTGTTGAAGTGGCTACATAAGCTTTGAGCGCCTCGCGTGCCCTTTGATGTATTGCAATTTTGGCATTGAGGTGTGGAAATTTCTTTTAAAGCTTTCGTGTCTTTTGGTTCTTTCAACTATCACCTTTAATATCATAAGGTGCTCTATTCAGATCTCCCTCAGCAGCTTGCACATTTTTAATTTGAATCTCAAACGAACCAACCACGCCTAGAATTCTTTTGGGAAACCGCACACCTTTCACTGAAATACCAAAAAGCACATTGGTTTAATTTGTATGAATGCGGCTTAAAGGTATAAGAGGAAAAGGGGTAAAAAATATTATGTATATATGTATTTATGTGTTAAGACTGAAAGCGCAAATGGAATAACTAATTAAATTTTCGACTGCGAATTAACAAAGTTGCTGCTTACACCACAAAGTGCGCACGGCGAAATGCAAACTGCGAGTTGCTCTCTTTGCCCAGCAGGCAGACGCAGTATTCTGGCTCTTAACTGTTAACTGCCGACGGTAGTCAACTACCAGTTTAATTAACTTGGCTTATAAAATTTAATGCTAACTCGCAGTGTGCATAGTAAAACATTATCTACCAGTTGTAATAGCTTGTCTATGCAAATATGTTGCAATAGGTATCTTTGTTGCCACTCAATTGATGCTGGCTTTAATGAAGCCACCCCCACTTGCTCTATATCCTTTTCATATCCCTCTTTCTCCCCCTCTACTGACTGCTGTCCACTCATACCGCGTGCATAAATCAAAAGTGAAATTTTTACACGCGCGAAACTGTCTGTGAAAATTTCATTTACATGTGCGCCGCGGCATGTTCAGCTGGCAACTCCAGTTTTTCAAACTTTTCAGCTTACCAGTTGCCCCAAAAGAACACGAAAAAAAGGAGACCAATCCGCAGGTTCAACGCAACACGTTTTTAATTGTTTTTTGAGGTTTTTTCGGACAATATTCAGAGGGAGTAATTTAAATTCCAGTCTGCAGCCTGTGACGACCCTTTTTTTTTGGGCTGCAATACATAACTCTGGGGCATGCAACGAGCTGTGGCATCCATAGTCGCAGAATTTAGGTATTACAAACACCCGATATAAGCCCACAATAAGTATGCAAACAGTTGTGTTGTATAGTTTTTAGTTTTTCAATTTAGTTGATTCAAACTGTGGAGAATATTTACTTTTGACAAGATATTTAATTTATGTATGGATTCTAGGGACAATGTCTCTTCATTAAAAACAATTCTACTCCAGTGGAACTTTAATGCACAGTGGAGTCAGTTACTTTGTCTAATTGCTGTCCCGCAGCGAATTTAATGGCTGTAGTTGTAGTTAAAGTTATAGTTGTTGTAGTAGCATCTAATGTGCATATTACAAAACCTATTAACATATTTGCCAACGTGTTTAACAACAAAACCTTGACGATGCTCTGGCCACCAATCAGCCAGTGTCCAACTTTGTTGGTGGTCACGTTTTTAGGTCCGCAACGAGACAGCCTTGCATAATTGCGCCGCCAAGTGCAGGTCTGTAGTTCTGCTAGTACAACCTCATCACATAAATAACCCACCCAACATAGATCCCAACAAACCCACACACACACACACTCGTCATATATATGTGTGTGTTTATGTGTTGTTTGGCTTTTTGTCTAGCATGGCTATTATGCAAATGGCACTTTGTTTTAACAACGCAATGCGGTTGGACTGATGACGGAGGCTGCGACTAAAGCTGAAGCTGAGTCCGACATTAGTTCGTCATCAACCTCTGTTTTTCCCCTCTCCCAATTCCCCTTACCCTTCCTCTGTCACCCTTTGGGCCACATTACGCGCACAATTAATATGCCAAGTGTTATGTGTGCGCATACTAATGACTTTTCCCAGTGGCCTCCACATCTGCAGCTACATCTGCATCTGCGTTTGACTTGTGACGGACTCATCTGTCAACTGTGGTCATCTATCAATAATTGTTCAACTGCCCGACAAAACGGCGCAGGCGCAGCAGTTCCCCTCTTGCTGCCTCACCCACTCCCAACATGACCAACTAAATACACAAACCTACATTTATGTATATGACACATAGCTTAGAGAGTCACCATTAATCCTGTCGGACAATTGTCGTCTGCAGCACATGAGCGAGGTCTTAACAGGTTCACGTCATTTGGGCGTTACACTAGACCCAACGTTGTTTTAACTTCTAAAGTGCACTTAAAATTTAACGAGTTTTCCTCAAGAGGCTCTCCAGATACTTAAAATAATGAGTTACATATGACTCTCCTCCCACGTACATGAACTTGACCATGTTATATTTAAACAATAGCAATTAAACTAAGCAGCCTGCTTTAATTGAGTACTAAATTAGTTATTGGCATGTAAACTGTTAAATTTATGTAGATCAAATTTCAAGTTTGTCTATCCCTAAGGTCTGCGGTATGAATAAGCCCGAAAAACAGACGCTCTAAACACACTCTGCTGTCAGAGACACACAAAAAAAAAGCGCCATCCAATAAAATAAATCAAAAGAAAGTAAAATTACGACGCGTTGAACGATCAGACTTCGAATACACATTCAAATAAAAAACAAAAAAATTGATTTCAATAAAATCACAAGCGAGAAAAAACTTTCGCTACTTCAGTGGCAAAAACAAAAATAATGTAAAAGCAAAAAAATGTTGTCATTGGCCTAACGAAGTGTAAATACTCTTCAAAAGAGGTGGCTACAGAAAGAAGATACCCTTTTAAAAGTTGTATATATGTGAATAAAATTAAAATATATTTCTTGTAGTATATTTAAATTTTGAAATAATTATTGTTATTATGAGTTCTGAATTATTTTAAAATTTCGTATGTCATATTGTTAATTTTAAAAATAATTTTTATTAAAAAGTTGGCAATCAATAACTTTTTGAACTATTTTAATAATAATTTATAATTTCAATGAATTTAAAAATTATTAATTAATAAATATTAAATTATAATAAATGCAATTTAATCAATTCAAATATCATATCGAAATTATAGGGTATCAAAACGGTGCATATGTAACAATATAGTTTTGGGTGAAGCATCATTATCATGGTCAAGCCGGCGTTGCCCACGCATGCGCAGAATACAAAATAAAAAGACAAGAGGAAGAGAGAGAGAGAGAAAGAGAGACACACACACACACTGGCATTACACACAAGTAGATTGGCAAGTGGACGTGCCACAGGCAAGAACAGCTTTTTTTCTGCCCAGTTGCTCGATCGGCTGCTTGTCATGTGAATTTGGGTGAAATGTTTGTCGCTGGCTTTCAAATTCACGGCTGGCTTTTCAGTTTGCAACGAGCCACACAACCCGTGTGTGGTGTCGCCTAAGCCTAAGAGAAAGCCAATATCAAATAAAATACACACTATCTGGCAATGTCTTGGAGTTGCAAACAGATCTGTCTGCTGCTTTTGCTGCTCGGATTAGCCGCCTCACAGCAGCAGCCTGCGGCCCCAGAAGTTCCCTTGGTGGGCACCACACCAACATCACCGCTACTGAAACAATCCCAGAATATTTTCGTACAATGGGTGCTCTCATTGTTACCACAGCGACCAGCTGGTGGCCAAGAAACCGCCACGTTGGCCACACTCAGTAGTTCTCATACAGCAGTCACTGAGGCGTCAGCAGAATTACCTTCAACCACCAGCACAACCACAACCACTGCTGCACCTGTGACTAGCACCACCACCACACGTAGGGCTACAACAGCAGCTACACCCACATTGGATCCACCGCGTAACTGCAGCGATTGCGTCTGTGGTGTGGCCAACATACAGAAACGCATTGTTGGTGGTCAAGAGACAGAAGTGCATCAATATCCCTGGGTAGCCATGCTGCTCTACGGTGGACGCTTCTACTGTGCCGGCTCCCTGCTCAATGACCAGTATCTGCTGACGGCTTCCCATTGTGTTTACGGCTTCCGAAAGGAGAAAATTTCCGTGCGACTACTTGAGCACGATCGCAAGATGTCGCATCTGCAGAAGATTGATCGCAAGGTTGCAGAGATCATAACGCACCCTAAATACAATGCACGCAACTATGACAATGATATAGCCATCATTAAGCTGGATGAACCAGTGGAGTTCAATGAGATACTGCATCCCGTTTGCATGCCCACACCTGGACGCAGCTTCAAGGGCGAGACTGCCATTGTCACCGGCTGGGGTGCTCTCAAAGTAGGTGGACCTACCTCAGATACCCTACAGGTAAGTGGGAATCAAACAAGCTTGGAAGCCAAGCCTGTTTCACTAGCTCCATTTCTCTCTTAGGAGGTTCAAGTGCCCGTCCTATCGCAAGAAGATTGTCGTAAAAGTCGCTATGGCAACAAGATCACAGACAACATGCTCTGCGGTGGCTATGACGATGGTGGCAAGGATTCCTGCCAGGGTGATAGCGGTGGTCCCCTACACATTGTGCCAAATGGCACTCGGGAATATCAAATCGCTGGTGTTGTCTCTTGGGGCGAGGGCTGTGCCAAGGCCGGGTATCCAGGCGTCTATGCCCGAGTGAATCGCTATGGCACCTGGATCAAGAACCTTACTAAAAATGCTTGTCTGTGCCATCAGGAGACCAAGAAGATCAAGTAAATCTCTTTTATAATCATAAGAACACACAAACAGAGTTATACTCTATGATCAATACTTAATTTATTATTTAAATAAATCCCATAGCAACGATTGACCGAAATTTCAGTTTTTGCTAGCGAAAACTTTTCCGTTTCGTGGAACATCGTCCGAAAATACACAATTTAGTGAACATTCCCCAAATCTCTGGAAAATTCTGTTTTTAATCGATATAAAAACATGACATTTTCTATATATTGATTTACTTTATCTTCTAATTAAGTATTTATCGACCTTTAACTCTGCTAGTGTATTAAGGCTTCGACTATGGCGAAGATAATTGTCTCGATTCGTTTATTTATTGATTAAAAAGAAAACTACTGCCATGTACGATAGTGTAGTTTGCTTAAAGGTTCTTTCGCATTCCACTCACTGCAATTCAAAGGCAACAACCTTTTGTGGGTCCGGTTTACTGGTCTGGTCTATCCAGTTCTCAGTTCAAGTTCAGTTCTATTTCAAGGTTCTTGATTTGGCTTCTTGCAGACCAAGGCATATCCTAGCCAATTCAGTTGCCAATTGCCAGTTGGCCGGAAAAGTTCATTTCAGAAATGAGATACATTTGCTTGCTATCCCTGCTGGGCCTCTGTCTGGCCACGCCCAGTCTGCGCAGTGCCTCGGAGCCAGCCAAGATTCTGGAGTCGTTGAGTAATTTGCGTCAGAATAGCTTTCTTGACTGGATCGTATCCATTTTGGGTCCGGACTACACCGACTTGAGCACTCCAGCCAAACGGGAGTGCCCGGCCTGTGGTTGTGGCAACATAAACACCAGACACCGCATTGTGGGTGGCCAGGAGACGGAGGTGCACGAGTATCCATGGATGGCCATGCTCATGTGGTTTGGCAGTTTCTATTGTGGTGCTTCTCTGGTCAACGATCAGTATGCTCTTACTGCGGCCCACTGTGTCAATGGTTTCTACCATCGTCTGATCACAGTGCGTCTACTCGAGCACAACCGTCAGGACTCCAATGTGAAAATCGTGGACAGACGAGTGGTTCGTGTTTTGGTGCATCCCAACTACAGTACACGCAACTTTGATAGTGACATCGCTCTCATTCGCTTTAATGAGCCAGTGCGTCTGGGCATCGACATGCATCCCGTTTGCCTGCCCACACCGACAGAGACCTTTGCTGGCCAGACCGCTGTGGTCACAGGTTGGGGTGCTCTGAGCGAGGGTGGACCGGTCTCCGACACACTGCAGGAGGTGGAGGTACCCGTACTGTCGCAGCAGGAGTGTCGTGACAGCAGCTACGGTACCGATAAGATAACGGACAATATGATTTGTGCCGGGTATGTAAAGGAGGGGGGCAAGGACTCTTGCCAGGGTGACAGCGGTGGACCCATGCATGTAATTAGCTCAGGACAAACCTATCAACTGGCTGGCATTGTCTCCTGGGGTGAAGGCTGTGCCAAGCCAGGATCACCTGGTGTCTACACACGGGTCAGCAACTTTAACGAATGGATCATGGCCAACACTCGCGACTCCTGTGCCTGCACTCAGCCTGAGGAGTCGGCTGGCGCTGCTGAAGCAATCAATACCACAACAGAGCAGTCGGAATTGGTCACAGCTGAGACAAGCCAGGCCAGCGAATCGACGGAACAAGATCCGATTACCGATCTTTAAGTATCATAAATATTTAAATACTCTTTAATAAAGGCAATGCCCTCAAGTTTTTACACAACACTTAATTTAGATTTCTTTCTTTTAAAAGGTTTTCTAATTTGTTCAGTTGGCAAACAGGTTTAAAAATTTTAATACCTTAACACGACTAGAACTCTTTTATCATACATGTATCTGGCCTTAAGTTGACTGAATTGTTCATGTTCACTGGCTTGTTAACTTGGCTTCTCCAGTCGCTTCAATTTCCGCCTTTAATCTGCTTGTTTACAAGTCTTTACCCCAAGGCTAAGCTGTTTTTTTCCTGCTCGAAATTGGCACTAAATCAAAGCAAGAATTACAACAACAGCAACAACTCCTACACACTTCCAAGTGGATACAGTTTGCACAACGATCCCGACAGCATTGATCAATAACTAAATAATAGAATAAACTGCACGAAAGGTGTTTAAATTTTTAAAGGCGGTTTAAAGTGAGAAATTTATGTACATAATAACTGACAGAATACGAGGGAGTGAGGCAGAGGTGCTAAAATTATGTCCATCCTCCAGCCAAGTTTATATTTTGCGGCCAAAAATATATTTATTTTTATTTCTGTCTCGTTATTTCATTTTTATTTTTTTTTCGCTTTGCTGGGAAGGCGCAAATTTGCTGCAATTGAGCGCATTTTGGTGTTTGGAAGCCTGCGGGTTAGAAATATTTATTGGGGCGGAAAATTGTTTGATTGAATATTAGTGTGGTGCTTTTATAAATTCGATTTTGGCTTTCTCTTTCACCGGTTTGTTAAAAGGCTAAAGCCGACTTTTAAACTGAAGCTGCAAATAAAAAGCTTTAAATTGACGAAGGCTTGAGGAAGTCAATGGTAAAAACCGTTTAAAATACTAAAAGGAATATGGAAATATATAAATTCCTTAACCAAAAACAAATTCAACACGTTAATTGCATACCAAACGAAGCAATTTGATATACAGATGTTTTTATTAAAGTTCCCAACAGAGTAAAATATTTTCACTTTCCTCAGGATAAGCCGATAATACGCAAGGCACTGCTAACCGTGTTAATTAAGGTGACCGTACACACAAGTGCACCCACAAGCAATTTTTCCGTCATAATTAGCACCACATCGAGTATGTTCGCTGCCGGCTGTAAGAATTAATAAATTTAAATATACTTCTATAGAGGATTTGCTTAATGACCACCTCGATGAATGTTATGGTAAGACTTAAAGTACGCTGTGCAATGACAACGCCAAGAGAGACGCAAGTTATTAGTGCCATTAGCGTTACTATGGCCAAAGCTTCCACCAAGCGGACGGCGACCGGCATCCTGAATGGATTAACTATGTGCTGGGTGTTTTACAAAATTTTACTGTAAATTTTGGTTAAATAGTTCGAAAGTTAAATAAACTGACAAGCTAGGCATAGTTACGGCGACATTTTTTATTTCAAACAGAGTTTTGACCAAGAAATTTGCAGAATTACAGGGTATTTCCTTCTTTGGGTGAGCATAGTTTGTAGAATACATCCTGCTTCGTATTAAAAAAAAGTGGATAAATAAACCAAAACTGTTTACCAACTGATTGCAACATTAAGGCCACAAAACCGCCAACAAATTATAGTTTTCAATCGGTTCTTTGTTGTTGTTGCTGGCATTCCATTGCAAGGCTATAACTTTTTTCAATATGCAATTCCAATTATCCTATGCAAATGCAATTTGTCTCGCTGCCGAGCAATTTAGGCCCCGTTTGATGTGTCTGCCTGGCATAGATTGTTCTGAATTATGGCACTAAATGGCTAGACATGTTACATAATTCATTTATATAGTAGTCCGCACCAGGGACATTTTCCCTGATAGGCAGTTTGTCTGCTCACTCAATTCAAGCGCCACAACAATAGAGTTGTGTGTTAATATTTTCTCTCTTTTTTTCTCTGTAGGGACAAAGCTTTAACAGCAGCTTATTTATGGCATGAAAAATTCAATTAGCTGCATGCAAAAATTATGAAGAGGGAAAAATAAACAAAACGTTTAATGGATTTTTATATAGAGTTTGCGATATCTTTTTTTTTTTAATTCTCAACTAAAATATTAGTGCATTTAAAAGGCAGTTCAGAGCCATTAAGTCTAGCAGAAGATTGTCTTTCTGCTATCTGCCTAAGTTGAGTTTTATTAAACAAGACGCAACACGGCGATTTTCCGGTTTTTGCTTTTGATTTCTTTTTCGCCAACTTCATAAAAATCCTAAAATAAATATTTGCACACATAAGTTCAGGCAACGTTGTCGTCTTTTTATTTTGCGTCTGGAGACAGACAGCAAAATAAGCGGAAAGTTTTTGTCGCAAATCCCTAGCAAGTCCCAGCCGCAGGCACTCGATAGACTGAAAAGGGCAAAAGGGAATTTAAATCAGTAGAAATTGGTCTGCCTGAAGTGATGGCACAGAAAATACCCTGCAATAGTAGACTAGCTTTCATTAACAGGAACTATATAAACATGTATGTTATATTATTTAAAAAATAAACTATTAAATATCTAACAATATTTTATTTATTTAAAAAATTAAAATTGAATTGCTGTGTAGTCGGTCCTATTGGTTACTTCATTCAATTTTTAATCAAAAGATGTAAGCATTTAAAGGGAATCAAAAATATGCAAAAACTTTGTTTATTTGCAGTGCTCTGAAGTTACTTATTCGTTCTGCTTCTATAGAATTTTATTACGAACAATATTTACCTCTTATTGTACGAGTATTTTGTATTTATTGTGATAAAAACAACATCTGCATTGCAACATTGAAATCCCGGAAATGCCACCTGTTATTTGTATACAATGCCTGAATATTGGCATGAATATGTATGTAAAAGGGGGGCATTGCAGAGGGGTACAGTAGACCATTGGCATATCACAAATTGACAGCTTGTTGGCAAGTTCAAGCGTATTGAAATGCTTCAATAAATAATTTGTACAAATTAAAATTTTATTGAAGGCCAACAGTACGAAAATATGCAAACAATATAAATTTCCATATCAAATATTGTGCAGAGCTTTGCTACTTTGTCAATTCAAAAAATAATACATTCATTTATGTTAAAAACAAAATGAAAATTATTTTAAGTAAGAAATAAACTACGGAAATTAAAGCAGATGTAAGAAGTATAATTCGAAAATAAAGCTCATTATAATTCCGTACGAGAAAATATCCATTTCAGTGCCCTTCCCTTAAGTTTTATTCTGTGCTTGTCTCTTTCTTTCTCTATCTTTGTTTTCTCATTCTCATTCTTTTGATTTCATTATTGTTTTTATTGCTTTGTACTTTCGTGTGTCCGAGTGACTGACTTTGCCAAAGCAAAAGGCGCATTTTAATTTCATTATTTTTTTTGGTAACTCAGCACGTTCCAATACCCGCCCAGTTTTCCATTGAAATTCGCATAAAAAGGGTATTAAAGCAGAAGCTCTCACTGATTGTGATACCATTTTTTATATTTTGGCATTTTTTCAACTCTCAACACGCCTTGCCACATTGTCTTTGCCTATTCTTTTTAGACCCCGTACTCTTTAAAAAAGAGTAAAGGGGGTCTATTAAGTTTGTCAGAAGCGAGATGTGCGTAACAGGCAGAAGGAGGCGTGGCCGACCCCATAAAGTATATATATTCTTGATCAGCATCAACAGCCGAGTCGATATAGCCATGTCCGTCTGTCCGTCTGTCCGTATGAACACCTGGATCTTTTAAACTACAAAAGCTAGAACCATGAAATTCACAATGAAAGTCCGTTATTATGTCAAGCAGATCAAGTTTATTTCAAATTGTTGCCACGCCCCCTACCGCCCCCGCAATGAGCAAAAAACCAGACAAACCTCGAGAAAATTTTTGTTTTAGGCGAATATCTCAGTAACTATAGCACTTAGGAGCACCAATTTTGGTATACAGGTTCCTAGAGACAGCCTTAATATAACGCCATTCAAAATTTTGAGCTGCCACGCCCCCTTTGCTCATCAGAAATAAAAGACTCTCCAGCTTCAATGCCTTGTTTCAGGCATTAAATCAAATAGTACAGTGTTGTAATTTATCATACGCTTAGAGAATTACTATTTCTAACTTTCCTGAAAGTGGCATCAAAATCCTATGTCAAACAACAGAGAAATTACGGTTCAAAGTCGAAGTTATTTTAAAGCAAAATCACTGCATGCGCGCAACACATACAAACAAACACAGAAACATACAAACATATGTTCGAACGTTTTCTCTACCTGCTGGCGGCAGCGCTGCCCGGAGCCGCTGGCCGCGCCGACCAATGCTATACATACACACATATGTATGTGTGCACATACATATATGCAAATAATCGGAAGAATGATAGAAGAGGAGTGTGGTGCAACTGATAGAGTTGCGGCGCAATGTGGAACCTTCGCATGGATCGCGGGTTCGAGTGCTGACGATGACAGTTGTTAATTTATTTATTTTTTAATTTTAATTCAAAATGTAAATATTTAATTTTAATTTTTTAAATTTCATTTGAAAATTTTAGTTTAAATTAAATGCAAATGTGCACTACTATGGGAGTACGGGGTCTTTTACAGTCGGCTCGATCGACTGTAGCCTTTCTTACTTGTTTTCTGCTATTTTTTTCGAATTAATAAACAATTTTTTTCTTTTATATTTAAGCTAGCTACAAATTTGCGAGTTATTGCCACATTTTGTATTTTTGTAATTCTCTGTATTCTTTTTATTTTTATGATTTCTGTTCAGCGTCTTCTCGTTTTGTCCTAATGAATCATGGTTATGTCGGCTATAATTTAGTTTTAATAGCATTTTGGTGACATTTATGCTGTCAGCGTCATGCAATTTTATTAATGTTCAAATGAGCGCCCATATATGATATCATTATAAAGAGATATCACAGCTTTTAATGTCGTTACTGTGGGCTTTGTATAAAATGAACTTATGGCCTCCTTCTGTGTCTGCTTCTGAATTTTGGAATTCTGTGGCAATTGAGAGTTATATAGTCGCACTTAAAGCTGTGCTCGTTGTAGATTTTTACAGAGATTATTAAATTGCCTTGTTGACAGCGCACAATTGAGCTTCATTTTCAAATTATTGGGTTTTGTACGCCTAATATATAAATAGATGAGTATGTTATTACTAATGTATGTGTATGTAGCTTAATTACACATACGTAAGCTACGCAAATTAATATTGTTTAAAGGTCTTAATAAATAATTCTGTGATAACTTTAACATTCACACCCCAATAAGAAATTTATATAGCTTCCTTTATTCCCACCTTCGACAAATTGTTATCCTCAAATCTGCCAGCTTGGAACTGGTGTCGTTAATTTATTCAATTTTTCGGTACATTTTTGTCTGCTAAAGAACTGTTATATAATTGGGTTTCTTTGTATTACTTTCAGTGCTTAGCTTGTTTCAGTTAACTGCCCTTTAAATGAGCCACGGGGCGAGTACAAAGCCAAACCTAATCATCTGGCTCACTTAAGTAATAAAGTAATTTATCGCTTTTCAATATCCTTTAAGCAGTTTTTGCCCTTTTAGCTCCTATTATTGCACTTCCTACGCCAAGGGCCTCGAGCCCTCTGCGAGGAAAACCCACACAAATTATTTTCGCGCTGGTTTCATCTGATTTTTTACGGCTCCTCTTTCGCTTTTAAGAAGGACTAAGATGACTCCGGCTGTGGTTGCTGCTCTTTTAACTTGTCGCTTCTCTTAGCCGGCGGCACACGTTGCCATTTTTATGTATTAAGCTGAGCACAGTGATTGGGATTGAGATCGGTATGGGATTGAGATTTGGATTGGGCTTGGAGAAGGTATTGAGACTGGGTCATATTCTATAGAGCCGCCCGCACGTTTTTCTGCACTGCCGCTGGCTTAGCCAGACCAGTTTGATTTTAGTGCCCTGGTACTCGCACTGGCACTGGCATTGGCAGAGGCACAGACCAAGGGCCAGTAATGATTTTATTACACGATTTTATATCCAATTTTATTACCTTTGTGCATGACGCTACTCCACCTTCGACTCCAAATCCAAATCGATGGTCAAGGAGCAAAGCGCTAGGATTGTGTTGTCGTTCTCGTTCTCGTTGTCCTTACGCCTTTGGCAGCTGCCATTGGAATTTACGCACTCATAAAATTGCCCAGTTTGAATTGTGTGGGAATTTCGAAGCAATGTTTCGTGAAATGACTTCGACCTCGGCCATCATAATTCAATATCATAAAACGTTTATCCAATTAATTTTGACCAGTTATATTTATAGCCAGTTCGTGTAAGGATGCGAATAGTAGATCGTTTTCCTACAACCCCTACATGTGCTCCACATTTTGATGATGTTAGACATAAAACAGACTCCGGAATCCAGAGAGATTAATTATTAATTACTGGTTAAAAGTTCAAATTGAATTTCCGTGTCCATAATGAAAACAAGCCAGTTGATTATTTAGAAAAATCAACACATCAGAGATTACTTTACATTCGTCGCATTTACACATTCGATGAGTCGCATTGATCTTGAAAATGTATCCAACGGCTGTTTTGGGACACGCTTGAATGCATTCAAAAGTTGTTTTAGAACCCATTTGCTATTTGAATACTCTACACTTAACTGCTTAAACTGAACAAATGTTTAACGTTTTAAAATGTTTAAACAATGGAACAATAAAGATTGAAGTTATTGAGGAAATCATTTTCCATGCCGTTAAACAAGAGGTAGAGAAAGTTGCACAGCTGTTAAACAAAGTTTATCTTAAAAGAGTATAGAGGGTATTTATTAGTCGACTATAGTTGTGTCTCTTTCGTGTTCTGTCCTACTGTTCATTTACTCTCTATAGCGCTGACCTAATCTGGTTAGATTTCCAATTTGGATTATGCTGGCACTTTTGCTAATGAGCACATCCCAACCTACAGACCGACACACACACAAACACACACACACACACCCAGCACAGTAACCCACACATGTAACGAGACAATTCCAAACGTTATTACAGCGTGTTTTTGTTTTCCGTGTGTTGTTTTAGCTGCTGTTGTTGTTGTTGTTAGTCGTATTTGTTTCAGTGTCAAGTTCAGCACTCAATGTTGCATGTTTCGTTTGCTTTTTGCGGCGTTTCAAATGGCTGCATGCCAAATATATAATGGGTTTCCCTTGATGACTTTGCAAGCTATGCAGATAGAGATAAACGTAGCAACAACAACAACAAAAACTCCGACAACAACAACAACATTGAAAACTACAACTCATAAACATGAGTATTGTGTACAGTGAATGAATTATGACTTAGTTTCCATATTTTAGTTTTTGGATTTAGCAATGTCGTTGGAAATTCATTATAGTCTAGGCCAGAGGAGAGGAAAAGGGGTGACCATGCACCAAGGGGCATGCAGCAAGGCTCATTAAATGTTTGTATGTGTGAGGAATAGTTTATAATTGTTGTTATGCGATAATAATAATAATAATTATTATGCCATGCACGATATAAGTCAGTGTTATAAACAAGTTTCTAGTTTCCTTCAAAATTGTTTGTAGAGCAACATTTGTTTGTTTAGTCTTGGCATACACTGCGAGAAACTTTTCAATATTGAAGCAAAGATGATAATTTTGAATTAATAGTTGCTTTACTTCTTAAATTTTATAAGGTTCTCTTTCGCTCAGTGCATCATCAACATATTTTAATTATGACCTAGGCAATTCGCAAGTTTGCAACTTGAGAGACACATCCGCCTCAGGTTGAACTAGATATAACAATTGGCTCAAAGACAACATTTGTGTTTGTCGAAATCTCAACAGACTCGTTGCTGGAATTGTCATTAAGTCTCATGCACTGCCATAGAGCCAAGTACAGCTGGGCTGTCAATGCATTAACATGACCAAATCATTCTCAGAATCATGCGATTCATATGGTTGTAGAAGCTCTCAACCTCCACTCTTGTATGCCAGTCACAGCTGACGTCAGCTGAGCAGCGATCAGCAAACGCTGAGAGTTTTGAGCGAGCTTCTGAACCGCAACAGAATTATATGAGTGTGTGTGTGTACACAACATCTAAGTAGATGCTACCAGAGCAGACACAGTGTTTACCTGAAGTTCATAGTTAAATGAATTCATTTGCTATTTAATTTTTGTTTGAACTTTGCTGAGTATTCGGCTCAGTTTCAGTTCTCGATCGCACGTCGAGGCGAATAAATGCGAACACGCGAAACCTCTAAATTCCGTACATAATTCAAGCCAATAAAATGAACTATTATCGTCTGCTTTGCTTAGTTAGTTTGGGTCTGCACTATGCTGTTGCTGTGGTGCATCGATCGCTGCAGGATGCACGACAGGAGCAGCAACAGCTCGTGCATCGGTACTTTAAGACACTGCAGAAGGAGGAGGGCGCCATACGTCTGATCGGCGGAGATGCCGAATATGAAGGTACAAAACTAGCAGATGAACGGTTTTTTTTTGCCCACACTAGACTTTACTTTTATTCTAGGCAACATTGAGGTACTTCATCACGACAAATGGGGCGCGGTTTGTGATGACGAATGGGATACGACGGAGGGTGAAATTGTGTGTCGTCAGTTGGGCTTTCCAGGGCTGCGGCGCTACACGCACAGTGGCTACTTTGGGCCCGCTCGACGACGCTACTGGATGGACAATCTGTTTTGTGAGGGGCATGAGGAGGAATTAACCCAGTGTCATTTCGAGGGCTGGGGCAACAGCGACTGTGATCCCAGCGAGGCAGCGGGAGTTATCTGCTATCCACCTAGAGATGCTGTCATCTCCCTGCCCATTGAACTGCCCGATGATCGTCTCTTACCCAAATATCCCATACATCCGAGTAAACGGCTGTACGTGAGACTACGGGGCGGTCGATACCGTAACGAGGGGCGTGTGGAGGTGCGGCTCGATGGCCAACGTTGGGGCAGCATCTGTGCGGATGGTTGGGGCATGTTGGAGGCGAATGTAGTGTGTCGTCAGCTGGACTTGGGCTATGCCAGAGAAGCCTTCCAGACGGACTACTTTGGGGGAGCCAATATCTCTCGTCCCATGCTCAGTGGCAGTGAGTGTTATGGCAATGAAACGAGTCTAGCGGATTGTCTGCATCATGATCATCTCAAGGGCATTGTGAGTTGCCATGGGAACAGGCAACATGTGGCTGCTGTGATTTGTGATTACCTATCACCTGATTTGGTTGTGGACTATTTTGAAATCGAGCAGACTGCTCATTTGGAGGATCGTCCCATGGTGTTGATGCAGTGCGCCATGGAGGAGAACTGCGTCTCCAACGAGGCCTATCAAATCCAACGGGATGATCCCAACTGGCGTTATCAGACGAGACGTCTACTCAAATTCACTGCAGCGGCAATCAATGCAGGAAATACTGACTTCAGACCCTTTAAGGAGAAATCTCAGTGGGAGTGGCACATGTGCCACATGTAAGTGACTTTAAAGCTTATTTAAGCACAACTTAAATTGAAATTTTTGTAGGCATTACCACAGCATGGAAGTGTTTGCGACCTTTGACATTTACGACTTACAGGGTCGTAAGGTCGCTCAGGGTCACAAAGCATCCTTCTGCCTGGAGGACAGCAGCTGTTTGCCTGGCGTGCCCAGGAAATACAACTGTGCGAACTTTGGTGATCAAGGCAAGCCAAAGAAAATCTTATATTAGTAAACCCTATTTCATTAGACGATTTTTTCTTAGGCATCTCCGTGAATTGCTCCGATGTTTACCTGTATAATCTGGACTGCCAATGGGTGGACATTACCGAACTGCCACGCGGCTCATATATTCTCAAAATTGCTATCAATCCAGAGTTCAAGGTAGCCGAAATGAGCTACGACAATAATGCTGCCATCTGCGAACTTTTCTATGCAGAAAACTATGCGCGTGTTGACAACTGTCGTCTGACCAGACCCTGAAGCAGTTCTTACCAAAAAACAGTGTTGAAAAGTGCCAAATATTAGAAAACACCAAAGCGTTTAACGTTAAGATGTTTGTATTATTCTAAACAAATTAGATTTATTTTACCTAAATAAAACTGCACAATCCGAGGTCGTCTGCCAAATACCTATGTACTGAAAACTGAACTTGAAACTCAGTCGAGTGTAAACCAGTCGGAGACATCAACAACATTGTTGTCGTCAGCGAAGCATTCATCAAGTGTCAATAGATACAATTGTTATTGCTCAAAGATGGGTGTTGAACCAGAACGGGTACAGGAACTGGAACTGAAGGGGAGTCTAAGATACTTGTACGCAATACGCTAAGACTTTAAATTCTAAAAGTTTTATTAGACCGAAATCAGTTACTAAAGCATAGCCAAATACTAAACAAAATAAATTCGAAATCGGCGAAAGGTTTTATAACAATCTGATTATTTGTACAAATACTATAAGATTGGATATTTTTGCTGCACTTCCCGAGATAATTCTGCGACAATCAATGATAAATTTCTGCTCTGATTTCAAAGCATCAATCTTCCAGCAGCCAGTCTGACAATGCTGCATTCACTTAGATAAGAGTAAAAGCATTAAAACTACTCACTTAATCAACTAAGAACACTGCACATCAATTTCGTCAGCAACTTCAACTTTGACCCATGCAATTAATGGTCCAATAAAGATACGTACGAATAGTTTATACCCAAAAAGGAAATCAACAGCATTTTTTATACAAAACGAGAAAAAGAAGAAGAGCCAACGACTTGATGGATGCACGTGGCAAAAAAAATGAAGCAATCAAATGGTCGTAATGTCATCAACACCATCCGTAAGTGGACAGGCGGCAGAGAGCATGAATGGGTGGAGAGGGGGTTGTGGTAAGGGGCACTGTGACAGGATTGAGGGCAACGATGATGAGTCACTTTGGTCACGAAGCTATTTTTACGCTTGATTACACGATAAATGAAAATCAAATGTTTGATTGCTTAATGCCTGGACAGCAGCACATAACTAGAGGCACCCACTGGACACCAGACGCATGGAACCACTTCAAAAGTGCTGCAATTTTGCCAAAGTGCCAAAGTCCTGTGGGGATGGTTTGTATGGATTAGGGGAGTTGGGTGTTCGTTGGGTGGTTCGCTGAACATTTCAATTATTTATATGCTTGTTTGTCTCCTCTCAGCTCGTGTGCGAAGGCAGGGGCGTGGCACTCCAGCTCATGTGTGCACGTGCGATATGAGAAATAAAAAGTTAGGAGAGTTTGCAAGAGTTTGGGAGGCGGGTGATAACACTTGACTGCTCCCAGTTATCATTTTTTAGCTCACGGACACGCAGCAAGCTGCAAATTGCAAAGCTGAAAGCAGACTTTGACTGATTTTGCAGTTAGTTGAGTGCGTTCAGCTGAAAGAGGGTAGTAGAGAGGGAGATGTGGAGTCAGAGCATTGTCAATCTATTGCCCAACTGACTGTAGTTTGTATTCCAACACCTTCCGACTAATTCATTAATTGCCTTAGACGACTACAAATGAAAAGCATTTTACTTTAGCCACACTTTCAAGTTGCCTTAAACCGCTTATGTTAATTAAATTTTGGGTAAATGGGTTTTCTTCTTCTGCTTCTGACGCAATCAATCAATCCTTTGACTGGTGTGTTTATGTTTTGTTTTGGCCTCTTGCAAAAGTGTTAAGTAGAAACCCATTTAAATTTGTAACTCAGCATTAATTTTCGGTCTAGCTTGAAAGGGTTAAGCTTCCTTCTATCACTCGGTAGATTTTCCTGCATATTGATGAGGTCAGCTGCCTTGATAAACTTTTAAACGACAAAACGCTGAACAAGTTAAATGTGTAAATACAAAAAGATTAAGACTAAAAGTAGATGTACAATCAACTGCAGGGCCAGTAATTTAGAACACACCAAAGAAAGTGAATCTGACTTAACAAATTTGTACATAGCCAAGCAATTGTTTAACATTTCATTAAATCTGGGATGACTTGGATGTCAAGCATGTTAAGTATTGATTCAAGCCAAGTTCCAGTTGCAACTCCAGTTACAAAATATTTACAAAACGTTTGGCAACTTGGCCAAAACCAATTTGAATGGCTGATACGAAGGCAAAACAAAAGTGCTCAGAGGCAGGCGGAAGGCACAAAATTGTTATTTCAATTGTCAGTAGCACTGCAGGGCGTGGCACTGCCCACATTCCGTATACAGTTAATTTTGTGCTTTGCCTGCAATAAATTTTAAATGCACATTTCCAATGAAGAAGCAACAACTTCAAAAACGTCGACGTCGACGTTGACGACGACAACCAAATGAAACGAAACGGAAAACAATTTTCTGCAATTTTACTAAAACGACACAAAAAACACACACACACACACATTGACACACATGTGGACAAAGGGGATTTGGATTGCTGCTGACATTCGAAATGGAAATGAAAATAGAAATGGAATGGGCAATGGGCAATGGTATCGGAATCGGAATGGAATTGTGTCTTCAAGTCCTGGCCACCATTGCAATCGAAGTGTCCTTGCAGCGACTACAAATGAAATTGTTGACCAAAGTGCAGCGTTTAAGAAAGACACACACATATACAGCATTATATAGAGCATTAGATCCAAAGGTTTTCCATATGCACAATGCATTTTCCTTGCTAAGCATTGTGCAGATTTCTGTTACAGTGACTTGAAAAGACTGAACTAAAGTATTTTTAAAAGGTATGATCTGCTGATTTATAAATTTTAAATTAAACTACAGTAAAAACAAAGCTCTAATGTATTTTATTTAGCTGCTTAAGCTTAAATCTATCACTTTAATTTAAAAATTAAGTATGTTTCTTAGGTGGAGGGCTAAGGAGCTTGTATTTTTATCTAATACCCATTTATTATGGAGCTGGCTAATATAGAAGTTATTGCTATTCATATTTTTAATGCCATAAAGTTCATAACAAAATTTGCTACTTTTTTAACGGGTATATCACAGTTGGAAGTCTAGCACAACTTTCTTATGGCTTTCTTTATTACTTTAGTTGCCATTTTATGAGAATTTTTTAAGACATTTTTGTACATTTAAATTTGTTTTAAATTTTATGTGCTGGATATTGCCTGGCAGCTATAGCAACAAAGCAAATTGCAATTGTTATGCAAGTTGCAAATTGCAAGTTGAACTCGAAAATGAAAATTGTTTATGGAAATGATAGTAGTATTAGCAGTTGTTAAAGCTGTTGAAGTTACTGTTGTAGTGGAGATTATACTGTCATCGCCTGGAGGATAATTGAACTGGGAAATTGTTTACTGCACATTTTTCAGACACCCAATTATATACAATTTGTTGGTACTTTAAATAGAGGATGTTAAATATATTATATGTTTTATTTAGTAAGCTTTTAGTTATATTACAACTGTTCACATTGCTTTAATTCCAATGCTTTTAATGGTCTTGGTTTTAACAAATGCTCATATGATAAGATTTTCATTGTTGTTGGCATTGTTTTTGTTGAGTTTTTGCTGTTTTGTTACTCGTTGTCTTGTTGTCAGACACATTCAAAGCATTTGCATTTTAAACGCAGCTAATTGCGAATAAACTCATTAGATGACAGCGACACAGGCACCAATTGGCAACCCCTTTCCCATTCCCACCCAACGCTGGATACCCGCACAAATTGGGCAACATTTGGTGGCATCTTTTGCCAAATTGAAAGCGGCAGAAAATCAAAACCCCTTAAAGCCCCCTACTACTCCCTAACCTACAGCAGTTTGTGCGCACATTTGGCTTGTTATCATTTTCATGGTTGATGCGACATGCGAAAATTCTAAAAGAGTTTGAGTGAGAGCGAGAGAGACAGAGAAGGACACCAAATATTGTGTCGTGCATTGTTGTATGTCAGGCATTCAGCCAAACATTTCTTTTAATTATTATGAATGCAAATAGCATAATTAAAAATGTAAAATTCATTTTCATTCTTAACTACACTTAATTTCATTTACCAATTTAAAGATTTTTGACTGCTAACTTACAAGGGAACTGGGTTAATTTCAGGTGTGTGCTAATTACCCAATTAGGTATTATGAGCGATTATTTAAAGTTCGTTGAACTGTATCTACTACAAAATGACAGTTTAATTATATAAATTTGCTGTTGAATTATATAAAAAATATAAATTAAAAACTTTAACCTCAGCTGGCTTCATTTATTTTTAAATGTATATGCAGTTTATATTAAAATTAATATTAAAACCGAAATAAATTATTAGATAATTATTAGCCACTTATTTCTTTACTGAATGATTTTAAGGCTTTGTTTGTCTGGTACTCAAAGTAGAATTTTTAATTTCTAAATGTAAACTGAAATTTCTTAAAAATGTGAACATATTGTCTTCTTTGCTTTGACAAATAAGCTGCAATCATTACTCCATCATATCATTTGCTACAAGCATTCCAGTGACACTTTTCAAATGTCAGCACTTTGCCGCGTGCAAAACAATTTGTTTTGTTATTTGACTCGCCTGTGGCAACAAAACTCGCAGATCTACGCACATTTCCTGCCCACTGCTGATTGCAGAACAAACTCTACATTTCTCCACGCCCCCAACACTCCACGGCCGCCCCTTTGCTGCCACTTTGTTCCCCCACTTGACACACTTAAGCGCACTTATCAAACCGCGCAAAAAAGTCAAACGCATTGAAACGCGACAACCAGCAATGACTCACGAACAGACAAAGAGACAAACAGACAGACGAATAGACACCCAGCAACGACACCACTGGGATCCATATATCAAAAATCAGCAACTGAAAACGAAAAATGAAACTGTAGTTAAAACGGCGTGGGAGTCGGCCATAAAGATACCCAGCAGTTAAATCCAGACTATACAGCATATATTCTGTATTTGCTTTTCCTTCTTTATCCGCAACATAACACACCCGTTATGCTCTTTAATTACAGGGTACACAAAAGCATATCCTACCCAACTGATGCTGTCGCGCACATGTGACAAAAGATAAACACAAGAAGAGAAATTCTAAAAATCGTAGCACTCAAAAAAAAAAATCAACACAAAAACACAACATGCGAGAAAAACTTTCATGTTGGCAACATGCAGCATTTAAGGTGGCAGGAGGCGCCACGATAAGCATGCAAATGAAATGGCAACCACATTGTGCCGTGCCGCCAGCAGCGCTGCCTGCGGCAAGAGCTACAAATTCAACTCGCATATCGCGTGACAGAGATTTCCGAGTATGACTGAGCAATCTTAATTGCGGGTCAAAAGGCCAAGCGAAAAGCCAGAAAAATGTTTCCACCCAGAGACGCTGACAAAATGAAAATTGAGATAAAAATGTTGCTAAAACGTAGAAAATAAAACGATTGCTGCAAAAATTCGTATAAATGTTTCACATATGTCATAGAGCTAAGCTGGGTATTTTTAGTAACATAGGTAGCGTATCCCACTCCGCACTCCTAATTGATCTAATCTTAGCACATCTAAAATGTAAACCTTTTTCACACAACAGATTAAAGAGTGTTAGATAAACCTTTAAACCAGCAACTAGCAATGGGTCGTATAACAACCGCAAAACTGATACAAAAATATCAGATACAAGATACTTTGCCCCAACCCTCAAAAATGCTGGCAAAATGTGAGAAAAATATTCAGATTTTGAGGTAGGTGAAAAGCGGACCAAACCTTTGAAAATGACAAACTTTCTGGGGATCAAAATGGGCTGCAGGATGTGTGGATGAGGGTCGAGTTGGGTGAGTGGAAAGTGCGGTCTATCAGAAAACATTGTACCATTCCATTCCAACCTAAGCTCGGTAACTTTTGAGCTGACAAAAAAGTTTTTCAGCACGCATACGCCGCGTTGGCATTGCCGCACTGTGCAGCATACTTTTCGGCGGTTGCCAAATCGGTTGGTACGGGGAGGGGAAGTTGAAAAGGGGGTATGGAAAACGCTGCGGGTATTGCGGGCTGCTCGTTATGTTTCGCTCTCGGCACTTGCCTTATGAATTATTTGAATTTTATGCGACAAATCACCTACAAAATATAAATTCCTAGCAAAGAGCGACATCTGTTCAGCTCAGAAGGAGAGTGGTGTGGAGGATACTACGGTACGTGATCACGTACTGAGACAGCACCACGTTACACCGTTAATCGTTCGTTAATCTCTCGTAAAATTTTCGTTAGAAATCCCGCCGTCAAGTTAAGTGGATGTCTGACAATTGCCGCTTCTCACATTTCGCTTTTCGTATTCGCGCAATTCGCATTTGAAGTTTTCGTTTCTTACAACGCGTACAAAGTTTTTAATCGAAAAAAGATGTGACCCCCCATCAAGTCAGGTATTATTCCTTATGCCACTACCACCCCCGCTTCCCATTGACTTTGTAATTAAGTAAGCAGCGTGCTGTGCCCTTAGGAACCGTTCAGGTGCCAGCAGGAGGTGCTGGCTGAGCAACGAGATTTTGAAATGTACTATATTCAAACCCAAATCCGCTTCAGGTCATAATAAGAAATGAGCAATGGACCTAAGGGAAACACACTTCAAATTAATACAAAGATTTTGTCATAACAATGGGTAAAAGTTATCAGAGAAAGCGAAGGATATTTTGATATCTTGATTTAAAGACAATTGCTGTAAGCAAACTTTAATAAAGCTGAACGCGTAATGTAACTGAAACTGTATTTTCTTATTATATATGTGGGTTAATCTAGGTTCTGTGGTACTCTTCTATGATGTAAAGCAAATACGCCATAGGTAAAATAAGTTCCCTTTAAACTTTGACTACCAAAGACTCACATCATTCAAGAAAAGAAAACAACAACTGGTTGTAAAGCCTTTTCAAATTAATTGCAGACAACAAATGTCGTGTAACTCAAAGATAAACGTTTCTCGAAATACTCGCTGTCTGTTACCTTTAGCTCCCTCTTAAACGCTCTGCCCTGTCTTATGTAATACCTTCAATGTTAATACAAATCTTATCCCTCATGTGACTCTGAAACTTTTACTAAATGTTGCTCCGAGACAATTGTACAAGTTCAACATTTGTCACACGTACTAAACATTTACGCAAGATACAAAAACAAGAAAAGAAAAGAAAGGAAAAATAAAAAATAAACGTGAAAAAGAAAATGACATAGCATGGAAATTAACAAAGAAACATCAACATCAAGTCAAATTGTTGCTCTTGTAGCCCGCATATGAGACTATGGGACTATGAGGCTGACTGAAAAGGCAAGAGACCTAGGGATCTTCTCAGACAAAAGCGAAATCGCTCTGGATATAGTTGTCGTCATTTTTAACAGAGTTAAAGACAAACTGTCGGCAGAGAGGAGAAGGCAGGTTGACATGCTAAAGGCACAGACAGCATCCAAAGTGAATGCAGCTTCAACGCTAGAAATATTTGGACTCGTTCCTATTTCGTGCTATTTGATTCAGTGTGTGCTCAAGTCTTCTGTGTAAGTGTGTGCGTGTGTGTACAATGTGTCTAGCTACCAAAGTCTATAGCTATGACTTCTTTTCGGGCTGTCACATTTGATACGCCCGTGAAGAAGACAAACACGAAGACAAAGACGAAGACCGTGATGACGTCGACATGAACTGCAGAGGTAAACAGCAACATGAGAAACAATTTAGTGTTGATGCAGGCAAAAGGAGCGTCTAAGACTCGGGGATTTACCGTAGCATGGGGCATGACGTTGACTTTGTTGCAACTTAGCGAGAAGTGCATGAGTAACGCCAAAGAAGTGCACTGGGAAAAATGCACAACACTTATGTTAAAAATTGTTTATAAATTTTGAAAGAAAGCCCTCCGTAAGGTATTTACAAGCGCTCATACTTTTTTTCAAAATAAACTTATTTTTTTTTAGTATTAAAATAAGTTTAAAAGACTTAACTTATAATTTACATGTATTTTTAAAGTTTTAAAAATTTTAACAATGTTAAAACTCTAATTTCTATATTTTTATCGAAGAATATAGAAATATCCACTACTTAATATAGTTTATTTTTGGATTTAAATTATAGCACCTTCAATTTGCAGTCTAATTTAAGCAAAATTTGTATTCAGTGTACGCTGCTTGCCCCTGCCAGTTGGCCAAAACACGGAAAAGAATTAATGTGCAGTTGAATACAAAACGCAAACATAATTAAACTTGCCACACCCATTTTGCAAGACGATACGAGTAAAATTGCGAGTGTTTTCACATCAGAGACTCAGACAGAGACCGTGCCTCATTTATGTGTTTTATTGTATCTGTCTGCCGCACAGAAATAAAACCAAATTTGTCACAAACACACACAAAGACGAGAGGTACGAGGGGAACCAAATAGAAGAACTCTTGGGGAATTTTGACGAGCCACTCATAATTCGCAACTAATGAAACACGCAACTTGGCCAACGACTTTGTCGCCTGCCGACGACATTTATTGCATGCAACTGAATTTTTATGGCTACAAAATTAGTGCAGAATTGTAGTAGGCCACTCAACAATTGCTCCTTGTTTCCTGTACCCACTGCCGATCCTACGAATGTCTGGAGTTCATAAAGACGCACTCGTATTGAGCCATAAAACGGCGCTTGATTGGAACTGTACGTGGGCGTGTGTATAGAAACTGCAACTAATTTGAGATACAGACTACTTTAGTTTATTCCTGAGCCGATTTAATAGCCCCTTGGCTTTATGCATAGCCAACTAATTGCAGGCATCTGTGGGTGGCCAGCAAAAACTAAGATTGCGATACAGTTTTATATATATTTTGGCTGCTGCTCATCGTCCACAGCCACCGCAGGCCACGAGCCCAATTTTCGCGCTTAATTATGAAAAGGCAAACAAACTTTTGTGGTTGTCCAAACAGTTGGGGTAGCACTGTACAGTACTCTCACATATGCACGTATGTGTGCAATATCCTGTCCACTTCCGTAGCTTCACCATGTGCCAATGTCTGGGGCAGAGAACCCCAACACAATACGAGTATACGAGTGTACGAGTATATATAAAATAATTTCTAGCCCGCGGCATTTTCTGCGCCGACAGCTGCTTTAAAATGCATTTTCAATTTGTGGGCTTAAAATACAACCCAAAATGGGTGAGAGAACTGTTGGTATGGGCATGTTAATATGTATGTACCAAGGAAACAGCGACAGTCCTTTGTAAACTAATTTGCTTGAACAGAGAGCACATATCGAAAACAACGCTTTGAGGCCTTTTTGCATAACAAATACACAGTGGCAGCAAAATGTATGCAAACAATGTGAAAAATGCTCTCCAAAATAACGAAAACAACAACAACAGACACCCAAACAAACACGGCGCACAAAATGAAGAAAAAATGGGAAATATAAATTGGAAAAAATGAAAATGTGAAAAACAATTGCTCATTGTCTGAGCAATTATACACGCATTGCTGCCTGATGCCTCCTTCCCAACCCGAGTCCCAGTTCAGCGCCAAGCAGACAGACTACAGGGGGTGCCACGCCCACAAGTAATTTAACCAAAAATTTGAAGCCACCCAGTTTACAGGAATGAACGGTTTTAGTGTCCTCTTATGGTATCCAGACTTCAAACTTCACACATAAATTTGTATACAACAGTCATATAAATCTGAAAAAGTTTAAGTGTTCTGAGGAATGACTCACTTAAATAAAACTTGTCTAAACAAAATAAAAAAATGTTAAAATTGTTATAATTTTAAAAATAAACATTTTTGTTTAACAAGCTTAATAATAATAAAATAAATATTTATGTAAATATCTATGTATGGCTAATGGAATAATAATGGAATAATTCGCTGTTTAAAATATTAACTTTTACAATTTAATAATATTTATATAATAAAAATATGTTAAACAAAAATATGATGAGTAAAACTGTAATGAAAATATATTTAAACATATGTATAAATATGAATTAACATATAAAAGCAAAAACTTGTTATTTTAATCTGTCGTAATCATTTTGCATGCAAAATAATAAAATGTGACAGCTGAATTTGTATTTTTGCATTTTTTACAGCATAATAAAACAATCTCCATTAATGTACATTCCTTGAATTGCTACCAAATGTAGGTATATCCATACAAATAATTCTTATCAAGTTTGTAATGTATTGCTCATCTTTGAATGGCACCAGAAACAAAAAAGGAAACATAAAATATTATTTCTATGTCAAATAATGACCTGCTGCAGCTACTTTCGTAGTGAACTGACTACTTTTTTCACGACTGCCCCAAATTTTTAGTGCTCATTAAAATATGGCAGTCAATTTGACAAAAGCCCTATAATAAACTTCCTAAAGGGATCTCCCTCTTGCCGCATTTGACAATAACATAAAGTATAAAAAAATTGGAATGAAATGTATTATGGGCGCTCAACTCATTTATAATTATAATGGATTTTTTTACGAATACTTAGTATAGACGTTTTTTTGCACTTTGCTTTCACAGAAATCTCTTCTGTGTGCCTTTTTGG
The DNA here is from genome assembly GCA_035046005.1 of Drosophila acutilabella. Classification (NCBI taxonomy): domain Eukaryota; kingdom Metazoa; phylum Arthropoda; class Insecta; order Diptera; family Drosophilidae; genus Drosophila; species Drosophila acutilabella. The sequence continues at coordinate 4,914,504 of JAWNOK010000024.1, read as the reverse complement.
CCAACATTTTTTTTGTATTTTTGTTCTAATAACAGAAACAGAAAAGAGCCAACATCATAAAAGACAAATGAGCCGCAACCAAAAGCGGCCGACAAAAAATACCAAAATAAAATGGGAAAAAAGCGAAAAGATGAAAAAAAGAGACTGTAACCGAGTTCGTCTCATTGTCTACATGACTTTGGTCAACTTGGCTGATTGCGCTGTGGGAGTGGCAAGAGTAGGCAAAACGAGGTGCAGAAAGGGGGGGATTATAGAGTGAAATCAGTTTGTATTGTATTCCTTTTGAAGGCATCTAATATTTTATGTATTTTGTGCGCCTGCAATGGTTAAAAAAAAAGCAAGTGAGAAGAGAGGCAAGAGGATGCTGTGGACATCGTTGACTTCCAAGGAAATGGCTACTTTTCTAAGCTTTTAATAATATCCTTTTTATGTCCACTAAATGAAGGATATAAAGTCAACACTTTGTACAATAAGGCGCCAGAGGATGGAAGCTTTGCACATTTTCAACGCCTTTTTTTCTGAGCCCCCTACTGCCTGCGTGGCTGTCTTGCCCTGCAGCTGGCATAGAAAACTTGGACATCGTCTTGGGATCTTTCCTCTAAGTTGGCCATTTTCTATGGCCAACTTTTCTGCCGCTATCTACCGGCTTGGTTTGCATAAGTTTGCTTCCAGGCACTTCCGGTTAATGTGGTCAGCAGCAACAAGAACAACAAATAAAGAGAGATGAAGCAAAGTCTAGTAGACATTTATATGGGCAAATCTTTGTGTGATTTCCGCTTGAATGGTGAAGCTTTTTGGCATCCTCGTTTGGCGCCAACAACGGAGCATTAAGTGGCGACAGTGCAGCCATCAATCTTTTTTTCTTACCCCACTCACCAGAGTTTTATGAAGCAGTTTTAACGGGGCTTTCATCTTTAAACTCAGCGCTCACTTTAAGCCCTCCAAATCAATAAAGACGATCAATTGGGTTGCTCGGGTAGCTCATCAATAACTTTAAGAGTGCACAGCTCAATGGAGCAGCTTCAGATGTCGTTTGTTGTCCTTTACCCTTTGGCCCTTTTTTAATAAAATTAAAAGGCCAACATTTGTCAAGCTTTGAACGTGGAAAAATTATGGCTTCAGGGTAAAATGAGTTGATAAATTTATTTAAATTCAAAGCGAACTTTAACTTAAAGACTGATTTGAATAGTTTTGCATATTTGTATTACATTCACAGAGCTAAGCAACCCTAAGCTCTTACCATTAATTAGTTAAATCTGGTTTCATATTGATGTCAAAGCTTTCCCTATCGAAATCTGTTCCTACTCTAAACGCTTTTGATATTTCCCTGCGATTGCACTTGGAGTTACCACAGGCGAAGAAGCTTCGATTGCCAGTCAAACAGAAAAAAAGATGGAATAATTTCAATAAGCAATTAGACGGCAATTACTTACAACAACTAACAGGACTTGCAGGACATTCCCAACGACTTTGTGTTGACTTTGGTCGAAGGGGAGCAACCAGCAAATGGAAGGACTTTGACTTGCTAAGCAATTACTTGAAATTTATATGTGACTCGAACCCTGAAGTAATGCCAAGTGAAACCACTCACAAGAAACGTTGCCATAATTGAAATGCTTAAGAGAAATGGCCAAGAACGTGGACTTGTATCGGACTGACGCCCAAAATACCAAAAGCTACAACTGTGTATTACATATTAACTTTTTGGTGGGGAGGCCAAAAACTAATTGAGTTACATACTCAGTTATAGCCGTACATTTTGTCCACCCACATAAGTTTGCAGTTCTGTGCTCCATAGACCAAAGTGGGGACAAAGTTTGCTTCTCTCTGGCTTGGCTGGCTTGCTGAGCAAACCCAAAGTTTACATTGTTTAATTTCGACAAATGTAAGACACTCGAAAGCGATTGCAACCCTCACTAATCTTTTGTTTGCTTTGTCGTGTCTTGTCGTTTCGTGTCGCATCGTGTCCTCTCTTTCTATCACTCCCGCTCCCACTGTTGAATAACTTCACATGTTTCCATGTTTCTTAACATGGCATAATCCCTTTTGCCTTGCTTTTCTTCTCGGGTTCAGAAAAACTTACTTTGCACTACATAGACTTATGCATGAACGTATAGTGTGGGTGTGTGCGTGTGTGCGTGTGTAAGGGGATAAGTTTGCTCTGTTATTTCCGGCGGCGCCATCTTTAAGTTTCATTAGTATGTGTAAATCTGTTTCACTGTGTGTAAGTTCTCAGTTTTATTTCTTTCTGCCTGCGAGTCAAAAGTTCTTGTAATTGAGCTACTACTACTATGAGGCAGCCACTCTGGCGTATGCGTAATATTTAATGACATTACTTTATCATTTGTGACAACAATTTATGCTGGCGTTACTTCACTGCTAAAACTTAAACTACAAATGAGCAGCTTAATTGGAAATGGCTTCAAAACTAAGCTGATTCCATAAATTATATTGCACTGCCATTTATATAAACACATATAGTCTAAAAATATCTGAAGCTGCGCTTTAAATGGTCGATTTTCATAGTTGCCTTTAAGAGCAAAACAATTGCATTACAATAAACCAGAGTGTGCCTCAAGTAGCTCGTAGAGGCTGCTCTCCTTATGCGAAGCAACAATAACTTCCATTGCTGACAATACAAATGTTACCAGGGTTACCACCCACAAGGACAGTGGGCAAATTTGCTTTGCGTGTGTGCTCCTAAGAGCTTTACTAAATTAATCAGCATAATTATGCTGGCAAGGCAACCAGAGGGAGCAACTCAGAGCCTTACTTTACCATAACTTAGCTTGCCTTACCTTTCCTTACCGTACCTTACCTTACATTACACTACCCTACCTTTCCTTACCTTATTTATTAATTAGTGATTCGTTAGTGCAGGCAGTTTGTTTGTTCCTATTGTTGCTGTTATTGTTTCTCTTGGGCATAACTTTCGCTGCTCCGTTAAAAAACAAAAGCAAAAATAGGAAAGGTAAGGTAAGCCAAGGTAAAAGAAAAGGAAAAACAAAGTGTCGCATTTTAATTATGCTGGCAAACAATGCACGCCCCAAGTGCAAACAGGTAGTCAGGTTTTACGTTTACCTGTGCTTAATTAAAATAAATAGACACATACATACGTTGCCAGTTAGTAGCTGCCAGTTTGACTGGTCACATGTCCTTGAGAGGACCACAAATTATGCTCGGCAAGACAGTTCTCGTTATTATGCGAGCGGCGTGTTTCGGTATTAACCGATATAGACAGCTATTTCCATAAGTCAACAACCATCCGACCAACGAACTGAGCAATTAAAGCCACTGTCCGACATGGACATAGTTTGAAAATGGACGGACTGCATTCGATGCCATCTAAATGCCACTTTCGTTTAGTAGCTTCTGCAAATATTCCTGATTTTTTGTTGTTTCTTGGTTTCTGGTTACTGGTTGCTGCTTGCTGGTATTCTGCTTCTTGCCTCGTATTCAAATCAGTTGCAACGCCCAATTAATGTAAGCTGCCGCAATGTTGCATACTAATGAGAGAGAACTCGTTGGTATGAATTGCCACTGGATTGTGGGGCAAAAGATGCCAATGAACATGAACATAAAGATGTGCCGAGTCGAGTTGGATACAATTTGAGGGCAGTTTGGGAAGAGGCAATCATTCAGTTTGCTTTTCTAACTGTTTGCTAGGGCATTCCAACTCAACTAGGCTTGACTTAATTAAGTCTTCTGATTAGGAGTTAACAAAAGATATTTTAGTTAAATGAATTTAAACAGTTAAAGCATAAAAAGTCAGTAAATCATTTAAAGAAATTTAAACAATGTAACAAAGATGATTTGTTGGAATTGGGACTTAAAGGCGTGAGCTTTTTAAACACTCTTAAATGCGTTTCTCTTTATTTGAAATTTCGCATTTGCATTTTAATTTTTGTTTGCAAAAAAAAGTACAATAATAAAACAATAAAAACATCAACTTTGGCACTTTGCAGCCATTTTCAAGGCGGAAAGTCGCCCAAAATGATGTCATTAAAGGCACATGCTGATGGCGTTTTGAAGGCATATTACGCATAAGCCGCGCATACAACAGGCGCAACAGCTGTGACATGCCAAGCAAATGTGTGACCGTATGTGTATGCGCCTCTCTGTATTTCCGTTGAGATTTCCCTCTTGAACATTTTACGTGCAAATATTTTAAGCCTTTATGGCAACGCAAAGGGGAAGAGAAGCTAAAGCATTATTAGGCGCATATTTGTAGAGCAAGTGTAAGAACACTTTCCATATATAAGTCTTATATACTTATATACATATATCTTGTATATATTTGGGAGGAATGTGGTTATCTGCGTAAGCACGCAGCGCTCGTGAGTGGCACGTGACTGCGTCATGGCAGTGCGTTTTTCTCTCCCCCTTCTCCACTGCGGGGATTTATTAAATTTTTTTCGTCGGCAGCATAATTCATGAAATTTGTCTTAGATGTGGTTGGTACAGAGTATAACTCCTCTCCGTTTCAACCCCTCGGTTCACAAGTCTTTCGGTTTCTTTTTCGCATTTCCGACTTTAACTTTTATTTAATTGTCGCAACTTTTTAGTAAGACTTTTCTTAATTAATTAAAAAACTTTTCAAAGCCTCAATGAAAATGCCAGCTCACCTTTAAAACTTAAATGAAAAAGAACCGCAGAATGGAGCCGACACAGAACCGCCTGTCTAATTTCAAAATTGCTGAACATTTTTGGTCATTTCATGGCTTTTTCTGGTAGGTGTACTCCAAAGTAAAAGTCATGCCAAAGTCAAATAGAAGTAAAAAGATGAGAGAGCAAAATATATCCAACTTTCTTCTTTTTGTATCCTTTTCACGTAAGACAAGCTCTAATCTATTTTATAATTGACTTTATCTATCATACTTTGGAGTAAAGGTTGTATTTGAATTAAGTTAGTGACTGTTTCTAAGTACTTAATGGTTCACATGTTATATAATATTAATAATTGCAAGACTATCCGTTGGAAACTCTCACACTTCTTTATTAGGTTTTCTATTTTTGTCATTTTCTTGTAGAAGTTTTGTTATTTAATTCCTTGAAATAATTTTTATATATATTTTACTACCAAACCAACTTAGTTTTATTTTCTTATTATATTTCCTTTTAATTCCTGCAACTTAGTTGCGAAATGGGAAAACTCACACGTTACCTTGGCAGATTATTCGCTTTGCATTTGTGGAAAAATAAGTATCCCTGACAAAAGCGTAGCAGAACAAAGGAAAAACTCGGATTTAGCAATTGCAAAATAATACATTAAAATACGAGTCTCTTTTAGAAATATGAAGATTAAATTCTTTAATGTGTTTCGGTTCTGGCTAGCCACTTTTCATACCCTGTAAGCATTCTACAAAGCAGAGTAAAATATTATTCTACTTTTTAGTAGTAGTGGATAATTATTAGTTCATTTTTGGATAATTCCGCTTCTTGTTTCATATGTGTACAAATATTAATTCCAACTATAGGGTATTGCCTATTCGATTACTACAGATTATGGTCTATTTCCTTTATGTTTTGTGTTTGTCACTGTCTCACATATAAAACGAAGAGAAAACGAGGAAAATAAAGATTTTTGCGGGTTGTCATCTATTTATTTTTTACTTCGTCTGGCAAATATTACTTAACAGCAGTTTTTTCACAGAGAGCTAAACAGTAAGGAAGAGAGAGAAAGTGGAAGTGGAAGAGAATGAGAAGTATATCAAAAGCTTATGCCAGGATTTTGTCCTTTTTGATGTAAAGTTGCTAAGCGGCAAGCAAATTTATAATGCCGACAGCATATGTGTATTGTTTCCGTCTGTTGTCTCTTCTTGTTGTTATTCGGTTGTTTTGTTTTAGCGCTCACTGTGATTGTTGTCGATGCCTGTTCGGTGTGTGTTGTACATGTGTGTGTCTTTATCCTAGAGCCATCTGCTTCGCTTTTACTTTATTCTGTTTAATTTTGTACTTGCTGCTGTATCCTGCAGCTGTTTGCCCCTTCCTACCTCTCTCTCTCTGACTGTCCTTTCGTCTCTCCCTCTCTCTCTCTCTCTCTCTCTCTCTCTCTCTCTCTCTCTTGTCATCAACTTGTTTTCATTAATGTTATTATTCCACATTTCTATGTTCACGTCATCCCCAACACACAATGCCGTTCTCTAATTTGTATGCATAATTTACGGACACACTGTGACGCTTTCCCGGCATTGGATGCCTGCAGAGAGTTTCCATTTCCAATTGTCACAAGGCTCTTCAAACAAACATATATATAACAACGTGTGTAAGTGTGTGTACTCTGATATTTTTTTTGCTCTGTTGTGCTTGACAGCTGATATTGTTTATGCTGTTGTGCTGAGTCTCTGTTAGATTATTTAACTATTGATGAGTTTATTTCAGACCAGATTTCAGTCTGGAAGTAAGCAATCTGTTAAGTCGAATGTTTACAGCTCAAGTTAATTAATTAAAAGTCGTTAAGATTAATAAAGAAATCTACACTTGTCCCCTCTATCAACAGATGTTTTGCTTACGTATTTAATTCGTCAACAATCCCAATCTCTGATCAATCATATGATTCGACCTGTAAACTTCTAGAACTTTATATATTAAATGTCAAGACTCAATGTTGCCCAAATTGAAATAGTTTCAAAACCTAAAGAAAAATTGCAACATATTTTTTCAGTCTTTGCTTTTCTTTGCCCAAAGTTGGTAAAACTTTTAATTAAGAATCTATACAAAAGCAAAAAAAAACGGGTAAAATAAACGTATTGTTACAGAATGAAACAATAGAAACAGAAAACTGTTTTGCCAACTGCAATCAATCTAAATGTCTGGCTGTCAATAAAATTGTCAACCAAGTTGCAGTTGCAGGCCAATTGCATGTCAGGTGAACAAGGAGATGGGTTGAGGTTGACTAAGGCCTATATAGAATCAGCAAACACGTTTGCATACCTATTTCTAACTCACTGACTTTGACGTTTGTCTCTGACCCACAATCCATGTGCCTCAACTGGGTAACTTTGCTGGCCAGTGAACGCAAGTCGTGTGAAACAAATGCGGGGAATTGACAATTGGACTAGATGACATTTATTTACCATAGAATAAAAGAGTTGAGGACTTCAATAACGAGACGCTCTTCAAGGTAAATGGTTGAAAACCCGACAACTGACGCATTTACTGATCTGTTAAACTATTTATGTAACAAAAATCTATTCATATAAACCTTGACCAACATTTCGTGATTTAGAGAACAAGTAGTATTAAAAATGTATTTAGGTTATTGTTTAATCCACAGCTTAAGTGAAAATATATGTAGTACATATAAAATGATCCTTCGACCAGCTGCATTCAAATACTTGGCCTTCGCTGGTAATAGTGAATATTCAGTTTTCGTTGTATGCACTGCTGAGGATTTTTCACTTCAATGCAGTTGACATTTTTATTAAAAGCTTTAAGTTGTAACAGCAGAGCAAATTCACACACACACACACACACTGAAATTTGCTGCTACAGAATTTTGCTGCAATGGCAACGGCTGCTGTCAACTTATTGGCTGTAAAGCGCACATATATTGTATAGCTGAATGCATGTGCATATGTGTGTGAGTGAGTGAGTGTATGTGTGATTATGTGTGTGACTCAACTTTCGTCTTATGCTACAAAGTAATATTGTCAAATATGAGTTAGTAGACGAAATCAGCTTTAAGTTGTCGACATCGCCTGCAGAATCCTTTTGTTTGATGCTCGTAGTCATTGCTAACAATTTTCTGTTTTTTTTTTCATGCACTAGGATTGTGTCATGACATACACACACTTATCCACACACGACTCTATTCCTTTTTTTTAAGCACGGAACTTACAGAGTTGCAATATTTTTTTCGTTGTCGTGCTGACTTATGAGCTGAACAAAAGCAGCAAGTAGCAACCCAGGAGCATCATTTTTATTAGCTGCCAACGGGGAACATTTTTGTGCAGTGCGTGACATTTTATGAAAACTCACTTGATAAATGATTGAGAAAATGCACACAAGGGAAATGCATACAAATGAAATCCAGAATGATATTTTAATGCTGCTCCCAAATTGGGTTAGAACGCGTTAGAAATAAACAAGTAATACAAAGCACTAACTATGAGAAATGAATCGAAATGATCGAATGACACAAATACTTCAAGTGTGCAATTATTCATTTAAGTAAACGCACAAACGTATAACATTCAAAGCAATTCAGTGGCTAAATAAATTGCGGTTGCCTATTATCAATTATGTGTGTGTGTGTGTGTGTATTTCAAACAGGCGACACAGTGCGTATACGTTATATTTATGAATGCTTGGCCAGCATTTTGACCAACTGTTTATCCGCTTGCGTGTGTGTTGAGTGTGTTTATGTCATTCGCCATTTGCGATTGCCGCAATTTTCGCTTTCACACACACCCACACACACACACACATAATTCTCGTGCATAATTCCGTCGAATTTCTGATTGCAATTGCATTTGCCCGCGTTGCTACCCAAAAGCCTGAGCCGTATATTCTGTGCCTGGCAGCAAACAGATTTCATCGCATGTATGGCCAAATGTTTAAGCGTAGCGGGCTAAGCTGTGTGTGGGAGGGAATGGCAATCCTTTCATATCCTTGGCACCGCTTCCCGAATTCCCTGCTCTATACAATTCTTCGCACATGGCGCTTGTTCATTATGCGCATAAACATTTTGGCATCCGTTGCCAGCTGCGTTGATTTGGCGGTTGCCTTCGCATTGTCTTCCAGCTGCAATGTGTTAGATATTTTCGGGTTGCTCCCCGAATCCCGATTCCCTCATATCCTTATATCCCTAGCTCTTTGCCTGTGACTGTTGTTGCCCGCATTTGTTTTCGGCCTGCTTTCCTGCCTGCCAGTTGCCACTGCCTGATAATGACGGCTATGTTGAGATTTTAATTTAACTCTCAAATTGAATTTGAATTGCGACCCATTTAAGTCTTCGTCGAACTTTAATATCTGCTTAAACAAACTGAAATATAATATCAAATCAAGCTATATTATTATAGTTATTCGATTGCATATGCATATTGTGTTATTATTCACCCACTTCTGTTCAGCATGAGCAATTGAGCAAACAATTCATTTGCATGCACTCGATATTGAAAAGATTAAACATAATAATAACATAAATTGAGTGACATTGTTATAAAATGTTATTACAATTCTCATGCTGCACATGACAGCATAATAACAAAATAATTAACATATAATTACGAATTTGCATTCACAAAGTGCCGCAACTAATGAAAATTGGAAGGGCAGTAAGGGAAAGTGTTTTGCGCTAAGCTGTAAACCAATTGCTTAATTTTGATTTGAAATAAGTTGTTTTATGACTTTACTTTAAATATGCTCTTGAATTTCAACTGAGCTACTTTTGTATACATTTTTACGATTATTTGTTGAATTGTGCCATAGATTTTCAGTTTTTATCCCAATGAGAATGGAAGTGTTTTCGTGTGTAAAAATTGTCGACCATTTGGCACGCATCAAACGTGTCAAAGTGACAATTCTTTATTTACATATAGCTGACATTCTGCGCTCCCTGGAATTCATGACCGTGATGAATGACAGCATCAGCTACAACAACATTTGCTCCTGGTCACATTTGCGTGCCTCGACGTGAGTCGCATGCGGAACAGGGAAAAGTGAGAGAAATTTTTGGAGCGAGAGACTGAGTGGAAAATGTTGAAAAAGTGTCGCCATTGCCACAGGTAAAAATGTTTGGCATTTATCAACGACGCTTACACACAGTTTTTCCCCGCTTTTCTTGTTCTTTTTTTTTTTTGAATGAAGCTATCAAGTTGTGCATTTTGTTTATTTATCAACAGATTAGCAGCCTGTTTCAGACATGATGCCTTAACATACAAGACTTCCAAGACTCTCTACCGCTCTCTCTCTTTCTTGGCATGCAGCCTTCTCTCTCAGTTGGTTGACTTGGTTTAATGGCACATGAAATCGCAATAAACATGGCCCAAAGCGTCAACTTTTGTGGCCTGTAGTAAAGTATAACTTACGCCCAGAGCGCACATAAGTCAAAATTTCACAGTGACAGTGAAAGTGGCAGGGGAGTGCAGTTGTAGTGGTAGTGTTGCTGATGTTGTTGTCGGTGTTGCCACGCATTAAGTGTAGGCGTTGAAGTTGCACAGTTGTTTGGTTGTTTAGCTCAGTTCGACAACTCTGTCCCTTGGGTCTGTTTTGTCCTTCTTTCAGGCCCAGGGCCCAGGCTCGAACTGTGAAATATGTTGCATACATTTCGGGCCAGACAAGCGACACATTTGCGGTTTATAGTAGGCGTGGCGCGTGCCAAACTTAACACACACACACACACACACATTTATATATGTATACAATCATTTTTATGCCATTTGCTTGCCCCTCACGTACAGCTCAAGGAAGTTACTTCCTTTTCAGTTCCAAGTTCGTAGCTCATACTTCATAATTCATTTTTTCTCTTTCTCTTTCTTTTTCTCTTTTTCATTATTATTTTCATTTTCACATTTTCCTCTTCTACTACTCTACTTAGTATATATGTATTCATGTATGTGGGTGTGTGTGTGAGAGTGTGTGTCCGGTTATAGTGTGGCTGACAAATCGTTTTAAATTGCGTTTTCATATCGTCTTGTGTGGGAGTGTCAAAGTTGAAATATTTATAACAAAAGCTTAAGTTACAGATAGACTGAGATCTAAGAAGTAGGAGAAAGTCTAAGAAAATGGCAACACATACTAGAAAATAATAGAATAATTTAAATAGATGCATTTAAAATGGAATTTTAATGATGAAATATTTAATTGTTCCATATATTTTCTATGACTCAACAAAGATTTTGTAATTGAAATACTTTATTAACCAAAAACAATTACTTTCCAATTCACGTTTAATTATTTATTCAAACAACTTCTTACAAGCCATTAAGTAAGTTAATAAGCAGCTTAGTTTAATTCTCTTGAATGTTTTAATAAATGGTTTAAATATCACATTACTAACGTTAAATAAATAAAATATGTAAGCAATTCATTTAAAATGTAATTGAATTAGGATTTGAACTCAGTGCACAGGTGACTACAGGGATTATAATGTTTCACAAAGATTGCAAAAGTCACTGTCCACTGGCAATAAATATTAAATTGACTTTACTACTGTCACATGTCATGGACTTGATGAAGGACCAAAACGTATACAAAAATATTCAACACTTCCACTTCACACTAAGTGTTTTGCGAACAACCTTTGCATGTTAAAATCAACAGCAAAACAACAGCAACAAAAACATTGGAAATTTTTGGACAAGAGCAATCAAACAACAACAGGGCCAAATGATGTTGATAGCCATGATGTCCATTGCTCAAACATCAATGGAATTCCAATAGGGCAATCGTTATTTGATGGCTGAGCCAACCGTTACAATTCATCAAACAACAAATGGATATTACTTCATCGAAAACAATATTAAATACTTGAACGTAAAACACGGACATCCCACAAATGGCCGACAGCGTCAGGAGCTGAATTGGGCTCAGAAACAGAAACAGAGACAGACGTAGAGGAGGTTGGTTGGGTAGTCACTGCTAGGAAGCATACCCGAACAATGAAACGACCTCAAAGTGTGTCCACATGGAAGCGAATGGCTGCTGCGAGCCTGAAACAAAAGTAAATTGCAATAAAAGTTTGTAATTGACAAACGGACAACAAACAAAACTCCACTTCAGTTGCCAGTCGCCAGTTGGCAGTTGGCAGTCGTCAGTTGCGAGTTGGTGGACATTCGGTGTGTTTGGTTGTTTGAATGTTGGATATGGATGTCGTTTGCTCTGACTCTCCTGCGACACTCCATGTTCTCCATGTTTTGGGCAACTAAACAACTGGTGCGCTCAAATCAACAAAAACCGATTTGCAGAAACAGGAAGCAGCAGTAGCGACAGCAGCATTGCCGCTGACAGACATGCAACCCAACCTCCAACCTCCAACAACCAACAACCAACACCCTCATTCTAACACCCAGCCTCCAATACACCCTCTACCCTTGTGGAATGTGCCCGCATATTGACTTTGTGCGAGGAGCACAAACGATTTTGGATTTAAGAAATAAAAGTTTAGTGCCTCAGCGAGCAAATCTGCAGCCACAATGGCAAACAGCTAACCAGACGCACTACACACACATACACCACAACAAAATAGAGTAGGTCTGCACTAGAGATACCCATTAGTAAAGAATTTATTTTGAGACTTTAACATGCTGTCTAAAAGAGTTAAATTTACAATTTAGTTGCTGTCTTTAGTAGTAATTCCTAATTTAGCTATTGATATTAATATCGAATTACTAACTTATCTTCCACTACCTTTTACCTACATAACTATATACCCTTTCAGCTGCTTTACAGGGCATAACAACTACAAATACAGCAACAACGACAATGAGCTAGAGCAAACAAAAGACGCGTCTGTGGTTAGATACCCGACTGGGTGGATGTGGCAAAACTCAGGAGTATGCCTCATGTTTTTGTTGTTGTTGGCCTGTCGAATGGCAAAATGTCGGTGGTTACGACTTTGACTTGTTTACCCCGCCAGCAACAGAACAGTAGCTAAGCTGGGCAGTAATTCAGAAACAGGGATATATGTGTGTGTGTTTGGTTTGGGGCCAGTCATTGCAGGGCTCATTGGTTTTGGGGGCAACGTCTGTAAATAGACAGAGTTGACTACTCTACTCGATTTGCCGATAGACCAGAAACGCAATGACAAACGACAAGTGCAATCGTTTGGCACTGCTGGTGACGATCCGTTTCCGGCTTCCGGTTTCCGGGCGTGAAAATTATGGATACACCCAACAGAAGCCAAAATACGTGCACAAATGTTAGAAGCTTCTTAATTAATCACTCAATAATCTGATTTTCCGAATTGCGAACATGATTATACCCATTCCACTGGTAAAATTTGTAATCGTAGGTATGTTAGTTTATAATTTCCCTTCAGGCGCTCATCTATTGCCTTGTTGAGATGGTAATTATATAATTTGCATGTCTCTATCGCAGTTTGAGAAATTAATGAATTCGAGATTAGCAGAGAAAACTCATTTCAATTTGTGGCCGAAGGGCAGTCAATGATAATGTGAGACACTTTAAACCTTTCAACACCAAATGGTCAGCGAAAACTTGATACAAAATTAAACAAATTCACAAAGATGCCATTGGCTCTTTGGACAACAACAACAACAAACGATGCGCTAATTTGACAAAACCCACATGAGGTCCTTGGTGGTAACAAAACACGAATGCGAATACGAATGTGAGTCCAAATACCACTTGATGAAACGGCCCTTGGAACAGACGCGCACTTAACTTGCTCCACAGGAGGCTGTCGTAATTGCGAGTCCAACCCAGACGATAAAGGTCCCAGACGAGAAGCTCACATTCAATCAAATCGAAATTAAATTGACCATTAATGGGTGTGTTTGTCCATCTGTGTGTGTGTGTATATGTTTAAATGTGTATGTGTGTGTAAATCAGTTTAGCATTGAACAGCATCGAGTGTATTCAATTACGGCGCGAATACCATGATTTTCTATGGCTCAAACGTTTGTTAACGTTCTTGGCATTTGATTAGGACAGAACAGGTGCTGGCTTTACCAAAAGAACATGCTAATTGAAACGCCTACAGAGAAGTATGTACTTCCGGAAGTACGGGAATATACGCTACTCTTTGAAGCATTTATTTTGGGCATTTAACTGAGACTAAACTTTAAATCTGCATTGATTTCGGCTTACTAAAATTCATATAAAATACGAAATTTTAATTTAACAAACTATAAATGTCCGAAGCAGCTCAGTTTCTAAAATTTCTCCTAAAAGTGTTTATTTTCTCATGAACAAAAACATGTGTTTGATATGTTAGAAACAAGTTAAATATTCTACTCTTGCAACCACAATTATGCTCTACTTTTATTTTATTTGATATGCTCGTCTACAAAATTTAGCTAACTCCTTTTTTTGGCCATATCACATTCTCGAAGCATATTATTGACATAACTGGAAAGTAAAGAGTCTAAAGCAATGGCAAACAAGTTGGCTGCACATTTTGCAGCATTTAACAAACTCATTAAAAACTTTTCCATCCTCAAAAATACAACAAAACTAAAAAGAAATGCCATATACAGTCTCTGTCAGTTCACACACCTGCATATTTGGCCAACACTTTGTCAGCGATGTTGGCAAACATTTAGAACCTGCTTTGCACATAACTCAAACGTTTTGTCGTTCTTTGCTGCGTTTATTTTCATCGCTTTTTAACCACCCCCTACATTTTTCAAAAGCTTTGTTTTAATAATTATTTTTCTGGGTGGCAAAGAATTTTATCTTGGTTCGAAAATGCATAAACTTTGTCATGTGGTGGGGGCAGCAAACATTTTTATAGCGCATTTAATTAATTAGTCATAAAGTTTTGTTCTTCTTCAGAAAGTTGGTAGCTCGCCTGCGACCGTCGCTTTCATCAACTTGGAAAAAGAAGTGGAAAACGGTTACGAAGCTGGAGGTGGAAGAGCTGGGAGTTTTAGCCAAGTCATTATCCCTTTCTGTGCTCAGCTTCTGCTTATTATCCAGCGTCAACGGCAGCTCGTCATCATGCGCTCGATTATGTCAGTCCATCCACCACCCACCCTTCCTCAAACTCTTACGTAGTTCAGATCCCAAGACTCCTTGGATCACGGGCCATAGGCCAACTCAACCCCAGAACCCCATAACTTTTGGATATTCGCCATTTGTGCTAAAATATTCATGTGCATTGCTAAGTGGCCCGCGAAAGGTAAATCCTTGTGGACCAGGAACTTTAACCTGGTACACAATTTGGCCCATTCTACTGCGATTATAATGCCAATTTCCCGTTTTGTGGCTGAAATATTCATAAAATGCTTAATTAATTGATTAATGGCCTCAAAGTCAAAAGTTTCCCCAAAAAGCTATCGCTAGGTATCAAATTAGTTTCCTTGGTTGGGGAATAAAATTGCTTTGTGGAACGGAGGGTCAGAAATATGATACTTATCCTGGTTATGGCTGAGAAGTGGCAAACACAATGCTGGCTAGTTTTCAGCCAAATCGGCAATTGTGCCTCAGAATTTATAGCTTTCGTTATGCAAGTAGAAATTTATGTAAAATTCATATTTTGCTATAAGTAATCATGTTTCTATTCCCTTCTAAGCTACATGCCATTTAAGATATATATTTAATTTAAGTCTTTTATTTTATTTTGTTAAATAGTTATTACAATTGCACAATAAAAGTTATAGTTCTTGCAAATCACTACATATGTTAATAAGAATTTTAAAGACCAACTAGCCAGCGTGGCTTTTCAATTATTGTTACTTGTGATTCGAGAGGTTTCTGGCTTGCCAGAGGCATTTGACCGACAGCAAAGCCAAAATGTGTTAAAATTTTTCACAACGACTTTCGCACGTAACATGTCATGCCAGCATATAATTATATTATTTCTGTATTTCTTTTGTTTAACACTCGACTCTCCATTTCCAGCCAATGAGCGTCGATGGGTAATTCTAGCTGCTTCATGCCTTCCCTTGGTCATACAAGTAAGATCGTTGACTTGATAAACTTGAATGCCCCAAGGCACATAGTCACATGGACACACAGTGCAACATGGACATACAGCAACAACTCTACAACAACAATAGGGTAACGCACGTGTTAACAAGGATGCGATAAAAAATATAAAAAAAACGTAGTGAGGAAATAAACGCTAGAATGACAGGAAATATGTGTGCGTGACATTGTAACTTGCCTGAGTTGTTTCTGTTGTTGATGTTGCACCTTCCCCTCCTGGTGTTGCCAACACGAAAGCAACAGGACACACTATACCTGTACAGTGTGTACACAAACACATAGCTTCATTTTAGCTTCGCGTGTGTATATTATTCTTGTAGGATAGGTGGGATTTTAACAAGGGGATGAACGTCCCCTGAGTGTCTAGCATTCTGCATGACGTGTAATGGTCAGCGAAAAATATATAAAACATACAGAACTATAGGAAATGCGTTGTACCATTAATCAAAGGCTTAACTATAAGCCAAGAGGTATAAATTACATCTCAACAGACTTTAAGTCGAAATGGGCTTTTTGAGTAGAAATTCGTTCATTTTAGCCCTCTAGATTTTATCGTTGAGCTTGTACTGTAATCAGTTATTAGGACAAGCTTCAAAAGCAAACATTGAACCAGATTCTTAAGCATTGATAACTATGGATACAGCTGCCAAACATACTCGATACTTTTGTTGACCGATTTACGACTCATACTCTTAACTGCCAATCACTTTGTATGCAAATACGTACAAAGCTGAGCTTTAATTTCAAACACTGCTAACACAATGTTGCCCTGCGACTATATGGTTACATAGTTCCCCTGTTTTTTGTATTTTGTCTGACTTATCAAGCGTAAAAACTCGTTATAGCTATGCATATTTCTGTACTTGCTACCAACACGCAGCATTTACAACTGCAATGGCATTTTTTACGATCCAACGTTTGGTCATAATTTTATTTCTTCTTTACTTTTTTTTATTATCTCTCTGTTTTGTTTTTTCTTTTATTTGTTTGTTGTGGGGCTTAAACATTTTGCTGGTACAAGAATTTTATCAGCTGCCGGCGGTAACTTTGTTTTAATTTGATTTGGCTCTGACGACCACTACAACTGTTCGGCTAACTCAATAAAAATGCATTTTACATTTTGATTGGGACATTATCTCCAGCCATCTAACAGTCTGCCAGTCTGACTATCTGCCGCACTACAATTAGCAGGACTATTAAAATTTCCTGCAACTTTGTCGTCTCACGTAATGTGCACGCAAATGGAAAATCCTTTTTAGTCCGCTTCAACATCATTTTAATGGGCCATATCATTAGGCGTGTGAGTGGACTACATACCCTGGATATTCAGGTAAATAGGGTATTAGTGGAGTTCAAGTTTGGAGCTACCTACTTGCACTTTATGAATAAATATATCCATAGATAGAGTCAAAGGTAAATAAATTGTTTACAGCATATCTAACAGTTCATACCAATAAATATTAGTTCCGGGTGTTTGTCAAACAATGTAATTACAAATTATGATTTATGTCAGCTCTAAAATTAGACACACTCATTGTACAGCCATGCCCACATTTAACAATTTGTAAAGTTCACTTTAGTTCGCTTTAAATTATCCAACAAATTTATTATCCGATTTTTCTTTCATTCGTTTGAATTGCGGTTTTAATAAAACGGCGCTTAGTTCGCATTGTCCGCTGGAATTTTTTTCGGAGAATGGCTAATAGGAGTCGGTGTTGGATTTTGAGTTGGAGTTATGGTTGAAAGCCAGGCCAGACATTGGCTAGACCATATATCATATATATGTAGCCATCTTTGTGCGCAATGCAGCGGCAACTCTGGCAGACGCCTTTTGATAGACGATTTATAAAGCGTTTATTATTAGTTTTTGCCATCGCGTCGGTGGCTTTGAAGCATTTTTGATTACAAATTCCTACATCCAAGTGCAGCAATTACGTATACACATTTTTTTTTGGCTTTATAGAGATGAAAGACAAAAATGCAATTTCGGCTTATTAGCCAAAAAAATGTTTTCCCAAATATTAATAAAGAGTTTGCATTATTTTAAGTAATTGACTTCGTGATTGATTGCACATTTCTGTTAAATTATTCCACTTGAGCGCAATGCCCTTTATGCATAAAGATGTGCTTAAGTTTAATGGTAAATAATTCAAAAAACAATCTCCCACTGGATTGGTAAAATACACGCTTCTCTTGTTCTTTGTTGCTGAAACATTAAAAGAAACCAACAGTTTTTTACCGAAGTCAACGCTCGAATTATGTTAAAAGCCTGAATTGAGTTGGACTGAAAATGGCGAGCGGCTTTATTGTGCAGCATAAAAGACGTGCAACAACAATGCAACAGGATCAACAACAGATTCCTTTATCTGCTCAATATGACGCTTAAGTTGTCGCTTCCTGAAAGGGATTTCGATTGTAAGGCTCTGCAAAACAATTAAACCCCCTTGGGCTAAAGGGATGGGAGGAAGTCGGAGACATTACTGTTAATGTTCACCTGCCTGCAGGAAGCGTTGTCTTTTCTGTGCATGTTAAATGTGTCCCTGTCTCCCTGTCTTTTTGTTGCTCTTGCATTATTTGTTGAAAGGACTCGTGCATGTGTCAGTTGACAAACAACGAAGCCAGTCATCTTTGTATCCCAGTTTTTCGCTTTAAATAAACAAGAAACCAACACTCACGAAGCTCGCAGTCGTCAGCTCAGGGTCAATGTAAGGCGGTCAGGGCCTGGCCTGGCCCTCAGACTGGCATTAAACTTGCATGAGGCCATCAAAAAAAATAAAAATCATTTAGGGGCAAAACATCACGCATACGTCGCGTTGTCTCGACTGCACCCAAGAATTTTCTCCAGCTGTCTAGACTTTGGACTGTCATTGAAGTTAAATTCCATTTGACTTAGTCAACTTTAAATCGCAGTTCCAAGCAAATAATTGATTAAATTTACGATAGAAAATTGCTGTAATTTGTTGACATTTTGTAAATTGTTTTCAAATTGCTCAAATTGCTTGCACAATGTCGAATTTAGTTTACTGTCACATTAAATTGCTACATTTTGGGTATGTGGAGTGCAGGTGTAGCATTGTAAAAAAGAGAAAACAATATTTCAATGTACACACGTGTCGTATGCGTAATTTGGCTTATCGATTACCTTTCGCCGAAGCGACGACGTACTTTTTAAAGTAGAAACATTCACGACTTGCGTTTCGTACACTAAACTGAAGGAAAGGTCTTCTATAGCAATAATTAATATCTAGTTTTTAGTACAATTAAAGAGAATTTCAAATGTTTCTTTTATTTCCAAATCAAACTCAATTCGAACATAACTTTTAACTGCTTATGTTATTGAGATGCATTTTATTGGAAGTATCTTTGAAGTATGCCTTGTTCGTAGAGGCGCTTGACATCAGTGCCACCACCAATGAATTTGCCATTGATAAAGCAACGGGGCACTGTCCGAGCTCCTGTCATTTCACCCAGCACTGCCAGAATCTCCTCACAATCTTGGCGTAAATCCAGTTCCACAACTGTCATGGCAACATCTAGTTTGCGAAACTGTTCCTTGGCCATGCTACAGTAGGGACAATAGGTCTTGCTAAAGATAACAACTTTATGATTATTGATAGTCTCCCGAACGAATTGGGCATGTGCACTCTCCATATTAACAAACATCATTGGCTTTTGCATAGAACTGATAACGGTGCCCATTTGTTATATTTATCTAGTTAAAAAGAGCCACTGAAAAGGCTTCAAAATTAATCAAAATTGTTTCGAATTGAGCTATGTTAAATTTTGATTGAAAAATTTTGGAATTATTAAATTACATACCAGAATAAGTCAGTGCAAAACCGGTTTGCTTAGATCACAAAATTTTTGTTCTAAAAGTGTTAAAATAACTTTGAAATTCGTCAGACAAGTGTCCCCTGCCAACCGCTTTACTTTTACCCCATAACTTTGTGGTTCATTGTGGCAATTTGTCAGCCGAATGAAAACTTATGACACTTTCACTTCACGAAGGGCTCAGTCTCAGGTTTATCCCATTGACAACACCCCTAAACCAAACGAAACCCAACTATTATGATGAATGAGTTGGTGTAGTGGCGAAACTCTCTAATGAAGCAGGCGTTTACTTATTTATGCAAAGTCTAAACCTCAACTAATGGCTAAAACATCAAAGTACATTTAGTAATGTGAGAGTAAAGCAAAATCTTCAATGGACGGCACTTTAAATATTAAATAACCCCGAGCCAAAGTCATTTCAAGTGCATGCGAAAGTATTGCATTGTGTGGAAAGGTCAAAAAGATGTTGAAAGCTTGAAAACTAACTGCAGACATATGAGGGAAAATCCATTTCATTAACGTGACGGATCTTGCTGACTTCCTGTCCTTTTCATTTCCCCACACTTTGTGTGTTGCCTGTTGCAGACACTGCGAAGTTGCTTGTAACAATGTAATTTATTGTGCGCACCTTTTGTTTTCAGTCAACACACTCCCAACGTTGGGTAATAAAACAATTTCTCAGCTCGTATGCAACCTTGTCGTTGTCTTCAGAAGTTGATTCGCCCCCCGTGTGAGTCCTTAAAGTGCAACAATTTGGCATGGTAAATGGATTATCCTCTGGCAGCTAGCTAGATACACTTGTTGTTCTAACCAATCCGACAGCAACTCATTATGGCTTCTTGTATAGTTTTATGACCATCTTCAAAGCGTCTCCACTTAAAATGCTATCACATATGCAAACAACTTGTCCAAGTAATTAAAAACAAGTAACGCATGCGACAAGCTCATTTATCGCATGCGACACTTCACATTCCAAAGCTCTCAGTTTGGCATAGAAATGCGCATGCTCTGGCTCACTTCCCCGCTCTCTTTCGCTCTCTCTATATCCCGCAGAAGTTTTCCTGGAGAGAAACAGCTGTTTTATTGTCGGAAATTCAGAGTTTTGGCATTTAATTGTTTTGGGAAATTTACTTACAATCATTTTAAATTGTTCGCGGTTTTTCCCAAGGATTAGTACTTAATTTGATTAGGCCCATTCAACTGGAGGACGTCGGGCGGCATTTATTGTCGCTTTGTTGATTTTTCAGTTCGTTTGAGGCAGCTATTAAAATTTCAATGTGCAATTTTTGGCTCAAAGTCGCTATAACTATTATTTGGCCAATTAAACATTGAATAACGATGATGACCGAAATTCGCTGTTGTTTGAAACGACGCTGTTACCAGTTAAGTAATAGCTTGTGAAAGGGTTTATTTAATGACATAAAATTGTATTTATTGATGATAGATAAGAGTTAGTTTAATTCACCAGAGTGTAAATTGCATTACATTTCTTTACACTTACAACTTCATGCTTAAATTCATCTTTACACAATCTTTATGTATGCAGACAAATGGGCAATCAGATTAATAGTTAAGCAATCGAACTGAATGGCAAATCGTATCAATATTTTGTCGACTCTACAAAACTATAGAGAGTCAGTCAATTGCTCCATTGAACTAATGGCAAGTAGTTAGGTAAGCTTTTAACGAGCTGGGCTTAAGTTAAACTACCTTGGAGTTATACTGTTTATATTCTATTGTTTGTTAAACAATAGCTTTGTGCTCGACTCGTCGTCTAATCGACAGCAATTTGTATAAAGCAAGTACACTTAAGCCAGCATAGCCTGCCAAATTAATATCCAATCATTAAGTCAACTATACATACTTCAAAGGGACGGGCAGGGAAGTACGCTGAGAAGGAGAAGAAAACTAACGCAATTTCTGGCTCAACACTGACCTATAATAAGTTGTTCGAGTCGCACAAATTCCAGAGGAACACGCACCGGGCTGCTTCAGTTACAGCAAAAGGGTTGGGATTGCATGCCAGTAAACGAACCTCCGCCCCTTTTGCCCTAAATCATTAATGTCGGTCATTTGCAGGGGTTGCTGGATATGGCAGTTGAGGGTGGTAACTCCAGAGACGGTCTGTGGACTGTCGACCGTTGACTATCGACTTCAGCGACTCATTTCTTGGCTAATTGCACAACGTCAAATAACCCAGAAATGTGATGCGTACTTTGAACTCCAGAATTGCCTACTTGGAAGTAATCTTCAGCCGCATCTCGTTTCATTTCGTTTCGGCTTAATTGATTAGCTTAATTTGCATTTAATGTTCATAATTTTTAAAATGCTCACACTGACACTGCTGCCAGTTACAGTGGCACAGCTTCTGCCATTTGCAAAAGTTTGTTATAAATTTCTTCATTAAATATTTTCATTCATGTGCCGGCAGTAAAGGGTTAAGCTCAAGGACTACTCTACTTCTCTTCCATTCTCTTTCTAACTTAGTCTGAAAGTGAAATTAAATGAACTGGCTGTGCTGTAATTATTCATGTGGGGATTTCCCAAAGGCAGCTGCCAGATAAACGCCAAGACATCACTTTTCGTTTGAAAGACTGAAAGTAACCCTCAAGTTATTTACATAGTGCTTGCAAGTGGTTTTCCTTGTGCTGCAACTCCTAAGTAGGCAGTTTTTGGCACAGGTGTCTCATTTAGTCAATGTTATCTCAAATCCCTATGCAAACGTTCATGTTAACTCAGTCGAGCAAGAAAAGCTCGTTGAAATGCTTATAAATGACTCTTGTATTTAATCACTTTTCACAAACAGAACTTACTCCTTTGCCAGCAGACATATCATTCTGCGAATAAGCTTGCTGTTCTTAACTCCTCAAAGCAACTTTGTTTCTTCACCCTTACCAAAGTCATTGGCACTTTTTTGCTGCTACGCTGAGATTAAGCCTACAACATTGTCATTAAATCAACTAAAAATTCATTTTAAAAATTACTTAGCAACTTCAGCGCTGATTCTAAGTTACTGAAAGGTCTTCTAAGACTTTTCTGGACGCTGCTTTCAAGCTTCCCTTTATTAAGTCATAATCATTCATTCAAAAACTACAACAAAAGACAAGTACTCGATTTTTTCAGCGAAATAATCCTCGACTGCAGCCAAATAATCATTATAAACTTAGTCAACATCACACTCCATATCTTTCAGCGCAAAGTCTGTTAATGTAGCCATGGAAAGTTTGTGCAAAAAGCATTTATAATTATCAACTTATTCGGCATTGTTTAGTCACCTACCAATTAGAATGAATATCTGAAACAGTTGCAGCGAATCATTTGCCAAAAACCAGTTCACCAGTTTACCACTTTAGCACTTTTATCAACCGCTTTTCGGACAAAACTCCCGGACTCTCCAACTTCCCAGCTGGTAGCAAACAATGCGTTAAAGGAACCCACGCCAAGTCACAATAAACGTCTAGACGTTGGTAAACAAAGAACAAAAGACTCTATAGAACAGTTCCATAGTTTCTCAGAGCCAAAAAGAAAACCAAAAGTGCGAGCAGAAAAACTTTTAAGTATTTTCAATGCTAACTGCATAAAATCTACATAATTGACATTTGATTGTGCGCCTTAAAAGGCGTGGCAAAAGGCAGCGCACAATCTCATAACTATTCGACTATCGATATTTGCATTTTTCTTCAATGGATCCCGAATTGGTCAGTATCTTATTTGAAATGCTAACGAAGCTTCAGTACGCCCAGGAAGAGTTTTACACCAAGCATTGAAAAGGATTAAATATAATCTTTTTGCATATAACTGAAAATAAAGCAAAGCTTTCTTTTACCTTCCAAATTCATGATCGTAGCATAATCTTAGGTTAAGGGAATTTTGTTGTTAAAATTAATAAACTTTTAAACCTCCTTATTACTTGACATACTCCATTTACTGCTGTCGATTTCCACATGCAACGCAATACAAATCCTGAATCTAAAAACACAGTGACTCACATACACACTGCAATACAAATTAGTGAAATTACAGTAGCTTTTCGTTTAGGTTTTGGTTGATTAAAAAAAGTAGAAGCCAAGTTGACTTTGGCTCTTGGTTTCAGAACCGTTTGGCATCCTCCTATGGCATCGAATCAAACTGGCAGACAGGTCGTTTTCTTTTGCCAGCTGCCGCTAACGAAGCTCAATTCGAGCGCCAAATTGAAATTGATTGTGACATTTGATCATGCGTTTGGCTTGCCTGGGAAACTGGAAAGTCAGCCAACTTACCAGCTAACAGACTAAAGAAAAGCGTCTCCATTGGTATTTGCGAGGAAAATTGCTAAAATGGTAGGCGCAGATTGTTGGTAATTCTGTTTCTAGTTTCTTGTCTTTACGCATCGGTTAAATGGCACGAAAATACTTGGCCAGATAAGGCAACAGATAGTTTATACAATGTAATCTGATAAAGTAGCAAGTAAGTAAATATATAAAACTATTTTATGTGCTATACAGAAGCTAAACTATAAAGTTTCTGCAAGTTTTCTATATCACTTAAAATTTTAACTCAATTGGTACACTTTCGATATCCAGCAAGTTCATCTGCTGTACATCAGAGCAACATATTCAACTACATAGTGGGTTACAGAAAGTTTTCAGCACCGTATGTCTTCTAGACTTTCGAACACATGTCACGCACTCAGACAACTCGGTGAATGCCCACGCAACAAGAGCAAAGTACATTTCTAGGCCTAATCCCACGCACAGCTGTTTAAATTATTCTACTTGAGGCTGGTCGTAAAAAATGTTTAAGTAGAGCGCCATTCCGGGCAGTCCACAGCGATGCGATGCGATGAAATTGCAAAAATAATCAAATGCGAATAAAATCAAAACATTGTGGCCAAAAGCAATTTGCATGCGGAGAACCAGCAGCCACTTGCAACATGCCCCATCGGCTTGCCTGGGCCGGTCACACTTGAAGACAACGCCGAAGGCGCCTCTGAAGCTGGAACTGCAGCTGGCAGTGGACAAAAGTAGTAGGTAGAAGTAGTAGAAGTGTTTTGAAGACACTTGTTGGCCTGTTGCCAGTGGCAGTATGAGAGTAGCGACAGACACATACACAACAATACAAATACAAGACAACATGGGCAAAGTCGCGTTGCAACCAACTTGAGATGCAGAAGCTCTTTCAGATCATCATGATGATCATCATCTGCTTGCACCGACGACAGCATAACAAATGAACATTTAAATGGAGACGCAGTCAAAGCAAAACTAAAGAGTAAAAGCCGGGCCACTTTTTAAACAACCACTCAAGTTATAGCTGCTACACTGCTAAAAATAATATGTACTGCTAACAAAATATTAGTTTCCACTAGAAATATTAAGCGAAGATTTTTATATTCTATTGAAAATCCTACAAATCTTAAGGTACAACTGTTATAAAAACAAATTAGCTCTTCAATCATAAATCCTCTTTTGTCGGTGTAGGAGTAAAACATTTCATAGCTTTAATCAAGCATCAAGTGTGCCGTGAAAAAGTTTCGCGTTGCGTCTACTCTGGTCACTCAACTGGCCAGCCAACATTCAACACACTACACACAACATGCAACATCCAACGTCATCGTCATCGTCATGTTCATCATGTCTTCGACTCAAGAAGCTACTCCCATCCATTTGGAAGACTTCTTTGCCGTTTTAATAAACGTTCAGTTGTCAGGCTCAGATTGCTTTTGCCTTTACCAGCTGCTGTTAGACCTCATCCCCTTACCTCCCTACTGCATCTATGTGTTGGCCATGAGTTGTTGAAAAGTTTAAATGGGTTTTACGCAAAACTTTTTGATATGCTACCGCTGCCCGTTGAATTATTTTCACTCTTTGTAATTATTATCTCAAAGTTTATCTTTTTTCCGCTGCCCTCCTAAAAGCCACTTAAAACCGATCACAAAATTAGCCAAAATAAAGATGAAACTTTAAAAACTTGGCTAAATTTTTATTGGTCAGACAAAAGGTAACAAAGTTATTCCAGCTGTTACAGTCTTTCTTTCAATTGGCTTTGATATTTTTACAGTTTCTAAGTAATATTATCAATTCTTTTGTCTAATTTCCTGTCGCTTCCATCTACAGCAATTTATTAGTTCGTATGATAAGTTGAATTGTCAGACATTAGCACACAATTCAATAGGAAGTAATAGACCAAATGGCAAACAGTTATATATACAACTGACAGAAATTGCTACAAGTACATTTCGACCCATAAACGGATCGAGATTTATGCATGCAATCATTTTATTAGCCTGGCCAACAAACTGAACTCTACCCGCAGGGTCCAACTGCAATATTTATCGATACAATTGACCAGAAATGTTTGCCAAGTGGCCAACAGACAGTTTCAGATTCAAAATGTGTGCCAAGTGTGCGAACGATACTCCAAATTGGCGGCTCCAATTGGTAGTTTGGTCAAGTCTATCTATTTATCGTTTAAATCTCTTCCCGTACAAGGCAAGCGGCAGGAGAACTCTCGAATTTTGGCTAGCGGCCAAACCGTTGGCGGTTTCACTGCTTTTTAGTTTGAGACTCGTATTCGCAGTTAATTAATTGAATCTAAATAACTTTTTCTTTGGATTATGGCTGCCTGGTATGAGAATATGATAGTTTGTATAAATTCTTCGGAATCAAACCTGTTCATAAGTAGATAAAACAATTAAACTAAAGACGAGGACGCTTCTGATTGTTATAAGTTTTGTTAGAAAGAGTTTGCTTAAAAATATTTTTAGTATTCAGGCAATTAAAATTCTTTCATTGAAATTTATTATAAGCTTTTTGTAAATTATACCACTCTCAAAAGTTTTTAGAATCTTCCTTCTATGAATATCCATGAAAGGATTAAAGTTAAAGTGGTTTAACCCACAACAGTTCATATGTATAATAATACTTCATTAATACTGATTTCATGTGTGGTATTTAACGTTTTTAAAGTATAAAATGTTTCCAATCGCCCCTACGTTATTATATGGCTAGCATTCATCAATTAAATGATCACATTGAAGCGAATAA
This sequence comes from Drosophila acutilabella, assembly GCA_035046005.1. NCBI lineage: Eukaryota > Metazoa > Arthropoda > Insecta > Diptera > Drosophilidae > Drosophila > Drosophila acutilabella. Next base: position 4,888,033 of record JAWNOK010000024.1, on the reverse strand, counting down.
TAACTTAAACATGTTTAATTTTTAGATCAAAATACATATAGATTGCAAATATAAACATTTATTTAAAAGCTTTTATTTATTATATAGTTTGAATCATGTGTATTCATTCAGTCGTAAACTGTCATGATGCGGAGAACACTTGTTCTTTATGGTGTTTTTTTCGTGTGGTTAATTCCCAAACTTTGCTACAATGTAAGTGAACTTAAGGTTACCTAACCGTTAACTTAATCAACATTTCCATTACAGGAAGCTGTCCAGTTTAAATTTTCTAATGCCGTCTGTGAATCACTTAATAAATCCTGGTATCTTATACACCAGTGTCGATTGTATGCAATTAATCGCAACAGAAATACTTTTAATTTCAACGCAACTATTCTTCACCCTATTTACAATATAAATCTTCATGGTCAATTGTTTAAAAAAGCCAATGGGTTTAAGCCTTGGCTATTTAACGTAACGGTTGACGTTTGCCGATTTTTGCGTAAGCCTAACAACCCTACAGTCCAGCTTACGTATAAGCTTTTTGCAGATTTTTCAAACTTTAATCATACATGTCCCTACAATGTAAGTTCAAAATTGTTTTATTTGTTTTAAATTTAAAATTAAATTTTTTTTATTAATTTTAATTTTAATTTATTTTTTCAAACAGGGTACGCAATTAATTCAAGGATTTTATCTTCGACCTGAGATTTTACGACTGCCCTTTCCAAGTGGAGATTATTTACTAAATTTCACGTGGTATTTTGACCAGAAGCCACAAGTCTTGGCAAAATTTTACTTTGTGTATACTGAGGACTTATGAAAATTTCATACATTTTCAAATACAAATATTTGTAATTAAACAAGGTTAAATTTTTAAATGTGTCTATTATGTTTGTTATAATAAATAGCCAAAGAAACAACGGTATACAAATCAATATATATATATTTATATAACGTCCCATTTTCGAACGATATATAGCCTACTCCGCTCGACACATATAAAAATCTAGAAAATAATAGATACCCACATCAAATTATTAGCATATTCACATGAGTAATTATTATAACATTATATAAATTATGTACATGCTTTTTATAATACATGGCAGCTTTGTACGAGCTCTAAACTGTTATACTATGCATACAAACTGTTATATAAAGAGATAAAGTTTTAAATATTACGACACAAAATTTAAAAAACAAAGCATAAAAATTGTAACTTGAATTCAACTGATTTATTAGATAGCTTAAACGTCAATTCTATATTGATCTCTTAATTATACAGTCTACTCTACTCTTTGCAAATATCAGTCATTACTTTTTTACACCCCTCAAAACCAGTTAAAATGATATCCAAATTATAAAGTCTATTCAGGCAAATAATAACTTTCATTTCCGAAGGCGGATAGTTTGAACATGTGTATTCTTTCAGTCGTAAACTGTCATGATGCGGAGAACACTTATTCTTTATGGTGTTTTTTTCGTGTGGTTAATTCCCAAACTTTGCTACAATGTAAGTGAACTTAAGGTTACCTAACCGTTAACTTAATCAACATTTCCATTACAGGAAGCTGTCCAGTTTAAATTTTCTAATGCCGTCTGTGAATCACTTAATAAATCCTGGTATCTTATACACCAGTGTCGACTGTATGCAATTAACCGCAGCAGAAATACTTTTAATTTCAATGGAACCATTCTTCACCCAGTTTACAATATAAATCTTCATCTTCAAATGTTTAAAAAAGCCAATGGGTTCAAGCCTTGGCTCTTTAACGTAACGGTTGACGTTTGCCGATTTTTGCGTAAGCCTAACAACCCTACAGTCCATCTTACGTATAAGCTTTTTGCAGATTTTTCAAACTTTAATCATACATGTCCCTACAATGTAAGTTCAAAATTGTTTTATTTGTTTTAAATTTAAAATTAAATTTTTTTTATTAATTTTAATTTTAATTTATTTTTTCAAACAGGGTACGCAATTAATTCAAGGATTTTATCTTCGACCTGAGATTTTACGACTGCCCTTTCCAAGTGGAGATTATTTACTGAGTTTCATGTGGTATTTTGACCAGAAGCCACAAGTCTTGGGAAAATTTTACTTTGTGTATACTGAGGACTTATGAAAATTTTATACATTTTCAAATACAAATATTTGTAACTAAACAAGCTTAATTTTTGAATGTGTCTATTATTTTTGTTTTAATAAATAGCCAAAGAAACAAAGGTATACAAATCAATATATATATTTATATAACGTTCCATTTTCGAAAGATATATAGATTACTCCGCTCGACACATATAAAAATCTAGAAAACAACAGATATCCACATCAAATTATTAGCATATTCAAATGAATAATTATTATAACATCATATAAATTCTGTATATACTTTTAATAATACATGGCAGCTTTGTACGAGCTCTAAACTGTTATACTATGCATACAAACTGTTATATAAAGATATAAAGTATTAAATATTACAAAACAATATTTAAAAAACAGACAAAGCGTAAAGATTTAAGCTTTAATTCAACTGATTTATGAAATAGCTTAAACGTCAATATTATATTGATCTCTTAATTATACAGTCTACTCAGGCGAATAATTTCGACGTTCCTAAAATGTTTACAAGCGCATGAATTTTCAGTCGAAAATAGTGGTCATGGGAACAACACTAATTTTATGTTTTGTCTTTCTAGTCTGGATGACTCCTAAGCTAAGCTACAATGTAACTTTGGGAATTATTTCTTATATTCAAATTAATTTTTATTCTTTTTTAAAGGAAGCTGCTACGTTCAAATTTTCCAATGCTATTTGTGAATCTTATAACGAATCGTGGTACAGAATACACCAATGTCGAATATTCGCAGTTAACCGACATAGAAATACATTTAATTACAATGCAACTATTCTGCATCCAGTCTACAATATTGACATCCATTTGCAAGTATTTAAGAAAGCTAATGGATACAAGCCATGGCTTTTTAATTTAACTATTGATGCTTGCCGATTTTTGAAGAAGTCTTACAATCCAATAGCGCAAAAAGTATACGATCTTTTTGGTGAATTTTCAAACGCTAATCACACATGCCCCTATAACGTAAGTTGTGTTTTATTTTTGTATAATTATAAGATATATCATATTTGTATCTAGGGCTCACAAATTATCAGTGGATTTTATCTTCGACCTGAGATTCTACGGCTTCCTTTTCCAAGTGGCGATTACTTATTGACAGCGACTTTTTACTTTGATAAAAAGAGAACTGAAGCAATTAAGTTTTATGCAGTATATGTAGAGGATTGATATCAAGTTTAAACTACCTATTTACTAACTTTTATGTTTGGAAGAAATTTAAATAATTTGATAAATATGTAAACTATTTCATGTAAGCTTTTTCATTCCAGCTTAGTGTTACTTACCCATATAAAATCCAAGTAATTCGCGTGAACATAGAAAGAAACTCTGAAATAAAACAGAAACGTTTTTAATTACATTACGTCAACGTAAACTTTGAAATAGTACTTTATATATGATCGTTAATCGACTACTTTATTAAAAAGCTATTATCTGCTTTTAAACAAATTACCATCTACGAATTATCTTTTGGTAATCATCTTCAATATATTAGTTCTACTCATGAGAATTATTCATTATCTTAAATGAATGCTGATGGCTAAAATTGTCTGTCTGTCTGACTGTCCCTCTGTCCGTATGAACAAACAGATTTCAGAGATGGTAAGAGCTACAAGTTCGAGCTTGGCCTCAATCGATCATATATTTAGTCAGTCAATACAAATATTTTTTTTTTTCGATGCCACGCCCTATTCGCCCACAATCATCATAAAACTAGACACACCTCGGAAAAAATCAGTGTTTTCGGCGAATATCTCAGTAACTATGGCACCTAGGATCACCAATTTTGGTGACAGGTTCCTAGAGGCAGCATAAAAGCGTTGCTATCAAACATTCTGGACTTCCACGCCCCATTTTGGCACAAGTAATAAAATAATTGTATACTTCAATACGTTTTTAAGGCATTTGTTCTAATCGTACATTATTGCAACTTACAATTCGTGTGGAGACTAAATATAACGACTTTCTTAAAAAGTGCATCAAAATCAGACTATAAACAAAAAAAAACTGGTGTGTGTTATAAAATTGATAATTGAACGCAATATCATGCACGAGTGCAAGCGAGATAGAAACATCCAAGCACATGTTCGAATGTTTTCGCAGCCTGTGTGGCGGCAGCGCTGCCCGCGGACGCCAGCTGCGCCGAATACACACATATATACATATATGCATCATATATTGGCATTCGTATGTGTATTCGCATACAGACAAACAGATGTACGTTTGATTATGCTTTGATTGTTTTCGTTTCAACGTTTTTAATGCAAGTACTACACATTGTAATATCTCTAGACCGATTTTCATAATTTAATCGGGGGAAAATGCAGAGAGTATTATATGGTCGGGCGTGCTCGACTGTACTTTTCTTTCTTGTTATTGTAGTCTTTCTTGTGTGGACTCCAGTATTCGATTATTTACAATGCAAGTTAAGTAAACTTTTTTGAGCTCAAAATTATTTTATGTTTTCCCAAAAACCGCTATAAAAATATATTCAATTATAGTGCAACTGTCCTTCATGCTATCCAACACGCTGTTGTTCATTTCCAAATATTTCAAAAAGCTAATTGATACAAACCTTGGCTCTTTAATATAACAATTGATATATGTCGATTTATGAAGAAGACTTATAACCCAGCAGCTCGAATTGGTAACGAGTAAAGTGGGTTTGTGCAGAAGTATGTAACAGGCAGACAGTTATTCTTTATCCGCATCAACAGCCGAAAATTGTCAATGAAAGTATACACCCATCCTTAAAAGATTATAGCAATGAATGCTATCATGAACACGCTCATTCTAATCTTTTAATAATAGTTGTGACTGTGTGAATTCATAAATTACTTATAACTCAATAATTTCGATGTTAAATTTACTAATTGTTATTATACTTCCAGAGCAATTACTGTTCACAATTTTGACGAATAAGTCATTAAGTCATCCATGCGAATAATTCTGATTTCAAAAAGAAACAGATCTCTACAAACAACAATTTCCAAATTTATAATTCAGTCGAAAGCTTTCGTCATGCAGGGAACATTCAATTTCTTTTTAGTCTTATTTGTATGGTTAGCTCCTAAGCTGGACTACAATGTGAGTTCATTAAAAGTTTTTGTTACATAAAATAACTTAAACTATTTTCAAAAGGAAGCCGTCAAAGTAAAATTTTCAAATGCTGTTTGTGAATCCTTTAATGTATCGTGGGTCGTAATACACCAATGTCGAATATACGCAATTAACCGGAACAAAAATACGTTTAATTATAATGCAACTGTCCTTCATCCAATTAAAAAAGCGGATGCTAATATTCAATTGTTTAAAAAGGCTAATGGATACAAGCCTTTTCTTTTCAATGTAACAATTGATGTATGTCGATTTATGAAGAAGACTTATAATGCAGTAGCTCGACTTGGTTACGATCTGTTTCGTGAATTTTCAAATGTAAATCACTCATGTCCCTATAATGTGAGTATTATGTTGCTTTAATGAAATAAATTAATTTATATTTCTGTAAACATTTTAAAAATAGGGTACACAATTAGTCCAAGGATTGTACCTACGGCCTGAGATTATACGCCTTCCATTCCCAAGTGGTGATTACTTAATGATATTGAATCTATTTTTTAATAAAATGCGAACTGTGGAATTACAGTTGTACGTTGCGTATATTGAAGATTGATTAAATGTTTAATGAAAATAATATTAAATTTATAAATCAATGATTTTATTTATCAAACTTTGTTTTATTAAAATTCAATCAAAGAACGAGAGTATTAATATTCTAGGTATGAATGGAACTAGCTTGTACACATTTCAAGGAAAAATAAATAATCTTTTGTAGTGTTAATTAATGAAAATTAATTAATTTAAATGACTATAGTTGCGTATCACTTAAAATTATATCTGTAAATCTTGTAATGTAACAGGCAGACACATTTGGTTTTATTTTGTGATCAGCTAATATTTTACTGTGGTAAGTCATTACATATAATATATCACAACTGATTTTAATCAATAAGTCCCATGGTGACCATTTCCACATCATTACACTTTAGTCACTAGTCTACTTATTTTATCTAAAAGCCTTCATTTAGTTATTATGCAAAATAACCTTTAATTGTGTATTTCAAGTTAGTTAGTAAGAATACTCAAGCGAATAATTTTTAAGCTGAAATATAAATTTAAGTTTTTTAGTTTGCAATCGAAAGCTTTCGTCATGCAGACAACACATATTTTTATTGGAGTCTTTCTTCTATGGATAACACCAAAACTACATTACAATGTAAGTTCATAAATGATTTTCTTTAACAATAATTATTTTATCTTTTCTTAAAAGGAAGCTGTACAATTTAAATTTACAAATGCTGTTTGCGAGTCCTCCAATAAAACATTGTTCGCTGTACACGAATGTCGAATACGTGCAGTAAATCGGTATAGAAATACCTTTAATTTCAATGGAACTCTCATTCGTCCTATTAACAATTTTGATGTTCATTTCCAAATGTTTCAAAGAGCGAATGGATACAAGCCTTGGCTCATTAATGTAACACTTGATGTCTGCCGATATTTAAAAAAGGCGTATAACCCAATAGCGCAACTTGGTTTCAAACTTTTCCGAGACTTTTCAAATTTCAATCATTCGTGTCCGTATAATGTAAGTATAAAATTATTTCAATCACTTTAAACTGTTTAGTATGCACTTTATTAAATCCCTTATATTTATTACAACAGGGTTCGCAACTAATTAGAGGATTCTATCTACGACCTGAAATTATGCGGCTTCCATTACCAACTGGTAAATATTTAGTGGTAGCAAACTTTTTTACAGACAAAAAAAAACTTATAGAAGTAAAGATTTACACTGAATATAACGAAGATTTGTTGTAAATGCTTTTAAACGCATTCCGAACTTAAAAATCTATATTGTTTCATGTCTCAATAGTTTATTTTGTATACAAAGATAATAAATAAATTTAGCTTTTGGATTTGACATACACACCCCTTACGCAGTATAATTTGTGTATTTGTATCCACTATCCCCTTTCCAGTGTGCGACTCTGCCACTTGGTGATATCAAGTATCACATTACACACCTTTCGCTTCTGACAATCCTCATAGACCAATTTAATAAATATAATATTCCTCAGCACCAAATGATAGTCTCAAAATCTTTTACCATTTGGTTTTATTTTGTGTCTTTGGAATCAGTTATCTGATCAGCAAATATTTTACTGTGGTAAGTCATTACATATAATATATCACAACTGTTTTTAATCAATAAGTCCCATGGTGAACATTTCCACATCATTACACTTTAGTCACTACTTTACTTATTTTATCTAAATACCTTCATCAAGTTATTATGCAAAATAACCTTTAATTGTGTATTTAAAGACAGTTAGTAGAAATACTCAAGCGAATCAGTTTTATCTGAAATAGAAATTGCATTTTTAATCGAAAGCTTTCGTCATGCAGACAACACATGTTTTTATTGGAGTCTTTCTTTTATGGATAACACCAAAAATGCATATCAATGTGAGTTCATAGTGGATTTTTTGCACTTATAATGACATTTATTTTTTAAAGGAAGCTGTTCAATTCAAATTTACAAATGCTGTTTGTACATCCTTCAATAAATCATTGGTTGTTGAACACGAATGTCGAATACGTGCAGTAAGCCGCAATAAAAATACCTTTAACTATAATGGAACTTATCTACATCCTGTTGACAACATTGATATTAATTTCGAAGTATTTAAAAAAGCAAATGGATATAAACCGTGGCTATTAAATGTAACAATTGATGCCTGCCGATTTTTAAAGAAGTCGTATAATCCAGCTGTGCAACTTTTATTTGATCTTTTTCAAGACTTTTCAAATTTCAATCATTCGTGTCCCTTTCACGTAAGTTTTTAGAAGCAAAATAATTAAAAAACATTGTTAACTGTTCAATCAAGAACACAACTTATAAAAAACCATATAGAATTTGACCCTGGAAACGCTTTGAATTAAATAAATTTATATTCACATTTATTACAGGGTATCATATTAATACAAGGGTTATACCTTCGGCCTAAAGTTCTTCGTCTTCCATTGCCAACTGGTGAATATTTACTTGTAACGACCCTTATTACAAAAAAAAAGAAATATGAGGAACTAAAGTTGTATACTGTATATACTGAAGATTGATTGGAAGTATAATTATACCCGTAAATATGTTCTATGTTAATAAAAATGTAAAAATACAAAAGAAAATATTTGAGATTATTGCGGGAGTTTTATCCTCCTAGGTAAAATTAGACTAAGATTATTTTGTTAACACTGTGGAAATAACACAAATTTCTTTGCGTCTAAATATTTCAGTATTGTAATTAAATTAGCCAGCGTTTGAAAATGCTCTGCTACAGCGCAGTTTTTCGTTTTGCTCTCGCTACCGCTCTGAGTTTTGTCGAGAGCCGTAGCAGAGCCGTAGCCTATCGATCGAAAATATGTGCTCTGCTATGCTCTCAGCTCTGACACACAACAAACTACCGCTGTAGCAAGTAGCAAAAAATAAAACGATGTGCTACGCGTAGTCGTAGCAGTAGCAGAAAACAGAGAGCGAGATGAGAGCGTAGAAAATGCTTTTTTTTGTGCTACGTATTTAGTGGTAGCTTTTTTACAGATAATAGAAGAATTATAGAAGTAAAGATTTACGCTGCATATAACGAAGATTGATTGTAAATATTATTAATCGCATTCCGAACTAAAAAATCTATATCATTGCATGCCTCAATAGCTTTTGGATTTACTATATATCCCATGGTGAACATTTCCACATCATTAAACTTTAGTCACTACTTTACTTATTTTATCTAAATGCCTTTATAAAGTTATTATGCAAAATAACCTTTAATTGTGTATTTAAAGTTAGTTAGTAAGAATACTCAAGTGAATAATTTTTAAGCTGAAATATAAATTTAAGTTTTTAAGTTTGCAGTCAATAGTTGTCATCATGCCAAAAACATTTATTTTTGTAGCAGTCTTTCTTTTTTGGATTACGCCAAAACTACATTATAATGTAAGTTCTTAAATTATTTTCATCAACAAAAAATATTTTAATTTTTCTCAAAAGGAAGCGGTTCAATTTAAATTTACAAATGCTGTTTGCGAGTCCTTCAATAAATCAGTGATCGTTGTACACGAATGTCGAATACGTGCAGTAAATCGCTATAGAAATACCTTTAATTACAATGGAACTGTCTTACATCCTGTGTACGAATTTAGTGTTCATTTCCAAATGTTTAAAAGAGCGAATGGATACAAGCCTTGGCTCATTAATGTAACAGTTGATGTCTGTCGATTTTTAAGAAAGGCGTATAACCCAATAGCGCAACTTGGTTTCAATCTTTTCCGAGACTTTTCAAATTTTAATCATTCGTGTCCATATAATGTAAGAATAAGATTGTTTTAATCACTTTAAACTGTTTAGTTTAATATGCACTTTATTAAAACGCTTACATTTTTACAACAGGGTACGCAACTAATTAAAGGATTCTATCTACGACCTGAAATTCTGCGGCTTCCATTACCAACTGGTGAATATTTAGTGGTAGCAAACTTTTTTACAGATAATAGAAGAACTATAGAAGTAAAGATTTACACTGTATATAACGAAGATTGATTGTATTATTAATCGCATTCCGAACTAAAAAATCTATATCATTGCATGCCTCAATAGCTTTTGGATTTAATATATATTTGGCATAAACACCCCTTACGCAGTATAATTTGTATATTTGTATCCACTCTCCTCTCTCAATCCTAATTGAAACCAAATAAATATAATACTCCTAAACACCAAATGAAAGTCTCAAAATATTCTACCATTTGGGTTTATCTTGTGTCTTTGAAATCAATTATCTGATCCGAAAATATTTTACTATGGTAAGTCATTATATATGTATAATATACCACAACTGATTTCAATCAATAAGTCCCATGGTGAACATTTCCACATCATTAAACTTTTGTCACTAGCCTACTAGTCTCGTCTATCGAAAAGCCTTCATTAAGTTATTATGCAAAATAACCTTTAATTGTGTATTGAAAGTTAGTTAGTAAGAATACTCAAGCGAATCAGTTTTATCTGAAATAGAAATTGCATTTTTAAGTTTGCAGTCAAAAGCTTTCGTCATGCAGACAACACATGTTTTTATTGGAGTCTTTTTTCTATGGATAACACCAAAAATGCATATCAATGTGGGTTCATAGTGGATTTTTTGCACTTATAATGACATTTATTTTTTAAAGGAAGCTGTTCAATTCAAATTTACAAATGCGGTTTGTACATCCTTCAATAAATCATTGGTTGTTGAACACGAATGTCGAATACGTGCAGTAAACCGCAATAAAAATACCTTTAATTACAATGGAACCTTTCTATATCCTATTAACAACATTGATATTAATTTCGAACTATTTAAAAAAGCAAATGGATTCAAACCGTGGCTATTAAATGTAACAGTTGATGTCTGCCGATTTTTAAAGAAGTCGTATAATCCAGCTGTGCAACTTTTATTTGATCTATTTCAAGAGTTTTCAAATTTCAACCATACATGTCCCTTTTATGTAAGTATTTAAAAGCTATACCATTAAAAAACATTTTTAGCTGTTTAATCAAGCACACAATCACCGTATAGAACTTGTGTTTGATTTATAAAACTTTAATTTACATCGACCCATTAAACGCTACTAAATGAATCGATTTATATTACCACTTACTGCAGGGTCCCATATTAATTAGAGGATTCTATCTTCGGCCTAAAGTTCTACGTCTTCCATTGCCAACTGGTGAATATTTACTTGTAGTGACCCTCTACACAAAAAAAAAGAAATTTGGGGAGTTAAAGTTGTATACTAAATATACTGAAGATTGATTAAAAGTATAATAATACTATTTCCAAATTTAAAATTCAAAGTAAGTCTTAATTTTATAAAACCAATTATAAATAAAACACGTAAATATGTTCTATGCTAATAAAAGGTGTAAAAATATCCAAAAAAAAGCATTTGAATTTTAATCTTCTAGGTAACATTAGACTAAGTTTATTTTGTAAACAATGTGAAAAATAAAACAAATTTCTTTGCGTGTCCTAGTATAAAATTATAACAACTTACCCACTTATTCGTGCAGTTTATTTAACATTACAAAATATTTCATAATTGGAACTCTGATTAATTTGGAAAAGAACTTCCTTTTAATCTTTCAATATTCCGGATCAGCATCAATGGTGGATTGGAAAAGGAAACTGAATCGAGCTATTGATTCAATAGCTTCAAAGGTAAACTTTTTAATATTATTTTACTACTGATATCCACTCATTTCAATCAAAAGAATAATGAACAAAATTATATTTATCATAATGACCGTTAATATATATCGCACAGTAATTAAGTTAAATCAAGCGAGAATTTTATATGAATCAAAAAATTTGATGGCTAAAATCATTGCATACTTAAATTCTCAGTTGAACGCTTTCGTAATGCAGTCACCGTTTAATTTAGTTGTAGTTCTTCTTGTATTGTTTGCTCTAAAATTAAATTACAATGTGAGTTAATACAATAACTTTTACTATCATAACTAGTTGTACTCTTTTAAAGGAAGCTGCCAAATTCAAATTTACAAATGTTGTTTGTGAATCCTTCAATAAATCATTGCTTGTAATACACGAATGTCGAATACGTGCAATTAACCGCAATAAAAATATCTTCAATTACAATGGAACTCTCCTTCATCCTGTTAACAATGTTGATGTTCATTTCCAAGTATTTAAAAAAGCAAATGGATACAAACCGTGGCTCTTTAATGTAACAGTTGATGCCTGCAGATTTTTAAAGAAGGCGTATAATCCAGCAGCGCAACTTGGTTACGATCTGTTTCGTGATTTTTCAAATTTGAATCATTCTTGTCCCTATAATGTAAGTATTAAATTTCTTCAAATTGTTCCATTTATTGTATTCTGTTTTTAGTTTAATTTAAAACTAAAAAATTAAATCAGCATTGATACACCCCAGAAACCGCAACAACAATAAACAGTTTATATTCACATTTAATAAATTTTTACCACAGGGCACCACACTAGTACAAGGATTATACCTTCGACCTGAAGTACTACGGCTCCCGTTCCCAACTGGTGAATATTTACTAGTAATAACTCTTATTATTGAAAAGAAGCGATTTGAGGAAATGAAGTTTTATACTGTGTACACTGAAGATTGATTGTAAATATATTTTTTTGGCTTATTAGCAACGAATGTTGGATCAATTATTAAAATATTTAGTTCAAAATTCAAAATAAGAATTTTTAATTAAATTGTTAACATTTCATTTCAAATAATATTTTAATCATTAACTAATTATTTTATATGTACCTATACCAAATATAATTTTATGAAAATAAATGTAACCACAAGTTCAAGTTGTTCATAAGTCTGTATTCTATATATTATTGAACTATATCCTAATAGTCTAGTTAAATATTTTAAAGGTTAAATTTACTACTTATTACTGAGCTAATTGACCTTGAATTATAATGGTAAGGTTTTAAGTCTATTCATGCAGATAATTTACATTCAAAATAAAAACAACATTGCAAACTTAAATTTTCAGTCAAAAGCTTTCCTACTTTTTTGGAGTCTTTCTTGTGCCGTTTGCTCCAATACTTGGACAGAATGTGAGATCATCAAATTTCTTTGAACTTAAAATTGCATTAACTTTTTTCTAAAACGAAACTGCTAAAGTTAATTAGTCAAATGATGTTTGTGAATAGTTAAATAAATCGTTTAATACGCAATTAACCGCAATAAAAATACGATTTATTATAATACAACTGGACTTCATGCTATTAATTTACTTTTATAATTCTGGATAAAACATACTTTAATTATTATTTTATTATTTATTTTACTGGCTTAGTGATAGTATTACTAAAGAATATTATTAAATTAATATGGTTGCAATATCTTTTATAATTGTTAAACAATTTCCTTAAAGTCTTTAAATATGTAAACAGAATTTAATGCAACACTTGCCACTGCTGTAAGTTGCTCGCCCAAAGCAAATTGCCAGACAGAGGATGCAATGGAGAAGAGCGAAGGCTGCTGGAAGCCAGCGATAAAGAATTTATTTTATTGAATGACTAAAAAGTTCATACAGATACAGACTCACGTTAAAATGGAAATTTAGAGGCAGTTGCAATTGCAGATACATTTTAAGTATAATCAAAGTATTGCAAATATTTATAACATGCCATATCGGAGACCTGAATAAAAACCAAAATTAAATAGCAGACGCTGAGATCTGCTTCAGCTTTATACAACACTTGTGCAACAGACTGTTGCTCAGTTTTTTGCAGTTGCCCTCACAACAATGCAGCCAGTAAACACTTTGAAGTATGTCAATGCATTGCTTGCCACATGTGCAACACTTCGCTCCTGTCTGTGCCTGCTTAGCCAGCGATAATTTATGTGTCGGCGCTCCACTTTGATCACACGCGACAACAGCAAAATTCCCAGCAGCAACAACAACCACAACAACAACTTGACACTTGCGACTTGCCACTTGAAAGCGAAAGTGACATTTTACTAATTTAGCATTTTGAATGCGTCTCGTGTCAAGGCGCGAGAAGATTTATTCGCCAATCGCAATGCATAATGCGGTCGCTTTAATTAAAGAATCTTTTAGCAAATTTATGCACTTGACGGCAGATCGATTGATTGATGTCCTAAATACGTGGTTGAATCTCATATCCCCGACAAACTTTGCTTGTGCCACCAGGTTCAAGGCGATCAACAGGTGTCTATACTGGCAACAGACTGTTAGCGCTCCATAAAGATAGCCATCGGTAACAAAATAGGTTTATCAATATGTAAAAATAAAAGAGAAAAACTCAGAAGTATATTTTTTTAGGAGCTATTCATTTGGTATTAGGGTGTTTTTTTCCATAAAGTTTAAATGTCACATAAATGAATTTAAACATAAATATAATAAATAAATTTTGATCTTGGACCTTGAAATAAAGAAAGACTAAGCTCTAAATAATAAAAAATATGAGTGCACATGTACTAAAAATGTTTTAAAACTTTATGCTGATTACCAAAGTAATTAAACATATTATACCATTAAAAACAAGTGCAAATGTACTAAATACCGATTATCAAAGTATTTCAACTTATTACAGACCATTACCAAATATTGAAAAGTGCGAAAATATTTAAAAGCCTAACTAAATTTTCAAGAAAAACTTAATGTTAATAAAATTTATTTAGCTTCATTCCATAGATAATTTAAAATATTGTCTGTATGCTGGAATACTTTAAATTCATTTAGCTTTTATTTAAACCAGCAGTTGCTGCGTTGACCCAAAAATGGCATGCTGAGAAAGATGAATGGCTCGAACATCATTCATTTGCCAGAATTCGGCATTCATTCGAGTTGTATGGCCATTGAAATACAATACGACAAATTGGTTTTGGTGTTTTTGGGCCATATTCGGTTAGCAATTTTCACAAATTGTTTTTACACAAAATATTTGCACTGGGCAGCTAAAAGAGAGTGTGTCTCCCATTTATATCTGCCATTAATATTGCACTTTTGTTGCACTTAAATATTGTATATATATATTTATATGCTCGCTCTGACTCTTTTGGGGCATCAGCACTTTTGTGCAAATATTTGAAAATACTGTTAATAGTACTCCTATATGGTTATATTCTTTTCTGTTTCACTGTGATTTGCTGCTGTTTGCGTTCTGCAACGAAATTAATTGCGTAAATTGTATTAAATGCTTTGCCATTGCCATTTTAATTGAATGCCTTTTTTTTGGCCAACTCGACCATGTTTTTGTTGCTTCGATGCAGCAAAATGCAAATCGACCGAGAACAAAAACACAAAAATTCAAAACGTTGCCTGCTAGGTTGAATTTGACGCGATAAACGGCTAAAGTCCTGGCCAAAACGCTCTTGTTATGGCCAAAGTATGCTCGTACGTACATAAAAAGGATTTGTTTTTCCGCTAATGGGTTTTGTGAAATACAATTTTTAAATTTTTATTCTCTTCTCACAAGTATTTGTTAAAAAAAAGCGTTTAATTTTGATTTTATTTTCTTTTGCGCTCTCTGAGCAGGTTTTACAACGCTAATTCTTCCAACGTGAATGACTTTTAACTTAGTTGAGTTCCTTATCAAGTTATATAAAAATAAAGCTAAAACCAATAACACAAACTACATACCAGAGCATCAATGGGAATAAATAAAGAAATGAATTTTCCTAATTACAAGTAATCGCTCAATCTGAGAATCTTATCAATACACATGTTTATTCATTAGGTAAAAGGTGGATACATTTGCATTGAACATTTTAGTCTTTCAACATGCTTGACCCGGTTAGGTTTATACTGCTTTTAAATTATTACTATAGTAAACTTTCGGGATTGATCAACTTTGACATCGACATTTTCACGGGAAAAGCACGTATAAGCGCAATTACTACGTTCTACTCGGTTTTGATCAACATTCTAACCTTTGGTATGCTGCCGGTTATATATCGTTATAGAGCCTGGAGTGTCTTTTCGACGGAAATTAAAGGATTCTACGAATACATATTTGTGATTGGCTTGGGCCTGCGAACTTCTTGTGTATTGCTTACCATTTTCAACCGTTGGTGTCAGCGCCAGCAGATTATCACTTTAGTGGAGCAGTTTAGACGACTAATACTCAAACAACCGCAAGTGGTGAAGCTATGGCGAAAAGGAGTCATTTTGAAGTGCACAACAGGAACGCTGACTGAGGGTCTACACATGATAGTAGCATTTAATGGACTGAGATATAATCCTACGGTGGTTTTAATATTTTGCGTAATCACAATGAATATGCTGTTTTCTCTACTCAACAATATTCTTTGCCAATGGTACTTTGTGATGCTCAATATTCATGGACACTATGTGCTGTTGAATGAGAAGCTTAGTTCGATTATAAAGGAAACACAATCACTTGATTTAAGCCGTCGGCGAGGAGTGAATATGATAAAAAGCTGTGACTTGGCCGATAGAATTGATAGTCTGGCTTACTTTCAATCCGAACTGCAATCAATCGTACAACGCATAACAAAGATCTTCGGCTTGCAGACACTGTGCATAAGTATCATTTTTTACATAACCATGGTTGCCAGCTTCTTTGGCACTTTTCTATTCACGAGATCAAACTGGAACACCATAAACTTGCTGAACTTTAATGTTACCCTGCTCATTGTCGGCATCTTCGTTTTCTATGCGGATAGCTATGTCAGCTTCTCAATTACTTACTATGTACAGGATCAGCATGACAAATTACAATACTTAATTGATCAACACACATCACTTTCTCCTCATTTAGATGTGCGTCTGTTGAAAGCTGTAAGATTAAAATATTTAAATATCATTGGGAAACTAAATTTACTTAAACTAATTTCAGTTTGAGAATTTTCAACTACAATTGGCTCGTAATCCTCTGAAAATGTCAGTAATGGGCCTTTTTACTTTACGCCGTTTTGCTATTGTGGCGATTCTTAACTCAATACTGAGACATTCAGTCATCTTGATACAATATGACATAGAAAACTACGTGTTTAGATATTATTAGAGAAACCATGCATGGGATACCCTATCACTGCAGTGCACTGGAGTTAATAACATAACTTTTCTATTGATATATACTTTGTTCATTATTGGCAAATCAAATCAAACAATTGTATTGTTTTCTTAAATTGTGCAACATCCTTTGGAAATTCACTGAACTTCACTAGGGAATACAAATTGAAATACATTACCCTTGAAAAAAAAAAAAAACCATTACACTCTATGGATTAATCAGTTAATCTTATTGATTTGTACGTTCGCACTGGGTATCTTCATTGGGCTACCTGTTAGTCAGAAAAAAGCGCGTTCAGAACTTAGTACTTCACTATGTATGACCCGGTCAGGTTAATATTGCTTTTTAATTATTACCATGGTCGTCTTATGGGTTTGACCAACTATGAAATCGACACTGACACGGGAAGAGCACGTGCTAGCAGGAGTGCAACCTTCTACTCTGCTCTGATGAACCTATTCATCTTCAGTATGCTGCCGATATTGGTTCGATTTAAAGCCTGGAGTATTTTTTGGCAGGACATAAACGGGCTTCCCAAATACGTGTTAATGACATCAATGTCATTGCGATTCACTTGCGTGTTTTTCACCATTTTTAACCGCTGGTATCAACGCCAACAAATTATAACTTTGCTGGACGAATTTCGACGACTGTTAAACGATCAACCGCAAGTTATGAAACTATGGCGAAAAGGAGTTATTTTAAAGTTTGCAACAAGTACATTTACCGAAAGTCTACATATCATAGGAGCCATACACTGGTTGCACAATAATCACTCCCTGGGTATATCTTTGTGCATACTAACAATGAATATACTGGTAGCTCTGCTCAATAACATTCTAAACCAATACTACTTCGCGCTGCTCAATTTTAATGGACACTATATAGTGTTTAATGAGAAACTTCGTTTGATTTTAACAGAAACACAATCCCTTGACTTGGATCATCGGAAGGGTGTGAAAAGCCTGAGGAGCTGTGACTTGGCCGATCGATTAGACAAACTGGCTAATTCACAATCCGATGTGCAGTCGCTTATACAACGAATGATAAGAATTTTCGGGTTGCAAACTTTATGCATGAGCATAGTATTTTATATATCCATAGTTTTTGGATTCTATGGCACCTTTTTGTTCTTGAAGTCAAACTGGAACAACATCAACTTCCTTAGCCTGGATGTTATCCTGATTATCATAGCCGTTTCTATCTTCTTTACCGACATTTATATTACTTTCTCAGTTACATATGATTTACAGGATAAACATGATGAATTACACTACTTAATCGATCAATATACATAATTTGCTACAGACTTGGATGTGCGTCTGTTAAAAGCTGTAAGGGTAAATTATTTCAATATCATTGGGTAACTATTTATCATTTAGTTAAACTGATTTCAGTTTGAGAATTTTCAACTGCAATTGACTCGTAATCCGCTGAAACTCTCAATTATGGGCCTCTTTACTATGCGCCGTTTTATTATTGTTGCAATGCTGGACTCAATAGTAAGGCATTCAATTATCCTAATTCAATATGATATTGAAAATGTATAATCGAAGTTAATCTGAGAAACTACCCACAGGGAATCTTTTTGTAAGACTATCAAACTCTGTAAATTTAATAAAAAAAAAAATTATGTCAAAATAAATTTGTGCTGTATACTAAAGTTTATATAATCTACTCAATGGGAATCACAAATGCTTCGTTGGGGAATACAAATGGACATACTCTTCCCTTTGAAATATTTTCCAATTACTGTTTATTGATTAATTAAGAAATCTAATCTATCTGCGAGTATATATATATTTATAATGGGTATCTTCATTGGGCTACCTGTTAGTCAGTAAAATGCACGCTCAAAATTTAGTACTCGATTATGTGTGACCCGGTCAGGTTAATATTGCTTTTAAATTATTACATTGGTCGTCTTATGGGTTTGACCAACTTTGAAATCGACACTGCCACAGGAAGAGCAAGAGTAAGCAGGAGTGCAACTTGCTACTCCGCTCTGATGAACCTATTAATCTTTAGTATGGTGCCGATGATGGTTCGATTCAGAGCCTGGAGTGTCTTTTGGAAGGAAATTAACGGGCTTCCCGAATACGTGTTAGTGGCATCAATAGCGTTTCGAATCGTTTGCATATTGTTAACAATTTTAAATCGCTGGTATCAACGAAATCAAATTATCACTTTACTGGGGGAGTTTCGACGCCTGATAATCGAGCAACCGCAAGTTATGAAACTATGGCGAAAAGGTGTTATTTTAAAGTTCACAACAACTGTGTTTATAGAGAGCCTACATACGATAGGGGCAATCAGTGGATTGCGAAATAATCACACACTCGGTTTATCTATGTGCATAATAACTATGAATATACTGCTAGCTCTACTCAACACTATTCTAAGCCAATACTACTTCGCAATGCTTATTCTTAATGGGCACTATATAGTGTTTAACGAGAAACTTCGTTTAATTTTAACAGAAACACAATCCCTTGAGTTGGATCGTCGAAAGGGTGTGAAAAGCCTGAAGAGCTGTGACTTGGCCGATAGAATTGATTATCTAGCTAATTTACAATCTGAACTACACTCTATAATAAAACGAATGACGCGAATCTTTGGCTTGCAAACACTATGCATGAGCACAGTATTTTATATATCAATGGTTTCCATCTTCTATGGATCCTTTGTGTTAATGAAGTTCAACTTAGACAGCTTCGACTTGCTTAGATGGGATATTTATCTGCTTATTGTCGTCGTCTTCATCTTCTTTGCCGACATTCATATCACCTTCTCGGTTGTATACCGTTTGGAGGATAAACATAATGAATTACAGAACTTAATCGATCAGTACACATCATTTAGTCCAGACTTAGATACGCGTCTCTTAAATTCTGTGAGCATAAATTAATTTTAAAATCTTATGGAAACAAATTTATGAATTATTTATTTCAGTTTGAGAATTTTCAACTGCAGTTGGCTCGTAATCCACTGGAACTATCATGCTTGGGACTTTTTGATTGGAGTCGTTTTGCTATTGTGCCCATGTTTGATTCAATACTAAGACATTCGATCATTCTGATGCAATATGATATAAAAAATGTGTAACAGAATTTCATTTGAATTTAGTTTGAACTTAAAACTGCATATTTAGGTAAAATAAACTTCTAGTTCTGTAATAATTTGTATAGCTTTATAAAATAAATGTAATTTGTTTATTTCAAATGCCATCGGAAATATACAGAGCTTCGCTGGGGAATCCAAGTTGAACTACGTTTCCTATTACATTTTCCAATTACTTTATTTTGTTTTATCAGTGAATCTAATCGATGGGATTGTTTTCTAATTAATTAAGCTTCCATCGAGTTAGTAAAAAACACATTTAGAATTATGTCCACAGTTATGTGGGACCCGGTAAAGCTACTGTTACTTTTTAACTATTACTACGGTCGAGCCATTGGTGTGATCAACTTTAAGGTTGACACTTCTACGGGAACAATAAATTTGACCAGAAGTGGAACCATTTACGCAGTTTTAAGCAACATAGCAGTATTTTTTATGATGCTGGCTATTGCTCGTGCAAAACTCTTCAAAATTTTTCTAAAGGAAATAAGGGAAATTCAAGATTACATTTTCACAACGGTGATGTTTTTACAAATCGCTTTCGTATTACTAACAATTTTAAGTCGTTGGTGGTATCGCCGTCAAATTGTATATTTGCTACGACACTTTCGGCAATTGGCGCTGAAACAACCGCAAGTTATGGAACTATGTCGACGTGGAATCATTTTAAAGTTCACTTTATGTGCACTGGTTGAAAGTTTTCAATATGCCATATCAATTAATGAATTATCAAATAGTCCAGGTCTCCGTGTCGCATTGGGCCTGTTTGCCGTGTGTCTACAAATGACACTACTCAACAATATTACAAATCAAAACTACATTGCTCTGCTCAATCTACATGGACACTATGTGGTGTTCAATGAAAAGCTTCGTTGGATTTTTAACGAAACTGAATCCATTGAATTGGATCGTCGGAATGGAGTGAAAAGCTTAAGAAGCTGCGCTTTGGCTGATCGAATAGACAGACTAGCCTATCTACAATCTGATCTGCAGTCCCTTTTGAAGCAAATAATGAGTATATTCGGCATACAGAATTTATGCTATGGCATTATTCTGTACATTTCATTAGTTGCCTGCTTTTATTACACCTTTCTGGTCATAAAGTTCGAAATGACGAGCTTCAATTTATTAAGCTGGCAGAATTTCATACTAGTTTTGAGCATGTTTGTCTATTTTGTCGACATTAGCATCACTTTCTCGATAAATTATCGTCTACAGGATCAGCATGATGAATTTAAATACCGAATCGAGCAATATGCATCCTTATCACCGACCTTGGATTTACGCCTTCAAAAGGCAGTAAGTAAAGAAATTTGTATCTAACTTTGACACTAAAATTCAATTGATTTCAGTTTGAGAGTTTAAAACTGCAGTTGGTTCGCAATCCTCTGAAACTATCAGTTATGGGTCTGTATACGAATAACCGTGGTTTTATCATGCCAATGGTGAACTCTTTAATAACTCATGTACTCCTTACAATTCAATATGATATAGAAAACTTTTAAAGAGCAACTTAATGTAATAACCGATAACTAAATAAAGCAATTCCAATTGAAATTATAATACCCAGATAATCAAAGTATCAGACAAGATTTAAACAAGCATTAACATTCGAGTTTATTTACTTTCCGCTGCCCTAACATCAACAGTTCAAACACCAATATTACAAAAACAAAGTTCATACGCCGCGTGAAACAGAAGCATTGAAATAAATCCAAAGTCACGACTGCCAAACAAAAATGCGATACCAAATTGTAAATATTTTTCCATTGAGTTTTATTTGAAAAGTTGCTGAGCGTGCAAGCCGGCGAAAGAGGAAAATTGTGTAAAAATGCCACCACCAAATGAAAAGCTGCCAAACTCCAAACTCCACCTTCCACACCAATAACAACTTTGGGGAGGTTTCTATAGTCTTACCTGTTTGTTGGGTTACACGCTCGTTACGTTTGATTTATAAAAGTTTATTTTTAACAAGCTTGAAGGCAGTGCACAAATTAATTGCCGTTGTTATGTTTGATAAATTGCGCATACGCAGCGTTGTATGCGGCCAACTCCCTTTCTTGAGCAACAAAGCAGCCACAAAATGTTTGCAAACCCTATAAATATAAAGTAAGCGAAGTGAATTTGTGTGCCAGTGTTTGTGTTGTGTGAGAAATATAATTTTCTGCATATCAACATTGATTAACGTTTCGTGAAGCTCTTCACTTTCAAGGGTTGCAGCTGAGACTAAGCGTACTCGAAGTTAGCAAGCAATTTAGCAGTTGAAAAGATATTTTAATGAGAAATTTTTGCTGTTTATTTATTGCATTTCCCTTGTTACAAGTCCTTAAAACTGTTAAGAACAGCAGTAAGCAGTAGAAGGTAACTAGTCTTAGACATAATCCCAATGCTTAACATTCGAATGACCGTTGAACTCAATAGCAACACAATGTTCATTTCCTTAGCACTGTGAACGTGTTTTTCTTATACCTGTTTTCACAAAATATTTGTAATTTATTTGCTAAATGCGAAACCTCTTGCTACAAAATCCGCTTGAACTTCAACTTGGCTCCATGTGTTTTGTTTTAACATTTCTCTTAATTTGTTTTGTAATAATGTGGCGCTTTGTTCGCCCGTGCACGGACCCAGAAAAGCCGGAAAAAATGTTCCAAATACAAAAACAGTAAAACAAAAACAATATTTCTTTTCAGTTTCATTTTTGTGGAGATATTTCACTTTGGTCCTGTTTCTGCAACTGCTGCTGGTCCTTTCGCTACGGCGCCAGCGGAAATGAAAACTTAACGCTTATTTGAACCTTCAACAGTGCACATAAATCACCAGACTGACGCTACCTACCCAAACCTTCACCCTCAACCTCCAAGCTATCCCCTTTTACCTCACATTGCAATCCCAAAAGCAGCTTAAATGCCATTTTGTAGCCGTTTTTTGCCGTAGACTTATTTGTATCGCTCACTTCAAGTTTTCGCCAGTGTCTTTGCTATTCATAATTTTGTCTCTAAAATATTTGTTTTTCGAGGCATTATGCTGTGCATGTGTGTGTGAAAAGTATTTTCTTGAACTTCCTATCTGTCTCATTTTTCGAAGATATCTGGGTTGCCCCATTCATCCGTTTCCGATTCGCGCCGGAAGTGGCAGGCGCCTGTGTTGAGCACTTTCACTGATTACACTTGCCACACTTGTAGCTCATTTGTAATTTCAATTATTAACACAAATACAACCCTTAAAGCTGCAAGACACCATAGTGCTCCAACTTCGCATTGCAATAAAACATTTCGTGTTCAGTGAAGCTCTAGGCTATCAAATACCCACATCCGACATAGACCAAACTTAAAGTTGCTCTGTATTTTTTATTGCCTTTCTCAAAAATATCATACAGCAAGCCATTCCCCTAGGCGACTACCACACTTAACATCCGATTGCATTTAAACGCCTCCAGTTCCAACTGCTCCTCCCCCATTCGTCATTAAGGGAAGACTCCCGCCGTCTGCCCTTGATTGCTCCCTGCGAAATGAGTTCGTCTCGAGCGCTCAACATTTTCAAGCAATCTGAAATTTTTGCTCATTTTATTCAATTACACCTTTGGGTGTTGTAATATTGGACTCCTGGCGAAAAAAAAAATAACTAAAAGGAAATGAGAAGCTTGAAGTATTATCAGAATTAAAGACAATACAAGTAAATTTAGCTAGACAACTTTAAGAGGTTTGTAGCATCTAAGTAGCTCAACTGAGGGACATGTTTGTATAATATTTTTAAAAGCCACAGTGCTAAAAAAATAACCAACAAAACTATTTCGAAATTGTGAAACAAAATGTATGTTTATTCTAATGAAAATAAACTCTTAAGATACCCAAACTTTAAAGATACCTGCCTTCATATTCAGCAAAATCTTGAATAATAAGAAAATATATTAAAGATAGACAACCAATTATAATTTTTAATTCCGCTTTATTAGAACTACCGGCCATTACACAGTTCTTAAGACGCTTCTAACAAATATTTAATGGTAGTTATTATTTTCTTTAGTGTGCAAACTTAAACTCTTTGAAGCCCTTCCTTTGGTTTTATTAAAGCAAAATTGAAAAGAATAGGAAACAACAGATGAAAATGAAATTCACGCTTCTTTCTATTCAACATGGCTGCTAATTTGATGCAACAACATTGCAGAAACTCTTAAAAGGGCTGCAGTTTATTTGCAACTTGCCTTTGGGGTTAGCTTTAATTTCATGCTTACTTTAATGCGAACAAGGAACAATTTCATGTACTCCTACACCATCCCCAGATCTGTTGTCGTCGACGTCGGCATCCTCGTTGACTTTGTGCTGTAGTTAACGGCTTTGGCTTTGGGTCTGGCTTTTAGGGTGGCTTTGGCCGCAACCCGCGTGAGGTTAACTACTTTTCATGAGCTTAATTTTAAATTGAGGCTGCGGCAGCTTCATTTACTTTGTGCCTTCAACTTTGTTGCGCGCAACTTTTATGCGGACTATTTAGCAAAGTTGCTCTCTGTCTCTCTCTCACTCTCTGAGCGCCAGCCTCGCCGAAGTGGAAAACGGCTGGCGGACAGGGAAATAGATGAAAATTCTATTAAGCAGACACCAATCAACAGTGTTGCATCAAGGCAATAGGACCGGTTACAATCCCATTGACTTATTAAGCCAAATAATTGCTTATTTGCACAGCATGCCCAAGTCGGAGTCTAAAACGGAGTCAGAGACGAAGTCGAAGCATTTGCGATAGCAATTTGCACTCGGCGCGAAAAATGACCACACACGCCCACTTTTGGATGGGCGTAACAGCTGATAAACCATCCATGGCCAGTTGCCGACTCGAAACCAAAACCATTTGCCGAGAAACGCCTATCATCAAATCAAATGCATCTGTAATTAAAAAGTTTCCCCTTCGCCAGTTTAATTAAAGTTTTCTGGTCGCTCGTTGCGCTATTGCCATTGGAAAAGCCTTTGAAAAGCCTTCTATGCAACCAGTTGATGACTCTATTAAAGTGAACGGCTTGGATGCGATATCTATTCATCGATTTTAATGTTTGCTTAGCTCTTTTAATAACTTACTTGACGATACAGCAGCCAGATAAATTAATTGTGCGTAACTTTAAGGAGTTAAGTTTTAGCATCCAACGGTAGTTTAAATCAACTTTAAATAAATAAATAATTGATTAAGTAACTCTTTATTCATTTATACTAAGGTAAAACAGTATTTACTTCCTGTGGATTCTAAGCTAAAACCTAGAATTTTTATTTAAATAAACCGCAAACAATTTTGCAGCAAA
Organism: Drosophila acutilabella; assembly: GCA_035046005.1. Taxonomy (NCBI): domain Eukaryota; kingdom Metazoa; phylum Arthropoda; class Insecta; order Diptera; family Drosophilidae; genus Drosophila; species Drosophila acutilabella. Next base: position 4,862,855 of record JAWNOK010000024.1, on the reverse strand, counting down.
AGCTGTAGGAAATTCAAGCAACGTCATCATCAATATCAAACCTCATGCATTTTTTATTGCCTTATCATAATTACACATTTTGAGCTTTCAGAACACCGACAATTCAGAATAATCTAATTTCACAGCATGTTAAAACCATAGGCTATCTATGGATGCCAAAAATTCCTGGTCCAATAAAAGTTTTCATGCACCCTCAAAGGAAAATATCAAAAAATACAAAATAGGAAAGAGAAGAGAAAGGGGAAGCAGAAGAAGAGGAAGAGCCAGCGTTAAAAACCTCAATAAAATGTTGGACCTGAGCTCAGTTCGTGTTGCAACTCTTGCTCGTTCCAAAAGAGTTCAGTTTGGGTTTTAGAGCCTGATGCAATTTACTGTGTTTTGTTAAACGCTTCAACACGAAACTCTATGCTCAAAAGCATCCCATACACACACACTCACACACAGGGAGAGTTTGGGCCAACGGATATACAACTTAAAGGCACATCCGTTTCAGTCCAACGAGCTGGCCATAAACAAACTCAAAGCTCTTTAAAAGTAATTTTAGGGTACATTCGTTTGTGGTCTATAGATAAGAAAGATTATTAAATGGAAGCCTATTTTCACCATTTAATAAACTTAATTTATACATAAGGCTTACACCGTTACTTTAACACCTTTGAGCTTTCTTTGTAACTACCAAATTCTTAAGAAGTTATTATAGTTTTTTACATTTTTTTTAAATTTTCTCACGTACAGGGTATTCTCATTTTGTAACATTTCTATTGCCTCTTTTCAGTTGTTTTTGCTGCTGCTACGTCACACTGACTGGCCGTTCCTGGGCAACTATAAAACAATTTCGCATGTAGGGCGGTACGGGAAACTCATTCAACTCCAACTCGTTGGAAATAAAATGCTACTTTTGCATCGAGCTGGTCAAGCTTGCGGTTTGTCTATCTCCCCAAGTCCCTCTCCCTTTCTCCCCCTTAGTCCATTTCTCCACCTCTTTGGCTACTTGTCCATCTTCAGTCTTCACCTGCTCAACACCTGTGGACATGTGTGCATGTAATGGCTTGTATGTGCTGCATACTTTTGGCAAACTCTTGTGTTTCTTTTTTCCGTCTTGTTTGGCATGCTTTGCTCGCAACAATACAAATTTTTGTGGCTCGTTTCACAACAGTTTTTCACATTCTTTGAGGTGAAAAAAACACACACACAGAGAAGCACAGTAATATATATGCTTATACATCTTTATAACATGTTTGATAGTCAACATTAGCCAGGTCTTAAATCAATTATGGTCCACGCTTTAAGGTAACTCTACCAACAACAGACATTAAGTTTTTCAATTAAAATAACAATAAAGCTTTGGCATCGACATTATCTTTACTGGTTGCTTAGCACTCGCTAAACCGCTAGTGTCTCACAACCTTTGGCCATATTCGTCCTTCAAGCCAGTTTAGCGAGCCAGCCAGAGTTTGTCCCACACAATGGCAAATAATGGCCTCGTTATGTGGCTTCAACTCTTTGCCTCATTAAAAGGTGAACTTTGTCGCCAACCTTTCCACCTCTTCAACTCTCTCCCGGGGCGTGTCTGCCCTTGTGGTTGCGGTAAGGCCGCATCAGTGTTGCCATCTTTGAGTTGTGGTAAGTTAAGTTCTGTTTTGTTAAAGCCTGAAGGAGCGTCAACTTTTGTGGCTTTAATTAAACAACATACCGCAATGCCACAACCTTAAAGTGCTGACCACAAAACGTGTTGAATACCCTTGACTAAAAGGGTTTAGCAATGACTCTGGCATGCAGAAGTCTTCGTTATATTTGCATTTAATCACGATTTTAAGTAATTTTTTACTCAAATTTAATATATTTATTTTATGAGCTTTCTTAACTCTGCTAATCATCTAAAAACCAGAAACTGTAGAATCACATACTTAAAATTAAACAAGCAAAGGAACACCAATGAGTCCCAAGCATTTCTCATGTTCTGTTCCTTCCAATCAGTGTCAGCTAACATGTTTGACATTTGGCCCCGCTGCTAAGATCTTGTTAGACAAGCCAAACTACAAATTTTCCAAGTGTTTGCACTAAAAAGCAATTAAAATTTTACACGAACATTTTGCCCAAGACAATTATGAGGCCCCAGCCCAAGAGAGTGAATTCCCAAACAGTAGAACTGGCCAGATGCCACACACTAACAGAGACCGCCCGTCGCATACACATATGTATGTATGTATATGCAGGTATTATATGTATATATGTAACATATCTGGAAGGCATAACACCCCACAATTTCCACACATTTACGACTCACAATTTCAGCCAGGTGCAGTTTGGTCTAAACGAACAGGGCACAAATTTTAAAGCCGCAGACCACTAAAAAACGGCCAAAGAAAAGCCTTCGCTGCAAATTGAATTGTAACCAAAGTCGTGTCCGCATAAAAAAAACAGCAGGCAGAAGGAGCAGAGAATAGAGGCTATAAGCGAGCTGGAGGGGGGCGTTGTGTGGATGGGGCGTAGATGGCAGCGGCGAAACGAAGGCTTTATGTTATTGCTAAGCAAAGTCTGGCCGGCATGTCCGAGCCCATTAGTTGTAGCCAAGTTATGACTCTATTAAAAAAGCTACGCCTCGCTGCACTTGCCAATCCGAGTGTCGCCTGCAATGTGCTGCCAATTCGGTCAGTTGTGGGCCAAAACACTGTCTCTAATAAACACTGTCACATATACTATACAAAATGCCAATGCCTCGAGGTGGTTTCAATAACCAAATCCCGAGTAACTAGAGAAAATCTAATACAGGCTACCGAACATCATAATCTTAGATTAATAGTTAATTCATTGTTACTACGCCGCCGGGTAGAATTGAATTTCTGAATTGGTAGCATTAATTTGAGTTTATTACAGTTCCCACTGAGATGTTCCTGACTTGACATGGGTTTGTGGTCAACAAATTCTCAGCATACGTCAAGTATGACAACAAATTTGTAGCATACATTGTTATTTATGGTTACAGTTGTTAATCTATTGTCATTTTGGGTAGTTTCACATGGATTCTTATCACAGCAATACATCAAGTCTTGGAACATTGAGATGCCACCCTTCTCAACACTTTATCCAACAGTCAAGGACCAAGTTTGCAAAGACAGCCGAAAAATCGCAGGCAACTCATTAAAATACAAAGTAATTTTCCACACCATATCACCATGCATGACACATATATCAAAAATTTATGTGCGAACCGCCAAAAGTTTAAACAGAACACAACTGAGCAGAGCAAATTAAATACATTTTTGATTATGATTATGGCCATGGGGGATGGGGATGGAGCTGGAGCTAGGAGGGTGGGAGGTTTGTCCATTGGGGAGCTGGGTAACCCTAGTCAAAAAGCAAGTCAAGCTGAAAAACAGCTTCCCAACAACACTTGACACGCAAATTTCACTCTGTGTGTGTGTGTGTGTTTCTTTTGCCTCTTGACATCTTTTCACAGCAAGGCGCTTAGGTTCTACAAGGGGGAGTCGAAGACTATATATAGAGGCAGACATATGCAAAATATGAGTTGGGGTCACATTATGTGAGTCAAGTGATATAGGATAGAATGGCTATGCGACATGTGCCCAAATATTTGCACATCCCGTTTCAAAGCTGAACGGAAGCGTAGCATTTCATAACTTTCTCCCAAATTCTGACTCCAAAACCGACTCCGATTCCCTTTCTGATTACAATTTCAATTTGATTTCTTTCTCTGTTTTTTTTTCTGCTCTCCATTTTCATTATTAGTTAGATATCTTTTGGGTCTACTCACTCTATCCCTCCCTCTCCATTCCTCCCCAACTATCTTTATCATTCGCCTCAAATTTATTGTTCTCCTCTGCCTGCGACACTTTCTCGACAGCAGTAATGTCAGTTATGGTCACATTTTTTGACATTCATTGGCCTTTTTTTTATAATTTTTCTATACTTTTTTATTTTGCTTTCCAGGCGACAGGCGCCACTCAAATTTTAAATAGAAATGAGCGCATGAAGCGTGAAATTAAATTTGATAAATTCTATTTACGTTAAGCGAATGAAGATTTGTGTGCAATTTTGGACTTTCTGCTTTTTCTCATTTTTAGCTATGTCATTTTTGCTGCTCTTCTTCCTGGGTCACATTTTAAGTGTATCGAATGACTTTTTCACGCTCCGCTGTGCAGTATTTTCAGTGGGGTAAACCCAACTCGCAGGTCAAAAACGGGCTTTAGCTTAATGTGTGGGTCAGCTACAAAAAATACTTATATGGTTAAGGCTTTGAAGGTTCCGGCTTAAGATATGATTTCCAGCTGCTTAGCTTTCATACCTTTGGCTAAAATGGTATTAGCCTTAACAAGGAAATGGTTATGAATGTAAGAACGGATTTAGAACCGCGATAAAAAGCAAATCAATAAACTTTATCTATTAAAAGGGACATAAGGGTTACTGAAATCTTTAATCTGATAAGTTTCTGTCCCTTGTTATTATAAACTACTGTTCTTATATTATATTATATATTAAAATACATTTAAATTTTTCTTGTAAGTATATTTGGCAACTAAATTTCCTTTAAACCATTTGAAGCCCTCATTCATCATAACTATTTACATATCTGCACTTCTTTCAACCCATAATCACTTTGGTCATTAAAGCCCACGTCTGCGCTTAAATCTGCCTAGCAACAATAACATCAACAACAACAATAACAAATAGAAGAAACAGCACAATAACATCCACAATGACAACACTTCCAACACAAAATCCACGCCAAGTTGCACCCTGAAAGCTCCCATTGAGCTGTTTGGTCCCATCTCCCGGTACCCGTTATCCGCTCACCTCTTTTGCCGTCACAAGCAAGCCCCAGTGTCCAGATGTAGCCAAAAACAACAGCTGCCTTTTGCTATTGTTGCAAACTCGACTCTTGACGGACGAACAACAATAATAACAACAGCTGCCAAACAATTTGCCAGTGCAGTGCGACAAGCAATCGACGAACCCACACAAGAATCTACTGCTTCACCTACAGCCTCCCGCTCTATTCTCCCATCTCCCCATTGACTCTTAAGCCATCAAGTCCCCCAACTCCCCTGGGGTCAGCTCACAGAAGCGCTACATTTTGCGCTTTATGCACATTGTTTATGAATTTTCGCGCACAAAAGTTGCCTCGAATGTGGCTGTGACTGTAGCTGTTGTTGTTGTGGTTGTTGTTGCTGTTGCCTTGGCTAGCGATGGGCACTGCTTTGCGGTGCAGCTTGGTGGTGGTGAATTCAGTGCTGTGACTGCTGTGGCTGCCGCTGCTGTTGAATGGTTTTACGATTATTAACCCATAAAGTATTCATTGAAGTGAGCTGAGTGCTGCCTGGGCACACTTTGAGCGCTGCCACGCAAAAGTGCAATAACAAACAGCAACAAACGGAAGGTGTGGGCGGTGAGGGGAAAAGGGGGGATGAGCAAAGAGGTATAGGGTTGAAGGCGGTGCTTTAACCAAGCAGGTCTGCTACAAAAGCGCCACAAGTTGCAGTCAATCTTTCCATTTCCCGTGCATCCTTTTTTGCATTTTGGCTTGCTGTGAGTCATTTTTCGGCCTGACGGCCTCTTCAGTTGAGTGCCTTTCATTGGTTTTGCTGTTACGCAGCCCCTTTTATCTGCTGTCCCCTCTCTGTACCTCTCTCTTGCCCTGCTTGTCGCCACCTCTGCTGGTCTGCAACTTTTGTTGTATCCCCCTTTTGCTGGCGTCCCTTCGAGTGCCTTAATTTATGCAACTACAAGAGTGAATATTAAAAGTTTTCAATGTTTGTACCTTTTTGAGACGCCTCCTTTGACTTGGTCTTGAGGTCGCCTCTGCAGTCCACTGTCTCCTCAGCTGCTCGCCCACTCGTCTGCCTGATTATGATTACTTTTTGGCAAGCGCATTCTTAATGAACAGCAGCCCAAGTGCCAGCCAAGTTAATATGAAGCAGCCAAAACAGAATTCAAGATGAACTGCAGCTCGTTCTCTACAATCTTGCATATTTCACATAGTCTATAAGTGCTGCTGGTTCGGAATAGTTAAGCCAGCGAAACATTGGCTTATCATAAATCAAAGATTATTCTAGGGCTCAACTGAAAAGTAGGTTAATGGTAAAGTTTGATTAACGGTTTCAACTTGTCCAATGCAGCAACCGCTTGAAATTTGTGAGTTTATTTACGTTAGTCAGTCACAAAGAAATTTTAATTTAAATTAAATGTGTACTAAAATAATTTCTATATTTTTCATGAGCTTTTCACAAAAATATTATATAAACCACTTAAAAAAATAACTTTAAGCCCTGCTTTAAAGAAAAACGAATATCACTTTTCATATTTTGTTGTTTTATCCCTTCTTGCCCCACTTTAACACTTTCTCTGCACAGATCCAAGCAGCTAAAAGGTCTGTGTGTATCAAATTAATATTATACCAAAATGAGTTTTAAATATTTACAACGCGACCTCAAATTTGCCCTCTCACTTACACACTGGGACAACAGCAAAGCACACACAAATACACAAACAGACATACAGGTAGAGAACATTCGCATAAACTGCTGTTATATTGCAAAAGGCTTAACAAATATTTTCATATGCAGCCTTTGCACAGAGCACACACACACCCACTACAACAACTACACACATACTTACACCCACACCAAGTGCGAGACCCTTTGGGACGCAGTAGACGCCAAAAAAAAAAGGAAATAAGATGAAAATACTTAGTACGAGAAAAATGGGGGAAAACCCCAAAGAAAGCGGCAAACAAAAATGTATGAAATAATTTTACGGCAAGTGTATGCATGTGCGAATATTATGAGTTAGATCAAGGGGCCTGAGTAGGGGCTGAAGGGCGACTGTCTGCTCGTATATGTAGCTCACATACCTTCAGATGGAATAGGAGAAGAAAATAGGGAAAAGCAAAGGGGAAACAGAGTTTACATCTCGCTTGAATTAAAATGAATTTAAGTGGTTTGCTTTTGGCCAAACTTTTTTATAGTTAAGGAAATGTGCATAATAGTTAACAGTTATAGAGCGAACGATGAGTGAGCTGTTCATAGGAGAGGGGGGGTGGGTTTATGAGCTTAAATTTATATTAAGTGTGGCAAGTATGAAAATGTCTGTAAAGTTGCAACTGCATTTTTAATTAGGCGTACTAAATGAGAATGGAAAATGCGTGTCGACATCCAAGAACGGGAATACACCAAAGTGCTCTAATAAAATACAGAGTATAGGAGCATTAAAATCTCAAAAACGTACTTAACAAACAATATTCCAGACGCAGTTCTTTAACACTATATAAATTATGCTCTTAAATTTGATGTGTACTCTTAGACTCTTTTTTTATTAAAGATATTTATTTAACTAATACCGACTTTAAATTTAATTTTACCCATAACATAAACAAGCCAATGAAAATCAGAGAAAACCTTTTAAGGACAATTACTGCATTTCATTGAGCAAACCTTAACAAGCCAATTGCTGACATGAAGTCGGACTGAAACTGAAGTTTCTACTCACCCTAGGTGCATGGAGGTAACGTCAAATTACTCGGATTTGGATGGTTAAGAAAATATGCCTGGCAAAACAAACTCAATTGTCTGTTGAGCTTTATTTACTTGGATTCTGAGGATGTCGTTGAATGTTGTTGCATCTGCTGGTAATTACTGAGCAACGAGTCGTGTTCAAATGCACTGTCCGAGATATTCCGGGTCTCTACTCTCTGCTCCCTATTGCACAGGAGTTCCACTCAACGAACATGGCCAAGTCTGGGCAAACAATAGGCCCTGGCTAGAACATGCATGGCTCGTTGCTTGGACAAGGACAACGAGGAGCTGCTCTTGTTTAGTGCCAACACAATAAACTGCATCATGCTTGGCCAGGCACCGCGTACAAGTCTATGGCATGTTGTAGGTGTTCTTATCACATTTGAGTGTACCCAATCCCCAGCCACTCACCACTCGTAGCAAACCCTTCTGCTTCCTGCTAATAACTCAATCAGTGGCGCATTGCAGCTGCAACGAAGGACACCATTCATCATGTCCGAAAATATGAATCGCAGTTGCCGTTTGGTAACTGAGTTAAAGCGGAATCATCGCGATTATGTCACAGCAGCAGCAGCAAAAGCCCCAGCTTACAATTTATAATTGTCAAACGGAAACTTGCCAGACAAATGGATAGATATTCTACCAGCACTCTTCTTCTTCTGCAACTACTCTTCTTCTTCTACTGCTCCCATGTATGGAGATATGGTAAGGACGCTTCGGTTTGCATCTGCTTCCTGTTCGCCTTACACAAATTGAACTACCAACTGGCCTCATTGATTTATGGTCATGGGAAATTGACTTGTGATATATTGTTGGGACCTTGAAACGCATGCACTGCGAGAAATTTTAAGTTTTAATTGAAATAGCTTTAGTAAAATAGCTAAAGATCTATTTGATTTTGCTTAACATGTTTTTATTTGCATGTTTCTTAATTCCTCATTTAATTTGATGTGTACACTTGATGGAAATTTCTCGCAGTGTGTCACAAAGCGTCGCCGCGAAATTGAAAGCAGACGCATCTCATTTAAAATTCCATTTCGAAGGTGGCATAAATTAAGTGCATTCACAATCGCAATAATGCTATTAAATGAATTCCCTGTGCCCCTTTGCCCTTTACCCTTTGGCCTCTGTTGCCCAACAAACTGATCTGCTCGCTTGTCGGCCAGAACGCACTTAATGCCAACAGGGCTAAGAGCTGACTGAACACTGCTTTGCGGCAAATGAGAATAGCTTAATACGGCTTGACTACTTAGCCATGGCTTTGACATTTTAATACGTGAGTAGGATTTGCCGTGTATGTAGTGGGTTAGTGGCTAAGTAAATGCAGGGTTTAAAATTCGTTTTAAATATTAGAAAAGAAAGTTAAACAGGGTGAGACTAGAGAAAGAGCTTCAAAACTAAATTTAATATTTATAATCATAAAATGTCCTTTATGTGTTCTAGTTTTAAAAAGCCTTTTTTATTGATATTCTTGAAGACTACATCAACTTTTGAAAAGTTCTGAAAGGACACGCAGACACTTGGACATTTGTCATCAATGGCCTTGATAGGCATTTGGCCAAGTGTCAAGCCAATTTGGGACCTCCAGAAACACAAGCACGCACACATTTGAACACTGTTGTCAAAGACTTTCGTAATTCAAAGGACTTGACAACTTTGTCAAGTGACAGGACAAAGGACTTGTCGCCAAACGCTGCACATTCATCTTCGTCACGAAACTGGGGCCAAGTTTGCATTTAAATTGGTAATTAACGCAAAACGAAAACGAAAGTCGAGGACAAAAACGACAGACAATGTGCACAAAGCACAGAGATAGATTGAAAAGAGATAGCCAATGTGTCTATACAACCGAAAGAGACAGCACGAAGCGGAAACAACTTATTACGCAAAACGGAAACAATCAACTACACAAAAGATAACAAACGTGCTGGGCAGAGCATGAAGGATGTGAGTAAGCAATGATAAAGCAAACACCACAACCAAGGGAAGTGGAGATAGATGAGGCAAATGGAGATAGTGAAGTGGGCGTATGAGGATGAGGAAGAAGAGTACACATACACGAAGCAAAGCCCGCGAGCAAATATAAAGAAGCTCCTGCATTGAGCGCGAAATTGATTGCAAAGCCACACTACACAAGAGAGAGAGAGAGAGAGAGAAAGAGTGAGATAATGTCCTAGCGATGGAACCACGAACAGGAGCTAAACACTCGTTGAAAAAGTTTGCTAGCTCTGTACAGTATGCATTTCTGAGAAGACTAGAGATGGAACTGGGAAGAACAAGTAGAAGGGTACGAAAATTTGTTTCAAAAAGTAATTAAATACCTTTTAGAAGAAAAATGTATATTGTGTAAAATTAAAGAAAAAGTAGTGGTATTAAAAAGTATTTAAAATTAAATTTCTCTGAACTCCAATGGAGGCTTTTATTTGAAGGTAATCCCCAATTCACACTATTTAAAACTTCAAGCTAACTTAATGCAGTCACGACACGCTCTCAGCTCTGGCCAAAAATTCGTTGTAGATGGCAAGTGTCAGAAAAGTGTCAGACAAACGTAATGACAATAAAATTTATACCATTTCCCCTGAATGTAGCTGCTTCTTCTAACTTTGCGTTATCATTTCATTAAATCAGAAATGAACAAAAAAAAAAGGAAAAAGAATAATGACCAAAAGACAACGCTTCAAAGTTCATTGGGTTGAATGTTTTAGTTTTATTTTTCTCTCTTTTTGTCCTTCATTGAATGCTGCCAATTGAATGTGCATAAAGAGTGGTTGGCTTGGCAAATGCATACGAATATGAATGAACGAACGAGTGAACCGCAAGGTGAGTCAGTCAAAGGGAACAAACTAATCAAGCAGAGCGATGGAAAAGGGATATGTTGACAATGGGAACAGCACTATAGTTCTTTAACTGACAGCATGACTTTACTAACAAAGATGCAATTTACCTGATATCAATATCAATACCTAAACAGAAAAAAGCTAAGATAAAAATTCAAAAACATTAAAATAAAATTAACCAAGTCAAAAAAATTTGTATAAAATACTTTGATGTTTTATTGATTCTCTATTTAAAGTGTCCGTTAATAGTTTAAACAATTAAATATAAGATTTATGCTTGAAACTCAAAATCGAAGTCAATATCAATAACAGTAGAAAAGAATTTCATTTCTGTTTTAAATTGAGTCTCCATATACTGTCCATCAATCAATCAAAACGTGGGGCTGCCTAAAATGCATTTACACTGCACTACATAAACCACTTTAAACGGGGTCGACCACGTACATAAATAACTCACTTACAAACCTAATTACACTTAATATACTTTTATTGGCCCAACAAAAAGGCAACTAAACTGCTTTTCGCTATCGATATTGATCTCTGTGTTGGTTGTTGTTTCTGTGGTTGTTGTTGTTAATGTCGGTGTAGTTGTTATTGCCGTTGACATGCAGCAATTACAAGAGCAACAACGATGGCAACAAAATGCATCGACCACTGCCAACGGCAGCAGCAAAATTTATAGAAAAGTTGACAATTAGCGACGAGAAAAGAAAACCAAAGAACCCCCAGCAAATACTGTACTTCACAGACATTATGGCACCCACGCAAGTTTTGGAGAAGACTGGCGGGGAGCTGTAGCATGTCCAGAGTCCACGCCTCTGACCCTCAGAGCTAACCAAAACGGCTTCCAGTTGGAACCCAGGCGATAAACGACTTACAGCCAAGCTTGGACTAAAATTGTGAAATGGAGGCAAGTGGGAAGTGGAACTGTATGTGGCTCATGTAGTGACACATGGACGATTTAAAGAAGTTATTACAATAAAAATTATTACAGTATATTTAATTGTTTTTGTAACACAAGTTTATCTAGATTTATATAGGCTAAATATTCAGTTGAATTATTACTAAATATTGAGCTAGACTTCGTTGCACCTGTGGACTGTAAAAGACCCCATCTTTCTCAATACTAGTTTTGCAAAGATACCAAGATCATAGATTTTGAAAAATAGTCAAGTATTTTATATGGACAAAATCAAAGAAAATGGCAATACATCAAATTGAAGAATACCTTACGGACCGCTAAAAACAACCGCAATATACATAGCTTGAAGTATTTATAAATTAATTTAAACATCTGTTCTTAATAGGGCTTAAAATTTGTGCAAGCAGATTTCATTACAAAAACACTCAAAATTAAATCAACATTCAGTTTGATTCAAGAATATCATAGCATTCTAAAATAATAAAAGCCATAAAGTGAACTGTAAATAATAATAAACAACGGCAGGAATAAAATATAGTCTTATGTTTCATGTTTTCAATGTTTATTTAAGTTTAAAGTCACTTACCGTTCCATATTTTATGTTTAAACATCGTTGCGTGTGATCATAAGAGGGGACTGAAACGATAATGAAAATTTAAATTAAAAAATTAGTGCTAAAAATGTAATAATATAGTTTTGTGTTTCAAGTTTTCAATGTTCATTTAAGTTGAAAGGCACTTACCGTTCAATCTGTTCATGTTTCAACATCGTTGCATGGGATCATAAGACGGGACTGAAACGATATTGAAAAATTAAATTAATAACTTAGTGTAATGTAATGTAAAAATATTAAACTTTAAATTGTATTGCATGAAATAACTGAAAAGAAAAACCATATTAAATTTAAATTTGTTTCAAGCTTTTGGCTTAGTTAGATCTTTAAAACACTCACATCATAGTAATTTTCAATTTGTGTGCAATTTCATTGCGTTAAATATATTTGCAGAATTCAGTGATTTGTACACTGCAAGACACTTAATAGACTTCTCTTTATACACAGCACTTTATACTTCACTTTTACACTTCACCTTTATACACTACACACTGCCCTTTTCATGGGACTTTATCGCTGGACTTATTCTATGCACTATTTCGCTGGACTTTTTCACTTCACTTTTTTGCTGAACTTTCGACATCTTTACCTTTCACTTTTCACTTTTGGACTGCACTGATTCGCTGCATTTTACATTTCACTTTATCACTGAATTTTTTCGCTTTTCTTATGAATTTGCTGCATTCCAGTGGATTATTATTGGAGACAAATAAACAAAAAATAAAAAAATTGGGATTAGATATGGCGAAAACAATGCACTTTTTCGACTTTGCAGCATTCCAAAATTTTGCTGCTAATTATGACGCAGCCGATTATTATTGGAGAATAATACACAGAAAAAAATAATTGAGATTGGCTTTTGATATTATCATGACAACACTGCACTTTACTTTACTTTACTTTCACTTCACTTTTACATTGCATTTAACACTTCACTTATTCGCTGCCGTTTAACATCACTTTTTTGCTTGACTTATGACTTTGCTGCATTCTAGATTTTGACTGCCGACGCAGTAGATTATTATTGAAGACTAAAAAACAAAAAACAAAAAAAAATTTGTATAAGCTTTTGATACTTTCCACTGCGCTTATTCACTTTACTTTTCCTTTTGCGCTGCACTTATGCGCTGCACTTTTCACTACACTTTTATACTTTTATTGATTATGCTTATGCTGCTTGACACTATTGACTTGACAAAACATTATTTTCTAGCATACTTTCAGGCTGCTGGCTAAATCAAAATATATAGAATTTCGCTTTACACAATTTTCATTGTCTTGCTGCATCACAAAAGTGAAACACTCAGCCTGTTGAAATAGGCACACGCATTACACATTCGAAAAGCGAAAGAGCGGGTAGGCGAACGAAATTATAAGAGAAACGAACACGAAGCTGCGCATGCATTCTAACGCCAACGTAAGAGAGTATGCGTAAGAGTTTACAACAACATCGTTCACCGGCTAGGCGTGCAGAAAAAATCGACGCGCAAAAGGAATTGGCGATTAGCAATTATTGATTAAGAGAGCGATCGAACGACCAATGTAAGGGAGTACGCGTAAGAGTTTACAACAACATCGTTCACCGGCTTGGGCGTGCAGAAAAAACCGACGCTCAAAAGGTTAATTCCGATTAGCAATTATTGATGAAGAGAGCGATCGAACGACCAACGTAAGAGAGTACGCGTAAGAGTTTACAACAACATCGTTCACCGGCTTGGGCGTGCAGAAAAAAACGACGCTCAAAAGGAATTAACGATTAGCGATTATCGATGAAGAGAGCGACCGAACGACCAACGTAAGAAAGTATGCGTAAGAGTTTACAACAACATCGTTTACCGGCTAGGCATGCAGAAAAAAACGACGCGCAAAAGGAATAAACGATAAGCGATTATCGATAAAGAGAGAGCAACCGAAAGAAATTATAAGAGAAATGACGCGAATCTAGACATGCATATTGATGCATAAGTAAGACGGAGTGCATTAGAATTTATTACAACAATGCTTACCGGCGACGACAAATAGAGCAAAGACAGTGGCTTACAATAGAGTAATGCGCTGAATTCGGAATGTGAGCGAGTGAAAAAACATGGCGTAATCCGCAAAAGGTAAAACATAAAATTTTTAACTATTGATAATTCGATTAATTAATACATTTTAACATTAAATATTTAATGCATGTTATGCACGCGACACCGCTCTTTCATTTGACACATAATTTAAAACAATTGGACCGAATTTAACAACATTTTCAAGCACATAATGCGGAGCACTCATTCAAGCGTGCAGATTAAACCGATGCGCAAAAAGAACTAAACGATTTGCAATTATCGGTGGTGAAATTAATTTTGCTGAAAGCTTTCAATTTCGAACTGAGCTATAAGGAGTGAGCGAGCAAAACAATCCCGAAAATAGAAACGGGCACGACGCTGCGCATGCATTCTGATGCAGACGTTAGAGCGAGATCGTAAGAATTTACAGCAACAATGTTCACCGACTAAACACACAGATAAAACTGATGCGCAAAAGGAACTAAACAATTAGCGATTATCGATGGTAATGGATTATCGCCCTGAACGTTTTTACACTGAAAGCTTTTAAACTGAGCTTTGCGTAGATGAGCTTTTTGGCAACTGATGATCTTAATAAACAAAAGTTAACAACTAATTCCTTAGCAACAACAAGAAGACGCAATATCAATTAAAGTTAATTTAAATAAATAAAAACTTATGACTTTGTTTGTTAATACGTAGACGTTTACTTGCGTAATAATTATAAAGTATTTATCGATATTATGTATAATATTTTTAATAGAATTATTTAAAATCATCTTACATGATAAACGTTCATAAAAAATAAAATGATTTAGTCAGAAAACTTGAGGACTTCAGAACTTGGTTAAAAGTTGCCTTGTTGGCAGTTTGATTTGTGGCTACTTGTGCTAAAATGCACACAGTAACAGCGAGTAACAGAGACTGATAGAGTGAGAGGGTCAGAGGGAGCATGGACAAGTTATTAAACTCGCGTAAATCAATTTGAGCGCAAAAAAAAATAATTCGCGACACCGTCAGTTGTTCAGTCTGTCAGTTTGTCAAGTCGTTTTTGTCCACATTTTGTGTGGTAATTAATTATTTGATAAAAGTACAAGCATTAAGTCAATTAAAACTAAATTTATGCCAAACGTTATCTGATGGTGACAAAAGGCGTGATTTAAAGCGCGTTTAAAGCGTGTCTTGTTTTTCTTTAAAATAGTCAATAAATAAAACTCAAAATGTTTAAGGTGGGCGCTTGTTTGTTTGTTTGTGCAAAGTATGTAACAGGCAGAAGAAGGCGTGGCAAATCCCATAAAGTAATTACTTGTATATTCTTGATCAGCATCACAAGCCGAGTCAATGTAGCCGGGTCCTTTTGTCTGTCTGTACGTTAGTAAAGTAGCTTAATTGTTACAAGTTATATTTATTTCAATATTCAATCAATTGTTGAATTAAAACTTTAATAAACGTCTAAAAAAAAGGAGAGTCGCATTATATTTTTTTTTTTGGTTTATTTTTATTTATTTTTCCTTAGTTTTAGCTGCACTATTATCATAATAGTTTTAAACTCTATTAACAAACTCCTTTTAAATGTCATCAAGTATTTAACGTTACTGTAAATGCTTACAGTGAAAGTAAATTATTTTCACTAACTTAGTTGCACTTAAGTTTTCCCTGTGACTGCAATTCATTTGTCCGTAAATTACCAAAGGGCCAAGAATTAAATTTTAGTTTACATCTCTCGTAGCGAAAGTTTTCTAAATGTTGCTGCAAATTTGTTAACTGACATTTTGTGGTCAAGAAACAAACGCAGAAGACCGACAACACTTTGTGTACTTCTTCCAATTGGTTACAAAGCAAACGGAAACCCGTTTACAATGCACTGAAAGAAATTGTCATGTCTTAAAAGAAGTTAACTTTATATAATTTAAGAAGATTTAGAGGAGTTCATTGAGTGCAAGCAGTTGAAAAATGTATTGTTAATTGAATGGAAGACAAAGCTAGTGACAATGCTGACTTGTAAAATACGTAGAATATTTAAAAAAAATATATTTTTAATTTGTGTATCACCCTTTTTCGCTTAGTGTACCTTTGCTTTGTCTGTTGTGCGTAATTAAAACAGCAGCAGGAAGGGAGTCGGTTGGGGTCTAGAAACTTGTGGCACTTTCTATGCTAGCAGCTTTAAAGGTGAATACTTTGTAGCTCGCTTTGTTTGTAAGAGTGTTGACATTCTAGCTATTTTATTCTAGCAAGTTTTAAAATGAAAATTATATAAATTGTAATTTTCCATTAATCGATTTAATTTTTAAAATTACTAAGCTATTTATATTTGTAATTAAGGCTGGAATATAACAATTATCAGCCCCATTTAAATGATTCGAAAGTCTTAAATTATTTTTATAATTTATTTTTAATCAATTTTTATATCTATGTGTAATTCATTTGAAATTTTCGTAACTAAATCCAAACGAAATTTGAATATTATTTTTAGCCTTTTCAAGGCACATTTTGTACCTAAAAAAAACTCTGGCAACACTGTTAGGCCACCCAAAATTGAATCAGAAAATAAAATATTATATAGCATATTTCATGGCGTTTAACCGCAACCAAGCGACGCCGAATCTTGATGATGATGAATGTCAACGCCGCACAAAAGAAGTAATTTCGTATAAAAAACCGGCAAACACACACACAGTAACGAACTCCCCTACCAATACCGCCCCTACCCCTTGGCCGTGCATGAAGTGGGCGTGTCGCAGAGCCGTTACAACTGTTAATGACATTTACGAATGTTTGCGAGAGTCTAGAAGTTCCACATAATGCCAAAATAATGACGATGGCTGGACCCAGTCAACACCCCAACCCGCCAGCTCTCCCCTCACTACCCACCCCTCTGCTCCACCACTCCACACGCAATAGAAAAATGACGCGGAAACTGTCAAAAAATACAACAACAACAACAGGAAAATGGAAAAAAAATAAAAACCGCAGCCAAAGCCGCCGTTTTGTGGTTCACTTTACAAATGACCCACGGCGTTGATAATGAAACTCTACAAGCCTCTCCTCCCTTGCCACCCACTCCTATACAGTTCCACCCCCTATTTACTGCCCCGACAGCCACGCCCACTTGACGAAAATTATACAATAACGGCGTCAACATTAGCAAATTGTTGCCCTCTGCAGTCACCTAGCAGAGAAGTTTTTACTTTTGGCAGTTCACTTGATTCTTTAATGACCTTGATGTAGATCTAATGATAGCCGAACCACCGATTTCTGTTATTTAAAAACACTTATGGACACTTTAACAATTATTCAGCAATTTTATAAAACCTAAATACACAAAAAAAAACTTAGAAATTTTTAAAACCAGTTAAAAAGAAAACTAAAGTTAAATTAAATTCTGAGGTGTTTAAGTTTAACTAAATAAACACGGAAATATTTTATTTACATAGGCAGTCGTTCAAAATTCTTTCAACTACATAATAGCGCCATCTAACGGCTAAGAGCAACAAACAATAGCAAGACTGCGTTTGTAAATAGTACCAAGCAGTACACTGCTTGTAACACGCAAGCAGTCGTGCTTGTTTTAAGTAAACCAAGTGCAGTTTGCTTTAAGAAAGCAGTCACGAATATTATTCGAGAAAGCAGTGCTTTTAATTCGAAGTTTAAATTGAAGTGTTCGAACCGTCCTTATCATTAACCAGTTCGGTTAAAAAGAAACAAAGGTGTAACAATTTATTAGTTTGGCCTTACTTACTGAGGACAAAAGACAAGAAATAATATATTAAACTGTCAACTGACAATCAACGATTGACTAATTTCCTTCTGCCGACGAATTCAAATAGTTCGGCTACATAAAAATCGTCTATTGATTCATCGAACGTTTTCTGAAACGCTAAGCAAGAAGTAGGCCATGAGAACTGACTCACTGACTTTCAAAACTAAAAGCAAATTTAAGTGATCAAAGCAGGCCAAAATCATCATTCAAGTTGTGTGAGGTTTACAAACGTAGTCTCTTAATCAGTCGCTTCAATTCCTTGAACAGAGAACAACTAAAATAAATGTAAGAAAAATAATTTTATCGAAAAATCAGTATACAAATATTCAATTCGTTATAAGCCTTTTTTTTTTATTTCGAAAAATTGTCACTTTACAGAAATAGATTTCAATTCGATGTCTATTGAAGTCTTGTGGGATACACAATATTTATTGGTTTTTCATCTGATACGTAGAAGAATAAATTGGAATGTTTTCCAATTTAATAATTAATAATGGTGAGTTTTATCATATCTTACTGAAACTTTAATTCAGATGGTATATAATTGGATTTCTTTTTTTTTAGGTTCTTAAACAACAGAGGAACAGTCAGCGGCTATAAGAGTCGTCTCTACAATGAGGGGTCACATCCCTACCTATGGCCAATCAACTTGTTGATTTGAAATTTCGCCAGTCTTTGATCTACCTATGACCATAAAAACATTAATCGTCTCAATTTGGTTCATCAGGGTCTACGACAGATTCTTCATAGTCTACTGCAGATTCTTCTTGTTGGATTGAAATTTCCCCAGATTCAAACTGGGAAATTTGTCTTGCGAACAGACCTGAGTATTGTAGGCAAAACGGATTCGTTGCGAGCAGATCTGGATGCTTCGCCAGTCCTCGACAAGACCGAAATCTGACTTTTAAGCACATCCAGGAAATCGCCAGGTTCTATTCCATGGAGATACCAATAGAGAGGTCATTGACTACCTATGGCCATAACAACGTGGATCGCCTCAATTTGGTTTATCAGGTTCTTCGCAGATTCTTTTTGTTGAATTGCAATTTCGCCAGTCTTTGACCTACTTATGGCCATAAAAACAATCGTCTCCATTTGGTTATCCACATTCTCGGCAACCGTCTTTTCTTCATCAATTGAAATTTCGCAAGATTCGGATTTTTTGAGCACACCTATGAAACTCGCTGGCTTTTGTTCCATGGAGATACCAATAGAGATGTCATGGACTACCTATTCTTCTACCTCTCCATCCGATGTGTTGTTGGATTGAAATTTCGCCAGTTCTTGACAAGACCGAAATCTGACTTTTAAGCGCATCAAAAAAGCTCGGTGGCTTCTATTCCATGGAGAAAGAAGTTTGTTTTTTAGTTTTACAATGGAGCAATTTATATACTTCTTTAGATACATTATCAACCTCAATGTAATCATCTGTCATTACATCTGCTGGCACCAATAAATTCACCTTCTGAATGCCTGCTGCTTTCATAAGTTCTACGTCCTGCATAGTCACTAGAGCTTCAAGAAGAATGCATCTGATAAATAGGTTGCAGAATGGATAGTCCAATCTTTTCTGACATTGTTATAAGGCTAGCTTTGCTAGTTGTCTTACCTTATCAAGAGTGCTTTCTACATCAATGTAGTGGTCGGATACTAACATATATGTATCTGCTAGGTAATCAGTGATTCTCTGATAGTACATTGTGAGATGGCTTAGTACTATTTCGATGTCCTTTTAGTTCCGTCCTAGCGTTACAAAACTCAGTCACCATCTCGCCCAAATTCCTGGCTTGAAATTCCGTTTCAATCCCATTGCTTTAAAGTATTTGAAATCATGTAAAATCAAAATTATTGTTTATTTATTTACAAAAGTAATATTTTACTATTTTATTTTGTTGCTTTCTTTTTGTCTGTTTTAAAGGAAAATCTACAAATATTTTTTGTTTGTTTGTTGCTTTGTGTCGATCAACATTTCGAACAATTTCAATAATGTTGATACACAAATTTTAGTTGCACATTCTGTAGGACAACATAACGGCAAACCGAAGACTTATACACCAATCAATTTGGCTAAAATAAATAAACAAACGGGAAGCTGCATTGCACAATTTCTTATCAACATGCAAATTAAAAAATCAATTTTAAAAACAAAGTGAGTTTTGTGCTCAGATTTACTTAATAATCATTTCTTTTAAATTTAGTTAAAGTGTTTTATGTTTGTAAATTGTTAATGTGTTTTAGCCGCTGGCAGCTGTTTGCTTTTATTTATAATTGATATAGAGTTGCAGGTGTTTGCATGTAGTGCCCTGTTTGATTGGTGGCAAGTATCTTGGGTTGCTGCAGCACTTGGGGCACCAAGGAGCCAAGTAGCCAAGTAGCCAAGTAACTTGCTAATTTTCCTTCTCATTTATAATATATTTTTATATATATGTAATAATAATATGCCATATTGTATATAGTAATAATAATAATGTATATATATATACTATATATAATATATAATTTGCGTTTCTTTTTTGTTTTTTTTAATTTTATAAACAAATTTGTTTCGTATCATTAATTACAAACTACAATTCGCGTATGTATATTTTGTTGTTGTTTGTTGTTGTTTCTTTTCATAATTGTAATAGTTAATTATAATATTTGTTTTGTATTTTGTTAGATTTTTGCTTTCTTTCATCTTTTGTTGTTTGTTTTTGCGGCTTAAATACTTTGGGCTACGCATTCTCTTTAGGCGTGTTGTGTGTTTGTGTGTGTGCTATGAGTTGTCGATCGTCTGATCCATATATATATATATATATTCTATTGTATATACTAATTATGTACTGGCTGTATGTGTGTTTGTGTGTGTGTATATTCTAGTTGCTGGAAGTGGCTGTCGAAATGTCTATGGCCTCTGAACTGAACTATTTACTTATGGACTATGGAATTGCGCTAATTAAATGTCGTACAATAATTTCATAGCTGGAATTTCTTTTTTATAGTTATTGCTGTTTGTTGTTGTTGTTGTTCTTGTAATTCTTTGTGGGCTGCTGTGGGCGTGGCCGGGCATCACTTGGTAACACCAAAGACCAAACGCATTTAGCTAAATTTCTATCTCTTTCTTGCCTGCTGCTTAAATCTAATTCAATAATTGTTTAGCGCTGTCCTTATAATAATCAAACGATTCTATTTGAATCGCCTAAAGTAGTTGTATATATGTGTGTGTGTGTGTGTTTATATATAAATTTATTTAACAAACTACTAATTTTTAGGGCTTTATGCACGCTTTTCACTACCAAAAAACTACGCGTAGTATTTAATTTTAAGTATATTATATGTATATGTATATATATTTTGTTTATTTTGTAGTATTTCTTGTTATTTGTTAAATATGTTCTTGTTGTTTTGCGCTTTAGTCGCATTCTTGCTCCTCGTTTATGTTTAAAATTCCATTTTAACTTAATTGTTACACAAAAAATAATGTACAATAATAATAATAACTGATTTTCCGATTTATCATATTGCATAGCTCATGCAATTTGCATTCTTAAGTTGAAATTTTAATTTTTCCAAATTTATATATGCGTGTGTGTAAGTGTGTGTAAGTGTGTGTGTGTTAAGCAATTAAAATATCACCAATATTTTTGCTTTTTTCCTCATTTTGCTGCATTTCTGCCATTTTTCTCTTTATGTTTTACTCTTTTTTTTGTTCTTTTCTTTTGCTTTTTCTTTTACTTATTTTTTTCAATTGCGTTTATGTAAAAAATTAAATAAAATTAAATACAATATAAAATGTACAACTATGTTTGTGTTTTTGTTTTTGTTTTTCTCATTTTGTTAAAAAATTTGTTGTTGGTTCCATTTTGTATATTCTTTTTGTTAATTTTAATTATTTATATTTTGTTTATTTGTTTATCTCTTTGCTTAAGTAAAATGAAATCTTGGGCGGGCAGACACTGCGCTGGGCGTGGCCAATTGCATTAAGTACAAGTGCTTAAGTTCTGTATGTGTTCTGTGTGTGTATAAGTGTGTGTGCGAGTATATATTGTTGTTGTTGTTTCTGTTTCTTCTTTCTGCTTATAGGCTGCTTTTTATAGTTATTTGATTGGATCTGCTTGGATGTACATATACATATATGTACATACACAAATACATCGTTACATTTATTGATTGTTTTTAGTATTGGAATGTCTGCCGCCTGCCACGCCCAGCATCTGCCCACCTTGGACCGTTACTGCGCCGACAATCGAATCGGGCAGCTCTAGCGGCTAATAATACAGTGGAGTCCGAAATTATAGTACAACGAAACGAACTTAGCTTATAAATTCACACAATTAACAAACACGTGAATAAGGAAGGGGGAGGGCAGGGGTCGTGGAAGAGGGGGAGGGGCGATGGGTTTATAACAACAACAGGCAACAAAAAAATTTATAAAACGAACAGGCAACAATTGGTGGTGCTGGTGGCTTGGTATTAGTATTAGTATTGGTGTTGGGTTTGTCCTCTTTTGATCTTACTGCAAGATATCCTGTATGTTGAAATTATCATTATCCAGCGAATTGATCAGATCCTGCGTTGAGAAATTGCTATCTACTGGCAGATTGTCGAGGAATTCGAGACACAAATCATTCGAGTTGGCAACCACCGAGTTGATCGTTTGACTGATCGAATTGGCACTGGCAATTGTCGCCGAGCTGCCAACAACATTGCCACCGACACCAACACCAACACCAACACCGCCAGGACCGCCACCACCACCGCCTGGCTGTGGTCCACCATTGTTGTTGCTGGGCCCAGCACCGCCCGTTACACTCTGACTCATCTGCAGCATCTGTTGCTGTTGATGTGTTGTTGTTGTGCTGGTGCTTTGCACAAACTGTTGCTGTTGCATGGTCAATTGTTGCTGTGTTTGCGTCATGTGCATGCTGGTCATTTGCATCTGTGTGGCCATCATGCCACCACCGCCAGCTGTTGCCTGTTGCTGTTGCAACAATTGTTGCATCTGCATGTTGCTGCCAGCGCCGGGTCCCATATGTTGCTGCTGTTGTTGTTGCTGCTGCTGCTGCTGCTGTTGTCGCATCAACTGTTGCTGCATTTGCGCTGGCGTCAGTTGCATCTGCGGTCCATTTGGTCCGCTCATCATGCCACCACCGCCATTGGGTCCGTTGCCGGGTCCATTCGGCGCTCCATTGGGCATGAAGTTACCTACAATGTAACAATGAAGAGCATGAGTAAAGTAACTTGTTAGAGTACAATAATATACACTTACCGCCATTGAAGCCACCGGGTCCCTGTCGCATTGGCGCTCCAGGTCCTGGTCCACCGAATCCCATCTGTTGCTGCTGCTGTGTCATCATCATGTGTCGCCACTCCTGCTGTGATCCCATGGGCATGCCGTCGGGCGTGACCTGTACGTTGGGTGGACGCTGCTGTGGTCCGCCCATAGGTCCGCCTGCACCACCGCCACCATAGGGCCCGCCAGGTACGCCGCCCATGCCGCCGCGTGGACCAACGCCAGCAGCATGTTGCTGCTGCATGTACATGGCGGCATGCTGAGGACGCATCATTGGACCGGATGGTGGTATGGGCTGTTGTGTCATGCGACGCATTGCCGCCGCCTGCGCTGCGCTGTTGGGGAAACGGCCAACGCCACCGCCAACACCTCCAACACCAACACCACCGACACCGCCAACACCTCCCACACCAACACCACCGCCGCCCACTGTTTGCTGCATCATTTGTGCCTGCATCAGCTGCGCCTTGGTGGCATTGTATTCTGGTGGTGGTGGCCGTGCACCGGACATGTGTTGCTGCTGTTGTTGCTGCTGTTGTTGTTGCTGCTGCTGCTGTTGCATGGCCTGGGCACGCATCATTTGCTGCTGCTGCAGGAACTTGGCCTGATTAGCAGCTGCTGGTCCAGCGGGTCCACCATTGCCGCCCATCATCATTTGGGCATTGGGTGCACCGCCATTGGGATTCATTTGCATGGGATTCATGGGTCCAACGGGTCCGCCCATCTGCATGCCCGGCATGCCACCCATAGGTCCGCCCAGCTGATTCATTGCACCGTTGTTGGGTCCACCGCCAGCGTTGCCCACACCGACACCAGCACCGCCGCCAGCGCCTACAGGCACACCAACGCCCACACCCACACCCACACCAACTGGCGGCTGTTGCTGTTGTTGCATCAACGGCACATTGCCACCGGGTCCATTGGCATTGGCTGCTGCTTGTGCTTGAGCTGCTGCCGCCGCTGCTGCTGCTGCCGCTGCCTGCGCCTGCGTTTGACGCTGACGCATGTTGGGCGGTACCTGCTGCTGCTGTTGAGCGGCTGCCTGTTGCTGTTGTGCTGCAGCTGCTGCTGCTGCCGCTGCGGCAGCCTGTTGCTGCTGCGCCTGCTGTTGTTGCTGCTGTGTGAAGTTCATGCTTTGGCTTTGTGAGAGCGAGAAGCCGTCGGAGGGTACTGCAAATAGTAAAATCATTGAATTAACTAATTTGCTTAAGAGTTTCAAGTATTTGCTGCTTACCATTGGAATTGTTCATGTTTTGATTTGGTTGCTGTTGCTGTTGTTGCTGCGGTGCATTGGGTCCGCCTGCGTTGCCGTTATTGGCTGCTGTGTTGCCGCCGTGCGGCTGCTGCTGTTGTTGCTGTGGATTTGGCACGCCATTGCCACCGGGTTGCTGTTGTTGTTGTTGCTGCTGCTGCTGTTGTTGCTGTGCCGCCTGCTGTTGACTGAAGAAGACACCTTGTTGTGCGGCAACCGAAACGTTGCTCTTCATATCACTGCTCAAGTGCAAATGCTGACCAGCAGACACCTGGGAAGGAGAGAGGAAGAAAGGGGAAATTTAATTATAGTTCAATAACATTCAGTTCATTTAATGAAAGATATGTAAATATGGAAAGCTTGGAAAACTCTGCAGTTTGCTACAGTAGAAAGTGGGAGAATTGTTTCTATATTTCTATAAATATTTATTGAATTCTGTTAGCTTCTATACTTAACAGACACGAGTTAAATCAAGTCTCACCTACGTTGATACTCCCAACATAAAGTTTTCATTTTCTATACAGTTCCTATATTAAATCTGCAGCTTTTGGCGTCTGTATTTGATAATATTCACATCTTGCCACTTGTCTTCTTATCTGCTCATCTAATTGCTGGGTAAGCCGACAGATTTCACACTATACCGATCTACCTCTTGGTTTCCCCTGTTGGTTACCACTGCCACAAAGTCAAAGATTTGCAGGCTAATGCCTGGACAGTGAGGGAAAGAGACAGCGTGTCTCTAGCAGCAAGAGTCTCTGGCAAATGGCAGACTCTCAACTCCATTTACAGCTGTCTTATTTGCTGTCAGCCTCGATGCGACTGTCTGCAGCAGACACAAGGTGGGGTTAAGAGGGTGTGTGGGTGTGTGTGGGTGTCTGTAGGTGTGTAGGTGTAGCTGTGTGTTTGTTAGGTAGACATTGAGTCGGCATTTGGTGTCTGTCGTTGCTTTTGAAGCTTATTATCGCCGCAACTGCAATCGCATCCGCATTCGCCTCCGTGTCGCATTTATGTCTGCCCAAGACACACAAGGGGAGACAGAGAGAGAGGAAGGGGACAGAGACAGAGCGAGTAAGCAACACAATATTGAGGCATAAATCTTTTGGCATTTTTTCATAGTCTACTTTGGGGGGCAAAGAGCATAACTTCACATCTTCTGCTTCTCCAGCTCCTGTTTCTCCACCCCAATTCATATTTGCAATTTATTTGTTATTGTAACGAATGCTCGCATGTTACATGGGGTGGGGTGGGGGTTAGTTGGTGCTTGGAGTTGCCACCTCGTTTACATTTCAATGTCATGTCCGTGCTCGCTGATGTGTGAGCCTGAAACTAAAAGGAAATCGTTTGTCCCTGGCCAGCGCAGTGGCACCTTGTTGCGATCCATGTCCTCGTCTACCACAGGACAACCTCGTCCTCGTCCCCGTCCTTGTCCGTTGGCGAGTCCTCGTCATTGTCGACTCTAGACTCAACTTGGCGCGTTGCAAAAGCCAATAAATCTTGGCGACACGACTTCAGTGTCAAGACGTCGACGTCGACGTCAACGCCGGCGTCAACGTTAACGTCAGCGCCACCGTCACTGTTGCGGCATCCCGAGTAGCAAACTAAGCAACTTTGTGGTGACTTTTGATACCCAGTGAATGGATAGTTTATAGGGAGTACTGATTTTAGGGTTAAACTGCGATCTTTAGAGAATTATTATTCAAAATCTCTGAATTAATTTATACTAGACTCGTTTTAAACTATAGTTTAATTACCCAATAAAATCAAGAGAAACCTTGGTTTTATATTGATTAAGTCCCTGTTAAGATTGTCTCTTTTTGGATTGTCTGTGTAAGAACGACTCAAAGTCTACATTTTATTTGATGCCTATACAAGTTTAAATAAAGTAGAGTATCTCTTAGTCCGCTTACTCTCTCTCTCTCTCTCTCTCATACTCTATTTCTGTATCTCTCATTCTACTTTTCACTCCTTTCTACTCTTCCCAAAAGCTTTCTCGCTTGTTTGCTGCCGCTGCTGTTGTTGTAATTGCTTGTTGGTTTAATTTATTGCGTTTTTGTGGCGCACACACTCGCACACACAGACACGCACACACGCACACACGCACACGTGTGTGGCATAAAGTACACTGATTAAAAGTCATGGACTCGTTGGGCTAATTGAAGTTTAGTGCCACAGCGGACACAACGCGGATGCAAAGTGTTGCCATTGACCTGCCATAAACCTCGTGGCCCCCCAACTTTACACAGACACGCCCACTGTCCACCTACTGTCCTGTAAAAGGGACGTTTCATAAATCATTTGCATGTCGCTGGCACTGTTGTGAGACGCATTCGGGATGCAGCCAATGGCAAGTTCTATTGTAGTGCAACACCTGCAATTTGTGAGATACGCGGAGTGACAGAAAAGGATTTGCAAATGGAAAAAAGTGGCAGTGACTAGAAGAAACATTGATGTGGATGGCAGTTGAAATATGTTTTTGAACTGCTGAACTAGAAGGTCTAAAAATCTCATGGAAATCAAGGCGATCAAAGGCTAGAAAAGAAGTTGGAAGCATTTAGGTCGTGACAGTAAGCCGAAATGCTTTTAGTCTAAAAAGCATTCAGTCAAAAGCTTTTTAAAAACTCTAGTTAATTGTCGCACTGAAATTTGAATAGCGCCAGCAGTTAACTAAATTCCCCAGGGTAAGAAAAGCCAAGGAAAATGAAAGTGAATGTGGAAAAGGCCGTGTACATATGTGGGCTGACAGCATGAATAAATTGTTATACATAGAGATGAAAAGAGTCATCGATTTAATCAGTAATTCATTAAGTGACTGCAAAGACATTTTCCAAGTAAATTCCTTTTGATATGCAAGCCATTTTGGTAGAGCTGTGGAAATCCTTTTGTAAGGACTCTATAACTAAGTCATTGGGCAAACATTGGGAGTGGGACAAAAGGTTGGTAGGTAGTATGTAGGTGTGTGGGGGTGCAGGTGTATAGGTGAGCCAAGCAACGACTTCATAAAACAAATCATTACAGCAGCTTTCATAAAAGGGCAAACACGGTACTCACAGCCATTTCAGCCAACTTGCCAGCGAGTGGGCAACGAATACATACATAAAATATCAATAAAAAAAGTTTAAAGGTAACTGAGACGGCGATGTAACCACGACAGGAGACCGGAAGTTGGGCAGGCAGGGAGGTGGGGAGGTGGGGGGAGTACAAGTCTTGTGCTCTCTTTTCACTGTAAGCCGTGCGCGTAAATCCTTCGCTATTACCCCAGCGTTGCCATATTGATTGCGCTGGAGACAAACCGGGCAACCCATACACACACACTAGGCACACACACACAGGCACACACAGGCACTCGTAAGCAGGAAATGCGCATTTGACAAGCCAAAAAGATTGTCGCATGCCCCACGCGTTGCGCCGACGTCGCTGTCGCCGTCAAGGGAATGATATTTGAACAGAGGGCAACTTGAATGCTGGTCAAAGAGAGAGCGAGAGAGAAAGGGCGAGTGGGGAAAGTAAAAAAGGGACTGGGGGCGAGGCTGTGAAGCTGCCGCCTTGCATATAGACTTGACAATGATATATGTGACTATGCCACAATGTGTGTTGGCTGCTGTGTGTGTGTGTGACATGTGTGTGCGTAGAGATGGAGGAGGTAGATGTGCTCTACAAAAAAAGAAAATAAAACTTCAACTGAGCCTCGGGGGCTGTTTCTTCTTCTGCTTATTCATCTACTGCTTATTGGCCTCCACTCCATAGTTGAAAACTGAGAACACAACTGTACCACAAATCAGCACAAATAACCAAAATGAGACAAACTTGTTGCCATCCACTTAAAATAATTGAAAGACTAGCTAAAAACAATAAGCAGTGAATGAAAAGCAAAAGAATGTTAAGGTACAACAACTGTTAATGCGCTGTTAACAGCAAGAGCTACACTAACAGTCCTTAAACATAGCATAAAAGATTAACATAAGCAGACAGTAACAGTTTCAAAGCTAACAGGCCACTGTTAAGCCAAGTAACACGACTAGCTTAACAGGTGCTGTTAAAAACTGAATGGATTTAAATTTAAAATGCGTAACAAAATAGATGTAAGTACTAAATAATTTTAAATAAGTTTTAGCAACTTGTGCTTAGAAAGTTTGTGATCAATTGCATTTCAGCCGGAACTAAGAGCGATGGGGCACCCTAAAAAGCAGACTATGTTATGCAGAGTGGAAAGGAGGAAAAGCGAATGAAGAAAGGGAAAATGAAAACGATAATTGAAGTTTCTTGAAGAGCAACAACTGAAGCAACAGCCACCCACACATCGAACTGCACTTGGCAGCGACCCAGCAGCAAAAAAGAGTCAATGAAATTAGCAAAAGCACACGCCCCTTCAAACGCCCATACTCCGCCCAACTTCCGCCCTAAACCGGCTCCCTTCGCGCCTATGTAGAAGGACGCGACAGCCCCGCAACCCGAAGTGTCTGTCGTCTGTTTTCTGCTGCGAGTTCGAATTTTCTTCTCTTTTTTTTTTGGTTGGCACGGAAGCCAAAAAATCCAAATGAAGCCAAGAGAATGTGTCGTCCTGGGCAGGAAAAGCTAGTGTGCTGCAGGGAGCTTACTAGAGAGAGAGAGGAAGGGAAACGGGGCAACTGTCATTGGATATTTGTGTGACATAAACTAGCTCCGCTGCTTCATACTCATACTTCACATACTAGTGCTCTCGAGGTGCTCGCGTTATTAAATGAATTTACAAAAGAGACAGGGAGAGACAGAGAGAGAGGGAGAGCGATGCGCTGAAAAATCTCATTTGGCGGCGCGTTAAAGCACAGCAAATTTGATTTTTAATTGATGAAACTGAAATATAGGGAGTCTGGAAAGCTAAGCAACTTAATAAAACTCAAAATTTAACGCGATTATTAAAATTTACTTAAAAATGTATTTATAGCAGTTTTAAAAGCAACCAAATAATGAGTAACTAAATCGAATTAGCAGCTTTATTATGAAGTTCTTATGAGAAACAGACTTTAAATATTTTAGAACAGCTTGTTTTGAAAGATTTCTATGCCAAAATGGAATTTTGAAGCTCTGAAATCCAATCAACTTCAACGTGCTTTGTGCTAGCAACAGAACTTGGATTTGGATTAACAAGTTAACTATGATTATGTCGAAACAGCAGCTCATTTCAAATCTCACGGGTAACGACAACTTTCACCGCCTCTCGACAACATCATCAACGGTGGCAGCAACAACAACAGCAACAACAACAACAACAATATTAGCTTTGTTGCAAGCATATCATCAGGCAACTTTCCACGTAGCGGTGAGTGCCCCAAAGGATTCAAGTTGCAGGCTCGAGGGTAAACGTCAATATGTGTGCAACACGCACGCGAAAGAGATGCAGCTACAGTCGGAACAAGGGCAAGAGCAGGAGGCAAAGAGTGTAGAGTGAAAGAGAGAGAGAGAGAGAGAGAGAGAGAGCTGATGTGTGTGTGTTAAAACTTTTGAAACAGTTGCAGTTAGCACACAATGCGAAAAGGGGGAAGTGCCCCAACAGTACAGAGAGACACAAAGAGGTTCCAATCTCAGTTGCCATGCCCAGCCGCCCACTGTGTGTGTGTATGTGCGTGTGTGTGTGTGTGCTGCAGTATGTCAATGATCATAAATTAAACTTGCAATAATTATAAATTAAATTTTGGCATAAATGGGCATGAGAGCGTCATATGTAAACTGTGTGGAGGATAGGGGATGTGGAGGGGAGAGAAGCGGAAACTTGGAGCAAAAAAGGGGCGCAAAGAGAAGAAGCAGAGGCAAAGCAGCACAAAACATGCAACTACCCAAATGAACTGCACTAAATCACAGAGTATAGCCTCGATATATATGCACACATATGTATAAATATATATAAGTGTGCGTAAGAGAGACAGGAAGAGAGAAGGGAAAGAGTGAGTGTGTGTGCCTGTGTTTGTAGTGTTGGGGAATTGTCCAGTTAAATCATTTGGGCCGCTTTGTGGGGCGTGCACTGTATTCGATTTGTAACTTTGTTGGTTTAATTTAAGGTTCTGATGCGAAGCACTGAACAACAGTACACACACAGTACACAGAGTACACCCACTCACACACATTTACACTCTACACACACCTGCTCAATTTATGAATGCATTTTAATGGATCGCTTGTCAAAGTTAATGGGCTTGGCAATAGCGTAACGCACAAGTTGCAAATGACACTGCCAAAAGCTCTTGATAACAGCCAGAAAGCTTCACATAAAAGCTCGCAAAAAGCTCTTACTAAAACCTAACACAATCCCTACTTTATATAGACAAACGTTGCTTTGATTTTAAGCCATAAAATAAATTTAATTCGTTTAATTGCAAGTTTAAAAAGTTAAGTGACTTTTCTGCTGTCTATGCTGCGACTTTTTCTTAATCACTTCCTTGTTGGCAGCTTAATGAGCTTAGAATTATATATAATTGGTCATTGCAATTTATGCCTAATTGGCGAATTCTCATTATATTTATTGCGTGAGATACAATATCAACAGAATATTATTATTTATATTCTCATATTTTTTTTTTCAATAATTTTTCGCAATGATTGCGAATTGATAATGAGAATCGACAGCAATTTGGCTTGGCTAATTGGTTTATGGCATCATCGGAATTATTATTATGTGGATGATATGACGACTTCCTCACAAAACGTTCAATCTCCAAGAATCTCATCTCTCTCGTGTTAAAAGCATTCGCTCATGTCTATAACGAGGCACTTATCGTTTGCTATCTCTCAGTCTCTCTCAGTCTGTCTCTCTCTGTGTCTTTGCTTTGATAAGGCAACGATAATGGCAGAAAATCAGCAGCAGCAGCAACGGCTACAGATGAATAAGTAGAAGCTGTGAGTCAGAGCATAAGTATCTGATAGATAAAACAGCTGCATGGCAACATCGCAAAAGGAAAACAAAACAAAACAAAGCAAAGCAGAAGAGAAGACGAAAAAGACGACGCAACGGCGACGAATTCAAATCAAAATAGCAATGAGAAGAATTCTACTTTAGCGACTCACTCACAGCTGTGAAAGACTCATAGTTGCAGTGGCTACACAGCAACAACAACAGCAACAAAACATCTGCCAGCTACAATTTATGCCGAAAAACGCTAGAGAAACGCGCGCGACACGCGCTCGCTGTGACTCACAACGCGGTTTTTGATTCGCCAAGAAAACAGCTTCGCGATATTAAAATGCCACAGAGTACGTGCCAAGTGCCGAGCAAACTGAATATGTAGGTGAAAGAGGTAGTTGGAAGTGAGCATTGATAGACTGCATGGAAATTGTAGAGTTTTCTTGCGATAGGAGGGCAGTTAGGTGGAAATGGGCAAAATACCCAAACTATTTGTCACTCAAGTTGCATCCTAATGTGAAAAGAACTCCAAGAAAATTGCATTCAAGCAGCAGTAGAAGAAAAAGGGGATGGAGACTTATTTACGCATTTGGTAGCTTGTAAAACAATGTAAAAGTGCAATAAAATAAGAGGGTAAGGGGTATAAGAAGAGGGAAGTAATTTAGACAGAGAGAGAGAGGGGGCGAAGTAAATTATTACTTTAATTAAAAAAAAATCCAGTTTTAATTCTATTATCAACTTAGAACTACAATACTATATAATTCGTGTAAATCTGCTCTAAATAACACTAAGCTAATGTAGTACTAACTGTTTATAAACAATAATAATTATTAGATCGCATGATTTTCCTACAAACTATTTCAGCTGGAATTTTGTTGGCATTTTTTTCAGTTGCATTTCAATTTGGACTCGTCTGAAATGTTGAACAATCATTAACGTTATTTGCACACACTTTTCCGCACAGTCAAAATCGTGCAAATGATATACACACAGTAAAATTTATTGCAAATTGTGCAAAATGAGATACCTACTGCTCCCCAGCCCCCCTACCACCAACTTTCCCCCACCACAGTGACCTGAAAAAGTCCCTTTCCTCGCATTTCAGCACTCAACTCAACTCGACTCGAAACTCATCAGAAATTCAACTGACCAACAAATGAATTGAAATTTTGCCTTTGGCTTCAACAAATTTGGCGAAAATTTCCCATTGATTTGCACTAAATGCAAATGACTTGACTATTTTGATGATAGCATAAAAAGGGGGCGTAACCCATGCAACAAAGCTGCGTGCTAAAAACCGAATCGAGAATCTGCCAAATCGCTAAGCATAAAAATTCATTGGGCTAAAAAATATATATAAAACCGGAAAAAATTAAAATAAACCAACCAAACAAATGGCAAATCGTTAAAGTTAATTACTTAATTTATTTGCCCAAACCGCAGCAACAGCAGCAGCTGACAATGGAAAAGGGACCGTCGTTGTTGCTGTTGTTGTTGTTACTGCTGATGCATTAAAATAATAAGCAATTAATAATAATAAAAGCAAACAAAACATTTGGCAAGCCACAAAATGCGGCAACTAAACAAAAACATGGCTAAAAAATAGGGAAAGAAAATAAAGCAGGTTAATACAATTTAAGCTCCAAAGCGTAGCAGTATTTTTAAATGGTTACAGATACCCTGTACAATTTTGAACAGACAGATGAGTCTAGAGCCCTGACTTCTACTAGTTTGCAGTTCACACTGATCAGTTGAATTGATTACCTTCAGAGCGTTATAAAGCAACTCCCATTTTATTTATATATATTGACAGCTTGTTTGTTTAGATACCCTTACTTGACACCCCCCTGGTTAGGGTATCTAATAGTTGTTGCCTCTCGCACTCTCACTCGTGTCGTCCATTTACATTTTCAATTACTTTGCGCAAGGACTTTGAAGTGACGAGCCTCAGACACGCAAACTGCTGTCTCTCTACCTTCTTGTCTCTCTCTCTCTCTCTCTATCTCTTTGCCTAACCGCTTTACTTGCGCCCTTTCTAAGCGGCCACGCCTTGTTTGTTGTGGGCCATCTTGTTAGCTAGTTTAATGTTTTGGCAACAGTCTTGTCTATTGTACGCAATGTTGCTGCCTTTTGCAAAGATCAAAAGTGCGACAGACAATATAAAATTACACATACGCCAGGTTGGTCAGGTGCCTTTTTGTTGTGGTTATACTAAAGCCTCTATGTCTCTCTGTGTGTGTGTGTGTGAGTGCGTGTGTGTGTTACTTTATGTTGTTGTGCTTTTTGTACGTCCTTTTACATATTTTTAATTACAGGCTTTTCCACGTTGTCCTTGTCACATGTGTGTGTGTGTGTGCAAAAGTCTTTTTTTCGCGCCCTCGTTTTCTGTTTTCTAATTTCCGTTTCACATTTTGCATTTTACATATTTTTTGCGCTTGCCATTTTATTGCAATTGAAATTGAGTGGCTTACTTTTAAATATTTTGCCATATGTCTAAATAACGTGATTAACAGTTGAGTGGGTGGAGTTGTGGGGGGAAGGAGTGTAAAGTACTTTTCATCAGTAAGTGAATTCTCGTCTCGTTTATATTGATTTTCTTGGTGACATTATTGCAGTCGACGCTCAACTCAACTCCTTGAACTATTTTTAAACTGTGCTTGATTGTGTTTTTAATGACGTCACAACTTCACATGACTTCAACAAAGCCATACAAGCTAGTGACGAAAGTACATTTAACTCTTTGCGGGACATAAGCACTACAAGCACACAACTATAATGGTTGAGCATTAATATTTATGATCGAGTAAAAGGTTTTCGATATGAGCACATCCTGCAGCATAAAATAAAGAATTCCTAATACTATTTTACTATAAAAAGCATAAGAAACAGTTGATTATAAATAAGTCATCGAAAAATACCTGAATATGTTCTACTTAATCGCCTAATCAGTCTAAAAAGATATGAGATTAGTCTGTCAGTTTGTAACTCTTTTATTTCATGCTTTGTTTTATAATTTCGCTCTGTGCGTGATTATAATTCTAGGGCAATAAAACAAGGCAAATGTAAGTAAACAAAATGTATATATAAAAATCTATACACACACTTGGACACAGTTTGGCACAGCCCCCGCCCAGCTCCTGGCCCTCCCCTGCCTTACCAATTGTTGTTGAAAAAGTAATTAATTTGATAAAGTGACTAAGGGCCAAAATGTTTTGGGCCAAAGTGGGTGGCCCAAGGTGTCGTTAGGTGGTAGATTCAAGTAAATGAGTAGAGTGTGGGTGTAGGGGCTGATGTAGGGGCCGCGTGCTGTAGGGGTATTGGGCCGTGCAGGTCAGACATATTTATGGCCAAATATACAGCAACAGATTGTGCGTCCTGCGGTAGCAGTTAATGAAATGAGCTTTGCTGTTTTGTCACGGCTGGCAAATGTTGCGTATACGCAACATGCGGTGTTTAAAGTGTTCTTTAATGTTGCATATGTATATACTTGTTGTTGTTGCTGTTGTTGCTGTCGTTGGCTCGCTTGTTTGCTCACTTGTTTGTTGTGCTGTATGTTGGTAAGTGTACAATTCTGTGAGAACACACAGTAACAAATTTTAATGGAATATCAAATGTTGTAGGTTTGCCATGTTTATATGAGAATGCTGGTTACCCTTTTCTACACTCAGTCTGTCTCTATCTCTCTCTTCAGCTCTGTGTTTCCATGGCTCTGTGTAACAATTTGCACTTGACCAAATGTTTAACTCGTTCGTCTGCCTTTGACAGTTGCATAGAATGAAATGATTTTTATTATTTGCATGTTTCTCACACACATACACTCACACATTTTATATGAATTTCCGTCTGGAGTAGCATGAAATTTAAACAAATTGTGCAAACACTTTTTGATATAGAAGTAGTAACTCATCTTAGTCTCTATACACTCGTATCTAGTATTTTGCAACTCTTTTGCCTTTGGTCTCTTGCTCTTTTGGCCTTTTATTTGGCCAAAATAAATAAAAACTAATTTGAATATTCAACTGCAGTCGGTGATAACAAACTTTGAGTTGGCCTAAACAAATGCGGCTGCAAGTTAAGCCCAACTGACTTGAGACAAGCACAAAAAAAAGTATAAAAACAAAAAAATATGAGTAGCAAGAGAGTAGATAGTAGTCGACATGCAGATACCCTGGAGCGACTTTAAAAAAAATTTAGTTTAATTTATTAAGAAGCTGTTCAGTGTCCAACTTTTAATTACTTATAAATTTCGTTTGTAAGGCAGCTACTTAAACCATTTGAGCTTATTTTAGTGTTAAGCTTGCTTTACAGGGTATGTCATAAAAAAGCAACACACACACATATACACACTTATATAATCATATGAAACTCTGGAAAAACTGGCAAAACATTTTGTAAATCTTTTGGCAAACGACTCGAGCTCAAGTTGAAATCGCTTTTTATGCCTGGCAGCCTATAAATATGCGACGTGAGCTGTTTGCACAACACACACACACACACACATAGAAACCACTACACACACAGGCAGAGGAAGAAGACTTGCAGAGATGCGCGTAGCAAAAAGTGTTGCATACTTTGCCGCGTCCGCAAAGTGTCCGTCGCGACGATTTGTCTGTTTGTGTTCGACTCTGGCCAGATTAGAAAAATTAAACTCAGCTCAGATAAGAGCAGAAGAACAGCAAGAATAGAAGGAGAGAATAGAGAGAATAGAGGAGAGTGTAAAAAGCCAAACAAAATGGTGGCAAGAAATTATAGAAAGTAAAATGTAAAAACCAGAACATTTTACTTGCAAGCAAAAGTTTCATTCATTTCAAATAATATCCATTAAAATAGATTAAAAACTGAAATATTTATATATGGATATGTATGTATAAGTGGGTAGATCTCTCTGTGCCTGTGTGAGGGGAAGAACGCGATGAATATGTATGGATAATTCCCAAAGGGCCCTCAGGGCTTTGGGCTTGGGGGGAGTTGCCACCTCGAGAAGGTGAAAGTATTAAAAGTACTTGCCACTTGCCACGCTTCATGTTCAACGACGCAGACGTCGACGATGCTGCGTTGTTATATGAAGCAGATTACATGGTATAATAATCACTACGACGATGAGAACTTAACACACACACACCCACAGCCACACACAAGCCAGGCGATAGATAAATGCGGCAACTTGGGGTTAAGCTCACGCGCAAATATTAAATTTTATGCCACAGCGAATGAAGTAAACGGAAAATGTAGCAAAACAGTTTCTAATACACACACAAACACACGTTTTATAGCTCAACGATGTCCAGGTGTTAGTCTAAACCCCGCAGGGAAAATAGCAAAAGGCAAATTAAAGTCAAATAACTGACAACGCTGGCAGTTAACTAATTCAAAGCTATTAATAATATAAAAAACAATTACGTACAAGATTTAAGCTAGATTTAAGCTTAACAGATAGTTAGTTACAGCTATAGATAAAATATATTTAACGCTCTTTCACACATACAGCTTTCAACAAGCCGCTGGCAACGGCATCAACGCGGTGGCAACACCTGCCGAAAATTGATTGAAACGCAGCGAAACTGATGAAAATATTACGAAACTTCTTGGCAGGCAGCAAAGAGCCAAAAAAAAAACAAGCAGAAAATGGAAACGCGAACAAATTTTAGCAAATATTGCGATGCGCCAAAAAAAACGAGATGAGAAGAAAAGAAAAGCAAAAAAGTAAAACCCATCATCAAACTCAATTCCCACAACAGCCCCTGCCACTAGCCAAACACACACACACACACACACACACTGGTAGTACAGTTACATTTACAGTTACAGTTACCGTAACGGGGCAAAGGCAACGAATGGGAATATAAAAGGTAAATAATGTGACCTTTGAGAGCATCAAATGCGTTGTGTAATGGCAGCCTAAAACAAAATGGCGGTGCGCGATGGCGTT
Organism: Drosophila acutilabella; assembly: GCA_035046005.1. Classification (NCBI taxonomy): domain Eukaryota; kingdom Metazoa; phylum Arthropoda; class Insecta; order Diptera; family Drosophilidae; genus Drosophila; species Drosophila acutilabella. Next base: position 4,825,819 of record JAWNOK010000024.1, on the reverse strand, counting down.
TGATAGGATGTGCCTTAAATTGGGGCCACTACAAAAAGTAGGGGAGCCTTTGAATTATGAATGCAACATGAGAGGCAGAGTGTGTGTGTGTGTGTGGCAACCCTGGCATAGATTTTTATAGCATTCTGGGCCAACTGTTGTTTGTAATTTGTTGTTCAAGTTTCGCATCGTAAATACTTCCAGGTGAACAACAAGTTACTGCCAAACTTTGCGATAATCCCCGAAATGCAATTGAATCTTAGAAACAAAAACCAAAAGTACCAAAAAACACCAAAAAAATAAGACAAGCTAAAACTGTCTTCATTATTTGCTAAAGGCCAAGAAGAAGAAAGAAAAAGCAACAGCAGAACAGCAGTCTAACCCTCTAAACACTTTTGCATAACTTTATAATAATCCCCAACTCAATTCGCCTTACTGGACAGACAGTCAAGGGAGTGTGTGTAGCAAAAGGCGATGGCAGAGGAGGTGGGTGGGGCGAGTAAAGCTGTGGCACACTCAACGACATAACAAACGAATTATGTCACAAGTTTGTTAAACAATTCGAATGTTTTCCTGTGAAACTGTTCTCCACTGCCATCGCTATATACACTTTTCCGGCACTGACAGCACGCCCAGTCAACAAGCCACCCAAAGACAGTCAAGGCATTGTGATACCCAGCACTTAAGGGACTTTCAAAGGGGTATATTAATTTGTGAGAAGAAATGTAATTTAACAATAAATTGTTATAATTTTAGAGCATATCTAGCTCGTCGTGTCAGTCTTTTGTTTGATAAACATTAAAACTTAAAGAATAAATCAATTTTTTATACTCTCTGAAACAAAGCACTTTTAATCCAGATATACCTTTAATCTTTTTACAGGGTATAACAACAATTGTACTAGCTTATGTCTCTGCTATCTTCGTTTCCACTTCGTTTTATGGCATCGACGCCGGCGCAAACATTTGAGTGGAAACGAATCGAAATTCGGCTACAAAAGCCACTCAAACTTGAGTTGTTTCTCTGTGATATCCACTCAGTTTTAGAGAGCTGCGAGAGTAAGTGGAGTGGAGTGTAGTGCTGTGGGCTGGGTGAGAGCTCTAGATCTGTTACGTTATGGTTATAAATTATTTATTGCCCTCTGATACTCTGATATAGCACTGAGAGCCATTACAATGGGCCATTTACACAATTTTGTGTGTTTTTTTTCTTCTCTCTGTCTCTCTCTCTCACAGCTTCTTTGGGTCTTCTTCTGCTACTTCTCCTCTACTTCTTGTGAGTCAAGTCGCATGTGTAGCTTACATCTCGCAACTTCATTAACTTGGCGCGGCAATGTCGTAAAACCAACTGCCCCACAGACCAGCCCTGCCCCGCAACCCCTTTCTATCTACAGGGTTCAGGCTCTTAAAACTGGTGCTACTCAAATCTGCACCCTTGAAAATATAATTTCCGCACATTTTCACGTTTCGCACATTTCCGTTGCATACTTTTGTGCGCTCTGGCATTTTCATGTTGCTTTCTTTCTATAACGGCAGTTGTAGTCTTTGTTATTCCTGTTGTTGTTATTACAATTACTGCTGTGTTCGAATCGTCTATATGTGTTCTCGTTCATATACGATATACTACTTAGTCGTGCATTATTTTATTTTATACAAATTCTTTGGCAACTACAGTGGTTAGCATTATGCTGCTTCTTGTTGCTGTTGTTTCGGCTGTTGTTGTTGTTGTTGTTGTTGCTGGTATTTTAACGAGTTAATGCAGGACATGCAAATGTGAACATTTTGAATTCATTGAACTTTTACACGACGCCCCAACGACGCCAACATCCATGTCGTTGCCATCGCTGCCGCTGTCATGTGGCTTCGTTAACGCCGACGACGACGCTGACTGCGCTGCCGCAGCTAGCGACAAAGCGAGCGTCATGTCATGCATAGACAGCAAGACAGACAGAGAGAGAGAGAAAGAGCGAGTAAAAGTTTCGATAGAGTCTTTCAAAGCGGTTTATTTAAGCTCTGCATTTGTTGCTTAAATACTTGTACTTTTCTTGGCTCTGTCAAATTATTTAAAGCATTATTTTATTGAATAATCACTGCTTATATAACAAGAATTTTACTTAACTAGTTTAATAGCAAAATTCAGCTGTATTTGTTAACAAGGTACCTTAAGTACCTTGAAATTCTAGCGACAAGTAATAGGAAACCTTTATCGAAAATTGCTCTAGAGAAAATTCCGCTGAATTGACTATAGCATACTTTCCAGCGCACATAATTCGAATTCCAATGATTTTCCAAATTACACAAATTCTTTGAACTCCTAAAATTGATAGCTGGAACCGAATTTAGTTAAAGTCTTTTGATCAATTCACATTTTAAATAGCTTTGAGCTGATCTGTTAAAATGGCATTTATCTATTCTGAAACATACACAATTCAGTTGCCTTTCGACTAGAAACATTTGGCTCAAATCCCTTTTTAAAGGCGCATAAAAAAAGTCGTTAGCCAAATATTTACCAAGAAGATTTATTTTCATTTCATTTGTGCGGTTTTTCCGACACTTTTCTTTTGCTAGACAGTAATATTTATTGTACATTTAACATTTGTTTGTGTGTGTGCTCATTTCTTGCACTCAGTGTTGTTCTGGTTGATGAAATAATATTTGGTGTTGGGCATGTCGCTACCCTGTAGTGCTATTGTTTTTGTTTCTGTCATTTTTGGGGGTTGTCTTGGACCATTTTCTTAATGAGTCCTATGCAAATATATCGTTAGAGCCAAGTGTGTAAACGTGTTGACTTGAGACTTTTTGTTCGACCAAAAGATAAGAAGTCGCCAGTTAAACACTTTTAAGGTTTGCCTCAAAAGTCAATGCCTCAGATAACTTCCATGAAGGGGTATAGTGTTTGTGAGTGCTTTGTGCGTGTTGGAACTGGACGCTAATGTCCGCAGGGTGGCACAAATATTTAAGGGGTGAAATTTCCAAATTTCAATCTCAATCGTCAACAAGTTTTTTTTTTATATATATTTTTTATTCGCTTTTTGCCAATCTGCTGCTTTACTCGTTGCGGCCTGAACTTGGAACTCTCGGTATTGCACAACTATTTCTATATGTGTGTGTGTGTGTGTTTGTGTAAGCGCAAAGAGGGTTAGAGGGATGCTATTGCAAAGGGACAGGGTGAGTGGGCGTGGTGGTGTACTGTGCTGAGGTTAAGGCTCTGCCACTTGGTAATGCATGAACGAAATTCATGGGAAAACTTGAGCTTGGTCGGTGCTTTTGCTCGGACCGTGGACAAACTCAAGCGCAAAACGGAAATTTCACCCGTGTCCTTTCGCAAAGGCAAAGGCAAAGCCGAAAGCAGCAACAACTACAACAACAACTCGTTGTTGGATTCTCGTTTTTTGGGTGCTCTTCTGATGAAAACTACTCAGCGACATGAAACTTAACTTAAAAAGTTTTGCACTTTCATTTCGCAAATGAAATGTTGTTGTCGTCATCATCATCGTTGTTGTTGTTGTTGCTACTGCTATGAAATAACAGGAAAACAATTTGGAGCGGATAATGAATATGGTACGGTTAGGTAGGGCTGGCATGTGCTCCTGCTCCAACTCCTGCCATATAAGAATATCATTTGAGCAAGAAGCTTTCTTAGTTCAGCACTGCAACCTGCACAACTTGTAATGAGACCCTCGAGAAAGAGGGGAGAAAGCAGAAGTAGGAGCATCAAACAAAATAAGAACTTGCATAAGTACGGCACAAAAGAAGTTTTGCAACGAAGTAGTAGGAAATATGCATTAAAATATGAATAAAGAAATTTGTACAACACACACACACACTTATAAATATATATGTATGTGTATGTGTCTGTAGTTGTGTACCAAACAAAAGTTGATTTGATTGATTGACACGCCCAAAGTGCATTCAATTTGTCAATTTGCCAAATGACAGCAACTGTTTGGGGAATAACTCAATGCAAAGCTTTATTTGCTATGAATTTATTTTAATAAACTCAAGAATGCATTCCAATAAAGCGTAAATATTTTAAAAATTCAACTGCTAAACATTTTCAAACTTAATTGAATAAATTGTTAAGCTGTGAGTAAATTCTTAAATAAATATGTAATAAATAATTTAGCTAAATTGCCCAAAAAAGGAATTAAAAATGTATTGGCATCGAGAATAACTAATAGCAATTAGAAATGTAATCAATTTCTGTATGCAGAGCATATTTTATGCATTTGTATAAAGAAGCTGGAAGGTAACGGTGACAGCAACGGCAGTCAAAGCGATTAACTTGTTTGGGGTGCGGGGTGGAGTTGATGTAAATTGTGAACGGAAATGAGAATCTGTGTCTGTTGCCCCACCCCCATGTGTTGTTGGTCAGGCCAAAAGTCAACGAAAGGATAAAACTGACAAAGTACTTAATCATCTTTTTTGAGCTATGAACGAATTCAGTTCAAGCCAAGAACAACAACAGCAACAACTACAGTTACAGCTACGAGTATTAATGCTTTTTGGTCAATTTTATGCTGCTACCTCTTCTTCTTCTACTTCTTCTACTTGCTACGAGTCGTGTGGCACGTAATGAAAATGGCGCACATGGCCGCAAACGTCTGCTGCCGCCGCCGACGCAGCTGCTGCCGCTGCCGCTGCTCTCCGACGAGACACGAGCGGCAAACTGAAGCGAATGCCAGGTCGACTGACAATTTTATGAACAGATGTGTGGTAAAATTAATGGACAGAGATAAACTCGGTTCGACTGCTGCTTAAGGAGGGTTAAACGCCCAACGAGTGAACTAAGCGAGCGAGCGATTGAGCGAAGGAGAGTTAAAGAGAGAGAGCGCGATGGATTTGAGTGCTTTTGCGAGTGATTTCTGAGAGCAACCCTCGAAAATGCTGCTTCGCTGCTGCTCGCGTCACTTTTCTATGTCAATTGTAGAAACTTTTATACTTTGTACGCCAGCAGCGCAGTCGACGTCTGCGTCGCTGCCTAACAAATACTTCGGCTGCTGCTGCTGTTGCTTGGCAATGTCGGATTTTTGCCAAAGCTGTTGACTTCGTTACGCTGATAACTTAAATATGCATAGGAAATTTACATACGTGTCAATGGTATTAAGTAGCGTTATATTATTGGATAAGCACCGTTATAAAAAAAGGGCGCTCAAGCGCTTTAACTTTTTTTACAGGCCTATGTTGCTGGCGTGCGGCAGCAGCAACATGTGCCAACTTAAAGCTTTAATCAAATGATTATTAACGTAATTTTTATGCCATGTGTTAAATGAACTCACCTGTATGCCGTGTGCACCGCCGCCTTGTTGACTGATGTGCAATTGTTGCGTTTGTTTCATTTGCAAAGTTGTTGTTGTTGCCTGCTGCTGCTGTTGTTGTTGCTGCTGCTGTTGCGTTGCATTTGCCGCATTGCCACCTGGCCCAGCATTGGGATTGGATTGAGGACCGCCGGGGCCGCGGGACGGTTGCTGTTGTTGTTGCTGTGGCGGTTGTTGCTGCTGTTGTGGCATGTTGCCGGGCGCTTGATTGCCTTGGGGTCCACCGCGGGGCGGACAATTCAGGAAGTTGGCGTTGGCGTTTTGATTGCTGAATGGCGAGTATTGTTGTTGCTGCTGCAATTGCTGCTGTTGCGTCGGCACCTGTTGCTGCTGCTGCTGCTTGGCAAAGTTACCTGCTCCGCCCATAGGCACGCCCATCTTGGGCCCATTGGGATGCTGCTGCTGCTGTTGCTGCTGTGCATGATGTTGTTGCTGCTGCTGTTGCATGGCCTGCTGTTGCTGCAGACGCTTGAGATCGAAATCGTTTTGTGAGGAATAGAAGAGCTCCTGTTTGATATCCAAGAAGTTTTGCTGCACATTCATGCCGGGCCCCGCACCTGGTCCCTTCTGATGGAACTGCGGCGGCAAGTGTTGCTGCTGCTGCTGTTGTTGTTGCTGCTGCTGTTGTTGCGCCGGATTGGGTCCCATGCCAAAATCATTGGGAAAACCACCGCCATAGTCGTTGTAGCGTCCCTGTTGCTGTCCCTGCCCTGGACCGCCCATCATTTGGCCATGTTGCTGCTGCTGTTGCTGCTGCGGCGTCTGCTGCTGCTGCATGCCGTGCGGCGGACGTGGAAAACCACCCATGCCACCCATGGCACTCTTGTGCTGATGCTGTTCGGCCATTTGCTTGAGAGTCTGCGCCGCCAGCGAATGCTCAGACATGAGACCACCACCGCCGTTGCCACCGCCCGCACCGGCACCGCCGTTTCCGGCATTTCCGTTGCCATTGGGTCCGTTCTGGAAGCCAACACCTTGGCGCATTTTCATGGACTGAGGATCAAGGCCCATGCCCACACCAAAGCCACCGAAGCCATGTCCTAGTCCACCCTCGGACTTGACATTCAGGCTGTTGATTAGATCCTGTGCATTTGGTGGCTCTACCTTGATGCCGTCCTCGGTTTTGATGTCCAGCAGCGGCTTCTCATCGAAGCCATCGAGGAAACTGGGATTGAAGTCCTGCAGATTGTTGATGAGATCCTTGAAGGTATCATTGTTCTCGGAATTGTCATCGCCCAGCAGATCAGGAAAGCCTGGAAACTGCCCATTTGCACCATCCTTGTCCAGTGAACCCAAATCGGGAAAATCATGATCTGGTTCCCGTTTGCATTCCACCAAATTGGCTAGGTTACCCAATGCGGTTTTCTGCTGTGCGGACATCATGTTGGGTCCCATACCGCCGGGTCCGGTTGGCATGCCACCACCACCGCCCACGCCAAAGCCAGGACCCCCGCCGCCACGCCCATTATTGCCAAGGCCACCCAGACCGCCGCCTTGTTGTTGTTGCTGCTGTTGATGGTGTTGTTGCTGCTGCTGCTGATGTTGCTGGTGTGGCTGTTGTTGGTGTTGCTGCTGCTGTTGGTGCTGCTGTTGTTGGTGTTGCTGTTGCTGCTGTGAATCAGGAACACCGCCACCACCCCCACCGCCCCCTACGCCCGGTTCGCTCTTGACGGAGGTGTTGGTCAGCGCCTTCACAGTGACATTTGTGCTTATCTGCTGTGGTTGCGAATTCGCCGCGGATGTGGTGAACTCCAATTGTTGTACAATCTCAACGGAGAATTTGGTTAGATTCTCTGAACCGCCGCCGACGCCACTTGAGCTATTGTTGTTGTTGTTGTTATTATTATTGTTGTTATTGTTGTTGTTATTAGGCAATTTATGCGGCGGCTCAAAGTTCTCGGCGCCATTGTCAACATCCTCCGCTGGTCGTTTCAGGATTTTTTGTTGCTAAAAAGTGGGAGGGAAGAAAGACAAAAAGAAGGATTAAAATTAATAGGAGGTAAAGTGGATAATTAATATAAAATAAAATGTTTTAAATTCATTTATTTTTAATTAAACTATATAAAATACTTAATCTAATCAAAAGCTTACCCAAATATTCATAGATATTTCTTTTTATAGTGCTTATAATCGATTAGGCAATTTAATTATTCAGATAGTTATAGCATTAACGATTTAAGAGTCGAATCGAAATAACTTTTACATAGATTCGTTTTTGGGAAGTTCGAAGTCTGAGAGTTGCAGTTTTGAAAAAAGAGTTTTGTCACTTGAGATTCGTTTTTTGTGATTATTTTTAGATTAGACTTGGCTTAGACTTGGTAATAGTTGCGCTGCCGTCCAGTGTTGTAGAATGTCGACAGTGTTGCCAGGCGTCGACAGTGTTGCATTTTGTTGCGTTTGCTGCGAGCGCGCATTTGGCTTTTGATTTGCTTTGTCTATTTGATTTTACTCTAAGAGTTTTTATTGATGAATTGTTTTTTGTTTTGATTTATTTTTTTTATACCATTTGTTCAATTTGTATAATACACTCTCGATATTCTTTTATGCTTTGCGTTTTTACTTAGTTCTTTTGATTGCAATTTGATTTGGCAGCTGCATAATAAAAAGCGACAATTCGATTAACACTTCACAAAAGTTCAACGAGAACAGCAACAAAAGGCAAGTCAAATTCGCTGAGTTGACAAATAATCAAATAAAGACGTGCACAAAATTTATTGAAAACATACAAAAGACAAAAGTGAAAAGAAATAAAGCAAAAAATAAAACAGAGAATCAACAACAACAAAGCGCGGCGAGAAGAAATGCAAAGTGCAAAAGCACACAATAACAACAAGAATAAGGAGAATAACAACAACAGCAACAACAGAATACTTAAAGGCACTTCTAATCAGCGGCCGAACACAGCAACAAAAACAAAAACAAAGCAAATCTGAACTGAACTGAGCGAGCTGAACACAAAGCGAGAGAGGGAGAGAGAAGCCAGACCAACGCTGAGCGTAATTATGTGTGAGAGCGCCAGAGTGGGAGCTGGCGGGTGTCATCAGCGACTGAGACGCCGACTGCGACGTCGGTATGCTGCTTTTGTTTTGTTTTGCTGCTGCTGCTTGTTGTTATTGTCTGCGCTTTTTTACGCAAGTGTAACATAAATAAAAGGAAGACAGCAACAAAACAAAAGCCAAAGAAAAGAAAAGAAATGAAAATGTAAAGCAAAATACAAAATGCAAAAAGCAAAAGAAAAACAATCACATTTAAAATCAGAATGTGTTTTATTTTCTTTGCTCGACTCCGCATCGGATCTGATCGGCTTGACTCGTTTTTCGCCGCACCCCGTCTCCCGTTTCGACACATTTCGCCGCGCTTCTTAGCGCCTCGCCTCCAGTTCACAGCTTCGCAATGCGCGCGCGACTTTTGCTATTTATTTTGCTTTTTTTCGCTCTTCTTTTTATTTTCTTTTAATTAATGCAAAATGTATACAAAATAGCAGCGAATAGGCGCAAGCAGCGGGAATCTAGGGGTCGTGAAGGTGCACGACACACGAATGGACAGAGCGAGTGACAAAGAGGAGCAACAGCAACTGTTGGCGAGGACGGGTATATACACGTATGTATATAAGTATGTGTGTGTGTGTACACAACACGTAATGTGGAATTGCGAAATGGATTGAGCGGTAAACTGACACGGGATTATGTATACAAGTGGGGCAGGGGGTGTTGAGTAGTAGGGGAAACTGTGCCGTTTACCTAAGGGTTAAGGTAGTCAATTGAGTACAGTTAAGATGTTAAGTTCAAGCGTAATCGAGGGTATTTCCAATTTAAATGCATATCAAAATTGTTAAGTAATTCAATTAAATTAAGAAACTTTTTGTACTAGAACGTAAGTCTACTCAGTCGATTTAAGCGCTTAATTTAAGCACTTAAATCACAAATTAGCCGATTTCTTAAAAGTCTTGAATTGTCCTTCACACTCAAACAAATTGTAAAAAAATAAACATTCAAATTTACATAAATAATAAGAAAAATGATTTATATCAGCTTTAAATATCTTTCTCTCACTCTCTCTTCCTTTTTGTCTCACTGCTTGTGGTCTCTTATCCGCTAACTACGCATAGGCAACACTTTCCCTAATGCACACACTAGTTAATAACTTTATGGCACTAATACATTTAAACATGCAAATACTCACACTCAATGCAATATACCCAATTGCTTCTGCCTGGGAAATATGCTCCCCACCCCCTACTCGCTGGCTCCCTCTCTCACACTCCCACCCCCCTCTCTTGCCGCTCACGCTGTGGTCGTAAAACGGAGTGATCCGATACAGGCGCCAAACACTTTTCCCTCATTCACTTGACTCATTATGAATAAATGCCATTTCATAAATTTTCTGTACTACCCACAAACTCACACCCCCTCTCCCCTACCGCGCCCCTGGCAGTTCCACTAGCTCGCATTCATCTGCTTTTCTTTTTGGCAGAGCTTTTCTCATCCTGTGCATCTCTCGATGGAAACGTGACACAAAGAATGCAAAACTTGCGTAGCAAAGTATGTGGCATGAATGGGGAGTAGGACGGAGAAAGGAGAGAGCGGAGTTGCCACAATATTAAACTTATGTTGCACACACACACACACACACACACAGAGTCGAGGCCCGTTTAGAGCGTTAAAGCAACTCGCACAATTTACAAACTTAAAAGTAATTTAGTTTTTTACGACTCTGCTGCGGTAATAAAAATGTTTTGCTTACTCGCTCGCTCAATGCTTATCCCTGTCTCTTTCCCTCCTCTCTCTCTCTCTTTTACACTTTGGCTTTTTTATGTATTCTTGTACACTTTCGCAACTCACCTACAACTAAATACTTATATATATATATATATATATATATGTATATACACTCAGATATTCCCCACTTTAACCCCTTACAGCCCCTTAGAACTCTGCATTTACATTTATCGATACGTCTTCTGCTTCTTCCTCCTCCTCTTCTTCGATTACAACTTCTTCCCGCCTACAAATGTGCGGGAATCCACATGAATTTTCAACTAGTTTTGTCTGCAGCTAAAATGTTTAGTTTTATTCAGAATTTCAGCTAAAATGCAGCTCTGATTTCCATTTAAAAAAGTTTGGAGCTAAGAGCTTAAATGTTATTAACTAAAGTGCAGATTGATTGAGCTTCTATTTGAGTTAATAAATTTTATATATTTAATTGGATTTTTATAAGTTAGTTTTTCACTTTATCTACCAGCTATGATCTACAATTTTGATCCAATTTCTTTCTTTACTTTAGCATAAATATGTTTTACATCAGCAGGTGCTTATATTGCAGCTGGGGTCATGTTAGCCAAGTTTAACTCAGCAGCAAATACGCTGTGCTTTAATTACTTAGCTAAAAGAAAGTCAGTTATGCATCTGAGAGAGTGTTGTTCCCCCACTCGAACTCACTCTACCACCCTCCCCTCCACTTGCCTTTCTCTTTCTTACAATCTGTGGTTCCCTATCAGTCGGAGGCTAAAATAATTTTGTACGCTCGAAGCGAAATAAAGCGCAAAATATGATGCCGCGAACCTTGACACATTAAAATAAGCAACAGCAACGTTGACAGCGACGTTAACGCTAGCGCTGACAGCGACATCGACAGCGAAGTCAGCAGCAGCGTCGACAGCGGCTGTGAGTAAGAAACAAGAAGACGCCAGAAGACAACGAAGACAGTCAGTAAATTTGCGTGTAAAAATAAAAATGTGAAAAATCTTCTCTGTTGTTGTCGGAATTTCATTTTCATGCTGCATACAAATAAATGAAAATAAAATACAAATAAAAAACGAGCATAAAGTAAATAAATGCTGTGCACAACGCGGCGTATGATTAATGCGAATTAGCAGTGAGCAGCCGAGCAACGAAAGCGACGAGTGAAAAGCAGTAAACCGAACTGTAAACCAACTGACCAGCCAGACAAAGAGTCGGACAGTCAGTCAGTAAGCGAACGGAAGTGGTCGAAAAATTCGTGGAAAACCTTCACTACTTCCCCAACAACTCCCCCACCGCCACCCCCACTACCTCCCTCCTGTGTGTGTGTGTTTATCGTGAGCTGCGTTGAGTTGAGTTTAGTGCGCGCTGCTCTGCTGAGCTGTGCTGAAGGTGTTGATAGGCGTTAAGCGCGCTCTTCCTCTTGATGTGCTTGTTGTTTTTGAGAGGTCAATGAAGTGTCGACTACGAGTAGCATGCTAATAATCCACTAACCTCCCACAGCAAAAGAAAAGCAGGCGACTAAAGCGTTTTCATTTTCAGCTCAACTAATTACAATTGATCAATCTCAATCTTTTTATATTTCTGACAATGAGGAATTAACACTAAATTAATGAAGCGCAAATTAAATGAACAAAATGCCAAAAAGAAAGAATAGAACTGTCTGCATATATATAAATGACAGATGATTATTAATGGAAATTTGCTTATTAATATAGCTAATATGAAACATATAGAAAAACGAATTTCTAAAAAAGTATCTGCTGAAAAATTAGCGCTTTCAATCAAATCTTAAAGCTTCTTTTTATAGCTGTCAACGAGTCTATTTAACATAATTTTTTTAATACATATATATATTTTTGATATATTCCCACTTTTTATATTTTTTGTTTAATGGATTTAATTTTGAAAGTGTTTTACATTTTGCGCGCTTTTTTAATCAATTTCTTTGGGCTGTAATTTAAAACATTACTTTATCACAGCACTGTTACCTCATTAATAATCCAACTGTCTCTGTCTTTTATCTTTCTCGCTCTCACTCCCCCTCTCTCTTATGCCCAGGCTGTCTCTCTGCTACTCTATTACAATTAATTTATGTGTAATAACGGCATAAATATATATAAATTCACTTTGAACTTCCTTCACACGCGTTTGGCTTTTATTTCGCTCCCCAATTAATTTGTAGCAAATTTTAACCTGCAACACTCGACGTATGCGTAATATTTTAGCCTTGTAGTGTGTGGAAATGCTGTAGAAGTGGGGGGCGTCGTGCCACGCCCACGCTGTGCATGCTCTCGTTACATTTTCCATACTATTAATTTCTTTGCACATTATAAGAAATTTTGCGCTTCGCCAGCAACAAAAACAAGTAAGAAAGGCTACAGTCGATCGAGCCGACTGTAAAAGACCCCGTACTCCCATAGTATTGAATTTTATTTAAATTAAAATTTTCAAATGAAATTTAAAAAATTAAAATTAAATATTTACATTTTGAATTAAAATTAAAAAATAAATAAATTAATAACTGTCATCGTCAGCACTCGAACCCGCGATCCATCCGAAGGTTCCACATTGCGCCGCAACTCTACCAGTTGCACCACGACCCTCTTCTATCATTCTTCCGATTATTTGCATATATGTATGTGCACACATACATATGTGTGTATGTATAGCATTGGTCAGCGCGGCCAGCGGCTGCCAAAGCAGGTAGAGAAAACGTTCGAACATATGTTTGTATGTTTCTGTGTTTGTTTGTATGTGTTGCGCGCATGCAGTGATTTTGCTTTAAAATAACTTCGACTTTGAACCGTAATTTCTCTGTTGTTTGACATAGGATTTTGATGCCACTTTCAGGAAAGTTAGAAATAGTAATTCTCTAAGCGTATGTTAAATTACAACACTGTACTATTTGATTTAATGCCTGAAACAAGGCATTGAAGCTGGAGAGTCTTTTATTTCTGATGAGCAAAGGGGGCGTGGCAGCTCAAAATTTTGAATGCCATTATACTAAGGCTGTCTCTAGAAACCTGTATACCAAAATTGGTGCTCCTAAGTGCTATAGTTACTGAGATATTCGCCTAAAACAAAAATTTTCTCGAGGTTTGTCTGGTTTTTTGCTCATTGCGGGGGCGGTAGGGGGCGTGGCAACAATTTGAAATAAACTTGATCTGCGTACATCATAAACGGACTTTCATTCCAAATTTGGTGTCTCTAGCTTTTGTAGTTTAAAAGATCCAGGTGTTCATACAGACGGACGGACAGACAGACAGACAGACAGACAGACAGACGGACAGACGGACATTGCTATATCGACTCGGCTGTTGATGCTGATCAAGAATATATATACTTTATGGGGTCGGCCACGCCTCCTTCTGCCTGTTACGCACATCTCGCTTCTGACAAACTTAATAGACCCCCTTTACTCTTTTTTAAAGAGTACGGGGTCTAAAAATATAACAGACTAAGTCGTTAGCATTAAGATACCCTATAAACACTAAAAAAATTGTAATAAAGTTAAACGCTTAACCTCCTATAGTTTCGACTTCAAACATTATACAATAAAGTTTTAAAATCAGCATACCCTGCCTGCATTCACTTTGCATTACAGGGTATAACAAAGAAAGCAAACAAAAACGCATACAAATTATAAATCATTTTTCAACTCATTTAACTTTTTGCAAAGAAACTAATGAGAAATTATGTTGGCTAAATTAATTTCTGGCTAAAATCTCAGCTGCAGCAACAACAACAACAACAGCAGCAACGAGCACAATTGTTATACAAAAAGTATTTGTAATTGTAAATTTAAAGAGTATACAAAATAAAAGAGTAAATCATATTAATGTTTGCAGTTTGCTTATTCACTTGGCTCTTTCAGTCTTTTATCTGCTGGCCATTTGCATTCAGTGTGTTGCCAACATTTTTTACAGCTGTGATTGTTGTTGTTCTCGTTCCTGTTGTTGTTGTTGTAATTGTTGCATGTACATTTTGCGCATTTGTTTGTTTCCCTGTCAATTTATTCAGTGTTTATTGAGTTAGAATAATTCCAAATGCTCTACAAATGGAATAAAGTGAATTATTATTAAAGCCGACTATAATATACCCTACATAGCACATAAAGAACATTCTTCTATTTATATTCTTTATATACAAAATTTGTCTCTTTTCAAATTTTCCACTAATGTTTTCACTTATTAATTCCAAACATGCCTCTAATTAATTGGCTTATTTATATACCATTTCTTTGCTTTTCTTTCTTGCTTTTTATTAACACCACTTGATCAAAAGAGAGAGACAGCGCGAGATAGAGAGAGGGGAACACACAATTTTCGTTGATTTATTTTGCATACTTTGATTTATGTTTTTTAATTTCGCTTGTGTTGGAAAAACTCACAGATTCAGAGAGAGGGGAAAAGTGTCGCGGGGTTGGCATCTAATAGCTGTGCACCTAATAAATTTGCATTTGCTATGCATAATTTTTCAAAAGAAATACAAATGTCAAATAAATAAACAGACACAACACTCGCACACACACTTACACACGGGGAGAGGGAAAAGTCGAGAGGCCCAAAAGATTTGCTCGAAGAAAACAAAACAAAATACAACTAAAAACAAATAATTCTACAAGAATATTCTGCATTAATTTATGTACAATATTTTATGACAGTCAAATGAAAATAAACAAATAAAAGTTTTTAGTTGTTTGCTCAGAAATATGAATTTGATTTAATTATTTTTAAATATTTTTGAATTATTATATTGGTAACTGCATTTATTTTGAACTTAAAACTCTTCAATTGTATTATTTATAATTTAATATTTATGCACAATTTATATTTTAGCATGAAAATTATGAATTCTAATTTTAATTTTTTATTTTTATCACTGTTTTATTTATGTTTTTTGTTATCAATCACTTTTTTATTATTTTAAAAGTATTTTATGCCTAAATACTTTGTCTTTTATATTTCGTACTTTAAACTGTTTATTTGTTTAAGCCATTAGCATTAATTACTTTGTATAACACTTTCTTAATACATTTTATTCGAATTATTTTCGTAAATATTTTTTAATTTATATATTTTTGTTAATATTTAAAATTCATCGGTCAAATTCATTGCAAACATTTGAAAATCATAAATAATTTAACACAGAAACAAAGAATCATAAATATTTGATGAATATTATACATTTTTTACATTTTTTAATTTATTTGTTGTAATTTATTTGCCTTTTATTGCTGTTGTTGTGTAAACACTGATTTTCACAATATTTTTATATTTTGTTTTGTTTTTATTATTTTATTTTTTAATGTTTTTGGTAGATTTTCTTATTACTTGGGGAAACAACAACAAAGTACACAACGAACGTCGCTTTTCTTTTGCCTTTCGACTTGTGATTTGCTGCTGTCAGTTTACTGTTGTTTTTGTTTTTGCTGCTGTTGCTTTTGGTTGCTGCTTCTGCTGCGGCTGCTGTTGCTGCTGCTGCTGTCGTGAATCGTTTGGCAGTCGGTTTATAACTGGCACGAGCCACTGCCAGCGAAGCAGCACGAACCGAATGCGGACAGTCAGTTCAGACGTCGACAGCGACGTTGGCAGCGAGAAAGTTTGCGTTTGCATTGTTGCAGCTGCTGCGACGGTGGCGGCAGCAGCACAAGGCAGCCAAGCGAATTTTTTCAGCGCTATGA
The DNA here is from genome assembly GCA_035046005.1 of Drosophila acutilabella. Classification (NCBI taxonomy): domain Eukaryota; kingdom Metazoa; phylum Arthropoda; class Insecta; order Diptera; family Drosophilidae; genus Drosophila; species Drosophila acutilabella. The sequence goes on along the minus strand of JAWNOK010000024.1, from coordinate 4,810,098 downwards.
AGTGCGAGCAAGTGTACGTGTGTGTGCATGTAACTGTGTGGGTGGCTGTCTAGTTATGTTATGTTATGTTCAGTTATGCTAGCAGCTCTGTTAAGTTTAACAGTGCGACGCTGCTGCTGAGCTGAATGTTTGGCTTATCAGTTGAGCGTCGCGAACCTGCTCTTTTAGCTTTTTGCCAAACGCGCATTGTTGCATGTCAGCGTCGTCGTCGCGTCGCGTCGCGTCGCTGCCAACTCTGCCTGCTGCTGCTTTTCAGCTTTCATGTTCAAACCAATTCGTTTGTCATTTGTTTAATGACACAAATATTTGTGCAAAGTGTTTGCATTTATGTATGTGTGTGTGAGTGTGTGTGTGTGTCGCTACTCGCGACCGACTTGCCACTCAGCTCAACTCATTTTCAATTTCCATTTCCATTTTCTTTTGGCATCATCGTAATAATTTGGTTGATGTTGTTGTTGTTTCTTTTTTGGCGTCATAAAAGTTTTCCCGACTTGTTTTCTTCGTTGCCAAGGCAGGTCGCAATATGTAAATGTCTGTGTGTGTGTGCAAAGTGTGCTATAAATTTGATTACTACATAATAGCCTCAATAATAACGCGACTAATGACAATACTTTGGCAGATGATCAAAGTGGTGGGCGAAGGGCAAAGCCGAGACAGGCGGGGGGATTTGAGTTAAGCTTTTGTTATTATTTTGTTATTGTTGCTGTTGTAGTTGCTGCTCATATTACCGCGCGCCTTTCTGGCAAATTGAATTCCATTTGATGACTGTTAAATTAAGTTGAAATATTTAGGCCCCTTCGCCCGCACCTTCCCCATCCCTAACCCCAATTGGCCACTAGTTTTAACCCCTTGCGTGTTACTGTAGCAAGGACACTCGAGTCGAGTTCAAACTTGGATTTCACTCGCATTTAAACGCTCAAGTTTCACATCCCTCGCAGGCAGCAACAACAATGTAAACAACTAAATAAGGAAGTGACACCGGAAGCAGCGGCAGCACGGACAGCACCGGGGCAGAGCCAGTGAGAGAGGCGGGCAACGTGTGCTGCGACGCTAGCAGCGACGCGTGGAATGCGCAAAGGAATGTCAAAAAGCTGGCACAAACTCCTTGCTTACTTCTCCCTTCCACCATTCGAAACCCTCACTCTGCCTGGCATTGAGTGGCAACCAACGCTGCGGGCGCTTTTAAAGCGGCGTTAACAGCAGCCCAAGGCAAGAATCACTCAAAAGCAGAGAGACACTGAGAGAGCGAGTAAGAGCGTGGTTACATTGAGTGCAAACTTTACACTGTAAAGTGTCCACGTTAAGCTGACACTCTGCTTGCTGTCTTGCTCACGCTGCGTCTGCTCTCTCTCGTTCTCTCTTTCTGTTGTCCTCTCTCAACAGCAAAGTGGCAACGACACCGGCCGGCTGAAACTAGTAAAAGCCACAGCCAAAGCCACACCACCACTACACCCGCTCGCTTTACACGCCTCTCTTCCACCACTTATACACTGCTACGCACTTTGCAGTTTAACCTATAAAAATACCGCAGCAGCAGCAGCAGAGGCAACAACAGCGACTGCGACAGCGGCAAACAGCAGGTTTCCGTCTGCAACATAGCAAATGTTGTTGCTGCGTTTGTTATGTTATTACTTACTGATTGTCTCTGTGCGCCTGTTACGCACTCAACGAAGTTACCAACACACACACGCACTCGCACATTGACACCGACACTCTTACGCACACATGCTAAAGCACAAGTGTGCTGAGACTGAGACGCAGCGCCTCATTGCAGATCTCTGTTAACTGCTGCCACTGTAAATGTTGTTGCTCTGCTGCTACGGCTACTGCGCTGCTGTTATTGTTGTTCTTGTTGCTGTTTGTTATTTATTTGATTTTGTTGTGAATATGCGCAGTGCTCAGTCATCGGCGTCAGCGTCGACAACGGCGTCAAAGCCAACGCTAGCGTCGCGTTGTAGCCAGCGACCCATGGAGGGCATTGAGTACTCAAAAGCAATAACAACATGAGAAACATATAAAATATGCAATTACTGCAAGTGCACAACGTGCAGATACCCTGGCATTATTTAATGAGGGAAATAAATAATATAAACAATTTCATAAATGAAGAATTAAATCACGTTTTATTGCTGCTCTTTTGAAAACAGCATAAATTAAAGTTTCCCTAACGGAAATCATTATTCAAACCTGAAATTCACTTTGAAATAGAGCAAGATGTTGCGTAAGATACCCTGTAATCTGCTGTTAATTATATCAAATTATCGAATTTCTAACACAATCTTTGCTAACTTTTAGCCATATATTATATGTTTGCCACTCTCCACACTCTTTTGATGATTTGGCAACTCTGGTGTGGTGGCAATAACAATGGCTGCCATTTCTATGACTCTTTCTGTAGCTGTTGCGTCGTTGTTGCTTAGTCTCGTTTAAAGAAACAACTAGAAATTCTTTCAGACAGTAGCCGACTAGGGAAATACCCGTTAAATAACCTCTTTCAGATGATCATAATTCTAAAAATAAAAGCCCTCAGAAGTAAAATTAAGCGGTGAGCTTTGTAGGTGTTTTGAAAGCAAATATCTTAATTTGAAAAGATCAAATATTTATTTATGAGAATTAAGAGTTAAACTGAGGAAAGTTTATATGATTTAATAAAAATAATGGATAAAACTCCAATATAAATAATAATATTTATATAATTAACATTTATTCTAATTTGAATGCAGAATGAGTTGAAAATTTACACGCTAATCAAATAAATGTTCCATTTTAAAAATTGCTTTAATCTGTACACGTTTCTACTTGTTATTGGTATCAACTTTCCCTGATCTTATTCTTTCTGTTATTCTTCTATTGCCTACTCACATGCAGCATACCTTTACTGTGCATGTACCGGGTATCAAAATACTCATTGCCAGTTTGGGGCGGCGTCGCTCAACTGGAAATGCGGCCCAGCCAGAGGCTGCAGGTGTCTGTCTATCTCACTGTCTGTCGCTTAGTCCGACTGTCTAAGTGTGTGAGTGTGGTGTGTGTGTGTAGCTTGGCAATGCTTAATTAGTAGCTGGCAGTGAGCTTGAGGTTTATAAATGATGCCATAACATATAGAGACACGGGAACATAGTTAAGATCTGCACTAAGTTTATTTCAAGTTAAAGCTCAAAGAATACAACGTTACCAATACATCAGTCGTCGTCAGTCGTCATCAGTCATCAATCAATCAATTTTGTCAACGCCAAAAGAATCAGAGTTTCTCTCTTGCTCTCCCCTTCCTCATTCATATTTCTTGCTGCTCTACGGATCGGTGATAAGGCGGTTGAGAGCGTATTTTGAAATCGTCAAAATTGTGTACAGGTATCTCCTTGGTGGGCGTGAACTCTGCTCGCTCTACGAACGCTTTTTCGCTGCCAAAGCAGAGTAGCCAGAATTTGAGTTCATTGACCTTGGGTAGACTACCTTCCAGCTCGCCCTGGACAGTGCCGCGATCAGTATTCATCACCCAGCCACGCACACCGTTTGAAAGCGCCAACGAGCGGGTTGCTCGACGCATCTTCACACCCTGCACCTCCCCAAAAACTTCGAAGCCACAGGTGAAAATTGAATTATCAATTCGATGCATTTTTCCAAAAATATTAAAGCTTTTTGCTGGTTTTTTCTGTAGATTTTGTAGGTGTTTGTGACAGATTTTGGGATTAGTATGAAACGCTTGCTCTGATTTGCTAGACAAGCTAATGCCCTGTAGTTTGTTTTTAAAAAGGCACTTTTAATGTCAATTTTGGAGTTTGAAAATTTATCCCATAACAAGTTATTTACGACATAACACTTGCTTTAGTCTGATAGACCCCCAGAAGACAGTAATATTTTGCCTACTTGTATGGGAAAGTGATTTCTTATTGTGGGAAAATAGATGGAAATGCGAAAATGTGGAAAATTGTGGATGGGGCACAGAAGTTGTGCTTCTATTGGCAGCACCCTCCTGGGCTAATCACATTGTATCATTGTACTATTGCCATATCCTATATCCCATATCAGCACTGGGGACTCATAAATCACATGCCAAACACACACACACACACACCAATACACACATGCCGCCAAGTTCATCTCATGGCAATCCAATCAACTGACAATGCCACAAAAGTTAGCAACCACCGTCTTTGGCCACTGTACCGCCCACCTCTCTTCCTCCTCCCCTCCTGTTTCCTCCATCTCTTCCTGTATTTTTTTCACCATTTGTCCCCTTGTGACAACCACCTATGCATATGTGTGAGTGTTGCTGCAAAACAATAACTAGCGAGATAAACAGACAACATTTGGCGGTAATGCAAACGTCGCGTTGCTTTGCGTCGCCTTGCGTCGCGTCGCTGCTGACGACGATTCTATGGCAAATATTTAATATGATATTTATGGCGAATGCGGGCGACGCGACGCGTTGGGACGGGCAGCGCGGCAGACCAAGACGGCGACAGAGACTGGGCAAAGCAATACAAAAAAAAAAGAAAGAAAAAGGCCGGTGATAAATGACTATGGCGTTAGCGTTAGCGTCAACGTCAGCGTTAGCGTTAGCGACACTGTTGCCCACCACCTCCAACGGAGCTGGCTGGCCAAAGCAGCGCAGTCGAAGCAGCCGTAGCAGAGGCAGCAGCGACGTGCTCATTCAAATGTAACAGCACGAGCCGCTGTTGCCATTCGTTGAGCCGAAGGTGAGCAAGCCAAATCAAACAAGCCGAAGCGCAAAATCAAACAAGCAGGAGTAAGCCGGCTGTAAAAGACTCTGTATGCATTCTTAAGCAGACTTGTAATACTAAGTTACAACTATTAAATGTTTAACATACTAATTAAAGAACTTTGACATCGCTATATCTATTTAGCTGTCTATGCTAATCAAAAAACTGTATAACTCCTAAAACGACCTTATACACCTCTTACTGTTTTTATGTACAGGGTTTGCACAGCTCAACGCTTCAAGGGATTTTCTGTTTACTGGAAAGCAGCGCAACTTTAGCAAACTGCGCTTCAATTGCGACGCATAAAACTTGACTTGAAATGAACGAATAGCGGCAGCAACGCAGCGCAGCGCAGAGCGAGGTCAGCGTCGAGAGAGCGTCAAAGAAAGAGAGGGAGAGAGCGCGAGAACACGATTAGAAACATATGCAAAGCTGAGCTTAAGCTGTTAAGTGCACTGTGTACCTGCAGCTACTGTTATTAACAGCACGATCTTCAGCACAACACTCGTCTGTTAATTAACACTTAAATATTATAATGTAATGGGTACTTAATATCTACAAAGATATTTGAAATATGGGCGCCACACATACAGTGAGCACAGAACACAAATAACAAACAAAATTCAAATGTACAGTCTACAGTTCAAAGTATTACAGATATTTACACATCTATTATGTATGTACTTGTGTATTTTTGTGTGTTTATATACATATATATTTTCTAATTGAAATGCAAATGGAAAGCTAAATACTAAAATTAGCTTACCAACAACCACAAAAAAGAACACAATTTCAATGAGGGGAAAAAACCAGCAAATGAAAATTTTTTCAAACGATAATTCAAACGCAATATGTAAACACTTCAAATCTGGGCGATGATGATGATAATGACGTTGAGTAAGAAGATGAGGAAGACGACGAAGAAGAATAAAAACAGAACTATAAATGCAAATGTATGTATGAGGCGCTAGGGTGTGGGGGGACAACAAAAAAATATGTAAGCAAAGAAAATAAGCAAAACCAATGCAGTCGACGCTACAGAGTGCAGTCAATGTAGTTAGCAGAGCAGCGCTGCTGCTGCAGTGGGTGGAGACCAAGGCGACGCTGCTGCGTCTCGATTCGTCTCAATTCGCCGCCTCTCGGCTGGCGTCGGCTCATTTCACTGCGCCATGGCTCTGGCTCTGGCCATAGCTTTGGCTCTGGCTTTTAATATCGTCACAGACAAGTGAAAACTGACTTTGTTTGTTTAAGCGATGACACAATTCTAAATCTCAGTTGGTCTCTCTCGCTCTCTCTCCATCTCTTTTGCTCACTCAGTGTTATGTGCTTAAACTGAGCTTTGTTTGCCAAGGTTTGAGGTTTACGATTTGATTTTATGTCACTCTCAGCTTCATGATTTGATAAAGCGCCAGGATAAGACCGACTAAAACTTGATATTTAACCTTTCAAGGCAAACTTCTGGTGCTTAAACTCTCCACATTAATTCATTTATTTTGTGTATGTGGAAAAAGTATCTGTATATCTGTGTATCTTAACGATTGCAATCCATACGCTGCGAGTTCTGACGCCATTTCGTTGATTATAATTATCAATCCGATAAAAATAATAATAAAAAAAACTATATAAACAGTTGAACTAATGTACTGGGAGTTCCTTCTAGTCGTAAACTTTTCTAGACAAACGAAGTGAAAATATGCATGGAATGCTTAAGATACTTTATTTGATTATTCGAAATTCATTACTAATTTCTGTAATTCTAAAGCGTTAACTTTTTCTAGAGAATCCACAGCTATTTTATGATCGATTTCTTATCTATATTTTTATTGATTTGATTACGCTTACTGTAAGGTATTTGGGAATCTCTGCGTCAATCTCAGATTTAACAGTTTTTATTCAGTTATAATTTTATTACCATTTTCCACTCCCATTTCCGTTAACATTAACGCTACTTACGTACTTTTCAGCTTAGCACTAAAACATTTGTGACGCTTATAACGAGACTTACCTGTAATGAAAGAGAAAGAGATGGAAGACTGATTAACAACAAATTCAGCGTAAACGCAATTCGAATGATAAATCAACTGGCTAAATATGCAAAAACAACAATAACAGCAATTACAATGCAGCAGCATCGACGACGGCGTTGACGTCGACGCTGACGCCAGCGGCCAAATAAGGCAAACAATTGCAAAAATCTGCATGTGGCTGCCGTGCTGCCGACGCCAAAAACGTAGCTAAAAATATTTCTGTGCTCGCTTAGAAATCCAAAATTAGCTGACATGGCGCACACGATGCGACGCGACGTGACGCGAGCAGAGAGCGACGTCAGCAGAGAGCAGCCGACTGTTGGCGTTGGTTTTGGCGACGCCGCTGTCGACGTCACTGTTGTTGAGTCGAACGTCAGAGGCGACACAGCTGGCAGCAGGTTGGCAGAAAGTCTGCCACTGATAACGGGAAATGGCATGCCAGCAACAGCAGCAACCACTCACCCACTCTCACACATACTCACTCACTCTCTCTCTCTCTCTTCTCTCTTTTGAAATGCTCTCTCATCTAGTAGTGGAAGCAGTTGCCGGCAGTTGCCGCTGCTCACGCCAAAATAAACAAAACAAATGTAAAGTGCGCCCCCTTTACGACATTCGTCGTAATGCTAGGCCCCCTTCGAACCCACCCTCGTTATACCCTTCCCCCAACCCCTAGACGAACGACGAGCCATGAAAATAAATATGTGGGCATAACAAAAAATGAAAATTGTACGCGAAATGTGCCGCAAATGGCAGCAGATTTGCCATTAAAATGTACACAGAGGCTTTATGTTATTCACTGACTAAACGAAGAGATGGAGAGAGAGAGAAAAAAAAGAGAGAGGGTGAGTGAGAGCAAAAGAAGAAAAAACATAGACAACAGTCGCAACATAACAAAAGAAATTGACAAAACACACAACTCTAGGAGCTGTGGGGAAGATTGCTAACAGAGCACTGTTAATGCACTGTTAGCTAGTAGAGCGTTAGCTTAAACAGCTGTTAAGCTTGAGATTTAAATGTAATTAAGACAATCATAAGCTAATTAGAAGTTACAACAACTAAAACTGATTTATAAATAAGCATTTGCATTAAAATGTTTCTTTCATAATATTTACAGGGCATCTCCACGTCTTCCACTTTTGCTTGACACTAAAACAGTTGTGTTTTCCTCTTCTTCGTTTACAGTGTACAAAAACTTTTCATTGTTTGCTTTGTTTGGCTGGAAGCCAACTAATGAAAATTATACAAAATAATTGAGAGAAGAAGAAAAAAAATAGAGAGAAGACAAGTTTGATTAACTTTTAGTGCACTTTAATTTGCGCACAAATTAAATGTGACTTGTTTGTAAGGCAGCATGATTGCGCATACGCGCTGTGGTACGGCTGAATTAAATTTAAACAACTTCACAAATGTTGCGTCTGTTTTGAAAATTAATTAATACTATATTTTACACGTAAGTGGAAAAATAAATCATCAACAATGGCGAACAAAGTCTGAATTAAATATGCCAAACCAAAAACAAAAAACTTTTGGAATTTCTACAATGCTGTGCAGTTGCATAGAAACATAGTTGAAATAAATGACATTTATATTTCCATTTAAATGAAAATCATAGAAAACCCTTAAATAACTCGACATTTCTGAGGTTTACCAGCACTAAACTGACTAAATTGTGTAGAAATTATATCTGTGATCTAATCGCATGGAATTTACTGTACAATTCACAGCACACATGTAAATAATTGACTTTGACAGTGTGAAAAATAGTAAAATTACAAGAGTGACAACAACAAAAAAATGTATAAAAAATTTAAATGGCAATTTTTGTATGCATAAAAATGCAAGTGATAGCCAACAACGACGTGTTGACAAATTCAATTAGCCTGGCCATAAGAGTTGGCCAATAGATGACAACAACGACAGAGAGACGGAGATAAATGTACATTAAATTATGGCAAAACAGTTTAAGTAATTAATAAAATCATTTAAAAGGATTTTATATATAAATATTTATAAAATAATTGTTTGCAAAGGGCTGACACTGCGTATACGTGATAAGCAACTGTGTGTAGTCTGAATTAGGCTCATCTTGGTTGCATATTAAGTAAGTTTTGTATATTATCTGCTTCTAGTAATCATAAGTTAAGCTAAGGTTTAGCTGAGTTGCACTTTAAGTGCGTCTATTTAAGTCAGCTGCCTGCCACGCCCCTTTTGTTGCAAAGCCCTGATTATAAGCTATTTCTTATAACTATCAGCGACGCGATTCGCAATCATCTTAATTGAATTTTGTTTTGATGCAATGCCTCGCCTTTAAGCAGCAAAGAAGAGCAACAAGAGAGAGGCAGATAGCTAGAGTGATAGAGAGTTGTAGTAGAAGAAATTAGGTATAAGACAGTGTTGGAAAATGCTCTGTTTAAGCTGTTGTTTTGATAAATGTCTTTAATAATAAGATAGGTATTTAAACCTAACTAAAACTTGAACAATTGTTTAAGAATGTATCTAGAGTCAATTGTTTTTCAGTTCACAAAGTTTCTATTAAACCTTCGTTAGTTTTAGCCATATTTTGTAAATCAATAAATTAAAGGGTATTTGTATGGGTTTGTATATAATAGGGCATGCGCTGGTCGTGCTTTTAGCGCTGAATTTGCCACTGCAATTGTCTTGGTTGCCTGCCTTTCAAGTGGATTTAATAGCCACGACGACGAAGGGAGAGACGTAGTAAAAGACGACGAAGACTGTGACGAAGACGAAGACAACAACAAAAACAACGACAACAATGTCGATGGCCATGCCGATGACATCGTGTGTACGATATTCAATTAGTGCTCGTCGTTTAATGAAATTAAATTTAACTCTATTTGTTTATTTATTTTAGTGTGCGCTTTCATTTGTTTATATGGCAAAAATCAGTTAACTCGATAAAGGCGGCAGTCCAGTTAAGCATGTGCAAGAGCTAGAGGAAGGAGGGAGGCGAGAGGAGAGGAGATGTAGACACAGCTCTGACCCGAAAATGAAAACAAGTTGTGAGAACTGTGTTCATTCTTGTCATAAATTCCAGCTTATTAGGGTCAAGTGAAAATCATGAAATATACAAGCCACACCCCCTTTTTCCATTAGAGCAGTGAGGGAGGGCAGTAGGTAGGAAGAGGGTTGAAGCTGAGTGTACAACCAATTAACAAAAACTTTAAACATTTTCAATAAGTAAGTTGAGTGCCCCAAAGACAAGTGTCGCAAGGGAAACGATTTCAGTTGTTGCTGTTGTTTTTTATTGCAGGACATGCGCAGATCACAGGACTTTAAGCCAGGCCACAAATTGCACACACACAGACACACACACACACACACACTCCTGCATTGGAAAGGGACTTGTAATGTGGCATGTTTTGTAGATGAGGCACTAGCACTATACACTGTAAGATATTAGGTTTGTATACCCAAGAACTTAAAGATTTTAGTTTTTTAATATTACAGCTACATTTTAATAACTTAAATTATTGCCTAAATATAATTTAAAATTGAAAAAAAAAATTAAATAAAAATTAAACATTAAATTATTTTATTTAAGTTTGTATACTTTTAGTTTAAATTCTTTTTACACTCCCTCGCTTTAATGCTGCTCCTCTTTTCTCTCAGTGTAGTGTTGTATTAAAGCCAGCACGAATAGTAAACACAGCGTTACCTCAAAAACTTGGAAGATTGTCGTATCAGTAGACAAGATAGTTAGGGGTTGCTAACGCCTGCCAAAGGGTGGAGAACGGGCTGAGGTGCCACGAGGTGAATATGGGATGTGGGGAACTGGGGTAGGTACGGCTATGGATACAGCATATGCCCCTAAAAACCTGTGACGGCTGCTCCCTCTTTATCGCTATCTTCTTCTATTTCCCTGTTTCTTTGGGTAATGTAGACAAATTTTTATCGCTTGCTAAAGTTTTGTAGCTTAAGAAGCGGGGGGAAGGGAGGAAGGAGTGGGAACTTGTAGGTTAGGTTGAATTAAGAGTGTTGGTTAAGGCTTCAAAAGTGTGACTTTGGCTTGTGTGACGCTAAATAGGCTGTTTGTGCCGTTAATAATAATAGTTATGATTATGATTATGTTGATGGTGATGAGTGCCGATGAGGCAAGTTGATAGCACAGCGGGAGTACAGTTAGGCGGTGCTTGGGGAAGGGTGGAGTGTGTGTGAGGAAGTGAAAATATGGTGACAATCCAAAAAAGCTAAAGGCGCAAAAATTTTGAAAGCCAAAAGCAAGTTCAATGAAACTTATTAATTTACTGGCAATTCTGCATAATGAAAATCTAAACAGAATCTAAGTAGATGCTGATAGATGGATTAAAAGATAAGTATGAGAAAATATGGGTTCAATCAAGAAGTATATTAAATGTTATATAGCTAAGATTACATAGACTTTGAGGCCTATGACAAATGAGGCGTTGTGGGCAAGTTCTTAGCGGGTTTAAGTGTTAAAACAGCCACTTGAAATAGCTTATACTTATTTTCTTTATTTTTAATTAAAAAATCGATCAATAAATAAAAAAAACAACTCAAATTCTTTATTAATTCTTAGCTTAAACTACACCTAACTACTCCAAACAATTTTTAACGCTCAAGTTCTTAACTGGGTTAAGAGTAAAACTGTGCTCCTCTCTCTCTCCCGCTCTCCCTCTAACCCTTTTGTTGTCTTGACATCCGCACCTTGTATGCAAAACAACAGCAAATCAATTAAAAATCTTCAACAACAATAAATAAATGAAAACGAGGAAAACTCGGCCCAAATTTCATAGTGCAGAAAAAAGAGGGAAAAGTAAAGAAAAGAAAAGAAAAGCTAAGCAAATGGCGCACACACGCTGTGTAGGATGTCACAGCTGGCGGACTCAGCTGGCAGCGTTAGCCTCTGCTCCTGCCACAGCCACGCTGTAATCCCTGCCGCCCTACACCCCTAGCTAACCCCTCAGCTAGCTGGCCCTAATCACCAGCAAACAAAAGTCAAATCAAAAGAGAAGCCAGGCAAAGATTTTAACCACAACGCAGTGTAGGGAGAGGAGGTGTGAGGGAAAGAGGGGCAAACACGGAGGAGCAATGCAGCAGCTAACAAGCAAAACGTCAACGCCGGCGACGACGACATCGTTGCAAGCGACTTCCAATTATTTTTTATATTTTTGCAGCAACAAAAGCAGCTGCAGGGGCGTTAGGGGCGAGGCTGTTAAGGGGGTGCCGGGTAGGGTGGCACAAATGTGGATTATGTGGCTGCGCTGTCGTATTTTTCTTGTGCTCTGTTAGAGGCGTGCGTGAAAAGTGGGCGCGGCAGCTCGTGAGGCGTGCTCTCAATAGCCAGGCTAACATTTCCCTCCCCCTGCTCCTCTTCCCCAATTTCCTTATGCTTTTCTTTTGGCTTGGAGGGAGCAACGCTGCACTTTTGATTGTTGGTTGCCACAGCAACAACAACAACAACAAGAGCAACAACAGCAGCAACTTTCATATCATCGTGCTCTAATTGAGCAATATCTTTCGCTCTGCTTCAAATTAAACAGAAAATATATAAATATACACACGAATATATATTTATTTAAGCAAATCTTTAGCTTAATTAAAAAATGCACATTTATTGCCTGGCCAAATGCTAATTAGTCAATAATTAAATAGAACGAGCAACGCCCCAGTGTGCACAGTGGGCAAATGTCATTCAGTTTAAATGAAGAACAGAAGCTGAGCGCAAATATTGAGCTGTTCATGATGTAAACAAAGCTTTTAAGCTACGTTGAGTTTATCACAAATACCTACACACACACACACGCGGGCACAAACACACACACACACAACAGCCGATATTCGCTCCCCAAACAAAACGACACGAAACGAGCCGCTGTAAACGAGTGTGGATACCAATGTGGGCATGTCTGTGGGGGGCTTGGAGCTGTAAGGGGTTTGTAGTAGTTCATATGAGACACAGGGTGTCATTTGACAGGGTGTCAGCGTTGCAGAGCCGGTGGGGGGAAGCGCACGGACAGCGCACACGTTGCTCGCCATATGCGAATCAGTTTTTGGGGACAGGGGAGCGCAGTGGAAAATCTTGGTCTTGTGGGCAGGAACAAAACACACAAACTTACACACACACACACATGTAATGGCTGAGAGCGTGCCATAGCCTATAAATACAGTGGGTCGCAAAGTAAGTTAAGCACTTGAATTGACAACGTGATTATATAAGCACTTAAGGCTTGTAGTGTTCAGAAGATCCGCTGAAAACATAAATAAATACTGCGTTTTGCAACACTGAAATCACTAAAACCTATTGGTTATAATAAAATAACTACATATTTAATATTTAAGCGTTTTACAACACTATACAGTGTTTAAATTACTTTCTTACTGCACTGTAACTCGAAACAGTTTACTTTTCCTACATTTTTCAAAATTTCAACGACTTAACAACACTATAAGCCGCAATCTACCCAATTTAACTTAGAAATCAATAGTATTAGCAGCACAACTAATTGATTTTAATTTAGTTACGAATTTGGTGCCACTGTGCATGTAGCACGTGGCGTATACTTGACATTACATGCGCTCAGAGCATGCCCACTCGCTTGCACACACTATTTCTCGCTTTCTCTTGTACACTGAAGCGCGCGAGTTAGTGCTCAGTCTCCCTCCCTCTCTTGCTTGCTGTCTCTTGTTATGTCCATCTCTTTCCAGCTACTGCTGGACTGCGTTTTGCAGACAAATTTCTATAAATTATGCATTGTGTGTGTAAACACGACAAGTTGAATTGAAATTACGGATTTAAATGCGAACCAAAGAAATTTTATAGCCACTCACCAAGTCCACACAACACACACACACACACAACAATATATGTGTGTGTATGTGTGTGTGCTGATTAAGCTATACAGCTGTGTGTGTGTTTGGCTTTTTCTGCGGCTTATTGTTTTAGTTAGTGAGAATGCACCCCCAGCAGCAGCAGTAACAACAGCAGCCGTCTAGCTGTAACCTCTGACCTGCCTTCCTGAGCGACTGTTTTTTCCTATTCACTGTTCTCCCCTCTGCCACTCCCCCGGCCCAGTAGCTACACAATCTCATAAATTTAATTGTTTAAAGTGAATTTTGCCGCCGTTCATTTGCAAATATTGCCCAGTTGTCAATTGTCAGTTGTCTCTTTTGGGGTTCGTCTTCACTACTTGCCCCGTCTCGCAGCTCCCACCCTCTCCCCAAGTTTCCCGCTTGCCGTTGTCGTTGTCACCTTTTGAACTTCCGTTTTTTTTTGCTTTTTTCCAACGTCGTCGACGACGTCGTTTTCGCTGTCGTCGGCGGCGTTTGTTGATATGTTTTCATGTTACGACCGTTCCACCGTACGGCTGTCTACCCGTCCAACTGTCCAACCGTCCTGCTGTCCACCCGTAGGTCTCTCTGTGTCCGTCTTGCTGTCTGTTTGTCCAGCCGACAAAAGTTCACTCAGACGTAAATTTTTCTACATATCATTGGATGTTGGCTCATTGTTGAAGCTGTCCTCTCTCTCTCTCTCTCTCTCTCTCTCCCTCTCTCTTTTCTACACCTTTCCAACGTCTGGCTTTAAGCTCGATTCATTAAACATTTCTATTTGTTGTTGCTGTGACATTTGCTTATTCGTAAACGTTTCGTCATCGTTGACATTGATGACGACGTCGCCAGTTTTTCAGCCGTTGTCTCAGTGCCTCCACCTTTTCGCTCTCTTTCCCTCTCTTCAGCCCCTTCCAACCGATTACCCAGTTCATTCTGACTTTTGCTTTGTTTTAAAGCCGAATGTTTATTTATAACATTTCAACGTTGGCGACAAGACAACAAAAGACGACTGCAGAATACGTCAGTGAAAAATACGCGAAAAGTTCAGGAAGTGTGAGTAGGTATGTAGATGCTTGGAGATTGCTTTAGTGTTGGAAAACGCTTCAAATTATAGCATTATTTATAGATATCTTGTAAACTATGTGAATTTAAAGTTAGTTATAGCTTTACTTATGTACTATCATATAATTCCATTCTCTTCTTTGAATTTATTACTGTTAAGTGTTGTATAATGTCAAAAACAATCAGTAAGTATTTTAAATACCCATATTACACTGTTAAACTCCTTAAATATATTCCCAATCAATAGCATAATGAGCGAAAGTTCCCAAACAAAGTAATACACTGCCGAATTACTTAATTAATTATTTTCTGAAACTTAAGTTAATTACAACGCAATGACAAACGAGTGAATTATACATCTTATGAGTATTTCCGAATACCAAATGAGTTTATCTCAAAGGCACTTGAATCGAATCAAATCGAAACGATGCGATACGAATCCAGCCGAAAGCTCAAAATCAACTTGTTTTTCTGAGTCAATGAGGTGCAATGAGTTGAGTCTCGTAGCATCGTATTGAATAAATGAGCATACAATCAAATATACACACAAGCAAACACACACACATGTGCGTGTATTTGTGCAGTTAATTTGCCATTTCCGCCTCAGTAAAGTAATGAAAAATGTTTTGCTGCAACTACGAAAATGAAAAACGCCACGAAACCCTGTAAAGCAATCTACCCCTTTCCGCCTCCTCCACCCCACGCCCCTTAGCCATGCGTTGCCTTTCCGTGGTCAGCAGCAGTGTCCATTGTTCCATGTAAGCCAACGCTAATCACCAGCTAAAATGGTAGCACTCCAGCATATGAGCATCGAGCATTGCGCATACGCCGCATAAGCCACCTTTGAATGACTGTTGGAAAACCTACGACTCGCATTCATTTGACGACAATCAGTTGACGTTCAATCATCAAAATGTTGAAATGACGAACGTGGCATAAATGCAACCATCTTTGGCTTCTAAATACCTGTTATAGGTAGTAAGAGAGGGTATACGGAGGGTGTAGCACAGAGAGCAGAGAGAGCTAAAGCGATTTAAACTTGATAGAAAGATAAACCAAGTAATGATCTACTACTTCCATAGATTTCAGTATCAACTGAAATATTAAGTCGGAGCTATAACCCAATGAAATTTTGAATGACGCCTTAAAGTATGCATCAATTCTTCTCCATCAAAGGTACGGGTATCTACAAGTCATTAACTTAATTTTTGTGTATCTATCTAGAAATGTAAATTGTTGCCATCAAAATTGTGGCATCACATCACAAATAAGACAGCAGGCAGTCCACAAAGCTGGCTAATTTCATTGCAGGTGAGACAAACAACAACAACGAGTACAACAAACAAGGGTACAGTGAGAAAACCTAATGAAGAACGTGCAACAACAACAAGTTTACTTATCACAGCGGTCAGTCGTTGGGCAGTGGGTGACGTAGATGGAGAGGGAGAAGGAAAAGCATAAACTGAGATTGAAATGACACCTACAGGGCATTTTAGGACATTTGGTTATTATGTTGTTGATGTTGTCACATGTTGCATAAACATAACCATTACGCCTTGTTATGATAGCAATCAAGTGTTGCCAGCTGCTTGGAATGTGCGTTAATGCCGAGCAATGGCATAAACTAGACGTTAACCCACTGACAATCGATCGGGAATTACAGTCAAGTGAAGAAGGTTATTGCGAGAAACTAACGGAGTTAGTTTGGTGAGCCAATTGAGACAGTGTGGGCGGAAAAAGCTTATGTAGTGTTAATATTAAGCCTTTACAGAACATGTTAACTAACAGTAAGAAATATGTTAAGCTACAGTATGTTATCTAAAAGAACACTTAACTCTGTTAGTACTTTAAAGTAGCTTTAGAAAGGCGCGCTTTTACCAACAGCACCAGCACTTACTTCTGTTAAATAACAGCGATGTTAACAGTCACCAATGCATAATTCCCACAAATCAGCTTGCTTAACTACCAGACATCAAATAAATCCCAGCTAAACACCAGCCAAAAATCACTTTTCAAATAATCCGAACTGAACGGTATCTCTAACCAAAATGCGCTACAGGGAAAATCTCACAGCGATGAAAGGATGAAAAATGTGCACGCACTTTTGGAACTGACGTCTGGCGTGCTTGTTAACATTCTGCTTCGCATTCCGCTTTCTATGTATTTTGCAGTGGACAAACACGACGTGCATAAAATTGGCAAACGACAGACGACAAAATCGAATACAGAGCCAAAGTGAGGCGTTAGGATGAAGGATTGAATAAAGGTATAGATTGTGCTGCAGTTGAGTGTGATTGGAAATATGGATATGATTGGATTTTCAAATTGTGTCTAATTTCAAGTGAATGGAGGTAGGAACATAACTAAAAGCGAATAGGAATATCGCTTCCAAAACAAGTGAGTGTTTTTAATTAGCTATTAGCAACTATGTCATACCCTTTGAAGCACCTGTGTGCTAAAAGACTACAAATAGCCATAACCTACGCATTATATGAACCATTTTTAAGTGATTTGCTAGAAAGAAGAAAAGCAGAGATTTCTTAAAAGGAGCATAACCATAAACTAGTTAATCCAGTAGTATAAACCCCATTTATTAACCAACTTTTAAAGTCTCTAGCTTTTACAGTGTAACTTTAAGGCACTTTATTGACTGCTAGAAACGGGGCTTCGCTAAGATCAGTGTGACAGACATGGAGACTATCCTAGCAACGGGTATAACAACTCTAATCTAGATAAATCCATCAGGTTCTATGATAGAAAATAAAACAAAGAACACCATAAAAAAAAGGTGACAATCCCAAATTTAAATTGTCAGTTACACACAGAGCACATTACGCAAAAAAGCACAAAAAATAAAACATTAAAATAGAATAAAAACAAAAGAGCGGGGAATTAAAATAAGAAGTAGAAAAAAATAGAAAACAGACCTTTGCTTTGAAGCATACAAATTTAATTAAATTAATTAGCTAAAATGTTAAGCGTAAGGCAAATTTATTACTGGACTGCGGCGCTGACTGCGACGTCAACAGAGCTGGCGACTGCAAAAGCAACAGCCGCAGATTCCAATGAGCAGAGAAGCTTTAAAGCGATTTGTGGGTCGTCAGCCAAGGAGAGGCATAGGAGAGGGGTAAATAGGCGCTTAGAAAATAAAAGTAAGTAGACAAGCACACATAAATACAAACACACAGAGACCCCACCACACACACACACATACGTAGAGCAAGAGAGTGAAGCAGAGCGAGAGGCAACTTCAAAATGAGTTTATCGATTTTAAGGCAAGCCACAGGCAAGGGAACTGTGCTGTATTTAGGGACGAAAAGGGAAGCAAGAAGAACGTGAGAGGAGAGCGGAGTTAAGTGGGGAGTGTAAAGGTTGCCTGCTGTGAGCTGCCTTGCGTGCGTACATATGTGTGTGTGTGATGAATGTAAAGGAGGCAGAAGACAAGCGGCAGGTGCAGAGACCGAGAGAGCTAAAGAAGCAGCCTCATTCATACACATAACAGCAACGTATGTGTGTGTGTGTGTGTAAGCCATCCACTTGATTTCCATGCAATTTTCAATAAATTCACACATTGTGCATAAAATAAAAGTGAAAAATCTGCATTATTATTTAGGGGTTAAAATTTATGAACAAGCATAGAAATAAGAGAACCCTTTTTAACCCCCTCCCCTACACCCACCCCTTCTCTACCCACCTGCTGCTTATTTACTGCAATTTGTGTTTCGTTGTGACGCCTTTATCTTGTTTATTATCAGTAGTATTATTATTATTATTATTTTGTGGCCTGGCAACAATTAAAATATGCAAAGACAATTTGCCAAATAAACTAAGTAACCGGATTTTCTATGTTGTATAACCAAAGAGCTTTAGCTGTCAATTAAAACTAAGCTTTTCTAGGGTAGTAGTGGGGGTGAGGGTGGGGATAAACGAGGGTAGCTCTGTTTCAGTGCACTGGCTCAAAGTGCAACAGAAAATTGCATTATTAATATGCAATGAAATTTGCCAAACACAATAAATAAAAGATGTAAATTTTCAAATATGAATTTTTGCTTACTTCCCTTCTCCACTGCTGCTTCTTCAGCTTCACCTTCTTCCTGCTCCTCCTCTATTCTACTCTACCCATCAGTTTCCCGCTTAGCTTGGCTCAGTTGCTACCCTAAAAAAAATAGCCCGTCTTCTGACTTCACCCTTTTGGGCCATGGCAACTAACGCATGAAAGCCTTTGAAGTGCGCCAAAACACACACACTCACACATACACACTGACTGTGTAAAAATATGTGCTTCTGTGTGTACTTGTGTTATACGAACCAATTGCAAGCACAATCTAGGGAAGTATTCATTTCAAGCTTAGGTCATGAGCTGAAGAAATGCATAGCTGAGACCACTGTGCACAGTGGTGCATTTTACACGACTTAATGCATTTTTTCATTTATTTATTTCTTAACTTTCCAAAGAAGTTATAACTAATAAAACTATCGACAAGCCTTCCAAAAGTTTCGTTAGTGTTCAAGGAGTTAAGAATATTTTAAGCAGACTGAGTTAAACAAGTCCTTGTTAATTTATCCCACAGCAGCTTAATCAGATTATTCAGTGATGTATTAATATTTTGTGAGCTTTAATAGTCACACGGATAATAAAATACATTCGATTAGTTATAAACCCCTAAAAAGATATATGTAACTGCAATCGCTGACTCTGCCTTTTAGGGTTGTAGCCTTTCTTTCGTTTTCCGTTTTTTTGGAGGGGTCCCTGCACTGGCAATGCCTTCGAAATGGGAATCGATTTTGTTGAACAGTTCCAACGTCAGAGCTACTCAACTTCTGCTCAGCTAACATTTCCCCATTTTCCCCAAATAAAAGAAGAAGTAGAAAATAACATAAAAAAGCGAAGAAGCAAAGAAAAGACACAACACGCAAAGGGGTGCGCTACCAAAAGGTGGTTAGGTGCGCTGGGTAGGGGTAGGTAGGGTACGAATGGACTCAAGTGGAGGGTGCCAGCCGTACACTTGTTGGGGCTGCTTTCGGTATGCTCTGTAGTCGGAAACGAAATCGGAGTCAGAGTTGGAGCCGATGTCGGCTTGAAGATAAATGATGCATTTTACAAATTTGTATAACGCAAAAACATAAATTATGCACATTGTTAGGTACATTATTTAAAGGCCAGCCACGCCCACACACACACACTCGCACACAAGTACAAAGGACACGACACGATTCTCATAAGGTAAGCCAAATGACAAACAACCCATAAAGATGCTACTTGAAACGAAATTAAGCTGGTTTCGTATCTTTAGAGCAATGCGATTCCAGTTATTTTGCATGCAGACAACTGCGACAAGATAATATTACTTTATCCGGATTTATCCGCTATGATTTGCGCTCATTTAAAGTTATCCGAAACAAAAGCCAGCCTGCCAGTGTCACAATTTATCGTTATCTGAAGTTCTTTGGCCTCATTTCGCGTTATCCAACACTATAAATTACTCAGTAGCAATTAAAACAAAGGTAAAACTCTTAATAACGACACAAATTCTCATTATCCAACGTTATCCGCAGCTATAACTAATTATCCCACATTGATCGGTTTTAATTGCATCATTATCCGGTTTTATCTTGAGCAATTTGTAGCTATCAGAATTTATGATTGTTAGCAATAATTAAAATAAATGCAAAATACTTTGGTATTATCTGATTTGCAACTTTGTGAATATATATTTGAGTAATTAAATTTGAATGCAAGCAAAGTCAGAGGTGTCGGTGACACAAATTTATATTATCCAACTTTATCCGTAGCTATTTGCACAACATTTAACAACAAGTAAAGCAATTGGCTAAGATTTTATCGTGTGCTTAAAGCTAATATAACTCAAGTTGCATTTGGTAAACAATACCACAGCAATAACAACTTCGCTGAGCTTGATACGATATGCCAATAATATGTTGTCACTTGTCAATCATGACAACACCAACAACAACAACTACAACAGCAATAACAATAACAACATTTGTTAGGCAATCGCACTTGAAACAATGGCACAGAAACTGCCAACAACAAGTTTGCTTGAGCTACGGATAACTGGGGATAAGGGTAAATGGAGTTGAGATTGTCAGGGAGTTGTTCAAGGGGCGTGGCGCCTATAAGGGGTGTAACTGGCAACATGCAAGCTTTTATAGAAACGCTTTGACTTCTTGAGTGACGTGTGTCAGAAAATGCCACCACGTGAAGTGAAAATTGGCAACAACAACAGCAACAACAACAGCAACAACTGCAACAAAATGCAAACAATGAAAACGAAGACGAAGCGAAAGAAATAAAAAAAATTGCAACACGCGACTTTCCCAAATAAAAAACGCATTATAAACAATATGTTTTAGTTTATGTTGCTGTTGTTTTTTAGTTTTTTTTTTGTTTTTGCTGCTTTCTTGTTTTGCATGTTACACCGACTGCGTCGACGTTGGCCGCCAATTGTTGGCCGTAATTTGCAGTGATTTTCACTGCCAACCGCAGCAGAGGCGACAACAACAACAGCAGCAAAGACAACAACAGCAGTAAAAGTTTTCCAATTCCAAAAATAGTAAAAGAAAAGAAAAGTGAAAAGCCTAGAGAGTTTAGATTTGTACCCCCTTTCCCTCCCTCCTTCACTCTCTTGCTCTCCCTCACTCGATGGACAGTCAGTCATTAATTCATTTGTGCATTTTTAATGCTACCTGTCGAGAGACATGAAAAGAGATAAACGGATGTAAGAATGACTGGAAGCAAGAGGAGCAGAGAAGAGTGTAGAGGAAAAGAGAAACTTGCGAGAGAAATAGTGCGAAAAATGTGGAAATTATTGAATTCTTGAAAATGGCATGTAAGAAATTATAAACAAATTAAACTAAAGATTTACTAATTTTAATTGAATTTTTTTATGTACCAACAATGCAAAGAAAACTTTGTTTAATCAATAAAAGTCAACTCAAACCTCCAAAGATTCTCGATAAACAAAAAACGATTCTCTAATACTACAAATACTTAAACTATACTATATATTTTAAGGTTTACTGATAAGTCTGAAGCCTTTCAAAGCTGATGACTTATAAAGCTAAACGCGTTAATCGCTTACTCCGGCTGTGCTTTATTATAGGGTATTTGTAGCTCAAGTGATTCAGCTACAACAATTTGCAATGCAAAAAAAAATAAATCAAATAAAATAAAATAAAAAGCGAGAAACAAAGCAGAATATTTAAAAATAACAAAAGCCTTTAAACCAATTAAAATGAAGCAAAACTCTGAAAACGCTTTGAGCGCATGACAAAGAAGGGACAGCAACGAGTGTAGAGGCATGCGAGGGGCGACTGAAGAGTACACGAGGAGAGAGAAACTACATACAGCGTGTGTATGTGGATATAAAAGTGAATGATTACCGGTCAGGCACATGACACAAATGACATTGCAAACGGATGCGGAAAAAAAGTGAACAGAGAGAAGCTCAAAACTTAAAACTCGACAGAAACTCAACTTAGCTCAGTTCCGCTCAAATCCAGAGAGTTGAGCTGGTAAGACTGAGCTAAGGGACAGGCGAGCAGTTCAAAGTTGGCTTAGAAACGGGAAAGTGGCATAAATCTGGTGGCTAAATCGAACTTTTAATGCGCTTTTAAGAACTCGAATTTAATAGTTTGCTAAAAATGTATAATAATTTAAGTCTCTTTTAACATGTATATTATATTTTTTGAGTTAGATAATAGTTTAAAAATATTAATTTATATAAAAGAAAATTCATGGAAATAGAAATTAAACGAGTTTTGTTGAAGAGCTCTGGTAATACATTTAAAAAATCGTTTGTATAAAGAAAATAGTTTAGAATTAGCTACAAAGCCTAAAGTATTTCATCATCTAGAGTATAATAAACTGATGCTGTTAGAAGATGTATAAACTTCATAGAGCTTTAAAGTCTTGTAATTACAAATGACAATGGAAACGACTACGACGATGACGATGAAGTTGAAGTTGACTGTGTAAATTTGTGGCAATTACACGGGGTCGAGAGAGTTGGTCTCTAGAATTGCAACAGACTGAACCGACGAACCGACGAATAGACGAAACAGAGGAAACTGAGGTGTACTGCCGAACAACCGAATGATGAATAACCGAACAAAACGAGCGAATGGCAGAACCAACAATTATATAAACTAGAGTTGCAATCAGTCAGTCAGTCCATCAGTCCGTCTGTCTGTCATTCCGTCAGTTATTTAGGCCCGATGGCCAGTTGTCAGCCATGATGCAAGTCTAACCAACTGAAACTGAGCCAGAGTTGAAGATAGAAAGATGAAGTATAGAAGAGGAATAGAAAAAGAGAGCAGGACAGAGAGACAGTAGGAGAGGGAGACGAAAGCAACGTCTCTGGGCATTTTGAAGTATTCGATACGACGAGAAAAATCTTTGGCTTACAAAATAATTTCAAGGTATTTAAAATGCACACAAGCCAAATCAGTTCGCAAGACTCGAACTCGAGTAAAACAACAATAACAATAGCAGCAGCAATAACAGCAACTACGAAATGTATCTTGTAGCTACAAGTTGGCAAGCAGCAAACGAATGCGAATGCGAGTGAAACTGAACTGAACTGAAACTCAAAAAAATCTGAAAAAAAAAAATAAATAAATAATGAAAAATAAAAACTAAAAAAATGCTGACCTCATTATTATTTTGTGTATACTACTTATGTGCAGTTTGTGTGTGCTCTCGCGGTCTTCGCTTCGTGCACCAGCTCTAATATTGCGCCCAAAACATAAAGCAAGACAGCCAGCGAGCGGTTGACAGAGCTAGCACTATAGATGCTAGTGTATCTGACAGATACACGGAGACACTCACTATGTATCTTTCCACACATGCAGGGCATTCGAAATGTAGCGACGAAAGCGTTTGAAAGCTTCAAGCAGAACCCGGAATTGCACACAAGAGATTTATTAGATCAGCCAATGCTTTTTTTTATCCGTCTACACATTTTATTTCGAATTCTTCGTTAATTAAAATTTATTTGCATTGCCGCAATCTATAAATATTCATAGCTTTTCCAACTACAAATCAATCCAAGCTGTCACAATGTATTCAAAAATTCTTATCCAGCAATCTAAGCTATACAAAATACCTTATTATCCGTTTAAGCTCTTAAATTTTAAACTGAATAATGGGATTAAGAAATATTACTGCAAACAACACATCAATTTGTAGTAAAACTGTTATCCGACTGTCTTACTGTTGTCACAACTTATCCAAAACTGCACATACGACCAAAAGATCAATAAGCAAACTTATCCGCCTTTATCCTATCATCATAGAATTCTTGTATAAGTTAAATTTAACACAATACAGCGCAAAGTCCCTTA
This sequence comes from Drosophila acutilabella, assembly GCA_035046005.1. NCBI lineage: Eukaryota > Metazoa > Arthropoda > Insecta > Diptera > Drosophilidae > Drosophila > Drosophila acutilabella. The sequence goes on along the minus strand of JAWNOK010000024.1, from coordinate 4,786,112 downwards.
TCTAGAGTTATGCATAAATTGTTACCCGACTGCCTTACTGCAGTCACAACTTATCCGAAACTGCATACACAACCAAAATCGCTATAAATAAACTTATCCGCCTTTATCCGGAAGTTATAAATTCATTCTAAATCATCAAAAAATGCTTGCCTATACCAATTTTAACAAAATTCAGCGCAAACTGCCTTATCCGGAGTTATCCGCCGACTGTAGGCTACACAGTTTGATTGCAAATCCACAAAACAGTTGAATTTATAATTATTTTTAGCCTAATTTATCAAGAAACTCCAAAAATAAATGTTCTTATGAGGTAATAGCCATTAATTTGAAGTTTAACGGTACTTACCACATGCACGCTGCTCTGCAGCTGTCCGGCTAACATCTGTGTCTGTGTCTGCTGCTGCGAATCGGGCAATTTCTTTTCAGTCTTTTTAGCCGCACGCTTGTTCTTGCTTTCGAGAAAGCGTTTCTGCAGCGCCGTTGTCTCCTGATTCTGCTGGTCGCAGACAGTGCTGAAGGTCTGCTCATACCGTGGCACACAGTCGGTCTGTCTACGCCGATAACTGTCCATTCGTCGTCGCAGGCGTTCAACAATTGGTTGACGTTTGGTTGGCATTGCGTCAAGAGGTGTGTTATTGCTGTTGTTGTTGCCATTGCCGTTGGCATTGTTGTTGCCGTTGTTGTTGTTGTTGCTGTTGTTGTTGCCAGCGTTTCCTGCAGACGCAACGCCGCCAGCTCCGTTGCCGCCAGCGACAAGGCCGCCGACAATTCCGCCTGTTGCTGCCAGGTTAGCATTGTAGGGCGAGTGTTGTTGTTGATGTGGCTGCTGCTGCTGCTGCTGTTGTTGTCGTTGTTGTTGCTGCTGCTGCTGCTGCACTTGCATCTGCTGCTGCTGTTGCGCCTGTGCATTGTGTTGCAGTTGCAATTGTTGCTGCTGCTGCAAATGTATGCCCAAACTCTGCTGTTGCAAGTGTTGCTGATGCAATTGGAGATTCAATTGTTGATGTTGTTGCTGCTGCTGTTGTTGTTGTTGTTGCTGTTGCTGCTGGGCGACGGCGGCTGCTGCTGCTTGGCTGGCGCTCTGGAACACTGGCAGGCCGCCCGCATCCATAAATGCGTCCGTGGTGAGGCTTTTGGCTTGTTCTCGTTGCTTCGCGGCTCTCGTCCTCCGTCTGCGGCAAACGCTGACAGGCGACGAAAATGCACGAAGTAACAAGACGACAAACGGTCACCAAATTCGTTTCTCTCAGTGTACAATTCACTTGTGTCTCCTCTACTTCTGTTCAATTACTAAACGTAAGTTCTATATATATTTCTAAAGATGCAAAACAGATGAGACTCTACGTTGCTTTATGTGGCGGGATATGAGGCAAGAGGCAGCGTTGAAGCATTTTTTTGGTAGACATGTTGTAGAGTGCCTGTAAAAAAGAATAAGAAAATAATTATTCAACTTATCGAGTGTGCACTGTATTGGCAAAAGCGTGCAAAAATCTGTCACGAGTATTTTTTTTGTTGCTTTGTTTATCAATTTCTTGATAACATATCAACAGAATTTCTAAATAAGCCAAACTATAGCCAGAAACTATTAGCCATAATTTTACTCATCTCGGTAAATAACTTGACAGTTTAAGAAATAATTGTTATTTATTTTAAGCAACAAATTCGTGCAGCAAATCAGAATTTTTATTCTTGGAATTTTAAGCCAACTCTGTGCTTCATTTTTTTATTCTCTTAAAACTTTTCTCATTTTGGATTCTGATGGATTTCCCCGTCGCCAGAATTGCTGATAAGACACGGGCTTTCACATGAATCAAAAAACTATAAATAAAGGTGATACGTGCTTGGGAGCAACTAACACACACACAAACACACACTGCACCAAAGAAAATAAAGAAAAACATGTACACAAAATGCAAAATAGAGCACAAAGCTTTAAAGATAAATTATAGACGGAAAAGAGACTGATAAATTAAAAATACAAAATAAAAAATACAAAAAAAACGCATCCGAAACAAGAAAGCGAGCAACTATAAGAATGACGCACAACAACAACAACAGCGGCGATAACAGCAATTACAACAACAAAAAACAAGAACAAACTGATTAAAAGGAAAAACATTTATCGCTAGCAAATCGCGAGCGTTTCGCGTGCGACTGTCGCGCGACTTAAGCAAGAGCTAAAGGTACAATAATAACAATAAGTAAGTAATACAAGATAAAAGCAAAATATACAACTGAAAGACTGACAAAAGTTGAACTCAACTGCACGCGGTCTGTTGACTGAATGACTGAATGAATGACAAACTGACTGACGGCGGAGCTACAGCAAGTTTTTGTTGGGTCGACACGACAGCGAATATGTTGGAGTTGTGAGAGGCGGATGTGAGTGTGTGTGTGTGTGAGTGTGTGGCGCAAATGAGCAAACCTTTTGCAACTTATGCCTAATGTGGCACGTGAACACACAACACAACTGAGTAAGGGACAAGGCATAAAGGCAGGTATACAAGGCATGTTGTATGTAGGCAGCTAGGCAGCTTGGAGCTTGGCAGTAGGGGCAGTGCTCAGTCAAATTAAGCTGTAAACAAAACTGGTTTGCAGCACAGCGCTCTGCTGTTATTGGACCCGCCCGCCACAACAACAAGCAGCAAATGGAACTGTAGAAACGTCGCGATGCGACGCGACGCAAAGCGACGCAGCGCGACTTCAATTTTACTCGCGAGTCGCTGCGACGTCAACGTCGGTTCGAGATCGAACGAGCGACTCGCGACTCTGCAATACAAACGAACGGCAGTTTGGCCGAACAACTGAATAGGCGCACAGCAAAAGAACGCAGTCGACGCAGACTGACAACGACAGCGTCAAGTGTTGCGGCTACAGCGAGATATGCAGCGAAGCAAGTGAGCGAGCGAGAGAGAAGAATGTACGGAGAGAGCGCACAACTGACAACAAAGCGAGCAAGCGAGCGAACGAGCGGCGAGTGCGTATAAACGAGACAGTTGTGTGTGCGAGTGTGTGTGTAGCGGAGAGCGAGTATGTTGGGCAGAGAGAGAGAGAGTATTGTTTACATTTGACATTGTTGTTGTTACAACCATTGCTTGCTGCTATCGCCGCCACCCACAGGTTGGCATGGTAAAGGCAGAGAGAGCAAATCTGTGAGAGAGGGAGACCACAGAGTACTGCAAAAAGGTCAAATTTTGAAGGCAGGCGATTTGTTTGCTGTTTTAGTCGCGCTCGCGTTTAATTAGGAAACAAAGCCAAAACGTATCGCTTTTAATTGCACATATCTGTTTATCTGCATAGTACGTATTGTTTATATTTATTATTGCTGATAATTGATAAATGCAATTTACAAATTAACTACAAAGTATACGTCATTTTGCAGTGGTTTATTGGTTATCAGCGATATGCCAGCACTCTGTGACGTCACGTGACGTCAATTGTTGCACAGCGAATGTTAATCGAACTTTAAATACTGTATGTATTCGAAAGAACCGCTACTGTACACTAGAGTCTAAAAATAAATCAACAAAGGGGGCAAGACGAGCGTCAAATCATCCGATAAGAGTTTTATGAGCTCCTCTCGGATTTTAATTAAAAAACACGACTGGCTTTTTCTTTCATTAATTTCCCGAAAAGCACTTTGCTACACATAAAGCTAAGTAAATCCCATTCTGGAATTTTGCATTATTCTTCTTTGGCGTTGGGTAACAAAAACAAAAAAAACAACAACAACAACGCTAGAAGAAATCGATAACAGTCATAAAATTTCGTGCAGTAAAAATTCTGACAGTAACAACATTCGCCATGGATTTCGGTTAGGGAAGAGATTTTTACAGTAACTGTAAAAACGAAAATGAAGATAAGATTGACTTCAAACACACAGACACACATTCACACACAAACAAACGTAAAAGGCGCAATAACATCATAATGAACAGCATTGTAATCATCATTATGGCATCTTCATCATCAGCTGGCGGCATTTTCCTCATAATTATTTGTTGAACACATACAAAATAACAACAAACAAACAAGCAACAGACAACAGACGTCGTGTCGTCGAGAGAGATGGAAGTGAGAGCGACAGAGACCAAAGCACTGAGAGGGTTGCGACATTAGAATTCAGCACTAATTGCATGCAAAAAAAATACCCAAATTATGAATTCTTTAAGATTTGTAATGTACACAATGATATATCACACCAGATCACATCGAACATGTGAACCTTTCGATAGTAAAAAGTTTGGAAAGAAACTGTGGACTTTTAATGTAAAACAAATTAACAAAATATTATTTTAAATATTTTTAAAATAATTGAAAGTCTATTAAAAACCATTGTCAAATATTATTTTAAATTAAATAACAAAAACATATATACAAAACAACGTCCCACTATTCCACAACATACTCCTACTAACAAACTGTATGAACCACTCTCGCATCGAATGCCAGAAATACGAGTGTGAGAGACAGTAGGAGAGAGTAAGAGAGCGAGCAAGCAGTGTTCAGTTCTGTTAACTGAGCCACACACTGTTAAGTAACAGTCGCCGCCGGCACAGAAATTGCAAAATCGGCGCAAATCAAAAATCGCCGGCGACGACAAAAACGCGTTCAAGCAACGACAATTCACAGTGGATAAATTTAAAGAATGCTAGTAGTAACTAAAAATCAGCCACAATATCAAGATCAAATATGCTTTCTTCACACAAATTTTAATACATATCGGGAACTTATACATAAATTCAATCAGCTTATGCAACGATATCGAAAGAATTTAAGATTATCGAAAATAATGCGACACTTTGCCGCATGTCATTTCGTCCACTGTGCGACGACGACTTTTTCAGGCAAAACGACGGCGACTTACGTCGCGCGTCTATCGCAAAAACGAACAGGCGACCAGCGTTAGCAGCAGACATACAGTTTCGTTCTCTGCAGAACGAGAAAGAGAAATACAGCGCATGTTAATTTACTTGTGTGCGTATGTGTGTGTACGTGTGTTTCTGAGTTTGAGAGTAGTGGGGCGCTCGCTCATTGTTGTTGCTGCTGCTGACTGAACATTTTGCCTATCTTCGCTGCCAGACTCGGCTGCTTAAGCATGTATGTGTGCGTGTGTGTTTGTTTGTGTGCAAGTGTGTGCTTGATTGCCAGTATGTGTTTCGCTCTGTCTGCATTTGTTTTTGCCTTATGTTTTGAGCAGCAGCAATAGCAACAACAACACCAATACAAATTTGAATTGTTTTTGTGTTTTTAGTGCCCTTGCAGAGGCAGTGGCTGTATGGCTGTAGCAAGAGAGACTGAGACGGTGGCAGAGGTAGCGACAGTGCTGCTGCCGTATAACATTTGTACTGTTTGTAAGCATTGCTCTTAACGCCTTGAAGGAGTGTTGTGGACTCACATAAATATGTTATGTACAAAATAAATTACAGATAATAAATAATTCAATTACAATTTACAGTCGAACCTGAAAATTAAATAAACAGCGAGTACATAAAAATGTATTCACGTAATTGTTGTTTTGAACTTCCTCATAACAAATTGTATTTTAAAATAATGACAGACTTAACTTAATCGATGCTTGACTGTATTTAAGTAAAATACAAAGTGTAATCTTGAAACGACAGTGACATCAAGCCATTATTTTCGTATCAGCTTTTCATGCGATTCCCGTTGCTTTAAGCATTGTCTTTGTGGCACAATCGCAATGGGTTAACAGCGTCGCGTAATGGCATCGGAAAACGCGCGCGTTTTTACTCGCCCCAACAGTGGGCCTGGGTTCTCTGGCTCCATGTGTGTTGTTTGCAGCAACACAAAGTAGTGGTACTTTGAGGGGGCTTTCCTAGCTGAAAGTCAAGTAGAATCCATGCGCTGCAATGCTGTTGGCCCATTAGAAAACGACGCCAAACAAAATGGTGCCGTCGACGCGACCGATGCCAGCGCATTGTGGCAACGGTAATTGTGAGCGACGATGGCGACGACGACGACGATAGCGACAACGACAACGACAATGACGACCGACAAAAAGTCAATTTTATCGGAATATAACAGGCACGAAGCAAATGGCATAAAGCGGCAAAAAAGAGTGCGCAGGAAAAGCGTGTGGCAAAAGTAGGGAAAATGCCTGGAAAATGCATGCCACATGAGTTACAGCACAACATCTGTGCGCCTAATCCAAATTGCGAGAAAGATCCGCTTTTAGAGCTAGTTCGGCGGCACTCACAGCTCACATAGCTCACCAGCTCCATACAGTTCCCAAAGAAGTGAACCGACCAATCAGACACTCAACACACACATACAGACACAAAGGCACGGACGCTGAACTAAAGCACATACTTAAACACAGAGAGAGCATGAGAGAGAGAGAGAGAGAGCGAGCGAGTGAGAGCAAGGAAAGAGTCGTGAGAGTAAAGCTCCCCACGACATGCAATTGCAACGGGCGCGTGGTGGGTGGTGAACATAGCAGCAAGTGGGGAGATGAGCACTGTACGCTTGATTGCCAGAGTGTGAGTGAAAAAGGAAGAGATTGAGTAAGGTGTAAAGAGTCTTACCGCAGCCTCTCCTGTTATCTAGCACAGCAATTAGCTTAATTGTCTCTGATGCTATTGCTGTACTTCTGCGAGGGCTGTTTGTACCATTTCTTTTAAGCAAAGCAATTGAATCGCAACAGATTTAAATAATAATAGCAAGTAAATTGCAAGCGTAACTTTTGTAATTGTTCTAACAATAAATAAAAATCAACGAAAAATAAAATAAAAGTAGAAAATTAACACATAAATGCTAGATATAAACAATCAATAATGCAAACAACCCTCGCAAATTGTTCTCAAGAGCTCATTTTGGTCCGGGTGTTGCAGCATTTTCCACATGCCGCATGGTGTTGCAACTTACCCCTTGTTAGTGGCTGGACTGCAGGGCTGAGGACTTTTGGGGGTGGTGGAAGGGATGCCACAGAGTGTTGGCTTCTTCTTATCAGCAAACACAGCTTTCTGTGCAATCACAATTAAATTGTTAGCCAAAGGCAGTTGTTGCCATTCCAATTGGACTGCAAAATGGCCATAAGTGTGGCAGTGTTGGCTATAACAAAAATAAAATAAAAGAGAAAAACAAAATAGGCGATTAGGTGAAAATGTCAAATGTATATAGAGCGTGTACAGTGTTGGATAACATCACAATGTATACGATAATTTGGCAATGGCATAAGTTGAATTGCTTCAAAGCGTGTTAAACTGTTATGGGATTCTTAAGATTCCTGATAAAAACTTTGGAACTTTGCAATTTTGTGTGTTGGAAAAACCAGCCAAACTTGTCAGAAATAAAATGTTTTTTTAAAGTTTAATGCTTTGTTTTGAAATGAAGAGGCAAGAACTATAATAATTTAATCTTTCAATGATTCATTTGGATTTCTCATAATAATTTTTATAAATTCCATGAAGTAGAGGAAATAAGTAGCTACAGAAATTAAAACTATGAGTAAAAATACTTAAGTAAACCATAAAAAACTAAAACTAGGTAAGTCAGTTGCGTCTGCTATTTATAGCAATGAAAGCATCTGCTGCACTACCTTGAGAATCGCCTAGAGCGGCGCTAATGCATTGGTTCACACGCGAGTTTAGTGATCAGTAACCGCAATAGGAAAAAGCCCCACAAGTATGTGAAAAGAGTGTCGTATATTCGAAAATGCAAATCGCTAGCGACATGATGGCTCCAACTCTCTGGGCCAGCTGCAACATCCAGTGGCAGTGGCAACAACAACAGGTTCATGCAACAAATGTGAGGCAGCAGCGACAACTTGCAAAACAGATGTCAGTCTGGAGCGCTGCTTTTGTGGCGTTCACATGTGTGGCAAAAAAAGAAAAAGACAAAACATCAAATAAGAAAAAGAAAAAGAGAGAGAAAAAAAACAGCTGCAACATGCAGCAGCAACATTTTGTTGGGCTTGCTGCTGCCTTTGCCTTGTGCAACAACCTCTTGTGCTGCTGCAACATTGCAGAGGGCGCCACTGTTGTTGTTTCGTGCCACCAGCGATGCGGCGCACAGCAAACGGCAACACGGGTAACGCTCCAAAAGAGCGCACCGAGTCCGGGATATACAACAAAATACAGCCTGGAAAATTCGCCAACAAACAAGAAACAGCGAACAGAGAAAAACCGGTTCAAAAACAGCAACAACAACAAAAGGCATAAAGAAACTAGCGCAAAAAGTAGACAAAAGTGGCCAACACTCTTGGACCACTCGTGAAGCCAACTTGGACTTATTTCAGCCAACGTTATCGATGTGTTGTAGTTGCTTCTGCTGTTGTTGCTCTTGTAATTGTGGATGTCGTCTCCATTAGCGTTTTCTCCCGTTTGCTGTGCTCCCTTCTTCGCACAGGCGCCCAGCAACAGCAGCAACAACAGAAAAACCAACAGAAAAAGCCGCAAATGTTCGCAACGGAATTATCCCCAGTGTGTGATTGCCAGTTTAAGTTTTCGCTTTATTGTTTACAATAAATACAACTACAGTCAAACTTCGCTAGCTTCAACAACAACAAGAAATTCACTTACAGCTATAGCAACAAAAGCTTTTTAGCTAAATGTTAACTTGATTTTCTTGGGTGTTGATTAAAGAAGTTTACTGCAATTAAGTTTCAGAAACGGTTTAATTTGAACTTAGTAGATTTAAGTTGCAAAAAGTTTTGCTAAGTTAAGAGTTGGAATTTAGGGAGTTAGTGGAACTAGCTTATGTAAAAAATGTTACTTTTGGTGGGAGTTATTGGTAGGATAACACATAGAGAACTTGTTTTATACTAAATAGATTTTTCCAATAAATGCTGCGTACAATTAAAGTTTCTTTTGCCCATTTAAGATACTAAAATTGTAGCCTAATTTATAATACTGTTTAAAGTTGAATTCAATCCTCCAAAATCACTTTGTGCGCATCGTTTGCTGGGATTTAATCACGTGCCTTTCACTAAACTATTTATTTCTATTGAATAAAGCTCAGGGGTTATCAGTTTGGTGTAAAATTCCTTGAGATTATAAAAATTTCGTAATAAAACTTTATGTAAGTCACAATAGTGAATTTATAAACTTTTTTTAAACACTTATTATTTGTAACTGACTAAACCTTTAACTACAAAGAAAGCTATTCGGTGTAGTTTAATCACACAGTGTTGGTAAATATTAAAAAAAATATTAACCCTTTAAAAACTAAAAGCTTTCTTTTAAACTAAAATTTAAGAGTCCTACAAACTCCCGCTCTTTAAATTAACCACATATAATGACACAGAAGAGTTCTAACTTGATCATACTTTTAAATGAATAACAAGTGCTTATTAACACTGTAAATAAGTGTTAAGCAAGCGCTAAATTTAAAAGAAATACATTTCCAACTCCACTTGCGATGGAAGTACTTTTATAATTGTCATTTAGCAGCTGAAATCGAACCCAATGAATAACGTCATCCCCAGCGCTGAAACTAGGGGTAAAAGAAAGTATCTAAAAATAACGTCAGTTTCGGAGTGGATGCAATGACATTAATGTGCAGAAATAGAAAATTAATTAAAGTTAACCGAGTCCTTACAACGCCTGAACGAGGCGCACTCTCAACCGAGCATTTACTTATTATTATCCCTTTTATTTTTCGTGGAAAAGTCACCCCTGAGCGTATGTGTGTGTGTGTGTGTGTTGGTGTGTGCAAGAGTGGTGTGTATCTGTAGCTGTAGTAGGCATGTATCTGTGTATCTGCGGACGCTTGTGCGCGCCTTTTGGGTAGATACAAACACTGCATCGAGTGGTTGGCCATATAATAAAATGTTGTAGAACATGCGTTAAACGGCACGCAGCTGCGCCTACCCGCTTCGCATCATAGTAATGGGAATGGGTATGGTAACGGGTATGTCCATTGGGTGGTAATAACAACAACATCGTCGCTTCAAGAAGAAGCCCAAGAAGTCGCTGCCACAAAATATTGTACAACACTTTGCAAGTTTTCGCTCTGTTGAGCCCACTGTGCCGCTTTTGCGAGGGCAGTTTCAAGTTTGTCACTTGTGACCAGTTGGCAAATCCATCACATTAATGACCATGACTTTTATTTTAAGGGGTATGCATGGAGGTAAGATACCTTAAGACCGTTTAATGGCTAAACATCTGTTCAACTGCGACTATTTCACTGACATTTAATGCTAAGTAGTAGACTTTAAGCTACCCTATAACAAATTTAGACAAAACAGAATAGATTCTTTTTACTATTATGTGCTGAGAGTTTTATTTGTAAAATATTTATAGTATTTTTTTTTAGTATTTTTTAGTATTTATTTAGTATTTTTTTGTATTTGTTTAGTATTTTTTGTGTAAATTAAATTAATATTAACTTAAGTTGCGAAAATACCCTATAAAATGTTCAAGTTATAAATATAAATAAAATTTTTTTTACTTTTCTATACTTTATTATATTCTGTATACCCTGTAATTGTCGGTATTGTATAAATTCTAAAATTAACTCTACAAACAGCAACTAAATTTAAGCTAAAAACTATGAAATACTTAAAGAAAATTATTTAAACTTAGTTACCAGATTTAAAACCCCCTTTAAATAACTGAAATTTAATTTTACACAACTTTAGACCACAATAAATGTGACATAATCTTTTTGCAGAACTAAGCTGATTTCATATTTAAAGCTGAGCTGAGATTAACTCTTAAATTGCGGTTAAAACTTTACAGTTTACAGAATAAAATCTAAGCCAATGAATTAATTAAAAAGACAACTTAATTTTATTGTAATTCTATAAAACGAAAAGCGAGTCTTAAGTGAAAGTTTATGTAACTTTGAATCAAAGAATTCTTTTAGATTTTTTTTCTATTTTTTCTTTAATTCCAAGAGCTCCACACACGCTTCGAGCTAAGCTGTATTCTAGCTAGTTTAGCTATGGCTTTTTGTGTATTTGTTTCTTATTTTTTTTTTAATTTTAATGTGTTGTGGTTTGAACAATTAAAAGCAACAATAACAACAAAGAGTGTCATAAGTTAGCAAGTTGTTGAGGCGACATTTGGTGCTTTGTTGTTGCCATGCTACGAATTTGTTGTTGTTGTTGTTGTTTAAGTTGTTGTTGCTATTTGTCGTTTTCATGGCTCCGTCGACGTCACGTGTAGCTCATAAATATTTAAACGAACAGAGACAGAGACGCTTGAGTGATAAAAGGGGGGCGAGTGAGAGGGGCGAGCGAAACGTTTTTGGACTGAACCCCGGTCTGACGTTGGGTTTTATAGTTTTTCGCGTTCTCTCTGTGTGTTAATTTAGCAAAAAGCATTGCGAAATGACTCGCAATTTTAGACTTCATTACAAGCGCTTTGGGGTGGAACTGAAACTGAAACTGGAATTGGTATTGGAACTGCTAAAATTCATTTCTAGATAATTCAACAGAGTGCAGCAAAACTGAACGAGAAAGTTTTCCATATGAGACAGAATCAAGCGAAAAGCAAAGACAAAAGCAGCTGAGATACACACACCTGCCTGCCTACCTTAACGTAGGCCGTATTTACATAAACACACACACACACACAGACACAGTCAGTCAGTCACTGAACAGACACACAGACTGTCTAAGGACTGTCTGCAAGTATCGCACCTTTGTACAGGTTTTCAGGTCCTTTATTCACACCACAAAAAAAGTACAAAATAAACCGGATTTTCTTTAGAATTTTATGGAAATTTCTGTGCCCAGAAACTGACAACAATTATTAACGATTAAACAAAAATACAAAATACTTTTTTTTGTAGGCAAATCATGTCTGAAAAGTTTGCTAAATTATTGAAAATTCATGTTAATTATAAATACTAGAATAAGTCTTGTTTGTACAACAATTTTAAGCTGCTAAAAAACTGTCTGCTCTAGGTAGAAAAGCTTTAAAAAGTCTTCAACACAGACACCTGTGTGCAAATGTACTTAACGCCCACTGTAAGACAGGTAGTAAACAAATTTTCATTTTAAACCAAGTTTAAATTCAATATATAAATTTTAATATAGTTTTGGCCCAGTTCTAGCTAGTTATACCTATTTTGTTATTGATTGGTTATGCCAAATCGTAGTTCCAATTCATGCCCATCATAATTATGGTGCTAATCAGCACTAATTATATAAATATGTAGTTATCTATCTACGAAGTGTATATATGTGTATATACTACTGTGTGTGTGTGTGAGCTCTATCAAATGTCTCGTGCCATACGATTCCACACTTGGCTCCAGTTAATTTGACGTTTTGTTGTTGTTTATATAGATGCTTGCTTGCAAGTTGTTGTTGTTTTTATGGATCCAAAACTTGATTAACATTAATTAATCCATGCTACGAGTTGCGTTTATTTGTACAAATGACTAAACGAGACGATTGAATGACAGGCCCCAAATGTCCGTCCGTTTTGTCTATCTGCCAGCCGGAAATGCGCACAAACACACATACACTTGGACAATTGTAATACACACACAGACACACACGCTAAGATAGTGTATGTGTGTGTGTGCAGCTACACCCATGGCAATGTTTGACCCAGTAATTTACGCATGTTTAGCAGCAGTGCAGTTAATAAAGCTAATTAATGGACTGCACTGCAGCTCATCATCATTGGGGCTTTGGCTACAAAATGTATCTCTCAGATACATTTGAAGTAAAGACTTTAGTTGTCTGCAGTCATATCTGCCGCTGCTGCTGAAGTTGCCGCTGAAAACGGGCCTAGGTGCCCAGGGCCAACCTGTTTGTTGTTTGTGTACACAACAAAGCAATTTCATGGAAAATATTTTTAGTAGTTGCTGCAACAACAATAATAACAACAACAACAGCAACAACAACCACCGAGAGAAAATTAAACGCTGTCCAAGACGGCCACAAATGAAGCGAGTAAACGACCAAATGACCGAACCCGCCCTTCGCCTGCCCCTTCCCCATACCCTTCCGCTCCAAAGTGAGCCGCATAATGCACGAAAAATACAACAACAGTGAGCAGAAGCCGCACAAAACGCGTTGAGCGACAGCAACAACTACATAAAAGAAAAAAAACGCATTCTGAGCACAGCGTGGGAGTCTGTTAACAGCTGTACAACACAACGCAACAACACGACGCTCTATCTCTGCTATGCTCTCTTTTCGCTCTCCCACACACACACACACATGCCCTCTCAAATGCTCTCTCAGCGACTGTTGCGCTGGGCACGTAACAACATCCCTGCAGATGCGTCACACGTTGTCAGCAACGACGTCGGCGACAGCGACAGCGACTTCGGCTGCTGCTGCTGCCTTTTTGTCACAGGTCGTTGCACTGCCGATACACTCAAAACACACACACACACATGCACGTAGACCTTAGTGTGTGCTGCCCGTGTGCAGTGACACATGCAGGCCACGGCACGACGTCGACGTCGACTGCAAATGGACGATGAACGTTGGACATTGAAGCGCTCATCGGCCATCAGGAACATTGTTGCTAGCTTCTCTCTCTCTCTTTGGTTCTTCCTCTCTCCACCTCTTACGCTCTGCACTTGCATACACATGCATGTATTTGTGTAGCTGCCGGCTCACCGGCTCCGGCTTCCCTATGCAGATATTTATTTTGTTGTTTTGCCCTCTCTAACACTTCGCTCTCCCTTAACACCCGTCGCACCTCTCCCACTCCTGACAGTCTAAGGAAGTGTATGCTCTCTAAGTAACCGTAACATGTTTATGCTATGCTAAAGTTGTAGATACACGGATAAATTAATGCCCATTAGCAAATGCTTCTGTCTTCATCATGTCTATCAACAACATCTACAGTTAACTCGCATAAGAACTATAAAACTCGTTACTTTACAGCACGAATTACTAGGCATTCATAAATTATAGCAATACTCTGTAAATATAATGTTAATTTTAGCATTTGTAATAATGTTATATACTTAAATAACAGAGTGGGTTCCTTAGCGCAATTCTTAAAATGGGATTAACATAGAATAAACATTAGCAGATCTGTCAAAATCAGTACAGAAAACTGTAAAAAGTTTTAAGAGCCACGGGTTTTTAAAAAGAGGAATAAATCAAGTTTTAAACACTTAATTTTTAATAATTTCGAGTGTAATAATTATTTTTATTTACATTCTCTATTAATTAATTTCGAGGTCTTTTTCATTAATTTTGTAATCAGAAAATTTGTTTTTTCTTTGACTCTGAACTTTAACCCGCGACTAAATTAACATTAGCATACAAAAAATGTTGTGCAAATTTCGAAATTTTCAAGCTTAGAATAGTTCACAATCAAGTAGACAAATACATTTTGTATGTGTGTGTCGGTGTATTTCGAGTAAATATGTAAAACATCTTATCGCTTATTATGTATTTGAGTTTATTTTTCATGTTTTACAGATTAAAGTTCCACTTTGATTGCTTGGCTAATATAAACAAAAGGGAATGCCATAAAGAATGAAAAGAAAACATTCCATCTAAATATTGTAATGCCCCAAGTGGACATCCTGGGGTATGTACACAAACACACAGCCATCCATATGTACACCCACTTGTATATATCCTTTATCCACTGTTGCTTGATTTAATAAATATATATATGTATATACACATAAAAATGCCCAATTAAAACAAACGATGAGTGGAATCAGTTGGTTGAGTTACGGTTCTGGTATTTTGGAGCGCGCCAAACCAAATTCAAGTGCTGCAATCCAAGCAGCAATAACAGCAACAACAATAACAACTTCAATAACATTGGGAAGGAGAACACGAAAATATGCTCAAGTGGGACGGCGAGCATAAAAATTTGTGTATCTGTATTTCGTAGCATAAAAGAAAAGCGTTCAAATGAACTTTTGGCATACCCTGCAGCATTTAGTTGGCCATATGGGGTATTTTGGCGTTAAGTCAATAATTTGAAGCTCAGTTCGTTTTGTCTTAAAAAAGTGTTCTAGTTGAAAAGTATACAAATTTAAATATATTCTTTGTAGTATAATTTATGCGCCTGATAGAAAACTTTGTAACATTTGCTTAAACTTCTGGCTTCATAACCCAATTTTTTGTTTAAATTGTGATTTTAAACATTTAAAGTATTCATTTAATATTTAATATATGTATGTACATATCTTTTTGTAGAAATATTACCAATAAGGTTATTATTTATATTCTTTTTGTATTTATTATTATCTCTGTATATATGGGATGGTTTTAGTGGTGATTTTATCCCTTTTTTTTCAGTCATAAAATTCCATTTATCAGCTGTTAAGTTTTAAAAATTGTTAGTTCTTTTCCTTAAACACTTTTCTATCCTATTTTTGTGTCGATCTCATATAATCGCTTTCAAATATTTTCCAGTTGTGTTTTTTTTTTAATTTTATATTTACTTTTCTGAATTATTATTTTTTAAAGTTTCCCAAATTTTTAAGCTGATTTTCCTTTCTTGTAGTTATCACGGGGTATTGCTAAGTCGTGCCAACTGAACTTTAATCGTTCTTACTTGTTTTGTTTTATATTTTTTACGTTGTACGTGGCACAAGTGCGGTCGCATGCTTAAGCACACACTAACACACACATACACTAATACACACACACACATACAGTACACCGTTAGAAACGTGTTGAGTGGCTCCACCAAACAAGTCGCTTTGTCTTCGCCTCCCTCTCGCTCAATTTCCCTAACTCCATCTCTTTTTATCACTCCCCTTTCTATCGCTTACTCTCTCTCTCTCTCTCTGTCTTCTCTATCTTTCTCGAATCTTTGCTGGGCTCTGGCAAACTCTGCTCTATCTTTGCAAAAAACATTTGCGACTACGCTTGGGTCAGCGCACGTCCGCTGCTGAGAGTGACCTCTACAGTTTCCCACCCCCAACCCACCGCTATCCAACACTGCACAGCACCTTGGTCACTTTGTTTTCCATGCAATTTGATTTACAAATTCCCAACAACACAAGAGAATTTTAAAGCTATGAATAAAAGGACAACAGTTTTCAGTTCTATAGCATAAATCCCATCATCGGCTAGGATTGAGCATTGATTGAATGATGATACTTAAATCAGTTTCATTTTCCATTTACGAGTTACGAGTTGAAAATTGAAATTTTAAGTTTTGCGGCAAAACTCAGTAAAAAATGATTAATGCAGCGTCAACGTGCGTACAATGATTGATTAATTAACGTTGACAACCAAAAAGGAGTAAAAAGCGCCGACAAACAGACACACACACACACACATACAGTATACACACACACACCGTTTATTATAGTCGTTGTTTATTTGCTGTCCAGTTTCGGGGCGACTTTTATAAATTGACTCCCATTTTCGTTGCATTCGATTTTCCCACATCTTTCGACCTGAAGTCGTTGTTGTTGTTGTTTTCTGTTATACCCTACAATCATTTTCCAATGAAATGTGTCATGAGGTGTGCTTGTGTGTGTGTTTGTGCATGTGTGTCTATGTGTGTGGCCTTGATTGATTTCGACAGATTTTTGAGGCATAAAAAAAAAGATTGTTTGCTTTGTTTGTATTGTTTCTTCTCTTTACTCTTTGCTAAACTGGAAACTGTGTAACAAAGGTGTGTGCCCAATTAATATACTCGACAGTTATCGAATTGTTATCGAATAATGTCTTGCAGCTGAAGGATAAGCTAGAACTTTGATAGAGTTGGAATTTTAGAAAGGTTTTCGGAGTTGAAACCTTTAAGAAAATGATTTCAAGAGGACCAGGACAGAATTTGAAGAAGGAAGAGCATTGAAAAGGAAGAAAGGATAAGAAAAGAAGGAAAGAAAGACAAGACGCTGTTAATTTAAACCTTTGTGACAGACTGTGAAACGTTTACGAAAATGAAAGCAAGAGAAACAAGAAAGAAATCGATTTAAAAAGCTAAAAACAGTAAGGGAAAGGGCGGTACTTAGAAGTGTTTTTAATAGCTTATAGAATTTATCTGTAGTAAATCTGTCTAATTAGCAGTATAAAAGACATTAAAACATTTATGAATAGTATGAACTAAAGAAGCATGGCAATTTATATACACAAAGTCTCTATTAAGAATCCCTTTCATTAAAATTTTAGCGGATTCTAAATACCAAAATTTTTCCGTTTGATTACGGCTGCATTTTCATAGAGTTTTTCGAATTTTTCCAATTGCAACACAGTCGAATTCAACGAGCAACGACCTGCGACTCCCCCGCTCCAAATTCCATAGCGCCCCGGCACCCGCTCTCCGCCCTACCCCCTCTTACCATGACTCAAACAATGGGCGGCCATTCATCTTTACGTAATTTCAATAAAGAGAAAAACAACAACAATAAAAACACAGAAAACAATGTTTGAAACAAAGCAGAAAAAAGTGAAAGTCTAACTGGCGCAGGTCGAGAAAAGGAGAGGAAGAGAGTGAGACAGAGCGAGAGGGAGAGATGGAGATATATAAATACTTATAAAGCATACGAAAAATCCCTAGCAAAAATGAAAAATAAAAAACAAACTAATAATAAAATCAAAGATAATTACTATGCATCTGCAAAGGCAAGAAAACAACAACCACAGCAATCACAGCAATAACAACAACAACCACACGAGTCGAGTCCATAAAATTAATGAATGAATATAAAAATCTTGAGCGTATCTCCCTCTACCTCCTCCAGCCCCCTCCCACTACCCCCTACGCTTACCCCCTTTGCAGCTACCAACAAAATGTATCTGAACTTTTGCTACAATTGTTGGCAGTTGCCTTAAACCAGTTTCGTGTTTGACTTTGTCGAGCAAATTTCAAATCAATAAAAATGTGCAGGAAATTCGATTTAACAGAACGTTTTTATTTTTATTTTTTATTTTGTTTGCTTTTATTTTATTTTGTGGTTTTTTTGTCATTTAGCTAAAGATTTAAATAATTCTTACATAAAGTCAAACAATGAACGCACATTTCAGTCAACTAAAAAGTTTTAGAACATTTTTAAATACACTAACTTTTGTAGATTGGTGGTAAGAAGCTAAAATTTTATAATCATAAATACAGCTCAATATTATTTTAAGACAAAACAGTAGTCAAAATAAATTATTATATTTATATGAATTAAATTGATATAAGTAATTAGTTATTAATTTAAAAATAAATAAAATTCTTCAAGCAAATTACATTTATTATGAAAATTAAATGTTATTCCCATCGAATTAAATTTGTAAAGTTAAATCGAATCAATAGATCAGACTTATTTAAATTTATGCAAATGAAATATGTCAGTAAATTCATACAAATAAATTTATAATGCATAAGCTGAAATAATAGGTGTGCTCTGACCTTATGGAGAATAATGTAAATTCAATATTTTAATAAAGGGCCAGAAAGTTTTATACTAATAGAAGTTATGAAATCTATATATTTTCATGTTTTAAAACTTAATTGATCCCTAAAAAGATCAACTTACTCATACATAAGTAAAAAAGTGACAATTTTTATTTCATTTAAAGCCTCTCTGCTCTCTGATAAATCCAAAGAACCCTTACAAAGTTAGAGTATTTTTTTGTATTATAATAAATAAGCTTTGTAAAATTCCCACGCTAAAAAAAAGCTTAAAAAACTCACTGGCTGTCGGTTTGAAAAGCGCAGTTAACTTTGCTATCAGCTAACTATAAATTAAAATATATATAAATTAGTATACATGGTTGTGGGGAATATATCTTGAGCGGGAATGTATCTCATAAGCCCCACACTAACATGCCTCATTTGGGGGCACCTTTGGTAGGACTTGGACCATTGCACAGTTAACGGGCCATGCAAAAAACTAATATATACTATATATATGTACGACATATCTTTATATTTTCTTGTATGTAGGTTTGGTGCAGACATATCTCGTCAGCTACAAATGTATCTGACAGATACGCGTGCCGTTGCCACAGTTTGCCATCGTTTGCGATGTGTGTTTCTAAATCGTTTCTCAAATCTTCTAAGATACACACTCACACACACACGCACACACACACACGCGTACACTCTAATACACTCTCACATAGAGCAAGCGAGTTTCTTTATGCTGTTCGTCCGTCTGTCTATCTATACATATATCGCACTGTAGGTACGTAGCTACATATGTATATTTATACACACACAAACACACACGGGTATATATATTAGTGTGTGTGTAGCTCTGTGCGCCCAACTGATTTATATTAACCGAAAAAATGTACAGAGCAAATGCTGCTGTTGCTGCTGCTTCTACCGCTGCCGCTGCCAACGCTGGCGTCGGCGCAACGCACGTTTGATGTTGTAGATACTTTTGTTGTTGTTGTTGTTGTTGCTGCTGCTGGCCAACCAAGTGCGAGTGTATCTCGGGCCTCGACAACGACAACGACGTCGGCGACGACGCCACTCAGCACGTTCATTATGGCATTTTGTCAGATACAAAATTCAGATTCTCGGGCGCTCGTCTTTCCATGTGTGTGTGTGTGTGTGTGTGTGTGTGTGCTTGCGTGTGAGTATTTGTGTGCCGCTTGGTGCGGCTGCTGCTGCTGTGGTTTGTTGCGCGATAAGCATACGGATATGTCAGTTAATTATTTGTTTATATTTTTCCTTTTTATACTTTTTTTTTTAGCTGCCATTTTTTATTTTATTTTATACAGCTGCATAGTATATACTTGGCCGTAGGTGTGTGTGTGTTGGTTTGTTATATATTGTGCATGTAACTGTAAGTATATTATATAAATTTTGCATGTAGACACTCGCATAGGGTATGCACTTCTGTTAGATACGCTGTGCTCCAATTTATCAGTAGCCAAATTGTTTTGAAATATTTTTTTAAGAAACACTTTAATTTAATGGCTTATTTACATTTCATTAAAATTTCTAATTAACTTAATTATGCCTTTTGCGTCTTGTAAGCTTACAGGGTATCTATAAAACCACATGATTAGCTTAAAAGCGCTTGGCTTTTTATAAGGGCTGATTGAACCCTCAGAAGGTTGTTGTTTTTTACTAAGAACTTGTAGTTAAATAATATAAGCGACTTTTTTTAAACATGTAAAAAATAAATTACTTATTTATAACAGAAATTAACAATTTATATAGGAGTTTTTAAAATAATAAATTATTAGTAAATAAAATTAATAATTTGTATATATTATTTTCTGCACACAAAAACCACTTAATTTTTTATATTTTTAAACCACACTTAACCCTTAAATGTCAGTGCAGTTTTGACACAGTTATAAAGGTTTCAAATTAAATCTGATGACAGCTAAAAGCCTTATTTTAACTAGTAACTAAGACTGCGTTGCGTAAAATATTTTTAATACTTTATTGGTACTTTTCTTGATGTATTACTGTAAAAGAAGTTTCCTGCGAATGCTCACTGTATCGCACCATAATAAGGAACAAAAAGCTTTTAACCCTTTTGACTTAATTGGCTTAGAGAAAATATGAAATATTTGGAAGCAATTTAATTTCATGTTGCACATGTTGTTGGTTGTTGCTGGCAAGTGGCAAGTGCAGCTGCAACTGTTGCCGCTGTTGCCGTGGCAGCAACGAAACAGGCGACTAGAAAGAAAGCGCAAGCAAAAGCTCCACACACACACACAGCTTGGGGAAAATTGACGATGACGATGATGAGGAAAGCCACAAACCGGTGTCGGTAGGGTAGGAGGAAGGGGAGGCAACAACAATTGTTGTTTGTCTCTTTTTGCATTCAGTTTCGTGCAAAATTTGTGTGTGTGTGTGTGTGTGTGCAACATGCAGCACGTCAGTCAGTTGGTTGCAAGCAGAGCTGAGCGCCTGCTACATCGCCCAGGCCAAACACCTGGAATGGGGCATACGATTTCGGGATAACTAAAACGGAACCCGAAACGAAGCGATCAAAGAGAAGGTAGAGGAAGAAGGGGCAGAGGGGGTAGACGAGGCAAGAGTAGAGTAGAAGAAGCAGACGAAACTCCTTTTTAAGGGCTGTCTTCATCATGATGTTGTTTGTTATTATGACTGTTGTTGAGGGGATGTTTCGTTGCGCGAGGGTTCACTGTCCCAAAACTGTGGGAGCAGCAACAGCAGCGTCGGTGGCAGCGACAGCAGCGGAGGCGGACAGCGACTGCGACCGTAAAGCTTTGCGAAACCTGTTTGCTCACTCGGCAGCGGCAGCGACTGAGGGCAGCGAGCAGCGAGTAGCAGCAGAGAGACAAACAACAAGCAGCAGCATTGACCTCAACTGAGTCAACGACAAAATATGCCAGTTCCAGTCCAGGCCTCAGGGATCAGGCAATCGAAATAATGCAGAACATGGTGCGAAATATTTAATACAGAAATGCCTTTTGGCCCAAAAGGCTGCTGCCAGTTGTTGTTGTTGTTGGTGCAACTGCAACTGAAACCTGTTTGAAGCAAACACGGCATTCAACTATTTCGCTGTCTTGCATCTCTTTGTAGCCCACCTACATTTTTTAGGCATTGTTTCTTTTATTTTTTGTTTTTTTTTGTATATATTTTGGGCTTAGACATCTTTAAGCCAGTAAGCTGGCGGACTATCTGTTGGCTTAATTGGGTCATTCACTTGCTCGACTAAACACAAACACAGACACATGAAACTTTTGAGCTACAGCAACTTCCGGTACAAGAGACAAAGATAGAGAGAGACAGGGAGAGGGAGAGAGTTAAAGAGAGAGAAGAGTACACGAGCTAGGTAGTAAGAAACACAGCAAGATAGAGTAAGCAAGAGACCGATAGAAAGAAAGGGATAGAGAGAACAGACCTGAGTTGAATACAAAATCAAATCTTTGATCTGTAAATATTTATATAAAAAGGCTTAGTTCCACTTAACTTGTAAAATTAATGCTAAACAACAAGATAAATAATATTTAAATAAGTTACTTGTTAAATAACTAAGTTAAGCTGAATTGCCTAATACTTTACAAACAATTCCTCCTAATTTGTTAGAAATACAAATACTATTTTAAATGTATATCAATTATTATTTGCCTTAAATGAACCCTAAATTTCTACAGACTTCCCTTCAATTATCTGCTCAATAACCTCTGCATACTTGTATAAAGCAATTTAATTAATTATTTAATTTCTTGATACATTATATTCTTGTAATTAATCAAATATATTTAAACAGCTTCGCTTGATTGATTTGCAATTAATCAGTTTCTCCCAAACGCACTTTCTAACACTCTTCCAGCCACACTCACTCTCTCTGAACCTCTCTCTGCTAGCAAAAAGGATCAAACAAGGACTGTGCACACAGCAGAAACAGCAGCAGCAGCTTCAGACAAAGTGAGAGAGCGCGTCACAGAGAGAGACAGAGAGAGGAACGGGGAGAACAGCAAAGTCAGCAGCAGCAAGGCAAATAAAATGTTAGCCTAACCGAAGCCACAGTAAAAACTCAACCGACAACTTTTCGAGTCAGCAAATGCTGCCAGCCAGCGACGACGCCGACAGCGACTATGGGCAGAGCGACAGCAGCGACGGCGACTGCGACAGCAGCACATCCATCATTCGCAGCCAGTGTGCAATGCCAGCTAAAAACTCTAAAGAAAATCCAGGCAATTGTTTCTAGAGAGGAACAACAACAACAACAACAACAAAGTGCAATCGCTGTTTCGCAAGCTGCGATTTGCTTGGCTACGAGGGTTGTCACAAAGGTTTATCATGTTAATACTCAAAATCGATGAATGTAGCTATCAAATGTAAAAGACTTAATAAACTTGGCACAAGGGTGGATTCGCAGGTATGCAATCAGTCATTTATAAAATAAATAAACAAAAGATAAATTGAAAGTTGAATTGATTCGATAACCATTCGAATAACCCTCGTAATGTTTTGATAATCGCATTGTTGTTGTTAGAGTTAGAGCTTGCCACTTAAACTGGTCCGTGGCTTGATCTATTTATAGGTTGGCCGAAGCTTAAAGCTTATGCAAAAGCTTCCACAAATGAATGTCTGCCAAGGTCTAAAATCGGGTTATCATCCCCACCCACACGCGAAATAAAAGGAGCAGCAAACAAAGCGAAACAGAAAACAAAAATAACAAAAATAAAACTGATCGAATGAGGTGAAGAAAGAATGAAACAAAAAAAAACAAAAAGAATTTGTCACTTACCCAGCATTAATGCGCCTTGGAAGACGCTGGAAGAAGTTTTGCTTGCGTCTTGCGATAATCCAATTTGATATTTTCTTCAGTTAGCCATATTCCAATGAAAGCGACGCGCACAGAAACAACTACAACTACAAATTTATTAGATTGCAAACACGACAATAATAATAAGAAAAACAAAAACAACAACAACAACCACAAGAGCAGCACGGAAATCAGTTCAAAATTGCGACCGCTGTTGCTTAGTATGTTGCATGTGTGTGTGTAAAAATCAAAACAAAACACGACAAAAACACACAAGCACACACACACACATAGAGCGCGGCGACTCAATTCGGGAGAGCGTGAGCATAACACAGAGAGCGAGAGGCAAAGAGAGCAAGCAAAGCATAAGAAGAACAACAAAAAAATGAAGTCTGTGGATCGCTGTACATTGCTGTTGTTGTTGTAGTTGTTGCTACTACTATTATTATTGCTGTTGTTGTTTTTATGGCTGTCTTTTGTTTTGACTGCTTGGCTGCAACATGTTGAATGTTGCACTCAAACTAACACACGCACACACCAACACACACATATAGTCAACACATTGGCCCTAACGGTAAATGCAAATTAAACTCAAACAGCGCGTAACTAAAACTTGCAATATGTAAATGAATTTTTTGTTTTTATTTGAGATCCATTTTAATTATAATTAATTGATATAACAGCAATTGCACATTGCATTTCCAATGAGTTGTGTTGTATGAACCATCGGCGGTTTAATTTAAATTCACGAAAGGACGCGAGCAAGGAATTTTGGTATTAATTGGGTAGAAAGGATGTGTTATAATTATATGTAATTATTTGCTCACTTTTAATTGTTTATTATAAGAAAACACTAAGCCGCGCACTATTATATTGGCTTTATGTTCAGTCGATTAACGTAAATATGCCCGAAAAACGCACGGTACACCAATTATGTATAAAAACACCGCGTACATGCTCCTCATACAACAGAAAAAAAAGCGGTACTGACGTAGTGTGGCCGTCTCTGTTAAGCCAAAAATCTCCCCCATTAGGATACCATATTCGTACAATGCCAACAGTGTTGTAAAACACATAAAGCATGAAAAGGCACGTTAAACAAACAGCTGTTTGTCAGCAAACAATTCAGTACGCTTATTAGCAGTCACAAGAATTAATTGCGCGAATTAATTGCGCGAGCCCTTTTAATTATCAAATTTCATTAAATGCTTTGAAATACAATGAAAGATACTTATTTGATATTTATATTGTTTTAATATGGCCACTCAATTTAAATTCTATATTAAACAGCTGTTGAAGATGCGCAGTTGCAATAGCCAATAGTGACAATCTGGCAACCCAAAACACTAGTCAGCTGCTTTAACTTGCAAATCTTCGTTTTGTTGTTTGATTTATATATTTTATGTTTATTGTTTTTGTTTTAATAATTTCAATTTTTTTGTGATGGACAACGATTGGCCAGGCGACGAGGAGGATCTCGACTTGGCCCTTAATGACGCTGCGTTGGAAAAATTGCTACACGCTGCGTCCAGCCAGCAGCAGGCACATCAGCAACAAAATAACAATGAACTTGACTTCAATGGATTTAATGAGAGTGCTGGAAATACCTGGATTTATCCAAGCAACTTGCCGCTTCGCTCATACCAGCACAGCATTGTACAGGCGGCGCTTTATCGCAACACACTGGTTGTATTGCCTACTGGTCTGGGCAAGACCTTTATTGCCGCTGTTGTCATGTACAACCTGCATCGCTGGTATCCCAAGGGCAAGCTGATATTCATGGCACCAACACGCCCTCTAGTCTCCCAGCAGATTGCCGCCTGCCAGAAGATAATGCCCTTTCCTCTCGACGATACAGTGGAACTAACAGGACGCCTGCCGCGCGCCAAACGCGCCGAGTTGTGGGCAAGCAAACGTGTCTTCTTTGCCACGCCCCAAGTGGTGCAGTCGGACATGATGGACCAAGGAGATGGATTGCAGTTTCCCTACAATGACATAAAACTGCTGGTGGTAGACGAAGCGCATCGAGCCAAGGGACGCTATGCATACACACAGGTCACCGAGTCGATCATGGCTAGAAATCGAAATTTCCGTATGGTCGCACTGTCCGCTACGCCTGGACGCACCATGGACGATGTAGCCAATGTGTGCCGCAATTTGTACATCTCGCATCTGGAGGTGCGCTGGGATCAATCGATCGATGTGCAGCCATATGTTCATCAGCGCAGCATACGCACAGTTGTTGTGCAGCTCAAGGATGAGATCAAGCAGCCTCGTGCTCGTCTGCTGCAGATCATTGATCCTTATCTACGGCAACTGATTTCAGCCGATGTGCTGAGGAGTGCACACGGGAATATATCGAAGAATACACTGTTATACGATCAGGCGCGCTTTCAGGAGCATGCCAGCAACGGAAATCGTCATCCGGAGCACAGTCTTGTTGTCAGCAATTTCTCCATGTGCATTAGCCTGTATCATGCGCTGGAACTGATGGAGCGGCATGGACTGCGTGTATTTGTAAACAACTTCGATGCTGATGACCAGGGACGCGACAAGTTTGTGCTACGCGATGGAGCACTTAGAGAACTGGTGGAGCAGACACGTCAACAGCTGGGCGCCAATCCTTTGGACATTTCAACGCATACCATGACCAATGGCCAGGTGCCGCCTATGCCCGCTCAACTGGACTTTGGACACCCCAAGTACGAGCAGGCGCGCATTGTAATGCAGCAGCACTTCGAGGTAAAGTTGGAGCTTTAAACTCCTAGTAGATCCCATAGCTAACTTCTTTATTTCAGGTGCAACCCAATTCCAGGGCCATTGTGTTCTGCGAGTATCGTGAGTCCGTGATGCTGATTCAACGTTTACTGCTGCAGCACAGGCCTTTGGTTCGTCCCCGCTGCTTTGTGGGTCAAAGCAGCACGGGCAACGGCATTTGTGCGCTTACCCAGAAGGAGCAGCTGCAGATCATGAAGGACTTTCGCAGCGGCGTTAGCAATGTGCTCGTGGCCACTTCCATTGGTGAGGAGGGCTTGGATGTGGGTGAAGTGGACCTGATTGTCTGCTTTGACATCTGCAGCTCGAATCCTACGCGGTTTGTGCAACGCATTGGACGCACGGGCCGAAAGAGGCGTGGCCATGTGGTCATGCTGGTCACCGAGGGACGGGAGCAGCAGCTGCTAAAGGAAGTGCTCGCCAACAAGGATCAAATGAATCGCAAACTCTTGCAATCGACAGTAGTCAAGAGATCACTCTATGAGTATGCACCGCGTCTGGTGCCACCGCAATTCAGTCCCAAGTGTGAGCAGCGATTCATGGAACCAGCAGCACCAGCTGCAGTTGTAGTCACAACACCATCGCCCAAATCAAAGGCACGCAAGCCACCCAAGGAATCCTCGCTCAAATGTCACGATCTGCGCAAGTTCTTCAAGCAAACTCAGGACAGATTCCTGCAGGGTGAACCGACGTATGAAATAAGCGAAAAGTCACAACAGTTGCTGCAGAAGGAGCTGCAGGGTCGCGTGAGCGTTAAGAACTTTCTGCTGGACACGCAAACAGCATCGGCTACGCCCATTAGCAGCACCACCATCGATATGCCCACAAGTAGTACCACTAGTCTCACAGCCACCAGCAGCAGCAGCACTGCCACCATTAGCTGCAGTCAGGAGGAGACACTGCGTCTGCGTAAGCTCACGCGACTGCTGCAGTCAACGAAGCCGCTGCTCACGGATGCCCAACGTGGTCAGGATCTGGTGGCACAGCTGCAGGACAAGCAGTTACCCCAAGCTCTCAAACTCTACCTGCTCCAATCGAATGCGTCGTTTGTGCGTGAGCTGCACGGGAAGATGCAGCAACAACTCGCATTGCAGCTGCCGGAATCACGTTTGAATACACGGCAACAACGCACGCGACGCATCTACGAGCAGGTGGAGCAGCTGTGTCAGGGCCAGTTGGAGCAGCTGCTGCAGGAGCCAGTGGATTCTGGAGCAGAGCTAACGATGCAGGATCTGCAGCAACCATTGGATAAACAGCAGCAGCAACAGTTTGAGGCAGCCTGTGGAGACATTTTTAGAGGTCTAAATGAGCAGGGCTTGTGTGCGGACAATCATGAGCTGGTGCAGCAGCAATTGGAGCAACTAGAGCTGCGACGCTTGGAGCAGACAATGAAGGAGCAGCTGGGAAATGATACGACTAGCATTTACGAGAAGTGGCTGGAGGATCAAGACGAAACGGAGGTGGAGCTGCCAACGGAAGCAAGTCAATGGCATAGCTCAACGCCAGTGCGTCTTGGGAAGCATCAACAGCAGCAGGAGGAGGAGTGTTCCGTGGTGGACTCCAGTCAACTCAGCGTCAATTTAAGTCGTCTAAATTGCGTCATGAGTGCGGCGAGTACTCCACTTAATCAGAAGCTACCAAAGGAGCCCAGAAACTCGCTGCTGGATGCACTCGATGAGAATTTATCTGACTTCGAGCAGCTTGACTTGCCGCCCACAGCGGACATAACTGTAAGAGACACGGAGGTAGCTAGCACACCCGAAGCGCTGGACTTGGACTTAAATGACTTCTTGGAACCACTGCCGGAGGAGAAGGAGCTGCTGCTGCAGTCGGGCACCAAGGAAAACCAAGTACCCGTTGTACAAGCGCCGCAACGAAATATTTCCCCAGATCTGTTTGCCGAGGATTCCATGTCGCCCTGGCTGCCACCAGACGTGCCAGCCAAGAGTCTGGCCTCCAAGCTGGCAGCGAAAACAGCCAAAGTAGAACCCGCTTTGCAGTCACCGGAGCACAGAAAACGTTGCACTCCAGTGGGTCAGGAAAAGTCACCAAGCATCTTTGAGAACTACTTGCAACGCATGCGTGGACGTGGACAGCTTTCTCGTGCGGCACAGCGTTTGCATTCTATGACGAGTTCAGTCTCAACAGCAGCGACGGCACAGCCGGAAGAGGAGGATTCACCCATTATGCGGCGACGACCCACCAAGCGAAGGATTCATGTGGTTTCCGACGACGAGCAGGAGGAGGAGGTGCAGGAAAAGTGTACAGTGCCCAATACGCAGCTGCTGGAAGACAGCTTTGAGCAGGTGCCCGCCACACAAATTGTAAGTTTACCACACATTCTTAGGTTGAAATCCAAGCTAATTGTAATCCTCAGGAGGTCGTCACGCCACCAACAAGAAATTCGCGACGGAAACGTGCGAAATTCAATTCCTTTATAATCCAGGAGGCGGATCAAAGTGGCTCCGATCATGACGAAGATGAGGATGCGGAGCATACAATTGGTGGCTACCTCAAGGATTCTGTCATAGTATCCAGCGACGATGAGGAGCACAACGACACGAATATGCATGCCATGTACCTTCAGGCCGTCAGGTAAGCAATAAAGTACAGCACAATCCATAGGAAACTAATGTCATTTATATTGCAGGAGTCCTGTACAGCGTCCGGGTGGATTTAAGATACCTGCTCCAAGGGTCTATCATGATGAATTCATCTACTCGCAAGACGTTGAGCCAGAGACATCACAATATTATCCCTGCTCCTTCATTGCCAACGACGATAGCTCCGCTGTGGAGACAACTCACGACATTTCCGAGTGTCCTTTGGAGCGCGCGGAACGCATTCTCAAGCAGCAGAGACGCGAGCGGAGAATGCTGAAGCGAGAAGCTCCTGCGTTGGCCACAATCGCGCCAAAGAGACGACGTGCCATACACCCCATTGACGATTCCAGTGACGAGGATGATGTGATCATTATTAAAAGTTAACTCCAGTCAAAGTGTGCCATTCTGGTGACAATCCCTCTGTTTATTCGTTTCTTAAATTATTCCAAAACTGTGTACAGTCTTACTTAATTTATTAACTATAAGTTGAAGTACTTTAATTATTGTTTTAATACTTTGGTTTCCATTTGCGGTGCCAGTTTGCCATAAGCAGAGCTGTAAAAAATCATGTTAAATTTGTTAGTTAAAGTTTGTGCTTTAAATGCAGTAACTACTGTAACAGAACTGTAATTGTAACTATATGTACCTCTTTGATACTTTGATACTCATTGCAATTTTATAAAGTTTTCTACAAAAAAAAATGCGATATGTTAGATTTTTCTGTTTTTTTCAGGTATTTGCTACATTTTTCCGCAAGCAAAGAATTATGTAGAAAATATTTGCTGTACTTTTCGCCAATTCCATTAGGTTTATAAGAAATGTATGCTTTAATTTCAATGGATCAAATAACGTAGCAAATATTTGCTTCACTTTTTAGGTAGCAAATAGTTTCTAAACAAAAATTTGCTCCATTTTTAGGCTGTCAAATAGTTTTGTAGGAAATATTTGCTATACTTTTCGCAAATAAATTAGGTTTATAAAAATATTTGCTTTGATTTCAATGGATCTAGTAACGTAGCAAATATTGCTTCACTTTAGAGGTAGCAAATAGATTCTTAGCAAATATTTGCTTCATTTTTAGGTAGCAAATAGTTTCTTAGTAAATATTTGCTTCATTTTTATGCTGTCAAATAGTTTTGTAGGAAATATTTGCTATACTTTTCGCAAATAAATTAGGTTTATAAAAATATTTGCTTTGATTTCAATGTAAACAATTAACTAGCAAATATTTGCTATATTTTACCATCTAATCAATGAAATAATTTCTTTATAAATAGTTGCAAGTAATGTAGCAAATATTTGCTTCCCTTTTTAGTTAGCAAATAATTTTGTAGCAAATATTTGCTTATTTTTTTAGTAATCAACTACAATTTGAAGCAAATATTTGTTGTATTCAGGATTATTTGAGCTTACCAGATTTGTAGGGTCACAAAACCCTAATCCGTTGGCAACTAAACCAAATAACTGCGCGTGGGAGTTTGGTAATCACTGGCAACTGGCTTGAAGGTGGTGTTGTGCCGCTGCTTGTAGAGATCCCTGGGTTGGACGTAGAGTTCTTTGAAGTCCTCGCTACTCACATGTCTGCTGGCGGGAGCGAGGCACATGCCACCGCCTTGGTTATGATTGCCACGCAGTTGCACCTCCGATTCGTAGATGTTATCGACCAGCGCTTGGCGTGACTTGGCCGTGCCACGCCTCCTGGCCTTCTGGCCAAAACCCACAGGCTGGCAGGAGCTATCCAATCGGGCACGCCGCGAGGCAATGCCCGTGCAGGTGAGTATGATGCCCAGGAGTACACTAAACTCGACCAGAGCCAGCACTAGACTGGCGGCCAGAAAGATGCCATATTGCTCACGATACCAGGCATCCAGATGCTCCAGGCAGGATTCCGTATAGCGCTCCCGCTCATAGACAGGCCGCTCCAGCGACTGGCACTGGGTTTCGTTGGCCGGCTTGGGATCCAAAAAGGCCAGTGGCTGCGGAGCATTGGCCAGCACGCAGCAGCTCAAGGGCACTGGCCAATTGCGCTGGCCATAGCTCTGTAGGCGCCACAAGGAGGTGTCGTAATCTAGGGAGCTACGCATGCCACAGCAACCAAAACGGGTTTGGGCCAAGTCCATGGCATTGGTAAACTGTTCCTGGCCTGGAACACCATAGTTTCGCTGCAGTGCCTTGATCATCTGCCCCTCATCCAGACTAATGCCCAGACAGTGAGGCCACAGTGTGATGGCCAAGCAGATCACCGACTCCGCCAGCAGCAGCACCACCACACACAGAAAGTAGACACTCAGAAAGCAATAGGTGTGCAGGCAGCTGGCCCAGAAGCCCAGCATGGAGGCCAACACCGCTACGAATCCCGCTATGGCCAATCCCAGTGAGATGTAGTAGAGCAAGGGTTGTGGTAAGGAGCTCAGCTGTTCACTCGGAGCGGCTAGCAGGCGGGAGAGCAGTATGCGCTTGTTGTCCGTGAACAGGTAGCAACCGGCCACAATGAGCAGCATGCCACAGAGCTGCAGAGAGAGAGAGAGAGAGAGAGAGAGAAAGAGGGAGAGAGTAAGAAGAAGAAGAGAGGGAAAGAAGAAGAGAGAGATAGATTTAATGAGAGCGTAGTTAAACAAAAGCAAACTCTTTTTATGCGCGCCACACGCAACGGAAGTTGATCCATCCCGCCTCCTCCCCACTTGGCCGTTCCGCCCCTTTTTACCTAAGCTTGTTACCTGTTTTTGTTGTATTTTTTGGTACCAAGCTGCGCTTGCGCTTAGACCACTTCGCCTCGGAGTCAAATAAAGTGTTGGCAAAAACAAAAAACTGTTGGCCTCCTACAAACGCCCCCCCAGCGCCCCTGTCCGCCCCTTTCAGCCCTCACACTCGCTCTTAGCTGCTTTCGGTCAGCCAAGCAGAACATAAAAAAATAAAACAAAACAAACTCGAGCAAAGCTTAGACAATTTTGGGCAACAAACTGAATCTCAAATGCTCTTACCAAAAACAAGTTTGTTGTAAAAGTTGGAGGCAAGAAGACACTAAGAAGGCAGATAAGATAACTGGAGAATGTGCTCCAAGTTATTTATTTATTTATTATATTTGCTCTGGAGATAGATGGTTAACACTGTGTTGTTTGAAGCTCTGTATTATTGATATAAATATTTTAATAAATTTAATAAAAGACTTTTTCCTTTATTGAAATTCATGTGCTCCCTTCTAGTTTAAAGTAGTAAAATCAGCTCCATATTTTTATGATTAAATTTAAATTTAAGTTTTAAATGTTCACTGTTACTAAATGAGATCCAAACCCCTAAAACTTTGCCGAAATTCCAAAACACTCTTCAATTTACACACAGCTCGTAAGCCAAGCTGTAATAAGTGGAGTTTACAAAGCCAATTTGGGCAGCTAGTTACCAGCACATAGTGCCTAGATTTCACCAGATTTGAATATATGTAGACTATATATGCATATAGACTATATAAATCATTTAAACTCCACATAAACTAATTAAAATGAGCTTACCAAAAATAGCAGATTACAAAAATTGAGCACGAACTTGTGATTAAAACAGCGAACCATCTTGAAGGCTATGTGTGTGTGTGGGTGTGTATGGGGGTGTGTGTGGGTGTGTGTTTATAGTTAATTAATGAATCAGTAGCCAATTGAGCGGTCAATGTGGCATGTGTCAAGAACTGAGCTTATAATCGTCGTCTATTACATATTAAAGGCGTTTATCTTTGAGAGTGGGAAATTCTTCAGAGCGCGTTTTGAGTTTTCAACGGAGTTTTCCGCGCACGCGTTGCTGGACGTCAAAACAATAACTGAAAATTGAAAAGCTAATGCAGAGGGCTACACTGGGCATGCAACAAGCTGTGGCAAGTTTGGGAGACTCACTCTCTTTCGAGCTCTCTCTCTTTCTTTTGCGCTCTCTCTTACTCTGTGTCTTTGCCTATTTGCTCTCTCAGCCTTTCTGTGAGCGGTAAACAAGTTCAGAGCTCACGTTTCTGTTTTATGATTATGCTCTTCATTGTTCTTACTCACTCTCTCTATCTTCTTCTATCTTACTCTCCTTCTCTCTCTCTCTTTCTCTTTAGCTGCAGCTGCAGCCAAATGGAACCACAGTAAACAATAGTCAACAATTGGAAATGGACAGAACGTTGCGTGGAAAACTTGTTGAACTGGCTTATCATTCTACGCTAAAGCGAGGGTTACTCGCAGCGTTCTTAGTTTCCTACATTGCCGAGCAAAACTCTTTGGGTAACCCTCGCCAGTACTTAGCAGTGAAAGATTGCGCTTTGTCGTTTTAATAGAAGCTTCTTGTTGACCTGCGTAACACAATCAGATACTTTCTCCCACTATTTCCCCTTCTCTCCCTCTCTCTCTCTCCATTTCTGTCCCTTTCTGTCTCCCACTTTACCGTGGTGATCCACATGGCGCTCGCCACTTCCGTTTGCCACTGCGCAATAGTTGAACTTATTTTCATTGAATCATTCATTCATTACTTCATTCATTTGCTTTGTTTGCTTTTTTGTGGGTCAAAGCTGTGGGGCAAGTGGCTCGTGTGAGGGTGGGTGGCTAATTAAAGCTGCAGCGGCAAAAGATGACTCAGCATAAGTGATCACGTCTTATCCAAAATTGAGTGAATTAGGAGCAGGGGTTAAGAGGTGCTCGGCGTTCAATGAACTTTAAAGATGTGCGTGTGGAAAATGTCAAAAAAATCGTAAGAAAAGTATTAATGAAAAATGTAATGATGTACACAATGAACAATGTAATGAAAATCGTAATGAATTGCATGTAAATGCAGACTAAAAATATTTAAAATAAATGAAATTAAAAATATTTCAATAACCAGTTATGAAAAGTTTATTGTAATGAAAAATTTAATGAGAAATAAAATAGTCTAATAAATTCCACACTAATTGGCGACCATTTTCTTTAAATTAAACGAGATTTAAGCAAGTGCCACTTAAAAATAATTATAAATTGAAAATTTAATAAAAAACTTGCCTTTTGTTTTGAGTCAAAAACATTGAATATTGTTGCAATTATTAAAAAACTGAGCGTAGACATTAACATTTGTATTTATGTATATATTTTGTATAGGATCTGGATACACTAAATAAGTTGGATAGGTCTTCAGCATAGCTGATCAGTGTTTATTTTGGCTTTAATACTAACACAGTTTTTCAATAATTTTACAGTGATGGAAAATCAATTGGATAATGGTGAAAATGTGGAAATGGATAATATGCTCTGTGACCTCATTGACATCCATAAGGTGCGGGGCAACGAGGACGCTCTCAAACGTGTACTCCAGAGTATCTACAGTCTGTTGGATCACAACAATGATGTGAAGTTCGGTACAAAGCTCTTCGATAAGCTCATTTCGGTGGTGATTGCGGATCGTGGAGATGCCAATGTTAGTCGCGAACAGATCGCAAAAGTGCTCGATGCTGTGCAGATTCATGCTCGACAATCTCCCAGCTCGGGAACGTACTTGTTGCGTAAGCTCTCTTCGATTTCCCTCTGTGATTTAACCGTCAAGGAGGCAGGTGATCAGCAGTCTCAGCTGCACCCACATGCAGGACAGATACTGGAGCATCTACTGGAGGATTTTGTGCGTGAACTGGGACTGAAATGTGCCTACTCCACTCAGCTGTTTGCCGTGCTACAGCGACTGCTGCAATCTCCGCTGAGCGACAATCGGAAGTTGTCCTATTCGATAATGCGAAAACTTTTGGCCATCATAGAGGGTCATAAGGAGCAGATGGAAATAGCGTTGACTCCATTGGACACACTGCCCCATTGGCCAGCCTACATTATTGTCATGGAGCAGTTGGAGGAGGTGGACTCTCACTTGGTACTGCCCATGCTGAGCGGTCACTTGCCACGATTTGCAGCAAGTAGCCACGATGATTACTGGCTTCGTTGGTTGCGGATTCTCTATGTGCGTCTGCTGGAGAATCACAATGTGATTGTCGTGCGTTGGACTCTCGAGTACTTTCTCATGTACTTTACCATCAATGAGCTGCGTCGCGTGAATTTATTAAATCAATTTTTGGATGCCATCAACAAGACGGAGCTCTATGATGCCGAGGATTACTTTTTGCCGGAGTTGAACATTAAGACTTTTGTACAGAACAGTGGCACACTGCAGTTTCTCGAGGCTCTTGTGATCATGCCCTGGCACAGTCTGCCCCTGTTACACTGGCTGCGCAGCATGCAGCCGCGTCAGCCGCACATTGCCAAGAGTTTGCTGCTGAAAATCTGCGCACGTATCAAGTCCTTGCAACATGAGAACTTGCGCTTTGAGGCACAGAACCGTATGTTTGATATATTCGAAGTGAGTTGCACAATTTATCAAGTTACAGGCAGAAATTTCAAAATAGTAGTAGAAATTTTAGAAAAAATAGTAAAAAGTATGTAAATAGTAATATTTATTATTGCTCAAGGATAGAAATTAATTATATTAATTATATACCTAAGCTTGCATTATTTGAAAGCTGTGAAAACTAACTTAATTTTTAAATACTTTCTGAAATATATTCAAAATTTGGTTTGAAAAATAGTAGTAGAAATTTTAGAAATAGAAGAAATGGGATAAATAGGATATACAATTATAGAGCTGCTTATTTATAGTGATATTAGGATTTGTATGATCAGATAAACTCAACTCTAAAATATTTTAGATTCATTTACATAATCCTTTCATACCTTTCAGCCCACAATCGAAACTTTGTCCCTGGGCGACTATATACAGTTTATAAAGGCACTCTGCGATAGTTTTTGCAGAGATCACAAGCGATTTACAGCAAAAATAGCAAATTGCACAAATTTTACAGATGAATTGGTTTATTTCGACAAAACTTTGTTTACGATGATCTTTCGTACAGGTTAGTAACCCACTTAACTCTTCAAAAAGAAATCTGCTATTTAACTTTTTTTAGATGTCAGTATTGGAATTGAACTGCACAAACAGTTTAGCCAATTGCCAAGGACTCAACATGGCTGGTGGCGTCTTTTCTCCTTCTTTTTTAGCCTAAAACTCGAGTGCACATCTGAACGTATGGAGATCCTTGATTTTTATCGCACGGAATATGATTTGGATATAGGATTGGTTGAGAAAATGACGAATCTGCATGAACTGCAACAATACTTGATTGATAAACTAAATTGCGAAACCGAAGAAGAAATTTCCTTTGTATTGCTTCGAAGTGTCGATTGGTTTTCATACGAAAAGCTCATCAGATGGTCGCAAATTGAGGAGCTCAGCTTAAAACCCCTCGAACTACTAAGTCAGGGTACTATTCTGACTGCTCAGCGTGTGGCAACGCTACTGAACGATGTGGAAACCAAACTAAAGGACAAAAGTTTACTTAAAGTATTGATGAACTTTCTAAGGCAATACCCAGATAGTGTTCTAGTGTGAGTTAAGATAAAAAATACTAGTATTTATAGAAAAAGTAGTATAAATTACAATTTTTTTGACCAATAGTAGTAGAAAAGATTGAAATAGTAGTAAAAAATAAAGAAAAAGTAGTAGAAAGCAGAGAAATGGCGAATTCTGATCTTCTCCAAGCTTTTGAATCATTAAGCTTCATCTAATGTATTCAGAATCCGTACGAGAAAGATACATTTTCCAATACTTTTCCAATATTCTCAAAAGTGTGTTAAAAAAAAGTGGTAGAAATTAGAGAGATTCGTAAAAATGTAAAACGATTCGGGATAATTTATTTTTGAAATATTTTATACTTAATTTAACTCCCGTAGCGCAACGGGGCTTGTAAAATATGCAGCAGCATTTTTGCCTAAGGAAGAAAGTGAGCAGATTCTAAGTGAAGTGCTTGAAGTTAGTCACTTTTTGAATATCAACATTTTGTGCTGTACGAAGATTGTGCCGATACCATTAATAGTACGAGGAATACTTTCTGGTAGTCCGCTGTCCGGAGAAATGTGGTATGAAGTCTGTAAAATTCAACTATAACCCTTGATTCCAAAGAAATCTTTTATTATATAGCATCGAGTATGGGTACTTGATCAATCAGTATAATTATTTTTTCACAAGCTGCCGCAAACGGGATAGTTATATAAATTTTGTAATCGATCGGAAAACGGATAGCAGCGCCGTACTCGATGAACTTTTGCGGACAAACAACCAGTTGGTTGAGGCACAACAGAAATATGCGGAAAATATGAGAGATCATCGTCTCAAAATGCGTATTTGCAGAGCCATGCTAAGGATAACATTCAAGAATCCGGGCTACTGGTCAGATGAACTGTGGAATGCTTTGCTGGCACCAAACGAGCACGAGAATATCAGATATATGTTCGAGTGTCTAGTCGCCCGATGTCTGCCCAGTGTGGATCTGTTGTTGAATCGACTGAATCAATTGCATGTGCTTGAATCCTGCCAACAGATATCTCTCATATCGGTACTGCACATCTACTGCCTCAGCAAATACAATCACATCAAACCGGAGCAGCTGCAGCGAATCATTGATCTGTTGTTGCCACAAACGCTGAGCAAAGATTCTGAAATTCGTCTCTTCACGCAGTTGGTGCTGCACAGGTTGCTGCAACAGTTCGAGGACAGCAAGTATATAGCTTTAGATCCCTAACTAGACTTGATTTTAAGGTATTGTCTCTTGTAGCATCAAGATACCCGGTGCCAGCAACATGAAGAATGCAATTGAGGGCAATTTGGCTGACAAACTGCAGGAGTATCAGGACGAAGGACGTCTACTGCTGCCCAAAATATGCTACCAAACACCAGATGGTTTACAGGCAGCCGATTTCATACTATACATGACCTATGCTCCTTGTGATGAATACTTTGCCGATGCACTGCGGCCCAATATCAAGCTAAAGTCAGAATTGGCCAAGTACAGAAGTATTCTTAAGGATAAAGGTCCTGCCACTTAGACCAAAACTGAAGCTTGGTATCATATACACGCCATTCAATAGCCATTAAAACTTTTGCTAATTTAAATTGGTTATTTTCTTTAAGCATTTCAGCTTCTCGTAGCATTTTTGTACGCCGGGAACTTGAAAATAATTTATTACAGCAGAATACGTGAACAGATTTTGTTTAAAAAAATCTTTGAACTTCAAATAGATTGTAAGAAAATAAAACAAATTAGAGAACTGATGAGCGACACTAAACGAGGGAAAATACTCACAAAAGATTAGTTTGGACAGATATAAAGTAAAACAAATGAGAATTATACTTAAAAAATATTTGTGTAATTGTAAATTAAAGAGCAATTTTATAAACACTACTTTTAAATCAAATTTGCAATGGCTTTTTGTGTTTGTTGTTTTAATACATACATAACTACATACAAAATCTTAAATTTTCTTTCATTTCTTTTTTGTTTTTGTGTTTTTTTTGAAAAATAATTCGTAATTGATTGATACACACACATACAATATGGGAATTTCTCAGTTTACGCACTTAGTTTATACATTATATAAGTATTATCTATTTTAAATAAGAAAAAACTTGTAAAATCGGTTGTACTAACTGCGTTTGGGCTAAAAGCCATCAAATCGCTCTTTCTATATATATAGTTATATGTATAATATAGTGTATATATATATGTATAAGTGGTAATTGTTATAACTCTGCTTTTAGCACTTCACTTAATCTGTGGGTGTTGTGTTCCTTGTATTCCTGCTTCTTGATGTTAGTGGGAGTAGGGGGACAAAAAAAGATTTGATTAATAGTGTAACGCAATTTGGACAACTTTGGAGACAGCGTATAAATGTTGAGGGGAAAGCGGGGAAGATGGATGGAGGGATAGGGGGATTATGAAACAACCAACAAATGTTTTATGTGGCAATGGCCAATATTAATATCGGGCCAAAACAGGCACTAGAAATCCATTGAAACATTGGAATTGATGGACACACCAGCACCGCAGCTTGGCATGGACATAACATTAGCCGCTGGCGATGCATCAGCGCCCGCTTCTTGCAGATCTGCAAGAATATATTTGGTTAGATTTACTACTTTATTATTAAATGGACTCCTTACCTGGTGGCAGATGCATCTTCTCAATGACAAACTTCTTTCGGCGCAATTTAAAGGCCAGATCCGTGGTCTCCGGCATGTGCACGGCCAGCGTATTGACGGCACTCATCTTGTGCAGATGCAACAAGCCGCTGTATTCCTTGAAAGCTGGATGCGTTTCACGATCGGAGCCGGCAAATGATTCCAGCTCAATGGAATAATCAACCAACTGGCGTATCTTGGGCACCAAGCTGGTATCCTAAAATAAACAACTCATTTACCATAGCTCTCCTGTATAAGTTTTTAGAAAGTCTTACGTATTTGGCAATCAGATGCATTGGCATCGTAATGAAACAGACGGAGGTGCAGCTGCGCACGTTGGCACGCAGGACGGTGAGAAACTTGAGCAAGTCAGCGGCAAAGTTATCGTCGTACCACAAAGGTGAACCCAGCGAGGTGAGGCAGACGCGACATAGATTCTTTTTTCTGTTGGTGCCGGGTAGAAATTTATCGCACTGCAGCAATTGATGCAGGCTATTCAGCAGGCGCCCGTAGCGAGGATTGTGAAAGAACTGTGATTCCGGTTGAGTGGGCTGTGTTTCCGGCGATGTTGTGGTCGTAGTTGTTGTTGTTGTTGGCGTTATCGTGGTTGTGCTAATTGAAATGTTGGCAGTGTTGCTTTCCGTAGACGCATTGTTGTTGTTCGTGACGCTGTTATCACTGGCAGTGATTTCGCCATCGGCCTGAACTAGCACCGGAGGTGGTGGTGGAGGAGGGGGATTCAATTCATCTCCGACGCCAGCATTGGGCAAAGGTTGTTCAGGCTCCCATGAGTTGCACCAGTTACCAGTATTGTCGTCCTGTATGATAAGGTCCTTAGCTTTGTAGGTATCATCCCAGACCGTGGTTTGCGTAAAGAAGAGCATCATTGAGTCCATGTGCTCCATCAGATTGAATTGATGTCCTATTTTGGCCGTCGTCTGCTCCGAATTGACCAGTGGCAAATCATTATACCGAAAAGCAATGCGCATACCATTCTGGTCCGCCGGCTGTTCGTTGGCCTTTTGCTCCTGGCTCTGCTCCAGTTCCACTTCCTCTTTGGTTAACGGCTTTGGCAAGCGTCGCAGCATTTCGGCTGGCAAATCATCCAGACTACCAAGGAAAATCTCTTGCTTGGACGACACGCCCTCGGCCAAAAAGTATTTGGCCAGCACCTTGGCGTGCGTCATAAAACGATCCTCCTCTGTGCAATAAGCAAATCATTTGTGTTAAATTAGTGACTGCTATTAACTGCGTTTTCGATGTCACACACAAGTACACGCGCACTTACACGCACACACAAACACCCTCTACTCACCAATCAGACATATCGAACCGATCGGAAGTCCACCGCCTAAAATCTCGTCGAGCGATGGATTGCCACTAGATGTTATCACCTGGGCAGTATGGGGGCTAGTACGGGTACCCCGAATTGGTTTTTGCACGGTCCGTTTGCGAAAACTCATCATGTCTCTGCCGTTTTCCACTCTTGCCTTTCGTTTATCAGTTCTCTTCTTTTTGTTTGCCGGGAAAAAGAAGACAGAATGTCAGCAAGGAAAAATGTACTAAAATTGCCAGCGAAACAGCATCAGTAACCGCATTAAATACTAACTGTTGCTAACAGCTGGTCTCGCTGTAAATAACAGCGCACTAACAGTGATTGCTCACAAATGAAATGGTGCTGCCAGACCATCAAACTGCAATTGTATTTATTTATGACGCAAAAGTAGAACAAAATTAGTTTAATGCAATTTTCAATATAATTTTACAGTAAAGAAATAGACATTTTAATTTCTCTATTTCAGTAAGTTATATAAAACGTAAAGGTACTTTTGAGCAGCATTTCTTACAGTTTTGTTCATACTGCCATGTAAGTCTGTTTCACAACCACTCTTTTCTGTTATGCCAAACGTTATTTGAAGCAATGTACAGTATCAACTAAACTGTAATTAACACAGTTTCTAGATAAATTAAAGTCAATTTTGAATGCCAGTGAAAATTTATTGCACAGTGCAGCAGGCAGCTGGTGTTCGTGCCTCCAATTATAAAAAATCAACCCGGAAACCATTTAGCAAGTCAAACATACTTAAGATGATCCCGCCACGCCCAGCTTGCGTTCAGCAGTTAAGTGAAAGGATAATTATGCCTTCGATGCAGCGGCTGTCGATTTAATTGCAACCTTTCGCCGTCAGTCGGCAAAAGGATCAAAAAGGCTAACAAGGATAATGATGAAGGTGGGCGGTATTAGGCCAAAAAGGATACAGCTAGACATGGCCAAAAGGATTGCGGGCATTTCTTGTTTAAAGTGCTCCAAAGGCTAACAGTAAATTGCAGCCACAATCACAGTGGACACTTCCTAGAAGCAACAGCAGAACACACGCAACATTGGCCAAAAAATATAGAGAAAAAGGATAAGAAGAAAAGGAAAAGGACATAGAAAATGGACACCGAAAAGGACACAGGCAGACGTCAGTCGTCGTCAAATGGCGTCGCTGTCTGCGTGGGAAAGGCAAACAGCAAAAAAAGGCAATAAATTATGGGCAGCAAGGGGCAAAACAGGACAATGCAGGACAATAATTATTAACTGCACACACAGACAGTCAAAGAGTCAAACACCCTAACACACACACACTCGCACACACGCTTACCCGCACAGTTACCTCGAAATCAAAGCAGAATGGCAAAAACAACAAATGTTGCCAAAGGATTGCGTGAAGCGAGTCCTGCCAGCAATTGTGTAATTTATGGCCAGTTGTGCTGACCAACTGACCAGCTGCCCCGCACCGCAGTTAACCGCCCGCTGTCCAGCTCGAATCCTTCTTGAATCCTTTCGCCTTCGCCTTCAGCTTCGATTCTGTTTGGCAGTCCTTTAAATTACAAATTTATGCGGCATGAAAAATTGATTTGCTTATGGCTTTGGCGCAGGCGCAGCGAATGTTGTATTTGGCTGGTTAATAATCACGCAGGACGAAAGGATATGCAGAGTGAAAGTGTGAGTGCGTGTGCGGCATGCCACAACAACAGCTGGCGCAACAGCAGCTCAAAGGACTCGCTTGCCACATGATGAATGCTAACAAGTGCGTGGACAGTCGCTTTCAAACTGCAACGGATACGCGGTGAAAAAGTGAGCGTGAAAGGACACGCCGGACTCCAAGGACTCTTTAGATCTCAAGCTACGAAACTGTTATCAATTGCCTTTGAACTATAAATCTAACTTTAATTCTGTGGCTCCAAAAGTGCCGCCAGGACTCGCGTGGAGCGTGTGTGTGTGTGTGTTTGTGTGATAAATGGTTTATCCTGCTGGCAGCTGACAGGAAGTCAAACGACAAATTAACTTCGCGTCGCACATTTCGATTTTATTTTTATAGTTGCTGACATTTTTTAATGAATTTTTTGCTCCCAAAAAAAAGGACCTCATTGCAGGCGAGTGCAGTGTGATCCATAAAAATTTGTTGAAAGCCAGTTGGTTATTGGTGGGAGAGAGGGGATGGGTTGGACGGGGAAAGGTACTTAAGGTCGGAGAAAAGGGAGCATTTCAAGTGCGTTCATTTCGACAGTTTGAAGTACACGTAGATGTCCTTTTGGACATACCCTGCAAAGTTGTAGCTTATTAGAGGAAAACGATGGTAAGTACACACAGGCAGTGGGGATTTGGGATCACTGATATGTGTGATGAAGTATAAACTAAGCGTAGAAAGTGTTTGCCAATATACCCTGTAATCTTATGATTTCTAATAAATTTAAAAAGGTTTAATGGTAGAAATATAAGAACGGTCGTAATTGTTATGGGGTTTTGTAGTTGGGACTTCAAAAACTTGGTCGTTATGTCAGCTAAAAACTGATTTATCAAATATATTTCTTTTAATTATTTTCAGGGATATTCTAAAGTCTTGTTTACTTAGACTTCAGATCTTCAAAATCCTTGCTCGTGCCCCTAAACCAAAACTTCTTTCATTAAAAGTTAAAAGCATTAATCGCTCTATTAGCTATTATTTTTATCCTTTTCCTTGCTTTCCCAATATTTACAGAGTATTTGCAGTTCGTTCAGGTTTCATTTAACTGCCGTTTTTCATTATTTTTTTAAGGTTGTTAAGTTTTCAATTGAGACGAACTTGTCTTGTTTTGCTCGCTTGACATTGCTTCAAGAGGAGGCTGCAGGCGCAACAAGCCGCACAGGACATGTGACATGTGTGTATGCGTGTGTGAGTGTATGTGTGTGTGTAGTACATATAACCTTACAGGTAATTTCCAAAGCATAAGCTGGCCACGCCTCCACCTACGCCAGCAACGCCCCCGCCAAACTCGCTCCGTTTAAGCTACTTTT
The DNA here is from genome assembly GCA_035046005.1 of Drosophila acutilabella. NCBI lineage: Eukaryota > Metazoa > Arthropoda > Insecta > Diptera > Drosophilidae > Drosophila > Drosophila acutilabella. The sequence continues at coordinate 4,743,314 of JAWNOK010000024.1, read as the reverse complement.
TATATTTTTTTTGGAAACTTTGTGTGTGTGTGTGTGTGTACGAGTGTGTGTGTGATTTTGCTGTCGGACATTCGTTGTGTTGTATCCTGATGCTGGGGTCCTTGGGTCGTCGCTAGGATACCCTTTTGCTTTTAAGGCAGCCGCCTGTTATTTGATGCCTTGTTAACTTTCATCTGCTTCGCAGAGGCAACCAGCGAGGGCGTAGGGGGTGTGGCGCCTGGAATTTGGCTTGTTTTAGCTTCAAATAGCTAGAGGGCAGAGGGGGGTATCGCCTGCTGGACGAGCAGTTTTTTGTGCTTTCAATGAATGTCCTTTCTGGCTAGGACAATGCGTGTTGCTTGCCGCTGCTCGTTTTTCTTCTAATGAAAAGAAAAGTGGGCTTTCATTTTTCATTTTTCCGCTTTTCCTTCAACATTTCTTTTTATATATACACGTATTTTATTTTTTTTTTCCTTTGCCTGCTTTCAGTTGTATACTATTTTTATTTTATTTTATTTTTTGTTGTTGTTTTTTTGGGCCAGTTTTTTGTTTTTGAGCTGGGATGAGTCCACTGCGTGGTATTCGCTTTCATGTACCTTGGAGTTTATTAGCTTTAAGCTGGGGGCAATCATACTAGCTTTGAGTGGGCGTGTGGGTAACCCTGACAACCCTGCCAACCCACCTGGGCAGCCTTTTCAAAAATTAAAGCAATTATCGCTCAAATAACTCCAAAAAAATATATAAAACTTTACTCCATTCTCAAGAATGGCTTAAGATTAAGTCTTAAAGAGTTTTCTTTTAAACTTTAAATAGAGTTTAAAATTTATAAATGTTTTTAATGATTAATTAAAGATTTTCCAGTCACTGCCGCTGTGTCCTACAATGAGCTCGATTTCCATATTTCACACGCTACTCACATAGCGCATCGGGTCATTAATAACCCAAGATATCCTGTAGCACTCGAGTGGAGTGTTTAAGGTGTCCAAGTGCCTGAGTATCCACTGCAGCTGCAGTCATCCTTTGACAGGATGTAGCTGTCCCAATGACACTTTGGCTCAATCAGTGCTCGTAAATATTTTGAGTAGTCCATCAAATCGTTTACTAGTTTTTAAGTAAACAGCGAGTTCATTTATCACGCTGACTTGCGATTGGCTGTTGCGTGAAAGAAGTCTAGAAGGGTTAATGTGGCAGGACAACCCTTGTGGCAACTCTGTGGCACAACCCTTAACTGAAACTTGACTGCAGCTTTTCAATGGCCGCTCACCAGCTGTGAGTTTTGTTTTGAACTCGCCACAGGCAGCCAAAGCTTTTAAATTTTTTTTAAAAAGGTCTTAAGGACTAAGGGGCTAAAGGACTCTGTTTGCTTTTTACAGCTGACTGCACTTTCGTCCTTGGATTAAGTTCAGTTTTAGCACAAATATTTTGGCTTCTTGTGGTTAGCCAAGTGCTGCTCAATAACCTAAACGCAGCCGCAGCCAACTTACCCTCTCTGTCTCTCCTTCTCCCGCTCCCCCTCTCCCTCCATCCTTTCTTTTACTCCCTCTAAGCTGCTCGCTTAGGCACCTTGCAACAATGCACCCTTTCGGCTTTTTTATTTCCAGTTTTAGTTATTTTTTTTTCATCTTTCTTTGTCGCCGGATTTGAACTAATCGCTTTGTTTTGTAGGTGCTGGCTTAGGGGCTTTAGGTCCTTTGATGTTGCAAAGGATTACGACAGAGTTCCTTTCAGGTCTCCATTGCAGTTAGATGAGTGCGGCAATGTTTCGGAATTTTTAGCAACAATGGATTATTTATTACTCCGATAGCAGTTTGAGTTTTTTATTTAATTGGAATAAGGTGAAAGCAATAAATTTATTAAACTAAGTTCTTTTATTTGAGTACTACATACAATTAATAGTCAATCTTTGGATAAGTTTTAACTAAATTAAACATTGTGTATAAAAACAATAATTTAATATAATAGATTGGTAATAAAATGTATGTCAGAAATTCTTTTTGTATTAAGAATATATACATAGTTCATTATTTCTTAGATACATTTTTGATAACTCATTGAGAATTATCTATTTTATAAAAAGAAAACTTGTAGGACACTTCCTCAGAAGCACATATTTCTTAACCCTAACTCAGTAGGTAAAAGATAAGGTTCAGATAGGCCAATTTTAAAGCAATATAACTTCGCTAATTAATCCTGGCAGAGTTCAAATATATTTTTCATATGTACAGCTATGTTATGGATAGCTAAATAAGTTTTCTTTACTTTAAAATATAATTAAAAGAGATGCTCTACTTGATAAATGGTGCTCTAATAACTAGCTCCATGTCTCCCAGCTCCAAATAGCGCTGTCGAACATATCCTAATTTGATTTGCCTTTTGGCAGTGCCAGCTACTCAAAAGTAATTAAAAACACTCTCACACGACGGCAGGACACTTGCACGTGTTGCGAACGAGTCACAGGAAATCCCAGAGAGGCAGCGGGGAAAAAGTATTCCGGGAAATAGTCGGGCAAAGGATGCTAACTCATAATAGTGACATGATATTTGTGTATTGTTTCTGTCAAGGCGTCGTCCTGTCGCTGTCTCCCTCATCCCCTACCTCTCTCTGTCTCCAACTTTCTCTGTGTTTCTCTCAGTTTCTCTATATGTGGGCGTGCAATTGTCGCAGCTCATAAAAAACAATAACTAGGTAGCTGTTTTTGGCTGCGTGTTTGGATAAAAAATTTATGAGCAGAAATGGAGTGGGAGAAGGGATGGGGGAGACAGTGGAACGACATCGACATGTGTCTCAATGTGTCCTTAACTCCGACTGACAGCAGCAAATATGACTGTTTGTTCTAGTCCAGCTCTAAGCAAGGAGGTTGGGGTTTGGAGGGGGATAAGGGCAGTGGAGAGAGCGGGGGAAGTGGGAAATTTGTTGCATTTTATGCCGCAGCTTAAGTTGCCATACAAATTCTACGCAGGTTAAGCTCCAACAACAGCAACAACAAGAGCATTTCACATAATTTGCAAGTGAGTTTTTTTTGGTGGATGGTCAAAGTAGGAAATTTTAATACAAATTAAGCAGTTTTTATGTTGAGCAGTCAGGTAAGCTCACAGCAAAGCCGTCTAATGGCCACTTAACAGAATTTATTTTTATCGCTACAACGATAGAGACTTGTGTAGTCTTCGTGTAGTCCTAGTAGTCCTGATAGTCCTTGTTGTGCTGTCTTTGTCTGTACAGAGGATCAACTTGATATGTGTGACAGCTCAGTTTACAGCAATGTACCAAAAATCCGTGCCAATTTCATTTGTTAGCAAAACTTGTGCACTTGGCTTAGACAATCCGCTTAACCCTTAGTTGCCTGCCGCTGCTGCTGCTCAGTATCAGTGCTCTAATGTCTGCAAATCCATTCCTGGAACTAGTTTTGCATTTCAAACAACAATATGCCGCAATATTTCTTAGATCGGTTTCTGCTTTCTTTCCTTTCTTTCTTCTTTTTGGGTGTAGGTGTAACGTGGGCTGCAAATTAGCCAAACTGTTTGCAAACTCTTCGACCGCTTCGTTGGCTTAGGCCACGTTAGCCGGTCTTGCCTGTGATCTCTGATCTGCTGCATTTCTCCTACTCTCCTACGGTTCATCGAGGCGTGTTCTATTAGCCGCCTAATGCCACTGTTTACCTTGCTAATCAATGCCCATGCGACGGGTTTTTCACTCTACGCAGACTCATTAGCTGTTACCCTGTTTAAGCTCCTGGTTATATTTGCAGTAATTAGCCAGTCGGTAGAACAAAGGATTACAGATCTTTAGTTTTTCCTGTTCTCTTACTTGATCCAAGCATGTTTCATTTGTCGCTTGTATTTTAACACCTACGATTTATACGCGCTTTAATGTTATCCTTAGGCATTATCCTTTTCTTTCCCCTTTTCGTTGTCGCTCGGGTGACTTTTATTGCGCACATACGTTGGGAAACCCTTTTTGGATCCTTGCGGTGAACTTAGGGTCGCTTTGTAGCTCTTAAGTAAGAAAACAACAAAACCCTTCCTGCTCTACGCTCCCCTAAGAATCCCCTGTTTCCTTTGTGCCTTACTTAACCCCTAGCGTCTTCGCACCTAAGGTAACCCTGTAAATTCGTGTCGAGTTCTCAACTTATTCTTCTCAGTTTTCTTTAACCATTTTTTAATGGTGCTTCATGTCCTTTTGTTTGTGTGTGTCTCAGTTTGTTTGTGAGGATTTATCGCTATACGATTTTTTATGCTCAATTTTTGACTGCTTACCCCTATTTGTGAGCTCCTTTAACCTTTTAACCATTGCCAAGAATTCATTCCCATTCTTGTAGGTGTTTTGATTTATTGGCATTTTCAGTTATTGTTGGCGATTTGATAAGTTGCCAAAGGGCAAAAAGGATGTGTGCCCAGACTGGGTGTGGCAGTGCCACAGCTATAGATTTCTGCTCCGATTTGTATGAAGAAAAACCATTCAATATTGTTTGCAGAATTCCAGTTTCGTTGTCCTCTCATTCTCCATGGTCAGTTCAATGTTCTCAGAAAACGGGGAACACAATTCATAGAAATAATTAAGACAGAAATGTATCTAGGTGCATATATTGTGGAATTAAAGTTTACATTTTGTTATTTAACAAGAAGTAAGGCAGAGAAACGTATAATACTCGATCCTTAATGAAATCAGATTTTTGGTTACACCGGATTATCTTTAAACATAACTAACTTGAGTACTTACTTCTAAAAAATATTAAAATGCTTGGTTTTTTTTCGCTCCTTTCTCCTTTAATCATTACTATTGTGGAATTAAAGTTTACATTTTGTTATATAAGAACAACTGAGGCTGAAAACTTATAAAACTCAATCCTGAACTATATCAGTTGATTGGTTGCACCGGATATTCTTAAAACATAACTAACTTGTGTACGGACTCCTAAAAAATTTTAAAATTTTTAGTTTCATTTCGCTCCTTTCTCCTTTAATCATTACTTTCTTAATTTAAATTCGATTTTAGTAAAATTTATTATATTCTTGTTTAAAGTAAAACATTGCGTGTATTTGTACTTTCAATTACTTTCACTCTGCAGTGCAAATACCCAAAAGTAAATAAATATATTGCATGTTACCTGATACCCTGTACTCATTTATATTGTCTAGCATCCGTTCTGCATACACCACACACAATGACTGGCAGCTGTTGTTATTCCTGGAGAAAGAACTCGTTGTGCTGCTTGAAATTCTATTGCAATTTCGATGCAATCATTTCAAACCTTGGCATGCTTAGAATCCTTGGCAATCCTTAATCAAATATTGTCCCTTTTTCTACAGCTCGGGCCTCAAGGTGTGCCCAAAAGATTATGCATGTTGGCGCGCGACGAGATCTCTTTCCCTACCTCTCTCTCTAGCTTTCTCTTTCGTTGCTACTGTAGATCCGTAAGATACACACGCAGTTGACAGAATGCATAAACAATGATTATGCAAGATGTTCTTGGCCATATGCTGTTCAGAAAGGGCCAGACAATAGTCTGGTCAAGTGCTGACCACAACAATTGTGGCAAATCCATCTCCGATATCGATGGCACAACAGCTCAAACGACGCCATTTTGTACGCAGTATCTTAGTATCTCACTCATATGCTAATCAGTTGGTGTCTCTGTGTGTGTGCGTGTCTTTTTCCCCCTATTGGCAGCGCAGGGCCACAAATTAAAGGGGTGGCAACGCACGCAGACGACGCCATCTTTGACTTTTTGTCTACGCACTCACAATCAACCCAGCACAACCCATCCACCCACCCCTTCCCACACTCCGCTGCCACATGTAGCTTTAGCTCTGTGTATCTGTATCTTTGGGATGTGTGTGTGTGTGCTTTGTATCTCGTTTTGTGTCTTTGCCTTTCTTTTTTTTTAACCAAGTGCGGAATTTTTTGACATTTTCATTTTTTATGTGCGTGGAGTCTGTGTCGGTGTGCGTGTGTGTGTGGCAGGCACGTATGTGGAAAAGAGACTTTCGTACTGTCAGACAGTCCAACTGTTGGGACTTTCCCCCAACAGAAATAACATTTGCTTCTTTTTTTGGGGTTGCATGTCTGTCGTTTGGCTGCTGTGTGTTGTTTTTTAATATCTAGATGACTTGACTGAGTTATTTTTGGCCCACAGCCAACGTGGGGGTGTCTTATGCGCATGGTGTAGCCAGTTGGAATCAAAAGTTGTCCAACTTTCATACAATTTGTTATCTTTATGTGAAGCACACAAAATTTGCTATGATTTGGAATCCTTTTAAGACTTATATACTAATTATAATTATTTGATTTTTTGCTCAATAAAATGTTTAACTTTTATTAATTTAAGGCAAACCATTAACAAAAACAACTCTTTGAGTTTCAGATTTGATAAACCAAACAATTTTTATAAAATAAAAAGTAATATAAATAAATAAATGTTTTTAAATACTTATTTGCTACATAAATTTCTCTCAGTGTTCAACCAGCTCCACATCACTGGCAGTGAACCGAAATTATGACAGCCATTTTGTTTGTATGCACGCCCACATGAGCGAAGCACTTCCCTAATACTTTTTATAGGCCTCACATTACGATAAGAAACTCTTTCGCCATCGAGCAGCTATACGTAGATGGTATAATATTAATACAAAATGGGGTAAAGTGGGCGACCAGTAAAATTATAGAAGACGCAAACGGAAGCTGCTTCAAGCTTCAAGTGAGTGAGAAGATTGAGGAGGAGCAGAGGGAGGAGGAGTGAGACGGGAGGCGGAGGCAGCTGTCGGACGTATTTCTGGGTTAAAATTTATGCGCAACGCATGCAGATGAGGGTCGTCGCTGGGATGCGTGATGTTGCGAGTTGTTTCTACTTACGAGTAGTTCTCATGTGGCACGTGTGCCTAGAAGAAGCTGTTTCCGCTTTAACTTTAAGTTCCCATTTTTTTTCGAGGGCTTTTCCAATAAAAACAATATTCAGAGCGTTGAAATGTGTTGAATTCAATTCGATATCTAATCTATTTTCCAGCTGTTACATTGAAACCCATTCCCCGTTTTTCCGCCCCGTGAAATTATAGCGCGTCAACAAAGCCATTAGAATTATACCTATATTTCTTGATAGCTCAAAAATTTCACCCGCACACGATTAGACAAATTTCTACACCTTAATTGCTTAGGAAACAATCAAAAATATGGCGCATTGTAGGCGTCATATGCTGGTCTCTCACGGGTTAAGGGTTAACAGTTCAAGTGGTCAGTTCTAACCCTTAAGCACATGTGTGGGCAGTGGGTAGGAGAGGAGTGGCAGAGGGGCGCCAACTGTTCAGGCTTGTAATTTGAATTTAATAGGAATAGGCATATTGTTTGTTTGTCTAACGAAAAACCGACGGAAGTCCACAATTTGCCCATTAACCCATTAAACATTTAACCCTGACTCAAGGGTTAAAATTTCCTAACAATAATTAGAACTGTTAACGGACATGTATCTTCTTCCTTATTGTTAGTTGTCATGTGATCCCTTGCATCAAATGAGCAGTAAAGGGGTTTCCAAAGGGTTTTAAATTTCAAGAGTAGGGCAATTATAGGGTTAACCTAAGAGTTAGGCCCTGTAAAGGAAAGTAGTCACAGCTTAAACTTAAAACTTTTCAGTAGGCACATTTTATCATGTTAAAATTGATTGCTATTTGGGCTGTTAGTTGTAGTAATACTGTAATAAACCATAACCGATCCAGGAAACTATCCAGACAGCCATAAAAGCTCATCAGTTTGCATGTCGTGACACCATATTTTCTGTTTTGTGTTTTGGCTAAAATCAAAAAGTCATGAGTCAATAGCGAACCCTTTCCGCCTGTCAAATGGCAATAAGACAGAGGGACAGCGGGACAGACGGACTGGCAATCAAAGAACATGGCGTTGCGAACAGTTTAAATAAAACGAGGCATCAAAACACGCCACCTGGCGACGACTGATGTGCATTTTTGATTAATAAAACGATGCCGACGACAATGACGACCCGTTAAATGCCTTCGCGTGACAAACGCAAACTGTCAGCTACACCATCAGCCCGCACTACCCGTCCACCACCCTCCACCCTGCTCCTACCCCCTACCCCACGACCTTTGACTGAGTAGATTTGAACGGAACCAATACATTTGTTAGCGTTGCCGCTTTGGAACATGCCCATAAATCAAGCGTTACGTTAAGTTGATGATTTCGCGTTATAAACAGGCCCAAGTTTTCCTTTTTTTATGCCCTGCCCACTTGGCCTAGAAGAAAGTTTCTTTTTGTTTATATAATGGGGGAGTAAGCTTAATAGTGTCCACAAAACTCTTACCACATCGACTACTACTCATGTGTGCGTATTAACGCTTTTTCTAACTGCTCTTTGGTGCCTTAAAAAATACAAACTACACAACTGTAGTACCAAAAAATGTTGGGATACTTTTTGGCCATTAATCAAACTATCTCACGGGAGCGACATCATCAACGAGTGGGTGTGTGTGTGTGTGTGTGCGAGTGTGTGTGCCAATCTGTAGCTGTATCTCTTAGTTGCAGATATTTACTTGACTTTTGATAAGCAAGCAGCAAAAAGCAAAATAAAGAAGTCATGGCCATTCGTTTTTTAGCATATGCTCCCAGAAGTAAATTAAGTTGGCCAACATAGACAGAAAAAACACAGCAGAAAGATTGCTATTTCAATATAGCCTGAATTTAAATACACTACAAAATTAGTTAGTTTAATACAATGACAGAAAAATAACTTTCTTTTATTTGTTCTGCTCAGTAAAAGCTAAACCGGTTTGTAGTTTGTATAACAAAACTAGCAAACCCCTTGTTAGGGTATTAAAAAGCCGTCTAAACAAATTGAGATATTCACCGCACTCACATGTCGTGGCTAACGAGAGGCGTGTATTTTGGGTATTGAAGACACCATCGGCTTCTTTGGGTTACGACTTTTGCTCTGGTCTCTTTTTTATTTTCCATGTTGACAGTTTGATTAGAATTTGGGTCCAGAGTGGAGGAGGTTTTAAGGAGCATAGTTGTGATTGTGGCAGACTTCTGGTTGATTGCCACAAAATACTCCAGGGAAAGTTGATTAGAAATGTTTGCTAAAACGCTTGAAACTTGGAACTTAAAACACAAAACATTATTTAAAATTTGGCGTTGAATAAAACTTAAGTAAAACATCTTAATCAATTTATTATAAACTATACTTCATAAATTAAATTTTTTTAGTTTTTAAAGAAAATAACATTTAAGTAAATTTATTAATAAACTACAAATTCTAAAATTAAAATATAAAAGTATTTTATTCTTCAGTTGGGTATAATAATTGTTTTTTGTGACTATACTTGTGTCCATGCGTTAAAAAAGATTAACTTAAATACAAATTAAATTCATTTACAATGTAGACATTCATAATACATTTTGTAAATTTAGTATGACAATTGATACATTAAAACTACCGTTTTCTTAATTTATATTTGGAACCCCAAGTAGTGCTATAAGGCTACAGATATTAACTGCTCGGCAACTCGCACAATTGCCAAATGTCTAGAAAATTGAGCAATTGCGGAATGGCCAAAACAAACGCAAGGGCCAGAACGCGATGAAACCGTATTGATAAGACGATTGACGAAGACTAAAAAACGCTGAGGGTAAAAGGACATATTAGAGGGTATCCTGGTGCGGGGCGTGTGGGCAAATAAAAAATCACATTAGAAACACACGTTGCCGTCAACACACACCCAACCAAGTCTATAGCTTCGGTCGTGTAATAAATGATCTATGTAATAGACTTATATATAAATGTGTGTGTGCCAGAGAAGATGTTGGCGTTAAAGTTAGTCCATAATGCTTTTATCTGCGACAGGACGACCAAAGTGACCCATGCCTTGAGAGTCCAGCCTCCCGCGAGGTGTGGCCTTTTTTTCTTTCCTTTCTTTTTTAGGCAAATTTCGATTGTGTGCATTAGATTAGGGACGTGTGTGTGAGTGGGTGCGTGTGTGGACAACATTATAAGGGTGTAAATAAAAATATTAACACTAAACCCACAGAAGCACACACCCCAATCAAAGAAAAGCCAAAGAACGACACACTCAACCACAGCCATTTGCCGCCTCATGTCATTTGGGAGCACATGCATTAGCATCTTATTCGTATTGTTCTGGATTCGATTCGATTTGTTGTTTTTTTTCTTTTTTGGGGGGATTCTTCTCTTCCTGTTTTAGCATACAACTTGAGTAGCAAAGACTTAACTTGGCGTCGAAGCTGTTGCCATTTAAATTGAGTAATCACTTGGGGCAAAAATTTCGCTCTTTCTGCTGACTTGGCCGTGCGATGCAAATGAATGATTGGATTGGGCAGCAAAACTCAATGGAGTTCAGTCTGGCTATGTGGAGACAGTTTCAGTGTGAATGATATGCCATATAGACAAGGAATTACACAGTTACATAGGACAAATGTAGGCAGTAGGTGCGTTAACAGTTGAAGTAAAGATTTTCATCAAAATGATGAAGTAGTTTCCAAAACAGATAGGTGAATCTGAAAGTGGTTTAAGTTAAATGAAATATAGCAGTGTATAGTTAAATAAAGTACTTACGTTTTGATTAAAACTACGAGTTTTCAATGGGTTTAATGACAGTCTAAAATCAGTTTTTACTTTAGTAAATAAAGCAAAGTCTAAATAACTTAATACTTACAACCATTTATCCCAAGAAAAGTTTTCAAACAACAAAGGGGTAATACACTTAGGGCTGGAGCTCAAAGGCGTCCCAACTGCCCCGAGATGAATCCCATTAGGGCTAAGTCGCGCAACTCCAGCGTGACACGTCCCCGATGCAGGGTCAGCAGATAGGCATCCTCGAAGCGTTGTGTCATATACAGTTCAGTTGCACTTTGTATAGCTTCCAGAGCATCCAAAGTTATGCGCAGATCATTTCCGTACTTCTGCATTAGTTCGCGGACAACACGACCAAAGGGTAGACGTGGTATCATGAAGTTGGTACTCATTTGCAGTCTGCGTATTTCACGTCCTAGTTTTTCGAGGCGACTTAGTGGAGCCATTTGCTTGCGGGTTCTTGAACGTGTGTTGGCGGCTGGTCTGCTGGTCCCTGGTGCAGGATCAGGTTCCGGATCTGATTGATTCGCTGGGATTGACGACAGCAGCTCCGGATCACGTGTTGTTGACGTGCGTCGTCGTGTATCGTTGATAGCTGACGCGTTAAAGTCCTCGGTCAGTTCGGTGGTTACGGAATCATCCGAATCCGATCGGTGTGGTGTACTCATTACACAATATTTAATTTAGTTCAATCAGAAGTATAATTAAATGATGTTACAATTGTACACGATCGCTTCTTAAGAACAGTGTTGTAAAATGTCTCAAAGATGGGCAATGTGAAGTTCACATTGTGAACAAAAGCGTTCAGTTGAACTCAGCTCATTGGAATCGGTAGTTTTGCATGTCGCCACCGACTGGCCACCACGTGTGAAAGTTTTCATTTAGTGATTAACATAAAATGTGCAACTCTACAGTGATTTATAATTTAAAAGTCTGCTCATTGTCATCAGGAGTATAGGACTTATAGAAGTCACTACATGTAAGTCTTTTTAAAAAAAAACATTTAATGCATTTAATCATATGCCGCCAGAGCCAGCGGCAAACATTTTAAGCACATACATACATACATACATATGTATGTATGTATATATCTACACACTCTCTGCTGTTATGCGCTCTATGCGTAAACCGCAACTTTTATTGTTTACCTCTCTCTCAACAACACAACCAGTGAAGTGCAATTGTATGCGTATGTATGTGTCGCACATTTAATCGTGTCGCTGCTCTGTATTGCAAATGCATGCAAGAGTGAGAAAGCTCACGACATTGCGGCTTGGGTTCACTTTGTGGTTGTAACTGCTCCCACCTAAGGGAGACCAATGCTTGTGGCTGTGCTTGTGCAAGTTTACTTTTCCATATTTCGTTTCTTATCTCTGTTCTTTGGCAAAGTGCACGAGATTGGCCTCACCAATTGTAACGGGTTTATTTTTTCTGCGGCTTGCGAGTTTACACTTAAAAAAATCTCCTACAATTAAAGTACTTCAATTAATTGAACCATGAAAATCATGAACATCTTTAAATGAAATCACATTTTTTGCTTAAAAATAATAAACATTAAATATATAAAAATAATTACCGATACAAAAAAACAATTTGGGTGTTCCGCAGTACCTGTTTTGTTAATTCACCTGAAAGTAGAAGGCAACTGAAATTGCTGCCTAATCCCCCAGTGTAAGTAGATCGACAGGACTCAAAATCAAGTGCATTACTTGTCGAAATTGAATCCTTCTGTTTTGAGAACCCATTTCATGTTGTTTCTAGACAGTCCATCTACCCATCCAATTCCCAATTCTGTTCCTGTCTATTACGAGGCATGAGCTGGTGAAAATTTTCAACGCACGAATGACTTTACTAAAAAGGATTAAAGCCAGCAAATTAACTGGGCCGAACACTCATAATTGCACCTGAGTCCTGCCTTTGAGTGCTGTTTTTTTAAGCCACCCACACAGACGGGACCTTCTGCATTCCTTTGGGTTAAGTAAACAGTTTAACGGTGCAGGATTTCTGAGCAGTTTGCTTACTTGCAAAATTTACAAAATTAGAGAGGGACGGAGCGATCGTCAGACTTTGCGTCTTGGGACCAACATTGTTTGTTCTAATTAAAAGGAGCAGGCGTGGAAAATGCAACGTCATGCGAAATGGACGACGTCTACAGCTCAACATGCCTATATAGAGGTTATTGTTCCAACTAGGTAGTCGATTTCATATCTATACAATTTCAAAAACATTTTTTTTTTGCATAATGCATATCGGCGTCTTTATGCAAAAATATTTGCCCATTGTGCGCTTGTCAGCAAGGATAAGGGGAGGGCAAGCAGAGAGGAAGAATTCGCAGCGTCTTTGAACCCAAAATAAAAACCAGAGGCTCAAACCCGTGACCACCAAGAATAATCTATGGTCCATTGCTTTGCATATAATTTGGCAATGTCCGATCTCCTGTGGCGTGTGAATGTCTCCCTGTTTCGTCCCGTCCCCTGCCCGGGGAGTCGTTTCTTTCTTTCATTTTTCACGCACTACTTTAAATGAGACTTTTTAATTTTTTGCAATCTACAAGAATGTTTTTTAAATGTCCAGAGTTGACGGCAAGGTCAAGTGGGCGATATGTGAGAAAAATTTGGGATCTTTTTACTGTTTTGCATAGGTAGGCAAAATATTATGAAGTTTTCCGAGTGATTATTTTGAATATGTTGCGCAGGACCTTTGGGGTCATCAGCTTAAGTGGCACAAAGTTAAAGAAAAAACAATTTACCGTATGATACGATTCCTGGAAAATGGGGATTGATGTCTTATCTAGTTTGCAAATCAATTATAATCGAAAATAAATCTTTGGGATGTTCGAAAGTAATTTAAAGTTCGCATGCTCTAAAATTAAAATATATTCGATTCTGTTTTGAAATGGTTTTTTTTAGATTTATCAGATTGTGGGAACTAAACTCGAATTAAGACAAAAAAAACTTATCTGCTTTTATTATAGTTTCTTTTTTTAAAAAATACTTTTCCTATAAGATCTATCCTATGATTTAACAATTTATAGTTATTTTGTGTTTTTTGTTTTATTTAAAGGATTATAGAAATTGAAGTACAGTTGATCATTTAGCTCAAAAGTTATCCATATAGAAGATGATGCTATTATTAAGTTAGTTTATTTTATTTACTAAACTAAATTCGCTTTATGATTATGAAATTTATTCAGTTCATGCATAAATCTAAATAAGCATAATATTTGCAGAGTTTTCTGTACAAAATTTTATTTAATTTTGGTTAAAATATTTCTGCAAAAGATTCTTCATATGCATTTTGCATAATTTTGCATTTGATGACCAACGTTTTGTGCACTCCCCTGTCGTCCCCTTTCGGTGAATTTGCTTTTCTGCAACCCTCTTTTGTTGCCTTTCGGTGCTTGGCTGCTTGCCAGATTGCCATAAATAACAGACAGCGGCGTGGAGTGGGGGGATCGCCCCTTTTATTTTGCATTTTGCACATTTTTGGCATGGAAATGGGAAATGTATGTGGAAAATGGAAATGGAAATGGAAGTGGAAAAGAAAAAAAAACATGCAAATGGCGCGCGAAAACTGCACACAAAGGCGAAACGGTAGTCGGAAAGCATTGTTTGGCTAAAGCGCCAGGCACAACACACACACACACATGCATGCTGATGCAAAAAGGATATGCAAGGATATGCATGCTGCATGCATGCAATCAGTCACAAAAATGCCGGCTTTTGTTTGCGGCCTGAATGAAGTCCAAGGGAGAAAATCATCATCATCATCACCGTCAACGGGAACTGGAATGGGAATATGAAAAGGAACAGGGGCAGCTTGGGCTTGGGGTCATCGTGAGGTCAGCAACGGGATTTTCATGCCATTGTTGACAAGGGATGCAACACACACACACATACACACACGCATTCACAATTTTTGCCTGTTTTCCACTATTTTTTGTAGCTTATTTTTACACAATTTTTTTGCTGTTGAAATTTTCGTATTGGATTCAGTTCCTTTTTTTGTATTTTAAATTTTTTATCTGTTTTCATGCAAAGAAGATTTTTGAGAGATGAGGTTAAGGATGCTGCCTGCCAGGCACGCGACTCAACGCGTTGCATAAGAAATAGGGAGCAAGGGGCAAGATGCTAGCCTTGCCACGCGTTGCAACCATTTTTTTGTGGGCCCACATGACACGCCCTTAAATATTGTGTGTGTTTGTGTTTTTTGTGTGTTTTTAGGTATTTTGTTTTAATCGGATCTGCATATGTTCCGTAAATTGATATGGCACGTCCTGGCCTGAACTATCACATATGCGAGCATAATTTTCTTATGGCGAACACACGCCATTTTCGTCATTTAACCCCACAGTGCGAGGGCTGCAGCATAACATTAACGGGGTGGGTGTGTGGCAAAGGGGTGGCATATTATGCATATACGCAAGGGTTGCTTTCCACATACATCCTATCTCACACTATGTACTTCCTATATATACTACTATATATATGGTTTGTCATGCATATCAAACTGTTGGCCACGTTGAGGAGTTTCCCTTTTGGCAGCCATTGTCAGCATGCTCATCCAGGCTATCGTCATCAGGTCATGGCACATTAATTGCACTTTTATGCTGTAATTTTTTATTGATTTCTACTCTATAGATTGCAACTAATGACTCCCTTTTGCATAATTTAAGCATAAGCAATGCTTAAATTATGACAGCTTATTAAGCATGTAGCTAAAGGCAGGGAAACGGGAAAAAACTCCATTATTTATTTGGATTTGACTGTTGGCATGACGTTAGGAACAATTATGCTATATTTTTTTATATGTATACTATTATTAAATATATTTTTCGTAAGACTTAATCGTTTCCTTGCTTCCATCATATTTTTACCCCATACGTACTTCATATTCAAAATCTGTCATATCAAATCAACTCAATGCTATTCTCTTGACATTTTCCCACCGAATGTTGCGTGATGCGACGCATTTCTTATAACAATCAGCTGTACTCCTGTAATCGTTATCCTTATTTCCTTATTTCTAGTCCCCCCCGTATGTACTGCTGCAACAACTTTGTCAATGTCCTTGCTATACAAAGGATGTAGAGTTTCGGGGATTTCTTTTATGACATTTCGTAAGATTTCTAACGGTCATTTGACCAGACAATTCCTTGGCCAGAGTTCTATGCAAAGTAAATTTAACTGTCACTCACAAGGGGTTGCTTTTTTTCCTATTTCCAGTTTAAGAATCAACACCATTATCATCATCGTCATCGCCATCATCATGTAGAACGGCGTTCATTATCCATTCAAAAAGTTTTGCTTTTGTTGGGTAATTTCAATAAAATTCTATGGGAGGTTTGTTATTGCGAATGTGAGTTTGAATCAAATACAGAAAGTATATTTAAACTTTTAAGACCTCTAACTGTTCGTCTCAATAGCCAAACAATTAGTCTTAATACAACTGATCGCACATAAAAGGTGACCATAAAAATCCATCAATATTTCATACATCATAAAATAAAGAAAGATAAAAAAAGGGAGACAAGATAATAAAATTGCTAAAAATATCAAAACAAAATAAAAAACGAACAATCTTCAAAAGAGCAAAGATAGAGAGACAGAAAGAGAGAGAGAGACTCAAAGCACGCGACTAAAGTGAGCGAAGCGGACGAAGCTGCTGGTGATAATGCGAATGAAAGAGATGAGAGAACCCCTCAAAAAAAGATGCTGCAATCGAGACACGCTAGGAAAGCCTATAAAAAATCCTATTAAAAAGACGCACACACAAAAATACAAAATACAAACAAGCAAAGAAGCAAACAACCAACAGGCGGATCGATGGCGCGGCACAAGCGCATTAAAAGGAGATTTACCTATAAAAAAAGGTAGACAACGGGCAGATGAGATGCGAGACGGGGGACGATTGCAGGGAGCTGGCCAAAATGATAGGGAAAGCAACAAGGAGACAAGGACAACGATGACATGAATCGTCGTAAACGTCTGCTAGGCACGAGAGTTGCATCTTTTTAGAGGGGGGAGCATAAAAAATAAACTCCGAGGGTAGACACAGCATCAGCACGCGACTCGGAGCCTAAGTCCTGACTGTCTCCGTCTCTGGCTCCTTGAAACTCATTTGCTTGCATACCTGGGCAACGATGCTCGCTGCACTTTGAGCGCGCGTCAGTTCTTTTTTATTCCTTCTTTCTTTTCATCGGATTTTTTAGGAAGCAGCTGCCAAGCAACTCCCAGTGGCAGCATCTTCAAGAGAAAGAGGGACAGAGGCGACATTTTGAAGTGTTCATTAGTCGCACATTTACATATCCAAATTGTTAGGGAACGACGCGTGTCTTGTGGCTTTTAATTGCTGTCAGTTTGGTATCGAGGGGCAGGATGCGGCAGAGGGCGCAGTTGGACTGGTGGGAGAATTAATGTGTTGCACACTTCGTTTGACATTCGAGTGCAACCGCCACAACCACAACAACAACAATAGCCACAACCCCAAATACAAACTGGCAGCTCCAATTTTTCCCTCTTTCTCCCCTCCAAGTGCCACCTATTATTTTTTGCTTTCTTGTTTGATTTGTCATTTGATCGCGAAGACAGTTGTTGGCTACGCGATTAAAAAATTAAGTTTTTTTTCCCCGTCTCGGCACACACTTTCTTCCACTTTCCCCCACAAAGTGTTGTCATTGTTTTTCATAGAGTTCGCTGACTTCTTGCAACAATCCACAGCCCGCGGCTTGATGACTGTGGCCACGTGCCACACTTGGAGTTTTGGGGGTGTAGTGTAGTGCAGAGTAGTGTAGCATAGTGTTGATGTTGACTAATGTTGGCATTTTAGTTTAGCTAGGCTAACTTAGCTGACAATCGGCTGTTTTGAAATTTTTGAATAGACAGGGCTAAAAGTCAATTATTCAAATGATGATTAAGCGTGCATACTGTAACATAAACAAAGTAATTATGTAGTTAAGGAGGACTTTAAACTGTTTTAAGAACTAAAATTAATGCTTAAAACTATTTATAAATTTGCATATTTTAACTATCAACGTTTAAGCTGTCATTCTACTTTAAATCGTTTTTATTTTGTTATATATCTAACCCACAGCTACCACTCCTAAACCAATTCTTAGTAACGCCTGCTGAGCGCTCAACTATTTGCCTATTCTTCAGCAAAACTCTCACTTTTTCGTTCTCATTCTAAATAGTAACTCTTAACAACTTTTCACTCGACTTCGGTGACGAATTGTGCCAACACACGCTAGGACAGCCCTCATCTGAAATTCGGATACAGGAATCGAAAACGAACTCAAAACAGAAATTGGAATTGGTATTGGAATCGGAATCGTAGTGGCATTGCCATGGTTTTCTGCTATGTAGGGTCAGTAGCTCTCTGCTCCTGGGGTGTACTCTCAACGTTTTTCTATAGTTTCTACAAAAAATAAAAATAAAGGCGAAAATGTTTGAATGCAGCGCACACACAAAAACATTTTTAAAAATTTTTGTTGCCATTGTTGCGTCAGCAAGAGGTCCTT
Source organism: Drosophila acutilabella (assembly GCA_035046005.1). NCBI lineage: Eukaryota > Metazoa > Arthropoda > Insecta > Diptera > Drosophilidae > Drosophila > Drosophila acutilabella. The sequence goes on along the minus strand of JAWNOK010000024.1, from coordinate 4,725,225 downwards.
TGTATGTTATCCTTTGTACAGCCAGTTGGTATCCCTCTCTACCGCTCTTCCTCTCTGTGTGTGTGTGTGTGAGCACGAGGCCAAAGGTTATCTAGGCGACACATAACGGCAAGAAGCTGCCACAAAGCCGCACAGCTGCCGCCCTTTTTCTCTCGCTGCTTGCTTGAATTCTGACTGGCGCGCATTTGCTAGCACTCCAAAATTGGGTTCTCCGCACACTTAGAGGCTCCCCAAGAAACTGGCTGAAAGTGCCGCGTAATCAGTTGGCCAAAAAGTAGAAAAAAGCGAAAATCATGCAATTGTTTGTTAAGTTACGCAATGAAATTTGCCTTCTACGTTGTTGGCCCTGCTCATTAAAACTGTCAGTCCATCAAATGGGAAACCGATTTGGCTGTACACGGCCGTGTCCGAGTGCGTGCTCGCATTCGTGTTTCATCCTTTTTTGGCACAGAGCATTGGCTGTCCATTTTTGGCGGCATTTTTGTAGGTCACTCGCTGACCTACACACTGACCAGCTGTTGTTGTGTGCCATTTCCTATCGGGGGTTGCTCAAAGGATACGCTGGTCATGCGAAAAAGGTACAACTATCCTACTATTTGTCTGTCTGACAGTCTGTCTGATTGTCTGTCTGTGTGTCTGTGGGCGAACGCATTTTCAAGTCATCTAATTGCGTCTGCTGGTCAAGGGGTTGCTCAAGGCGCCCCTTTCACATATATATACTGTATATATAACTCAACTGTATACATTATATAAACGGGGTGTTATATAACAACCACCCGCTCAATGAACCCTCCCTAGCAGCAGCAGCACCCGCAAGTTTCGTTTGCCATCAAAAATTAACGCATTTTCTCGGTGAAAATCAATGAAAAAATCCTTTCGCTGCGCGCGTGCCCAGTTATCCTTGGCACAAAGACAACTCAACCCTACAATCATCATCCACGAGCACGAGCTGACAGCCCAAAATAAAATCCCTGATCCTTTTGTGCGCCTGTCGTTGCCTAGGTTTTTTACTATTTTTTGTATCAATTTGCAATTTTTTTCACCCATTTTCAAGTTGATTTCCGTGGGTTGCTTCACTGTACTCTGATTAAGCCCCTAGCTATAATGAAGGGGCGCGGTCGGGCGGCTCAGCTGTGATTTGAACTACTTTACCAAGCGTGACATGAAATGCGATTTTTTTTACAATTTTGTTGTTATTCTTTATTTTTGGCAAATTTTCGGATTTTGTACAAATTTTTTTAACGATTTTGTTCGCAACTGTTGTGTAGTGAAAAGGGTGCGCGCGCGTGTCCTTTATGTGTCACACTTGATTATTGGAACACCCCTAACAATCACGAAAGGTGTTTGCCAACGGGTTTAAAATTTCAAAAGGGTGGTTTTTAGTTTTTAGTCAGCACTGTTTGGATTTCTTAACACTTTTAAAACTGTGCGGGACTTTAGGGGAAAATTACAAAAATATTATATGAAATTTTATAGACAAGAGTTGTTCTATATAATTTCTATTGGTAAAAGACTCTGTACTTTTTTTCTCGAATAAAACTAGAAGTTTTTTAAGACACATATTTATTTTTTTATATACTTGTTTCTGTACCAAACGCATCTAAAACATTTTTAGGCATTTTTTACAGTCAAATAAGTACTCTATGGGCAGTTTGTTTTTGGGGGGAGTAGCTGTAAAAACTTGTCAACGTCTTCGAAGGATAACAATGCCTTGTCCAAGTCCAAGCCGTAGCCGAAGGATGCGCAGTGGAGCGAAATAAAATTAATTTACAAGTGAAGAAAAGTGAAGAAAAAATTAACAAAAATAAGCAGCAGAAAGCAAAACACTTTTTCATTTACCCGAGCCCCACTTGAGCACTTTACCCGGCCGTCGGCTGTACGAGTGGTGCCCCTCCCGCTTGCTGCCCCACATTCTTTTAGCCACAAATCTGCTGGACAGCCCGTTTGCTGCCCCCTTTGTAAAAAATTAGATTCATTTGTGCGCGCTTGCTTTATTATTTAAATTCTTGCGTTATTTTTCTAAATTTTCGTCTTGCCGCTCGTTTGCCTGTCTTCTTCATGCTGCTGCTGCTGCTGTTGTTGTTGCTGTTGTTCTACGAGCAAAGTAAAAAAAAATGTGGCGGAATTTTAATGGAAAATGCCGCCAAAGTAGACAAGAAATGTTTAAGCAAACAAAGACTTGGAACTGCGAGGCTGTTTAAGCTGCTTTCAACTCGAAGGACACACGCTGAAAGGATGTGCCGGACGCAGCCGCGTAAATTGAAAGCCATGCGGCAATGTTGCTATCTGCCACGCGCTTCTGTCCGAGTCCAAGTCCCGGCCGGTGTCGTTGCCGTTGCCGTACCCGGATTCCCCACTCCCCTCCGTCGGCTGGAGCTGGGGCACATGACATGAATGCCCGGCGGCTCATTTCAAGTGAAAAATGAGCAAAAAATGAAATGAAACAATGGACAAACGTTGGTGGGACAGAGATAGCATTGGAGTTGCAGATAGAGATGCAAATAGAGATAGAGGGACGCCAACACGTTAAGATCCAGCGAGAAAGAAAATCGTGGCCAATTTTAATTTTTCTTTCTCGCTGCTTACATTTCTAATGGGCATTTTTCGGTGGGTTAATGTGCTGTTAGGGTAAAAGTAAAAAAATACCAAGAAGAAGCACTACAGTGGGGTTGGTCGCACATTTCTAGCATTTGCACGGCAACCCCACTGTACCCCACCGCATGCCTCAGTACCCTACTGTACCCCGCTTTTCGCTTGCTCCACTGATGAATAATGACAACGCGCAAAAAGTGAACTTTCATGCTGGCCCTAGTGTTTGGGTCCTGCTGGGTGTTTGTGCCGTGCGGTGAGGTGCGGTGCGTTGGTGCGAACGTTCATCTTTGTCGGTCCGGGCGTACTTAGAAATGCGCAAATACGACGCCTTTGCTTACACTCTGTGCTCTAGATTTACATAGCAGATTAATGCTTGCCAGGGTTGCCAAGGCGCACTCATATTAGATGGACGATGGCGAAGCAAAAAGCGAGGTGATTAAGGTGGGTGCTAGCTTTAAAAAAAATTAGCATAAAATCAGCAAATTTAATTTATCGATAATTATCGATAACTGACATATTTTAATGGAGTAAAAGCTGGTGATTCTACATATGAAAAATAAATTAATTAAGATTTCAAAGTAGTTAAAAACAGCTTTATAAAAGTATTCTTTAGATTTGGTTTTAATCGTTTGTGGATCATAATAAAATCAGTATACTTCGGTTCTAAAATTAAACTTTCAACACTGTGAGAAATTTGTCAGGCATCCTCCTTCATGCTCTTCACGCACTCTTCTTCAGCATCGTGTCCTTGGGCAAACTGCTAATGAAAAAGCTTTGAGAGCAGAGAAACGCACTCAAAAATTAAATTAAATAAAGGCTTTTGTGCGCAGGCAGCGAGGCGCACTTGAGGCAAAATGCCACGCCCACGTAGCGTGAATTGCCCACGCCTAAATCTAAGCACGAGCTGTGCACGAGTTTTTGCAAAAGTTTGTTTTGCATTTCGGCCCCAACCAAACCTCTCCCCACCCCAACTCCCAAAGAAAACAAAAGAAATGCGAAGGACACGGGACAGAAGACAACCTTATCGAAGCAGCAGCTCTAACAAAGCCAGTTGCCAAGGACAATGGCAAACGCGAGACACAGGACAACTGGACAACTGCTAACATATAATTTTAAGTTTGTTTATTCAGCGGCATTCGCTTGGCTACGTTTTTAATTAGCCGCCAAGCATTTTGGCTATGCACTTTAGTCGAAGGGTATCAAGAAATTGAAACAAGTTTTGGGACACTTTGTATAACACTGAATGTCTGTGACTACATGCCAATCATTAGTACGTTGATCAGTGAAGAGGTAAGGCAGTAATTCAGTAAGACTAGGACTGATAGGATCAGCTGCTAGACAGGTTTAAGAGTATAGTAAGTACAGTGAGATAGCAGATTAAAGCTAGCCAAACAACTATATTAGAGTAGATCTAAAAAGAAAACAATCAGAATCATTTTAGTTTAAAACTAGTTACTATTCTTTAGTTTTGGATTCATACCAGATTAAAGCTAGAGTAATTGTAGACCAGAATAGAGTACTGCTAAAAAATAAACATAACTTCTTTTCAAATAGTTTATATTTTATTATATATTCATAGAGCATTTACTGCTCCACAACTTCCAGTTAGCTGTTCCAACTTATATCTATTTGCGTTGGGTATTTCAGTATTCTTTTGTGAGGAAGATAATAATAACGGTCTTCAGTATGAGCATTTAACGCAAGTGTCTTTTGTCCTGTCATTTGCATGGCAAACACTGTTGTCCTGCTGCTTCTGCTGCTGCTGCTGATGTTCATCGTTTTGCTGTCATCGTTTGTCTTAGTTTTTAATTATCACACAGCAGAGGAAAATAAGAGGCGCAGGAAAAGTCAGCGATGGGAAAATTTTCACATGAGTTCACTTGAGCGGAGCGAGTTGAAATTTTATAAATATTTGACAGGTGTCAGTTGCTATAGGTTTTTCACTCCGACTGTTACCCAACACTGGCCTTACCAACACTGGAGTATCGTTTTTTTTATGTGTGGTAAAACACATTAAACCCATTAGGAGTGTGTTCATCAAATTAGCCAGCAATTAGCGGTGTCATCAGGCGGCAAAACAGCAAATAATCAAACAAGCAACCCTTTTATACCCTGCAACCCTTTTCCATGCAATCCCCCCTCTCCACTCTTGACGCGTTTAATAAGCCATTAAGTGCTGCGCTTGCGCAGATCGAAAGGGTTGCCTTGAAGTACCCGTGCCCGTTACACAAAAAGGGGTTGTCGCTGACAACTTTATTTCCACAACAACACGGAGTTAAGTGGCATATCCACAAAAAGGAAAATGAAAATGGATAAAGGCTTAGTTTCAGTATGATGGAATTTTCGCATTGCTTATTGTGACATTTTCCAGATGGAATTTGTTGTTTGCATCAGTAGGAGTACCCATAATGGCAATGCCACGCCTACACCCAAGCCCTCAACTCATAATTCCAGCAAATTGCGCAACGTTTTACCTTTAAGAAGTACAAAAAAACATATAATAATGGAAAAGATAAAGAAAAGACGCATATAAAGAAAAGCAATTTCCCAGAATCCTTTTTGGGCCTGAAAGCAAACAATGCGAAGTAGTTGAACAATGCAGCAAATCCTTTAATTTGTTGTTATCCTTTTTATTTTGAAGAAGAAATGTGAGTCGTTAATGTTGAACATTTTGTGCATTTATCATTTGTACAGTGCTCCCTCAATTTATGTGACTCTCACACCAAACTGACACTATCTCGCGCCAGTTGTGCTACTTTTTTTCTTGGGGGGCGCTATCGTTATCGTAAATTTCAATTTTGTCCAGGGTCAGGGTCAGTTTTAAGGGTTTCCAAAGAGGTGAGCGGAAGTTCGCAGGTGCTATTGGCCTTATCGAGTTAACCAGATCGGCTACAAAACGAGAGCAGCTCCCTTGTTTAGACCAACTTTTCACATTTTAATTGGTTAATTGACTGCCGCGAACGCGGTCACATATTTGGGTTAACAAGAAATGTAAATGAAGGTCTCGAAAAGGGTCAGTTAGTTGGTTAATAACTGGTTTTAGTGGGTTCATTTTGTTTGTTAGATTATTAGATACTTTTTTGTATCTAGATACTTTTTGGAAAACCTTTTTTTGTTTCAGCTGTGGCTATAATAACCTTATCTTTCGCTGGGTTTACTAATAAATCCATTTGAGTTGAAGTATTTCGCCAGCTGATTGCAGTTTTGTGGCAGCAAAATTGAAAAAGAAAAGCTGGACACAATCGGGGGGAAAGTTCCTCTTTACCGCCCTTTCCCCCTCGCTCTTTATATTTTTGAACAGACAACAACAAAAAGCAAATGAAATAGGAAAAAAGGAATCGCAAAAGGCGAAAACTTTTTCTCTTTTTTTTTTCTTCTTTCTGTCGTTGAGAAATCTATTTGGCTGATGGGCGGGTTTATCCCACAGACAGGAGTACAAAATGGGCCTACGTCCAGGACTTTAGGACTTCCTGTGGGCGCTCTTGTGTCCCTTAACTGTAAACAAACACAGCAAAGCTGCAAATATTAACAAAAACGAAGAAGAAAAGGAAGAAAATGCTACGCAAAAGGTTCATCAATGTGCTCAAAGATTGGCGGGGGCAGTGGCTGTGGAGTCGGGCTGGGAGGGGGCTGGACGCGGTGGGGGTAGTGTTTTGTGTCGGGTTCTGTAGAAGAAAAAGCGGCCTAAAAATGAAAAATAAATAAACCAACTTGAAAGTTGACAGGCATCCAGGATTCGAAACCGAGCTCTGAATCCCTCCTTCCCTCCCTACCCCCTCCGCCTACTCCTGCTACGACCACCTCCTCTCCTGTCCCCTCCTTTATATTTTTTGTAAAAAGAGTCCATTTGCTGCTGTTGTTGTCGTTGTCTGCTTTTGACAAACAAATCCTTGGGCTGTGAATCCTTCGTTGTGCGTGGTTACGCTCGCCAGGACAACGGCCCCATGAGCCACACGCCCACTCTCCACTGCCCCTTTAGTCTCGTTGTTTCGCCTAGTTTGGAGCCTGTCCACTGGCCTAGAAAATTGAAATGTTTTCCTACCACGGCCGTTGGCCAAAAAAAAAATAAAATAAAAATGCAGAAGTAGATTTCATCAACGCGTGGCCAACACTACACATACACACACACACGCACACAAATACAGGCAGGGACACACGTGCGTCCTGTAGGTGTTGCCCTCGCATTGTAAGATTACAGGAAGAGGCAGCTGCCATTGATTTTCCTCAGTGTAAACCAATTTTCGTATCAATAAAAGCGAACGTTTTTGAATTGAATTCAGTTCGATTTTCCGTTGAGTTTTCCCTTTTTCCAAGGACGCGCCAAGACGAGCGGGGGCGTGACAAAGGCCACTAATTGTGCTCTTGCAGGACGAGAGGAAAACGAAAGTCGCTCTCCACTTTTCTTCTACGGTTTAAGCCGGAAGAATGTAATTAGAGCACAGCAGAGCACGGGCCGCCACTCTTAAGAAGGGGGCTGTGCCAGCCAGTTTTAGATATGGGGCGTGGCACGTGTGCAACAGAGGCGGCAGCCTCTAAAGGAACAGAATGCATCATGAATGAGTCTCAAAAATGCAGTTTAAATAAACGAATGTGATCTGAATAAGATTAAAATAGTTAAAAGTGAGAGTGAGAAGAAGGAAGGGAGAGATATATAGAGAAAGAGAAAGAGATAGAGAAAGATACAGAGAGTTAAAAGTGATACAGAGAGTGAGGGATAACATAGTGTTCGTTTTATATAAAAGTTATGTATTGTGTGATTGAAACTTTGGGTTCTCTTTGCTGACGGATATAAATACATTCCTGTCTTCATTTTCTCAAATTTAAATGTACTTAAACCTTAAAGATCCTACTAATATATTAACTTTTTTATATAAATGTATATATCGATACCATTCGTAAAATAAATAGTTTTAAGATTTTATGTACAAAAATCCCACGTACTGTTGCTATATAGACTTCAACGACAGTGTTGGTAAACGTAAAATGTTATTGAAACAGTGAAATAGAAATACATTAAATAATTCCGCATAACTCCTTTGACTCGACTTTGCACGGTTGCTGCTCCTTCTGCTTGACCGCTTAGCATTAATCATTTTGCTTTGTATTTCAATTAGAACGAGCTCAAAACAATGACCATTGGGTCTAAGACAATGCTGAGAACCCTGTGGCGTTTGCATGCGGGGGCAGTTGCAGTTACAACTTACAAATAAAAGAAGTAAAGTATAAAAGATCGAAACTCTTTCGTACACAATTAATCAAACTCGCATCAAAAGAGTGCAAAGTATTAGAATTGTAACAAATTGTTTGCTTGCTTCGTTTCACTTATCAGACTCGGGTTGAGATCAGGTTTTGGTTCACTCTAAAGGCTGCACTACACAGCGGGTGCTTGGAAGGGCACTGAGCCGTAACTCTGGACACAACAGTTGACCCAAAGATGGACATCGATAGACTGGCAGTAACGGCATGTGTATGAACCGTTTTGCTATTTATCTTATCAGCGACTTGGCCAAGTTGGCAAAAGTCGAGTTCCTGGAAACAGTTTTCAGTTTGCGCGCGCGCCGCAAAATGTTTTGGGTAATTGTAACAAATGAAGTCAAACATTTGCTTCAACTTCTTCTTCTTCGTCTTGTAGTTGGTTGTGTTTGTTGGGCCTACACCTGCCGATGATCAATATAGACTCGTCTGCAGGTCGGCATGTTGTAAAGAGCTCCACTGACAGCACCGACGACGACGACGACTACGATGACTGACGAGTGCGCCTTTTTTTGATAAGATTAGTTCGGCTTTATGTAGAAGCAGCTGCCCAAGGGGCATGCCCCTTGCCACGCGCAGGTAGCAGGCAGCAAGGTGCGACTGCTAAGTCCATAATCGATCATAAGTTCTTAATTGCCACTAATATGACTAGCTCCTAGGGTATTACGAAAAGCAAGCTGATTTTTCAATGTGCAATTTGTGTAGTTACCCTCAGTTTGCAAAGACTGAATTTACTTAAAACTATCTAATAATAGCTATTAAACCATTTCTGAGTTATTCCTTTATTTAGAAGTTAGTTATGCTATCTAACAATCAGCAATTGAATTTCAGAACTCATTTCTACATTCCCTCAATCATAACTCATTCATCAGTTATAAAATTTTTTTGCCTTATCCCATGTAACGATCTGTCAACAAGAAGTTGGAACTTGTCTAAACCCCTTGACTCCGCCTACGACATTTCCATTGAGTTGTGTGATAGCATCACAAATGTCCGAGGATGAAAACGTTTGAGTTGGCCTTATCGGAGCTATCAAATGTGGTGAAAGGGAAGCCAAGACAGGGGAAACTAAAGGGTACACAAGAAATGTCAACAATGGCGCCTAAAATGTTTGACAGCGGTAGAAACGGTAGAAACCGTTAGCTGACTACTACTACTTGTTTTTTTTATCTTCCACATTTTTTTATCCGTCTCGGGCAATTTTACGTTTCAATGGAATTTCGATTATGGGCCCAAGCCAATTTACAAAAGCCACGATTGAGACATTTCTGACAGGACGCAGGACAAAACGGTTATTACCAATCCCAAACGCAATCCTTCGCATCCCATTTATCCCCACACACGCGCACACACACTCTGTGTGTGTAGATGCAACGTCAGCGATAAGCAGCTAAGGAAAAAAGAGTGAGCGGACTGAGTGGCAAGTGGAGCAACTCAGATATAACAAGACGTTCTAACGAGTTGAGCTAACCACAAATAGTGCCACACACACTCACACACACGCACACTCTCTTATATAGATACATATACATGTATAAAAATCATTGTTAACAAAGCGCTTTGGTGGTCATAAAAATAACTCGACCAAACTGAACCCAAGGTAAAAATGAATTTCCCTTTCCCTACCATTTTTGGCTCGAGTATCCTTTTCATTATTGTGGCAGGCACTTTCACCTGTTCGCACACCGAGACACATGAACATGAACGCTGGAATGCGGTATTCGATTTTTATCTTTGAACCTGCTGCTCCCGATTATGGCACATAAATTTGATAGGAAATTGTTCCAATTATTTCGACTTCAAGCCTCGTCCAATGACTTTCTTTCACTCGGTCTATTGCTCTCCATTTTTATGGGTTTTGTGTGGTCGTGTTCCGCGTGTCGTTTAAATGGAGATTAAAGGACCCAAGCCGATCTTTAGCCGCACCGACCTTGTTATTAAAAAACCAAATTATTGCTTCAAGAAGGTTTTAAGTCTTTAAGGAAGGTTTTTTTTCTTCTGCCCCATTGTTGTCTTATTTATTTAACCGTTTGCAGGTGGAATCGTGATGCCTATGCAGCGCAATTTAAAATACTGACCTGGTCAAAAATTGCAAGCGTTTTTAATAATGATTGCGCTTTAAATTTAGACTATTGTTAACTAAATGCAGTTGAATTTAAGTATTAATTATGAATTTATTTAAGTAATGTGCCTTGGACTCCTTTGGGAATTGCTCTACGAATATTCGTAGAGTGAATACTTAATTTTAACTGCATTAAGTTATTATCTGATAATCAATTGAAGAACTTAAATAGTTCTGATAAAAAATATTGTTGATATAAGTAACTCAATAAAGTCAGCGATTTATTTATCAATTTCCATGGAACTTTTTTTTTCACAATTAAACTAAAATATTAATTTATTTCTGTATTGGCATATGAAATGATATTGAGTATTGAATGAAATTGTAATTAAAAATTTTAATTGTTGGAAAACTTTAAATTTATTTATAAATTCTATTTTTCAAAGGCTTGTTAGTCTAAGTAAATTATTATTAAACTTTAAACATTTTGCATGCTGTATGATACAATTTTTGTATATATTTGAACTTCAAATGGTTCCTGTATTTGAAAATTGCCTTGTCCATAAAAATTGCCATTTTAAAGACATTAAAGGCTTAACAGTCGTTGGCAATGTGGCACCACTTGAAGGCGTATTCCTAGCACCGATTTTAACAGCCGCAAAAATATGTACATATACTTATAAAGCGTACTGTATGTAGCATTTGTGTGTGTGGGTGTCTTTTATTTTGCACACATATGTCGCCAACAGCTGAAATGCCAAAAATATTGAGGGAAAATTAAAATTTTTACAACTTTTGTTGTTCGTGTGGGTCGCAAAAGTATTACGTGAAAATGACGTGTGGACCTAAGCAAGTGAACAGGAGTGTGTGTGTGTGTGTGTGTGTACTACGAATGCAGACAAAAGTATTAATTTTTGATAGTCGCTGCAGCCGTTTCGGCAATACCACACCACCCAACCAAATATACAGAAACCCCACACACACAGAAACACAGCAATACACATACACCCACATAAAAATGAAATGCGCATAAAGCGTAAGGTTTGTTGTGGATTGCGGACCATGGACTGTGGACTGTGGGAGGCAGCAAGGGTTGGCAAAAGCATAAGAAAATAACTATAAAGTCATTTATTAAATTCGCTTTGCTCTGTGGCACGTCATGTGGCACGCACGAGGCCACAAGCTAAGCAGCAGCATCAGTGAATACTGTACAGTGAACACTGAGAATTGGAGCCTGGTCAAAGTAAACAATCGAGAGCAAAACTTTCGGCTGCCAAGCAGCCATCATGTGAAAACTCAATTTTACCCCCTTATATGGCTGTCAAACACATACATCACGCGTAGCTTCACAGACCCCCATCTGACCCCCCGTCTACCCCCTCTGACCCAACTCTGCTCCCCTAAACCTCCTACCGAAATCCCTTTAACGCTGCTTTGCTTCAGGGCTGTGGCGCTGCCATCAAACATCAACATCAATGGCAAAAGGACCAAAAACGTGGCTCGTCCTCTGCGCCATTTATAAAAGCCTTGATGTCTCATATTTCCGGTTATCCAACAACGCATACAAGCATACAAATACATATATTTGTGTATACATATATTTATGTATATATACATAAGTGTGTGTGTGTATTTACTGTGCGCCTATGGGCAGTACATAAGACACATAAAACTTCAAGACGCAATAAAAAGGGTGAAAAGCATCGCTGTATTTGTGTGTGTCTGTGTGTGTGACAGCTTTTTATGTGTGTGTAACACACACACACACACTCATACAGAGCACATGTGACAACAGTCCCAGGCAGAACCCTTCGCAAACTCGTTTATGTGCACAGTCTAAGGTCTGAGTTTCTTGGTCTGAGACCGCTTACCCTCCTTATAAAAACTTTTTATTTTTATATACATACATGTGTGTACATGTATGTATGTGTATGTTGTGTGTGTGCTCTGAAACCCACCCCAGTACTAAGCACAGAACGCGTGTCCTTGCTGTTTGCTTGAACTTGAACGGACACGAACCAAACCGGTCCTCGAGTCTCCTGGCCGCACTCCCAGGACCACGACCACGACCAGGACCAGGACCACATGTCGTCTTCAGCGAAGGAAACGTAGGAAACAAGCGCAAAAAAAGGGAAAAAGCAACGAAAAAAAAATATATAAAAATAAAATCAAATGGGTTGGCAGCATAGGGTTGATTCGGGTTTGCTGGGCTGTTTGCAAGCCCATCATAAGGGTTACTCGCGGTCGAGGGGGAGGTAGGGCAAGACAGGAAGAGGTTGCTGGAGGCAGAAGGGACAAGGGAGGAGAAACGAGAAAGAGGCAGGGACACAAGGCGGCCAGTTGCGAAAGGCGAATGTCATCAAGCAAGCTCAGTCGCCATCGGTTTCGTAGTGCGTGGCCAAAAACAAAACGACCTATCGATTTCTATCGACAATGCCAAGACATTGAGTGTATGTGTGTTTGTGGCTGTGTGTGTGTATATACCCGTTGCGATTTGATAAATAGGTGTCATGGATTTTTTGGCAAAGCGTTTACCTAATGCGGCCAAAGCAACCGCTTAGATTTGACGCTTAAAGACGCATAGCTATACTTTAAAAGCGGGTTACTAAGAGACTTATTTTTATTATTTAGTCATTTAAGCATCGTATTATATTAAGTAAAAATTGTAGGCTCTAAAATTGTGTACTTTTAAAATTTTTAGCGATTGCCATTTGCCGTGTGGCCAGGCAATAAAATTAATTAAAATTCTCTTTGTGTAAATCAGCTGAAGCAAACATCCTTTAAAAAAAGAAGAAGGAATAAAAATAAAGAGACACCCACACAAAGAAGAGTGTGAGTGTGCGGGGAAAAGGAGAAGTCCTTGGGCCAAGTTGTAGCCGTAATCTTAATGCTAAAGCAATGAAAATGAAACGTCATAAGGTTCAGGACTCAAAGCTCAAGGCACTCGCTGGGTTAGATGCGTGAATGGGGGCGAGTAATGGAATGGAGGTGGCAGTGGGCAGTTGGCGGGAGAGGAAAGTGTGGGATGGTTACGCATTTCGCGGATGGTCGTTGTCCGTCTTTAATTGCAAATTACGTTTTGAAAAATTACGCGGCAAAGGCAGTCAAAGATTAGCCTGGCAAAGCCAAAGGGGGAGTGGCATTGCGGAGGCGGCGGCGATAGCGGGTCAACCTCAGGAATGGGCCCCCAATGGATCTACGCCTAAGTAGAAAACAATTAGTGCGCTTTTGATCCTTTGTTTACCCCAACAACAACAGCAACAAGGACATTCACTGCTTATGCCGTACCGCCCACCCAACGCCCGTTACGTCCCCCAGCAGGACATACAGGCAGCCGCGTAGTTAGCTCCCAGCGAACCGCGTCCTGTGCTGCTTTTTGAAGAATTTTTTAATTTTCACAAACGCAAAAATTGTGAGTCATGAACGAGCCTGTCGCTTACTCCACTCCCATCGTCCTGTCGCTCTGTTATCCTGTCGCTCTGTCGTCCTTTCGGACAAGTGCCTTGCATTTGCTTGTTTCTCATATCCGTTTCACAAAATGCCCGCAAGAGCTTTACGGACTGCTCCAAACTTCTCTCCGGCTGCCACTTACCCCGACTCATCGTCATCATTGTTGTTGTTGTCGCGTAAATATTTCACGGGCGTTGTGAGGCGGTGGGAGGCATAAGGGCATGGCCAGCGACGCTCAATGGCGAATTTCCAGGAAAACCATGTCAAAGTTCGCATTTGAAATAAAATTTCAATTAATTTTGTGCTCATTGCTATCTCTTTTTATTGCCAACTCTCCTGCTTGCTCTTACGTTATCTCATTAGCCTGTCTCCCTCTCTCTCTCTCTCTCTGTCTCTATTCCTTGCCTTGTAGTCGTTAATATTAAAAGTTTTAACAATTAATGCACTAAATTTAATGCATGCGCAATTTGAAGTGTTTGAATTCAGCTTAAATATATAAAAAATGATTTAAACTTAAAATAGTTGAAGAACTTTTATATATTTTGTTTAAAAACTTTAAATAGCTTTACATTTATTTTTTATGAGTTTTTATTGTCGCCACAAATCGATAGATGGTTATATAATTTGCTCAAAAGCCTAGCACGTGCCCCTGCATCAAAATCAGGGTTGTTTTTAGGGTTGTTCGTCTGCAATAATTGTAAACAAAAGATAAACCAGCGACACAATACATAAAAAACGTTATCAACAAATCAGCAACATCATCAATGAGGATGAGTTAAGAGGAGGTACGGCAAAGAGGGCTGGCCACAGACAATGGGGCCCTGGCAAACACCAGAGCACTCAATCAATAATCCTTTGAAAAGGACGACAAACGAAAGAAAAAAAATACACTCGGTATGTTTGACAACAAGGAGTTAAAGTTATGGCATTTTCTAGGGTATATAGGGGTTGGGTGTGGTAAAATTTGGGGTTTGAGTACATCTAATAATTATTACCTTGTGGCCACCACTAAAAATATCAACAGGATATCGTTCGAAAAGGATAAAAGGCGGCAAAAATAATAAAAACAAATTAATTTGCGACTTCTCGTTGAATGTTTGAGAGATTTTTTTATTGCAAATTTAGCAGCGGGCGACAAATTGTTTATGCTTCTTGATTTACTTGAACATGAGTACGCCGTTGTGGGGCGTAGAGGGGCGGGGGGAATGGCCTGGGAAGCTCTCTCACACACTAAAGTGAGAGAGGACACGCTGTGACATGTCCTTAATGACTTTTTGATTAAAAACTATAGAGTTTCCTGTGTGTTTGCGTAGCTTTTTAGTGGCCATAATTGCGGCTCATTAATTAAGTTAATGGAAATTTTTATTTAGTGACCGTCGCCAAGTGGCCGTTTAGTTGCGGAAATAGAGCTTTACTGGATACACTAGGCTATATATATGACCCATTTCGTGTACTTTTAGTGCCTACTGTTCATATGCGATATATACAATTATTTTTGAGCAAATGGTTATGAAATTTAATAGTCGCAAAAGCAACGGGAAATCGAGGGCAGTTATGCAATTAGAGAGATCTGAGAAGGTAGCTTCCAGAATGGAAGCAAGTGCTTAGTTGGTACAGTCAATAAGAACTCAAATATTGGTAGCTGAAACTAGTCAAGTGGGCTAAGAAATATGTTAAATTACATATTGTATATTCCATGATCAGCTGGGTAAACAAAGTTATCATTTGTTGTTAAATCAAGAAAAGTAAAATTAATTAATTTGAATTTAAGTTATTATATTTTATAGGTTAGTTGGGAAAATAGGTTCTTAACAAATAAAATGAATTTATAATTAAACCGTTGGTAAATCTTGGGTAAAAAAACAAATAATTTTATGAAACCAGTTAAATAATATTAAATATAAATTTTATTTTAATCACATATGTCGGAAAGCAAACCTATAATTTAAAATGGATTTAAGTTGTAGTCTCTAAAAATTAAACAATTTATTTTAATGTGTATACATTTTTACAATAAATTTTTAAAACCAATTAATATCTAAATCTTATACCTTTTCTGCTATAGAAGTTTATTAAATTTATTATAAAGTTTCTACGTATTCCCTGTCAACGCTCGTTTCTCAGAAATAAGTCAATGTATATACTCTTATATACCTTGGTTCTTCCCTACTGCATTTTTATTGGCCACTGAATAAACCCTTTAACCCCTTGTAACCCTTTTTCAACCCAAGTGCCAAGCTAAACGGCACTCACCCCTTTCTAACCAGGGTTGCTATGCTGCCCCTAGCTACAAAATGGCAGCCAAAGCGAAGGCACAAGCCCGCAAACACACACACACAACTTGAAGAATATAATAACTTTAATTATATGCATGGCAAGGGGCTAACTGGAGCAGAAGCGTTTAACCCGGCATGTCAAGCTTTTTGGCTTTTAATTAAACGCTGCTGTCAGTTGAGTGGGTTGCCACCACCGCACAACAACGTCGCACAACCCTAAAAGCTTGGAGGGCAGGCCGTGGTTCCCATGAATCCACCTCAAAGCGATTCACTTGCCTGTTTTGGGCTATGAATAATGATTGTCGCGTTTAATGGGGCTGGCATGACAAGCGTAGGGTTGCCAGGTGTTAGCCAAGCCTGTCACGTGACTGTAGCACAACGGAGAGCTTTGTGGGGCGACAACTCTGGCGGGGTTTAACATTAAAAAGGGGTTAATTGCCGCACAACAGCGACAAACAATGCGAACGACAATAAAACCAAACAAATGCCAAAGACTCGGAAACTTGTCGTGTTTTCTCCACAAAACGACTTGGACTTTTGGACACGCCTTTCAATTTAAATGCCACGATAAGCACACCGAGTGGTGTGCGTGTGTCTGTGTGTGTGTCCTGGCAGTGTAATTAACACAAAACGCGAAAGGACATTTAAGTAAATATAACGGCACACGCGAGGTCGTCAGAGGGCAACAAATTTAGCCCTAAAGAACGGGTAAAATAATGGTTGAATCGTTTGGTCAGTGGATGAAAGTGTTTTTGAGGGAGTTACGAGCTGAGAATGGTAGAAGTAAACTGTACTCGGTACTCTGATCTGCTTTGCTGACAAATGAAAGAGCTAAACAGTTGCGACATCGTCGTACAAAACATAACAACCAACCCTCGCCAACTGAAACTCAAATTCGAAATTGCTCGAAACTATAGAGAAATACAAAAACAAAATTCTAATAGAAATAGACGAATTTTGTATCCAATTTCGAAATGCGCAGACACGCTCGACTAAATTTACGCACACACAAAATGAGGAATGAAGAAAGCCATTAAAACGAATTGTTAATACACTTGCAAATGAAGGAAGGCTGTTGGACTGTATAAATATAAAGTAAAACTATCAGTATTGTATTCAGTGTAAAATTAAAATATTTATTAGCTTTGCATCGTAGAAAATATATACAATATTTTATAGTTACAGCCAAAATAGTTTATGTAGAATATTCTGGGACTATTTGTAATTAATTTTGATCAATTTTAAACTGGATTCTTAGTTAAAAAATCAAAGTCTTAGTTATCAAGTAAATAACAGTAAACATATTACTTAAAATGGTATTATCAGACTGCAATAATTAATATTAAATAAACAAATTATAGGTTTTCTTGTGATTTAATTGATATAAAATACATGTTTTACTATAGTATTTAAAAACATGTACACTTTTACACAGAAATCCTTTTAGTTTATTTGTTATTTAACTACAAGTCTCTGAACAAATGTATACAATACTTTCTGAGCTTGAAAAGCTGACTACATTTGAAGTGTACTCCATAGTTATAGAGTATTTATTAAGAAATGGAAGCCATTGGCTTGAGCCCTTCGTAGCTGGTAAATGTTGAACAACAAGCTTAAATTACACAAGACCCTGTGGTATTCAAGAAGGGGGCAGCACTGCTGCATTTAGGGTTAAGGTCCAGGGTCCAGCTACGTTGACGACGCTGAATTAGTGCTTGGGAAATGGCGCAACCCTCGTTTAAACTAAATTCCTAATGTCATTTTGCTTGTTATTGTTGTTGTTTCTTTCCGTCTTCCTCTGCTTCCTCTTCTTCTACTGGTTGTTACCTCCATTACTGATAACTGTTTTAGGTTTAGGGTGTACAGTGTACAAAGTCTGGACACTGGCCAGTTCCCAGTTCCAAGACATATGCGTGCTCCCTTGGGATTTCAACTGAAATTATTTTATAAATTTTTAAAACAAATTCTGTGGCCATATAATTTATTTAGTAAGCAAAATGTAACAGAAACGACACAAAATGTGTAAGGAAAAACTGTTGAGGAAAATTCGGCAAACAGCTGTAAATCGTTTGCATGCAGATGAGCAGCTGGCCGCATTTCAATTATCCTTTTTGGCTTGAAACTCGGTCGAGAGTTGAGACTCTTTAATGGCAACATTTTTGAGCTGTAAAGGTTTAAGCCATAAGGAAATTGGGCTTAGAAAGAAGCGCACGAGTAATGCATATGAATGGCCAAGGACCCACACACACACACACACACACACACAGGCGCACACTGTTACAGGGACATGTGCGTAGATCCTGCCGAATATTTGCACAACAGGAGTCAGAGTCCTGGCTCTGGCAAAAGGTCATTTTGTGCATAAAATAAAAAGCAGAGCACAAAAACATTTCTTATAGATATACATGTATGTCTGTACATAAAAATCCTTTACGCAGCCTTTTTTCAAAAGGGGGATTTAAGCCAAGGACATGGACAAGGATACGGCTGAGAATAGGATTGGATAGGATAAGGGTACATGGAACGTGTTCCGACCATTCGTCCGCACATTCTTGCATAAAATAACAATTTGCATTAAAATTTTAATACTTCTAATATTTCCTTACAATCTTTTTTTATTTTTTCTTCTTTTGCTTTTTTTATTTTCTTGTTTTTTTCTGGTGCTTCTGCACGCTTAAACATGAAAAGAATTTTAAATGGCCACAAAAAAAGGCAAAAGGACCAGGGACTAAAAGGAGTTTGCTATGGCCACAATTCCCTCAACCAACTGGAAGCGTTTCGACCATTTGCCGTGTACTTTCCCTGCTTTTGGCTTTGTTTTGTCAAAAGTTTGGACATCATTTCTAACGCTGTCTTTTCTTACTTTACTTAACTTTATTTTTTGGGTTCTGTTTTCAAGGCTGCTCTAAAACTTTTTTGTGCATTTGAAATGAGACTGGTGTCCTGCTGCTGAGCTCTGCCTACCCTTAAAATCCTTTGGCGGCCATTTCGCATCAGGTGTTTTGAGCCTAAGTGCGTTCACTCATTATGCTCTCTGTATGCTCTTAAATGGGAGACTCTCATTAGCCTTGGCCACTTATAGAATGGCTTCAACTATTTGATATATTTAGGCAAAGTTTTGAGCAAAGTGTCTTTGGTTTAAATATATTTTCTTTTATGTTAAATATATTTTAAATAGTTTTATGCTAAAAAGTATCTCAATAAATTTCATTTTCTACTCAGATAGAGTATAGACTCTTCTGAAATCTAAACTCTTGGCCAGTTTTGAAATTGAAACATTTTGTTTACATTGTGCGTAATTTAAATTAGCATTTTAAGAGCCTAAAAGTACATTTCGACTTTAATTGAAATTCGTTGTGGATGCAACCCCAACAATTTGACTACTCCCCGCTTGGGGGCGCTGCGCAAAGCCCTCTCCTATTGGGAGCAAGTAATAAAAAACATTTAGAATTGTGTCGCTCGCACAAAACTTTTGGGTTGTGCCCAACAGAAAAAAAACAGGAGAACAAAAGTTATTTCTGTGTGTTGTGTGGTAACTAAGTAACCTGCTGTATACTGGCAGGACACTGGCCATTATCCTTTCGCCTTAACCAAGCAATAAACATGAAAGCAAGCAGAGACAAGGAGTCAAAAGAGGTTCGTCGAGGGGGTAAGTAGGAGAGTGCTGGCAACAGGAGCTAGTAGGGGAAGCGATAATCATCAAAAGGATATTGTTATGGCCTTCCGATATTGTCTTGAGGATTATTAACGAAATTGCGTACACTTTGATTTAAGGGTTGGACAATGGCCGCTCGGCACGCCAACAAAACGCTCCTCTCGCTCTGCTTCCTGCTGCTGTTTGGGGACATGCACACACCGCATACCGAAATGAAATCATCTCATAAACACACACCCAACCGCAAGTAAACACACACAGAAACACACACACACTCAAGCTTTTACTACTTGTTGTAGTTGCTTCGTGAGATTTTTGCTGTGTGATTTGATGACGTGGCTCGTCCCATTGACGACTTGAATTGTGTGTTACGAGTACACTCTGCTTCGCTACTGCTCCTGCTCCCTTTCCTGCTCCTTGTGCTCTCTTTCCCATTGATGATGTGTTGCCATTTGCTTTTGGTATCCCTAAGCCCACTCGCAAATCCTTTGCAGCGCATATGCTGCTACTACATGAGGCTTTTGTCTTTTTTCTTTGTCTTTGGCAATTGCTTGAGCTTCCTATTATCGAAACGTAGCCAATTGATTGCTTTTTTGCGCTCTTTCTATTCTTCATGTTTCCCTCATTTCAACTCCTCAGCCAACTGTCGTTTTCATATTACTCTCTCAATTTTTTTTCAGCTTGTTTATGACGCAGAGGGAGAAAGTGTTTGTGTGTGTGTGTGGCGAAACCCCTTAAGATCAGTAACCCCGCATGCCAGCAATTAACCCGAATGTAAAACTGCTTGCTTGAAAAATGAAAGTAATGCCACGGGCTATACACACATCGTATCGCATCATAATCGTTTAATTCTGGTAACCGTTTTGTGTCGATCATCGATCGTCATAACCGTGTGTTTCATCCTTTCACCTTCACTCAAACACATGTTCCACTATTTCACCTCATTCGCTTTACCTCTGTGTCTGTGCCTGTGGTCCTTCTTTGGCCGTGTGCCGAGCACTTGCTGTACCCCGACCTTGGCCACTTTCTTTGGCAACAGCTGTGGCGGTACACGCCCCCTTTTCACTCTTACTTTTAATTAGTCGATTTCGTTGAAAATTAATCGACTATATGTTTATGACCTATTAAGAAATATTTGAAAGAAAGTAGTAGATAATCTTTCAAATGTTTTAATTTGTTGAGAGAGTTGTAATGTGCTCATAAAATATTGTACAATTAAGGTTAAGTTTAAAGATATATTATACATAGGCTAAGAAATACTTAAACTCCTTCAGAGCACTAAAAAAACTTTACATTAACAAACACTTTGATTTAGTTATCTTAATTCCAAGTTTACTAAAGTTTAAATAGACTTTAACCCATATCTACTTTCAGTATAGTTAATTCCCAAGAATATATTTGCATTATAGCCACTTACCAGCGGAAATAATTGACTAGATAAGATATATGGTATATGCTGACTTGACGATCGTTTTTGACCAAGATTTTCCCAGAAACAATGGGCTGCAAACATGAACTTAACACCATTTCCCGGAAAAGGCCTCAAAACAATTTATGCGCCCAATTTGCTTATCAGAACGTCACCTGTGGAAGGTATACACTGACATCCTGTAAGATCCTAGCAAAGAGAACAAAAGATCGGCTCCACTGACTGAAGCTTATCTCTGATTGAACTGCAACGCTTATCACAAACGGAGGAGTAGAGAAAGGGGAGGGTGAGGGGAAGGTAGAGGAGTAGGGGTCAGCGTTGCATCCTAAACAAATCACAATTTCTAGTATGCGGTTTTGTTTTTCTTTTGGTTTTTATCAACCGCAGTGCCTGGTCTATTGGGCAATTAGCGCAAACATCCTTTTCGTTACATCGCGTGCGACTCGTTATCCTAGTGCAAATATTGACACCTGCGCGTGTGCGCACTTGAGCCGCTAAAGGGTATCCTTTCGTCGTCCTCATCGCCGACGTCTTTCATCTTGTGTTTACTTGCGATTTGGGTTAGTCAACAGCTAAGAATGAATGCTCCGTTTCTCTGTCGATCGCCACAACGCAAATATTGACGCTCTCCTAATTAGCGTTCGCTCTTTTTCTCTCACTCTGTTCGCGTCGTCGGACGCCGACAATTTGATGACCGCCTTTGGTCAGTTCGTGTGCCGTCTCGGCTAACCGCAGCCCGCATGTGAAAACTGCGGTGCTACTTTCTGTGAGACGTGTGAGTTCTGTGCTCAGTTCGCTTTTCCAAAAAGTTTTCGCACGCATACGCGGTGAGAAACGCAGCTCATTGATCGTTGATCGTTGTACATAATTTGAATAGATATTTAAGATCTCCTTAATAAGACATAATGAGATAAGATCCAAGGGATAATTAAGTTTCTTATTTATAGAACTCTGAACAAAACTCTTTTCAATTCAGTTATGTTTGATTCGATTGATGAATATATAATCGAAAATTATGTTACTACTATTTTTCGGCTTATACACAGTTTCTAAATCTATCTTTTAAAATCTGTGAATTTAAAATAAGTATATAAATGATGTTTATATTAAAACCCAATGGATATATTTAAACATACTTATTTTATATGCTGCACTGATCACTTTTGAGTGCCTTTGAACATAAATCAAAGTTAAAATGCATAATTCTTTGAGCGACCTACCTCAATGCACACTTTGATCACATTCGGCATAAGTTATGCACGTAAGTAGCTAAATCAATTCCATCTGTGGACGCATTCCCCTTGACAATCGTTCAGTCGGATCTTACTAAGAAAATAGCTAACCAAAGCAATTGCTCATGATCACATTGCACGATCATTGATCTTAACTAAGACGCTAAATCAGCTGCCTGTCACAACGGGCGCTCGCTGGCACTCCGTTTAAATGAATAATTTGACATGTGAGGAAGGAGAGGAACAAGAGAAATCCACTTGAGTGTTGAGAAAGGACCCAACTATGGGCGGTCCCCCACATCAACTCTTTTTTTCCTTTCAAGTGCGGAGGGGCGACACATTAGACACATTATAAATGCCACAAGGCAGCCACAAGATAATTCAATTCGAATCTAAACTCCATTTGGAAAGGAAGTCACGTGTGCCAGCAGAGGAAAGGGAAAGGAGAATTGAGTATTGAGAAAAGGGAACTGGGAAATGTGAGCTCATTAGCAGGCGGTATAGAGATCGCGACCCTTGAGGCTTATCATGATCAAGATCGAGATCAAAAGGGTACAACTGGCACCCTTTGCTCTCTCCCTGACTGACTCCCTTATGCCCTACCCTGTTTTTTATGCCTTTCCTTTCTTTGCTTGTTTTTTAAGACGTTCAACGCCTCTTTGATAGTCGGTCTTGTTAATGCGGCTGCTGAGCTAACCCTTAATTTAGTGATCATCATCATCTTCGATGTCGGGACTTTAGGGTCGATCTGGTTACGCTCTGTTTTTCTTTATGACTCTTGCGTCACATCTTCATTGTGTGTCCCCCCCTCCAAAATGAAAGGGGTGTAGTTTGTGGAGGCGAACCAATCCCAATCCCGCACGCGTTGAGCACTGAACTCGCTTAAAATCTGAGCATATGAAAGATCGCGTTGTGTTTATTTGTTTTGTTTCTGTTTCTTTTTTTTTTTTATGTTTTTCTTGTCGTTCCACTTAGACTTATTGCCATATGGCGTTCATCGCATTTTGGACCTGACGTGTGTCAGTCTCGGGTCCGAGAATTTTTCGTGTTGATTTCTTCGGGGGTTAATTTGTTTTGCGACTCTATTAATTGGCTTCACTCGCTCTTGATCGCTTCGCTGACTCGTGGGCGTTCAATTCTATTTAAAAGGCCCCGGCATTTCAATGGAAAACTGGAAAAAAAAACTTGAAAACTAATTTGCTTGGCTACCTCTTGATTTCATCTACCTCTTCTCTGACCACTCCTCCTGCTTTTCTGCTGCTGTGTCTCATAAACACGTCTTTGTATTTCCTGTGTTTCCAATCAACACGGCTCTCGATCGCACATTAATATCAATACCTCTTAAATAGTGTTAACTAGTTGCATGTGTCGCTCGTTAGTTTCAATGGCTTGTTTCATGTCTGGTTTAACGGCCTTTTAACTATATAACTAAAGTACCCATATAACACGACATGGGAATGGTTAGCGTTTAATAAATTGTTTATTACTTTAACTCTGAACTGATCAGTGTTCTTCGGGAAGTTGTAACTTTGAGTAAGTTGTGTTTAGGTTTGATAATTGCAGATATCTTAGGGTAGACTTTTTAAACGGTAGTTCCTTTGATTGGTTTGCTGGCAACTAGAGGAAACCAGTTCTTATAATATGTGATGGATTCTCCATTATAAAATCTTATCCAATTTTTACATGTATAACATTTTAATTATGTCGCCAATTCTTTATGAATTCTACATTTAAATTAATTTTTCTTTTTTTTTAACTAATCTCTGCAAACTCCTTTATATTTTTTTAAGTTTCGAATCTTGGTCTTAACTCAACTGTTTTTGTGAGAAGGAATATCATTTTGATTATCCATTGAAATTTGAATTACTATCGATTTAAAAAATTTAATTCTTTAAAATATTATCTAAACTTTTTTTGAAATTGTTTGACAAACTTAAACTAATATAGACGATTTTAAATATAGTTTTTCTTCTACTTTGATTCTATAAATAAATTTGTGTTTAGTTTCATTATACTAATTATTACGTTATTATAAATTTAAGTAGATATCCCCAAAAATAGAGCCGCATCAAGTGCTTTTGCATGCTATGTCCATCATATTTGAATGACACTAACAATTCATTAACTGTCACACTAGATGATAAAGAAGATTCCCTTTTAAAGCAGTTTAAGTGTTTCCCACTTTGTTGATTTACAAAAATAAGCTACAACAATAGCATTGAAGTTCTTCATTCTCAAGATAATCACAGCCCACATATAGTACACATATTCTTTGATAATCTGGCATATCGAATACCTTCATGTGAGTGCGACAAAAGGCGCCAAATTTCAGATGGATACCCGAAAACTGTCCAAGAAATAAATGCGTCTTTTGTGTGTGAATTGAAAAGTTTTCTTCTCATTTTGTTGTGAATATGCCACGATAAAAGCGACTGATTGAGACGATTAAAGAGCTGCGACAGAAACGGATTATCATTGAGATTTCTCATTTAATTTTATTTGATTTCATTTTTTATACTTTTGTTGTTTGCGCTTCCTGTGCGCTGCTCCAATTTGATAAAAACCACGAAAATTGGTTGAATTCAATGTTGTATCCATTGTCATATGAGCTTGGCGTGTGAGGCTATTTAAGAGAAAGATGTAAAGAGATGGAGGGAGTGTAAGAAATGTCAGGGAAAGAAATTTTGGACACGCAAACGGGCCCCTTTTTTGATCATTGCTCATTGAGATACAAGATACAAGATACAATGTGCGTACTTCAGTTTCAATTAACGCCTACGATTTGTTAGGGTTGCCAAGTTGTTGTTTAATTAGTTTAAGAGTATTCGTATGCTTTAAAATTATTTAAATAAATCGAATATACATTGAATTATGTGTGGGAAAGCGTTAAACTTTATAACTTCATTTGGCTTAATTGGAATTTATTCTGGGAACTAAATAGATATAGCTAAGAGTGTGTGTGTGTGTGCAGCGGTGTGAGTGTTGTTTTTGTGGCTAAAATCATTTGCTTGTAAGGCTGCCAAATGCCAGGACACGGCATGGCAGCTTGAGCGATTGTCCAAGAAAGTTGGCCAGTCATAGGCAAAGTTTGCTCCGGATATTTGTGGACTCATTAATTACGTAGGACGTAGAACGGTCTCAACATTATTTGGGTGTTAATTTCAAACTTTCATCGATTGCCACACACACAACTCATACACCCCCCACAACACACACACACACACTCGTATATCATTTATGCCAAGATTCGGCCTCGTCTCAGCCACAACTCCTTGTGTAATTGAAAACCAAAGGCAAAACAACAATGGCTGACTATATAGCCGCTATATATACATACATACATATGTATTTGCTTCCAGCTAATGCTATTTGCAGCCTCCGGATATTAGTTATTAATGAACACGTTATAGGTTTGGGTTTAGGATTCGGATTCGAATTGGCATCGGCATTGACGGTAGATTCATCCATCCCAGGAGTAGGAGGTGGATGAGGGTCAGATACATGGAATGCGTCTCCAGTTGCCTCGGATCATTTTTGCGCTATTAAGGGTTGTCAGCTCTTTCATCATCTATGTGCACTTGACAACCCAGTTGCTCTTTAAATTCCCTTTGGCTTCTTTTGTGGCCATCTATGTTTTGCTGTCCGTCTCTTATGTCCCATTAGAAGATGATGTATCTGTTTTCTTCTCTGTTCTTCTGCAAATGCATTTTCTTTACATATGTTTGGTTGTTATATAATTTGGCAAATATATTTGCTAAGATTTGAATGGCGGTCATTCATCAAAATGTTGTCCAAATTGAGCTGCAAAATAAGTAGGCGGGGAGGGTTGGGAAATAGCTAGAGAGAGTACCGCATTGTACACATAAATAGTTTTCTATTTAGAAATTATTTAATATTTATTTATAACATATCTTCTTAAAAGAAATAAAAGAAAATTCAATTATTATTTAGTTTTTAAATTTTATAAAACTTTTAAATATTTAATTATTCAGAATTTATTATCAAATATTTGCTTCAATTTAATATCTTGTCTACAAACCATTCCTAATCAAAGTTGTTCAATTCCCTTGGGCCTTAAAGAGTTGCGACGCCATTTCCATAAATATTATCGATCAAACTCCGCCTTCTACACACACACATACGGTGGCTGAACAAAGCGCGCACACACACACACACAGCCTATACAAACACGACGATAACGAAGGCAGAGCAAACGACAGGCGCTGTCAAAATAAAATTAATGCGCGGCGACTGTGAAAGAGTTGAAGCGAAAGCAACGAATCGAAATTAAAGAGTTGCCCTCATCGTTATTCGCCGCAACGCACGCTCTTTCTCTCTCGTACACACACTCCAAATAACTCACACTGTGAGTTGTACTCTCACCCCTTTAGATGTGCTCAGACTCCTTTCACTTTCAAGTATGTGCATAAAAAATGAGTGAGTGTTTGTTAAAAAAACTCACTCAATTTGTGCACATACAAACATATGTGCTCTGAAGGGGTAAAGCATAGAGTGAAAGCAAAGGATTGAGTGGCATGCGCTTCATTTCCCCTTTACAGTACACAGACAGACGGCGAAGAGCGGCAAAGCGAATTGAGTAATAAAATAAGAGAGTGGCCCCACTCGCTTGGGAGACTACTCGTGTGTGCGAGCGGGTGAGAGAGCGTCTTCGAGTGTGAGGCGGCAAGTCAATGGCCGGCATGTGAGTGCAGACAGTAACGCAGACGGAGACGGCATTAAAAGGGTTAAAATTGCTGCCATGTGCGTTCGAAAGAGAGCGAAAGTGTTAAAGTGGAGCACATGCGTTCTCATTTTTACGACTGTGTGTGTGAAGCTCTCTGCTTGCTTATGTTTATATATATGTGTGTAAGTGTTTTTGTTTTGTGAGTGGGCGGCCATTTTTGTTGGCGCACGTGTGTTTGTTGTGTTACTGGGAATGCGAAGTGTGAAAGCTTTCAGCTGAATGTTGTGTGTCTGAAAGGAGTAATGAATAGAGAGCGGCAAAGAGAGCGAGGGAGTGGAACTATACTAGATGATAAGCTTAAGCTTTGTTTATACCGCACATGCTTCCCCACCCCTTACCCCCATTTCCCCCCTTTGTATGGTTTACTTGCTTGGTTTGTTAGTGGCCATTTGGCCAGACTGTGTCTTTGCTTGTGTCTCATTAAATTGATGAGCATACATTTGGGGATTCCCTTTTTATGGACAGTTGAACTACACAGAGACAGAGAAATAGAGTGTGAGAGGGAGACAGGGAGTTCGTGTGTGAGGGTGAAAGGGTACAATGACACATAGCATACAAAGGATTCCATTTGGGACAGGACTTGCGCAAAGGATTAAATTGCAATCAGTTCTCACGGCATGTAACCTTACATTCTCCTACATTGTCACCTACACAATTCCAGTGAATAAACGAATAACGAACATAACGATAAGCCGAATTGTTGACAATAGGAGAAAAGGAAGTAAAAGGTTAAAAACCAGCAACAACGAAGGTGTTGTCCGGGCTCAGACACAAGCAGGCAAAAAGAAAATAATAAGAAAGAGAAAAGAAAGAAACAGTTGAAAAGGGTAGAAAGTCGTTGCACTTGCTGCACTGCCAGAAAAAGGGTAGCTAAAGGGTAAGTGGAAGGGGCAATGATTGAAATCGTAAGCGGAACAAATTAAGCTATGAGCAGTGAGTAGGGAATAGGGAGCACAGAGCAGGGAAGAAAAGGGCAACGAAGCGATGAGATCGATGCCAACACAGCGATAAGAAATGATTTTTGGGCGTCTTAGGGTTAAGAGGGAGTAGCACAAGAAGAACCAGTTCCACCACTTGTTTTTAGAGATAATAAATGACTCTACTTTATTTTATTTTATTTACTTACCAGAAATAAAAGTATTTCTGCAACCAATAATATTTTGCAAGACATTTCCGCAGATATTGATTTCAATATATTTTTTTTATTTTTTAGTGAACCCAAACTGTGTGAAGGCTGTGTGGCAATTCGATCGCAGTGTCCGGTTATTTGTTTGCCACTGAAAAACTAGGACACTAGGACACGTTGTTGATGATGATGATGATGATTACACAGGCGTATCCTGCATGTGTGCACCGCTTCGCGTTGTGGTTTCCATTTTCCTTGTTCCATTTTTCATTGTGAAAGTGAAAATGCAAACGGATGCACTTCACTCTTCATTCTGCTCCTTATTATTATTGAAAGCAAAACCTCAGGAACGTCCTCAATATTTGCGGTCTCTGAGTTTCTTTGTTTTGGTCTTCAAGTGGTTTCAAATTCGTATTTACTCTTGGAATTTTGGTTCATGCAATTTTTGCGCATCTTTTGCGCTTTGTTGAACATTCTCACAGGTGTTTAAATGATTGTTATATCTTCAAACAGGTTGTGTTTGCTGTCCAGTCCAAGAAGATTTCCTTCCAATCCAAAATGAGCTAATGGGCAGTTAGCTCTACGAAATCTTTGGGAAATTTTCATACTCCACACGAAATTTCTCTGTTTTCGTTTTGTTTTTAGTTATAAATGAACTAAGTGAAAAGTTGTAGACCTAATGCAAGCTGGCGTGACTGCATTTTCCTGCATTTCCCCCCATTTCCAGCTGCAACGGCACGCACTCAAGGTCAAGCAAAGGTGAAAAATGTGCAGCGCAGATGAGAGAAGATGTCTCTGTGGAATAGAGTAAAAAAAATATCATTTATTTAAATTCTTACGAGTGCTGCACATATGCAATCACCCTCTCCCACTCTTTCTCTCCCTCTCTGTCTTCTTATCTCTCTTTCCATCTCTCAGTTTTAGTGCCACTTGCCACTTGGATTTGACAATTGCTGCAGTTGTCGCGCTGGATAGTCGTTGGCAAAGGAAATGAGACATTTGCTGTGGAGTTTTCTTAAAACAAAATATTTGAACTTTTTAACATTTGAAATGCAGCAGACTGTGCTGCGAGTGTGAGGCACGCTTCCCGTATCCAAAAGATACGATAGGGGGAAAATGATCTGGGGAGATCAAGTCAACCAATTGCAACGCCTAAGCGAACAAAATGAATGAATTGCTGACAAAAATAGCGCCCTTTGTGGAGCTCAACGCATTTATTATTATTTGAGTAAAAAGAGGGGAACGACAACTGCTAGGTGAAGGATGAGAAGGCTGCTCAGAGTTAGAAATATCTTTCTGGACTAGAATTTTTTTTAAATAGATAAAAAATATATAAGATTTTCTGCCTTGAAGTCAGCTATTAAATCCCTAAACAGTTTCTAATGTGCCACAAAAGTCACCAGGATTAAATTATCCTTTTTGTAGTGCGGAAATTAAGTGTAGCAGCAACTCAAACCAAGTGAAACCAAATCCAACCGAAACTGGGCGTCAGCAATGCATAAACCTAAAATAACAAAGTCAAATGACAACGGAACTAGGACTATTTGTTGGCCTGTGGACCACTTAATGTCGCGTTTAATGCCAGCAAGGATGCGTAAAGCGTTCAGCATAAAAAACTTGTACGGCCAAAGGACCACTCGACGTAGACAAAGAGGATGCAGGAACACAGGACACAGGACTAATTTGCGGCAAAGGCGCGCCAAAATGTCAATGTGTGGCCATAAAAACGCCAAGCCAAGCCGAGAGGAGCGGAGATATGCCAGGACGCAGCGAGGACTAAGCAATACACTTACGAGTATTGCGCGTGTAAGCGAAAAAAAAGACAAGAAACGAAGTTTGGATGGAATTCTTTTTGGTGTCTTTTGGTTTGCTGGAAATGTCTGCAGTTGATTGCATTCGCCCGTTTTACGATTCGATGACACTTACCGCCTAATATCCTTTTTAGCACCACACACACACACACGCGCACAGTAGTGCTGTTGGCTCCTTTCTCTGAATTTATTTCCGCAACTATTTTTGCCCCGTCAACTTGTGCATAATTTCGACATCTATCGAAATACTTACTCCCTAAAAATATCTTTGTTTTGCCAGCGCTGTGCGAAAAACGATTTATCAAAATTGGAATTGAGTCGGAGACTCAGTTTGAATCAAAGTCTCAGTCTCTGGCTGAGTTGACACTTGTCAGCTGCTTGTCAATCCTTTGCAGGTTGCACACAGGATGCTGCCGTCCTTGTCCCTCTCCTCGTGCCTGTCTTGTGTGTTGTAATGTGAGAGACTCTGATGCAGACGAGTGAAAGTGTTTACTTTCCCACACATGTAAAAGGATGCAACAGCAGCGACACTTGCAACACTGTTGCACAGTATTGTCGTCATGGGAAAGTGACTGTGCATCCTTTGGTCCTTTACCCATGCAATTGCATATGTTGGCAGCCTGTTTTCCAAAGGATTTTCACACATTACGCTGCAAATTGCCGCACAAGTGAGTTACCGATTATTGTGCATAGTTTTGAAAGAAGAGGCTGATTTAACGCAGTCTATGAAGGCAATTAATCATCGAACAACATGCTTGACCAACTAAACTAATTTATTAGGCAAGGATAGGAAAGAAATATAGAATTCATTTTTTATTTAATGTGAGAAACAAAAAATCTACAGAATTATTTAGAATTTAGTTTTTATGATAGTTAAAACAATTTAAACTAGAGTTTACTAGAAATATAATTTGAATTGATCAGGGGTATAAATACAAAGCGAAGTTACGTTTTAAGTGGTGTTAATCCGTGTATTGTCAAGGGAAAATTTGTAGGTAATTTATTTATTTAAAGTAATAAATAAAATGTTTAATAATTATATTTAAAATTTAAACTTAGTTTTATTTAAATTTAAACTAAAAATATATTTTAAAATTAAAATTGTAAACATTTTGGCAGGGGTAAATTAAATAAAGTTTATGCAATTGTTCACCTTATCGAAGTCATAATAATTTGTACTATATATATACAAACTTTATATAATTAGTATTATATATTAAAGAAATAATGGGCTGTATTCTAAATCCCGTTTTCTTAGCTAATAATTTATATACCACATTTTTTACACAGTGCATCAAAGACATCCGAACTCGTTGAACTGAACTGAGCGCAGAGTTATGCAAGTTGCCTTCCTCCGCTCCGCAGAACATGTGGGAGAAAAAGTCGCTTATAGATCGCCCGCTGGGAGATACTGAGAGATATACGTTCCATAGAAAACTCATGAGACGCTCATTAGAAAGGACAATGGTCAGCCAACAGGCCAAAAAAAAGGGACGAGCTAATGCTGATCATTAATAATGTGAAACATGTTGCGAAATTTTAGAGCACTTCTTAAACCTTTTCTTATCCCGCTCTGCAGACAATGTGGCCAACAGACAAAAGCAATTGAAGGCTGGCCAAAGTCCTAGACAAAAGAAAGGAAATATCTCTAGTATTTTTCTCCTCTTTTCTCTGTTTTTTTGGCAAGCATGTCCAGTTTTTCGTCATAGACAAAATGGCTTCGTATTACTTGTTGTTTTGCGGTTGCGTCTCAACTCGAGTCCTTATGGATGTGGCAACATTGCCATACTGTTGCGCTGCAGCTGCAACTGCCTCTGATTGAGCTGCCACACTGCAAATGTCAACTGGCTGCACAATGGAGCCCAGTGTCAACCACAAAGAACATGCAGGTTGACGTCGGCTTATCTGCATCTCAGGAGTCCAGCACTGAGTTCTAGTTCCCTGCTCTGTGTGGGAACATTTTTGAGTTGTGCCATCTGATACTTTTCAGTGATATATTCGGTAGATTGAACAGGTCCTTTATAACGATCGCTGTTCACTTTTTGTTTTCTGTTTTCTTTTTCAGCTTCTTTGGGGCGCTAGAAATGTCAAATATTCTTGTCTTGATTGAGCTGAAACTGACTGAATTTACACTTATCGCTATCAGCATCTACATCTGTAAACTGGAGTGGGAGACTGTTTCAGGTGCAGTCTATTTACTACACGGTAGCCAACTGCATTGTTGTCTTCTAGTGTTACAATTCGCCAATTATCTGCATCTAAACAGTCTTAATTGCTGGCCAAATTCCAAGTAATTTATTTCAGAGCGATTCTTTCTCACGTTGCTCATGTGATTTGCACTTAATCAAGGATCATTTGAGTACTGAAATTGAGAAGTTAAACTGGTCAAAGAAAAGGTCATAAAAAACTGTGGGAGATTCAGATTTTTAGATGATCATCAATTTAGTAATAAAATAAATTATATATAAATTTACTGTATTTAGTAGCAATTAATAACATTTTTTAAATGAAAACTGAAGAACTGGATAAGGAAAAAGATCTTTATGATATGATAAATAATTATTAATTTATATAAAATTAAAACAGGCTGAGTAAAAATTCATTATGAACAAATTATAATAGAAAATTCTTTCCGAAAATAAAGTATTAAATATTTTAATGCTATAAAACCGGCAGAAATTCCCTATGATAAGGAAAATATAATAGAAAATCGAAACCTTTTGAATGACAACAAATAGACACATTACAAAATCATTTACAAAACGTGCCAATAAATTTGAATGAGTCAACGGATCGTAGAAAAGACATACAACCTACTGATGATAACCCCCGTATGTATGGCTGTCCGTATGTCCGAGTGTCCGTGTGTCCGGTGAAAGCAAATGCATTTCCGGCTGTGTTTATACAATTGCAATTTCAACTGTCGCTGATAAGTGAAAAGAAATGTTTGGGGAAATGCATTACGAGATAGACGCATGACTCTGACTTAGGTGATATATAGTCTAAAATACATATAGACAAATTAATATGTTGCTGAGCTTGGCCTCTTTGTGTGGGTGCTCATGCGGTTGTAGTTGTGCTGTGTATTTGTGGGGGATTATCTTATCTGAACAAAGTGACTTTGGTCATTTGTTTGGGTCAAACATTTCTCTATATATATGTGTATTAAATTTAAATATATGCACTGTGGCGCCAAAGGGCCGAAGGTTGTCCCAAAGAAGGGGATGAGCAGGGCTTTGAACTCAGCCTTAAGGTTGAGTTACTTTCTCACAGTGTATGTACACTGTGCAGCGATAAGTGGAAGTAGTTTTAAGCGAGTGCTGTCAAGTGTTTGGTCTTAGCTCATTAGTACGGCTGGAAGCCCTTTCAGAGAGGGCCGTAGCGTAACAAATCTCCGTATGGCCGACCCAAATCATGAAGCGTATGAAACCCACGCAATGAATGTGCGCAATCTTGCGCAAAAGGATAACAACAAATAATAAGCAGCAGGAGTAGGAGATGAAGAACTCAGACTGACCTGCTGACCAACTATTGAATTTGGAATTGAGCCATGGGAAATGGGCGAAGTGAGAATTGAGAGTTGAGAAATGTGTAAGGAAGATGAACAGATTCTGAACGCAGGCAAGCATGCAAAATTCGTGTCCTGCCCCCTTGGACGCATCCTTGCGGCATAACAACAAGTTCAAGCGCCAGAAAACACATATGCTCTGCTGAATTTCAGTTTACAATTCACAATTAACTAATGTTGTTGTGCTCAGGGTGTGTGTGAGTGTGTGTAGCTTGGGTGTGCTGGCATCCTTAATGCGTAACCTGACACTTGGGTAACTAGGCACACATAAATCAAGGACATCAAAATGCGTTTGGTTCGGTTGTTCGCTCCTTTGGTTTGTTGATAAAAGTGAAACCATTTCCGGCATCAGCGTGCAGTCCTACGATTTTCCCTTTCCATTTTCGACTTTCGCTTTTTTTCCTATATTTTCTATATGACTATTAAACGCGTAGATTTTCTATAAAATCCACATCAAAAACTGTGAACAATGGAAATCAAGGAAACGCCCCGAAGGACATTCAAATTTCACTTCCTCGCAGGTTTCGCGCTCTCGTTTTCAGAGGGTTCCAGGTAACGATCGGTTATCGGATTGCCGATCGATAGGTGAAAGTGGGTATCCCACAAAGAGGGCGTGGCATTCACAGATTTGTGGCTTCATTTTGTGGTCTATGGAGTGAAAGTATTTTAAAGACCCGCATAGTATGACCACCTCAATGGTTACTGGTTTTTGTGCTCGGACTAACTGGCACATCCGGCGTGACATATTTTTTTTTGTCAGCCCCGCCTTCTCTTGGTCTGGAGCCACTTAAACTGTAGATGATGCCGCAGTTTCTCTCTCTCACTCTTTTTGCTGCACTCTAATCAAACGTAACTAAATATTTCCTCATATTGTTAATCAATTTCGAGAGGGGGTTTTTGTGTAGGGTAAGGGAAGGGGATGCCTGCCCCTAGTTGTTGTCTAAGTGGCATCTAATTTATGCCACATGGAGGCGTAACAATTGCGAACCCAAACAAATGTCCAGTCGAATCGTATTCAAATGAAATATTTTCCTTGTTTGTTCGCCATTGTTTAGGCAAATTTTCTATTTGGCATTTGTTTGCTAATTGTTATATTTTTTCCCACTTTTTGTTGTGGGTTGTCATAGGCGTCGGATAAAGCGGGTAGAGAGGGGAGTTCACTGTCGTTGGTGACGGTAAAATGCGGGCGCTAAAATCGGACAAACCTTCGATGCGACTTTAATGTGAAATGCTGTAAACAACAAAGAGATCGGGTCTTTGTAAGAGGTACTTAACAAAGCCTAGTATATATGGACATTATAGATCGATTCGGAGTCAGAAAACTAACGGAACGAGTTTCGTTAGCCTTCAACCTTCTTAAAACATAGTCCACACAGTACTGCTATTGTTATGCTAACATTCTCATGTCTTTAGTCGCTATAAAACGGTTAAAATTACCCTTAAAACATCTCAAGTGGCTACTCAATTGCTTGCCGTACAAATGAGCGAAGGAGTACGACCAAAAGGACCTCCACATGCAGCAAGTAGCGACAAGGACATTGCACAATGTTTAAAACAAAGCAGAGCTAGTCTGTCCCAAGAGTCTAGTGGGACTGGAGAGCATTGCTTGGCCAACTGTGTAAACAAAACTGTGTAGACATTGCAAGGACTGTGAAAAGGACGCGATGCTGCGACAAGTGGCGCGACACCGAGTCGCAGGAAGGGGATAAGGAAGAGGAAGCTGTCGCCAGGAAGCGATGCAAGTACTCGACACTTTGCACTACTTTCGGTAACTGAAAACCCAATCTCTGAGTGTGTTTGTGTGTGTGTGGTGGGAGTAACCACAGACAGCGCAAAGTCTCCTGATGTTTCTATATCCTTTGAAACTGGCGTCAAGACAACAAGCTAAAATATCAGTTCAGTTTTTTGCTGCTTATTTCGTGCTCGTGTGCCAAAAGGATGACAATGTCTTTCGACTGAAACAGGTCACGTCACGACTGCTCCGATAGTTGACGCGGTTGCTAAGCTCCTCGGAGCACTGTGTGGACACGTTCTCGGCTCGATGATGTTGTCGCCGAGCAACAAATTGAGTTGTCACCTTGCGGCATTAACATAAAAAATCGATTCGTCGTTGATTCTTACGTGATATTATAACAAATTAACAGATACGCATGTGAGCATGATTATCCTTTTTTTTGCCTTTCTTTTGAAAAGTTGCGTCCTTTGATATCAGTGTTTGATCCTGCACCGCCGTCGGCTTCTTTTTGACTTTGGTTTGCATAATTTGAGTGACAAGTTGCCAGTTCCGGACATCAATAATGTCCACTGCTGGTGTCTTAGATGTGCCGTAATCCTACTGGGTGTTCAAACTGCACGCAAGTAGTGAACAGTGCGGTGTAATCGCTGAAATGGCGGAGAAAAAGAGTTTAAATCGGGCAGAATTTGCAAAGAAACTGTGTATAATATTGGACTTTATAAGTAATATATATTTTAATTTGTTTAATTTTATCTTTATAGTGTACTTTAATCAAAACTATTAATATAAATAGTTAAGGTTTGGTATCAATTTTGGGGAAAGGGTGAAACAATTTTATTTAAATGTTCGACAGGCACGAAACTTTAATTCTTGTTGTAAATGAATTTTTTTTTTTTTTTGTTTATAGCTTTAAAGCAGTTTATGTAATGTATAAGGTTTAAACTTACATTAAAATACTAAATATAAATAAACTTTGCACAATTCTAGTAATTATATGAAAATTCTCAACAATGTACCCATATGTTGACCCTATAATTTAAAAAGTGCACTTTATTTACAATGGTCTGCTTAGATCAGTAAAAGGGATAAAAGTGTTAAATTAAGAAACCGAATGATTAGTTTAGTTGCTTAAAAATGAAATAATATAAATATATTAAAAAGAATTACTAGATCACATTATAAGTAAATAAATAGTTCATATAATATTAAAAATCTTAGTAAATTACTTACACAAACTCTACACACTTCCCTTTGTTATTTTGCCTCAAAGTTGGCCCAAAGAATCAGCCGAAAGTAGTCTTAGCCATCTGCTACACCGCGATGATTTGTTAAAAAAAAGATGAGTGAAGAACAAACTGCGACTGTTGCTCCTTTGAATTGGCCTTTCATTAGGCCAAGTTGAATAACTAGAACGACGCCCGCCGCATGACGAGAATATTTGACAAAGTGTCAGCCAACAAAAAATAAAAAAAGAAGTTAAATAAAATAAGAAACTCGACAAAAGTTTTGAGGCATTGAAAATTTTTGAACTGCAGTTTTTCTCTGTGTGTGCGAAGAAACAAGGAAATCTGCAGCGAGCACTGAAGTGGAGGAGGAGGAGGAGGCAGCACCAAGAAGAATTATGATTAATGAATCAGTTTGGCAGCATGAAAGTTGGCCAACTGGTATGCTGGCCAAGTGGCAGGCCGAATTTTTAATGGTCTTCGCCGATCCAAACAAAGCCAAAGGCCATTGACAAAAATGAAAATAACAAGTAAGAAAGGCTACAGTCGATCGAGCCGACTGTAAAAGACCCCGTACTCCCATAGTATTGCATTTTATTTAAATTAAAATTTTCAAATGAAATTTAAAAAATTAAAATTAAATACTTACATTTTGAATTAAAATTAAAAAATAAATAAATTAACAACTGTCATCGTCAGCACTCGAACCCGCGATCCATGCGAAGGTTCCACATTGCGCCGCAACTCTATCAGTTGCACCACACCCCTCTTCTATTATTCTTCCGATTATTTCCATATAAGTATGTGCACACATACATATGTGTGTATGTATAGCATTGGTCGGCGCGGCCAGCGGCTCCGGGCAGCGCTGCCGCCAGCAGGTAGAGAAAACGTTCGAACATATGTTTGTATGTTTCTGTGTTTGTTTGTATGTGTTGCGCGCATGCAGTGATTTTGCTTTAAAATAACTTCAACTTTGAACCGTAATTTCTCTGTTGTTTGACATAGGATTTTGATGCCACTTTCAGGAACGTTAGAAATAGTAATTCTCTAAGCGTATGTTAAATTACAACACTGTACTATTTGATTTAATGCCTGAAACAAGGCATTGAAGCTGGAGAGTCTTTTATTTCTGATGAGCAAAGGGGGCGTGGCAGCTCAAAATTTTTAATGACATTATACTAAGGCTGTCTCTAAAAACCTGTATACCAAAATTTGTGCTCCTAAGTGCTATAGTTACTGAGATATTCACCTAAAACACAAATTTTTTCGAGGTGTGTCTGGTTATTTGCTCATTGCGGGGGCGGTAAGGGGCGTGGCAACAATTTGAAATAAACTTGATCTGCTCGAGAAAATAACGGACTTACATTCCAAATTTGGTGTCTCTAGCTCTTGTAGTTTAAAAGATCCAGGTGTTCATACGGACGGACGGACAGACGGACAGACGGACAGACGGACATTGCTATATCGACTCGGCTGTTGATGCTGATCAAGAATATATATACTTTATGGGGTCGGCCACGCCTCCTTCTGCCTGTTACGCACATCTCGCTTCTGACAAACTTAATAGACCCCCTTTACTCTTTTTTAAAGAGTACGGGGTCTAAAAATAAAAGAAATGAAAACTCAGTAAAGAAATCTGCGACTTTTCTACAATCTTTGTGCTCTTTTTTGAAGAGAGCTGCCTACGCAATCCATAAATCATGTCGTTTGATTAAAGGACACACAGGATATATATATAGACACATAAAAGGACATTGAGAGGAGGCTGCTGTAGGTGGTACAGTTGATTAATTGATCGACTGGTTGCTGCCCAAAAGGATTGCCCGTTAAAAATTGCGATTCGGCGCGCTTGTTGACAAGTTATCCTTGCGAATGTCCTGACTGCCTGTGTGGCCGACTGCACAGCCAAACCCCACCCCACTTTGCTCGTTATCGTCCTGTCAATTGTCGTACAGCTGTCAACGAGCAATCAATGCAATTTACAGCTTCATTTTTGCAAATTTACACGAACAAATTGACTGACACTTCGGCCTTGTTGACAGCCCCAGCAGTAACACAAAGGACATGCCTTCATGTCCTTCAAGTTTGACTTTAAAAGCTACTCATGCGTATGCAATGCGATACTTTAGTTTCCCACCCATTCTAGCCACTTTTTAAATACCTTGATTTTTAGCTGTTTTTTGTAGGACTTCGTCGTTGTCCTTGTTCTCGACCACTTCTAATTGCCAAACAATTGCGCCTGATTATCCTGTCAGGCGTCAACTTTTGTGCGGTTTCCTTTCGCTTTGTTTAATTGGATTGCCGAGCTTGGCGTGGACATGTGAGTGACATCACGTCAGCAGCAGCGACCCATCAACATCATCATTGTCATCATCATCATTATCAGGAACATCATTATCATTATGCTTGTCGCACCTTTGCACAATCGTCGACTGCTTTTTTGGCGCCTTGGAATCGCGTCTGGCCATGAACGGCCATGACTGCGACTGTTATCAGTTTCAACGCTCAAAAATTAATTCAATTATGTTTGAAAATTATCAATAAAAATGATGTGCAAATAAACAAAGTACTATAGACATCACTTGTGTGTGCTGCATTCTGTCAAAATCAGCGGACAATCAAAATTTGTTGACTCTGATTAACCCATTTAATGTACAGCGAATGCAAAAGAAACAAATAAATGTTTTAATCTCTTGAGAATGTTAAAAGTTAATTATCATTTCGCATTCATTTAATTGGCTTGTTGTGCAGCATTTGCGAAATCGCGATAATGAATCTATTTAAAGTAATGTTGAGCGTATTTTCGGTTATGTTTTAATCGCCTGATTTATTTGATCAAAGATTCAAATGTATTTTATTTAAAACTGTTTTACAAATGCATAAATTAAATTGAAAAGATTGTCAGCTATGCAGTGTTTACAATCATCAAATATAAATATACTAAAGACTAAAATTTCGAAAAATATAAATTTATAATTCAATTTATTTCAGTTTTACTGAACAAGCTCTTCAACTTTATTATTTGTGTAACTGATTTATTTGATAAAGGATTAAAAAAATAGTCTTTTAAATTAAAAGGGATAGAAATTAAGTCATGCTGTAATTTATATAGGTATTTAAAGACCTCAAAGTTTATTTCTTGATTAAAAAACAAAAACAAAATGTAGTTTATAAGAGTTTAAAACAGGTATACAAATTATTTTTCCTTGTAATTTTTGTTCGACCAGACCTTTATGAGTGTCTAATCGACTGATATTCAAAAAATTTAAATTAAATTTAAATTAAATTAAATAATAAATTATAATGTAAATTATTTGTCGTATGTTGATATTTATTTAACTATTTTAAATCATTATTATAAATTTATTAGTTTTAGAAATTATTAAGGCAATTTTTACTAAAAATTTGTTTTTCTGTGGTTATGTGATTGGTTTTAAAATTGTAATACATTTGTCACGATTTCTGTAATTTTTAATTTCTTTTTATAGTTTAAGTTAATTTGATAAAATTGTTTTGAGGTATTTCTTGATTTTTACGTTATATTTAATTTAAATTATATTTAAATGGCTCTGATTCTCATGCATTTAATTGAAAAGTTTGTCTCTTAATGGGAGAATTTATTTAATAACTTGAACTAATTCAAACTAGTATTCACTAGAAATTTATGTACAGTAAAAATATTCGCATATTTCGTTGCATCCCACAGCTTTAAATAAATAAATAATCAATTTTCAATTCTTCGAACTGCTTTAAATTCCCCCAAATTTCATGCTAAGATGAAACTAAGCACATTTGCAAACTTGAAAGACTGAAAAGAATCAATAGCATTCGACTAAGTTAGTGATAAGAAACTCGTTGACTAAACGCGGCCCGGGTGCATTGCTCGACCCAGTGATAAGTACCCAAAAATCCTTGATCTTGAGCTGCGTTTCAACTGGCTGCCGCTTAAATAAGAAACTGACTTCGATTGCGACCTTTTCTGCCTGTTGAGGTGCTCTAGGGAGGTGGGGCGGTAGGAGGGGCAGGGGCAGGAGGTACGCATGTGAGATGCAAGAAATAGCAACGACGCGACTGATAACGAATTCCCCCCAAAAAAAACCAAACAAAATTCACCGCATACAAAAACAAAGTTAGCATTGCCGTTGGGCTAGAAATTGTTGTCTGATAAGCGAGTGGCAACTGAGCTGAGTTTGGACCGCATCAGCTAATTACACAACGGGGACTCATTTGCATCTGCTGCTTCGATAATGCCACGTGATGGGGAGTAGGGGGAGTGGCAGCTGAGAGGGCGTATTCCATGCCGGATACTGCTGCCAAAGTTCAGGATCAGGTTAAGGTCCAGGCACGCGTGTATTTTGGCCTAAAAGCCGCTTAAAAAACAGCTGCTTGAGTCTTAGACGAGGCAGCCACCAAGTGACACACAAATCTCACTCAATTATGACGTAGTCCGCTTAGGAAAAACACCAACAATCAGCGACTTGACTGCCTTATACCCTCCCCCACTCAGCTGGTTTCCTTTTTGGTAACATTGTTAACAATAAACATCAGAGTTGGCAGCAAATTGTATGGCAGCTAAGCACAGGAAGTTGCCAAAGGAATCTTGGACAAATTGCATAAATCCCAAGCCGAAAAAAGAAGAATTCGACAAAAGAGTCCAATTCACTGGCCGTTGATCAGAGCTAGTTTTGGTAAGAGGGTCCAGGGGCTAAGGGGCGTCTTTTGTTTGCTACAGAATTTGGCTGAAAGGCGCACAAAAAATGAAAAGAAAAAAAAAACATAAAAACAGTTAAGGAAGCAGATGATTGAGCCAAACGGAAGTGCACGTAACAGTCAGAGCACAAAGTGCATTTTGGTTGGAAGAAATGATCAGACTTCTAACTGAATGTTTCACAAAAACAATAAATTAATAATTATATAATTAAGATTTGTTTGTTTACTAAAATCATAAGGCCTTCGACCTCTTTACTTCCCTGTTTGCCCAAAAACCCATTTCATTCTGTACGCACTTCCTGACGGATCTGAGCTTAATCCCCCAGATCAAAACTAAATCCACGCGGAACTTGGACTTGTGGCTGATTATTGCGCCACAAATCTGTAGATCCTGGCGCTAATCGCAGCTCAGATCAGTCTTAATCGCACGCCTTAAGTTAACTATAATCCAACTATGATCCACTCCGGTCTGGATTTTCACAATTTACCTGCGTATGCCACCTTATGCCAACTGTTTTTGCTTAATCCCTGGATTTAATTTTTTCTTCACTCGGATTAAGCGTTACAATAAAAATATATGGAAATTGCTACAATTTGCATATATTTTTTTGCACTTGGCTCTTACCTCTTTGACTGTTTTACACCTCGGAGCAGCTGACCCCCGGATTAGCAGGAGACATAAACAAGAACCGAAAAAAAATAAAACATAATTTTTGTGCCTACCCTCGCATAGGCGAGGGCGGATTAAATTTTTTCAGCAAAATAAGTCAGTTTTAAGCACCGCGATTAGAGCTTGATCCGCCTGGGACATGGGCGTAATATTGATGGATTTTCCTCTAAATCCGTCAGCTAATCTCCGGCTTAACGCGCGACGCGATTTTTTTTCGCGTCCGTCCCTCCGTTGTTTTTGTAATCACTTTTTTTCGCTAGAAGGCAAATTTGCAACCCAAGTGACCAGGCGAGGATCATAATTATGGAATTCCTAAACAAGCGAGTCCGCGATGGCTGGCAGTTGAGTGCCAAACGCAGCTACCTGTAAGCGTGGGTTACCTCTTTGCCAGGTCGCAGGACGAGGATCGCTGCAGACTCAGCTCCGTTCAGGTAGCTGGTCAATGTCCAGCCTTGAGGCAAACCAAGTCTCACGTTTGGCAATTAAGAAGTCAATTTTCATGGCAAAAAAGACAAAAAGATTGCGACGGCGACTGCAGATCGTTGGCTAAAACAATGCAAAAAATATGCAGAGCTGAACTAAATCCGGATTAAGAATGACTGCCAGGACTTGCGTCATAAAAATTGCAAGGACTTTTCTCTCATAATTTTTTTCATACACGGCATTTGCATGTTCCCGTCAGTGATCATAAAATTCGTAACACAAATTCGCCGCAACAAGAGAGAAGTCGTGTCCTCAGCGCGCGCTCTCTCAGTGCCCTCTTGCTCTCTCCCTCTCTTTGTTGAGTCATGTCCTTGACGGTCGCTTAATGTGCGCGGTTTGACTTTTTTGCTAGTTTTTTACAAGTGCGCTGCTTGCACTTCCGTTTTTTAGACTCGTTTTTTATGATCTATTTGGTTGCTACCTGTTCGCTTGTTTTTTATGATAAGTTCTAGCTATTTTTTAGCCAATGTTTGTTTTTTAATGGTTGAGGTTAGTGAACTATTAACTGAATGGAACGAGAACTTGGCAAATAACAAGAGCAGTGTGTGGTGTGTGTGTTGCATGTGTGAGTGGGTGGGTGTTGGTGTGTGTATTAGTGTGTTTAGTGTGTGTACAGCTGCTTAGTGGGAAAACATTTCACCAGAAATGCCTAGAATTGATGTATGTTTGTAATTAAAATTAGCCCTGGACCAACCCACTAAAATGAACAACGAAGGACAAGAGCAAACGGGAGAACACATAAGAGAGACAGAGAAAGAAAATCTAGGTTAGAAAGAGAGGTAGAGGCGGATTAGCAGCTTAATCCAGGCTGGCAATGTTTTGGTTGTTCCATTTAGGCCCTTTTCTCAGCGCATTGTGAGCTCGGCCAACAATTAGCGCAAAATCTGGCCAAAACAATTCTAATGAGTTAGAGCCAAAAATGCTGTTTACGCGGAACGATCATAAAAAGTAGAAAAACATTGCGATTTTCATTCCAGGAATATTAAAAGCAGAGCAGTGCTAAAAGTGGAGCTGCCTCTCTAAATTTTCCATTCTCCAACCCTTGGTGTATCTCTGTGTCTTGATCTCTATGTGGCTCTCTGATCAATCAAAACATGTTAATTCAAGAAAATGTTTCTCCTGCTTGAGTTTCTCTCAATCGCTAATCCGCCTGCTTAGCGGTTGCCTAATCTTAATCCCAATAGGAACTGGATTTAGCTAATCCCGATTTCCATTCCGATCTGCGGTCGTTCGCTGCTTCCGCGTTTCCATCGCTGGCTTAATTAAATCACTCGGATTAGCTTGATCCACACCTTAGTCCTGAGAGTGTGTGTCTGTGTGTGCGTAGATCTCGAAATTCATTCAAGTTCAACCCGTTGAAGAAGTGCGACAGGCATGCGCCTAGTAAGAGGCCATCACAGCTGCACCCAAGACACAAGACACTACTTTCAACACTCAACAATCGCCCGTCGTTCCCC
Source organism: Drosophila acutilabella (assembly GCA_035046005.1). Lineage (NCBI taxonomy): Eukaryota > Metazoa > Arthropoda > Insecta > Diptera > Drosophilidae > Drosophila > Drosophila acutilabella. Next base: position 4,681,746 of record JAWNOK010000024.1, on the reverse strand, counting down.
TTGTTGCGGCAATCAAATTGATATCAAATGTGAGCCTCCTGTTGAGTCGCCCTAAAAAACTGACGTAGAGTTCAGCATTTTTTAGGGATGCTGTGGGCTGTCAGCGCACAGCAAGGCAGAACTGCCACGCCCTAGACTCGACTGGAAACTCAGGGAGTAGATTAAATTTCATGTCTTTTTTTGGAAGAGTCTCAAACATTTTCCAGGAAACTAACAGCTTATATAATCTGAAGAGTTTTCCTGGCCAACTCTTTGAGCACATGTTGGCCAATCTATCAGCTTTCACTAGCAAGCCCTAGTCTCTGGCTAGTCCTAGTCCCGCCGGCTTAAAGGCACTTTATTCAAAGGGTGACAGGAGTTAGGAGTAAGGAGTTAGTAGTAATACTGAGATTCCTCGGGGGGTTTTTCGGAGCATTAAAAACGCGGATTTGTTTAATGCAAAGTTCGTAGTACTGTACTCAAGTATGGTACAAGATTGCATGGCTTATACCGATGCTTCAGTCTGTCTTTATCCTTATCCTTTCATTCATTTCGTGCACTTCTCGTCGCGTCGCGTGCTCCGGATTAGGCTCGAGGATTAGTCCTTAAATCACCTGATTTGCATGGCACTTCATTAAGCGCCGCAAGGAGTCCATAACGGAGTATATTTTCACTTAGTAACCATATTGTACCGCATCAATAACAATACGATTTGTCATTATGATCATTATTATCACATCGTCATTGCTCGATTGATCGTAAATCAAGTTAACCCTCTTTGCCAACCGATTGAGTGTTACAAATGGCTAAAAAATTTGTGGGCAAACACAGATATCGCATAACACAGCCAGCATTTGAGTGTATGGTAGGTGTACCCCTCAAGGCACTCGGGATCTATGGGTGCACCCTAAACCTAACCCTACTTTTAACCCTACCTCGTGCTCTACACACGCTCAAAGTGTGCGCTCGCTTTCACTTTCTCTCTTCACTCCTTCCACTCGACTTTGAGGGCTGTTTTTTGCCAACAAAAAATTTGTAAAAAATTTGTTTTTTTTTTATATTTTTATATGTAGGGTTATGTAATCTGAAACTAGTGCAGCTGCAGCTAAAAAGAGTTGCGAACAGTTATGCTGGTCTAAGCAAGTCTAGCTTAGACTAGTTGTAATTTTTTGACTTCTATTCAATTATTTATTTATTTCATAAGTTTAAAAAAAATTAAATTCTCTATCAGTATTGCATTTTAAGCATTTATAGTCTAAAGAGTGGCAAAAATATTTTAAGTTAATTTAAAGTTTATAGTAAGGTCAGTTTCTTATCAATATCTTTGAAAATAAGAGTATTAAATATAATAAGATTTTAATAATTAATTATAACAAATAAAGGTTTTATTAGGTTTAAAGTTATATAATTCTTTGTTTCCTTATTTAAACTCATGTAGTTTTTCATAAGATTACAATTTATATTTTATATATTTGTTTATTCTTTCAACGCCTTATATTAAATTCTTTTCAACTACAAACACTTGCTATAATATAAATAATAAAACCCATTAACTAAGCACACAATAAATAAAACGCTGCCAATTCTAGCATGAAGTATAAATAAAGCAAGCAAAGTTCATATGTTCATCACATTTTATTTGTTTTATTTTAGAAATAGTTTTTTCAAAATTCAATGTCAAATGCTACGCACTAATTACAACAATTAGTCAAACATATTATGTTGTCTTAGGTTAGTTTTAGTTAAAGTTATAGTATAGATAAGGTCTACGCATTATTTCTCGACTACTACGCACTACTGCCCCAATTATGGACTGGACTTTGCTGAGACACCTCTCCACCGCCCCCCTCTCTCTCTCTCCCACTGCCCACTCCCTGTCTATCTCTTTTGCCTGCGTCGTCTCTTCAGTTTCGACTTTCTCTTGACAACTGCGATCGCTGATAATGGGTTGGTTCTGCTGACATGTTGTTATCAGCTAAACGACCGGATCTTTAAGTCGCTTATCAAATTTTGCTTTTCTTTCTTTTTGACTAATCCGTTTGCTGAAACCGATCTATTTTGCATATCAACTGAAAGGGTCTAAATTCCTTATCATTTATCAAATGTATCGGCTCAGACACAGACATAACTTTTCTTGACGCTTTTCTTTTTGTTTTTTTCTGATTTTAATGTTTTCTGCGAAGCAGTGGAAATTCGTGAAAAATGTTGCTTAATCCGTCGGGAATTGTTCCATGACTTTTACGTAACATTATGCAGAGCAAGGATGTGCCAGAAAGGACGAAGACAAATGTCCATTGTAGTTTTCACTTTCGAAATTTCCACGGTAGTTTCTTGTCTGAGTTGAAAATTAACATCATTGCAGCGCGACGCGTTGCGTCTCGTCGCAGGACGCAATGTCCTTGAACTATCTACCTAACTATCGATTTTCAGCATAACTGCTGCTCTTGGCCATAAAAATCTACATAAAACCATTTAAAAGTCAATCCGCAAAAGTCAACAGCGCACCAAAAAAAAAAAACAGAAGAGGAAACATAAAAGAAACTAGAAACAGGAAAATTCTGCTGCTTGCTCTGTCTGGCTTTCTGTACATGTTTTTGATTTTTTAGCGATTGTTTTTTAGAAAGGGTTTCTCTGCGTTACCTGTGACGTTTTTTTCTGTTTTTTATGGTATGGTTTTCTTTTTTAAGACGTGTGCCAGCAATTAGTTGGCCATTAAACACTGCTCAATGGTCGTGGGGAGTTTAAAAACATTCTGCAGCCTCAACTCAACAGGCTGACAAGATTTGAAACCAAAATAAAAAAAACTCACTCAAAGCTATGCTCAGCTGCTGCCCCTTCGTGTCACTTTCACTTTGGCGTCGCCCCTTTTGCCGTGAAAGAGGCGGCAGTGCTGAAGAGAAGAGTACTTCCACTGTTTTGTTTACTTCCTGTTTTCTCTTACAGCGCACGCTCCCAACCAAGCGGGTAGTGCCCCACCTCCGTCCCTTCTAACACTCTCTCTCTCCTGTGACTCTTTTGCAGTGACTTTTGGCGTTCGCTCTCTCGCTTCCTCTTTCGCTTTAAGTATGTGCTTGTGTGTGCGTTTTGAGTGTTTCACTCTGCGTATCTCGCCTTTATCATCCCCCTTCATTGAGTTTGAGTACCTTTTCTGCTCAAAGGGGAAATGCTGTGCTCCTCAAAATGAGTTAATTCTTGAGTTACTTTCAGAGGAAGTTGTTACACTTTTATTCAATATAAGCCCTGTTAAAAAATTGTCAAAAGTAGACCACTTTAAATATGTAGTGCTCTACTTATTTTGGCAAAACCTTTTTTTATGAAGGGTCTAAAAAACGGAAGTGCACACTAGTTTTTTAGAGCTCATAGGTAGCTGTTAGTTTGGTGTTTTATATTTTTTACGAGGGACGAACAGCAAATAAAAAATGCCTCTGTCATAAAACCATAAAAGTTTTTACACCCGTCGCATTAACTTTTTAGGATATTTGGCTAAAAGTCAACTTTGTGTTTCATCTTTTGCAGTTTCCTTTGCAGTTGTTTTGCTTTTTTTCTTGTTATTTCCCGCATAAAAACAAAAAGAAATTTATAGTTTAGTTGCCGTTTTTAAGAGTGTTTCTAGGGTTTCTGCGAGTGCATTCGCTGTCTCTTTCACGCCAATTTGCATAAACGAGAATCAAAAATGATTTAGGTAGAAAACACAACAACAACAACAACAAAAAAGAGCTAAGGCGTTTTTGAGCTGCGCTCAACTGAGCGCTCAGTTTTTTACAACCTCTCACACACACACGCATAGATGTGTGCGTTGTCTAACTCATAAAGGAGAGCACGTTACCTGCTTTGCTCCGATCGGCTCGTTGTCGTCGGGTTTGAAATCGTTTCGCTTCGTCGTTGTCGTTGTCGTCGTCTGTCATGGTTCCTCCCTTTGGTTTACTGCTTGCTTCTTTCATGCGTGTGTGAGAGCGAGCGAGTAAGTGAGTGAGTGAGCGCTTGAGTGCGTATGCTATGCGTATGCTGGTGTGTGTTTGTGTGCGTGTGTGCTCTGAAGAGAGGGTGAGTGCTGCGAGCGTACTTATAGTTAGCGCACGCGGCGAATTCGTATCATTCGTGATTTGGCTCTGACAGTGAGAGGAGCACAGTTTTTTTGGTGCCAAATAAACAAACAGACACATACAGTAACACACACATACACACTCACAACCACTTACACTCACGCAAAATTTGTTGCTTCAAAAGGATTTCCACAGCGCAAAGGATACAACTACTCAGTTTAGCTCTCAGCTCAATATAAAAACGTGTTGCAGTCACTCGCTTCATATCATTTCTCAGCGACAACTCGTCACAGTCACAACTCAACAACACAAACTGAAGGAAATACACAAAATTATTCAGTTAACTAAAGGAACAACAAATTGTTGTGCGTGTGACAAAAAAATAAATAAATAAAAAAACACAAAACCAAATACCTCAATTAAACTGAAACTAAACTAAATTAAATTAAATGAATTTAAATTAATTGCAACTACCTCATTTTGTATATCGTGAACTTTTGTAAACTGTGCAAAAACTACCTCAAAGTACAAACAAAAAAAGTAAAATAAATCAAAACAAAAAGTGCGCGAATTTGTTTAAATAAAACATAAAAAACTGGAAGAAACAAAAACGCAGCTCAAATGAAAATTTGTGTTTAGAACTGAAAGAAAACAAAAACTAAAATATAAAAAATTCAAAAGTTAAGTGAAAATTTGAAATTGCTGCAGTGAAGCAAGGACAACACACAGTTATGGCTATATCAATGCTGCAGGACGCGCAAACACGAAGTAAGTTAAACAAATTGCAAATAATATTATTTTAATTTAGGAGAGAAGAAAAATAGTTTAGAAATCAGTTGAGTAAAATTTTAAATTTCTTGGATATCTCGCAGTCTTTGCTGCTTACATTTCATTCAAATTTCTTGCAATTTGCCGATTGTCGCACATTAAAGCGCTCATTAAAGCCCACTGTCGCACAGAACGCACAGAGCAATAACGACGTCTCAATGTGCCAAAGTTAGCATTAAGCGCCATTTTGGCAACTGCTCACACGCATACTCCCAAGCACACACAGACGCACACACATGTGCAGCGCACAATTAAGTTTTGTTTACAAGTTTTTTTGGGGCAGCAAACCCGGCATTTAACTCGTTTAACGCAACGCCCACCAAAACAAACGATTGAGAGCGAAAGAAGCAGCAAGAAAGAGAGCGAGTTTGGGAGAGCGCTTAGTCAAGAGCGCACACACACACGCACAAGCACGTACACTTATGTGTGTCACACATGTGGCGCTCTTAAGCTTTACTGCTTTGCCGCTCTCTTTGCTTAAAGTCTGTTACACGTGTGTGTGCGTCTTTTTTGCTGTAACTTTAAGTTGAAAGTTGATTTGCTTTGCCCGCCGGGCAACTAACTGACCTAACTGTTTCTGACAGCTCAGCGGGTGGAAAATGGCTAGGGAAATAGGAAAAACTCATGTATGAAACTTGCTAACACTTTTCTCTTTTTTGTTCTTCTTTTTTAGGCCTTGCAGCCGCTTTAGCTGGCATCAAACGCGAGGAACTCGTTGTGGATCGCTCCATGTCCCTGTCACCACCCATGTCTGCCAATACCTCAGCCAGCAGCCCAGTGGCCTCCTCCAATTCGCACTCCCACTCCCTGTACCCAGCGATGGGACTGCAACAGGCAGCGGCAGCTTCAGCCTTTGGCATGTTATCGCCCACACAACTTTTGGCCGCAAACCGACAGGCAGCCGCCTTTATGGCCCAGTTGCCCATGAGCACATTGGCCAACACACTGTTCCCACACAATCCCGCCGCGCTCTTTGGCGCTTGGGCGGCACAGCACCAACAACAACAGAATCAACAACAGACACCTTTGCCCGTGCCTGGTACACACCTGCATTCTCCGCCAGCTAGCCCACACTCACCTGTGCCCAACAGTGGTAAGCATCCATTGAGTTCGCCAAACAGCACGCCACAGCACCATCATCATCATCATCTTGGTCTGAGTCTGGGTGAGCCGGCCAAGAAATCGCGTAAGTTGTCGGTTAAAAAGGAGTTCCAAACCGAGATTAGCATGAGCGTAAGTGACTTGTATCACACACCTGGTGGTCCCATTTCCCCACCCTCCAGCGGCAGCTCACCCAATTCATCTGCCCATGAAGCCAGCTCGGGAAACAACGGTACAACAGCACCCACTGCTAAGGATCCCTCCCGTGACAAGAGCTTCACCTGCAAGATCTGCTCTCGCAGCTTTGGCTACAAGCATGTCCTGCAGAACCATGAGCGCACCCACACTGGTGAGAAGCCCTTCGAGTGCCCCGAGTGCCATAAGCGTTTCACCCGTGACCATCATCTGAAGACCCACATGCGTCTGCATACGGGAGAGAAGCCCTATCACTGCTCCCACTGTGATCGCCAGTTCGTTCAGGTGGCCAATCTGCGTCGTCACCTGCGTGTCCACACCGGTGAACGTCCCTACACCTGTGAGATATGCGATGGCAAATTCAGTGACTCCAATCAGCTCAAGTCTCATATGTTGGTGCACAATGGCGAGAAGCCCTTCGAATGTGATCGTTGCCACATGAAATTCCGACGACGTCATCACCTCATGAACCACAAATGTGGCATTCAATCTCCTCCCACACCAGCCCTGTCGCCAGCCATGAGCGGTGATTACCCCATGGCTGCTGCTGCGGTAGCTGCTGCTGCCTCGGCGCTGGAATCCTCAACAAACAAGTTTGCTGCCATGTGCGCAAGTTATGGCGGCTCCGAGGAGTCTGTCGATCTGGCCAAGAGCAGCATGGATGAGGATGCACCACTCGACTTGTCCGAGGATGGTGCCAGCTCCGTGGATGGACACTGCACCAGCAATGCACGTCGCAAGGCGCAGGATATTCGTAGGGTCTTCCGTCTGCCACCGCCACAGATTATGCACGTGCCGAGCGATATGCCCGAGCAGACGGAACCCGAGGATCTGAGCATGCACTCGCCACGTTCCGCGGAATCACAGGATCAGCAGGATGACATCGATCTCGATGAATTGGATGATGCTGCGGCTCTCTATCTACGCCAACAGCAGCAGCAGCAGCTCCACTAGAGATCTCCGGAGATTCCCTAATTGTATATAAAACGTTATAGGTATATATTGGTAAAGAAGCCAGCGATCATCAGATGAAGCTGGCTAAAACGTTTTCGGAACAGGAATTTATGCTAAGTACAAGCAAAAATCAACAAACAAAAAACAAAACTTATAAAAACATAAGAAAAATTTAAAAATTAATAATAATTAGTCATTTAGCTAAAAGAATTGCACATAAATCAAAAGACCCAAAAAAAATTGTACAAAACACGCAACTAAATTAAGACAATTACTAAACTAAGTACACAGATTAATTCTAATTCACACACACACAAACCTAACCCAGCAAATATTGTGCCATTTTTAATGTTTTAGTTGTTAGCTTAGTTTAATTAGTTTATAAACTTTAGTTGTTGTTCAGAGATTGTAAATAGCCAGCGAAGCGATTGTAAATTTCACAGCTCTCCCAAAAAATCCTTAAAAACGCTAAAAACAAAAAACACAAACAAAAACACACAAAATCCAATCAAAAATAAATTAAACTTAATTCTAGTTATTAATTATTATTTAGTCTAATTTAAAAATCATTTGATTATTCTCAAAGAAAACGCAAACAAGTCGAATCGAAAATCAAAAATCAAAATTAACTTTAAGTTATGCAAGAAAATGGAAAAAAAAAACAAATTAATAAATTTTTATTATTAGTATGTGAATTGTTTTGTTTGCCACCAAATTATTATGAATTATATATTTAGTAATATTATTTAATTGCATGAATCTCAAGCATTTATTATCATTATAATTATTATTAATTAGTAGTTTGCATTTTTTAAATTGTATTTAAACAACGCCTGCCAAATGCCAAATCCTAAAAAAACTACAAATAAAATAAAAAAATTTAATCAGAAAATTATTTTATGTTCTTTTTATTTATTTCAAATTCTTTTGATTTAAAATTCGTTATCTTTTTTAGCTATTTTTCTTTGCACAATGCGACACATAAATACATTTATATAGCTCAATATCGTATATCGTATATAGCATAGAATCGTATATAGTTAAGTCGTGAACCAAGTAAACAGGAAGAACTACTATAACCGAATACCTCCAATACCTCTTTAAAAACACATTTGTTGTGATTGTCATTAAGCAAATCACACGCAAATAATATTAAATTCAAAACATACAATTCGTAAAATATATAGAAATAAATCTATATATAAATATATATATAGCAACAATAACAAATTGGGCAATCGTACAATTCAAACAGAATTTATATACAAAACGAAACTAAATTAAAATCAATATCAGTATCAAAAGTTATATATACATATATGGCAATTTTATGCATATATTTTAAAAAACTAAGCCTAACGAACGATTTTCCAAAAAGCATTTAGAAAAAACTCTCACGCATATAATTATAATTAAATCTTATCTAAGTGTATATAAATTTATATAAATTAATCAGTTATAGATATGTGTATATAGCCTAAGATGTACATACTCAACAACTTACACTACAGAATAATTTTAGTGCAATCTTTGGTTAATCAATTAATCGAGGTGCGGAAAACCCTCGATGCATTTTTCGTTTGATTTTATAGAAATAACAAAAGGAAGGAAAACAAAAGCAAACAACAAATGCAACAAAATATTGTGTAATTTTCTTTGTTCATTCAAGTGTATGGTATACAAGTTCCTCAAGATTAAATAATTACAAAAATTACAAATATAAATAATAATAATAATAAAAAAACCAACAATAGTCAACGCATTTCAAGGTCCTCGCCTCAGATCTGAAATCTGCGCATTGTACACACACCTCACATGTTTCATATGAATTATGTATGTACTATATATATATTATATATAATCTTAACTAATCGTACTTAACTTAAGTGTACAAATATCTCATATTAATCCATTTGCTTAATCGTAATGTCAATTTAACTGTAAATAACTTATAAACATTGAACACTTTAAAGCGGCTCAAATATGTGCAATATAAAACACTAATCGAAAAGATATTTAAAAAAATCTAGAAAAATTAATTAACATAAATTTAAACTATATGCAATTATAAACAACAAAATGTATAACTAAGGCATGCTCTGCTTTGCATATATATATATATTGATTTTCTAGTTTATTGTTGTCTTTTCAAGCATTTTAAATATATTATTATTACACAAAACATGTACGAATATTAATATTAACATAATTATTACATTTAAAAATTATTCATTAATTTTGAAATGCAAAAACAAAAGAAAACAAAACAAAAAGAAACCTCAATGTACGAGAAATATTTATTATGTTTATGGCGAATTGTGTGAATACAAAACAAAACAAAAAACCAAAAAGAAATATATATTACAATATTGTGTTAAAAAGTAACGCTTCGTTTTTAATCAATAAATGTAAGTGAGTACCCCTACCCAGCTCCTACGAAAATTAGCCACCCCAACCCGAACACCAAAAACTGTAGCTGAGGCGACATCGGGCGACATTATATAAATTTTTAATTTATGCAAACGAAGCCCTTTCGCATTATTTTACATTTGCCACGCAGACGCCCCACTAATGCTGTCGCCGCAGTGCCACAACCCACGCCCGCCCCCTTTGCCGCCCCCTTTGCCGCCCCACCCTCAAGCCAACCCCAAATATCGCGTTTTGAAAATTTTTGCGTCGAGGCGGCAGCTGAGCACAAGACGTGAAAATATATATACATTTTCATATATATATACTTGTATATTTGTATGTGTATAAAAAACGCGCAGCCAGAAAATGTCACAGTGTTTTTCCCATTTAATCTCCAGCGAGCAAACAACAACAAGAACAAGCAGCAGAGGAAGAAATGCCCCAACCACTAAGGAAAAACCTTTCAGCCACCCATCAGCAACGCCTCCTTTCTTTGTGCCCCTTTCAACAGTCGCCAAAAAAAAAAGAGGAGAAGAAGAAGAAGGAAAAAAGGCTTCGCTTTTCTCTGGAGCTCTGAGCTGTGAGTTCTATGTACAAAATGGCAGCATGTATTACATAAAAGCCGTCTTATGTCCCTTACATAGAACGCGGTAGCGTCGCCCTCATCAACGTCTTTCCTCCTTTACTGCGGGGGCGGCAAGAAGGGGAGCAGAAAGTGGAGGAAGGGGCAGGAATCCTGCGCTGCTTATTAGCATTTCAGCCTTTCTTCGCTGAATGTTGGCAGCGTTGCCTTTCGAGTAAATGATTTAGACTTGGGTAGCCAGAATTCTTTTCCAAATGAGTTTACGAGTGTTTGCCTGCAAGGATTTTTGTGAAAATACCCTGCAGTTAAAAGTTGGGCATAGGCTGCTTAGGAAACGTACAAGAAATAAATGAGAGTTGAACATAAAATTAATAAATTATAAATATAATATTTTGAATAACAAATTTTTTTATTTTAATTTATTGTATTTTTCAAATTATTTGAGATCTTAAAAAAATATTTATGCAAATAGATTCTTTAAATTTAGGTAAGCATTTAATTTTGATTATTTTAATTAATGTGGTCTTATTATATTTATTTCAGCGCAACGAAGGGGCTAAGTTAATGCTGTTTTAGTTAAGGTGAGCAATATTCTTTCTCCTCACTATCTTATTAATGTATTTATTAATTGAATTCTCTATTCAAAATAAAATTTAAAAATACGTCATTAGAATATTGCATACACAATTTTGTTAAAATATTTAATCAATTATATTTTAATACTTTTATTTAAATATAAATAAAATAATTTCAAGTCATGGTAATTTAAGGCATTTTTAATTTAAAATTAATAATTAAATTGATTAATTATCCAAAAGTTAAAATATACTGTGCTAAGACTCTTAATATTCTTTTTGTTTTTAGGTTACTTGTAACATTTGAAATCGCCTAGGGTATCTTTCTTTTCGTACAGTCACAAGAAAGCTTCTATTCTGTTTTTGTGCACAAAAAGGCCTTCGAAATAAATTTTAAAGGCTTCTACGCCTTCAACCGCCAAGCGATGCTCATTATTCAAATTGAAAAATTATGATTTGCGCCCAAGACTTGAAGTCCGAAGTTCGCGTCCAGCGAAGCAAGCGATTCTAATAAGCTGCCTCAAGTGCAATAGTCTATGCCACAGCGGTTGGCCCCACAAGCGGTGGATGGAGTGGGCGGTGGGTGGTACAGGCAGGGGTTGTACTGTGGGGGCAGCTGATGCCGCATTGGCTGCCGCTTTCATTATCCTGCGGCCATTCGCCTCAATTAAATGGGTAAAATTATGAGCCTTATTAATATTGGTAGAGTCGCTTTTTGGCATCGTGGAGCTAGGCATACATTTCTGATTCCATGGAGTATCATGTGGATTTACTGGGCTTAGTTGATGTTGAATAATTGCAGTTTTGAAGCAGTTTCGAGTCGCGGTAAAACAAAAAACGCGCGCACAAATGAAGCGTTTTAAAACGCGCGCACAAATGAAGCGTTTTAAAACGCGCATCGCCAGTGCTCAGAATTCGAGGACTTTTTTTTTGTTTGCTTAAAGCGCTAAATATGTTTAAACAAAAATGGAGGCATTTTATTTGTGTATAAATATTTTATTACATATACTATATACAAATATATGTTACAATAAACGTTCGGAGGAGTTTTTCGTTATATCATGGATTTTCTAAGCATAAATTAGCTTAAAATAATTTTATCTATTTAAAAAATATAATTTATTTATAAAAATATTTCAGCTATGATTTTATTAGTTATATACAATTTAAACTTTTAAATGTTACACACAATCATTATTCTTTAGCCATTCTAAAGCCTTTTGAAAGAGTTCAATCACTGTTAAAATGAAGTGAAATATATATATCAATATAGGGCAATAATGGTTAAGCGTTGAGGGTTATGCACGACATCAATCAACCGTACGCACAACAAAAGTAACAACAGGATCAGCACAACAAAAGGGTTATCGATAAACAGCAGAAAGCCGAGGAGAAGAAAGGAAAAGCAAAAGCAAAAGCAAAAATGCAAACACTGCATGAATGAACACAAACTAAAGCCACTTTTTGTGCTCTACACTGCCCTGATCAATCTGCACTACCCCCTGGCTGCACTGCGCAAAGGCATGCAAATTTTTAGCACACACACATACACAGGGAGAAAAGATTGCCACAATTAGCAGACAGCGGGTAGGAAAATGAGGAAAATAGCTGTTTGGGTTTGGTAAACGATGCCAGTTCTCAATTTCCACGCTGGCTGGCATTGCGAATCTTTTGGCCACACAGCAGGCACGAGGAACGGAGAAAGTGCCAGGATTTCAAGGACATGCTGTACACAGCATGCATACAACTGCAAATATTTCGGGCCAAAGTGCCCGAAGGAAAAACAAATTACAAGGAAAAACTCTCATTACAATTTAAACATTTCGCAATTCGCAAATCGCAAAGAAAAATTAACGTTTTACTCCTTTACGCTTGTGCTCATAATTTAGCGAACTTTGCGCTTATCAGCTCTCAACCCCATAAGCCAGAACGTGAGAGGGAGAGCAGAAGACAGTGATAGAGAGGCAACAAAAAAAAACAACCCTCTCTGCTAGCAGCAGCAGCACAAGCAGCGCTGGCAGCAGCGCAGGCAGCGATAACAGCAAACTCATTTGCATACGAAGTGCTTTCGCTTTCTCTGCTCAAAGCGCAGCCACAATCCACTACCCTTCCCTTCCCCTTTGTCTTCCCTTCCCCAACCCCTTCTTGTTGTTCTTGCGAATGGCGTCGCAGCACCTGCTGCCTTTGTGAGCGAGAGAGTGCGACAGCTTCAATGGCATTACGCTCTCTCCCTCTCTCTCTCACACTCTTGGCTTTAGTCAAAGAGTTTAATGCTGGGTGAGCACGAAGCTGCGCTGCTTGCTCTGCTGCCGACTGCGCTGCCGCTGCCAGAGCTGCTCATTATCAAGCATGGAGCGTAAAACTCATTGAGACGTTTGCAGCCCCCACAGGCTGCCGTCCCCTTCCCTATCCCCTCCCGCCCCTTCACTGTCAACTTTGCCTTTGACTCATTTTGCCGTTTTTATTTGTTTTTCTCAAGTTGCACGAAAATCAACGTAAAAGCGAAATGAAGAAAATTTTGTTTAAAAAAATTACAAACAACCCCTTTGGCTTTTGTAAGCGACAGCAGCGGAAGACAGCAGCAGCAGCATAAGCGACAGCAGAGGGAAATGGAAATGGAAAAGAAGGAAAAGCGAGGAAACGCCAAGGCGAAAGCAAAAGAAATGAGCGTATATTATTCATGGTATTAATGTCGCAAGCTTGCTCAAAAAACACTGACTGCTTCAAGCTAGGGACGGGGTTGAAAGGGAATGGAGTGGGGCTAGGGACGGGGGTTGGTGTAGGGAAAGGGGATGAGTAGAGAAGTCAAGGGGAGCCCAGTGAAGGTAGCACTTTTTGCTGTTGTCGCTGCGAGCACTCAATGCCTCAGACTTAAAGTTTTTCCAACAAGTTTTCCGAGTGCAAGTGTTCAGGTTGATGAACCAGTTGAGGTTACAGTTAAATGTAGGAGTAAAAGGGGGTAGCAAGGACATGGTGGGGGTGCACTGTGTAGGAGTATACAGGCTTTTTGTGTAGCAGAAATTCTATTTAAATTGCGACATTAACTCAAAGGTTTCTTTTGTGAAATTGTATTTAGCTGCAGTGAAATCTATAAAATATAAATATAATATGTATTCTATGATTTATTCATACAATAGCTATAAGTTTAATAAACCTATTTATATACATAGCTTACATAGCATACTTGGTAAGTAAGCGCTGGATTCGTTCATCTAATGCTGTAAGGGTTTAGCTTAAGCATAGTTTAATATATTCACAAACACTTTATTAAAGACCATATATCTTTTACTTTTGCTATTATTATTAGCATAACTTCGTAATACTGAATAAAATATTATATACATTTATATAAATTCTTAATGAAGTATTTTTTAAATTGGATGTTCTTAATATGCCATCATTATAAATTTAGTAATCTTTAAGAATCATTTACAATTCTCCTTTTTTTTTGGTACCAACATCTTAAATTTATGTTTTTATATTCAATTGTTAGAATAGTCCTTACTTTTTATGGTTTAAAATAACTGACCTTTGTCACTTTAATTCAATATTTGCATATTCCCACGGTAACCTCCACTCCCAATACCACTTGAACTCCATTCACTACGCATATCACATATCAATTTCCATAATAGCCAAGGGCACAACTCTATCCACCCAGCGAACCACCTACAAAACAGCAACAATAATGCCAATTCTATGATAAAAATGCTGACGATTACGCGTACATTAGACAAGTGCCACCCACACACACACACACAGGGCACAAACACCCTTACTGTACACCCTCCTCATATGTTCCCTTTTATTTGCCACAAAATTTCGACAATTTTGGACAAATTTACATGCATAAACCGCGACATGGGCGGCGGAAGCGGCAATTGCCCGACAATAAAGGACATGTCGGCCCTGAAAAATAAACAGTAGTCGACTTAGAAATGCCCTATAAAAACCAAAGTTTAATTTTAGTATTCAAAAATTGTAGATAATATTATAACATAATAACGTCCATTATAGCATTGTAGTAAACTGAAAAATACCCTATATTTAACTGACTGTTAATCAACTAAATTAAAAGCATTGTGCCTATTTTAAATATCACTCAACTTCTATCAAATCCTGCTCTTTTCCCACACTTACAGGGTATGCAAAGCCAGAACTACACACGCGATTTCCGTGCGTTTTGCGGGTAGTCCCGTGGGTCGTTTAAGGCACTACATGTGAGACCCTTTTTCCCCCTTTTTTTGTATTTCAGTGAGTTTGCCAAGAAATTTGTTTAGAGAAAAATCAAGTGAAAAGCTAGCGAATAAAAAAAAAGAAAAACATTCGCAAATCATATGCATAAGGAACAGACTAAAGGCTAAAAGGGGTGTGTTGTGCGGGGTGTACATGTGTGTGAGTGTGATTGTTGACATTTCGTGATTATGTTTGTGTGTGCTTGTGTGTGTGTGGAAAGTGAGCTATCAACAAGCTATCATTCACTACACATATGAAAAGGCCTCGCTTTGTGTGTGTGTGCGAGAGTGGGTGTGTGAGTGTGCGTGTTTGGCAAACTGTTGATGCGATTTAAGCGATTTGTTGTGGGTTTTCCTTCGTTTTCTTTGCTGTTTTTTTTTTGCGGCTTGTTTATATTTGGTTTGGCGGGTTTTTATGCAAAAGCAAAAAGCGTAGCATACTTTTCAGCATATGTTGCCATGTGTGCGTGAGAGTGTGAGTGGGTGTGTGCTGACAGTTGGTGGAGGTCAGTATTGGGCTGCTGATGGGAGTGTCAAGCCAACTGCCCTCTTATTGCCCATCACTTTGGACGCTTGATTCAATTATAACCGATGTATGAGTGTTTAAAAGGATTTGCCAGGATATCAGAGGGATAGCAGGAGTAGATTATTAAATAATGCATGGTATACTTACATTTTGAGCCATTACACTCTTTGAGCTCTGTCTAATGGGTTCTTCTAATTCGTTTAGACTGCTGGACGTAGGAGCAAAAGATGAGCAGGACACGAGTCCTCGCTGAGCCTTTTAACTCGCCAGCCTTTGAACTAATTTGCGGCTGAGTGCGTAAGTGTGTGTATGTGTGGGTTTGTATGTGTCAACAAGCCTAATGCAATTTGCCAGGGACATCAGAGGACACGCGCGGTAAGTGAAAGCAGCCAAAGGACTCAAGGATACGGAGTAGAGTGGCCACAAAATATGCAAAGCGCAATTTAACAAGGCAATAAAAATTTTTTAATTACCTCTTATATCCGGTAAAGTGGAGACGCGACCAGAACGAAAGTCATATCCTTTTAATAAGCAGCTCCTTTGCATAACAACAAGGAAAACATTAATTAAAATTCAGACAAAACGCAAAAGCAGCAGGACCAAGACGATAGACCAAGCAGCGAATAAGCGAATTAACAGCGCCAAGGACTTTGCATAAATGAAAGGATAATCAGCACATCAGCCCAGCAGGGATAACAGCAACAAAATGGCGTGCAATTAACATGGAAATGATTCTGTTTGACACCAACTTTTTGGACAAAAGGCAACGGCAAACGGCGTTCAACTCGAAGGGGGTTAAATTAGCAAGGATAAAAGTTTTTGTTTCTGCAGCAGCGAAAGGAGAATGCAAAGGACACGCCGCAGCCAAAGGACAAGGGACAAAAGGACAAAAACGACGCTGCAGCGAATAATTTAATATTGCCCATTAAGCAGCGCGGCCATTAATGAACGAACGGTCGCCATTCACCGACTGCGCCTGCGCCCAACTTCCATGTCCTTTCGCGGTCCTTACACCCCCTCCTGCTCCTGCACCCCTCCACCCGCATTTGCCCTTCAGCGCTGCCATGGCGAGTAATTAAGTTTATGCGAAGTACAAAATTTAATTTCGTTTGCCACCCTTTTGCAGTACGCAGCCCCTTGTGTCTTTCACTGGGCAGTTGAACAGTGGAAGCGGGGCAGGGTGGGGGTGTTTGTGTGTGTGAGGGGGGTTGGGGGGGTCAGTTGGCTTTCATTTTGTGAACGCTTTTTGTTTTTAATGCCTTTTGAAGTATTCGCCGTACTGTAGAGCTCTGCTGTAAGCATCTTAACGGCATCATTTGGCGCCGGTTTGCGCAGGTGGCAACGCACTTTTCTTCCCCTTACCCTCCACATCCACCGCTTGCCCTCTTCCTCTTGGTTTTTCTTAATGTACAATTTACTTTTTTCTTTACTTTCTTTTTTTTTTTTTGATAAAGATGGTATTATATGCATGTGGGCACCGAGGGGCACTGAGTTTACTTTGCGACTGTGGAGCCTGTTTATAATTTTTAATTGGTGTTTGAAGTGTGCTTTTTTCTCTCTTCTCTCTGGGTTGGAGAAACTGGAAACTGTTGCCGGAGTGCCGCCTCAAGTGGGTGTGGAGTTGTTTTGGTTGAAAGGCGTTTTCAAGTGGGCGTGTCTACTATGGAAATCTACGCAGTCCTTAGAAAAAATCAAATGCGAAGAGAAACATTTTTAAACTATGTAGTCAGAGATATAATATCAACAGCAGTGTTGCTATCTTAGCAAAGTTTGCTTTTATTTTTTTTGGAAACTATTGGAAAATTTTGTGTAGAGCAATAAATTTAATTCTAACGCTGTCTTAAAATTGCCAAACCAATTTTAAATTAATATATGTGTGTATGTGAACTTTTGTAAAATATTTGATATATAAAAAAAATGTGTTCTGCATAATTTACCAGCTATTAAGACAGGCAAAAATTGGGCAATTTCTATAAAGCTCCAAAATAACAGTAAGTGTGATAATTCTTTGTCTTAAGCTCTGCAGTTAACAGTGCTTACACTTACACACTTGCTTACATACAACTAGCGATAGGCAGCAGCAAAGCAAACGAAACAAAAAAAACTTTACAGCTGCTAGCGGAAGAATTTGAATACAAAGCGAATTTAAAAAGTGTGCGTGTACACACATGAGCTTTTTCTGCTCTTTGTAAGCTTTGCAGATCGCTGAGCTCACACAAGAAACTAGCGAAAAGCGCAGGGAGAACAAAAGAGCTAACAACTATGAGTAGCTGAATTACATGCTTAGAGGCTGACAGAGAGAGAGAGAGAGAGAGAAGTTAACCGTACGTTATTTCTGTGCTTGCGTTAGCGAACATGCCGATCGAACAAAATTTCTCTTTGCCTGGTATTTCAGCTTGAATTTCTGCTGTTAGTTGGACTTCAACTGCCAATGATTAAATATCAGTACCTCTTCAAATATTTTATAATCATCGAGTCATAAATTTCAATTGAATGTGCATTTAATTGTTTGTGCATTTAAAATTATATTTATTTGAAATACTTACACGTTTTAAAATAAATTGCTTTAAATAATAAACAAACAATTTCTACTTTGTATTTAGAATCATTGTAATAACAGCATTTCATTCTACATTACAAATATCTTTGCTAATCGAACAGTGAACTTTTTTCTAATTAAATTATTTTTTGCAATTATAGAATACTCTTTTTTCTATTCCAGAAAAAACAAGCCAGAGTGAGCGAGAATGCGTGCGCTGTTCCTTCTCTCACTCTCGCCTGAGCACGGCATATTGCAAATCATAAATCAATAATTTCCAATAAAGCTAAAGGATTCCCATCCACATCTCCAGCAGCAACAGCAACAACAATCAAGCATCACATATTTTTCAAATTAAAAAAAAAACCAAACGGCGCAAAACATTTTCCTCTGCGACTGCGGCTGCTGCCGCTGCATAATCAGCTTCAGTTGACGTCGCTGCCTCAGCTGGCGTCGCTGCCAGTGCCACGCTTCTAGCGCTTCGCAAAGCGCATAAATTAAGTTAACCCCTCGCAAAGGCAAAGGCAGAAAAAAACTGAATAGAAATAAAAAACTCGCGTCTGCCTCATTTTTTTTCCTGTGCTCA
This sequence comes from Drosophila acutilabella, assembly GCA_035046005.1. Lineage (NCBI taxonomy): Eukaryota > Metazoa > Arthropoda > Insecta > Diptera > Drosophilidae > Drosophila > Drosophila acutilabella. The sequence continues at coordinate 4,663,193 of JAWNOK010000024.1, read as the reverse complement.
TCTATTTTCTGTTGCCGTTATGTATTTTGTGATTAACTTTCGTTTTGCATGCAACGCTGCGTGCTTTTCCAGTTGTTGTTGTTACTCCTGTTGTTGTTGCTGCAACCCATTCATCTCAACCCTTTGGCTGCTGTGGGTCGTCCTGCGCCCTGGCGGTTGTCGGTCTGGGTTAGCATTTTTTTACCTTGTCCAGACTTAAGTATTTCTGCGAGTTTTTTTTTCAAACTTTTTTTTTCGTTGCCAAGTTTTATGAGTTTTGAGTTTTTTAAGCGGATATTACGGGTAGTTTTTTTTTTGCTATCAGTTGGACTTTTTTACAGGGTGTGCCAGGAAAGATTTTTGAATCAAAGGCAGAGAAAACTAAAAAATATTAGCTACACATAAAATACATATATATCAAGAAAGGTAAAAAGAAAAGAGTTTTTATTAAATTAAAATATATTAAAAATATCTTTATAAAGATCTGTTAAATAATAATTGAATTTAGAATATGAATAACTGTTTATAATAATAGATTATTGTTATATGTATTAAAGAATATTATAAAACTCCTCATGTTACTTAATTAAAAACGATTGCAAGTGCTTAATAAAATGTCTGTTTACAGCCAGCATCTAAAACGCCATAAAAAAGTAGAGTTAGCCAAACCTGCCACACCCTGTAGAGCGCCAGCATCAACTCTTTTTTTTCTCAACTCTTTACTGTTTTTTGCCTCAACCAAATCAACCCAAATTATTCTGCCCGAGCACATGCTGGAGTACCCACGTTTTTTTCTGTGTATTCCCTGATATATTTTTGATTCTCCGACTGAAAAGTTTTTTAACCCTTGCTAAATATAAAAAAATAAAATTACATGAATATTCACTTGTCAAATACAATAAAAAACTGTACCGTGCACAGTATATCAAAAAAACGTGGCATTTGTGTTTTTTTTTACGGATACAGGATTGTCTGGGGTAAGTTTAAAACTTGATTTTCGAAATCCCAAAAAAAAAATGCAAATTAAAAGTGCGTCGAGCGAAGTTGTGGAAAACCCTTTCATAGAGTGCCAAAAAGGGTTGTCCGCAGCCGCAGGACTCTTTGGTCGTTGTCTGGGTAACAAACTGAGAACACAGAACTCTAAAAAAAAGTGCTGAGGGGTGCGTGTGTGTGTCGTGTGTCCTGCCAGGCACAGTCTCACTTTTTTTTTGAATATTTAATTTTTTTACAGTATGCAAATGCCGGCTGCTAAGAGAGAACGAAAAAAAATAGAACGTAAATTACACCCCAAATAGAAAGAGGATTTTTGAAAAGGGTTTTCAGGTTTTTGTTCCATTGACTTGCCTGCACTTTTGTCGTTTTGTAGTTTATAGTTTTTCCAATTTTCATTTTGCATACTAACATAATCCGAGTTTAGGGGCCGCACACGGCGTTAGATCAGGCATGCAATTTGTGTGCAAAAGGATGCGTCTGGCACACGTCCTGGCTGAGGCTAAGTCTTAGCCTCAAAGAGTGTCTCAGTCTCAGTCTCTGTCTCAGACTGTTACTCATATTGTGGCTGCAGGATTTAGCCAAAGACATTGACATTTGCTTTGTTTGCCTGGCGGCGGCGGAAATTAGTTTTCCTTCATTGAGCTCGTCTCATTGGGCGTCTCATTTACGCCTATTAACATTTTTGACAGCTGCTCTAAAGGTGAGATGCTGCCTCAAAGGCTTGTCCTCGACTGTTGCCTGTTGATGCTGTGGATGATGTTGAAGCTGCTCCTGACAGCTGCCCAATGGCGCCGGTCTTTGCTGTGTCCTGCGGCGTTTATACTTTTCCATTCTGTTTTCTCTTTTTCCTCTTTTTTTTTTGTTTTGGGGCAGAAAGCTCGCCCGCTGACCCTCACCAGAGACTGCAAATGCCTTGGGCAAACAGCACAGTTGGCCATGGTCAAGTTGTCGGGGCAGACACATGTCCAAACAGAGCAGCAGGACACACAGGACATTGCAGTTTACACAACTCCACGGGCTGCCCCCAGTTTGGATTTGTTTTTGCACAAGAAATCAGGTTACTTCCGTGTGGAACACACACAAACACACATGTGAGACAAATATTGACAGAAGTACACACGTGCACAGCAGGTAGACAAAGCAAAAGTACAGCCCAGTTCATTGCAGATACCCTGTAAATTGAATAAGAATAGGTAATTTTAAAAATTATGTATGAAATATCAAAGAAGAAGTGTATTTTATAGAAGTTTCATTTTTTAGACTTCACCTTGATGAGTTTGTTTATTAAAAACATTTTAAAAAGTAACATTAATCCTTGCAGGTGCAGCCTAAGGAGTATCTTAAAAGCATAGCATACTTTTGTGCGCTTAACTCAGACAGAGACGCAAACATGTTTTATCTGCAGTTCTGAGCTGAGATCTCAGCGGAGTAAAAGAGTTGTATATTGGAAAAAGATTCGTTTATCAGGATTCAGTTTATCAGACATCATACGAAACAATGCATTTGAATGGCAGGCACTTGAAGTGGAGATAGTGACTGGAATGTCCTGCGAACAATTTGGGGAAGTAAAAGAAATGCAGAGACACGTCTCGTGTCCATTTTCTATATCCTGTGTTGTCTGTCTCTCAAGCACTCTCAAGTGTCTATTTTTCAATATAATTTGCGTCTTTTTTTTTTTTACTTTCAAATTTTTTCTCGCTGCTGTCTCAGAGTTCAACTCATTTGCGTGGAAAATTTGCTTACACAGGATTCTGATTAAGGGTCCGTCGTGTTTGCTGACTTTTGGTGACATTTTTTGCATTCTTTTCATTTTTTTTGCTTTCGGCAACTTTTTGCTTTTTCTCTAATTTCATTTCACTTTTTTTTGGACGCGTGGCGACCCTGTAATTGACGATGACTTTTCATTAGGCAACCTGGCAAGGATGCGAAAGGATGCGCAACAGCAGCGGCAACCAAAGAAGAAAAAAATCTTAAGAGCTACCCTTAAATTAAAAAATCGTTGTAGAAAGAAAAAAAGCTGCGTGTGCCTCAAGTTTTTTTCTATCTTTTGTGGGTCTCGGCCAGGGTTGTCGACGGAAGTGCGCGTCAGTCCCATTTTTTTCTTTATCCTAAGGCCTATTTGAGACATGTTCCGGAATGAAAGGAGCAAAAAAAAAATCGATGAAGTAATTTGTATTTAAGCAGCTGCAGAAAAGGGATGAGAAGCTGCTAACGGCTTTAAATTAGCCAAAGTTGAGAATTGAGAAGCCAAAGTAAACTCGATTTATAGAAACAGTTAGTTTAAGTTGGCTTATATCTGGGATTATTTAAGCTACCTATTCAGAAATATTAATTAAAACATTCTATTAGTTGAGTCGGCTTCTAGATTTTGATCCTACATAAACAAAGTTTTTCCTTTCCGTCCTATGGTAAGATTATGGTCAAAAAAAGGCTGGCCCCACCCCTTATTCCCACAAACAAACTTGACTTCAATTAGAACCCGTTGAGCTGCGTTTTGGCAGTCGCACGAGTCAGACAAAAAAAATTGAACATAAAAAACTTACCCGTCCTTTTCCAAAAAAAAAATGAAAACAAAAAACAACGAGGCTCAGATGTTGTGACACAGACACCGCGCAACCCTAACGCCTGCTCTTCTCTTAAATATAAAATTACACTATCAACATTAAGTTTAATACCCGCAAGTGCGGAAGGGTGTGGGTGGGCGTAGGAATTAAAGGCGTGGCAGTGAAGGGGAGAAGGCAACTTTTTTGTTAAAGAAAAACGTTTTAAGTGCCGAACTCACACACACAATGAAAATGGCCAGGGTTGTCGTGCTGCCATCGGGAGCACAAAAAAAACAGTGCCACCCTTCGTCGCTGGCAGCCGCGAAAATTTCTCTAGCTATTAAAAAATGTAAAAGCGAAAACAAGGAAAATCGCGCGTGCAAAGCAAAAGTAAAAAAAAATTTGAATAGCGTCGGCAGAGGCAGTGACTGCGGCAGAGGCGCTGCGGCAGCGGTAGACAGAGTTTGAAATAATGTGGAAAATTTTGTTGTGCCATCCTGTGTGGGTTGTCAGTGCCCCAAACCACCCACAGCTCATTTGCAAAGGGTGAATGAAATTAAGAGAAATGAGCAGAGAGGAAAAAGATATCGTCGTAGCAGCGGCAGAGGCAGAGGCAGCGACGGCAGCAGCAGCAAAGGATAACAGGCAGCGTAGCGAGTCCTGATGAATTAAGCGTGGGGGTAACTTTTTTCTTTTTTGCTTTTTTCTCAGCTTCTGCTTCTTCTAGTTGCCACCCAAACAGACACACACACAACACACAACACACACTACGCACACACACATACACTCCCACACACACACTTTTACATGCCAGTTCAATTTCCTCATCAAACATGCTTTTAATTTTAAGAGCGCACGTCGAGGACATGCCACCCCCTCTGCCCACTACCCCCACCTAGCTCCCTACCCCTTCCACTGACTGCCTAAGACAGCCAGGCGGCAACAACAACAACAACGACGACGCCACCAAAAGCTCATATCGAAGAAGCCCTTTCGTCTGCATATCTCATTTGAAGAAGCTCCCTGAGGAAGGGTTTGGAGTTCGTTAGCTGAAGCTGAAACTGCTGCTGATGCTGCCGACTGTTGATCGATATTTTAATTTTATTTTACTTTTTTTTTGCTTTGCAATTTTGCTGTTTTCCTCCAATGTACTCCTACCCGTTTTACTGCGATGCGTTTCCTTAGCTTTGGCTTTTGGCTTTTTCTCATTTGGCGCTTTGATTTTCCTGCCAACGTTGCTGACGATGATGTGTCTCGAACTCTCGCTCTCATTCCCTGGCTTTTAGCCTGGCTGTATATATGGTATGTTGCCTTTTGTTCATTTGCATTTGCCTCGTTTTCATTATGAGTTCCCATCGTCGCCCCAATAGTCCTTATACAGAGTCCTTATACATCACTCTTCCACCGCTCTTTCCTCTTTCTTTTGCCCCCTTTGTCAGCCTTTGTTATTAAGTTTGCAATTTGGCGCTTCGAGCGTTGTCGGTCCCCAGTTTCAATCCCTGTCTGGATCGGTGCTTCCTGTCTGAGCTCATATCCTTGGCAACTCTTTTGATGTGTGGCTTCCAATGCGGTGCTAATGAGTGAAACGAGGTGAATTTTATGGTGCATTGGAACTACATTATAGGTACTAGAACTAAGTAAAACTATAGCCATAAACAAAAATAATTAAAATATGTCAATTATTATTTAAACAATAAGTAAGTAAGTAGTAAACTTTGTATACAAAGTATAGCTATATAATTTTATGTATTTCAACTCCGCTCTCTGATTAAATATTGAGTAAATGAACTTTAACTATGTGCGAATGTTTTGATTTGTTTTTTATTTCCTTTAGCAAACATGCTTTTAGTTTACAGTAAAGCCTAAGTGCTGTTAAACCTCAAAGGACAGCAAAAAGCTTTCAAAGCAGGCAGGAAAAGCGGAAAAACTACCAAAACAATTACGTCAATTATGACGGATAATAAAAACTTAAAAGCAGTCGCACAAATAAACAGGAGCATGAAACAAACGTTGAAAGTGAAATCAACATTTTGGTTCACAACTCGCGGACATTTGGCCGAAATCAACGTAAAAGCCAGCACCTTAGGCCTGTGACAGGCGGTGAAGGGGAGTGGGAGGAGAGACCAGTAGGCGGGGCAAGAGAACTGCGCTCCATAGGTGCGTTGACATATATGCCATGCCCCCATTCTGCACCACAAGGCAGCGAATAAAAATGTCATAAAATTTGAAAAGCTCAAGACAGACAAGCGAAGACTCTGAGAAGGGGAGAGAGAGGAAGAAGGACACAGGACATGACAACATGTGCCTAGGCATTGCAATTCCAGGACATACATCGCGAGGGTGGCATGTCCTCTCCCCCAATCCCTTACATCTCCTTAACATAAGCCCAATCCTGATGCTACCTTCTAATGCAATTAGATGAGTGAGCTACTGTGAGCGACAGATTCCACGTAATTCGTCAGGACAAACACAAATTAGTTAATGTATTTTCTTGGTAGGACCAAGAAAATGCATATGAATATTTTATAGTTAATAATATGAAGTTGTTGTCGTTATTTGTATGTTTGTTTATCTGTCAGCTTGTTTGATTAGCCAGCGAAATATTGTATATTAACAAATTGCATTTCAAATGAGTTTTATTTATCAAATGTGAAAGTTACGAGACTCCAGTAAAATCAGATAAATTTAATGCATTTTATTATTTGTATAACTCAACATATACAATTTAGTTAGCTATAAATTAAATAATATTACTATGCGTATTGTATTTCCTCAAATTAAAACGCTGTTAGTGACAAAATCCTCCAAAGGCTGATTCAGTTATGATTGCTCGCATGCAGTGATACAATCCGACTTCATATCGCTACACACTCATCAATCAATCAAAAATCTATAAACTAAAAACTGAAATCAAAAAATCAGCGTAAAGTGCCCTGACAGTCATCAAATAAACAGTTCACTGCGAACAAATTGATAGCCGAAGGTCCTTTTTTTCGAAGGGTTCATTCTGGCCACATATGGTCCTTGCGATCAAAGTGCCTGATAAAACAGACACACAAAGGAGTATTTGGCAAAAGGAGTAGTTCGGCATTATCCTGGCAAAACATGGCATTTATTACGCTCTATTAGCAGCGAAAGGCACAAAAAAAAGAGGAGGAAAAGGAGTAGAATGGAGTGGGTAGGAGTAGGCAGGAAGGATACGCTGAGGGGTAATGGTGAGTCAATTCGACGCGTGGTTTTTATGCGTTTTTTACACACGAGTGTGTGTGGAGTGCGTGCTGTGTGTGTTGTGTGTGATGTGTGTTTTGTGCAGGCGTGCGAATCCTTTCGCCGAGGGTGATGTGAGCAAAACATTGGGCTATGATTTGTAATACGGCGGGTGCGAGTTTTTCTATATGCTAATACAACACACATGACACAAGTGAAAGTGTGTGCTGTGTGTAGTGTGTGTGCGTGTGGTAAACCAGCACTAAATGTTGACGCGTGTGGCTGCGGTCGACTTAGGCATACAATCATATGTAAAGCGCAATTTGGCAGCTGTGCTGGGGTCAGAGGGGTTTCAGGGGTACACCGATGGTTAAGGGGGTGCATATGAGTTCAGGGGACAGGGCTGGAGTAGCTGGAGCCTCTGCCCCTGGGCTGTTGTTTGTTTTGCAATGCGCTGAAAGGTTAAACGCCGCCGCCAGGCACATAATTTTGTCAAGTGCTGTCAGGACACGTTTCCAGACAGACACACATGTGTAGCACTCCCTCAACCCCCCTCTCCCTCTTTGTTGTTGTGTCTAAGTGTGAGCTTTACGTGCTGGTCACCATGCTTAATGGGAAATTAACAACTTAATTAATTCTATTGCCATTTATCTTCGCTTGCAAAACACAAAAACTTCAACGCGTCGAGCCACGAAAAATCAACAAATTTCACTGGCAAAACTTTTGGTTCATAGACATACTCCACCACCCAGTAGACCCTCTCCACCCCCAACTACCTCACAGCTACCCTTAGTTGAGCCCACTCCACAGAGGTCTGCACAAATGAGTTTTATTTATGCGCGTGTAGCGAAGACAAACAAGCGATCCATGTGCCAAGTCTTAGAACGTGAAAAGGGGGCTAAAGATGGCCAACATAAGCTGGCTTAAAGCGTCAGCAGCTCTAAGCGGCTAGCATAGACAATTGGTCAAATATCTTAGCATTTTAAATCCAAAATGTAAGGCAGAAATGAGATCAACCCTTAAGTAATATTACTTTTTATGGAAATCAAAGAATTTATAGTTAATTAATTAAAATTAAAACCTGCATGTCTTTAATTTAAATATTCTTCGATATTCAACATTAATTTGTTTGAAATTTTTAACTTGAAGATAATTTTGTTTAACCCACTTTTCAGTTGTTTTCCTTTTAGGCTTGGGAAAACGCTGCCCAGCGGACCAGTTGTCAGTTTTTCCCAAACCACAGATCTTTCCTGTGATTTCTGGCACGGCTACCCCCTCCCCACAACCCCAACCACTCTGTCTTCCGCAATCTCTCAGAAAACGCCATTAAAATCTTACAAATTGTAACTTATACCCAACGCACCAAAAGATGAGTGGCTAGAAGTTAAGGGGGGAAAATTGAGTGGAAGGTGGGTAGAAGTTTATTTTCAGGGGGAGGTTGGACACTGCCTGATAGGAAGTTGGAGTTGGGGGTGAAGAAGAAAAGAAACAAAAAGGAAAACCTTTTGTTTTTATCATTTTCCAATGCGCGTGCTGCGAACTGGCAAACTGGCCTTTCTCGCAGCTTCCTGCACAACGCTCACCTCCTTCGCAATGGCCGCTGCTGCTGCCAGTGCCTAAAGTTGCTGTTGTTATTCTTGTTGTTGCTGTGGTACTGCTACTTTCGGCCTACGTGCTCTTTGCTTAATTTTAAACACCCCTCATTTGCATAAATGAATTATTTTTCAACCCCAAAAAACAACGAGAGCGAAAAAATTAAGATTGGAAAAGCACAGACGAGGAAATGGAAAAGCAAGAGGAAGCCAAGAAAATGAGAAACGAAATGAAAGGCAAGAACAGCACAGGATGAGACGCGCTGAGACTTGAGTCAAGAAATTGCTGTGCAAGCGCAAAACGAAAAAAAATTTCAAGTGCACGAGGAAATTGTGAAAGGCAAGAATGAGAAAAGAGTAGAAAAGCAGCGGGAAAAGCGGCGGAAAAGGAGAACAGTACAAGGACAGAATGGCACTTAAAAGTGAGCTTAATGGGCTGCTGGACAGCTGGAAAAACGAGGGATGGGAGTGGGCGTAGTGGGTGTGGAGGATGTAAGGCGTTGTACTGGCCACGTCAAGAGTTCAGGCCATAAAATGCCAACAAATGTTCGATAAATTATTTTTTTGTGCTTCCAACATTTGGACAAACAATTAAGAATTGTCAGTAGCAAGGGGAAGTGGAATAAACAAAGCCAAAACTGCTTCAAATGGCTAGAATCAAAGACTGGGCCAAAACCAGGGACAGTACCAGAACCAGGTGTGTCCTTGTCTATGCATGCGCCCACGACCACGCCCCCATGCTTGTCTTGTGTTCACCTTGGCAATGGCATGAAATGACACAATTTCAGTTTCAATTTTATGGCGAATTCCATTTTCCGTTTTCCTTCTTCGTTTTTCATTTACTTTTTTTGACTGAAAGGCAACACCAGAAAGCAGAGCTGCAGTTGCAGTTGCAGTTGTTGACCTGCCAAGTCCCTCTCTCTTTCTCCCTCTCTCTCCCTGTCTTTGTTTTTGTTTGTTTAGCAGCCAAATGTCAAGCGGGCGTGGGTTTTTCTTTTCCTATCCGTTGCATTGTGTTTCCTTGTCTGTCCCCCGCCCCCTTACACTGCTTAAGAGTTAACACCAGAGACAGTTACAAAATAAGCAAAAAAAAAATAAGAAAGAAAACTAAAAAAATAAAGAAATCCGCTAGGTTTTTTAATGCCCTAAATGAGCGTAAAATATTAGGCAAGATCTGAGAATTGTTACCTGCTTGTATCCTGCAAAAGGACTTCCAATCAATCATTTTGACAATCGAATGGGATTTACGAATGAAACTGTATTTCTGGCAGAAGAGTATTGCAATTGCAATTGTTCAACTCATTAGTTGGGCCCACAATGAAGGCAAATCCTGTGAGTCCTTGAAGTGGCAGATTTTCAGAAATCTTTGGTTTCAAAGTACAAATGTTGCACGGTAGTCAGAAGTATTAACTGATTAGATTAATTTAATTAAAAGTTGGAAAAGTGATTGAATTGCAGTAATGTTTAGAGTTGTTAAAAATTTTAATCATCTATTATTTATTTGCTTTTAGGCTATAGTTTAGTTTATTGATAGCCATTCCAGCCTAGTAAATTTGTATATGCAATAAAGATAGTTGTGTCACCTGCCTTACAGTTACATACACAATCTTTGATCTCAAATGATTACAGCAATTGCATGCAACTATTTTCCATCTCTATCTAGATCTACCTCTTTGTCTCCCTCCTACTCACCCCATCTTCCATAAAACTGCTTTCATAAATTCCTCATTTAGCATAGTGCCAGAAATCTTAAGGTAGTGTATCCTTTGTTATTCTAGCACTTAATTTGCAGGACACTTAGCAGCAGTCGAGCGTAAGCAGCAGCACCGCATTACAAGAGGGCAGGTGTGTGTATACAGTAGGGAGACACTGTGGCATGCAGCAGCAGCTTGATGTTGTCATCTAAGAACTCGCAATTTGAGCCACGTTTAGATTTACAGTTGGATACGAGATGAGGCACGGGGCATTGTGAGCAGGGCTTTGTTTGGCTAACGGTGCAACAGCCGGCGGCAGAGACGCATGCGCAGCAGACGCTGCAAACACCGTAGACTGATGCAATTAGAGGCCAAAAGCAGCGATTGAGTGGAAGTGATTGGAAGTGATTAATGCCAGCGGCACAGCAGGTAGAGGCTTGAATAATCAGCAAATATATAGATATATATATATACAAATATATATAATGTATGTATGTATAGTTGTATATAAAAAGTTGAAATTTTGAGCCGAAAGTTCTGTTGGCCCAAGTCGTGCGTCCATCAAAGGCGGCTGGCGAAATAAGTCAAAAGCCAGGACAAGTGGCACACAGCAAAAGTTGTAAGTCCTTTCGACAGCTGCTGCTGCTTACATGAGTGCCACGCGAGCGGTACACTGCGGTGTGCGGTGGTACGCCACTGGGGCAAGTTCTAAGAAAAAAGTTCATTAAAATTATGCCCTTTCTAATTTTGAATCGCGCTCAAAGTTGGCATCGTTGATAGGCACTTGTTTTTTTAGCTTCCTCGTTTGCTTTTGACAATAATCAGTGGACTGTTAATTTGTTTGCCGCATACTTTTTTGCCTTCACATAATTTATTTCTTTTTCTCAACTTGTGCTGCTTCTTCTTCTCCTACTTCCTCTTCTTGTTGCTGCTGCTGTCGTTGTTGTTGTTGTGCCTTCCGGTTGAAGAAACTTTGGCGCATGTTAAGCAAATCAAATGAAATCAAAGTTTCGGTCAAACACAAATACCTCAAAAAATTACAAAAAATGAAAATCAAAAAACAAAAATGCTTGCAAATTGTTGAGCCTGAAACAGTGGGCGGCATAATGCGGCCAATGGGTGTGGCACGTGCCTCCAGTCCACCCTCAAACTCTTGGTAAAGGGTTAAAAGTCCGCTCATTGGTCGAAAAACGGAGCCTATCATAACGGTGTCCACTCCTGGACAAGGGTTGAGCGTGGGTCGTCAAAGGGTTAAGCGCAATTTCACCAGAAACAAAGCGAAAGCAACTGATAAAAAAAAGAGCAGGGAAATGGCCGAAACAACCCTTTCGAGCCCATTAACCCCACTCCCTCTATAAAATGGACAGCTTGCAAATGCAATTAATTTTATACTTCGAATTCACAACGGTTGCTCTTCTCACCCTCCACGCAGCTCGCCTGCACGTTCTCTCTGTCGCTCTCTCTCTCTTACACTCTATTTCTCTCCTCCTTTCTGCTTGCACTGTTTCGTTTTATTTATGTGCAAAAGCTTTGAGTATCAACAACAACAGCAACCCCATCTCTTTCGAACAGCAGCCGTCGCAGCGCCGTAAAATATGCAAATTTTTTTCATTACACTTTGTGATACACAAATTCGCTTAGAGTCCATGCACTTTGCAAAACTGTTCGTACTTTTAATCACTGAATTTTAAAGCATTAAATAAAAAATTACAGCAGGTTAAAAAAAGTCATTATCGTAATGTTAATGTAAACGCTAATGTTAATTCAATGTTAATTTTAATATAATGTAAATGTTACCGATAATGTTAATGTTAGTTCAAAGTTAATGTTAATTCGATGTTCATGTTAATTAAAAGTTAATGTTAATTCAATGTTAATGTTAATTCAATGTTAATGTTAATGTTAATTCATTGTAAATGTTAATTCAATGTTAATGTTAGTTTAATGTTAAATCATTTTTGCGTTGCGACCCGCGAAAGGCCAAAATCAAGGATTTCTTTGTGTGAAACACCAGGCGACCAGAATCAGCAGCAAGCGACAGAATTCAATTCAAGCGCAATTTAATTATTGATAATGTTAATGTTAATTCAATGTTAAATCTATGTTAATTTTAAATCAATGTTAAGTCAATGTTAATTCAATGTTAATGTTAAATCAATGTTAAGTTAATGTTAATTCAATGTTAATGTAAATTCAATGTTAAATCAATGTTAATGTTAATTCAATGTTAATGTTAATTCAATGTTAATGCAATGTTAATTCAATGTTAATGTTAATTCTATGTTAATGTTAACTCACTGTTAATGTTAATGTTAAATAAATTTTGCATAGCAACCTGCTGATCTTTCTGTTTGCCTGGTATTTCAGCAAGAATTACTAACGATTTTGGGTACTGCAGATTGCAGCGGTCAAGCAAAAAAAAAATAAGCGAAAGGCCGAAATCGAAAATTTATTTGTATGAAACACCAGGCGATCAGAATCAGCAGCAAACGACAGAATACAATTCAAGCGTAATTAAATGATTGATAATGTTAATTCAATGTTAATGTTAAATTAATGGTAATGTTAAATCAATGTTAAATTAATGTTAATTCAATGTTAATGTAAATTCAATGTTAATGTTAAATCACTGTTAGTGTTAAATCATTGTTTATTTAATGTTAATTCAATGTTAATGTTAAATTAATGTTAATGTTAATTCAATTTTAGTGTTAATTCAATGTTTATGTTATTTTAATGTAAATGTTAAATAAATGTTAATGTTAAATAAATGTTAATGTTAATGCAATGTTAATTCCATGTTAATGTTAAATCAATGTTAATGTTAATTCTATGTTAATGTTAACTCACTGTTAATGTTAATGTTAAATAAATTTTGCATAGCAACCTGCTGATCTTTCTGTTTGCCTGGTATTTCAGCAAGAATTACTAACGATTTTGGGTACTGCAGATCGCAGCGGTCAAGCAAAAAAAAAATAAGCGAAAGGCCGAAATCGAAAATTTATTTGTATGAAACACCAGGCGATCAGAATCAGCAGCAAACGACAGAATACAATTCAAGCGTAATTAAATGATTGATAATGTTAATTCAATGTTAATGTTAAATTAATGGTAATGTTAAATCAATGTTAAATTAATGTTAATTCAATGTTAATGTAAATTCAATGTTAATGTTAAATCACTGTTAGTGTTAAATCATTGTTTATTTAATGTTAATTCAATGTTAATGTTAAATTCATGTTAATGTTAATTCAATTTTAGTGTTAATTCAATGTTTATGTTATTTTAATGTAAATGTTAAATAAATGTTAATGTTAAATAAATGTTAATGTTAAATAAATGTTAATGTTAATGCAATGTTAATTCCATGTTAATGTTAAATCAATGTTAATGTTAATTCTATGTTAATGTTAATTCCATGTTAATGTTAATGTTAAATAACTTGCATTGCGACCTGCTGATCTTTCTGTTCGCCTGGTATTTCAGCAAGAATTACTAACGATTTTGGGCACTGCAGATCGCAGCGGTCAAGCAAAAAAAAAATCTGCGAATGGCCAAACTCGAAGATTTCTTTGTGTGAAACACCAGGCGATCAGAATCAGCAGCAAGCGACAGACTGTAATTTAAATTCAATTCGCAGCCTCTGCTGGCGTCCGCGACCAATCACACAAACAGCGGCAGAGATCTCTGAGCGCAATTAGCGCAGAGAGTGGAAGTCTGCTTAAGCTAGTTAGTAGCTTGTGAATTATTTTGTAGCAACGTTACTCATTTTTAGAGTACGGAGTCTAAAAATTGTTAGCTCAAAGCTGTTTTTTCTAGCTCCAATATGCCCGAGTAAGAGCATACAATTGGCGTTGTGGTGTAAATGTATTTTTATTTTTTCGATTTTATTTCAGTTTTGTTTTGCTGTGCAACGGTAAAAGTCACAGGGTTGCCAGCGCGCTGGCGGTGGTAATGAGCCCACCTCCAGAACTGTTGCCACATTGAGCACCCCCATCACTTAATTTATAACAAATGCCGCGACTTTTTCTGCTCCTTCTGCTTTTACTTCTTGCTGTGGGTGCTGTTTAAAAAAAAGTTACTCAATGCTTTTCAAGGGTTGCCACAAATAATTTATGGCACCCGTGTGTGCCTCAGACTCCATTTTTTGGTGCACGGCTATAGCTTGGGCTCGAGCTCTCATTTGACATCGGCTTAATGAGAAAAGGGCCATGAAATTTGCGTCTTAGCAGAGACTTTGACATCGACTCGGGTCCTTTCATGTTGCTACACGTTCGTTCCCGTTCGCTCACGATGCCTGTACTCATTTGCGCTTGTGTGCGCATTGCAATAATTTAAATTACGTGGGAGTAGAGGCAACTCTGGCGGGAGTTTTGGTACCCACAACAACCCCTTTTACGATGCCTAATGATAACGAAAGCACCCATTTCCCCGTACACCCCTTTTGAACCCCAATATTTGTAAGCTTCCCCGACTTAGGCATGACAAACACTTTGCTAATTTATCAAGCTTGAAAAGTGTGCAAAATAAATTCGTGGATACATAAATATAAAATTTAAATTTGAAGCAAAATCTTGAAAATTCTGGCGATTTGAGTTTAGTGGAAATTTGTCTGTTAAGTATTCCTATGATGAAATACTGGGAAGACACTTTTTAGGGCATGTAAAATGAAATGAAAATTTCCATACACACCCACACTCACACACACACACACACACGCACAGCAATTAAAATTTTCCATTTCATTCAACTGTAAACGGAAAAGCAATCGAACAAAGTTTCAGCCGTTTCTTCATTTCTTTTGCTGATTTTCTTGTGGTTTTCTTTCGTTGTTTTTGCTTTTCTTTCACAGATTTGTTTATTTGAAGTTTCGTCGAATGCCAGAGCACAAGTTTGCTGCCTCCTGTCGGCTGTGGTGACCCCTCAGCTGGCACTTCCTCATATGCCCCCTCCACAAACCCTAGATATCCTACAATGTCCCCGCCTTTGGCTGTCAACCCTCATTGGGGCGGCTCATTTACACTGAATTAAGTTTATCATAAACATGGCAACCGGGCCTAAGTTCGGCACCCCCACACCCAGTACTCACCCCCAACCCTAACCACTCGCGAACCACGTCTAAAAATAAGCTGCCGAAGAGGAAGAAAAATTAAAGCGCCTGTCATTTGCAATTATTTGGCCGGCAGGCAGCCTCGCTTCACTTCCTGCCACTCTCACCCCCCTAGCCCCCTTCAGCTCTCACGCTCCAATCACTTCCATTACTCCCCGCTCCTCCTTCTTCTTGGTAAACCACATTAACCAAATCCAACCGAGCCGCTGAGTTGTCTAAGCAAATCTCGTCCCACTCTACGCCATCAATTATTAATCGTGTGCAATTGTTGGCCAAAATCAACAATTAATTAATGACACCAGCCGCCAATCATCAACACACAATATTCAGTTATATACACACACACTTACATATATAGTGAATTTTTGCAGATGGAAGATAAACCAACTATCAGCTATTTTACTGCTAAGAGTGGCTGTAAACTGAAAACTACAGTTCGCTCTTAATTGAAGGCAATGCACCGGAAATTACCATATGAAAGAGTTTTTCAGGCACGCGTCCTCTGCACATCCTTTCAATATGGAAATTTATAGGTAGTAAAAAAAATGTCACCACACATTTTTTCTGCAGCTGCACTTTATGCTAATCAAAAAAAAAAAAAAAGAACAGGAAATCAAAGGGTTGCTGGCAAAAAAGTAGTGAAATCTACCACTGACGCAATTGCAGATCGAATATCAAAAATATTAAATTGATTTACAGCTTGCGTCGTTTACTTTTCTAGATTTGATTAAATTGTATAGAAACCCCAAACTTTTGCTAGCCACATTCAATCAGAGAGCACTTCAAAATATAATAATCATCACTATCTACGTTATCCTTTATTAAATTGAATAACCTGCCGAAGAAGTTGACAATTTAATGGTGTCCCAAAGGCAACAAATCGGTCAGAATTTGCATATGAAACGGATGCTGGAGCTGACAAAGGCTGTTTAAATTGAGGCCCACAAACGAAGGCTGACCAAACCAGGTGTCCACACTTCACACATCCCTCATCTCACATTCTCCATCCCTCAACCTTTTCAAATATCCATTATTATTCTACTGGGGGTACTAACCCCAAAAGCTTTTGAAGAACCCTCTTGCTGCCACTGACAGAAAACACCTGAAGTTCAAGTTTTTTTTCTTACAACATATAATTTAAAACCATTTCAGACTACGGGTGCAGTACTAGACCCGATGGAGTTGCCATACGCTCCTCGAAGGAGGCAAATTGTCGCTGGTGACGCACAAACTCCAGACTTACCATGTCGTTGAAACGACGATGGGGTTTCTCTCCATGTGGCTGGAACTCTTGGAAGAGATCGTGGATTATTTCGTTGGGATACTTGAGACGATTGGGTGGCATGGGATAGGGCGTGGCACTGTCGTTACGCCTGATTTTGGGATTGTCCTGCATAAGCGACGTCCTGGCATTATCGTTCTCCCACATTCCTTTTTGTACCTGTCCCGTGTGCATGTGATAAAAGACGCCTTCACCGTTTTTGAATCCACGTGCAAAGTGTCCCTCATATTGATTGCCGTTAGCTGAATTAATCAATTAAATATTCAAAATAATTATAAGTTTGTTGTGGTTAAACTCACCGTAGAACAACACACCCAGTCCGTGCTTGAAGCCCGTCTCCCACTGCCCCAGGTAGATGTTCCCATCGGGATACCACTGTATGCCCAGGCCATGTCGACGATTTCGCTCCCATTGTCCAAAATACACACTTCCGTCCGAGTAGAAGTGTTTGCCCTCCCCGCACTTCATGTCATCCTCCCACTCACCA
This sequence comes from Drosophila acutilabella, assembly GCA_035046005.1. Classification (NCBI taxonomy): domain Eukaryota; kingdom Metazoa; phylum Arthropoda; class Insecta; order Diptera; family Drosophilidae; genus Drosophila; species Drosophila acutilabella. The sequence goes on along the minus strand of JAWNOK010000024.1, from coordinate 4,646,306 downwards.
GAGTAGATCGTCTGCTGATCCGTGCCCCGCTTACGTATCATGGAGCCACACCCACTACGCTTCCCCTCCACCCAATTGCCCTTATATATGAGCTGCCCCTGCGGTTCCTTCTTCCCCGCAAAGTAGCTGGCACTACGTTCCGCGGTGGTCTTAGTACCCCAACCATGATTCTTGTTATTCAGCCAGTAGCCTGAATAGGTGCCGCCCTTGGGATAGTGGAATGTACCACGGCATCCCGAGCTCTGAACCGGTTTATTGGCACAGAAGTTGCGCTTGACACAGCCGCTCATTTTATATGTTCCAATTGAAGTAAATATGCTAAACTTGTCTAGAATTAAAAGTTATGTAAGTAATTAATATATATGTGAAGTTAGCAAACAAAGTTTAGTTAGTAGACGTGTTTTTTAAGAGAGTACTCGATTTGTAGAGTAGAATAATTACGAGTTTGTGAAAATCTAAATCAAGTTTAAGAACATTCTTTTTAAATAAAAACCGTATAACAACAAAACAAGGCCAACTCTGTAACGGGAATATTTCGTCTCCCTTTAAATTATGGTTCACCTGAAAATCAAAATTACAGTGGTGTCTTGTCACATGAGGTCATGTATCTTTTAAGATTTTTCTGCCTTAGTTTTATTGGAAACCCATGCATTTTTAATTTTAATTGCTTTGACAGCATTTATTAATTATTAAAAATCAATTTAAACAAGGCAATTTTTGTGTTATATAGGAATTTATAAAAGTACATCATACTTAGAGTTGTTATTTTTTATTTATACATATATATATTTGTGTGTACTTGCCTTTTTAACATTATCTACTTTGTTCCATCGGCGCAACCTTAGAACTTTAAGCCGACAGCGCGTCCTTTTTCGCTAATGGCCGCAAATACCTGGCCAGGAGCTGGGACGGAAGCTCCTGCTTTGGCTCCAACCCCGGGACAATGGCTGTATTGCCACGCCTTGAACCAGCAGCAGCAGCTCAAGGGGCAGCAACAGCAACCCCAAGTCTCCGATGCTGTCTACTTAATGATAAAAGAAAGGACATTAGCGGACCACGGCGCATCTTCACGTTTCGAGCGCCTTTCAAGTGAAAAGCAAAGAATTAAAAAAAATTAACAACAGCAACAACAAAAACAACAACAACAAAGAGAAGCAAAAAAATGCTGTCCAAGGAATGAAAAAAAAAAACGAACGAAAAAGGAAGCGCCCGCGAAAAATGCTGTAGGGGTGTGGGAGAAGCAGGGGGCGATGGTAGGGGGCGGGGAAATGGCACAAAAGAAAACAAAATGTGCCACGCGAAAGATTTCGGGTCTCCCATTTATCAAGTTGCTTTTATTTTCGTGCGCGGGCGTAGTTAAAAATTAATAAATGAAATTAATGTCGGCGACACTTTGCCAGTGCGAGTGCGTCCTTGCCAACGGGATTGGTCCAGGATGGTTGCCAAGGGTTTCCTTTTTGGCCTGCCAGTACGCTGATGGTCTCCACTCAGCTGCCGATGCTCTCCCAGTGTTTACATCAAAAACATTTTCGTTTCAGGAATTTGTTTCAACGCCTAAAAGTCGATAATGCTTTTTTTCGCGCTTGGCCCCGCATGAATTTAATTAGCGACATCCAACACTTTTTTGTTGTTGTTGTTGTTGCTTGGACTTGGAAATAGAAGTCCATCCACATCTAACACAATTAACTGCCCAGGCCGAAAGTAAAAACTTTTCAGCGCACAAAATCTTTGTAAATTCATCTTTGTCGTTGCCGGTGATTAATCACAGTCGGCGGGAGAAGAGTAGGACAACGTGGGGCACGTGTCCCGTGCCCCATTGAACAGGTGTAAAACGGCGAGGTGTTGCTGTACGTGGGCAAGTGTGTGTCTGCCCCTTAAGTGTCCCTCTGGTGCTGTTGTACAGTCCCAAAACTTTGCGCTTAATATGCAAAACTGTCCCGCGCTTGTGGTGGATTAAAAAGTTTGCCAAGCTCCTCAGCTCAACTCAGCTCAAATCTGCTCTACTCCGAAGCAAGCAAATGGAGTAAGACATTAAGCGCTCTTAGGCAAATTAGCGCTCCAAAAAAGATGAGGCAACTGTACCCAAAGTCAGTTGCCAAGTCAGACACTTTCACTCACTGTTCTCTACAGGTAATTAATGAACCACATTTCACTTTAGTTGTGTAACAATCATTTTATTGCAAATCTTTGCGAAATGTAACGAAAAAACTCAAAACAATCTAACATATGTGCTTGTCCTAACTACCTAGATTTAGCCTAGGATCTATAATGCCTCCTCCTGGCAACGAATCGCCAAAAATTCCGCCTGCAGGATTGTAAGTTGGCTGATTGTGATTATGAGTGTGGCTCGGACTTCTTGGTGGCAGCTGATCCAAAATGCCACCAACGGGATTACGTGAGACAGACGTTGGCTCAAAGATAGATGGACCCGGGGCTGGATTTGGTTGGGGATGTGGAAAAGCAATGGGGTTAACGATAGTGCGACTTGGTGGAAACATTTCATCAAAAGTAGCTGAGGCCAATATCTCGTTGGCAACAGCGAGAAACTTCTTCGAAAGACCACGCTCCAGGCCTGGCACAATTTCATTCAGGTAAAGATCCTGATTGTTATTGATTAGAGCGTTTCCAGCTTCGCCGAGAACGCCATTTCCATTGAAGAGATTGTCCAGCTGCAGCTTAAAGTCCTTGAACTGTATGCGCATTGTCATTTTGTTGAATTTGACATACTCCAATCCATTTCGCAGATACCGACTGCCTCGCATCTTAACCGATGCCTTGGCACTATCTGTGGGTGAATCAAGTATGAGTCATGGTTCATGGCTTTAGTTAGAATCTAGTACAAACCTATGAATCCACGCATTGTGCCCTTGCCCTGTATGTCGAGCAGCAGCAAATTGAGACGCATAAAGTATCTGCCACTAAACAGGATACGCGGTAGCGTCACCCACAGATCGTAGGAGATATCCTCTGGTTTCGCGCTAGGTAAGATTTTAGATACAATTTCTGCTATTTTGAATTAGTTCACGATTTCACCTACATAATGCGATCTATAGTGAAATTACTGCCACCTCTGGCCACCAAATCCATGAACACGGCTTGAAATTGTCCGCTGTCCCCGAGCTCAATGTTGTCCAGCTGCAGTGGCTCCAGCGGTGGCGTCCTATAGCCATCCCCCAGATCACCGTGCACCAACAGAGGCCTCAGCTGATAGACGGCATTGATAATACAACGCTCCAGCTGCGGATCGTCACGTGCACAGGGCGTTATGCTACTCGCTGTAATTGGGTGTAGAGTGTAAAAATCGGGGAAGTTACTACGATACAACCCACAAATGGGTCTTGACCTTAACTAAACACGACTGGCCTTCAAAAGCAACGTTTGCTGCGTTTGCAATTAGTCACTAGTTCCGAAATAAATACTTTATAGGTAACAAATATATATGTACCTATATCTATTTGTTGATTTTTGATACAACCTTCGATGTGCATGATTAATATGCGCAATAAGTTGCTTTGACTTGGCTCGGGTCAGTGGCCCTCTTGTGAATTAAGTAATAAACTATAGACAAAAGTATTCAAGATTTGTGGATAAACAATAGTCAGACGCATATTGATCCCTAATTTTTCTCACTTAAGCCAGAATTTGAGTACAATTCTGTGTTTTGGCAACATAGTTTAAGCCGTGATTGATTGATTGTCACAAACGACCTTCAGCTGACTGGATTTCCCTCACCTATTTCCCTTTTCCAAATGAAAACTTACGCAATTTGGCATCGCTCCAGTGGCAAATCGCCAGCAGCAGCACCAACTGCAGCAGCGATTGCAACACTTTGTTGCAACAATTAGCAAATTTCATCTTTACTTCACCCGATTGGCACTCGACTGAATTGAGTTTAAGGAGTGTGATTAACTAAGCTACGATCAGCTAAATATAGACAGACCGAACCGGAACGGAAGTCTCGAATGTGAACCGTTGTCGTTGCGCTCGAGTGATCGACTAAAGATTCGTCAAGTTGTTCGTTGCTCTTTTGATTGAATTAAGTGTCGCATCGTGAGCTAAACTGTTGGATCGCGGCTGGCAGTTGTCGCGCGGCCGTAGATACATTTGTATCTTTGTATCTATTTGAAACAGTCGTCCGTCCCTGAGGCACGTGAGTCGTGTGGTTTGCATGTAAAGTTAAATTTATGTAGTTTTAAGTGAATTAAAACAAATGCTTGAATCGGGCGTGATGCCCTGTAATGTTTTATAATAATAAATGCAAGCAAATCAACTGAGCAAATTTGAATAATAAATTTAAAACACCTTGCTCCACCCACCCCCTCTCATCATACACTGGCAAATCAAACACTTGCCCTGGCGCTAAACTTGTTAAAAATGCACAAAAATACACACAAATAAAATCACCACAAAATATTTATGTTTCTTGATGCAAATTCGGACTTTAGCTAACGAAGCAAATACTACAGCCACAGGCATCAAAATTGAGGGGAAAACTCAGACAGATTACGTACATACAATAAAAAATAAATAAACACAATGTCAGCGACAATTTGTAGCTTAAAATAATGTTAATTATAGAGAACTAGAAATATAACAGCTTTAAGAAATAACTAACTAATAAAGGAACTGTTAATTTGTGCAAAAACAATATGATTTTAGATAGACTACAATTTTAAATGTATTTAAACTGTACATATTTTAGAGACTCTATGATGTGAACTAAAATATTCTGTAGTAAATTCATGAAATATTTATTTTTGGGTAGCAGTTAATTATTTTGATCATTCTGTTACAGTAGGTACTTTGAAAATTCCTGTAATAGGATATTAATAAATTCTCAAATACTTTTTCGAACTATTCAAAAAACTATTCTTGTTCCAACCAACAATTAAAAGTGAAATGATTCTGCTTCACTGACTGCAACTGCAATGTTTATTCATTCAATAGTTTTTTTTTAGAAGAGTCTGAATTTAAACAAAGCAAATCAATTGATTTCAATAAAATGCATTGACAAAAGTTAACATTTCTGCACAAATCAACCACAACTATAACAAAATCTAACAAATGACAAAAACTCAACGCGCCTCTTTTCGCTGCAATGAAGCGCGTTGACCCTTGACACCCAACAGTGACTAGGGGAGGGAAGGGGATCATTTTCCAACTGGGGGTTGAAATCAGGAAACTAATCCAACAAGTAGTTTAGATGGAACGCTCTTTAATACACTACGCTAGATTTGAGTTGGATACAAAACTCAAAAGTTACCTGGCCATAAAACCTGCCACGCATTTAAATGATGGCGCACTGGTGGAAAAAAGAGGAGGAGGAAAACAGTTGGCAGACCATCACGAGCAGCAGTTGCAACCCTCCTCCCAGCTCCTGCTTAACGGCTACTTTCCCCATCCCCGAGTGGAAGTTTTCTTTTATTTATGCCGTTTTGAAGAAGATAGAAACACATCAAATTTGGTAACAAATTACATTTGATGCATGTAATAAAAATCTCGCACAGCTTGATACAGAGCACAAAAAAGCAAAAGTAAAAGTACAAAAAAATAGGCGTTCACACCGTATTTCGGCCTAATTAAGTTTTCAAGTGCAATAAAATGATGGGTCGACCACTCGTCATGTGAGCTGCGGATGATGGCCAAGCGGAGAATAGGTGAGGTGGTGGTGAGGAGCGGTGGAAGGCAGTTGCTCTATTGCGTGCGGGCATCAAATTTGCGCAAAAGTACATAAAAACACAAGTTAAAAACTTAAATGGATTTGCCAGTGAATGGCGACGACGAGGACGAAGATGAGGAGGCTGTTGATGATGCAGGCACACGCGTTGTTCACTTTCAGTCATCATCCACTAGACTCAACGTGGGCTAGGAAAAGCAGCCGCTCTTATTTCTTGCTTTGTCGTCCACGCCTACGTTTTGGCAGAGATTCCTCCGCTTCGTTGCTGGGTACACGTCGTCGTCGCTGGGTTTTGCGAGTGGTTTCCTGTTGCTTCTTGGCCGGCACCTGCTTCTGCTCTTCTTGCTCCACCTCATCATCATCATCAACAACAGTGTCGGCAACACTGCTAGCACGTTCATCCTCGCTGTCGGGCTTATGCTGCTCCTGCTCCTCATTCTCCTCTTCTTGCTCATCCCCCGCTGCTTCCAAATTGCTTTCACATACATAAATCTGACTGCTGTGCGAATAGGTGCGCTCAATGACGGCTTTAAGATCACCCGATTTGATATTAAAATCGCGCACGGCACCAAAGTGCAGATAGTTCGCCAGACGATCATTAGTTTTGGCCTTCTTGGACAGCAGTATAATGTGCTTGTTGAAGTTCTCAATGGCCAGTATCACCTTGGGAATGAGACGCGTCTCACGCAGTACCTTAGCACGCTCTGCTTGTGGCTTTCGCTTGGCTGCCGGTTCCTTCGACTGATCGTCCAGAATGTTAAATTCGACATATGAAATCAACTGATAAATGTTTGCTGGCAGCGGTTTGCCCACGTTCTTCAGCAGTTGCTCAAACCTGGCAGAGAAAATAAATGGAATAAATAAGGATTGGTTGATTCATACAGTTGGCAGTTTAACTCACTTAATACTCTTGCCAAGACAAACATCTGCCATGTAACCAACTAGGTAGTGCCTAGCCAGGTTCTTAAGGCAAGTATACAGCTGAATCAGTAGCTTCATAAGCCCATCCATATGGCTGCCAAGAGGAATGCATACGTTTGTTAGTTCCAATAGAGTGCGTGTTATAAGTATCAGTTGAGTGCAAATGGAACCTTCCAATGTCTCTAAGTTACCACGATAGTAGACACGATCCGACTCTGGCACAATGTTGCACTTGTATTTCAAATTGTTGGCTTTGATGATAAAGTATTCCACATCTTCCAGCTGTTTCTGCACCACAGAATACATATACTGCAGACAACTTCCAGTTGTATTCAAATCTAAAGTCTTAAGACCCAAATCCGACTGTTGATTCTCTTGCTCATCATCCTGTGTGCCCAGCACTTTACCCAACTGCCTGGCAATTGAATCAAAGAACGGTCCCGAATGTGTCTTTTGCCGCTGTGTGAACAGAATACGATGGATCACTCCCATTTCTGGATTACGCAGCTCCCACGTTTGACAGAATTCTAGCAGCCAAGTGTAGGAATCAATGGCAGCACGCTCTCCAAACCCAATATGGTCATATAGAAACTCTAGAGCTTCTAGCAGATATACAGGCAGCTTGGCGCCATTTCTGTCCTCGCTAAGCGCCTCTGCAGATTCAGCATTGCTGGCATCCTCTTGCATGTACTTGTCCAGCACACCTTGTAATACATAAGTCACTTCCTTGCTTTTGTTTATAGAGGCCATATCTGTTGGAAGCGAAGAAATGGCCATTAAAAGTGTGGTCATAAACTAATTTTTATGAAACTTCTTACCGAATCCTTTGACAAACTCTTTGAACCGCTTTGCATACGTCTCATGAGCCGTTCGCACGCATTCCATAAAGCATTTGGCTGCTAGAGAAGCGCTCTCCAGATCAAAGTTTCTCCATAGATCGGGCAGTCTTCGAATGCATTGCTCATATACTACTTTAGTTATGTCCGTAAGTAGTTTCAATGTTCTCTTGCTGTAGGAGAGTTGCTTATAGTCTGGCTCTTCACGAATGGCTTTCACTTTTTGGGCGGTAATCTCCAGTACATAACGGACCAGCGGCTCATAGCTTCGCAGTTGATTTGTGTTCTCAGCGGATGCAAAAGGTACATGGTCGCTAAAATAATAGAATATGCACTAAATCAGTGGTGATCTCATTTGTCTATGCGAGTGGTTTGTCGGCGCGAGCAGAATAGTATGCTTAAACCTGAGCACCGATCTCAGAGAGCACAAGGTACATTTCTCTGAGCACGGGTCAGTTCAGTGACACGCCCAGAACCATTTAATTCAATATTGGTACTCACTCGTGTAGGACGTGTAGTAGCTTCTCCAGAATGGCGAGATCCCAAATGTTTTCCGGTTGTATACACATTTGCTTGAGTTTAGCAGTATTTATGCTGACATTGGTATTCACCGTACTATCATTGGTGGATGTTTGCTTGGAATGTTTTTGAGTCTTCTTCGAGGAGTCTGCCAAACTATGGAGACCCTTTAGTAGTTTCTGATGCTGTTTAAACAGCGGCAGAACCTGTCGTATAACATCGTTATTAGGCTTAGAGCATAATATTGAGTGAGAGATTAGCCCCTCAATAAGATTTAATTCCTGCTGAATTCGTGCGCATTTGCCATGTGTAGCTGGAGGAGCCTAAAAGATTTTGGATATTGAATCAGAAATCAATCCAAGTCATAGCATTATTAAAACTTACAGTATCCTCCAGTGGTAATCTGTTGGCTACCAATCTTTGGGTGCAGAGCGTTAGCAGTCGCTGCATCTCACGTACGTCACAGCCTGAAGGAGCACGTTCAAAAATAGTTAGGCAATAAGAGACAAACTGCACCAGGCAGCCCAAGTTATCTTTCAACTCTACTTGCTCTTCCTTAGAGCCAACCAGCTGCTCATAATTGATGGCGAAACGTGTGTCCAGATCATCGCCCACCTCCCCAGCTGGAGGTGTATCAAAAAAGCTTCGTAGATGGAAGTCCACAAACTGTAGTACATGTGGCACAAGCTTGGCATTCAGTTCAACAGCCCGTTGAAGATCTAAGAGGAAAGAAAAGGGAATTAATCTCTGGTCTCTTTAAAAATAGGACTGCTACTTACTCTCATAAAGAGTTCTTCGTATATCCAACTGTTGATCGAAGCAGCTTCGCAAAATTCCAATGATTTCTAGGGTGAGCATATCGAAATTACGCTGTGGATTACTGCGACTACCCAAGGAGCTCTGTGTCATCATGGAGTAGCCAGAGATGTTCTGTTGTGTGCAGAAGCTGCTTGCGTTTTGGGATTGGCGTACTGAATTGCTGTTATTCAGCTGTTTAAGGATCATACAAAAGCCAAAGATGGCCATACGTCGTGTGCGAAGATCTCTAAAGAAATCAAAAAATAAATAGTATTAGTTAATTAGTAACTAAACAAAATCAAACTTACTTGGACATTGCCTTACGAAGCACATCGATCAGAGCATCGCGTACACGATTTGAAAGTTTAAGCAGTGGCAAAATAAAGTTCATCATGCGCATGGACTGCTCGCCCGGTAACTGAAACATAAGAAACCATTTTAAAGTAGACAATTTAAATGTAAGAAAATAGGTGACTTACCCACAGGAAGTCTTCCATTACAGTTATGATAGTGTCCAGACACTCGGAAACTGTGTAAGTATCTGCCACGCTCAGCATTGTTAAACATTCTGTAGGAAATCGAATTAATACTTAAGACTCTATAATTATTTCATCGAATAACTAACCGGAGAACTGATTCTGTTCTTGATCTACAACCATCCACTCGGCAATGCGCTTTATAATGCCTTGGCCAAACATAAATCGTCTTCGTATAAACTTAGTAAGAAATGTTATCGCGAGTGTATTAAGTTTGGGTGAATTGTGCGTCTTAAGCAGCGTAAAAGCCAAGTTTACTAATCCCGGAGTAATTACATCATTGCCATCCTTATTCTGATCAATGAGTACCGAGAAAACCTGAAGAAGATCAACCTGTCGACGTTGTAGTGTATCGCGACACCAAACCGAGTAGTCAGCCAAGGTCCGCTCGTCCTCGTTGTTTTTGATAACGTTGCGCAGAAAGGGCAACAGAATACAGCTTGAGGAGCGAGCTGACTCCGGATCGCGGTTAACAGCGGTCATTGAGATGATTGCGCTGACCATAAAAGGTGTTAGTATAACATCAGGCATGTGGAGAAAGTTCTGAAATCAACTAGAGTTGGTTAACGTTTTAAATCAATGACTAATGCTTACTCTAAGCATTATGGACACGTGCTGTTCGCTTAGCAGGTACATGGTGCAGTAGTTAAGATGGTGCAAGACAGTCTCCTCAGCTTCGCGCAGCTCCTTGTCGGAATAGGCATCTAAAGGGACCCATAAGAGATTACAATAAGAAGAATCAAGCTTGGACTATGTGGCTTACCAATACTATCCAAATCTGTTGAATTGCTGCTCAAATCAGAGAACAAGCGTTTATAGTAGTTTCTATGGAAGTATTTCTCCAAAGCTAGCAGTGGAATGATGAGTTGTGCTGCGCTGTTGCACATTGAGAAGAGCTGGTAACACAAAGCGGGTAGCTCCATAGGCGACAGTTCCTGTAGAGCGCCAGCAAACTTATTCAGCACCGTCACTCGCTCAGTATTACTTAGCTTAAGCATGCTGCAAATCAAGAAATTAGTCGTAACTTCTGGAGAGTCCAACATCTACTTACATGAACATGTCAGCAATGGGCGTGAGAATTGTGGAAGGCCAACGCATAGTGCAGAGATTCCTTACAGTGCTGTCCCTGAGTTCGTTGCCGGCCATGGCAATGCCGTTGATGACAAGACGCGGTTTGGTTGTTAATACTAGGAGTGTCTCTGGCAGCAAATCCTTCCAAGCCACACACTTTGCATCTCCCGCACGCAAATCATCCATGCAGTGTTCCAGTATCCAGTTTAACTCGTCTGCGGAGTAGGTGGACAGATCCTGGTGCAGACGTGTAACCAAATCCACACTCAACTTGTAGCTCATTTCGATGGAACGCAGCCCGTCCAGGAAGCACCGCACACAGGCAAATCGCTTCTCACGCATCTCCACAGTGTTCGCATCGCAGGCCAGCAACAAGTAGTTCCAGAAGTTGATGCAATCTTTCTTCGAAAGCTTAGCATTCAGTGTTGTTGTCAGCTGTATGTATTAAAGTGTTTAATTAAATATTAGTTTAACAAAGAAAATGACGCCACTTACCTCCTTGATGGTGGTTTTCCTTATGAGCTCACGCAGTTCTTCAATTTTGTTTTTTTCACCAAGTTTGCAGACTTTAACATCCAATGTACCAGACATTTTGTCAAATGATCACTTATTGCTATTAAAAAACACAAAAACTTAATTTTAATTTAAAATTTACTTCGCCACACTTTGGCGCTGTTTCAGAGTTGGCGGTGGAATCCCGCAGCTGGTTTACAGAACTCAACTATCGTTATAAGCGATTGCGCTTTGCGCTATTAGCCAACACTGACTGCATTTGATAATATATCGACAGTGTGCTTATCGATATTTTGACTAGTGGCTTATAGCTTTTTGCCAATAATTATTTAGGGCACAGACAATTAGCTATCCTAATTCTAAAAGGCTTATGGGTGTTCCTTAAATGGAGGGAGATTATATACATATTTGTATAGTCTTATGTTAAACCGGGACGACCCCTTCAACATACGACATAGTTAGGGTATTCTTCGATTGTTTATATAAAATATCGATATAAATTTTCCGGGTTGAAGTTCAAATAATAAATCAAGACACTAGACAACGACAACTCAAATTTAGTAAACACTTTGGTTACATTAGTTGATAATTTTAATAAATTGCACAAAATTTTCGTGTACCGTTCCCATACACTTTTTTACATGAAATAATTCGTTGAGCGTACATTAGATTAGTTCCTAACTTAGTTGTCTACAATGAATTCATACTACATTAATCGGTAGTTTCCATCTTAAGCACAAATTTTTCCATTATTGCATTAAGACGTTTGCGTTCCTTTAGTTGCTGCTGCATTAGATCGGAGATCTGAGTTCCCATTGCCAGTAATGCCTCCGTGTTGGCCTCTGTGCGCTGGGCATTTAGTCTAGTCTGTCTGTTCAGGTCACGTAGCTCTTTGGCTATATCCATGAGGACTGTGCTCTCGCCCAGACATGAACCATTAAGATTATCGTGTTCTAACTTTCGTTTTTTGGCTGTGGAATGTTGATGTAGCTGTTGCTCCACCTTAACACCGACATCTCGCACGCTTATTGACTCGGCAGACTCGTCGTCCTCGTCTTCCTCTTCCTGGTCAGCATCTTCATCTAAAAGTAACAATTTATAGCCAGTGCACGAAATAAAAAAATGACGTTTAATACCATTTTCTGATGCATCATCGTCATGGTCAGTTTTGATCTCCTGCAATCGCATATTTGTGTTAGCCTCGCTGCGTGTCTTGGCCTTGGGCTGTGACTCTACCATGACGTCGGCCATTTCGTACAGATCTGTGATGGTGGCCACCGCATCCTCCAGAGGAGTGAGTGTATCCTGATACAAAGAGCTCTTGCCAGTGGCATTTGGTTCCAGTCTGTTGTTTGCTATTTTCTTCCGAATGCAGTTCTTCCAGTCCTTCCATACCTTTTTCCAAAAATCCTAATTAATATTCACCAAGGTTGAATACAGAATTTTTTATTTACTCGCTTCCATTCACCGGCTTCTTTCACTGGCGGGCCTACACTGTTTAATTCCTTGCTTAATCTTTTCCAAGCAGCTTCACTGGCCAATTTGTCGCCTTTGTAGTAGTTTTTTGCTATTATCGGATGCCGTTCCATAAATGCCACGAAAATCGCATCCTGCTGTGCTGTTCTGTGCTTGCCCCTGAAATTTGTTAATACTTAATTAGACCGTTTAATAAATTGATGTATTTTTTATTTACATTCTGAGCGAATATTGATTTTGTTTTTTGAGGTGACAGTTACCCGATAACGCGTGAATATCGATAGTCCATCGATGTGCTTTCGGCGATACTTGAATAAGTATGCAGCCCTTGTAGAGTGCGCGGTAATACATTACATTTCAAATGTTTGAATTAGAAAGCGTGGAAGTGCCTAAGAATTATATTAACTTTAACTTAGTTTTTTTTTAAACTTTACATCGTAGATACTGATTTATTTTTAGAAACATTTTAAAGTCTCCCACCATTTGTAGACCTCTATAAAGCCAAAAGGTATTGATACGATTTTTATTTGCACAATATTGGTAGTGTAGAGTATTATTCACTCAGATCCAACTGGGCCATATCTTATCAGCGATATTAGTATTGTGGACTGATAAGCAGGTTAGCTAGATTACAATTCTTGTCGCAACTCGACATATACTTAGGTGAGGCACCTGTTTGCCCAAATACCCAACCGTCAGTACGAATAGTTTAGCAAGTGGAACAAGGTAAAACGGAAAACTTCTTCGGTTATGAGTTAACTTATAAAATAAAGAGTGTGAATACATATGCCAGAGTTTATCTGAGCAACTTACTGTGAGAAACGATCAACGACTTTAATCCATAAATTATACATTGCTCTTTGTGCGGTTTTAAAAAATAATTAGTTAGTACGTTAAACTTTTAAAAAATTGTCTCCAAGAAACTCTACAAAAAACTGTGAACGCCCCAATTCCAAATTGTGTTAAGTAAAAATTTTAAAAGTTATCTTATCGTGTCGTCTAAAATCGCAGCAGTGTCATGTACATAAGACTGAACATAATGAATGTACTATGTAGTATATATGTATCTAAAAGGGACTATATGCTGCTCTATTACTTACATTCCATAGCAGATTTTAAGTCTTATCATTAATGGCATTTAGTGATATTTATGGTTGTGCAATAGTTTTTTTTGTGCAAAGCACACTAACTAACTTACTAACGGTATTGCCTAGTGTCCGCGCAAATCTATTTACGAAGTGATAACAATTGATAACCGATACAGAATGTACCTGTATTCGTTTATGACATATCAAGGCAGTTTGACTCATGCGCTTACAGCTCTTTTATTATACAAACTTTATTATCATTTGATAAGTCAATGAGTGTTCCATTCATGACATCAGCTTCCGTCTAGCTAAGGAGGGGTTTAATGAGCTTTAGGAAAGCTACTTACAAAAAAAAGTAAAAAAGCTTCTTAGCACTTTGTAAACTCCGTCTTAAAACGGAAGTGACGCACCTTTAGTGGATATTATGGTGCTAATATTAACTTAAGTCGAAGTGGTAGCTTTCGAAAAACAATGCTAACAAAATAAGTAAAGTAGTATACTAGAAAATTAAAGCAAGTTTGTTATTCCACTTTAGGCATAAAGTTCTTCGAGCTTATTTTCTCTGTGTTTTCCGTTGTACTGCTTTTAAACTCTGCTTAACCATTAAAGTTGCCACCTTTTAAACATAATCAGCTGTCTTTTGCAAACCATTGCCACCTTTAGCAAATGATTGATTTCACACACTTAAAAGACGCTCGAAATATTTAAATCGCATGTGCGCCACTATAGCGAACATATAATTTAATCTGCATAATAGAAGCTAGTTTCTTTATTAAAACATTAAAAAAACAGTCGTAGGTGTACAATTACGCACTATTGTGTTTTTTGTGTGGATATTTCTTGGTATTTCAAAATAATTACCTTGATAAGGAAAATGTAAGTCTGACCCAACAAAAAATCGGCGCGTCATAACGACATTAATGAATTTACTCATTTATAAATAATCAGATCTCTTTGGGGTGTAAAGAGTCATCAAAGAGACCAACTAACTGTGTACTAGTTCTTATGTTTGTTTAATGATAAGTGATAACAGAGTTTACACATGCGCGTAAATCAAACACGAATACCTGTTGCTGCGCTGATAGGGAACCCAAAACTGTACACATTCGATACAATGGATAAGGTCTTATCTGTGGGGCGTGGATAGTTTTAAGCCCCATCGATGGTGACTCAACGGCTTGGGTATTTCTTTCTTTTTGGGCCAGGGCCAGTCTGATAAGTCCAAAGAGTGTTGTAACTACAACTGGTCAAGGGGGAATGGGAAACCAATACTAACCTGCCCGAACAAATATTAAATAGAAATCGCTTTTTTAATTTCAGATTCCATTTAACGAAGACAATAACAAACGATACCAAGGAGCAAAGGCATGAGATTTGCAGAACTTAAGGCAGCCGCTGTCTGCGTTTGCCTGGGACTGATCCTGGGACTGATCCTGGTCCTGGAGATCGGGTCGGTGCAGGCACAGGAGAACGCACAGCTGAATATACCCCCCTCGCTGATAGAATGCTACAATACGTCGTACTTCATGAACCGGGATAACCGTCTGCCTGCCAACATGGACACACTGATCTCCCTGATCGAGAAGGTGGAGATGAGCTATGCTGCCAACAGCTACCAGATGGACATAAGACAGATCTCCGTGGCGTTGCTGCATCGGTTCCGTCAGGATGGTATCAAAAGGGCTGCCGGAGTGACGGCCGTCGACGGTGTCATACCGTACAGTCCGACGGGATTCCAGTTCCCCAAAATGCGTATTCTACTCTCCCGCCTGCTGCAGGGCAATGCTAACAACTTCCCAAACAGTTCGCTGACCAGCACCGAGCGTTGCTCTCTTCACTTCATGTTGTCCAGCACCTTCGATACCAGGCAGCGCGGTGACGAGAACACCGTGTGCAGCCAACTTTCTCAGTACCGTGCCCAGCGTTTGCCGCGCGCACTCCAAAAGCAACAGGTTGTCAGCCCGAACTTCATTGGAGACGCAGAGTGGCTGGACGAGAGACCAAAGCGTCGTAGCGCCGGCTCCAACTATGTGCAACTCGGAGAACTAGACTACGATAACGACTGGGCCTATGCGGTGCCCGAGGGCAACAGCCAGTGTCCCGTGGAAGATGGTGTGGTGCGCACTCCTTGGGGCACTGTCTCGGCCGGAGCACTGATTGCGGGAGTAGCCACGGGTCTGCAGCAGCAGACAGTGCTCGTGAATACGCTTCTCTCCCTCGCCACTACTCGTAGTCGTGGTGGTCGCACTCAGTCTCAGACCACAGCGTCCATTGACAATCGTTGGGCAGCCACGCTGGGCGGAGACTTGGCTGAGGTAACATTGGTTCAGGTTCCGGTGTCCCCCAACAATGTGGCATCTGTGGGTGCCACCGGTGGTTGGAACGACACGGTCCTACCCCATTGGTACTTCCTGTCTCAACGCCAAAATCTGGAGGCAACCGATGCTGAGATCCGTGGCGGTCTCGACGGTTTGATTATAGCCAAGAACATCGCAGCATGGAAGACACAGGCTTCAGGGCTGAAGCTATCGCAACTGCTCCGCATGTACTACTCAACCACTGGTGTACTTGGCTCAGGTATTCAGGCCTGCAGTCGCCAGCAGCAGTTCCCCAATGTAGCGCCTATAACGGAAATGCAGAATCAAGTCAGCGCCTTTGCCCAGGTCCTAGATCGCGAGATGCAGCTGCGTGTTACCCTGGAACCAGTGAGCATAGTCAATTTTGCCAACACCGCATCAGCCTCCCTGCTGACCTATGTGCGTAAGTAGACCACATCAATACTCTCGCTGGGAACCACTTTCGGGGCAGTTAGTCTGAGTCACACTCACACATGTTCTACTCTTTGTTCTCCTTGACTTTTTTTCGCGCTCCCACACGCACATTCGGCCTTTCTTCGTATCTCTATCCTCTGCATTTTATTCCGCACAGCACAATCCTTGAACGACGTTGCCTGCTCAGCTACCACAAATCAGGACTTGTCCGACATTATTACCCCCATGACCAACCTGTACATCTTCCTGGACACATCCTGGCAGTATAGCTCCATTGTGGACTACGTGGCGTAAGTTTAAGAAATGTTTATCCATCTCAATTAAATATGTATCATAATAATACCTCCTTCCACAGCTATATCCTCCAACAGCTGAATGTGCATCCCTATGGCAGCACTGTCACAATGCTCTCGGCCATGGATGGCTCCGTTATTGTAAACACTACGAACTTGGTCACTGACATCTATCAGCAGT
The DNA here is from genome assembly GCA_035046005.1 of Drosophila acutilabella. Classification (NCBI taxonomy): domain Eukaryota; kingdom Metazoa; phylum Arthropoda; class Insecta; order Diptera; family Drosophilidae; genus Drosophila; species Drosophila acutilabella. Next base: position 4,629,626 of record JAWNOK010000024.1, on the reverse strand, counting down.
GGAATGTGACCACCCAATCGCAATGTAAGTGTATCAACTAATCCATGTTATAACACAATTTCAAATGCTTTTGTTTACCACAGTTAATCAGGGTTTCAACCTACCCACGGTGCTACGCACGATTCAGAACCTAACGCAGACTCTGCTGAACGGCGAACAGACAAACTCCAGCGTGGGAGGCAAATCTTTGGTGGCTCTAATCATGCCCAACCAGGCCACTGTCAACGATGGCGATAGCAACTATGCGACAACTGAACTACAGTACATTTACGAGCAGATTCCTGATCTGCGTTTTATTTACTACGGCGGTGGTAACATTCAGCGCTTCTCCAACTTTGTGCGTGACACCTCCAGGGACCTTTACTCGCTGACTCCAGGCAGCACCGTGCCGACATCGGCTGGACCTGTGGCCAAGCGCATTGCAAAAAGTGAGTCCAACAATCCGCCCACGAATTTATTCAGTGTCATTAATCCACTTCCACCTCTTTGCAGTTCCTCGTCGTATTATCAATCCACGCTGTGGATCTACGTGGTACACGAACACTTGGGGCACAGATCAGATGTATCAGTATGTTCGTCCGGGTACAGTTAACTTCTATCGCATGGCGCCCAACTACTTCTTTGGCGCAGGCGCTAATCGCGTAGTGACCATCCAATCCCAAAATGGCGGCAGCTTCACCATCTGTTCGTCTCGCACCTATGAATGGCCACAACAGAATTCGACTACTTCGACGCAGACTGGAAGCACGGATCAGAGCTGTGTGCAGATCAGTGGCAATAGCTACTCGTATGATCTGTCGAATGCCTGCAACGGCTACTACACCATCACCCAGTGTCCTCCTCTCTATTTGTCCGTGCAGCCTGGTGCCATTAATACAACGTCTTGTACCCAGGATGCCTGCCAGACTCCTGATCAATGGCGCTACGTTGTGTCCTCGACCAACATGGGTTGCTACAGTGGAGTCGCGGGTCTGGCGGCTAGCGTGTTGACCATTTTATTGGCCCTGCTGTTGCAGCAGTCCGTCCAGTAAGCCACACACTTGGCCACAAACACACACACACTTGTAGTATTAGTTGCAGTCCAATAACAGTGCAGAGTTCAAATTATTATCCACATCCTGTATGTATGTATGCGCCCGTCATTAATTATTATTATACACATTTTTTTATTTAAGTTGTAAGTTCGAGTGCTCAAAGCCGCTAATAAAGTCCTCACTAGAACTACAAAATACTGGGTTTTTAATTTGATCTGTTTCCCTAAGTGGTTCCCGATAGACTGTCTACTATTCCGATTTATTATATATAATATTCCTCACTTTAATTCATTCACAGCCATCATGGACTCATTCAAGCGAGAAGAGTCGTCGGATATATCAAACATGACCACAATAAGGACTCATATCTATGTTTTTGTGGATACTTACTGGCCATATAATTGGGTCGTCGACTACGTCTGGTAAGCTTAGACTGTTCTTATGTGTTCTTAATGTCCATTTGATTCCCTTTCGAAGTTATGTGTTGCAGAATTTAAACATACATCCGTATGCCAGCACCGTGACCCTCTTTGCTGCCTCCGATGCTTCAGTTATAGTCAACACAACCGACTATATAGTCGATGTATATCAGCAATGGAACTTCACCTCCCATTATTGGCGTAAGTACCTTAATACTTGTGAAACTCTTCCTAATTTGTTTAATGTTTAGATCCTCCTGGCTTCAATTTGCCTGCAATTTTAAATACGCTGAGCACTCGAGTGGAGCAACTGCTGGCGCTGGAAGGATCAGAGGATAATCTGGGAGGACACTCACTTGTAGCTCTAATGATACCCAGTCCCACGTCCTATGTAGATGAAAACGACTACGACTACAGTCTGGACTATTTAAAGCGCTTGGAGTACAGTCTACCCAATTTGCATTTCATTTACTACGGCGGTGGAGCTTTGGTTAGATTTCATGACTTTGTAAAGGAGTCTAAGCGGGATCTGTTCCTGTTGAACCTAGACAAGCCGGCGGAGGAGTGTGGAGCCCCTGTCATAAGGCGTATCCGGCAGGGTAAGCGCATCTCCAAACTATTTACAGGGTATTTTCATTAGTTTCTCTTTGTGCAGTGCCGCGTCACATCTGGAATCCACGTTGTTATACCAATGGCGAAGTCAGCCAGGACGACAGCAATTCCCTGGTCCAGTATGGTCGCCTGGGCAGCATTAATTTCTATCGTTTGGATGCGCTATATATGCCAGGAAGACGCAGTATGCGTTACTTGAAGATCTCACCTATAAGCCCAGTTACATTCACGGTCTGTACTTCACGTAGCATTGAGCTACCCTTCCGGAGCTACGGCTCTGCGCTGCGACAGGGCGAGAGCTGCGAGAACACTGCTCTGGGATCATTCAGCTATGACTTAACCGACGCCTGTACCGGGTACGACTTTGAGCCCTGCCCTCCGCTCTTCTTCTCGGTGCAGTCCCAGGGCTTTGGAGAAATTTCCTGCACTCAATCCGCCTGCCAGACCCCAGATGAGGCACAATATGTTATAAGTCTTAATAATCTCGGTTGTAATGCGGCTTCGTCTGACCAATTGCCAGCAGAACTGATACTTTTAACTGCTTTGTATTTTTTTTTAAGCCAATGCACCTGAAAAAGTACAACTAGTAATTTAATTATACATTTATTAAAAGCAACATCATTTGTACATGTAACAATAAACATAAATAAATGTTTGAAAATGGCAGGTTATACAAGACACAATACATTTAATCCTACGTAAGAAGTATTAACTATCTTCTGAGGCTTCAGAGCGTCTCCTTATAGCCTTATCTTCGGATAGCACACCAATGTTTATAACGAATAACTTCTTTTAACAATAAAATGATAAGTCACATTTTTAACAAACATATTCCGATGAGTTAAACCCGCTCAACACGTAAAAAAATTCCCCCAATTGTACCCAAAATAAATGACTTGGGATTATAGATAAGAGGAATATCGGTCTTATCACAAACTGAGAACTTAAAGTTCTTTATCAACTGGGCTATCCCAATGCGTGTTTGCATTTGGCCAAAACGCATCCCAATGCAATTCCTTGGGCCATCTCCGAATGGCAACCACTTGACGGAGTCACGAGCAGCAACTTCCTCAGCTGAGAATCGTTCAGGATCGAATTTTTCGGGGTCAGGGTAGAAATCTTCATCTCGATGGTAAGCAGCGGCAGGTATTATTATTTGTGTTCCCTTCTCTATCACTAAATTTGGATGACCCGGAACTGTGTAATCACTGAGAGCCTTACGTTCCAGCAGTGGCGCAAACGTATATAGCCGTAGGGTTTCTAGGGGATTGATTCAAGGTTACAAATTGATTTCTTTATAAATGCTATTTTACTTACCTGATATAACCTGGTCCAAGTAGTGCATAGCCTTAATACTTTCATAAGTGAATTTTCCATCGTGTTTCTCCAGCACATTTGCAATTTCTTCCCTTAGTTTATCCTGTATATCGGTGTGTTGGGCCAGCTCATAAAGACAGCAGCTCATGGTGGGAGAGGAAGTCTCGAATCCAGCCAAGAAGAAGACAAAAACTTGAGCCGCCAATTCGCCTAAGTTCAAGCCCTTTACTTCTTCACCATTCTCCAAGGTATAGCTGCCCTTCTGCTTCATTTCGATGAGCATTTCCATGAAGTCGTTTCGCTTGATGTTCTCCTTTTCTCTATATGCAATTGTCTCCTCTACCAAATTCATAAAGAACTCGTGTACATCGTCCGGTATAATCCTCATTCGAAGCTTTACTGCTAGTCTCTGAAAACTAAACATGAGGGCCGTGATTATAGTACCGTGGCGCACTTCTACGAAAATCTTGCTTCCCATTTTCCGAAATTGGCTATCGTGAGTGCGGAGAGTATTACATTCAATGCCGAAGGCACAGGTTCCAATGACATCGGTGGTGTAGCGAGCCATTAACTCCTTGATCTCAACAATAGCACCATCCTGTTTAGTTGGAACTTCTTCCAGCATGACCTTAATGAGCTCCTCGGAAACCTTGATCACAGTGGGAAACATGAACTTCATCCTACCAGACGTGAACGTAGGTGTTAGTTTCTGTCTCATGTCCTTCCAGCTCTTACCGTTCAAGTTGAACAAATGTCCAGTCAGTGGATCATCGCGTATGTTGTGAAACTGTTCGCGATCAGTAAAGTTAGCAAAGTCCTTAATCAGAATATTCTTGGCCAAGTCAATGTCCATTATAAAAGCGCTGTGTTTGTGCAAGAAATTGAATCCCACGAATGGAACTTTATTTTTCCGGAATTTGTTGTAATACTCCTGGAAAATTGTGTGTACTGTACGAGTACTACGGAATCCGGTCATATTGCCAAAGAATGGATGTGGTTGCTCTTGAGGTACACCTCGATTCCTCCAATAGTTTGCATTACGATGAATAAAATATACTATTAGCGCAGATACCGCAATGACCAAATAAACGAGGAACAACATTTTTCCAAACAACTTCAATTGAATTCTCAGCACACACTGAATTTTGCCGACACACAACGACTTGCGTTACTTCTAGCTAGACATTCCAGGCAGCTTTAATTGCGTTGTTGCTTTTATAAGAGAGCGTAATTTTAATTGAGTCAGTTTGGTTGAGCGGGCACACTAATAAAAAAAACTGAAAACAATTACGTCATCGGTATTGTTATGTATTTAAACACGTACAACACATACCATTTCAAACCGTTATTTAAAGTTTTTAGAGTGGTGTGTATACAAGTACATACTTTGCTTTTTTTTTACAGTGTAGAGATTTGTTTACATTTACGCTCATAAAATGCTTTTTTGGTTTTACTGTCGGGCGAGATGATTAAAGCTTTGAGAGCTAAGGGAGCTTTGAATACATAGAGTATATGTTCACATATTTGTTGTTTGTTAAAATAACAGCTGTTTTAGGTGCTAGAGGAAATTCAAAGGACTATAGTAGAACATTTCCTTCGTATTATTCCCAACAAAAGTCCACTTTGGGTTATTTAGCAAGCAAAATTAGTAAATATCCTAAGAACAGCCAAAGCACCATCTGTTGTTCACATACGCAAACGATTCTCCCGCAGCTGTCTGTGTAGTGCCCACCATAGCGCCGCTAGCAAACACAAGGTGGCGCTAAACTAATGTAGTGGCGCCAGCTATATGTCATGTGCAATAATAGCAATCAAAACTTCTGCATGAAACTAATCTATTTAACTAATTTAGGTTGCAAAGCTTTATTAAAATTGGGAGACAGCTTAAATATTAAAATTAACAATTTAATTAAATAGGCAATAGCTTGGTGTGCAAATATAGTATCTGAATAAAATGTTTCTAATTTAATTTACAGAATATAGTAATGGCAAGATGACTTGTTTCCCTCCTCAACATAGTCCAACTCCTTTTGAACTCCTTTTGACCGTATTTTTAGAAAAAAAATCAAGAATACCAAAGACAATTAAATAATTCGCTGGTAGTCAGGCCAACGCCTGAGGAGCGGGTTGATACTAGCTGATGCTGCAGGGGAACGGGTAGGATATGTAACCAAAACGGTAGCCGCGAATCGGAGGGAATCCAAATGATACCAAACCGCATGTTGACTTAACGTGCTGTCAACAACGGAGTCGTATCCTGTCTGCACTGATTTGGCATTTTATATTTTCGCACTTTTCGCTTCTTTTTTTCATATTCACACTTTATGCATGAATTAATATTTAATGCAAAAGGTGCCGGGATAATAATAATAACAACAGACATGAAGCACAAAAAAAAGGGAAAGATAGAAAAAGTCGCAACTCACTTTAATTTGGCAAATGTCAGAAAAATGCCAGACTCCTTTGTGGCCAGGGACGACGCGACATCCTGTAGGAGTCGGCGGTCTCTCACTTGTAACATTTTTTAATAATCTAAAAATCTTTTGAATTACACTACCTCCTATAACACCCAAATGCCCGAAAATTTAATGGCAAAACAAAAATTCATCAATTCACATTTGCCTAGGAACAAGAGAACGTTGACAACCCTCGACTTTTGGCAACGCTCCTTTTTTGTGGATTCTTTTTGGTTGCTTCGGCTTCAAACCCAAATTTAAGCACAAAAGCTTCTTTGTGAGCTCAGGGAGGAAAGGGGCTTGGGAATAAAGAGGGAGGCAGTTATTTGTAATCGAAAGCAAACATAAATCTGTATGAATTAAATTGAAGTCTACTAAACTTATAGTTATGACTAGGCCCACACATTACGGGGATCGTTGGGCGGTCGAATGTTGTGTGCCTCGCCAAAAGGATGAATTACATGGTGGTAAACCAGTAACTGAAAGATAAGGTATGATATGTATAGTAAGAGGAGGTAGTAGAAAAGCGACATGCGAAACTCATTTCCACTCATGGAGACATGAAGAAGTGTCGCAAAAAAGACAGTTACGAAAAATACAGTTGTAGTAAATGTTTTCGAAGTGCAAAGAATCTGTGGAGAAAGTTAAGAGCGTATAAGTAATTAAATAATTAACAGTTAAAACAAACTTACGTATATGTCCGAGTTGTAGCATTCCTGCAACACCATCTGAGGCAGTGACAAGTACGTGTTATGAGCAAGTACACTCATAACTGCACCAAAGGCCGCATCGAGTTTTTTCAGGCTTATGAGACTACCCAGTAGGACGGACATGCACAATATTTCCCCCGTGCTGATAAAATGTATGGCCATCATATCGGGCATTGGATGGAATCGCATGCTCACGAACTGCCATATCAAATTGTCTATTTCGCCGATGACCGTGTGTATGGAAATTGAGTACATGACCATGCCAATCAAAGAGTAACCTCTCAGCCACAAGTAGCCCGGTTGTCGCAGTGACTTTGTTGAAATACAGGTCACAAAAGCCAAGAACCAAGAACAGGCTAGCAGCGTGTACAACACATGAATTCTAGGTTTCAGACCCAACGATATAAATGGTAGCACCAGTAAACTAGTGATAGCTACTGGCTTACACCAACCATGCAAAGGGCGATTGATGTCAATCACAGGAATCATATTTGCAAATAGGAAGTAGAAAGGACACTGTAAACAAATTATTAAACTGTCTTTCAGAGAAGAGTTCAAGTAAACTTACTAGTATTGCTACTATGATTCTGTTCTTCTCCTTTACATTCTTCATGCCGTTAACTGTTATCCACCAAATGCGTGTCCTTGACAGGTCGCTGACCTTTACAGATTTGCCCGATATATCCGCTTCACTGGCAATAGATTCATCAAGTGCATTACTATTAATATTTGGTTTCAACCTCTTCGACTGCCGCAATGAATAATAGGATACAATCATTACCAGCACCAGGGCACAAACGAATACGAATACAAAAGTCCAGGCATTCAAGGAGTGCATGTGTGTCCTATCGGTGACCAAATCATGGCGTCCAAACAACTCGTACTTGATTCTTACAACCCACAACAAGTAGATATAGCCCAAGAAAACGAAGCACATACTACACCACAATACAGTGACATTCGCACAATATCCGTTGATGCAGAGTGCCATGATGCCAACCAGAAAGTAGTGGAGTCCGTCTCCCACGACCTTTGCAAACTGCAACGAAGCCTTGTAGCTGTCGTTGTAGGTGCAGTTAAAGAAGAGGGCCACATAGTCGGGCATAAAGATACAAAAACCAAAGTAGAAGAAACTGTATGCAAATGGCGAGACAGGAAACATTTCCATCAAGGTCAGATAGCTCGGCAAGCAACTAAATAAATAGAACACTAAATAAATATACCCTAGGTATAAAGAGTTATTGTACTTACAAGTATTTGAAGATCATGTAGAGCAGGCCGTATAAAAATAGAAGCATAATGCAAACCGGAAAGACGTACCCACTGTTCCAGGGCAGATTCAGTGAACAAAATATGATTTTCAAGTAGTCAATATAGTAAACATAGAACGAGCAGCAGGCGCTATCGGTGACAAAGCGGCACATGACACTACTATTGGGCTGTAGGGCTTCTGGATAGTAGCAGAGGCTCTAAAATACATATAAGTTAATACTGATCAGGTACTACTACAGGTAGCCTCTTCTCACCCCATTCCATAGATTAACAAACGAAACATGACGTCGCGAACGATGCAAGGAGATATTGGCGTCAGGCAAGACTTCTAACTCACTCATACTCATGTGTGTAGTTTTTAAATAAATATAAATTAGTTAAGAGTATTTTGAAAGGTAGCTAAGATTGAGCATGGGATCTAAGCAGACTTTGTTTAAACTGTAAGATCAAGCAAATTGCTCACTTTATATAAGGTGGTAAAATTAGCTAAAATTATAAAAATAGTAGTTAAAGAATTTGATTGTAGTAAAAAAAGAAATCGTAGTGAAAGTATGGAAATAGTAGTAAACATTTTAGTAATAGTAGTAGGAATTTATAAAAATATGAAAATAGTAGTAAAAATTAATGAAATAGTATTAGAACTTGGATTAAATGTTTTGAATTAAGGTTGAGAATAAATAAGAAGTTCTTGGGAATGCACAAAGATGCACTTTTAAAATAAATTTACCCATAAGAATAATACTAAACACATAATTTCATCAATCTTAAGAGCAAATTGCAATTAAAACCAATAAAGGCATCGCCTCTTTCTCTCCGTCATCCCGATTCCTTGTTGCCGAGTGCATTCAGCACCCTAAAAATAACTCATTGCCCTCGGGTGTTGCATATGACAAGCGCTGCATTTGCCCCTATTGAGCTAACAAAGGACCACAGTTCCACATGCAACAGACACAAATTCAGATACAAATTCAGATACACATACACGAACAGTAAATGAAAATGTCATGCAAGCAATTGGCAACTCCACTGACCCCTGTCCATGGGCAGGACAAATGGGAATCCTTGAGTGCAGGCTCGTGTCTGCGCTTCGTTTCGTTTGGTGGTTGCATTCTCTCAAGGGAATGCCAGTGTGAAGCCGCCTTCAGACCCTAGCAAAACAAACCGGTTGGCTACCGGAACAATGGGCGCAGGGGCAGAGTCCTTTATGATCCTTTGTGGGCACGCGCGTAGAACGTAGAGTGTCGAGCGTAGAGCCGGTTCCCAAATGACCTAAGGTCAGTTTTAATGTTGCGGAAAATTGAACAAGGCGAAAGGCGCATTTACAAATTGATCAACTTGCATAATGAGCTTTGAAGCAATCACAAACACGTGAAGGGCAATGGACACAGGATGTTGGCATTGAAGTGGTCAACCGAATACGCGGTTGGTGGTCACTAAACTGAAGCCAATTGCTTGTGTGTTATGTCACAACAAATGCTAAGCAACTGGATAAGTGGACAATGGGCCAGTGGACAAAGGAAACTGGTTCGCTGGACCAATCCGTTGAGGGGTTTCCCTCCCTTTCCTGGAAAGTCAACTAAACAAGCTACAAAAAAGTTGAAGTATCAGTTGCGGAACTCGTAAAGGAATCAACGAGTCGCAAGCGTGGCAGAACCTGCTTAAAAATAGTATAAAAAGCAGTAGCTAAAAAAGTGCGAATAAAAATTTGCAAAAGTGAGTACGATGGCAAAGAGAATGGGAGAAAGGGAATCTGATACCAAGCAAAAATCTCAGAACAAAATTAAATGTAACAAAAATGAAAATAAAATTAAAAACTTTTTATACTCAGCTTTGTTTTTGGTCTCATTATAATACTGTACTACCTTCTTCCACGTTTTGTTTTTGCTTTTTTTGTTTGAATCTTTTTTATTTTGTATTCTGAATTTTACTTAGTTCTCAGCGCTTTCTATTTCAGCGCACATTTTATTTGACGGGCTTTGGTTTAAGTTTGTACTTATTTATTTGCATTTTATCCGTTTTCCAGGCTTGTTGCTAATTAAGCACGTCGAAAACTTTAAATTTTTGTTATTCAGAGTTGGTAGTTTACAGTTTTTGTGGCAGTTCAGAAACCAGCCCATACTTAACTTTTAGACATTGACTAGAGTTAGTTCTTAACCTAAAGAAGATTTATTAAATTCAAAATAATACAAGTATGTTATAGAAAGTTAAGCAAATTTTTACGTAATCATATTATTATCAGTCGGCTTAAAATCTAGCCTGATTTGCATGTCTTTACAAGGCTTACTTTTCCTTTCAGTTTTCCGTCTTCAGTTAATCGTCAGTTGCAAAGTCTCATGGCAAAATTACAAGCACTTACTTAAGCAACTCACTTGCCCCCCATCCCCTACAGCCGCATCTCAAAAGGGAGGCGTGTACTCGCATTGTATCTGCAAGATGTGTCTTGTAACTGACGCGTTAACAACACTCGCACACTCCGACATACACATACGCACATACACAGACTGTTCCCGTCTGGAGTTTACAGAACATCTTTTTTATTTTGTTGGCCCAACAGATTTCAGACAAGTCCCAACCGCGCCAAAAAGTATGCAATGGTTTTTTAATCGAGCGCAACATTTATTGCCACATTACGTATACGTAAACGTAATACAAACTTTACTGGGATGCGAAAAAGTTTATCGTTACCGAGCCGTGTGTTTGCTTTGCGTTTCCCTTACCTTTTTTTTTGCAATTTTCCTTCACTTCTTTTTTTTATATTCTGCTCGAAGTTATTTTACTTGCGATTAACTTATTTCCGTGTGGAAATTTTAAGCATCTTTGCTGAAAAGGAATCAAATACGTTTTAAGGCTTAAAGCGGATTATGTATAGCCATTGAGAATCCATCAGAAATAGTAAGTTTTTCTCAATTATAAAGAGCTTCCTTTAAAGTAGTTTTTCTTTGCCATTCATTGAGGCATCTATTCAAGAAATGTGGCGTGTATCGCATTACGGAGTTGCCTGTCAGCTAAGGACAAACAAACTTAATCAAATCTTTTGGGGCAACCGCAGCCCAACTCAACTCAAGTCAACTCAACTCGACTTGGCTCATAAGAAGACTTGACATCTGACAAATGTTGCCTTAAGATACAGATACTCGAGTCCTTATATGCAGTTGGACAAGTTCTTGCAGGCGTTGCAAGCACAGAAAGGGTGACCACAAGACAGTGCCATGCCTCAACCTGTGGCGAGTTATGTGTGGCATGCACTCAAAAATTGTATCTAAGAAAATATTATTGCTGACTGTGCGTCGGCAGTTGATGAAAGACTAAAACTGAAACTAAAACTAAAACTGGGACGGAGATGGAGATGGAGACGGAGAATGAAAGCTTGAGCCGCATATCAGTGGCCTGACAGCCTGGCAGGACGCATAAGGATATGTGCTGGGACATGGGCTGAACCGCAAATCAAAGTCGTTGCAAAAGTTTTTGGACCCAAGCGTTGGCAACATGTGATAAGTTTATTGTCTTGCCGCATGACGCACACACTCACACTCACACTCCCACACACACAGGAAAGGACACTGGGTCTGGAAAAACGACTTGGCAAGTATCGCATTTCATAACAGAAAGCATATTTCTGTTCTTGTTCTATAAATTAAGTTGTCTCGCCCACAAATATTAATTGCCTAATTAGCATATGCTACTGACATGACCAGCACACAGTTCGCAGGACACAGGACACAGGACATGGGATACAAGACCCTTTTACCAAAAATGAGGACAAAAAACACAATACAAAGTTGACATTGTGTTTGGGATATAATTCAAGTTTTTCTTAAGGTCTGCGAGTCCTGGATCCTGCTCACATGTTGTCAAAAGACACGTGACTTTATTTGACTTGTGGAAACACCTAAAAAGTAAACCTCAAACTCAAATCATACACAGTTGAAGCCAAGAATTGGCTAACTTTTAGAGCTTCCTTAGACCAACATCGGCTTAGATCTCATGCATGATTTGAACAATGTAAGCTCGCCCAGACCGATTCACATCTCGTCATTATCAAACTGGCTGGCATATCCATTAGCGTCCTGTTTTCCCGTTTTGTTCTAATTAAAAAATACACACACTGCAATACAGTGAAATTCGCTGTTGTAATTGAGGGTTGTTATTCATGTTCTGCCTCTAATTGTTTGTCCTTCTTGTTGCTGTTGTTGTTGTTGCCTTTGTTCCTTGTACGTGGAGTTTTTTTCCGGGCATTATCCTTACGAGTAGATGTGTTTTTTCGTCTTCTTCACAATGCTGCAAATGTAGGTTATCGATTTTTGTTGCCTGTCTTAAATTTATGTTTAATAAGCGCACAATTTGAACTGAAACTTTAATTGGAGACACTCGAATTTATCTGATTTGGTTCTTGTATCAATTGCTTAAGCTCCCAAGTTAATAACAATCACTTCATTATTAAACTGTTAGCATAATGTTAATATTTTTTTTGAGTCAAAACTCATGTGGCAAAAAGTTTTTGGCACTCGTCCCAAGGCAGCAAAAGTTTTTGCAAATATGTTGCTTGGTTCCTTTGGAGCGTATAAATTTTTTCATGGCTTGGAGTGCACTTACAACAATTTCATTAACTGCAAACGAAGCACAAGTGCCCCAAGATGAGGCACGCGTTTTAATTGCAGACAAAGTCCATTGGAGTAGGAGTCGTAGGAGTTGGAGGAGTTGGTGTAGTAGTAGGAGTCGGTTGCATGCACCCAAGGAAACCGCAAGATAACAATCCATTAACTTTTTGCCACTCAACTTGAACGAAACTACGAGGCATGCCCTACGGACTCCTGCTCCAAACTTGAGGCACCTAAGGCAGTTGCTTTGCATATTAAATGGGTATTCTTTTTTCAGCTTCTTTCATTTTTTTTTGGTGCAGCTGCTGCTTCGGCTCTTCATCAACCGTCAACAGCAGAGGCAGCAGCAGCGGCAGCTACAAAAAATCAAGAACAATAACACAGTTAGCCGTGCAAATTATGAAGGATAAGGATAAGGACACGAGCATTATTTCCTCACAGAGTTCACATTCAAATTTTGTTTTGGTTTGCTTATTTTTAACCACTCGAAGCACAGGCAAGTTTTTCCACTTTTTGAGTTTTTAAATGCATTTTTATTTTCTGCTAGCTTTTTTTTTTGGTATCTTCAAAGTCTCGACTGCGACTGCGACTGATTTGCTTTAAGAGCAGTTAAAGACGTTTAAATTGGAAATTGAGTAAGTAAAATACGAAATTACAGGGTGTCTTTGAATTTTCCACAACAACATCTTGTTAATTTCCATGAAGCATCAATTGCTTACATCTTTTAGACAGTTTATCTATCGAATTTCACGCTCTTATCGCACGTTTCATCTGACAGACATGCACGCCACTAATTTTTGTCTCAACTTTAACCCCGTGTTATCATTCAGCTGCTGTGCTTAGCATCTCTTAGAATATGCATTTCGATAGCGGGATTACAACCCCAATAACCCTTTCGGGCATATTCAAATTATTAGTTATAGGCAAACAGCTGTTCGGTGTGTTTGCACCTAGGATAAAGTTGGGAGAGGAGAATTCAAAAGGATCGTTGAATATTGTAATAAGCAACGCGATCCTCTTCGAGGATAATAGAATGCCAGGCATATGCAAATGTCCCCCATTCACTCTGATCTACCGAGCTCGACAGGATGCTGTGTGCGTGCCTGGAAATATAAATTGAATTGAAGTAGAACGAGTTTAAATTTGAGGCATGAAAAGGGTTTGCCATTCAAATGTTCGATAAAGCGATAAGGTTGTAATAAAACTTTCGACACACACACACACATGTGCTTGACCACAGGAGATTAGTACGTGTGTGAGATGTGAGGGTCCAAGAACAAGAGACCAAAACACTTTTGACTTTCCAGTTGGGCGTGATTAATGAAGTGTTGACCAAATCAAAATTAATGCCAAACTTTTGCTTCGACGATAAGAAAACTGACCAAAGTCATGACTTGGGCAGCATGTGTAGAATGGGTTAAAGGAGAGTGGCGGGAAGGGGACAGGGAGTTGCACAACATGTGCTAAGTGGCATGTGGTCAAAATGGGATTCGGACTTCTTCCTGGTCAAGAATAGTTTCAATTTACGCCTTATGAGCAAACATTCATCAAATGTGTTTTTTTGGGAAAATGTCAAAAATACACACACACACACATTCACACACTCTAAAGTTGTTGTGCAGCTGTTAGTGCAACCCTTTTCCAGGACGAAATGGGTTAACTGTCCGGTTGCCAGATCTAGAGTTGAGTGTCCGGTTTTGGAATAATTAATCACAGGTTCACATGCGATTTGTAAAGTTAATTGCCGTGGCGAAAGCGCACATCGAGAAGGGTTTTCCCTCTGAATTTTCCTCACTTCTGTGTGTCCAATTGAGTGCTCTGTGTGTGGGGGTGTGTGAGTAGTGTGTGTTTGTGTGTACGAGGGTGTGAGCTTAAGTGCTCTGCATGTCTTCAATTACTGACAGTTTAGCACATATTCCAATCGTCTGACCAGCACGACTGTTCTGCTTACACATTTAATATTTATGTCCTTAAAAATCGCTTTACTTCAACTCCTGTGCCAACTTCTAGCCATTATAACTATCTATAGCATCGTGGAATTGACTGCAATGTTTGTTGACACTGTCTTTGCTCAGTCTGTGCTAGTCAGTGACTCCGTGTGCTTTGAAGTGTTTTTAACTGCAAAAATGTCATGAAAAATTCATGCCAGGCACCGCATCAAGGTGCTAAGAAGTCAGCACAAACAAGGACAGCACACAGGACGCACAATTATTGGCTGGGGGTCCTTAAGCTAGCACATACAAAATGCAACAGTTTGTGGAAAAAGTGTTTAAAGAAAATGTAGTAAGTAACTTATATGTAAATAAATTTTAAATATTTCTTAGACTAAAAATATCTTATATTACATAATGTTTATGCTTATGTTTTAGAGCTGAAATTTGTCTTGTTACTCGAAGATATATTTTATTAAGGGATTTATAGAGTATCTAAAGATATATAAGTTATTTTACTCACCAAATGACTTTTTAATGCATATTCTTTGCACACAAATCGAAGCATTTGAGCCCATTTAAATATTTTAAAATCTAATATCAAATATACAAATACAACACATAAATCAAATTTCAATTTCGTAAACCTTTCCCAACAATTCTTGAAGCAAAAATTTAAAGTGGCCCCACAAAACAAACGGACAAAGTTGAGAAGTCATTTATTGATTTTATTACTTTGCTAAACTTTGCCAACTATTCAAAGGGAGTGAGACAGGATGGTGGAGAGAAGGGGCGGTAGTGTGAATAGCAAACCGAAAATAACAACAGAGACAAGAGACAAAGGCACATGCCGAAAGGCATGACACTCAAAACATGTGTGGGAATTAGTTTTCACTTTTAATTTGATTTGGAAAATAGTTTAGCCCTGTAGTTTAGTTCAAGTGTGAGTTACTTTTGGGTTTTGATAGCAGTGTCACCAAAGCCCCAAGGAATTGATTTTGTTTCTCTGTTATTATTTAAAGAATATTATAATGTTTCTAAAATACTGAATGCAATAAAATTGTATAGTAAAAACCATAATTTATGGAGTAAAGAACATAACACCTCCAACTACTCGTAAATGGTGCTCATATATTACTTTGATCGTAAAACCACTGAGTATATTGTTATTTAATTTAGAACACTTACGCACGATAATAGTATAATTAGAATAATTACCAAATTTTTGCTCATTAAAGTTGAACTTTTATGGGAAAACTCGTCGGAGCACGCGAACTGGACTCATGCAGGCATAAATAAAATAAAAATTGAATAGAAACACAAAAAACAAAAAAATTCACACGAATGTTCATAAAATAATCAAAAATATTGTTTACCAACTGTCCAGCTGGGCGTAGGGCGTACACGTTAGGCAAGGGAGGCCAGAGGTCAGGCGTTAACAGTGGCTACAAGAATACGCCGCCCACACGCGACAATTGACCCTTTTGTTAATTAAATTTCAAACAATGAAAGGACATTACGTGTATATGTGTGTGCCTGGGGTCTGTGTGTGTGTGTGTGTATCATGATATGCAAACAAGAATGAAACTGTTTGCTTAGCTAATAGGTAATTGGGAAAGTATCGCTCGTCCATGTAGATACATCAGTTCAGATAGTGTCAAGGTAAATTTTGGACATTTTGGAACAACCCAAAATTGCCCTTAAATTTTGTACACTATTTTTGGGTTCAACAAAAAAAAGAAAGGGTTGATGTTGACAGGCGAGCTGTTAGACCCTGAACGCCCATACATAGAGTAGGAGAGCCTGCATATGATGTTTATTTAGTGGGGTCGATTAGTCCACATAAATTATTAACGCGCATTCTCGATGTGCATGTAGTTTATTAGCACTTGAGACTGAAGACTCGAGACTTGAGAAATGTGACTGTGTTTGTTGTGCGTGCTGTGTGTTGTGTGTCCTTTCTGTGTCCTTTGCATGTTGTGTCTGTTGGAAAATTACTCACTCTCTCGAAGCTCTATATGTATATTAGTTGTGTTTGTCTTATTCTATTAATTTACATACGACACGCATTCTCGCACCAAAAGGATTCACCATTCCCCTTCTCTCTCTCCTTTAGCTGAACTCTGAACTTTATGAAATATGCGTGTATCCAAATGATCAATTAGTAAGCTATAATAACGCTTGGTCTAATACAGCTAATGGCTTGTTAGTTCAAACTCATTACAGAATATTTCCCAAACTGAATTTGCATAGATAAAAAATATTGTACATATAAACTAAGCACCAAAAGTCAATAAAAATGAAATAATATTATCAGATAATTTCTTTTGGCCAGAAATGATATCAACGCCTTGTCAGAGCTCGCTTTAATGTGGATTGTGGGCGTAC
The DNA here is from genome assembly GCA_035046005.1 of Drosophila acutilabella. NCBI lineage: Eukaryota > Metazoa > Arthropoda > Insecta > Diptera > Drosophilidae > Drosophila > Drosophila acutilabella. The sequence goes on along the minus strand of JAWNOK010000024.1, from coordinate 4,612,889 downwards.
AGAGACCGCACCAAGGACCCAAATCAAATCAGTGGCCAAAGGAACGGAAAATAAAATGCAAACGACGAAGGACATTTCCCAAGTAACGGGAATGAAACTGGAGTTTTTCCAGCAGGAAACTGGACACTGTGAAACTGTGTGTACTGCCATTGCTGCTGCTTGTCAATAATTCAAGTTATCACCGGCGGATATTAGAATGGAAAACCCAAAGGACAACACATCCGGTGCCGTAAGCGGGCATCAATAAAAACACATTTGAAAGACGCTTCCCCACAATCCCCCCCTTAGCGTCACTGGCAATCTATTGAGAAGGTGTTCATGTTTATCAGCAAGAGGTTGGAGCGGGATGTGTCCACTTTGGCAGCATCTCGAGCAACACTTTTGAAGTGAAAACCTCGCGCGCTTCAAGTGAAAAACTTTTACAGTTGTCCTGTACGGGTATTCTAGATTTGTTTGTGGATTTTTTTGAGGGTTGTCTAACGCTTTGAACTTTCCATTTGACTCTAGCATCTTCTAGTTTGTCAACCCTCCAACGCCTTAGACTTGGCTCTTTATTCAAATTTGTAAAAAACCATAAAAAAGCAAAACAAATTCACCCAAACCAACAACCCTCCAAGTGGCTGACTTTCAACCAAGCACGATAACAAAAAATAAAGATGGAAAAGTGCTAACCTAGCAAGTATTTATATTTACTTTCGTTCAGTTCGATCTGTGTTTGAGTTTTGTTATTGTAGCTGCTTCGTTGTCCTGTTTGAAGCATCCTTTAAAGTGACAAGCAGCTTGTCAATATTATTTTTTCCTAACCTCCTTTTCAGGCAGCAGTTTTTCTACAAGTTTAAAATTTTGAAATGCATATAATTGCCATTGCATGAAATTATCTCATGGAAGTCGAAAGTTTAAAAAGAAATCATTGTTTAATTTAAAATCATGAGTCAGCTTTCTCGACAAAAATCTTATGCGACTCTAAATATTTAAGTTTTATATACTTTCGGTGGTTAAGAATCACATTAAACAGAAATTGCAACGAGACGACATGATGTGCCAATTAATAATATGCTAAATGTACTTATTTAATGGTTTCTGGCCATACAACTGGCAATTGCTGGCAATAATACGAGAACATATAAACAAGGTACTGGCAACCAAGAGCGAATTACTGTCTGAGTATCAGGGCGAATCAGTCAAAGGTCGTTAATTTTTAAAATGAGCGTATAAATTTCTGAACAATCAAATAAAGCGAAATAGCCAGGGACATGGCATAAAATTCTGTATAAAATATGAATGGTAAACTGAACCAAATTGCCCATTTGTAAAATATACGCAGAGTAAATGTGGATCGAAAGTGTTGGACTATGGCGTCAGTTGGTTAAGGGGTAACTCCACCGCCAACCCTTCTGGCCGGCAAACACCCTCAGACTCATATGCCTAACATACTTCCCCAATTTGTTTTAAACAAAATGCTATGCCATTTTCCATTTTCATCCGACTGCGGGGGTTGCCCAACAGCCCAGCAGCACAGCGACTGGAAGTCTGCATCCGCTGATGCAGGCAGTTCATGTGAAGAATCAGATGGCTAAATCTACGCCATTTTTATTCACGTTCCATAAATTTGATGTCAAGTATATATAAATCAAGCAACTCCCCTTCCCGAGTACTCCCAAGACAAACCACTATATATTTTGTTTGCTTCGCTGAAGTTTTGTTTATTTGCTTTTCCGTTTTACAAGTATTCTCCATTAAGATAGCAATTTCTCAATATAGGAGCTAACAAATTATTGCTACAGAAAACTTAAACACGAAAAAACAAAATGGAACTAGATCAACCAGTTTCAAGAACCAGAAAAGCAGTCCACAGCTATCTAACAGTTTGTCACCTCTATTAAGGCCATTAGTTTCGAGTGAAATATGAAATATTCGAGATCGGAAAGCTAACAACATGATGAACCCTTAAAGCCAACTTTAAACTTTACTTGACTAAAGTAAAAGGTTTTAAAAGTTTTAAATTTATATGCAAAACGTGTGTGGGGAAAACTGCTATAAAAATTGCAGAAACTCGTATGAACTGCCAGTTGTCAGCATTGCGAAGTGGCAATATCACTGATCTTGAAATGGCGCGATTGGGTGTAAGTTCTTAGCCAGTTTACTTGATTCTTGGCTAGTTAACTTGATATCTTTTTTAATCTTTGCAGTTGATAATCTTCTCGTTGGTGTTACTCTTTGGAAGCAGTGTGGCTTTAATTAGTGAGGCCGTTGTAGCCTCCTTACTTCTACTGAATACCCTGCTTGGTACCAGCAATGTTGAAGTAGCTGTTGCCGCCGCTATAGGAGAGGCATCCTCTTTGGCTAACAAAGCAGGGTATATATCGACCGATTTCCACCCAGCGTTTTACCCAGGCCCGCTACAGCCACCACCCCTGCCACCAGGCTTTCAATGTGCAATTCCTCCATGTATTATCCCGAGTGATGACCATAAACTTCTAGATATACCTGATCCTGCTGTTGACGCGCCAGTTGATGATGCACCGCCTTCTGAAGCACCTTCTTTACCAGTGGAAAGTCGCAGAAGGAGAAGAAGGAGACAATTGGAAAATGATTCGAAAGACAGTGCATGGACACTACCAAGTAGATCCCAGCTTTTGCCTTTGCTGAATTCCGAGGTGGCCAAAGCTGTTCCGGTTAATGACAAGTCATTGCAAGACTTGCAAGAAGAAATTTTTGATAATTTTCATACAATAGCCCATGACATGGCCAGTGAACTAAGTATTCTCCTGGGTCTACCTCCACATACGGTTGAAGCAGTCGCAACCCATGAAGAAGATGCACCCAGTTTTCCAAAGGTTCTGGAAACTGTCGCCAAACGTTTCCATGCTCCAAAACTTTTGCTAGCTGGATTGCATTCGCTTATTGAGAGAGCTGATTATTTCGAAGACAATTATGATTTAGAGGATGATTTGAATGATAAAATTGAACCTCCCAAAAAGTCACCAAGCCGTTACTAATTTGAAAAAATTGGCTCGGAGGTCAGGCCTTAAATTGAGTCAATTCAAACTGACTGGCAAACTTTTGAATATTTAAATGTAATCAAATGTAAATTTGTTTAATTATTGTTTGGGTCACTTTTAAAATAAACTTTTAAAACATAAAAATCACAGCTCTCTTAAAATTTATTTAAGTATTTGAAGTGTTGCTGCTACTAGCTAAGAACCAGTTATAAATCCCCAAAATAATGCTGTTAGAGAAAAAAGTGTGACTTAAATGACTGTTAAAAATAATGATAAGTTGTTGCTATTGATCAGTAATGAAAGTGGAACTTTAATATTTTCTAAAATAAATACTTTCAAAGTAAATATTTAAATAGTTTCTTAAGGTTTTGCACCTGCCTTCATATGAAATGGAATCTGAATAAGTTTCCTCATTATTCAAATATAATTCATATTTTCAAGAAGGATGAACTGTTATCACCTCAAGTTTATTACTAAACTTAAAGTATGTACTTATTTGCATTGAAATTATTGCCAATATTTGTAAAATGCGAAATTGGCTTTAAAAAGTGTGATTCTTTTAAATAGAACAGCAGTTCTGAGAGCTGTTTGAGCAAATCGAGTCGAGTTTTGGAATGTCACGATGTACAGTAAGATTTATTTCTGTTTTTGTTTTAAAATTGGATATATAATTTAATAGTTTAATATCCAACAGATATTTTTCCTGGCACTGGCACTGATCTGTGGCATGTCTCAGGCTGGAATTAGAGATTGGCTTGACAAGGCCGATGACGTAGTGAGAGCGTTAGAGAGGTTTTCCCTTTTCCCATCTCGAGTATTATATACAATTCTGGGTACGCGGCGAAGATACGAAGCGCCATTAAAACGCATAACTGCTGAATCTTCAGATAGTAGTGATCTGATAACAATTATTAGAAGTCCACATTCGCCGATGGATATATCTAATCTACGATATCATGATGAAAACGCCCATGGGAACGGTCTGCAACTTTTCCCAGTTAAAGGAATATTGGGAAGAATTGGCAACAAAATTACCAATAGACTGGACAAAGTGCAAGAGGGAATCTCTCTCAGAACTGGAAATGTGGCCGATAAACTGACCAGCAAAGCATCCGAGAGACTGGACGCAGTGGGAGAGAAAGTGTCCGAAAAAATAGCCGAGGGACTATCGAATAGTATTGATGGGATATCTAATAAAGTAATGAGTGGAGTGGGTGGTGGACTAATTGGCAACCGACTTGGCGGAATTTTTGGCGGTAAGAAAAGTAATAACGATTACAACGATATATATGACTCGGGACCAGAACCACGAACCAAGGATATAAATACAAGTACAAGGCCACCTACAATTACAAATCGGCAGAGTAACGATGACAACAATCAGGGTGTGTTGGGCAAATCCTGGAATGCTTTAAGTAAATTGTTCAATTAAATTTACTTGAAAACGGCATGGAAAACTGGGGAACTGACTGAACGGTGGACTCCAAACTGACCACATCTACCAAAATGAGTGTAAAGCTTGTAAGATTTATTGATCTTGGATTGTAAAATTATTTTTAAATAAAATAGAAACATAAAACAGATTTGAGTATTTATTAAATAGAAATTGGTCAATTAACATTATTTTTAGAAAAAATACTATTAAAAATATAGTCAATTTATTAAGTTATGTGTTATGTAAAATTTTATTTATAAATAATAGTTGTCAAAGCCGAAGGAGTTGAAACTCTCAATTCAAAGCGAACTTTTTCTTCGAGCTTAATAGCTTAATTTTATGCTTGAGAAGTGTAAATTAAGAACAATTTTAATACAAATTAAAAATTTTGTGAGAATTTAAACGCAGTCAATGTATATAATGCACTCAGTTCATTTAGTGATATCGTTGTTTGAATATTTTCTAAAATGTTACGACTCTGGGTATGTCTAGATTTTTATCTGAAGGATTTGAAATTATTTTCTATTTGTTTATTTAACAGATTCTTGTCCTATCGCTGGCTCTGCTCACTGGCAGCACTTATGGTAGTCTTGCATTCTGGCTTGGACCCCTGCTTAATCGTCCTCCACCAGTAATACCTCCACCAGTAATACCTCCACCGGCTGCACCGATTATTATAGCTACTCCACCTAATGGTGGAAATGGTGGAGGTGGTGTAAGGTGTGGCGGAAATCCAGGATTTATTCCTGGTGGAGGTGGAAACCCTGAATTTGGCATTGATGGAGGTACAAATCCTCCATTTGGTGATGGTTTAAACGGATTTCTTGGATTGTTTGGTGGTGGACAAGAGGGTTCCCCATGCGGTTTTACTATTTAGAAAAGTTTTTATATTTTTTAAAATAATCAAAAGGCCTACAAATTGTACATTAAAATAAAAGAATTTGTTAATATATGATATGAACACATTGAGTTGTAATAAATACTTTAAATTGTCTTAATGATTTCCAAATAAACACCTTTAGTAACCAATTATTCAAAGATTTCTTAGTGCAGAAAACAGTATATAATATATTGCATTTATTATAGAAATTTTTATTGTTCCAGTTCAACACTCAATTGACCGTTTGTTTTATGTACTACCATGGCATAATGGTATAATTAACTAATTTGCATAATTTTCATTAAAGTTGTAATTATTCCTAAGATCGTAAAATCAGTCGCCTTAAATATTGCCGTCTTTCGATCTTGTGCATTCATAGTTCAAATGATTTCAACCATGTTACGACTCTGGGTAAGTTATCGAAATCATTTTAAGGATCTAAAAAATATTAAATCTTTATATATATTTTTTTTAAACAGATTCTTGTCCTATCGCTGGCTCTGCTCACAGGTAGTGCTTATGGTAGTCTTACCTTTTGGCTTGGCTCTCTTATTCCTCCAGCAGCTATTCCAGTACCTGTTCCAGCGCCTCCACCAATTGTTATTACTGGTGGCGGAGGCTGTGCTCCTACATGTGGTTAAGTTATCTGCAAAGCTCTTGATACTTTATAAAATGTCATAATACATTTTAAATTGGTTTATCAAATAATTTGATTTTTATTTGACAACTATCATAAGTTGGTATTTTGTATGATTTCCAAATAAAAGTCTTTCACATTTCGTAATCTTTGCATCTTTTATTTTATAGCTGTCAACATTTTCATTTACTTTCGGAAGTCAAATGTTAATTTTTTAATTTTAGAAAATTTACATCGACTCTTTAGTTAGTAACTTAATTAAGAAGTATGCCATATTCCAGTTCTAATTCTAATTTACTAAGATTACATATAAATTCGCTTTATATACTGAAATTTGAGTTTCTATGCCTTTAGTAGTCAAAAGTATTTCAGCCATGATACGTCTCTCTGTAAGTAATACAAACGATCTCATGGATCTGCACTTATTTATTTACTGATTAACAGATTCTGGTTCTTATACTGTCCCTGCTAACTGGCAGCGCCTATGGTAGTTTGGCATTTTGGATGGGCTTATTGGGATACCCTCAAGCTCCAGCACCTGTACCTGTTCAACCCCCAAGTGCTCCTATTGTGGTAATTACTGATTTTGGAGGCGGTGTTGGAGGACTTACTTTAGGTGGCTTTCGTGGTAATGATTTTTGGTTGGGTAACTATGATGGTAATACTGGCTATGAAGGTACCTATTCCCCCTACGATGAATATGATTAAAATACAAAATATACTTTTATTAATGCATTGCTGATGTTTGTATATATTTAAATAAAAAATTAATGGAAAATGTTTAATGGTTTGTTTTATTTATTGACTCCTGAAACTGCAATCTCAACTAATGAGAATGTATATTCTAATTAATCAACCTTTTAAAGGATATTGCTCTGGTGGTAACGAATATAATGTTCCTTGATATCTGGGGTGCTAATTTCAGATATTGGACTTTAAAATGTTTTAAGAATAAAAAACAAATACAAAAGCTAATATCTTAGACTATGTTAATTTCGTCAAACAAAAGTTTTTACAATTCCAATCTCGATTCTAATTACCCTGAGGTCATAAGTTCATCCGCCTTAAATAGTTAACTACTTTTCTGTACAGTTTCAGTTGTCAAAAGCATTTCAGCAATGAAACGACTCTTGGTAGGTAAAGATCTTTAGAATAAGCTTTTTATTATTGTTATGTTCAGATGTTTTTTTTTGGTAAAACAGATACTTGTCCTATTAGTGGCTCTGTTTACTGACAGTACTAGGTAGTCTTTCATTTTGGTTGCCTGCACCTCCATCACAAGTGATTGCTTCTACGCCTCCTTCTGCTACAACTGGCGGTGGATATGGTCCAGTTGGATATATTCAAGGTGGTGGTGCTGGCGTTACGGAAATTTCAATGAATACTGCGCTTAAGACAGTTTTTGTCGCTAATAAAATACCAAGTAATCTATAATTATTGCGGTTTCCCAACTTGTAATGGAGGTTTCGATCTATTTGTCATTTATAAAAGTATTGTTTCAATCGTCGACTGTTGTATTATATAAACTAAACGCTTAACGCGAGTAATAACATTTTAAAAAGCTAGTACCAAAATTTACATGTAAAAAACATTTTAAAATTTAATCCGATGGCAGGATAAGAAAGGAACGCTGTGGAATACAAAATAAAATATGCTAAATTATGCATAAAATTATATGAAACGCAATAGAAATTGGCCAGATTATGGCGTCAGTTGTGGCAAATGCGTAAAGGGTTTAACTATAAGTTTCAGATATTCATATTTCAGATGCGTTTGCCAACAAAAACAACAACAATTGCTCCCCATTGACCCGCTGCCTGCTGATAAAACCCATCATATTCATTATGAGCACTTTGAATGGCCTACAACAATGAGGCTTCACTGTTGGATGGAAGGAAAAGGCTTTAGTTGCCAGCTTGAATGCGTAATGATGGCTTGACGGTATCCTCTTCCCTTCTCCCCTTTTCCCTCTAGGCAACAATGTCCCCTCTCCGCTGTTAGTGCTGCTTTGGCTGATAAGATGACACAAAATGTAAAAATTGACACATAAAATGTAAGTTGCCTGCCGTTCGCCATTTTACTCTGCCACAAACCGCCAACACGCGCCATCATCGCCCCACTGTATCTCCGCTTTGCTCCACACCCACACCGCTCTCTCTTCTCCTTTTCTCTCACCCATTCGTTTACTGCTGTCTCTCGCTGTGTGTGTGTTTTCGCACAGCTTTGTTCACCCACTTCGTTAGCTATGTAAATGACTTTGTTTGTCTTTCGCTGTTGTCCTTTTTCGCTACTGCTCTGCCCAGATAATTCTGTCGACAAGCTGGCAACGCTGTTATCGCACACACACAAACACACACATATACGACTCACGCATGTTGACGCAGCTCGCGTAGGCACAGATTTTTAACCCTTTGGCCAAAACGCCACCCCAAAAATCGAAAGGATTCGTTGTCCCTTATTTACTTTCTATATACACTCGCACACACAGACACACACACACACACATACGCAAAAAGGGGAAATTTTCACGCACATCACGCATGAAAGTCGCGTTTTCGTTCTGTACATAATTCCATAGCTTTTTGCTTGTGTGTGTGTATTTTCCCTTGTATGTATCCTTTCGATTTTCATCGGGTATCCTTCAGTTATGTCGCCTTTTCTTTTTTTTTTGGGGAAGAAGCGATTTCGCGTCACAGATATTTTTATGAAAAATTGTTAAAATTTTTTGGGCTAACAAATTACGCGTCATCTGCCAGGAAAACGCCTTACCGCGTACCGTTAGCTCATCCATATGCAGGACTAGGCATACTTGGGGCTGCACGATAAGTTTTATTAATGGGTAGCTTATAGATTATGCTTCTAATTCACCAACGCTTAGAATAAATTTTGCTGCAAGCTTTTAAATATATTTCTGTTAAGCTTTAAGGGTTACAGAGTGGAGTATATTGAAACTATGGTTTTAGATACCACAAATTTTATTCTATATAATTTTCATTTTTATTTTCCTTAAATAAGCGCAGATCCCCAAGTAATTAATGAGAAACTGTTCGCCTTTGTCAAAGATGTATGTACAACATACGGACTGTTGTGATCCCAGTCCATAAGATGCTCAAAGCGAAATGTAAAAATTTAAAAGAAATTATACCCCAAGGACAATGTCTCTGTTGCTCTGTACTCTGTCCACTGTCCTCTGTCCTCTGCGCGAAGATATTTTCTTGTATTTTTCTAAATTCTGCTTTGATTAACTTTCGTCGCTCGGTCCGCTTCGTTTGCTTCGCTTCAGTCTCCAGCGACGACCATGTTTTTAATTACTTTTGGGGGTAGTTTTGAAAATTCTGTGCATTTTCCTTTCACTTGCCAGACACATTTTTCTGTTGCTCATAAAAAAAAAATTCTTGGAAAGCTCTAAACAGTTTGAAAGCAAATTGAACTTTAAGCAAGCAAATCTCTTGAAATTTATTTAGAAGTAGACTTTGACTACTTCTTTTCCATATGCTTAGCCAATAATCTGGTGTGGTAATCAATTTATTAGTTAAAGTAGTATCTTAGGTAAGAGTGCGAGCAAGTAGAAATAAATATCTTTATTTTTCGACTCTCTTTTGACCGTTTGAACGGTTGCCTTAGGTGGTAAATGTTATTCAATTACAATTTTCCATCAATTTCCGTATAACAAAAAAAAAGCACGTAACATAATCCTGTGCTGGGAATATGTGCTGTATTGCCCAAGGGTTCGTTTTGCCACGGATCTAACCACTTGACCATGACACTTCAAAAATCTTTTTTTTCATGTTTATTTTTTTTCAGCTGACCACATGAAACCGGAAATAACATAATTGACCTCAGGGAACAACACTGAGCACACGGCAAACAAGCAAACAAGCAAACAAAAAAAAGGTATCATTGCAAATCGCATCAACTGACCGATGTGGAACTTAAGTGATTTGTATCTGCATCTGTTGCGCCGGACAACAGAACAGCCACAATAAGGGTCGGCATCGGAATCGGAGTCGGGGTCAGAGTCGGGGTCGCCGTTGGTCAGTTGCGTGCCTCTTCCCACTGCATTGCGCCCTGTTGAGTTCCCCTTGTTTGTGTTTGCTTTGCTGTCCGTCTGTCCGACTGACCAGTCTGGTCCGACTGTCCAGTTGGGTCAGTCGGTCATTGTTGTTGTTGTTATTGTCGTTGTCATGTCTTCGTGTCGCGTGTGTGTGTTTTTTTCTGTTGTGTGTTGTGTGTAAACAAATCAATTACTGACACTAAATGCATTTTATTTATGCACACTCAAATTTGAATTTTAAATTAGCCGCCTGTCGGCTTTTTATGGTCAGCTTTGTTCACACCTCTTTCAGCTGGAGTCTTCCCCGCCCCTTACCAAGGGGTCAATGTGTTTAACGGCAATTTAAGTGGACTTTAAATAGCATTAACAACATAATTGGCCCATTGTCTGATTGTGGAAAATCAAAGGGAAGTTTTATCTAAAACGTTTCTTTCTATTGCTTACCCTACTGATAATAGGGAACTATTGTTAAAAACCGATTGGGAATAGTTTTTAAATGGCTTAAAATATAAAATAGTTTTTAAATTAGCCATTTGAAATGCCTTTTGTAAAGTCGTTAGCCATTTATGCAGCCAATTTAAAGCCTCTTCTATTTTGAATTATCTCTCAAAACAACCCATTCAACTGCTGTGAACCACAAGTGGTTAACATGCAATGCACATGCATATCCTTGCATATCCTGGCATATCCTTTATTCATTTGTCTGACACCTGGTGCTGACACCTGCACCCCCGCTCCAAAAGCCACTTGAATGCAGCCTCGGTTTGTGGCCTCAAGTGCGAAATAATACTGTGCTCAGCAGCTCTTGGGCTCTCGTCCTGCTCCCGCTGCTCCTGTTGCTTCTGTGCATGTTGATTGCATTCTCGTGAGGCGCCTGGCAAATGCCCTAAATAGTCCTTTATTACAGTCAACTGCGAGTCAAACGAAGTGCAGCAGTCAACGTGATTTTGCATATGCCAAGACCCTTATCCTTGTCCTTGCCATGCAGCCCCCCTCCCCTCCTTATGTCCTGCATACGGCCCTTCGCTCTGCAGCACAGACTGCAGTTGCACATGCAGTGCAGTCGGTTGCATTATCCTTTAGAATTTGAATGCGCTTTGTGTTTTATTGTGCACTTGAATGCGCGAAAGGACGAGACAGAACGAAAGGCTCAACAGGATGCGGATGCGCTGAATGCACATGTTCGTTCAAGGGATGCAGTGAACTTGGAGTGAGTGTGAGTTGGAAATTGGCACGTTTAGCTTTGAGCATCACACGTCGTCATTTGCAGTTTTCACACTTGGAAAAAAGCGCATCAGGTGGCCACTTGCACTCAAGTGATTAGGCCTACAAGTGCCGCAGGATAATAGGACATGCCGCATAGATTAAATGTTTTAAAAAATGTTTTAATAAATTAACAACGATGAGGCATGCAAATAAATAGGAGAATAGGCAAGCGAATTTTGTACTCTGTTTGCGAATCAATCGGAGATCATCTTCTCAGCCAAGCTGCGCACAACGTTCTCATCGTAATCCTCGATTTCATCATCAGCATCATCAATGTCAACAGCACCGGGCCTCGAAGGATATCCCTGCTCTGGTGGCACGATCTTAACGCCATGATCACCAAACAAAAGGCAATCAAAGTTGCTGAAAATACACAAAAAATTAAGTAATCATAAATTAAATAAAGGCAACTAAAACTCACCGTTCAAACAGCTCGAATCCCTGAAACTCGCCGGACATGAACATACAGACATGCATATTGCGACCCACAAACCAAATGTCGTGGAATTGAATACAGGCCTGGGCAAAGCTAAAACGTGGAGGACGGAAGCAAAAGGGCGGAGGATTCTGTCCAGAGATCTTGCGGCGGAACCAAATGTTATTGTTGAATCTCATACGCAGCTCAAAGGAGAATTCCTCTGGTCGGTAGGCGACTTCGGTGCAACTGTTCATGCCAATTACCGCGAGTAATCCTATAAATAGTTAACTTGCTTAATAAAGTTAAGTTTGATAGAGTAACTCCCACCTACCTGCACAACACTTGCAGATACCCGTCTCACAGTTACAGGGTATGCGACTGACCAGACTGTTAATTGAAAAGTTTGTTAGATTTAGCTGCCGCGATTCCTCCTCTTGTGCCAGCTGATTGAGCCGATAATTCAATATGCCCAACTGTACGGCAGCATCGTAGGCCAAATCTTCAGGTGGAGGCTGCAAAGGCACTGCGAGTGAATCATGAAAGGATGTAAGAGATGCATGAAGTAGTTGTGAGTGATGATATGAGAGAACGGGTGACTAAATAACTATATACAACAAGTTAAACTTCTTTGCGAAATTGAGATTAGTAGCTCAAGTTCTTTTGAAAAAACCATTCGCAACGCACAAAAAACACCAAAAATAAATACAAATCTATAGTCTTTAATTTTTGCCGAATCATCTGCCGTGAACTTCCGCATTTTAAAACAGTTCCGCTTCAAAGCCACTGACGCAGCCGGCAATCGTCGCTTTTTTTTGAGGAAATCACCAACAAAAAAAATCAAAATAAAACTGAAAACAAGACCCAACGTCTAACAGTTTCAACTATTAACCTTGACTGTGCCTCCAAATGAAGCAAACGAGACTTGGGAGCATTTTTGATGTCAATGAGAGCTGAGCGCCGACCACATGCGAAGCTGATCGAAAATGATCGGTTCGTTGTGTTGACGTCGTGGTCAAGATCATGGACAAGAGAGTCAAGCGGCGTGAGAGACAGTGTGGAGAGAGAGAGAGGAAGAGAGAGAGAGAGAGACGCAGAGGAAGCAGAAGAAAAACTGGTAACTCATCTGGGCTCGCATACATATTCATAGTTATTATTAGTCTCTGGCTCTCACTCTCTCTCTCTCTCTCTTTGTTGATTGATAACAAATTTGTGTTTCAAACTCTCAGGCAAATTTTTGGAGGCACAGCTGTTGTATAGATCATTAAGAATGCTTGAAGACCTTATGAAAATTGTACCTTTAATACGAATAATGTGCTAATTAGCTGGAGCCACAAAAGCCAAGTCAAAAGACAATGCCAAAACCTAAGCTTCAAGTACGATGAGAACGTGGATGGGTGATTAATGTTGGGCTGTGAATATGCGTCTTTTGTGGCTTCACTTTTGTGGTTTATAGCCAATATTCGGTGTTTCAAACATACCTATGCTATAGTTATAGTTTGAGTTGGGGATTGACATTGGATAGATGTCACGTCCCGTCACGTCTTATGCTGTAACTTGTTATGGCCCTTAGTTTACTGCACCGTACTTTGTCTCTACTTTTGGCTATTGTACAATGTTTAATTGGCGCACTGATCTTTTATGAGGTGTTTGGCATTCCGTTTGCCTGATCGCCAGATTGTAGTTAGCAATTTAAGACCATAATTATGATCAGCAAAGGTAATAGAATTGCTGCCTCGATTATTTTTTTGGCAGCGTAGTACGAATATATACAAGGTTAGGTAAATTGATCGAACTATTATAAAATAAAAAGCTCAGCAAATCTAATTTCTGTGTCTTAATACTACCGGGTTGGGTTAATTTAAAATTTATGAATATATATACAAATAAAACACCTTTATATACATATTATAAAATTGTATACATTTTATTGTAGCATTAAATTTAACAAGTTGCCTCATGGAAGTTATCACAAAGTTTGCAGGAACAAGTATTTAAATACTTGACAAAAGGAATTCCATTATAACTAAACCCATTTAGCCAATCACATTTGAACTCAATTAGCAGTCTTAGTGTAGGAGATATTTACAGTTTTAGTGTGGACATTAAACATACACATATACATATATATACATATTCTTAAAGTTTAAATTCGTAGAGTCAATGCCCGATTTTGAACTTGGATTCTTTGTTATGTTAGGCAAACATTAACAAAGCGATAGAAAATTGGCATTGCAAATGGATTGATAAAATTAACAACCAGATAGTAGAAATACGACATAAAGTAGGAGTTCTTTGTACTACCGGTATCCGATTTCGAGACGGCCAAAAGCGATGCGACGCACAACAGGTAGAAGAACAGACGTGATTGGGAGCTGGCTGATGGCATTTTGAATCAGATCTCTTTCTTTTGTTGTATCTACGAAGGTTGCTTTTGTTTTTTTTTTTTTTTTAACTTTTTTTATTGCTGTTATTGTTGATATTGCACGCTTTTGTTTGTATATCGAATTTTACATGAGAGTTTTAAGTTGAAGTTCATTAAGGCTCACTTTGCACGCAACTTTCGCTTTCGCGGGTAGATAACTTGACAATAAAAATCACGCAAGTCAAGATTTAAAATCACTTTTAGTTTCGACTGCTATCAGTTGATCGTTGATCAAATATATTGGTTATTCGTTGGACTCTCTATGACTTCACACTTGAGGCGACTCGAGGCGAGAGACTCCAGCTCCGAACGTGCTAATGGCTAAAATACAACTGGCCAAGAAAACGGTAGCGCATACGAATGCTAAGTGCCAACGGACCAGCGGACCGGCCAAGAAACCAGACGGACAGCAGCCAGCGGCTATAGACAGCTCTACAGCTGTAGGAGCGAGACAGATTGAGAGGGAGAGAGCGGGGGTCTCTTCGAATTGACAGTTTTATGTTTTTGTCTGAATGAGCGAGCGCCAAAAAAACCAGTATTTTTAAACGCCTTCTTTTTGTTGTTGTTGTTGCTGCATTCATTTAAGTAGAGCTTCGTTTTGGGTCTGGGCCTCTGTTATAATTTCTCTCCGAGTCGTCGCCCCGTTGGACTCTCACTTTTCACTGCTAAATTCTTCTAACGCTCAGATACGAGTTTATTAAAAATTGTAATTAAGCTGTCACCTTAAATGGTGTTGCATGCACCTTTGGGGCATCTTTAGTAGAGTACCGCCTACCTCGGACATATCTTGAGCACTCTTGATCTTCATAGTTTTCACAGTTAATCAATTTATGTGATTCTTTTTTATATATTTTTTATGTGCGTCTTTTACTGCAAATAGTTTGCAATTTATGCAAACTGGTTCTGCGGCTTTACTGGATTACTGAACTCTGTGCACCGAAAGTTGTGTTCAGCAGGTGAAAACCAGGTGAGATTTGGATAGTTTTCTTTTCAATTGAATATAGTTTAAGTATGCGTAGTTGCTATTTCAACAAATATAAGTATGTCTAAATGGGAGCAACTGCCTTAGGATATTTGAAGAGTGTGGTTTCATATTATGATCTTGTTCTACTTACGTTCATTAAAACTGTCGAGTCATTAAATAGGTGTGTATGTGTGTGTTTGGGTGTGTAATTGGGTACTGAGTGTATTCGGAACTGGTTTCGGCGGTGTGGAATGATTCGCAAAATGCTAAGCAAATCTTAATTAAGATTTTTTTTTGGTCTTCAAAGATCGTACCGTCTGTTTTATATGTCAACAAGCCAATCCATAAATGAGTTAAACAGCTAAGAATGCGGGCATGCTAGGCGTTGGAGTACCCTGCACATAAAATATATGATAAATTTAGTATTTGTATTATAATAATTCCAAAGAATAGTTTATTAACTATAGCTATTGTCTTTATTGATTAAAATCTGAAAAGGGGAAGTATCTGCTAATATATCACGTTTGATTGTGGATTCTCTTCTGTCTGTGGTACTGTGACCTTTAATCCGATTTGATAGCAAATAAACCATTAACGTTTAAAGTAACAGTATACAACAGTTATGCATATATTATATATAAGTATACAATACATCCACAGACTCATTTATTATGCAATATTTACGAGTTGCCTTTACGAGTGGCAAACAGTTTTCAGTTTCACGTTTTAAGTTTTAAGTTTAAGTTTCTGTTGCTATATTTTGCATTCATATATCGATTTGTTGACATTGACTTTGCTCGAAACTTGTCAGCTGAATTTTAATGAGTATGCGAATGCGAAATGTGTCTTTGACATTAGTTTTGAGGCGGAAATGCATATGAAAGATAGATTGTTATAGATACTGTATCTAACGGATGTGCAATGAGATCAATTGCTGATCAACAGGTCAAAATACAGTGTATGCTAATAAATTCCAGTTAATGTCGAACTGGCCAACTGACCAACTACCAGTTAACTGTTTTAGCCTCAACTGCTCCTGCTGGTTGCTGCCGCACGAATCACTAGCGCCATCTATTGGCCGCTTAACGAGCTCAGCGCTGTTGTTGTTTTTGTTGTGGCATGTGATTATCGATTTGTTGTTGGCTGCGATCGGTATTGATTTGTGTTACCAAACGGCTGACCATGCCCCTTTTCCCTCCCACTCCGCCTTTCTCAGTGGCAGCCCCAACATGACATTAGAAATTATTTTTGGCTGCTGCTGTTTGTTGTTATTGTTGTTGTTGCGAAACTTGCACGTAAATCATGTGAAATCAATTTCTCTTGCACAATTTTCCACTTCTGGCAAATATGACGAAAAATCCAAAGCCCAGAGACGATGCGAAAAATCGTGAGCAAACATTTGGTTAGACCGATCCTCGAACTACCTTTTCCAAAATGCGATCTCCGTTGTTGTTGCTGTTACTGTTACTGTTGTTGGTAGCATCTTGCGGTCTAATAATAGCATGTTAACTCATAACATGCTATCAATCACTCCAAAAAATTCGTATCTAGCATGGAAACTGCGGTGGGTTATGCTCCGAAAATCGTTATGGGAGGCTGCTCATAATTCGCATGTGAAAATTGGAAAATTGTTCAAACAATTTGTTGCTATAGTGGCTATTGTTGTTGTTGTTGCTATTGTGGATCAACTTGGATGGAGTTATTGTTGCATGCATGCTCCAAAAATTATTGGTAGTATGTGCTGTCGAATGTGAGTATGATTTATGTACTTTCCATGGCGCCAGTTGTCTGACCAAACTCTGTTTTTCAACGATCTGTCGATCATTATTATGCATGTGTTTGATCAATTGGCATGCATTAAATAGCTTAAGATTTTCACGGATTGGTTCTCAGAAATCTATTGAGTTGAAGTAAATAAATTTAATTTTTAAACAATCGGCATTTGAAACCGAAGACTTTAGCCTATATTAAAATTTAACTGATGTTAAATTAATTATGGTATAAAACTAATTTTTTCAACTATTAAAATAATTGATTTATTTAGATGAGAATTTACACATTGAATCCCTAAATATTTTTATAAAGTCTTGTGTATTTTATTTTAATTACTTTCTATTCTTTTATCACTTTTTATTAGCTGGCTTAAATTGCTCTAAAATTTTTAAAATTATTTTAAATCACTATATTTGTTTTTTCTAGGTGCTGATGTATTTGCAGCTGGTTTCACCCACTCTTTGGGCACTTAGCTTTCTGGCAGACTGAAACAAAGCAAATCGAAAAAGTATTAATTCAAAGCACCCTTTTTATACTTTGGGAAATGCATTTTATGTTTTATTTTCGTGCACTTGGAAACGCGTTGTCTTTTCCTTTTTCCGTGCTTGAACATTTTCTTGCTTTTCATGTGCCTTTAAGTATGCAACGAGTTGACTATAGAAATTTTTATACAATTTTGTTGTTCATTTGTTTTTATTTTTTTGTTTCGTCGGTATAAAATGCTAAATGTAAAATGTGAAATGCAAAATGTAAAATGAAGAATGCAAAATAAAAAGAAACATAAATCTTTTTGTCTGGCAACGGCTGCCACTGTATTGTGAGTGCCCTGGCTTCTTCTTTGTTTTTCCTCCTTCTATATTCGCTATGATATTTTACCACACACCTAAACACGAGCCCCTGCTCAATGGCAGGTGGTAATGCAAGATTCCAGACCCCATTTCGGGGTATGTTTCCCTCTGCATAGAGGATACTTATACTTTTTGTTCCTTTTACAGCGTTGCCATATTTTTTGGGCATTGCTTTGTTGTGTTAATTAAGCAAAAATGTTGTTATTACGAGCACAAGAACCATCCAACGGCTTTTCACAAATGAGTAGACTTTCACGGCACTTTGTGTACTAACCATACCCATAGGAGGTTTTCCTATGCCTCCCATACAGAATGTGAGGTTAAACTGGAAATAATAACTAAATATTTTGAAATTATAGTAATTTGTGTAGCTTTAAATGTTTGATTTGCTCGATTTTCTACGATTTTTCATTCCTAGAAATTTCTATTCCCATCCCATGCTTATTTTTGAAAGCCCTCACAATCAAAGGTTTGTTGTGTGCTATAATTAACCCTTCATGCATCAGCAACATGCCTCAAGAGTGCTCCTCTTCTTTGCAACAAGCCGCACTCAAACCTTCAGTCGCAAAATAAATCCCAAAAAAAGGAAACTTTTTTATGTAGCCTCAAGAACAATTAGTTTCTTGTGTTTATTTTTGGCATTGCCGAAATACCGAAATGAAAGAATTGCAACATGCAGCATGCGGCATGCCACATGCCACTTGCCACACATATTCTCAGAGGACACTTGACTTTCAGCTTGCATTTTTGGGGGCTTCGAAGCGGTCACAAGGGTAAGCTGTCCTTCTTTTTGGCTGTGTTGACAGCTTTCTTGTTGCACTTTTGGGGCTGTTCTGGGTTTGGAGACTGTCATTGCCTTTTTTGTTTCTTATTTCCTGTTTTTGTTATTTGCTCCATTCGCGCTGCTCTGCCAATTAATTAAGCGAAATAAAAGCCAACGGGACCTTAGGGGGATACCGGAGGGTTGGAGTCGGTAGACTCCCGTACAAGTAATTCAATTTGGCTGCATGCAATTTGTTGCCTTGAAAACGCTGAGCTTTAATACGCAATTAGTGCAATTCAATCAGCGCAACGCAGCTCTGGAGGCAGATGAGCCAATGTTGCCTGCTTTCTCTATTTATCTCCCTCTCTCGTTCACTCTTCCTCACTCTGTGCCGCTCCTTTTACCACCTGCGGCTCGCGGTGATTACGTGCAACATGAGCATAAAAATTGCTTATGCTTAGGCAAATGCTAGACACAAGACCCAGACGAGAATCTGAATCAGAACCCGAATCAGAATCGGAATCAGAAACAGACAACGTTTTCCACCTTCGACCAGGAAACGCACTTGCCAATGGCTCTGGTGTCGTTTATGGAAATGTGTAGGGAATCAGCGGGATTGGGTGAATTGTCGGCGCCTTTGCAACTTGTTTATGACACATGATGCAACTGATGGAAATTGCCGTTCAATCGGTGCCTGGCGAGAGAGATATCCTCTGGGACTCTAGAGACTCTGGTACCCTGGAACTCCCTCTCTCCACGGCTGGCGCTTAATTTAGATTAAACGACTTACTGTTTACAATTTATTGGCATAGAGTTTAATTGAACAGCCCAGAACAACAACAGCAACGGCAACAACGAATTCTGGATAGGCCCCAAAACAAATAGTTGGTTGTAGGTGGTCAGAGCCGCACTTTGTTGCATGTACGTTGCAGGTTGCATCGTGGCCGTTGATCACGACTCTATTAACAGCGATCAGCTACGATTCTTGCTCCTTTTCCTGCTCCTACTTCTGCTCCTACCCCTCCTCAAATGGTCAATTATTGACCCTCAGCGCGACATTGACGAGTGTCCGGCGAATCTTTAAATCATTTGCCATACTTTTGATCTTTGTGGCGCCGCAGTCGCCAGTTCCAAAATCATCAGCTGACATGTTCTGGGAATTGCAACATGTGAACCGAGAGAAACTGCCCACTCCCAATGAGAGAGAAGGTTCCTTTGGGATCTGTGTAGGAGCCGAACAACTTGTACCACCTGTTGTGAACCATGTCGGGGTCATGTCCACACTGGGCGCCTCCGCCTCCAGAACTAGTTGTTGCCAAGATTTCTACATAATGTGTATGCATTTATTTCGTACTTTGTTGCCTTTGCTATGAATACTTAGAATTAACTTCATTTTACATGCATTTTAGCGCACAGCTTCTTCTTCTGATGCATTTCCCAGTTACGTTGTTGTTGTCTTTGCTTCAATCAAAAATTCTAGCCCTAAATTCATTTATAAAATTTGGAAAAAATGAAAAGTTAAGATCTACGTATTTCGATAAACCCTTTGACATCTGTAGAAGCATCAAAAGAATTAGCGATGCAGTCCACCAGGCTGGTTTCAGATACTTAAACTTATCCATTTTAGAATTTTGAAATAAATAAAAATGTAAATCGAAACTTATGAACGAAACCAAATAAACATTGTGTAGTGAAATAAAATACAGGTGTGACTACTTTAAAATTAAATATATAGTCGTTAGTTACTCTCATAAATGTCAGTTTTCCTTTCACTATTTCCTCAACTTTTGGGCATACATAAATTTCATTTAAATTTTAACTGCCATGCATTATATGCATATTGCTGCATATTCTTAGCCATATAGCAAATATAATATTATGTATTCCTTTGCCAACAAAACTGAGCCACAGTCACGTCGCATATGAAGCGATGGCAATCACAGAAGCTGGAAAACCAATCAACCAGCTGCTCACTTTAGCTCAGCTCAGATGTTGTTGGATAAAACAATCTATCACGTATGTAATTCCCATGAAAAATTCAAATAAATAGTTGGTGGCAGTGGGAGGGAGAGGGGAAGGGTGAGTAGCTCATGGAAACGGGAGCCAAATTGTTTTAGGTGAAATTATAAATTCGTGCAAAAGTCTGAGAGTGCAATCGAATAAAGTTCGAATTGTTTTTGCTGCTCGAATTTGGAGTCACATATTGAACTGGGACGTGAAGTTTGCCCTCAGGCGTTGCCAATCGATTCGCCAAACGCACTTCCCAGTGTGCACTACTTTAGAGCTCGTATTATTTGTAGTGTAACGTATTTTATTGGCCAAGTTCAGGCATGGGTTCAGGCCACAATTTGTGGCGCAGCTAATGAAAAGCTATCGCACGATCTTAAGCAACCCATCGATGACTTCGATCGAACGGTGCGTTTGGGGCCAACACGTAGAGCCCAATTTTAAAGGCAGCTACTTGTTGCAGCCCAGACAGTAAGTAGAGCGAGTGAGGGAGAGGGAGAGCTGGTAGGCGGCGAGTGGCATCAATTTGCCAACTGAAAACCTCTTGCAACCTCTCATAATCCCATGTTTGTTTGCATTAGGCACCGCAGACAGCCTGCAATTATGTCGTTGAATCTGAAACTCTAGTCTATTGCTGACAGCACAACTGATCCAACCTTAGCTCCATCTTCAACTCAAACGCCAACTCCATCTCCAGGTTGGAACGTGAAGTCGTCCAAAAGTGGCTGCGGTTTTTGGCATTTTGATTGCCACAGACTTTGTGGCGCATATGAATTATGGTCTCAGTTTTGGGCTTAGTTCGCCGAATCGAGTCACATTCTTTAGGTCTGCACTTTGGCTTTAACTTCGATTGTGATTGGGATTATGATTGCGACTTCAACTGCGTTTGCCATTGTCGGTTAGTGGACCATGGGAAACGCAGCATTAAACCCAAACGGACGCGTTTTAAAACGCGCACGAAACGCGTCAATGAATTTGTTCGCTTTACTGCTTTTATTTAATGAATTTTTTCATTTTTTACATTTCTGTTTTTAATGCTTCATATTTCTCGAAATTAACACTTGGCTAAGCCCACACCTCCCACACTCACATATGCATAAATTATGCCAAAAACAGAGGCAACCCTCTGTAGATTTTCGCGGTTTTCATTTCGGTTCGTCTTTTTTCTTTTTTAATGGAGTTAATGAGTGAAAAGTCGTGTTAAACATTTAATACACATGTTGATGTAGATTTTTTACAAAGTCTGCCAAAAAATTGGTATGTTTTTTCATAATTTATGTGTTTCGAGTGCGTTGTGCCATTTTTTGTTTGCCATTCGTGGTCGCGTGCCATTCCTTTCCTCCCTGATCTTGTTATTTTATTATAATTTTATTTCACTGTATTTTTTTAAACATTTGCTGTTGTACTTAGCATTTTGTTAGCTTCATTTTGGCAGCCTTTTCTTGGAACAAGTTTCTATTTGAATGCATTTCAGTATATCTTCAAAATGTAAAGAAATGTTTGAGAAACAGTTAACAATATTTTCAGTATTTAAGACTTAATGAAGAAGAGTTCAGACAGATATCTGGCTAGACAATAAACTGTAACTTAATAAACTGCAAACGTTCTTTAATGTTCGATTGATTACTATCGATTTCGATGAGGCACAGGCAAGTCACTATTAGGGAAAAAGACTCAAAATAAACACAAACTAAAATGTTGACAAACAATAAGATACTCTGTAGTTAAAGAACTGTTGTTCTTATTTCACAAGTTTGATTTACCTATGTTTATACCCTCTCATAGCCTACTGGGTATGAAAATAAATCTCATGACATGCCAAGTACCAAACTCAATCGAAAAATCATCGAAGGCAGCACAAATCTCCAAGGAGACAGTCCAAATTAAGGACAGGACTAACCACAAACGATGTCTAGGATCGTCTAAGAGGGAATGAAACAAATAAGCAACAGAAAAAAATGGTTAAAACAAACTTTGCTTTCAAAATGTTTTTGGCTGACTGAATTTTGCATTTGGTAACGAATTTAAATGAACTTCCCTTCAGTTCTTTCAGTGCAAAAGTTTGTGATTTTCACGCGATAAATGAGTTTGCAATTTATTTACATACTTATGTATCGCTTTTTTTGTCTGTTTCGCAAGTAAATTGTAATGAATTTACAGAATCATTGGCAACAACAAATCGATAGATAAATGCAGACATTTTCCCTTCATATAATACACTTTTAATGAGTCTCCCAGGCAGGTGTGAGGGAGATTTTCCACTCGCTGTGGTGCGGTGTAGGGGGACTAAATTTGTCTGTGTCAGAGTCCGCGTGCTGTCAATTAAATTAAATGCGAGACTTTTCTTAATTTCGATTGCGTGTCCCCCTTCTTCCTCTTTGGCCCATCACAGCGTATCTGTGGAGTCATGCAATGACAATACTTGATTGCCATGGACACGACAGGAGCGACTCATCCTGCGACTTCCCAAATGAAATTGCATTTGTGCTCAGCATTAAATTTAATTATTTTCTTACATGCAGCGAGATTTTGTGCGTTTCAATAATTTGTTTATATCAATTTGTGGCATGCTTTAAGGCGTCGATTCGAAGCTTGTTTTTAAATATTTTAAGTTAAAAGGTCGATATGAAAATAAAGCTTAAGATTATCATTAAAATGTTTAGACAGTTGAGACAAGCAAACTTTAAATAAACCTTCCTAAGATATTTAAATACTCTTTCTAAATATAAGAAGTAAAATCAAAATACAAGTCAAATGAAATAATCACGCTACCCATTTGCCAAGTCTGCAAAATTAAAATGCATTATGATTTTTGTGAAATTATTTCGTGTGCTTCACTGCGTCCTTTCAAAGGCAGCTTCAGTTAAGTTTCTTCTTATTTATTTTGGCTTTTTTTCCAAATGTGAGGAATGCCCAAATTTCAATATACATACCCAGTTAAAAGTGTGGTAAGGGCTAAGAGTTTTAAGCCAGACGCAGATGCTTTTTCTTGATTTTACTGCAGGCCCATAGGAATTTGAAGTCGGTAGCAGTCAGAAGTATAAAGTGGAAATTATCGCCACATGTAGAGGAAACCAAAGAGGTGGGTAAAGGTAGGGCCGTTGGCTTTTGAGTGTTTGCATTGCCTGCTCAACTTTGCCCAGGTCCAAGTAGAGCTCGGAGTTTCTATGTATTCGGTTAGGTGGAGTTTTTGGGCGTAGGCGAAGTAGAGCTCCTTTAGGCGTCTGCAAATCTCAAAAATGCACACAGACTTGGTCCATCCGCTTCCGCCCCGTAGCTGTATCTGTAAGCCGTCAACGTGTACGTATTTGTATCTGTGAGATGCAGCCATGTACCTTCGTTGTGGCTCCGGCAAGGACGACGATGTCTGGAAAGGCGATTTAGCAAATTAAAAGGTTTTTAATGCATGGAGTGCGCTCTTACTTATTTCATAATTTTGATGCCAACTGCTGGTGGGATTCACAGAACGTGGAGTTTTTGGGAAGCCGTTGGGTAGTAGGAGTACTGTCTTTTATTTTTACTCTAGACTTTTGTAATTTTTTTGCACTTGGCTGTGATTTGGGCAACTCCTAGGCGCTTTGTAATTTCCGCCAGCTTAGCTTAAAGTGCAAAATAGCAGGGAAGTAGTAGGGAATGCCACATAGGTGCAGGATTTATGGCCTGCACTTGCAGGATATGAGAAATACATTTTAATTGTGCAATAAATTGAAATGTCACCCCACAAATAATAATTTAGTTGCTTGGAAATGGCTTTTTAATATTTAAAGGAAGTGCATTGGTCTCGTGATTTATATGTTTTCTATAGAAAACTCTACAAAATACTTGTTTTTAAATTCGATTAAGCAATATTACATTTTTAAGTTTATTCCACATAAGCTAACTCCAAGCTGACTGAATAAATTAATCCATTGAAGATCTGTTATCTGAGACCTACTTCAGAACCCACAACGAATTACGCACTTGACTGCGGCAAAGCGTTCGTCAAATCGAGCATTAGGAAAATAGGAAATTGCAGACTTTTCGCGAAATGGCACTGGGCTGGGGAAAAGTGAAAAACAGAACAATTGTCACGTGTCTTCATCGCCCTTTTCCATGTTGTACTTGTTGTTATTTCTGGTTTTGGGTGTGTGCATATCAAAGATTTTCACTTGCGCATCGGAAAATTGGCAAGTGGGTTGTCGAGGGTAGTCACAACACGGCTTTCCCGTCTCCTTCCATCTTCCATCTCCCCCTATCTCCCACATCCCTTGCGCTTTTGCCAATTTTGCGAATTTTGGGTTATTAGGTTTTTCCTTTTGTGTACTCTTGCGGGTTTTTCGTGTAAGGAAAACCATGGCTTATGAATGTTCAATTGGAAAATTTAAACTGGCAACGTGTTAGGCAATAAATGACAGTTGAAATTTTTGATAAATGTTAACGCGTGTCAGCTGAGAGTGGGACTGGGAGTAGGAGTGGAACTGGGTTTGAGATGGGTGTGTGACAGTCGTAATAAGTTGATTGTTTGGAAAATGAAGCTGGCAGTGAAAGTCCTTGCCACTTGTGAGTCATTTGTGCTGTGCCGTGGGCTATTTTCATGTGATTTAAGGGCGTCACTTCATTGCAAATGAAGCCAATTTGAGGTGAAATTTGCATGCGGGAAATTCGCAATGTGTGGGTGAGTGAGTGAGTGGTTTGAGTGGTTGGGTAGGTAAAACTCGGCTAACCACTTAACTAACTGAATCGGAAATATTTATAATTGCATTAAGCGCTTTATTAGTTAAGAATTTTTCAAGCATTTTCTAAACGAAATATAAAATAATTTCCTTTATTTGATTTACAGTGCCTGCGGTTGGTGGACTAACGAACTGGTCGCCTGCATAAATATGCAAACTCTTCCCTTAATACTTGGCAAAGTCTTAAAAATTTCTGAATCAACAATAATAGAAATAATAATGGCATTGTGCACAATAGTTCCCTACCAACTACTTTTATTCACCCCTACTCGATTTTTTCTCCTTCTGCCTCTAAGCAAACACTGCAAGTCGCACTGAGTTTTTGTTTATTACGCAGTAATATTGAAATCTGGATAATTGTGCAAAAGGATGTGAAAAACCGCAAATACTTTTGGTCCAAGCAGCCCATTCATTCCCAAAGGAAACCAAACGAAACGAAGATATCTTGAGTACAATTTTAGTGCGACAATAAGAAGAAAAGCGAGTACCAAGGACCTAAGAGAAGGACATCTCAGAGTCTAGAGCAAGCCAGGATGCCTGGCAAAATGGTCAACAGCTGGAGTGGAGTGGAGTGAAAAGTGCTGCCAAGCAGAAAGTGGTCAACATTTTTGCCAGTGCTACGGGCAAGAATAAAGGACGCCGTCTCTCAAAAAAGAAAAAAACTTAGAGAAAATACCCAAAGAATGCAGTATATAATATACAGAATACGGAATGCACCAAAGGTAGCCATCATAGTTCCAGTCCAAAGTAATAATAATAACCTCCTTCTAAATTTTCTTCTTCTTGTTGTTGTTGTTTTTGCAGTCGGTTTCTACTGCCTTTTGCGGTAATAAACCAAAGACATTTCATTTGAGCTCGTAAAGTCGTAAATGTGTTTTTTGCTTCTGAAAGCCAAATTAAAAGTGAACCCGACACAAATTAAATTCAATTGCTCGAATACAAAGCGAAATGTTTGTGGAAAAAGCTGCATTTTTATGAACTAGAAGGGAAACTTTATGAAAAACAACTGTGAACTATGCTGTAAATATTCATATTAGTCATAACATTAAAGAGTAGAAATACTCATAATAGTTATTTAATATAGAATTGCTTTTTATTTTTTATCTCCGCAAAAGCTTTTTTCGTACTTGGCCTCAAGCATTGCCCTCAAACCCATTTCGAACAAGCTCATTTAAAAAAATTCTATCCAAAATTCAAGTGTACAAAAATTGAACAACAAAAATTGCAATTGCTTTCATATGCAGTGGGCGCATAATTCAAAGCACCTTTGACCCCCGACCCTTGGACAACCCCCAAAAATTAGCTACATCTCAGGCCCTAGCTCATCAACAGTCGCGTATCTCAAAGGATTTTCATGCTGTTCGCTCATAATTAATGCTCAGCACAGAGAGTAATGTTCAAAGATATTTTTGCAGCCCCTCCGCCCTTTCACCCTCCCCACTCGTCTGTTAGCCCCTGCCTCTGAAGTCAGTCGTCTTTTGTGCGAATGTCAAAAGCAACGACAGCCAAAAACAATTCTAAAATAAAAAGCAAAAGCGCGCAAAAGTGCAAAAAAATGTTTACCTTTAAGTATTTTTGGACTGCTACTTTTTTTTCTGCTCATATTCTTCTTTTTGGCATATGCAAATGTGTTCCTTTTTACAGGGTTTATATGGAGTTTACAAGTGGAACTGGATTTGTAACTGGAACTGGAATTGGGACTCCTAGGCTGGAACTGTTGTCTGGTTTGCTGTCATGATTTATTTACTCACGGCGTGCGCGTATTTATCAAACTCTAATTAATCGGTGATAAACCGATCAAGACGCTAAATGCTGAGCTACACGAATCCAAGCAGACAAACCAACAGAAAACAAGTTTCTGTTTTAACCAACTCTCAACTCCCTCCCCGCCGCTCCCCCTTACCTCTTCTCTTGTTTCTTGCGGTTTTTGTTTCATAGTGCATCCATTACCATGTGATTTGCTCGACTCCAGCTCGCGTCCAAGTGCCGCTTTTGTCCATTTTGCGAGTACTTTGTTGTATTTGCTAAAGCAATTTGCTTTTCTTCCCAACAGACCGTACTTCCAGCTGAAGTTAGCAGTGTGCAGTGTGCAGTCTGCAGTCTACAGTCTTCAGCTTCTAGCATTCTCCTTTCCTCTGCGATTGGCGATCCAATCAATATATGCTCGTGTCCAGCAAATAATAGACCTCAAACTGGCATTTTAAGCGTTTCGACTCTACTTATTTCTTCCCCATTGCCTCTTTTCTCTTGTACTATATGTGTTGGTTATGACCATCTTATGTTTCCGTGTGCTGAAATTTTTCTTTGAAATGCACACATAGTTAAGCCAAAAATAGTTGTGGTCAGCAATACAATAATACAGGGTGCTCAATATGGGAGTATTTCAGGAACTAAATTCAATTTACTTCAAGTAAGATGATTATTTGATTAAATTGTACATTAAGATTGTTTAGTTTGAATAATTGATAATATACAGGGTATGTAATTTACTCAACCAACACCCTGTATATTATACAATAATTATTTTATTGCAAAGAAACCAATTATTTGATCGATCAATCCGTCTAATATTGTCATTTAAATAACTTTGATGTTTACTGCAAACGGGTCACCCTGTTTCTGCTAGCAATGACCTCTAATCCACTTTGGCAAATCAATTTATTAGCCATGTATGACTTATGCTTTTTTAAATGTGCGCTTGCATGTGTTGCCTAGTTTAAAGTTGAACGCTTATGGGTTGCCCTGACCAATCTATACCCCTCCTCTCCCCACCGCCCACTGCTTCTCCGCCCACCCTTCTGCAGTTGGAGGCAGTCCGCACCAAGAAGGCGCAACAAATTTATGTTAACATGGACTGCGTAGCGCCCTCTGGTGTGTAATTTGGCGTTGTTTAGGCATCACGATTAAAGTTTCGCTTGGCCATGGCCAACTGCCCATATCTTATCCAGGTCCAATACACGTAGCAAGGGTTGGGGGAAGCAATAAAATATATGTGTATCTAAAAGCGGATGCATGGGTGTAAGCCATGATTATCGCGGCTATAAATGATATGTGTGAGCTGGAATCGAGGTAAGAACAATTCCATGTTGTTTGTGGCCCGTTTAGTGTCCAAGATGAGCGTGTGAAATGCGCACTGGGCGTGGCAGGTGTTCCAGCATACTATTTATTGATGGTTTTGTAATTACAAGTAGCCAGCCACAGCTGCAGAACTCAAAACTTGCAACAAACGACAGAGTCAACAAACTAAAAAGCTAAAAAACTAAAAACCAAAAAAAAAAATATCAATTCACCCAAAAGGCGCCACTTGTTGCCAAAAAAAAATAAGAA
Source organism: Drosophila acutilabella (assembly GCA_035046005.1). Taxonomy (NCBI): domain Eukaryota; kingdom Metazoa; phylum Arthropoda; class Insecta; order Diptera; family Drosophilidae; genus Drosophila; species Drosophila acutilabella. The sequence continues at coordinate 4,584,381 of JAWNOK010000024.1, read as the reverse complement.
AAACAAAGAAAGAAATAAAATTGTTAGTTTTTATGGGCAAAGTTGTGGGCTGACGGGACGACAGGGCGTCACTTTGAATATAAACGTTAAGTATAAAATTGAAAAAGCCATTTTGCTGCCAATTTAGCAAACACTTAAACCAATTTCGCACTTCAATCCACCGACGCACACAAAAAATACTGGCACTACCAGTACCCTGTCTAAGTCCCACACATTTACACATACCAGTCTCAGTTCAAAAGATAGAGACCAGATCGGGAAAGAGATAGAGAGATGGAGTGGGAGTTTGTGCAGGCATTGCATTGGCATTGATGCCGGCTCTAAAGGCAGCAACAAGGACAATCTAGAGGTCGCTTGACTTGGCCCAAAGTCTCGCCAGGCGACAGTCTGAGCGTTTGCCAACAAAGTGTGAAAATGTCAAGTCGTAAAGTGTTCACTCTGGTCTCCCAGGAAAAGTGCTTTGAGTTTTGAGTACAGAATGAAGCTACTACTCACATCTCAGTTAGCCTTGTAGTCTCACGAAAGTATACTACCTGTAGTTTCCATACAGTTCTCAGTTCAACTTAAAACTTAGCAACGATAACGAATAATATATTATATAATATATAATAAATAAACAATAAAATGTCTTGCATTTGTCAATTTGTGCGTGCCAACTCTTCGACAAATCACAATATTCGTGTGACCGTTAATAGAAATTTATCAACATCTACAACTCCAGAGGCCGAAACACAAACTTCTGGCTCTGCTGCTGCTGCTGCTGAAGCTCCGTCTATAAATATTGTTGAGGCGTGAGTATTAATTCTAGAACTCATTTTATTTAAATTAACTTTTCTTTAACTTTTAAGTTTAAAAGAGGCAGTCTCAGATGATGTCAAAATCATAACTTGTGTCTCCGAGTTGGCCATTTGTCAAACTGAAAATTGGTTTCTTACAAAGAGACTAAATGATAATGAGGTCACCATTGAAAATCTACAGCAGTTAATGTCCAACATTGTGGACAAACAAGAGCAACTTCTCTGCGAAATGATTAAACTTCGCAAACGAAACTATGAACTGGAAAACGAGTGCAATCTCCAGAGGGAATATCATGCCGCAGAGCGTAATAAGCTGATCAAAGAAATACACGAGCTGAAAACACTATACAAGGAACAACAGGGTGATCTGGTAAGTCTACATCCTATGTATTAGAAGCTTACTAAGTCTACTGTTTAGAATGGTGAAGACGATCTCGATCGGTCATGTGATACTCAGGATCAGTTGTCGGAGACTGAGAGCGACAATGACTGTCGTTATGATCATGATAGTGATGCAGAGACTCAATCAACAAACTCTTCGGTTGCCTCTTCAGATGGGGTCTCACAAACTGGCTACTCCAGCGACGAACAGTTGGAGAATACAGAGAGCGATGATGAGACCGGGGAGCCTCATATTGAAGAGTTCAGCACACCAACTGAGACCGACTCGGACTAAATGTGCAGACTTCAGACACTGTTCATATAAATACACATAAGACACTATACATAAGACACTCCCACACTAGTTTCATCATATTCCTGTTAAAAGAAAAACAATTTAACACTCTGCTATTAAGTTGTAAGTATTGTGTTGATTTAAATTGAAGCTTCACTCTCATTATTCCTAAACCCTTTTCCTCCAGTTTAAATCTAACGCATTAAATAATCAACAGAAAAACGTGACAATCGGGCAAAACAAACGAAATAAATTCTGAAATAACGTGACAGCGACTCAAATAGAATGTCAGAAATGCAAAGGACATCGCATTAAAAACTCTCTGTCGCAAGTATTTGCATATCAAAATGTGATGGTAAAGTCTCCTCAACCTTAGGTCGTTGGCACAACAGCCAAAGTGATTGAATGGCTGGCAAATAGATGGATGGAGTCAAAGGACAAGGACAAAGGACTCGGGGACTTGGGAGGGAAATAAATAACTGGCAAAAACGTGTTAAGTGTTTACCTATCGCAAAAAGTTGAAATACAATAAAAAATAAAATCAAGCCCAAAGCCATTCGCAATCTTCTCATATGTCTGTGTCTGTTTTTTTGTGCCTGCAGCAAGTGGAGGTAATGGAGTGTGGGTGTGTGTGGTGTGCGGTGTGTGCGTGTGTTGTTGGGGCAATTTATCAAGCCACAAAGTTTTTAGCACAAATGAGTCGTGGCAAGACAACTAAAGGTCCTGCCTCCGTTTGCCACCCAGGATTAATGAGTCTCGTGTGTTTTAGCTCCCTCTCCATCCCTCTACCTTTTCCGTACATCCTCCAACCTGAGCTGGCAACACGTACTAATAATCCATCATCACTTTCAAGTGGCAACTTGTGGGTTTTTCTCTATACATCTTTGTGTGCTGTGCCGAGATCGCTTATCGCAGCGGTTAATAATACCATGTGAGTGTGTGTTTGGTATGTTGGTAAGTTGTGTATGTGGTGTGTCAAGTGACAGACTTTGAATGTGAGGGGAAACCAATAGAATCATAAAACTTTTAAGCAATCATTTGAATACCAAACTAAACTTAAAATATTAAGTAGATATAGCAGTATTTTCATTAACTGTCTTTTTATCTTGAGATACAAAGACTTTAAGATAGCCACATATCGTTTAAGGACCAAGTTAACCCAACTGTTGCCACTTGGCTTGCAGGCCGAAAGCCAACAAGACTGAGCCACCTTTGTGCAACATTTATTAATGACCAGAGACAAGGACTCTATGCATATCGAGTCGGGAATTGTGTGCGATATCATTTATCAACACGAGCATTTGTTCAAAAGTAAACTTGTTCCGCACAAAAAAGGTTTTCGTGTCACGTGAGAAAACAGAATCTTGAATTTGACTGGTGTGCGGCTACCGGGGAGCTACTACAACCAGAAACTTGGGTCTTAGAGATGTGAAATCAAACATGGCATGAAAGAACGGCGACTACAATATTAATACGCGACGTGGATGCGATGCGGCAACTTAAACGCTATGCAAATCGCATCATAAAAGGTAAAGAGATACCGAGTTGTGGTTGTTGCTGTTGTTGGCGGTGATGGTGAGGTGATGGTGGTCAACAAAGGTGTTGCTTTGTGGCTCCTTTGAGAAAGGCAGCAACAAGTAGCACACACAAATTGCATGTGACCAAACCGCACAGAGGCAACAACTGCCAGGGAGAAAGGCACTGCGTTGGGAGATTAATGGATTTGGTTACTGAACGACATTGAATTATATTGAAAGGCTTGTTAAGCGCAGACATATGAACACCCAGACTACTTGATGAACAATAAACTTGACTTTCAGTTAGCTTTTTAGACGTTGAGAGGCGAATGTGGGTTATGGCCCTTTAGGAAAGCAAATGAAGCGCAGCTGCTTAGCTATTTTATCAAAACTATATAGTATATGATCTTAGTGGGATGGTTGACTTATTTTGACAGTATTTTATATATTATTTATGGATTTCTGTACCTTCAATGCGTGATTTAATCAGTGCAATAGAATTGCACACCGATTTAACGGATCAACGCCTACTTATTTAGTGAACCGTATAAAAGGAAAACACGTAAATAAAATAGAACAATGTTAGCGGAAAAAAATTCGCGTGTTCTAAGCAATTTGAAACCAATAATCGTTGGGTGTCTTTTAAATTAAGTAACCGGAACCATGCAAGCCAAATATTAAACCGAATTCAAAGTCAAACCCAAACTCAAAGCTTGTGAGTATGTTGACATGCCAGTCACAATACGATGTCGATGAGGATGAGGATGATATGTGATGGCAAATGCCAAAATACTTGTATATAAATGTATGGGGGACCTTGTATTTATTTCCATTTGAATTTCATTCGATTATTTTTTTATTTTTAGAACTAATCTAAAATTAAAATCATTTTGCGGGTGGCAAGGAAAACAAGTCTACTGCAACGATAAATGGATGGATAGATGGATGATATATGACGATTGATAAAAGTTTCCCCTAGACAGGGATATGGATACGGATACGATATTTATGCACTAATGAGAATGACAAACCAACAATGCAAATATTACCCAAAAAAATATAACGAAACGATGTGAAACGAAGAGAAACCAAAAAACTCAATTAAACAAACACACGCAGACATCAGTTAACTAGAAGTTCGATTGTGGTTGGTGGTTTGGCAGAGCTCTCGGGAGGGTGGGGAGTTATTCCAACCCTTGCAGGGGTGGCGCTAATAAACAGTTTGATTTTAATCAATGAACCGCAAAGCCAAATACATGAAAATGCCATCCAAAGCCAAATGAAATGAATGCCAGACAGACAAGACTTTTGCGTTTAATTGTAAACCTTTTCCGGTTCTCTATATAAAAATGCAAGCAGTCTGCTATATAAGCAGGAGTTTAGGTCCGATTAAATAGGTTTCGTATTTGCCGACTACACGGCAACTAAGCAAACAACTTTCTTTTCCCTCTGCGGGGGTAGATTCACCACTTTTTCTTCATATCTTTTTTTTTGGGATTTTTATTTTGAGGGTTTCCTCATGCATATTTATGCCACTTAATTTTTCATTTTTGGTAAACGAGCTAACGAATTCCTAGGTCGGTGTGTATGTATCATGTTTTTATATTTTATGTGGTAGTCCCAAAACCCTTTACGTAATTAGAAGAGGCCCCCATTGACTTATGCAATTCTCGATGGTCCTATGCATATTTATGAGTATGGATTTAATAAATATTTCTTTTTATTTATTTGTCTCTTTATTGAAAAGGGGGAAATGAGCAGCCTTCATTTTGTTTTGTTTCGTTTTCTACTGCATTTTGAAGGTCCCATTCTCAGTCCCAGTCCCTGTCCCAGTCCAATAACTTTCTTAGGATCGCAGCCATGCGGAAGTGCTGGCTATAACCATATAGGAGCCAAAACACATGTTGGCCAAGCGTCTGCAATTTGGTATCTTGCAGATACAGATACAAAATGCAGCTAAGCTCTACAAGCCAAGCCATCGAATCATACTAATTTGAGTAGAGAAAACTATTTTCTAAATTAGACAAAATAATATAGTAGCGTACAGAGAAGGAGGAGGAGGAGTACCTGGAGTGGTAAGTGCAACATGTGTTGCACCTAGAGTACCGCTACGATTACGATCGTTATCACCAAATCAGCGGCAGGGGTTAATAGAGCTGTAGAGAGCAAAAAAGAGAGAGGGAGCTACGTACAAAGTGCGATTTCGATTAACGATCTCTGAGCTCAACCAAGCGGCACACATGGCCCCAGCTGTTGCCCTCGGGGAGCCAGATCCAAGCTAAAGCCCGGACTGTGTTCGCTTTGCCACATTATTTACAGATCTCGCACCTTGGCTACCAAACGGTTTGTTGTGGCATCCACAATTTGATCGATCTGCTGCGCTTGCACTTGCACCATAACACAACACAACACGATACACCACACTAATCCATCTTCATGTTGTGATAAAGCCTGGCGATCGTTACACCAACTGGCTGATCGTCCGATCGCCCGATCGCTGTGCCATACTTAGATTACGCTTAAGTAGACAGCAGGCTGCTTAACCTGCAGCTAAAAGCGGTTGACTTTGACCAGATACCAACGATCCCAATGATCACAACGATCACAACGATCACAACGATCGACGATCACCAATCTTTGTTCGTTCATCGACAGCAGCCGTTCGTTCTGAGGATCATCTTGTTTTAGCTGGGCGTCATTTTTAGTAAATTACTTTAATAGTATAAACATAATCATTTGTATTGTGGCTGCTGCTCAGAGAAAGAGGATCACCAGCATATGGCACTTTGTGTGGAAACCACAGCCTCCAAAGATGCAACCAGAGTCCAAAGAGGCAACAGCTCGTGCCATGGCCTGGTAGTAATTTCTATCTAGTTATGACGCTACAAATACCCCTGCTTGGAATCACAGTTATCTGTCTAACAGTGAAAAATTGAAAATTGTACATGTGGCCACTTTTACAGCTCTTTTTTGCTTTTCTTGGTACACTGTTGAAATAAAATTGAAACTTTTACTTGAATCTAAGAATTTTAACCCATATTTTTAACAATTGTAGAACTAACACTCATTATATCTGTGATTCTAAGCAGTTGCTTTTCTTTCTTATACAAAATTTTCTTTTGTTATCAATGAAGAAAGTTATTTTCAGTGTAGTTTGAGATCAGTTGAGATCATTAGATTTGATGGCTGTGTACGCAACGCAAAAATGACCGAATCTAATAGTCGAGAGCTTTTAAATAGACTGATCGTTAAAATGAATACTTCGGAAGCCGAACGGAATCTATATAAAATAGGCAAAACTGAACTTTCCTAAAATATGTAAGTCTTTATTTCAGAGTTCTTTCCGTGGACTCGATGAAGTAATTTGCTTCCACACTCGTCGAGTTCAAAAGGTGAACTGAGTTGAGCCTGTGACAGGATCTACAAATGCGTTAACTGTGATCGCAGCTGTCGTTATTCGGCACACCCTTTGAGGAACCGAAGGCGACCCTTTGGCCCTGAAATTAGGGGCACCTCATTTGAATATTTAATCAAACTAATTTGCATATGAGTATATCGTTTACCTGAGCACTTTCGATCGATAGACAAAGACATGTGATCTAATTCCAAAAGGGGTTGAGGATCCTTTTTTACCTTTTCTAAAGAATCTGATTTGGATGCTGGCTGTGAAAGGGTTGATAGTCGTAATATTACCCCGGTGAGCAGCACAAATACAACTACATCTCGGTATTGTGCTCTGTGTTGAATTTTGTTTATTTAGCAAATAAAAAATGCACGCAAATTTGAATAAAACAGCAAGTAAAATGTTGCCAAAAGACCGAAAGGACTGATGGTAAAAAGGAAAAGCGCGAAAACCACGAACATTTTTGCATAATTTATTGAAATTTCGCGGTGCAGACAAAAGGAGCCAGGCGCGAACTGCAGGCAGGACGAAGGCAAGGACCCAGCGAAAAAGTGCATGAAATGTGTTTCTATTTTGGTCGTACGCCGTACTCCTTGTGGCACGGTATTATCCTTTGGCTTGTGTGCATTTATTTTTCATTTGCATGAATTTTTCATTGTTTTCACAGACGCCAAAACGAACGGAGCGAACTGCACTTTACGCTCCGCAGGATCAGCAGCAAACACGCGATATTTGTCAGCGGGAAATCAGCTTGAAAATTCAACAATTTTCACCCAAGGACAGCACATAACCAGTACCATAACCACAATGTCATATAGACATCCATAACTGGCGGTAAAAGCGTTTGCATTTGACTAAACTCAGAATCCAAACAAATATTTTACTTCTATAATGCAGCAGAATCTATAAACGCTTCTTATCTTCACTCCCCACTTGCTTACTTGCCTGTTGGAGTATTGCGCTGGATAAAATGTCAACAAATTTTTGTGCAATTTGTTGTCACTTGTTGGCTGAACAGGCACAGACTACTATACTAGTGTAGGGGCAGATCGAGAGGTGAAGCTGTCTATACACCTACATTTTGGCTTACAATTTTCTTTCTTTCCTTTATTTTTTAAGTAAACAGATCTCTAAGGTTCTTACCTTTAACAAATTAAAGGCTATTTCTTTGGTAAAATGCTTTTAACGATTAATCTGAATTGTAAGAGACAAGCCAATACTGTAGAGTTCTTTGATACATTTAGTTAGTTGTATATTATTTAAAATTAATGAACATTCATAAATATAGAATTATTTATATGTAATATTATTGGACTACAATAATATATACTACATAAAAAGATTTAAATAAGGAGTCCAACTAGCATATTAACAAGAAACAGATTTCCCCAATCTTTTGAAGTATTTAAGCTAATATACAAAAGAACATTTTTTCAGAAAAGCAGAGTATCAATGTATCTGTAATCTAATAGTTATTGCAGCCATTTTGGATGCATTTTTCGAGGGTGAAGACTAACTACAGAATCAAACCGAATGTCAAATCCTTTCTCATAGCGTACGCAGCTCAAATGGAACAAAAACAACAACCATAGAGGCAACGCATGTGCGTATATACACACACATAGACACACACGCACCCCCAACCCGAACCAACTCATAGAGAGGGTGGCCGTGGGCTGGGGTAGGGCTGGGGTGGTGGCGGGCAACGGCGTCGGTGGTTGCTAAATGCAATTTATCATAAAAGGCAGAGATAGACGCTTGAAATTGAAGCGGGAAGTGAGAAGCGCGAAGCGTTTTCGAGTGGGTGGGGCGAGTCAAAGTTCAGCACACACACACACACACACATGTGCATAACAAGAGGGTAAACATGCCACACACACATTCTCTCACAAAAGACAGCTCATCTAATAAGACGCGTTTAGCGTCTGTCTGACTTAAGAGTAAAGTGAAGAGAGAGAGTAAGGGAGAAATCAGCGGGCAAGGGGAGGCGAACTTCTAAGCAAATAGGAAAAGTTATGGAGCTGTAATAAATTGGATTAGTTCGAGTTACGAGTCCGCCATTTTGTACTACTGTGGCAACATGCGGCGTGTGTTGCACGATGAAATTTATGCGCACATAAAAAAAATATTCAAAAAAGAAAACAGTGAAGAAATCCAACTAAATATTTTGGTCTGACACACGCAGCGTTTCATTAAGATGGGATTACCAGGGACTCAAGGGGGAATGAGAGCTGAAGGTTGGGGGTCTCTCAAGAGCCCCACTTCTGCTGTGAAGTACAGTGAAGCCTGCGCTTGTAGGCTACCTGTCGGAAGATATGCTACGTGCCAAATCAAAATCAGCTTTTCATTAAATTTCAATTGTACAACTTAAATTTGCATATGAAAGCGTTTCATTTTCGATTTTTCCATAGTCCCCGAATAATATTTGCCACCTTTCTGCTTTGTTCGTTAAATGATTTCCCATTTTTCTTTTTTTTTCCTCTCCTTTCCTGCCTGTCATGTGAAGTGTGCAGCATCCTTTTTATTTATATCCTCGATCCTGACACACCAATTGGTTTCATATATGCAAATTTTCTTTTTATTTCCAATTGTTCCCTTTCCCATTCTCCCGTTGCTTTTTTGTTGCATTCTGTGATCGCAGCTGCCTGAGATTTTATTCAGCTACATCTATTTTTTATTGGGATGCTGTTTGTATTTTAGTCCTGCATCCTTTGTGCCATGTGAATGCGCCGCAGATGGTAAGTGAAACTTTCCGTTATGCCGTCGGCTAAGTTTTATGGAAAATAGTAGTAGTAAAAATAGTACTAGGAGAAGACTATCATACATTTGTTGGTTTGCTAAATTCACAAAATATTTAGAAATATTTTTATGATAGTACAAACTTATCTGTAAATACTTTAAATAGTATTAAACTATAAAAGGACAGACGTATTAAATAGTTTTGAGGTATCTTGTATTTTAATTATTGAATTTAATGCTCTGTAACTTATTTAAAATTGTATATGTGTTTTTATATGGTATACAGATTCAATTTTTTTTTGTTTTAAACTTGGAATTACTGTTTTTACTATATAAATATTTGAACTTAAAAGGTTTCATATATGTTTTAGTGTGCTCTGCATGCTAAAATACAAAATATCAAACTAATTTGAATGCTCTGTACTTTATTTAAAATTTAATATATAATTTCATTAAATAAAGAATACAATTTTTTTTAAGGACTAAATTCTTATAATAAATCTGAATTGAAAAGGCTTGAAATATTTATTATCTAATAATATAAACATATTTATTACTTAACTAAAGCTACGATATCTGTCTTGACTTTCTATTTCTAAGTGCTTTTCTTTAATTGGAATCCATTGCAGTGCGATATTTAATTCATGTAAATGGGCATCATTTTACCATACTACTGCCTAAACTCAGTTCCCTAGTGACAGCTTCCGCACTAAGGAATTCTTATGCCCCACTCCATAGACTCCCTTGGAGCAGCAAGTTCCATTCTCTACTTTACTCTATAAGGACACTGGTAGCCCTTTCTATTATCCAGAGCCGTAGGCTGTTAATTTATTTAACTACCGCACGCCTAAACCACGTGTATCGCATATATCAAAGCTTCGTTTGCCATCAAATGGATTTCATTTTGAAATCCAATAACTGCCGAAATGAAAATGAAACATTTTGTTCTATGTTGGGCTATAGAGACAACCCTTTCGTATCGCCTGGGACTTCGAGAAGAACAACAACAACGACAACTGAGACAACTACCCAAACTTGAGCCTGTATATGTATCGTAAAATGTAACAGTTTTTGGTACATAATGTACTACATTTCGTGTACTTACACGTGCGTGTGTTGTGTGTGTGTGAGGTACATAACACACACAGAGATTTTCGCACTTTACGCAATTTTTCCCCGCCAGCGCGAAAAGGGTTGAAAAGTGCGTATGAAACGATGAACACCCCAACTCACACAAACACACACACAGCCACACGCACGCACACACACATACACAACGAAAGACAGCAAAGCGTTGCCAGACTGTTGTCGATGGCTTTGCATGGCATCATCGATGCTGGGCCTAAGCTTCCACTGTTTTCGCCCGAACCCTTTGACAGCATCACCGCCCTTCACTCCTCACGAAACCCTTACCACCCGCTATGCCTAGTTGTCAGTACAATCGCCTTGGCGGCCATTATTATTTTGCTTTTGAGCTGTTCTTTACTTCTTTTGGCCCCGTCAACTACAGCCCAGCACTGCCACCACAGCCTCCTTTATCCCCAGTACAACCGCACCACCGCAGCGTTTTCTTTGGCGTTTTTTGGTAATTTTCTTAAAAATATTTTGGTAGTAAACTTTTCAGATTTAAGCCCTTCGCCTCCATTGAGAGCTTTTTGCGGTTTGCATTGCTTTTGCGGCAACTGACCGAGATACAGAGAGAGTAATGTATGAGAAACAATGTATGAGAAAGGGAAGTAGGGAGACTGTAGCAATCCCCTTCCTAAACAAGTCGCGTTTTTAATCTCATTTTATGAAATGAAAATTTTCAATTTTTCGACAAGAGATAAACTTTTTCTACTTGAATGCGTAATTACTTGCCGCGAATGAAATACTGCGAATTTTAGCCGCTTTTCGCTTGACTTTCGGTGGTCGACGCCAGCGTAGACGTCAACGTCGACATCGACGTCGTGGCCACTTTAACCGTTAACTTTGATTTTCAAGATGGCGTCGTTGGCGTCACTGGCGCAAAACTGTTATTAGGATTATGAAAATTATTAAAATGTACTGAAATAAAAGCAGACTTATGATGTGGTTTAATTCGCTGAGGTAAACCGGGATTCATTGAGAGCATTAGAGGGTAAATCACCAGAGAACTGATTATATTTTTGGGTTCATTTCATTCAAAACAATTTAACTCGGTTGTTATAGGAATTCTCGAATTGGCAAAGGACTCCAGTTAGCATTGGCACTTAAGAAAGAGTAAAATAAATGCTAATTGGTACTCAAACTGTCCAACACCAAATTTGTATATAAAACTTATTATTACTCAAACAATTGCATCCCTTACAAAGTCTGCGGCAGTCTAGAACTATGCCAACTGCCATTACGGAGTATTCCAGTTCAGGACAACACACTCTTCTATAGATACACATAGAACTACAAGTGAGCACGTAGATAAACAAGTGCCAGAATATAAAAATTGTATAAAGTCAAGATAAGTAAAAATTAATGAGGGACCTGGGCAATAATGTGCAAGGTTCAGTTCACTGGGCAGTGGGTAATTAAACAGGGTGCTTCATGTTGGTCAAATTGGTAGCAGAACTAGTTGTATACGTAAGTGATTTTATAATTTCATTCGAATATGAAATAATGATTTAAGCTGTTTAACTCCTTTTCTCCAGTCAAATCGAAACACCCTGTATTCCAATTAGAAAACAATGGCCGCACACGTAGAAAAAAATGGGAGACCATGGAAAGTCCTCAACAGGACACAGAAAAAAAATGAAAACGAAAGGAAGAAGCAAAACAAACGTAAAAACGGAAACCCAAAAAATGTCTGAAGATGTTAAAAAACTTTTGCTTAACTTTGTTTTTGCTTAATGAGCAAATACACATGCACCCACACACACAAGTGTATACACGTTTGAGCTGCTGAATGAGCGCATTAAAAAAATGCGTTAAGGGCGCGTTGCCAAGGACTAAAGAGAACAAATATTAATGTCTGGGCCATATACTCGTACGATCCACACACACACACACACACCCACGCACACGTATGCAAACAGTGCGTAGTACACTTAAAAAAATTCTTGGCTGGGGTCGGGGTTTCTATTCGAAAATTACACTTGCCGCTGGGGTTGGTGTTGTGTGTTTTTTGGGTGGAAAATGCCCAGATATTGTCTGGCCAACAACAACAACAAAAATAATGTAAAAAAAATGTTAAAAAATTAGAAACGAGCAGATTTGACGCACGCACATGTCGCCGTAACCTCTTCGCCCCCCTCTATCGACCACTCCCCTCCGCACCCTCTGTCCCTTCCATCACTACTCCCATCTCACACTTTGCACTTGGCATAAATTATTTAGACTCATTTAATGTTTTGGCTGCTGCTGCGTTTCTTCCTCTTTCTCTTCGTCTTCGTTTTCATTCTCTTTTCCATTTTTACGATTTTCAATTTTTATATCGTCCACCCTTCGTGAAAATTTCACAGCTTTTATTTTGGGGGTTTTTTACAGCAAAAGCAGCGAAATTTTTCATGGTAAAATTTAAATAATGTGTCCCCTGTCGCCACCAGATGTAGCATACTCACATCCACAGCTTCATACGATAACTGTATTGGGTGTATCCATTTAAAGATTGGGGTGCAGTTCGTGGTATAATTTTTTTCATTTAAAACGCGAATCAGTTAATCCATGCGCATCTCTTTGCCTTCGATAATGGAGTAAAAGCCACAAATTATCATGGCTCATTCAGCATAAGCTGATCGTAATTCGCCAACCGGTTTTTCCAACTGACCAGTGGTCATTTAACAAGCAAATAAACAAATCACCTTTATGTTGTACGCCCTTCACACGCCGACCCTCGGTCAATTGCTCATATTATAACAATTTGAGATGATAATGCGATTTTTATGGCACCTATGTCCACTCTTGTTTGCACCCCTGTTTGACCAGGGTTTAGTGAGTGGTCAGTCCATTGAATACGCTGCTATTTGCTTTGACTTTTGGCTTTTGGGCAGTGCATAAATTAGCATTGTTTGGTCACCCTAAGAGGAGTGGTCAGTGAGGTAGGGAAAGGGGCACTTTACAGGCGCTTGTTGGGCAATTAACAATGCGCGTAATTAATAGCTTAGGCATGATATTTAACGGGTTTTGTTACAGGGGATAATGGGCTTTAATTGGTATAATAAAAATTACGATATTGGGAAATTGTAGTGAATATCGTTAGCTATACAAGATACGATTCTGGGATAACAAACGGAATTTAAAGTTTGATTATCTTCTCAAAATACTGTAGGGTATTCTGAATATCGTATACGATATTCAGCTTATCCCTTTTAAACTTACAACAGCTCGATGCATCTTCTTTTCTATCAATCATTTTCCCCTTACATACCTTCAGTCATGCAAATGTAACGGAATTTCTGCCAACTGAAAAATTCCCACATATCCTTCAGGGACAAACAAAAAAAAAATTGCGAAACTGCAACCCTTTTCAAGCTAAGAACAATAAGTCATTAATGAAATCCTTATGCATTATACTTGCGCAATTGCTGTCTCGTTGAGGCCTCGTTGCGCCCTTGCACTTTTCAACAAGGGTGCAATTTTCGCACATTTCGCACACACACAGAATCCTAGACATCCTCAACATGCTTAATATCCTCAACACGACATGACACAGGGACATAAGGGCGCAAGGGATGCCAACCAACAAGTGCAGCCAATGCAAACACAAAACCCTAAACAGATTTCGAGTCTGAGTTAGAAAAGAAAATTCTCATTGTTTGCCATTCTGATTATTGTTGTTTTGGTGTTGTCGTTGTCCTGATTTGTGCAGCAAGGATAACCACATCAGGAGTTTGTTGCCTGCCTCGGAATGAATATGTTAAATGAATGACTGCACTCGCAAATGTAAATTTGAGCGCATTCATTTTTTGAATGTTGTTTTAGCTGCACATTTTTATGATAATGAGTTAGAATATGACAGGAGAGAAATGGGAATCATTATATTTAACCATACCACCTATAAGTAATAAAAAATGTATTGAATAAGCCTATACATTTATTTACAGAATAGGCCGATATTATCGGCTATATAGCTATAGGCTATAGTCGTTCGTTGCGGATGCAATGTGTTGGCTGTTCTAAGCCATAGATCTTTCTCTGTTATCAATTTGTTAAGTTTGAATTTTGGATTTGAGATCTACTGAAAGTTCTCAGTTGAATTCTCAGGCGAAAATAAATCCTCAGTAAGATACAACAGAATTTACAAGAGCCTAATTTACGCAAAATAATTTTGTGCATAGCGAGCAGCTTTTAATTGCTTTGCCTATTATTTCTGTTAAAATATGTACAGCTCCGGAGCTCCCCAGATTAACGAAAACATCAGTTACATTCCAGTTCAATGTTAATGTTAAGCAAAAAAAAAATTCCGGGAAAGGCAAAAATCGAAGATTTCTTTGTGTGAAACAAAAGGCGGTCAGAGGGGTCTAAAAACTCTTTTTGGGAAAATGGAATATAACATTTAATGCATAGCCATATGAGGCTTTATATTACAACATTTGTAGGCCAGTTTCCGTTAACCATCAGAAAGCAATTTGGTAACAAGCTGAATGTGGCTTACGTGTTAACCAGGCCAACTACACAGGCCTTGTACCTTGCATGTTCTGGCAGATTTTCATTAATTTTCCCAGCCCCAGAGCAATGTGTAATTTATGCAAATCGACTAGAAATGCTTAGTGGATATATATTAAGGTATAGAAATGAAACCAAAGCACACTTTGGGTAATTAGCAATGGTAGAGCTGCATGTCCTGCAGGGATATGTGGACTGGAACGCGTGCCTCATGGAGTCCATTGTGCAACGAGCACGGGGTGAGAGACAGGTGGAGTGGAGGTGTGTGGAGGTGCCGGGCAGCACATGTAATGCCCAGCCTAATGACCGCTACGCACTTCCGTTTCGGAGTCAAGGACTCAAGGACTCTCATGCGTATTTTCGGCTCTGATAAATATTCAAATTAGAAAAGTGCGCAGAGTCAGCAAAAAAGTGTGTCGCATATTAAAAAGTCATTTTCTTAGCAAATGATTCAACATTTTCCTCAATTTCCACATAATATAATCAAATAGAAGGAGGTAGAAAGAGTGAGGGAGAAACACATGCTGTTCGACATGAGTTTGAGCGGAAATGCCATACGTGACGGAAATGCGTGATTTTGGTTATGAACTCCATTATATACTTACATATAAACCAGCACACAAACTAATATAAAACTATAAGGAAAATTGTTAACAATTTGCCTGCCCAAAAGTGCAAACAAGAAAAATTGTTTCATTTGTTTTGTGTCGCATAATTACAGTTATTTAATATAAATGTTAATTAGGTGTAATTCTTTTAATGACATGTACTAAGCTTGTATATAAACTACGATAATTCATTTCAGATAATTGTTTTAAAGTGTATTCAACTGCCAACTCTACTGATTTTCAGTCCAAGCCAAATCCGAACCGCAATATTTGTGGATTAGTGTTGAATTTATTTGGCATTCTGACATTTCCCCTACACACACACACACACACTTTTTTGCATATGCACAGAACTTTTTCTATATTTATTTCTGGTGCTCACTGTTTGCCTTTGTTCTAACTTCAAAATGCGATGAATATTAATGATTTTTACTATTACGCAATCTTTTGAAAGCGGCATTTGTCTTTTTTCCTCTTTTGCATTATTCCTCTTTGGCTCTGCTGTTTGTCTTGTCGTTTGTTTCATTCCAAATTTAGTTTTTTTTTGCCTTTCGTTAAACGTCAACTAGAAAATCCTTGAATATCATAAATATTCCCAACACTCGCCGCACTGTCTTCCATTTGCCGCATTTGATGTTTGATTTGGATGTGGCTGAGGATGTTGACAGGCAAGTGGGTAGTGAGTGAGATAGAGAGAGAGAGAGAGAGAGAGGGGAGTGCGGTGAGCGGCTTAAGGAGTTGTTTTGTGTCCTGCCCACAGGACACAGTTGCTTTTACCCAAAGCAGCGCTTTACCCCGACTGTAAATTTTAATGATTTTTGTGTAGTTGTTGTCTTGGCACACACGCCTCGTCCTGTCAGTGCTCCTGCTCCTTTTTAGTCCCTGCTCCTTCTTCTGCTACTGTTTGTTGTCGTTGCGCTGCGCTCTGCTGCTTTTTTATTGGATTTGTCAGTGAAGCGTCAAGCGGGCAGTCAGCCTCGAGGTGCCCGGACTCGTCTCCGTCCTCGTTCTCAAATTCGTACTCCTTCTCTTCCTGGGTGTATGTGTATGTGTTTGTGTGTGTGGTTGGCTTGTCATCTGGCTAAGCTCTAAAAATTAATGATGCGCAGCCCATTCGAAAGATCCTGGCGCTGTCATTGGCCCGCTGGAAGGATACGTATCCTCGTATATGCAAAATTTCACATTCGCTCCTTTAAGCCGCGGCTCAGTTCCGTTCGGCTCATTGATGAAAATTAATGAGTGTGCGTGTTCTACGCCTTGTATGCTAAAAAGTATATATATAGTATACACAAATACAAATATATATCTACACATTTTTTTGGTAGATTTTTCGCTTCGATATAGGATTTTTTAAACAACGAAAACTTGTTTGTACACGCTCAGAGTCTCTGACTCTGTCACAAAACTCGAGAAACTAATTTGCATAATTACAGCCCGTAATTTTTTTGTTCTCTTTTGCTTTATTTACAGAATGTGCGTTTGTGTGTGGCATAAGGGACGCAATGTCCTTTTTTGTATGTGTGTGTATATTAAACTCAGTGTTCCCTCATGACGCACATACATTTTGAGACTCAAATACAGATACACACATGAACACGCACTTTTGATTTCAAATGCGAGTACACAAAGCGAATGCGAATACGAATACAAATCTGAATTCCGAATAGGTAGACGAGTAGTACTCGTACAAGCTATTGAGCATATTGGATTGCCCATTCCCATAACCATTTGCATATTCACAATTAACAACGAACAAAGATTCCCTTCAGCTATTATTACTTTGTCAAGAAGAAACATCAGAGAATTGAGCAGAAGTTTTTATCCTGGCATTTGAAAAGAACGTGCCTTTGCTAATAAAAGTAATAGACAAATATAAATTTAAAAGATTTCTCAGAGTAAATTTGACAAACTGCTAAGATGATAAGTGTGAAATTGGAGATGTTGATTAAGAGAAGAAAAGAATACCCTACCAACTACATACTTATACGCTAACTCAATCTTTTGTGTACAGTGATAAATATTATTTAATTTATAACAATTTGTAGTATAGTTTTAGGCAGTTTTAAAGCCACAATTTACTTGAAACATTTTAAAAGTTTATTACTACCCTCGAAACTTTTGTATTTTTAATTTCAAGATGCGCTCTGAGTTCTCCATTTGGGGAAGTTTACTTCACGTCCATTACAAGGACAGCAGCCAACTTGGGGATATTTCTAGAGTTCATTCCACTCATTAGCATGTGCTCGCTCTCTGTGAGAGAACAAAACACAGAAAAAAATGGCTTTTCTTTCTTTTCAGCTGCGCTTTCGTGAGTTTTTCTTTAATTTTATTGATTTTTTTTTCGTAGAATAGCCGGCACTTTCCTTTACCGTTGGCAAGCTAATGAGCTGCAGTTGTGTTCCGTTTGGTATCCCTCCCAGAATCATTCAACTTTGCTGACTGCTGATTATAATCAGCATTATAATGTGTACTCTCTTACACTTGAATAGTTCACGCCACGGTTCAATGGAGCTGGAGCTGAGCTGGAGCTAAAACTGAAGCTGGAGTCATCAGTTGACTGCGTAGTGGAACGTGCTAGGCATTGCCTGAGTTGGTTTTTGGTGCACTTTCTTATAGGCTCTAATACCCATAATCAGGTTAACGTTAACGTTCAGTTTACCTACTGATTTGCTGGCACTTCTTCTACCAAACTCAAAACTCCTAGTGAATGTGTGAACATTCTGGCAGCTTCCTAGTCAGCAAGGGTAATTGCAATTTGCCCCCAAGTAGCCAGAGTTGGCCAAAGTAGTTCAGGTTTTAGATTTTTGGGCAGATGGTAGTGGAAACAGATTTTAATCAAAAGTTAGATCGCTGTTAACCGTTTCGAAAGACCTTTCTCCCGCACGTTAGCTGTTTATATAATTATGATATTTGATTTAATGACGACTTGCTTCCGAAACAATCCAATCAAAAAATTTGATTGAAGTGGGCGTCCCAATAGTCCCAATAGGCGTGAAACAATTCCAAAGGTCAAACACCCAAAACAAGTGCCAGCATCGTTTCAACTGATTTAGTTTAATGGGAAACTAGTGCAATTTTCCAGTGAATTTATAACCACATGCTGTAGGAGGTATGAAATTCATGCTCACATGCCTTCGGTGCACCGCTGTCGATATTAAATTCTTAATTTGCAATCATTAGCAACCCGTGAGCCAAGGCGCAAATTTAATACCCATATATTGTCGATATGGGTTTCTACACACGACTCCAAGACTGTGTCTGCTGCTGCTCCTCCTGGGTAGCTGCTTTTGATTTTTAAATTGAAAATAATAATTTTGCGCACTCAATTTTCAGCGATTTGTCAAAACATTGTTTATTGTCCGACGCCAGAGCCGCCAAGTCGCCAGCCTCCAGTCTCCAGTCTTTCAGTTTTCAGTCTCTGTCTCAGTCCAAGTCTCCCTCTCTGTCTCCCTCTCAGTGTGCTACCCATTCTCATACTCGAAACCATCTCTAGATCATCCAAGTCTTTCTACTCGGCGGCGCACTTTAAGTTAATTGAAATATTTCAACGATTTTCGCCCCTACCGATGCTGCCTGTGGCTTCTACCTGCCTCATCCAGGTACTCCTTAGTCTGCTGTAGCTTTGCATGCGGCTTGGATCAAAGACACTGCTTTTTTCCTATATTTTTTTAGATTTTGCATATTCGTTTTAATAGAATTCAATGCTCATTTCTATCGCATGCGATTTATTTGCTACGTATTTAAGTTCACGAATCTGCGCTCAGACTGGGATCTATCTGTGCCTTCTTCTCACTACTGATCCTCCTCTGGGTTCGAGTTCAATATTGATTTTTTATTGCCATTTGACCGCTAGGCGCCATATTGCCTGTAAATTGAGTGGTTGCATTTTCTTCTGATGGCCCGCTAAATTGGTTGGAATATTGATATGGGAAAAGCATGTTTAGTAAAAACTAGGCAATTTATATTTGGTTTCTCAACTTTTTAAATATCTTTACTTACCCCTTTAGAGAGCTGTTATCTCTTCATTAGTTAATTACTCTGTCCCAAAGCTTATTTTAAATTATTTCTTAAACTTTAAGTTATAGTAGCACCTTAAAATGCTTTTTAAACTGCTGTACTTGTTTTTGATCTTTCGCTTAAATCAAATAATCTTCACTCTCACTCAATGTCTCGCTGGAAAAATGATTAACTACCTTCGCTTAGGCGAATGAATTCGCAGAAATGTCCTGCCACTTGGCCAAAGGCCTGCTGAGCACATTTTTAGGTAATCCTGTGAGCTTTTGTTGGCTTGTGTAACAAATTTTGTCTGTTTTGTTCTGACAACCGCCCAGCGATGGCAGTCTTAGGCCAACTGTCGCACAGTGGGTCCCTCGTAATATTCTCCCCACCGTGTATCTGACCGAATCGGAGTGTATGACTGTCACATGCGTTTTGGCGTCCGGCTCCAAAGTTTATACAATGTGACGGCAAATGGCAAAGGAGAAGGGCCACGCAGCAAACGCCCACAGGAAAACAGAGCAGAGTAGAGCTCAATCGACTTGAATACACCCAGTGTCATCGAGTTTTGTTGCTTCATAGCTTAAATAAGCATATTACACCCTCTTCACTGGGCTTAAAAAAGTTTTCAAGCTTCTCGAAGGCAGCGCGTAAATCTTTTGCATAATTCAGTGACTGGCGCTTCTACTGTACGTGGTCTAGCCATGCAGTACACACTTTAAGGCGGTTTCAAGTGGCGCACTTACGGAGAAAGTGCCACGCCTTGCCCCGTCCTTCTCTGTCGCCAACCCCCCAGCTGCTTGTCACACCAATAGCCTGTCCAAGTCTCCTCAGCATTTCTGCCCAGCCTCCTTCATGTCCATTCAGTCGTACGGCTTGAGACCCCATGTCTGTGCTCATTCCAGTGCGGAATCTGGAGATCAGAGTCCCCACGGCACGGCTTCTAGAGCGTACATGCAAATCCAGAGCTGTCCTTCATTGGCACCCACCCCTGTACTCCTGCTTCTCCACCTCTTCCTCCTTCGCTTCCTTCCTCCGCATTTTCTCCGCGTCTCGTTTTATAGTTAAACATGCCACCCATTTAATAATCATCCCTCCACGAATTCTACCCCAACCACATGTAAATGGTTTTTTCTGCTCTTCAGTGCTTCGTCTTCTTCTTCGCTTTCATTGTGGACTTTGCTACTTTCTCAGCTTCCGCTGGAACATATCCGGGACGTTTCTTATCCATTTCTGTTGTTGTTGTCGTTGTGCGTGTGCAGACTGTTGTTTTGTTGTGCCTCTTCCCTGTCCCTGGTCTGCTCTGGTCTCTCGGGGCGTCATTTGTATTAACGAAGGTGAAGGATTTTTCAATTTCTTTTTTTTTAACGCCCCTGCCACCTCTACGCACTTTTATATTTCTTTGTTTTCCTTTTTTGGACACCGTGGATTTTAGTCTACGATTTAATACTGCAAAGCTGTGACATAAATCTATTTCAACTGGCAGCACAAAAAGAACCAACTTGTCCCACTGTGCCAGCCTGCAATTCATCTTCATCTGCGTCACGCATTTTTATTTTATTTATAGCTCCAACTAATGTTAATTTTGAGAGCATGTAAATATTAGGAAGAGTAAAGATAAGTATGTATAGATGAATTTACATTGGATTAAATTATTTGCCAAGTTTTTTATTTTAGCAGACAACATTTCCAACTTCTCTAATTCCCAAGAAAGCTCAAATTTCACTGCATGTAAGACACAAGTCAATTTTAAAATATAATCGATATTATGTCGAATTCACTAGACAGCCGTCAGCATTAGATCACATGGAGTCGAGGCTATTTATCAAACGATCTCACGTGCAATTTAACGAATTTGGTAAAACACTTACAAGCCAAACAGCAGAGATGCCAAAAAAAATGAAATAGACAAAACGGAAAAAAAATACACGACATTAAATAGACAATAGACAAACATGGCCATAACTACGCAGCTGTAGCCATGGAATTCAAAGCCTGTAATTTCAGCCAAGCACCAAGTAATTCCAACTACAACTACATCCCATTCTATATCCCCAACAACAACCACAACCACAACCACATCCACATCCCAGAGTCGCAGTCCGAAAAGTTGCGCGTGCGAGTTTGCAGTTCGCTGTAGCCGTTGATGGTATCGGACAGCAGGAATCGATGCCAGGCACGAAATGAGTCCCAGTCTAGGCTTAAATATAATAATATTTGTATGCGTTATAGCCACATACAAAGTTGTTGGAACAGACACTGAAAGGAGAGGAAGTAGCACTCTTGGCAGCAGTTGCAGAAAGCCTTGTTAGCCAAGCGTTGCTGGCTAACTGGCCAACTGACCATAGCCCTGGCTAAGCATGTCTTGGCCAACAAGGCATTGAGTTGTGAATAAGTGAGTAAGTGACTAAGTGAGCGCTCTTTCCCCTTTTACTCGTTTACCCTGCTGCGCTCGAAGGGTGCCGTAGGTCATTTGGCTTCTTAAATGCAATTGAACGGTGTTCGTGCGGCATTTTGGGGCAACACTTTGCAAGTGATTCTTGTGGCTCCACTCGCGGTATGTGCGCTGCTTCCTGAACTGAGTGAAACAGAGTTGCCAGATCAACTAAAAACTCCGATTTATCTTAAGATTAGAAATAGTTCTCAAACGGTTCATTGTAAAAAATATAATTTTTTATTAGTTAGAAACCTGTTCTAGTAGCTTGGATGTATTTTCCTTTTAGCTTAGTCTGGCAACCCTGTTTTTCAATTCCAGATTGATAATACGACAGCGCCGCAAAGAATTCTCAACAAATATCCACTAAATGGTTGAGCAGATGAGCGCCCAAAGCTTAAGCGCTGTCAATTTCATTGTTTTCCGGTGTCTAAATTGTAATCCTAACTCTGCTCCCCACACTTCATCCTCTGCTTCGATCTTCCTGCAGCTCCTCAGGGATCGGCTTTCACTTTGGCAATCGCAGTGGCCATTGCGCTGTGTGAGAAACGATCATTCCCCCTGCTCTCCTCCCTGATCCATGCCACATACGAGCTGGGAAGTTTGGAGATTCGCGTTGGGTCCAAAGACTGTAGACTAAAGACTGGTCTACAGTCTGTAGTCTTAAGCCATTTTTTTGTTGTTTCTGTTTCTGTCTTGTATGTTCGCTGGTCGTTTGCGATTTGGTCGCGATTTGACGGCGAATTTGTTACACCCACAATTGTTGTGGCAGTCACCTTTTCGGCCTGGCAGTTTCTTGCCACTTGCGGCACTTTTGCACTTGAAATGAGATCGCCATGGATTGCCCAACGAGTCAGTGTGTCCGACTCCCTTCTGGCCACGTCTTAGAAATGATTTATTTGAGCACGCGCGTTCGCCAGTTCACCAGTTTACCAAAAAGGCCACACTCCCGAGCTGCTGGTTGTCCGAATGTTTAAATGTTTGGATGTCTGGTGTCTGGCAAAGCGTTCCTTATCGGCAAGCAATTAATCCGTGTGATTGGTCATTTGACGCCCACATCCAGAGGAACTCCAAGCTTACAGCAACTGCTGCAGTTCTGGTTCTAGACTGCAGAGAATTTTGGAGAATTTAGTAAGCTGCTCTCGGTTTTGGTGTTAACTCTTAAATACTTTAAGATCAGTTTGGTAAAAATTTAAATAATTGATATAAATACTGTTTTTTAGTGTTTAAAAACCCTTTTTAAAATTAGAGCCACTTTGATTTCAAATCGTTAAGATTTATTTTCGGTTGTCATTCAGGATTAAGTTAATAATTTTGGATAAGAAAAGGGGAGTTCTCGCAGATTTGTGTCCATCTTACTTCTTCTTCAAGAAGGAGCTGACGACAGCGGGCGCAGTATAGGTGGTGATGGGAGCAGTGTAAGCGGGGGCTGTGTAGGTGGTCACAGGTGCAGCATAAGCGGGAGCAGCGTACACGGAGCGGGTGTAGGCGGGATAGGCAGCGGCAGAGTACGTGGTCACGGGAGCAGCCGCAGCATAGGTGGTCACTGGAGCAGTTGCTGCATAGGTGGTCACGGGAGCAGCTGCAGCATAAGTCGCCACACGTGCTGCAGTGGAATAGGTGGCCACAGGAGCTGCCGCGGTGTAGGTGGTCACGGGAGCAGCAAAAGCAGGTGCTGCAGCGTAGGTGGTGACAGGTGAAGCCAGGAAACCAGCCTGGGCAACAGCCACACAGAGAGCCAAGCAGATAAGGAACTGAAATTCAAACAAAGATCAGTAACTGGGTTCCAAGGAAACTGTCAAGTCTCACACTTACTTGCATGTTTGTTGAGTTTGTTTTGATGGTTTGTCAATGACTGATGCTGTTAGCCAATTAACGCAATGCTTTTATAGCCAAGTCAACAGGCGACTCAGTTGCGTAGGCGATCAACGAACAGCGAACGAAAAGGGAACCGAAACAAGTTTTGCAGATTAAATTCCGAACTAGAACACAATGAGTTCATTTCAATTGAATAAATGCGGATGCTGTCACGGTACTTGACATTATCTCTGGCTTGGCTAATGATTGTCAAGTATTTGGCAACGCAGGCGTATCAAATGGATTAGTTATTTTTATCACCATCGTCTTGTCAGATATCAATACTACTTAAGAGACGTTAAGTACGTTGAAAAAAAGTGTAATTTCTACAATTTCTACTTTATTTCTTCTACTACTATTTTTAAAATGTCTGCTACTATTTGAATATTTTTTACTACTATTTTTATATTTTTTACTACTATTTTTAAAATTTGAACAACTATTTGTTTGATACCTAATACACATTTTAACACAACTTTTTAAATGTCTACTACTATTTGGAAAAAGTTTACTACCTTTTTTAATTTTTTACTACGCTTTAAAAAATTTTTACAACTACTTTTGGAAACTATTTTAAAATAGTTACTACAAATTATGTAATATTTACTACTATTTGTTACATGTTTGCTCTTTCTACTACTATTTAACATAGTAGTATCTGCCACACCGTAGTCTGCGTCTTACAAAATACGGAGAAACTCAGCGTACCCGCAAAGTGTATATATAGATTAGCTAAGCACTATATCAAGATCGATTACAGTTCAGTTGATTGCACCAATCAAAAGTCGAGTTCTCTAGCTACAGCTCCTCCTACTCCAACTCCTCCATTTTTCTTTGGTTTTCCCCCTCTTCAAAACGCTGAACAAGTGACATGTTGACATTTCACGCATTTGACAGTTTAGCAGAATCGCCGCAACAGAAACCGCTAACAAGGGCAAAAGGCAAACAGAAATCAACGGAGAAAGTCAGCATCAGCAGCAGGACAAAGAAAAACAGTTTTTCCAGTGGGTTTTCCACGACATTGCGAAAAATTCGCAAATCCCACGCACACGTCTGCCAAAAAAAGGGACATTCAAGTGTGCACAGCTTTGGTTGGCTGCACACACACACACACACACTTTGCACACTTTCACCGCATGTCAACACGGAGTAGGAAAAGCAGTGACATCCCCTTAGCATCCCTGGCACCCCTCTCGGTACTTCTCAGTCACCCACCGATTACATTCGCCCGCATTTCGCATTTTGCCTTTTGCCTTTTGCCAAAATGTTTTTATTGGAATTTTATTTTATTTCATTGGATTTTGATGGTTTCATTGTGTGTCCCAACCCGTAATGGAGTCACTGGCTTCATCCCCTCCTCCACACCACTCGTACTCCCTCGCCTACTTATTTACCTCACCCTCTACACAGTTTCCCTCACCGCTGCCCTTAAGCCAAACGATGCAAGCAAAATGCGTATGCAAATTTTGCTTTTCTTTGTGCCCCACAAGAAAAATCGCTAAGAAACTGCGCTAAACGGATTTTTGGCAATACTCAACTGGGGTTGGTGTATAAACTGAGCGGTTAAGGGCGGGGTCATGTGGGTTGTTTAGGCAGTTTTTACGGTGTTGTTTGTTGTTCTGATAAACATAACATGAGCTACAGCTGCTGTGCCACACTTGCAACATTTGACAGTTACTGCTAATGAAGTCAATTGCTGTCATTTATCTTGTTGTTGTCGTTCATGTCCTTGTTGTTGTTGTTGTTCTTGTTGTGGGGCAGAGCTCGGGGTGTTGGTTGTGGTGGGGGCGACACTACATGAGATAACACGCACAACATGTTGTTAAAAGACGAAGCGATATAGGTAAGAATGGATAGTTGGAAGACAGTTCTGCTTTTTGGGGATATATTTTTGGATAAACCCCGATTGTTTTTAGCTCAAAAATTATAAATATTTTGTTAAAATGTTATCAAAAAATCCTAAAGTTGATTTCTGTTACAATTTATTAAATTTATGGGTTGCTTGAAACATTTTAAATAAAATTTTACATCTGAATTTTTAATGTAAGAAATTTGCTTATATCTTATACAGTATACACTACCTACCTTTACACTCCTCTACATAACCCACTAAATGCTTTGGCATCAGAACTTTTGGTCTCCCAAACAAGTAATTCGACCAATTTACCATTTTGCAAGGTCAATTTTTTTGGAGCATTGCGAATAAAATGTGGCGCAAAGCGTGGCCACAGCATGCATGAAAGAATGCCTCATTTAAGTGCAACACGTTGCGGCTAGTTTGAAGGGGTAGTCAAGGGGTAAGAGCGCTACAGGGGAGTGTGGAGAAGCATGCAGCTTGGACTTGGCCCAGTCGCATGTCTGGCATGCAGCAACAATTTGCATTGAACGTGCAGCGGCCGTCTGTAAAGCGATTACTCTGCATAATGTTACCTGATCTAAATACTCCGACCTCAACTGGGAATAGGACCCCAACTGGCAACTGGCAATTGGCAACTGGCAACACATGCCAGACAACTGTAGCTGCTCCTTCAGATATGTGTGGCATATGTCTATGTCTTTGTAATGTATCTGCATCTTTTATTTGACTATGTATCTGTAGCTTTAGTTGTGGCACTCGATGCCTTTCGTTGCGGCCAAAACAACGCAATTGCTTTTGATTATGCTTATATAGGCTTCGAATTAATGTATCTGCTCGGTAATTTTTAATAGCTCGTGAAAATGCTGAGAACGTGACAAAAGAATTTAGACCAAGCTAACAAAATGGCTTGCATAATAAATGTATGAAGTGTTCTATGTACTCAAATGGGCATAGAAAAGGAGTTTATAGAAAGCTTATAGTATAATTTATAAAGCAACACTTAAATACCAATAATTTAATATACAAAAATCCATAATCCTAAGAAATGCCAACTTATGCTCATGAAGTACTGTTCCTTATTCTTCACCTCGACTTTAAGAAATTCCGCTTCAACCCTTCTTAAACACTTTGCAGCAATTCAGAGGTTATGAAATAATTACCGCTACAAATAACAACTTAATCAGGAATTGACCCACAACACGAAGGCGATTAAAGTAAAACTGAAAAACCCGATGGTGAGAAGGGGTAACGGTTGACAACTAAAGGTCACTCAATGTCCATGACGACTGCCAGTAGCACAAGGGTGGAACAGGGAGCAGGGGTAAGAGTAGGAGTAGGAGTAGGGGCTATCAAACGAACGAACGAACGAGCGACCGACTGACCGCACAAGCAAATGAAGGGGCAGCGGGTCGAAGGCAAAGGTCAGTTTCGGTTTCAGCCACAACAATCATAATGGGTATAAAAAAGTCTGTACAAGGGTGTCGAATGACTCGCCTACAAAAAAACACAAGAGCATAAAGGGGTGAGTGCCCAGCGCATAAAAAGTGGAAACGACGCACGACCAAAGGCTACTCAAAGTTATTATTGTTGTTGTTGTTGCTGTTAATCAATTAAAGGTTACCGATGCCGAGTCCAGTTTGAGTTGCAGACCGGTTTCGGTTGTTGGCTTATTAACAAGTTGACCCAGGTCGGAAGCACTCTCAGTTTGTGGCTAAGAAATCAGCATGGCCATTAAATTAAGCATCCGGAAAGGCGGCAGCTCAGACAGCCAATTGTTTACAAAAAAACGAGGAAGAGAAGAAATAAGCGGAAATGCCCACTTTAAATATGAAATAGGAAAATAGCTCAAGAAAATAAGGGAAACAAAATGGCAGCAATAAAAATTGCGTTGTCCTGTGCAAAATATTTGCTAGAAATTTTTATTGCATTATTTTTGGCATTTGATTTTGAAGACTTGAGTTGCCGCTTCGCCTGGCAAAGACCAGCTAATAATATGGCCCCAAGGACGCAGTGGCAAGTGCCATGCCACGAATTGTTGAACATGCGCTGACTGCATCAAATGAAGGCACTTATAACTGAGTAATATTAAAAGTGGAATAAGCGAATTTCTTCATATACAAAAGATGCCTTAAATGGCATTATTACTCTACTATTATTCTACACAATTTTAGTTCCATTGAACTCTTTTCTGACCCTTTCCTTATGCAATATTAGAGCGTGTCTAATTTTTGATTATTGTGTAATTTACATATTGAATTACTTGCATAAGAAAAACGAAGGAAATTCTGCAGACCACATGATCATGATCATCAACGAAAGCAATAAAAAACGAATCAAATTTCAGCTGACTTTTTACTCCCCTCCCATTGGCACACGGCAGGAGAGCAATTGGAGGTGATTGTGGTGCCAAGTGGATGTTGATGTTAGGACGCTTCCCACACCAATGAAAGCCAACACGATCCATTCGAGGTACAAGCAGCAACAACAAGGTGATCATGTGGCGCTACAAGGGATTCTCCTTAAACTCCAACTCCAACTCGGGCAGAAAATCTTCTTACCTTATGATATTGGCCAAAAAAGTTGGCGAAATAAACGATTATCATCCATTATGAGCAGTTTCAGTTCTGTGGCTCCTCCACTTCTCATATATGCCTACTCTCGTATTCCTTTATAAAAATGTTTGTTTTAATACGTGACCGATAATACTGAGACCAAGTTCTAGACGGAGTGAAACAGAGGAACCAAAGGAGAACTGAACTTAGTTGAGCGCCGGCTGCTGATCCATAGAATGTGATACACACGCGATGCACAGCTCAAACTGAAACTGAACTGGCATTGTCTGCACTTATTATTGTTGTTCCTTATGTTGTTATACCTGGTATAACAAGCAGTTGGGGTGTATACATATATATTTAATATATTTTGTTTTACAAGTAAAAACTTCTTATAACAAAATGAGATAGAAGTAGCTGAAATGTCAACACAGTTTTCCTATAAAAAAGTTAGCAAACGGGTATCGCTTAGTCGGTGTTTGGTAACTGCCACCTTACTTGTCGTTTGCTGTTATTGCCATGGTTATTGTTGCTCTTGCCCAGATGATCTACATGAGGCAGCGGCTATTGCAAGTGCCCCATGAGGCAGGCGCTTGCAGAAGCAACACGTTGGGTTACAAAGTTCAATTGAGTTGACTCCTTTCCCATTCCAAACTACTCCATACCACACCATTTCCTTACCTGCATTTCAGTTCAGTTCTGTTGCCTTTCAGTTCAGATCATATGCATTTGCATTGGTCACGTTCTGGAGCGTGTAATATTTTTGCTTATCTTTCAACAAATATGTACAAATATGAATTTGAGTGGATAGCCATTACAACTTGGTAGAAGAGGGGTTCAAATGGCCAAGAAGAGCGTGTGTGAGCTATCAAATTATATGAGAAAGTTATAACAATTTAAATGTCTACAGTCTAACAATCTTTTCTTCTTCAAATAAGTCGCCAATATTCTCCATTCCAGAACTCATTCAATCCCTATACAAATTAATAACCTTTGTAGGTTCATTGCAGTCCTAAAAGTAACTTCTTATTCCAAGTTAAATCATTATTTTTATGACACCTGCATTCCCCGACTTTATTAGCTTTTAATGCTGAACTATTTACTAGATTCCACCCATCAAAACGCGAATTACACTGTCTTTGCCTACATTCTAGGTTCTTGGGGACAATAGCAGATTTTTCAGCTGTCGTAGGCTCATCAGAAGCCTCATTGTTGAAATGACTCTCATAATAGTCCCCAGTCAGGGCCAGGGCCAGATTGTATGACAATCAGATAATAATACCTCTGAGATACACGCACAATTCCCTTTATAACCTGCGTTGACAGCAAGCGCATGCTGCCTATGTCCACCCCCCTCCTTCTCCTTCCACCCCCTCCCCTAAACTAAAGACAAGGATTCAACGAGTGCAAATTTATGCTGGGAAAATTTATGACACGCAACTTGTACACCCGCTAAACAGAACAACAAACAAACAAGAACTTCACCCCATATCGCCTGGCAGCCAATAAACTAAACGCCAAACCCCCGACCTCTAACCCCTGATCCTCGACCCTCTGGACGGCCATTGTCGTGTGCCAAAATCGAAGAAAGCTTTTGCAAAAAATCGGCTTTACCCTAATTTAGTTTGGCTTTCACTTTCATAATTTTTTGGCAACGACTTTCACCCCAAGTGAGCAATGCCAGTGTTGTATAGCAACCCTTAGAGGAGTGAGTGAGGTTTTCATACTGGGTGTTCTATTTCACGTCATCGCTTTGATTGCAATTCAATTGCAAAATTGGCAAAAACATCAATTTCATGCCGCCGCAGAACAATCATCAAGTGCCGGCCCATTACGTAATCAGAGGCAGTGGGAAAACGCGGGGTGTGTGTGTGTGTTTGGCACAACAAGTATTAGGTAAACATGTTGCCCATATCCTGCTCTCGGGCTCAACGAACCCCATAAAGGATACTTAACTCGACTTTACACAATCTGATTTTCGGCTTGCAATTTTCCAAATATACATTTCTCCAAAGGTTTGCCAATTTTCCGAGAACTGCCTGTCAGTCTGTCCTCTCACCCTGTCGAGAGGGTGGTTTGTTGTGGTTGTAGCTGTTGATTTAGTGACGCGATTTGTGGGCTGCAATCCACCCATTGTTATTTCGCAACCAGGAAATATTGATAAACGTTCCAATCCCGTCCAATCGCAAAAAATTTGCATTAGAATACTTCTGTTCTCTTTTTGGGACCACAATTGTTCGCTAGGTGAAAGTAGCTGGAGAGAAAATGGAGGAAGGAGGAATTTTAGTGAAAGGGATGCTCACTTAGTGCGGAGTTTAGACAATTAGTTGCTTGGCCCTGTTAACTACCACACAAAC
Organism: Drosophila acutilabella; assembly: GCA_035046005.1. Lineage (NCBI taxonomy): Eukaryota > Metazoa > Arthropoda > Insecta > Diptera > Drosophilidae > Drosophila > Drosophila acutilabella. The sequence continues at coordinate 4,553,971 of JAWNOK010000024.1, read as the reverse complement.
TGCTTAACAGGGGAAAGGTAATTGTTATTAGGTGACGTTTCATATTGTATCGATTTATCTATCGGTTAGCGTTTAAGATACAGATTGAAATTGGATTTCGAATGATGATAGTTGTAGGGTACAATGAGGTCAGCAAATTAAAGGTAATTTTGGCGTTTTATTGCAAAGGGATTAGGTTAAATACTATGATTGGGAGTAGCAGAAAGTTTTATTGTGAATAGTTTATTAAATTGGTTGGAAATTCAATTAAAAATCTGTAGGGTAAGTTTACAAAAAAAGGTTTTAAATGACACTATGAAACAGAGTTAGGCCAAACCTAACCTCATTTATAATTAACATTTCCTGTTAACTAATTGATTTATTTATATACTTACTCTACAAAACAAGCCATAGACCACATATTCCCTACCAATAGTTTGACAACCAACAACAATAACAACTTTTGCATTGGCTATTTTCTAACACTGCAGAGAATCCAATCAAGATATACATATCTACAAGCTTTATTGGGTTGAAGAGCGCGGAGAAACTGTCAAAGCGACAGCCATTCAAATCGAGCGCACATTTGGTGGCACTCAACCACACACACCCACACACAAACACACACACACACTCACACAACAAAATCTGCCTGGGAGCCCAACAGCAGTTGGCTGCCATTAAATATTCAATTCAATTCCCTAGAATGGCAAATTTTTTCCACCTTCTCTTGTCCTCTCTCGCTTCTCTCAGATTTTTCTGCTCTTCTTTCCATTTCTATCGTGGGACTATTCGATTTGTATCCGAATGTCATTTTTTATTTCGCATCTTTGCATTTTATTTGTTACATTTGCGCTTATTGTTGCTGAGAATCCTTCGTTCGATACGTATTACGTACATACATATATAAAACTTGCTCTGCTCTTCAGATTTCGTCCTCTTTATCCTATATATGTAGCATGGGAAGTGTGAGCTAGTGTGTGTAAGAAAGAGAGAGAGACAGAGAGAGTGCTGCCATTTGGATACGCAACTCCATTGACAATCCATGTCCATGTGTTCGAGGATGTACATTTGGGCCAGGATTGGGTTCTGGCCAATGGGAAACGTGCAAGCTGCCAGCGGATTTAGCCCACAATTTCTATTTTTTTCTTGTCTTTTTTTTTTGTGCATTTCTTTTCATTTCGTTTCGTTTGGTTTTTCTTTTGTCACTCATGCGATATCTCGAGTGTGTATATAAAGGAGCATGGGAAAATTGGGGCGATGGGCGTTAGGTGGTGGGCGTGAGATATCCTGTGGCTGCGGAGGCATCGGGCAAAACTTTTTCAATTGATTTTATGCTATTTTTCGTCTTCTCTTTATTTCCGACTGGGCACGTAGTCTGCTGCTGCTTCTTATTCCTTTACTTCTGTTGGAAGGAGTTTGAGAAATTGGTTGAAATCAATTGGATTTGTGCGCGACTAAAGTTTGAGTGACAGCCACTGTGCAAGTGTTTGTGTGTGTGTGTGTTATCCCTCCCCTTATTCGTCAATATTTTCAATATACTTTCTGGAGCCAGTAGACAGTAGTTGGGGCAGATAGGCGCAATAGCTTATTGTTTTGCACTTTGAATGGCAGCAGATTTGGGATTTGCATAATTTTATGTGAGTTCTGAGCAGATAGAATAAAAACTATTACTAACTATTAGGAAAATATGTTAAGCAACTAATTGAAAGAGTAGCTATTTATATAGAGACATTTATTTTATAAAATAAATATTCGTATATATGTTTATTTTCTTGTTCAATAGCATGATTTTGTATTTTTTTACCATTATGTTGGTTCAATTTGATTACGAGTGCCACGCCTGCACTTACTTAACTGTAAATCTTACACACGTGCCAATCAAATCAAAATCGAAAGACGTTCTTCGAGTGCTTCTTCTCCAACCCCATGGGCAGTGCCCCTCTCCATGATTTTCACGTGGCACAGCCTCACTTCAGTCACAATAACAACAACGCGGAAAGTGGAGAGTTTAAGTAAAGGAAATATGCAAATCTATCTCTCTCTCTCTCTCTCTTCTACATTTTGGAAAATATTTGACACGTGACGATGGACTTAATGTATTTTACAACTTAAATAAAAAAGAAGAACATTTTCTTAATATTGGAAAATAATCAGCTCAGAAACAAAATGGTTTCGTAGCCAAAGTTGACATTTTTCCCCACAGACTGCGGCTTAAAGTTTTGGTCAAAACTCAGTAACTGGCCCCAAGGAAATTGGTCATTATGTGCAACGTTGGCTGCCACCTACTCAAGTCTGGGACCGACTTTACGTGGCTTTTGGCCATTACAGCAACGTAACAAGAAAAAACAAGAAAGAAAAGTACAGTCGAGCACGCCCGACCGTAGTATACTCTCTGCATTTTTTCCCGATTAAGTTATTAAAATCGGTCTAGAGATATTACAATGTATAGTACTTGCATTAAAACACGTTAAAACAAAAACAATCTAAGCATAATCAAACATACATCTGTTTGTCTGTATGCGAATACACATACGAAAGACAATTATTATGCATATACATGTATGTATGTATGTGTGTATTCAGCGCGGCCAGCGACTGCGGGCAGCGCTGCCGCTACACAAGCAACGAAAACATTCGAACATGTGCTTGTATGTTTCTCTCTCGCTTGCACTCATACATTGATACGAATGCGGTAGCGCTGCCGCCACACAGGCAGCGAAAACATTCCAACATGTGCTTTTATGTTTCTGTTTCGCTTGCACTCATACAAGATATTGCATTCAGTTATCAATATTGTAACGCTTCTAGTTTTCTTGTTTATCGTGCGATTTCAATGCGCCTTTCAGGATAGTTTGATATAGTTAGTCTCCACACGAATTATAAATTACAGTACTGTACTATATAAACAAAAGCCAAAAAACAGAACGAAATTTGAGGACAATTTTTATTAATTGTGGGAGAAAGGGGCGTGGCAGTCCAAAAATTTAAATGTCAATGCATTTACACTGTCACTGGGAACCTCCATACCAAAATTGGTGATCCTAGGTGCAATAGTTATTGAGATATTCGCCCAAAACACCAATTTTTTCCGAGGTGTGTCTAGTTTTTTGCTCATTGTGGGCGAATGGGGCGTGGCATCGAAAAAAAAAAAGATTCCTGTATTGACTGACTAAATATCTGATCGATTGAGACCAAGCTCGAACTTGTAGCTCTTACCATCTCTGAAATCTGTTTGTTCATACGGACAGACGGACAGACGGACAGACAGACAGACGGACAGACGGACAGACGGACAGACGGACATGGCTATATCGACTCGGCTTGTGATGCTGATCAAGAATATATATACTTTATGGGGTCTGCCACGCCTCCTTCTGCCTGTTACATACATTTGCACAAACCCAATATACTCTTGCAGAGAGTATAAAAAGAACGCTGGAAAAACTTACGTTTTTTGCGCTGCTTAACACTGAAAATTCATTGTGCGAGGCAAGAAAAAAGAAATATATAAAATAAAATAAGAAAAAAATGAAGGGAAAGCAAAAGGAAAAGCCATTGCCGTGCCGGCAAACTGTTGTTCAAAGTCAAGGCGAAATCTTAAAGTAATAAAGTAGCCGCCACGAGGTCAACGCTGCTCCCGGCGCGTGTGAATGACCTTAAAGTGACCTGCTTCTGCTTTGGTCACTTCCTTTTGGCTCCTTCCGCCTTTCTCCATTTGCCTCCTGCTTGGCATGTCCAGCTGCTTGGCCTTGGCCAACAAAATTAAATTAGCCAACTTGCTTGACCATCTTCAAAGTTATCACTTTAAATTTAAACATTTCGGTAAGTTCTCTTGCCGTTTGTACCAATGACAAGAAACCTTTATTTCATAGTCAAACAATCATTAAATTTTGAGTGGACTCAGTTCTCAGTTCCACTGTTTGTGCCGCTTTTGAGTGTTATATTCAGTCTGCATCCTCTCAACCAAGCGGCAACTGCACAAAATGCAGTTTCAAGTCTTTTTGTAATATTTTAATACCTTTGCGGATGCTTTGGGGCGCTGCAGAGTGCCTTTCTCACAAGGGTTTTACAACTCTTTGTGAATACTTTGCAAAAACTGTTGGACAAAGGAGTAGACTACTTCTCGAATCCTTTGAAAACTCGAAAGTTTGGTCAAATAAAAAATATTTACTTGCCTGTTGTGTTTGACTGCTTAATAACTTAATAACTTTATGGAAGTATTTAATTAATATTACTGTTGACTTTCTGTGTATATTTATCAAAGTTTAACTTTTAATTAAACGTTTCTTACGAAATAAAGAAATCAATCTTATGCAACGCTTACACATGGCGTATGCGTAATGTGGACAACTCGTACGTCATATGCCCGTTTTCCTTATATGTAAAACGTTGGGCCACTCCCTAATCCATTGGGGCAAACGCTTAATACATACCCTGTACATACGTGAGTGTGTGTGTGTGTATGCAGTCTAACATACGGAGGCTCCGAATGCGAATATACGAATATGAACCCATTTCACTCATACGCATTTAAAATGAGTATATATACTATATGAGAGTATATAGACTGTATGTGAGTGTGTGTGTGTGTGCTAAAATAAACCTAAACATGATGCAAAACATAGCAACAAACTCATTCGTTTTCTCATTCGTCGTTTCGTGGGTCTCGGCAACACATTAAGTCCAAAAACGAATGAATGAGAGTTAAAATGAGCCACACATATACACACAGCGATACATACAAACACACACATACATACACACACACACATTGCAGCAAGTAAGCATAAGTACGCAACGAGTACAGCACACAGTGCATGAATAAATCACACGAAATGCGAACGAACCGAGCGAGGCACATTCACATTCACACTTACACACACACACACTTACACTCCTACTGCTATTCCCATTCCCATTTCCATTCCTACTCCCTCTCACATTCATGCACACTGCTGCCATCCGCTCTCTTCATACATACATTCACTCTTTCACCAGCAGCAGCACTCGCCGTCCCCCTTCCAAGCCTAGGCACCCAATGCCTCCACAATATCGCACTCCCACAGCAGCGACGATGACGATGCTTAAAAATCCCACAACAGGCAGCAGCAGCAAACAGTAAAAATACGAAGAAACGATGGAGAGGGAAGTGAAAGAGAGGAGTGTGAGTGTGAGAGGGGGCGAGCGGGTAGCGGGCTTTGACGGAGACAGCGCAAGACACGCAGACGACAAAAAAGGCGGAGTCTAAAAACTGGGGAGCACGAAATAACAACAACAACAACAGCAGCAGCAGACACGCAAAAGAAAATAATAAAAAAGAAACAACAAAAAACATGTAAGACTCACACACACACACACATAGACATACATACATACATACATGCACACATTAAAAGCGCCAACGCCAACTCGTGTGCAGCAAAATAACAACAACAACAGCAGCAGCGTCGACAGCGACACACACATACACATGAACTCTCATGCGCTACTCTTGTATGTGTGTGTGAGTGGGGCTTACTCGCATCTCTCTCAGATGGCGCTGGAACGAGAACGAGTGAGCACCAAAAAAACGAGCGCTGTCTGAGTAAACGCCAGCGTCGCTGCCAGCGTCTCCGACGACGCTGACGTCGCGTGTATGATGAGTACTCGCAATCTCATTGCACACTCATACGTGGATAGAGCCGGTGCCTGATTCGCATTCGGATTCGTTTTTCGCCCTCGCCCGGGTACACATATGTATATGGTTATATGCTGTACATATGCATGCATATACATACAAACATGCGTACATGCATGTACATTTACTGAATTATTTGTATATATTTTTTTGTGTAGCTTGGGATTCGTCCCGACAAATGTTGGAAAATGCTTTAGATTTGCGATTTTTTAGCGGGTGTGGGTTTTCAGGAACCGAAAAGGACTGAGAAATAGCTTTGAATATTTGGAAAACAATTAAATTTGTATATGAGCATTGCATTAAGTAAAATAATGGATGCTTAAAAAATTTAAATAACTGTAAAAGTGTTTTTAAACCCAATGACATATTTATTCAGTACAATTCTGATTACTTGCATTTTAGAAAAATATTTAGATATGTGAAATTATATTGAAGAATTTTAAAAAAACTTAGAGAATATTAATTTAATTTACTGTTAACAATTTTTAAAATTTTAAATATTTAAATATTAAATATATTAAATATTATATTGTCATTTTACTTATGATATTAAATTTTGTATTATATCTAAAAAAAGAAGAGTAGTACAGTCATATAGTGGAATTATTTGACAGGCTATAATTGCAGAAAAAATCATAAATTTACTCCAAACTAAAAGCAGTTTTGGATTTCCCTTTAGCTTTGGCTGTGAAAATTCCGAGTGAAAATCTGCATAGCAAATGCTTCTTAGCCAACGAACAAATTTTGTAAATATAAAACGGAAATGTTTGCCTTTTCCCCATCGTGGAGAGGAGAATAGAAACAAAGGAGGAACGAAAAGAAAAGAAAATGAAAATAAAATAAATTAAAAATGCGACTTAATGCGCAAAAAGGAATACGCAAATCTCTGCATTTGTAAAAGGAAGCAAAATCCTAAACAAAATATGCCAACGGACGGAAGCGGAATGGGGATTTACGACTACCAAATACCAACTACCAAAACCGAATCCATTCCCGAATCCGCTCCGTTCCCTAGAGCCTAAGCTTCCAGTGAACAAATGACTGGAAAGCTCGTCCAACTGACGACGCTCTGTCTGTGCAAGAAGCGCTCAGTGCGCTAGTATTTGTGTAGTCAGAGAGACAGCGCAGTCGTGGGCTTGAGTGAGAGAGTAGAAACAGTTGGCGGCACAAACGAGTGAAGTTTGAGTGCTTTTTTGTGTCGCTCTCTCGACAGAGTTTGTTTTGTTTTTATACTCTCTGCAAGAGTATATTGGGTTTGTGCAAATGTATGTAACAGGCAGAAGGAGGCGTGGCAGACCCCATAAAGTATATATATTCTTGATCAGCATCACAAGCCGAGTCGATATAGCCATGTCCGTCTGTCCGTCTGTCCGTCTGTCCGTCTGTCTGTCTGTCCGTCTGTCCGTCTGTCCGTATGAACAAACAGATTTCAGAGATGGTAAGAGCTACAAGTTCGAGCTTGGTCTCAATCGATCAGATATTTAGTCAGTCAATACAGGAATCTTTTTTTTTTTTCGATGCCACGCCCCATTCGCCCACAATGAGCAAAAAACTAGACACACCTCGGAAAAAATTGGTGTTTTGGGCGAATATCTCAATAACTATTGCACCTAGGATCACCAATTTTGGTATGGAGGTTCCCAGTGACAGTGTAAATGCATTGACATTTAAATTTTTGGACTGCCACGCCCCTTTCTCCCACAATTAATAAAAATTGTCCTCAAATTTCGTTCTGTTTTTTGGCTTTTGTTTATATAGTACAGTACTGTAATTTATAATTCGTGTGGAGACTAACTATATCAAACTATCCTGAAAGGCGCATTGAAATCGCACGATAAACAAGAAAACTAGAAGCGTTACAATATTGATAACTGAATGCAATATCTTGTATGAGTGCAAGCGAAACAGAAACATAAAAGCACATGTTGGAATGTTTTCGCTGCCTGTGTGGCGGCAGCGCTACCGCATTCGTATCAATGTATGAGTGCAAGCGAGAGAGAAACATACAAGCACATGTTCGAATGTTTTCGTTGCTTGTGTAGCGGCAGCGCTGCCCGCAGTCGCTGGCCGCGCTGAATACACACATACATACATACATGTATATGCATAATAATTGTCTTTCGTATGTGTATTCGCATACAGACAAACAGATGTATGTTTGATTATGCTTAGATTGTTTTTGTTTTAACGTGTTTTAATGCAAGTACTATACATTGTAATATCTCTAGACCGATTTTAATAACTTAATCGGGAAAAAATGCAGAGAGTATACTACGGTCGGGCGTGCTCGACTGTACTTTTCTTTCTTGTTATTTGTATGTAGCTCTTATGTATTCATATCTGACCAGAGCTACTGCGAGACATGGGAATAGGATGCATATACATATAGTGAAAGGGTTAAAAACCTGTGATCTTTTTCACTCCACCTACCTCTTTACAACCCACTCCCCAACCGTCCCATTGTGTTCCCGTCTCTAATAGTGGAACTTTTCTCGTATAAATTATTGATTAATACTGGCTGGAGTGTCGCTTTCTTTGTCTCGACTTGGACATAGAAAATAGTTTATTTAATGCGCGTAGACAGACTTTAAGACAGCACTTTCATGACAGTATTTGACTTTAAGTTGCTTTAATATTCTTATTTGCGAATATTTGCTTATGTTTTGGAACAGCAAAGTTTGTTTCATCTTTCGCTTTTGGCTTCATTTGCAAAGCACAAAAAACAAGCAAATATTTGTATGTAAGGAGTCTAAGATACTTACCGTTAGAGTATGAAATCTGCTTAACGGTTCTCTTCATAAGTTGTAATGAAAAGCCCTCAGGCATTATGATGGGTCCTGAAAAAAAAAGCTCATTATACCGGGTATTGGCAACCCTTTTCCAAGGGAAAATTTATTTAAAGTCATTTTGATGAAACTCATTACACCTGCGCCGACCGAGCACTTAACCCCCAACTCCTTTGTAGCCCTTCGCTGATTATCTTCAGTCCTGGTAACTGTTCACTTTGGCCTCTGAGTGATTCGCAGTGATTTTTCATACGAATCAATGGCTACTCAGTTTCCTGCCTGAATCTGAAATTCACTGAAGCCTAATTGATAATTTCACTACTACTGTAAGGAGTACGGAGTACGGCTCTTATCGTCATCATCATCATGGGCATCATCATCATCATCTTGACATTCCTGTCGCTTTACCTTTCCCCAACTCAACTCAAACTTTAAATGTGCGACGCGAATCAATCAGTTTGGCATTTGGGCAAATTAATTTCTCACATTTTTCTCTGCCTCCATCAAAACAACGAGCGGAAAACAGAAAGTGAAAACCGTTGCCCCAAAAACCCCTCCCACAGCCCTTCTACCCTTTGCCACCCACTCACTGCCCAGGTAGGTGTTAGGTACACTGCAAAATTCAATAGATTAGTTTCGGTAACTGCCCTTTATTGTAGTCAAAATTCAATTAAATGATTAAAGTGTCCCAAAAAGTTTTCACAGTTTTCAAAGTTTTAGTCTTGTTATGGATGACTCGTTATTAGCTGGCTAATTATGTATAAATTCGTAACTTAATTAATCTAATGAATCAACTGTCATTCGATTATGCAATATGCAGTGAAATAGGCAAATCAATCAAAATACATATCAACTATTTAAGCACTTGTTTTATCCCTTTTGGTATTAAGTAATAAGTTTTCATTCAGTTACAAATTGCTGTCTTTACCAGCTCACTTACATAATAGTCCATATCATACCAGAATGAGTAATATCTCCGACAACAACAACAACAACAGCAGCAACAGTGACGGCTACAATAAACGTGCCGACGATTGATCATTTAGCCAAAAAGGCCACATCGAGTTAGCCATGTCCAAAAAGATTTCAAACATTACAATGCACCCACAATAGTTTTTCTTTTTCTTTAGTTTTGGTTTTGTTTTTGTGAATTTCTCGCCTTTTTTCTTGGCTTCTAGGCATTGCCAACGAGGTTTTGTAGGTGTTCGAGGTGTCTCGGGTGTTTGAGGTGTTTTCGTAGCCTCCACAGCAATTTGTTGCCTTCACCCTATTTTAATTTGCTTCTCTGCTTGGATTTGCTGGCTGGCCAAATATTTAATTTATGACTTTGTCGATATTTTCGACTCGCTATTAGCTCAAATGTTCGTGTGCCATTCATTGGGGCGCTACAAAAACTGGACATAGACGAATTTATAGAAATCGTTAGAAAAAAGAGTCTCAAAGCAGAAAATTTATGAAGTTTAATAAAAATTAAAACATAGAAATAATTTTTACTAATTATTTGATCCATTAATTTAAAGAACGAAAAATTAAATGTTCAAACAAATGTATAATTGAATTATAATAACATATAGAGTATTTATATTTTATAATTTTTTGTAAAAATTTAAAAAAATTTACCTCATCCTCTGTACAATATTTCCAGGCTAACCTACAGGCTCTTTCAGGCCGTCTAGGTTTTACCACAGGTTTCACACTGCTCCATTTTGGTAGTGCTAATTTACTAATGAGACTCTGATTTGTTTATGGCATATTGGAACTGGTTGTATATATCTTGTTGGCAGTTAACCAAAATACCATCAATGTCTGTCACTTGAGAAACAGCAGAACGAAAGGGAATACTTTCGATGACTATGATTTATTTGCTAAGACATTTGATTTGGCCAGTTAGTCAGAGAGTTTTGAACCAGCTCAAACATTTACTTAGGGCCCAAACCCCAGACTCAAACTCTGGCTTAAACTGGAACTGCAGAGAGAATAAATGAGTGCAGACAGAAGCGGGACTCAATATTGGAATTGAGGATTGGGCACTAAATTGGGGATAGGGGAGAGTGGATTGTGAGGAGTTTGCGAAATCGATGTACCAGTTGGACATCTTCGACGTCGTTAACCCAACTCTCGATTCGTTTTTCTTGCTGTTGTTGTAGTTGTTGTTGTTGTCTTGGGAAATCTTGTCCAGACCTGGCAAATTTAGCTGTAAAATGTCATTTCGTGCAGACAAGTTAACAAGCCAAATAATAATGTTGACGGTTTGCATGGACCTGGCTACGAATTCCAGTTGGTTTTTTGGGCAACTAACTAGTTTAGTGGGTCAATCTGATTAGTACAGGGCATTCAATGTTGGTTCGCAACAATAAATTATCGCCAAAGATTATGAGTTTGCAATTCCATCTTCCAACTTGCATCTTGCATCTTGCATCTTGCATCTTCCATCTGATCTGAACTGAACTGATCCATTGAACTTTCTGTTGACATTTGCATTTGGCGTCTAATTACCTTTTGGTGGCTAAAGTTCAGACTGATCCTCAATTGATAGATCAATGGCTAACACGCCATGAAACCAATATTGCGGCTAACAAACAAATTCAACAATAATAATAACAAGTTGATCAACAAGCGATTCATTTTCACGCTCCGTTCACACACTGAGCAAACAAAATTTCTCACAAAATACAAGAAGAAGATGGGAAAGAGGAGAAAGAGAAAGAAGAAGAAGATATAACAAAGTATTGCCCCCAATTGCAATAAGTACAAAAGGCGCATATTATAATAGAAACATTATAAGATCAGACAAACTGAACTGAACTGAACTACAATTCGTCAATTGTATTCAAATTCATGCAAATGGGCAACAATCTTCAACTCTGATTCCGACTTTATACCTACCAAAGTCTTCCAAGTCTTTGCCATGTCGTAGTTGGTGGTAGGGGGGCGTTGTAGGGGGTGGGGCGTGGCGTGGCGGTAATGCGCCATGAAATTGATCTTCACACTTGAAACAATTTGAAAGCGCTCACAGCTCACATGCTGTGCCCCAAAACTCAACCTTTCTTGGCCCTTTAGCAGCCGGCATCTAGCCAAAGATGCACAGATACAGATACATTTATGTGTACCCAGAGATACAAATAGGTTTAAGGTTCATTTAAGGCTCTAGGGGAGCTTCGTGCTCAGTTTGTTTTTCACTAGATGCCTGATGGTTGATCCGATGCTTGATCTTGATCTTGATCTCTTACCATCTCTCTCTTGTCCAAACAGTTTACTCTGATCTATTAAACTCTGCTCAGATCTGATCGCATATGTTTGATGTAAGTGTTGTTGTTGTTGCTGTTGCCGCTGAGTCGCTAATCACGCGTGCAACATGCCGCTAAAACAAAGATACAAAAGACCGCAATTACTTTGAGCCATTTGCTCTTTGAATTGCCATTTGTTGATCTGAAATGCTCCAGAAATGTGTGTCAGCCTTATTATATAAGCCCAAAACTCTCTCTTTAGTGCAGACTAAAGGCTTTCTTTTGTTTGAACTATTTCTTTCATAATACATTTGTTTAAGAAAAATATCTCTACGTAGTGCCCGCAAATTTGTTAGGTGGGTTTCTTTATTCTGTTTATTCTGTAAAATAAGTATTAATTGAAAACTTATTAGTTATATTCAATTAAATAAATTTATATCAAATTTATGTTTTTATTTTGATCAATTAAATATTAGATTAACGAATAGTTCTGAGCAATTAAACCATTAATCTTTATGCTCAGTTTAAAATTATTTTCGCCTAGCTATAGTTATCTTAAGCTTATTTAAAGCTGTTTTAATGAATATTAAAAAAGCTCTTAATATTTTATTTTATGTTCAATTTAAGCGTCTTAAACTTCACTTAAACTCAAATACTATCTTTATTACATATTTAATTTAGTTTCATTTTAAACAAGTGACAAATTAAAGCAGCTAAAATTGTTAACAAATTGTTAAGCTCTTGAGCAGATACCACAGCATAGGCATATCAGATAGACTGGATACTAGGTAGGTATAAACTCCATGACCGCTTTCAATGTGCGTCACGAAGCGGCGATCACATGGGAGATGCGAGCTGCGAGTTGCAAGTTGCAAGTTGCGCGTTGCACCTTCCACATTTGTTACGTGCAGCGTGGCTGATGACGATGCTGATTTGGATCTGGTTGGTAGAGTTCTGTACTGATCTTGATTTCGATTTCGACGACATGCATTGTAGCTGTTTTTGTTGTTGTTGTTGCTGTTGCTGCTGCCGACGACGCCCCGTTGCTGCAGCTGCAGCTTAAACTCTGAACTTGCAACAAATTCAAGCGCCAAATTTGAATGCCCCACCACGATGCTGGAGATGAGACTGAGAATAAGGATGATCTAGGGGAGCTAAAGGAAACGTGTTGTTGTTGCTGTTGTTTCAGTTGTTGTTGTTGCTGTTGCTGTTGTTGTTGCTGTTGTGTATGCGATCGGTTCACTTCTAGTTGCAGTCAGTTTAAGTCCAAGGCGAGGCAGCCTCTTTGTACCATTTTTCTTTTTGTATGACACGACAAACACAAACATGATCTCGTTGCAGTTGTTGTTGTTACTGCTGTTGTTGTTGTTGCTGGCGTGCCTGTTAGTAGATCACTCGCTTTGTGTGGCTTTATCAGCTCGACAAGCGCAACATTTATTGCTGCAGGAGTTAAAAAGGAGTTGAGGAGCGTTTAGTCGTAGCTGCAACTCCACCTACACCCTGGACACGCTCCCCTTCTCCCTCTTGTACACCCCTCTCCTAAAAGCCTCTAACTAAACTGTGGCCCTCTTGACCATGTGATCACGATTTATTTGGCTGACTTGTTGTTGCTGCTTGTATCTAAATATACCGCGTGTTGCTGCTGCTGCGGCTGCTGCTGCCGCGGAAGCAACTGCTGCAATTGCAACTGCAACAGTTGCTGTTGTTATTGCTGCAGTTGCTGCTGTGTCGCATTGAGACTTTTCTCTCGTTGTGCCCTTTTTTATACAGCTTTGATCGCATTTCTGACTTCTGATATCATTTGGTAGCAGAATATTTAAATATTGCGAGAGACGTAACTTTAATATAAATTTAAATATATTATTTAATTCAATGTTTAATAGGTTTCTTTAGTAAAAATTTAGATATTCAAATAAAAACTACCTTAAATGCTGCTGTCCATTTTAAGAAGCATTTTTTATTTTTAAATCACATTAATATTCAAATAGATATGTAAATTATATAAATCATCCCCAAAAATGGCATTGAGTTTCCCAAGGAATAATAAGATCACACATTAGAGAATTTTCAATTCAATTGTTTGTTTATGCAGTGAACTAAAGTCGGTTAATATATAGTTTTAACTGCCTAAACTTAATACTAACCTTGCTAATGAGAAACAAATATTGTGCAACCTTTTCGCTTCATTGCTTCCCCAACTCAGTGCCAATTAGCATAGAGAACCTTCGGCAGAATCTTTGTTTTTTAGTCGTATCATAGTCAATAATTAAGTCAGTATATCATCTGACTGAAATCCGTTAATAACTGTTGCACTAGTGAGCCATGATCCAATCAGAAAGAAAGAGAGAATTAACCGCTAGCCGAAAAACCAGTTTCACTTTGTTGTTGTTCTTGTTGCTGTTGTTGTTGCTGATCGTTGTTGGCAGCAAATGTCGGTTATAATAATTTCTGACCAATTAGAATGTAAACTAATTGCTCAAGCCGCCAACTGGAAGAACGCCAATCCAATTAGTCAGACCGGCACAATCTGTTAGCCAAAATGAGCGAGAGAGAACCGAAACGGACCGAAACTCACATGTGCCAACTGGCCAAACCAGCTTGAAATCTAGCTTGAGTCCCGCTAACCAACCAGCGAGCGCGAAAAACACTCAAAAGACTCCAAAGCTCGGCTTGAGTTTCAAGCACCGAGCATCGAACTGAAGAGAACTCAACTCAGACCAAAATTCAGTTGCTGGACAAACGCGAATCGAAGCAGACGCGCAGGCGCAACAGCCGAATGAGAATTGGGGTCCAATTGGAGTCCCACCAGGAATATCGTGTAGCGTCACGCAGTGTAATCCAACGTAACGTAACGTTTAACGTATCGTGCATGCGTCGGTAAATGTCTGAGTGAAACAAACACTATTTAAACGGTTAATAAATGCTATAAAAAATTAAAAAAAAATTATTTAAATACATATTATAAATTTTAATTAAATTAATAAATAAATCAAGCGGAATTCAAGTTCAACTGGAAGCGTTTAGCAGCTCGTAAAGTGCACTAAAAAAATTACAAAAAAATAAAATTGTAAAAAAAACTCACGCGAAATGAATGCAAATTTGCAAATTTGATTATTACATTAAATTTGAATTCAATCAAAATCCGAAGCAAATCCCAAATGCAAATGAATCACATTGTTTTGATGCATTAATTAGTTAATAACTTTTTAATGTAATTAAACAGATTCCTAGAAATTACAAAAAAATAAAACTTGTGTGTCTTTGTGAGGGTCGCGCATGCAAAGTTCGACAAAAAAAATAATAAATAAATAAGTATTTTCCAAAAATTAACATAAATTCTCACATGGCGCATAAATAAAAGCTTATCGAGTCATATTTAATTAAGTTTTAAATATTTCTTAATTGAATTATAATTGGCAAGCAACAAATAAACAAATTTAAACAAAAGCCTCCCGCATCGATTTTCCCTTCGCAGTCTGCAGTTTTCCCCTTCAGAAGCTTCACTGTAATTCTTCATGCAACTTTAAGTTGAAGGTAAGTTCAATTAGTTTAGGCCCACTGTTTAAGAAGTCGCCGGGTGGCCTATGACTTGTGCCATGTGGCATGTCTCAGGTGGCAGTTGTCAGTTGGCAGGTGGCATTGCACTTGGAGGAACAGCTCTTAAAATATGCACAGCACGCAATCCGGCGCACAGTTGTCTCTACGTAGAATAATCATCACATTGGCTGATTTCACTTTTCAAGAACTATAGCTATGATTATTGTCAAGGTTGTTTCCAATCACACAGACAGCTTTAATCTAGCAGGCTAAACAAATAACATATTTACTTAGTATTTATGAGCATAAAATCGATGTGAAATAGATTAAATTATCTGATTTGAACTTTATTTTATTGGTCTAAATATTGCTACTACTGCTGCACTTCCACAATTTTCAACTATAAATTTCCATAAACATTTCAACAAGTTTTTTTGGTGTAAATCAGAAAAGTTGCCGAAAAACCAAACCGGTTAAAGGAAGTTTTTTTTTGGTAGTTGTAAATGCCGCACTGCAAGTTGAGAGCGTAAGAGCCAAGTTTAGTTAGTTAGAGCGGATTGGAGCGAAAGATATGTGTTTAAAAACAAAACTGAACAATACAAGAGCATAAAAAAGCAAAACGTGGCTGCTGTATCCGCAGGGAATTGCCAACAATTACTAATAACAGAAAACAAAAAAAAAAACATTAAAATAAAAACAAAAGCAACAAATGCTAAAAGCAAAAACACAAAAACTAAAAGTGCCAGCCACAAATGAAACCAATACAAAAGTCTGCATTCAGAAAAAAAGGTTATCAAACTGAACAAATCAAAACAAATGAAGCAATAAAAGCGACGTTCTCTCTCTCTGTGTTGTACTTGTTGTTTTTCTGCCCCAAGGATATGCAAAAGGATATGACAGCATGTTGATAGTTTGGGTTTGGCATTCGAGTATTATTTGAATATTCAACTGCCGCCACTTGAACACAATTTGTAGTCATGGCAGAGCACTCTTTAGATTTGAGATTGAGAGTAGAGGCAGTAATACAAGCACAGTAGCCAACTTACCCTGAAGATGGACCCAGAGATGCAAGCAGATACAGATACGTTTTAAGATACAAGTAGGAGGAGGCAGCTTGTCCAAGGGGTGTGCATAAATTGAACTGTAAAAGAAATCGAAAATTGTGATTGACTTTCGTTGGGAAACTTTATTTACTTAAAATACATATATTAACAACATATATTAAATTAAATTTCATACACTTCAAGTGCTGAAAAGAGTAAATAAATTAAATTTATCAAACAGTTAATTAAATCTAAATTAAATCCAAGTCAAACAAACATTAATTGCTCCCATTTAATCAATCGATTTGGCGATTTGTTTGTTGGTCTATAAAATCGTTCCAATCTTGACCAGCTTCTGTTCTACGCTCTCATTAAAAGCAGCACGCCAGCAGTCGATGCCAATCGAGATTTGGTAATCGTAAACCAAAGTCCGAAAAACCCAAAACAACATTTGCTAACAATCAGTCAATCACGAGTTTCAGACACGAACCGTATACTTAATCGCAGATCTCGCCTAATTTTGATGATTATCCGGCGCTTCCGAAACGGTAGGAGTAGGAGAAGTAGGAGGAGTTGCACTTTCTTGCATTGCCACACCCACTCAAAGGCCGAGGGACTGACCTAATTTGTATCATGTAGAGGATTAGGCGATCCCTGTCTTGTGGTAGTTAATAACAACAAACTGCGCTCTCCTTCCGCTCTAACTCCCTCCCTCTCTATCTCTCCCTCTTTCCCTAGCTGAGACAAGACGAGACGAGACGATTTTAATCTTAACTTTTTGCTGGCAAAGGATTTTTGCTAATGTTTATTTGATTTCGCTTTTGTCTGAGCTGAGAGTCTGAGTCTGCAACGGCGTCTGTATGTGATATATGTGTGTATGTGTACCGTATACGGTTAATCCTGGCGCTAGGATAATCCGCCATTTAGACAAGGCTCAGTCACAAGTCTAGACAATGCAGTAGCGTCAGGCATCGCGATAAGACTTCTGACCAAATGAAATATTGATGATCTTCATTCAGCATTTGATCGTTGTAATTATGATGTAATAAATGTTCCATTTGCTAAATTATTGGTATAAAAAATGGCAGTACACCTAAAAAATAGAAGGTCCGCTTTTATGTAAATAAGAACTTGCATTCTAAAACTAAATATAACTTATGTAGAAATTAATACTTGATCTTAAACTTACTTATTAAAGGGGCTCCTTTAGTCTACATTTTAGTCCACCTTTTTTTGTCAGTGTACATATGGAAAACATATCCATTGGGCTAATAATTCTGGGTCAACACAGGCCTCCCACAAAACAGAGCGAACAATGGTGAACCATCCCAAGCCGAGACTCAATTGCGCCGGCGCCACTTTTGGCAAGTCTGTGGCGCCGCAGTCTCAGCTCAAGTCTCAATCGCAATCGCAGTCCCAGTAGCCACATGGTGTGGATGTGGATGCAACCTCGACTGCGTCTTTAATAGAATCCGTTGCCTGTGGCAGGCAGCTGAATAGCAGCTGCATAGAGAGAAATCAATAATATTGCGATGATTGCAAACAATAAAGCCATTTGTTGGCTATAAATAAATACTATTATATTTATTTATTTATTTAATATTTTAATTCATTTTGCATACATCAGTGATTTGCATAGATCTTCTTTGTTTGCCATCGATTGTCTGACTCGACAACAACTCAATGAAGTGTCCATTGTCTTGGACGGGGACGGTGGACGGGAACACGTGGCTCTTTGTGGCATGCCTCACATGTGTGAGCTCTTGGGCTGTGGCCACAATTGCGACTGGGTGTGGCGCCCCTCGCTTTAGCCTTGGCATCAATATGGGAGAAATAAAAACAGCAATCGCCTTGGCCATAAGCTAAAAATTGGCAGCATTTGGCATTTGAGTTTAACATAAATATAGTTATTAGTTATTAGCTTAAAGTGTAGTTTAATTTAAATCCTCAACTTAACTCGTTTATTATTTACTTATATTTTACATTCAAGAAACTGTTTGAGCTACAATATAAATTCTCTCAAGTTTCTTGGTATAAACAAAAACTTGTCAAAGTTCTGCACAAATTTTAATTACATTTTCCTACTGCCAACAAATCTCAATTAAAAGTTTGACACAAATTTCCAATTAGCTGAATAGGATTTTCTCCACTTAAAAAGTAAGATTAATTAAATAGAAATATAATATTTATTTTGTAGAATATATTTACCCTGATATTTTATCAGAAATTAATCTGTACAGCATTTATAAATACTATCAGTAAAATCATATTTACTGGAACAACACGAAGAGTTGAACCTGAGAAGCGCTTGAAAATGTTTAAAAACAATTACTGACCATTGTCTGAAAAACTAACTATGCAGGTGAAAAATACACACTCACATACAGATATATGTACATATTTCTTATCTTACTATGGTAATAAAAGAAACAGAAATCGTCAACGGAGACATTGCAATAATCGTATAACAGTAGCTGGGCATTAATGGGAATAAAAAAGAGAGAAAAGCAGAAAGGAAATGGCCAAGATGATATAGGCCTTTCCACCCCTCGCTAGTCGTCGAGTAACTCGAGTCTTGGTCACCCGAGGCGCCACCGATAATATCAGAGTTAAGGTGATTCCCAGTGCATATTATGACAAAAGATAAACATCGCTTAAAGCAGCAGACGAAGCACAGGCGCAACAAAGTAGACAAAAAAAATTATATATAAAAGAAAAGAGAAAAACGTTGAAAAAGTACAAGAAAAACTCAAAGTCGAGTGACCAGCAACGCTTAAATTTTACTCAAAAAAAAGAAAATTGTTTTTGCGTCTGCCGCCAAAAGAAAAAGCAGAGAAAGAAGAAGAAAAGTGCTAGAGAGTAATAAGAACAACTTTCGGACAATAAAGGTTAAGTTAGGAAAGTTGTTGGCCAGGGTCCGACGCGTCGGACACTTGGACACTCGGACAGTTGGCCAACGACCGCGCGAATCGATTTTTATCTTTGGAGAACCTAGTGGGAGCACACCTTTAATCGGGCAGAGGCAAAGGGAGGGCACAATGCTCAGCAACGTGCGAAACTTAATGAGGCAATGAAACAAGTCACGGCCTGGTCAACTTTCTTAAAGCAGCAGCAGCAGCAGCGGTTGTGGTAGCAACGCCTTGAGATACCCCAAAAAAAAACAGAAAAAGAAACAAAAAATATTTAAATTAGCTCCGACAGCAGTTTTGTCTAAATTGTATGCTCATGTGATCATTCAGTCACTGCCTCTATATAACTAGATATGTCCACATGCCAGCGTAGATTTACCAAAAAAAAATAAGACAACAAAAAAGCTGAAAAAAATAACTGAAATTATAATTTAAGCGTGTGAAAAACGCATTGAATTGTGTGAAAAAAATAAAAAGATTTTTCTTTTGTATGTAATTGTTGAATGTGTTCACATTTGAGCAGCGGGCGGGAAGACTTGTGGGAGTTTTTGGATGAGTAAGTAGTTAGGGATTCATGTGGTCTAACTGTATAAGTAATGATCAGTTGTAATATCTCTAGCTACTCTCTTTTTTACTATTTATACCGGGTGCATAAATGTGTGTGAATGTCCAATGGGAACCTACATAATTTGTATCTGGAGCTTCTCAGATATAGTACACAATAGATTTGAGCATGTCAAAAGTGCCGTTTGCCGGTTAACTACAAATCTGGGTTTCTTTTGGAGTTATTGTAGTGGATTTGGGATTATCAAATAAAAAGCAATTGTGAAGAATCAAAGTGTGTTTACCATTACTATCAGCCTCCATGAATATAACTATCTTTGCAATTCTTTTCTATCTGCAAACAAATAGACAAGTAGTTGTAACCTTATTTTACTGAATGGATTTAAAATGACTTAGTTTTCGATACAAATATAGATCATAAGCTTTTTCAGTGCACCCTAAATATTGAAGCTTAAATTCTCAATCCTTTCGGGATTCATTTAATAAGTGCTATGCACACAAATAAACCAAGGTGACACCTTAATGTGTATTAAACACACACACACACTGCTGTCTGCCTTCACACCTTCATAAACTCTCATGCAACTCAAGCATATTGCGTATACGCCCAGTTGCCGCGTTGACAACATCCTAAGCGACATTTCGTTAGCTACGAGCATGTTAGGTGTATATACATATATATATAAGTATATATCTCTCCAGATATACATAGAGAGAAACAATGACATGGCAAACAACGTAGGCACTGGGAGTGCTCGAGTGTCACAGGGAAGGGCTTATAAGGTGCTCCCCCATTGGGGGAGCGGCGAGTTGGCAACGTATGAATGCGCGCATAACTCTTATATGAGCTCGCTTGGTATATAACGACACACACCCGCACACACCCACACACACATACCCACTCACACACACAGATACTTACGTAAGCATATAAAGCTCGGAAAACTCAGCAACAGCAGCGCTGGCAGCAACGACAAACTTTTCGCGTGGGTGGAAAACAAGAAGCAAAAACAAGAAAAAAGGAAAATCAACATCAACTCGTGGAAAAACTTTGGCACACACGCGCGAACGAGATAGATGACGACAGCAAAGACGACGAACCACGACAGCACAGCAAGGGAAGGAGGTAAACGGGTGTGTGTGTGTGTGTGCGCGCTGCGCAGTAACTGAAAATGTTTGGAAAAATGTGTAGGAAAATGCGTGGTGGAGTGTGAGTAGAGAGAGACACAGACCAAAGACACCCAAAACCCTCCCACTTATGGGGGGGCTCAAAGAAAAACACTTGTGGTGCCGGGCAACTGCTTTGGACAAAGGGGGAAATCGAGGTGGTTATCCCAGAGCAGCATACAAAATTTTCAAGCATCGTGCGCGCATTTTTAGGGACAGTGTGTAGGCACTTTTCAGGACTTTCACTTTTTGCTTTATGGGGGCGACAGCGTTGACTGCCGAATTCTAATGAGTTCACACTGGGAGGGGCAAGAGGGAGGAGTGTCCCAGAGAAACGTACATTATTTGGTCAGCACAGGAAGTTTGTTTTCCGGACAGTCCATTAGGCGACTGATTACGGAGGGAAGACAGAGAGGATGGAGTCCAGGAGCCGCATTAAAGTTAAATTTAGAATTGAAAAGAAAAGCAGATAATATTTTTATTATTTTTCAATAACCCTTAAAGATATGTACTGAAGAAAGGTACAAAAAGGATATTAGAGCTCCCTCTTTACCCCCTCAGTTCCTCCCTCATTTCTGCTGCCTTTATTCCTGCTAGTCAGCTTTGAACCATTCGTTTTGCCCTGTCTTTATTCAAGGAATTGCAATTACTCTCTGTCTGCTTTCCATTGCGAAATATATATCTCGTATATGTTAGGACCTTATGGCTGGAGTTTTAGCTTAGGGAATGTCAAGTTAAGCAGCAAATGCTAGACAGTTGGCATCCCCAGGAATTCTATTGCTTTTTGCTTACAGTTTTCAGTTTTCATTCATTAATATTGTTGCCAAAGCATTTTTCGTTCATTTTTCTATGCCACTTGGCCGCAGGAGTCCTACACTCTACTCACAGCCAGAATGGTTAGCAATTCTGGCTCAAAAGCCCCAAGCTTTGAAGCAGCTGCTGTCCCGTATTATCCTGGACAAAACGTCAACTGGCCGTTGCCATGGCCAACTCCAGTGCCTGTCATGTCCTTATTCCTTGTTGTCTTAAGTTGAAATTTGAGCTCAAAAGACAATAGCTGCGTTTTTTCCTCCCTCCTCTTTTATTTTTAAATAACATCGCCGAAAAGCAAATAACTTCTAGTTGTGGGCTGAGATTTGACAATTTCCCTGAAAGATATGTGGACATTTTGGCTTCTCAGTGCCCCTGTGCCCACATTCCCCGCTGGTTACTAAACTTTCGAGAGTTGTGCTTGTTTTCTGGTGGTAGAAACTTTGCTTTTTCCATTCCATTCTACTTTTTTCTTTCGTTTCTTTCAATTAATTTCTTATGCTCAAGACATTCTACTTTCTGTTGCTTCTTATTAGCTTCTTCTTTACTTTTTAGACATTTTTTGTGTCTCGCTGTGTTTTTTCTGTATTTTTTTATTGTCTCATTGTCTGTCTACACGTCTGTCCATCTTCATTAATGAGTTGCCTTCTCCAAAACATTCGTTTTCGTTCCGTTTGTCAATCTTTTCCAGACATTGCCACAATTCCTTTGATCTGAGAGTTTAAGTACAACTTATTGGGGGTCGATTATGAGTTGGGACTTAATGAGCAGACAGTTGGCCCGCAAACAAATTCAGTCTATAACTTGGCTAGTAAACTGTTCAACAATTGGTTTACTAACTTAGTTATGTCCATTTTGCCCATTGAATGGATAGTTTTGTCGGTTGGCATTAATGTACTTCTGTTTGCAGTATAGAAAGATGCAGTAGTACAGTAAACCTTCCTTTAGCAAGTCTCTAGACTCAGCCTCTTGCACTTTTACAATTAGCGTGTCCTGACGACAGGACGACAGGACACTCACCGTTAGCTGGTTTTGTCATTTTCCATTTCAAGCTTCGGTCTGTTGGGTTGTGTCCAATGTGTCGCAGGCAGGCGCAGGACTCAGGAGGCGACTCCTGTCAACAGTTACAAAATGAAAATGGCGTTGATGGCTGTCACCGTTACGTTTTGCACTGCCCCAGCTCCTGTTACTGCTCTTAGTCCTTCTCCTACTCCTACTCCTTCCTCTGCTCCTACTCCTTTTGCTGGGCCCTTGCTGATGTTGTTATTTGCTATGCATGTCCCTGTTAACGCTACCTTCCTCCAATCAGTCAGGAGTGGGCGAATACGTAGGCGTGGCAGGTTGGCGGCTAAAACAAAGGACATAAAAATGGTCGTATGTCCAACTTCTCTCCGCTCACCTACCCCGCCTGGCGCCCAACGTAGGCCAGCACTTCAGTTTTTCTTCTCGTTGCTTTGCACTGCTCCGAATGGAGGCGCAACTTGGCCTCTACGTGCCCCTGCGTTGCAACAGCTACGCGCTGGGCTACTGTTCCTTCCTGCCCTTCTCCCTCTCGCTCCCCTACCCATTTCCTCTGTTATGGGCTGCTCATCCTGCCACCCCTTGGCGCTTGTTGCTTTCAACTTCCTCTCGCTACCCGGCGTATTCCTTGGGCCACAAACTTTTTTGCTTTATTTAAATTTTCTTCGCTGTGCTTTCTCACTCACACTCTCTCACTTTCTTTCTCTCTTTCCCACGTTGGTGCTTTTTTATTTTCTTTTAATCATATTTAATTTTTTCAGCGTTTTTCGCTCTCGCGCTTTTTCTCCCATTTCTCGCGTTGTTGGCGCTTTTCTTTTTTCCTTCATTTTTTTTTCGTTCTCGCGAGTTTTTCTTGGCCGCCGTGTAGTCTGTGCTGGCAACCTGCTGCTGTTTTCTGGGCGCCTGTTCCTCGGCTGGACGTGGCCGGCCATCGTGGCAGCCACTTGGAGGCGCCTCCGTTGCTGGTCAAGCTAAATTTACACTTGTAGCACATTGATTTTCTTTTTCTTTTCTTTTTCGTTCTTTTTCATTGTATTTTTTCTGTGTGCTGGCCAGCGCGATTTTCTTTTTACGTGTTTTGTTTTTTTTTTGCTCAGATTTTTTTGTAGAACTTTTTGTTCTTTTGCGTTGTCTACGCCGTGTCAACTTTTTGGCCAGACTTTACAGCTGGCCAGCAGGGGCTAGTCTGCAGTCAGAGCGAGATGGCCTAAAACGTCTGGAAAAATGTGTGATTTTCTTCTATTTGGCGATTGTTTTAAAATGCTGCGGTTTTGTTTTGGACTATTTAAATTTAAGAAAACTAAGAGCAGAGTGTGCAGTGACAATTAAAAAGAAAGTGTGAATGTATTGATAATTTAGATTGACATAAATAAAAATTGGAAAAATGTTCATATTAGTCAACATATTTTTTTTTTGCCTATTTTTCGTAGAAAAACCTTTTAACTTTTGTAGTCAGAATGTTTTCTAAACTTAGCAAATACAATTATTCCAGTTACTTTGTATAATTTCATTTAAGTTTTGCATGTTTTTAATGAGGAAACTTCATTGAAAGGGGTTGATCAACATAGAAAGGTCGAAACTTAAAGCCACGTTCTTAACGCAGCCACCTGATATCTCGTTAACATGCATTACTTACGAAACGGCAAACCTCGAATGAGACCCCACCCTCTCTATGCCTCTGATTACCCACTCTTTCCTCCTGTTCCCCCCTGTTTTCCTGCCTCCGGCACTGCAACAAGATGCCGCTGCCTCCTTCATACGGGCCAAAGACAAGATAGTAGCTCTTCAGCACGCTTTGCCGGGCAACTTGTGAGCTCTTAATTAGTAAATGCTGGCCATTATGGCGGCGTCTGTACACCCACCAAACCCACAGTTCCCCATCTACCCAGCAACACCCCCACATCTTGAATTCTGTATACCCCATTCGTATATATAACTCATACATAGAGCATTTCATGCATTTCATAATTATCTCTAGCGAGTCAAGAACCCGAAACCCTTCATCATGGACAGGCGCACCTACAAAACTTTTTACCCATACCCAGTTTTATCGTAGCCCCCACAACAAACATACATTCAAGTGAAGACCCATAACCATTTCAAATACTAACCGAAGAGTTAATGCGATGTGAGTATGAGAGAGACGGCAAACGAGAGAGAGAGAGAGTGAGGAGCTGCTCAACCCAATCCCTCGGTGCGCGCTCATTTTCGCGAGCGTGGAAAATCGTAGTGAAAAAAATGGAGCAGCAATGGTTGCTTTGGTCGTCTCGGGTCGTCTCTGGTCCAGGGCACGGGACATGCGCACGTGTGCTAGCAGGGGAAAAACTGTGAAAATTCCATTCGAATTTTTGCAGCCGCACATCGTACATCGTCCACAACGCAGAGACGCAGCAGCCGCTGTCGCGAGCAGACATTCGCGGCGTTTGCTGCCACGCGCTGCATCCACAACAACAACGAGAACAACAGCAACTGAGATACTCGAAACGGAAAACAGTTGCATTGGTTAAACTTATTTGCATAATTTGCTCATAAAAACTACACACATACACAGAGACACTCACACACACGCTCGGCAGGAAGTGCAGCCACCCTGTCATTGTTGAAGGTGTAAAAAATGCGTAAACCTATCCTCGCAGAACCTTTGTTTTTTTTGTTTTCCAACTGATTTGCATATGAAACACAAAACTCTATCGCCTGTGTAGGGGATGGGGTTAAGGCACACAAGGGCAGGGTGCGGCTGCGTTTCTAAGATTTGCATAATCGACGCGCGCATGCGTGCAGTTTGTTCCCCTATGAAAACACCGATTGATCCTTAGCCGATCCCTGTTACTGAGCCTAGTTAACGTGCTTATGCCCCATGTTGCATGCAGCAGCTGATTTGGCAGCTTAGTGCGACCGTCTGAAATGTGCACACATTTCGCACAGATTTCCCATTTTGATGGCTCATTGGGTTTCATGATAATTGCAAAGCAATCTCCAAACATGCGAATTCCATATTTGAGCATCTGATTGCTCTGCCCCAGGTGTTGAAAATGTTACCGATCAGGAGATGGAATTATAAATATTTGAACCGTGTATACTTTTAATGTCAACTTAAAATTGTAACAAAGATTTGAGCGATCAGAAACAAATAAATTAAACACGTAAGCCATCAGAAATTTATTTAACAAATCATTTTATAAACAGAATTTCCTTATATATTTTTTTAAAAATTGTTTTCTTTTAAATCTTTTTATGCAATAATTAAATATGTAGTAGTTTCATATTTGACTACCACAACTTGCCTGACATCCCAATTGTTATCTACAATTTTTGCATTCCTTGAAATTGAATTTATTTCAATTTGGCAAAGAGCGAAAATCAACTTAAACATAAATTCAAGTTATTAAATTCAAGAAAAGTTTGTCAAAAAGCACAAGAAACAAAAGCAAAGGTAAAGAATAATGGCTGAAAACAAAACAAAACCTACTTTATTTGGCTTGAAGAGCAAGTTCAGTTTCGGTTGCGTTTCCGTCGAGCCCCCGAAAACAAAGAGAGCAGGCGAGACACCAACAATGAAAGGTGCGACCTGACAGCGCCTAGACGGCAGAGGGGACACCAAGCTAGAGACAGTGGGACAGGAAGTGGGGAGGTGGCAGAGAGCTACACCGAGAAGTAATAGGTATCACAGGCTGTTGGCTCCCTGCTGGCGGTGCTGGCACCGAAAGAAAATGGTGCAAAATAAAAATCGAAGAAAAACAATTAAAATTTATGGCGAAAAACGTGAAAAAAATAACAAAAGCGGAGGCAAACAAATCATAAAATGCAAATGAACCAAAAGAAATGAAAATGAGAAAAACGCTGGCAAACAAAACTCAGCTAAATGTGCACAACTGATAAAGAAAGAGGCATAGAGAGAGAAAGAGCAGAAAAACAATGCAAACGAATAATATACATCGAAGGAAAATTGATAACTTTGAATAAAAGGATAATGTAGAGCGGAGAAGTTGAGATTCTACTAAAATAATAAAGGCGTCTAAGTTTGCTTTAAAAAGTCAGGGTCGTTATCTAATTTGTTGAATTTACTTGTAAAATTAAAGAAAATTTATTTACCGATTTATATAAATATTATATAATATTTATCCAGCCAGGTATCTAAGTTCAAGTTAATAAAACAAGTAAGTCTTGAATTTTACAAAAGATATATAAAAGACGTTTTTCAAGCGAGTAATCTTAGCATAACTCATAAACGAACAGTTTAATGAAATCTTCTTTATTTGTTAACTCTACCCAGTTAATCTTAAATTTAGTACATCATTTCTTCCACACACTGAGCTCTCTTCCTAAAGGACATGCCCTCTTTTAACTGCGAGGTGCTCATTCATAGCTTCAGCCAATGTGGTGACCTCAGCTAATCCAGCCATACACACATGTGGGCGTTTGTAACAGTCTCATGTGCATATATGTATGTATGTGTGGTATGTATGTGCACCCTATATACCCTCTTATGTGAGAGCGAATCCGCCAACAAATCGAAATGTTGCAAAAAGTGCTCATATGTCTCACACACACACACACTCTGCTACAGACAGACACACTCACATGCCAACCCTCCCCCTATATGCAGTATATACTCGTATGTTTGTCATTTTCCACCGAGTTTTCTTTTTTCTCTTTTCCATTTTTTCTTTTTGTCCAGAAATCAGTGAGGTTAGGGGTTGGTTTTTCCGACCATTGGAGTCGTTATATTTTTTTCGCATTTCTCTTTCGCACACATGCCAGAGCGAGACACACATATGCATATGCACTGCCAGTGTATGTCTGTGTGTGTAATATGTTGTGTATATGATTTTATGTCTTGTTGTTTTCCTTTCCTTACTGGAGCTGCGCCAACGTTAACGCTAACGTAAACGTAAGCGTTAGCGTTAGCGTCAGCGTTGTGTTGCGCTTATGTAAAAGTAAAACGCAGCTCGCATGCAGGGAACACAAGGAATACAAGAAATAGATAACATACTAAAAGGCGAGCACATGCGACAGAGACAGCAATACCAACAGCAACAGCAACTGGAATAGCTTTGGCAATAACAACAACGACAACAACAACAACAACGGCAATAATATCAACAACAACTAAGTGCAAGGCAGTGCTGCCAACGTCGCAGTCACTGGCGGATGAGCAGAAGAGTTGTGTGTGCGGCAGCAAAAGAGCTTTGCATGTGAGCGCCATACACACACAAACACGCTGAGACAGACAGAGCGCCACGTACGTTACATACACATACACACATACATCCTTCAATATGCGCACTTTCTCTCACTCACACGCGTGCTCTCTCGCTCGTTAGCTTGCTCGCTCTTTACTCCCTCTCGCTTTCGCACGCTCATTCACTCTCTCCGTTGTTGTTATTGCTACAAACACAACTGGAAAGCAAAAACTCAACTCGCTGCTTTGAGTTTTCGTATTTTCCATAAGCTGACGCTGGCCAAAAAGGATATGTCGACGCTGGCAGAGCTGCTGGCGCCCCTTTTATGAAAAATGTTACACTCACGCGCAGTTGGCGCCGACGTCGCTGCCAACGTGTGACAACTGCGCTATGTATGTGCCTCAGTGTGTGTATGTGTGAGTGTAAACTCCATGTGAGCCAACGAGGCTAAGTTAACGGGGGTGGGTGACGACGACTCAGTTGTTGTTGGTGCTGGCGATGGTGCTGGTGGTGGCTATTACTCTTTACGAGCAGCCAAAGCTCCACATGCCACGTATGTATGTATGTATGTAGTGTGCGAGTGTGTGGGTGCGTCGCTCTTTCGTGTCGCTCTTCTTTGTATTTTTTTGTGCTTCGTGTCGAAGGCAGCCACTCGGCTGCTGCTGCTTACTGCTTCGGCTTTGCTACGCATGTGTATGCAAATGTATTTCGTATACTCGCACTCACACACACACATACATATAATAAATTTTTTTTCGGTGTACGTGACGTGCGAGGACTTCGACTGGTTGTTGTTGTGATAAGGCAAAAAATATATTTTATATGACGAAGGAGTAAAAACGTCGCTGCTTCGCTGCTGGCGTCGCTGTTAACGCAAGCGTTGGCGTTGTCGTTAGCGTTGACGTTGGCGTTAGCTTTAACGTTACCGTTACTCGTGCGTCGTATCGTTCTATCGTCCAGCCCGAGCATCGAGCATCCTCATGTGTTTCGCATGCTGTTTGTTGTTTGTGCCTTGCCTGCTCATACGTGTGCGCGCACGTGGGCGGCAAGGGTGGACCGTTGGTTGCGGGGGTGATGGTGGGGTCCGCGTGTGTGTGACGCTTCTGCCGGCGTCGCTGTCGTCGTTGGCGTTGCCGTTCCCGTTGCCGTTGCCGCCTTTGGTTCGCATATCTGTTTTTTCGGGCCGACATCATTTGAATTAGTCGCTTCGTGACGTTTGAACGGTTCGAAACATACACGCGACCGCAGGACAAACTCACACGCACACACACACACACATGTACGCACACTCGTGAGGCGTTACCGTTACTGTTGCCATTACGACCTCGAGCCGACGCCAAATATACCGTTAACTCTTTTTTGGAAAGTATGTGATAAAATTTAGTACGTTCACATGTGAATGGCAAAAAACTGTACGAAACAGTTGTGAAGACAGTTATCTGTGTGAGTTGCCCGGAGATAGACGTGTTTAGGAGAATTAAATCGGATAAAAGCTAACGGAGCTTAAAAACATTATCAACAATAAAGTTTTGAAAAATTTGTTAGCAATCAAAACGTGAAATGGTAATAACAAATTAAATAAATGATTTAGTTTTTAAATGAAATCAATTAAATATGACAACAAATCCAAGAAAATAATACATGAATTTAACTGAAAAGAAAGTCGGTTAAAAAATAAATTTTAAAAATATTTTTTAATAAAAATTAAACCAAGTAATAAATTAACATGTGCATTAAGCTGTTAACCCTTAAAGAACAAATATGCGTCTGACTTTAAAATACATTTTGAACAATTCAAATTTCAAACACAAATTTGTTTTCGTCGCTATAATAATATTTATATTAAATTCCTACATGAAAATATTTAAAATACTAAAATTAATCCTTTGAAATTAAAAACAGATTTGCGAAATCATAAACAGTTTGAGAGCGCAAACTTAATTTTGTGTTTAGGTTATCGCGCCTATCATAAAACGCGGATTTTTCAAATGAAACCCAAACAGTTCCGTGAATTCTGTTTAACAAATTTAGTTTCGATCCCTCAACAAACACACGTACACCCACACACACACATACACGCGTTTTGGGTTATAGCCGCAGTGTTGGCCCACAAATTGATCTGTCAGCGGCCATTTAGGAGCAGCAGCAGGACGAAATACCTGTACCTTTGTTCAGTCTATCGAGTACCTGCTGTATTATTTACAAGCCGTGTTTATTTACTCGAGTGTTTATTGATATTCCTCTTGTACATGTGTCAACACGCACCTGATTATCACCTGCAGAACAGAGAAAAACTATGGAGTGACGAGTGCGAGAGCAAGTTGAGAGCAAGATCTGATCCTGCCCACACAAAACACTCTCTCACGCACTCACGCACACAGACACACGTGGGTATGCCAAGGGTGTGTGTGTGTCAGAGGGTGAGGGCTGCTTTTCGCAGGGTGAGGGCTGTTCTACCTCTCTCCCTTTATCTGTAGAACTCAAACCATATACATATCGTATATATAACCATATCCCACATATGAAACGCACTTTCAACTTGCCACACACTTATTTGCATTGCTTTCAGTCAGTTTGTGGCAAACCCTCGAGGTGAACGCGCAGTTTCTGTTTTTATTGAATCGCAACCTGAACACAGAAATTAGAAACTAGAACTCAAAACGTGTGTGATCTTTACATATTTAGAGCAGTTTTTTGTTTTGTTTAGTAGCTATAATAAAAACACATGTGAAATAAAATTATCATAGAAAAAATAAAAGATAAATAGTTGAATACTCATATCTCATTTCAAATACGAAATTTGTGATTCCAGTTAAACAAATCGAATTCAAAGTGTGCCCTTCATAATTATGCAAATCTGATCAATGTGTATGAAATGCTAAATGAATAAACTATTTAAGAAGACTTTTATCAAAGAACAACAGAATCTACAACGGATATTACTGAAATAAAGAGTTTTAAACTTCAACTGATTTGAATGGTATGTATTTTCATACATGTGCCTGAATATTTAAAAAGAATGCATAAGATTATATTTGATACATGGCAAAAATAGTGAGGGAAATTTAGCGAGAAACTAAAAAATCCTATAGAATCATATTAAATGTAGAAATTTTTCTGAAAGGGTTTAAGCAACTTTAATGGGAAACCCACCGATCAATAATAGTTTATAAATTAAATCATTAATAAATCTTTAGCTGTATAAAAAGTTTAAAGTCTACCGACTAAAAGGACTTAAATAAAAAATTTAAATTTTTTTAAAAACAACAAATTTACCTTAAGTTTTTGTCTTTAATATTAAATCTTAAAAAAAACTTTAAATATTATAAAATAATAAATTGAATTAAAATATTTCGGCTTTGATTTGGCAACATTGTAAAACTTTAAATATTTTTAAATACAAACCAAATTTAAAATCTTGAGCTTAAATTAAAAACTTAAGAGACGGTTTTGATTCTAGTGACCGCCTTAAACCTCAATATAAACACTTCAAAATCTGCGTTGACTGACTTACTTCGACATTAATTAAAAAACTCGAGTAACTCTGCTCTCTCCCTCTGTTTCTATCTATCTGTCTCGCACACTGTGCCGCATCTCAGGTAGCAAGTGGCAAGTGGCAACTTAAGTGTGTCGCTTTTAGCGACGCTTGAAAAGTAAAATACGAGTAAATAAATAAAAATGTTGCCTTAGCTTCAGTTGACAACCGCAAATGAGTTGCAAGCGAAAAAAGCGAGTTGTTGCATGCCACATGCCGCATGCCTGCTAATTGCACATTGTTGCATTCAAGCGTGGGCAGGTGTCCTCCTCCTCCTCAGCATCCTGTCGTCTACTGGCAGCAGCATGTGTTAATATGCGGTTGGGATCTCGCTGGCGCCAAGTTGCAACCGCTTAACCGCAGCAAGTTGAAGACGCTGCAACAAACGACAACGACGACGACGACGGCAAATAAAAATGTTTGCTTTGCTTTCGCCGGGGCAAAAGTAAACTTTTTTAATTTTGCATCCAATCTTGCGACGACTTTAGTCGGACCCAGGTTAAACTCTGGGTTAGGGATTGAAATTGGATTTGGAATTGGCATTTGTCTAACTGAGCCTGTCTCGGCATTCGTTAGACGTTGACGTTGTCAGGCAGCTGATGACTCTGCTCAAAATTCACACACGCATGCAACGCAGACTTAAGCAGCTATGAGGTATGGAGGTGGTATGCCCCATCAGCCCACATCACATCATATCACACCGCGCTAGACAGTAGCTGAATTAATTAGATGCCACGCACTGAGATGCGTAAAAATAGCTTAGCAAGCGCACAGTGGTATCAATTGGTTAAGCTGACATTCTATAAAAATTAAAAATAATAAAGCGTTAAACAATTAATTTAACTTAAACATTTGTATAATCATAACAAGCTGAAAAAACGAATATATTTAAGGAATATAAGATTGGCATACTTTTAAAATCTTTTTCTTTGACTTTAAGGAACTGACTTATAACATTTTGTGTACGTAAAATAATTTAAACAATTTCTAAAATAATGAAATAATTTAAAAACTGAGCCCGCTGTGCCAATGTTTATAAAAAAAAACACAAAACAGACAAACAGACAGATGACTATACAGAGCAGCAGTCAGGGCCAAGAACAGGTAGACAAACAGGCACTGTATCAGGGTAAGGAACGGGAGATGGGTCTGAAACGAGTGAGCCATTATCACACATCACACATCTGCATGTGATATCCTCAAGGATACGCGACAGGACACGTAGCCAACTGTGATTGCTTCATGTGCGTTGTTCTTAGACCTGTCTCCTGCCCCTTCACTCTCTTAGCTTTTGCCGTGCATTGTTTTGTTTGGGATTTGCCCGAAAAGAGGCACAGCAGTGGGGAAAACAAAGCAGAGTAGACCGAGAAGAAAAAAAAGATGATATATGCCAGGACTCATTAACATATTATCACAACACATACACACGAGATGGCATATGTCAGAGAGCACAGAGCGCAGAGCTTGAATACATTAAACAACGCATTATCCTTAAGCTTTTGTTCACTTCTCACTCACTCACACTTTGTCTCTTTCTTACCCTAGCAGGCAGTGGAAGGTGTGCAGCTACTTTGAGGCACGACACGTGACTTTGAAGCGGAGAGAGAGACGTTGAGTCCACGGTTTGCCGGGGCATGTTAAAGGACGCCGAGGAGCTGATAAAACGCTGCAAACTGACGACCCTGCCGCTGGCACTGCATATGAACGAGTACGGCCGCCAGGTGGCGTCAGCGCCGCTAGCGTTGCCGCTACCGCTACCATTGCCACTACCGTTGCTAGCGAAGCCGCCAACGACGACGTCGACAACGACGACGACGACACCGAGCATGGATCATCATCATCATCAGCTGGGACATCACCAGCTGGGACACCACCATCATCATCACCATCATCAATTGCCGCCACCTTCGCATAGCCACGCCCATGCGACAATGCATGCCACACCGCCCACAACACCGCCCACGCCTCCACCGTTGCCGCTAAACATGAGTCAAACGGCGACAACGGCAGCAACAACAACGGAGGCAACTGCCGCCACAGCAATAGCGGCAGCAATAACAACAACAACAGCAACGACTACAATCACCGCTGCCCACAGTCCCCCTGCCACGCCCACTGGCATTGGCAGTGCACCGGTGGTAGCACAAGATCACTACAGTCTGCGCTGGAACAACCATCAGAATCACATCCTGCGCGCCTTTGATGCTCTGCTGCAGACCAAGACGCTGGTGGATGTGACCCTGGTCTGTGCCGAGACCTCGATACGTGCCCACAAAATGGTGCTCTCCGCCTGCTCGCCCTTCTTCCAGCGCGTCTTCGCGGATACGCCCTGCAAGCATCCAGTCATTGTCCTCAAGGACTTTCGCGGCTGGGTCGTCCAGGCGATTGTGGACTTCATGTACCGTGGTGAGATCAGCGTGCCCCAGCACCGGCTGCAGACACTCATCCAGGCCGGAGAGTCGCTGCAGGTGCGTGGGCTGGTAGAGAGCTCAATGCCAGAGCACACTCCCACACCCACGCCCACACCAGCCGCCTCCCCTGATGACTTTCATCTGCAGGACTCCTCACTGCTCTCCTCCAGCTTCGAGGATGAGTCACCCTCCATGGTGAGACCAGCGGCGGGCAAACTGATCATGCCTTCCCGTCTCTTTGGCAATCCACTAAGTCTGCGACGGAAACGAGAACAGGAGTGTGAGCGGGAGCAGGAGAGTGATCAGGAGCTGGGAGGCAGCTCACCCATGCCACGACGCAAACAGGCACGTCCTAGACGCCGATCTGGTGATGTGCCTCATGACTTTGCACTTAACAAACCAGAACCGACAGCGGCTCCACCAATGGAAACGCTGCAAACTGTGATCAAGCACGAGCTACGCGAGGAGCAGGAGCCCAGCGAGAAGCGTTCGAATGACGAGGACAGTCCCATGGAAGAGGAGAATCAACAGCAGACGCAGAAATCTCCCAATTCCGATGCTGAGATCGTGGAAACCGATACGCAGGAGAGAAAGGGTTTACCCCGACGGGAGAGCAGCAATCAACAAGAGCTCGACGAAGATGATGACGAGGATCAGGATCATGAACAGGATCCAGAGCCCGATCAGGAGGAAAACGATCACGAGGCCGATAACGACCACGATCACGATCCCGACCCCGAGCAGGATGAGGATGAAGACGAGCAGGACATCGAGGAGCTTATACACACGACCAACGAGTTGCGTCGTCAGGCGGCTGTGGCCGCAGCCACTGCGGCTGCCATGTCGCCCTGTCCCAGCGACGGACCCGAGGACCTCTGCACCACCAAGAAGGACAAGGAGACGAGCAACAACTCGCACTCCTCCGACGGCGAAAGCAACAACAACAACAATAACAGCAGTAAACTGCAGGACAACAATCAGCGCATCATGTTGTCCCTAAAGGACATCCGACAGCTCAATGCCAAGCCGAATGCCACCTCGACCCCCAATCACACGCCCACCTCCTGTGCCCCCGGTAACAATGGTCTGCTCTCCTTTCCCCCGCCCGGCATGCGTCCCCCTGGCCTGCCCGACAGTCCGCCCTGCCACATGGAGGCACTGGAGGCCCAGATGCATGCCGCTGCCGTGGCCGCAGTAGCCGCTGCGGGCGCCGGTGAGCATCCCTTCCACCACATGGAGCATCAGATGGAAATGTCGCTCGCCGCTGCCGCCGCAGCAGCTGCCATGCATCAACGGGATCCACGTGATCCCCGCGAGACACGTGAGCAGGCAATGCAGCGTGAGCACAATGCATTTGCCAGCAATCTGCTGGGTCCCATGGGGCTGCCACCATTTGGAGGACACAACGGAGTGCCGGGCTCGGGGTGTCCGCCAGGGCAGGCACCGCACGAGCGTCTGGAGGAGAGCATGAATCGGTTGAGCAAGGAATTCGGCAAGGAGTTTGGCAAGGAATTCGGCAAGGAGTTCGGCAAGGACTTCGGCAAGGATTTCTGCAAAGATTTCGCTCCCACATCGCCCATGAGTTTGCCTGGACACTTTAATGCGCCGGACGGACAGCCGCATCCGCCATCGCCGCTTAACTTTCCCGGCATGTCCTCGGCGTTGACGTTAACGCCACCACACAGTAAGTACCAATTTGTTTTTTTCCTTTTGGGGTCATTGGGTTAGCCGGAAACACACATCCTACCAAGCACACAGCTTCAAACTGGCCTACGTCCTGTCTAGCAGTGGGAAAAATGAAGAAGGACACGAAGCTAAATAAACGGAAGACGCAATAAAGTTGTAGTCCTTTGACTCCTTCACCCAACGACCTCTAAGCTCCTCGACTTCTTGACTCTTCGAATCCTTGAATGCTCACGTATGCGCACAGCTTTCACAGCGACTTCCCATTTAATAAGCTGCATGCAACTTGTGGCCGTCTCCTCCAGTCCCATTTCTTGGTCCAACTCCTCCTTTCCCTCCTTACCTCCATTCCGGTCCTTGTCCATGTCTGTTTTCATGTTTCTGACAACATCAAAGTGGCACCAACTGCATAAGCATCCTTTGCTTTGCTGCTGCGCTCGTTGTCATGGCCAAAGCTCCCGCAAAGCCTTTAAACGCATTAGGGTCCTTCCTCAGACCCGTGTCCTTTTTCACACTGCAAATTTCACACTTTAACCACTTGCGGTAATTTTTTATGTGTCGCTTCTTACTTGCAATATTGGCAAGGAAAGGTTTCAAAAGGTATCTTATTTGCTTAAATTAGCTTTAAGTTCTTTTTGGGTCTTTTTGTTTTATTCCCGTTTCTTAAACTCTCCTTTCATTGCAATTTCTACCATCGATTAATTTTCTGAACCTTCAAACTGTCTAAATATCTAAACCTGCCTTTTTTCTTACTCCCTGTACTTTTTCCCTCTCATTTTTGTGTTGACTTCATTTCTAATTAAGTCATAAACAATTCCCGGCTGTTGACAGCTCATAGGAAGGAAATATGGTAATGCAACATTGCAGTTTGGCGAGTTTGCAAGTGCACCTAATAATTTGACAGGTTGGTTATTGCCACAGTCCCTTCTACCTGCCTTCGTTCCTATCCCCATCCCTGTTTCCATCCCCGTCTGGGAATCGAAGTTGCATTTGCGGTTGTTGCAAACTTGCAACTTGGAGTTGCAGTCGAAATAAATTCAATTGCGGTTTATATATGATTTTTTTTATATTTATGTCACCCGAGGCGGGTGAAAGAAGACCAAGGAAAGGGGCCAAGAGGCAACGTTGCGTGCCACAAATTTATGTTGTGTCTTGGCAACATGTGAACCATGTGTATGTGAGTGTGTGTGTGTGTGTGAGTTCGTACTGTCAGTAGACGTTTAGTCAAATGACTTTTAAGTTTGCACACAGACAACTTCCTATTGCCACGCCCACACAGTCAGCACGGAGTGTGTTGCACGTGTTGTGTTTAAAGTATGCCACACACACACACACACTCACACACAAACATTGCTGCAACTTAAACCTTTTGGCAAACAACTTTGGTAGCGTCGGCGGCATAAATAAAAATACAGAGTCCCAGCTCGAGAGTCCTGAGTCCTGGCTCCTGTTTACTGACTCCTGTCTCCTTTCCCTTCCCGTCTACGTTGTCGTTTCCCTTTTCGTATAAAAGTTTGCATATAAGTCGCGCGATATTCATATTAATAATATCCGTTTGGGGAGTCCAGCTCCACAGCCCAATCCAGTTCCAGTTGACGACCTCAAACCAAGTCGCTGTCTCCGTCTTCACAGGATATAAAATAAATTAAGGCACAAAAATATGAAAAATTGTACGAAAATGTCGAGTCGTCGAGTCAAAAGGAGTCAGGAGTCAAAAGAAGGAGTCAGCAGGCAGCGAGCACAGGAAGCGCAATACCTTTTAATGCGACAAAAATTTCAGCCAACATATCAGGGCAATCCAACGGTTGGCATGGGAGAAGTACATCCCCAGAAATAGGTGGAGGGAACAGGAGGGAGGAGACAGTACAAGCAACTCGCTAACTACTGCATAAACAGGCTGCAGGCAATGAATGCCAGCCAAGAATACACAGAACTCAAGTCAAGCTAAGAAATGCAGAAAATTTTAGACATTCAACAATGCGAACTAGGAAAATACACTGAAGGACAATGGAACTAATATTGAAGAATTAAAAACTGTGGAAAACTATAAGTAGTTTAGAATTAAGAGACCAGAGCTCTATATCTATTCTAAATTTAACAGCCAACGATTCTATTTAATCTCCATTAAGGAAAAATTTTCCTTTCTCCAAATGTAACAAAACACATGACTTGTCTAGCATACCCTGTGTTCACTACACTTAACTCCAACTCAAATCGCAGTGTTTGCAGACAAACGTAGAAAAAAGATTTACCAAAATTTTGGTCGTATGAAGAATGTGATTTATTTTTTGGTAGTCACATTTCGGCGTGAAAATCATTGAACTAATAGCATGTGACGTGTGGGTTTGAATAAGGGCGTATGTGGGTGTGTGTTTGGGTATTTGTAGAACGGCTGTCTTGTTCTAGACCCCTTGAGGATAAATGTGAAAAGAAATCCGCACTAATTTTGGTCGCCATCAAAGCGAGTTTTGAAGAGCATTGAGAAATAAAATAGAAAGAAACTCATATTACGTATACGCAGCGTGTTGTAATGTGGTGCTTGAAAAGAACGCGCCAGCAACAACAATGTGCGCTCGTTATTTGTGTCATTATGCTGCAAATAAGCATAACATGCCCGACAGACACACAAATAGATATTCGGGAGTATATCCCCATTTATTCATATGCCACCACATTGTCTCGAGACTCGAACGCGTAGTTATGAAATCATTCTACACACAGACACACACACTCGCGCCCACAACCACACCCACCTAGACACCTGAAGTTGCTGCGGATTTGCTTTATCCTCGAGTATCCTTTATGCTGTCGCCGCGTCATCAGCGCTCCAATTGTTTCACTCATGTGAAGGATGTGCTCTCCAAGCATAAAATATTAATAGAATAATGACGTTCCATTGTTTACTATTCACATCCAACAACTCAGAGCAGTCAATTGGCATAGTCTTTGAAATAGACGAGCACACTCAAGACCCGATAGTGAATGTATTCGTCTCTGTCGACATTGTTAGCTGGGCGCAATCAGTGAGCTGGAAAATGAGTCACTTATGGAACACGGGCACAATTGCAATATGTTTTATATAAATGAAAATTGCATTCAGCTTGCCAAACAAAGACTTTCATTGGGTTTATTTTTATATTTCTTCTCCATAAATATTTATTAAATTTAATCGTTTTCTTTATCTGTCTTGCAGTGTTTGGCTTGGATTCGCCACTGGGTTTATTTCCTCCCGGCATCGATCCTGGCAAACTCTACAATCCGCTAATGGAAATGAGCGATCCACGCGATATGCCCGGCGGTCCGCCCCCGTTTCTCAAAAAGAAAAGTAAGTAGACATCTTAGAGTTTTAAAACAAACAGCTAATTAACCTTTTGGGGAGTTAACTTTGCACTCACAACACTGTAAATGAAACGAGAAAGGTTCGAAAATTGCAGTGAACATTCAACATGATCAGTTTGCCCTCGATTCACCCGGCTTAGATTATTTCGTGCTGAATTTCACACCTGACTGATTGAACTCGCTGATGATTTACTGCGAGTTCAGTCACTTTTAATCACGTATTTGAGCTGTTGAGAAGCCGTTTTTCTTTTGTTGATGTTTGATCAATCAGTGGCAGATCTTTAATGCGATCCTAGAGGAATGATGATCTTTTCTATCCTGTTCAAAACTTAACTGATCAGCTTTTTGCTAAAAGAAAGAAAAAATACTTTATGTGTACTCATTTCCTTTCATTTCCCTTCAATACACACAAAGCTCTGCGATCAGTTTGAGACGCGATCACTCGTGCGATCATGTGAGGCGGTAAATTTGTTTTTGTGGTTTTCCTGTGCGATCAGCTACTTTGCTGGGGATCGTATAACAATTATTGTTTGTTTGTTTATGTTTTTGTTGTAGTCTTGTCTTCAATGAACAGCAACAACAACATGTGCACCTATGCATATCGTAAACGTCGTTTTTCCAACCTGTATAACTCTCTTGATTGACAAATAGGCAGCTCTGTAAATGCATTCGTTTTTCATCGTTTCTTTTTAGGTTTTTTTTGTAAGTTTACATTTTTTTGAAACCTCAGAAAGTTAATAGAGTTTTTATGTGTGCGAGTGTGGGGAAATAATATTTTCATAATATGTACAAAATGTGGTTCAGAAAATCAATTAACTGTTTCGCTTGATTGTCATGTGATTGACAAATGAGAGAGAGGTGAGTAGTGGAGAAGTGAAGGGAGTGGAGTGCGTTGATTGTTACCTTTCGGATTGATCCATGTGAGCTTTTGTGCTTATATGCTTTGACAGATCATTTGACAGTTAGCTGGCGTTGATGGGTTAAGTGCTCAATTGGCTTTTTACCCCTCAAACCCTAAGTTTGTTTTATGAATGAACCAACACTTAGTTGAGATCTGTAGTTTCAGTTGGCGCCATTTGATTTTAACTTCTTAAATTCGCCATGTGAGTCTGAACCATCGATGATCTCTCGTTTGAGACATGCACACACTTTCCACAGTGGATCACATTTAATTGCTTAATTTTCTCATCAATACAAGAAGAGCAGGAATCGTGATCAGATGTTCGGCATGCCAAAGTAAAATACCAGAAAATACCACAAAGCAAATGCTCTATAGATCTTCAGGCTGAGATCAGACTTCAGACTCATCCCGACCATGACAATCGTTGGTTAAATTACAACAAAAGCAACAACAACAGCAACAGAGCAACAATGTGAAACAGTAAATAAAACTGTGCTAAAAAGCGCAAATCTGGCGTATAGCACGATATTCTTTATTGCGAATCTGACAAACTGGTTTCGGCCACATTGATAAGAATCTACACTTGGCTTAAACAGTCACTGCCTCAGGACTGAACAGGGAGTGAGGGAAGTTGATGTGGGGGAGACAGGGAATTTCTAGGGCCTGTATTCATAGGATTCGTGTGGGTGTGATTAACTGATTTGTTCACATTCATTTGTTCATTTCGCGATTGTTTTTTGTGCCGCTCTTTTAGGCTGTCTCCCTGTCTCTTTCTCTTTCTCCCATCCCCTTGTCCTCCCCCCACTCTCTCCCACTCCTTGTCTGTCTGCCTTTTTCACTCTCTGTTGTCGTTGTTGTTTCTGTCTTGAAACGTGATTTGCGATTTGTAACAAATTCAAATTTCGCTTTATATGTGGAGTTGGCAAGGGGTGAATAGCGGAGACTTTTGCTAACCTGAATGAGGTGCCTTATTAGAACCCAACAACTACAACAACAAGAGCAGCGGTAATAGCAACAACTTGAACTACAAAGTATCTTTAACAATTGCATCATGTTCGAGGGTTTTTCCCCTGTTCTTGTTGCAGTTCATTGGAAAAAAAGGTCAGACCTACGTTGTGACCCTTTAGCGAATGCAAATTGTGCCAGCAACAACAATAACAACAACTAAAAGAGCAAACTTACAACAAATACCAGTTGTGTTATGTGAAGGATTTTATTTAAATGTGATTAAAACAATGTGGACAGCAAAAATTCCTTTGAAATGCAAAAAGTTTATTCAAATTCAGGAATAAAAATATTAATTGAACAACTAGAGGTAAAGGAAATAGAAATTATTCTAAATTGGTACCAAGGGCACTAGATTATTATATTATTTTGAGCTGTGTAGGGCTCCCATTTCAGATTTTAATGGATTAATATAAGCAATTTAAATGGAAATAATAAATGGGAATAAAACTAGAGAATTGGTTATGCAAGTAAATAGTAAACTTTTTGTTAATGAGCAAAGCTAAGAGACTAAGCAGCTTGAATAAGCTATTGAAGTTATACAAAATTTTGTCCTTCAAAAAGTTTGAGTTCACTGTGCCAATCATAATCATTTTTTGATTATTGGTTAATTTATTTTTATGCTATAACAATTTAATAGAATAATTACAGTTTTTTAAATCATGTTTATTATCTGAACTATCAAAAAATAAAGGAAAATTGTTTAACATAAGGCTAAAAGAAAAGAAAAGCAACAGCAAATTTGGCCACATGTTCGTACCTGAATTGGTGTTCATATTCGACTTGAATTCGATGTGGTTACCCCGATACTCATTCCCACCCGCTCCTTCCACACTCCTTCTGTCCCTTCCTCCCCACTTCTACCTTTGGTGTCACACAGAGCGCCAGCAAGTGGAAGTTTTTTTTGTTGCTGTCGCTGTGTTTTTGTTGTTGTTGCTGATCGGTTGAAAGCAATCTGAACCTGTGGCAGAGTCAGACTCTGAGCCAAGTCTGTGTGGCTGCGGCTTTGTGGCGCTCTCTCATTGTGGGGCAGGTCGATATCAGTGGATCTAAATTGAGTTTTAGCGGCGCATGTGACGACGACTCGTAATTTGCATATGGAAGAAGGCCGAGGCGAGGCAATGCCCCCGTACCCGTTCCCGTCTTCGTCCCTGTCTCGGG
This sequence comes from Drosophila acutilabella, assembly GCA_035046005.1. Classification (NCBI taxonomy): domain Eukaryota; kingdom Metazoa; phylum Arthropoda; class Insecta; order Diptera; family Drosophilidae; genus Drosophila; species Drosophila acutilabella. The sequence goes on along the minus strand of JAWNOK010000024.1, from coordinate 4,512,031 downwards.
AATGGAAATGGGAATGGGATGGGAACCACCGCAGCGTTTTGCAGTGATCTAGGTGCCACAACAACAACAACAACAACAAAAACTATGCAACTATGAGTGCGCCCAGCTGGGTGTGTATGAGCTGTAGGCGACTGCCAGACAATGGGCGACTCTTTCAGCGAAATTGTCTGGGACAGCATATGGGCCACAAGATTGAAACATTAGCAGATGGTCGCTAGCAGATAACCTGACCTGACTCAGGTGCCATTGACTAATCCTTTCCCGTCTCTCTCTCTGTTTCTTTTAGTGCCACGCCCCAAAGGACAACACTCAGCGCCACGCGGTGGTCCACCACGTTCGTGGACCAACACAGAGTTAACGGAGGCACTGCAGCATGTGTGGAACAAGAAGATGACCACGTCACAGGCATCCCGCATCTTTGGCATACCCTACAATTCGCTGCTCATGTATGTGCGTGGCAAATACGGCAAGAGCCTTAAACTGGAGCAGCTGCGCAAGGACTGCATCAGTGGTCCACCTATTGAGATGCTTCAGATGGGCATCAGTGGCAGTGGTGGCGGCAGTTCCAAGAGTGAGAAGAAGGAGCGCAAGGAAAAGGACAAGGACAAGAATGGATCGGGTTCGAATAACAATTCCAGTGGTAACAACAGTTCATCCTGTAATCCAAGTGCCAGCGGTGGTGGTCCACCCATGCCGCATCCCAACGACTTGGGACCGCTGGGTCCACTCGATCTGGAGTTGGGTCTGCCATTGGGTCCTCCAGCGGGACCACGCAGCGGCAGCTCCGAGCCAGATCTGCTTGGCGGACCCAATGCGCTCTTTAATCCCTTCAATCCACAAGGCTTCTATCCCGATTTTGCCGGCGGCTTTCCGGGTCTGCCGCTCAGCATGCTAAATCTGCTGCCGCCCGCGGAGCGCCATCATGCAGCGGTTGCTATGCACCACTTGGGTGTTAGTATGGACGAGGATTGCAAGTCTGTGGGCTCCAAACAATCCTCCTCACTGGACGATGACTTTGCTGCCGCGGGACTGCCACTCGCCCTGGAGCAGCGGCGGCACAGTGAGATGTCCAGCAATGGTACGCCACTGGCCCAGGCGAATGGAGGTGCGCAGGATTGAAATATGTGGCGGGATTGGGCTGCCAACCCAATGTTCTTCCCGCCTTACGAGCTGGACGAGGCTGCTCACTCACCGCCCCCGCATCCTCCTCCGCCCCCACCACCGCACGGCTGTCGTGACTTCAACTTCAATCCGAGCCTTTTCATGGCACGACGCAAGCTGAAGCGATACAGGGCCAAGCGCGTCCAGATGCAGCTGCAGGCGCCGGCTGGAGGAGCGGGAATGAGTGGAGGAGGAGAAGGCGCTCCAGCTCCGCCGCCCTCTGCGGTGCCACGCCCTGTGCTGCCACCACCGCTGCGAACCTAAGTTAAGCGTTGATCTAACTGTGAACATCGATGTGAAAATTGAATGCAATATGCTTTTTGTTTATTAATTAATCACTAATTATACCTACTATTTAGTTATTATGCTAAAGACAATATTTAATTTACAACAATCGATTAGTTTTGTTTGACTCTGCTACCGTTTTATGTACGTGTGTTTAAATATTATATAAATATATATGTATTTTTTTGCTGGTGCTTTTAGTTCCTATTCCCAATTATAATTTGAAGTATTAATCAGTGTAATTTAATTTTAATTTAAGCTAAGTAACTGAATATGACAAAGCTTACAAAGCATTTGAGGCAATACATTGAAACTTATTAATGATTATAATTTAATTTTAATTACAATTAATTGTACTTGTATGAATTATGTATGTATGTAAGTAAGTGTAATCAAAATTGAATTAATTGCAAGCTAATTAAATAATTTAAGAGAATTCTGTAAATATGACACAACGATAACCAAACCAAGCAGCATTCCGAAAAAGTTTGCAGCTTGCAGCGATTTCAAATTAAGTATTCGAATATATATAGACATATAGACACACGACTATATGTTTAATATATTGATCAACTATTGACGATGACTGTACCAAAATTCATAATGTTATTCATTAAACCAACGGCAATTATTTAGTTGTAGTTTAAACATACTCTTCTCTAGGCAATTTCTAACTGTATAAATCAAAAACTCTGAAAATCGAATGCACTCAAACGAAATTCATGAACAGAATTCGAGTAGTTGTTGATTGATTCACACTCAACACTCGCAAATAATGCATAAATACAACACGTAGATATATATTTATAGGAATCAATGTGTAAGTGTAGAAGAAATGTAACGGTAATCATAAAAATTTTGGATCGAATATCGAACCAATTAAACAATTTTGTAATTGAATTTGTAAATGAACCAACCGATTCTGGTGTTGGCATGTGACTCATTCTCCCGCGCATAGTTTTAATAATTTATAAGCTCAACATATTTTAATTATAATTAATATAACACAAGAAAACAAAAACGAATATACTATTTAAGTTATACATATAATTAGTAAAGGTTATTAAATAAAAAGTTAAATGAGAATATTCCATGGTATTTTTGCATTTCATTACATTTATTTAAAAAACACAACATCGAAAACAAGAGCAATTTTCTTTCATTTACAGATTGATTAGATTGGCGGTTTTGATTTAAAATGGTGAAATTATCGATAACTAATTGCAGTCGACAGTTGAGCTGTGCAAATCATCGAAAACATTAGGTTTGTGTTTGAACTGATAAGCAATAGAAAGGTATGTGTCTTTGCTGAGTTTTATTTAGCAATGTCACACACCATTCGTTGAGCTTGTACTTCGTTAAGTGTTCGTTAAGTTCTACGTTAGGTGTGGAGCACTGTGTATCAACTGAGGTATATATCGCTATCTCTTTTCGTAAGAGCGAGATAAATATATGGACTACTGCTGTTTTATAGCAGTCAGTTTCTGATCGTGTGCAAAACATCGAAAACACAAGGTTTGTGTATGAGCTGAAATGCAATAGCAAGGTGCGTGTTTTTGCTGAGTTTCGTTTAGCAATGCCACACACCATTATTTGCTCTTGCATTTCGTTAAGTGAGTTCTTCGTTAGGTGTGGAGCACTGTGTATCAACTAAGTTAGCTTGCTATCTCTTTTTAAAAGAGCGAGACAAATATATGTACTACTGCTGTTTCATAGCAGTCAGGTTCGGATCGTGTTGCATGGGCGCGCAATTCAAAAAAACAAAACAGACAGAGGTATTAATCAGCTTCAAATACATATATTTTTTCTAAATCAACGATAAATGTTTAATTTACTTATGTTCAATCCATCAATAAAAGAAAACAAGTAAGAAAGGCAACAGTAGAGCGAGCCGACTGTCAAATACCCCGTACTCCTTCTAGTGTGAAATTTTGCATACATATGAGCAATTTTCAACCAATTTGTCCTATGAGAGCTATGGGCTATTCTAAGCCATAGCTCTTTCTCCGATATCAGTTTGTTTAGTTTGAATTTTGGGTTTCAAATCTACTGAAAGTTCTGTTCGCTTGGTATTACAGCTGGAATACGCAAATTCCCAGTTGAATTCTCAGGCGAAGAGAAGTCCACAGTAAGACACAACAGAATTTACAAGAGCCCAGTTTACGCAAAATAATTTTGTGCATAGCGAACAGCTGTTAATTCTGTCTACCTGGTATATCTATTAAAATGTGTAAAGCTCGTGACCTACCCAGATTATCGAAAAACATCAGCGATCAGCTAAAAGTGAAGATTTTTCTAGCAGATTCACCAGGCGAACAGAATCAGCAGGAAGCGTCATTAATGTTACTTCATTGTTGATGTTAATTCGATGTTAATGTTAACTCAATGTTAATGCTAATGCAATGTTAATGTTAACTCAATGTTAATTTTAATTCAATGTTACTGTTAACTCAATGTTAATGTTAATGTTAATTCAATGTTAATGTTGTTTCAATTTTATGTTATTTCAATGTTAATGTTAGTTCAATGTTAATGTTAACTCAATGTTAATGTTAACTCAATGTTAACTTAAATTCAATGTTAATGTTAGCTCAATGTTAATGTTACCTCGAGGTTAATGTTATTTCAATGTTAATGTTAAGTTAATGTTAATGTTAATTCGATGTTAATGTTAATGCTAACTCAATGTTAATGTTATTTCAATGTTAATGTTAACTCGATGTTAATGTTAATTCAATGTTAATGTTAACTCAATGTTAATGTAAACTCAATGTTAATGTAAACTCAATGTTAATGTTAATTTAATGTTAATGTTAATTCACTGTTAATGTTAATGTTAATGTTAAATACATTTTTCATAGCAACCTGCTGATCTTTCTGTTTGCCTGGTATTTCAGCAAGAATTACTAACGATTTTGGGTACTGCAAAAAAACGACAAAAAAAATCCGTTCGTGCGCTCAGCTGGCGTCCGCGAATAATCACACAAACAGCGGCAGAGATCTCTGAGCGCAATTAGCGCATAGAGTGGGTGTCTGTTTAAGCTAGTTAATAACTTGTGAATTATTTTGAATCAACGCTAACAATTACTGGGGCAGTAAGGGGCGTGTAAACCATTTGAAATAAACTTGTTCAGCCTGACTGGACTTTCAATCTAAATTTGGTGGGTCTAGCTCTTGTAGTTTAAATGATCCAGGTGTTCATACGGACGGACGGACATCGACATATCGACTCGGCTGTTGACGCTGATCAAGAATATATATACTTTATGGGGTCGGTCACGCCTCCTTCTGCCTGTTAGGCACTTTTCGCTTCCGACAAACTTAATAGACCTCTCTACTATTTTTTAGAGTACGGGGTCTATAAATATGGTGATAAATTTGACATCTGTTGTTTCTCTGTTGAGCATTTGCATTGGACATCCTCGGAGCAGGTCAAAAGTACACAAATAACTCATGATCAATCGCCCAAAAGCCGCAGGACAAAACTGTCAAAAAGGCTGTCAGAAAAGTGGCAACGGTCCGTCAATAATCCAACTTTGACCTCGATTACAATTGCGAAAAATGTACCCTTTTAATAACTGTAGTTGTAGTTGCTTAATGTCTGTTTGAGTGTGTGTGTGTGTGTGTGTGTGTCTACCAGTCAGTATCTGTGTTTGTTTTCAACTCTGCAAATGTGTATCTGCGTTTGCCAAGCGACAGCAATTTTCATGCTGGCGGCAACAGATGAGACATGGCTATCACAATCAGTTCAGTTCAGTGCAGTTGAGTTGAGTTGAGTTTCTCTGGTTTGGTTTGTGGCTTTTGTGGGTTGTGCACCGTTTGCAGCCCAGTTGCAATCAGAAACCAAGTTGATATGTAGTACATACCTACCTGTCTCACCTTTTACAGGTGCATGCTATCTTCATGTTGAACAACAATTTCAGCTCCTAGAAATGCAAGTCAAATATCATCGAACATTTGCTTAATTTGTACTGCAAAAGGATTGTGCACTCTGTCTGCCGACAGACAGTTAGACAGAGCGTCAGTCTGGCTGTCTCTCTGACCTCATCAACAGCCACAACAAGAGCAGTATCATCATCATCTCGTCGGGGTGTCAGTCATGGCCAGTTACTTGGCCTTTTGCCTTTGTTCTCGACGTCTGACGCTGCTCAGTCTCTGCTCAGTCCTCTGAGCATTATCGTAACATTTCTATGCAAATGTTTGGCTACCTATACAGGCGGCTATCCCCAATGCCGTTGAACTCACGACGCACTCAGTCATCGGCTCATTAACTGAAGTCTCTATCCCCGTACGCCCATCCCCTTGCCACACCCACAAATATTCATATCAGCTGCATTTTTGCATTTGTTTTTGGCATTTCGAGTATCTCTTTCAGCGGATTACTAACCTTCGGTTTGCTTTTTAAATTGCGTCATGCCTTGCCGTCTATCTACTGATACTTGTAGGCTCCAACATCTTCGTCATCATCGTCATCGCATTGTAGTCATCGTCATAAACATCGTCTTCATACAATTGCTTCAGGCAAACAATCGCTATAAATACTAAGCACGTGTCGTGCTTTCTTGTCTTTTGAGTGTTGCTCAACGCCAATAAAGCTGTAAAAACAGGCTGACTTTGAGATACCGTACATACCAAACTAAATAAGTAAAGTATGAAAAAATTATATTACAAATGTTATATCTTAAATAAATGGGAGAATTACATTATTATTTCATAAAAAGTACTATAACAATATAAATAAATAAACTCTGTTAAGACTGTAAAGTTCATTTCACACCTGCCTCTTATCTAGTCCAAAATGTAACACTACAAAGTCACTGAAGGTGTCTCCTTTAGGCAGCCTTCACTGTATTGACATGCAGTAATTATAGCAAACACTACAAAGGCCTCAAAGTAATCGATAGTGGGGCCAATTGTTGTTGCACCAACTTGTCTTGGCTACCAACTACTTAGTATGCTCGATTATTAATTAGTTGCACTAATTGCAGCACGCAAGTTCACCTGTCTCTTGTATTGTGCCACCTGTAATTAGCAGTCGAGCAAAAATAGCTCATTCTATCTCTGTCTATCTGTGTATCGGTGTGTGAGTTGGTCACATTGCAAGACTTTGACGACAGTAGAAGCCACCGCAGAAGACATCACCATCATCACCGTGTTCCGTGTTGCAGCAACAAAATGCGAACGTTGCGCCCCGGCATGTGACATGCGGCAACCACACGCATTGACCCGCAGAGCCCATAGCCCCTAGCCCCCAGCCCCTAGCCGCCTGCATCGCCCAACACCCACCAAACGAATCGAGTGGCGCTAAAAATAACAAAGCCTAAGACCCAAGTGCAGACACAGCCACAGCTGGTGGTAAGTTGGACAACAGCAGCAGCAACAGAAATGGAAACCGAAATTGAAACAAGTCGCATTCAGCCTATTTGGGCAACACGCTCTCTCTATCTTCTCTCTTTCTCCTTTACTCTCCCTCTCTTTTTATATTTTCCAATTCTCACTTACTCAGTTGCACTCTTTCAAGTCACTTACAGTTGTACCTCATTCATATAAAACTGTTTGGAAAGCATACAAAGTAAGTTATCGTTTGATCTTGTTTATAAATTTATGTTTAGCTTTAAGACGCTGTTATTAGTAAACTATCAAAATCCAAACTATACCATAGTTTTGAAAATATAGAAATCTATATTTTGCTAGTGTTTTTTATCGATGTGCTTATCTTTATTTCTATGCTAATATTAAATACTATCTAATCTTATCAAACTAATACTTCCTTAAGACGTTTTATGAAAGGTATTTCTTTAACTTACTCTCTGCAAAAATATATTGTTATTTATGACATACTCAACAGTAAAAATTCTACCACAAAAACTTAGTAAATTGCGTTGTTTGTTTAGTATAACAGTTTGAAATGTATTTAAGAAATACAACTGCGTATTTATTGTATTTTTTTGTGTTTTGTATTTTATAACTACATTTCAAACATTTTCTTGTGCTATTGCTGTGTTCTCTTCTTCCTGACACTTGCGGTGGTCATGCCATATTATTGTTAAACTAATTAAAGCAAAAAGCGATATAACAAGAAAAGAATAACTGTTTAGTGAGACACTAAGTGTTCACAGCTAGTTTAAATCAAGTGCTTTGTTGTGAGCAGCGCCTTTAGTCAGTTGCCACTGTGCTGCTCTCGGCGCCTGCGTGCGCAGTTGTTGCTCTCTGCCACCATTCGCGTGCTCAACGAGTTCGTCGTCTACTCTCACTGTCAGCCGCAGTCGCTGTCTCGGTCGCAGTCGCAGTCGCTGTCTCTGCCTCAGTTTGAGTTTTCTGTTTTGTGGAATCAGTTGCTTTTCGTATCTGCAACGAGTTGGATAACAATTCGGTTGGCGTTGCTGCCGCTTTGTACGCTGCGTATCTGTATCTGGCCGTGTCTGTCTGGTGTATCTATTGGGTAGTTAGTTTATTAAAGATTCGCGAAATATTTGAATGAATATTGAATTTTGAATAAATTCATATTCATGAGTATTCATACTGATGACTGGTTGAGTTTTTCGTTAGCGAACAACTAGAACCGCATTGTCAACAAAGTATCTCAGAGATACAACTCGTTCTCGTTCTCGTAGTCGCAGTCGCAGTCGATGTCGAAGTCGTGCTCCGTAGCGCACTTTCAAATACAAATAAATATTCGAAGCGCGTGTGCAAAACAACAAAATATTCAAAAAGAGAAAGAATAACAACAATTGCTAAAGTGCAGCAAGAAATTTACAAAACAGCTTTGAAAATATACACAAAAAAATTATTCAAAAAATACACAAAAACAACAAAATACTTAAAGAAAATACGAAACGCTCTTTTTATCATATCAAAAAATATTTGTTGTTTATTTATGTTTTGTGCTCGGCAAGGCGTTTGTATCTGTATCTGAGTGTCTCTCGGTCGGTGCGTGTGTGAGTGTGTGTGTGTTTGGCAGAAAACAGCTGTTTTTGCGATAACAACAGCAGCAATAACAACAACAGCAACAACAACATCTTTAATGCTTTAACGAAAACAACTATCAAAATTCAATATTCAAATTTGAATCTTTAATTACATTTCCTGCTGTTGAGTGACCGCTTTTAAGGTGAGTTTTATTAACCTTGCCATTTACCGTTTTGCACTGAATCCCAAAGATTGCCGGTTTAATTTGTGCATACACAAATACATTCATAAATATATATGTAAATGTGTGTTTGTTTTTGTTTGTTGTTATTCTGATAATTTTCGCCGGTTGAATTTTAATTGCGGGCAGAGTGATAAGACTGCAGAGATTGTTGTTGTAGTGGGCAAATCAGTGGCAGTCAGTGGAGTCTCAGGGGTTCATTGGCTACTACACTGAGACAAAGTAGAGTAAAATTTTAATTTATTGCAATATTTTATTGTGTCCATAAAAAAAAACCCTAATAAGTGATAATTAACGTTTTTTTTTAGTATACTCGATAAAGTTCTCTTCTCTGAGCTTTTAAAATATTTAATTAATTAAGTGTGCTTAGTTAATGCACTTTACTAAACAGTGCAGACTAATATAAGTGCCACTTGAACCAAACAAAATTGCACTTTCTGAATTTGGTACCAATTAAATTTTAATTCAAGTACTTTCTGTTTTTGTTTTTGGGTATTCCAAAGACCAAAGTTAGACCGGTTTTGTTACACATTTTATACTTGAATGTTCAATGTTTGGAGGGTAAAAAAAACCACAACGAATAACTACAGTGACTAACCCACATAACTAACTAACTAACAAAGTTAGTCAGTCAAAGAGAGCAGGAAGAGGAACAGGGAGTGTAGAAACAAGAATAGGAACTGAAACAGGAACTTGATGAATACGCAACATGCACACTAACACACATATTTACTTTCCTGCAATAACAACATCAACTACAATAACAACAACTACAATAAAAAAGAGCATTTCCATCGCACTGTGGGAAAAATCAATAAAAACGCACGCGACCAGCCGCAAACGAGGCAAACATCACGCATACCCCCTTCGCACCCCTTGGCCCTAGTCTCCTCAGTCATCTCCAAAAAAAAATAAAGAAAGGAAAATGAAAAATACTACAATAAGTCCTTGTGCCAAGGATGCAGTCGGTTTCACACTGACGTTGGAATTAAGGCTTTTAATTAAGCGCATCAGAAAAGGCAAAGACAAATTAATGAACGACTCACAAATCGCGTTTATCAAGTGCAGTTAACACAAGCCGGCATAAGCCCTTTCGTCACTCCCACTACCAATTTCCACCCAACTACAGTGAGGAGTCATTGCCATCAACCAGAAGCAAAATCCAGCTGGCAACAAACTGTTTGGCGATATTCTCTGGGTCGGCAGACTCAAATCAAACGAGATGAGATTGGAAAACGAGTCCAGAGTTCCCGAATTGAGTGTCTCTGGCGCAGGCGCTTCGTGTTTTCCGCTCAGCAACATTTGCCTACTCTCCCAAATATCAAGTTTTCCTTCCCCCCCTCCACTCGCTTTTCCCCCATTTCCCCCAAAGCCAGCTGCTATTCCTGTTCCATTGTTATTGTTGTCCTGATTTTGTCTGCTTTTTTTGGGCAAAGTAAATTGTGTCGCTCGTATGTATCTTTAGGATTGCATTGCGCCCCTGGACACAAGCTGCATCCCCTTGCCACAATTTCGGTTCTACCAACAGCAAATTGCAATAGCTGTAATTGTTGGTATTTTAGTTTAGTTTTTGATGGAGCCAAATGAAAATTGACAAGACAAAACGAGTTTTTCCTAGTTGCTGGCAACAGCTTTCAGGCAATGCCATTAATCTGCATACACAGATGTATATGTGGGCGGTGAGCTGTGAGCTGTGGGCGTGGCATGGTTTCAATTGACAATTCAAATTTAGCATTGAACCATTTAAACTGGCGAAAAAGTGAAAGTTTTGTATACGGAAAACGTATCTTTTTTTTGCCAACAACAATTGTGCATTAAGGGGAACTAATATCAGTTATGCTAATGAGAGATAACATCGTAAATATATAGAGATATAAGTGGCTTTTAACACATCTATTTTCCAGTCATATTAGTGTATATTTTACATTAGCATAGTTGCTCTAAATATTTATTAAATACGTTAGCAAATCAATTTATAATGGACTTTTGAGTAGCTTAATTAGAATAAGTTAATTATGCGGTTGACTGATACGTGCTGTTGATAGTAAATTAATATATTTATTTCAATGGCTTAGAAATAGCTTATTTAAATATTTAATATATTTCATGAAATTCTAATATGTTTTTCATTTTGATTTCCTTTTTTATGTATTTTATTCTTAGTCTAGCTTATTGAACACAATTTTCTTTTGAATTTTGTCAATTTATGCATTAAATTCGTTTTCAGTTATTTACAAACATCTTGAGTACATACACTCTGCATTCTTATTAAGTAAAACTACTTTTAGCTGCTGCTGTCACCGAAAAACTTGATAATTTGGTAGTTTCCCCAACTAAATAGCTAATTTATGTCGTTTTATTTATATGAAGTTCCTGATTTCATTACCAGACTAAACGAAAACCAAATTAAACTGTAGCCAGATACAAGTTTATTGGGTCATTCGTAGCTAAATGGAAACAGTCAAGTCGGAACGGTAGGACGAGTATTACAAGTATCTATTGAGAGCATCCTCACACACTCTCATCTCCTCTCACTCTCTCTCTCTCTAGCTCTCTCTCAGTCGCTCTTTCACTCGCTGTCGCTCTGTGGACTAACAAGTGGCTGTTATAGAGTGGAGTTCATATCTGAAGTGGCAGCTCTTACATTTTTCACTATTCAATGGTTACAAGTGGGTCACATTGAAATAATATTCTTGGCTAATATCTAGAGCGGATGTGTTTATCATAGAATATGGCGTTTGTTCATGCACTTGGCAAACTTCGGCTTAAAAACTATGCCCACAAAAGACCGAGAGTGAAAATCAACAAATGCTCGGGTCAGTGGGCCATTGAAAACTGAAGGGGAAATGGAGGGGACTATCAAAGAGAGGGGAGAGCTGAAAATTGTAGTGAGACATACCATATGCGTTTCCATGGTAGTGGAAAAGAGGAAAAAAGAAAAACCTGGTTGGCCATTAACAGAAGGAAAGTGAAAATGCAACACAATTGCATGAAGCTCTAAAGAAAAGCTTCCGCATTGTTATTTTCATTGTTTCCCACAGCAATTCCCGGAATCTCTTTTCTCCCCCTCTCTTTCTTTCTCATTGTTCCTCCTGCTCTAAGCTGCAGTGACTTTAACGTCGCTTTTGTTGCCATTCTTTAGCCAGCCAGACTTTCAGCATGTACCACAACATCGCAATAACAATTAATCTGTAATTTTACACGATATTGTCTCCATAATCCCTTGTCAATATAGCGTACTGTTTACAATCTGCCACTTCGTATATATTCTGTTCTTTCGTATCAATATTTATCCAGTGAAAAGGCCATTGAACTTAGCAGATGCAGCTGGCAGTGCAATCAGTTGAGTACTTAAACGCTTTCAAGTTTCGCAACAAAACTTTTAAAAACAGACCCAAAACCCACACAAACTAATAGAGATATATGTCAGCGAGAGATGAGAGGAGAAGGAGAGAAAGATAGAGAGAGAGAGAGAGTGGGTAAGAGGAAGCGTGTTAATTGTACCAACGGGCACAACTAGTACAAATGAAAATGCAGTAGCCTGTGTAGCCAGTTTTCCACTTTTATTTTCTCACATTTAGCAACATTTAACAGTTTTTCACAGCATGCGCTGAATGAGTGAGACAGGAGAGGGAGAGGGGGAGACAGAGGTGTGTGAGTGTGTGTTTGTTATAGGGTGTAGCTGTATGCATATTACACCTGATGTTTAGTCTGTACAAAATAATTTCCACAGCATGGTAGCATGTAATCTACGAGTTTAGTCAGCTGACAGTGGGGTAAATGGCTTACACAACTAACAAATATTTATGCCAAAATATGATAAAGTAATAATTAAATATAATATGTAGTTGAAATCAAATTTAAAGTTGGCTGAGCTCAAGGCAAGCAAACACTAATTGTATTTGCATAATTTTCGCATTCGTCCCATGGTATTTACGCTCTCAAAAGTCAATTAGTCCCCGGCTCTGTACTGACTCTGACTGAGCCCTGACATTATCATCTCTAAGCATGCAATGTACGGCAAAGTTGCAAGGCTCGAGAAGCGAGTGAGTTTCAGATAACTCTGGAGAAGTCACCCTTCCTCGCTCCTTTCCTCCTCTCTACCAACTCTATGACGCTGCACATCTTCATCCATGTGCATGTCTGTCAGGCAAATCTGCTTTAAATTTTTAATCGCCTGAAATGTTTGTGTTATCGCAAGAGTTCCAGGCAAGAAACTGACTGACTTATTTTTATGCCAGGCTACGTATACGTAACGTGTGTTTAGTTGTGCGAGTGTGCGTGTGTGTGGAGGGTGTTTGGGGCGTAAATCTATTGTGCATGAAACTTGATTTACAATTTCGTGCCTGGGGCCTTTTTGCATTACATAACTCGCACACAGGAGAAAGAGCGTTAATTTAATTATTTTATTCGCTCTATCGCAGATGTTTGCACTTGCGTGTGTGCGTGTGTTGAGGGTAAATGCATTTTCATGTTAACCTCAAAATGAACAAACATTTAAAATGGAAATTATATTTTATAGTCTGAAGCTAAAAGCAATTTATTGGGTTAGGTCAGTAATTGGCCACATGACATGGTCAAAGGTAACGCAACCGACCAAGTTTGGACCACTTAAATAATGTATTAACTTTCGAGAGTAGAAAAGCCAAAGAGAGTGACTGGGAGAGAGAGGAAACTAGTTGTGTTCCAAGGCCTTTGAGTAGTTCGTGTTTGGCAAATATTTAAGTACAAATTTATTACCAAGTTTTGCCTTAGGCTCATGAATATGCAACAAATAAAATCAATTGTTTGTTTGGCTTTTGTTTGTGTGTTTTCTTCTAAGTCAGTCAAGCAATCATAAATAAAATTGGTAACAATATGTGATCGGTCTTAAGAGCAGTTGCCATGAAGGGCAACACAGCGCATCGCATTGACCAGGGTCAGAAGTGAAGCAGTGGAAACCAGTTTTTAGTTTCCAGAACTAAGTTCCGAGTTCAGCAAGGGCAACAATTAAAAGCAAATTAGTGATTAAAGCACACAAACACACACACTCAAGCTTAAAGCTGATTACAAATCTTAAAGAAAAGCTGTCAAGTCACTAAATGTGTGTCTGTGTGCGTGTGTTTAAGTTTCTGTGTGTGTGTGTGTGTGTGTCTGTGCGTAAGCTTAGATAGTTGAACAAACCCATTGTGATAAGCTTATCAGTTCAAGCCGACTGACTGAATATAAAGTTAAAGTTCAGTTATTGTGCAACAAGTTGTAAATGCCAATCAACCACTAAAAATATAACAATTGAAGTTGTAATGATTTAATGTAATAAACAATTAATATTCGTTAACAAATTTTTATTAGAACAAACCAGTCGCAGCTTGATTTTCATAATTGGTTTTTGCTTTTTTATGCATTTTTTTTGATGTCGGCGACTTCTCATGGGAGTCGAGAGTCGAGCAAGCGACGTTGCCACACGATTCCCATTTCATATGCATGTGTACTCGCCCAAGTATGTGCCATACCAAACCGTATTATTCAATACTTAATAAACCAGAACGTGACGATGACGTCGTCGTGGCACTCAAACAACAACAACTACAACGACTACAGAAAAACATGTGTACTTGTCGGGTCTATTCAGGTTTTCGCCTGTCAGAGTCATAAGGAAGTGTCTCTACCCGCCGCTGTCTGCCCAATTCCTCCATTTACCATATTTCTATGCTTTAAGCCGGCACTTGTCAGCTGGTTAGTTGCGGGGAACACCCGGCGCCGTACACCTTGCCTGATCATGTGCCTCTCGACTTACGCCTTTCACCGACATTCTGACGTCACAGCACCGTCCAGACACAGCGCACTAATCCAATCCAAAACTGGTCAATGGCAATTGAAAAGTGTCGCCCAACGCTTATAATTAATAGGAATACATAATTGACACACGTCTGAGACGGAAGGAAGTGGAAAGCTGATATGTTTGTTAACAAAATTGTTTGCTTTACTCTAAAATATAATTTTAAATTTTGTAATTATTTTTTTTTAGTATATTAATATTTGTTCTATGAAAAGTTACAAGTTTATTTCTTTGAAAATATGTGCTTAAAGTTGTTATTCATGAAAAAACACAGATATACCTGGAATTGCGATAAATCGTGTACCGTTAGCGACAAATTGCTGATCTACAGCACAGACTTCTGTTAGCAAAGTTTCATTTTATTCACTTTGTTTTCTAGTACCCCCATAAAGATCTACAAGATTGATAGCCACTGAGTTCGCCGTTAAAGCAATGTTTATATATAGAGCTATTACCAGCCACGTACTTAACAATCGGGCGAAATCCAATTGCAAATCGTCATCTAGATTTCTCTACACTATCCCCATTTCCACTTGGTCTCTCTCTCCCTGGCGACTTTCGAACTGTTTCAACTTTTACTGCTGAATGCCATGAGATTGGTCAGTAACTGAGAGAGTAGGTTATTTATAATAATGATGATGATGATGGTGATAATGGCTCATTAACAGGCAGGTGGGCGTCTAGTTGGATCAACAGAAATGTGTGCCACTCAAATGCTTATAAACTGCTAACGTTTAAACAAATCATTAGGCATTGCAATAACCGTTACAATTACAACAACAGTTAAGTATTAAACTGGCTTAAAGGTAGAGGAATTGGGTTAAATGCAAATTCCAAATTTATTTTTAGCTGAAAAACAAATTGAACATGAATTTAACACTGTCAAATATTTAAAATGACTCACATTCCATTAAGACACCCACCAGTTCACACTGAGTGTACGTGTGTGTGCTTCTGAAGCGTAAAGTGTAAATTATGTTAATTTGAAAGCATTTTATGGCATAATTACGCCACAGCGTCGACTCATTAAATAACAGTTAAGTCAACATCAAATGAAAGTAAAAATTTTGTTAAGTGGAGAAAAGAATCGAAGTGAATCAAACGGAATATCGAATACCGAACACTTTAAAGGGGAGAAAGTGTAAAAACAATTGGCAAATCAATTACATTTTCCACACAGACTCAGAGCTAAAGAAAGTCACCACCCACCTAAAATGCAGAATGCAAATCAATTTCAATTCAAAAGGCTTCTCTTATCCAAGGGGGGAAAAGCAACTGCTCAAAGTGGCCATGTCCGAATGTCATCAAATTGATTTCAAGTCTTTGTCTGTGCTTTTCAATATTCAATTCTGATTGTTCAGAGTCCAAATCAAAGAAATCATGTAGTGAACAAATGATACTCCTCTTAAACATTGTTTATTACAAATTTTGCACGTGTTTGCAATTGTTATCGACTCAGATTATGTGACTTTTCCTTATATTTGATATTAGAACGTATTTCGCAGTTTCTCTAGAAAAAAACACGTCGGTTTCATATAAAACAGTTAACAATGATTGAGTAAGGTCAAAGTTTTCAATTTTACGATAAGGTCTCAGTTTACTATCATTTACAAAGAGTTTAATAAACCTCGATATAAAGAGCTTAAAAATAATTTACGCTTTGGTTTACTCAAGTTTGTCTACAAAAACAGTTCAGAGACCCTTTAATTAACCAACTGCTAAGTGACTTTCAAAGCTGTTATTAAAAACAGTGAATAGAAGCAGATTATCAGCCATATGTTGTCTGTTAAGCCCAAGTACCCAAAGGCAGGGCAAATCGCATGACAAATCGAATTTCATGCTGCTTTGTTCACCTCCCCGAACTAAGGAGTGTGAAGAGCCATAAAAACTAACAAAACTGAGCTGAAATCAAATCGAACACAATCCGCACCCAGCAAAGAAAAACAAGTCAAATAAAAGAATAAAAAATACTCATACACACATGCACACACTCATACAGTCGTACTCCGCGGGGGCAACTGGAAAAGTCATTTCACAATGAACTTTAGACGAGAACAACAAATGAAAATGTGAAAACGTTAAAAGTTCAAACGCCTTCAGCGAGTCGAGTTAACAACCCGCCACGAGGCGACGTCTATAAAGCGATTCTCACAATGAGCATCCCCCACACACACTCCACAGCCCCTTCCGCCCCCCTTAATCACCCCCACCAACACTCTTAAGATATACATTAATGCGTATACAAACGATATGGGACAGACACTCGCGCCAGACAGAGAAATTAGCAACGCATGTCGAGTAATTCGTCAACACGGCGAAAATACATAAAACAGCAGCAGAAGCAGCAGCAGAAGCAGCAACTGAAATGTATCTACAAGTGCGTGTGCCCATGACCATGACAATAACAGGCCACATACCAACTCAACCCATTTGATACTCAGTTGTGTGTTTAATTTTTGGGAGCTTTGTCTATTTTTGCGCTTCTTTTGCCCTCACTAGATCCTATCAGTTATTCAGTAGGAATCGCGTTCACTCAACTTGGCTCAAACCAGTTGGCATTGCGCTCGCACAGCAATTGTAAAGTTTTCTCTGGTTTCAATCAGTTAATTTCATGTGCACACACACACACACACTCAGGAGTGTACAAGTATCTGAATATCTGATGAAGCGCTATCACTTGCCACTTGAGGTTTTAATTAATGCGAAACAATCTCAAAAGTTCTGAACTTAAAAGATATCACTGTACACACTGTGAAATAACTTCATTTCCAATTAAGAAAAGAATTAAAACAGTTACGAATTCCAACGGTGCTGCTTTAAGACTTACAGATTTTAAGGGTCTTTGGTTAGGGTATATGTACGTTGGGCAGTTAAAGTTAAAGTTAAAGTTGCTCTCAGTCTGGGATTTTGTGGCCAATTTAATTGTTTGACATTTATGTTTGATGTCAACGCAAAGATATGAATTTTATTGGATTTTGGCAGACAGCAGAAAATCAAATATATATTTTTATATATAAATATAGAATATGTAATCCATATTGTTATGTATATAGACATATATTAATTTCTGCTTTAATTTACTGATTTGTATCATAATACATGTCTCGATATGTCAACAGATCAATGCAAATTAATTTGTATTACATATTTTCATATTTATGATTAATGTTTGCTTCAATTTATTTATCATTTATGTATCTTTTTTGTTGTCGTTGAGTTTATCAGCTACCAGAACCAGCTGTGATAAGAATCACACACATAAACACACACCTGAAGTCAGGTAGATATTCTCTAGGCAATGGGTTGGCATTGAGAACTGGACACTGACACCAGAATCACCCTCAACCCATCTCAGCTCTGACAAAGACTTTGCAAATGAACTCAATCAATGATAGGGGCCTAGTTTCGTCATACCAATATGAAGCCAAACAAACTTATCAAACAATTTAGCAAATACTCAATATTTAAACAGCTTTCTTGGCAAGCATTAAAGTTATTTAAATTTCAAATATTTGTGCAACTTTTAAGTTGTTTAATAACTGCAAAATCTGTTATTCAACTTGGCAGTTAAATAAAGGAGAACATGTTTTAGTTCCCTCTGTGTGCGATTGTAAGAAAGTTTTCCTTAGAAATAGAAAAATTTACGGAAAATAGAGAAAGTAGAATGTTTGGTTTGCTAACAAAGTCCATATGGCAGCAAAGGAAATATATAAATAAACAAGGGAAAACACGAGTTCCCCATGAATTTTAAATGAATTTTTGGCGTGTAAACGGAAGTATTACCTGGAATATCATATTCTCATTACTATGTTTAGTCTAGGCGCCTTACCAAATGAGTCACGTTTCTGGCAAACCAATAAGAAGTCTGCAGTCGATGCTTGGCTAAAAGATACCCGTTAGTTTTAAGCCTGAAAGGGCTTGCTAAACTGGTTAGCGAGTGCAACAATTTTTTGCAAATGTGGAAAGCTATTCCATAATAAAATGCCTTATTTATGTTTATTTGTGTTGCTTTATGTTGTCTGCCAGCCATAACTATGCCCTATATACCCTCTATCTCTGCGGTTGACGGGTATTTACATGAAAAGAATCGCCCA
Organism: Drosophila acutilabella; assembly: GCA_035046005.1. Taxonomy (NCBI): domain Eukaryota; kingdom Metazoa; phylum Arthropoda; class Insecta; order Diptera; family Drosophilidae; genus Drosophila; species Drosophila acutilabella. Next base: position 4,493,523 of record JAWNOK010000024.1, on the reverse strand, counting down.
CGGAGTGCGTCACAGGCGCCGATTTTGCAAAAGCAAACGAGGCAACAACCACCACAGACTTGGACTTGTGCTTGGAATCAGGCTTGGACAGGAGTCCAGGAGGCGTTGCAGGAGACGCATTTGCATGTAAAGAAACTACAACAACAACTACAAGAAGAACAAGAACAATAGGCTGTGACTCATCAGTGTTGGCAGCAACCGAACTCCGCGACATTGCGTTAATTAAAGCGACAAATACCGAAACGAGTAGGAGAAGGAGAACGGGAATGGGAGAGAAAGAGAGAAGAGAAGGGCAGGGAATAGGGAAATGGGTGTGAGCAGCGTCTGTGCTGTGTACAGACGGTATTGGAGCAGGGACCTCCCCAAACCTAAGTAGTCTCTTGCAGTGTTTTCCTCTCCTTACCCTCCTCTTCGCCTCCCGCTTTCCCACACGTATTCAGATTCCCGAGAAACTTTGTTGTTTTCTTAATATTCTTCTTGTTGTTTTTCCAAAACAGCTGCGTGTTGAAGTGGAAAACGATCGACATACGCGTATGGCGTAAATGGAAAGTGAAATGAGGGGAAACAAATGGAAGATTTTTGTAGCTCCATCAGTCGAATTTTTATACCGTCTTGGATCCCGTCTCGTCTGGCTTAAGAAAATATTTATTTTATTTGCTCTTTGCCGCGTTATAATTATGTGCGCGCCAAGGAGGTTAATTGGTATTGATTGTGTGAACAAATTTATCGTGGACACTGTAGGCACTATCCCCCCAGTGACTGGCAGTGCAGCAAAAAGCTTTAAGTGACTGCATCCTACCATTAGAAGATTCCCACGAGTGCAGCACTTGAATCACAAGCTGTTATAAGTTCAGTTCGTAACAATTTACGGTAATTTCTAAAAAAAATACACTCAATGTAAATGGATTGTGTTTAAATTTTAAATAGATCATACATAGGTGATTTCTAAAGTGAACTAAGTGCAGGTGCCAATAAAAGTGAGGAAGAACCTAGTAAGAAATTGTACTGTACAGAAAACCGACTTTAAAAGACCCCGAACTCATACTAGTGGCCATTTTGCCATACAATTTTATGAGCGATTTGCTCTGTGGGATCTATAGGATATGTTATATGTAGTTGTCCTATAGGGACCAAACTTGGTGAGGATAGCTATATTGGTACCCCACACATAATATATAGCTGTTGATGCTGATCTGAAATATATATACGTTATGGGGTCGGAAACGCCTCCTTCTGGCAAACTCAATAGACTTCTCTACTCTTCATGAGTACGCGGTCTTTAAAGCTTAATTGCCTCTCTTCAAGGGATAGATCTATTGATTTTCATTGCATCATCTTTGATTAAATATTAATATGATTATATTCTCGTCACGCACTCGCATTGTGTTCGAGCATGTAATATTTTAAATTATCATGGAGACCTTAATCAATGCAACTGAATGAAAGCAATTTACTTGCAATTTAATAGCACGCGAAATGCTATATGTGTATGTGTATATAGATAGATTTGTTCTACATACATATATAGCACATGTGTGAGTGGCCTCTTCTATCCGATAAACAAGACCAGATACTAATCACGATATATAATGCTTGTTTCCATTGCATCAGTTGATAATGCGAACACGTATCGTAATTTGCGACAATTGCCCTCCATTTGACAGGTAGTTGTTTTGCTACCTCTTTATCGATTATTGACTGTGGCCGTGTTTTCAGATAATTATACTATCCCAAATTGCTTTTACCAGTGTAGGCTATGACAGCTGAAGATAATACTCGTAGTCATGTATGGAATATTTTTTGACAGCTAATTTGGCTAAATATTTGATTAGAATTTAATAAAGGCTTAAACAAATAAATGAAATATTAGACATTTATATGATTTCTACCAAAAAAACAGTAGAGAAATTCCTAGAATTGTCATAAATACGACAAGTTGTTTCAATAAATGATCACATGAGGGATTGACAAACAAAGATAGCTACTAAAACAGCTACAAGATACAAAGTGCGAGACAAGGAAACAACTGTGTCTGTCTTTGTATCTATATCTGTATGTGTATCTGTGAGCCAGTTCTCAACGTCACAGCATTAATGCAGTCTGATAATTCAGAACAATATATAGACTGACTAACCTTGCACATTACAAGCACATACAGCTATATTCTATATAGAATACCCGACTGAACAAAAGAGAGCGTTGATTTGCATAGACGATTAGCGAACAGATTGGCAGTCTGACATTTTCCGCACTGGGGGAAAATGCGCAAAATACTCTGACAAATACTTGTACAGTTTTCATAAAATTAATTATGCTGTTAATTAGTCCATCACGAAATTGACAGCAAATAAACGCAGATGCGTTGAATTTAAATTTTACCTGGAATTAAATATCAATAAAAAAGATTCAAAATTCTAAATAAATATTGGAGGGCAATAAAGAAAAAACAAAGAGCGCCACTAATTGGATACCGAATGGGGATTACGAGAATGTAATGAAGGGCGTGGGGTAGGAGGCTTGATTAAATACCTCGACATTCTATGAAAATCAATATTGTTTAACAATCTCAGCACGCAATAGAACAACAGCAGCAGCACCAGCAGCAGCAGCAGCAAAAACAACAGCAAAATCGGTTTGTTGCCATGGCTAAATGACAATGGTTGGGGGCAAGGTGGCAAATGGCTGGCAGAGAGGTTTAGATGTCAATAGGGGGCGAATTGGAGCGAATTGGGGGCGACTAGTGGATTCTTTAGGGGGTGTTACAGTGTGCTGTGGTCTGACAGTGAGCACTGCTCACTAATTACCAAGTGCTAAACATTTTGACGCGCATTTCCCCCTCCTCCACGGTATTAATATCTATCTACTTATATTAGTGACTGCCTCACAATTTCCCCTCCTGTTGTTGGTGGCACGTTTTTGCAGCATATGACCACAAATCAAGAGGGAAACGTGCAAATGAAGAGCACAACAAGCACAACTAGCGGATGTATACAAGATTCAAGCTATTAATCAGTCAAGTGTTAATTGATATGCTTAAATATTGCATAAATAACGTAGTCAAGCAATTTATTCAAATGTGTACTCAAGTATTCACATGTGAATTCGCAGTGTTTTGTCAAATTGTTGTTTCGAGAACAACATTAGAGATTTCTTCATTATCTACCAATTTGTTGGTCATTTTGCTTTTATCTTACCAATGCCAGCCTAATTTGAGAGTCTTAATGAATACCTTGGTAGTGTTTTAGTGCAGAACGGAAGTAACATTTGGCTAATTGAAGGGGGCTGTTATAGCTGCTCCCAAGACCATTTACAACTTAATTTGAGCAACGAAAACACTACTCTTATATCATATTAGTTTATTAATATATTGTAATTTTAGATTTTATTCTTAAATTCTAAGCCTTTAAAGCGCTTTTAATCAAGTCAGAGCTTAGCAACAGCCTTAATACTTCTCTGACTAATAAGTCATTTTAATTGCTGCTTCGTAGCTAACAAAACTATTAATTTGGCAATTATCATTTAAATTCGCATTCAATATGCCGCAATGAAATTGTTTGGCCAATTAAGTCAACCAAATAGGCCCAAAAGTCAAGGTTGATTGGGCATTATACTGAACACTGTAAATTCGAATGTAATTGCATAAGCTGAACATTTGAATACAACAAACAAACAAACAAATAAACAATTTTGTGATATTTATTGATTTTTCATTAATTTTTAATTTATGTTATTGAAATTGGCATTTAATTATTTACGTTATTCATTGGAATTATTATTTTGCAGGTTTACGCAAGCAGAAGGAAATTGCAAATTGTGGTAAGTGTCAAAGTCGACTTTTATGGCTATTAGCTGGAAATGCGTTAGATCGTATATCATATTAATAATGTCAGAACTTCTGACAAGCAGCTAATTAAAAATGGAAAGACTAATGAAAAATTAAGGTCAAAACACATTGATAAATGATGAACTTAAAGCATAATTTAATTAAGTTAAAGCAATTATTAAAAACTAAAAGTTTTCTCTTTTTTTCAAACACGTGTTGGCAGATTTGGTAGCTAAATTTAGTGCATAAACCTGTTGTACAGTTATCGAAAAGCAGATAAACAGCAGCAAAGTTGGATTTAAATACTCAGAGGCAAAAGTCAATCTATCAAACGGTGTTGTTAGTCAGATACAAGCAATTTATATGGTCTTGGCTACCTTATATGTGCTAGAGGGGGAGGCTTCACTGTACTGGGAGTGTGGGGGTGGCATGTGGGGTCTGGGGAAAACATAGAAAAGCGCGTGGCAGTCCACGTGTGTTGTCTTTTGTGTCACTTTTGGGTGGTTGAGTGCTAGAGTGGTTGGGTGGGGCTTCGATATTCATGAAGATACCAGGAAATACCCACATTCAATAAATAATAAATGAAAAGCAAATACAAAATGTACATGACATGACTACAAATGATTGTTAAACTTGAAATAGAAATGTAATTGCCATAAAATTATCTATCTAAACTTGAAACGAATTTAACTTTTATTAAAACCGACTAAAACTAAAACTATTTAATAATTTGTGAGTCAATCCATCAACAATATGACCAAGATATGACATCTCTAATCGTGTGTTCTCATTTTGCTGCCAGTCAACGCATTGTTTAATGTTTTACAATTGCAATTATGGCAAAATTACAATCATATTTCGGTGCCAGGCTGGGATTACTCAACTTGGCAACAGCAAACAGCAACGCAACACAATGATGTCGACACAACAAAGCATAACATCAGCAGCAGAAACAGAGATTAAGAGAGACAGAGACAGAGAGAGAGGAGGATGGAAAGACTTCATTGTTTGCCCCGTTAATGTGGCAACTAGCCTGGCCAAAAGCTGCAGCTTGCAGTCGAGAGACTGGCAAAGCTCATGGGTCGATAACCTTAACCCAAACTGCAATCGAAACCGAAACTCAAACTCAATTAGAGTACGAGCTCATCATCTTTGGCTCGTACGCAGATTGAGGTCAGTTCTGTGCTGGAAAATGCCAAATCATTAACAGTTTTCACTGTCGTCTCCGTCAACAGAATGCTGGAAATCTTTTGGCTTTCGACAACAACTACAAAGTGTATGAGTTTTGCTTGTTCAGTGGAAATTGTTGTCACTGTTGCTGTGGAAAATCAATAGATAGCAACACGACCCCTCGACCCCTACACAGCCCCTTGAGGAAACCTTATGGCATGTGGAAGTCTCCCAAATGTCAGGACACACACGTTGCCAAAATCCCACTACCAGTCCCACTCCCAGTCACAGACTCAGCCTCAGTCTCAGCCCAAAAGTTTCACTACGAGTCTCAGTCCAAGTTGTTGCCACGGTTCGTTAGGCACAGTGGCACAAAACGAAATTGACATTGCCAAGTAGGGGCAAAAAGGTAATATGGCTGAAATAGACAGCATGCGCTATAAACTGGCTCAAATAATGTATAAAAGGATGTTGCCAATATGCTTTAACTCTTAAAAACATATATCGCAACTTGTTTAAATGGTGCATAAAGGCAAGTTGTAAATTTACAATCAAGTTTTGTGTTTTAGACTTGAAGAAAACAACATAAAAATTGCTAATAAAGACGTCAATTTTTAAATTGACTGTTAACTGAGTGGCATTAAGATTTAATAGCTGAAATCTGTAAGAATTTCTTAAGTTCACAAACTTGTACCAGTAAATAAATCCAAAGCTTTTTTAAAGGAATCTTTCTTACTGCTGCTGACATGACAACTCTTCCGGTTTGATATTTTGAAAGTTTTTCACCTGCAGTTGCAATTTTGTGAGCAGCTTTCAAAACCAGTTGAGTGCAGCGTTGGAAATGTCTAGTCAGTGCTACTTATCAACATTTCATTCTGCTCTAAATGGAAACACTTTTTTATTTTGTTGGTTTGAATGACATTTTGACGTCAGACTTGTCTTTGAAGTGGTTGGCACATGGCGGTTTTTAAGCCAGAAGCCAAATCGAAACATACAGTGAAAAAAAGGCTAAAGAAGCAGCCCCAGTTCCCCCCGTCTGTTAAACGACAACAATTACAAGAAGCAAATAGCGAAAATCACGTTTTTAACAATGCCGACTGGCTGGGAGGATTGGGGTGTGGCTCGAACGGTGAAAGGGTGTGGTGCGGGGGTATGTCCAACGAACCGAACCAAAGCGAGCCAAGCAGCTGGTCTGCTTCCGACTGCCAAACGGGTTGTGGCGTGTGGGTGGACAACACACACTCACATACACACTTAGAAGGTGTTTGAAGATTTATGACGTCGTTGCCGCGCTGACTTACACATGTTGTGCCATTTAAGGGGATACGGACACAACCCCACCCAACACAGTCCCTTCTTTCACTGTCACTGCAAGCAGTCGCGCAGAGGAACAAATGAGAAGCAAGCAGGTCACTGTTAGACTACAGCATACCCTGCTTATCTAAATTATACTTAACACAAGCTGTGTACACCTCCCTACCAAGAGAGTAACCAACCATGCCTACTGGCCTTTACTTACAGGGTATACCGTATGCAGTTAGGCACTAACATAAGTCAAAAGTGTGTTGCAGATATTTTTATTGTTTTGTTTTGTTGTCGCCGGTGCTGAGCTGAACGTGACTATTGTGAACGTGATTTTCATTCAGTTAGTTTGTCGTCACATGGTCAGCGTGTTAATATTTTCTTTTTATACATTTTATGGATTTGTCTGCTACCGTACAATTTACTTGGCCATAACATATTTATTATTATAATCAATTTTTAGTTTTTATTGTTTTTGATTTCTTTGATTTCCTAAGAAGTATAATTCCACCCCCCCTGCCAAACCCCTCTAAAGTTTGTTGGTTTTTCATGGCAATGCTTGCGACGCTTTTATTAGCTTAATGCCAGCAAGACAACAAAGACAAGTCCAGTTTAGGGGACTCAACTCAGCTCAACTCAACTCGAGGTCAAACACGTACCATAAATATTTATGAACCGCATTACGAGAGTTTTCTTTATGGCTTGCAGTCCAATATTGTGGCAGAGCAGCAGTTGAAACGCATTCGAATTATACAAGAAATCCAACAAATTTATTGGCCAAACTGTCACTGCAATTGCTGTTTATACGACAGACTACAAAGTTGCCTAAACAAAGTGGCTAAGATGTTAAGTCCACGGGCAGGAAAGCACTTAAGTTGGAGGATTTGTGCCCCTCATCTTTGTAACTAAGTTTGTCCTTAATACTTATCTTATTTATATCTTAAGTGTCTCTTAAGTTTTTCATTACCAATTTGGCTAACATTAATAATAAATACAGCTCATATTTGGCATAAATGTTGTTAACTTAACTAAGTTCTCGAAGTTTACAGCACTTAAAAGGAAAGTTATAAATGTATTGACATATCTGCCTTTAATTTGTACTGAACACTCCCAGTACTTCATGTGGACTTGGCCTATAAATACTTCTATATTAGCCCTTGTCCTTGAGTTCTATGTTGTGACCAAAATTTGATGCCCTTGTCTTTGATGGTAAGAGTGCTGCTTGGCAACAACTGCAATTGAAATTTGTCCATTTGACAAAAGCATTTTGTGTGCCATTTACGGCAGCTACTTAAACAATGACAATGATGACATGGGAAATCGGCAACCGGCAGACAAGAGGCGAAAAGGGCTAGATGAATGATGGCTGCAATGAAAATTTGCAGTAAACTGACATTAAAATGCATTTGCCAAATAAAAAGCAGCAGTCGTTGCATTGGCAAAGAGCCAAGTACCAAGTACCATGTACCCAGTCCCAAACAGCCCTCAATCTGGAGTCTTTCAATCCCCACTCTCTCAAGTTGGCAATTGAACAATTGGAGCACTGACTGAAAGCAAAAGTACAGAGGGTGAAACATTTTTATAATGGCCATCACGCAATTTGAATCTTTTTGCAGCAGTTGTCAGTAATTAGAAACTCACTTTGCATCTCCTCAGATGCTCAATCCCCTTACTCAATTGGAGGGCCAGCTGCTTAATTTTGATTTCACTACGAATCATTTTGTAGTTGGTTAATGGAGAATCATTTGGCGAATTCGATAGAGTTTGAGTTTTTGCTTTGAACTCTTGAGTTTCGCTATAAGTCAAAGATTGTCTATAATTTATGAAATGATTTATGAACAGACTAACACATATATCTGTGTGTGTATGTGTGCGTGTGGGTGTTGGTTTTCCAAAGTTGCGGAAAACTCAAGAGGAAGTTTTGTACAACTTCATTTAAACTTTTCATTTGGCCTTTTGCTCAAGCGAAGCGTTTTTCAATAACTGTCAAAATAAAACAAACAACTTGAGATTTCGCCTTCGAAGCATATTTCCTGTGTGCATTATTTAAAAGAACTTTACTGTTAGCTGCATTTTATTTCTAGTTTTTCCAGATTCTATGTAGGTCACGGAAATTGTTATGTACAGACACAATCAGCACTGAAAGCAGAGAGTAGGGGCATGGAGAAGGGCGAGGAGAAGACGGAAAGACGACTAGATTGTGTGATGTACTCAAATGAATAAAACTAAAGATAATTTCGTATAAAGCAATTGGAAGCTATGAAAAAACGCTCGACTAGCAGATACCCACACTAGAAATATTTTTAAGGCGTTGAAAATTTAAAGCATAAATAAATTAGATATAAACACACTTAGAACATTAATTAAGCAGCTATCAATTGACAAATTCCTGGAAATCTCAGACTAATTAGCAGCATATTTTCATTTCCTGCTGTGCTGGGGGACAGAGTCAAACAAAATCAAAGAATATGCGAAATATGCGAGTAATTAAGAAGAACAAGTAGCTCGAATATTTGTTTAAAAAATATGCTGAAAACTGGAGTTTAAACTAAATGCAATATCAAAGAGTGCTTAAGGAAAAAAAGGAACGAAAAATGAGAAATGAGTTAAGGCGAAAGAGGAGAAAGGAGGGGCAGAAGAGAAAGAAAAATGTTGCGGTTGATATTTTTAGTAGCATGTGTTGTGAGAGAATGTGTGTGAGTGTGTATGGTGTATGGTGTGTATGTGTGTGAGCATGTGGTGGCGTATGTTTTAAATTGGTTTCGCTTGCACAGATGTTGCAATATGCAAACAAGCGGAACAACAGTCACCGAACAAGGTGCCACTCAAAACACGAAGACAATCAGAGTGAAAGAGATGCACAGAGAGAAAGGGAGTGTGAGGGGAAGTGGGAGCGACATAGTGAATCATAAGTTAGCAGACAACAGTTTGTACTTTATACTGTGTACTCACTGTCGCACAGTTTTCCTTTTGCCTATCAGAAAAGCAGAAAAACAAAGCAACGACTGATAAAACACAACGCGCTGCGTAAATTCTAAAAAAAAAATAAAACAAAGTTTGTGATAAATGCATTTAAAAATAAAATTTTAATTTCATTTATGTTTGTTATATTATAAGAATTCATTGCGGTTTAAATATTTACTCAAATAGATTGGATTTTAGATACTTTGTACAAGAACTATGTTTAGCTTATAGTAAAGAGCTCTCTTCAATAGCTTTGCTGTTATTAATAATTGCCCATTTAATCGCTGTTAGCTTTTGTAATCGTCATCAAAGCCTTGAAAGCCAAATTGCTTTGTCAATATGTGTCACTTAAATAATTCGACTTTCGATGACTTTCTGCCGGATCTGCTGCATCTGCAGCTGACACGCGTAGCACTAAAGCGAGTCGTCTCTGATATGTGCTAATAGAGCCCAGAGTGGGCGGGGTAGAAGGCGATGGTGTTCAGAAACTGACACTGGCAGTCATTGTGAACAACTGGCAGCAAAGTTTGGCGACATTTACAAGAGCTCAGAAACACACACTGGCACACACCCACCCACACACACTCAGTCGACACAAAAAAGTTTCGCTGTGTGCACTTGCCAACACATTTTGAGACTGAGTTCCGTTTAGCAAATTGAAATGCGTGTGTTGCAATGCCAAGGGCGGAAGGGGAGTGGCAAGTGGCAAGTGGCAGCTGAGACTTGCGTTGACTTCATTGGCAACCAAATGGCGCAACTCTAATTGAATCACAGCATAATTCAGTTGAAGATTCTTTGGCTAATTGCTTGCAGTCTTTACATTAATTTTATGATTTTTTATTCGATTAAACATACGTAATCAGCACAACGAATAACAATACTCGTAATCACATTTGCTGCTGCTTTAACAGGTGCACGCTGCACAAAATTAAAGCCTTAATCAGTGCATATTTCCGTACTACCTGTTACACCTATAATTTTTCCATCACTTTGCTGCTGCTGCTGTGTTTATATTGTTATTTTCCACGGGGTTCAACGAAATGCATTAAACCCAACGAAGCGCATACGAACGCATCAAATGCACTCGAATGGCAAATGAAAACCTTTCCAAACCTCAACATTGCTGCTTGTTGGTTTGTTAGTTTTTGCTTTTTTTATAACAATAAAAATAAAAAATAATAATAAAAGTTCCGTTGTGGTAAGCACTGTAATGTTAACAGTAATTACAATTGCCATTTTCAAGTACCAAAAAAAAACTAAGAGTAGCTTGAAAACTCTGCGAATTGCAATTCCAACTGAAAGCAAAATTTAATTTAATTTCAATTAAATTAAAATAGTTTTAACCGGTTTGTTTAAGCGCATTTCAAGCTTAATATATTATACAGTTTTCTAAATATATTTCGCAATTAATTCAGAATTATATTTTAATAAATAAACACATGAAACTTCCTCTTCAATTTGCAAAGTCTTCCTGATTCGCTTATTGATTGAGTAGTCGGCACACATTTTGCATTTTAATGCAGACAGAATATTTGCTAATCGCTTTTTAATTGCCATCAGACAAATTTGATTTCCTTGCCACTTTTGCTGAGTATCCTGAGCCTTCAGATACAACGGGTCTTGCAGATACATTGCAATGGTTTTTCAAGTATTTCTCTTTTCCACGTTTTACGTTTCCAGTATGCAAAACTGAACATAAATTAAATATTTATTTATTTAAGTGTGCAAAAACAAGAAGAAGAGAAGAGGAGAAGAGGGGAGACGAGAGGAGCAGAGCCACAAGCACTTGACGCTAGATTCAAATAAATAAAATAAACACACACATGAGGTACTCGCACTACTTGTACTGCCAAAATGTTTAACATTCGAATCACGTTTTTGCAAATCACGTTTCAATAAATACAAATAAACAAACTAGTGTGCACTTGTGTGCGTATGACTGTGTGTATTCATATATTCACTTTTGGCATTATCTTTTTTTGCCAATGCTCGTTTTTTAGTTTGGAACTCATAAATGATTTATAGAAAAATTTTATATTATTTATGTACAAGTTTATCAATACGAAAGTTTTTGTAATTTATCGCATGGCAAAACCAGCAAATAATTGAAATTGTATAAACGAAAACAATACAATATATTGTAAAAAACAATTGAGGCAATAACTGGACGCACTAGGAAATTACCTATAAATAGAAACACCTGTAGAGCCGAATAAATGAAACTCTTTAAAACTAAAACAATAAACAAAGAGCTTATCAAAAATGCATATAACCGCGAATAAATAAAACTAGAAAATGCTTGAAAATCGTTTTTATTTGCATACACCTAAATGAATATAGTGGAGGATAGTAAGCGATTCAAACTATAGCATACCCTGTACTCAGCTACGTCTTCAACACTAGGCACATAAACAATACGCCCCACTCAACCCACTTCTATGTGGGCATAAAAATAAACAATTAAGACATTTTATTTATTTAGATGGGGGAAAACACCTCGCAACGCTGGCAATATGCCAAAATTGTATCGAGCAATAACAAAAGCATTCTACATAAATAAATAAACAATAAGAAGTGCAATAACCACAATGCGACAAGAATAGCAACAAATAAATATTTTTATTTTAAAAATGAATTCAATTTGAATTTTTAGTTCTTGTAAATGCAAATTTAAGGAAATAAATGAAACGAGGAAACTAGCAAATATTTTTAGCAGTTTTTCCAATACAAATTTAAATCGTAAAGCAAAGCCGTGCATTTGTTTAGCTAATTAATCGTTGTGTACATACATAATAAAATAATTTAAAATTTGAAATCGCAATATAAATTGGCAGCGAGGCACACCCAGCAAAAGTCAACACTTGCACACACACTCATACACACACGGGACTTGAAGCAATAAATAAAAGAAATAAAAATTGAATACCAAAATCATTTTTCACTTTTATTTTCTGCGCTCCCAAATCGACTGCCGCTCTTTCGCCCTCTCTTCCACTCTTTCTCCCACTCTACTACTCTCACTCTGCTTCGCTTTGTCTTTCTCAGACACTGGCACTCACACACTTGCACACAATCAAATATAGATATGCATAAATATTTACTGCATGCACACTCATAACACTTTTGGCAACAACGACAACAACAGTCAGGGTCATTATCCTAAACAGGCAACACGCGTACGTCTTGTTGTTGCTTTTATTCTGTCATTTGTTGTTGGTGTTTTTGTTTTTGGCCTTTTTGGCACTGCTCGCTCTCTTGGCATAACGTCGGCCAAGTTTGCAGCTCGCACTGCTGTCCCCATTTAGACGTAATCCCCTGGCAATGCCACTCCATCGATCGCTGCCCTTGTCCTGCCGGTTTGCCACATGCCAAGAGCAACAGCAGCAACAACAACACTACAGAATCGCATACTGAAATAAAATGCAACGATGCATGCAAAATGTGCAATGGGCCAATTGAAAAGACATTTTGGCGCGACTTAGTCGCACTTTTAAACGCGCTACAAAAAGGCAAGAGACTACCAAAAAATCCCATGGGAATGCTACAAAAATTCATCTTAAAGTTAGTTAAATATATAATAGATCAACCTATAAAAAATATTATGTAAATTTAAGTTTAATGTGTGCACTAAACATATGTATTTAAATACATAATAAATGAATATGATTTTCTCACATTTATGTGGACCTTACGTCATACTCTGCCATAAAACCTATAAGCTCCAAGTGAGGTAGCGCGGCTTAGCCATAGTGATGCGCCTGCTAAGCAAGCAGCACTCATACAATCTGGCTCTAAGTTATGCTGCCATAAATAGGCGTCAAAATAGAGTTTTGTAGTTTTGTATTCAATTGGTAAGGCACTCTCTTAGCCACATTGAATGCATAGAAAATTTAATAAAGTTTTGCCAGACAACAAGTTGGAGTGTATAAAGACGAAGTATTACAAGTAGGTGTCCACTCAGAGAACTGGTTGCTCCTCTTAACCATTGCTGGTGGTGCTTGGTGTTAGTGGTGGTGCTGCTGCTGCTGCTGCTGACGGTGTTACCAGACCACTTTTCAGTGTCAGCTGCACACACCCACGAGTGCCCACGAGTTTTTGGCCACCCATTTGCCATTTGGTTTAGCCCTGGGTACATGCTCGTGTAATGAAATATTTAAATGCATTGCATTTCGCCTGACACTGCGGCCTGACTGTACAGTTGCCGCAAGTTGCAAATGGAACGGGGACAGTCACTGGGGCATAGAACAGGCGCAGGGGCAAGGACATAAGGCATGTGAACAAGCATGGACACGGCGACGCTGCATTGTTGTGCATATTATTAATGGCTGTGCTCTTGCCAATGGCATTGGCCTTCAGCGGGCGCTTAAATCCAGCGAAATGGTCAGAACAAAGGCCACGTAGCAAATCCCCAAAGAACTCATAATTATAAACATTATTAGTGTCTCATTAAGTAAGTAATCACTTAGTAAAACGGCCTAAATGTAATATATTTAAGTCTGCGGGAAATGCCTAAAAATCGAGTTATAAACGATAGGTAAAGTTATGAATTTAATCAGTCAATCCTATCTAAATTGACGACTTACCATTTAGCACTGCCAGTCTATAAATACCTGTGGATAAGCGACAATCTAAGCAGACAGCCTGATAATATTTATAATCTGTAATTAATTAGTTAGACTATAATATACAAGTTAATAAAATTATTTTTGATAAGAAATGTTGTGCTATCCATTTTGACAATTTCACCATTCAATAAACTAAAACATAAATCACTGCAGGTTTTTCAGAATATATTTAGAAATGGAAATACGTGTTAAATTGCTTTAAAAATCCACGCACATTCGATAAGCTAATCAGTTACGTTTTATAGTGAGTCTATTCATAAAAAAAAAGACCGGATTCATGAGTGTTACCAATATGGCCGCTTATCACTCTGCGGCCATTTATTTCAATAACTGTTAAATGGATTTCAAATATATTCAAAACAAACACACATCTTATCATTTCAGTTGGTTAACGACTTTGCTAGACGTCGGTCAGTAAGCAGTAAATGTTGCACCGTAATTAGTAAGACAGTGGAAGATAGTTAGAGAGAGAGATACGAGACAATCGGAAGTGTTGCGTTTTAATTGGAGTCACTGTTAAGAAATCTTCAGTCAGATTATGTACTGCCAGGAGATGCTGCTGCTGGCCAGTTTGTTGCTGCTGCTGGGAGGTCTACCCCATTTGACTTCCACAACCACAACGACAACTCTGGTCGCAGCCATGACCATAGCCAATCAGGATCTGGAGCGATACTTTCGGCCAGCTAATGCCACGCATTCGTATAGCAGCCTCGGTGAGGAGCGTTTGCCCGTTATGGACATCTACAACTTTGCCTTTCTTAACTGGACCTACGTGGACAGCGAGAATATCATCTGTGAGAGCGCGTTCTCCGAGGAAAAGGCACGTTACGGTGAGGGAAAGGTGCTCAATGTAACGGGTCGTCTTATACACATTAGCACCGCTGACGATGATAGCGATGATTTTGCCTGTACGCCCTACATTCGGGGCACTCGAGGAGCGCCTCTGCCGGAGAAGGGACAACCGTGGATTGCTTTGGTGCGTCGTGGACGTTGCACGTTTGAGGATAAAGTGAAGCATGTGCATTACTACAATGCAGCCGGTGTGATCATTTACAACGACAAGCAGGTCATGCAGCTGGAGAAGATGCAGATTAAGGGCAAAACTCGTAAGATTAAAAGAAATTAAATTTATTAATTGAATGGGCACTCAACACTTCTTCTATACAGGTAATATTGCCGCTGTGATTACCTATCAATCAATTGGACTTGAGCTGGCGAGTACTGTCGACAAGGGCTATAATGTTACCATTTCCATCATAGAGGGACGTCGGGGTGTTCGAACGGTTAGCAGTTTAAACAGGTAAGTGCCAATAAAAAAAATTAACTTTCTTCCAAAGTGGAGACGCCGGGGATTGAACCCGGGACTTCTCACATGCGAAGCGAGCGCTCTACCACTGAGCTACGTCCCCTTGGTGCTAATCATGTTTGTACTACCTTTGTTGCCCCAAACCCTTGCTTTGAAACTCTAATTCAAACTCTAGAACAGCAAAAAAAAATACCGTTCTTCTAAAAGAACGTCCATTGCATTGCATTTTCTGCAGTGTCGAGCGCTTTAATCTATTATTGGATAAAAATTACTTAAAACTGACGCATGTTTGCCGGCTCGAAGTTCAATATTGTTAATCAATATTTGATTTATGTACATTTGCACCACACTGAATGACGTGTGCCTTTAATTAATATAATTTAAGAATGTGCAAAATAATTTCACCATGGAGACGCCGGGGTTTGAACCCGGGACTTCTCACATGCGAAGCGAGCGCTCTACCACTGAGCTACGTCCCCATACAATTGTTGTTTCTCAAATGCGACAATTGATTGCAATGTTCAATTGTCCAAAAGAATTGCTTGCAATTTTTAATCAAATTATTTCAAAGATTTAGGCGTATAGAAATTTTTAAAAGTCAGATTATAAAAAAACATACAAAACTATGTTAAAATAGAATGACTAAGCAACACATTCTCTTAGAAATAATATAAATTATGACTTAGTTATATATTCTGCAAACGCCAAGTGTTCAAACAGTATGTAATTAATCTTTAGAAAGTGCTATGCATTATAATATCTTTGTTATTAACAAAAAAAAAGCATTTTTCTACTCTAATGGAGACGCCGGGGTTTGAACCCGGGACTTCTCACATGCGAAGCGAGCGCTCTACCACTGAGCTACGTCCCCATAAAATCGCCTTGTGAAAAATATCTTACTTGAGAATAGCATTCAAGTATTCCTGCAAAATAGGCTTATCGGCCAAATTTTTGCTTGTTCAAGCAGTGTTCTTTTTATTTCTATTTTGTATATCTAAACTTTTATGTTAAAAATCCTTTTATAATGTTATTTAACTGTTATTTATATTAAATGAACAAAGTCTTATTTAAAAAGTATTTCCAAAATCAACTGGAGACGCCGGGGTTTGAACCCGGGACTTCTCACATGCGAAGCGAGCGCTCTACCACTGAGCTACGTCCCCATTCTTGCCACCGTAGCCAACTTCACACTGGCACTGATTTACTCAACTGCTTTACCGACGTCATCATTCTGCTTGCTAACACTTTACTTTTCTTTTGCAGAACTTCGGTGCTGTTTGTCTCGATATCGTTTATCGTGCTGATGATAATTTCGTTGGTTTGGCTTATATTCTACTATATACAAAGGTTCCGTTACATGCAAGCAAAGGATCAGCAATCGGTAATTATTTTTTGGGGTTTGGAAAAGTCAAGCTTTATTAAACTCATTTTTAAATGCAGCGTAATCTTTGCTCCGTTACTAAGAAGGCCATTATGAAAATACCCACGAAAACGGGTAAAATGACAGACGAGAAAGACATGGACAGTGACTGCTGTGCTATATGCATTGAGTCCTACAAACCTGCAGATATTATACGTATTCTGCCATGCAAGTAAGTTCACCACATTAAATAATATTTGATCATTTTAATATTTTAACATTTTATTACTTTCCAGACACGAGTTCCACAAAAACTGCATCGATCCTTGGCTAATTGAACACCGCACCTGTCCCATGTGCAAGCTTGACGTGCTTAAGTTCTACGGTTATGTGGTGGGTGATCAAATCTATCAAACGCCCAGCCCACAGCACAATGCCCCCGCAGCATTGCCCCCCGCAGGAGCAGCAGCAGCAGCCTCAGCAGCAGCAACAGCGGCAACAACTGCTGCTACTGTTCCCACTGCCTCTGAGGAGGTGCCCGTCATTGTTGTGGCACTGCCGCAGCACAACATCAGTAGTTTTAACGCTAGTGCTATAAATTATCATCAACGTAGTCCTAGCAGTAGTCAACAGCAGCACCTTCCATCTGGAATTGCTGAGCGTGGTAGACGTAATTCAGCTCCGGCGACAATGCCACAAATTATATGCACTGCCAGTCGTCAGGTCACTGATGTCTAAGTTATTCTATATACTATATTATATATACTATATATATGAACTTAAATTTATAATCAACATTCTCCGTTTGCTGCGTACTTACCGTGTAAATATGCGTGCAGAGGTTCGGCTCTGCTTGCGACAAGCAGTGCCAAGTAGTGCAAAGCAGTGCACGTGGTGTACTTAAAACGCTGACCATAAATTGGACTAGCCAAATAATCGTGTTGTATCTTTAAATCAATGCAGAAAGTATCTAAAGTCACGAAAGATACATTCTTCAATGGGAAATGGTAGTACTATCGTTAGATTGGCAGCTCCGACACAGAAGTCTGTTGACAGAGGAAAGAAGACTCCGCAAGGAAAATCCACGCACATTTTAAGATAACGCAGTGTTCTAAGTTTAAAATACATATAACTTAAGTTCTAAATTTAAGCGTACCAATTGTCGATAACATAGAGAGAACAGCAAACAGAAATACTTACGAGTACTACAATAACTACTATTACTATAAATATAAATGTATAAGTTAAACTATACTTTAACTATAATTATTATTATATCAATAATGATAATTATGACGACAACTATAACTTTAATATGATTAATCATAAACAAAACAAAAACGAGTAGATGTAGTAGCTGTAATATTTAATGCAACCAACATAATTCGTAGCAAAATCAACGCCTGTTTTGCTAGTCATTGGCAAAGGCATCGTTGAAATGCCACCAACACATACGAAACCATAAAATACCATACGATACCATGCTATATACAATATATAGTACATATACATATATATAAATCTAAACCCAAAACACTCATAAAAAATCTTTAAATATAATGTCGAAGGTGCCAAAGTATTTGCTTTTAGCTTTAGTTGTTCAAACTGAATAAAATCAACTATAAGTTTATTATTTATATTAATTTCACTTAATTTTTTTCTTTTTTATTTACACTTTTTCGACGACAAACGTTGGCCAATTGGATGTGCTTAAAGAAAAGCTTCATAAATGTGTAGAAATAGTAGATGTGTTAATGCTTGATCTCCGTGAAATTGGAATAGATAAAGAGTATTCTATGAATGTACAATATGATATGTAGAATGAGTTTCAGGGTTTCTTGAAATTGCTTTAAGTGTTAAGTAAAACATATCTGCGATCCAATGCCAAAAACAATTTGATTTTTATTTTGATTTAAATTGATTTTCCAGCTCCAGATACGCACACCCAAAAATACCAACCAACTGCCCGCTTGAGAATGATTATATTATTAATGAAACCAAAAGAACGTAGGGCCTTAATTAGTTGTCGATTACGATTACCAGATATGTATATGGATATAGTTTTTGCTAAACCTTAAAGAAAACACAATATAAGTATATATATTTTGTGGACTCCAGAAACTACAAACAAAAATAAATTGAATTTGAAAATGCTTCGCTTGTTTTGCTATGTAGAAACCGCTCACAAAGTCCCTACAGCTTGTAGATTTGGCCAAATTGGGGGAGTTTCACAGTGGAATCACATTTAGTTCCCTTTTCTTTTTTAGTTCCTTGGCAGCGAGGAGAGTATACTGGAATATGAACCAGAACGAGCTGCAAATGGAGCAAGTGTTGCTGCTGCAGTCAGTCTGGCCCAGGAATCGGTGCCGACACCAGCACCTGCACCAGCACCGAATAGTGCCTTAACGGATCTCATACGCAGTCGTGACTTTGTGATCGACTTTCCACGCATCTACGTGCTGAATAGCGGCAGTGTAGTGGGTGCCCGCGAGACACTCTTTCCGGTACGTCTGCCGGAGCGTTCTCAGAGCTCTTTATCACTGAGGTCCCAGGCACGGGACTGGATGAGCCAGATGAGCAACAAACTGGAGGAGCAGCAAGGATTGCGACGTCTGCGCAAGGATGAAATGCAGCAGGTTAGCTACTACTCCTATACTCCTACTCCTAAAGTATCTAGCTAAATTCTGCTAAATTCTAGCAACTTTTGAGTGCCCGCGACTCGCAGCGACAACGACGCTCTCGTTCCGCTGATGGACGCTATGCCAACGTTTGCTTTAATCGTCAGCGAACGCCATCGCTGCAGCAGAGCCAAGAAGCAGGCCAAATGCGTCGCACTACGTCGACCCACACGTTGCAGCAACTCACTGATGCCACATATGCCCAGTCGAGTCAGAGGCAGCGGGAAACCTTTGACTTTGCCCGCACTCGACGTCGTTTCATGAGGCGGGAAAGCGATGAGATTTCCTTGCAATCAATGCCCCGAAGGGTTACCACTGGTATAGTGCATCCAATGCCATCGGTTGCTCCGACCAGCGGTGCTCAAAGGGAGCACGGTGAAGCTGAGGGGGGAGAGTACATCACCATACAGGTGAATGGCGAGGGTGTGAATCTCAATGAATAAAGTGATATGAATAGCATTATATACTATTGTAATCTGTATAGTTTCGAGCATATGTATAATTGTAATATAAAGTAAATAACCTGTAAATAAAGTGACTATGGAGATAAAACAAAGCTTGCCACAGTTGTATTACTTTAATCCAAGCAGTTGTCTATCATTGGTCAAGTTATTGTTTTAATGATTCACTCAGCTAAACGCTTA
The DNA here is from genome assembly GCA_035046005.1 of Drosophila acutilabella. NCBI lineage: Eukaryota > Metazoa > Arthropoda > Insecta > Diptera > Drosophilidae > Drosophila > Drosophila acutilabella. Next base: position 4,473,651 of record JAWNOK010000024.1, on the reverse strand, counting down.
TGAGATATGAGTTTGGTAAGCCCCTGTAAGCTCAGTTCTCCTTTCTACTCCACACATTTACCTGTGTATATCGAAAAGTTGGGACTGAATTCCATTAGGGATTTGCGCGTGCCTCGCTGACAAGCTGGACCCAAGTCGCAGTTGCCAGAGTTAAGGCATCGCAGACAGCGAGGCAGCAAGCAGCTTTATCCGACAAATCCAGACACTTCGACAGTTCAAGGGAGATCCCGAGTTTCCCCATGGCAAAGCAAAAACCGAAAAAGGAAAACAAAAAGCATAAGCAAGAAAAAAAGGCAAGCAAAAAATGAAAAAATAGAGCAAAAGTTATGAGGAAGCCACGGTTGAAGTTTGCCGCTCATAACTGCGCAGCCGTTGTGCTTGGACTTGGACCAAAGGCAGCTAATAAGAATTCATCATGCAGAAGAACAGGGCACAGCTACAGCTACAGATTGCTACACGGTGCAAAATAAAACAAGTTTAGGAATCAAGACATTTAAATTAGATTTTAAGGCAATTTTGGTACTTGTGATGGGGTTTAAACTCTTTCTAAAAAATTAAGAGTTAACATTTTAAATGTTTCACATTAATGATGTATTATTAATACTTCTTCGAATCCAATGTATTCTTGAACTTACTTACGATTTTAAAAGGAATATCTTAACATATTAAAAACACCTGTTGTTTGGCTCAGTGTATGCACACGAAGGTGAAGGAGAGCACTGAAAGCAGGGACTCTGGGTTCGACTGGGTCGCCTGCACGCGCCGTAATTGCAACGCAACAGGAGGGCTGCCGCAATACCCTCCGTTTGAATCGGAATCTGGATCTGTGGCTCTGTAGGCAGCAGCGGTCAGCGTCCATGTTTATAAACTTAAAGTCTGTAATCACATTAGCCATGTAGCCAGAGAGCACAACTCCAGTGCAGTGCCCTTCACTGCACTCCCCTCGAATCCACTCCAAAGTTCCACTCTTGCAGCTTTATCACCTGACGAACCTCAGTGTTCATTCCTCGATCCTCAATCCTCGTTGCTTGATTCCCTCTCCTCTCTCTCTCTCTCTCCGTTGTCCGCTATATCCCACGATCGCGATCGATGACAGCACGTACAATATTTTTTTTTCGATTGCAAGCCTCGTCCTCGCCTTGGCTGCTGGTGGGCGTGTCAGCAGTGGGCGTTTCAGGGCACATTCAAGATAAAATGATTACATTGTAGGAAATGCAGTTGCCGCTTCGAGCTTTTCGAGCTCTACAGACTCGTGGGTAATAAAACAAAAAGTGAAACAAGAGAACAAGAGAAATAACAATAACAAATCTTCATATAACTCAACACTGCTACGTGTTGATGTCTATTGAAGCGCAAAAATGCATCACTGCTCCAATTTGGCAAAAGGCGGAGTTTAATATAAATATAAATCAGATTGCAGCAATAACTGCTCAGCTGTCAATGTAATGACATCTTCATTTTCATAATTACACAGCGCGCAGTGCTGCCCATTTGTGAAGAGTGCTGCCTATTTGTTTTGTGTGAAGGGAAGCGACATCTGTTGACAGTACACTTAGGCAATTTGTTTGCCTAATTCTGCCGACAGTGGCGTGCTAGAACTTGTGCAGTTGATTACAAGAATATTGTACGGAATGGATATATGTAAATGTGAAGCAGCCCTTTTCGTGATTATAGAATTTTTTAAAAAGCTCGTCCTTATATATTATAATTGGCCTTATATACCTATTAGTTTTAGTTTTAATTTTAAATGTGTTATTCAGGCAAAAAAGTTTATCAAAATAAATTTTATCTAAAGGTATAGATACTTTTAATAAATGATTTACGAATATTTATTTTAACTATACTACCAATCTACTATAATATGTAATTTTAAATTTTTTTAAATTTTCTTTAATCTAATATTTTTCTTATCTTTATTGTTTCAATAATCGCAGGTAACTTACTCAGACAATTGAGAAAACTTCTGAATAAACAGTATTATTGAGATTAAATTGTTTATCTGGCAATGTCAACCCTTTAACTTACACATATTGATTTGCTACACTTTCCTGTAACTAGGCAGCACAAAAATTGTGTCTGGTTAACACTGTAAGCCATAAATAATTAGGCGCACGACAAAAACAATGCAGCGTGTAGGAACGCGGTAATGTGGCAATGTGGCAAGTAGGAGGAATTGCCTTTTGAGGCGCAACAAATCGCAGGACCGGCAGCTGTACGACTCCAACGGCAATCTCCAAATGGGATACAACAATGGGATTGCGGACGCCGTCGCTAATCTGCAGCAATCATTTGCGAGCTATTGAGGATCGGTATTGGATCGGTAGTGGTATTGGTAGTGGTAGTGGTATCTGGACGAGCATATGCTCCGATCCTGCTCATGCCAATCGGAACTAATTGTGCAAACAATAAAACGCAGCACCAGACGATGGTGTGAAGTTAAATCCAATCAATGGGCTAATAAGTTAAAACAAGTCAGAGAGGTGGGTAAAACGAGACAGAGAGACAGTGAGAAAGACAGCCAAAGAGGGCGAGCTCAAAAAATTCATTTTAGTGTCATTTTCGAGAGATTTTCGTCTTTTATGTTATTTATTGTAATTTATTTTAACACAAATAGCAAACAACTCAAAAAAAAAGAAGCAGCAGAGTAGGAAATGCAGTGAACGCGTGACAGGATGATCGCCAAAGGACGAAAGTCCTAAAAGGACCAACCAAAGAACAGAGCGCAAAATGGCGATTCGTTGCGGCGGCTTGTCATGTTTGCCGATCTCTGACTGTGACCTGGGTGTGTTCCTGTCACCATTGTCAACTGCTCACAGTCGTTTTGTCTCTTTTTGTCACAGATACTGCTGTCCCGCTCAGGTCAGACAGGAATTGAATTTCCCAAGTGGCTATGGCGCGTACTATTTGTACATAAAATGTTAAAAGAAAGGGAGTTTTTCTTTTGGAATAATGTAATGTTAAGAAAATCAATCAACAATTTAAAGCTTAATATTTTATGAGTAAAAAATCTTCCGACTACAATATAAATACGAAATTTGGGCTGAAGTTTAATGATATAAATTTTAGACGCCGTTCTTAAATAGACTACAGGGGTCTATTAAGTTTATCTGAAGCCACTGGTAGAAGCAGGCGTCTCCGAATCCGTTAAATATGTTTATTCTTGATCAGTATCTACAGCCTTAATATCATAGACTGACTACGGGATCTAGAGCCCCAAAATTTTGAATATAGGAATCGTTTTTATAACTTTATAACTTTAAAACACCTGCTAGTGCTATCAAAACCACATTTGCACATTATATTACTATCCTCACCAGGTTTTTTTTAGATTAGAACTAAATCATATAGCCACCAAATTTAACCACTTCCATAACGGATTCGACCCCTATCAATAATTTGTTTATTTTCTATTTCTTTCACCATCCCTCATAATTATTTTGCAAATTGACTTCAAATGATCAAAACGATAACAGATAAGCTTTAACGGTAAAAAAAAGGTTTGAAACAAAAGTAAATAGGTTTTGCATTGCGAGTGCATAACTGTAACGTTTGGCTCTTTTTACTCTTTGCCATTGTATTTCTCTTATCGCTATTCAAATGTCTTCAAATTAGTAGATAAGAGAGACAAATATTTCACTAACAAAACAAAACTAATAAAGACTGCATAAAGCAGAAAAGATAATACAAACCATTGAAGTCAAAACATTGAGCATGTGTTACAGTTTTGCTCATCAGTGTAGCTTTCGGTCGAAAATTGTATACCTGTATTGAAAACAATGCAATGGCTTGTTTTATACAATTTTTCCTATTTTCATTATATAAATAAAATGTTATATAAATTTCATCTAAAGTTATTGTAAAACCAAGATTTTATTTATTTAAATAATGTATTAAATTCTATGACATCATTTTTAAGAACTACAAAATCTTTAAAGCGAAGATTACAATCGAACAATACAATTCTTTGTTATACAAGTCCATGAGGGAAAATTCAGTGCACATTTAGTCATTACTTAGTGTCAAACACATTTTTTCTTTTAGTTGGTTGGAAACTAATGTTGTCAACAATTTTACTTGTATTTTACTTATTAACTTTTGTTGAACTACTGAACTTGGCCGTGCTCAGTACAAGTTCATCCAACTAATTAAAAGCTCAAATCGTAAAATCAGCTCTTTTACAGTCGTATTTCAAATACTTATATACATATATTTGTATCTTCATATATATAAGTTGGCCTACATCCTTTGTGGCCCTTGTTGAATTCATTAAAGCAGACAGAGATGCAGTAAGGGCAAGTTCAAAAAGCAACGCAAACCGATGACGTTTACAATTCCGTGTTCACCCACGCACCACACACCCACTTACACCACCCAACCATTATCCACTTTTCCTTTTTGGCCAACTCGGCTGTGTGCAATTGCCATTTCGAGTTGAATGCATTTTCAATTTTGGCTTTTCCACTATTTGTTTCATTTTTCGACTGGGAAATCGATAAGCTTCTGACTGAAATTCATTTAAAGCCTGTGATTGAGTTCTCAGAATACACAATCCAGAATTTGTTGCATTTGTGGTTTGTGCTATCAATATACTCATCCTAATGGATATCAACACTGCTAATCCGACATCGACATAGCTGCCCCATGTTGCAGCCACTCCACTGCCTGTGTTTGCCTTTGGGGTGCAAGTTCTGCATCAGAGATTGCAGTAAAACGAAGTAACCAAAGTGAGCGAAAGACTCTCGTGATATATCTCAACTCTTTAGCTCGTTGTTGTAAGTGATTCATAGGCCAGTTGCTCTACTGTATGATCACCTAGGGCCATGTATCGCTGATCATGTCGATTGCGCGCCGATATGAATATAAAAATGGGCGAGTATCGAGCTCATTTGTCGGCTCAACTACAAAGCAAAAGTCTAACGGCAATTTATAGAAAAAAACACAAAAAAAAAACAAAAGACTTTCAGGGGCAGCTTTGATCACTGATCCACGATAATCGCAACTGCAAACTTCGACATCAATTTGCGATCTTGATCTTTGCAAATGGCTTTCTTCAGCTAGTCGAGGTCTAACATTCTTTTTAATTTTTTTAGTCTATGTACATTACATGTGCTTAAAAAAGTTAAAAGTCTAATTTTTTTAATTTTAACAAATATTAATTTTTTAACTAGACTTAAAGATAGAATTTATTTCTACATAACTCAGCATTGGTACTATACTTATATCTCATTTATGATCTCTCCGGTCTCCCAAAACCTGTTTCGATTTGTTACACTCCTTATTGCACAGCTTAACACTTAGTCCTGCCGGAAATTGTGATTTGCAGTCGATTATATAGCCGATAATATGCGTTGGTTAGATAAACTTGTTAATAGATCGAGAGAGAAACTAATGCGCCATGACCAACAGAAATTAGTTGCACCCAAGGAGGCAACAGGATGCAAGTAAAAGAACAAGGATTGCACTGAAATTCTTTCAATCCTTAGTCAGATTCGTATCTAAGATTGCGTCTGGCATCTTGGGTAAGCTGTAAATCCAATAAAGCTAATAAATATTGCCAAAACTGTAGCGTGCTCAGCGCATTGTGAGTGCCAGGATCAGCAGGATCAAAGCAGAACAGGTTGCTGTTGCCAGTGCTGGCTGCCTGACTGCCACAAAAAGGTGCTGGAAATTGTGTCAGTGTCCTTTCGTTGAGGTCCTGGCACAACATGACATGACTTTTGAGCTACGTAGGCGTTTACTCGACTTAGCAGCGACTTCGCCGTGTAAACCAAATTGAAATCGGCTCATGTGGGTCGAGATCTACAGTTGAAGTTGAAGTCGTTGTCGTTGTTGTTGCCGTTGTCGAAATCGGATCAGTGTCCTGCAGTAGGACCTGTCTTGATGAGTTCATCTTAGGGACCTCTTGAACTTGAACGTTTTTAAATTTTGTTATTTTTATCGCCTGCTCAGGACTACCGACTACCTAATGCCTGCTGAGTGCCGGGTCGTGTGTGTAGCGGTGTGTGTGTGTACGGTGTGCGTGTGTAAGAAAGGAAACAAGTGCACAAGGATAATCCGCTGCACGCGTAACTCACGAGGGCGTCCTTTCTGCTCACACGCTTGGCCAAATAAATAAATAAATTGTAATCTGCTTTCGTGTTTGATACGAATCAATATGCAGACACGCCCACATTTCGCATCTCGTTCGCTCTTTGCCTCTTGCTCTTGGCTAAAACAATTGAAACTCTTGGCCAATTCGCTAAAACGAAACCCAGACTTAAGCTTGGCCTGCGGCTCAGCCAACTCAACGTTTGACAACATGCCGTTTTCTGCTCTGCTTGATCTATATAATCGGATATTGATTTCAACAGAATTCCACACACAACACAACACACACTACCATACGCACACACACATTTTTTGTTTTAGCTGCTGAAAAGACTTAAGAATTTGTGCGAAATAATATTTTGGTTGATTTTTGATTTTGTGACAATTTATGGATTAACTTTTTCTGATCTTTTTAGCTATTGTAAATGAGACAGCTAGAAATTTGTGAATGAACTTGGTTCACAAAGGATTACTGACTCCTACATCTATATAAAAGTTAAAAATAAGTAAACTAAACAGTGAAATAAAAATATGTAAAGTTATACAATATTTTTAACAGCAATTACATTATTTTTTTTTAAACTTACCGACCCCATTTGGTTGTCTATAATTGTAGATAAAATCGACAAAGTTTTAATCAATTTTCTCTTTACAATAAAGCAAATCTCATTAGTAATGTCTACTCTACCTACACATCAGATTTATTAGACATAGCTTAAAAGTTATGGATTTTAAAAATTCAATATGGCGGACAATACTGCCACCCCTCTGGAATGATGAGTAAACTACAGTTCATAGTCGAAACCTTGGTCACACCAAGCGTTTATAAGTGTCCAAAGCAAACATCCACCGAGCAGATCAAAATAAGCGTAAAACTAATCCATCTTCGCGCTAAGCAAGCTGCAAAAAGGGCAAACTCTAGACAGGAGCAGGAACAGGCACAGGGTCGGGAGTAAAATCAGGAACAAGGACTACCCTAAGCTATGGCAGCTTCCAGTCTACAAGAGCAGCTGCAGCAGTAGAAACATAAAGAGAAAAGTGTCAAAAATGTTTCATTTTGGATATGTTGAAAAATAATGGCATCGAACAAAATGAAACTGAATGAAACAGAAGTGCAGCCCCGTCAGAAAACGCTGTCGAAATCGCAGTCTCTGTACCTTTTTGCAGCCACGGTTTCTGCACGCTTCACGCCAATTTTCTCGCCTATCAACGTCGACATCGACATCGGCATTGACTATATCCCAGCCCATATATTCAGCCAGGCTAATGGTGGTGCTGCCAGTGGTGGTGGTGGTGTTCCAGTGTCGCCTTGCTATATCCTTGTTCCCTTTGCTTCCGATTTACTCTCCCTCTCGCCGCTTTCTCTGTGCCTCCATGAGAATCGCTTTCAATGGCGCGCAATATAATTCATTTAAATGATTGGGTTGTTTGTATAGACCGGCCTGCGAGTCGTGGAAACTCGTTTTTCCAAACGTTCACAGCACAATTTTTTTTGCACTCCATAACAACTGATTTTACTCATTTTCAAAGTCTTTTGTTTGCTAAAAACTCAAACGTTGAGGGAGTGTCAAGTGATGGCAGCCATTTTGAATGGGTTTTAAACAACATAAGCTTCCTCAAATATTTATTTGAATTTTTAGAATATTTACTTTACATTTATCCAATTTTACTATTAATATCTGCAAATACTTTTTATTTATTTCATAAATTCTTCTTTCCATGGTCTCCAAAAATGAGAATAAGTTTTAATAGTTATTTTTATAATTTCTATTATTAGTTTTAATCAAGTCTTAACAATAAAGAAAACTTTCTGCAAAGCGCAGCCAATGAAAGATCAGCTTTAAAATAAATATAAAAAAAACTTTTGATGGAAATTACAAACAATTGACATAATAACAAATGACGAACGCGTCGTGTGTTCCAATCAAAATAAATAAAAGAAAAGTTTAAATGAAGCTGCGCGTAAAGACAGAGCACACTGTACAGCGTGTACTCGCTTACAATACTCACAATTACAATGTCTCAGTTGGCGGCAAAAGATCAAAGGCAAAGGCAAAGGCAGAAAAGCTGTGAGAGAGGCGAGAGGTGAGAGGCGAGTGACGAGAGAAAAGAAAAAATCACACAAACTTAACTGGCGAGCAAACAATAACAATAATAATAAAACAAAAAAAAAAGTCAAGAAAAAAATATAATAATAGTAGAGGTAGTAGTAGAAATAGTAGTAGTAAAGGTAGTAGTACTTGTAGTAGACTTTCCCAAGCAATATGCAAATATATCACTGCGGCTAGTTACCCTGATGGATGGTACAGCCAAATGGGCGATGACTCATAGTTTGGAGCTTGGGGTTTGAAGCAGGTACGGCACCAAAGTTACGGTTTGATCACAACTTGAGCGTAAAATATGCTAAAGATCAGCGAGTGTCAGCAGCTGAGTGTTTGTGTGTGTATGTCAGTGTTTATGTGTGTGTGCGTGTTTGTGTGTGCAAATAAGCGTAAAATGATCAAAGAATCTTCGCGCGCTATGCCAAGACACAGCAGAGACATACAGTCTACATTCAGAGCCATTCCTTCCTCAACTCCAGTCCAACTCCTGCTCCAACTCCAGCTTCGTCAGTTCATGTTGATCGCATATTGCACGGCTTGCTACGTGTGCGCATTTTGCAAAATAACATTCAATTTGTGCAACCTGATCAAGCAATTTCATCAACTGATCGATCGCGTATTGTTGCAATAAAAGAACCCAACGTAATCACATTTTTCCCCAAAAAAAAAATCAATACTTCCCTGCTCTCCCTCTCTCTCTACATCTCTCTGATACTCTTCCTGCAGATTTAACGCTCGCTTAAACTCCCGATCAGCGATCACAGTACGATCGCAGCTCAAAGCCGTTCGCCGACGGTTGTGCCACCATCAGTGATGAAATTACATGTTGCCACTTTGATCATTTCTACAATTGGCCACAACAACAACTACTAAAGCATTGCTGTTGCAGACAAGTTGGCTGCCGCTTTCTAGCCAGGTGCCAGTCGTCGATTGGGCCAACAGTGCTGTGCACAGCTGCAACATTATAGACTTGTTCCCTCTTCCTCTACATCTTCTTCGCGCTGTGACTTCTTATTGAATTATAATGTTATTTGACTGCAACTACGTCATCAACGCTGCGCTCCCAGACTCTCTGGTACCTCAGATTGCCTCGGGTTCTTACCACAAACCGATCGTTAAAGTCTCGCTGGGAGTATGAAGACATTGCAAGGCCAAAATTATGATAAGCCAAACTGAACGGGTTTATAAAGAGTCAACTGCTGCTTGGAAATGCCGTTAAATTTTAATCAGAATACAGAATTTACTAAACTTTAAAAAACCGAATTCTCAGCAAACAATTTTTAAAAATTTTCCATTTCATTAAACTTTACTAAATCTGCCAAACCAATTTAATACTAGTCACACGAGTTGGCCAAGTTAGTTGACTGCCACAATTGTGTGGCAAATTGCTTGTGGCCAATCAGAAATGCAAGCGTTAATTGCCACCGATCTGGTAGCCGATCTTAACTAAATAAACATGTATGGCCAATATGACAGGCACAGACAATTTACAAGTCTTGATGATGCTGATGAAATTTTCCGCCAATTTTTCACGTACTCATTCGCTCATTTGAACCACACGCCAAAAAAGTAAATGAGAAGAAGAAGAAGCCAACAACAACAGCAACCACAACAGCTAAGTAAATTTATCATATATTCATTAAAAATTATTTACGTATATTAAATAGCGAAACCAAAAAACAAAAACAACTGAAACAAAAATGAAACACACACAGCAATAATTTTTATTACGAGGAAGTAAAGGTGCAAGTGAGATGCACGGTGAGAGATAATATAATTTTTGGGTGCAGCGAGCGTTGATAAAATATCAAGACCAATCTGATAAGGAACGCTTTAAATTCCGTTACGTAACGCAAATTTAGAGCGTTACAATTTACGCTGCGTGCTGAGTGTGTGAAAGAGATGCCGCGAGAGAGATATTCAATTCACACCATGTTCTCTCTGTCTCCCTCTGTCTCTTTAGCTGCGCAAAGCACACAAAAAAGCGCCCAAAGGGAAATAACGCATGAATTTCAGATTGATTCGCGCTGAAAATTTGATAAGCCAGTTGTCTGAAAGGGAAGTGTTAGCCATGTGAGCTTTGTCATAACGCCAGCAGCTATATGCAGGTACTTCCTATGTAGCAGGTGTCGAAAATTAAGAGCAAACTTACTTAAAGTCAAGTAAATTAAATTTTAAAAAAAATTTGACTATCAAAACAATTTGTTTATTATTACTTGTTATTGAAAAACATTTTTATAAGTGTAAAGAATTAGTTTAGTTTGAATGTAACACTTTTAATTTATGTTTATGTTTTATTTTAATTTTCTTAAACTTCCATAATTAGTTAAAAATTGGTTTAACTATAAAGTACAAGTTTTATTTTTAATATTGTATTTATTTTAAGACACTTCCATAACTTTAGCGGCTGATCAAAGTTAAGAAATATTCTTAGATGGCCAAAATGGTTCCCACATTTTTGTAACACTGCTCGCATTTCAACCCGACCGCAATTCCACAATTATGAACGCCTCCAAACACACAAAACACATAAAAGCCGCTCATTGGCTCGTTCATCACAGCCAGAATGTATAAGCAAAATAAAGTTGATCATCAATCAAATCTTGGCAATAGGAGACAAAGCGTCTACATATTGCCGGCAGCTACCGTGTTTGGTGTTTTTTGGCCACACAGGAAGTTGGCCAAAAAGAGATTCGCATGCTACCGGTCTGATCCCAGTGCAACTATCAAAAACACATAAATTACGATCGGGTCGAGCGATCGATCGCTCAAAACGATCGAAAGAGCCTTTCAACAGTTCTGTTCAAAGGTCCGACTCTTGACTGTGCCATAAAAATGAAATTTGTATAAAAATGAACCCAAAAATCAAAGTTGGTGGGCCCAAAGACGCTACTGTATGGTCAGAGTGGTACTCGGAGGATGTCGGTACTGTGTACATCTGACAAAAACTCAAGGAAGTCCAGCCGATCCATTATGATTGTCACAGTTGACACACATTATCACCCTTGTAGCGAACCTGTCGTCCTGTCAGGACTTTTCTAGACCCTACGACCTAGCGATATGAACTAATTGATGTTTTCATTTAGCTGCTACGACTGAAGGAAGTTTCCTCGACTACTCGCACTAAGGAACATGTATTCATTCTAGGTGGTAAGTGCGACGCCCGCTGTGCACACATAATTGAGGATGCTGAGGATGCTGCACTACCTAAAACCACCCAAGAAACTCGTAACTAGTGCAGGTCCTACCGTGTACAGTGGTATCTCCCACACATTGTCAATGGCATTGTCCACTTCTGTTTCGGCTTCGGGGCTCTCATCTTACGGCAGGCCCACAAAAGTCGGCATTTTGAAAGCAAAAATATCGGGAGATAACGTTGGTGGTCGCCTGTGAGTCCTTTTCGTGTGCTTCTCCTCCCTAGGTTAGCTCATATTTTGCGCATGTCCTTTTGTCAATTGCTCTATTTTGTTGCTAAATGTCGGCTTCTTTTTTGGGAACAATCAACAAAAAATTTTGTAAATTATTTTCGTATTATCGAGTCTCAGTTTTGTCTCTAATTGTTTAATTGTCAGCTCATGAGCTCGGGGCTTGTTGTGATCCAGTCGGGCATTGGGAACGCACACACATTCAGCACTCACTGTACGCCTCGAATGGCGGATCGTTCATTGTTGTCCTGTCTTTTTAGGGGACATTTTGAGGGATTAGCTGGTTGGGCTTGAACCTGTTTGTGGCTCCTTGGACATGTCCACATTCCTTCGTGTGTCTGTGTGGTCCACTTTTGTCACTTTTTAAAACTATCCCGAGTTTAATTGAGTATGAACGTATTGTTCTATAAGACACTGTGTTCTTATTATTGAATATTGTCTGTTCGACAGGGATTTTGTACTTTTGTAGCTGCTAATGAGATAAAAGTGAGTGGATGGACTTTTGAAATGGATTAAGAAAACTCTTAACATTAGTTTTATTTATAATAGAATAAAATAGAATATAGAATATATATGGAATAATATATATATATATTGAAATACTATAATAAAATACTATCGAATATATCTTTTAGAAAAATCCTTAATTGTCTAAAATATATTTTAAAATTTAATGTATTTGAATACATTATTTAAATATTTACAAATCTTCATGCATTTTAATAAATCAGTTTTATATATTCAAATCTGTATGTATTTGAATAAACCAGTTAAATATATATAAAATTCAGAACATCGGGAACCTACAAATAGAAATCTTCTATAAATTCTTTATTATCCCTAGCTTTTTCCAAATTGGTCTACATTTGTTTAATTGAAATGGAACCTTGTCAACTTTTCTTTTCTGAAAACCAATCAATATCATACCAATTTCCAAAACAATTTTATATTTGAAATAAGTATTGAAACACATACAATTTACAGCCCTCAAAAAATATATATGTAGACCGGCTAACTCTTTTTTTTAAATTCTTTCCTTTAAGTTGTTGTATAAAAAAACAATTTGAAATTATGTTGTAATTTTTATATATTTATTTTGATTTAAGCCCTTAAGTATATATTGTAATTGCTAAAAAACTTAGATTAACATAAAAACTTAGAATAAACAGTCTTAGGATCTTAACTAAATACTGAGCGAAACAATAAACAAAAGCAGGCACAAATCTGATGCAAAGCTTAAATAGAACCAGCTATAAAATGGTCTGGGATTCGAAACTAACTTAAAACTGGGAAGTGGAGAAGGCCCAAACGATCCTGGCCTAGAAGCCAAAGTATGGATAAGCCGGAGCAGCAGGCATTGAGCTCTTCTGTTCGGTGGCCACGGATTGATGATAACCGCCCATGTGATTACCACTGGCGCTGGGGAAGAAGGACCCAGCAAAGTTGTAGCTGTCCCAGGACGAAGGATGATGCGAACCCGAAGCTGCTGCAGAGGCGAATTGTGATCGCAGTTGCTCGGCGGAGCTGGCAGCAGTTGTGGGCATGGAGTAGCTGGCAGCCGCAGAGGTGGCATAACTGGCGCTGGTGGTGCCCATGCCATAGGCGGAGTTCATAAAGTTGCCACTGGAAATGGGCTGAGTCTGGGACTGCACGGGACTGTGGGCGGCGGAGCTGCTGCCGCTGCTGGTGCTGGCCGGAGACATGGAGGCAACAGAGCCGCCATAACCTGCGTGTGTCTCGTAGCCGGTGGCAGCACTGGTAGTTGGCCAGGATTGGGAACTGTAGAGACCCATGCCCATATTAGGTGCAGCTGAGACGGCGGCACTGGAGCCATAAGAAGTAGCTGCTGCGTTGCTGCCAAAGCTGGGCACCTGCTGCGTGTTGAGCTGCTTGCGGAGACGAGCACGACGATTGGAGAACCAAACCTGCACACGTGCCTCGGTCAGACCGGTGCTCTGGGCCAACTCCTCCCTGGTGTACACATCGGGGTACTGTGTGCGTGCAAAGATGCGTTCCAGAGCATCGATCTGATCGTTGGAGAAGGTAGTGCGGGAACGACGCTGTTTACGCTTCAGCTGCACACTGGGCTCAGTGTCGTCCTCGCTTTCATCCTCACTACCAGCGGAGACGGCACCACTACCACCACCACCCAGAATGCCATCGATGCTGTGGCCATGTCCAGAGCCGGAACCGGAAGTAGCGCGCAGCAGTCGAGAAATGGAGCTAACCGAAGGCGCGTTCTGTTTGTCACAGACTCCAGCCTCGATGAGTTTGGCGCGAATCTCCCAGCTAAAGATGCCTGGCTGTGACTGCTTCAACTCCTCGATTCTGGCCTCAATGTCAGGTGTGGCCACACGTGGCTTGCTGCCACCGATCACGCCTGGACGGATGGAGCCGGTTTCTTGGAAACGATTGAGAATCTTGGACACGCAGCCATGGGAGACACGCAATTGCCTAGAGATCACACAGGGACGCACTCCAGCTGCGGCCATTTCCACGATCTGACGACGTATGTGATTGGGCAGTGGACGACCGTTGATGAAGACACCGCCGAGTTGATTGACGCGTCCTTGTCCTAGAAAATAATAAGAAAATAATAGAAATGTAAGTAAATTGTTCTAGAAATTTAAATTCCAACTGATCTACATAAGCTTAGCAAACATTCTGTGTGTGGGCAGCGATCTCTTTAGCTGATCCTCAAGTGATCTACAATTAACTTTTCTTCCTCTGCTCGATTGAGCGGCAGTAAGTAATCCAATTGTGTATTGTGCTTTACTGAGGATCAGTACAAGGATCACTTCGCACGATCTATTGTCTGTTTTAAGGCCATTTGTTGGCCATTTGTTTTGTGGCAATAGCCAAATTTTTGCTCTGATAAAAGACAAACATAATAAGCCAAGTAACTTAAGTTGGCTTGAAAAATGCCGATCACTGTGCAGCTGTGTGCCCATGTGGCCCATGCAATCAAATCAAACTAATAATCCATAAGCCAGAAGAGAAGAGAGAAGAGAGAGAGAGACTTAGAGACGGACAGACTTCCAGCTGTGCCAGCTAATATCAGTATGAAGTGAGCATAAAAGGCCGGCCCCAAAAACCCCAAAGACTGTAACTCAGTTATTGTTATTGTTGGTGTTTTGGGGCGCTGACGTTGCTGCTACGTGATACACAAGACCCCGAACACCAGACGCTGAGCCAAGATCAAAGCAGCAGAGCCGCAACGTGTAGACTGAAGACTCTTAACTGAAGACTCCAAAACTGAAGACTGACTGTAGACTGTGAACTGAAAAGGGACCTCAAGACACAAAACAACAAGCGCGCCAAAAAGTCTGCAAAGTCTGGAATGTTGTGTCTGTTGTTGTGCTGCAAGTTGTGATCACAATCAATAAGTCAAAAAGCTGATCATGATTGCCGGACAAGCCAGAAAGTCGGTAAAGTCTGTAAACTTGGCTAGCAAAACGGGTAATGATCTCTCTCTATCTCACTCTCTCGCTCTTCGGTTTTCCAAACCGGCGAAAGCGTTGCCCCTCGTCATCAACATCATCAACACGATGATCAAGCATATTTTGTGCACTAGCCAGGTCTTGGCCTGATCGTTTTGTAGTCGTAATTGTGGTAATTGGTAATAGAGCATTGATGATCGTTGTATGTACGTAGTGTGTGCTTACCTTGAAAGGGATATCCAGCGAAATAGGGTGTCATATTGAGTGCTGATACAGCCATGATTTGTGTTTGTTGTTAAAATGTTTTAGTTTATTTTATTTGGTAATATAATCCGTTTGTTGAGCTTGTTAAGCTTTTTGAGTAACACACACACTGATAAACTACACCAGTTTCTTTTTATCTATTTTGGATTTAGTTTATTTATCAAGAGTTCTTTGCTTTCTTTAAGTATTTGTTTGCTGCGCATGCGTAACACTGCGTCTACTGCTGCTGCTGCTGGTTGATGCTGCTCGTTTGCTTGACAGCTCGAAACTGATTTTGAAACGGTCAGCAGCGAGACTAAAACGAATTTGTGAGATTCTCAGTCGACGACGTCGACAGCAGCGCGCTGCATGCAGAACACCAACAAACAAAACAGAAAAACAAGTTTTTTTTTTTGTTTTTCTTGTTTTTGTGTAAAGAACACAAACAACAGACAGCAACGAACCCACGCAACAAGGGTGGCTAGTGTGAGCGAGATAGCGCATGCCTGCACAGCGAGAGACGATCATGCTAACGACAACTGTGTGAGAGCAGTGCAGCACTCACGCTTGCTGTTACTCTCTGCTCTCTGCTCTGTGCTCTCTGCTGTCTACTCTCTGTGTCTGTGCGGCTGTGTGAGTGCGTTGGTGTGTGAGTTGCCTGCGCAGCTGCGCCAAAGAGAACCAATGAATACTCTTAGCATGGCTGCAATTTCTGTAAGCGCCGCCCCATTTGATCCCACAGCTCTAGACCTCTAGACTCCTAAACTCGAGACTAGAGTTTTAGCTGCTAAGTGAATCTAGCTGGAGATCTCATATTTGACTCCATTAACTTTATTTATGCTAGTATTTAGACTTGATTTGAAGTTATGCGAAACCAACGGCACGACTAACATTTTGATATCTTTCCCAGGCAGTTAACTGTTCTTCTTGTTATCATTAGTGAGTCTTATATTTCCGGTTTGAAATGCGAATAAATTCGACTAAATGAATTTTATAAGGTTGGTTGACTTTTACTGCTGATTAAGTATTATATGTGTTGCTAAATATCTCATTTTACTCACCTGGTAATGCCATTGAATTTTCACAGCTATTTTGCTTAAAACTTCAGCACAGAATGACAAATATTTGCAGAGCAAAAATGGCAACAGTTTGGCATTTAAGGATACCCAACAAGCGCGAAGCTGAGCAAGTTTTATTTTAGCATGTTTTCTAAACGGAATGCAAAAATATTATGCAGTGGCAGGCGACAATAAAGGTATCCAGGACAGAATACATAGAAAGAGTACAACAAACATTCCACAAAACAACAACAAATTCCATGCCAACAAGAAACTTTTAGAAAAAAATTCCATCATGGCCATTTGCCAGCTCCTGATGTTGAACGGAAACACCACTGCAGCTGCCTTTGGTTGGCATAAAGCAGGGATTTGATAGCACTCAATCAACAAGAGTAACGATTTTTAATAGCCATCAAAGGAAAAAGGGAAAATGATTGCGGTTTAATGGTTGGAAACACAAAGATTGTGCTTGGAAAATGCTCTTAACTTTTCGTGTAACAAGAGTTCAGTTCAATTTTATCACCTAAACTGTTGCTACGGCATTTAATAACTACGTTAACTTCACAACAATTGCTCAAGTTGTTGGACTGTTAATTAAGTAAAAACCTACAAGTCAAAAAAATGGTCAAAATGAATGTTCATGAGAAAAAGATGGCCTCAAATGAGTCGAAAAGTTTGGGAATATGGCAAAAAGATTTTCGCACGAGCAGAAAACTAAAAGTAAAACTTAATTTCCTAGTGCATGACTTTTGGTTAATTTGTGGCGAGTCGGTCGAAATCAAAGAACTTTGTCCATGTTGCGCATACGCCGCGTGTGTGCGCATGGAAATTATGCGACGACTGCCGTTGTTGTTGCTGGCCAAAAGCGCAGTTACCAAGGGTAACATGACAACAACAACAACACCAACAACAGCAACAATGACAGCGAAAACTTGAACAACAAGAGCCAAGTTGTTATTGCCACTGTTGCCAGAGCGGGGCAATTGTCAAGTTGGTCGTATTTCTTTTGCGTACGTGTTCGTCAGCACCATGTATCTATGAGATACACTCGCTTATGGGTGTGGGTGTGGGTGTGCACATGTGTGTATGTGTGTGTGCCATTTGGCAATAATTGTGCTGCTATTGTTTGGCCAGCCGCCACGCTGTGTGTGTGGCTTCGCTGCGGGGCAATCGTTCAAAACTTATGACAACCTAAACTGCTACTGTATCTGTATTTCGAGCTCTAGCTGTAGCTCTATCTGTTACCGTATTTACTATAGCCATTGAACTTTCGAATGGCAAGTGTACTATATCTGAACATTCGCTCTTTTGTCTGACTGCTTCAAGTCTGCGGCCTTTGTCGGCATTCGGTTATTAATATTTACACTTTCATTGCTCCGCATTCCACTTCACCTTTTCCTAACATTTTTCTTTTACCGCCCTACTTCCTTCTCCCTGAAATGCTTGCCTCATGTGGGCACTTTTCAATTTCCATTATTTGTCTATATAAATAAATATCGGCAAGTTGTTACATATTTTAGCAAATGTTCCACATTTTCTTTGCTTCCTCCTGTACAGCATTTGCTTTTTTCTGGGCCAAGCATTTTTCTGTAGGGGCAAAAATTATTTGTCTAGCTGTCAAGACTGAGTTGGAAAAGTATCTAGTTCAAGTTGAAAATTCATTTGCAAGCGTAGCATGTGACTAGCAAGGAATTGACTTGACTGATGGTTCGAGCATTTCATTTTTTTATTGGTTTTCTAGCTGAGGCTTTAAAGGGGACAAATTGGCTAGGACTTCTGAAAAAGCTTGTCTTTTAACTGAAAAATTTAAAGATAAATTGACCAAATTTAAAAAGTGTAGCTCAATAAAAACTGTTTTGTTTGCTAATAAATGGGAAAAGATAGATTATTTTATCCAACAAATTTCCTGAATGTTTTACATGTTGAATTTACCAAAAATGTATTTTATTAAGAGTTATTTG
This sequence comes from Drosophila acutilabella, assembly GCA_035046005.1. NCBI lineage: Eukaryota > Metazoa > Arthropoda > Insecta > Diptera > Drosophilidae > Drosophila > Drosophila acutilabella. The sequence continues at coordinate 4,455,335 of JAWNOK010000024.1, read as the reverse complement.
TATGCGGTTTATATTGCTCATTTTAAAGCATTTACCGCAAATGCCCGACTAATGATGCTCAAAATGTTCCCAATAAACTTCACTGAAAAATTACCACTAACGCCCATATGTCAGCTTAAACAAAAGCCCTTTTTGGCCCGTAACTCGAACCCGAACAGCTGTTGGGGCCTAAGGCACCAACAAGAAAACTAAATTAAAACTGAGCCACAACTGTTTACACAGCAAATGTTGCCTCAAATATGCGGCCAAACTGCGAGAAAGAGGGAGAAGTAAAAAGAGTGGAAGAGAGAGGTAAATATGATTAATTAGATCGGCTACCAGAGGATCCATATCCAGAGCGCTGGAGTCAGCTGCCAGTGCAGAAGGTGAGAAGAGTAATATGTACAAATATATCACTCCTTCGTAGCGCTTAAAAATGTATTAATAACGTGTGATCCGATAACGCCTACAAAAACCAAATGAAAAAAAAAATTAAAAAATTTTTGAAGAGATCGCAGTTAGATCAGGTAAGTGCACTACTCGCTGGCCAATCAGGCTCGAGGGCGAGCACGCGCATGATGTGGCAAAAAGGATCCTGTGAAAAGGATAACTTGGAAACGATCGTTTGACTTCGATCTTTGTGGGTGATACAAAGGATGCCATTATGTGAATGATCTGTGGTTTTTTTCCCCTCCATCTTCCCCTTTTATTTTCTGTGTTCTTCTACGCTGCGGCGCTTTGTCGGCAACTCAACAAAGTCCATGGGCCGGTAGGACACACACGCCGTTTTGCCACCGCCAACGGCGTCGAAGGCGGCTTCAGAGTCGATGTTGGTGTCGGTGTCGGCGTTGAAGTGTGAATTCTAACAGTCCGCAACGGCTTTGCCTGAAGATCATCGTAAATAAAAACATTTGAACTGAATCCTCGCTGAAATGTGGCGGATTCTTTTGAAACCAAAAAAGAGCACACTAATAATAATGATGATCATCATGATGGAGTTCATGATGATGAGTGGAAACACTCCTAATTGCCTTTTGCCATTGAACGTAGCGCCTTCGTTTAACGCTTTCCTGCTAATTCTGACCCAGATAAACATCGCTGATCCTTTGATTAACACTCTCAACACTCTTAGGCCTCTAATGTTTGGGGGCGTGCCAAACTCCTTTTGAGCCTGCGGATAGTAAAGCGCACCGTTATGCGCCAATTCCTTTCAGCCCTTTTCCTTAGCCGATGTTTTTGACGTGGCCATCGTGGCGTTAAGCCATAAAATTAGTTTAGCACCTGCAACTGCAACTACAACGGCCACAGTGCCAAGTTGTGCAAGGTGTGATGTCAATGATTATAATTATAACGCCTGCACTTTAGTATTTACCTAATGAAAGGCTTGCCGACACCAAAAATAATCAATCTGCTCCAGATTGACTGTCGAAATCTGTCTAATTGAGCTACTGACAGTCTGCCAGGCGAGTTGTTAATGAAGGCAGCAAATGAGTTTTGTTATAGCCTGTGTTTTATTTTCTAAAGATAATTATTATATTCCTTAATATTGTTATTAGAGCTAATTGTTTTTCTAGTAACTACAAAATAGTCTCTTGTATAATATATTCATTATATTGATTTAATTATATAATTTTAACTATTTTGACTGCATTCTTATTAAAGGTAGTCGTCTATTAAATATTTTCTATACTACTCTCAATACAAATGGAGTTTTAAAGTATACTAAATGCTTACTTAATTTTTACCGAACATCTCATTTATTAATTACCATTTTATCTACTGTAATCTATTTATAGTGGATTATGCCAGAAAACATATTGATTTAGTTGATTTCGGTATCACTACGTTGATAACGTGCTCAATTATGCATGCCAACATAAATTCCACATATTTCACATAATTTTCATATTTATCACGTTTTGATTACAACTAATTTGACATTGAAATATTAGCATGTGCGGGGAAATCTCCCTTTCCCGCTCTGTCTCTTTCTGTCTCTAGAGATACTATCGACGTAGTAATAAACCAAGTAATCACGAAAGGCAATCAATCCTTTGATGATGAAGCCAAGCAGCCAAGTCTCTCCTTCTCTCTCTCTCTCTCCCTCTCTTCCTCCCTCTCTCTCTCTCTCTATCTCTCTCTCTCTCTCTCTCTCTGCTATGAAGTACCAAGCTTCGCTACAGCTGAAAATACATAAATAATACAAATAAATAGACGCATTCGAGTCAGTTTTTCACTTTTGGTTAACACCAAAATCGCTTTTCTTTCTCCAACTCGCAGTATCTCAGTCGCTTTCTCATTTGATTTATTTTCCATAGTTAATGGATTTTTGTAATGCATTTTAGTTCTGCATTGAGTGGAGGCAGCCACCGTTGCTGTTGCTGTTGCCGTACCCGAAATTATCGCCAGAAAATGCCATGTGAAAATGGGAAAATAAATAATTATCAAAAGGTTACATGGCTGCCATTTGGTTTTTTATATTTTTGGAACTTTTGTGAATTGATTCTTCTACTAATTAAAGACGCATTTACCGAAATGTCTTCCAGTTTTTTTTTATTCACTTGCCCACCAAAATCGATTGGCTACAATTTCCATTTTTGTTGATTTTTCCAATGTCCCCTCGCCTGCTTTTTGGCCCCTCCTCTGTCTGCCATTGAAGTGGCAATTGGACAGCGTGATTTTCAATTATTCCCGGCAAGCGGCAGGCAGCAGGCGGCAGGTGGAGATTGATCGAAGCGGCACATGTCAAAGTCAAAGTTAAACATAAAGTTAAAGTTAAAATCAAATTTAAAGTTGGACTTTAGTCATTAATTTATCAATATGTGTGTTGCAGTTATAATTCTGGCATCAAGCCACAATTTGCCGTTAAGTCTTGGCCTCGTGCCGACGACTTTTCCCCAAACAAAGCACAGCTTTTCTCTCTCTTCATTTTCTTTGGCAATCATTTTCGGACACTTCTTGAATCCGAGCGACGACTGTGAATAATTGAGCTGCATGTTATCTCTAGTCGTATTTTTATACGATTTTCATTTGATGCGCCATTTTTGCATTTAATTGATGTTATTTTTCTGAGAATCATTGATTACTTTTCAAACAATTTCCCGTCAATTGCTTTAAAGTTTGCCGCTATAAATTGTAGCTTTTAAAGAAATTAAAGGCCTTATTTAAAGACACTATAAAATAATCCAAGCTTCATTTAAATTGTTAGCTAATTTATTTAAATATTATTTCGTTTTAAGTGGGCGTCCAAAATCAATTTGCAATCAACACAACTAATAGCCAAATATTATAATTAAGATATCAACGTCGAGTTAAGTATGCGACGCAAATAAATACACAAGTTTAATACGTGTGATTATGGCATGTAAATGTGTATCTTAAAGATACACAAGCTGAACAAATGTTGCCCAAAAAGGTGACTAATTTAATTAGCATAATTTGGCAACACCTTTTTGGGTATTTTGGCAACGCCTACAAGAATTTAGCGCTAACAGCTGCGCAGTGTAAATGTAACTGTAACTGTTAGTGTATCTGTAACTAAATTTGTATCTCTATTTTGTAAATTTTGTGTATGTTTAGAGTAAAAAGCGCTGCGAACGCGATTGGCAACGCCAGAAAAGGACTCACAGACACAGATACATATCCGCATCCAGAAGTTGACTAAGTTGGCGTAACAAATCGATCATTGGCACAGTTTGACAACTCCATTTAGCAGTCTCTGGAATGGACCACCTGCCAGACACTGAGCCAAGTCGTGTCGGGTCTATAGCGTAACACTTACGATTTGTAATGGGCTCTAATCATGCGACAAAAGACAGGACCTACCGCGCAGTGGCCCAACAGGTAGCTCACTCTCTCCCTTTCTCTCTACCATTCTATGTCTATCTTTTTATTTGTATCTGTATCTTTTAGTTTGTATTCTGCGGTTCGGGTGTTAATGGTTTGTTAGTGCGCGTCGTGTCCTTGACTGCTTGATTGGGTGACTGCCAGACAGTCTGTCACCTGTTGCGTGGCAAAATAACGCGCAGCCACGCCTACTTTCTTACGCCCAAGTCAGTGTGAGATACACAGCAATTATGACGCCTTCTCCTCTCTCCCGTTTTTTCTCTTTTTGCCTTTCTCTGTGCTCTGCTAATTTAGTTATCTGCTGCAAAAAGCCTCACGCAATTTTCGCCGGAAATTGACAGCCGGACGATGGGCAAAAGAACTTGGTGTCGGTTTCTACAGATCTTTGATTTAAGATGCGCTGTTTAAAAACGCATTCGACTGCATTTAAAAATGTTTACGACCAATGCCAGTGATAAACACAAAAAACGCCGACCGTCATCATAAATCTGCCTGAACTTGCCATCGACGGGGCTTGCCCCCCCAAATGCCCCTCCCCCTGTCCCTCCTCTGTCGCTCTGTCCCAAGTATTCCCCAGTATGTGGCCTGCATGTTTAGCAAATTACTCAACACTTCGACATTGATGACGCACTGCCTCCCAGTGCATTCAAAGTGCGCTCAGGACCCGCTGCTTGCCAGCCATTAAATAAATTATAACGAACTCTCGAACTGAGCAATTCCGATTCTATATTGTGGCTAACAAATTGCTTAGTTCGCCACTCGCACTCTTGTGGGAGACGACACGCAGTCTGCTGCAGTTGCTCCAACTACAACTTCCCTCTAAGAACGCAGGGGCTAAGAGGGTGTTCCATGTGTCAGCAGCATGCTCAAAGCTGTGCCGCGGGAGGAGTTATATTCGCTGGGTTCCTAATTTATGTTATTGATGCCAAGATATCTGGTAGACACTGTGCAAAAAACATTTGTAGAGAAAAACTGCGAGAAATTTGATAGAATGAAATGACTTATGTCAGATAGGGCTGTAAATATGACTAAAATATTGTAGGAAATATTGTAGGGATACGAGTTGACATATTTGAATACCTATATATTCATTTAGAGACGTCCGCTACGATAACATCCGGCATAACATTACCTACATTTAATAATATTTTTAATTAAGCTTTAAATGAAATTATACCATTCTTTTTTTATAATCAACTATTGTAAAAATAATTTTAGGTTTAAATATTATACTGTTAGAAATTTATAGCTAGTTATCCATAAAGATGGTTATAAATCATGTTTAATGAGATACTAGATGCCTAGAAAATTAATTACTCTGAATATAAATTTAAGAGATCTTAAGAATTGAGTGCTACATGTCCTAGATTTTAATTAACTTTTAACTAAAATCTTTATACTGGAAAAGTACTTAAATTGAATTTTAATTTTTTAATAAAAATATGAGCAATGCCTAAATAGTTATGATTAGTATTTGAAAACAGGAAATAGAACGTGAGACTCTAATTACCCTAAACTAAGCTGTTTTATATCTGTTTAAATTTTTTTAGCTATTTAGTAAGTTTTTATATATCAAAAGTGTTTCTGAAACTCTTCTCCTAGCTTAAATTATTTTGCTATAAGCTCCCAGTATGCCCCTCCTCACTTAATAGTGTTATTACTTTAAAATTCTTTATGATTTCGCCTAGTGTAGTGTATTTGGTAACAGCTGAACAGCTCAGTTAACGCCCAAACCCCATTCCAGAGGCCGAAAAAACGAGTTGATCGATGCGTGAGCGTGTGTGGGAAAATGCGGTGCATCCAATGGAGCAGCAAAATGCAGACAATGCAATTCGGCAATTTCAGTGATTTTTTTCAGGCGAAGGTTGCCGAACACAAGAGTCCAACTCGAAACTAAAAACGTAAAAAAAAACTCGAAATAAATATACAAATTTGTTTGCGAGTATTTAAAAAGAAGGCGAATGAGTTACGGATTTGCAATCGCTTAAGTTGAGTGCCAATCTGCAAACGGGGCTGCCCTCTGCCCCTGGGGGCTGTTGCCGCAGAGGCTGTCGACGTTGACGGCGCTGTCGACGTTCGAGTCATATAAACAAATGAACATATGCAAAATCCATGCACAAAAAAAAAAAAAAAACAAATGACGTGAGCACTGCAGTTTTTTAACGACTTGACACCAAGACTTCAGGAAGGGCTGCTTTTTGGAAAAGAGACAGATAAAGACAGTAGGAGAGTGGGAGGGAGAGAAAGGGGTAGAGTGACTGGACAAAGTGGCCGACAAAAGTCACTGGGAAATGAAGAAGAAGAGATCTGCAGTCGCAGTCGCAGTCACAGACGAGTCGAAGAAGCTGAAGATCACAGCTGGATGTTGACTGAAATGGCTTTGAAGCGCACATTTGCCAAAGTGATCGTAAAAATGCCAAGCCAAATACCTTGAGCACGTCAAGCGCGGCAATTAAAATTGAACTTTTATGTTACAATGACATATAGCCAGTCAGCCAAACGGACAAACGAACAGAGGGAAGGACGGACAGAGGGACGGACTGACTGTTGGGGCGGTCAGCCAGTTGGCCAGGTCGAGCGAACCGACATTCAAATGAGATGCGATGAGATGAGATGGATTTGAGCAGAGACAGTGAGTGAGAGAGAGAGAGAGAGAGCTACAGCGTGCGTGAGAGATCAAAAGCCAAAGCCGCTAACGCACTTGCCGTTAAGTGGGCTAAGACACAACTGGTAACAAACTGGGCAGCTGGGAACTTGGCAACTTGGCACCAAGTATAATGCTGCCTCTTACCCCCCTCTCGCAACTGGACAATGCTTAACAAAACCGACTTTTTTTGTTAAGTTTCACAATTTAATTGCAAATAAATTGAGTTTTTGGTACTTCATTTAAGCGAAACGCTCAACACACACACACAAGCACATACACACACAGTCGGACGGAGCTTTCCTGCCGGCGGATCCATCAAAGTCAGTTAAAAGTTTTTAGTTTTATGTTGCCACACTCCAATCCTCCCTCCACCTCCCCCTTCTTGGCCATGTTTACCCCCGCTGAAGCTCGTCGAAGCAAACGTAACGAAATGACAAATGAAATTGAAATTATTTTTAATACTTTTTATTTTTCCTACAGGCAAACTGCAGTTCATAGACGTAGGATGACTAAATTTGCATACATTTATTTGTAGACCCTCTGAGTGTTTGACTGACTGCTGCCTTCATTTATGATATTTTAAAAGAGCTCGTAAATGTTTTAGTAATTTGTGTTTTTATTATTTTGTGCAAGTATTTTTATGTATTTGTTGTGTATTCACTTAGTAAGCGACTTAAGCCTGGAATTAGAGTCGTCAACGGGATTTAAATTATTTTAGTTTTAGCAAAGAAAAATTATTTGTAACTGAAGTAAAATTGCTACCAGTTTTAATAATATTTTTAACTGCAATATTATGCAAAATTATAATCAAAAGCATGCAAGTAACAATAATGAATTCAAAGGATTTTTAAAGCAAGTGATACAACAAAAATTAACACCTTAAAAATGTCGTAAAACTCTTTATAAATTCTTTAACTCAACTTCATAGGATTTTTCAAATCATTCAAGTGTAGAACACTTAAAAAATCTCTTTGAAATCTTTATTAATTATCTGTACACTTTTTACCACTTTTTCCAAGCACAAAACTTGACAATACCTTCAGAAGTTACAATAAAAATCCTTAGAAATTAAGCATAATACAGATTTTGAGATTTATACTGAACAAAGTGTTTCAATTGAATTGCTAAAGACGGGCGAAAATGTGTGAAAACGAATTGGAAATGCTTTCTGGGACATTTTCCCGATAATATTGAGCATACAAAGCCCCCAATTAGAGTTCCATAAACGATAAACGATAAAAGGAAGGAAAATAATCAGAATCCACCAAAAGAGGCAATTTATGTGAATGGAAGTGCTAAAATGCAGTGCCAAGTGTCTTTCAACCGAAATGGAGCACATGCTCGACAAACCAACGGAAGGATGATTTACTAGTGGCTGTAAATTTGGTCGCTATTTGAGAATTTTGTGTAAAGATCATCATAGAAGGCTGTAAAAGTTTAAGTACATGCGAGTCAAAGTCAAAATTCATTCAAACAGAAAGGATCATAAAAATAGTGACAGGGAACTGCGTAACTGAAACTAGAGTGTCTCGAGACGTGCCCAAAAGTGTCTGTGTCAAAACGGGCTTCCCAGAAGAGTAGGTGGACCCTCTACCTCTCCCTCTACCATTCCAATTCCAAACCGTTTGGGACTTGGTTATTGTGTTTGAGTTTGAGTTTGTTTATGACTACCGTATTGGTAAAGAGTGGCCAAATGTCCTTGCTGCAGGAATGAATACATCCATTGCCACTTGCTGTGCTACCGTTGCACTGTCTCACCGTCCCACAGTCCTACCGTCGTCTCCCGTTGTCCCTATCGTTGCACATCTGTCCGTGTTTTAGCCTCATGCCAAGTGTCCTGCGGGACTGGATTTCTCAACTTCTGTACGTTTGTTTGCCACGCAAATTTAGCATGAAGGAGTGAAAACTGTTTGACAATTGTCCAGCCAACTCCTCTGTGTGTATAGTTGTGTCTGTTTAATTTTCACTTGTCTAGTTTCACATGGACAGCAATCCGTCATTCCAGGATTGTTCAATATTTGCTGTTATTGACCAGGGTTTCCAGGCTGATCCCACGAATTTGTTTATTTTGGCCAGAAAATTGGCAGCTACTGGCGGCGTTTGAGTTTTGAATACTTGTGAATATACTCACATGAGTGTTTCCTCTTTTTCCAGAGTTTTGTTGACAGTTTGTCTAACGGCTTTTGATGGATCATTTAGGGGAACTTCATTATTATGTGTGGTCGCCACAAAAACAGTTGATTAGGGCAACTAACGGTAGGAATTTTATATAGAAAGGATTGCTAGAGGAAATTCAAGGAAAGAAAAGATGGAAATTCAAGTGAATTTGTGAGGAATTCATACGAACTACTCAAAGAAACTCCATATCTGGTTAAAACGTTTGATGGGAAAGAGATTTGGGAATAAATATAAGCAGAAAATGAATGATTTACTAAATAATTACTTTAATAAGCTAGTATGTAAATTCAATTGAATTCCTTATCAACCTATTTTAAGCAAAAGGCTTAATTAGCCTTTTGTCCCTCTATAACCTTGCTAAAGGCATATGATAATAATTTAATTAATTGCTGCAACATATACTAACCTCTTTATAAAACCCTCCTGTTCTCAACTTAGCTAATTTACTTATTCAATGGTAGTTCCTGTTCAACAATTTGAAATTCAATTATTGTCCATCAAAATCAATTTCCAGACACGTGTATATGCCCCATATTGAAAAGGAAGCCATAAAATGACACCCACAACAAGAGCAAGGAACTTCCGTTAGCAAGGACATCAAGAGACGCTGCCAGACTGCTTATCGGTCTGGGAAGAGGTCAGAGTTTTGGGTGCTAAGCCACGCTTGAGGAATTCCAATAATTGAAAACTGTCAATAGGCAAATTAGAAAATTTGTCATGTTTATCGTGACCAAGTTTTGTGGTTTCGCTGTCAGAGGCAGACTACAGACTGCAGACTACAGGCAACAGGATACAGAATACAGAGGCTGAGAATTAATAGCGGGTTCTTGCATGTCCTTTGGCTCATTTGCATTGGCATTCGAATAATGCAGATGAGCCATGGAGACTGAGAGACTGAGTGCACTCAAGTACTTTGTCCCAGGATTGCACAACGCTTCATTAGCAACCGAATTTTATGCTGATTAGCACTCGGATTATATAGAAGGACAGCAGCAGACAGGACGCAGACTCAGGCAGTAGATTCAATTGGTATTTTTACAGGCGGACTGGCTCATTCCGCTCAATTCAATTTACCTAAAATGTTCATTTCAATTTTAATTCTTCTATATATTTTATGGAGCACATTTGCATTTGGTCTGCTGCCACACACGCACATATATACTCTCTGACACACACAGTTACACATTCAACGGACATTTTTCAGTGCTGGTTCTATTGGTTTTCCTTTGGCCAGATGCAGGCGGCGTGTGTTCGCATGTGCGTATCCTTAATATGCGTAAACTTCACGCTTAATTCTTTATATTATGATGATGTCCTTTCGCTGCTTTTGGCTTTTGTTCATCAATGTTTGAGTTTTACAATTTTCGGTTTCAGTTTTTGGTTTTAACAATTTTTCAAAAACTCCATCTACTGGCACCAGGTGTGACTTACGTTACCAAAACCTTCTATACCATATATCGAAATGGACTGCAATTAATGGCTGTTGATAGATTTTTATGTTTGTATAACGGGTAAGCCACATTTACAGCTAAGGGTTGCAAATAACGAAATTAATTGAAAAACTCTGGGTAGCATAGAGGAAATTTTAAAATTATCCTGTACTGCAAACTAAGTTATTTACTTATTTAAGTAATAAACTCCAATTTCTGGGCTGTAGTTAATTAACATAATTTTTAATTCACATTAATTCATTATATTAATTTAAGTACGTATACATTAATTAGCAAAAGTTTTAGTAGGGCTAACAAAATTAATTTCTTTTAGTTGTTCTGAAAATAAAGAGAATTTTAAATTAATAGTTAAGCCAGTAAGCTTTAAAGAGCTTTTTTTTCTTGCCAAAAGTTTCGAATCTTCAATAAAGATTCTTACGATAGATTTTACGTATGCATTTATTTTTATAATAAAATATTTCTTTAGCTAGTTAAAAACTCTGTTACTCCTTAATGACAGTATGAAATATTTATGGTATAGACTTTTATTGGCTAAATACATAATTTATAGCTACCGTACACCAGATTATCAAGCAATAATAATTGCCAGTTTGTAAATCTGCCAGTTTTTTCTAGACTTTTGTGCGAAAGCATACTACATAATTATCACCATATCTAACCCCATCATAAAGTATTACAATCATAACTCATACAGTGTCTTATCTGCTAACGAAACAGCTACAAAGCGACAGCAACAAGAAGAAGAAGAAGTACACTCTGATGCAGGGTTAGATAAATAGAAAGAGTACTCTCACTCTCTTGATGTTACCCTCTCTTGGCTAAATGACGTCTGGGCAAACAGGACGTTGCACGTAAATAGGCATGAACTTCTATTGTGTTGTAGCAACGTGGCTGGCAGTGTGGCAGGATAAGCCAAACAAGCCAAAGAAACTGGAACTCGCATAAAACTTGATGATGACAAACAACAATGCGGGAACTACGCAATGTCTATGTCGGCTTGGACCTAACCCAACTAACAACCCAGAAAAATTGCAAATGCAGAGAACAACAATGAGAAAACGAAAAAAATGTAAAGAAAAAAATGGCATAAACATACACACGAACACACGCACGCACACACGACCGTGGGTGTTAAAATGCCATGCGGAAAGATTGATAATATAATGCGCAAAAGGTAAAAACGGTGGCCATGTGTCCTGCTCTATCCTGTGCCACTCCGTTCCGTTCCGTTCCTCCCTGGCAGCCGCCAGCCGCCGGCAGCCTTCACGCTTTAATTGGCTGCCAGCGACAAAAGTCATCCATTTATACAAAAGTGTCACATACAAGGACAACAACAAGAGAGTGAGAGAGAGAGAGAGGAACAGTCGGAGAGCGTGAGCAAGCAGCCGCGGCGCAGCCATGACAGGACTAGTGACAGCTGCAGAAAGATCGCTGAGTAACACAATAAGAGAGGGGAAGTAAAGGTAAAGGGAAGCGGGGTGTTTTTGTAATCGCCGTTGATATCAAAGCGCTGAAGCGCGAACCGCCCCAAACGCACAGCCAATCACAGTGCGCAGTCAGCTCAGAGGCGTGCCAATGGTTGGAATCGATTAAAGCGCAGAGAGCGCGCCACACTGAGCACGTTCTCTCGCTCTCGCTCTCACTTGCGTTCGCTCTGACGCTCTTGTTCTTGCTCTCGCTCGTTTGCTCGCTCTGCTGGACAACTTTTTTGATCGTTGCCATATTGTGGCGCCAGGCAGGCAGCACCAAAGGGCGTACGCGAAAGCTGCTGCTCGCTCTTTCCCTCTCTGCAAGCATTGCTTGCCTGTGTATGTGTGTGCGTGAGTTTTTGATGCTTGCTTTGTTGGTGGGGGAAACCAGTTTATAGCCGCGATCTCATTGTCGGCCGCAATCGACGCCCGGCCGGCCTTCGTTAATTTATGCCTTTAGTTGCTTTGCAAGTCTCGTGCTGTTTGATCGTTGCAAGCGCGCGCAATTCCAAGAAACGAAGTAAACAACAACAACAAACTGAAAACACGTCGCGTTTCTTTCAGCATCCACTCGCATCGTCGTGCATCGCTTCCTTCCGTCGGAAATCGCGTGCGCGCTTTTACAGTTTACAGTTACACTGGAAAGTTACTGTTATCATCAGCCTTAGCCACACTTAGTGATTAGCTATCGTGTCCAGTATGTGAATTCTGCATTGTGGCTGTAATTCGTGAGTGTATGTGTGTGTGTGCGTGTGTGTACATTCAAAGCCCATGCATTGACCCAATTAAGCCTTTGACTTCTGGTTCACTCTAATCGTACTGCCAACTTAAAGCATAGTTTATAAGCCAACACAATAAAATGGATATGTCCAGCGCCAATTCACTGCGTCCGCTATTTGCCGGTTATCCTTTTCAAGGTAAGTTGAGGGACTAAAGTCGTTAACCCTCCAATTAGTGAGTATTTTTATACTTTATCCTCTTCGAGCTTCAATTTAAACTAAACTATTTGTCGTATCGACTTTCAAACGATTCTACAAAAAGTTTCCTAAGATGAAAGGTGGGAGACATTGTCACTAATCGAAGGGTTTTTTTAATTTCTATACAATAAAACCCTTAATTATGTTAAATTTGTTTTTAAAGCGTTCAAATTTCACTCAAATATTTACAACTTAGAGTCCCTAAACCCCTTTAAATTTGCGGACCTCATAAATGGTTTGAAGCAACCCAGAGCTCCCTTCTTGCTCTTCATTTATCCTATAAAAATTGCATCGTTTTGACGGTATATCTTCCATTTGCACATTTAACTTCTTTGGATATTTTTCTTTATTTTATAAACTAATAACTTCCATGATTCCCAGGTCAAGGACGTGTCAATCAGCTGGGCGGCGTCTTTATCAATGGACGACCGCTGCCCAATCACATACGCCTGAAAATCGTGGAAATGGCCGCCAGCGGAGTACGGCCGTGTGTGATATCACGGCAGTTGAGGGTTTCTCACGGCTGTGTATCCAAAATATTGAATCGCTATCAGGAGACAGGATCAATTAGACCAGGTGTCATAGGTGGTTCAAAGCCCAAGGTAACTTCGCCAGAGATTGAAGGTCGCATCGATGAGATGCGTAAGGAGAATCCCGGCATATTCAGCTGGGAGATACGCGAGAAACTGATCAAGGTGAGTGAACAGTGGGTGGCACTACTATAACTACCGGTCTACCTCCCTCTCCCTTTGTTTGCACTGTGCACCTGCGCAGGAAGCAATAAAATGTGATGGCAAAAATAGCGTAGAGATTTGCCGATCCGCCCAGTAGCGCTAACCACACGGCATTATGTCCGGCAATACAAACACAATCAAAAGTCGTCGGCTTACTTCCGTTTTCCGAAAAGTCACGTGGCAACACTCGGGTCCGAGAGTCCAGGTCGATATCTGTTTGGCCCACCCGCTGGCTTTGTTTATGGCACGTTGCCGGCGACATCTTTAGGCCCTTTTTGCATATATGTATCTCAGGACCATAAGTCTGCCATTTGGTTCAAAGACAACGCTGCCAAGTTGACAACAAATTGTTGTACAATGTTGACGACAAATTTTCGCAATGCCACCCAAACCGTTAACAAATCGATTTAACCATGAGCCAACAACGCCAACGGTCTTTTTGATGGCCAACTTTCCTTACCTTTTCTGGTTGTCGGTTACCTTTTTATCCTTGCGGCTCACAAGGTGCAACGTACTGCAATAGGTACAACAGCGGGTGACTGCTAAACTTCCGGTTTGGCATGCCTCCAACATGAGGCAAACAAGCCAAGGAACAGTCATAACGGTACTGCATACACTGACAGAAACTTAAGCTATTATTTGATTTACAAAGGGCTTACGAATTTTACTGAATAAATTTCAAAACTTTACATAAAATTCATTCTGAAGAACTTGTAGTAAGCTTTAGCTACATTTTTGCACTTAATTTCGCGCAGTGTATGCTATCTAGGGGCCACAAACTATTGCAAATTCAAGTCACGTTTTAATGGCTTGAATAAAAAAGGGGCTTCAATATGTCAAAACCTGAAAAAACCTCACAGCAAAGTCGAGACAGAAAAGCAAATGAACAACATCATTACTTAGGCATAAATTAGCGTAAAAACTTTATGGAAAAACAAAATAAAATAACAAAATACAGAAAAAAAACACATTTTGGGGGCGCAACAAAAAACAAGAAAAACACCTCGAAGCGGTTTTAAGAAAAGGAGATTTGAGCAACGATTTCAGAACCTACGCCAATGTTGTTTCAATGGTTTTTTTTTGGCATGCTGCCTACTGATCGGGGGCAGATCCCCACCGAAGTATAATCCCCCAAACCCCGCTACAGAGGATCTGATCTTCTCTCTCCGCAGAAAACACACGCCTTTGGCGGCTCATGTCTTCTGTCTTCCGTCTTCTGCCTTTTGCTCTTTATTTGAAGCCGCAATTAGTTACAGTTTATGTGGCGATACCAATTCGAGCGGCCATCGATGCGATCGCAGCCAGAAATTGCATCACAGCTGCCCTCTCTCTCGCTCTCTCTCTGCATGTCTCCCTTTCCCACTCTCCTTCTCCCTCGTATTGTAGTTGTTCTGTCAGTAGGCGTAAAAAGTGCCTCCAGGTGCGCTTCACGCTTAATTAGAATACGCCATTGGCCAGATTCACATCGTTTTGTCTTTGATCCTCGTGATCGTTGCATCTGATACTGATCTCAAGTCCGCATCTGTTGCCGCTCTGTTGACTGCTTGTGATTGATTCAGCTGCTATTTATTACATCAATTAATGCCTGCAGTCAATTGATTGATTGTCAGTTGCATCGAATTCTCATTCGCATTCGCAGCGTAAAAACAATTCATTGCAATTAAAGTTCAATCAAAGCTAACTAAGTTTAACCAACTTTATTAGTTTACACTCCTAAAAGAAATTGCTTAGAAAGTAAATTAAACTCTTCTGATTAAATTTGCATATTCGTTTAAAAATGACCCAACTCTGGGATGACTTACCTTTGAATTCCAAGAATAACCCACACCTGTCACTCATACCAGATGTTAGAGCCCTACAGAACCTACTACAGAAATAAAAGGAACTCAAATCAAAATATATAGAGAAATACTTTCGTATAAAGCGCGCTCAAGTGTCAATCCAACTGTCAACTAATTAATTAAATTTCAATTGAATTTGTGTAGCCAGAAATCAAGAGAAGAAAAAAAAGCCAAGAAAAAATATAAGAACAGAGGTAAAAAAAAAGGTGTCGCTCAGTCGGGGGGCAACAATTTGGCGTCTGGACGGGTTTGAGGTGGGTTTTGGGACGGCTTTGGGACGGGTACGGGTTCGGTACGGGTTCCAGTTGTCAGTTCCTACAAGATAAGCTGTCACACATTCCAACTGGTAACCGGTAGGCAGCTGACCACAAACTGACCATTTTCAGTGCCCAACAGTTGCCACAGCTCATAAATAACGCAACCGAGTCTAGTTGAAAATCAAAACATATTTCAGTTGTTGCTGTTGCAACTACTCGTGTTGTTGTTGTTGTCATTTTCATGACACATTCAATAGAAATAAGAGCCAGTAGCTGGAGCAGCTAACCAGACAGCGAACGTGAAGCGTGATTCCCCAGTCGCTTACAGTTTTGGATAAGAAACTTGGCTCGAAGCGGCGTCTGGAACTTGTCTATGAGGTGCCAGTTGTGGCACCATTGTTCGCTCAGGAATTATAAAACATTACCTGCCTCGGGTTTTCACTGTAAGCAAATGAAATGTATATGTATATGATTATTATGATTATTATTATTATAACTTATTAATCATGAAACTGTTTGCGGCACATGCCACTCTATTTGAGTTGCTGGACTCCAACTTCAACTCCATCAGACATCTTGTCTGCCTCCACTGTGATTAGCTGCAACTTCAGTTAACGTGTTGCAGTTGCAGCTGAAACTGAAGCTAAAGTTGAAACTGATGTTTTGAGCTAGAAGTCGACATGTTGCTCTAATGAAAACTGACAGTTTTCGTTTGGGATTTCATGAGAAATTAGTTTGGTTTTCAGTTGTTTTGATTTGATTTCGATTTCAGATGCTCAATGACCCTTAACTTAAAATTAGAAAATCAATCAAAGAGTCAGAGAAGTTGATCCTTTAATTTTAGTTAAAAAATAGAAAATGCTGTAGATACAAATTATATTTAAGCTTAGTTTGTTATGGAACTTTCTTTAACAAATAAATACTTATTTTAAAAGTTGAAGCAAAAAGCTCAAGTTGTTTTTTTATGCAACATAATTAAGTTAATTAAAATGCTGCAAAAAATGTGTGGCAACGGATTATGGAGTGTCCACTAATCAGTCTCCACCTTTTGTCTGAGCTCCAGAGGTAAAAATGCATTAAGATTCACACCTGTGATCTGTCGCGGTATTTAATACAACACGTGACACTCGGACAAATTCTCAGGGCTTGCTGCAAACGCTTGACATTTCTCCTAATTGGATTACACCAAAGAGCAAGTGAGTGAGAGGCGGAGATGGAGAAAAGGGGGAGTGGGGAAAGGGGAGAGTTTTCCAGATGAATATTGTCCAAACACCAAGTGGGCAGCTGCCGAGCAACTGTAGAATTAATGTCACTGCTCCAACTACAACATAAATCCGAAAAGAAAATAAAGATTTGAATTCCAAATCCCCCAAACTCAAACCCGATCTATCGAGTAATTTATGGAGCTAACTGGTAGCTTCGAAATATTTATGCGGCCTGAGCTTATCTTAATTGGATTTGCTACAATATCGAGTGTTCATTTAGATAAGATACAGCTACAGAGCCTAAGAAAATACAAGATGCATATATGATAAATTGATTATTGATTACTTTTCCTAACAGGAGGGCTTTGCGGATCCACCATCAACATCGTCGATAAGTCGATTGCTCAGAGGAAACGATCGGAGCAGTGAGGATGGACGCAAGGACTACACAATACACGGGATACTTGGCGGTAAGTTATGAGTATCTTGGCAAAAGTTACTCAGTTGTTTAGACAATAATTTGACCAGTTAAAGAAAAACTGAAAAACGTGCTACAAAAATTACAGATCATTTATTTGATATGTGCAAGTAATTTCGAAAAATCATTCCCAAATCATTTGTTGTGCGTGTGTTTGTGTGTGTGTCGGCAACTCCACTTTGATCGTCTTAGAACGAGCGACTTAAACTTAAATCAAAGCCGCTCAAAATATTACAATAGATGTGCCTGCCCTCGTATAGACGAACAGCTCGTTCGATCGATCGATGGATCGCTCGATAACGATCGTTTGCCTTGTTGTTGCCCAAACACACAGATCAAACACACACCACAAATAGGTGTAGATGATGACACCTGAGAATCAAAGAAAATCAAAAGAAATACACAAAAAAAAGTAGATACAGTACACAACAAGATTCGAATTTGGAGTTGGCAGAGATTCTCTAACAACGTACAGCTAATAAACCGATTTCCACTGACTTTTGCGTGAGACCTCGACTCTGACTTGGACTCTCTTTATAACTCCCTTCCCTGGACGGGGCCAATAATCAGGCTAAATATGCAAAGTCATTCGATAAACGATCGGCGGGGGTCAAAGCGATATTGGCCTGCTCAGTTCAGTTCAGTTCGGTTCAGTTATTGTAGTTTCTGTTTACGAGAGAGCCACAAAATTGACTAGAAAATTGTGTTGCATCATTAGAAGCATCATTTGAATTTTTTTCCCTTTCCATTTTGAGTTTTCCCCGCTGCCCTTTGCCCTTTGCGCTCTGCCGTCTTTTGGCTTTTTGCCAATTGTCCATTTTGCCGACGGCCTGTGATATTTGCCGTTACAATTGCTGTCACAACACGGCCAAGCAGTTGACAATGGCCCAGTAGGTGACTACGTTTTAGCCAGCTTGTCACCTTGAGGCTAACTGGGTCTTTCAATCAACCCAATAGTCAATAGTCTTTCAGTTGTGGCTTGCTCAATGAATATTGATTATGTTTTGGGTGTCCTTTGACCTTGAACTGCTGACATTAGGCAAACAATTCTTCCAGTTTTCACTGCTCGGTTTTTTCCATCCTGCTGCGAGGCAAATTTTCTTTATGGGACCAGGTGAAACAGAGCTAAAAAAGAAAGTCAGGTGAACAGAGGAAATATTTAAAATAATAAATAATATAAATATTTAAATGAGCTAATATTTTATTGAAGTTTCCCTTAATTGATTTCAGTTCCCATCGTAATTCCCAGTTCTCTCTCGCTGTCAGCACCTGTATGCCTCAGCTCATTTAACTATTTGAAATCATACAAATACCAATTACTAAATATAATCTATATAACTCCAAGACAAGAGCTATCATTATGTTGTCGAAGCGTATAATAAGCACACGCCTTCCCATCATCATTGCCATACCCTCAACTGTACCTAACCCTTTCCACCGTTTCTCATAATGATGCTCCGCTGTACCGTCATTATGCCTTTGCTGGTCAGTCGGTTTCATTCGCAATCGGAACCGCATTCACAGAGACACAATTCACAGTGAGCATCCCATCTGGAGTTGGTGCACTGGAGTCGGTGTCGTTGCCTGTAATCAACGCCTACTTTTGCCGGCGTGCGGTAGGGTTGAGGCCTTACTTTGGATGGACCCGGATGGGTCTCAACTGTGGCACCCGAAAAAAATTATGCATTATTAAATCTATATATATATTCTTCTTCTTCTTCGTCTCGTATTTCACTTATAATTTCGTTTGATTTTGTTTTTCCACTTTTTTGTACAATTTATACAACTGGATCCCAGGGCCAAGACCAAGAGATCTGAAACTTTTTGGTTTGCTTTGGTTTTGGCTCTCAACTGGGCTCATTGTCGCTGACTGTGTTTAGCGGCGGTTTGCTTTGATCTTTGGCTACGAAAAGATGTGGAATATCAAATAATAACTGAAATAAATACAAAAAGAAATTTTGTGTGGGGGCTGCAACTGTCATTGGGCATATCGATGGAGAGCTACTGGTGACAAAAGCAAAATAAAAACACAACTGAAAAAAACCCAAAGTCTCAGACTCCAAATTCATCAAAAGCGATTGATATAAAGATGTTATTAGGAGCATTGATAGTTTTATTTATAGTTGCCGACACGAGTTTGAACTAAAAACCAATTAAAAATTCAATATTATACTCGAAAATAAATATTATTCAATATTTAACGTTTAGAGCATTTAGAGAAATTATGCATAACTGTGTGCTCTTTATTGAATACTTGCCATAATGGGCTTTAAATAATATTTAAATCAAATTATTTCAATCAGAAACTGATTATGTTATAAAAGTTCAAGTCTTTATGGTATAAGAAAATTTGTATAAATATATTTTATATTAAAATAGTATAGACTTTATTATGAAAGGAAAGCAATTAAATCAATGAGAATCTTTGGTTGATAATAGATTGGCAGATTAAAAGTCAGCATTATATGTTTTTTAGAAGAACTGAGAGTATCTTTCACTTATTGCCTAAGATTACAGCTGCAGCACTTAAAAGTTGATTCAATGATACCTAATATTTTATGTCTCGTACTCGTGTTTGATGTCGAAAGTAAGCCGCAAGATATATATCAATGATAGCGTCGATTTTTCGGCGAATTTTCGAAAGCAATTCTTTGAATTGTAATCCATTTGATGGCTGAAATTAACACGCCTCGATTTTGTAGATGCAACACGGTTTGCCGCTAAGTGTTGCAACGCCTTCGCTAAACGCGTGCAACAATGGATTTCTTGATGCCGACCTTGTGTCTGATAAATACCCGTGCGATTTGTATTATTTGGCGTGGTAATAGCCCAACCCATGTCAGGTCAAGGCCCACTCTAAAAAACAGCCAACAAAAGGAAAGGCGATATAAACAAAAAGAAATAAAAGCAGATAAAAGAAGAAAATCAAATGCCAAAACACCGGCAGAGAAAAGTCAGGGAAAACACTTGTGGCAATTAGTGTAAATGAAAAGCCGCGCTAAGGACAATAGCTGAATGCATCAAGCGAAACCGCCAGGATGGCCCATGGGAATTTGGCCAAAAGGCTATTTACCAAATATTTTCCCTAGCCAGACAATGCGGCAACAAAGCAAACAGAGGCCAACTAAAGATACAGCTACAGCTACAGATCCAGATTCATAGCTAACGTAAATACAAACAGGTTCAATTATTTGCAAAAATCAGAAAAGAAGGGAACGAAAGAATGGAAAGAGAAGAAAGACGGGAAAGAAAGAAGCAGCAGCAATGGCCGCAGAAGACAAACGGTCGCCGCTCGCTGAAACTTCAGCTCAAAAGCAGTTCACACCTTCTCTAATGCCAAGAGAAAGAGAGTAAGAATGATCGTAAGAAAGGTAGATAGAAAGAGAGGCTAAGAGATTGCATTCTTGCAGTGTCACATGACAAATGACTTGTGAACTAGAGGGTGAAGTGAGACGAAGACTCTTCGGTGATTGCGCAAAAATATTCAGGTCCTTTTCTACAATGCATTTGTGTGCGGTCTCGTAGCAGACACACACACACTGAGAGAGTGAAAGAGAGCGCGAGAGAGAGACTGGGAGACAGTCGTGATGTGCCCTCGATCATGCATATGGTCTGGGATCTCTCGCTTCTTTGGTTCTTGTGGTGTGGCTCATTTGTTCGACCCGAAAACCCATTAAAATCGTTCATGCCCGAAAAAAGTGTCAACGTTAACAAAAGCAGCGCTTCGACTTCAAATGCACCGATCGAATGCGGCATCTTTAATGCCCACCAGGGTGTCCTTCGGGTTCCGTTTGATCTCATTGTGGCCCAGGGGCCAATGGGCTCGTATGTTTTGCCGCCGTTGCACCGCATGCGGGGCTTGTTCGTGTTGATGAGTTACAAAATATTTTATTAACGTATTATCACACTTTAGCCAACTCCGTGGCCATCTCGCACTCTCTCTCTCTCCTCCAACTGTAGCTGTGAATCTTTGTATCTTTTTATCTTTCACTGTCGCAGTTGCAGTCGCTGTTCTGCTGCTGTCTTGCATGTCTGCTCATCTTGCTGGGGATTTGTTTTGATCAAGTGTTTGTTCGCATTGTTATTTAAATTAGTTTCATTTCATTCTGATCTGCATTTTCTTCTTCAGATCTTTCGTCTCTGGTCTTTTGCCGCCGGATTATGATTATAACTAATTTTGGTCTTTTCTCAATCTTCTGATTCGTCGTTTAACAATTTTGTAAATTAGTTTAAATGTTCTTGGCTGGGGAAATTGTGTTCCTCATTTGTATCTTGTAATTTTGGAATCGCTTTTGAGTTTGCGAGGGCGTTGATGGCATACATTTTTGTATACTTTATGCTTAATTTATTCGGTAGAAGTTTTTTCTTTAAATAAATGTTTGTTATATAATTATACGCTGCTTAATATCCGTTTGTAAGCTGGGCGGGCTTATAAGGAAGCATATTGAATTCGGGTATCTGATGGGGAATATCAAAGGAAAATTGAGGTACAAATCGCTAGAGGACGTCTTAGTTTCTAATGAGTTCGGCTAGGGAGGGAGCTGAATATTTAGTAGAAACTTAGAGAAAGACAAAGAAAATTCAAATTGGAAAATGTGTGCTTTGAGACAAAAGAAACGAAAATCATTCTCTCTATCATCTTTTCAAGGTCTCAGCAAATTAAAATTATTAAAAATAAAAGAATAAATTAAATAAAAGTAAAAAAAATAAAAACAAATCAACTGATTTCCAAGTCAACGCTTGTTAAGTTTCCAAATAAAAGTGGCATATTTTTTAATGCTCCTGTAATCCTTTTGCTGACAACAATCTTAAGCCTTAAAACACAGCCGAAGCTGCGACTGAGTTTGAGACTGTGTCTCAAACTGAGACTGAGACTGAGTCTGAGTGTTTGAGTCTGCAGCTGAGCCATGTTATATGTCATGAGGCTGAAGGCCCCGAAATGAAATGAAATGAAACTCTAAAGTTGCCCAAATCTGTCCGGTGACAGAGCCCAGAACCGTGAATCGCGCGTGTCTCCATGTCCCCGTGTCTCTATGTCTTCAGCTGACAGCTGACAGAGAATTCTCCGCTTCACATTCCCCACAATCTACAGAAATTAATTTATATAGGGTTTACGCCGAGTACGAGTATTGTCGAGTTATTTGTTGGATTTCAATTGCAGAGTGTGTGAGTTCAAAAACTCGTATAGTTTATTAAATGCAGGCAATTTAAATTGTGTCAGATTCTTGTTGATTGATGACTGAGAATTTCAGTTATTTCGGGGGTCTCCAATAATGTGCACTGATACGCACAGATAATAGCCACACTCGATTGATCTTTGCCCTCGACTCAGCCCCACTCCATAGCTGGACAGTCTATCAAAAGTGATTGCTTTAAGGGCATTTGCACTGTACACAGTGACCACACAGTGGAGCTCCGTAGAGCCCCATCTCTCTCTGTCTCTCTCTAGAGAATTGAGCATTTACTACCTGCTGTTTGAAAATGCAGCTCAAAACGTCGTTGAAAATGATCGATACTTTGCGTTGGATTATGAAACCGCAGCAATTTATCACAGGGCCAGTCAGAAAAGAAAGCCCCACTGTAAGCACCGCCACCAGTAGCCACTGTGGTGCCAAAAAAAATTATCTTTTGTTTTGTTTGTTGAATTGTTTTTGGACCACCACTAGCAGCACAGTGGTTCGCTCTCTCCTCTCTCTCTCTCCCTCTGTCTCTCTCTCTCTCTTCCTTCTCTTTGTGGTAACAACAAATTAATAAATTGTTTAACATTTAAAAACTAATTGATTTTTCTTTTTCTCATATTTTAAGCTCCCTTCCCGTTCTCCTCCTCCTCCTCCTTTTGTTTTTTCTCACATATCGTTCGGTTTTGTTGATCGGCTTCTGCAGTTTTTGGAACCCGTTTCGTATAATTAAGTTTTATTGTTGCGTGTGTTGAAAGATTAATAGTCCGACTTCTGTATTTTATTTTCATCTTTTATCTTTTTTGTTTTATAAGCATGTGAATTTTCGTATTCGCTTCGATTTTAAATCACTAAACAGTGGGCGTTTCAGGCTTTTGAGATTTTTTTAACCTCTCTGGTTAGCACTCCCTAAAAAATTGTTTTTTGGGGCTCTGTAGTATTATAAGTTGCTTTAAGGCTTGTCTATATTTTATTTTAAATCCTATAATGAAATCAGCAAACTTAATTATATATTTTCTAATAGATGCTATTAGTATTGTCAAGCATTGTTTAAAAAGAAGATTAAGAAATATATTAATATATTTTGTGGTTGGTATTACCTTTTTTTCTGTCAATCAATACAAGCTCTTAATGCAGAAAATTAATTTAGATAAAGACTTGATAAGATATGATCAAAAATATCGTTTTTAGAAAAATCTTCATTCAAAATTCGTATAAAATTATAATCAAATCTTTCTGAAGAGTAATATTAAATATATTGCCTGTAGCTCCGCTTCTCCCAAGGCAACTGTTGTCAACTGTACCAATTTATAACTCCTAAATGGTATCCTACCTATTACTACTTCCGGTATTTTGGGTAGCCACAAAACTATTTATCACACAGTTGATATCAAAGTGTTCTAATCCACTAAATCAATTAATAATTTCTGGACCTGTACAGACCGGAAAAGATTACAACGCGGCATAAACTGACCGCAAACACGGGGAGCCACAGGAGTACCAAAAACCACAGGGCATCACAGGAACCGAAGAAACCACACACAAACAAGCGCGATCGTTCGAAAGGACAATCAAATTAATCGAGGGCGTTGCGGATATCAAAGAAAGTATTTCCGGTGCCAGGACAAAGGCAGGATGAATGTTGAATGCCTTTCTCTGGGCTCTGGTCTCGGAGAGCTGGCAACTCTTTTGAGAAATGATCTTGCGATCTTGTTGAATAATTCGAAGTGGGAAAACAACCCTGTTTCACACCGTTTCAGACTCCGTCTGTCAGTTTATTGTGTAATGAGCTCTCCAAATAATTTGGCATGCTCTCCCCACCACACAGACATTGAGACCGCTCTGAATAACCCTAACCATAACCATATATAACCATTACTTTTTGTGGGATCTGCCACACGCCGCGCTTCATGGCCGATTTGAGACAATGTCGGCATTTGCTTTCGTAAACAGATGCCGAAGTTAATTGGCATACTCCTCCATATGACTATGAGTTACATATTTATGTACTGGATAGTAATACATACTTCCACAATACTTTCCAGTGAACAGTGAACAGCAGCAGTCTCGTTGACAACTTGCCGATCATCTTCTTGTGTAATTTGATATATTGTGTCACTTGTCAACTCTGTGGTGGTTTTTACGAGCTGCCTATATGGTAACGCCCCCTTTTTAAGGCAACACTTGAAGACTTCAAGTACATTGCCGATCGCGTCATCTGTTTGGTGGTCGCTTCTTGTCGGTGGCTTTTGACTGATTTGTTGCGCTCCCTGACGACTCAATTAATATGCAATGGCGCGCATTGAACGTCGACACTCCCATTGCCCTCTATATACTCTATATTCCCCTCAGTTGAGGGGGTCACACGATCTCCGATGGGAACCTACGTCGGTGGCCCCCATCGAATATGATTTAGTCACTTTTTCTGTTGTCTTTTGCGGCCGCGCGGAGCGTGAACAATTTTATGTCTTCTTACGAGGCGTTTATAATTTTAGTAGCCTTTTAATAAACTTCGAATTGTCACCCTTTATACACAGAATGGAAGAGGGACTCAGAACTTAAATGTGTTCTAAGTGATGTTAGGAATAGGGTAATGGAAGAGTAGGAAAGGCCTAATTCAAGTAAACAAATTTTGAATACAATTTTATATTTTAGAGATGAGTTTATGAAAGTTTTACTAATTTTAATATTTTATATAGACCATATTTTAAATTTTTGACAAACTTCTTGACCAAAAAACTATTTTTAAATTATTATAATTGATTTAATTACACCAAATTAATAATTTGTTCAAATTTCCATTTAGTTAAACTATCTATTTTAATTTCCAAACATACAAATATTTTCTAAATACTTTTTTTTCCTGTGTATTAAAATTTATTTAATCCTTTCCCCCTTTTTCTTTTAGGCCGTGACTCGGACATCAGTGACACCGAATCGGAACCGGGGATTCCATTGAAACGCAAGCAGCGTCGTTCCCGCACCACATTCACCGCCGAGCAGCTGGAGGCACTGGAGCGCGCCTTTGCCCGTACTCAGTATCCGGATGTCTACACACGTGAGGAGCTGGCCCAAACCACCAGTTTGACGGAGGCGCGTATACAAGTCTGGTTCTCCAATCGACGTGCACGTCTGCGCAAACATTCGGGTGGCTCCGGTTCCGGTTTGTCACCTATGAATGGCAGTGGTGCAAGTGTTGGCGTTGGTGTTGCTGCCAGCAGTGCAGCTGCACCACTAGGCTTTGGTCCACTCGGTGTTGGCTCCATGGCGGGCTATAGTCCTGCTGCTGGCACCACAGCCAGTGGTGCTACAGGCATGACCGACAGTTCACATCATCATCACACCACCACCGCCCATGCGCCCAGCTCCCACAGCGCAGTAGCCGCAGCGGCAGCTGCTCATCATCATACACAGATGGGAGGCTACGATCTGGTGCAGAGTGCGGCGCAGCACGGCTTCCCTGGCGGATTTGCGCAGCACGGACACTTTGGCGGACAGAACTACTATCATCAAGGTAAGTGTTGGTTTCTAATCCTTTTATCTGTAAAGTGAAGGTTAATTTCTATCTCTATATATCTCCTTTCACCTCTCACTCTCTACCCTTTACTTTAATCATTGTTTCCATTCCTCTCCTCTTTTCAGACTACTCAAAGCTGAGCATTGATGACTTTTCCAAACTGACTGCCGATAGCGTCTCAAAGATCTCGCCCTCATTGCACCTAAGCGATAACTACTCCAAGCTGGAGTCTCCCTCCAATTGGTCCCAGGCTGCCTACCATCTCAACCAATCCGCTGTGGCTGCAGCCAATTACAATGCAGCAGCAGCTCATCATGCGGTGGCCCAACATCAGTTGAATGATTATGCGGCTGCTGCTGCCCATGGCAATGTCGCCGCTGCCTACAATCATCCGCTGCCCGCTCAAGGTCAGGGAGCCAAATACTGGTCATGAGTCAATCACACAATCAGCAAGAAGAAGTAGTAGAAGAA
Organism: Drosophila acutilabella; assembly: GCA_035046005.1. Taxonomy (NCBI): domain Eukaryota; kingdom Metazoa; phylum Arthropoda; class Insecta; order Diptera; family Drosophilidae; genus Drosophila; species Drosophila acutilabella. Next base: position 4,429,108 of record JAWNOK010000024.1, on the reverse strand, counting down.
GCAGCAGTTCGATTTTTTAATTTAGCTGTTTAAATGCATTTCAATCAGCAGAGGCATAAACATGTAAATCATAGGCATCTATTTATTCGCCCAAGTGGAAATCAATCGGCTTAGCTAAATGTATGTATAGATTTATGTTAATATAAAATAATTTAAAATTACACGGCTTTCAGAGGCGCAATGAGTTAGCCTTTTGCCAGGCGACGTGCTTAAATTCTAAGTATATTTATTTCAATTCTAAATACAACGCGATATTATTCATAAAAATATAGAGAACTATCTTAAAAATACAAAAATGCATGTAGTTTTATTACTTACCCGATTTTCTGAAAATATCTCAAACCACCAACCCAACTAGATAAATAAAACCAAAAGAATTTCAGTAGTTTATGAGCAAACCGATAATAAGTATGTATATATATATTCTTGTTTGTAAGTATTATTTTTAGGTATTTCATATAATTTTGTATATAGATATAACATCTTGATAGGTGTGTACTATTTTTTACAGCGCCATTTCGCATTTAACATCTTCTCATTTCATGCAAAGATAAATATAGATAAACGAAGTAAATATGTATATCGTATATATTTATCTGTATAATATAGATGTAAATACAATATTTATTAAATTGTTTATTTATAATTTGTTTTGCATTTGGAATACGTTTAATCGGAAATAAATATGTAAGTTAATTATTGACAACATCAGACTTATAATTACGCACATTGAATATGTTTTTAGTTAGGATTTATATATTCGGTTTCATATTTTAATCATTTTTCATATATCATATAATAAATTAATATTTGGAAATGATTGAATACATTTTTCTGAACGATCTCTTATTGTCAATTCATTTATTGTCTGAGTTGCTGAATTCTTACCAAAGTTTCTTAATTATTGTCTTTGACGCAGATTTTATTTTTTTTTTAAATACACAAATTTCGTTTCGATCTCCAGTATTTCATTTCTGTATTAACTTAGGCTAACATTTTGAACTATTATAATTATTGTCATAGGAAACTACACACATAGATCGATAATAATAATAATAATAATAATAATCAAAGCTGTAGGGAGCTAAAAACATGAATAAAATGGTAAATAATCCTGTGAGCATTCCAAAAAGGATATTAGGTACGGATTTGGCACTAATTTGCTGTTGGATTTCCTCAGATTTTTGGGAATTTATGTGTAAACAAAAGAATCTACGATATGGTTAAGTTTTCAATTGATATTTTCGAAAGTTCATCATCGTTTTGCACTGACATCAGTTACCTCAGGTGTACATAGATATTATTTTGTTTTTAAGATATATACATATAATTTGATTTATATGTATTGGTAAAGATACGTATTGGATGGCACCGAAACTACTGCAAATCAGTTACAATTTGCTCTGCGTAGCTGCGAGTGCTGCAGGTGTGTGTGTGACGGTGACAAGAACTACTCGTACATTGAAAATCGTTAATTGTTAATCGAAAATCGTAAATACACTATAATTAACCGTTATTAACATTATCTTTGTATACGATATAATATTGTTATCGTTATCGTTATCGTTATTGTATGTTATTGGATTATATTGTCTCGATATATTTGTTTAGTTTTGGGATTTAATATTCGTAATTGTCCAGAGACTCACCGTTGCGTCGGTAAACGCCCCGTTGCAGTGCTGTAATACGCGGCGGAGTGCCCCACGAGTGAAAGGGCGGATAGGATGGGGTACGGGAACTAGCCGGACCACTTGGCAGAGTGTTGCTTGCAATACTGCGCTGACGTGCAGCTGATGCTGCCGCCGTTGATCTGGCGATCTCAATGGGATCCGCATAGTTTTTGGACAGACGACCGCGTATGCCAGCACCGCTCCAGTTCATCATCGGTCGATTGGGTAGGAAACATCGTTTACAAACGGCTGCGATTGGTTGACGCAGTCGCTCGTGTTGGGGGTAGTACTCGACCTGCAGTTGCCAAAATACACATACATTAGTTGCACACATTCGTAACATTAAACAGCTATACAAATTGTACAATAACTATGAGAAAATCGCTTGTCTGTGGTTGAAGTGCAACAGGAAATACCTATTTGTTGTACCAGAACACATGCAACTATGCTCCGTTTAGACCTACACGTAGAGTTACTTTCAAGACAGCTCAAATTATAAAACATAAAAATCAATTCAAAATCATGCCAATTCTAGTAATTTAACATGCCAATGCGCAAAACATACACCAAATACCTTGAAATACAGCCATATTTGAATAACAACTCAAGAATTACATATATTTTTTTCAAAACTTAAAACAATACATACAAAAATAACAAATATGTTTTATATACACTCGATACAACAAAATTTAACATTTAAATTTCCACATTCTTCGCAGTACTTTATTTATGGCAGCAGAAAAGTATGCAACAAGATTTTATCGAGGCTGCTGCTAAACTTTTTAAGCGCCGCCTGCAGGTATGCTACACATTTCGCATTCCGAGCTGTAAACTCTTACTGAGAACAGTTTAGCTACTTTAGACAATCGCATTTCAAGTGCTTGGCAAAAACAAACTGGCAACAATAAACAAAAAGCGTCAACGAAATTGCAATAAACTTTTATAAAATTAAATCATTTACGTGCTAAATTCATTTGGATTAGCAATAAAAATACATTTGAAAAAGTTTCACAAAAACTTTTTAATTTTGCCACACAATAAACTGCAGCCAAATAAAAGTAGGAAGTCGCCGGCAAAACAAAATGCCGGAAATTAGACGATTATCCCCATTGGAATTTCGGGCTGGGAGTCGAGAGTCAAACACACGTTTGGTCCCCAAACAGACGGAAAATTGAATTTCCGCCAGGCGAATGCGACAAAAGCGCTTGAGAATATGTGCACAAATTTCAGATTGAATGTGTTAACGGAAATGTGCACAGCAATTTGATTGTTATTATATTATTTACAAAACAAGCTTGAAATTCAATTACTTAGAGCTTTAGTGTACATATAAATTTGGAATTTGATTGAAGTCGTATGATTTAAAATTATTGTGTTATTTTTCAATAGACATTAAAGATTTTCTAAGGCTTGCAAACAACTTTAAGCTTTTACACGTGTAAGAAAAGAGGAAGAGAGAGTATAGAGCGTGGAGAAAGAAATACTTTAAGACGCAGCAGCTCACATGCTCCAAACTAACAAGTGATAAGATAAAATAAATATTTTTAGAGACACGCTGATTAATTACATTTAGACGAGCTGTAGTTAACGATAGGCAACAGATGACAGACTTCAGATACTGTGTGTGTTTTTCAGGCATGGCTAAGTAACTTCAACACCAACTCAAGATCCATACACACACATTCTCACGCATACACTCGCAATTGAACAAATTAAAACAACGAAATGAGTGAGAGAAATTATAAAATTATAGATCACACATCGAATCATCGCCATTTACTCATACAAATTGCCTGGCACGTCCCGATCGACTAAAGCGACCCCCGGCGCCGCCAAAGCCACCATCGCCACTTCCGGTGGGGCTGCGCAGATAACGGTAACTGGGTAGAAAGCCGGAACGATAAACAGCGCCAATATGACGCTTCTGTGGAGATGAGACTTGTTGCTGTGGCTGCTGGGGTGGTGGTTGTGGTTCCTGTTGCTGCTGCTCCATCTCCACGGCAATGGCATCGATGAAACTGGTATCTGCATCATTGCCATGCTCAATGCCAAACAATTCGGGATCCTTTGAGGTGTCTATTTATGGTTACATGTCGTTTTGTGTCGGGTTTACACATGTGTATATACAAATTGTGCTTGAGAAAAGTTTGCTAACTAGGTGCAGGGTGCTAGATCACAAGCGGATTGAGCAAACTTCTCTGGCTGGCCAAAGACTCAAAAGCCAAGCAGAAGTAATCGAATACTCTGCTAGGCTTCTCCCCTTAAACGTATCCCTTCCCATTTCTTTGACAACTTACCCAGAAAACGTTTCTCGGCACGTCGATAATCGTTCCAGTCGAGATCAGCATAGCCGGCATAGCTGGGATACCACCAGTAGCTCTGCATAGGATCAGCATAGTCGGGTATGGCAGCTGGTAGTAGCATCTCCTCCTCATCCCGCTTCTGTTGGGCTCCATGGACCGGCGATGACTTCAGTGCACCCAAATTACGTTTCTCGGCACTGCCACGCTGATTCTGATGCTGCTGTGAGTTGTACCGTGCGACGGCGGCAACATTACGTTTTGGCTGCTCCCGATGGGTGCTCGGAGCGCTCTGAAGCCGTGCCATGGTGGCCAGATTACGTTTGCCATTAGGCAGCTGGAAGTCACGTGCCAAAGTGCCCACATTTCGTTTGCCGAAACTCATGAGGCCACCAGCCCTGGCCAGGGAACCAATGTAACGCTTCTGCTCGCTGGGCTCACCGGACTCGGCATCGGCGTAATCATCACCTGGCTCAGCTGTGGGCAGTTGACCGTTTTTGGCCAGTGTGGCCAGACTGCGTTTGGGTGCATTCAGCAATCCCTGGGCGGCTAGAGCTGCCACGGAACGCTTGTCCTCGTCAATATAGTCTGAGTAATCGCCCAGCGGTTGCTCTTCGCCTACAGCAAGTTGACGGTCTCGTAGCAGGTTCTTCAGTTGATTGCGCAGAGCAGAAGCCTTTAAGTAAACAGAAGAAGAGAGAAAGGCAAGAAGCCAGTTACAAAAGAAACACGTAAAAGGTAGGTAAAGGAGAGACTGGCATGCAATTTAAATTTGAAGCACAAGCAGCTGCTGTCTTGGCACTGAAATAAATCCCTTAGCTCGTTATAAAGTCGAGCAGGTGACTTACGTGTAGCTGATACTCCGGACTGGGATTCATCAGTTGATTTATTATCGACTCCATTTCACAGGGCGATACATTTCCAATATCCTCGCTGGCATTTGCGGCAAAGGCGCGTGGCTGCACTGCCTAAAATAATGCAAAGGAAAACAGTGGAAAATGGTGAAACGTCTGCATGAAAGATAAGCACTCGAAACCAGTTGAAAACATTTCAATTAGCTGTGCGCGAGTTTCTCGCATCTTCTCAAAAGCTTTTGGTAATTCCTCGGATCCACTTAATTGCCGCAATTACTTACGGTAAGTTGCGTTTGAAATGTGCCGAAAATTGCCATATTTTCGCCTTTCTCTTTCCCTTTCTCAACCTTCTAGCTGTTCCCAGCCAAATTTATTGCTATATTTGTTGCATACTTTCGAGCGCCATTAATCAGTATCATTTCACATTTAGATAACTGTAAAGTGTTTGCTATTTTTAGTTGGTTTTAAAGCGTTGCATAAAATATAAGCTCTTTTGTGCGTTGAGCTTGAAGCTAATCCCGCATAGCAACAGGCTAACAAAACACTTTAAGGACTCTCAACGCCTGTCACATTGACTTTAGTAAGTAGAAGTGTACGAAGTGGCAACAGAAGCTGCCGTGGGCCATTCTACACTACAAGGACATGTGAAAAAATCCAAGCTGTAGTCATAATGTTTAGGTTTTTCCCGTGGAGCCTAGTGAGGGACTAGAGCAAACAGTTTTGCAAAGGAAAACCTACTTCAAACGAAAGGATAATGCCGTGAACATGACGCATGAGAGTGTCCTTTGTCAGTGCGTGTGCCTATGTGTGTTTGTTTACGTGTGTGCCTGTGTTTCCTTTCTCGCAGGCTGAGACAATGCTTCCGCTTTTAATAACTCAACGGTTGAGGATGCGTAGCAGGATGTGCTCGCCGAAGGCGCAAGCAGCGTAAATCTCAAACTGAAATTGACAACTACTTATGTGCACTCATGTGTGTGTATAAGAGTGTGAGTATGCGTGTTGTGCTTTTAGCTCCCCCAAAGTTGTTCTTGTTATTAAGCTGACTTGTCTTATCGCATATTAGCACTCCAAACACTGCCCTCGAGGTGTTTGCTAAGTCAACTGAATGATATGTATTAACATTTGATTGAATCGATAAGACTTTAAGCTAGCTGTCGAAAGTTAACGCAAAATTTGTTGATTGTGCAGGTGAAAAGCTAATAAATCAAATTATTGTCAATCGCAGAAATTATTTGTATCAATTTAAGATAAATTAAATTAAATTCAAACAAAATTTCACTACAATTTGTAAGAGGTTTCAACTGAAAATACTTTAACGAAGTGTAATATATCAAAGCATTTCCAACATAATTTTATATGCAACCAGAATTAAATTTCACTCCACAATAGTAAACAACACAAATTGAAGCAGTATTAAAGCTCATTATTCTCGGAAAGACGTAAACAACGAATATAATAACAAAGGAGAATATTTATTGTTGTTGAATCCCACAGTTTATTGAAAATTAATTTCCTTCTGTCGAGTTAAAATCGAATTGTTTACATGCAAATATTTTACATTACTATATGTGCTATTATTTATTTGATAAATGTCGACATTAACTGTTTGTCTTCGAAATATTTGCACAATCATAATTGATTGTCAGATGGATTCGGAATATCATAAATTGTTAAATGACAATGCTAAAAATTTGCCAAAATATTTCTGAATACTTTTCAGAGCGCGTGCTTTTTGTGTCCTTTGTGTTTATTTATTCATGTGAACTGCGTAGATTGCAAAAACAAATAGCAGATAGACAAGTGAAGCAGGAGAACAGACAGTAACGGTCGCACAACACCAGCAACAAAAACCACAATGTTTTAAATTCCATGCACACACAAAACTGTCAATTCATGTAAATGCGCTCAAAAGCATGCAGCAAAAATTTAATTTCAGAATTTATGTCCTGAGTGTCTTAAAACACACAGAATTTCAGTGTTGACAGAATTTTTCAGACCAGAAATACCAAAGTAGTTGCCTGAAATAGCCAGAAGTTGACTAAGAAAATGTTTAAGACTAAAAAAATACGCACTTGAGTTTAGTAAATAAAAAAAAACAGTTTAAAACACTTTGCAGCTGTTGCATTTTTGAAAATGTTGCTACTGCTATAAAATAGCTAAAGTGGCAGCTCTGCTGCACAGTCTCTTAGGTGACAGTTCCCCACATTCCACACTGTGACAAAAATAAACAAAGCCGCAAGTAGGCGTACATTGTAAGTATGTGTACAGGGCGTGGCAGAACATCGCATTTTATTTTGTATATTTTTTTTAACATCAAGCCAAAATTCTTGTCGCAACAAATGAAGCGAAAGCCTTGACAACATTCCTGGGTATTTTCAGCGCTGGTTCTAATTTCTGTCACGATAAAAGAAAAAATGCTGTGCATATTTAAAATTTATGTGCAGCTATCCAAAAACTAAGAAACTTTGTGGTTTAAGCACGCTTGAACAAACTTTCAAGATTTTCATTTATCTAGAATAAAATATTTATAAATGTCTACATTTTCTGCTAAGTTCTATAGAAATCTTCTGCTATTGTTAAATTTTAATTGATTATGTTAATTGAATGTCCTTTAAATTTTTACAATTGAAATACTTTCGCCCACTTTATGTCCGCGTTTTTTATGTCACAAATTCTTGCTGATTTCGCGTTGTTATTGAATTATTTAATTTTCGAAATTGTAATTAAAAGGACAGCGAGAAAGTGTCAACGGCAGACCACGTTCGCTGACAACGTAACGCAATAAAAACTCAATTAAATTACACTGCAAAATATTCGTTGCGAGTTACAAGAAAAACTCAATTAAATTAAATGTGAAGGGCAGTGAAATGGAAAGCTCTACGGCTATTGAACTGGACATAACAATTGCAATCAACTTGTTCGATTCAATTCAATTGAATTCGAGTCAAAGAATGATGCTGACTAATTGGCCGTGTTAATATTCACTGGCCTTGTTCAGGCCAACAACAGTTTAATCATGCCACAGCCAAGATTTGCTGGCCAACATTGGCGCACCAATAGGCTTAAGTGCCGTCTGTTGGCATCTGCCCCAGCCACCAAATTCCTGCCACTCCCCCTTCAGACGGCCTGTTGAGCTGCTTATGTCCTGCCACAAGGAACAAATTTTATTATTGCCGAGACTTTTTCATTTGCTGCGTGTTGTTGTTGCTGCTCTCCGTTTACTTGGGATAATTTAATGACGCAGTTTGTTGCTATTTTCGCCTGGCTTTTCTTTTACTTAAATAAATATTTTTTGAGGTGGCATTAAAACGTAAGTGCTTTCGGACTGTACTGTACTGTACAGAGTTAACTGTACAAAGGACTTAAGAAAAAAGGTCCTCAAATTATGAGTGTAAATTATTTAAGACCGTTTCTTTTGTATGCTATTTTTAGCTTCATTTTTTTACTCATTAAAATTCAAGCAAAGGGCTTCCTAATTTGCTCTTTTAAGCAAAATATAGAGTCTAGACTAGTAGAAAGTAGAAACACTTTGTGCCTATTCAAATAGAGACTTCCAGCTGACATTTAAAACATAGTACGACCATTAAGCAATTGTGCTTGTTGGATCATTATCTTAATGCATTAGCCACACAATTGTAATTGCAATTATACGCCGGGAATGTGTAGGAACTCCACATAATGCCCCATTCTGTGGAAATGTGTGTTCGTAAAAGGAAACGACCTTCAATGCGACACACATTGAAATGAATGCAAATGGCAAAGAGTAAAGCAAATGATGGGAAGGTCCGGCAATTATACACATTAGGGGAATACCATAAGTGAAGAGACAACAAACCGAAACCATTCCAGCACCCACTCAAATGCACACATTCATTTATTACCAAGTGGAATTCAATCTGTGAGCCTACGCATAAGAGTAAGTGGTGATTGATTGAGGAAATGATCCACAGCTGTTTTCTGTAGCTAGTATCATCATTTGCCTGGCGCCAAATCAAAGGTCATCAATCAATAAATACGACCAAAAACAGCTCATCGAAATTTATTTCCTTTTCCTTTCTGCTCTCTTTATTTCGTAATAAAGTTGTCAAGCTGTTGATGGTATAACAACATTGTATTCCGAATATACTAACTGAAAGGTCATACACAGGTGATAAATTCTGCAGCTTTAAGCTTAAAAAATGGTCTGTAGACTGCGTACTCAGCAAACTACGCAAAGCAGTTTATTTAATGTACATTGAGAGCAGCATTTTCGTAATATTTTACTTGGAAAACATCAATAAAGTTCGCGAAAAATACTTGAAAATAAACTTTCGTTTATGAATTGCTCAAATTTAAAGAATTAAAACTCAGTGCCCAAAAGTATGCAACAGAAAATTTACACAATTTGCCGCATAACAAAAGGCCGTAACAGCAAAATACCCGGACCATAAAAGCAACAAATGTGTTCCGTGCTTTGTGTGCTGCATATAGATGATAAGAGCAACCACCTCCAGCTCCTCCCCGCCTTTTCTACACACTCGACTTGTACTGTATAAATTGCCAAAGCTGGCGTTTTAATAAAAATGTTAAGTCAGAAATGTTACGACAGCTGAAACATGATGCCATTCTGCTATTTATCTGAGTTATCCTTTCACAACACGATTTCATGCGCTTTTAATTTACTTTGACGTCAGCTGAATAGCGATTTGTGTATAATGTACCTCAGCTTATTGCATTTCTTGTATAAATAACAAGGTTGGAAGGTTTCCCTATCCAAAAGCGTTGAGACACCTAACTTCAAAGTCTTGAAAGAATTTCTGTGTAAAATCTTACCAACAAAGGTAAAAGAATTTATTATTAATTAGAAATTTCATACAGTCGGTTAGTAGAAACGATTCTAGATTAAATATTTCATTTAAAGCTTTTGAATGGAGGATTTCTTTTCAACCAGAAACTCAACTTTATGTAGGTCACAGAAAATAAACTAAATTGGTTATGTGGAAATGTGAGAATTCATCATAAATAGCAAACAAAAATATTAAAAAATACCTGGAATTAAAGTTGATGAAATAAAGTACAATTTTCTGATATTTTCATGGCAATTCTAATGAATAGAGTAATGGAAACGGGAAACATGATAACTTGCTCAAAGGAAAAGAACGTATTTGAATAAACAGTTGACTAAGCTGAAAACTAAAAGACCTTGAATTCAATATAGTTGATAAAAGTTAATTTAGCGACTCTAAACTCTTGGTTTTTTGTATAATAAAGCAGCGCTTTTACTTGGCAAATTAATTGAATTTACTTTTAAAGTAAGTTCATGCACATAAATTGGCTTATTATAATGATAGGCCTTTCAAATTATACAAAAACTTCTGCAATACATCAGATAAACTTATCAATTTATAATGTTTACGAACTTTCTTTTACTTAGCAAAACCTTTTCAAGGTTTCAATTGATTACCTCTAGCAATCAACTAAAATGCTTTGAGCTGCTTGCTAATATTGGCCCAATCAAAAGTTAATATTTATCAATCATTTAATTTATACACAAACTTTGTACTCCCCTTAAGCTTTCATAAAGTTTCCAGACAGTGCCTAACTTGAAGACACAATTGTTTGGCTAATGTCTGGCCGAGTTGATCAATAAGTAACAAAGCTGCTAACTCACCTTAAATCTGAGCAAAGAATAACAATTGCTAAGGCGGAAAAGCAACAGAGTAGAAGGAGATGAATTTCTCATTGAGGTGTGAATTCTCAATTACGCGAAGCTTACAGTTGTCTTGCCAGTTAGCGCTTCAATTCCGGTTTGTTATTTATGGCACAAGACAATGACAAAGGCAGAAAAAGGAGCACACATGAGTGCGTGGGTGGGTGTGAGTGTGGGTGTGTGTGGGTGTTTACCTGACTGCCTGTTTGCACAAGATAATGAATATTTGTTAGCAGTCAGCGTACGTTATGTTCCATAAATGTTGATTATTTCGGCAACATTTATTCGGCAAACGTTGCGTATGCGCAATTTGCGCATTTAATGAGCTGCACTTATTTGATACACAATTTAGGCATGTAAATCTTTGAATATATGCATACAAATATTGATCTACTGCTCAATTGGAATCACATTTTGCATTTCCATGAGTAGCTGTCATTACTATTGGTATAAATACATGCCACATCGAACGATGACGCAGAATCCTGGTTAAAGTGAAAGCGACTGTACCATTTATGATACCACAACCCACCAGCGCCCACAAGCGAATACACACTGACATAAAGCCACGTCAATATGCATCTATATTTCACTGGCTTTGTTTGCACATCTCTGCGCGTATTTCATGCCCTGAGAGGATGGCGACCACTCACAGCCTGGTAATATCCTTTATTAAGCAGCAGTTCTGGCACATGTTGATGCTGCATGTCAGTTAACGTCGCTGCAGCTGTCAATAGCAGTCGTCTAATCAGATATTTCTGCATGCTTGCAGATTTCACATTGACTGAAACCGATGGAAAAACTTATGCGCATTGTCGCGAATTGACAACTGAATTTCAGGTGAAATTTTCACAATTTGGTAGAAATACTTATAAATACTTTCTACTTATTTTAGTAGAAAGTCTCAACCCACATTAAGCAAATGTTAATGATAAGCAGATCAGCAAGCTGAGACAATTCCTGCTAAGACAGTTTGATAAGCACTTTACTCCATTACCAAACAACTTTAATTACTCGCCAGCAAACCGCAATTAAGCTGCTTTTCTTAAGCCTTATCTTACTTTCGCGCTTTCCTATGAATTCTGCGACAAACTGTCACTTGAGCTCTTTCTAAGTACTTTTCCGCTGGGAACTGTAGCTTGTGCAACATCTGCGTAAATTAATGATATTAAAGAAACGATTCAAGTACAACCTGACGTATGAGTTATAGGCTGCGAAAGCTGTAATTAAGCAGCGTTAAAAATTGGTGGAAATATGTGTGATCTATGTGATTCAACAAATGAACGACTTACACTGTCATGCATACATGATGTACACGTAGAAAGGATTAAGACAGAGGCACGAACAGGATCAGGGACAGGTCAGGTTACGACTACTGTCAGGACACTGACAAATGTCAACACGGAATAATGAAAAAACATGGCGCATGCCACATAAATTGTTCAATGTTCAACAGTAGTGAAACTAAGAAAAAATAGAAAAAACATGGTGAAAAACAAATTGCACTTTGGACTAGTTGCACGTGCTGTCAGCACTCGACTGGTGGAAATGGTCGCTGGTCGCAGTTCGTGGTCAACGCAGCAAGAGCAGCCACGGCCACAATGGCAACTGTTGCAACACTTCCTGTGCCCCAGGAGAGGCGTGGTAGTGGCATAAATTACAGCGTATATAGAAGGCGTTTACTGAGTGCAGCTAAATTATAGCCAACAATTTAGTTCAGCTTTCGCTAAAACAGCTGTTAGAGTTGTTTAACTTTAAGTTAACCACAAGAGTCTACTCTATGTGTGTACTTACTGTACTTGCGGGCACTCAAGTGCCAGCAGTTGTTTCCATTTTCTAATTGCTTGGAGCATACTTGACCAGAGTTAAGGGTGTGGAAAATAAATCTAAGCAATACTTATAACTTAATTGCTTGCAGACAGGAAAAGTCTTAAATTTCTTTAAAAACTAATTAAATAAGTTACATAACTAAACACAAAACAGATTATATAACTGTCATTTTAATTGAGCTGTTTGGTTTTCCTGGAATGGATTTAAAATCTGTTGCCTAAATATTTCCACTTAATTCTAAGCCCACTAAAGTATTAAGTAACCGCTGCTCACTGGCTGCATTACATGAATTCCTAGAATTATTATTTTAAGCAGCTGAGACAATAAACTTCCGACAATCTACTTCCTGTTATACGCAGATACAATTTAAATCTCTTTTGTTTCACACAAATCCAACGGAATACAATGAAAAAAAATTCTAAACAGGCAGTGTAAAAATATAAACTGAATTGCAATTTCCCAGGATTTAATGCCTCAACGCACACACGTTCATCACACACAGACACACACAATGAAAAAAGGAGAAGGAAATTAAAAAAGACAGCACGGACCACAGGAAAAGACGCGCTTCAGGCTTTTTTGATAACCGGGCACGTAACGTGTGCGGCAAATTTGAAATTGAAAAATAATCCCCGTCCGTGACTACACCCTTCCATATGCTACCTCCCAGCTAACACCTTACACGCACACATTTCCGGTTGGACTTACGGCATTGATTAGCATCGAGATCAACAGCAGCAGCCACTTGCTCCTCTGTGCAGTTTTGTGCACGCTCTGCATTGTCATGGATGTGATGAAGAGCTCGACTCGTCTGCAGATAAAACGCTATTAATTGTTAAACCGACGCGACGGGCGGAGGAATATGAACACACACTTACAAATCAAATCGAAAGCCTAAAAGTATGCAACGGTTAAGTTAACTGTGCACAGTGACTCTCAAACTGTTTACAACCGTTTCAAACTGTGTTTTTATGAAGTGTTACACGAACAGCGTTTCCGCTGCGTTGTTCAGTTCCGGACACGTACGCAACCAAGTCTTTCGTTCGACTGTATCCTGCAGACAGTACATGCTGCTATTTATACCGACACGCAGAATAGGACAAATCCAACACCCGGATAAATGTTCGTGCAGCTCGAATTACTCTCTCGGGTCCTGAACGCGAGAGTCAGGTCGTAACGAGAGACGAGCATAGCGGATAAATGCTGCTTCGTCGGCAACTGTTGCTAGTTGGCTCCGCTTTCAGGCCGCGTTTGCATGTGTGTGTGTGTGCAGCTTATGTAGGTAATGACGTCAGAGCAGCATTTTACTTGTTGGCGTATTGAGGCCAAGTGTGCAGCACAGTGAACCCGAAACAACAACAAAAACGTTACCCTGTTTTCAAAGGAGAAATATATAGCATATGTTGTATCTTACACATAAATTGATCAACTCACTGCAGTCGAAAATGTAAAGAAATCATTTGACTATTGAATATACTGCTGTGTGTTTCGTTAAAAATTAAGGTCTGTCCCACTGTGCCTGGCTCTCTTTGAACACGAATAAAGAGAGTTGAATGTCAATTCTCTGGTGTGCAAATTTATCCATATGCCCAGCTCTCTCTAAGGAGTCGTTATTTATCCAACCAGTCAGAGCACTTGCGCAACGCTCGGCGCTCAATTAGATGCGAAACATAAGATGCTCATACGCACTGTGGGCAGAAGGGTGTCGGGACATTGTTGCTTTTATTTTCTGCCTGCCATAAAGTTGCAAAAGTTTTTTCCAAATTATATATGACCCTTTTCAATTACATTTCATATACTTTCGCCTTGTTAGACTCTTTCTTTGGTTTTGTATTTCCCATTAGTGGGAAAATGAACTTGCAAAATAAAATTAAAGAAGTCAGCAAAGTGATTGCATTTGAAATTTATTTGTGAATCTTTAATTAAATAAGTACACTCAGATTAAAATTTTATACATTTATATATTTATATATATCGTTAGACGACTCGCAATGGATTAATCATCACATTTAACTATCAGTTATAGATTATATTTTTAATGCGTACATTTTATTTTAAGAAAGCTTCAAAGAAATTCGGGGAATTTATTAATAAATAAGTAATTAAATAATCCAACTGGTGTTTGCTTGTATTTTTACCCTCATCAGCAACACGTTGATTTGTTTAAACTACGAATATGTTTTAAAGTTCTTACCCTAATCATATGTCGTCATTTGTGAGCACTTTGTTGCGTATTTTAAATCCAATTCTTTATTAAACATTACCAGGCAATGAACAGACAGCTGAACCTCAAGATATTTATACTACAGACATTATTTGTCAAGTTTAAACAAAGTTGTTGACGTTAGAAGCTCACAGCTGTTGGAAACTTTCACGAAATGTGTTAGAAAAATATCTATATAAAGGATTTTGAAGTCTAAGAATTATATTCAGTTCAGACAAGTTCTTTACAAACGAAACAACACAAAAAATTAAAATGCGTTCATTCACTTTGGTTGTCTTGATTGCTCTCATCGCATTTGTTGCTGCTCAGGGATCCAGAGGACAGCAGCAGGAAGATCAGGAGTTTGATGTCGATGCTCAGCTTGGAGGTGAACAGGATGGCGGAAGTGAGGAACAGAACGAAGGCCCAAGAGGACCACCAAGGGGTGGACCCAGGGGTGGCCCACGCGGTCCTAGAGGTGGCCCCAGAGGTGGCCCAAGCGGTGGCCAACAGGAGAACAACTCTGAGGATAACAACTCTGAGGATACCACATCTGATGACACCGACTCTGAGACCGAGTCTAACTCCGATGTCGAGTAAACTCATTAATGTCATTTCCATTAATACTTTCCTTTAATAAATTATGACGTTCACTTTGCAAATTAACTCTGTATTCGGTCTGAAAGGGGCTTACAGTCCATATCACTGTCACTGCAAATTCTGTAGGTAATAAATACCTGGAATAAGTAATACATAAACCAACAGTTGACCAAATTCGTTGCCTCACCGCTGAAGGATACAAGGTGCTAATCAGAATACCTTAAAAAAAATTATTAGAAACACACTGAAAGTTCTGTTCGCTTGGTATTACAGCTGGAATATACAAATTCCCAGTTGAATTCTCAGGCGAAAACAAATCCACAGTGAAATACAACAGAATTTACAAGAGCCTAGTTTGCGCAAAATAATTTTGTGCATATCGAGAAGCTGTTTAATCTGATTGCCTGGTATTTCTGTTAAAAAAGTGATGATTTTTCCAGCTGATTCACCAGGCAGGAAGCCAAATTAATAATACGATTGTGCTATTCAATGTTAATTAAATGTTAATGTTAACTTAATGTTAAGGTTAATTCAATGTTAATGTAATTCAATGTTAATGTAAATTCAATGTTAATGTTAATTCAATGTTAATGTTAATTTAATGTTAATGTTAATATTAATTCAATGTTAATGTTAATTCAATGTTAATGTTAATTCAATGTTAATATTAATTCAATGTAAATGTTAATTAAATGTTAATGTTAATTCAATGTAAATGTTAATTAAATGTTTATGTTAACTCACTGTTTATGTTAACTCAATGTTAATGTTAATTCAATGTTAATGTTAGTTCTATGTTAATGTTAACCCAATGTTAATGTTAAATAACTTTTGCATTGCGACCTGCTGATCTTTCTGTTCGCCTGGTATTTCAGCAGGAATTACTAACGATTTTGGGTACTACAGATCGCAGCGGTCAAGCAAAAAAAATCCGCGAAACGCCAAAATCTTCATTTTTCTGTGAAACACCAGGCGATCAGAATCAGCAGCAAGCGACAGTCTGTAATTTAAATTCAATTACAGAGAGTAGAGTGCGGGAGCATACCTAAACAGTAAACAGAGAGTGAGAGTAAACAATCACACAAACAGCGGCAGACATCTCTGAGCGCAATTAGCGCAGAGAGTGGAAGCCTGCTTAAGATAGTTGTGAATTATTTTGTAGCAATGCTGACAATTAAAAATTCTATAAATTATTTAGTCAATTGAATAAAAACTTGCACGTAAATGACGTAAATTGTCGATAGTAGCTGCTAGAGATGGGTAAATGCTAATTGGCAGAGTTGGTAAATTCCAGCAGAGATTGAAATGCTGCAGACGATTTGGTGTTGACTACAGACAACAGGACTAAAGAAAAGTTCAAGAGGTTCGAACAAAAAAAATAAAATTTAATCTTTGTCTTTGTCTATAAATTTAATCTTTGTCGCAACAAGTGACAGAAACAGAAACAATACAAAATTATTGTAGTGTAATGTAAATAGTTTTTTACAATTTGCAGTGGGAAAAATTTGAAATAAACATAAACTGTCTGATATATAGACGGACTTTCATTCCAAATTTGGTGGCTCTAGCTCTTGTAGTTTAAAAGATCCAGGATACAGGATACGGACGGACGGACGGATATCGCTATATCGACTCGGCTGTTGATGCTGATCAAAAATATATACACTTTTTGGGTTCGGCCATGCCTCCTTCTGCTAAACGACAAAATTAAAAGACCCCCCTACTCTTTTTATGAGTACGGGGTCTAATAACTGAAAATAAAACGAATTCGTCAGATCACTCGCAATGGATTAATCATAACATTTAACTATCATTTATAGATTATTTTTTTAATGCGTACATTTTATTTTTAGAAATTTCAAAGCAAATTCGGAAAATTTATTAAAAAATAAGTTATTTAATAATCCAATTGATGTCTGTCTGTGTATTTACCCTTCTCAGCAACACGTTGATTTGTTTAAACTACGAATATGCTTTAAAGTTCTTACCCTAATCATATGTCGTCATTTGTGAGCACTTTGTTGCGTATTTTAAATCCAATTCTTAATTAAACATTACCAGGCAATGAACAGACAGCTGAACCTCAAGATATTTATACTACAGACATTATTTGTCAAGTTTAAACAAAGTTGTTGACGTTAGTAGCCCACAGCTGTTGGAAACTTTCACGAAATTTGTTAGAAAAATAACTATATAAAGGATTTTAAAGTCTAAGAATTATATTCAGTTCAGACAAGTTCTTTACAAACGAAACAACACAAAAACTTAAAATGCGTTCATTCACTTTGGTTGTCTTGATTGCTCTCATCGCATTTGTTGCTGCTCAGGGATCCAGAGGACAGCAGCAGGAAGATCAGGAGTTTGATGTCGATGCTCAGCTGGGAGGTGAACAGGAAGGCGGAAGTGAGGAACAGAACGAAGGCCCAAGAGGACCACCAAGGGGTGGACCCCAAGGTGGCCAAAGCGGTCCTAGAGGTGGCCCAAGCGGTGGCCAACAGGAGAACAACTCTGAGGATAACACATCTGATGACACCGACTCTGAGTCCGAGTCTAACTCCGATGCCGAGTAAACTGTTTAATGAATTTTTATAAATTCTTTCCTTAAATAAATTATAACATTGACATTGCAATTTAAGTGTGTATTGGATCTGAAAGGGACTTACAGTTCTGTCACTGTCACTGCAAATTCTGTAGGTAATAAATAACTGGAATAAGTATTACAAACACCAACTGTTGGCCACATTCGCTGCTTCGCCGCTGAAGGATACAAAATGCTAATGAGAATACCTTAAAAAAAATTATGAAGCGTAAACAGTGTCAACGGAGCTGCGCGTAAATTGCACAAAGTGCACACACACACACTCTTGCACACTCTGAGAGAGGTCAGAACCCGACTGGGGACTATAGACGTTACGGCTGAATGCAGATTACAGATTGCACGCCGATATGCGAGAAGCCGCCAAGCTGAAAACCGGCCGGGAAAAAAAAATATAAAAAAATGAGAATAAAACGAATTCAGTTAACGCACGTCAAATAGAAAACCGTGAAAAGGGGTTGCAGGTGCTTGTTGCCAATGGCAAGTGGTTTGGCCAAGTAGGGAAAGGGGTGTAGGGTAGGGGGAAACGGCTTTTGTTTCAGCGTAGCCAAGCATAAAATTTGGTTAGTCCAACTCCAGTAGAGCACAGCGATACACAGTCTGCCCTGAGTCGAACAGGATGAGTCTAACTCATCCTCAAGAGCAACGCCAACTGGGCGCATAAAGTACTTTATTTAAATTGTATTATGTGCTGATTATTTGCAGCGATAAATTGTGCAGACCAATCTTTTTTGTAGTCTATGCAAATTAATCTTAAAACCACAACGCATATTTTACAAAGCAAACAATTGCATATGGCAAAATTAAAGCACTTTGAATAATTCAATTCATAAGCAATAAACTTTGTAGTTAAAACTAAACTACAAAACTTGATGTCTAATAATGTGAAAAGATCAACCTACTTCAGACAGCTAATTAACGGCTTTGTGGAGAAAATAAGTTAAGTCTATGAGAAACCTATTAATAAACACCGAGCTTCACTTATTGCTCTGACTGAGGTTAATAATAAACAGCACGAACCAATTGCCAGCAGCCAATTTGGGTTCATAGGTTAATCAACTCTATGCCAAAATTTTTGCTACCTTAAGAAATGGCTTAGACAATCACTAAGCACCTCGTAGTGTAAACGTGCTCAGCTGGTAGTCATAACACTCCCGAGTAGACCAGCCTCAAAGTGCACGCCCTGAACAAAAATAATAATGGCAATGGCAATTCAATTGGCATCAGCTGGGAACTTGTTTAAGTATCTACTTCATGTGGTCACGCTTTAAAAATATAACGAACAGCACACACACATTTACACCCATAAATACACCGATTCAGATACATTGAAAACAACTCTAATGCGAATTTTGAAAAATATATATATAAAAACCGCTTTTTTTGGAGTCTTTTTGTTTCGGGGGCAGCAGCACAACTGATGTGTAATAAAAAATAAAATATAAAAAAGAATAAAAGTCGTGGCAGTGGCTACGATAAGTACGTGTACACCTATAACACGCAGCCCGGCATATATATCATTATCACAGCAACGTGTTTTGCATTATAATCGAGGCAAGCCGACAGACTGCATGGCAGTTCCATTTGCTAATTTGTTATTTAAATTTTTAGTAACAATAGCCACAGACAAACTGCGTGTTGCTAATTAGTTGGCTTGAAAAGCCGGTCCACGTTATGTGCTTCTACTTGCTGCTCAACACGCCCAGAACTGTTGGCTCTAAGCTGCGTATGAGTAATATATGAGAATTATCCGACAGACTTCAAAACAGCTATTGTTTTGCGCTGTCTAACTGTCAACTATACGCTGTAATTGGCTGCCACCTGACAAAAGACAAAATCAAATAAAAATATAAAAGAATAATAGAAAAATAAAGAATGAAAGATCAAAACAATTGCAGGTGTTGCTAGTGTTGTAATTGGGCAATAAATGTGCGGCTAATGGCGCGTTGTGTCGCGCATATATCATAAGGTTAATCAAAAGGGGTTTCAACGATATCGGGGATACCGTTTCGAGGTGTCAGTCGATAAAATAATAGATCTAATCACAATCGAATCGTGTTGTATTGTGCTTCATAAAATATTAACTGTTTGGATTTTAATGATGATACATTGCTATGTTTTGTACCTCTTGAGTCTGACTACCCTTTTCGTGTTTGAGTACAATTTATGTTATTCCAAAAAGTCAAATCAAAACACCCATCCATCAAGCACGTTTGGCTAATGAATGTTAGTTAAATAAACAAACTCGAGTGTATACATATCATCTGGTGTTTGTATCGTTAATACAGCAATTTGATCAACTTTAAGGAACTTGTTTGCTATACACTCAAATCAATGCTAATTTATCTAACGAGTTTGAAAAGATACATGTTTGTTTATGGTTGAAGAAATGAAAGGAACAGTTCCAGTTTGCCAATTATAAATAATAAAATGAATCAATATTTAAATTTCATCAATTCCAATTTACAAGCTTTATTCGATTTCAGTTGTTTTTACGAAATTATACTTTAGATATTCGACTTCTTTCATCAAACAGTATGAGAAATAATAAGATACAGAGATAGTTTGGTAGATTGACAGAGAAAGAGGGCAAAGTATATTTAAAGTTATGGTTAGAAACAAAAAATAGTAACTAATTTACATATATTTGGAGTGTTTCACTTATATAATACATACATACTTATGTTTTACATAGACTTTACATTTTTAGACATACATATACATCATATATAGGTATATCATAGAGCGTACATATATCAGCCCGACTACATATACTTATCATCATCGCCAGATCATTTCATTTATTATTTTTCCTACAGCTTATTGTGAAATCTGCGCTCTCTTAACCAACTAAAAGACGAAGCAAATTAAAATGCTGAGTGAAAGCAGCTTACAAATTGTAAATATTGTTAAGATACAATACATACACATATGTAGAAGTTTATGTGTATGTATATATGGTTTTTGATTCTTTTTTATTAATTTGTGAGGGGCTAATTTAGGAATGTTTTGAGTTGCTTAAAATTCAATTTGTTTTTTGCTACGACGCATATATATATATATATATACTTTAATGTAGAAGAAAAAGCAGCCATGGGACAAGTATAAAAAATATTAACTTTTGTTCGCTTCCTACATCCATTGAATCATCAGCCACCCACACAGATAGCTCTCCTGTCATTCTATATATCTATTCTATGTCTGTCTGTCTGTCTATCATTCTGGTTCGGTGTGTGTATGCTCTCAAAGACGGGTACAACAGGTACAACAACAACAATTAAACGCTATGCTAATTGGGAGACCCTTTTGCCTCAGACCTCCATAGGCCCGATCAATCCCATCTACAGGTTTAATATATTTAAGATTAGCGTTATCATAAGAGCTGCAACTCCTGCTGTTGTTGTTGTTGTTGCTCCTCCAGTCACCGCAAAGCCAGCGAGAGCTGTGTCCTTAGAAGACATATTCTCTGGCGGTTCGTGTGAGTTAACCTCGTTCTGTGCGGTCGAATCATTTAATGTTTTCTCCAGCGAATCAGGTCCAGAGTGCTTAACACCCACATGTTCCATACGCACCAGCGGTGGTTCATGTATGGGTGTGGGTTCATTAGTGCTGGTGGTTGTGGCATGTGTCGTTGTTGATGTTGTCGATGTTGTGGTTGTTGTTGGCACCATCGTACCATTTTCAATCCAGTAAACGGGACTGAACTCCATCTTCACATCGTTCAAGTAGCCCTTGCGAACCTGTAAACGGAATTTAATAATTATTTTGGTAACTTAAACAGAAACTTCATATAGTTTACCTCTGATGTAATGTTCCTTGAGACGCTTTCGCTGTCGTAGTAGAAAGCAGACAATTTGGCGGTGTAGGGAGCATCGAGGATCACATAGTTGCCACGCAGCGTCACATTGATGGCTGTGCCTGGCCAGAGTTTCGAATAGACAGCTTTGTTTTCATGATGTTTCTTTACGTGCTTCATGGCCCAGTTGATTTCCGCCGGTTGGACCACATTCTTCTCATAGATCTTGGTTGGCAAACCTTTGGCTACGCCCTCATGGGCGCCCCAATACTGCTGATAATCGAAACTGTAGCTCATCACCATCTCCATGGTATCGTAGGTATCTCCGGTGTTTTCCAGTCTACCAGTAGCTGCAAAAAAACCATATTTGTTAGTGAAAGCTACAGGATTAAATAGTTGAGACCTCACCCAGTTCGGTTGAGTTTGTTTGCTTATTGGTGCGAATGCGATCCAGCTTGATGTCTCGCAGTTCATAGCGGAAGGGTTCTGTCTCGATCAGCAGCTCACCTTCGTCGTAGTACTTCTCCTGCAAGCCCTCAAATACCTTGATCTTGCCCAGACCCACAGCCTCAAGACGTCCCAGATTATAGTCCGCTCCTCTGTGAGTTTCAATGCCTTCAGCGTTCTTTTCATGACGCGCCCGATGGCGTCCAATGTAGGATTCGTCAGCAATGCGAATGGCGCCCACTGGTACGCCTACATTGAATTTCCTCCAGGGTTTCCATGCAATCTTGCCCAGATGTCCCTTATTCATTAGCACATCAAAGTTATCATTGGTTTTGCGCTTTGACAAAGCTGCCACACACACATGCTTCTGTTGCACCTTCTCGGTGTGCCCCGAGGTGGGCATACCATCGATGGTGACACGGCAGACATAGATCGGATAATGCTCCTCCTCCGATATGTACTTGCCACCCTCCACGGCATACTGCATCTGGCTAGGATCCCTTGGATCGTAGGTCTCCCAGACCAAAGTGCTCGATGTGACAGGCTGTCCCAGCTGCGTCGAGGCATTTTTATACGTTAGTACAGGGTGCACATGTCCTGCAATGGGTGTGATCAACTGCAGCACTGCCAGTAGACAGCCAAAGGTTGTGAGCTGCAAACTGCGACTCATTCTGTTGATTGTACTTCGTGTGGTTTGATATTCAGCTCTGCTCATTATATGTTGTGCCCACTGTTAGTTGAGAAAAGTTCTGCAAAAAATAAAAATCATGTTTTAAAACAAAGTAATAAAAGCGATAACAGTTTCTCTAGTTTTGTTTACAAACTTCCCCTTTCAATGCCAGAAACTTTCTCCTACTCTGCTCATCACCCAAACAGTATTGATTTATGCGGCAGAATATCCTAACTTAACATCCTTAATAGACTGTCCACAACGGCTGACAAGGCTTTTGGCTCACAACGATACAAGCGGCAAACAGTAAAACCACACACATCACAAAAGTGGCAGCTCCTCCCATTTCTGACACCAAAATCAGACCTCAACCGAGTTAAGACCAAGGCGGAAGTTCGCTTGGAATCACAAACATTTGTGGGAAGGGACCATTAAAAGCTTAAATGGGATAAACAATGGCTGGCAAAAATGTAACGTGGGCGTGGAAACATTTTACAGCAACTTATTTGCTTGCTCAGTGAGTTGACCACGTCCGGCAGACATCTCTCCGATCATTAGACGCGTCAATGTCAGCAGCAGCCAAGGAGGCGAAAGCAGACAGGAGACAAAGTCACAGACACGTCCACTTCAGACCTGGGACTAGGGAATACATGAGTCGAAACATTGTTGGGCTCGCCATGGGAGTTCGAGCTGTTCGACCAATAAATTTGTCGCTTGTTTGCGCAACTTCATCGCTGCTGACACATGGAAACAATGTTGGGTAAGTCTGCTAAAATAGCAAATACCCTGTTTGAAGGGGACTGAAATATGAAATCTGTTAAAATAATTAAATAGAGACGCAGAATTTAGAGCGACGATAAGCCATAAATAAAATTGTTTTCTGCTGGAAAACACTGAAATTTTAATTAAATAATTAAACTCAAATTTCAGAAAAACTCATTGAAGCTCTAATGAAATTACAAGAGTGTCAAAATTTCGAATAACACAATTTCGTAGCCACATTATACCCCCTAAAGTGTAACCTAACAGACAATGACAAATCCCCTGGCACAAAGCTGCTGCCGTTGTAATATCAAAAGGCTTCTCTTTATCAAACTTTTTATCGATACAGGGTATAGAAAAATGCGGTACCGGAAGTTAACACGACGCCATGTTTATTCATTAGCAGCCATTGTGAATGGAACACTAGCTTGTATCCTGCCAGTGTCCACCAGAGTTCCGTCTATGCTCTGTCTTCTTCCCGCCTCGTTCTTGACACTCTTCATTGTATTTTCAAGTTGGCTTTCTCTTCCAGGCAATGTCTAACCTTAGCGCTTGACCTTAGGTGTGTTGTTTGTATCACTCCTTTGTATAATCTTCCCCCTCTCCAACTCTTACCCAATGCTCACACACATAGTGTCCGTTAGCCGCTGTCTGCAACGGATATGAGATGATAAGGTTACATGCAACATCATTTGTTTGCCTGACAAATGATGTGTTATTGTGATAGTGTGTGTTTCGGTCGGGGCATGCAACTTTCAAGTGGCTCCGAAAAGGGGCGTTGAGTTCAAGTGACGTGAGTCAAAATTTAAATAATTCACAGCTTGAATTCTTGAGTATGTAGTTGAGATGTGACTGCAATGACTGCTGCAGCGAGTGATGGATGAGCAAGCTGCTACTGAAGACCAGTAAGGATTACAAGCGATTAGAAGATGGATTTCGGAGGTAGAACATTAATACGCATTGGGTGCAATTTGTAAGATTATCTTATAAAGCCTGTGAAATTTATTTAAAATTACTTTAAGATGTTTGTTTCAATTACAGCGCATTTAAAGCACATTAAACACTTAATGTAAATAAACTACTTCAATTTTAATATGATTTAATTTTAATAATTTAAATTTTTACAAAATTTAAGCACTTAAGGAGACCCAAAAGTCACAACTAAGTGCAGTCAAAACTAAAAGACACTTGCTTGATGAGCTTTAAGATAAATGTTAGTCATACCCGTACTCGAGACAGTGTGCAACCATAAGATACACTCGAACACACACTTTGCAACTCGTTACTTAATGCGCTCAACTATGACGCACGACTGAAAAGCGACCGAATAAGAAGTATTCTTAAGCGGAAGTAACTGTCATAAAAGGCACAGCTACACTGGGTAAATAGGGAGGTCGCAGTTACAACTGTAAAGGAAATAACAAGACCATAAATTGACCTCTGCTAACCGCATAGTTGGCCCCCTTTTTGCGCAGGGCAATAAATAAAGGCTAAAAATAGCTATAAGTAAATTAAGTAAGTAATGCAAGCCTTGAAATTTACTCGCATACTTGCAACATTGTTGCAGCATTCAAGTCTCAGCACGTTGCATATAATGACCCAAAGTGTAGAGACTGAATTCAATTGAGCTTGCTGTGCGGCTGGGAAAAACTCCGGTGAAAGTTCATGTTGCCTTCTATTAAAGGGAATAAAATAAAATTGTTGCAACTTTGCAACTTTATTTAGGGAAGGAGCAGTGAAGGGAAGGGAAACAAGCAGCAGGTTGCATACATTTGGTTTTGGGTTCATTTAGATTTACGAGTCTTGTTGAAAGGTCTGCGGGTGCATACCTACAGAGCAAGGAGGGAGTGGAAGAGGAAGAAGAGAGGCAAAGGCACTGCGCCACTTTAATTGGATTTTATTGAACTTTGACTCTGACCCTCATTGCTGCAGCAACCGCAACAAGTTGCTGTGCGGTTGCTGTGCTTGTTGCTGCTGCTGATCGGACTGTGGCGATAGGCGAGCATGTTGCATGTGCAACATATTGAATTATGATCCGTTAGTTTCCTCTCGCTTTTCATTATGAGGGTGACCCGCGCTTCAATCAACGCAATTTGCCACTGTACAAAGGTTTATGGCATTGACACCACACTTGATTTCACACTTCAGAGCTGAGAATTATTTGAATTTAGTCTTTTTTTTATTCACTTCACTCTCAGCTAAAGTGGCAGAGTTCAGTGCACTTACAGAATCGCTTGATTACATCGTAAACAAAAATTAATTAGAAAGTCATTAAGAGCCATTTGCCCCAAACCCAAAGCGAACTGAGTTCTCTGAGTCGTCTGTACGTGCTGACGTCTGTCTTTGGGCGTGGGAATATGCCAAAAGATAAAGCACAAAAAATATATATGTAGTTTAGAAGTACATTTATGTAAGTACATTTATGTATTTGTAATGGAAAGAGAGAAACACAAAACAGTTTGTAACTCGCTCTCAGATTTACGGCAGATAATTGATGTAAAGTGAAAAGTTGTCTGTTAAATTCAATTACTATTCAGAGTTTTCTATGGAAATCTTCGAGTGTGCAGTAGTTGAAGCTTTTTGGGTTGTTGGGTTTCACGATTGCTGATTTGATTAAGCAATAAATCAGAGTATTCCATAGACAATAAATGCTGAAGGGTCACCAGGTTGATTTTCTAAACTCGAATGGAAATTCAATTTCCATTTGCATTGACAGTTTAATTAGATTTATTCGTGCAAACAAAATAACTACAAATGGTTGCAAATCTCTGATTAGATTTAATTAAAAATGTGAAAATCAATAAGTATCTCAACTATTTTATCGCACTGTGTACATTGCTCAGGTCTAATTAAATATGTACAGTAGTTGCATGTGTACAGGTTGAGCAATAACAAATGAAATTTAACTGAATAAAATGAATATTTACACAACTGTTCGAGCTGCGCTTTCAAGTCAAACCGATTGAGTAATTGTTAAATTGATCCAGTTGCAAAACTCGCTGCTGTACGTTGGCCAGATCTATTCCATATTACATTCGATATTTGTAATTATAGCTGAAAGTAATTTGTATCCGCAGTCCATGCCTGATAAATGGTCAGTTTTTTCAATTTTCAATCGATTACTTAATTGATAGTCCAGCGCGGAATTTCCTTTTTTTTTTTGTGTATTTTCACAGCTGGTTTTTCCCTCCTGTTTCCTCAATTATAGTAAAGCTACGACCCGATCGTGTCATAATTTAGCTTGTTCGTAAATTAAGTTGTTTGTGCGCCATGACAACAACATTTGCTGCTGTGCTGATCATCTTTGCGAGCATCGAACTGTGGGTGGCAACTGCAGCTCAAAGTTCGCCATGGGTTGGGCTGAGTTGCATCAGCAACAATTAAATACAATGTAATTACCACTTTTTGTCATAAGGAGCCCCGAGGCAAACCAGTTCAATCTTTAGACTAGTAATTATACTTTAAGACCAATAAATATTGGCAGTATTAGTTTGTCTAAATGTTTGTCCGCTTCTAACGTTTGTTAATAGTTCAGTGCATGACGTCATATTGGGGCGTGGTCTAGGCCGGGTATCCCATAGTCGAAATCTCTCATCTAGACTTTAAGTATTTATTTATAATTACTCAACCGATTTACTGTGGTTGATAACAGGTGATGATGTTTTCGCCCACACTTAATGCTCACTGCTGCTACAGTGCACTGCTGTTACCCCTACTCTCCTACGCCTTTAGTCCAAATATAGTTATCGATTGTTTATGCAATAGTTGCTAAAAATCATTCCCCTTACATCAGCTTGAGGCAACGAACCGCTTTGCGGCATGTGCCGCACTTTTTCTCTGATGTTGTCTGTGGCAGGCGAAATCAAAGAGAAGTAAGAAAATTACAGCGTTTGCTTTTGCTTGTTGCTCTTTTGGCTCAAACAGTTGTTAACTTAATTAAAGTGCACGATGCAATGGTAACAAGAGATAAGCAGCAAAACAGCGAGTGGTCTAAGCCAAGTGGACTCAATATACCCTACAACTTCAGGTAGAAAATCTCAGGTGTTTGAATAGTTCAGTAATAAAACTTTTAATTAAATTTGAATGATGTTAAGACATTTAGTCTTCATTGTTCCCCTTTTTTTTGTTTGTCTTGTAACTCTTGACCCAAAACTGTCCCTTTCTCGACGTCATCTACAATTATGCTTATTTCATATGCTTTCATAATAATAAATTCAAATAATTTATTTACCTTTCATTATTCTTTTGCCTTTCATTTTTTAACAAAATATTTTTGTACATATGTCACGACTTCTTTACTTTTTTTGTGTGTCTTGTTTGTTTTCTAATTTTTGAGAAATTTTTAACTTTGTCAACTTTGATTTACTCTCGTCTTTTGTTGGTCACCGCAGAGCAACGCAAGTGTTTGCGTAGCTGAGCTGCTGCCTCAACTGGCAAACAATTTAACGCTCTACACCCCCTTCTGCCCACCACTGTTTTACAGTAGCGTCCATTTGCATGTGCATCTATTGGTGTTGCATCAATTAAGGCGTCTGGAACACACTCTGTGGCGTACTCGTTAGCAACAGATTGGACCAGTAGCAGCCCCATTAAAACGATTGCAGTTTGCACGTGACAATGGACCCTTGTCCCCCTCCCCTCCCTTTCCATTCTGAAGGTACGTACTGCTCCACTGTGCACTGTTGGTCATCTGTCTGGGTTTGTTGGCAAAACGTTTTCGCTACACTCAATTAATTTAATGGATCAATCGATCGCTTTGTTTGATGACAAGCGGTAGTTGGAGGATTGCTCTTTGTGGACAGAGGGGGTGGAGAAAAGGAGGCGTCTTGGCCATTAAATTAACGAGTTGGGGGCTAATTTGGAATGCCGTTGTGGGCTTTTGTATTACCGATGGCATTCCATTAATTACCACCTGAGGTGTTGCTGCCAGAGTTAAATTCAATTGAAATTGAAGCAATCTTAAATTAGTTTCAACTCAAACTAAATATTAGTATGAAATTGATTTTTTCTGCATATTTATAAGCCAATTAGTTTTTTTAGTCATCCAGTTTTCCATTTTCTATGCAAATTTTCAAGTTTTTAAATTGATTTTAAAACCATATACGAACTGGCTTCCTGTGGCTCATGGAAAAAACCGTCGACTCACTCAAAAAGCAGCTTAATAATTTATACAGATTTGAAGATTTAAAGAGACAAGCGAAGCATTGGGCAACATTTAATTAAAATTAAATTAGACAAACAAATGAGCAGCTAATTAATTAATTCGTAATGCCCAATAAATTTGTCATCAATTTCAATACGAAATTAAATAAACAAATATGTATAAAAAATGCATTTCAAGCCCAGCACCAAAAAATTAATATATAAGTAGTAAAACGACACGCAAGCGTTTCTTAATTTATTTGTAATTCCATTTTCTGCGCTTTATAAAATAAAACTCACAGAAAATGTGCGCAATTAAATATTTAAATTGTTTTTTCTATAGACGGCATCTTTTTGAAGCTTTTGCCGTGCATGTTTCACATTAGCCGCACAACTGGAATTCACTTGAAGGTTAACAAATGTTTCAATTAAATATTAAATGAACAAAATATTACGCACAGCGGAAATAGATGGAAATTTATGAAAAAATTGAATCGAATTTAATGCAAAAGTTCGTCATATTTAGTGTTTAAAGTATCTATAGTATTAAATTTAAACATTCCACCTTATTATCCAAATATTCACGTGCAAATCTACAAAACTTTTTGCTGTCAGCAGCAGCAGACGTGACTTGAAATGTCCTGTCAAAATTTCAATAAACAATGGAACAAGCAAATGACAGTTCTATTAATATTGCAGCATAGCTAAAAATACATGAAAATACTTTAAAATTTAAAGTTTATGCTTGAATCGTTGCTATTTGTGTCAATAGAATTGATTGATTTAATTTTTATTTTATGTACATTTAAATTTAAAGTCAAATGGAAAGTAACATAGAACCGAAAGCTGAGCCAACTGATAGCAAAGCGAAATCAGCTCCAGACGAACAGAAGCGCTTGGAACCAGAAAAGCCAAGGAGATTTTCCGAAGAAGATGATTCATTAAGTTCTGATTCAAATCGTGAGACTAACGTTCATCGTAATGTTAAAACGAGTAAGTTTAAACCACATTTTTGATCAAATTGAAGTACTAGTTCAATATTGTCTGCAGCTGAGAATCAACGTGCTGGAATTTGGGAAAATGTTTTTATATTCTTGTCGTACTTATTAGCGTTAATCTTTTTCCCCATATCGATATTTATGTGCTTTGTGGTGCTCCAAGAGTATCAACGAGCTGTGGTCTTGCGTTTGGGTCGCTTGAGACCAGGTGGACCAAAGGGTCCCGGCCTTATATTTATCGTACCCTGCGTTGATCAATACCAAAAGGTGGACTTAAGAACGACTTCGTTAGACGTTCCACCACAGGATATACTCACAAAGGACTCGGTGACCGTTAGCGTCGATGCTGTGGTCTACTATAGAGTCAACAATCCCGTGGATGTTGTGCTGCAAGTGATAGATCCCGCAATATGCTGCAAACTGTTGGCCATGACAACGTTACGCAATGTCACCGGATTGTATATGCTCATTGAACTGGTTTCAGCAAAGAAAGCCCTGTCCAAGAAAATCAAGAATATGCTCGACGCAACCGGAGCTACAGACACTTGGGGCATTCGCGTCGAACGAGTGGAAATGTAAGTTTTGGATTTGTAATTGGTATGACTTGGATATTAATCAGTTTTGGTTGTAGCACCGATATTCTCATGCCGGAATCCCTGCAGCGAGCCATGGCTGTAGAGCAGGAGGCGAGACGTGAGGCAATGGCGAAAGTAGCAGCGGCAAACGGCGAAAGAGATGCGGTCAAGGCACTAAAAGAAGCCGCCGATATTATGGAATCAAATCCCATAGCACTACAGGTGATCTAACATTTATTCTCATCAATATTTTCTTGAAATTTTATATTTTTTACTTAACAGCTGCGCTATCTGCAGACTCTGAACACAATCTGCAATGATCAGACTGAAGCTATAGTCTTTCCACTGCCCATTGACATACTATCGAAGCTAGTGAAATAATCCAATTAAATCTAATGTGTAGTGCTGTAAATCTCATTGCTTTTAAATCAAATTTAAATAAAAATCCAAACGGTTTTTTATGGTAAATTAAATTGAAATGCTCTTGAAATTGATTAGGAATTCAAAACCTATAAACCATATAACATATGCTTCTCTTACTTGCATCATTAAAATCAATTAAATCTGTTGTAATACGTATAACAATTAATCTTGAATATCCAAATGAACACTCGTTGCGATGTCGAAAAGAATTTCAGTTGATTGACACAAAAGATAATTACCACAAGGGGTAAGAGGCAACGGGAACACAATGCAACAGCTAAAGGGGAACTCATGTGGCAACATTCTGCAAACGACCAAGACTTAAAAATCATAGGGAGTTCTTGAACTCTTATGCACTTATAGCACACTTGTATGTATCGCACATTTCATTATAATGGCATTTAAATTATTCACAAATAAAAATGGCAAAGGCACTTGGAAACCATTCAGTAAATTAATTAAGTTCAATAATTCAATAGGGTATTTTCTATTAAAAGCAATTTAAGATAACACTCTGTTTCTTTTAATTTGCTTTTCTCTTTTCTTTTTGTTACTATAACAAGTCTCTTCTCTTTTTTGTTTTTATTATATTTTTATATCGAATACATTGACCCCACTTTGCGGCAAAACTGCGGCGACTGCGCAGTTAACCAACAGAATTGGTCATGGGCCGTTTGAGTTTCAGATCTCCAGTTTGCCACATGTTTCAGCAAAGAGCTACGTCATCGTGGCACCAATAAAAAATAAAGCAACAAAAAACAGACTCACAACCGAAACCGGTATACTAAAACAAATTACAATAACGAACCACGTGCTCTTCCGAGTTTGCCGCCAAAACAAAAAGTTGAACTGGTTTTTGACGAGTAACGTAGTATCTGGAAACTTTAGAATTTTCATATAATTTAAGCGTTACGAACTGCACTTGCTAGTGCATACTACCCTTTTAGGGTAATAGTGTATTGCTTCGAAATTGTAGCTTTAGCATTCATTGCCATGTTTCAATTTGACTGCCTCATATAATTAATAGACAGCAGCGTTCTAAGCTCTGTTACAAACGTATCTCTATCTATGTATCTGTATCTATTTCTGTGTAGCTGAATATTTAATTTATGAGCACTGTTTTCAAGGTGATTGTGACGTAATGCCAAAAAGGCCTCAATTGTATTGCGTTTCACTCCGTACTTATTCAAAGTTAATCAATTTTCAGATTTATCTCATTGCTGTCAGCTTGTCGTAGATACTTTTTGTAATTTGTTTCTATTTTTTTGTGTATTGCTTACGTTTTGTGTGTACATATGAGTATCTAAATTAAAGAATCACAATCAAAATCGCATATGTCAGCATTCAAAAACATAATACATAACACAAATCACTTTGGCAGCTTGCAAAGCCAAGCTGAATATGAAACGTTGCTACAAACTTGTAGATCTGGAGAGATTAAATGGCTACACTTAGAGAAAACAAAGAAATTGACTACTTTAAGCTGTACTATGTATTACCAGAAGTCGAAGTTATTCTAAAGTATTGTTAATGTTATCTTTTTTATAGAAAACAATACATAAATTCTCATTATATAAGCAAAGACTTCCTCATCTTTTTGTTTGAGTGTATACTATTGTTCTCAGCTTCCAACGGTTTTCTTAAAACATTTTTTAGCGTGATCGTTTGCCATTACTTTCAAAAGCAGGCAACACGTCACACAGCTCAATCAGACTTTAAACGATTAAGTTTCTTTAATGGTATCAGCTAGCGTTTATTTTGCAGTTTGCTATTTTAATGCTATTAAATGTTTGTGATAAGAATAATGTGTTTCTTGAAGAAATTTTTTTATTTTAAATACAAATTATAAAATCTTATGACTGTAATCTCCTATATTTTCAAGATAGCACTCTCTAAACTTTTTCTTAGACTTCATTAAGAGTGCACATAACCAGAAAACCACATAAAACTTTCAAGTTCTCTTCAACATTTTTAATGCAAACGCAACACACACACACACACAGATGTTGGTTTAAATTACACACCACACGAGGAACACAACGAGTGTTGCTGATTGCAACTTTAAACTAAGTGCGAGTACTTAGAAAGATGCAGCTTGTATGTTTTATATGTTGAATGCATGATAAATCATTACTGTGGTTGCTTGTTGCTGATGTTGTTGTTGTTGGCCAGGTTAAGCTAACTGTACATCAAAGTTATGGTTAAAACTGCAGTCGAGGGTTGTCTGCCGACTGCCGGTCATGCGATGATGACAGCCGACTCCATTAGCACCTCATTGACAGGCGAGGCATCTAGTTACGCACCGCTGCCAAGTTGCCAGTTGATTGGGGGTAGAGTTGAGAGGAGGGGAAAGTGGCCTGGCTTTAAATATCACATTGAAACTAGATTACACATTGATGATGTGCTCCAGTAAATGCTGTAGCTGTTCACATATCGCGTGCCATACATATTATGTATCTTTAAGATACAATTATGCATGTTTCTAGTGTGTTGCCTTCATGGCCTGTAAGCAGAACCTTGTTGTTGTTGCTCCAGCACAAACAAACATCCGTCTCATAAGATTCAAGTGTTTGTTTTATCTTTCAATGACGACATTTGACAGGCCATCAATAGACAGCATCCACATCACGCATACGCCATGTTAGCGTCTACATCAAATGATTTTGGTAAACATTATAGCCGCAAAGTGGATAATACATCATCAGCTCGATATGGAAGTGCTTCAAAATTCATTTCTAAATTTCCACCAGCAAACAAATGATCATCATCGTCAATAATTATGAGTACTCGTGTTTTTCCGTTTGACACCCAGTTAAGATATGTTGACAAAGCTCTCCGAGGCCCCACACTCGTTGATGGCTCTGAAGTATTAACTCAACTCTTTTGACAGTCCAAGCCGCCTCGACAAATTGCTAAAAAATTAACCGCCTTCAGCTAAACTTGACACATTTGTCATTTGATCCTTGGGTCGAGCAAGGACTCTCCCCAAAAAGGGCTTTAAACTGCGACGTAATTAACTGGCAATTTGCATTTTAACAAAGCTGTTAAAACCGGCATATACCCTGTAATAACAGTGTTCTATAGAATGGAGTGTTGTCTATTACAGCAGGTACTTAAACTTGTAAGCTGTGCAACGCATTAATGGGTATTTTTTTGTCCATCACTTGCGTTTTTCTTATGCGCTTGCGACATTTTTTGCCTTTTGAAAGGCCGCTTTGTTTACACATTTTGCAGCGACTTTGTATAACTTTTCGAATGGCAATTGTTAGCTGTTTACATTGTCTAATTTGTTATTGTTCCCCTTTTGGTCTTTGCATATTGTTTTTCCACCCTGTACGCAACGATTTCTTAAGCGCTTTTAGCCTAAGACATTGTCTGTTTTCCGGGTATTTAATATCCTAGCATTTTGGACACATGAACTGTGCCAGAGTATCTGTAGTTGGGGATTTAACAGTCGTGCAATTTGTTATAATAAAAGCATATTTCTATTTTTGTGTTCATGTGTGTATTGTCTACAAACTCGGCTGCAATTTGTTTTATGCGTTCAGTGTCACTTTCAATTTCTAGCAATTTAAATCGCGTTTTCAGTTATATATTAATTTTTTTTTTGCTGCTGCGTATCTGCCGAATGAGGTCAGCATCGGACGAGGGAACTTGACTCTATATCTATATCTAGTCTGGAGACATACGAGCAGCTATGCGTTTTATCAGCACAAAATGCCTAAAGGAATGAATTAGGTATGTCGAAATGACCATCAGAGAAACTGGACAACGCCTGATTGACCAGTTTCTTGGCGCCACGCACACAATCAGCATAAATTTCCACAAAAAAAGAATGCAAATTACTGGGAGTCTGTTGACGGAAATCGTATAAATAAGGCAACTTGCAGCACACCACTGTGCTCTTTGCTCAGTGGTAATTTATATTTAAATAGGAAAACGTATCTTTAAAGAAATGTCTGAAATTTGCAACACGCGTAACCAATTTAAAGCTATATATGTAAATTACCAAAGAACTTTAAGTAATCACTTTTAAAATGTTTTATAAATTACAATTCTCATTTATGTCCTATTACACAACACCATAAATTATGGTTCTGCAAGACTGATTAATTTAAAACTAAACTAAAAGGGTATCACATTTCACACAGTTGTAGTTCACTTTATATAATAGGCATTTATAATAACTATAATAAGCAAATACATGACTTCAAACTGAAAACTAGCACATCACATGCAATACAGAAAACAATGGATTGGAATGATAATGATGCCAATGACGCAAAATGAAAAACTGGAAAATCATTTTATGCAATTGAAAAACTGGAATTAGCATGCAACAATTTAAAGATAATCAACCGAGCAGAAGGTAGACAGTAGAGGGGTTAAGAATGCGTTAAATAGTATAAGAAATGTGCTCAGCTAATGTTGCACATAATGGACGGCAGGTGGTGCTGCAGTTTCTGGCACGCCCCGATTAATTGGCGATGACATGCAAGCTGATTCCATTAGGAAAAATATGTATGTCAGCCAAGGCAATTATGTAATTGAGTTTAACAAATAGGGAAAAAGAGGGTAGAAAGAGGAATTCACAGTCAATGCATTTTCTAATTGAGGTTGAAAGCCAACAGGCCAGGAGCATATCCATGATCATCTCGTGATAACTTACTCAGTATCGATGTATCTTTGTATCAATATCTATGTGTGTCCACTCACACTTGACATTAAATGGAATTAAACGTTGCTCCAGATCTAAAGCCGATGACACCGTTTGACAACATTGACACGTATCTTGACAGCGTGCATCCCATAGATACGTAAATACATTATGTATCTCTATGCTCTCAGCGAGCACCTAATGGCCCAGAACTGCACCCAGTGGAGTGTGTGTGTGGGTTGTTGTTATGGCTTCGAGCCATTGTCTTAATGATGAGCTTGAGTGTGGGTGAACT
Source organism: Drosophila acutilabella (assembly GCA_035046005.1). NCBI lineage: Eukaryota > Metazoa > Arthropoda > Insecta > Diptera > Drosophilidae > Drosophila > Drosophila acutilabella. Next base: position 4,393,598 of record JAWNOK010000024.1, on the reverse strand, counting down.
TCAAAGCGCATGATATGTCGCATTAAACGCGATAAGCGACGTCGTAAGATTAAAGTGCGCCCTTCAAACTCTTGTTCCCTTATTATCAAATGCCACGCACTGTGGTTGCCACTGTGGCTGCTACTGTGCCACACTGAACAGTGGGTAAGTGGGTTAAGTAAGTGAAGTTGTTGAGTGCATATCCAATTACAGCTAAGAGAAAGAGGCATACGCGTTATAGATTTGATAAGAGAAACTAGTTTCTATCACTTAAGTTTGTAAAAACAATTTACTATTTATTTATGTTAATTCCTAGCGTACTTTATTGTTTACTATAAACAAGTGTTCTGTTAAAAACAACAACAAATCATTCAATTGTGTGTATTAACCTTGTCGCCAAATTCTTTCAATCCTCTTCCGAGACTGTCCCGAATTCATAAGCTTAACTCATTGGGATCGTAAATTTTATGTGTCCATCAAATTGCACAAAATTCGTGATATATGTATGCCCGAAATTCTGTATTTGTATGTGTGCAAATACATATATTTGTATAAAAACAGATTCCCGTAAATTTGTATAAATAAATGCAAAGCGTCGTCACATGAAAATTAATCACAGGCAGCAGCTGTCGACAATTTGGTGGTTCGTTTGGTTACCCTCACGTCCCTCTGTCCCCTGTCTCTGCGCAGGCATAGAGTCTGTCCACACAAGCCTGACTTTGGGCTATTTATTCAAGCAATTGGATTTATGTTCACGCGAGAAACAATAACAAATACAAATTGCTATAAATAAGAGCAATAAAAAGAGTAAACGCACAAAACATACAAAAATCTGCTGATGGGAAAAACGAAACAGAAAAGAAAAAAAAACAGAAAACAAAATGCAAAAACTGCAACTAAAAGTGCAAAAAGTGTTGGGCGACAAATAAACAAGCAAACAAGCAAATAAACTGAACAAGACAGACAACCGTTGGAGTGTGAACGAGACAGGAACACTCATAAAATCGCAGACAAGGTAAATAAAAGCGTTGCCTCTCACTTCCTCTCTCACCCATTCACTCCAACAAACGACCCCACCATCATCTAAAATAACAACAACCACAACGATAAGAGTCTCGTGTGATCTCAGCGCTTGGATAAGAAACGCTTGGGCTTTTGGCCCCAAAGCTCCGCTGTCTCCGTTAGCAACGCCAGTTTGACATGCACATGAAGTCGAAGCTGTAGTTCAAGGTGCGCCTACGAACTGTTAAGAGGCAGTTATGCGGGTACAGTGGAACCCGACTAACAGTACCAGCATTTGCTGCAAGCATTTCAAGTGCAAAGTGTGCACATTCCTGCGATATGCTTATCAAAGCAGCACAAACCAATCATAGTAATTGTTTGGAAATTCTTTTCTAAAGGAACTGTAGACTGTGGCAAATCTTTGGGCGCAGATATTGTTTGACCACAAGCGGTATATAAATATTATATTTAGAAACCGTCTTTACAAATGATTTAAACGTGTGCCAATTGAGTATAATAAAAATTCTATCTATTTTAATAACTGAAAGTATAGACTGAATGCTATTCTAACGCCTCTTAAGATACTACTTAGTGAAGCCGCACTGTACCAACTTACTTTCTTCCAGCGCAAAGCAATGACAATCACAAGTAGAAGGCATTTTGTATATGTGCATTGTAAATTGACAATGATTGCTCACAATTTGCTCAACACAAAACGCGACAGAAATGCAGAAACAGATGCAGATACAGATAGAAATGCAGATGCAGATACAGATATGTATACGTATATATAGAAATAACCGTTGTAGATACTGACAGTCAAGACTGACTTGTCTGTCTCATAATTCATGCTACTTAAGTTGTCGCACGGTCACAACTTTACACGCAAATAATCGCGAGAAATGGCAAAGAAACAAGAGAAAAACTGGATGAGAGAGGGAAGCAAAAGAGGGATACAAAGGCAGACAGTTCTTGATGATTCCCTGGCATCTACTCACTGAATTTACAAACAGCCTCAATGATTATTCAATTAAGATTGATGGTAATGAAGTTGTTTCAAACGCGTCGCTAATTGGCAAACCAAAATGATGTAAGTTCCAGCAAATAGTATAACTCTAAAGATGAAATATTTTTCGATACGCAGAGAAAACCACAATTATTTGTATCTAAATGTCTAAATATGGCACCGCAACTCAGGTGAGTAGTAGCATAAAAGGTGCGTTTGAAATTGATGGCATCAATTTGTGGCAGTTGATTGAGTCGTTTGTTGAGTTTACGTTTTAGGAATGCTTATCGAATCGACCTTATATAGGATTGGATTCCAGTATTCATAAATCGTCACTATGAAAGTTTTAGACCTTATGGAGTTATATACATTTACATACCAGTCGATTGTACACGCTGCAAATCCAATTAATCTGTGAATATAAAAGAGAAAAAACAGCCATTAATAATTGGTTAAATCAAAAACTTGCAATCAAAGAAAACACAAAAACGCCATTAGAGTCGAGAAGTCTACACAGAATTGGCTAAGAAAATACTTTTTTTGGGGCCTTTGTAAGCCCAAAGTTGAGCCGACATTATCGATGTTAATCTCACGAGCTTGATGCGATTATGAGTTACAAAATGGCGGAGGTGGACTGGACTTATAGTTGGTAGATGGTACTTTATAGTTATACCGTTAGGCCACGACTTTAGCCAGACTAATTGCATTGCTGTAGCTGTTGCAACAAGTCGCTACCTCTGTGTGGCATATGTGGCAGCAATGAATAAAATGAAACCCGTTTCAGTTTGCAGCGCGCGGTGGCAACTCGACCGCACAAAAGCAGCGACTGCACGTGGCTTTTGTGCCGGGCCAAGAGCCAAGAACCACGAACCATTAAAGGCCGCTAGAACAAAAGAAGCCGCCAGCAGGAAATTGGAGCTAACTGACGAAAAGCAGCAAAAGACGGATGGGTTGGACTGGAGAAAGGTTCGCGACTCGTTTCGTTGAGAGTTCCGAGTACTGAGATGTGAGCCAACAATAAGTATCTCTAATCGGATCAAGTCAGTAAACACAGAGACGCGACCAGACCAGAAGCCAATCATAATTGAAACCTAGAAATCAATTGGAAGTAACAATTACATTAGACATGGCTTTGATATTGGCATTGGAGCATTATAAGGTAGTATTCAATAAAATCAATTTGAGTTCAAGTATAAAACCCTATAATAAGTTTGTGATATCAATATTTACTAGTAAACAAAACCAATTGAAATTACTACGGTTAAAAGTAAGAATTACATGAAATACCCCTTATTAAAAATTAAATTATTTCACCAGTGTATAAATTATTTTTTGTGGGTCATTTCGGTCAGACTTTATGCTTATTACTGTGATTACTTTTAGTAATAAAACATGTAAATTTACTTAACAAGCATTACTAATAGAATTCTGAATTGTATACAGAAACATTTCAATAGAACAAAGAAGCTGTATTATTTGTTGCCTTTGTCAATATTCATAAAAACTTAAGCACGCCTTAATTTGATGAATATTTTTTTTCATTTGTTACTAATTAACGACTTGGGTCATAAAATGGCATTAAACATATTTGCTAATTAATTATGAAAGAGCCGAATGTCTCTTTTATGGCCAGTGTCCATAAAATTTTATAGGAGCAAAACCGCAAGGCCGTTAACCGTTACCGTTATGTTTTGCCACAAAGGTGGCTCAAAAACCAACGCCTTGGGAGCCCGTGTCAGCCATTAAGGCGTGAACTCTTCATAATTTGAGTGTTGAGTTGGTGTTCAACTAAATTGATTGACAAACAGGTGGCTAAGCAAGTCCTTTGAGGAATTTTACTCAAAGCATTGACGAGCCTAACACTACAGTAAAGCTTATATATAAAGGTATTCTCAAGAAGCCAGCTCAAGTGTTTTGTAATTACTTTATTGTTTGCGTAATTTGCTGTACACTATACTATGAAACTGTGTCTGGTTATTTGATTGCTTGGCGTCATACTTTTTGCTTGCACTGTGCTAAACGGAAGTTCATTATTAGGTTGCCCCCACAGTCAGCACACAACAAACAAACGGCATTTTAATTGAGCCAACACTTGTCTGTGTATGCATAGTCTTTGAGGGTATGTGTGTTCTTGCTATTTTGTGGTATTTATGCCAAACTGACCAAGAAGCTCTTGTCTCACTTGCCCCATTTAGAGTTATCTAGAAATGCCCGAAACATGAGCTCATATTGTACTACATATATGCCAATTGCACTTGCCCACTTAATTGTGGGCGTGGCACACTCTAAGCTATGCAAAACGACAAGATTTCAAGTGTGGATTAAGATTTGTTTGTGGTTGTGCTTGAGGTTATCGCATTGCTGATGCTCCATTCCAATTGTTGTGGTTATCTCATGAAAGCTCAAATCTGTGAAAAGACTTATGACAGTGAGCGTGGGTTGCTTTTAGCATTACCGGGTATGCATTGTAGTTGGCAGGAACACTTGGATGAAATTGAAAAGCTTAGGAATCTCAAACACTTGTCTTTAAAGTGCTGTAATCTCTTTACTTCAGGTTCAGGTGTTTAGAGTACCAACTGTGGTAACCTTTAATTTATTTACTAAAATGTTGAGTTGTTTCCAACAATTCAATTCGAAACTTCTGTTAAACATAAATTCAAATCAAAGTTCACTATTTTCTTTCGTATATTATGATTGACTTGTGGTTGCTACTTGTTACCAACCACAAATTTAATCAACTGCTTGACAGTCTGCCTTCAACCACATACATAAATCAATAACCCAGTGTGACCCACTACATTAGCCGCAGCTTAATAATAGGATTTGTGTCCTGGGCCATGTACAATTACGTACAGTTCTAAAGAAAAATAATGCCATAGAGCGCAACAATTGCTGGGCAACCACATGGAAAATTGCAGCAAGAAACTGTCTAGGCCTGAAGACTGTAGACTGTGGCATTGTAGACCACATTCAAGCAATTTTTGTTGTGGAACTTGGTATGTTTAATTTGCAAAGACTAGAAGTCTGCGTTCCAACAGAATTCAGTTTACAAGCTGCCCACATGTCAAGTGCCAGGTCAGCATAAAAAATAAATAGAAAAACAACAACATGACATGACAGGGACATGAACAGGAACAGCGACAAGGACAGGGATAGGGACATGAACAGGGAGGGGGGCATGACATGTGCCTGGCGCCAACATTGGTGTCTATTTTAGAAGTCGATTGCCATTCGCATTGCCAACGTTGCAACAATTCAAATTTCTAAGTGTCCGACTATTGATTTTGCTCCCGCATTGTGTTGTTTGCTGTTTCTGGCGTACATAAAGTTGATTTAGCTGAACATAAGTGAACCAATCAAGGGTCAGAGCGTTGCATGTTATCAGTTCTGTACTCAAATGCTATACACGCTTATCAGCAGCGGCAGCAGCTGCAAACATTTCGCATTCTTACGTCCACTTGGCCTCCACACCCAGACGAGCTCACCTTGGCCCTGGCCACAACTGGAACTCCTCTTTGCTAGGGTCGATGTAGCATTCATAAATCCCATTTGGTGGCAGCAATTGCAGTCGTCTGCGGTCTGGGCAAAATGCAATTCAGCATAAGAGAAAAAACTAAGGGACGGGGAGTGGGGTAGGAGCAGTATTCATGTTGGGGAGGCATATCGAATTCAGTGCCTCCGGGCTGAATTTGTGGGTGAGTCGCTTTGTACAAGTTGGCAACAGCTGTGCATACACACACCTTGATGTTGGATTTGCAATGGTCTCTGGGTCTGGGTCTGGTTATGGATTGTGAGTTTGGGTTCTTCGTTCCTTTTGTACACTTTAAATTTAGCGTGAACTTTGCAAAGCTTCTGCTGCCTCTTCTTCTTCGTCGTCATCTTGCTTTTCTTGCCTGGGCAGGACTTGTCGAAGGAAAGTGAAAAATCTGCTCAAGTTCATACATACATCTTTTGTATTATGACTTTTCGGATTTGCTGCTGCTGGAAATAATCGCAGTGCAGCAAGTTGAATGTGCCACAAAGTGGTGGAGTTACAATCAAAGTTGGGAATCGGGTGGGCCATAGAATTGGTAGCTGTGTGGGGTTTCTGCATAAGATAAAAACTCTTTATGGAACTTTAAAGTGGTAGCAGATGTATAACAATTGTAACTGCATACGCAATTTGTGTAAGATTTGCGGTTTGGAAAACCAAATTAAAGTTAACAGTAATTGTGGAAAGTTAGGCAAAGAAAAGTTTCTTAGAGAGCAACAGAAAATGGATTTAGCATTGTTAAAACAAATGAATTTTAAAGATTTTAAAATATATAAAATATGACGCGCTGAGAAAACGATTTCCGTTTACATTTGAACTTGTGATAAGCACAAAATACGTTTCAAAATTGATTTATAAGCTATTTGATTAGAATTTTGGTGAATAACAGCTTGGGGATTTCTGTGAAGTCAAGGATAACGTCATCATCCACTTTATACAATATACACATAACAGGCAATTATTTCCATTTGAGTTACGCTTCTACCAACTCGTAAAGCTAAACTGTTTACGCATCTTCAGAGCCAAGTTGATACACCAAAGGGGGCAGAAGGAGAAGTAGAACAAAAACAAAGGGTAGGAAGAACAACAGCAATAAGAATTTCAAAGGCACGTCAAACAACACTCAAGCACTCGAGAGTTAGAGAGTGTCGAGTATGTTAATTGCAGGAATGCAAACGATGTGACCTCCAGTGTACCACAAAGATCCAAAAAGGTTCCACGAAAAAAAAAAATTAACAGAGTGGGAAGCACACGCAAAGCCGCCCCCGAAAACGCAGCCAATAACCCAACGAGCATCATAATAATAATAAAAATAAAGTAAAAACAAAAGGCAATGTAGGTAATTTTCACAATTTATTACAAAGAATGAATTGAAAACGGAATAGAAGACAAAGGGCATTTGCGGGGTGGTTTTTATTAGCATGGCGCAGGACACTACGCCACAGGACACGGGACACAGGACAACCAAGAGCACACGAGCCTCGGAACGGTGTCGAGCGATTTCACGCAAAATAACAATTTCTGTCGCCGACTTTTGAGTGTAGAAATTAATTTTATGTGCCTGTTGTTTGTTTGTTTGTTTACAGTACGTGAAGTAATTGCTGACGGGCGCCGCTTGGGTTATCGCAACAGGATCAGAGCACTGCGTCCTGCGTGTGGTGACGCGTGCGGTTTTCCCATTGCTCTACGGATTCTTGCTGAAAATGGCGCCTGCGGTGCACAAATGTGTATCCTGGGAAATCGCTGCCAAAAAGTCAACAAACCAGCTGCTGTGAAACGAGCGACCTCTGATGATATTACTGGTTGACGACCACCCAGCTCAAATATTCAAACAACCTCTGGCATCCAAAATATCCAACTGTTTGCTTCATACACTTTTTTGGCACTTATTTGAAGCGGAAATTTCATAATTCCACCAGCAGCGGAAATGCAGCAAAGAAATGAAGAAATTAAATGCGATTCAGAAAGAAACGGAAGCTCCTCAATTGACTCTTTTAAAGAGTGTGCTTGAGTTCAATGGCTGAGGAAAATGGAAAATGAGCTAAGCAGATAAACGAAATTTTAAGTACTTTTAAAGAAAGATATTTCAAGAATTATTTAATTTACTGAACAAATTTTTTGCTGTTTATATAATATAATGTATTTATTTAATATATTTTTAAAGGGCCCTTATTGTAAATTAATATAATTAATACTTCCAGTTTTATTTTATTATATTGAAAAATTAATAAAATATAAAGCCATCACTTTAATAAAATTTACAGCGTTTCCCACAGAACAAACATACTTTGCACATTATATTGGACACCACTGTTGAGCTCTAAGCGACTTTCACTCAACGCAACTGAGAACGTGTGAAAGAACTCGGCGTAGAGAGGACTCTACCCCCACTCCCAAAAAAAGCGAATGGGCGAACAAAACAGAAACGTCGAAAGCAGCGAAATGCGCACAAAGCATAATAGAGAATGAAATAGAAAATAAATAATAAAATATAAGCGAATGCCGCATGCCACAAGCCGCGTTGCCAACCCCCGTGTCTCTATGCCACGATGAGCGGCTGAGAGGAGAGCACGTTGATGTGCCGCAGTTGCTCTAACCGTTGTTGTTGCTGTTGTCTGTCCAAAAAATAGAAGCAACGATTTCTGTGAGTGGCAACAAGCAAAACTGGAATGAGCCGGCAAAGTGATGGGGATGGGCGGGGAGAGGGATGCGGCAGCGAGCAGAGAGCAGCGAAAGGTATGGGAAGGAATGTGTAGATGCTGTAAGCGAGAGGCCAGACACCAAGCCGAAAAGCAGTGTAAACCACCCCTCGCAGGGCCAGGATGGCACAGCAAGGACAATGCCACCAAAAGTAGAAGTAGATGCAGCAAAAGCAGACGAAGAGCAGGATAATAAGGGCAGGGGAAGTGGAAAGCAGTCAGAGCAGCTGCTTCAACTTCTGCTGTCGCCAGTTGTTAGTTTGCTTGCAGGCATTTTTTGCGTACTTGTCTCGACGCGTCATCCTCGCTCGCCTGAATCCTGAATCTCCGTTAGAGGGCCAAGCTCACGCGCGCCCATTCCAATGCAGGTCCTGGAAACGAGCTCAAATAGAGTCGGAGAGAGACGGAAAACAGAAAGAGAGGGACATAGAGACAAAAGTGACTGTAAGACGATGCGTGATTCATTCTAAGGGATTTCGCTCTAGTTTGTGCGGCATCTAGATAAAGCAACAACCAGACAACAAAACAACAACAAGAACCCAACCGAGCCATTCCAAACCCAACCAAACTGAGGGCCAACTAATGAGGTTAGCAATGCGAGAAGCCAAAAAATATGCTTAGTCAACTGTCCTAATCTCAAGATTATTATTATCATCTTAAACTTTTTGCTCATTTCCTCGTTAATCATTTACCATAAAACAGAAACCTAAGGCGCAATTAAATATATATAAAAGATGAATTATATTTGTTCTCATGAATGTTTAAGCAGATATGAATAAGATTAAATTTTTAATGGAAAATTATTAGTTATCCTTAAAGACAGGAAAAGTTTATGCAGAAATGTACAGGGAAATTGGAATCCTAATCCTCACCTAGAACCTCATCTATGCTGTTTCCAAACAGCTCTACTTATAAGCTTTGAAATTTAATATCATTATTGAATTTCCTACTATTTTATAGCTATCGCAAGTGTCTCATCGTATGACTTGTAGAGCCATGACTAAATTGCTTTTTCCTCTAGTTTAGTTGCTGTTTTCTACGATGACGTCGACCTTTTTCATTTCCATCTAATTGAATAAATGCAAACCAATTTTGCACTGCTGCTGATAGAGAATCAGCATAGTTATGAGTAGTTCCACTTCGACAACGTGATGTCATCAATTTTCAAGATGTTTTATTATGGTAATATGGTCAAGACCTTGTGAACGGCCTCTTTCGTCATCATCAAATGAGTCACAAAATTGATTTTTTGCACTTGTATGATAAATAAATAGCAATATTCTGATGGTAGTTCAAGAAACTGTTGATATTATCCAAGTTTTATAGGGCAAATAGTAACTTACTTTCCTACATTTAATACCGTAGTTATAGGTTTATTGAAGAAATGACTGTGAACATAGTTCACTTAAGTAAAATTCTAATTTTATTCTGCTGCAAACTAGTAAACTATTTGGCCTAGTTTTATGCTACTGCTTATGTCTACTTCGCCCATTTGTCTTGACAAATTTCTGCAGCTAGTCATTAGGACTTTTGTACACAGACAACCCTTGTTATTCTACGCCCTTGGTTCGCCTGAAACCCATCAACGCCCTCGAGTTTGACCTTTGACAACTGAATGCGTGTCCTGACGTGTCTGACGTACATCAAATTAAACCATCGATTTGATTTTGAGCGACACACGATGCCAGGACATGCTGCTGTTGTCTACGAAGGTCCTTCAACCCATTAAACGAACTTAAATGCACATTTCCTTTGCGAGGGGGTGTTTGGCAAAAGCTGCGCAACTTGGCGCCACATTTAAAAGGCCATTAAACAAAAATAATGTCCGAAAAACAAGAGCTTCAACTTCAACCTACCACAAGTCGAACACTCGGCGACAGCGAAAGATACATAAACTAAAGATACACACAAACACACATGTAAATATATAGTCAATGTGTCTGTGTGTGTTTGTGTGTATGTGGGGCAGCGGAATCGCGTGCACGAGGCAATTAATTGAGCCCCAAATGAAATTTCATAATCAACGAGCGCAAAACTCAAAAAAAAACCAACGACAACAATCGCAACGCGAAATTTACGACTTTTTGGGCTCCTTCTTGGAGCCGACGTAGCCATAAAGTGAATGAAGCAGAAGAGAAAGAACTGAGAAGAGTTGGAACAATCCGACAATATTATAAAAGTTATGCGTGCAACAAGAGAAACGCGCTAGGCTTTGTGGAAAGTATGACTCACGGCTTGCCGGTGTCCTTCAGAAGGATTCAATCCTCCAATAGTACGAACAAACCATATAGTATGTATGTATGCTATTGTCTACCAACTTTGTTGCTGTGCCAACAATAAAACGAATTAACTCTGAACTTATTCATATGTTTTTTTCAGTTCGTTTCCTTCAACAAGAATTGTTCTTTATATATTTTTTTTGTTTACGTCCTCACTTGTTTGTTTTCATGCGGCTGTCCTTTAGCTCAGCTGTTTGCGTTTCACAAATAAGTTTCGTATCCTTGCCGCCCACGTTGTTCCCTATCACTTCCCGCTGACTGTTTAGCGCCAACTTTCCACCCACAAACAGCCCATTGGCGCCAATGTAATGCTATCCAAAACCAACTGCCAGTCAAACATGACGTGAAAATAAATAGAAACTACACCGATGGACTAAAGGACTACGCTAAAGCTTTGAAGGCGTTTATCTATTGAAAGTTACATTTCTGACAGGCCAAAAATATTATAGGAACTTAGGTGTATAAACCTACAATGCATATAAAGTTAATAGCAGTCAGCGCTATTTAATCGAAACGATAAACGACTACTCCTTATATTAAAAGACTTTTATCCTCTATTAATAATAAATCCACCTGTTTTTGCTTAAATTAAAGGCTAGATGGGTCACAAACTCGTTTCCTTTCTTTTAAGTTAACCTTTGTTTTTTGCCAATCAATTTCTCATTGCTGATTGATTATTGAACGCCCACGAATCAAGCTAGCCAAGCACACTACGGTCCAGACCCGCAGAACCCATCAACTTAAACCCGAAATCCGCTTATCGCTCGACCCAAAGCACTTAACTTTCGACCAGGGCTCAAAGCACACCAAAAACAAAAACAACAACTACAGAAATCATTTGCACTCTTCAAGCTGCTGGCGCCATTAAGTGTCCATTGTTTCGCCTTACAAAGAGAGAGGTACAGGGTAAGAGAACGGTACAAGTCAAAGAGCAAGAAAGAAAAATGAATGTCAAAAAGTGTTAGACGGTAAAGAAAGAAAAAACGAATAAAAATTAGAGCACAATTGGTAAGTAAATAAAGGTCGGTGGAAAAAAAAAGCAAAACGAAAACAACCGAAAAAAAAACAAGTTTCCCAACAAAGCTCCAAAAAAGAACGACTGCCAAAAAAGAACTGAGTTCGTTGAACAACAGGGTGTTCGAATTCTTGGAGACCTTATCAAATAACATGACCAAAATGTGCGTGGCAAATGCCAAAAATCAACTTTTATTGCTTTCTCTTAGTTTCTAGTTCAGCTCAAAAGTTGCTATGACTTTGAAACGCTTTTTGCTGCTACTGATAGCCAAGAATGTTTTGCTAGAGGGTCTGAGTGAGAACCTTTCTCTTTTTTGGGAGTAAGCAACCCCTAAAATTTGGCTGGCTAACTGGTAGCTCCAAAAACTAAATCGAATTCACACAGTGCATTCAACTTTAATATCAATAAAAATCGATTTGGCCTCCAACACGGAAGCACTTTGCTCACTAACTGCTGGGGATACCTCACCATAAGTACTACTACTCCACCCTTCCTCCACACCCTCTTAACTACCGGATCCCTTCCCGGCATGCTTATTAGGTCGAACGTGCCTTGTCACGAGCCGCACTAGGCAAATTGTCTGTGCCCGGTTTCCGGCCTTTTTCCTTAGCCTGGCCTAATATCAAGTGTTCCACACTGCGAGGAAAAGGACAACCAATTTTCCCTCCCATTCCCTAGTCCTAGCCTACCTCCCCCTGTTCACTTGAGCTAACTGTTTTCTGGTTATTTGATGGCGCAATAAAAGCCTTTGATTATGATGTCCTCGTATTCCTTTGAGAGTCGCTACTTTCCATGTACTCCATGCGGGGGAGTTTCCTGTTTTTTGCCTCCAACTTCAAACCTTTTTTTTTATTTTTTGGAGTTTCTGCACGTGTTGTTTTTGTTGTTGTTGTACAGTCTGGCGCTTGTCTGGTGTTTCATTATTTACAGCCTCCCAGCGGTGTGGCGTTTTGGTGGTTTGCTGTTTTTGGAAATTACAGAATATCGTATGGTTGTATCTCTGTAGCTGCCCGCATTTTTGCAGTATAATTTATGTGAGTTTTATTTCTTTCTGCTTTGTTTCTTGGTTTGCTCCTTAGAGGAGCCAAGCACTTAGGAGTCACTGCTGTGACCAGAGATTTTAAGGGCGCATTAAAAATTCATTAGCTTGAAACTTTGAAGCTTTAATGCAATTTGGTTAATAAAAAAAAACCGAAAACTCAAAAAATTCTGACTTAACAATAAATTCTACATTCCATACGCTATACACACAATAAAATTTAATAATTTACTCACCAGCAGAAGATTTGTTTAATGTTGTAGTTGTAAATGCAGGTTTATTTTTATTGTTTCTTTCTTATTTTGCATTAGAATTACCGTGCTAAAAAAGAACAACAATTAGATTAAAATAACACAAAACTTTATTATATTCACGCGTCATTTCGAACTAAATTTGCAAATCAAAACGCGTTAGCAATTCAATAAAATGCGAATCGAAGAGGAGATAAAACGAGCACAATTTGAGCAACAACGCATTTGGCCTTGGTTTCTGGATTAAATGGGTGGGGATTGGAGTGCAGTGGGAGGGGGCTGGGTCTTGGGCGATGGCAACATCTCTCCCAGTGCTCAAGGACTTGTCCCGGCTACAAGTGCAGTGCGTAATAAATGAATAAACAGTCCCCGTTCTAATTTCACTCACACATATACACACATATAAAGCTCAGCCTCTCTCACACACATACACACACAGAGAACATAAAGTAGCGCGCGAATGACGTCATGAGGCCCCAAGGATGCTGCACGCTTTCATATCGAAATTGGCCAATCTTTTATTTAGTTGCTTTCCAAGTATTTGGATTGCACTTTTAACACCAGGCGCAGGAAAACATAGAATTGCAAATCATAGAATTCACTTTAAATGTATTCTTCCCCGAACTCAATTATAATTTTTGAATTGCTTAAATTAACGCCTAATAACGACCATGCCGAAGCAATATTTAACAGTTTGTGATTTTGATTATGCCGTAAAACTACCGATTTAAATCATAGTCGTTAATTGCAAATTACGATTGAATACGCAAATTCACCCGCGAAGACAACCTTACCGAAGCTCGTTTGTTATTGGACTGAATTATCGAATTGCATAGTAAATCGATTTTCGCATAATATACGGCCACACAGCGCTCTGCATTGCGTTAACAGTCGGCTTAACAGCGGTTCAATTTGCGTCGTATTACTCTTGACGCGCGCGCTATTTAACAGTAAGTATGGTTACAATCCAATTGGAGTTACCATTGAGTAATAAACATCGCCGAATTATAAACAAAAAGAGTATACTCCCTATATATTTGACTAATTGACAAAATTGTCGATCTATGGCAATAAGTTGGAAATGGAAGTGTATGTTTCATAAGCCTTTCTTTGGCCGAAGCTCGTAGGCAACCTCAATGCGCCTCCGCGGACGCCAACGCTCGAGCAACTGCAGCATAAAGTGGCCAACGACCAGGACGGCTAGAAACCAGGCACCGCACTGATAGACATTATAGATCATCTCGCTTATGGTAAATGCACGCTCCTTGAGCACCCGTTCATAGACCTTCACCGTTCGCTGGGCCACATCCTCCCAGTTGTAGAGCGTCTCCACAAGCTCATTGCATCTGTGTGGGCATAGAACCGGCTCCAACTTGCCGCTGTTATCAACAGCCACAGTCGAAGGTGATGGTGATGGAGCAGGGGCAGGCACGCCAGAAGGCACATCTGTGGCTTGTTTCTTGCGCCGTTTACGCTTGGAGCGAGAAGTGTTCTCAGTCTTATCGGGAATGTGTCCATTGGAAGCTCTTTTGGCTAGCGCTAGACTGCGATGTCTATCGATGGCCACCAGTATGGCTGAGTAAATGGCCTCGATGTCGGGCTCTGTGAGCAGTATAAGGCTATTGGGCAGCACCTCGGGAATGCCGCCCACGCTGGTGGAGACCACCTGGAGGCCACAGGAGGCAGCCTCCACAATGGCCATGCAGTAGGCCTCAGTCAGCGAGGTGTTTACAAAGATGTGGCCACGCACAAGCACCTCACGCACCTGCGCATGCTCCACAGCACCCAGAATCTCCACTCGATCCTGCATATTCGTCTTCTCTCTAATCTCTTCAAGCAGATCTCGCTTGGGTCCATCTCCGACAATTATAAAGTTTATATTGGGTGTGTTCTTAAATCTTGGAATGACTCCTGCTAGCAGATCAATACCTTTGCGATATACAAGCCTAGAGGCGACCACAATGTTGATTACTCCGTTGTCCGGACGCTGGCTTGGATCGGGAGTAAAAAGTGCCGTGTCCACGGCATTTGGAATGACAGAGACACGATGTTTGGCCACCCGTGCACGCAGCACAGTATTTTCCTTGCCGATGTGGGAAACACAAATGGCATGGTTTACCATGCATAGATTAATCTCTAGGAGCTTGTTGGTCAGCGCCGCAGACAGATCCGCAAAACCGAAGAGGCTGTGATCCGTGAAGACCGTCTGTAGTGGAAAGAGAAGGAAAAAGTTAGCTAGCAGCTTTGACTCGCCCTTTCATACCCTTTCCAATGGGTATAAGATATCCAACCTTTAATCCCAGCAATGAACCAACCATCAGTGCTTCATGGGCCAAGGCACTGAACGCCGAGTGGCCATGGACGACGTCCACCTGCTCCCGCAGTAGCACCGCCCGCAGCATGGGCACATTACAGATGGCAGTAGGCAGGATGCACTGATTGTAGCAGACCTTGATGGGCAGATAGTAAACCTTAAGTCCGTGGGTCACATATCGGATGCCACTGCAGTCGCCGTACGCGTGGGTCAGCACAACAACCTGTCATAAACCACAGTCAGACAGTTAAGTGATTAGATATAATGTTTTTATTGTTGTTATTGCTTTTATTGCACCTTGTGTCCCAGCGCCAGCAACATTTGAGACAAATTGTAGACGTGCTCCTCGACACCTCCGATACTGGGATAGAAAAAGTCCGAGACCATGCAGATACGCATATTTCACACTGATTCTTGCTCTTTCCACGCTCGCATTCACTTGACATCACATAAACAAATTAAATTGTTAATTAAAAGCGAGCAAACTTATTCCGCTAAAAAGTACAACCGAATAACATATGTTTTAGTTTAACAGCGGGCTGCACTGTTAATAACAGTCACGAACGAGACGGGTAACCAGTGGTGGCAGTGCCACTGGCGATAATATTGGGTAAATATAAATGGGTGGCCTCAATTTTATTGGGAAATTTATATGGTTGGCTGTAAAAATAGCGGGAAATGCAATATTTTTGTGGCGGCATTTTGTGTACACACTGGTCGTATTTTTGTTTTGATAGAACACAATTCATTGATGAAATTCATTTCAATTGCAATGTAAATGTATTAGAACGATGCCAAACAGCTCCAAAAAGTCGGACACGTCTGATTTGAAGACCCCAACGCGAACGGCACCGAACAGCAGCAGTAGCAGCGTCAATTCAACGCCAACAAATAGCCGCCGTGTAGCGCGTAAGCGGCGCCGCTTGGATAAGGATGGGGGATCGCAGCGGAAAGAGTACTTGGACTCGCAGATGAAGGAATGTAACATGGATGATGTGAAGGAGCTTGATCGACGGCTACGTAAGGTGGCGCGTGTTAACGCTATCACCAGTGAGGATATGCACAAGGTAGTCCGCAGTGTCGTTCGCAATGAGCACGTGCTGGCACTGGTCACGCTCAAAGCTGAGGACGAACTGGCTCGGGAGAAGCGCGAGGCGGAGGCTAAAGAGGAGCAGCAGCAGCAGCGCGGGGCAATCATCATCACAGAGACACCCTCAGTTGGCAAACTGACGCGCTCCAAAGCCCGCGAACTCAATCGAACTCCAGGCATAACTTTGCCCTCTCTGAACGATGCGCCCGTGAACAACGAAATTGAGGCTTTAATTCGGGAGGATCTACACTCTGACGAGGAGGACGAGGAGTATACATTTAAGGAGGATGACTTTCATGTGGGTACATGTCGCTCAAGTTTGTGTTTATCTAATTCTGTTCGTTGTTCTAGTCCGATGATGATCCTAACACAACTGCATCCGATTTCGATTCAAACCCTTGCACGCCCCAAACTCCCATGACTGCTAATGAGGATTCGCCTGCGAAATTTACATCCGACGGATGTTTTAAACTGCCGCTGGACAAGAATTCCGAGGATCTTCGCATTGCAGCGCGCACTCGCTCCAAGCTCTGTCTCCAGCAGACAACCATAGAGGATTTGCAGTCGGAGTTTGTGCCTCCAGACGTGGAGGAACCTCTCGATATGCTGGAAAGCGATATGACGGCTACTGATGCCGACTGGATGCAGTTTCTCAACGACTTCTCCAAGCCACTAAGTGAGTATATCATTTTCTTATTGTTTCAAGTGTTATTCATCATCTTTATTATCCAGACAACAGCTTCCTTGGAGATGATGATGATCCCATCAATGATCCGGAGTATGTGGCAGCTGAGATGGTGCCCGTTGACGCCGAAGAATTACGCGACGTTAATATATCCAAGAAGGAGCTCACTGACTTGGTATCGGAACTGTTTGCTGGCCTGCTTCAGGAAGGCGTGTCCCTTGATTCCATCGAACTGGAGACGCCTCAAAAGTTTCTTACCAATCAGGATATTGAGCCAATTGTACAGCTGCCACCCGATCCCATAGACCAAGTGACGCGCCAAATAGACTTCGATGCACAGTCGGCAAATGTAGCTGCCAACATGTCAATGGCTTCTCAAGCGGGACTCGAATTATTTCATCCCAATGTGATGTCCACGCCCAGCACACTGCCAAACGTTGTTGCTGTGCCCGTTGCTGACACATCTCTGAATGGCACACATATCGATCCGAGCTGCACAATTGTAAACATATCAACAGAGGCAATTGGTCTACAGCCGCCAGAGCTGATTGCGGTCCCAGTGCCCGGACAACCGAATTGTTATCAGCTGGCCAAGGTGATAGCCACTGCTCCGCAGTTGACGACTGCCCAAGGAGATTTTCTGCAGACACAAGAGCAGCACGTAGAAATGTCCTCGACTGTTGAGGTCAGTTCTTCGATGCCATCGGAGCCCTACGACACGAATTTCTCTAGCAAGTACCTCTCTATAAAGAAACACATTCACTCCGAGTATGAGGAGCAGTTTGAAAGCCTACGCCACTTGAAGCCAGCTCCACTACAGCCAGTCACAAACGCTGTGGGATTCACACAGGAACAACACGATCTGCTGCAACAGCAACTACGCATTCACACCCAGATGCTGACACAGAGCTTCGTGCAAACCTACTCTCATCCATCGCTATACCCACTGGCTCACAAGCCCAAGGAGATGCTGCTGGAATTGCACCAGAAATCCACCAAAGATGCTAGTTTTAATTGCTGGAATTTAAAGGGAGCTGTGGAGCTGATTGAGAAGTGGGAGCACGATCTGAACAGCGATGAGTACGAGGAGGAAAACCGAACAATGATGAGGTTCATCAACAAGGAAACCGATCTGACGTGAGTATGGGTCTCAGCGTTGACTATTCCTTAAACTAATTAATGCGATCCCCTTAGCGATGGCAACACTAGACAGGTGCCACGTCTGCCACCCCGTATCATGGATCTTATGCTGGACAGCTCTGTGTTTATGTATCCTCAGTATTTGCCACGCATGGCATTTCAGCCAAGGAATGTGCAGTTCACTGCATACGCGCCCTCAGAGTACCAACTGATTGCCATGGGTCTGGAGAAGCATTTGAATGTGATCAGAAGTGCAAGGAAACCGCTGCAAAAGAATGCGGATCCTGTGCGTGTCGCCTGCAAGCGTATGACCAAAGATTTAATCCATGGCAAGGAATATAGGCGCATATTCTTTAAAGTGCAGGAACTCTGCCAGATGCAACAATATAATCCCGTCAAGTATTACTTTGAGCACCATCGAGCACCGCCCGTTAATAAAATCCTCTTGGGCTTTGAGGGCGGTGTCGTGCGTACACCACGTGAACAGTATGATTTGCTGGCCAATGGCTGGAAGTATTACATACAGGTGAGTTTTCATACAGCATTTTTAACATATTTAATTGGGGAGGCGTAAATCTCAATTCAGTTTTACAAATGGGTGTATATTGGTATAGAACGTTAGCTAGTGACCGACGCGATCTCTGGGAATGAGGCGCAGCTCGGAACCATGCTTTAGGAACACATTGCCCGCTGTCTGCTGTGGACTGATGCCAATACCGTCGTCTGTGATGATGGCACTCGTCTCTGCGGGCACCTTGAACTCCTCTGATGCGAATTTCAGTACTGCCGTGAATGGTGTCGCCTCTGGCACACTGAGCACCTTGAAGGGCAGTTTGGGATCCGAAGTAAGCGTAATCTTAAATGTTACTTTGCTCATTTTGTTGCTGTTTTCTGGTGCGGAATGCAAATACTTTGTGACGTGGTCAGATTTATGGGAAAATTCCAACAGCTGTTTGCGTGCAGTGGTTTGGGTTGGTTGGGAATTGACTGCTTATAGCAGTACCTGTTGGGATAAATAGAAAATTAATTGTCTTTATACATTCCAACAATATTTAAAAACTTGTTGGGAAAACAAAAAATTTCTATTTTGCTCTTACTCGCAGTGATGGGCAAAAGAGCGATAACTAAAGAAACGACTATCGGTTAAAACGTTACAACAATCGATAGGCTTAAATTGTAACTTTCCACTGCTATCGATAGAAAGTTCATTCATCGATTAAATATCAACAATCCTGTTTACAAATCGCGACTATGGAAAAATTAATAGATGCTTTTTAGCGCAAAAATTAACGTTGTATTTGCATAATCGTTCTAGAAAAAGTGGAGCAACGACAAACGCATTCGCCGCAGCAGTAAACAACTCCCGGTTCAGGCTTCGGCGGAAGCGAGTGCATCATTTCTGGAATTTGTGCGCGAAGCGGTAGGCGAGGATTTGCTGCTGCCAGACAGTTTGGGCGAGGCAGCAGAGCCTAATGGCAGTGCTACAGATCACTTCCAGTCATACAAGAAAACCAAATCACCAAAAGTCTGTCATAAGAAATCAAAATCAAAGCATCAATGTTGTAAGGCCATAAATCAAGACAAATCATCATCGCTGACCATCAATGTTAATTACGTCTTTGGTGGTGAAATAAATTCAAAAATCAACAGAGCTGGTATCTCTGTGCCCCTTCTTCCCGCTGCACTTGTGACAAACTTAAATCACTCACTAATCAAAAGTAGCGAGTGTAGTTTATTGGCTCTGCCGCCACCTGTGCCACCGTTGGCCGACGATGCACCTCCGCCAGTTGAGTTCAGTTTTGATCCTACAACGCAAACTGTGAAAAAGTTAAAATCGGATAAATCTGCAGAGCAGACAAAGGATTTAAATCTCGTAAGCCTCAGTACAGGATCTGGCAGAAGCAAAAGGGCGCGGTTCAGCATCTTTAAGCGATGGACTGTGGACAGCCGTAGCCATAAACGACGAAGCAAATTACCATCAACGTCAACGTCGCCATTGCCGGCACGCAGTCGCTATCACGTATTACGCCAGCGATTGCGCGTTAAGCTTAGGAAACGTTGCAAGTCCCTAATTACCTCGTACGGCAGCTACCTGCAGCAGCAACGCGACCTCTACGCTCACTCAAAGTCCGTGCAACACTATCACAGACGCTTCTTGGCACTCGAGCTGTACACACAACTGCTAGTCGAACTGAGTATGTTTTGCCAGAGTAAGAATCCAGTGGAAGCCACAGTGACGTCGCCTCAGCAGCAGAAACGTCAACGCAATGAGGATGCGGCCCGCAATCGCAGAGCCAATCGGCAGGAGGAGATGCTGCGTCACATGCTAACACCAGACAATAAAGAGGAACGTAATCGCAAAGATGCCAGTAAGTTAAAACTTCAATATATCAAATAAGTAAAGCTAATAAACTTTATTTACCTTCACAGCCTTTGCATTTAACTTTTATGATAAGGTCGAGGAGGCTCTACTTTCAGCAAATCGACTGGAGGACTGCCAAAAGTTTACTCAGTTGCTGCAAACATTCGATCCCAATAAAGACAAAGTATCTGAATTGTATTTGGTAAGTGCTGTACCTTGTTCTCAATTAGTTCCATTGATTAATTCCTTCCCTTTACTTAGAATGTAGAAAAAATACTGCTGCCTGATCATCCAGAACTGGCTGAGGTGTTTCTCAACTTTCTGCTACCTGAGGAGGCCGCTGAGCTGGGCAAATTCTTTGAATACTTCATGATCACCAACTCCACCAATTTTATCAACAAGCTGAACATTTATTTCTGCAAGCAACCGGCACAAATCCGTAAAATCTATGCCTGTCTCAGCGAACTGGCAGAACTGCCTAGTGTGAGCATGAAAAAGGTTGAGGCCAAAATATTTCCACTGCTCAAGGGAAATCAATTTCTCTGCGATTGGTTCCAGCAGCAGTTTCCACAGGCAAAGCCACCCAAGCGGTAAGGTCACAAATGCTGTTATTATATATATACTATTTATAATAATATTCCTGTTATTCTATAGATTACTGCCACCAGCTGAACCCATTCATCTTCACGAGGTCATGAATAACACCAGTGGCGAGTTTGTAGAGACTGTGCATGATCTGATTGATGATCCACCCACGCGCGGCAAAACCACTGGCTGCCAAATCAAATATCTCAACGGACGCATCTTCTATGGCTCCAAAATTATGCTTCCTGCCAAATTATCCTTTCGAGCATCCAGTATTTACAATGAACAGTGTGATGATGCACTAAGTGGTGAAAACTTAACTTGTGCACATGGAGTACGTGCCATGGGTGAAAAACTGATTAACGCTGCAGTTACTGTGGATAGTGATGATGCAGCTGAGCGCAGCGAGGAAGATGATCCGAGTCGAGCCTTGATTATTGACACCACTACGGGAGACGAGGAGAACAGCAGTTCCTCCCTAGATATGTGTGATGATGTGGCACTGCGTGCTCATGCCATACGTCTCAATGCAAGCTATTACAACAGCTGCTTTAATAATGCAACCACGAGCACACCAAATATGAGCGGACATCATCATGCCCCGCATCATCCACACGCCAAGAAGACTGCCATTAACTTTGGCGAAATGTCGCCACGTCGCCAATCAGCGGCTAATATGTCACCTTTGTCGGGAGTAAGTCCATTGTCTGCAGTGGGATCAGCGTGTAACTCATCGCCGCAGACGGATAAGCGCAAGTCTCCAACGAAAAAGGTGCGTTCACCTTTAACTCAGACTCAGGCTCGTGCTCGTCTCAATGTGCCACCCATGGTGGTCATCCATGAACCACATGTGCGTGCTCCTCGATATAATGTGCAACCCATGGTGGTTATTCATGAGCCACCAGTGCGTGCATCCGCACCAGCCTCACCAGTCATTGAGAGTGCGAAGCGACTGCGTACGCTGATGGATCAGGAGAGCGGGCATTTGGAGGAACAGGACAGCAAGGCGGGAATACGCATAATAGCACAGGCGAAACAGAGTTCACCACCAACTGCGAAAGTGGAACCTGTAGAGCATGCTGACAAAATGGAAACAACCATTCCCGCTACTAATATCAAAATGGACGTAGATAACTCCGAAGATGAAGTGGAAGTGATTCAATCGAGCACAGAACATACGCCCCAACACGTGATTACCACACAGTTTGACAGTGATGAAGATAACAAACTGGATGTAGTTGCATCACTAGCCAACTGTAATGAAAAGGATGCAGCTCCAATTACTGCAGCTACTTGTACTGCCGCAACTGACTCCGCACCATTAAATTCACCAGGTGCCTGGACTCGAGAAGAAGATAAAGTAATACTTATTGAGATGAAGAGAGGAGCCCGCGATCGACAGCATCTCATCAAGCGAATGGGTGCAAAACTTTTGCATCGTAACGAGACCGAACTACGAACTCGTCATCAATTTCTCATGGACTTTCTATCGAAGCTGCAGGGCAAATAGAAGCATGCGAACAACTAGTTATTGCTACTAATAAGTATAAGTTAACGTTAAGCGTTAGAATTTGAATTTTTCTTAATGAAATGAACCTGATTAATTGTTAACATTCGATATAAAAATAATCTTAATTTTTAATTTTCTGTATAAATACCAATTCTCTAATTTTTTAATTGTCGTAATCGAAACATCGCGACGTTAATATAAATTACGTACTACGTATTATCGCTATGATTTATTTTGAATGTTTAAACCTTATGGACTTCTCGCTTTGAATTATATATCTGCAGTGCAGTGCTGACAGAACTTCTTAGTCCAGAAATAATTTCGACAAACACAAGGCCTATAATTATTGAAACATTGTCAAGGCTTAGTGTGCATTAATTGGAAAAAATGCAAACAATTTTTTATTTAAAATGAATATATTTTTAAAAAAAACTTTAGTTAAAACCGAGCAAACGTTTTTTTTTTAATATTAAGAGGTATATATGGTAAACCTTAAAATATTAACTGTAGAATAATACACATAATATTTTCAGTCAAATTTATAAAATACTTGGATTCCAACCACCAAACAGAAACACAAAAACTTGAGAAAAAATAGCTAAAATGTCAGCACCGCTGCAATGCAAATGTTTCTACTTTTTTCTTCGTTCTCTTTTAAAACACAACAATCAGAATACTTTTATTAGAACACAACTAGGTTAATATAATAAAAGAACTAAAGTGAGACTCGTCATCTGGCACTGGTGCAGTCTCTTTGGGGTGCATGCAGGCACTGGACTTGGTATGGAATACTTCCGGTTCATGGTTATCCGGTTTGCAATCAAAGTCATCCACTAACATAAACGTACCCGTTGCCGTCCGGCAATGAGCATCGTTCTCACAACCCGAGTCACTGCTCCAGCTCTCACAGCCACAGTTTGGAGCCTCGTCAGCTGGCAGCTGTTGTGGAGCCACACTGCTCACCACACGCTCCTCGGCTGTTGGCTGGTGCCTGTTCCGCGTCCAGTCCCAGCACCGACGACAGCCTCGTGACATGGCTGGCAGGCAGCAAAAATTAAAGCAGACATCGGAGACACCACGCAGGCACTGAAAGAACTCCGGCATGAAACTGGGATTAATCACACCATAGACCACGATGTTGAGGCTCAGCTGGAGGGCATTTAATGAAATAAAAATGAGCTCCAGTTGCTCCATCAGCTCGCCATTCACTTTGTTGGCATCGCCGCCAAAGAGCAGGTTCAGTGAACTCTTCCTTGAGGTCATGTGAGCCGGCAGCTCACCCACCATATACAAAGTGATGACTATTACAATGCTGATCGTCAGCTTCATTTGATGCTGCAGAAACAGTTTTAAGTTAATGTCGATTAATTTCCGTGTAGTTACATTTAGTAATACCTGGTAACGTTTTTGATTGGTGCGCACGTTATCACTGCTAGGCCCACGGTGACACAGCTTGCCCTGCTTGGCCCATTTGCGAAAGACAATAATGATTACCGTGTTGCCGATGAGCAGAAAAATGGCTGGCAGCAGAGCTAACAGGGCAAAGGTAAACCAATTGTGCCACTCATATAACCTGCGCAGAAAGCAAAGGATTAACTTGTAAGCACAAATAAATGCCACTTACCTGGAATAATAAAACTTGGTCACATGACAGGTGGAAGTATCCAGATCGACGACAAAGATAAAGAAGTACGGCATATTGACCAATATTGAGATCAATATAATGCTGCAAATCATAATACGAGCGACTTTTCGACGACAGAATCTAGGAGCACCATTACTTTTCCTGCAGCGGGATAGATAAATGAAACGATCCATGCTAACACAGGCCAGTATCAAATTGGCAGCTCCAGTGCTTATTCCAAACAGTGGAGTCTGCCACTGATAGTCATAGGCTGTCCACATCGGACTGTGGTAGAAATAGCTCCTTGAGAGCGCTGTCAATGTGATGAGCAGGCAGGATACACAGTCCAGACAGGAGAGCGCGGCGAGGTAGGTAAATGCCGATGGCGTCATCTTGGGACGCATAAAGACCACCGCATTGATAAAGTTAGTGCAGAGACCAAAGGATGCCAATGTTGGTACTGCCAGTCCATATACCAGCAATATGGTGGTGGTCGGAGTGGTTCGCTGGAAAATGCACACATCATTGGTGACGTCCGAGTATCGGGAGCTGGAGCTGCTGCTGCTTGTGAAATTCAGGACAACGAACATGACTGATAGCCTGACTGATTGCTGACTTACTGGATGAGCTGTGGGACATGTTTATCTAATTGTTTGCAAATTCAGACGATAAGATTATCTAACGCATAAATGTTAATTTGTACGCAATCAATGATAACGAGTCGTACTAAATTTCGAGTACCTCAACACGTAGCACTTACTTTTCCGATGATTGCGTAGTTTTCCTTGTTTTCACTCAGACTATATAATGCACTATCCATAGAACTATTTATTATATCTTTAGCGTTTATAATATAGATATACCTGTCCAAGGGAAGTGTAGTATTAAGTCGGCTTAGCCAAGCCCATAAATTAAAAGAAAACTATAAATAGACAAATAATTGTAAATTAAAACTTAGAACAACCAATTAAAAGTGAATTTTCAGCCCAACTATAATATGTTAAATACACATTCTCAAAGAAAGTGAAGTGTTAAGTCGACTTGACCAAACCTGCACATTTATATTATTATATTTATTCCTTGTTTAATTTATTTCTGTTATTGTCAGTTATTTTTTATAAAGTCAGTCATCGCTTTAGGGGCTGCATAAATAATAGATGAGCACATACCATTTCCATATATCAATATAAATTTATCTATTTGTGCAGATAATTTATTTCAGCTTAGTTTTGGTTAGCGGCAAGCCACAAAAATAGTTTGTCAGATACCCTGTATACACTTAAGTAGATGAGGTATACCTACCCTGTCTCTCCCCTTCCCTGCAGTTAATTGTTGTTTGTTTTTGATACTTGAAAGTCATTTATTGAGTTGAATTTATGTTTTGTTTTTTTTTTGTTTTTTTAATGCTTACGGCAAACATCGAGATTTGAATTTGATTGGATATATTTTTTTGTATTTGTATTTGTAGTTGAATTTGTACTAAATTAATGCTTGTATTTTTAATAAATATGCGATAAAAAACACATACATGAGTTGTTTGAAAATACTTAGGAAATCAATTAAGTAAATATATGTTGTAAAAATGTTTGCATTAATTAATAAATTAATATGCAATAAAGACTAACAATAAATATATGTAAATGTATACATATATATATAAAGAATTATATATTTTTATTTAATGTGTATAAGTCAATAATTAATATGCATTTTGTATAGTTCAATAGTAAAATTAATTTTATCTAAAATTTAATGTTAATTTTAGTTGTAATTTTAGTGTTAATGCATAAATATTTTCAATATTTTAACAGACTTGGAAATTTTGTTTTGTTACCATCAAATTCATTAAAGTAAATCAATCATCTTAAATTCATTCTACGCACACACATATACATTATATCTTTATTTATCATATGTATATATATATATATATAGTTATTTAAATATAAGTATAGTTCATTTAATATACGAGCAAATACAATCTGTTGAACTTGAACTTTAAGTGGTACTCGTCATAGTCATAAGTAGTCACAAAATTAGTATATATCCGATTACAATAATGTTATATAATTTTATTCTTAAAATACGTATTATTTTCTTCTTTTTTTTGTATATATTTGATTTAGTTTGTTTTTATATTTCCACTGGTATTTGTAATGAAAGAAATGATTTAAATGCTTCGAGTTCGGAGTTATACATTTTATATTTATTTATATATATAAATATGTTTAATTATTTTAGATATTTATCGAATTCAAACTACGTTTTAATTATAGTATTAATTTTATTTCATTCGGTATTTGTGCCCTACTGTTTAGCACTTAGCTTGGCTACAGAGATATCATTTGATAATTTTTCCATACAACTTTCTCTCATATATTTATTAATTATAATTATGTTATGTTATATTTTTGTTGATTCTCGTAAATGTTAGATTTTAGAGTTCAGAATTTGTTACGCTCCCAGAAAGAAAGAGAACTACAAGAGGCACAAAGCTTAGCTTAGGTTGCGCTACACAAAATGTTCAATTTCCATTATATTTAAATTGTTTAGCTCTGATTTTTATTTTAATTTTGTTTTCCTTTCTTTGTATTAACTCAAGTATTTCATATGCTTATAGTAGATTGTCTTTTTAGTCATAGTTAAACAGTAGTTTTAGGTACTAAAGTTTTAACGCAAAGACAATAAATTTATATCATCTCACCTATAATTATAAGTACTTTAGAAAGCTACACTTCTGGCGCAGTTAAGAGCAATAATTTTAACTTCTTGTCCTTCATCATCTACTGTATTTTAGTTGTATACTAATAGACTAAACTTATTCATTTTAGTTTTAGCTTAATTGCTATGCAATATGTTTGCTAAGTATTTTATTTATTTTCATTATGGTACATTGAGACTCTATGCCGTTTATATATATATTAATACATATTCGGATTAAAAAATAAAATATTATTATCTGATTAAAAATTATTTACGAATAATTTTCATATGTTTAAATATATTTATTTTTTGAAAAATTAGGAGTACACTCAAAAGTATATTTTAAATTTTATTTTAAATTATAGTGGAAAGAGAAGCTTAGAGATTGTGTCTGTATTTCAAAATTTCCTTGTCAACACGGTTAAACGCATATTTCGATTTGATCATAATGCAGGGGCCAACATTATAATCGAACGACGTTTAAAACTCTGACCCGATTCGTAGTATCCTTTCCTATTATTTTCATATTCATCTATGTGTTTTAGTTACAGTTTGAGTTTGAGTTTTATTTGGGTTTGTGCTAAAAAAGAGAACGTGTTCCAAGGTCTATAGATTATCTAATTCAACATGGTTTATATATTCTTATGTGTTTGTGTGAAATTACATTCAGATGTTTGCTAAAAATCTTTGACTAACATTTATTTAATTTACGTAATAATGTATTTATTTAATTTAGCACAAATTTAATACTTGCTGAATTCAAGAGTTGAAATTTCGTAGAAAGTTTTTAAATGGGTTGAGAAATTTTTAATTGGAAATATGAAAAATGAAAAGCGCAGTGCAAGGAAAGATTTTACAGCTTCAGGTGATATGTAGAAAGCAGAGAAAAGCATTGGGTAATGGTATATAAAATAAAAGTTTTTATTGTAGTTTTTGTATGTTTTCATTTTCATTGTTTTTTTCTTTTTGCTTTTTTGGCTTCGAGTTGCGGTTCCAACGTAGAGGATTGTTTAACAATGATTTGCAAATCGTACAACTAAATGATTATGTTGCGAATGTTAGCTTAGCGTACTCATAAATGCCTAAAAATTAGTTAAAGGTAATTTAAATAAGCAATAAATTAAACTTAAGACAAGATTATTGCTTTCTTTTAGCATAACAATAACACGATATGAACTAAATAAACACGAGAGTAACAAATGTCTTTTAATTAACAATTAATATCAACTGATGACACAACTCGCTGGGTAATTAAAATGCCCATTTAAAAACTAGTTTATGGGCTCACAATATATTCAGGATTCACATAGGAGAAGCCAACGAATTCCGATTGATCCAAATTCATCATAAATACTTTATCCGTGGGCGTCAAGTCTGTTTTCTCTGATGTGAATTGCTTGTCGAAATTGGACACATCCTTGCGATGTTTCTGTGATTAATTAAAATAAATTAAATAAGGAGAAAATCAGTTTAGTTTAGAAGATTTTTTCTTACAATCTTTGGCTTAAACGGCGGCTGTACTTCGCGATTCTCAATCTTCTCCCAATCTATGCGTCGGAAAAATGGATGCAAACGCACATCCTCCTCACCGGAATTGCCACAACCCAAGCGCTTATTGGGCTGCTTGGTCAAAAACTACAGAAAGCAACAAAATCAAAAGGGAAATCTTTACAGGGATTAAGCTTCAACTTACGCCCTTGCAGGCCTCCTTAGCCTCCTTGCTAAGACTCTTCGGATAAGATACATTATGATCAGTAATGGCTGCAAACAGTTCCTCCTCATCTTCGCCATCGAAAGGTGGTTGACCAACGAGCATTTCATAGAGTAGGACACCATAGGCCCACCAGTCCACAGATTTGCCATATGGCTGATATAGAATGATCTGAGAGCGAGGAAAATTAAGTAGGAAGTTGGAAAACTAACAGCATCACTCACCTCTGGTGCTATGTAGTCTGGTGTGCCACAGAAGGTTTTGGTCGTCTTGTCGCCCATGATGTTCTCCTTGCACATGCCAAAGTCAGCAATTTTCACATGCCCATCGGCATCTAGTAAAACATTATCTAGCTTCAGATCCCTGTAGAGTATACCCTTAGTGTGCAGATAGAACAGACCCGCAGCTATTTCGGCAGCATAAAAACTGTAGTAAAGTTAAACATAAAGTTAAGTATTCATGAAATAACTTTTACAGTGCTCAACTTACACGGCGACTGGCTCCTTAAATTTGCCAAACTGTTGTATTTGAAACATCAAATCGCCGCCGTTCACATACTCCATGACAAAGAATAAGCGATCCTGTTTATGGTTTAAAGGAAACTTTATTATTGAAAAAGTCTCCTATTACGCATACGTACCATTGTCTGGAAGCAGGAATGCAGCTGGACAAGGAACGGCGGCTTCTCGCCCAGCGCCAACACACGCTTCTCAATCATAGTGCATTCCACATCATCGTCCTGTATAATCACATCCTTCTTGAGTATCTTAATCGCATACAGCTCCTCGCTGCCTTTATGCTCCGCCAGCAGCACCTGTAGTCATTTAATCATCAATAGAACTCCATGTTATCAGGTTTAAATATTTTAATTACCTTGCCAAAGGAACCCTTGCCCAGCACTTTGATGAAATTAAAGTCTGTGGCGCGTATCATGTCCTTTTTGGACTGTGACTGTGCATGTGTGTCACAGCGCATAACCGGCTGCTTCCTTTGCGATGGCTTCTGCTTGAGCTTGAGCAAATCCTGCTGATCATCCGCACATGGAACATTGTAGTATTCACCCTCCTCCTGTGTGAGCAACTTGAACCAACCATCGGTGGGATTCTTGATTATCTCCGATATGCCAAATGATAATGCGCCCATGAAATCATTACGCGAGGTACGATCCCAATCCCACACTTCGATCAGTATGCGTCGATCCTTGTCCTCTGCTTTGAGATCACTGGAATAATGTTTCAATTTAGCTGATTTATTTAATTCAATTTTAGGTATGTGTCTCACTAGGTAATGGTCTCATTCCAAACCGGATTCAGGCACGCCTTGATCGTGCGCGTCTTCTTCTTGTTCTGATCCTTGTCATCTGGTATTAGCTTGACCTTCACATATGGATCGCTGAGCCCATTGGGATCCATGGGTATGAGATTGCGTCCCTCCTTGACTGCAATTTGTGAGTTTTATATTTTAGACTTTTCAACAGCATCAAACATCAAATTGAATAAATTATGCCAAGACATTTAACTTGGCCTTTGTAAGCCTTGTCCTTACTTAACATATTTTACTAAGAGTTTTCTTGTACAACTGCAGTTTGGCATTCATTATGTGGCATTTTGAAGTCTACTTCGTTACGAATTAATGCAAATCATAAGCAATTTGTCAGCAATTCTGTAAATGCCACAGACAACGGCTGTTTGAATTCTTGGAATCTGCTTAACAGAGGCGAATTTAAAGTTTTTAGATAAAACTTTACAAGTGCTTATAAAGATTTTAAAGAAATAAATTTATTAGAACTGAATTTCAGCAATTGTTCTCCTGCTCCAACGGTGATTAGTTAGTCATTGCTTAATATTTATAAAATCTAGTGAAGCCCTTAAGCCATTCTTTCAATTCGTAAGCACTGAAAAGCTTAAAGTAAGACTTTAAGTCTCTCAACCAGGTCAATGTTGGAGCATTTCACCGACTCAAGTGAAATTTCCGAGTACAATGAAAAACAACTTGAACTCATTTAAGCGCCTTGTTCAAAAAAAAAAAAAGAAGAACAACTTTTTGCATACAATTTGTTGTTATAAGTATGTGTATAAACATTTTTTTCTTTTGTTAACTTCGGACCGAGTTGAAGAAGACTTATGGCAAACTTCTTGGATGCCGTAATTGGTTAAATTTTAAGCGCTTTACAGCTGTACCAAGCATGCACTGTAGTAAAAGAGTAGAAGAGTTTTTCTAAGCTGCGATGAATGGGCAAGTTTGGTAACAAGTTAAGAGCTGTGTTATGCATAGAAATGTGGGTAATATAATATTGTACTTACTCTGAACGGTTAGTAGATTCTCTTTGACATTTATCACCAGATTGATGCGACCCCGACGCTCTGTGTGATCGCAGCCGCAGAGACTGGGCACGTTCTCCTTGCAGCGGGCATGAACATTCATATCGCATGCTAAATGGCCAAATAGGTTCGCCGTTGGGTCAAATGTCACGTAGTGGAATAAATATAAGATGCTTGTTAGTGGCCACTTGGCAATCATTGAAATAGATGACCAGCTCAGCAGGCTGTTTGGATTTTAGCCAGAGAAAGTTTTATCTGTTCTCCTTATTTTTTTGGCATAGATTGAAAGTGTTTTTCCTTTGTGGATGGTTGGATGGGGTGGAGTAGGAAGGAATACAAGTATAGTGACAGGAAGCAGAGACAAACACTCACGCACACAAACATTTGCACGCACACACACAGGACACGCAACAAGGCACGCATACGAAGTGAGTTTTGATGTGCCTCAAGTAGTACTTACCCGCCAGATAAGGTAGAGCAGAGGGTACGGGGCAGAGTCAAGTGAGACGATGAGTAAAAAGTGCTGCTTACTTGCCAGACTGGGGTTATCAATCAGCACGACAATCCAATAAACTCACCCGACTCTCAATTGGCCCAAAGGCGCATCTATTCCATTTTTCTCATTTCGTTCACTTCTACGTACTTTTTCTGTTTGCCTCGCAACCACGCCCACTGGGCCCAACAACGCTGATACAAATCAACGCCCAATTTGCGTTGTCAACTGCAATTCCAATCAATTTGTCAGCAGCAACGGCAGCAGGCACAGGCACAGGAAATGAATCGCAACGCGGCGCAAAACTGTTGCACATATGCTGCAAACATGTGAGCACTCGAATCGAGTGCTGAAATCGGCTAAAGAATTCAGTGGTGGAGGGGGAAAGAGTGGGAAGAGTGGGAAGACAGCGGAGAGTTGTAATACTCAAAAGAATTCAATTTCAAATGGAATTGTAATTCATTTAAATCGCAGCACAGATACTTCAGCTTATCGGCCTGTCAGCTGCAAAGCAGCTGCTGAATACCCTTTAAAAGTAAAGAATTTTTAATACAATTCATCAGCTAAACCTTTGATTTTCTAGTCGAGCTAATCAATGTTTAAAATGGTAACTAACAGTCCATCAATTCATTTTCTATAATTTCTGTTCGTTAGCTACAATTCACTGTGATTTTCCAATTATAATTATAATCAGTTTGGTCCTGGGGCGCTGCATCATTAGCCAATTTTCCTGCCGACCTTTGTTTTCTTTGTTTATTCGCCTTCTGCCTTCAGTTGTTTCTTTGTTCGTGTGTAAAATTGCTTTGACCAATGCGATAACCCTCCAAACTTCCCATAGCCCCCCTTATGGCACACTATGCGTTGCGCAACAGTGTGGGGTTCCTGCAACAACGTCATTTGACGCGTGGCGCATGTGGCGTATACGTAACATTCGAAGCTTTGCTTGTTGCTCGCAACGCAAGCACAACAAACACATGGAAATGTAATCATTTTTCGATGTCCACAAGCACATTGGACTGTGCTCAGTCGACTGTGGGCAATAGGCTGTGGCCTGTGGTCTGTAGTTTGTGGGCGTGGCCGGTTGGTCAGTATTTGTATTTAATGAAAATATGAAAGAGGTTTTTTTTGCAGCCCACAAACAAAAACAAGCAAATAACAAAGAAGAAAAGAAAAGGTTTTCCCATTGCGTGCCACATTATGAGGCACAAAAACAACAGCAACAACAACAGCCACTAGCTACAAGCTATGTGTGTGTTTGTGTTGTAATGCGTGTGTGTCTGGGGTATTTGTTTGTGTGTGCGAGTCGTCATATTGTGGCCCAGTTTAATGTGTGTTGCCTTTTTTGCGTAAAATTACTTATTTATATATCTACATATGCAAGTTTATGTAACGAACTGGCTATGTACATATTTTAATACCCTGTTTTGTGCAGTTTTTTGGGTATGCAGTCGGTTGGGCTGGAGTGCTTACAAAATTTATGTTTCATTTATATTTAAAAGGCAAAAAATAATAAAATGTTAATTAATGTGTTAACAATTCTATTTTTTTTTTACAGGGTATTACCAGCTGTCGTTTAGCATACCCCAGCAGTCATTTCTTAGGTCCCTCGTAATGTGTTATAGGCCCGCTTTGCTGCATGCCACATGGCACATAAAATATGCTACTGTCGTTATGGCTTGTCAAGATAAATTCTTAGAATTGGTCATGCAAATTAAGCAACAACTGAAACTATAAAAATACTTATTTAAATTTGTTTTTAAACAGCAGTTTGAATTGCAAACAATTTAAGGTTGTCTGATACAAAAAGTCAAAGCAAAAATCATTGCAAACATTATTGAACCGAACGGAACAGCTAAAATACACACTACACTACAGTCCCACACTACACTCCCACCCACATACAGAGGGGCACACACACACCGACCACACGTACAGCCATGAAATTGTCGCTCGATAATGACAGCTACACACACATCGGTTGTTGCGTCTTTTTGTTGGAGGATTTTGTGTTGCCACATTTACATTTCCATTCGCAATCTGTTTGCTCCTCGACCATTTCATATTTGTTCGCAACTGTCTGCGTGGGAACGTGTGTGTGGGTCTGTGTGTGTGTGGGTTTGTGAGTGTTTTGTGTGAAATGGTCTGTTTATCTATTGTTTGTTTGTATTGTTGTTGTTTTTGTTACTGTTGTTACTGTTGTGGTTATGCTGCCTTGTTTGCTTGGCCGAAGCAATGAGGCGTAAGTAAATTATTTGTTTGCCAAGGGCCAAAGCCGGATATTAAAGGCGGCAATTTGCGACTTCTAACAAATGACTTGGAAAATTGCGCAGTTTTTCTCAAAGCAACAAACCCAAAAACCCAAAAATCAAACATCAAACGAACCAGACGTCAGTTAGACAACAAAAGACAAAAGTAAGCTATTTTAATAATTAACATTTAAATGAAATTCATCGTATCCTTGTTTTATTATTATTCTAATTTGCAGCATTTGGTACAGCACTGCAAATTCAAATATTTATTCTTGAAATGATGAACAGCCAGAGAAATGATATTTTTCATATGCAATGACAACTCTTCTTGCAACACAAATTCAACAGAAAGAGTAACATTAACAACAACAGTGCTTGATTAATAAATGCATAGAACTTGAATGTGAAGGTGAAAAATGGGCAGTTTTTTTTAAGGTGACGGCAACTTGTCAACAACAGCGACAACAACAATAAAAACTCAAACTCAAGTGCATTAAACAAACACCCACACACAGACAGTCACACAACGCACTGGGCGAGACAAGTGTGCACTTGAGTCGCAACAAAGCGTTGCTAATTGTAAATGCAACAATTCAACAAGAGAACTCAACCAACAGGCGAAAGGAGGCGATGGCTTAGTTGCTAAAGCGATGTGGCTAGAGATGTGCGCGTGACACTCGCAGATTAAGGACGGTATTGTACTTTTAAGCTAAGCAGCTTAACTTTAACAAATTTGTCATAATTTAAAACAATAAACAAACTAACAGCTATAAAGAAATATTGAAAAACAAACATAGCTTTAAAATTTAAATACTGTTAATTAAAGGCTTAGAAGAGTAGCTAAAAGTAAATAACACAAACTAAAAAAATGTAGGTATTTTGCATAAATGAATATTTTGGCGGTTCTAAATAAAAAATAGCGTATACGCAGTGTACGCCGCACACATCTCTTAACATAACACACACAGACACAAACACACGTAACAAACGAAAGCGAGAGAGACAAAGAGACCGTGACTGAGTTTAAGTTGCGAGTTCCTTAAATCGAAGACATTCTGTTGGACATTACCTCGACACTTGAGACCCTTATGAGTGATGCCGTGCAAGAGCGAGCCGCAATGATCGCAAAACATCGGCGATAGGAAGGCAACGTTGTGCCATTTGTGTGGCATCTGGTGTGCCTGAGAATTGGAACAGTTGGAGAGAGCTGATGGAAAATTAACGCAGGTTTTTCGCTATATATACGCGTACATTTAAAACTAAAGCATTGCGCAAATTCATAACAAATACAAAAAAAACCAACGACATACAGCCAAAATAAATAAATAAAATCCAAATGTGAATGATTAAACAATGGTATAAAATTGCTACATTTATTGATTGTTTAGTTTTTGGTTCAACGGGTATAATAAAATGAAAATTGGATACATTGAGAGCGCTTATATGGAGATGGAAATGGATATGGATTTGGATATTGTGGGTCTGTGCTTAAGGGCTGGGATACAAGTGCTGCAAATTGGGACAAAAGAAACGCTTAAAAGTAAAGCTATAGAAAACAGATTGAATTTGCTTCATACATTTCGATATGTGCAAAACGATTCCAAAAGAAAGTACATATTTGTGTGGATAATTTGAAGGCTTATATGTTTAAACTATAACACGTTTCAAACAAATGGACAGCTCTGCCATAGTGTACTTATGGCTTATGCTTTGCCGCTCTGCTGCTCACATACAATAGCATTCATTTTGTCACTGTCGAAGACCCAAGAGCAACAGACAATTGTAGCCTAATCCGTTCCAAGAAAAAAGAAGCAGCGAAATAAAAAAAAAAAAGACTCTGCTGTACAAGGACTCGAGCATTGAGAAGGACTATTAATACCCAGCAGCAGTTGATTACAAATGGGTGGGCTTAGTTTTTGAGACAACTGAAATGCTAGCAGTATTTACAGGGTATTCCTTTAGTTGAGTGGCTTGGGTCTTAAGCCTGCCACGCTTATTTTGAACTCACAATGTCAGAGCCTTGAACTCATCAGTGCCATTCACACACAGACACCCACGCAAAAGGGGACAAGTGCTTGTGCTTTGTTGTGTGTTAGTTCTTCAAGGCGGCCTTCTTAAAGTGGGCAAGGACTCACATATGAGTATTATATTATTATGCGCATGCATGAGCATCTTCTCGCTCTTGTTGTTATTGTTGTCGCCGAGTTGTACAAGGCTCAACAGCTTGCAGTGATGCTCAGGCCATTAATATAGACGAGTATCTCACATGGCCAAGACAAACAAAATGGAGCTGATCCGAAAGCAGAATTCAAAGTACACACGCGCACACACAGATACACAAAGAGAAATACAGGGTGGCTTTTGTTTGACCTTGCGGGGAGGAACAACTGCAAAAAAAACAAACAGACGAGAGCACACCGAAAAGTGTTGCATACTTTGGCGGGCACCCAAGGCTGCTTGTGTTTGTGCGTGTGTGTGTGTGTTGGTGCGTCTGTGTTTGCGCTTGTGCTAGTGCTTGTGCTTGCGTATTTGTGTTTGAGTTTGCATTGAATGCGGTTGTATGCAAGTTGTTTGAAGGTGAAATTGAATTGCCAATTGTGCAGCCTTGGCTATAAAGTTGCCCAAATAGCGACAGGTGGTGTTAACTGCCTGCCATGGGACTCTGCATGCGGCATGCGGCATGCGGCACTCGGAAGTTGCAAGTTGCAAAGTTACGATACCACTTGCCCTAACTAAAAGCTAGCCTTCAACAAACAATAGCTTAAAGCAAAGTGCATAATATTTCCATAATAATTCCCACATGTGCAACTCTATGTAAGCCTTACACACTCAAGTTTCGATCAACTTGGTAATACTGGTCTTAAATAGAAGCTCAAAATTATTAACATGACACAGTTTAGAGCCTTACGCTATCGTTTATTGCCCGTTGCAGAGCTCAATTTAATACTGCGTCACGTTTATAGCAACACGCCTCTTTTCGGCCAGTTGTTCAGATATTTGGCGCAATTTTATTATTTGATTATATTTTGCTATGGAGACCGCAAGGGCGACAGAGCGGGGAGTGAAGTAAGTGACTGTAATGCGGCACGAAATGCCACGAAAATTCAAAAATATTTGCAACAATTTATCACGTGTTCCTTACTAAACATTTTGGCATTTTCTGTTGTCACTTAACAAATTTGCCGCCTCTTTATGGCCACGATATTACGCGCCCAACCTCCTGCCCCACACACGCACACACCGAACTCTCTCTGCAGTCCCTTCGTTTTGTTGTTTTGTTTTATTTTGGGGAACTCTCTGTGCTCTATCAGCATATCGCAGGCATTATATCTTTGCCAGCTAGCAATTTCCAAACTCCATACAGAGTGCTCATTTTTAGTAAGTCTGCAAAGGTATCACACACACAGAAACAAACACGTAGACATATAAAACGTATGCGACATAGTCGTATAATATAAGTGGAATCATATTAACAACTGATGTCCTGATAACGTGGCCAGGAGGAGTTGGCAGATGCCACAGCGCAGAATGTTTGAGGGCTGCATTTATAAATTGCCATGTCATTTATTATGACAGCATGCTTGATAAGGGGCGTGTCGCGTAACGAACTTACACACACATATGCACACAGACTGATTCACACATACTCGAATAATCATAGAATTTATTTGAATTAGATGCACAGATGAGATGAACCAATCAAGCAAATCAAACAGCAGACTGCAAACTAATTTCGTTTTCAATTTCCGTTCCTGCAAGCGGACACAAATTAACACACACACACACACATGCCTAACACCCAAACACTTATACAAATGTAGGCAATAAATTGCAGAAATTGACTCGACAATGGAACTGAGATTTGGTAAATTCAAGAAAAGTTCAAACTTTGCCACCTGCATGTAATTTGTGATGAAATTGAAAACGTTTGGGAAATTCGATAGAAATTTGTAAGTGTGTGGGTAGAAATATAAGAAGAGCATAGGTAAATCGACTGCCCGACTGCCGTATATAAATAAAACTGATCTGATTTCTATAACAATAATACCACAAATCCTAAAAGTAACAGGACGTCTACTATTTTGTCGTCAAAGCCGTTGTTGAAGTTGTCTGCAATCACAAACGATTCACAGATTTCAAAAGGCAACACTTAGGCACTTGGATTGTATTACAGCACAAAACAGTAAACACTCATACGCCATGTGTGCTCAATATATCGTGGTAGGCAACAGGAGCAGGAGGGATAACCATAATTGATAACTTTGTGCTCAATGTGGGCGGGAAGCCGCACAGTTTTCTGCTTTGTATTTACTTATCAGGCACGTGTTTTGCAGGTGTAGTTAAATTTATGATGAAATGCCACACAATTTGCATCCCACACACGCACACCTACACACACACACCTCCATTAGTAGAACTTTTGCGCTGTGTAGCTGTTGCTTTGCTAGAAAACTTATATTTTGAGATACAATTCTCACGCGCTGATTTTAGAACATAACAAAACGTGCCACACTGAATGCATTTGCCATGAAAAGCCTCGCCGTTTTGCTGATTTTCCTATCGATTTTTCTTACGTCTCGGGCAGACAGTGTGTTGCCAGTTGGCCCCGACAAGCAAACAGCACTTAAGAGCTCTGCTAAATTGCAACCTCAACCTCAACTTGAAGTCGGCTGAAAACGCACATCCACACACACACATATGTAAATGAACGAGGGCGATAATAAACATTTTAGCCAGAACTCTTAACTCACAGAATTAAAGCGCATAGTTGGAAAGTTCATAAAGCGCTGAAAACTTAAATTATTTATGTGCTTTATATTATAAAAAATCTATATAAAAGCGAGGAAATTAAATTGCAAATCTGCTCTCCTGTCAAATATTTATGAGTAGTGTACGTAGTGAACTTTTGAGTTGCCCCACTGGATGTAAACTTTGCTTTATCCACTCGTACAAGCACTTACCACAGATACATTATTATTGCGGAGCTCTGTGCAACTCGGAGATAAAACATTGCTAAACCGAAACCGAAAGTGCATTAAAAATTTGAGCGGACACAAAAGACGAGACCTTTCCCCTCCGGGCTCAATTCTAGTATATTTTAATGTTATTTGGACAGTATTTTAGTATTTTGGTTTTTCCTGGTTTCTATCTGGGGCATGTGTGGCCTGTACAAACATTAAAATTTTAATTATATCGTGGCTTGGAAAAACTCTACACAAATTAGTTATAAGTACGTATCACATGGCATCTTCAATATGTAAATGGGTACATTGTTTACTCCAGGTCTACATCCTGTGCTGTCGTGTGCATAATTATGCAAATGAATTGCCTGTCCATTGGGTTGTTTTGGGGGTGTAAGTGGGGTCGAATTCTGGACTTGTAATATACACAAAAAATGTATATGTATCTAAAAACGAAAACTTTCAAAATGCTAACAATTACGTACACACGCAGAGCAATACATAGGTATGTGTATCTAAATAAATGTTAGGCTCGAGCTACAAACACGTTTAATGGATATATACATAGGTAATTAGGTATTTAGAGATAAAAAATTGATATATACATAAATATGTACAATATTCTTATTAAATAATATTAGGGTCTGTCATATATCAGTTGAATTATAGCATAAGTTTCACTTAAACGTAATGTTTATTTTCACACACACAAACACACGCACACACACAGATAGTCACGCGGGATAAGGTTTAAATGAGAAAAGTTGAAAAGGGTTGTAAGCAAATAGTAGCGATAGTTAAAGGCCTAACAGAAACAAGCTAACATAGCATTAACAGCGAGTTAGCAGCGCGTTAACACCGGCTTAGAAATGTTAGTTAAAAAGAGAGCAAAGACAGCAGATAGAGACAGAATAAGAGGTAGACAGAGATATAGAGTTAAAGAGCGGGGGTTTTTGGAGTTTTGGACTTAAAGGGTATTTAACAGTTGTAGAACTTTACCTGAACATTTGAGACCCTGATGGTATATACCATACAGCAAGGAACCACAATGATCGCAGAACGTGGGTCCTGCGTATGTGAATGGTTCGAAATGGTGCTGAGTTTTGGGTGAATCCTGCGTTACCAATTTAATTTATTTATTTTTGAATGCGTGCCACATTTAAGTTTATTTTTGTTTGCGGTGAACGATGTGAAATTGATTTTGTTTGTTTGTTTGTTTGGTACATGGAAATACAAAATACAATAAATGGTAAATAAACAGAGCACAATGAAGACGATCAAACATTGCTGGATGACAATAAGCAAAACTTTAACACTAAATTATATATTGAATTGCAATTTGTATATTGTATATTAAATTTGATAATCTATTTCATTTGATTGCATTCTATGTATTTGATTAATAATTGTTTAATTTAAATAAACTCTAAGTTAGTTGTAGTAAAAGCATTCAGCATTTTCATGTACGAAAATTAAACTAAATAAATATTTATTTTAGTTGTCAGTTTTGTGACTGCAAATCAGAGCTGAATATTCGCAATTCGGACAGGTTTTAGCCAGGTCAACATTGGGACTTTAGATAAAAAGAATAAAACTTGTCGTATGCTAAAAAGCCAAAAATGTCATATTTATAAGCCAGCAGCAAAGCTGACAGTACGTAGAGTAAAGAAAAATGTGGCATCGGGTAGAAGCACACGGAGAAGCGAGAAAAAGCACAACCAAAAACGAAAAAAAAATAAACCTTGAAGTGACAGTTTAATTTGACAGTGTAACACAACAAGATATTTGGTATTTTGGGCTACAAATAAATAAAAAATTCTTTTCGCACATGAAAACGCTGTTGTGAATTCTTAAAGCTGCAATCAAATATACTATTTTTTCTGTTCGCTAAGCTTAAAGACTAGTATGCATATTAAAAGAGGGGTGTGATTGTGTTAACTTACGGAATCGATGCCCTTATCCTTGCCCGGGCATATGAAGGTGACGTACTCATGGCATCGCTTGTGTACCACATAGGAGCAAACTGCAATGAGTTAAGTATATTAATTTCTGTGTCCTGCTGTGTAATTGGTTTATCTTTGCATACCTTGACACTGGAATCCTTGTTTGCCAAAGCCCCTGCAAAATTTTCAAATCCAAAAGCAATTAGTTTAATTACACTTAATATACGTAACGATTAATGTTTGGTAATTGAATTGCATTATTATGAGAAGTTAAGAGCGCCTGTCTGCGTGTGTGTAGACCACTTAGCATAAATATTTAATTTGCACAAACAGCAAATATTAATCAATATGCTCAATTTCGACGCATCTCTTTGCCAGTCGCCTGCTATTAGACTCAATCAATATAATTAATTTGTAATAGCAATGGCGGGTCAAGGGTCAACCCCTCTGGCTAATTGTTAACACAACTTCTCTTGTATGAAATTCTGAGTATTTTAACGATAAACGAAGTGGCTTCAATCTAAAGCCAACTTTCATATAGCTGTATAATTTTAAATAAATTAATTAAAACGCAATACCAGTATCGATTTTAGACACAGCGATATAGCTTCAAAGAGTTTAAAGCCACAACTTTATTTTGTTTAATAAAAACAAGTTAAATTAAACTTTGACGTGCGAATTTGCAATTCAAATTGTTGTTGTTGTCGTTTTTGTGTTGTCATTGACTTTTCCAGGCTGTGAGCTTTGGTGTGAGTGCGGTTCATGAATGTGTTCGCTTAAATTATTTATATTGCCTACTTTTCGGCTTAAGCGTTACGTCTCATGGTCCAGTTGCTTGCTTGTGGCTTACGTGGCGTATGAGTATGTCGAGTGAGCTCGTGTTAGGCATATTCTATAAGGCATAAATGCCTGACCACAAGCCGCTTATCGACTCTCTGCCATGCCCTCTACCAGATTGCAACAGGCATGGACACGCAAAGCATGTAGAAATGCCCATAAATACATACACACATAAACATTGGCTACTCTGCCATAATTTTGTGCTGCATAACAATAAATGGTCACTGCTGAATTTTAAATCAGTTGCTCTACCGTTAATTAATTATATAAATTCAGTTCTTTTTTCAGTCCACTGCTATTATTCAACTATCTGATAAAAAGCAGAAAGTGCATATTTTATGGGCTTTTCATCGCTAGTTCGGTATTTGCAAATTTCACTTCAATTACAAAGCACTATTTGTTGCTTTTTCAGCTTGTCGTTTATCTATTTTGCCAGTCTTTGTTTTTGTTTCTTTTTGTTAGCGCTTCAAATGAACTGGAAATGCAATTTTCCTGTGCTGCGCTGCGCCTGCAGTTATGCTACACTTTCCTCGCCTTGGTATTTTTTTCTTCCGTATTTTCCGCTTTTTGCCACTTTTCCTTTTGTGTTTTTTTTTTATATTTTCAATTTTTAATTAAGCACATTTTTGCCGTTCGTTCTCGAAGCGCAGAAAAAAGGTTAAACAAAAAATGTGCAGCAAATTATAATGAATGAAATGAAAAATATCCGAAAGGAAAATAAAAAATGTTTGCTAGGCGAATTAAATTAAACACGCAAGCTAAAAAGTTTAAATACACGCAAGAGATTTCTGATAAAATACAAAAGTTGCGCAGATAAAAACTTAACAAGTCCGTGACTCACGCTTAAAACTTAGTTAGAGATTTTAAAAGTTTTCTTGATATAATCCCAAGTTGCAGCTTAGCCAAGAAAATATCAATATTGTCTTATTATTTAATACATTAGTCAACTTTCTTGTAGAAAATATATTAAAAAGCGGCACACAAGAGTGGCAGTCACTTGAAAATTGATTTTCTTTGGATTATAATAATTTTGGAGTGGTTGGTAGTGCTTGATAAATGATTCTTAAGTTTTCCTCTTCTGCTTTTATTATTTTTTTATCAGTGAGTTTAGAGAGGCATTATTAAAGGCCGCTCAATTCAAGATACACAATAAATTTGTATACATTTTTCGACTACTACTTTCTAATTTGGCTTATTTCCTTTTCAATTTTATATCAACTATATCTTTAATATACAGTTTTCCCTCCTAGTTTCTCTGTTTTTATTGGCTGAGAGTTTGGTAGTATTATAAAATTCGCTAATTGCCAACAATTAGTTGTGTTATTTATTAGAGATATTATTTACACGAGACACGGTTAATGCTTTGTGTAATCTGAATCCGTTGAAACGTGGTCAATATCCAACCTCCCTTTCGATCATAAAAACGACGTACAAGATTCAGTGCATTTACAAAAAGATACTTAAGTATCTGAAAGCTGTTGTCTGGTATCTTTAAATTTGTCGGAGGCGCCACATTTTGCTGGGCGTTGTTATGCAAATGATGTGCCATAAAAACGCCTGGAGCTGCCACTTGCCATCCCCACCTGGGTGCGCACAGGAGCGTATACGAGTAGTAACAAACCACCGCACAGCACAGTACACCTCACCGCATCTCTGCTTTACCGCAACTGCCATTGTGTTTGTACTCCTTTGGCGCCTCATTTGGTTGCGTTGACTACGTGCCTGCAACGCCTTTTGCGACGTGTGCACCCAAAGAGCCAACACTATTAATTAAAAGCCAAGCCAAGCCGAGAGTCGAGGCAAAGTTGTTAATTAGCAGCTGGCCAAAAGAGGCGTTCACAATGTGGCCAATATCCAATAGCAACAAACATTGTGTAACATTGCAGTCGCCTCACTGTTCACAGCAACGTTGCTGTAGCTACATAGCAGTAGCAGTAGCTGTAGCTGTAGCTGTATCTGTATCTATATCTAAATCTATCTCATAAATTGTATCGGTTAACAGCTCGTTCAACTCGCGCTTGTATCTTGTATCATTTTCACATGGTTCAGTTAAGTTTGGGGTCTCATTATTTGGCCAAACTCGTTGATCGATTGCCAGTGTCGCATTTTAAGCAGTAATTAATATAATTATTGCCTAAATGCCGCTTGAATCTTTTATGGCAATTAACTGAGAGCTGAGTACTGTCTGCTGACTGCTAAGTGTTGAGTGTCAAGAGCCAAATACGAAGAACTGAATCGAATATAACAATAAGAACACCAATAATGATTAACGTCACACCCAAAACAACGACAGGCATTCTTGTATTGGACAATAGACTTGTTGACATGTGCCCAGCTATTTACTGAACAATTTTCCAATTAATTTTCATGTCATTTTCATGACAAAGCTTTAAACTGTCGTCTCTATGATTAGGAATGACATTTGGGAGGGCGTTTCGCAGCTTATTGTGCATATTAAATGTGAATTAATTAAGTCAAAGCTGTAGGCATTAATATATGTAGTATCGGGTTTGGTTCGGGTTGCAGTATATGAAGAATAAATATTTTATATACCCCATAAAATATAAATAATCTTTTCTAGGAATTTTTTAGAAGTTGGGTTTCCTTGTGAACCAAAAATAAAACTTTTTTTCCCATTTGGAAATAAATAAATTGTTTGAAACTAGCACTACGTATTTTATGATTTATTGTACTAGTAAAACTTGTGTATAGTACTTGGAGAATACCTACAGCCATGCATATCCCGATCGATAACCGCTGTAAGAACAAAGAAATTATATTGCCGTATAGTGTGTTGAGTGCTAAGAACAATTTGTTTTTATTATTTTTATTTTCTGAAGCAAACATTTGCTTAGGTTACGCAGTGTCAACGCAATCTAAATGGAGTCGAGAAGCGAATGCTGACCCAAAAACTCTACGGTGTGTCTAAAGCGCATGAGATTGGTTTATAATCCCCATAAGTCGTGGGAAGGAAGGTGGAAACACCGGGTGACAGGAGCACAAGCCAAAATATAAACTGGACTTGGGGAAAATTGAGTTTTGAGGGAGCTGGCAAAATTTTATATTTGTCGTGTTTTTCTAAGCATAACAATGGATTAAGCAAGATTTCAG
The DNA here is from genome assembly GCA_035046005.1 of Drosophila acutilabella. Taxonomy (NCBI): domain Eukaryota; kingdom Metazoa; phylum Arthropoda; class Insecta; order Diptera; family Drosophilidae; genus Drosophila; species Drosophila acutilabella. Next base: position 4,349,154 of record JAWNOK010000024.1, on the reverse strand, counting down.
TAGCTGGTTTTACCCAAATTAAATATTTTACACAAGCTGGGGGACTGTTGTTGTTGTTCTTGCTCTTCTTCTTTGTACTTTGTGGTTGTTTTTGTTCCTGTCTTTGGCATGTCAACTTTGGTTCCATTGCAATGTCATTTAACCTGCCGAAGCCCTTTTTCAGTCAGTGCTGAGGTTATTTTCAGTTTGTCAAAGTGTGTGCTGGCGTGGGAGAACCCATTAAGCATATATATAACTGACCAGCATTAACAGTCGAATCGATTTGGGTTTGGTTAGGAATTTTAAAGATGGCAAGCAGCAAATTGCCCTTGGAGAAATCGGACAATGGGAATATTTTGAGGGCACTTAGACAAGATAAGTTCTGATGAAAATAATAAAGAGCTAGTTAGGGTATCTGGTAGTTGGCAAAGCTTGACTTAAGCTGTCTAAGTTAATTTTTTGTTCTTGCCGATAGACCAGATATCGATTGCTGCTTGACCGCTTTGCAGGTGGCTCAGTTATATGGTCAATACCGTTGTTGTTTACCACGTAAGACCCACAAGTGCCCCGTGTCGCACATGAAACATAATTTCTCTAGTATATAATGGAATTTCTTGGCAAAGTTCAGATATCACAGAATAATGTGCAACTGTCAGCAGTTTATATAAATAAAATGGTACAATATATGATTTATGGTTGCAGTTTTGTTTAGTTAAGATGTTCAACATCAACTACCGCTGTTTCTAGCCAAGTTAAGCGAACATTCACTTACCAGATAAAGTCCTTGCAGTGCGAACAGAATGTGGGCTGCTTGAAGAAACGTGCGATGAAGCAATGATCCTTGACATTGAAGACGTTCTTCTTCTTCAAAGCTCCTTTGCGCAGCCGTGACTTCATTTTATTCTCGCCAACGGCCTCGCCCTCCGCCCCCTGGCCCTGACACTGCTGCTCGCCATTGTTATCGCTGTTCTCCGACATTTTTATATTGCTATTGTAGTTGAAGTTGTTGTTGTTGATGGTTATTAATGTTTTTATTGTTGCTCTTATTTAGTTGTTGCTCTTTACAAATTGCTGTTGTTTTGGGGTTGTTAAAATTCAAGTTGTTTGCTTCGGTCGTTCCAGTAGTTGTTGTTGTTGTACTTGTTGTTGCTGTAGCTTCATTTGATTCTCTGCTGCGTTGTCCACTTTTAGTTGTTGTTATGTGTTTCTTTGGCTTTTGTTTAGTATTGATTTTAAAATGACTGGCTAAATGCCATTTGTTATTGCAACGGAACCGAACCAGAAACTGGAGATATGAAAAAACAAATACTATATTATACACAAAATATATATTTTACTTTTTATTTGCGTTTAATAAAATGCAAATTAAAAATTTGCTCGCGATTGTGCGGTGCGAAAGTAACAGCACATGGCACTTAAGAATATATATAGTATATATCCAATAAATATGTGCATTAATTAATATTCATTTATGTTTTTTGTTTCTTTTTGAGCATTTGACATTTAACAACAACACAGAAATTATAATAAATTTATTAACAGCAATTTCATGAAAACATAACAAACTGAGTAACGAAATATGCAACAATTTTATTTAATTGGCTTTATATTTATATTTCAATTATTGTCAGTTTATGTGCTGCTTTATATTGCACGATTCCATAAAAAAAAACAATTATTTTTATTATTTCCATTAGCTCGCGCGTGTTTCTTTTTATTTAATTTATTTTTTATATTTCTCTTTTGTTTTTTGTTCTTAATTTTTTTTGCTTGTGAAATTGTTTGTTTAAATAGACACGTTTCGTAGCTCCCGGGGTAAGTAGCTTCCCCTGACTCTTACAATAAAAAGTTCCCCCCTTTCTGTCACTGGGTAAAAAATCTATAAAGTTAACATTGAATTTACAGGCGGTCAGATAAATATGCTAACATATGCACGCCTGTGTGTATACATGTGTGTGTTGTGTTTGTGGCAAGCAACAGTTACAACAGTTACAAGAAAAATAAAAGAGGAAATAACAAATGGAGCTGTTAGCTCTGCTGTGTTTATTCTTGTCCCTGTTGTTGTTGTTGTCTCTTAATTGCTTTTCTGTTTAATCCTATTTTTTGACAGTTGACAATTTTTTGTTTGCGGTTTTTATTTTATTTTTATTTTTGGTTTGTTTGCACGCGACTTGTCGCAGTTTGTTTACTTTTGCTCGCACTCTTTCACAGTAGCTCTCACTCGCACCCGCTAAAGCACTCTCTCTCTCTCACTCTTTGACACTCTGGCACTTCGCGTTGTAATTGCAAGGAGCAACCGCCTTTGCGTATTGACCAAGACGTTGTGAGTGTGCAAATATTTTTACACACTGTAAAAAGCACAAAATGTTAGGCACAACACAACAGCTTGTCCCCTAGTTTCTTGTCGTGGTGAGTTTCCCACGAAAACACAAACACACGCACACACTAACACCGAGCGAGAAGTGGGAGTAGAACGGGGCGTGAGAACGTACACGAGATTGTTACACACACTTGTTGTTGGCCCCGAATGTTTGTAGTTGTAGGGGCGCCTCTTTTTCGCTCTTCTTGCTGCTTACCGCTGCTCTGTGCACAGCACGTGCGCTTCGCTCGAGTTACAAACGCGTTCTGATTCCACAGGCGGCCATTTTGTGCTCAACTTGTCTATTTCAATAGCAAGCTTTTGAGCGCGTCGCTGTTGCTGCCGCTGTTAACTTAACAGCAAGCTGTTAACTGCCACTGTAAAGTTGTACTACACCAAGCAAACTGTTATACATTAGGCTTGTTGTTATTTACACGGGCTATGCTCGCAGTGTTATACTTTAGTCATTCAATTGGCAGTCTGTTAATTACATATGACCATTGATAACTGACGATGATCGCGTTAGCATCATTTAGCTGGTAATAGATAATGCTTGTGGCAATTGGCCGAAACGTGTTAATTTGGCGTTTCGTTACGTTTCGTTTTGTTTTTCATTTCTCGTTTTCAGTTCGCGCTGTCGCAATGATCATTTAAGCTCATAAATGCATATGAGAGCAGTTTGGGGAGTGACAAAGTCACTTTTGAAAGCCGTCACCGAAATAAAAATCAATTCTGTTGCTTAAATGTAGGCAAACCGGAATGCCTAGTACTTTAAATACCCTGTACTGACGATATTTCACGTGAAATATTCATAAATAAACAAATGACCGTCGCTTAAAATATAATTAGTGTTCTTTTTCCACAGCTTTACAAAACCAAATGTATTAGGGCGGAAACTATAGATTAATGACTAAATGGCAATTAAATGTGCACTCGTTACTGGTCAACTGATTGATTTTGTTGGTTTGTGCTACTGTTTTTGTATGATTACCGAATTGCTAACTGAAACTGAACTTACTCGCATTTACGACGATGTTAACTAAGTGTATTTACGTGCCACAACCGCAACCTTCGAGTGTTGCGTGTTTTTTATTAGCGCCCAAGTGCAAAATCTGATAGCCAAGTGTCACGTTTCGACTCTGTGGTGCTCTGAATAACGGCAAAACTTTTGCGGCTAATGCAATAATTATTTATGCATGTACTTTTGTGCATAGATTGAAATGGAAATATACATAAAGATACCAAATGGAGAGACCATTGACCATAAACTATCAAAATATTTGCATGAATTTCATTTTTTCATTGCTTTGAATTTCAAGTTATTCGGTTTTTGTTTTCAAGTGCCAAATATTTGTGTAAAACTCATAAAATAAAATAAAATACTACACAGATACAGACACAGCCGCAGACACTGGGACTAGTAAAATGTTGTAAGTTTGTAACTAAAATGTTGTGGCACTTATTTGCTTGGGAAATGGAATTTAGTTTCATTTCCACTTACAAAATGCCATAGATGGAGAGCATGTTTATGCAGTAATAAATTTCAATGAAAGCCGCAAGCCAATTAAAATCCATTTAGAATTGCGATGAGTGCTTGAGTCGAGCATCTAAATTGTAATCACATGTTTCATCTCATCACACGTGAATTAATTGCATTAATCACTGAAGGACTTTCTGTAGTACTTGGGGTGTTCGCCAGAGTAAAGTGAAAGGAATACAGAAGTTCACATACTTGTTGATCTCGATTTGGGCTAAACCTTTCACTTCTTCAAACTGAACACTTTAACATAATATTTAAATAGCATTTTGCCTCAACAGCATCTTGCTTGACCCACTTAAAGGTGTTGTCTGCTCTGTGGAGATAAAGATTTCAATCGAGGGCAGGTCAATGACACACAAAATCACCAACAATTCAGTTTACATATATGTAATTATATGTACTGCTTGTTTAATACTTTTAGAACACCTCTCGCTGGGCAGGAGAATGCCAGCATGCTGCGTATTTGAATACTGCGAAACAAAAATGAATACAAATTTATTTGTTTGCACTTGTGACGTCATTTGTGCAGCAGCAGATGAAAACAATTTGCTAATTACTGCTGGTCGGTGGCAATAAAAATAATTAAGCATGTAAATGTAGCAAACAATAAAATAAATAATAAATATAAAAAAAGGCCCCAAAATAAAAAATATAGGAGAAAAAAAAAACAAAGTTGTTAACGTGCAAATCGCAGACGAATAATAAAATGCGGCAAATGGTAATTAATATAAATTTCACACGCAAAACAAATTTTTGTATGAATAATCATCACAGAATTCGCTCGTAGGCGTGGCCATCACGCACACACCTACACACACACGCACGCATAGTAAACAAATTGATACAATTATGGCAATCGGGGCTGTAACAATAGTTTTATTATTATTATGATATTTTTGTGGTTTATGGTTTATCATTTAATCATTTATTTCTGTGGCTGATTGTAAGTAATAAAGAATTATGCGAAATACTTTATAATTAATTCACTCTTGATTTCACATATTTATTTATTTAATCACTGTTGTTTGCCGACTGTGAGATTAATTGAATTTACGCGAACAAATAAACGTAGCATCTAAATTGAATTCTTTTGTTAGTTTTTCTGCCGCTCTGTCAATTGATGCTAAGCACATTACACGCGGTAAGAGAGATCGAGAGAGAGAGAAACAGTAGCAGAAAGAGACCGCAATTCTCTGCGATTGAATAATTCTTGTGGTGTCGAAGCATGTAACATTTGTTCCAGCAATTTGCCTCGAAATTGAATCAATCATCGATCGCAGATGGATCGTTGTCTGCCGTTATAAAGAGCACTTAACAAGACGCCGCGACCGCACACCTTGCACCACACGTTGCCCCACTGTACCGCTGTACCACTGCCCCACTCACGTTCGACGTACGTACGACGTACGACTGCCGTTGCTGTTCGTATCGTTCAGATACAGATACAATTCAAGTCTGTCTGCCTCATAAAAACGTACGCTGGTCACTCGCTGATCTTCACAGCCGCCAGCTGCGCTGTAAGCGTCGCGTTCGCAGTCGCACTCGGCGTCGCGGTTGCAGTCAACGTCTCTGCTTGTCGATTTGTTATGACAGGCCACACCGGTTCGACGCGACGATTGGCCCACTGTGCACTGTGCTGCCGACAACCGGCACCGATCGAATGTGATCTGACTTCCAGCTCGCAAAGCGAATAAAGTTTTGCTTCTATAGGGTATTATATGGGGTAGATGCGTTCTGCTGATGAGTATGTTAGGTCTTAAGGCCTGCATTTCTACTTGTGGTTTTACTAATAATTAATCAATTTTTAGTGTCGCGTAATGCGGGAGTTGAGTTATAATTAATAATAATAAAATTGATTAGTAATAAAATGTATATTACTTTTAGCATAGAGTATAAATGACTCGTTGGTAACACATAATTAATTTTCTTTAATTTGCTGCATTTTTTGCAGCTACTTTTGTTATGCGTTGGCGTTTTCCGCTTTCAGAATGATTGCAGCTAATCTTCCTCTCTCTTTCTGTCTCTCTTCTACTCTGTTGTTCTCTTTTTTGACAGACTGTTTTGGCCATTGCTCAATGTGCAACCGTCTGCATCTGTTGGCAAATGGATGCAGTTACAGCAGCTACAGATACAGATACATTCCACCAAGCGTAGCTGTGCTGGCTGTGTGCCAGTCAAACTGTTGTGTCTGCTTATTTGGTCACATTATTAAATTTTGATTAATTTTTGATATTCTCTGCACACGCTGACCAAACCAAATTAAACCTATCCCAATTTTTGTGCGTGAGACGTCATGATATGATTGCCAAGGCCCCGTTCAATAAATTGAAATGAAATCGTTTTGTTTTATTTTCTATTTTTTATCTCTTTTGTTTGCGGCTTTCTGATTGCGTTTTCTTTTGTTGTTGTTGTTGTTGTTGTTCTTTGTGTTGTTTTTGTAAGCATTTAAGGCGTGCTTTATTTTATAAGGCAGATTGCCAATCGTAAAGTTGATGTTCGTTTTGTTGTTTTCTTTTCATTTATAGAGTACACTCGTGTATGGGTTTGTCGAGTTCTTGTTGTTGTTGTTTTTCCCTCTTCTTGTTGTGCTTTCCGTATTTTTTTATGCTACGCAAAGTTATCAGCAACAACACCAACAAGTGCATAAATCAAATGTTCTATAAATAATTGAGTGAAAATTATTAAACATCTGTTGAACTCAATGCCAGAATGGAAGTTGCCCACATTTAAATACAATTGATTGGGTTCTGGGAGTTTGGGGATTCCCTTAAGATAACTGTGCTTAACTGAGCACTTATAGATTTAAGAGATTGAAGAGCTTATATAAGCCTTTTATATTCGTTTTAAAATGCAATGAGTTATTGCTAGTATGGAAATTGATGCAGTATTTCAGTTTTATAACACATAAAATTTCCACAGAACTAGAGTTTCAATCAAGGTCACTTTTTAGCATATCTGGAGATCATGGCGTCGACCGGTTGCCTATTTAAAATTCTGAGGCCAGACTTTAAGAGTAGCTACCACATAGCTGTTGCTGGGAGATATTAATTTTATTGTCGCTTTCGTTTGCGGTGAATTTAAGTCTTGTTTGGTTTGTTTTTTTTTCTTTTGTGGCCAAGGTTTTTAAAATTGGTTTCTCTCCCCTGCTCTTTACGTCACAGAAACAACATTTGTAGCTGTTGTTTTCTTTGGTTTCGGTGCCGCATGATTTGTTATACTTATTGTTATGCCCCACTGGATGCTCATTTATTATTTATTTATGCACATAAATTAAAAATATTTGTATTGCTTGTGAAATTTCCCAGGCAGGAACAGCTAAATGGAAAGCGCATATCGATGCGACTTACAGCGAAATAAATCTCACATTTTTAACCATCTTAATGGCTTAAAAATTATTGCATACTTTTGGGCGGCTATCGAAAATCATGCAAGCTAACTCTCGAGAGCAACTTAATAAATATTTAGAAAACTATGAAATAAAAAAATCAATAATAAATTGTGCTTAAGCATAAGAAATTTCTTTCTGAGCGGCAGAACTTGACAGCTGCCCCAATTATAACAGCAAGGAAAAGCGCTTGAAGCGTTGGAAAACTTGAAACTTTTTACAACTGTACAAAATGATAAACATTAATTATTAATAAATAAAAGAAAATTTAAAGTTGAGGCACACTTTTCAAAAAAAAGGTAAAAGAAAAGAAAATACATTTGGCTGACTGCAGCACGCGGTTCACTCGCCAAAAAGTTTCTAATGAAACCTGGCAGCAGAGTTGGCCCTGTAACTGTAATACATAGGTTACTACTCGTACTCGTACTCGTACCTACCGCAGCCTATCAGAACTTCTCCTTTCTTCTGTCAGAATTGTGTTGGCGAAAAAAGTTTCACAGAACTTTGACAACGTTTCAGGGCACGCTACGTATTCCTTATTAAATTAAGCGATTTCCAAGCAATAAGCACTCTACGCAGAAACTGGAGCAAGGGGGAAAATGGAAAGGAGAAAAGTTGTCAGAGTTGGCCAACTGTTGCTCAATTGCAGAGGCCATAGAGTTGGCTCATTTCTTAGAATTTGGAGAGTTGTAATTAGGCACTGCGCGTGAAAATGAAGCGGAAAATGTGACATGAAAGCGTGCCTTTAAAAGTGCTATGGAAATCGATAGGAGCAGATTTTCCCCATGCGTAGCGCGTATAAATCAACAGAATCAGAGGGAGAGGAGGAGTGGGCGGCAGTGTGAGAGAGAGAAAGTGGGGAGAGATAGAGCGTTTAGATGGGCTGTCATTAGTAACACGTCTGCCCACTCGAGGCACGCCCAGTTTAGCTTAAACAATAGAAAAGCAAGCAAACAATGCTCGCAAGTGTCTGCGCTAGTGTTGCGTGCCAGGACTCCAAACAGCTGATGAGGATGAGCATCCTGATGACTGGTCACTGCACATGACAGGCAAAAGAACAGATGAGAAAGGGGAAATTGGAGCATACAGAACGCGGTCACGGGGCATTGGGCAGGCAATGAGCAAGATCAAGAGTTGAATGCTGGCAGAGAACAATAGCCCGACCAGGATTGGAATTGTTAGAGTTGGGGTTGAAGGAGAGGTGGAAGCTCTGCAATAATTGAACTATGGCCAGCTGCTTTGTAAGCGACACTTTTGACTTATGTGACAGTTGTTGGCCTCTGTTGATGGGGGGCCGTTATCAAAAGCTGAAGGATTTGTTCCTAGAATTGGAACAACTGTAGGATAACCAAGTTGTATATGGAATTCCATTGGAGAGAGCTATGTTATGTATCGAATACTAACTACTGTTATGAATGTGTGTCATTTCAGCTCAGCTAAGTACAAGTTATTGCTAGATAAAGTAGAGTTAATAGAGATTAAAGTAAGTAGTTTCTTCTTTATTAAATAAAGTGTGTTAATCGAGATGCTTCTACGTCTTCTCTAGTTTACTAAGAATTGCTTTATATCAATTTCTCGTTCCGTTTACCTATTAACAATAAGTTCTATATCTATAAGTATCTGCTTGTATTATTCAAATACCAAATTAATTCCAATATTCCACACTTAAATACCAGCTGCTTTGACAAATCGCTTCACGCTTTTCTGAACTTTGCGAACTGCGAACCCTTTTGTTAAATGGAGCGCATTAATTACACGCTGAATCGGATAAATTTATTTAAATTCATATGACAGAGTGACAGTTTGGATTAGCCATTGGGAAGCCCTCAGAGTGCCAAAACAAATTGATATCCTTAACATATTTGGACAGCATAAAAGTCAATTTATATGCAAAATTTGCACAATACTTGAAATACCTGCAGCTAACATAAAGGTAAAAGTCAAATGTCCCAAAAATTAAGCCTCGCAAATGTAAAAGTGAAAATATTTGCACATTTCCCAATTTCTCATTTCCAAATTTCACGTTTCACGTTTTACATTTGTAACGTCCATCCAAATGTTAAAAGTCACAGCTCAGTTGACTGATTGCTTGGTATTTGTTGTTGTTTAGCTGTTTGTTGTTTGTGTAGTGCCCAAAGGGCACTTAATGCGAGTTTTGGGCGGGTTTTAAGCTCCAGTTTCGAGTCGCTCTCTTGTTAGTCATAAATGATTCAACACGTGGCAGCTAACGGGACCGTCCTCCATTTTGGCGTCTTCTAATTTACACGCAAAACAGTTGGTGACTTTGTGGCGTGTAATTAAAAGGAAATTGTAGCGCGTGCCGAAACGCTATAAGGATGTGGCAACTGGCAGACGCCATTGGAAAGTGTGGAAAGCGTGGAAAATGTAGAAAGTGGGAAAAAATAGCGAAATGTTGGTGTTAGCGATGCCACATGCCACACAAATGCTCCCAAAATACAGGAAGGGGCCGCACAGCAGCGAGCACAAGACACTTCACATGGCATCACGTATACGCCGCGTATGACTTTAGTTAAAAAGTGCTTGGCGTTTTTTCATCAACTCTCTCACTTTCTCATCTACTTTAATTTCTCTCCTTTTTTTCCTCCTATTTTGTTTGTTTAATTAAAACTTTTACTCGGACTAAATCAATTGCACATAAATTCAACTGCAGTCCTTGACGTGGCGTGTGTTTTGTGTGAAGTGGCAACAAAGGGAGCGAGCGATGCGAGTAAGGTGGAAAGTTCCCCCATGCTGGGGTAAAACTTTCAATGGATTTTAATTACGAGCCAAACAAAAAGCTACAACAGCATCGCTTAAGCTGCCAACGATGCTGAAAGCATTGAGGCGTTTCGCCAGCCACTGAATTGGGAGCTTTTACGAAAGTATTCAGTGGATTAAATGTGCCGTGCCCACACATATTTACAAAACTGCGAATTTCTCAAGATTTGATTTGCTTTCAGTTAAATGTCTAAAGAAATTTCTTTCTCTTAAACTACAATCCACATCAATATCTTCGCTTAAATACCTAAATCCCCATTTAATTACTTATTTCTATCACTAAAGACTACGTCTTTAAGTAGTAACACAACTTTCCTGTCTGCACATCATTATTAAACTCAAACACATGCCACAGAGCTCAGCAATCAACCCACTGCAGTAGTTATCGGACTTAAATTGTCACTTTACGTCATAGAGAACTAGCTGTGCGGTGACAGGAGATACCCGGAATGAGATGAGCGAAAGCTGTTATGTCATTTTGTGGAATACTTCTGAAATGGACACAGCATACAGAAGCAGTTGGATGGCAAGTAAACCGCAACCAACCCAACTTCATGTTTCTTTGCTGAAATTCCAAATAATTCAGTTGCTAAAATGGAAATTTGGTTTTGGAGAAGCATGTTCCAGGTTGCAAATAGAATCATTACATTGTTGTTGAGTGCAAATTAATTAAAGCTTCGTTTTGTGAGTCTGCTACGCTGGCCACTAATCCAATCATTTACAGCCCAACGCCCAGCTAGAACATTTTTCGTCTAGTCATGTGCGTTAATTATGCTCTCCGCTGGCGTCGTGTTGTAATTGTTGTGCCTGTGTGTCTGTGTGTATGTATGTTGTTTGCTTATTGTTTGGGTATTATGTGTGTGCTTCTGCCATTTAATTGCAAATGTTTTGCGTGTGGCCAACAAATATCAGGTAACATCAACACCATCCATAGCCGAAAATATGGAAAAATGCTTTGAGCAAAGAGAACTGTGAAAGTTTTTTCAGCTGCTGGCTGGGAAATCAAAATAAATATAAATACAGTGAATTTGAATGAGAAAACAGAACACAAAAACCAAATCAACAAGACAGCTAAAAGCAAAAAAATAAAATAAATAAAAGAAGTAAAACAAATAACAGTCCATAAGTATGCAATACAAAAGAAGTTCGTTGTTTGACGCTAGGCGGTTTAACTTGATTGCTTGAGAAAACGGTGTTTATGCGTGAGAAGTTTCAGTTATAACCATTGAATAAAGTGAGTGTTTATTAATTTTAATAGAATTACTCAAATTATATATATCTTTGAAGCTTTCAACTTTCAGAACCTTAACAAAACTTAATCGGTTATAAAAACGGATGTCATTGTAATCCAGTTTGATTAAATAGAAATATATTGAAGTATTTCAAGATTTTTACATATACATACATTTTAAAAAACTATTATTTTGGACACTGAAATCACTTCTAAAATTCGACAGGTTGAGTTTAAATGCTTAAGGACGAGCTCGCATTCAGTTGTATTTGCCTCTTATCATAACTTTTTCTGCGGCAGTTTAACGGCATTTTAAGAGTTTTCAGAACGACTAAAACAAAAACAACGCCAACACAAAGATGAAGATAAAGGTAAAGACAAAGAAAAGTCGTGATGTACTCGAGCAAAAGAGCGTGAAAGAAATGCCGAGCACCCAAAAAACAAAAGCAGGCAACAGCTGCTTGACTTGAGTCGAGCCGACTCCTGGATTGTTAGCCGTGTGGCAAGTGGCATGTGCTGAGTCTTATTTGTTCTGTATATCATGCACCTACAACCTCTCTCCCTCTTTCTCTGTCTCTCTTTGTCTTATTCACTTTCTATATTTCTTTGCCTTTGTCTTTGCTTTTGCTTTTTTCAGCTGTCATTTCCGGTTTTATTCGCTTCGTTTTGTTTATCATTTCTTTTTCTTTTTGGGTTCGAAGCTTAAGCGCCGCAAATTAAGCACAAAAAGTGAAAATGCAAAATGCCCAAAAGCGCCAGCATTCAAGATAAACAAGAAAGCCACAAGGAAAATGACCAAACCAAGTAATTAAGTGCCATCCACTGCCATCTCTCTTTTGGCAGATATATAACAAATACAGAAATTAAAAATTGCTTATTATTTTGACTGCTTAGTGTAGGGTGTTAAAGGTTCGTAAAGAAATCATCCACAATACAATATTACTTATTAACAAGTAAATCGATATATTTCATGTCAAATAAAAAATTATATAAAACTTACTAGGTGTAATGCTGTCTATATAGGGAAGTGCAGGGTACAGTTTAGTCGTGCTTTCCCAACTTTGACGTTATTGCTTGTTTTGTATAATTTTAAGTAGCAGACAAAAATGAGAAGCAGCTTGGCCAAAAGTAATTACGCTTTTGCCCTCTCCCGCTAGTCATTGCTGCCTGTTGCTACTTCTCCTCCTTCTATTTCTATTTCTTCTCCTATTCATTCCTCTATTTTTACCGCTACGTCTTCTCTGTTGCTACACTTCAAACTCAAGCGACGCCTGCCAATGGCAGAGTAAAACGTGCACGGCTTTCGACCATTTCCATTAACAATAACTGTCTTGGTTCGCGTGTCATGACTGAGACGCGTTTAGCACTTCGTTACCTGTGTTACCTGTGCTACCTGTAGCTACTTAGCTTCTTAGCCAGGCTAAGAGTAATGCCTGACACGACACGCATACATGTTAATTATTAAAAACTGTCGAAAGCGTGGACTTTTAGAACTTTGAGAAACCAAACAATAATTTCGAAGCGTTTTTAATAGCGCCCTTCAGCACAGTTTAGTCAAGGGTCCTTAACATAATTAGCTTGAATGAATTCCCATATTTACGTAACTACAAGTATTCCCATTCGTCTGTTTATCTGTTAGTAATAGTAACTATAGTGCTTCCCTTTGTTTAACTAACTATAAATACTTTCTTTTATAAATAAAAATGCAATTCCCAGAAGACTCCTTCACTCTGCTCCCTCGATGAATTATTAACTTGTAGATTAAAATAGCCATCCATCAAGGTCGCAGCTCATTTATCTAGATGCTTTTTGTGGTACTCAGCTATTCAAACTCCCTAAGTCTTGCTCATTAGCTCCTATAATCTGTACAGAAGGAGGCTTGTATCGCATTACGCTTTTGTCTAAATTGTGCATATGTGTGCGATAAATATTTATAATCGCTCCATGTCATATAATACGCCTGCTAGACCCCCTAGCCACGCCTCAACGCCCCTCGCCGCGACTGACACAGTTGACTTCTGTAACGGGAATGCTAACACAAAATCAATAAAGTCGTTTTAGAGCTCATTGAATCGTTAAAGGACAAACAGTAAACCAATGACTTATAAATATACAAGCTCACACACACACACACACCCATAGACACACACAGTGAAATTATTACATTCACAGGAAGTAAATTTAGAAGCATTATAAATTTTAGCAACTTTATTTGTTTTATTACTTATTATTTTTTTTATGGCTCATTTATGAAAAGTCAATTAAGAATTTAATAGACTCGAAATGAGTTTTTCCAAATAATGAGCTATGAAACTGTGGTTACTGATGGATACGATTCAATTTCATGGCCTCTAATTACGTTTAATTAAAGCTATTAATTTATGTCCTAAATCTGATTAATCAATCATGCAACTGCGCCTTAAACACAGGCAGCGCCTTAAGGTTGTGTGTTTGCTAGTGCGTGTGTAAGAGGAAGTGTGTGTGTGTGTGGATTATATACTGGATAACTAAGTAGTTCCAAGAAATTCTACTAGCAAGTTCTTTAGTCAACCTAATGCTCGATAGAGTTAACAGCCGGCTCTGTAGCTTACAATGAAGTGCTGATAGATGGCAGGTTGGAACAGTGTCAAGGGGCAAGGGTCAGGGGCTATGGAGCTGAGCAGCCGCAAGGACATTAGATGACAATGGAAATTGCCAGTTTGTCTGGCTGATAAATGAAATGCCTTGATGTCGCTGTCTACCACAGTTTCTTCGTGCACTCAGCGAAATAAAGTGCAATAAATAAATTAATTAATTAGTTTTATTATATAGAATTTAAAAGAACCTAAAGAAATTATTTAATTTAAAATTTTAAAATTTCCAAACTTTTTAATCATTTTAAAAAATGCAATTCTGATTTTTTTTTAAATTTTAATAAAATTATTTACAGGACTTGTTGTAAAAATATATGAATAATTAAATTTTTTACAGCTTTAAATATTTTTCAGTGTAATTGTTAACTTAGTTGGCTTATATCCTTTCGTGGTCAAACTTGTAACAACTTTGTCAATTTCAGAGTCTGATAATTACCCCATGATAGCTGTTAACTGTACTTATATAAACATACAGTGACTCTTTTATAATGAACGAATGAGAAAGGAGAGGGAGAAAGGGAGAAAGGGAGAGACAGAGAGCAAGAGAGAGTTACTTTTACTCAATTTGTGGATCGCAGACACGTGCACAATGTATTAACTTTACGAGTACTCGTAAACTCAGAGCCTTCAAAGTATTCCCCATATGCCAACATGTGTCTGAGTGCGTTCCCTCTCTCTCACTTTTCATCCGTTTCTCTGTCGCACCCTGCATTTTCTTCATATTTTCTCATTCGTCACTTACTATGCTAACTCACTTTTCGAGCAGGCAGTTTCGCATGTTGTTTCCTCGTCCTGCCTGTCGTCCTGTCTGTCAGCATCCCTGACAACATTTGCACGCACATTGTCATTGTTTATTATGCCAATTTGCCTGCCAGTTGAGGGGAGGAGGGGATAGGGGGCATACAACAACTGGGTAACACTCGAATTGAAACATTGACAAAATTTAGCGGAAAATACCAAATCGCTTTCTTCCCTTTTGGCTGCTTTGGGCCAAATATTCAATGCCAACACAAAAAAAATTGGAATATTACAAAAAGTTGTTCAGGGGGCGTGGCATTTCTGATAACTAAATGTTGCAAGAAAATGCCCTCGAGCAGTTACCAAGAAAATGTACACACGCACGCACACACCCACACTCACACATACGTCAGCACACAGATACTTCGACACATTCACATTTCAAAATGCAAATTCGAACTGTTGTCGTATCTGAGTTGCTACTTGAATACATTTTCCGACATATATACAATATATATATATATTTTTTATGGCTGAAGCTCAGTGGGAAATGCTTTTTCAGTGATTTGGGCAAAGATTTATAGCTAGAAATCAATGCAGTGGCAGCTGGCACATTCTCTGTCTCATTGATTGTGGCTTACTTCTTGGCCAAGTTGCAATCAGCAAACTGGCAGCACAACAGTATTAAGTGGGTGTGGCAGGAGAGTGAAAAAAAACCTCAGACAGTACAATTCAATGAAACCAAACAAAGAATCAATGCGGTTTCAGTTTCAGTTGAGTTTGAGTTTCATTTTCATTTTCATTGGCGTTGCCTTTGCTTTTCCACAGGGCAGGAGGAGTCTGGACAAAGTTGTTCGCTGCATAAATCAAATTTATTTTTCCATCTCGCACAGCAGCCAAACGATAACAATGAAAAGTTGCGCGTGAGTGTATGTAAAGTAAAAGTAAAAGCTGGCAAAAGTTCACGATTGAATAAATATTGAAAGAGCAGCAGCACCAGCAGCAGCCACAACTTTAACAACAATTCAGAAGTACCAGCAATGACAACAACTACAAGCAGATAAATAAAACTTTGCTTAAACGTATTCAATTTAAATGTAAACAGCAACAACAACAGGTACAACAAGAGTAAAACACGCTGGAAAGTATGCTACATTCAAATCGCTTGACAGGATATCTTAAGTGGCAGGTGAGGAAAACACGGGGAAAGAAAAGCCATTGCAGATGTGTAAGTAGGTTTCGCTTTTCATACAACCATTTGCTAATTACAAACAGCTTAACTCAGTTAACCACGAATTCTGCATACTCTAAATCATCAATTGAGAGATAAGCTCACAGGAAAACCTTCATTTATCTTTGAAGAATATAGACTTCCACCTTAGTAAAAAAAGACAATTTACTCTTACATCAATAAGCTAGCTGATCCCGCATATAAGCTACATTAGAGTATTTGCCATGCTGTGAGGGCGGTAAAAGAATGATGTCAGTACGTTCGATAAGATAAATGAAAGTGTTGCACAAGTGTCTGTGAGGGTCACTTCTGGCAGACAAGCATAAGTGTGTGTGCGTGTATCCGTGTGTGTGTGTGTGTTCGTGTGCTAGTTGAGTGTCATTTATAATGACCCGACAAGCGGCAGCTGCAAAACTTTTCAAACCTTCTATCTGTGCAGCAAATCAATGAAATATTTGGCCCAGCTTAAGGCAACCTCAGGTCGAAAGAACTGAGAAAGAGCTGTTTAACTAATTGGCCAGCAAAGGTGAGACAGTTGAGTAGATAGGGAGAAAAGTAATTGATGAATCGGTCCATGTTCCTACCCAAGACCAAAACATGCAATTGCAATTAGGTAATTGTGGATGCACTCTACGGCGTATGCGCAATATGTGTGCACTTGTCATGTCCATGATGATGTAACACTAGAGAGTGCTCAGTAAATGATTGCTCATTTCGAATCCGACATCTGTAGTCTTTGAAATTGCATTTCAAATTGCTCAAAAAAAAAAGAATTTCTTCTTCTGTCTGCTGCACTTACCATTTGCCAGTATTTAACTCAAGTTAACATTTCCGCATCATTTTGCTTTTACGTCATCTGCAGTTAAATCCGAGCTGGCGACACTTGAGGATTTGTTTACGTTGCTTGATTGCAATTGAAAACGTCTGTAAACGATGTCACGCCATATCATATTCCCTCTCTTTATCTTTCCCTCTCTGTGCTCAGTGTCTCTCTGGAGGTTTTTAATCAGATTTACGCTCAGCTCCAGACGATTGACAAACGTTGTCTGATAGCATTTATTGAAATTGAATTGAAGTTTGCTCGGTATTGATAATATTTGCATAAAGCTCAATAAATATTAAATAAATTATAGACTGCATCGATATTTATTCTATAAATGGATTTCCTGATGTTTCAATCCATTTTTTAAAGCCTTTGCACTCCATACTGTAAGCCATTTCCACTCTCAACTATAACGACGTTTAACTGAACTATTCAACGATGGCCCAAGTTCAATGAGCCGTACAAGAGTCTTGGCCATTTCAATGGCAAAACTTTTTTTGTAATCGTTCAACTTTAAGCCAACTTCTGTTAAGGTCAATCATCTAGTGTAACGATATTTTCTTTTTTTCTTCTTTTTACCATTTTATTACTTGGCTTAGCTCCAATCACAATATCGATTGTCGCTTGTGTCAAGTCCATTCAACCAGCTGGCAAGTCAGTCGCGCCCTTTTACACTTTGGCTGACTTTAAGTGCCCCTCCCTCCGCCCCTACTGCGAACTGGTGTCTGGCCAAGTCTCAGCGTAATTGTATGGGCCACGGCTATAATTATGTGTTAAAAGTATTGCTGGACAGCTAAATTGGCAGGCAATCAAGACTCCCAAGAAGGGAGCAGTCTTTTGCATATAAATTGTATGCTCTGCTGTCAACTTAACTGCCAAGGCATATAAATACACATTTGTTTTTAACGCACGCACGCACGCACACACGCACACACGCACACGCATTCATATAAGACACAACAGTCTGCTGGCATATGACAGACTTAGCCTTTATCTGGCAATTTCAGGCAGTTGATTTGAATTTACGATTGTCGCGCATCAGCGCAAAGAACTGTAGTCGACTTCTAGGCGCAACAGCTGTAAAAACAGCCAAGTGCGTGTGGGCTAGAGTGTGTGTGAGTATGGCTGTGTGTGTGTGCTTTCGCTTACTGTGTATATTGATTACTGCACATAATTACGCATGCTGCGCAGGCGAGAAATAAAATATTACATAGAAGAACGCCAACTCCAACATTCTCAGGCATTAAAAGGAGCTGATTAATCGTCAACGATTTCCCCGCTAATGGCAAAAAGCGAAGGCGGCAAAGGAATAACAAAAAGCAGCACCAGTAATGATTGCCACATTCTCATCACATAACATTTTTATGCATATACTCAGTGCCTCGATTCAATTTTAATAATTCAAAGCAGTAAATTTTGCATTGCCAACGAGTTTTCTTGACTGCTTTGTTGTACGCTGTAGATTATGCAGATCTTTAAAGGGTGTATTGAGTTGATTAGGAAATACTTACTTGACATTTATTTTTTTTTGTACACCGAGTTCATATTTACAGCAAACATTTCATTTAATATTTAACTTTAATTAATATGTTCCTATAGTTATTAGGGTATTTAAAGATCAGCATAAGTTTAGCTTTATGTTGACTGTTTTTTTCCGCCTGTTTTATGTTAATTTCCTTGCACAGTTTGTTTGTATCCTTGCTGGGTGCCTTTCGACTGCCTGGCAAATCCTTAATGGTTAATTTATATGCGCTTGCTTATTGAAAACATTGCTCCAGGCCTCTACCCCTGCGCTTTAAAAGCAAGTAGATGTAAGGAGTTGTGGGGGGGACATAAGAAATCTGTAATTTTCATTTAGCAGTGCGCATTTTTAATTACCATTCATCGTGTGACGGCCTCTGTGGCCTTTTACAGGTAGTAATGCCACCCACTCGGAAACCCACGTAAACAGGCATTCTGATGACTGTCTGTCTGCCTGGCTTTCCCTCTGTCTGTCTGTCTGTCTGACTGTTGGTTCGACTGTCAGCTGTACCTTAAGTTGTCAAAGTTCAGCCGAATCTGAGCCGCATTGCTGTAGAATGGAAAATGGCAAACTTTCACTGAGGTCAGCACAAAACATGAGCATACAACACCCAAACTGTCTATGGCCAAAAGTAATTAACAAATGTGGGACACAAACAGTGGCAGCTTCTCTTATACACAAACTTGCTACTCCCTCAGACCCAGTACCCCTTTTCGCCCATTTAGCAGAGTTGCCTTGACTACAGCTGAGTTTTTAGGCCCACGGTGCGTATAATTAATGTGGGCATTTAAATGTCAGCGTCTCTCGTTAAATTATTTGATGCTTTTGGCACTGCGCCTACGTATACACACATGTATGGCTTTATGTCTAGGTGCTAAGCTTGTTCACATATTTGCTTCACCTTGGTCTCTGCTAAGTTACAAATCGCATTTCCATTAATTTAACAGATTTTCAAGTCGATATTTCGACATGAAAAAATTTCAATTAAATTTGTTAGATTTTCCCCTTGACACAGAGTATACAAAATGTTTATACATACGTTTATTGTATTTATTGTATATACATATAAATGTTGACAGCCGTGATTCATCATTATGCCAGACATCACTTGTGGACTTTTGGACAGCTGCCAAAGGCAATCAGCAGCATCTGTTTTACGTATAAAGGTTTCTGTACCGTCATGCATCTGGTAATATTTTACAATTTTTACCGTTTTTCTTGCGTGTTTCCTTTATACACACAAACATACCTTACATATTTTATATTGATTTTGCTTCGAAAGTAACTCACTAAAAATTCGCTTTATGCTGGCAAATTCCCTGAACCAGCCACTTGCTCAATTCGTTTCCTTTATTAATGTCGAAATTATGTGAGGCATTTACCGAAACTGCTGCTGCTGCGGTGATGGCAGGGAAGTGAGCGAAACATCAGCAAACGGAACAGTTTCCCCACAATCACATGATCCCTATCGACTTCAACATCGACAACGACATGGACATGGACATGCTGCCAGCGGCTTTTAGTTCTGAGTTCTTTTCTTGACCTGTCACACACACAAACCCATACAAACACACACATACACCCGCACACTCCAATCAAGTGAGGCCTCCTTAAATGGTGACTATCCCCCTGTTGCTGGTTATGATTTTCGTTTATTGATTTCATCTTGAGCACACCGTGCCACGCCTTGTATTCGTGTTTGAGCTCTGGTTCTCATGCTCTACTTTTACCACTACTCAAAACGGAAGCACTTAAATTCCTGTGGTGCTCTCGTTCTCCACATTTGTTGTTGTTCTTAAAGGCATCGATGGTGGCAAAGCGACATCCTGTCCTGCAGTTTGCTCCCAAGGCATCAAAAATCACAACAGCAAAATGCGCTCATTGTCAGCACCATCACTGAAGTGGCCGCAAAAACAACAACAACAACAAGAACAGCAACAATAATAAAAACAAAAACAACAAGAGCAGTAACAAAAACAAAAACAACTGCAGATCCTTTTAACCACACGCGGCGCTTCAAAAAACCGGGTAAGAGCACGTGCTGCGATAAAGTGTCCACTGCCAATCGCATTTGGTGGCATTTCTTTGACGTTGTTGTTGCAGTTGGCTTTCACCAAAAAGGGGAAATTTAACGTCACGTTGAGTTGCCAGTTTGCCGTGTTGGCAGCTGTGGTTTTCTGTTCATAATTCGTGCTATACCCTGTAATAATATTTGTTACTTCGTGGTGTATTTTAATTAAGTATAATTTATGATTCGAAAATTCAAGCTTAAGCAAAAAGACCTTTAAGAATATTAACTTAAAGTATTTAAATATTAACAGAAAAATATTAAATTGTCGACTGGTTTTTTGACATTTATGTCAGTTATAGGTAAAGAAAGTTATGAGAACTTAAGGTTTAATTTTAAAAACCCCTCCAGTTATAGATAAATCTGAGATAATTTTCCAATATTTCTTTGATGACTTTATATAAGATATGTTAATTGTATTTAATTAAAATTACATAAATATATAAAGTGGATCTAAATTATATTTTAAAAATTTAAAGTGACTAATTTACAATTAAACTAAATTCCGCCATATGCTTAACTTAACAAATGTGCAGTGCTATAAACAGCCCATGCTAGTGACTGTCCTGTCCATGCTAGTGACAAAAGCATACCCTTTTGCCCACCCTCTATGTTTCCCCACAACACTCTATATTTTACAGGATATTCTGTTGTCGCTTACTCACCGTTTGTGCCAGTTTCTTGCATGTTTTTCCTTTGCGATCTCGCATGTTTTCTGCTTCCTTTCGCTTGTCGTTTAGCCTTGAAGCGTTTCAATGTTTCTTTGGTTTCTGTGCCTCACATGCACATGCAGAAGAAGTTAACGTTCACGTTAACGTTAACATGTTTTGCTTACTAACATGCCATTGCCTTGTTCGCTCAGTTTGCCCCACAGCCACAGCATACACACACTCACACACATGCACCCTAACATACTTAGAGTAAAAGAGACATACAGCACTGTGTAGGGAACTGACTAAACTTGGCTGATTTGTTTGCTTTTGTGCCTTGTTGTCGCCCCTCGAACATCTACTGCTTTTAGCCCTGTTGGTTGTACGATACTTCAGGAGTATGAAATAGTCATTGCCATTGCCTGCCCCATTTCATTTAATATTTTAGAGCTGAACTGTTGCTTCGGTGGCTTTTGTGTCTGTGTCTCTTGCTGTTTCCGTTTTCTGTCTCCTTTCTTTGCCTGTTTTCCTTGCTAAACGCTGTTCACACACAGTTTCTCTTTCTTTACTCATTTCCGTTTCCGTTTCTGCAACTGCTGTTTCATCTTCCTGGTGTTGTTGTTGCTGCTCTTGTTTATGGCTGACAAACATCGTCCTGTGCCTTTTACAGAATTGCCCGCTGACTTTTTGGCTACAACTCATTAAATATTTACCCGCCCTCGTGCTTGAGTGGGCGTGCCATTTCGCTCGCTATAATTTATTGAAAATTATGAGAAGACAGAAAACTGTTTTTCGCCCAAAGCCGATTAAAATAGTTGTGCAATTAACGTTGACTACTTTTGCGGTGACGACAGGACAAACTTTTCGACCAACAACTGCTGAAAGAATCAATATTTAATATTTTCAAGTCTTTGTGTCAGCTGTGTTAATTTCCAACTTAAGTTTTCGTTATTTATCAATCTGTGGAATGCATTCATCATAAATGCGTGAGCATGTTAGAAAGCTAGCCGAGTTAAGAGATAAGTATAATCATTTTCAGTTTATTCTTGCGTAACCTTAAACATTTTCAGGTCCAAAAGTTTTTAACTTTTTTTTTGGTATACACTTTTTGAGTTTGTTTGGTTCGCTGCACGTTTTCTATACTTCAATTGTTGCTCTTTTACTGTCAGGGACACCCACACACATATATAAGCCTCAAAAAACTTTTCTATTGCCGAAAAATGAAAAGTTTTTGCTGTGAAAAGCCTTGCTGCCGGCATTGATGTTGCTGCTGCTGCCGTTTTTCCTTTTCAATTGAGCGATTTTTGCTTATAATGAAGAACGAAAGCAACAGAAAAGTTGAGAGCGTTTGTCTTTTATATACAATATTTTTTTGTTCATCTTTTTTATTTTTTTAATATTATTTTGAACGCCTGCAGCTGATGCAGTAACTTCAGTCTGACCAAGACACCAACGACGAAGAAGACGATGACGCCAAGGATGTTGATGATGATGATAGCTCTGGGAGTGTTGATGGATATATCTGCTGGCTGGCTGGCTGGATGGCAGCATATTCAATTTACATTCACTATCTTGGATTTATTTTCATTCAGCACTCAACACTGAGCAGTGTTCATGCTTCAGAGTTTAGTTTGCATTTGAAAATTGTGTTGTTAGCACCAATTGTTGTTGATCAACTTGCAAATTGAGTAAATGCCGATTAGGTTTCACTCAACAGTTCGTTAACTTTTCAAATGCAAAACAATCAACTCTGCCTTGGAGCAAGTTTATGAAAGCTGCAGTTTAACTTATCGACTTTAATTGTTCAACAAAAACAGATTCAATTAAGCATTTGTTTGTATTAAACAAAAGATTTAATTGCAGACAAATTGTGGTAATTTTTCAGAATAATTGTATGAAAAGGATTTCTTTACGTTCTCAATCTTTTCATCCGTTTGTGTTATCGCTTTTGAACCCATTTAATTTAATTCATTTTCAATCGTGATTTTCTTGATAAACCCAAACAAAAGAGGAATTCCTATAAATTTTCGAATATAACGAGCATTGCCCTTCAATAATAGTAGCATAAGCATATTGCATTATACCTTAATTCGTTTCCCATTCTTGTTCACTTGCCTTTTGCATTTGCACATTACATTACGTATACGCGCCGCTGGTCAGGGGACTGTTTATTCGTTTATCGCATGATTCGTTTTGTATTTACTTTGGCGCTCTTTTCATCTTGCTCACCTTTGAGCGACGTTTTCCTTTACAATTAAGGAGCACAAATTAAGCGATTTTCCGTTTTTGCTTTACTCCGAATGGAGGCGTCTTCCATTGCCATCAATCCGATTATTTTCTCTCTTCCTTTTCTTTTCTTTTCTTTGGTTTCCTTCCTTCTTTTATTTTCAGTTTCATCTTTGTTTGTATTTGTTTTTGTTTTTTTTTTTCTGGTTTTGGTGTTGTTGTTTGCTTTGCACTTGACCTTTTTGCCACTTTTACTTTAACTTTGCCTTTGATTATGCTCTACATTATTTACACGCAACATTAACAACAGCAACAACAACAACAGATACAAAGCTTGAAGCAGAGCCAGCTGCTTGTCAGTCAGAAATTCCAAATATGCCATATAAGTATTGTCGTATAAATATGCCTGCCACTCGCTGAATTTCGTATACGACATGAATTTTTAATCAAAGTGACGAAATGATGAACACAAACACACCACACTACACTACATACACCTGACAGTTTGCCAGAATCGTGACTGAAAGCGACTGATGTGGAAAGTCTGAGAAAAACGAGTCAAAAATTGGTTAAATATTAAAACAAATTCATTTATTTGAAGTTTTATTTAAGCAGAAAACATTGAGTGCTTATAATTTGGTAAAAATTCTTTATTAAGATAAATTCCTACATGTTTTTCCTAGTCCCCTATTCAAAAATCCTCTAGCAACCCTCGCATATTAATATAGTTGTATATCTGTTTGCTCAACCTGTCAATTCTGCACTTCTTTCAGCTCATTCTCGTTGCTATGCACGTAACAATGAATTGCTCTTTGCTTTCTCCTGCTCCTAACCCTTCAGCCTTCAGACATGTCTTACCTCCATTCTTTATTCCGTGCTTTAGAATTCTTTTCTCTAGGATTCTTTATGCCAGCTGTTCTCAACTGGGAATTTCTGTTGTCGCGAAGCTGAAAAAAAATACATAAGTACATAAAAAATTGTCTTTCCAGTCGGTATTTTGTCAAACGCAAATTGGCAGCTTGGTTTTTTAAATGAAGTGCTGGGGGATTGAGACACGGTCTCTAGTGCACTTTGGGGACTAATTAAAGGACGACCGCAAAGGAGCTCTTAATATTACAATAATGCGAATATGTAAAATTCATTCATTCATTTTCAATACACAGTTTATTCATGGAAAATTTTGTTAAATTTATTACGAGCTGGCATTATGTGGCCACATCAACGCCTGCCAGCTACAACAGCAGCAAAAAGCTAATGTGGCAATAAACGCCAACAATTTGGCACTTACGTTAACGCCGAAAGGTGGGCCAGAACGAGCAGCTGGCCGAAAAACGCTCATGGCCAAACAAATTTATGTGCATTTTTATTAAATGCTCATTGGGCTAAACTCACTTGCCTGCCAACACACAAGCCATCCGACATTCTTTCAGCTGCGGTACCAATTTTATTTTCTTCTTGATTTCTTTGCTTTTTCTTGGTATTTTTCTTTCTGATCCTTAAACGCACACGTAGTGCCATAAACATTGCCACAGCGAGAACCCTATCGCTTTGCCGGAGTTTTGGGCTGAAGGTCGATGGCTACAAGCTACAAACCAGTCTACAGTTTTGGCTCAAACCTTGCACCAAAATAGCCCTTTCATTCGCCTGATTAAGCAGCCATACATATGCACACACTCACACACACACACGCACGAAGAAATCAACTTGGCCAACCAGTTGCACAAATTGAAAATAAATAAAAATTTTATGCACGACTATAAAATATCCTCACTTATATTTTATAGTGCCCCAGCACCATATTATCAATGCTCTAGAGTTATGTAAAAGTTTATTTGCAGCAATCTCAAGTTTTCCCAGTGCATTTATTATTTTTAGCTATTATTATTTTTATTTAACATGCTAGACTGCATTAATGACGTCACATTTTCTTATAGCTTCTCTCGCTCTATTTGTCCCTTTCAACAGCAGTCATATAAAATATATATTTTAGTCATCAAACCCAGTGCTTGCATAATATACCCCTAAAATCTGTCTGGGCTACAATATAAAAAAAACACGCATACGCCGCGTGCGACGCTCAAGCAATCAATTGAAATAAAAGTGAGCCAAATAGCTCAGGACATTGCTTTGATGCAAGCGTCGCACACTGCGTCGTTAGATAACACACATACAGTCCAACACACACACTCCTACAGTGTGATTTAAAAGTGCGCTGAAGCGTAACGAGCGCAACGACCGAGCAACTTAGTCGAGTTACTTTGTCTATTCTATTGACGCTTTTCATACAACGGCAATTCAGCGATGCGCAGTTCTACTTTTACTTTCCTTTTTCCATTTTCTTCGTTGTTGCTGTGTTGCCTGTGATTTTGTTATTTTTATTGCAGTTTATAACTTTATGACTGAGCGAGCCATAAATTCGTTTATAGCTACGAATGAGTTTCATCTGTTCACGTCGCCGTTGACTTCAGTACACTTTCTCTATATATTAATTAAACACACGATGTCGCTGACCAATTTAGTAGTATACGCTGTACGTCACCGTAAACAGATAACAATAAAACTGTTGCCATGTATTAACTTGGCCAACAAAGCGCAATACAAAATCGTGCGGAAATTTTTAACAGAGCAGAGAACATGTATAGTTACTTCTATACCAAATGTATATCACAGTAACTCTGTGTGTGTGTGTGTTTGTGTATGTGTAGTTTGCTGTGGGACTGGCACTGAGTGTGGTCTGGGACTACCTGTAGCATAACACATAACACATATATATAAAGTAAAGTCTGCATAATTATTTCATGCGCACTGTTAGACTTGGGATTGGGAATAAAGCAAGCGCACAGCAGGCTAAAAAAAAGGGGAGTAAGAAAGGTGTACACAGAGGGGTATCAGTCAGACCCCCACCCACTGTATAGTGTACTAACTGTTTGTGCAGGTGTGCGTAAAGAGTTGCCAGTGACGTGCTACAAAAAGTGTTCAAACTGAAACACTAGTGAAGGTAGGAGATTTTATCACCCTTTTGCAGTCACTTAACTACGCCACTGAGCACACGCACTACCCAAACATTGTGTGTGGGCACCTGTGTGTGCACCTGTGTGTGCACCTGTGTGTTTACGAGTCACGGGAGTGTCTGAATTGATGACTGGTGCGTTCTTTAAAAGTTCATCTACATATATCAAAACTTTAGCAATGCTTTAACAGCAACTATTATTTCTTCTACGTTATTTACGTCGCTACTTTCCTGTACACTCACAAGTTCTCCGCTCCACCACACGTGTGACTACCTGCAGCCTCCATTTCAAGTCCACAAATCCGTAATCAAATGAAATATCCGACAAAAACAAACGAAGCAGAATGGAGCACGTAAATAAAAACAAATATGCTACAAATAATTCTACAGAAATCTGAAATCTTCTCGGTATTTGCATAATTTTTGTCGACATGCGTCCACGTGTCAAACTTCCGCCAAGTCCCTCAATAAAATACATATAAAAACAAGTAAGAAAGGCTACAGTCGATCGAGCCGACTGTAAAAGACCCCGTACTCCCATGGTAGTGCATTTTATTTAAATTAAAATTTTAAAATGAAATTCAAAAAAATAAAATTAAATATTTACATTTTGAATTAAAATTAAAAAATAAATAAATTAACAACTTTCATTGTCAGCACTCGAACCACCGATCCATGCGAAGGTTCCACATTGCGCCGCAACTCTACCAGTTGCACCACACTCCTCTTCTATCATTCTTCCGATTATTTGCATATATGTATGTGCACATATACATATGTGTGTATGTATATCATTGGTCGGCGCGGCCAGCGGCTCCGGGCAGCGCTGCCGCCAAAGCAGGTAGAGAAAACGTTCGAACATATGTTTGTATGTTTCTGTGTTTGATTGTATATGTTGCGCGCATGCAGTGATTTTGCTTTAAAATAACTTCGACTTTGAACCGTAATTTCTCTGTTGTTTGACATAGGATTTTGATGCCACTTTCAGGAAAGTTAGATATAGTCATTCTCTAAGCGTATGTTAAATTACAACACTGTACTATTTGATTTAATGCCTTCAAAAAGGCATTGAAGATGGAGAGTTTTTTATTTCTGATGAGCAAAGGGGGCGTGACAGCTCAAAATTTTGAATGGCGTTATATTAAGGATGTCTCTAGGAACCTGTATACCAAAATTGGTGGTCCTAAGTGCTATAGTTACTGAGATATTCGCCTAAAACACAAATTTTTTCGAGGTTTGTCTGGTTTTTTGCTTATTGCGGGGGCGGTAAGGGGCGTGGCAGCAATTTGAAATAAACTTGATCTGCGTACATCATAAACGGACTTTCATTCTAAATTTGGTGTCTCTAGCTTTTGTAGTTTAAAAGATCCAGGTGTTCATACAGACGGACGGACAGACAGACAGACAGACAGACGGACAGACGGACATTGCTATATCGACTCGGCTGTTGATGCTGATCAAGAATATATATACTTTATGGGGTCGGCCACGCCTCCTTCTGCCTGTTACGCACATCTCGCTTCTGACAAACTTAATAGACCCCCTTTACTCTTTTTTAAAGAGTACGGGGTCTAAATATGTATATGACAACAAAACAAGCACACAAAAGTAAATTTCAAATATTCCTTTCAACAATACGTCAGAAAATAGTATACATACTATAGTATAGAATATAGCTGATATTTTATGTCCAAGCCATGATTGCTCATAAATTTATGCTTGGCTTCAAATTTAAGACACAATTTGAAAGTCCTAGTTGAAAATCTATTCCCATAGCAATCTAAAAGTCTGACAAAAATGTGAGTAAGTATTTTTTGTTGCTGTTGTTGTTGGTGTAATAAAGAAAACTGCGCAAATTTGCATATTTGTTTGGCGTTTCTGTGAAATGCAAATCGCTTAGGAGCATTGATGGCCGCTAAAGTCTTTTAGAGTTTCGGCTCTGGTTCTGAATTTCGCACGGCAACTGTCAGTGTGGCAGTTAAATGGCAGCAGCTGCAGATGCAGCTGCAATGGGCCAACAACTGAAAGTGCCAACAACGCAAACAAGGGCACACGGCAACAGTTTGTTTTGTGCAAGTGTTGAAAGCGCTCAATACACGCCCGAGGGAGCACTGAGAGGGATGCATACAGTACTAGTAATGGGCGTGGCAGCTTAAATATTTAGTCAGCACTTAAATGGGACAAAGGCCTGAAGAACTAAGTAAGTAACTCGATGGAAATTAACTCGAAAGGATCAAAAAATCATTGTCGAACTGAGTGCGCCTAATTTTGGGCAAATATTTTGTGGCTTTTATGGGTCTAAATAGGCAGTAAAAAGATAGAGGGGTAGAGGGGGCGAAAGAGAGGGAGAGATATGCTTGTCACTGTCCAATCCATAAAGAGGAAGAGGCACATTGTGCCACAAAAAGACAAGCAGTCTGCCACCGGCAGAGAGAACTCCAGCCGGGTCCGGGTGCTCATGCGGAAACGGAAGTGACAGTGTATGAAAAAGATGGACGGACAGCAGCAAGCAGTAGACGGGGAGACAAATGGTAGGCATGGGGGTTGGGGGGAAGGGCTGGCCGACAGCTGAAAATGGCATTGCGATGCGGGGACATGAATATAAAACGCACTTGGTAAAACCGTAACAATTTTTATCGTTATCGTTATCGCTGTCCCTGACAAACGAACTGTCAAAACCATATGCATAAATATCTAAATAACGATATGTTTATATATGGGTATATGCATATGCGTGTATGTGCGAGTGAGTGTGTGGATAAGTGTGTCTGTGTGTGGAAAAGTTAAGCACAGCTATTTTATGGAAATTAGTAGCAGTTTTTGGGGGGAGCGAAGTTTCTGCCAAAGCTGAAAGTTAACGGAAAGGTTTTCAGGCTTTATATAAATTTTAAAACAGAAATTTTTAATGTAAGTTGAAATAAAAGTTAGCTGACGGGTTTAAATTCAGTCTACTGGAGTTAAATAAAGCAAAAATATATAAAAGCGATTTTAGCATTAAAAGTAGTGCAAATTCATATTAATAGCAAAATACAAAATTTATTATTTAATTATATGCTTTGCATAAATTTTACTTTATACATTTATAACCAATTTTACTTTGGCTGTACTATTTTTTCACCTTTGGTTGCTTAATTAATTAGAAAAAATATGCATTCGAGATACTAGGAATTAATTGTGCTGCAAATTCATTTTAAGAGTCAAATTGGAATTTATTTCGAACTAATAAATTCTGAATTTTGCTTATAAATGTTGTCAATTAACTTGAATTTTTACTATGAGCTATACACAATATTTAAAGAAATGTTTTTTAAAAATTATTTCAGTTTTAGTGCATGACTATTATTGAGTCTTGACATTCTACACCAGATTGTGGCTTGTGTCTTAGTTGGTTGAATGCTGTTAATCTTTTGGTGCTGATTTATGCCTGCTGTATAGTTTAGACTAATTACCCGACTCGATTGAAGCATTTATCTGGCAAGGTCAAGGACACATGTAACTAAATAGTAGCGCAAAACTTAAGGATTTAAGATTTGTCTAGATTTGCACACACTGAGTTGTGTTCTATGTATTTTATTACGCAAAAGCTTCCAATTGCCACAGCTTTGGGTTTTATTTCGCCAGCAAAATCTACAACTCGACAGCCATCTATTGCCATCTGCGATGCTATTATTTATATTGTGTTAAGCACTTTAGTACATCCTAATGTCTCCTGCCGTCTCTACCACAACCGCTGCTAGTTTTGCCACTGCTCTTTATTCGCGTAAGTCAAAGGCATGCCGGAGGTAGTGGAACAGATAGAGATGGCGATGGTGAAAGAGATAGCATGAGAGATAGACAAAGACACCCTTGGCTTTGCTGCAGTCACATGTTGGGGTACAGTTAGCTCTTTCTCTCTCTGCCACTCGCTCTCTTTTGTGTGAATGTGGCAGTAGCAAATGTGGCAACGAGGACAATAGTCAGCCAAAGACATTGAAAACGCTTGCAACGTTTCTAAGAGCCACGAAAAGTGCACATAAAACTGCAAATTGCCGCTAATAGAGTGCAAATAGCTTTAAAATCGCATGGTATGGAAAAGAAAGGAATAAAAAGTTATGCGAAACTTTAATACTCTTCTAAAAACTTGTAAAAATAGATTTCTTATACTAGTTGTATGATGCCGTACTTAAATTTGGATATACTATATAATATTTACGAGCACAAAACTTACCAACGAACTAATATGCCCTCAATTCGACCTTTACCTACTAAATGGCTGTCAAATGCTTTCCCAGAAATATGTAATGTCCACCTTTATAGCTTTGTGCAATTTTCAACAGCTTAAGCAGTGTGTTTTTCCATTTCTTTTTTGCTGTAGCCCAACCTGACCTTCAGCAAAGGAATCGCTAATATATTGACCGAGGAATTTGTATTAAAATGTCTATAAAAGACGAGCCAAGAAATATTTGGTCTGCCAAAAACTATTTGCGAGCCCCAGAAACTGCCAGGGTCCACGGAACCACGCAGCTGCCATAGTTTTCATGTAAACCCACAATAAAGCAAAGGAATTTTCCCTCAACGTGTGTGTGAGTGTTTCTGTGTGTGTTTGTGTGTGTGTAAGGGCCGAGAAAACAATTTTCGAAGAATTTTACAGCTGAGCGCGCAACCAGTTTGTTGAGTGAAGAAGGGAATGGTCGGGCTGATTGTTTGAGTGGCTAAAATAACAACTAAAGTGCGAAATAAATTTAATTTATTCGTTAGAGTCTTAACTAATTTAGCTGGCATATGATGTATGATGGCAGCAACAAGTTAAATCCACAACTGCCTGCTGTTCTTATAGTTGTGATAAGATTTGACAAGTGCTGTCAAACTGTGGACAGCTAGTTCATCATTCAACAGCTAGGTCAGTCAATTAGCCAGGTGACAACGCATCGTATGCGTAACGTAAGTCATGGTAACAGTTTGGCTTAAGTACTCAAGGCATGTGGTGAGTTCAATTCCCCTGATAACAAACTTCCCCTTTGAAGGTTAAAGTTCAGCGCTTGCTGCAGGGGCAAAAGAACCAGCTTTCACCTGACCAAAAAAAGAACCAGGGTGGCAAGACGACTGGGTGACTCTATCCAGAGACTGAGAGTCAGTCGAGAGTGCGGGTTTGTTTTCATTTACTATCTGGGATTTTAAAGGTTAGCAGGCACAGAGAGATACGAAAAGAGAGAGTAAAAGCTCGGAATAGCTCTCTTTTCCTAAGGCTCTGTTAACATAAAGCTTTCAGCGCAACCTTTATACTGTTCTACGCAGCTTTTAAGCTCAGCGCAGCTGCCCGGACTAAATGCTTTTCATCTAAGCTTTTAAGCTCACTTTATTTCAAAGCTTTACATAGTTCACAATAGTTTATTCCATTTAAATAAGGGTTATAAACTCGGGATTCATAAAAGAGAAACCAATGAAATCATTTTGATCCAAGTTCATCATAAAAAGCTTATCCGTTGGTGTTAAATCAGTTTTCTCCTTCGTAAAAGCATCGTCAAAATTGCTAATGTCCTTGCGATGTTTCTGAAAACGAAACCAAAGTATTTTACAATAATTTACAATATTTTGCTCTTAAAACTTACAATCTTGGGCACAATTGGTGGCTCCATTTCGCCAGCTTCGGCCTTATCCCAATCAATTAGGCGGAAGAAGGGATGTGTAGTGATTTCCTGCTTGGCATAGCGACCAGCACCCAAACGATTGTTGGGTTTCTTAGCCAGAAACTAAAGAAAATACTTCCAAATTAAATACATTTTTAGTTTATTTTTAACTAAGTGCTTACGCTGGTAATAATATCCATTGCTTCCTGCGTGAAGTGCTTGGGAAAGATGGCTTTCTTCTCCTTGATATTGCGGAAAATAGTGCTCTCATCGTCTCCCTCAAAAGGCGCCTGTCCAGCCATAAGCTCGTAGAGCAACACGCCATAGGACCACCAATCAGCCGAAGTGGAATAAGGATCAAAACTAACCACCTGCATTAAAATTGGTTATAGTTTACTTAGTAACTTACTTAAACACATGAGAAACTCACCTCTGGTGCCATATAATTAGGCGTACCGCAGAACGTGCGTGTGGTGTGTCGCTCATCCACACCCTCTTTGCTCAGCCCAAAGTCTACCAGCTTCACATGTCCCTCGCCATCCAGCAAAACATTGTCCAGCTTCAGATCCCGATAAATAATATCCCGCTCATGCAAAAAAAACAAAGCAATGGCAATTTCCACAGCATAGAAACTAAATTTAAAATAGTTAAGCTGTTTGGAGGATAGCGAAGAACTCACGTGGCCACCGATTCCTTAAAGCGTCCATATTGCTGCATGTGATACATGAGGTCGCCACCCTTGCAGTATTCCATGACAAAGAACAGACGGTCCATGGTCTGGAAACAGGAGTGCATGGCAACCAGGAAAGGAGGACGTCCGGAAAGAGCCAGAATACTCTTCTCATTCATGGGCAGCTCCATGTCATCGGTTTGTATGATGACATCCTTGCGCAGCACTTTGACAGCATAGAGCTCATCAGTGCCACGACGCTCGGCCAGCAGCACTTTACCAAAGGATCCCTTGCCAATGACTTTAACAAAGTTAAAATCCGCAGCGCGAATCATGTCCCGTTTGCTCATGTTATGAGGCATGTTTTTGTTGTCCATGCGACGCTTCTCGTTGGGGCGACGCTCGTGCTTAAAAATAAATAAATAAATTACTTAATTACTAGTAAGAAGACACAAATTATTATATTTAACTCAGTTTAACCTACCTGCACCTCATCGCGCAGTCGCGCCATGTCATTGATGACATCCACACAGGGTATGTTGTAGTGCTCCCCCTCTACTTGGGACAAAAACTTGTACCAACCATCGATGGGTTCCTTCTGCAGCTCCTCGAGACTAAAAGAGAACGAACCCATGAAATCATTGCGGGAGGTACGATCCCAATCCCAAATTTCAATCAGCAGACGTTTGTCCCGATCCTGCGGCTGCAAATCACTGAAAAAACATTAAGATTAACAGGATTCAAACCGCGACAAATACACTTAACACCCACAAAGTAAAGGTCTCATTAAAAACCGGATTAAGGTTCTTCTGTATGGTCTTGGTCTTTTTCTTGGTGCGACCAGAGCGATCGGGATGCATTTGCACGGCCACATAGGGATCACTGAAGCCATTGGTGTCCATGGGTATGAGATTAGCAGCCTCTTTAACTATAGTGAAGTAATAAGATCAGTTCATTTAGATTGTTATAAATCTTCTTTACTCACTGTCAACTTTGAGATTATTTCCCTTGAGCTCCACGTAGAGCAGGAGCTTGCCACGCACTTCACTGATATCCGCTCCACACATGGGTGGCACCTTCTCCTGGCACTGATGGTGCACATTCAGATTGCAGTCTGTTTTTATGGCATTTAAAAGCAAAAATGTTTTTTCATCACTCTTTCAACAGTTTTTACTCTTTTTTTTAAACTTACTTTCACACTTGACACCTTGATGTGCAACACCGTGAAGCAGCATGCCACACTCGTCACAGAATGTGGGCGTAGTGTAGGTGGTCGAGTTCCAGCCGTGCTTCACCTTGGCACAATCGGCATCAAAGTCCGTGTCCTTGCCAGGACACTTGAACACCACAAACTTACAGCATTTCTGATGAATATTAAAGCGACATTCTGTTTGACAAATGCCAAATGGAATTACTGTGCAAAATGATGACAAACTTTAAGACCTACCCTCGCACTGAAAACCTTGTTTGCCAAAGCCCCTGTCCGCATGAAAAACAAGAACAGAATGTGTCAAGTTACAGTACGCTAATTAAATTAGGGAACCTAATGTTGCAGCAAAAAAGTTCTTGCATCATTCGAGGGGTCGACTCACCAAATGAAGTCCTTGCAATGTCCACAATACGTTGGCTGCTTAAAGAAACGCACTGCAAAGTGATGCCCATTCACAATCTGCAGACCCTTCTTCTTCATGGCCCCCTTACGCAATCGATTCTTCATAAAGTTTACAATATTCGCCTCACCGGCAATTTCCACTAGATTAACTGGTGCCTTGCCACCAGCAGCTGCAACACCTGCTCCTGCAGCTGCAGGTCCTGTGGGCAGCACAGTGGCACCAGGTGTTGCTACAGCAGCAGCAGCCATTGCTCAAAAGGATGGGTGTCTCTAAACCACACTGTTTCACACGACAAGTTGGACTGACCCACAGCAAGCGCCAGTCAAACGTTGTGAGTCTCAAGAAGCCACACAAGTAATAAACAGACACAGGGCAGCTTAGCATTTACAGGGCTTCAGGTCAGGTCTGTAGGTCTAAAGTTATGTCCAGATTTAGTTCATTACTAGTTGGTCTTTAAGTCACAATGATTTCTTTTTTAAACTTAAAGTATTTTTATAGGTAAATTTAATTTCTCACATTTAAAAGTGTTTCCAAACTGGTTCATATTTTTAATATTTTCAATTTCTGCACTTTTAGCTCAGCCTAGTCATAATTCTTTGTTACTCCCTTAAAATTAACTATGTATTCCTTTAAAATTACTTTTAAGCCTTAAAATGTAGCTAAATTTATTTGGCAAAGTTCTTTGAAGTCATTGCTCATAATAAGTGTAAACAGTTTTGGGTAAGGTCAGGCAAGTGCAGCTGGTGCTGCTGGTGGTGCTTCTGCTTGTTCTTAGGGCTGGTACTCGTGCTGGTGGTGCTTCTGTCTGTACGAACATTGCAATGCGACAATCGTAGGCAGCAATCACAGAGCTAAGCAGCTGGCACACGCTGCGTATGTGTGTTGTGCATGTGCAGCTTGTGACGTCAATGGCTGTCTGTGAACGGGGACGTCAACAAACTTGGACAATGCCAGAGACAATGGCAGCGGAAGTGTGTCTGTAAGGGGTTGACAAAGGGGTGTAGTATGTGCATGATTGTGTTTGACAGTGTATGCGTGTGTGTTCTACTGAGTGAGCGGATATTCGCCAACATTGTCCATTATTTCTATGCCATTGTTGATTAATTTATACGTTTTGGCAAGAGAAATAGCTGCTAGGGTAACACACATGGGGAGACAGAGAGCAAAAGAGTGAGAGAAAGAGAGACAGAGAGTGAGCGCGTGTGGCACATGGCGTATGATTGATATGGCTAAAATGCTCTGTGTGCCAGTGTTGGCTAAGAAAAACCATTAACCTTAGTGCGGTATAAATGTGTGCAGCGAGCTGTGCGGCCTAAAAATAGAAATAGAAACGCAAACGCAACAAAACAAAGCAAAAAAGCGAGCCAAATTGAGCACAAAGTGCAAAAGTTTTTAAGGACGCACACAGCGAAATATGAGACACTGAATATGCCAGTATGTGACTGTATGAGTGGTATGTATGTGTGTGTGAGTAAGTGAGTAAGTGTATATGCTACGAAGGACACACACAGCAAACAAGCAGCAGGCAGGCAAACAAATAAACTAACTGCAGGTCGCAAGCTGCAACACAACTCATGACGTAGACCAAAGCATACCGCCAAGCCGTAGTGATGTGCCAGTGAATATAGATCCTACGATGAGTGATCTAAACAATTAATTTTAAATATATTTTAGGTGACTTTGGTCAGTAAGGAAATGCTGAAATTCTAAACGACATTAAACACAAGATTTTGGGTGTTCCAAAAGGATCGGTTTTCAAAAACTCAAACAGACTTCAATAATTATTCAAAGACAGAACACTTGTGAAGTATAGTAATATATTTTAAATTATACCAGCTATAACAAATACTTATAAAAACAAAGCAGCTTTAAGTCTCTATATTTTCCTGTTGCTGCTCTTGACACTTAGCTTCCCTTTGTTTGGCATAATTTTCTTCAAATCATTGAGACGGAAGTGAAAGCATTGTCAGCGAGTTGTGTAAATGCTGCGAATGAAAACAATGACAAATGTCATTAGAGGCAGCAAAGGCAACACAGTGTCACAACTAGTTTTTATTTTTTAAGTGTATCCGTGTATCTGTGAAGTGCACTTGCTCGACAGAATCGACAAATGCTCGACAAACAAACGACAGCGCACCTGAGCACCACATTGCGTGGCAGACAGACAAATGTAAGACAGGCAGACATACAATGTAAATAGATTTTGTTACTGTTTCTGCTGCCGCTGCCACTGCTGCTTCTGTTACTAGTGTTGTTGTAGGTCGCATTTGGCTTGCTTTCAATTTACGTCATCATTTCCATGGCGTCGTACAGTTGTTGTTGTTGTTGCTCGCAAATTGTTTTTGCCTATACCTGCATATGACCAAAGCAGGCCATGCGAGAGTAACGCGCGCTCTCTCTCGTTCCTTCTCTTGTATAACAGTTTTGTTCTCAGTTTCGATTCGGTTACGCTCCGCTTGTATAACAGTTATCGTTTAGTTTTGTGTTTGCCGCTATTCCAGTGATTTTATTCTTTGTTGCTATTGCTTTTGGATTTGCTTACATTTGTTTGGTCATTTGGCAATTTATTTTACTGTTTGATGTCGTTGTTGCTTTTGTTGTTGTTGCTTGCGCTTAGTTGACCTGCGCTCTTAACACCTATTGATCTGCAGCATAGAAATACAAGTGTATGAGTTGCATTCAATGGTAAATCTTCCGCTGCTAGCAATGCAACAGGAGGAAGATCTGACACAGTTAAAGATTCTGTGATCGAGTCACATTTTGATCACTTTCCTATGACGAGCAACATGTTGTTGCAACACCTCTAGTGTTGCTGTAACATTTTCTTTTATTTTCCATTTAATTACTCAAATTCTTAACGCTTAATTATGGCCGTCTGGCCACTTTGCCTTGGCTAAATACGTAAATAAATCAAGTGGCAAAACCACAAAGTATTATAATAAAGGCCACAACAATTAGCAGAACAAGCAATGCCAGCGATAATTAACAAGCGCTCGTAAAATTGAATTGTACCAATTGTCTGAAACTACAAGACCGCAAAAACAGCAATTGGCCAAGTCCAAAAGTGTCGCAAGTGTCGCAATGTAAATGAGCCCCCAGTTTGTGATTTGTTGATATTTGTTGGTGTCAACCAGAGAAGCACACAACCAAACACATACAGCGCTGCACACAGCCAAACACACACACACACTCCGACACACACAGCTGTCCAAATGTGATGACGTTTTGTTTACGAGACTGAGACTCACTCACTCAGTTCGAGCCCCCTAAAAAAAAAATCCCCATTGGTATTTGTAGTATAAACAACAAAATTGGCAAGAGACAAAACTGTTATACCAAATTGCCGGCTTGCTGTCTGTATTTAAATTTAGCGTTTGCGCAGTTTCTCTGCAATTGGTTTTTTTTGGCCAGCTGGAAGCGCAAAATCCTTGCAGCAGCAGCAGCAGGCAGTCGCTAGCAGACAGCAGTCGAATGCGAAGGCGCCAACGCGAATGTTGCAAGCATAGCGGACACGCGACGTATACGTAACGCTCGAAACGTGAGTTTAGACGCCCGCGCGAATAAAGGTCAATTAATGAAATCATTTGTCAGCGCGGCACAGCGTGACAATGGACAAAAATGGCGTGTTCGCACAGTCATTTAATTAGATAGCGACGATAATGAAAACAATATAAAAGAAATAGATGTAAAAGCAAAAAACAAACAAAAGAAAATAAAAATAAAAGTCAAACCGCGTGCTGTGAAAATAAACAACCTGCACTGGAAGTGAGCAGAGAGACTCCACCTCCAAATTGTGTTTGCAAGCCAAACTGGAAGTGCGTACACACACACACACACACACACACACACACACAGCCGAGGGAGAGTGCACACATACAGATAGGCAGACAGACACGCAGCTTCCAGGATGGTTGCGTGGGAAACTGCGAAGCTTCTGTGCGACATTCAACGTTCTGCGTTGGCCACCGACGCACGTGCGCCACGTTAAGTAACGGCAACTATCTATCTCTCTCTCTATCTATCACTCTCTCCCCCCTCTCTCGCTCTTCCTATGTGAACTGTAGTGCTTGTGTGTGTGTGTGCGTAAGTGAAGCTTAAAGAAATAAAAATTGTCGTGAATTCAATGCAAACGCAGCGTATAATCAGCGACAGTTTCATATCCAAACAAATTACAGTTTCCCCTCGCGCTTTTCTTTGGCTTTTCCTCCTCCTCCTTCTGCTTTAGTTGCCTAGCAGTGATTTCCCTTTCGGTGTCTGTGTGTTTGTGTCTAATTGAAATTAATGCGCGTCTTCGCCTTGTAATTTGATGCTGATTAAAGTCCAAGCATAAATTTATCAGCTATTTTAATGCCAGACTTTGACAGATAATGATGGGATTATTTGCCAGTCAAATTAGCTGCAATAATTCGCAAAGAGCCAGCCGTTTTTTTTTTAAATAAATAGATAGCCTGTTTATAGTGGGCAGTGTTAACTAAAAGCAGAGAAAAATAATAAGAATAGTGTAAGAATTTAGGATTAATTAGTTGGCTAGATATATAAAAGAAATGGGGATCAAAGTATATTAATAAAACTGTACTCTTAATAAACAAAATGATCTTAAATTTATTAAAAAATTCTTTAACGTTTTTAAACCCCAAAAAAATTGTTACAATTAGTTACGTTTCGAGAAATATATTTTTATTTTATGTTACAAAATCCACATTAACTCTGCTCTACTCTGACCTACCACAACTTTCAAAACTTCCTCCTTCACATCATTATTTACCAATAAATTTAAAAAAGTTTACCAACATTTGTTTTGGCGAATGCAAATCGAAATCAGTGCTCAGAACACAATTTATCTGCTCAAGTGTCTGTTGAAAAAACAAACACATGTTCTTGGCGCTGACTGAACTGAATACCCCGCCCCCTCTTAGACCCGCCCCCTGGGGAATCAAGCCGTTTACAACAGCACTCGAAATCAAGAGGATTGCAATCACACAGATGAGTCTCATGATAAATGATTTCATTTTTTTTCTTTACATCGTTTGCAGTCGAATTGAAATTGAAATCGAAAGCTAAGTGATTGCAGTGTTTATCAGCATGCGCAGAAAAAGGAAAAACAAATGAATTGAAATGAAAATTGTGCGAGTCAAGAAGCAAATGAACTGAATACTGCCCAATTCAACAGCAAATCCCTGCTCATTTCCCAACTCCCCCCAAAACCCGTTTGAAGGCCACAAAATGTTTGGGTCGTGTTGTGCTTATATAATCACTAAAATAATGAGACATTATAAAGACTAAAGCAAAGGGAACTGCAGCTAACTCAATTGTGTATAACCAACCAGCAAGCAATAATACTACAGCACTCGCCACACACTGACACACACACACTCACACACACCAAAGACTCAGCCTTAAGTACACGTTCGCTGTATACCCTTTACCGTTATGCCCTTTGGACGCAAGTCGCCGCTGGAGGCTCTGGCCCTGCCCGGCGTTATGCTCGCCTACAAGTACAGTCAGTTCCGGCAACGCCGACGGGAGGCTGCCAGTCGACGTGTCACCGAGCGGGAACTCTCGGCGCTGCATCATAAAATTGTAAGTACCATGCAGTGCAAAAAAATATTTATCTAATAGGAATTTAATTATTTTAATGGTCAGTAAGAAAACCAAATTATTGAAATTTACTTTTAACCTTAAAATGGTTAATAAATATAAAAAACATAAACAGCAGGAATTTAGAATTACATACAATATTATGTTTAGACAATTTTATATATTAAGTGTTTCATTCCTTAAAAACTCAGTTATTAATTCTGTGACTGTTATGTTAATAAAATAATATTCATATTTTCTGAGCCTACTTCTCATCGTATTATTATACTTTAGTATAAGCGACTTATGAAATGTGTAAATTTCAAAATTTTAGATATATTAACACTTTAACATTCGGCTACATTTGTTAACTACAACATTAATACATATATTTCCCATCAAAATTCAGAATATCTATGAATTTACCATAGAAAATCTTAACATCTACTTCGAATTTATTCTGCTTAACTGAGCTGCCAGCTTAGCGCCTTTGACTCCATTTAGCCTTTTTTGGAAACATCCAAAAAATTTTTTAAGAAATTTTGTAGTGTTTTTTACAGTGTAGTCGCCTTTCATGTTGAGCACATAAAACATGCAATAAAACCGTAGACCCGATGTCCCGGGTCGGCTGCCTTTATCAAAGCTGCAGGCATCATTAGCTTCAGCTACAGCATCAGCTTCGCCGACAGCTTCGACCACAACAACAACAACAACAGCAACAACTACGAGGCAGCTAAAAGCAGTGAAGCATTTAAGTGCCTACAAAAACGTCGGAGCAAAACGTTGACTGCGCTGCTACTGCGCTGCTACTGTAGCTGCCTCTGCTAAGCTGTAGCTTCTGATGCTAATACATTTTGTTGTTGTTTCTTTGACATTTTGAAGTACTTCCTGTTGTTGTTGCTTCGAGTTTACTATTTTCGTTTTTTATGTGTTGTGTGTGTCTTAGTGTGAGTGTGTGTTTGCTTTGGTCTCGCATTAAAATAGTTCGTAAAAATACATATACACACAGAAGAATTGCCAAAAGGTAAATTTTACTTGTGTTGCTGTCATGCCCCCGAAAAAGTCAACTATAAAAAGTGCCATAAATTGTCTGACATTTCATATGTAACACCGGAAGTGTGTACATGTGTGTGTGTGTGCATGTGAAGGTGTGAAGTTATTTGCATTTTATCGGGCCGGATATTTGCTGTAGAGGTCAATCGCTTGAGGAAATGAAAGCAATTGAAGAAACTTCAAAAGTTTGAAGCTTTAAAGCAGAAACTTTGTCCAAAAATCGAACTTACTTTTAGTTGAATTTGTTTAATTTTAGTTACAGTCTTTACAAATAGTTAAATTAACCCAGGGTGGTCAGTCGTACTCCTTTCGCTGTCACTATCAATTACATATTTAAAGCAGTTTGTTCTCAGTTATTTAACACATCACTGAACTGCTGATGTGTGTGGTATTTGAGCGGAAATTGTTGAAATTCCCAACTGCTTTAAGTTTAGTAGTGCAGCTCTCAAGCTCTTGTAACTGCTACTCGGACTTGTTATCAACAGCGCTTTTCACACGCGGAAAACATATGCATATCTTAGTACAAGCTGCTTGAAAGCAAAAACAAACATTTCACATTGCTCATTTGCATGTCAAAAGCAGCAACAACAACAACAACAACAACTTGAGTAAAATGAACAACGCGACACTGGAAAATGCTAAGCTCACTTGAGATTTTACGAGACTTGTTTGAAATTTATGACTTTCTTATACTCATAGGCAGGAGGTGCACAACCATCCACACCCACAGCCACACACTCTCTCTCAGCTACACTTGTATGCTTATATAAGCACAACAACTACAACAACAAGCTGGGCAATTGTAAATGCACAAAATACTTAAAAACTGAGCTCGTTTGCTGTTTTGCATAAAATCTGACGCGTGACTGTAATTTCTTGAAACGACCTTGATGCCAACACCAGCAAAATACACACACACAACACAAATACATACGCACTGGGCACACGTTAAGTGCTTTTATGCAATATTATAAAAAATTAGAGAATAAAATAGGCGAGCTGCGTATTAAAATGCTTTTACAATTAAATGCGAAACTAAAACTGCCTTTTACCTGTCCTGCCCAACAATTAGGCTAATGCCAAGGGCCATGTGCCAGTTTTAGGCACAACCAAATGGATTTGCCCAAATTTATGCGCAACGCCTCAAAGTGTACACAAATGAGGCGGCAAATGAAATGCCAAAAAAAGAAAAAATAAACGAATACAGTACAAAAAGGTAGTGAAATGTTTGCTCGCTTTTATCTAAACAGTTGCGAACTGCTCGTTTTAATTAGCCAACGAAGTTTACAAATAGGGCAGAGAAACAGTGTCCAGCAGTGAGCTCATTATGACATAGCCGGATATATTATAATGCTAACAAGTATCAAGATAAATAAGCTAAGAAGAACTAAAAGAATTCAGTGTACTAAAAAGTTTTCAAAGCTTTTTGTAAACATTTTATAAGCTGTTAAAGAAAGAACACTTTTAACTCTATATATTTTGTATAGTTTAAGCTTAGAAACTGTTTAACATTTGTAGCTTGCGTTAAATTGAAAGCTGATATAACAAAAAATTTAAGTTAAATTCGAAGCTTGGTTAAATGCTATTCAAATTATGCCCCAAATCGTAGCGCAAATAACTCAACAGAGTTAATCTGCAAATTTCTGAAACGTCTGAAATTTGTCGCGTTGCCAAGCGCTGCGTGGCGTTGCGCATACGACATGTTGAGCCACGCAGACTGACGCATGTCGCTTTGGTGTCTCGGGGCAACTGAGGCACTGAGAATTAGCCACAGCTGATTGCCTGCGTTGATGTCGTCTAATTAGGAGATGCTCATATGAGATATGCATAAATATTTTGTGACACTGTTGCATGCGGCGTATGCGCGATATGTTATTAATGCTAACACGCATAAAATATGACGCATACGTCTGGTGTGTGTGTCCCCAGCTAAAGCCCAAGCCATTAAATACTGATTAACTAAGGGGCGTGCGAGTGGGCGTTGGGTAGTGAATGGTGAGCAGTAGGCGGTGGGCATGACCTATCTGCCTATTTAAAAGCAAAACGCTGTCAAATGTTAACAAGCAACGGAATTTTATGTTTACAAGTCGCGTGACAGTTCAACATAAACAAACAGAGACAGCACTAAAGTAAAATAAAATACAATGAACACGCTTCACCAAATATTTCCACCAAAAACATTTCTTTCGTCCAGCTATAAAAGTCAGAAATTTATAATTTAGTTGAACGGAAGTCGCAAAAGGAATTCAACGCCCGCCAAGGACTCGACATTGAAAATAGCCCCAAAATTAATGAAGAAAAATAGTAGCAAATCAAAGAGCTGCTGCTGATGATTATTAGCCTAAGAAAACGTTGGAAAAAATTGAAGAATATAAAAAAATTGGTTCGTCCTATGCAATTTGCAGGTTGGCCGAACAATTGCAGATGCCTTTTATGTGCGAGTCTTGCCAATAAGTGACCACACAATTTGACTTGGCACCAGCTAACAGTCACCAGGCATTGGGGCAAAAACGAGCTTAGTCATCCAAAATGCCAAAAGCATTTCCCAGGGCTTGGCCAATGCCAGATACGAGTGTACGAAAGCGACCACAACTGTGTGAGTACGTGGACGTGTATGTTATGTCCTAGGCCTTGCCTTGCCTTGGCTTTCTTCTATTTTCTCTGGGCTCTTTTTTGTGGTCAGAAACGCTGCACAGACAGCCAAATAAATCACACAAAGCGTTTGAAAATAATTTCATTTTTAGTACCTTCCTGCTGCCCACTCCCTGCGATTGTTGTATGTCGTACAACGTTCTAAATGTGCTTTTGATATGTCGCTTTGGGTCTCATAGTTTTTACCTGTTTTACGTAAGTCACTTTTTAGCCACTGTTTTTTTTTCATTGGCCAACAGGCGAGCGTTGGCTGCTGTTGGCCCACAGCAGACGCGACAAAATAAATCATTAAAATCAAACATTAATCAACTTGATGACCGTTAAACACGGTCTCTTTGGACGTACGCGGTGCTGCTAACACGCAACAAAACCGGATATCCGCATGGCGGCCATTGCTTTGTGTCCAAGTGGTTGAACCTTAATGTCGTCTCAACGACATCAGCAGAGCAGCACAGAAAACTCACGCAAACTAAACGCAGACGCACAAAGAAGCGTTTAACTTTATTTAAATGTTTGAACACTGAGAGAAAATGTGGGAACAGTGGATAGATAGATAGAAAACTTAGGTTATATATGAAGTTTTGTTTTTAAATAACAGTGCATTAGCCTTTAAAAGCTGACGGTTTCTTTTAAAGAAGGTAATAGAGCTATTCACCTTTTCTTTCTCTCAGTGCACTGTTTAGAGTCTGCTTTTCATGACGCGGCTGTTCGCTTTGTCGTCTGCACGCTTCCGCCTCAATGTCCCCCTGTCAGAGCCCCCCTCAATGCCCGCCCCTGCAATTAGAGTGCATTAAACTTTAGTGTTTACGCATTGAGCTCAAGTCGCAGACATTTTTGTGTTTATTGTTGTTGCTGTTGTTGTTGCCATGGTTTTATACTTGAATTATTTTTACAATGAGCTTCAGCATTGCTCACGTGCTGCACTCG
This sequence comes from Drosophila acutilabella, assembly GCA_035046005.1. Taxonomy (NCBI): domain Eukaryota; kingdom Metazoa; phylum Arthropoda; class Insecta; order Diptera; family Drosophilidae; genus Drosophila; species Drosophila acutilabella. The sequence goes on along the minus strand of JAWNOK010000024.1, from coordinate 4,304,883 downwards.
ACGCGCCAGTATTAAACTAAATAAAAGGATTGCCTCAAACAACCAACTACCACACGCCCCCACCCGCAATCAGGGCGTGGCAATGCATTAGCACAACTCACGCGATGTCTGTGCCATTATACAGTATATAAGTATATCACGTATATATCGTATATATGCACATGTAGCTGCTTTGTGTACAATTGTTGTTGTGCATTTACTTTAATTGCATTGATTGAAGCGTTTAGAGTGAGTCCTGGTTGACTGCTCTGTGCTGGACAGCAGCGAGTGGCGCTTGGAGAGTACTTGGAAAAGCACTTCCGATAACTTTGGTATGCGACATGATTTGTTAAGTGCGAATAAACAGTTTGAAAATGCTCTAAATTGCATACCTCATTGGGAATTAGTTACGTACTGCAGTAAATTTCATGCAAATCTTTTTAAGTAAACTAACTTAAATTGAAATGAATTTCCTTTTTTCTTTCATATTTAATCTGCTCTATTTGCCTTTGTGCAGAGTTTTATCATTTCATAGTTCCTCATTTTTTATGCAAAGTACAATCTGTTGTGGTCGAATTTCCCCGTTGTCCTGTCATTTCATTATGTGCTTCAAGTTAAAGCCACAAAAGTTGTCATTGCAGCTTTCAGTTAAGGCAACATTGACAATATCGTAGCATAACTCAGAAGTTGCAACAAAAAACTTTGCTCAAGTATAGCAGCTCTGCGGTTAGCTACCCTAATTTACTTTACTACTGTCAAACAAGTCTTTCTATACACTTGTAACCACACTTTGATTCTACTTTTCTAGGGTATTAAAAAAGCAACGCGAAAAGTTTGCGTAAAACTTAAAAATAAAGAGAAAAAAGTCATAAATTTGCAATGTACGCCGCCGTATGCCCGGAAATAGTAGACGCGGAATTGGAAAAGCGCCCGCAAAATAAACAAACACACACACAAAGTTTGTGCAGTTGCAGAACAATGGCAGAAGAGCTGAAATAACAAATAAAAATGCGTATTCTACAGCTCCACTCTTGCACCCGCTTTCAACCGCCCACATGCCAACCCCTTTGCTCAAGGCCGCTTTTCAATTAAATGTATTATTTTCTCTGCCAAATGCAATGAATTGAGCTGTCATTGTGTAAGCGACAATTGTTTTAAATGGGTTTGCATCCAACGCCTACTTTCAGCTGCGCTTAAAAGTAGGCAACACTTTTTTGGTCTTTGTCTCGAGCTCTTTTAAAAGCCATTAATGTTAACTGTTAGTGTTGCTGTTTGGCGGCTTTATGAAGCTGAACACTTGTCATAGACAAGTGCACTTTACACTTGTTGAAATTGACTCGATGTGGCGAAATAGACGATTGTGCTCCCTGCTACACACAGCTGCTGCCATTTAGCGATTGTTGCACGTCATCACAGCTCGCAACATGTGTGTGTGTGCCCCTCAATGCACGGCAAATGCACAAACACAAAAAAAAAACAACCAACGGCATTTTCCCACACCCGCTCATGCTTTCAGCAAAACCTTTTCACTTTGTACCCGCCCTTGGTGCAACTTTGCGTTGCTTTAACTTTAAAATGTGCAATTTGCTGACTCATACAGAAACTAGCTGCTAACTAAGTTAACTAGTATATCATTTACATTCCCCCCTCTCAGCCGTTCACTCGCCCTGTCAACGGCTTTTCAATGAATGAACCAAAATGGCATCGCAGCGGCAATTTCCACTTTTCACTTGCTCTTGTTGTAGTATGTGTTAAAAGCCATAATTACGCCTGATGAGGCTGCTCCATTTACGTCTGTGTGTGTTAGTGTGTGTGTCTGGGTGCAGTGTGTGTTGTGTACATGTTGTGTGTGCTGTCTGGTTGGCAAATGTGACACTTTTGTCACAAATTTCTATGGTTGCACTTTGGTTTTGTGTGTGTGCGATTGGGTGAGTATAAGCGTGTGTATGTGTATGTCTGTTTATATCTGTGTGAGTGTGTGTATTTGAAGCAAATTGTTGTTTTTGATTGTGTTGTTGTTGTTGTTGCTATTCTTGTGTGTTGTGCAATTAGCCAGCGCCTCTGTTGATAAATACCAGTTACAGTGAGCGATAATAAATGTTGCTCTGGCAAATTTACAACGTAGAATAAAATATAAATTTCTATAGCGCTTAAATGAAAGACTGTTAAATTACAATTTGTGCACTTACTTATTAAATTCGAAGCGCAACTAAACACATTTGATTCGATTAAGTGGAACTGATGCAATTAAAGCAAGCGAGTGGATATAAAGCAAGCAAATAGAATCGAATAGTTTAGAATACAATTTAGTCTTTGTTAGAAAGTTTTAGTGGCTGTCATGTGGACTTCAATCATAGTTTTCAATCTTTTGTTGGTATATGCTGCTGGTAATTCGTGGGAATTAGGAAAAACTGAAGAGAGTATTGTATATGACACTCCTCAACCTCAGGACACGTGGACTAACGTGGGATTAAATCAACAATGGTTCCCAGCTCCTCGATTTTAAAAATCGAAGCTCGAAAGCTGCGTAGCTGACCAAGGATTAAATAAAATATAAAATAAAACAGATAGAAAATATAATGAATTAAACAGACTCATTTAAGCACCTAGAACCACAAAAAAGCCTCGCCTAGCAACAGTTATGACTACGCTTAAATAATTGTAGTTATATCTTGAATAATGTATTATTTAACTGTCTAGCATTTTAAATGCTGTTAGCGACACGGCTTACTAGAGTATTTCTTCAATAAATGAATAACTTAGACAATATATAGGTATATACTATAAACGACTCTATGTATGACTCCATGACATTTAATTTGATTTTAATGTGTCGCGCAATTAAAATGTATACCCTTCTCACTCTTCCCCTCTCTTTATCACTGTGTGCATCTACATTTTTTGTCTACATTTCTATAATAAGCTTATTTTGATGATGGCCGCCATAAGAATGTATCAAATATTTAACTATGTGAAACATGGCGAGCTACATTCTGTGTGACATGAAAAGCATATTAAATGCAATAAATTTACTTAACGACAACATGAGCTACACTAACACACAGTTACTAACACACACTCTCATTCACGTGGACATATTGAAAGGCTGACACGTAAACGTCGCTGTTATAAATGCAATTTTCATGACAATGTTGCGCCCGCAAGTATGCAACAAAAAGACATGCCGACAAGAAAGACGAATCACGTGGGGAAAGAAGAAAAAGTGACAGAGTTGAGAGTGAAAGAGAGCACAACAGATGCCTTACTGTACAGCAGTACAGCTTAATGGAATTGTTTATTTTCTCGCTCTTACTCTGCTGCTCTCGCTTTTCATCCTCACGCGGACTCTTTTAAGGTAAACTGCATTAGAAGCCTGAAAAACTACAGCAGCAAAAGATAGCACAAGGTAAAAAACATAAGGGCAATATGAGAGCTCTATTCACAGATACCCAGTAAAAAAATTATACTTTAAATTAAATATATAAATACTATTAAAAGAAAACAGTTTAATTACTTTAAAAGCTGATTTCTTTTATAACACAAAATAACATATTTACACCAAACTAAACTACTCCAGTTTATAGCTTACAAACAGGGTACTTGAAGCATAGAAGCTGCTTCCACAAACGATAATATTTTGCTAGCATGCAGAGAGCACATAAAAAGTGACGATGAAAACACAAAGCGAAATACCTTATCGATTTAATTAATTTTGTGGCCCTTAGTCAAGTCAAGTCGTGTCGAGTCGAGTGGAATCGAGTTGAATCGAGTGTTCACCTTTTGAGTTTAAAACTTCAGAATATGCGCCAAAAACAAGCACTCGATGTCAAGCTAATAGATTGACAGACTGACTGACTGAAGTACATGCAAACTCGTGTTTATGAAGTACCCTACTTTGAGGTGTCAAAACGTCTGACACACTTATCAGCGCCGAAAAATGTATTTAATTTCACAAAGACTTGAGTTATAAATACGTTACAGATACGCGAGGTGCATAAAGAGGGAACAACGTCACTGACAACAATCAATTTTAGCAACAATCAATCTCGAGCTGCTTGCAAAGTGGCAGCTCGATCCCATTCCCCTCAAAGGAACACACAGGAGCTCATTAGACAACGCCCATGAGTCAGCGTCTGCCATACATGCAGTGTGCCACATGTGTCCCATTATTGTGTTAGTCCTTAAGTCCATTTCTATTCAGCACGTGTCTGCGCACCTTGTTTATAAGCCATTGTCATGCCACAATCCAAAGCGATAATAATAACCACAACTCCCACTCGATTGGCCTACTTAACAGTCGTTTCCTTAACTGGACACAGCGCGCTAAAGTTCGACTACTTTCACGTATAATTGATACGCCAGTGAAATAAGGCAATAGAACTCAAGGACTGTAATTGTAAGGCGTTAAGTAAATGAATTTGATTTGATTTCTCAATAAACAAATTATGCTTATATATAGCACTTAATTGAGTTTGAATGCATTTACGTTGCCTACTTTTAGGCATAACTTTAATTCGAATACTATGATGTCTTGGAATGTTTGTGGCTTATTAGAATTGTCTTCTTTGGACAATATATATATTTTTGTTATAACTTTTTTATATATAAACATTTTTAAAAATCTTTATCAATGTTTATCAGCAATACCATTTTAATTCCGGCTTAAAGCCCAAATTGACTTTACTATTAAATTTATATAAACCTTAGGCTCTGAAACATAGAAATTATTTAAATTTTTATTAAAAAACGATTAAGCTTAAATTACTTTTAAGCCTTTTCTATGATCTTTTGATATCATACTATTGAGGGCCATGAAATTCTAGCCACACCAAGCAACGTTCGGTATTTTTTTTGCATGACCCTCGTCAAAGACATGTTTTAGTTTTAGCTATGACTCATGACAAAAACCAAGTAATTTAATTTAGTTGCCTGAAAACCCACAGAAACCCAAAAGCAACAAAAAAAAAAAGGGAAATTCATTTCCTTTGCTTATACTTACGCTGATTATACACTACCCCAGCATTTAGCTGCTTTAGGTAAAGTGTAATCAATCAAATAGTTAAGCTGTTACTTTGTAGAACTGAATATGCTTTTTAAATAAGATAGCACATAGTTTCACATAAGTGTACACATGCTGCTGCTGATAACTATGATAGCCTTTTATATAGGGTATAAACTAACAAAATGAGACATGCAAAGTGCTTTGAGCTGAGCGACAATGACGCAACGGGAAACCTTAGAAAACAGCAGGCGGATAAAGTAAAAGTAAAAGTTAAAGTGAAAAAGAAGAGAGAAAACAAAATACAAAATTAAGTATACGCCCCAAGGGCAACCAGCAAAAATATTTGTCCAGGCCGCAACAACATTTGGCTTAGCGCAAAGAAAATAACACACACTCAAAACAGTCACACACACACATACACTCACGCACACAGTTTGGCAACAAATCGACAGAGTTGGGTGCCGTCACGCCCATGAATTGCGGGCGTAATTAAAAAAAAGTGATTAATAAATAATGCGAACGCTGCGAGGTTGCAATATAACAACTTTAAATTGCTTATAAGCCAGTCGATCGCTGCAGACGCCCATAATTATGGCAGGGAATAAATATTAAAAAAAATATATGAAAAACAGAAACAACAACAAGGATTACGACCGGCAGGATGTGCGCCATAATGTGCAATGAGCTGCGGCGGCAGTCGATTTTCAACTCATTTCATAGGCGAACGCTTAACGAGCGGAAGTCGCGGCAAGGCAGCGAGGGCGGTCAGAGAGCGGGGCAGGCTGAAAGTTGAAGGTAGTAGCCAGCCGGAAGGTAAATGAAGCCAGGTTACACCTGGCGGTGTGTGTGTGTGTTTGTGTTACTGTTTGCCTTTGATGTGTGTTGCATTTTTAATGAGAAGTTTGCCTCATTCGCTGCAGATTTGCAAACATCGACGAACGACGCAAGTTGCACGTGACAGCTTTACTGCAGTGCCACTTAGCACTGGCAGCAGCTAGAACTAGCAGTTTTAGCTTCCTTCTTTTTTTGACTTTCACAGCATCAGCATTCGTAGCTAGCAGTTTTGGGTAAATATAATCCGTTCCATTTGAATGATTTGTGAATTTTCTTCGGCAACTCTGCTTTAAATTTTACTAGGTCAACGCAGAGTGCGGGCAAAAATTGGTAACTGAAACCCTCATCGAATTTATATTTTATGGTTCAGGTGCAGCCATTGCGAAGGTCTCTAAAATGGCCGCTGAAGGATGTAAATAATTGTGAAAATCAATAAAATCCAGCGAAGATGGAAATAAAATCGTCCTGTTTATTTTATTCCATGGGTAATTTTTCCCTCACGTGTGTACTTAATACCACTTTTGAAGTACACAGCTGTCCGATAAGGGGTTCGAAGCAATAAATACAAAAATTTATGAAATGCATAAAAATTACTTTATTACTTTAAGGTAGACTTGAAAATTCACGAAGTTTTCAAACTTTTTCTTAAAAAAAGTTAATCGACTGGGCGCTAAAAACTCTCAAAGATTGAAATGAAAGCACCACAAAAATTTTGCAAGGCATTTGCCAATATAAAGCCTTAAAAAATTTTATTTGTCTGCTAGAATAAGTATCTAGTCATGTTATTACATTTAAAGATAGAGAACAGAAACCAAATTAATGAAACACAATTAAAATCGCTGCCAAAACGATTTAACACATTCATCTATACTAAATCCCTCATTTACCATATGAATTACACAAAAATTACCCCTGAGAATCGCAGAGAGAGGTCACAATAAAACAGCTTATGCTTAATACAATTTATTTCTCAAGTAGAAGCTAGGGAGATAGACATAGAGTAACGAAAGCTTACGTGCTAACAATACTTATAAGACAGATCACAAGAGAACTTACAACAACTTACATAACTTAGGACTACAACTACAACTAGAAGTGTGTATGCTGGTAGATAACGGCAGAGACCTTCAGTTTAGCGTGAATGTGCGTCCAAAATCACGGAGCTCACATTAATCTCATGTTAAAGGCCAGCCTGATGAAGAGATACTTGAAGTGGGAATGAGGCGAGTACTGAGAGACAAGAGGAGGGTGAGTGAGGCAGGAGAAGAGGTCAAGTCAGAGAGGGAATGGGAGAGGTAGAGTGAGAGGGCGAGCTACTTCCGTCTATCGTTTGTTTTGGACATTTTGTCACGTCAATGCGATGTTTTCGATGTTGTTACTCAACGTGTTGTTGTCATCCTCCAGCGGCTCCGTGGTGGCATTCAATGGCATTTTATAGGATATGGGCAGCAGACGGGGTATGAACGAGGAGTCGTCTGCTTGTGGGTTGCGCCTGCCAAATGGCTTGGCATCGTTTGTCTCCAGATAAAACTTGCCGCGCAGTCTGTCAAGTGGTTGAAATAAATATATAGTTCTGGGTAAACTACACACACATATGTGCATATCTCTACATATATGTGTATATATATATATTGATTTATTCTTACCTCGGATCAGCACCGAATCCCATGTAGACACGTCCAAACCCAATGCGGCAGTTGGCAAAGTTTTGTGATGGTTCGCAGCGGTCACTGGGAAAGGCCAAAGGTTTTCGTATGCTCTCCTCAAAGTACTCCCAGGCTCGCTGATGACTGCAACCGACTAGAATAATAAACGAAGGAGTAGCATTAGTTCGATACACTAAAGAAATTTGACAGTCACTGGAAGAGCGAATATTTTTGATAGTCCATGTACAGTCTTCACTCACTTATGATGTTCAGCCAACGATTGTTGGCGATTTCCTGCCTTGCACAGCCCGGTTGCAGCGGACGACCGCCATTGGGGTAAAAGTCCGCATGACCCATGGCCGTGGGATTACCGAGTATGCCACCGTCCGTGTGTATGACATCCACGAAGCGAGCATCACTGGGTCCCAGACGACGATTGGAACTGTTGCCCTCAAAGAGCGGCAAAGCCGGATCCAATGCTGTTATCCTTCTCAACTTGATGCCCCATTCCTGCAGTTGTTTGCCCGCAAAGCCAGCCACCTCAGCGCCCAGGCTGAAGCCTATCAAATGAATATGCTTGACGGCATAACCTGTCAACACTAGGTAGCGCAGAAACCTAGCCAAATAACGGGCAGTCACAGGTAGATTCTCTACAGCATTGGAGTACCAGGGCACTGTCACCATGGCACTCCAATCAACCAGTATCACATTGTAGTTACCGCGACGCAGAAAGGCTGTAAAGGTGTACAGATGATGAACAAACGGGGTGACGACAGGCAGCTGGTGACTGTGACTGCGACTTACCATCCTTGAGCTGCTGGCTGCTTTGGTTATCCCCCGTGGCCGACTCTGAGAAGCCGTGCAGATAGATGGCCAGCGGGTAATTGAAATTGAAATTGCTTCGCGCCAGTCGCAAGTCGTCGTTCAGTTGTAGCTTTTGGGCTACTCTGCGGTTTTTTCTACACAGAGAGAAATAAGGTATTATAGGACAAAGTTCAGGCTAAAGTTTGTGTGAAGTATAATAATATACTATATATTTAAGCCGACAAAGACTTTTCAACAAACAGTTCTAGGTTCTAGGTTGGGCTTTAGGTTGACAAATTAAAGTTATATTTAAAGTCATATCACGAACTGCTTATTAAATATATAAGATTTATTTCATTTGAGTTGAAATATATTTAACAGTTAAGCTTTGAAAACTGCGTCTTAATATTTAATTTCAATCCTCAATTAATTAATACCTTATGTCAAAATAAAATAACTTTAGTTCTTATAAGAACAAAGAAATGTTTTTAAGACCATTTTATAAATTATTTGGCTTAACAAATCTGGCTTAGTTTTATATTCAAATTGATGTTATTTAAATTCAACAATATAGAAATATCTACTAAATAAAAAAAATTTATGAATTAAGGAAGTATGGCTCAAACATAAATTTAATAATTTTATTTCTTTTAAAATATTTTTTCATATTTATTTGAAATCATGAATTGGATTAGAAAATGTTTGGATATTTTAAAGTAGTTAGTTGTTGACTATTTCTATTGCCTAATGCATTTCTCTATTTAATAATTTTAAGTAAACTTTCCTACACAATATTTTGTTTACTGTGTACAACATTTTTCTTGACTGTCCCCAAATGATGCATGGGAAACTGTCGTCACTCACCTGGTGTAGAGCAGAAACTGGATGTCCTCACGCTCACGTATCGCACAGCAATTCTTGCAGTTGCCACGCGGTGAGGCACTGTAGAAGATGGGAGACCCCGCTGCAAAGCAAAGGAAAAAACGACAAAAATTAGAAAAACACAACTCGATTGCATATTTGCAATTAAGCATGTGAAAATGTGCGAAATGCCTGCAATTATCTAGAGCCAGTTAATTGCATTATTAGCAAGCTAATAAGCCAAACGACGACAAAAGCTTGGCAGTGGCAGTATTAACTTGGTCAAAACGAAACCAGTCAAGCGACAGCGATGCTTAGCCATGAACTTGAAGCTTAGCCACATATATTATGATTGTAACTACCATAAAGCCCATAAACAAACAACGCACGACAGCCATAACAATAACAATAACAACAGCATTGACGGCTTGAACCTGCAGCACGTGACGTATACGCCGCGTATTACGACGCTAAAGACTCAGTTATAAAAGCGATGTGTTGACAGGGAAATACTCTATAGAAAGAGTTGTACAATTGAGCTTACCTAAGTGGAAAATATATTCTTTATGAAGACAGTTTACTGTTAACTTACTTTAACTTAAGAAACTTTAAGCTTTAATTAGTGTTTAATTTCTTTAACTAAAAATCTTTGAAAAAAATCCAAGTCCATTATAGTCTTACAAAATGTAATACACAACATAAGAGTCTATATAAGTAAGTGGATAGTAAGTTACTTATATAGACAGTTTATTTTAAGATAACTTAACTATATAAAGCTAAATTCACTTATGAAACTAAATGCTTTAATTACCTTATAATCTCTTCAACTAAAAATATTTAAATAAATTTAAAATATTACAACCAAAATCCACAAAAGTTCACAAGTCTTCCAAAATTCAATACACCCGCTAAACTGCTAAGAAACAAGTTTCTAATATAGTCAGTATGTATACAACGAGGCGCTGTGCTGTGGTGAGGGGGCGTGGCACTGGGTCAACACTGCAATGTCAATGACGTCGCAGTTTTGCACTCTTTGTATGTTTTGATAGACGGATTTAGTGATGATTTTGAATTAAATCGAATCGAATCGATTTGATTAGATGCCAAATTGATAGCAGCAACAATAACAACTTATAAACGTGACCTTAGACAAGGTCGTATTAGTTTGCAGCTTATGGTTTGTTCAACACTTTCCGTTTCGCTGCCCAGACGCAATTTTATGTATGTAGTTTAAGTTAGTATTTCATTTATGTAAATTTCCTTATTGTTGCTGCTGCTGCTGCAGGGCGGAAGAGATTTCAAACTCACAGACTTATAAACGATAAACGTACATATATATAGCTTATGGTTATAGTCGTTGTTGTTGCTTTTAGTTGTAGTTGCTTTTAGTTTTCTCTATTTTGTTTTGTTCACTTTTGCTTCCACATTATCACGTCACGTTGTGCATTTTATTTAATTATTACGTTGTTTTCTGTTGTTTTTATTTTATTTATTCAAGTGTTATTTTATTTTGGGTAGGCAGTTAATTAACAAAATTCTTTGTGTTCACTTGTTCTTTTGCTAATTATCACACTGTTTGAGGAAAAGATTTGAATATGAACAAAGCGAGACCAAAAGGTCGGAATTATTGTGATTAAGACATAAAAAACTTATTAATTGTGGTAACAGTTAGTTCACTTCTAAAATACCTGCACTTGCTTGCGAAGCAAAAGTTTTGCTTATATAATTAGTTAATTTTACTATTTATAGCTCTGTAAATTTTGCAACTTGTGCTATATTTAGTTGGCAAACTACCATCAATTGATCGAAGGTAATTTACTATACCTTGAGTTATTTTACAAGTTAGTACAGCGATCAGTTGTGCCATTGTTCGATCGGCTGTCAGCTGGCAGAGCGACCTTACTTCATGGCTCAGTAAACCCTCAAGTTGGCCGACAGACTGAACCAAAAGTGGATTCATGCAGCAAATGTCAACAATTGGCACTTGTGGCCATCAAACACTGGAGTCTTATCGGCTCTATTTGAACTATTTACAATCCACAATCTACCTTGAACTTATGTACAGAAGTGTGTGTTGTCTAAAAACTTGTGTAAATATTAAGATAGCTGATAAAAGAACAGCTTGGTGTTAATACAAGCTAACGAATGCTAATTGACTGAGAACACAAAACAAACTTACCCAGCAGAAGTGTAAAGACATTGCACAATGTTGAGGCTGTTGGCAAAATCATCGCAAATTGCAGTTAAAAATACGAAACTTCAACTTAAAATCGGTTATATTTGTTGTTGACTGTTGGTTTGATTATTATCAGACAGGGCCAGTTTAAATAGGCGTTCACTGAACTTTGCACATCAGCGAAAAATCGCACTTTGATAACTATTTGAATATCGTATTAAATTGATAGCTGCTTCCGCATTGACAGCTATAAAGCACAAACACACACACGTAAACATGCACACACGTATTTTTTTTGGGTGCCGCCTTTCGTTTACTTTTAGCCAACACCGACAAACAACGCACTGTTCTGGCCGAGTTCCGTAGACGAACTGAACGCGGCTCAAACCGCATGCTGCCTGGGAACGTTGCCTAGAAATGGTTGACTTGCCGGTCGTATTATGCGTATTGACTCTCGCTTGTCGCTTGTCGGTTGTTGTCTGTCTTCTGTCGTATAAATCAATTCGCACAGAGCTGAGCCAAAACAAAAGACTGAGGCAACGAACTTGATCGTCGTCTATTCCGCCTCCTCCAACCTGTGCCAAATATTTAGATTAGCTAATCGCGCATGCCGGTCCAAACCTCTCACCAAGATAAAGGGAAGCTTTAAGACGGTGATGTGATCGTGTGTATGGGGGTGTGGCGGTGTCAAATCGTAAAATTGTTTTTAAATTTCCTCATGTCGCACGCCTGTTGCCTGCAAAGCATACAAAATTAATCAAGCGTCCAAAGATCAGCGAGAATCATCACTGTTTGTGTGGTCTATGATTAATAGCAATTTGTGCAACTAAATTTAGTTGAAATATGCAGCAAGTGATTTAGAATACACCAAGAAAAACACTGAAAAACTCTGTTTAAGAAGCTACAAATATTTAACAAATTTTCATATTTGATTAGAAAAATTTGATCAATTATTGAAATATTTAAGATTTGCTGCAGTGTATAAATTTTCTAGCCAGCTCACCTTGACCGAATGCTGACTTTTGGGCTTCATTATGCCAATAAAATGCTCTGAGCCTCAGCAGCTGTTGTGCTTGCTTAACGGCTTTCGTTGACCGTTGCCAGCAACAACAACAACTTTAAAGCCGTTCTGACCATCCTCAGTTCGGTGCTCTTTTCTTGCCAGCGGGTCAATTAGTATGAGGCGATGATTTTAACATTTTGAGCGCATTAATCATTCAATTTCTTGTAGCCAAAGTTGCGGGCGTGCAATTTAGCGGTTGTGTTTGTATTGTTGTAGTTATTTTGATTAATGCATAAATTGATATCGATGCTAATCTCAAGCTGGCAATCATAAGTAGTCGCAGTAGTATACTCCGTGTTCAGGGTCATTCAGATGCACAGTCTATGAATAAGTGCTCATGACTGCAGTTTGGCATTCATAACTCGATAATTTTTAAAGTTTTGCAGCTGTAAGTTTGTTTGCAATTGGTAATTGCTAATTTTAAAGTGTTTCGGCACCTTGAGCCAAGTATTACGTGTTGCTGGCCTTCAAAGCCACCAAGTGCAAGGCCTATTCTAAGTTCTAGTACATAAATAGCTTTAAACCAGTCCAACAAGTTTGTGTTTAATTCTTGGCTTATTTTACGACTTCCTTGTGCCTTGAGCCATGATGACGATCTTAAAGGTACATTGCACGGCAATAATGTAATTGGTAATCAACGAGCTATAAATAAAGTCAACAATACAGTTATCTATAGTAGATAAAAATACAAAAATTAAGGCCAGCAACTCAGCCCATAAATAATAACAATAAAATGTTGCTGAATCATGAATTTAATGGCTCGCAATTTAAAAGCACGACAACAATCACCGTCAACAATTCTTTAAAATTGAATTAAAATACCTTTTAGTATATATTAATTCATAATAAACAGTCTGAGGTCGAACTCCCACCCAAATTATATATTTTTTCTTCTTTTATTTAAACATAAACAAATACAAACAATAAACGGTGCGAACTGCGCCGTTGGCCAATTCGCAGCTAAGTTAATTTTAAATCGAAGTGGACAAAACAAATCGCACAAAATCAGCCATCAAAAATTTGAGTAGAGTTGAAATTCCTCAATTTGCATATTATATAAAAATACAGTTAACCAATGCGCAGATTGGTGCATTAATTATTTATCCAAATTGTCATTATGAAAATCGAAAATTTATTGACTTAAATTGATGGTGTTATATTTATGAGCACGTCAAACGGCTTCCAACCGCGCCCTTGGCCAGCAAAACAGCCTCTGTCATCATTTACGGCCAATTGCAATATTTTTTTTGCTCATATTTAAGGGGCTGTCAATATAATTTGTGCAATAGGTTCAGAGAATTATATAAATTTAATTTGGAGCTATAATTAAAATGAATGCCAAATGAATTAATGACCACAAACATTTTCCACACTGCAAAAGCGGCAGAGTTTTAAGTACTTGATGTCTGAATAGTTATCAAATTATTTAACTTGAAGAATTTATTGGTCATAGACAAAAAGTGTAGCATACTTTTAGACGGCAATTAATAAAATCGAGTATTCAAATGAATTAAATATGACAAGGCTGTAGCATACTTTTAGGGGGCAATTAAAAATAAAGTTTGAAATGCACTAAAGTTCTTAATTTATTCATGTGTTCAATTGCAGGACAAGTTGCTGAGTAAACTTGAGGAGGAGAGCGAACCAGACCCGCCCACCTCGCAGGAGGATGAGTGCGTGATCTGCATTAATGCACGTGCCACAATGCAGACCTCTCCCTGTGGCCATCGGGTCGTGTGTCGTCGCTGCTTTGTCAAGACCATACAGAGTGCGGTGGCCCAAAGGCTGTTGCCTCTGCGTTGCGTGATCTGCAGGGCGCGTGTGAACAGACTGACGTCATCATCGGGCAGCTGGCGCATACAGGAGTCGGCCAGCAGTTATTCCATGGGTGCCAAAAGCTGGGCCTCGGCGGGCGTACATGCCGGCGGTGTGATCGCCTCGGCCAGCTCCTATTCCATGAACGATGCGCACAGTGAACACCATGCATTCCATCAGCCCACGTTGCACACGGCCGCTGGTGGTCGACATCACTATGCAGCGCCACGTAGTGCACATGGACGCGTATCCCAGTCGGATAGCCTATACTCGATGAGCTCAACGGGATCGGCGGGCTCCTCGTTGTCAGGCTATTCACACTATTCCAAGACGTCTTCCATATCGAGCAGTGGCCCCTGCTCGCCTGCCTCGCCAGCGGCGATCACAGGCTCCGCTGCCAGTGCCAATCATCTGGCGCCGCCATCGCCCAATACACACCATCATCAGCATCATCAGGTGATCTCACCATCGGGCTCATCTTCCTGTTCCTCGACGAGCGTTGGCTCGCTTTCGCCACGTGACAATAGCGTACATCATTCGCATCACGGCGGTTGCCCCAGTGGCTGTTCCGGCGCTGTGCCTCGCAAACCGCTGCATATGCTTAGCAATTCCACATCCTCATCCAGCAGCAGCAGCGGCACCATGACACCAACACCCACACACACGTATCCAGGCAGGCGACACGTGAAGAGCCGTCTGCTGGATCTCCAGAATCGACTGCCACCCATCAAGGAGTTCCGCAGTCCTGCCAAAGTGCCACATCCCTCGCCGGTACACGTCAGCAATCCTCGCTTTCGGTGAGTACTCTTTAAGCTCGCGTTCTTTCCATGAATGTTCCTTTAACTTCCTTATCCACAGCTATGCCTCGTATACGAAGTCCAGTGGACATGAGCTAGCGCCTCTGCTTCGTGAATCGGCGTCTCCTCCTCTGTCTCGTCGGCCCAGCCCCATGAACATACAGCTAAGCTGCACAGCGCTGGCACCGCCTCCCCTGAAGGCAGGTGGGGCCAAGATCTGTCCCGTCACCTCCAAGAACTCGCTACCCAAAAATGCCTATACGATGCCCAAGGACAAGAAACTCTCGAGTGCCGGAGGAGCCAGTAATTGCAAGGCTTCAGGCAGCAGGAGTGCACCAGGAGGTGGCAGCAATGGATCTGTTGCCAAGGCGGCCTCGGCAGCTGCAACTGGTGGCAACTCGGGTCACGCTGCTGGCGCCGCAGGCAACAACTCTAAGACACATTCGAGCGCTTCCAGTCGCAATTTTCCACTTTTCTCGAATGGCAGCAATGGCAGCAGTAAGTTGATCTTGTTAACCGATAGATGGCGCCAGGGATGTAAGAAATTAATTAAGTTCCGTTTAACAATTTTGCAGAAGAGAAGGCCGACAACAAGAAAAACGAATCCATGGAGCGCAAAAAGAAGGAAGAAAAGCTCAAGATGAAAGCCGAAAAGGAAGCCAGAAAGGTGACGCTATCTATTTTCCTCTCCCTCTCTCTCTCTCTGTCTCGCTGTCTCTCTTTCACTCTTTCTTGCTCTTGACTTCCTTCTGCGCTTTTTTGTGCAGCATACGACTTTATTGTTTTGCCACCAGGGGGCGCCACACGGCGCCCATTCGCATTGTTTGTAATTGGCCTCGTTTGCATCCGTTGCCTGCAAAACTTTTCATTAAACGTGGGCCGAGCGCTCCTTTTGTTCGCTGCAGGGCATAAATTTCAGCCATCTCTCAGCCCACCAGCCACGCCCACCTTAGCCCACATTTAGGGCACTGTGGGTGTGAGTTACAAACAAAAAGTAACTCATAATGCAAAACCTCTTTTTGCGTTTGATGCACTTTTTAAGCTTTCCATTTATTGCATGTTAAACAAGTGTACAAGTTGTAGGCACTGAATGACGAGCAGATACTACGTAATAGAAATTTTATTTTATATACAGCAAAAAACAGGCAGTCTAACATTTAAAAATTTCCTTCATTGCTTTGTTTATTACCCGAAAATAAAATATATTATAATATTTTCCATAAATTTTTAATATCCATAAATTTCCTTGTACTAACTACCTGTTATAAAAAATGCGCTTTAATAATTTTATATTTATTATTTAATGACAGGAGGAGAAGCGTTTGGCCAAGGAGGAGGAGCGTCTGGCCAAGCTGCACGCGAAGGAGGAGAAGAAGCGTGGTAAGAAGGAGGCCAAAGAGCTATTGTTGGCCAACGATGGCAATAACAAGAAATAAACTTAATTAACGTGCATAGTTCATGTTTAGTTTATAAGCGAATCACAAGAATAAATTGCATATGTATTATAACAGAGAACTCAAAATCATACCATAATCATTCCATTAAAATATCGAGCTTATTTGTATTTATAGGTAATTTATTTAATTAGCGCCATAAAAAAAATAAAATTATTAACAAAAAATTGTTTTTTAGTACAGCAATTTTAAAGAACAAGTTTTTTGTTGGTTTTATTTGATTTCAAAAATAATTTGTAGTGTTAAAAAGACTTTAGTGACTCTGCGTTAAAGGCCGAGCACATAAAAAAGTTAAAAATATATTTATTTATTAAATTTATTATTTATTTATTTAACTCATCTCTCTCATCTGTCTCATAAGTTGAAAGGTTGTTCAAAACAATTGTTTATTAAGAAGATTATGAGAAATATATTAATACCAAATTAAACCAATTTTAATGTTAAGGTTCAAGTTATACAATAATGAAAAGAATACAATTAAATTCATTCAATGTTAACTTCTATGCCTAATAGATTTTAATACCAAACCAAAACCAAAACCAAATCGAAGCGATCTGAAGCAGTAGCTATATAGCAAATGGGAGCAGCAATAATCGGGTTAAAATTTATGTACTAAAGACCTCTCTGAATTCAATAACAGAATTAAAAATAAAAACAAGTGTTTAGTGAACGTTAACAAAATTGTTGAAAGATTCTAAAGTAGTTTTCACATACCAAACAAATAACTATATACTACTAAATTATATATAAAATATATATATACCTATATATACTATGTATTGTCTATATCTATAGATCTGTTCAGACGCAAAACAAAAGCAATGTGTAATAATAAAATAAATTTAAAATTAATAATATTAACAATTGTTTTCGAAAAACATTCCCAAACAAATAAATATAAAGTTATTTAGTTAATTCTGCTGCCTTTTAGACTCCAATTGTTTCTTGCGTTTCAGGCACTTGTTGAAGACCTTGGCAAATGTATAAGGTAACTCGGCCTGACAGTTCAGGTATCCGAGCTTGTGGAGTGCACCATAATCCTCGCAATTGACCAACTCATCCCCATTGCAGTCCTGTCCATGTTTATACATATAATTCTGTATTGTATTGGCAGCACAGATCGGATCATTAACACAATTCACAAAGGCTGTAAATAAAAATAATTTTAGATAATAAACTAAAGAAGGTTAGCTAAACTTACCATCGACCGACAAGGTGGTATCATCGTGCAGCGTTAACTGACCTCCGTCGTTCCAGAAGCCCAAGGTAATCCTAAAGATACCACATGCACCATTCACACAAATCTTAGTGGCATTGCAGCCACTTGAGGTCTCGCATAGACATTCCAGGCAGTCTTCCGTGACGGGTTTGATTTCAGCTAAAAGCGGAAAAGGTGGCCAAAAGGGGTTGGGTAGGGTGGGTGAGTGTTGTAGGAGTAGGGGAAACAGTTGTTTAGCATATTAGCTGCTCGTCGTATTCTATGGAAATCGATATACTTAGTATATATACTAGTGACTATAACACCGCTGCCGCTTTGCATTATCATAATTGTGCTGTAAATACTATCTACCGATAATTATCTCACAACGTAGGCGCACAGTGGTGCGCAATCGATGAAAGTGACAGCAAAATTAATTTTAGTTTTATTTAAATTTATTTGGAATTAATTAATTAATTCTTTAAATGTTTTATATCATTCCAATAACGATTTATAGTCTCTTACCATCCTGAGCCACTGCCAGCTGCCATAAAATCAATGCACAACAACTAAAAAACAGGAAGTAACGAAATGGAGACATTTTCAATGAACTTTTGATCAAATCAAACTGGATTTCTATCCGATCAGAGATGTAGCCTCTGCTGTGATGGCAGCACAACTAACTCATCTCACTTAATACTACTACTTATTAAGCCAACTGAAACTGCTTAAAATTAATACAAAAACAGTTCGTCTAACTGTGAGTTCCTAGAATAAATAATAGCAATTACAATATAAATTAAATCAGGTTTTAAATCGCTATTGTTTCTCGTTCTGTAATCGCTTGATGCACTTTTTGAAGACGTGCTCGTAGTTATAGGGCATATCGGCTTGACAATTGTAGGGACCCATGTAGTGTATGGCATTATAGTCCAGACAATTCTCCTGCTCATCATTATTACAGTCCTGTCCGTATTTGATCATATAGCTCTGTAGTGTATCCGCTGCACAATGTGCATCATTTGCACAGTTTGTGAATGCTGCGGGAAAATACAAAATTCAAAAATGTAAAACAAATTTCAGATAGGTTTTCCCACACACTTACAGTCATCGTCCAAGGGCGATTCCCCGGCCACTGTTAGACGACCCGCATCATCCCACTGATCTCTGGTAAGTCGAAAGATTCCACAGGCGCCATTCACACAGATCGCAGTGTCATTGCATCCACTGAGCGCCTCACACATGCAACCCAAACAGGCTTCGGTTATGGGCTTTCGATCCAGAGAAAATGCACAGGCCACGCCCACCGACAAAGCCACACAGAGGCAACTCAATAAGCTGAGATTTTTAAACATTTTTCTCGTTTCCGACGGGTTCAACTGTTCTCGAGCAACTGAATGATTTCCACTTTTGAGCATTCACTTTTGTAGTTTTTCAATAAAACGAGCTAGATAATTATTCGACGCGAGAATCAGGAAATTAAAACACTTACAGCTTAGATAAATTAACTAAATAAAAGTGGTTAAAATATTTAGTGACTTGTTAAAAGGTACAAAGGGTTTTTAGTTGCCATAAAATTTATTGTGAGCTGAAAGTTATTCTAAAAAAAATATGTTTAAGCCTTATCAATATATTAGTTATCTAGTCCCCTAGTAATCACTCAAAGCCCTGCTCCTCATACGCCTCTATGCACTCCTCGAATGTGCTCTGGTACTTATAGGGCAACTCCCCTGTGCAGCCATAGCCACCCAATTTGTGTATTCTCGCGTAGTCAAAACAATCCATTTCCCCATCGTCATTGCAATCCTGATTAAATTGCTTCATATAATTCTGCACTGAATCTGCCGCACAATGTGGATCATTGGCACAGTTGATAAAAGCCTTTTCCGAATCGGGAGATTCCCCATTGATGGTCAGTTTGCCTGCATCCACCCAGTAGGCCCAGGTGATGCGAAAGATGCCGCAGGTGCCTTTTTCGGGATTAATGCAAACCGCTGTGGCATTGCAGCCACTGGAGGCCTCACAGAGGCAATTGAGGCACAGCTCCGTGACAGGTTTGTCCAGCACGTGCCCTGTTAGGGAGTATTTAGTTAAAGTTTCATTTAAAATAATAGTTTAATACTTACCCTGCCCACGCACTAAAGCTGCTGAGAAAAGCCAGACAAAACACAAGCTAAATAAACTAGAAATTTGCATTTTAAGAAATGTTTTTAATCCGGTAGAAAACGAGAGAACACCTTCGAGCACTCGCACAACTGAAACGTAAATGAAAATCATCGAGCACCGCTTAAACGTAGTTAACTCGTAGTGCTCAATAATACCGGTTACTAGGGAATTTTCAAGCGACTTGGCAGCCAGTGACTAAACTGATTAAAAATTCGAATGAGCACACCATACTAGGGTATCTATAGGTCGAATACTCAACACACTGCGCTAAACGACGCGATTTAGCACGTTCACAGCATAAGCTTAGCCAAGACACGCACCCAGCGAAAGCTTTTGTAACGAGCGAAATTTTGAATTTCTGCCGCTGCTTTAATTTAAACCAAAAACATAGTTTACTTTTCAATATATTTTTATAAAATATCTTGATTATTGAACTTCTAAAAACGATTTTGCACAATTCAAACAATTCAATTTAAATTCAACTCAAAACTGCACATAAATAATAATTATTAAAGAGATTAAAGTATTTTAGTTTAAGGTACGCACATCCAGAGGCGAGAAGGTAGTCAGGCAGGTGTCGAGAGTGTTCTTATACTGATAGCTCAGTTCACCGGTGCAGCCATAGCCGCCCAGCTTGTGAATAGCCGCATAATCGTAGCAATCAACGCCGCCATCTCCATTGCAATCCTGTCCAAACTTAACCATATAATTCTGAATGGTATTTGCCGCACAGATGGGATCATTCACGCAGTTGCCAAAAGCTAAGGAAGGGAAATATTAATTTACTGCAACTACATAAACTGACAATGACTTACCCTCCTCGGACTGGGGACTTTCGTTACCCAGGGTCAGTTTGCCGCCATCAGCCCAATAGGCCCAGGTTATGCGAAACAGGCCGCAAACGCCGCCGCCGCAATAACGCGTCTGATTGCAGCCACTGATGGCCTCGCAGATGCAGCCAAGGCACACATCGGTCACAGGCTTATCTGTGTTTAGCAGCACAAAAGGGGAAACAGTTATTTAATTTAATAAATATTTATGTATTTATTTTCTAGGCTGATAAGACGTGCGATTAGCTGACCTATTAAATGATGATGACGATTAAATGCAAATAACGAGACGAGCTTTCATGTTTTTTATATTATTTTTTGTGAACTTCCACAAAACTGGAATTTTGATTAACATTTTTGCTCAGATATGTCATCATTTTAATTCTGTATTCTTCACTTACTTGTAAACAAACAAATAAAAAAATATGTAGGCTACACAACCATACCAGTTACTAAAGTACAGCTTAAACTATAATATTTATAGGTGTTTCTTTGAATTGAATAAAAATTAAAATATATTATTATAGCCCAATCTGAGGCATGGACGCCCATGAACCTGAAGTTCCGTTCCGTTTTGCTGTATCTGTCATCTCTCAGTTAATGCCGAACTAGTTTTGCAACTTTCAATGGCAACATTGAGGCGTCTACATCTTTAAAAAATTGTATTTAAATACCCTGTACGCATGGCAGAAGGGTGGCATCGATTTATGTGGGAGTTTGCAATTAAGGACTGAATTTTATGGTGGGAAAATAACAAAAGTTATTACAAAATTTAGTTGAAAGTAAGTAGTTCTTGGTCTTTAAGTCGATCCCTTAATATACTCTGATCTTATCTTATCAGAACACACAATTCCCGTAAATTGCAATTATATATTTAAATATTGAACGGTTTCTCATTTATTTTTGTTTTTTTTTAAATATTTTTGTGGGCTCTTCAAGGTTAAAGCCAAAAGCACGACAATGTTTCCAGTTAAGTGAGAAAATTAATTTTAAGGCACAAATTGTATATTTTTTATGCAAGTCGCGTTTCTTTGCGGTTTGTCAACTATTAAACTTGATGGATGTATGACAACCAAACATATTCTGTATGACATCTTATAATAAATATTTTACTAAACAATTTATTGATTTTATACTTTGAAAGAATATTGTATTTTCACGATCTCTTTGCCTGCTGTTCGCCCACGCATCAGAACTATGGACAACTCTTTTAGGTATTTATGCTCGGGTTCAATGAACCAAGTTAAAGATCATTAAAATAGGTCAAAATTTGAATCGATGGGGTATAACATAATTAAATCATTGATGAATTTATAATTAACAGATGTGACTAATAATTTTTAATTATCCCAAAAAAACCTCACATTTTCTAAAACTTTAGAGATAGACGGTATTATTTATCAGTCACGAAAGCTAAAACTTTGGGTAATTGTCGGTACTTTACAGGGCTAAACAAAGTGTCACATAGGTTAGTCGTAAATTCCCCGGATTTAATAATAAATGTGTTAAACAATGGCATCAACAATTGATAAGCTTAGCTGGAAATTTAATAATTTTGAAGTGCAAGCCAAACAATCAAATCAATTGGTTATATGTCTTGAACTGTTTGCGTAATTTATGACTATTTAAACTATGAATTTCCCGAACATATTAATCAATTTTAACTAATCCGCGTAGTAATGCATTAAATATAAAAACAACAAACAATTATTTCCGGTCCATGTAATATCGGAAGTGCTCAGCGAATGCCGTTCAAGTAATTCGAATCCTCTGTCAATGCCCCTAATCATGATATTCATTAACAATTAATTAACTTAAGCATCAATAGTTATTTTTGTATAATAGTTAAAACCGAAACACTTTGAAAGAGTTGGCTTAAAAACGGAATAGATTTCTGTGCTCGTATTAAATAGCCTAACAAAATAATCTTGTCTTTATTCGTCTGCTAATTAATGTTAATTAAATACACGAATGTGGTGGACAGGTATTTCCATTTGTATGACGGAATAACTGGCCAGAAATGTACTCAATTTCTATGATATTCACTTACGTTGGGCTTGGCTAAGCATCGCGAATCCCAGACAGAGCAAAGCACCAAGCACCAAAGTGCAGTACAATTTGTTGGAAGCCATCGTAAATCTGTTATTTCTTTTTACACTGAACGAAAAGATGTAAACTGATTGATTTTCTAAGCAAAGGCAAAAGCGCAAACGGGATTAGTCCACTGTTAAACCGCACGCTTCGAAGATGCGCGAGAGACTGAAGCTTCAGCTGTTCAAGCTGTTCTCTTATGTATTGCACACGAAGCTTTCGCTGAAACGAATAACTTCAAGCACGAACTTAATTGACGATTTGAGCACAAAAAGCACGAGAGAGCGAGAGAGTGACGCATACATGTATTTGCTCGAGTTTTATTTAGAATGCTTGAATTGTTGTTGTTTGATACAAATGCTTAGATCTTGTTGAAGGCAGCAATGTCGACGGACTGAACAAAGTCCTCGAACTCCTCAATCTTCTCCTGCAGCAGATCAATGGAGACCTTGTCGTCTTCAATGACGCACATGATCTGCAGTTTGTTGATGCCATAGCCGACTGGGACCAATTTGGATGCACCCCACAAGAGACCGTCCATTTCGATGGTACGCACATTTTTCTCCATCTCCTTCATGTCGGTCTCATCATCCCATGGCTTCACGTCCAGCAGCACAGATGACTTGGCAATAAGGGCAGGTTTCTTGGACTTCTTGGCAGCGTAGGCAGCAACGCGCTCTGCCTTGATACGCTCGGCCTCAGCATCGTCTTCCTCGTCAGAGCCGAATAGATCGACATCATCGTCATCAGCAGCAGCAGCTGGAGCGGCAACTGTGGGCTTGGCACCAGCCAACTGGGGCAGAGGAGTACCAGTCCAGGCAGAACGCTCTCCAGCCTCGAAAGAGGCAATGTGACGGTACCAACGTGCAACATGTGCGTAGTCTCCAGCTGGTGCCTTGCCCAAAGCATCGAACACGGACAAATCGGCCTTGGAGGGTGTGTAGCTAAGTAATGAAAATTATATTTTAATATATATATGTGTAAGTGCATAGCAATATATTCATACATATATTGCATGCCGACGTGGTTGAGGCACATAACCTCACATTATGTGGCTCATGATATTTATGCTTACCCACTGATGTAGCTGTTGTCGGCCAGGAAGTTGTTCAACTCCTTGAGTCCCTGTGGGGTCTTGACATCACCGAAAGCCATTTTTAATGCGTTTATTTAGTATTAAATTTGCGTTAAATGAATCTGTACCGTGCGCTGTGCTGCGTCTACGATGGGAAAGTCTGTGCGAAAGAGATTGCGGAACAATCTAAATATTTCACAACACTTATTTCAGCATTGTTCAACACAAACAAAGCTGTTCAGATGGGGGGTGCCCAAAATGGCCCTGCTCACTTTTTAAAAATCTCCAAAATTTGTACTCTAAAACATTAAAAAAAAACACAGGTCAAACTCAAGAATCGTTAGTTACAAAATTTAAAATAGTTTTAATTTTAAAAATTTATTGAAACAGCTAAAAACTATGAATTAAAAATGGGGGCCACCCATCGTTTAAACTATCGATGGAGGTATCGAAACTAATTTGCACTGGTACAACAAACATCGAGTGCATAAGCGATCAGCTGTTTCCGGTGGTCTCTGGTACTCGTTGGACGAGTCTCGATTTGTTCAATTGGCTTAATTCTTTAAATTCCATTAAGCAAAATTATAAACAAAAACAATAAAAAATAATAATTAATAAAATAATTATATGTGAATGAAGGCAAATTCCAAAGACAACACGATTGAGTTATTCATTATAGTGATTGAATTGGCAATAACAGCAGCTCTGCCACGGGAAGCACCCTGTGCCCTGTGCGTGACGCAGTTACACAACGCAAAGAGAGAAAACAAAATTCTCAGTCTGGACGAGTAGGCCTCGGGGGCGACGATTGGGACACGGATACAGCAAAAAAGAATAAAAGCACAGCAAAACCAATACATTGGAGCTCCGCGGCCATCTTCAAGAAGGTTCGTTTAAAAGTCGTGCGACTTCTATTAATAGTTTTCCACATAGGAATCGGCTATTGATTGCATTCTTTTTTTATTGTCAGCAGTTCACGGACGCGGGCGCATGCGGTGATTTTCACTTTCGTTCTGGCAACGCTGCTAAAATTCTTTAATCAGTATTGCCGTCATGGTTGTGACCGCATCAACGTGCCGCACAGAGACGGTGTTCGACTACAACTGGAAGCATGTGGTGTGTGCCTATTGGAACCGATACCCGAATCCGTCCAGGTGCGCATCTAATCCTAGACTCACATTAGTGTATCAAATTTGGCCTTGATTCAAAAATCTCTTGCCTGTAAGACAAGGCTGCGCAGCAGTGTGAACCTAGCATTATTCTGTCAAAATCAATACCATTACCTAATACTCCATTCTCCAAATTGTGCAGTACTCATGTCTTAACCGAAGACACCATCAAAAGGGAGGTACGGGATGGTAAATTGTATTCACGTCGTCTGCTTTCCAAAACGAATCCTGTGCCCAAATGGGGTGCTAGGTTCTACAACAATGTGCCGGTCAAGATTGTTGAGGACTCGGTACTGGATCCGGTCAAAAAGACATTCACAACATTCACCCGCAACTTGGGTATGAAGAAAATAATGGTAAGTGAACTTTGGACTTTGCCCGGTGACTATACTAAACCTGTAAATGCATGTCATGTCACACGTATGATTTCAGAAAGTCGATGAAATTGTGGTCTACAGCGAACAGAATGACGGAAGGACTCTGGCGGTAAGGAGAGCGTATATCAGTTCACAGGTGTTCGGCTTCTCTCGTGCCATTAGAGCCTTCGGCATTGAAAGGTTCAAAGTGAACGGCAATAAAGCCTCGAACGGCTTCAACTATGTGCTAAGACGCATGTTTCCACAACACCAGTTGGCAGCGACGACGACGATGACGACCACGACGGTAACAACAACATCCCAACAGGCGACATCTCAATATAGTGACATGGCCGTAGCGACGGCAAATCACAACGGCAGCAAAACGGAGGCACTGAAGAGAACGGCAAAAATCGGCTACGAGTTCTGCAAATCGCATGCGAGTAAAATCGCACAGCTGTTCTCCGTAAGAAATTGAGATCGCAATGGAGTGTATTGGAGTGTTGTCCAGTTCGAAATGTACCGTGGGATCGGAGATCGTGGCCCATATATTATTCGTATTCCAAAATACTTAATAGTTTGTTGCATTTCATTCCATGTGTTGACAAAGGACATTTTAAAGCTCAACACAGCAAAGCATCGTGCAAGATAATGTCATTAATCTTAAAATGTTAGAAGAGTGTACGGCCGCATTATTCCGTACCTCTTTGTGGTAGAAGCATACTCGTGTAAAATTTGGTTTTTATGTAACATATTGTACATACATATATTTTGTAGAAAATACAGTCATAGGATACAACATAAGTAATTTGAGTAATTAATGGGCAATGGTTTTATCTTTCGTGTAGACTTTTGCAGAACTGCCAACTCTTGCCAAAAGTGTTATCAAAACAAAGCAATTGAACATCTGTCGCTTGTTATTATTGTTTTAAGCGACTTGGCGCTAAATATGTTGTTTATGTTTTGGTCAGTGTTGTAAAGTACACGACTATCGCCAACAATAACTAACTCAATATGGATAGCTATCGATATATCGAGCTCAACGCAACCCCGCAAACGCCACTTTTTCCCGCTGTAGCTCACACACACCGACGCAACAACGCACAACGCTCTCGCTGTGTAAAATAATTTGGAAAACCCAATAATTTATAATTAAAGGCTAAAAACTATCAATCGACATTAAAAATATGTCGAAACCAGAAGGAGCCGCAGTTGAAGCCACCGAGGAGAACTCGGTAAGTTCTAATTTAACAAACAATCCAAGGTGGAAAATTTTCGCCAGGAAGCTTGCAAAAAAAAAGACGCCGCATGCCGCTTGAGGCAATACAGCCAAAATAAAAATTGTAATTTATGAATAATAATTGTTTTGGCAGAATGAGACTACCTCGGAGGCGGCAACCAGTTCGTCCGGCGAAAAGGAAGCAGAATTTGATAACAAAATCGAAGCCGATCGCAGCAGACGCTTCGATTTCCTGCTGAAGCAAACAGAGATTTTCACGCATTTCATGACAAATAGCACAAAGAGTCCCACCAAGCCGAAGGGCCGTCCCAAGAAGAACAAGGACAAAGACAAGGATAAAGATGTAGCCGAGTAAGTGACTCATCGACTTTCACCAGTTTGTGAATTTATTAATTCGGTATTTCATTGCACAGTCATCGGCATCGTAAAACTGAGCAAGAGGAGGATGAAGAGCTGCTCGCCGAGGATTCCACAACTAAGGAGATCATTCGCTTCGATGCCTCCCCAGCTTATATTAAAAGTGGTGAAATGCGTGATTACCAGGTGCGTGGCCTCAACTGGATGATCTCCCTATATGAGAACGGCATAAACGGCATTTTGGCTGACGAAATGGGTCTGGGTAAGACACTGCAGACCATTTCATTGCTGGGCTACTTAAAGCATTTCAAGTAAGTCCTATGGAGACCACTTTCACAGCACGAACTGTTATTTACGGTGTAATATTTCCCTTAGAAACCAAGCTGGACCTCACATTGTGATTGTGCCCAAGTCGACGCTGCAGAATTGGGTCAACGAATTCAAGAAGTGGTGTCCATCATTGCACGCCGTTTGCCTCATTGGTGACGCTGATACGCGTACCACTTTCATCAGGGATGTGCTATTACCCGGCGAGTGGGACGTGTGTGTTACCTCCTATGAGATGTGCATACGTGAGAAGTCCGTATTCAAGAAGTTTAACTGGCGCTACATGATCATCGATGAGGCGCATCGCATCAAGAACGAAAAGTCTAAATTATCCGAGATTCTGCGTGAGTTTAAGACCGCAAATCGTCTGCTCATTACGGGTACTCCGTTGCAAAACAATTTGCACGAATTGTGGGCTCTACTCAATTTTTTGTTGCCCGACGTCTTCAATTCTGCGGAGGATTTCGATGAATGGTTCAATACAAACACCTGTCTGGGTGATGATGCTCTTGTGACACGTCTACATGCTGTATTGAAGCCTTTCTTGCTGCGTCGTCTGAAGGCTGAAGTGGAGAAGCGTCTGAAGCCCAAGAAGGAGTTGAAAATCTTTGTGGGCCTGTCTAGAATGCAACGTGACT
Organism: Drosophila acutilabella; assembly: GCA_035046005.1. Lineage (NCBI taxonomy): Eukaryota > Metazoa > Arthropoda > Insecta > Diptera > Drosophilidae > Drosophila > Drosophila acutilabella. The sequence continues at coordinate 4,277,005 of JAWNOK010000024.1, read as the reverse complement.
GGTATACCAAGGTGTTGCTCAAGGATATCGACATTGTCAACGGCGCTGGCAAAGTGGAGAAGATGCGACTCCAGAACATTTTGATGCAGCTGCGCAAGTGCACCAATCATCCCTATCTGTTTGATGGCGCAGAGCCTGGACCACCGTACACAACTGACACTCATTTGGTGTACAACTCCGGAAAGATGGCTATTCTTGACAAGCTGCTGCCGAAGCTACAGGAGCAGGGATCACGTGTGCTGATCTTCTCACAGATGACACGTATGTTGGATATTTTGGAGGATTATTGCCACTGGCGCAATTTCAACTATTGTCGCTTGGACGGACAGACACCACATGAGGATCGTAATCGACAGATCCAGGAGTATAACATGGAGAATAGTACCAAATTTATATTCATGTTGTCCACTCGTGCCGGTGGTCTTGGTATTAATTTAGCAACTGCCGATGTGGTCATCATATATGACTCCGATTGGAATCCACAGATGGATCTGCAGGCCATGGATCGTGCTCATCGTATTGGCCAGAAGAAGCAAGTGCGTGTCTTCCGTTTGATCACCGAGAGCACCGTGGAGGAGAAGATTGTAGAGCGTGCTGAGGTAAAGCTACGACTGGACAAAATGGTCATTCAAGGCGGACGACTTGTAGACAATCGTGCACAACTTAATAAGGACGAGATGCTTAACATTATTCGCTTCGGCGCCAATCAAGTATTCAGCTCCAAGGAGACAGACATCACCGATGAGGACATTGATGTTATACTGGAGCGCGGAGAGGCAAAGACAGCGGAGCAAAAGGCTCAGCTCGACAGCATGGGTGAAAGTTCGTTGCGCACCTTCACCATGGACACCAACGGTGAGGCTGGCACCTCATCGGTCTACCAGTTCGAAGGTGAGGATTGGCGTGAGAAGCAGAAACTCAATGCTCTGGGCAACTGGATTGAGCCACCCAAGCGTGAGCGCAAGGCTAACTATGCCGTAGATGCCTATTTCCGAGAGGCACTACGCGTGTCTGAGCCAAAGGCACCCAAAGCGCCACGCCCACCTAAACAGCCCATCGTTCAAGACTTTCAATTCTTTCCTCCCCGTCTCTTTGAGCTGTTGGACCAAGAGATTTACTACTTCCGCAAGACTGTCGGCTACAAGGTGCCCAAGAACACGGAGCTCGGCTCAGAGGCCAGCAAAGTTCAGCGCGAGGAGCAGCGTAAAATCGATGAAGCCGAACCGCTCTCTGACGATGAGATACAGGAGAAGGAGACATTGCTATCCCAGGGCTTTACCGCCTGGACAAAGCGTGACTTTAATCAGTTTATTAAGGCCAACGAGAAGTATGGACGCGATGATATCGAGAACATTGCCAAGGATGTGGAGGGCAAGACCCCTGAGGAGGTCATCGAATACAATGCGGTGTTTTGGGAGCGTTGCACCGAATTGCAGGACATAGAACGCATCATGGGACAGATTGAGCGCGGAGAGGGCAAAATCCAGCGACGACTTTCCATCAAGAAGGCACTCGATCAAAAGGTGGGAATCTTAATTTAGTTTTCCTTCTCGTACTTTATTTACTATATATATTTTTAATGCTCTGGCAGATGTCTCGCTATCGCGCACCTTTCCATCAGCTGCGTCTGCAGTACGGCAATAACAAGGGCAAGAATTACACTGAAATCGAGGATAGATTTTTGGTTTGCATGCTGCACAAACTTGGCTTTGACAAGGAGAATGTCTACGAGGAGCTGCGTGCTGCCATACGGTAAGTAAACTGAACCCTAAAATGATTCTATCTATATACACGACTGGTTTTTGGTTGCAGTGCATCGCCTCAGTTCCGTTTTGATTGGTTCATCAAGTCACGCACAGCATTGGAGCTACAGCGACGCTGTAATACGCTGATCACGCTCATTGAGCGCGAGAATCTCGAGCTAGAGGAGAAGGAGCGAGCTGAGAAGAAGAAGAAAACACCTAAAACTCCAGGAAGCAGCAGCAGCACAAGCACTCCAGCACCACCACAACAGCCGAAAGCGAATCAGAAACGTAAAAGTGAAGTGGTTGCAACCAGTTCCAATGCTAAAAAGAAGAAGAAGTAAAGACATGGCAACCAATTGGATCATAATGATAGTGAAGATGATGATAATAATGATATAAACTATATAATTATACAATTTTTCACATGAGATTCAGCTCCGCACAGCATTAGTTGGTAATCTAACAACACACACACCACACACACATACCACAACATAACACAAGCACTCACACACAGACAAAACCACTTTATCTATGACATAAAATGATTATATATGTGTTTGTAGTTCATAGTTCATTCTATTGCAAACTTTATTCGTGCGCAATATCGAAAGAAATCAATTAATTTTATTACTTTACTATTATGATTATATTCTATATGCGCGCCGCTGTATTCTATTCCACTTAATTGTACTTTGTTAATAAGTCTCAAGTTATATGTACTGTATATGTATGAATAATAGTGCTACAAACCGAAAGACAAAATATGTTTTCATTCTTTTATACCCTAGAATTTTAACCCTTGTGCTGCTAATATAGAAACCAATTGGAATACTTTAAAAACTTTTATTTATAGAAAAGAAACGTTTTTTAACTTAATGTATAGGATTATAAATTCTATAGATTGCGTTTAAGTTTTAAAATAGCACAAGCTAATACATAAAATACATACTTATGTACCGTTAGGTGTAAGTATATGTTACAGATACAGGTACTAACTAGGCACACATAAGACAAACATATATGTGCGTGTGATATATCGGTGTTAAAGCTTAAGAATTAATATCATCAGCATTTCAGATGCTTCACCATGTTCAACATGGCATTCTGGGAATCTTGCTTGCCTTGCTGCTCTTAGAACTCTATGCTCGCTCTCCAGATGGAGCACCTGCATCTTAATTAATACTACTTAAGTGTCGTGGCAGAATTGTTGTGATGATTTGATTTGTTTTATGTTTGTTTCTTCGACTTTATAAATCTTTCACTAATTCTCTGTCTTGGGGTTGATCATCTCATCAATACTGGCGGCTGAGCCGGCTATCAAAGCCAAAATGGAGAAGACGCCAAGCAGAATGTTCTTGATTAGCTTCCATTTGCACCAGCCCAGACGATCGGGCCACAGATAAACAGTCTCCACAAAACTGGGCACAAAGATGCCCAGCAGCGAGAAGAATACGGCGCCCACTAAACTGATGAATGGTTCCAGATTGGGAATACCAGCTGCAATGCCACCACTGACCAGGATAATGCCGGTGCGCAGCAGAATCTGGGTCATGTTATGATTCTCGGGCTTGAACTTGTGCTGAATCTTGCGCCACAACACCTCATTAGGCCTGGTTAGAGGAAAAAGCCGTTAGTACTTGAACTAGTGGATAAAATGATATGGTCAACTTACACATAGAATTGCAGTCCGTAGGTGAATAGAATAGCAACAGCCATAAGCAACTTGGCAGTGTCTCCCAGCCAGCTGCCATCGGGCAGATTGAGCGTAATGCTGCCACGCACATCTTCTCCAAATCTCACCTAGAAAATACGAAAAATTCTATTAGTACCGGAACACAAATATGCAGTCTACTCCACTACTCACATAGCCAAAGAAACCAATCACAGCGTACAGCAGCACCACCGTAATCATAGCCGTGTTCAGCACTCCAGGACAGCCGAGGAACTGCTGTGGTTTCCTCATCGAGTTCTCCACGGGCATAACTACACCAATACCCTCCATGGCAAAGATCACCGTAGCAAAGAATAGTGGAATGTGGGCAGCGGTGGCAATCAGTGGCTTGTCGTGGAAGACCAGTTCCTCATCGAACATGTAGTACAGTGTAATGGCGAAGGTAACCACAATGAAGATATTGGCCATCAGCGAGAAGGGCACCAGATACTTAAGGTTTCTGATCTGACCAATCAGCAGACAGGGTATCACAGTCATGGCAATATATATCCTTACATCCCACTTCAAACCCACATCGTAGTTGATTACCTCGTGGAAGGAGGTGGCTATGAAGACCATGTAGACACAGGCAGCTGCAAAGTAGGTGGCCATCAGTCCGATATCCACAAATTGCCTGCAAAGAGTTAAGATTAAATTAATTCCAAGCCATGATCAATCATTGGTTCAGGGAATCCCTATCAGGGACTAATCAAAATTCCTCATTAAATTAATTTGAAATAATTTTTATCAGCTTTTTAAAGTAAAGTTTTTAAAGTAAAAGTTAAGAAAGTTGATTTGAAAGAAAGCTTATAATTTACAGGGTATTAACCATTTCTCCACATTACAAATTCCATTGTTCTGAACAGGAAATGCTTTAAGCCAAATTAATCCCTTTCTTCTTGTTATCTAATCTAAGCAAATTCTTTACAATAAAAAAATATTTTGAATAATAGGATATTAATGAGATTATAAGCTGCGATTTTCCAAAATTCCCCAACTCATTTTCATCAATTGAACAACAAGAATAAAAGTGCAAAAAGTAAAATAAAATCCACTTATTACTTTTAGATTAGAAACAAATTTGATTTGCACCGGAAACAGTATCTAATCTAGTAATAGATAAAGGGTATTTTGAATAATAGGATATTAATGTGAATATAAGCTTATGTTTGCCAACAAAGAAATAAAAGTAAATTAGTTTACTGAACCGCACACTTACTTGGCAAAATTGGAGTAAGGCCTTAACGCTTTTGGGCCATATTCAAAGACCTTCTCGGCGGTTTCTGCAAAACCCAAAGCGGGAACTTTGGCATCACGGCAAATGTTATGGGAGGTTTTTACCTAAAAGAAAAAATATAACAAATTATAAATGTTTTAATAAAATATTTATTGGTTAAAAGTTTCAGTTAATTGCTTGCACATTTTTCCCACTCTAGACATAAAAGTTACATATTTATTAATTGATTTATGCACTACAAAAAAAGAGTAGAACTGTATTAAAATTGCTTAAAATTTTGATAAATGTTCTGAATTCAACAGCTTTATTCCAAGTGTAAGCTTGAAGGCAAGACAACAACAAATTTACATTGCAATATGCGGAGAAAAAAATAGTACCGTTGTTGTGTCTCGGTCTCGAAAATAGATAAAAAGGAGAAGTAAAAAATTGTTTGTGTAATTTGCATTGTCCTATGCTGAGAAGGTGCACACACAACTACACAAAACAATGTCGCTCTTCCATTAATTGAAGCGGGAGTCAACTCTCACACATACCATTAAACAGTCTACTATTAGTAGGAGAGAAAGAGCATAAGCTGCGATGTGTGCAGTAAAGACAATGCAGCAAAGGTTCACCATGCGTGTGCTGTGTCGGCAGCGACGTCCGCTGAATTCTTAGCTAACCGAATGTGTGCTCAATTTAGACGCCACTCTTATAATTATGTTTGTATAGGTGTGTATAAATATTGTTTGTAGGAATTACCCGTGGCAGAGCTTATCTTATATCAATCACGATTGCTTTGTCCACTGTCTAGTTGAAACGTAACTAGTAACTTTGACTAGTCAGCACTTGAGATAAGCCAATCGGGCATAAATCTTGTGCCAACCGCTTAAATAATCGTTGCTATTAGCTGATTTAATCCAAAGAAATGACTTGGCTACAATTTGTGGTCATAAATCAGCGTTTAAAGTGTTACTATATATACTGATTAGGCGAAAACATACCAGAAACTAGAGTTATTTATAACACAGTTTAAAAGAAACCTTTTAAGAAGTTATTTAAAAATCAAACCGATTCTGCCATAGAAATAACCGCTTTGTGTTTGCGGTTTACACGCGTTTTAAAACGCGACCTTATCGCTAGTGTTTACACTGGGATATGAGCTGTCGGCATATGCAAAGTAAACCCAACAAATCCCCAAAAACGATCAATTGCGTCAATCGATCAGGTGCTAAAAAACAGTACAACAAACATAAAGTTACTCACCAAAATGTGAACACAGTGAGTGCAAAGAAAACCAACAAAAAGAGTCATCACAGCACCAAAGAGCAGACCGGCATTGTGAAAGGCCATTGGCATGGCCAGAATGCCAGTGCCCAAGGAACTCTTCAACAAATGGGCCAAAGCACCGCCCGAGCTGGCGCCATTTGGATCACGATGCTCAAAGGGACTATAAGCTGCCTCCTCCAGTTGCTCCTTTTCCGTTAAGTTGGCTCTGGAAATGGTAAGTTCAAGTAGAAATTAGTTCAATGAACTAACAAGTTTTCAAATTGCACTCACTTGGAGCTAAAGTCGTTGAGGGACGTCACCGAGCTAGTATAAGATGGGGGTGGCTTGGCATCCGTTTCCGCCTTCTCCGTTGCAGCCGGCTCCGAGTCCGGCGCATAGGCCTTGTTATCAGTCATCTGCAATGGAAAGAAAGTGAATGCAATTAGAACTTGTTAACAAGTTTCCAGCTAATCCAAGCGCATGCCTTGATATCTTATCAGACACTATAGACGGTCTGGACAGTTTCCCTTTAAAAGAAAATTATTATACGATCGTTATCTGATTCAACGTCCCGTCCGATAGGAATACCCAAACGTGTGGACTGCATTCATAAATTTTATTTAATGTTTACGGTCAATTGATTGTAAACTCGATATTGAACTCATAAAACTCATTCAAAATTCCAAAGAGGCATAAAGTACATAGTAAAATAAAAACACTTTGAGCGCTATGCGAGTGCAGGGGCAATTCACTAATCACATGACCAATGGACGCCAAGACAAGCGTCCAAAGGGTCCAAAACACTGTGGGAATTCGCGTCACTTTTTAGCTGTTTTTTTTTTAGTTTTGCAAGTTGATTAGACTAATCTGCCGCGGAGTGTTATTTATGGGTCTACTGAAGTGCTAGAAATGCTGTTAACATGGTTATTGGGTTATCCATATGCGGACATTTATTAACTGATTAGATTCGGGGCACACTTAAGTTTGCACGTGGCTAGTTCCTTTGATTAAACTAAAACTATGCTAAGTCAAGGTCCCTTGCTCGTAAAACTTTCAGGAAGTAGTAAAATGTTTAAATTTGATTGTAGTTCATTGAAAGTGAGTGCGCTTAGTGATACAAAATAGCAAAAACGGAGTAGTTAGGTTTAAAAAAGCTAAGAAAATGTAAATTTTTTAGTTCTTTGAGTATTTTTGAAGACCGTTTGGAATATATAGTATTTTTAGTATTTTATTTAAAGAATTTAAAGCATTTATTTTACTTCTTTAAAGGCTTTAAATGTTTCTCATTCAGTAATTAAAAAAAAATTATTTAGCTTTAATTTCTAGCTCTTCAAAAATGGCTCACAAACAGGAAATTTTAAATCATTTCACTACTTTCACATATCAAAACTCAAGTATGAATTTCTGCCAAATTTAGACATTTTTAATGATTTAATATAAATTATTTAATTCCAGGAAACAATGCCCGCCAACATTTCACTTAATTATCATTAAAAGTGACAGTATTATTGCTCCAAAAATATATACAAAAACTTGATTTAGATTTAGAATGTTTCCAATTTTTATCAAGTCAAATAAATTGCAATTAATGTCGAAAAAAGGAATACAAAAAAATAATAACTAATTTTCATTATTTATTTTAACAATTGCTGCGCTTTGTTTTGATTTATTAGACAGTTTGACTTACGTTTTAGCCAAGAGTTTAAATGGTTGGCAGAGTAGCACTTAATGGTCAAACTGAACGCGTTCTCGGGCCAAAAGCAACTGAATTGTTGACGGGCGCCAAGCTTAAAGAGTTGGCCAGAAGTGTCCAAAAGTGTGATAAGATGGCTAAAAAGCCAATTGCTGAGCACAGTGGTAATTGATAAAGATAAAGTACAACAAAGTACAAACTGAAAACTCTTGTTATAAAGGCTCAAAGCTACCTTTTGAAATCAATTATAACACTCTGCTGATAACTGATAACAAAGCGATAAGCAATTACCGTTAACGACCAAACTGATTTAGAGAGTACCAAATAAAAGTGATCTACAAATTTGTACTTTAAGCCAACTGTTAACTGTTTAACTGTATTCTCCGATGAAAGTGAAATTAATTGCTCAGTTTATAATAATTGGCATTAAATGAATTATCTAGAATTAACTCGTCCTACGCTTGTTATTATTTTTCAGCGCGACTGATAAGATTAGTCTACCCATAAGTATATAGATATGTAATATATTAAAGTATTACGCGTGTACGACATTGACACCCTTTATAGTTATAGTTATTATTCAGGTATTCAGGTTGCCAGAGACAATACCGATTATTGATATCTAATGGCAGTGGGAGTTATCAGCTTGGGAGTTACCTGGTTATAACCCTACAATTGCCCAATCGGCGATAAATCTATACGGCCCAAACCGACCGTTGGTAATTTATGAAATCATAACAAATATTTTCGACTAGTTATTGTATTTTTTTTTGTTTGTTTTTCCTTTTTATGATTTTTACTTAGTTTTCTGCTTTTGGGCTAGAATTGTTATTACCCCGTGGATTTATATGATGGCCCCTATCGCAATCATGAATCATAGCTGACACTTGATTAGTTCCCTGTGACTTATATAGTATATAGTACTATATAGTATATTACTGCCCACGCACTAGATTTATTTGTGCTCATTAACACTTGATTGGCAACGTAATTAACTATATAAATTAATTACAATTCTTTTTTTTTTTGTGCTAAAGTGCGTCACTAGTTTATGATTATGCTAAAAAATCGTAAATTTATGACATATTTGTGGTGATATCCCCAATACTTGTTAACCAACCAACAGGATATACTACATGACATTTCTTAATGAGCGGAACGAACAATAATTAAATGTTAACTAGTGTTTTATGGTTATAAAATTAGCTAAAATGCAATATAAATTTATAAAACAAATCATATAAATTTGTTTATAGGAAAACAATTTAATAAATGTCTTAAAATATATAGAAATATATAGTATATAATTGCCAGATAATTTATCAATTATTTAATTTTAATATTGGAACTGTAAACAATTTTAAATATTTAATTATTAATAATTTCGAAATGAATTGTTTGTCATTTTATTTTAGGACTTGAATGATATTTTCTACATTTTTTCGAGGTTTGGAAATGACTACCTTAATTTGATTTAACTATATTCTGATGTATCAGAAAATTAACTATTTTTCTGAGAATAAAGTGTAGCCCTCAAGTCACTGTGGTCTGACTACCACTGAAGTCTAAGAGAAACCGGTTACGATCCTCTTTCCCCTTCTTCTCTTTCTTTCGCTCTGCCCATCACATCACTTCCTTTCATTTTGTTATGTAAAGAAAAAACCTTAATTAAATCACTATCAATCCACTAATTAATTCTGCTTTCGCTTCATTCGGTAATTGTGAGAATTCTCTCATATCTGCAGCTTCTCTTTCTTCCTTTTTTCCCCCTTTTTTGGGTCAAGCCAAGTCCCAATTTGGGTGTGCTCGTAAATAGGTACCGTTAAACGTTAATTGTTATATGAATTTCAATTAGGTTTTCGATCAGTCGATCAGTCGAACCGCTGCTTCGCATATTGGGTCAATGCATTGCATCAAAGCCAAATGAAGTAAAAAAAAAACTAAAACAACTTTTTTGGCAAAGAGTTTCTCATTTCTTGTTTTCACGTGCTGGCAACTGATCTGCGCTCACTTCAATAATGCAATTCATCGATTCTCAAGGGGCAGTGCCACACCCCTTTCCTCCCCTGTAGCTCACAGTTGTGAACTTGTTCACTTTCGATATGCAAAATTTGATTGAAGCCTGTCTCGCATAATTAATGAAGTCTCAATTGTACTTGCTTTAGTTATATATGAACATATATCTCATTATCAATGAGCTAGCCTTGTCCTCAGATTATGTAAGTGAGTTAAAATATAAAATTCACTGATTAATTGCAGTTTACAGTCGGCATTTTAAAGCTAAGTAGCTGGGAGATAAAGCTAAGTCAATATTCGTATACGATCCGAAATGAAATCTACTTGTTGTCACCTCTTATCAGAGTTATCAGAGTTTTATCTACAGATTTCTAGCACTAAAAGCCACTGACTTACTTCTCATATATCTAATTTTTATTTGAAGTGCTTTCTGGAATTTCAAACATTTGATTCCCATCAAGATTCCCATTCTGTTACCAATTCCGATTCATAAAGGAATACCAATTAAAAATGGCTAAACAAACTGATTTAATTCCTCCGCGTGACTTTAATTATAAGTAATTGCAGTACTTAATATGTAACACGAATTGTCGCATCATTAAGTAACCTATTCGACTGCTTAAATACCCTGTAATTCATTGTTGTTGGTGTAATTACATCACTCTCATTTGCTTAGCTTATTTTCTGCCGCGCAACGAATTCTTAGCTGTAACTAATTGTTGAAATATTTTTATTTATTTACACTTAAGGTTATAACACTTCTAAACTTTTTTTTGTTTATATCTCACAATAATTAAAAACAAAAGCGAAATAATTTTTACTTTTGTTACTCAAGTGTTGACACTGCACTTTACAGACACGAACAACTCTTTTTATTATTTTTTTTTTTAATTATACACCTTACTTAATTACAAGAAAATAAGTTTCACACGCTATTTAGTGTTTTTGAGGGTATATTATACATTTTTTCGTTGGGCTCCAAATTGATTATCCCATAAAGTTTGTGATTTGTGATTTTGGTAATTACCTTTTTTCAAAAAACTGTTGCTAATTTGAATTTAATAATATTTGATGTATTTTGCACAATGCTGTCTTTATTTGTTTATGCGTTGGCCAATTTTGTTTGGTCTTAGCATTGGCACGAATTGATTTTTGGCACCTCTGCGTTAATTATCCCCAGCAAAAAACGCCTGGACGAAACGCGCACAAATCGCGTGCTCACTTTGTGTGTGTGTGTGTAAACAAAAAGAATTTTCGTTAAATTGGCAACAGTAAGTGTTACTTCGGCTTTGTTTAACTAACTGTTAGTTTGTCAACTAAACGGTGATAAACCAAGCAATTGCTGCGATTATAAACGCGTTCGCGACTTTTTCAGCTCTTGGCTGTTTTTGGGTTTTGTTGTTAACTCGCTGGCGATCACTTAGTGACTGATATTAATCCAATGTATGTGCTTGAATTTGTTGCTGCTGCTGTAGCTGTTGCTGCTGCCGGCGACAACAGCGGCTATAAAACGCATACACACACACACACACACACCTGTCTGATGAGATACACGGGGACAACTGACAACACACAATAAACGCCAGCGTGACGCAGGTGGGGCGAAGTCGGCCTCTCTCTTGGCTCTAATGTGTGTGTGAGTGTGTGCGTGTGTACGCGTCTGTGTGCTTTCTATATCATTCAACTTTGGGCATTTTCAGCGAGACAAGTCTGCCATTGGTTCCATTGCTCATACGCAGCGTTTGCCGCTGCCCTGCCTCGGATGCACCACAACAACAACCTCATTTAGATAAACTGCAGGCAGAGTATCTACAGCATATACTTTATATGCACGTCTATAAAACATAGTATTGAAATTATTGCCCATAAGTCATGTCCTAAATTTGGCTTAAATCAGGTTAAGCGCTTTATCTAGGCGTAGTAACAATGTACTTTTCTAAAAATATATAACAATATCTAGGCAAATATATTATATATGACCTCAGATTTTGATACGGCTATAATAACGAAAATAAAATATTAAATACGATTAAAAACAAGACGAAACGATTGATTAGAGTAATTAGTTTAAATTAAACCGGTTAGGAGCAGTATATAAATTATTTAGATTGACAAGAATTTTTTAGTACTAAATAAATTAAATTGAAAATATTTAAAGCACGATAAGTTAAAAAAGCTTAAAGCAGAAAAAATGAATTGTAATTTAGTCGTCTTAATGAAATATTAACTAATTTTTTTCATTATATATACTTAAATAAAAGTAAAATAAATACACCAAAAATAAATAAATATTTAAATTATTTAATTTAACATTTTTTTGAATAATGCAATAAATAATGAGCAGTTTTATTAAAGTAATAATGGATTTATTATTTTATTAGTACCTTAATACAATTAATATACCGAAAATAAAATAAATTAAACCAATTAATGAATATAATAATACAATATTACTTTAATTGAAGTTAGATTATTATAATATTATTAATATTAATCTGCTATTATATCATAGTTTTTACATTATTTTTAAGGCCTACTTAACTGTCACCTAAGTTTTAAGTGACACCCTGTATGTAAGAGCCACTGTGTCTGCCAGCATCAAAATCATCATCATCATTGTCTGCGCTATCACCTTCATTATTATCACTCATGCTGCTTTTTTGTAGTTACTCCAATTTACTGGAGTACGAATGAGAGAGAGAGGAGAGAAATTGAGATGGGTAATAAGAGAGGGAGTAAGAGAGAAGCGCTGTTGGAGGGGGCAAATTGGAGTGCATTGAACATTGCATCTTAAGAATTTGTCAGGCGCCTTAAAAAGTGCTCAATGGTTGTGATTGTGACTGTAGATGTGGTTGTGGCTGTGATTGCGGTGGTGGTTAGGCGGTTGGGTAGTTGGGTGGTTCCTTGCCAAGACACTGGCCAACAATCAAGAGTACTTTAAACATGGCAATTACTTAGTGTGTGTACACAGTTGTCAGCACTGTAGTAGCAGTTGCTGTTGTTGCTCTTGTTGTTGTCGCCTTGAGGTGTCTCTTTAAGTCAGATCATGGAGTTGTGCGATTAACTTGTTTCAAGTGGCCATCGTTGTTGTTTTTGTTGTTGTTGTTGCTGCACTCGTTTGCCCGATTTTGTTGTCTGTCCATAAAATATGAAACGTTCAAATTTGTTGTTGTTGTTGCTTCGATCACTGGGACAGTGGAAAATTTTGTCCACACACATTTTCACGTGCTGCGCATTTTCAAAAACTAATTCGAGTTCAGCAAACAGTGCTTTGTATTGAAATTAAGCCATTGCCATTTAAATTACAATAAATTCCAAATTAAATGTTATTGGCTTAAAGGGTTTTAATTAAACCACGAAAACATTGGGTAGAAATAATAAATAACTAATTTAACTTTATCTAAATCTAAAACATTTGTTCAATTTGATTGCTTGTTAATTTGCTAGCTGATGTATCTTTAATTAGTGCTACAAAGTTAAAGATACAGATACAAAACGACACATGACGTATACGCAATGTGGAGCCTTGAGTTGCAAGAAATGTTTCAATTAAATATAAGTCAGTCATAAAAGGTTTATAAGGAATGCAATAAGATATAGATACAGATATAGATCATGGAAACAGAGCTGCTTATCAGACAGTTCAAGTGAAGTATTGATCAAGACGTTAAGTTTTATTGTAAAACATTTTTATTGTAAATGAAAGAATTGTTTGCGATTGGATAACAATTCCCACTTATTCCTTGATTATTTCCCTGAAAATCTGAAGTAAGAAAATATGCAATCTAATAAGGAATCTTTATCAAATTAAATCCCATTCAAAATCGTGATTTGCTTTTATTATTGTTTCGTTGTTGGCGAATTTTGTAATCTGTCATTAATTGTAAAAACTTAACATGTCTCGATTTAAGAGTGCTAAATTCCTGGAAAAATGTCTCTTTTTTGTTATATATTTAACTCAGGGCATACAGGGTGCTTCCCTAACCGTACTTCATTGCAATGCAAAACGCGAAAATGTTTTAAAATTAAACTTGTATTTCGCACAACGTTTTTGTTTAAACTCGTTTTTTATTGTTATTTTTCTTCGCTCTTCATGCGAAATTCCACGTCGCGTAATAATCATACTGTGCTTTATTGTTTATAACATTAATGTGTTTAAACAAATCGATATACTTCCGCAATTGGATTCCGGAATTGCCTTCAGCATATCTCAAACTAAGTAGTAGCTGCGTAGTGTCGTATTTTTTTGGGATCGGGTTTAGGTCACTGTTTCGCGATAGTAATTAATTAGTTAATTGATTAGTATGCAAAGTACGCTCAATAGATTGCCGCATCAGATTCGCATATGCTATATAGTATATAAACCGTCGTATCCGATACTGACTCAGCCATGTCATGTCTGTATTACTTATAACAAAAAAAATCACAAACACACTCCAAACCGATCCGATCCGTTGGAGTCAAGACCCGACTACTGACCTTGCATGATGTCAAATATGATTTGGTATGTTAATTGAATGGGCGTTTGATGTTCTACAGTGCTCACCTACAGACAAAATAAATAATAATTTATTTAGGCGTGGCAGTGGGTTGCAATTGGGTCATCAGTCGTAGGAGACAATAGCTGGATATTCAGTAAAAATCAGCTTCCTTCACAAAACGTAGCTGAAGCGAGTTTTTTGTTTTAACTACCAGTTAACGCCTTCCATTGAAAGCGCTTCATATTTAGTTTAATTTATTGCTGTTTTAGTTTATTTTTTTTCGCATTTTAGGTTTTTTTGAGCACCCACCTCAAAACAAAAGGTCTTTGTTTACACTGAAACCCAAAAAAAACATTTAGCGAACATGCAAATACCTTGCTTATGAGATGTGATATATTTATCAGCATAAAACTGAGGCTAAACTACTATATATACTAGTTGTATGTATCTGTACAGATCATGACTCTAGACTTTCTAAACCAAACAAAAGTTCTATGGAAATTGCTGTTTCCGCATTGTTGGAGGTGGATTATACATGCAAGATCCGATGTGGGAACAACAAAGCATATGGAAAGCTCAACTGTGACTTTAATTGCAGTAATTAGCATTGAGTATGACTAACTGCAACAACAATTTGAACCTATGTCAGCATATTTGCTTAAAACAATGACTGACGATAGCTATATACGAGCTGAATTTAGTTAACCAAAAGGCAGTTAAGCCTTAGATTTAACCAGCAAAATTTAAAAAAGAAATTTATCGTTGGAGATGCCGGGGATTGAACCCGGGGCCTTTCACATGCAAAGCGAACGCTCTACCACTGAGCTACATCCCCTACCTTAAATTCTCCCGAATTGTTAACACCAAAAAATATGCATGTTGTAAATTTTAACTACCTGAAATGCAGGAGATTTAAATTAGCTCTGTCCTCCAGGAAATGTCGCGAAAGGTAATCAACGTAAGCCATATAAGCCATACCTCCATTTTAAAATGAGTAAGGGTACGTTATCTGTATAATAAACTGAACGTCGCAGGCCAAAATACCGCGCAAATGTTGCAGAATTGGCTAATCACATAAACCCAAAACCTTTTCCGCGATCTTTTTCGCTGCAGGTAGTTTAGTTCTTCAGCTGCAGTTCAGTTGCATACTTTCTCAAAAATCTTATAAATAATACTGCTCACAGAAAAGAGTGTCAGTTTCGTGAGAGCCAGTTTACGTTCAGTGCTGAAATCATGAGGACTAGAATATTGTGTGAGTTTAAGAATTTGTTTAAGCCAATTTGTTATAAACATTTTCAAACCCGCGAGTGTCGATTTAAATTCATTGATAATATAAACAGAAGCTTAACAGAGATTCTTAACATTGTGTAAAGTCAGGGCTGCAACAACATAGTGACGGCTACCATAACAGAGTACAGTTTTCTCATGTCTAACATAAACCCCAATATTTTCGCGGCCACCCTTATATTTTCACAATAACATAACCCTACGTTTTATTAGTGTTTACCGGTATATAGATCTGAAATAAACAAAATTTATGTATATGAGTGCACATCTAAAAAATAATTGTATTAAAAATATTTATTAATGTGTAACACATATATCTTAAAATTTATGGCTCATATCGATTCTTAAAACTTTTATCGATATATCGTTTTGATAACACGTCAATGCATCGATTTCGGCATCGAATTTAGTTCCAGCTCTAATCCGACGCCGAACGGTGTGTTCGCGCACACTTTTCTGCAAATATATAATTTTAAGTGTAGAAATAGGCGGAAATATTATAAATAAATTGGATTCGCAATTACAGCATCATTTTCGCAACACACCAATACTGTTTTTACGCTCGGATGGATATTAGTGATGTGGATATTTTGTGATTAAAAATTTTCCCCATCTGAGGTACGAAAAAAAATGGTTAGAAAAAATTTCCGCCCAACAAAGAACCGACGCCGACGTAGTCGCTGCAGCTATAAATATAGCCATCTCGTTCAGACTTCGGTCATTCGATAAGCGTGTTTGAAAAGTGCCGCAACTTAGAAAATTTAACCAAGCTAAAGTTGAAGTTAAATGTGTAGATAATTATTAAAAATTATTTAACATGGCTGTGCATAAAAATATCTCGCATTGCGCGTGTGTGTATAATAAAAGAAAAAAGAGCAGCCATTTGCAATGCAGAGTTGTATGTCCCATGCGTTCTGCAGGGCTGCCAACGAGAGTTGTGATAAGCGATACGCATTGAAAAGTTAAAAATGTGTGAAATGTAATGATTACGCAGCAGAAAAATTTTAATAAAATTTATTTACATATATAAAGTCAATGATTGACCCAGCCATGTGTGCTTGTGTGCGTATTTGCGCATATACATATATGTCCCAGGGCTGCAAAATGTCTGATGTTAAGCAAAACACGCGTGAAAAAAAAAATTGTGGCAACTATATTTATATATGTAATAATTTTTCCCGCCATTTTTAGATGTCTCAAACATGAATGAAGGTAATTCAGCAGGAGGGGGGCATGAAGGGCTAAGCCCGGCCCCTCCTGCTGTGTCAGACCGTGTAACGTTTCAATCAACGGAAAAATCAGTTACAACGCCAAAATCAACAGCTACAGCTCACAACAACAATAAATCAACAGCCGCAACAACGCAGCAACTGAAATCAAGCAAACAACAACAGCAGCAGCTGCTAAGTGCGCAGCTGCCTGTGCCGCTGTCGAACTTATCGACAGAGGCAGCGGCAGCAGTAGCAGCAACGCGATCAGCAGCATCCACATACTCCAGTTTATCAACAACAGAGCAGGGAAATCCCACAACAGACAATACAGTGCCACCACAGGCAAAGCGTCAGCGATTAGAAACTGGAGGCGACGTTGGCAACAATAACAGCAACAATATTGTGGGCGCTATTAGTAGCAACATTGTTGGCTCATTGCTGCCGGCGTCTGTTGTCGCCAGCAGCGAGTTTGGCGGCGCGAATTCATCTGCGTTGCAAGACTTGAATGCGCTCAGGAAGCGCATACTTCAACAGAAGTATCAAATTTTGCGTAATCTTAAGGAAAGGTGAGATAATTATAAATATATAGTTAACTGAACAAATTACTTACGTATTTTGTATTTTTGCAGACATCTTGAAAATGTGTCCGAATACTTTTATTTACAAAACGGTGGCAGTATGATGGACTACCCCGCGTGGCGTAAGAAGACACCAACACCGCAGTTCATCAGCTACAGCAATGCGAATCGTATCGAGCAGCTGATACTCGAGGAAAAGCCAACAACATCCGCCGCAGCAGCAGCCGCTGTGGCCCAAACACAAAGAAGAACGCAACATCAGCAGCCAACTGAATCTGACGTTGGTAGCAGTAGTCCTGCTGCAACAACAACTACTACAGGAACAACAGGCGTACAGTTGGATGCGGACAACAACGCACTAAAAACGGTTAGCCTTTAAACTTAAGAAGGAATCATAAGAGCCCTTCAAATAATACAATTTTAATGTCAACAGAATACGCAATCTCAATTGCCAACAAAGCTTGGCAGCAATACAACGTCAGCCGCATCAAGTCCAAGTCGAAGTGGCCCGACAACTACAGCAACAGCATCAACATCCACAACAACAGTCAGTGGAGCAGCATCTACCAGCAGCAGCAGCAGCATAGTTGAAACCAGCGGTAATGCATTGCCACCGGAGGCGGAAATAAAGATACCATCAGTTGGGGCAACTCCAGTTGCCGTGTCCACAAAATTACCCGCCGCCGTCGTTCAGTTGACGCAGCAAGGTAAGCGACAATTGTTGAGGATTAAATATGATATTGGGAATCTTTTTTTAACTCTTGTACTGCAGTGGGGAGCAATTGTGTTTGTTTATGCAGCAGTTAATAACAAATTCAGAAAGAAAAAAAAATTACCACCAAAATTTTGTTTAGCTGCAGCCCATACAAACATGTAATCATTGACGCTCCCCAG
Source organism: Drosophila acutilabella (assembly GCA_035046005.1). Lineage (NCBI taxonomy): Eukaryota > Metazoa > Arthropoda > Insecta > Diptera > Drosophilidae > Drosophila > Drosophila acutilabella. The sequence continues at coordinate 4,258,901 of JAWNOK010000024.1, read as the reverse complement.
TGTATATCTCATTTTTATAATTTTGTGTTTTTGTTGTATTACCGTTTTATGTTGTTTTGGTTTATTATTCAAAATTATTATTGTACATTACTCAAAAACGAGAAACATGCCGAATATTAAAATCTTTATGAAAATACAAATTTTGCATACAATTAAGTTAATAATATTATAATATACTACCAAATGCTACCAACTCCCAAAACGCGCCCAGAACAACTGCCTAGCAACTATTTAGTACTTAATTAAAGTACATCGCACGCCCTGCACAAAACCTCAAAACTGTCGACTCGCCAAAGCAAATAAAATCTTGCAATTAATCTACATATACGTAATACCAACAACTACACACACATACACATATATATACACACCCTCAAACTACTAAAATAATGTTAAATAACTAATATATTTACATGTATGCATATAATAACATTCAATAACAACTACACATTCAGTCTTTCACTATACAGTTCATTTATTGTATTGCTGTATATAATTTGATTTTACATTCTCCCACTTGTTTTTGTTAATCATTATAATTATTTATAAATCATTATCCCACCTTTTTCTTACTGCCGCCTACAATTCCTCTTAACGCACAACTCTACTCTCAACTCACCATCAAATTGTATCGTTATAATATAGGTCACATACCCGGTAGACCTCTAGGAGGTCGACACGGTATGGTCTTCGGTCAAATACCCGCGCCTCCTGCCGTAGGAAATTCTTCTGTACCTTTGGTGCCAGGTGCTTATCGTTCGCAAAAAATTAAAAACCATTAAAAAATCTAATTCTCATTTAAATTTTTTTTCTTTTAATTATTTTGAGTGGTTTTTAAACATTTAAGCATTTCAAATTTTCTTTTGTTGTTGCCGCCTATTGAAAACGTAGTGCATTAACTTATTCATATTCTATTCATTCTATGTGCCTAAAATATTATATTGTATTCAAGATTTATAATTTTCATTCATCTAGAATTGGTGTTTTCAATTCATACTTCATTTTTTATTGGTAATATGCTAATTTTGTTACCCAATTTGCGAATTGTATGTACAAATACAAATTTAATTTAGTTAGCTAAATTATATATAGATTAGATAATTATTTTTTTTATAGTGGCCTTATTAAGTTCAAGCTTATTATTATATTTTTTTTTTATTCAAATTGTGTGCCTAATTGACAATTTAATTAAATATTCGGTACGCCGAAGTAGTCCTTGCCATCCTACAATAAAGACCATTTAGAGTTGCCCCAAATATAGCACCTAAAAGCGTTTTCTTGTACGCTAGTTCAATGCGCTTGAAAATCGTAGCTGTGTGCTAGAGCAAAGCTAAGTTGCAAGTGACTTGAATTAATCTAAAATGAAAGTCCATAACGCTGAGTACATTATTATGTAGCCTAAATATCTGAAGAAAAGGCCCGAAGTTGTATGAGTTTTGTCGGCGCGACACATGCACTGCGTTCCTTGATCAACTTATTCATAGTCTCCCACTTTCAGGCAGCTGAGCAAGCAAAGCAATGCCCTGAGCACTGGTATATAAATTAGTAGCACCTAAAAGCGTTTTCTTGATCGCTTTTTAAACGCGCCTGAAAATCGTAGCTGTGTGCCAGAGCAATTGCCGCGGTTGCAAGTGACTTGATGCGATTTAATTGCTCAATTCCATTTACACTGTGCTCAATCTAATCTTAAAGAATACATAGATCCATTTATGCAAGCGCACTCTGTGTCACGTTGACTATACCCACATGTGATGACAATTTGTTAACTTGCTATAATAAACTGATGCTGCGACTTATCCATGTGGTCATTTCCCAAACTATATAGTGATCACATTGAATACGCGCATTACAGTCCCAAAAACTGGAGTTTTGCATGTGTTTGCCATAGATTTATCTTTAGTTTTATTTAAATTTAAGTTGTCATAGCAAACAAATCAAATACATATATAATACACAATCTAATTCGCAATATAACATGATTCAATTTAATTGATTGATTGGAACGTTTTTACATTACTTAACTTGTTGCTTTAATTAATATGGTAGCTTGTGATTGATGATGCACTTTTCCAGCATGCGAGTTGGCTAAGAGCTTTCAGTAATTGTTGACCAAATTTTTAACTAATGCATTACTTTTCCACTCGATTCTTTTCAAAGGTGGCACTCCTTTGGTGCCCTGCAGCAGTTCCGTGGGTTCAACGGGTTTGCGACGTCCAAATTCCCAGCCAAATGCAACGGGAGCGGCAGGAGCAACAGCAGCGACAACTGGTGGAGGAACAGGTTCAGCTATACCATCACCCCTGTACACGGGCGCTGGTGGTTCAAATGGTACAGCAGGTAGTTCCCTGACGCCTGGTACTTCTGGCGGCGGCAGTGGAAATCTGTTAAGTCCATTGGCAGGAGGAAGCACTGGCACACCCAACAGTGCTCAGGAGTTTTCGTTTAAGGCAAAACAGGAAGTTTACGTGATGCAGCGTATATCCGAACTACAACGAGAGGGATTATGGACTGAGCGGCGTTTGCCAAAGCTGCAGGAACCAAGCCGACCCAAGGCTCACTGGGACTATCTGTTGGAGGAGATGGTCTGGTTGGCAGCTGATTTTGCGCAGGAGCGTAAATGGAAAAAGAATGCTGCCAAGAAATGCGCTAAAATGGTACAGAAATATTTCCAAGACAAGGCCAACGCAGCACAGCGCGCTGAGAAGGCGCAAGAACTCCATCTAAAGCGAGTGGCGTCCTTCATAGCACGTGAGGTGAAGAGTTTCTGGTCGAATGTGGAAAAGCTGGTTGAGTACAAGCACCAAACAAAAATAGAAGAGAAGAGGAAACAGGCACTCGATCAGCATCTCAGCTTTATTGTCGATCAGACCGAGAAGTTCTCCCAACAATTAGCGGAAGGCATGAACAAGAACGTGCCCGAGACGCCTAGTTTGACCTCCAGTCGCCTTACTTCACCAAAGCGGGAATCCGACGGTGAGTTTTATTATGGCCAACTTTAAGAAAGCCTTATGTATAGCACTTGATGAGAAACTTTAACTGAAACGTTGTTTTGGTCTATTTTTGAGCACTACGATGTTATAAAGGGATGGTCGCATTTGCGAGGCATTTGTCTGATGCATTTAGCTTAATCAATTAAATTTTCTCAAATATTTTACGGCTTTATATTAAAGTATGTGTATAATATCTTTTTTAGACGAGTTTCGACCGGAGTCTGGTTCCGAGGACGATGAGGAGACAATTGCTAAGGCTGAAGAGGAGGCAGCTGATGTCAATGAGGAAGTCAAGGCTTTGGCAAAAGAATCTCAAATGGATTTCGATGATTTCCTCAATGATCTGCCTCCAGGCTACTTAGAGAATCGTGATAAGCTGCTGCTGGAGGAGCAGAGCTCAACGACGGTTGTCGCATCCGCTGCTGATGGTGACGAAAGTGATGATAGTGAGTTCCAGGCAAAAGAAACTAGCGATGATGATGAGAACACAATAAGTAAACAGGAGGAAGCTGAACAGGAGATTGATCATCAAAAGGAAATCGATGAACTCGAGGCGGATAATGATTTGTCCGTTGAACAGTTGCTTGAGAAATACAAATCAGGCAATATCGATAAGCCGCCCAGCGCTAAAAGGCGAAAAATGGCTGTGGAGACTTCAGAACAAGACTCGGACGATGATTCGACTGCCATAGAGGATTCAACAGATGGCAGCGAAGTGGAGGCCAGTGATGAAGAAGATGAGGATATGTCAACTATTAAAACCGATACTGATGTGGAAGATGGCGAACAGGATGGTCTGAAGAGTTTGCTTACTGATGCCGATGGTGAAAGCGCTGGCAATAGTACAGCTGCTGTTGGCAGCAAGGACAACAAGGATGACATGCTCAATGATGCCGCCGCCTTGGCCGAAAGCCTTCAGCCAAAGGGCAACACTCTGTCCTCAACAAATGTGGTTACACCTGTGCCATTCCTGTTGAAACACACGCTACGTGAATATCAGCACATTGGACTCGACTGGCTGGTCACAATGAATGAGCGTAAACTCAACGGTATTCTAGCAGATGAGATGGGTCTGGGAAAGACAATACAAACGATAGCGCTACTAGCGCATTTAGCCTGTGCCAGGGGCAATTGGGGACCTCATTTAATTGTTGTGCCCTCGTCTGTGATGCTCAATTGGGAAATGGAATTTAAGAAATGGTGTCCTGGCTTCAAAATACTCACCTACTATGGTACACAAAAGGAGCGCAAGCTGAAGCGAGTTGGTTGGACAAAGCCCAATGCATTCCATGTCTGTATCACATCCTACAAACTGGTCGTGCAGGACCAACAGAGTTTCCGGCGCAAAAAGTGGAAATATCTCATATTGGACGAAGCACAGAATATTAAAAACTTCAAGTCACAGCGTTGGCAGCTGTTACTCAACTTTTCCACCGAAAGGTAATTAATTTCTATTTATTGCCCTATTAAGTTGTTTTTGCTTCAACGCCAGCACCAAAATCAGTAACCATGCGACTGCTAAACTAGCCTGGCGACTACGCTTGGGTGCTAAAATTAAAATACGCTATAATGCCGCATATTTTATAAAGAGCATACTAATCCTGCCTTAGAATGCTTGTGGCCTTGTTTCGTTACAGTTATTTATTTTAAAACTCACTTGTTAATGATAAAAACAGGAAATTGTGTTTTTAAAGTATGATATTAACCTTAATTAATACTTTTCTTTTAACAGACGCCTGTTGCTAACTGGCACTCCGCTGCAGAATGATTTAATGGAGCTGTGGTCACTGATGCACTTCCTCATGCCGTATGTATTCTCCTCTCATCGCGAGTTTAAGGAATGGTTCTCAAATCCGATGACTGGCATGATTGAGGGCAACATGGAATACAACGAAACGTTAATAGCACGATTACATAAGGTAAATATAATAATAACTAAATAATTACTAATCATGCATTGAATTTAGAAGTTTTATTTATTGTGGCACCTAAAAGCGTTTTCTTGTACGCTAGTTCAATGCGCTTGAAAATCGTAGCTGTGTGCTAGAGCAAAGCTAAGTTGCAAGTGACTTGAATTAATCTAATATGAAAGTCCATAACGCTGAGTACATTTTTATATAGCTCTACTATCAGAAGAAAAGGCGCGAAGCTGGCGAAACAGCTCTTTGGCATAGCCCTATGCGCTGGGGATAGCCCTGTTCTTTGAGAATATTCGGGGCCGACTATTGATGTATAAAGTTTATGCATTATACTATAAACTAGTAGCACCTAAAAGCGTTTTCTTGATCGCTTTTTAAACGCGCCTGAAAATCGTAGCTGTGTGCCAGAGCAATTGCCGCGGTTGCAAGTGACTTGATGCGATTTAATTGCTCAATTCCATTTACACTGTGCTCAATCTAATCTTAAAGAATACATAGATCTATTTATGCAAGCGCACTCTGTGTCACGTTGACTATACCCACATGTGATGACAATTTGTTAACTTGCTATAATAAACTGATGCTGCGACTTATCCATGTGGTCATGTTCAAACTATATAGTGATCACATTGAATACGCGCATTACATTAGTTTTATACACATTATTTATCAGTAGCTATGCATGTTGATTAAACTGTAATAACCATTGAATTTTGCCTGTTCTTAGGTCATTCGTCCTTTTCTGCTGCGTCGGCTTAAAAAGGAGGTGGAGAAGCAAATGCCAAAGAAATACGAGCATGTTGTTATGTGTCGTTTGTCTAATCGTCAGCGCTATTTGTACGAAGATTTCATGAGCCGTTCCAAGTAAGTTTCCACTTGTCTAACAAATCTGACAAGTCACTAATTAACTTTATTTGATAGAACCCGCGAAACACTGCAAACCGGTAACTTGTTGAGTGTGATCAATGTGCTAATGCAATTGAGGAAGGTGTGTAACCATCCGAATATGTTTGAAGTGCGTCCAACGATATCGCCTTTTCAAATGGAGGGCATTGCATTCCATACGCCACGGCTAGTCAGCGACATCTCGGAGTACGATCCGTTCACGGTGAGTTTAGTGGTAGATCTGGAAATATATTTATTCGTAGTTTAATTAAAATGATGATAAACTGTCACTGAACATTGCGACTCAATCTATTTTGGAGCGAGTTGCGATTTACAAAGGATGTTCGCTGTTGCGAGGCATTTGCCTGATTTTAACTTAAAACAGTTTAAACCATCGCATAAATATACGATAATATATACTAATTTAATATAAACAATTGTTTTGCAGCAAATCAACTTGGAGACAGTCAACTTGTTGCTACTGCATCTTGAGCAAACTGTGACGGCTTACGTCTCGCACAAGTCACGTTTGCTGGCACCACCGCGTAAGCTGATTGAGGAAATTGACAGTGCACCACAGCCACCACCACGCTGTCCCAATGGCAAATATCGATTCCACATACGGGTCAGGAGTGCTGAGTTAGCTCAACGCATTAAGCTGCAAGCGGTGCGAGTAGGCGCCAGTCCGGCGATGCGATTGGAAGGCACTAAGATTGTCCCCATGCGCAGCTTGTTGCCTAGTGGGCGAGTGTTGAAACGTGTCAGTGGCACTATCAATCCCATCAATATGGCCCTAAAGCCGGTGATAATCAATAGCCTGATGACAACAGCAACAACGACAGCAACTTCCACTGGCAGCAATAGTACAGCGTTGAATGTGCTGGGTAGCAGCTCTAAACTGTTAAGCACGCGTTCACCAATGAGTGCTCCCACTCCCGCTAAGGTAGCAAAGACAATGCAAGATGGCAAACCATTCTTCTATCTAACGCCGGCTACAAGTGCCGGAGGTGCCGGTGCCCGTCTTACACTCACCAGCAAAACAACGCCAACAACTGCAGCATTGTTACCAGGAACAACCACAATATCGAGTGGAAATTCAGCAGCACAGATACAACAGATCGGCAAGGACCCCATTGTTAAAGATCTGGCAACGCATGTTAAATTGACAGCACAACGACAAACCAATGGAAAATCTCAGACATCATCTCCAACTCCTGAAGAGGCAGAGGATCCTTATCGAGTACAGCAGCTGATACAGATGCGAAAGGAACAACGCTTGGCTTCACTCAAACGTATGGCAGCAATCAATCGCCGACGGACCGATGCTACACCCATTTACGGCTCGGATTGCCGGGAAGCCATTGAGAATTGCATGCAAGCGACGCGAACACTGAAGCGTTCCACATGGCAAACAAGAGGCTATGCGAATTGCAACATTGCTATGCGACACAACAACGACAATTGGTCACTGAATCTGCTCTTGAAGAACTTCGAGCAACGATGCAATGAATTGTCTCCAATATTTGCAAATTTTGTGATTTACGTGCCGTCAGTTTGTGCGCCGAGGATTCGTCGTTATGTTCAGAATTTGTCATCAACACATTGGCAAAAAGAGCGTCAAATTGAAGAGACAGTGTCACGCGCATTGTCGCCAAAATTGGCTATGCTGCATCCGATTATCTCAGCTATGACAACGCAATTTCCAGATCCGCGTCTTATACAATATGATTGCGGTAAACTGCAGACATTGGATCGATTGTTGAGACAGTTGAAGGCTGAAGGACATCGTGTGTTGATCTTCACGCAAATGACAAAAATGTTGGATGTACTCGAGGCATTCTTGAACTATCATGGACACATTTACCTACGTCTTGATGGCTCAACTCGTGTGGAACAACGTCAGATGCATATGGAGCGCTTTAATGCCGACAAGCGAATCTTCTGCTTCATTTTGTCCACTCGTTCAGGAGGTGTTGGTATCAATTTGACTGGTGCGGATACTGTGATCTTTTATGACTCTGATTGGAATCCAACAATGGATGCACAAGCGCAAGATCGGTGTCATCGCATTGGCCAAACTCGTGATGTGCACATTTATCGGTTGGTGTCGGAGAAAACCATTGAAGTGAATATCTTAAAGAAGGCCAATCAAAAGCGTATGCTCAGTGATATGGCCATAGAGGGTGGTAATTTTACAACCACATTCTTCAAGAGCTCCACCATCAAAGATCTCTTTACTATGGATCAAACACAGGAGCAGGAAGAGAGTCAAGAGAAGCCCGACGAGAAAGATAAGATTATCGCTGCTGAGGTAGAACCAGCCTTTGAAACAGAGAAGCAATCATTGCGTGCCTATGAACACGCTCTTGCTGCCGCTGAGGATGAACAGGATGTTCAGGCCACAAAGACGGCTAAGGCTGAAGCTGCTGCCGATTTAGCCGAGTTCGATGAGAATATTCCAATTGCGGATGAGGCAAATGCGGACGGCGGTGCACCCGTTGAACTAAGCAAGGCTGATCTGGAAATGCAAAATCTTGTCAAGCAGGTGAGTTTCCGGCTTTATTACGTAGTAAGTCATGGGCAGCAGTTGCTCTTAGTATATATTTAGGAGTTTCCCAGTGCTCCTTTGTGTTAGCAAGTGTTGCCCAAAGAAATTTCTTTACGAAACAGACGTTCAGACATAGTTGAAGCGACTTAAATCACGCTCGATTATATCACTCAACGTCGGACAATACAGCCACTATTTTATTTATTTTATAGATGTATCTAGATCATATATTTATTGAATTTAAATTCCATGTTTAGCTCTCGCCAATTGAACGCTATGCCATGCGCTTTGTGGAAGCCACCGGGGCTGCCTGGACGGCGGAGCAACTGCGCGCTGCTGAGGCCGAACTTGAGGCACAGAAACGTGAGTGGGAAGCAAATCGTTTAGCAGCCATGGAGAAGGAGGAGCAGCTACTCAAGCAGGAAACCGAAGCCGAAGAGCTCTTGACGTACAGCCGCAAGGATGCCAGCAATCAGGTTAATACCAAACAAGATTCCAATCTAAACAAACGAACACCAGGTGTAGGCATTAGGCTAACTAAGCATAATAAGCGCGACAAACGTTTTAAGCAACATGGGATGGCTAGAGGTTCAGGTTTAACTAGGAGCATTAGTAGTAGGCAAAGATCAAATGTTCAACAGGTTAGTCCAGTGCGCACGAGACGCAACAGCCTCAATGTGAGTGCGCCCGCTAGGAGTAGTGGGAACAACAGCAGCAGTAAGAGATCGAGTGCAGTGGCGATAACCTTGCCCGTTAGGCGTCAGACGCGTTTACATTCAATTGGCGTGGTTAACGCTACTGTGACAACGACACCAACACCGCCCACTAGAAAGACAACGCGCACAGCTTTAGCAGCGGCGGGAGCCACACCTACCACTGAAGAGCGTCCCAAGAGACAGTCGGCAAACATTGCCATGAGCAAGATGCTGAAGGCGCCAATTAAAACTGTCGCTGCTACTGCAACTGCTACAGCTACTACATCAGCTACTAAGGGCAAAGAGCAGACACAGACAAAGCCAAGGCGAAGGGAGAGTGTCTCCTTAACGACTGCAGCTGCTACGCGGCGAAGATTACTTTCAAGACGTGCAACGATATCCGTGCCTTTGGCATTAAAACAGGCAGAGAGCAACAGCAGCGATGTAAGCGAGGATGAGGAAGATAATGATGACGAAGAAGATGTGGATGTTGATGAAGATAATAATGATGATGATCAAGATGAAAATGAAGATGCTTTCGTGTCTGTGGATAGTGATGAAGGTGATGATGATAATCAGGATGAAGAAACTGCTGTATCTGCTTCACAATCTACCTCGGAATCTCCGCGAGGGGACACGACACAAACCGAGGATGATGAGGAAACGGAAATCGAAAAAGAAGACAAAGATGAGAATGTACCGGATGATGATACCAATGACAATGACGAAGAAAATAATGATCAAGTCAATGAGGATGGCGATGTAAATGTGGAAACACAATCCCATTCGAGTTATGCCACAGCCGGTGAAGAAGGCAACAGTTTGGATGGTTGGAATGCACACAATCAGGTGCAAGATACTACCATGACCAGTTCCACATATTATAATGTATCAGAAGAGTCTGACACAGACGATCCCAATGATCCGCTCGCAGTGGCTAAAGCAGAGGCCAAAACGGAAAGCAAAGACTCTACGCCAGCACTGCAACGACAACGTAGCAACAGCAGTCGAGTTGGTAGCGATGAAGCTGTTGGACACACACCTCGAACACGTTCACGTGGCTCCGTTAAGATCAATCTGTGGACACTGGATGTGAGTCCAGTGTTGAGCACTCAGAAAGCCAGCAGCAGTAGCAGTGCCAACAGAAATGTACGGCGCTCAACGCCACGCAGTGAATCAACCCCACAATCAGACACAAAACTCAAGACACGTAGATCACATCCTGCCAATAGGCGTCAGGTTAAGAAGGCCGATGAGAGCCAAACGACAACACTTAATCGGTGGATAACTAAAACTCCGCGTGTCTGTTTACGTTCCACATCAAACACAAGTACTGCAGGTACTTCCAACAGTGCTAATACCTCGGCAGCATCAGCAACGAATCCTACTCCAGGTACCAGTTCAAATGGTGCCAGCAGCAACAGGTGATAACAGACAGATGAGAATATCAATATCAGTATTAACTATCAGTGGTCCCTGGTAGCAATAATATCTTGCTGATGCTACAAAAGCTGCGTGCGCTGTGTGCATTTTAGAGGGCGTGCAAGTCTTGTGTTGGTACGAAGTGAAGCTGCTATTTAAAATTAATGTACGAGTATTTTATAGACTGTAACGAGTTTCCTTTTAAGTTAGTTAGGTGGCATAATCAATGCTCTAGGAAGTGTGAGAAAGCGAATCAATTCGTATAGAATAACAAATTGTGTTTAGGATTAGTTTTAAAAAGCAGGGCAGCCAGCAGCAAAGTGAAGCTGTAAGAATTAAAATAATCCAACAATGACTTTAGCTTAAAGTGACACAAAGTAGAAACAAGCAAATCGGCTTTAAGCGAACTTAAGTGTAAATAATACTTGGGCTTTGTTAAAGCTTTAATGTGCTTGCTAAGCTTTATGCACACTACACTGATATTTAATAATGATTGTTTTATTCAAGTGACACTTTAAGCTGATAACGTTGGCTACTCAGTGAGTTGAGTGATGAGGGCGGGAGGGTAAAGCTGCCCCCCCTCAAAAGCATTTTATATAGTTAAGCCCAGATTGTATATAAATACACACAGATATCATGAGAATATAGTTCATAGAATTTATTTGTAAGCAGTGAGCGGACAACTTAACAAACTAAAAGAAAAGAAGATAAACAATATAAGAAAAGTAAATCCATTTGTATTATTATTAATTTCGTTGTTAAAATTCTGTTCTTGATCTAAGTCTTCAAAACACACACTCTCAATACAACAACTGCGCTTTAGTTTTTAAGTCTCTAGGTAACTTCTAACTTAATGGTATATGTTAATATTTTTGCATTCGATAATTTATTTTGTATTCTAAAAAAAACAAAAGAAAACCTACCTAAACAATCCTAGCATTAAAAATAACAATCTAAAGACTATAAGCATATAGATTGACTAACAAATAAAACAAAAGAATCGATTCGATATGCTTTAAAAGAGAATAAGAAACTTTAAAGACATTGTAGTTTTTATTTACGGACTAATTTCGTGCGCGTGTATCAAAGACATTTCTCATAGAAGACAATTTGACAAAGTTGGAAAAGACTAAGCGGAAATCAAACAATATTCAATCATATTATTTTCTGTATTAACGAATGTAGAATTCTGTTTTGGTGTCGACAAAAACGTAAACAAAAGGATGCATTTAATTTATATGATAATAAGTTTTAATTATCCAACTCGTTGTATGCTCGTTGGTTTATTTGTTGGCCCGCTCTTACCCTAAACTTTAATCCCTATCCGAAAATCCTTAGCTCATCAACTCGATTTCCATGTTTAGAAGTTCCATAGACTTTGACAATTGTTCTTCAACGCCGTACGAAATGATTCCGGAAATAATAAGAAAATGCTACAAACATATTTGATAATTGCTAGCATAGATTGTTAGACACGTTTGATACGTTCGTTACCTTTAGCCATAAGCCAATAAAACACCACCACCAAAACAGAGTTGCTTCATACGATATACGAAAATAATACAATTTGAACGTTTATTCTTTTCTTTAACTTTGCTCGACTTGGCACGCACTCGACACAGGTCTGGATATCACGCAATTGCATGGAGGAAATGCCGGTAAGTACAAAGATTTCACTTTCAAGTTATTCCAAACACGATTTATATTTATTTTTCTTTCCGTTTAGATGTGGTGTCCACCCACTCCGCCGCAGGATAACAATGATATCTACATTGATCATTCGCTGTCGTTTATATACGATTTGGACCCAATACCAGAATCAGAGCTGCCGCCTGTTTATGTACGCAGGGAGCTTAAGAGATCCCGTACCGATGCCGGTTTCGATGGCAGTCGTAGACCCAATAAAATGCGACGTGAGGACAACTATGTGCCTCCACGATCGCTATTCGATCGTCCGACAGCGCAGTTGGCGCGTCTAAGGCGTGAGCTGAAGAATCAACGTTTCCGTGGCAGCTTCAAGCCAAATTCAATGATACCGGGCTTGAAGCCACAGATACCACCCAAGCCACTAACCGAACCGGAGGCGATGAGCGAATGGTGTCTGTTTGAGGACATGGCCATATTGCATGTGCTCATCAATTTACAGGGTCTGCCATGCAGTCTTATGCTACTGTCACCTGGACAAACACCCAACTGGGATTTAGTATCAGAAATCGTCAACTTCTGCTCGAAAACCTATCGTTCGGCCAGACAATGCCGCTGGCGCTATGAGACGCACATTCAGCCAAGGGAAGAGGGCAAGGTCGTTGAGAGTCCGAAGAAACAAAAGAAATTGAAGCCCATATTGCGTAAGGAATATATGAACAGTCCATTGCGATACCTGCGAACCACACAGCTGTATGCAAGTGATAACAACACGTCGTTCTATAAGGTGATGCGACAACGGTTTGATACCATCAAGACGGCATATTTGAAGAAGGCGCCGCCACCGAAGCGTCAATTCAATGCGCCCAGCTTAATGAATCCCAAGCACATGGGAGTACTGCAGAAGTTTGGTATTACCAACTATGATCAGCCCGTGTCGCCTAGTAATATAGCCGATATGATGAAAGCTAACAAAATGCGCGATAAGCAGCGTGGACAGATGCCACCAATGCAGCAACAGCAGCAGCAACAACAACAGCAATCAGTGCAGCAACATCAACAACCAATTCAGCAGCACCAACAACAACAGCATCAGCAGCAACAACAGCAGCAGGTACAACAAGTACAACAGCAAGTGCAGCAGCAGCAAGTGCAACAACAGCAGCAACTTCCAACAGTTGCCACCGTTCAGCAATCTGTGGAGTTGGTGCCAAGCACAACCGCAACAACAGTTACTGTGCCCGCTGGCAACTCGGGTCAAATGCAGCAGCTACAAATACAGCACTTAACCAGCGCCAATGTGGCACCATCACAGCAAACAGCTATATTGTTGCATCAGCCACAACAGCAGCAGCAACTACGCACTCAAACCACAACCCAACAGTTGGTCAAAACAATTGTTGGCACCACAGCCAACTTGACAGCGGGTCAACTGCAGCAGCTGGCACAACAAACGTCGGGCAATGCTGGTGGCAATGTGCAGCTGCAGGCTGTGCCACAGGGCAGTCAGTCAAGTGTCAGTGTCGTACTGACCACACCCGTGCAATCGCTGCCCATTGTGACCCACAACACTGTGAACGCAACGTCTGCAGCTCAGATTGTTTCGATATCCTCGCAGACGCTGCCAGTGAACACTGCACCGCAGTTGGGTAGCATTGTGCAGACTCAGACGCTGCCACAGGTGGTTTCTGTTGGCCCACTGACCACCACAGCCACAAGTCAGCAGCAGCATCAACAACAGCAGCAACAACAAACAACTGGTACAGTGACCACTTTGAATACCACCATGCTGCGTGGCCAGCGCATAGTGTCGGCTGCTGCTGCCGGTGGCAACACATTGCAGGATGTGGTGTTACAGCAACGCACAACAGCTGGCGGTCAGTCGATTGTATCGATGCCTGGTCTGGGACAAAGTGTGAGTCCGGCTCAATTCCAAGCACAGCTGCGTTTGGCTGCAGTTTCTGGCTCACCGGCCACTCAGACAACACAACTTGTGACCACTAAGGGCATTCCGGTCAGTGCCCTGCAGCAGAGTGGCAAGGCGGTTCTACCTGGTACCCAACAACCAGCTGCGCATATACAGCTCTATCGGCAGCGTAATCTGAAAGTGTTGCAGGCCACACAGACGACACCGGGTGGCGGTGGCACCGGCAATCTCGGCTCCACAGTGGTGCAAACCACCGGTGGTGCCTTGGCTACCGGTACCATCATTCAGGCTAGCAATCTGATGCAAACGCCCACACATGTCACCAGCCAGAAAGTAGCTGTTACTGGTATGCCTGGTGCAACCACCGTGCAGACGGGCAATGTGGTCAGCTCAGTACAGATGCATGGACAGGCACGCACGCAGTTCATTAAGCAGATGACGGCAGGCAAACAGGGTTTACAGCGACAGGTGCTGGCCACCGACGGTAGCGGTAATAGTGCTGCAGGGGCTGGTGACATGCTGTTAGTCAAGCGTCACAATATTCTGGCTGCTCAAAAGGCGCAGCAAGCAACGGGACCGCTCTTCACCACTTCCAGCAGTGGCAGTGGTGGCGCACAACAGCAGCAGCAACAACAACAGCAATTGCCGGTGGCAGGAATCACCCAACAGCAGCAAACCCAACAGGTGACGCAGCAACAAATTGCTTCACTCGTCAAAGCCTCGACTGCAGCGGCTGCCAGTGGTAGCAGCGTTAGTGCCGGTGGTGTAACGGTCTCGGCCACAGGCCCGCCAACAGTGCAAGCTGGTAGTGTCAACATGACATTGCCACAACTGAAGCCGGGCAGTCACATCAAGGTGACGATGCCTAATCAAATGCGGCATCTGCAAGTTCAACAACAGTTGGGCATACCCCGTAAAATAAGTCGCATGACGCAGTTGGTCAGTGCATCGGGTCAGCCCACAGCTACCAATATTGTTACCACAACAACTGGTCCACAACAGCAGACGACCGGAGGTGTTACAGTTTCCCAGGCAGCACAGCAACAGCAACAACAGCAGCAACAACAACAACAGCAGCAACAACAGCAGAAGGCAACAGCCGGCGGTGGCAGTGTGCAGGCACAGTTGCTGCACATACAGAATACCAAAGCGTTGCCCAATTCGGTCACTGTGCAACAAATCCAACAGGTGATGCGCAGCGGTCAGCAAACAGGACTAGTGCTGGGCAAGACAAGTGTCGGGCGTGTGATACCCGTTTCGGTAGCCTCGCAGGCGACACAGCGTCAGACTATACAGGTAAACGAATCGAAATGATTATGGTCTTTATAACGATTATTAAATGAATATTTTTGCAACACCTTGAACAGGTGGTTTCAGCTGCCTCGGCGCAGGCTTTAGCGGCTGGAAATCTGCGAACAGGCCAGAATATTGCCAGTGCTTTGAAGGTGGCCGCATCTGGAGGTGGTCAAACGACACAGCAGACATTGATTGCGGCGCTACAGCATACACAGCGGCAAAATGCCAGTCCCGTGCGCTTGCAGACAACAGCCGGTGGCAATTTGCTGGCTGTGGTGCAGCAACAACAACAACAGCAGCAGCACACTAGCATTGCTGGACCCACTTCTGGTCCCGCCGAGGTAATGACAATAACGCAGACAACAGCACCATTGCCAACAGTAAGCAGCCTGCAGCAGCAACAACAGCAGCAACTACAACAGCAGCAACAACAACAGCAGCCAACCACGCAACAGGTACGCACGCTGGTGAAGAAAAAGATCATGATCAGAAGCGAAAAAGAATAACATATAGCGAATCGTACAAAAACGAGTGCTGCTCGGCCTCGTAATCGGCGTACTATCATTACCTCAACAACCACAAACACCACCACCACTGCCACAAATACGTGCACCTTCACCAATACCACAACCACAAACACCACCACAACAACAACAGCAATATCTACAAGCACCACAGCAAACTCCAATTCAAAAACAACTAAATGCATTGTCGCTACAATAACAGTGAACAATAATTTCGATCAAAATGTTTGACATATTCCAAAAATCAATTGAAAGCTTTGCTCATTTCAGTTTCATGCATTTGTCCGTCAGTCAACCAAACAATCAGTCAGTCAGCCAATCATTCAATCATTTGCATAAATTGTACTTAAAAACAGTTTTGTTTCAATTGGTTTTACAGCCATAAACGGCGTTCGACTTCTTGTGCCAACAACAGGATTTTAATGATGATGTTGATGTTGTGTCAAAGGCGTGGCAGCACACACTTACAAACACACGAACACTCTCACACACAAACACTAATACACAGACACACAGATGTAATTATATAGATAGCTTTTAGTGGTATTACTTAATTATAGAGCCAAGCACACTCGGAAGTCACGCATCTGTACATCGTATTCTTTAAGCTTTTCCTCGATGCAGTTTGTAAATTTGGTAAACCTTTAGATCTATATAGCACTAATAATTATAGAATTTTAAACTCTAAACTTTACTTATAGCTAAGTACATATATAACTTTTACTATAATTACAATACAAATAATAATAATAAACGAAAGTATTATGATGATTATAAAACTGGAGCTTTGAATTTGGATTGAGCTAAATTGGGGTAAGTAATGCAACCCTGGGTTGTCTTTGGTTCGTTGTCATGACAACGCATTGGACAACAACTTTGTTAGCCAGTTTATTAGCTTTTGTGGACAGTTGTGGAACATGTCCCTGTTCAACGTCTGCAGCTGGTGGACAGCACAGTGTGGCGACACCGGTGCTGACTACGATGTGGCCAGTTTGCTGTGCGCTCGCTTTGGGCTGGAGGCGCAGGAAAAGGACTACATCATTGTGGGCTCACAGGGTGGACAGCTAAGCATTTACTATCCGCATGCCAATGAGTTTGATGCCACTGATCTGCTGCTGGAGACGCAGATGTCGTCGCCCATCCTCGGACTTTACGCAGGCAAATTTAGCGGGTAAGCACCAAAGGGTAATACAATTGTCACCGGATATTTTAAAGTGAGTTTTAATAGTAATGTACGCAACGAAAGTGTGAACCAGTTGGCCGTGCTGCTGCCCAACTCCTTAGTCATCTACAACGTGCAGACGATTAGCGGCTTGGCGGAGTATGGAGCTCAGCTGAAACTGCAACAGCAGGCGGAGCACAAGTTTCAACGCGTGGCCTTCTCCATGTGCCAAGGTCACTTTGGTCAGGTCAAGGGTCGCGAGTTCTTTTGTGTGGTGCATCTGGATGGCACCTTGACCTTCTATGAGCAGGATGGCATCTCTTACGAGTGCCGTTTTCCGGGTCAACGCAGTCTGCCCGCTCCCGTGGTGTACTGTGAGCGTACCGATAGCTTCTTTCGCTTCAGCGCCACCTGGCATCTACAGTCCTACAGCTATCAGGATCTGTCCCACTCGCTAGTGACCAGAAGCAGCTATCAACCCATTTGGTCACAGTGCATCGGCGAGGGAATTCTCGATATGCGCGTAGTGCAGCTAAAGGAGTGAGTTTTGGTCATTTGTCAATGATCCTAAGGCTAACCGCTTAAACCCCGTAGGACCTGCTCCTACATCATGATATTGGGTGAACGGAATTTCATTTGTCTGGACGACAATGGAAAGTTTAACTTTATACTCAAACTGGACTATGCGCCCAAGTGCTTCTATAGCTTTGTGGTGGGCTACTACTGGGGTAAGTAGGGAAACGTGTTTAAGATAACCTTAATGGATTTCATTGCCCGCCTAGAGCCTGGTGCACGTCTCATAACCGCCATTGTCTCCGATGCCTCTAAGCTGCACATCTACGAAGAGGCTAACATCATTTGGGCTGCTCAATGGCAGCAGCCGGCTCCCGTTGCCATACAGCGTTCCAATGTCCAGGCCCTGGCGGGTAGCATTGTTACGCTGTCGGGCACTGGTCAGCTAACGGTGGGTTATTTGGGTGCACAGCCATATCAGTTCCAGGTGCAGCCGTTGAACATGGAGGAGCTGAGTTTCGCACAGGCCCACAAGCAGCTGCAACAGCTGGAGGATGAGATCAAGGAGTCCGTGGATATACGTGACATGGATGCACTAAATCAACAGGCAGCCGATCAGGTACGCGTCAGCCTGAGTATACAGCCGGAAATCTTTGATGACTTGGACACACTGTTGCTGGATGTGCCCGCGGATGTGGCTGTTAAGGAGCTGCCCTCGGCTAAGGGTCTGCTCAAGCTGAAGGTTAGGGCGGAGCTGGCAGAGCTGCAGCTGGTCATACAGACGCCATGTGGCGTGCGTTGCAGCCAGGAGACGATCAGCCTGGTGGATATTTTGCCAGGAACAAGTCAGGAGTATCCGCTTGATTTTTACATGGCTGAGCTGTTGCACGTGCACACCACACGCGTGGAGGTGTTTGCATCCTTTGTCAGTCCACGGGTGGGTAACTCACGGTAACCTACGGTGTGCTGAGGCTAATCTTTGATTTCTAGGGCATTCCTCGAGTTGTTCAGCAGAGCGCCTACCTGCCGCTGTCCATGTTCTATCGCAGCTGTCAGCCCCAGAAGGCTGCGGGCATTAAGCTCACTTACACCATCACCAGCAAAAATGTGCCGCCCAAGCTGCTCACCTTCTTTTGCGAATTTCTGGAACCGGAGAGTGAGACGCAGGCGCTGGGACTGCAGCTGCTTTGCCCTGGACTGGAGAAGCTAACGGAGGTCATAACAGTGGTGGCAGCAAAGAACTCTAATCGCTTAAGGTAAGTCGAGCTAAGCTTCACTGCCCTCAGGGGTTTGTAAGTTAAACAAATGCTGCTTTTCCACCCACAGAATTCAATCGGATCATGTAGAAACCTTTGCCATTATACTGGAACGCATTGTGGAGACCACACTGCAGCTGGACAGCGCTGCCGGGATGCTCAAAATGCATAAGAAAAAGCCCAAAAAAGGCGTGCTCAATCGGTGCGTGGAGCGCATCATTGCAGCACCCTTCATACCGGTGCAGCCGATACTCCACCGTGCCGATGTGCACCACGAGACGCAGCAGAACATACGCAGGCAAACAGTGAGTGGGTGGACAGTAGAGGAATTAATGGATGGTGTTAACTGTTGTGGCATTGCAGGAACAACTGGAGGCACTATGGCAACAGTTCAAAACATTACAGCGTGAGCTTCAGGAGCAATCGGAGAGCGAACCCAAAGAGACACTGACCATGCAAATAGAGGCAAACTACGACCACCTGATACTGGAGGGTGATAAGCTGGTCGAAATACGACGGGATGAGCGCAGGTGGGTCTCCAAAAGAGCTGTAATTACGCAACACACAGTGGCTGCTAAAATATATCGAACATTAGTTCGAAAGTGAAAGCAAACAAAGCCTAACTTATACAGTTAGCGGTGAGAAACGGAATAGTTTAGCTACAAATATGCAGGTGCTCTAGACAGTGCCTGTTAAAAGGTATCCAACAGCACTTCAATGTAAAAGCAAGTTAAATATAGCGTTATTAATTTAGTTGTTGACCAGAGAGAGAGTACTTTATAGAGGTATAATAGTTCAATTAATCTTTGACAGTGCTTGTTGAAAAGCATACAACAGCAACTGAAAGTAAAAGCTAAACAAAATTAGCTTAATTAATATAAGTAGTAGTTCTTAAATGAGAATAGTTTATACAAGTAAGTAGTAGTTATGCCCCACTGCAGACAGTGACTGCTAGCAGTTTGCTCCACTACTATTAAACCTACTCTACTTATACCAAATTCCCTTTAAACGAACACATTTATCTGTAAGTCACTGTGTGGTTAGTGTGCTTAGTTTATTGCCCATTTTTTTGTTGATTTTACGCTTGCGATTACGTGTTTCAGGCAGCGCAGCGACCTCAACTGCGCCGTAGCTTTGGCCAAATGGATAATTCATGCGTTGAACCTGGAGGAGCGTGTGGTAAACGTTGTCAGTTCGGTGCTGAGCGTGCCCGTGGAGGACTGGATTGAATTGGTAGGTATCGTGTGAAACAGAACAGAGGAATATTTAATTGATTTGCCATTTCCATACAAATAAATCATTTTTAAATACATATCTATACCCTTTTCAGAGTTGGGAGGAATCGATGGCGCCTGGCATTGATATGCTACATCATTTTGGGCCGCTGATGCGTTCCAAGTCGACGTCGACACACGGTTTGTTGGAACAACACGGCACAAAAGATACATTTGATTACGGCCGCTTCCGACGTCATTTTGCCACACTGTTCGATAGAATTGTACGACTGGCCTCAGCCACAACGTCGTCCGAGGAACAAAAAGCCAAACCCACCAGCAACATGGAGCAACCAGCTGATACAGCTGGTGAAAAACCACAGGTGGATGAAATTGGCAAAATGGACCGCATGCTGAGCGATGGCAAAGCACCTGCAGCTCGCGGTGGGAAGCCCAATTTGAGCAGCTCCCTTGAGGCAGTGGAGGATGAGGAGGAAGAGGAGTACGATGAGGATGATTTACGCGACACGGGCTATCGCAAGGACTATGGCGCAGCTGCTGCTACAGCGGGAGAGGACGGCAAACAAACGTCGACAAAGCGTTCCGAGTGGGTCAACGAGGATTTCGAGTTGCCAACCACTGAGGAATTGTTCAGTGATTTGGGAATTTGGTGGTAGACTTTCTTACCTAAAAAAACTATTATTATTGTGCACACAAATACAAAGCGAAAACTGTCAGAGCTAAGTGTTTAATTATTTGTGAGTGTTTCTGATCTGTGATTTTAGATGCCAGCAACTGCCAACTGCCAACTGGGGGCAGTGTGTGCGTCTGTATCAGTGCTGTTAAGTTAGCCTCTTTGCTATTAAATCCGTTCGGAAATCTTAATTCGTTCTAGCCTCATTTTGGATTTTAAGACCTCACACAAGTAATTAACTAGCCTAAGCAGGCTCCCACTCTATGCGCTTATTGCGCTCAGAGATCTCTGCCCGCTGTTTGTGTGATTGTTCGCGGACGCCAACAGAGCGCACGAACGGTTTGTGTGTTTGTTCGCTGTCATCTGTGGCGCTAACAAGGAGCACTCTCTGTTTACTGTTTAGGTATGCTCCCGGACTCTACTCTCTGTAATTGTATTTAAACTACAGCCTGTCGCTTGCTGCTGATTCTGATCGCCTGGTGTTTCACACCAAGAAATCTTCGATTTTGGCCTTTCGCGGATTTTTTTATTCTGAACCGCTACGATCTGAAGTGCCCAAAATCGTAAGTAGTTCTTTCTGAAATACCAGGCAAACAGAAAGATCAGCAGGTCGCAATGTAAAAATTATTTAACATTAACATTGAGTTAACATTAACATTGAGTTAACATTAACATTAACATTGAGTTAACATTAACATTGAGTTAACATTAACATTGAATTAACATTAAGTTAACATTAACATTTAATTAACATTAACATTAAATTAACATTTACATTGAATTAACATTAACATTGAATTAACATTAACATTGAATTAACATTAACATTGAATTAACATTAACAATGCATTAACATTAACATTGAATTAACATAAACATTCAGTTAACATTTACATGAATTAACATTAACAATGAATTAACATTAACATTCAGTTAACATTAACATTGCTTCCTGCTAATTCTGTTCGCCTGGTGAATCAGCTAGAAAAATCTTGACGTTTAGCTGATCTCTGATGTTTATCGCTAATCTAGGGAGCTGACAAGCTGCACATTTTTTAACAGAAATAACAGCTGCTCGCTATGCACAAAATTATTTTGCTTAAACTGGGCTCTTGTAAATTCTGTTGAATCTTACTGTGGATTTCTTTTCGCCTGAGAATTCAACTGGGAATTTACATATTCCAGCTGTAATACCAAGCAAACAGAACTTTCAGTAGATCTCAAATCCAAACTAAACAAACTGATATTAGAGAAAGAGCTATGGCTTAGAATGGCCAACACATATTGAATTATGAAGGAGTACGGGGTCTTTAACAGTTGGCTCGCTTGACTGTAGCCTTTTATACTTGTTTTTGGCTGTTTTTCGCTAGTTTAGTTGGCATCACTGTAACGGACTAGTTTATGAAGCATAGCTGCGGATAAAACCAGATAAAAGTCAGAGATAAAGTTATAGCAGACTTGGGAATCAGACAAGCAGACATTCTGTCTGCCATGTGTGCCTCGTGTGGGCTGTGATCCGTTGTCAGCTGTGTCTCAGCCTCAGCTTCAGTTTCAGCCTGTGTGCCTCCATTCCCAAATCCAAATCCCACACATGAAGCGCTAAGTTATATCCAGTCTACAAATTCTTGTTTTCAGTTCCCAGTTTTCAGTTGGCAGTCCAGGCTCAACAATGCCTCGTAAATTGGCGACAATTGAGTGAGAAATGTCTGCGTCAACGAGTCCAGCGTGTTACTCACTTCGAGGAGCGGTCTGTCCAGTTGTACACGTGTCCACATCTGTCTGTCTGCCTTGTTTTTTTGCCTGGGTGGCCCCTTGTGAATTTATTGATGTCGAGATTAAGCCACATTAGGTGTGATCTTTTTCTGATTAAATGTGTACTTTTTTGTGCCTGGGTCAATCACTTGCAGAGCAAACAGTTTCCCGTACTGTGGACAGAAATCATCATAAATTATAATTTTATTTTAAAAATTGGATAATAAAAGTTGTGCTTTAACATGTCCCATAAATCAATTGCAAAGTGCATTTAAGTGTTGAATTATGTGAGAAGTAAAGAACGAGCCTCTGCTGGAAACCCGATATTTTTAACCACTTTATAATCGACTTGCTTCACTGTGCACGGCAGTCGCATGTGGCCTTAAAATTATGTGTGTATCAGTATATATTTTATATTGTGTTTATTAATTAGCATAAAGCTAAATTAACAACGTCATTTGAACGGAAATAATAACTGTCTTGTTGATCAAAAAAGAAATGAGTAAATGTCTTAAGTGGATTACGATTATACCAGGAAGAATATCAAACAAATTCATTTTATATATAAATAAATATCTTTGGTCCTAAATTTATTCAGTGCTTAATACTCATTGTAATTGGGATTGTATTGTTCTCGGATTGAGCACAGGGAGGAGTACTTTGGATTGGAACCCGTTTGGCATTCGGAGGCTGGCTCTCCGACCTTATAGACATGCACACCCACGGCATAGGTGCTCGCATAGTTGCAGGCCATGTTGTAGATGTAAAGGAAGGGATATTGTGGATTTGTGAACCGCATCATGGCACAACCTACATGGGTATTGCGATCCACTACAGTCTCCGCAAAGTGGCCATACTTCTCTCTAACAAAAGATAGAATAAAGTAGATAAATAAATATATCAATAGAAAGCAGGTTTTGACTTACAGATGTCGGGCCACTCGAAATTGGGTTATATAGCTGCTATCGATTAGCGGATGCTCGCCAAACCAGAGACCCATGGAATTCTCCACAATATTCCGCACGTTCAGCGGGTACTGACGCGGTCTGTCCACACCGCACAGATTCTGACCGACATTACGAAAGCGGTACGAATTATTGCAATCATCGTGATCCAAATTACAGGTCTTCAGATTCAATGTGGCCAGATATTCCAGTTCCTCATCCCAAACCATGGTGGCCATACGTGCAGCCGGATAATACCCGGGTAGCTGTCCAGCAGCTATGAAATTTCGGCGTTTATTGTGCTCGTCGAGTATGAAATTGCGATGTGGCTGCAGATTGATCATCACCGCATCTTCAGCACAGCTCTCCGCGAATTCCTGAAGCAGAAGAATACTCCCAACTCAGTTAAGGATCAAGTGGGATTAATTGGAGTATACTTACGCCATTGTTATTGCAAGCCACATGAGTAGTGCCTGCGGCACAGAGCTGAGGATCACACCAGGACTGATCACTGGCCAGAACAGTGCCCAGAGCGAGCAGCTGCAGGAAGATGCCAACTAAATGTGCCTCCATTGAAAATGATCTGATTACTGCAGTTGATGTTATGGGAATGCAAATTCTGAGTGCATGTAATGCAGTATTTATACCCCCGAACTCAAGTGCACACAAATTAATGTAAAATTTGTTCAACAAATTTTATTTTTGGATATTTGTTCGTGCTGGACATATGTTAAGTAAACTTCAAGTTAAGGCAGGTCTTAACTTGAATTAATTACATGCACTTTAACGCTGTTCCCACTGTAAGTGAACTTTTGCTGGGCATCCTTTGGGGCAGCCTCAGTTGATTAGCCATTTCACACACACTCACTAATTATACTAACTGGTTCATTAGATTAATTGATATGTGTACTT
Organism: Drosophila acutilabella; assembly: GCA_035046005.1. Lineage (NCBI taxonomy): Eukaryota > Metazoa > Arthropoda > Insecta > Diptera > Drosophilidae > Drosophila > Drosophila acutilabella. The sequence continues at coordinate 4,234,604 of JAWNOK010000024.1, read as the reverse complement.
GATTAAATTAAATTAAATTAAATTAATTCTTAAAATCCTTTTCGAAATCGGTTAATTGCGTGCACATCTGAAGGTAATTGAAGAACAACTAACGACTGTGGCTAAAACTTTGGGTTAAAAACCTCAGTATTCACTATCTTAGTTAATTTTAGCCATAGGAGTTCAAGTTCAAATTTACATGCTGTATACAAGTAAGCTAATGTTGGCCTTAAAACAAACGTGTCTTCTGGGAAAAAACAGCTATAAACTTCGTCAGCAAAAAGTTGAATCGGGTTCAATCGGTTAAGAAACTCCAATGTGGGTGATCTTTCTATCTCACAAACTAACTTTGGTTCAGTGACATTTTAGGCCTCTTTGGTGTAGTGTCTGCCAGTTGCTTAAAATGCTCAAATACTGGTTTGTTTTTTGTGTTATTTTTTGAAGATCAGCAGCTGTTTGGGGATATAAAAAAGCATTAAAGCGACACACACAAATCAAATCAAATAAAATAAAAATAATATTTGCATTTTGTTGTCCGGTGTGCGGACAAGATGTTTATGATCTTTCGGCACATTGTTTTGAGTTTTGTGCTTGGATCGGATCCGATTGAATCAGCAAACGAAAGTGCTGTGCTATCAAATGTTAACCTGTCTAACCTGGATCCAAAAGCATTTATACCCGCACTGCGCAAACACAGCGAGGGTATGTCACTGAAGTGTTGAATAAATAACATCCACATCTTTGTTACGATCATTTTTGGGTATATTTAAGTCGTATACATTTTGGCCAACAGTTTTTTTTGTTCGAAGCTCGTTAAAATAAACGAATATTTGAATATTCAGCTGAGAGGCAGTTTTACAACAAATCATTATCTAATTATTATTCTCATAAGATTATTAGTAATATTATTATTATTAATATGACATGACAGTAGGGTCAAAAGTTGATTTCGAACAACTGCGAATGTTTTTGCGTTCTATGCGAATTCGACGGATGAGTTATTAACTGCGATTTGTTATTTGTTTATTGATTAACAGAGACTACAACTAAAATTATTAACTAATAACTAATAAGTAGTAAACTTAAGTAAAATACAACACAGACTGTGTTTTCTGAGCACCTTCACGGTACTCAACCTGAGCGTAAACATAAACAACACCACTGATTGTTCAGTAATTGGGACTATAGTTCTCCCGCGTCGAACACAGACCCGGATAGTGTGGATTCTTGCCTGTATGACACCCTGAAGCGGGACGACCGACCTCATAGATCGGTGTATCCAGTGCGTAGATAGAGGCATAATTACACACCACATTATAGATATACACACTGGGATAATCGGCGCGTGTGAAACGCATTATGGAGCAACCGATGCGCGAGTTGCGATCCACCATCATTTCCGCAAAGTGTCCGTAGTCCTCACTTTGGGTTAAAGAAGTGGGTTTAAAACTACTTAAAGTTATTAATAAACGTTTTGACTTACAAGTATTTTGTGACACGGAAGCTGGCGATGTAGCTGCTGTCGATTAGATCATACTCGTTGAACCACAAGCCAAGGGATTCCTCAATTAAACTGGTCACATTGACATGCGGATTACGATCCCGCCAAATGGCACACAGATTCTGTCCGGAATTGGCAAAGCTATAGGTGTTGTGGCAATCATCGTGATCCAAAATACAGGTGCGCACATTCAGCGACGACAAATACTGCAGCTCATCGTCCCAGACCTTAAATGAACGAGCTTTTAAGTATGTAATTCTATTCGAAAATGCAGCTAAACTTACCATGGTGGTCATGCGTGCAGCGGGATAGTAGCCGGGCAGTTTTCCCAAGGCCACAAAGTTGCGTCGCTTGTTGTGGGCGTGCACGAACGTGGCCTTATGCCGTGAGATGTCCACTTCGTAGGAATCCGGCTGGCAGCGTCTATGAAAGTGCTGTAGATAATCCAAAGGAGAGTCTTAAACTACTAAAATAAATCCCATTTCAGCCAATTTGCTTACGCCATTATTACGACAGGCGACGTGTTTAATGCCAGGACCACAAAGATCGGGATCACACCAACTGTACTCCTTGGCATTGACCAACTGTAGCAGGAAGAATTGCACTAAAGCCACGCAGGCAACTGACAAAACGACTGATGACATTTTAGCCCGCAAATAAATAAACGTTTAAACTGAAATCCGATACCGTCGAAACCGAAACCGAGTTAGAATTTTAAAAACCGATATTGATTTTCGATTGATGGTAAATCAATGTGATTTGTGTGATTCGATGAGAGACGTCTACGCTCAGCGCTGGCACAATCACGATCACCTGGTTCCTAGCTCTTTCAATTAATGAGAACCTGGCCAATTCGCGTGGCCGTCTTTATTGACCGTTTCTGTCCGAATGACTAGTGCTGACCAGACAGACAGACTCCAGAGTCGGAGGTGAGAATCGGCAACGGAATCGGTGAGTCGGAGAAGCGGAGAATAAGAGAATCGTTCAAAACTGAGGCTCCGACCAGCATGTGTGTGCAAAGTTAGTTAAATTAATTTTGTATTTTTTTTCTTTTAGCTTTTTTTCTTACTGATTTTTTGCCTTTTAAGTGTATATACTGAGATGCATACATACAGATTGTATTTCTATTTCTCTTGCCATTTCGCTTCGCGAACCAAGCCTTTCTAACACGTTTGAAACAAAACGGCCAAGAACAAGTTTATACAATACAAATGTTAATAAACAAACATAAATATTAATTTTTGAGGGAACGACCGGGAAGAACAAGGGGAAGAGGGGGAGGAAAGGAAGAGACGAAGCTTTCGGCATAATTCTTTCTTCCAGACTTCATTGAGAGAGCATTCTGATTCGGCTAAATTTTGATATCGTTTAGTCAAATTGATTTTATATTATCAAATATAATGGAGATAAGTCCATTGAACGATCTCCGTCTATTTTTTTGCTCTTTTTGAAACAAGCTCTGCGTTGTTCGGACCATAAAATGAACACGTTTCAATTTATGTGCTCATAAAAGATCAATATAGATCTATAGCTTCAATAAAATATTGGATTATCTAAATAAATACATGCTTATATGGGAACCTTTCTTTCACTGTCTCAGTCTGTTTTAGTCTCAATCTCTGCCTAATTTGTGGGCGTTAAGTGAATTGTTTCTTAACTGTTTCTCGTGTTGTTGCATTTAATGATTTCTCGTCTCTTTTGGGACAGCAGCAGCAAGTTTTTTTCTTTCTGTTTTATTTGATTTGTTTTCAATTTTATGGCTACAATATTCGACATATTAGTGTCAACTCATTAGACTAAATTTAGTGGCTCGAATATGCTAATTAAAAAGGCGATAACATTTTGATTCTGTCCACGCGGCTCCACTCAAAGCTAACGCTTGATTTAATGGGTATAGAATGGATTTGCTTGTGCAAATCATATAATGTAATCATTAAATGTTAATCAGCGTGAGTAAAAGTTTAAACTATGTTTTAAGTATATTAATAGAATAGGTTTTTCCACTTCTTAGGCCAAAACGTGTCAAATGTTTCAGCTTCGGGCCAAATCAATTAAATTTATTATTTACATTAATCTAACGCTCGAGATCAGTTGTTTGAGGCGCCAATAAGCCATTAAGCATATAAGTTACACAATGTAAATAATATTATTTAATGTAAAATTAGATAATCGATATTGATTGTAAGCTGAGAACTTCCGTCATAGTCGAACATCGGAGCGACATGTATAATTACTTATTACGAGTGCTTTATGCATAATTGCATTTAATGGCTGTTCGTTTAGTTGTTGTTGTACTGTACGTGTGAATCTTTACTTGTCTTCACTTAAGTCGCATTTCTCAATTCATTTGAATCCGTCCGTCCGACCGTCTGTCCAGCCACGCTTGTAACAACAGCAGTTAAATAAAAAACAAGTTAATTCATATAATTAATAATAAAACATATTGAAAAAAAATGAATTAAAAATATATATGCCGAAAAGTCTCTTTGTGTGGCAACTTGTTTGAGTCGACTACACAAAAAAACGAAAAATCACACGAAATATAAAAATAATAAGTAAAATAATAAAAACTTCTCAAGCTGTCGCCTGCGTGTCTGTTGAATCGATTTGCTTGCTGTCAACATGTTTATTTCCATATGTATAATTTCTATAACTATGTACATCCTGCAGAACAGTCTATTTGATTCCTCCCTCTTGGTTGTTCGCACTGCTAATTATGCAAATGCCTATCCTCAATAACCACAGAGGCAATTAATTTAAATAGACAAGACCCGAACCCAAACCCAAAACCAAAAGCAAAACTTTTGATGGACATACACACGCCAGGGCCATTAGAGCTGACGCTGAATACTTGATTGCAAATTAAATTGGACAGAACCAATAAGAATGAGTAAACAAATCAGCAGCTACAACAAAAACAACAATAGCGACAACAACATGAGGACAATCATTAATTTTAACAATTCATATTCACTTGTTTTCAGTGCGCGTGGCTTTTTACACATGTATGTACAAGTGTTTACTTTCACGTGTTACTTTTAATTAGGTTTATTTTGTTTTTTTTTGTAATTGCTTGAATTTTAGCGACACCAAAGCTACTGTACACATGTTCATAGGACAATGCAAACTACTAAATCAATTTTTTGCATTTCCTTTCTTATCTTAATTTGCAGCAGTCGGTAATAATTTGACTCTATACAACCAAAGTTCTGCCTACGATTTTAACGGCGCTTTAACGAAGTTCTCTTGTTCTATTTCTAGAGCTTTTGCCAATTGCATGCACAAGTACGTACATATATGTGTATGTAAGCGTTGCAGTCTGCAGAAAGATCAAGGGAGCATAAACGAAATTCTACCTCTGGCGCTTACACTTGTATATGTAAGCGGTGCACTGACAAAGAGAAGAGGGCGCTTAAACGAAATTCCGTCACTCCCAAAAACCGTACTCTCTCTTATCGGCTGTTGCACTTTTTCTGTTCGCTTGTTGTATGTGTATGTAAGCTTTCCTTCTGCAGACCTAATAAAGAGAAAGATCAAGGGCGCTTTAATTCTCTTCCGGTCTAAGCTCTCTGCTCTGCTGTTTGCTACATTTGTGCTAGCACAGTAAATTCTACAGTTAGCTGTGGAGCTTTTGTGGGTGAGAATTTGTTACTGTCGACGTCATGCTTTTTACATTAAAGCATATAAATCAAATTAATATTTGCAACAAATTAGTCGGCAACTGCTTTAACTTTGTAAGTCTGTGGATGATAGTTTGCTCTACTCTAGTTACTCAAAATTTAAAGCAATCACTAGAAAAATAACTGTACAATGTAAATTGAGTCAAAATATAAATTAAAGTTGCTTTAAAGTATTAATAAATTTTTAGCTGGAGATTCTAACTATCGCACTGATATTAAATAAATATAATAGAAGCTCAGTCTATTTCATGAGAGCATAAAAGCGATAACTGAAATTAGACCCAAGTTCCCAGAAAGTATTCACGAGCATCCCTACGACGACACTTCCGTAGCGGATCAACTTAAGAAAGAAGTCCTAATCCTCTACTGGGTAATGATACATCCGGCGAATCACAAGAAGAGACCTCTTCGTATCCAAAGAACTAGGGGTCAACGATGTAACATTCAGTTTTTTAAGAGCACATAGTTGCCAACTGTAAAGTTGAATGTAAAAGAGGGTCGACAGAATCTGTGGCCAAAGGTTAAAGAGGCTTTTGAATATGTTAACAAAAATCATTACAACGGTGCCGATTGGTTCTACAAAGCAGACGATGATTCCTATAATCGCTATAATCGAGAATATGCGAATATACTGTATCCCTATAATTCACAGACTCCTGTACACTTTGGTTATAAGTTTAGACATCTGAAGCCATTAATAAAACTGTTTATCCCTTTTTGAATATGGAAGAAACTTGTAATTGATGTTACATTTTTAATTCGAATTTATTTCAAAGATTTAAATTATGTAAAATTTAAAATTTCGAATAAATTATACACCATATATCTAGTGTCAAAACAAAACAGTGTAAATCCAAAACATATTCGATGCTTCACAAATATTCAGTGCTTAAGTATGGCACTCCCGGTGTGAACGGGTCATGAGAAGTAGCAGAAATTGCCACCCCGTTGCTGAAGCATTTAGGTCAGCGCCCAAGAGTATGCTTTAATTTATTTGAACAATTGATTGCCGCATCTGTTCGAAGGTCGCTCTCTCTTGCTCTCGGTCTCCCTCTCTTTCTAGTACTTTCTCTTACTCTCAGTATTACTATCCCCCCTCGCAACTGTGACGTAAAAGCCAAGTCATTGGCATAAATAAACGCTTCATTGGCCTCCGACTGTCAACTGTCAATGGGAACGCATAGATTTTTCAGTAACTGTTAGCTTTTCCGGGATAGATTATTGCGTGGGAGCAAAGCCACCCGCAAGTGCAACCCTCAAAGTCTGATTTACGTGGGCGTCATTTGACATATGCCGACTCCTACGCACGCATCGAGAACCGCAATTGTCCTCGAAGATGTAGTGATTCATGTGTTATGTGTATGTGTGTGTGTAAACCACTCAGATTTCAAGGGTTCAGGACTTGTGCCGCCAGCAGAAAATGATGCATGGCTTGTGCCATGTCCTCATGTCCCATGTCCTAAGTCCCTTTTACCATGTTCCATATGCTCTGCTGTGCTGTGCTTATCGCTGCGCTTCTTTATCTTTATGAGCCGCTGCTTGTGCAATTTGGCAAGCCATGTCGATGGTGGTTTAGATGTGGCTGTGGATATGAATTCCACTTGTCATCGCATTGTTCATTTGTGCAGGACAAACAATGTGCGTGATAAATCGCTGATTTTAAGTGCCTGTCGACAATCTAATGCTCTTGACCAACAGGGGAATGGAATGGTACAGCCGATGGACAACATTTCACAATGCCAAATTTGGCGCACGTTCTGGCGCCACACCACAAGACACAAGACACAAGACACAGAAGACAGACAGAATGGAAGACAGTTCGACACACGCTCCAATTATATACATGCCATATTGGCTAAGAGCGTTTGCACCGATATGGACAGGTTAGCGCCTGATAAGGCACAAACACGAGCACGCGACGCAACGCAACGCGACGCTGGCGTCATCGTCTGCACGCGGAAGCAACAAAAGCGGGAATCGAATCGAGCACAGTCGGTGGCCGTCGTCGTGGTCGCCGTCGTCTTCGTTGTAGTCGCAGATGTCAAACATTAATTCGATTCTGTTGAAAACGACGTGCATCAATCAGAGTTTTCTTCAGTTCTTGACTCGTTGCGCATGCGCTGCACGTGCCTCACAGCGGCAGCGACGCCGACAGCAGCAGGCAGCGACTGCGTGGCGTGTTGGTGGCTTTCCTCAATGGAGCGCCTGCAATTTTCGACTCACACAAGATTGTGTTTCTGTCTAAATCGACGTCGATTTACGAGCTTATTGTATATATAAGTAGTGTTTGCCTTCCAAGAAATGCCCATGGCAGCCAGAGGGCGGGTAGTATAGAGAGAGGCGTGGCTGGCGGGGCAGGCAAATTATTGCCACGCTCAAATTACACACAAAGTTGTGCACAAAAGCAAACTCTAGACAACTTTGACAAGTATTGCTAAGCAAACATGCATAAATTGACGTGAATGTGAATGTGAGTCTGGAAACGAGTATGATTGTGTGTTTGAGTGTGTGTGTATGTGTAATTCGATGCGCAGCTCCAAGTGCCGAGAACCACTTCCTTCCGTCCTCGCAGCCCCAGAGTCACCCAGGGCCACCCTAGACGTAGTGTCGTCGTCGTCTTTGTTCTTGTTGTTTCTGTAGCTCCATGCTCGTCTTTTGTCGCAATTGTTTCTTGGTTCGTGCCTGCGAATCCGATGCCACATGAACATTAAAAAAAGCAGCATATAAATAATAACAACATAATCATAAACATCATGCAATCCAAAAAGGCAACAGCAATAGCAATGAATGCGCATTTGATTTCAACTTGGGAGTTTTCCACTTTGTGCTACGAATATATCTATTAAGAGTCTACTAGAATTACGAATGCTATAAGCGATTATAGAGCAAAGCTTACTCCAGAAAATATGTTAAGTAGAGTTAAAGAAAATGTTATAAATGTATGCAGTTTAGATGTCTACTCTAGATAACTGTTTAGGTTTAGATGTCTAGTCGCGATAACTAGCTGAGATGTCTATTAAAGATGTCTAGCACTTTTTAGACACTCGTACTCAAAATGTTTGCTAAAAATCAATAAATTATTATAATTAAATAATTAAACTAAAATTAAATCTGCTTTAAAAACTTTAGCTCAACTTTCTCTACTTACTGCTTACCTTAGAAAATATCACCAAACACTTGAGAAATATATAAAAGCCATTTTAATATAAATCTCAACCATTTGAATAATTTTTGATATTTAAATTGTTTTCTATTTAAGGGTCCTCAAAATAAATTCGCATTTACCTCATCCAAAATCCTCCAAATAATTCGAAAAACATTTAAATTAAACAACATAATATTTTTAATTAGTTATTATTAAGTATTTATTGGCTTCTTCAACTCTTTCCGCATTTCTTTGCTAAAATAAACACCAAATCCACCAAAAATGATTTACAAACTACCCAAATAAAAACGCACAACATTTTAAAATTTTTATATAATTTTTATTTTTAAATTTCTTATATTTGAAATTTATTTTGCATTGTTTGTTTGTTTGATTTTTTTGTATTTGTATTTTTTTAAGGAGTTTTCTTTTGTTTATATGAATTTTAAAGTCATACACTTACAGATCCAGCCATATACATACATTAATTTACTTTAATTTATTTTAATTGGATTAATTTAATAATAATTAATAATAGTTGTTGGAAAAATGGCAAAAATTCTTTTAGTTTTTTGTTTTTGTTTTTGTTATTCGGAAGTAACATTATAAATATTAACACAGTTTATTTTACTTGAATTTCATATAGTTAAACGTGTATTATAATTTTAAACTAACTTTTTATCTATTGAGATTGTGAGGAATTTTTAAAAGTTCGAGATAGTAATAAATAGTAAGAAATAGTTAGAGAGAAAGGGGCATATAGGTAACTAGTTATTATTTTTTATATATTTGTTCCTTCAGTAGTTTCTTTTATTGCAGTATTGTAGTGGATTTTAAACTAAGCAAAAATACTGTTTGTGCAATTTTCATATATTTTTAAAGCTTAAATTTTAAGCAAAAACTATGTATATTTAACTAACATTATAAGTAGATTGTAGTAGTTTTAACTAATTTAATCGTTATCAAGTTAAGAGTAGTACGAGTTTGTTTGTTTTTCCTTTTTGTTTAGCTTAAGCGATAATACACACATACAAATACATTAGAAACAGACACTTTCGAGTAGTACATCGGCCGGAAGAGCTCTATAAATTACAACATACTTATCAAACTTATTGGCTAAAATAAATAAAACTTAACAAACTAAATAAATGGCGACAATGAATGCTGATGGGAATGAGGAATGCGGGATGAGGGAGGGGAAACTATTAGCAAGTATATACTATATAACACCAGAGGAGGCTCTCTTGAAATAGGATTTTGGGGGATGTAATGCTTAGCTTAATACTGGTGCTGTCATGGGTGCGAATGCGCAATTAAACTACAATCAAAATTTATGTTTGTGGAACTTTGTTTGCTGACCAAACTCCAGTGACACTAGCTGAATGTAAACTTTCTTTTGGCTTAATCCAACTGTTAAACGATCAGCTCTTCTCACTGGCGCTTAAAAGTATGCACTGTTTTGTGCATTAGCCGTGCATGAGAGTGTGTGTGTATGTGTGCGTTTGTGTGGGTGTTTGAGTGTGTGTAGCAACTAAATTAACATTTAAAATATATTATTAAATTAATCAATGAATCGGCGGCGGCGTGCGATCCGGCGCACGCGTTCTTAAGAATTTATTGGGCACATGTTTCTTGATGTACTCGTTTTCCTGCAGCTGATTCTGATGTCGTCGCTGCAGCTCGTTCTGCTGTCGTCGCTGCAGCAGCTGCTGCTTGCGTCGTCGCGCCTTTGCTGTATTACCACCGCGGCCACCTCCACCACCGCCAGTTTTGGCAATGCGAGCCAAATGAGGATTGCCATAATTGGAATTCTCTGCAAAGCTCTCGAGGGTAACGTTGCGACGCCAGCCGGCAGTCGGGCAATTTGTGGCCGTACGCCAGTCGGGCAAATGGACGCCAAGGCGTTGACACTCGTGGGCATAGGCGGCAAAGCTGTCGCAGTGGCACGCACCCGTGGGACACTCGCAGACATCCATGCTGCAGGAGGCAATGTAATTGTTGGGATTAAGCCTATTATCACAGTTACCAAATACATCCGACACCAGCAGCGGTTGGCAATAGAAACTCGTCTTGTGCTTGTTGCACGTCGGCTGTGCCACAACATTCTCTCTTGCCCGCGAACACGACTTGGGTCCACCCACCTTCCATGAGTTGGCAAAGTGTCCCACCTCCGTATCATCGTGTAATCGCCCATCTCTGCCCGTGAGATCATCTCGTCCACTGCCATTATAATTACCACACAATCCGCACAAATGATGTTTGTACTGTGCCTGCACTGTGACCTGCAGAAAATTGTTGCCATCCCATTCAATGCTCAATCCCAGCTCTGTGGTCAGCATGAGTCCACCCTCGGGCAACCGTTTGATGCTCACATTGTGACCATGTTCATGACCATGTCCATCATTTATGTAGGGCAGTGTTACGCGCGTTCCATTGATTTTCACACGCAGCTTTTGACCCAGATTAATTCGCATTCCAGCTAGTTTAAGCGTGACCGTTTTGGGCCAAGATGAGCGTCGCGTGCCACGCCCATCGTTGGTCAGACGTATGGAGAAGTTGTGGCTATGGCAATCGGAGACCAACTGGTACTTGCAGCTGCCCTGTAAGTTAGAAAAACAATGCAAAATGTTATATGGAGAGTTAGGTACATATTTTTATTTAAAAAAGCTCTTAAAGCTGCTTAAAAGCTCTCGAAAACTTTAATAATAAATCCCAAATAATTTATTTAAATTTGAACTTAACTTTTAAAAATCCAAATAACTTTATGCATAAATTTATTGAACAAATTTGTAAACAATTTGGAAATTCTTTACAACTCTCCGAAGAGTTCTTAAATAACCTTATTTTTATTCAAACAATTTATTGTCGTTTCAAAGCTGCCTGCTATAAAACGCGCTGTAAAGTCTTCTGAATACTGATCATTATGTGCATTTATAATACTTGAGCAAACTTTTAGCTGCTGCTACGACTGTTTGGACATACTTGGAGCTATAAACATAAAGCACCTGATTATTAATTGAACACTTAAATTTGCTTAACATTTAAGTTGAAATTGTTGTGCTTAGCGGGTGGTCACTGTAAACAGAAGGCAAATGCACGTAATTCAAATGGGCCGTAAATGTTTGCTGGACTATGCAAATATATAATTGTCGTATAAATGTCGAATTTATGATTAAATTTAATCATTTGACTGCCATTAATGTCGATTTGTGTTACGCTAATCATCAATAAAATGGTGATATGGAAACTTACCTGAAAGCTGTAGAATTTGCCATCGAATGTCTTGAAATGCGGATCACCAAAGACAGTGCAGGTGGCGGCGGGCTCTACACACTTGGGACAACACTCGCCGGGTGGAACTTTGAGCTCCTCATTAGCTTTGCACTTGATGTCCTGACAGCGCTTCTCGGAGCAACGAATATTGCCGGCGGTGCAGCGACAACTGCGACAGGGACTAATGTTCCAGGTCTCGTTGTTGAGGTAGGTGCGTCCCAGCACAGAGCACTCGCTGCGCACCTCGGCGACATTGCAGCGGGGACAGCAGCCGTCATCCTCCTGGAACTCACGGGCACACTCCAAAATGGGGCAGGTGGCACGCTGGCAAATGGAGGTGCCATTTGAACAGGTGCAGTTGGTGCAACGATCCGGCGTAAATTGTATCTTGTCATAGTGCAGATTCTTGTAAAAGATACATTTGCCTGTCAAAAAACAGTTACTAAGTGTGAGTAATCACTTTGGCCAGTAGTTGGGAGATAGAGAGCGGTAAATTGAGTGTGTTAACTCACCTGTGACCGTGCGAATTTCACGGGACGTTGCGCAGCGTGGACAGCATTCGGTGTCATTGTGTATCTGCTTCGATTTGGGGCACTGCAAAATGGGGCAAGTCTTTTTGGCGCAACTCAGTTTGTTGCCGCTGCATTGACAGACCAAACAGCGATCATCGATCGAGGCGACAACCTCTTGGCCTTCGGCAACAGTCTGGCCATTGATCTTGCAACCTGCAAAAAGTGTACACACAACAACATAATGTCGATCAGACAACGGTTTATACAAAGTATTAATTCCTCTTCGTATTTTTTTTTTGTCTTTACTTTTTGGGCGACAGCCAAGAAAATTTCCACATGTCGAAACGGGTTTCCAAGCGATCTATTTGCATTTGCATAGACAGACGGTGCGCTGCGTACTAAATATACCCTGTAATCTAGAGGAGTGACTGACAACAGCTGACCAAAAGCTGACTGACAAAAGCTTTATTTATTTAGTTGTTATAGGGTATGTTTAAGTCGCGTATTTGCAAAGACTGACAGTCAATACTTAATAAAGTCTGTAATCATTTAAAGTGACTGACAGCTGCCCAAGATTGTGACTTGTAATATAAGTCTTTGCAGGGTATGCTTTCGTCGTGCATACCCTGCTGAAATATGTTGAAATGTTATTTCTAGGCTCTTTTGTCTTGCACGCAATGCGACATTGTCGACTTAATAGACAATTTAAAGCCCATAAATAAGCAAATCGTACAAAGTCACAAAATAGACACAAAACTTGACCATCTGTTTAAACTTTAAACTATTGTCTGACTGATGGACGGACGGACAGAGGGACAGACGAACGGAGGGATGGAGGGACAAACAGAGGGACTGAACTGACGATTAAGAGGCATTAATTTCGGGTGCTGTTTGGCCAGCTAATTTTAGTGAGTGATGCCCAATGGACTGGTTGAACTAGTTGACAGATTGGGACAATGGGAAAGATGGGACAGTGGGGCAAATTGGACAGTTGAGGCGGTTGGGGCGCAGTGAGACAATGGGGCAGTTGGAACAGCTGTGACATTAGGACCGTTGGGACAGAGGGATACTTGGGACAGTGGGAATGTCGAGACAGTTTGTACAATGAGATTGTTGGGAAAATCTAGAAGTTGGGAGGAAAGTTGGTCAGTGGAACAGTTGACCCAGTTGGATAATTAAGACATTCGGAGCAGTTGCAACAGATGAGCACATTAGAACTGTTAAGATTGTGAGCTAAATATGACAGTGAGAGTTAAGGAACAGTGGGGACGTGAATTAGTTGTTGCAGTGCAACAATTGAGACAATTGGGAGTTTTGATATGCCAAACTTACCCTGACAAGTAGGACAACATTCCCCTGGGCGTGGCGGTGTCAGCTGATTGTCGTCGCACTGTGAATAACACTTCTGTGTTGACTCCGTGACAACACTGGCGATGCACTTGTACGTCTTGCAAGGATCCTGGGGATCGTTCCATTCGGCGCCACTGGCATACAGCACACCACGATACATGCAGCCTAAATATAGCATATAATAGATATAGTTTAAGTGCTAAACACTCAAATCTTCGCACTTACCTTTGCACTTGCGACAACAGGTGTCACTGGACTTGGAGTCCAGCAGGAAGCAGTCATCCACTGAGGGACAACTCTGGTCGCATTTCACAAAGCCGTTCTGTAAAAAATATAAAAAAAATATTATTTAGTAACGAAGCATTAAAAACTTAACTTAAGCGACTTTATTTAAAGTTTTCCCAGCCTTTTATAGCAACTTTCGCTCTCGTTTCAGCTGGCCCACGTGACGTATGCGCAATTTGTTTAAATGCCTTCAAACAGCTGAGAGTTTGCTGTCAAATGCTCAACGAAGCTAAGCATTTGATTTGTGTGCGACACACAACTGTCTGCCCCTTGGCCCACCTGGTCGCTTGGCTCCACCTGTGTGCACCTGCAGCTGATCAGCTTTTGTTTGACTGTTGCCACAAAACACACAAATTGCATTTGTTCAGCCGAGTTGCACTCTGACCTTCAACAGTCTCTATAATTTATGGATGCAAACGACTCGAAATTATATGGAATTGAGTGCACATTTTAGGGCGTGGTAAGCAGCGCTGTAGAGTTCAGCTGTTGTCGACTATTTCAATGCGCTACACTGGCAAAAAGAAGGCTTTCTATTACCGGAATAAATAATAAAGTTAAAATGGAGAAGGTAAACTTTAAAATCAATCAATGATTTATAACAACTCTAGAACGCAGCTCGAATCACTTGCAGTTAGCGGCTTCGTTTGGCCAGTTGGCCGAGACTCAATTGGCAACAACAACGGCCGTTGGGTGTGCGTGTATCTGTGTGTGTGTGTGTGCTCTGTGCTGGTTTTTGTTCGACTTATTGCCTTGTGTTTGTGTTGCTTACACATTTTACACAATTTTGCTCGACAGACTATTTTGTTTTTGTTTTTCTTTCAATTTTGTTATTTTTTTGTTTTTGATTTTGTATTTTTTGTGTTAACGACATGTTGACAGCGGCAAGCGGCGCATTAGAATTGATGTCGATCATAAGTCAATGCTTGTGGCAAGGCTTTGGCAGCTTATGCAACACTCTCAACGCGCTGAGATACAAAGATACAGAGATACTAAGATACAGTGAACTGCGAATTGTATCTCGAATCAAATGGGCGACTTTAACCCTTGTGCACAGCTGTCGCATACATTTTGCGCTTGTGACAGGTTAAAAATGCCAGTCAAGAGCGAGACGGAGACAGCGAAGAACAAGAGAGACAGAGATAGAGTTTGGAGTGAGACTGAGACTGAGGCTGAGGCTAATTGTAAATTTATCTATAAATCTAGATAGATGTCGACCAAAAACAGGCAAAATATTTCACTAATTTGTATGCAATTCTGGCTGAACAATGTCATCGGTGTGTGTGCGTGTGTGTGTGTGTTGCTATGTGTGTATAATTTAGTGCAAGCAAACCAGATTGGATCTCAATTTGGTTAGAGCCGCCGTCGCAACGTGCAAAATTTGCAATTGTTATGAAAATGTGTCTAGAGTCGAGAGGTTTTTGCGGTTTCAATTTTTTTTTATTTTTAATTTTTTTTATTTATTTAGTTTCTGTGTTTGTAGCGGCACTCGGAGATTTTTATCATCGTATTAGTTTAATGGCAGTTGTTAGTTGGAATTTTAATGGCACCTTTAGTGCGGCATCGTTACAACGACTGACTCTATGAGCCATAATGCAATAAAACACTGACAGATTGAAAAGCACTTGGCTTAGACGTTAGTTAAAGCTGGCAGGCCAAGACAACGAATGCGCAAAGTTGGCACTGGAAAATGGTAATGGAAATGGCACAAAAACTGTGAGGGGCGGTGTGAGGGAACGAAACTACAGGCAGACAAAGTTCAACTTTGAGTTGGAGACAGAATTATATAGTAGTACTACACTGCTCTGCTCTACACATCATAACACGTTGCTGTTGTTGTTATTGTCCACGCACTGCCAGATGCTGTTTATGCTTTGAAATTCTTTCTTTCTAATCTGAAACCGGTATAGAAATATTTGAGCCAACATGAAAGTTAAGCATCGCCAAAGTCTTCCTCTTGGTTGCTGTTGTTGTTCATGTTCATGCTGATGTTGATGTTGATGTTGATGTAGCTGCTGATGTTGTCTAGTAGCAGCTTTCAAAGCTTGATATCAAAAAAATGTAGAAAAAATTAAAAATATAGAAAGAAAAGGCGCCACGAAGTCAACTGAGCGTCCCGGACAAGCTGCTTAGTAGAGGCTCAGATTTTAGTGGCTCTTGTTGTTGTTGTTTTTAGCTAGCGGCAATCACAAATACCAATCGTGTGTTTGTATATGTGTGTGCGTGTGTCTATGTGTGCCACAGTGGCAGAACCACATTTGCAAACGGCCTCCAACGACCTTGCGTTTGACAAAACATGATCAGTTTTAACACCGTCCATTCTGCAGTACTCTTTCTCTCTCTCCCCTCTCTCTCTCCATCTGTCTCTCTCGCTCTCTCACTTTTAGCTTTTTAGCTACTCAAACCGCTTCGTCTGTCCGCTTGTCCACCTGCTCTTGTTGGCTGTTGGCTAACTAAACGTTTGCTGGGCAAACTTGGCCAACAGACACTAACCAAGCCAAGCACACAGTTAGCAGACTGTAGACAGCATCTAGCCGCTGTTTTTAACTGGCCACGGCTCATAGAATATGCTAATGACAAACTTTGCTTTTGTTTCTGTCTTCTCATTTTTTGTTGCTTTTTATGGTCTCAAGTTGTGTGTATTTTGTCACTTGTAGAAGTCACCTGGTAGCCGAGGAATTCCTAACTGAAAATCGCATTTGGCGAAAAGCTAAAACTGACTCATATAATTATTAAGTTACGCCTAAGAGCCCATAATTATGAGTCAACAAACTGTATACTCTTGGCCATATATGTATATGTAGTACTTTATGGGGATTTGTGGAAGTATCCTCAAAGTGGGCCATAAAATTGCTGCTGGCTCAATCAACTGGCAGAATGCGTAGACAAGCCAAAAATGCTTAAATCATATGCCATTAGGAGAGCAATGCGTATTCAGCATAATTTTCACATAAAAACCAAATTTGTTAAGAAATTCCGTCGCGGAAACGCGAAAAATTCAGACGAAGGGGCAAACAATTTGTTTGATTGTCCTGGGGGGTTGGTGTAGGCAACTTGGGGATGTTTGGCAGACATTCATATAATATGCGATATATATTATGATATTTAAGATAATAAACGTCGGCCATAAACTATCAACAATCACCAAAAGCGTTTGCAAATATTACACACAATAAGAATGTAAGCTTCAGAGCGAGTGTGAGTGTGTGTGCCTGTGTGTATTTTTGTGTGAATAGGAGTAATCGTAAAGTGTGTGCTTTATGGGTTTAACGTATTACAGAGCTGAGTATTTGACAGTTTCATTGCGTAGTTTTCGCACAGCAACTTTAAGAGAGTTTTAAGAGCTGCGCTTTAAGAGACGGCTTAATAACTGTGTGTGTTCAATTGATTCCGCTTTGAACTTTTAATGACTCTCAGCGCGCGCAGTCGCAGCCAGCAAAGCAAAGAGCGTACGAGTCGGAGAGTGTCGGTGAGAGCGAGAGATGGAGTGTGCGAGGGCAAGTGCGAGTGGGACAGGTAGACGGTTAGAGCAGGCGCAACGCATGGCGCCATCAACTTAACGTAAGGTGGCGCCAGCATTGTTTTTGTTTTATATATATGTATATAATTTTTTTGGTTACGCCCACTTGACGGTAACAGCAACAATAAGAGCCACAGCATCAGTTTATGACTGGAGGCTATACAACAATCAATCGAACGCTCGCTGCGCCGTCGCCGTTGTCGTCATAGTCGTCACTGTCGTTGTGGTCTTTGTCGTTGTCGCCGCAAAAGCTTCTTGGCGCCTAAATTAGAGCGACGGCGTTTAGCAGCGCTTAGCGCCAAATTAGCAGCAGGCTCGCGAGAGCAGCAGCTTCAGCAGCACCGGCAATCTGGCAACGCTAACAACCTGAGCACGCGCTGTCGCCGACGCCGCTTAATGACGACACAGCACACGATTTCGTCCCCTTTACGACGCGTCTCTTCGCTCCACGGCGAATGCGGCGAATCTAGTGCCTGCGCTTTGGCACCGTCAGTAGCCGTTGACGGCGACAGAAAAAAAAGCAAAAAAAACACGGCGCCAACGCCAAATGTGTTTGTCAAACGATCGCTACCCTGTGGTGGCTGCTAACGATTGTCATGTCGCAAACCCGTTTGACGACCTTGCCTCCACAGCAGTCCAGCCGAGCCAAGACCGTTCAGCGTAAACGCAAAAAAAGACAAACAAATGCAAACAGCAAAGCAAAGTCAAAAACAAACATTTTGTTTTAAGCACAAGCTAAGTACCTAGTACCGTTGCCAGATTAACAGCACAGCAACAACAATTTGGCGGCGAAAAAAGATTTTAAGGTTTTGGCAGGGGGTTTCAAATGCACTGTACAGGAAATTTCAGCTCGTAAGTGACGTCCAAAAAAAAAGGATATTTGAAATGAATACAATCAATGTGCATATTTTACATACTATAACTATTATTCTGTCTGTACTTTTGGCACTGCCAAAATTTAGTAGCTGTCTAATGTAAATATTTGAAATATTTTTGTGTCTTGGGCGTACAAGTGCATTTCCTGGCAGGCCTTTTTGAAATGCACGACACATGGCCACATCCACAACATATCCGTTCCGTTCATTTTTGTTCTGTTCCTTTCCGTTCCGTTTACATCCTTGTCCTGGCTGGACACTTGGACATTGGCGTCATGGCTCATGCAGCGCCCCAGACAACGACAGTTATGGTACATGCGATTTATTTAAGCCATGTTGCTGTTTATTCTACTTGCTTTTGGTCGAGTTAAGTCCTATTCGGGTCAAAGGGTGTCCACTTTTGTTGGCACCACTAGCTAAACTTTTTGGCGTCAGCCCCATGCTGAGAGCGAGTTGCATAGACTTATATATGTATTTATATATATACTAAGTACTCATACTTAAACTAGTACAACTAACGGTTAGTCTTGTAAGCCATTTACTCACCTGGCATGTGCACTTGTAGCATTTGGAATTTGGTATGCTATTAATTTGAACCTCTTCACCTTCGTTGGCGCAGGATTGCATGATACCTGTAAGAAGTAGTAGAAGAAGACATTTGTGTTAAACTCGTTTCAAGTGTTTCGTTTGCTAGTCTAGATTCTGGTCTAGATTCAAACCCAAACCAACCTGTCAGCCATAAATTCTTGGAAATCTCTCAACCAACGATTTCCTGTTTTATTTTTTTTATTTTCTTATATTTTCTATCTTGTTCTTTATGTTGCCAGAACTGACGTTTCAAATAAAACAAATAACAAATATTTAATTTACAAGCATGTCGCCGGAAATTGCCCACTGACTGAGATGCTATCCAGCACGTGACCCGCAGTGCGAACCAACCAAACAGGTCAAAGAGATTAGGCCACTTTATCAGCTACTCTTCTTTGTGTGTGTGTGTGTGCAAGCAGATCATAAAGCAACTGTTTCTTGCTCTCACTCTCTGCTGCATTTTGGGATGTTCTTTGTTTGCTTTACCTTTTCTTCGTCTCTGTCGCCGTTCTCTTCTCCTTCCTCTCTCCCTTTTACCTCTGGCAGTGGCGCTAAGTCAAAGTAGCAAGCGCCGCATGTTAAACATGTTCCCGAACACAGCACAACAGAACGATGAAGGTAGTGCAGCTCAAACATGAGCGACTATAAAATACCCTGGTGGTGTGGACGAACAACTATTATGACTTCATAAAAAATATAGACAGGTATTTGGGGTTTATTTCAATCAAAAGTATTGAATAGCTGTATATTCTTAATACTTGAAATCATAATTTATTTTAAAAGTATCTACCCGCTTTGTGTTCTAACTACACTTAGGGTATTTTTGAGAAACGATTCAAAGCGACAAGAAGGCAAACGGAAACGACGGCACAGCGACCCCAGGCGGACTCTCGAACTCGCAACTCGCAGGGCCCATCCCGATCACCGATGTCTTTGTGGGACCACCTGCAATGTGCTGATAAACACACACTCAAAAGTGCCCTCTCTGTATAGGTGTATATGTGTGTTCGTTGATAAATAAAGACGCCGGCGCTACACACACTCTGAAACAAATACAGTTGCTGTTGCTGTTGCAGCTTCAGGGCTACAACTACCTTTTTTTTTGGGTAGGCGACTTTACCCCTGTCTTAGCCAAGTTTGAATCTTTTTGGCTTGCTGTGTGCAGTTGGTAATTGTTTGGTCGCTTGTTTGTTTGATCTTGCTACTTCTGCTGCTTAGTTTGTTGTTTTTTTTGTTGCTTTCCTGTTATGCGATTGTGTCCTGCTGTGCTGTGCTGTGCCTTTTGGACCACCTTCATTCATAAACAAATCCATTGGCTTGCTAATGAAGTGGAAGAATTGTAAGAGTTTCTGGACAAGTTTCAGGTTCTTGGCTCGATTCGATTTTCGATAACTTTCTACACACGGAACTGGGTATTCCCTTCTCTTTTGGCTGCTGCCCTTCTAGTTTTTTTTCATCTCTTTTTTGGTTTTTGAGTTGACGGGCGACAGTTAATGAACCTTGTTCAAGTAACCCGATATTGGAATTGCAATATGTATATCTAATTTATGCCATTTTTTATATCATTTAACACACTCAAATGCCATTAAAAAACCCACTCAATATGTTTAGAGAACACGAAAAAAACAAAAACATTGGCAACAGCAAAAAATAAATATATAAAACATTAGAAAAAAATAAAATAAAATAGAAAAATAAAACTAAAAAAAAAATAGAAACTGGCAGCGATCAAATACGCTCAGTAGCCGTCCAGTCGGACAGCTGGCGACGCTGGCGTCGACTGATTAATCACAATCACAGATTAAGCGCCAGTCCCAGACAACGACATCGACATCGGCATCCAAAGCAAAGTATTGGGAACGTCTAAGCGGCACGTGTGCCCATCGAAACAGCTCTCAACTCTCGCCTCTCGACTCGACTAGGCACTGGCAACAGTCAGCTGATCAGGTTGCTCAGGGAGCGGTCTACGTAATGATCGGTAGACGAATTGTATGTAAAGGTGAAGGTTAACAAGTTGCAGGGTCAACAAGTTAAATCACACGTAGCTATTTGGTAGTTCTATAGAACTGATCTTTAAACTAACCTAGATTAGGTTAGCTATATAGACTTTATTGGGGAATTTCTTAGTAATCAATACACATCTTTTAAATTGTTTAGTTTTAGAAATTTTCCTAAGACTTTACAGCTGTACAATCACTGCCCACTTAAACCATTTACAGCCTAATCATAAGCTGTTAAGAAAAACACCCAGTAGGACTGCTAATAACACTACTGAGTGCTTAAGCCCTTTAAGCAAAAATTGCTCTACATAAAAGTGATCCCAGAGTGTTAGTGAAGCGTTTTAAGTTGATCCACTTAGCGCTGCAGCTTAGTAGCTTAATCTAGCTTAATGGCTCTTAGCCATTAATCCCCCACTCACCTGCTAGGCCCTCTCTAAGTCCTGCTGCTGATTGCATTTGGATTACGACGATCAGTAGCAAAAAGGCCGCTGAATAAATTGTGGCCAGCGAGTGATTCCTTTTGCTGTTGTTGTTGTTGTTGCTCTTCTGCTGTTGTTGTTTATGGCCATGACTTTGTGTTGTCGTCACTGTTTCATGTTGTTCTTGTTGTTGTTGTTGCTGTTGGCCACTTGATTTCCACATGCTGCTAGATTTGCAACACATTTTCACAATTTGTTGGCGCAAGTTCACAGAAATTTGCATCAATTTTAATTACTAATCAAAGCGTTTGTTGTTGTTGTTGCTGTATTCCCAGTAGTAGTATTTAATGTTGTTGTAGTTGTTGTTGTTGTTGTGGTAGCTGCTCTTGAAATATCGCTGAAATTATAGTGTTAAAAAAAGATCAAGCCGGTCAGTTTAAAAATACAATTTTCATCTCGAAGGCGCCAAAATAAGTTGAGCCGAAAATAAAAATTCAAAATTTTGTTTAGAAATCGCGAGTGTGTGTGTGTGGCTGGTGTGTGCAGGTGTTTCTCATACTACTGGATGACTTTGTTGTTCTTTCGATTTATGAAAGATACATTTTTCGCGTTAATTTAATGCAAGCTGGCCAAGAGTGCGACGACGTTCGAACGTTTCTGATCTGGCCAAATGATTTGCACTTGCCGTCTAGGGTCTAAACAGAAACCATTTGCTGGTAACTGATTTGTTGGTGTTTCTTGGTTTTTGGTTTGTAGTTTTCTGTTTTCAGTTTTCAGTTTTATGATGCCTATCAAGATGAGGCCAAGCACACTCATCGTTCTTACCCTCTCCCTCTCTCTACCTCTCTATCTCTTTCACTCACTTTACGCACCACCAAATTCTGCGAATCATCTTGGCTCGGTCAGCATCTATAGATTTTGCACGTACGCCTGTTATGGCCAAAAGGTAAACTCCGTTGGCCATTTGCCGTTGGCCATTGGCCATTTCGTCAGCTCTTTTTCGATTTGTCTTTATGGCGGCTCTTAGGTGTTAGACAACTTGGACATTATTAGTTGCGATTTATGAGTGTGAGCGACTGTGCGTGTAGTGGTGTGCGTGTGTACAGGTAACAACAGCTGACAGATATGTGTGGTGTTCTTTGTTGTGCGCCGGGTCATAAAATTGTTAATGATTTTTGTCTGGCGCCAGGCAATATTTGTAATGCTTGTTTGACTTATAATTAATTTCATGTTTTGTAGCTCTCACTCGCACACACACACACACTCACACACACACATAATTCATTTTATTTTGTTCTTAAGCAACAACAACAAATCTTAATAAAAACCAATAACAACCAAAAAGCAAATCAAATTTGCCAAAGTTTATTGATTATTTAGCTTCAAAGTGGCGCCAAGCGTTTGCCGCTCTGACACAAAGCGGATGCTAAAATAGAACTCGATCTTAAATGTCCAAGCGATGAATCAGTGCAACTCTTTCGCTCTCTCTTCCACTCTCCCACTCCCACTCACTCTCTCTTTTGTGGTTTCCTACTGGGTGTTTTTTAATGACGCACCCAGTGCATTGTCATGCACCGAACCGGGAGATTGGCATGCCAAAAAGCGGTGCTTGACCTAACAATGTTATAACAGACAGCCAATTAAAAAATTGTCACGCAAACTGATAACATTTCTATACTACAAAACTTAATAAAGACATTAGCGGTAAGTACTAAATACATACATATACATAAACATATATGTATATGTTAATTTCTGCAATTGATAAGAAAGAGAACAGAATAACTAAAAACATTTGTGTCTCTCGTCTCAAAAGTTCTCTTTTGCTCTTTACACTGCTGATTAGCTGTAATTTGTCACTGCAGCTCAGTTGAC
Source organism: Drosophila acutilabella (assembly GCA_035046005.1). Classification (NCBI taxonomy): domain Eukaryota; kingdom Metazoa; phylum Arthropoda; class Insecta; order Diptera; family Drosophilidae; genus Drosophila; species Drosophila acutilabella. The sequence goes on along the minus strand of JAWNOK010000024.1, from coordinate 4,211,605 downwards.
AAGGACAAACTTAGTGCATAGTATCAAATATAAATATAGAACTGTATAACTTTTAAATAGACAGCAAAGTTTCACAGACTTTGCTCTGTTTGACAATAAAATATTGTTGGCAGAAGAATTTATAAAGTTAATAATTAGAACTGTAAATTCTTAATGGAAAGCAAAGTCGCACAGACTTTGAACTCTGTTATCTGTGGAGTTGGATGATGCTGTGGCTATTTTAAGATAAAATGGTTTAGGTATTGAAAATTTAAAGGATAGAGAATTAGTAACATAAATGCTTAGTAGTTTCTTTCATACAATTTAAAAGACTTATAACTCTGTAACATCCATAAATGGTTAATTCACCTTTTTTTGAAAAATGTCGTTATTCAATACATGCATGAAAATTGCAGGTCAACTATTTAATAATTAGTCTTACAGAAGTTATCCAAATAGGGTTTGATGGGCTTCAAAATTAATTCCACAACTTATTTTATTTAGTTTTTCTGTACTGCGCGACAACTGAAATAGAACGTAGTTTGTGTAGAAAAGAACTATTGTAACCAGATATATTTTTTTGTAATCTCCAAAAGTCAAGTTTAAACTTCAAGCGCTCAACACTTGGCAGAACAACGCAATTTTTGATCTTTTTTACTTAATTTTATTTTATTTTTTTTGATGTGTTCTGTGGTCTGTGAACTTGAGAGCACACGAGCTGGCATTGAAGTGGCGAACCCCAATAATGGCGATAGTTTTGTTAAGTATCTTAACCAGAATTCACATGACAGAACCTTGTACTTGGTGCTTATCGTAGCCTACAAAAAAAACACACACACACACAATACACTAAAATAAATAAACCGAAAACTGAAAATTGAAAACAATGCTGGAAACTGAGGTTAATGTGCGCTTGAGAGCACTCACTATGGATTGAGCGGCATATAAAATTAGATATATATAGATACGACAATCGGGTAGAAAAAAAAAAATTAGCAACGATTTTAATTTAAGACAAGTTTGCTATAAACGCTTTGATTTAATTGACCGCCCAGCGGCGAGAATCGTGCCAATTAAATGTGCGGACAGTCGGGCGGGTTGGGGTGGTTGGGCTGGAGAGGCGGGGCAGTAAGAGAGCGGGACTGATTACAGGGTTTCAGTTACAGTTTGCTATGCTACTGATAGGGCGGTACAAGTTTAGGTGGGAGGGGCAGGCGGGTTGCTTCTAATGCCGCCGCCAACGCCAACAAACTGGCGTCTAGCTGGCGTCAAGCACACACACACACTCACACACGCGGGCAATTAAGGTAAGCGACTCGGTTCAGGGCCTGGCTAAAGGGACGCTACGTAACGCCTTCTAAAAAGAAGGCAAAACGGCAACTGCAAAAAAAAGGGTTCAAGCCAAGCACGCAGACGTCTGTCTAGACTCTAGACCTGGTCTAATGATGTGCGGTAGGTACAGAGCCCTGTTGGCAATGCGGAACGAAGGTAGCCCTGCTCAAAAGTTGGCCCTAAGGTGCGTGCTGGCTTATCACACTTTCCATTCCAGCTGAATTCCATGTAAAATGTGTGGACGTCTTGTGAATGTGGTAACTGGCTTTTAGCCTGATTTTTACTCTTTTACACTGTGAATTAAGTGTGGAATTTTTGTCGTTTCTTTTGTTGGACCTTAACATTGACAAACTTAGGGACTGAGTGCAGATAATAAGCAAATGGCGCCAGCAAAAAGCAATAACAACAACAAAAAATACAATAATAACATTTGCAAATCATGCAAATTGTACAACAACAACAACAATAAAAACAATAACAACTACAGAAACTCCAAGACACGATTCAAAGCTGGCTAACAACGAGTTGCCTCTGCTTGGCAAATCTGGCAACAACTAATTTCAATATATTTGCATATTGAAGTCAGTTTTCAGTGTTCAGTGTTCAGTTTTCAGTTTGCCACAACAATGAGACGGCTAAAACGCACATTTGTCAAAGTTGTTTGGGGCTCAGGGCACGGCCAAAAAGCCCCTCGAAGCGGTCTCTCCCTGTCTTCCACGCTGCCTCTTTCGCTCGCTGTTGGCCAGAAAGAAACAGGCTGTGTTATTGGTTCAATTTAATCCGACAACTACCACAAATGAAGACAACAACGTTGACGTTAAACTTGAACAACAACAACAACTGAAACAACAACAATGGACAGCAACAGTTAACGAAATTTATGCTCGTGAGCCCTATAAAAAGGTTCGCCTTTTTAGACCCACACGATTGCATCTTAAAATTGAAATTGAAATCGAATGGAAAGACAAACGACATAATAAAGACACACAAGGCACAAAACAGACAACACACACACACTGACATAGACATTAAACTAAGAAAGCTATTAACCAGGCTCAGTGTACTAAGTTCTATAGCTCAGGAATGATTGTTTGTATCTCTTCCTTGGGGTTAACTTCGTCTTCTGCCTGTCATACACATAAAAAAAGGGGACTTAAATGAATCACTAAATTTCTTGATTTGTTTATTTGAGTCTGTTCTCACAATATATATTTTTAATTAACCAATTAACGATTTAATGGCAATTAGTGAGCACGTGATGTTAAAGTAAATCCAAAATTATTGCCTTAAAATCGTTTGTTTTCTGCTGATCCCAACAATACCAATATTTGTTTAAGTTACCTGTACTAAGTGCCCCTTTTTTATACTTGAGAACATTTGCCAAAAACTTGCAAATAGAACAGTTAAAAGAAGTGTCTTTAAACCAAAGCTTAAGCGAATATCAGCCTAACTAGTGGCATGTGTGAGCTCAGATCAGTTGAGTTTCCTTAACTTTTTTAGCTTTCCAAGATATAAGCACCTTATTTAAGCAAAGCAGAGCAGAAAGAGCTTCACAGGAGCTTGCAGTGATTAAATTTACAGTTAATTTCAATTTTTCCTTTCCTGTTTAGGTTAGACAGCAAAACTTTTACTTAGTCATAGTCACAGTCACAGCATGACAGTTGTCACAATCTGGTCCGACTTCTGATCCATATTTGTAATTGAACAGAAACTGTATTCTAATTAGGAATTCTGCAAACAACCCACACAAATACACATATACTTGTACACATACACACACACAGACAGCCACTCAAGTGGTTAATTTGAAATACTCAACATTGTGGAAATTTGAGTATTATTAGTAATTTTACCGCAAAATCTATAAATAGCGCAGAACAATTAATTGATACACAGACAGCGTAGATGACTGACTGTATTCACATATATATTTTTGGAGCAAACCACGCGAGGGTGGACACAATAATAATCAATTTCTGCGAAACCCCCAAAGCAAAGAGTTATATGAAGTTATTAACGAGATCGGGTGATCTGAAAGGGGCTCAGAGTTAAGTCAGAGACAAAAGACAACATTCCACACACACTCACACACACACATTCAAACGATTTCAAATCGATTGAAATGAAAATACGATTTTCAAACAATTTGTTGTGTGTTTATTGTGCAATTATTTTGTTGGGCGAAAGTTAATCAAGTAACGTATAAAAATGTGTGTGTTTTTTTTCTTTATCGAAACCGGATTTATTGATTGGAAGATGAGCACAGACCCGGCCGATTGTAGCTGTAAACAATTTTTAGAAACACAGCCAAAAAACAAATACAAAAAAAATCAAAAGAAAAAAATGCGAAGACAACAACAAATTAGACGATATATGGGAATTCCAGCGTGTGACGCGACAAACCCGAATCTTTTGTTGTTGTTGTTGTTATTGTTTATTGTTTATACATTTTGCGAACCGCTTCTGGCACATTTGTTTAATGACAATGCACAAAAGCAGCAGCTCTTTTAAAATATGCACAAATTTAAATTTTTTCTGCCAACTGATCGAATAGAAAAATTGTCTAGAAACAATTTACTATCGAGCTACATATTTATCTGGCATTTTTGCTATATGTACCATATAATAAAAACATGTTTTTCTCCCTAACTTATTTGTTTATAATGCTTTAGAGCTAATAAACAAATTTCAGTAGCTAAAATTCTACTCAAGGCAATTAAATAATAAATTTTGTATGCACTCAAAATGGTTTTGGGTAGCAAGCTAAAAAGGGCAATTTTAGTTAGCTCAGAATTGTGTGCAGGGTGTCTGCAAATCGAGCACACTCTGTGGCCACGCTTCTCTAGAAATTCTATGTTTGAACCATATGACGTCGACTCATATCGTGTGTGTATATTATTCAACAATCAAAATGGTTTTCACAGTCAAATTTATTGATTAACACGCAAATGCGAATTGTTTGCATATTTTCATTTTTTGTGTGCTACAAAAGACAAACAACATGAGATTCAGATTTAGATACAGATACATAGATACACAGATACTGTTGGAGAGACGCAGGAACGGGCGTGTTCTATGTATTGTTTGCCTCTGTTGTTGTTGTTGTTGTTGTTTTGTTTAGACTGAAATTGGATATGCTATAAAATGTTACTTATAAGTATGCTAAACGTGTTGTATAGAAATTCCAGTGACATGATTCAGTTTGGTCGCTCGCACACTTCCGTTTATTGGCAAACGATAAGCGTTGAACGGGTTCAAAGTGCAGCTACCTCCCCACGGCTTTAGGCCACGTTAGTAGTTCGTTGCCAGAGTCTTTCGTTTGTTGTGTTGTTGTTGCTGTTGTTGTTGTTCTCAGCGTCGTGGTCTCGTGTTTAGTGTTTTGGTCGACTCGCAGCTACGTTTCTACAATCAGATCGGTATCGCTTAATGTGTCTGTTAATTCACGTTGATGTGCTCATATATCTTAGCGCTAAGATTTCGACATGCGAGACACAGACCCAGTCGCAGACCTAGTCTCAGAGCCAGTAAACTGACCGCTTGTGTGACAAGAGCAACAACAACCTGTGACCACTTTGAGGTGCCATGTGAAAACGTGTTGCAGTTGTTACAAAAACTGTTGTTGCAACTGCAACTGCCACTGCCACCTGTAGACAGTTTGTTCAACGTGACGTTGAACCTGCCACAAACATTGTACACATTTTGTTCAGGTGGCTCTAGTAACAACAACATTGAAGTGTTAATTAAATTACAGCTGCCCACAAAATCTTTTTAAACCAAATTTAATATTTAAAAGCTAAAAATATATAAAAACTCCTGCTTGAACTTTCAATTACTTTATAAATATGCATTATTTATGCAAACTGGCATTATTCAAATATGCCGTCATATAACTGACTACCTTATCATCCGCTTTTGGAGCTTAAATACTGTATTGACAACTCTCTGACTGTCTTGGCACCTAATGGGCCTATATTTAAAGATAAAAATGTTGCATATCTCTGGCTTATTACACAAAGTATATATATGTATTGTATAGGCCAACTTTGTGTGTTTTTGTAGGGCAGAAACACGCGCACATAGCTACATAATTCAGTTTGTTTATGGCAGTTGCTGCTGCTGCTGAGCGTTGATTTGAAATTAACATATGATTAACACAAAATTGTGCTTCCATTTCGATGTTTTAGTTTTATAAGTTTCATACATTTTGCATAAGAAATACATAAATGGTCATTAATACATTTACATACAAATAGCACTACAGTTGTTGCCAGTCCACAACTAAAAGCATCTTAAGATCCCCCGGTTCCAAGTCTAGAGTTTTTTACTTCACTACGACAGTATCTGATCATCGTCATAATTATCAGAGGCATAATTAATAATGGCAGCTGCCAGGCGACAACAAATTGTTTGAATTCGTTTTCTTTCTTTTTTCGAATTTTATTAACTCAAGAATTTTTTGAAAGAATTCCCAAAACAATTGCCATGATTTGTAGTTTGGACTTTGGCACGTTGTGTGTTGATGTTATCAGCATCGAAATATGTTACTTTAATTATATAATTAAATGTTGAAATTTATGAACTGTACGAAGAATTAATCACTTATAAATAGTAATAGTAACAGCTACAAAGTAGCTGAAATTGTTGACTTTTCATTGAATGGCAAATGCAAATGAATTTGTTGCTTAAGTAAATGAACAAATACATAAATATTCTAAACAAATGTGCTTGTTTACATTGCATACAAAATGTTCTTGTTGTTGTCGCCATTTTGTCTGCCTTCCATTGGTTTCAGATGCACCACGCGGCGTATAAGTAATCTTAATCAAAGTAATTGCTCAGTTAAGTAAAAAGCAAACTTCAAATGTTGATTCGTAGAGTATTAACAAATTAAATAAGACTTTAAAGATTTGTTAAGTGCACCAACACACACACACACACACCGTCTATTTAAGCCACACAGTCTGGCAAAACATAAAAGCAAAGAAAATTGTTGCTATTTATAGGCTTATCTGAGCAGCGGAATTTTCATTGGCTTTGTATCGTTTTGTAAATATTAATTAGTTTGTATTTGATGGCAATAAAGCGAGCGCAGAGCAGCGCAAATTGCCTTAGTTTTGCGTGTCATGGCGAAATTATCACAACCGATGTGTGTTCAAGTGTGTGTGTGTATGCTGTTTGCTGTACATGACGCAGAGACTGTGTGGTGTGTGGTGTGTGGTGGGTATGGGGGCCTGGTGAAATTGCAATACTTTGAACGCAGACGCAGACGTCGACAACCTGCGCGATGACGCATAGCTTTTGTGTGCATGTATGTGTATGTGTGAGTGTGTGTGTGTGTGCGTGTGGGGCATAGACATATGGCGACAAAGTTGACGTCATTAGGCTGCTGTGGTCCGCATCAAAAGTGACTGGCAGAAAAGCAGCCCTCCCTCAATGGGCGTGAGAGCGTGTGCGTGTGTGTAAGCGTGTGTGTGAGTGTATCCCAGGTCACTTTTGTGTCTGACGCCCAACTGGCAATTGCTACTTGGCCCAGTTCATTTGTTGCCGCACTTGGCAGCTATTAACTACCAAAAAAAACTACAAGCTAGCAATTATTGCCAACAGTTAAGAGCCGGCAGTAAAGAGACAACAACCAACAGCTAACAGCCAACAGGCAGCAGCTACCAGCTGTGCAACCAAACACATTTACAGCCACATCCACATTCACATCCCACGCAGTCAATTAAGAGCGCGCTTTAGCTATTGGGTTACACTTTAACAGATGGACAGTGGGACTGACAGATGGACAGACAGTGGAACAAACAGTGGAACAGAGAGTGGGACAGACAGACAGTCTACTGCATTCATTTTGTGCTCTTGTAGTCAGCATTTCAAATAATTTATTAGAAGCAACAGTCCAAGAGTCCGTCGTGAGACAGTCAGACAGACAGGCCGACAGTTGCCGTTGCATTTAAAGTCCAAGTTAGTTCAACTAACTTTAGGCGTATGAAATGTTTTACTTTGTCTTGCACTCTTTTATTTTTCTACTTTTTGCTTTCTTAACTCTTTTTGTTGCTGTTGTTTTGGCCGAGGAGCAATGCTAGCTCTATTGGCTCAGACTCTGGCTCTTTTCTTTGGGTTTTGCCAGTCAAACGAGCCAAGCCGGCCCAGGCGAACGCGTTTAGAGCGGCAAACGGCACACGGCAAACGGCGAATGGCAAACGGCTTGGCGTCTGGCGCTTGGCGACAACAATTTACCTTTAAGCGAATGCAAAAGTATGCGTACAAAAAGTAGTCAACAACAACAACAGAAAGAACAACAAACAAACAACCACAAACAGAAACAACAACAACACAATTACCCCTGAGAGTGGCAAGCAGAGAGTCTATAAATAAGCCAAAAGCCAAAAGCTGAGCCATAAATCATAGGAAGACACACGAGTGTCGAGTTATTATGCGATCATATTTTAATTGCCGGATTATTATTATGCTGAGGACTTCACGACACAGACGCAACCAAAGACAGAGACCGAGTCAGTTCCAGAGCCAGTCAAAGTCACCGCATCCCCGTCTTCGTTTCCCTCTGGGTCTGCCATACATAGACCCAGTCCGTGTCCGACTTCAAGTCCCAATTTCAATTCCAATCCCAGTTCGAGTTCGAGTCCCAGTAAAGCAAAGGAAAAGCAAACAAAACACCTGCAGACCGCCTGTCTCTGGCAATGTCTATGCCTGGACAGGTGCGTGCACCAAAAAAAAAAGAGTGAGAGGGAGACAGAGGGAGGGATAGAAACAACAACAACAGCAGCAACAAATCGCAGCAAGATAATATTAATTTAACGAGCTTTAAATACTCTAACTGCTCTATTTATTAAGGCTGCCTAATTAAGCACTCTTAACAGTTGAACTGAGTTGAGTTTTTAAGCGTGTAATTTATAAAATACAAGCTTTTAAATATTTAAAAGTGTGTCAATATATAGAAAAATATTTACATCATAAAGCTACACATTCAATAATACAGGAACTGATTTTAGTTATAATAAACCAAGTGTTGTCTAATCAGTTAAGTTATATTATCTAAAATATAATTTTCATGCAAATAAATTATTTAGCAGTTAATTTATAATAAATTAAGTTGAAAAGCAGCTTAAAATTCTTTTCAGGCATTAAAGGAAAAAAGGAAGAAATTTTAATTAAACTACTCATAACTTCTAATACTAACAACTTCTTTAAATTCTTTAGAAATTAATTTAAATATACGATTTATGGAAAGTTTATTCAGCTAGTAATTGAAATATATATTCATTCTTTATAGTTTCAGATCTCATAATGAAATCTTATTGCTTGGCAAATAGAGTATAAAAAGCGCACAAAAAAGATGTTAAATTGTGGTTGCAGTTGCAGTTGCAGTCGCAGCGCTGAGCCTGCAACAGAGCAAACGAGTTGAGTTGTTGCTGTTTAATAAGAGTGTGCGTGTGTGTGTGTGTTTGGTGTGTGTTGGCAAAACAGGTATGGTTGCATTTTTACCATAAAGCGAAACAACAGAGCAACAACAAGAGCAAAAAGCAACACCTCAAAGCAGAGACAGTTCCACTGTACCAGAGTACCAGCGTACCACCGTTGTCCAACTGTCTATTTGTCCCACTGTCCAATTGTCGTAGTCGTTGTCGTCTAAGCCCGTCTGACTGTCATCCAATGCTGCCTACTGTCCGTCTGTCTGTCCTTCTGTCCGTGGCTGTAATGCGGTCTTTATACGTCTCTACATTCATATTTACTCGTAAGCCTTGTCTTTTACTGCTCCATGTTAGCTTCCCCCAATTCCCCAAGCAAGCCGAGGCTTGAGGCGTGGCTCAGAGTCACAGAGCCATCCCTCATTCCGGCCAGTTCGGATAACACTCGTACGCAGTTATTACCAACATATTTCTTAGTTTATTTTTTATTTTTTTCTTTTTTTTAGTATTTTTTACAATTAAATTGCTGACTTTAATGAATACATTGTAATTCCTGCTGTTTTAGTGCAACTTATTCATAATATAAACGACAGGAAATTGTTAACTTTTATTGGTTATCATCAATTCCATTCAATTCGGTTCGAATCGTTTTATTTTATTTTATTTTATTTTATTTTTGTCTCAATTCGATTTGTTATAAGTGACTGCATTTTTTTTGGTCAACTCTAAGTAATTGCATTTTAAACGTGATATTTAGTCATTTAGTTATGACTGCTATAGATACATGTAGATATCGGGGCATGCTAAAATTGACACATCGTTACTAATGAGATAAACAATATGATTCATATCCTAAGATACTCAGCACTCGCACTCGCACTCACACTCAGCTCTCAACTACCCACAACGGTATGGGAACAATATAATCAACTGTGATTGAGCCATAATACCCTCTTGAATACCCTGTTGAATAGCTTGTAATTGTACACATATGATTTCATTTGGTTCTTTTGTCTAATTGTGAAATGCTATACGCTAACTACACTGGTCAGTTGATAAACCTATGACAACAATACTGTCATATGCCAATTAAGATAAAGTAACAATCAAAAATTACTATCAAGGTGTTTGTTTCTTTTTGCACTTTGCGCAGGCAAATAGCTTGAAATTACACCATTAATGAGTAATGTGTGTAAATAATTTGTAAGTCATTTCAAAATATTAGGAAATTGGGCATTCCTGAGGGAATTAATCACTTGATAAATTCTGGTAATAAAATGGGGCTAATGGGGCAGTTAATTACCTGAAAGTTTGAATGGGATTAAGTCAAATGAAACCAATATTTGTAGTCTCTATTAAAAGCTCTTTGATTATTTAATAATTTAATTAGTTTACTGCCTAAGCAAGCGCTTTTTATAGTCCAATTCTTTTAATGACAATTCTCTATTTAACTCTGCGTTGGTGTCTTTTACTTGCAAATCATGATATTTCTGCTTGAGTGACTACAAATGTGACAAAAGCCATAAAATCAAACGACGGTTTGTGTCAACTGTAAACTGTAAATTGTAAACTGTAAATTTCCGCCTTATAAATTGTGAGTACAAAATTCTATGCAGATTTACTTAATTGCCAGCAGAAAGTTAAAGGCAAACATATGTTTGAATAATTTGAGCTGATTTGATTCCAACTCATTCATTTCACAATTGAATACACGACGTACATTCATAAATTCTTCAAACGATCAGGAGGGGGCAAGAAACTGACAGGGAGAAGGGCTCGGAGGGGGGTACTGAGATAGGCAGTTAGAGAAGTCGCCGAGCTCTGAGAACTTGTCGTCTGTCGCTCTGTCACTGTGACTCTCATAAAATGTGATAATAGTATTCAAACAATTTTCGCAACATGCTGAAACGAGAGAACTGTAGGGGCGAAAGGGGCGTGGCGGGGCAGGCAAAGTGTGCGCGGTAGGCAGATAGCAAAACGTTTATATGTTCTCATTATAATAAAACAAAATCGCGCTCTCCACGTACTTATTGTCTGACAATAACAACAACAATAACAAAATAAAAACAGAAAACAGAAAAAAAAAGATTAATTACAAAAGAAAAGTAAAGAGGCAAAGTTTACCCGTAGAATCCGACTTCCAGTCGAGCAATTCTTTCAGCACAATTGCAGGAACGTAGACGAGGCGGCGACGGGAATGGCGTTAATGGGGTTGAAGGCGACGGGGGAGACGTTGGACACGTTGGTGACGGAGACGGAGGCGACGGGTTGAAATTGGCGGTAGCACTGGCAGAATCGAAAATTAATTATGCTTGACATGTTGCCGGCTCGAGGAGCAGCAGCGGGAGCTGGAGAAGGATGAGGCGCGGACTGGGACGTGGACTTGCTCGTAGAGGTGGAGTCGTCTAGTAGTTGTTGCTGTTGTTGTTGTTGCTGATCTTTTTGTTATTGTTGTCGATATGAATCGCATTTTCAATTTACTTTGTGGCGGCTACACGGCTGCTGTCCACCGTCCACTGTTCATTTGGCTTGTATATTTTTGTATATTCAATTTCAATTTCAATTTGTTTGTTTCTCAAGGCACAATAACAACACACAATACACTCGCCCCCGACGCACGCTTTTCATTTCAATTTTCCTTCTCTCTTTTGTTTTCTTCCCCTCTTCTTCGTTTTTCGGCAATTAATTAATAGCTCGTAATTATTTATGTATTTTTCAAAGGCGTGCGACTGCGACCTGATGCTGCCACGTGCCACACAGACACACACACACACGCAGCACAGTGGGCAAAGTTGGCGCTGTATTTCCGCAGGATGTGTAAGATTACAGATTACGCATACGCCACGTTGTGCACAACAAAACACTCGGCTAAGCTCAGCATGCTAGCCACAGCTGGCTAACGACTTATTGTTGCATTTATTGTCTACAAGTTTATTGCTTTAGTTTATTGTTTTTATTCTAATTCAAATTGAAATGGAAAACAAAATGGAAATGGAAATGTAAATGGAAATTCAAATGTGATTTATGTGAAACGCAACAAAAGGTGCAGCGTAGCACAGGCAATTGCCAATTGCGCGCCAATTTGTAATTTCTAATTCGCAAATTGTTTATTTTATTTTCCTTTTATTTTTATTCCCTTTTTTTGTTATTTTGTTTTTAGTCTTTCGTATTTGAAATCATAACAAAAACTTGTAAAACGTACTCAGCCGATTTTGATAAATATAACTTTATAGTATTTTTAATTTGTTTATATTTTTAAATATATTAATTAAAAAACACAAACACGCACACACACACGCGCTTCCAGTTCGCGATAACAATTCTCGGCTTAAGCTGCGCGCTCAATGAGCAGCGGTAAACGAACGAAAAGTTTCTTAAATTATTTTTATTTTATTGAAATTTATTTGGAGATTTTCTTTACTTTGAAGCGCATTAAGATGTTGACGCGCGCGCGTTTTTCCTTCAACTTGCTGTTTTCCTGGCTGCGCAGGCAGTTTTCTTAGCTCAGCGTGTCTCCGATTTATAGCTGAATGCAGCGCTTTTCCGACGTACCGACGTTTGCGTCTTTTCGACTTTTCGACTTTTCGCTTTTCTACTTATCGCCGCACTCAATTAAATTCTCTGACCGTTCGCCGGCGCTGTTAAACGAGAACTGAACGCAACGCGCACGAGACGTCGACGAATGTAGCGAGAGCAGCAACTGTGAAACACGAGCGAAGTGCAGGGACCCGAGCGTAAACGAGTCTCGCACGAAGTGTCGCTCGCTTGTTGTTGTTACTTTCGGCTTGTTATTGTTGTTCTTGTGCTTGTTGTTGTTGCTGCTAGCAGACGATGCGGATTGGTTTTTCTTCATTTTGAGGGGCTCGCACCGTTAAGCGAAGTGACAGCCGCAGCCACAAACAGCAAATGGTTTGAGGTCAAGTTGAGCCAAAGATGCCCACTAAAATCACTCCCATTAAACTAAGACTTTTAGTGTTTCGAGCCAAACTCCTTTTATGTTAACTTAACACGCTGTTGGCTATAATCATAAAATTGTTAAAAATGTTTAATTGGAGTACTGTTTTTTTCTTTTTTTGATTCGAACTCGAATTGCTTGACAATTGCAATTGTAACATGATTTTTCACATTCCATACTCGAACACACACACACCAGAAATGAACACGATGTTAACAGGTGAGTGGCACACAGGTGAGTGTGTTACTCAGGCTAATAATGTTATCTCAAGTCTCAATTTTCAACACTTCTGAGAACTCTTCGCTGCTAATTAGAATTTGTCAACTGGCATTTTAATATGCGTTGAACAATGTTTTCTTTCTGCTCTGATATTGCACTGGAATGTCAAGGGAAATGTGCGGCATCTCTTCAAAAAGGAACCTACACCTCCCCTGATACATTTCAAATTCAGTAGTTATAAACAAATCAGGGTTATAAATATTAAAAGCTGTAATTGAACTCCCATTTGAAACATTATTTCATAACTCCAACTGACACGACCCAAACAAATTGCTTAGCCATTTACAAGCTATACAACATAACATTTAAAATCATGCATTAACTAAATGGTACAGCAACAACTACGTTAGTTTTTAGCTGGTAACAGCAACTAGCACTTAGTCGCACTTGTTCAAAAGCCACAAATCTTTTATGGCATTTGTTTCAAATGCGATAATAACACTTAAGTTGCTAAATTGTTGGCTTAAACGCAAATTAAAGACAACTTTTAGAGGGGAGTGGGTGTGGGGTAAACCGGTGTTTGCCTGATATAATTTATACTTAAAGCTAACGCCAAATCAAATTGGCAAGCATTTGACATTTATGCTGAGAGCTGAGAGCTAAGAGCTAAAAGCCAAGAGCTGTGAGCTCTGAGCTGGAAAAGCGGCGTCTTAGCGTAATCAAATGCCATGGAAAATGCAGTCACAGGGGCAGCAAGAGATGATTTATGCACTCATTGTATAGAGCCATAGAGCATTGAGCATAGACTCTGGTCTATAGACCATAGACCGATAGACCAAGTTAGCAGCAAATGGAAAATTTTGCAGTTATCACGAATGTTGTCTTGACTTTCAACAGTTTTGTGATGTTGGAGTTTTGGTTTTTGGTTTTCCCAGGCAAGCCACACACACACACATTTTGTCACAAGACATTGCCATTATTTATGAGAGCCTCAGAGAACTCGTAACCAGGTACAACAAAAATTTGCAAGCACAGTGGGTTTCTTAGCTGTTTGTCTAGTTGTCTCCTTGTCCCGTGGTCTGGTTGTCTCCCTGTCTCCCTGTCTGCTTGGCTGATCATGTGGGAAACCATGACGCAGTCTACGCTCCATGATTTACTTAGTAAAATTCAATAATTGCACTTCATTAAATACTTGTATTTATATAGAGTTATATGAGCCGCAAACAACTTGAAAAGCAATTTGGCTTAAACGTCAGAGGTGCGTTAAACTGGCAACACAGCAAAAGCCACAATTTTCCACGCCACTTGAGCGTAATTAACCGTTGAGCTTCTAAGCTGCATGTAAATAAAGAAAACAATATACCCGCTCTACACCTGTATACCCCGCTTTTCCTACTGCCCGTTAACTCTGTAGTTTGTAGTCTCGATTTCTGGTCTATATTTAAAACAGTTTGCGCAACGCATCGATGCTATTTTGATATCTGTAAATATTTGCAATTCCCCATTATTTGCCATACTTAACTGTTTATCTGTCTGTGTGTGTATTTGTGTATCTGTGTATTTAGCAATTTGTATCTGCCTGTGTTTTTTTCCATATTGAAATCGCAGGTGAAACTGTGACCAAATCCATAAGCAAATAGGCACAAAACACCCACAAAAAAGACAATGCGAACACTCATAATTCTTGCGAAAAGTCAACAATTGTCGTCGTTATTTTTATTGTGGCTCAGAACGTATTAAATCTTTGGGCATTTTCCATTAGGTTTCCACGCGCGCAGCTCCAAAAGAATGGACACAGAAGTTGCAAACAAGCCGATCAAATTTCTAATGGCTCTTAACAAAGTTCATTTGCCTGTTGTTTGACTGTTGGAAGAGTAAGCGATACCATCATTAGATTGAAGCGGCACTTGACTGAAGAGAATGCCATCAATACTGAGGAGTATGTGGTCACTAAGTACTACTTACTACGTCGTCTGCCTGTCATGGCCGAGATCAAAGCGCTTACTTGTTTACACAGTCGGCAAAAGTCGCATGCTGTAATTACAGTCCAGACAAGAACACAACAATAGGAATAGCTATACTTATTACTTAGTTATAACAACAGTATTGCAACTGGCTGTCAGCTTGGCTAATTGAAACTGGACACACACTGAGCATAAGTGAAGGAGGTTGGAGCAAAAGGGGAGACAGACAAAGGTTGTGTAAACAGCGGCTTACTCATGTAATAACAATTGTTGGGTCTCACAGTGCGTATACGCTTTATGCTTAATGCTCTCCAGTGACTCACAAACTGTGCTTGGTTCCGTTTTGGCATTCATTGAGCATACAGTACAGTAATTGTTTTATACTTTATTTCTGTAGGTCCTCCTCAATTCGAATCTGCCTTAATTGAGTGCCTAATTAAAACGCATTGAATTACACGCGACCTCAGCATTGGCCATGGCAATTAAATCGAACAAGCGACGCATTTTCTGGCTTGTTTTGTTTTTGTTTTATTTTGTCTTGTTGTTTCTTCATTTCGTGCTGCAACGCTGCTGTGTTGTCTGTTGTCGTTTGTCGATGCAACATTGCTGATTATTTCGGAAATGCCAATCAGATGAAAGGCCCACAAACAGAACGAACGAACAATCGAATTGAACGGGAGACTCTTGATGCCCTTCTCTTCAAGACCGCCAATCTCCTTACACTGCGTCGATTACGCTAGCGAGTGTGTCAATACAACAATCCTGATCAAAGTACAAGTTTATCCAATTATTTTTGGCATCCGCTGGCACTGTAGACACTCGATGGATGTATGAATTACTCACTGCCACGTTGGGATACTGTTTAAAATTCTTCGTTCTATTGGCAACAATTTGATTATGTGCGTATTTACATGGATTTAAGACACTAGTTAACTTAGTTTAAACTAAATGTACAACAATTCTTTGAACTTATTGGCTATAGCTATGACTAAAACTAGTTAGAGTAGGTCTACCATAAGTTTAACAGTCGTTGCTTTGTATAATTATAATTATAGTAATAATAATAATGTAAACTATGCATTGACCTAACGTCTCCTAGCATCACTAATTCGGATCGCTGTTCGATTGTTCACCAACAACGCATGCAAAACTAGCATGCGAGTCGTTCATTGTTGCATGCAATACAGATGATTGCAGTACCGGAACGTGGTATTATCACTACGTACAATGTTTATGCCGGCGCCATAGTAAGCTGTTGATTCATTTAAAACAATTAAATTATAGATTTTAGTTGTTAAACAGATTTACTTACGTATAACGTAGGCGGATCCATCTGCTGGACCCACTACTTGCAGGGCTATCAGTATTATATCAATTAATTGGCCGAGGAACATGCCGCCCAGTGTGCAGAATTTGAGCAGACCAATACCCGGATACCCTAGGTAAAAACGATCCACACCAAACATGCCCAGAAACACCGAGAGCAGCAACGTGGTGTCCAAATGGTAACCATTACTGCAACAAAAATTTGAGGAATTACTTGCCGGCAAACCTAGAAGATCTTCAACTCGAAACTTACGTCCACTTGCAGGGCATTTCCCGCGTGAAGGTTGCGTTACCCGTTTCTGTACAATTGATTTCATTGGCAGCTATGCACCATACACGCGCCCGATTTTCCTTGGTGCAACCGCGAAGTTGCTGCGTCTTGGGATCTATATGATTCTTTGAGGGATCCGGGCACATGAATTGTCCCATCAGCAGCGTATTGCAATCCACAGAAACGGGCTGTGTTTGTGCCACATGGGCAAGTAGCTGCAACAGCAGCAGGACGACAAACCTGAGCATTTGTAATTAGGATTACAATTATTCTTGTTGAAGTTTTCGTTATTGTTCGAAGCAATTTTGTTTAAACTTTGTCATCTATACGTGCTTTGTTTTGTTTTGCATGTGGGCTTCTTCTTCTTACTGTGTGTGGCGGTGGGTCGATAACTCAAGTTTCAAAGAAATCGAATAACAAAACCAGTATTTAGTGCCACCCCTTAATTTCATGCATGCACAACAGATGGCGCTGGCGAGCGCAAAGAATACCAGTAAATTAAATTTCATTGAAACATGCCTGCCTGTTTATTGAAAACATATTTCTTGTACTGCAGCAACACGCGAATCTCTTTAGCGTGCTCAGACTTCAGCTGTTCAAGCGTAGCAGCATTAAGTCCATCGCGAAACACAATGCACACCTTGGCCGACTGGCCAAACGTGCGCTCAATGCAACCAATTTCGCCAGTGGAAAGCTGCACTCCTTTTCCCACATACATGTCTCGATTGGCTTCTTTCTTGAACAGATTCTGTACAATGATCTCATTGTGGTTAACTACTCGCTGGACACTGCCCTGCTTCTCCTTTCGTTTAAATATGCGTAGCTTTGGTAACAATTCCTTGTCGTAGTTCATGTTATGCGTCTGCCACGCTACGTGTCCCCAGAACGCCAGACGGCAACTGCTGCTATGAACATCCATGTCCAGCTTGGAGGCAATCAGCGTAGTCCCGACTGTAGTCAGCACTGGGGTCTCAAACTGCAGCAATGCAAAGACGGTGTCTTTCGTGTCTGAAGACTCCGCCGGCAGCACCTCCTCCATATATTCGTACTCCTGACCGAGATCGAAGTCTACTGATTCGTGCTCCTTTCGGAACAGCGTCAGGTTGGCCATGACCGTGTCGTGACCTACACTGATGTGAAGCTTGCTTCTGGACCTAATTGGATGCTTGTAGTAGCGTATTGGCTGCAGCTTCACGCACACGGCGTAAACGGATTTTAGGTAGCCTGGTTGAGCAATGATTCCACGTTCCATTTGCTTGGCATTGAACTGAGTCACACAGAGACCGATCCTATCGCCCGTTGAAGCGCTCTCCACGGGCTGTCTGAACCTCTGAATGGACTTGACTTTTCGTCGTTCCCCTAGCAGTGGTAATTCCACATTGTCGTTGACAGCAATGCTTCCCTGGATTACAGTTCCTGTGCAAATGGTGCCCTGGCCTTTGATGGCAAAGCAGTGGTCCACATACATCAGCAGCGGTGCCTCATTTTTTCTGTCGGGTACATAGTAAGCACTGGAGAGACCGGTTCGAAGCTGTTCAATGTTGTCACCTTCCAATGCGGAAACGCAAAAGATGGGAACCTGATCCCCGAATGATGTGCCCGCCAGTGTCTTCTTTATTCTGCTGCGGAGCTTCTCCAATTTAGCTTCCCGCTGATCTCGGGGGAGCGTATCGATTTTGTTAATCACCACCAAGAGTTTCTTAGCTAGCAGTTCACCAATAACCAAGCATTCCGCGGTCTGTGTCTGGATTCCCTTCTGGGCGTCTACCACGAGCAGCATCAAGTCAATTATCTGCGCGCCTATCAGTATTTTATATAGGTAAAGGGATGATTTACGTATACTATACACTATACACACCTCCAATGATGGTGCGAATTAGACTGGCATGCCCTGGACAATCCACAAAGGTAAGCTGCAGGGCCTTCGCGTTGCCGGGTGATTCCAGCACAAGTGCACTGAAGCCCAAATCGAGTGTAATTCCCCGTTCAACAGACTGTGGGTTCTTGTCAAAGGCTGCTGTGCTGGAGATGGAACTGAGCGCACGGGCCAGTGTGGTTTTACCACTGTCCACATGCCCCAATAATCCCACATTAAAATTTGTAATCATTTTGTATTGTTTACAATGAATTTGTTTTGTATCGTGCACACACAGCCATTATACTTCACAGCACTAATTTCCGCCGTTGCCCAACACAAACAGCTGTTTGCAGTCTGTTGCAACGCGCAGTCGGTGATTATCGTTGAATTCATATTGGAGTTCATAGTTAACGCCAGGTGGCGCTTGTGGGTTCAATTGGCATTTGTGTTACCGAATCTGATAAGAATAGATACGTTTACAGTCAAACGGACGCAGATATGAGAATGAACGCAAGATGAGCTTTGAAAAATGTCGCAAAATGCCCAATGAGCTGAATCAGTTAATATTATTCATCAAAATGAGCTAGGGAACGACTAAAATGAACTGATCAAAAATGAGCAAGTGGACAAAGAACAATGAGCTAGTGAGCAAAAATGATCATGTTAACAATAAGCAAGTGAGAAGAAAAATAAAAATTTGTGAGAAACATGTTCAGTTTTGAGACACCGCTATATATTAATCGGCTGTTGAGGCTGATCAGGAATCTCCTCCATCTGTCTGTTACGCGCATTTAGCTTCTAACAAAACTAATAGACTAATAAAGCACAGGGTCTGCAGAATTAATATGGCTGTAACAACCTTTGTATCTTTTTCTAAAGGGTTAAAAGTATGAAGACCCCTTTAATATAGTATTATTATTCAAAGTTGGCGCAACTGCGCATCAGTTGAAGAGATCGTTCCATGGCCTACCTCAACAGTGGCAAAATACGTATATATGTATGTATAGGTATGTTGGCAGGTTCGTAAAGAGCGAAACAAATAAATAGAGAGCGCGTCAACCAACACATTTGTAGGTGTGTGTGAGCTTTATTACCCTTAGGTATTTGGCTAACTATTTTGCGTTAAACTCTCTGGCACTCTTATCTACCTAGTAACAATGAGAGAGAATTTTAAGTGAAGAGAGAGTCCAAAATGAGTACTTAAATACAAGTGAACTTTGTAGCGAATTCAGTCGTAAACAGCACCTGCAAACTAGCGGACGTGGAGCAACTGGAAAAAATAAACTGAAAAATATGTCGTCCAGCATTATACCAAGCACAGTGAATCCCGATCTTGAAAAGGAACGTGATTCCGCAAGCTTTAACAGCGAGGAATTTGCCGTTTGGTGGGCAGGAAGTGCAGATGCTCTGAAGTTCAAGAGAAGTATCAGTAAGTGATTGAATATGTGTAGTTATCCGGCTATCTTGCATATGGGGGCAAAGGTGAACGCAAATCTCTAAAGCCTAAAATAAAACTGATTGCAGTAATTATCATGCTGATTGTGCTGTTTTTTTTTTTTTATATTACCCCCCACAGAGGAGTACATTTACAAGGACTTTGATAAAGATGATTTCATCCATCTGCACCACAAGTCGCATGAAGAAATCAGTGAATATGCAATCATAAACAGCATTAAAATCGCTAAAAAGCTCCGTCAACTGCAGGCGGAGCGGAACCCAGGCGGCACAGAGTACTGGCCGTGAGTAAAAAACTTTGAAACTCTTGCGTTGTGCTCTCTCTTAAGTTGAGCTT
The DNA here is from genome assembly GCA_035046005.1 of Drosophila acutilabella. Classification (NCBI taxonomy): domain Eukaryota; kingdom Metazoa; phylum Arthropoda; class Insecta; order Diptera; family Drosophilidae; genus Drosophila; species Drosophila acutilabella. Next base: position 4,191,482 of record JAWNOK010000024.1, on the reverse strand, counting down.
TCAAATTACAGTGGACTCTTTGAGGCGCCCGAACTGTGGGGCGTGCATCTGGCGGGTAATCCGTTTGGAGTCATGTATGTGATGGTCGTGAGAGCCCTGAAGGCGCAATGCTCTCCAGAGCAGTGGGCAGAGTTTGGTCAGCGTCTGGAGCGTTTTGAAGTGACCGCCGCGTATGCACAGACGGAGCTGGGACACGGCACAAACTTGCGTGGCCTGGAAACTCGCGCGGATTACGATCGTTCCACGGACGAGTTTGTGCTTAATACGCCCAAAATATCTTCCTACAAGTGGTGGCCCGGCGGCTGTATGTACTCCACAACAAAGCTTATTGTAGATTTTATAATTTCCACCTTTCTTTGCAGTGGGTCACGCCTCCAACTACTGCCTGCTGATGGCACAGCTGTATATCGACAATGAGTCCAAGGGACCACATCTGTTCTACGTGCAGGTGCGCGAGGAGGGCACCCACGAGCCACGTCCAGGTGTACACATTGGGGAGATTGGCAAAAAGATGGGTTTCATTGGTGTCAACAACGGTTTCCTGGGCCTAAAGAATGTTCGCATTCCTCGCACGAGAATGCTCATGCGCCACGCTCAAGTGCACAGCGATGGCACGTACGTGAAGAGTCCAGCGGATGTGCTCACCTACTTCGCCATGGTCAGCACCCGGTGCATCATTGCCAGCAACTGTGCCACAGTTCTGTCCATGGGAGCCACCATCGCCACGCGTTACTCCGCAGTGCGACGCCAGAGTCCCATCAATCCCAAGTAGGTTAACTAATCTCTGATTACTTCTGAAAAAACACTATTCATTTCAATTACCCGCAGATTACCCGAGCCTCAAATCATTGACCATGTCACCCAGCAGCTGAAACTGTTCCCAGAGATTGCCGCCAGCGTGGGCCATCGACTGGCCAGCGACTACCTCAGGGAGTTGTTCGATATGACTAGCAGTGGCATTGACCAGGGAAAATACGATAGTCTCCCGGAGCTGCACTCGCTCTCGTGTGCTCTGAAGGTGATTTGCTCCGTCGATGGCGCCGCTGGCGTCGAGAGACTTCGCTTGGCCTGCGGTGGTCATGGTTATCTCACCTCCACCAACTTAGGCAACATGTACGTCAACTTGACCGCTGCCTGCACCTACGAGGGAGAGAACACAGTGCTGTTGCTGCAGATTGGACGCTTTTTGATGAAATCATGGCGTGCTGCGCTAAGCGGTGCTCCATTGGCTCCCACCGTTCGCTACCTGGCCGATGTACAGCAGAATTCCGACTTTGGACAGTGGACTGGCAGCTGGGAGGACTTAGTTAGGGCCATGCAGTTCGCCGCTGCCAAAAAGACCGAAGTGGCCTTCAAAAACCTGTCCCAGCGCATTGTCAACGGGGAAACGGAGGAGGAGGCGGCCAATCATACCGGCATCGAGCTCACACAGGCAGCAGAGGTAGTCCAAGCTATTTAAATGAGTAGGAGAGTAGCTAAAATCATTTTGTTTGTCTTAATTCAACAGCTCCATGGCCGTGCCTTCGTGTTCCACTGTTTCCACCAAGAGATCGTCGGACCAAAGTCCAAGAAGCGTTCCTCTTCGTTGAATCGTGTGCTGGAGCAACTCTTGGAGCTCTACCTGGTTAATTCCACCCTGAAGAACATGAGTGACATTCTTCGGGTGGGTTCACATTACTTATTTTCATTACCTTTTGCTTTAATTATTTCCTCTTTTCTACAGTTCATTAACTTGACGGACTCCGATCTGAGCAAACTCCAAACCCGACTAGAGACGGCGCTGACCAAGTTGCGACCTGACGCAGTGGCCATCGTCGATGGATTCGACTTCACCGATCGCCAGTTGAACTCCACCGTCGGCTCCTTTGATGGCAATGCTTATGAGCGCATTTTCGATGCTGCTCTCAAGTCTCCCATGAACCAGAAGGCCGTGCCAAAGAGTTTCCACGAGCACTTGGGACCTTTTATGAAGTCCAACATGTAATGTAAATATTTTACCCTGTTTTGTATATAATTATTAGTTACTGTTGTGGCCTTTTTAATTATGTAGCCTTATCATTTTTTATGTTATCTTGATTTTTATTGCTCTTAAATGAATTGTAAACAAGTCGAATTTGTGTTGGTTTTATTTCGCTCTTTGCTGCTGTCTCTTTGCTGCCGCCTCTTTGCTGCTGCCTCTTTGCTGCTGCCTCTTTGGTGCCGCCTCTTTGCTGTGCTCGCGCTCTCTCGCTCTTCAGTTGGCTCTCTGAGAGCGCTCACAGTGTGATTAGAGTGTTAGTGCTGAACGCACTTTGCCCCCCAAAGCTTTTATTTATTGTGTGCTCCATTCGCAATTCGCTCAGTTGGTGTGTGCAGCTCGAAGCGACAGCGTCGATCGGCTTTCCCTTTTTGTTCGTTTCTTTATTTTCAATTTGTTTATACATATATTATTAAAATGTCGCATTTGAAGAATATTATTCCCAAAACGGTGAATCCTGATCTAATAAAGGAGCGTTCGGCTGCCACCTTTGATGTGGAAGAGTTTGCTGCTTGGTGGCAGGGCAGTGTTGAGAAACTCAAAACTAAGAGAGCAATAGGCAAGTCCGTTCATCTCTCTCCCGCTCTCACCACATTAACAGAGCAGCAGTGCGATAAGGAATGCAAGTCTTGTTTGCTTGTTTTACCTACGTGATCTGCTGTAATCCCGAAAAGGCCGGCAAAGTCCAACAGATAATAATATTCTGTCTACTGATTGCTCGATAAAGATAAATTGTGTGATAAAAACCAATAATGTGCAAGTTTACTATTTAATTTGAGTGAAGTTCAATTGATTTCGCTTATCAACAGCGATACTTGTGTTTACCAAAGCGATCCAAAGTGTAAAAGGCCATGCCAGATCAGACTTTGCATTCCCCAATACAAAAAGATAATAATAACAATGTTGTTTGAATTATATTATAGAGGCTGCTATCTTTAGTGATCTAGAGGATGGGTTTGGCATTAACCATGAGTACCTGTCCCATGAAGATCTCTATAACTACACCGTGCAGAAGGTGGCGGAAGCGGCACCCAAGCTAAAAGCTCTGCAGAACAAACTGAATCCTGGTGGCAAAGACATTTGGCCGTACGTATGAATCTATATAATAAAATATATATATTTTTAATTTATGCTCTCTCCTTTCGCAGTGGCTGTTTGATGAGCACCCAGGCAAATGGCTTGTTTCCCGCCAACCACCCACTGGCCACGCACATCACAATGTTTGTGGATGTGATCAAGGGTCAGGGCACTCCCGAGCAGGTGGCAAAGTGGGGCAAGGCAGCTGAGAACTGTAACATAATTGGCACCTATGCACAAACAGAGCTTGCCCATGGCACCAATGTGCGTGGCATTGAGACCAGGGCCGACTACGATATCAGGGCTGGAGAGTTTGTCCTCAACACACCCAATCTGGAGGCCTACAAGTGGTGGCCCGGCGGCAGTAAGTATTTGCTTGAAATACCTGTACCGCACACGACGTTAATCCTTTAAATCTCTTTGCAGTGGGTCACACGGCCAATCATGCAATGGTGGTGGCCCAGCTCTACATCTCGGGCAAGCACAAGGGCGTGCAGATGTTCATTGTGCCACTGCGTGATCCAGACACGCACATGCCACTGAAAGGTGTGGACGTTGGAGAGGTAGGCAAGAAGCTGGGCATGGCTTCGGTCAATCAGGGCTTCCTGGGCCTAAAGAACGTACGCATTCCACGGACCAACATGCTCATGAAGTTTGCAAAGGTAGATCGGGATGGAACCTTTACAGCCAGTCCCGCCTCCAGGGTTAACTATTTGACCATGGTATACACGCGTTGTCTGATTGTAAATCTGAACTCAACGCTTCAGCTGGAGGCGGCGACCATTGCCACCCGCTACTCGGCTGTGCGTCGCCAGAGTCCCATTGAGCCAGAGTAAGTCACTCCCAAGGTGCACTTCCACCTACAACATACAGATATTTAAATTTCTCCCTGCCTTTGCAGTGGTCCTGAGCCGCAGATCATAGATCATGTTACACAGCGCCTGAAACTGTTCCCGGAGATTGCTACTGGCATGGCCTATCACCTGGTGGCAACGCACATGTGGGAGATGTACGATGAAACTGTGCTGGACGCCAACAGAGGCAAATTCGAGCGATTGCCAGACATGCACATCCTGTCATGCGCCTTGAAGGTGCTCTGCACCACCGATGCCTGTGCAGGCATTGAGCGCCTGCGTCTGTCAACCGGCGGACATGGCTATCACATTGTGGCCAACCTGAGCAACATTTATGGCAACGCTGTGGCCGCTTACACATACGAAGGCGAGAACACGGTGCTGCTGCTGCAAATTGGACGTGCTCTTGTCAAGGCATGGGGCAGCTTCAAACAGGGACAGAAACCATCATCGTCTTATGCCTACTTCGAGTCCTCGATGCGTCAGCCCGAGTTCCCCAAGTGGGATAACTCCTGGGAGTGCATTATCAAGGCGCTGCAGTATACGGCTGCACAGTAAGTGAATCTTTAGATTTAAATCTTTAAGTTAGTGGAGTAAACCAATCCTCATATTACAGCAAAACCCGTATCGCCTTTGAGAGCTTGTCGGAGCGCATCGCTGCTGGCCAGACCCAGGGAATGGCTGCCAACAACTCAGGCATCGAGCTGACCCAAGCTGCAGAGGTGAGTACAACTCAGAGGTCCACTCTGTTTGGCATTACTTACAGCTTACCTACTCCTTACAGCTCCATGGCCGCCAATTTGTCTGCCAAGCATTTATTGATCAGATCACTGGACCCAAGTCCCATACCCGCTCCAAGGCTCTTAACGAAGTGCTAGAGAACGTCGTGGAACTGTTCCTTGTGCAGACTGTGCTCAACAATCTTAGTCACATATTGAGGGTAAGTTATTGTCATCGTGACTCAGCATTAATTCCACTGACGTCAACTTGTCTATACCCAAAATAGTTTATGAATTTGACCGATGCGGATTTGCGTTCGCTGCAAAAACGTTTGGAGCTCTCGCTGGAGAAATTCCGTCCCAATGCCGTGGCCATCTGTGATGGCTTTGATTTCCACGATCGTGTACTCAACTCAGTGCTGGGCTGCTACGATGGCAACGTCTATCCAAGACTCTTCGATGCGGCCAAGCGCAGCACGATGAACCAGAAGCCCGTTCAGAAGTCGTTTGAAAAATACCTGAAGCCACTGATGAAGGCCAATTTGTAAATTCTATAAAGCCATATAGAATTCTGTTTTATAATAACCTTTTCTCAGAAAGGGTAATTTTTAAATTTGTTTAATATTAAATAAAACCAGTGTTAAATTGATAGTAAATAATTTTATTGTGTGAATTTGAAATTTCTTCTGACCCTGCCCAGTAAGTATAGACATTTTGAATTGTTTAAATTAGTTTTATACCGTTTTTATTTAGCAAATCAAAACCAATTTCTCAGTACATTCAGCGTATTTAAAAATCTAACAAACTAAACGCTTACATAATAGCAATAAAAAAACGCATTATGTAAACTTTTGAAAATAATATTCAAATAAAATCAAATAAAACAGAGAGTACTCGATTAAGAGAGAGAAACAGAAACGGAGTACATTTATCATATAAAAAGTTGCATTTGCTTTTTTTTTTACAGTGTAGAAAATGTTTTATGTATTCAGAATGCATTCAGTTTTGTTTCGTTATTGTTGTTTAGTTGTGTGGATTGAAATTGTTTATGACCATCGAGAATTTGTTTAAACATTTCTATGCTGTTGTTTTTCTAGTTGTTCTCATTTTCTTGTTGTTGTTGTAGTAGTATGTACGTTATGTTCATGTATATATTTTGAATTATTATTAATTTAATATGCATTAAACATTATAATTACACACACAATTGTTTTAGTTTTGCTTAATTTTATGCTATTTTTATTATTATTATTATTCTTACATTTTTTATTCGTAGTATTATTATTAAACTTTCTTTTCATAATGAAAATATGGCATATGAGCGTTAAAATGGAAAGTATCTTTTTGTTGTGGTTGTTTTTTGTTTTAGTTTATTGTTGGTTTGGTTTGACTAACAATTAAACAATTATTGCGGCTAATAAATTGTTTTGAATGTGTGTGGGAAACGGTATTCGTGTGTGTGTTTTGTTTCAGCGGGGGAATTACTTGTAAACTTAACAATATTAAACTTTTACTATTGTGTGTAAATATTTGTTTGTTGGCTTTTAAAAAAAATTAAACAAAATGTCTGAGAGAGACAAAGGTAGAGACACCAAAAAAAAATATTGAACGTAAAGCTAAATAAATGCACAATTATTCATGCGTTATTTTGATTCTTAGCCATGGAAGAGAAAGCAGTTAATAAGATAAGCGCAGTTATTGATAATTACTATAAATAATTGCCTTGCTTATGTTTAGCTGCGAAAACTTAATTAAATTATACAAATTGCTTTTCTCTAAATCATTTCGTACCACTTTTAATAAATATTTTTCTTTTGTTTTTCGTTTTTTAGAAAATAGTAGAAATTTCTTGTGATTTTCTTCAGTTGGTTTCAGTTTTCAGTTGGTTTTTCTTTTTATTCTCAATAAACTCTTTGCCAGAAAATTGTTTTTACGCTCCCTTTCGATTCTGTTTTTTTTTTAGTTTTGGTTTTATGTTCTTATATTTTTATTCTTTTTTTGTTGTTGTATTTTTTGTTTCGTTTTTTAGGAATTACACTAATAATTACATAGTTATGCTTAAGTATAATATAAACTTAAAAACATTTATGCATCAATTTCAATTGTTTAATGTGCCACACAGAGTTTCAGTTTAATTGGGCTTTTGTTTTGTGGTAATTCGAATTTCAATTTGTTTAAATTATCATTTATGTGGTTTACAAATTGGCGGTTTTTTTTATTCAAGTGATTTCCAATTACATAATTGTGTTGTGTAGTGTTCTCCTGTGTTGTGTTGTGTATTCAGCTAACATATATTATTAATAATAATATTCATTCAATATTCACGAAAAGTTTCCATTGTTTCAAATAACTTTACGTTCACATCTATGTAGTTGTTTGTGTGTGTGTGTTTGTGTGTAAATATAATTTGTTGTTGTTATTTTTTTCTCTACTCATTATATTATGTTCATAATTAATTTGCTTAATTTGCCCGCCCTTATATTGTTTTTTTTTTCTTTTTCTTTTTACTATTCATATATATAATTTTATTTTATATATTAAATTTCGCATGATTTAATTTTGCTTTTAATTTGATATTTTGTTTGTTTTCTTTTTTCTTGTTGTATTACACAATTTGCTTAAAACTTACTTAATTAGAAAAGTTTATACACACACACTGACAAACACACACAGACACACACATACAGCGCTTGTTGTGCGTGCGTGTGCGTATGTGTGTGTGTGGGTGTGTGTCGCATTTGACTTACAGGTAAGTTTGAAATTTACTTCTTACATTTTTTCTTTTTACCCCTCGCGAAAAAATGATGTGATCTCAAGAGTTCTTCTTTCTTGTTGTTGTTAGTTATGTTTTTGTTGTTTTTTATGTTGATGTTTTTGTTGTTGGTTGTGGTATTATTATTGTTGTTGTTGTTGTTATTGTTATTGCCTCAACTGGGCAACATCGCGCAGTGTATTGAGCTGAGCTTGTTAACCAAATTCCCATCCACATCGTAACCCAAATTGTTGTCAATTGTTGTTGTCATGACTTCGCTCCAGTGACTGCCACGCCTACTCGTACAGCTACAGCTACTCCAGCTCCCATTAAGCTTAATACCTGCGCGCTGTGCCATTATCTCAGGCGTAGAACTCACGATTATTCGCATTTTTCGCATAGGAATTATTTGCAGGCGAACGCTTTGGCTCGTCCAACGCATAGGATCCTTCATCCTTTTTCCGCATGCGGTACACAATGAACATGACCACAAGTATGGCACACAGTAGGCCCACAACGGCGCCACCAATGACAGCTACAAGAAAGCGTACAAGTATATCGATTAGTAAGTATATATTGATAACCTGACCTCAACTTACCAGCCAAAATGCCGGGCTGCGCAAAGAAACTTGTCGTGCGATCCTCCTCGCTCATGATGACAACCTCACTGCTTCCACCAGGTCTGTGATCAGCGATCTTCGTATCTGTTGGCTGGCTGTTGATGTTGTTATTGGGATCCAATTCGTGGATGTTGGTGCTGACGCTGCCACCCGCTGTAATTAATGTTTCAAATGTTTTGTTCACTTTAGTTATATGACAGAGTCGGTAGATGTGAAAGACGTGCAACAAAACACAAAGATATTACGTATACGCATAGAACCAGTGTCCATTGTTGTGTATGAATGTGTGAGAGTGTGTGTGAATATGTGTGTTAATGATACGATGAGTGTGAGTGTGTAATATTTACATGAGTTTTGGGTGCTGCTACTAACTATGCTGTTAGTTGGTTAAACTTCTTTTAACTACTTCAATTCAACAAATTTGACAATTTCTATTATTTCAGTTTGTAACTTATTTAGCGCCTAATGAGCAAATTCCCCAAAAATTGTCCTTCTTCTTCTTTTACTTCTTGTTCTTGCCATAATGAAAAAACTTTTGTCACAAAATTTTCGTTTGTTGTGTGGAGGGGAAAAGAGAGCCACAAACCAAGTTTGGTTTTGTATTTTTTTTGTTGTACTCCACACATTTGCAGCTCATTCTATCAAGCGAAGCGAAGCGAAGTGAACTTTGTGTTGACCCACTTGGCAGATTTTGACTCAAATTTGCATATTTGACCTCAACTTTTCCACTGTACTGTGCGTGCCATTGTAGCATTTTCAACTTTTCGAGCTCGTAAACACATGACTAAAGAAATTTAATGCCAATTAGCAAACAAACAAATGATTTTTAATTAATTTAATTGCCACACCGTTGCAACTGGCTAAGGGACTCCAGACCACCCATGGAGTTTGTCGGCTTTTGTACTCGTTTCCACTACTGTTCCTTCACTTATTTCAGGAAATTGTTGATATAAGCTTAAGACAAACATATTGCTTACTTAGTCCTTGTTCGCTCTTTATTGCTGCTCAACGTCAATATACAAGCAATTGTGCAAATATGCTAAGGCAAACATGTGAACGAGGGTTACTCAAAGGCTAATTTAACTTAATGAACTAAAATTGAGCTAAGTCTCAAGTTTAATACTACTACTAATAAAACTACCCTCGCACAGCGTGTGTGTGATTCTCCTGTTTACTTGGCTGCTTCACCGCCCCTCATTCAAGTCAAATTTGGCATATTAATTAGGACCAACAATGCCTGTGGCATTTGTTTTGAACTGAGACCGAAATAGATTCAATAGATACCGAGTGTGTATTTACGCGAAACAATCAGTTTCAAGTGCTCTGCACAAATACGTTTACAATGGAAGCACTCATAAAATGGGCGTGGCCATTTACGTTTGCTTTAAAGCAGGCAACGCAAGGTTTGCTCAGGTCAAAAGTAGAAGTTGAAAGCGTCTTTAGCTGTGCTTTAGTTTCCATCTGATTGCTAAAACCCACTTAAAGTGTAACTGTGACACTTGCTGGGTGTGTGTAAATGATATGCCCGCAATATCGATAGGGGTGTGGCCAAGGGCTCTATAAAATGGTGACTCTCAAAGTCAAGTCACATATGCACAAAGGCACTAAGCGTCAACGCGTCGTATGAGCAACAAACAATGTGACGATAGAGGCGTCAGCCGGAGCACGGGAGAAAAAGAGATGACGGCGTAGTAAGTAAAGGAGATGGGGCTAGTAGATCGGTCGGTTGCTTTGCCAACGCCAGAACTCGGTGATTTTTCATGTGAAGTGCGCCGTGAAGTGTATTCCACTCGATGCCAGCGTCAAATCAGTGCAAAGCTTAGTGAATTTTTCCACAAGCTTGGAGAAACAGTTCAGATACTAAATCTGCTGTGTGTGTGCGTGGGTGTTTGTGTGTATTGTTGTGTGTTAATGGAACTTTTCTTCGTTTTAGCCCCGCAGCTAAACATCTGGGTAAATTGCAAACCTTGTTCAAAGGCTCTAAAGCCAACGAAATGGCATCACTTGATTGAGTGGGTTTTTCTCTACATTTTCCAGCCAACAAAATGAAACGATTGTTCATTCGTTGGTTTGTTTGTTTGTTTGCTGACTTATCAGCTTAAATGACAGCAATCGCCATTAATTAATCCCAATTTCAAACTTCTTAAACCAGCCAAACTAAACGAAGAAATTTCTACTTAAAGCTTTACTAAAAGTTATTGTTTACTTTGTAATGATATGCTTAAAGAGAGCATGAGTGATGTAAATGATTTGAGTGATGAAAGATTCTGGTGTGAATGATAAATGTGAAAAGTTTCGTTAAAGTTAAAGCTGAAAATTGTAACTTTTTTAATTTCTTTGTATTGTGTGGATTATTCTTTGTTGTGGGTAAAAGTTTTAATTGTGTGTTAGGAAAGTTGACCCGCGACAATTATTCAGCCATGGTTAAAACACGCAGAGACAAACAGTGAGTAAGAGCGTGAGAGAGACAAAGTGTGTGAGACAGACAGAGACAGAGAGATCGCTGGAGCCGTGACGTTTTCGACGTTGCGCCTAAATCTGAATCTAAACTGAACTAAACTTGTACATAATAATAATAATTGTCAATAAAATGAAAGCACTTAATATACGATTTGCAATATCCGTAAATCTAATCCATTGTCCAATTCAATAATACTTTGTAAAACTAATTAAACTACTTAAATTATAAAAATAGCTGTATGTAAGCAAAAAGAATCAATTGTCCAGTCTCAATTGGCAACAATTCAAATTTTATGGCCCAAAAGCCTCAATAAATGCAATTAAACTGTCATTGTTGCCATGGACTGGAAAATTGATAAAAAAGTAAGCCAGTAAAACCAAATTTTCCTTGGGAGAAGCCCGAAAATAAAACCGAAAATACACTGTCAGAAAATGAGCAATCTTCAAATTCACAAATATTTTTGGAGTTTCAATTTTAGTGCATATTTTTTCTGTCAGTGTAGTTTGACAGGAAGTTACAGAAAGCATGCGAAAGTTAACATAAAATATAACGAAAAACTTTAAGCAGAAATGTGCAAAATAGTGGAAAAAAGAGACACAAAAGCAGATAGCAAACAAGATAACATAAAGATAGACAAATAGAAAAGAAAAGCAACGCAACACAAACAATAATATAGATAAACATATGGAATAAATAAGAATAAGAATAAATACAAATGAAAACAAAGAAAACCACTGACATCCGCCGGCTGAATGCGTCATATCCTTGTTGTCACTAATCTCAGTGTAGAGCTCATCATCACCTTCCTCAATGTCTTCTTCTTTATCACTGTTGCTACTATCATCTTCATGCTTGGTATCAAGGGTGTTAACAGTTTCTTTGATTTCAGGATCGGTTATGGCTGGTCCAATCAACTGATCATCTTCATCTTCCACATCATCATCGTCATCGTCTTCATCGTCATCACCGTCGCCATCGCCAGTGCCATCTCCGCTGCCTTGCAGCTTTTCTTCCAGATCGAGATCATAGTCTTCTTCTGGCTCTGGCAATTCGGGTGTGCGTTGTGTGGTTGTGGTATGATTGAATTTGGCCGTGTTCTCATCATTGGATGTACGGACATTGTATGAAGGAGTGGAGCTGCTGGTGCTACTTTGTGTGGTGCTTGTTGTTGGGGGAAGGGTTGAGGTTGATGTTGAGGTGGTCGTGGTGGTGGTGGTGGAGGTGGTGCTGCTGCTGCTAGTGTTCGTTGTATTTGTTGTTTGTGTTGTTGGTATATGAGCTGCTGGATATAAAGATGTGGTTGTTGTTGTGTTTGAATATTGAGTATTAATAGTATTGATGTGGTCGGTTTTGCTGTCGTAGGTATTCTCGAAGTCTTTTATATTATTATGATTATTTTTACTTATATTTAAAATTGGAGTGGTAAAGGTAATTGTTTGGTCTGAAATGGGCGCTATGGTTGTGGTTGAAATTGAGGTGAAGATTGTTGTGTTTTTTAATGTGATTGTTATTGTTGTTTCTGTTGTAGTTGTGGGTTCATTATAAGAATTAGAAGAAACGTTGGCATTGTCTAAAGTTGTAGTTAGACTAGCTTGATCATTACCGATTGTGCTGATGTCACTACCACTGCTGATGATGCCGTTGTTGTTCTGGTTGTTGTTGTTGATGTTGATATTATGATTATTGTTGGCGTTGGTGCTACTACCAATGATGGTGCCACTATTCGCTTGATGATTATTATTATTGATATTATTATTGATATTATTATTATTGTTCTTGTTGATGTCGATTTGATTATGATGGTTGACTCTACTCGAGATGAGGTCGTTGTTGTTGTCGTTCGTATTATGCTTACTGTTTGTGTGGCCAACGGTTTGCACTCGCGTATTGTGCGAGCTCTGTCGATTATCGGTTACGGCGTCCTCGTCATCAGGTCCAAAACCAGAGCCAGAATAGTCCTGATCCTTATCTAGATCATCGTGTATCTGCAAAAGAAGAGTAAAATAACGAGTTAGAAATGTGTTAAGGTTAAAAGTTTTACAAGTACACCAAGCTTTTATACAAAACAAAGCAAAGTTAAGAACTCTCTCGGTCTTTTGTCGCTATTCAAAAAGCAGTGAAAAACTGTTGCCTACTTTTGTGCGCAACAAATGTCAACGATTTGCATTGAAAATTATGCGACTTTCATGTCCTTGACAGCAGCCAGCACAATAGCCTGCCAAAGAAAGACACAGTGAGAGGGAGACAGAGGAAGAAAGAGTGGGAGCCATGTAGGCATGTTTGGGGCGTGGCATAAAGGCATCTCTTGTGGGACACATTTATATGGCCATTGTCTGAGGACAAGCTACAGCGGTTGACTATTGCGAGTGTGGTTTTCATGCTTTCAATGCGGTTATTGCGGTTTATTTGGGCAACAAACACAGCACTCACAAATACACAAACACACACTGTCATACAAAACACACTGTGACCAATGATAATTGTCATGGCGACAAAAGGGAATGCCACAGTTGTTGTCCCTGCCGTCGCCGCTTGTTTATTTACTTTAATTTTGTCGCCGTTTGCTTTACGCTATAAAAACGGGCACAAGACAAAAGACGAGTCAACCAAGGGTTTGGGCAATAGACGAGAGAGTGGGGCAAGAGTAGCTAGGAGACAGTAGCCAAAAGCAACTTAATTGAATTTGTTCACGCGTTATGAAATGTCAACATGTTTACGTTTATTTTTATACTTATGAGGTTGAGTAACACTTGTGGCACCCCTCAACCCACTAGAGCAACTAACAAGCTACCCTCGCATACTTATTAGCCATTAGTTGCAGCTGCTTGACTTCAAAATGGACTTTATCTACCTTCCGTACAGACAAACACGTCTTAAAGTAGATAAACATTGAGGAAACTTGTTCAAAGTTTTTCCACCTGACAGCAGATGAAAGTGAAGTGTTGACCTTTAACCCAGAACATGACTCAACAACATCATCACCATCATAATCATCATAATCAAAATGAACATTATTACATTTCCACGTGTAAACAAATTGAAAGCATTTGCTTCGTTAATGATGCCTTTGCTCGCAATTGGCTTACACTCTGCAGTGTGAGTGGACTGTAAACTGGAATTCCTGCTTTGTACCCAATTTCTGAGAAAAAGCACACTTTTCCCTCAAGTTTATTCCGAAATTTTCCATTTAAATCCCTTGTATTTGACTTAGACAGACACATGTGCAGCAACAATCAAAAATAAAGCTTTAAAGCGGAAGAACTCAAGTCGTCAGTACTTCACTTCAATACAAATCTCGCTTCAAACCGATAAAATTGCGGATTTATTATCAGAGAATTCTGTATAAAATCAGCAGTGCAAACTTCCTTTGTTGTGCCATAAAACAGATATAATTAAATTGGCAAAAATAGAATATCGCCCACATCATTTGCAAATTTCATAATTGGAAATGTTCAGTGAGCAGAAAATATATTTTGAAACTAATGCAAATAACATGTTATTTCGAGCGTTAATTGAATGCATTTCAATCTGTATGCAATCTGTATGTTTACTCTCGTATTATATTCAAAAATGGTTTATTCTCTCTGAAAATAAATTGATTTGCTTTGTAGAGCACGGAGTACATTAAAAAGTACTTTAATGCGATGCATATACCAATTTGGGGACATAATTCAGTTTTGTGTGTCTTCCTAGTTAAGTAGCTGTATTTTAAGTCAGCTCTCCACGAATCTCATTAATAAAACATTGTGTTCAGGCCAATTTACCTTAGATTAAAAGGAGGAGACTGAGACGAACTGAGAGAGACGGAACATTTAATTAAATGTACTTTATTTTTGGCAACCCAGTCAAGCGCCAAAGCACATGTATTGTAATTTGTTTTGGACACACACTTGACGCACAATCCAAACACACACACACACACTCCTACACAGAAGCAAAACTCACACACACACTTTTCTTAAATTGAAAGCACACAAGCCGGCGGCTTTGGCAATCTAAAAACAACAACCACAAAAATACAAAAAATATAATAACAACAAGATGTAACTGTATAGTATCGACTAGCATATATCCGTTCCTTAAAAGTATTTCCATATTTTAACATTAAATTTCAAAAGTATACAAAGTATTGCATACTTTTAGGTGCCTCAAATAAATGCTTCACATGTCTTGATTTTACTCAGTATCTTATCGATCAGATACTCTTACTACACGTCTAACGGGTATCAAATTTGCACGTTTCACTCAATGATAGCGAAAATTTGTTACGAGTTTTGTGTAATTTTCGCTGCTGCTCATGTTGTTATTGTTGCTGTACACATTTGTTGCTAAATTTAATTAAAATGTTTTGCATTTCAAAAAAGAAAAAAATCAAAATGAAAGAAACAGAAAAAAAAAACGAAATGTATTATTGCGTAACACTGCGGGCCACAATTTTATGGCCCTCATAAATTGTATGTATGCCAACAACATACTGTGCTGCGTTTTGGACAATTCTATGTACAAGACATTTGGTCAAAAGTGGCTCATAAAGCATAACTGAATGCTAGCCACAATGGGTTTTCCACAGTTTTTCCACTTTTGCTGTTTTCCCAGTATGCGCAGTTTATTTAAAATGTTTTTTCAAATGCCATTTGTAGCACCTTCATATGCTCGCGGCTTTTCCCCGCATTCCTCATGCCTTTTTTGTGTCGCTTGATTTATGCAGCAATTAACGAAAAACTGGAAGCGGGGTACTGGAGGTCTGCAGAGGACTTGAGCTGCTTTTGATTCTCAGGAGTTAAGCTGTTGCGCTCACGTTGTACGTTGCAACTTAAATTGGTCTGTGTGGCCCGTTTCCAGTTGCCAGTTGCCACAGTTGTTGCTGCTCGTTTGGGGCACATTTGTTGCCTACTTTTCAGCGTTTGTAGTTTGGCCCCCTTGAATATAAGTTCATTGGCGTTGGCCAAGTTACCAAATTGCACTTTCATAGTTGCGGTTACGCTTACTTAGAGACGTCGGCATTTTACGGCCATGGCACTTGGCTCTTGCCTGACAGCCTGACTGCCCGCTTGGCCTCATTAAACGTGGCCCAAAAACTTGAACGATCGATAAACGGTGTAGGGGTATATGGGTGTGTGTGTTTGGGGACTGCAACTGTGAGGCGGCGTTGGCGGTTGCAACTCTGAATTTTATGCAACAAAATTGCTTTGTTAATAAAACATGAGCAGCAACTGATGCTGCAATAAATGGGTCATGCATGAATTTAAATGATGTCATTTGAAAACGTTACGTTAAGTTACGTTCCCGTTGCGCGTTGTTGCTCCACGTGCAACAGGAGTGGCAATTTCGGAGTCAGCAGCTGCTACTTCTGCTGCTCTTTCCTTTCAGTCCGTTCAATGGCGCTGACTTTAATATTTTTCGCATTAAATTTGCATTTGCAGCAGCAGCAGTAGCAAAGAGCAGTAGAAGCACTTGCAACAGATGCAGTAGCTATTTTTACTGCTCCTCCACGTGGCGTATGCTCGACACCATTTGTGATATATGGTAAAAGTAGCGCAAGAATGAAATATGTAAATTCTAACAAGCATACGAACATTCCTGAAAACTTAATACCCAAGAAGCAAAACCGTTTAAGCACTGAAAGTACTTATTTAACCATATTTGACAAGTTTTCGAAAATTTGAAATTTAATTTTAACTTGTATCCTGTTAAAGTTTTGTGAAGTCAAGCGCAGCAAACAAAAATTGAATAAGAAAGGCTACAGTTGAATGAGCCGACTGTCAAAGACCCCGTACTCCTGATTATGTGAAAATTGATGCAAAATTTGAATTTTGGATTTGAGATCTACTGAAAGTTCTGTTCGCCTGGTATTACAGCTGGAATATGCAAATTCCCAGTTGAATTCTCAGGCGAAAAGAAATCCACAGTAAGATTCAACAGAATTTACAAGAGCCCAGTTTAAGCAAAATAATTTTGTGCATAGCGAGCAGCTGTTAATTCTGTTTGCTTGGTACTTCTAATAAAATATGTGCAGCTCGTCAGCTCCCTAGATTAGCGATAAGCATCAGAGATCAGCTAAAAGTCAAGATTTTTCTAGCTGATTCACCAGGCGAACAGAATCAGCAGGAAGCGACATTAATGATAAGTTAATGTTAATTCAATGTTAATGTTAATCCAATGTTAATGTTAACTCAATGTTAATGTTAAATCAATGTTAATGTTAATTTAATGTTAATGGTAATTCAATGTTAATGTTAAATCAATGTTAATGTTAATTTAATGTTAATGGTAATTCAATGTTAATGTTAACTCAATGTTAATGTTAACTCAATGTTAATGTTAACTCAATGTTAATGTTAACTCAATGTTAATGTTATCTCAATGTTAATTCAATGTTAATATTAACTCAATGTTAATGTTAAATAAATTTTGCATTGCGACCTGCTGATCTTTCTGTTTGCCTGGTATTTCAGCAAGAATTACTAACGATTTTGGGCACTTCAGATCGTTGCGGTTCAGGAAAAAAAAAATTCGCGGAAGGCCAAAATCGAAGATTTCTTTGTGTGAAACACCAGGCGATCAGAATCAGCAGCCAGCGACAGACTGTAATTTAATTTCAATTACAGAGAGTAGAAAGCAGGAGCATACGTAAACAGTAAACAGAGAGTGCTCCTTGTTAGCGCCACAGATGACAGCGAACAAACACACAAACAGCGGGCAGAGATCTCTGAGCGCAATTAGCGCAGAGAGTGGGAGCCGGCTTAAGCTAGTTAATAACTTGTGAATTATTTTGTAGCAACGCTAACAATTATAAATTATTTAGTCAATTTGATTAAAACTTGCAATTTGAGTATATTTCTCGTTGTCAGACAGACAGACGTTGCTATATCGACTCGGCTGTTGATGCTGATCAAGAATATATATACTTTATGAGGTAGGCCACACCTCCTTCTGCCATTTCGCTTCTGACAAACTTAATAGACCCATCTACTCTTTTTTAGAGTACGGGGTTAAAAAGAAACCGAAATGCGAAGCAGGATAAATTCTTTGCCTTAATGAAAATAATAAAAACTGAAAAGAAACAAGATGGAAAGAACTGAAACAAAGGCAGGCAAAAGGAGAGGAAAATAGGCAACAACCTTCAAGCATAGTATAATGAGCGCCAAATTGTGTCAGCTGAGTGATGTACAGCATTGCAGTACTGTGCACGGCCTTGTGGCACGTGGGTGCGTTGGGACGGTGTGTGCAAGGGGCACCTGCCTCATGCATAAACAACAAGTTGCATTGCAGCAAATGTGCAACAATAGGGTATCACGAAGTGGTCTACTCGAAACGATAATTGTAAACTAGAAAATGTATCTTAAAGAAGAAAACTACCAAAGAATGCTGCTTACAAGACTAAAAGTTTGGCAAGAAAAATGTCTATACTTTTAGCTAGTTATAAGCTAGGGTTAGCTTATTTTAAACTTGTTGAAGGAAAAGTTGGCAAACTTCAATGAAGTAGTTTATGTTTCTTAACACTATTTGCACTAAGTTTTTTTAATTTAAATATAGGACATAAAGGAGATTTAACATTAAACGTTTTATAGGGTATTTATTTAGTTGGTGTCGCCAAGCTTTGCAGTTGTTCATTCCCTTTGCGATTGCTTTCTGCTTGTTTCGGTTTACTTTGGCGTTTCGTTGCTTCAGGCAAACATCACAGAGCACTTGTCGAGAACTTTGCTTCCTTTTGTGTCCCCTTTTGGGGCGAGTTTCTGTGCTGCATAATTAATACATGCAAAATTCAATTTCAAGCATGCTCATTTTTGTTTGTCTCATAAATTGACACACAGATGGCCACAAATAGAAATTCGTAACTCAAGAGACGTGTGTCTTAACTTTGGACCATAAACAGATTTACAAATGTATTAGAATTAGAAATGATTCCATTTCAACTAGTTCTGTTCTAAGCAAAGAGGTTTGCTTCGTCTCTTCGTTTTTTCTGCAGATCCTTTTGTAATAAGTTTACGCATGAAAATGTTGTGTCAAAGTTTGTCGGTAAAAGTTTTTGCTGTCAGTTTTGGGTTGCAAGTTGTGTGAGTTGTGAGTTGTTTTCAAACAAGTGAATTGTCGCTTGTTGCAACATTTCGCAGTTTGTTTGTACAACTCGCATGTATTTGCAGCACTCACATATTCAGTTAAACAACATTAACAACTAGAACAACACAATTTCAGTTGTTTGTTTCTCATGTCCAAGTGGTCGGTTGTTGCAGGAAATGCTTTTTGCTTGCAAAAAGTTTTCTGCATTCTATGCAGCTTTGAAAATGCGGTCAGTGTTCGGGATTCAAAAGTAGATGCTAGCCGCAATCCAACTGTGTGTTGAAACCTTTCGAATTTGGCATTTACTGCATTGGGCAGTTCAATTATACCCAAGGACAGCTGGCCATCAAATTCTAATTTATTTACATGCATTTTGCCATTTTTGCAACGCAGGAGTTTAGTTTCCTCGTGTTGTTATTGTTGTTGCTACAGCTGCATCCCATTTGTGGCAAGAATACTCAGTGAGCTTATTTGCTCAACGAAATTGCGTTTTTGCACATTTCTCTGTGCTTCGACTGCTTCACAGTTCAGTTCAGTTCAGTTGTTGGCCCAGTTTACATTTCTTTTGGTTTTGCTTTTGCTTTTGCTGGCCCTTTTTTCTGGTCCCTTTTGTCCTTTTTTCCTGTTCATATTGCCCATTTACATTTAGATTGAGGCGTAATGCAATCAAATGACCAGAAAGAATATCATATTGGTATGTATGTATATCTAAATCTATATACAAATATATGTATATACCAATCCCAAAGGTTTTTTTTTTGGTTTGCCTCATTTGGCTTACATTAAATTTGCATTATCTGTGTCCCATTCACATCCGCTACACTTCCTATGTCCTTGCTCTCGATAAATAATTGCTTTTTAAATGTGCACAGTAAATTGAAAAAGTTTTTAGCCAAGTTTTATGGCCAGAGAA
The DNA here is from genome assembly GCA_035046005.1 of Drosophila acutilabella. Classification (NCBI taxonomy): domain Eukaryota; kingdom Metazoa; phylum Arthropoda; class Insecta; order Diptera; family Drosophilidae; genus Drosophila; species Drosophila acutilabella. The sequence continues at coordinate 4,172,008 of JAWNOK010000024.1, read as the reverse complement.
ATACACCTAAATATCAATTGCATGTTATACAAGTCCACTGGCTTTTCATTTGGTCCACAACTATGGAAAACTTTACTCTTACTTTTCCTGCTTCACTCGCGATAACAATATGCATTCAAGAAACTGTCCAAGTATGTGTGCCCCCTGTTGTGGCAAGTTCTGTTATTGCCGTGGCCTTGCAGCTACAATAGTTTGTGGCTTAGTTCCAAGCGAACAGTTTGCAACTTGTTATACCCTGTACTTAAACGATAAGTAAGTGACATTTATTTACACTGTCAAGCAGCTGCAGCGTGTGTGCTGCACTGTGATTTATTGTGGGTAAAGTGGAGAATTTCCATTACCAGTAAGCTACTTTTCGCAGTTAGTTCTACTCAAGAGATCGCTGCAAGCATCCTAAAATTGTGTACAGAAATCTATCGCAAAATGTTTATAAATATTTAAAGTAGATAGATTTAAAGCTGAATGAGTTTATGTTTGTTAAAGGATATATTTGCATTTCAGTCCTAATAAATTCAGTATTTCTACAGTTCTTGACTGTGTTTCTTGCAGTTTGCTTCAAGCTAACAGTGTCATTCATAAGTATCTGCCACAGTATTTGTAGTTGTAGTTGCGGCTGTGCTTGTTGTTTTCATGCTAGTTGTTTTGCCATTGTGTTGCTGGCATAATTTGGCACTTAATTGACAGCCTTTGCCTCTGCATTTGCATTGCTGCTCTGCTTTCCTCCTCGGCACCTTTTTCTCCTTCGGGTAAGAACATTTATCAAGCTCATAGTGCCTGTCAGCGCACAGAATTCAACGCGCTTTTCATACTCCATTCCATTCCCAGTTCTCAGTTACGCTTCCATTTTAATTTCTGTCTTTGTTTTATATTTTGTACATGAATAATATGAAATTTCTGTCTTTCTTCTTTAAAAAATTAAACACACACCATTGCATAATGTAAATACATACATAAACTGCTTTTTTTTGGCATGCATGTCAACCGAAAAACGGAAATACGCAAATTTGCGCATGCGATGCGCTATTTTGTTGCTGAAATTTTATCACGTGCAGCAGCGTTGGCTTATAGCTGATGAGCTTCAAGCCTTGATTTATTTCAACTGCTTTCTGTTCGTCTCTTTCTCTTCGTATCCCTCATTTTATCTTTGTCCAACTGTTGGATTTGTGAGATTTTAGCAATACTGCGGATTTAATCGCTTGCTTTAAGCTTTTAATGCGCTTTTCGTGTTGCCCCACGTAATTTCGACCAACGCGCGTATTTGACACAAAATTTGTTGTCTTCGTAACTCCCTCCAGTCACAACCCCAACTTCATGCCCTCCCAAAAACCCCCAACCGTCACCTAGCCTACTACACCCAAAAAAAATTGCCAACGCAGCACCATTAACTTCATCATCATTAGCATCATGATGAGCTAGCTGCTTTGCTGGTGAAACAGAAAATCAATAACCGCACCCAAGGCAGCAGTCGTAATTCCTTTTTTTTCTTCTTTTTTTTTTTTGCACACTGTGACTATTACCACCGCAGCTCTCTCACTTCATTTCTCTCTCTGTCTCTTGCAATCCACTGCTAACAAAGTGATTGCCCGTTGCCTTATTTTTTATGCGTCGCACTGAGAATTAGGAAAACAGCAATTTATGAGCGCAAATTACGGGTAAAAGCTTCACAGCTCAGACTAAACTGGGCTGCAAACAATATCTCAAACTCGTACTTTATCTCATGCTCCACACAAACATCCACGGTTTGTATGGGCCGCCTAAAAGTATGCCACATGCCTGATTGCAGCAGTCAAAGCAGAAAATGCACTTTATGCTTCGCTTCAACTTCCTTAACTTGGCGCTAATTGTGGCAACAGCTGCCAGCTTGCAACTTATGGCATAATTAATCCTCTTCAAGGGGTAAAGTGCTTTTCAGCCTGTAAACCACAAAATATTAACTACAGGATTAGGCCTTGAGGCCTTTGATGGCTCTCCATTTTTGCCTTTTCGTTGTGCTAATCAAAAATAATTAAAGGCGTCAAAGTTTGCGGCCAAAGAGTGAATCGATAAATCTTGAAATAGAGTGAGGTTAAGTACAGCTTAGTCGGTTGCTTAGCAATTTTCAGGTTTGCAATTTACAAATTACCTTGCACTGTGGGAGCCAGGAGCGAGGAGCGTTGTAAGAGTTGGGGGACAAGCTTTCAACACTTTGCAGCTAATAAGATAGCATTTTTTATTACACTTTTTGTTTCTCTATGTTGATGACTTAAGCTTAGCGATAAACTTGCCAAGCTTATGGGTGTGGCAAGAATGTTAGTCAGTTGCTGTCGCTGCTGCTGCTGCTGCTGCTCTTGCTACTGCTGTTGTTTGCATTTTAATTGCGACACCAGAGATGCGACTTAATGTGCGCTGCAGCTACAAATGCACTAAAAGGCTGCTAAAGACAAATACTGGGAGAGATGAGCGGGGGGATAAGCTTGTGTGTGTTTGTTGTATTTAAGCTTTAGTTACTCCTCTTTCATGGCACGTCATTAAAATTTTTATACTTTGCTCGCTATGGTGACAATGTGCAAGGGGCGTGGCTTTTGCCCGCTGCTCAGTCAATTGCAAAAAACGCTTAGAAATGTGGCACTAAGCTGCTTTCGCTGACTGCCAGATGAGCTGTAAATAATTGCAGCGCAAAGCTGATTGCTATGAAACCCGCAACGCTCAACGCACACAAATTTAACTACATGTGAAATTCCACAGTTTTGTTAGTTTGGTTGCAACTTTTACTGCAGTTTGGCCATGAAATTTAATTATTTCTATAGCAAGTAAAGTTTATGCATTTCCTTTAAGAGTTTCCATTTTCATAATCCAATCCAAGCATAATGATTATTAGTCGCAGCGAATATTGAAGCGGCAATTTCTGGTTTCACAATGAACCAATTCAAATATGCATAATTAATATTGAAATTCATATTGATGAATATAATTCTCGTTTATTTCACACACGTATACCACCACACACACACACATAATTTATTCAAGCAAATATTTTGACAGCGCATTGTTTGACTGATGAATGTGAACCGCATTGTTGTGGCAGCAATGCTTATGTGCATGTTTGTGTGTAGGTGCGTGTGTGTACTGTGAAAGCCAAAATAAATGGTGCTATATTCAACGTTAGCTCTCTGTGGTTGCAGCATTCAAATGGAATGCCCAAATGCAATTGGGATGAGTATGAAGTAGGTGTATGCCCCATGCAATCAACGCTCAGTGCACGTATGCAACAAATGTAATTAACTTTCAAAGCCATTGCAACGTTTTGTGGCATGTTGCAGCTGGGCGCACTGTCCTGAATTATTCATGCCATTAAGACAAGTTGCTTGACCCAGCAACAACTGGAACTGAAACTGAAACAGAAGCAAAAGCAGAAACAGACATTCTGTCTTAAAGAAGCAAAATGGCAGCAGGTTCAACAAACTGCGTCACGTTGAGCCTAAAAGCATGCAACGTTCTCAAGTGTGCGGTCACAAGTTGAGGCAACAGACGGTGACGACAACGCAGACGAAGACGATGACGCTGACAAACGACAAATGCCAGTTAAAAAAGGAAAGAAATAAGTACAACACGAAGCCAGAGAAATTGTCGTCAAGGGAAAGGAAGTGCGTCCCAGTAGCAACCACAAACACACACACAGAGCCAGCTGCAGATCCAGGACGAGTGGCACCAACACACCCAAAGCATTGACTAACGACCGGCTGTCCAAACTGTATGCATGAAAAATGCCTAAGACTGCTACTCTGTCCGGCAAGATGCAAGACTAAAACATATCCTATAAACAAATAGCTTCCAAATTGAGTTAACTATTGAAATGTTCTCATTAAAAGTATGTGTTTTTTAAACAGCACTTACCTGTCCGCAATTACCAACAACTTAAGGGTGTGGCTGTAGTAAAAAACACCGCTGGTATTTGAACTTTTAAATAGTTGACAGCGCCACAAGGGCAACAACAACTAAAACATGGAGCAAAGTAGAAACTCAAGCAAACTGCACTCGAGTCGAAGGCAAGTCGAAGTTGTAGTTGAAGCCTCTGTCGAACTCGAAGTGGAAGGAGGAGCTGTCTGTTCTGTTCTTGCCCAGTTTGGAGGATAACTGAAGTTGTGGCTGAAGTAACCTATCTCCTACACACTTCCTTCCCAGAGGAATTACCTGTTTGGCTGAGTGATTCTCTGCCTGTCGATTTGCCCAGATGGCTGCCTTTGGGTAAATTTGCAATTCAAAACGTTGTTGGGCCTTTGAAGTGCATCTGCAATTTGAGTTTTGGGGCCATTCAAGTGGCTGAGCGCACTGTGCCACAAAACGTTGCACTAATTGAAGTGCCAGTTCTGCCTCAATGCAGGCATTCAACAAGCGTAAACAGTGCTAGGTTTGTTTTTAATTAAGCCACCAGTGAGACGAAGATTCTAGTCTTCTTTAACAAATACCAACGGCTATCTTTATCAAATTCAACGCTAATCGGCCAAAATTTAACAGCCGCATTAAAAAACAGAAAACAAGGAAACGAACGTCTGGCAACAAAAGGCGAGAGGAAATCAATTTTTGTGCGGGATACCCAAAATCAAATTATGGTCTTTGTCTTGAATTTTGTAACACGGAGTTAAGGAATATTTTACAGCACACTTTTGTAGCAACAAATTGTCGTAAAGTTAAGCGAATTTATTGCCATAAATTATGCAGCAGTGGAGTCCCTTAAGGGGACTCCAAACCAGGCCAAAAACAATGCGCATAAAACACAGAAACAGCCAAGCAAAAACAGTCAACGGAAACAACAACAACAGCAGCAATGATAGGATACGCTGAATCGCAAACAAAATGGCGGCAACGACGACAACGATAACAACAAAAACAAAAACAACTTTGACAATGACTTTTCGCTTGACTTCAAAAATGATATGCCCTTCGTTGTTATCGTCGCTGTTGTTGTTGTTGTCGTTGCTGTGTCTTTAATTCAATATACATGCTTGTCGCAACATCTTTTCTTTTCATTCCATTCCCGTAAACAGGGCGTATGCGCAATAAGCCACATACAGAACAGCTGCCAGCAGTCATGACTACATACAGACTTTGAGTAATGAATGCGGAGCAGTAAGCGGTAAGCTGTGGGCGGATTTATGTCAAGTCTAGATCAACATATAACTCGTTTTGGCATTGCAAAATAAAAACACGTCATACCGACATACCCAACTAGCAGCTACCCTGTTAATACAAAACTAACTATAAACCTTTTATTGTTTAACTTCAGGGCATAGAAAAGTCATCAATAAACAAACTGCTGGCAACATATGCTTGCTCTTTGCCATAAACTCACTTCGTTTTTGCTGAGCTGCTTTTGGTTAACATTACAATCACAATAAATTTCAATGTCTATCGAATGTAGAGTGCCCAAACCCTTACACACACACACACACAGTCACACACAAGGGTGTCTGTGTGTGTGACATGCATTATGTATTATGTGCGCTGTCACCAATAAATTCCCATGTAAGCAAGTGATATTGACAGCCCGAGTAGAAGAGCCAGCGACACAGCGTTGAAAATTATATGCACGTACTTAAAAGCAGAAATGCCAACAACAGCACAGGATTTAGTATATACAGAATCCACAGGATTCATTCGCCTGATTCACAGTGTACAGCGGCACCACATTCAGGAGCCCCATTCACACCGTCAATACAAAACAGATGCCCGCTGTTTACATAAACACGTTAGGTCAACACGCAAAGTGTGTACGCGTTTGTGTGCAAGAGTAAATGTATTGTGCAACTACATATGTTTCATACACTGAGAGAAACTGTTGAATGCTCTAAAATAAATATAGAAATATATTTGAAAAATATTATGAAAGGTGTTTCCTAACTTTATAAAAAGTTTAAAATTGACTTACGTACACAAAATGATAAAATTGTTGCATAAAATATATTTTTCTCACTGTGTACTGAACTGAGCCATAGTTCTATGCCAGGCTAATGCGTCTCCTGTGTTTGCCATGTCAATCGATGTTAATTTATTGTCAATGCGCGTTTACCAAATGTGTGGAATGTGTGACACAAATACGAACTGAGCAGCCAGCAAAGCCATTTGTATGCAGCTATATAAGTGTACGTATGTGTGTGTATGTGTGTGGGTATTTGGGTATAATTGTATGTTATGCAAATAGTTGCTGGCATTGCCGAATCACGTGTGCCATGTGCACGTTATTAATCAAGAACGTAACGACAGACGAGAATTGTGCATGCCACATGCCGCATGCCACATGCAACAGAAACAGCAACGGCAACGGCATCTGTGGCAAGAGTTAGAGCAGCGGCAGTAACCGCCTTTGTGCAACATGCTGTCAATGTTGTTGCTGCGGCAACAAATGCAATGCGGCTTATTGCAGCTTTAGCAACAGCAGTAACAGCAGCAGCAGAAATAACAACAACAGCAGCTACAACAATCACAGCAGTAACATGGACAACGTTGGATGAAGGACCATAGCTTGCACCCTGATTATGTTGCAGGTTGACTTTGCAACAGAACTGTGGGGATATTTGCATATTTGCCTAGTTGCAGGCAACAGCAGCCACAGGAAAATCTCATTATCTTGTTGACACGGCTCACAAAAATGGCCAGCAGCCACTTCACCCATCCCTTTCATAGATTTAGTTGCCACAAGTAAAACATGTGTTGAATGTGCCACAGCATCTCTAACTAGAACAATCATAAATCATGTGGCATATGCGTTGATTAACTTAGCTTCTGTTGATTAATATACACAAACAAATACGAATCGCATGACACATTAGGCAAGGCAACCAAAAAATGTATCATAATTTATAAGCAGACGGTGCCACCCACGGGACATGGGACAGCAAATGCCAAAAGACAAAAACAAAGAGAAAGCATTTCGTTGTAAATCATTAATAATTCCACAAAAGTTTATAATGACACTAGCTGAGGACAACAAATGGAACAGCAGCAATTGAAGGGTTTAAAAAAAAAAAGATTGTAAAATGTAATTTAACTTGAAGTTTGTGCAATTTAAAGATTAAAAAATCTTTTTCTGTTAAATTCTATTCCAGCAAAGTTGGACATATTTTCAAATTTATTCATGATATTAAAGATGTTTCGTGCCACAATATTTTTCATATTTTATAGAAGCATAGTGGGTGTGAGTTCTTAGTCTTGAAGGTTGTTTAATCACCAGCAAGCGAGCTGTTTGCTGCTGGGCAATGAAAGCAACTGAGCATATAATAAATTGCATTTGCTAGAACGTAAGTTAGCAATATTAGAGAGAAGAGGGGTAGAGTGGCAGAGGGGATAGGGAGTGAGAGCGACATGAGTAGTGACGTTGGCGTTTGTCAGTTGCATAAAAATGCCAACTCATATGAAGCAGGACATGCCAACTCAGCCAGGACATGCAGCGTCGCAACGGAAATGGCGCAGAAAGAAAACGTTAAAGCGGACAGAGGGGAAATTGGAAAATGCCATAGTGCGAGAATGTTATGTGAAGCAGATAGAGACAGCGAGAGAGAGGGGAGTTAGAGTGAGTGAAAAAAAACTGGACTGACAAACGCTTTGACTACAACTTTCGTCCAGCTCTAAAGTTGGCAACAATTTCAGCAGTTTGGTTCGTCTCCTCTGCTTTTTGGCCCAATCTCAGACGTTGAACAAATAGCTAAATATGCCATACACTCAACTGCTTGTCGGGACTTTGGCTTATGCAAATTCATGTTAAGGCAGGACGCTTAAGACAACAACAACAATGGCATCAACAACATTTGTGTTGATTTAGTAACAGAAGCGTTGCACAACCAAATAGAATACTAAAAAAATTTAACCATCGTGCAACGTGCCCCGCATCGCTGACGGATTGAATTACCCAAAATTCTTCTTCTATGCACACATATATTTAATTATTTCTCTTTTCTTTTTTTTGTGCTCTTTTTGCAAATTTTTGTTTGGACTTTTTGTAGCAAGTTTTATTTGTGTTTAACTTCTTTGAGTTAAGAGCAGACTGAGTAAATAACATTTGGCAAAAACAGGGACAGCAATAGCGACATTGGTAAAATGTTTAATTAAATTTACGCGGGCAATAGAAAGGAAATCGGAAACCGAAAGAGAATTTAATTAAACTTTTTTCCCGCGAAATCAGAGAGAAAGCGGGAAGAGAGGGAGAAAGAGCGGACAAGGGCGAATAACAATGTCAGCGCAACGCATTTTAATTAGTTTTTTTTTCTTCACTGAAGTGTGTGTGGGTGAGCGGGTGTATGTATGTGTGTGTGTGTGTGCTAAAAACAAATCAAAAAGTCTGCGCCAACAATTGATGCAACCGCGGTGTGAGTGTGTGTGTGTGAGTGTTTGATGTGTGTGGTGTGTGTTTGCCATGTATGTCGAGCAGGCGCTGTCAAAAAACTTTCAAACAAATGTCGCTCACATGCCAAACACATACACTCACATACACAGTCACACGCACAACACAAGTGCCAGCCTGTACTCCAACAACAAAAGGTGTGTTCGTTTTTACATTCTTCCTTTTGTAGCATTAACATTTCATGCGCATAAACAAATGAGTTTTCAACGCCAACTTTTGATTATGTAAGCTGCCATTTCAGGCCAAAATGTAAAGATTCTTTTGCTCTTCTACCACCCAAAAAAACAGAAAACAAAAAAAGATGACTTGGCACGGGTATTGCGAGCTCGTTGTAAACTTTGTAAAATGTTAACACAGCAAAAGAACTTTGCATATTTAACAAGCAGCATAAGGATTTGAGAAATCTTTTTGCATATGTTACACATTCCGAATCTAAACAATAACTTTGACTTCCACTACATAGTTCAACACTTTATCTTTTGGCAAAGTTTACGTACAACATTTTAAGTACTCACTGTTTTATTCATAGTTTTTTAAATATTTATTGCTTCCAAAGAGCATCTCGACTTCCGTTCATCGTTTTTCATACACATCATTTAAGCTGGTTTGTTAAAATCGTTAGCAAAAACAGAGTTGGCTCCAATAAAGGTGGCAAAGGAGTCTTAAAAGCTGACCGCATACTTATAAAACAATAAGTTCGCCATAGTTGTATGGTATTTTAATATGCACATACTCATAGCAGTCGCTCAAATATGCAAATGCCATAAAAACAGGAAACAAAACTTAAATAAGCTTAAATAAACTATAACCAATGAACTATTAAACTAATGAACATTTTGAATTTCCTTTGAAGACTAATATAGCTAATGGACTATCTGTAACTATGATTAGGCCATTGATTACATTTATCTCTTTGCTTAGTTTTCTGTTAAGTCAGTTTAATCTATTTGCCGAGCAAACAAGTATTTTATGATGCACGAATTTCTCAATTTAATGAATTTTTGATTGGAAATGTAAATTCAAAATTCAGATTTGATAACGTGAACTTACCCCGCCATGTCCGCCGGAACCGTCAGTGCCATCATCATCGATATAAATTTCATCTCGGTGTGCAGATGTTGAGGAGGACGACGCAGGCGCTAGTCCAGATTTCTGTAAATACGATAAGAGTATAAAAATAAGAAGAAAATAATATAAGAAAACGAAATCAACATATCAAGCATGATGAAAAACTTTTTTAATTTTCACCAAAATGCAAACTTTATTTGCTGTGCGTCTTTCTCGTACGTCTTGTCTTTGTAATATGCAAATATTTTCATTCCATTAATTAAAGAAACGGAAATGAAGAAAATCGTCGGAATTTATTGGAATATTTTAATATTCCGCATTGAATCTATAAACGACTTTGTCGATTTTTCAATTATTTTTATCAATGATTGAAATTCACCGCAAACAATGATTTCCCGCCGAACATAAAACAATTAATTGAGCACAATGCAAATGCAAATGGAACAATTAACATAACTCAGTATAACAAATGCATATTTAATTATGCAACTGAAAAAATCAATAAGTAAATCATATCACAAACAAGGCTGTCAACCAATATACGACTAACAGATACCTTATCTTATCTATGATTATCTCAGTACAATCTTCGCTGTAAAGTGGTCGAACGTGAATTTTATCAGGGGACCAACCTTGCTTTAAATATTAGCCACATTTTATGACAGCATTTTAAACCATTTTTATGCTTGCAGGGTGTAAAATGCTATTAACAGCAGCTGGCTTGCATAATTAATGTACTGCACAGAAAGCAAACACCTCCGGCCAGTGCCCTGTGCAAGCTCATTAGGGTCACGGTTAGCGAGAGAGAGCAGGTTATGAGCCCAAAAAGTGAATTTAACCCAAACATAAACCAATTTTTATAATCTCATTTCTGGCAACTTGAATATTCAACGTGATGCATTGAGGATTAGCCAAAGTCAAAGTTGTGCAGTTAAAACTGAACAGGATAAAAGTCTCCCACTCCTTGGCGCTACCTCTCACCTTTTCTCTGTCTCTGTTTGGTTTCTGCACTTTGACATTGTCATTCATTCAGCTCTCTGCACACAGGTGTGAATAACCGCGCACTCGTTACATGGGGAGTAAAACAGAGCTTACCCGATAGTAATGTGCTCTGTGTTCGCAACTTTTAGCTCCCTAGCTGGATGTTACAAGCTTTCTGCCCAATGGTGGCAGTTACTTCTTGTTTAGTGTACACTTATTTAAAAACCTATTTTACCCTTGGCACAGGGTATTTAAAAAAAAAAAGAAACCCCAGATAAACACTTTATCTTTAGCTTCAACTCGCAGCTTTGTGGTTGCTTGAGTTAAGTTTGAGTTGCCAAGTTTTGCATTTGTGGCAGCTTCCGTGACAGACCCCGACAGACTGACAGACAGATAGACAGCATCTCTTGCATTAATATAAGGGTGTGCACCTTGTTGCATGGCGGCTTTTATAAAGTTTATCACTGCGTGTTTGTGCATGTGTGGGTGTGTGTTTTTGAGTGTTGGCCAAAGTTGAATGTCTTCTAAATGCATTTATCCTGTGTCTTTGACACCATGGCAAACTGCAATCTACATTTATAATAATATTGTGCTGCCGTAATGCACCCACCTATATGGTTAGTTGATTAATGTTTCTACATAAACCCTAAGTACTCCATTAGGCAAATAATACGATACTGAGTAAGCTGCAAATGAAGAACAAAATCAGACAGCTAAAAGTTTCAGACATTGCTCTGTAAAATGTGCATCAAGACCAACAATAGATAAAGTCGTGCAATTTTATGTATTGTATAAAAGTTTAACTGATATTTACACTGAATTTCGAAACGTTTATGCACTGGCACAACGCAGTTTTTTGTTGCAAGACAAAAGCACTCAGCTAACGGAATTTATTTTGAGAGAATTGTCAAACATATTTTGCATATTCCTTTTTGTAAACACTTTGTTACTATATGAATTTTAACGGACAACAATTTGACACAATGGAAACCCTTTTGGGGTTGGAAGTGCACAGCTTGCAGCTACTGTAAAATAAAGCGACACCAATTTCAGACGACAAATGCCAAAAATCAAAAGAGTTTTTCCCCTTTTTCTTTTTAACTGTTGATAAAAACCCTTTGCGCCAACCAAACCCTAGCAATAAATCAATATAAATATTGACAGTTTTACAGTTTATACACGTTGGGCGTGGTCGGGCGCCAATATGTACACAAAAATAATTCTTTTTACCAACTGTCGAACCAACAAATAATATTAATTTGGTAGCCAAGAGCTGTGAAAATATTTTGCATTTTTATTTGCCATTGCCAAATATTTGCGAGCGTTTCTTGTTTTGACTTTTCAAATATGTACAACATTTTTAGATTGTTCAGCAGCAGTTGTAACAATTTTATTTATTGATCCTTATTTATCAACTTTTTTCAATGTTTATAACAAATTGAATGCAGTTCGGGTATTTCAATAAATATTCAATAAATTCATGATGTGCCCATGTGCAACCAATTGAATAAACTATGCATAAAACAGAGAGTATAATTAAGCAACGCTGGCAGATTACAATGATAAGAAATAAAAAAATTTAGTTTAGTTAGTAAAAAGGCTTAATTAACCACAATATACGATTGTGATTTAAATTAATTAAGTAACATTTTAGCATTTCCAGTTGACATTAATTTATATTTAAATGTGTATTTATGGTTCAGCGGACAATTAAATTTAATTTGCATGTTGAAAAGATAAAAATTGGTTTTTAAAAATGTAATTACAGAATTTCAGTTTGAAAGAGATGTGCTATAAAAAGCACAATGCAATTTCAATATATGTATGGAGCAAGTATACGCAGCGTGTACAACAGTCAATGATATTTTTGTTGTCAGCAAACAGAAGACACACAACTTATGAATGAAAGACATCACAACAGATTCAATTTGAATGCCTGTCCTGTTGGAATCAAATTCAGTCAAGCATTTGCCATATGCCAGAGATATATATACATAAATAATGTATAAATACGTCGCCACTTCACAAACTCGTTATACATTTTCATTAGGCGTTCGTTCGTCCGTCGGTTTGTTCAGACTTTCTTATTCCTTTCTCTTTCGCTCTCCCTCATTTCAGCCATTTATTTTCTTCTAGGCACCTCTGTTTTCGGTTGCCTAGCCATGCGTGCGTCTTGGCCATTAAGGTGTCAAGCAGTTTTGTGCGGTATGATGTGTTCTGTGTGCTGGGAGCAACTGTTTTGGCCTTTGGGCTTCGCCAAATAAAACCAAATCAAAACTTATTATGCTAGGCACAAACTCACAAAATACACACGTGTGTGAGTCTCTGTTTGTGTGTGATTGTGTGCGTGGAGGCTGTGTGCCAAATCTGAGGCTGTACCTTATTGATGTGCGTGTGTTTGTGCGTTGGGGAGAAAACTTTTATGTTTATAGTAGCAATAAAAACAACAGGAGCCAAAGAAAAAGGTAAGAAAAAAACCTTGATGGCCATTTTCCGCTCGAATTTGTGCATAAAACTAATTGAACAGCAAAATTATTGCACATCTCGAGGGGCAAATAAACATGTCCTGCCATAACAAGAAAACAACAATAACTAACAGCTTGTTATGCCCTCTAACTCACTGCATGTATGTTAACAATCAGTTGCTAATGAGCGTCAAATATTTAAGCCAAACAATGCAATTAGTTCAAAATTTGGAGAATGCCATGAATGGAAAAAGCACACAGTTGGGAATGGCAGCTAAACGAGAGCGCACTCGTATGTAAATATGACTAAAAGGTAGTCTCTACAGAACTAAGTGTATATGTGTGTGTGTGTGTGTGTCTGTGTGCGTATGTGGCCCTGAGTGTTTGACTGCCAAGACTTGACATAAAGCCAAAGGCGGAAATTTGTTCGCACACATACACAGAACATTGGGGTAACTGGGAGCCACAATAAAAGCTGAATTGACAGTTGGCAGGCTGCAAAACGGCTGAAGAGACAGACTGAAAGATGGGACAATGCAAAAGCCAGAATGACGACGCACAAATGTATGCCACAAATATAAAGCACACACACACACAGATGCTCAGCCGTTAGCTGTGTAACACTGACCTACAGAGTTGCCAGGTGACCATTTTGCATACAATTCAAATGTTTTCTTTGCCTCTTACTTACAGATTAAGTATATGCAGAGTGCGCGCCTAAAAGCAGGCAACGCTTTACGTTTGCTTTTTGCGCCTTTATGCGAATTTAATGTCTGGGAATTTTATCACAACAAATAACAGTACACTCACACTCACACGCACACACAGCCACTATTACCGTAATACTGTAAAAGAGACGCGCTCAAGCGCTAAACGCCTGACAACCGAACACTTTACCAGAATGTTTCAAACTGACGGAGCCGCTATCTTTTAGCCGTCTGCGAAAGCCAACCAAATGGCAACCAAGCTGAAAGAGAGCGCCGAATGTTATGATAAAAACATGAGTGTGTGTGTATGTATAAATACACACGCATGCAGAAGAGCAGAGATATAAGCTAGAGTCCCAAAAATGCTTTTGGTCCAGTGGAGGTGAAACAGGCGTGCAAATTGGGTCGGTGCGTGTCTCAAGTTCGTTGTTCCTGTTTTCTCGGAAGCTGCAAACTTTTCGCTCTCTGCGCATGTTAAGCCAACAAAGCTCAGCTTACATTTCCAGCAAAGACACCAACCAGGACTGCTAACATAACAGGATACCTTTGACTAACAGTGAAGCAGTTAGCCAAGACAGATACCAAGCAGTCGTCAAGAGACAGGTGTCGCTTTGCTAACTGTTATTCAACAGACATGACAACTGTTAACTTACCAGAGCAATATAACAGTCATTATGTGTTGGCGCTAAAAAATGTTAGTATAGCTCCCACACAACAGATGGCGCTTAGCTGCTAACAGCACTCTAACATAGAGCAGAACATTTTTAAGATAAATTATAATTCAAATGTTAAACACATTTAACAAATTGTAGTTAATGCACACAAATTACGAGTTCAAAGAGAAGAAAAATGTTTATTTGTTGCGAAAATAACAAAAGCCAATTGGATAAAAAGTTGCCGCTCGTTGCCATCTCATTTCCGTTTATTCAGCACGGCTGTCGCACAACGCAGAATGAATTACAAGTGTCCATCTTCATAAAACAAGGCAACGGAAGGTGCTTGTCAAAAGGACAGACAGGGACGCCAGGACAATTTCTGGACACGGGCTTGGACTCTGCGCTTGGCTTTTCCTATTAGTTTCGTTTAATTTGGCCATAAATTACATTTTGCCATCTACTTAATACTTTTAATGATTTTCCGCGGGATGTCGTTGTATTTTTCTGATTTTTCTTTGCTGCCAGTATTGCCTACTGCCTTGTTTTTTACATTTTTTTAAACTTTGTCACTGCCTGAATATATGTTATGAGAAGTGTGATGTTGACAGGTGCGTGGCACTTGGCAACAAAAAGAAAACACAGTAAAAAAAACGTAACATCTTAAGGTTAAGCAGCTTTAATGAGCTTTTGAAAGCTGCAAATGCCTGTGGCAAACTTAAAGTTCACTTAATTGTAATTATTATGGTAATTCCCAGAGGACACAAGCACACACACACATATTTCGCGGTGCCAGCAACATTTGCCTAAAGCCAAGTAATAAAAATAAATTATTTCATCTAATTAGCAGCTAGAGAGACGCTGACAGACGACTCTGAAATAGAGCAAAACAAAAGACGAACAGGGTCCTTGATAAATGCACAATACTCACGACGTATGCCAAGGACTTTAACAAAAAGAACAAGAGAGAGAGGAAGAGAAAGGGAGCAAAAGAGTGAGATAGCCAACCAAAAAAAGGGAAAGTAGAGCCTCTATATGACTCTTTCCAAGATATATGACCATTGGTCGAGTGCATTTAACTGTTCTGGTTCTGTCTCGACGGTATAAATCAATTTTAATTGCTGTGCAGCAATGTGCAAAGTGGCTAAAATAAAATTGCAAAGAGCTGAAAATTTGCACAGAGCCGAAACCAGGAAGTAGGATGCGGTCAAAGACTATGATAGAGATACGGTACGAAGCTAAACTAAAACTGAACATCGTGTGCAGATCATAAAACTCTATGCTGTGTGCATCAGTGTTCAAAGTCCCGACTGTCTAATGTGCCAGCCAATGCCAGTTATCAAACAAAGCAAAATTAATGAGACAAAATTGAATTGGCCAAAATGTTTGGGGTCAAAATTCAATCAACGCTTCGTATTTTCATAAATTCTGCATAAATTTCAAGCCCAAATATGGCAACCTGCAATGGCAATTTCATGGCGAATATTGGCTGAAAACTAATTTGCAATAAATGGAAATTGGACAAATACAGACAGAGTCTCATAAATAGATAACTAGCTCTTTACACCATGGCACAAAGCTTCTCCTTCTCTACGCCATGTTTTCTGGTAAATTGCTCGCTTGAGTAACTATTATATATTATTAAGGGCGGACAGCAAGTGAAGAGGACCAACATATACCCTGTAAGTGAAAATACTGAAGTTAAAGTTGTTTAATTAACAACAACTATACATTTCAATTGGGTTAAATTTATCATATTTTATATTGCCTATAGACTCTATTAAAGTAATTTACAGGGTAGTCAAATCAAATACAGCATTCACATTCGCTCTGCTAACGAAATGTTTTTCATATCCGGCTGTTGACTACATTCACCTGCAAACGACTTCAATTTCTCAAGTGGTTCAACACTTTAAACTCTTCTAACTTTGCAGAATTAACTTGTCTTGGTTGTTGCACATATTTCGAAAATGGCTTTATGAATAAACAGAAAGCATTAGTCAACGCCTAAAGTGGTTGAGTTTCTTGTCAGCTTAAGACTGGCTTTTAGACAATTTATATTATTTGCAGTCTATTGTTGCAAAGTGCTTAAATATCCTAATTAAAGTTAGAACAATTGACTTGCTTTTAAATGGTTAAACATAACAATTTTCCTAGTTGTTGAGTGCACATCAATAGCGTCAACGAGGTGTCATGTGATTTATGCAAATATAAACAGGAAAAAACAATTCAATTGTTCAATTTGTGTCGCATTACAAAATTTAATGTCATAAAATCGAGTTCAGAGTTCAACAATTAATTAGTTGCGCATACATTTTTTATAGCACTATAACAAACTAGAACTCTAAAATGCTTGACTAGCAAATACTTTGAAATGAAGTCTTTTGTGATTTAATTAAGTTTTGCTTTCTATTGCACCCACAATTAATTTAAATAGTCTCAGTTGCCAGGTGTTTAAATAAACAATTATTCTTTCACTGGATTATTTCGATATCCAATATTGTAGCTGCTTCAAGTATTTGCAGGGTATGAAAATTGCATTAACTTTGTGAATTTAGCATAAGCAAAAATCCAATTAAATTTTATAATAACTTATTTAATTAAATTGATATGCATAAATCGTGCTTGTTGCCATTTTAAAAATGCAGTATTATAATAATAATAACACAAGTAATTAATTTCTCATTTGTGTTTGCGTTTCTTTTGTTGATTTTAAATTTTTATTTTTATAATAAATGTTGGTGCTTGTGACTGGTAATTGATGTCGTTGCTAAAGTAGCATATACGAAATGCAGTAGCGCAATGAACTTGGCCAAAATACGAGCCATAGACAAAATAGACGAGAATGCGTTTTAGCCAAGCGGAAAACCAAATGGCGCCGCATAAACAACAACAGCAGCAGCAAAGAGCCAACGAAATTTTACAACTTGCAACGAATTGCAAATATTTTCACGCTAAAATATGTGAAGAATCTAACCTCACATAGTCCACCCGCACACACACATATACCCCACAAACTCACATACGAACACTCGCATTTAGCTGAATGTTTTAGTGTGTTTGGGTGTGTGTGTGCATGTGAGCACGTGGTGAGGGCCTTGCCACGCCCCTTGTCTGTGATCTGCTTATGTCGTGCACCGTTTACAATTACAAAATAAACGCCACGCGCATAGAATGTCATTTTTAATTAAGTTAAGGACCTATTCAGTTCGTTAGTTTGAGTTGATTATATACGTACGCACAGGCACGCCCACAATGCCCCACAAATGTCCCTACTTTATTAGGTGTAGTATGCAGTGGATGCGTTGTATAATCTGAATTTATAGCGAAACATAGACAGATCAGCAATTAACGCTAAGCTGGCGATGAGCCAAAAATTTGCAATTTTCGTTAGCAAACGATTTGCTGATTTACTGATGGCATTTTTTGAAAGTGACACGGTATACAGACTATGAAATAACCAATTTCAGCAAATCAAAAGTTTTTAACAAGATACCCCATTTTGAAGTATTTTAAAGAGATATATCAAAAATAATGATATGGTACAGCATTTAAAACATAATAAAATAAATATTTAATACTGCTAAAAGTTTTAACTTTAAATTTAAGAATTTAAATTTAATTGAAATGAAAGCATAACGCTATGCATTTTAATTAAAGTTAACATTGAACTCTGTTTTAATTTTAATCACTAATAAATAGGGGAAACTAACATTTATTTTGTTTTAAGATTTATCTGCACTTGAAGTGCTATTTGCTGACATTTTGCTTGGCAGTTCACAAGTGTGTTGGGCATAAAATGTAGACAAAAAATATGTCTACCCACATTTGTTAAGGTTAAGAGAGCTTTCACTTTTAATCGTAAATAACTGCCTTTACTAAGCGTGTGTTGTCCTTTTACTTTTCCAGTGATAATGACACACTACAGAAAGGCTAACACATGCATAGAGAACGAAAGCGTGACAAAGATAGGGGTTAAAAGGGAGAAAGAGAGCGAGTAAAATAACTTTTAGGCCCAATAGGGTTTACTCAACTTCAGAAGCCACAAAACATGTGCCCAGCACTTTTTGTTGTGGCGCTCGCATAAATTTATAAAACGATTATAGAAGATTTGCCAACTTAAGAGGGAGGATTTTTTCCCTACACTTCCACCTCCATATACTATATATACATATATATTAAATCCAACTGGAGTGTGCGTTTATATGTATGTGTGTGTTTTGATAAGGCTTAGGCATAAATAATGTAACTGCTAAGCCTTTTGGGTATTTACGCTTGTGTTGTTAACAAACTTTTATGCCAGGAGCAGCGTCAGCTTACCTGAAACGAAAGAGAGAGAGAAAGAGTTGATGAGTTGAGAGGAAAAGAGTAGACATTAGTCAGTGTGGTTATTTTGGCAACAAGTTTTTAAGGAGTTGCTGTCATTGCAATTCTCTCTGGCAACTTTTACTCTGGTAAAATGATATTTGGCCACAACAAAGTGCATTTAATTAAGCAAGAATGAAATGCAGTTCGCGCGAACGGCACTAAAAAGAACAGACGTTTTCAAATTTATGAGAGTTGCTGTCCAATTAAATACCCTGTAATGCAATCAGAGGCTAGACATTTACAAATTTTGTAGTAACTTTTTGGTGATACTTTTGAAATGCAACAACATTTTTTGAGTAGTTTTTTACAGAGTATTACGACAAAGCTGTGACAGCTGAGAAAGAGGAATGTTCCTCTTCCTGTTTACTCTAGGAGTTGCCATTGTCATTGTTGTAGTTATTGTTGTTAGCAGTCTGATTAAATTAGAATGCGCACACATACACACATACATATATATAGATATATACAAGCACACAGCATTATTTGCATGTAAATGCAGTGCATACAAACGCCCACATTGAGCAAAAGGGGAGGCAATTGGAGTATAGACAGAGTCAGAGCTATCAAGTGTAAGTAAGACCGAGAGAGAGAAAGATGGTGTCCTGTGGCAACGTTTGCTGTCAGTGCATGAAGACGAAGCTGTTTTAATGAGTTGGCAATTAGCATATCACAGCACACTCTCACACACACACACACTCCCACACACACACATGCGTGCAATCAACTAACGTACACACTCAGGAAAACATTCGTCTATATATATATTCGTGTATAGCTTTGACTTGCTTATATGCAGTTTCGTTTTATTTTATCGTTATTATTACTTTTATTATTATTATAATATTTTAGTTTTGCTTGTTTTTGTCTGTTTACGCGCTACGTTTAAAGTTTTCTGACAGCAGCAAGAACAACAATAACGATGATAACAAATCACAGACACAATAAGCTAACTTTAAAAAATGTTTTGAGCGCTGAAATGTATGCTACAATAAAGTTCTTGTTAGCAGTCAAGCGATTTACTGCTATTTGTGGGCATGTTTGTGTGTATCTGAGTATGTGTGTGTGTGTTTGTCTGCTTGTGTATGCGTGCAATTTTATTTTCAAGCATCTTAACCTCAAAAGTTTTGCACTCGTAGATGCATGTGAGTTGGGCTTCAACTTTCGACGTCGTTTTATGCTAAATCTGTTATTGTTTACAGACTCACGTACACTTATATCAACGCACACTCGACATGCTTCTTAAAAACTGTTTGACGGGCTGAGTAACCAACAGAAAGCTCACAAGTAGCAAACAACATTACTCTTTCGGAATACTATATCCCTTGAAAAGGATTAAAAAATATAAGAAATCTAGCAAAACTACGCTTTGTCTATCTACTCGTTTATGTATTGTATATTTTTAGCTTTAAATTTGCATGTGGTGGTATCTATGCGTTTTTGGGCTATTAAACAAATCCATTTTTTGCCAAAATTAAAATTCATAAAATACCATCAGATAAGTTATTTATTTTATGGATTATTTCTGCTGCTTGTTGGACATTTGCAAACATTGAAATTGGTAGAAACTGACAAAACTTAAACGGCATTTTAGATATTATGCAGGTTATTAATTTATCAGTAACTCAATATGTGCAAACAAGAACACGCACCGCACAGCTTAAGGTAAATTCACGTTGTAATTTAGCCAATTCAAATGCAAACCAAACACAATTCACCCTTGATTATCGCGAGTGTCAATTTGTCTAAAGGTCATGAATTTGCGTTTACCTAATTAATAGGCTTGCCAATGTGTGTGTGTGTGTGTGTGTGTGTGTGGTGTTAGTGAGTATGTAGGAATGTGTGAGAGTATTGAAATATCAACTGGGACATGCTCACACGTTTAACGCACATTTGTCTGCCTTCGAATGAGGGTGCAAACATTTTAATTAGTGAGCGCTCAAAGTCTACGATGTTCGATGCGACAATTCAAAGTTTTGTGAGTCAAAAACAAACAACGTTTACATGTTAACAAACTTGAGTCTAGGGACGCAATCAACATAATAAAAGAACTTCACTTCAAGTCAACTTAAATCTTGAGTTGCCCATTAGTTTATCAAGTTTAACACGTTATCAGTTGTCGTGTGAACGTAACTTTTCCAAAAAGAATGCCTTACTTGAGCTCGTAGCATATAATAAGACTTGACGTTGAACGGGGTTGGAATTTAATTAAAAGTTTAAAGCATACGTAATAAATTTATGTAAATTATGACACATTTACTAATTAAAAGTTACAGGTCTCAGACGGAGAACACCAAATGATTCGAGATGTCTTAGTTTATATACTTCAACTGAAAATAGTATATGATGATGAGTTTAAGTGCTGCTTTTTTGTTGTTCGTCTTGCTGTTTTTTCTCCATTTGCCTTTGGCGCCATTTGCTTTCTTTTGCTATTTATCGCATCATCAAACATTTTGATGTTGATTTATGGTAAATATATTTCTTGGCACCATCAACAGCAAGCGCAACAACAACAAAAGCAGCAAATACAACAACTAGCAAAAGTGTCTGCTGCGAAGCCATAAAATGAGCTAACACCAAGGGCAAACAAAAATCCCAAATAAACACAAGTGAATTGTTCCGTCCAAGTCGGATTCGAAGTCTGAGACGCAGACTTTACACTGATAAAAAAAATAAACATATAAAACCACAGAACGTAAAGTTTTTAGAAAAACATTTTGATATTAAGCCCTCATCAAAGGGGCCTAGATCTTAAAATAAAAGACCCAAGATCTGAAACTCGTTAAATAAAAACACACAATTCATTAGCAGCATGAGTACTCCTTACAAAACGTGCCTTTTTTATCAGTGTAACTTTAAGATTCCGATAGCGATTCAAGCAAAAGCAACTACAATAAAGAAAAATTGGAATAAAATTCAAAAAGCTGTGGTATGATTATTTTTCCTGCTTCCTTTCCCTTTTCTTTTTGATTTTATTATTTATTTTTTAACTTTTCATTTTCTCTGTCATTCATTCCATTCCGTTTTGGGAGATTCGGGAATTGTGCGAGCGATTTGCTTTGCGAAATCAAAAGAAAACGCTCGAGTGGCCGTCATCATCTCAGTTTTGATCATCATCATCATTTCCAAATACACGTAGTTTATATTACAAAAGTTTTCTATAATTTATTTTCATTGCGTTCGCATTTTCTTTTGGGTATTTATTCATTTGAAATTTGATTTTTATTTGACATATTGACGGGCCAAGGGAATATGAATGGAAATTGATGTTCGTTCAGTTACGAATTGGAATTAGTTTCGAGTCCAAAAGTCAACTGTCAAATGCGAAAATTTTGCTCATTAAGCACAGAGAAATAAATATATAAAGAGAAAGAGCAAAAACTTTGCTGCTATATGAAA
Source organism: Drosophila acutilabella (assembly GCA_035046005.1). Classification (NCBI taxonomy): domain Eukaryota; kingdom Metazoa; phylum Arthropoda; class Insecta; order Diptera; family Drosophilidae; genus Drosophila; species Drosophila acutilabella. Next base: position 4,149,996 of record JAWNOK010000024.1, on the reverse strand, counting down.
ACTAATATGTTGAGCAGGTAAATTGAGTACTTGACACGTGGTGAGAGTGAGAAAGAGAAAGAGAATGAGAGAGAGAGAGAGGGGGGATAAAAGATTGCTGGAAATGGGAAAATGAGCATTGCGAACATTTTGCTTGCACATTTTTGCATTAATTATTCCAAAACTTTGTGGCACTCATTTGCCCTTCGTGTGTGCTATGTTAATTTCTATACCCTGCAGTCAAGCTACAAAAGAGCATACCCCAATGAACAAATAAACAAAAATAAGTCAAGTAGAGTCTTTTTTAATGATTTATCCTTGCAATTAAAGTTTATGTGAGCAATTTTCTTATCGGAATAAATGCTTGCAGAGTATTTTGTAGTCAAAAATTCGTGCGACACTTTGTTCCTTTTATTTGTATATTTAATATGCTCATTTATTGCTTATAATTCACACCGCAAGCCAGTGAACTGTGCATATTTGTGTGTATTTTAGCGTTTTATGAGATTTCATTAATTAAAATTTGTCTCTGTGTGCCCGTCAGTGTGTTTTTGCGTGTGTGTGAGTGTGTTTGCTCCATAAATTGCATATGTAATTAAATCCAAGTATAAATTTCCGGGTGACTGCGAAACAAGTGCTTAATATTTAATGAGTTGTGTTTAGAAATTATTTCGATGTCAGAAAGTGAATTGAATTTATGCATGCAACTGCTTCCAGCTTCGCCACATGATTTCTTTTCTTTTCTTCCATTTTTTTGTTGTCTTTCCCTCATTCTCCATCTCTTTCACTTAATGTCTGTCTTCTTTTTACTGTTTGCGGTAGCTGGTTGAGCCACCAAAGCGTGCCGAAGGACATTTATCACAATCAATACACAACTGCAGCTTCATTCTTGCCTGTTCTCTAGCTCGACAGACTCTGTCTCTGTCACTGGCTACGGCAGCGTGTCTGGGCCATGGCCAAAACCACAGCCACAGCCAGGGCAAGAGCCAGACCCAGAGTCAGTGCTCTGCACACTGGACAGAAAAGTAAGAGAAAATTGTGGATAGAACCGAACGTTTCGCATTTCTATATCTGTTTATCTCTGGTTTCCCGTGCAGTTTTCTGTGCTTACACGGATCATTGAGCAAACGCGGATGCGGAAAACGCGAGAGCTGCGCACTTTACACAATTTACCCTTCTCGGTTACCTACCTACCCTACACCCCCATATCAACTCCCTCGTTCAATCTGCTTGCATGTAGTAGCTCTATCATAATGAAGTTATGCGTGTAGTAGCAGAGCTTAGAGAAAAATTGTTATTAGCAGCCACTGAAGTGCTATGTTATATATCCATGCTATGTTAAACCTACTCTTAACTAGCCGAGTTAGTTAACTTATATAGCCTTGCATAGTTCCAGGCCAAATGCAATTAAGAATGCAAATGTCGAAAGCAGAATGCAAGCATAAAAGAACTGCCTTTGATTATGAATAGAGTTTGAAGAGACAGCAAAGCATTCAAGCAATTTGTTGAACATTTTTGAAATATTTCATAAGTTAACACACATTTTTGATGTATGCTCACAGATTTTCCCATCTCTAAGGGAACTTTACTTGACCACTGATGTAACTTGACCCTGTTTCAAAGATAAGTTGTCTGGCTTTAATGTGTGAGTGTGTGTGCATGTGTATGCGTGTGTAAAAGTTTTAGTCTTACTTGTAATTATGGTAAAGTTTGCCTGTCGTTTTCTATAAGCCTGCTATGAGAAAATGCTTTTCGCCTGTCTGAGCTCAGTGCAGTAAAGCTGAAAATTTCATTAAAAATGACTTTGCTGTAGGAGGCACCGAAATACCGATGATTTAACCAACCTGCCGACGTACAGAAACACACACAAAAACATGACAGCGGCCCATAAACTTGCAACGTTTTGTGCCAAAGTCACAATGCGTAAATTCAATTTGATTTTCTTCTTCTGTTATTTTTGGTTGGAGCTTTAAGTTGGTGACAGTTCGGAGAAAGCGATTGCAAATTGCAATGGTAAATGGTTAACGGTTGAGGGTTAAAAGTGAGGGCGAAAACAGCATAAATAAATTCAGTTTGGGTATTGCTCATACGCCACGTGACCCCCAAAGAGCAAAATTGCAATTGAGTTGTGTGTGCACCTGACAAGCGGCAGATTGAAGCAGGTCGCGAACAGTTTGTCACTCGCTCGCTCTCTCTCTCTTTTTTCGAGTATATCCTACTTTTCGAGCAGCTTTAATCAACTCGGGTAATGGTAATTGTAAATGTAATTGAATATTGATCGATTGCTATGACGTTGACACTGAAGCCATGACTGATGATCATTATGCCACGTTGATGGTAACAAATTCCATTGCAATCTGCTAGCCAAGCACTTAAATCAAACACACACGCACATATACTTTAAATTTATCTTGTATGTTGGTAAATTTACATATGAAAATTTACCTTTATTCTTGTGTGTTTCTTTTATGGAAACTTTCAGCAAGTGCTGGCAAATATTTTGCCTTACTACGTATTCCCGGGGATACAGCACACCCATGCTTCTATTTCTTTTATGCCAACACCATCTCTGTCTTTCAACACTCTGCTATAATTGCAATGGATATGCAACTGCAAAGCAAACAATCGATTCCAGGCAAAGCCAGCTAAAACTGTGCCATATACTGGACACGGAGGAACAGAGAACAATAGAGGGAAAAGCGAGACACAAAGACAAATGTTAGGTAATCGTACACGCTCTATAAAGTTAAACCTCGGAATAGGTCGCGCATAAAAGTATGCTACGAAATGTTATCAGATGCAACAAGAACAGAAGCTACGAGTGTGGCAAACATGATGAAAATGTGTATGAAAATGAATGGGAAAATGTGTTTCAGCCGAGCTACAACACACACACACACATACATCGTGCTTAATGTTTGCCAACAAAAGGCAATGCCAAAAGTGGCACAACAACAAAAACTTCCACTGCTGCTGCAACTGCCTCGAGTTGTTTGCATTTGATTGGCAGTTGCACTCAATGTAATGTCAGTCGTCACATTAACACTAGTGATCCCCCTCTCTTTAGGTCTACTTCGCTCTCATACACTCGTTACTCTTCCGTTTGCTGTTGCAAACTGTCAATTCAATTTTTGTATGTCTTATCATTTTATGTCAAGAAGCATTTGGAAAATTTCAACTAATTGACATGGAAACGGCTACACATACATATACAGTTTTGTGAAACAAATGCAATACAAGTTTACTGGCATATGTTCAAAAGTACGGCTTACATTTCCTGCTGCATTCATCTTTCACTAATGCGTGCCTCTCAACAGGGTCTACACACATACTTACACATAGACAGACATTTGCAACTGTCGTGGCAAACGTTGCAATATATGCAAATAAAAATAAGCATTTCTTCTTGCTATTTGTCAAACTCTTAACGGGGACTGAAGTTGCTGCTGAGTTTCGCATGTATCCCAATACTTGCTACTCTCAGTCGACAATGGGGAATTCCACGACATGCAAGCAACAGCGCAGCAGGAAATGTAGAGGCCATATGGGGTACAGGGTATATTTATACAAAAAATATATAGAGCATCACTTGTGGGACCAAAGTTTCATAGATTACAGGGTAATTTCTAGTTAAGTATGCCACAAAAGCAGGTTAAGCGAAGTTTTTCTGTTCTCCACTTGCTGTGGCTGTTATTTGTGTGAGTGTTAGATGTTTACATTTGATTTGCTCGATTCCCGTGTGTGTGTGTTGTTGTTGACTCTTCTGGCGTCTGTCTACAGTCTTCTGTCGTTTAGTGTGTGTACCGTGTCTTCTATCTTACTATATATATGTATGTACATACACATATATCTCCTGTCTCAAACTGTCTGCTGCTTATTTGCCTGCGATTCATGTTTGTTTATTGAAATAGCACGAAAAGCTGGTTATCATATTGTATTGCCAAGTTTGAAAGCTTAGCATAACAACAACAGTCCCTGCAACTTCCTTTCCCTGTCTCACTTCATCTATCTCTACGCCTCTTTAGCCTCTCATTGCAATTTTCAATTAGTTGTCAAAGCAAATTCTTTAACCAATTAAGTGCATATAAAATGCTGTACCCAAAAATGCTCTGTGTTTGGTCTTTAGAAATTTACACTAATTTGCAGAAACTCGAGCGCATTTCTATGCCACTTACAAGCCAGGAGAAGGGAAGCATAAATTCTCATTAATTTCTGCCGACTTTGCAGTGCACATTGTACACATACGTGTATTTGGCATTTATTTAAATGTACCTACTTTCTACTACTGTTTTTCCTAAGCGATAAAGCCAACGTAGCATGTAGGACACGGAAAAAAGCAGTTAACTGAAAGCCCAAGTTCTGACAAGCAGAGCTAACTACAGTGAACTTTTGTTAACACGAACTGTTAGTTTCAGGTAATTAAATGCAAATAAAAGATAAATAACAGGTTAGTCATTTTAAATTGACCTTTTTTAAAAGCCAAGCTGTTTTTAAATTGTTCTTAATGAGAATTGTCCTGAATCATTCAGTCAGGTCATAATAAATTACAGTCTAAAATACACAGTACTCAGCAGGGTATAGTTATATCTTTGGCACTCTTATTTATTTATGCATTTATGAGAGTACAGGGTATAATAAACTACAATTAAGCTATAGTTACTTATACGGCAACTAAGCACATTTTACGAGAATTTTTCTCACACACACAACTGAAACAAACTAAGGGCAATTGTTTAAAGATTAAATCAAAATTAATGTGTCGCTTGTGTTACCAGATATGTACGCAGCATTAAATTTTCAACACAAAGTAAGAGAGAAAGAAGAAAAAACGAGAAGGAAGAGAAAACGATGTGAAAAGGGTAAAGAAAATCTAAGCACGCACATGAAAAACACCCAGAATTTGTGAAATTTTTGCTCTTTCACTTGCAACTAAAGCGATTTAGATTTTCTTCTTTATTTTCATTTTTTTTTTTGTTTAACCGTTCCTAACAAGAACAAAAGCAAAGAAATAGAAACAAGGCAATTTTGCAGTGCAACGCACAGAGCTACACAGAGCTGGCTTCACTCCACTTCTCTTCCCATTTGGCCAATAGAATTGCAGCAGAATTCCTTTCTAGCCATGCGCTAGAGTTGACCCAAATTTGTGGCATGCTACTTGGCATCGCAATGACTGAAAAATTCATAAAGCAACATAAGCCTGAGCCTGTAAAACCTGAGAGAAAACTGTTGAAGGCTTCTTTGCATTGTTAAACCCCATGGCGAAAGCTAATGAGTTTAAGTTCTCGACTCGCTGCCACACACACAATTGACAGTTGCCACTCTTCTGAAGTAAAAACCTCCGTTGGGGCCTCTCTGCTAGAGACAAGTGTCACAGCGCTCATGTACGTTCACACTTTGCAGCCAGCCTGACTGACAGAAGATGGAGGCAGGTGAAAGGAGAGCGACACAATTGCGCCTAAGGGAGCAGCATCTTTAAATGTTTTGCACTGTTAGTAAGTGTTGTACTGGCAACTTGTAGTTGCAGCTCCTGAGATGCAGCAGCAGGTGGTTTGCATAGGCAACAATTCTTCTCCAGTTGTTAAACCCACACAGAAAATTATTTTTAAAATTCCTTAATGTAAATAAAAACTATTTGGTTGTGTGTAAAATAAATCCATTCTGTTGTTACCAATATACATATAAATATAATACTTAAAGGTCTACAACTGATGGCTATTCTTTGAGGTTTGTAGTAAATTTTCACAGCAATTTTCTGCCAATAATTAAGCATACTTTAAGGCCATGTCCTGTACGTCCTGTCGCCTCGCTTAATGAAATTACATTACACAAAATGGCGCCTGGCGACATTCTGTGGGAAAACAAAGAAAACTGCAAAATGACGCAAAAATACACAGACAGGACTACGACTTGAACTGTCAGTCTGTCTCTGTCTGTATTCCTGTTCGCCCGCAGCATGTCTGCCTTAATAGACTGCGAGAAAGCGAGAGAGTGAGTGGGAGAGAAAGCGAGAAACGCCGCTGTTTCACGACACATTCAAATTGAATTAAAATTCCATTTGCTGTTGTCGTTTTGTTTAACAATTTTATTTACCAGTTGTCTGTTGCCATTCGCCAACTTCGATTATTTTACCAACTTATTTTGCATTCGAATTCCACTGACTGATTGCGGACTCCAGTAGTCTCAGTGCCCTCCCCCCCCCAACTCTACGTTTGCAATTCAATGTTGCAAAATAATTACAAAACTGCGAGACAGACGATAAAATGGGAGCAGTACAAAGTAGTAAACAGTAAACATTTTCTTAATTAAAGCCGACTGCGAAAAACTTTACAAAATACTAAAGGCAACTTACAACTGTGAAAATTTCACAAAATTTCTTCTTGCCAAAAAGTTGTTTAGTTTACAATGTTTATGTTCCCTCTGTTTCGGTGTATTTATTTAAAACTTCAACTTGGTCAAGGCGAAATGCTAATGGCATTTTTGGCATAAACTTTTTGCCAGCCAATACGCAGCTGTCGAACATCTGCGTAAAAGAGGCGCGTAAGTCTAAAGGAAACTCATTAAAACAGTAAATCATGTCAATAAAGAAACGTTAAAGCAAAAAGGGTTTACTGCAAAGGTATTCAATCATATTGATACTCTCTAAATGTAATGAAATCATGCAGTTATAATGGACAGAAAAAAGAAAAAATGAAATCTAGTTGAACTGCCGTTTGCATAGCCTTTATTATAATTCGGTTAGAGCAAGTCGACAAAAGAAAACATCAACGACAAGTAATTTTCTTTTTTTTTTTTTGGGGAGGCCACGCGAGAAGTTGATAATTAAAACGCACAAAATGCCAACGCTTTCTTAAGAAGACAAACAGCGCGTGCGATGCCCGTGGGGCGCGTAAACGAGCAACGAAACGTGTCAAAACAGACAGCAACAAACCCAATACTTGCCGAGCACAAAAAAAAAAAAACCCCCACAAGTCGTTGTCCGAACCTAAACCTTCAAAAAAGAAAGAAGTATAAGCACGCTTGGCTGTGGGAATACCCGAACAAAAACTATTGCATACTTTTCTGCTTCATGACTTAAACAACAACAAGAAAGGCTTGAGAAAGAAAGCATTGTGTCGTTTCAATTCTTGCTGACGAATAAAAATATATACACATAAATTCTGTACTGTCCCCATTTCTTACTGTAACAAAAACTGCAACGAACGCAAGACACTTTAACCTAAGCTCAAGTAACGGGTATAAAAAGTAACAACAGCATTACTTTGTTACTTGACAAATTGATGCTGATGAATTCTTAAGTTTCATTTTGAGCTTTAGCTACTGCTTCTTTTTCTCTTTTCTCTTCTTCGTCTGCCTAATTAAGCGCAAAAATGATGCATACAATTTTGGGGTCCATTCAAGCAAATTAAAAGCGGTTTTCTTCATTTTTTAGGAAGTGCTTACCCTTTGAGTGCTTTAGTAGGGTATTGAAAATATATGTATAATATTAAAAGATATTCGCTCTCTATGTATCCTTTATAAATATTCAATGCATTTCTGTTTCACTACAGATAGACATCACTCCCTAAGTCGCGTACGCTTCATTTATTTTTGGTTTTAAAAAGTATTTAAATTAGAAACTTTCAAGACAATCCATTCAAATAGCTATGCTCCATTAAATTGAGTATTTTATTTATGCTTGAAACACACCGTCTCTAAATAATTAATATTTATTACAATGTGATTTATGCACAATCAAATCATTTGAATGGCTCACAAAAGAAAATATTTCAAAATGTCTAATCAAAGTTAACTGCATATAATCCGCTTAAATGTTAAGATGATTTAGATGATAGCTTTAGTTGAGCGCCTTAAATGCGTTCAACTAAAATCTCATCAAAATGCCTTTCAATTAAACTAAATCGCTCAGTTTGCGCTGTGTTGCGTGTGTAGCGCTAAATAATGAAAGTAATGAAAGTCTGTATCACACTCCACAATCCAACATCCCCTCTCTTAATACACTCTCTCTCCTCTCTACCACTCCCTTTTTCACTCGCTCTCCCTCACAGTATTCCACCCTCTGAGCCTCATTCTCAATGAATGAGCTTGCGCTTGGTTTAACCATTTAGATAAAGTTTTATGGCACACCAACGGCAACAGTTTCAAGGGTGTGTCTGTGTGTGTGTGTGTGAATAGGTGTAGGATGTAGGTTTAGGTGTGTGGGTGAGTATATATATGCTACTTAAATGTCACATCAACGCTATTATCCTTTGCCGGCTTCGATTGACAAAGTTTTGTAACAAAAAAGAAAAGCTTAGCATGTGCGCAGCATATTGAAAACTCACCGTTGAAAAGCATCGCATTTTCACCTGATGGCTAATCGATATTAATAAGTACACCAACAACTTTAGAGCCCACATACATTTCCATTATAAGAAAATACCAGCCCAAACCTAACCAACTGAGTCAGGCATCCACTTATAACCCCCAAGGCGATCGTCGAAGCTAAAAACTTTTCGCTTTCAAAATAATAAACGAACACTTTTTTGAAGGCAATGTTGACGACATGGCCAACATTTCTTTTTTTTTTTTTTGGGACCAGGACAGCTGAGCTGGCCTTAAGTAGACGCAACTTTCAACTAAAGACGACACTTAACGTTTAAATGGCGGTGAGCCTCTCACCACGAGTACTCACTGTACTTACTGTCTGCGCTAATGTCTAGCCACTTAGCTGTGCTTCATCGGACTTTGAGCAAACTTCTGTGGGCCATTTATTAAACTTTAATGTGTTTGCAAAAAGTAAAGGTAAAAATAATAAATGCCACACAATTTAAATGTCAATTCAATGAAGGTAAATTCCATAAAATACCTAACACCTGGGAGTTAGCAGTAGAAAACTTCAAGGAATCTTTTCACACTTTATTGGAATCCAGAAAAAAATTATAATAATCCAGTTTGGATGTTGAAGAAAATCAATTTTGTAGAATAGCTCTATCAAATTGAATTCTGTAAGTGGACAAATGATGTGACAATAGTCGAATGAATTTGAAATTGAATCTGATATTGCAACGTTTGCCACAACACACAAGGATGCACTTTACAGGTTGTTAAACGATTTCTTAGCTATCATAAATATTTTGTCTAAAAGTTAGACAGCTCTATAAGCACACATACACACAAAAAAGCACACTTACACACACTGAGTTTGTTACATTGGAAAGTTTGTGCTTTTTTCGGTTGGGTGGATTTACGCATTTGTTGATAACAAACTTTTAAGCTTCACAAATAACTGTGCAAAACACACACCCACACTCACAAATGTATATGAAGCTAACTGTAGTGTGGGCGTCAGTGGAAAAGTGTTGCATAGTTTTTGGCTTAAATAAATTTCGACGCTTAATACTAAAAATAACTTTTGCAACATGACTGAAAACGATGTCAAAAGTTTTGCGCGCGGCTGACCAACTAATCAAAAAGTTGTTAATTGCGTGTTGCCAACAGGAATAACCAGGTCCAAATACACAAAAACACACGCACTGTAGTAGACTTCAAGTAATTCGCATATGTGTGAGTGTGTTCGTGTGTGTGTGGCACTTGGCAACGCGTTTTTTATGCAAATGAGCAAACGCAACGCGCGACTGTAATTTAAATAGTTTCATGCTCATAAAATGTAAGCCAAGTGCAGTTTATAACGCGTCAGCTGTTGTTTATGACTTTCCCACACACACACACACACACTCCATATCCCCCTCTTTCTCTCATTCTGTTTCCCTTTCTCTCAGTCCCTATTGCTTCCGTTCTCTGCCGCACACTCTGTTCTATTTTGAGCACCCACTCAAATTGTAATTTATGTCCAAGCGACACCTGAAATTGACTCCACGTTCTGTCGACTCTTATCTCAACTGTGCTCTGACAACGGCCTGAAACCAGCTGCCAAACAAATGGCACTTGTCTGCATTCAATTCCCACCTATGGCATAAAATTTACAGCCAACAATTTGTAGGGATTGCATTGTTTATACTAGGCAGTGTAACTAGATTTCTTTGGCCTTTAGCAGCAGCCAAGAAAAAGTTAGGCTGCAAATGTTACTCTTTTAACTAACACTTCTTATAGCAGATGCATTTTCCTTTATATATTCAACAATTTGAAAACTAAGTCGAAATCTTAAACATAACAAATAGCATTTCAATCATTTTCTATCAGTGACAAACGCACCCACAACGGTAACAATAAGATGCATTGTTATATTCCACAAATATTCTGCATCGCATCTTAACAAAAGAATATTGCATTTTTTTTTTGCATTTTTTTACAACAACAAAAAAAATGTTTCGCATTTATTTACTCTGCAATTTGAAGCAGCGTATCCGTATCTGTTGTGTCGCTTCATTCGACATGCAATATTCCAATATACAATATATCCGGGAGTTATTTCACTTGGTATTTTGTCTGGCAACGTTGAAAAGTCGTTCGTCAAACTGTCAAGGAAATGCGATTGCAATCGACTCGCACAAAAGTCGAAAAGGCGAAGAAATGCCTGCCGAAATGTGGTGTTGCCTCTTGTATTGGAATGACAAAATATTTGACATTTAGCAGAATCACGTAAACACCGCCATTTTTCCGTTCGCCTTACATCTACTATATATATACATATATAGTTTCAGCTGTTCAGTCAACGAGATGTCGTCGCCTTTGCGATAAATAAACGAGCTAAAAATCACCACAAAATGGTTTTGAGCGCTCAACTTGAAGCTTTGCACGTGTGCGAAACAAAATGTCGCCCAAAATGGCGTCGTTGCTTGCACATTTCCTGTCAACGTTGTTGCCGCCATTTTGTGTGACTGCTGCTTGTGGCCGGAAGCCAACGTAACAGTGTATAGATTTAGCTCTAACTTTCAGCTTTTAACTGACATCAATCACGTCATTTACGAAGTAATCAGCTTTGTCCCAAATATAATAAAAACTGTAACTGAGTCAGATGCCTCTAATTATCGATAGTTGCTCCAAAAGCTATGCTTTGATCGATCACACGTAGAGCCAATTATTAATAGCCAAACAATGCACAAAATCTCCATTGCATATGTGGTCAATGCATGCGTGTGCGTGTGAAATTATTGATTGAACTACCAAAGTTTTCGCGGTTGTGTTGCCTTCAGCGTACTACAAATTAACACGGCCAAAAGGCCTCATTAATGTTCTACCGTCAACCACAAATGCCAAAAATTGTAACATGAAATGTCGATTCTTATTTAATGGGCAACAACCGACAACCAACAGCCATCAGCCAACAACCAACAATCGACAACCAACAACAACCAATATAGCGACAATCGACAGTTATTGCCGCTGTGCAATTGATGTTAACTGGTTTTTTATATGCGGCTTAAACAGAGAGGCTCATAATTATATTTACTTAATGCTGAATACTTTTGTGTGCTTCAAGTTGGCTTAAAACGCATTAATTGCGGCTCTGACGATAATATATGCCACGGTGTTCCAATTGAGATTCATTTTAACAACATCTACTAGAGAAGGTTGAAAGTAAAAAGGTTTTTTACGTTCAAACATATTGCCTTCATAACGAACACCACTTTTTTTCATGTAATATCTGTCATGTTCAGAGCTGACGTGTTTATGCTTGATTTATGCACAATCAACAGGCACATGGTCCTCAATGGTCACTTAAATCCTGGCCATATTACGCTTTCATCTTGTTAGATGAGCTTCAGTTGCTCAAACTGTAATAGCTTTAGCATGAAACTTATTATATCACTTTTTCCGACCCGACTTTAGCCTTTATCTTTAATGCGTGTCGTCTTACGGCAAAAAGAAAACAGAAATTTGTACAGAAATCGGTTGCATTTTGCTCAGCTCCAATGGCTTTCAATGTTGGCTGGCAATTTCGGCCAGCATTTCATTAAAATTATGACAAGGGAGCGGGTGTGCGAACATGTGTATGCTGTTGCCAGACGAGCTATATGAGCTGCTATTTATTTGTATAGCACACGCACACAGACACACACACACACACCAATACCCCTACCCATTTGCGTAAGTCAAATAAATGAGCAACGGTCCTTTATCTTTTTGACCATCGAATGGACAGCGCTACATATTATATGTGCCATAAAAATGGTGTCAGAAACGCATATTAAATATGGTACTATATTCGTTCGCTCTCCTTCATGACTAATAACGTTTGGGTGTGTGTGATTGTATGTGATTGTGTTTGCGTACTATACGTTGTGTGTTTGTGTGTGTTTTTGCCAGCTGCTTGTAAGTTGTTTAATTACATTGGCCATTGGTCATGTTCTATAGCTTGTAGAACGATGTTGTAATGCATTACTCGTGGTCAAGCCAAAGCTGCCCGCAACAGAGACAAAGTGAGAGAAGCGGAATGGCTGTGGGAGAAAAAATAATGCGAGAAAAAGATGAGGAAGATGGTAAGGGAGAAAGGAGGAAGTAAGGTTAGAGCAACCAATAAAAGCATCTGAAAACTTTTTGCTTTAATTCAATTTTAGTTGTGATAGTTTAGGATACACAACTTCCCTCACTAATGCACTTTGCTTGTAGTGCGTGAGGTTTTTCATATACTCTAACAATGAGAGATTAACCGACTGCTAAGAAACTTTCATATATTGTTCATTAACAAGTAATTGCTATGAACAAACTAATTATACTACTTGGTTTGATTTGAATATATCTACATTTACTATTGTCCCATATTTGTCACGAGAGAGTATTAAATATTCGTTTTAGATTGAAAGTGTGTCCACCATTCTTTGTTGCTTATTGGCCAAACTAGTGCTGACAATTGGCAGCCACATTGTGTTTTGTGTATGCCATGCAATATTTATGAGTATAAAAGAAACGATGTGGCAGATTCTTGACTTGGCCCTCAAAAGTAGGCAACCAAAATGTCATTAAAACTAAAGTGTGTATAAGCCAACAAACAAATTGTGCTTTACTCTCGCTGACAATGGTGAGTCTAAAACTTTGGCTTGCTATTTTGTTTGCTGTCAGTGCACCTTATAAATTTCAAATGCAATGACATGGTCCGTATGCTAAAAGAGTTTTATGCAAAAGAGTTTGGCAACCAGTTTTTAAAGCTTATAAAAATGACAAAAACAGCAATACACACACACAAACACACATACCCATGTATTCAGCTATATATTTACACTTCCAAAAAACAAAATGACAACAATGGCCTAAAGGGCTGCAGAGTCATGAAAACTTTTGTAATAAAATGCCAACACACAGATACACACACACAACACTGGACTAGGGGACTTTTCCCAACTGCAACACATACAGTTTTTTTTTTGTTTTTTGACTTTTTGTGGCATGAAAGTAAAGAAATTATGCAAGTTGCTTGTTTTGCCTTTACCCTGTGTACAAACTAGTTTATGCAAGGTTTGCTAGGTAGGTACAAGCTGTTTAAAATAGATTTATATTTCTAGAAATCAATAGATAAATTCAAGTAATGAAAACAGGGTATGCGGATGGTGCGACTTACTAAGAGTCTGCCTTTATTACAGGCTTGTTGTTAGCAAAATTGTTATTTTATTTTATTTTCAGTGTGAATGTGTGTGTGTGTGTGTGTGTCTAGGTTCTTTTGGAATGTATTCTATACAAACAGTTTGACAATTTGTGCAAAACTAAACCGGTTTCATTTTTTTTTTCCTCCGTACTTTGATAGAAGGTCAACAATTTTTAAGGCTTTGAACGTGTCATTTGCAAAATAATTGCTTTGTCTTATGCATTGTGTGTGTCGTAACTTGATAACCCAACAGTTTTGAAATGCAAATTAGACAGAAAATAAGCAAGAAAAGCTGACTCAGTCAACAGTGTCAATTTGAGCAATATGCTACAATCAACAACATGAAAGTCTTTGACTAATATTACAATAATACTATTAAAAATTTTACAATTTGTTTCCCTTGATGATGATGAGCTTTTCCCGAATGATAAGAGTAATATGGAATATGCGCATATATCACAACATGAATGTAATTTAATCCTTAATTCATTGAACTCAATTTCGCATATAATTTAAAGCCATATATTCATGTATTATCCTTTTACATACGAAAAACCATAATCGGGAGACGCACAATGCGATTCCATGTGCAACCGCAAGCACGTTTACGTTCACAAGAAATGCATTCGATGGCCATCGGGGCGGTCATAACAAAAGGACACTGAAACCGGACAGCAGTCATTACGATCATCATCGTCATAGTCGTCAGTGTCAGTAACGATTGATTGGGTATGGGACTGGCAATGATGATGACGATGACGATAGAACAGCGTGAGGGTTCCAAGTAAGATATATGAATGAAGATTGGTGAGCAGTGCTAAATGAAAATCACTTAAATGCTGTTATTGTTGGCGCTCCTTTTGTCCGACTGTCCAATTGTCCAACTGAAAGAAGTTCCAGTAAAAGTAAATGAGAAGCGCTTTAGTTACTACTGTTGTTGTTGTTGTCGTTGTGCCTTCGCAGTGATTGAAATCCTTCGTAAAGCAAACACAAACGCTCCCCACATTAAGTTGGGGCAACCGCTCTGATGACAATGCGAAAAATCATCAAAATGTTGTGTGTATATTTTTAATTAAAAAAAAAAAGAAGAAAACGAAAAAATTAAAAAAATGAAGACGAAGGCAGAGACGAGGGAAAAACCCGTCAACATAAATATTTGTTTCATTTATTCAACTTAATAGGCAAGCGTCGAGCGTTTTGAGCGTTTTCCGGCACCAAAAGTTAAACAAACCGGAAAATACACTGAAGGTCATTTCTTCCCATCCCTTTAAAGGGGTTTTCCTCACTGTGTTTAATTAAAAACTTTAAGTTAATGTATTTTTAGAATGTAAAAACGCTATGAAATCATGCAAATGATGCAATTAAAAACAACAAGCCTGGTTTTCTAATTTGGCTATGGTTTCTGTTATTTTTGACTTTATCAATCAGATGATTTAAGCTTCGTTGAGTTGTGGTAACTGCAATCCTTGCATAGATATTTACTAAATTTTTGGCACTGTTCCGAGTTTAGCACTAAATTGTTGTTATGGCTTCTCCAATTGTTGGATTTCCATATTGAAAATGTTTTTCACAGCAGAACAATTTGAAAAATAAATGAAACATTGCTTTGACTTTGGCACTGTGTGAGTCGCTGAAGTGCAAACACGAACATAAAATACAAATGGGAATTGCAAAAGTTTATTATAATTTATTACCAGAAATCTGGCGAAATGAAATACTCGTAGACTGAGAAGGAAAATCAACAGTGGATTGTTTTAAAACCCAAATGCGTTTCATTCTGCCGTAAATTTCTTTTTAATTGACGCAATCAATGTCAAAATCTATCAGAAATACTCCAAGGACAAGTTAAGAAAATACATTACATAACTTGACTAAATAAATACCCTAGAAAAGAACAAAACCCATACACACCATGTATATTGTCTACAGGGTAGCGTACACATGCTGCTCAATCTAACATTCTCAACACAAATTATGCATCGAAACACTTTGGCTTTTGCCAATGCAAATTAAATAACTTTGGTTTTTCTTCCATTCAATATGTGTGAGAATTTTGCTATGCAATTTGATTGAAAATCAATTTAGCGTATAATCTGATTATAAATTCTATTAAGTGTTGCTTTCTACGTATGCCAGCTGTAGTGCTTTAGTTTTTTGTCAACGGCAAGTGGACCAAGCATAATGTGTTTAGCTTCACAACTTTACTTTCAGTTGTGCAGCTTGAAATTACTTGGAGAATAAAGTAAAAAGAGACAGAGACAGAGTGAAAGAGATGGAGTGCAACTTGGTGGCTTTTATTTTTTACCTCGGCCCCATGACACTAGTCATTTGTCATGCAATTAATTATGCTCAAGTGTTAATTATTTTCCCATTTTGCTTTCACCCTAATTACATCTTCCGCTTGAGCATAGTCAGAGTATTGCAAGCACTTCCTTCCATTGCGGCAATGTTTGCCGCGTTGGCTCCCATGATAATTTCGTCTGCCAAGCACATTTCCGTTTCCGGTTGCTTCTTTTACGGATTTTGCAAATGCAAAACGAAAACGAAACGAAACGTTAAGCTAAAGCAAAGCCTGAATGAGTGGAATGAATGCGATGAATGCTAATTTGCAACAGCGTACAGATTGCGGTAACTTTTTGCGGTTGTCCATAATCCAAACAAAACTTGGATTGTGCAACACACACAAACACCCTTCATACTCAACCATAATGTTGCTACCCTGTACACAAGTTTTGATTATTTGCTGCCAACTGCTGACTGCCATTTCTCCCTCTACCCAATTCCCAATAGATTTGCGAATTCCCATCCGAAAAGTAGACGTTGCTTCTACAATTTCGGTTGTGCTGCAAAATTTCTGTTTTATCCACTGTTGTTGTGGGCATTCCAGCTGCATCTCAGTTCTGTTCTTGGTCTTGGTCTTGTTTTTGGCCTGGACGACAGGCACTTGACACTTGACAGCGGCCTGAATGATGAAAACTTTTCAACGATGATGACGACCACGATGCGAACAAGTTTTGCAGTTAGTAATTAAAAATTTACGTCATTTACCTGCAAGTAGAAGAGAAGAAATAAAAGTTTTTTAATACAAAACTTGCTCACCGCACACACCCACAACAAAAATAGAAAAATAAAATACTGCAGCCAAAAAGACTGTATCAAAAACTGTTTGTAACTAACTTAAGCCAATACCACAACAACAACAGCATAATAACACTCCAACTAAGTTACAACAAAAGCTATCAAGAAGTAAACTAGTGCAAAAAGTTACAAACACCTGGATCGGCTGCTAAAAACCCTGTACTTGTGCTGAATTAAAACAGATACACAGTTTAAAAAAACTCTAGAGTTTCTATAGTTATGCGGTTCATTGTCGCCCGTTGGAATGCAAACTTGGCTTACCCATTCTACTTCTCTTTTACAGGTTCAAAGTATGCAAAGTGCAATCACAATGTGATCGTCAATTGCGCATTTCATTCCAGTTTTGCTTTAAAGAATCTTACTTTCCCTCTCTCACACTGCTCCCATTTTATCCTTTACTTCCAACATCTCTATTAAGTTGGTCGACTGAGTACGATTGCGACTACGTGGGCGTATAATTTCTCATTAATTTGCGCAACGTCTGCGCGCACACACTGTAAGCGCCGCAAATGTCGCCTTAATATATGCTAAACATAATTTTATTGCACTATAGGGCACAACACGAGCTCTAAATGTGGCTCAAGCAGCAGCCATTTCATTAAAACACAATTAAAATGTTTAAATACTTGGTGCGCAGGTGTAGCAACTGCGAGCCAGCGATTCAGCGATTATTTATGGGAAAAGTTTGACAGTAACTTTTGCGTACGAGCCAACGAACGAACGAACTCTCTTTTTGCGAAATCTAATCAGTTAAAAGGACTTTAAGCAAATAATCCACAATAAAGGAAAAGCCAAATAATACGCCAGTTAATGCAATCCATCTTCCGTGACGAAAAATGTTCAAGTGTGTAGTAAAATTGTCAGTAAATATTTAAGGGGTAGCAAGTAGTGGTAAGGGCAAAGATTGATTTCGAAAATACAGTCAGGTAAATAAAACGCACATAAATCAAAAACACCTGATTTGCATACAAAACCATATAAAAAGAAATGTACTAAGTTCAAACCAAAAGTTTATTTAATTTACGCGAAATATTGAAAGAAGAAGTCAATTCTGCCAAACTAATTTATTAAAGTAAAAACAGAGAACTCTCAAAAAATAAAATCAGATTTAGCTGTGTGTCAGTTGTCAAAGAAATCAAACTTGTATTCATTAACTGACTAATTAGTCTGTTTGTCATTCTATACTCTATTTCAAATCATTCCATTGAACTGAATTTGCGCAGCACTTTAATGCGGTTTTAGAACTTTTTTTTAGTAGTTGCAGCTTTAGCGATGCGTTAATTTCCAACTCAATTGGACAAAGTGCCAACAGGTGAGGCATGAACTACCACACTGTTTTCGATACGTATGTGTGCAAAGTTTATTTGAAGTACATTAGTCACGCTTCTACTCTCAAAATACATACGTAAACACATACACACCTGCACACTCACCCACAAATTCTGGCCCTACTACACTGTCCAGCTGTGCGTTCAGTTTGCAATTTGGCCCCAAAATGAAACTATGAAATTCCTTACATTCTCTGTCGTTATCTCCACTTGAACCACACTCGAACCAGGCGATTCTGTGATTTATCAACTTCTTAATGAACAAAAGAATTATCGATTGGCATGGCATGAAAAATGGCATCGGACCCAAACGATTGGTACCGGGTTGTCTGCCGTGTTGTACTATGCCGTGTACCTGCCGCACAATGCGGCGTATGAGCAATGTCTGCGGCAAGCACTTAATTTGATATATGCAAATCCATTAAAATTACCCAATCTTGCCACTTTTCGCTCGGTTTATGTTCCCGTTATAAGCCTTAACATTTTATTCATGCATTGACGAATATTATTATACATCCTTTTAATTTAGTAACATTAAACTTAGTCTGTTTGTTTTTGTATTTTACACACCATATGTCATGCGAAAAAGTTAAAGCAACCCGCGGCAAGCACTTGAAAAAGTTTTAAAAACCTCCATTAATGGCTTTTTTTTATTTTTGAGTCTCAGTCTGCCGTATTTCCTGCCCCAACTTGAGAGTTTGTTGCGTTTTTTTGCTCGGCGTTTCATTTTATAAACCTTTTACCACAACGACATGTTCATAATTAAATGTTAAAAAATTCACTCGACATGCGATGAGATGGAAGCGTCAAGTGCAGTGCACAACATGCAGCAACATTTGACAAACTTTATCAAAAAAGAAACGCAGTCATTTCTCATGTTTCTGTGGTCAGCATGCAACTTGCAACTGACACAAGTAAATGGCAAAAGTAGACTTGCTGTAACCACAAAACTGAACAAAAGCTCACATTAAATCTTGTGTGTTGCAAGTCGTGATTGCTAAGCCAAGTTTCATAGAAAAAAAATAAAAATAAAATAATACATATATCTTGTGAATTGCAACAGCAACTTCTCTACATTTCTTTTCGCTGTCGCACACATCTATCACATTTATGTGCATTTTTGTGGCACTCGAGTTGGCAATTGACCCCCTTTTGGTGAGGTTAACCAACAGACTTTGGTTTCGACTTGGTTTCGGTTTCGGTTCTGGCTCAACAGCTTTACACTTTCATTATGTTTTATTGTTTGCTTAAGCGTAGCACAAAATGGCTGCATGAAAGCCACTTACACTTATTGCATTTTGCTAAAAAACACGCCATTTGTAATAGGAACAACTAGCATGTGTTTGCTTAAAGCGAAAGCTAACATGGAGATACCCTAAGCAAGTGTTAAAGCAGAAAAGTATGCTATACTTTTTTGAAACATTGATTGAGACATTCAACTGAAAAGTAGCCATCGAGAAAAGTTTCTAAAAAATCAGTTTATTAACATAAAAATGTTGCTATTAATAAGTTTAAAGATTGCCAACGTGAAGCTTTATATATAAATTGAATGTGCTGACTAACTATACTCAAAGTCGCATAGACAACATAACACGCTAGTTACAGGATATTACATGAGAAACAAACACACGCGCATAGTTATATAATAAGTGTGGATATCTGCGGGCGGGTGTGCATGTGTGTTTGAGAGTGAGTGTGAGTGCTTGTGTGTTTGGAAAGCAAAGCTGCTTCTTCTGCTAAAACTGTCACTCGCTGCTGCAAATGCTGGTCATTTGAAAAGGCTTAGCATAATGCGTAGAGCCATTGAATGTCCTTCAAGCTCAACATGTGCCACAGTCGGCCAAACGGAATGACACACACTTCACAACACTTTTCCGCTCCTTTAATCCCCATTTCTCCCATCATTTTCACTTTGCCTGCCATTTTTATTGTTTCCTTTCCCTTTCTCTCTCTCCCTTTCTTTTTTTTGCTAAAATCAAAAGCATTTGGAACAAATGAAAGTGACATTTAGCAAAACCAAATAAAAGCACAAACAGAATGTTGCCTTTAACGAGTGAATTCCGTTGGGGATTTCGTTAAACGCTAGTTCCATCTAGCTATTCACAAAGTATCTTAAATTATGAATGAAGTAAAAACTAGCCGCTAATATATTATTCTTGCTATAATTCTGCTACTTGGAACGTGGACATATAAATCATTAAAATTCGCAGTTATATATGTTAGGAATATCGTTTTTTTTCTTTTCTAGCGGCATTAAAATGCATTCAAATTGATTTATATCGTTGGAAACACAAAAACTGAAAATTATGTGCATTTCTGTCCAGTAGTTTGAACGCACGCCGCAATCTAATTCAATTCCACTGGAAAATAAAGCTCAAGGTTGATTTGGCTGCATTTACATTGCTTTAAAAACTATTCCCCAGTAAACATTGCTTAAGTTTTAATTTGCACGAGTTGCCAACTTATCAATAGACAGAAAATACGTAGTTAAGTTGTGTACTTTGCATTAAGGTTGCCTTGACAACGACGTTCAGTGAAAAGGAAGCTTTGCTAGTGGCAAATAGAAGCGACTTTACAACACCTACATAAGTAAATTGAAAGGATTTTTGTAAGGTTTGCAACATTTTCTTGAGGATCCAACCACTACGTAAACACTTTCTTGAATGCCCTGAAATAAGTTGTCATGTTATTGCTGTTGAAATTATTGTTGTCTGCGTTTATTGTTTGACTTCTGTCTGCCCCCTTTTTTTGTAGAGACTCGCGAAACTAGCAAACTTGTTGTCCTCCGTTGTTGCCTTAAGTAAAATGTTGTTTAAGGCTTTGCGTTTTTAATTATAAATGCCTGGCAGTGTTATTTTACCAACTACCGACAACTGACAACTGCCTTTTTGTCTTGCCGTCTGTCTGTTGTGTTGCATAAGCATTTTCTTAAAGGTAAATTGCTTTGTCGTACCCTTTTTGTGTACCGTTTTGGTGAGAGTATAACAAGATATTCAGCTACGTGTCTTTGCACATAATTCTCTTGTGGACTCCAGAGGTGAATTTTAAATTCATACACAGTATGGCTTATAAAGTTTTGTTTAGCATTTAACCAGCTTCAAATATATATAAATATAAATTTTTCATGAATTTCCTGTGTGCTGTACAGATCTGGTTTGGGATTTAGATGTAGTGCATACAATATTCGTTGAGCGTAACTAAATTGAGTTTAATTTCCTACCATTTCTTGTTTTTTTTTTTTATTTTATTTCAGTTTATTAGCCACGTCGTGCGCACAATTTTATAGACCTTTTTTCAGGGAATTTCCCTAACTGCAGCAGGTGAACTGAGAAATCTTCTAAGCTGCTTTTTACCGACCCAAGCACTGGCTTATTTCTTTTTTTATTTTTTGCCCCCTTTTATGTCGCATTTAGTTGAAAACTCTACCTTGTTTTGCATTCCAAAGTGTTTGTACTCCTTATGCTCATTTCACTTCCTTTCTTTTTCTCTTTATGCTTTTTTCCTGTTGTATTAGTATTTTGTTCTGGTTTCGGGATGAAAAAGTTTTAGCATAATTGACAAAGCTAAACGTGAAACCTGACAAGTGACTGACCTTTTCAACAAATAACAGCCAATGGGCAATTGTTTTATAATTTAAATATTAACCAATGTATATTTTTTAAGGGACACTACGTGCAGTGAAGTTTAAATGTGCTGACAGTTCAATGCACGTACCCCATTATGGGGTCAGGTTCTCGTTCATTGTCTTTACATTTCGATTAGGTTCATGCCACACATGCTATGATGTGTCATCTGCGCAAACTCCAAAATAACTGTCATTTTTTATACCGTGTACAGACAGTTGGTGACGAAGTTGTTCTGCCTACAGGGTATTTCGTAACATAGCATAACTGGTCTGTCTGCGTTTTGTGTTTAAAGGTGCTGACAGCGACTGACAAACTGTCATGCTGAGCCATTGTTTGACAAATATGTCAAAAAACATCTGCAACCATGACGTATGCGTAATATTGCTTGTCACAGCTTGTTTATTGGTTGTTTATTGAAAATATTCCATTTATTATGAATAAGCATCATCTTTGAAGTAAACAAATTTGAGAACATTACATATATTGATTTTTAAAATATTATGTCAGCGATCCAAGCTTTTCTTTTATACTTAAGTCAATTAAAATTGTTATCATTTCTCACTTTGAACTAAGTTCATTATTTTGTCAATTGTCTATCCAAATAAATTGTTTCATTTGATCAAAAATTGTTTCAATTATTGAAAAAGCTTTTAGGCTGATTTACATGGATAGCAAGCGACCAGCCATAAGTTCCTTGTCCTTTGTCAGCCACATTTATTGCGTTTTGTTCCCAATTTATGTGTGTGTGTGGGAGTAAAGCTTAAAAGGAAATCAGAAACTTCTTTTGAGAACAATTCAATTTGTGAAAACAAAGGACACACAACTCACAACTCATAGAACACAGAAAAAAAAGGAAATGAAATGAATTGAATTGAAAAAAAGTAAGTATAAAGAAATTCTATTTACTACAACTCGCTTGCATTTGATGATTGTTTTGTTGCTCTGTGTGAGTGTCTATGTGTGTGTACCAAGGTGGAAAGGTAAATCTGCTCTACTGCAGCAGCTGCAACTTCAGGCGGAAATAGAAATGTTTTTGTTGCTACGCAATGCAGCAAAAAAAAATGACACAAAAGCCATGCAAGTACTCAATGGGAACCAGGGAACCCGGAGAAAGAGAGAGTGGCAGAAGGTATTACAAGCTATAAAGAGACTTTTCACTTGACTGGGCTGTGTGAGGAGACAAGATTGTCAGCTCTATCGCTATATTGACGCTTTTATGCCTAGTTTGTCCTTTTTTTATTGTATGTTTTCTAATGAAAGCCCATTTTGCTTTTATTCAGCCATTAGGCTTGTGCAAATGGAAGATTCTTGTATTAGACAGATGGTATTTCAGAGCTTGATGACAAATCTCAACTGCAGTTCAATTGTTGCAGTGAAATATAGGCGATCTAATTAGTTATATACAGACGCTTACATTGAAATTAATATGTTAAAATAGTTGCATATAATTTTCAGTTCAAATTAATAATGCGTTTCTATATTTCAACATATTTAAAGCAGTTCTAAGCCTTTAAGGACAAAAGCTTTTCGTATGAATGATTCACCGACCAGAAAGAGACCATAATTCTCGGTTACGTATGCAGTCTGAAATCAACAGACCACACAGTAATGAATTTTCAAACGTATTCCACGCAATCCCTACAAATCCTTGTAAAGCCAAAGCTCAT
Source organism: Drosophila acutilabella (assembly GCA_035046005.1). Lineage (NCBI taxonomy): Eukaryota > Metazoa > Arthropoda > Insecta > Diptera > Drosophilidae > Drosophila > Drosophila acutilabella. The sequence continues at coordinate 4,126,739 of JAWNOK010000024.1, read as the reverse complement.
TAACCAATGAATACTTCAAATAGTTTCCACTAATATGCAATACAAAGCTTAAACACACACAGACTGCACTAATAAAGCTGCTGATAAAAGTTTTGACTGTGTTGAAAAACGATTTAAAGTTGAATCATTAAGTTAAAGTTTTTAATTGCGTGAGCTAGCGGTATAGCAAAGTGAAATTCGAGTGCTGCTGCTGTTGTTGGTCAGTCAGCTAGAAAGCCGCAAAACGCGTTGAACGCCGCAAACGATGCTAATTAGCATAATTCTCACTAACACTCACACTAATACACCTATTTTACCGCTTTATATATACAATTTATGCACTTAACATGGCCATTGGTATTCATTCACGCTCACATTACGCATACGCCAAGTGTACTAGCCAAAATGCTATTCAAATTTCTATTTTATTAATATTTTTCGATTTACATATCAAAAATACGTGTATTGTGGCTGTAATTAAAAACTAACCGCATTGCTTTTTCTAAAAGCAAAAATAAAATTCACACAAATTTGCATAATCTGTTTTGGCACTTGGGTATTTTGTTGTTTTTGACATGCAAACAAGCCAAGGAACAACAAGAATATTATCTATTTAAACAAAATGTGTTATTTCATTAAACAGCGTGTGCAATTAACACCTAAAATCGATTTCAACTGACCGCCAACTTGCATCAATTTAATGTGACCCTGGTGGACCACTTCATTGTCTGTTCTGTAACTTTGCACCTTTTGAATGCATTTGCATTCAAGCGATACGCTTTCTCCTTCGCTCCAAAAGTGCCAAAAGCAATTTATAATTGTCAGCTGCGAGAATGCAATTAGTAATGTACTTGTACTAATGGTCAATTAGGCAACACAAAAGCCTTGGACAGACAGTAATAGTAGAGGGAAAAAGTACATGTCAGGACTTTTGTAAATTACTCAATTCACTGCTGTCAAGCTGTGTAAAGACTTGCAGAACTACGTTGATAAATTGCTAATGATAATCAGATCTTCCATTTGTGACAGATGTACATGTTTTAGATATTTTTTCATTTTAATTTAGCTTACAGAAATAATATCATAGCGTAAAATACATAGATGCTTTTCGGCTTTAAAGAGTCACTCGAAATAGCTCTATAAATCCAGCATTCAAATTGAAATGGAATAATTTTTTACATGTGCTTTGGCCCATTTGGTAGTCAGATTGTAATTAGTCGCTCAAAGCGGTATTGAGAAACCAAATACGGATATCCATAAATATTTGCATATTTGACTACGCAATTTTGGAAAATATTTTCGCTAGTAACTGATGAAATGAACAGCATACACAGAGTAGAAAGAAGCGACAAAGAGATGAGGGGAAATCGTATCAGATAAAAAGAGTTTTAAAGCGGGAGCAATAACATCAACAATGCTGGCCGATAAACTGCTACACATGTTAACAAAGTTAACAATTGCAGTCTTGCTCTATCGTCAAATATGAAAACAAAAGGCAACTTGAAAATAAACACATTGTAACACACACACATACCGACGTGCACACATGCACATCAAAAATGGTTGCAAACTGCAACTAACCAAACAAAGCGGAAACTGAACGAGCCGCCATTTTTGTTATCGCACGCCATTTGCAGTGGCTGGCAAAATGTAACAAATGCGTTGCATCTGTAGTTTGACACACACACACACAAACAGACACACTCACACGGAAGTGATACATTTTGATATTTACACTGAGAACGAACGAAACGAAAAAAATTGGTAAAAAGGGAAATCAACAGAAAACAACAAAAAGTTAAACAGCGAGTGGTGCGCAAAGCGGAAACGGAAACAGGCCAACCCAATGCACAAAAACATCACACATCAGTTTCGACAAGCAAATTAAAAATGGCGGCTGTTGCATGTTGCATGCTACATGCTACATGCTTTATATGCCCCGCAACCACGCCTCCATCGTCAACGCCATATGTGACGAGCCACATTTTTGGATTTTGGTTTTGACTTTTGACATAACACAGCTGCTCAGCCCATGAATAGTTCCACTCTCACCCCTTTCGAAACAGCTCTAATATATATTACACAAACACGCACACTCATACGTAGGGAACAGCACATAAAATGGCGCAAATGCCGCCATTTTGCAAGACATTTACGGCAGCTGACACGTACGCACGTTAGTTGAAGGCGTCCTTGTCTTTAAGTTTCGGTTTACGACAAGAAGAAAATTCAACCAAACACACACACGCACACCACAACAGATTCACACGCGTACACTACTACAAATACAGTTACACATGTGTGCCAATATTGAAACTTACGTGCTGCGGTTTTGTGTCAAATATTCGTTGTTCATCGTTCTTCGTTGTTCTCTGTTCTAGGTTCTGTGTTGCGTGATTTTCGGCAAAATGGTTGAACGAACATTTATCAATCTGTGAAGTTAAGCTCCAAAAATACAGCAGCTACAACTTTTCAACAAACGCTGTTCACTTTTCAGCAATTGCATTAGATCCTTACTTAGGCGCTTCTCCTTCAAAAGTTTGACAAAAAGTAACACAAATCTAGTTCGTGCATTGAAAGTCAAGCATACAATATTGATAAATGTTTGAAGTGATGTATGGAGTGCAAGAACTCTCAACATATTTATTTGTATGTAATCTAATAATTTAGTTGGCTATTTAGTATAACATTTAATTATTGTTTGTTTTTCATTCAATAAACAAACCTGATAAATCAAATAATTTAATTTTACATGTGAAAAATTTTTGTAAATTGTTCTATCAATTAATAATCATTATTCAATTGGATAAATTTGTTAATTTGGCTGTGCATTTAAAAAACAAACATAATTGCAATAAAAGCTTTTTACACATCAAGTAGAATACAAATATGTAATCAACTTAGCAGTGATTGCACTGCAAATTGGAAGAAATATACACCTCACACCAAACTTGAATGAACAAAAACAGCAAACAGTGTAGCAAATTATATTACAGAAAATTGTTTATAAAAAATTCACAAAATTTTTATAAAATCTGCAAACGCACAAAAGTATGCAACAAAAATGTGCACAATGCCAGTAGTAACTTGCTCGCTGTTTGTGTTTGTCTGTGAGTGTGTGACTGTGTGAATGAGTGTGTGTTTATGTGTTTGACATGCCAACCGAAAGCCTCGAGTGCTTGTGGCCTGTCCAAAGTGCAAAATTATGTGACACTGACAGCTGCAGCTGCAGCAACAGAAACTGCAACAGACCGTGCAGCATTTCAAGTGTTGTGCGTTTGCAATTTAAGCCAAGTGCCACTCGGCTTTTACAGTAAACCAACAACAACAACAACTACAACAAGTGTGCACACGCACAACAAAAGCAACAACAACAATGAAATTTAATTTTAATGAGCGCTCATTGGCATTGGCTCAGGGGTTGAGACTCAGTCATTAATAGCGCACAATTAAATCCACAATAATTCACATGCCAAAGCATTTAAACATTCATTATATGGCCAACAGCCGACATGTTTGAACATGCCATGCCGCATGTTGCATGCCACATGCGGCATAGCCACGCCTCATTTGATGTGGTCATAAAGTAACCGAGAGTATGTGTAGATGTCCTGCCAATTGAGAGACGGCAGAAACATGACAACGCTCAAGGCATTAGTCCATGTCGGATTTGCATTTTTGACAAGCGACCAGAAGCATCACAGCTGAGAAATTATAGAGAGAGAGAGCGATTCTGAGAGATTGAGAGGCAATTAACAGGGAGGTGGGGGAAGCATAGCATTTAACACTTTCCCGCAGGAACAGCATTAGCTAGAGAAGTGTGTGCGCATTGGCAGCTCTCATCATCATTGGCATCCACTTCCGGCTGATAATCAACTATTGATTCTCAATTACTAAAAGCCCCCGCTGCGGCTTCTGCTGCTGCTGTTGATGCAAGGCTAATGAGAGCCTCAAATCAAAAGCAATTGGCCGACTGTTGAGAGACATTCACGTGCTCACCAAAATTGGCCAAATCACTGCTGAGATCCGTTAGTTAATCTGCTTGTTTCGGCCAGTCATATGCACTAAATTCCAATTTCTACAGTTCTCAAATGATATACGAAACGTTATAATTTTTCATTATATTTTTGACATACAACTTTCTGGCGTAAACTTGATATTTAATTAAAAAGTTTAGTGCATCTAGTTTGGCAGCAAAGGATGCACAAATGTGGTGCAATTTTCATGCAGAGAAAAACACAAATTTCACAAACAAATTTCATAAAACTTGTTGCTGTCTGTTAATTAAAAGTTATCTAATTTCGGAACATTTTGTATAAAAAAAAGTACAATTGTATAACATTTTGAGCTAATTTTGTTTCTTAACAATTAAATGAGCATTAGAAGAGATGCATGAGAGTATTCAAATAAATTTGAAAATTATATTTGTTAGATGGCATTTGAGAGGGAAAAATGAACTGGTTTTAACTTAAAATTATATATTAAATGTTTAGTATTTGCTACATCATATTTATGTATACAACTAGAAAGTCTCGACGTCGTGCGAAACATTCTTGGCTGCGTAAATGCAAATTATTGCAAAATAAATGCGATTTATTATTAAATTTGATTCAATTGCGCTTAGTAATTTGCAACATGCTTATTTCTTGGCTGCTCTTCCTGCAGTTGGCTTCCTCATCCGGCCATCTGCACATCGGCATCGAAATCGACAACAACATCCACATTTATCTCACACCCACATTAAGACACCACCAGAGCCACAATTTGCCTGGCGGTGTGACAACGCTAAGCAGCCGCAAAGTACCACAAGAGCCGCCGTTGATAGCACAGTCTCAGCAGCATATCGGCTATATTTTCCCCTTCCAGCACCGTTTTTATTTCTATTTTTTTTTTCACTCCCATTCCCCATAAGCCTGTCGTCTCTGCCAGCAAACACGCTTTAAATATATTTTTATAAAAAATATCCGATCTGCTGCTGTTGAGACTGCCACTGCGGAGAGTGAGGTAAATTTCCTTTGCACTTTCACATTTTATGCTCAAAGCGACTTTAGCTGCTGCTGCTGTTTTCTCGCTCCTTTATTTTTGCACTCTCTTGCACTCTGTGTTGAGGGTATAATAAGTTTGTTAAAAGTAAGTAACAGCACTCTGACTCCATAAAGTAAATTTTTTTTTGGTTTCTATTAAACGTTCACCTGTATTTGACACAGGGTATATTGCTGTTGTGCAAGCTCTGCCGAATTTTTATTTCTGTTTTTTGCGTGTGTGTATGTTGACGTCTCTGCTATATAAAAAATGCAAATAATTTGCTAGCGTTTTACGGCAAGCAGACTCTGATCCGGGTACGGGTCCTGGTTCGGGCTTGGGTCGTGCGTCTCCTGCTACTGGGATACAGGCATACCGGCTATCCGGGGTAACCTCGAGGCGCGTGTGGCAAAGGCACAACAGAATCGCGTAAAGTCAAAACGTTTTAATATTTATGGCACATTATATGGCTTGTGGGCTTACTTCAAGACCTGAAAGACCCAGACTCGATGCCATTGCAAATGATGATATTTCGAATATGTATAAACATACATGTCTTATATGTATCTATTTATATACATATGTATATAAATATATATATATGTGTTTTATGCCAAAATGTTTGCTTTATGTGTGTGCTTGGGCAATTTGGCAGCTCAGCGTATGATAAATGTACTTAGACAAATACTTTTGTTGCTGTTTTTATATGATATGCTAAACACATGAAATCTTTAGGAAATCAAATAAAAGCATCATAAATATAATTGCATATTGCAGACAACAATCAAAATAAAAAGAAATATGCGTTAGCGTGGTGTTTAAAAAACAAACGCCATAAAGTGCCGGGACGTGGTTGGATAAAAACACCGAGCAAAATAAGGGAAAATATGCGAATGCTGCACAACTAGCGGAAAGGGATGGGAGAGCTACTTGTAGACAATGTTATGCGCTCCTTGCGTTTTTATAGCTTCAGTGTCTGTCTGTGTGTGTGTCTGCAGTGTCATTAGCTCAATCCTCAGAGCCTCAAAGAAGGCTGCCAGGCGCTCGTAAAATCAACTTGCTGAGCACAAACAAATTGTATACCCTAATGTTGTGAATGCAGTTAATTGCATTTGCATTAAATTTTAAACAAGCTTAATACGAGTTTAGTTTAAAGTGTAATGCATTAAAAGTAAACTTTAAGAGCTGTTGAAAGCACAAACATTTTCAAGACTGGGAACACAAGCAACTTTAAGAAACACAACCGTGGCTAATATCTTAAAGAAGTTGGCAAAGTTTGTATTGCAGCCCTCTTACTACAGGATATCCTAAAGTCAAGCCATTTCGCTGCACGCTCGCGCAATCACCAATTTGAGACACTCCAAAAACCGACTAAGGGGGACACTGTATCCGTTCTAACAGTTGCTGAGGTGGAGAAGTTAAACAAAAAAAAAAAAAAAATGCAGAAGAAGATGTAAAAGTATATAGAAGCAGAAGATGATGAGGAAGAAGAAGAAGCAGAAGCTTAGTGCGCTGGCTAAGTACCGTAATCAAAGTTTAATTACATGGCCATTGAGGCGATGAGGCGTTTGGGGCGTTAGACTTAACGCTGGCTCTCTAATAGCAATTGCCTTGGAGTTCGTGCTTTATCTGCGCGCTTTTGAGTAATTATGGGTTCAGAAGTCTGTGCAGAGCGCTCAACTGCTTAATTAGGCCCCAAAGAGAAGCTACAGCACTCGAAAGCATAACACATATGTATCAAGTATATACAAAAATGTGTACATACATATGACGTATTAATTGCAAATTTTGCAAATATTTCTGTGTTATCTTTAAGGCAACGCAGGCATTTGAAATAAACAAGTCATAAAATTAAATTGCAAAACAATTCAAGTAGAAGATGACTAAAATATTCGTGTCATGCACATATGCACATAATATTAACCTGTGTGTGCGTGTGTATGTTTGTGTGGGGGTGTAAGGGGGTCTCTGTGAGTCTCTGTGTGGCAGCCATTGTGTGCAACGTAATTTGTGGCCTGGTAGCATGTTACACATTGCAATCTGACAATTTCATTTAAATTGCTGGCAAGACATGCGGACAGAAAGTAGGGAATTAAGAAGGCTAACAGCAGACTACGCAATACCCTGTGAAGTGTATAAAATAAAAGCAGTAAAATGTATAAATTAAAGCTGACTTTAAGATAGTAATAAAAGAAACCCCCTAAAAACAACTATTTCTTTAATTGTCTATAGCAATTTATCTACCCTATAATTTATGTTTTTTGACAATCGACAATCTGTGCTGCCTTTGACCGAATTACCAGAGGCTATCTCTTCAATGTCTTCTATGCTTGCCCGACCAGGAATTTGCCTGGGCAACCAACTAAACATGACAGCATTTTGAAACATTATGTGATTTATTATGCAAAGTATACACACTCAAATACTTGGCAGACCACATAGAATATTGACCAGTGAATTAGAGCTACTTGCAAACACATTCAAGTAGTTATATAATTGAAATGAAATTTAATGAACAACAAATATGGTTTGGATAATTCAACATAAATTAATCCCAAATTGAAGTTCACTCAACAAATAAACAACAAAACAATTGATTGCTACCGACCTGAGGTCAAATGAACAACAACAGCGAATATCAAATATAATTTTGGACAGAAGAGTTAATTTAAAATTAAATTGTTGCTAAGAATGTTTGCTAATCTGTGAAAACCATTATTAAATCTAAATACATATTTTTAATAATGTTAATTATGTAATCCAATGTGTGGTTGCATTCCCTATATCTCAAATCTTTTGTTGAAATACGATTTCAATGCAAAGTAATAACACTCATACGCAAAGGGGTACGAGAAGTGCAGCAGAGAACGAGTTATGAAATGTCCCTGAATACTTTAAATAAATTGCAATACATAAATGCATATTTCAACTAGGTACAGCTTTACAGTTGGATAAATGTGTTGCATAATACGCATACGACCGGTGGCACGTCAACTCGGGGCCAGTGGCCAATAAAGTGTTGCTGCTGCCCTGCTTGGCATTTGACTTTTGTCCGGAATTAAAACTGTAATTGGCAACACAGTAGATCAAGCGAACCACATTGCTAGAGCAAAAAGAGTGTTGGGAATGTATATACCTGTTAAATTGCTGCTGCTACTGCTACTGCTGCTGCTGGGCAAAAAGTGCATTGATAAACGCACAAAAGGCTACTAGATTGCCCCAAAAGGTGAAGGCGGCGAGGAAGTAGAGGAAAACGAAACATGATTCAATTGCCAACATCTATGTGTTTGTGTTCCTGCTTGCTGCAAGTGTATGTGTGTATTGGCCTTGCCAATTGAGTGAGTGTATGAGTGCATATGAACATGAGTGTTGCTGCCAACTGTTTTGTGTGAGTGGGTGAATGAATGAATGGATGAACAGCGCTTGTAATCGAATATTGATTAAGTGGACTGGGCAAACGGCATAACCGACCAGCAACAACAGCAGCAGGAGAAGTAACAGCAGCAGCCGTAGCAATGGCACCGCACCACACAGCAGCCATTGCCCACTGATATTGCAGTTAAACGATGATAATGCACAAGATTTTGTGCCTGGACAGCAATCGAGAAAACGCTTGGCAGCTTCCTTCTGCTTGATGCAACTTGGCAGGGCAGAAAATTGAAGCACTTGCCTTGGTTTGTGTTTGCCAGCGAATACAAATACGAATGCGAATGCGATTGCGAATAAGAATCCGTATACGGGTGCGGGTTACGGGCACGTGTACGGATACGTTTACGGGCCGTCCTTTGTACCATTTTGTTGCATTGAAAATGTTAACGGCACAAACCTTCCAACAACAACAACAAATGGCCAACAACTTTGTGCTGTTTAGTTTTTTTTCCTCCATCTTTTTTTTACATTTTCCTTTAGCATTTTTTTCTTGTTACTCGTTTTGGCAATGAGTTTTGATTGCTTTTGCCTGGCCATTTGGGTGCACTGACCCCATTTCCGCTTGTTATCGATTTGACGCCCGTTTCTACTTCACTCTATTTCCTTGTGTTCTCTACCCTCCACTCCCCATCCCCCGACATCATACCCCTTCCGACGGCATGCCCACCAGGCTGCCAGGCAATTGCCGTGTCGCCTTTTTAATGCCTGAACTGGCTGCCACTTGACAGCCAGCCTGAATTTCTTTTTTCAACAATTTTTGCTTTTTTTTCGGGTGGAGGGGACTCAGCATTAAGTTCACAGCATTTCATTTGTACAGCCGAAAAAAGGAGCTCACATAAAGCCTGCTGCTAAGTACATACTTATACACGTACGATTCTCCAGCGTGCCTGCCAAAAAAACTGCCTACAACTGCCATTAATTGATATATTTATCGAATTCCCTATGATATTTTATGCACTCAAGTTCTTTAGTTTCCCAATTAATTATCTAACATAGCGAGACCTTTTAAGTATGAGATTTTCTTGCCTTCTTTAAAGCAGTTGTCAACCCTATTCAAGCATTTTATCGGGTCGCGAATTCATCATTAAATTACTGTCATTTCTATCGCTTGTTCTGCGCATTTTTGCGTCCGAGATTCATTTGCTTTGCATTGATTAGAGAATAAGGAAGCAAAGTTAGAGAATATTTGGAGAAAGGTCAGATTGAGCGTGTGATAAAGAAAAACAGAGAGAAAGAGAGAGAGTTGCTAATTCAATTGATTAGTTATTTGCTTGGAAACAATTCACAGAATAATGCTTCTTGTTCTCTGATACTTAAGCATGTTTTTCTTGCTCAAATTTATTATATATTTACTTGGTAATTTATTTTGAATTTATTATTCTATGTATATATTTTAATAGATTTTTTTAACCGTCAATTGGACAATCTGCCACTTGAGCACGCAGTAAAACCAAAACTGTAGTAGCTTCAATGAATTTCTTGCAGATTTTATGCAAAATTAATGAAATATGCAAGTGTTGTTGTTTTTCTTCTGCTGGGTTTAGTTGCTGTTGTTGTCGTTGTCGTTGTCGTTGTTGTCTTTGTTTGTTGTTGGTGCTTGGCGACAAGCGAACTTCGACACAGCTGCTGATGGCGTTGACATCACAAGTGGCTGTTGTTGGCTCTCAAACTGGGCCCCGAAGTTGCCACAAGTCGTGTAGAAGCTGAGATGAGCTGCAAGCACTTGAGTGCTTGTTGTTGTGGCTTTTAGATTTTCCACGCCACTTTCGCCTAATATTCTTGTACTGTTTCTGCTTCTTTATACTCTTCGTTTTGGTACTCGTCTTGTTCAGTTAAATCAAAACAACAAAGAACTTTTACGGCCAAAACTATTGAGCTAAAGTTGTAGCTAGTTTTTGTTGCTGTTGTTGTTATTGCTGTGGCTGTTGCTGCTCTTGATGTTCCATGTTATCATTGCATTTTAATGCGTGCAACTGACAATGACAACAGAATAAGAGAGAGAGTGAGCTATAGGGAAAGTTAGAGCGAGAGCGAGAGGGCATATGCCCAACAACTTGCATAGTCGCCATATGGTGTCAAGTGGCATTTGAAAATGCTCTTATTTCCATTTTATTTATTTATGATGTGACAGAAACCCGACAAGTTGTAAAGCTCAACAACACTTCACTGCGAAAAGCGAACGGTTGACTGCAAACAAATTTTTTATTTTATTTTATTATGTAAATTCTCAAAATGTTCTCTAAACAATTTATTATGCTTAATTGCACTGAAGCGACTAAAATTAATTAAGAGAACAGACAGAAGTGCATAAGTTCGTTGAACTCAAATAGATTTATCAATTTCTATTTAAGTCTTTCATTCAATTCAAATGTTTATTACGTGTTGAACTAGCTTTTAGCTGAAAAAAGTTAAAGTTATTCAAAGCAAAATCCCTTGACAGTGAACGTTGTATAAAATATAAAGAAACACTCAGGCGTAATTAATTAAAATGTCATTCTGTCAGAAACAAAACCAACAAAGGAAGTAAAACAAATATCAGCTAGTTAAAAGTCATCCAAAATATACCCTACCAACTGTTATACAAAATAGATATATACCCTGATCAGGCAGCACAATAAATTTGCATTAAATCTACTACTAATTCATTAATTTCTACTACTATTTGTATAAAATCTACTACTTTCTGCATACTTTCGCAATCTCTACTCCTTTGGTAATAATTTTTTACTACTTTTTAAGTATATTACTATAATTTAACAAAAATATATTAAAACTACGCTGACAAATTGTGTGCAATTAACATAAAGTTTTCGGTACTACTACCTATGTGTATATGGTAAGTCAACACTGCAATTACTAAAAGAACAACTGCGACACCAACTCGCTCAATTAAAATGAAATTTTCATAATAAAGTTTTCAGCCGTCTGTTTTCACAATTTCGCTGCGTTGAACCTGTGGCCTGTTTACCGCAGACATGCACTGCAATTATTCCAACTCACTTTGGTAACATTTATATGGTTTTTATAGGGTATGTATGAATAAGAGCAAGTTACTGCACTTGTAATTATTCAGTGAGCCAAAAGTAGAAACTTTCGCTTTGAAAGCATAGCAAAATTATAATCACAGTATAGCTAAATTATTAATTATTTAAACAGCATGGATTTATAGGGTATATTACAGTTAAACAGTTGCATTTTGTGTCTTACGAGCTGCTGTGGGTGTTGGACGTGTCTAGCCGGTGGTGCTTGAGGCTGTTTGAGCATGTGGCGTGTGTGGCATGTAGCAAGTGAGGCGTGAGTGTGGCATGCCCTGTGGCAACATCTCTCGCTGCAATCACATGTACTTGCAATGACATTTTAATACAATTTTAATTTGTTTATAACTTGACACAAAGTTCAACGCAAAAATAAAAAGTTTGCTGCTGATAGTAGGTTTATGACAAACCAATTTCAAGTACAAAAATCAAAATGTTGCATACAGATAAAAAATAAATATATATATACACAGACACACACACACACAGACACAGTCAAGCAGAGAGGGAAACTTCAAACAAAAGTTTTAACTTTTTCCCTGTATTTTCCTAACAAAATGTAACACAAATCCTCTAAAGTAGCAAATAGAATGAAAACTTTTGAGTTTTATCTGCAGCGCCAGCTGTGCGTGTGTATGTTGGTTGCGGGTGTTTCTGTGTGTAAATGTGTATGTGTGTGAGTGTGTGTGGGGAAACTCATCATCAAACAAGATTATTTGATCAGAGCTGCCAGTAGCTAAAGAGAGAGCGTACCATTTCTTGCCCCCGCCCTTACTTCTATGTGGCATTCACAGCCGCAACAGCTACAGCTACAGCAAGAAGAACGCGAAACTTTTGGCCAACACACTCATTTGCTTTAAGCGGCCTTAACCGCAGCGAGTGGCGAACTTAATACAAATGAGCCAAGTTTCAAGTTAAATCAAGCGGCAATGCCCGAAGAGTGAGGCGTACAAAAAAAATATATATAAAAGTTTACAAACAGTTTTCGCCAGTCCCTTCATGTCCCACCAAATAAGCGATAAGCCCGAAAGAATTCATAGATTGAGATTTGCCTTGATTTTTATTTTATGAAGCCCAAGCGAATTTATAAATTTTGTCTATTCCGTTTCATTAATAAAGGTTCATTTTGATGGAGGTACTTTAATATTGCCAACATCCTAACAAATATTAACTTATTTTAGATCTTTTTGACCTTATTCGTAGAAATTAACTAGCTCAAAGCTTAAATTTCAATATCAGTTCATGAAAAAGTTGTTAGAAACTGGATGAATATGTAGTTGAATAATTGATAAATAAAAATCCGATATAATATTTTTCACAGACAGCTTCAAGGCTAGCAGACGCATGAAATTTGATTATATTTACCATAGCACACATTTTGAGGCATTAAAAATGCAGCACGAAACCGGCTTAAAGCCAAATGCATGGCCAAAAGCAGCAGCATCCGAAGCATTTGTTAAACTTTGTTAAATATTAATTTATTGCCAGCATATAATTTATTCATCAAGAGCCATAGACTCTGCTTCTGTCCATCGCTCTCTCTCTCCATCTCACTCACTCTCTGTTTCCCTTTCTTTATGTGTATCTATATGGCCATCTCACTCTGCTGGTGTGTATTAATGGGGATGTAGAATGTGTGCGACAAGCGTCAAGGTTGAATCACTTTACGGTTCGTTAAATTTTCGCCCGTTTTACCGACATATCGTTTGTTGCCTGCCTTCCTGCTTGTTGGCCTGCTTGCCACTGCCTCAGCCGACTTTTACTTTTGTTTTTCCTCATACTTTTCCGTTTACGGATCGTCAGCATTAATTTTCATTACGCGTCGCTGTAACGTTTCGGTTTGTTGACCATACCGTGAGGATGTGCCAAGCAAATTGCTACATAAGACCCTTTTGCCTTTATGGCTTTTACTAGCCCTCATTTTAGGCCTTAGCATTTGAAAAGTGTTGCCGTAATGGACCATTCTCTTTAAGTAAATCTAACCCTCAAAAGGACCAGCTGACTCTAGTCTCTCATTAAAAGAAATATAAATGCAAATACAAATACAAACCCATATAATAACGAAAACAGTTTCGACTTCCAAGAGTTAATTGAACCACAAGACAATTTTCAAAAATTGCTGTCTACATTAAACAACAAACTTCAAGATAGGGCGATTTAAATTACCTGCAAAGAGAAAAGAATAAGAAAAGGGTTATAAGTGATACAATTTAGTTTGTGTTTTAAATGTAAATATTCTAAATATTTGAAAATTCCCAGCCAACAAAAATTCTGGTAAAATTTAGATTGATAAATCTTCGTATGTTGTGAAACAAAATAATTTATAATCCCTGCATACAATAAATACAAGAATAAAGATCATAAATGATCATTAGGGCCATTTGAAGTCAAGAACAAGACACTGGTCATAAACCATTTTTGATTTTGCTCATTCTCACGTTCAAATACCACTCATAACTCATGCCTATCTGCAGTGCTGTCAATGGGCCAAAATAGATTTCAGAAAAATTCGAGAAAAAAGTGAAAGAAATTCCAAATATTGCTGCATACAATTTGCACGTCATAAATCATATTGAAATGTGCACGAAGTCAACAGTAGAAAAACTATAGTAAAAACTATTTCGAGCGCATTTGGAACGTGCAACTCGTGGAACTCGCAACATGCAACTTGCACCTGCAGCTCAACACATATAGACGCGCGAGCGCATACACACCCACACACACCCACACACACCCACACATTGAGCAACATCCTCCGACATTCCAACTAACCCAATTTAGTTGAGTGTGAAAATTGGCTTTCACCCATTTTCAAATTCTAAGCTCTTCACACATCTACACACATACTCACACACGTTTTGCCGCCTTATTCATATAAAAAGAATGCAAAAAGATAGAAAGTGTGTAGAAAAAAAACAAACACTTAAGTAGACTAGACTACGAGATACTCAGCACTCCAAGATAGCCCAATATTTTTAACCTCAGCTAAAAGCGCAGTTGGGTATATGAAATTATGAGTCTCAAGTTGCTTTCTCACTTTTAGCCAGTTTACAATTAGCGGAGGGTATAATTATTTTAAATAGCCAAGTATTTGGTTACAGTAGCTTAATAGTCTCCTAGTACAAGCTAATAATATGCTAATAAAGAAAATATATGGGGTATGTCAAACCTTCTTCTTGCTGTTACGCTTACAATATACCCACACTCTGCTCAAAAGAGTACAAAAAAGCAAATACCTAATCGTTATATACTCACTCACACACTCACTGAGTTACTCACTCACTCAGTCAGTCTGGCAGCAGGCAGTCAATGCTCAAAGCGTTGGCGATGGAGGTGGAGGGCGAGGATTTTTCATGTAAACGCACGGATTAAATGAAAAATCAAACGAAAAAGGAAGCATGAGCATGAAAAATAAAAGAGAGTGAAAAAAAAGAAAACGCTGGAGCACATGCAAATGAATTCTGAATGAAAAACTAAGCGGAGGAAAAGTGGGGAGAATGTTTGGCCTGATTTCTTTCCTCTTGCTTCTATTTACCACATTTAGCCGACATCCCTTTAACCATTTGGCTTTCGCAACTAAAACATACGCAAATCGCTTTAGCATTTTACAATTACTTAAGCCTGATAACATATCAGGGCTTTCAAGCTTCGGCATTTGGATTTGGATTTGGCTTTGAATTCGGATTTGGTTTTTTGGTTTTTGGGTCTGGTTGCTCTTAATATTCTGATGCATTAGATTAGGTTCATTCCAAGAAGAAATTGGTCTACTCAATGATTACATTTACATAAGAGATGGATTCATGTGGTATTCTTCTTTGATATTTCGATGGTTAGTTTTTGGCTCATACAAGTTAAATGTATTTTATTGAAAAGTTTTTAAAATCACATCAATCTCAATCGAAACAGTTAGAGTAAGTGGGTCACCAACGGACCCGTTCATTGAACCACTGAATGGTTAATTGATTCACGATTTCGAAACCAATTCCAATTTCAGAATGCCGCCGAAAGACAGAAGCAGCGTGAAAAAAAAACCAATTAAACTTATCATATGTCAAATACAAATGGCAGACGACTTCTTGCCAAATGAAATGAAATGCAATCAATATGAATAATAATCAAGAGCAAAAATGCAGTGCACTTAAATCCAGTAAAATAAAATTATATAATTATAAGGAAGCAACTCAAAAAAAAAAAAACAAAACAAATAAGATATATAAAATCAACGAAACAAAAAATGCAAAACTGCAAGAGAATGGAAAACAGTAGCACATTGTTTTATTTAAATTGGCAAAAAGTCAATTAAACTTCTGCCGTTGCGCACATTTAAGCACCTGTAATCCACAACGAATCGTAAAACACAGTTGTTATGTGAGTGGCATGCAGGGCGAAAGAGACAGACAAACTGAGAGACAAACAGAGAGCGAGATAGAGGGTGGGAAATATATATACACAACGAGGACATGCATGATGTCATTAATGACTGCCGGGCAAAAAGCAACAACAAAAAAGAAACTGTTAAAAAAAGACAGTGAAACTATAGTTGATTGAACTGATGTTTGACATACCCTGTGCTGCATGCGTCAAAAGAATGCATATGCATGATTGACCAGTACAGAAAAAATTAAATCAAATTTGATTAACATGTCTCTCTTTACTTTGTAAACAGACGACTTTAAATTTCCTGAAGTTACTAATTATTTTACAACTATTTTCCCGTTAAGCTTTCGTTTATTACTATCTAGCTATAGTTTCCTTTCTGTTAATTAATATAAGTAAAGTATTAATATTTAATATTGACGTTGAGTTCGAAGTTGCTATTGTTGCTCTGACTCGAGTACTGCAGTTATTGCTGCTGCTGCTGCCAATGTTGATGCTCCTGCTAATTTGTAAGGCATTTTCTTATCAATTGTCGCAATGCATACGATTTCTGACTGTTATTGTTACAGTTGAGTGCAGATGCTCAGCTTGACACTCAGCCACAGGCGTGGCAATTTACCACAAGTTGTTGTTGCTGTTGCAAATTGCGTATTGAATGCAATCCTTGCACACATACAGCAGCTAACGAGCTGCAGCAGTAGCAACATCAGTGCCAGCAATTCACAAAGGATACAGAAACGAACCCAACTGAGTCCAGACTATTTCTCTCTATCGCAGTTTCTCCATCTATCTCTTTCTCTTTGTTGTTCTCTGTCTCTTTCTTCGCTGTCTGGTGTCGGCTTTTAAGTGTCATAAATGAGAATTTATTTGGCCAGGCATTGTCATTGCAGGAGGCATTTGCCGTCACTGTAATTGTTGTTGTTATTGCTGCTGCTGTTGCTGTTGCTGTTGCTTTTGCTGTCGTTTGCTGTTCGCACTGCTCAGGTGGCAAATTTTCCAGGTTGTCAGGCAGACAACATGGCTGCCATTTTGGCCCCCAGAGTAAGTTGAATATTACTGCAAAATCGCTGTGTGAGTTCATGAACTCTGTCCATAAATTTCATTAACAGCTGCCATCGTTGTCGTTGCCGACGTTGTCGTGCTGTCATTGCCACTGCGACAAATTACAGATTAGCTTAGATTATATAAATTATAATTACGCATACGCAGTGTGGTCAATGGTATTGTATTATTTTGATTTTAGATATTACTTGAAACACATTTTGTGGCACACTTACATGAACAATAGACTAAACAAAACACGTGAACCATGTGCGCCACTTGCACTGCTTGGATGTTTTTAGTTTGTCAGCCAAACAATACCAGCACAGGTCACTCAAAGTCGCAACACAAACAAAAACAACAATAACACAGGCAGCAATCCAAACTAAAGCTAACAAAAACCAGTAGCTAAAATAACAATGACCAGCGCTTGACGCTTAACGATTTTTTAGAGCATTAACGAGAACTACTAAAAATAAATGAAAATGAAAACTACAACAACTGATACAAAACATTTTCTATTCTATTTAGTTTGACAATAATAAAAGCCCAAAATAAATCCAATTAAATGACGCCGTAAAAGTAAATATTATTTAAGTGCTGTCATCAAATTAAAAATGACTAGCAATTATCAGCTTATAATGAAAATTCTAAGTAACAGCAAACAGTTATTAGAATATTAAATTCCTCGAAAATAATTGTTTGACAAAATTATAATATTTAATCCCAATCAGGTTGCAGACTGTTATTTAAAAATCCTTTTGCCTTGCTTCAAACAACACACAAACACGTAGAGCCAAGAAACAATCAAATCAAATATTTATATGCGGGCAAGAAACAGCAGTCAAGGAAAATAAGAACAAGAACAGCTAGAGAAAAAGCGAGAGAAGACAGAGACAAGACAAGAGCAAATAAATGTGGCAGAAACACATAGAAAACTAAAACAGATTTTAGTTGCTTATTCTATCGCATCCTTGCCATCATTGCCTTTTGGCTGCCACACTGCAACTTGAAAAACTTTGGGGTAAATATCAGAACATGCTGCCAGGAAACACTCTAAGGGCCATTTCCTTAGCACAGACAACGTAAAAGAAAATTCAATACGAGGGTGGAATTAAAAGTAGAATTAACCAATGAATAAAAATTAGAGATTTAAATTAATTATACTAGCGTCGTATATTTGAAGCACGCTATTTGCTGCTCCAAAAAGTAGGCTATAAGAATTTATTGGAAACAGTTGAAACCAAACAATTTAGTTAGTCAACTAATTAAGTTAGTAGCTTAGACTTGTTATTGTTTCGTTTCATAAATGTTATGGAGATGAAAACAAGAACATTTATTTAACATAATTCATTAAGTCAGCAAGTTGTACAAATGGCAAGGCATAAATGAACTTATTACTTAGTAAACGACCCTCGTGAAATTGCCTATCGCTGAATGCTGCCACTACTACAGCTACTACTGCGGATGTATCTGCTCTGTTTGGAACATTTGTGGAGCATTTGCAAAATTAAAAAAGATTTTATGCCAGACGCGTTTCGGCAAATAGTAGTACAAGTGGAATACATGTATACAAAGTTTATTTACAAATATAAAACAAGGGCCAAGACAAAGGGCCAAGTGAAACAATCAAATACTGAATCGTTCTTTTACACACACGTATCGAAATTGTAACAGAAAATCAATTTAGACAAAAACTTGAAATGGCATAAATGCTGGTAGCTTGCCAGTAAGACACACAAACACACAGAAACACACACACACACACACACATATCGAATTTCGTATATGAACGTGCCTCGCATTTGTATCGTGTATGTATTTAGTATAGCTTTGTATGTAAAAATGTTGAAACAGAATATAAACAACGCGGCAAAGCGGAAAACTTCTTCCTCAATACAATCAAATCTTCTGTTCGACTGTCGGATGCAAAACACTCGAATAAAATGAAATTTATTTGTATTTATTCCCCCTTCCTGTTAACATTTTGAGTTAAGACAAGAAAGTTCAAGTGGCTTTTGTGATGCTTACAAGCTAATACCCTATGCTGACAGCCGAGCTTACAATTTCCTTCACAGAAGTACAAAAAGTTTAACATAATTTAACAACTTACTGCGCTATTAAATAATTACAGTTTTTTGTGTCTCTTAACTAAATTGTTCTCTCAGGTATTCTGCTTTAAAATGTATGATTAACACATTTGATGACATAATCATTATACCCGCTGCTGACTTGGACCCTTGGGTATAATAATTGCTAGGCAGGCATTTTGTTTTAGGCACACAAATAGACATATCATAAATGTTCGCATTTTCCATTTTTCTCCCTCTTTCGCTCTGTGTCTCTCTTGGTATTTTCCTCTCTTATTGTTTAGCATGCTACTTAAGCTATTTACGAATCTCTGCAGTGAGTCACAAAAGTTTCGACTGAATGGCATTATTATGGGCACGATACAGGAAACCAACTTGGAATGAGCTTTTTAAGTTTTATTTTCCACTTTCTCTGCATTCTTTCTATCTCTCTCTCTTGCCCTTAACTTTTTGCGTGTTGGTCTTCGCGTGCAAGTGAGTCTTCAAGTTTGTAAGCTGAGGATAAGCGTGCTGAGCAAAGTCAAAGCATAATGTAAGCGTTGCCAAAGCTGCACTTAAACTTTTGATATCAATAAGGGAAAATACGTTGGAAAAAAAAACACAGTAAGCTTGAATGCAATGCAAGAAAAAGTAGCAGAAGAACGGCAACAACAACAGCTGCATGAAAGTGAATTGAAGGATAAGTCCAACAGAAAATGCCAAAGTTAAATTCTTGGTAACTTTTGGCAACCGTTTGCCAACTTTTTGGTAACAAAAATCTAATGCAAAACTGTCATTAAGAGATGCTCTTATTTATTTTGTTGTCAGCTGCACGTGCGCCACATTCACTGCTTAAATATGGGTGGGAAATCATCAGGAAAAAGCCAAAAAAAAATACACGAAAAAGAAATGAAGAAACTGAAATAAACAAGTAAGAAAGGCTACAGTCGATCGAGCCGACTGTAAAAGACCCCGTACTCCCATAGTATTGCATTTTATTTAAATTAAAATTTTCAAATGAAATTTAAAAAATTAAAATGAAATATTTACATTTTGAATTAAAATTAAAAAATAAATAAATTAACAACTGTCATAGTCAGCACTCGAACCCGCGATCCATGCGAAGGTTCCACATTGCGCCGCAACTCTATCAGTTGCACCACACCCCTCTTCTATCATTCTTCCGATTATTTCCATATAAGTATGTGCACACATACATATGTGTGTATGTATAGCATTGGTCGGCGCGGCCAGCGGCTCCGGGCAGCGCTGCCGCCAGCAGGTAGAGAAAACGTTCGAACATATGTTTGTATGTTTCTGTGTTTGTTTGTATGTGTTGCGCGCATGCAGTGATTTTGCTTTAAAATAACTTCGACTTTGAACCGTAATTTCTCTGTTGTTTGACATAGGATTTTGATGCCACTTTCAGGAAAGTTAGAAATAGTAATTCTCTAAGCGTATGTTAAATTACAACACTGTACTATTTGATTTAATGCCTGAAACAAGGCATTGAAGCTGGAGAGTCTTTTATTTCTGATTAGCAAAGGGGGCGTGGCAGCTCAAAATTTTGAATGGCGTTATATTGAGGCTGTCTCTAGGAACCTGTATACCAAAATTGGTGCTCCTAAGTGCTATAGTTACTGAGATATTCGCCTAAAACAAAAATTTTCTCGAGGTTTGTCTGGTTTTTTGCTCATTGCGGGGGCGGTAGGGGGCGTGGCAACAATTTGAAATAAACTTGATCTGCTTGACATAATAACGGACTTTCATTGTGAATTTCATGGTTCTAGCTTTTGTAGTTTAAAAGATCCAGGTGTTCATACGGACAGACGGACAGACGGACAGACGGACAGACGGACAGACGGACAGACGGACATGGCTATATCGACTCGGCTGTTGATGCTGATCAAGAATATATATACTTTATGGGGTCGGCCACGCCTCCTTCTGCCTGTTACGCACATCTCGCTTCTGACAAACTTAATAGACCCCCTTTACTCTTTTTTAAAGAGTACGGGGTCTAAAAATGGCGACATGACAGGCGCACGTTTCTTCACATTGAAAACGAGGACAAAACCTTCTGTGGCGACAGGAAAGTGAGGCAGGCTGACAGACAGAAAGACGGATAGAGGGACCAAAAAGTAGTTGAGCTAAAGAAAACAAAGAGCAGGAAAGACAAACGATAACTGAGTGAATGAGTAGATGCAACAGAAGCTTAGGCAATTTATAACATACGTGTGCGGATCACAGAGATGCGCAAAGGAATCACGTCCGGAAAAGCTGATTGGAAAAGTCATAAATGATTTTTTATTTCACTTAAGTTACAAGTACAATTACTTCAGTTTCTATTACTGAAAATAATAGCTCCACTTCCACTATAATAAATAATATTTGCTATGAAAAGGAAGAGCTTCAAAGGAACCTTTAATTTAGTTATGAAAGCTAAATACTTTCAGCGAAATGATATTCAAAAGGTGAGTAAATTCGAGGTCAAAGTTTTGCTTAGAAGCAATTTGATGAAAGTGACTTCAATATGGTGACTGTCTCATCACAGCATCGTCAAAATGAACGCCAGCTGCTGTTGTCACTTTAATTTGAGGCAAAGTCAGGAATTGTTTTTGGTTCATAACATCAGCGCGTGACATGAAACATGCAAATATGACACATACGAGCCACGAATAGAGATGGAGATGGTGAAAATGTTTCAAATGGAGGATTATAGACAACGATATGAGTGTCTCTGTCTGTCTGTCTATCTGTCTCTTTGTGTGTGTGACAGTGTGTGTATTAAGCGTATCTGTTTGACAGCTGGGCTTTTGAGAAAGGCGCTCAAAGTTTGGTGGCAATAAGCAGAAAACAACGGCAAGAATCAAGTACACGCCACTGGAGACACTTTGGCAAACTGTTTTGGTTGATTGAATTGAATTGTACCAGGCCTAAACGACAGCAGAAATAACAGCAACAACAACAAGAACCAGAGTTAGAAGACAGCTACACAACTGTCACAAAATCAATAAAAAGAAACAAACTTTTGGCTATGAGAGCGACCTAAATACAAACAAGCAAACAACAACAACTGAGACATTGCATAAACTGACCAAGCGACAGTTGCGACCTCTGTAATTTCGATACAAGTCTCAGTGGACACATTAGCAACATGTGTTGCCCTCCAGCAAAAGCAACAGCTACAAATTTGTTACAGCTAAACTTAGAATGAAGCATTGCAAGTTCTGTGTACTGAGTAGCAGTGTAGTGGGTCCTGTGTCCTGTATCCTGTTGCCAAGAGAAATCAGCAAGAAGCAATAAGCAGTTTGCTTGCTACATAAAATAGATATAAATAACTATATATGTAGCATTTTATATATACACATACAAAGAGGATATCCTCCCTCGTCAGAGTCTAGTGCTCAATGGAGTTAAGTTGAGTGGCCGCCGCAGACATTTGCGATAAATGTCAAGTGTGTATATCGCGCTCGGATTCAAGATTTATGTGCGAATGTTCTGCAAATAATTGGGTGTTGCCAGCAGCTTATGGTTATATGGTCTTGGTTCCGCTCATGGTCTGGGTGGTAATATCATTTCATTCAGTTCGACATTCATCAAATGTGCACATAAAACTCTTTAGCTATCGACCGACTACAGAAAAGATAAGTTAACTCTGGACAAATTTGCATTGGACCTAAAGCTTAACAACTATTCGTTTTCTTACTGCCAAGCAAAGCGAGGGAAAATGAAAATGGCTTAACAACATTTTCTGCAGAAATGCAAATGGAAATGCAAATGGCAAACTAAAAGGATTAGATTTGCAAATTTCGTGGTTATTTTACTCTTTTTGGGCATCTAAAACCGCGAAAGCCAAACGCTAACTAAATATTTGTTAAGAAAATACGTTTTTTGGCAGCAAGTTCAAACAAAACGTGTTGACTTTTAAGTTTTGCCACGAGCACACACTGCGTATGCGCAATGCATTTGCTAAATTGCGAAGCCAAAATGCAATCAACAACAAATTCTCGCACAACAACAACAAGAAAATCCTCCCCCAAACGCAATGGAAAACGGCGACAACACAAACTAAAAAACAAAAGAAATAAAAAATTGACTAACGCAAAGTGTCCTTGATGAGCGGTTTTTCACTCAGTTCCTAAGTTTGCACAGAAAATTGAAAGCAGAAAATTTAAGTGAATCAGCGCACAAAATACTCTATAAGCTTTGGGGAAAAATAAAGATTAAGTATAAGAAATAATACAATTTTTCATAAAATATATTCCTCTATCTGGATTATATTTTGGGTACAGTTTTACTTTGAACTCCCAGTGTACGAAGAGTTTCGGTAGTTTTATATACCACACAGAAAGGCACTCACACACACACGCACACGCCCACATGTAAGTCGTGTATGTAAAATGGATGCTGGTACCAAAAAAAAAAAAAAAAAGGATGCAGCAAACAATGATGAACGGTGGAGTAAAGAAAGCAGCATGTGAAGGAATTGCGAACAAAAGGATTCATTAACAAAGTAAAAGATGGAAAAGTGCGCAAAGAGCATTGAAATGAAATGAACGACGAGCAGAAGCATCAGCAGCAGCAGCAGCAGTAACAGCTCAGCAAAGAGTCAAAAGGAAGAAAAAAGAAAAACGATATTGAGATGAAGCTAGTGACTGAGGAAGAGTAAGCAGCCAAGCGGAAGTTTATGACTGTAAAAAAAGAAGAGGCAAAAAAAGGAGACGTATGTAGATACGTTAAGAACGACGATTGCAGCTCGGTTGAACGATGTTGCACTCCTTGGCACACACACACGAGTAGACATCCCCACACACGCACATGCTAAGGGGAAATAATAAAACGCGCGTCAAGTGCTGCCAATGTTGTTGGTTATGTTTTTTGCAGATTTAAGTACATTAAAATGAGGTATTACTATGGCAACCCTAATGTAACAAAGGAGCGTATGTGTTTGGCAGTTAGTTAGCCAAGTCAAATGAAATTTAAATTTATAAAATAAATGACTAAAACATATTACCAGCGCCGCAGGCTATGATTCCCCTTCCAACAAAAAAAAAAAAAACAGAAACGAGTTACACAACAAGTAAGAAAAGTACAGTCGAGCACGCCCGACCGTAAAATACTCTCTGCATTTTTTCGCGATTTAATTATTAAAATCGGTCTAGAGATATTACAATGTGTAGTACTTGCATTAAAACACGTTGAAACAAAAACAATCTAAGCATAATCACAAATACATCTGTTTGTCTGTATGTGAATACACATACGAAAGCCAAAATATGATGCATATACATGTATGAATGTATGTGTGTATTCAGCGCGGCCAGCGACTGCGGGCAGCGCTGCCGCTACACAAGCAACGAAAACATTCGAACATATGTTTGTATGTTTCTATCTCGCTTGCACTCATACATTGATATGAATGCGGCAGCGCTGCCGTCACATGTGCTTGTATGTTTCTTTCTCACTTGCACTCATACATGATATTGCATTCGGTTATCAATATTGCAACGCTTCTAGTTTTCTTGTTTATAGTGCGATTTCAATGCGCCTTTCAGGATAGTTTGATATAGTTAGTGTCCACACGAATTATAAATTACAATACTGTATTATATTAACAAAAGCCTAAATCACGGAACGAAATTATTATTTTTATTAATTGTGGGAAAATGGGGCGTGGCAGTCCAAAAATTTAAATGTCAATGCATTTACGCTGTCGCTAGAAACCTTCATACCAAAATTGGTGATCCTAGGTGCAATAGTTATTGAGATATTCGCCCAAAACACCAATTTTTTCCGAGGTGTGTCTAGTTTTTTGCTCATTGTGGGCGAATGGGGCGTGGCATCGAAAAAAAAAAAGATTCTTGTATTGACTGACTAAATATGTGATCGATTGAGACCAAGCTCGAACTTGTAGCTCTTACCATCTCTGAAATCTGTTTGTTCATACGGACAGACAGACAGACAGACAGACAGACAGACAGACGGACAGACAGACGGACAGACGGACATGGCTATATCGACTCGGCTTGTGATGCTGATCAAGAATATATATACTTTATGGGGTCTGCCACGCCTCCTTCTGCCTGTTACATACATTTTCACAAACCCAATATACTCTTGCAGAGAGTATAAAAATGACGAGCATGAATACTCGTTTTGCAAATGACATTAGCTGGGTTCAAATGCATGAAACCTATGCCAAACACACATAAAGCCACAAGAGGCGGGTAGGCAAAATAGGTGGAGTGGCACAAAAGGGGTAGCCACAAAATGATTATCTAATGTTTGCACAGTAAAAACAAAATTATTTCTGTGGTCATAAAAACATCCATTCAGACATACTCATACAGGATGAGTAAATACCGAGTATATCTGGCTGGCATTCATCAAACCGCCGACTCGTGTATTTGCATTTACATTGTAGCCCATGCACAGTGGTGTGTGCTCTATTTGTTCATGCGACTACAAACAGACTTTGTCTAAGTTCTAAACCGTAATCAAAAATATGTATTTACTGAACGTATTATATGCTCATATTTTAAACTAGTATTACGTTTAAAGAGCTATCAATTTTGTTATTCACATTGTACTAAATTATATTCACTTTCTGAGCACTGTACCGCCCTATGGAAATAAGCCCGTTTAGATTTATTTATGAAACCACAATAAAGTTAACGTATTTTACGTATTTTCCATTCAGGAATTTTACATTCACATGGATGCCATAAAATTAGGACCCGTTGAAAACTTTTGACGAGACATTAGACCCACAAATACACTCGCACTTACATGCATACATTTTTCATTTGCCAATTTGTGTAATTTCTTTTTAGGAATTTTTCTCTTGTTTGAAAATGATTGGCCTTGAGTGTAAATTCCATGAAATATCCATAAATATTGACACGAGCACATTTTGGCATAACAGAAATTCTATTCTTGACAACAACTTGCACAACTTACTCATTTACAAGGAGGCTTGACTTGGGATTTAGCATATTGACTGTAGAAACAATTAACTCCGGGCACATTCCCCACATTTTATAATTGAATACGTACCTAAAAATAGAACAGAAAGAAAACAAATTTGTTAGATTATTTAAATATATAATTAAAATACATAAATTAAAAGCTTTTGTTATAGAATTTTTTTTGTCACAGGCGTGCAAGGGAAAATACAAAGTACAAATAGCCGCACAAAATGTTAATTATTACTCTACTTATAAATTGTAAAAGTTCTGATTCTAAAATTAAACAAAAAATGTAATAATTGAATACATTTATCTATATTGGCTTATATCTAAAGAATTTTAAAAGTTTTTGTACCGAAATGTTTGTTTTAAAGACTTTGAAATACTTTTGTATCTTCCATTCAAAACGATTGAAGTGAATTTCTGTTTTATTTATAATTTTTTAATGTCTCCTCCCTGTGGGCGTTGCTATTTGAGGCAAATAAAGGTAGGGCAGACAGGCATTGGCATTGTTTTAGACAAATTGATGGGTTGAAAGGGCAAACAAGGAATGCCACACAAAAAAACACACACATGTCACACACACTTTGTGTTCATTGTTATCACATTTACCAAACTTGATCCTCTTTGAACCGTAAAACAAAAGCTGCTCATTTGTCATTGTCCTTAGGTATTATTTAAATGAAGTCTATGAATTTGGTCATTAAAATTGGGCTTTCAAGTTTATTATTTGTAATTGTCGAATTGTTTTCAAGCAGTAAACAAACAAAGGGCAGAGAGAGAAGCATAAAAATAGCTCCCAATGGAAAAAGTGAAACATTTTAAAGTGTGATTTTATTTGATTTC
This sequence comes from Drosophila acutilabella, assembly GCA_035046005.1. NCBI lineage: Eukaryota > Metazoa > Arthropoda > Insecta > Diptera > Drosophilidae > Drosophila > Drosophila acutilabella. The sequence continues at coordinate 4,099,970 of JAWNOK010000024.1, read as the reverse complement.
AATGTAAATATGTAAAATATGCCCATGGCACTCAAAACATAACCAATATTTATGATGCGATTGGTATTTTAATTAAATTCCACAGTGTTCGGGGGCAGTTTGGAAATATTTATTATATTTCTGCGACAAAGTGAAACATACATAAATATATACATATAATTTGAACAATTTATTGTGTAATTAATGTCAATCTTTTGCCGGTAGTGGCGTGTACTTGCAACATGTTATTGTTGCAAATGAGTTTGCACTAAAATGTTTTAAATTAATTAGTTTATTTACAAAAGAAACGCCCATCAATTAAGATTCAAATTATGACCAACAATTACACATCAAAAACTAAAAGTTATTTCAGCTGAATAGAATTTTCAGTTAGAGCTTAAACAATCAGATACAATTTTGATGTACTGCGAATTATATAAAAATATTTGCACTGCTTTAGCTAAGTAAAAGTCAATATTTTGACAAATTGAGTTCCATAAAAGCCTTAACAAATCCAAATACAGTGAGGCAACGTGCTAGTTATGGCTTCCATGTCTGGTATGCAAAAGATATGCAATGCTTTTCCATTCCCCTTGCTTGTCTCGTGCCACAATAACAGGGCAAACAATGCTGCCCATTGTCCAAAAGTTCTCTTATTCACTTTCCCTCTTTATGCCTCTCTGCCTGTCTGCCCCTCTGCCACTCATACCCTCTCTGTCTGCGGCAGGGTCTGGGGCAACCCTTTCAAACTAATTGCAAGACAAAACAAACCATTTACAAAATGCTTAAGTGACACAACCGCAAACATGAGAATATGAGAAGAGTTCCCCTTTCGTTTCGGTTAGTTCCCTTCACATCTACAGTCTACAGTCCCTCGGTGTTACTCATACGAGCCTGTGTCCAACATTATGTTACTTGCATTATCTAAGCTTATTTCCTCATTAACTTGTGGATCCCCGTTTTCCCCCCTTCAACTCATCAGACCACAGCACTCAAGAGACAAAAGTTGCACAAAATGTCTTTCGGCTTTTGTTATCTTTATTCTCAGCTTTCTTGTTTCAAGCGTCTCAGTTTGACTGCATTTTTCATGGTCAGTGCACTTGCCGCGGCGCTCCGAAGTCACGCAGCCAAGAGGGTACACTAATGAAATACCCTAGCTACGTTAGGAGTGGTAGGCTATCGAGTTGAATTAATTAAGACAAAGCTGTCACAAACTGTAAGATATAAAAATAATTCAAGTTCAGGTACCATTTTTAGTTTATTAAATAAATGGCTAAAATGCTAATCTATTTCTTAGAGAAACCTCAACACTACTTTAAATTACTAACTTTATTTATGTCATAAAGTAAAAGCTAGCCAGAAAAACTAATTTTTCTACACCTCTTGTTTCATAACCACAGGGTATCGCATGTAAAAATTATGACACACGCGATACCGGTGCAGTATAGTTAAAGCAAAGCTCTGCTAACAAGCAGCTTAAAATGCACGAACAATTTTCCTTTTTATTTATTTTTTTTCTGCCAGAGAGCAAACTGGGAATTATCTGCCAGACAGGACAGTGAACAGTGGAAATGAACAGATAGACAGAGACGGAAAAACACGGCATAAGAGTGAATGAAATAGACAAAGAGAAATAGAGAGCACGCGCTCGCACTGGGCTCATTAGCATATGCCACAAGTCAGTCTAGTAGTGCTCTAACTGATGCTCGGGGACGAAACAGAGCGACAACTGAACGATAGGGTGGATAGGGTGGGGAACAGAGAGTAGAAGCAAGAGGAAGAGACAGGTTAGTGCTTTTTGTACAATTTTTTAGTTGAGCTTTTCACCTTTCTACGTTTCTTTTTTTTTTCTTTTTTGCCTGCCGTTTTTCCGGCTTCATTTTTGTGCTTAATTTAGCTGGTGCCCACGCACAATTAAAATGTTTTGCTCATTATTCGACGTGTTTAATTTGTTTACCTGCGAAATTTTAAATTGCACACTGAGACTACTCTTTGCAAGGCGTAAATTATGTGCGCAAATAACAAAAATCGATCAAAAAGAACAGAACAAATACGAACAACTCAAAAATTCGTAACGAAATTCACATTCCGCAGCTGCCTTAAATTATCGAACAATTAGTGTAAACGTGTATGTGTTTGAAAACAAATAAATTGAAAAAAAAAGAATGGAAAATAAAGCAGAAAATCAAAATCAAATAGTACAGAAGTTGAGCAAATATTTGCTGGTTTGAAGCGCTTCAGAGTATGCAACATTTTTTGTAACATTTGCCATCAAATTAAATTTCCAATTTATAAACAAGACTTAAATTTATTGTTGAATGGAAAACAGTAATTTGAAAAAAATATACATTAATATTTACAGGTGTTTTTTGCTCAAACAATTTAATCTTATTACTTATATAAATCAAACTACATAATTAAGCAAAATTTGTTACAAAACTGCAATTAAAAATATAAATATTTTCCAAAAAAATTTAAGTTGCAAAAAGATGAAAAAACTAGATGATATATCAAAGAACATTCAGTAACAAAGAAAAAGCACAGCAAATTCCAAAATGTTTTTGGCAAATCAAATTCCGTCATTCAAATGAGAGAAAAGCCAGAAATAAAAAGAAATAGAAGACGAATGAAGAGAAAACTGAAACATTTCCAAAAAGTGGGTCAGCTATCGATGAAAACGATGACGCCCTGGCCACAATCGTTAATTTTTATTATTTTGCGCAATGTATAATTGGATGGTATACGAACAATACCACAAAAACACTCGATTGGGAATATCCGAAACATTGGCCTCTCTCACCCCCAACTCTTTCCCTTTTCCTTTCCCCACTTTACACCTCTTTGAGTTCCCCTTTTTGACGACTGCCCTTAATGCGAATAACGCACGGAATCCATTGAAGGTTGTTGGTGGAAAATCCAACACAACATCGATTTTCTGCACCTTTTGAGCGGTTTTTCTTTCCTTTTCAATGGGTTTTCCCTCAAAAAAAAATAATACAAAGTGCAAAGGTAGCTGAAATTGAATCATTGGAAATTTTATATGGTAATATTGGAAAAATCAGTCAAGTAGCTTGTTAAATGACTCTTCATGCTCTTCACAATTGATGAACATTTTATGCAAATTGTAAATATATTTCCGCTTACAGTTGTAATTAAAAGCAAATGGAAAAACGTTTTCCACATACCCCTTAAATGTGACAGATTTGTGTGAGCTATACAAGACTAGAAAATGGAGGAAGAGACGGAAATCCTAAATAAATTATTGTGCATCACAGAGTTCAATCAATTTCAGTTAATTTTTAATTGTATAGAGTATCTGACTATTCTACAAGATTATGTGACTCTTTGAATTGATTTCAAAACGGTTTCGCGCAATGCTTGCAAATTTTGTGCATTTGCTGTCAGTGCCAAACCAAAATGCAAACAATTTGTTGTATCAATATTCATGATTTACTTTATTCTCTCACTGTTATTGCTATTTGCAGTCACTGTCCTTGCCGCAGTGCCCATGAATATGTAATAAATGCGAGTCAATGTGATTTGCAGTTAAATGAAATGCATTCGACCAACTCAGCATGCAGCTAATTTCGTATACTTTATGGCCAACGATTTGACAATGCGAATTAAAGCCATAAATTCTAGTGACTAATCTTATAATCTTGTATAAAATATTACTGCTGCTCCGCGTAGTTCATATTTCGCTAGTAGATCACTTAAATCCGTAAGATAAAAGTTTATAAGATTCTCAGCAAAGAAATCAAAAGTAATTTGCAAGTTTCGACATCTTGTTTGCTCACTTAAAACAACGCTTTAACTGATTTTTTGAAATAAATATGAGCTTCAAACTTAGTTAAGCCAAGAAGCAGGCTAAAGAAAAAGTTAAAGTTGAAGAGTGCGAAAAGAAAGGCAAAACAAATACAAATGAATGCTTAAATGCATATCTATAGGTGAGGTTTATGTGTTAGTGCTTGCAGGGTAGTGGAAACAAAGTCTGATGACGATAGTGAAAGGTCCTGTGCTGTATCAAGTAAACCGCACGTTGCAGCAACTCGGTTGCCTGACAGACGCTATCGCTGCTGTGGCAGATGTGGCAGCAAAAGTTCTACGAACTCTATGACTGTTCTACATCTCTCTTGACTTTCCATGCAACTGCAACAAGAACAACAACAACAACAATAACACCATCAGCACGAGCAACAGCAGCAACAACGACCACGACGACGACGACGTTTGCTGTCAAAAAATCTTCAATTAAAGACACAAGCACAAAAGCTGTCGCAACAAAAAAGCAGAGAAGCACAGAAAGTAGGAAAAACATGCAGAACCAAAGACGACACTCGACTGTTTAATACCCGTTACTGAATTTTAAGCACCAACGAAGCCAAGGGCTCTTGCGCAATTTTAACTACTCAAAAATCAACAAATGAATTTATTTATCATACCAAACACTCAATTTTCTAGCAAGCAGCTTATACCCTTACTCCAGAATTACCGAGTATTTAAATGGCAAAAAAAATATGTGTGTAGAATGAAGAAAATGGGAGCATTCAGCAAAAGGAAAAGAGAGTGGAAAACACACACGTATTGAGGCGTCAGGAGTGTGCTATGAAAAGTGTGGAAAAGTGGGTGGCATGCCCCGACATTTTTACAGTTATGCAGTTTGCTTCAAATGAGCGCAGCGCATTGCAAGACAATGATGTCAGCATCAGGCCAGACTTAACCAGACCAAAAGACCAGAGACACAAGATACGGGACGAGGGATAAGAGTGCAGAGACCAGAGAGCAGAAAGCAGGCATCAAAGAGGCATCCAAGCATCCGCCAGATATCCACAGTCAGTCCAAAGTTGTCCAGATGTTTGTGGATATATATTCATTGTACTCACATTCAGTGATTGTCATTGTGGTTGTCTGTACGTGTGTGTGTGTGAATAAGTGTGTCAGTCAATGCAAAGTTTGCCAACTGATGATAAGCAACGAGAATTAACTGCTGAACGGACGAAGCTTTTGTTTCACTCGCAATTTCTTCCTCTTACCCTCATTTCTCCGCCTTTTCCCAACCTTTTTAAACAGGATGTGGGCAGTCAGCGCACACATACACACCCTCATACGCACACACACACACACCGTGACAACAACTCAAATTCTTCATTTTCATTTTGACTGTAAAATTTGAGCCTTGGCTTTATAAGCCGTCAAAGTTCACTGTATTTTTTTACTCTCGAGTTTTCTGCACTTTTTTTTGCACATAACGCCGTGCAGCTCAAAGCAACGGTGACGCCTTTTAGCAAAGCTTTGAAGTTCCGCTTAAAAGCACAAAGTCCCAAGTCAAAGGCTTGTGTTATCTCAAAGCTTTGAGAAGAACTCAGCGGGAAGCTGGCAAAGGAATTTGCATATTCGATGCCAGCACAGGTATGCCCGCCCACCGGTCCTGTCCTATCCTGTCCTGTCTCTATTGTTGGTACCTAACGAAAAAAGAAGCTACGTTTAATATGAAATGGAATGTTATATTAAGAGGCTGCCGAAAAGAAAGGTAAAGATGGCGAATTGACAGCAAAAATCGCAGGTATCCGTGATCATAGCCAAAAGCGCAACTAATAAAAAATACATACATGTTTAAAGAAACTAAAGTTGAATTAAAGTTTAGTTTGTAGATACATAGAATATGTAAGGGATAACATGTCAAATATTTAAGGTATACATTCTATAACTGATATATCATATCTCGCCCTTAGGTTAACCAAGGAACACACAACGCAATTTATGCAAATATATAGAAAGCGGTAGGAAGATGGAAAAAAAAGCCAACAAAATAAACAGAGAGTTATGAGATGATATTCAAACACGTACGTATTTGATATATACACAACCAACACACTCACACAACACACACACGCATACACTTGTGACACACATATACGTATTTGAATTTACTTTATTGTTGTTTGCTCAAAAGATGGGCGTGTTTTCGCCTGCGACCAAATAAATACCCAAAGCCAACGCCCTGCTCTTTCGCTCACTCCCTCTCTCTCTCTCTCTCGCGTCCCCCTTTACGCCTGAAACTATGCAGTGACATTTGTGAAATTAGAAATTTGCATACAAAACAACTGGAAAAACAACTAGAAAAACAGCTGCAATAATAAAAGTAAATAACTCGACCTAGCGACAAAAATGGCACAGAACGTGCTAAAAATGAAATATACTCATATGCAGTGTATACACGCTCACACAGACACACACACATTGATAAGCTGGCACACCCACAGAGCATACCAATGCCTAAAACTATGCAATGGTAATTCTCAATTACACATCGTCCCTTGAAATTGCTTCAAGTGCTTTTAATTGAAACACACACACACACTCATCACACACACCATTGATTTGCCTAGAATGGCACAGTCGTTGACATTGAATTCCAAGTGTCAAATTTGCACATTTTTACGAGCATTTACTGTACCTGCACTTCCGTTCCACACACTTACACCTACACACACAAACACACACTCATATATGGCCAACGCTTATGTGCTTCGCATGCCAATGGACTCTTCAAAAGCTTCGCTTTCGGGGGCGCATTTTGCACATTAAGCATTGAAATGAAATCATAAATTTTTTAGCGGGAATTTTGAATGCTCTAATCTGAGTGATTGCTAAATTTAATAAATTTAGATATAATTAAAGAGATAAATTAAATTTTGTTTCTTTCTAAGTGACTTTTCGCAGAAAACTTTTGCATATAATAAACAACAATTTTATATCTAAGCGTTACTTAATTCATGAGAAAGCCGTTATACTCTGAAATGGCAAGAGAATGGGCTATAAAAATGTTCGTGTTGCACATAAAGAATTAGCAACTAAGTACGTGGCACATTGCGCTATTCCCAAATGGGCCTGGCCTATAATAATGTTGGACTTCCACGTAAGTAGCTACACATAGAGAGACGAAGTGAAAGAGAGACAAAGAGAAATAGAGACAGATAGTGTATAGCACACATAGTTGCAATAGACGACTTCATTGGGCTTTGTTATTTGCCCATTTCACCCGCAAGAATACAAAACTTGGCTCTGGTCATTAAACTCGGACCGAACTTAACGGCGTAACAGCACCAAAAGAGAAGCCAGCGCAATGCGAGGTAGGAAGGGCAGGAAGAGCTAAAGTAGGGTATTAAATCGCATTTACTTACACACACACCCACCTAGAACGACACATGAGGCATTCGCTGTTAACTAAAGCCGCACAGCTGACGCTTGAGGTGAGACAAATTCAATAATCCAAAATGCAATTCATCAAGTGTCAAATTCAAGTCAATAAATGTACGTAAATCGTCAATGGAATGTTTCCATCTGCCAAGGGTTGGGTGCTGTTCAATTAATTGTTCCATTGGCAGCGATCTTTGTTTACGCAAGGGCGCAGCTCAGTTCGCCATTAAGATACATTTGCCAGACGTTACTAAGTATCATAAGTAAAAAGATCGACAGACAAAGAAGTGCACACCAAGATCTGTATTTAACACAAAACTATTTCATTTCTGGTTTAAATTCTCAACTAAAGCTCTAAGCTTTTTTTAGAAACATTTATGCATCTACTTAGTTTAACTTTTTTTTGTCATAGAAAAATTTAATTATAAAGTAAGCATCATATTACACATATATCAAGGATTACATTTTATTTTGTTTGTTTCCTCTAAGGATCACAAATATATTTTCTTTCTGCTTTTTTCTCTGCGTCACTGTTTTTTTGTGTTATTATAATAATTTGGCCTTCAGCGCTGTTTCAAAACATTTCATGTCGCACGCTTGGGGAGTACTGCTTAAAACTATTCCCAGCAAAAACATGCACAAGGCTCAAAATATATATATAATAAAATCTACAACAAGAAGAAAAACAAGATGAACAAACACGCAAATGCATAATGCTTATTATATATACTGTGCCAAAATGAAACTCCAACACATTTATGCTAATTTCGTTGTCGTTGTCGTCATCGTCAACGTCGGAATTCCTCTCCCCTCTTTCTACCACTCCACTCTTAACCCACTACTCTCTCCTGTCAGCCACCTAATCGCCTCTATCTCCCTCTCTCTCTATCTGTGTGTCTCTCCCTTTCTTTCTCTTACCAACGCTTCTCTCCTTCATTTAGTTTACTTTTTTTTTATATTCTGGCCTTTACTGTTGGCTCTCGCTCTCTTGTGTTGTTTTGGCCCTGTTCCTCGTCCAGTCTGCAGTAATTTATGTAAATTTTTCATCAGCCTCTACGGGTTTTCCGGGTGGATATAGCCGTGTGGGGAGTGCGGTGGGGTTAGAATACTACCGGACAGGCCGCAAAGTATGCTGACATTTATACACACACACATATATACAGTGGGAAAGATTGTGAGTTTTGGGTTCACATTTGTTATGCACTTTGACTGAATGAACCCACAACACACACACACACCCATACACACTCGGCTGTGTCTGTCTGCGCTTGCATGTATTTAAATATGTAATTAGTTGTGGGATCAAATGTGGATTTAAGGCTTTTATTTAGCTGAGAATAGTACTGTTTTCATATAGTATCTTTGATCCAATTCAGAATCTGCTGCCTGACCCTGTCAACAATCAATATCAGATACAAAGCGTTGAGTTGCATACACAATTCCAGTGAGATAAGCACACAATGCTCTATCATTTAATTTCACAGCTGTAAAAGCAATAGCAACAGCAACAACAAACGCATCTGCCATTAATTTTGTAGCTGAAACTGCTTTGTAATTTCAGTTTCGTATTACACAAAACGAGAACAGCATCCAAAATACACAAGAGCTTGGCCTAAATTCGTCTTCATACTGCGAGATGAATCTAACAGATATGGAACGCACTCTAGCTTGAAATGATATATCCCCCAAAAATGTTTTGATTTCAGTTAGAAATGCGTTTGATTATTTAAGGCTGATTCTGTTTAGTTTGGCAATAGAACATCAAATTCTATTTGTGAATAATATTTATGGGAATAAATGTGGTTTTATTATTAAAGAAATATCTATCAATTTAAAGTAGGCGCAAAAATTAAAAAATATGGGACAAATTTTAAATTTTATGCCAGCAGGAATTTAAATAAGTTTAAGCTTTTTAAAATTAACAAAGCTGATAAACACAGTTCTTTTAGTTTAAGCACATTTCATATAGTTTAAAGTAAATAAGCCCAGTTTTATGTGGAGTATACCAACAGATAACCCTAGAGAATTGAATTGGTTTGGTGTTTTTTAGTTTATTTTATATATAAATATTTTCTGTACAAATTTATTGAAGCATTGCGAATCAACATGTGTTGCCCTTGTCGCCGTTGTGGTCGTCATCGTGGGCTGGACTTGAAACTTTATCAAATCTAATTAGTTGCGGCATAAAACTGTCAACGTCTACGACTGCGACTGAGACTGAGTCTGCGTTGCCAATTGTCAATTGCCGAAACAGCATATGCAAAAAATAAAAATGAAATAAAGGAACAAACCATAACATGCTAAGCCGAGCAAATGGAAATGGAGAAGCCAAGAAGCCAACTGAAAAACTGAGAGCTGGAGAACTGGAACTGGGAACTGAGAACTGCAAAACTGAGAAACAGCTACAAAACAACATGGGGGCAACATAGTCCATTGGCCCATGGGTAATTTAGAATGCAAACACTTGGGGTCTGCGGGGGAGTCAGCTTCAGATGGGAAGGAGGATTTGACAGCGGGAAGGGGGGGCGTGTATAAAGAGGACAACTTCCTTTTGGCAGGCGCAGAGCCTGAAGAGCCAAGTGAGAATTGTTAAGAAGAACGAGAGAGCATACAGTAAAAAAAATTACATGTAGAAGAAAAATATCACATAAAAAAAAGAAAATAATGAAAATGTAAGCAACACAAAGCCTCAATACAAGAATGTGTGTATGTAGTGTAACGTAGCGGGTGTATGTGGGTGTGTATGTGTGTGGTATCATCAGCGACGACAACAAAGCAAACGTGGAAAATTGAAAAATGTGAAAAGGCAGGCACGCAGGCAGCACAAGCAAAAAAAAAAGAAAAAAAATAAATATAAAAAAAATTGTATGCAGGGCAAAAGCAAACAACATTTGAAAAATATTACGAGTATTTGCATATGATGCGCATGGGAGAAGAGGCAGAGCAGCGCGTGTGTGGGGTGGCAGCTGGAAGGGTAGGGAGGCTAGCAGAATATGAAGCAGCAGCAAAGCGACCCAATGAAACAGTATGTGTGTGCGAGTGTGTGTGAGTGTGTGTGTGGCGCTAACGGCGTTTGGCTCACTGTATGTGCGGTGGAGCCATGTAGTTTGTGTGTAAATAATACAACAGCAAATGCCAAAGCGTTGTTGAGGTCTCTACACACAACCCCCTCTAAGCACGCCTCTCTTACTACCCCCTCCTCCACCACTTTGCACACTCGCACAACACTAACGGCAAATCTCGTGCTCATTTCTGGCGTAAATGAAAATGTAAATTCGCTTAAAGAGATTTCGAGGGACAGCAACGACTGGCAGGGAGGGTTGAAGGGGGCGACTCTTGTAGGGGCAGTAAAAACTATACACGTTTCAATATTTCTTATGCAAACACTTGCTTTTATTTGCTTTACATGGCAAACAAGAATTCTTTTAAAAATACAAGTGCGCAAAAATATTTTGAACAAAAGTCAATAGCGAAAGCCAATCAAACAAACAAAATTCCAGCACAGTGTGCACAGTATGACAAGGTCATTGGTTGTATTAAATCAAATTTTATAAGTACTTAAGCCCAAAGTGAGCTCAAATTTAGTGCAGTAAATGCCTCTTTACGACATTACGTAATCTGCAGCATTTAGAATGCATTCGAGATAAACTAATGCGCTGAGATCAGTTCTTTGTGATTCAATAGAATCCAATTCATGCTCAAGTGATTCATGTCACATTTTAAAACTCATCACCCGCATTTGTCATAAAGCTAAGAAATTTTAAACTTAAACACAGATAAAGTGTCGGGTATTTTCTACATCAAATTTTGCAATTTAGATAAAATTCTTTATAACCATAAACTATTTCTGAAAATTCGTGTACTTATCTGAATTTTATTAAACCATTTATCAAATCTTCAGGGACAGAAGCTACGTAATTTAACGATTATTTCTTTAAGATTGCCAATTATTGATATTTTTGCCATTGTTTACGGTGACTGAAATGATATCCATATAAAATTTTACGATTTTGCATTTTATGCATTAAAGAATTTACATTATCGAGTCATTTCATGTTTGTAGTTCTCTCCGTTGGCGTCTTTAGTCACATTTCCCCCTTTGTTTATTGATGAAACTCGAATATCTGCATGTGTAATAAAGTCAAGAGCATTCAATATCAATCTTAATTCTCGTATCGAGTCTCGCTCACTCTCCCTCTCTGTCTTTCTTACGCTACCAGTCTCTCTATTGACTGTCTCTTTCTCTGGGCTGCTCTGAGTCAGCAGACGGAAATGTGAAACTGTTTGGAGACTGTCCCCAAAGCTGAATACGTGACATATTAAAAGCTCGACCAGCGACAGAGATAGCAAGTGCTTGCGTGCGACAGAGACAGCAACAGAGATATAAAATTGTTAAAAAAAATTATTTAATGTGAAATATAAGCATAATTTAATGCAAATCTTTACATAAATGGCAAAAAATATTGCGTTATTTTTTTATATTTATTGTTGCTGCTAACAATTAAAGCCTCAATGTCGAGGGCAACTATAACCAAAAAAACACAACAACAAAAAACATCGTCGACTTCGTCGGCAGCAGCTACAAAGTCGAAAACGAATTATGCATAAATTTCAACGGATTTGCACAAAATTTATGATGATGGCACACAGAGGCGTGGCTAAAATGCCAACAACAACAACAATAAAAACAAGACAAACACAAAATTGTGACACACAGACAATAGCGAAATGTTTATATTTATATACAGTTGAATATATATATATATGCGACTTTTGAATTATTTAGCACGTGCGTTCATCAGAAAAGAGAGCAAAGATAATCTCAAAAATCTCATAAATTCATTTAATATTTACACAGAGTAATTTTCTGGGAAATTATATCAAACACTTTGTGTATAGCCTTAAAAAGGCGGGGTTTGCCGCAGTCTATCATGCTCTACGAAAGCTTAACTACTTTATCATTTAATAGACTTTTAATTAACAAATTTCATAGCGTTTAAAATGAGACTTTATTTGCATAGCAAGTAAATACCCATGAAATTCGAGCCAACATTTAAGTTTGAATTTTGAGGCTCAAAGTCAATAACCTGGCCAACTTAAATTGAAGCGTCTGCAACAAGAGATGTGGCAGCTGCAACAACAACATAAGTAACAGTAGCAATTCCAACTGGCAGCTGTCACGCATGCAACACGGAGCGTCAACCGGGAATTTAGCCAAAACTTTTGCTGCTGCAATCTGTTGCACACTTTTTTTGTGTCCCCTTCTGAAAAAAGTTATTAAAAAGTCGTGCATAAAGTTGTCTCTACAAAAAATATATATTACCGTAAAAAATGCATACATAATTCAAATTCAATCATGATGAAACTTTTTAATCATGTGCATGATTGGCAAAGGGTATTAAGTCAACGGTTTAAGCCAAAATTTCACTAATGTCTTTTAGTTTTTGTTTGAGCATAATGAGTATTGGGTGCCCGATGCGTTGCCTAGAAAGAGCAACCAACGTTACTCAAATAATGGGCGTGGCTCAACATCATCATCGTCGTCATTGTCATAGTCATAGTCATCAGGCTAAACAAAGCTCCAAAACTACAGGAATGACAAGAACATTCCACTCTGTATGCAAACATGCCAGAACAGCAAACCTTCTCTCTCCCTTTTTCTCACTCTCTGTCTCCCTCTATCGCTGGGAACATTTTTACCGTTTCCCATGTGGTGCCGAAAGTTTTCAGAGTCCAAATACAGCGACCCATACGCGTTTTGTGGGCGTCTTTCGGCAGTTTGCGTTATTGAAACAGCGAGAATTGCAATTCCAATTCAAATGTGTGTGTGAGAGCGAGAGTGTGTGTTAGGCTGTGTGTAAGCGGAAGTTGGCTGTGAATCGGAAATGGTAAACAAGCCATTATTGCGGTTCAAATCTCAGGCGTTCGCTCCTCTGTCAGTTAAAGGAACTCACTTAATGTGATTTTCGATTATTTTTGGTACAGACAAACAGTGCAAGGAAATCGAATAAATTCTATATATTCTATGCAGATATAGCATCAATCAAATTGTTTTTTTTCGGTTCAATTGCACACGAGATTACAATAAGTAGTATCATAAATAATATTGATTGATAACCCATGTTTAAAGATTATCAACAATTTTAATGCAAAACGAGCGTTAATTATTTGAAACAGGAATGATCTCATTTGCTTTCACAAATATTTCATAAATCATATTATATTCGTCTTTTAATTAGACATTTTTATATATATATATTTTTTTTTTGTTGATTTTGCAATTACGGACATGTGACCTGACTGCGATTAAAATAATCATTATCACTGTTTATTAGTAATATTTCTTAAAAATTAATCTCACATTCAATATTCAAATGGATCTTGTTTCATCAATTCTGATGAATTAGCTCTTCATTAATAATTATTTTTTTAAAGAATGTTGTCGGTAATTCCACTTTTTAACGATTTCTGCAGCTAATTGATTCGGCACTGATTGAGTCTATAAAAAATGTATATATTTCTACGTCCAAAAATGAAACATCATAAATTTGCAGCAACAAAACAAAAATCTAGAAATATTACTTTATAATATTAAATAAACATTGCGCAGTAAATTGAAAGAAAACATACAAAAATATTTTTTTAAATATTGTACACGGAAAAGTGAAATTCTTTCCCAAATGCAATGTTCGACTAGAAAATACCCTTGAAGCTGCTTTTATAAATATACAAATGAAACAAACTACAGTAAAGCAGAGTGGTCATACCCATTCTACCAATTTTTTTGGAGCACACAAAATGATGAACCGCAGGCATTTCAGATGAAAACCTCAAGTTTAAAATTTAGAAATGGAAATTTTTAACAATAATGTATAAATTTTAACGTGTAAACAAATTGCACGGGGGCACAGTGTATTTATGTGTGGTTGTCTGTGTGCGTTGAAATATTTGCGTAGGCGTCTGCGTGGGCATTAAAAATACATAGTGAAAATGCTATAAAATGTGCAGCAAACAACAAATTGTAACGAGAAAAAGCTCCAAATGAGCAGCTGCTGAATACTATGTGTAAAGTTTATTGGAAAATCATCGAAACTTCAAACAAATGCAGTGAGAGAAAAAATCTGCTGCATAATTATGAAAGTATGCAAGTGCGTGGGCTGTCTCTGTGTGTGTAAGTTTTAGTATGCGTGTGTGAGTGTTCGATTGTGTGTGAGTTGAATTGCAGCTGTCTCAGCTGCTGCGTGGGCTGCTAACTCTTTTTTTGTCTGCTCGAGGCTTACATTTTCCATGTTAATGATATGCAAACAAAACACAAAGCCAAAAAGTCAAACTGCGAGAGAGAACACAAAAACAACAACGACAAGAGCAGCAGCGATGATGGCACAGGAAATACACGCCATACACAACAACACTGAAAAGGGCAGGCAGGCAAAAGAGAGCGAGCGAGTGAGTGTGGGAGTGGGAGAGAACAAACGAAGGCAACAGAAATCAACAAAATTTTGCGCGCGATTTGCGTCAATGAAAAAAAAAGGCCACAGAGACAAACGGAAGGCGGATGGGATGAGCAGTGCATAAGTATTTGTGTGTATGCGTGTGTGTGCATACGTGCGATTGTGCGTTTGTGCTGATATTTTTTGCAATTAAAACACAAAAATAAACTCAACGAGCAGTAAACAAATCAAGTGTAAAAACATAAAGTGGGGAAAACAAGAATATTTATATGTACGTACGAATACCACATGCCCCATTCTATGAACAAAGAAAATTGCAGTTAAGGTTAATATAAAACGCACACACAAACGCACATGTCGCCGGAGCGGAATCAGCACAGAGAGCAGTGTAAACAGAGGAAGCAGCGACTAAAATCAACAGTGGGACAACATAATGTAAAAACCAATAATAAATACACAAAAAAAATACAAGCACGCACGCATATTACATGCCCAAGAAAGAGCGAGACACGCACATAGAGAGAGACAAACAGACGAAGGAAGAGCGGAAGAGCAAAGATACAACTTGTCGCAAGCAAACCGCAAAATGAAACAAGCCCAAGACGAACATACTCCACTACGAAACAAGCAACGACAATGAAATGCGGCAACAACGCTGATTATTGACATTGCGTTACCCTTCTTGCATGCAGAGTCAACGTCAGCGTCGGCGTCAGCAGCAACGGCTGCGTTGTCGACGACGTCACTGCCAACGTCGGCAGTTCAATCTGCTTGTTTGGCCTGCCTACTGTCTCTGGTCTTGATATTGCCGGTCTGTTCAGGCCTGTTCTCCGTGTTGTTTACCTCAGCAGAAACTGAAATTCAAGCAAAGCAAACGAGCTACAACCAACAACAACAACGGCTGCACCACCAACAACAGTCGGCAGCCCTCAGTGACAGCAAACTTCACTGCTGGCGTCGCTGCCTGCTGTTTGGAGCTTCACGAACTCCACGTCGCGACGTCGTTTGTCGCTGTCTTCTTTTCTTCAACTTTGTCTGTTGCCTACCAACACTGACAAACACACACACATACACATACGATAACATTTTATGCTCGCTTGCTGTTATGGTTGTTGTTGTTTTGCCTCGCCGCCTGCACACACATTTTTATGCTGTGCTGTGCTCAGCTCGTTCGTTCGCTCTCTTACAACGTGCTCTCTCTCTCTCTTCCTCTGGTAATCGCGTCGCCACAATTTGTGTTGCTGTTGTTGTTGCCTGCTGCGGGTCCCAGCAAATGTTTTTGTTTTTGGTTTATTTGTGGCAACCCTTTGGGTTTTGTTGCAATTGCCTTTGCTTTTATGTTGTCTTGACATGTAAAAATTTACTAATTGGATTTTGTTTTTATGCACACATGTCAGAAAACATGTGTAATTGATGCGCGTAAGCGCTCTCTCTCTCTCTCTTTATGTATCTCTCTCGTTTTCGCTCTTTGGTGTGTCTCTTAGGTATACTCTTTTTCTCGCTTGCTCTAATTGCAACGTGATCTTGTTTTGTACTAGTTACTATAGCAAAGTGCACATGTGTGTATGTACATATGTTTGTATGTAAATCCTTACTACGCTTTTTTTGTAATTATCTCGTGTGTATAAACAATTCCATCACTGCAATTAGCGTTGATTATCTGTGGGGATTTTCAATCGAACTCAGATAGATGGAAAGCAATGCAAACTGTACATCTTGCTATGTACGTAGTGCAATGTTACAGTCAATGGCATACGTATTGTGACAAACACAAAATATTAATTTTTTAACCAATTTCATTCAAAAAGTTTAAAGTTTTTTACGTTTGTGCACGTGCCCAGTTTTGTGAATGAACTAAGAGCCGTTAAATATGTGCCAAATGCAACAGCAAAACCTGTAAAAATACTTATGCTTACGACTGTATGTAGAGACGTTGACATTTGTGAAAGACATTAAAAAATTGCTGTTGATAACATTTTGACATTAACAGCGACAGCGAATATGCGACTGCAAAGTCAGCGACGACTTCTACTGCTTGCTATCTTTACGATTTCGGCGTCAATAAGCGCGTCGACTGCGAAGGTGAGAGCGAGCGCAAAGTGCAATCAAAGCGACAACAACAAAAATGCGCTCATTAAATGCAAAGCAAATAAGAAGACAAACGACCGTAGTAACAAATACACACATACACAGACACAAACAAATAAAGGCACGCAGACGTGACTAATAGAAAAACAGAGAAATAAACAACAGTGGGCGAGAGATAGACGCATCTGGAAAATAAGTCTGTGTAATGGAAAATAAAAGTGACTTTTAATCCAATGAGTTGTCTGCCTTAAGTTTTTATTTTAGGTGTAGTGTGTGTACATGCATCGAAAAGTCATATCCATGACAAATTCATTTATGACGTCATCAATAGCAACAGCTGATTATCATTTCATCCCTCTTCAGCAGCTGCAAAAATCTTAGGTAGTCCAGAGGAAAAGGCAAAGAAAAAACCCACAATATTGACAATATGCCAACTACGTCTAGTCAAATGATTGCCTTCCCGGAACAGACAGTTGCACAGCACGTGAAGATGGGACAAAGATGAGCTAAATCCGTGTTATGTGTATGGTCACCTTAAAACGGACTCTCGCTCACTCAGACTCACTCTCTCGGCAACTCACCTCAATCTTGACCTCTTCTGCCCCGCATTGCCTTTCTCCTCTCAGAATGTCACGAACACGACACATGCCAATAATGCTAATGAGCGCAAATGCGTAAACGAGCCGAAAACAAAACTTGGAGAATGTGTGTAGTGGAAAGCAGCAGGAAGCGATAGCTCAGCATCTTCCCCCACCATATGCGTGTGGGAGTGTGTGTGTGGGTTTGGGTGTGTATGTGTGTGTGGGGGGAAGTAAGTATCGCTGTTTTGTCTCTTCTCTCGCAGCAATGACCAATCATTACATTATCCTGCACACTCAAAACTCTCTCTCTCTTCCTATCCCTCTCGCTCTGTTCTTCGCTCTTGCGTTTTCCCCCTGTTTCTTCCACTCCTACAACAATCGAAGCTGTTCATCAGTTTGCAGTGCACGTTCTTATAATGTTTTTGGCGAGAAGGAGCAACAACAACAACATCGATAGCCATAACCACAACTGAGCAAAGTAAAGCCAATTTTGGCAAAAACAAGTGACATACAGACAAAGAGGTCGGAACGGAATGGACCGGACTGGAGTGGACCGGAACGATAAACAAGACAACAACAACTGCGAATACAGCCACTATTGATGGGCGCTTAGTGGTGAAGTGGAGTCCAAGTCAAAACGGGCCAATGTACTATTTATGTATGTGATTTCAGATACATTTATGTGTGTGTGTGTGTGTTTTGGGCCAATAAGTCACAAAAACAGGCAAGCAAACAAAACAAACAAACAACTGAACTGGCTACTGAAATTGGCAACAACCGGATGCCGGAGTTTGCCCCATCACTTTGGCAAACGATCAACAGTCACCAAGTGTCAAAGAAGTGCATGATAAAGGAGAAGACAAAGTGGAGACGAAGAAGAAGAAGAGTCACAAGTTTGGTTATGGGGAATGCGTATGCGAGTGCAACATTCATCACATACACACATACATACAGACTCTCATATATGCATGCATGTATATGTATGTAAGTATTTTTATATGTACATGTTTATTCTTGTTGCCATATTTATGCGCTTCGGCAATGCAGACATTTTTAATGTCTTTTTACAGCTTCTCTCTCCACTTCATTATCGTGTCCGTCAATACCAGCAACAACAACATCAACACGCTGAAGAAGAAGAGCAACAATATCAATAGCAATGCAGCAAATTGGAATGCAGCGTTGCCAGACGGCAAACTTTTCATTGTAAAACAGACATACACACATACATACATACGTTTTAATGCATGTATATTGATTAGTTTGCACTAGAGTTCAGACATCTCTCGATTATTTTGCATAATAATTGACAGATTCTGACACCGAGTAAGAGAAAATCAACTGGGAAAACCTCAAGCCGCAAACAACAAACTGATAAAAGGGGGGAGTGAAAGCGACAGAGAAAGGGTGAGCCAGCGGGTGGAGAGAGATTCCCAAATGCAGGTGTGAAACAGTGGGCAAAATGGTAAATAGCTTGAGGTTAAAGTTGTTCGTAATCTCAATGAAATTGAATTCAATAAAGCCAGCTTAAGTGCATAAAAATGTAAAATTGACCACAGGATACCCTACACATTCTTACCAAGAATACAATTTGTAAACTGCTTGTTAACTGTTAGTAATGCAATTTGTATGCATTCTTTAATGAAAGTTTCGCTTTAATTGTGTTTCTGTTGCTTTACTTCGGTAAATTCGATTAGTTACAAATAGCATATCGAATCGATTTAACACGAACTCAAATAGTTAAAATAATCAACAGCGACTGTTTTACAACTTTAATTTCCGCTCCGAGTTTAATTACCAGGAAATGGCTTACAGGGTATTTCAAAGACATTCCATTTCCAGAACACAACAAATTGCGTTCTATTTGCACTACACATCTCAAAAAGTTCTCAATTACAATTTCATATTCATAAGTTCCCCTTTCATTTTGGACTTACCTCATCAGCTGCTTGTGTGGCGGCTACGAGCAGAATTAACAGCAGCATCGACGCCAGCATCGACGGCGACGTTAGCAGCGCAGTTTTCAGCTTTGATTTCATTTTGGTTGCGTGGGTGACGACGATTTTAGTGCAGCAGCAACAGAGTTGTTAAAAATTTTATTCCAAATTTGTTTATAGCAGCGCGAGGAGCTTCTTGTATACTACTCTTCAAGAGGTAGAGATAGATATGAGAACTGGATAATTTATAAATTTTTCAGATACTTTTGTGTATCTATTTATTTAACTTTTGTAAAAGCAATACAAAATCAGATGCACAATAACGCGCTAGTGAATTGATATTGATTAGGTAAACACGATTATTTAATTTGTTGTTTAAAAAAGCACTGAAACATTTTTTTAATGACACTAACATTCGCGATTTTCACATAAATTTATCAATTGAATTTCAAATAAAACGCGTACAAAAACAATTCAATTGGACGCGGTGTGTGTGTGTGCGTCGATGTGCGGAAGAACCAAAATAACGAAATAGTGTGAAAGAGAGAGAGAGAGAGAGCAAGAGAGGAATTCATAAATAACACATTTATTCATTTAATTTTGATAATTAACAGCAATTTTTAGTGCGCGCGCGGCTAAAATCAAAGTAACTAGCGGATAGATAGATAAAGACAGAGAGAGAGATAGACACGACCGCAAGAGAGAATAAACAAAATGATTACTGCACGAAGCAGCAAAGCAAAGCAAACCAGAGAGACGCAACAAAACAAAAATGATAAAATGAGACAGCAGAGCGACAAGAGCACAACTGAAACGAAAGGTGCCAGCAGCGAATGGCTGCCTGAGTATGCCTCTATGTGTGTGTGTGTGTATGTGCTGCTTGTGTGTGTGTTTACGACACTGTCTGTGGGTTGGCAGTGTTGGTGAGCGCAGAATACAACATTTATACTAGCAGCTATGAAGTAAACACAAGAGTTATTACAATTTTGCATCTATTAATGAATAAAAGAATTATTTTTAGTAACTGAAAAGCGTTTGAATGATTTTACGCCCACCATACACAAACTCACACTACTACCTACACGACAGACAACTCACTCACACATGCACGCTTGTTATGTACACACACGCACGCACACACATACACCCAACTAGTTCGTAGCGGTGGCGGCTTCTTTATGTTTTTCTTCTTTTGCTTCTTGTTTGCGTTTTTTTTTCTTTTTGCTTCACTAAGCGAAATATTTTCAGCTAAATTGCACTTTTTGCGTTTAATGGCACCTTATATATTTAAATGGCCGTTGCGTGGCACATTTTTATTACAATTTACAACAAATTCGTTGTAATAAATTGTTAAATTTCTTTACACTTGAACTGCCAACGAGCACTAATCCCGCGTCCGACTCATTCAACGGTTTTAATTCGACTAATGTTAACGGGCTATGTTAACTAACAGAGTCGCAACTGCCAGGGTGACCATTCAAATAACTTCTGGTTTTACAAGGTATATCAGAAAAATACCACTAAGAATAATTACCGATAATATTACTAACAGAAGTTATCGAACTGTAAAACGATATAGAAAATACGCGAATTTCGGAGTGGCGGGATACGGTAACACTGCATTTGCATTTCGAACATATTTTGGAAGAAATTAAACAAAAAGAAGTGGGTAAATAAGGTAATACCGATAATTTACAACCGAAAATGGATGTGCAGTATAAATGCTGATAAGACAATTGATTGACAGCAAACGCAAATAGCTTCTCATAACGCAAATGAATCATAATTTGCTGCTTTGTTGTCTTGTTTTGCGTCTCTTTGGAATCCGTTCGTTCCCCTCTTAGCAATCTGTGCTCCCCTCCACCGTACGCTCCAAGTTCCCCCGCCCCTACAAACCCACCAAAACAGTGTGAAAATTTTTCCCTCAAACAGAAGCTGAATTTTTTTTTCTCAGCACCGTATTACGTCTTTCGCTTTGCAGGCTTAAATGCAATTGGTCTAGTTACTATGGATCTGGTGGACATCGATCAGGTCCTGGACAATCTTGAAGCTGAGCTTAAAGGTGCGTAACAATTCGATAAAGTTGGGAAAAAATTAATAATTCATATTTTATTGTAATTTACAGCTGACGAGCAGCTGAGTCGCAATGCAGCAGCGGCGGCAGCAGCAGCCACAGCAGCAACTGTTAATGTGAGCGTGGGCGTTGAGTCACGCCCACTAGGCGATGGTAGCAGTGCAGGCGCCGCTGCCAAAAACTTTGTGGGCGTGTCACAGGTGTTCAACAGTCTCAACGATTATCGCAACAATGTGAAATCGCTGGAGACGCACGAGACTTACGACTGGACGGCGGAGGCAACGCAGCGGCAGCAGGAAGAGGAGGAGGAGGAAGTGTTGCAACAGGAGGGACAAGGCGAGTTGCATGCAACCCCTGCCGAGATGGAGGACAACGACGCCCATGAGGATATTAACAAGTTTCGCGAGGCAGCTCAGTCCAAGCAAACCAAACTGGGCAATGAGATCACAGTCTCATCCACTGAATCGCTGACCACCTCAACCTGTTCGACCTTCTCCTCGGGTCCCTCGCCCGGCTCAGAGGAGGAGGACGAAGGAGTGGAGGAGGACCAGATGCAGGAGCAGGTTAAGCAGCCTAGTTCCACACCAGAGAGCATTAAGCCCAAGCAGGAAGCGGAGCTGGAGCAGCAGCAAGTGGAATCTGTAGCTGTGGAAGATTTGGCTGTGGGGCTCTCCTCCATTTCAATAACAACCACAGCGTCACAGTCCATTATGCCCTGTGAGGTTACCGACTCCTCGGCATTGGACAAAGTGCTTAACGAGCTTTCAGAGGAGACGAGCACGGAGCTGGACACCCAGAGCCAACCACAGCAAGCGGTTGAGGCTGACAAGGATGTGCAGCGAGTGGTGAGTAGAGTAACCAACTGCCGTTGAATCTGTGCTAATCCCTGTGCTTTAGGAGCCCGCGCCCACGTTGGCAGCTGTTCGGCAGGAGCATGTGGCGCCTCCACAGCTGGAGCAGCAACAGCCGCAACAGGATTTGGCGGCAACGGTGCCAAAACGAAGTCAACCCTTGACCTTCTGCTCGACCATGGATGAAATCTCTGACACTGAGCTGGATAGCATGTTGCAAGAGGTGGAAGTGGAGGATATCGAGGAGGAAACAGCCGAGGTGCAGCTGCAGCCAGTGGCTATTAGCTACGAATATCAGACACAGCAAATGGACGATGACGATGACCAGGATTTGGATGACGAAGACGATGAAGGTACCACAGAATCACCAATTACTGAGGAGGAATCTGTGCGCATTTTATCCGAACAGGATACCACCTCGGCGGATCAACTGAATGTGGACAACTTCTCGCAGGCATCCACCGTTGAGTTTGCCGAGCTGCGGGCACAGGAAACGACACTGACAGCCGCAGCAGCGGCAGCCAGAGGAGCAGAGGAGACTCCCTCATCCTTCAGCAGCACCGCCAGCGATACGGACTCGCTATCGGGTCGCAAGCTGGACGAGGAGGAGGTGGGTGCGGAGGAGGCGGTGGTGGCCGGGCAAGAAGATAATGTGGAAACTCAAGACCAGAGACCGCAGCGTCCTCAAACGCTGGACCTGAATGCAGGACTTCAAGCGAATGCGGGACAAACTCCGCTGCCGCCGCAGAACCAAGAGCAGGTGGCAGGCGGAGATGAGGCAGCAGCCACAGGCACTGCACCCGAGGAGGAGGAGGAGGACGACGATAGCCCCATTTATGAGGCCGTGGGCTACAGTGATCCCCACGCGAATCTGGGCAAAGTGCCACCCATTTGGGTGCCCGACAACATGGCCGGACAGTGTATGCAATGCCAGCAGAAGTTCACAATGATCAAGCGGCGTCATCATTGCCGTGCCTGTGGCAAGGTGCTCTGCTCCATCTGCTGTTCCCAACGATTCCATTTGCAGTTCGCCAATGAGCCCGAATCTCGCGTCTGTGTCCAATGCTTCATGATACTCAGCGAGCGGCAAGCCAATGGAGCAGATGGTGGTGCAACTGCAGCAGGTGCAGGCGGTGCTGCTGGTGCTGGCGATGCCTTTGCCGGCGGTGCAGCCAGCGGTGTACTGCCGCCGACCCCGATGCGCTCACCCAATCCCAACAATCCCATGGAGTATTGCTCAACCATACCGCCGCATCGTCAAGTGAATGCCACAGCAGCGGCAGCACCGCCGAGCGTCATTGTACCCGTGGGTGTGCTGAAGAAGACCGACGGCAGTTCGTCCAACTCCTCCAGCTCCGATGGCAAAAAGGCACGCAAGCGCAAGAGCGTCATGTTCAGCGATGGCATTGCGCCAGGCAGTGAGCTGGCCAGCACCATGGAGCAGCAATGGGGCGAGGCGAAGCAGGCGCGTCGTGGTCTGCAGCGCAGCAACAGCGGAGCAGGCCAAAAGCCACCCACACCAGGTGCAAGCAGCAGCGGTAGCAATCAGAGCAGTAGTATGGACAATAACACTGCCATGGGTTTGGTGGCGCAGCTATTCCGTGGCTCCATACCGCCGTCGGCAGCGGCGGCCACACTCTCGGCCGTCTCCAAGGGCAGTCAGGAGCAGAGCGGTAAGTAAAAGGACTTCTTTTATCCCATTTCCCATTCTAATGCCAAGCAACACCTCTTCCACAGCTGGCAGAAACACGGCTCAGACGTCACCGCGTCGCAAAGTGGAACCACAGCGCTCGAGGAAGCTGCCGCCAAGCGATGCCCAAGGCTGCTTCATACCCAGCGAGGAGCACGCGCTGCCACCCATTTGTGTGGCCGGCAGGGAAGGCAGCAACTGTGATGTGGAGTACAAGGAGGTGCGCAATGATCCCGATCTCTTGGAGCGTCTGCAGCGTGAAACACTCAAATTCATTGTAAAGAACAATTTCTATGTGCTCGTCAAGGTCGTGAACAGTGAGTAGCAGTTGGCACAAGATTTGACTACCACTCCACACCACATACATGACTTTTCCTGCCTGTTTTCAGTGAGTTGCTGCATGAATCGTTGGGTGCTTAATTTTACCACCTCGGGACTGCATCAAGTGGGCAACGATGAGTTGATTATTCTGCTGGAGATCAAGCCACCACCAGCGAGCAGTGGTCCACAGGTGCCGCGTGACATATTCCAGCACCTATACGAGGTGTACGTGGAGGCGGAGCAGGCCAGGTCCAGCACACAGGAGCTGGCCTTTAGCAGTCCACGGAATGTGAACTTCTTGGGCTCACGGGAGCACGGCGGCTTCATCTTTATACGACCCACGTATCAGTGCCTGCAGGGAGTGATTGTACCAGACAATCCGTATTTGGTGGGTGTGCTCATACATCGACATGAAGTGCCCTGGGCCAAGGTGCTGCCACTGCGTCTGATCCTGCGTTTGGGTGCACAGTATCGCTATTATCCCTGTCCACTGATCTCGGTGCGTAATCGAGAGTCGGTTTATGGCGAAATAGCGCAAACGATCATCAATTTCCTGGTGGATTTTCGCAATTATACGTACTCGTTGCCGGCTATACGTGGACTCTACATACACATGGAGGATCGACAGACGACGGTGGTGATACCACGTTATAGGCAGAATGATGTCATTAAGGCCATCAATAATGCCACTGATCACATTCTAGCCTTTGCTGGCAATTTCTCCAAAGTGGCCGATGGTCATTTGGTCTGCATGCAGAATATCAACGATGATCGCACTGAGATGTATGCTTACTCAACGCAGGCAATCAACATACAGGGTCAGCCCAGAAAGATTACAGGCGCCAGCTTCTTTGTGCTTAACGAGTCGCTCAAGAGCAGCAGTGGACTCTCCGGCAAGTGTAGCATTGTGGAGGATGGTCTCATGGTCCAAATTATGCCCACCAAAATGGAGGAAGTGCGTCAGGCTCTGCGTAATCAAACGGATGTGGATATTGTCTGTGGTCCTGTGGCTGCTGCCGATGAGCAGAGCGAAATCGTTAGCATCAAGTGGGTGGACGATGATCGCGACATCAATGTGGGGTAGGCAACAAAATACCCTGTACTTGAAAAGTTTTATTTATGTTTTGCTTTGCATCCGACAGCGTCAAGTCGGTCATTGATGATAAGCCCATGGATGGTGTGGCCAATATGCGTGTCCATGCCAGCTTCAACTATTCCAATACCAATTATGCAATACGCCTGACGGACATTTTTATTGTCAAGGTGAGTGCTTAATAAGTTTCAGTTGGAAAGAAAGCTGTAAAGCTTTTTTAAGCACCAGTTTTTGATTATGTGAAATAAGCCTTTAAAAATCATTAAAACAAACTGTTTAATCATTTTTAAAAGCACATGAAATCTGCATTTTTGGATTAAAACAAAAGCTCTGTGCATTATTTTTATTGAACTTAATAAGATGCTAAAGAAGATAGTATTGTTCCAAAAGATTTAAATTTGATTGGGCTATAGAATTTAGTAGACTCTTAATTGTCAACTTTATTTAATATTTATGATTTAAATAGCTAGTTTGAAATTATTTTAATAAGCTTTGTAAAGTAATTAATTTATTAGAAAATAGTTAAAGAGATTATGTTAGTTTAAGCCGGACGTCCTTTCGCGGACAGTTCATAGACCAATATAGACCCTTAGTAAGTCAAGTAAGATACCGGAGCGGTAAGCAAAGGCGAACAGTTCCCCCAGTACCCGTTTTGAGGCATCTTCCATAGAGGATCGTTGTGGTGCCTCAGGCATCTTAGTCTTATACATTCCTGGGCTTAGGGAAATGGATAGAGTGTTCGGCTCCTCATTTCCAGCTATGCCCTGATGGCATGGAACCCAGTAAATAAATAGTTAGAAAACTTGTTAATAAATTATTATAAAACAGTTAGCTAACGTGTCCACAAACTGGTTTCTTCTTAACTTAACTTCTTTCAAAGCTACTGAGTGTAGCACGGTAGATTTATTTAAAATTGTATATCATCTGCTGCCATAGTAAAACCTGTTAAATTAGCGCAAAGCTAAATCAAATAAAAGTCTTTAAGCTTAGATTTATTATAAATTCATAATAAAACTTATACTAAATAAATGATTCCTTTTAGTGCGAGGGTTGGTACGCCACCAATGGCACCAACTATGCGGACATCACACGCATTGCTGAGCAGTTAGCCCGAAGCGCTTCGATGGCATTGCTACCATTCCTCGATCTGTTAATCGCATCCGGCATAAATAAACTAGCACTGCGTGCTACATTGGACCAGGAGAATGTAAGTAGAGACTGACATCTTAGCAAGACATCTCTTAAATTAACCAATCAACTTTTTAACTTAGGTCTGCTATGAGGCCGGTGCACGTGGTGCAAAGTTGCCACCGCTTTATATGAATGCGCTTGATAATCATCTGATAGCAACGCTGCATGGCGAATCCTCTGGCATTCAGGATTCCATCATATTGGAACTGGTGTTCTACATACTAAATGCCTAAAAGTGCGCGATAAATACAAATACCAATAGCTGATACTCCCTGCGCCCGCTAAAACTGTCTAAAACGAACCGATTCGTATATATACACACACATATACTACGAGATAAATACTTTCTACAACAAAAAACACATTTCTAACCACAACTAGCTATGTAAGACTATAAAGTGATCAAATGTCTGCAGCCAACAGGCAGCGAGTGCAACTTTACTACAACTATAATCTCCACCGGCTGCAACATTTTTTGGAACAGAGAACTGTATATAACTCGACTCTAAATGATAAAACTATTATCGGTGTTTTGTTTAATTTTATTTTATTTTCTTTTGCTTGGCATCTTTCTATGTTCTCTGTTTTCCTCTTGTCAATTCTTTTAATTTTCTAGTTAATTCAATCTCTACACTTTGTAATGTAAATTTATCAAAGCTTTTTAGAATGATTGTTTATAATTTTCAACACTAAAACATGAAATACTTGTATGTGATGTTCTTTATTATATATCCCTGTATATTTTCAATATAAATAACGACTATATAACTGTTAAAAATGTGTGGCTTTTACTTATTTATGTAATAAGAAGTTGATTCCCAAACAAAAATAACTCAACTCGATTTATTTAAATTATTGTGATAATTGTTTATTAATTTTACTGTTCCACTTTGTTCACAAACGTTCAAAAATGTTTCAGTTTGGCAGACACAACACAAACAAGTTACAAAAACTTTGATTATAACAACCTATAAATGTATATAAAAAAGACATATAACGCATATTGCTACCCTTCATTATTATCTGGTATTTTACACACAATTCAAACTACGTTCTAGAAGGGAATACGAAACGGGACTGAGCATACAAGTGGAATAATTATATATATACTATTATATACTAGATGAATACGAGTATATGTTGCTGTATATACAAAGATGAATGATGTTGTTGTTGATGGTCGTCAGTCCACTTGTTCTTTATGGATGTTATACTGTATGTTGATGTGTCGCTTGTTGTGGCCGTCGTTGTTATTTGATTTTATTGTTTTGTTTTATTGGATTTATACATAGATAGTTATAGTTAGTTATAACTTAAGCACTTGTCCTAATCTGAACATTACAGCTCGTCGTGTTTGGGACCGGAGAACTCATCGTGCGAGATGAAACCGTTCTTGTCCTTATCCTCATGCTGGAAAATCTCCTCCACCAGCTTATCATTCTCCTGCAGCATGTTCTTGAGCTCATCCGAGTCCTGTCCCTCCACAGCCGTCATTTGCTTCTTCAGATAATCGCTGACCTAATTTAATTAAAATATAAATAGTTAAGTAGTATTCTAGTTATGTTAACAGGTTTATGAAGAATTGGTATTAGTAGAAGCAAACCGAGACCCACGGATATTTGACCAAATAGAGTGTAGGAGAGAAAATAATATCAAAGTGCGATCCATACATAGACGATTACCTCTTCGCGGCTCAGCTGCTTGTCGGCATTCTCATCGATCTCCTTGAACACATTTGTGGTTGCTGGTGCGTTGCCAATGTTGATCAATTCTACTTCGAAGACCAGTGTTGCCTTGGGTGGAATCACATTGCCAGCTCCCTGATCACCGTAGCCCAATTGTGGTGGAATTGTCAGCTTACGCTTCTCACCTGTGGTAAGGAAATAAAATTAGGCTTTGAATTGGTTTAAGCTGTGATTAACTTACCCACGCACATGTTGAGCAGACCCTGATCCCAACCCTTGATCACCTGTGCAGAAGGTAAAAAAAAGTATTAGTATTTAAATTACTTTTAATGGCATTAATCTTTTGTCTAAGAATTTAATTTTTTTTAAATAAAATGTATTTAATTTTTCCAATGTTAAACTTTGTCAGCTAAATTTTAGCCAAATGAATTCATGTCCAGGAGTTTTATGCCCAGTTAAATTCCCCATTGTCGCATTTTACTCACCTGTCCAGCGCCCAATTGGAATGTGAAGGGCTGGTCGCGGTCGAAGCTGTAAAAAAGCAGAAAAAAAAGAGAACATTATGAGTTGAGAGTTGAGTCAGTTTGATGGACAATTTCTAGACGCTTGTTAGTCGCAAAGTTTCAAGTGCAAAGGGGTTGGCGTACACACACTACAACACACATTTATCAGACACACACCCACACACACAGAGCTTTAACTGACTGCAGTTCGCACATAATCAAGAGACAAGCAACAACTACAACAAAAACATTTTAAAACAATACATCATTTTTTTATGTCTGAAGAGAGTGGAAGACAGCGAAGAGAAAGGGGGACAGAGAGGGTGCAGAGGGGTGCAGCTTTGAGGGATGAGTTTTGTGGGCTGTAAAATGCGAGCGAAATTATTTGTTTGATGGCCTTGTTTCCTCGCGCTGCTTAAGTTAAGCGAATTACTTTAATTTGTAACGCGCCAATATGAGATGACATCCCAATGGTATGAAGTGGGCCCAGGAAGAGTATCAAGTGCTAGCAATCTTCCACTTGGCCATAAACAGCTGTTCAGGTATGCATGAAACCCTGTCGAGCTGCGGCTTTGAGCATGATGTATGATGTGGCACAGTTGCACTGGAATAGGCATATCATTTGATGATTATTATGTTATATGGTTTACGACTGCGTTTATCAACTGAATGAGTTTCAAAATGGAACATTAAAAGCTGACAGATTGGTAGCGTGGGGCAGGAAAACCAAGAAGGTTTCTTTTTATTAAAAATAAAAGTGCTGATAAAAATAGGTGGATTTAAAAGAGACTTTGTATGAAAACCCGAGCGGGTTACTTTATATCAAAAAAAAAAGAAAGATAAAAAAAATAAGCGAGAAATTTGGAGATTAGTTTAACAAAAATACTAAACAATATACAACATAGTGTTATAAAAGAATGCCTGAAAAAATATTTTAAAACCTATCTAGTGCCAAAAAAAAGCAATATAAATCTTTAGCATAGAAAATCTAGCTCTAAATAAATACATTGTCTTAACATTCTTTATGTACAAATGCCACAATTTGTTCATCTTATTAATACTTTATTTAAAGTATGTAATCTTATACTTAAATTTATATATTTTTAAAACCTTTCTTAATCTCTGTCACTTATTCAACGCAGTCTAGAAAGTTAAGCTTTGATTTTACCAGCTTGTAGCAGTCAATAATAAATGTTATGTTGCCCTCTGTTTGCAGGGAATTCCCCGCTGAATTCAACGGGAATTTGCAATTGGAAATGTGTCACTTGGGCATGCCTAAGAAACTTACAACTTGTTGTTGTTTGGCTTAACTTTTTGGCTTTGACTATATTGTTGTTTAAAACTTCTTGGCACTCGCTCCTCTCCCCCTGTCTCCCACTCCCCTGATGACGATCATTTTTTAATGAGCCCATGTAGTTGCAACAGAGGTCGCGACGCCTCTGAGATGATTGCGGGGCCCAAGAAAAAAATAAAACAAATGATTAAGAAGACAAACGCAGTCGGGAAAATCCACATGACACTTTTGGGCTGACAAAAGTTGAGCCACTGTGTTGAATTTCTGTTCCCAGTCCCATTCCCCTTCCAGTTCCTGTTCCGGTTCCCATTCTCACTCCCCTTTCCCCGTCTCCCTTGCTTAGCGTCGTCTGTTAAATATTTTATGTACATCTCTTGGGCATTTTGCAAACATTTTTACATTTTTTACCATGTAACGTTTTGTTTTTTCTGTTTTTTTCTGTTTGAGAGCTTGAGCGAGAGTTACAAGTTTTGCCGGCTCATGATGATGGCATGTGGATTGCGATTGCCCGCGGAATAATCCAACCAACCGAAAAAGTGCTACCTCAAGTGCAGCAAGGAGTCGGAGCGTAACCAAAGTGTCGTCGTCCTCATCGCTGTTTTGTGGCTTTCGCTGCTCAAGTGCGGCAAATCTCTTGATGAAATAAAAAAAACACACAACAAACCCTACAAAATTTGTCTGGTAGCAGCAGGAATAACCAACCAGATAACTAAGAATTCTAGACGACTAAATACCCTAACGGTCCATTTACAATCTATTAGTTTAAATTCTTATGATGAAACTGAACCTCTGAGGTAGTGCTTTTGGTTGATTTTAGTTATTAATTGAAATTTTCAGAAGATTGTTTGAGTCTTTTATTATAGCAATTACTTTTATAGTAACTTTAAAGCTACTTTATTATTAGATCTGTTAAAAATAATATCTCAAGTAGGCAAAGGCCCTGTCAAACATCTTAAATTTTAAAGTCTAGGAAGGTGCACGACTTTTAAAAATTTTTAATTTATAAAATATAAAATAAAAATTTTATCCGATTAAGTTTTTGTATGTCAATGTTTTCTTATATAGATAAAATATAGCTATGAAAAAGTTATACGTTTATATACAATATTTTAACCTCGAAACATTTTAGCGTCAATATATTTTTAGATTAATTGGCTAATAATATTAATATTAGCTAATAAACTAAATTCCCATACAATCTTTACAAACATTGCAGCATTCCCTGCACGTAAGGGTATTTTAAGGAAAACAAATGTCAAGCAGGGGGCGCCACTTCACCGTATGGGTTCCTGTGTGCTTCTTGCTGGGGATTATGGCCTTTAAGACACAGTCATAGCCCCAGTCACATCTAGACTGTTGGCTGTGAATTTTTATTGCATTATTTTCCATGAATTTCTAGTAATATGTGAAAATTTTATAGCGTTTCACATGTGTCTGTCTGTCTGCCTGTCTGTATGTTTATCTGTTTGTCTCTTTGGTTTTCCCTAAAGCTGCGAATTTGCCACAGCACGCACAGGTGATTGCAGGGTTTTTGCTGAAGCCCCAATATATCCAGGTAATTTATGCGATTTACAATAATAAGTGTAACACAAATAAAACCCTTGATCAATTTTCATAAATATAGGGAAAGGGTAGGGAGCGATTGGGGAAATAACTGACAGGATTTTTATGATTTTTCATAGCGTCTCAACTAAACTTGTCTTAAGAAATATATTAGCTGCCAGCATACAAAATTTCATCAACTTTAAGCCAAGTTAACACACCGAATCACCTTTGAAACATTTCACATGCCATTAAGCAACAATTAAAGAGCTTTAAGGAACGTTTAAGAGCGCTCAATGCGTTGAATAAATTAATAAAATCGTTTAAATCTGTTGATTGTTGATTGTTACATACACAGGTGTGTGTATGTGTGTGTGTGTAAGTGTTTGTATGACCAGGTACAGGTTGAGTTTCATGTCCGTATCCGTTGCACAGTGTCCCCGAGCATTAAAAATTGATATGGCGCCATGGATGACGCAACAAGCGAACAAAAGGTCAGAAGTCCAACAGTTTTGGTCAGCTGGAAACAGTTGGGGAATGGCAATGGAGATCTGTTGAATGTGGCAACAGCAGGTGTTTTTTATAAGCTGGACAAACAAGCGATCAAACGCTCAAAACTTGTAAAACAAACGCATACAAAAGGAAACCGTCAGATTGGTGAATTGCGTGCGATTTGCGGGCGTTTTAAGCGCGTTTTACGCTGCACACATTATCATAAAGTCAAACAACAAATGTGAACTCATTTTTTGCAGCTATCTGCTTTTTTCCCTTACCCAGGCAGTGCTAAATATTTAATAAGTTTCGATTTCATTCGACTGCGAATTTTTATGCAGTCAACGCATTTAAAATGCAGCTCAATGGGCGTATAAAAAAAGAGGCAAAAAAGAGGAAAACATCCGTTATACATACATATATGTACATATGTATGTATGTATGTATGTATATATGTATGCCCGTTGCCCATTACGTGATTCCCAATCCGATTTGTTACCAAGTGAGGGGGGTTGCTAGAGCCAAAGGAGCTGGGTGGTCTGGTAAATCATACCATGGCACTTGCTTCGCTCATTCAGTCGACTTTCAATCCAATCAAATTGAATCCTTTTGCCTTTTTGGGTGTCTGGCAGCGGTGATGACCTCGTTTTATGTGCGTCGTTGTCCGAAGTTATAAAATCAAATATGCGTCCTCTTCAAAAAACCGCAAAAACCTCTACGGAGCCAAAGCGACAAGTTGCTTACAACAAACAGTTCCCCCTGCTCCAGTCCGCCAACCCACCCCAAACGTTTAACGTGCACCAAGGCGCAGTTGTCGGTTATTTTGGTTGAGACTCTTGAAGACTCCTCTTTCTCTACCGCCTTCCGCCCCCTTTTGGTCAATGTGCGAACAATTTGCAGCTGGTGAAGTTTTGTGCCACAATTTATGCGCCTGCTGTGCGGCAAACATCACGTACACGTACCGCTGCCGAGCCAAGAACTGTTGCAGCCACATTTGAGTATTCACCAAAAATGAGCGCTTCAAAATAAAAAAAAACAAAAAATAATCCAAAGAAAGAACAGCATTTGCAAGCACATTAATTATTTAAAACTAGCTACGAATGTGCAGATAAACTCCAAAGGTTTTTGCAATTTTTTTAAAAGACAAATAAGAAATACTTTAGGTATGGCTGTAGCTTCCTCAGATGCTTCACTGTGGTTAGGATTAGAGAGCACACGACTGTAAACAATATTGGGAAAACTGTCTTCCGTTTATTTTTAAAAACATTTTAAAACTGTATTACTCAATCGATACTTAGTTTAATGACTAAACTCAACTAAAACTAAAAGTTAGACAGCTTTTTATATTTAAATATAATTACTAAACTCATAAAAACCTAAGCTAAGCACATTAAAGTTGTCATACAAACTGGTTGTATTAACAAGCTATTGCCACAATTGGTTAAGTATTAACAGCTTAATGATTTAAAATTATTGCACAATTAATGTAAAAATCTTATAGCATTTTAAGCTTACTAAAAATGCCAACTAAAATTCTTCTCAGCTTAGATTTGTAGCTTTTTAGCTTCTATATTCCAAAGTTAATCATTTCTGTCCCACTGTGCCTGTTTTATGGCTTTTCAAACTAGTGAAACTGATTGCTTCATATGTTAATGAGCTCAAGACGCAGTTGAAGTTATTGCTGATAGAGACAGCTAGACTCTACCCCGCTCTTTCTTACACTTCTTCCTCCTACATTAACTGATCTAATCATTAAGCACTCATAAATGTTTCCTCTGCAAAAATCGTGCCAAGGCGCGAATCAACTTCACTCAAGCCTGACAAACGCTTTGTGGCAGAATCAGCAAAGTTTTCCATGGTCATATTCAAGCCTCTTCCCTTACCTGTTTGTTTTTTGTTATCTCTTTTTTGTTTTCTGTTTTTTTGTGCACTAATTGTGTGTGCTTCGACAAAAAACTAGTAAATGGTGACAGTCAAGGTTGTCTGCCTTGGCTAATGGCTCTCCGCCTAAAACTTTCACTTTGTACCTGCATTTCGTGTTATGTTTTTGCCTTTACTCGAGTGTCTTTTTATTTTCCTCTTTTTAATTCACGCTCCGCTTTTGGACATTAAATTGCACTTGACGCAGTCAGCGTTGGTGCCACACACAAATCATACGAAGCCAACGACGACAAGACCGTAAGATATGACTATAAAAGATTGGCAAGGGGCACGCGGTTAGGTGCAACCGGAATGTAATGCCTTATGGACTCACTGTGACGCTGCCTTGCTGTCTGCCTGTTGTCAAAAAAGTACAAAAAAAAAAACTGTTCATGCAACAACATGCTGTAAGTTTGCCAAGCTTCCGTTGTACCCTTTGCAAGTTGCAAATTGCAATTTTAATGGTCTACAAGATGCGAGATGCACCAGCGCTAAACTTTAACTTGTGCCTCTCTTTCCACTTTGCTTGCAACACGGCGTATGCGTAATAAATTTCAAAACACGAAAAAAAGAAGAAAAATAAAAGAAAAACCTTGACTACACTTATAACTGGCCAGTCAAAATTGTACAGCCGCTTTTATTACTGTTTTGTCTGAATGTAACTTTAGGTAATGCTCTAAAATTTCTAGTTATGTGAATTTTAAGTTAAACTACACTTAAAGAGGGGTACACTAAAGAAAATTGTACTATAATGTTATATTTAACTATACTACTTAAGCTCTGACTTTATATGTCAAATTTGGCATTTTTATTCTTTAATTAATATACTTTTTTTATATGGTAATATAAACCTTAAGTATTTAAACAAAATTGGTTATTTAATTCAAGTAAAATCTTCTCAGTTAAATAAGTATTTTACTACTAGATTTTCATCTCTTTTGGAATCATTTAGTATTTTCCTTAGCCAGCCAATTCGACTACTGATTTCTGTGTAGCTTTTAGTTTTAATTGCAGTTTTTAAACTATTTATTTAAATTAAAGAATCTCTATGGTCCCAATTTTAGCTAGTTAAAACTTACAGAACTTTAAGAAAGTATCAAATTTTTTTGCTGCTGCCGCTAACAAATTAATTTTTCGTGCAGAATGACAACAGAGTCTCGAGTGTGCGGCAAGAACCGTGTGCCACTCCCACTGCTACGCCCACGCCCACCAAACCTCCACATACAAAGACATATATCAAAAGGCGAAAGAGGAGCTGCTCATGTTACGCGTCAGGCTGATTAGAATATAGCGAGATGACTGCATTATTTATGCCAGCCAAATGAAGGTCTACGGGTCAGAGGTTAGCAGCGGAGTTGGAGCAGAAATAGGAGTAGAAATGAAAGTAGGAGTAGGAGTAAGAACAGGAGCAGTTTCTACTTCCAACAAACAAACTGCTCCATTGATAAAGTATGAGCGCACGTGACGAGGCAGTGCCAATGACAGGTGGACGAATGTAACGTCCGGAGAACTCCACAGACTGACTGACTGGCTGACTGGTTACCTGAATGTCAAGCCACAACAATGAAAATAAAAGGAGCAAGGCACGTGACAGGACTCGCTTCGCGCTCATTATTGAATAACTTATTGAGCAGAGCCAGTAGGTAACTGAGTAAGTAGGAAGTAAGAAATAAGAGGTATTTTAATTGTGGAACTCCAGAAAGTAGCTGCACTTGAAAGTTCGTTTGCTCACTCAAATTAGTTGGACAGGACTTTCGGTTGTAATCCTTTTGGTGTCCAGTGAGGCACGTATGCAATAAGACAACAAACTGCACGCTATGATTATTTTCAATAGCAAGAAAGAAATTGAAACCAATTCTAATTTTATATCAAACTCAAGCATTTAACTCTGTGTGTGTGTGTGTGTGTGTGTGTGTGTGTGTGTGTGTGTGTGTGTGTGTGTGTGTGTGTGTGTGTGTGTGTGTGTGTGTGTGTGTGCTTAGGACAGTTTGTCTACTCTTTTTTTGTAGACTCGTGCAGTAATTAAACATTTGAAATTAATTAAAATCGATTTTCAGCTATGCAAGCCGCTAAAAAATGCATTAAGTTCGCTTGATTATACTTACATTATTTAATATTAAATATTATTTGTTTATTCTAGGTTTGAAATGATAAATTGGAAGAGCCCAAACTCATTTAAACATTTTAAAATGGATTAAAAAAACTTTTCTTTTACAAAGAATTTAATAGAAGTCAAAATCAATAATATAAATTAATTTTTAATCGAGTTAATGAGTATCTACCAGTTGGATTTTGATACATAAATACAATTGAAAGCACTAAACTATAACTGTTTTATTTTTCTGAACATTTCATAATTAAAAGTCCATTTAAAAAGCCTCAAGCTGCTTAACTTTACTGAGTAACTGACAGCCTTTCCTACTCTTTCTTTTGCCAATATGTTATGTTACTCAAAAACCTAAAAAAGAAACCAATCAGTAGCTGCCTGCTAGTGGCACTTCAATAGCCAATCGAGCTGCCATTTAAAGACTGTCAAATGCACAAAGAGATAACGAGAAAACTGAAGACTAAAACCGTTTGCTGTGCTGCTGTTGTTGCTGCTGCTTTTAAGCCTTTCAGCTTAATTATCAGCAAAGTAGAAGCACAAAAAATAAACTCTTGC
The DNA here is from genome assembly GCA_035046005.1 of Drosophila acutilabella. NCBI lineage: Eukaryota > Metazoa > Arthropoda > Insecta > Diptera > Drosophilidae > Drosophila > Drosophila acutilabella. The sequence continues at coordinate 4,063,416 of JAWNOK010000024.1, read as the reverse complement.
AAGGTAGCTAATTTCCGGCGTTGTTGCTGGTTAAAAAAATAAAGCCAAGGAAACTCAAAGTACATAATAACGCTTAAGGCGTGCAAAGAAATTCAGAAAGATTTTGTGCATACACAGAGTTGTGTTTGGAAGCTGAGCTCATGTCCTGTGGTCCTGTCGTGTCTGCCGTGTCTGTTGTGTCTGACAAAACATCCTTTTTGGCTGCACTCGGAGCTATGCAAAGTGCCCGTCACTTGGGTTAAGTGCAACCAGGCATTTAAGCCACAAAAGCAAGTGGAGAAGGCCAACATTAAGCGACAACGTTGAGTCAAAATCAACAAGTGGCTAGAATGCTGAGTTTAAGGGGGTCACAGGGAGAGTGGCAAGAAGAAGGACATCTTTGGGCTTGTCCTGACGCACTGATTGAGTTAGTGCTCAAGTCAGCAGCAGAGTGGTGGCAACGAGGGAGTTGGGGCCAATGTTGGCAGCACGCTAAATTAAACAGCAATTGCAAACTTTCAGCACAAACTTTCAGATAATTTGTTGCTCTCCCTCTCCTTCCCTCTCTCTCTCTCTCTCTGCAGGTAAGTGTTTGTGTGTGTTTTGGCCAGGTAAAGTCAAGCTAGTCCAGGAGTTGTTGCCTGTGTGGGTTTTTGTTTAGCATATGTGCCAAAATCGTATTAGAAAAACGATTTCCTGCACAAAAGACTCAATTTGCTTTTGGCCTTGTTATGCAATCAAAATAAATACTATTAGGCATAAATCAAATAAAATTTATACGACCCAAAACCGTATGATAACCATGTCCAGATAGCACTATTTGCCACAAGTTGAAACAGTTAGGACCTAGCTTTATTTTAAGCTATTTTTCTAAAGAAAAATGAGTAACGAATAATTTATTTTAAATATGTAAAAAAAGAAAAAGAAATTTAATAAATTTTAAATAGTAGTAAGTAATGATTAAAGAGTAGACATAGCTTTAGATTTCAAGTGAAAATCAAAGAGTAAAGGGATTTACTAAAAGGGTTTTTATTTTTATGAGAACATGCTGCCTTAAAAGTTAAAATAAAAAACTTCCTAACTCTATTTCAAATGTTATTAAAAACCTTCTAGCATTTTAAATTAATAAAATCAATCAGTTTGCTTGAATTTTATTGGAATAACAGTCCATGGAGAGACTGAAATGATGTCACCAATTTGCAAACTGTTGATAAATTATATTTAAAGATCTACTCCAAATTTAAATTCAGTCTCTACATACGCTAATATACTATATATTACTTGGATGATGTGGTCTTTTTGAACTATGCTTTTGCTTATCTTTGACTTTAGTATGTAGAATTGTGTTGATATTTATTTTAGATGTTATTCGTGTTTGTTGTTGGCTTATTCGCTTTTTTATGTGATAAGAGGGAAATTGATAATGAAACGATTGCAACACTCAACAAATTTATTACATTCTAAATAAAGATTTTGGAGAGGAGAGCAGAGCGGAGGAGGGGCATGAGCATGTAAAAAGTAAATTAAATATGATAATAGTTTTGAACAATACTTTGGACTTTAATGAGCTTTGTTAGATCTACAAAAGAAAAGGAAATTAAGCTTGTGATTAAGCGGCCTAAAGTTACTGTTTTTATAGGTCATAAAAGTGTTTTAAACAACAATAAATTTTTAAAATAATAATTAAGTCATTCTCAAGTCATTTAAGAGTCTCTTAATATATTTAAATGAATATTAGAGAGTTTGACTCTACCATTTAAGTTAATTAAAACTGAGAGTATTGCCTATATTTTTCCAATAATTTGCACAACTGTCTATCGATTGGCTTTGTGTCTTTATGAAAATATTGGAAAACTGAAGCAGCTGTTACAACAACTGCAGCAAGCAACAAATGATGTGAAACAATGACGCGCTGCATTGTCAACACACTGGCCAAAAAGGAAGAAGAAGAAGAAGTGCATGCAAAATGCTGGCCAACAACAATTGAGATCGCTTATCAGTTGGCGTCTAATTTACGACAATGAGCCAACGCCGAGGCCTATGCGACACATGTTTAATCCCCATTGTGTGTGTCAGTGTGTGTATGAGAGCGAGTGTATAAATGTGTTGTAACAATATGCAAATTTCAGCTTTAATATAACCAATTTAAAACTTACCTTGAATCAAACTTCTTGCCATCGGCTTGAAGTGTGCCCGTGTAGTGCATGGTAAGTGAATCTCCATTCTTTGTTTTCTGATCACAAATCTCGGGAGTGCTAATCACATCCACTTTCAGATCGTCGCAGTAGACGCCGCTGAAGACCACCAGAAGGCAGGAGAAAACAAGAGTTGACTTCAACATGGCTGAAAAAAATGAAATCAAAAATATTTCTGTTAAATAAAGTTGAATAAATTAAAACTAAAATAGAAGTTAAATGTTACACAATTTAGCCACCAAGTGGAAAACTGAAAACTAATTAAAGATGAGGCACAAAATGTAAAGAGTAAAAATAAAAATTGGCCATTATGCAAATCTACAATTCATTTACGAGCTGCGTTCGCTTCAGGTTTTTATCCATCTGCACAGGATTATGCAATGCCAAAATTGCAAATTATTGCAGCTCAGTACGTGTTTGTGCCTGCATGAGCATGTGTGTCTTTGCTGGTCTGTGTATTTTATGGTGCGTATGCGTAATGTCCGCAAACGCAAAAGGTGACGACGCTAAAGGTGACCATCATTGGCTCATTGGGGCGTCTCTTTCGAAAACTCTTCATGTTAATTATTTCACAAAATACTGTGTTGTATAGTGTAGGTGTAGTTGGATTTTGTTTCTTCTTTTTTTGGTGGAATTGCAAATGAAAGTTGGGAATTTGTACATTTTGGGCATTTTCAATGGGCCATTTGAAAGATTTATGCGTTTGAAAGAAAGCGTTCCATGAAAATGATTTGCAATAAATAAGCTTAAATATGACAACAAAAAATATAAAAAACTTTCACTAATGAAACAACTGGTAAGGTGGTGCAGGAGGGGGGATGACACCTTACAATTGGTAACGGCACAATTACGTGAAAACATCATTAACATTTTGAATCTTCGTTTTTGTTCACGCTCTTTTCAGACAAACTACACTGCAGATACCCTATTAGCCGAGTTACACGATTTTGTCACGCATTATGCAACACATATGCTTATATGGTTAATTAAGGGACCAAATTTGAAAGAGTCTTTTAGCCAAAACTGATTTATACACAAAACGTATGTTTTGGCTTTACTCATTCATTTAAAATGTTGTAGGTGTGATTAAAATAAATGACTTTTTGCGCTCTTTAAGCGCATCAAATCTTCGGTTTCGGTTGTTTTTGTAGCTGCTCTTCTTTTTTATTTATTTTTTGGGGCGTTCACATCAAAAACCAGTTGCGTTATTGCCACCTTGTCGTGTTGTTGTTGTCGTTTTGCTCTTGTGTCTCATTTGGGTTGGTTTGTTTGATTCGAGAGCTCATTTCTGAACCTGGTTCAATGAACTGACCACGATACCGTTAGCTATATAGAGGCACTTTGGCCACGACTTTGGTCAATTGCAATGACATCGTCGTCACTACTAATTTGCAGCTAAATGTTAATGAAATGAAAACTTTCCAAGTAGAGCGTCAGGGGCAGTTGCAGACTCAACACAGTGTCTTAGTAACACGTCATAAGTTTTTCCGCTACTAAAATAATGAAGATATGAGCTCAGATTGTGATTAGCTTCACACGACAAGGCAAAGGCAAAGGCCGGCCGGGTAAGAAGATAAGAGAGTACAAAATTTCTTCACGTTTTTGTTTCGTTTCGTTTTGTTTCGTTACGTTTCGTTTCGTTCAGTTGAGTTAAGTTTTCTTCCTCTGTGATCTTTCCCCTCTATTGCTTTACGATGCGCTCTCTTTGCTGCTCTGCTGTGTACCGCATTCGCTGATGTGTAAAACACGATGTGAATATGAATGAATAAGACACGCCAGCGATATACTCAAAGTACACGCTTTCATTTTGTATCATTTCCTATTGCACCTCAAATATTAGTGTGTACAAACACACGCACACGCTTTGTTTATTATTTAGTCAATTTGTTTATACCTTAAATTGTATTATTTGTGTATTCCAACAAAAACGATCACTGGGATAAAAACGCGGCGAACAAACAAACGGCGCAAGCGAACGGTGTACAACTGCTTCGATCGAAGTGCGCAAGGCAACTGACGGAAATAACAGCGGCGTTGGCGTTTACTATAGGGAAGAGAGAGAAAACTGCAGAGTAGCGAACAGAGTGGGGGCAGCTAACAGCAGCACAGCAGCCACCAACACTTGCACACGCTCAACGATCAACGCGAAGAGAGTAAGCAAGAGAGAACCAAACACTTGTCCACGTAATCAAAGTAACTCGCGCAGAGCAGGAGCGGTTTAGAGAACAGCTGTTAAATTGGGCGCCGTTTAATTATATGTGAGAAAATTACTTCTGTGAAGCTTAATAACTACACAAATAAATTTAGTTTAACCTAAGTATTTTAAAATATTTTTTTGAGTTAATTCCACTTACATTTTATGTTATTGAACATATGTGTTTTAGTTTCTGATAAACCGGAAACAAAAATAATAACGGTTGAAAATTAGAAGAGAGATGTGCCGCACACAACCAGCTTGCGCGTGCTTACAATGTTAACTGAAGTCCGTTTAAGCCACAAGGATGCTGCTAGCCACATATTGTTGGCAACAATTGAGATGTTGCTAAAGATTTATGAGGTAAGACACGCCCCAAAAACGCGCATGCGTTTAAACCACTAGGGCGGCGCTGGCTAGCAGGTGTTTATTTATTTATTAAAATCGAAAATCAATTTAAAAGCTGTTGGAATTTAAAAAGTATTTAAAATAAAGTAAAATTTGCTTTTAGCACAAACTTTTATTTAATTATATTAAGCACACCAGCTAACTAACTAGCTAGATAAACAGCAATTGACGCACCCACAAATTTACAAACAAATCAAATGAAATAAAGTTAAATAAAGAATAAAATTTAGAACGTATTACCCTAGGGGTCATTTTACGCCCCAATGAATGCAAAGTCAATTGGATATGTAAGCTTAGATTAATTAATTTCAGTTTAAAGCTAATTCTCTACGCGTTGGTTGTCTACATTTTAACGGATTGAAATCTTAAATCGGGATATTATAATGCTTACCGAAATAAAAAATCGTCCACACGGCTATGCCTTAAAGCGCATAGATGAAAAATTTATAGTCGAGCCAATTGGAGGCATTACGAATCCAGCCTATGAGCCCGATTTGGATGGGGATGTCAAGTCGGAGGCACAGTTGGCCAATCAACGCAGTGGCCAATCAAAATGGCGAGTACACTAGACTAGACCAATATGTTATTTAAGTAGAAATATATAAACTAATCAGACTAACTAATAAAACGCATAAACTGCTGTCATAGCTGAACTGAACACACTAAAAAGATAAATCTAAAGTCTTTGTGGTTTATTGTTGTAAATGTGTAACAATTTCAGTCAGTACTCATATTGGTAATGTTGAATTCTCGTTCCTTGATTTTGAGCTCTATTTCTAGAATTTTACGTCGTATCTCTAGATTTGTAAGCTCCGCCAAATGTTTCTCGCGTTCACGTATTTCTTTGTTGCGGTAAAAAATCACATCAGCACTTATAGAATTAATATCATTTAGCTAAAAATAATTAAATTATAATTACTCCATAATTACTTAATTAATTTCACAATTTTACCAATTGTACATTATTGTTCTCGTCGTTTTCTAGAGTCGGTTCAGTTTTTACATTCAATGCTTCAATGGGTGTGTCTTCTTCCATTTGAGGACTTTGCTGCTCCTCCTTGGGCACATTTGGCACAGTTTCTGGCGACATTTGGGGTTCCTCTTTGGGGGGTATATCTATCACTAGACGCGGCGATTCCACCGTTTCTCTTCTGGGAAGTCTTATAAGAAGTGGTGGCGATAATTTATGTTTTAATGTGGGAACTTCCTCAGGGATTGCAAGAGGATCGGGATCCGGTTCAGGTTCAGGTGCTGAAACTGATGTTTTGGGTGCCGCAGCTTGTTCAGGCGTAGCAGCGGCCACACTGTCAATCAATTCCTTCTTCACAGCACCAACAATATGCAATTTCTTGAATTTCTTCATCGTTTCGTATTTTGATTTCAATTTAAGCGCCGTACGTTGTATCTTCGTATTGCTAAAGTTGAGTTGAGTTGAATTAGGAACCCAAGAACCCAATTAAAACGTTTCGCAAGATTTATGCTTACTCGAAGAATTCTTTTTCAATTTGCTCCCAAGCGCGATTCTTGCGACTCCAAATGACGGCATTGGAGCCTCTCTCCTCAATCGCATCCTTGTACTTAGCCGTTAACATTCTCAAAACATTCTCTTCGGAGGTGGTGAAATTGGGCATACGACGTGGACGTGTTGACATTTCTTCTCCTTTTCTTAATTTCATAAAATTCTTAATCAAATATCTGTAAAATTTAGATATTACGTTTAGAATTGAATGCTTCTTTTTTTAATTATTTGTTTGGGTTTATTGTGTAAACTAACTAAAAGCTAAACTAAAATGTATTTAAAATCCTATCGTATATTTAGTTTTGTGTCGTTTGGCAGGCGTTGGATTTGGATCCGATTCAATGATCGTAAATTCACCCGGGCGCAGTGTGGAATGCGGTCTGGCATTGAAATTAACAGTTTCATTGAATGATCTTTCAATTTTGGTCGTTAACATGGCCTCCATGTCCACAGTTTCGTTGCCCACTTCGGCGTAATCCGCATAGATGGCTTGAAAGCACGTCGGCAGTATTGTGCCCGGCACAAGAACGGGCTTCTCCTCAGCCTCAAAATAGGCAGCCGATTCCTCTGGTTTGGGCACGTGTTGCAGCCAGGAAGCAGTGCGATCTTCCTCCGTTTCGTCTTTCTTCTGCTTTAGCTTCAGCTTCTCGTCGATCATGTCGATGTTGACATCCCGTGTCTGATCAAATTCATCAATATCCCAAATACTCAACATCCTCGTGCTGATGACGTCCGTATAGCGACTAAGATTATAGGCCGATTTCTGCCAAGGTCCGCGATTAATGCCCGTTTTCTTGGGTACTTTGGGTACCAGCGGCTCAGGTTGCTTCTCTGCAGGCGGTGATTCAACGGCTACATTTTTACTAGTCGTGGGCTGCTCCTCCGTGGAGGCATCAGTGTCGCCATTGGATTCGGAATCGGTGTCATCGAAACCATAATCAATTTCTATATCCTCAATGGGCATGGGTTTATCCTCATGACGTTCCACCTCCGATTTCATGACCTCTCGCAGCACAGCCATTGCTTGCACCTCGGTGCATTTGAGCTTTGGGTTTACCCGCTCCTCGACTAAATCAGCAAAGTACATGATAGCCTCGCTGGTGTGCAGACCAGTGCGCTGTTCCCTCTGCATTTCCAGCTCATCCCTGAGTGTCACTCTCTGGCAGAAAACGTCGCCAACGCTGCTGGCCGTAAGCAGCTGGGCAAATGCACCATCGCTGGCATTCTCCAGTCTGTGAAATTTGATGCCCGTATTGGAGCACTTGACACGGTCCGCCAGATTGGCATAGATGCTCACACTACGTCCGCGCAGCTGAGCATCCACAAGAGCCTCCTCTAGCTGTGGTGGCGCATAGGGCAGTGTGGGTGAACTCATGTTCGTAATACTCTCGGCCAACACACCCTTCAGCTCGCAGATGCGCTGATCATCGGGCACGGCATTAGCCATGGCCACATACTCGCTGCCATCGTGGGCAATGGCGTCCATGAACGTGGGCGGATAGGCCATCTGATGTGTCCAGGTGACGACGGCGCGATCCGCCAGCTTCTTGCCCAGACAACGCATGTCCAGGCAATGCAATTTATGATTGCTAGCCACATACATGAGATTGGGATTGACACTGCTGCCAAGGCAGGAGAAACTCTCGCACTGATTCGTATAGACACTGCTGGCAAAGCAGGGATTAATCACCTCGTTGGCACAGCGCATGTCAATGGTGAGCAGCGCTGACTGACAGACATAGTGGAAACAGTGCTCCTGCCAGGCACCCAACTGTGCCCAGGTGCTGCCCCTATCCGCACCCTTTAGTATGGCCACCTGATGCTTGGAGATGTCCTGATGTGACACAATGTCCAGGAAGCGTACACTGCGATCCTGGCAAGCTATGGCCAAAGTATTCGCCTTGTTGACAGCCTGGGCAACGCTTATAAAGGGCCCATCTACGCTATTATATTTGCACTGACAGTTCAGTTCGTACTCGGGCTCATTCTCGTCATTGTCCTGCTCATCGTCGCCGTCGTCGTCGTTTGTGTCCAACTTTTTGAGCTCATAGATGGCTATGTCGTTGAGTAGACGCGCCAGAAACATGTTGCCATGATTAACACGAAAGCTGTTAACGGGCAGCAGCTCAAACAGTTCACTCGACATGTCCGACAGTGCCTCACTGTGCAGTGGTTGCCATAATTCCGCCTCCTCACCAACTTTGGAGAAGTGCAGCTGCTGCAATCCATCGCCAGACACGTGCATTGCCAGCATTTGGGACTCCTCGCCGGCGGCAGAGTATGGTAACAGATTGAGATTGCCACCCGTGTAGTAGTAATCATAGCTCTCTCGGAAATAGGTATTCTCCCGTGTGGCTATCTGTTCGGCTACCTCAAACAAGAAGGAACTGTAGACGTTATGCTTTTGTTTTTTCTCGCGTTGTTGTTGCTTCTTGGTATGCCTGAGGTAGCGTGACTTGTTGGCGTTGATTCTGCGCATCCATTCGTCGTGCTGAGTGGGACGCAGTCGGCACGGATCCACAATTGGCGTCACACGATCCGCTATGTATAGCGGCAGCGGCACCGTAAACGAAGAGCTGGGAAATAAATTGAGAGATTTTTGTGCATCCTCCAAAGTGTTGGGACCAATTCCAAGCCCTTGATTTAGGTGTGGGTGTGTGTCGTGTCGCAATGCCTCCAGCTGTAAACGCAACATAGCTCTGTGCTTGGTTGGGCTGCCATCTCCATCCTCTCCGTCGGACAAACTGTTTATGCTCTCCGAGTCGTCCTTATCGCTCTCCTCATTTTGTTTCCGTTTTCTCTTACGCTGTTCGACGGTGTCGTTTAGCTTCTGTAGCTGTAACTTTGTTGTGTATCTGCGAGGCATCTCTTTAAATAAGCATAGAAGCACTAACGGAACAAATTTTAGATAAGTATTGCTATATTGTCTACTGTGTTTAATAGATAATTTAATTTGTGCAATAATTACGGGTTCATCCACTTGCCGGCTGTTTAACACGTGTTTTCCTTTTCTGCTGAGTAGTTTTAACTTTGTATTTATTTCTCTGCTATCTGTAATACCGAATTGGCTTCATTAAATATATTTCCAACAATATATTTAACTGCCAGAATTCAGTCGACAAACTTTGTTACAAAGTTTTAAGCAAACTACAAAACAACTTTACTGAGACCTGGTTGCCTTAATGAACAAGTTAAAGTGAACAGTTCACTGAAAAGAACTGTCGAACAAGTTATAAAGGTTTCCAACAAATACTTTTAGGTTGCTTAGACTTACTGGAATACTAGCTGCTGTCCTATGAATAACTTAGGCCCCTTAAATGCTTAGGCACATAATGACAAGTTGTTCTGTTTGTTAAATAAAGTCTGGTGCTGGAACTAGAATTCTTTTTTGAAACAATGTCCCATTGCTTGAGTGTAATCGCGATATATCGATAACAATTTTATAATCGATATGAATAGTAAAAATAAATATGTGTATAAAATAAATTTACCAGCCCGCAATTTATTACAGGGTCCTATTTACTGCAACGACTGATTTTTTAGTCAATTTCATGTTCCTTTTAATTGCTATGCTGTGAACAATAATAAGGGTGACCGTGTATTATTGGGAAATTATTAGAGTGGTGTCAAAAATATTGGGTTTTCAAACCAGTGTTGCTTTCACTCGCGCTCAGTTCATTTATCTGTGAACTAGTGACTCCATTCGATTTTAAATCGATTTCTTGGGTAAAAAATCGGCATTTGCAGTTTTGATGGCGAAAAAGTCTACTAAGATTCTAATTCAAGTGTTGGGCACACTGTCGCGTGTTCCATCGAGCTGAGAGAGTTGGTCGCTGCAAGCAGTTTCGTCGTTTAACGTTAATTTAGAAAAAATAAATACCCAACTGGTTCTTATTGTGACAAACAACATCGAATTAGTGTACAGCAATCTGCTAAAGTTACCCAATGCTGCTTAGTGAGTGTATCTGTGTGTTGGCGTGCGCGACAGTGAATTAAATAACACAATTGTAAATCGCAAAAAAAGAAAAAATTTTTTGACGACCCAAACAAATATTGATTTTTTCATAGAAAGGCCTCGCGAGTGTTTTATTGTTGTTGCTGCTGTTGTTGTGCGCGCTAGTAAACTACTTATTAAAGTAGCTCCCTAGTAAAGAACACAGAAAGAGATAGAGAAAGACTGCCAAGAAAATTTTAAAAACAACGACATCGACCAACATCAGTAATTTTTCACAAATTTGTAATTAATTACAATTGTGCTGCCTCCAAATACCCCGTAAACCCCGCCGAGCCACTTGATTTTTTATTGTTGCTGAAGTGCGTCAAAGGAAAACATAAGCACAACGAGCGTCAGGTGAGTCTTGGTGTCCAGCAAGCACAAATACACGCACACATGCACACACAAATGCACACCCAGCAATATGTAAAAAAAAAGATAATAGACAGTGATAGGTGATAATATCATAAACAACAATACAATGCAAAAACAACGACAGGCAGAGGTAAATCAAACGCAAACACTCTCCCTCTCTTGCTCTCTTTTGCACTCACATCCAGACGCGTTATGACCCCAACTGCCGCTGTCTGTCTCAATTTTGCGCTGATATTGCTTGTTGTTGTATTATTCACTTTTGCTCTGACTACAACTTCACCACAACAAAAACAACAACAAGAACAACTACTACTATTACTATGACCCCCGTTTCTCTTTCTTCGCTCATCAAACTCAAACACGCGCTGCATCATATTTATCATTTGCATCCATTTTTAATTAGCACACTCAGCTCTCTCACAGCTGAATTTGGAGCTTTTAGCAGTAGTTAACAGTTGTCTACCAGACACTTGCATTGCATGTTAAATATTATTGTTGTTGTTATGTTATGCCTTTGCTGCTGTTATTGTTCCCATTTTATCTACTAATGCATCTTATTTGTATATTTATGTATTATTTCTCATATTCTTTTAATTCGCTTTGTGCTGTTAATTTTGACAAGCCCCAAATGACTCTGACGTAACGCAGTCCTACTCTCTTATTTTATTTTTTCCACGACCTCCACATCTAACGTCGTTTCTTTTCTTTTTTGTTGCTTTGTTGTTTGTTTGAATTTTATTGCTCCTGCGGCTCCACTTGGCGGCCATTATCCACATTGTGGATTGTGGATTCAGTTAACAGTCCGGCGACAACGTCGGCGCTCAAGATAAATAACCATTGCTTTTATTTGACATTGCTGTTTAACTTGCCTGCATATTTTATATGCGCATAGGTCAGTTAACCTAACTTTTGGTCGAGTCCATCAGAAATTTGCCAAATTGCCTTCCCAGGTATTTCACACTCTTGTCTTTTTTTCTTCCTCACTGCTGCACACACACTTTCTTGCTCCTCGTTTGCTCTGTTTTTATGTAACTCTCAAATCGATTGCAAACACGTAACAGTAAAGCAACCTGCACGAGCCCTCCTCCCACCCGCTCTGCCTCACACATACGCTTGGTCTTACATCCGTACCGACAACAACTACATGCCAGGAACTACAACAACAATCATAGTGTTGTTGACGTTCTCTTCCTTCTCTTTAAATGTATCTGTGTGTGTGTGAGTGTGGAGAGTGTGACGTTTGCCTCGCGGCTTCTAGCGTATAGCGTGACATTTCCTTTATAGGATTTGTTGTCGCCTCCTCTCCTTCTTCTTCTACTTCCTTTTCTACACCTCTTCCACGTAGGATTCCCCCCCTCCACCAACAACCACTCGCACAGGGTGTAACGACACTTATTTTTTGAATAATTACACTGTGTGCGCTGCAATTTGTTTTTAGCACTGAGAGAAAGATCCTTGAATTTATTGATAAATTATGTGCAATTATTTGTTGTCCTTTTTGGCCAATTGCACATTTGACACAGGCCAACAATTTCCGTTATTTGGGCCAGGCTCATATCTCGACTTTCTGTTCTATTGCACTGCACACGCATTTGGATTTGTTATTGCTCTGTTGCCTGTGTTGACCTGCCAACGGTTGCCAAGGCGATCTGCCAAATTGTCGATATGCACAGTGGGAAAAACTGAGTAAACTCCGTGCAATTTTTCAAGCAGAGCTTGATACTGTTTATATTAACAGAATGTTACTAAAATTGATACAAATACATTAATCACTCTGATACCAGACACATAAATATGTATCTTTATCAAGTGTTAAGTTTTGATTTCAGTTTAATTTATAAACTTGATGATAGCTGAAACCAAATACTTAAAGACGTAAACTAGACATTTAGTAGATTATTAAATAAATATTTATCAGTTATTTGTTATATGTTTACCTTCTATTTCAGTACTTCGATCTGCTTGACAACCAATAGCAAGGAGTTTAAATTACTTTCTCAGTGTAGACGTCTTACCTTCTTGGTAATTGTAGCACTTTAGCATTTCTACTGCTAATTTCTTTGTATATTTCCCTTCTTGCAAATCGTAATTATAAATAATTCGTCATAAATAGCACATACTGAGGCAATTATCGAAATTGGATTTGGAATTGAAGTGAACCCGCAGGCTTGGCATAGTGGCCCAGTTACACAAATATATGATTACCCGTTTGCATATATAAAGTCTATATATATTATAGACTTCAATTATATGCAAATATTTGCCTTTCTCCTTACACACGCCCAAAACTCTTGCCTGTGTGCCCAGGTAAACAGAGCATGCCGACATTATATCATCGTTTTATTGTTCTGCTAATGTTTTTTTCACTTTATCGGCGACCATAATTTACGTCACTTTAAAAGGTCAAAGTTAAATTGTGCAATTGATAAGTCAGTGTGATATTTCATTTGAATTTATTAAGTAGCCAAACCTTGATGCAGATAATTCAAATACTGTTGCTCAGTAATTTCAGAGTGTAGACAGGGTATGTGGCCGTCGTTCACTTAAATCTAGTGTTCTTTTTTCATACAATTATTATTTATCAAGGCAGTAGCACGATTCGTTTCTCGAGTGCTTTAGAGATACAATCAAGTTTTGCGCTTTGTATTTGCTTGACTTTAATCTACGTTACGCTTTTGTAGTTTATGTAAAAAGTTTCATTCTTTATTGCTAATATTATAAATTGATGCAATACAAACTGCAAACGACGTCGTAAGTTTTGCATAATAAATGGATAAACAGAAAGTCCTGTACCAATAAAGAAGAAAGAATGAAAAACACACTGTCCACAGCTGGAATTTCCAATTTGGACACTTGCCCAGCCCTTTTATTTTTGATGTCTCTACGGCCGTACACACCATATAACACTCATACGCCCGGTGGCATTGATTAAGCTGCCAAAAAAACAAGAAGCGTTGAAATTTTTGCCTACAAGTTTAACGATTTCGCTGATACGCAAAAGAATCAGATTTTTTTTGCCTTTTATTGTTGGCATTATATTTCTATACTCTAACCATATCAATAAGTTTGCGTCATCGTTGTGGTTTCTAATTTGATATGAAGTGTTGGAAACTTTTTGGTGTGACGCACTAAATCATCTGCTAACCACTGTGAAAATTGAGGCTGCCCTGGGTTGCTGCGGTGCCTGACACACGGCAGGCAACCCTAACTGAAAATGAGAGACCATTAGACGAGAGCCGCATAAAACTGGAACTGGGTTAATGTAATGCACATGCTACCCTGAGTAATGAAGTGGGGCCAATGGGGGGAAACCAAAGGCGAGTGCTGCTGCTGAGTGCTGTGGTCGTATGTGTGTTGTATGCTTTGCTTTTGGCCTGCATATCTTGTTTCAAGTACGAACTTTGACACCAAATACAATTTTTGTACTCTCGTAGTTGCTGTTGTTACTGCTGTTCATATAGTATGCTTTGTCCCACGCTTATTAATCTAATTTATTGTGTGCTTTTGTCATTCATAATGTACTCATTATGGGGAGAAGCAAAATTTGTAATTTGATAACATTATGTTAAGCCACTGTTAACTGCCGTTATGGTTAACAGTAGTTAAATCTATCCACTAACTTAAAACAATAAGCTTTTAAGTGGAGTTTTCATTACAAATTTGGATTTCATTTTGGTTTTGGCTTATTCTTTGTTATTTGTTGTTTGTCATATGTGTTTTATTATAATTTATTTCTCTCTTTTTTATATTTATTTAATTTATGTTTTTTGTGACTGCTGCTGCTACTGACGAATGGGATAACATTTATAAATGTATAACGCATATGTATTTATATACTATACTATATGGCAATAACTGCTCTGCCTGTGGCTGTCTGCTGATGAATCACGCGATGAATTCAACAATAAATTTGTTATTATTATTTTAATTGACAATTACAACACAAAAACCACTGTACGCATTTATACACCCACACACACACGCGCGCGCTATTTGCATGCACTCACTCACTCTCTCACAAAAAATATACACACACACATACACAGAAAGTGCACTGAAAGTTTTATCAGCATATGAAATCCAAATACAAAACAGAGCAGGCTAAGTATTTGCGAGGTTAAGAAAGTAAGAGTGAGTGAGAGGCATATAAAAGTCATAAGAAGGAACATAGGAACACAGAAGAAAAAGTAAGCAAAAAGTATGCCGCAGTCAGAGGGCGGCTATGTATCGCTACCGGCGATGAATGGCAATGGCAATGGTAGCGCCATCTATCAATCCACCACAGAACCACAGTCAGCGTCGCCTACCTCCGTGTTTGAGAGCGTAAAGCGTGCTATTGGTCAGGCGATCAAATCATCGCCAGGCGACAGCGAAGAGCTGGTACGCATGGAGCAGCGACAGGCAGTCATTGTTGGTGGTGGTGTCAGGTAAGTGAAATAAAATAAGAGAACGACTGTGACGAAGAGAAGAGAACCGAAGCCACTTTCAAATACTACTTTGTCGCTTTTATTGATATTGATGTTGTCCTTGTTTGTTGCACAGCAAAAGTTTTAAAATAAAAACTAACTTTACCATTCAAATTAAAAGCACAACTTAATTGCGTTTGCATGTGCGTGAGAGCTTTCTTTTTTGCGTTTGTTAAAGCATTTGCATTCAATCTGATTTGGCCAAAGTGAACAACATTGCTGCACACAGACTCAAGTATACATCCACACATACATATGTACATATATTGATTGATATGTATGTGTGTGTTGTTTATATTGTTATTATTATTATAATTATTATGTAGTGTATATCTTGCTCACTTTTCGCTCTCAGTTACATCACCGATTCCAACATCCAACACGGGGCAACTTTCTTTTATAAATTTATTGCTGACTTTGCCACAAGGCTCAAGGACAAAATCCGGCTGCAGTTTTGTCAATATAACAACAACGACGACAACAACAACAGCGCAAATAAGTGCAATATGCAAACCAAAATAAGACAGACAGACGAACAGACTGAGACTCTGAGACAACGAAAATGAACCGCAATTTAGTCGAGCTTTAACTGCGATCCATTTTTGTTCTATTTCTGTCCGTGAGATTTAGACTTGTACTTGCACAATTATAATTTATTTTTATTACCCTCTCATCCAGATCTTTAATTAGTATTTCCGTTACGGTGACATAGATACACATCCACACAAAAACACAGATTTATTGTTTGCCTTAATTAATGAGAAAGTCATAAATGTGTGCATGTGTGTGTGCATGCGTGTATGTATTGTACTTAAAGCTCATCCATCAGTTAAAGCTCTGTTTACACACTTCCAGTCATTGCACTTTTCAACGCTCTGTGTCCGTTTCTCAAGTTCTGATTCGTTTTCACCGGTCCCAACCGGTTATTTGCTGACCGTTTCAAGACTGTGGCGCCCTGCGCTTTAAAAGAAGAAAAATAATACGAGTGTGTATAAATAAACAGTTGTGGAAAACAATAACAAGTACGAAAGTACAGTTAACGCCAGTGTGGGTAAATAATTCTTGTTATTCTTAGCTTTAAATAGTCTTGAACTCGAGTTAATTGAGCTTTGTCACTTAGTACGAAACTAATTAGTTTATGTTAAGGGAAAAGTTTTCTGCCATTAAAAGATACAATTTAGCTTACTTTTTGGTTAATGGTAATAATTCACTGTGTATACCATATACACATTATCTTACTGCTTAATCAGGCCCAACTGAATTACTGGCACATCGGAGAATTCATCTAATTTTGTTCAGAGCCCGGACAACATTGACAGAGTTGTGAATTAATGGCCAAAATGCTGTATGGCAAATTACCTAGACACATGGTCTAGTCCTACCAACGTTTGTTGGCCAAATTAGTTGGTTAGTTTAGTGTGTGGGCCAATAAAGGGATGAAGGGTAAAGCGTTAAGGGTTTTATGGTAGCTCATATTTCTGGCGCCAGTTGTTTGTTGTTGGTTTCCGTGTTTTCGGCGACATCGACATCGAAATTTACCCCGAATGACATTGCGTGACTCATTTATTTAAGTTTACGTAACGTGAAAACTGTTGTTTACTGTTGTACATAGCCAAGCACTCGTCTCTCTCTCTTTTTCTCTCTTTTTTGCCTCATACTCATCCTGTCAAGAACCTCAACTTTCAACCTCATCAATGGCATTCCTCATAGCCAAAAGTTTGTCGCAGTCATTAAACCATTATATCTTTTACTCCCATCAGCAGCCTAAAACTCAACTAAATTCTGTAATTCCAAAGCCAAATCTTAAATATTACGTTAAAACAGATTTTAATCAGTGTGTTTAGGTTTACATCTTTTATCGATAAGAAGTCGGTGAAAAATGTAAACGAGTTTTGGGTTGCGAATTTGTATCTAAAACATATTTATATAAGAAAATTGCCTCTCGATTTTTGTGTTTTCGGTTTTTTGCTTGCATGCTCATAGTATTTATTTCAGAGACCGCGACAAAACTGGTAAGACACTGAACACCAAGATGCCATCAGCACCAACACACACTGCCGAGGAGGCACATCTGCTGGGGTAAGCCAACAACAACAACAACATGAACAAAAACTACAACTACAACAACAAAAAAAGAAAGCAAAAAAAAGTACTACGAACTACAGCTAATTGTAAACGATCCAAAGTGTTCCGTTTTGTGAAAACCTAACCGATTCGGTGTGTATCGGTAACGATCCTCTGCCTCTGTTCCTCTGTTGTAAGATATGACGACCCCACCCCCTGAACCCCTACCAACACTTTATCCCAAACACAAAACTCAAGTTACACGAATTTTCTTGTTAACTTATTGATTTTTGTTTTGTTTGTTTGTATTAACTATTACCGTTATGTTTAAGTTATAGTTTTTAGCTCACATTAGACATGTTGCCTTTATTTTGATTTCATATCAATTGTTAGCTGTAAGTATTTTTGCATAGACTGAACTTTAAGTTTAAGAAAAGCAAATCCCAAAATATGGAATATTTGAAACAAAAATCGCATCCGCAAGCCCGTCTCTCAAACAAACGCATCTCGTACGTACTACAATTAACCTGAATGTTGAACAACTAAATATAATTATAAACTATTTGCATACAATTATTTAATTATTGTTTACAAACTTGAGTTGTTTTTTATTTTTGACCTTTATTTTTTGTTGATGCAACTTGTAATTTAGTATTAATATTACATAGCCTTCTAGACATATTATTAGCCGCGTTACGCGTAACCAACTCATTTTTGTAGCCTTAGAGCCCAATAAGCATTTAACTTGGCCATTTAAGGATGCCCAGCACTAAAAACAACAACAGCTCAGCTCAGCTCACCGGATGCAAGTTTATGCGTGAAATACACCTTTAAAAATATATAAAATACAACTAACATTTTAGTTTAGCAAATTGCTTGGAAAATTAACTCAAACTAAATTTAAATCTTTCTTTATATAAATATATATAGCACTATGCCAGTCGATCCCATGGATGACATCGAATTGCGTTCGGTGCAGCTGCAATTTCCCAATGCACGTGGCTCCATACTGGAGTCGTGCGAACAGCGACGAGTGCCCACAGACAAGGGCGATATACATGTGGCCATACAGGGTGATACCTCAAAGCCGGCCATTGTCACCTATCATGATTTGGGACTCAATTGTAACATAACTTTACCTTTAACTTGACTGCAGTTAATAACTTCTTTCCCGCCCTTGCAGATGTAACCAGTTTTGCTGGTTTCTTTAATTTTCCAGTGATGCGTGGACTGCTGGAAAACTTCTGTGTTTACCATGTAACGGCACCTGGTCAGGAGGAGGGTGCACCCACATTACCAGAGGAGTAAGTCGTTTAACTGATTGGTTTTATAAAGACTAACTCCAATCTCTGCTCTGCCCACAGCTATGTGTATCCCACAATGGATGATCTGGCCGCCCAATTGCTCTTTGTGCTGTCACATTTTGGTCTAAAGTCGGTGATTGGATTTGGTGTTGGTGCCGGTGCCAATATCCTGGCACGTTTCGCCCATGCCCATCCGGATAAAGTGGGCGCACTCTGTCTGATTAATTGTGTGTCAACGCAATCGGGCTGGATTGAGTGGGGCTATCAGAGTTTCAATGCACGCTTTTTGCGTACCAAGGGCATGACACAGGGCGTCATTGATTATCTGATGTGGCATCATTTTGGACGCAATCCGGAGGAGCGCAATCATGATCTGGTGCAGATGTACAAGCAGCACTTTGAGCGTGGCGTTAATCCCACAAATCTGGCCATGTTGATTAATGCGTATATTCATCGCAATGATTTGCATTTGGCACGCACACCACCCGGTACACCCGGCACTGAAACGGCAGCAACCACACTCAAAATGCCCGTTATTAACATAACCGGTTCGCTGTCGCCACATGTCGACGATACGGTGACATTCAATGGACGCTTGGATCCAACAAACTCATCCTGGATGAAGGTTCTAAGAGCATACAAATATATTTTAGAAATCTGTTTAAAATATTTCAATAATTATATGACAATAACTGTTTATTGCAGATATCCGATTGCGCCATGGTACTGGAGGAGCAACCGGCCAAGTTGGCTGAAGCCTTTCGGCTATTCTTGCAGGGCGAGGGCTATGGTAAGTGTTAGAAAACACCGCACACACTGAAACAACTGAAACCTCAACTTCTCTGCTACAACTCTACAATTCAAAATCAAAAATCAAAAAAAATATTTGAAAATCTACAAAACAACTTACCACCTATTTCAACCTACCTGCTACTATTTTAGTCAAATTTCAAGTACCACCCTTAAATTGGAACACAATTGAATAAGCAATTTAATATAGAGACTCGAGCTACCCTCTCTTTCCAACTAAGATCTAAAGTTCTTAAGATTTGTATCAGTTCAGTTCAACTAAATTCAAGCAAATCAAATCAGTATTCTAGACAAGAATAAGACTGCGCCCAAAGAACCATTTTCAAAGCTGTCTATTTGATTAAAACACCAACTACCAAAGAAAACATAAATTAAAATAACCATTCATCTAACTACTAACTAACACTACTAGAGCCCTAGTTATTCTAGACCTTATAGAGTTACACAGAGTCGCCTTTTCTGCCCATTAATATTACTAATTAGCCTAATGCCTAATGTTTGCATATATTGAAGATCAAATTAGCTAACGAAAACAAAAGCTTTTCCAGCCGCTTTTCAGATAAGCAATCGAATCTTAATCTAAAAGTAAAGAAATTAAACATTAAATCACACAAATTGTGCAAAATCTAATATACAACAATATATTTATATGAATTGGCATGAAAAATCAAAGAAAAAAAGGAACAAATAAAACTAAATTATATTTATGTTGTTAGCCAAATATTTGTACGCATTAAAAACGAAAAAAAAATTATTTAAATAAATAAAAAATTGAAAACTCGAACAATGTTGTTGGGAATCAAGTGTTTACTTTCTTACTATATTTTAGTAATTTTTAGTTAAAACCAGTCTTTAGCCAGGTCGTTTATCTGCTTAGTCCAGGGCCCCACAACCAAATATCTCTTAAATAAAATTCCAAATTTATTCCCGATTCGAACTGAATGCATTTTCGTATCGACAACTACAAAACAACATAAAAAAAAAATATTTCAAAATGTTCATTACTTTGTTTTTCATTTCTTTTTCCTTTCTCCAAACTGCTTGTTTTTTGCTAAACAACATACAACAACAACAAAAACAACAAAATAAAACCTTCTCCCCTCTCAAAACACCCAACACTCAATACAAAAAAAAAAAATCGAAATCAATCGTTATATCAAAAAATCGATCTTGTAATACGTCTGGCCGACCATTATCGCCTGCCTCTCTCTATCTCTCTCTATCTTCATGCATCCATCTAAAATTCCATATGCACATTCACATAAACCTTCCTGGGCGCCGAAACTAACCTCAAACTCAATTCAAAATTCATTTAATTTTCGTTTGATTTGAAATCAACAATGATTCAAAAATCTCAAATTTACTTTTTATCGTTTCTCAAATTGATTTTCTTTTATCAAACTCAAATTGTTATCGATCTTAACTAATGCAACAACTTATGCAATCTATGCGCAACAATAATAAACTATTTCAAAATATATATGGTATGTATATTTGTACACACATACATACAAACACTACTCTTATAATACAAAACTATACCCGCAATAACAGTGTCCGAGAAACCGCAGTAGAAACTGGCATAAATGGACAAAACATTGTTGAAATGCATTTAGCTAAATTAAACAAAATACAATAATTCAAATTATTATAACATACATATATGTATAACAGTAAATGCTTAGCACTCACACCCACACACATATGTATGCACACACACAGACGTTTGTCAATTGCTTGCTCTTAAATTGGCGTTCTCTTTAAAGCTCACTAGCAACTGATATAAACAGCTGTGCGTGTGTGTAAGAGCTTTCAGCTGAAAGTAACTGAGGATTCTACACGTAGTTTTTTGCTTATAAGTTTTATTTAGTACAATACCCTAACTTTAGTACAAGAGCTGTTCTTTCTCTCTGTAATTTCCTCTATGTTTGAGTTAGTTGCACTTGGCGCTTTCTTATGCTATTAGTATTTCATTTTGTTTCCAAACACACACACACAGAGCACTTATATTTTGATCTAACCAGAAATTTACATACAAACGTAAACATACATACATACATATAATTTATTTGATGTTTTTTTAATTTGTTTATTTACACGCAAAAATATAAAATAAAAACTGTATTTGAAATTGCAATGCGTAGCTGTTGGCTCACTGCAAAAGTTGGCACGCAAAATCTCAACGGCCAGTCGGAGCAGTTCCACGCAAATTGAGCTTTGCGTGCAATGAGAGCAGTGCGCCGCCTCCCAATTGGAGTTGGAAAAGGGCGTGGGCAAACGAGTGAGAGAAATTGGAAGACACAGACACTGAGACAGAGATGAAAGCACAGCACGCTGAGACCAACACACACACATACACAGAGACACGCAGGCAAAGACACACAAACACATACACAGAGCCACGCAACAAGTTGGAGCTTTTTTTATTTTGTGTGTATTTATGTTAACTGTGATTTCCTCTATTCTTTTGCTTACATATTCGTTGCTTCTTATTGTGTATTATGTTATCAATTTTGTATCATTATTAGTTATATATTAGTTCAGAAAATAAGTGAATATTATTGTATTAAACAACGATTAAAGTTGTTAAAATAAAGGCATAGCTTACACATATTACTTTCCCTGGAATTTGTTTTAATTTGTGTATTTGTGTCCGTTATTTGTTAAATGTGCAGCAAAAGTTGCTTTGACTCTTACAAAAAGAACACAAACAAAGCCACTCTACACAAACACACACACAGAAAAGCGTAAATGTATTAAAGCAATAAGTTTTTATTTATACCTAACATATACAAATATACATACTTACATAACATGACAATGCTATTTAAAACAAATATGATGAAAAATACCAAACCATATGGATACATATATTATCTTATATGAAGCTATGCAATAACTTTCACACATTGTAAGCTTTTGTTGTGTATTTGAATTCTAAATAAAAGAACAGTCAACGATTTCAAATTCCAAATCATTTGAGTTGGGCAAATACAAAAGAAATGAAAAAAAGAACAGCAAAGAAAATGCACAAATTCGCTCTCTTCGTTATTGTTTCTGGTTTCGAGTCTCTGTCTCTTCACAGCAGCTGACGACAGGTGGCGCCCTCTACTCACCACTCAATTAAGTGCATGCAGCGCTCTCTCATCATCAACATCTCTCATAAACGTCTCGCCATCATCATCAAAAGCTCATCAGCAGCTAGAACAGCAACAACAAGAACAACAATAAATTGCAGCAACATCCAGTGATAAACAATGGCAAATCAAGCAAAATCATTATTGCACTCGCCCACATAAAAACACGAAAACACTTACACACACACACACCAACACACTACACATGAACACACACGCATACATGAAAACAGCAGCAAATCCTTAGAATGTGTACAAAGAACACTCATCAAAAAAGAACAACAACAATAACAACAACTACTTCTACTACAACTAACATGCTCAAAAGTAACGTAACGTAAATAACAAAAGCCAAACTACTACTACCTTCCCCCCTCCACAAAAAATATATACAACAACTACAACACTGCAACTACAACAGCTACGCCGCTGTCAACGCCCGCTAGCTCTCCCTGTGGCACCAAATATCACACCTACTCATCGATTTTCTTTGCAAACTTCCGAGAGCAACAATTGCAAGCCGCTCAGGAGCGAGAACGGGATCGTCAGCGACAGTTGAGTATGCGCGTCGGTAATCGTCTAAGAGAGACGGCCATTAACTGTAGCAGCAGCAGCAGCGCCGGCGGCGGAGGCGTCGACAACAACAACGCGAATAACCCGACATGCGAAGAGGATCTGGATGTGGAGAACGGCAATGGGAATGGCAATCGGGCATACGTGACCACTGATACATCCGGCACGCTCTACTATGGCACACAAAGCAACAAGATACGCATCACTGAGAATCCACTGCCCGAGCCGATTAGCTCTTAGATTGTTAAATTCTATACTTAAACACACACACACAGAGAGACATCAACTTAAGAGAGATAGGTATGACACACACACAGAAACACACATATACAAACACTGTTATTGTTGTTATAAACTACATACGTATAAAATACCAAAGAAGACACAGCATCACAGAAGCAGCAGCAGCGCAGCAGCAGCAGCCTCAGCCGCCAACTCAAGCAAAGCTTTAGCCGCCAGCAGCAGCGACAGTGTGACAAGAGCAGCCAAGCGCTGCCTGAATTGTAGACTTTAGCCGAGCCGTGCTCTAAGAGACAAATTTAAATAAAATAAAAAAAAAATCAAAAAACAAAAAAAAATTAGATACAAAAGAATTGAAACACCGCTACCTATACGAGATATGAACTTATGTTTCTTAAACAATATACAAATGAATTAAATAATACTTAGTAACTTACTTGAAAATGCCGTTGAATTTTGTCTAGTTTCTGTTTTTAAACGAATAAAACAAAATACAAAAAAAAATATTGCAGAGTAATATTGAAATATTTGTAATTTACACTTTGTGCCTGAGCGTAAAATATGCAAATACACATACATATTAACTAAATTAAACATGTATATCAGCCGTTAACTCGTTTCTGGATATTTAGTTAAACAATTGAATTATACAAATCTACGTACTCATTTCTGTTGTTTATTTTTTAGACATTACGCAATAAAATACATGTATTTTTTGGATGCAACATATTTTATGATGAGCTTGCTTAGTTGTTGTGAGAAAATAAAAAAATAAAATTAAATTACATAACTACAAATACAAATCAAATTACAAATTAATGAAAAGCTTAATGTTAAAGACAAAATTAAATACATTAACTTAATCCCCAAAAATCGAAAAATATAAAAAAATAAAACACAATGTAGCATATCAAATACAAAGCTCTCAAAATTACATATACAATATAAATATTTAATT
The DNA here is from genome assembly GCA_035046005.1 of Drosophila acutilabella. Taxonomy (NCBI): domain Eukaryota; kingdom Metazoa; phylum Arthropoda; class Insecta; order Diptera; family Drosophilidae; genus Drosophila; species Drosophila acutilabella. The sequence continues at coordinate 4,039,200 of JAWNOK010000024.1, read as the reverse complement.
AGTTATTAAATAAAAAACAAATTAAATTCATAATGAATTGAATGGAAATCCGATAAAAATTGAAACCAAATACTTTAACGCATAATGGCAACTTAGGTAAAATAACAAAAAATGAAAAGGAAATAAAATAAAAATTAAAGAAATAAATAAATAATATACACGAATACATTACAAACAAATCACACAGTCAAATTTTTGCAAATAACTTCAAATTCAATTTAATAAAAGTTTTAGAAGCTTGAAACATTTTGCGAAATGTGTTTAAATTGTTCTTAGCCTATTTACTGGACTTACGGGCTTAAAACGTAACTTAAAACATATGAGAAAGGCTACAGCCGAGAGAGCACAATGGAAAAGGCCCTAAACTCATTTTAACGGACCGATATGTCCTACGGGAGCTATAGGCTACTGTTGTTAGATTCGGATAAAATTTGGTAAGTATATAGAGACATGATATACATATAACATGCAAGTTTGGTTGAGATCCGTTGATTAAAACTAAATTCTTTCATACAAATCACAATATGTTGACCGATTTGTCTTATGGGAGCTATAGGCAATTGTTGTCGGACCAACCTAGTGGGGATAGTTATAAAGTACCATACACGTTGCGAGTGAGTTTGGCCGAGATAGTTTAAATAGTTCACTGGGCTATAATGAGTAAATAGTTATTACAATAAACACCATAGACGGATTTTCATTCCATGCCCTTGCTTTTGTAGTTTAAAAGGTTTGGAACAAACAGACGGACATTTCTATTACAACTCGTCTCTTCATGCTGACAAACATAATAGACCCTCTTTTTAGTCTACTAACATCTAGATTTGATTGGGCTTTTAAATTTAGTATCTAAATCCTTCTACAGTTATGCATATTGGAAGTCCTTAGTGCCTGGATTGCATTAGTTCGCGCAGCATTTGGAATGTCGCCTCGCGTTCCTGTCTCATCAAGTCGGACATTTCCCGTAGAAACTGCGACTGCATTTCCCGCTGTTGCCGCAGAAAACTTTCGTGGGAGCTAGTCAACAAGTTGGTCAATTGCTTTTGGCCCTCACTGATGCTACTGAGCACCTCCAGCGGTGTTGGCTCCCTGGCGAATTCAAATGTATCCTCTCCGTTCTCGCTCTCCGCTGCGCCACGCAACAAATCACAACTGGACATGGAACTGGATGCTTCACTATCGCTCTCCAGTGGTGATGGGCCATTTTTGGGTGACCTTTTGATGGCATTTGTGGCCACTTCCTTGGCTGTCTCCAATTTGGGTGTGCGTCGCTTTTGAACTAGATCATCCAACATCTCAAAGTGTCGGGGCAGCATGCGCACATTGTCGAGACCCTCCTTCTTAACCTCATGGTATCGTCGGAGCAGTAACCTTAGCTTATTCCTTAGCTGATGTGGTGTGCGTTGGCAGGATTGCTTGGCTAGAATGGTGGAGATGTAGGCCAAGATCTTGAAATTGCGCTTCTTGGAGCCATCGAGCGCACGAAACAGATTCTGTTGTTTGATTATTTGCAGAAATACATCCACCTCGTGATCCGTCCAGAAGTAACTGTCTCCTTGACCTAAATATAGTTAAGAATTCAATTAATAATTTAATATTTATCTCAAGCTATGCACCTACGTTTGGAGGTGTACGCGTCACCTTCGTCCGAGTCATTGAACTCACTGTCAGAGCCGCTGCTGAGATTCCCCTCCAAGTTCTCGTAGTTGGAGTTATTTTTATGGTTGAGCAACTTGTGCATAGCTTCGTAGTGCTCAAAGGATTCTCCGCCGTTTTTGGCCTTGTTGTATTGTCGCCGTAGCTGTTGGAACTTGATGCGCAGCTTCTCAGCGGGTCTGTCTATGGATCTTTTGGCCATTTCTTTCGACAGCAAGTTGAAGGTTTTGGCGTTCCGCTTGCGCAAGAGTGCCGACTGTAGTCCCAGGCTGCTAATCATGTTTAGAAAGGTAATCACCTCGCTCTCTGTCCATTTGCAGCGTCTGTTGGAAGGTTGCGTGGAGATCAATGCACCTTCCGACTCTGTGCCTGACGCCATGTGAGCATCGGCGTCCTCGTCACCGCTGTCCATTGTGTCCGAATCCAGTTCCCCGCCGCTACTCTCACCCGTGGGCAACGTATTGTTAAGCAGCGCGTGCACCTCCTCATAGTGATCAAAGGAATCCCCATCCCGCTTGGCCTTGGCGTACTGTCTCCTCAGCTGATGGTACTTGATACGCAGCTGATCGGGACGCTTGGCAAATCGTCGTTTCTCCATTTCCCTGGAGATCAGCCTGAACACTTTGGCATTCCGTTTGCGTAGCAGTGGTGCCTGCAGCTTCATTGTAGTGATTATGTCCAGGAACGCCTCCAGCTCCCCCTCCATCCAGCGGCAGCGCTGCTGCTTCTGTGAACACTCCGGCGAACGTCTACCGGCATTATTTTCGGTATCTGAGTGTTCAGTAAGTTACAGTTTAGTCAACTAATTGTCTATCTATACTATGTATACAACTTACGCTCCAGCTTAACTGTGTGTGCATATTTCTGTTCTACCTCTGCCTCTGCCTCCTCCTCCAAATCGGATTCATTGTGTGACATTTTCAATGCACTTTCATTCCGAAACAGATCGGCTAATATATTATAGTACTGACAGGAACGATTCCGATAGCGTGCCGTGAAGTAATCATGTTTTAATTTACGAAATCTTTCGCGTAATTCGGTCGTGCTTCGCTCAGGATTACTGTTTACGTCGTCCCGCAGAAAATCAGACATTTCGTCTGCCACATATTGCCAGTCCACTCGACCTATGGTACCGCCTCCATTGCGATCCCTCCATGTCTTCAGTATGGAAATGAAGGCAACTGTTTCATCTGCATTCCAAGCGTCCGTTTCAATTACACTCATTTTGTTAATGGATTTAATTTTCGCACAAACGTCGCACAAACAAATAATGTCCCTGCGTACCGGTGTTTTTGTATGAAAATACTAAAAGTCGCGGTAATACTGGGAAAATAAATACTAATTTTGTGGCATCACTGAATTATACAACACTGATTGGCGCAAAAATTTAAATTAATAGGGGAAGTTAAAACACTATGTTGTGCAATAAATATGTTGCATTTTGTTTTGTTTTTTATTATATTTATTTCATTTATTTATTTATTCTATTTTAATTTTCTTTTTCTTAACTTTATATATATATTCTTATTAGCTTAAACACAACATTATGAGCACACGAATCAACAATAAGCGCTAAGTTTTTAATAATGTGTTTATTTAAAACTATAATTTTTTAATTTTCTTTATTTAAAAATTTACAATAATATAATTATTTATAATGTACAAAATTATTCAACACTTTTATCAATATTATGCCTGTCAGAAGCTGCCTGACATAGCACGCTTGCTCATTAAATTCGGGCTTTCTGGTCTAGCGAGCTACGGTCACACAGTTTAAACAGATTTTTATTATTGGCTTTTTGTTTGGCGCGATCGCATCGTCGTTCGGCTGTGCTCGGTTGTGTTTGTGTTCGCTCTTTCGTTTGCTGTGTTTGGTAAAGCGATTTGGAAGTTTTGTGCAAAACGTAAATACAAATACAAAATTCACAATTACTGCGTGCGTGGTTATCACTGCAACAAGCAACAACGGCGATTAAAGGGGTTTTTTGTTTAATTCACCCCACCTCCGACCGCTTGTTGACCGTTTTTTATCGTAAGCCGTAAGCCGACTCGTTGTTGGCCCCGTTAACGCGAAGTTCAACGCGATCGGCGCTTTTCAGTTGCTGTTGTTGTTGCTGTTTATTGCCATTGTATATTGTATTACTTATTATATTATTCCGTGAATTGGCCGCAACGCTTATTTATTTTTGTTATTTCGCGGTTCTGTTTGTTGCGCAAAATAAAAAAAAATTTAAATAAAGAAGAAACGGGAAGAAGAAGAGTCGAAAATCACAGTCATTTTTTTCCTGCTTAAACAAATAAATTTGCAATATAATCAATCCGAAACTCTCGGATTTCTCGGAGTACCCGCATAAACAACAGCTCCGACCAAAGATCGGGCTAACAAAATGTTGGAGTCGGCAACGCTTCAGTAAATCAAACTGATCGTCGGGAGTTACACAGAAATAATAAACAAAAAATTTGAAGAAGCAGAAAATAATCTTCTGTGCTGATAGTGAAAAAATAATAATCACGTTTCCATGTTTATGCGATTTGTGAAACAAGCACAATAATCAAAACGCGTGTTGGATACGTTCTCCCCATCAGGATTGGGATCGCGATCGGGATCGTGATCGGAGTGGGATCAGTTCAACAAAGAATCATGTGCAAGTCACGCAACATGTTGAGCTTCCAGAACGCAGCCCTAATACTGCTGATCAGCGTCTTTATCGGCTGTCAGCTGGTAAATGCTTCGGCTACGGCTAATGCCGGGTATGTGGATCACGGCGATACTAAAGGTAAGCACGGGGAATAACATGGAGTTTAAGCTACCCTGTAGTGGGAGTATCAAGTATATTTTTCTAAGAACTTATCTTTCCAAGTCTTATCAACAAGTACCGTTTCCAAAGAGATCAAGTCTCTCTGTAAGATAAATGCTGCTGTGCTTAATCGCTGAGTTCACATAGGGTATCTATCAGCCAACAAAGATTACAGTCAGCACACAAGACGATCAGAATGGGATAGGGAGAGTAGAGAGAGAGGCAGATACCAATAGGGAGACAGATCTTCCGAGTTATAGTTGCATTCATTTGATAAAAGAGATTCAATTCATTGAATTGGAGAAGGAAGTAGTCTCATGTGTCGCAGATACCCTGTACAGCAGAATGTACATCTGTTCATCTCTTAGTTCAGTTCTGCCCTTTATTTGATTTTTTTCTTCTAGTTGAGCATTGTGAACAGGTTTCCAAGAGCGACAGATTTCCCATGGTTGGCAAACAAGGAGCAAGAACGGTTTCTACCTGTGTGTACCTGTTGTTGTTTGGATTTACCTTTACCTTTACCTGTCTCTGGCCAGGTAGCTGGCCCATTAAGCATCTTGCGCTCAGTATCAGTTGTATCTCAGTGCGAGTAAAATGTGAATGAATGAAGTACAGATACGGATACAGATTGTTTGAGCTCTCTCTCTCTCTCTCTCCTTCCTTGTTCTTCTCTTTTCTGTTTGCAGGATCAACAGTCTCTTCCCAAAATTTAAACTATGCCACGCTAAATAAGCAATTCTTAAAAGTTGAAGAGCAAAGTGTATTATTGCCCCATTGCCCTCTTCCTCTCCTTTCCCCGCTGGCTTTTCTCCCCTTTGAGCTGTGCAAAAATGAGCCAAAAAACCAGTTTTGGGCTCTGACTCTTTGCTTACTTCTGCTGTTTTTCGTTTGTTGTTTTTTTAATGTCTTTCTTGCAAAAAAAACAAAAAAAAATCGAAAAGAAAAACAAAACCCACATGCATCGCCTGTTTCCATCTCACTCTCGCTCGTTAGCCCGCTGCTTCTCTCTCACTCTCGCTCTCTTGGTCTGCGCCTGCGCCACCGTTGGTATCGTTGTTGTTGCGCTCTCCCTCTCTCTCTGGCTGTCTGGGCTCTGTTTTGTTGTGACTTCCTACCACCTGCCCCCCTGTTGAACGGCTGCTCAGCTCTCCCCTACCCCCTCCTCTACTCACTTCTTGTCTCTTTGCTGTCTTTGTCTTTGCCAACTTTATACGCATCTGAACCGTGAGATTTTATTTCATGCAAAAAAGTAGAAGTACTTGGACTCTGCTTCTTCTTGTAGTTGTTGTTGCTGCTTACTTGCAGGTGTTTTGCACACTCACACACACGCACGCACACAGGGAAACCAGCTTGTTTTTTGTGTTGGCCAAGACAGCAAGCGTCTCTTGCTGTGATATTGGCCAAAACGAAGTTATTGACAAGATTTCAGGGTACCATTGATTACCCAAACACTGACAGCTATTTACATAAATTTTTAAACTGTATCAACTGGTCCTCCAGGGTCACTTTACATCACAATTTAGTCAACGTTTAAATTTAATAAAATAAAATAGCTTTTTTCTGGTAATAATAAACTAAATTAATTGTAGTAAAAATATAATTTTTAGCTTTGCAACACGAAATACTGTTTTAAACACTCACATTTAGTTATATAATTTATTGCATACCTTAAAATACCTAAAATTCTTGAACTAGAGTTAAATTTAATGAGAAATTTCAAGTGCTCACCGATTTAAATTAAGTTTTGCAATACTTTAAAGATTTGTTTACATGATTGCCACTCAGTTAACTATAAACAAAACTTCGCCTTTGTCGTGCTCAAGTGTCACGCAATCTTTAATTTTATTTTTTTTTAAATTATTAACTAGAAGCGACCGTTAATCACTTTGTTTATGTCGTAAGTGAGTGCTCCCTTTTAATGCGAACTGATAATCCCAGACGTGCTGCTGTTGCTGAAATACATATAGCTAATACCTATAGCTATAGTTGTATATAGAACCTTGATCCCCAGAGTCAAATGTTCGTCGATCAGTGGAGCAAATTGGCAAACTAGGCGTGACATCAGCGCAGTTCTACACCTGAAATGAATCAACCTTAAAGATACGAGATACGAATACGAGTACAATTACTACTGTGCCGTATCCATTTATAAACAGAGTCTTATCAGGCGCATTGATAAGCAAAAGTAATAAGAACTACACTCAACGAAACATTCAGTACTTTTATGATAATTACAAATGCAGCAAATCAGTTGATTAACAACGAAAAATTCACCCAAAATTTTGAAATTGTAGCTGACGCATAGCAGCAGTAGATAAATATACCGCTATACATATAGATAGATATAGCATGAAAAGCATTAGCTGAACTGCCGTTAAGTGGCGGCAGTTTTTCCAATGAAAAGTGGTCGAGACAGGGCCGAAAAGGAAATGCGTCTAAGTGGCCAAAAGGGCAAAGGATCAAATCACGCGACATTCGTTGGAACGGCTGAATGACTCGACTTGAGACGCTTCGTCTTCTCTTCGTCCTTCTGTCCGTCTGTCGCTCAAGTATCAGGTAAGGATGTGGACGCCCACGTTAGACATTCTCAGAGCACTCAAGCAACTCAGGTTTGAGTCCTAAAAACAATGCAAAAGTATCGAATTTCATAAGGATATGCATCGGATGCACACACACACACACACTCTCAGCTGGTGGAAAAAAATGATTGAATAAACTTCGAAAAAAACAACATGAAAAATATGGGAAAAACACTTGAGAAAATGCTGCATGCATGTCTCTAATTATTGAAGAGGGCGCGCGTCCACTTAAAACCTCTTGTTCTTCCCCTGACCCCCGCCCTTTACCAAACTTCCCAAACATCTTCATTCTGAAGAGACAATGTCTGGTATCGGTATCTTTTCATATATGTATGTAAGTATGTTACATTATCATCTCGAAATCTTCTGTATTGTTTCATATTTTTTTTTCTTCTGTTTCAGTTTCTTATTTTATTTTCCATATTTTCCCAGATCGCAGATTCTGTTTTCTCACGTATGCAAAGCGAAGTTTTTCAGCTGTTTTTTCTTGTAGTTGTTGTAATCATAAATAATAATCAATTTCCTGTTTTTGGTATTCTACAGAAAATGTTTCCCATCGTTCCGCACTTATTTCAGTGCCATATGCGAGTGCAAGTTTTCATTTCCATTTTCATTTTCATTTACGATATTTGAGTGAGAAGAAAACTGACAGCACAAAGACACGGCAGAAGTGTGTGTGTGTTGTGGGGGACGGTTAGGGGGTGTGGGTACAATGGGGGACTCACTGTATTTTGTTTAAAATTTGTAAAAACTTTTCTTTATTTTTTTTTTATTGTATCGTTTAACATTTGTGCACATTTGGCTGCCTTCATTTGCATTTCGTTTGTTTTTGTTGCTGTGTGTTTACAGTTTGAGAGCGACTGCACAGGGGCAGCCAAGCACCAATCAGAACCGATATGCGCGCGCTCTCTCGCTCTGCGTCGCGCTCTCTTGCTCTCCGTTTGATTGGCATGCAAGCAAGACGCTGAGCGAGGTTAAACGTTGGCCCAATCAACGTGCCCCCATTTGTTGTATGCCCCCGTGACGCATACGCATGCGTTCTTCTGCTTGCCCTCTTCGTCTTCATCTCATTTCACACATCTTATTTAGTTTAAATACTCAGTGTGCCCTGCATGGCGATCGCTCTTGCGTTCTTGAGAGTTCTTTTGTCGGGGCTGCATTTTGTTTGCTTTATGACTTGGCCAAATAATAATAATAAAAGTAATAATAACAATAATAATGCGTTGCCAGCAGCGTGCAGCTGTCGCCTGGCAATCTCAACGAGTTCGGTTCGCCCCTACATAACCGCTCCCCCGCTCTCCCTCTCCCCTACGCTTCTGCTCCCTCTTTTGTTCTACCCACGATTCGCTACAGACTTCTTTAACATTAAACCGTCTGTCGCCACATTGCGAGCAACGGATCAGGCGAAGATAAACACATTGTAATTAGTGAAAGGCTCCTTGCAACATTATCCCCCAGCATCAACTGCTGTTGCTGCGGGGGTGTAGTCGGTGAGGGGCAACAAATCCCTCGCTCTGCCATATGTCATTCGCTTTGTAAGCTGAGCCAGCAGAACGCATCGGATTACCAACAAGCTCACTGCTCAGTCTCATCAAGTTTTAAGCCATGTTCTAAATCTTTTAAGCTTGCCGTTAGTTATGGTAGCTCTGTCGTTTAATGGCAACTTAAACGATTCCTTAATGTGCTATAATTATGCTATAAATGTCACAATTTAAAAGCTTTTTAGCTGTGAACACCCACACTCTCTTAAGTGCTGCTACTCTCGCACGCTCCTCTTCCGCACTCTCCCGCTCTCCTTCTCTCCAAACATTTGTTGTTTGCAAATGTGTTTGTGATTTCAATTTGCATTTAATATGTTGTGAGCCTTTTATTGTTCTTGGCTGTGCTGCCAAAGCCGGACGAACGAACTGAGAGCAGAAAATAAGTGTAAGGAAGAGGAAGAAAGGTTTTTGTTTCTATTCGCTTGTTCTTTTGGCCGGAAAACGTTGGGGCACATAATAAGGCTGGCTGACTGGCTAAAGGTCAACGTCGTCTGGCAATGATCTTGCATAATTACAAAGAGACGCGTACGCGTACGATGGACAACGCTGACACTGGCAAAGAAAACAGATACAGATAGAGATAAAGATAAAGATCTGGTGAAAGAAAAAGGTTTTTGGTTGCCGACAATGGACAAACGTTCGCATTCAGTTCTGAAAGCTCAGCATTGTATGTGCGTGTGTGTTTCTGGGTGTGTGTGTGTGCTTGTTTAACCCTATGATGAGTGCGGGTCATATTCGAGCAATGGCTGAGCAACAACAATGTGAATCATTGACAGTTTTTATGAAGCGCCGCATGCATCACTCAGCGCTCAAGAAGTTGCCGCTCTTATAAATACATGCATATGTGTGCGTGTATGACCGCACCCCACTAGGCCAGTGTAATGTGTGTAGCTTTCAAAATCATTTCAAATTCAATACAAAAAGTCAAACGATGACGAAAGTTGTATAAGATCTGTTGAGAGAAAATTGGAATGTGGCGAGCCAAAGGCAATGGCAAAGCGTTTGCGTTAATTAAAAACAATTAAGGCGGCATAAGGGGAGCAGCAGAAACAACAGCAAAAGCAACAGCAGCAGGCGCAGTCAGGGCGGCAGTGCCAGCACCAGCACCAAACAGTTAAAGTAGAGAGTTTCTCTCTCACGCACAGTCGAAAGGTTTTGACTTTGGCTCTTTCAAATGTGGGTCGTCTGAAGAGAGACAGAGAGAGGGAGAGTAGTGCAGCAGAAGCTTAGCTGTAGGGCCTACAATAAAATTGTATAATATTAATTGCGGTTAATTGGGATTAACAGCTGCGCCAAAATGCCGACGCGCTCAACTGCAAAAACGTATATTGGGGGAGGGAGTGAGAGAGAGCGAGAGCTTTGTTTTTGCACTTGCAGAGCTGCGGCAGAGGCAGAAGGGAGCTCAAAAGAAAATGGAGACAAAGCAGCGCTGCTTTAAGCAGTAACTGAAAAAAGGAGCAGCTGTGGAGAGCAGGCCAAAGAGCATATGGGACAGTTTCAAGGGAGAGCAGCAACGCTGCTTTAAGTAGCAGAAGCAGAGCAAGGGAGGCAGAGAAAAAGGAAGCTTACGCAGAGCAAACGAAGCAGTGCGAAAGCTTGTACTAAAAAAGATTTATGGCTGCTGTTGTTGTTATTGCCTTCTGTTGCTCTGCTTCTGTTGTTGCTGCTTGATGACAGGTTCGCCTGCCTGCGCTGGTTTGCTTCACTGTCATACCGGTGGTGTTAGTGTTGCTGTTGTTGTTTTTGCTGTTCTCTTCCCTACGCTTTCTTCCTTTCAGCGCTTGCGCAGCCGGTTTGATTTCCTGTTATTTCTGCTGGCCTGCTCCCAAAGTGATAACAAAAATGTAGTTTTAAGAACTGCCGCCTTGGCGACAAAATAGCCAAAGCTTTGTCTAGTAATATTTATTGGCCAAGCCGTCAGTGGCCGCCCCATCCGGTGGCTATCATCCGGTGTTGCTAACTGGTTCTACTATCGCCACTGCTGCAGGATAGTTGGCCAAGCGGTAATTAAGCTGAAAATCAAATCGTTATGGTCTCTGCTCCGATATCTAGAGGGGAAGGGAGAAAGGGGAGTGGGTAGAATGGCTGACATTACAATTTTCCTGCCTGGAATTTCCGCTGCAAGTGATGATGGTCCAAGCGCGCAAGTTAATTACAACTGATGATGGAATATGGCAACAGGCGCGGATCGCACTTGTTTACCTGCCGCAGAGATTGGTAGCATAGATACACACATACACTCTGATAGTAATTGTTATAGTACAGTACAGTGTGTGTGCTGTGCGTGAGTTGCAACACAATCGGAATCATGCAGCGGAAGTAATTTGAGGTTAGATCTGTGATCTGCGAGCTGCGTGATGCTGCAGAGGTTAATAGGCGCTGCAACACAAGGGTTAATAGCTAATAGCTAACAAGTGTTAAAAGTCGAGCGGTTCCTCTGCTTACTTGGCCTTTCCCAGAAGTCATTAGTTAAAAGACACACACACACACACACACACACACATGCACACACGCACACACTTGTGACTTTCCCAAATGCAGTTTTACTCAAGTTAAAGTCGGACTTTTGGGATCAGCTGCACCCATAAAAACCAATGTTGAAACAACGTCGAAGCGTACGAACTGCGCATACGTAAGCCACAAAAAAAAAAACAACAACAAAAAAAACAGTCAATGCGCATTAGCTCCATGGCAACAACAACAATAACAGCTAGAACAACAACAACAATGCCTTGACAGCCACAATTCAAATTGTATACAAATGTGTTTTCAATTTGAAATACAAAAAAAAAAGAGCCGCTGCTGCGATCGCCACACTGTGATAAATAGTCGAGCATATTCACTGATATTTCATATGCATAAAACATTTTGTGGCTTTAACGTTTAACCCCAAACAAGTCTTGTGGTTAACACACTTTATCTAGCTCCATTAATCTATTTCCATTTAATTGCTGCAACGGTGAGTTTTGTATCTTTCTGTCACTCTCAACAAAAGGAAACGATTCTTGAATGAAATTGGTTTCATTCACAAGTTTAGAGAGTGACAAATTACAAAATTGGCAACAACAAAGGAACTGAAACAGTTTCCGACGTTTCCCACAGAGAGTTGACTTTAAAGCGGAAGCATTAGAAATCAGCTCATTATTAATAATCAATTTTGTGCTGATTTTGCCTTTTTTGAATATTAAAATCAAAAAAGAAATCAAAAAATGTAGAATTGTCGTAATGTCACAATTATTTTACATTCAACATGAACCAAATAACAAATAACATAAAATAACGTAGCATTTCAGGGAGTGTCCGACGCGACGGCGCTGCTCCAATGAAAATTCTACACACACACACACACACACAGAAATACACATTTGTGTGTGTACATTGATCAGACGCTTGAATGCCATCCAATATTTTACTCAATAAAAATACAATTGAGAAATTGCCATGGTGATCACGTAGCAGCAACAACCACAACAACTACAACTACAGCAGCAGCAAGAAGAAGAAGCTGAAAAAGTTGTGGAAGAAGAAGAAGAAGAAGACTTAAGCGCCCAATTGGCATTGAGTTGCATACAAGAGTTTTCTTGGGAAAAAGACACCACACATTTTTGTTGTAGTTCTCGCTACTGAAATTTCTGCTGCACTTTTCCTATTGGGGTCGCCAGTTGTTGCTGTCATTGAGTTTGTAACGCTGCTTCCATCTCACATCTCACATGTTACATGTTAACTTTGTGCAAGTACAGCAGCAACTCCCTATTTGGCCCCCCCTCACTTTTGGGGCGACCTTTGTGTTGACTTGTGCTGATTGCAGCGTTAAAATCACCTCAAAAGCAGCAAGCAACAGCAACAATAGCGACAACATTGTACAACGTGTACACATGTAGGCACATATCATCCATAACTCCACAAGAAATACAAAAAAAAATAAAGAATATAAAGAAAAAACCCTAAAAAGAAAAGCAAATTCGAAGCTTAAGAATAAAATTTGTTAGGCTCAGCACGTTTGTGTGGAGCAAGAGAATACCAAGTCCAAAAAAAATATAAAATACAGCAGAAAAATATACTTATTTATGCTGCGATCAGCAAAAGTATTCAAAGTGCTCGCATTGTAAGTCGTTGTACTCGGATTCAGATCCCCAACCCAGACACATATTCATTTTTACATTATGCTATCGAAAATGAACAAAAAACCGAATTAAAATTAAAATCCAATATATGAAACTGATTGCCAAACTGAGCACAAAAGGGCCAAGCTGCGATTGTGGCTCATTGAATTTTGATGAACACCCGCCGAGCCAGACAACGGACTGAGAAAAAGCTTCGACTCTGTAGCCAAACTCAACGTAGTGCTCTTTGAAGAACCGGTATCGCTGGTATGGTATGGTCTGGAGCCCAGCTTCAGTCCCAGACTCTGTCCCAGCCCCAGTCTCAACTTTGGCGTTTTCTGTTTGCTCCGGAAGTAATTAATGCCTTTAGTTTTTTGGTGTGCCTGAAAAACAAAAAAACAAATGGTAAGAAAAGGTAAAAAGTGCTCACACAACAGAATCTATGCATTAGATGTGAGTGGTGTTAAGTTTATGTTGAGTCTTGGCTTTGTTAGCCTAACTTTCACCAACAACAACTAGCAGCACTTCTTTGGCCATCTTTGTTGTCTTGGCCATACGATTGACCGAATTGCGAGTACTTGCGAGCAAAACGTTTGTCACCGTCCAATGCGGGCGGCCAGCCATAAACTCACCTCAAATATGGCAATTGCAACGGCAACAGCAAACATGCAAAGATGTAGCGATGCAACCATGCAACACGGACAGCAAACCATCTGAATCGAGTTTGTGCCCGAAATGGTCAATGCGACATAATTGATCAATTGCCAGAGCGACTGCGCATCCTATCAGGCTGTTTAAAACCATAGTTGGTCATAAGCCCGGCTCTAAATTATGGTCAAAACCAGTAGCGATTGACGAGTGACGAGTAACGAGTTATGTCTTCGCTACCACAACCACTACCCTTCGGCTTTTGTCAGCGTTTTAATTAAGCCAAGCTGATGCCTGATAGCTGCCAGCTACCATAACTGGAGGCTGTCCAGCAATAAGGCAGCTTTATGGTCATGTATAGCTCTTATGTGTGCCACCAACTGAGAGAGTCCTGTTAAGTGTGTGCTTTATAGTTGGATAGGGGTAATGTGTAGCGGGTTGGAGGAGTAAGGAGTAGAGGGTTAGGCTGGGAGACAGGAGAAGGGGCTAGAAACAGGAAGTAGGGCGCAGAGAGTTAGGAGCATGGAATACTAAGGAATAGAAAGGAGAATAGGAGCTAGGAGATAGGAAAAGAAAGGATAGAATTGTGGATTCTATGGAGAAATAAGCCAGAGGATAGGAATAGGAAGATAGGAGTAGGATTTAAAGGGCTAGGTCTAAGGAGGATGGTATGTGGTTAGGACTAAAAGCGGTTAAGAAGCTGGAAGATTAAGTACTAGCCTAATTATAAAGTTAATGTCGAGTATCGTTAATGTAGAATACTAATCTCTATCTACAAACACTCCTCTACGCTGTCCTAAATTCAATCCAGTCCAAGCTGTACTTAATTTCTGCACATAACCGCGAGTACCAGGGAGCAGTCTCAATTCACTCCACATTTGACGAGTTCCCTTTAACTCTGTCTTGGTTTTAATTAACTCCACTTCACAATAGACTCCTCTATAAGCGTATCTAGAACTATAAACCGTGCCACGAGCGGTCGCACTCCCAGTCCCCATGTTAACGATACGGACTGAAAGTTTTGATTAATTTCTGTAGCCTTTTTTATTTATTTTTTGTTTTTAGTTGGGTCAATGCGCGCCTCATCAGTTGGCAGTCTCTCACACCACTACCCTCTCTCTCTCCCTCTCTTTTGGCTTGCTCAGTGAGCCGTGCCCTGTCCAGTGGTCAAATGGGCAGACAGACCCTCCATAGCGATCCATAGCTCGCATATTGGAGCGAACTCATCTCTTCTCCACTTTTCATACACAGATAATAGTAATAGTAATCATTTTCTGTTTCTTCTTTATTATTATTATTTTTTCTGCTTGTTTTTTTTTTAGTTTCATTAATTGCCAACGTTTCATATTTTATTTCAGCATTATTTCTCTGCTCTTTTTTTAGTTAACGTTGCTGTTGTTGTTTAGTGTTGTTTTTAATTTGTTTTTCAATTATTTTTGTGGCTGCTTTTTTTTTCTGTTCATTTTCATTGGAATCGGGCACGCTTGTTGTCGCCATGTTTTTTAGCTGAATTACGAGTACACTGTCGCCGTTGACGTCCCCGTGTCCCCTCGCTGTGCCCCTCCCCTAGCCCTATCTGTGCTGCCAAGTCCGTCTCTGTCGAGGCAAAGCCAAAGTTTCCACAGCCTCAGCAATTTTTAAGTGTATTTTATTGAATGTTTTCTTTATAGAAGCGATAACTTTTGACACGGCCTCAGCTACCAAATGAAGCATCAACAAGACTCTTAAGTCTCTTTTTGATAAGCAGGCAAAACAGGCAATCAGTGCGTGCTTATCAAATCGGACTTTGTCTTCTAATTATTACCGTACTCGTGCATTATTATTGATTGATCGTTTAGTTATATATATTGACAATTCTTTGGAATCAACATCAAGTTAACACTAATTAATTATTCACTTATTAGCTTGTATTTTCTGGGAATTTCTGTATGTAAATACAAAAAACACCTTTCAAAATTATACAGAACTGCGCTTCCGAGACTTGAAATTAATAAAATAAATTAATTTTAAGCGTTTACACTTTAAAAGCGAAATCTGATAACGTGTTTTCAGTGGAATGCATTAAAAGTTAATAAACAACGAGGCTAAAGGGTATCTTTAAGTGGAGCACGCTCACTGATACTCTTTAAATGCACAACTTCTGAAACGCACCTCGCATGGGGATTTATGTCTTCATAATACCTCAGATCATGTGGCAGCGTCTGTGCATTGTCAGTACAGCAATAATTTGTGCAGAGTCGCTGAATTTCGAATGTATCTCTATATCTTTTTTGTTAGCGTGTGTGTGTGAGGGAGACAGGGAATAACGCTCATCGCATTGATGGAAACAATATGCCATAGCTGCAAAATGATAATGAAGCATGAAGAGCAAAAATATTTGTTAATTTTTAATGGCACATCAAATCAAATTTCATACAACACATCCGCCCACAGCGATCGTAATTTCTATAATTCCTAGACATAAATATTATATATCTGCATATATATTGTATACAAATGGGCCAAACAATTGTTTATAAGCACATCAAAAAACACTTGAGCCACGATTTGAGCAAACTTTATTATCATTAGCGGTTTCTTTGATTGCAAGTTCACGGTTAGCTTTAAATCTAGCTAGATAGATTTGTATCTTAATTGAAACAAAGAGAATTTCATGCTTTAGTTTCGATTTTGACAGTAGTGAAATCTGGCAAAGATTTATAATTATTAAAAGTTGAAGAATCTGTTTCGTGGAACACATTTCTGGCAGCTTTTTTGTCATTTGTTACTTGTGTTGTGAGTCATAGAGATACAATTTCAAATTTCATCGCATTGACCTTTGACTACATGTAAGTGGCACAAAATTGTGGCACTTTGAGAGATCGCGGCTTGAAGTGCAAGATAGACACATATATTGGTGGTATGGTAACCTACAATTAGCTTTAAGGCCGACACATGTTGCAAGTTGTCAGTGGCAAGTGGAGTTTGGGAGCAGCATCAGAAGTGGCAGTGGCAGTGACAGCTCAGCTGCTGCTTTTACATGTGTCACAATTGCAATTCTTTGGGCACGAAAAAAAAGTGAGTGAGTGAGGCACGACAGAGAAAGAGAAAGAGAGAGAGAGAGATGGGGACAGCTTGAGAGAGCGCTAAAAAAGCATGTGGCATCATTTTGAAGCGGCTGTCTTGGTTTGATGTTAATGTTGTTGCTGTTGTTGTTGTTGTTGTTGCTGTTGGCGCTATCGTCATTGCTGTTGTTGTTGCTTTTTTGCTGTGGATTCAGTGTCGTGAGAATTTTTCGCGATTGGTCGCACAGCGTGTGAAATTGAAAAGTCCCATATAGACACTCTGAGTGGCAGACACTCCCAATGAGCTGAGATAGTGAGAGACAGACACAGAGAGAGACAGCGTCGACGCCTATGTGGGGATTAAATGAAGCGAAAGTGTTGCAAGTTGTAAATAACTGTATAATTGCGGCACATTGACCGGCATTTAGCAATTAACGACAATCCTTAAGATACACCTCCAAGTATTGCTACATGTGCTAAAAGCTTAACTTAAGTCTGATTCCCATTCAAGACAAGTCATTAACATTTTTCTTTCTCTTTCCGTTTCGTTACAGGTGAGTTTGCCATCTCTGTCTGCCGCTGTGCAGCTGGCGTGTAATTCTTAATTCGATAATTAAAGGTAACTATGTCTATAAGTAGCAAGAGTGGTACTATATACTAGTATATATTTATATATAAGTGTCTGTGTGTGCAATTAGGCAGCTGTGCCCCACTTTGGGGCAAGTCTTAGTATGGCTGTAATTGAATACAAAACTCAACACGCGCCAATTTAATTAATTAATGTCCCAAAAATGAATCACAATACATACAAAAGCCTTAACAAGCTTAAAACAACTGAAAACAATGGGAAATTTATTAAATGTACTTTTTATTTGGTACTGAAGCTAAAAGTCAACTTTAAACTGCAGCTGAGAGTTGGCAAGCGTAACGTGTGTTGTTGTTGGTGCTGCTGCTTCTGCTTTCTGCTTCAAGTGTTTTATGGCTAAAGCAAATGCAAGAACTTCTATGCAACGCAGACAATGCAACTGCCGCTGTCGCTTGCAACCAATTGTTGCACTCCCCCGCTGTTGCGGCTGCTGCTTCTACACTGCTGCTGGTGGCGACACCGACACGCATGCGTTTCATTTTCAGTTAAACTGCCCGTTGTGTTGTGTCTCTGACAAAACTTTACCTCCCCCACTCCCCCCTCGTCACTTGTTTTCCCTGCCCAAAAGCAAAACAAAACAAAACAAAACAAAGCGTAGTCCAAATTGAAGTTGGAAAACTTCACGCCCCGTTGCACGTTGCTCGCATCGGGTGTTCTACGCGCTTACCCTCCCTACACCCACCCCTTTCCCTCTCTCTCTCTCTCTCTTTGGGCGATACAATTGAGTGCGCATGCGCCAACGCCAGCGCTCAATTCACACACACACAGGCACACACACACTCACACTCTTTCAAATTGGCATATGACCTATGCAACAGGCAATCTAACAATGACACACAAGGGTTAATGGTAATACGTTTGCTATTATTTCGTCAGTCGCTCTTTGTGAACAATGCTTTGGACTTGTTTTAACTGCCCGCTTACTTATCTTTTTTTTTTGGACAATAGAAATTCCACAAACGAACAATGATCGGGCATTATGCTATGACCGTTATAATGATTTTAGCTCTATTAGAGTTTTAAGTTATTGAGATTCCAAATGGGCTCACATTCTGAATTAGCGCCTACAAAATTCAAAGTGAATACGCCTTTTTTTTTTACCAATTTCCCTCTGTTATGGTATACAAGTTACCTTAATGAAGGTCGGTGTCTCTGCTATTTCCCAGTTTAGTAGGTAACTTCGTATAACATGTGTCTTTGCTATTTGCAGCTGTGGTGTAAAACTCGAATATGTGCTACTTTACTACTGTAGCCGTGACACATACCTTAACGAAAGTTACAACAATAAACTAAGACACACACCCAACGCGCATTGGATCACAGTGTGGATTCTAAGTGATCGTGTTTCTTCGGAAATACACACACACTCGCACATACGTTCCACGAGCTCAGCTTGTATTCACTGCAGGCATCATTTTGTGTGTATCTTAACTGCTTGCTCTCGCTCTTTAAACCAAGTTGGAGAAATCGCTCTCTTAAGACTATAATTGTTGGT
The DNA here is from genome assembly GCA_035046005.1 of Drosophila acutilabella. Taxonomy (NCBI): domain Eukaryota; kingdom Metazoa; phylum Arthropoda; class Insecta; order Diptera; family Drosophilidae; genus Drosophila; species Drosophila acutilabella. The sequence goes on along the minus strand of JAWNOK010000024.1, from coordinate 4,020,690 downwards.
CCAAAGAGTTTGTGTTTTCTTTGTTTTTAAATTATTTTGAACTTTACTAAATATTATTTACTCCTAATCTAAAAACTGCTTGGATACTAAGGATACAAAATGGTGAATTTCCCCTTCATATTATACCCTTCTTGTGACACTGTGGATGCTGAGTGTTCAGTTTTCTTAGGAAATTCACACACACACAGACAAAGGCAGCTTCTCGCGAGCCTAATTTGTTTAAGTGTGCTCGCTCTTTCTCTCTTGTGGTCTCTCACTCGCTCTTACTCTCCATTTAGCTTGGAGCTTTAGTAACGGCCATCGTTGTATGTTTGTTGTTGGTGTTGTTTTTGATGTTTTGTAGCGCCAAACCGGTTTATGTTCGAATCTTGACTCTATGGAAACAACAACAATAATCACAAAAACGTAAAACAAATGAAATCCGTATAGAAAAAGACAACAGCAAAAACAACAGCAAAACCCAAATTAATACAGCTATTGGCATTTTGATAATTTTCATTTGAAAACAAATGGAATGAAGAAAACCAAAAACCAAATAAAAAAAAAAACGTTGGAATAATATTGAAAGAATGCTTAAATTAATTATAATGCTATTATGGAACTTTTTGTTTGAAACTAATAAGTATGCACACGTTCTGAAGACAAAACAAACGATTTGGAATCGGTTAGAAAACAAATGCGAATAAATAAGTGTTCGTATGACGATGATGATGACGATGATCATATATGACCATGTTTGGTTCGACCAAGTTGAGTGCAGTACACAGCATCAGTATCTAATATGACCTTAGCTGGCGATGTATTGACCTTGCCAAGCAGCAACAGAGTTAAGACAGAGACTAAGACTCCGACTAAGACAGAGACTAAAGCTATCGATTGGGTGACTTCACGATGATGAAGAATCCTTACATCTTGGAATGCGGCTGTGGTTGTACTGAAGCTGCTGCTGTTGTTGCTGTTGCTGTTGCTGCCTGTTGTGTCAACAACATACACAGCAACAACAACAACAACAGCAATGAAGGGAAGAGGCAACTCACGTTCGATTCGATCTTGGTGTCTGTCGCCGCACGTACGCGGCTTTAACAACCAACTTACATAGCCGCCGATTAGCCAAGACAGCGTACAAAATGTCCAGAGTCTGAACTGGAAACTCCAACTCCAAGTCCATTTTATATAGTAGTAGTGGTAGTATAGCTGTGCAGAACAGGCTTAAATCCAAAATGAGCTATCTCACTGCGCAAATCTTTCACTTCACTACAGTTCAGTCTTGGACTGGCTTTTAAGGGCCTTGCAGTCCATCTCTGTCTCACTCATCCAGCCTCTCTCCTTCTCTCGCTCTCTGGCTGAGCACTTATCGCAAATGCATTGTGGCAGGCCGTCGTTGGAGCTCGTCTTTTGTTTCATGCCTCATGGCCTAATGGCCAGGCTCCACAGGTTGCTGTAGTTGTTGTTATTGTTGTTCTTGTTGCAACATCTTGTCGTTGGGCGCCCTGAACATGGAACCCAGAACAGACCACAGTCTTCAGTCCTCACAGTTCCCAGTCCTCAGTTTTTAGCTTTCGATTGCAGTCTCTCAGCTTGTTGGACACGTGTGCGTTGCTAAAACGTCCGTTCCAGCTTTGGCTTTATCTTTTTCATTTATTTTTTTCTTTATTTTCAATTTTATTTGTATTTATTTTTATTCTTATTCTGTGCTTTATGCTTGGATTAAATTTAGCAAATCGAAGCGAGCACACAACCAATGCGCTAATTGAACTTGTAGTTGTTGTTGCCGTTGTTGCTCTTCTTCTTTCTGATCTTTAGCTGCTGCCTCTTATGTACTTACTTATTTGTTGACAAAATGGCCGTTTGCCAAGTTTGTTGCCTGCTCAAAAATTTTACTGAGTTCCCTCTGCAAATATTTATAAAATATGCCCAAAAAGAGAAGGAGAAACATGAAGAGGGGGCAAAGAAAACAATAATGTGTCTGTTTTTAAACCGATAATAAATGTCCGATATTACTCCTTCCCCTACCACAAGCCCAAGCAGAACTCTCGCCAGCGCGCACTTACATGCTTTTGCTCAAAAAGAAAAAAATGACAAAATCAAAAGCTCCGCTGAGTGTTGCTTCACAACGCCTTGCATGCCGTTCCTTTGCTCTCTTCTTCTCCCACTTCCACTCCTGCTTTGTGTCTCCCTTTTGGGCTCTCTGCCTGGCCAGGGCTCTCCATACAATCGGCATCCACTCGGCTCGGCTTGGCGCGAATCGGCTTCGTGTCAAATCGTCTTCTCATATTTCACACTTCACGACAAAACGATTAAAGTCACACAAACAATCTGTTATTGGAGTTGTTTGCAATTATGTTTACAAAGACATTAAAAAGCCCAAGCAACAACGACACGAAAAAGCACACACACACATACACACTCAAAGCTTTAACTCGAATCGAATACAACAACAACGAGAAGAAGAAGAAGAATTGCTTGAGCAACACAGGCGCAGCCGCAGACGTTTTTGAAGCTTGAACTGAAACGTGAGTCGTGCCACAATATACATAAGCAACAATAACATCAACAACAACAACAGCAACAAGTACAAATGTTCATATTGCAATCAGTGGAACTGTGAATTGAACATGCCCTGTAACAGCCAAGTTAAAGCTTACAAACATCTGAATAATTATAAAACTTTATCTAAGCAGTTGCAAAAAATATGTGTTAAATAAATGTATAAATTTTTTACTACAAATTTCGCTTTAAAATCAACTGTTGTCATTCAATCTTCTAACGATTAATGATGTGTGTGCTCGAAAACACATATAATTTTTGGATTTTGGCAAATATTTAAATTTATTATTAGCTGCAGACACTTTAAGACAAGTTTTTGTATAAAATTAGCATGTATTTTTGCAGTCGAGCTATTCATTTTCTTCGAACTGTGCTTAATTAAAGTTAGATTAATTTATTTGCGATGTATGCTTGACTTTGTCTGAAAGATAAAAAAGTATCGGAACATGCCAATTTATTTTCTAGCTTAAATATTATTATACTCAGTTGTGGCTGGCTTGTAATGCCCTGCATTACCACTGTGTTACAGGGTATACAATGCTTTCAGACGGCGACAACGTAACGAAATTCACAAAAATATATGAAAAAGCAAAAAGAAAAATAAAGAAACTTATGCGAACTGGCAGTTAAATGCGAACTTGAGTGGAAGTCTCAGACGCAGTTGAAGTCGCTGACGATTTTGGAATCTAAAGCCGAAGACTCGTCAGCGTCTTGAAATGAAGCGTGATATTTGCATGTTTTGGGGTTAAAGGCAAACAGCGTGATTGTAAACGGGTAAAGAGTATTGGGCTATAAGCATATTTCAGCTCTAAAGTACAAAACTGCCGCATCATGATTGAAAGCCCTGGCAATTAGCTTTAATTCTAAGCCGATTTTGTACAACACACACACAGACACCCCGACTGATAGACAGTTATAGACATAGTGTGACAGCTGATGCTGATGAAGCAATTTGTTGATCGATCTATCCTAACTACTGGTAGCCGCGTTATTTTTGTCTGAGACGCAACAAAAAGGGCCAACAATCCAATTATACGGCTTAGGGTTGTTGTCATTAAAATGGCACGTGCTAACTAAAAAACTTTAACTTAAATGTGGCCAAGTTATTTGGCTAAAATGTGTTACTAGCCCGGCGCCAGACTGTACGCAGTGCAGCAGTACAGAAGTACTTAGTTTGTATGTAACTTTGGTGTTGTTTTGGGCCCATGCTGTTAGCCCTATTCAGCTGTCAAAAGTGCAAAACGCCTCACACATTTTCTATTTTTGTTGTTTGTTACATTTCGTTACGGACACTTGAGAAATGGCGCTTGAGCGCTGAGAACTGAGAACTGTGAGCTACAGACTTAGGATCAGCTAAGCGCAACACACTTGACCGCCTCGGAGATTTGGCCAAGTCGAAGACTGTGGCTCAAACTGAACTCAGTGCCTTTTGTTAGCTAGAAATCCCAGCTGAGTTTTAGCCGCAGTCAGGCGCAAAGTCATCTTCGATTTCTATGATGATCATGATGAGCAACATCAGCAGGAGTCTGCCCGATCTGTCTCTTGTTCTTGTCTCAAGGGTCGTCGGGCTGGCTTTCTATTGAATAGAGGGTGCGGAACGATCCAGCTAAAAAGATTTCTCACTGCACATGGCATTTTGTACGCTTCATGGAAAATGTAAAAATGTTAAATGTGTGTTTGTAACCAATTTCTTACACCTTCGTTTACCTGTTGTTTTGCTGTCTTGTCTTCTTGTTGCATTATAGAGTGTTTTGGAGTGCTGTGGAGTGGAGTGGAATGGATCGGATTGGATTGGATTGGAGTAGAGTTTGGAGTATTATGGAGTGGGATGCTGTGACTGTGGAGTGCCTTCAAGTGGTTTTAGGTGTGTGTGTGTGTGTGTGTGTGTGTGTACCTGTGTGTGTTTGCTTGGCGTTCTTGTCAGTTGCATGTTCTTCGATTTTTGACAGATGACTTTTCTGTACAGATTCTGATTGAGGTCTGATACTGTTGCAGCGGCAGCTATTAATATGTTTGATTACGAACATCAATTTTGTTAACCAAAAGAAAAAAATACCAGTTAAAAATTTACGGGGAATCGTGTGCCACAAACTTTGACCACAAATTGAAAACGATTTTCAAATTTTAAATGTATTTTCATGCTAGAAAAGTAATAAAATCAGTTACAGACAGAGATAGTGATAGGCTGTGAAACAGAGACAGCAAGCAATAGAAAACAATGAGCTACATTTGAAGACTTTCCTTAAGACTTTTCCTAAGACAATGAAACGGCTCTTAAGTTCACAGCGTGGGACTCGGCAGCGGCATCATTTTCGTCTACGGATTCAGCTTCAACTTCGGGATTTGGTAGTAGCTGCAGCTGGTTGTGATTGCGCTTTTCGTGTCGCATCTATTGTGTATTGCAACCTTCTCAAAAATATTTGTATTTTATTGCATTGTGCGTCTGAAGTATGCGCCTGCCTGCAGTTACCTGAGTTGAGGTCCTGCGGCCTCAGGGCCTGTTGCACATGGCGCAGGCGTAAATACCCTGAACTGCAATTCGTTGTGGCATGCAACAGGTGAGAAGAGTTTTCATGAGACACACAAGCAAGCGGTGAGCAGTAAGCAGCAAGCATCTGAAGGCGGCCATAACACAATGTTGACAACGCTTCTACACAAATCTTTTGGCCAAAAGACAAAAGCCAAAGCGCCGTCGATTTTTTCTTCATTTTTTTAATGCCCACGCAGATCAATCTCAAACAGAAACACACACACATGTACAAGTAAATGCGAACTTGAGTGCTTATAAGGCAGCATTTGCCCAGGCGCACAACGCTCTCTCACACGCACACATGTGCATGCATACACTCGCTTAGACGAGAGCACAAGAGAGAGAGCGGGAGAGCGTTGGCTTACCTGAGCGTCACAACAACTGTTAAAATGCCTCTTTGCTTTGAATTCGCCTCGAATTCGCTTCTTAAAGCGAAAGAAGACGTAGAAGAAGAAGCAGAACAACAGCTACGATTTTCGGTACATACACAATACCTGAACTTACCTGTATATGAGCATGTGTGTGTGTTTTTTATTTTTTTGCTTGCGCTCACAACGAATCCATAAATCCGCTGCAGTGCAGACAATGCCAGCTGTCAGCTGAAGTCAAGCGGGAATTAGGAATTAGGAATCAACAACTATCGATATGACAGACGCTAATCTCTTGCAAAACATTAACCACTTCACTTTAGATAAGTTTTAAAAATAAGTAAATGAGTATCTAAAATTGAAAAGAAATCGTGCTAGAATCAGATTAGCGGCTGGAATGTAGTAGCGCACACCGTTATGTTCCTACATTTTTTAGGACGATATTTAAAAATCCTATACAAATATTTTAAGTAGCGTATTAAAATGCTAAGGAATAATAAGTTAAAAGATTTGATTTAATACTTATTTTAATTATCTGGTTATAAAAGTCAATTAAAGATACTTTGGATAAATCTTACGGACAATTACACATATCAGTTTATTATCTTTAATATTAAGTATTTAATAATTCAAATTGAGTAACGAAACTTAGTTACATTAAAGTTACATTTCAAGTTTAAAATCAATTTAAATTTCCCCACTTTTTGATCAAACAAATACTTTTATTAATAACAAAATTCTAAACTTAATTATTAATATCAAATATTAATCTACAAATGTTTTAAACATTCAAAAACATTCATTGTGTCGCAAATTTAGCATTAAGCTGTGTTCCTCAATCTTTATCAGCTCTACAGTCTCTAGTTACTTTTGCTAAATGTTTAGACAGTCTGTTTAAAACAGCAGTGCATTCGCTTGTAACTGCAACGGTAACTTAATTCTCATAGTTTCATATTACGCAGAGTTTTGGAAAAGTGCCTTACGTAGCACTTTGTTTTTACCTGTATGCGGTGCAATAACAGCTCTACAAATGCCTCCTGCCAGTCTAACTGTCTGTTTCACTGTATCGCTAACACTGTGTGTGTGAGCGTCTGTATATGTGTGTGTGCTTGTATCTACTGCCTGTTGCTGCTCCGTGGATCTATTGTGCAGCTGCACAAGCAACAGGCAGCATTTTCTTTGCTTTGCTTTAGTTTTATACGTGTATGAGTATGTGTGTGTGTACGTGTGTTTTCGGTTTGATCTTCGCTTAGATTGCGCGCGCTCTCTCTCTCTCACATTTTACCACACTTCGTTTACCTGTATTCTTTTGACAACGTCGCTCTTTACCTTGCTTGCGCACGTATGTGTGTGTGAGTGTGACGCTCTAAGAGAGCGGAGAGTGGAAAGCTGATAGGAGAGCTGAACGCTGAGCACTGCGAGACTTTTGTCTCGGCTTCAGTTTCAAATTCAACGTGACGCTGCGCAGACGCGTTTGGCTAAGTTCGAGTTCGTGTGTTGATTGTCCAAGTCTTTGAGTGTCCAAGAAAAAAAACACCATAGATCGTATCGCTCGGTCGTCTTATAGCTCCTGTCACTTCGTTTCGCGTTAAGTTCGCTTGACTTGCTGCTAATTTAACGCTAATCGAATGTAATACTTAAGCACATAATACCAAGAAAGAGTTCAGTGTTTAGCAAGTGTCTGTTGATTGAAGCGAGTGAATAAATATAAAAGATAAAATAAAATAAAATAATAATAATATTTTGTGAATTCATTGCTAATTGGAGAGCTCAAGAGACAGGCTAAAAGTGCAGCTGTGTGCGTGTGCCGCACAAAATGGCCAAGTGTTTGTGCAAAATATCAACAACAAAAACAACATCAGGCATTGCAGCCAGCTATTAAAAGCTGCGCCTGCGCGCGCTCCCTAACCTCAAAATAACGCAAAAAGCAACAAAAAACCAAGCGAGCAAAAGCAACAAAAAAAAAATAACATAAAAACCAACAAAAACAAAAAGCTGTACGAGTCGAACTCGAAAAAAGTAAGAAAAAAGAGAACTAAAAAGCCAAAGCCAAAGCAGCAAAGCAACAACAAAAAGCCTTCGTAATGTGAAACTGGTTCCTATACACAAATACAACTACATACACTCTCTCACACACACAAGCACACATCAATTGCAACGACAACAATAACAACAGCAACAACAACAAAACGCAGTGAAAGAGCTTAAAATTTTGTATGAAAAAAGTTGTATATTTTGTCACGCAAAACGCAGCAAAAATTATATTTCTTGATTTTTGGAGCTGACAAAGCGAAAAACAACACGCGCGGCCAGCAAAACCCACAAAAAAGTGTTAAGAAGCGCGAGTTTTGCAGCCAAACCAAAAATAAAACAAAATATTAAAGTTTATAAGTTGTTTAAGACATGACGTCACTGGTCTTAGCTTCTCGCTCTTGATTCAACTCAAGCCTCAGTTGCAACTTCTTAAAGATGCGCACATTCAAATTGTTCAGACGACGCAGCTGCGGACTCTGTCTGCCTCTGCTGCTCCTGCTCTTGGTTCACTTTATTTGCGTGTGGCCGGCGTCGGCGGCTCGGGATCGTTTTGCTCGGCAAAATGGCAAGCGCCATCAGGAGGCATTTCGCAACAATGCCGGACGTGCGCGAAATCGCGCTGGCAGCCATGAACGTGCGCAACCGCAAATCGCGAGCGGTCTCATCATCGGTGATAACAACAAGGACACATTTCCCAAAGGAAAAAGTAAGTGTCTAGCAAGAAGCTAAGAAATAAACAGCAGCAGAATCTGCACACCAAAAGAGTTAACAGTTGCGTAGGCTGTTAGCAATGTGACGGCTGTTAGCAAAGTGACGGCTGTTAACAGTGTGACTAGGAAATTATAGAATAAATCTGTATTATGTTAAAAGGAATAAATTAAAATGTTATGCATACAGATCAGCAAGCATTAACAGTGTGACGTTGACAGAATTTTTTAACATGTGCAAAATAAAGACATTAATATAAAACATATAAATTTTTATGGATTGGACTATAATATTAACATAAATTAAATGAGTGTGTAACTTATATAAAAGCAGAAATTATATCATATGTATATTATTAATACACTTAAAATGTCATTTCAAACTTCGCACAAAAAGTTTATTATCGGAGTATTTATTTAACTTTATCTTGAATATTAATAAATCAAAATCGTTTAAAACAACACTCAATCGACATTACAATACATTTCAATATTAACAAATGCTGCTTTATAAAAGCACTTAGTTTCTATAGCAACTTGCGCCATTTATAGCTTTAATTGTTATTTAATTGTTTTGAATGCCTTTTGTTCTGTTTTCGATAACTTTATGGCGACATTCAGCGACCTCTAGCAACACCTGTAATCGTTCTTAGTGGATTTAAATGAGCTTAAGCGTGTAGTCTCACATCATTCATGTTCAAACATAAAGCATCCATCATGATGTTGTTCTGCTGCATTGTGTTTATGTAGATTTGCGTGCCCATATATCATAATCATTCCTAGACATTTGCCCCGAATAAAACGCAGTCTAAGTGCAACAGTCCAACAGTCCAAAACTAAACCATAAACACAACAATAACAAAAAAAAAAACAGTACCCCAAATATAATCATATTTACACCGTATATGAGGTGAAGTTACTTGCTTTTAACTCAGCTTGTTGTTGTTGCCTCAGTATCTGTATCTGTATCTGTATTTGATATGCAACCGCTTATCTTATCGTACGTGCTGCAGTGCACTATGTTTGGTTTCGGTTTTGGTTTCAGTCTCGTTTGGGTTTTTTTTTTGGGTTGCATTGTTGGCATTTACCTCAACCTCAATCTTTACCTGGCGGCTTGGCCGGTGTTTGGGTCTCAACCTCTTGACTTGGGCGTTTTTAGCCCCTTCCTCCCCTCAAAAAGTACGTTAACTTATTGTTTTTATTATCAAACCGTTCAACAAATACAAAAGTCTGTAAGAATTTTCTACTGTTTCGTAATTTCAAGTGAAGCAAAAGGCAGACAAATTGATATTAATTGTTGTTGCTATTGCGCATACGACGTGTTGACTAAGTTTTGTTGCTGTTTCCCGAAAGTGGGCAAAATTTCCATTTCTCTCCGTCAGCAGCAACAACTGCAATGCCAACAACAACTGCGCCTCAGCAGGCGACACAATTTCCAGCTAAAATGGCGACTTAATTTGTTGACAACGCAAGTATCGCGAGTATCGCATTTGCTTTTAGCTCAGCTCGAAAATTAATGAGAAACCATAAGGCCAGCAATCGAGGGTAGTTCCATAAATTTGCAGCTGTTGCAAATATTATTTAAATATAATCATATTGGTTTAATAACTGCAGTATTACATGTATCCCACTTTTTTTCTAACATAACAGACATTCTTGTTAATGCTTCTTACTTCATTACTTGTATTAGCATTGATAATACTTAGTTTTGAACAAATTTACTTTACTAATAACCCTGAAAATTAAAAAAAAATATTGCGCATTTATATCTTTATATAAACGTTTATTTTTTCGTGAATTTTGTGTTCATATCTTTAAGCAAAACATTTGTTTGCTCAAGACTTTGAGGCAAATATTTACATTTATCGAACAAACAGACGCAAGACTTTCTGTTTCTCCAGCGAACGTTGTCGATATTCAGTGATCATGTAGCTGCAAATTAATAAATGTATCTACCCCATCCGCAATTGTGCAAATATTGGTATAGCAACTTGGTTGCTATAGGAGTTGCCCTATGCTAATGGATACGATATTAAATTGATATTGCCATTGGCTATGTAGGTACTGGTACTGTTTAATGTTTGCAGTTGTTTCTGTTTAACTTTTTTTTGCCGGATATGCTGATAAGCTTTATTCTATACATAAATCTAAGTTTATTCCCCTGGGTATTGCCATGTTTGACAGTGTTTCTTGCAGACCCCATAAACCCTAGAGACCCCTAAACCCAATAGTTGTCATCTAGCATTATAATATTTTACAAAACTTCAGAGTTGTTTAGGATTTTATGACATGTCGTGGCTGTAAATAAGCACAGCTGCAACAAATATGCAAATAAATATCAGGCTCTAAGCCACACGTGCAAAATAAATGGAAAAACAACTGAGCAAGGGGTGGGGAAATAGCGGTATTCAGACACAATTGTTTTTATTGTTGAAATTACTGCGAAAATAAGCGTACAGTATTCCTGCTGATATCAGTTCAAATTCAATTAATTTTACAACGAAGCTATTGAATATTATATAACTAATAAGGAACTGTGGGAATACAATTTGTAAAGCACAAGAAACGTTATTTAATTGCAGAACAAACAGAAAACGTTACAGCCAAACTACTTAAACTTTATAACACTTTTAATTACTTTAAAGTTTGGCATGAAATTTGTTTGTTTTTAGTGTTGAATCTTTTACGTTGTAAATATTTAAGTAGCAAAAATACAGCCTTTGTTTCTGGCGCAGTGTTCCGCATTTTTGGCTAGGCCAAGAGCCCAAAACCAAGACCAAGATTTGATATATCTACTGTAAGGCTAGAAAAGGCCTCCTAAGCTCGCTTTGACTCTGACTCTAACAGTCTGTGTGTGTGTTTGTGTTTGTTAGCGCTTGAAAAACCACATTCCATAGTGTGCTACAACAACTACAACAACAGCAGCAGCAGCGATCAGCATCCACTGAGAGTTGCCAGCACACACACACACACACCAACAAACACACACACACACACACGCTCAGCAAATGGTGTAAGCTCCAGCTAATTACAGTGTCAGGCACGCGCTCACTGCACTGTGTGTACACGTGTGTGTGTTTTGGTGTGCGTGTGTGTGTGTTACTTGCTTAGTTTGCATAGCATTTCTATAATTCCTGATTAAGACATCACTTTATAAGAAAAACTTAAAGCTAGCGAATTGCAAATTGTCATTCGCCTGCTTTTTTTTAAGCTGTTGAACTTTAAGGCCTCCTCGAGTTGTTGTTGTTGTTGGTTTTAGCACGGCCAGTAAACAACTATACACGGATAGTGCTCAGTACACGGTCGTTACAAAATACTGGTTTTCTAAAACCCACACACACACACACAAGCAGACACATGCACTCACAGAGCTGTTTAACGCGCAGTTGCAAACAATTGCTGCAGTGGCTGCTGCAACTGCGCACAACTCACACTCTCTTTAGCTCTCTTTACATGGCGCTCTCTTCATCTCTTCCACTCTCCTTCTCCCACTCTTTCTTACGCTCTTGCTACTATAGACTCTCCCTCTTTTTGTTTGTTTGTTCTCTTCTACAAACACATTAAAGTTGCTTTTATTGTACAACCTTCGCTGCACTTTTTTCTTGATTTTAGTTTTTCTTAGTTTTTGGCCCACTGTTTGCATCGCACAGTGTCACCAATTTGCTGTCGTTTGCTTTCCAGCTAAAACTAAGCGAATATTACGCTCTTTGGCTTCTCTGTTTTATGGCTCTTCTCTATGTGGGCGTTTCGATTCGATTTCGAAACTTGCAGCAGTCGCAACAACAGCTTCCGCAGCTTCAAAGCAGCCCACGTAGTGTTGCCCCCTCTTGTTGTTGTTGTGGCTGTTTGAGCGCTTAGTTCTATGCCTAAAAATAGCTGAAAATGTTGAGCTGAAAGTGCTTATAGCCTGAATTGAATACAGGCACCAAAAATGGCGCCAGGGCGTGCTCATTAAACCAGCTGGTTTGTTGGTTTGCTGGCTTAGTACTGCAGTGCTTCGGTGTTGCTGTTATTTTCAATTGTAGCTTGGACTTTGCACAAAGCGCAATCTCAGGCTTATCTAATGGCAGCATTGTTTGAATGTTGTTGTTGCTGCTTCTGCCTTAACTTGTTGCTGTTGTTGTCGTGAGGCACGACCTGCGCCCAATTGTTGTACACAAACTAAATGAACGCGCATCGAACACGAAATGGGCAAACAGCGAATAAGCCAAGCACCACAACCACAACAACAACTACCACAAAACAGGGCCAGCTTCAGCATCGTTGCTGTTGGCCTTAGGTCTTTAGTTATATGTTTTTTGTTGTGCTTTTTTTTGGTGCTTTGTTGTTGATCTGCACTTTGCCAGTCTCCTCGGCAAATTTGTTATGCGAAGCTCAAGAAGATTCGCTTGCAGCGTTTTCTTCGATATATCTTCTTTTTTTTTGCAGCTCGTTGCGCTTATTTGCCTTTGTCTTCGTGACGCCACGACATAGAACAACAACAACAACCACAACAGGAGTAACAACAACTTATGAAAGAAAGTTGCCGCATTGTGGAGAATTGTTTTTTTTCTTCTTCTGCAAATCCGCGCACGTAACCAATCGCTAGACAGCCAAGATAGGCAGTAGTTGGTCAAGACAAGCTTAACGAGTGGTGGGAGGGGGAAGTGTTTGCAACAAAGAGAGAGTGAGAGAGGGTGAGGGGGACTGTGGGTAACTGTAATGAGCTGCGTGTATTTAATGAACAATCGCAAATGAATTTATTAAGCGGCTTTTTACACAATTTCATTGTAAATTGAACGCGTGCCGCGACTGAATTGTCGCAAAACAGTTATGAATTATTTATGTGGCGTCGTAGCTGGCCAACAAGCTGGCCAAGAGTGTACACGACTACCAGACTGTGTTGCCACCACATAAAGCTAATCTATGACACCTAATCGCTACAGTTTGCAGTTGTTGTTGTTGTTGTGGCACGAGTAATTGCTGTTGCATCTGCATACAGAGGACTTTACCCCAGTTAATCTCGATTTAATATATATATACACTGGTGTATATATAGATTTGACGAACTTTCACCGCACTTTTTGTTTAGAGAAAGATATAGAGAGAGAGGGACTGAGAGAGAAAGAGATCAATGTACTTGTCTGCTGTGTTGATGTCGGCGATGCTGATGTCTGTTGGTTCAAATTGTGGCAACAGCTTGGGGCAAATAACGGCCGACGCCTTATAATTTTGATCGGAATCTGCCCACTTCGATTTGTTAGAAAAAGAAAGAGAAAGATAGAGAGATAGGGAGTAGGAGAGATGCTGTTTTGGGCAGGGGAAACAAACATAGAATCTACACTTATGTAGGTAAAAAACAAAGCATGCTTAATGCCCTTTTAAATCTTTTGTTATTTTACAACAAAATCTATGCTTTCACATGTTGTTGTTGCTGTCCAGCCGCAGGCAAAGGTACGAACAACGATGGGCAGCAACAAAAAACACACGGCAATCCAGATGGTTCGGGTACAGAGTTAAAAATCTTTTCCACGAAATGAAAATACACACACACACACATACAACTATATATAGGCAGACTGACAGACAGCCAGAGGGAAAAAGATGAAGACGAAGAGCGAAGAGCGGAGCGTGGAGAACGGGAGAGCGCAGCGGGAACGCTGTGTACAAACGTGCGCAAGCAACCAACAACAACAACTGTAAGACAGAACCGGCTAAGCGAGTCTCAAGCCAACAACTGAGAATTCTGACTCTCAAGAGTTCAGAGTCTGAATCTGTGTCTAGTAATATTGGAGTCTGAGATTCGTTTGGGCTATTGGGTCTATGAGGCAAAGGCAAAGACTAGAGTTGCTGTTGTTGCTGCAGTATTGTGCAGCATTCAAATCGATTATGTAGACGTTTGCCTTGCCACACGAAAAATGCGTCGTGCTTTCATCTCTGGCAACCTCAAGTCTTTTGGCCTTTTCACCAGCCGCAAAAAGATCGAACCACAACGGCAAGAGGTACAAAAAAAAATACAGAAACACAATATTTAGAAAGTCAGCACAGCACAGCACAGAGTTTGGAATGCGGTTGGGTCTATTAATCAGCACGTCAGCGTCAAACGTGGAGTAGCTGTAGGGGGAAGACAGGTGGCACACGGGGATAAAGGGGGTACAGGTGGCAGAGTGATGCTTAGGTCTTAGACAGAGGGCGAAGTTGAAGTTGAAGATGAGTCGTGTCGTTGATGGCTGAACAAATACAATCGATAAACAAATACAATAGCAACATGTGTGTGACCTGGCCCCTTACCTACTCCCTCTCCCTTCCTCGCCCCATTCCACAGTTGATTTAGTACATTGAAGTTCGTTGCCTAAGTCTTTTGTTTTAATGAGCACATTGCTTGAATTATGACTTTGATTTGCTGTGAGACAGAGATAAAGACTTTAAGAGAGGATAGTCAGTCACTCATTAGCGTCGAGACACTTAGCCTAAGGATTACAAATTAGCCTTTTTTGCCACAGCGAAACACACACATAGACACAGACATCAACACACAGCTTAATGCGGGCGTGTCCAGAGCCAAAAGAAAAATCGCATAAGCAAGCATTTCACAAGAATCTCATACTCCTGTCTCCTACGGCTCTTTCTTCTTCTACTTTAACTTCTCCTTTTTTAGCTGCTTCTTCTTCTTATACTTCTTTCGTTTCTTTTACTGCCTCGATCGTGTGTCTTAAGTTTCAGTCAAGGAGCAAACATGAAAAACGCTGCTGATAAATTGTACGCGATAAAGCCGCAACCCATTGGCTTGAAAAGGGTTTCGTGCGATGCCATGCGATGCGACGCGATGCGATGTGGATCGTCGCTTCGCGGCATGACGTTCGGTATGAGAAATGGCAGCGCAGAGCTGCAACATTCAACTGGCCAGCGGCTGAGCTGCGCTTCGTGCCAGCATCATCATCTCGCACAGAGCCACGACAAACAGCAAACAACAACAAAAAACAAAGCCAAAGAATTTGTACGAAAATTTTTGCGCTTCGATTGCCAGCAGCCGCTTTTGATCAATGTCCGACCAGGCCAAGGGGTTAAGGGGGCTAAGGGGACTAAGGGGGCAAAGCAGCACAGAGGACAGCTCGGGCCAGCGCCCAAGTCCAACGCCAAGTTTAATGTCAACTGCAGCCTCACCTTTTTAAATACACTTGCCCAGGGTATTATGCATTTGTCAAGCACTTTAACTGTTTGATTTTTATTTAAAACTATAAAACGTATATAAATATGAAGAATAAGTCTGTAATTTAAATACATTTTCAATTGAAATATGTATTATTTAGTTAAGAGAAAAGTCTTTAAGTTATACAATATTTTATACAACTTGTTAGCTTAAAATAGCTGTCATTCGAATGAATAAATTAAACAGCTAACACTCTTTATAGCTAAGAGACAACTTCTATTGACAGCTGATAGTGTATACAGCTGTCGGCTTTCGGCACTCTCATCTTTTTACGTGTTTTGTCTTCGCAGAATATGCCTTTTCTGTCTTTGAGGTTGCGGTATGCATTGGCTCGCATAACTGCAGGCATTTAACTTTTTATTTTCTCAACGTTTCCCAAGCAAACACACACTTAAGAATTTCGCATTTCTTGGCGACAAACAAAATATTTTTAATGCCATATTTTAGCCAATTTCTTGGCTCATAATTATTTTCGTTCGTTGTTTGTTGTTTGTCTTTCCACGAACTGAAATCAATAAAAATGTTTCAATATTTATGGCCAAAGATTCCATTTGGTTTTTGTTTTTTATTAGTTTGGTTTATTCCTCTTCCTCCGCTTCTTGTTAATACTCTTTTTTGATAATTAGCTGAGTAAGTTGGTGGGTGTTGGCCCATTGGTGCCCGTGGGCTGCTAACAAGTGGGTGTCTATGTCTTCTAACCAAACTCCAGCCTCTGTTGCGACTTCATCACACATGACACATGGCACACTTTTGCGGCCCACACACGGGATTGCATCGAACCACGACCCACAACCCACGTGTATAGCCCTTTTTCATAGAATCATCTGGCAGTAGGCCATGCAAATCAATGGAAGATGTACTCATATTGCTCTCTCACTCTACCACTCTATACAACACTATGTTGCTGTTGCTCACTTGCTTTGTCTGGCAACTAAAACAGGTCGCTGACTAATGATAACAGCGACTGGCTTTGGGCCTGACTTTGTCGCTGGCTGCGTGGGCTGCTAATTATTGAAAACGCCAACTGAACTGCGACTGGCAGGCGCCCACTAGTCTTTTTTTCCCTCTCTCTCCCTATCTCTCTTTGTCTCTCTCGGTCTCTCTGTCTTTATTTAATATTGTTATTTATATATTTTGTTGCTTGAGTTGTTTTCATTGCTTCCGAGCGTTAAATACAAAAGACTTAGGCAACAAACTTGCACTCTCCCGTTTTTTGTTTGCTATTTCCGTTGATAATTCATATGAATTCGACTGATGAACATTTGCATTCACCTGTAGCACATAATTCAACACCTACCTGTCTTTAATTAGACAGACATTGATTCAAATAAAAGCTCGAAAACAAAAATTATAAAATGCCCACACACAGTTATTTGTTTGTTCCCCCTCGAAAACTTTCCCTTCGACTTTGTTTCCGATAAAACTAATTTCCTTCCTCCTCTTTATATTTACAGTTTGCATAGGCACAAAGAGTCGTCTGTCGGTGCCCTCGAATCGGGATCATCATTATCGCAATCTACGCGATCGTTACACCAATTGCACCTATGTCGATGGCAATTTGGAGCTTACTTGGTTACAGGATCCGACACTGGATCTCAGTTTTTTGGCCAACATACGTGAGGTGACGGGTTACATTCTGATCAGTCATGTGGACGTTACCAAAGTGATATTTCCAAAGTAAGTTTGGGCTAGTTAGTTTAGGAAACTATTGGTACTAAACACTCGTTTCCATTTTAGACTTCAAATCATACGCGGCCGCACACTTTTCAGCCTGACTGTAGGCGAGGAAAAGTATGCGCTGTTTGCCACATACTCGAAGATGAATACCCTGGAAATGCCCGAGTTGCGTGATATCCTACAGGGTTGGGTGGGTTTCTTCAACAACTACAATCTTTGCCACACACGCTCCATTGTCTGGCGCGAGATTCTGTCCGGTGTGAACGACAGTCACAATTATGTGTACAATTTCACGGCCGAGGAACGCACCTGCCCCAAGTGTGATGCGTCCTGTGAGCGTGGTGCCTGCTGGGGCGAGGGACCTCACAATTGCCAGAAGTTTAGCAAAATCACTTGTGCACCTCAGTGTGCCCAGGGTCGTTGCTTTGGCCCGGGACCACGAGATTGTTGTCACTTGTTCTGTGCTGGTGGCTGCACTGGACCCACCCAGAAGGATTGCATTGCTTGCAAGAATTTCTTTGATGAGGGCGTCTGCAAGGAGGAATGTCCGCCCATGAGGAAATACAATCCCACCAACTACGAACTGGAAGCCAATCCCGAGGGAAAGTATGCCTACGGTGCCACCTGTGTGCGCGAGTGTCCTGGTCATTTATTAAAGGACAATGGTGCTTGTGTGCGTAGCTGTCCCTCTGACAAAATGGCCAAGGATGGCGAATGTGTTGCCTGCAATGGACCCTGTCCCAAGACATGTCCTGGAGTTGGTGTACTGCACTCGGGCAACATTGATTCGTTCCGTAACTGCACCGTTATTGAGGGTAACATACGTGTATTGGATCAGACCTTCTCGGGTTATCAGGAAATCGATGCTCATTATGCGATGGGTGCACGCTATATACCCATGCATCCGGATCGTCTGGAGGTCTTCTCGTCGGTCAAGGAAATCACTGGTTTCCTGAACGTTGAGGGTGTTCATCCGCAGTTCAAGAATTTGTCATACTTTCGCAATCTGGAGATAATTCATGGACGTCAGCTCATGGAGAGCTACTTTGCAGCACTTTCGATTGTGAAATCCTCGCTGTCCAGTTTGATGATGCGCAGCTTGAAGCGGATTAGCTCCGGTAGTGTTGTCATACAGCACAACAAAAATCTTTGCTATGTGGAGAATATTCGTTGGTCAACGGTACAAAAATCCAATGATCAGAAGCAGTTCATACACGAGAATCTGAATACCTCCGAGTGCCGTAAGTTTTAGAGTACTAAGTAAACTCATTTCATTTACTAATTTATAAATGATTTGTAGGTAAAGTGGGTCTGGTCTGCTCGGATCAGTGCAACGGCGATGGCTGCTGGAGTGCAGGACCGGATCAGTGTCTGAATTGTAAGAGTTTCAACTACAATGGCACCTGTATAGCCGACTGCCGTAATGTGTCCAAGTAAGTACCGTTTTTAACTGCAAAATTTACTGTCCGTTTAGTTACCAAAACATTTTATTAAATCTACTTTCATTTCTCTACTCACAGCACCTACCAGTTTGATGCCAAGACCTGCAAGAAGTGTCATCCAGAATGCCGTACCTGCTCTGGACCCGGAGCCGAGCACTGTGACGACTGTGTTCATGTGCGTGATGAACAGTATTGTGTGACTGTCTGTCCGGAGGATAAGTACTCGGACTTTGGCATTTGCCGCAAGTGCCATGAGACCTGCGAGGGCTGCACTGGACCCAACAACACTATCGGACATTATGGCTGTAATACCTGTAATCTGGCAATCATTAATGCCGATGCTACCGTGGAGCGATGCCTGCGCAAGGATGACAAGTGTCCGGATGGCTATTACTGGGAGTATGTGCATCCACAGGAGCAGGGATCCCTTAAACCCTTGGCTGGCAAGGCCATTTGCCGCAAGTGTCATCCACGCTGTGAGCAGTGTACCAACTATGGATTCCATGAGCAGGTCTGCTCCAAGTGTGTGGGGTATAAGCGACGCGAGCAGTGTGAGGACGAGTGTCCAGCGGATCATTATGCGGATGAGGAGAAACGTGAGTGCTTTGAATGTCATCCAGAGTGCAAGGGCTGCACGGGACCCGGATCCGAGGATTGCCTCGCCTGTCGCAACTTTAAACTGTTTGCCGAGGGTGAAGTCTATGACAATTCCACTCTGTTCAATTGCACTTCTAAGTGTCCAGCTGAAGTGCCGCATGTAAACTACAATTCGCTCGTCTTTGGACCTCACTGTGTCTCCACGCCTCCCAAGGGTCCCAAGCAGGCGGCCAGTCTCAATGTCAACATGATCATCATTATCTTCGGCGCCGTATTCATTACAGTCACCTGTATACTCTGTGTCATCATCTACATTTGCCGGCAGAAACAGCATGAGAAGAAAGAAACTGATGACTTTACCAAGGTGTTCTTTGGCTGTGAGGATTCAGAGCCACTGCGTCCATCCAACATCGGCGCTAATCTCAGCAAATTGCGTATTGTCAAGGATGCTGAGCTGCGTAAGGGCGGTGTACTGGGCATGGGCGCCTTTGGGCGTGTCTACAAGGGTGTCTGGGTACCAGAGGGCGAAAACGTCAAGATTCCAGTGGCAATCAAGGAACTGTTGAAGACATCTGGAGCCGAGTCCAGTCAGGAGTTCCTTAACGAAGCCTATGCAATGGCAACTGTGGAGCATGGAAATCTACTAAAGCTGCTGGCCGTTTGCATGTCCTCACAGATGATGCTGATTACACAGCTGATGCCGTTGGGTTGTCTGCTCGACTACGTGCGCAATAATCGCGACAAGATCGGCTCCAAGGCCCTGCTCAACTGGTCCACTCAAATAGCAAAGGGTATGTCCTATCTCGAGGAACGACGACTTGTGCATCGCGATCTTGCCGCACGCAATGTGCTCGTGCAGACGCCTTCGCTGGTGAAGATTACGGACTTTGGTTTGGCTAAGCTGCTGAGCCTGGACTCCAATGAGTACAAAGCAGCTGGAGGCAAGATGCCCATCAAATGGTTGGCACTAGAATGCATTAGACATCGCGTGTTCTCAAGCAAATCGGATGTGTGGGCATTTGGAGTGACCATCTGGGAGTTGTTGACCTTTGGCCAGCGACCACATGAGAATATACTTGCCAAAGATATACCTGATCTCATTGAGATGGGCTTGAAGCTGGAACAACCAGAAATTTGCTCTTTGGACATTTACTGCACTCTGCTCTCCTGCTGGCAACTTGATGCGGATCTGAGGCCGCCGTTCAAGCAGCTGACGAATGTGTTTGCTGAATTCGCACGTGATCCAGGTCGTTATCTGGCCATACCCGGTGATAAGTTTACACGCCTGCCTGCCTACACGAGCCAGGACGAAAAGGATCTCATACGCAAACTGGCACCCACAACCGAAGGCTCCGAGCCCATGGTTGAGGCAGATGATTACCTGCAGCCAAAGGCCGCACCTGGACCCAGTCATCGCACAGATGGCACCGATGAGATACCCAAACTCAATCGCTACTGCAAGGATCCCAGCAACAAGAACTCCAGTAGTGGAGGAGGTGACGATGAAACCGATTCCAATGCACGAGAAGTTGGAGTTGGTAATCTGCGACTTGATTTACCTGTTGATGAGGATGATTACTTGATGCCCACGGGTCAGAGCAGCGTAAATGGCAACAATAACAACAACAATAACAGCAACAATCCCAACAACAACATGGCCTCAGCAGCCACTGGCTACATTGATGTCATTGGTGTAAGTAAAATAATTTCAAATAATTATAACTAAATGCTAATTAAAGTTTTTAAATTTACAGGTTCCAGTTAGTGTAGATAATCCGGAGTATCTGCTGAATGCTCTGAGCGCTGGAGAGGCGCCTATACCCACCCAAACCATTGGCATACCTGTTGCAGGTGTGCCTAGCACCATGGAGGTCAAAGTGCCGGGCAGTGAATCCACTGGCTCTGACCACGAGTACTACAATGATACGCAAAGGGAACTGCAGCCGCTGCAGTTGCTGCGCAGTCGAAACACGGAGACGCGAGTGTAGCTGCGTTCCAACACTGCCAGAACATATATATACATGTATAGGAATATATATATATTGGATAAATCTTGCCACGTAGTACCCAAGTGCCTTTGAAGCGTTTTCGATGGCAGCTGATGCTGTGCCTTTGAATGCTGTTATCATAGATAAAAAACCCATTCGCCTGTAGTTGTATAAATCACTAGCTTAGTTGTCTTGTAAATTACTATCGATATTACTCTTTAGCGTACTTAGCCAGACTCACTTTTCTACTTCTTAAAATGTTTATATCTATTACTTATATACATATGCTTATATATCTAGATGTCGTTGAGATACTGTCGCAAAACAGCGCTTGTAGATTGAAAAATGTAATTACGAGAACAAAACACCGATAGTGCATTTCTTAGACGCCCTCGACACTACCAATTGGACTTGGCATATCCTCATCCATTTTGGGTTTATCCAAATAGTCTGGTATTTGGGCCTAAGCTAAAGTTATTTCTAGTTCATGTCGCAGTTATATTCAGCTAAATTTCTTATGTAGTATATATATATATTTTATGTATAGAGTTTATAGGCTTTTAGCGACTAATTTCCAACTGTGATATAGTTTGTAATGCCAATTCAGTAGAAAGTCAATTTCTACTTGCTTGCGAACAAAACAAAAAAAAAAAGCGAACGACAATCAGCCCACTGTAAATTATAGTTCGATTTTGCCACAGATCTTCATTATAAGCAATTTTAGGCATCCATTTGATTGCAGATAAATATATTTTTTTTAAATAGATCAAGAGATGAATTTTTAAAACAACAATTAATCCCGAGCGTGCCATGCATCGATTATGCAATTCTCCTAAAGATTTCGAATATTTGTTGGCACAATAAGGTTGAAACTGAAACTTAATTTAAGACTTAGTCTAATATATATTGATCAAAGATATATGTAATTAATACTTACTTTACAAAAAAAGAAAAAAATGTCTAAAAAAAGAAAGAGATACAAAAACATACGATTGTAATACTTATATACATCTAATGACTAATCTATACGATAACTTCTTATACACACTGTAGATTTGCTAAACGCTTAGTAGCGTGGATTGCATAAACAATTTTATATTATATATATATTTTAAATTAATTTAATTTAATTGCAATTAGTTTACGTGTACCTACGCAAAGATATGCATATACGAGTAAATAAAACGATTTTTACATTTAAAACATGTGTCATATTTACTTTGCAGTTTGAAAACTCTGTTAACTAACTTCGAATGTTAAGCAGCTGTTAAAATTAATTTGGCGATTTTCGACCTGCTAAAAATTATGTTCGCCTGGTGCTTCAGCTGGCATGTAAATGTCACCAGCTGAAATCTTGGACGACAGTTCACAATAGATGCAACATGTTCGACCAAACATATTTAATTTGCAGCCTGATAGTATGCTATGAGTTAATTAACAGATCCCCTAGTGAATACTTGTGCAACAGATGGCGCCAGCAGTCAATTCAGAGTAAAGCTTCCGTACCGAAAAGAAAACACAAAATATTTAAGTCATTTTTAAAATTTTTTTTATTTTATTTTATATTCATTTTTTTCTTTATTTTGAATTACGCAATTAGACAATTTAATGGATTTTGCTAAAAGTGGGCGCAAACTGTACGTGTTTTCACTTCGATTTTGATTTTGTTGATTATTTATAATTTGCACATATTGTGTATGCTATTTGTAGAGTTTGTTGGTATTATGTACTATATGTATGTAGATTGAAAAGTTAATTCATAGTTTACACTCATAAAAGTTCAATTACATCGATTTATGTACTACAAAACTATTGTTTGTGTGAGTTAATTATTATATTAGTTGCATTGACTTCATTATCGTTATTTTTTTGTTTTATTATATTAAATGTTTTTGTTTTTTGATAGCTACATATGTACGAGTATTATAAGTTATGCTTTAAGACAATTGCGCTAAACTGTCTGACTGGCTAAAATTTATGCAATTAAATAACCGAAATTACGGATCACACTTAAATAAACAAGAAACTAGTTAATCTCTCAACTTAGGCGATAAAACAAATCAGTGCTGAGGGGGTTCTTCGATCAAAAATACTCATACTTGTGACATAATTGATATAAACATTAAATAACATTTGGATTCAAAAATTTGCTGAAAAATAATCCCCGCCCAACCCCCCAATGCAATGCAACACAACAGTTATTAACGCCTGTCCCCGCCTACGCCTACGCCTACGTCTCTGACCCGTCGAACCCACTGGAACCCTAATAAAACCCGCCCGAAAGTCCCCATCAGTCCTTAGGGCAGCAATTAGTGCGCAACTCGCACATAGATTACGATTACACAGAGCCCATGTCGCAATTGAGAACATTGATGACGTTGACCTGAACCAGAGACTGAAACTGTATCTGAATCTGTATCTGAACCAGTACCAGAGCCGGGACATGGAGCCTATCACATTGGAACACGACGCACGAGCAAATATTCGGAAAACTGTTGCCCCTCAACGCCACCTCCAGTGCTGGCCTCGATGGTGAAGCCGGCATTCAATAGACGCGTTAGCACCTGAACCGAATTCAGTTTGCAATAGCCGTTGAGTGGAAAGCGTATGATTTGGCGCCAGTCTCCCTGATTCCAGGAGACACCGCTTCGGCTCGATTGCGTTGCCTGATTCGCCTCCGGGAAGAGCTCGTCGAGTAGCGCTCGTTCTGCCGATAGCATTATGCGCTCACCCAGATCCGGTGAGATGTGCAGGGCGACCACCTCATAATTGCACTCTGGCGCACCGCTAGTCCTAGGGCTGGTCTTAATGTGCCGCGCTGGCGGTGTGGGTGGCGCCACCAAATAGTTGCCATTGCGTACACGCTCCTTGCGCATACTCTCCAGCTGCTTAATCATCGCTGCCGTGGGCCAAGAACATACACAAACCAAATTAGCAACAGGTTAGGAGGAATGGGAAAAGGGAGTAGAGGGAACTGGGAACAGTGGTATAAACTTACGCTCAACTTCGTAGTAGCGCGCCTCCTCGAGTAGCAACTCCAGGTCGGGAAAATCATCGGCAATCAATAGTCTTGAGTTTCTCATAAAGTTTAGAATATGACGGAACATGCCGCCATCTCGATCGATGAAATAATGCTGCTTCAGTGAGTCCAGCACAATGGGTATCTGTCCGTTGAACAGTTTGGCCAACTTTGACTCTGGGTATTTAGTGAGTGTCTCCAAGGAGCTCGTATAAATCGTGCCACCCACATCGATGTGAACGGGTGCCGTATACCGTGATGCTGCTGCCACACAGGGTATACCCGAGATGGGCTTGTGGTTGTGCAAATAGGAACTGGCTCCACCCGAGGCGCCACCAGGTCCGGCGCCGGCAGCCGCTGCTGCTGCTGCAGCGGCCACAGCTGCAGCTGCCGCTGCTCCGGGCAAACCTAGCGGCGTCACTGAGGAGCTGGCGGGCGGTGTGGGTGTGGGTGATGAGGAATTTGAGATCGTTGGCGAAACGGTGGGCGATGCACTGCAGCCATTACCAATACGAATACCGATACCAAACGGGAATATATAGTTAGCAAAGTTTCAGCTACAGTTTCGAATTTGAGCCTCGCTCTTACCTGATTTTAATATCGCTGCGGGCATAAATGCGGCCCGTGGAGGACAAATCGCGCGGCTCGAGGCCCTTTGCATCTCTTTCGCGCTCTCGATCCATATCGCATTTTTTCCTGCAAGAAAAAGTATATAAATATAAAATATATAAATATAAAATGATAAGCTGAAAGGGATTTCTTATAATATAAAAGTTTTAAAAAGAATTGGAAAACTAGTTTAGAGGGTGGATTTAAAAAGAACTAAATCATCAACTATTGAATGAAAATATTTATTATAAAACTAAGAAATTTAAGAGAGGAGTTGTGATCTTTAACTAATATTATTTATATTAGTAAATATATTAACATATTCAGAAGATTGCAAGCACTTTAAATCACATTTGTCTATTTTAAAAGATTAATTTTTATTCATATTTTAAAAACCTTTCTTAATTATTAAATAAATATTTAAAGTCTTACAGTCCTTCAATATGTTAATGTCCTTCAATATTAAAAGCTTATGCAAATGAGAATATATTAAACCTTAGCTTTAAAGAGGTTAGCCCTAGGTAGGTTAGGTTAAATTAAGTGTAATGAAAAGCAGATTAGTGGCAACTCAGAGCAGCAGAATAACGTGGAGTGTGTGGTGTGTGGCAAGTCTGACAAGTTGATGAGCTAATGCCACAATGCCACAGTGCTACGTTATGTAAGTCACAGACGACGCTGCATGAGAACCAATTTGACCAGGGCACAAATTGGCTACAGCTCCATTACACTGAAGGCAGAGTGTAGGGGCTGTGGAGATGGAGGTGGAGGTGGAGGTGGAGCAGCTGGAGCAGCACAACAAACGTGACAAAGCAAAATGCCGAAAAAGAACGCTAGAGGGCGTTTGCCTCCTTTGCCTCGGACTTCGTAGCTATGTTTATTGTTGTTGGATATAAACGCAAGTATTTCATATGATTGTGTGGGAATATTTGGCTTTTCATTGCGTTTAACTCACTTATGTTGGAACCTGGACACACTCACACACATGCACACAGACAGGAACACCGATACAGACACTCATACACACATACAAACAGAGCCTGCAGCTAGAATTGCAGCCACGACAAGACAAAATCGCCAAAAAGCACACAAACAGCATGTAGCATGCAGCAGGGAGCATGGAGTACAGGGCTTAAGGGAGTGGGGAGTGGAGGGTAGCAAGAGAGAGCAGGGCGTGGGAGGGGATGGGGTCAGAAAGAGTCTACAGCCAATTGACCGCTGGGCATGCGCCTCGATTTTCACACGAAAATCACGTTGATTTGAGCATCGTTATGGCAACAAACTGCGTCGCAGCGGCAACATGGACAAGCGTGTGCAACAGTGCCAGCAACAACAACAACTACAACAACAAGAGGCACAGCAACAACAACAGCATCACGCACGCTAATTATGATATGTCAAGCGCTGTCCAACACGACGTATACGCAATGAATCCGCTAAGCATCCACAGCGATTTGCTTGATTATGGCATCATCCCCATCACTCCCCTCCTCCTCCTCCTCCTCGTCATCATCATCATCATCAACTACAGCCATCACAGCTCTCTTGGCCTGTCATATCATTAGCCATATCGTTGCCGTGGACAACAAATTAATAAAACTCAATCAACTCAGCTGCTGTATGGGGGGTGTTCAGGCGAAAATACTTTGTGTTAGGGTGTGCTGCTATCTCTGCTCCCTTTTGACGATTTCTGCCTCTGGTTCTTCTAGTTTTATGCGCATTAGGCCACTTGCCAGTTTGTTACCTGATGCATGTAGTTACCTTCAGTTACCCCCACTTGACTACCCCTGCCACCCTCTTGTCGTTGACTGTTCTCAGTCCACATGTTTGCTAAACAAGTTTACTTTTTAAAATGTTTTAAGCCCTTGGGGCATATGACTCTGGTAATTACGATTTGATTAACTTTAACTACATGAGCATTCGCATACGTATTCGTATTCGCATTCGTATTCGCATTCGTATTCGTATTCACATTCACAGTTTTAGCAGAGACGAAAAAATGCCAAAGAGACGAGACTCTAAATACGTTTGTGTAAAAAATAGGGTTAAAAAAAGAATTGCTAAAGAAAATGGCTGCGGGCGAAAACAGCGCATAGTATGAGTGTGTGTGTGTAGCATAGGTGAGTGTGTGTGTGTGTGTGTTGTATGTGTGATATGTTTTCAGCTGAGCTGAATTTCATATTTTTTCGTTTTTATTAATTTACAACAATTATAAAAGCGTAAGCAGTGCGCTCAATAAAACCTGGCCAATAAATATGGCTTAAATGCAAGCACAACAACAACAACACAACATATGGAATGAAGAGACAGAGAGAGAGAGAAAGAGACAGAGCTCGAGGTCTGTGCCACAAAACAATTCAATTTCAATTGCTTTGCGGTCCACTTGAGGCAGCTTGGCACAGGTGCAGCTAGACAGGCACAACAGCAAACACAACAGCAATCACACACACACAAACACACACGCATACACACAGGCACACCCAGTGTTAACGGTATTGTATATAAGTACAAGCACACACTGCAGTTTTGCAACCTATTCTAGTCCAATAGCACCTCAGGCGTTATCTTTTCTATGCGCCCAAGAACAGAGCAGCAAGCACGAGAAAGAGAGTGGGAGAGAGAGCAAGCGAGACAGCGAGCGTAGGTGTATGTGTGCTAGAGAGGGATAGAGACAGTTGCTTGCAATGCCTTTGGTTACACTTGAGTTTAGCATGAAATTTTGAAGAGTTGCTGTTGCCAATGTTGTTGTTTTCTCTCGGCCTCTTTCTTTCTCCCTCTCGCTCTTCCTCTCTCTCCACCTCCCTCTCTGTGTGCCTGTCAAGCTACCACATTTGCATTTCAAGTGGGCGCCGGTTTTATTGTTGTTATTGCGGCTACCATAATACGCAATCACTCCCCCGACTGTCCCTGACTGCTCACCCCCTTTCCTAGCCTTTATTAGCCTCTTCTTGACTGATATCTTTCGGTTTTGCCATTTAATGGGAATGCCATTAACTCGACTGCTCTACTTGACTGTATTTTTGGACCATTATTGAGTTTCAATTTGGCCAGCATTTTACACATGCCTCGAAAGACAGAGCAAGACGGCTATAGTTGGTAATGGTAAAGACAAAAAGACGACCTTATTAGTTGGTATTGTTCAGATTTTGGATGAAACTATCGAGTTGCAGCTGCTGTTGCTGCAGTGCCTCAAGGACACACAATTTTGCAGAGTCCATTGCACAGACAAGATTTGCCGTGGGCAAAGAAAGGAGTAAAAGGGGTGGCATGGGTTGAGGGGCAGGGTAAAAGTAGGAGGCAGGATTGGAAAAGGGGTTTGGGGTAGTATAGCCTTTGCTGGCAGCCCTTTTGGCCAGCTCGGCTCAATCTGAATGCGACACAGCAGTTTCAGCAATTTGGTTCTGGCCTTACTAGTCACTCCCGTCTGCTCCCTCGACCCTTTACCCTCCAGTCCGGAAAACCCACACAAAAGCGATAACAAAAGCTAAGAAATGAGCTAAAGTGCACACACACACACATAGGGGTAGAAAGAGGGGGATAGAGAGAGGTAGAGAGAGATAGCACACTCATAGATCAACACACAGTTAGTGATACACACCTCAGCAGAGAGTTTGACGACGACGACGACGCTGACGACGTTGACTATGTAACCCCAACAAAATGTCCTGGGGCGTGGCAACCTGGCGCACACACAAAGGCCAGCCCCAGACAGTGTGTGTGTGTGTTTGTGTGTCCTGTGAGCTGAGCTCGAACTGTTCTCAAGTTCTCATACCCAGCGCGCAGTCCGGCGAAAAAGGGCAAAACGCTCGACTTAGCCAGCGGCGATCGTTTGGAATTAGTGCGGAAATCATGGATGGATACGAAACGAAACCAAAACCGAAACCAAAACCAGCAAAACCAAAAGCAAAAGCAACCCAAGTTAACCCAAACGAAGCACAAGGAGCAGTGCGAGTATGGCAGGAGTGGCCAAAGGTGCTCGCAGATTGGATTTGAGTTGGCAGCAGGAGTCTGTAGCTCTACGGAGCGGAGAAAGGAAAGGCAGGAGCAGAGGGGGCAGTAGGAAGGAGGAGGGAGCAATAGGACTCCGGAGTCTTTTGGGGCGGGGATTGTTGCGCTCAGCTCCTAGGGCACCTGCTGCTGCATGAGTATCTCTGTTTGTCTGACTGTATGTGTGTGTGTTGGTGTGTGTGTGTGTGTGTGTGTGCCATCTCATTCATTTATCCTTGCAGCGCTGAAGGCAACAGCAACAACAACAAAAGAGCATGAAGCATTGGCAGTAACCACGACAAGGCGACTCCAAATAAGGCGACTGCCTGGTCTCGGCTAAAGGCTTCAGCTTCAGCTTCAGCTTCAGTTGCTCTGCTCTCTGCTTTCTGGTCTGAGTGTATTGCCCCAAAACAATACACACACACACACACACACACACATATGCTCAAATATGGCAGAAAACTTTGGCTTTTGGTAAGAGGTAAGTTGGGTGTCCGTTTTGGCTTACAAACAACACAGAAGTGTAGCTGTGTGTGTATCTCACATACACACATGTCTTCCTGTGTGTGTGTGTGTCTGCATTTAAAGATATCATACCTAAGTTGCTGTTCCCCGAGGCCACATAAAACAACGCATAAAACAGAGATGAACACAAAAAACACAAGAAGAAATCAAATCCTACCCCCTATCTAAGCCCCTCACCCTCACCCTCCCCCTGTGCCCCTAAACTCCCTCGTAACTTACCAAAACTCTGCTGCATATTCTAAGCCAGTTCCATAGCCAGAAACGAAAGTTTTTTCGAGGCAAACCTTATCTCAATTTTAAAATGCCGCCAGCGAAAAGCGTTGTCTCCTCTGCTGTGCGCCCAACTCTCCCCCTCATATGTGGGAGCGGGGATGTCCCCCTCACCTCCTTCGCCTTCTACCATCAAGTGCCTCCAATGTAGTTGCATGCAACTTATGAGCAGATTTATTGCAATTGCTGCAACTGGTTGCATTTTGCAATGCGCTTCAATTAGTCAACTGACTTTACGCAAAAGCCATAAAAAACGGTATAGACGGTGGGGGTTAGAGGCGGTGGGGGTACAGAGGGGGTGAAAAAAGGGGGCGTCAAAGGTAGTTAAGGGCTACATAGCTGTCCCAGCTGGTTTTGGGCTGCCAGGGTTGCCAAGCTTTGTGTATGTTGGCAAGACAAACACAAAGTACTCGTAAATGCTTCACTGCAAACATACACACACACACCTACACATGCACCCACACACATACACACCCGTACACACCCACACAAATCACGCAAATGCCCGCGAGGCACTTTAAGAAGAATCCATTGCCTCGAGTGACGAGTGGAAGCAGTGAACTGGCAACTAGGGAGCTGACTGATAGGGAGTGGCATGTGGCATGCGGCAAGTGGCAAGTGGCAGAACTGGCAGAACTGCTAACTTGCAGCTGAAGATGGCGGCCAAAATCAAAACGCTGATGAGCAGGCAAATGAAAAACTTTTCGTTACGTTTTCTTTATTTCCCTTTTGTTTGGACGCAACTCTGGCTGGCTGGCAAGGCACAAAAAAGGCCAAAAGCAGCAGGCAGCAGGCAACAGGCACAAGGCAGAAGGCACGTGGTATGTGGCAAGCGTCGTGTGGCACGAGGCACAAAACACAAGTGAGCAGAGCGCAGTTTTGTTGCACACACAAATACACTGGAGAAAAGTTCGCATTACTTCTACTCTTGCTAGCCGTCAGCAAGTTACAAAAGGCCACGAAAAACTGAAGCCAACGTCGGCAGCGACGTCGACTGCGACGTCAAAGCTGACGCTGTCGGCATTGCCAACGCTGATGTTGCAAGGAGTCGCCGGCGCATATGGGAAATCAGTCGCAAGTCCTATGAAAATTGGCTAGCAAAAGTTGCAGAGTGTGTGTGTGTGTGTGTGTGCCAAATTGTACAAATATATGCGCTATATATATGCACACACACACACACACACACATGTGTGTGGCAAAAGTTGAGTTGGAGTCGAGTCGAGTCGAGTGTAGCAGATATTAAAACGCTGCAAGGCTTTCAAAAATAAACTTTGAAAAATTTATTAGAAAATATTAAATAAAAACGACGATTGCGCTGCATATGCCAAAAGCTGTATAGGATTGGGTGTTGGTGGAGGGGTAGGTGTAGGTGAAGGGGTAGGGAGAAGCATAGAGAAGTTGGAAGATGGAATATGCTTTATATATATATATGTACATATGTATATTCTAGGAAATGCTCGTTGCATGGATAACTGGATTCCTTAGGCTGCCTTTCTACTCCGTTGCAGAGTAAACATTACACACAACTTATAGACTACACACACACTCACACTTACACCCCCAAACACACACACTCAGAAAGCAATGACTGTGCTTATGTTTTAGCCTAAATGTTTTTATTGCTAAATCCTCAAAAATTGAATTGCAAGTCAAGAAAAGGGCTCAACCAACGACTCAACTTAAAATGGATGCTAAGCTACAAATTGCGCATACGCCGCGCTGTACAGGTGAATTCTACTACGGAAGAATGCAATTTAGCAATTTAACTAACACTCCCATTTATAGCCCATTCTAATGACTCTGCCAGCCCCAATTGGTCAATCAAAAATTACATTCATTTCTCTGCCTAATCAAGTGTACACAGCAATCCAAATGGAGCAGGTTGAGATGCTCTGCTGTGGCAGCTGCAGCTGCATGTGCAGTCATTCAAGTGGCAAATGCTGCGTGCAACGCAACGGCGTTTCCTTCAACTGGCAGTCAATACACAATTCCTAATTGCTGCAATTTGCGTGTGCATATTGCAATAACAGCCACAACAACAAAAGCAACAATAACACAAAGCAAATCGACAGCAAGTGCAACAAATGCAGGCGCAGGTGCTGCAACGGCAACTGCAGTAACAACGGCAACAATTACCGCTTAACTTACTACCAGTGCTGCAGTTCTTATAAAGGGTGTATACAATTTACTGTTAAGTATGTTTATATCAAAAAGTTTTAAACACTTATTAAATAGTTATAAGAAATTATGGATTTAAAAAAACATTTTTCAAAGTCAATTATATTTTTGTTCCTTGAGATTGCAAAAAAAAAATTATTTTGTTTGTAAATTTATAAATTCTAAAATATTATTTATTTATTGGAATATTTTTAAAATATTCTAGATTATTTTAGCTTTATTATCGAAACTATTTATGTTCTCTGTCATTTAAAAATTTAAATAAATAAGTTTATAGCTGAACTAAATTTGTGAAATTGAAAAACAATTTAGTTAAAAACTTCATTTAAATTAATTTATTATTTAACATTATTTATTTAAATAAATTCACTATGAAATTTATTTAATAGATTTGAGACTCTTGAAATTCTTCTGTATAAATTCTTTACTATTATTTAAATAAATAAACTTTGACTTGAAATATCAACTCAGTCTAAAGGTTAACAACAATTTATAGGCGTATCTAAGTATTAGAAATTTATATGCAAATAGTTTCCTAAATTTATTGTGTATTTAGAACTAAATTCCATAAAGACTAAACCCCCAATACAAAGAGCAACTGCTCGTCGATCACATTGGTAAGAAGTTCGTTAGCTGCTAGCCTCTTGCTGCCTTATGAGTGGCAATTGGCAATCGGCATGTTGGCAACACTGCCAATGTTGGCTATGTTGATGCTGGTAATGGCGCCGAATTGCGGCTTAATTAACACACAGCGCGTTAAGCGCTTTTGTCTGTAACAACAGCAGTGGCTGTGAATGGGCTTTCAAATACAGTGGAAATTTGCTTTCCCTGTGAATTTCCACAAGCAGTTTTCCTTTTGCAATTCGAGTGGCAAACCTTTGACTACTGAAACGTAATTGAAATCGTTTTGCGAGTGGATGCAAATGAAAATGTATTTTAAATACATGAACAAATTGGCAAATTGGAAACGAATTAGAGGCGTGGCGCCACGGGCACGTGTGGCAGTCACACGTTTATGTCTGTGACGGAAGACAAAAAAAAATGGAAGCCAGAAACAAAAAACCAACAAATTTGACTTTGAATTCGACGCCGCCTGCGTGTTTGCCACGTTTAGTAAAACCAGTTGCTTGCCACAGAGCGGGAAGGAGAGAGGCAGAGGGAGACAGAGAGACACTGTGTGAGACAGCGTTGTGTCGCGAGCAGTGAAGGTCGCCAAACGGTTGACAAGTTGCCTCCATTCTGTCTACTGTCTGTTGTCTGGCTGCCTTTTGTTTTTGGCTTATTTGAATGCGTTTTTGGTTTTGGCCAATGCTTTGAACTTTACTCTTCTCGACTTCAAAATTTCGAGCAGAGTAAAACAAATGTTGTTGTCCCTGTTGCTGTTGTTGTTAGTGATGTGTTGTGTGTGGGTTGCAGGGCCGCTGGCTGTTTTGGCCATGCCCAACGCTTAGCAGGAGTAAAGAGTAGAAAGAGATTCACAATCACAACAAATGGTCAATCGCCTCCCTCTTTACACAACGTATTTTATAGCCTAAAAGGTAGGAATAAAAAAAGTATAATACTGCACACCACTACTCCTCCATCCACCTACTCAACTAAGTTTCCCCGTTCTTATTTTGTTGTCATCGTCATCATCATCGTCATCGCCCAAGTTTCCGTCTTTAGCCGCCTTCATAGCACACACACACACACAGCACACACACACACAACACACATAACTCAGCTGCGGGCTTAGTTTGTCCAAAAATGCTCGAGGCGTGGTACAATTTTTATTTTATTTTTTTCTGTTTTGAGTTTTTTTTTCCTTTCTGTTTTGTTCTTCGTACTTTTGTTTATTTCTCCTTTGGTGCGGGCCGAGCCAAGCAGCACTTGAGGCGCATCAAATTTTAAACAGTCTGCGTTTATGGCACACAATTTTCGGACTTGGACACCGACACAGACACAGACATGTACATGGACATGGACTACAACTTGGACTTGGACTTGGCATGTGCATGTGGCCGATGTGGGAGAGACGAAAATCAGTTGACCCCCAAGCGTTTTTGGCCCAAGCCAACACCAATACCAATACCAAAAAAATAAAAAAAATATAAACCATCACAATGGGTAAAAAATATGAAAGAGGTTTCACTATAGCCTGCAATTGGGGTCTTTCTTTGGCCGGTTATATGCTCGAAATTCGTTTATTACAAAATCTTTTTGAAACAAATTTATTGGCTCAAAGCGAAAAGAGTGCAAGTTTTGAGATTTGGGTCTTAATCGTTTTGTTTACTCACCGTTTGGGGCAGGAGGACTCCACCGTCAATGGTGATCGTTGATCCAATGCAACAAATGGAGTTCTAGAATATATATAAAGCACACAGTCAGTTAAATTGCTCAGTAATCATATAAATTAATTTAATTAAATAATAAAACTAATGTCTTTAAATGATCTCAATTAGACTCATTAGCCTGAAGTTCAATTTTCTCTAATTTGTTGCCCAGATCATTACTAAATAACTTCAGGAATTTAAACCCAAGGCACCCGCATTATTTTAACAAATTTTAATGTTTAAGTTTAAGAAAAAAAAAATTGGTTTTTGCAGCTTAACGACTTTCTAAATTTGGGTAGAAATTTGAACGAGTAAATACGAATAACACATACTTCAAATCAAAATAAACTGTTGCATCTTAAGGACACAGAATCACACACACATTTAGATAGAATGTGAGGGAGTGGGGAAGTAGAGAACTGAAAGAGCCACACACACACACATACAATGCAAATGGGAACTCACAAAAAAGTCGGTATATTTAGGAAATGCACTTTAACTATTTTATTCAATACAGCGCGTGTAGACAACAAATGTGTGACGGTTTTTTATATTTTATTGAGTTTATATACTTGTTAAATATTTGTAAAATATTTGCTTGCTAGTCATTAATTTCCGTTGTCGTTGCCGTTGTAATTCTAAAGTAACTGAATTTTAATTTGATCGCATTGCTGCTTAAGTGTACCGAACACACACACAAAATCACACACAGTCACACACCGCAAAATCACTTGAAATGTTTACTTCCGTTTCCGGTTGTTGTCGCGCCCGCCGTTTGTTGCCTACTAATCAGAATCGCCTCTCAATTTGTTTTACCTGACTTGCATTCGCGTCGATTGTTCGCTGTGAACTGAAACTCTGAATGGCAACCAACTGCTTTTTACTCATGCTCAAACATGTTTGGCAGACAGCCAAAATGTTCGCAACGCTTTCAGCGCTTCACGCAAAGGATCTCACGTCTACGAATGGAGCAGCTCAAGCAGCCAAAGGGCAACTAAATTTAGCACGGCATATATAAGAAGGAAACTAATAAAAGTGCATAAAATTAAGCTTTTTTGGTGGTAAACATATTTACTTATTAAATGTAGTACCCAAAATTATATATATTATTTATTAATTTCCAAATGTAAACAATAGTTTTACTGTCTGTTTGCACAAGTTCGAAGCATTCATAGCTCGTTCTAGATTTGTTGCAGCTCGAACTGCATGTTGGGTTCGATGTTCGATGTTGGATGCTCGCTGCTCGATACTGGAAGTTCGATGCTCGATGTTAGACGTCTTCAGCAATTGACGACCTTGGAGAGAGCAGCAGGAGAGAGCACAAGTGGCTACAACAACGATTGTTTAGTTGCTGTTGACTTTCCCACCATATGACTGGCAGTCTGTGTGTGAGTGAGTGTGTGCATGCAAGTTGTGTGTGAGTGTTTGCGTGTGAACGTTTAATAGTCTATTTCCGGTTTAAGTGCTGTTGCAGTTGTTGTTCTTGTTGTTGTATGCAACACTAAGCTGCTGCAATTAACTTTGTAACTGGACTTGCGTGTTGCGTGTGAAATGGCGAGAGTTCTGATGGGTAATCAATGCAACTCACACACACGTGCATTCTGCTAATGAGCTTACACATACATATGTACATGCTCACTGCAAACAGTCGTAAGTGCCAAAGTCAGCTTCAGACTTTAGCTTTAGTTCCGTTTGTAAGTATGTTTGTATTTTTGCACTATGCATGTGCGTTCGCTCTCTCTCTCTCTCTTTCTCTCCCTCTCTGCTTCTTTTACTCCCTGCGGATGTGTATGTGTGTGTGTGTGTGTGTGTGTGTTTGTGTTAATGACAAAGCATAGAACGCTGCTTGCTGTAGCCGCCGCAAGGCTCAAACGAAATGAAACTTTGTGCGAATAGGCAAAAGGCAACGGCGACGGCGACGGCGACGCCAACGTCGCAGAGACTTTGACGCGTTGGCAAAAGAAGCAGCAGAAACGTCGCTGGCAACAATGCCGCAGGCGAACCAGTTCCAGTTCCAGACGATGACGACAACGACGACGACGACGCTGAAATATTTCGTAGCTGCCCTAAGGCAGTGCAAAGAAAAACTTGTGATAAATACGCCGCCAGGCTTGTTTCAAAAACAGCATGTGAGACAGAGAGAGAGAGAGAGAGAGACAAAGAGGGAGAGAATGTAAACTAAGGATAGCGAGGGAGGGAGAGCGTGTGACATAGAGCAGAGCCTGCAGTTAGGCAGCTGTAATTAAAATGAGTGCCAACTTTTTGCTCCCCCAAAAAAGAAACACATCCAATGCTCACAACCCTTTTTTTTGTCATATCAAGAACATTGCGTATACGCCCCCCTCACACCAGGCGAAACACGCATTTATGTCACATCATTTTTCATTGGCAATTGTTACCGAGCTGCAATTGGGCCGCAAGCAAAATTAATTTTGTACATACTTCATATTATTGCGCTATTTGCATACAAGTGGCCATTGTTGCCAGTTGCAACTATCAGGAGGGTGTGTGCGGGTATGTGGCAGGAGCACACACATGTGTGTATGTGTGCATAACGATGCCAATGATTGCTCACTGCCCAGTGACATTTCAATTTTTCATATTTTATCAGAACAACTAGCGCCAACAATGATGGCGACGACGACGACGACGTCGCAGTTGCTAGTGGAAATTGTTGCAATTTTATCGCTCATTTCACTCAATGTGGCACTGAACGAGTGCTGGACATAGGCGGCGTGAGCAGTAGTTCCTTTGTTATAATACCCTGTAACAATAAAGATGCTGAAGAGTAGATGACAGCATTTGTCAGCAAAGTCAGAAAAGTGAAACACTGAACAGTATCTGGCTACTTACAGAGTATTTTGCTGTCGATCAGCACAGCATAGCTGGCATTTATTACTTCTTTCGGAAATGGTTTCAGTTTCGGGCAAAACTTTACACACATATGTATGTATGAGGTTGAAGGGAGGGGGAGAAGAGCGCGAGAGGGAGAGCGAAGCGAGCTTTCATTTTTTGTGCTGCGATGACGTCGCTTTGGGTTTTGCCATTTTAAATATTTTTTTAATCACAAGCTCACGCACACACACTCACACACACAAACAGTGGAAAAGAGAGAGGGGTGTGGGACAAGGGGGAGAGAGCTCATACATATGGCAATACCAATATTTCAAGCCAATTTGCTGCAGTTAGCCGCCAGCAACTGGCAACAAAATAATTCGACAAAATGTGCGAGGCGCGCTTTATGCTTTATTGTTTGGAACGCTGCAGGCAGGTAGGCGGGCGGTGGGGGGCAGTGCGGCCCCGGCCAGCACGTTAAGGGGAGCAACCAAAAACTGGGCAGTTATGGGCGTGCCCAAAGAGCCAACTGTATGAGTTTGCAAGTCTACAAAATCAGCGTCGACAGCCAGATGTATTTCGCTCTCACAGTAATAATTGTTGATCTCTGCACGGGTGTGTGTGTGTGTGTTTTTTTAAGTATGCCACACTCCCATACACCCACACACCACCACCCGACCTTTAACAGCAATGCATATTTATTCAAGTAGTTTTTTTCCCGCGTGGTTTGTGCATTTGCGTGTTAATCAATATATAATAACAAACAGAAAATATTGCAGCCTTTTACGCCCGAAAGCTCACATATGTTACTGAGAATTTCCGCACTTTTTTACGCATCATTATTATTATTTATGTACATTTATGGCACACACTCGCACAGCAGTTATGAGTGTGTGTGTGTGTTTTTTGTATATTTTTGTATATATATATTTTTCTGTATTATTAACGACACAACAAAAAAAAGGCTCATAAAATTTACAATGCCTGCCTTTAGGCCTTTTACTTAATGATGCCATTTTTGCGCTGCCAACACGGCCTGAATAATTCGCGTTTAATATTTTAACGCACGAATGAATGCACCAACAAATATAAATATATATTTAAAAAAAAAAAGACCAAAAGGCAATTCTACTCAAACTGCACTCAAATAAAGCATATTAAACAATTTCTGTTTTTTTATTACACTTTTGCTCAAATTAATAAACTTTGATCAATTATAAAAGATTTAAGGCAAAGATTACCGGGAGTCGGCAATAGAAACTACTGTCTTTATTGAAAACTTTCAAGTATTTGAGCTTTAAAAACAAACAAAAAATACGATTTTAAATTATTTATATTTAGTGAACTCTTGTACAAATAATTGCATAAGAAACTGTTTAAATTTTAGTGTTATTTTGTGAAAAGATTAACAGAGATCTGGTAAAGATTACAGTGGCTTTGGCTGATTCCTCAGCTCAAACCTAAATTAAATATACACACATCTACAATAATTGGCCACTTTTTGAATAATACACTGCCATAAACTCTGACTTATGAATCCTCTTAAATCCGTTGCTTAAATGTTTAAAGAAACACAAATAACTTTGAAAATTGCTCATTCGGCTTTTATCCGTGCGTGACATTT
The DNA here is from genome assembly GCA_035046005.1 of Drosophila acutilabella. Classification (NCBI taxonomy): domain Eukaryota; kingdom Metazoa; phylum Arthropoda; class Insecta; order Diptera; family Drosophilidae; genus Drosophila; species Drosophila acutilabella. The sequence continues at coordinate 3,982,255 of JAWNOK010000024.1, read as the reverse complement.
GCCATTAAGCTGCATAATTCCCAACCAGTTCTCATTGTCATTTGGTGTCTAAAACTTCCCGTAAAATTTGTACGATTCAGCAAAACGTGTGTATGGGTGTGTGTGTTAGTGTGTGTGTGTGTGCATAATTTTTAATGATTTACAAACTAGCCCGCTGGCAATTTGAAGCTCACAAAACTGACAGTTGATATGCTGGCAAAACAGTAAGAGAGAGAGAGAGACAAAGAGAGAGAGAGATAGTGCGAGATAGAGAGCGAGAGAGGGAGGTGAAACTGAGACTGAGACATCGAATGAGAACTGAGAACTGAAAACTGGGGGGAAATATAATGCAAAATGCAAAAATCGCCGGGAGTTATGAATGAGACCAGTTTCTTTATTTGCTGCTTGCCACAGAATGCTGCACGCTGGAACGGAAAAGGATTGCGTCGAACATGCAACTAAGAATGCCCCACGGCAACAACAACACCAACACCACCACCAACAACAACAGCAAAAATTTATATGTGGAAGTTAAAAATAAGTTAAACTTAAGTAGCTGCAGGCCGCATTTGGCATTTTTGCATATAATGAGGGTACGGCAATGGCAACAGAAACGGCTTCGAGTCCAACTGAGGACTTGTCACCTAGCAGCTGCTGTTGCTGTTACTGTTTTTGTTGCTGCTGCTGCTGCTGCTGCTGCCACATGCAACATTTTGGGGACAATTATGAGCTGTGATTGTGGCATTGCCACAGACCCGTCCATAATTATAGGCTCGGTTCCCGCATGTCGAAGGATGCCAACTTTTTACTTTTTTTTCTGCTCTGTCTTTGTGTTATTTTTAAATTATGTTTTATGTGTGTGCACTGTAATTTTGGGGGGCTGCTTTTGTCATCAGCTGCAGCTGCTGCTCTGCAACATGTGTGATGCAGTTTTTTGTTTGTAAACTTTGTCGTTCTCGTTGGTGTTGCTGTCTCTGCTACTGTCGTTGCTGCTCTTGTCTCATTTTCTATGTTTGGCTACAGTTTCTCTTTTTTTTTAGCACAGACCGCACTTGTACAAACAACAAGGAGTAGGACAACAAAAAGGTGGCTGCTTTGTTTTTATTGCCACGCCCACACAGCACGCGCCAACAGTGCAACAAGTATCTAAAACAAACAGCTGACAACACACGACTTTGCGACACCTACTGCTGAAACGAATACTAGACTTTTAAAAAAAAGATTCAGGGTATCTTTGTCTATGATTTTATTGGCTATAGCCATGATGAGTATTGAATGTGTTTTCTTGGTATAAATTTATTTATTTTTGTGATGCTAAAACCGCTTTCTGGGATTACTGAGCTTTTATGTGTCCTACGAACGCTGGCCTAGTATAGCAAGCTAACACACATTCACACACACACCACACCTCCACACACACAGAGAGATATTCAAGCACAATGGCGGTTTCAAGTATGCGGCTAGAGCCGAATTGTTTTGATTGTTGGAGTTGCACCCAACATGTTGGAATCGAACATACTGCAACATGTTGTCAGCCTGCGGCAACAAGTTCATATTATCGACTGCAACGTAAACACAACCAAGGCAGCAATCGAACAAGGGGGCAACAACAAACGACAACAATTGGAAACAACAAACAGAGGCCGAGGCAGAAACGTAGACAGAGGCAGTAGCAGCGACGCAGGCAGAGGTAGCATCAACTCTAGCAACAGCAGTAGTGGCAGCAGCAACTAAGTATCCATATCCGCAGCTTTGGTATGTTTGAGCTCAGTTAGATAGAGATACAGATAGACAAGAAGACGGACGTAGTAAGAGAAGACAGACAGACAAGCGATGGCAACGCTCGCAATGCTGCCGCTCTGTCTCCGTCTCCGCTTGCGTCTCTGCTACAACACACCTCTCCTTGCCCCTGAGGCGTTCGCTTGTAATTATAATATTTCAACCCAAATGTTGCCGCTGGCCATGCGCCAATGATGGATTTCAACTCTTTGCCCGCTCTCAGTCTTGCCATATAATATGCCATACTACAAGCACACCCAACCACACACACACACACATACACTAACGCATAAATATATGTATATAAACTTATATATATATGTATTCAGACATTCCCAGCTGGTTTTTGGCCTGGGATCTGGCAACGAGGTGCGCCTTCTCTCGTTCCGGGGTTGCTTGATGCCGCTGTGCAATTTGTGGCCAGAGGGCAAAACGGATTGGCCCCAAGCCATACATGTGAATAAAATTACATTCACTATTTTATATGCTAACATATATACCATTAACTCTGTATGTGTGTGTGTGTTTGTGTGTGTGCTATATACAACTAATACTTTTGTCTAGAAATACTTGAATATAACGCGTTGTTATAGAAAAAATAATTGAATTGGCCGCTTGGTGCGTCACTGGCAACACTAACAGTAACAGCAACAAACAAGATTAGATCATAGTTAGACTCACACAACAACTAGAACCAAGTCTAAATGCCTTTTGGCCATGACCGCGGAGAAAAGGGTAAACCCGCTGCCACTGACAAGCGGCAAAGTTAAGAGTTGCTTGGCTCAAAACTGCTAAAGAGTTGGAGTCTCTCACTTCAAAGTTTTCATTTCTCTGTGCTCGGCTCGACTCGTTTGCAGCTAAACATTAATCAGTCAAACAACCAAATAACTCACAGACCTGGCTAATAGAGACATAGACATGGCCAGTTGTCAGAGTGGGCAAATGATACAAAACAAAAGTAAATAAAAACTTGAACTAATGTCTTGGCCAAAGAAGCAGTTGAAATTTAAATTATGAAGTAGACATTCAATGGGAAACTTAGGCAGGTATTAGGAAGCTACTTAAGGAACAGTGCACTGAAAGAAATTAAGCAGTTCTTAGTTATTTTACTTCATTAATTTATTATTTTGTTACAGAAGTGGTATTTTAAATACTGTTAATTGATTCAAACTAAGTTAAGCCATAGTTAAATGGCTTGATTTATAAATCAGTAAAAACTTAAAATATCTTACTTAAATCAAATTGAACTTCAATGTTTTCTTAAAACATTTAAAACTGCATTTTATCTTACAAAGTAAGCATTAAGTAACTGCCCATCAATTTATCATTTAGCAGAGCTTTATTAAGTGAATTTTAATGCATACTCTTACGCTCTTTTTTGCATATTACTTGCACTGCGTGTGCGTGTGTGTGTGTGAGTGTGAGTGTGCGTGTGTTGGTGTAATTAAATTGACATCAATTAAGCTTATGCATCCTGCAGCTTCTGCGGTCCCTGCTCAAGTGCTGCTCATTAAACAATTAAAGGATAATTATCAACGGCGTTGCCTTTTTGAAATTTTCATGCGCAAAGTGTTAAAATCACTTAATAGGCCGCATCAGAATGTGCCCAGGCCCTGCACTGCCCAGTCCCTGTCTGTCCTTGCAGCTGTCTGTCTGTAGCCGTGTCCTTCAGTCCAGCAATTCAGCTGTCCCACTGTCCCACTGTCCACCTGTCCGTGAGGCGACAGAGTTGCTGGCATCAGTTTCACCTGTGTGAGAGTTTATGATGACGCGGCTGTTTGTTTAATTGTAGCGTTAAACGGCATACACACACACACAGGAGTGTGCATATATGATATGGCCATATGGCGTTGTCTGTAATATTGTGCCAACAACAATAACAACAACAGCTACGACAGCAGCAAGTTCAACAACAACAACAACAACAGCAGTCAACACTATTCTGGACTGAGGCAGGAGCGGCGAAGCATAAGCTCACATTAATGCAGTTACACACACACACAAACACAAACATATATACACACACACACACACACACACACACACTGCTGTACACACACTCGACACTTTGGTAGACACAAACCAAACATCAGCCAAGAGCAACAACAGCAACAACAACAACACGAGTCGAAACTGTCGATTCAGTCAGTAGTCACAGTCAGTCAGTCAGTTAGTAAAGCAATTTACAGACATGTGTAACACACACACACACACACACTGGCACTACCACAAGCACATACGGCAACACCTTCACGCCGCGCAATTGCAAATGTAGAGCAAAAATTCGCACGATGAAAAATGGCGCAAATGCATTTTGGGCCACCTTTCCGAGGGGCTAACTCACACGTAGACGCCCACAAAAAAACCAGCTAAAAACTATAACAAACAGCGGGAAAAAAGTGTGAAACTGAAAAAAGAAGGAAAAACAACGAATTGTACAATTAAACAGTAGCCAACTAACCAAAGCGTAAAGTGTGCTGAGAAATTGGCTTAAACTGTGCGAGTGTGGGACGTTTTAACTGCTTCTGATTAACTCGATTGAAGACAATGCTGAAAGATAAGTGCTACAACTAGTTTAAGATCTATACGAGATAAGAGAGAAATGGAGAAAGCAGAAATTGTGTAGCATGTTCAGATACAAGCTTAGATCTTAATAGGAGATTAATATTTGAATATTAACAATTTATTAAGATTTTCAACATATGCTGACTTAAAAGCATACCATTTTTTTTAAGCCATTGTTGTTGTGCTTCATTTGGGCTATTTAAAAATATTTTCCGTAGAAGCTTTGTTAAGAATTTTCAGAAAACAAACATAGCTTTTCAAATACACAAAATTTACAAACGAATGTAGTCACAAAGTATACAAAAATGCTCAACTTTTCCCTTTTGATTTGGATATGTTACATTGTAGTTTCAGATCAGACGTACCATAAGAAGTATATAGCCATACCCGAAACCGATAATTGTTTACTGACCTGTAATGGCACCTTCCATTGCGTTAAACATAAACACTGCGAGCAACTGTATTATCATTATGATCTGCGGGATAATCAGCACAGTATGATCAGTGAACTACTAGTCTATGGTCACAATGGATTACGCAATCGATTGGCTTTGATTTTGGATGCCTGTGATATGCTGCGAGTCTCCTGGGATGATGATCTAGCCGAGCTATCCAATCGCCATCATAGAAACTGTGAACGGAATATTGTGTGTGATACCAGATATAAGAAATCTGTTAGAGATACAAATATGGAGCGAAAGCTACATCAGAAAATCTTTATAGGTAATGCTAGTCACTTGGTGCAGAACAGTTATTTTCTCAAAAATATTTATGCGACAAACTTTATTGAAACCGCCGTGGGAAATTGGTATATGGAACATCAGACGATAGAGTTTCCCAAGGCCACAAAATACAATGGGGTATCCTATTATAAACTGATTGGAGATAACAACTTTACGCACATTGTGAATCCACAGACCCATCGCATCGGTTGCTCCTATGCCAGGTGCGAGTTCTATTAACTGATCAGTACATCAACCCTGAGCTTTATTTTCTTTAGATTTTATAATGGACTAAGCTTGATCTGCTACTACTTTCCCTACATACGCAATAATACCGTTTTTCTGCGCCTGAAGCCCAAGGAGTATCAATGTCCCTATCATTTTCCAATACTGGATCCTGTGTTCAAAACCCTCTGCGGTTATGCAGTTTATTCTTAACACTTACTTGCCCAACTTGTCTAATAAAATGATGAATTTGTTGTGTGTTTCAAGTGACACCAAATTTTAAACTAAAGCGAGAACTTTTTATGGACTAAATACTTTCGTATACTTTAGTCGAAGTGCCCAACTCCTGCCCACTTTAGCAGACTGGCCATAATCACATGACCCTTATCATGCTTACCTACATAACCGCATCCCAAAGCGCACACTTTCGCCTCGAAGCAAATACTACGGCAGGTACGTAAGCTATAAATTGGTTAGACTAGCAAATACCCTGGAAATAAATTTCTGTAGGACTTCTACACAAAAACAATGGAAAAGGCAAGTTATGGGCCAGAGTTCATTAAATTGTTTAGGGTATAAAAAACGCCTCATAGCCTGCGCATTGAATTCACTGCTGGGTATTTAAAAGGCCGCATAAATTCCAGTTTTCGGCTTTGTGGCCGCATTTTGCGGTTGCCTGCTCCGTTGTGGTGCTGCTTCTGGGGCTGCTGGTGGTGGTTGTGGTGGTGTTGCTGTAGCATCCAGTACGACTTCGACTTGGACTCAGACTCGGACTCGGACTGTGGCTTCGCTTTGGCTCTGCCTCATAAACGGAGTGGCAGCGCCGCAGTTGCCCGGAAGGTGTAAAACTTGTTGGTGTATTGTTATGTTGCTGTTACCGTTGTTGTTGTTGTTGCACACTTTTCAAAACTGCCTGTCAATGCGTGACATTTCATATTTAAGTTATAATCTGCATGCATTACTTTTGGGATCGCCAGGCGTCCAACACACACACACATACCACCGAGTGAAAGAGAAAGAGAGAGATAGAGAGAAGGGGGAAACGAGGTGAAGACTCCAACATGTATAAATTTAATGGTATACAAAATTAACTGGAGGCTAATTTTCAATAAAACTGACAGCATTGTAAAATGAGGAAAGCGCACACTCTCACACGCACACATATACACACGAGTGTATTTGTTCTTTTGTGCCTGACGTGCAGCAAATTGAAATGGAAACGAGTGAAATACAAAAACAAATACATTAATTCACATACACAAACACACACACACACACACACTCGTATGTCCGTAGCGTACACAGATGTCCGCTTTATAAATTAAACAAAAACTTAATAAATAGCTAGAAGCAATTAAGTTGCAATTAATAACGACATTTGTCTTTGTGGCCAAAGAACCCACTCACAGAACCAGAAGTCCTTAACTCACTCACTCTCTCTAACTGGCTGTCTTTCTACCTTGCCATCCGTCTCGTTCTATCAAACGGTCAAACTGCAGCACAAGTCAGTCGCTGGCATCAAACATGCTGCTGCAAACATCAAACCTGTTTCAAGGCTTATCACTGCATACGCATCTAAATTATTACGAATGCCGGCAGCTCAACACACGCACACGCACACACATACAGCAAACGCAGCGTAAACACAACGAAGTCGTTATCCTCACTCTCCGTCTCGCTCTTGTTCGCACAACGTTGTTGCGCACGAACATGTTGCGAGCGAACGAACGAGCCTCGGGCCATACAGCGAACTCGTGCTCTCAGCTTGGGTTGGGTTGGGTCTGATTTGTCTCTCCCGTTGTTGTTGTTGCTTGCCTTGTCTTGCCTGCTGAATGCTGCCTGCTTGCCTGCCATTCTGCCTGCCTGCTTGTCTCTCCTGCTGTTGCTCCTGCTCCTCCTTGGCCTGCAGCTATTCGCTTGTAATTATAATATTTCATCCCAAAAGTAGCTGCAGGGCATCAGTCAGTTTCGTTTGCGGCTTGTTGCAGGGTGAAGCACAGGGGTGAGCAGGGCAACGGTGAAGGAGAGGGTAGAGGACGTAAGGCATGAGGAGGGCAGAGGAGGAAAAGGGAAACACGACAGCAAAGCAACAATGCAGCCAACGCCAACAATGATGAATTTTTGAACTTGCCGTGTGGGTTACAGTGATGTCTGCCACATAAACGCCAAGCACTGGGAGACAACAAAAACGCCTTGAATTTCGCTTGCCCCTCCCCCTCCCCACTGTCCACATGCTGCAGACTAGAGTCTAGCTGCGGTTCTGCGGTGCATATACCACCACTTATGACCCGAAGCGGCTGCAAGTACGAGTACTGATTGTATAGCTTGAAATTCTTGTTCTATTGCTTTATCAAAAAGGATTACATTCTATGCCTGTTTACATAGAAATGTTGCTTACATTAAATATGGCTTAGAGTGAAACTGGCTTGTTGTTTATGGACAGTAAATTAGCCATCAAAATACAGCACAGCGAATACAGCTCGAAGGCGCCTAAAAACGTTGCTGACACATGAAATGCAATTCCAATGGCAACATAAAATGGTATTAAGTGCAATCGAAAACGCTTGACATGTGCAACCTGCAACATGCCACCTGAGCAACTCTCTGCCCAGCTGTATGAAACGGGGGCAGCACTGAGTGGTCGGAGAGAGGAGACCTGGTTCATTTTGTGATAAATTGAGCTGCTTGCCGGCAGCCAAAATCATTTTCATATTGAATGCTAAAATAATGCTTACTGCTGACTCGTACTCTGGCTCTGATGCTGCCAGTTATTATTGTTGCTGCTTTTGTTGTTATTGTTGTCGCTGCCGCTGCTGCTGCTGCTGCTGCAACTACTTGAATGACTGTGTGTCTGTAGTTTTGAGTCTCAAATTACCGCATCGTTTGCGGCGACATTTAATTAAAATTTTCTTTCGGGCAAATGTATAAAACGTATCTAGCTTTGGGTTTGGCCAACTTTTTGGGCCTTGATCGCGTTTATCAGCTAGCAAATTTAGTGGCTTGAAGATAACTCACATTGCACTTAATACCAACTCAGGGAAATGGCCATAAAATGACTCTTAATGACCAACCGGCAATTGTTATTCGTTTTTGTTATTTGTTGCCACCGACAATTGTGCACTTAAAATGGCCAACATTTGTGGCACTTGCACAGACACTGGCAGTGCCACAGTCACTGACACAATGGTTGCAACAGCGACTGGTGGCTGCTGTTATCAGTGTTTGGCTGCTCATAATTACGATGTGGAATAAAAAGCAGACAGCCAACAACATGTCTCATTGTCGCATTGTTCATACGCTTTGTGCCAATAATATTACACATACGCCACAGTGGCAACTTCAGTTTACAGCTTTCAGCTTCAATTTCTACTGCGAGTCCAATAGCAACCACAACATTTAATTTCCCGTCGCTGCAGCTCAGCGTTGCTTTTGTTCAACCCAACGTCGCATTGAGGCTGTTTTCCTGCCCCGCCCATTCGCGTATCTAAAGCAAACGGTATAACGACACAACGGATAACGGAAGCTATGCCGGCATTTCCGTGCACCATTCTTTGCTAAGATGCTGCGGCATAAGTTTGCTGCTTTACCAAACCCGATCGACGGCCTAATACTCTATGAACATATAACAATAATTTAATGTTTCGTTGTCAAAAGCCATAAAAATTATAAACATAAATCATTTAAATAATTCTATTTGATTTTATCTCTAAAATTATCATATTTAAGCTGACACTAAATGGAAAATCTTGTTTGTGATCAGCATTGAGTTTAAATATATAACAAACAGCCTCGTTGACTAAATTGGATTGTCTATTTGATAACTAACTAACAACAGGCAAAATAAACGCATAATCAATTATTTTTAAGCATTTTATTTTCTATGCAATTATGCGCTTCATTGAGCAATCGCAGAGAAAACGCAAATGTCAGGTATCAGTTCAGACGCAATTTAATTAACAGGCACACAAACAGACACTCACACACACACACACACACTCATACACACATCTATATAGATAACAACAAACGAATTTTGTGTGTGCACTGAATTCGAAAGTGGCATTCATGCAGAAATTATGCAACTGTCAGTTGCACAACAAAATCAAAAATGTTTGTGCCCCCATGTGAACGAAACAAGCTAAAAGCTATAAGCCATAAACTATAAGCAAAATAATTGCAACACTTTGATTGAGCGCAAAAACGTAACTTTTAATACACGTACACATTGATATATATCAAATATAATTAAATGTTTATTTTCTTTGTGTGTGTTTTGGGAATAACTTTAAAGTCAATTTAAGTTGACGTAAAGAAGACAACGACTCAAAGTCAGTTGACTTGACTAGAAGTCAGTCAGTTGCAGCCGTTGCTGCTGCTGCTGCTGCTGATGCGACTGATGTTGCCTTGGGCAAGCACATTTCAGCCTCAAATAGCCGCTGGCATTGGCAAAGCAATGGCTAAGCACTAGAAGCAGCAAAAAAGGAAACAACAACAGCAGCAACAACAACAACAGCAGCAAGTGCATTTAGTTGCGCCGCACGAAATGTCCGCTGGCTATGTACTCACACACACAGACACACATACAGACACATAAATATATATACATAGACACTGGCCCTATATACAAAGCCCTATGTACTGTTGCTTGCCAAAAGCCATGCCTCCCTTTTGGCCTTCCGCGCGTCCCTTTTTTGAAAAGGCTTGAAGGAGCTGCGGATGCTGGCAACGGGCATTGACTGTACTGTAGTATGGCTGCAGCGAAAAAGCGTTGCTGCGTGAAAAACTCAACAGCCCGAGGCAGCAACGCTGCTGCGACGCCGAACGCCGTACTCCGTACGCTGTATGCCGTACGCTTCGGTTTGCTAATGTTGCCGCAGGACTTTACCGCTTTGATGAGCGAGACAGAGGATTCAGGCAGACGGCAAGGACAATGTGGCAGGAGGTTTGATCGTAAAAGGTACAGGCCACTGAAGGGAATACGTCTCTCTCTCTCTCTCTCCCACTCTCCTTCCTTCTCACTCTCTTTCTTATAGCTGTGTGTGTGTCGGACTTGTTTAAGGGTATTGCAAATGGCCTGCGGTTTTGCGCCTGCGCACCCCAAAGGTAGCCAACAACAGCAGGGCACATGGCATCATTTCAATCTCCGCTGTGTTATTTTCCAACTATGCCCCAACGAACAAAAGTGTAACTTAGTATGCTGAACAAACAAAATGATTAAGAAAACTAAGTAAGGCAATGAATTTTGTTAAAATTCAACAAATATTCTAATATAAACTACTAAGACTAATGTTACAATTTCAGAGCTTCACTAAGGAATTCATAATAGGCTGCGCAAAGTCAAAATATATATAGTAATAAATATTTTACTCCGTCCTCATTTCTCCTCTATTTTTCAACAAATTTTTAAATCTTTAAATCTCATATAGAAATTGCCGAAATGGAAAATAAATCAGTGTAAGTATTAGTTAAAATTAGCAGATATAAAAATATACATTAAACTTGGTTTTAACAGCAAAAAATCAACGATTGAATTATATAGAGGCAATAAATTCGTTTCACATTCGTAAGTTTATCATTCCCTATTGTGAAATACATAAATATATATATAAAGTCTTACTCAGCATGTCTGATTCCTGTGTCAGCTCTGTTAAGTTCACTGCCGACGGACAAATGAGCACGAAAACTATGGGCAAAATAGCTGATCGTCATCTGAAGCCCATTCTGGAATTGCCTGAGCTTGAGGAGCGTTGTGGCATTCCATTAAATAAAAATCTGTACAAGTTATCACAAGAGTTAGCCAGTAGCGAAGCCGAGTATAACTCGGAAGAATATGATCAAGACTGGCAAAAATCAAAGATAAAAAAATTCAATAACTATGAAAAAAATTTTCAAACATATCAAAACAACAGTAGTGAAGCGGAGTATAACTCGGAAGAATATGATCAAGACTGGCAAAAATCAAGGATAAAAGAAGTTAATAACTATGAAAATAATTTGCAATATTATGAAAACAGTAGCGAAGCGGAAGAATATGATCAAGACTGGCAAGAACCAAAGAAAAACGAGTGGCATAACTATGAAAATAATTTGCAGAACTATGAAAACAACTTGGGAGCAACAAAATCGGCTCGTTGTCATACTAAAAATGGCAAGTGCAACAAATTATATGACGACTTAGACGCAAACAAAAAATCGAAGGAGAATTTACAAAAGAATTACTATACTGGATATAAAATGCCTAAAGAAATACCTGTTCAAAGTGCGAAACGTAAGCTAAACAAAATTCGAAGAGTTCGATTCGAGAATAACAAGTACTCAAGTAATTCGAGTGATGAAAGTGACAATAAAGCTCCTCGAGCTAAAAAAATGTTAAAATCTAATGGAAATGAGATGCATTATTTGGATCATTTGGATGAGCTACAGCCCAACGTTGAATCTGAACAAACATTTACCAATCAATCAAGTCAGACATCTTTTAATGATAACAGTTATTTCGACAATCTAATGGGCGGGATTGAATTTTTAATAACTATGATTGGTGAGCATTACCGCACGTATACGTAATAATTTAAGCTAACTTCAAACTTCTCATAGGTAATCTGTATCCTTTTTCATTTCCGCTGGTACTGTGTACCTTTTCCTATCTGATCTATATATTGTACTTCGATGTCAACATACACATGAATGAGGAGCTTCGTTACTATGCCAAATTACGATCAGCTCCATTGGTGCTCAAATGGTTTTACTACGTAATGCGCTTGCTAAAATTTGCAACTTTTTAAAATTCATTAATTTCTAGTTTATTTTTTTAGTTTTTTTGTTTTTTTTAGTTATCTAAAATTTTAAATTTGATTTTAATCTATTCATAACGATTTGCTGCACATTTTATGCAATATTTATTGTAAAATATTTATAAATTTATACATTTGTGGCGTAAGTGTTGAAATCTACACGCACTCGAACGCCTCTGTTCAATCCTCATCCCCTACAAACTCGGACAAAACACTCCCAAATGCCAAAACTCCCAAAATTCTGAACATTGTCCAAATGCTCGCCGTTTGACCAAATGAAAAACAAACAATTCGCTTTTGTTGTTATCACAAATAACACTAAAACCTACAGCAAAAATAACAGCAGCCACAGCAACAGCAAACAGGAAAAACAACAGCAGCAACAACAACAACAACCACGATAATAAAAACGACACCGAAAATAAACTGAAATTGTAAAGTGTTAAAAATAATAAATTATTTCTGTTATTCTAAATGGTATTAGAGAGCGTTCATGCATAAATTTAAACTCGCGAGTGTTAGAAAAATATATAAACTCGCAAATTTACTATTTTACTATTTTACTATTTGAAATTTAAATAACAAAACAATAACTAAGTTACTAGACTTCCGAGTAAATATGGATATATTGAAAAATTTATAGTTTACAGTTAATAAACTAATTCTATATCGATTGTTATCATTGTCATAACTTTTCCAACTTAGTTAATTGATGTGATGCTTTCTTGCTCACAACTGATTTACATATTATGCGATGGTCTCAAAGCTTTTCCCCTTCAACCCTTTGCCGGTTGTGTGTTAAAAAGTCCCTCGTAGCCCATAGCAAAGTAATCCTTTTGCTTCGGGGAATTTGGCTGTTTATATATGGACAATTTATATAATTTGAACCTATTTGGGGTGATTGTTTGCGGGGCCATAAATCAAGTCTACTTTCACATTGGCCGTAAATACATAAGACAAACATAGATGTAGAGAGCAAAAGAGACGGACAGAAAGAGAGAAACACTGAACGCAAACCTGGCTAAGACTGACTCCCACAAATGTGGCCAACATCGAACTTGTTCGTGCACATTTTTTTTTTGGTTTCTGACTAGGGCTCTTGTGTGTATGTGTGTGCGAGTATTGTTATCACAACAACAGCATCTAAATTATCATGACCGAAAGCTAAACGCAACAACTCATGGCAACAGCTTACAACGTAAACACAACAAAACGAACAGACCGACGCCAAACACGAAACATTTTTTACTAATAAATCGCCTCTAGGGATTTTCCCATTGCTCTGTTCCTCTTTATAATTTATATTTCACATGATTTGAAGCCGAAGGCTATAGAAAAACCGAAGGAAACAGAACAAAAACTGATCGGAATTGGCAACAATTTGCTTTTAACATAATCAATCCATGACAAATACTTTAAATCGAGTTTAATTAACTACAAATGTCTTAAGAAGAATCACTTAAAACAACACAAGGTAATGCATTTTTACATTAAACTGGCAGCAGCTTTCACATGAAGCCTTTTATAGTGAGGACTTTGGCATTCTCAACTCTTGAAAGATTTTCCTAGCCACATGTCTCATCAGTTTTCCATTGTGATTGTATGGCAAACTGTCTACAAATCTCACACCTGCGTGTAACTGTTTGTGCTCCACAGGAACACGCTGCTCCACATAACGAATCACCTGTTGATCACTCAAAGAACTGTTTGGTTGTCTAACGATCAAAGCGCCAGCCAAATCGTTAGAAAATTTGTCCCGAATTCCAACCACACACACTGAATACACTTCTGGCATCTCCATGATTATCCTTTCGATCTCATTGGGTGTATAATGAATTGATTTGTATTTCAGTAAGTCCTTCTTACGATCCACAACATACAGTTTGTTGTCACTATCGAAGTAGCCAAGATCCCCCATGTGGAACCAACCCTGTGAGTCCAGAGTTTTCTTGGTTTGCTCTACATCTCCATAGTATCCATTCCATTTTTGATTTGTCTTTATGCAAATTTCACCGGTCTCATTTGGGCCAAGGTATTCTCCCTTATCATTCAAAATCCTTACGCTTTTGAGTGGTAATAAGGAACCCACGTAGTTATCTTCTGTTGGATTCATGGCAACCGATAAAACGTCAGTTTCGGTGGTTCCATATACATATAAGAATATTGTGCTTTCTAGAATTTCTTGGGCTGTCCTCGATAGTCTAGCTGATACCCAGGCTCCTCCATAGGTAATAATCTGAAGGCTCGAAAGATTTTCCGAAGTTGCCAGAGGACTGGAAAATACTTCTTGGAATTGTCCTTGGGTGAGATGACTTCCAGTGACCTTGTGTTTCTTAATAATTTCCACATAGTTTTGTGCACTAAATTCATTATTCGAAACGACACGAGGTGCTCCACTGACAACACTAATAAGCGCTGTTTTAATGCCACTTATCCAGTCAAAAGACGAAGCGGTAAATATAACATCGTTGGTTCCTCCGGAGCTTTGGGACAAAGTTAAGACTGTTTATCATAAGACTTCAAGGATGGTTAAAACTAAAACTTACATTGCTAAAAGCATCATTTGAGCATTAGTCAAGGTCACGGCCTTGGGCATTCCAGTTGTTCCGGAGGTGCAGATAATACCCATTGTCTGGTCTTCTCCGAGCACAAGTTTCGTGGGTCTGTAAGTTAAAGGGTTTCACTAAATCAGAGTTAGGTTAAAAGACTTCCTGATCGTCACGTACGTAAATGTGTTTTCATTATCCGTTGATGCAAAGATTTCATCAATACTCGGTTCATTTGGAATATGATTGATTAGCGTGTAAATTTTTGGGTTCCATTTCTCAGTTGTGTTTTTAATTAGCTTGTAATCTTTTCCATCACAAAATATAAGTTTCGGTTTTGTTATCGCGAACATTGTAGCAATGGCATTCGGTTCCAAACTTGGACTCACAGCATGAAAGGGAGTTGCATTGAAAAGACACGCAAACATCACATGAGCCTCATGAAGATTATTCCTAGACAAAATGCCCACAACATGCTCATGGGTGAGTCCTTCATTCCTAAAATATTGAGCCAAACTCGTGGACAACTTTAAAGCCTCCTCATTGGTCACAACTTGATCATTCTCATGCCATATCTAAACGAGGAGTTTTATTAGTACTCTTATTGATTTACTAGCTTATCTATTATTTACTTGGCATATTTTGGTTGGGTTGTTCTTAAATGCTTTGAATACAGTGTCCCCTATAGTAGTAAGTGGATCAAACAATTGCTCCAAATCAGCTCCATGCCAAAGTTTCTCTTGCTCGTTGTAGGTCGTTTCAAATAACATTTTTCTTAGTTATTAATTTCTAACTTATCACGCGAACAGCTAAAATTGCACTGAGTAAGATTAGCTCACAGTATCTTCATATATTCGCACATTGAGTTATACTCCGTGTTTTAAATGTAATAGGGTATATTAGTTTATATTTATTAACATTTAAAATATTTTCATTTATTTAACGTTGGAAAAACTGCAGCAATATGTTTTGTTACGTTCATAAACTCGTTTATTTATAAATACAATGTCATTTTTCCAGATTGCTGAAAGATGAAGTGCTAGTTTCGCAGTGTACATATACAGCAAGGTTTGTTATGTTAATATTATTTAGCTTTCGCTCTAATCAGCTCAGATTAGCAGCTTTAATCGATAGTTGCTTTTATGTTATCGCTCAAATTGTTGGTTATTATTTAATGCGATTTTAGAATGGAATTCCACTGTTATCAGTTTACAGTCATAAATCTAATTTCAGTAGCTATTTATTACAAGAGTATTTTTAGTTATTAGTAGAGCATTTAAGTTAATAAGTTAATTTTTTATTAGTAAAGTAATATATTAGTCAAAAAAGTACTAAACATTGACGGAACATCGAACAAGTGTACAAGTAAATAAATAATAATATTTACATTTTATAACGAAGCTTTTGGAATTCTCAACTCTTCAAACGTCTTCTTAGCCACATGTCTCATCATTTTTCCATTGTGATTGTAGGGCAAACTGTCTACAAATCTCACACCTGCGTGTAACTGTTTGTGCTCCACAGGAATACGCTGCTCCACATAACGAATCACCTGTTGCCCAGTCAAGGAACTGTTTGGTTGTCTAACGATCAAAGCGCCTGCCAAATCGTTAGAGAATTTGTCTCGAATTCCAACCACACACACTGAATACACTTCTGGCATCTCCATGATTATCCTTTCGATCTCATTGGGTGTGTAATGAATTGATTTGTATTTCAGTAAGTCCTTCTTACGATCCACAACATACAGTTTGTTCTCACTATCGAAGTAGCCAAGATCTCCCATGTGGAACCAACCCTCTGAGTCCAGAGTTTTCTTGGTTTGCTCAGCATCTCCGTAGTATCCATTCCACTTTTGGATTTTCTTAATAACAATTTCACCTATCTCATTTGGTCCAAGATATTCTCCCTGATCATTTAATATTCTTACACTTCTTTTAGGCATTAACAAGCCTACGTTATGGTTGTCTGCTGAGTTGATGGCAGCCGATACCATGTCCGTTTCAGTGGTTCCATATAGGTAAATAAATGCGGTGTTTTCCAAAATTCTTTGAGCCGTCTGGACAATACTGGCTGATACCCAGCCTCCGCCATAGGCAATTATCTGCAGACTTGACAGGTTATCCAGAGTTGCCAGGGGACTAGAAAAGACTTCGTGGAACTGCCAATGTGAGAGATGGCAGGTTGTCACCTTATGTTTCCGCACAATTTCCACAAAGCACTTGACTGAAAATGGCTTATTGGAAACAACTCGCGGTGCACCGCTTACAATGCCAATTAACGTGGTCTTGATGGCGCTTATCCAGTCCAAGGAGGTTCCTGTATATATGACATCATTAGTTCCTCCAGACCTTGAAGTATTAAATTGGAAAATTCAAATAGTCTTGAACATTTGATTTGATAATTATATTCACATTGCTAAGAGCACCAATTGAGCGTTGGTTAAGGTCACAGCCTTGGGAATTCCACTTGTCCCAGAGGTACAGATAATTCCCATTGTCTGGTCTGCTCCGAACACTAGTTTCGTGGGTCTGTAAGTTGAAGGATTCTACTAAATCAGAGTTAGGCTCAAAAAATCCTGATTTTTACGTACGTAAACGTTTTTTCACTATCCGTTGATCCAAAGATTTGATCAATACTGGGTTCATTTGGAGTATGATTTACAAGCGTGAAAATTTTTGGGTGCCATTCCCCAGTTATGTTTTTAATAAGTTTGTAATCTACTCCATCACAAAATATAAGTTTCGGTTTTGTTATCGCAAACAGGGAAGAAATGGCATCCGGTTCTAGACTTGGATTCACAGCATGAAATGGAGTTGCATTGAAAAAACACGCAAACATCACATGAGCCTCGTGAAGATTATTCCTGGACAAAATGCCCACAACATCCTTATGGGTGAGTCCTTCATTCCTGAAATATTGGGCCAAACTTATAGACAATTTCAGAGCCTCCTCATTGGACACAGCTTGATTAATCTCGTACCACACCTGAGTATTAAATGTTGTGAAGCAAATGCACTTGATTTAAAGAACGTCTTTTATTTACTTGGCAAATGTTTGTTGGGTTGTCCTTGAGGGCATTGTAAACGGTATTCCCTATATGAACGAGTGGATCAAACAACAACTCTTGATCCAATCCATGCCAAAGTTTTTCTTTCTCGTTGTAGGTTGTTTCAAGCAACATTTTTCTGTGTTCTAAATTCTTTACTTAGCCACCGAATAGCTCTTAACACACTAAATTGTATTAGGAGGTAACACATCCATTTATAATACTATTCAGCTAGTTACACCTGGTAATCATGTAGCCATGGGGTATATCAGTTTCAGTACTCAAATGCTTATCGGAAACTTTATTGACAAATATACCTACTTACGAGAATTTCAGATATAATACATATTAAATAAAATCAATTTATATTCATTTGTTATTATATTGTTAAAATACATTATGTTTTTATAGTGTTAATTTAAAGTTGTTTTGATCAAAATAACTGCTTGATAACACTATATATAGCACAAAAACATGCTAATTTTGATAATATTTGGGCATTCTTAACCTTTGAATTAGTGAATTTATTTCCAATTTGATTAGATTATCTATTAATTTTCTACTCGATATGAGCATTATTGGGATAGGTTAGTAGAGTTGGCTATTAATCAAAAATTCCTACTTAGTATTGTGTATTGAAGTCATAGAAAATAATCTTGTTATATTTTTAGCATAAATTTATTTTAGTTTTACAAATTTTGAGGAATTCCTAGCCTTAAAATCAAGCAACGACTGTACAAAGATTTCATTTTAATGCGCATGCGCAGAGAGTTTCCCAATGCTCGAAGGGCTCAATTGAACTTCAGGGCATTCCCATACACACACACACACAGTCTCGCACACCCACATGCAAGCAAACACACACTTATACACATACAGATATGAAATGTGGGAACTTTTTGGGCTCTTAATCAGTTTGCCTTGAAGACGTTACCACATCGCACACAGCAAACATACACACACATACACACGGGCAAACACACACGCACACACACACACACACTGATAAATTGAAACCTATCTTTGGTATTTTGTTTTTCTTTGAAGCAACAATGCGCCAACAATGAGCCCGGGGCAATCCTTAGTACGACTACGACGCTCATTTATTTCACAGTCGTGGACAAGATAATCGCCAATGTCCGCTTAGAGGTAAACGACGACGACGACGACCAAGACGAAGTCGGAGACGAACTCAGTTCCAATAGCAAATGGCATAGCTATATGAGAATACAAGATGTACTCGTAAGTTGTATGGCATAAGTATATATATATATATATTAGTATATGGGGACCGGCTAAAGTCGTTATTCGGCCCATTTTGTTTGGCTTTAGGAAATGTATTTCAATAATTTTCACACGAAAATCAGTTGAAAGAAGTTGTGTTGTTGCCCTTCTTGTTTCCTTTCGTTTGGTTTCTTTTTTATTGCTGCTCATTTTCATTTTATTTTCTTTGATTTGTTTCTTCTTGGTTGTAAAGTCATTTGTATGTCTCTTAAGTCTTAATTTGTGGCAGGCACTAGAAAACCACACGCCAGTTACAGCCTCTCACGCTATCGCCCTCCTTTTCTTACTCTCTCTGTCTCGGTCTTTTGCCCCTAAGCGGCAGCTGGCCAAGTAACCGAGCCATGTTTGCATGGCCATCAGTCAGAGCTCAACTAGCTACAGCAAAAGCAACAGCTCCATTTGCGGCACTAGCTGCTTTGGCTTTAGCTCCAGTTTCAACGCAGTAGCAGCTGGCAGACAAGCGTACATGCAACTGGCTTACACACGCACACCCCACAGACACACACACACTCACACACACAGTTAGTCAGTTGACAGATGGTTAAGAGTATGAGCAAGGAAAATGGTAGAGTAGAAAAACGGAACTGTCACAACGTCGTCAGTCGTTGCTGCTGCCACCTATGGGGACTTATACAGCTACTGCTGCCGTTCCCTTCCCGCATCACCTACAGCACTCCCCTTTCTCCTTTCTCAGCCCCTTCTGCTCCTGCTCCTACATTTACTCCTGCTTCATTTGGGTATCACAGTCGCAAGCGTCGCTGTTGTCATGGGCAACGAACGTCGCCGCTGCTCTGGCTCCAGCTCTGGCTGTGGCTCTGGCACCTCTGGGGCCTGTTTCGCTTGTAATTATAATATTCCAGCCAACCCAAAATGTTGCCAAGGGCCATGCAGCAGCAGCGACAGCGGCAGCAGCAGCCACAACGGACAAGGCAGGAAGATGAAGCAGCGTCGTCATTCGGTGCCACAGCGACACGGAACTTTTGTTGCCTTTGCTTTCGCTATTATTGCTGTTGTTGTTGCTGCTGGTACAGAACGTTGCTGTGCCGCATGCAACACGATGTCGCCCGAAGACATTGCGGATGACCTCGAGCGCCATAAATGCTGATTACGTAGCTGCTCCCTTCTCCATTTCCTCAAAAAAATAAAGCAAAAAACAAAACTTGAAACGGGATTAAGACGAAATTTGTATGCTCTATCAAATGTACATAAATAGGAGTCAGTATTATAATTTCTGACACTCATAGCTATATAGCTTAATAGATCATTTTAAGTAGTTCATACAATATATGCTTTAATTTTAGTTACTTATCATAAGCTCATACTTTATTGTAAGCATTTATTTTATTTATTTTATATGCTTAAATTGTTTAAAAGCTTTATTGTAATTTTTATAACTCTTTTTTTCATACCTTTTTTGCACTTTTTGTTGCTTAAATCAACTGAGATTTAAAGTCGTTGATTGTAACTTCAGATCTGATACTAACAAGAGTCCAATGATGTATACCCTATGAATACCTATGGGCCCAAAATGTAGGACTTGGCAAAGGAGATGAGCAACCTTTTAGTTGTTGGTGTTGTTGTTGTAACGCCCGCTAGCTCAACTTGTTGTTGTTGTTGAAGCTTTTGCCGTTGTCTCGTGCATATTTGCTCGGGCCAACTATACATACATTTATATATATAGAATATATGTGGGTGTCTCTGTGTGTATGTCTGAGTGTGTGTGTGTGTGTGGGGTCAGCGTGTGCATGTGTGTGGCTGGGCTGCCCATTTACATAGCTTGAGGTATTTCAATTTATTTCATTGTGCTTTTCATATTATTGTATTTGCAATTTTGATTGCAGTTGCCTTTTGACCACTGGCAACATAGACGAGAGAATCCGATTCCATTTTCAGCCATATGCAAAAATATCGATAGCAAACTCTTTCCACTAACCGCTGCCCCAACCTTCAGTCACTCACCTCTCTACTCCCCCCATTGCCCAACCCACTCTCGTTGACCCTTTTCTGCTGACTGACAGAATTCGTTGAGCGCAATCAGCGTAACGTTGGATTATTGAGTTTTAATTGCAATTTATGTATCCTGAACGGGGTTTTTGGCTGGCTACGTCTAAAGCTAAACAAAGCTTAATAAAACTAATATTTTTGCAAACATTTTTTGGTAAATTATAAAACTTGGCATTAAGTAAATAAACATAAATATATAAACACAAACAGCACGTAAAATAAATGTCAAATATTCAATGTTTGCTCGCGGCTAAATGTGATTTTTACACTCGCATTTCAGTTGAATTTAGTATATCAAATTGCAGTTATCTGACAAACAATGAACAGGGTGAGACAACAAATCAAAATTGAGTATAAATTGTTGATATTTTTGACTGCTAACGGAAAGGATTTCATACTAATTACATTTGTTTAGACTGTACAAAAGAAATTCATCATTGCAATGTGAAATGCATATTTTTTTGGGGGAAATCTAAAATCTGAAAGGCTGCCAACATTTGCAATTAAAAGGAATTTTGACAATGACAGCAACTACTACAGTACGAAGAGTTTGAGCAATTCTCAAATGTATAAGCAAAAAACCGAAACAAACAATAGGAAATTTGAGTCTCTTCATTAGCAAAAGTCTGATCAATGTAAATGTCATGTACAATTAGCAAAAACATTATTCAAAATGCAATATCCATTTCTGCTTTAACTATAGGCATTTAAAATAGGCAAATATTCGGTAGATAAAGTAAACTATAGCTATATTAACTCAAAAACTAATTGAACCTACTATAAAACTCTTTTTTGTGTATTTTAAAAATCAACTAACTTGTTTTTTCCTCAGTTCAAAATTAAAACAAAACATTGCAAACAAAGAGAACGAAATTTGATTTTAGTTGGAAGAAATTCCTAAGGTTTTTAAATATTTCTATAAAAATACACACACATATATGCAGATGAAGAGAGGGCTGTGCTCATTTTGATATGGCAGCACCCACACACGAACACACACACACACACATACACAAATGCGATACGATAAATCAGTTGCTCAGACTTGACCAAATACACGACAACAACAACAACAACAAGAACAAAAAAAACTACCATGAACAAATACGAATACGAATATTCAAGCATAAATTGCAAACAATAAATAACCGAAAAATTGTAAATAAAGTTGCTTGCAAATATTTCATAAAGTAACAATCAGCTTAGGGCCAAGGAGCAGATGCCAAAAAGCAGCAGCAACAACAACAACAACAACAGCAACTGAAAGGCTTGAAGCAACGGTAAGGCACCGACACCAAGCGAGGCCAAAAGTATTTGCGACCAACTTAACACACACTCACACACACAAATACACACACTGAATGCAGCACAGCCGCTGCTGCTTCTCTTTCTCCCTCCCACTGCCTCCCCCACTCCTTACCTTATCCAGGCGGCTCTCGTATCGAAAAACCAAAAGTAAAAAGGCCCCCAGCAAATGTTGCAAGCAGCGCCAGATAAGCGGCCGAGCCAGCGACTGAGGTTCAAACTGTGGCTGAAGCTCTGCCTCAGTCTCCTCTGCCCCTGACTCTGCCTCTGCCTTCGACTGTGGCAACGTCTGCTGGCATCGACGCTGGCAGCGTGGCAACTTAACATTTTTGGTATGCAAACAAATTTAATACTTGGCCAATGTTTAAACTCTTCAATTGGCTAAAAGCGTTTTTTCCCCGCATCGTGCTCTTCCACCTCCTCCTCCTTCTCCTCCTTCGCTGTTTTAGCGTTTTTACTGCATGCGCTATCTAAATGTGGCACGATTATTGTTATTATTGTTGCAAGCTGCATTATTTGCATATGAAAAGCGAACGCGCATTCAACTAAAAGCAAAATAGACAAGTCTTTTTTGATATTTTCTAATTTTTCTTATTTTATTTTACGTTTTTTTTTTATATCTGTTAAACAGCAGCAACTGCCGCTGGCATTCAAGTTGCAACGCGAAGAATTCATATACCTTTTTAGCCGTTTGTTAGGCTTATAAATAGCAGCCAAGTCTTTTTGTCAACGCATCACTGTGATGTGCAGTAACACAAAGTAAGAAGCCAAGTTTTTAGTAAGTGGGGAACAGGCAGATATCCTGTATTTGGGACTGAGTTGTTAAACGTTTGAAAAGAGCCAAAAATAATTTACTATAAAATTTAATAAGACAAAAAATGAGTACACTGAAAGAAACCAAGGAAATGTAAACATTTAAATGAGGCAATATGGCTGAAAATCAAATTTAAGATGAAAGTTGTAAAAAATAAAAGATTTTTCATGTTTACTGACATACTTAGCATTGCCACATCTGCTTTAAAAACCATTTAAAGTTTTGCTTCCTTACTTGCCCCATTTTGTATACCCTTTCAGCATTAACTTCTAAGCTACAGGGTATTACAAGCACCGGCTACAATAACTTGACGGCGGTCATATAAGAACACCCAAGAACTGGCCCACCTACACTCCACTCCCCCACTACCCCGGGCCATCCTCGTCCCCGTTCCGCCACCCACTCCCCACGAACTAACAGACAAAAGCAAAAGCAACTACCGCTGGCTAAAAGGGAATAAGACGAGACCGCCAACAACAACAACAACAACAAATTGGAATATATAGCTGCTGGCCATAACGGTGTTCACAATAATGACGACGTGGTTCCTCACTGAAAAGAAGCATAACGATGGGGCATGAACCAAGGACATAGCCGCAACATAATGAAAACGAAGGGAATTTTCAGTTGCTGCGCTGAGCTGAGCTGAGCTGCGAAGCGATGCGATGCGATGTGACGCACGAGACCGCAAAATGGCCGACGGCCATTGCAAGTTCTCAAGTGCTTCCGGCTGAGAGGTTGCCTACCAAGAGACGACAGAGACAGCAACAGCAGTGAGTGGAAGAGCGAGTGAGAACTCAGACTCAGACTCAATTCCACGAACAGTTTTGGCCGTCAAGCAACCAATATTGTCATGTGGTTTTCTTTGCTGACGTTGCTGCCACTAACCATTGAGGAGGCTTCCTCGTTGTCGTTGCCGCCGTAGCCGTAGCCGTCTAAAGGGGCAAGAAGGCGCGAGGCATGTGGCATGCGGCATCGTCATGGGACGGAAATGAGTCAAGCGTGACATTTGCTCGACGCTGGCGGTTGTCACGCTACGCTGCGCCGGCTCCTTGCCCTTTATATGTGTGTATCCTTTTGCCACACACACACACACACACAACACGAGTGTGTGTGTGGGTGCCGGAGGCTACTCAAAAGGAAACTCCTCGTATAACGCAAATTAAAAAATCCAACAGCCAGTGCCGAGTGCGAGCCAAAGAAAATGTCAAGTAATGGGAAACTAACGGGTAAATATGTATGTGAACACATAAATACCACCGCCAATGACTCTATGTAGGTATGTGAATGTGTGTGGGTGTGTTTGTGTGCAGCTAAAAGTATGCTACGCTTTTTGTTATTGTTGTACAACAAGCAAAGTCAATTTTAATTAGCCATGCCAACCGCACATATTTTATCTTTAATTTCTAAACAGAACTCTTTAAGTTATTGCAAAAACAGTTGGATACTCCAACTGAGCTAAGAGATACCCTGGTAAAAACTGAAAACTAAACAAATCAATTTTAAATGCATTGTTATAATTCAAAGGTTTTGAGTTCTCGCTTGCTTAGAAGCTATTGAAGATAGGCAACTCTCAGACCTAATCATTACTGACTTTATTCAAACTCGTGGTCAAGTACAAACGTCTCAGGAATTCCAACAACAGGGTATTATAATAGGAGCCCCATCACTACGAGCAATTCGTTGGCGTTTCGTGAGGGAACAAAATGGTCGCCAGGGGGCAACATTTCAACATCAAAACAAATGCATAACAAAAGGTGTAGCACATATCATGCATATTTTGTGGGCAAAATTGCCGCCAACGCTGCCCAGACCCAGACCCAGTTCCAGGCAATTGGTATGAAATAACCACCCGCTGTCAGCCCGCCTCAACACCCCCGCCACCGCTCCCCTCACTCCTCTGCTTTGCTCAGCTTCTCTCAACGCCCACTGCCAACAAACCGCAATCAACCTTTGGCAGCGGCTCGCGTTTTTGCTATGCTTGAGGCCAAATATCGATGTAAAGAATTAAAAACATAGGTACACGCATAGCAGAAGGCAGAGAAAGAGAAAGCGAAGGGGGGAGGGGTGGCTGAGTGCTCCTAAACTGCGAGCAGATACAATAAAACATGCAAATATGCGCCCAAGGACATTGCAACAGTAACAACAACAACAGCAACAGACACCGTCAAAACACAACGCACCGAAGAACGCAGGCCGAACATCAAACACACAAACACACATACACCCTCTCACACACATGCATACACGTTGTCCTCTGGTGGCGGCATGACCGCAGGTGTATGTGTGTGCGAGAGAAAGCGGAAGAGAGCGCGGGAGAGAGTGAGAGAGAGCGTGAAAGATACCAAAGGGTACAAAGTTTATTTAGCTTTAGTTGAAATTAAAGGCCTTTGTATATTAAGTAACCACGCGGCGTGCCCCCCTTCCCGCTCCCTATCCCCATCACACACACATACATAAATGCAGTGCGATAACAACACACACACATAGGCAGAGCGAAAGAGAGAGAAGAGCCACACATATGCATACTTACAGTGTTGAAGTTGTACATATAATTTGCCGTTGGGCACTCGGGAAAACCTCTAAACATACCAAAAATGAAATTTATACAACAAAAAAATAAAAATGTTGTATTTCAATGGTGGAAACGGCAAAAAGAAGCCGCAGGACACATGCTGCGTACCTCAAAAACGAGCTGTAAAGTTTTTGGGCGTAGCTCACATGTGAGTGTGTGTCTGCCTGGGTGTGCGTGTGTGGTTTTTAGCTGCTGTGTGTGTCTGGTTGTGAAAATACTTCGGCCGTATTTTGATTTCATCAAAGCTTTTATATATGCACATATGTATGTTTATACGCTTCATATTACTGGACCGGACACATTTGTGCGACAATAAAATATTACATGAAAATGGAAGGCATTAAAAATTGTGGCTAGGAAAACGGAAAGACATAAAAATGCTCGACATCTCTGACTAAGCTCGTAAACTGCACAAATTGTCATTTAAGAAAATAAAAACATATTTGTAATTTGTCTGTTATGCGAGATTTAAAGCTAAGAAAACAACGAATTCACCAGCGACACTGATTTGCACTGCTTGCAAGCAGTTTATTTAACTGCTAGGCTTTGGGGGCATTTCATATGTAATTTAAACACAAATTTCATTTAACTTATAGACTATACAATTCTTAAAAAGTGCCAATTTTAAAACTCTTTTTGGCATATCAAATATTTGTCAGTTTTTTTACATGCCCTGACTTTAAACTCCTACCCCGCACTCAAAAAAAAAGGAGCTGGAATTGCATACAACTGTTATTAACTGCACGTGGACTCATAAATTTCATACACACACACACACACACACATATATATATAAATATGCATATATATATGCATATAAATTTTGCAATTCAGCAATATCCATGCAGATTGGAAAGCAATGTTCAGTTCATGTGACTGTAAAATGTCACTGCAGGAGCATAAAAAATGATGACTTGCTCCGATGTCTGATCCGTTTGGCTGCGCCTTGTCCCAATGGTGACATTTTTATTTTTTAAAAACGCAACTCGAGTATTTATAAAAATGCATGCCAATACAGTACAGATACATATATATATTTAAATGCCGTTACACTGATTGACAGCGTCCCATATCGCAGTGTGGATGAAATGGTTAAAACCAAAGGGTTCACATGTCGTATGAGTAATGTAACGATTACAAATAAAACGTTTTGATGCAGACACAACGGGCATTACATTGCTTTTCGAGTAAAATTGCCCAAATGAAACTTTAGTTCCATTAAAAATATAATATTATTACAAATAAATATATATTTTTAAATTCAATGCAAATAAATTATGCATTTCATTCAAACGATTGTAAAAATGGCTTTTTATAAGTATTATTATAGGAGTAACTGTGAAAAACAGGCATTAGTGTAATGAATAAGCACGTGTTATGTAATCACACTGAGAGCAACGACTAAAGAATACTCTATGAAATTACAAATTGAAGAATAAATCAAATTTGAATTTAAAAAGGTTTCCATAATTAAAAATTGTTTACTTAGTGATGACTTTTCTTACTTTACTTATTAAAGAATTGATTTACAGTCTTGGCTTACCTTAAATTTATCAATTTCCTTAGGTTTTTCCATACTATTTGACATATTGAAGATCCATTTCACTGCAGATCTAATATAAATTATTTGTGTTTACTGCAAATATAAGAAAAGATATAACATTTCAAAATAACTGTCAGTAATTTCGATATTTTCATTCAGTTAATGTTCAAAGAACCTACTGATACTCTACACCTACTCAATATTTAACGAATGCCCTCGAAGTTAGTCATTGAGTGCAAACAAAGCTTAGAATTTGCAGCTATTTCCGCTGGAAATTTTTACACATCGCATGTCTCATGCATTTTTGATACCGTTCTATACAAAAATGTATTTTTGATTTTATTACAACAATATTTCTAATAAATAAATAATTTGTAACGCGCCAATGTGCAACGCACACACACACACACACACACACGGCACACTGAGTGCGAGAAATGTGTGTTCACAGCTCGTTGCATGCATTTCTAATGTTGCAGCAACTGCGATTTGCATATTTTTAGGCGCAGACACTGCCCCTACCCCCCCCTTTGGTGGGCCATGCCAATGCGGTATGTTGATTTTGATTCTATTAAAGTGAGTTTTTAGTATAGCAATAGCCATATAATTTTGTAGTCGCACATTTTGTGCCAGCTAATCTGCATTTAAATGGAATTTTTAATTATTTTCCTAGCAGCCATTCACCGCTATCCTTTGACAATCACTGCGGCCCGGGTGTTTGGCTCTAGCTGGCGGCGGCAAGGAGTAACCAAAGCATCAACCACACTACAAAGTGAACGCTTTGCCGCTCATTCTCCATACCCGCGCTGTCCAATAAAATGCAGTTCGATTATTTATATAAAGCTTCAAAACGCCCGCTGCTAAACGAAACTCGGCACTGGCGCAATTTAAATTGCCAATCAAAATGTGGAACACAACAAGAAAGAATGCATTAAACACGAGACATGGACTGGAGGATACTACGTTAAATGATTGGAAATTACTTAAAGATGCGAGGAAAACAAAGCATAAAAACTCAAGACAATATACAGAAGAATTCATAGTTCACTGCTTCAATTGGTAGACAAATCTTTCTAAGTAGCAGACAGGCAGTCGAAAGTCTGTTATTTATTACAGGGTATGCAAATGTGTCGCTCTGAAGAGGGGCACGGCAGCGGGCTAGCACAGCACCTAACAATTTGCCATCAACGACTAAGCAAATAAGAATATTAATGGTTTTTTCCAGCCATTGCGCAATATTTTGCCATGTTACCTATACCTGAGCGATTTTTCGATTAGAATGAGTCCGAACTCAGTCAACACCCGCACAGCCTCCAAACGTGTGTGTGTGTGGGTGTGTGTATCATGCATAAAATTAATATGGCGACATTTTACAAAATTGCATTGCATTCATGTCACGAGAATACAGCTCATAAAAAAATGTGCTTGTAAAGTTGTAATTAATATGTTAATTAATAGTTAGCCGCAGGCGAAGAAACAAAAAAAACCGTTGCATAATTTTAGGCTGACTTTATTTTTATTATATTTTATATCAGTTTGTCATACCAGTTTTTTTTCGCTTGATTTTTTTTTCGTATTTTAATATTAATTAGTTTTGTCTGCAGCGAACATAATGTAAACACGGCATTTATAAAATTGTTAAAATTAACAAACATGAATTTAAATCAGTTTCAAGCCGCACTGCACTCGATTTAAAACTCGAAAACGTAAATTGATAAAAATGCCAAATGCCGTAAGAATTTCCCTAAGCTGCGCTGAATGGGCTCAAAGCTCAGGTCGAAGGTATTTGTCATGCCGCCGGAAGTGGCTACCCGCACTATAAACATATGGGCAATGGGGAACTTATCGCTTGCCCTTTTCCAGTTTCATCGAGCTGTACATTATTTTGTTTCGCATCGACTGAGCAGCTTTCAACATTCTTGCACGGCTCAGCGGTGGCATGAGCAGCACGAGTAGAAGCCACAGCCACAGCCGCAGCCGCAGCAGCAACAGCAATTGGCCAATGGCGTTTCATATGAAAATTTCGTTGGCTTGGCTTGTTGTTCTTGGCAACGACATGAATGGACCTGAATGTGGTTGAGAATGAAAACGTGGCTTGGTTTGGCTTGGCCAACTCCGTACCAACTGCAAATCTCTACTCGGTCTACAGTTCAACGTGTGCTGCCAACTTTTGAGCCAGTCGTAGTCGTAGCTGCAATAATAACAAGAACAACATCAACATTCAGCTGCTGCTGCTGCTGCTACTA
Organism: Drosophila acutilabella; assembly: GCA_035046005.1. NCBI lineage: Eukaryota > Metazoa > Arthropoda > Insecta > Diptera > Drosophilidae > Drosophila > Drosophila acutilabella. The sequence continues at coordinate 3,952,828 of JAWNOK010000024.1, read as the reverse complement.
CTGCTGCCGTTGCCAACGACGTCGCCGTTGCCATCACACGGAGTACGCACTGGCCACCCGAAGGCTACGAAAACGGAAATTAAAAAGTGGAGAAAGAAAACAGCAGAGGAACCTCTAAACCATTGCCATTTCCGCCGCTACCAAGTCTATTTTACTGGCTGAATGACTAGCTGACTGACTGACTGATAGACTGGCTGATAGACCGACAGACTGACTGACTGACTGACGGACAGACAGTCAGTTGCTTGCAACAAGATACCTGCACATTACAATGATTCCTGCGGCTAAAACTCAAACAAAACTTGCAGTTGTTGCATGTACACCCACGCACACCCCACACACACACACACACACACACTCGTACACTTGCAGACGCATATGAAAACATGATATCATTTGTGCAGCACAGCTTGCAACATCATCGTCAGCTGACGTTGACGTAGCCGTAACCTTCTTCGAGCTGGAGTCCTTGCTTCTTTCTATTGGGTTCTAAGCCTTAATCACAATCTCAGTTTCAGTCGCAGTCACAGTCTTAGTCTAAGCTTGTTATAATGATGTGCTTAGAAATCAAAAGAGTTGTTGTCAAGCAAGTGTTCAATTTCTTTCTTTGTACTTCACAATGAGGGCCAATCAATTTTTTCAACGACATAAATGCGTTCTTTAAGATCATTCAAGAGCTCAAATAGCTAGAAATAAACAGGCTTAAATAGACACAAAGGGTTAAAAAACTGCTATAAATTAGTTGATCATATTTAAACACTTTTAGTTGGCAGATAAAACTGTAAATATAATTTAGAACTGTATTAAAAATTTTGTTGGCTAAATGAAAAGTTATTTCCTTTAAATGTTCACTGCTTTCCTTTGCCAACCTTGACTGCTGCTGTCAATTAAAACACATTCAGCTAGTTATTTGATATCTAAGCTAACAAACTGATAACTGCTTCTAACCAAAATTCACACACGTTGGACGCCACACACATACACACACATATTATGTATGTTTATGGCCAAAAAGAAGTTCATTTGCTGCTACTCTTGGCACACCGCGATGCAAGCTCTCAAGGCAGCTGGAAAAGCAATTACTTTTTCGTTTAAAATTTTCGTACTTCGTAAACATTTAATTTCCAATTTTAATTTGCTTGAATGCATCGGCACATTGGGCACACACACACACATAGAGTCTCAATCGACAACGACACAATGTTCAATATCATTTCGCATTTGGGTAGTTGATATAGAGCTGAACTGAACACTCCCTTGCGCCACCTGCAGCAGGCTCATGTGTCCATAGAGTGGCAAAAGAACTGCTGCTCCTGCACCCTCTTGGACCCACTTGCCGTTTCTCATTTACATTAAATAAATATTGTACAATTGTATTGAGTGGCAGTGCCAAAGGTGGAAGCTATCCAAATGAGCTCCAGCTTCAGTTACAGTTACAGTTACAGCTACAGCACCAAAAAGTCCACTTTTCACATCATCTTACAAAGGAGGCGACTTTGCCTTATACTCCATCACCCCTCCACTCTCCTTCAGCATCCAATCAACCCGACACAGAGTAAATATTCAAAAAAAGAGACCCGTAAAATATAAAGACGATGAAATTGCTTGAAAAATTGCTGCACAATGAATAAAATTGAATCATTTGCAAGCAGCATGAGTAAATTCGTTATGGAAAATGCATGTTGCATGTTGCAAGTTGTATGCAAATGTACAAAACAATATGCGTATGCTGCGTATATTGCAATTTTCTAGCTATCCAAATATTAAACACAATTCCATTGGACTACAACGAAAGAAAAGTCTGTGCAAGTTTTTCCAAATCATTTCACAATTGTCAAAACTTGTAGAAAATTGAAAACTCGCACAACTAAAAATGGAGTCTTAAAATGAATTCCGGCTTGGCCTATATGTTGTTGGCCATGTTTGCTAGCCAATAATTGCATTTATATTTATGCATAAGGTAAGATAAAAATAGTATGCTCAAGTCGAGCATGTTTTTCTCGACTAATAGATTTTCTTTAATAAAAATTTGCATAACGTTTTGTATAGAATTAATTTTTCGCAATGTTTTTGCAGTTGAGCAGACACACACACACACACACAGACACACACATGTGCAAAGATTTAAATGGCTCAGTGAAATCCTGTGACTTGTGACGTGTTATCGTTATCCTGCCAGGCTTCACTGACCCTCCATAGCAGCTGTCTGTGTGTTTATAATTTACTTTACTTTCTGACAAAAGGATTTTAAAACAATTATTTTAATGTTTTTCTCCCACACACACACACACTCGCACACACATTTGTAAAATTGAGTTTTGCATGTTTTAAATGACTTTTGCTTTTTTGACTTTTAAATGTAATTTTTCACTTCATTTCACATTTGGCAATATTATCAGAGCCAAATTCAGAGCCGAATTCTATTAAATAAAATTCATTTCAAATGTAAATAAATAACTAAAGTAAATGAATGAAGCTTTTTGCTTTGGCCTCTTGTTGTTTTTGTTGTTGTTGTGTTTGTGTGTGGAAATAGACACGCATAACAGTAAATATGCAATTTTTAAACAACACATTTTTAACAGTAATTGATAGCACAAATGTAGCGAATTGTATTTTCATTTAATATTTGTGTATTTGTATATCAAACGTTAAATGAAACTCAAATAAATAGTTTTTTCCTCTACATATATATTGTCGTCATAGTCTTTATGCAAATTTGATTTAATGCATCTAAATAATATTTGAATAAGAATTGCAATAAATCATTTTGATTACACATTTATTGCGCTCGAACTGCGATAATTGTTATAATTTTAATCAAATTTTATTTATATAAGCACAAGTTAAAAACATTCTGCAAAAAACAATTGAAATTTGTGTCTCAACTTTAACAAGATGATCTGCCAATGTCTAGGCGTTGATTAATGTCTTGTACTACTTAAATTGGGACTATCTTTAATATATGTATCAACGACTGAGCACTGAATGATAAATGACGTAGTTAATTATGGCATAAAAGTTGCCGTCTGAGCAAAGAAATGGAAAACAAAAACCGAAAAAACTTACAGACGAGACAACTAACAAGAAGAAGGAGAAGTAGAAGAAGAAGAAGTGGGAGAAGAAGAAGCGCAACATCAACATCAAGATGAGCAGCAGTTGGAAAAGTAAGCAAAGTCATTAACATATCGCACCAATGAAAATGCAAATGCAACACAAATGATCCCAGCGAGTGTCCAGTGAATGTCCAGAGTGTCCTGAGTGTCCTGCTAGCCAGCTAGTCCATGCCTGACCGCATGTCCTGGCGTTTGGCTCATTAAAATGCGCTGCCATCTTGCGAAAGTGAAAAATTACCCAGTCCAGAGAGCAAAGAGAAAGATGGAGAGAGCGAGAGAGAGCAAGAAAACAGCAACACTGAAGAAAACAAGCAGTGCAGGCGAGCATAACAGACTGCAACACACCCTGTGTGTGCCTGGAGTTTGCAGTCGTATGAAGTTTATTATCAAAATGAGCTTAATAAACTGATAACACTCGCTGCTAATGGGTATTGCATAGCGCTGCGGGTAGGAACAACAGTGCGAAAGAAAAATGAAAGAAATTTCTGCGGGGCAATGGCGGCCATGGAGCTGGAGCTGGAACGCAAACCTGAATCGGTAGCTGTTAGAATCGGCCTTGGCCATAAAAGGTGTTCGACTGCGTTTCAGTTGTTAAGTGGCTTTCCACCTGGTCTAATGTCCAACGTTAGCTGTCTCCCTCCCACTCTCTAGCTGCTTGTTGTTGTAGCTTTACGCATTGTTAGCACCTCATAAAACTAAGCTCATGAATATTATGAGCTCAACTGGCAAACTGGCAACTGGCAGAGTTTTCAGCTTTGCAACTGTTTGAATTGTAGGGATTCGCATTTGGTCAAGCAAATGCAACGATTGGTGGCATGACTGTTGTTGCCACTGCCAACTCTGTGTTGCCTCTACTGCTTCCTACTGTTTCCATGCTGCAGGTTATTGCCACAGCTTAAGCAGCCTGAGTAAATTTTTCCTTACCACTCCCAACGTGTGCAGATCGTAGTAAATTCGCGATTAAGCGTAATTACAGCCCGTAAAAAAGTCAACAATGAGCCAAGGATGATAGCTGACGTTAAGTTGTGGGTAAAAGGGGCGCGGTTGGGCCAACTTAATTGTCAGTAAGTGTTGCTTAATACTCATTATCTGCTGGCACGCCCACATGTCAGCGCACGCCTCTTGCGCGTCAGACGCACAACCGAAACTTAATTGTTAGCTTGCCAAACTTTTTGGCAACAGCCAACAAGACTCAACTCTCAACGCAGCTCCGAACCGATCCGAGTTGATGCGACTCGGCGTCGCTTTATTAACCCCTTTACTTTTGTTGCTAATTAAAAAACTTTTGGCTAGAAGTAAAAGAAAAAGAAAAGTGGCAGAAAAACTGCCAAAGACATGGAAATTCTCACTCCCCCACAGTCTGGATGTCTTCCCATTTCAAACCCAAACCCATTCTATGCCAGCCTTTCCGTCCAGTTGTTGAAATGCTGTCGTTGTTTACACAAAAGCAATCATACGCCATGTTGTACGCCAAGTTCGTCGCTTCACTGTCAACAATGCGCGTTGGCTTCAAAAGCGAAAAAGATCTCACCCTAAACTGCTCGACATTGTGCTGAAGTTTTATTAATTAGATAAAAGTTCATACCACTCGCATTGTTAATGACGCACCAAACGAGCTGCAAATTTTATTTGCCCACAACAACAAAAGTCACTAAAGTTTCGCGAAACCACACAAAAAACTTTGACATGACTTCAAATAAAATGCTGAAAACAACAAATACAAAAAAATATATTTTAAATGTATAAATAAATATAATCTACAAATGATTTATTAGCCAGAGAATTACACTTATACTTACACTTGCACTCGCTCAAGTCAACCCCTAATTAAGTATACAATTTTTGTGAAAAGAATTCGCTGGCCTGCGGCACTTCCGACCCAAAGGAAAAGGTTAGTTGGTCCACTCATCAAACAATTACACGCCCAAAAATTGGGCTTTAATTGAAATCTAAGTTTAAATTTGAAAAGCGTTTGAACAGTGGCGTTTTAACGACAGGGATTCAATAAAATTGTGTGGGAATCCCTTTTAAAACTACGCCAGCGAAGCTCTAGAAATAAGCGGGCTTGTGTCATAAACAAATATGCCAGAGAATACAATAATTAACCCATTTTTTTCGGCGCGTTCCGGCTAATCAACAAGAAAAGGTAAGTAGAAATACCGGAAACACCTTCAAGAAGAAGCAGCAGCAGCAGCACCACACCAATCAAATTAAAAAGGGACCGGTAGCACATCAAGAAGACATGCTTACCATAGATAAAAACAACAAAAAAAAAGATATAGAAAAAAAAGGAAAAAAAGGAAAGCAAAAGAAAAACTGTTAGCTGTTCATAAAAAACACGAGTTGGCTGTGTGTAGGTGTAGCCAAAGCGGAAGATGAATTTTTAATTTGTGATGTTGCTTCCCGTTTTAATTGTTGTTGACAGACGACTGACTGACAGCGTAATTTACAATCCTTTTTCCGTACTCCTGTTTTGCTGTTTCTGTTCCTGTTCCCGTTTCTGTTTCTGTTTCTGTTTCCCTTAAACCCCCTCAGCTATGCGCGGCTTGAGGGTTGGACGGGGAAACGAAGAGGCATGAAATTTTAATTAAAGAAATTGCGGTTAATCCCGTTAACAGCAAAAAAAAAAAAAGAGAAGAAATTATATTTCAACGAAGATGGAGCAATTGCCTCGGGAAACTGTAATTTCTGTATTCCACAACTCGATCTGTGTGTGTGTGTGTGTACTTTTTGCCAAGTGTTACACTTGCTCTGTGACTCACTGTACCCCTTCCCCCTGCCCTTTATAAAATTTATGTGTCATTTTGATGCCTGACACGTTAAAACATCTTCACATCAAAAGCCCACAGATTTGTATACAGGGCCACAAAATTTGCTTTCATTTGCATGTTGTTAATGGGATTTATTGCCATGGCAAGAACTGCTTCAAATTGGCCAAAAGGCGTAAAGTGGGTGGTGGTAAGGTGCTGTGCGATTTCTTGTGCATATTAGTCAAAGAAAATTTAAGTAATTGCATTTGGTGGCATTTCAACCTCAATTTGCATAGCTCTTAAAGCTTTTTGTGTACCGGAAATTCATTTTCAACTCGTTGACATTGTGTGCGAAATGAAATATTAATTAAAAATTTTGGTTTCCAGGGAACAGCTAACAGGTAAGGAAAGAACGTTGCAGGATGTGAGACAACGTGGCTAAAACCAAGTGCTAAGCTAAGCTGAGCTAAAGAATATCAAAGAGAAAGAACTGTGGAAAACAAGCTGAATGCTATGACACGCAGAAGCTAAAACAGAGCAAAAAAAACTATTTACTCTATGTAAAATGTTTTAAAGAAATGAATTTAAATAAGTTTAAATAAGTGCAATCATAACTTGTAATCGATTCCCTGTAGACGTAGAACTTAAATGCTAAATAAATAGATATATAAACACACTTAAAACATAATTTAAATAAATATATATTTTATAATTAGCATTTTATAAGCAATGGCTGGCTGTTAATCGCCCAGAACGGGCTTGAATGGCCAGCCAATCAAGCTTAAGGACTAGAGCAGTGGATTGGGAAGTGTAGACGGACACGTGTGTCGGACATGTGGACATGGAAAAACATGCTCGGAAAATATATAAGAAATTAACTTAAAAAGTCATTTTTGCAGGCAGACAGCGAGCGAGCTAAAGAAGGCAATAAGAAGAGCACAAAACGACAACGACGAGAAAAAAAAAGGATTAATTGCATAAAGAGTGAAAGAGAGCGAGATAGAGTGGGAGTAGGAGAGAGCGACATAGGGGAAGAGAGGGGAAGAGCTGGTGGAATGACATCATGAACATGAAAACGGCGATGCCAACAGAGCGTATGAAGCACTGAGCACTGAATATCCTGACTTTTCTATAAGCCATTGACTTGCACATCAGCAGCCACATCCGCATCCTTTGCCAGGACAACTCGCACACACACACACACACACACACACACTTGCAGCAGCTGAAGGATGCGCGACTCGCATGTGTGGAGCATTTTTTAATAGTGTTTCGTGTGCCTCTTGGCGTTAATTTATGCCACAAAATCATTTTCTTTTATACTCACAGCCACATGCAAAATAAAAATTAAAACTGAAATATGAAAAAGGCAACTACGAGCACACACACATACATGAGTTGCTTCGCACACACACACACACACACACATACACCCACACACACAACATACATGCAAATTGCGTTGCAGCCGCCGCTGGCGATGAGACGCAGTTTATGTCAAGTGAAAAATGAGTGCGAACTATGACATGAAATATGAGCGCATCCCAAATGCAACCCACTCCCCTCCAAACAAGCCCTCCCCTTACCACCACTAAGCTCTAAGCCACAGCCTTTTCACACACCATTTATTAGTGTGCTTACAAAATGACTTCGTAAAATGTAAATAAAATAAAAAAAAAACAAGCAAGTAGAGATACCCTATGAAATAACAGCACACAGGCAGACTGCACTACAATATACCCTACACATATTTATCATAGTTTAACTATACTTAATAGTTTCTGCCTATTTTACAGGGTATGCGAAACAGCCTCAAATACACATTGCAAATTATAGAAAACGATTAGCTCATACTGCGGGCAAATTTCAAATCGAAACCGAAAACGTAAACAAAAACACATAAATAATTGATGATGTGACTTGAACTGATAAGAGCCCTCATACATACATGCATATACATAACACTAATTACCCATACAATCATAGTTTGTTTTGTTATTTTTTTAAGTTTTACATACTTTTGCTTAGTGCAAATCAAATCGTTTCGCAAAGGTTCAGGTTCAAATCGCAAAAGTTCAGTATTGTCGTCGGAATCCCCTTGATGCTGCACAAGTTATGCAATCTAAGACGCAGTTTCATGTTTTCATTCAATTGAGTTACGCCTAGAACTCTGTGCACTACATATATTTTTATGACAATATTTATATACAAATTTTCCTAAACACATCATGGAAAACAAAACTGTTTCAATGTCCACACAAGGCCACCGTTTCATGTGTCAAAGTCACTTGTCAAGGCCGAGTAAATTAAGGAATTGCATACGACCATGCAGTTTTTATGAGGTCTATAGATAGTGACAGTAATGCACACAGTCTCGAGTGTGCGATTCACTCTCTAAGTGGCTAATCTTTCCAAAACCATCAAGGTTGTTTAGTGTAAACAGCGCGAGAAAGTACTTTTTAAATATCTTAAGCATATTCTTTACCTTAAACTTGAGTAGGATTAACAGATTGTATGTGTAATATAAACTCGTATTAACTTTTAATTCGCAAGAAAACAACTCAAACTGTTTTGGAAGTATGAACAGTCATTACAAAAGCTCACAAGAAATCTGTAGACACAAGTATTCGACTGTAGAGAACCCTGTTTAGTAGCTTTGTAAAATATTTATACACCAGATCGTTTACACATCTGGTAACGAGCCATTTGTTCGCTCACTATAGTTGGCAATATCATTGATCTACTTTAGATGCTGTTTAAAACAGCTGCACTGCTTGCATTTCATTTCATACACTACCAACACATACACTGCTTGTATGCAGACTTTTAAAGCAGTGCAGCGCCCCAAACAAACTTTGACACTAACTTCCACAGAGCACAGTGGCTGCTCCTACCCAAATTCTAAGGCCTTTTTAATGCTTAATGGCTGCCACCTGTCTGGCGTTTCACCTTGGCTCAATTCATTAAACTCGACAGCATTATGTGCGCCCACGTCGTCGAATCCATAGCTATAAATACTGAGAAACACGAAATAAACATTTAAAGTTGAAATATTAGCTGTGAAATCGTGCACAACTATATTGTTATTAAGCAAAGAATGAACAAAAAAATTAAAAACAAACACACAACACGCATATGTGCGTTCTATGTATCTAGAAGATATACAAAACAGCGAGTTCGTGCCGTTTGATGTACGATAAATTTCCGCAAGGACGTTTATTTATATTTTCTCAAAAAAGTTTAGAAATTATAGTTTTATACAAAATACTTGAAATATCATGGAATCTAGTTGATGCCAAGTGGCAAAAGTCTTGTCAGCTTGAACCGATTGCTGAACTTGACATTGAAATCCCAAGCGGAGAGATAGACTCTGCATTAATTATAGTAGAGTTCTTATATTTATTTATAAAGTATGAAATAAGCAGAGATTAATCGAAAGATTGAATTCGGCACTTTGGCCACACACAACTGTACGTCAATGTCGACACGTGACACTCGCAAAGACAAACATCATCAACACCGAGAAGCTTATGATCAGCAGAAGAGAGAGAGAGAGAGGGGAACAAGGGGAAGAGTGTGTCAGCAATTCCAGAGAACGCACTGCTGATAAGCAGCCACTGTTGACCTGGAAGTCAAACTTTTGTGGTTTCCCTCACCGCTCTTCGCTCTCCACTCTCCATTTTGCACTCTACTCTCTCCTGCTTCACAAATACTTACATAACCGTTGGTCAGCGTGTGAGAGACAATATAAATCAGTTCAACATATTTACAGTGCATTTTATTACAGCAGTCGAAATATTACTTGTACAATATATAAGTAAAAGTATAATTAAATAAATAATAAAATGAGCGTGTGTGTGTCTGTGTATGTGTTCGTGTATATGTGTGTGTATCGTCTGCAATAGACAAATGTTCTCATTGGTTATTTGATTATTGTTATTTTCATCATACATCGATTTCACAATTTATATATACTTATATTTTTATATTTGGTTATATATTTTAAGAAAATCATTAGATTATGTGTGTATGTGTGTGTGTTTGGGTGTTTATGTGTATGTATGTAGTGCAATTTAAATCAAAACACAGCACACTTGTCCATTCTCGCAATCGGTACCGGGTCTAAGCAGCCTCTGGTGGCATCGATCCATGCAGGCTCCCAAGTGCTGCGCACACGGCGCTGGTCTAACCGGCACTGGATCAGCGTTACAGTTGGGACGCAGACAAAGTAGGGGTAGGAGAAGACATAGATAGAGAGGGAGGGAGACAGAATGTGTGTTTAGGGAAGACGGAGACGGAGGAGTCGCAGTTCAACACGTTGTTAGTTGGATGGAAACGATATCAAGAACGAAAACAATAAATGAGCACATTAATTAATACCAATCAAACATTAATTAATAGGAAATAATTTGTTTTAGAGAGATAGTGAAAAGTTCTTAGGATTGGGATACAAATTTTGGTTTTACTGTTGAACGGTTTTGTCGCATTTTAAAATCATTTAAAATCACTAATTTCGCAATAAATTTATTTAGAATTTAATACTTACACTCGTAGCAGCATTCGACACCCAAGTGGGAACTGCTGGGACAGAGACCCTTATTGCTGGTGGGTTCTGTGCAATCCTCGCTCTGTACGCACAGACCTCCGACCAAAACACACTGACGATCATTTGGATACACACGCACGTTCTGCAGCACTGTAAGGTAGTAGGTATGTATGTAGGTGTATGGTTTATGGTGTATGGTATCAAATGGTATCATAATATCAATATTCTAGTAATCACTTACTATAGTATTCTGGATTATTATCATTCACTTCGTTTGTCTCGATATCTGCACTGACTAATTGCAGCACTAAGGCGTACACCAGGCACAGGCCAATAAAGTTGCTTTTAATTGACATAACTTTAACTTTCCGTTATTTACTCTTCTTCTTCTATTGATTTCAATGTTTATATAGTACTGCAAAGTCACTTGTCACTGGGCACTGAGCGCAATAGGCACTGGGTGTATAAATAGTAATCCACACGATAGCACGGTTTGTGTAGCACTGAGCAAGACTAATTACGTTCCAGATGCTTTTCAACAAAAAATTTATTCAAATAGAAAGAAAACTAACGATGACAACAGCGGCGGGCGCAACGTTTGTTTTGCACAACTCGACGAACGATCGGCAAATGAGGCAGCGGCCGACAGTTCAGAGAGTCAGACATAAAGACAACACTGACAGTTCAACGCAGCAGCAGAGAGGAGGAGACTGCTCGAGAGAACAGCAGCGTGAGAGAGCGTGTTGGGGTAGGATGAGGAGGGGGAGGCGGAGAGTGCTGAACGCGGGCGCTCAGTTCAATTGAAGAGCGTGAGAGTCATTAATAATATTGGCGCATTTGCACACACAGGAAAAACCAACGACGGACGAACGACAGCGACAAGCAGCGCATAAAAGATCACAGACGGCAAAACACAGTAATTGAGCCACTCTTCACTCCACTCCTCTCCTCTCTTCTCCTCTCCTTTCCTTTACTTCCTCCTACCATTCGTTCACTAAGATCATAATTCATTTGTTGTACTCACGCGCTCTGAAAAGCACGCCAATAACTTAATGAATAGGCCATCAAATTCTTGGATTCAAGTAGTATTTATGTGCATTTTTATTTTGAATAGCAATCGCAAAAGGTGATAGCCAAGCTCGACTAGCAGTTGCCCTGGAATCATTGAAAAGTGCAATAAACTGAGACTGAGAAGTTAGTTAAGATTATCTACTGAGAAGAGTATTGTTGCCCGACTTCTATTTGCACAGCATATGAAGGTCTACTCAGATTAGATATTCCAAGTATCCTCTTTATACTCTCATGCTTACAGGGTATATAAGAACCATTAAAGGCGCCAGTACACAAAATAATCAAGAAGTATTACAGTTGGTCTTTATGATTGACCGCATTTATCGAGGCGTAACGTGATTTAACTGCATTTAAAACACATGATCTGGTTTGCTCTTCCTAACTGTACAAGTGTGTGTGCATATGTGTGTGTGTGAGTAGGTTTGTCTGTGTGTGTACAGTCAAAACAATTTGAATTTCTTATCATTACCGAAAGATGTGATGAATGTATTGTGTGTATGTTTGTTTTTGGCAGTGGGGCTTTTATTTTAAGAACTCTAAGTCAATTTTAGCAAATCAAAAAAGGAAAAGACTCGGAAAATAATGAAAGATCAGTCGCTCTACGAGGAGGGAGTTATAAAGATTATTTTACAGTCATACTATCACTTTTATTAAGCAGTCGTATTTAAATCAAAATATGGGAATTAAATACAAAACAGTAAATTATTTAACTGTCATAACTGAAAATAAACAAGCAATGAGTGATCGATATGACGCTTAGAAAATTCCCCCAACTTATAATAATACAAATAGAGTATTGCACTCTTAACCGATATTACATTGTCACCAAGCGAATAATGTAATTAACGGAAAACATTCTTACAATTCAGTTCAAACAACTGTTGCTGACAGCTGTTTAAAATCTTTAGTTGTTCTACTTAACGTATTATTGTCATTATTTTTAATGTAATGGTTAAGAAAACAATATATGAATAAAGAACATTTTTCATTGTTATTTAAATTTTATGTTTTTAAAACACTTATTGTTTCAATTGGTATTAAAACAAAATTTGTGTACCTTTTAATATAGAATATATGGAAAACTGTATCCAAAATTAGTTTATTAGACTGCTGGTGTGTGTCACGACTAATTAAGCAGAAAAACAAACCAGCGAGTAGAGCACTGCTAGCTCTGGCAGTGTTGCCAACTGTTTGATATTACAAACTGCTTGCTGATGTGCACTGCTTGCACACTGCTTTCAAATTCAAATGATTCATCAGTTGCTTACGAAATATTAAAATAATTTGCATAAGTTAAAGTCTTAAAACCCCCAAAAAAGTGAATCAGCAATTAAAATGCAAAATGAATATTTGATTTAAATTTATTGTTTCACAAAATGCTATATAATATATTCACATATATTCATTCTGCAGCTAGCGCAATTGAGAAGGCAGAAAAATATATATTTTTTATGACAAAATTAAATTAGAAACAAAATATGTAAACATATTTAATTCATCAGTCTTTTTTAAGCATTTCAATTGCCTTTTGACACATAACAATCAAATTAATGGCATTATAAACTTAACAACTACAATTAGAATACAGATTAAAAATACATTTTACACCGTACTAACAAAATTGAACGTTTCGCTATTTTGGCTCAAAGCGACGACATTTTGTTTGGCAACAAGTGCCACGCACAGCAAATATCACAGAGTAGGTTTTTTTTTTGTTAAAATTTACTATAGATGCGATGCGATTCATCACTTGTTCGTCTTCTGTCGCTCATCGATCGTATAGATGCTGGCGGGATCCCCGGAGACAGGTGATGTTGTGTTAGCATCGTCATTTGTTGATTTGTTTTCACTGCTAAACGGTATCACAAAGATGCTCGTCTTGGCCGCATGCTGCATTTTGATAACGGTATCGTAGCTGGGCGGTGCAAATTCACTGTACGATGGTGATGGTGTGGGCGGTGCACGCTGTTGCTCATTGGGCGTGGCAGTCGATTGGCGATTTCGCATATTGCGACAACGGCGATCCGAGCAGGCCATGAGCATAAAGAAGGCGGCCAAGGCCAAAAACGTTGCCACATACCAAACTATGGTAATTACATCCATTGCGGTCTGAGACAACTCGTTGTTTGGCTCAACAACAGCTAAAAGTGAATGAAAAGTAGTTGGTCATTAGTCTTGATTTTTATACAAATATTTAAGGTAAATCTCGAGGGAATCTACTTCAATTTAATTTCTTCCCCTGCAGAGGGAATTACGCATAAGTATAACAAATTGAATATAAACTCTGATAAGTCGGTAGAATCACTATAAATAGCACAATCTAGATTCAAGTCACAGCTACTGTATGCACTTGATTGATAAAGTGCCACAACGCGAACAGATCACATCAAATTTCTGTATCCAAGTGAAAACTGTGTGTCATGGCAGTTTTTTTGTTGATGACGCAAAAGTTGAATTTAACCCACTAAACGCGTCATCACTTATCATGGAACTTGGCCACAAATAGCAGCTAAACACATTTGATTACAACCTGTTTCAGTTAATTTGTTATTGAGCCGCAACTTATGACTGCTAATTATCAATAGAAATGCATACAGCGGATTAAGTGTAGCCTAAGGGAAGCTTTTAATCGTATTTAACAAGAAATTTGTAGGCAGAGGGCTTTTTTATAAAAGGCTTTTTAAATGCAGTTTAAGTAGAAATTTTTATTAATTTTAGTAGGAAATTTGGCTGATTTTAGAATGGAATTTTAAAAACAGTTTTCAATTTCTTCTAGCTAAAAGTTGCTATGACTTTAAAGCGACTTTTCATTCAATAAATTTAAGCAGCAGATTCCAATCACTTCAATGTGTTTAACTTAAGAATATTTTAAAGTTGACTTACTGTTTTTGTAGACAAATATTCTGGTATTATTATCCAATTGATCTCCAAGCACTTCCGGTTCCGTTGTACCGTTAACACCTGTGCGATTGTATTGCAATTGTCGTGTGAGAACGTTCTCCAGTGTTAGCAAATAGGATTGTCCGTCTGTCACGGCCGCGAACGCATTGAATACTAAAAATAAAATACAAAAAAATACAAGTCGTTATTATAATCAAACACTGATAAAAACATGAAAATCACAACAATGTGCTGAGTTTTTAATACCATAGATAAGGTATCAAATATTTGGTCAATACACAGAAAAGACAACTATATAAACATATATATGTAGTTTGGTGAATAATTTGGTTTAATGCCAGGGCGTGTGCAAATTGTCTTGTGTTCTATGTATACCTATATAATTTTGGGTTAGGTCTTCAGTTAAATTAATGCCTATAAATAATTAGGCAATTTGTCGTACTACGATCATAAACATTAATAATTGCTATTCAGCACTCAAGTTGATTTCTAGCGATAAGAAATGGCGTCGTCTAGTCTGTTACCGTTATATTTAGCAGGTGCTTAGCACCCGCTGATCGAGCACGTACTTAACGGTCGTAAAAATAATAACAAAGCTTCACAAAACAATTGAAAACATAAAAATAAATGTATTCCTCGTTGGTTTTTATCTTTTGCCAACTCGAAAGTTCCAAATCCATCAAATTTCGCCATTTATCAATAAGTGTGTGTGAGTTGGGGTGTGTGTAAGTTGAGGTGTGTGTGAGTTGGGCTGTGTGTATGGGTAGATACTCCTTTATCTTTATGGAGGCGGGTATGCGGCACACGGCCCTCAGACTGTCAAACTGCTATGATGTCTGTCAATTTCCTTATTTCTTTTTCATGTTTCATTTGTTTTACTTTTGTTATCAATTTCACAACAACCTGTGGCATATGAAGTAATTGTTGTCCTAGGTTCTAAATGCAACCACTGCGCGAATTCCCATAGTCTGTCTAAGTAACTAACTAGTCATCGTAGTTTATCATAGCTTATCGCACAAAATGACCGCCAGTTAAAGTATAGTTTAAGTGTGTCAAGTAAACTTAAGTGTTAACTTGCACTTGACGGACGTTTACAGAATCTTAACCCTGTCAAGTCATAGATCAAGCTTAAGTACATAGTGGAGAAAAAACTGCAGTACAGGGTATTTAGAAGTCAAGCAAAAAACAAACAACACAGTTTATGTGTGTTTGGGGCACAAAAATGTATCTGAAATTTATTCAAATGAACGTTTTTGTTGTAGAAATGTATGAAAGGGTATCTCAAAGTTCAGCTTTATGCTTAAGCAACTCTGCCCTACCTACCCAACTTAAGCTTTTCTTTTCTTATAGAACCATCTGTCATATCATAAGCTCATAAAACTGACTCCATGGCTAATTATAGACAGCAAAACTGATAAGACAGTGGGAGAATTCAGTGTCTTAATACATGAAAAGCTCATGAAATGAAAAAGAAGACAAACAATAAAGCTGAGTAATTAAATCATTATGAGCAACTAATAGCAAATATCATATAATGTTAGCATTCCTTAAGTAATAAAATCTACTTCAATATTTTCTACGTTTATATCACACTTTACGCTGCTAATGTTGCAACTGTGCAAATTGTGTGCCACATGTGTGTGAGTGTGTGTGACTGCGTGTGTGTGTGTTATCAATGTGTGTGTGTGTGTTTTGTCTGGCAGACAACAGTTGGACACGTGTTAACAGTCATAAGGTCACTGCACGGCTATTCAAATTCACACAATAAATTTATATTTTTTTTTTGCTTTCTAACGTACTGAATTTGCCGGTCACGTGCCGTATACGCGATATAAGCAAAGTGTGTCGTTTGTTTCAAGTGTCTCTGCGTAATTTCCAACAGCTTTGAACTGATTACGGCTCGAGTCCATTGCCTTTGTCAACTGAAATTAGCATAAGTACTTGGCCCATTAGCAGATTAAAACCGAGTACCGTTTTTCAAGCCTTAAATCAAGTCGCGTCTCTTACCAACTTTAAGTTTTAGTTCAATTGAATCTACTAGTTTTATTAGCTGCTAGATTTATAAAGATCACATGTCTCCCGGTCTGTTTATCTTTATAAACTTGTTTACGACTCTGATAAGCTGTTAAAACAGCCTCCTAATGACAGCTGCTATTTAACTTAAGTTAATAAACCACTAAATACTAATATAGTCGAACTTTCTTATCGGTTCATTCACAAATCATGTTTCGTCACAAAACACCAAATTTTGGCTAGCTCATAAATTATCACTGATATGAACTTGGCCAAAAAGTTAATGACTCCTTAATGGATTAGACACAAAATGTGTTATATTATATAGACTTTATGACAGGCCGACTTTGTACCTGCAAAATTACAAATTACTCAAATTACGCAGTTTTTATTAATACTACATGATATTTTAGCCGATACGGAATACACTAACAATAATTTAAGATCATTTTGACCTTTAGCCAGTGATAAATGCCACGGAAATCTCTCAGGAATGTTTTTTATTTTCTATGTGAATTATTTAAATCAAGTACAAGCATTAATCACTTTAAGTTTCATTAATTAACAACAATGAAGCTGACCGCCTAATAAACAATAAGGTTTCAATTTGTTTGGTAGAAGGTTTCATCCGTTTACTTATACATTGTCTCAAATCTATTTTAGATAAATTATTAAAAAATTTCTTACCTGCTATAAGTAACAGCATTTTATGGCCTGCTATATCTCCTCTGACTTTTGGCATTTTTCGCATTGTAAAATGTATTTCTGTTTTTATATTTTTAGTTATAGTTTTTTGTTTATTTATGATTTACACAAATTGAATTTGATTGTATTACCGCAGCGATATTTTCTTAAATAAACTGACGTATTTCCGCGTTTGCTTTCAAACAAATAATCCACAATTGACAGCACAATTAATAGTGAAATATGCCAATAAATATATATACACGTATGTATATTATATAAATCGTTGACTTTCAATTCAATTTATTATAAATTGATATCGTACGCGTATACAACTATTCTAATATTATGGGCAGTAGTACGACTATCCAATAACTGTATGCACTGCTGATATCACTTCCAAGTTCACTGCCACAGAGCGCGCTGCAGAAACCGCGAATTGATCTCTCTAGTTCAAGTTTGTATCGTCGACTGAGCGCAGCTCTTAGCTCGCAGTGTGGTAGAGCCAGCATTTGGCTCTGTCCCAGTCTCTGCTGCAGTCGCTGTCGCAGCTGTTGTCTCTCTATCCCCCCACACGCTGTGTCTCCTTTCGCTCTTTGCTCTACGTAAGCATGATTCACACACGCACACACACACACAAGAGCGCGTGCTCTCCCGCTTGAATACAACCGGTTGACTGTCGATCGCGAGCTTTAACTTATTTCATTGCGCTAGGCAACAAAAACATATGTTTGTTTGTATGTATGTATGTGCGCAGAGTAATTTCAACAGTAGATGCTTTTACTTAGCGTAGCGTGGCTAATTGCAGGCGCCGTTGTTTTTTTTATTGTACGCCCAAATTTAAGCACAACTACAACTGCAGCAAATGTCGCTGCCGGCAAACCAAAAGCAACTGCAGAGCAGGCAGACCCAAAGAGCACATTACTCTGTGCTGCGCTGCTCTGCGCTGCTCTGCTCTGCTCTGCACAAACACGCACACACGTACGCACTTACACTAACCCATGCAAATGTATTTACATTGTAAGGTGGAAAGACATGCATGTTTGTGCGTATATGTGTACAGAGTACAGTGTACACACTTATATACGGTACATTTACATTGCTTTTGCTGTGCCGTTAATTTGTGTTCATTTCTTGATATCTGCTTTTAAAAATAAAACGCAGCCGAAATTGTCTCGATAGCATTTTGACTTTGTGTCGCGTCGGCTTTACAATTGTTAAAGGGCATTTTTACGAGGCGTGGCCCTAAAACCTTATTGACTTGACTTGAGTTGAGTTGACTTTCTTACACGCCCACAGACACGCTAATTATTAAACAAACAGGCATAAAAGCCATTTGTAAGCCAACGACCACTAAATACTCTTGCCCCAAATAATTGTCTACAAATAAATTATTCACGTAAACTCAATTAAAATAAAGAGTTTGTTGAACTGTTAACAGTTGTTATATACATTTGTTGAATAATACTCACATATATTATAAATGACAATTTTCTTGCTAAGCAACAATTGAAAGTTGGTAAAGTTTTGCCTGAGGTAATGCTTTAAGCCATGGCTAGAGTATGGGCGATCACTTAATGGCCAAGCGAATTTCATCAAATTGTAAACGTTTCGCATCACTCGGATACGCGAACGACACTTTTGTTTGCTGTCTGATTGTCATTTATCAGTTTTGAAAAATTATAGCCTGGGACCAGGTATAATATAGGCGAATTTTAATTAGCGTAGACAAGAAATGGCGTTCTTGTCGTCTAGATTAGGGCTCCCGGTGCGTATAAGTAATCTGTGTACACACAGGCACAAGATTACCGATTATAGCAGATAGTAACGATGATCAGGGCAGACAGTAAATTTATTAATTTAGAAGAAAACCCTGAACTATGGCGTACATTGACTTTCCACGGTTTATTCAACAAATTGATTTATTTGTACTTAATTATAACAATTGATTTGCTTCGTTTTGAACCTTGTCAAGGTAGCGCACAAACAAGTTAAGACATTTTTTAGCTACCGTCTGGCATTGGCATTGAATACTACTTTCAAATCGTTTCTCATGGGTTCAAGTTTAATTCAAATGTTTAAAAGAATTTTCAAGTAGTTTTTTAGTGCTTCAACTAATTGGAACTACTTAAACTTTCCAACAAATGGAAACTGGTTTTTCTTCTTTCAATTGCTTCACCAATTGCTGAATCATCTGGCTGCGGGACTGTGTCACCATATGATGAAACCAGCTTAAGGCTGTTTAAGTTGGCCAACAAAAAAAGTTACTTATAAATTGAAATTGTGCTTCACACTCATCCCCATTCGCTCCCCTTTTAGCCACCTACACACAGTCAATTGAGTTTTAACATTGAGTTGGTTTATTTATATATGTAAAATACGTATTAGGTGAGTATGTTTATGAGACAAATTGACCGCTAGTGTTGAATGTTAATTTGAGTGTTTGCAGTTACATATTTCGAGTATTTACTTTAGCCGAGCTTACAAAAAACCATTTCGCATTAACAATTGACAAGCTTAATTGTTAAATTCTATACACTACATAGTTTTTTGTTTTGATTTTGTTTTGTCTTTTTCCGTTTTCCTGTTGTACAAAAGCGTTTTATGTTTGTTTTTTAGATAAATATAATACAGGTACAGCTAGATGAAATGCCGCTAGATTTGTGGATCTAATACAGATTTGTGATTATTATAATACATATTACAATTAGTTAATCGGTATCTCTCTGTTTAATTTGCGCTAACTAGTTTTTATAATACTTTATAGCTTATATATCTTTTTAATTGATACAATTTCATTTCTAATTGCTTGAGATTTCATTAGTGTGTTGAGATTTTACATTGTTGAGGTTTCTGTTGAACACTACAAACATTTTGAGTACAAAAGCAATATATAATATATAAAAACATAAACTACATATATACATGAAATTAGTAAAGTAAATTAAAAAATAAAAGGGGAGAATCTCGTAGTTACGACATAATACATTGATGTAGCATAGTTGTACTTGATTTGTTCGAATTTGAACACATTTGCGATAGTCTTACTTTAAAACAATAATCTTATAACCTGCCATCTAATACTAAATACTAAACGAATGTTGGAAAAATGTTTTCAGTCCTAATGCTACAATAAATGTGCATATTTACAATGTCTTTTCTTGTCTTTCTTGTGTTTAGTTCATCTTTCTTCTATCTTCTTTTCGCTAGTTTGTTCATTGTTCTACTTACGTTGCAATTAAGCAATTATTTAATTACCTAACGCAGTAGTTAATCTCGTAGTTAGTAAATTTGGAATTGCTACAACAATTTTGAGGCTAGAAATGTGCTGAGTTTTGGCGCCAACAATATTTGGTTCGATCTGGCACAAAACGGGACAATACTAAATTCGATTACTCTCGCTGGACAGCCCTTATCTGTCGGGGAAGAGTGATTCATAGCTTGGTGGCAAGTCTTTGGGTGTCGCTGGTTCCTGCTGCTGCTGAAGTTCCTGCGAATTCGGCGACATATCGTGTGTCAGCACGCCATCGAATGACTGAGCTGTGGGTAACTCAATAGTTGGCACGTCGGTCTAGAAAATCGAAACGTTTCAATCTTCAAATGTTTAGCAAAGCACATAATTATTTCTACATACCCGAGCACGTCGCTGATTGAAGCGTGCGGCAGAAGCTTCATGAGCATGTTGTTGAACAGTGATACAATTCCAGTATTTCCAACAGATCCAAACACAGAAACCGACACCGAGCATTGTAAATATTAGGGATGTTATCGCTGATATGGCCACATTGGTTGTATCCATTTCATCGGTTGTGATCGCGTCATGAAAGCAGGTGCCCTCATCGCGGCACGGATACAAGCAATTGGTGATATTGTCACGGACAAAATGACGCGATATACAGGAGTATTGATCCGTGGGTTTGCATAAAAAGTCACCAGCAAATTGGCATTCCGAGTGAGCCGTTAATACCATGCGCAACTCCAAGGGTTCCTCGAATATATGGCGTCCCTTGTCGATAAATATATGCACATGCACGTCCCTGTCGCGCTCGTCGAAGATCAAGCGTCCGGCTGGACCATCTATGGAGATGTCACTACAGATACGTTCGCTGGGTGAACGATTCCCACTGGTAAACTGTATGTAGTCGATGCATTCCTTGGTCACCGGATCACTGCGAAACTTCAGGCGCGTTATAACGGTATATATGCCTCGAGGTGGACGTTCATTGGTCTGCACACGAAACTGACAGTCGTATTTGATTTTGTTCAACGAGTGCGTACCAATTGGCAGCGTCACGTTCCAGGTTTGGGTTATAATCGCGGCCGAGTCATGATCTTCGGTGAGCCTTAGCGTTGGATCGCCTCGAAATGGCTTGGCCAGTGTGTAAATCAGTTTATCCGAACACAAATTATCTTGTAGGCGCACAATTTTATAGGCAAGAGTTGTCGTAGGCACATAGAACGCAATTGCAAGCGTCAATTTGAGCAGGGACCAAAGGCAGGGTTTCCTCATTTTGTAAAAGGCACGTCCTGCGTGCGAGATGTTTGTAATGCACAATGGCCTGCGTGCGTGCTACTTGTGCGCGATTTTCACTGGAGACATGCACGTTCTTTCCCCGTTAATTAGTAACTTAAAAAATATTTGAAGAACTTTTGTTGTTTTGCATTTCTGCCAGGGATGGCAAGTACCAAGGCTAGAAGGGGCTGCAACACTGCTCAATTTTAATTCTATCGAAAATTGTTCATCGATATCATTACCAGTAAGTCATCATTAAAATTGTCGATATTCAGAATCGAAAAGTATAACGTTTTAAAAGTTCGTAGCTTAAACGATCAACTATTTTTTACAAAAGGAAATATATTTGGTTTAACAAAATCAGTAATAGTCCACATTTAGAGGATTTAATAGACTATTATTGATTAAAATCGAAAAGAGCTCAGTTGTTGACTATTCAGTTTAAATGAACTGTAATCCAATCAAAGCACCTCTGATTGAACAAAATATTGTCACGGTCACCTTTATTTATATACAAATCCACCGGTTTCACGGAAGTAAAAGAAATGACAAAGTGCATAATTGTTATTATGTTGTTTCATAATGTTATATGTTTTAAAAACAGACGAAAAGCAATAATGTATTTCGATGTGGGTTTGTTAGTTTGTAATGAATGGAAATTATATTTACTGTTGCCTGCTTTGAAGTCACAACTACTTCTTCGAATCTCAAAACTTATACCGATGTATCGCGACTATGAAAAGTATCGATGCATCGATACTGGAATCGATTCTAGTTCCAGCTCTATTGTATGTTACTGCCTCCAATTGCAATACTCACCGCACACCGGGAATCTCTTCCACTTTTAAATATTTTGGGACGCAAGCGAAACGCTGGAAGGTATGCAAGCCGTTATACGCAACACAGCCGTCAATCACCTATTCCTGATGTAACGCTTTTATATCGCTCAAAAACCTGTTGCTGCTTTTTTATAATATGCCTAATATTTGGCCGCTGCCGTCTTATAAAAATCCTGCTGAGCTATTTCTAGTCAACCTCAACGTTTGCTAATTGCTGCGACCCGATCAGTTTAATAAGTGATGGCAACATCGGACTTTGTACTTGGCGGTCTGGCCTCTGTGGGCGCCACATTTTTTACAAATCCTATAGAGGTCATTAAGACGCGCATACAGTTGCAGGGAGAACTGGCGGCAAGAGGATCTTACGTTAAACCCTACAAAGGCATACTCCATGCATTCATCACAGTCGCCAAGAACGATGGAATGCTGGGACTGCAAAAGGGTTTGGTGCCAGCCCTCTACTTTCAGTTTATCATCAACTCCTTCAGGTAAATAAAAACAATTCGCACTTGTATCTTTTGCTGTATTCACGTGATTTGTAATCAACAGGTTAAGCATTTACACCACAGCAGTGGATAGACATTGGATGCACACAAAGAATGGTGAAATATCTTTTGGACTGGGTCTGATGTGGGGCGCCATTGGAGGAGTTGTAGGATCTTATGCTTCTAGTCCATTTTTCATGGTAAGTGCCATGGCGAGACTATTACATAAAGCAGACAATATAAACAACTTATCTATACGCGCCATTTGACAAATATCATTCGTCATGTGGTGCTAATTTAAATGTCTGAGCAAATCATACAATGATTCCGGCTTAGATAAGGGCAATACTTACACTGGGTTCTTGAGTGATAACACTTGTTAAATATGTTGCTAAAAAATCATCTCTTTCTAATTTAGATTAAAACACAATTACAATCGCAAGCTGTAAACCAGATAGCTGTTGGCTATCAACATGCTCACACTTCGTTCCGAAGTGCTATGAAGGAGATCTATAGGAAGGGCGGCATCACTGGACTCTGGCGTGGTTCCCTCGCAGCATTGCCCCGAGCTGCTGTGGGTTCTGGTGCTCAGATTGCCACATTTGGCAAGACAAAGTCAATGTTGATACAGTACGATCTGGTGACGAAACCCACTTACAACTCCTTTTGTGCCGGTTTAATTGCCGGTTCGTTAATGTCGGTGGCTATAACGCCTCCGGATGTTATTAGTACGCGTCTGTACAATCAAGGGCTGGATGCACAGGGTCGTGGACTTTATTATAATGGCTGGATAGATTGTTTCTTAAAGATATTGAAAACCGAAGGCATACACGGTATGTATAAAGGTTTTTGGGCGAATTATCTACGAATCGCGCCTCACTCAACTTTAGTTTTGATGTTTTTCGACGAACTGATTGCAGTTCGCGAAAAGTATGATATTCACTTCTAGTTTTAGTACCAAGCTAGTCTTTGTTTAACGTCAAGTACAAACTTGTATAAAAACTGTTAAGTTGTTTACCAAAGTACCTTAAGTTTTTGTTTCAAACTCCTCCAAACTAGTGCAAACCTGAGGCTGTCCGAGTAGTTCATTGGCAGCTAACAAAAATGTGCCTTTAGTAATAATATTAGTATACCCTTAGTTAGATACTTTAACTGTGCAATATTTCATGAAATAAAATTCGTTATTTTTGTTAATATATTTTATTTATTTTTTTATATATAAATTCTCATAACAGCCAATTTGTATTAATTTGAATTTGCGCGACTTGAAGTTGGATGCGAACGCAAATCGACTCGCTGTGGAGGTTAACCGATAGCAATCACAATTACTTGAAAATCGTTAATCGAAAAGTTGAAACGCTGATGAAACTAGTCGGCGACGCATAGTTAATCAATTACTTGCTGAAATTAACAGTTAAAAATGACCGCCCAATTAGCTCAGGTAACGCAGTGGTTTGATAACTACAAAGAGACCGTCAACAAATCGCTGCACGACCCTGCCAAGCCATGGACAAAAGCCTTTGATCTCGTGGAGCAGCGCTCCGGCGTCGATAGATCGAAGATATTCTTTGGTGAGTCTAAAGCGTTCAACCAACCTTAATGTCCTTCAAACGCGTACAGGACTCAGCCTTGCCGCACCTTTATAATAAAACGAAGTCCTATCTACATAATACGTGGATAGAAGCAGGGTGACTAAGTGGAAATTTGTCGTTTAAAAATAGCAACACCGCAGCTTGCTATACATTCTTTTGGTTACGGAGGCCAACAAGTCATGCGGGCGCCAAATTAGGTGATTATTCGCCAGCTTAATAATTGTACAATCTAAGTAAAATAGGCAAGTGCTCGGTTAACTTTATGCAGCTGAAACACAGCGTTTCACACAAGCATACAATGTTCACACATTCACATACACACACATGAGTGTCCATGCTGAATTCGCATGTGTAGATGAATTCTCTTTTCATATTCAAGTATTTTTCTTTTGTTTACTTCACATACAACAGCATTTAGAGTACTTTCAGTGCAAATTCGCAGTCATCTTTCGTTTGTTGGTCGAGCAAAATAACTAGTTACATTAATTATTAATTGAAAATTGTACTAAAGTCAAGCTCAGCCTCGACTTTGGCCGGGTTCACTGTGTTCGTGGCAGTTTTGCACACGTGTATAAACATATAGACGTGGAACCAGGTGTGCATGTCTATCTCTGTCAGTGTGTGTGTGTGTGTGTGTATATGAGTGTCCCAAAGTAATTTGGGATTAAAGCCTTTAATGTGGCTTTGGGATTACATTATGGAAATAAAACAACGTCAGGCGTCGCGTCGTAATGTCAGAGTGCCCGTTGTCTATATTGGCACAGGTGAGTGCTTGTTTTCCACTGTCTGTAAGAGCCAGCAAATGTGTTTGTGTGTGTAAGCATTCCACCGCCCTGCGGCACTTGTGTTTCTTCTTTCGACACCTTTCTACGCAGACAGTACGTTGGAAAAGTACTGACACACATTCACGAACTTGGTTAGTTTTTAAAGTTATACCACTTTAAAAGCAAACTTCTGTTTTAATAATTACATGACTCACTGTCTAACAAAAATTTATATAATAACTATGAACTAATGAACTTGATAACGTGACGTCACTAGAGATAATAGTCGCCGATAAATAAATTATTCACGCAAACAAAATTGATTTAATACACAGTATACGCTATAAGTATCTTACCCAAGACTGTCTGCTCTCGCTAACGTGTAATACAACACTGGTGACTGTCCGTTTGGTGTCTTGTGGTCTGGGACCCAGAACCGATGATCATACGTAGTGCATTTAATGTAATTTATAGGCGATATGCGTGTGTCCCGATATGACAAGAGCTAAAAGGTTAATAATAGCACAATAGATGCACAAGGGGCAGATGTGTGCAGACCTCTGCAATCTGTTTGCAAAGAGATTTGCGAAAAGGGCAATCGCATTTGATTTATCCTACATACAACACGCTAAATAGATATCTCAGCTCATGGCGTTCGAAGCATTGGAAGCAAAACTTATTGAGATTTTCAATGATAATCCCATTGTTCGTTATGGTTAGATTGGAGTTCTTTAAACTATGTGGAGTTATTAATTAATCGCAATTGGTTATCTTTTTAGGTGCCGCTGGATTCTGTGCCCTGTATCTGATTTTCGGCTATGGCGCTCAGCTGTTGTGCAACATTATTGGTGTACTGTATCCGGCGTATGTTTCGATTCATGCCATCGAGTCGAGCACCAAACAGGATGACACCAAATGGCTAACTTACTGGGTCACCTTTGGCATTTTCACCGTCATCGAGTTCTTCTCCCATGTGCTCACCCATGTCATACCCTTCTACTGGCTGCTAAAGGTAAGTCACCTATATTAAACTTATCAAGCCCTAATTATTAAACTCTTCTGCTTCTGTTTTTCAGTGCGCTTTCCTCATTTGGTGCATGTTGCCCATGGAAAACAATGGATCCGTTATTATCTATAACAAACTACTGCGACCATATTTCCTAAAACATCATTCATGTAAGTCTATCAGATAACAATTTCCGTTGACAATTTTGAATGTTAAACAAAAACACTTTTAGCTGTGGACAAAATCCTCGATGATGGCATGAGGAAGGCCGGAAATGTGCTGTATAAGAACGAATAAAAGATGTTTTTAAATAAATACAAAACACACACAAAGTCACTTCCTTGGGCATTTGAAGCTTCCGCATCGCGAGCAAGGAGAAATATCGTCACTCTAATCAATCTCTTTGGTCACCACCTAAGTCTATCACTTTTAAATTTGTACTTGATTGTTGTTAAGGCACACGCCGAATGGTTTTCAAAACTCCTCATTTGATTATACACATTGAAGTGTGTTTTTTTTCGTTTGTGAAATCTCGGCTTGTTACACATAAATTTTAAAAACAATGACTACTTTTATTTTTGTTTAACAACATAGGTAAACTGCATACTACGCCGTTTCGGCAGCTTTCGTCGGAGCTTCAGCTTCTGCTGCTGCGGCCGCTTTGCGATTGCGCCAGGCGGTCATGTAGGTGCGCGGGTGTACGGGAAGTAGTCCTGAGATGCCAAGCAATTCAGCTGCCGGTTCAGACATGTGTGCGCCCTTTCCTAGCCAGAAACGAATGCGCTCGGTGTTAAGGGCCACAAGGCGTTCATTGCTCTCATTCGGCAAGGGGTCGTAAGAGCCTACCTGTTCAATCACAGGTTGATGCTGATTTTTACGACGCTGTAATGTTAATTTTTTAGAATTAGTGTTTAATTTGTTAGCAATTATGTGCGCACCTCCATAACAACAATGTGATAGAATGGTCGGTTCGCACAGCCATGGCGAACGAATCGTATTATTTTGGCTGAGTTCTTGTAAAAGCGGCCAATGCCACTAGCCGGCGATAAAGACATATTCAAGTTTATTTCAGATTTTTACTTTAAAGAAAATGTGTTATGAAAACAGACTGCGGCTGCTATCGATAGCACATCGACAGCACAGTGTTGAAAAACGCACAATAAAAGTGCCGCCCTTTAATTTTTAAAACAATGTGGTAATGCATCTCTGGGTTTTGAACAACATGTGTATACACTGGTCACACACAAAATGGCGTCAGCAGTCGAACACGAACACTAAGGAATTTTTCAGTGGTGTCTGTGTCTGTGAATTTATATTGGGGGTAAAAAAAACTGTGTGCGTTATTTTGTTTATAAATTTAATTGCAAATACGGCACATTAATACACAGCGCGTACACACACCTACACATACCAATTCAAAAGTGCGCTTATCAATGAATTGAATTTGAGGCAGCAGCAGCTAGCAGAAGCACGCCAACGCCAACGAAGTGAATTTTTCGAGGGAACGGAAAAAAATGGCGCCCGCCTTAGCCACAGAAGCAAGTTGACTTTCTTTTCGGTGTGTGTAGTTCGTCGCCGTACTCGTCGCTCGTTTTCGTCGCATATTTGTCGCGACTCGCGATCAAAAAAGTGAAAAATAAAGAATTATTGAAAAAGTACATCTTAACGCGACGTTGACGAATTGAAGGAGGCTAGTATTTTGTACGTGATTTTGTATAAATACATACATATACATATAATACAAATACAAGCAACAGAAAAGTGCAATTACATTTGCGTTTGGAAATTTTGCGCTTTTTTCTCTTTCGCCTCCCCCTTTTTCTGCTTTGCTTCATTATAATGTGCGCTGCACAGAGCAATCCGCCCTTCGGCTACGCTTGGAGTTTTGCAGACAACGGCAACCGTGCCGCAGAATCAGTTTTGGAGATATCGCCAAATATTAACTACACTGTCGGTGGGGAATCGGTAAGTGGAGTCTCAATTTGTATGTATACATAGAATTTCCTTCGTTGCATATTATCAATTCTTTTTCGTATTTCTTTTTCATAATTTTTTTTATATCGAGTGCTTTTGCAAACTGCAAGCTGCTTTACTAAATAGCCAATCGACCCAACGGGCCAGCTAGCCAACCTACCCCCCTGCCACCCACGTAATAATGTTGCTGTTGCTTTCCTACAGCGAATCGTGTTGTGTCGCCTTCCCTTTTCCACCCAACGTTGTCGTTGCCCTAACAACAGCGCCACATACACACAAGCACACCAATTAGAGATGGGTGAATGACGTGGTCGTGTTTGCACTAACCACAAATATTAAACAGTCGCCTTTATATTCATAAAACTGTGTACATTGAACTCATTCGAAAATCAAAATTTTAAACTGTCATTTAAAAAAAAATTGATTTTGAACTGCAAAACTTACTTATAAATAATTTTAATGAAGGCGATATATTGGCCGATTAAATTCATGTCACGTTGCCATCTCTAATACAGATACAGCTACGTCGTATGTTCGCTCGCACACTCGTTGGTTTTCAGCGCTGTGTATGTATAAGTGCATTGGACATATATATGTGTATGTACGTACGCAGAGTTGCGCGCGTGTATGTATACACGTACGATATACATACATACGTGGAAGCGCAAATACAAGAAAAAAGCAGCTACATATACTTTTATGTAACTGCGTTGGTCATGCGAATGCGAGCGAGTATTAGAATTCTTTTACCATACATTTATACGAAATTTTTTCGTTTCCATTTCATTCGTAAACATTCATAATTTGGTATTTGTAAAAAGTATGCGTACGTATTGTACATACATATGTTAGTATTTACCAACATATGCATGTAGAGTTGTGTGTATGCAAACAAACAAAATACGCACGTTGTGTTGCACATGCGGTGGCAGCTGATTGCAACAAATACCCCGCTCTCAAGATAAAAGCAGTTTAAATATAATTCAATTATTTAAGGTGTGCTAGGTGGCATTTTTAGCAGTTTGTGGTTGGCAAAAGCAATCGAATATAATCGATAAATAAATTGATAATTTCTTATTAATCTAATTTAAAGTACAATTATTAAATATTGGTTTTTTTATATTGCGTTTATGTTCATTTTGTGCGTACATTTTGTTTTTGTACAACAACTTTGTTATACAATTGGCAGTATATTTTTTTGCTTTGGCATGAGAGTGCAACCCTGTTTCGCTGCGTTTTCTGCCTGCCTCTTTGCGCACGATTGTGAATACACACACATACACATGCAGATAATGTTTCGTTGTGTTTGAATTCGCCGCATGCGCTGGCAACCATTTTGTGTGCATGTGTGCGTCAGTCGTCAATTCGCCATTCGTTGAATGTATTCAACACTAACACACTCTCATGGCACGCACACCAAAAGCGAGGCTCTCTCTCACGCACGCATACACGCCCAGTTGGCACACTTGTATGCGTGGGGTGCGTGCGTGTGTTTTGATTACACTTGCTTACGTTTTGGCGCTCAACAAACTGTCAAAAGTCCAATTGCACAGACCCGAGCGCAGTGAAAAAGCGCGCGCTTTACTGCTGTCGTTAGTATGGTCTTCTTCTTGTTCTTCTACTACTGTTGCTGCTGCTGCCTCCACCTCCGCCGCTGCTGCTGTTGCTGCTTCTTGCTTCCCTTTCATTCTCATTTGGCATTGTGTGTTATTATCAACTGTTGCCGCGCCGCTGCGCAGGTGTAGTAGCGTGTTAACAAGGCAAAATGAACAACAAAAACAACAAACCACAACATAAAATTCAATACTATGAACCAATTTGCAGTCGTGACTGTACTTTTGTACTAATATTTAGCGATAGTATTAGATTAATAAACCTAACCAACAAAATATATATAATTATATCGGATTAAACAAATTTGTATGCAACGATGGATCAGTGTTTTAGCAACGCTGAAATTAATTGCATTTGCATTTCCTGTAATCTGTTCGGTTTTTGGGGACAAATCAATCAAACAATCAATCAATGAAACAACCAACAACTAACAACAGACATGAACAAACAAACAACAAGCAAGAAAATCAAGTAAAATATGCTATCAATTTAACATCATCATCATCATTTGTGGAGTTTGTTCATTCCTTCATACATATGTGTATGTATAATCACGTACATACCATGCGTATGTAGTGCAGCTGAGTTTTACTGATAACAAAAACAAAAAAACAAAACCAAAGAAAAAGAAAAAAACAAAAAACAATGTGTACACACCTATTTTAGATGCCCTATTTGTTATCCACGGATGGATCATTGGCCGTACAAAAGGATGTTAAAGGTGCACTCGCTGCTGCCAGCAATAAGAACAATGTCGTCCGTCGTATGTTCGTGGTGAATGACTCCTCATTTGCGCCCGGAACACAAAGGTGCGTTTTCAAAGAACAAAATAAAATAAAAATGACAAATCAAGTAAAAAAATAAAAAAAAACGAAATCAAATCAACAAAAAAAATATAAAAATTTGAAATCCCACACAAGTCAAAACGCTTTAACTAAGCCTCGTTTTTTTCCCGTCTGCTTCGATGCTCTCTTCTCTTTCTCTTTCTCTCTCTCTTTCTATCTCTATCCATCCACAGAGTAATAACCACAGGCGCCGCATCGACGGTGGTCAAAAAGCAGGACTCTGGTCAACAGGTGTTGAGCATAAATTCGCTCGATAAGAACTGTAAGTGGTCGCTAAAATCAGTTAATGAAAAATCAAATCAGTTTTGAGAAATCAAATTATATTCGTGTTGCACGCGTTGTTGATGTGTTGTAATCGATTTGTTCGATTGTTCAGTGGGTTTTTTTTTAAATCGCTAATCGATTGTTTCACTCTACTCTTTCTCTTTCTTACTGACTCGCTACTTTCCGCTCGCTCGCTGTTATCCCCATCGAATTTACCGTAATATCCCCTTTCTCCGTTTTTCAAACTGTGTTCGCTGTATTTGGCTATTGTAATTGCTATCACGCATTGCCACCAAACTCACCAATCCACCCACTCAATCACTCACCTCCCCAACCCACCCCACCACACTGCTCCCTCCACTTACTCATTCACTTACTGAAATCATTTACACGGCGGCGGGCGGCGGGCTGTGGCGCATATAGATCTATTAGTCGATCCAGCGACAGCGGCAGCAGCTGCGGCTGCAGCAGCAGGTGGTGATCCAGCTTCTGCTGCACATCATCATACATTAACAAATGGCAGCATTGTTGACGCCAAAACTGGACAAACTGTATTGACATCGAGTGCCGCAGCGGCAAAGTCGCATTTTAGCTCAATTGGTGCACTGCATCTAACGCAAGAGGAGTGCAATGAGATCTTAATCAAGCGCGCTATTGCAGCCGGCCACGGCCACCATCAGACGCACACACTCACTGCTGGCGACGGATCGCACCACCACCACCATCATTCGACGGCGCCAGGCGCGACACCAAGTAAGCATCTCAAATCTGTGTTGTGTTCGATTATCTCCTCCTTTTCCTCCTACTCTCTCTCCTACTGCTCTACACTCTTTTTGGCACTGGTTATTTCTCTATAGTTACTGGTACTTGGTACATGGTACTCGTTAGTCGGTGGTTATCGGTTAGACGGTACACGGCTCTCGTTGCTGCTTTTCACGTTTCGTTTCGTTGCGTTGCGTGACGTTGCATTGCATTGTGTTACGTTACGTTACGTGTATGCTACGTTACCATTCTGTTATCATACTCCAAGTATATTTGGTTCTTTTTGATTTCTTTTAATTTGCTTATGTTTTGAATTACTTTTTTTTGTTTGTTTTCTAGTTTAGTTTTGCGCTAAATTCTGTTTTGTTTTTGCTTTCTTTAGTTTTTTTTCTGTTTCTGTTTGCGTTTTTTGGTTCGTACTTTTGATTTTCTTTTCTTTGTTTTCTTCTCTTTTATTTTTGATATCTTCCTTTGAATTCCATTTGGTTATTGTTCCGTTGGCGGTGCAACAACACTCTTAGGTGACATACTTCCTGGTATTTCAGTTCAAGTACAGAAAGTAATACAAGGACTCGAAGAGAACGAGGACTCACAGGGCGACGCACCCAACTTAAAGTTGGAGCCAGGCACATTAGAATTGTCCCCAAAGACCGAACTACAGGAATCAATGCATTTCAGCGAAGTAAGCCCAACAAATATTACACACTTATAAACATACACAATTAAACTTAAAAATACAGCATAAAAGAAAAACAAAAAGAAACAAAAAATTTAACATAGAATTCACACTAGCAAAATGTGATTTTGTTTTTGGTTTTCTTTTTTTTTTATAAAGCGAGAATGAATATTAAATCTAAACGAAGTTTTCTTTGCTTGTCGTCTCTCTTCCTCTCTCTCTCTTTCTTTCTCTCTGTTTCTGTTTTAGACCGACGCCACCATCAAGAAGGAGCGCCCGTACAGTTGTGACGAGTGCGGTAAATCCTTTCTGCTCAAACATCATTTGACAACACACGCACGCGTGCACACAGGTGGTTGTTCTTGTTCCTAGCACATACCATTGAACCATCGAGCAGGTCTAACCAAATTCTTCTCTTCTCTTCCCTGTTCTTTCTTGTTTTTTCTGGCTTTTTGTATTCTTTTTTGGGTTTTTTTTGCCTTGTGACTCGCAGGTGAACGTCCTCATATTTGCACCCATTGCGGCAAAAGTTTCGCGCACAAACATTGTCTAAATACGCATCTATTGCTCCACTCCACGGATCGGCCATATCAGTGTCAGGAGTGTAAGAAGAGTTTTACCCTTAAGCATCATCTGTTGACGCATTCACGTGTCCATAGCCGGGAACGGCCCTTCGTTTGCCAGGAGTGCGGACGGTCATTTCCCCTTAAACGTCATCTGGTCACGCACAGTAAATTTCACGCCGGCGAACGTCCCTACGTCTGCGAGGAATGCGGTGAAAGTTTTGCCCAGGAGAATCATCTGATTATGCACTCGCGGTAAGCAAATCAATTTAAATATGTAGAGGTTATTCTCGATAATAACTCCTTACTTCTTTGCAGCTTTCATGGTTCATTGAATCCATTTGTTTGTGCTGACTGCGGTGCGTCATTTCCACGTAAATTTCAATTGGTAAATCACGGACGTATACACGGCAAGATACCTCATTCCTGTACGGTTTGTGGCAAAGAGTTTCTACAAAAGCGCACACTAGTTTCCCACATGAGGTACGCTGTTCATCAACCCTTTCTATGTCTACGTAGAGTCTTAAATCTTTAATTATTTTGCTTCTTTCAGGCGCATACATACCGGCGAGCAGGCGCATCCCTGCGTTAGCTGCGGCGAGGGATTCCTCACCAAGGCGGAGTTGCATCAACATGTGCGTGCAGCGCATGGTGGTGTCAATCCCAACACGAGCAGTGCCACCATTATAGCCAATCAACAGGTATGCACTAAACCAAATGATGCGATTGCCATCAATCATGTTGACAGATTCGAGATTAATTGATTTAAACTACAATTTAAGCAGTTACAGCAGCCGCATCATCACCCCGGACATCCGCAGACCATAACCGTTGTCAGTAATCCGGCTAATTCCACGCTACTCACCGTCTCCACCACCGATGCCAATGGCGTGGCACGTCCACAATTCGTTTGCCGGTTTGTGTCTAATTATAAATCATTAGGTTTCAACCGATTTTAATTTTATTTTCATTACTTTCTTTCCGAACTTGTAGTGAGTGTGGAAGCGCGTTCAACAGTCGTGAGGCACTCGCTCTGCACTTGAGATTGCACACGGGCGATAAGAGTCTGATGACAGATTTGTGCGCTTTGACAGCAGCGCTTCCTGGTCACTTTTTGAGCACGGCTAGCCTCAATCCAGGCACAGTGGTTACGGCCAATCCAAATTTGGTTGGACAGAGTCCAGTGCCCGTACAAATCATATCGTCCACCGGTCAGGTGATGTCACAGACCACGCTGGTGCAGGCCGCCAACTCGACCCATCCGCAAGCCGTTGTCACCGCAGTGCCCACAATGCCCGTGCATGGACAACAGCATCTGCAGCATGTTAGCCAACAGCAGCAGCAGCAACAGCATGTGGTCACCGTATCACCGGCCAATAAACCCAAATCGCATTTCTGTGCCAGCTGCGGCAAAGGATTCGCTGCCAAGCATGGTCTAATGCAGCACAATCGACGACATCCCAACGGTGGTTGCACGGTGCGCACCCATGTCTGTGAGTGTGGAAAGGCGTTCTTCCAAAAGAATCATCTGATGCTGCATCAGCGACAGCATTTGGAAACGAAGCCAGCCATATCGCAGCAACAGGTATGCTAAGTGCCTAATTGCCTAGTTGCCTAACAACCCCAATCACCCAATCCCTCCTTGAACCCTGACAAACATATATTCTAGAGTCTAGACTTATATAAATAAACATATATATTTTCTTTATAAAAATTCAATAAACTCGATTGCTTTGATTCAAAAATTGAAGATTTCATAATGAAACTTGCGTAGATTATAATTTTAAGTTTAAATTTATATTAAAAGTGGATTAACAAACGAAAGTTAGCAGCCATTACTAAGTTATGCAGTCTAATTAGTTTATAAATAACTGTGCATATGTTACAGAGTATCAAAAACAACGACAATTAAAGTAAAAGGCTTTGTGTGTCTGTCTGTCTGACAAGTACTTGTTTTGGGATTTTTCTCACTATCTAACTAAATCCACGTCTAGCTTATGTTTTAGTTATTCACAATTTGAACAACATGATATTGAATTATTACAAACACATACACATTTAAATACTCTCTTTCAACCTCTTGTATTGCGTTATTCAATGTTCTTTATTATCATCTATGTGAATCCAAAAAAGAAAAAACAAAAAACCAAACAAATGTTAAATGCGTTACTTTTTTTCAACTTCGAATACTTGCAGCTTGTTGTACCAACTACTTCTTACTAAATAAACAAAGAATAAATAAACAGATCGACAGATCCATATGAACAATAAATGAAAAACATTAAGTTAAAGAAAATTACTTAAATTCACACACAAACACACGCTATCACACACATAACAAGCACACACACTCACATCAGAAAGTAAAATAAAATTATGTGAAAAGTCTATGCATGTTGTAGTTGTTGTGCAGCGTGTGTGCGAGTGTGTGTATGTGTGTGCTTGTGCCGCAGATATTCAAAAAAGAAAAGAAAAACTTATGATCGATAAACCAATAAAAAACCTTATAAACAATATGAAGAAATAGATCAAATATACTACTACAGTTACAAAATTTGTAATACGTACGCGATAAAAGGCTTCACTGTGCGCGTTTTAGGTGTGTATGAAAAACTATTCCAAATTACCGATAATACAAATATTGTATAATTATTTTTAACTATTGTAATTATTGTTGTCATGTGTATTTATCTATATACATATATATATTGTATACATATGTATTGTAATTATTTATGTTGTTGTTCTTTTGTCTCCTTCTTTCCTTGCGTGTGATTTGTGCCTGTGTCTCTTTGTTCTGTATGTTCTTCAACGCTCTACAATTCTCTATTTTGTACATTCTCTTTCCCAAGTTTTCTGTTCCAAGTATTTGTTGTAGTAACTTCAATCCACACATATAGAAACAATTACTGATTTTTTTTTCTTTTTTTTTTTTTTTTCCTGAGCGTAATTTAGTTTAGTTTATGATTTGGCATAGAGCAAAGAAAGAGAGTGCGGTCTTGAGCCGCTTTTTTTGTTGTAAGGATTCGTCAAAAAGTTTTGCTAAAGTTTTTAACTTTCGACTACTTTTTGCAGGAGGCCGAGGTGCAGCAGCAACAACAACAGCAGCAACAGGCAGCAGCAGCGGCGGCAGCAGCACAGATTGAGGTCCAAATAGTACCCGGTGGTCCTGGGAAGGTTATCAAATATGAGATCTGTCGCAATGTCCTGCAGGATGAACAGTCAGGCCAACAGCAGCAGGGATCAATGCATGCGGAATAGATGGAAATTTCAAAATAATCCCATGAAAAATCATCGAGTTTCGAGCGCATTTTCTTATTGTTTCAAAATTTTTTGTAAATACATATTAGTACTATAGTGAATAAAGCCAATGTGCAATGGCAATTGCCTGGCGAAAGGTTGCTCCGCAGACAGACTCACCTACACACTCACACGCACACAAACATATGTACACCCACCCATGCATACAAACATATATACTATGTAGAATGATAATAATAATTATATGAACAGAGAGCAGCTTACAGGCCACAAAATACACACAGTGGATCTGGGAAAAACAACAACAATACATCGATTTTCCTCAGCTCTATCACACACACAACAAACACCCAAACACACTCACACACAGACAGAGCTAAATAAGAAGAGAGAAGACGATTGAGAGCACATATGAAATAAGCGATTCCCTTAGCTGTAATAATTTAGTTAACGCTTAGTCGATAAGTACAGAACCTAGACAACTAAATAGTTAACTAGCATACACAACATATATGTATATCGGATGTGTATATATAAATACATATGTACATCAATCATAAATTTTTACAACAACAACAAAAGAAAAGAAAACAAAAAAACAACAACAAATACAAATTTATTGTAACTGTAACTCCTGTTAATTTTTTGTGATGTGTTGGTCGCATCTAAAACAACAACCTCGATAAGTTGCAAAAGTTTTTACCAATTATGAAAATTTTCAATTGAAATCTTTTAAGCACACACATATAAATATAAAACAAATATAATTGTACAATGTGTAAACATATTAACAAAACAAAAAAACACACGAAAACAAAAGTTAATATTAATAAGCGAATACGTTTAGTTCTAGGCGTATTAAATATACTATAATATCAACAGTAAATACAATAATTATAAATATAAAATTCAATACGTAAATGAACAGACAGACAGACAGCAGCACTTGCCGCCCGCCCTAAGTGGGCGTTTGTCCCACATCATTTCAAGAATGTACATACAAATAGAATGAAAAAAGTTAATAAAACTAAAATCAAGCAAAATTCAACATGTTGCATGTTGCTGCATCTGTAACTAGAATTACGCGTAAGCTAAATAAGTAAATGAAAAACGAAAAGAAAGAAAGAAACAGGTATAGAAACAGAGTGTAGAGTATTTCAAGTGTAGCCGGTTAGGAGACAGTTTGGAGGAGACGCCCACGTCACCAGTTTTG
Source organism: Drosophila acutilabella (assembly GCA_035046005.1). Classification (NCBI taxonomy): domain Eukaryota; kingdom Metazoa; phylum Arthropoda; class Insecta; order Diptera; family Drosophilidae; genus Drosophila; species Drosophila acutilabella. The sequence goes on along the minus strand of JAWNOK010000024.1, from coordinate 3,915,379 downwards.
AGACTGGGATACTTGGAGTAGGTGCCTGGCACAATAACTAAAGAAAACTATATCTGAAATAGAATAGAGCTGCTAAAAATTAAAAAGTTATAAATAAATACGAACGGAAAATCTGAAATGGAAGAAAAAAACACAATTGAAAATCGATGTATGCATAAAATAAATATATGTAGCTGTAAGTTACGCTAGTTGTATAACAAATAATAGACACCACCACAGCACAACAAAATACACACGTACACCTACCAACAAATTGGCAAAAATTATAAAAAATAAAGTTGGCTTATAGAAATACCAATACACAGACAGAAACACACGTTCACAGCTGCAGATCCATCAATCAATGCACGCTTTTTATGGCGAAAAAAACAAAAACAAGTTAAAAATAAGAGGAAATTCAGAAAGAAACTGCAAAATTTATATTATCAAATTGTAACATAATAAGAAAACCTTATACCTTAAAGTTAGAAGTGCGTTAAAAGGATGCAAAAGTAAATTGATAACATAATCCGATAAATAGAAGAACCTAAAATTAAGCGTATATTTTAATATGTAAGCCTTAAAGAAAATACGACTATGAATAATAAAAAAACAAAACAAATAGAATGTGTAACTGTTATTATTTATGTTTAATGTTTTAATGCATTCCGGCACCTTTTTAGATAGTAACACCGATTTCTATTTATTATCTAACCTTTTCTACTGCCTATAGTATATAATTGTGGTCTTAGTTATCAGTTTGTTCGAAACAATGTCATACATAATTGCAAAAAAAATAAGCAAAATAAACAAGTTGGCTAAAAAGATAAGAACAGCACTTTGGCAACAATGGAAATTATTGCCAAAATAAAGACTCAAACGATTTTTGCAAATGTATTAATAATTTATTTATAGATTTGCTGATTAAACAAACCATTATTTGTGGTAGTGAGTCGAATGGAAGTGAATCAGTGAGTGAATAACATGAATGGTTGTCTCAGTACTCGTTCAATCCATACTAAGTAGGAAGTATTTAGTATATAAACCACTTAGCTTGGAATGTTTCTGCTTAACGAATTCTGGGCCAGAAAATTAGCAACACCTTTTGCTACCAAGAATGTTAAATTGGAAAGAAACTCGCTTAGATAAGATACACACACTTGTGTGTCGTTATTTGGGCGTGTGTGTGTCTGTCGTGCGATAAAGCCAAAAAATGTTTTGAGTTTTTACATTCCCACTTTTTATACTCTCTGCAAGAGTATATTGGGTTTGTGAAAATGTATGTAACAGGCAGAAGGAGGCGTGGCAGACCCCATAAAGTATATATATTCTTGATCAGCATCACAAGCCGAGTCGATATAGCCATGTCCGTCTGTCCGTCTGTCTGTCCGTCTGTCCGTCTGTCTGTCCGTCTGTCTGTCTGTCCGTCTGTCCGTCCGTATGAACAAACAGATTTCAGAGATGGTAAGAGCTACAAGTTCGAGCTTGGTCTCAATCGATCAGATATTTAGTCAGTCAATACAAGAATCTTTTTTTTTTTCGATGCCACGCCCCATTCGCCCACAATGATGAAAAAACTAGACACACCTCGGAAAAAATTGGTGTTTTGGGCGAATATCTCAATAACTATTGCACCTAGGATCACCAATTTTGGTATGGAGGTTCCTAGCAACAGCGTAAATGCATTGACATTTAAATTTTTGGACTGCCACGCCCCGTTTTCCCACAATTAATAAAAGTAGTTCTCAACTTTTTAGGCATTCTTTAATATAGTACAGTATTGTAATTTATAATTCGTGTGAAGACTAACTATATCAAACTATCCTGAAAGGCGCATTGAAATAGCACTATAAACAAGAAAATTAGAAGCGTTGCAATATTGATAACCGAATGCAATATCATGTATGAGTGCAAGTGAGACAGAAACATACAAGCACATGTGACGGCAGCGTGCAAGCGAGACAGAAACATACAAGCACATGTTTGAATGTTTTCGTTGCTTGCGCGGCGGCAGCGCTGCCCGCAGTCGCTAGCCGCGCTGAATACACACATACATACATACATGTATATGCATCATATATTGTCATTCGTATGTGTATTCGCATACAGACAAACAGATGTATGTTTGATTATGCTTAGATTGTTTTTGTTTCAACGTATTTTAATGTAAGTACTACACCTTGTAATATCTCTAGACCGATTTTAATAATTAAATCGCGAAAAAATGCAGAGAGTATTTTACGGTCGGGCGCGCTCTACTGTACTTTTCTTACTTGTTACCCATTAAAACGGGTAGAAGGGCAGAAACTGGCATTAACCTTGATTAAATAAACAAAACACTAAAAAACAAAAGCAAATGCAATTATCAGGCTATAATCTTGTTACATGTAAATTTTGTTACGTTAACAACAAGCGTGTAAACGAGTTATTTTGAGTTACAACCAAATACAGGGTATGTGTCAGTCTGTTTTGACACAGACTGCTTGGTACCTGTTTCCTATCATTTTTGGTTAAATGCAAAAACAATTAGTGCCACTTTTACATGAAGTCACGAACGAATCCACTAACCAAAAGAAACATTTCGACCATATGGCCCAAACAACGAGCCGGTTTTAGCCCGGCTCGCAACTAGTAGGAATGTCAAAGGGGCAGGGAAGCGACTGTAAGTGACCCTGTAAGCATTCTGGAACAGTTTAATTAAATTGTAAGAAAACTATATCATTTAAGGTCTCTGACCGATGGTTTGTATATAGATAAAGACTTCTGATTCCAGCCAAAGTTGATCAGTGCTTAAGTTTTGTTGAAGTTTTTTAATAAACCAACCACTGTACTTTTTTGTAAGTACAGGGTCTGAAAGCGCACGTAGCAAATGTTTAGCATTCAAAGAGTATTCACAAATGTTGATTACAATTCACTAATATTTCATTCATTTTAAATGCTTATAATAATTAAAGTTGATTTAGATTTTGATTTATTTATAGTACAATTACGTGAGGTGACGTCACCGCGCAAAAGAGAAACGCAGTGGGTGAGTGACAGAGAGAGGGAGAGCTCACCTTATAGAGTACTTGTAAGTTATGCATGCAATTTTACCTTAAAAGTGCATTCCTTGACAAGTGTAAGTCGAATTTTCGGCATTCTTCCAAATAAGGGCACGACATGGACTCTTTTTGGGTTATTTTCTTACCTTGACATGAGGATTGAAGTGCAGTTTGTTATTTAATGCTTTTTTATTGTTAAATTAAAATTAATTGAGTGGCGCATAAATTTTGTTTTCGTGCTCGCCTTCATTTGCTGAATTTCAATTTCAATTCCAAGGAAAATCTGTGACATGGCAAGAGATGTCATCATCTCTCTCATTTGGGAATTGTTGTATTCTGTGCTGTGCTGTGCACTGTACACACTGTACAGTGATCATTAATTGCACAAACACAAACAAACTTCAGTTCTAAATTGGCATTTGCACCAAATTCCTCCAACTGGTTGCAATTGCAGACCATTTTCTGCATTTGTCTTTAAACTAATTTTGTATTTTGTTGAATTCGGGTCGCTTTTGTGCTTTGAATTTTTAAGTTTCGTTTGTGTTTTTGTTGATTTGATTTTTGCATTTGTAGCTCGCTTTTTTATTACTGTCTACAGTGTGTGTGTGTTTTGCTTTTTTTATGTTTTGTTTTAGTTTATTTTCCACTTTTTGTGTCTTGGGGCAGGCAGACAAACAAGTTTTGATTGAACGAGAGGTTCCATACAAAAACTGAGTCTTAGTTGATGACGTCATTAAGTCACTTTGAATTAAGCAACAATTGAATATTATTCTCTCGTTCTCTGCCTGCTTTTTCTCTCTACGTTTATAAGATTTACATTTTGGAGGTCGAATTGTTTAAACTTCAACCTGGTCTGTGTCTGCTTAGAGACTAGATAGCTCAGTTTATTTGTAGAAGGTTCTTGTGATGGATATATGTCTCCAGCTATCATTGACACCCACCTAATGCCGTTATAATTCAATTAAGTAATAAAAAAATCTGCTCAGCATCAATGCACATACATATGCCTGGTGCGCATACATACACACCTGACTGTGTGTTTTTAATAAATCTTCGATTTGAGCTTATTCAGCGACTTTATGGGCACGGATGATGCGCCCACGTAGCGCCGAGCTAGACGATATTCATATAAGTGAATGCAAAACATGATGCTGACTAATCCACAATGTCATATATGAGAATTTTAATTGTGCATCCATCCGCCAGACGTAGATCATGAAAACTGGCCAATTTTGGGCTTTGAGCTAATTTTATTGTTTTTTTCTTAAGCCCTAGCCGGCGTGCGAAAGAGAACGAAGATAGCTGCTGGCAGCACATCAAGCAGCTGTTTGTTTGGCTTTTAGCCACTTTCGAATTGAGCAAATTTGTTGTCTTTTTATTGTTTTTATTGGCTTATTGAACTCACTACTTGCGTGGCAAACAGAAAAACAAGACAACAAATGAAGGTGGTGAGCGTGTCTCAGTCGCTTGGTGTGTAACCTACGCATTTTAACTCTCCACACACACAGGCACACACAGAAACTCTAACACACAGCATACATAACTCAAATGGCAACCTACGCGTCGGCGTCGCTGCTTCATTCTCGCCTGGCTTTTTTGCCTTTTGTGAAGGCGACTCGCTCCGTTGTGCATCTCGCTCGCACGCACGCGTACAAGTGGCGCTGCCAACGCTGCAAAAACGCTGCCAACGCTGCTAGCGCTACCAACGCTTTGAAGCTAAAGCCCACAACGAACGCTTTCGTGGTGTTGTTGTTGCTGTTTGTTGCTGCGCTGCCGCCGCTGCTGCTTTTTGGCTGGCAGAGCGCAGCAGTCAGCACTCAGCAGATACGGTCGAAAGCGGTTCCAGACACCAGCAACAGTGATCAGTACGTTTTGAGTTGTGCTTCGCGACGGTTGTTGATCTTTCAAGTGCTCCCCACGAATACGAAATATGAAAATACAAGTTTGACCAATTGAGCATCTAAGCGAATAACGATTTCTGTTTCGGTTTCTATCTCTGTATTTGTCTCTATCTCTGGCTGTGTAACAGTGTGCTTGTGCGTGTGTCTTACTGTTTCTGCCTGTGTGTATTTGTGTGTGCTAAGCTTTTACGCTCCCACTCCCATTGCCGCTGCCCGCTCTCTGCGCTCCCTGCGCTCTCCGCTACGCTCACACGCTGCCCGCGTCGCTGTCTTACTGTCGCTGTGTGCGTGTGACAGTGCCACCGTTTGTCATTTTCAACTTGAACTATGGTTCGCGCATACGTGTGTATTGCCCGACTATAACAAATACATGCTATAATAATATTTAAAAATAAGTATTTCGACATTCCGACGTGAAAATTAGGAGACACTCAGATTTATACAACTTTTTGTGCCAAACGAAGCGATAATTGTGATTAATAACAACAGCAACAAACACAACAACAAAACGACAACGAAAAGAATACGAAAAAAAGAATAATAATTATAATTATAATAACAAAATAAGCTATTAAAAACTTAACTATACTACATTTTTAACGACACACACTTTGCGATTACCTCATCTGTGTGAAAATAAAGCCAGCAAAATGGTATCAAAAAACAATAAAAAGAAACAAGTGTCGTCGCAGTCGCAGTCTCAGCCGCAGTCGCAGCTACCGCCAGCCACATCAAGCACAACAACATCATCAACGGCCTCGGCGACCAAATTAACCAAAAAGCTGGGCCCGAATGCGACGGCAACGCTAACAACAAACAGTAGCTCGACCTCAATGGAGCATGAATCTGTCTCATATGGTGGAACGCCCGGTCCGAGCACCTCTGGTGTCTCGGTAAGGGATAAGGAAAGTCTGGTGTCTGCATCGGCAGGTGGAAAAAGCTACAGCTCCAGTTCATATACAGCGAAATCTCAGTCACAATCGCAGACACAACAATCGGAGCTGTATAGCAGTAGCAGCAGTGCCAAAATCTCCAGGGATTACTCAAACGAGAAGATCATATCATCGATTGATCTGCTTGAAAGTGAAAAAAAGGAACCGGTCTTTTCGGTGCCCATTGAAGTGGTCGAAATTACAGCTCCTGGCGGCAGCAGCAGCGGTCTTTTAATGTCCGCCAGCGGTGGCAGCATATCCAAAATGTATGCCTCAACGTCAAAAACATCAAGCAGCCACCAGGAGGCGAGCAGCTCGAGCTACTTTGAGTCCACAACCAGTTCCAGTCAACGGAGTGCCAACGAAACGCTCATTGCAAGCGAGAGAGCGGCAACAACGTCTACCGGTATGACATCATCGTCGTTGTCGAGCAGTAAATATGTAGATGTAGCCGAACAGGTTGCCATCGATAGCAGCAACACCAGCAACACCAACATGAGCGCAATCAACAGCAACACCAACACTAATATCAATACCAGCAAAATCAACACCAATACCATCAACAGCCAGAGCAGCAACACCAACACTACCATCATTAACGGCAGCAGCGGAGAATCTCAGAGCGTGCCAAAGCTGAGACCAGTAACTGAAACAGCTGGTTCGTCTGTGGGTGTCTCTGATACGTCATCGACAACGATGACGTCGCAGCGCATTGTTCGCGAACCGGTCGCGTCTACCGACAAGACCAAAACAAACGCGACGTCACGACGTGACGATAAATTGGCCAGCACAGCTGTTAGCCTGAATGTTGATGCAGACGTTACCAATTTGTCTGCCACAAAAACCAGTAGCAAGCAGTTCAGCGAAAGTACCGTTAATCAGAGTTCCAGCAGCACAAAGCAGTCGACGTCGTCATCTAAGAAAGAAGTCTACGATGTGAAAACGAAAACTTGGAGCGAGTACAGCGATGGGACCACACACGGTACGAACAAAAAGGCACCGACATTTGAGCGTTATGTGAGCAAGGATACGGATGGCACCACTAAGGTGACATATAAGAAGAAAATATACGACAGGCGCAATAATAGGTGGCGCGTGGTGGATGAGCGCACTGTGGATAGCACCAATGATGTGGGCTATCCCGAAATAGTCGATGATGTCATAAATACTACAACCACAACATATACGACAAAGGTGTACGACACGAAGCTCGGCAAGTGGACGGTCGTTGATGAGAAATCGTATACCGATACGAAAGCTTTTGTACCCAATGACATTGCTCGTGAAATCGAAAAAGATAATACCGATGTTGCAAACATAACGACTACAACAGAAGTAACAAAGGTGAGTACGTGCACTTCAGACCGGTTTTGGGGGTGTGTAGTGTCCAAATTGGGACTTAATGAGCTCAGTACAAATTAATATTTGTGTGTTTGTTACTCTAGATTTTTGATGCAAGCATTAACGACTGGCGAGTTTTGGATGAAAAGGTCCACACCGATGTCATTGAAAAAATTGTGGAGGCCCCCAAGAAGACAATTTATGTGGATGAGTTTGTGGAAATTGAGAAAAATACATCAATTTCGGAAAACAATGAGAATATAACATTGAATCTGAACGAAACATCGAAACACAAAAATATTACCGAGAATATTTATGATGAAATCGATTTAGTGCGCACGGACAAGAAGCGCTTAGACGATTCAATAACCGTGAGTATAATAAATATACTTATACTCAACTAAGACAAATAATAAATAAATACATATTTAAATTTTATTTAGCGTGGAGTCGATAGGACGAAGAAAACGACACACAGTGAGAGATGCATCTGTGAAATATGCACTTGCGGGTAAGGAATCTATTCAATCGTTTTAACTTTAAACCTTTTAATTGTTTATTAATTTGCATATTTCAGGCGTCATCATTGCACCACTACTGGCACAAAAACTACGGAAAAGACAATTGTGGAAATTGATGGCAAGTTCTCTTAATATTTAAAAAGCATAAAGCCTTCTATAAATAATATTCTTTTTAATAGATAACGTTGACGAAACTTTCACAAGAATACGTACTAACACTTGGTCAAAAACCGATGAAAACATTCCGAAGAAAAACGAAGAGATATTTGTGGACTATATAGTCATTAAAAAGCCTGAGGATAATCTTAAAACTGGAGGAGACTTTACCGCCCCCGAAAAAGAACCTTTCAAGCCCGCTGAAAGGCGTGAGAAAATCGTTCACACGGACAATCTGCGTTTAGATGGCGAAATGACTTTTGTGGAAAAAGAGGAATATCAATTCGTAACAAGACCTGGATATGTTAAGCCTACGGATAATCTCAAGCCAGAGGGGGATTTCTACAGCCCTGAAAAACCCCAATTTAAACCAGGGGAGCGACCATCTCAAGTCAGACCAGAAGATAACTTGAAAAACGAAGGAGAATTTTACGTGCCAGATAAGCCTGGATACCGACCTGCAGAAAGACCTACTCAGAAGAAACCCGTGGATAACTTGAAAACGGAAGGTGAATTTTACACTCCAGACAAACCTGGTTATAGACCAGCAGAGAAAATCGAACGAATCATCAGAACGGATAACCTACGTAATGAAGGTGAAATGACATTTGTGGAAAGAGAGGAGTACCAATATGTGGTACGTCCTGAGCAGGTTAAGCCAACTGATAATCTCAAAATGGATGGCAAGTTCTACAGCCCAGAAAAGCCAAAGTTTGTTCCTGGTGAACGTCAATCTCAAGTAAGACCTGAAGATAATTTAAAGAACGAAGGCGAATTCTATGTTCCTGACAAACCTGAGTATAAACCTGCTGAACGTCCAGTGCAAAAGAAACCAGAAGACAATTTAAAGAATGAAGGTGAATTCTACACTCCTGAGAAACCAAAATATAGACCAGCGGAACGTCCATCTCAAGTCAGACCAGAGGACAATCTGAAAAACGAAGGCGAATTCTATGTTCCTGATAAACCGGGCTATAAACCCGCTGAACGTCCTGTGCAAAAGAAACCCGAGGATAACTTAAGGAATGAGGGAGAATTCTATGCCCCAGAGAAACCAACGTATAGACCAGGAGAGCGCCCTTCTCAAGTCAGGCCAGAAGACAATCTTAAGAGTGAAGGTGATTTCTACACTCCGGAGAAACCTCAATTCCGACCAGCAGAACGTCCAGTTCAGAAGAAACCCGAGGATAACTTGAAGAACGAAGGAGAGTTCTATGCTCCAGAGAAGCCCAAATATAAGCCGGGTGAACGTCCATCACAAGTTAGGCCAGAGGACAATCTTAAGAGTGAAGGCGATTTTTATACTCCGGAGAAACCTCAATTCAGACCAGCAGAACGTCCAGTTCAGAAGAAACCTGAGGATAATCTGAAGAACGAAGGAGAATTTTATGTCCCAGAGAAGCAAGGATACAAGCCGGCAGAAAAAATTGAAAGAATCATCAGGAAGGATAATTTGCGAAACGAAGGTGAAATGACTTTCGTTGAAAGGGAAGAGTACCAGTACGTTGTGCGTCCTGAGCAGGTTAGACCAACCGATAACCTCAAAATGGATGGCAAATTCTATAGCCCAGAAAAGCCAAAGTTTGTTCCTGGTGAACGTCCATCTCAAGTAAGACCTGAAGATAATTTAAAGAACGAAGGCGAATTCTATGTTCCTGACAAACCTGGGTATAAACCTGCTGAACGTCCAGTGCAAAAGAAACCAGAAGATAACCTAAAGAATGAGGGAGAATTCTATGCTCCAGAGAAGCCAACCTATAGACCAGGAGAGCGTCCATCACAAGTAAGGCCAGAAGACAATCTTAAGAGTGAAGGCGACTTCTATACTCCGGAGAAACCTCAATTCAGACCAGCAGAACGCCCAGTTCAGAAGAAACCCGAGGATAACTTAAAGAACGAAGGAGAATTCTATGCTCCAGAGAAACCAACCTATAGACCAGGAGAGCGTCCATCCCAAGTCAGACCTGAAGACAATCTTAAGAGTGAAGGCGACTTCTACACTCCGGAGAAACCGAAATTCATTCCTGGTGAACGCCCATCTCAAGTCAGACCAGAAGATAACCTTAAGAGCGAAGGAGATTTCTACACTCCTGAGAAACCTCAATTCAGACCAGCAGAGCGCCCAGTTCAGAAGAAACCCGAGGATAACTTGAAGAACGAAGGAGAATTCTATGCTCCAGAGAAACCAACGTATAGACCAGGAGAGCGTCCATCCCAAGTCAGACCTGAAGACAATCTTAAGAGTGAAGGTGACTTCTACACTCCTGAGAAGCCTCAGTTTAGACCAGCAGAACGTCCAGTTCAGAAGAAACCCGAGGATAACTTAAAGAACGAAGGAGAATTCTATGCTCCAGAGAAACCAACCTATAGACCAGGAGAGCGTCCATCCCAAGTCAGACCTGAAGACAATCTTAAGAGTGAAGGGGAATTCTACACTCCTGAGAAGCCTCAGTTTAGACCAGCAGAACGTCCAGTTCAGAAGAAACCCGAGGATAACTTAAAGAACGAAGGAGAATTCTATGCTCCAGAGAAACCAACGTATAGACCAGGAGAGCGTCCATCCCAAGTCAGACCTGAAGACAATCTTAAGAGTGAAGGTGACTTCTACACTCCTGAAAAGCCTCAGTTCAGACCAGCCGAACGTCCAGTTCAGAAAAAACCCGAGGATAACCTGAAGAACGAAGGCGAGTTTTATGTTCCAGAAAAGCAAGGATACAGGCCTGCTGAGAAAACCGAGCGAATTATCAGGAAGGATAACTTGCGCAATGAAGGCGAAATGACATTCGTCGAAAGGGAAGAGTATCAATATGTTGTTCGTCCTGAGCAAGTAAGGCCAACCGACAACCTCAAAATGGATGGCAAATTCTATAGCCCAGAAAAGCCGAAGTTTGTTCCTGGTGAACGTCCAACTCAAGTGAGGCCAGAAGACAATCTTAAGAGCGAAGGAGACTTCTACACTCCTGAGAAGCCTCAGTTCAGACCAGCAGAGCGTCCAGTTCAGAAGAAACCAGAGGATAACTTGAAAAACGAAGGAGAATTCTATGCTCCAGAGAAGCCAACGTATAGACCAGGAGAGCGTCCAACCCAAGTCAGACCTGAAGACAATCTTAAGACTGAGGGCGACTTCTACACTCCGGAGAAACCGAAGTTTGTTCCTGGAGAACGCCCATCTCAAGTCAGGCCAGAAGACAATCTTAAGAGTGAGGGTGACTTCTATACTCCGGAGAAACCTCAATTCAGACCTGCAGAACGTCCAGTTCAGAAGAAACCCGAGGATAACCTGAAGAACGAAGGCGAGTTTTATGTTCCAGAAAAGCAAGGATACAGGCCTGCTGAGAAAACTGAGCGAATTATCAGGAAGGATAACTTGCGCAATGAAGGCGAAATGACATTCGTCGAAAGGGAAGAGTATCAATATGTTGTTCGTCCTGAGCAAGTAAGGCCAACCGACAACCTCAAAATGGATGGCAAATTCTATAGCCCAGAAAAGCCGAAGTTTGTTCCTGGAGAACGCCCAACTCAAGTGAGGCCAGAAGACAATCTTAAGAGTGAGGGTGACTTCTACACTCCTGAGAAACCTCAATTCAGACCAGCAGAACGTCCAGTTCAGAAGAAACCTGAGGATAACCTGAAGAACGAAGGCGAGTTTTATGTTCCAGAGAAGCAAGGATATAGGCCTGCGGAGAAAACTGAGATTATCATTAGGAAGAATAACCTGCGTAACGAGGGCGAAATGACATTTGTGGAAAGGGAGGAGTACCAGTACGTTGTGCGTCCTGAGCAGGTTAGACCAACCGATAACCTCAAAATGGATGGCAAATTCTATAGCCCAGAAAAGCCGAAGTTTGTTCCTGGTGAACGTCCAACTCAAGTGAGGCCAGAAGACAATCTTAAGAGCGAAGGAGACTTCTACACTCCTGAGAAGCCTCAGTTCAGACCAGCAGAGCGTCCAGTTCAGAAGAAACCAGAAGATAACTTGAAGAACGAAGGAGAATTCTATGCTCCAGAGAAGCCAACGTATAGACCAGGAGAGCGTCCAACCCAAGTCAGACCTGAAGACAATCTTAAGACTGAGGGCGACTTCTACACTCCGGAGAAACCGAAGTTCATTCCTGGTGAACGCCCATCTCAAGTCAGACCAGAAGATAACCTTAAGAGCGAAGGTGATTTCTATACTCCTGAGAAACCTCAATTCAGACCAGCGGAGCGTCCAGTTCAGAAGAAACCGGAGGATAATCTGAAGAACGAAGGCGAGTTTTATGTTCCTGAAAAACAAGGATACAGGCCTGCTGAGAAAACCGAGCGAATTATCAGAAAGGATAACTTGCGCAATGAAGGCGAAATGACATTCGTAGAAAGGGAAGAGTATCAATATGTTGTTCGTCCTGAGCAAGTAAGGCCAACCGACAACCTCAAAATGGATGGCAAATTCTATAGCCCAGAAAAGCCGAAGTTTGTTCCTGGTGAACGTCCAACTCAAGTTAGGCCAGAAGACAATCTTAAGAGCGAAGGAGATTTCTACACTCCTGAGAAACCACAATTCAGACCAGCAGAGCGCCCAGTTCAGAAGAAACCGGAGGATAACCTGAAGAACGAAGGAGAATTCTATGCTCCGGAGAAGCCAACGTATAGACCAGGAGAGCGTCCAACACAAGTCAGACCTGAAGACAATCTTAAGAGTGAGGGTGATTTCTATACTCCGGAGAAACCAAAATTCAAACCAGCCGAACGTCCAGTTCAGAAGAAACCCGAGGATAACCTGAAGAACGAAGGCGAGTTTTATGTTCCAGAGAAGCAAGGATATAGGCCAGCGGAGAAAACTGAGATTATCATTAGGAAGGATAACCTGCGTAACGAGGGCGAAATGACATTTGTGGAAAGGGAGGAGTACCAGTACGTTGTGCGTCCTGAGCAGGTTAGACCAACCGATAACCTCAAAATGGATGGCAAATTCTATAGCCCAGAAAAGCCGAAGTTTGTTCCTGGAGAACGTCCAACTCAAGTGAGGCCAGAAGACAATCTTAAGAGCGAAGGTGATTTCTACACTCCTGAGAAGCCTCAATTCAGACCAGCAGAACGTCCAGTTCAGAAGAAACCCGAGGATAATCTGAAGAACGAAGGAGAATTCTATGCTCCAGAGAAGCCCAAATATAAGCCGGGTGAACGTCCATCACAAGTTAGGCCAGAAGACAATCTCAAGACCGAAGGTGATTTCTACACTCCTGAGAAGCCTCAATTCAGACCAGCAGAACGTCCAGTTCAGAAGAAACCTGAGGATAACCTGAAGAACGAAGGAGAATTCTATGCACCGGAGAAACCAACCTATAGACCAGGAGAGCGTCCCACACAAGTCAGACCTGAAGACAATCTTAAGAGCGAAGGTGATTTCTACACTCCGGAGAAACCAAAATTCATTCCTGGTGAACGCCCATCTCAAGTCAGGCCAGAAGATAACCTTAAGAGCGAAGGAGATTTCTACACTCCTGAGAAACCTCAATTCAGACCAGCAGAGCGCCCAGTTCAGAAGAAACCCGAGGATAACCTGAAAAATGAAGGAGAATTCTATGCCCCAGAGAAACCAACGTATAGACCGGGAGAGCGTCCCACACAAGTCAGACCTGAAGACAATCTTAAGAGCGAAGGTGATTTCTATACTCCGGAGAAACCAAAATTCAAACCAGCCGAACGTCCAGTTCAGAAGAAACCCGAGGATAACCTGAAGAACGAAGGCGAGTTTTATGTTCCAGAGAAGCAAGGATATAGGCCAGCGGAGAAAACTGAGATTATCATTAGAAAGGATAACCTGCGTAACGAGGGCGAAATGACATTTGTGGAAAGGGAGGAGTACCAGTACGTTGTGCGTCCTGAGCAGGTTAGACCAACCGATAACCTCAAAATGGATGGCAAATTCTATAGCCCAGAAAAGCCGAAGTTTGTTCCTGGAGAACGTCCAACTCAAGTGAGGCCAGAAGACAATCTTAAGAGCGAAGGTGATTTCTACACTCCTGAGAAGCCTCAATTCAGACCAGCAGAACGTCCAGTTCAGAAGAAACCCGAGGATAATCTTAAGAACGAAGGAGAATTCTATGCTCCAGAGAAGCCCAAATATAAGCCGGGTGAACGTCCATCACAAGTTAGGCCAGAAGACAATCTCAAGACCGAAGGTGATTTCTACACTCCTGAGAGGCCTCAGTTCAGACCAGCAGAACGTCCAGTTCAGAAGAAACCCGAGGATAATCTGAAGAACGAAGGAGAATTCTATGCTCCAGAGAAGCCCAAATATAAGCCGGGTGAACGTCCATCACAAGTTAGGCCAGAAGACAATCTCAAGACCGAAGGTGATTTCTACACTCCTGAGAGGCCTCAGTTCAGACCAGCAGAACGTCCAGTTCAGAAGAAACCCGAGGATAATCTGAAGAACGAAGGAGAATTCTATGCCCCAGAGAAACCAACGTATAGACCGGGAGAGCGTCCCACACAAGTCAGACCTGAAGACAATCTTAAGAGCGAAGGTGATTTCTATACTCCGGAGAAACCTCAATTTAGACCAGCAGAACGTCCAGTTCAGAAGAAGCCGGAGGACAACTTGAAAAACGAGGGCGAGTTCTATGTTCCTGAAAAACAAGGATATAAGCCTGCTGAGAAAACGGAGAGAATTATTAGAAAAGATAATTTACGTACGGAAGGTGAAATGACTTTTGTGGAGCGAAAAGAATATCAATACGTTGTTCGTCCTGAGCAAGTTAAACCAACCGATAACCTTAAAATGGATGGCAAATTCTACAGTCCAGAAAAGCCGAAGTTTGTTCCGGGTGAGCGTCCGTCTCAAGTGAGGCCTGAAGATAACCTGAAGAACGAAGGAGAATTCTATGCTCCAGAGAAGCCCAAATATAAGCCGGGTGAACGTCCATCACAAGTTAGGCCAGAAGACAATCTCAAGACCGAAGGCGATTTCTACACTCCGGAGAAACCTCAATTCAGACCAGCAGAACGTCCAGTTCAGAAGAAACCCGAGGATAACCTGAAGAATGAAGGAGAATTCTATGCTCCAGAGAAGCCCAAATATAAGCCGGGTGAACGTCCATCACAAGTTAGGCCAGAAGACAATCTCAAGACCGAAGGCGATTTCTACACTCCGGAGAAACCTCAATTCAGACCAGCAGAACGTCCAGTTCAGAAGAAACCCGAGGATAACCTGAAGAACGAAGGTGAATTCTATGCTCCAGAGAAGCCGAAATACAAGCCGGGTGAACGTCCATCACAAGTTAGGCCAGAAGACAATCTCAAGACCGAAGGTGATTTCTATACTCCGGAGAAACCTCAATTTAAACCTGCCGAACGTCCAGTTCAAAAGAAACCCGAGGACAACTTGAAGAACGAAGGCGAATTCTATGTTCCTGAAAAGCCTGGATACAAACCAGCAGAGCGTCCTGTTCAAAAGATTCCAACGGATAATTTAAAGAATGAAGGAGCTTTTTATGCACCAGAAAAGCCAAAATATAAGCCCGGAGAACGCCCATCTCAAGTTAGGCCAGAAGACAATCTTAAGAGCGAAGGGGAATTCTTTACTCCAGATAAACCAAAATATAGGCCAGCAGAAAAAATCGAGAGGATAATTCGAAAGGATAACTTGCGTAACGAGGGAGAAATGACGTTTGTCGAAAAGAAGGAATATCAATATGTGGTCCGCCCCGAACAGGTAAAGCCAACTGATAATCTTAAAATGGAGGGTGACTTCTATAGCCCAGAGAAGCCTGGCTATAAGCCAGCGGAAAGACCTAAGCAAAAGAAACCGCAAGATAACTTAAAAACTCCTGAGGGTAAAATGTTTGTTCCAGAAAAGGAGACATTTAGACCAGCTGACAAGGTTAAAACAGTCATAAGAAAAGATAATTTGAAGAACGAGGGTACGATGACATTTACTAAAAAAGAGGAGTATCAATATACAACAAGACCCGAGCAGGTTAAGCCAAGCGACAACTTAAAGATGGATGGACCATTCTATGCACCAGAAAAAACTGCGTTCAAACCAGCAGAGCGTCCAACACAGAAGAAACCCAAGGATAATCTTAAACAAGAAGGCGAATTTTACAGACGAACTGATAGAACAGAAACTGATAGCACAACTGTATTGGAGAATGTAAGAAGGGAAACACCCAAGAGGCCAGTGGATAATTTGAAATTGGAAGGATCAATGACTGTGACTCGGAAGGATGATTATAAGACAACAACTAACAAAACTACCGTCGATAAAGTTCAAAGAACACAGAAATACAAACACAACAGCTCATCGATCAGTTTGGGTACCGATACATCAATTCTAAAGACAACAAACCAGATGAACTTTGTGTCTGGCAAGGATGCAGTAAAGCAAGTGGATGCCAACAGTCAGAATCCAGTCGATGGCTTGATCATTGTGTCTACAAAGAAGGTAACAACAGTTGTTGGCGGTAGAGCTAAAAAGGAACCGGAAACGGAATACGTCAAGAGACCAGCTAAAATTAATGTTATCGAAAATGTCTCCAAGAACACGACGACTACAAACATTGAGAACACTCAGAATGTTCACAAGGAAAGCACCAATGTGCAGAGAAATCTCAATATTATTGAAAAATCTGCAGTGAACACGGAAAGAATTCGAGGATCAACAACTGACAGTGGCGCCATACAGACAACAACATCGACAACAAATCAAGGAAACTCAGTGACCAATAATGTAACAGGAACAGGAGGCTCTACATCTCATATCGTCTCAAGCAATACAGTTTCCAAGAATGTTAACGGTGGCTCAACATCTCATGTGACCGGTAGCACTTCAGTTAATAAAATTATTACAAGCAGCTCAACTTCTCGTATGACCGACCGCAATACTGTAACCAACAACATAACCGGTAGCTCAACTTCTCATGTAACTGGACGCGACACTGTTACCAACAACATAACCGGTGGCTCAACATCCAATGTAGCTGGTGACAATACTGTTACCAAGCATGTTACTGGTGGTAGTAGCTCCGTAACAAACAATATAACCGGTAGTTCAACAAGCCATGTATCCTCTTCCAAGCACTTCCACCACAGGAAGAGTGAGTTCTCCTCCGAAGCCGATGTGTCCAACTCTATTTTCCATCGAAAGAACGCCTCCACAGATTCGAATGCAGTCAACAGCAGCTTAACTTCGAATGGAAAGATGCATCGCAAGAGTATACTGAATCTACATGAACCCTCCTCGAGCAACAATACCTACTCGAATGATCGCCAGAGCTACAGTAGCATTCATCGTCAAAATAAGGAAACCGATGTGAACACAAGTTACTCCACTGAGAGACGCAGCTGCAGCATTCACAAGGAGAACAAGGATTTGCAAATGAAAAGCGCTACCGCCAGCAACATGTCTCGCATTATATCAGGTGGTGCTGATGGCAGTAATGCCAATAGGTCAAACCTAGAAAGGTCGACGGTAACACGCACATATGTATCCGGTGGTATTGATTTCCCATCCCAATCACACACCCACACCGAACGTCATGTGACACGTCATCGTGGAACTGGTAACCAACATTCGTCCAGTGGCATCGATTTCTCCTCCTCGTCCTCTTATAACGCCCATGGCCATAATGAGCGTATGGTGACCGCACGTAGAGGCAATCAGTCATCGATTAGTTTGGGAAATGATAAGTTTACTGGTTCCAGTCTCTATAAGAGTGAATATATAACTGCCCCAACAACGACAACCTGTGCTGTGCATAAGATTAAACAAGGTGCATTCCAACATACCAGAAGTACTCACGATCATAAATTCTATAAAACCTCTAACTAACCATACGAATATATGAAATCGTTAGTACGACTTGTCTTGTCTTCATTACACATATCACATAGTGCCTAAGATTCCATGACAATATTTTTTTATATACAATAACTAATATTTACCTAATAAAATTGAAATATTACAACATTAACAAATAAAATGCATACATTTCCAAAAAAACATTCTGTGGTTAAATTTCTTGGGATGGGATCATTAAAAACTTGGAGTATTCAACGTGAGATGATGTTTTTTATTGAGAATTTTAAAAGATGCTAGTGTCGTTTTAAAGGCTATTATTATTATCATATGTATAAGTACAGTAACTGTAAATTTAATCGTTTAAAAAAACGCATTCAACTATTTGTATATGTAGATATACTGGTATATAAATAAACAATGAGTTCTATCTATTTGGTAATAGACTTACATACATTTCGATTTGTATAATGGTTTATTGTTCTCATTTTGGAGTTTTTCCTCTATAGATGTGTGTATATATATATAATATGCGTTCATACAATAAATATCAATAATCTCTTCATATATATATGTATGTATATATATAATCGTTACTTAAATTAGCTTAGGATTTTTATTTGTTTGTGTTTGGAAGACATTTGTTCGCTTGTTTTGGAAGACTTGCGTTTCATTTCTTATTAACTAGGATTATTGTTCTTTCATTACATTTCTTCAACTTTATCATGAGCTGCACTTTTGGCTCTTTCTATAACTTGAATAAAAACTATATAGTTTATGGAAGACATACAGTTATATAGCCAAAAATGCAGACCATTGAACCAACAATATATGTTGACCAAGGTATTTGTAGTACCCAGTTCGTTTATACTTTTTGATAACTAAGTAAACTCTATGAACAAATCGTTTTGAAATTATGTTAACAAATACGATTTAAAATGGAAGACCTATTTCGAATGCATTAATCAGGGCATTGCCAGAGTCGTAGATGCCAATAACGCCAAAGAGCACACCAAGCCCTATTATGAGGTAGTCTTTAGCTATTTCTTTCTGATCAAGCAAATGACCCTTGATTTTGATGTGGAAGTAACAGGGCCAAATAAAGCTCAACATGGTACCCGTAAAGCTGCCAATAAAGCCCATCAATATCGAAAAGTGTGGTATAAATATGGCCATAAGTATGGTGGAGACAATAACACCCACACGGAAGCCAAGACCCCATACTTTCAGTTCACCATCCAGATTCCAGATGGTTGGGAATTTGGTTTTTGGTGGGCCACGGAAGAAGTTGCGTTCCAGAAGTTCGCAGGCAGCATAATATGGCAATGGATAACTGAGAATGGCCTTGATAACCAGAAAGAAGTTGACCATTCCCTTAAATCCCTGGGAGTGTAGGTTATTGGTTATCACCTGCTGTGTGTCGTTCTGGAAGGTGAGAAAGCAAATGTAACCGAAACCGGCTTTGAAGATTGCAGCGGCTATGTGAGACCAGTCCAGCATCCAATTGAATTTTGAACGATCTATCATATTACCCTCAAGGGTTGGTAAAAATATCTGAGATGTGTAGGAGAACACAATGACGCCCAATGAAATGGGAAAGTTCTCCATATCAATGCTCCAACGGACCTTGGACCAGCCCCAGTCGCCGATCTGCAGAAGACAATAGCCAAGGATCACTGCGTTTATCACAATATGTGACATGGTACACCAGAAGGACAGAGTTGACACCATTTTCAGGGACTTCAGGAAGCCCATGGGCAGCAAAAAGATGCCCACAAAGAGCATCCAAGAGCGTGAATCAAACGAACCCTGCGGATAAGTTCCGGCCAGTAAATCACCACAGACCACCACATACAATATGCAGGTCATCAGAAGTTCAATTAGCTGGGCAATGCTCACGGCACGTGCTCCAAGCTTTGGACCAAAGCATACCTTGGCAATGGCCACATAACTATCCCGTACACGTACCATTTGGCCCGTACTCGGATCCGGTTCGTAGAGGCACTGCACCAACACTTTGCCCGTGTAGCAACAGATGTGAGCAATGCCCACCATCGCAATGATGGCCCAATATCCGCCATGAAGTACTGCAAACGGTAGGGAAACGATGAACATTCCTTGAATGGCATTTGTGACATTCCATCCGGCCTGGAACTCGTCAATCTTGGAGCCGCCGCCACCTTCACCCTCGCAAACAAACGAGCTGCCCTCCGAGGCAATGCTGCCTTGCCTGTTCAAAAAAAGCGGATTACAATGAGTAACTGCATCATTATGGAAAGGGAAAGGGTTACGCACCTGAAGCCATCGGTTTGCTGGTATCTGCCATCGTATTCATTACCCACAAAGGATGTGCTCTGGTATTCGGTTTTGAAATCACCCTCCGGGTTATCATCATTGGCCCAGCCACCGGCATTTCGAAAGGGATTTGAGCTCATCTCTGTCGTCTGATCACAGCCATCGGCCATGTCGACATCGCCTGGTGGTGGTGGAAACATGCCCGGTTGACCTTGACCCTGCTGCTGTGGATGACTTGTGCCCGGCGGCTGTTGGTAATCCTTGCGCTCTGGAATTTGCTGTCGGGCCGTTTGCATGGCCACATTCAGTATATTCTTCAATGGTGGCAATGGAGTCGCTTTCAATTTCGTTATGAATGACATTTTGAGAGCTTCTTTGTTAATCTGTTTGGTGGGGTGTTTTACAAATTTATGTGAATGTGAATGCTGATGGTGGTTGCTGTTGTTGTGGAGGTGGTGACGGTGGTGGCGTTGGTGGGTGGATGACGGCGGCCCCCTTTCTTTCTTTTTTGACTATCGAATTGTAGGCTTTAAATGCTGATACTGATGCTGATGCTGAAGCTTATCGATTTTGCTAAATGTTGAAATGTTGTCGCTGAATTTTCGTTTTCGTTTTCGTTTACGGATTTCAAGAACTCAAACTTAAAGAACATTAATTAACAATCGATTAGAAACAGAACACAATGATTGATTTTTAGAATTTCATTTACTTATTTTTTGTTGTTTTCTATGTTTTTTTGTGGCCCAAGAAATTTTCTTTTGCAGCGCACAATTGGCGCCCTATGCGTTATCCTTTTTCGCTTTTAAACACATCTTTGCTCACTTTTGGCTTAACGGGTGCTCGCAAGTTGTGCTGACCTCAGTGATTGCATTACTTAAAACTTAATGGAATTTTATTGCACGAAATCAAGGCGAATTATTTAAAAATGATTATTGAAAATTTATGTAACGTTTTGTGTGAAATCCTTCAGCTCAGCAGAGCAGCGCAGCGCAGCAAGAAAAGAAAATTTTGACTTTTCTTTGCTACTCAACGCGGATGCTGTGCCAAAACACTGCGCAGTCGCTGTAAGTGGGGGAAATTTTCACACTTGTGCTGTGTATTGGTTGGACAGTGTCTCAGATGTCAGGTGTACCGTGTCCCGTCTCCGTTGTCAGTTGCTTGTCAAAAACACGTTCCACATGCTAGACTGATTCTTCATTTTATTTCAATGCAAGCTAACTTAAAATTAACATTTATCATTTTTTATTTAGAAAATTTATAATATATTTATATGGGAAATTCTAGTTAATTATAGTACATTAATTCTGGCAAAGCAGGCGCAAATCTTATGAGGTACCTAAAACCAAGTGCCTAAATTCTAGTTTCAACTTGTTTCAAAAATATATAACAAATGGTTTTCAATTGCTTATCAATTGCTATAGCAGGTCTTTCGTACACCCGCCAAAATATTGCTAATCTCGTCATCCTTGCGCTGTTGTTGCTGCTGCTGCTGCTGTTGCTGCTGCTCGAAGAGCATCTCCATGCTGCCAACTGGAGCTGGAGCTGTTGCATTGCCAGCAAAGTGATGATGATGGTGATGATGCGGATGCGTATGATGATGAGAATGCTGCTGCTGTATTGCCATGGCTCCTGTCGTTGGCGTTGGCTGAGGCTGTGGAGCTGTTGGAGCTGGAGCTGCCTGCACTGCTGTTGTTGCTGTTGCATTTGATGTCTGCTGTGGCAGCAACTGTGCAGTAGCAGCGCCATTGGCTTCATAATAGTTGCCGTAGTGCAGGTAACTGCTCTGCATGGGCTGTGCATAGGCAGTGGCGCCACCTGTTGTCGTTGTCTGTTGAAACGGCACAGCGAGTTGCAGCGGAAAGGCCGTACAGGCGCCACCTGTCAGAGAGTAGGGCAACTGTGTATAGTAACTGGTGCCCGTTGGTGGCAACAACATGGCATTGTTATACGCCTCCGTCTCGTAATCATCGTAGTTTTGATTCGTATCCGGATACTTGGAGCATTTCTGCTCCGCAGACGCAGATGCAGCTTCCTTGAGCTGATCATAGTCCATGGGCTCGTTGCTCTGGTAGCGTAGGAAATCTTCATATTGCATGCCATAGGCATTGGGTAGATAGTCATTGATCAATTGGCCACTGTTGCAGCTGCTCTCGGCCATGGCGACCGTGTAGCTGCTCAGCTCACTGCCCGAAATGGAGCTGGCTATCGAGGTGGATGTACCTGTGCCGTTGCCAGTGGCGGTGCCTGTGCCTGTGCCCAGTGACAGGTTGTTGCTGTTGCAGTGTTGCTGCTGCTGTTGCTGTTGATGTTGCTGCAGTGCGCTGCTGCTACGCATTGTGCTGCTGCCGCTGGCCTCGTCATCGGCACTGGACACGGGTGGGTAGAAGGTGCCCTTCACCGAATGCCCGTGATCCAAGAGCCCACGATTGTTGCACGTCACATACATGCCACGCGCAGCTACCACAGCCACCGAACTGGCCAAGGGATAGGAGGCATAGAGACTCTGTTGCTGCTGTTGTTGCTGCTGCTGTGTCTTGGATTTGTCCTCTGCCTTCGAGTGCTTCTCGTTGCGCTGTTTGCTGGCACGTCCTGCTGGTGTTGGTGTTGGCTTCGTTAGCTTCTTCAGCAGCAGCGAGCTGTCGTAGCTGGCGTTGGTGGCAACTGGCGAGGACTCGCTGCAGTTGGCTGCCAGTGATTCAATTTGCTCCGTGCTGTCCGCATTACTATAGCAGTCCACGGAACTGGGTGAATAACTGGGTTTCAGCGGCTGCTCGTAGAGACCGCCCACGTTCTGGGGCGTGGAGTTGCGGCTGTCATCGGTGGGCGTGTTGTAGCTGCCACTTGTGGCAGTTGTGGCAGTCGCCAGCGGCGGTGTCGATAACTTTGTGGCTGTCTTTGTAGCTCCCGTTGCCGACTGTGGTGAGGATTCAGCTTGCTGCTCCTTGCCACCTGGTTGCATGGTGCGCAGCTTGGATTGCTTTCGTCGCCGGGGTCGATACTTGTAGTTCGGATGCTCGGTCATGTGTATGACACGCAGACGCTCCGCTTCCTCCACGTAGGGACGCCGATCCTGGGGCGTCAGTGAGCGCCACTTTTTACCTGTGAACAGAAGTAGAATTGGGATTTGCTAGGGATTAGCTTAAAGACTGTGGGGGAGTGTGGACCTACCCAACATCTTGCTGAGATCAGCGTTGTGTAGATCGGGATTCTCGTCGGCCAGTTTCTTGCGCTCGATCTTAGCCCACACCATGAACGCATTCATTGGTCGTCGTATGCGGGACTCTTTGGCACTTTTTGACTGATTACCACCTGGTCTGTACTTCAAGTCGCTGGGCATGGCCTTGTGCCTGTCCATGTAGCCACAATGTGGTGCACATATGTCACCCTTGTAATCATAGCTCCACATGGACGTTGGCTCACCAACACCAACACCAGCAACTCCACAATCCACATCCTGACCACTCCCCACCACCATCGTGGCATGCGGATGTGATAAGAATTTATTCAGCATTGAAGTTCCTCCGCCTCCGCCTAGAAGCGGTATATTACTGCTGATCAAGGAGGCAGTGCCTCCACCGCCTCCTCCTCCACCCACACTGTACGCACTGGACACCATGGGGGAGTGGCTGTGACTATGCACCGACAGCGCCGCCTCATTCATCGAGTGCTCGTTGTCATAGCCCGTGCTCTGTATGGCTGGCGAGTGTAGACTGGGCGAGGAGTGCTCGCTGCCCTGCCTCACGTGGTAGATGCCATCGCTGGCACTTTCGTGCAGCAGCCGACCATCCGCCAGGTAGCTCACGTGCTCCGGGTAGTCACTGCCCACTGTTGAGTGACTAAACTCCGGTGTGCGCGACACGTGCGGATATTTCTTTGCGCTGCAATTATAAGAGATAAGATTTGTTGGAGTTAATGGGAAAGAAGCGGCTAAAATTAAAACTATTTAACTTTCTAGAACTGAAAGTAAAGTATACGTCAAGAATAAAGCAAGATTATTACGACAGGTTATTCGAACCAATCTTAACTTTAAAATTGATTTATTTCTATATTCAGAAATAGATTTTATCAAAATGGGGTTTTTAGAAACTGAATGTACTTTGTTTAAAGTTTGTAGTAAAATAATTATTTAAGATTGAAAACATTACAAACTTTAACTATTTCTCTACACTTGATATTTCGTTTTAAAAAGATATCCCAAAAATAAAACCAATTATAGAGGGAAAATGATTTATCCCTGGATTGAATTATCAAGTGTCGACTTGTATTTCTATAATTTCGGGTTTATGTCATTGATCCTGTCCTTTTCTTTTAAGATAAGTTAAAGGTATTTTAAACTATTATTTTCATAAAATAAATAAATATATAGTTTTTCCTGTATAATTCGTTTTATTTTTGGGATTCCTTTTAGAAAGGAATTATTAAGATTCCAACTGTAGAAATATAGTTAAAATTGTAAATGTTTTGAATCTTAAATGATCATTTTAAAAATAAATAATAAATTAGAAGCTATTTTACATATCAAATAATTTACTATGAATAAAAAATTTAAGAAAAATCGAGCAAAGGTATTAAGTTTGTGGAAGAGCATTTAAAAACTATTAAATTATTTTCACTAAATAGTTTCTTGTAATCTGAAGTAATTTTGAACTTTCCAATTTTAAATTTGATATGTGATTTAATTCGATATTCTTTAAATTAATTAAATTGTTAATAAACATAACTAACAGCAATTAATTAAAATACACAAGGACAACCGCCAAATCGGTCTGATCCCTTTAAGCCCAATAAAGCTGCTAATTAGAATTGGAAACGTTTAAGCCGAAAACATGTATCGTTTGGTTCTTTATGAGCTACTGCTAAAAATTACGTAGAACGGAGCTGAAATGCCGGCGATTTCGTCGATGTTCTTGGCTTATAATGATATTTAAAGGGGCTGCTAAATACGTTGACAATTTTCGCGTTGTTGTCACGCACACAAACCCACAAAGGCAAATAAAAGGTAAAATCTTCACCAGAGACAACAGAGGGCAGAATATGGCGAATACTGAATGAAGATTGGAAGGGGAGAGAGGGGGAATGGCAGGAGCATGGACTTAAACTGGACCAGATCCCAGCTCGAAGGCTGAGTTGCATCGTTGTGCTGCTTAATGTCAGTGGACATAAATGTAAATTGGGCGCGTGCAGCTATTGTATTATCAAAGGAGGCCGCACCGCTGAACCACCGAGAATCGATGCGGAATGGAACGAGGGGAGGGGAGAGGACCTCGACGAGCAAACCGCCAGCCGTTGTGCCACCGTCGCCAGGCTGCTGGGTAAGCAAAGAAGCTGTAGCCTGTGGTTCTCCTTGCTGGGGCAGGAGACAGAGCAGGAGTAGACATAGGAGCAGACCAAGTCGAAGCTGGAGCAGACCTTTATGCATAACTTTTAAAACTTGCGACATATCGACACATTTCAAAGTAATTCGGCTTCCAGGAATTCAAGCAGAACGTAGCAGCGGCAGCCAAACGAGACAAGTTTAAATATTACCAAAGCTCAGCGCCCAAACTCGCTCCCTAAGGGAGAGAGAGCACTGACTATGACTCCTGGGCTCTGTCTCTGCCTTTGAGCCTTGCTCTGGGCCAGGCCTTGACTGTGTCTCCAACTCTGTCCCTGTCCCTGTCCCTATCCGCTGACTGTGTGTGCGTGTCTTAGCCCTCGTTCGATTTGTTACCGTTTGAATTTATTGCTGCCCACTACACTTTTGGCCTATTGTCTTTGCGAATTCGCGACGCTGTCTTGTCTGTCCGCTACGTTTTGCCTACCAACTTTTTTTCGGGCCACAACATGAGATCGGCCTAATTGTTAGCCTCGAGTTTGGAGTCTCCAGACTGGAGAGACCATAGATTGCCCTAAGGCACGGTCTCAGCTAGGCGCTCTAGTTTTTGGGGAGAGTTTTCCTTAGGCCAGCACAGCAGAAAGCCGACAAAATACAAGCCAAGAGTTATGGCCCAAAAGCCGAAAACCCAAAAGCCGAAACTGAGAACTAGCTGCTACGTTTCTGAGCCGGGTCGAGCTACAAACCGCAGCTGGATAATTTATTGAGGTTTCCTGGTGACATCGTTACGTTTTTGATATTCGGTTGCGGTTGCGGTTGCGGCTGCGGCTGCCGACGATGTTGCGGCTGCTGCTAAATACTTGGCCAAGAAGGTACACAAAATTATACCGTCCTGATCTGTGCGCCTGTCCAACTGCTAACCCCTTTCCCCCCCTCTCACCTCTCACCGCTTTTGCTTTATCCTAAGCGCTCGCTCACGATCCACGACGGCTGCTGGCTTGGCTTTGGCTTTGGCTTAGCCCCCGAGTCCGAGACAGCAGCAGTCTTAGCCATGGCCCTGATTTTAAAATAGGACACATACAGTGGCCGGTAAGTTGGCATTTTTATGCGCGCAAAATGTCAACATCTTTGCAAAATGCCACATATTCCACATTGCGCTCCTCTGTCCACGGTCTTTGGTCCTCTTTCAGCTCCTCCCTCTGCCCTCCCCAGTTGTTGTCTTATCCTCTTCTGTGTCTGCCTGTCCACTGTCCATGCTCTGCTGTGCTCCACTGTCTGCTGTCTGCCTGTCCAAGTACTGAACGTCCGCACTAGCTGTGGACTGTGGGCAACGTTTTGTTTACGACAACCGCAAACGTTCACTCTCCTGGTGGTTTCAACAGTCGGTTGATGCAACTTGGCAACTTGGCAACTTAGCGGCTGCCGCAAAGTAGGCAACTTTGGGTTTTGGCCTTAACAAGCCCCAAAACTTCATTCAGAAGCCGCATTGATCTGGAGAGAGTGTCAGCCCTTTTAGCATATTGTGATTCATGTGTCGCTGCGCGAAGACCGCGTCTTTTAAGTCTCTGCCTCGCCCCCTTTTCCCTACCTTCTTCTCCTCCAACTTCGAAGACAATCGAATTTGCCTGCGAAAAAGGCGGCGGCGTTTTGTATCTGATACTTCAATATTCTCTGTGGATTAAATGCCAAACTTTCTGAATCTGTATCTTTCAACTAGTTTACTCTATATATAGTCATGAATGCATATTAATTAGTTTGTTGTTTTTTTCTTGCTGAAAGCAGATTAAGCGAAAGTGAGAAAATCTTATTCGTATGTTAAATGAGAGAATCGTGTTCACACGTTCCAATTATCTGGCTAAGTATTTGCTTTCTTCTCGCTTACCAAAGCCCAGACAATTCTAGCCAATTTCCATTGCATTAATTTCTAGATATAATGCCTGGCATCTCATTTCAAAAGATATTTGGAACGTGTGAACTCTACTTAAGTTTACTAATGACTTTTGTAGTCAAGCGTATAATTCTTTTCAGGAAAATTTAAGTATATTTATAACTGTATTTTTCGCATATAAATGTTTTTAAAGTCTTTAAATCTCTATTATTTTAAAGTTTACAGTAATCTGATGCAGTATTATTTACGGTATATTATTATATATATATTATTATGTTGAAAATATATTTAGTATATATTTTAAAATGCAAAAGAAAAATAATCCTCGAACTTTCTTTGTGGCAAAATAATTAAAACTTAAAACAAACTAACTCTATATACTTTAAAAAAAAAATTTATTTAAGAAAATAATATAATATACATTTATCGGACATGATAATTTTACTTACTGATCTGGGACAAAAATAGCCACACAATAATCTAATAAAATCATCTTCCTACACATTCACAAAATCATAGATTATAATAATTATTTGTAGTAAACGGACAACTATTTTATTTTAACATTCTTAATGTTAATTTGTTAGTAATACTTGTTTCTTCCTTATAAAGTTGTCAATTTATATTCTAAAAAATTTTTGATGTTAAAACCAATAATAGTTTTTAGTATCTGAATTTCTTACTAAATATATTATTAATATTTATTAAATCTGCAATAGAACTGTGTATAATAAAGTCTTTCTTTTAAATTTACTTATTTAAAATTTGAGTTTTTAAAAGTCTTTTATCTAAATTTCTTATTGTAAAAATAACAAATTTTCAACACTTCTCGGGAATACTAAAAAAATAAAAATGTATCTTTAATACCCTTATGATTAAAATATATTTTACTTTATATTTCATTAAAAATGTAGTCAAATTCCAAAAATTTCTACAGACAAAACTTGACAGCATTTTAAAAACAACTGTCTTTAATGTAATATAATAAATTTTATCACCGTCTTAAGCTCGTGGGAGTTTTAAAGTGATTTCCCCTAAAGAGGAACAATAGTTGAAATTTAAAACTATAAAAAATACACGAGGGACTTTTTGAAATTCCCGTGTAAATCGTTAATAAACTATTTGATTCACTATAAATGTGAGTTAACTTATTCAATTTCAGTGAACGGCCATATTGAGCTGGCTTGTAAAACGTGGTAATAAAAGCCATTTTGGTTTCGGCCGTCTGCCGAGTGCCGTCGGAGTGGGTGTGGCCTGCATAAGATGCAGCATCTGCTCTGCTCCATTTGCAGTCTATTGGTTGGCGGTGGTGCCAGGCGCCCCCAAAACTCGAATACATTTGTTTCCTACTCATTTCGGTTTGGCTTTTAACACGAGAAAACCAGTCTGAACAGTCAGTCGGGGCAACACAAGACAACACAAGACAAGGCAAGACAAGCAGGCCAGGCCAAGACCTGAGCCTGTTGTTGTTGCTGTGGCTGCTGCTGTTTGTTGGTTGGCTTGGCGACTTTGGCCCAGGTGTGATGTACTGGAATAACTTAACGACGCAGCTTAAACGCATACATATGCATAACTAGTCTGCATGTGTGTGAGTGTGTGTCTGTGCGTGTGTTGACCAATAAGCATAAACAGCTTCAGCATCCGGCCCAGAGAACCGCCATCTTAACGCGTTCGTTGCTGCTTTAATGAACCGCAGCAACAACCACACGTCTTGAAGGTTTAAGCCAAGATTTACCTGTGCCAATCTTTCATTGGATGGTAAAGAGAGACGCACAAAAATTTCTACCTGCAAACACATACATAATTAAACTAATGAAGCAGATGAGAACCAAATAATCATAAAAAACCAAGACCAAGAGCCGAACTGCCGAAGACAAACCGAACTGAGCTACGAACGGTTTTTGGTTCGGCTAATGAGGTTTACTGCCGTCGCCAGAGACCAAAGAGACAACGAAAGACCCAGTTCTCACACACAAAAGCCATTTTCAAACAACAACAAAAAAATCTACAGAAAAATGTACAGAAATGTAATGGATTTAATCACGCACACCCAGCAGTACTAGCAGAAGTACTAGAGACACCCTCGCACAGCTTGAGTTCCACACAATTATCCACAGTCAGGGCAGTAAGTATGTGTACACTTCACTGAGGAGTCTACATATTTGAAAATGATTTTAAATAATTTTCCACACAGTTAGTTAAAAGACTTTTAACTATAAGTTAGTTTATAATCAAAGGCATTTTATGATAATAATTCGAGGAATCATTTTATCTGCACTCTCTTATATGATATCGTATTTATAATAAACGTTTAAGTATTTCAACACTTTACGAGCAATTAACATATTGTTAATGATAACCTATTAGCTGGAATGCCAATTAAGTTGTCAATATGTGATTTATTTTGGTTTAAAATGAATCAATTTGAAAATCAGCTTCCAGGTATTCTATTTTCGTGTAAATCTGATAGGAATAAGAAAAGTACTTAATTAAATTAAAGCCGACTATATTTTTAGATTGATTTAAAATGCAAATCGATTGCGCTTAAAGCTTTAAAGTTAGCCCGTTTTAGAGTTGGCTAAATTGATGTGTCTACCTATTAGGTGGATTGATTTATGGAGCAACATAAAAGCGAGCTAAAAACCTTGACACACACACATTTGTCATTCGATGTGAGAGATTTTCAACAGGATGTCAGATTCCCCAGAGTAAAAAAAAAAAAAGTGAGCAAAAGATTTCAAAAAATGTGACAAACTTTACGCTTAAAAAAATGTATAAAGATTTAAACATTTTGTGGAATAACTTAAGTTTAAGTTATGTATTGGGTTTAATTGTGTAAAATTTAAAACTAAACTAGAGTTTATAGCGGATATAGTAAAGTCTTGGAGGGTATAATGTTAATGCTAATGTTAAATTCATGCATAACTATCAAAGTGTTTAGATCAAAACTAAATCATTTTAATGAGCAAAACCGCATGGTGACCTCTCTACCATTTACCTAACCGACTTCTGTTATATACAAGGTTTTATAGGGTTTTTCTGTGTTTTTTTTTTTTGTTTCTCATCGTTTTAAGAAACTTTCTTGCTGACCACGTTGTGCTCTTTGGTTTACTTTCCACTTGACCAATTCCGAGCGCGAGTCGGACTTGGCTCTGAAGTCGGTTCTATTCTATCTTGGGGTTATACATACATATATATATACAACTCGAGCGTACATTTAACATTTACATATTCACACAGAACGCACACAGTGAAACGAAAAGCGGACATACGCATACAAGTGCAAGTGCTTTATAAGATCTTGTATAGTTAGGAGTGGGGATATATCTACAAACCCACACACCTATACATATGTATGTGTCTCAACGGAGGTCACACTCTGAACTGAAAATCTAAGCATATATACTAGATACACAGACACACACACAGACACAGCTATTCCCGTAGCTGTCGTGTTTTGTGACTTGTATCTGTATCTCAAGCTTTGTATCTATGTGTGTGACTAAGTCTTGAAGGCAGTCAGTGTGTGTCTGTGTGTGTGTGTATATAGGAGCACTATAGCGACATCTAGAGAATTTCCTCACCACTACAAGCGCATTTTTTCCATTTTTCATTATGGTTATTATCTTGGAAGATATGTATCTTCGCTACGGTTGGATATAATTAAACAGCGAGAGAAAAAAAATTGTGTGTTGTTTTTTTTTTTAGCATGGGAAAAATGTAAATATTACTTGTAATTTGTTAGCAGATGATGTGGATGTTCGTGATCATATGAGGGTTCCATTTTAGACGTTCGCTGTAACGGTGACTGCAGGTTGTTGTGGTTCTCCTCCGTGTTGTTGTTGCTGTTGTTGCTGCTGCTGTTGTTGGCGGTGGTGTTGGTGTTGGTGGTGGTTTGGGCTTTGCTTTAGCTTTAGCAGGGCCAGCAGCATTTTGCTTAATGTTGCATTATTCCGTTAGTTTTTTTCCCTAACCAACTGCTGGCCGTGGTACCATTTGGCCCAGAGTACCAACAACCAACCATAAATTTGTTGCAGTTGTCGTCGTCTCAGATGTTGTTGTTGTTGCTGTTGTCTCTTAACTGGCATGTGTGAATTTGTGTCTATTTGTTGTCTTGTCGCTGTTGTGTTGTGCGGGTGTGTGTGTGTGTGTTGTCTTTTTAATTTGTGCTAGTTTAGGCCCTAACCCACATTATTAAGCACTCGACACTTGCAGATTTTGCAGTAATGATTTTAATTTTGCTTTAATTCAACATTAATTCACAGTTACACTTTATTATTTGGGCACTTGAAATCATTGGATTTATTTTATTGATTTGTTAGAATTTTCGAAACGATTTTTACCGTTGGCAGCTGCTATCCTGCTGCTGTGTTGGCCAAGATCAAGTGAGGCGGACGAAACGCGTTTACGATCACGAAATGTCTTGCGACGACTAATGAACGTATCTGGTGCTTAAAATCAAGGGCTTCAACATTTCACAAAAAAACACAAAAACACAAAATAACAAAAACAACAACAAACTGCTCTGGGGCTTGGTAGTGTTGTTGTTGTTGTTGTCGTTGTTGTTGCTGCCTTTGGCTCACTAGTTTACAATACTCTTGGGAAAATGCACAGCACAACGCATTGGCATATAACCGGGCCTATATACTATAATACAGATACAAACGGCCACACAGATACAGATACAAAGATACAGCGACAGCGACAGCTACACGGCTATATATGTAGATATATTTATGATTATAAACGCGACTCGCAGCTGCCGGAGATGTGGCAAAAAGTCAGAGCCACATGAACCACGCCGATGACGAACCGCAAGCTAACTAACTGCCAACTAACAACTGGCAAGCTTGGCTTAAACTGTTACTGCGCTTGCGACGGCCACTCTGCTCGCTCGCTCTCTGTCTTACTGCCCGCCACTGCCTAGCTCCCTCTCTGTCTGCTGCTCTCGCTCTCCTAGAGAGCTTGTGATCTCCAACTCAATTCAGTCGATTCGAAGTTTCAGTCGAAGTCAATGCATAAGGCTAAAATGCGCACGAGCAAAACCTTTTGCGCAGTCTTTGCCCAACTCAACGCTGAGCAGCGTCGGCAGAGTCAGTGCCAAAAAGCCCAGAGAGTAAGTGACCGAGAGAGAGAGAGGGAGAGAAGTGTCAGCTGCCCAACAAAGCGGAACGAACACAGTCTCATTCTGGGGCAAGTCCGCAACAGGCAATGCGGCAAGTTCTTTGAATCAAATGAAACAGACTTATTTAATATTCCTACTCGCCGTCGTGTGTTTCTGAATACTCGCAGAGAGTAACGTCTACCGCTTACTCGCCCTGCCGCTCTCCCACTACGGTTCGACTCTCACACACAAGCAAAGCTCAGAAACCTGTTCTCTGCTTTTAATGTGTTGTGGGAGAGACGACTTTGCATTTGGTTAGTTTCAATTGGTGGAGACCCCAGTCGTGTTGCGTCTGTATGTGTGTCAGCTCCAAATACATGGCATGCACACACACACACAAATACCCCAACACACACACATATACACGATCACACGCAGCGTATGCAAATACTGTAGTAATATGCGGAACTTTTGTAGCTTGGCTTTAGCTCGGTAAGCGCGGAGTTATCAGCGGATCTAACTTCATAAACATTTTGATAAAAAACGTTTCACTTAATTACATGCAACGCTTATACAAATTTTGAATTGCATTTATTTGTCTTAATTAAGTTAGTAATTTAAATACAAATTTATTTAAAGTATGCAAAAGTTTTGAAAACTAAATTTATTTATGTTTTTAATTAATACATGTAAATAAGTTCTTTTAACCCCTTTTAAAGTTTTCCAGCTATTCAGTTCATCGAAAAATAAAATCAACCTGCCCCAAAGTATTAATATTCAAATAGAGCCATATTTAATTTTTATTTCATACTCCACCCACTTTGCATGATGCCAAAATGCCGACTGATTGGTATCCAAAAAGCGATAAGCTTCTAAATTGCATACTCCAGCAAACTGAGACCTGTGCCAAGCCCTGGCCAACAACAAGGAAGGACTGAGGCACAGGTACTCACCTACCAGCCCATAATAACCCAACCAGGTAAAAGTGCATTTGGCCACGCGTAAAACGTTAATACACACACACATACACATACTGTATTCACAGTTGGCCAAAATAAATATAAAAATAAATAAAGTGCAGGCTCAGAGTTCATAATTAAGCGCCAGAATGCCAAATACTTTGCTCCTTAGTCGCTTCGACGTGGGTTAGATGCAAAAATATTTGTTTATCACATCGCGATAATTGCCGCCGGCGCTTGCTGGGTCCATCGATTTATGCGCCGCAATGAGGCAACAGTCGGTCGAGGGTACAGGCCAGGCCAGGACAGCGCTGGGCAGGCCAGACCGACCAGACCAAAGTCGAGGAAGAGAAGAAACCAAAACACAACAAGCGTGTGCCGCGACCGCCTTTGAGCCAAGTTGGAGACGAAGACGGAGACGGGGAAGAAGACAGAGGATGAGAATGAAGATCAAAGCGTGCCTCGGTGGTGGGTACAAGTTTATTGGCGTGGCGCATGTGCAAATGGCTTAAGCTTAATGCCTGAGACTGGCCAGGGCAACTGGTAAATGGTAACTGGCAACTGGTATGAAAACAACCTATGCCCTGCTTCGGCTCATCGCTGCTCCAAAAAATGTGGGCGTGTGACACTTGAGCTGCTATCGCCAGCGAATCTCTGCCTAAATGCAACAAAAAAGAAAAAGGGTAAAACAAATTATTGATAAGCAGATCGTCCGCCCAGTGCACTGAAAGAAATCATGAAAGCCACACAGACGCTAACAGCATCAGACAGTTGATTTGTATCCCAGTGATTTCGGTCAGTGTATGCTGCTCGAACACAAGTTTTGCTTTAGGTGCAGTTTGACTCTTATCAGAGATGAAGCTCGGCACACGTTAGTCCAGAGACTGCTGCTGCCACAGGCTCAGCTCCGTCTCTGCTCCATTCACCGGCTGAAGCACATGCATTGATGTTGATTGCTGTCTGTTGGTTTTGGTTTCTGCCACGGTTATGTAAGGCAATGTGATGAGGTCGTTGTGTGCAATACCCGCCTGATGAAACAACTACGCTGCGGTAGGTATAATCAACAAGTACTACTTGAATAACTTGATATTAGATAATTTCTTTATTATCATTTATATAGCGATAAGATACTCACATTTAAAACTAATTTACAAAACAAAAATAACATTGTACAATCTAAACACTTATTTACTCTAATAATACTACACAGCAGGTTTCATATCCAAGACTGATAACACTGATAATTTTAAAATTTCGCGGCAATAAGTAGTGCTGTGAAACGTTCTAAATGTTAATCAAAGCAACTCAGATTTTAAAAACCCCAGTATTATCACTGTCACCATTATTTCATTTCCCAACAACATAACCAATTATTTCCATTATTAGTGGGATAATAAATCATAGTGACAGTAAAAATATAAGGATTTTTAATCAGAGTCGCTTTGGGCTCGATTTCAATTATCTATGATGGGCAACTCTACTCTTCTGAAAGATACAATACAACTCTATACAACGCTCTGACAGTCGGTCGCGCGCCGCTAGCTAATCAAAAAGCAAGTTAAATAAAAGTACAATACAGTTAAGAAAGTGAAATTGTTTTTATTGTGTTAATATATCGTGAACAGTATGGATTTCGGTGGCACGCAGTCGTTGGGCGCCGTTTTGCAAGCAGAGGAACTAAAGCTAGTACCAGACGACATACGAAAAAAATTGTCAGACTACATTGAACAATTTTCAGATGAATATTGTAAAGAACGTGCAGCCGCTAGTCGCTTAAGTAAGTTTCTTTATGTTTAATGTGTTAGCATTATTGCAAGTAAAACAAAAAGCCGGCACAGTGTGAAAAGTCTAGGCCATTTAATTTGTCTCGCAGCCAATGTGTACACACTGGCAGTATGTACACACTTGGCAGATATTAAATTTTCGCCTGTCTGTCACAACGATTGAAGAAATTGTTTTTTTGCAACTGAATTTTAATTGAACGCTGATAGAAAATTTAAGTTACTGGAGTAATCAGTTGAATTCAACCATGGATCTTAGTGGTCCACAGTCGTTGGCAGACATATTTGCGCCCGACGAACTGGAGCAGTTGCCAACCGGCGTGCAAAGCAAATTCAAGTCCTACATAGACAGATTTTTTGATGAGTATTGCAAAGAACGAGCGGCTGCAAATCGTCTTAGTGAGTCAAGCGTTGCGAAAATAAGCAGTCCCAATAGATTATAGAAAGTTCATTTTAGTTTACCTAAACTTCTTTCGTGCATTGAAATAATCGTGCTCTTCTTCTTCCTTTAGGTGAAACTGAACAAAAAAACGAAGAGTTAACAAATCAAATACTCGATAATCAAGTAAAATTCAGTAACTTTGAGCAAAATGTAAACGAACTACGCACCCAACTTGACCAAGTGTCTGCCGAACGGGATCAGCTACTTGCATCTGTGAAAAACTATGACTACGATGTCGCCGCATTGCGCAAGGAGAAGGGAGTATTTGTCGATGAGCGCGACTCTCTCTTGAAAGTCATCGAGCGACAGAATGGTGAGCTAGAGCGTCTTAAGCAAGACTTAGCAACCTATCAGCAGCAGTTGAGAGCCGCTATCACAGCTAAGTGCGAGGCCATTGCTCGACTGGATGAGGTGCAGAGCAAAGAGGTTTCATTGGACATCAAGGAACGGCGTCTGGAGAGTGAGCGTGCAATGCTACAGAATGAAATTCAGTTGCTAAGCAGCGATTTGAATCGAAATAGCGCCGAATTGCAAAATTTGCGCCGTGACCACTCGATGAACATCATGCACCTGGAGGTGCGTCTCAAGGAAAAATGTGACGAGCTGCAGATACTGCAAGGACAAAATGCACAGTATTCTAAAGCCATTGAGGACTTAAATAAGAAAATCGAAGATCAAGCGGACACATTATTTAATCAAAATAATGCTACAGAGAAGCTTGTGGATACTCTGAAGAAAGAACTGGACGCAAAGGAGAAACTGGTGGAAATATACAAGAACACCGAATCCGAGAATAGCACAGAGCGCCATGAACTACTCAGGGGTATTTCTGATCTGAAACGTATGGTCACCGACACCACTGATCACTATGGTGAACTGGAGGCCGAATTCCAGCTAACCAAGCAGAATCATGCCACAGAAATAGCAAATTTGAACGAAACTATTGACGCACTAAAGACAGAAATCGCCCATGCCAATGATCTGCTAAAGAAGGCACAAGAGCAGAGTCTGGAGAGTGCCATCTGCAAGCTGGCACCCACAGCAGCCGTTGCCAGTCGATTAATACGCTCTGATATGTCTCTCACTGAACTCTACTCTTTGTACGCCAAGACTTCGGAAGAGTTGGAGAGCAAGAACATGGAGAACGCTCAGCTTAAGCTGCAGCTCAAATCTATCGTTGAAGAGATCAATGAAAGTGCACCAATCTTTAAGAAACAAGACTCTGACTACAACAAGCTAACCGAGGCACACAATTTGTTGCTACAACAACGTGATGAGCTGCTTGAAATGAAATTAAGTCTTGAGCAGGAGCTGGAGCACACTCAATTCGATGTTACTCGCCACGTAAAGGAGAACAAGAAACTGAAGCAATCCCAAGTCGATCTAAGCCGTCAGGTCTGTTTACTTTTGGATGAGCTCAACTGTTTGCGTGCTGGAGTCAACCGTCCACGTAGCCAAGCTCCACCTGGCATTATTCAAAACTCCAACGACGCTATCAGCAGGGAACTGGTCACTTTCGATTCCATTACCGAAATGCAGGAGCAGAATGTTAAGCTATTGGCACTGATACGTGAACTGACCTCTGCTCTGGAGGCCAATGAGTCGAAGAATGAAGAGGCACAACTGAAGACGTATGAGGAGAAATTGGAGAAGCTAACGACACGTCTAAGCGAAATGGAACAGACTCTGAATCAGAAGAATAGTACAATTGATACACTGATGTCTAAGTGCGAGCGCTACAAGAAGTTCTACTTTGAGTCCCAAAAGAAATTGGGCAGTCAGATAATCGACCTGGATGACTCCACCATTCTCATAGATGAGTCTCACCTGAATCAGTCAAAGGCAGTTGAAAATACAACCAAACTTGAGGCAGAGGCCAAATTGGAGCGTCGTATCCGCAGCCTAGAGCAACAGTTAGCAGATGAGTCCAGGAAATATGCCGAACTCAAGGAGAACTATGATTACTACACCAGCGAAAAGCGTAAGAATGATGCACTTGTCCAGGAGCAGTTCGATTCGATGCGCAAGGAGGTGCGCGAGTTGACGTCCGTCAATTGCAAACTGATGAACGCATCCGAGTTCAACAAAGAGCAAATGGACTTGCTTCAAAAGGGTATTGCCACCTATAAGCAGCAGATTTCAGCTCTGGAGGATCGCACCAAGAACTATGAGAAGACGATCATCAAGCACGAGCAAACCGTTCACATGCTAAAGGATGAGGTAATGACGGCTCATAGCAGGCAAGTCGCCGCTGATACCGAGGCTCACAGCCTGCGACATGAGAATCGTATTCTCAAGGACACCACTGCTCGACTTCAGGCCGAAAAGGAAGGCTACCATCGTGAGCATCAGAGTCAGGCATTATTGTTGAACAATCTCGAGTTCATTAAGGCCAATCTGGAGCGTTCCGAGACTGAAGGTCGCTTGCGTTTGGAGCAGCGTCTCGACGACACCGTACGAGAGTTGTCTGCCCAGCGACGTCACTTCCAAGAGGAGGAGGAGAAGTTCCGTGAGACTGTCAATGAATTCAAGCGTCAGACTGAGACAGCTCACAAGCTTAAGGAAGAGGAACGCCTACAGGCTGAGAAATATCACCAGGAATTGATTGCTGTGCGTGAGGAGCTCGCCGCTAAGGTAAATCAAGTGAACGATTTGAGCAAGAAGCTTCAGGAGAGTCTTACACCATCCAAGGACGAGAATCCCATCACAGCAGCCAACAAAAAGGCACGCGAGTTTGAGCTTCGATATGAACAAGCTAAAATTGAGATCGAATCGCTTACCAAGGAGTTGGCCAAGATACGTGAGCACGGCGATCAGTTCTTCAAGATGTCCCAGAGTGCCGAGAGCGAAATTAAACGTCTGCACGACATGCACTCGGAAATTGTCAACAAGCTGGAAGCTGAAACAAAGAAACTACAGAACTCAGAGGCTGAGCTGCAGACGCGTGTCACCGATCTGGAAGCCGAACTGTTGCTCAGCAATGTCACCGAGCAGAGCAAGTCCACCAACCAGTCTGATCAGCTGAAGAGCGCTCAGGAGGAGCTGAAGAATGTACTCGAGAAACTCACTGAGTCAGGACGCTCTATTCGCGCTCTACGCGCCGAGAACTCAACTCTTGCCGAATCCCTGCACTCTGTGGAAGTGAAGTATGCCAATGAAATGGTATTGCACTCGGCGGACATTCAGGAACTATCCAAGTTCAAGAGCGACTTCCAAAAGGTATGTATTTAATATAAAATAAAAGCCAATTCACGTTGGCACAATTCACAAAGGCCTAAAAGACTGGGTTTTTAATAGACCAGCTCTATCAGTTTAAGTAAAATCTTTTGTTTATAAACTTTAAACACTTAAATACTTTCTTAGGTACAAGATGAGCTCAATCAGCTCAAGTGCGGACGTGAATCCCTGCAGTCTGCTCATGATGAACTGAAGAAAGCCAATGCCGAGGCACAGAGCTTGTTGCAGAAAGAGAAGGAGGAATCGGAGAAGCGGGTTGCCGATCTTAATGCACTCAATTCTAGTTTGCACGATCAGATCGAGGCATTGACCAGCAAATTGGCTGCACTTGCGCAATCAGCAAACAAACAAAATGTGTCCACTACACTGAATGAATCCTTGACAGAAATGGAGCTTAACAGCTCGTCGACTGTGGATGACATCAAGAACAGTGAGCAGTTGCTGAAGATTATCAAGTTCCTGCGCAAGGAGAAAGATCTGTATGCGGCGAAGCTGGACATTATGAAGGCTGAGAATGCGCGTCTCGTCTCCGAGCATACGATTCTTCAGAAGAAGGTGGATGAACTGAATGGCTACCTTAAGCAGGAACGCTCTAAGAGCGAAACAGATGTTGTCTCTGCCTCCAAGCACGAGGCTGTATTGCGTAAAATCGAGACTCTTAATGCCATCACCGATAGCAACCGGATTCTACGCGAGGAACGCAATACGTTGACCAAACGCGTTGCTACTCTAACGGAGAGAATTAGCAGCGTGGAAAAGGAATTGTTCCCACTTCAATGCAGTAACAAGGAGCTCACATCCAAGATTGAGGAGTTGAATGTTGAAAACAATTCCCTGCGCACTGAGGCCATCAAGTGGCGTCAACGTGCTAACGCTCTCGTCGAGAAGAGCAACAGAAACCCTGAGGAATTCAAGCGTTTACAGACGGAGCGTGAAAATCTTGCCAAGATGCTAACTACCGAGAAGGAAGTGAACAAGAAGCAAGCCGACGATTTGGCGGCATTGAAGACACGTCTGGACAACGAGCTGCCAGCATTGAACAGGAGCTTGCAGTTACAGGAGGAGACACGAAAGAAGCAGATGGAAGAGGCTGCAGCTCTCAAGCAGGCTAATATTCGCCAGACACAGGACATCATGGAATTGAAGAATCGTCTGTTGCAAAAGGAAGAGGAGCTGCTTAAGGCTCAAGAGGAGATTGAGTCCAAGGACAAGGCTATTCAGGACAAGGACAGCAAAGAGTTGATGCTGCGCAAACTGGCCAAGCGTTACAAGGACTACTACATGGGACTCCAGGCCCAAACAGGCGGAACAGATACAGTCGCTGAGCTGGAGAAGGTGCGTTCCGAGTTGGACGAGCTGAACAATGCACTACGCAGCAGCAAGGAGCAGCATGATCAGTTGCAGAGAGAGCACGATGAGCTGAAGTCCCGTTCCAACATGGAACAAGATAGCAGCGAGTCGAAGCTAAGAGTTGAACAACTACTCCAGGAATTGTCCGTGACCAAGACGGAATTGACCAATCAGGAGACTATCTTTGCTGGCACTAAGACCAGCTATGACGAAACTGTGCAACGCTTGGAAAAGGAACTGCAGGATCAAATTACCAGCAACAAGGACATCAATGCGCGTCTGATGCGTGAGAATGAGTCCCTGCACATGCGCATCAATCAGCTGCAACGTCAATTGGGTTCACAGCAGTCCACCAAACCCTCCACAAGTTCCGTTGGTATGACCGAGAAAGGCAACATCTCCGAGTCCTCACCACGTACGGCAAATGTCAAGCCCATGTCGGGCTCAGCCACTGTCCAACAGTCTGCAACGGTCACACCTTGGCGTGGCAGCGAAACTCCATTGGCCAGCATTCGTCCCATCTCTGTGCAGAACAGTCGCACTGCTGCCATACTACCTACCAGTCAGCAACCAGGTGCATCTACTTCTACGTCCACCTCGACGTCCACTTCATCGGCTGTAGCTGCATCTGGCAGCAGCAGCAGTAGCAGCAGCTCAGCTGTTGGCAACACGGCGCTGGTGCCACCGCAGCAGCAGGTACACACCACGGGCAGTGCTACCTTGGAGTCCATTGCCTCCTCCTCACCCACTTCCTCGCATACCGACTATATGCCCTCCACCAGCTCTGCAGCTGTGGCAGTTGCCGCCATTCCTCCCATGGGTGCTACGTCGGCAGCAGAAAGTTCTCAGGAAGCGGAGAGTGTGCAGCATCCACAGCAGAATGATGCACAGCTTTTTGTTGGTGGTGCTCAGCAGCAGGTGGTTGCCTTGGTTTCACCACGTGTCGAAGGCTCTTCGTCGTCTTCTTCTAGCAGCACAACCTCTTCGACTTCCACCCAAAGTCAGACTGTGCCCAATGTCCAGGAAGCTAGCATTCAACAGCAGCCAAGCACATCCGGCAGCAGCAGCAGTTCCTCCACGGTGGTCAGCAGCCACAGTCGCCACACCCCGTCCAGCAGCAATGTGACCACAACCCAAGCGGGCTGCTCCAAGCGTCCACGCGATGTGGAAGGTGATTCGTCCACCAATGCAGAGGAGGGGGTACCCGAGAAAATTGTCAAACTTACGAAACGTCTGCGCGCTCCCATGCACGGCGGAGAGTTGTCTGCTGGTCATATTGGCGATTCTGGCATGGATGTGGACCAGATGCCCACTTCTTCACAACGCGACCAGGAGGATGAAATTCAGGTAGTTGACTCTGATGATGAGGAGGAGGAAGAGGAGGATGTACTGGGTCCCATTGATGGTGGCGACGCCGAGCAGGAAGAGGGCTACGAGGACTCCTACGAGCAGGATAACGAAATGGACGACAACGAGGGTGCCGAAGCACCAGATCAGCACAATGAAGTGGACATCGAGCAAGTGCAAATGCAGGAGCAGGCTGAGAGTCAATTGCTTGAAGCTTCACCCGCCACTGTATCCACTCAGGAGAACAATCAGAGCCAGGCCATTACCAGCGGCAGTGGCGAATCCACAGCTCAGCAGCCACAAGCCGAGGCCAACTGGAAGCAGGCGCCTTCTACTTCCACAGCTGCCGCTCGTCGGACTGAAAGGTGAGCTTTGTAGAGATTTGTCAAATATTGTCATTTATTTAATACATTTATTTCCTTGCTTAGTTCTGTCGAGATTGTGAGTTCTCCGCAAGTTTCCAACTTTAGCGAGCAACCAACTCGTGTGGAGATCGATGTCGATGGCACTGCCGTAGCCGAAGCTGCTGCTGCAGTTGATGAAAGCAGTGCTGGCACTAGCGTTGACTGCACAGCTACAGTCGCCAGCTCTCCACAGAAACCAAATCCCAACGAGGCAGCCGAACAGAGCAGCAGCAGCAGCCATGTGGCAGAACAGAAGGATAAACCAGATGAAAGTGAGACAGCTGGAAAGGACAATGCAAGCGAGGCCGATGAAGCATTTGCCGAGGAGACTGCATCAGGTCAGGGTGAAGATTCCCAGCAGATGAGCAATGAAAGTGAGTAAAGAGTACAACATAAGTTATCAGTGTACTAAGTAGTATATATTCCAGATCCCAACGTTGGCACAAGTCAGTCGGTGGAGGCAGAAAATCAGGACAACCAAGGCGAGGGTCCATCCGAAGACAACGAGGGCACTGATGGCGTCTCCTCGGAGGGAGAAAAACAAGCTGTTGAAGTTGAGGTAGGTTTGAAACAGATTTTGTTTCTTGATGGTAGCAACCATTAACTAATCATTTCCTTTTGATGTTGCAGGAGGAGGGACGCGAAGCTGAGGCAACGTCTCCGTCTGAGAACACACGATTCCGTACCCTGCGCAGCGCAGTTCCCACACGACGGGGTGGTCGCACTTTACTGCGCGGCAACAATAACAACAGCAATGCCAACCGACCCGCTCGTATTGTTTGGCAACGGGACAACTCGACTGGTAGCATGCGTGGTGGTCATCCTGGCAACCAAGCCGTCGTAGATCAACACATGCCGAGCGGTTCCGGCAATAATAATCGCATATTTTCAAATCGTTCACGTGGTCGTCGTCCAATGCGTCGTCCGGGACCAAACAACTTTAATGCTGGTGGCGGCGGCGGAGGTGGATATCCGTAAAAGTCTGGCCCAGGCTGACGACTATAATCCATACTTTTAGAATAAGGCTCTAGGCATTTACATAAATATATTACATTATAATTAAGCCGCCAACTGAAAATACATACACATAATAAATGCTCAATAGTAAACAAATGTTTTTCTTTTTGTTCAATTTAGTTCACAAACGAGACATAGATCTTGATGTTTTTTTTTGTTTTATTTAGTTTTGTAAAACCCTAACTCTGGAAAGATTAGATGTATCGTCATCTAAGATCTTGGGCGTTCCTTCTTTTCCTTGTAAAGAGCCAACAGGGAAACGTTGGCAACTTTGACGACCTTGAAACGGACACCGGGAATATCACCGACGGCGTGACCCTTACGACCGAAACCGGCAACCAAGACTTCATCGTTCTCCTCAATGTAGTTCAAGCTACCGTCACGGGGTACGAATGCGGTGATCTTCTTGCCGTTCTTGATGAGCTGAACACGCACGCACTTGCGGATAGCAGAGTTGGGCTGTTTGGCTTCAACACCACTGTTAACAAGAAAAAAAAACACATTGTAATTAGTGAACTCTTTTTAAATGATAAAACAATATAAAGGAACTAAATTCCTGCAGCACTTACTGACGACAGCTCACAGTATAATCCTGTGATTTGAGTTTCATAGTCAACAAAACACAAAAATATACTGCGAGACATCGAAAGTGGATTTCACATATTGTAGGAAACTTCTTAGACAGTTATATACTTACACCTTCTCAAGCACAATACCCTTGGCGTGGGAAGCACCACCGAAGGGATTGGCCTTCCATCTTGTGCCCAAATGAGCCTTCTTGTAGTCCTTGTCGGCCCAACGCTGGTCGCGACGGTGGTTCACATGCTTTCTGGCAGTGCGCAGACCTCTAGGCTTGCCTGTAAGATTTTAGAACCTTTGTTAGTTATGTTAACTAAACGCTTCCTTGGTGCAAATCAACAAACACAATGTAAACAAATGACTGGTTCGGCGGCAGCACTAGTAAGTTAGGTTAGTTTGAAAGCGTCTTTTTAAATTTCACTAAATGATTAAACTTGTACAATAACACTTGTAAATATCGTACAATAATGTTTAATTGACGAGTCATAATTCGTTGGCTTTAAATATTACCCGATTCTTTTGATATTCACAGATTTTTAGCAACCGACAAATCGCAGCCGATATTTGCAAGCTTTGGAGTTGGAGTTTTGGGAGTGATAAAAGTTCGCCGCGATCAGTTTCACTTACTTTTTCATTTGCACAACTATTGTATTTGGCTTTGCACCCGGTTCAACGACACAATTTGCGTATTTCTCACAAAATTCACTCTTTTTAACAACTCACCCATGATTTTCCAACTATCTCAGGCAATGGCGGAAATAAAAGAAAGAGGAAGAGCCGATTTCTTCTTCTTCGCAGTATTTGCAGAGCTGCACAAGCGGAATCGATATATCGATATGCTTACTTGCAACACGATATTTTTGGGACTGTCCACTTTTTAAAAGGGCAGCTCTATTAAAAAGTGCTGCCAATCATATATTGAATACTTGAAACAGTTATTCGAATCGCAGCCACTCTACAATTACTTTGATAAAGCTAAAGTAAATATTAGATGATT
This sequence comes from Drosophila acutilabella, assembly GCA_035046005.1. Classification (NCBI taxonomy): domain Eukaryota; kingdom Metazoa; phylum Arthropoda; class Insecta; order Diptera; family Drosophilidae; genus Drosophila; species Drosophila acutilabella. The sequence goes on along the minus strand of JAWNOK010000024.1, from coordinate 3,871,010 downwards.
TTAAATCCCACATAAAGATAGAAAGTCATTGGAAGCGAAGTGCAAGTGAAAGCATTGCTGCACACCATTTAATACATACGCATATGCCATGCGGTTTACGCGGTAGCGCACCAAAATTCATAAACAAAAAAATATATTTTTTCACAAAGGCAAAAATTCATCGACCGATCGTGCACTTCCTTGGCCATTTACTACATTAGTTTCAAGTGTTTATTGAGTTATAATTAAGTACTAATTGTGTCATGACCTCCATTCGCAAAAAACTAGTATTAGTGGGCGATGGGGCATGTGGCAAAACTTGTTTATTAACCGTGTTCTGTAAAGATAATTTCCCACTGGATTATGTGCCCACAGTTTTCGAAACTTATGTGGCAGATGTTGAGGTTGAAGGATCCCAGGTAAAAACACCCAATATTTACTAAATGTTTATCAACTACTCCTATATTGTTGTATGAGACATTCAGCAAATATGTGCAGAAAATTACAATCTTATTTATGTGTGTATTGCTTCACATTCGCGAACGGATATATCTACATACATATGTATGTGTGTTATTTGTGTATATATTTAGTACACATCTTAATTTAGTGCCTGTGCCAGGGCGGGACCCCGATTTGCTTAGATCTACAACTGCTTACGCATTCGTTTGTTTTCCCCAACAATTTTCTTCTCATGTACTCAGTAATATCGTGATTTAACATATTTTATGTTTTCAAAAATATTTTAAAAGTATTTTAATTTGAAAACCTTCTAAACAGGTGGAATTGGCGTTATGGGATACGGCTGGCCAGGAGGATTACGATCGCTTGCGTTTACTAAGCTATCCCGATACCGATGTTATAGTTATGTGCTTTTCAATCGATCTGCCCGATTCCCTGGAAAATATTCAAGACAAATGGATACCGGAAGTGAAACATTTTTGTCCCAACATTCCCATTGTTTTGGTTGGCAATAAAAGAGACTTGCGATACGATGCAGATACCATAAGGGCAAGTTTGGTTGTATAGACAAGATTTTACAAATTCAAATTTATTTATAGGAACTAGAGATGGTTAACCAAAAACCCGTTAGAACCGAGCAGGGCATGATCACGGCCGAGGTTGTCGGTGCTTTTGCATATCTGGAATGCTCGGCCAAGATGCAGGAAGGAGTACGGGAAGTTTTTGAAACCGCCACCAGAGCCTCCTTACAGGTCAATAAGAAGAGAAGGAAAAGGAAATGTACAGTACTTTAAATATTTAAATGTTTGAATGTTTTTCTTTTAAGATAACACAGAAGTTCATACTGTGTGAAATATAGTAACATTGGTTTCGTTATCAATTGTTAAGAATAAAATGCGGAACTTGATATCAATTGCAGCCATTAAAATCCAAGGTATTCACTTTATTCTTTTTAGATTGTTCAATGGAAAAGTACCAAAACAATTTAGTTTGGCCATGGGAACTAATTAATATTGGATAACTCGTTACAGTTTTATGAAATAGCTGTATTTATTAATATTCCTATCTCATAAATATATTAATATGACAATTTCATGAATTTGGCGACTGCAACTAAAACGTTTTTGATGTTTGCTCGCTTTTGGGCTTATCTACAATTGACCAGAATAGTATTTAACAAGTATTTTTGATAAAGCACGATCACGTGCTAAACTCCGTATAAAAGTTCTTGAAATTAATTCAGTTAGTACACTGACAAACTATATGCAGGTTGGTAATACAGTGAACACTAAATAAACTGGAAGCTAATACCTCTTTATTGTTTATTTATCTATTTTTAGATCGATCTTAAAGAAAACCAATTTATCTCATTTTAATCCAATGTTGGTTAGCTTGGTCTACAAATAAATAACGCTTAATCAGCGACAAAGTATTTACTGTACACGATAAAACTGTGTGGTCGAAGTTTCCAGTAGTCCCCAAAACGCACATTAAAAGTATTTCATGCGATAAGCATAATTCAAACTTCTTGGTTTTATTGCTTTTCTCTTTTTTCTGTTTTTTTGGGACTCAAAAATGTGTGCTCTGAATCATGCGAAGTTCATAGTACGCTTAATGAATTCGAATCTAAATTCGAGCTCGAACTCGAATGATTTGCGCTTTTTTGGATAGGTTTTTGTCTTATCATGCTACTTTATGATTGAATTTGTTATTAACAATTTCTAAATTAGACTATTTCGTAATTTCAGTTAACAATTTCAAATTATTACACACATGACTGCACGTGCCTGGGCGTGTGTGTGTTTATGTATGCCGGTTACCTATTGAAATCAAAATATATCAAGTGATAAACGACAGCACAGTGCTACTTTTATTTACTTAACTCTGTCATTACCCAAAAACGTGAATGAATCTCATTCAAAGTTTGGCTATCTCTTCTGAGTGGAAAAAGCCATAATAAACACACACACACTTAGCTAAATCTAAACACACAAATCCCAATAACAGCTTGTTTATTTGTTGCTCTGGAACACTAACTGTGAAAAAGATACAAAATGAGTCCATCTCAGTTTTTTTCTTCAAAGAATTAAAGAGCGAGAAGTGTTTTTGTTGTATCGATATCGGTATCGTAATCGATATCGCATTGCGTATACGTTAAGCACATTAAAGTGAATGTGTGTCTTGCGGCTAGCCATTTTGGCTTTGCGAGCGAGCAAAGGCGAAGTCGAAGTCAAAGGCGACAACAACAAAAGAGTGGCACATGTCAAAATATGTTACCAGTTGTGAGAGAGTGTAAGAGAGAGTGAGAGCCTGCATGGTGTATTTACTCTCCTGTTAAGTTAGTGTGAGCGCAAGTTACGCTGCCCACTGAACACACACACGCGCACACGCTCACGCACACGCACGCACAGCGACAAGTTAATACGGCTGCAGTTACGCTCACACATGCGCACACTCTTTGACTGGCAGCGCGCCATATTTTTTATAGGTTTGCCGGTTTGTTGTAGTTTTTCTTGTTGGCAGAACATGTTGGCTCTCGCCGTGGCTGCTGCTTTTATTTTTGTTGTCATTAGTAGCAGTTGTTGTTGCTGTTGTTTTTGTCGTTATTTCATTTTCATTCACGACAACGAATGAACGATAACGAAGGGGTGCAAACGTGTGGGGAAATGGGGAGCAGGCCGGTCCGGCTGTCGTTTCGATGTCTGATAATGTGCGTTTACAAGAACAAACAACAACACTAATACAAAGTCAAATACAAACACTTACACAAGCTACCAGCAAACACAAATACAAACACAGGCGCGCCAGCGTATCACTGTGTGTATGTGCATGCGTGTGGGTATGTATTTGTGCACTGAGTTCTCGCGGAGGTGCCTTTGTATTGCGAGGCTGCCTTCTGCGTACTGTGCTGTGTGCTGCCTGGAACGTTGTTGTTGGTGCTGCTGCTAGCGTTGCTGTTGCTGCTGTCTGCTTTGTGGTTTATACTGCCAACACATTTCCATTTCCCTTTAGTTATCTTTAGTCAGTCGCTCGCATGGGTCGGTAAGCGCGCGATCAACAAAAAATTCAAGCGACGCCGCGAGCTCGAAACAAAATACAAAAAAAGAAACAGAAACAGAATATACAGAAATATACACATACTATTTACGACTACAATAAGAATCAGAATCAGAACGAATTTTAAAAAACTCGTGTGTTTTTTATGCTTTTTGCGTACGGAGGCAGGTCACATATTTCATATGCTCCACATATGATCATATGTATGTTTATAATCGCATATTCTTAGACAAACACCTACAAATACGTGCATAAAAATATATATGTTCTTGTATAGTATAAATATATATGTATGCACATATATATAGGTATATGCATACATATATAAATCGTACGAACAGCTGCTAAAACGCTACAGAGATAATCAGATACAGATACATATACTAGAAGTATTTATAAGCGTGTTCGTTCTTCGTCGCCGTCGTCGTCGTCGTTGTTGTGAACATATTCAACATTTTCAGTTCAGTTCGGTTCAGTTTCTAAATTTGCGCTTTTTTTACAGTTAACTCTCGATTTTGTTCGGGCTGCTTTCGCTTTCTCACATAAGAAATTCTTTACACTATCAACGGGGGCCAGAAATAGCCCCAAACGCAGTGAATGCTTAAATACCGCGGCCAGGTTCCAATTTAATTTCAAACTATTTTCAAAAAATAAAAAAGCTAACTGATTGAAAGCTGCAACACAAACACATACACAACGAACAGCAAGCAGACACAACAAACCAACATAAAGGTAAGCATAAGAGGGCTAACTCACACACACAGCTAAACACGTCAACAGACACGCAGATACCACGTATTTTTGTAGCTATAGCTACAGATGAATGGCTTATAGAGCTGGCCTTATTCCTCTGTCACATGACCGCGCCCCGTTGTCGTTACCGCCGTCGTCGGCGTCGTTGTCGTTGTCACCCCTCTCACTCTTTCTCTTTCTCTCTCTCTTTCGTACCGTCTTGACCCGGCCAAAACAAGTTTTGTGTTTTTTTTTGGCTAAAAACAACAACATCTGCCGCCAACTCCAATTGCGACTCCGCGTGCACCGCAAAAGGAACTTAGTCACAATGTTTAATGTTCTAACTTCCAGCTCTGCAGTCAGTTTTCATAATTTTTATGTGGCAGGACAAAATTGAGGGTTGAATAGGGGGGAGAAGGGGGAAGAAGGAGGTAAAGAGGAGTTAAAAGCGATGCCAACTTTAGAAATTGCCTGGAAGACTCATCATCATGCCAATACCAGGAATCAGGAAACCAGAAACACGTTAACACGTAAACGGCTTTCGAGAACCTTTTATGGGCGTGTATGTTGTTGTTGTCTTTATATATATATGTACATATACATATATATTTTTTTGCCGACTTTGTTTCGTTGTTGTTTTGCCGTTTTCCGATTTCTTCCCTGAACTTGAACGGCAAACGGAAGAAAATCAGCTTAAGAATTCGTGTAGATCGATAATAAGACTGCACTTAAAACACACAAACAGTCAAGGGGCTACAGGGGTGGAGAGTGGGTCCAGCCAAGAGTTATATAAATTGGAGCGCAGAGAACAAGCCCGTATACACCCATTTCTTAGGCAATTTGGCTTTTATCTTAATTGCAGGCACAATTACCATGCAAATTCAAAGAAAACGGAAACAACAAAATTGTTTTCAAAATTATTGTAGTTGTTTTTTGGTTTTTTGGCAAAAATAAACAGACAACCGAAATAGAAATAGAAAAAGCGACACACCTTTTACACACTAGCATAGGTGTATGTGTATCTATGAGTGTGCAGACATATCTTCCATTTGTTGTTGGTATCAATAACTAACAAACTGAGTGACTCACTTATCGGCAAAAAAAAAACATCAAAATTGGTAACAGATTTTGACATTTGTTCAAGGCCTTTCCTTTTTTTCACTTTATTTTCTTTGATCTTTGAGCGTCATTTTTTGCATAAGCCACACGCCTTTAACCGGTTGAATCGGAGATAAACTGTTCATTTGATATCTTGCACACTTCATTTGAATACCTAATGTGATTTCTGGCTATGCTCGACTAGCAAATACGCTCAAATAAACCAACTATTAGTCACTACCGGTCGCGTGTGGAAGTTTATTCGTACTTATCAAGAATTTGCATTAAGTTCCAGAAAGGAAATTAAAATTAAAGCTTTAATTGCGAAACAGTTAAAAGCTGTCAAAAAGAATAGTATTTTGATATCAGGATAGTAAAATTAATTAAAAAAGAAATAGATAAAGCAGAAAAGAGTTTTGGAAAATTATATCAAATGACTTTTGAACTAATTCTTGGCTAAATTTAGCTATTTGTTAGCTTTTAATTTGGACAACACTGGCTTTTCTAGCTTAAATATATGATGCTAGTTATGTCGTCAAAGAAGCATTAGAACTGCAAGAAGTGACGTTGTTAGAGCAGTACCACAGACACAGGGACAGAGATAGCGACTGAGACAGAGACTGAGAATATGAGGCTGAATTCGAGTTGGAATCTGAAATCTGAAAATGAATCAGATGCCGATGACCCAAATGACAGAGCCTAATTACATTTTAAGTGAATACTGTGTGGCATGTTGGTAAATATTTTGATTAGCTTTGGTTTTAATTAATTAACAGCAAGTTATGAGAATAGAAATCGCAATATAAAAACCAAAACGGTAATTTACTTTTAAACAAAAGCCAGTAGAAAAGGCAACAGTAGTCGACAGTTAAAAGCCCTGTACGTTTACTGCATAACCCATATAACTAAAACCCTTGTAAAAAGGTTCCCATACTTATTTCTGACCTCAACCTCTGATTTCCTAGTTAATATAAGTACATAAAAGCGGCAAAGTTTCCCACAGTTTGCAACTAACACATACACACACAAGTTAGAGCGCAAGAAATTACAAGCAGAGCTTCCTTTGAGCGCCACTTACATTAGTGTACATGAGTATACATATGCAAGAACTGCAGTCTGCCAATCGCAACACTCACACATATGTACATGCATGCGAAGGGCAATTGCAGAGCTAACGAAATTTGAGAGTTTAATGTGGAAGAGTGGGAGAGCGAGAGCGAGCTTCCTTAAAGCGCCACTTACATTAGTGTGCGTGAGAATATTAGGCCTCTCTCTCTGATGTGCAGATCAATACGCAAGCAAAGGGCGATAGTGGAGCTAATGAAAAGAGAATTTTATGTAGCGAGCGGGAGTATTTTATTTGTGGGTAATTACAGTGGTCAAGCATCATCAATAAACAGGCTACAAGCTACAGCCAAGCGAGCCTCCTTCTGCGTGTTACGCGCAAAGCTTATAAACCCTGTACTTCTTATAAGTACGCGGTCTAACCAGGTTAAGCAGTAAATACATTTATAAATAAATATACTTATATTGAATTTATTAATATGCAGTAAACATGTTTTGCGCATTTACAATGCCTCACATAGAGAAACAAAGAGAGACAGATAATGAGAGAGAGAGGGAAACACAACAGACTGACTTTCAAACTGCCAGACAGTCAGTCATTGCCAAATAACTGAGGTTTCTTTTTTTTTCTGTTTTACACTTTAAAATTCTTGCGGTTTTTTCTTTAATTTTTTTAAGATTCTTTTAAGTTAATATTATTATTATTTTGCTGGTTTTGCCCGAGTGCATTTGCGTGCGAAATCTTTTCTGAAATTGAGCACGAAAAGTCTTGCCATGAGCAGCACAGAAGCACAGCAGCAAAAGCGTTAATCAGTTTGTAAATATTTGCATATTTGCAGTTGATTAACTCAAATCAGAAACGGGATTGAAATCAAATGAACTGCATTGCAGTTGCAGTTACAGATCACTTTTCTGTTGATAAGTAGTCGTTTTTCGAATGCAATTACAACTCGAGTATTTTTGTTTTGAAATTTTCCGTGCGCTTTTCTTATCAGATTCGTTTTGAATTCGAAAGCATTTTGGCGCCAATGTCAACGTTTGGGGGTCAAACATATAGAAATATTTGAATATGTAACTCAGATGCTATATGTTATATTTTTTTTTCGTTTTTTTATGGACTGATAGTTTTTAAATTGAAACAACGCACGTGCAGATAACCCAATAAATAATCAATTTATATACAACTGTTATAAATCAGTATCATGATTCTATTGTGCCACAGTCGTTTCAATAATGCACCATCAAAAATTGTGCGAGTTTCGATTGTAGTTTCGTTTTGTCAGTTTTCAATAATTTCAACATGTTAATTGATACGAAATCGCCACGCTCCACTTCCGTCAAAGACAAATATGATTCTCTGCTCGGGATTCATCTTCGTGTTGTCTTTTTGTTTGTTTGTGATTCGGGTTTGTCTTCGGGATCGGGTTGAAGATCTAGTTTGGGTTCGGGTTGGGGTTGTAGTTGGGGTTCGAGCTCTGGCTATAGCCATGGACGGCGACCATTGATCGATCCACTAATTGTTCATTAACACTGGCACTGCCACCACAAAGTTGACGTCTCTTTGTTCTTGCCGATAGTGTCGACAAGAACAAATACACTGAGAGCGAAAAGAAGAGCAACAACTGCTGATAAAGAGCTTCCCGCATAGCCACTGTACATATAAAACCTATATAGAGCAAATAAACAACTTACATATTTTAAATATGTTATACTTAAGCTACAAGAAACAAAGATATCTTACAAGCAACAAAGACCAAAAGTTGACATTAATCACGGAAAAATAATATATAAAGTAAATAAGTAAATAAAAAATAAAATGAATATCACAAAGCACAGATTAATAACATGAGTCTTAATGAGTTTTCAAATAAAAATTCAATGAACTTTTACGCAGAGACAAATGGTCATAAAGGTTTTGAAAAAAAAGAACTTAATTAGCTTTAAATAGTCAAAACATATACTTGAAGTAAAGTATTTAAAATCATCTGAAATATCTTATTTAATCAATCAATTCAAAGACTATTCTATGATTATTCCATAAACCTAGCAAACAATTCAGTTAACTTTTGAATAATTGAGTGATTTAGAAACCCATTTAAAAAACCATTGATCGATATGATTTCCCTGACAGTAGTAAGTAAGAGAAAGTAGTAAGATAGAGAAATCGAATTAATATATTAATATAGTTTGATTAAGACTTGTCTTGATTTCGAATTGTTTTCGGCAGTCATTCCAAAGTAAAAACCGTTTGTAACGATCGGAACGAGCTGATAAAAGTCGTTTAATTGCTGGAGAGTTTAAAAACTATTTATGATTCAATCTTGATTGCTTCGAGTTGTGTTTGATTTTCAGTTGAATTGAGAAACGAGACCGCATGGCCCCGTAAACCGATGAAAATGTGTAGTTCCTTCTGTTGAACTTGTGTTGCGCATGCGCAACTTGTGTGCGCTATTTCCCTCTCTGTCTCACTGTATCTCCATTTCACCCTCTTTCTTTCTGTCTATTTGTCTGCCTGTTGCATGATTCAGAGTCGTGACTGTGTGTGCGCAGGTCTTGGCCTGGGTGAAAGGCCGTTCATTGAACTTGAGGAGCAAAACGAATTCTACACTCACCAAGAGACAGTTTAAAGTGTTTCACAAAATTCGGGCCAACTTGTTGTGCGCGTGTGTGAGTAAGTGTGTTTAGGCCAACAGCAATTGCGAGTGGGACAATAAGCTGCCTTATTTGGTGACGTTGAGTTCCAATGTTGAGCCCACATTAAAGCTAATTAATATTTTAAGCAGAAAATTGTTTAATGATTGTCGCACATAAAGCAACAAATTGTGGCGCCGACACACACATACAGCACACTCTCACACACATGTGTGTTTCGTATTTGCTTGTGAAAATTGGTCGGAAAAAGGGACAAAAGAGACAAACGGATACAAGCACTTATATACATATGTAGATACATATCTGGACAAAGCTATGCTAAAAGGAAAAACCAGCTACAGGAAAAACAACTTGAGTTTGTCTGCGAAAAGAGCCCGCTGGGCGTTAGAGCTGACAATACATAAATTATTCCGATATTTTTAAAGAAAAACATCGGTGAATCGATACTTTCGATGAATCTAAAGAAATTAACCGATTTGTTTTTCTACTGGAAAAGAAGTTAAATCAAATTAGCTAATTACTTTTAATTGTTCTTCAAGTTTTTGGGTAGAAACTTATCAGCAAATTTTTTGAATTACTTATTTAATTGATTTATATTTTTCCCAGCTCTAGGGTTTAAGTGTTTCTCTGCCTATCCCACTCTTCTTCCCACTCTTCGTACCACTGTCAAAGTCTGTCTTTTTCTCCCAACTATGACCATATGTGTTTACCTATAACATTTATTGGTTCAATAGACAGACATCAATTTAAGAGCCGTCAACAGCCGCCAATTGGCGCTGACAACTGTTCGGCAGCCGCTTATAGACTTAACTCGAGTCCAGGGTCAAAAGCAGTCGGGGGGAGATGATGAATGTGCGCTGCTGTTTGCGCACAGCGGGAATCAACTTACAACCAGGCTAAGGATAACAGATCCAGGCCACAAAATACAAGCACAACTTACATAAACGTGCACAGAGGCAAAGCATGAATCAAGCAGTAGGCAAGACTAACAGATGCCCTGTAGCACATGTGTTTGTTAGGTTTGCACATGTTAGGAAAAGACAAAGAATTTGTAAGGAAAATGTTAATCTTTTATGTTAAAATTATAAACAGTACCACAAATGAAACTCCCTCTTTCGATACACATATAGGGTATGTAGTGTAAGAAGTTTTGGGTGTGGGAAACAGACTGTCTGCTACTTGGTACTGGGCGCGTCCTCACAGCTCACTAAAGTTGTAAGTTGTTTGTATTATGTGCGACAAAAAAAGGGGGAAAACGAAAGAGAAAGAAAATTACAAAATGGTTCGATTTCGTTCAACAAGTTGACAACGGTCTAGGTCTATTTATAGAGTATGTTCAGAGTGTGCTCAGGGCTCTACGTACGCGCAGCAGACGCATAAGCACTTGACCGGCTTCTTGTGCAATGTGCTGAGCCATTTCCTCCAGCCGACGACTGATTTGACCAATTGGTACATATAACCAGCAATCGTGAAATACGAGAACACTTTCGAGTCCCTCTAAATATACCAAACGGCAATAATAATACAACGAGCAATATAAATATAATAACAACACTCGTTGCATAATAAACAAAAATGTGAAAAAGAAGGGTTTTTATATGTTTTTCTTTGGAGTATGGCCATGCGGTGCTAATCTTAATGTCATAGAAGCAATAGACCCAATAGACCGTATACTCGTAGACTTATTTATGACATTTCATAAACTGTCGACGGTTCCAAAAAGTCCAATAATCAAGGAAAGGAAATCAAGTTATCTGGAAACGCAGTCACATGCCACAAGTGGGTTGCTAAGTGAGGAGTTTATTATTATCTGATAGATTGTACTAAATCCATTTAGCAAAGCTCCACTTATCTTCAGTGGGCCTTGGCTAAGCAAATCACCACAAATTAATTGATTTATGTCACGGTCCTAACCAAACCTCTAAAATAATAGAAATAGAATAGAAATAAAATGCTTTGTTTATTAGCTACTTTTCGGCAGATACAATAAAGTATTTACAATGTACTAATCAGCTATTAATCGCCAAGTCTTTAATGTGTTGACTGTTTCACGTTGCTAGGCACTAAAAGCCACGAGATTTCCGAAAAACGGTTGTGTAACAAGTCTAGGGAACGATTGTTAAGTATTAATCCAGCTGCGTAGATTTATTATTTTCTCAAATGAAACAAAGTTTTCAGAGGCATTGCAACCTGAGCAGTATATACTTAATATTACAACAGGAGTAATTCCAGTCTACTTTGTATAATTAGAAACGCTTCGTATGATTAAATTAATTAGCTAGAAGAGTGTTCCTATAATTTAAATTGTTTGTACGATTTTTGGATAAAGTGATCGATAATTAAAATGAACAAATCAATTTTTTGTAAGAGATCTTCGCCTTTCATAAGGGCCCCCAAAACAATCTTTAAAAGGGACCCATCCAAGGCACCCTACGACACTGAATTAATCTAGTTTAGTTTGTCAAGTGCTTGTTTATTTGCATATAATCATATATTTTGACTATGAGATCATAAATCTTGCTGCATTTGCTGGTGTTATCTACAGATAGATAGCAGATATCAGCCAGCAGATACAAGATACACAGATTATGTGGATTTAATTCTAACATGATTAAGTTGATTTTGGCCAGTAATTCAAGTTTATTAGGCCCATATAAGTGTTGGTTACAAACAAAGTAAGTCTCTTACAAAGCTTAGACATTTATTTATGTACAGAGTGTTATAAAAAGCAGACAATAAAGTTAAACAACATTATCTGCAAAACAAACCTTTGGAATAATTACAAATGAACTTGAGTAAGTCAGAAACGAATAATTCTTTCGAGTACGCAAGAACTCACTTTGTAAGTTTCCTTTTCAAAATAAATAAAATCTCTTTTATGCATCAATCTTCTATAATCATATATCTGCATTATTTATATAATAATTTTCACTGTTTATGACAAAAAATATAAAAAATGTCTGTTATGCATGCAGGTTGCTCAACAGATCCAGAAAAGATTAGATTAAAGTCAAAAAAATAAATAGGAAAAAAATGCGGCTCAAGGCCAAAAGTTTGTTAGCCGCAAGAAACGGGTACAAACAAAATGAAAAAGAATAAAATCTGTGAAAACACAACACAGACACAGACAATTTTATACAAGTATCTCTGAGAGTTCTAATATGTGTGTGTGTTGGTGTGTCTAGCATACGAAATTCTGCCATGGGAAAAGTAAGATATTGACGAACAACTTGGTCACGGAATCGCTAAAAAATGTCTATTTATTATTTTTGAACAAAAATCCATTAAATTGTTGCTATTTTTTTTGCAAATTTTTTAAGCAGCTTTTGACGTAGAATTTTGTTGTTGTTATTATTTTATGCTTGGCATTGGCCCTGGCACTGGCATTGAGGCGGGAGGAGGCGGAAGGGCGTTGACGTTTGACACCCACCCACTCACACACACACATCCACCCACAAACACACTACACACATACACCGATGGTACAAATAGCACAAGCCGATTGACGTCGTTGAGATAAACAAAAGTTAAGCACAGTTAAATACTTGGCTATTGATAAAGATACAAACACAGATACGGAACAGATACAGATACAGATACAAATAGAGATAGAGATACAGATACATTTACACACGTGACAACTATAAATATAGTATAGTAAACACTTATTATTAGTACAGAAAGTGAAAGCGTTGCGTTCTCGGGGGCGTATGCGCAATTTGTGTGAATCGAATGAAGATCGTGTGCATCTGTTTGTGCACACATATATTTAAGCACATGATAAAAGTTTATGATAGTAAAGTATTAAAAGTGAAAATTCGGATGTTGTTAAATTAATAAATTCTTTAAAAATGAGAATTCTTATTTGTAATTAATAAAAAATTCTCAAATAATTGAAATTCTCTAAGGATCAGATCAAAGTAAGAAAATTTTTTTGATTTATGACTTTTTGGTCTTCAGTTTTGACTCTTTAAACAGTTTCTGTCTTTCTCTGTTAAACCCTAATTATTAAATTTATTACTCACTCGCATCCTTATGATCCACTCTTTCCTTGCAGCTCCTCAATGCCGACACAACAAACGAAATCACAGGATGAGCTGGCCACGGCAAATGCTTTGGTCTCCAAGCATCCGGACAACAAGCTCGAGCAGTTCAATGAAGCTGAGGAGGAGGAGGAGAGCGAGGAGATCGACACTGCAGCTGTCGTTGTGCCACCAGACAGTGGCTGGGCTTGGGTCGTCATGGTTGCCTCCTTCCTCTGCTGCACGGTGATCGATGGCATTGTCTTCTGCTCGTCCAGCATACAACCGCACCTCATGAAAACATTCAATGTGGACAAGTTTACAGCAACTTGGGTGTCATCGTTGCTTAGTGGTTGTTATCTGATGGCTGGACCCTTTGTGAGTGCCCTGGCCAATAGATTTGGATTCCGTCCGGTTACAATCGCTGGTGCCGTTATAGGAGCCAGTGCCTTTGGACTGTCATATTATGCGACAAGTATTCAATACCTTTATATTGTCTATGGCGTTATTGGAGGCATTGGTTTCTGCATGGTCTATATACCCGCTGTGGTCATCATTGGCTTCTACTTTGAGAAATGGCGTGCTTTGGCCACAGGTGTGGCTCTCTGCGGCTCCGGTGTGGGCACCTTTGTGTTTGCTCCGCTAACTGATGCACTCTTGGAGCATGGCTGGGATGTTACCCTAGCTGTCCAGGGATTAATGGTTCTATCCTGTGCTATCTTTGGTCTCGCTTTCCGTCCAATTCAACCGATTACGCTGGGTGTCACCGGAGATGGCACTGTTGTTGACGAGGAGAAGACCAAGTTGAATGGACATGGTAATACAGTGGCTCCAACGCCGCAATTACATCAGGCAGCATTTACCAAGCCATTGCCAGAGGGACGTTTCGCCTACTCCATGCCCAACTCGGCTCACAATACATACATGGGAGCATCTCAGCGTAATCATTATCCAACGGCCGCTGAAATCTTTAAGGGAATGAATCTGGAGCGCAGACCATCGGGTCAGGCGAGCAAGGGTACGGAACTGAAGCAACTTCGGAAATCACAGCCAACCACACCGAATGGTGATCCACAGCAGATGACATTCAATCTGCACAAGGAGCTGACCACTGTAGGTGAGAACGAGGAGGAGGCCGAGAATGATAACCTGTTGGAGACCGAGGCCAAGCCAGTTACAATTCAGGCTCGTCGTCACACTGTTTCCGGCCGTCGTCCACAGGATCTGGCCAAGCGGCCAGCTGGTGTTGCTCACGAAGCAGGCCATTCCCATGGCCAGTCGCATTCCTCATCCCGTCCCATGTACAGAGATGATATCTTCTTTACTGGATCGCTGACACGCATACCCCAATATCAGTCCCAGACATCGCTGGCGTATCACATGTCCGTCACGCGTCTGCCCACCAAACAGGACATGTTGGAGGATAGACAGAAGGGTTGCCGCATCTGCCCTGAGGCAGTCCGTCGCACGCTATCAACCATGTTGGACACTTCACTGCTCAAATCCCCATCCTTTATGTGTTTGGCATTCAGTGGTTTTCTAACTATGATGGGTTTCTTTGTGCCCTTTGCCTTTTTGGCGGATCGTGCTTCAGATGCTGGCATGACAAAGGAACAGGGTGTATCTCTTATTTCTGGCATTGGCGTAATCAATACATTGGCTAGGATTGTTTGCGGTTCGATGAGCTCGTTCCCCAGCGTCAAGCCACTGTGGCTGAACAATGTGGCACTCACTGCCGGTGGTTTGGCCACCATCTTCAGTGGTGTGCTCATCAACGGCACCACACAATGGACATTTGTTGTGCTCTTTGGCATTTGCATTGCCTGCTTCTCAGCCTTGCGTTCTCTGATTGCCGTCGAACTAATTGGTCTGGAAAAACTAACAAATGCATTTGGTTTCCTTATGCTGTTCCAGGGTCTAGCTGCCACAATTGGCAGTCCCATTGCCGGTAAGTAACTGTTATTCCATCCCTGGTATGCAGTTCGATATCGATATGCAGTCTGCGATCATCAATTAACGACTCTGCCGATAGTCAAAACAATTCAAATTGCAATTTTAACTGTAACTGTTTCTGTGCATTTCAGGTGCTCTGTATACTATGACTGGCAGTTATAATGCGGCGTTTTACTTTGCTGGTGGACTGATTCTACTTTCGGCCTTCCTCTGTTACCCACTTACCTGGATATCAAACTGGGAACAGCGACGTAATGCCAAGAATTCGCCACAACCCGCGGCCTAAGCACGAGCAACATACACACAGACAGACGCACACGCATGGCACGCATAGATTGATCGAAAAACATCGAAAAGAAATATTCGACAATGGAAACTTGCGCGTCGTAATTGTCGTCTGATATTGCTCTATTAAGTGGTTAATTTAACACTAATTGCCAATAATACGATTGTTGTTGAAGATTGATCAGAGCAACGGAGAAACATAACAGAAACAAACAGAAATCGAACTATGAACAGAAGAACAGAAAAACTATATACTGAAGCAGTAGAAATTGCTTTGTTGCGGAGCAGCTTTTGAAGCATGTACTTGATATGTCTATTTGTCTAGATCTAGATTAGGTAGTCTTAATTTAAGTATAATGTTTGTGCCTTTTGCTTTATCGAGTGCCTCGCCTCATCCACCACACATACACAAAATCACACACACACACAGTACATGCATAGATCAAGCTTAGTTATTGATTGTAACTAAATTTTTATTTTAATGTGAATGAATCCAAATTAATCGTTGGAAACGCATACATTTTTTAAATCATATATTATTTTTAAGCAGCTGAGCACATGGCTGGGCCACAATTCGACTGCCAAGTTCAAGAATTCTACGAAGAAACGAGACGAGAAGAATTGAGATAAGAAGATAAAAGATTAAAAGATGTTGCATTTGTTTAGTTGATAAGTTCGACTAACTAAACTGTTAGCTTCTGCTCCAGACTTGTTACATAGTTTGTACATATGTAAGCCCTAGTTGTAAGATAAAAACAAAAACAAATAAACACAAACATACACATTGTTGTTGTTGCAGTTAACTGAAAGGTTATTGCACTGTAAATATTCCAAACCCCGACCATAGATAAAGAGCTTTGGAGTATCTTAACTGGAATATATATACACACACACACACCCACACCCACACCACACAAATACACATAAATTCATACTCAACGCGTTTATGTTTATCGGATGCAATTTGTAGTAATCTTAAATTAATGAGAGACGAAAACAATACAATACTGACATTTCCAGTATATTTGTATCTAGTAGCATATTTAAAAGTTATACATTTTACAATAAACGACATTTAAGTAATTTACAAAACACATCTGAACGTATTTTTATTTCTCTGATTTTCTTTCTTTTTCCACATGATAGCCGATGTATTTCCCCTCCTTTCAAGCATAATTTAATCCTTCAATTAACAACTTAAAATATACAAACTAACAATCTTTTTTTATTACTCTTTGCTGCACAAAATAAGCGTAATAACTAAGTAAATATTTAGTAAGGAAAATCGTTATAAACAATGCGTGACTGTGATTATAAACGTTTTAGTTTTTGAGCTTAAATTAAAACATTAAATAGATAACGCAGTTGTGTCTTTGGTCATGGCACACCTTTCAATCTATTTCTCCTGATTCAATGAATTAATGAACTCCTCCAGTTTCTCTTGTATTTGTCGTACTTTGACTATTAAGAAGAAATAATTTAATATGTATTAAAGTTGGATTGGTTTCAAGATTAACTCACTTAGTTCCTCGGCTAGCTGCACACGTTTGCCTGTGAGCAAATGAGCCTTCTTCTCCTCATCATCGCTAAACTCATCTAGCACGGCCTTGATCTCCTTATCTAAACGTCTGGCTTCTCGATTGATAACCTGTTGCCTCAATGCGTTTCCTGTCACCTTGATGACCTGTTGTATGCGCCAAAAGAGTACCACATCACTGCAGGATATCTGAAAAAGATGCAATATTTGATTTATCAAAAAATATTAAATATTTTCAGAGTAAACTCACCTCGCACTCGGTGCCTTGTTGTGTGTACAGGTAATAGGCCTTCCGGCAGTCCTTAGCACGCTGCAAAGCCTGCTGCAAGAAGTGTCTGCAAGTATTTATAAGATTATTACTTATTTAGTACATTAGAGTATTGCTTTACGTACTTTCTATAGACTGGGAACCACGTTTGACGTATGTAATCCGTGTCTACTTCCACATTATCTCGCTGCAGATTCTTGCGCACCGTCGTCAGCTCATCATAACTTAAGGTGGGCAAATGTTTCTATAAATAAAGAAGTAAATTAATAACTTAAAACAGCCCACTGATTAGTTTACACTCACTGTATCGTTCTTGAGTATCTTGTCTAATTCACCCTTTACACTGCGTCTCTTCTGCTGATCTGTGGTCAAGTACTTCCAATGCGCGAATCTTGTCCATGGACCGGGTCCAAACATTTGTGCCAATGTCTCATCGGTTTGAACAAGCTTGCTGGTTACAGAGTTCTCTAGGAACTTCACGGCCTGATCCCATTCGGTTTTGTCGTGCACGAAACGATCTTCTAATGTATTCAGTTGTATAACACGCAGCATATCAATGGCTTTATCCTCCCAGCTATGTCTGCGTATAGCCTCATCAACAACGGCTGACTTAAGTTGATCAAAGACATTGTCATGATCGTGTGCCTTCTTGGCCCGCTCCATTAGAGAAATAAACTCCTGCTGCAGTGCCTCCCAGCCAGCCTCGACAGATTTAGCCGGCAAAGCTTGCTCCGCCCACTGTCGCAGTTTAATATCTACCATCGTATTGAAGGAATCTAAAAGATCAATATTTGCATATGTTAGTTTCGATTATCAAGGCAGGTTTCAATATATCACACAATAGATGCGAAAATGATCAACAACAAATACATTTGGACATAAATTTCGGTCAAATCATGAAGGTATTGAAGCTTCAAAGTTATCTAATTAAAAACAGTTGCCTTTTAGTGTTCATTGATTGATCAAATTAACGCAGCTTAAATTAAGATATCGGGTTAAACGTGTTTCGTTCTAGTATTGGAACACGTAAATCTTAAAGTCACACTTTTGGCATACAAGTACACGCCTCATTTGCATATTACTGTGACAAATATAAAACTTGTTGAATCACATTTTTGTGATTTTTTTTCCATTTCTTTTGTGGAGAACAACATGCCTGACAAATCGGCGCTAATTAAATTTAAATTGGGGAGTACAGAAATTTAATTTATACGCATGATTCAATAAGAAAGGGATTGCACGAGTTGAAACTGGTTTTAGAACTTTTTAAACGCATGTGATTTCAGATTGAACGACTCAAATTTCCTGCTAACACACAAACACGATACGTTTATGATGATGGTGATGAACTTGAATGTTCCTGCCCCTTCCCAGCATGGGGTGGGCGTGGCTTAATAAACTTAATACTTATAACTACAGAATATTACTTTGAGAACCTGACTGAGCAGCGGGTAAGTAAACATTTTCGAAAACATAATTCGAGAGTTTCTCCCATAGCTTGGAAGTGAGTGCATCGTCCCATTTCTTGGCTGAGATCTGTGAGAGCGTAACCACCTCGTCCAATATTTCTCCCTTAGCCTTATCGAACAGCTCATCACGTCCAGACTCGCGCAATCTGCAATTAAAACGAACAAGTAATTAAAAAGCATTCTTTTTGGTTACCTTATTGGTTATTCTTAGTTGTTTTCTTACCTGGGAAAGTTATTTTTCCATTCGGTTTCCAGATTAAATCTAGTTGCCTTAAATGCATCAGCCTGCTGCTCGATAGTTTCACGTACCATTTTCCAGAAACGATCGGATACAGCCATGCTAAGATTCCGACTAGTCACTTGATGTGGCATAATAACACCACGTCGACTGCAGATACATTTAAAATTATTAAAAGCTCAAGAAAGTTACAGTTCTCACTTACTGAAACAGTTTGGAGTTCTTAAAGAAATCCTCCTCATACTGTCTTATAGCGTCTATGCTGTCGTCCTTGCGCCCACGACCAGTTACCACGGCATAATAGCCTAGTGCCTTCATGGGAAAGAGTTTGCCCGACAATATCTTTCGTATTCTCTCGGGATCCGCCAACTCTTCGGCCAGATCGACCTTGGTAAGCACAAAAATGGTACGACGACCTAAGGGATCACATTGCATGACCAAGTCAGTCACATTGCTACGTTCGGCATCTACAGAACCATCTTGAATGCACAGGATTATCGCATTTGGATTGCTCATATAGTGCTTAGTCATCTGATGTATGGAGTCCTTGGTATCCGATGCCATATCCACGGTCATAGTCTGAAATCCATGTTGATTGATGTTTAAAGGTTTTCCATTTCAAAGACAGACAATCTACTTACCGAAATGATACCAGGTAAATCGACCAGCACCATGCGTTGTAGTCCAGGTCCCTTCACCGTCATGGCAATCACCTCATTGCTCACGGTTTTGCCGCCTCGCACAGAGGCACGCATACGGAACTCCACTTCCCGTCTTAGATCAGCCAAATCCGACTCTTTGGTTAGATCATATTCACGATCATTGTCACGAAACTGGGCCACATGATACGGTCCCTCAGCTAGTGTTACTTTAACAGGTGCACGTGTCATCATCTCACCGCTGCCACGTGGAAATATGCGTGCCTTTGCAATGGATTCCAGGACAGATGTCTTGCCGCTGCTCTGATCACCGACAACAACAACACGAGGCAAATGATCAGCCATAGTGTAGCCAGTATCGTAACCGGATAGTTCGTCCAGAACCTCAGAGTACATGTCAATCAGAGATTTCTTAATTCTCTTGGCAGTTGTCTTCTTATTTGTCTTCAGTATAAGATATTGCGAACGCAGTTCCCGGTTTTCCTTTTCCATTTTCTCCAGCTCCTTTTGGTATTTGATTTGAACGTTCATTATTTCCGTCTGCAGCGTCTCCACTTGACTCTGTAACTTGTCTGAAAAATTAAACAGTATATTTATTACTATCCAATTGAATGTCTTTCAAGTCATACCATATTTCTTACGGCTTTCATCTGGAGAAATACCCAGGGCAGCGACCGTTGTCTTGGCCTTAATATCCTCCTTGGCTGCAATAACAAAAGAAAAGTTTATGAGTTTTCATTAACATAGGACAGGTTTAACAAAAGGCGAACATAAATTCTCTCACTTTAAATGCATTATGTTCAGCAATTGAATTTGGAATATTGTGTAACCTACTTTCGACAATTTGAGTTCCTTGATAATCGGCCGCTTCAATTGCATCGTCCAGACGATTATCGAACCAAGAGCGCCATTCCGACAATTTATCTTCACCCAGTTGCTTAAGCTTCGGATCTACAAGCAAATATCCCCAATATCATCAATAACAATCTCAAGCAGATCTAAGCGTTACGCTGCTAACAAGTGTATAATTTTAACAAAAATTATAAACAAAATCAATCAGCTAACAAGCTGACGAATGGTAAAAATAATTATAAACAAAGTCAGCAAAACAATATGTGCTAATTAGAATGCATAGTTAAAGCTTCGCTCGACCGGCTCCCATTTAATAAACTAATTGTTAGGGCAATTTAAAGTGAGAGAGATAGAGAGACATAGATAATCGGGATAAAATATAATCCCGACGTTATTGCAGAACACTCACCGATATCAATGGCATTTTTTACTACGCTGCCCACTTCAATAAGATTCCTTGAGAACTGACTCCATCTCTCTCCCTGAGGTAGTGCATCCTCGAGCCACTTTAGGTCGGGCAAGCCATCCTTCCAATCTTCATATTTCTGCACGTGCAAACGCAAATGCAATTTTCTCATTATATAACAACGATGGGGCGATGGTTATTTTACTCACTTTACTCAATGAAACGCCACCGCCAATGGCACCACCCAGCACAATATAACGTAGTTTTAAAGCGCCTTTAAGAATTCGCACTACAAACATGCCATAACCACGAGAATGGGGCGGAATTGTCCAGCCTCTTGCTTGATTGCCTCCCAGCAAAAACTCCTCGTGCCTTCGATTGTTGTGGTTGTTGTACTGTTCCCACTGTGATCCTGAACCGGTGCGGCGAGATTGACTGGTGATGTTGCATAGTGTGGAATGATTGCAGCAAGCAACCTTTGTCGAGTAAACAACAGCTTTTTTTGCAGTTCGCCTGAAAATGCGAATATGACATGGGTCAGGCGATGACGAAATCGGCGAACGAAAATCACTACCGGCTTGACATTGCCGAGTGCCCTGCTTACCGGTATGTATTCTGATAGATACGCAACATTATTGCAAATTAAGGCTACAGTTTCCACACAGTTTGCTCTGCCAATATTATTTTTTATATTATTTCCAATATTTTTCCCCACAAAAATCTCATAATAGAGATGAGTGGCTATCACGTACCTGTTACTTAACACAAGTAACTATTTACAGTTGTCATCGGCTAATGCCCATCTCGAATTATTGGGGCTTTTATCGATAAGCGCCATAATCGATTAGATCTAGAACAACTTTTTTCGGCTGTATGGCAGCACTTGGCGCGCATTTTAAATTAATTTGATAAATTTCTCAAATTTTTCTTATTTGTAAAATCTATATAAATTGGCGAAGAAATAAAGCAATAGCATTAATTTTTATTTTTTGTTGGGTTTATATTTTATTGATTTGATTTGGATTGTACATGGTACTTACACATATCGCCACAGAATACAAACATTTATTGGGGAATGCACGAAATCTATTGTGCGAATGGTGTTTTGAGATTAGGCAACGTTCATTTTCATAATTAAATATGATTTTTAGCCATTATAGTCAAAAAAATGTGCCTTTGTTTTATTGCTAATTAAAGATTGCATAATAAATTAAATTACGCTACAACTAATATTAAATTGTTGCATATGTATTTTATATAACTTGTTTTTGTTTTCTTATTTTCATCAAATGTATTACATATACATGCATATTTACTACATATTTTCTACGATTTAAGATTTAGAATGCACTTTGCAGCTATTTTTACGGTAACTATTAAGAAAAGTTCACTACTGGAAAATATTTTCCAAGCCTTCGAATTTTCTTCATAGTAACAAAGCATTTAGAGCCGGTAACATGTATTGCTTTGGTAAGGCTTTTATCTTCTAAAATCAAATCGATTTCTTGGATTGATTTTAGATTATAAATATCTTTTGGTGTTTCGTTGGATTTCTTTTTGTTGTTATTGGTATTGATGTTGTTGTTGTTGCTACTGCTGTTGTAGTTCCTACTAGAATTGGTGTCATTAAAATATTGCTTTTGCTGTAGCGTTGCTTTGGCTGCATTCAATGTGTTCATAATTTGGTCCGTGGTATCAGAATTCGGTATGATTTCCGACTCCTCATCATATTCCTCTTTTGTTTCGGCAACGGAGAATGTGTTTAAATTGAACAACGAATTTCTTTGCTCGATATGTTGTTGCATTGATGCAGTCGCATCATTTATATAGCTGCGATGACGCAGCTCATATTCCTGAGCCTCTGTTATACGATCCAGGGATTGGCTTTCCCGAATGCGCCTCCGACGCGTTGTTGTTGTACTTTCAAATAACACCAATTGCTCTTTACCCATCGACAGCGAATGCCTCTCCACATGATCCTTTTGTTGCTTTCTGCTCTTCTGGGAGTGAGATTTACGTGTTTCCTCAGTTTTATTTGGCTGTACAGTAAAAAATAGACAATTATTAGAAGAGAATTCATATTTAATATAGCTCTAAATTTAGAGTATTACCTCTTTGCATTGTCCTTGTTCTTCCTTTTTGCCGCTTACACCGGAATTGCTGTTCGATATGAAGTTAGCTCCGCTGCTATTCGAGCCTGGCGGTGGATACAATTGATCCTGCGAGTCGCTGGAGTCGTCATGCGAATCCCGACGATGCATACGAAATCTAATTGGTGTGTCACCAACAAACTTATTGATTTTCTTTTTGTTTCGTGTCTTTGTGTCATCGTCTGAAGCCTCTGAGCTGCTGCACGATGGTGTGCGTATCTTATTTAGCTTTGTTCGCCGATGTGTCAGCACAGGATTCTTACTGCTGCTTGGCAGTGGTTTCAGCTTGCCAATTTCGAGCTCCTTTAGGCCGCTTATAGTATCTTCATCCACCCGGGTGCACTTCTCCATTTGTTTAAGCTTCTGGGAGAGCGATGTCACGCCCCCAGAGACAAGTAGCTTTGAGCGTGCATTGCTGGATACTTCGGCAGCCGGTGCTGGTGTGGACGAACACGATTTCTCCTGCACTGATCGATTTAGGCGGCCATCGGAAATCGATTCACGACGGGATGTGGCAACTTTTAGTTCGTTTCCAATGCCACAGCTCTCATTGGCCGACTCCTCTTCTTCCTCCTCACGCACAATACTGCATTTGCGGGTACGTTTGTCCTTCAAATAATGGTATTATTTATAACACTCGATTGATAAATAAATAATTAACAATGTTGAAACTTACTGGCTTGGGTATATCGTTGCCAAACTGTGCTGCTGGTGTAACATTAATACTAACGGGCACAACTAATTTGGGATTATCCGTAGGGCTCGGCTTGTCTGCTGAAGATCTGCGACTAATGTCTCCCATTCTGTAGATAATAATTTAATTTAAAAGTGTGTCATAAAAATATGTAAGTACTCACTTTAAGCCAGTTAGTTTCTGCACCTCTTCGCGTCGCCTGCGTAAACGAATTTCAGCTAGCAAAAAATATGTGGCCGTTATGTGATTGTACTTATTTTTATCTAGAGCTCTGTAAGCAGGAAAACATTAGTACTTCATCTAAACAAATGCTGGATATGCTTGCTACTTACTGAGATATCTCTTCCTTGGACGCAATGTTTCCGTTTATCATTTTCTGTATAATAAAGGCATGATCCTCTTCACTTAGCTGCTGTCGACTCACCAGAGGCAGTGAGTGCTCCACCGAATCCGTTTCGTCGGTTTGCTTTAACCAGGCTGATGATGCAATCTCATCAACAGTTGCTCGCTTCTTGGGATCACGCACCAGCATTGTGGCAATCAAACTACGACATTCCTGTGTCACGTGCGAGGGTACTGTGTACTTGCAGTCCATAATCATGGTTAGCGTCTCGGAGTCGTTGGCCTTCTCAAAAGGCGCCTGGCCACAGACCAGCATGTACAGTATAACGCCAAGCGACCAAATATCTAACAGATAATGTTAATAATTAAATAGAGCTTATCATGTGATATATACACACAAACACACGGGGGAGACAGACAGACACACGCACACTCAAACACACTTACCTACGGCGGGCGCATCATACGAATCACCCAATAAAATTTCTGGCGCCGAATATGCGAGACTTCCACAAAATGTTTCAAGTTTTTGGCCAGGCGAGAATTTGTTGCTGAATCCAAAATCCGTAAGCTTGACGAGACCCAGCTTTTCAAAGAACACCACATTCTCCGGTTTCAAGTCCCTGTGCGATTTGCCAATCACGAATCAGTTACGTAAAGTGTACAGTTCACTATTCTATTACTACACATACGTGGAATCAATTTAAGCTTACCTGTGCACTACGTGCAGCTGATGACAGTACGTGATCGCTCGAAGTATTTGGCGGAAATACTTACGAGCCAACTCCTCACTTAGTCCGGCATCATGCTTCATTATATAATCATAGAGATCGCCACCGTCGCCCAGTTCCAGCACCAGATATAGTTTTGTCTGTGTATCAATGACCTCGTAGAGTCTAACCACATTCGGGTGCTGCACCAACTTCATACAACTGATGAGAGAACACACAATTTAGTTGAAAATCAATATGATTTCATGCTGTTTTCAACTCACCGAACTTCTTGAAACAAATGCGCTTTGGATACCTCATCAAGTTTGGTTTTGTCAACAACTTTCACTGCCACTTTGGCACCCGTAAACACATGTCGCGCCAATTTGACCACTGCAAAGTGTCCCGAACCGAGTGTCTCCTCCAGATCATATAATCCAGCAATTTTGCCATCGCACAACCCTCCGCCAACCGGTTGCGTTTCCAAGGTCATGATCCTGCTTATCTTTGCCACTTATATTGACACGCGCGCCTTGTGTGTGCAATTCTCCAAGTTGAACTGAAACCACTAGAAATGCATATTTTTGTATGAGAGATTTTGTTTAGTACAGTACTTTAAAACCGCTCGCGGACTACATCGATTGATATCAGTCTGTTACACATATTGCGTTACTCATAGTGAGCATATAGCTATTGACTACATTATGCAAATTAAATGGTAATCGTTCTCAATTCACATTTCTCACTAAAACGATTTCCAATCAGTGTAATATACGTTTTCACTTTTGGGTCCTGTGTCACACCAAGCAGGAGTGAGTGCAAGAGCATTTATAGAACAGGGCTGTTACACAAGGGGGAAGCAATAGGGCAGGGCTGTTGTTACCGTTTTCCAGCAGCCGACGCACGCAAAACTATAATATTGGCTCCATTTTACTTTTTGCAGTAGGGAAGCTTTCGTTTAAGTTGCCAATTTAATGAACTCTCTCACACACTTTGCTGTTTATCACACAAGAAAAGTACTTATTTTAAACCTTTTGTGTATACTAGAGTTGTATTGTATCGCTGAGAGTTCGATTGAACAATTCACTTTGGTAAATGAACGAACTACATCATTAAAGTAGTTCAGTTCAGTTCAGTTGTTAAGTTCGTTCATTTTAATGCCGCCACCGGCATTTAAATTTTTAGGAGAAAAACCAAAAAAACCAGAAACAAAAACATTAGAGAATGGGCCAATTATAATTCAATCGTCAATTATATGTACATTGGTCCATTTACGAAGCAAAATAAAGAAAGAAAGATTAACTAATGCGAACCACTTTAACACTACCGCAGTCAGAACCATTTAAATATTTAACAGCACTTTTGCGCTGAGAGAGCTGTTTAAATGTTAAACAAAATGTTAGGAAGGGGTGACTTCCTTTGTACTAACAGTGCAAGAATATTAATTATTAGCAGTAAGCAGAATACAATTAATTAACTATTATTTGTTACAATTTCGATATATACAATTATAATCGAATACAGTTTATCGGTATAGAAGATAATTACACTCCCAAGCAGCCGTCTCAAAATTGCGTTCACAACGCACGTGAAGTGGTAATAGAGATGGTACAATATCGATTGCTACAACTGTGGGAAATAGTTTTTTCTTATTAACAATTATTTTATTAATATGTACAAAATATTTATATTTTAAGACAGCAGTTGAGTTAATTTATTAACAGTTTTCTTTCAAATTTTCCGTGTTACTTTTACAGTTTTTTAAATGGTGCTGTAAAATATCGACTTGTGACCCAGTAACTGTGTGTATTTATCGGCCATCTCTATAATCGGGAGAACTGACTGAAGGCATAAAAACAATTATTTTTAGTTTTTAAAAGCCTAGGTTGTTTTGTTTGTCTAAAATAAGCTCGTGGACAGAACCAGTAGTCAGTCTCTATGCTCTGGAAGCTTCGTTCTTCCAGTACCGAATCTGGTCAATGCAGATGTCATATACGCTAGCGTAGTGTTCAGAGCACCAAAAAAAAAGAGCTACTATCTAAATTCTCAATTAAAGTCGAAAATATAAATCATTCAAAGGAGAGTCATATAATGAATTTAAGTTTTACAAATCCTCAAAAATGCTCGCATATTGAAAATAAGAATTGCACAGAATTGGACTTGGGTCAAAAGGTAAGACCGCCATAATCGTTCTCTATTACATGACTTTCAATTTTATTACCTTTGCACTATTATTATTGATAGGCGAGCAACGGCCTTTTCAAGCGCAACATGAGATACCAAGATACGGAGAAGCTTTTTAGCTGCTCTTTAACTTCACTTGCCAAGCGCGACGACAGTCTTGAAGACGATGCCACAGGCTCAGGAACTGGCCTCGTGGGCCTGCAAAACATTGCGAATACGTGCTACATGAACTCTGCTCTGCAGGCCCTGAGTAATTTGTCGCCAGTGACGCATTATTTTATTAACTGCAGTGAAATTGTGGAGCACATTGCAAATACACCGCGCTCAAAGCCAGCTGGTTTAGCTAAAAGCTATCAGCGCCTGATGCAGGAAATCTGGCTGCATGTTGACGATCCAAAGGGTAAATTACTAAATATGTGACATTTCTTTAACTAAATTCAATCTGCTTATAGATTACCTAGCGCCGCGGGGTATATTGTATGGCATACGCTCGGTTCATCCAATGTTCCGGGGCTATCAGCAGCATGATACACAGGAATTTCTTCGCTGTTTTATGGATCAGTTGCATGAGGAGCTAACGGAACAAATAGGTGCACCACAGCTGCCACAGTCTGTTCAACAGCACTCAAACGAAACAGACGACGAGAACTGTGATGAGGAGCAGATGTCAAAGAGCTGCAATACACCTACAGCGTCAGAGAGCGAGTACGATACTTGTGAGAGCAGCATCTCAGAGCGCTCATCGGAAATGCTGATGAAAACCGAGTACTTCGTTTCTCCGCATCGCAACAGTAGCAGCAATCCAATATCCGAATCATCTGGTTCACAACAACAACAGCAGCAGCAACAACAACAACAAAAGCAAAGCCCGAAGACGGTTCAGGAAACAAAACAAGCAGAGGCAGCACGTTCAATTATCAGCGATGTGTTCGATGGCAAATTGTTGTCCTCAGTGCAGTGTCTTACATGTGATCGAGTCTCGACACGCGAAGAAACATTCCAGGATCTGTCTCTGCCCATACCCAATCGAGATTTTCTTAACGTTTTGCACCAGACACACAGCCTCAGCGTGCAAAGTCTTAATGCTGCCGACTTGGCTTCGGCACGCAGCAACGAGGGTTGGATATCCTGGATGTGGAATATGGTCAGGTCCTGGATATTCGGTCCTTCTGTAACGCTCCACGACTGCATGGCCAGTTTCTTCAGTGCCGACGAACTCAAAGGCGACAACATGTACAGGTAAGCTGTGTCACTAAATGCAATCTTTATCTTATCAGTCAATAATCGGTATCTTTCAGCTGCGAACGTTGCAACAAGCTGCGAACGGGTATCAAGTATTCGCGTGTGCTTAACCTACCGGAAGTGCTGTGCATACACCTAAAGCGTTTCCGTCATGATCTATCGTACAGCTCAAAGATATCGTCGCATGTGTATTTTCCTCTCGAGGGCTTCGATATGCGCCCGTACTTACACAAGGAGTGCAAATCACAAGTGCCCACCTATAATCTCTGCTCAGTGATTTGTCATCACGGCACTGTCGGAGGCGGACATTATACGTGCTATGCCCGCAACACCTTAAATGGACGATGGTACGAATTTGATGATCAGTTTGTGACGGAGGTATCTCCCGATATTGTCCAGAACTGTCAGGCCTATGTGCTATTTTACCAAAAACATAATCCACAAATGAAAATGTTACGCGAGGATGCTATCAATTTGTCCACAGCGAATCCGTTGTACGAGGGCGACATACAATTTTATGTGACACGCGAATGGCTCTCGCGACTGGCAACGTTTTCGGAGCCTGGTCCGATAAACAATCAGGAAATGCTTTGTCCACACGGCGGCATTCTACATTCCAAAGCAGAGCTCATTAGTCAAATTGCAGTGCCCATTCCGCAGCCGTTGTGGGACTTTCTATATAATCGATTTGGTGGTGGTCCAGCCGTCAATATAATGTTTGAATGTGACATTTGTAAGCGTGCAGCTGAAGCACTCTCCCGTCGCCAGCTTTACGAGCTGGCCGTCTTTACCAAATACAACGGATTGCAGAACGAACTGGACTCGAGTGCGATCTATGCCATTGCTATGCCTTGGCTTCGCGCGTGGCAACAATTCTCGCGAGGCATTACTCATAAAGAGCCAGGACCCATCAACAACGAAGGCATTGCCGATACCAATGCTCATAATGGCTCAGCCATAAGCTGTGTACGCGTTGGCTCCGATTATGCTCAACTCAATGCGCTTTTATGGCGATTTTTGCATGGAATTTATGGTGGAGGTCCAGAAATTATGCTGAGAAGTGCGCTATCCGATGACGAAGCCGATGAAATTGAGATAATTGATCAGGACGATGAAGATGATGAGGACGAAGACTTGGCTGCCATCTATATGAACAATCAATCGGATACCGAAAGCAATTTGGGTAGACACAACACCGATAGCTCAATGGCACTGGCCACACCATCCATATCTCCAGCGCCGGCGCTAACACCTGAGCCGCCATCAGTGGAACCAGAGGTGCCAGTGATCATAAAACCCGAACCAATTACATCAGATAGTTTGTCCAATGGCAGCATTGGTAACACCAACAGCACGTCCTCTAGACGCGGAAAGTCCAGCACTAAGCCCATTAAAGTGGCGGCGTTACGCATGAATATGCGTAAACGTGGTCGAAACCGCAATGCCCAAAAGCAGCATGCCGAGATGTTTGGTGCCAAAGGTAATTACAGTGTAGAAATACAAAATCCGTAATAGATTAATATATTCTGCTGTAATTACAGGTCAATACAATCCACAAACCGATGCTACTGCGCATACGGAACAAATCAACGATAAAGATCAAAGATCAGCGACGGGCGTAACTGGAGGCGGAGGAGGAGGAGGAGGAGCAGCATTTCAAACAGAGTACACCATACCATTCCAAAGCGATAATTTCCATGTGAGCGGACCACGCGACAAAAAGCGGGAACGAAATAAGCTGCGCAACAACAACAAGGAGAATGTTAAGCTGCAGAAATTTGTAACGCTTCGCGAGGCAAATGGAGCCAATGACGAGACTGATATATGATCGACAAACAGTTCGAAACGGATAGCATTTTGTGAGAGTCAAAAGCCGCCGAGATTTAGGCCAAAATCAAAGTTTAGACATACAACAAATAATGTTTACAATTAGTTAAAATACCTCAATGTTTAATGGAGGTGGAGGCTACATAAACTATGTAAAAAAAAAACCAACATAACAAAAACAAACAAGAAATTGTATTTATAAATTTAAGCGTATGGAATGCTAAAACCCCAATAGTCGTAGTAAAAATGTAGCAGTACCAGTACCCAGTACCGATGGAAAACGAGAATGAAACTTATAAAATAAGCGAGTGTTTGGCTCTGAGTGTTATGTGTGATTTAGCATTCAAATTATACACAATCAATTCCCAACAAACAAAACAAAATAAACGACAAATTGTAAATAATTTTGTAATCACAACGTCGAAGGGTGCGACACACTAATTAAAATACCTTAAGTAACACATTTAATTTACTGAAGAGCTTTTAAGACGTTTACTTGTATATATAAAATCTTTGAGTAATTGGTAAAACTATTTTGATTATTAATTTGTACAAATAACACTTGTCATTTATTGTGTGCCCTTAAATATATGTTGTACATACAGTGATTCCACAAAAAACTAACACTTTAAACTATACGAAAATTGTTAATTTTTTATTAGCGAAATTTAATTGAATATTAGAAAAATCTTGTCTGGATATTTAGTTTGCATTTTTGTGGAGCAAAGCAAAGAGATGGCGAGAGAACAAATAAAAGCACCGCATTGGTCCACATTCAGCGTGTAGTGGTCTATTTATAGAGCCTGTAGTACCTATCCGCTGCTGTTGCTGCTGCTGGTACACTCGTACACTCGTTCTCTACATCTTTTGCCCTACATCGTCTAGTCGGTTCAGTGAAGAGGAAACGTGTGTGTGTGTGTTTGCGTGGGAAATACAGTTTGTTAATTGAAAATCATTAATTCATAGTTACTGCCCACTGGGATTATTGTTAAATTGTAACAACCAAAGGGAATAGACGTTTTGCGAGATGAGTCCGTGTGCTGTGTGTGAAACTCCAACAAAAAACAATTGCTCCAACTGTAATCAGGTCTCGTACTGCTCAGTGCAGCATCAGAAGCAGCACTGGAAAACGCACAAGGGAAACTGTTATCCATTTAAGGTACACACGCTAGATGAGTTACCCAATTTGGAACCGGTTACAAAAACTAACCTCAAATAAAATAATGCTTTGTTTGTAGATTGCACACAATGAAGTGCTGGGACGTCATTTGGTGGCCACACGTAACATTAAGCCCTTCGAGATTGTGCTCAAGGAGGCGCCTCTTGTACGTGGACCGGCACAAATCTCTGCACCAGTTTGCATGGGTTGCTTGAACAGCATCGAGGCGAGTGATCATATTGAATGCGACAAGTGTGGCTGGCCATTGTGTGGCCCAGAGTGTCAGGCATTGGAGGAGCACAAGGCGGAATGCCAACTGACCCAGGATCGTGGCCAGAAAGTCAATGTACAAGAGTTCAATGGTCCCCATCCGCTGTACACCTGTGTGAGCACTGTGAGATGTCTGCTCATCAATGACACAAATCCCCAGAATGCCGAGAAGTTCAAGCAGCTGGAGTCCCTGGAGCAAACGCGACGTGGTTCTAATCAGTGGAAGGCCGACTTGGCCAGCATTGGACAGTTTATACCTAAGTACGTCCTAACTATACCTCAAATTCTCTAGCTAGTCACAAACCTGACTCCCTGCTTTTTTTCAGATTCTTTCGGACTCAGAAATTTAGCGAGGAAGAAATCATGCGAGCGGTAGGAGCTCTTCAAATTAACGGACATGAGGTGCCCACATCGGATCCTCCACATGTGGCTGTTTTCTACACGGCTTCGTTTACGGAAAACTCCTGTCTGCCGAATCTGGCCAAGAGCTTCAACAAACATGGGCACTGTGTGCTCTGGGCACCCAAGGAGATCAAAAAGAATTCACATCTGAGCATTTGCTACTCGGATGCCGTTTGGGGCACAGCGGATCGGCAGCGGCATCTAATGCAGACAAAGCTCTTTAAGTGCATCTGCGAACGTTGCCAGGACATCACTGAGCTGGGCACCCGCTACAGCGCCATCAAGTGCGAGGATCGCAAGTGCTCTGGTCTGCTGCTGCCGGCCAAAGGCGACGACTGGAACGGCAGCTGGCGGTATGTCTAGAAGTTGATCCATATTATTTTGTAACTGATAAATCCTCTTTTTTTTAAAGCTGCTCCGACTGTCAAAAGCAAGTGCAACGAAAGTATGTGGATGGCATTCTGGAACGCGCTGGACAGGACATACAGAGTATGGAGAAAACTGCAGAAAACGGTTTCAAGTCGGTGTTATCAATACTCAAACAATGAATTCTTTTTAACAATCCGTTTACTTGCAGATATCTGAAGCACTACGCGAAGTGGTTGCCACCAATGCATTATCACATGAGTGAGGTCAAGATTCTTCTGGTACAGCTAATTGCCAAAGATCAGAAGGAGCTAATGATACTGTCCGATGAGCAACTGCAGCAAAAATTGCAATACGCCAGAGATTTGATTGAACTCTATGAGAAAATAGCGCCCTGTAAGTTGAAAATGTTCATAAATCACGTATACGCAGCGTTTTTAATTATTTATTTTCACAGGTGAAGTGCGTATGCTTGGAACTCTTTGTTTCGAGCTGCATTCTGCTATTTCCGAGAATACCCGCCGAGTTGCCTTGCAGACCAATCTGTCGCCCAAGGAAATGCTGGAGGAATCCTTGCTCTATGTGGAAAAGTGCGTGAATTATTTGCAGTACGAATCAGACATTTTTGTTGAGGGACACATTTTGAAGCAGGCCAAAATCAATCGCGACGCCTTGCGCATGGTCATTAGAATATCCTAATTACAGTCCATGGCACACACCTTTAATAATTAAATAATTTATGTACTGCAACACCCACGAAAACCACAAATAAAAGTTAACATTTCGTTGAAATGTAATTAACAGCCAACTGAAACCAGTATTTTAATTTTGTATAATGTAGGGGAGGAATCAACAGTTTAATAGCATTAACAGTACCAAATCGAGCAGCTGTTATTAAACAGCAGCTCCCGATAAGCGTATTGTTATCGATTTTTGATGTTCTCAGCGTTTAAAAGTTCGATTCCTACTCATGTTGCCGCCAATTCATAAAATATCTCTTACTAAACTTGTGACTGTCATAAATTTTATCTAGAAATTTACTTAAGTTCATAGGTAAACATTACCACATGTGAGACGATAAAACATTTGTGTTATTGTTTTAAATGATTTATATATTTACTCAACTGCATACATGTTTTTAAATAACTCTCTTGATATACAGATATATTCTTCTCCATACATATATAAATTGTACCATTTTTGTTTTCATACATTTAGCAAGTGTTTCTTTAGACTATACGGGAACTTACACATGATTCTGTCTTTGGAAATACAATTACTTCTTTTGGTTTTTAATTAAGGTAGGCATTTAATATAGTTAATGTTTAAACGTGTATATACAGCTAAGGAATTTCTTGTTGTTTGTTAATTAAAATTAATATATAAAATATCGAATTTCATTTAAAATTTGCAATTATACTTATTTAAAAAATAAATCTAATAAATTTACACTACAATAATCAATTCTGATTCGTAAATACAGCAAAAAGCGAATAAAATAAATTACAAATTACAAAATAATAAATAAAATTATCACAAACAATAACAGCACAGATAGAATGAGAATCGCAGCCCATTGGCGCTTATCTGCAAATGGAAAAGATAGAGATATATAATAGAATACGTTGATAAGACATGTCAGTATTGTTACAGGCTTAACACAAAGTCAATTGCCACCTACCATTATTCATGTGTAAGACTTTGGCAACTTTCTTCATTGTTGTATCTAATTTGGACTCGGTTGTGTCGAACTCATTCCCAAAATCATCCAGCATTACCGCCTGCTCATCCAACTCGACGCCGATTTGGCGCGAAACAGTCTTAAGAGTGCCAATGGAATCACTAATCATATCCAGCTGCTCATCCTGTCCCTGTATCATGCGCTGCTGCACGGACACCGTCTCACCCACATACCGGTGCCCAGGACTGTCCAAACTGTTGCCATAATGACTGGGACTATCGATGTCGAGAGCATTCTCCAGTTTGGAGTACTTGGTGCCGCTGTGACGCGTTGCCGCCGCTGCTGCTGCTGCTGCGGACATGGTGCCAGCAATGGTATTGGCCACGGACTGTGATTGAGGATTGGGACAATCAACTAGATACGTGCGATCGTTGTGCGAATGATATTCGTTGGTTTGATTATGATTATGATTGTGAATATGATTATGATTGCGATTGTGATTTCGTTCGTTCTCGAGCAGTAGTGGCTGATGTGCGGTTATGTCTCTGTCCCTGTTCCGGTTCAGGCTCATTTTATCCTTCATCTGTTTGACCTCATCGCGTGTGTTGTCGATAAAGAGTCGCCGGCTGGAGAGTTCACGATTATCTATACGAAACTTGGTTGGATTCTTCTCAACAATGCGTGCTTGAGACAAATAAATAAGTTAAGGAAAAGGCAATAAAAGAGAGTGCGACTTGAATTGATTTTTCGCAAAGCTAAAAGTCAGCTGATTGCGGTTGTGGTTGTTGTGAAAAAGGATATTGATGGTGTCCTCTAGATCCTCCAGGTCCCATTCAATGCTCCGCAGCGAGTTACGCAGCTCCGTTGTGGTCCATTCAACCTCAGCGCCGCCGTTCTCGCCCAGCTCACGCCAACGCAGATAGAGACCGCGTGTTTTATTCAGAGCTTTGAAGACTTCACTGTAATGATACACAAGAGAGACAGAAAGAGGAAGTGGGAGGGTGTAGGGTTTGGGGGTGATTGGACAGGGTTGCATCAGAATATATTTTCGCTGCAATTGCAATAAAATGCATACTCCTTGACAACAAAAAATGGATCCTCCTGAGACATGACCCACGCTCTGTCACGTATCTACTTGCGTCGAAATGGAATCTTTTACTGTTTTTCGTAGCGGTTGAAGTAACGGTAATGGTAACGGTAACACGGAGCACACTTGACTTTTATATTTGCTGCTGCCCCAACCGATTTCTGTCTCTGTCGCACACACACAAGCACACACAGGGCCACAACAACCCCACAACAATTTTTGGGGGTGCGTAAATAATGCAAGTTTCAAATAAAAATATACATATACAAACTACTTTCTAAGCTGAAATTTCTATATATTCGAAAGGAATATTATAGTTTGTGTTAGCATGAAATTCAGCATTAACTTGATCTAATCTACAGTTACGTTTTATTGGAAGTTTATTTTTCAAAAGCACACGTTTATTGATTTTGCCGTCTTATCTTAGTTTTTTTTTTTTATATTATTTTGATGTTTAAGGGTTTTTATAGACCGCGTTCGCAGTTCAGGCCATTGCGATAGCCAAAAGTAAACTGACGTTATTTTACGCTCAATGCGCTGCTTCAGGAGCGTAAACGGGAGTCTAAAGGTGAAGGCATTTTTGTTTATGCCGCTCCAGCGCCTGCGCAGTGCACAAATCACCCCTCGGTTACCCCTTGACCCTTTGACCAAACCGCTTAGCAGTCACAATCGAGATAAGCAGCCCACAGCAACAATAAGCCGCAAACAAAAACATTGTTATTAATTTTTAGCTTGGAAACCATAGCGACTGCTCTTCTTCTTTAAAGCTTTTGCACAATCGAAAATAACAAAAGGAAAAGGAATTTTTAGCAAAGCTATTTACTAATATATTCTCTTTCTCTCTCTCTCGCTAACCCACTCACCTACTCCTTAACTCTCTCCCTCTCTCGTCGTATGTGTAAATTTGCACTCACTGAAGGCAGCCACCTGCTTGTTGTTTTTGTTTTGCACTGTGCGCAATTTTAAACTACGACTTTACTTACTTAATACATTAATTAAATCAATAGAAACTTACCCACTACACGTTGCCACTTCATTGAGTAAGTCTCTAAACACAAACAGCCTGACTTATACACAATAGTTCGTTTTATTGGTCACAGCTAGGCTTTTTGTTCAGCTGTCTGCTAAATACCTAAATACTGCCCGACGATGGGTACAAAAATACTAGTGCCTCTGTTAATACTGGGAAATACATCGATACAAAACATCGCCAAGTGGCGACACTTTTATTCAGAATATTTCGCGCCCAATTGACTTCACTGACACTGAGATAAAAAAATAAACGGTTATCATTTTAAGTAGATCAGTATTAAATCAATATTTAAACAAAGTAAAATATTGCTATTGGATATCACTTATTGGTATTTATGGTGGGAAGTTAACACCAGTATGTTAACTTCAGCACTGTTAACGCAAAATGACTCAACTAGCGCAAAATCTGTAAAGTATTATGTAAATGTGCGTCCTATTTATATGCACACATAGTTTGGGCACACTGTTAGTTTTAACCGTTCTGTTTGGAGCTGCAGACATTTTTAAACTGCGCTTTCAACAAAAATAATTTATTTTCAAAATGCTGCAAAACGATGCAGTGCGTAATTTGCAATACGATAGCGAAATCCGGGTGGCCCAAACAACTAATAACGCAGAACCCAGAGGTAACTGCAAATTTCACATATATGTGTGTGTAATTTCAAATTTTAATGCTGTGAATCATGTTAAATGGCTAAAAACATTGTACTGGCTGATAAATATTCTATTGGTGTAGGTGTTCTGTAATAGCTACAATTGGATTAATTGCTAGTGTGCTATATGTACGATGTGTCACACTAACAAACTCAAAATAAAGAAAAAAGAAACAGGTACAAATATTGTCCCTAACCGTATCTTATCAGTCATTATTGTTCACTAGTTGTTGTTGTTTGTTTGTTTTTGTTGTTGTTTTATGGCGATTTTCAGCGACGCCAATATCAAGTGCCTTTGTTTAGCTTCAATTTGACCAAGTGATCGATAAATAGAGTAACATACAGCCCACTAAGCCTAAGAAGATAAGTAATCTGTCTTTCACTTGTGTATTTTTGCAGTTTATGACTCTCAAATCAGCATAACAACACAGCCGCGTCCAACGTCAGGTAAGTGGAAACTAATAACTAAATAATGCACTAAATATAATATATTTATTTAATAGAGGCCCTTAGAATTCCACTGCCCATATCCACAGTGGCTGGTAGTCGCACCTTTATTCCCTTGGCTGGCTACGATTGCCTCGCAGATTTGCCCTCCGTGCACATTGAGCAAACCTTTGAGCTCAACGATTGTAAGCTTTGAAGACCACTTTTTAAAGACCAGTTAATAGTTTTTGAACTCTTGTTAACAGCTCTCACAGCCGTCTCCTCGGAGAATCGTTATGTGGTGCGTTCACCGCTGGGCGAGGCTATCTTTGCCGCCTCCGAGAGTTCCACGCAGAACAATCGGATGGTTTGGGGTGCCGGCAGACCTTTTCAGATGCATCTCTTAGACAAAACACATCAGGAGGCATTGGTATTCCGCAAGAAGCTCGCACTGGGCGCCATTTGTTGTCAGCCCAAGAATCTGGAGATTTGGATACCGCCTGGCAATGTGCTAGGTCGTGTTGTTCAATCACCGACATTTACGCAGCCCGAGTTCTTTATAGAGGATGGCATGACCAATCAGCCCGTCTTCTGCGTCGAGGGACCACCTAACTCCGGCTTCTGTTGCTATTGCCTGCCCAAAGAGTGCTACTTTAAGGTCAGTTGATTGACTAGCAGAAATGTGCATCTATTTAACTAATGAAGCTTTGCTCTTCTAGATTCACTCTGGAGGGGAACTGCGTGCGTCCATCGACCACAAGTGGTTGGCCAGCAAATCCCAGTACACCACAAATATTTACTTTAGCGATGTGAAGCTTACGGCCAAGGAGCGTTCACTGATTTTGGGCGCAGCTTTTCTGCTAGTAAGTTTCCCTAATATAACAGTCCACTGTATCTACTAACTTCTAATAATTCTTTCCAGGAATACATGTACTTCCAAAAGCGCTTTTGATAACCAACCAAATTAAACAAATGAAATGTAATTTTTTCACATAGATTTTTTTAATTTTTTGTGTCATTGTTTTTTTTTTTTGTTGGTTTTTTTGTGGTTTGTAAAGTTTTCATGTTCAGTTTTTTTGATATATTTTACAATAATGTAATAAATCACTTCATTTTGTTGTTGTTGTTTAACATACATATACATTCAATATATATATATTTAGCATATATGTACTATATAAATATAAATATACTTTTGCTAAACTTGTAGCCATTTTGTACAATAATTTTCATTAATTTCTATAAACTTTATGTGTGTGTTTGTTGTTGTTGTTTTTTAGCTAGCCTACAAAACTTAATGTATATATGACAACATAATATTTTTATATTAATTTATAGAATTATATATGTAATTAGTAAATATTATATATTTTTTTGTAAGTTTTATTTGATTTTCAAATTTGCTTTCGCTAATTAAATAATTAATTAATTGAAACAAACAATTGAAAATGAGTCTCGTGGTCTCGTTGTTTTTTTCTTTAACTAAATGAATTTTTTAAAAATTACAAACATAATTTGTTAACATAAAATTAAAACATAATAAGGTTTTCATAACTCCAATTATTTTTTTAATTAACAAATTAGGGAAGAACTACGTGATTGGCTTGGAAAAGTTAAAGTGGGCGTAACGGGGGCTAGGAAAATGGTGGGCTAGGCCTTAATTATAAACTATTAGAAGTATTCACACACAAAAAACGATTTTATTTTATAGATACAGGACTCACAGCACTTCGGGAGTTTATTTTTTTGTTTTAAGATGTTTATCATTTCGAAAAAAGAAATTATTTAAAGGAGATATACATATATGTATATATATTATTTTGTGTGTGTTTGTATATTATATAGTAGTTTACTTATAACTAGGGCTAGCGTACATGATACCTGCTGTACAGATGTATATATAGATATATATATATATATATATATAGAAGAGTTGAACAACTTTATATATAGTTGAGAGTTGACAATAACTAAACTAAACTAAACTAAATACTTAGTTGCTTATGTCTATATATGTAGTTTATACATATGCTTGACTTGTCTACACACACACACACAATCGCGTGCGACCCTTGACCCTCTCTGCGTGTGTGCGTGTGTAGCGTTTTGTGTGCCCAAATGCGATATGCTTAGACATTTGATATGCGCTCGTTGAAGTTTTGGTCATTGCTGCTGTCACCTACATGACGCTGCTGCTGCTGCTGTGTTGGTGGCCAGGCATAGCTGGGTATGGGATAGGGATATGACCACACTCAGGTGGGTTGCAGCATGTACATGTACTGTCAGTTGCTGGCTGTGGCTGTCGATGCTGCTGCCACCGTTGCCACCGGCAGTGATTGCTGCTCATTTGTGTTGCTCCTTGAACGCTTCTCGCTGCTCTCGAGTGGATTATCGCTCTCGTCACCGTTGCTGCTGAAACTACTACCAGGTAGACGACGCTTCAAGCTGTGTCCATGACCATGACTCAGGCCATTGGCGAGTGTTTCATCCTCGGACATGGAGCTGGCCCTTTGCGGTGTATTGCCAGCACTGTCGTTGTCCAGCGAGGCAATGGCCGAGGCAGCTGCACTGTTGGCCGCACTGAAGCCATCCTCTGAGGCGCTATCCTGACCCGCTGCTGCCGCATCTGAGCCCAGCTGCAACATGCCAGAGGGCGTAGTATAACCGCTTAGCTTATTCGGATCCTTCTCGAGCAACTTTTGGGCCAGCAGACGCAGCGAGATTAGTGAATTTTCACAATCGCTGGTATCGATCTCGGTGAGACTGATGCCAGCACGCTCGATCTCAGCGTAGGTGCCAAATGGCAGCTTCTGTAGACACTCCAGCTTCTGGACATGCGTCTTGGAGCGCAAATGTTTGGCCAAATGGCCGTGAATGCGAAAGGCAATCTTGCAGTCGGTGCACTCGAAGGGACGCGGATTTGATGTGGTGGGCACACCAAAGGTCGACGTCATCATCACCTTGTTCTTGTGCGCCTCGGAGCGTTCGTGCTTCTGCAGATGTCCCTGGGTGCGGAATGAGATGCTGCAGGGCTCACACTTGAACTTGCGCTCCATGTAGTGGATGTTCATGTGCAGCGTGAGCTGATGCTGCCGTTGGAAGGTCTTGTTGCAGATGCTGCAAGTGGGACGCGCATCACTGCCAATTGGTGGCGGTGGTGGTGGTCCCACACGACCAGGATACGTGGCGGAGGCAACTGGTCCATCTGCGCTGCTGGTTGCTGGTGTCGTCTTGAAGCCTTCCTCGCCCACAATAACGGTGCGTGCAGCAGTAGCCACTTGATTGCTGCTCTTGCCGAGCACACCGCTGAAATCATTGGCATCGGGTTGCTGCACTGCAGCCGGCAAGTTGGCGTTGTGTGGCAGCTGCTCTTGTGGCTCCTGGCTAACAGTAGTGCTAACTGAA
Source organism: Drosophila acutilabella (assembly GCA_035046005.1). Lineage (NCBI taxonomy): Eukaryota > Metazoa > Arthropoda > Insecta > Diptera > Drosophilidae > Drosophila > Drosophila acutilabella. The sequence goes on along the minus strand of JAWNOK010000024.1, from coordinate 3,830,646 downwards.
ACAGTTGCTGGCGGTGGCACAGAGTTGGCTGCACTGACTGCTGCTGGCGTGGATTTCTCCTGCTCCAGCTGTGCTTCGTTTGGTTCCTCCAACTCTTCGGTTGGTTGAATGCTCTCCGGTTCCGGCGTCTTCACCTCGTGCACCTCAATGCTAGGCAACTCAGTGATAATCATGGGCTGCTTGGGTAGTACATGGAGGCTGCTGCTCACAATGGGTGTGCAGCTGCTGCTGCTGCTTGTGCTTGTGCTGCTCGTGGTGCTGGTAGTCAAGTAACTGCGACTAAACTGACTCTGCTTCATTTTGGCATACTGCATTTCCTGTTCCTTAATGTAGGTCTGCAGTAGCACGTCATCACCTTCAGTTTCTCGCTTTGCTAGCTCCTCCATTTCAGCTGAGATGCGCACTTTGTCCGACACTGAAATGACTGTCTTCATAAAGCCACATTCATTGTTGCCAGCTCCAAAGATAACATCACGCATCTGCTGTGCCTGGGATTTGGGCAGCAAGTGCTCAACGGGTGACACGGATGCTGGCGGAGCAGATAATACAGTAGAGACTGAGATAGAGCAGGAGGAACGTGGCTTGGTCAGATCCATGGGAGCACTACTCTCATCGCTGGGCACGCCACGTTTAGGCTTCGACTCCTCCGGATTGGAGTAATACTGTTCTTGCTTCTGGTAATCAAACGGTGGCTTCGGTGATGTAAACGAGCAGACCACACGCTTGGGTTGGGAGCTGCCTGCAGCGCTGTTGCTGCCGCCGGAGGAGCCAATGCTGTTCGCCGGACTGGCTGCTGGCAGGGGTGTGTCCTGCAGCTGCGCTGGATAGGGCGAAACGCTTTGCGGTATGGGCGGCGTCATGGATAACGAGAGCAGACCACGTGCTGCCTCATGCTCCTTCAGGCGCGACTTGGACTCATCGGTATCTGCAGAGGAAGATAAATCTTAATAAATTGTATTTCAAATTTGATTTTCAAGTTCAATTTACCGCTGCTCTCGGACTCATTGTCGCTGTAATCATCGGAATCCGATTCACCCGCCATGGAGGAAGTGCGTCCGCCTGCAGAAGTCGAGGACTGCTGATCAAATTCCACATCCACGTCCAGGAATTCACCATCTGCCGGCATGGGACCCGGATTAATGCCCAGTTCAATGCACTTCTTGAAGTGAGTCTTGGACTGCATGTGCTTGGTGAGATTACCCTTCGTCTTGAAGCTGAAAGAGGAGTAGAAATTTAGCTGGAGTAGCAGTTAAAGAGCTTTAAGACCTACCTAAAGTTACAGTGACTGCAGGTGAAGGGACGCACATCGGTGTGGGTGCGTATGTGCTTCTTGAGCATCGATGGCTTCTTGCAGCGTATGCCACACTCGGAGCAGACATAACGACCACGTCCACGTCCCCGTATATAAGTGTAATCCTCATGCGACTCATAGCCACCGACAAGTAATTGTCCCGTCTCCAGTTTCTTGGCTGCTGCCTCCTCAGTGGCCGCCTTGGCTGCCACATTTGCCTCACTCAAGGCAGCAATTGCTGGCGCTGGTTTCTGATGCTGATAGCACTTGCTCTGCCCATTGGCTATGGTGGAGCAGCTGCTGACGGTCTGCTGTGAGCCGACCACAGTGTAAGACATTTTTCCTTGCCCCGCCTGGGCCACAAAGTAACCACTGCCACCCAGCAGCTTCTGCCTTGAGTCATAGAGAGCCATCACCTGTTTAGGCTTGAAACCCATGGGATGCGGTTGATTCTCCTCACACACCTGCCACACGCTGTACATGGACAACTTGTGCATGCCAGCGACATACGAGGGTTGAGGACAGTTCACTGTACAGTAGAACATCTTTGTGCTGCACTTCAGACCCAAGTAGGTGTAGGCATGTCCATTCAAATACAGCTGCACACACGACTTCGAGGGACGCGGCGTCTCTGGAGAGATCAGGGGCAGCGTATTCGCCGTGGGCGTAATCCCGTGATGACGTTTGGGCGTAAATGTGCCCGGTTTGAGGGGTAAACTGGTGGGACGCAGAAACTTCGATTTGGCACTTGTGGGTGTCATAGCAGTTGTGGTTGTTGTGGCATTGCTGCTGTTGGTTTCCTCTGGCGTTTCCACGTGCAGCGGCGCCAGCGCCTCTTGCGTTTTGTGCACATTATCGAAATTAAAGTGACGCACTTCCGGCACAGTCGACTCCGTCGTGGAGCTTCTCACATTGTCTGCCATGCGCAGGAAATTAAATGGTTGCTTCTTGTCCGCTATGATTGCTGGTGTAGCCGGTGTAACTGCTGCTGATGTCTTGTTGCTGCTGCTGCTGCTGTTCCACTGCAGCGCATTGCGTTGCGCTGGCGTCGGTGGTTGGCGACTGAACTCACTGGGCAGATTCTGTACTCCTCCAAAGGGAGACAGTGCCTTGAGTGGCGCTTCTGGCAGCAGATTGGGACTAGGCTGCTTGCGATTGGGACTGCGTCCACGTGCTACAGGCAACTGCAGCTGCTGCGGTGGTGGCAGCAAGGACAAACTACCCGGTCCAGGTATACCTGGCACATAGGGTATTGCCTTGCTGGTTTCCCCTACGTTGTTGTTGTTGCTCATGGGCGGCAATGTCAGTGGATTGAAAGCGGTAATCGAGTTGATGGGCGGAAACTGAAAGTGTTGAGGTGTCGTCGAACTGGAATTCAGCAGAAATCCATTATGAGACGTGGCTAGTTTGCGCTCTTTGCTATCGTTGGGTCGTGGTGACATTTCCTGGAAGCTGCCGCCCGAGAGCAAAGGAGTACGTATCATTTTGGGACTCTTATTGAGCTCAGGGCACTCGGAAATGGGTATCATGCTGCCGCCTGAGCTGGTAAAGCGTCGCAAACGTTCCTCCTTGGCGCTGTAGCTGCTAGACGACTGCAGTTCCTGTTGACCGCCAAAGAGCAGCTGCACAGACGCTGGCGAGGCAAACGCAGTGCTTGTCGCTGTCTCATTGGACAGCTTGGCACGCTTTGCGGGCGTCTCTATGATTATGTTTTCCACTCGATCCTCATGCATTTTGGTTATAACCACCTGCGTGTCCTGAGTCTTGCGTGGAGCTGCATAATCCACCAGCGGCGTTTTGCCCAGCAACGGACCTGGCGAAGGCAGCGGAGCGTCCACGAAGCGCAGGGCAACACTGGAGGCATCAATGCTAGGAGGCACAGTGGTTGCCAATGCATTGCTGTTGCCGCTACTACTGTTGTTGTTGTTGTTATTGCTGCTGCCACTGCTACTGCTGCTGTTGCTGGTTGCTGTGACCGTGGAGGTGCGTGCAGGCGACTGTGCTGCACTCAGACGACTCAATACAAGACTACTCGGTTTGGTTTTCAGCTGCGACCAGGCCAATTTGGCCAATGACAGCGGATTCTTTGAGTTGGCCATGTGCGACTTCAGTTCGGGCAAACTAAACGATATGGAATTGGAACGAAAGTATTTGGTGCTGGGCGAGGAGGCTGGACTCATGGGTGCACTGCTGTTGGCATCCTGGCAGTAGGTGCTGTTGTGTAGCTTCAAATCGTCCGCACTGCGAAATTCATTGGCGCAAATGGGACACGAGTAGACGGCATCATCGCCCTCGCCAATGGGCACGGCCAGACCGCGTGCATTCAGCAATAGATTCTTTATAATCGAATTGTTTGGCTGTGACATTTGTGTTGTGCTGCTCTTTGTGACCGCAACAGTTGCTGATGGCATGCCTGTGGCTACTGCTCCAGTTGTTGTTGTTGTTGCTGCAGCTGCTGGCACTTTTGTTGGCAGCACTGGCTTTGGTTTAGCAGATAAATTCAGTGGTTGCACGTGATTTGCTGTCGCTTGTTGCTCCAATTTGGGCACTGGTGTTGCTGGATCCTGACGGTATTGCAGTGTTTGCATGGGCAATGGAGACGGTGGAGGTGGCAACTGTTGTAGCTTGTTATTGCTGACTGTTGTTAGGGGAGTGGCAGTGCCTTTGAGCGGCATATAGCCGGCAACTGAGCTGTTGCTGCGCTTAAGCAAGCCATTTGGAGGTTCCAGTTGTTGTTGCTGCTGCAAGTACATTTGGTATTGCTGTTGCTGTTGGAGCAGCTGTTGTTGCTGCTGTTGTTGTTGCAGCTGCTGTTGCTGCTGCTTTTGTACTATGGCCTGTGCCAGATTCACTTTGGTTTCGCCCAGCTGTTGAGCATTGTTGCTGTTGTTATTCAGATGATTTGAGGCATTGCTGCTGCTGCTGTTAATGTTGCTGCTGCTGTTGCTGTTACTATTGCTGTTGTTGGCATTGTTAAAGCTGCGCGAACGATTCAACTGCTTGGGATACTTTTTCTGCAGCAATATCTCCTTATTCTCCACTATGGCCTCGTTTTGTGAGATCAATTTTGAGATGTGCTCCTGCACCTTCTCCACATTCTGTCAGTGATTAGACCAAGTTTAGTAAAGGATTGAGTTAAATAGCCTTAAATACTTACCACTTGCATGCCACCGCTCGCGCTGGCAAAGCTGCTTAGATTCGCTGCTGGTGTGGGCGTGGCAGGGGCTGGCAAAACGGCTGCTGTTGTAGCTGTAATCGATGTCTGTTGACTGTTTGAACGCACCAGCTGCAAATTAAGTATACGCCGTGTATTAGCTTTGGTTTAACCTAGTATTGCGGTGAGTATAGACCTACCTGCTGTGGTTGTGGCAATGGCTGTGGCTGCAGTGCTTGAGGCAATGGCTGTGGTGGTGTTTGATGTGTCGCCGCCTTTAACAGCGGCGAGTGTTGCTGCTGCTGATGATGTTGCTGCTGTTGCTGGTGGTGTTGTTGCTGTTGTTGCTGCTGCAGCTGAAAGTGCTGCTGAATCTGCATTTGCTGAAGAGCCAGCGCATGTTGATGGAAGGCTGCTGCAGCTGGATTAAAATACTGCGGCTGACCCAAGTAGTAAACATTCGTGTTCATTGCTGGTGGCGGTGGCAATCCGGTTAAAGCTGCTGGATTGGCTGCCAATAGCAATGATTGCTGTGCGTGAAGCTGCTGTTGTTGCTGATGTTGCAGTTGCAGTTGCATTTGATGTGAGTTGATGTGATTATTGAGCTTTAGTTGTGTACTCGGTGATAGTGTGGGATGTGCCAATGTTGCTGGTTGTGAGGACGACAACTTCTGCTGCTGTTGGTGTTGCTGCTGTTGTTGTTGCTGCTGCTGTTGTTGTAATGCCTGCTGTTGCTGCTGCAGCACTTGCAACTGCACTTGCTGCTCCTTGCTGTTGCTGCTGCCAGGCGCATAAAGCGCTGCATTGTGAAACTTGGGCTTATATGGCTTGTAATCAATTGATTGCCGATGTTGCGCTGTTGCCGAGTGCAATGTATCCGCTGTAGGTGGCGGTAATGTGCCGGCTGCTGGCGAACCCAGCGGCAGTTGTTGCATATGCTGCGGCAATGGCGGTTGCTGCAGGTACGCACTCTTCGCAGCCGACAGCGTTGATGGCGAGGGTGTTGGCGATGCCATCGGCTCGTCATAAGGCGAATCTGCACGACTGAGCTGCAAGTACAGGCAAACAAGGAGGGAAAACAGAAAACTGTTAACAGAGTACTAGGAATGTTATGGAAATAATGTTACAAACAGCAGTTGGATCAAGTTCTGAGGGTGAAAAGTTTTTAAAAGTTGTCAGTTCTTGGAAATGAATGCATGTGAATTCGACTAGAATACAGAATTATATTTGATGTCAAATAAAAAATAAAATGGCATTCCTACAACAAGTCAGTTGAGCTTTTTATCAACTTCTTGGAATACACAGTTTTATCAATATGAGTAAATGCCAATATATGCAGAAATCTGAATTCCTTAACAATAATTTCTAAGAATTGCAAAACATATACAGACTGTTAAGTATGCTATGTTAAACTTCTGCAGTTAACAGGCTGCTAATACTCGCTGTTTATGCTAAAAATGCAAATCTGTTAGCAGAATATACAGTCGGTTAAGTATGCTATGTTAACACGCTGTTACTACTCGCTGTTTAGACACTTAAATACTTACAATTTCCACGCTTAGCAACTCGGAACTGCTGTTGCTCAATTCCCCATCGCCATCCTGGTCGGAGAGACCGTCCGCTTCGTGGGCGGGCACATCAAAGCCGCGCATGCGAGCGGCGTGTGAGCGGGAACGGCAGTGTTTGTAGAGATTGCTCTTCGTTTTGAAGGCAATGCCGCAGGTTTCGCACGGATACGGACGTTCGTTTGTATGGGCGCGTATATGTTTCTGCAACACGGAGGGTTTGGCACAAGGTAAATTGCAATAGGGGCAGACATAACGTCCAGGTTTCTCGGCAGGTGGTGTGGTTGTTGTTGTTGCAGTGGTTGCATCAACTGCTTGTTGCTGTTGTATATGCTGTGTTGCTGTGGCAGTAACAGTTGTTGCTACAGCAGCTGCTGTTGTTGGTTGCGTTGATTGCTGATGCTGTGCAAATGTTGCTGGCGATAATGTTGCATTGCTGGCATAGTTACTGTTGCTGTTGTTGTTGCTGAGCGGTGTGCGTGTTCTTGGCGCACCAGCAACATGCTGTTTACTACTGCTGTTGTTGTTGTTGTTATTGTTGTTGCTGTTGTTGTTGTTGTTGCTCTCTTCGTTTACAAAATTGGCACTGAATTCATTTGTTGTCGTCACATGACCATTGAGCAGCGGCAACACTGTCCCCGCTGCAATTGCCAGCGTTATTGGAGGTGGTGGTGGCGATATGGAGCTGTTTGAGGACAACGATGTGGTGCGCACAACATCTGCAGACTCTGCTTCGGTGGTGCTGGCCAAACGTTTGAATTTCTTATGCAAATAACGTGAATTTGTTGAGTTTGCCCAATCGACAATTGTTGCTGCTGTGGTCACCTCATCGGCAACTGTTGCTGCTACTGCTGTTGCTGTTGTTGTTGCTGGCACATGATTGTTGCTGGCTGGTATTGTGATTGCTATTGTTGTTGTTGCAACATTACCCGATGCACTGCTTGCCACATGCTGTAGCGTCATTTTGCTATCACTTAGGTTCGCTTTATCTCTAGCCTTAAATTCATAATTATTCTCACTAATACTATTATCACTGTGTTGGTTGTTGTTGTTGTTGCTGTTGTGGTTGCTGCTGCTGCTGTTGTTGTCTGCAACTGTTGCTGGCAACTCGTTGAGTTTATCTAATGTGCTTGTACTGGTTGCTGTTGTTGTTGCTGCTGTTTTGTTGTTGACTTTGTTGTTGTTTTTCGGTGTTGCTGTTGCTGCAGTTTCGTTGCTGTTGCGATATGTTTGCTTCTTAGTTGTTGCTGCTGCTGTTGCGGCTGCTGCTGCTGCTGTAGCACGTCGCGTGCTGCTCACTTTGTTGTTGCTGTTACTGTTGTTGTTTTTACTGTTGTATTGTTTGCTGTTTGCTGCTGTTGTTTTATGTTGCTTCGCTGTGTTTGTTGTTGCATTTTCCATAGTACTTTCATCAAATTTTGTTGCCTGCGTTGTTTCATCTGCAATAAAAAGAAAGAAGAATAAAATTAATAAATTTATAATTCTGTTACTATTAAATTAAAGGTTAAACCTTAAGTTTAACCCATTTTCTATATTTCCCAGGCTTTATAAATAATACTAAACTCTTGCCAAGCCCAAAACTAGTTCACAACTTTGACTTCATTTAAAATTTATTTGCATTTCAGAGTGGAAATAGTTGAAGACACCTTACCAACCTTACCACCTACCCAAACCCCCCCTCCAGCCTGAATTATTCAATTGGCCAACAGCTGGCCCATTTCATCAGAGCCAACTAAAGCTGCTAATGGTGCGCTCAATCTTATCAGTGGCCAGAACCAAACAGCTGATAAAGCGACACAAGCCAAAAATGCTAATTGGCCAAAAACCTCCGGGGATTTCCTGTTGCCTTTTTTAAATAATTTGACTATTAAAAACATTCCAACTTTCTATTTCGCAAAACTGAAATCGAAACTCATCACAAAACTGCAAAAGAAACCTACAAAAAAAAAGATGAAATAATTTATATAAAATATTAAGTGAAGTGCGCTGATTACTGTCGCCTTATCAGCTCTAAATACCCTACGTGTGTGTACAGTAGGGTATATGTACATGTGTGTGTGTGTGTGTCGCTGATTAGTAAATCCCAGTGAAAAAATAAATATAAAAAATAGCACAAATATTCATACGAGAAGCTGAGAAATGAAACTCACGAGCAACTTGTCTCGCGCGTTAATTGACTTTTGCCACAGACTGTAGTAGTATACCGTATACAGTATACAGTGGTGCACAGTATATACACACACGTAGTCAGTGGAATCAACTCGTGTTTACTTATGTCTTTATCAACAATTTATAATGCTTTAAATAACGTGCGATCGCAAAATAAATACAACAAATAATGAAAGCAAAAAAAAAAAAAAAAAAAAAGAAGAAAAAACAATAAAAGGTTGTCCAAAAATTCCATTGATAATGTCGAAGCTGGTTGTTATCAGTTATTTGTGGAACTCGTTGGGTCTGCTCGGTCTACCTGAGTTCGTATTACTCACTCACACAATCGGACTGAATAGAGAGCTTTACCCGATAAGTGGACAATTGTAAACTAACGGGTCTCCACACTCCCCCAACCCACTTGACCACTACCCTCTGACCATTTACCCCCCGATCGCCCACTGTTTTTCCAACTGTTTGACGTCAGTTTGTTGCCAGTCATTAAACGATTTTCAAGTGTCATACGACAGAGATTAGAAGTGTCGTTTAATTCTAGTTTGGTTTCCTCGCTCACTAACGTTGATTAAGCATCAATTATATAACAGCAGATACAGCCATACAGCTAAATGCTTGTAATGGGTCAGGAAAGAGTTCAGGGGGAATCAAGGGTAGGTATGCATTATAAATAGACGTTCAATTCGTGTCAATGGGTCAATTTACCAGGCGCCAAATGGAATTTCCTACAACTGAGAACCCGCTGAGACCCTCGGATTCCATGAAATTTCACTCACTCATTCTCTCTCATTCCCTCTTCCTCACTCTGTTTCACGTACCATGTGCAGGTTGTTTACTAATTCCACACACACACTCTCACACACACAACGAACTTTGTCAAGCTGCTTTGGCGTCTGGTTCATCACGCTACAGTTATGCCATAAAGTATCTCCACACTCAAATCGTATGGCATCATCATTAAATTATTTATAAACACTGCATGTAAGTTTCAAACAAAATTGAATAAATAAACGTTGATTTTATGTTGTCACTATGCATTCGTTATCAAAATGTATTAAATTTCTTTAAATTAAAAACAATCTAATTTAGTTTTTATGGCTAGCCATAGCCGTACACTGAGCGATAATGAAACACAACACACAAGGTTCCTAACGTACTTGGAATTTAGCATACGAAAAATGAAATAAAAATAAGAAAACAAATATTTAAATGGCTTTATTAACACGACTTTGACTTTGTTTAGCGCTACGTTGTCGACTTTTATTATGAGGCGTTTAGTTTCAATGCTTAAAAGCTGCGCTAAGTAAGATGCACACTGTAATTTGTCTCACAAACTAGCTGACATAGTACGCACATAGCGAGTAAATATAATAATAATAAAAATTATTTACAGATTACACTCGCACATGCAATTGTCATTGTATCTTCCCACCCTTTCCCTTTCCCCTCTCTCTCTCTCTCTGACACACTCTCTTGCACTCGCTCTCTGTGCAAAGTGCAATTTGCAAATAAATTTAGCTGATTATTAAGCTTAAACGTATGCATAATGGCTGCGTCTGGTCACACTCTGTGAAATTGAGCAGTCTACGTCACATAATGGCATTCGCTTGCTCACTCTCCCGCTTAGTGCACGCCTGATTGACGGCCTCTCACTCACTCACTCACTCACACGTGCCCCACTCACAAAACAACACACATACAGCCTCAGTCATGCACAAACACGTATTCACCACCCACATGCCAATGTGTGTAATAAGCACAAGGTAGGCAATATACGGCGCCACTGTCTGTCAGGTCAGGCTTCTACGTCACATTTGCATCAGCAAGCCACAAAAAAAAAATACAAAACAAAAACAACAACAAAACAAGTGACAAGTAAAACACATAAGCTTGGGTTTCAACCATTTTTAGCAATCGTAAATTTGTTAGCGTCAAATGTATTGTTCACTCAAGCATTCCAAGATTCCGTTGGAATGGGTAAGGCGCGATAAAATTCGCGGAAATGATACGGAATTCGAACGAAGCCAAAAAGTCTGATAAAATATAAAAATACAAGAAATAATGGGCAAGGAAATGACAAACTAAACAAAAACGGCAGCAAAATACAATGATGAGCACATACGCACACAAACAAACACACGCACAGGCACTGGCACAGTCACAGTTACAAACACAAGCACATTATTCACTCACTCACTAACAAACACAAGTTATTTGCATTGAATATTGAATAGTGCAATATGCAAAACTTGTCGTACCTGTGACTCAATCGCTCGCTGTGAATATCAATTGTAACTGGAATCGATAGTGACAGTTATCGATAAACCGCAACAATATCGGGGGACTGTGCCAAACAGTTGAGAATGAAAACCGAAAATATGACGGGAATACAAAAACAAAGTGTCCATCGACAAGGCGCTCGCGACAACGAACGAGCGACCAGCGAGCATGAAACAGTTAAAGACAACTAGACGAGGCAAGCTGAAAAATTCATTCAAAGACCAGTGCCCAAGTGGCAAAAGCAACAGCGGCGGCGGCGGCAGCAGCAGCAGAGTAGCAATAACAACAAAAACCAGACAAATCAGTACGTGTGGTGTGTCTGTGTGTGTGTGTGCGAGAGCGTGCAAAAGAAAACGAAGAAGCGACGCGACGCGACTAACTGGCGAAAGAGCAGCGCGAAAACAAAAGCACACACAATACACACAATACTCGAAAGCCCAAAGACAGGCAGCGCACAATACGGCCAGAGCAGAGCAGCAGCAGCGACACGAGCAGAAATGAGCAAAAAATCGTACAATAATCAAATAATTGAATGGGCCCAGGGAAGGGCTGTGGAGGAGGGAAGACAACAAAACGTCAACGTCGCATACCGCAGTATTCGCACACTCGCACTCGCACACTGTTGCAATTGTCAATCAAAAGTAAGCACAGGGTCGGCTGACGCTGCTGTTGTTGCTGCTGAGAAATGATCAAATCAAGCAAAAACGTAGCCCCCAACAACAATAATAATAACAACAAAAGCAAAAGCAGCAGCAACAGAAATAACAACAACAACAGGTGACGTGAAGTGAGGGAAACACAACACGAAGACTGTCGCCAGTTCTCGTAGCCGCGCTATTGTTGATTACGTACGTACAACTACACAAACGCACACACACATGCACAACCTCAATCAGAAACATGTACGTGTGCGCCACGCCATAAACACGCGCACACACACATACGCAAGCCCCCCACCAATAAATACATATGCGAATTTTTGCTGACTAAGGAAGGTCTGGGGAGCACCAGCAGCAACGTCGACGAAACGATAACAACAAAAGCATTTAAAACGTAGAAACACAGCACAAAACGTAGCAGTGGAAAAAAGTGATAATAAAATAATAATTGCTACACACACAAACACACATACGCTCCCATACATGCATATGTACGTACGTATAGCTGTATGCTTTTGTGTATAAACGACGCGATCGTGTGAGAGCGCCAAATCGCTAGAGTTGCCGCAGCTGTCTACACACGACTGAAGAGTCTCCCCTCCCCACTCTTCAACCCATCACACTCGAGTGGAGCACAAGCAGCCATGTGGCGAGCCATGTATGTATGTAGTCTGTTTTCAATACTTCTCTTACTCAGTCCACTGTATATCGTACACTTATGCCCATATAATTAAGTCACTGGTTTTCGCTAAACTATTCTTTATTACTATTGTTTTAAAAACCAAAACTGTACTGCTGACTACAATTAATGTTAAATGGTATTGCTATTTATTATTGATAAAATATTTTTTAGAAAAACTTTGAAACATTGTTCCGTGAGGGGACTTAATTACATATTTCAAAATAAATCAATTTCAAAGTTTATTTTAATAATATAAATATTTTGAATTATAAAATATGAATCTCAGCTGTTAAATTTAAACTGTTCTTAATTGCCATTTGCTTCATATAAAATGACTTAATTGTATGAGCATGAGTGTAAGTAGTATGTACACATACAAGCAACATGACTAATCCAAACAACTTGACAACACTGTCGCCGCCGTTGCCGCTGGCGTCGCTGTGACCGAGCTCTGACGCTGCCTGCGCTTTGCTTTTGTGTATTATATTGAGTCAATTCACAAGAAACGAGGAAACCCGCCATCATCGTCGTCGTCGTACGTTTTGTTGTTGTTTGCATTTGTTTATATTTATGTGAGAGTGGGCATGTTTGCGTTTGCGTATATGTGTGCGTTTGCGTGTGTGTGTCAGTCAGTCGGCGTGTCTGTGTGTGAGCATGAATCAAGCTAAAAATTTTAATAATTTTGCTCGTTTTGTTGTTGCCTGCTGTTGCTGCTGCTGCCCCCGGTCTGGCTGCAAACGAGTTTGGCTTGTTGTTGCTTGAGTGCTGAGTGCCGAGCGTGTATGTATGTATGCATTGCATGTGTGTCCGTGTACATGTACGTAGTATGATGTGTGTGTGTGTATTTGAGTTAGTTAGTGAGCTTGCTGCTGGGTCTGGCAATTGGGGCCTGTGTTTTGGACAGTGCTACTTGTTTTCATCGACGCGGGCGATGATATGACACCAACACAAATGCAACAGCCTCTTCGAGCTTTCTAGAGCGCGCTTGATAAGCGCTTTATTTTCTGCTCTCACTCTGTATCGGTGAGTCTCGCTCTATCTCCTGGTATTCGTTGTAGCCTATGACGTACTCGCAGCAAGCTGTTGGTGTTGTTGCTGCCGCACTCAGCAACACTTGAGTGTTTGTCGGAAATCAAATTAATGCGATTAAGCAGCGCTAACGATCGTCGACGCTCTTCTTTTCTACTACTCCTCCTCTTCCTTCTTCTTTTGCTTCTGCTGTTGCGCGCTGACCACAAAAGGCAAAGCAATTACATATGTATTTGTGTAGATACATGCACATACACACACATATACACATACAGTCACTCGCATGCAACTGTTGCTGATAATTTAAAAAGTTGGAGCCAGTGTTCCCACTCCTAAGTTTTGTTATGTTTACTTTGAAAGTGGTTTACAGTGGCATGAAATCAAACAAATCGTGCTATCAAAACAATACACAAGAAATTCGCAATAATTTCGCTAACAATTGATATACTTGTTTGTATGTATGAAGTTGGAAAAGTAAAATGAGGTTTTAGATAACAATGGATTTTCCATTTAACTGATATTAATATTTTTGTGGAAGAGGTCAAGGTACGCACACATATACATTTTAAGTTAACCACACCAACTAGATAAGATACGTACTATTTATTCTGCGGTTGAAAATGAACCCCGAACTATAAAGATAATATATTTCAATGTTCTTGATAACTCTTAACATGTTTTTCTTAAAATTTCATTATAAAGATTTCACTCAGAGCTACAGTTTACTTAGACGGATACTCATACTAAACAGAGACTTAGTTCGTATGATCTTGATTAGTAGACAGATTGTTCTAATCCGCGAGAAATCTCATATGAGTAATGATTTGAGATTTGCGCATATATCTAAACATTTATCTATTATTTAGAACGCAGAAGTATTCAGAAGATTTTTGTCGAAATTAGTTTTTCTGGCGCGGAAATTCCCAAAATGTTTGACGTCAAGAAAATATTTGTAAATATCTATTAGAAATTCGCCTTAAAATCTCTCACCAGTGCCAAGGTTCCAATTTAAACATATATGTATATCTCTACATATATCCAATTATTTACTCAAAATATTGTGTATACTAATTATATATTATATATGTTTGTGTATATAGAAAACTGACCGATACCTTGGCACTGCATTTCGAAATTATATTATAGATTTTGTACAATTATTTATATCTATAAATTAAATGTATATTATGAAATGCAATTCTAAGATTTTGAGGCGCTAATCTAAAACGAAAATATATATATTCCGAATCGGAAATACATATATTTCAATACTTGTTCCATTCAATTGCCCAATAAACCGAGAAATATACAATTTCGCTAGAGAAATAAATTGAAATTGCGTTGAATTTTGAAAAGCAGAACAGAAAATTAGAAAATTGCCTTAATAACAAATGTTTTGAAACAAGTTCAAAGCGACCACGGACCAATTCTACGTATAATTGTTCAAAATAAACATAAATAGAAGACTTTCAGTTCAGTTCAGTTTGGTTTAAATTTAGAATTCTGCGCCAAAAAGTGTTAAATAATTGCCAGCCAACAATTTTTTTGTTTACATACAAAAACATCAGAAATCAAGCGGAAAACACGAAAAAATCATAAATTCGATTATATAGGGATATATAAATCGGTTAAGTATAGATTTATATATATACTATTTAGCTTTTTTTTTTGTTTTAGTCTATTTGACTTTTGCTTTCTCCTTTTTGCTGGGGGAATTTCATTTGATTTGAATTTTCTGTTTTCTATTTCCACTTTTTGCCGATTTTAAACAAATAGAAAATTTATTTTTAAACGATCAACTACGTAAGACGACATTCAAGTGGTTTTGTTTTTTTTTAGCCTGTACGCAATTTATCTCTTGGTTTTTGGCTTCTAGCTATTGTTATAATTATAGACATGTCTATTGGCATTTTGTTTAACACATTTCGGTTGGCCATTTGTGTTAATTTATTTTCCTTTGACAAACAACAACAGCAATAAAAATCTTTGTGTTTTTTTTTTAAATAAATTTTCTTTCATTTCTTCAGATTGTTAATTGTGAGAGAAAGAAAACCCTCCGGAAGTAAGGGTATTCCCAATGTTTGTCAGAAAAGTCACGAAGTGTTTATAAATAATTGTGCTCAAAGTCATTTCTTTTTTGGTAAAATGAAATTAGTTGATTCCAAAAAAAGTTGTATACATTTTTAAAGCCAAGCAAAAAGTGTGAAGATACACATAATAATAATAATAAAGATTCTTTTATTTATATATTAGCGTATATAATTTTATTTCTGTGGGTTTTGTGGCATTTGAAGGACGGAAATGCCATATATTTATGTGGCTTTGAGTGTGTGTTGATTTTTGCATATTAGCAAAAAAAGATGAGAAAACCAAAATTGAAATTAAACCAAAACAAGAAAGAATGGCCAAGTATATTTTGAGTATTTGAAAGCGGTAATACCCTTTCATTCATATAAAATTATGGGATTTCCCTATGACCTTTGTCTAGCAACAAAATGACTCTAAAGAGTTCCTGCTGCAGACTGTCCTATAAATTATATTTTTTAAACACTTCTTGAAGTGGATAAGCTCTAAAGCAAATATAGTGTATGATTATATGTTTTAAATTAAAAACGCTTACGTAGCGTGCACAAAATGCTTGCCAAACTGGTATTTTTTTTTTTGTTAAGTTCCCCTCCTTTGCTGCTCGCCCCCAACTAAAGAGTTAAACAAATATCTATGGTTAATGATTTTAGATAGAAGTGTGTGTGTGTTTGAATGATCATGTTCACGCTTGAATGAACAGTTAAAATTGTTTTCGACGCAAAATTATCATCGTCTAACTGATGGATTTGTGCGCCCACGCAGCGTTAGAATATCGTATCTGTTTCTGAATTTATGTATATCGCTTGCTACGTATCAAGTATCTTATATCTTGAATCTGTTGTCAAGGTCAGGGGTTGCCTAAGCCCAGACCGAGAGACCCATAAACATGTGTCGTAATTCTCGTTTCAGGGCATTCCTCAAAACCTCACACGCACACTCGCACACACAAACACATAGAAGCTGATACCGAAATTCCCTCGTACACAGATAGGCCATAACTGTAACTGTTGCATGCTTAATTGTTCTCACAACACTTCAAGAGGGACATTTCTCACACACTCTTTCTCTTTCTCTCTGTGTTGCTGTCCAAACTGCTAGGCTGAGTGCTTCAGCTACACACACATGCACAAACATACCCCACAGAGCAGCGTTGTCTTTTGTGTTATGCTCTTAAGTGGATTTCCACCTTTCGTCTCATTGTTTAGATGCTTTGTTCTATGCCGTTTTGCCTGCCCTTTCGCAGTGTCAATGACGTTGCATGTCTTTTGTCTCACTCGCGCTCATATCAGCAGAGTCGTTGCAGACAGCGTCGCCGTCGCTGTTGTCGACGGCAGGTATCCTGGCGCCGGCTTAATTTACGTTTGTTCATGCATTCAGGTAGTGGAACAGAGAGAGAGAAAGAGCAAGAGAGACTGGCAGTGTGAGAGAGCAGAGTATTTAGTTCAAGTCCAATGTGTTCCTTATTGCAGCAACGTGAAATTGAGCGCACAGCATGACACATGCTTATATGCATTCACACCCTCACTTCACTCTCTTTAGGTCCCCATCGCTTGTTCCCTTTCGTTTACATGCTATGCAAGTATTGCCTGCTGCTACTCACCCGAGCACATTTGTTGTTGTTGATTTGAACTCAGAAGAGGCAGAAGATGAGCAGACCTCAAAATCAAAATCACGACGCCACAAAAGCAACTACAACTACTACAGCGGGGGTTGCCCTGTTTATTGTTGTCGTTGCTGTGCTTCTTCTTCTCCTTCTTTACTTTGTTGTTATCGTTGCTGTTCTTTTTGTGGCGCGCTACAAAACGTCGCTGCTGTCGCCGCTGTCTCTGCTAGCGTCGTTGCTTTGGCTTTGGCTTTGACTTTGTTTATTTTGAATTTTCACAAAATTTCTTGGAATTCCTGAACTCGCACACTGCACACTTATAACGATTTGTTGCTTTTTATTTTCTAATTAAATATCGCTTCACAGCACAGCACACACACACAAACACAGAACTCGCAGTCATACACGCACTCAAACGAATCGTAATGACTTTTGCACTTTGTATTTTGAATATTTGATTTATTTGCATATTATGACATTCATTTTCATTCGTTGCGCATGTTCAACGACTCAAACTTTAACTCAATCTAGAAAAAACTCACTTTGCCATTTGGTTTTTGCTTGTGCTGCCGCTGTGATCTAATTTGATTAATGCAAAACTTGTTGGGGACGCACTGTTACTCGAATTCGCATTCGAACTCTCGCACTCGCAATTGTGTCGTATTTTCGCCTACACGTTGCCCGTTGTTGTAGTTGAGTTGTGTTGTGCCGTTGTTCTTTTGTGGTTTCTTATTATTTGCTATTTGTTTATGTTCACTACACTCTCATGCCCGTGCCTATCGCTGTGTTCGCTTTTCGCTGCGTTCCGTTCCGGGCAGGCCAACTTAACAGCACGACGTTCGATCTTCGAATGTTCGATCAACTGTTGCTACTGTTGTTGTTGCTGCCTGTCGACGTCACCGTGTATGAGAGCGGCTGCGGTTATTTTAACAGTGCGCCCGAGGGCTCATCTCCTGTTCGATAAATTCGTTTCTCTGTTAAGCTATCATGGTGTACCTTAAATAATTAATAATAATACTGTCGGCGGCGGCTTTTAGACAAATTTATATTGTTTATTTTACGATTTGTTTAAAAGTCATATATTTAGACATTCTATAAAATTGTACTTCATTTAAAAACTAGACTTTTATACTTTTGCCAGCATATATTTTGAATTTTTCATTATTTTAATTGTTTGTTTACATTAGAAAATATTCAACTAGTTGAATTTACTTATTCCACAGACATTTGAATTTGTAGCATATAACGTGTGAACTTTGCTCGTATTGACATGCTCAACCCGCTACATTTTTAAACCGGCCCTGGGCATGATACGTACAAGCATATGTACTGGCCGCCGCCGCAGCGCCGCCAACAGCAACGAAACCAAGAACAACAACCACAGCTAGTCAGCAAGTGCCAAGTCGACGGCTGTTGCGCGTCGTGCTCGTTGGTGCTGTGTATAAGTATGCGTAAGCTGTTGCCTTTGTATTAATGTGTGTGTGCTTGTGCTGTGTTTCTTACATATGCTTCGTCTGCTTGTTGCTCAGGGAAGCCCCAAAACACCCCGCGCGCAAATTTTTCTATTGTTGGTGTTGTTAGTGTTTGTTGTAAGCATAAGCAAAAGCGAATAAAAGAACTCACTGGGGCTGTTTTGCTTAAATGAGTGAGCGCCGCCGCGTTCTTGGCTTATTAGATCAATTGACTTTGTTTTTGTTTTGTATGCTGTTTATTTTTTTTATTTTCATATATTTTATTTCTTTTCTTTAGTGCGCCATTTTCTGATGCGTTGCTGAGTTTGGGGTGGTGACTGACTAAATATTTGTTGCTCTCTTTTACGCCTGTACAGTTTTTGCGTTAATTTATATCAGATTCATTTTTGTTATTTTATTTCTTGCGGCATTCGCAAACTTTAGCTGTTGTTGTAGTTTGGGTGGATGAACATGCGAGTTTGGTGTTGATTGATTTTTTTTTTATTGCCTAAGTGTGAGTGCCAAATATTTGGCTGCTGATAATAGCTGATTTGAAACGTTATTTGTTACGACAGGAAGATGCCGTTTAATTGATTATGTATCAAGTACAGTTACTATCGCGATTAGTTATCGGAAGCCAAAAAAAGTCGCAAACTCGCCTGAATACAATAATTGTGTAATTGTGCTAATTGCCCCACTGTACGCAATTGTTTGTTGATAACACTAGAGCTGCGAATCAAGCGATAGTACTATCTGTATAATCTAGACTTTTTAATAACATCTTAAGTGATTTAAAAATAAAAAGATTTCCTCAATGTCTTTGTAGTTGATTTGATCTCTCCTTAATTATTAAAGGGTATTGCATTTTTTTACTTTGCACTTTGCTGTTTCTTATCACACGACTATCAATGGCGTGAACAATAATGAGCTTGTATTTGTGTGCTATCGGCAAAAATAAAGTAACTGCAATTGACTTGACAACAACAGCAATGAATTAGCGTGGACTCTTTGTCTAGCCAAATATCAAACGCCAATCGAACGGAAGCCAATCGATAAGACGATGTTATCGACAATGCATAAACTCAAATAAACAGAAATAGTTTAAATATGCATGTGTGTGTAAGTGTGTGTGCGTGTTCGTGTACATATTTAGACAGTTGACGTACGATAAGGCTCGACAGCAACACCGTTGATGATATCACAAAAAAGGTAAACAATCTAATCAATAAACACAATAAAACCATGACGAACGGGCTACGCACTCAGCACTGTGATCCATACACACACACACATACAAAACATACATAGTATGTACATGTAAATTAACATTTGTATGTAATGTGAAGAATCCTCTCGCTGCGCTGCTCTTATGCACGCGACGATTGATTACAGGCAATAAAACGTCTTTCGAACCGTTTGACTTAAAAATAAACATAGACACTCACGCACACACACATGCACAACAATTAAGACAGCTGTGTGAGTGCGAGTGCGAGCGCAATGGACACAAGTGGCTTCAAAGCTACAGAGTTGACGACGTCTTATTCATTCACGCATTGGGTAATCGATATACAAGCACACACACACAGCGGCCAAATGAAACCATTAAGCGCAACATAAAGCAGAGCCGAGTGAGAGTGAGAGAGCAAAGCGACATAAGAGAGAAACAAGTTGAGCGAAGAGATCAAGAGAGGGGAAACATTGCAACCAGAAGCTACGATCGAGCAGTGCCGCCAAAGTGGCGACTTCAGTGCAGACGGACAAGCGAAGCACAAACAATCAGTGGAGCCAACACAACATGAATAACAACAACAACAACAAAGACGACGACGTGATCATGTCTGGACAGTTCAGCAATGCTGGCGACGTTGTCGGCTCCAACTTTGTTATTATTACCGCTCGCTTGTGCACATGCCCCTCAAAAGAAAAAAAAACAACTGCCCACGATTTGAATGTTATTGTTGTTGTTGCTGCACTCGTGTTGTTGCTGTTGCTGTTGTTTTTGAAAAACAGGTTTGAACTCTTAACGTCTGGGGATCGGCCGCAAGCAACGCCAGCGTCGACGTTGCGTCGATATTAAACGTAATCAATAGAGTTAACTTCTTTAATTGAGCAGCAACGACGTGAAACGCACGAAAGCGAAGCGACAATCAAAACTAATTGAATGTACATATGGCAAAAAAAAACACAACTAAGAGAGAAGAAGAAGTAGGGAGGCAGCAGACGATGAGAGGAAGAGCAAGCACCCACTTATAAGTGTAAGCACACATACACACGCGTTTGTGTACATGTGATGACCTGTTGAGCTTTGAGCATTATTGTTTGTTTGTTTATTTATTTTATTTTTCGTTTTGCGTTTTTGCTCAATGAGTTGGGCAAAAGTTGAGCGGGTGTCAAAAAGCTTTGACAGGCCAAAGTCTGGATTGCGTTACGCCTCATAAGCTCACACGCACTCACACACACACACAAGCCTGCTAATACGCACAAAAATAGCGAATCATGTTGCGGCTAATTAAACATTGCATAATTTTGAGCGTCATTTTATTTAATGCGTAGCCAAGTTATTCAGATACAAAAGAATCTTTTACTTTGTTTTATTTATAATTTTCTGAATTTACTGTTAGTTTGGGGAAACCCTCAGCTTGATTAATTCCATTTGTTGTTGTGTGTCTCGGGGCCTTTGCTCCAAATTTTGTGGGCGGTATTTATCAGTCATGGCAAATAGGGCTGCTATTATGGCTCAGACCGTTTGGAAGGTCAGCTAATGTCTATTTTCTATGCGTCAGCTGTGTACTATAAATGTGGACCTTAGTCAACAATATTAGTCAAGTCAGTACAGACAAACTTTGTCAGTTGAGTCAAGTGGCCAAAAGAGCTGGAAATGTATCTACGGGTGTGTATGTGTGTGTGTATCTACTGTATACTGTGTACTAGATACAAATAGAGCTAAGACCGAGACCGAGTCACAGTTGACGGTCGTTTTGAGCACACACACACATAGATACGAAGACACACAGATACACAGGCCACTAAAGTTGGCTATTATAACACGTTGATTGCTCATTTGTTGACAGCCAACGTTTGCTGTGGGTCTATTTTAAGACAAAAACAGGAAAAAGCATGTAAAAATGCTAAGGCGATCGATAAAAATGTTATACGACTGTCAAACACCCTGTAGTGCACTAAATAAGGGGTTAAGTGTTTATAAAAGTTAATATCAAATGAAAACTAGGTCTACTTTTATTACAGGGTATAAACAATGTCAATTTCGGTTAATATTTGCACAATTTCAACAAGGCAAAGCCCCAAAAGCAACAGAAACAGTAACAGTATTGAATATGTATCATATATATATATATATATAGGTATCTATATCTATTTGTAGCTGTATATAGTATGCATAAGATACAAACATATCTCAGTCTATGAATGACGATGGCTGTCAGCCCATAAAACTAGTATGTAGAAGTAACAACAACAAGAGTAACAACAACATTCTCTAAGTGCGCGCACGTCATGAGCATTTGCATATTTGTATTTCGTATCTACGTATCTACACATACGTGAAATGTATCTGCACTCATAGCGATTGGACATTGGCAGCTGGCTGCGATTGCGATTGTGATTTCGATTGGCGATTGAGATTCGTATGGTGATTGAGACTGTGACTGACACGGGGGCTGTGACTGTGACGGTGACGGTGACTATGACTGCCAATAGAAAGATAGACAGATTGACTGAATGACTGACTGTTGACGTTACCAAATTCACAGCAGGAATGGGAATGCGTGCGAAACGCACAGAAAACCACATGAATTTTCAAGTATCCACAAAATCTGCGATAATAAAATATTTCAAGCGCTATTTAATTTAAAATCTGCTGAAATATAAATTATTATTTAATTGTGTATGCCATTAATACTTATAATTAACATTTAGAATTGTTTAAAACAATAAATAAACCCCTGTTGACATTTAAATCTAAATGAACTATGAATAATGCCTTTATTTTATTACTAAAAATACAAATTGCTACTTTTATAGCGCTCTAAATAAATCGGTTTATTAGCTAAACATCAGATTAAATAGTAAATTAAATAAAGAAATAGATTTTTATTGTGTATTTTATGCTCAACTGAAATGATTGAATTTAATTTTGTAGTTTACACAATTTATTCATGTGTAATAATGCCTAAAAGCGCTTTGTTGTAAACATTTATTGGGCATATTTAAATAATTTTGCGTTTAGAAAATGCGCAAAATAAAACTGTAGCTCAGTGTGTGCGTTCAGCAGCACAACAGCAGCAGTCTCCTAACATGTGTGTGCTGCTGAATGGCCTCCCAATGAGTGCGAGTGGGCAGGCGAGTGAGTGAAAAGAGGGTGAGCAAAGTGTGAGCGGTTGAGCGAGTGTGAGTGAGTGAGTGTGTTTGCTCTCTGGCGTCGCACTGCGTTGTTCTATCGCTCGATTGCTTTTACTTATAGTTTCGCTGTGTTGCTCTGTGAGTTCATTGTGTGTTGTAGTTGTTGTAACTGTTGTTCTTGCTGGTGTCAGTGCATGTGTGTGTGTGCCTCTGGCTCTGGCTCTGTCTCTGCTTCGGTCGCTGTCGCTGTTGCTGCCTTGGCGGCTGCTGCTGATTGGGAATCGCCAGTTGGGCGACTATGCACACATGCATATAGTATACATGTGAAGCACGCACAGACCACGCACACACACACACACACACACATCCAGAGAGACATTCCTTGCAATGAAAACGCTTTTATAAGTATCACAAACGGACAAGTAAATAAAACGATCGCAGACTTGCGACGCCAATGAAAATATGCTGTGAATGTTCAGCTGCTGCTGTTTGTATCTGTAGTTGCAGTTGTAGTTGTAGCTGTATCTGTGTATCTGCATCTTTTATTGTACACATTTGTTGGTTGGCATATTTGCATTTGTAGCAGCTGTTTGCAGCTCAAAGATACAAAGATACTTTAGCAGTAGTAGACAGCAGCGAGACAGCTTAATGACTTGCGTCAATGGATTTGCTCAGCTTTTTACCTGTTCTCTCGATACAACAAGCAAATCTGCAAATCCCAGACAAAATGGCATCATTAAAATTACATTTTTAGCGGGTAAAACCCATAAAATCATCAATAGAAACGAAATCTGACTTGGCTCAGCCAAAGATACGCTGAGTGGGAGGATGAGAAATGAAAAAGGATTTTAAAGCCACTTGACTGCAGGCAGGCAGCAGGTTATTAAACGATCACTTGAGAGGCTTTACTGTAGTCCGGCGCTGTCCTTTTTATTTTCGGCACAGGTAGCTGAATCCTTGCTCAATTGCTTCTGTGGAAAACCCCAGTCGATGTCATTGGCCATTTATAGCTGTAGTTAGTGTTACCCTAAACGGTTTAAAGGCCAAACAAAATGCAATTCAATATCCTAGCCAACACTAACACACACAGACAGGCAGGGAGTCCTTGCTGCACTTGTCCTAATTAGATTTGAAGTGTTCTTGGAATAGATACATATAGAAATGTGTGCTAAATATAACAAGAAATCAATTAAGAACTTTTCAGATTTAACGAGATAGTTTATAGGGCTCAATGCAAGTTAAAGCCATTTAAATTTTAGTTAATTTATTATAAAGTTAGCGTAATTGTCTATAAAAAGTCTGCTAAATTTCCACTTGTCTCTACTCTGTAATTTATTACCAATTTCTTATCACTGCCCAGGAAATACATTTAAAAATAAACTATTATCATTTACTCATTTAATTACTTTTCCTAATTACTCAACTTTTATGCCATAAAATACTAAATATAGTCAATTTAAATGCCAGTTTGGCGAGACTTTTGTTTTGGCCCAATCTTAATTTGGTTGCCCTCAAAAGTGTACAAAATTCCATATCAAATCTGTGAGTACGTCACGTAGTCGCTTATCAGTGCGATTGATAATGAAAGTGAAATGGCAAAGGCAAAAAAAAGGAGGAAGAAGCAGAGTGCTAAGTAAATAAAAGCCCATAAGTCTATGTGTGTGTGTGTGTGAGTGTGTATTAACCATAATCTTTTGTTGATACGCATTAAATTGTTTATAAGAATACACAGACTTGTATCACTTTCCATGGGCAACGCATATTTTATTATTATTATATTTATGACTTTATGGTAACAGTGTGAGTGTGTGTGTGCTTGTACTTCTATCATGAATCACGCCATTCGCTTTTTTATCAACTAAAATGAAGTCTATTTTATGCACACACAGATACACACTCACACACACCCCTCACGCATTTTCATATCAATATTACCGAGCATTGACATATATATAGTACATATATGGAGTATAAATGATTGTAATTGCCTGGTGCTTGTCAGGCCCATAATAACTGTATTAAACGGTATTACCCAAGTCCAAAAAGAACTGGCACAGCGGAAAGAGAGTGGGAGAGGTGCAGGGGAGGTGAAAGAGAGCGAGTTGAGTGAGCCAACTGATAGACAAATCGTTCAGATACAATTTGAAGGTCAGCAATGTTAGTGGTTTTTGTGTTTTGGGGTTTACTTTAGTCACTAGCAGAGACAGCAGTTGATAATTTTTACTTTCTTTTGACTGACTTTTCCCAATGAGTCAGTTGGTAGATAAATAATCGTAAAAACCCAGTCAGGTAACTAAAAATATGCTTTAGTCACTAGCGTGTATAGTGTTATCAATCAAGCACTTAAACACAAACTAAAATGGATTTTCAAGTCAAAAATTAAATAAATTTAAAGTTTACACTTATCGATAGACATTATCGATAGTTTTCTACTGGAAATTTAGCCATTTTCCGGCCAACTTACCTTTAAGTTTCTCGCGCGACGTTTCCAAAGCACTTTTACGCGAATTCACTGTGGATTCTGCAATTAAAAAAATAAATAAACATAATTAATAAATTTAAAATTTTATAAATTTTTTTCTATAGAAAAAAAGTCAGTGTAAATATAAAGAATTTTCTGTGATTTTTCAGTCGCTGAAAATGCAAATGTTTTCATTAGCTGCTGCCAAATAAAACAAAAGAAAAGTCTGCTTAATCTATTATTTAGACTATATAGTACTATATACTATAGTATGCTAAATGTCGAGGCCCCCACGCATTGACACTGACATTTCACTTTCGTGACGTCACCAGAATAGAAAAACCCCTTACAACGCCCCTCCCCCCCACACACCTCGCACCACCCACTGCCCACCCACAAATTGGTCGAAAAGAAAATACGTTAAGAAAAGTGTTTCTGCCATTTTCCATTTGGCAGACGGAGGCCAACAAAGTAAAATACATAGAAAATTATGCATATAAAGTATTTTAGATATATACCCGATTTATATATATATATATATACAGTTTATACTTGTGGGATCTGCTGAAATGTTTTTGCGCTGTTTTTGCTAATTTTAAATGTGTGTCTGCCTGGCGCACATACAGTCAGCCACATAAGTATCTACGCACACACCGAACTGCACCGAAATCTTTTAGTATTTCGTTGAAATAAGTTTTGTCTACGCCAAAAAAACGCTTAGACAATGTTTAATGGGCTAAAAATACCATCGAATTGCTTTGCGAATTGTGGCGAAATTCCCAATGAAGGCACAAAAAAAAACAGCAAATCTTAAAAATAGCTATATGGTACATAGCTATATACCATACTTATACATTTATACTGTATGTTCTATATAAATTGAACAACGTTTATACTTTGATTTATGTGGAACTTTGTGTATTTGTTGGGCAGACACTTTTAAGTGACGCACTTTTGCATATCCATCATTATTTCACATTCCAAGGTATTTAAGTTTTGACTCATGATGGGAATACCCTGTAGTTTAGCAGCTCTTGCGCTGTAGTTCAATTTCTTATCACTCGTCAGACAAGTTTCCTTATCAAATCCCATTTTCTTTTAGAAATACATGTAGGAAGCATATATTTAATACACACAGGGTAGTTTTAAGTCTATAAGATGTAGAACTTTAATTTATTTAAAGCACATAATAAACTTAGAGGGTATTTTTGAGTCGCTCAGTCGTTACCTTTCGCTGGCTTTGTGGGCTGCGTAGTTAGCTGCCTTTTGCACAATTTGTGGCCGTACTTCTGATAAGCATAGGAACATATATGTCTATATATGTGTATATAACACGGACTGTAGCGTAGATTCTCTATGTGGAAAGCGCGTAATTACAAAATACACTGCGATTAAAAACGGTCTTATCGCTGCTCTGTGGACTGTTGTAAAAACACTCATGAATGTATTCAAACACACACACACACACTCGCTGCTCGTACTTTAATCGCACTTTTGTGAGCTGCACTTTGAACACTTTGGATCTTTTTTGATAAGACGCAATGTGAACGCCTCAGAGTATGCAATGATTTCTATCAGCTACCCTTCTACTGCCTACCCAACTGTTTGATACCCTGTATTAGTAGTAAAACCTATAGCGCTTACGTAATGTTTATTATTTCGCACACTCTGTGACGTCATGAGCGCATATTACTCATACAAGTTTATAATTGCCATACGGTCGCTTCGACTGTCTAGCAGCGCATGCTGAGCTCATTCAGACTCACACCACACATACAGATACTCACAGTCATTCATGTTAATTGTTTTTATTAACATTTGCGGCAACAATTAGCGACAGTTCGTAGAAGCAGCAGGCGAAAAAGCAGCATTAAAGAACGCAACAATAAGCGGCTTCCCCAGCACACGCATGCATGCACACAGTCACACACACAGATGCTCGCTCACTCACTCGCATGCAAGCTCTGCAGCCAAACTGGTTATTTGGAGCCTGACGACACAACCAGTTTTAAATTGAAGCAAAGAGAATTGAAGCTCAAAGCGCATAAGCTAATGATGATCATGTTGATAATTATGATGATGACGCTGGCATTGCAAAATTTCCGCCATATTAGAGCCACTCTCTTGCTCTGCTGGCCTCTCTTCTTCTTAGCCTCTGCTTCAGTTCTGCCTCTGCTTGGCTCTCCTAGTGAGTGTGTGTGTTTGTGTGCTTTGATGCGCTTGTTTCCGCCATTGTCCGTCGCTCTGTCCACATTGCTCACTTGCTGCAGAGACGCCAACAAGTCGGCGGTCATAAACTACTGCGGCAGGTGGTAAAGCCAAAGCGGAAGAGCCAGAGTGTGAGAAAGAGCGAGATAGAGTTGGGCAGGGAATGTCTCCTGTTCTTCTTCGCTGAATGATGCGTGCACAAAATTGCGGCTGATTTTTTTTCTGTCTTTCTTTTTTTGTTTTGCTACCTGCGGTCACAACTTTTGCGCTTTTTCTCGATTCCTCGTTCTTTTTTGTAGCTTTTTCCAATTCTTGGCGCTTCTTGCGCTTCTCTCTGGGCTTTGGGCAGCAGCTGCCATAAATTGCTGAGTCCCTGGTCGCTGCTTTAATTTGCATGCAGACGTGTCTACTTGCAGTGCGCTTACCCTAAGTTCCAGATTACTAGGGTATTTAATTAGGTATTAAGTTTATAAATATTTATAGCATTTTTTATTAAGGAGGCATACAGTTAATCTGAAAAAACTAAATCGTTTACACAATTCTTCTATAAATTATGTTATTCATTTTATTTTATTCAACACTTTTTCTACTACACATTTTTTATTTGCTTTTTTTGAGTCGGAATTGTTTGCGTTTCTCTGCTGTTTATGAGATAAGCTAAAGTTACCGTAAATATAAAATTTAATCTAAACAAGAAATCCTTCTATTCACATGACTCACGAGTATACCCGTTAGTGTTGCTCTGCTCACACTCAGAATCGCATTCAACAGTGTTGCAAAGCGAATAAAACATATTGCGTGTCATACAATACGAATGAATGTAAATGAATATTTGAGTGTATTTATTCAGTTACCAATGAATGCTGACACATTATAGCCACAATCGCAGCCATGACTCACTCCCTTTAACCCTGGTTACACCCAACGCCGCTCCTGTTACTCCCCCTGCTGGCCCCTTGGGTCTCTTGTTAGTGCCTGCGGCAAATCGTTTCAAGTGCCATTAACCAACTGACCGAATGAGGGAGTTGACGGCAAATCCACTCGTAAGACACAACGAAACGTCATTTTATGATTTTAAACAAGCTGAAATGACAGACAAGCAGATGCTCTACAGGGCAGTACAGGGTATGCAAATACATACATATAGAATAACCAAGTGCCTGCCATAACTACACACGGAAGAGAAGGAATTAACACACATCAATCGCAATCGACGCAGCATTTCAATAGTTGATTTCCATTTCATTTGCTCTCATTCCATTAGGCTCTCTCTCTCTTACTCTCTGTTCGCCCCATTACCACTCCCACTCCAACTGTTACTCACACACACACTTAGTTAAACTCCTGTTACGCTCGCTCTCTTCCTCTATCCCGCTTGTTGCTGGCAGCGACGTGTTGCCCGTGACGTAGCAGAGCGCAAAAAGAAAAATATGCAAAGCAGCACAAAAAAAAAAGCAAAATCAAAAACCAAATGAAATGAAATGAATCGTAAAACGGCAGCAATAAATACGAAAAACAACAAAAAAAAAAAAACGAAAACAGAAGCACAAGCAGAAGCAGAGGATGAAGGAGAAGAAGAAGAAGAAGAGGAGCATTTGCAATGTTTTTGCCTTTGCGCCTGTTGATTGCATAATTAAAATGCTCGACTTTGTTGTTATATTTTTACACGCTTTGTCTGTGTGTGTTTGTGGGCGTGTGTGTGTGTACACATGCATAGAAAAGTATTTACTAAATAATAATCGCAATATTCTACGCTTTGCCACTTGGAATTCGTAATAATGCCCAACACAATTAAGCTGAGACAAGTAAGCGAACTGGACAATTTTTGAGTGATGGACACTTAGGATACTCAGTAGTTTAAGTGTTTGGGTGTTGTTACTAGTGTTTTGCTATAAAAAAATATTATTATATTAAAAATTTTAATTACACAGAAATGGAGAAATGTTTATAAACAACATTTTATTTATTTTTTAAATCACTTCCAAGTTATTTCTTTAGGCACTTACAGGGTATGTAAACATACATAAATATATTTCTACATTTTTGCATACATTTGTATGTGTTTGTACTTCTTTTTTTTCAGCGACTGCCAATTTCTGCAGCTGCTTGCACATTTCATTAAAAGAAATAAAAAGGCATCAAAATATAAACGCGGCCCGAATCAAGTGGAATGGGGGGAAATGTCTGCGGTTGAGGCCGGGCCCAAATCCAGTTACGTTTACAGCTGCGCCAGACAGTTGGACGGACCAACAGACAGACGGACTGTATTTGGAATTGCAGTCAAGACCCACGTGAGATTGGCGGTGAAGTATGTGAGGAATGTGGCTAAAAGATGCGTGGGACTAGATAACTTAACAATTAAATTGTAGCACAAATCGAGGCAGTAAAAACAAAAGCCGCATCATGAATTCTATTTAAAGTTTACACACAGAAAGGCCATTGGAAAAATACCTGATCTTATTAACAGTAAGTAAATAAACACATTATCAACTGGAATTTTTGATTCATAAATAATCATAGTCACTGCTTAATCAATGAATTTCAACGGAAAATATCTTAATTTTGTTGAGCTATTTTTGAAATCGCTTTGACGCTGTATTTAAGCCAAATTGTGTGTCAGTGTTGTTAAGTTCTGTCAGGTGTCCGTTCTAATTACCATTTAATTATAATTTCTTGCCAAAACATTGTAGAAATGCAAACTTTGTTCGAAATGCAATTGTGCGACACTTTACGGGAAATTATTGGCATACCTAACCTCAAATATTTGTTGCATTTAATAAAAAACATGAAACATATGTTTAAGTTTTCTAAATTTAAAGCTGCATTGATTAATAATCGTAGAAATTTGCATGAATATTAAAAACCCAATTAGTTATTTAAGAAAGTTTCATTTCCAGCATTCCTAACCTTAAAATTTAACTGCCAAAGCGGAGCTTAAGACTCCAAGCTATAAATTGTAAATTGATTAATATGTAAATCATTTATAGATTGCTATTCCAACTATTGGGCCCCACACACGATTTCTATTTAAATGCAAAATCACAGATGTTACAAATGATTAAGCCATGTGACAGATTGTTTAAAATGATGAGTAAATAGCATTAAATGAGAATGAGATAAGCTTTCTGCTCTCATGAAGGTTAACAGTGTGTCTGTTTGTGTGTGTGTAAATGGGTGTCTAAATTTGAACACACTAAATATGAAACGAGCGCAATGAGCTCATGTAAAAATGGCCAAAAACGACAAAGCTGCAAAACGGCAAAACGGCTGACAACAGCAAAACGCAATTATCAAAAACTTATTCATTTTCATGCTTAATTTCCTTTGAATTATTCTCTCACACAGTTAAACGCGCGCTCACTTTACTCACACTCCCGTTCGCTCTCTCCAACTAACACATGCACGCCTGCTCTTAATTTGACTTTCAATTTGGTCTGACGTTCAATCTGCAGAGGGAATTCCCTGTTGTTCGTGTGTGCGTGTGCGCTCTCACTATAGCCGCACTCGCTCGCACTCTCTCTCTCTCTCGCGTAGTACCTCTCTGTTTGCCTTTTGTTATCTCTCACTCAAGCTGTGAGTTTAGCTCGTTTGGCCCGTTTGGCTCGTTTGGCGTGTGCTTTGTGTCTGTGTGTTTGCTTTTCAGCTTTGAAGCTTTATTACACGCATATTGCTGTTGTTGTTGTTGTTTTACTCTGCTTTGCTTTGCTTTGCGTTTCTTTTGACGATTATCATTAGCTGTGACTTGCTCTCCATTGTTGTTGTCGTAGTTGTTGTGGATGATGTAGTCGCTAAGTTGTTGTTGCTGTGCAGTTAATTGCTGTGAGTACGTTGTATTTGAACTGTTTGCTTCGTTTAGATAAGATTTCACGCCTAGTTAGTAAATTTAGTGGCTGTACACTTTCAACCGTCGTTCGTTTCGTCTCTTAACTGTTAAACAGTTCAAGTTCGAGGAAACAACTCATTAAAGCTTCGTGTTGGCTTAATTGTAATGACTAATATGTCAATTAATGACACTTGTGGCTTAAAAGATCGATAAATATTACTATGTTAACATGTGCCATTAAGATTTGTTAATATTTTTACAGCTAAAGTTTGAGCTAGCAGCTTTAAAGTCGATTAATTTCCATAAATATATTACAGTTAATATAACAAGAAGCTTTAAAGCTCACAAATGTTCTAGTATCAAGACTATTTTATATAAGAATACTATCTGTAAATGAGTCTTAAGCGCATTAAAGCTTTAATTATGCTTAAAAGACCGTTTTTACCTGAGTTTAGTTTAATTTTATAGAGTGTGTTTTAGGAAATGAATTTCTACTTCAAAGAAAAGCTCGACAATTTAATGCTTCTCACTTTCATGTAGGGCTTATCAGTAGATTCCATCGGTATTTTCTTGTTTCTTTCTTCTTTTTTGGGCCATTGCTTTCCACCTTGCCCAGAGGCCACTTTATACAGATATTTATAGCCATGCTATGTTATGGCCAAAAGATTTATTTTCTCGATCTGCGTTAACATAAATTACAGCACGGCCAAAAAGAGAGAAAAGTAAAGAAAATGCCGAGGAGCTGAGTGAGGGGAGGGAGACGAAGAGCAGAGTTGGAATAAATCGAAGACACCAACTCCTTCTGCCTCGTTCGGTGCCTTTTTTATCCCCACAATGTATCTGTATCTGTATCTGTATTTGTGTCTGCGCGAGCATCCAATGGGACAGACAATTTCATTTCATTTATATTTTATGCGTTGCTTTGCTACATTCGCTTCCTTTGAGTGCGCAAAGAACAAAAACAACAAAAAAAGATACAAAACAGCAGATACATATATACAAAGATACAAACATAAGTATCTGTATGTATGTATGCTAAGACTGTTGCCGCTGAAAATGGGAGAAACGTATCTGTTGCTCCATCCTGTGGCAACAACAGCTGCTGCCAAGTTTTCTGTGTTCTCGGCCAAAAGGCGCAAAATAAAAAGTCTGTCCCAATGCTGTCCGATGACGACGTCGACGATGACGACGACAACAATCCTCAATCAACTTGGCTGTACAGCGTCTTGTATCTTGTATCTCACAGATACGCACAGCACTTGTGCTTTGGCTTTGCTTCGTTTTGTCTTTGCTTTTTCTTTGCTTTGGCTTTTTGCTTTTGCTTGTGGTATTTGTTGCTTGTATCTTGTATCTAGTATCTGGTAGATGCGTCGTCGTTCACAGCAAACGGTCTATAAACAGAAGTTTTTCGTAGACATTGGCGCCTCCGACACAGACGTGCTTTGTGCTACAACCAGCTACGTGCCACATTCGTAACGTGACTTCCCTCAAACTATGGCCCACTGAGGTGGGGCCCAAGCGGCAAGGGGTAGGGAGGTGTTGCTGTGCTCAACTGCGAATTGCAATGTAAATTGTATTGAAAATTTAATTTCTAGCTACTGTTAGTTGGCGTAACAGCTGTTAGTTACGCTTACAGTGCAGTAACAGTGCTGTTAACTGGTTAACAGTGAGTGAGGCGCAATAAAATCAGCTAAGTAATTGAAATTCATTTATTTATTATTTATTAATGTAGTTAAACTAAAAGTTAATTTAAGTTATTGAACTCAGTTAACAGCTTTTAATTAACAGTGCAGTAACAGAGAGCAGTTGACTTGAGTTTATCACCGACTTTGGCTAAGAGCTGGGGGAGAATAAAGAATCACTGCACTTTGAAAAGACCGCCGACGCCAGACGCTGCGACGACTGCGTTGCCAGTTAGCCAAGTTAGTGGCTGGGTCTTCAACCTAACGCATGAACTTGATCTCGAATCCTTTGAAGAATTGAATAAAAACTGCAGTTGGCCTTAAAACCAGTCCAAGAGCGTCGCTCCGCTTTGACTAGGCTCAGACAAGAGCAACGTGAGTCTGTGACTACCTGTGTTGTGTTAACCCTGTTTTTTGTTTTGTATCTGAGCAGAGCTACAGTTGTATCTGTATCTGTAGCTCATAGTGTGTGTGTGTGTGCGTGTGCTGGCAACACTTGAGGCACATGATGATGAGAAGTGCCTGCAACATATTCATATTTATGATACACTTATGCCCTCAACTCAACACACACACACACTGAGTCTGGGATCTCCTTGGCTCACTTGAACTGAACCTGTTTCTGGCCCTTTTTTCTACCTTGGTTTATTTTTTTGTTGCTTCTCTGTTTGTATTTGGCTTTTGGGCCACTTAACTTTTTATCAGAAATCACTTTGCTCATTCTGCGAAATTGTTATAAATATGTAGAGATATGCTCTTCAATGTGTATACAGTATGCCATATAAGTATGTGCCTATATACCTGTTGAGCACATAATAATGCTCAACAGGAAGCTGCTTCAAGTGTGAATAAAGCCCACTTTGAAGATGGCTAAGAACAAGAAGAGCAAGAAGAAGCAGTCAACAAATTCATTTTGTACACTTTCTGTACATACAAATGATGTGTATACAAATGGCTTTTACTCTGCTTCATTTTATTTCGTTTTATTTGGCTTATTTGTATTACCTACTTGGCTTAAATTGGCAGCTTATAGCCAACAGGTGCGCGTCTCAGTGTTATCAACGAAATTCCCTTAATGCTGTTTTAAATTGAGCAAGTAGCGTGAATTTATGTTAAATACTTAACAGCGCACTGTTAAGCAGGTACATACAGCTGCGGTTATGCTAAGTTAATACTTTAATTAACAGCTGTTAAAATGGTTATAGAAAACTAATAGTTTCCCAGTACTAATATGATTAAGTTAATACAAAATAGCGCACCTTTAAAAGGGTTATGATTTGTATCAGTTTTAATTCTATCAGCTAATACATAAATTTAGAAAAATATTAATTTGTTAGTTTCAGTTTCTTGCAGCAAAATATTTAAAATAAATATTATTAAATATTATAAATTAGTAATATTATTAAATGTATTTCGGGCAACACATTTTTATTTTATTTGTTTAACTATGAGACTTTGCTAACATGTAACACTAGTTTAGTTTAGTCAAAATAAACCTTGCCGAATTCTGTATTAAGCTTAAAAGATAAATATCTAGATAGTTTAATAAGATTGACACTTAGACAGCAATTTAAATTTAAAACAGCAATTTAATTTCTATTGCTGAAGCAGAAACACTTGTTTTCACATCAAATCTAATTTAACTAACTCAAACTAAACTCAGTTTCATATTCCGTTTAGTTTTAAAATAAAGTTTAAAACTCCAAATACGTTTAAAGTTTTTTGAAACGAGTGCTCATCAAAATGATTAACTGAAAACTGAATGACAGCACAACAAGAAATTCAATTAAAAGGCAATTGGACAATTTGTCAGTGGTTTGCAGAAATATATATACATAACATTATATAGATATATAAATAAATACAATATAGGAAGAGAAAATTGAGACAAGAAATGCCCATTTTGCCATTTAGCCATTTGTTTGTAATGTTTGGCAACGGGCAGCAAATTAAATTGATATGTGCTGATAATTTATTGATTTCCTTTAATCAGAAAAAAAAAATTCCAAGAAATTTGCACGATAGTTTCAAGTAGTATTCCCAATGTGTGTGTGTGAGTGTTTTGACTGTTACTCATACCCGATATGGAGGGAACAGCAATAAGATGATATAAAACTTGTTTAGTTGAGAGAGAGAAACTCAGGCGATAGAAATAAACGTCAGGTGAATCATCGGCCACAATGGAATCACACACACAATTCTCACAGGCCCAAGCAGAGACTAGATAGACAAATGCAGGGGGTAGTAGGGGGAAGGGAGGTGGGTAACGGGGTATGCCTGGTTTCCGTCATTCAGAAATGATTCTGTGCTAATATTTGACTCGACTGGCGCTTGTGTGGGTGCGCCAATCTAAAGCCAATTCTTGAAATCATTTTTATAAACTTTACACGAAAGAGCAGGCAACAGTGCGAGGGAGACAGGTAGACAGTGTTGGAAAGAGATGGAGCTAGTGCAGACATTTGGGAACAGGTTAAGCTGGCAGTTTGGCCATTTGACGCAAGAATTGTGCTACGTTTTTTTTTTTTTGATTTCGTTTAGTTTTTTTGAGTAGTAACTTGGCCCAGAGCAGTGCAACAGCGGCGTGCTCAAAAGGGGATATTTGTGTTTTAAACAGTTTCCATTTTAGCTTGTTAACTATCCAGCCCCTCTCTGACTACGCCCCTGTGCCTTTTGGAGCCCCCGAATTCACAGACAAAGTCCGCGCGCGCGTGTTTGTCTCTCTTAGTGTTTCAGAGTTTTGGGTTTGGTTTTGGCTTTGGTTTTTTTGGTGTTGGGTTTTATTTATTCTTTCGTGAGCTTCCCCCATATTTTTGGTTTCAGCAACAAGCCCAAACGATGGCCAAAACCAATGCGACGCTGGCCAAAACCGGTATGACGTGATGCCAACGTTTCTTTCAGTTTTATTTTAGCCTTTTTTTCTTCTGTTCAAACTGTTTAGTGCTTAGAAGCCGATTTTCGTAGTGGCTATGCATATAATTGAATAGTTTCGTTGTTGTTGTTGCTTTTGTGCTGTGATTGTTGCGACTTTTCAACACGTTTTTGATTTTTCATATATTTGCACAGTTCCACAAGAAAAATAAATAGCTGAGAAGCCCAAAGTAAATACTGAAATTGGCTTGATTTGAGTTACTTTTGGGCGTCACAAACAAGTGTTTGTTATTCTTTGTTCTTTGTTTTCTTTTCTGTTTCTATTTCTTTTTGATTTGAAAACTGTTATCTGATATGTTTGATATTTTTGGGCCCAGTTTCTGTGGGCTTAAAAGCTGCAGGGCGTTTTTATTGGCAGAAAATGGAACAAACTTTAAAAATTAACTTGTTAACTTTGTGTTAATCACTTGGCGGGAAACTAAAAAAAGCCCCTAAAAAATCCTTCAGTATTAGCACTTTATAAACAATTTAATAAAGATTTCTATAGGATAATTTTAAAGCTAAGAATCCCTAGTTTATAATCAATTAAAGAAAGTTTTATTGCCAATGCTTTAAAAATGCCTTCAACTCAATCTTAACAGCTTTTAAATGCCTGTAAAATCTTTAACTGATTATTAGGCATAATAAATGCAGTATGGCAAAGTTATCAGCAAACTACGTAGGCATACCCTGTAAACATAAGGAACACGTATACGACTCAGTTACTTTTTTTCAGCTATTAAAATTATATGGTATTTCCACGTCATTTGTTTAACGTAATCGGAAAGATTATAAATGTTTTGCTATAAAGCAAGTGAATTTCTAGTAATCAAATTAATTTTCATAGCAAGTGATTAGATAACAGTGCCAGAAATTCAACACAATAAAAGTGAATCAAATATAAATATTTCTAGTGTGTTTTGCTGGATTGCTATGCACTCTGAGTGACATTTATGCTTAATGAAGCTAATTATGATAGCATCGTTGACCGAATTTAGCCATGAACTATTGGGAGCAAAAGGTTATCAAGGTTTTGAGACATTTGCTTGAATTGTGTGGAATTTAAATAGCTATAGATACAATTTCCAGCTAAGCTTATCTATGATTAAAATTTGTGGATTGCTTTGCAATTAAGCTAAGTGCTTTTGCTTACCTCAAAGCAAAACTGATGCCTTGGCTTAAAGCTGTGATAAGCGCTGGGCAAATGCGAGTAAATATGACGCCACAGCTACTGTGGTTAGGCAAGGGTAGTGGAAAGGGATTGTGCAGAAGAAGATACTTGCATAAAGAAGTTGAAATATTTTTCAAATTATGCGCCTCAATTACAAACGAAATATTTTGCCAGCAGCTGGTGCAACAACAACGAGTACAAGAACAGGGACAGAAACAGGAACGTAGTGTCAAATGGTCTAACAGAAGGAAAGAGCCGTAAACACAATTCAAGTGCTGGAAAAACACGTACAAAATGCTATGCTCCAAATGCCACTTGCCCGGTTACACAGATACGTAGATACGCAGATACATAGATACGTAGATACTCAGCTACGACCCGTTTCGCATTCAGATACATGAGTAAATTCCGGCACGTCCTAAGGCAACAAAAAAAATTGTATTAGGTTATCCTTGCCACACACATACACAAGCTGAGCTACCCCACATACACACACACGCGCACACCAATACACACTCAGGCAGCCCTAAAGAAGGCAAATGGCCTTTCACGGTCGTTGCCGTCGAGCAACTTTTGCCCAGCAACAACACAAACAACAACAGCAACAAAAATATCCAAGGGATTGGCCACGTTGAAGCTTCCTAGCTGCGTTACTTCCCTGCTGTTGCTCGCTTCCTTTTACCTTCCTCTTTCCTTCCTCTTCCTGCCACCTCCCCACCCGCTCCCTGTTCCACCCACTGTGTTCGCCTCTCTGCCTGCTTTCTATGTCTCTTTTTCTCTCTCCCTCTCTCTGCCTCTCTCGCTTGGAGTTGCCCACTCATTTGTGTTAAACTTTCTATACCCTGTACTCAAATGCATGTCCTGTAGGACAAGCTCACACAAAGTAAGCTTACATTAAAAAAAATTATTAAAAATTAATATTTTTAAAGCTTTATACTAGTTAAATTTAATACAAGTTAAGTATTTTAATAACCAAGTCTCTTAGTACTCTTATAAAATCTATTGTTTACTTTTTGCAGGGTATTTGCTAGTCAGTCTGCTTGCTTCAACTGCTATTTGCGTTCAATGTTTGCTGTGGGTGGTTGAGCTGGTTTTATGCTCGTGCTTTCTGCGGTGACTGACTGTCGAACAACGTCGTCATCAGCAGCAGCAGGAACTTCATTACGAGCATGTTCATGATGAGCTGCTTCATTGGGGGGCGTGGCTGTGTGTGTGAGTGTTTCGTGCTGACGTCGCTGCTGCCACACAGAAATTGAATGTGCACCCGCAAAAGCAAATAAAACTTTATCATTTGGGGAAGCCCTGCGCTTTCATAGACTTTCTGCGTGTGTGTGAGTGAGTGTGTTTGTGGGTGTGAGTGTTGATGAATACACGCACACGCACACGCATACAAGCAAAGCAACACTTGTATTTTTACAACACTCTCTTCGTTTACCTCACGCTCTTCTTCTCTGCTGCTGCTGCCTCTGTCACTGCCTCTGCTGCTGCTTCTCCTCTCTTTCCTCTGCTGCTTTTGTTGCTGCTTGTTTTTCCGCTTTTGCCTGCTGCCAACTTTTTCCTTAATTTCTTTTTGGCATTTTATTTCATTTTGTTTATTTTGCTGTTGTTGTTGCTCCTGTTGTTGTGTTGCTTTTGTTTGTTGCAGGTTGTTCTCCTGCAGACACACACAGGTATGAGGTTTTATTTTGGCTTATTGCCGTTGCTGATTTTGTTTCACGTTTTCATTTTATTTCGCCGTGTTTTATTTTATTTTTGCCTGCTTGACTGCCATGACCTTTTTTTTTAGCCATTGCTCTTGCTTGTAAATTTTCTGGGCGTGGCTGCTTACAAAACAGTTGCTTAAAGACTGGAATTTGCCGGCATTCCTGGAGAGAGGGACAATAGGGGGCTTGGGGCAGAAGGGGGCCTGGGTCTTGTTTATGAACAGGACATGCAATAGAACCAGTTCTATTTTGGGTTCAAATGGCTTTCGTGTGCAGAGCAAAAGGAGCTCAAGTTTGTACATTTATCGCATATCTAGTAGATGAAGGTGTATGAAAGGAAACGTATTAGGATTAAGTGGAAATGTTTTGCATACGATAAATCTCAGGGTTATCGAGTGCTTATCGATTGTTTGGGCCTAGACAGGAAGCATTATTGAGCTCAAGCTTCACACGCCACTTTAATAAGTAGTTAGATCTATCGAATATTAATCGAATATGAAGAAATGTAATTAAAGTTTTAATTAGTGGTATAATTTTTAGATGTAAGAATTTAATTTTGACAAGAAATCCTTTAGTAATAGAATTGTTGATAAGTTATCGTGTAGGCCTATCGTTTAGCAAACGATAAATCGAATTATTTCGATAAATAATCGAAGAATAGCCGATTCAACGCTAAAAGCGATCAATCATCTCCCACAAATTCATTGAACTGGGGTGAGTTATCGATAATTAATCGATTTATCGAAGCAGCTTTCGAATATGTGAAAATAATCATAAAATAAGTTTAGTACATTTGTAATAAGAATGAGAAATTAGTTTAGTTCATGATTATTTATCGATATTTCACCTATTTAGTTGTATTTATCGAGTATTTAAGTTCTAGACATAAGGTTCAACTCAAGTTCCTTGAAAAGTTGGAAATGTATTTAAGCTTTTCCTTTCGTCAAGAGTTTATTAGATCATCATGATGTGGCAACCCTAAAAGTGAGCAATTTGCCAAGCTTTTCCATTAGCCAACTGCCCAATGAAGCATTCGCATAACCAAACCACACCTAGACCCAGTTACAGTTCTCGACAGCCAGAGACTGGGTGAGAATTTAAAGAAGCCAAAGCAACCACCCTAGAACAACCCCTCTTAAAGGTGGCTGGAGGGGAGTGGAGTGTGACGAGTTAAAGGGAAACTATGTATAAAGTGAATCACTCACAAAACCAAAGGACCTTTTACTTAGAGAAATGGAATGCGAGCCAAAGGAAAGGCAAAACAAAGAGGCTAGAAAAGGTAACAAACAAGAAGGAGAAACAAAGAACGGTGCATAAGGAATTGCAAAAGGGGGGTAGGTGGGCGGACAGACGCCCAAGAGTCGAGCAAGGTCTACGCTTCCCCAGCCCCTCACCTCCATATCTCCCCTACAAAGTTCTCCTTGAAGCTTCTCAAGCCAAACATAAATTATCAGCACAATGGGGCAACATAGTCAAGGCAAAGAGAGCGCAAGGGGGGCAGTGGGGAGAGAAAAAAGGAATGACAACAAAGCAGTGGCATGGCAGCAGGGGGGGTGTTCGGTGAGCAGGGGTATTCCCCTGAACGGCACGTGAAAAGCAAACGCAAAAAGCAAAACGCAAAGGCAAAAAACATTCCCCGGGCCAAAGTCTATTTTAATTTTGACGTAGTTAGTGACACAGAACGTTTGTTGGCCAAAAGCGAATGGCCAAGAGGGGCGCGGTGCGCGACTCGTCGAGCTGAAAAGATTATAACAGAGTCATAAGCAAAAGGAAAGTCAGAACAAGCACCAGCACCAGAACCAGAGTCAGAGTCAGAGCCAAAGTTAAAGCCAAAAAGCAAAGGCAGCTTAAGTGTTCCATTCGCTTTGAACGTGTTGCGCCTGCTGTTGCGTGAGTATCTACGAGATACAAATACATGCAGACGTACAGACATACAGATAGATAGACATTGTATCTGTGCTTTGTTACTCCTTTGCAAATGTACGCAGACTTGAATATTCACACACATACACACACACACAGCTCAAGCTCTGCGCTGAATTGTGGCAAAGTGGCGCGTGGGCAGTGAGGCATAGGAATGCTGCCTCATGCCACAGCTTCGTGCCTCATGCCCCATGCCTCATGCCACAGCCACAGTCAACTTGTTATAGCAGAGACAGAGTTCTTTGAGGGCGCGCTACAAAGTATCTCAAAATGTTGCACAGCAGCTGTCTGTGCAGATTAGCGGGTATATCAGCTATAAACTCAAGTTGAATCATTAACTAGTGATAAGGAGTAAATTTGTAGTTATGAATTGAGATACGGAGGGAGGAAGAGTCAGTTATAATCACATCAAATGTGTTTTCGGATAAGTTTCCTTACTAACTTTGCTATAAAAGATTTCACAAGTTTTTAACAACTTAAAGTTTTGACTAGAATAAAATCATGTCGTTTAAAAATCAGTTTAGTTGTAAGTAATGGAAAATTTGCAACTTATTACACAATTGATGAAAATTTTGACACCTTAGAAACTCAGAGCTTTTAACTTTTATTTCATTTAAAAATCAGAAATTATTTATTTTAACTAGCAAATAATTTTATAAAATTGGTTTATTTTTTTGAAATAGTTTAAAGCTATTAAAAAAAATCATTTCATCCGTTAAGTCGACTTCCAAAAATTTTAAATCAGCTAAAATATTTAACAAGAGCTTTACCACTAATAATAAAACTTAGTTGATTATTTATTAATCAAATTAAGCCTTAAATAACTAGTTATATCTTCAAGTAATGAAAATAAATTACAAAATTCATAGTAAGATCTTTTAACCTAACTGTTAACTCAGTTAACCAGAGAGTATCTCAAAAGCGTAAGTTGTCAGCCAAGCAACAAACCAAAAAGCAACAGTAAGTTATCAGTTTGAGTGTTGTCTAGCTAAAAAGAGTGTTTCCCCATTCCCTCTGCTCCCTCTTACCCATAATCCCCTTCTCTACACCTTCAAGCACCGCAACAGTTTCCATGCTGTCAAAGTATCTGCGCATTGTGAACTGCGCGTTCGTTTGAGTTGAACGCTTGTGTTTGTATCTTTGTATCTTTGTCTGCATTTTGACAACAAGTTTGTGTCGCTCTCTGTGTGTGAGTGGGCACACGTGTATGTGTGTGTGGGTGAGCGCCAAAAGTTCATGACGCTGTGCCAAGCTTGATTTTCAGGCCATTACATTGGATAGCAGCCTCGTGTATCTGCTTTTTGTATCTGCTTTTTATTTTATTTCTTGTGTATTTTATTTTTTTTATGTGCATTATGTACATTTCTTTGCTTTTTTCTTTCTTTTCTTTCGTTTTTTCCTGCTTTTTCTTTTTGTGTTTTGTTTTTTTATTTGTAGATTTTGTTTTTGTTCGTCGTTTCTCTTTTTTGTAAATGCTTCGCAGCTGCTGTTGTGCAGCTGTGTATGTGTGTGTGCTTGGGGATTACGTAAGGGAATCCCCAACATTTGCAGCGCTGCCAGCGTCAGCTGCGACTGAGACAGCGACTGAGGCAGCTGAAAAATGATAAAACGTAGCGAAGCTGAACTGCGTCAGAGTCAGTTGCATGTTTTATGCATGAACTGTGCTCCCTCT
The DNA here is from genome assembly GCA_035046005.1 of Drosophila acutilabella. Classification (NCBI taxonomy): domain Eukaryota; kingdom Metazoa; phylum Arthropoda; class Insecta; order Diptera; family Drosophilidae; genus Drosophila; species Drosophila acutilabella. Next base: position 3,788,772 of record JAWNOK010000024.1, on the reverse strand, counting down.
CCCTTCCTCTTCCCCCCTCTCTCGCCCTACGCCTTTCTCTCTTTTGGCAAAATATATCTTATAGATACGCGCACAGCAAGAGGCCGCCGCCTGTGCTTGTGGGCGTGAACTACAGTGTAACAAGTGCGCGCTTGGTTGAGTTTCAAGTATAGCACTACTCATACCGCTCTACGCCTTCTCCCACCCCTCCCCCTACACCCCTACCCCCTGCCCAAATACCCCCTGCTGTTTTTTTTTCACAGTTTTCTTTTTCTCTATTCTCTGTGTTCTTTTTTTAGTGCATAGTTTGCAATCTGCACAATATTTCACTTTGTTCGCGTTGTAGAACTTTGTGCTGCCTACTTGTGCATAAGTGGGCGGGGCACGGGGCTGTAACTGTGGTTAGTGGGTAGAGTGACTGTGTGTGGTTTAGGGGTGGGGGTTTCAACTGATATTGCGCTTCTCGCTGACTTACAGAATTTGGTTGCCGTGGTTCTTAAGCGCCCGAATAAAAGTAATCTTTTAGCTGTAATTGAAAATGGTTGATTCGCACGAGTTCTCTCTCTCTCTCTCTCTCTCTCTCTCTCTCTCTCTCTATCTCTCTCCTTCTCTTTTCCCACTCCCTACCTCTTTTGCACTACTGAGTACTTTCAACCATCAGTTATTGCCTGTTTTGTGAACTTTTGTTGCTGCCTTTGTCCTTGTAATACCCTGTAATTTTACACAACCAAGCGGGTATGCACTATACTTCAATTAAAAGGTTTTTGTTGCTTGTTAGCCATTAAAATGGTCACTTTTAGCGCTTGTTAGCTGTAAAGCCAGCACACTTTAAGCCAACTACAGGTCATTTTAAGTTCCGGACTACCCTTTTCTACACACACTCGCGTTTACACACTACTGTGGCCTTGAGCCGCTGTATCAAATTGTAAATTTAAGCATAAGGATATTGTTTAACGAGTTGCTGCAAGTTTCAACAGAACTGAACGTGCAGCAACATGTCTGTATTTGTCTTATATTAATAATAGTAGGTGGTTAGAGCTTTTACTTACTGCCACGTCCGCTGCCCTTGCGTCTAGCCATGCTGTGAAGGTGGGTGTGTGTGTTTGGGTGTGGGTGTGTGTACTTTGTATCCTTTGGCGTAGCTGTCACTTGTTATCCTGCTGCTTTATCCGACTACTTATGATTATTGCAGTACGAACTACATGTGGGAATATTTGCTAAATATTTCCTTAGCCACTTGATTGATGTATATTTTATAAGCTGCCAGCTCCTGCTGCTTTGAGCTGCTTTCAGCTGCTGCTGCCCGTGTCCTTGACGGCTCTTAGATGTCCTTGTTGCTCCTCCAGCTCCAGCTCTACTCGATTTAATTTGCCTCGACTGGTTTGTGGCCTGATTCCGTTGCTGCCACTGTGTGCGTGAGTAAACGTATAGCAACTATTTGTTTTGCCTGCTAGACAAATAGTCGTGGCATGTCCAACACTGCGTATGAGTGTTCTGCACTACGATGACGTGTTGCCTGCAATAACTTTCCACTCTTAACTAAATTTGCATACTATGGCAACAATTTCATTTCGATTTCGTTTTCGTTTTCAATTACAAAATTTGTTTTTCATCTTTTTGTTGTTGTTGTTGTGGTCGTTGTAATTATGTTGATTTTTCGTTTTCCATATGTTGGTTTTTCAATTTTCTTTTTTTTTTCTTTTGTAAAATAATCCAAAATATTGTTTTGGTTTGTGGTCGTTTATTTGTGATATGCTTTTTGCTTTAACTAATTAAACTGTGGCCAAGTAATTGCCACATACACGTGGGATTTGTTGTTGTTTTTTGTTTGTTTGTTTGTTTGTTGTCGTAGGCCGCGTTTAACCGTTAAACCGCGCGCGTATGACTGAGACAGCATGAAGCGTTAAGCATGACGAATGGTAAACCAAAGCAAAGAAACAAAAGATGAACACACGTATTGTTGTTGTTGTTGTTGTTGTAGTTGTTTGGCAACACGTTGCGTATGCGCTTTAATTTGTTAACAACAAATTGATAAGCTAATTCACATATTCAAGTGCAGCACAATTGAAAAGAATTTTACACTCATTTTGTACAACTTAAAATATATATACCATTTAATATTTATTTTATATATATTTGTTATCAATTTCAATTTACTAGAGCGTGTATTTGTGTGTGTGTGTGTTTGTCACTTTCAATATGGCTTTGTGTATGTGTGTGTGTTTGTGTGTGTGAATTCTATTAATATAACTGAAAGATATTCGCTGCTGCTCTACGAAATGTGTGCGAAGCGCGCGAAAACGAGAGGCGTGCGTCGACTTCGGCGTTCACGAACAAACAAGAGGCAATGTTAAGTCGCAGCGAGCGCTGTTAACAGCTGAACACTTCGTCTCTTGCCACGAGTCAACCGAACGCGTTTAACGAACACTACACACTCACACACACATACTTTCATACAGCATAACCTGCTGTTCGCTCTCTTGCGCTCACTCACGCTCGCTCACTCTCTGTCAGCCGCTTTCAATTGTCTTTGCTTTCAATTTCAATGCTTGACTTTGCATTCAATCGTTTTTGATTTTTGTTTACCTTTTTCTTTTCTTATTGAGTTACTTTAGCTTGTTATGCGCTGCGCATGTTATTGCTCTCTTTGGTCTTTCTCTCTTGAGTTGTTTTGGTGTAACGCTCTCTTTTTAAAGAGCACAAATTGTTTGCATCTAGTTAGCGGTCTGAACTATGTGGGCTGCTGTTTAAAGGTATAAATTATATTTAACTGCTGCTTTAGTAAGTGGCAAATTCGTTTGATACTCTGTAATTATTTGGGAAGGGCAGGGTTTTCCTAACGGCTTGACTCGAGGGTAGAAATAATTTTAAGTGAGTTCTTATTGTAGTAGAGATTGGCATAATTTATTAAAGGGTTTATATGTACCTGCGACTATTAGGTGTTTGGACTATTTGATATCTGAAGCATTCTCTGCAATTAGACACAGATATGTGATGCTCGAGAAATATGGAAACGTTGCATTCTTTTCGGCATAGCTAAAAATATAATGTGAGGACTAATGATTAGTTATTAAATCTACGATTTCTTGGGAATTAAGCAATCTATTAGCGTTATTAGTAAGAGTGTGTAGAGTCCTAAATCATTTCTATTACTACTTCAAAGTGTTAAACACATTTGCATAGAACTGTAACGCCCTTTTCTTTCTTAATGTTAATGCTAGTCAAAGTAAACCTTGAGCATATATCAAGTTGAAGTACGTTATGCTTTTATTGTCTGCGTTCTGTGTTTAAATCAAGTGTTAGCATATAAACAAATACTTCATTGTCACCACAGTTGTGGGAGTTTTCTCTGGCGCGACATGTTAAAGGCGTGGCATAGTCGCTCGTTAACTCGTTAAAATTTTTCCGGCAATCTACAGCTGCTCAACTCTCACTTTCACATAAAACAGTAAAAAAAACTGATGCATACTTTCAGGCATGCAACGAATTGATAGATTGAGCGAGAATTTGATGGATTAGCAGTCGAATTTGTAGAGGAGTGGGACAATAAAGGTGAGTTCTCCTTCAAAATTCATATGACACACTGGCCATCAATGAAAGTGACACACATTGAACAGCTGATTTTTGTTTACACGCGTTTCATACGCAGGCGCCATTTTGCCGGCAACAATTTCCAATTTTCCAGTCATCGAAAATATTTCGCACTGGAAAAGTAGGGGAAATTTCGAACTAGAAGTTTGGCGCCAAATGCTGGCCAAGTTCATGAATTTCTACGCAGTCTGGCGATAACAGCGCGCGAGTTAGGATCAGATCTCAATACGCGGATACTTGATAAATTGTACAGTGTGAAAGTGATAAAATTAAATGGAGAGTCTATTAATTTAAATTACTATAATATTTATGCAATTGAAACAATAAATAGATAAACAATTGCTGTTTTTAAATAAACAATTATTTATTGGTATATTTGAAATTTATTAATTGTGAGTTTATAAAAGATTCCCAAACCGTTTACGTATCTTGACAATAGAAATTATTTTGTGGCAATTAATTCAGTTTCTACATAGTTTAAACTACAGTTTAGCAAAATGTATACAATTTTATTGTGAAATTTTTTAAAATAAATCAAAAACAATAAATGCATAGAGAATACAATAAATGTTCAATGGTTTAAATCATTTTTCACACCTTCTGAACACAATTTCGAATGCATTTTGACATTTAATTGGCATTTTTAATTAGAGCACGTTCTGAATGGTGCCCTTAATGTCAGGTGTGATAAATGAAAATCCAAACATAAATTGAATTGTGCCCTGCAGCAAAATGATTGTAAATTAAACAGAAAAGTCAATACTTAATTGCTCTGTTAGTTGTAAACAATATTGTTTACGGATTCAAGTACGTTGTAGTGCAAACAACACCCACTCAAACACACACACACACAAATTGAAACAGTGAATGAGCATACGAAGAACAATAGAAAATTGGGCTCTTTGAAAACATTCCAATCGCAAGACGTAGTAAATATTAAATATAAATATATATATTTCGTATTCAATGTGGAGTAAAGTCTTGAATTCATGTCCAGTTTACATAACAATGGACCCACACTCACATCACCACATCTGCCAATTTACGTGGTAATTCACATGAAATGGATAAAATAGCACGCATACGCAGCGTTAGCACAGTGATGATTTCTAAGGTACTCAAATAAGCTCTGCACTTGTAACAATGTCCATTTTGTACAGTGCCTAATGCCTGATTTGATCCTTTTATGCATTTGTTTAGTCCACTCTGTTCTGTCTCTGATTTATGAAAATTGCCTCGGATGAATTATGGGCTTTTAGCCGTGGCACAATAACCAGCCGAAAAAGGTCATCTGCGATAGGCATTAAGCACACATGATCCTAAAGATTACCCATAAAAGCGGCTGCCTCTTTCTTAAAGGTAACAAACCGTTTTTATGGTTTCTTTTCGGACCAAATTGAATCCACATTAACAATCTCAACGGTTTTTGGTCAACGTGATAGATTACAATCGAAATAAATAACTTGTTTCTTTGGGGTTGCCAGCTGAAATTTATTTTAGGGTAAGCAAATTGCAATTTGTTTCAAATGAAGTAAAAATTATGTAAGCAAATTGTTTTCCAACTTGTTTTCGTTGTTTAAACAAGGCTCGAGAGTTTTATTTCCTGGCTTTCGTGGAAATTTCCCAATTCCCCTAAATTTGAACGTTTCCATGACGAGTAACAATTTATAATTTTTTTTTTGTAAATTTGTTTTCATAAATTGATCCAAACTTTATTTACTTTTCTGCCAACAAGTTGTTAACTTTTTGACTGTTATTTGATGCCAATGAACTGTGCCCTTTTACACTCCAAAAACGCCAAAATAATTGTTGTTTTCTGTGGTTAGCAATTGGTTATGGTCGATTTACTTGTCTGCCCATAAGTTGACCACAATACGAGCTAGAAATCCAGCCAAGCGCAGCTCAACTCGCCTTAAGGAAGCGGAACTGCTCTTAAAGGAAATCGTTAGAGACTTGTGCAGATAGTTTGTGGCTTTGTCTGCATAACAGAATTTATGGGTAGGGAAATATTTGTGGAATTTGTACCAAAAACATGTTAACCCGCGCATGAATTTGACATGTGCAGACAACATTCTACGGGGTTAACATAGCAACATATCTGCCGAATCTGGCCAAGAACTGACGTCAACACGCTGTCATTTTTCATCTCCCCCTCAGTCGGAGTTTTATTTACATTCACGTAGGCGCCGTTGACAGACACTAACTACAGATCAAAGGCAACACGTGTTTCGCATGAAAAAAAAGCAAAGAAATTAAAGCTAAATCGAATAAATAAAAGTAAAAGAAATAAATGAAATGAGAAATGCGCTGTGATGTAAATAAACTTTAAATGCTGTCAATAGACAATGGACACATAGGCCCTCAAGGCTAAGGCCTCCAAAATATATGAGTCCTTATATATATTTATTTTTGAGACAATGCTCAGCTGGACACTTTTTAATATGGGCACGATAAAGTCACTGCATGCGGCGTTTTATTAAAAAATATATAGGAAACTCAGTCGGGAGTGCATGAAAACGAATGTGGAGTGGGAGATTTTCATTAAAAAACAAGTTAATAAAAGTGGACGCCAATACTCGACTGGGAAATAACGGTGCTAAGAGCATTAAGGTATTAAGAAGATTGTCAAAATTTAATGGATTTTAAAAGTGAATATCGATTGAATCAAAGATTGAAGTGAAAACTGATTCTACATTTAAATTACAATTTATTTATTTATATTTAAATATTTTCGAATTGGTTGCTTTAATTATTTATTTTCAACATATTTTCCGATGGATAAATGCTTCAATTTTAAATTATTTCTGCACATAATATTATGTAAAAATTAATCAATGGATTCTATGATAAATTAAAAATATTTGTCTTAAACTTTGTTCATTTTATTAATTTTTTTTAACCGTTTTTAAGCATTAAAAATATATAAAAATATAATCTGTTTTTTTTTATAGATTTTATAAGAGAGAATATCGATTGAATCATGGACTGAAAATTGATTCTTCATTTAAATTAGAATTTATTTATTTATATTAAATTTATTTAAATATTTTCCAATTATTTGTTTTGGGTTTTAAAGCTAGTTATTTTCAACGTATTTCTCATGGATGAAGTATCGAATTTTAAATTATTTCTGCACATGAATTTATGTTTAAATTAATTAATTGATAAGATAATAAATTAAAATTAATTGTCTTAAATTTTGCCATTTCTTTTAAACATTTTAGAGCCTTAGAAATATGAAAAAATATAATATATTTTTTACAAAGGAAATAAAAATGAAAAAATTTAAATTTTAAATTGGTTTTGCATTAAAACATGTACAAATTTAATTTGACAAATATATAATTTTCAAATATTTCCATTTCCACTATATCAAAACTTAAAAAAGTTCTTCAGCTAATGTTTTTACTTGAACTTTATTCGGTATTCTAATTTGATTAAATGCCTTTTAATATTTTGTTGACTAGAACAATTATCGTATACCCTAATGGCAACCCATAACGGGTATATAAATAACTATGGCAATCTTTATTTAATGACCACGCTACAGACACTTGTAAGCCACAAAGTACAAGGGGCCACAAGAGTGAACAAAGCTGCTTATTTATTTGGCCATGTCAAGGGATGCAAACAGTCAATTTATTGGCCCATGCTTGTCAGCTAATTAGCTGTCTTGACCACGTCACAAACTGTACGATTTGTGATTGGAAATGCTCTTGACTCTTCACTATCAGATTCTGGTTGATTAACAAAAACACAGCAGAGCCAGAAGATCCAATTAGAAATGCGATTACTCACATGGGAGCAATTTAATAATTACAAATTACATTTTTATGACATGTTTGTTTAGTAAATACAATTATTTAGTATTTAGTATAATTAAATGGCACATTAGAAGTCAAGTATTTGGGCAAAATTATAAACCAGCTGCCAATTGACTGAAAATCGATTTAAGTGCTCAAAATCCTTTCAATCCGTTGCCTCAATTTAGCCAAATTGAAATATGTAATTGATATTAAACAGCATAAATCACATGCATATACATTCCACTTGATTACAGGTTATCATATCGGATTACCTGCCTTGTATTTGGCGCATGTAATTTGATGGCACTTGAAAGCCAACAATGGCAACATAGAAAGGGGTGAATGATCTTGGCTGATGGCAAAATGCGTTTGGTTAAAAGGCTGCTGGCAAAAACAGACGTTTGTAGACTTAATTAGCTAAATCCGCTTTCTGTTGCCATATTATAAATATTTTCATTTCATCATTTAAAAGAGAGGGTTCAAATGAAAAAGTTAAAAGCAGAAAAAGTAGAAAAAGTAGAAGAAAAATAAAAACAAATTCACTTTGTGTTGGTGTTGAATGTCAGAGGGACAATAAACATAAGAAAGCTGACTGTCTCTGGGTTTGTCTCACTGTCTGTCGTTCTGACTGTCTCACTGTCTGTCTGCATTATTAATTTTAATTAAAAAGCGCGTGTCTTCAATTCTGTGTCCGGAAGAGGCAGCTCGACCAACAAAATTTTACTTCTGAGAACAAGTGTGTGAGTGCTGGAGTGTGTTAGTGTGTTAGTGTGTGTGTGTGTGTGGTGTTTATGCCTTTCAACGAGCCCATAAATACAAATAATAAACAACTCTTGAAGGCGCTTTTTGAGTTTTCCCACCAGATGTCTATAGCTGTAGCGATACATTTGAATATATGACTGTATCTGTATCTGTAGATGTAGCTGTATCTTTTGGCCATAGACTCATGAACCTGCAAATGAAACTCAAAACGTGCTGCACCCCCTTTTGGCCCTTTTCATGTTGATGTTTGCTCCACTTGGCCATGCTTCACTTAGTGGCAGCAAAAAGTTTGTTTTTGGCTTGCAAATAAATAAACCAACAACTAAGTTCTCTCTGTTTGAACGTGAGTTCCCCCTACCCCCCTTACAACATATAGTATATATATATATATACATTTAAAGCTGCCCCAAATATCAGCAGCAAAGCGTAGAAGGTAAAGAAAAGCAATTGTTTTTACTGCTCACTTGAAGGGTGCAACTTTGTTTACTCTTCATTTTCATTCTTATTCTCATTCTCATTTATTTGTGCTGGACTTTAGCTTCTTTTTAACGCTTTTCTCCACTCTTAAATTTGCACTGTAAATTAAATTTTATTTTTGCGTTTTCATTTCTCTTATTGGTGTTAAGTGTCTAGACGTCTGCAGCTCGATTTACGCGCAAAAAGATAAAGATACTTTAGATTATACTTATTTTAAGTGTAATTATGGAATCAAAAATCCATTTCATGCATTGTCCCTCGTTATTTGTTACAACTTTTCAAATTGTCAACTTGATTTGTTTGTCACACATAAAAGTCACAGCTGTCAAGCGAGAAAACAAAGTATAAAACTCCCATTGAAAGTTGGCCAATCAAAATGGAAAGTTGTTAAAGATAACAAAAATAAATTCATATTTAAATCAATTGAATTGATGTGGAAATTGTTTTTTCAAGTTTTCTGGTTCAGCATGTAAAATAAATTAATTAATTCGCTGTTAGTTTTGATAGCGTAGAATTCTGTAGAAAATTTATATTTTTACACATTTCCACATTTCCATTTAATATGCATATTAAAAATTGACGAATTCATTTAATGTATTGATGACACTTTAAAGTTAAATTCATTTCTGCTGTCTCATTAAACTTTTTTATGATATTTTTTGTTTAAAAGCTGCGCGCATAAAAAACTTGACTACTAAATGACTCTTCAGAAATGATTGTAAAGAAAAGAAATTGTAATTCCCTCAAGTGTTTGAGGAGAGTGTGTGTGTGTGTTGCTATTATCAATGGCCAATGTTTTAAAATAAATTGACTTTTGCCATGAGTTGTCACTTGAATGGCTTTAAAATGGCTAAAAGCTGAGCTCATTTAGTGGTCATTGAGTCAATACGAAGGCCATTGACATCGATTAAGTGCTCTTAAGTTTCAAATAAATGCATTTCTTGATGGAAACGAGACAAAATCTAATGCTAAATGACAGCAGTAGATCCATTAAATTACGCATACGCAGTGTGTGCGTTCTGTGGGTTTTTTAAGGGATAATTTACAAAGCTCATTTGTTACCCACATCAATTGTGGTTGTCAGTGGACATTAAGTTTACAAAACCGAAAGTCCAAAAAGCATACGGCGATACCCTGTAACGAGGGTATTTCTTAGATCCCTTTTAACCAGCATTCGGGGTCAGCTTAGCTGCGTTTCTCTTTCGACCTCCTTCCTCCCCCTGACCCAAAACTCAGACTCTTGTACATTTACAGCACACAGTCCTAAGGTTATTTGTCAATACTTGCAAAGTGGCACAGCTTATACATACGTATACAAATAGTTGTAACAAATTTCGACAGACACTTGTACTAAAAATTTGTATGACCATGATGTTCGAATATATATTTCAATTCGCATAAATGCAGACGTGTTCAAAATGCTAAATATGCTCGAGGACCTTTTAAAGCTAACAATAAAAAAGAAACAGTCCCAACGAGAAAAAAAAGGGACCAACTCAATGTGGTGTAAAAACTGTCAGTTTATGAAAAGCATTTTGAAATGAAACCATGTGTGTAACAGTCTACTGTGCTAGAATTTGAAATCCCCCCTCCGCCCTATCCACTGCTGGAGTATCTTCAGTTTTAATGTGGTCGCCTTTTGGGATCAACAGAAAATCAATTTTGATTTCGCCTAGAACACAGCACGTGCGACCCTCGCGCGCTCAACTCTAATTGAGGCGCGACCGTGTTCTGTTGACGCTTTTGGAATGAAGATAAATTGTTACAGACGCCTAAAGGCGAAGCAAAATAAAATATACATGCCATATAATCGCAGAAAACAATTCTCTAAAGCCTACTGAATAAACGATGGCCAAGGCACGTGGCAAATTTGCCAGTCCAATACAATTTTATGCCACTTGGCTATGCAACAGTAACAGTAACAAGTAAAGTAACAGTAACAGTACCATTTACAGTACTTTTATCCGTTCCATTGCTAGTTCCGGTTACTAGTTAATCTTTAATGCACTTTAACTGTGTCCTTGGCTCACCAGTAATTTAATTCATCGTCACGTCGTCAAAGATAACAAACAAATTGTGTTGTTATTTCATTGAACGCAGTTTCCTAGACTCTGCGACTGTTTTCCAGAATTCAATTATCATCCAGCAAAGGCATCAGGCATCAGGCACCAGGCATCAGGCATCAGGCATCAGCTGTTGTTTGTACTTGTAAACCCATTTACTAATCAGCCTGCGGCTCTTATCAATTTACCCAAAGAGCTTATCGTTTTACCACTCGGGAAACCCAGTCCCAGCAGAGTTCCCAAGAAGAAAAGCTTAGCGCTGGAAAAACGCGCTAAAGTTTGCCATAGAAAATTAAGAGTTCTTGTTTTTCCAAGACATTCACAATCACTTTCTTTGACATCCATCAGAGACTTTATATTTTTTGTATTGTTAAACAAATCGTTCAGTGAACTGACCTCGTTTAAATCTTAACGAGTGGCTGAAAGCAATACAACAACAGCTGTTGTCAGTGACAGCAGGAACAATAACAACAACAACAACAACGAAAACAAAAACAATATTGGCAACAGCTTCAGCTACATCGGTATCTATGTAAGCCTTATGGCAACCATCAGAGACATCCACCAAAAGTATTTGTCTATTCAGCTTACACGTAACGGCACAAAAACACCAACAGTTGCTAAGTTCGCTCGGCTGCTCATTAAATACACTTAAGGTAGGGTATGTTAAGTTTCTGTGTGGGTTTGTAACAGACATGTGCAAACATTTGTGTACATTTCCGGCTTATTTATAAATACAGCAAAGCAGCTGGAAATAAGTAAATAAATCTTTAAGTGAAAGGTGTGCAGAAAAGTTTTAAAATATTTCCAAAAATACATTTTGAAAAATAGCTTGTAAATATGGTAGATAGTAGACACATATTAAAGCAAAGCAGCTAGCAAAACTGCCTGTCTATCTCTTGAATTTACCTATACCTAACTACATGTGTTAAAATCGGAAACAAATATCTTATTTATTAGCAAAGTGTCCATAAAAATTGTCTAACAAACTAGCTATGAATTCAAACACTACATAATAAAATTTGTTTATAATTTGTTTGAATAATTTGTTAGTTCAGAAAAAACAGTTCAAACTTCCTAGCAGTTCGTTTATTATATCCACCTACACATAAATTGCCTTTTTAAAGCAGAAATTATCGTTTTTTTAGAGCAAAGTATTCATAGAAATCTTGTTCGAACTACTAAATCAGAAATTATAATTTATTTCCGCAAAGTATCTATTAAAACTACTGTAGTCTGTACAAGCAAAGTGAAGTCTTTATTGTCGCTCCGATAGATTATTCAATCATCGGAACTATTTTATCGTTCTATATATCGATACTTACAAACTTAATGCTACAATATTATATTATACAATTATAAACTTATTAATTAGTTAGTTATCATGACTATGGGTACTTACTAGTATATTACCACACTACCTATCTTTCTGTTAATTCCAACTATACATCATGCTGTCTAATTTATCTATGTTTTATCTGACAATCCTGTCATTTATCTTACTATTAATCCCCTTATCCGCTTCTTATCAACCCAATTGTGCAGCCCATTTGTCTACCTACCAATATACCCACCTGTCTATATATAAACTTATGAGCACCGCTTTAAGAGTATCACTCAGTTTTGCTTACTTTTTGTCTGGTATTATCTTTCCGGTTTTACTGTTGTCCTGGTCTATTTACTGCTGACTGCTGACCAGGACTCCACCTGCCTACCATTTGGCGTGTGTTTTTATGACCTTTGCACGAAGCCATTAAGCCCAGGTATGCTGCAAACATACACTTGTGTTTATTAAAGTAAAATGTGGGCTTAACCTTCGGTTAAAGTCAAATATTTGCGCTAGGAAAAATCAAATAATTCCCCACATTTAATTATGTTTGAATTTTGTTGGTAGCATATTTAAAGATATTAACTGTAAATATGAAGTATTTACACATGTCGAAATCGAGTTGTTATCGAGATTTGTGTCACTGTCGCTGACAGTTATATTTTTTGATATTTATTCAAAGTGACAGGTTCATTGGGATTACGGTTTGGGGTATCATGCGGTTTTTCTTTCCTTTCCTTTTTTTTTGGGGGGGTTTTGATTGTGCAACCAACGAACTTTCAATTAATTTCGTTAGCAATTTGTGTAAATAAATTAATCAAAATGTTAGCAACATTTCCGCCCTGTAGTTCCTTTTGGTTAACGGTCATTTCACACTTCAGACGTGTTCTGCTTATCGTCATTTCCTGATGAGGGTTGACATGACCCCGTAATGATTGTGCCGGAACTTGTTTGCGTAGTGCAAAAGTCAAATGGAGGGGGCCAATTCGTCACTTTGACATAGTTCAACTGCCAAATACCCTGTAAACAAATTTTAAAATAGTTTGAGACTGGAGTCTTTCCAAGTTGTTCAATCAGCTTCATTTAACTGACATTTAAACAGCTTCTTGCTAAAAGTTTTAATTACAAATCACTTAAGAGCTGAGCTCCAAAGCGGTCCAAGGCGTAAGATACCCGATAAGAGTTTCCCGCCCACAGTAAGTTTACAAGTAAGTAACCAGAAGCGTAAAGCCAAACACGAAATATGAACTTTGACAAATTTGTTAGCCAAGTTTACGAGTTTGACGTTGACTGCACATTTCAGCGTTGGCTGCCGGCTGTTAGCTGCTGGCGCGATACTTTAAGCAATCTCATTATAACTTTAATAATTTGTATCTCGAGCTATTAATTAAGTAAATAATCGTGTTCGTGTAAAAGTTAAAACAGCACATTTATAAGACACTTACAGCTGGTCATTAATTATTCGTTTTTGTATGCAAATCACAAAAGTTTCAGCCAGTCCCACGCAAAAACAAAGAGCCAGTTTTATATTTAAAGTAATCCACTGTATTGAAATAGTTTTTTTTTTTCAAATTGGACGCAATTGAAATGTGTTTGTGACAGCGAATTGAATTGAAAGTGTTGAATAATAATAATAAATAAATATTACGTATACGCCCACACATTTTAATTGATCGCATGTGGCATGTGTGGCATGTTTGTTGCTGTTTCATTGTCTTAATGGTCTGAATAATTTGTTCTTTCCTCTTCACAAATTTAATACAGCTCAAGAATGTGTGAAGAATTTTTTGAAAATTGATTTGTAAACATATATGTATGTATCTATTTATTTTCAATACTTACTGTATTGTGTTTGTTTAGAATTTTCAGTATATACAAACTATGTGCACATGGGTACATAAACGAAGGTCGATCGGCAGAAATACAACAAATTTTCCAATTGGGAAACTTAGATTTTCATATTTTCATATTTTCACTCGTGATTAAAATTTTTATTTATTATTTGCTTTAAATAGCATACACAATTAACGTTTTATACAATTTTATGGTGTCTTAAATATGTTAATATTCTAAATTCAATTGCTAAATTGAGTGTATTTTCTTTCAGCCCCTGAAATATTCAAATTTTATTTCCTGTTGCGTAAACTTACTGACCCACCCTCTTTGACGTGTACAAGTTTTTGGTGGAAGTTAAGAAAAATTTTGTATTTGCATAAGTTTTAAAAATGTTTTTGGCTCTTGTATAAAATTCGAAACAACATTCAGAGGTAGAGCAACTTTTATGCTTTGCATATTTATTCAAAATGTTTCACAGAAAAATGGATGACTGTGCGACGTGTTCCATTAAGTAATGTGTAGGTAAAGTAATGTGTTTATTTGAAAATTTGGAAATATATTTAAAGAGATTTGGGAAAAGCTTTAACATTTGCTCATTTAATAAATAAATTGCAAGTCTGTGCTAGAAAAACCACTTTAGCTTTTTGTAGCTTTAATTATGCACTGCGCTACTAGGGACTGAAAGTCGTTCACTTTTTAGCCGCCGGTTAGGTGAGAAGGAGCTTAAGCAAATCTTGTCTTAGGTAAAAAAGAAACTAGTCCGAATTATTTAGCGGAGTACTCGGGAAAATCACAACACTAAGCAACACAAAGCTGCAGGGAGCACTGTAGTGTGGTGTGCCAGACTGCAATTTACCCGGTAAACTAAATACATAAATAATACATAATTTATTTAAGTGCACAATAAACTTTGCTACTCCAAAACCTTTGTGAAATTCCCCAACGTACTGTCTTCTGTAAGCAATATAAGTTACCACAAACTGAGTGCACCCTTTGTTAGTTACTAAAAAGGGGAGAGCAGAAAAGATGCTGCTGAAGCAGCTGTAAGCTATAGAAAAGCGCACAGAATCCAAGCTGTACTAAACACTTGAAAAAAATATAAAATGAAACAAAATCGAAGAAAAGAAACCGGACTCCGATTGCACTGCCTTCTAACCCTGTCCCGGCCTCTGTTTCCGGAAAAAACTAACTTCCTCCCTCTCGTTTGCCTATCAAAATGTTAGAGGGCTTCGTAGTAAGCTTAGCAATATGTATTTAAATAGTCTTTCTTTTCCATTTCATGTCGTGGCCTTTTCTGAAACATGGTTAAAGCCCGACGTTTTAGACTCTGAAATCCTTTCCAATAAATTCTCTATCTATAGAAAAGATCGTACATCTCGCCGAGGCGGTGGTGTGCTTATTGCCGTCGATGTAAACTATTCCTCGGAAGAAGTAACAATCGATGGCTCTGTAGATATTGAATTTGTTGCTATTAAGTTATGCCTAAATAACATTAGTTTTTACATTACTTGCTCCTATATACCTCCTTCTTCTGACTCTTCTCTTTACTTATTACACGTTTCTGCTATTAAATCAGTTTCCTCTATGTGTTCTGATCGTGACTTTCTTATAGTTCTTGGCGATTTTAATATTGCTGGTACTACATGGATCTCGTGTCCCGACTCTGCCGTGTTGAACCCCACGACGCAGCACGAGTTTCTTGACGAGCTGTTTGGAATTTCATTGGTTCAGATCAATGATATTCCAAACTCTTTAAACAGAATGCTTGATTTGATTTTTGTTTTGGATCCATCCTGTTTTTCTGTATCCCGCATCAAACCCTTATCTAATCCTGAAGATCCTTATCACCCGACTTTGGAAGTGTTGATAGATTTACCTGCCCGGGTGACCCGTACTAGTAGTAAACCTACTAAACGATCCCGTCAGTTTCGGAAAGCCGACTTTAACAAGTTGAATGTACTGCTATCCCAGACTGACTGGTCCCGGCTGTTCATGTGTAGCGATATGGATAGTGCAATTACAACCTTTTATTATACCTTGAATTCCTTACTTGATGTCTGTGTTCCGCTTTGTGTTCCAACTAGGTCTAACAAGCCTGTTTGGTTTACCCGCGAACTAACATTGCTTAAAAATAGAAAGTCTAAATTTTATAAGAGATTCAGGGAAACTGGCTCTTCCTTGTATCTTTCTCGATATCTAATTGCTCGATCTGATTTCTATGTTCTGAATGACCGTTGTTATAAGGATTACCTAACTGACTGTGGGCAACAGTTCCGAAGGAATCCTAGACGGTTTTACAACTTCGTTAATTCGAAGCGTAAATCATCAACGCTTCCATCTAGTGTAGTCTTTGAAAGAGAAAGTGCTAATTCGGATCAGGCTATCGCCGACTTATTTGCCGACTTTTTTCAAACTACTTATAGTATGCACGAGTATAAATCTGATTCACCGTACCCTTATCATTTAAATTCCTTCAATAGTAATTTTACACCAGTCATCACCGAATGTTCGCTTTTATCTAATTTAAAGTCTACTAAATCTGTTTTTTCACCTGGTCCAGACGGAGTCCCTGGCTGTGTGCTGAAAAACTGTGCGGATGGCCTTTTAAAGCCCCTGTATAAACTATTTACATTGTCCGTTGAAACATGCTGTTTCCCTGATGTCTGGAAATCTTCTTACATTATTCCTCTTCACAAAAAAGGAAATAAATCCAATGTTTGCAACTATAGGGGTATTTCCAAGTTGTCTGCTATTCCCAAGACTTTTGAGAAATTAATAACTTCTCAATTGCAACATTTCTGTAGATCCATGATTTCACCCTGCCAGCATGGGTTTGTGAAATATAGATCTACGACCACTAACCTGTTAGAATTTACATCATTTGCACTGAAGGGCTTTGAGAGAAAATTGCAAACTGATGTCATTTACACAGATTTCAGCAAGGCTTTCGACTCCGTTAATCACGGCCTATTAATACACAAGCTCAATCTTCTGGGTGTTTCCTATAACTTTATTCTTTGGATATCAAATTACCTAAGTTCTAGAACACAACAGGTTTATTTTAAAAACTCTTTGTCTAAACCTGTTCAAGTTACTTCGGGTGTTCCGCAAGGAAGTCATCTTGGTCCCTTGTTATTTATATTGTTCATAAATGATCTGCCATCTGCGATCAGTTATTCACGTGTACTCATGTATGCCGATGACGTTAAACTCTGTGTTTCAGGTGCAGAGTCTCTTCTTGAGACCAGGTTACAATCGGATCTATGTAGCTTTCAAACCTGGTGCCATGTAAATTTATTAAATCTTAACTTTAGTAAGTGTAACGTAATGTCCTTCAGTAGGCGCCTCCCCTTTCAAAATAATTACATTCTGAATGGCAACTCTCTTAAAAGAATTGAGTCGGTCACTGATTTGGGTATCCTTATGGATCCTAAGCTCAAGTTCGATAAGCATGTACTGTCAATTACAAATCGTGCTTTTAGTGTCCTGGGCTTCATAAAGCGCTGGTCGAAAGAATTTAACGATCCCTATTTAACAAAAACACTTTTCACTGCCTTGGTACGGCCTATTCTTGAATATGGATCTTGTATTTGGTCACCTCAATACAGGATTCATCAGGAAAGAATAGAATCTGTACAAAAACAATTTCTTCTTTTTGCTCTAAGGGCTCTCAACTGGAATACTAACATACGCTTACCATCCTATCGTAGTAGACTTTTACTAATTAATCTTCCTTCTTTGTCCGATCGTAGGACAGTTCTCGGGGTAATTTTCTTACACAAACTAATCAATGGTGAAATTGATTCTTCTGAATTACTCAGCCAGATTAGTTTTGCTGTCCCGATTAGACCATCTAGAAACTTTCTTCCAATCTCTCTTCAACCTTGTTCAACCAACTTTTCCACTCATAATCCTTTCCGAGTTCTATGTAGCAACTACAACAAACTTTCTCGAGTTGTAGGTAGTTCTACTTCTACCCCCTTAATTAGAACTTCTCTTCTCTGTCACCTGTCTAGACCTTAATTAAATTAGTTTAATAGTCTAAGATGTTTTGTATTTCGTTTTTAGCTATTTTATGTTCTAATAAATAAAGTCGTTTCGCGTTTATCGTTCGCCGTACGTTATGCGGTGTGCCCCTCGGTCGGTTGGGCGGGAGGTGGTTGCATTATTTGCAGGGTTCCGCGCGCTAACAAGCACGTTGCTTGGTGTTGCTGGGCCACTTGAATGTACTGTCCCGTTAGTACATCAACGTCCAAATATAATAAAAATTAAAATGTTAAAGCTTTGATAATAATGATGTTCATGATGTGCAGAGTGCTCATAATGTGGTAAAGGTGCAACTCACAGAGTGAGCCAGAGGGAAGGGGCAGCTAGAAAGAGAGGCAGCAAAAATAAATGAATAAAAAGTGAAGCGAAAAGAAAGGAAAATCTGCTTTGGTATTCCCAGGCCGTCAGCACTTCGACACACAATCCACGTAATTTGCATAATTTTCAATAAAAAGCTCGAGAAAAAGTACATGTAGTGGGTGATGTAGGCCAGGGGTTATGCCAGAGCACTTTTCAGTAAATCTATGCAACGATTTCACTAACTTACGCAGTAGAGGAATCTCTCAAAAGTGATATTAAAACAATGGAATAAAAATAAGAAGGCAAAGAAAATAAAGGAAATGTAGAAAATGTAAGGAAAAGCATTGCAATCCTCCTGCATTAATTCTGATTACTCTAATAGCAAAACATTGTCTACTTTGGCTCAGCTAATAGCCGCTTAGCAGAGCTAAGATAAGCGCAGGGAACTTGGCAACAGCTGTTAACAAATTGTGGGTTAATTGTTGTGCTGATCCCTCGCTGTCCCCCCCAACTTCCTATCTCTATCTCTATCTCTATCCTACATTATAAAGTTTAAATTTTTAAATCTGTTCTACTTTGTCAACTTTTTTACAGAATTTAAAGTTTACTTAAAATTATAGCAGTTGATTATTGTTTAAGAACTTTACTTTAGTTTCTAAGTAGTGACTCGTTTACCAATTTATAGCGTAGTTTGGCAGAAAGTTTAAGCACAATTTCATGGTCGTTGACTCAAAAGTTGGCAGACATGAACAAACTCTGGTTTAAGCCAAAGTCAATAAACGATTCAAGTGCACAGATTGTGCACTCTGTTGGCATGAGAGACAAGAACAAGGAGAATTAATTAAAGCTAAATTGGAATTAGATGTGGAAGCTGCAGATGAAGTTAGTGTCATTACATTATTCATTAGTTTTATTGAGTTTGGTCGTCTGCAATTTGCATTCAAATGCAGCAATTTAATATTGCTCGTCTAATTAAGCAGAGTCAGTGGAGTGTAAGCTGGCAGTAACTGAGTAATAACAAAGGAAGAACACAGTTGAGTCCCCAAAAGGGTGTGCACGACGACAACACACTCAGTCCACTCTACGTTTCACCAACCTTTGTTATGCTTCTATTAATTATGACGTCTAAAACACAACTGATATTGAAAATTCAGCTCAAAAGCAGACAAAAGGCGATTCTTTGCTGTACTTGTCCTTGAGCTTAACTGCGTAGGATGTGTCAAATAAATGCGAGTAATAGAATGTGGATGAACAACCTTTAATTTGCATAAATTAAAACGTAATAAATGAACGATAAATGAATTGGCATTTGCCACGACACAATCAACTGCGAACTTGGCTATAAAGGAGCGTTTTGTGCCAGCTGTTTGTTCCCTGGTTCAGTCTGGAGATTTGTGTTGCGAAACCAATTAAATAGACCACCTTACTTTATTATTATTTTATTATATTGCTTTTGACGAACTGCCTTCCCTCATGACACAACACAATTCAGTTTATTGTGTGCAACATTTTAAACTTAATTACAAAGGGCTTTTGGCTTACAACGCTGTGTTCCAATCAATAATCAAATTATATAAAGCTTTACTTAAGCTGATTATTACACTTGATTAGGAGCCAACACAACTAATAATAAATCATGCTGTCTGCACTCTTTTTTTTGAACTGAGTTGAAACTAAATTCTTGGCTTAAATTGTAAATAATTAAAGCACTTTTAAGGTAATAAACGAGCCAATTAAGGTAATGCTGTGTACAATACCGATCAACCACAAAGCCAAACAATACGTTTGAATGAACTGCAAACAATCCTTTGACATTTTTTAGCTGACAAGCGTATAAAAAAGGGGCTGGGTTTTTGTTGACTCCTGTAATTTTTGATGAATGTGTGTTGGATTTGGTCAGCTCCAAAACACATACAAAAAATGCTATGACATATATATTTTCGGAGCACGTTTAATGATTCGTGTCAAGATGTTCGCCACTGTGACGCCGTATATAATAAAGACGGACTTCCTGTGATTTATGCGCAGACTAGCACACTCCCTACCCTCCCTCTCCCTACAGTTCGCTATCCCCCACTGTCTCTATCCCACTCTGCTCTATAATTTCCCTGTCTGTCTATTGGTCTACCTCTGTCTGTTTGTTTGGTGTCATTTGTCAAAAGAAGCAAACAGCAGGTTGCACCTCTTTTTGTGGTCAACTCAATGGCTACACACCCGTGTTTCCGCTTGTACATATATTGACATACTCCTGGGAAACAACTTGTTTATACAACGTTATGATAAACATGTCCCGACTGTGTTGTACAAACATGTCATGTCCTTTTGTACCACGCAAAACTTTGGCCCGCGTATTTTGTATGGTGAAAGGGAAAACAAATCGCCAATCGCAAATAAAATTGCTTTTATCAGCCGGTTTTTTCCATCATTTCACCTGAGATTCCATACACTGAACTGCTCACACTGTATTTTATTGTATATATTATGTGTACACACATAAACTTTTTAACCATTCAAGAATTTGCTTATTAACTTTCTGCAAAAGGTCACGCATAATTCGTTTCCCTACATCCTATGTGCCCACTCAAAGAATGTCCAACGAGTCTGTTATTGAATCCAAAAGTTGATAAAGTTTCTGTGGATTTTCATGGCAACACAACTATCAAAGGCAAACTCAACAGGGTTAATGCTAAATCTTCTTGTCGATTTTGTATTGTCTGCCTGAAAGTTGTCCAAGTAAAGCTTGACCCAAGTCCTTGATGCAGCTAGAGTTGGTTTTGTGGAAAATATTTATCTTGTGGGAGAGAGAGAGAGAGAGAAAAACAATTTTCCGTTTGCTTTCATTCAAATGAGCACAAATGAGTGCTCTCGACATACAGTTACCTCTGGCTGCCAATTCTTGGAATTTTAATTTTAAAGTAATTACACAAACTATAGCATACTTTTAGGTGTGTAGTGCTTATATTCAGACAATTTAACTAAACAAGAACGTGTTGGAATAGAAAAGCTGTAAAGGCACTTTTGGTGAAATTCTAGCCGGTTTCTCTAGAATTTCTACTGCTAAAAATTGTGAATAAAATGGCTCAACATTTATCAATTTATTTATATCCGATTTCAGCATGAAATTTAAAATTAAAATCAACATAGATTTTAATGTGTATGTAAAAATGTATATGACTGCACATATGTCAACATATTTATTAAACGCTCGACGAACTGAACTCAGCTTTTTGTTGACAATTGAATAAAATCCGACGCTGATCCTTGACCCTGAGACACAAGACACAAGAAAGGCAGGAAGACAGGCAGCCAGCTGCTTTAGTCTTGAACATATCGTAATGGTGGTTTGGTTGAATATAATGTGATTATGCTAATATAATGTCAGAGCTTAAACACTGACAATGATGAGCGTGATTATGATGACATGGCAATGACAATGTACTCGGGCTAAAAACCAAAAAAAAAGCGAGCGAGGAGCTACTTAAATTGAGACGGCGGCTGTGACACTGCGAGTCTGTGTAAGCTCTGTGTGCTGTGTGTTAAGTATTCACGCCTTGAACTGCGTATAATTGTTATGCTTTTTTTTGATAGACATCTTGTCGATGATATGGCTGATATCGTAAAGCTGAATGTGTCTAACAATCTGCTGACTTTGCGCCGTTAATAGCACTGCCTTAGTTTGGCAGTTATTTTTTTTTCTTCGTTTCTATGTCATATCATTGGGCATGGGTTAAAGGTCACCATGGAGATGCATGCCATTCTAGAGCTCAGCCATTTGATTTGTGCGCCCGAATAGACAATATTTTGTATGTCTTACGAATCAAATACCGGAAAAAAGTAAACTCTTTCCATAGATACATAAAATGTTGCTGCCGTTGCTGCTGCTGATACAACAAGGCTTAAATGATATAAAATTCAATGAACCGTGCAAAAGTACACACACAGACAGACAGACACAGACACACACAACCCACTTACACTTACCCACACATACACAGCTACACCCCCTACATCATGTGTGGCAACCTCAACATCTTTGTCTTATGCTGTGGTTCAGTCAGCCCACAGCAAGTAAAAAGAATTTCTTTCTATCGGTATTTGTTTTAACGGGTGGCAACTTTTCCATTAGCAAAGTTAATGCATCCAAAAGCCAGTTCTAAGTCGGCAAAATCACGAATGCTTTGTATTAACTAAAGAACTCGCAAATCTCTCACACTAACCGTGCATCTATTAATGGCCATTTGTGGAGACAACTTTTTCCATTCTCCTGATTGACTTTGCCCAAAAAAAAAAGAAATTCGCTAGCCTACTTCTTGGGGCGCTTTAAGCTTGCGTGTTTCATAGTTAACTTAGTTTTTTTTTTTATTTCTTTTGCTTGATGAAGGTTCATTGGGCTTTGTATTGCTGAGCAGCAGATGTAGACTATTGGAATTACAGACACATTGGGTCAAAGTCTCTTAAGCTTGACTTTATTTCGATTTAAAATTTGCTAAACACACAGAAATTAATTAAAATAATCAAATGTTAACGAGCCCACATTTATAGGCTTTCAGGCTGTATGCTGTCTATATTTATTTTATATATGTAAGTCAATAGGGTTTTATTTGCTGTGTAGAATATATTTTATAAAGTAAATATTAATCAAAATATTTTAGAATTTATTGCTTTGTGAATTGCGTGTATATCCATAAATGAACAGCATTTAATTGGTCAATAAAGGCAATTGAACTTGAAATTTGTAATTAAACGACATTCGACAAATGACAGTGGCGTTAATTAAAATATATACTCGTAATTTATTGCGTGTTTTGTTGTTTAACCAATTGATAAATGAATATCAGACAGCGATTTCTCATGTGCTCTTTAACGGTGCTGCTCGTTATTTTGTTATCTTTATAAATATCTTCATTTGGTTTAACTTTTGTTTTCTCACCCGCTCTTTCTCTCACTCGCTCTCTCTCGCTCTCTTTTTAGCTGTTCTTGCTGGCGCCAACAATTTGCATAATTAAAACCGTCGTTCAGATAGTGAAATGAGATAACGAGCTACAGGTAAGTCAGTCTATTTATAATGGGGCGATTTGATATTTGCAATGCAAATAACCATTTTTTATTTAACTTTTTTAATGTTGTTGTTATTGTACCGTGGAGCTGTTAACAAATTAATACGCCCGGCGCATGTGACAGTTGTGTGGGCTGGGTTAAGGTGTTTTCTTCAAATATCTAGTTTAATTTGAGAATTTTAAATGCTATTATCAGGTTTAACACACTAATTAAAGTTATAAATAGAAGGCATTAAATAGACATTTAGTTTTTCTGTAATTATCTGCTACTCATTAAACTTGAAACTGTTTTTTTAAAGACTAGAACTTATTTAGTTCTTGTCTTAAGTTACAGGGTGCCTTCCCGTCGAGCATGCTTAACTCAAACGTGATTTGTTTACTTTGGTGTTGTGTCGGAATGCCATTGGGAATTTTTGGGGAATTTCTAAGTGTTTCAAGTTGTTTGAGTTATGCAAAAGCCGCCAACAAACAAATGACAGCATGTGGGAGATCTATAAATATGTCATAAAACTAAAACCTATTGTCATATACATAAACTGTCAAAGTAGATTGCTAAAGTGATAGATAGTAAAGTGATAGATATACTACACTAAAATTAATTACTTTCTTGAAACGTGCATGTTGTAAACAAAACAATTAAGTGTAACGCCTTTAATTGTTAATTAAGAAAGTAGTTGCTGCTGCTAGACAGTTGTGGCTTTTACCTAATGGATTTGCTTATTTTATTCTATAGCAAATTTAACATTAAAGTCACTAGGACATAAGTTTTGTGTAAGAAATTCATTTAAATCACTTGAATATTCCTTTTATCCGTTTTAAACGTTTCCAAGAAAATTCTACTTTTGTTGATTATTCAAAAATGATGTGAAAATCAGTGTAAAACTTAGTTGACAATTGTCTGTTTTTCTTTTTAACCACAAAACTCTTTCAACTGTTAACAGTTTTTCAACACAACTCGACTTGTTGCCTTTTGTTTGTATTTGCCAGTCTCTTTTGCAGTTCTTTGACTGTTTTTCCATGAGTACCTGATGAGATAATACCGTAAAGCTATTACGGACTTGCACACACACACACACACATACACACATATTTACACACGTGTGTGCTAGTCTTCGCAAACATAATTCATAGCTCATAAATTCAATATGAACAACTCATGTTAAGCCCAAAAGCGTTTTATTGCAGCACACAATAAATGCATGAAAAACGGGCTGCATTGTGGGTGCGAGGGGCGTGACAGGGAGTGCAATATTCGCACAGATAGCCAATAAAGTGAAATTGTGAGAATTTAGCATGTTGTGAGTGCATTCTGAATAACAACAGTTACTCTATTTGTTTCAAATTTCAAGTAGTCAAAAAGTTTCTAGCTGGAAAATTTGATAAATTTTTGAGTGCTTTCCAGAACGTATCGAAAAACGTTACTATTACCATGGCTATGAAGTTCTGTTTAGACCGCGTACTCTAAATAAGAGTAGAGAGGTCGATAAAGTTTGAAAGAGGCGTGGCCGACCACAGAAAGTATATATTTTCTTGATCAGCGTCAACAGGCGAGTCGATATATTGATGTCCGTCTGTATGAACACTTAGATCTCAGAAACTTTAAGAGCTAGAGCCACCAAAGTTGGAATCAAATTCCGTCTACAAGTTACCATCAGTTTATTTCAAATTGTTACGTTGCCTTCTACCGCCCCTGAAAATTTAGATAACTATTTTCATAACACCATAACCTGGAAACGACTAGAGACATCGAGACCAAATTCACACATAATGAGTCTGGTACCATTCACCATTCCGCCCCCAGTGTGTTCCGTATCTGACAACTATACCTCCCATAGGACAAATCGGTTGAAAACAGGATAATCTTATAAAGACATTAAGTATTAGTTGAGCTAAAGCAACAAAACTCACACATAATGTGAATGGTATCATTATAACTACCCTCGCTAAGTTTGATCCGTATCGGACAGCTATAGCCTTTAGCTCCTATATGTCAAATCGCTCGAAAATGATAAAATGTGCTATACATTAAGTACGGGGTCCTTCACAGTCGACTGTAGTCTAACTTTCCTGTTTTGATTTACAAAAAAGTTATTCAAGTAGGTCTAACCAAACTCAGTTTACTTTATTATAAAATAGTTGAGTTTATAAATGAATAAAAAAATTTCAAGAGTTTCATTCAATTCAATTTGATAAATAATCCTGAAATACTATCGAATAATTTAATTTTATTTAATTATGTTTTATTTAAGGAAAGAATAATCAAAACTCTTTAAAAAGTGTAGAAAGCAACAGCAAATTTCTTGCTTGTTTGAAACATTTCAAAAGGGCCGACAATTACTGAAATTATAAATTCATAATTTATGTTAAACGCTAATAGAATTGGGATATTCCCATAATCGGAGTATAACATTTTAATATGCATTAACACACATTCCATTCCAGCTTA
Organism: Drosophila acutilabella; assembly: GCA_035046005.1. Taxonomy (NCBI): domain Eukaryota; kingdom Metazoa; phylum Arthropoda; class Insecta; order Diptera; family Drosophilidae; genus Drosophila; species Drosophila acutilabella. Next base: position 3,763,081 of record JAWNOK010000024.1, on the reverse strand, counting down.
ACGTGTTTGCCATTTCTTTGTGGAACAAGTTGCGTTATGGAATATCCACAAAAGAAATTGAGAACAGGACTGAAAGCCCTATTAAATAATTCCCGTTTAATTGAGTTGCATTATAAAGTAATTTGAAAATTCATAAATTAATTCACCTGGATTAAATATATTGACTTTTTTGTGGCTTTTAGCTATCGAGTGTTTAATTAACATTAGCGCTAATTGAGCCAAGTGTGAGTGCCGCATTAAATGCTAACTAAGCATTCACAATCGGCTTAAATAAATAAACAAGTATATAATTTTTTAATTACATTTCATATATATTTATTTTTAAATTAATAACATTGAGCATTGGTCATAAAACAGCACATTTGTTGGTCAAAAGGATTAGGGATGTCGGCATGTAATCCAAACATTTCTGGTTTAGAAATGAGGCACAAAAGTGTTGGGATCGATAACAGAGGCCACCTCCCAGGGATGGACAACAGAGGGTCCAGGATAACGATTGTAGGCAGCTGTGGGCAGATGTCAATTAGGCTTAAACTGATATCGTAAAAACTTGGTTGGTTAACTTACCAATAATCTTGCTGATGGCGGTCTTGGCATCCAGAATTTGTTCAGGTGCTGGGGCAGCATTGACCAGGATCAGGCAGATGGTGGCAATTACCAAAGCGAACACAATGAATTTGGCCATTTTGTATCTAGTGTTTGTTATTTTTTGGTGCTATTGTGGTTTTGCTGAAGTGTGTGCTAAGTCTAATTAAAGATGTGCCAGCTGCCGCTATTTATACCACTTGGCTAAGGGAGAAAGATGCTGCCCGATTCAGTTTGGGATGAATGAAAGTCAGAACCGAGCGAATCGTAGAATCGAAGAATCGTCGGGAATTAAACACTTCGTATCGAATAGCTAAAAACCGCTGGTCACAGCTGTTTTTCGAATCAAATTTCTTGTTTTTTGTTTGTCGCAACAATTAATTTTTATGCAGAGGCTGCGAAATGCTTTGATATATAATCCACAGTCCCCCCTTTTGGGCCGGGCCAACAAAACAAAAGCAGAACGGAATCGAATAAAAAACAAGTTTCGCTAAAGAACAAACGGTTAAGTTTGTCGCCGGGAATTCCAATAGCATAGAAAGTAAACAAATATCGCGACGATTAAATTAATAAATATATATTAATATTTCTTCGCTGCTTTTTTCTCTTAATTTTATTTTATAATTTAAATTTATATGCATTTGCAATTATGTTATCGCAGGCGTTTGTTAGTGTCTTTTCTTGAGCTATTTTTTGCATAAGAATGCCATAAATTGAGGGTTGTGTGTGTTCCCTACTTTTGGCAGTTCATTGTACGGTCTTTCTTTGCTTTGTTTTGTTTTGTTCTGGATTTTTGTGGCTTGGGCTTTTCCCTCCCATCACAATTTTTTTTTTGCGGTATTGGAATATTTTTTGTTGCTTTGTTGTTTTTTTTTTTATTGACATCCGGCGCCGCGTGCGAGATCAAAGGCCAATAATTTTGGATATGGCAAATTTGTCGCCTTTGTTGCTCGATTCTAATTTATAAACAAACTGGTTGGTAAGAAATTTCTTGTCCAAAGAAAGTAAAATCTTTAAAAATATTGTGCTGCATGAATTCGCTTCATAAATTTTGAATTAATTCTTACGGCTGTTTGTCTGAAATCAATTTGGCGATTAACCGCAAGACATTGAAAGCTTCTGTAACGTTGATTGACTGCCAAATACCCATACTACGTCAGAGTTTCTAAAGTAAATACCCAAACTGATGGCTGATGAACCATTTTACCCGCTCAATCACTGTGAATAACAACAAATGTATATACCCCACGCATGTTGAAAGGATACTCGCATTATATTAAAATGTACAAATCTTTTGCGTGGTTGCTTTTAAGCGTTCTTGAAGGCGGTAACAGCTGGAAGACGACAAGCTTGAAACTTTGTGAGTGTAGGGATATAAGTGTTATTTTGGCATAAGCATAAGTTTGATTGGAATTCGCGTTTGGGCCATGTTTGTCAACTCCCAGCTCTGCTCAACAATTTATGTTCAATATAATGCGCGTTACGCTAATGCAGACACGTGACGTCTTAACATAATTTTCCGCATTCTAATGATTGAGACAAATGTGCTACAGACGACACAAATATGAGTTGGGTTTGACAGCTAAGAATCTTCTTTTGCTTTTGCTTTTGCTTCTGCTTTTTTGCAACAAATGAAATCTCTTTTATGCCAGGAACTTGCTCAGTTCGTTGTACTTGTTGCTGTTCACATGGGAATTGAGTTGCTGTCTGGCATATGGTCCAATGGTTTATGAATTGTTAATCAAGTATACGCCTAATGAGACAGCCATGGTATGAAATAAAGCTGCTTATCGCAATGTTTATTAGTCGCCAGTTATGCAATCAGTATCACTTCTGCTATCCCCTAAACACACACGGGGCATACTTCAGAGTCACTGTTCATAATAAACAGCAGCGACTACGGGACTTGCTACCAGATACAACTGTGTACTGAGTTGGGCGTAGGTCGTTCGAAAAGTGCTTTTAATACGCAGCTCTTTTTCGTTGAACTTGAACTTCTCTAAGATATAAATTTGAGGAAAAATTACATGGAATTTGTAGCTGATTTTGGCATTTAAAGTGAGAGTATTGAAACAACTCTTAAAGTAACCCTCGCAGTGCTAAGATAATTTGTGTTGGGTGCAAATTTAGTCAACGCACAAAATATTTCCGCTCCGGGTGTTATAAAACAACAACAACAACAACAGGCACACACTCGCACACACACGTCGGGATTTTAGCTCAAACGAAAGCAACAAAGGTTAGGGTGGAAGTCACAAAGAGTCGGGGAACGCATGAACATATTACCCGAGGGCTTTTTCAAATTATACGCTAATAAAATATTGCTTTGCGTATAAAATGTAAAATCCACAAGGAGGACGCGGCGTATGCATCAAAATGCTTAACCACATAAAGGATCATGTGTGAAGTCGAGTAATTTCCAAAATGTGAATAAAGCTGTGTGTATTTAATGTACACAATTTCATTGTTGTGGGCTACATGTCTTTTCTTCAGATGATTGATGTGGCATTAATTAGCATTATCCATACCAAGTACCAAAGACCAGATGATGCTGCGCATTTACCAAAACTGTTGACATTTGCATGTTGCTACCACATGCAAATTTAATTATGGCAAACCAATGGCATAAAAAACGTAAGCAATCGCCATTAATTTCACCTAGTTTTGGGTGGTACGTGTTGAAGTTGTTATCATTCAATTGCACATTAATATTTCATGACAATGTGATTAATTGTACTTCAGCAGAACTCTCGCTCTACTTACTACTAAACTGCCAATAGGGTATACCCACACACAAAACAGCCAAACACAAGTGGGATAAGTGCCAATTAAATAGGTATGTGGGTGCAGGGTATGCTGTCACTGGATAACTCAGTTACTCTACATTCGAATGAACTGTCTGTGAATATTAATTTGTTATGTCTACTTCGCGCTTGAGTGAGCGAATAAGACTGTTTAATAAATAAATCATGAATAAATGAATTCTGCAAATATTTACTACTATGAATATGAAATGTTGCATACTTTTAGGCATCGCATCTTAAAATAGACTGCGCGCCATGTGTTGTGGGAGTGGCTTGCCACCTACACTTCCGATTACTTTGTAAGGCTGCTTAAGTGAAAATTAGCCAGATTCCGCTTGAGATTTGATTTAATATCTGGTTGCCATTGTCAACTGTTGCTCTGCACTCTGCACTCACTTATTGATTAGTAATTCGTTTAGTTTCCAGGTACAGACACTTGGGAAGCCAAATGTTGTCATAATTCAAGTTCATCAAACATTAAAAGTCTGTTTAGCGGCATTGTTAGCACACGTACTTACTTTTGCGCGTTTCAGAACTTACTTGGTCCAACAATTTTGAATTTATTTCTTATGCAAAAAATAAAGCATAAGGAACGTGTCACTGACATTACCAGTCTCTGACATTTACAATGATCATGATAACGCGTTACGAGCACTTTGAGAACGTGAATTTTCGCTTTACCAAGATAAAGTACAACATTTCTGCTGCTTATGGGTCTTGTACAAAATTTGAATACTTAATGCGATGCTAATTTAAAGAGAAACATGAAACGAGCGTATAATCTGCATATGCTTTTAAATTTTTCCAACACGTTGAATAAACGCATACATTATTGCAAGGTTTTTGTATGGATTTTTACAATAAATCGAATCACTGGTAAAATATAATGCAAACATGGTTCGACTCGTATTACACAGCAAAGAAATTTAATGAAGAATTTTGGCAATAATAGTTTTTGTTCAAAATACTGTGGCATCCCAAACATGTTTCTCATTCTCTTCCTTTGTCTCGTGTGTTGTACAAAAAGTTGTGATGTAATAAATAATTGAAAACACAATGCAGGCTTATAAATATTGGTTTACTCAGGTATGTGTTTGACTAGTTGTTATTTTCTATCCTTAAACTAAACAAGAAACTATGTCCTAGTTACAAGTTATTTGTTATGTACGCCTAGAAGGGTTGAGAGAGCTGCAACAGCGTTTACGGAAACAACTAGTCCTAAAGCCCTAGACTGGTAACATATGCTCTTGTTTGTCTTATTGATGGTTGGAGAAATGGATGCTTGGATGGTTTGATGCCGCTTCTAACTCATGCATAATTAATCATTTTGTGACGCTGAAGTCTGCCTGGGGAATCGGAGAATGCTCTTGTCAGTTGACATGGTCGCGCTTATTTCTTTCCTTCTTTTTTTTTTTTTTTATCATTTTCAGAGCAAACGTAACGCTATATTTATCTTGTTACTTACACGGTCTTTTGCAATCGTCGTTAGATATCGTCATAAACGTTGCTGTCCTTCCTTACCCACACAAATCTCAGATACGCCATCTTCCAGTGCGTTGACGTTGCTAATGTCAAGTTGACGCTATGCACGTTTTGCTGCTATAATTGTTGACGTAAATCACAAAACCCAAAAAAAAAAAAGAAAAACAACAGCAAAACAAAAGAAAGTAGAAGAATAAATTTGGTAGAGGCAACAAAAAATATATACAAATATATTCTAAAAGAGTGGCGGGGACCTGTTAACACAAATGGCCTCTGAATGGGTCCTGAATGTTGAATGTGCCAACTTTCGCATTGTTCAACAACACAGTAGCAAACATTTTTCTTGGCAGCACTTTAGCCGTGATTCCATATAATTGAAATGAATACCACTACCACGACCACGACTACGTCTAGGGTGTAATGTAGGCATTTTATTTTTGGTTTGTGCACTAGACGATGAATGGGCCACTTTATTGACGGCGGTTTTATTCTCTTATTGTAAAATCGCACCGGCATTGCTGGGAATTTTGATTTTAATGTAAAATGTAACCTCTATTTATGTACGCGTTTTGCATTAAAAGCTGTAAAGTAAAGTTAAGTGTTTTTTTTTTTTTTGGGCTTACTATTGAATTCGTTTTAATTGTCGGTTTTCAATTTCAATGGCACAAACATTCTCACACAAAAGAATAAAATTCTATTAAAAATATATTTAACACGTACTTCCCGCACTTAAAAAGATAAACTTAAACTTTTTACAACACAACAATTAATAAAAATAGAAACATTTTAATAATTGAACGCAATTCGTTTATTTCGTTTCAAATCTTGCTTCGTTGGCGCGCAATAATTGCAATCGACTTATCGATATTATTTGACATGCGCAATAGTATCGATGCTGTCCAACAGCTGTCCGCTGCGTGTATGTACTCATACAATATGGCGTTATTGTGTTAAAATGTATGAATTGTTGGGCATTTCGCTGAAAAAAGTGTGAAAAACTACAATAGGAGACAAAACTAATGGTTTTCTCATAGTGCGGTGCATAAAAAAACAAAGATTCTATAATAGAGTGCAAAGTTTAAGTGCCGCGAGAGAGAGAATCACATATTTTCGTATTTGCATTGCTTGGGCCGGCGTTAGTCTTGAGGCGCCAAAAATCGCAAAACAAAACATAAAATGGAAGAAGAAATAACGCCTGCGGCTGCGACAAATGGAGTGGCAAGCAATTTTGAAGAGGGTAGTGTGGTGGTGACGGCGACGCCCGCGGCGGTTACAGCGTCGGGAGCGCCGACATCGGAGGTGGCTGCTGTGTGGGCGTCAAACAACGAAGCGGTGGAACGGGCAAGCGAGAGAGAAGAGGAAGCAGTAGCAGCAGCAGTTGCTACCGATGCTGTTAACATGAATGAGGTTCGATGCGAGAGGATGTTAGATAATACACAGAAGTAAACATACTTGACATTTTCCAGGGTAACACTGCGCCGAATACCCAACAGGGGGTGGAGTCTGTGTCGGCGACTGGAACGGTAGAGGCAGGGGCAGCAGCAGACGCAGTGGAAGAGGAGGGGGATGAGGAGGAAATGGGCGAAGCTGAATACCTTGAGGATGAAATGCCTGATGATGACGGCGAGAATGAAAAGGACTCACCCGCTGTAAGCGAAGAAGTGGCAGATAAAAGCAACGATAACAATGCGCAGGCCGAAAAAGCAGCAAAAGCAGCAACCACCGAATCGGATGTGGACAAAGAAATGGCTGATAATGAAGATGTGGTCGAGGAGGAGGTCGAGGAGGAGCAAGAAGAGGAGGTCGAAGAAGAAGAAGAAGACGATGAAGAAGGTGAACTCATCACCGGTGATGATGCAGTGGAACAGCATAAAACATCTGGAGACCCGTCCACGGATCAAGCTGATGTCGGCGTCCGCTCTGGTGCTCAAAAGCAAGAGGAGCCAGTGGACGAGAACCAGTGTCGTGTCTGCACGAGCAAGGAAAATTTAGTCAGTCTATTTACGAAAAACAGCGATGCCACAACTCCGGCAGACTTGCTGCTCTTGATTTGCCCCAATGTATCCATAGCACCCAAGGACTTTATGCCCCAGTTCATTTGCAACAGCTGCCAGCAAAGTCTCACAATTGCCATACAGCTGAGGAAGCAGCTGGAAACCACCGAAGCCGATTTACGCAAGCGTCTGTCGCGTAGCAAAAACAAAGTGCGACGACCACGAGGCTATGTGGTTATTGATGCACCCGTCTCCGACTCTGCTAGCGATGATGATGAGGAGGAGCTGAACGATGAAGAGTTCAAGGTATCGGATGTAGCTGGCTCTACAAGCCCAGACAGCGACTCTGCCGACTCCGACATCAGTGAGAAACGCAAGCCAGGACGGCGACGAGGTCGCAAGAAGAAGCGCACGTCGGGCTCTGAGGATGAGTATCCTCATAAAAAGAGGAGCCTGCAGACACCACCCGCCGCCGCTGCGCAGGGACCCTTTGAGTGCGACCAATGCGATCTGAGCTTTCCACGCAAACAATCCTACATCATGCATCGCAAAACACACGAGTCTCGCTACGAATACCACTGTCAGATCTGCAACAAGAAGTTCAAGGTACGCGGAGCTTTCAAGACGCACATGGAACGCCACGAGTCAGAACGTGCCCAGTTCCGTTGTGAACTCTGCTCAAAGGTATTCAGGCTGCGTGCCGAACTTAAGCAGCATATGGCTGTGCGCCATGACGAGCACGGTGTCATCTATGAGTGCAAACGCTGTCAGCGCACGTTCCTAACCCAGCAGCGTTTGCAGCGACATCAGGCCACCAGTTGCATTCGACACTCGGAACAGAAAGTACGACGCCAGACCAACGAAAGCTATCCCAGTCAGGGCAGGGATCTATTTAAATCTGTAGCACCGCCAACCACAACCTATTGGAGCGACAGCTTCTCGGACTAAACTTCGCTACTCTACCCATCTCCAATTTGCGACTTTTTTCAAATTGAGTTTACAATTTCTGTACTAACTAAACTAAGCTTAAATATACATACTATGTGTGCAATCTTGTGCAAAATTATAAATACTTTGGAATTGCCTAAGGACAAAGGAATACTTTACACAGAATTTATGCTTTCAGTTTTATTTGAATAGAAGTCGGGGTACGTCAGGGAACGTCAGGAACTGCTGCAATCAAAGCAGTTGCATCAAATTGTGGCATTTAAGCTGGAAATACTTGTAAAAACTGCTAGCAAATGCTACTAAGTGTCCCACTCGACTATATTGCAGCAATATAATAACAATAATTTTCTTGTATAATGTGCGTAATCACAATGTTAAGTTAATGTCTGTTGCCCGCTTTTCTCAAACTTTCCCTTGAGGGTCGACGAGTGTTTAAGAACTACGGATTATGTGCTTCAAGTTGCTGCAAAATTTGTGGCAAAACGAAAACTAAAGTGGTTGAGTTGCAAGTCATGTCGGTTCTGTGGCATGCAACAAAAAACACAAAAACAAAAAAAATAAAAGATAAGTTGAGTTTCACTGACTAAAGTTAGGGATTTGTTTAAATGCAGAAGAGAACTTTTAGTACAATTTTATTTACAAAATCAGTTGTATGGGAAACTGGGTAAATTTTCGCAGTCAGTCGAGTTTTGAGTTTGAGTTACTGGAAAAGTTGTTGACTGTTTTTGTTTTTGTTGCTGTTGTTGACTGTTCTTGTTGTTGACTTCCTTTTAGCCGCTACAGTTGTTCCAGCTGCTGTTGATGCTGCATCTGTCGCTTAGAAATGATGAATTGAATGGTAGGTGGGCAGGTGGTAAGACAGCGAAGACACTGGATGATGAGTGTAAATAGGGGCGTGTGCAATGAGCGGTGCATGTGAAATTATTGGAGCATGGTGGACAACAGTTGGTGCGGCCACATAATGTGAGTGGGTTATCAATGGGGCATGGTGATAGCCCAGTCCAAGCGACAGTCCACGTTTGGCCTTCACCGATGCCTGTTCCTCGGCAACGGGTGCGGCCATGATGCAGGCAACACTGGCAATAAGCACAATTAACTACAGTAGTCGCATTTCCCGTTTAGAGCAGTACCAGGAATTTTTCCATAACCATTTTCATTTACAGCAAATAGACAAAGAACATGAAAGAAAAATTACAAAAAGGTTTTCTGTAAAATTAGATTTGACGTATTTTGTTAACGACTCGACAACTTAAACTAAAAAAAAAGATAAGCAATTTTTCACAGCGCTGACAAATGGGGTGAAAACAAAGTTATCATTAATCTTCTGTGCAAATTTCTCTACTCTATTTAAACGGCTTCGTTCAAAGAATTTTAAATATTTGTCTAGCTGTGCTTCAGTTAAATTAATTTATTTATTTGTGATTTGTATGTTTTCTAAAGAATGTTTTGTATAGCACTATTTTAGTTTGGTTGTGGTTTTATCTATTTTCCTTTACTTTTACATGTCAATTAAAATAAAATTCTCTGGAATAACCAACAAAAAAGTTTCAGTTTACCAAATTCAACTGTGGTTCTGGTTAGCGAAGCCAAAATGATGTTGAAAATGTTGTTTTATTAACTGCAACTTTTTTAGCTGGTATTATTCAAAAAGTTAGTTTCCAGTAAGTAGATAAATTTAATCAGTTTATTTTGATTGCAAAGCCGTTGAGTTAAATAAAAACTTCTGAACTACAGCGAAAGTTCAACTTACCGCGAATTTCATAATGATTGAAGTTTATTTATTAGTTATTTAAATTGGTATAAATTTGAGTTTTATTTTGCACTTCACTGCACCGTGTCTAATTTTCAACTAACTTTATTAGCGGACACAATCAGTTTATTTATACCATTTATTTGTAGCGCGTAAACCTCGGAAAACTCACTCAAAACTAAGTCAAACGCACTCATTAGGAAAAAAGTATTTAGGCAGTTTACAAAAAGAAAAACTAAATTGGCATCTAGAAACTTGACTGTAATGTACAAGTCTAAGCCTACATTAAGTCCAAAACAAGTTGTGGCCAGGTGTGTGTGTCAACATTGTGTGTGTGGTGTGCAGTTATGTTTCAGCTGTCAATAGCATAAACAGCAATTTTTTGTCTAGATTCAAAATATGCGTAAGTACAACACAATTCACTCACTTTGAGTGTCAACTGAGGCCGCAACTCAACGAGAATTGTATAAATTAATTGAAATGGATATGGATCATGTTTGGCAGTGAATTAACATTGTAAAATCATAATGTAATCAGTGAAATGTTTCATGAATACATAATTAATATAGCTGTAATTGCAGGTAACAGATGGGTCAAATTTCATTGTGAAATGCTGCGGTTTTAAAGCAAAGTTACGGTTGGTTTGCGTACATAGTACAAAGGTTCTCTTTAAACCTGGCCTTATTCCTTGTGCTTTGATGTTTGTAGTTTATCTTCGCATGAACTTTAATTTAATTAAAATTTTACCTCAAGTGTAAAAGAGCATGGAATTTTTGTTATTCAAATATAATTCTTTGTGCTTTTTCAATCAACAATATCTAATTCTTTAAGCCAAGTCTTTTCTGGAATTTGTATCCTTCTGCTGAGCTGTAAAATGTTATTAAAAATAGATTTTTACACAGTTTGCTTTTGTAAACCAATTTAAATAGAAGTCAGGCGTAAGAAAACCTTTAAATTAAAATTTTACCTCAGCTGTACATAAATAAAAATATTTTTGTTAGTTTTGCTGTTGTTTATTATTTATTTAAAAATTGATTACTATGTTATTTGTGAGTCAACAATATCTGTTTCTTTAGGCCAAAGCAGCCTAGCCATTTGTATGTTTAGCTTAGCCAGCTTTAAATCTGATAAAAGATACAATTTTTGCGCTTTAAGATAAATTTAAAGCCAAGTCAAACATGATAAATTTGTCTAATAAATTGTATTTGAATGCTTTCATTTGCTTACCTATTTGTACAACAGATGTTTAACAAATTGTTGCTGCCGTTTTGTTTGACTTGGACATAAACAAATTGAATTTGTTTGTTCGCTGATGGAAAGATTTTGCATTGTCCTCTGCAACGGGACTTTAATGAATTATTATACTTAATTGTCGTAAGTTTTAGTTTGACAGATTAAATACATTTGATTGTTATTACATTTTTCATGTGCAGTTAGTGCTCGGCAGAATCGTTAAGTCAATTGACGCAATACGAGAGTATCCCGCAGATACGAGAGTATCTCACAGATACAACTGCGGAATACGCGCTTGGGACTCATGCTCTGGTTATGGTTATGCCTTAGCGTGAAGTGCGGCAATAAAAAGCAAACACACACACACACACACACACTTACACTTTAATACTAAATAACACGTGTGTGTGTGTGTAACGGAACATTAATTAACGGCATAACAGCTAATGGCAGCAAAAAATCCGTATGGCGTTTATCTAAAGTTGTCAGTTGGCGGTACACTGTATGTGTGTGCCACAGAAGGTACGTGTGTGTGTATGTGGGAATGTATCTTTTTTGTGGCTTCTTCTTCAGCCAAATTCCAGCTTGTTTTCCGTTTCCCACCGGAGCTGTACAAGGACATTCAAAAAAATTCTAAAAGAAAAAACTTTGCTTAAAATAAATACGAATTTGTTGAAATAATTGAATAAGTTTTTTGGTGCTCTACTATTATTTAATAAAAAAAAAAACTAATGGGCTAAGGAAACTATGATACGAAAACTCTTTGTTTATTTGTCTTGTCATATTGGGGAAAATTAAAACTTAAACCGACGTCAAATAAAATTTTTGGTAAATTTGATAAATTTGATATTTTCATTAATGAAGCTTAAATTATACCGAATATTCTAGTACTAAAAATTGTTTAATTATTTGAGAGGAATTTCATATTGTTTTATATTTGTTGCTTTTACTATTTTAGTGTAATTAACTGCAATGAAGCTGTAAATTTGGTTGTGTTAAATATAGCATAGTATTATCACAGTAATGAACTTGTTGTATATTGAATTTTGTTAAATGAAAACAAGTATTTTTTTTTGGTATTTTTCCAGAGAAGCCCATATAATCGGGTGTTCGAAATCTTTGATCTTGATTATCTCTGGCAAAACCCAACCGATTTGGAATCAGAATACCATTTTATCGTCATTTATATTAAATCTGCATCAAAATAATGTGCATTTCTTCAATTTAAAATATTGGTTTTTTTTTTGGTATTTTTCCAGAGAAGCCCATATAATCGGGTGTTTGAAATCTTTGATCTTGGTTGTCTCTGCCAAAACCGAATCGATTTGGAATCAGAACACCAGTTAAGTGTGTAATTTTTGAAATGTTATCATGCGTAAAATTTCAGAATTTCGAGTTCTCAGCAAATCCATCAAAATCAAATCATTAACAACTGCCGTCCACACAAATTTTACGTGTAAAGCAGACAAAATTCGCTGCCAGTTGTGTTGCAATTGCCAGCAGACAGTCAGACTGATAGACTGATAGACAGACAGACATACATATAGGCAGATAGATAGATTTGAATTTGAATTGCAATTGCGAAACATGGCCAACAGGATCTGGAACCATTAGCCGAATGCAAACACCTTTGTTGACATGTAGACATTCGGGGCGAGACTTTGATTTGCCAATTCACAAACTTGACTGATTTATGTGTCATACAGGTATAAGCACATATTTATCATCGAAATACGCATTGAAATTGAATGGTATTTATACGCGTGTATATAAAAGATTGTTGTTTGTATCTGTAGCTGTAACTCTCTGGCTGGCCAATTAACTGCTACGCCCAATAACTTACCACATCAACAGGTGTGCTCTCGTTTAAATACCCCACAGCACTGGGTATTCGCAGTTTGTCAAACCGCTTACACACTTGCTTTTGATTAGTGTATTCGGCCAGTCGTGCTCTTTTGCTCCACTTTATTTGCCACATTAAATTTGCCATTAATTATCATTGAATTATGTTGGCCAGTTTAGTCAAGTTGTTGTTGTTGGTATTGACTTTAATATAGTTTGGCTGTTGAAATTTAATTAAAGTTAACTGGCACATAAAATGCACTTTTTACTGGCCATATATGTAAACGGTTGGCTCTGCCAATTTGGAATGTGGCCACAGCTAAAGTAAAGTTAAGAAAATTCCACTTGGAAATGTTTAAATAATTTTTTTATGCTTCGAATTTAAAGCTTAAAAATTAACAAGTTTAAGAAATGTTTTTCTAGCCTTTTCACACCTGATTATGAGCCATTTGTAGCCACAGTCTGAGTTCGAGCCTCTTTTAAGCTTAGTCTGTGTTTGAGCCCGTTTCTTACCTAAGCCTCTGTTGTAGCCCTTTTAAGCCAGAGTCTGAGTTCGAGCCTTTTTAATAACAATATCTCATCGCCTTAAAACTTTTCCATCAACTGGCTATAATGAAAAACAAACAGTTATGACTTATTAAGTGGTTACAAATATTTGTGCTGCCTACCGAAAGGAATTTTCCTTTGTGAATTTGAGTCCTTTACATTTTTGCCACTTACCCAACATTTAATTTAATTCCATTTAATTTTAATTTAATTTCAGCATGGTTTCAATTAAGACGAGCACAATTTAAAGCTGTCATTAATTATGCAGGAGTTAGTCATGTCTGAGTCGCAGTTGCCCTTGAATGAGACACTTCTAAAGGATCTGGAGCTAACGAAGAGTGACATACATGATTTTGTAAAGTTACTCTTTGATTTCCAGAAGAAGAATCAATCGCTGCAGCAGCAACAGCAGCAGCAGGAGTGTCAGGGTTACTGTCAAGGTGATATCTACAAGTGGTTGGGCGCCTATAATGGCATCCATGGTTATGTTTCCCTACTGGTAAGTACTGCTCCCACTACACCTCCTTCTAATCGCTATGAATAATGCACAGTGTTAACCAGGGTTGCCAGGCAGCTCGTTAACAAATGTTTTGACGGCTGCTAATTATCCCAAAAGTCGTAGATGTCACAAGACACAAGTCAAGACATTTCTCAAGCCAGACACTGTGAGGCGGTAGGTGAGGCGGTAGGTGAGGGACGTGTTGTACAGTTATAATTAATGAACGGTCCGACACAATGGCAACCCTTTTATAAGGATTTTACTTTGTTGCATGATAAATTTGTGGGGCTCCCAACACCTTTGAACTCTTTGTAATTTTCCTTTTTTAGATCAAAACAACAGAAACAACCAAAAAAACCGAGCAAAAATTAAATAAATTTGTGTTTTGCTTATACAAATTGTAAGATTAGGCACAACAACAACAGCAACAACTTTTGAGACTTTAAGCAAAGGTTTGGCAACAATTAGCTGCCTTTAAAAGGCTAAAGAAAAATGCTAAAAAAGGGTCATAAATTAGTATGTTTTTCTTTTGATAAAAAGGGAAATTAAAGTCTACATTAGTGCCAAATTCTATTAAAGATAATTAAATAAGTCTGCGGTTTTTAGCTGAATTCAAAAGAATCAAAGTAAAGTGCATACCCTTTGAAGGTAGTGCGGGGTATAGCTGGTTACAGCTGCTAACGATTTAAGGCAAATACCAAAAGTGACCAGGGAAAAAAATCAACAAAATTTTCATATTCATCATGCGGTCAAAGTTCTGAGCATATGAATAAAACATTTAACAAACTTGAGCTGATGAGATTTGGGTATTTTTCGGCATTTTCGGATTTTTCGGCTTTTCCGGCTGTCTGGCCTGGCCAAAATGTGGGTCACTTAAGCCCCTTTTGGGCGCCACAGACACGACTTGGGTTCGCTGTTGTTTTCCGCCTACTTAGTTGACTAGATTTTTGTTTTTGATACACATACATACATTTATATACTTTGAACAGATTTGCATTTTCGGCACAATCGCCAATATATTAAATATAATGGTGTTGACCAGAAAGGAAATGGCCAAGGCGCCCATTAACAACATATTGAAATGGCTGGCAGTGGCCGATATGTTTGTGATGCTGGAATATATACCCTATACGACCTACCAATACATCTACATGAAGCCAGGTAAGACATCTTCTTAATTAAGCAGAAGTCCGTTTAATGATTGAGTTACTGCAGGCGAAAAGGATTTGAGCTATGCCTGGGCTGTGTATCTTTTGATTCACATGCACTTCACACAGATACTACACACTATTTCCATTGGTTTGACAGTCACTCTGGCAGTTTGGCGCTATGTGGCCATCAGGTGAGTGCCACTAAAAAACTTTCAATGTCAGTTGCTTTTTTCGTGGTGTTTTTTGCTTTGTTATGGATTGGCTTTTTTGGAATTCTTTAGTTTGCACCTTGTTTAACACGGCGCTTTAATTCGAAATAATACGGTGGCAATGTGTGGCTTCTTTCTCTTCTTTGTTCTCTCTTTTTTATAGCAAACTGTTTCCATATTTTATCCACAGACATCCGAATGGCAACTGCGCCAATTTTCTGCTCGCACATTCCAGAGAGGCCATCATATTTCCGTTCATCATCTCGCCGATTCTTTGTCTGCCTACGTATTTTGTGTTTCAGGTGCACGAGGTTCGCAGAGATCATGAGTCCATTTACCATGTATACTTTGATCAGGACTCGGTGCTGTATCGGTAGGTTGTGGGCAACAGTTCACTAGCTAGCAGACTCTAGACTCCTCCTGTCTTGCTTTTAGCTTCAACTTTTGGATACATTCCGTGATCATCAAACTGATTCCTTGCCTGATACTGACAGTTATAAGCCTGGTGCTGATGCATGTCCTCTGCGAGGCTTCCAGGCGTCGTCTGAAGCTAAAGGACTACGATAATCCCGCCAAATATGCTATACAACTGAACCTGAATGAGTCCAAATCAAGAAGGTAACTAAAGCTTCAAAGCTTCTAATAATATTTCTATATAACTTAACTTTTTTGTAGACCTCCACGCTGTGATCGACGCAATGATCGCACCACGCTGCTGCTGGTGGCTGTTTTGGTGCTCTTTCTGGTTACAGAGTTTCCACAGGGTCTGCTCGGTCTGTTGTCGGGTGTGCTAGAAAAGTGCTTTTTTGCCCACTGTTATCCGCCCTTCGGTGAGCTGATGGACCTGCTGGCGCTAATCAATGCCGCCGTGGGCTTTGTGCTTTACGGTCTGATGTCCAAACAGTTTCGCACCACGTTTAGATCGTTGTTTTTTAAGCGACACTTTGGCAGCAGTGAGATGACACGGCTAACACGTCTTACCACAACATGTGTGTAGAAATTAAGGGCAAGACGTGGGCGTGGGGGCAGCAGGACTTAGACAGTGGAAAGTCTGGGAATTTGGGCATCTTAAAGATGCGCATTTGCCTTGAATTGTGTAAATTTGTAATCCGATTACTTTCTAAAAGTTGAACTGAAACTGTGAGCTGGTTAGGGTATACTACAAGTACGTATTGCAAGGAATGAGAATTTAACTGTGACACGGCACAAGTTGAGCCAACTTATTGTAGGGTATCTAACATATACACATACAATTATATATATATGATTTCCATTTAGCGGACACATACATACATACGTTTGAAATTCAAATGAGATTTATAAATTAGCACTACTCGTACAATATTAACTGTTCCTTAAACTTAAATTAATTCATACAAATTATCGAATTATATATATATATATACCATATGTTTAAAGAATAACTAAGCTATAATTGTAACATAATTTGTCATCTGAGATATGCAGAGAACGCCAGCGTTTATTACATTTAATTAAACTTAAGAGTTCGATACAGTTTTTTAAATGTATTAACATTTTAAAATAAAAATTTAAATAAAATAAATAAGCGACAAGAGAATAAGCGAAGCCAGAGAGCCCCTGAGTTTCCCTTTTCTCTTGTCCAACTAATAGCACTTGAAATCGAAAAATAAATAATAGTTTTGACTAATAATACTACACAGACACATACATGCAGTATGTATAAATATACGATATATATTTACATATATTTGTAATTAATTGTAATTGAGTATAGCGTTTAAATGAGATCAGCTAATGGATTTTCATTGGCTTTGCAGTTATGTTTAATGCGATTTGTAAACTGACTTTTAATTGACTTTGACAACACGTCTAAATAAATGTTCGATGTGAGTTCAAGTTTCTTAAAGTTTTTCTTTTATTAATTTTGACTGACAACAGCGTTTACTTCTAAGGGTAAGTCCTCCTGTGCTGTAGCTTCCTGCTCCTCCTGAGCCAAGTGCTCATCATCGGCCAGAATGCCATGACTGTGGCTGGAGATGCGCAGCAAGGACTTCAACTTGGTGGCCTGAAATTTATACTGACAAAAGAAAATAGCTGTCAGAAAAGGTGTAAATAACAAAAGCAGACCCTGTTTATTACTCAGAAACATGTCTCTGTGATGTGCATAAACAGACAGTTGGGTTAATTCTGCATTTTTGTTTCGAAGAAAAGTTGTGCCAATTTTATTTACACTTTGAATTTTCCAGTGAAATGCTCGAAATGGGAACTGTTCGCATAAATATATTAAGCAACAATTCGACCCACTCAAAATGGTTTCAGTTCTTTTCGTAGTAAATTTACATTAATTTATAAATACTTAATGTTTTAATTGCTTTTCTCTGAAATCCAAATTTGGAATACGCAGCCGATTGAATGTTTTCATTATGAAAATTTAAATAGTTTAATTTGCAATTTATGAGGAAAGCGACAGACATGCAATTAATACAATTTTGAATGTATTTAACAAGAATTTTTATCTCTTGTAAACTCAACTAATCAGAAACAGCTGCGAGAATCCACTGTGCACAGTGGTATAATTCACGACTTACTTCAGTGGGCAGCAGCAAATCCTGTGCGTTGGCAATAAAACGATTGTATTGCTCTGTTGCCAAGGCCAAACGACCGGTCTCAAAGCAGAAGAGTGCAAAGTTCAGGAATACCAGAGGATGCCGAGATCCCCCCTGCTGTACCAGTGCCAAACTGCAGGAGCGTTCAAAGGCTACAAAGGCATTGTCCATATCATCCAGTTTACGTAGACACACTAGAGAATGGAAACATGAACAGTTAATTAAAATCAGAATATTGATTAAGTGAACTGTTTGCCGTTGCACTCAACTTACAACCGAGCAGCATATAACATTCGGCATTGTCCTTGCGCAGGTTTATGGCCGCGGCAAGCGTGTGAAAAGCGCTCGAGTATTGCTCAGCTGGAGGTCAGTAAATAGAAAATAGAAAACAGCAAAAATTGTGAAAATAGTGAAAAACACAACAGAGCAGTGGAAATTGGAAAAAACAAGCACACAGCCCACACAATGCTGAGCCAAACAATAAACGTGGCCATAAAATGAACAATACTTGAATGGGCTTCTAGCCACATCGCTCGGTTTTTCCACTTTGTGCTTTGTAAATTTATTTAGAAATTTATGAAAAGTCACAAGTTTTTCCCAAGTAAGCATTTTCCGGCTTATTTATGCATATTTTATTGTCTGCTCACTAAACAAGTGGCAAACTGGGAGCACTTCCGGTGCTGGCAATAAATGTTTGTTAATTGAAAAGCTTAAAATAAAAATAATTATAATGCTTAAAAGCAGTTTATAATTAGACTAGGGCTTAGCAAGGGAAATGAGCAGTTGTTGGTAAGGATTTGGCAGGTATTTAGACCGTATTTACTCACAGGCGATGTAAATCAGGCTCAAGTTGTAGAGCGCATTGTAGTTGAGGGGCGATAACCAAACGGATTTGCGCAGCGATGAAATGGCCTATAAGCATAAACGTTAGTACTGGTATGAACAGGTCTTTAAACTGGCAGATAGCCACCCACTCAGCCAATAGCTTTACCACAATAAACTTCTGCTTCTTGAAGAAGCAGAGACCAATGTTGTTCCACAGCTCGGCAATTTCCGGCTCACAATCTGCGATTTGGCTGTATTTGCCCAAAGCGCTGTCGACATCGTTGCGCGACTGTCGATGATTCAAACTCAACATTTAATGCAAGTGTCTGGCTTAAAGTTTATAATGATTACCTGTAAAATGGCGCCCAGGGCTAGCAGACCTTTGGGCGTGCACTTCCGTTCAATGTTGACGACTTCCGCCAAGCGATCATACGCCTTCTGCGTCTCATTCACTTTCAAATACAAAACGCTGATTTCGGTTAGCACCTCAGCGTTTTCGGGTGTCAGACTGTGAGGGAGAAAAACAGATTAGGCTGGGACAGTGGGCGGTTAGACAGATTATCTCTGATACTCACTGTAAGCACGCTTCAAGGACATCGATGGCACGCTGGTATTCCTTATCCTTGCGATACAGTTCGGCTAGACGCACAAAGCTCTCCAGTTTTTTGCCCGTCTGCACGGCTAGCTCAAAGTATTCCCTGGCCTCGGTCTGCTGCTGACGGGCCAACTCCAATTGGGGTTGGGTGGCAGCCGCCCTGTAGAGTAGCTCACCCAGATAATGATAGATTTCATGATCCTTGCGTGGACTGTGCTGCTCGGCCTCACGGAAAACGCTTAAAGCCTGCCCAAAGCGACCCATGGAATAGCTGTCAAATGATGTAGGAATAATTGGCTGTTGGATAAAATCAATAGCATTAATTAACGTACAGTGTGCGTCCGATTTCCTTGTAGGTCTCGATGTTCTTTGAGTTGAGTTCGATTGCTTTTTGCAGGTTCCGCAGTGCCTCAATGTTATTGCCATCCTCGCGGTCAATTAAACCCTGTTAGCCAGACAGAGTGAGACAGACAGGTTGAAAGAAAATGAGTGGACTATCAATTTGTGGTAGACTCACCTTGACAAAGTACAAGTATTCAGCATTCAAATGACGATTCAGCTCACGTTCGATGAGACGACGACAACGCGCGAATTCGCGACGTGTAAAATAAATGTGAAGCAGCCAGTCGATATTTGCATCCGAGGGCATTTTGGGTGCTAATTGGCAAAACAACAGTAAAATACACAACAAACTTTTCTAGTCCTTACTCTAAACTCCCGTCTATTACCTGTTTTGACCACCTCCAGCGAGGGTAGCTCTATGAGTGTGCCATTGCAATTGATCTGCTCGCTGCCTGCTTCGTACATGAAGTTAATTCTATTTTTTTTCTTCTCTTTTTTTCGAGTCTGGGTTGCTGCTGCAGTGGAAAAGCTTTTGAGTGCCTCTGTATTTTGGTTTGTTGTTGTACCTGTTAGCCTGGTTACCATGGCTAACTTACCGCTTAGGGTTGTCAGGGCTCTTTGCCGCAAAATTGCCTGGGATTTAGCCTTTAATGACCAAATGAATTAACTTGTCGAATTAATTAATCGCCGGCAACGGCATTTGTCTGCTACCAAAAATGCCTTATGGCCAAATTATACTGAAATGGCGTATAAACAAATACCGCTGTGTGTATTTTTAATTAGTGGCCAACTAAAAATCAATTGAAATGCAATAAAAACAAACTATAAAAGACTTTGACAAGGTAAAATTGTAAACAAGTTTTCATATAATTTGCCCAAAATTAGTTAACTTCTTTTTGCCGCCCCGAAATCAAAGAGTTGGGACACCAGACCACACCTGTCCTTCCTCCTGCCTCCAGCATCTCAGTTGTAATCACTCAATTTCAATTCGCACCGCTTAAAGTGGCAAACTTGTCGCCGATTATTGATCGCTTTGCACTCGATTTCTGAGCGTGAGCTACATTCATAATGTGCTCAAATTGAAAATGCATTAATCCATTAAAAGTAAAATATCGAACAAGATCAACGCTTTAAGTGCTCTTAATTGCGGCTACTATCAAAGTGTTTTTGCTCTTGGCCAATACCAAAACAAAGACACTAAAATTGTCCGCTGGCACAAAATGGCAAATTTCGGACGTGACTTGCGTTTACGACGCAATAGGAAATCAGAAACAAACAAAATCTAGACAAATGCATTACATATGTATGTGATGGAGTTGCCGTTTCAGTCTATTGCACATAAAAAAGTGTTTTAACTTAACTTTAACTTAATTTAAGGTCCTTAAATTAAATAGTACTGAGATATATTGTGTGGACTTCTATTTCATAAACTTCCTCACTTACTCAAGTTTACAATTCTTGAAACAACGGTAACGGCAACGGTATCAGTAAATTTCGGAACAAAGAGACAATTATTAAATTACAGAGCGCCAATAGTCAGTTCACACAGCTCACCCGTTATCAGTCTGCTTTTTGCTTCTTCTTTATTTGTTTTCGTTTTTAATCACCTTTTTAATTCGTCACACTAGTAGGTGGCCTGTATTTGTGAGAGGAGCAGAGCAGAAACGGAATACTGTCGCTCGCTATTGCTAGTTCTCTCTTTCGGCAGCTCCGATGTTGTCCTCGCTTGCGATCGAACGAAGCTCTGCCGTTCTCTTCTGCTCACTCTCTTTATTTCGCAATTGCATCTTGCTGTATGTATGTTTGTATATACGATCTTTGGAGCACTGCTTATTACTTTCACAGTCACCTGCTCCTTTAAATTCTATTCACTTATTCGCTTATTTTTATTGCATACATATAGAGCACCACTGTAGGGTTTAGAATTCAACTAAAACTGCTTGAGGAACTGCTTGTCAAACTGTTTGCTTATTCTGACCGAAAGGTGGTAGACTTTGCTAGTTCTGGTGGCAAGCTACACTAAAACAGTTTGAGAGCATTGTGTCTCTGCTAACTGGCGCCATCTATATTTAATGTACTACTCTTATAGCATGCGGGCATTCAAAATTTATTAAAAAACAATAACAATTAACACTTTTTATTACTTGTTTTACAAGATGAACAAGTTAATTGTTTCCTGTCTTCCCGCAGCTTATTAACTTGTACCCACACCAGAGCTCCAGACTGCAATTACGCGCATTTCAATGACTGCGCATGCGTGACATTTTTGAGATACTTTTGCGGCGTTTTCCTTTTGGCTGCGCTCACCACTCTTGGCCAAGACAAAATAGTTGCTAAATGATTTACAGGTTTTGTGGCTGGCCCATTAGCAAAGACAGAGGGGGTTTTAATGGTGTGTGGGGGGTGGGCGCGAGGGCTAAGATGTGGACCAGGGGAGAGGACAGGTGAGGGGTTAACTGACGGTATAGGTGAGGGGACAGGCTAGTGTGTTTTGGGTTTGTGCCGCACTTTTGGTTTCTGAATGAAGAGCGGTATTGGTCAAAAGCTCTGCAACTTTCAAGTGTGGCCCAAAGTGTTGGTCAATAACGAAAATGGCAGAAAGGGACAGCAATAGGGATTGGATAGGGGCAGGAATAGGGACAGGGATGCGTGCAGGGCTGAACACAACCGGTTCTTGCAACTGCGCAGTTTTTTAAGACTTTTGGCTGCATTTTGCTCCTGCTTCTTCTTTAGGGCGTTTGTTTTTTGGTTTTTTTGGGGCGCTAAAAAGGAAAATCAGCCCAAGTTGCAACAAGAATCGGCGACGCCTGTTGACTGTCCGCTGTGGCGGTGATGGTGGCTATGGCTGCTGCAGTTGTCGCTGTTGTTGCTGTTGTTGTAGCCGTCACCCAGATTATCAGGGAAACTGGAGTAACCAGTTTTTTGCGTGTTTTCGCTGTTGTTGTGTGTTGTGGCATGCAACCTAAATATAGAATATATATACACTCCTGTCCATACAATATCTCGCGATTCGGCAGCCAACAATTTTATATCTTTATGTGGAGCAGCCACTCAACAACAACAACAACAGCAGCAACAAATTAGCACAGCATTTGGGGGAAGCAAAAGTAAAATGCACAATTTTTGTTGTGGCCAAAATGTCTGGCCTGAAAAACCAGTAAAAATATGGAATTTATGCGAGCATCAAAAAGTGCCCAAAAAAATTACAAATAGGTAGATAGAAAGGGATAGCTAGAGAAAAGAGAAGATCGGCAATAATTTGATAGAATTTGAGCTTGACGTTGTTTGTGTTTTCGTTTTTATCTTATCAGTGCGCAACACACGCAAAGACACACACATACACAGATCTCTATGTGCATGTGTGTGTCTGTGTATTTTCTCCTTTCGCTTACCTGTTGATTTGTGCATTCCACTGCTCTCGCGAGAGACGCTCACAAGTGTGAAGAGTGTCTGTGTGTGCGGGAGTGAGTACTCTCTTTATGTGCGTGTGTGCCTGACAGTGACTTCGTTCGCCGAGATCTGTTGCCTTCGCCTTCGCTCTTTGCTCTTCGTCTTCGGCAGTCGTCTGTAAGCAACGATCGCGAACGGTTGTATTAGTCGCTTCGTCTCCGTCTTCGTCTCTCGTATCGTTTCGTGTTATTTATCGCTCCAATTCAAAGAACTTTATTTTATTTTATATTAATAAATTCGGCGTCACTTGTGCGAAAGTCAACACCCAAAAAAAGAAGAAAAACATAAATTAAACAAAAGTGAGTGAGTGTTAAAAAGTGTATTTGTTTATTAAAAATATTTTAATGTATTTGGTTACTTTTACATTTCAATTGGCCAACATTTGAGTTCCAGCATCACTGCATAATATTAATAATAATAATAATAAAACCGGCTTTATTAAGAGTAAATCTCCAGTTGAATGATTCAGCTTCGTTCATGGCCAGTTTCAATATTTTTTTGGTATTGGCAACAACAATTTGTTGACTCATCCGAAAAAGCCCTGTGGCTAGCCAAAAACAACAACAATAATATTTAAAAATCAATAAATGTATCTCTGTGTGTGTGTGTGTTTGTGCTTTTACAGTATTTAACAAAAGTGAAAAAAGAGAAATGCCAAAAAAAGCTGTGCAAAATTGCGTATAACTGTTATCAGTTGGGAAACTGTTAACAAGTCCCTATGATTACTTAGCTGCTTATCTGCCAAATTGTGTTGCTATCACTGTCTGTTTGTGCCCACTGAATTTAGCCAGGTTTAGTCAACAAAGCCCCCAAAAAAAACACTGTCACAAAAACTAGTATTGATACTAAATACTATTACTATTGATTTTTTATCAAATGTTGATGGAAAAATGTTTTTGTTGTTTGATTGAATTACGCAGCAATTTGGTTTAATTTTTTTTTTGTTGTTTTTGTTTTTTAGTTCGCTACATGATTTAATTAAAAATTGCAAATTGTTTTTATGCCCAACGGAGTTTATTATTATTTTTTCACATTTGTTTATTTGTTGTTATTGATGTTTGTTTGTTGTGTTGCACATAAATCGCATGAGCTTTTTATGCCAACTCAAATTGAGTTACAGCTTTAAATTGAATTATAAAGATTTGGCTATAAAGTCTCCACTCCCCACTCCATTATGACCTTGTCATGGTAGCCAAAGAACCTTGAAACATTTTTAAACATTTCCTTCAGATTGCCACAGTTTTAATTACTTTTATCGAGAGATTCGTGTACTTGAGGCACCTGAAAAAACAGCAGAATTTGTGATGATATGAGCCATGGGAATATGTGATGATGTCATGTAATTAGCTACTATCTATACTAAAAGTAATTAGATAATCTAATCTTCACTTGTCTGTTTTAGTAGAAAGTCACAAG
The DNA here is from genome assembly GCA_035046005.1 of Drosophila acutilabella. Lineage (NCBI taxonomy): Eukaryota > Metazoa > Arthropoda > Insecta > Diptera > Drosophilidae > Drosophila > Drosophila acutilabella. Next base: position 3,738,822 of record JAWNOK010000024.1, on the reverse strand, counting down.
AAAATTTTTTAATATTTTTTGACTGCGACTAAACAGTTCAAGGTGCAATTTAGTTGGTTTTTATTTTGGCCTAGTTTATGCATTCAATAATTAGCGGGAAATTATTTAAAAATATATGATATAGTTATTGGTAACATCAAACGGTCTTGGCCAGAAAAGCGCTGAAAATGAAATGCAAACAATTAGCAAAATAACAAAATAAATGTATAGCAAACAAGCACAACAAGAACAACTAAGAGAACAACAACAACAACGAAGAGAACAAAAACAACAACAACTCGAGACAGACATTGGCAGCCGCTGTCGACGTCGCCGTCGCCGTCGTCTGTTGGCGCAGTTTTTGTAGCTTTTCTGTTTTCGGTTTCTGTGTCGCTCGCCAGGGGCAAGGGGTGGGGGATAGGGGTGAAGTAGAGTAGCAAAAGAGAAAGGGGGAGAGCGGGAGAGCGAGATCGTGGGGAGGTAGGTGAGCTGACAATGTCTGCGGGCAAACGAGAACTACGTATAGTTGGGCAAAAAAATAAAAGAAACAGCAAAAAGAGTCTCTCGCGCGGCCCCAAAATGCAGCAGCGAAGCGACGTCGGCGTCAGCGTCGATGGCGACTGCGACGCAGCTGCCACTTGCTTGAAAAGATTTTTAGTTCGAAAAAAGCATTTCATACAAAAACGTTTTTCGGTTTCGGTTTCGATTTATAATTTTTGCTTTAGTTGAGAGAAAATCGTCGCTTAGTTAACGTCGCCCCCAAAAAAATATAAATAAAAAACTTCGAAATCAATTCAAATCAAATCAATTCACGAAACCAACAGCAAAAAGTGTGTATATAGATTGAATTAAATATATATAAATTGAAGAAAGATATAGTTCATAAATAACTGATAACTGACATCATCAGCAATAATAATAAAATATTTATTAAGTGTTATTCTCAATTTAAAATCAATTTTGTTATAAATCAAATTTATCTTACCCTCTCTCTCTCTTTTTGCCTTCCTCATTTTCCACACTCTTCCTCACACTTCGTCCCGCTCTCTCTCTTTCCGCCAATTTGCATTGATTCTCTTTTAGGCCCTCGAAGAAAGAAAACTTGTGCTTTGTGTTATTGTTAATAAATTTATGTGAATTTCTGTGCAACATTTCTGAAGGTTAAATCGAATATTTCTAGAGCGAATCCCTTACGAAACGTGTATCTTGTGTACCAAAAAGTTAACCAACAGTTTCGAATTGTTCAAGAAATCAAATCAACAACAACAGCAACAAACACGTAATTTTTTTTGGCACTCGTTAAACGGTGTCTATAAAAAAACAACAACAACAAATACGACAATAATAACAACAAGTACAACAGCAGCAAACATTTTTCTGGATACAAAAAGCTAGAAATTATTTAGTTTTGGCCAGAGCACTGATACAGATACATCTGCGGACGGACAGCAGCTGAAATCAGATAAAATATATATTCAAAAATTTTTAGAAACTTTTCAAGGTGAGTTTATTTTTAGTATCTTCGAAATGGCTGCGCGGATTTCGAATATTCTCAACAACAAAAAATATATACGTGAGTTCTCTCGGTGTCTCGGTGTGTCTTGAATTTTTCGCGCTCTGCGCAGTCAGCTAGATACAATATCTGGCAGATACATATCGCTGACAATTTACGAAATGTGTTGCTGTCAAACGAATGCATTCATTGTTGTTGTGCTCGTTGTTGTTGTTGTTGCTGTCGTTCTAGCCATAATTTCTTTGGCATTTATTTTGTAATAAATATATATGTTAAAATATTTAGTCGTATATTAGATAAATAGGCGCCAAAAAAGATATTAATGTATCTCTAGGTCAACGTGAAATGTATCTTTCGCTCGATTCAGCGGCTATTTAGCTGTTTAGATGCCTAGCTCTTCTTCGTTGGCTTCGTTGGCCATTTGGCAGACTGTCCATCTGCTTGTCTGTCCATTAGACTTTTTGTACAAATACAAATAAATATATATATAAACATATATATTTGACTGAGCTGTACACATTTTCAATTTGCTTGCCTGCACGATGGCAATTGCGCTTTTCTTTTGCTTTTGCTTTTCTTTTCGTTTTTGGGTTTTTCTTTACGTATCTTTTGCCAGCTTGTGTGTTCTTTTCTGCTTGATCTATTTTCAGCCAACAGTCAGTCAGTGAGCCCTCCCCATTGCCCACTCCCCCTATCTCACCCTTTAGCCTCTGTATATCTCATATCGCGTATACGCACTGCGCATTGTCGCTGCTGCTGCCGCAATAACCAAACGTAATACTCATTTTCCATTTTCATTTCCAATATTTGTTTGCCATTTGCTGTTTGCCATTTACCATTAGCCCTAGACTACAGACAAGTCAGTTCGATATCTGTTTTATGACGTAACGCCCCCAACTCTTCCTCTTGCTGAATCATTATGTTTATAGTATTTAAGAAATCTGTTACTTACGTCAATATATATTTATTTTTCTGGTTTTTTGCCTTTGGCTAACAGTTTTTTATTCTGCTGTTACTAAATACGTAAACATTTCTAGTTCTTCTGCCTGTCTTGAAGTTTAATGAACTCGAATTCTTCTACGGACAGTCATTAATCACGATGTGATATATCAGACAGCGTGTTATTTCTTTTTATTGTTATTATTTTTATAATGCTCACCTTAACGTGTCATACAAGCCCGCTATCAATCAAAGTGAGCTGATAATTCCGAATGAGGTTTATTTGTGTTAACCAGTTGGAACTTTGATCGCGGGCATGATTCAATAGGAAATAGGAAAACAAATTTCTGATAAGCTGCGTCATTAAGTTTTCCACGCTACAAAGTGGAGCAATAATATTGTGTTTCACTGTAAACAAGTGAATGAGTTGAGTACTCTGCGTCTGTCTCTGTGTCCGTGCCTGTGTATTTTTATCAGTTGGGTGTAATTAATTAGTGAGCTTGAGGCGAAGACGTTCAAAGTGACGTCAGAGGCAAGAAATTGAAACTGCAATAAAAACTACTGCACTAGAAATCAAGTCATAAATTAAGCGCCAAAGCAGCAGGCGACTGTCACTGTATCTGCGAGTGTGACTGTGACTATGACAGGAGCTGAGGTGTGGTAGAGTGAGGGGGAGTGGGAGGGGCAGCACTGGGGAGTGCCTAATGAGCGCAGAAAAAGCGCCATGCCGTGCTCATTAGAATCGTATTTATACAGGCGACGACTGACCGACTGTGGACTGAAGTCTCTCCCTTTCCCCTCCTCTCATTGCTCTCTGCTACACTGACATGCAAGGCAGCTATGTACGAGTTCCCTTTTGCAATTCCTCAGCCTCTTTCTCCTTCCTCCCCTTCTCCTTTAGGTTCTCATCTGCAGATCTCAATGCATTTCAACATTTCTCTTGTGCGTGACAATATTTCATGGCTTGAAACTTTTGTTGAATGAAAGCGACTAGCACTCACAAAAATAGAAGAAGAAGTAGCAGAGGAAGAGGAAGAGCAAAATATATAGCATAACATGCTCTAAATAATCAGCAAGGAACTTTGCGTATATTTTAATTACTTGCCAAAGCTCAAAAGAATACAATGAAAAAGAGAGGGAGAGAGAGAGAGCGAAAAAAGCAAATCATTTCGCAAGAATTTAACCTTCATGAACTGTCATGGTAGATTGCCTTCCGCTGCGCTCTCTTACGTTGTCTGCTGCACTGCCGCGCTCTCTCTCTCCCGCTCTCTTTGTCTTTTCTTAACTAATGTGCTGATGCATGCATATTTCATTTCGCTTGTTTCGACTGTCTTCGGGGCTCGTATGTCATTCAGAACAACGGCAAACAACGTGAACAATGGCAACAACACTTGCAAACCATAATTAAATAACATATTAGTGCATTGAGAGTGGTGCAGAAGAGTGTGAAGAGGATATGAAGAAGAGAGGGGGAGAGAGTGCGGCGGTTAGTGCTGCTACTCTAAATGCATACAGGGTGTTCCAATTGAGAGTAATTAAATTTGCATTGATTTCGGGCTCACCAGCTGACCACTTTTAAAATGAGCGGTAAAAAGAGAGTGAGAGTGGCAGCAGCGTAAGGCTCAACGCTTACACAACTCCAGTTTGCAAATTTGACTTAATTGTCGACATTGCCGTCGCCGTCGCTGACGCCGTTGGCGTCGCAATCACCTCGCAGTTATATAACATTCACAATGCGTTCAAAATAAACGCCCACAATAAAAGTAAAAATAAAAATAAAATCGCATATATAAATCGAAAATCTTCAAAGTGTTGAAGAAGTGCAGATAAAGTTGCTTACCCACCGCTTTAGTCACTCGACTCTCTCTGCACCACAAACGTGACTGGCAAACAATTTTTGTTTCAACCACAAAAAACCCATCGAGATTGGGTTAAGTGTCTTCGTCTCCCTCACTGTCTCCGTCTTAGTCTGGCCTGAATGTCTTTTTGGCTTGGTAAAACCCGCATAAACAACAGCTTCAGTTTTAGCCACAGCTCAGCTTGTTGTACAACAATTAAAATGAGGTTTAAAAACTAAATAAAAAAGTTTAAACAATTTTTTACTAAATCTTAAACAAGTTTTCGCAATGCACGCAGTTTTTCTTGCGGCTTGTGCCCATAAATCAAAACGTGATATTCGTTATTTCCCCATAAAAATACTTGAAAAAATCTATTTTCCCCCAAAACGTGGAAAGTAGTGTGGTTTTTTATGTATTTGTGTTTGAAATACGTTAATCAAACATTTTGGTTTATTTTATTTCAAGGCATTCCTAAGTATTCCCCCGCAAAACGTTAGTATTAATGATCCACCCACGCTATATAGAATTCAATGGATTCCTATTAGGCTAAGTGTCTGTAGTATATATCAATAAATATTTGGCTAAAAATAGCCAAGTTTTCCGCTGGGAAGTACAACAGCTATAGGCTCTAACAGATCAACAAAGAATTTTACATTATAATAATGCAACGAGATTATTTTATTTATTTACTTAAGATTTCTTTTGTTATAACTTTTGTGGCTTCTCAAGGCCTTTGCCAAAAAAAATAAATGCGCCAAGTGCAAAGCGATTTATTTGTACAAGTTTTCAATTTATTTTTACTACCAAAAAATCTATTTCGATCGACATTTTGCGCCGACGTCAATGCCAAAGTCACAAATCAAATTTGATTGTCACATTTTTTTTTTACTTGGCGTTGACAGCAAGCGAAATGAAAGTGAAAAGAGCAAAGAAGAACAAAAATGTCTCAATGAAAATTACTGGCAATATAGCCTTAACAATCCTGTCTACACAATATATGCCCTTACCCTTGTGGTCTGTTAGTGGGCGGGGCCGGTGAGGGGAAGGCCAGTGCGGAAATTAAGCGCAACAACAGACGCGTCTATATCTTTCATAACATCTATGAAATGTGCCAGGGCAAAAATCTTTCAATGAAAATAAAATACTATATATAAATTATATATAACGGTATAGTTTGTATGTGTGTGTGCTGGGCCTAAACGATACAAAAATAAATTACAATTTGCACACGACTTGCCAAAAAAAAATATCGACTGAAAAAACTAGAGATTGCGTTGGCGTTTCTTGTATCTGTATCTGAATCTGTATCTCTATCTGTTGTTGTTTCCTCAACGGCAGCTGCAAATTCCATATGAATAATTGCGATTAAATAATGCCACTTGACAGATTCATAAATTTTACCCCAAAAAAGAGCTCAGACCATCAACCGAAATGCAACTTGAATGCTGCTCCGATTACAGCAGCAACAAACAGAAATACGCAAGTGACAAAAGTGACACGAGTGCCCAGAAACCAAAGTGACACAGGCAACAGCCGCCTTTGACACTTTGTATAGTTTTAAAACGGATATTTCAACTGTAGAAATATATAAAAATAAATTTGTTTTTAAGCAGAACAAATAGAATAGAAATTTTGACGACGCTGGTGCCACAAGTGGCAGCAGCTGTGGAATGAGTTAAATCTGCCAGTTTCTGTCAGTTGTCGTCGTCCATTAAACAAACTGACAAATTGGACACAAACAACATGTTTAAGAATGCTGCATAAAGGCGGGAATGCGACTTGGGGAATACCCTGTAAAACAGTCCGTTGGTGACTGAAATGGGCTACTAAAGCTGCGTATACACCCTGTACATCTGTTGTTATCTAACCTAAGCAGTTGAGTCTTAGTGCCAAATATTTGTTGGTATCTGTAGGTTGATTAATTGAAAAGTATCTGCAAGATACTTGCGCATTTGACTCGCAACTGTGCCCTCTGCTTTGTGGCAACTGTTTGAGCTCGAATGCGACATGGTTAACAAATTCATTTAAGTGTTTCTCACTGTTGCCATTACAAATTTGAGACAGAGCCGCCGTTTTGGCCGTGTATAAAAGCCAGCACTTTGTCAACTTAATTGCTGCACTTTGTAAACTGTCAGAGCATCGACAACGACAACAACAACAACAACAAGGGCAGCTGTAGAAACAGGACACACTTGGAGTCCACCCACTTGAAGGCATTGTCAGTGTCTGCCTTGGGTGTGTGTGCTCTGTGTGTGTGTGTGTGTACTGCGAGTTTTTGGGCCTGGAAAATTGCCTTAGGCAAGCAAGCAACAAGTGTCAGCTGCCTGCAGCTTCTATAAATCAAATGTTGCCCCAAAATGTGTCCATTTCTGTTTGGGAACTATGCCCAAGACTTAGCAGCAAGGCAAGTTAAGCATAAGAGACTAACTAAACAAATACAGCTCTAAGTGCATACAAGTGTTAAAGCTTACGCCTTTGTACTTAGTAAATTATTAAAGCCACAAAATGTGCACAGAAGCTAATTAAAAATAGCTTAAAATAAATTGCATTTTGTCTATGAAATAAGTAAGAGATAAACGATATTTTCACCTGCCTCTCTCACCCCCCCCTCACTTGTTCCACATTTGATTATAAATCTATTAGTTTTATGCTCTTTAGCTTAATTCGAATTGACTGCTCAGTTTTGGTTTTTAGCACAAAATCAAATGCAATAAACTCTGACAGCAACCACAACAACAATTTAATAGTCACATTAAATACTCATTATGGTGCAGTCTATGGAAAAAGTTAACAAATTTTTAGGGAACACAAACAGCAAATAAAAAATTGAGATTCTTTTTATGCGGCTAATTAAATAAATGCGCTGATAATTGCGCTTTATTGGCTCAAAACAGGCAAAAAAAAAGTGTATAAAACTAATATGGAATTAACTGTTATAGTGACAGATTTTCTGCTAGCATATAGAGTTGTATATATGTATTTATTATATATGTAATTGTGCTCTCTCTCGATTTGTTTAATTATGTGGTTTAACAAATGACATCAAGTTTAATTTATGGGATTTGTTTTTTGATTGTTTTATATTATATTTAATTACTTTCGTTGCATTGAATTGTGCATAAAAAATTTATTAAATATTGTGCAACATTTATGCGACATTTATCGCACGACATACAAATTTATATGCATATAACTGTATACATATAGAAATGATTCAATTTAATGCATTAACTTATCACCAGAGTAGGCAAACAAACAACAATAACAACAACAAAAGCCCAAATTAAAAACAATAAAGAAATCAAAAAATAATAAATTAAATTAAACAGTTGTTGAACAAAGAACAAAGAGGGAAGAGTAAACAATACGTAATAAACAATTTCATGCTTCTTGCCAACGCCAATTTAAAGTTTAAAGTTATTGTTCAGTTTATACCCTGCAGCAGGCAGTAATTGGGTATAATAAACCCATAAAAATCGAATTATAAAACAGTTATTTACTGATTAAAGGGGTCTGCAAAGAAATGCTGATAGCAATGTGGGATATCTGATATTCGATCACTTTTTATTACCCGTTTGTTGATTATTATGTAGCCTTTGTTTTAGATATTTAGTATTTTCAAATAAATAATTAATTATTTAATTAATACAAAATCTTTACAATTTATTTCAGTTTTTCCTTACTTTATTTTAATCAAATATTTAACTAATGCATTTTTAATCCATTACATTTTTGATTTAAATCGATTTAAATTTAAATTTGGTTTGCTGGCAAAAGTGCATTAAGCAATAATTTAAAATCTGCATATAAATACGATATTTAAATTTTGAATTTCACAGACACACACACACATTTTAATCAATTTCGATTCCACTTTTCACTCCACTCGAATTAAATTGAGATTTGCATTTGATGGAATAATTAGAGTTCTATTTTCATACGACCACATAAATTATTTTCAATCAAAAATACTCATTAAATAATTTTTGCACAAGTGTGTGTGTGTGTGTGTGTATGTGCTACGTTGGGTATATTGATTTACATAAATGTGATTGGAGTGCGTGAAATATTCGAAATTCAGTGGTGGAAATTTGTGATTGTTTGCAAGTTTTTCAAAATTTGTAAATGTGTATTACAATAATTATGCAAATGCAAAGGGGGTTGGTAGAAAAATACCCTGTAAATCATATAATAGACTGTTAAGTTAACATTTGGCTACAGCATACCCTGTAAATCGCAGACTGTTTATAGAGTTTTTTTTAATTTTTAAATCAATTACCAGCTTAAAGCCAGTTGTCCGCTGAATACCCTATAAATCACATAAACAGAATTTTATTAAATTTTCTTTCATTAATTATTAAGTTCTTTTATTTTAGCCTGCTCTTGTCTCCTAGATACCCGCTCTTTGGATACCAACTCTTATCTATAAATTAAACTTTCAGTTCAGTTTGCACAGTTTTAAGCACAGTTAAAGTTATAATCTGATAACTTTGGCTAATGTTAACTTTGGTACCTGTACAAGTGTATTAAAAAATTGTAAAGTAAATTGTAATCATTGCAATTTGTGCAGTCTCAAAGGGCAGAAATGGATTACATTAGATTTGTGGTAATGAACTTATCACACGCTTGTCTGACTCCGAATGTGGCTCAGACTCTGACTTCGGACTTGGATTTGGCTTTGGCTTATTGGCTTGGGGTCTGGACCATCAATGGCAGTTAGTCAAGCAGTCAAGCTTTGTACAGATATATGTATATTGGTATATATAGAAAGAGCTGCTGGCCACCTGTGCGGCTACTGCTGTCGAGCACTGTGACAACTCAAGGCGAATATTGCGTGGCCATTGGCCAGGCAGCTAAGGAAAAGAAAGCAAGAGAGGTGGAGAGAGAGGTGCCAAGTTGGAGCAGCTGTCTAGCTAGACAGCACACACACACACACACATTTCACTGTCTCCGTGTGTGTGTTCCATGGTGCTGCAAATTGGCGCATTCTCAATGTCACTTGCATTCTTTTGGCATCGCATTTAGGCGTGTTTGCCATTGCTCAGCAGTTGACAGAGCACTTCAAAGCGCCAAGAAGCGAAATAATCACACACAGTCACACTCGCACACACACTTTAATACTAAGCACAACAACAGCGAAAGCAAGTGTCACTTTTGTCAGCTCCGCGTGTGTTTGCCATGCAAAATATGAGCAAAAAAAAGCTAAACAGAAAATGTAAAGCCAAACATTACGTATACGCCGCATTCGACACGAAGCTAAAAACTAAAAACTGCACAGAAAAACTAAAAAAAAAATAGAACCAACAACTTTTCGAATACTCAAGTGTTTTGATGCACTGACAGATGCAGAATGCTAGCAAGTGGTGTGCATGTGTGTGTGTTCGACTGTGTGTGTGTGTTGAGTGAAAAACTTTAGCGTTTTTTCAGCGCTTGATAAGCGTCGCACAGCAAAAAGTCGTCGAGCCGTTGAGTTACGCCCATTTAGCACGCGCATTGCATTAGACAGACTGAAGAGCAACAGCTCAGCTCTAAGAGAGAGCGAGAGGGGTAGCGATAGGCGAGACAGACCCAGCAGGAAAGCAGTGCATACTACTGCACACTAAACAACACCCAGTAGGAGCCACAGGCACGCCAACACACATGACGTCACGTTCATGTCACGTCACGTTGCATCAACGGTTGCAAGCTCAGTTTGAAGCTTTGGGGAATAGAAGCAGCAGCAGCAGCGCAATAAAAAAAGAAATACAAACCAAAAAAAATACAAACACAAAAACTAAAAATCACTCGACTTCAGATTCACTCTAGCCCAACTTTACTTTGGACCAGGCCAACGCGAGTTGTCTAAAAAAAAGTAGTGAAAAAACGCAGTTTGAAGTGTACGTGAAATTTGCATAAATGCGAAATCAACGCGTTCGCTGCTTGGCAGCTGAATGGACCTCGCTTCTCTTTCCTCCGCTCTTACTTCTTGCTCTACCCCTTACAACAGGAGCCAGCCACAAACACGCACAGGCTAGTATGTGTGCGAGAGAGTCATGTGTGTGTGTGAGAGTCGTATGTGTTTGTGTGTGTGCATGTGGCTTGTTATTTTATGACAGTCGCGTTCGTTGTTGTTGCTGCTGCTGCTGCTGCTGCGTTTTTCTCTAATTTCCCCTTGGCAGTTAGTGGGTGAATGTCGCCGCGATGACGCGCCAGACAACACACGCAGAGAGAGCGAAAGAGAGTGGGAGAAGAAGCAGGAGAGAGACAGGCACATAAAACTTCACTTTTGTTTGGCCTAAAAAAATAAAAACAACAACAGGCAGCAGCTCCAGTAGCAGCAGCTAGCAAATAAACTAAATAAACTCTCAAGTATTTTTGCTGCTTCTTAAGGTTTTGCTTTGGCCACTTGACATGGTCGTTGCAATGCCCCCTGCCCACACGACACACCTCCTCTGAAGAAATCTGTAGAACTGGAAGCGCTCTTCAGATTGCTTTGGATATGGACTAGGGTCTGGAACTGGATTGGGGACTGCATCGTAGCTTGCCTTGCGTGTTGCCACAGGCTCGAGTGGCTTTTAATGAGCTGTTGCATATGCAGTTTATTAATGTGTTGAAAAGCCTCCGAAACAAAAACAAACTTATTGTTGTTGGCCCTTTTGTTGTTGTTGTTTGTAGTGTTATTGTTGCTGCTGCTGCTGCTGCTGCAGTTGCTGCTGCGGTTATAGCGTGTTAGCCAAAAGTTTGTCTAACTTTGAAATTTGTTCGAGTCCATAAATAATTGAAAGCTTCTTGTAATTAGTGTGTCTCATTAGACGCCAAGAAATACGAGTATCATTTACGTACAGCTAAAAGAAAGGCCAAATTTAATGATGCGAAATTCATCTAATATTTCAGTTCAATTAGTAAATACTTTTTGCTAATAGAAAAACCCATTAAACTGTCGACATTTGGCTATAATAAATACGGCTATCATAAACGGTATATGGAAGCAGCCAAAAGAAAACTGCTCTCATAACCTCTCTCTCTCACTCTTATTTTACACTCCACTTCTCCCTCCTCTCTAATGTATTTGTTATCTGACCGCCTGAAATGTAATCAACGAAATCGAAGCAAAACCAACTATCAAAATATATAAAAACCACAAACAACTAAACATAAGAAAAAGCCAAACAAGTTTTAACTACACTTTATACAAGACCTTAAAATACCCTGTACTGCAATTACTGTAAACTGCTGAATTTACTCTCGATATACCCGTTTTTTTTTGCTCTTTTGGGGTATCAAATGTTGTGCTCCATTATCTGGGCAGATTTTGAGCAGCGTGCGAAATGCCCAAACCAAATAGCCGTATCCAGTTGCCATTCCCCTGCCCCACACTTACCCCCTTTCCCACTCTCCACCCGCATGACATCATCAGCGTTTAAAAAGCCAACGATCCGCGGTGGACAGTGGATGCTTCAGTTGATTTCTGTTTTGGCTTTGCTTTGGTTGCTGAGGTTTTTGGCTTGATTGCGTTTCTTTGTACACTCTTTTACTCTATGCTTTTACTCTTTTCTTTGGTGATTGTTCTTCGATTTGAAGCAGCTTCGGTCATTCGCTTTATGCGGGTCATTTAGAACAACGAAGGGCAGTCCAATAGTAATTGTATATGTCATCGTTATGATCGGTGTTCAATACATATACAGGTGTACGAAAAATACACAATCAAATTCACTCTCATTACTTATTGTCTTCCACGTTGTTGTTGTTGCTTTGCTCCAAATGGCAAGAAAGCTGCGAGAGTAACTAATCGGCAGCATTCGAATTGTTTTTGTTGCGCCCAACGGCGACGAAAAAGGGAAGAAGGAAGGCGCACAAAGATAACGGTTAAACTTGATGCGCTAGCTTAGCAGCTGCAAGCTCTGCGCTCATTTAGAATAAAAGAGAGCCACAACTGCTAAATAGAAAAAATTTACATATGTATGTGTGTGTGTGTGTGTGTGTTTGACGCTTGTTATGCCTTCTCCTAGTTGAAACAAATTTAAATGTTTCAGTTTTCAACTCCTACTTGCTACGAGTGCAACTATAAGAAATTATTTAAAATATATTGTGTTTTGCATGCAAAAGCCGCGCCCCAAAAAAATTATATGCACAGATGCCAATGCCATAAATCTCCAAAACTACCGCATGCAAATTGATTTGTTGCTCTCCCTGAATCAAATGAAATGCAACGGCTGTCGGTTGGTGAAGAAGAGCGAAGGGAGGAGGAGTGCGGGGCTGATGGAATGACTCTCATATTCACAATGCAAATAACAGGAGCGGAGTGAGGGTAAAATATGTGTACATATGAGAGAATAAGTGGCAAGAGTTGGGTATGTTGTTTCAAAGCTCTTTTTATTAATTTGCTGTTTGGGCCCAATCCGCACCTGACTGATGCCAATACCAAATTCAACAACAGAAATAATAACAGCAACTACGACACCAACCATAATCGCCATGAAAAATCAGCAGGCGCAGTGTGACGAATGGCAGCTCCACTGAGTCCCCTTCCGGCTCCAATCTCCAATCTCCCTTCCCCTTTCACTCTGTTCCACTCCACGCTCTTTCGTGCTCTCAGTGCGCTATCGACTGCATATAAATAAATTTTAATTTGCCAATTGTGTGTAAAACTTATTAGCGATAAGTTTTGTCGCTGTTGCAGCCACAGGCTGTCAGATTGAAACACACACACACACACACACTCGAATGCATCTAGATACATTCGTTTAAAGTTATGACCAAGAGCTTTGATTGTTTGTTTTTTAAAATGTCCCACTGTATCGCATGAGGAAACAGAATACGTGTATCCGCACTGAAAATACTCGTTAGCTCGCATCTGGTGATTAGTCATAAAGCTGCAATGGATTGGAAATAAGTTTATTAATGATATAAACGGTTTGCATTGCCATTGGACGGCAACTTGACAGCGTCGAGTGGGGATTATGTGTGGCGGAAAAGATACATATTTGTCGTTAACAAATAGATAGTATCTTAGACTTTAGATTATTTTTATAGCTCAAGCAAAGCGAAGTTTAAGAACTACGCAAACATTTGCACCTAGTTCCACCTGCTTTGGACCCACTGTGCTTATTGACTTATTAAATGTTGTATTGCATTAATTGGCTAACATTTTCATGCAAAGATTTTGCTTTTACCCCCTGCATTTATGGACTTATGCATATGCCTAAGTGGCGCACACTTGAACCCCGATTTTAATGCCAGTAATTAGCCATTAGACAGCTCTTTGTACGCTATACACCTGCTTGCCAGGTGAACTCGCACTCGAATCAAAGTTAGACTCAGTCTAGTAGTCGTAGTTGTATTTGTATTCACACAGTTATTCGTTTTATTCGTTGTGTCAGGTACTTAGCACGGCTCTTTTTGGCTTTTCACATTTATTTAATATTTTAATTAAATTATTTCTGTGCATGTGCATACGTTGCTGGGCCGTCTAATGGGCCAACTTCACAACATCATCGCAGGCAAAACATTTACATGCAAATGCAAATGCTCTCGTGTTATGGCCCAAGTCAGTTACCCTCTCTTTCACTCCCTACCTCTCTGTCTCTCTCTCTCTCGCTCTTTCTGGCACACTTTCACACATGTGGTGGACTTGAGGATCGAGCTGGTGCCATTACCACCCGCACTTAACGTTAATTAAACTGCTGTGTGTGCTAAAATGTCTCCCAGTCTACGTCGCCGTCTCTCTCTCTCTATCTCTCTCCCTCTCTCTCTTTTACGCCCTGTCTCTCTTTATTACTGTACTGCCTGGCATATTCTGCAAGTAGCCGTAGACTCGTTGCCGTGTCCTTGTCCTTTGTAGCTGGCAGCTGCTGTCGTTTTAATAGCTTAATGTAGTTACTTCCACTTTGAGTGTCTTCCCTTCACACAGCACACACACACACATACACACAGAGGGGGCGTGGCGTGGTGCAGGTTTAGCGAGGGGGGTTGGGTTGGCTGGTTGGTTGAACGTCTTTGCTAATAAAAAACACAACACTCAGCAAAATTGTTATGCAGCAAACTAAATCAACAGACACACACCGCACATACACTCATCCTCACACACACACAGATACACTCGCATACACACACACATACATGCTGTACAAATTACAAAGCAGCCATGACGACTATTACCGGGAAAAAACTCATGTAAGCCACACTTACATACAACTGGCCCCAGTTTCATGTGCACTCTCAATGCGTGCACTTTTTGCACACACTGTAACACCAAATGATGACAGTGTGTGTAAGTGTGGGTGTGTGTGGTTGTGTGTGACTGTGTCTGCTTGAATGCTAAAAAAATTTTATATCTAACAAAGTTTCACTCGTTTTAGGTAGATACCTGTAACAAAGTTAAATAAATGGGTATGCTAGACTGCGTTACAATGTATTTGTATTAAGTTATTAGTTTAATGCACTTTAAGCTTATTGCAATTTAACTATAGAAAGATAAGTTTAAAGGTATTTTACAGGGTATACACTAGTCGAGTTAGCCCTAAAAGGCCAAATGTGTGGCTTATAGGGAAGATTTTTGCATGCGAGTATGCACAGGCAGCTGCAGCTGGCAGAGAGATCAAGTCAGCAGATAGCAGTAGTACTAGAAATAGGGCCAGAATGAGGACTAGGGACAGAACTAGGAGCATGGCCAGGACTGGGAGTACGGCTTGGTCTAGGGATTGGCTGGCTGTTGTGTGCACATGTCAGAGTTATGTCTTTATTAGTAGCCAAAAAAGAAAGGAATTGTGCATTTCTGTTGCTTTGCTAGGCATTAATTAGTCGGCTACGTGATATCAAGTATACGCCATATTAAACTAAATATTTCTTTCTCTTTTCTTTTGTTTACTTGCAGTTTAACTATTATTAAAATAACAACTTTTCTATAAATTCCGGCTCTGTGCAATAGGAAAATGGCCCAACCACAAATGTTGCAAATCAAATTGTCACGTTTCGATGCCCAACCCTGGGGTTTCCGCCTCCAGGGCGGCGTGGATTTCGCCCAGCCGCTGTTAGTGCAAAAGGTAAGTGCCACGCCCACACATATCTACACGTTTATACATTGATTTTAAATGGGTTTTGTGTGTTTCAAACAGATTCCATTACGCTCAGATTTGCTTTAATTTCCACTGATTGAAACAAGTAAATTGCCAAAATGGAATTCGTGTGTCGAAATTGGGCAGAAAAACGCGTGAAAAAGGGAAGCGCAAAAAATTATTAGTTGAACAGTTAATTTATTTATGCATTTAAATGCTGATACTCGATTTTGTTGTTGTTCTTTTCTCTCTTTCTCTTGCTCTTCTCTTTCCGTTTTGGTTTGCTGTTAAAAATAAATTTCTAGCTATTTGTTTTTTTGCGCGCGGTTTTTGCGCACGGTACCCACAAGAGCGCACAATTTTGCCGACCATTTTTCCAACCAACCAAAATTTCCTTTGCTGCCATTTTGGATACTTTATGTGCTCACACAGACACGCACATCAAACTTTATGAGTTCAACAAATTGTTAAACATTTATAAATTATTTCTAATAATTTTACATTTCTGGCGACACGCAAAGCAAATTTTTTTGGCAAATCATTTAGAAAAGTTTTCAGTAGTTTCATGAATAATATATACACAGAAACATTTATATACATGGAATATATATGTATTTATCTACTTTATTCAGACACTTAAAATGTTTATGGCTGTGCGGTTTTTATTTATTTCAGTATAGGGCAGTTAAAGTGCGGAAATAGCTTTGCATACCCTGTAAACAGCAAACAGGCAGAGGTAGTACACTCTGTGCTAGCTACAGAGTGTAGGGTAACCGCCTGTCAGTCATTGTATCCCCGATTTTATGTTTAAAGCCTCGTTACATAAAAATAAATTATGAGTTAGATTACGTTTATGGCTTATGCAACTGGGTCGAACTACCAACAACTCTACACAAATAAATCTATTACTTATGCCGACGTTTTTTTAAGTACTCTGTGTAAATTTAATTGGAATTATTTTAAGCGTTTGTGGCTTATGCAAAATTGCAATTTATTACAACCGCAACAAAATTCTTTGACACTAGCTGAACAGGCTAGAAAAAACTAAAGAGTTGAAGAGTTTTTGGCTTTAAAGCTCTTTGTTTTTCGAGCTTCAAGTGCATTCATTTCAAACTGAAGTGAATGAGTCACTTTAGTACCCCTCGATACAAGTGATCAGCCTATCAAAGTGACCAATTTTTTTCGAGTGTTATGGGTGTATCGAGATTCATTCATGTACAACATGAATCAGCTGCTATGATAAGAGTTGTGAATAAAATGAATAAGTTTGCGAATTGAGTTTCAACAGAAGCGATTGTATTAAACACTTGGTTTAAAAATAGCCAACGACGTCAAAAGATAATAAAAAAACTTAAATTTAATCATGAATGGACTGAGAACTGTAACGAATGAAAAGTATTCACTTCGCTTCGATTCGTTTCGTTTCGATTCGATTCGATTGGTGTTTATCTCTGGTTATCGCGCTGTGGCAGCCACAACAAAGCTGTGGTAATTGTTTAAGCGTAACAACATTTGCCAATGTGTAAATATTTTATTATGCCACTCGGAATTTATTTCGTTGACATTTTCAAACGGCACAAAACAACAGCAACAAATAACAACAAATTTCTGTTTACTTTGGCATTACAAATGAGTTCAGCTGCTAATGGCGCAAAAGTGGGCGTAAAGATGGGCGTGGTACGGTGGGGCATACCAGTAAATGGTGGAAAGTCGAAAGAGGGTCAATATAAATGCGCAATTTCTATTTAAACAGCCGTTCATTGGGTTGATTTATGTCATCTAATTCAGACTATTTGAAATTGATTCAACATTTTTCGGGAAAACACTCAAGTGCGACATT
Organism: Drosophila acutilabella; assembly: GCA_035046005.1. Lineage (NCBI taxonomy): Eukaryota > Metazoa > Arthropoda > Insecta > Diptera > Drosophilidae > Drosophila > Drosophila acutilabella. Next base: position 3,721,680 of record JAWNOK010000024.1, on the reverse strand, counting down.
CTTTGTGAATAATTGGGTATATAAATATATAGTGGGATTCATGTGCATGGCTAGTTTCCAAAAATGAACAGGGCGTTGCATATTTAATTGCACTTTAAATCAATTAATTTGCCTACAGACTGCAGACTGCAGATCGCCAATTAGAGCATAAAACAATGGCAATGACAATGCCAATGACAATGACAATAGCAATGCCAATGCCAATGCCAATGGCAATGACAATGCATGTTCATGTCAATTAGTAGCCATCAAACAATGTTTTTTAACCAAAAAAGTGCAACAGCAACAAAAACCACAACAACAAACACCACAAGAGTGGAAATCCCGCAAAGAAAAAGCCATTAGCAGTCAGTAGCTTTTATTTGGCCAATTTGGCAGTCAAACCAACGGCGGAAAATACCAAAAAAAAAAAAGAGTTTAAAACGTTAAAGTCAAAACGTGTAGTCTCCTCTTAGACCAGTCAGCTTGATTAGTTGACTAGTAGTTTAAATAAAATGTAAATATAGCACTGCTGTGTTCAGTTTTCATTTCTCTGTGCCCTTGTGGCACATACCCCATGCACACTTTGTCTAGGGTATTGCAAATTGCTGCTAATTTATGACAAAATCACGTAGCATAAATTTTACAACAATTTAAATTGCTACGAGCATTGATATTTGCAAATATTTATGCTAAAACGAGTACGAAAACGATGACAACAAAAACAAAATCCAAATTTCAGTTTTTGGCCACACAAAAAAAACAGATTTAAGTGCATTCCCCAAGCGCCAATTAACAATATTCCATTTCACTCGATTGCAATGATTTTTCGACCAAAAATGTTCGCCAGTTTGTTAGTTTGTCCAACTGGGTTTTTTGGCTGTCCAACTGGGTGTTTTTCCTACTGTCTGTTTTACACTTTGCTCAGGTGTCTAAGCTGAGCTGGCATCTTGAGTCTTGACTGCATCAGCAGCCAGCAGCTGAATGCCTTGGCGCCTTTTGAGCACTTCAAGCTCAATTGAATTTAGAATAGCGTACAGTGGAGGCCCTTGAGTGTGGAAAAAGGTGTAGGAAAAGGAGTGGGAAAGGGAAGTAGGAAATTGGAGTGGGTATTTCAGTGGGCTTAGCTGTGGGAGTGGCTGTAGTGCGTGTCGAGGCTCATAATGAGCTGCAGTTGCCAGGATGCAAGTGATGATGATGATGATAATGCAGAAGCAGCATCAACAGCATCGAGTGGCAGCTGAGCAGAAGTGAACATTACCACTTGAGTTCTTGGCACAAAGGCAGCTTGACAACGCAAATCAGACAGGTCTCCCCCCCTCTCTCACTCTAATTGTCCCACTGTCGCTGTCTGTTCATACCTTCCCCTTTCCTTCAGCTCCGCATTTGTTGCATAAACAAATTGTTTTTCTAGTTGCAGCTTTGCTTTTGGCTTATTAAAAGCTCCGACTCACGGCTGCTCATTAAGCCAAATGAACTGAAACTGTCCATTGATGGAGGTGCATAAAAAAATAAGCTACTCAACGGCTTAAATCGGATTAATTTATGATTTCTCGCCGGAGTTCTTCTGCTGCTGCTGCTGCTTCTTCCTTTTTTCAACTCGTCGAACGCCAAATGAAGTCCTTGTTGCCAAAGGACTTGACTTGTTTTTTCCACTTTTCTTTTTCTCACTTTTCCCTTTTCCTTTTTTATTCATTTTTGTTTTTTCGGTTAAGCTTTATGCTGTCGGATATCCGAGGAAACTCAGTTACAGGCGAATGAGATGGAGATAGACTGATGCTCATTCTCTCACATATCGCCACGTTTATATTTCATTATCAAGTGCAGGGTCGTTGGGGCATAAAAAACGTCGCACAAAGGCCAAAGCCAAAAGGGCCAAAAGAGTCGACCATCCACAGACCGCATTAAAAGCGAAAGCCAAGAGTGGACCAAAGCAGTAAAGAGAAGGGAGAGAGGAGAGTTGTGAGAGAGCACTGCTGAGAGCAGCTCAACGCGCTCTGGTTGACTTCATCTGTACAAATAATGGAGCCGAATAAGTAATACAAAAGCGTAAATTCATTTTAGTACAAATTTCCTGACCAAAACAAGAGCAAATAGATAAAAAAAATATACGAAATTTGCTGAACAAATCCTAAAAACCAAAATTCAACGAAAGGATGAATGCTGCTCGTCGGCTATTAGGCAACTTTAAGTCTAGACATGATTTTGGTCTGGTCTATGCCACGCTGGCTACTAACAAGCTACTGTCGGCATCCAAGGCAACCGACGAGAGAGCTCATCCCCCCCATACGTTTCCCTGCCTACTACCACGCCCAGCTGAGCCACATGTGCCTTAGTCTTCTGCCTCGTTTTACATCCTACACATCCTGCATTCAACTCTGCGTTTTGTGCATGCAAATCTGTTTTGCGTGTTTTTGTTTGTTTTGTCGTCGACGTCGTTTGCTGTTGTTGTTTTTCTGGTCTCAAGTCTCCCAGCCGCATCCACTCAAATCTTTAAACAATTCTGAAAACACCTCTCTGTCTCTTTCTTTTGTACAGCTATTAATTATTTGACTCCTGTCTGGCTGCCTTTTGTGCCTCTTACTCCAAGTTTTATGTCTATGAAAATTCATAATTTTCCAGCTATGGCCAGAAAAACAAAGCAAGTTTTGGCAGCTGTAAACAATGCTATAATACTGACTTATAAAATCACATAATTTCGAACTTGGTAAGACTTATTTAATTACTTACAAGTAAATCGAATTATTTAAATATTAGCTGTGGGTTTTACAGGGTATTGTTTAGTTTGGCCATTGTTTTTCCGCCGCTTTGTTCACACTACTCTTTTGTTAAGGCAAACACGTCTCTGTCTTTGATTTATGGCTCGATCCCCACCAACTCTGCGCATATTATGCAATCCAAATTCAGCGACTTTTGCTTTTGTGTAATTGAATCTGCGTTCAAAGCGCGGCGGTTGCCAGAACAACTGCGAATTGCGAATTGAATTGAATTTAGTTGAATTTAAGATGTGTTTTGATTGAACTTGCTTTGTTCTACAGTCTTTGTATGTGTGTCTATGTGTGTGTGTTACCACCAGGCGCTGTCGCAATTTGTGGTACACCGGTGACGTCACAATTGCAATGTCAAGACTTTGGTCTGCGGTTGTTCTCAATTAAGTTAGACATTTTATTAATTACACAACAACAAATTTATGCAATCAGCGCACACGATACGCATTGTTCAATCAATTTTGCATCAGTTGATTTTGTTTTCAGTTGTTTGCGGTTTATTTGGTTTTGCGAAACAAGTCGCAGCATGCATGACAAGTGTCTAAGGTGTGAGTGGGTTAGCAGTTCTCTCACCCGTTCTCTCTGTCCCTCTAAGTACATGTACTTGCAGCTGACCACAAAATGCCACTTTACTCACACCTCAAGTAGCCCTCACTTGAAGTCTCAGCTAAAAGTTTGGCATTTTGGTGAAGGGTTCAAAGTTCAAAACGTTTGAGAGCACACACGTGTGTCTGTGTATGTGTTTGTGTGTGTGTTAGCCACAACAATTAGCACTGAAGCGTTAATTGAATTAAGAGCAGGTAATCATTCGACTGGCTGTGATTCATCATTGTGCTGTGTCACAAAAGGCGTAATTGATAAAGTTAAGGCCAATTGCAGTTAAGGCCAAAACCTCTAGCCATCCACTGAGCCAACTCAGACAGACGTTGGCTTCTGCAGACAGTGATTAAGTGACTCTGCGATGCGTTGCGTTTGATTGATTATCAATTTTTACCAGTTGCCTTTCACTCGCTCACTCGCTCTCTTTTACTCTCTCTCTTTATCTCTGTTTTCTTTTGCTTTTCTTTGCTGCTCTCAGCTGCCAGTTGATGCCGCTTTAAACTCTTTTTTATTTTTTTTGCAGTTTAAGTGTGTGCGTTTGTGGAGAAATTGATTCAACAATTTCATCGGCCATAAATGTTGCTTGGTTTCCGTTTCCGCCCACAGACAGTTGAGATGTCCGAGAGCGAAATGCTCGCTTCCGTTTTGTTTTACGCCGGGGGCATCGATAGAATCTTCCCACTAGTGAAGGTAGCACTAGTCGTGTCGTGTCACGAACTCTCTCTCTGTTTGTCTATAAACTTGTACCTAATCAGTTAGCTGCCCAAGAGTTAATACAAACTGAAGCTCAGTCACCTGCTCAGCTGCTGAGTATTCATATCGCTTCTGTGCGACTCAATTCGATACGATTCGATTGCACTTCATTGCACAAATGCTGCGGGCTTCAGAATCAGCTCTCCCTCTCTCTCAGTTGGTTTCTCGAGCACGTCTTATTTAGATTTATCCTGTTGCTACGCTTCAGTTGAGTTGTCCGTATCTAAATCTCCCTCTAACTCTCTCCATCTCCATCTGTATCTGTATCTTTAATACATTATTGAATATTTTGTGGCCTGGGCCGGAAATAGTACTAATGTCTGTTGGCAATAGCAAGCAGCTCGGACTTTGTGGCATACATGCAAAAGTCACATAAATTTTGCTCTATGTTCGCCTAATCCTTGTGCTTCGCATATTTTTCTCAATTGTTGTGTGTGTTCCTGCTGCACTTGTGCCCAAGTCAGGCAGCTGCTCTGCTGGTTCCTACTGGGTCTCCTTTACTTCTGTTACTTGCTGTTTCTGCTTCTTTAGCTGCTGTTTCTTTTGTGTATTTTTTTGGCTTTCTTCGGTATCTGCAACCGTTTGTTGTCCTTGCTTTTAAGTTGCATGTCAGTGCACATAAATCCCTCAGCTGAAAATGCTTGCTTCAGTGCACCCAAAATACACACACACACTCGCACACACTCACACACTCATGCTCAGCTGCACGCTTGAGTTACGAGCGCTGATAGCAGCAGCAACAAGGATGAAGTGGGCTAAGAAGGGCCTGCAAAATTATTGGCCAAGCTCAACTCAACCTTAACTCGCTGCATTATGCGAGTCTGTGTGTATGTGTGTGTGTGTTTGGGTGTGTGCCATAAATATTTATAAGTTCTAAGCGTAAAATGCGCACACCAACAAAACCCGCAAACTGCAAACGTTTTGTAAACGTTAAAGCGCTTAACTTGGCTAAGACCCCCAATAACCAAACAGTCGACACAAGTTAGTTCCCACTGCTCTCCATTAGTCAGCTAATGGCAGCAGGCTCAAAGTGTTCATCAACTTGTATAAACTCATGTTCTGCATGTTATTGTTGTTTTTGTTATCGACCTTAACTTGTTTTTACCTGAGGCATGAATCAGTTTTCAGCTCTGCTGCTTCTTCTTTCTCTTTGTTTTCCAATCAAAATTGATACAAATGTTTCAAGGGGAAGCCTCTGTGAGTCATGCTCCAAAAATGCTCCAATCAGAGACTTGTTATACATGAGAAAAGGTTTTGAATTTTTGTGGGAATTGATTGATAATTTTAACTGAAATTCAAATGGTTTAAAGTCCCTTTTACTGAGAATTTTAATGGGTATTAAAAAGTCTTTTCTTGGTTACTAATCAGTTGCTGTGTCTCTGCTTTTCTCAGAGTTAAAACTCGCTTTTCCCTGCAATTGATCTCATCGCATTTGCTGATTTGGGCGCTGATTTAATTGTTGCTTAGTGAATTCTTTTTTGGCAGACACGGAAATGCGGCTAACAACGGTAACTAAGCGGAAACGGAAATTGTGCGCACGCTTATCTCGCTGCAAGTGTGTGTGTCCCTTTTCCCTCTGTGTGTGTGTGTGCGTGTGTGTGTGTGTTGGTGGCGTGTTGTTGCGTGCGGTGCGCTTAAAGGATATTTCGAGCGCAAATTGCGTGCTGCGGCGTAATCGAAATAAATTATGAGCTCAAGTTACGGCACTGGGCACACAGCATCAGGAGTAGTGATAGCAACTCCTGTGGGGCATTATGTGGATATCCGGCTTTGAGCCAGTGTCCGGCAGAGCCAAGGCAGTGCTTTTAGTGCCTTAGCGTGTGCCCCTCCACTCTACCTTTGGGTACTACTCCGAGTGCAGTCCTTTTTTGGGAGTAGCGCAAACTTTGTGCGGACAGGAAACTAACAGCTGTTGTTTGTCTGTTTCAACTTGTTTGCCTTGGTTTTCGGCTTTTGCTTAACGTTCAGCGCAACGCATACGACAGTGGCTAACGGTTTAAGCCAGCAAATTAGCTTGCCGGCCAATTAGCGGACAATTGAAGTGTCCCAAAATGATACGAAAGGGTTCAGTGGGAGTATGCGACAGTTTTTGACTGAAAGTCTATTAAAGTTCAATTAAATTTGGGTGCTTTTAAAGCTCCACTGTAAGCTTCACTTGATTTACTCAAAGCTCTAGGCTTCCATGTGCTTTAAAAGCTCTCTAAGCTAATTTCAGCTAGTTTCATTGTGTTTAAATAAATTGGTCTATTGCTGCGAGTCAATAATACAGTTTATATTCACATCCGGCACACACTCACACACACACACGGGGGTGTGTCATGCATGTAGTGTTATCACCATTATTATTATTCGTATATATATTTATTTTATTTTCACTTTTTTATGGCAATTTGTCGGACCCGAGGGCACGTATTAGTTATAACGATATGTCATTGATTCCCAGTTAACTCAGACAGTTGGATTCCAATTCCTTTGCCTTGTTTCCTTTCCCCTTGACAGTCATTATGGTTCTTCTTGCTTTCTCTCTTTCAATGCTTCCTAGTGCTGTCCTTTTCCTTGTTGTTGTCGTTGTCGTTGTCGTCAAGCGCCTTTGGGCCATGATATATTATGGCCTGTCGCCTGTCTTGTTTATTTGCGTTATTTAGCAAAACGTGGCAACAGCAGCAGTCGCTTTTAGCCATTCTACTGTCACTTCTGCTGCTTAGTCTTCTTCTTCTGCTGCTGCTTCTTCTGGCGCATTTTTATTGTTATGACGCATATTTTGTTACGCCGGAAATTGAGACATTTGTTGTTGTTGTTGTTTTTTATATTTTGTGATTTATTGTATTGGCCTTCATTCGCATGCATTTCAAATTGATTGAATATTTAGCTAAATGTCTTTTGGCATTGCCTTCTAAATTGTTTACAGACTTTGCTACCCCTCCGACTTGTCTTTCACAATTTTTCCAACAGACCTCAATCGATTTTGACAGCATTGCCACGCCTCCCCCTGCCCTCCTTGCAAGCTTTAGCCGAAAAAAGTCAATTTCGTTAATCAACACGAACGACTTAATCCAAATTGAATGAACTCGACGCCAAAGCGGATCAGCAGTGTTGTAAAAAAAGCAAGAAAAGCAAAAAATAGAAGCTGAAACTGTAAACTGCAAAGGCACAAAACAGTAAAAAAGAAAAACATCAACCTGAATTTACACATTTTTCGCATTTCTGCGCCGCAAACATTTGCCAATAGCCGATGATGACGACCGAGGAGCAACAAGCCAAATCGGCTCAAGTCTCCGGTCTACGGTCTGTGGGCTCAGAGCTCAGGTGAATGCCACTTCGGAGAGGGCCCAAAGGCCTAAAAAGCGTAAATTGAAAAACGCAGCAGCTGCCATGGCCATAATAAAGCCTAAGCCAAAAGTCCAACCAAAAAAAAAACAAGAAAATGAAAAAAGGAAAAAAGAAAAACTCCGAGCAAATCAAGAGAACGCAGAGTGAGTCAATTGAGACTATCGAAGGGCGGGCAGACATCATGTGTGTATGTGTGTGAGAGGGCGTGGTACACACACACACACACTGGCTGAGCTCAGCCACGCTTGAGGTGATAATGTAATAAGCACTTTTTATGACCCGACAGGATTTAGACCTAAAAATTCCATCCACACATAACGGACTGCGAGCTCAGAGCCAAAATCCGAACACGAACCGGGAACGGGTCCGAACCACAACTCTGGCCTGGCCATTGTGTTTGTGTGCGTGCGTGTGTGTGTGTGTGTGTGTGTGTGTCTGCAAAAGTTTGCAGCTGGAAACACGATAGCTAAGTCTATAGCAAATTTCAAATGTTCTCGCTTCAGTTTTTGTTTGGTCGCTAGGATTTAGTTAGAGCCAACAGTTGTTTTTGGCCCAGTGAGCATATTGTTTTGGCCAACAGCCAGCTGCCAGGGACTATGGGACTGCTAATTGGTAGCATTCAACGATGTCAACAGTCAATAGTCTGCACTTTTTTCATGATCTCAAAAATATGCGGTCTTTAACAGAGCAACAGAAATGTACAATTTTCAGTCTTCGGTCTTTAATCACTCACTGTAGTTATTAATGAAAAAAGGAGGAAGGGAAGCTAAAAAATAAATGAGAGCAGAGTAAAATTACCTGCGCCATGTCATTTGCCAGATAAATAAAGAGTGGAGAGAGGGAGAAGAGAGGGGGGAGTAAGCACAACAGAGAGAGAAAAGGACAAACCAAAGTGCAGCCTTGAGTGCGCACATCAAATTGAAAAATGTCAATGATAGAGAATGGAAAATCACAGAACAATGACAGGCAGAAGGAGGGGTAGGCGGGCCAGGGACGGCACAGCTCAAAGACAGGAGCTTGGGGCTCGAAACAGGTAAAGTGCAAAAGGTAGTTGTAATGAAAAAGTGCCGCCCACGTTTCTTGCCACAAAATTCAAGTTGGCCATTGACTGGTCCGAGCTGCATTGACAATCGACAAATGAGGAAAGATAATGCACAACATTAATCTTGCTACCAGCAATTTGTCAGGGCAGCATGGCATATATGTAAGGAGTGTAACAGTGGTTGTGTATATCTGTGTTATTGTATCTGTGTGTGGCTTGAAATGGAGAACAAGTTCTAGTTTGAGTTGTAGTTGCAGTTGAAAGATACCAAATGCAGTTCAAATGGAAACACACAGTCTTTCTCTCTTCCTCTACCCCGCTCTTTCTCTGTTTCTGCTCTGCCTTTGCTGTCTTTTTCTGTCGTCCATCCTAAACGCTGCTTTCATCAATTAATTTACAATTTGCCATTCGCATTTCTCACATTTCCACACATTTTCTGTGGCTCCACAACTCGTTCATTCATTGATGGTCAGCGCGTGGGCTTGGCATACTTTTATTTTGCCAGCCACGCCCGCTACTCCCACTACCACTCCCACTCCCTCTTCCTTTTACTGCCCCAGTAATGGGCATGTCCTTGCAAGTCCTGCAGACTGCATCCTGTGGCTGTTGTAAATTGCATTGGTTGCCAACTTGTTGAAAGCTCGGGCAAGAAAATAGCGCTGAGTGTGCGAGTGTGCAACTTAAATGCTTTTCACTGTTTTCCCCAGAGTGGAAAGAGGTGGCAGTTGAAGAGGGTGTGGCAGGAAGTGGAACGTGGCAAGTGGCAAGTGGGTCGCTTCTGAATGAAGGAGTCAACGTTTAATGCTCACAATTTAGCTTTTAATTAGATCGGCAAATTTGTTTTCGAAACCATTTTGTGCGCTCGTGCGGCACAACAACAACAACAGCAACAACAACAACAACAACAGCATTGCATACAAATTTCCCACAATTTCCGAACAATTTCCAAAGCAAACTTCGTATTTGAATTCGGTATCGGATTCGGAATCTGTATTGAAATCCCGTACGCATTCGCCACAGCAGCTTTAAGCGTTGCCTTCGGTTTCTGCCACTTGCCACTTGGTACTTGCCACAAGCTGCACGCTTGACCTCTCTATCTCTTTACCCAAACGTACTTAGAGTGCTTATGCTTTTTCATACTAATTGTTTTTGCTTTTTTCTTTTAGCTGAATTTGTTCGTTCTTTGCCTGAATTCAACACAAGTTTTTTCGAATTATTTTGTCGAGCTGATTTATTTATTTCTATTTGCCGTAACCCAAAAGCAGCGCAATTGCGGTCGTTGCTGTTCAGCTGCTTCTCTGCTGACTCCTGCCACTGCCCCTGCCCCTCCCCTCCCACTCTCCTGTCACAGTTCAGCTGCCGCTGTCTGCGTGCCATGCTCTAGTTTTCTATTTTTGCTGTCCGCCGTAATGGCAACCTTAATCACGTAATGATTTTGAGTGAGTGAACAGCGCGCGGGTGTCCGATTCTTGGCCAACATTGTTGATGCTATTGTTGCTGCTCTTCTACTTCTTCTTTCTCTACTTTCTTTCTTCTTCTACCACTTCTTGTTTATGCTGTTGTTGTTGCCATGCTGCTTTATAGCGTATTTTGCAATTGGCACAAATCTCGTGCTCTCAGCGTTAATGGCTAAATGTTGTGGCGCTAATTGAAATTGCATTTCTTCAACTTAAATATTTAATTGAAAGCTGGCGTCGCTTTGCAGCTGAAAACATTGCAGAGTTTAAGCTCAAAACTAAATTTCTTTTCAAGTAGTTTATTAAATATTACAATGGCATTTTAAAACAATTAAACAGCATGAATGGCATACGGAATTTGCTTTAAATTATTACTTAGCTAAAGTATTTTAAAATGCAAATGTTTTACATAGTTGTGAACAATTAGGACAAAAGAATCTATTTAATTTATTAATCAAATATTCCTAGAATTTTTGTTTATTATTTTTAAATATTTCTCAGAGGCGTAGTAAATTCTTTAGCCAATTTAATTGTGTAATTCCAGCGAATGTTTGCCCTAATCAAATTTTAATTAAAACTTGTGAAACTTTGTGTGTTCTGTTTTCCATTAAAAAGTCGCTTCTTTTGTGATGCAAGTGGCCAATCAGTGGCTGAATGTGTTTGCTGCCACATTTGGTTGCTTAGCAAAGCAAATTTTTATTATGGCCATGCATTGATCGCATTTGGCAGCAACTTGGCCATTTCGTAACTGGCAACGTAAGCGGATTCTTTGTCTTTCATGTGGAGTCTCTGGAGAGATGCGTTCCAGCTCGTTTCACAATGGGACAATGACGTTGTAGCTCTGTCTCTTTGGCAGTCCCCAATGGCTAGAATGAGAGATAAAGTCCAAGTGGAAATGCCGCCAAATCCTAATTGCATTTGTCTGATTGCAGTGCTGGAAAAGTGCAATGGGTTTTTTTTGGGATTTGCAACACTCGTAAAAGCGGCACATTTTGGGCTGCAAATGATGAAATGAAATCAGCAAGGATTCATTAAAGAGGGGGGTTGGGCAGCAGGGTAGGGTAGTGGGGGAGTGAGGCCTATTGGCTTATGACAGCGAACATGTAAATGCCATTTACAGTTTCTGCTGCTGTTGCTGTAAATGTAAATGTATCTGTATCTGTTGCTGTTTCGAGGTATTGTCTTGTCAGCGTTCGCATCAGTGAAGGAGGTTTTGCTTGTCTTTGCCTCAATTGAAATTCCATTTAATGTAATTTGAGAGCCATCATTCATGTCAGTCTGTCTGCCACCCTCAGATAACAGACAGACAGTCGGACTGTGAGACAGACAGTCTGAGAGATGGACAGAGAGACAAACCGGTCTCTGGTCTTTGGCTTTGGGAGACTCAGAGACTCGGAGACTGAGAGACTGAGAGACTGTGAGACTGCAGCTGAGATTGCGTTTACACGATTTCATGGCTGTCAGAATTTCGTTTACACTCTGCCCGCTGATTGATGGATCGCTTAATGGAGGTGGTGTGTGTGTGTGTGCTTGGAACTGGCTGGTGGTGTGTAATAATTCTTGGTTCGCCAGTTCATCTTTGGTGTATATACACACATCTTCACATCTTTATCGACTAATGAAGCTGTTGCAACTCTTTGCTGCACTAAATTAAATCAAACATCAAACAAAAATGCATTTCACAAACTGTAAGCGAGTGGTTGCAAGTGAATGTGTTGCATGCAACCGACATTTCCTGCTCTGAAGTTTATTTTAGCTACGAGAACCTCGGGCTGACCCAATTCCTAGCCCACTGACATACTAAATCCGATGAAACCAAACAAAACAAAGCAAAAAACAAAACAACAAAACATTAGTTGCAGATACAAAATGCGTTGCAGATACTTTGTTGCCGGGGATTCACATTTCGACACGTACGGCAACGACTGCGGCGAACGGATGGATTCCTGTCACTGTCTCGGTTTATGTCTCTGTCTCGCTCTTCCCTTTTGCCTTTCCTTCCCACTCTAGTGCTCCAGGCACGCAAATGTAAACAATGAAGAACCACATGTCTCAACTGGGAGTGTGTCCATATGAGTGTGCGTGTGTTTTTCTGGCTGGAAAAACTCAGTTGTGCAGGTAGACAGCAGTTTTTCCGACCACGCACAATACACAACATGTGTGTGTGTGTGTGTGTGTGTCTGTCTGTACTGTCTGTAATTACTTTAGTTTAGTGAACTTCTTGCACTCCGGTAAAGCGAATTTCCCACAGTCTTCACGCTGCAATCAACTAATTACCCGAATTCGTTGAATCAAGCAAATCACATGTGCTGAGATATTAGGGAAATTCAGTAAACGTGCTGTTTTCCAGCAATTAAATCTGGTGAAAAGCGCTGCACTTTAGCTACGCTGTAATGACAGGTTTTCACTGCAAATATATCTACAAGGGGAGTAGACAAAAATCATTTTTTGTATGTCTGCTTGTCATTTGTAAAATATTCCCGTAATTTGTATACTTTCAGTCAGTTCTCTAGCATTTCCTTATATTTGTGTAATTTATTTTCATACATACTACTTTCTGACAATTTTTATAAATATAAATAGTCAGCTCAACGCGCTTTTCTCTCCTGGGTTCAAGCAATGTAATCTGCTTTCTTGCTTCATTAGAAAATATAAAATATGAATAATAATTTATGCATGCTTTTGACACAATACACAAAGGGTAAATGGGGCACATGGGGCACATGGGGTCTATGCTAAACCGCAGTCGACGTCAACGGCAGTGTTAACGTCAACGTCAACGCAAGCATCAACAACGAAGACGACATTAATTAAAAATTGTTGGCCAACCCTCAGACCTCACAGCTCAGACTGTTGACTGAAATTGAAAAAGGTAGTGCGAAGAGGGCAAGAATTCACTGGATATTCTGGGTGTCAGTTGAAATCCGTCTAATTCCCCAAAAATAACCGCTGCACACACACACACACACATACAAGTTACTTTCTGGCCAACACGTTGAACCTTTTTGCAGCGACCGTAATCGACCTTGTCCGCGAGGGCTAAAAACCATTCACCAAAACACTGACAACCTCGTGCCGCCCATTGATGATGTTGTTAATGGAAAAAATCTCAACATCCTTTCAAAGCAGGCAACGCACACATACACAGGCAGTCACACACACACAGACACACACATATAGACACACAAACAATGGCGCGTAATTTGACGAAATTTACATTCCTTAATTAATCTTGTTTGCGTTGCGGCAGTTGCCTGTTGTTGACTCACTTCTCGCACCTTTCGCCACTCATCTCCCCTCTCTCACCTGCTGTCTCTCTCTCTCTCTCTCTAGTGAATTGTTTAGTTGTGTGGGTGTGTGCAGGTATGTGTGTGTTTTCTTGTCTGTATTTTTGCAGTCAGCGAGGCGCTTGGGCAATATTTACAAGCTGCCACTCCCCGGGGCAACTAACACCCCGCAGCAGCATTATCAGCGGCAGAGGCAATGTGGGCAGAGGTGGAGAGAGCAGCGCTAATGACTTTCAACGCGCCACGCACAAGATGTTGAAATACTTTTGGGGGCAGCTGCTGATGGCAGTGAGGTTGAGAAAGGGGTATGGGAGGGGGTAGCATACGGGTTGGGGTAGGTGTAGGAGGTACTGTGACGGTTGTCACTTTAGCGCGTCTTGTGTCTTATTAACCCATATCCTGCTGGTATCCTGTGTCGCAGCCATTTTACCTAATGAACCCTTCTGCCAGGTACACACACCTGCCTCAAGGCACTGCTTGAGTACCAACTCATCAACCGCCTCTCTCTCTCGCCACTCTCCTCCACTCATGTGCCACAATGCGATTCCTTGACACGACCTCGACTCGGTTTAATCAACAAAATTTAATGCGACGAGACATGTGACATTTATTGAAATTCAACTTGTGAATTCAGAGCACGAGACACGAGCAACGAGAGAAACTAATCGCAATTCCAATTCCAGTTTCAAAACAGTTTCAACTAAATTAAACGTTTCAGCAATTGCTTTAAAGTTTCTTCGGAACAAGTACAGTGAGCGAAGTGGGAGACGCTTTAAGAATTAATTAAAACATTTAAATTATGGGCAGAGCTGTAGAAATTGGCAAAATAGTAATAGAAAGGAGGGAAAAGTAGTAGAAGTGAGAAATAGCACTAGTAGTTTAAAATAGTAGTAGGCGTAAAAACATACATAGTAGTGGAAATTAGCTTCTTAATAATAAGAGTAACAGAAAACTGTATGAAATATGAAAATAGTAGTAGTAAATACAAATAGTAGTAGCAGAGATACACGTTTAGTAGTAGACATTTTGAAAGAATTCTAATTTTAAATAATTTTTAAATCTTTTTACGTTTCCAGTCCAAATTTAAAGCCACTTTAAAAAGAATATGTAGAAATTATTCAAAGCATTGCCTACTTTCCCTTTTCGCTCAGTGTAGCGCGTACTGCACTCGATTTCCGTAACAACTTCTCACAAAACTGTCGGTCTGTCTGTCTGTCCATCTGCCTGTCTGTCGACTGTTTGCCAGCGATCAGTTTACAGCCAACTCCTCGGGCAATTGTCATTTATCAGCGAATATCTTGCGAATAGTTGTTATTCATGAGTCCATTCGCATCCGGTCAAGAAAAAAAGGTGTTGCCACTGCTGTCGAGCGAAATATGAGTGTGCCACACATGCGCTGTGTGGCTGTATCTCTCTCTCTCTCTTTTTCCCCTCTCTCTCTCTGGCTGATAATGCGACGAGATAAATGAGCTGCTGTTGCAGATGCAGCAGTTGCAGAAATTTTACTCCCTTCCACAACATTTTGCGCAACCCACGCAGTCGTTGGCCGCTGGCGGCATTTGGCATCGCATTTGCTATTCACATGACAGGCTGCCACATGTGCCACATGGCACATACAATCATGAGGCATGTCCATGTCTCGGTTCAGGTTCAGGTTCAGGTCCATGTCCATGCCCATGTCCATGTCCTGGGCTTCCATTCATTAGCTGCGCACAAATTTCCGCTGGCATTGCCCACAATAATTTCATTGTGCAAAGTTTTTCCATTACTTGCTATGAATATGCAACATTTATATAAATTGCCACGTTTATTGCAAGCTCTGTGGGTGTATATGTGTCTATGTGTATGTGTGTGTCATTTCGACCAAAAAAATAAGCGAGGGGAGAGCAGCAGAACTTGCAACTTGTCCTGCTGAGAGAGAGAGTGAGTCCGCAACGCTTTGTGCCACGTTGATTGCAATCATAATTTATAAATGTTGCCGACAGTTTGCGTGTCCCGAATTGTTGTTGCTGTTGTTAGTGTTGAATTGGACTTGCTGCTACTTTCAGCTTTTCTCTTTTAGCCCTTTTACTCTTGGCCAATAAATAAATAATTTTTGTGGCGCGCGTTCAGCTGTATGAAAATTGACTCAAAGGAGTTTGATTCGTGAACTTTGCTAAAGGAAATTGAATCTAAACACTTGAGTGATTGAGTATATTAACCAAAAACACTTGCAGTTTTCAGTTCAAGTTAGTTAGTTGAAGCGTCGGCAGTTGATTATTTGGCCAAGTTGCAAACAAACGAGTGAAGAAAATCGCAAACATTGTGTTTACTTTGCTGCATTAACAGCTTTGCTCAGTTTGATTGTTTCTTCTTTTTCTTCTCTTTGGAATTTTATAGACATTTAAGTAGAGTAAGGCGGGCTGAGGGTAGCAAAGGGAAGATCCTCTCCAAGCACTTCATCTGCAACAATTTTTCAGCTGCTGTTGGCCAGTTTTGCAGCAGTTTGGTCAAGTGTTGCGGTCGCCATTTGTTGTGGCAGAAAACCGCAGCGGCTTTTGGGTGATTTAGAGTTGGCAAGAACAGAACGAAGGAAAGAGACCGATAGAGGGAGTAGCAGAGTAAGCGAGATGGAGTGCTTTATTGTGGTGCACGGGGCGTATGAGTGATGGCCATGCATATTCATATACATTGAGATTCATTGTATTTGTGCTGCATTTCCGCAGTATTTTCTACGAGTATCTTTTTTATTTTTATCCCTTTTTTTGAGTTGGGAGCACAGAACACAGAACACTGAAAACTGAAAGCTCTTGAGCGTTGTTCGTTCTACTTACGAGAATTTCGCATTTGTTTGCTCACTATTCTGTTTTTTATGGCACAAGTGAATGGGGTAAAGAGGAAGGGTGGGAACTAAAGATAAACAATTTGAACGAATGGCCAAAATGTTGTTGGTTTTCACTGTTGTTGCTTGGCAAATAGAGTTGTACTCTCTGTTGCCTTTAAACTGATTTATTTTCAATTAAACAACTTCATAACTTGGCAACAATTTGCTCGCCCTTGGCTATGTGTTCCTAGCTCGCCCCTCTCTCACCCCTCGTGCTGTGTCTATCTGTGAATCTTGTTGTAGGCCTGGCTTTTGTTGGGCAACATTTACGCCACAAATTCAATTTATTTTAGATACACCTAATCCACAAAAGCAAACTTGATTTATCAACATAAATATTTTGCATACATTGTGTGTGTTTAGGTGTGCCTGTGTGCCTGAGTGTGTGTGTGTGTGTGTGGTTTACTGACTGCAAAATGTGCGTGCATCTCTTTCTCTTGAGTGCATAGTTTCTGCCACTTGGTTTGGCTTTTGTGCTACCTTGTTGCCAACAAAACCAATACCAAACCGAAGAGTGTTAAAGGATATGTTCGAATTAAACAAGCAATGTGTGTGAAATGGGCGTATAGTTGGGTGTGGGCGTGTCTCACAAGTTTATTTAGTAAGTGCATTTGTTAGTCGCTGTTTCTGTTTGCTGCAAATTCAATTTGCATGCACTTGAATGGATTTGAGCTGAACTCTTAGTTGACTTGATTACGAGCTTTTTGGTCAGGCCATTAAAATTAATTTGCTGTATGGATTTATTACCACTAAGGCTCCAATAACCGAAACTTCTTGGTATATTACTCGAGTGTCTGGCAAATAACTGGATCACTTGAAATGCCAAAAATGCAAATTTTCTGCACGACATGTGACAGAAGTAATGCGCATTTTTGTTAGCCAAGTTTGTAAATTTCTATACGTATTCGTAATGTCCAGTGTCCTGCTGAGTAAGTGCTTAAATAATGCATTTAAACTTGCTCTTTACACCAATGAAAATGTATATTCAGTGTGCGAGTGTTTTTCATACTTTTATCAGCAGATGAAACTGACAGCTCAGGGACTCTGTGTGTTTGCTGCTCAGTGTCCTGTGTCCTGAGTCCTGAGTCCTGTGTTTGCCCTGTATAAATCATCATTTGGCCAAGCTACACATGTAATGTGCTCGGTGGTCACATTAATGTCCTCTCAGAGCATAGAGACAGTCGACAGACTGGAGACTCTGGGATATGACACACTAACTGCACTGGGACACAGGCCACAGTAGTGCCCAAAATGTGTCCAAGTTTTATGGTAATTTCAGCAGTCCTGCTCCAACTCCTACGCGACTCTCGACCGCGAATACATTCATAAGTCATTCAAAGCAAATGCCTTGTCAATTGGCGGCCAGCCACAAATGCTATAAAGCTGACAAATGTCTAACAAGCGAACCAACAGAATGAAACAGAAAAGTGGAGCAGAAGTGGAGTGAAGGGAAGGAGTATAAAGTAAAATAACAGAGAATAGCACAGACATAACATAGAGACAGAATAGAACCACAGACAGGCGAGCAAACATAGCAGACAGAGGGGAGAAAGGGGGTGGGATGTAGGAACGGAGTGCTGTTCATGTTGATCGCAGGTACTCATAAAACTGTCCAAACGTCAATATTCCAATGCCACACACATTCACTCGCACACATACACACAACCACTTTTGTGACATGCAATTTGCCGGTAAAATAAAAAATAAAATAGACTTGACTGTAGCTTAGCTTACTAAATACCCTGTAAAATGCAGCTATAGAAAGTAAACTATTAAAATTTGTATACTACTAAATAATACTTTTCTAATTGAATTTATTTAAAACTATTCTAAAAGAATAAGTGTTAAAAATACCTATTAAATAGCTGCTGCAGATATTCAACTCCTGCCTAAATGACTACTATTCTACAGGGTGTTTAAGAACTTGTACGTAATCAGTAAAATAATCAAATGCGAAACGGCTCAATATACTTTGATTCCGTATGCTGAAACATTATTTGTCGCCTGCCTGAAACACCTCAGCACGACCAATTTCAATTTTCGACAGACGACAACTACAACAGCTAGAAACAGAGACAACAACAACAACAACAACAACAATAAGAACAACATGTAACAACAAAATGAACATGTCAACAGCAAAAGCAGCGAGAACACGCGCGATTTTACTTGAATTTTTGTATATTTTTTTTGCTTTTTTGGATTCTGTCTTCAGTATTTTTTTGGTCGCTTGGTTGATTTTGTTTCTGGTTTGAGTTTGAGTTCGAGCACGGGTTGGGCTGAGTTGGGTTGGGTTCGGGGTTTTGCTGGGGTTCATTTTTGGGGTTCAGGTTGTTGGCTTTGGTTTTTCGGGGCGCCACATTTTTAGCAACTTTGTAAATATTACAAAATTTAGGTGTCTCGCTTGGCGAACACGCCAATGAAATATTTATGCAGGCCTCAATACATGTTCTGTCTCTCTCTAACTGTGTGTGTGTGTGTGAGTTTGTTTTTGCAAAGCGTCGCCGTTTTGTGTAAATATAAACCGGCCGCAGTCGACAACCGACAACCGACAACAGACAGACAGACAGTTGGAGCGACAGACATTCAGACTGGGCTGGCAAGTCTGATAAACAGACAATTTGCCAAAGTGGATACGTGCAATGCGCGTATAATTTTGGTGGAAAGGTAGCGCGCACCTGAGCCGTGCCACGAGTGGGGCACGGCACACGTGGCACGAGGCACAAGGCACGAGCCTAGACACATGGCAAGTGCAACAGGAGATTGCGGCTCTCGTTTGTGGTTTCACATCTGTGCAGAGTGAGAGACTTAAATTGTTTAGTTTGCCTTTAAATTTGTGTGCTGTGTTTAGCATTAAATTCAAGGCACTGAAGTTAGAGGCTGTCAAGAACTTATTTTGGGGAAAGATTTTGCTTTTCGAAATATTAAATTGGGCATAATATTTATTTAAGAAAGGGAATTTAAAGAAAATATATATGACTAGCAACTGATACTTCAGAACTTCTATGACTTCCAACTTCATTTAAGTTAAAATTTACTGCTTTAAAAAATGTATTTATTAAATATTGTTATGTAAAATAGTTTGCTGGCTTCAGTTGAACAGAATTAGCGTTAAATATTTGTTTATAAAGTTTTAGTTTGTTTATTTGCCTATGTCAAACATTGTCAGCTTACAGTTCCACTATTTCCCCCTGTAAATTCACCAGGCATTGCACTATTCCTTTTTTTTTCAAAAGTGGATTTAGAATGCAGCGTCAGTTGGAACTTTTGCGATTTTAATCGTCGAAAAATTTATGGCTTTTTGCCCGCACAATTTCCCAGCAGACGAGGCTGCAAATAAATAAATGAAAACAACAACACACCGTCCACAAAACAAAGCCTATAAACTAAACTTGGCTGAGGGAACACGGCCAAAATGCGGCCATTGGATGATTTGGCATGCGGATTGAAATTTGGTCTTCATAATTCTTGCAGACTGCACATAATAAATTCATTTTCTTTGGTTTTTACTGCCAGTTTTTGGTCTGTTCTCGCCTGACTTGGTCATTTTAAGAGCCTTTAAGCGTTTGCTGCTGCTGTGTCAACAAAACTGAAATTGCAACATTTATCAGTGAATTTTGTTAAGTTTATTTGAAACTTGTTCGATTGCAGGTGAATGCGGGCAGTCTCTCTGAGCAGGCTGGTCTGCAGCCCGGCGATGCTGTCATCAAGATTAACGACGTTGATGTCTTCAATTTTCGTCACAAGGATGCACAGGATGTTGTGGTGCGTTCTGGCAATAACTTTGTTATTACAGTGCAACGGTATGTAATAAAACTGCATATTGTTTAACCAAGCAAATTCATTATCTCTTTGTGATTACTTTACAGTGGTGGCTCCACCTGGCGTCCACATGTGACGCCCACTGGCAATGCGCCTCAGGTGAACTCGCCCTATTTGCAGACAGTGACGAAAACTTCTCTGGCTCACCATCAACCGGAAAGCCAGCACATTGGCTGTGGTTACAACAACTCGGCGCGTCCATTTGTAAGTTTACTAATTTGATATCACATCACTCACACACACACACACACACACACACTGGCACGCGCACACAAAAGAGTGTAGAAGAGGTGAAGAAGGAGAGTGCGAGTGGCTTGTCAAAAAGTGTAGCATACATTTGCGGGCAACTGCAATCATTTATAAAATTCATAAACTCTCGACTGGTTGACCAAAACTTAAAATGTTGGAAATTTGAGTGAACCTTTTACCAACTAGCATTAGT
The DNA here is from genome assembly GCA_035046005.1 of Drosophila acutilabella. Classification (NCBI taxonomy): domain Eukaryota; kingdom Metazoa; phylum Arthropoda; class Insecta; order Diptera; family Drosophilidae; genus Drosophila; species Drosophila acutilabella. The sequence goes on along the minus strand of JAWNOK010000024.1, from coordinate 3,701,337 downwards.
AGCCACTCTAGCCCCTTACCACCGACAGCTCCTAGCTCTCACACACACAGCTACAATAGCAACAACAACTGATGTGCTGATGACCAATGATGTTGATAGTTAGTCTCCTGGGAAAAGTGCTAAAGTTGGAGCTGGAGCTTGAGCTGGGGCTGCTCTGATGACACCAGCTGTGTTTAGTAGATGTACATGTGTTGGTGTGTGTGTGTGTGTGTGTGTGGGTTTTATTGTTGTTGTCTGTTGATATTCACATTCATTCATTTCATTTGTATACGGGTATGGGCGAGAAACTTGTCTGTTTTCTATGAGTTGACAACATTTGCATTTATACGATGTCTGTCCATGCTACCCAAACTGTCAGTCAGTCCTTCCGTCCACCCGTCCGTCGGTTTGTCAGACTGTTTGTGCGTAGTTTTGAAAAGTGTCAGAATGAGTAATGAATATGAGTGCCAGGATTATTTGCTGGCAAGAATTAATGTGCTAAAGGACTCACAACACAAATACACAATCTCTCACACACACACACTCTATCCTTTCAAACACCCACTCACATCATCACACAACATACACACACATGTGCCATGCATAATAATATCAATGTCTGTGTAATATGAATACATTTGCGTACATTTTATTGTTATGAATTTGTATAATAATAATGCGACAGCAGAAATTGATTTTATGTGAATCTTCTGGCAAAATTTCCACATATATTTCGATTTCTATTTCTATTCCATTCCCATTTCTACATCTATTTTCATTTATTTGGTTTTGCAGGCCAACGGCGGCGGCGATGGCGGCGTGAAGAGCATCGTCAATAAACAATACAACACCCCGGTTGGCATTTACAGCGAGGAATCTATTGCGGAAACACTTTCCGCTCAAGCGGAGGTTCTTGCTGGCGGTGTGCTCGGGTAAGTTATACTTTTCTACTCTCTTTCCCTGGAAAGAAACATCTAAGCATCTACGGCCAAAGAATTTTTGGTACAGCTGTTCGTATCAGCAATTGCAATTTGTCAGCTGATTCCATCTTGTCTGCAGAAACATTGTCTTACATAAGTCACCTGGCGAATGTCTTTGTGCGACTGGCAAACTCCATTTCAAAGTTGTAATGCCCCACAATGGAATGTGGTTACAAACTGTCCGGAATTCTCGCACTGTGCCACAAAACTTTTACTTTAAAATTTGTTTTGCTTTTTTCTGTTACTGTTTCGCTTTCCTTTATGGCTCACAATAATAGAAAGGCAGAGAGAAAGAGGGAGAAGACGACCACAGAGTCGTCTAAGCGTCTAAAAGCTGAGTGCAATTCCGCCAAATGATATCAAGTCGAGTCCGTCCGCCTCTGAGTCCCAGTGTTTTGCCAGTTGTTGAGTTTTTTCACAAACGCACGCGTGGGACTTGCACTTAATTTCTTTAGGGGATCTGTATTTTTTTCCACCGCTTGTTTGCTTCTCGTTGAGCCTGTTTCAGTGTTGTCATGTCGGCTTATTTCTAGCTGAATCTTTGTCTAGACTGTGTCGACGTTTACACGACGTTTACCTTGGCCCATTTAATTCTGCCAACACTGACCCTCTTTCGGGCAGCAATGTTTGCCGTTCTCATTTTTCATAGCATACTTTTGCGCGCCTTGTTCTTTGCATGCTGGCATCTAAAAGTATGCAATGGAAAAGTGTTTTAGCCACTAAATTGGTCACTCACTGTCTGTTTTCCCTATTTAATTGTCTCACTTATTCTCTGCTTTGCAGCGTTAACTTCAAGAAGAACGAAAAGGAATACCAGGCCGATCGCTCGGAGGTGCTGAAGTTCCTGCGCGAGGAGGAAACTGGACAGTCGACACCAGGTAATGCAGCCAACTATGAGTTGGCTCGTATGCTACTCATACTCAATGAGGGTATCAATCCGTTTGTCAGCGATATATTATCAGATTAGCTAGCATATGGATTACTTGGGGGTGTAATATTACGCATACGCTGCGTGTTTCGTAGTGACTGTCAGGTGGGGCAAACTGCCAACTGAACTTGCTGCGGTCGATTGTATGTTTTGGCCTTTTGGTTTATAAATAAGCAGCCATATTACAGCAGTGACTTTTTTAAAACACAAACTAGAGACCTTGAAATGAGCTTTTTTAGCAGTTGGGGAAACGTTTAGAGCAAAGCCTTTAACAAAAAATCTGTATTTTTATTTGAATTTGTATCTAATTTATTTAATATTTTTATTTTTATTTGTATTCTTGTTTAATTTTTTACCTTTTATTTTTGTTCAAATGTGTGCAACGCTTAGACAAAAACAAAGAAATGGATTTTCGTTTTCTCTATCTCAAAACACATTTCTAATTCAGCTACAAACACAAAGAAATATGAAATATTCACAAGACTTTCGCACATTTTTCAGTCATTTCTTTATTTTTGTTTCTAAAATTCATCAATTAAATTATTTATAGTTAGTAGGTAAAGTATTATGGTTAGTTATTGCAACAAAATTTATTTTGTAGCACAAAAAACAAGTAAAAAGAATTAAAAAAAATAGATTTAATTAAAGCTGTTGATGCTGATTGGATTGAATTTTAAGTTTGTTGATTTATGCAATTATAAAAATTGTTTATTCATATAAAATGTTAGTTCTTGTTGCCTGCAATCCATTTACTGTCTATGTCTAACTCATGTTTGTATTTCAACTCTTTTTCATACGTTATACACACACACAAAAACAACCAACAACCAATACAAAATGGCTGCTCATCAAACACAACTCAAAAGCATTCAACAACAACAACTATGAGCATGATGCACCTCAGCAACAGCATCAGCAACAGCAATACCAACAACAACAGCAGCAGCAACACCAACACCAACACCAGCATCAACAACACCAACATCAACACCAACACTATCCCCAACAACAACAACAACAACTGAATAACAACACCGCTACTCGCCACGTTAGTGCGCCCGTCAATACACCAAAGCCCCCAAGCACCGGTGGACTCCCAACTGGCCAAAACATTTGCACTGAATGCGAACGTCTCATTACGTAAGTGGGCCAAAGAATGTCATAGCCATTAACAGAGTAAAACATTTTTGTGTATGCACATTAAGTTCATTCAATAACAAACATTAACACTAACAGTAACAGTTAACAATAACAGTTAACATTAAGTGTCTGAGATTTGAAAGTGTTTCAAGGACTGAGTTTGGGTATGCCATTAAGCAGTTTAGGCAACTAGGACAATATACATATATTTTGAGTTTAAACTTATCAAAGGCTTTGTAAACTGATTGAACTTTTGTGCTGCTGTCATCAACAATGCCACAGAGCCGCACAGTCCGGCCAATTTCTACTGGACACAGAGTCATGCCATTGGCGGCAATGAGCGACGCACGCCGCTGCCTCACAGTCAGTTCCAGCAGCAGTCGCAGTCGCAGTCGCAGTCGCAATTGCAATCGCAGACGCAGGACGAACGCATCGGCACAAATTTGCAGCAAAATACATTGGCGCCATCGGCAACTCATAGACCCAGTCTGCCGGTAACGAAGCCTCCAATTCAGGAGCGGGAACAGGAGGAAAATCAACCTGATCCGCGTAACATTGTTATGCCCATATGCCCGGCGCTGCAGGGCCCCGACTACAAGGCGGATATGGATGCGGCATTAACCTCCGATGGCAACAACGATGGTGTGCGCACATTGTCCGCCAGCGGACATCCGGCATGTCAATTGTGCGGCGTGGGCATTGTGTAAGGATTTGTTCCATGTTCAATGATAATTCATGCTCGTCTGCTCCACTCTGTACATGTGTGTACGCGTGTGTGTGTGTGTGTGTGCACGCATTTTAATTTGCTTTTATTTCGAAGTCAATTGTTTAAATTTATGCAGTCCACATTATTATGCAGACGCCTCCAACACCAGCAACTGCACCCAGTTCAGAACCAAACTGAACTCTACTCCTCCACCTGCTGTCGTCCAGGTGTATTGGGAATATCATCATCATTTGTATTAATTTGTATGCCAATTTAATTGGCTGCCATTGACGACTCATGGAGCTTAATTCGATAATTCATTATAGCTTTTACATATTTTGCATTTTATTAAATATTTTATAATTTTATCTCGTTTATTTACCAATGACTAACAGTTACGTGCTTTAAGTTGATCAACTAGCAAACTGAATTAATCAACAGTCGTTCATCATCAGCGATAACTTTTAATGTACATACACAAGTTTACAATCGTTTATCGATTGTTTTGCCAAAGTTTTTCAGTCGTAAATAATTTTAAATATTTAAAATAAATAACTGAAAAGCTTTTGGCCATACAATGGCAATGCCTAATCCATTTAACTAATGTCTATTAATGTATTTGTTTAGTGGCGTGTTTGTGCGCATCAAGGACAAGAACTTGCACGTCGAGTGCTTCAAGTGCGCCACTTGTGGCACATCCCTGAAGAACCAGGGCTACTACAACTTTAACAACAAGCTGTACTGCGACGTTCACGCCAAGCAGGCTGCTCTGCAGCATCCACCAGCTGGCACCGAGGGTTATGTGCCCGTACCAATTAAGCCGTAAGTAGCCGACCACAGATACCCTGCTAAATGTGGTTTAAACTAAAGATTGCCAATGAATTTGATTGCATATGAATATTAAACTGACATATAAATAAATTCGCATTTTTTAAAATGTCAAAGCATCGCAGCCGAAGAGGGTTGTATGAGGAGTATGGGGTATTATTTGCTTGCGTTGTGCCCAGTTCCCAATTCCAATCAAATGACAGTTTTTGCAACTGCTGCGGACACGCAAACTGACAACTGATTGCTGACGTGTCAGCAATGGCAACGGCCAAATTTTTATTAAATGAAATTGCAGTCAAACGCTGTACATACAAAAGAGATACACACATATAAATACGTATATATATTTATAGTATTTCTCTATCTTTCTATGTGTGACTCAAAAAATATATTATGTTGTCAGCCCTGCCAATTTGCAGTGGAATTTGCTTCCCTTTAGTTTTGATTTTATTTGAGCTTTTGGCCAACTGCACAAATCTCACATAATTAAAGGGCTCAACTGGGCCTCAAATTGCACAATTGGGCGTTGAAGGGGAGTGGCAATTACAGTGCAGTGCAGTGTTAGTTAATCAACAAATTTTTTGGTTTATTTTACAGCAACACCAAGTTGAGTGCCAACACCATTTCATCGGCCTTGAACTCACATGGCTATAACAGCAATGGCTACTCCAATGGCAACTCTACGCCCACTCCGGCGCCGGTAAGTACCGCAAACTTGTTAACTGTTTTCAGTGCTGTGCCGTGCTAAAACAATTTTGTCAAAAATACACACACACACAAACACACGCACACACACACACAAGTGCATAAAGTAAATGCTTTTGGAGTCAAATATAAAATCATACAAGACCAGTAAAGAAATGAGAAAAGAGAGGGTACAAAACAAGCCATAAAGATGCACCTGAAGTCACTTGCTGTTGCTTCTTTTAGCCGACCTCCAATTCCACCAGCAATCCCCCCTTCGTCTCCACTTCACTCCACTCTTCTTCTCCACGTTTTTACAATCAATTTTTATCATATTGCTGGCAAAATGTTTGCATAAATTTCATAGCAAAATTCGCTTGCGGCAGACATCCATATGCTAAAATGTTAAAAATCATCATCTGGCCAAAAGAAAAATGCAATGTAATGCACAAAACTTTCAAGACAAGCACAAAAGCACGAGGTACAACAACAAGAAGAAGTAAAAGAAAGAAAAGAAGCAAAAGAAGCAAAAGAAATATAAGTAAAAAGTATGTTAAGAAAAATGAAAATGAACTTTAAGCATTTTACAACCAGAGACGCTTCTTTCTTCTTGCTTACTTTTCTCATTTTGGCCAAAAGCGATAAAAACGACAAAGTGTTCAAGTTTATGCATTTGTGTGTTATTGTTCTTTTCTCACTTCTCTGTATCTCTGTGTATTCGTCTGTGTCTAAGTGTGTGTCTGTGTGTGTGTGTGTGTGTGTGTGTGTTTATTTTGATAATTTCATTGTTTCTTATACGCATGCAAATATTGTTACTAAATTTTATGTATTAGACTGTTTTGTTTACACTTTACACTTTTTTATTGTGTGCGTCTTTAAAATGTGTTCAATTCAATTTGTCTGCTATTGAAATTGGAATTTCTTAGTTTTAGTTACAAATTGGTAGATAAACACTGTAGTTAATGGCACAAACTTTACAGCAATCAGCTTGTGAAACAACAAATTGAACAGACAGTTAAATATTTTCCTTTCAAGGTCTGATATTTTAAGAAAAGTTTTGACTTAGCTCAGTTATGTGTTTGGGCTTGTTTTATAGAAAAAACATATATTTGTAAGGCAGTTTAATTTCCCAGAATATTTATATTTTAGTTTATCTACAGCAACGTTTTGACACAACACTTTTCTGCTTTAATTTCTTAAATATGCGATTACATTGTGACTTTTAGGAATTAAACCAAAACATGGCTAAAAGTTTGCTTGCCAAAGTGGCACACAAACAAGCAGCAAGTCTAAGCACTGTCAACTGAAATTAGGACTGTGATGCTCACCCACGAAATGATAGTTTTATAAATAGAAAGTGAAGTAAATGTGGCTGTAGTAATTTTGAGCATTCGTGGGCTCATCTCAAGTATTTATCGCACTTGGCTGCTGTTGTTGTTGTGGGATTGGCAACAATTGCCAGTTGCAATTGCAGCCAAAGTTGTTCATTTTTTTTGCTTTTATTTTTTGTATTTTTTTGTGTTCTTTTTTTCTGTGTTGCGGCCAGCGCATTTCTATGAAATGTGCAATGGCTGCTAAATGGCTAAATGCTAAATATATACACTTTTAATACTAGCTGTGTGTTTTTGTTGTTTTTATGCTAGGGCTATAAAAAACACACAGCTGCCATAGTCAGCGATACTGCAGCGAAATCTTCAACGAATTTTCGCATTCAGTTTGCGTTTTCGACTCGTGTCCGCGGCACGCAGCCATCGCGGATGCTGCGATTTTTAGTTTTTTAAAGAAATTCGCATAACCGAATTAGTTAAAAAATATCGAAAATTATTGTGAAAACTTCCAAGTGAAGTGTCCGAAACGAAAGAAGTTTTCAATTATTTCAAGTGTCAGTTAAAAGAGTTTCAATTGCTGCAAAGAAAAGCTCAGAGTGTTCAGCCAGTGTTGCATAACGCGTGAAGAAAACTGCCAACTATGGATTAAATTACAATTTAATATGCATTTCTATTTTTTGTAGAGGGGAGAGGGTGGAGCTAACTTTAGCTAGCGATTTGACCTTGACCTATTAGCTATTTTTAGTGCACGTTGCGCATACGCCACATGGGCTTGCAATACAAGTAGTTGAACACATTTTAAAGTCACCAATACACACACACAACACATACTCGCATTTCGTTTTGCATTTTAATTAACTGCCTTTATTAACTGTGCATCAATTTACATGCTCCTGCCTGCGCTACTCCCGTGCTCGCTCTTGCCCATTAACACGCGTTCGTGTATTAACACATTAGTCCGAGCCAATGACCGATCCGGCCGTAGAGCTGCCCCTGCCACCGCCCCCATCACCCACACAGCTGTTGCAATATGAGACCGAGGAGCTGCTGCTGTTGCCCCAAAACCAGACACAAACCTCAGCTCCAGCCTCAGCCTCAGTCTCTGTCTCAGTCACCGTCCCAGCACCACAACAACTGCAGCAGCAACAGGCCAGCAGTAAACATACACGCACCAACAGCAGTCTCTCATCAATTTCGAGCGGTTCGTCGTCATCGGGTGTGGGGGGCAGTGCGGCATTGAGCCCCAGCCTTGTGGCATCCAGTGCATCCACACTATCCCTGGACATGGAGCACTCGCCGTTGCATTCACGACAAACCTCCGATTCGTGCACTTCGCTGGATGTGGGCGTTGTTATGCCGACTCAGGTTGATAATTATACAGTGCAGGGAGCGTCATTTCCAACACCGCCGCCACCACCACCACTGCCACTGCCACCAACAGAAGCGTCAACAACAGCAGCAACACTGTCGAGATCCACACAAAATGAAAATGACATGAACACGCAGAATAAGAACCATAATGCGTATAATCAACTGCTGAAGCAGTATTCCAATAAGCTTCAGCACCCGAACCAACCAAACAGCAACACAAATCCCAACAACAACAACACCTTCATCACAGCAACATCAACAACAACAACAACAAACAGACACAATAATACGGCCAAGCCTTTTGCAACAACAGCAAGCACTGTGCAACAGCAGCCTCATGTGGCAGCGCTGACGGCAACACTTGCTAATCAATTGAAATTTAATTCACATCAGGCACAAGCAACAGCAACACCAACACCAACACCGACAGCAACAACAACATCAGTTGATAGCATTAAGCAAGTTCAGGCACAGACTGAAATAATGTCAGCCAACGTGGCGGATGAGCAATCATCAGCCATTTACGGTCAAATTAACATCAACAACAGCAGCAACTACAACTACAACAACAACAACAACAATGATAACGCTGCGTGCACACTTCCGTCCATGCAGACAACAACGAATGTTTGTCCCTCTGCGGATCAACCCTTCGAGTATGTCACCTTGACCGGAAATGTGATACGCAGCGTGCAGCCGCCTGGTAAGGGTGCTGGCCCCAACTATCGGGTAAGTAGTGCTCCACAGCCCTTTCAACACTCCACCACTCCCTCCCCTGCTCGGCGTAACTACTTATGCGCTAAGCTATAAGCTGTAAGCTGCCTGTTTCTTGTTCACTGTTAGCTGTTCACTGTTTAAAACTAGAGCATTTGCTTTTGATTTCATCTAATCACAATTTGTATACTTTCTTTATGCTGTGTAGGTTAACCAGGGCTACGCACGTCCCTATGGCGCCTCCCAGCCGCCAGCTGCAGCGCCCAAGTCACCGGTGCCGGTCTCGTATCCACCACAGCAGCAGCAGCAGTCGCCGAGACCTGCTGGCAATGCCTATGCCACATTGCCACGTTCCAATGTTGGTCAACAAGGTAAGACGGCTGACGATGAGTATCTGTCTCTGTCAGAAGGTGAATGGGTTTAGTCCAGATACAGATACAGCTACAGAGTTACAGTTACAGCTACAGATACAGTTACAAAATGATACTTAAGATACTTAACTTACTTATGAGAGAGCGTGATATTCTGCAAGTTTAGCTGCTTGTTTCTACTTCTTCTACTTCGTCTCGTTTTGAGTGGGAGGGGGATTGGAGCTGGCAGAGTTGCCACCCCATTCACTTGTCCATACAACAACTCTAGTATTAAATTATATTATTTTATTTGTTACATTTTTTATTTTTAATAAATTTTGCCATATAATTTAAAGACCAACAAGAACTAACAACAACAACTCTGTCCCCCCCTGAAACCGCTTACTAAATTTACTAAACTTCAATTTCGAGGGGATGCAAATGAAAGGATTTGATTAATAACTATTTTGCTGTAAATATATGTGTGTTTAGGTCGTAATGTGCAAAGGTACAATAGCTTCAACAATAAACAACAACAGCAACACCAACAACAACAACAACACCATTATCAACAACAACAACAATACCAACAGCAGCAGCAACAAAAGCAGCAATATAGAAACTCATACCCCATTGGATCGAGCGATAAATATGCTAACTATAACACTCAGTCTCAGTCCTACAACAACAACAACAACTATAGCACCCAGAACAACAATAGCTATAACCGAGGTAAACCCAAGTGTTGCACTCAAACTTGCAACAGCAGCAGCAGCACCTACACTATGAGCAACTTGCAACGCGCAATTGTTGTTGTTGTTTCGTTTCTTAACCAAGTTGAATTACGTTGATTTTTGACACAAGTTTTGTTGTTGCTTTAAGGCCAAAATACACACACACTCTCTCATACATTTACATAGCACAAATGCAACTGCAACTGGTAGCACATGTTGAAAGTCATTTAATCGAGTTAATAACACAAAAAATTCACAACCCAAAAAAAGTAAAACATAAAAGCGTTGACAAGACCAATTGATGATAGGTAGAAGCATTTTAAATAAGTTACGGGTATAATACGAGCAGACGGGAAATTAAAAACGACAGCAACAGCAGCAGCAATAACAACCAAAATGTTTTTGTTGTTGCCAGTCGATTTGAGGGGGTACCAGGCGGGTATTCAGTGGGTGCTTTCAATGCCAATGTGATTGTGAATTGCGTTTGCGATTGCTGCCACTGTGTTGCCGTTCAGCAGCAGTGCAGCAGTTGGCAACGCCACACGCTTCCGGCACATCAGATGCCATTGGAAGCCAAACCCAAACCGTGGACCGGGACCCAAACATAAAACCCCAATTCCAAACCGTAACCAAACGAACGTTGCGTATACGTAATGCAACGAAATGAAACGAAACAATTCACACAACCAACCAACACCCAAACACGCTTACACACACACACATATTTTGGGGGTGGCGTTGAGGTTATAATAAATGTTATAAAATGTATTCGACGTTGCAACGTTGCAATCTCTGCGGTCGCGGCACCTGCTTCGCTGTACAGTCACTTTAAATGCAAGGCAAATGTATACGCTATACTGGGTGTGAGAAATAAACGCACACTTGGCACACGGCTAGAAAACTTAATGCATTCAGAAATTATTAAAGTGTAGCGACTTTTTGCTAAAGCAACTTAACTTTTGTGCTTTATGTAAGCATACTTTTGGCTGTCAGTGTTCAGTGGCTTGTTCTACAAGTTGAAAGTTAAATTCGATGCGATTCACACCAGTTTCGAGCATTTTTCTTTACACACACTGACAAATATACACAACAATATAAATGCATATTTATTGTTATACATGTGTGTGTGCGTGTGTGTGTGTGCGTGTGTTTGTATATCAATTACGAACGAGCCATCATAAAGGAAATGAATTAACGGCAAATATGGCCAACAATCCAAAAAAAAATACAACAGAAGATGAGGAATGCCATTTATGAGTACAATTTTTGTACATATGCAATTAAAAATGCAATTATTGAATGCCAATGTCAAGACCACGCCCTCGGCTACTACTGAACCCGCTCAAATTAATCACCGACCCTTTTTACCCCCAACTCGCTACGGGTATCTGAAATCAGGCAGCAGAAATCCAAAATCAATCTCCTAATCAAAGCCAGAATCACGCACAACCGCAAACCAAGTTATTTTGTAGGAAGGAAAAGGAAGAGGGGGAGGAGCAGGAGGATTGACGGGGATTTTGGTTAGCTTTTTATTTTTGGCGGCATGCCGTCTGGCGAGACTTGCAAACAAAAGTGTGTAAAAGCCGCCAAATACATAAAAACAAATCCAGTTGCCAAATCCCACAACAAGGCAGAAAGCAGAAGTTTCTGCAGTAAACAGAAGGGAAGTGGGAAGTGGAAGGGCACAACAAAAATGCTGGCAAACAAATGTTTGTGTTACATACATACCGACACGCACGCACAACCAGCACACACACACTCACACTTGGCATCACACGCTGAACAATGTAAACGAAGGCAGATAAATTACCAGTCATTATTATCCAAACAGGCTGACATCCTGTGTGCTCCTTGTGTTGCTTTCTCTCTCTCTCTCTGATTCTCCCTCTCTCTGCCTGCAGATTGAAAGCGTGCCTGGCGTCTATGCATCAAATGCCTGGAATTCTTTAGTCCCTTTTAGCAGGACTCGCTTCTTTGTGATTTATTGTATGCATTTTGTGTAATAAAACTATTGTCCTGCTACGAACATTTGTCTTCAAATGCCTCCGATCAGGACACGTCCTTATTCTAAGCTCTTATTTATTTGTACTCTAAAAACCTACACACAACTATATCAACTTTTTTGGTTTCTTTCTTGGCTATTTTTAGGTTACGGTTACCAATATACCTATTAGAAAAATCCAATGTCCTTGTACACGATAAAAAAACACTAGAAAACCCGCAACGAAATGGGCGTGCAAAGTTTTTTATGGCAAAAACTGGTGAATTTTTCTTTGGAAACAAACACAAAAAAAACTTTAATTTTATACAATTCTAACACACAATTTTCTTAAGTCCTTCTCAACAAACATTAACAGGATAAATACAAATTATATATTTCAATGAATTCTGAATAAATTGCACAACATTGTGCCAATATCAAACTTATCACTTATATATACTGTATATGTTTTAGAAATGTGCATAAATCCATGTAATGCTTCAGCCTAACCGCTCTCAAGACTTACTTTAAGACTTATCTAAAGAATATATATACCTGAAGAGTATATACGAATACATACACCCATATGTATACCTATCTATCTATCTATCTGTCTATCTGCCTATATGTACTACTAATTGAACTGTCTGAGAAGGCATTCTATAAATTCGTCTTTTATTTGCTCACAACTTTGCATGCCTTTGGCCTATACAAAAGAAACTTGTTACCAACAAACTGACGAGACCTTCTTCTTCTTTTCTTTTTTTTTATTACTCGCACACGTATATTTGAATGTCCCGAAAAGTTTTCTGTTATTGTTTCTGTCTGCTGTCGACAGCTTTTTTTTTTCTTGCTGTCTTTGTTTTCCTTTCTTTCATTTTGATATGACAAAATATTTGCTATAATTTTATTTCGAATTTCTTTTCGTCTTTGTTATTATTTTTTTGTTTTGTGGCAACCAACAATTTGTCTTTTGTTTCAGACGCACACACACTATGTATGTGTGTATGCGTGTGTGTTTCTGCCATTTTCAATTTCTGCAAAATTACAGCCAATATGAAATTATGCATAATAAAAACCAATGACTACCTGTCGTCGCCGTTTTGGCCTGGCACAAACGTGGGCCGCCTTCATAAAAAATGGAAGTGAATACACACATGCGTGTCTAGCACACACACACACACACACACACACACACACACACACACACACACACACACACACACACACACACACACACACACGTGTGTCTGCCTGTTTATTGTTGCGCCATGAAAATGACTCGAAAAATAAGAAATGAAAAATTTATTTGCCCGTCGCACGACTCGTTGTTGTCGTCGCATACACATATGAAATGTTGTGCAATTCAGTCTATTTATTCTATATATTTCTCTTTTTAATATTTATTCGTATTATTATATGTATGTGCGAGCACTGCAAGTGATATTTTGTTTATTTGTTTCTCGAATTTTACTCATTTAATTTAATGCGTATAAGTAATATCGTTCAAGCGGAAACTAAAGCTGTTGCGGTTTATTTTATGCTTTTCTCTTGGGTATTTTATTATTTAAAGACTTTGAACAGTTGCAGTTGCTTTAAAGTTGCTTTACACACTCAAACACCTACACTCACATACTCATTTAGGTGATTTAAATGATGTAGACTAATTGAGAATGGATTTGCTGTTTATTCTGGTAGAATTTAAGAAGTTTTCAGTTACAGTTTATTTAAAATGGGCTGCTATCTGTAGTTAGTCTTTAGCCCAGCTTAGTTATGTTGTTGTTTGCGCCGCCTTCTGTCATCCGCTACGCCACGTGCCGCCTCTTGCCGCCCCTTGCCGCCTCTTACCGCCCTGTTACGCCTTCGTCGCGCCTTTCACTTCTGACACCGCCTACGCGCCGCTTTGCCAAGTGCCAACGACTAACAAGCGTATGACTTTTATTTCTTTCTGCTCTTATATTTGCCCATAAACCCGAAATGCAAATTGTTGATCCGCAAACAAAAACTAACCAAACCAAACAAACCCAACAAACGCTACAAAAAACCTACACACAAAATCCCCTCCAGAATTGGAGGAGCAGAGCTTGCAGCCGCAGTATGAGGAGGAGTGCTACGAGATGGACATCGAGGTTGCCATGGCAGCGAGTCGTCGTACCCATGGCTCGAGTTTCACGTGGCCACCGCCTCAGGATGAAAGTCATGCGGCGCCTACAGCAGCACCGCTGTATATTGCACCACCTGAAACGCAGCATGTGGTAGTAGCAAATCCCGTTCAGGAGGTGCCTCCACTGCCAGCGGTTAGTGCCACTTCCCGGCTTGATGGTCAGCCCCAAGCGCAGCAGGCAGCTCCTCAGTGGCAGAGCTACTCGGCACCACAGCTGACCACTCAGCGAACCCAGCAGCTGCAGGCTCAAGCTCAGGCTCAGGAGCAGGAGTCGAGCTCCGACAGCTATACATCGACCTCGACGACCACAACAACCACCTCGGAGGAATACCAACGCATGTATGCGGCACAGTTGCAGGCTTATCAGATGCAGCAGGCTGGCTATGAGCAGTCGGGATCCGAGATGGATTACCAGGTGGATTATGGCAGTGCCCAGGACATGCAGGATTATGCATCGGGCAGAAGGAGTGCCCAGGAGTGTGTTGACTCATTGTCGGCACCGTTGAGCACCTATAAGCTCATCGATATGGTAAGGGAGGTCACACCCAGTCCCGTGCCAGCACCTGTACCCCCACCACCTGCACGCCATGTGGCATTCAACGATGAGCCCGAGATCAAGGAGTTGCCGCAGTTGCACACTGAGCTGGAGACGATACCTGAATCGGCTGCGGAGGCTGAGCAGGCACCAGCTGCAGCCTGGGCTGAAGATAGCGATCGGGACGGGCTCATCATCGAGCAGCGTTGCCAGATCCTCGAGAGCGAGCGCATGTTTCAGCCCACGCCTGAGCTTAATTTAGAAATTGCGCCAGTGCGTCCGCGTCCGGCGCCCTCTAAGATACCCAATCCTATGCCCAAGGAGTGGATCAATCCCATGATTCGTGTGCTGACCACAGCTCCGGATGTTCCCTTCCATTTGGTCGAGTGCCCGTTCCCCCGACCCTGTGGCGATGACTTTGAAGCGGCAGCAGCAGCCGCCGAGGAAGCTGCAGCCGCTGCTCCTCCAGCTCCACCAGTACCTCCAGCACCACCAGCTCCTCCCGAAGTGGCCGCTCCTCCAACTACCTCTGCCCCTGTCTTCCTATGCGAGTCACCGCCCAGTGGCTCTCGTCTTACCAAGGCCATGGTGACGGCACCCGAGTTTGAGGTGCGCTTTGCGCCACCTGCAGCTGAGGGTATACCCCTGCCTGAGGAGACGGTTCCCTACATGCCACCGCCCATGGATATGAAGCCCTATCTACGCGAAGATTATCGTCCCAAGAGTCCTTTTGTGAGCGCCCTGACCACCGCTCCAGAGCGTCCCTTCGAGGGTCACTTCGACCGGGACGTGCCCATCCATTTAATAGACCTGCCCACACCCAAGGAGCATCTGAACATGTGCGATGCCCTCTGCACGGCTCCAGATCGTGGCTACACCCCATTGAATCCCGAAAATGCAATGCAACGCTTCGATGAGGAGCAAAAGCAACAGGAATTGAAAAAAACTGAATTTCAGGTGCTCGACCATGAGGAGGAGCTGGGCATCAAGCCAGAGCCACTGGAATCTGTGGAATACTACACAACAGAAACACAGCAGCATCGAAAATCTTCAGCCTTTGCAGCAATGCAAGCATTCCAGCCGTCACGCGAACCGCTCTCCTCCTCCTCCAACTCGAACACAGTCCCAAATACGCCACGTGCCTCCATTGCCTCCCTGTCCAAAGATCAGACAGATCTCGAATACCAGAAGTACTGCAAGGCGCAGCAGCGCAATCAGAAGCGACTCGACTTCTATCACAAAAAGGAAGAGGAGCTACAAACACAACAACAACAACAACAACCACAGCAACAACAACAACCATACACTGAAACTAACTCGCTTAACTTGAACTCGAACTCGCTTGTTACCGCTTCCAATGCGACTGCTTCCTCTAACTCCTCTTCCACAGTCCAACAGTCCACCAACAACAGCACGAACATCAACAGCTCAGCCTACGTCACCCAGTCCCAGGTTCAGACGCAGAGCAGCCGCGCCTCCTTTTCAGCCTCGAACGCCGTTAACAAACTGACAACTGTAAATACCTCGACCGCTTCTGCTACCGCTTCTGCTTACGGTTCCGTTTCTGCTTCCAAAATTGATGCCCACGAGCTGATCGATGAAACCGTCGAGGAACTCGAACACTCTGAGGTCCTATTCCCGCCACCATCCCCGCTCAGCCATCTCAAGGGCAAAGCCGTACAGTCCGGCCTCCATAAGGCCGACGCCATACCAAAGTATCAGCGCAATTGGACAGTGCTGCCCACCCAGAGTCCCATACGCACACCGGAACCCCAAGAGCTTCGCGAGAATGTACCGCTTGCCTTCGTAGACGCGCCCAAGGCCGACACCGTACACAGACCCATTGCCAAGGTTTCCACATCCGTTTGCGGGGGCAACGGCTCAGGTCCGGCGCCCACGGCTGCCCGAGGTTCGATTACATCCGAGGGCAGGGGTAATAGGCCGGTGCAGCCGTCGGTGCCGATCATCATTGAAGATCGTTCGGGTCCAGTAACAATGGCTTTTCAATCACTAGATGAATTCGAACGTCCCGACCAGTCGCAGACGCCCACGCGTCCCTACACACCGTCCTCCTTCTCGATGATCAACAAGCCGGCTCCGATTATACCCTTCTACCAGACACCCGAGAAGCTCTGCTTTGAAGAGTGCTCGGCCACGCATGCACGGGCTTACGATCAAGGAGCTGCCTCTCCGTTCCCGGATAGGGCTCGCTCCCCAGCACCTGGACCGCCACCAAACCCACTCGCAGCTATACGCGCTCCTCGTATGAAGGAACCGGAATCGAATCTGCTTACCGTGTCCGGTCCACGCCTACAGGCAGGTTCCATTACCACGGGACAGAGCTACCAGGGCCAACTGTTGGCTCACTCTGAGCAAAGCTCGCAGTCGGCCAGTCAAAGCTACAGCCAACAGCCAGAGACGGTCACAGAGCGTCAGATTGGTAACCTAAGTGTGCAGCAGCGGGAGCAATCCTCACAGCTGCAGCAGCAACAACAGTCCCAGCTGCAGAGCCAGACCAAGACACAAGTTGGCAATACCCAAATCGAGCGTAGACGCAAAGTGACCGAGGAGTTCGAGCATACACAGAGCGCTAAGACCATTGAGATTCGCACGGGATCAAAGACTCAAGTGCAGAAGCAATCGCAGTCACAGCAGCAATCAGTGCAGCAGTTACAGTCGCAGATGCAGTCACAGGCACAGGCACAGTCGGTGTCTCAGGGACAATCGGAATCGACAGAGCGACGTCAGTCATATGGTCGTACTGGGTTTGTGGCCAATCAGGCACGACGTTTATCCGGCTTGGAGCAGGAAATCACGAGCCTGACGAGCCAGTCGCAGGCCATCAGTGCTCGAGCTTCTACCTTGGGGGAGGGCAACTTTCCGCAGCTGCGTTCGCCCACTTTTGACAGCAAGTTCCCATTGAAACCGGTGGCAGCCGAGGCGGTTACACCCACCACACCCAACAAGCTCTTGGGACCACCACCAGGTTTCCTGCAGCAACAACAGCAGCAGCAGCTGTCCGCGTTCTCTTCGGACTTTAGGTCGACATCTTCGGCGGTGACTGCTTCACAGCAACAGCTGCGCACTCAGAGCTCGTACACGAATGCCGCAAGCTCATCTGCATTATCATCAACAACATCAGCATCTACATCAGCATCAGCATCCAGGTCGGCGCAAGCCAGTCTAACAAAAGCTTCTGCTATTACTACCACGACTAATAATCAAGCCTGTGCCGCATTCAGGAACACAGCAAATACTGGAGGCAATGGCTATAATTCAGCAGCAACTGCTGCTGCTGCAGCTAAGCTGGTTAATATGGCTAACAACAATAATGCTTCCAGCGCAGCTGCATTGGCTTTAAACAAGCCAAAATTCACGCCAACAGCGCCTGCAACAGCTACAGCTCCAACTCAAGCGCCAGCTGTTTTCCCACCAAATTTAAGCGATCTAAACTCAAATGTTGATGGTTCCACAGGTCCCGGAGGCAAGAGCGCCGCTTTTGGTGCCACATCGGCTCCCAAGCGTGGACGTGGTATTCTCAACAAGGCCGCTGGACCCGGAGTGCGCATCCCATTGTGCAACAGCTGCAGCGTGCAGATCAGGTGAAGATCACGGAGAATTCTTTCAGTGTTTACAGTTGTTGTTCGCATTCCTTTGTTGTTCTACTTTATATCTACAGTTGTTTAACTAACTTCGTTTAAAGAATTTTGACAACCGACCCCAAATCTTATTTATATTGTTATTCCTGCTCCTAATCCTTGCATGTTCTTTGTGTTAACCCCTCATTGTTTGTTTTGTTTGCAGCTCCCCTTGCCAAGCCTATTAACTCGCATGCTAATCAAACTGCCACACTGCCACGCCCCCCAAAAGCCAATACGCCCAACGACACGGCTGAGTCTCAGCCCGATTCGGATGCCACTGCCATGTTGACCGAGTCCATTGGTCGCATCAATATGGGCGAGCAGACAAACGCCTTTATGCAGGAGGCAGGCA
Organism: Drosophila acutilabella; assembly: GCA_035046005.1. Lineage (NCBI taxonomy): Eukaryota > Metazoa > Arthropoda > Insecta > Diptera > Drosophilidae > Drosophila > Drosophila acutilabella. The sequence continues at coordinate 3,682,922 of JAWNOK010000024.1, read as the reverse complement.
AGATCATTTCCAATATGCTGGAGGCACGTTTGGCTTCCAATCCAAGTGCCACGCCTTCTCAGGCGGGCAGCACACTGAGTCTGCGCAGTAATAGCAGCTCCAATCTCTCCAAGAGCCCAATGATTGTGCGCAAACGTTTGGATCTAGAGGATTTCAAGAATATTGATCCCACACAGCCAGTGGCGCTGCAATCGGTTGTGGCCGTGCCGCAGATGCCACAGCAAAAGCAACAGCAACCACAGCCGCAAAAGCAGCAGGCTCAACCTCAAGTGGCACGAGTGGAACAGACATTGCAAGCCGAGTTGCCGCCACAGCATCCGATGAGCAAAATTCTAGATATTTGTGATAGTGGCAAAGTGACGTCAGAGCAACAGGCACCAGAGCCAGTGGCATTCCGCAATAATCTAAGACGCACAGGTGGAACACATGCCACCAGAGCCGATCGTCGCTCCTACATTGAGCCCAAACAAAGTGCCACAACCGACAGCAGTAACAACAACAGTAATACCAATACCAACACCACAAGTCAGTCAAACACACCCAGCTTCAGTGTGAGCGTTAAGGCACTGGGTCCCTACGCAGAGGCTCAGGGACCCATGTCCGAGGAGAACGAGAAGGCCGTAAGTCAGTCGCTCAAGGACGGCAAACGTCCGATTTGCTGTCAGTGCAACAAGGAAATCACCTCGTAAGTAGCCAACTGCTTCCTGCCTGCCTTGCACCGCCTATCCACCTTTGTTCTTCTTCTTAATTAAAACTCCATGATTTGATTAAAAACTAATTAAGTAATTGTTTAACTATTTCAGAGGTCCCTTCATTACTGCTCTGGGCCGCATCTGGTGCCCTGATCACTTCATTTGCGTGAACGGCAACTGCCGTCGTCCACTGCAGGACATTGGCTTCGTTGAGGAGAAGGGCGATCTCTACTGCGAGTACTGTTTCGAGAAGTATCTGGCGCCCACCTGCAGCAAGTGCGCTGGCAAGATTAAGGTAGGGTCACTCAACTTCAGCTCAAATTCCATTACTAATTCTTCTTTTGTTACTTGACAGGGTGATTGTCTGAATGCCATTGGCAAGCACTTCCATCCCGAGTGCTTCACTTGCGGTCAGTGCGGCAAGATCTTTGGCAATACGCCCTTCTTCCTAGAGGATGGCAATGCGTACTGCGAGGCTGACTGGAATGAGCTGTTTACCACAAAGTGCTACGCTTGTGGCTTCCCAGTGGAGGCTGGAGACAGATGGGTAGAGGCACTCAATCACAACTATCATAGCCAGTGCTTCAACTGCACTGTAAGTATCTCAACTGATTCACAGTCTTAGACCAACTTAATCTAAATTATCCTCCTTATTTATGTAGTTCTGCAAACAAAACCTAGAGGGTCAGAGCTTCTACAATAAGGGCGGTCGTCCCTTCTGCAAGAATCACGCTCGTTAAGGGCTTCGCAGATCGGAATCGATCTAATATGGCTCGACTAAGGACTTCAGGGATTACGCACACTAACAGCAACAACAATTCAGAATAACGAAAATCATTTTAGAGACGGCGATTAACAGTTTTATAAGCGAAACTCTTAAACTAATCAAATCGCATAGCTTATTACATACTTAATGCAATTATCAAACTAAAGGATGCCCCTTTTTGTTTATTTTATATATTTTAAATATTATTTCTTATTTAATTTTGAATTGTGCACACAAATGTTATCCTAATTTTAAATGAATGAGTGAAACACAAACAGAAATCAACAGAACGACACGAAATCGAAAAAAGCAACCACAGCAAGAAAAAAAAAACTTAAAAAAAAACTGAGAACACGGAACACAGAGCGATAAAGTGTCTGTAAATCTACCTACGATTATATTATTTATTTATCATATCAAAAACAATCGAGTTAACCACAAGAGAAAACACATACAGATCTACACCGATTACTTATTATTATGATTATTATTATTATGTGTATTTTCATAAAAGTTATTTAGTTGAAATGTGAAACCGATGCTGTTGACAAACCAACTAACAAACCGAAAAGCGCGAAAGGATTTCAAATCGCCTAAATTTCCACCTTAAAACGAATTCGATATCGAATTCGAATTCGCATCCGCATCTAATCGGAACGTAGTCATTGCTAAGGAAATCTGGTTGTCAGCAGTAAAATATATTTATGAAATGCTTTATCAAATAATCAAATTTCAATTAAATTATACACAATTTGTTGCAATCGAAAATTATTAAACTACAAATTTAATTTAAATGCTACTTTAAATTTTATGTTTGTAAACCTTACGAGAGAAATCTGTAATTGATTGTAAATTCCACCGAATCAGCAGATCAATAAATTTCGAAATCTTTTTCGCGTTTAAATTAATTTTCTTTTAATGGGATAAGTGGGTGTTTTTTTGGAGAGCTATTAGTTAATATGGTGGCTTAGGCATTGTGACCTTCTAAAATATCATTTCTACTTTTTTTAAAGCCGTTTTGTAGCCATTTTTAGACTCCGTGCTCTAAAAAAGTAAGATAAGTACAGTCGAGCAAGCCCGACCGTATAATACTCTTTGCTTTTATTCCTTATCAAACAAATAAAAACTAAGCATAATCGAAGAAACATCTGTTTGTCTGTAATCACAAACAAACTCGTTTGACATTATATATATGCACATATATGTATATTAATATATGTATGTATGTGTAGCATTGGTCGGCACAGGCAGCAAACGCGGGCAGCGCTGCCGCCACACAGGCACCGAAAACATTCGAACATGTGTTTGAATGTTTCTGTCTCGCTTGCACTCATGCATTAAGCAGACTCCCACTCTCTGCGCTAATTGCGCTCAGAGATCTCTGCCGCTGTTTGTGTGATTGTTCGCGGACGCCAGCTGAGCGACCGAACAGTTTGTGTGTGTGTTCGCTGCCGTCTCTGCCGCACACACTCTCAGATACCCGCTCTATATCCCAATTGCGCTCAGAGATCCCTGCCTCTGTTTGTGTGATTGTTCGCGGACGCCAGCAGAGGGCACAAGCGGTTTGTGCGTTTGTTCGCTGTCATCTGTGGCGCTAACAAGGAGCACTCTCTGTTTACTGTTTACGTGTGCTCCCGCACTCTACTCTCTGTAATTGTATTTAAATTACAGTCTGTCGCTTGCTGCTGATTCTGATTGCCTGGTGTTTCACACAAAGAAATCTTCGATTTTGGCCATTCGCGGATCTTTTTTTGCTTGACCGCTGCGATCTGCAGTGCCCAAAATCGTTAGAAATTCTTGCTGAAATACCAGGCCAACAGAAATATCAGCAGGTCGCAATTCTAAAATTTAACATTAGCATTAACATTGAATTAACATTAACATTGAACTAACATTAACATTGAATTAACATTAACATTGCATTAACATTAACATTGAATTAACATTAACATTAAATTAACATTAACATTGAAATAACATTAACATTAAGTGAACATTAACATAGCATTAACATTAACATTGAATTAACATTAACATTAAATTAACATTAACATTCATTAACATTAACATTGAATTAACATTAACATTGCATTAACATTAACATTGAATTAACATTAACATTGAATTAACATTAACGTTAAATTATCATTAACATTGAACTAACATTAACATTATCATTAATGCCGCTTTCTGCTGATTCTGTTCGCCTGGTGAATCAGCTAGAAAAATCCTCACTTTTAGCTGATTGCTGGTGTTTTTCGGTTATCTAGGGAGCTCACGAGTTGCACATATTTTAACAGAAATACCAGCAAACAAAATTAACAGCAGCACAAAATTATTTTGCTTAAACTGGGCTCTTGTAAATTCTGTTGTATCCTACTGTGGATTTCTTTTCGCCTGAGAATTCAACTGGGAATTTGCATATTCCAGCTGTATTACCAAGCGAACAGAACTTTCAGTAGATCTCAAATTCAAAATTCTAACTAAACAAACTGATATCAGTGAAATTTCAAACTAGAAGGAGTACGGGGTCCTTGACAGTCGGCTCGCTCGTCTGTATCCTTTCTTACTTGTTAAGCTATTACTAGCAACCTACCAACCAAGCTCCTAGGAAATGTTGGCAGTACTGTCCAAGCGTGGCCCATTATCCCGTCAATCCATTCGCTTATTCGACAGTTTATTAGACGTCATAATTCTCATAGAACAGCTTGTGAGAGTTCTTGTGTCCTTGAGTCCTTATAGTAGTGTGTAGTTGGTGCGGAGAACATAATGTCATAATCGTTTGAGGCTTCCGGTTAGCTGCCCTCACGTATTTCGTTGACAGCCGAAAAGTATGCAACAGCTTTTGCTTTACTACCAAGAGCAAACACACATACGGCATACAATACACACACGCACACACGCTTACAATTTCAACAGCCAGGAGCAATTTCATGCTCAACCAATTTTTGTTGTTTTCATTTGGCATTTTTCGTAGCGATATACAAACTGTTCTCCGTTGCAGGGCCACTTTTCATGCCGATATCCCCGTTTTTCCTTGACTCCTCTGTTTGCAGTTAGCCCCTCAGTTTTGTTGGCCAATGGAATAAGGTGTCAATTTTTGTGTTTTCGCTTCACATTTTTGCGGTGGCAAGGGTGTTAATCGCTGGACCACTTACTGTGCCTCCGACTATCAAGGCCTTTTGGCCAATACAAATTTACGCTAGATTAAGCAGGATATACGACTATGTGAGTGCGTGTTTGTGTTAGTATATGAGCGTGTTAGTGGGAGAGGGAATGAGAATGGGACGGAGAGTGTAAAAAGGATGTTACGCCCTTTTGTTGCTGAACGCTGGCAGGCGGAAAGAAAAAACAATTTGCGGTTTTCATAGCATTTTTCTACATTACATTTTTGCAGATGTTTGCTTTTTAGTTTATTTAGCCATGTATATTACACAGAGGACTTTAAGTTAGTTTTAAGTAATTCTATATATATTTTTATATTTATATATATATCTTTATATTTATTTTCTGTATTGTACTTATGCACGATCTGTATCCGTATCAGTATTTCATAATGATAGCACACGTATCTGATTTATCGCATGCAACTTCAATTTATCCATAATTAGTTCTTAACAAGCCCATTCCGAATTCCACTTTCGAAACAAATTCCCCCGAATAAACTGTGTATATTTCAGTAAAATTATTTCGATAGCAAAATTCGGAATTTACTTGTTATCATTTCTTTCTTTCTACATTTTTTGTTTTATCTATTCAATTAATTTGTTTGAAACGCATTCAGAAATCAGTTTCAGTTTCCGTTAGATTCGTTAATCGAAAATGCGCGCAAAATTTGTCACCGTAGCGTTCCGTTGCGAATTTACACAGAGTTTTCATTTATTTAATATATATAAATATCTATAAACATATACAGTACCAAGCTGTTTAGCTATAATTCTGTACCATATATGCGAGATTTGGGATTTGTTTTGGGATGGGGAAAATCTACACTTAACAGATGCTAGAAATGCATTCAAAAATGTTATTTACAAATCAGAATTCCTGGGGTTTTCTGCGCTTTCATTCCTCGATTTAACTTTTCTTTTTTTCGTTTTTCTTGGTTTTTTTTTTGGAATATTTTAATACTCGTATGTTAATGATAGTTATGTCATAGATACGTAGCGCATTTCTTATGCTTACAAAAATAAATTCAACACATTCAAGTACAACAAACATATCTTACTATCTAAATGCCGCTTACTGAATAGATACAGAGTTATATCTAGCTACAAATTTACTCGTCTATTTGTATATATATTATATATTCATGTAGGAGCAGAGTTTTAGTTTTCGTATCGTACAAATAAATACCTTTGGGTTAACGAGTGTTTAAGAGTAACAAACAAACAAAAAAAAATTTTATGATTTGTAGAAAACTGAGAGCTGAAAATCTGTTGGAACTTTTTATGTTTTCCACATGATTTGAGCATCAGTTTTCTCAGAGCACAGTGGGGCTACAAATGGGCCAATATATCGATCTGATCGAGTGCACTGGCCTGTCCAGGTAATTGAGCTGGCACCTGTGTCTGCGTCCTTCCACCTGGCTGCACGCTTAGCCCGTTGCTACCACTGCTGCTGCTGCTGTTGGCCTGCGATATGGTCACAATGGTCACCAGGTCTTTGGCCTTTGTCGCTGTAGTTGTTGTTGTTGTTGTCGCTGGACTCTTGGCTGAATTATCCTGGCTCTGGCTGCGGTTTCTCGACTCTATTTCGACAATGGCCGATGTAAGCAATGTATTCGACTGCAGTGCACTGTAGTCGGGCAATTGCTCCGCCGATGGCTCCGGCAGATCCTCATTGGCCAACAGACGACCCGAGGGAGCCGTCTCAATGGTCCGTTCGCTGTTTAGCGTTAGGGAGGCGGGCGTGGTATTTCTGGATCTATAACTCGGAGGCAGACTGTACTCCGAGCCACCCATGCTGCTGCTGATGGTGCCACCTCCACTACCAATTCCAGAACGTAATGTGGTCAAGGGAGCCCTGCAGGCGTAGAATAAGAAGAGGGTTGAAAATTGGTATGAGAATTGAATTGAGATGAGCATCAAGTAAAGACATTATTTACGCTGTGGGTGACATGAGACAAAGTCAATGCACAAAATTTGCATACATATATCTAGACAGCTATCTGTGTGTCTACGGGAGTGTGTGTATTTTGTATCTGTGCATTTTGTGTATCTTGCAGTTAGGTGATTCCGTTTTGTCTGCATTCGACTTTGTCAATTTAAATAACAAAAGGCGCTGGGGCAATTGTTGCCATTCAAACTGACTGCAGATTGACTGCAAGACTTCACACTTCAGTCAACAGAAGCAACTACAAAGTCAACATACACACAGTCATAAATTTCGGAGATGGCAAAAATTCAAATTTCAAAATTGTATAAAGCAATTTGAAGTATGTAAAATTGCATTTAATTGTTCCCGACAAAGATTCAATGCAAAAGGAAACAGGAAAACTAAGTCAGCAGCAAAGGAAAAGGCCTTTTATCACGTATGTATAGTCTACCATCCCCGCATCTCCCTCTTTTATATTCACTATTTCTATTTCTGTCTCTCTTTGGCATAATAGGCAATTTTCGCAGGCACTCGGCACTCAGCAGACGGCACTTGGGCCTCGTCTTTGTTTGTTTAATTGACTTGGCTAACAGCTTCGCAATGCCGTCCTGTTCTTGTTGCTGGCATTAATCCTTGTTCTGGCCTGCCTCTCACAGATTGCCTTTTAAACCCACTCACACACGCACACACACGCATACTAACTCGCCTGCTTGTTATGCAACAGAAAGTCTCCTCAAGTGTGTGCGCGTGTGTGTAAATATTTTGCAGAATTTCACAGATTTCTTTGTTAGTTCTTACATCATTTGAATATGCCATCACACAGCATATATAAGCACACACACACGCACACCCATTCACTCACACACGGCTTGTGCCTAAAAGTATGCTGTGATTCTTTGCCGCACACTTTGCATAAGTTTTTTGTTTTTCCGACATACTTCTCTGTCACTTTGCACACCCTGCGCTTAGCTGACAGCGGGTATATACGCTAAGTTCACAAACATCTATTTGCACTTTCCCAAAGTTGATCTAAAATATTCACGCAAAAAATAAACACAGCATATTTTTAGGCGGCCGTCGAAATTTTCTTTTCACTTTAACAGCTGCTGGCCTCTAGTAAAAGTCTGTGAAAATGTGTGGAAATTTGTGTTTTTATCTCAAAGTCGAGCATGATGCTTCTTCTGCTGCTGCTGCTTACAGCCTAAAGCATTTTCAATTGTTTTCCACTTGTGTACGCTTTTCCTGTGCTGTTATTGTTGCTTGGTGTTTGTGGTTTTCCATTTGTTGTTGGCTTTTCATTTCATTTCCATTATATGGGCATAAATATTTAAGTGCATGTGGCCTTGTGTGTCATTACAAGCATATTAATTTGCCATAAATTTGCATTTGTTGTTTGGTTTTACTGAATACATTCATGAGCACCCATTGCCGTCTCCCTTGTCGCACGTACTTCACTTTTTTGACTAATTTAGGTATTTAGCAGAGCGGAAATTTACGGCCTCAAACGCAACTCGATATTTTTGTAACGCAATAAAAAGTAAACTTTTCTAATTAGCAGCCATTATGCGATCAAAGCGGCAATTATCCCGACTCTACCAAAGTCCTGTCCAAATTGGGGACAAAAGAGGGAACACTTTCACTACCGCTCTCATTTCTCTTGCCACTCCCACTCACATTTCCACTTGTACGCCCTTCTCTCTGACTACCACTCAATTGTGATTGCTGTGGGGCCTCGTTTCATTGTCGTTTCAATTGTTTCAATTTGCTGCTCGTCCCTTGAATGTCCTGTGTGGATGTCTGAATGGTCGCATGCTCCGTTGGTTCTCCTGTCTCCTGGCACTTGAGTGTCCGACAATCGGATTGTTGCGTATTTAAATTGTTTGCCATTTGGGCAGCATCTGATTCAACTTTCAAGTACTCGCTAGCTGCCCAATTCAATTAAGTTACAAATTCCTCACTTACTCGCTGTCTCTCTCACCCTCTCTCTCTCTCTTTCTCCTTCTCCTCTCTTTGATCGAAATCAACTGAAATCATTTATAATAAATAAACAACGAAAACAAAAACAAATAAAACCATTGACAGGCGTCTAAAGTTTTCGGTTGTTTGCCACATTAAAAAATTGCCAAAAGTTTGTGGTGGAGTGGAGTGTGGAGGCGCAATCCCCAAGCGAAGTGTCAATGTTAACACTCCCCAAAAACCGCACAAAGCCAAACCGCCAAACGCTTCAGCTGGATGCTGCAACCCTCAAACAGTTTTCCACCCCTCGATCCCACTTTCCTTGGATTTCCCTGGTCTTCCCCATTTCCCCATTCTTTCTGCTATAGCTTCTCATTTTCATTCCAGCCTCGAACTGTGCGTTGTAAACATTTTGTGGTTGCAACGCCAAACTTTACAAATAACTCAGACGAGCGGTGTGAAAAGTCCAAGGGAGGGGGGTGAATTCCAAGCGAGGGGCGGTAGGTCGGAGGTTAACACGAACGGAAGTAGACACTTACCTCAGCAGACTGCCGGCATGAGATCGATATGTGGGCGGCGGCGAATTTCCACGCACAACTCCGTTCTGACGATCGCGGTCCAAAAGCAAAAGTCTGAAACAAAAATAAAAGAGCAAAAAACATAAAATGTTGGTATAATTATTATGATTGTTGTTGTTGTACTTTGTTAATGTACTGCGACAGGCAACACAGGAGTTAAAGGTACAAAAGGTGAGTAAATATAACAGATGACAGACGGTGTAAATACCCTAACAAATACATTTCAGTATATACATTAAATACAAATCACTGCTGGCATATTTAACATTAAGTTTAACTATCGTATGTTGATTTTAATGTGGCTCTAATTGCGTTGCTACCAACAAATCGTGTGCAGGTGCTAAATTGCATTGTTTGGCTAACTTCAATCGATACAACTTGATTGCTATTTGTGTATAAAGTTCATTAACAAGTTGAATTTGTTACAAGTTCAAAACTCAATGTTAAACAAATCTTACTAAATCTGTGTTCTACAGGGTCTAAAAGTGCTACATGCTGTGCCTTAGAGAAAGAGTAAAAATAGCATTTTCAGGCAGTGCATAATTACATAATGCCATTAATTGTGCAAGGACATGCGAACGGATGTGGTTAGCCGAGCATGTCCGCAGTTGTCCTGCGTCCTATCCACACCAACAACACACACATACACCGGTACACAATTTATGCGTCATATGCTTGAACCCACCTCAGACGATACTCCTGCATGCTGGCCTGGTAGGAGGGCGGCGGTGGTCGGTGCTGGAACTCCGGGTACAGCAGACCATGGGGTGCACCACCGCCTCGAGTGCAGGGACGACGTCCGCAGCGAGCCAGATCCACGCTGGTGCCGAGACCTAGGCAACTTTGTCCACCTGGTGCCGTCATGCGCCAAGCAGCACCGCTCACAGTCACCAGCACAACGCCAACGCCTGCAACGACAGAGAGGGCATTAGTGAAAGAGATGGGTATAGATAGGTAGACAAAATAATAGAGAAAGAGACGCGCACAAAAAAAAACTGTTTTGAAAATCATTTGCTACTTGCTATTTTGCCATTGTGATTGTGCTGTAAAATTTAATTAGACGTCAAACGTTGTGTGGGCGTGGCACACAATTACCAGTCCACTTAAAGCAATTGGTGGCTCGGGTGGAGCGACCCCAAACAAATCATAGTCCCAGCCTAGCCTGGCGCTGACTCTGAGTTTCAGTCACAGTCTCAGTCTCGGTCTCAGTCTCAGTCTCAGTTTTAAATTGAGTCTCAGCATCCACTTTCACTTTTTTTGCCAGTGAGGTCGATGCTTTCCTTTTGACAACTGACAGCTGCATGTGGCACGGCCAACAGCAGTGACAGGGGAAGTGGCACTTTCAGTGGCAGCCACTGTGGCAACGACTCTCTAGCAGTGACTGTGGCTGTGGCAGTGGAGCGTGTCATCATCTGAGTAGACCCCACGAAGAGCCCACTGAAGCTGACTTCAACTGGCTATAACTGCCCGCCAGCTGATTAAAGCCAACTATTAAAGCTAGCTACAATTTTATTAGCGAAAATTGTCGTCGTCGTTGTCGTTGTTGCTGCTCATTTTCATGAGCAATTTGCGCTTCGAAAATGAAAATCGAGCGGAGTAGAAGGGAAATATAATACGCACACTCAGTGAGTGCAATTTGTGCGTTTATTACGACTACGGGCAAACAAAAGACCTCCATTATAAATAAAAGCGACATATGAATAGTCGTCATACCTCAGACGCGTCTCTGTCTCTGTCGTATCCAGAGTTGATTGCCATTAAATTATGTAAAACTCAGTGTTACAACTCAACAATTTTTGGTAATTGCCGCCTGAAAATGGCGCAATGTCACGCTTCGAGTGCCCCCAACTAAACGCGAGACCGGCAATTGATTAGAGCGTCGTATACATAAGTAATGCAAAGACCCCAAACCCCAAACCCCCAAAAAAAAAAACTCAAGACCAGTCACTGTCACAAGTTCCAGAGACGGAACTCAAGACGTGGTCGTGTGTGCACTTGGCCCCACTGTACTTGTATTTGTGTGTGAGAATTACGTGAGTTTTCGAGTGACTCGACAGCTGTTGGAACTGAACTTTAACGCAGAAAGCGAAACAGAATCAACTGAATGACTCATGAATGAAGTTTGGTAACTCATGACAAATTGTATCAAAAGTGCTTGCAAATTTTCGCAGCTTAACATTTAATTAAATTAAATTAATTCCACTGTACTTGAGTTGGAAAACTATTTACGTATTCACAAATGTTTGAGACTGGTACCTGTTTAATCTTAGCTTTAAATTCTACTCTAGAGCTAATGAAACACATTTCTGACATCAGTTTCTGTTGACACAATGATCCAACTGATTGGTCTAAATGCTGCGACTACACCCACAAGCAAGTCAATAAAGTTATTTACTATCATGCCGTCTAGTCGTAAATACGACACTATTATATAGCTGATAAAAACTCGTAACCGGAACTAAATGCTCTCAAAATATTGACACATTTTGTGTCTTTACTAAATTTGATTGCTCTGCAAACTGGGTCACAAGGCAGACGCCCCAGGCCCAATACATACACAGAGCGAAAAAAACCCAGTAATAGGAGCAACAAAGGCGGTTGTTATAATTGTAGAAATTGTTGTAAAACAACAATAACATCCACTTCACATATAAGTAATGTGCGAGTTGTGTAAACGCCGCGACGCAAAGTTTTAATGCCATTTTTGTGGCCTCATCAATTGTTCGACTTTTGCCCATATGTGAATGAGCACACACAGATACATTTATGTCTATACATGTATTTGTGTATACATTTATTATGTAATTCGTTTTGTGGAGCCGTTTTTACTCACCAATCATAAGTAGAGCCGCTGTCAGATGAGAATTTGGTGGTCCAGCCAGTCCAGTGACGCCCAACGCAGCACCGCCAAGGGCGCAGGCCACGCCCCCCAGTGCGACAACAGCAATTAGGGCGCGCAACGGTGGTCCAGCAAACCATTGACCACAACAGCCCTTTCCGGAACGCTCCGAGGGAGATCTGCAAGAAGGAAATGAACAATTCTTTTGTTAGTTTTTAGTTTTCAGCTGCAGCTGCTGGAAATTCTTTTCCCTGGCAAATATTTTCAGTATGAGCATAGTTTAGCCAGGTGCGACAGCAAGGACACTTGCCAGGACAACAAGCTAGCAGAAGAAGAAGAAGAAGAAGCTGAGGCAGAACCAAAACCATAACCAGAAACAAGAATGGCAGCTGTTTTGCTTTGTGGCGCGTGCAAATTGACAGTGGCACAGGCGAAAAAGGCAACAAAAGCGCAGCGAGTGTGCGACAGGAACAGCAACAACAACAACAACAACAACAGCGACAATTGTTGTAATGTTTTTTGATTTATGAGCCAAAAGACCAAAAATTTGCGCACCGAACACAATAAAACAGGCGGAAAGACGATCAGACGACCAGACAAACAGATGATGACGTTGCCACTGAGCAATAGAAACAGCTAGAGGTTTAGGCACTAGAGTTGTTCTTTAGTAGAAGGTTAGAGAAGGTTTCGATTGCGATTGCGGATGGCCAAAAGCGTAGAATATTTTGCGCATTTGCCAGGCAGCAGACAAAAAAAGGGAGCAAGGACAATTTATGCGACGCAGACACTGCAGGAGCAGCACTACCAGAAGACGATGGCTAACTACAGTGGGACAGACAGTTAATTTAATGCACAGAAATTAAGATTTTAACAATTGTGCAATTAAGAAATCAGTTGTCATAAAAACACAAATATTAAGCTTTTCCTGTGCACTTAAACTGTAGACATTTCTTTGACAATGCTTGGCCTTGGCGTCTAAGTTCTTAATTTGAGTTCCGGCTCTGAGTTTCAGTTTTGCAAATATAATGGCTGCTGCTGCTGCTATTTATAAGACAATTTTCTAGTGATTAACTTTTAATAATATGATGTGAAAGGCAACATAATTATCAATGTTGAATAAGCAAGTGACTAACATTTTAAATGCCTAAATTAAAGTCAAATTTTTTATTTTAATTACGTCAGCTATTTTTGAGGTGTTCTAAAATTCGCGCACTTGCTCCACTGTGCCAGGATGACGACATAGACGACGTGTGTGCGTAAATTCATTAGGACACAGATACAGACAAAGCCTGAGACGACAGAGAGCTGGAGATGAAGAGACACGGAGTTGAAAAGAGACTCGTTTAAGGACACGGACACAGGCAGAATTTTCTTTATGGCAACAGACTCTTCTTCCTGTGTTGGTGTATGTGTCGCTGTGTCTGTGTGTGTTGACAACCCCTTAAGGGGGTAGTTGGAGGGGGTATGCTGAGGAGCACACTCTCTTTGAGCTCGGGGCTTGCCAAACAATTAGACGCCGAAATATTTATAGGCAAGCAGCTGTGTCCCAACACAATCCCCTTTTCCCTTTTCCCCATTCCCCCTACCCCGCAAAGCCTCCAACTCCCAGCTCGACTTCAATAGGGAAAGGACTGAATCCAATGGGACGTTGCCCACTTTTGTGTCATCGAAGCAATTTAAGCAACCGAATGATAAATTGTTGGAAAATTACGTGCATAAAAAGGCAAGCCGGAAATTTATGTTTAATAATTTGATGTTGTCGCCTGAGGATTTTGAGGATTTTTATGATGCGCCATTAAAAGTATACAACTCGCTAGCTCAATCTTCCCTTCTACCCCTCTCGCTCACTCTTTACTTGCCATCTCCTTTGCCTATGGAAAGGGGTGCTACCTGAAACCTCACCCTGTTCCGGAGTTGATCTATTTGTTAGTCATGTGAGCTATGGTGCCAGGAGTCTGGGTGTTTGGGAGTTGCAAGCTAGAGAGTTCAGGGGCCGCGGCATTAATGTTTCATCAGCTGTCATGTCATGTCATGATAAATAAGATCTTTTTAGCGCATCGCATTCATCCAAAAGCAGAGACCTCGACGGAAATGAGTACGCAAAATAGCAGAGCAAAAGGTGAATCGGCAACAGCAGATAAAGAAGAAAAGAATAAAACAAGCGGAACGAAAGATATAAAGAAAAGGAATACTAGACTTGTACTTAAAGTTATAAGTAAATTATAAGTAAAACAAGCCAATTAAACAATGAAAGCTGCCCGTGAAAAGTTTGTTTTATTTTTAAAAACATTTTAACTATAAATCCGCCTTTCTATTTCAATTCTTATTGATATTTCAACTGCCACTTTCAGTACATAAATTTAGTTTATTTAATGTTAAGTTAACAAACACCTGTGCTAACTTAGCTAATCACAGTTTTCCTTATTAGTCAAACATTTGTTCATATATTGGCTACTAAAAATTGAAAAAGTTATTAGACTTCCATTAGTTAAGCTATTTTTACAGTCTTTGCAATTTCGAGTCTGTGCTATAATTAAGTTTTAAGTTCATTTGGGGATTAAGCAATAAATGAAATGAATAAAATGAAATTGACGCAAACTGTGCTCGACCATTTGGAGCTTTGATTAGTGCAAAACTCTTAAAATATTTAGACTCGTAAACGTTGGTGTATACACCACGTTATAAAACTTTGCTTAATTGTTAAGGGGAAGTTTATGGACGACTTTTACGACTCTCAGTCGTTGTTGCATGTTTCCTTTTAGCCGTTATGTTACGGCGGCCGGAACGAAAATTTAATCAATCTTTTTCTTGATTTTTTCTCTGTTTTTCTTTTTTTAAGTGCTTATCGAAATGAGCCTGACAACAACTTTGACATTCGTTATTGTTGTTGTTGCTGTTGGGCAAACTATGAAATTGCTTAATCAATTGAAAATTGTGCAGTCGCTTGTTAATGCCGGAAAAAGCCATCATTTAAATGAAAAACTGTTGCAGCAAAAAGAAAATGGAAAGTCGGTATTTTTACTCAAAGTATTGAATGGCGCGAAAACTGTGTCAATGTTGGCAAATTATAAATTGCAATTAATTAATTATGAATTTAAATGCAGTTGTTCGATGTTAATGTTAATGCGAATTGACTGACTGACTGGTTGACTGACTGATTGAATGACGAGCAAACTGACCGTCTTACTGTCAGTTAGCTGCTTCTCTGAGCCGCCTTTTGTGATATACTTGTTTACTAAGCTGCCCCTGAACTACTTTTAAGGTAGCAACGAAAACGTTCGTCGAACTGACAGCTAAACAGACAGGTAGACCTAGACGTAGACCGTTTCGAACACTAGACACCAGTTTATAAGTAGCTTCTAGTCATATAATTATCAACTTATATAAACTTGATGTTCGTTGTGCACTGCTAAAGTAGAAAATGGAAAACAACTGCGCAATTAGTTCATGATTTGATTACCAAATGCAAGTTTCACCTGCCACTAACAAAATGTTCGTTGCACCCCTCGCTAATTCAATCCTCAATTAATTGAATGCTCATTTTCAGTTGTGCTGCATTTAGTTAAGCCTCATTAGCAACCGATGCATCTGTAGCTATGTGCCTCTAAATGTATCTGTATCTTAAAGCATTGTAATGCGATGCTCTGCTGCTTGCTGTGTTGATAATTTCATGTTAATCAATCAAATTGTTGTTCTAGTTGTTCTTGTTCTTCGGCTTATTGTTGATGCAACACGCAGTGAAGTTGCCTCACGTTGCTAGCGGCTTCTTTGTGGTTGGCGGTGTCTGGGAGGTCGTTGCCACCCCGACATGGGGCCTCAGCAATTTGAATTCTCTGTACACTTCTCCTTAGAAATCATTCAAGAGCACAACACAAAAGTACAGAGAGTACTTAAGACTTGTAGCTAAGGGGGGAAAAGAGAGGGGCGGAGACTTAGGGGCAAAGGGCACGGCAACCGAAGCTGTGGGAAATGGCAACATGTAGAGTAATTGATGAAACTTTTGCCACATCAAAGAAATTGACACAAATTCTCCAGGGAAATATGGAAATATTTCAAACAAAATGTTTTAAAAATTCTAAATTCTAGAAAAGAATGGAATAGATGAAAATGTGTGGACTTCAACAGTGTAATGACATAAATCACGAGTAAGTTTCATCAAATATCTTGTATATATTTGGCAGATAATTGCGTAAAAATTCGCTATTGCATAACGAATCTGCAAAAGTTTGAATTATTTGCTATGCGCCTAAAAAGAAATCAGAAACTGACGCATAATTAACACGTCTAAAAAACAAAAGTGAACAAAGTGAAAGAAAAGAAATGAAAAACACGAAATGAAAACTTTTGCCTGATAAACAGCAAGAGAAAAAGAGGCAGGGGCGTGGCACCTGCAGACTGCATTGAGGTGCAAATAGACATTAATTAAATAAAGCAAAAATGTGAATTCGTATATTAAAAGTGAATTTTTTATATAAAATAAATTAACATAATTATTTTATTTTCTTTGCTTGTTGTTAGCTGTTCTTCACTACTTCTTTCCATCTCTTTTTGCCTCGTATTGCATAATTCAAATATTTGTGTGTCTATATAACTCTAGTCAGTGGCCATAATTAGTACAAATATTACTAAGCATCATAAGATAATAACATTGGCACATTTTCTTAAACAACAATAATAATCTGAAAGACGAATGGCGAGAATAAAGAGCATGGAAAATAGCAAATTAAATAATGATTTTTCACAAGAGCTGCCCAAACAGTAGAATGAATAGATGGATGGATGGATGGTTGGATCTTTGGATGGATGAATACAATTTGAGTTTGTGTTTTGCAGGTCGTTTTTTTTTTGTGTTTTTTGGGTTCGCTGACAAAGCGTTTTCTGTTTCGCTTTTTATTTGCTCGAGACTTAGAGGCAAAGCCAGTTCCGAGTGGACTCTGTTGAACTGAGCTGAGCTGGGTTTAGCATTAGATTGCTCCACTAAATGTAAGTGGGCGCCAAAAAACCATTTTCAACTTTCAATCAAATCCGCACCACCCCCTCCTAAACACCCCCGAAAGTCCCCTCTAAAAAAAGGCCAAAAAGTATAAACCGAAGGCATAATTACAGAGCGCTTTTCAACTTTACCGCAGAGTTCTGATTTGTAATGGAGTTTGTTATTCTTTTTTCGCCCTCTTTCAGTTTCTTTTTGTTGTCTTATTGTGGGCTTTTGTGATTTGGCATGAAATTAAGACACCTTGATTTTGGCTACGGTATTATACCCGGAGCTAGGCCAATTTGGGCCTTAAATTCAGTCAGACCTCAAAATATAATCATATTTAGCCACAGCAGCGCAGCTGTTTAAAGTATTTTAAATTAAATTAGAAATTCAATTTTAAATAAGTGGAATAGATTAATGTTTGTTTCGCTCCCGCTGCGATAGTTTGGGGACTCAGCTGTGTTTCTATTTTATTTTTATTTTATCTACTAAAATTGTGTCTTATTAAAAGAGCACATAAAGTTGCAATCTATAAAGCAGAGATCTGAGCTCAGGTGTTCTATTAAATTTCATGACACTGCGACAGCTTTAAAATACTTCAAAGAATTTGTTATCAAAAAGGAGGGAGAAGAATAATAGCAGAGAAAGGCAGAGGGAGATAGAAAGAGAGAGAGTAAGTGAGTATAATACCAGAACATGTCTGCTGAAGTCTGTAAATGTAAGTAAGTATCTGTCCAGACTTCTTATAAGTATACTCGTATCTCTCCCTCTCTTTCTCTCTCTGTCTCTGTCTCTATCTCTGTCACTCTCTGTCTGGTTTTGGCTCTTTGTGTCTCTGTGTGGGTTAACATTAAATGAAAACCAGTAGCTCATGCCCAAAGGGGGAACTGGCAGCAGCTTTTGAGTCTAAGAACATGACATTCACCCAGCATTAAAATCGCTACTTCTATTGTTGCAACATTTGTTGTTGCTGCTGCTGTTGCACATATAAAAAATGAAAGCACACAGACGACTATAAAATATCCAAGCAAAAGAGACAAAGTCACGTTGTCTTTTGTGTACTTAAAGAGCAGCTAAAATATTAGAGTAAAAGTAACAATTTCACACATAGCCACAGAAACTTCTGACCTACTAACAGAAGACTCAACACGAAGACATCAACTTGAAGCGAAGACTGAGACAATACCAGGGAGTGCTCAAGAGGAAGAAGAAGGGGAAGGGGCGTGGAAAGTGGACAGCGTTTTCCCAAAAACTTAACTGAAAACGCTTTGACGCTTGAGTGACGCCAAAGCTGAGAGTCGAGACTTGAGAGTTTTGACTCGGGACTGGAGTTTAGTTAAGCTCAGCACAGTTCAGTTCAGTTTAGTTTAGTTCAGTTTAAATTGCAGTCGGCTGTCTTCAGCGCCTTCACGCCCCACAGTTTATATTAAAGTGCCGGTGGGCGTAACACACGAGCACGAGTTTGAGAAGCCCAGTCAGACGGACTAATGGACTAACGGACAGACAGTGCAAAGTTTACTTGTCGAATTGCTTGTAGTTGCGCTAAATACTTTTTGGCTAAATGACACGAGCTTAAACTAGTGTTTAATTCTGATCAGTCGGAAAAATCAGTTTTATATAGCTTTAAGCTGAAGTCATTTTAACTTTTCTATAGGTTTATTCAGTTAAAAGCAATAAATTTTTAACTAAACCCTCTTTGTTATGCTAAATTAAATAATCCTTGAAGTTTTTGTATCTGTTCTTGAAGCCTAAGAAGTAAATTTAAGCTCAGTTACTGTGATTAAAAGATGCTTAAGCCAATTAAACTACAATTTATTTGCTTAAACTTCGTTTAGCACATATCACTTATAATTGCTCTCGTTTTCTATGCGTTAATGAACTTTTAGCTGCTTAAAACTTAGAAAACTATTTAAGGAAATACATTCAAAAGTTGCCCCAAAAGAACTGCATAAAAAGCGCTCTTAGTTTCTTCAATTATTTAAACTTCGCGTAAGATTTCTAGTTAAAAGCTTAAGTTCTTTTCAAAAAGGGCGCAAGTTTGTATACAGCGGCGTAATTCTTAACACATAAACAAAGTGTAATCCAAAGCTTAACGAGCACTTTAAGCTGCTGTCATTTGGAACTTTAACAATTGCCAGTTTCCAGTTGGAAGTTGCCAGTTGCCAGTTGGCTTGTCAGTGTCACAAGGTGCCGCTGAGTCTCGTTGTTGGCCAACTCTGGAACATTGTCTAGCTATCTTTCTGGCCATTGTCGTCTACTCGCTCGTAAGTGAACTTAATGTGCGCGTAAAAGATTATATGGCAAAGTTGTTGTTGCTGTTGCCTTTGTTGCTTTTGTTGCTGTCCATCCATCGATGGCAAACTGGGCTATAACTGCGGACAAAGTTTTGCCAGCAGCGAACGCGTTTATTGCCAATTTTTGAATGCATAAAACGCAATCATTGCACTGCCAACAAATGCCGCCCACACATGCGGCAGAATAGTAGAAGGAGGGAGTGGCAGCGGGGGCTGACATAAGTGTAGTTTCTGGCGTATATAGGGCACCATGCCAAGTGTAAACTCTGCGCACAACAGACTCCACGGCTGCAGCCAGCTGGCACACATAAATGTGTACTCCAAGAGTCTATATATAGTATGGACATATATATATTTATGTGTTTTGTATATATTAATGTCACCCACACACATATATACACAATTATGGCAGGAACAAGTGCCAAACATCGTGACCAGCAAAGGGAACTGTGACTGCAACGGCAGCTGTGACTGTGACTGCGACTTCGATTGCCACGTTGACAGCAACAACAGCAACTGAGGAGAACTGAAGAGCTGCATTCGGTTTGAGGCATTTCTAATTTCAGATCCGTTTCTAATTTCTGGCTTTCATGTGGCACAGTCATGGCGCTGGCAACGTTTGCTGGCTGCCAAGCATCCGGGTTGGCAATTACTTTTACATGTTGCCAATGCGACAGCAGCAGCAGCAGCAGTGGAGACGGCAGCAGCAGCTACCGCAGACGCAGTCAGCATACGAAAGAACCGCAGCCAATGTGGCGCGCACACACACACTCATCATACACACACACACACAATCATAGAGACAACACGAAACGCGCTTAAGTGGCTGCGTCATTAGGCTCCAAAGGCTGCTGCTGCTCTGTTGCTGGCCGCTGTCATGTTGCAAGCGGCAAATACAATGACAGTGGCAGTCGGCAGTCATGGATCGCCCCATTGCTGTTGCTATATATCTGTATCTGTAGCTGTATCTCTATCTGTATGTATCTATATATATAAATTAAATTCTTAAATTGCTCGTTAGCTCATGATGAGGTTGGTTCATTCATTCATGCAGTTGTCGTCGTCATCGCCATCGTCGTTTCTCTCGCATCGCTCTATGATGGGCAACAATAACAATAATCACGACAGCAACAGCAACAGAAACAACAACAACAAACATTGCGTTGGCCATTATGTAGGTCATTTCAATTTGTTGTTGCTGTCGCTGTTGTCGCTGTCGCTTTTGCTTTTGCTTTTGCCTTTGTTTTTGTTTCTCTTTTCGCTGGATCGCTCCACAGTCATAGACTTCAGTCGCCCAAACCCGTCACACTCCCACTCCCACTCAGTCTCAAAGCCCCACTGTGATTTCACTTGGATTCTATGCGCTTTTAATATCTGCGACGATGGCATCTTCAAGTGATTTAATTTAGCACCAAATGGATTTTGTGTGGCATTCTGTCTTTTTGGGGCATGCTTAAAATACTTATGCACGCTTGTGCCACAAATTATGTGCACCACTGTGTCTCTCTGTGTGTTTGTCTGTATACGACACTCCCAAACAAAATAATTTACTATTATTTAACAACAAAAGGGAGCAGTGAGACATGAACTAAGAACATGGCAAAGATTTCAACATTCAGCTGTAAAACAGCTTAATGGATTTTGAAATTCAGCAGCTTAAAATGTATCTGACATGATCATAAACAAACTGCCTGATTGTTAATCATATACAAACTTTATTCTTTTATGAATCAGAACTTTGTGGCTTTGTTAAGCAGAATTAAAGGTGGACAAAGGCGACTCAATCCTTTATTTACGATCAGCTGAAGTGACTAATTGATTTCAGCTGATATACCCACTGTACTTTTATATAATCCTCGAAATTATAATTAACTTTGTCTCTAGGTCAGTTTGGTAGCAAGACTTGCAGCTCTTTAAAACTTGTCTTTAACGAGTCTTGACCAAGTTGTGGCATGGTCAAGAATTTCAACACAAAGTCATAGTTTTGACCCTGTATGTTTGGGTAATTATTAAATTTGTTATGTGGTTGTCGTGCAGTTTATATGTTTATGACACCTGCTGAAATGTGGCATGAGATTTCATTAAGTGTGAAGCACTCAGACAGAAAAACAGACAGCAAGCCCAAGGAAAGGGTGTCTGTCTGTCAGTCTTTGTGTGTAAGTGTGTGTGTTTGTTGTGAAAGTTCAGTTGCCATATTTACAGACATTTATCAGTTTGGACTCAAGAGAGAGACTTAATGACAGGAAAACATAGTAAACAGCAGGACAGCCAGTGATTATAAAAGAGTCTTAAGAGTGTTGGGAAAATTAATTGCACGACACGCAAAAAACTATAGAAAAGAAGGAAAGAAAATCCACAAAGGAAAAGCTTTGTGCAAGTTTATATTTTGATATTTGCCATGTAATTGCATTCGCTTTCAGACCAAACATTGAATCGAGTACAGTCCGGAGCAGTCCAATCCAAGACGAGCCCATTAACCCCATTTACGAGTAGTTTAGTTGCATTAAGAGAGTCGAGATCTTCGAGGAGTTGCCACAGCAATTTGCGGTACTTGGGCCTCGTTTATCATTGTGGCAGCCACTTATGGGTCAACTTGTACTGCAAACTCTAACCCTCTCTCCCTGTCTCTCTGTCTCTTTTTGTGTATCTTTCTCTGCCTATCTCCATCTACCAATTAAAGAAAATAATTCAATTCAGAATCTGATTCAGAACTGCCGTCTGACGACGTCTACAAATTGAATTTGCAATAAGCCCAAGTGCCAGAAAATTGTGAAAAACTGAGAAAACTCAACACACAAAACCAATAACAGCGAACAATTCAAATTATGCAAAAACTTGGCTGGCAAGCGCAATTTACTGCGGAATTTCTCAGCCAAGCACAAGACGAACACTCGTTGCACTTTAGAGAGGGCACAACTTGAAGATACTCAGTAAAAGGTCTTTGTCTTTAAGTGTGATTAATAGTCAAGACTTGAGCGTACAAAGAAATCAAGTGATCATAACATTTTGTGATAAATCTGACAAATTAATCAGAGAACAGTTTATAGGAAATCAAACTTCAATTTTGATTAATTGTCTATGCAAAATTTAAACTCCTCTAGTCAAACAGATACCTCTCACTGAGCTTTGCAGGGTATCTGAAGCTTGGTTATAGTTCTAGTGGCTGCTGGCCCGAAGGTCACCCAAAATGGCCAATAAAATGAAATTCCAGCGCTTTGCCAATAAAAATGCAACCCATTTGACAAACGTTGACAAATCGAACGGTGCGTGGGGATCGAAATACTTGAGCTCAAATCCTGTTAAGCTGGAGGGGGGTGTGGGGGGGTAGTGTGCACGGAGCATAAAGTTTGCAGCCGTCATTGTTCTAAAAGTGCTTCAGTAGTTTTGGAGGCGTGGCAGCGTGACGCCGCCACTAACTGCAAATGTTATGCGTAAAGCAACAAAAAACAGCAAAAAGGAAAAGCAAAGAGGAAAAAAAAATAAAAATAAAGAGCGGACTGAAAACGTTCGACTTGGTTTTCTTTCTGTCGAGTGTCGCACGGCGATTTTCCAATTGAGTCTCGGTTTTTTTTATACTTTTGTTTTTTATTTGTTTTAGCCAATTTGATGCGGCGGATTTGGCGTTTGTTTTTACGACACTCGAGTGTGGGCTAAAAAGAAAAAGTGGGTAGACTGAGAAGGGGCAGGAGGGGGTACAAGGAGGCAGCAGGAGGCGGTTCGCAGCATGTTACAGGACATTTTCGTTGGCGTTTCCTCTTTTTCTTTTGGCTGCCGGAAATTGCTGCCATCGATAGCCGGTTTGACCCGACCACACCCACGCCCACGCCCACAGGCCACTCCCCCCACTCCCACTACTCCCACACAGCACCAATCCTCTTGCTCATTCGCATCGCAGTGCAGACGACACTTTGGCAATTTATTTCGATTGCGATTTCTTCGTCTCGGAACTTGTCCTTTTCGCCTATCCAGCTCACACCGAGTCCCCGATTCTCTCCGCTTCCCGGTTCTTTTCTCTTCCGCGATTTGCATAAGCGCCAGTCAGCCAGCCATGAAAATGACACAGCCAAAAAAAATAAATCGAGAGTGTTATGGGTAAAGGGAAGTGAAGCGGGAAAAGAAAAAAAGATTACGACCAAATACAAATCAGTGCATAATTTTTCTATTAAACATTTTTCCAGTGCCCAGTTCAGTTTTGTAGGTGTATCTCCAAACTGTCGCTGTCCACCTGAGCCCACTTTATAGCTAGGTCACGTACCGCACTAGGATGGGGTAGTACTCCTAGTCGGCTCGGCTCAATCCTTGGCACAGGACACGTTTCATTTGCCGTTTGCCGCTCACTTTTTTCAATCTGTGCGCGTTTTATTTTCAATTTTTGGCCCCTCGACTTTTTGGGGCGCATTAATTTGATGGGAAACGCTTAGGAATCACCTAACAGACTCAGCAGACACAACAGACCCACCAGGGTGACGCTGTATTGTTACCCAGCCCTGACTGTGGAGGTGCCCTCCATATGCAAATTGGAATTTTGGTGCGCGAAAGTCGCGCCAAATGAAAAGCAGAAACCGATTGAAATGAAATACACGACAGAAATTAAATGAAATACGTGGGACAAATGTGAGCATATTGTTGTAGTTGTAGTTGTTGTTGTAGTAGTTGTAGTTGCTTTTGTCACTATTGTTGTTGTGTCTGCTGCTTTTTTCCCCCCACTGTATGTCATACATATTCAATAACAGCACAAAATGCAAATTTGCAAATGTTTAAAATGGAAAGTGAAGGCGAAAACGACAGACCAAAAACGCAAAGCAAAAAACGAAAGAAGCAACAACAACAACAATCGATGGATTTGCCGAAGGTAGTCTTAGGGCAAAGGGGGCGTGGCTGCTACTGCATTACTTTTGCTTTCTAGAATCATCAGCATACAGTTCGAATTTCGCATATGCGTTGCGTCTACTCAAGTGATTTTTGCAACAAATTCAAAACTGAAATTTTGTGATTTTGCTTCTCTGTCAAAATGAAAGCGTTAATGCCACCGGAAGGCAAAACGAAAGCGCGTTGGGTTTACAGAGGAAACTAAGCTAAAATTGAGACGAACTTTAGATACACTTTACACAACTAAGTCATAACAAAACTCGATTCCATAACTCAAATGGACTACGTTCCCAAGTTATATGATATGACTTATGTCATTAAAGGCATCCAATTCCACAAGAAATGCGGCATTTTTGCCATAATAAACAGTCTGACTGCTGAACAAGTGATATCAGAATGGTTGAGCTTAATGATATTGATTATATATACTGAAATTTGAGAAAGGGTATACAAATACAGCAGCTTCAGTTTCAAAATCTTTGTCAGCTTTAATTGTTTAATACATTTAATGATACTCGTAAACTAAAGCCCTTGTCTATATTATTCTACGATTTCCGCTTTTCTATATCATTTGATTTCCAGCAATTTAAATTAAAATGCTCTTGAAATAGCAGAATCTGCTCATAAATAGTTGAAGCTTTATTTAAATATTGACTTTTCAGCTCGCAAAGCACCTTCAACTTCAACTGGCACGAAATCAATTTGGAGAGGTACAAAATCGTTAGCGTTAACGACTTGCAACCGCCAAGTTGCAACATAATAACGGACACAAAGAGACAGAGACATGGCCTGAAAGGAGAGTGGTAAGGGGAGGGTCGGAAGGGGTGTAGCATAACCAAACGTTCAGACAATAAATTCAAAATCAAATAAATTCAATAGCCATGCACTTTTCAGAGCACTTCATCAGCAAAAATCCATACATATTCATAAATCGGCACAAAGGAAATGGCTAGAAAGAGAAGCAAAGAGAGAGGGGGGAGAGAGGGAGAGAGATAAAGAAAAAGAGCTGAAATGTTTTTTTTTTTATAGTTTTTGGTTTTGGCCACGGCTTGGAGTGTCGATGATATCGAATATCAAGTGCTTTGGCCATAAACAACTTGACCTTGTGCACGTACTGCAGCTGCTTAACCATTTTAACCAGACTCGGAATTGGGAATGGAAATGGAATCGGAATAGGAATCGCAGTCCATGTCCAATACCAAGTCCAAGTCCATGTCTTAGCCATGTTCAATGCTCATTCCCAATGCTCATCGATTACCAGTTCACGTTCACACGTTTCTGGCTTAGAAATGCTTTCCGTTCATGCTCATAAATGTGGCTAATTTTGCACAATGCACAATGGATTGTGACTATTGGCTATTGAGTATGGTCTCTGGTCTCTGGTCTCTGGTCTCTGGTCTCCAGTCTCAGGTCTCTGGTTTTGCAGTCTCCAAGTCTCTGGTCGAGTGACTATCATCTCTTTTATTTTTACTTGATTTTTTGGTAGCATCATCAGTACCAACAACAATTTAAGTCTTGGCACGTTGCTAAGCTGATTGAAATGCCTCTGTGGCTGACTTGGTTTCATTTTTGCTGCATTCGCAGCTAAGAGAGAAGTCAAATTGTGGCCAAGTCGTGAGTCAGCTAAACTGTCTGCTTTACAGTGCTCTTTTTCTTGGTTTTTTTCGGCTTAACCTGGCCAAGAAAATCTAACTCGTTTTTAGCACGCAATTCAGCCATTGGGCCACTTTAAGCCGATATTTCTCACTTATCTCCCTGAATGTCGAGTGCGAAATTTGCAATTAGTTTTATGTTTTTTTTTTCATTTCAACGTTTTTATTTTCCTGCCTTGCTTTTTGCTGTTGTTGTTGCCTTTGACCATGTAGTATATTGGTAAGCCATCAATAAATTGGTTATAAGCTCTGGCCGCATCCGACATTCATTTTTTATTACATATAAATGCAGAGCTCACAAATTACTCATTAAAATGGGGTTCGGGACCTCTCACATCATCATCCAAACTGGGGTGAAACGCCCCTTTATTATTATTGTTATAAAATTATTAAATTATTTTTATAATTTGATATTGTTGCTGTTGTGTTGGTTGTTGCTGGTTGTTGTTGCTGTGAGGCTATTAAAATGCGTTTGGTAACACAAATGGCTTTCATCACACTCAACTCAACAGCGAATGGCAAACTCATAAATACCTGAGATTGGCATATGCCCGAGATCATAAAATGTCAGTCCGTTAATTTTAATGTGTAATTATAGATACACACACACTCTCTTTAACACACACACACCTGAAATAAGCAGATGCAAGGAAACATTGAAATGATTTCAGCACAATTTCCATAATATTAACTATATTCAGCTGAAATTAATGCTCTGCTTAAGTACGTTATTTAAGTCGATTTAATGCCCAAATTATTAGAATTATTTGTAATTTATGTTAATACTTTCTAAATGGGTTTTCTCTGCATAATGACTGTGTTATTAGACCAACAAGTTTGGCAGTTTTTTGATTATGATTTAGAGTATAATTTAATAATGATGAGTTGGAGAGTTAATATGATATATAAATTGAGTTTCTTCTTCAAGTAAAGTGTTTAACAAATTGTTTCAATTAGAAATATATCAAGCAATACCTTTAAGCTTTCTATTTACTAGGCTTTAGTAAAGCTTGATATAAAATTTTGAACGAAATAAATATTCAGTTCCCTTCTTTAAGCAGCTAAGACTGATATAGCATAGTTTAGAGTGTTTAATAAATAGTTCCCTTTCACATACCGATTATAAACCTATCACAGAATGCGTTTAACCTCTTTTGCCTTTACTACATAAATTCCACTATATACTTAAAAGTTCTAAAAGTTATCTGCTCAGCCATTTATATACATTTTACTTATCGAAAGCTGTTGTCATCTTTCATTTGAGTTCTCTTTCGGTACATTTATAACACATGGCTGGGCAATTACCAACGCCCCATTACTAAACTATGCCCACAATTCAAATTTTGCCATTTGCCATTATTGTTGTTGTTGTTTGTTGTTGTTGTTGTTTTGATGTTGCTAATGTGCAAACGAACTCAATTACGCAGATAAAATACAGTGCCAAAGCAACCACCACAAAGAAGAACAACAAAACACAAGTCATAAAAGTGCGCATAAAACGCAAAACTGATTGAGAGTTATATAGAGATAGCACACATGTGTGTGTGTGTGTTTGAGTGTGTTTGTGTGTGCGCTAAGGGACATCACGCCATAGCACATTAAAGGAAATTGACGCGGAAACGAAGCGAATAAAAACTACCCAAGCTAAACAATATTCGAGGTCCAGTCGGCGCTATGGCAACAGCAACAAGCAATTTCCACACACACACACACACCCATACAGTGATAAGGACACACACACACACAGTGTGAGAGATACGCACTCCCATTGCTTACTTCATTACGCATAATTTCCTGTGTCCCTTATTTCAGTTTATATTTTTTTTGCCATCACAATGACACACACTGAAAGTAACTCAAAGACTCAAACTCAATTTCTACATGTCTCATCTCTGTTATGCGCCCCTCTACGCGCTTCTCAGCGCTGGCCCATCGTTATATGACCATTTGCTGTGCCTTATCGTTGCTATGGTTTTAAGCGTTAAATGAGAAATGGGTCCGAGTGTACACTGTGCAAAAAGGGGAGGTGTTTTCAGTGAAAAGTAGCGACTTTTAAGTAAGTTTTAAAATAAAATGTGATAAAATACCCAGCATATATTTATATATTGTAGCTTAAACTTCTTGAAGCAAGCGATAAAACTGTGCTAAAAATAACAATCACAATCTGAATATGTTTAAAAACATTTTTATCGCATTTCCATTAAAGTGGATTTAAGCAGCTTATCGAGTTTTTAACAGTGTAGGCACAGAGTATTTATGTGGTCAGGGCCATAAGATGCAGGCCTCACACAACATAAGGGTGTCCAGGCACATGGCACAATCTTAGTCTGCACGGGAGTGGGGGAGTGCAGGGGCGGGGCGAGGCGTTGTGTCTAGAGCCGGGGGATCTGTAAATTATATGCTGATTGCAGTTTGTCGATAAGCGTAACGAAAAATTATGAGCCCAGAGATGCGGGTGACGCTGCCGCTGCCCTACCCCTACCCCACTTCGTTTCTGTCTCTTGCGAAGCAGGATAAATGCGGCTAGAGATGAGGCTAAAAGCCAAGGCTAAAACCAGCTGCTGGCAATGAATTGCAATTTGGGTAAGGGGTTCAAACGCAGCTGTGCGAGATTTAGCAAAAGTTGCTTTTGCATAAAACTGAAAAAAAACTGAAAAACTAAAAACACAAAACAGAAAACTAAAAACTGAAAACTGTTTACGGCGTTTGCGGTTCGCCTTGAGTGGAAACCGAAATGGCGAGTGCGAAAAACTGTACGCAAGTGTGCGTTTAATAGTCTTGCGGTTGGGGTTGTAGCTGAGACAGGGACAACAATAGTGTTAGAGATAGAGAGGGAGAGGCAGAGACTGCTTGAGTTGGAGGACAGAAACTAGCAGCTCCTTAGCTTGTAAAGTAGACACAGTGAAGCCTCAATGACGCTGAAGATGACGCCGTTTAGCTCTGGCGAGATCTTTCAACTAAAACTAAAGAAGGAGAAAGTTTCTCTAGCGACTCAGCTGAGAGTTGTATGTAAGTGATGATGTTGTTATTGTTGTTGTTGCTGTTTTGTGTTTGGTTTTGGCTTTTCTTTGTTTCACTTCCACTTGTCTATTACTTTTGCTGTTGCTTCTTTTGCTTTGTGTTTTGTTGTTGTTGTTTCTTTTGCTTCTGCTTTTCAGCTGATTTTTGCTCTGCGCTCTTAGTTATTATAGCAAATTATTTGTTTTGACTTTAGTTTTTGCTGTCAACGTCAACTTTGTGGATGTTGCTGTTGCTGCTGCTGCTGCTGCTGCTGCTGCTGCTGCTGCTGCTGCTGCTGCTGCTGCGCTGCTTCCCAGCTGCTTCAAATTACCGCCTTTTGTTTTGTGCGGTTTTGTCCGAGCCACTCGACGTGTCGTTTCTCATTTTTACAATGCGCTCCCAAAACTTTTGTTTTCTTCTACGTTTATTTTTTGTTGTTTTTCAAATTTTGTATTTTACACTTATTTCAGTTTCCATTAGTTAGCCGGGCTTATGAAAGTGCCACTTGAATTCAAATTTGTCTTTGGCTTTGGCTTCGGCTCGTACACTCTCTAATTATGGCCCATTGTGTAAATGCGAACCCCTTCTTGACATTTATAGTTCAGTAACCAGCGTGGTGGGGGGTGTACTGGGGACTAACAAATTTGGTAGCAATTATTTGACGCCCGGCTGCTGTTTATGACAGCCGCGTGACAGGATAAACCGCTCAAAAATCCCGTCTACAAAGCAATTCTCTTCACAATTCTCCGCAATCCACGGAAGCAGCTAAAAACAACAACAGCAATAGCGTCAGCTGAAACAGAACGCATTCAAAATCCTTTATGACAATAAAAGGCGAATGAGTATATAAAGAAAAGGGTATGCGCGACTTGGAAATAACCTGTACTCTAGAGTTTTTAAAAGAAAACAAACCCTTTGCTCCTAAATTAATAACTGCCTTTGCTGTGGATTTAACTGCTACTCATACCCTTTAGCTGCTTACACTTTACAGCAGGGTATTGCGTATTGCGCATACGACGCGTGGCACGCCGAAAAGACAAATGTAACTGGGTAACTGTTACTGTTACTGTAACTGTCTCTGTTTATGTTTCAGTCTCAGAGTGTGTGTGTGTGTGTGTGTGTGGTGTGTGTGCACAGCTGTGCCATGTGTGTAGTGGTAATTATGAGCAATCTACACGTAAAATTTTATGAAAACACAAACAAGAAACAAGCAACAAGGACTCCACTCCAATGAGAAATCAGGAATGAGAAATGAGCAAGAAAAACAACAACAAAAGTAGCAATAAATTTTGCATTTTATTTGCGCTAAGGATTATACAAAATACGAGAAATACGTGAGCCATAGAATACAGGATACGAAGTACAGGACCCAAGGATATATACGGCTATATACTTTCAAATTTTGTTGTTAATGTTTTAATTAATTTGTAAAATAAACGCGCGCACTTTGGGAATTTGTTTTTCTGGGCGAATTGCCAGCTTATCAAAGTTCCACAATAAAACGGTCGCAGCTTGTTGTTCTTGCCGCCGAGTTAACACTGTGGGTGTGGGTGGCAGTTCGTTTGTATACGCCTGTATGTGTGTGTGTGTCAAACAGATTTGCAGACAGCGAACAAATAAGCTTTTGCAACAACTTTGATGGCCGAAAAACAAGTACGACAAAAAAATAGAACTCATTGCACTTTAAATTGAAATCACAGTGAAGTGTTCAATCTCGCTGACTTTTCTCTGCTCCTCCTCCCTTTCTCCCTCTCTTTCTCCACAGTGGATTTTTCAGCCGTGTTGTTGTGTTTCTCGTGCATTTTGCGGTTGACAGTTGACACAGTGCAGTGCAGAGCGGATACAACACTGACTCCAAGCCAAAAATCAGCTACAGACACGCTGTTTTCCACGGTTTGATATGCTTTTCCATTTCCAGCACTCTGTCTCTGCCTCTGTCTCTGCACTTTGCTGCCAATTGGTTTTTCTTTTCTCTTCCCTTTTTATTTTGGGGTAAATGTTACAATGTTTAAGCTAAAATGTTGGCATTAAAATGCGCTTTTTGGCCACTTCAGCATTTTCATTTCATTTTGTGTCGTTTCGCGTTTCGCTCATTACAATTGCGCATTTTATATGTCAATTTGGTATTGGATTTAAATATTTAAGCAACAAATGCAACATATTTGCAGTTGGCTACGCTAATTGAAGTTAAACCAGACAAAGTTAGTGCCAAAAATGGTCAAAATAACTATAAACAGTTAAGTGGGTAAAGTGTGGAAATTTAAATAACAAATGTACCAAAAGAACATTAGCATGTGTTCCCCACTCCCTCACCCCCTTTACTAACTAGTAGGCTTTCTAATTCAAACTGTTTTTAGAGGTTTATATTTAATCAAGCTTTTGTAAGTTCATTTCAGGCATTGTTTTGTGAGGTTTTCACTCATTTTTCAGCGTTCAAATCAAATCAAATTCAAATAATGCCCACCTACTGACCATAAACCAAACGATTATTGAGATACAAATAAATGCAAACAGAAAACTTTCACCCCAAAAAAAGAAACACAAAATCCAAAACTGGTTCGCCAATATTTCTCGTATTACCTCATCCCAGATCCGGTGATCGGCGATTGGTGATTAGAGATCTGTAGCTTTGTTATTATACGAAATGTGTTAAGAAAAAAACACATACCGTCATCAAGGCTTTTTGACCATTATGAAAGAGTCAAGAAACTGATTAATGTGCATTTTAAATGCAATCTACGAATATTCAAACAAATTTCATTAACAAAGCAAATGAGTTTTAATTATTTGCTCTGCGTTGTGGGTAATTTGTAGAGTTTCCACATCTTTCTCCCTCTTCCTCTCTGTTTCTCTTTTTCCTCTATTTTGCCAGCTTAACAATTTAATTGTGTATTAAAGTGAAATGCATGAATTCCGCTCGACACCCACATTCAAATGAATCAAATGAATTTGTGGCCATAATTGTGCCACAGACTCGCAATGCGGGTCAAGTATACGCCACATTGCCCCACTTTGTATCACTTCAGAAATCAGCACACAATAAACTACAATTATTATGGCCCAACAATGTGACACATAACTATGACAACTGTTTGATTAATGTTTAAATTTAATTTTCAATTTAACTACTGGTTTTTACTTCAATGAGATCTCTCCATTGATTTGCATGGTAATTTAGAGATCAAAACACTCTCAGTCTGATCGAGAATTTTAATGTTTAACTTTTACTTTACACATTTCGTGACAAAATTATAAAAAAACTGATGTGATCCGGTTTTCACCTGAGTTTTGTGATTTGCAAGTTCAACGAAATCAGTTGCTTGAGGTGCTTCCCCAAGGGAGCTGATTATATTTAATTACAGTAGAAGTTCAGCACTTAAAAATAGTTAGCATTAAATTAGTTTTGATTAATGTATTATAGTCATTTAATTTAGTAAAGGGTTTAATATTTTAGAGAGCATTCCAGCAAAAACTTTTGGCATATATTGAACTCAATTTAGTTGTGTATTTATGTTTTTCCAATATTCGCTTTGTACACGCCCCCTGCCTAGCCCAAGCCCCGCTGGCCTTGCCTCCAATGCCACACGCCCCGATTTGAGCCCAGTTGAATGCACAAATGCAAAAGCCACAACTTGAAACCAGAAAAAAGTGAGGGTAAATAATAATAACAACAACAACAACAGCGGCTTAAAGAGTGGCAAGAAGAATGGCAACAAACTGTTCAATGTTCAATGTACAACAACAACAACAACTACAAACAGTCTCCAATGCTTAGCCATAACATAAATTATGGACTTTTGTTTAAAACCACAGCCGCAAAAACCGCAAAAAAAGCAACAAAAAATAAAGCGAAACAAACAAAAATAAATACAAATAAAATCTGAATGAAAATAAAAAGTAGAAAAATAAGAGAGGGAAGAGTTTAACTGGAGTGAGAGGTAAATCAAAGCGAAAAGGGGCGTGGCAGGCCAGCCTGTGAGCATATACATATGTTCAGCATATTGTTTATTTGCATTCGCATATTTATTTATTTATATGCTCATTTTCAAATAAAGCTCATCTGCTCTTGGGAGTGCAGAATACAAATAAAACTGAATATACAAAAAAAATAATCATAATAATAATAGTAATACTCATTTGTTTGCGAGCGGCTTTTGTGTGAAAATGTCGGATGCTTGAATTTACAATGAGCCGGTAAGACTTGGTCTTTTGTGGCTCTTGTGGCTTTTGTTCTCTTGCCCAAAATGGCATTGAACTGTAATGGCCCAAACGAGAAGTGGCAAGTGGCAAATGGCAAACAAACCAAGAGAAAGAGCCAGCCAAAAAGCCTCTAAAAAAGTCTCTAAAAAAGTCTCTGAATAAGTCTCTCGAGCGCCGTCTGGGCGATAATTTTCTCAGCGCTCAAGGCCAGTGCCAAAGCAGTTAAGAAACTTTATTTTCAAGCATATTTTGGCACAATCCAAAAACGTTAATTGCATGGCTAAGAAGCAAACAAGTTTCTTAGCCTCAAAAACACTGATAAACTGACATCTTTCGGCTTCAGCTTCAGCTTTAGACTTGACTTGTCTTGTCTTCTGTTTGGGTTTGGCTATAAAACTGGGTTTAGGTTTCTATGCCAGTGCTGTTCGACAGTTAATGGCCGAAACAGAAAGCCAAATGTAAATCGAATTTTCCATTGGGGTGACAATTTAATAAACCTTTGATTGCCACAGCAACAGTTTGTCAAGAGAACTGAGTCTCGACCCTTTTGGCTGCCTCCAGGCAAATCAATTCTCCAATTTCTCTACCTATCTCTCTCGCTCTGCCTCTCAATCGGTCATGTGCATGTCTCTCCTTCCCTCTTTCTTTCCTAGATTTGTTGGCAACTTGTTTTGGGTCGCCTTTTCTATTTGCTGCTGCATTTTGCCGGCTCATTGCAACTTGGCCCGAATGCATTTTCTATACAAACAGACTTGACTACAATAACAATAACAACTACAGCAGCAAAGACTGCTGCAACCACAGCCACAACAACCGCAATTTGGTTTTCTGCTTAGTGCAGAGCAGGCACAGTGGTTAAGACTTATATAAAATGGGGAAACATATCTGCTTGAATGATTATTCACATGTGATTGAAATATATTCATAACTATAATTAAAGGCTTGAAAGAAATGGCGAGGAAAATGTTGTCTAACACTCTGACCATAGGCTGAAAAGATTGGCATAAATGGTTAAGTAAAAGCATGTGAAATATTATTTAAAAATGTTGATAAAAGTCATAACTTTAAAGGTTAAGTAGTTAAGAAGCTACTATAAGTAATTTCTGATCTATTCTACAGGTAAAATGTCTCGGATTGAATAAATCAAGTCTACATTTTCAAAATGTTTGTGTTCTATAAAGATTATTTATGCAGCTATTGAAACCACTGTGGCATGTGGCATCAACTGAAATGACTTCTACACAGAGTTGTGGTTGTTGTTGTAGTTGTTTTTGTGGTAGTTGTTGTTGTTTTTGTTGTTGTTGTTGTCGTCTGCATTTGGACAATTTTACTTTATTGGCTTTATTGACTTTTGTCAAGTTCTCGTCTCGCCTCGCCTCGAGTCGCAACGTTTCGAATCTTTTTTTTTGGTCTTTTTGCTCCTACTACAAAGACGAGTATCTGAGTATCTCATGGATGCGGTTCTGCTTCTCTAGTGCCAAAGCCGACAAGTTATTTAGCCGCTTTTTTCTACTGCTGCTTCTACTGGTACCAGAGTGCGTGTGTGTGTGTGAGTGCTGTGTGTGTTTGAGCTCTTATAAAAATAAATAAAGCCAACACCGCCAAATCAGTGAAAAGAGCGGGAGTTGCACTCCAGACAGTGCCTCGCAGCCAACGCGAACTGGCAACACAGGATGGCCAAAATAAAAGAAAAAACAAACAGAGAAAAACAACAAAATAAAACTGGAAAGTTGTTTGGTCAGTTGTCCGCTGTATTTAGCTATAGGAGCATTGGCTCTGATTGTGATTTCATGCCACATAATATGCCACAAACTCAACGACAATCACTCAATTGGTGGCAAGTATCTCAACTTAGTTTAGCCCAACTCAGCTCTGCTCATCGCATCGCATCGCATCTCAACTGTAAATCTGTG
Organism: Drosophila acutilabella; assembly: GCA_035046005.1. Classification (NCBI taxonomy): domain Eukaryota; kingdom Metazoa; phylum Arthropoda; class Insecta; order Diptera; family Drosophilidae; genus Drosophila; species Drosophila acutilabella. The sequence continues at coordinate 3,648,094 of JAWNOK010000024.1, read as the reverse complement.
ATCTGGCTAGAGAACTAGACCGAAATGTATGTCAAAACGGCAGGAGATGCATACTACCAAATATCTGCAGCTACAACCTACAGATACAAGTACAGATACACACACACACACTACACACATACAGCCAAAAGATCGAGGTGCTGTTCGGAGTTCAGTTCTGCAACTTGAAACTCGGTTTGTTTTCCGTTGTTGTTGGCCTGAAGTGAAATCTGGTTTTCAGTTGCTTTTAGCTGGCTTTTGTTGCTTTTGCATTTTGAACGTTGAACGTTGAAGCTAAAAAGTTGAATCATCCATCGATTTCAGGCGCGTATCTTGCAGATACTTTTGCACTCTTTTTTTCTCCCAACGCTATATGCAAATCTTCTTTTTTTTCTGGGTCTTTGGACTCGCAATTTGACACTCGCTTTAGAAACCGGTTAACGTTGTCGTTGTATCTCTTGCTGCTGTTGTCAGTTTTCAGTGTCAGTTGCTTCAATGGCTCAGAAATCAACGCAGCGCGTAATTAGCTAAAGTGCCATAATTAATATGAAATACACGCGTCTAATGATCTTAAGTGAATTACATTTGTGATTTACGATTGCCAGCAAGCCTGCCAGCCAAATTTATGATAACTTGGCCCCAGCTTGGCTCAGATACAGCTAACAGCTAGCAGCAAATACAAATGCGAAAGTGAAAGTGACCGAAAACAAGCACAACAAAAACAACTGAATCTGAATCTGAGACTGGGACTGAGATTGGGACTGAGACTAAGACTGAGACCTCGACTACGTCTCAAACCGCGTCTAAGCTCTAGCTGTATCTGTTTAACAGTATATTTGTAGTTGTTGCTTTGTGTGTAGATGCATAAGTATCTTTATCTGTATCTGCTAAAGTGATTTTATTACTGGCCACGCTGTTTTCTTTGCTCTTTTGTTTCGCATGCCTCAAAACAAATACGTTTTAAATTAAATCCTATGAAAGGAAAAAAGCAACGATTCATATATACGATATATACCTATATATATGTATCTGTAACTTTTGTGTCATCTTCTTCTTCTTCTGCTATTACTTCGTCTTCTGCTCCGCCTTCAGGTGTGCAACGTGAATTCAGCATCACGTTTCCTTTTTATGGCTTGCTCTTTTTATTTTTTTATTATTGTTTTTTTTTTCATTTTTCATTTTGGGACTGTTGTAATTTCTTGTTGTTGCTTTTGTTATTTAATGATTTAAAGATTATGCACGCTCAGCCAGGCGTCCCCCTCAATCGACAGCCCCTATACCCTTTGCCCTGCTCCTCACCTCTTCACTCTCCCCTCTTAACTCCTGAAAGAAACTTTCGCTTTTAACACCTTTTCTGTTTTCGGTTTTGGCCAAAAATAAAAGTAACTACCAAATACACATTGTGTAAGAGCCTGTTAATTTAGAGCGTAGGTTAAAGGTGCTAAAATTGCAGTTAAAAAACTCGATTTTGATACAAATCCGCTTTGTTTGGCACTGGGATGCACAATGGATTGTGGGCGTGTCATAAAGAGCCAGCAGAAGTCCATAAAGCTGCCAGATACAAATCTAACTTCTTTTGTTCACAGTTGAGTCCAACTTCGACTCTGATTCATGTTTAAGTGTTGATAAGAATAATAGGAATAATAAAAAGCACTTGGTTAAAAGCAGAAACAACAGGAAATGTCTCCGATTTATCAAGCAAACTAAAGTACATAAATATTTTAGTATTTCAACCTCACTATATGATGAAAAACTATTCCAAAAGCATTTACTCAGTCAAAGAATCTCTTGAAATCCAATTTAAATACAAAGAAAATTTAGCTTTTTGCTAAATCAACAATGTTATGGCAATTTGACTACGAAAAGTGCTATAATCAAAGCTTAACACGCCCCCAAAACTTTGACAATCAGCATAGTTATGCATAGTTAGGAAGAACAACAGTTAAGATTAATTTGACTGACTCAAAGTTTAAACAATAAGCCCAGCAATTTGGTCTGACATAGTTTTGCAGTTATACAACACATAAAACAGATACAGATACAGATACACTCAAACACAAATTCTAAAACACGATTTGCTCTTGACTCAACTGGAAATAGCCGGCTTCACTGTAGTTTGCTGTCTTTGTCAAATGTCAGATGTTCAGAGGCGTGCTTTATATATACATGTATATAAGTTTTGTAGTATATAATAGGAGATGTTTTTTTCGTGTCCGGCTGTTTGAATGATAGCGCACATCCAGCTGACTACAGGCACAGTCATAGACAGAGACACAGATACAGATACAAATACAAATACAACAAAATTCATTTTTGTGCAGTCATGAGAAAAACTGGTTCCTTGGTTCTGGCGCAACTATACATATAAATATTTATAGTAATACTTGTACAAATGCGTGGGAAAATTACTAAAACCATATATAGTAAGTATTTTCATCTACCCAGACTCCCCATCCCGCCCCTCTCTCTTACACTATGTCTATCTGCTCTCTTTGTCTTTGAACAAAAGAGTTGATTTTTTGTACCTGAGCAAAACTGTGATTTAAGATCTGCAATTACAGATAAAGCAAAACTCATTATAATCAAAATGAGTTATGGAACAAAAAGTAAAACAAAACAGAAACCGAAAAAAAGCTAACGAAAAAGATAAAATTCATTGTAACACATAGAGAATACATAGAAATAATTACAACGACCTCTTAACATCAACTTTAAATTAGAGCTCGTGTTATTTTATATTTTCCTTAACAATTTCTTGGAATTTCTGTTTGCTGTCAACCCAAGAAATTAATTTTTACACCAAGTAGAAGTTTGTCTAAGTTCAACTCGGGTTCGCTTGGGTTATGCTTTGGGTTCGGATTCGGGTTCAGTTTCGGGCTCCGGTTCGGATTCGAGTTGAGTCTAGTCTTTCAAACTAAGTTGAGTTTTTGGTTCAGCGTCAAATCAAGCAAGAAATTTGTTACTGACATTAAAATTACCATCATTATAATGTCTATGTCTACGCTGCCGGGTCTCAGTCGCTGTCTCGGTCGACGTCTCAGTTGCTGTCGCTGTCTCAGCTGGAGTCGCAGTCAGCGTCTAACACGAAACAGGAAGACACATGGTCGGGCCGGCAAACGGCAAAAGCAAAAAGAAAAGGCAAAAAAAAGCTATGTGCGGTAATAGAAAATGTCGAAATAGACATGAGCAGCAACAACAATAACAAGGAGAAGGAGGAGGAGAAGAAGTAGTAGAAAACGCAGACAGCACATAAGAAGAAGATAAAGAAGAAGCAGAAGTAATGTACAGGCAAAACCAAAGGCAAACATGAAACATGATGAAGTGAGAATTGACTAGTTTATGAAAGCTCGCTAATGAAATACCCTGCAGGGAAAAAAACTATTTAAATTAAATTAAATCAAATTAATTATAAGCCAAAAGAAATACCCCGTTTAACAGAAATACTATCAGTAAAAGGGTATTTTAATTTCTGAATTTTAACACCTGGAAATGACATGGGACAATAGTTACTAGTTGTACGCCCTTTGCCAATCAAACCACCCTTTAGCAGGGTATACCCACCAAACACGAAAGCTGAGACAAAGGAGCGCTTGAATGAAAATGGAAATGAAGACTCAAGTGATCGATGATGCCAGAGGTGAGAGTTGAGGCACAAAGAGTTACACAAACTGGAAATTGGAATTGGTTTTGTTTTTGTTTTAGGCTTTGGATTCGAGACTCACCTGCGCATGATGGGCAGCGGCAACGTGAAGCGTCCATCACTCATCAGCGGAGCGGCGCCTGGCAGGGGCAGGGGAACCGTCGATATCACTGGCGTTAGCATTGGCACAGGCACTGGCGCTTGCGGCGGTGGAGGTGGCGGTGGTGGCAGCGTGGGCAGTGGTGGCACTGCCTGCGGTGGTGGTGGCAGCGGGGGTGGTGCTCCAACTGGCAGTGCGCTGTACGGCGGCGGGTAATGGCTGTGCAGAATGTCCGGCAAAAGGGCACGCGCCAGTCCCAATGCCGCCGGATGCGGATGAGAATGCGGATGTGGGAGGGGATGCGGATGCGGATGATGCAGGTGGGGTGGAGGATGCAACGGCGGCGAGGGGCGATCCATGTGCAGTCGACGCGGATGATGTGGTGGCAACTGTTGCAGTTGTTGCTGCTGTCGCCGTTCGCGACGTTCTCGCCGGCGTTGTTCGCGTGTACGCAACTGTTGCTGTTGCTGCTGTTGTTGTTGTTGCTGCTGATGTTCCTGCTGCTGCTGGGCGGAGGAGTTGCTGCTGCTGTTGTTGTTGTTGCCGTCGTTGTTGTGGGAAAGATCGTCGGTTTGACACTCGGTTGAGGTGAAAGTGCGTGGGGTAGTTGCATTCACATTGATTACTTTTATACTGTTATCAGCACTGGACACATTCACATTTACATTTACATTGCTCTTCTCATTAATATGATTATTATTAGCAATACTATAATTATTATTATTATTATTATTCGCACTGGCACTGGCACTGGCGCTCACACTGACATTGCCACTGCCACTGTCGGTGGCAGCAACATGTTGCACATCCACATTGGGATTATTATTGAGCTTATTTTGGACACTTGCACTAAACACTTTCGATGCTGGCACACAATTATTAATTGCAACAATACTATTGTTGTTGTTGTTGCTATTGTTGTTGTTGCTGCTGCTGTGATTGGGGGTGTTGCTGTTGTCGTAATTGCAGTTAACAACACAAACGCCGTTGTTGTTGTTCACAATGCTTTGCGCTTTCGTAGCTGCAACATCAGCCAGTGTTGCAGTTGTTGTTGTTGTTGTAACAGTTGCTGTTGTCGTTGTGCTTGTGGGCGAAGCGACACAAACCTGATTACCGTTATTAGTACCGTTATTGTTGCTATTGCTGCTGCCGTTGTTTACTTGTATCGTTAGACTTGGCTGCCTTTGACAGGACTTTGTTGCTGCGGGCAATATTGCAATGCTGCTAACGCTTTTGGCTTGGTTGCTGTTGTTGATGTTACTGTCGCTGTCATTGTTGTTGCTGGCTTTCAGAAAGACGCTACTGTTGTTGCTTGCGGTTTGTGTTGCTGCCGTTGCAGTTGCTGGCGGCAACTCAGCAGCCACATTTAAACGCATCGTATCGATATCGCTATCGTTATCGCTATCGATTTCCGCCTGGCTTAGACGATGCTCAAAGAGACTTTCACTCGCGCGAAATTCGGCATACAAACGTTCGAGTTCTGCCAAACATTTGTTGGGCCGCAGCGCGTCGTTGCCGCTGTCGCTGCTGGCGTTACTGCTGCTACACGAATTGTTGTTGTAGCGCCCCCGCGACAACCACGATGTCAACGTGTTGTTGTAATTATAATAATAGCTGTCGGTGCTATATGCGTCTGCTGTTGTGCACGCGCCGAACGAACTCGAGAGACTGATCGCTGGCGAGCGCCGCTCAATGGAACAGAAACTGGCCGCTGTTGTAGCTCTCTCAGCTGCTGTTGTGCTTGTTCTCTCAGTTGCTGTTGTGCTTGCTCGCTCAGCTGCTGTTGTGCTGGCTCGCTCAACTGCTGTTATGTTTGCTCTCCCAACTGCTGTTGGGCTTGCTCTCAGAGCAACGTGCTCTTTTTCGTTGACACAGTGACTGCGACTGCGGCTGCGACTGAGGTTTTGACTGAGATTAAGACTGCGATTGAATGCTGCTGCTGCAGCACAGGAAACAGGTTGATTGACCTGCACTGCAACTGCAACTGCGGCAGTGTCTGCAGCAGAGGCAGCAGCAGAATCTGAGAGTATGCCTGTTTCCCCGATTGTTGTTGTAGTTGTTGCCATTTCTTGTTCATTGCTAACATTGTCGTTGTAGTTGTCGTCGACGTCGTCTTCTTTGTCGCTGTTTTCATTGATAATGCAATTCGCGCTGCTGTCGCTTTGATTTTCTGCACTTTGTTGTGATCTTGCATTCGCTGTCGTTGTTGGCTTTTGTTTTTGACTCCTCGTCGATGTTTCCGTTGTTTCTTTTTCTGTGTCGTTTGTAGCTGAAGTGAATAATGCGCAGTTCTGCAAAAAAAAAGCAACAACAAAGAAAGTGAGCGGGACGAGAGAGACAAAGAGATAGAAACAAATAAAGAAAAAATGTCAAGTTTGCATTAACCAAATGACAAGATTTAAGTTTGAAGCGCTAATTAATGTTAATTGCAGAGGGATTATCCATGGCCCCCAGCCCCAAAAAAATAAAAGGTGACAGCAGCCACACAAGCTAAGTCATCCACTGAGGATGTGGCAACAACAACATAAGCAACCAACATCCAGCAGGCGCATAAATGTGCGCTTAATTGAATTAATTAAGCCAACGCATAAACATAAAATCGTCACAAGTAATTGTAGTGCTGTTGTTGTTGTTGTTGTTGCTGTTGGTGCTGTGTATCCCTGCCTGGCGTCTGCATGCTTGCTGATAAAGTTATTGCTATTGTTGTTGTTGTGGCTGCATGACTTACTCTCTCTCTCTCACTCTCTATCTCTCCCTGTGTCCCTCGTTCTCTAATGTCCACACAGACGACTGCGTTTGCATTAGAGCTGAGCTCGTGTCGTGAGCGTCACGTGAAAAAGCTGTGTACACTAAAACTGCTAATTGAAATTTTAAAAGCACGACAAGTCCAAATTTGTTGTAGGGGTAGATAAAGTACATTTAAACTAATTTTGTGTTATAGTTTATAAATTTAATTGCTCAGACACGATTGGTCCATATCTAATTTGTACACACACGACATCTTGCTCAGACAATTTACGCAAAATCCTTATCCACATCATGCGGGCTTTAGCTGTGTGCGTGTATGTGGCCGACTGCGTATGCTTGTGTTAGTGAGTGTGTGTATGTGTGTGGGTTCTAATTATGTTACGCTGTGTTACTTGCATTAATTACGTTACAGAAATATAATGTGATTTACTGTTAGCTCAAACTGCTATCGCCAGTTGTTGTTGTTGTTGCTGCTCTTGTGTTTGTCACTGCTATTGTTGTGAGTGCTATTATTATTGTTGTTATTGTTGTCATTGTTGCTCTTGTTGCTGTTCACTCTTGTGCAATGCGACTGCGACTGCGATTGCTGTTGCTGATTGCTGATTGCTGTCGCTAGTTGCAATCATTAGAACCCGCCCCAAAAACCGAAATTCCCCCAAGCCCCAAACAATCTAACGGTGCCTGACTGTAACTTTCAAGTTTTAAAATTTAAAACGTTGCCAGCCAAACGCTATAATTAACATTTTGTCATGTACTTTGGATATTTTTAGAGGTTATGTGCTATAATCGCGTGTCCAAGCTATTGGTACACTGAGTGCCAAATGTATGCGAACGGGTTGCCAAATAAAGCTAAATAATTATAGGGCCCTCTACAGTCTGTCAATCGATTACAACCCTTATGGAATGTATTGCTCGGCCATATCAACCCTGAAAGCAAAGGCTGAGGTGGCGGGGGAAGCATTATTTATTCATATATCTATACTCTTTAATTTTATACTCGCTTTGTTCTTTGTCCTATGCTTTTGCGGTTAATATTCTATACTGTTGACACACTCACAACAAATACAAATTGTGATAGGAGAGTGGAAATAAATTTAAATGCATATTTCCGAGCACATTAAAAGTCCCAATGGCAACATAACGGAACTACCCCTACCACTCCGCACTCCACACTCTCCTACTCAAACCGATATCGTACCGATACCAATTACTCGTACGACAGTGTCGAAACTGTCGTCGCTGATGCTAGACGACATCTGGTGTTCTCTTATCGAAGTCGCGGGCACTCAAGGGCCTAAGTGAAACATTAGCTCGGCTCTTATCGACTGCACAAACTGTCAATGGGGGGCCTCGATAACGGTTTTCTATACCATCATCCCCTTCCCCGTTCTTCTTTTATCCTGCTGCTTACACATCAGCCTTGACATCAAATTTGATGACACCACATTAGGCGGGTAAGTGCGTGCATTTGGCGTAGGTGGCGCCACCGAGGTGACAATTTTATGGGCACACTGACTTTGTTCATAAATCGAATGACAAATAATACTGTTATTCTAAAGCTGGCAACCCTTTGAACCTACCGAGACTCATAGGTTTATGAAGGCGTCTATGATAATCCCACAGAGGGCAATCAATAGAATTCTCATCTCTATAAAAATAATTATGGCTACATAAATGCAGCTATGTAAAGGGAACGGAAAGATTTTCAAGGCGAGAACCCTCTCCATTCCCACCCTTATTCATTTTTATCGATACTCACCTGCGATATGTAGTCATCTGTGAAGGAGCGCACCAAACGCTCCGCTGGAACATTTGCCGTTAGTTGATCATCAGGGCGATGATCAGTATTATCATCATGATCATCGTGATCAGTGGATTTAGTTGCTGCTGCTGTTGCTCGGGATCGTTGCGATCTATCACATTGTAGATTATTCGGCTGGACACGAGCCAAGCTCGCCCTGGCCACGCCCACACCGGAGACGCTTGACTCGTAGAGGGATTCATACGAGGGCGGCTCCTTGATGGCCGTGGCCGCCGAGGAACACCATTGGGTGAGTGTGTGCGCCGGACTGCCGTAGTAGGATGGATACGAGTATCGATTCCGATTCCGATGGCCGATAGAACGGCTTGTTTTGGCCGACTCGAAGGCGCAACCGCTTAAACTTAAACTGGGAAAAGGCACGGGAGGAGCTGCTAAAGAAGATCTAGTTCCGATCGACGCTGGAACTACTGGCATTAGGTGGCTTGAGATGGAACTGGAAATGGAACTGGAACTAGTGGCAGTGATGGTACTCGTCTCGTAGTTGCTCTGAGATTTGTGCAACTTGCGATTAAGCCGCTCGTCCTCATCCTCATCGTCCGACGAACTGGCTGTGGGCGTGGTGCGCTCATAGGGCGTCCAGAGCATTGAGGAGAGCGCCTCCTCAACGTCCGGTGGCCGATGCTGGCGATGCGAGGGCGTGGCCAGTGCCCCATGACTGGGCGTATTCCTTTCCGATATGGACATGACGGCTGCCTGAACATTGCTCACACTTTAGGCTCCTCGCTGAGTTCCCGATACTGGTGGCATACTGACTCCTCCTGCTGCAGCAAACAGGCAAACATGCAAGCAAACAAACATACAGTTTTAAACTCGTAAATGTAAATTGCTATTTCTGTTACCAAAAAAAGGAGAGAAAAGAAGCAAAAACAAATGGCTGACAAATTAAACGCTTAGAAATTGTCCAGAGCTTCGAATGTGAAAACTAGAAAAACTTTTGCTCCAGGACTCGGGACTCGGGACTGGAGCCCTTTTATTTTCCAATTTGATAAATTGCGATTAAAGCATTTAAAATGCCAGCAGAAAATAAAAAAAACGACAAGGCTAAAGGGGGAAATGGAAAATGGTAAATGGAAAACCCAATCGTAACGTAACGTAACGGGAATGGCAACGTAAGGAAGCGCAGCGCAGCATCGCTGCGAAATACGCCAACAGACATGAAAAACAAGCTTCCGTTTTGTGGCTAAAATATATGCAGAAAAGTTTGCGACGCAAAACTTTTTGGCAGCCTCTTTTGCCCGAAGGGCAGATACCCCTCACTCCCCTTTCCTTACTATTCTCCAAGAGAGGGGAAGGGTGGAAAACTTTACCACACATACATTTAGCTCGGATATAGGCTGCAAGCTATGGCTGAGACTGTGCCGCATTAGAAAGACTCACTCAGCCAAGTTTAAAGTTGACTGCCAATTCGGCCCAGAAAATGGCTTAAAAGCCATCGCACTAAACGCAGAGACGTCGCAACGGAAATACTCGTCCATGGCCATCACTTAAAGCCTTTTTTCGGCTGCCTTTACAATTTCAGTTGAGTTTCTGTTCAGTTGGCCTTCTCGTTGCAGCATTGACTGCAAATTCGAGTGTTTCATGAAATTCTTTTCGCCACGTTTATGCGCCACAAATCGTGTTTAGCTCTTTAAATCCCGTTAACGCTATTAGCCTAGTTGCAAATGTCTGACCAAGCGGTTGCCTTCGAGCTGTGGGTCCACAAGTGATTTGGCTTTTAAGGTTAAATGTTGTCACCAAAATGCGTTAAGAGCGAAGCCATACAACATTTAGTTTGCAGTGAAAAGAATTGTGGAATCTAAAAACACAACAATTTTTTTGTTCAGCTTGAGAGACTGTCATGAAATATGGTATTTTTATATAATAACTGCTACTTTTCTTAACAATAATATAGAAATTTATTTAAAAAACTAATAGAGAATCTTTGATTATGAAAAGGAAACTAAATAATTCCAAAAATTTAGTTTAGGTATGTTTAGAGATGGGCCATAGAATTATAAAATAAAATAATATATAAAAGACTTTTATCACATACATAGACGCAATAAAATAAAAGAAAGTAAAGCACAAATAATTAAATCATAGCCTTAACTCATTTTATGCTATAATGTGTATATATTATACTGAATGTTTTCTTTAAAATAAATCAAGAAATAAAGTTTATTTTCATCAACTGTAGTAGGATGATGGCATACCAATTCTATGTTAACTACTAACAGTGCCATCACTAGAATTAACAGAGCCATAATGAGTTAACATCAATAAGGTAGTTATCTCACTGTTACTTATAAGAGAAGGAAGAACAGATCTAGTTTTAAGAAGAGACATAAGAAAGAATCAATTAACAACTAAAGAGTGTTTACATAAAGAATTTATTGCGTCTACTCAACATATCTACTCGAATTTTGTTGTATATTTAGTTATTTTGATTTACTTAATTTAACACACTTTTTGTCACTGTCGTGTAAACGCAGAGCTTGAAAATTTCGATGTAACCTACACGCAGTCATGCACATGAACTGGCTCGAACTGTTGGCCCTACACTCGGCGCTTTGGCCGTTAGCTGTTTTGGCCGTTAGCTGCTGGCTTCCACTGAAGCTGAAGTTTTATGTGTTGCATATCCTAAGGCGCTTTGTTGTTCTAATTTTTCTGCCCTTCCACCAATTCTTTTTGTGTGACGCAAAGGAGAAGGAGTAGAAAGGGGTGTGGAGGGAGGGGAGGGCAGGGAGGAGAAGGGTTTTCTTGCCATTTTCTGTCGTAGTTTGAAAGCATTGAAGGCGATGTTTTTGTGATGCTTAAATAAAGATTTGTGTTAGTGTGTTTTATTCTTTTCTCATTCTCTTTCCCTTTTCTCTTTTTTATTTTCTTTGCTTGTGTTTCTGCAATTGTTATTGTTGTTGTAATTGTTGTTGTTGCGGCGCACTCTGCTTGTGTTTGTTCAGCAAGTTTATGTGCATTGCTGGCCTTCATTGTTGTCATTCCCATTGTTGTCGTTTTGGCCAAAATGAAGAAAAGTGCCAGCTAAAGCCAACACAAAAGATGGCCACGTTGAAAGCCACCGCACACAAATTAATATGTGCAACAATTGAGAGTGTGTGTATGTGTGAGCGAGTACGTGTGTGCTTGTGTGTGTGTAAGCCTTGTTATATGCATGTTACCTACTTTTGTGAGCTTTTAATTAACAACAAGTGTGCGCCTTGGATGCCCGGAACAAAGGCAGCACACAAAAACGAAGCAACGGCAAAGGAAAGCCTTGAAAATTTCCCACACAGTCCCCCCACCCACACTCCCCGCACGCTCTGCGCTTTTCCTTTGTGCTATTTATGGAGGAAATTTATTAAAAAGTACTTTAAATATTACATAAAAAAAGAGATACTCGGATTTTGTCAGGGCTTAAATACAGATTATGGGACAAAGCCTCCATTAAGACGGATACTCACTGAGTATTCCGGAAATTTAATAAAGAATTTAAGTCGCAACACGGTGGGGAAGCCCCAATAAGAAAACTCTCAGCTTTTAATTAACTTGTTAAAGCAGGGAAACCTTAAAATAGGTCAGCTTCAATCAACTTTAAAGTCGTTCAATTTGCCACTTTTGTCGTAGGAAAAACTTCAACTTGCACAAAGGCAAATAAATAGCAAAGAAAATAATAGCAAAAGCCCAAATTCAAATAATTTGTGTAAACTTCTTTGGCAGGCAAAGCATAAAATTGCCAAAATATAAAAAAATAGAAGAAAATAACAGGCAAATGAGCAAAAATGTTTCCCTCAGCAGAAATTTTGAAGTAGAGCGCAAAATTCAATGAAATTATAAATGTGAAGAGGGGAGTGAAGGAAGGGAGGGGCGAACTGTGTGTACTTTATATTCTATTTTACTTTATTTGTATTTTTTATTTTCATAATAATTTTTTCTATACATACATAAATATATTTTTATTTTGTTATTTAACTAGACGTGCGTCTGTCAATCAGGGCGCAAAGTGACGCGGATGGCGGGAACGTTGTCCAGGACAAACTTTTTTCCCGCTAGGGAATACAGTGCGCAAAAAAAGTTTACGACAGGCGTTGCTATTGACAGCGTTTGTCTGGAGGGAAGGGGAGTTGGAACTGAAACAGGAACAGGAGCTGAGGCAAATTGCTGCCAGTATGTTTGTAATGCAAACAAACTTTATCTAATTAAAGGAACACGTGTTCCAGACACGCCCCCTACCACCGCCCCTCAAAAAGTGGTGTGCTTGTTAGTCAGAAAATGTCATTGGTACCCCTATGCACTCGAAATGCTCAATCTTCATCTTCAACGGCATCTTCATCGTCATCTTCATCTCCATCTCCATCTTCATGTTCATGTTCATCTTGCGAACTGCTTTGCATTGATGACGCACTCCAAATGCCTTTTGATGTGTCCTCCAGCTCCAGGTTCTATGCCTGCTCCTACTACAGCTCCTACTTCCTTTTCTGTCTCACTTTGCATTTGCCTATTTGACATATTCGCATCCAAAGATGCCAAATGCCGAGCTCCGTTTCCGTTTCTGTTTCTGTTTCTGTTTCTGCTTCCTCTTTATGGCCGTACTCTGCTTTCTGCCCTAAGGTCGTGTCATCGCACACTCGTATCCTCGTATCGTCTCCAGTTGCTTGTCAACGTCAACGTCGGTGAGCTTGTGAGTCTGTCGAGTGCCTTTTGAGTTGTTTGTCAATATGTAGACCATTATTCAATCAATATATTGACACACATTTCATTTGAACCATTGCTCCCCCCACTCAGTCACATGGCAGCCAAGTGGCGTGCTTCAAGCAGCCCCGCCCACCTACTCCATGCCCGCCTCTGCAAAGCCGGCCAAGTGCTAATCGCAAACAAAGTAGTTTTTGCTTGAGTTCCATTTCGATTTCGTTTGACGAGTTCGTTTCCCCCCCCCTTCCCAAGTTGCCGCGGGTCTGTTTGGGTTTCGTCTACTTCGATTGATTCATCCAATTCCTTCGATTCCTACGGTTCCTTCGTACTTTGACACACTTCCATGCCTTGGGCCCCAGGGACGTTCATTTCCGCTTAACTATTGTGCGTGGCGCCTATGCCAAGTATCTTCCCCGCCCCCAGACACTCTCCTCCCTCCTCCCTTCTCCCTTTTCAATTCAGTTTGAAGCCCTCCTTTATTTGCACATGCGTCGTTTTTCTTTCGTTTTCCTATTTTTGCCTTCTTTTCTTTTCGCTTCGTGTTTTTTAATTTAATTCTATGCTTTTTGTTCGACCACTTGAGAAGTTTCCCTATTTTTTTTTTGCCAGCTGTAACTAAGACTTGATCTAAAACTGAGGCCTTGAAATGTTGGCAACGCTTTTACAGCCAGAAGTCAATCGAAAAATCAACAACAGCTTCATCATCATCAACATTATCGTCATCATCAGCAGCAGCTAAATCGTTTAAGCCATTTAGACTTTGTTTACATGCGAATGGATCTAATGCACTCAGCCTACTAAAAATCGGAATTTAGTCACTACTTGGAGATTTACTAAGCATATAAGCGTGACTTTTGTTTGCCTTCCTTTTTGAGGGTAAGTGCTTTAAAAAGCAGCTCTAAAACAGATGAAAACAAATTAATGCTGAATTGGAACTGATTTTTAAATGCTTAGTTTGGTTTAAAATTCAATGGTTAACTCATTAACTTATATAGATTAAACAAATTCACTTAAAATAATATTTTATAAAATTAAAATTAAAAAATTATTTAATGGGTTTCTAAGCATAGGAATAATCAAAGAAAATTCCATACACAAAGCTTTGCTAAAATTTACTTTACTATTTTATAAATGAGCTTAGTTGTGCTCAAGAATCTTTAAACAAAATCATATAAAACTTATTCTATGCTTTACTCTGTCAAAAAAAAACTATAGAAAATTATAGTACCTTTGAAACTTTGCAATAAAATAATTCATGATTTTTTAAATAATTAACAAACCTCAAAAATCAACAAAGAACTTGTTAAAATTGAAAACACTAAAAATGTTTAATTAAATAATTTTTGAAACAAAACCCACAACTTTGCTCAACACTTCTAACTGCAATTCAATTAAAATAATTCCAGCTCGAGCTCACTATTACTGACCAGGCTGGACTTCATTTAACCAACTACAAACAAAACAGGCAAAGTGGCCAATGACTGAGTGTTGCTACCTTTGAGGGAACTTACCTCTAAATGCAGTCCAGACGTGTCCGCAGTGAAGGACCTTAAAGAGTCTTTAGTTAGCTGCCGAACTGAATGCTCTCAACTTTCACTGATGCACATTGCTAGTTGCAGTTGTTTTTTGTTTTTTCTTTGCCGCGTTTTGGCTTAATTATGCTAAAAGCAGGCAACAAACTTTTGCACCTGTGTGCCCAAAGGTAACAGAATGAATATTTACACGATAATGGGAATGAGGACGAGGACGAGAACGAGAACGAGGACAACAGCAAGGACGAGACCGCAATGGGACTAGTGCGCTGTCAATGTCAAAGGCATTAAGTGTGGCTAAAAAGGCAAAAACCCGTTCACTCGCCTACTGAAGCCGGTGCTGGCCAAACAGCTGTGGCAACAACTGTTAGAGGCTCTGACTTGGCAATGTTTTAAATTTTGTTTGGCTGAGAAACTAAGCACACAATTAATTGGCACTCCATATTGCGGCAAACACGGCGTATGCTTAATGTTTTTAATACGAGAAAAGCTTTCGTAAAGTTTCGTGAATTTTTGAACAGAGTTTTACGTGAGAGAGACCGCGAAATTCACATGGCGACTGCGACAGCGACGCGTTACGAACTGTTTGGGAAAGCTGGCTAAACAAAACCATTTCACTGCGAACTTGACTTTAATGGAAAGCCGAAAAACTCAACACAAAGTCGAATAGATTTTTTGGTGAGTCGGCGCAGTTGGTTGCACGTGCAACGGCGGCAACTTCCAGTTTCTGTCTACTTTATGAGTGTGTAATTGTGTGTGTATTGGTAGTGTGTGTGTTGGTAGTGGTGTGTGTGTGTGTGCGGCTAAATGTTTGTTTACATTTTGCACAGCAGCAAATGGCCAAGGGAGTGGCAGGGGGCGCAAAGTATTGCATCAATTTTGTGTTGCCTACTTTTGAGCATGTGAAATGGAAAATTTGAAATATGAGTTCAATCGATGGGAATTTCAGGTATAGAACGTATTGAAATACATAAAAGTCAACATCAATTCAGCATTGGACTTTGACTTGTACTCCAAGCCCCTGACTGTCCCCCTCTTTCCGTCCCTGTCTAGTGCTCTGCCTATCTGCAGTTTAGCTGCAAAATTGAGCAACAAGCTTGTCAAAAATACGTGCAGAATATTAAACAGAACGAGTAGACACTCCTTTTTGCCAAGCAGGCAGCAGCTGTTGGTGTTGCAAGTAACTGGTTGCAACTCACTTCAAGCTGCACTCGGGGTTCGACAACGGTTCATACATATTTATTGAGTTGCCAGGAAGTTGCCTGTCATGAATATTCACACTAATTTGCTGCCAATTGAATTTAACTTGGCTTATAGCACGTCGCAGTTTGGCCATGGCCTTTAATTGCTCACAAGCCGCAGCAATAAATTTAAATAAAAGTAAGTTTATAAAAATAGGTGTATAAAATAAATAAATGTTTCTAAATTCAAGTGCTTAGTTCTATACACTTTTAATAATCACATTTATTGCTGTTTGTTAAACTAATGGAACTTACTGTAAACTCGGCACAGCAAATTTTTATTGGTAAAACTTTTTTAATTATCATTAATGAACACGAAGTGGGCTGCGTCTCTGTGGCATGTGCTGACCAACAACAACAACAATTATGCCAATGGCAGCAACTTTCGCATTGCAATTATTTTAATGTTCAATGATGTTGCAGCTCGGCTGGAAACGCAATGATTTATTGCCTGGCAGCTCGGCAAAAGTTACCAGCTCGAGTTTTTGGCTTTTCCTTTTTCCTTTTCCCTTTGGTCCTTTGAGTTTTCGGTTTAGTTGGGTTTGCCGAACACACGCGAAACTTGGCAGCACTCGCAATTAGACACCGAGTCGAGTATATTAGTTTAGGGGGCGTGTTCAAGGGCTGAGGGTCAATGAAACAACGCTTAGGTCTAATGTCTGAACCACAAGTAATTACACACTTTTATGCACTGCAGTTGAGGAATTAGGGCTTTGTAATTGCACTAATAAAGCCATAGAATTATTTATGTATTTAAATTGAAAGAATTGAATTGAATTTAATCTTTTAATAAATGTTTAAGTGCCTTTAATGATTGAAACATGATTTTCTTGTGCTCTTTGCTTAATTATGTTTATGTGTTCCCCTCTCTTCGCCCCTCCCTTCCTAATCGATTTACATACTTTAATATTGTAGGCCATAAATTATGTATGTACAGCAATTTTGTGTAGTTTATGTTAACTTGAAAACAATTTGCGGGATTTGTGCCCATCCTTCTGAATAGAAATGCATAAAACACACATCGATATCATATAATTTTAATATAAAAAGCGAGGCAAACAAACACGCATGAATACCTACGCACACACACCCACACACACACTCCCACACCCAACTACAGTGTGCTATCTATAAATGCCACACAATTGCAGCGCACTTGCCGCAAAAACCCATTTCCATTTCGTTTTTACAACCCTTGGCCCTTGTCGTTGTAACGTAGCCAGAAACAGGCCGAGACCCCAAAAGGAAGACAGTTTTGGGGGAGGGGTGGAAGTTGGGGGCACTGCTCTGATCCTGCAGCATTTATGACATATGCGCACACACACATATACCCTTCATGTTTTCATAGACAGGGCCAAAGGAGGTAGACCCAACGCGGTCCCCTTTTAACCCCACTCGGTGAGCTAGTAAGAAACGTAGGAATTGCTGGTGGTTCTCGACTATGAGACACCCGTTATTACAAGCTAGGTTTTGTATAAATAGTTACCTTGGAGTTAACTAGGAGAGTTGGGAGTCTTGTCTTACTTGGAAACTATGAGTAGCCACAGCTTTCCTTATATATCATTATGCTGTTAAGTAAGCTGTGTAGTAGGCCAGGCATCACACGGTCATACTTAATCAGCTGTTAGAATATATGTAGAAGTATGAGTATACTAGTTTATACATGTTTAGAAGAACGAAGAGTAGGAAGAAGAAGAGGTGAATGTGGACGGGGGGAGTTTAGAGCGAATCACGAAAATGAAGAGTAGAAGCTTTAAAATAAAAACAGCAAGAAGAGTTATGAAATTGTAATTAATAAATAATATAATATACCATATAATATAATAATAAATAAACCTGTGATAGAAATAAACATTTAAATATAATGTGATTCATCAAATATTTAAATATAATGCTACTAAAACATAGCAAATCGGTTGGGCAAAAACAAAGGAATGTAAATGTTTGGTTTTTTTTTCACTTAGTGACATTTAAATAGATTTCATAATCTTCTAAAACGCAGACCTCTTTAATAGTTATGTGAGAGTAATAGAACTAAGCCCACAACTATCTTTTAAAACGTAGTTTTACGATCATTCTAAGATCCTAATAGCTATAATAATAATATGAAACAGCTCGTACAACTGATTCTGGTAACTCTAGCTCTGAAATCCTATACATTGCCATAGAAATCTAAATACTTATTTAAAATATTCATACACTCTAAACACTCTTTCGATTCGGTTACTCCCCAACTAAAATCATAACGGGTATATAAAAAACAAACAAACAAAAAATGGAAAGTTGGTTTTAAGCGATTTCGCAAGCGTGTGTCAGCCACAACGCCACTGGCAGCTTCTATCCACATCGAGCTGGAGGGCAAGTTTTTGCCTTTGATGGAGCGCCATTGTTGCCACATTGCCAGGTTGCCGCGTTGCCGGGTAGCCGCGTTGCCAATGCCAATGCCAATGCCGATGTCGTGTCGATGTTGCTGCTATTGCACGGCAAATGGCTGTATCTGAATCCATAGCTACGCATCCGAATATCTATCCATCTATATACACGTATTGAGCTATCCACTCGCTCTGTCTCTCTCTCTCTTTCTCCTACTCTCCCTCTTGCTCTCTGCTGTACCACACCTCGAAGCGTAGCTTCGTTTTTATGACAAACCGTGGCAAATGCTAGAACTGTTCATCCATTGTGGCATTTTGCTCGGAACGGGCCAAAAGGTAACCGTAAAATAGAAAGCGCTGCTGTAGAGTTAGGAGGGGTTGGGGGAGGTGGAAGGACGGTGGGAAATGGGGGAAATGAAAGGCAAGAAATTGCAATAAAACATAAAATTGCTGACTTCAATTCGTTTGCCATTTTAGGTTTCGTTTTCCCTTTTTTTCCCCCAGTTTTCCACCCGCTTATTTCCCTGGCTTTGCTCGAATGTCTGGGGCATTGAGAGGGTATGTGTGTGTGTGTGTTTGGGTGTGCGTGTGTGTTAGCTGTTGTGCGTGCTGCTGCCAGGGCCAAGCTGCGACCGCTTCTTTTTATATTTTATTAGGTTTTATTTGATTTACACTTGTTTTGCGCTGAAATGCTTTGCCTTCGAGCTTTTTTTTTGCACGCCGTGCACGTGTGTACATGAGTGTGTGTGTGCGTATGTTAGTGGGCGTATCACTAAGGGGCGTAAGTGAACACTTGCTCTGGCAATCTGCGTGGCAAGTGCTGCGCTTATTCATCTCAAGTTGCAACTGCAAAATCGCAAGGCTTAAAACTCCAGCAACTTAAGGAACATAGTGAGAAATCTGACAGATATTTGGGTTTTATATGCAAGAAAGAAGTGCTTTTGAATATGATTAAGTGCTTTTTAAAGCTAGCTGGGCATTAGAGCAGTTACAGCGACTTTAAATTGACTTAAAAGGCATTAAAATTAAACATTATTTCGGATTTATTAAAAGTTTCCATCAAACAGAGTCTTAAGTCTTTCAAACAGTTGCAAGCAGCTCACAAATCACATGGGAGAGGCTAAAGCTTTGCTTAAAGCACTTGTTAATAGCACTTTAAGCCAGAGAAATACTCTCATCTAATACGAACAGCGCTAAAAGCTTGAATTAAAGCACATATTAAAACACCGCCTAATCTGTAGCTAACTAAAGTAGCATCTTAATCCTAGCAAGTATCTTTTGTAGCTCAAATCCAGTTGGCAGTTTCTACAATCGGAACAATCAGAATTAATGCAGTTCGCTGCGCAAAGCTAAAGTACATTTAATTAAGCGCACAAAGTGAAAGGGCAAGAGATTTTAATTAAAATTTTGTCGTAGTAGCACAAGTATACTTTCCTCTCTCTCACACACTCACCCTATCTCCCTCCTTTTCTCTTTCACTTGCTCTTTTTCATGCCGTACTCTGCCAGTTGGTTACATTATTTCATTTTATGCCCGAGTTGCAATTGTAAGGCTTTCAATTTAAGCCGAAAATTGGTAATTGCCAATATTGTGGCAGCTGCAGAGTCCGAATATCTGTGGCACTCACTGTACAGCAGTGGGCAACATTCAATGAATTTGATTTTCAATTGATGCTACGCCAGTTGAAATTTCCGTGTAAATTGAGAGCTTTTCAGTTGCTCTCGGATTTTAACTGCACACACAAATTCGAGTTGCTTTGGGCATCACCTTGACACACTCACAACGTGTGTGTGTTCCACTTAGCCCTAGCTCACCTGTAAACATTCACTTGCGGCTAAGCAAGCGAGATAAGCTTTATTAGTTTATGCAGATACCGTTGTAGATAAGAGCACCCAGCTGAAAGCAGCTCATCAAAGGCAAAAGTTACCACTCTGTGTAAGTTTGTAAAGCCTTTTTTCCAGCTGCGGGCCAAGTTGGTAACGCAGGCAACTGGTAACTGGTGTAGTTGTGCGAGGTGTTAATGAGTGCGATAAGCTCAAAATTAAAATATACATAATTTAACATGTTTGCCACTTGCTTGGACTTTGTGGCTTTCAATGTGGCAAGACGGTGTTTAACTTGGCTTGCACAGTCGCTTCCTCTTTCTCTTCACAGTGTGCCATTCAATGACAATAAATTCAGCTAACATATGTTTGTCCCAAAAGCACCAGCTACCCAAGCTACCCAACAGCCCTAGCTGCCCAGGGCAACAACAATTCAAGCACTTTACTGCCAATCACAGGTCAAAGACTACATCGATTGATTCCTCAGTGCCTGGGGATACTTTCAAACCAGGGTCTACCTAGCTAGACGAAGCTTAATTGAAGTTATATGAAATCAATTATTAAATCATTTTATTTACAGTCGTAAGAGCTTAAAAAAGACAAGTTCTGATCAAGGAAAATTTAATACAAATTAAGTTTCGATTAAAGTGGTTATTAAATTCATTAAAGATTTAATAAACCAACAAATAGCATTATTATTTACCAGCCACACTCTACTAAATCATATGCTATGAATAAACTCATATTCTAATATGATTGTTCGTGTTGTTGCCCTTAAGCTTTATATCATGACAACAGTCCCAAAGACAAAAACAGCTTCACACGTCACACACTCACACCTCTCTCTACACACACACACACACCCATCTACACACTCACTTGGAATAGGATTTGTCGGTATTAAGGTCAAAACTATAAAACATGTAAAGCACTAGAGAACTGGCGAACTGGCGTAGAGTCGACCTGTAAAGTGGAGTCTGCACTCCACGAACCGTCGTCCATCAGACTGAAAGGTGTGTGAAAGAGACAGCGACACAAGTCGAGAGTGGAAGAGGGATGGCAACTGTTGGTCAGGTGGGCAGCAGAGTCGAGAAGTCGAACTTGGACCTGGCGCCAGTCAACCTGGTCAGTTGAGGCTTCTATTAGTTTTGCATACGGGCTTCGAAAAACATACAGTTACCCCAAAAAGTATGCGCACAAATTGAGTCGTAAAACAACAGGAAAAGCTTTAAAAGGGTATGAACGACTGCAGATTACCTTGTACTACTATTTTCTAAATTTCTACTACTGTTTGCCATCTACTGTCTACTACTTTTTGTCATTTAAACTACTTCATGAAAGATGTTTACTTACTTTCGTAATTTATGCTACTTATTAAAAATTTCTACTACTATTTGCTCATTTGTACCTACTACTTTTTTCAATGTTTACTACTTTTTAATAAATTTCCACTACTTTTTAATAATTTGACTACTACTTACTTAGTTTTAGTAGTAGGAGAAGCTTTAGACCTCTGAATACCCTAGAAATATGTTCATACAAAAATTGCATTCCATTTCGAGCAAAAATTCCTAAGTTGAACACATAAATATTTATTCCTTTCGGCTGAAACTCTGTTAAATCACATACCCTGTAATGTCGTACAATATTCCGCTGCGGACCCTTAACAATTGTGGCTCACTGTAGTCTGAGCCGTTGTATGGAAGACATAAGTTCACTGCACACTCAATTGGTTTGGCCTCTTTGGGCCCCAACGTGCCCTTTGCATATGGCCAGTTGGCTGCTAACTTGGCTAACTGGTTGGCTGGCTGACTGGCGTTGGCTCTTCATGCTGCGCCCATAAATATGCTACACTTTAATGTTAGTTGCTTCGTTTCGTTGCTTCGTCCTGGCAACGTTTGATGTTTTTGCAAGGAGCATATTTTCGACGGACACAGACGCAGACTCGAACACGAACACGAACACACTTTCATTCCCTTGTCATTTGCGGTCGCTCTGGTTTCCGGTTAACACACACACACAGGCACAGACATGCACAGACATGCACATGCATGCAGAAGTGTGCGTGTTTAGTAGTTTGTAGCTTGTCTGTTGTCCGTTTTCTGTTTTGATCCCCATGTTAATAATATAAATGATGATTTATGGCTCTCCCAGGAAGAGGGCTCCACATGCGACCAGCAGCAAGAAGCAGCAGCATCCGAATCAGAGTCCGCTGAGTAAAAACAAGAGCAAAGTCAATCGCCGTCTTGAATTATTGATCAAATTAAAGATATCGAATCGAGTCAATTAACCATAATGCTTATTTATTCAATGACATCATTTAGAGTCAACACACTTAAAGTTTACAACAATTTCGCATTTTTTATTTAATTGTTTATTGGAATTTACTTTGATTGTTTATGCAAGCCACTGAGACAGAATGTGCCCACTCCAGTTTTTCTACGTTCCATACTCAGACAAATGGCAGAAATTGTTTTTGAAGCGAGGCAATCAAAACAACAGAGGAGACTTGAGAAGGAGACCCAGCAGCACCCTGTACCACCCAGCACCACCTGGCACTACCCACAAACCCACGGTCACAATGCCAGCAAATATTTAAGGCATTTGCCAGCACATTAAAATCGAATTTTGCATAGGAAAACAACATAAAAACAAACTTGACTTCGTAGCAGAGGCATAAAAAAGCCACAGGGTTTTGTGACCCACACACAGGGTGCCCACACCCACCACCCACGCCCCACTCTCCCACTCTCTGTGACTGTCATGCCAAAAATTTATGCAAACGAATTAAATTGGCAGGCTGAATGGCGGACGGTATGACGGTCTGCCTGGCAGGAAGCCAGAATCCCAGAAAGCGAGAATTCGAGAACTCGGGAATTCGAGAATCCCAGAATCAGAAGGAAGTCAGGACATCATGCTGATTGTGCGCACCGTGCTACAATATAATTATATTTTTAAATTTAAACATTAAATATTTACATGTACACAAACACACACACACACCCTTAAAACACACTCTCACACACACCTTGACTGACATTTTATGGCGCATAAAGCAATTTACAATTTTCAGTTATCATTTAAGCGATGAGCCCAAAATAAAGTCACAAAAAGGCCCATAAAAGCGCAACTTTAGCAATTAGCCAACACTGGTCGATAATTTTCCTTAAAAACTGTCTTGGTATTCAGCGGAAAATGGCGGGATTTTATATTCGCTGCCTTTGAAATTGAAAATTTCAGAACGATCATAACTCATGATTTTCATTCGTGAATTGATTCATAAGTCAGCCTAGAAATGCGAATAACAACAAAGAAGAACGAGGCGAATGCCAACAAACATTTATCATTGTTCCAGTTGAGCGTGAAACGAAATGGGAATGGAATGGGAGAGGGAATGGGAATGGGAGTGAGAGGCAAACAGAAGAAGAACGCAGAAAGGAGCAAGGCAAATGCACTGCGAATAAAAATAAACAAGCTGAAAAGGCAGCGCATAAAACAACAATTGGAAAGTGAACTGCGTTTGAGAAGCTCGACTTAATAATACCCAGTACCTTAAAATGTTAACTGCTTCCAGACAAAGCTTTGTTAGCTCTTGGAAGATTATTAAATTTAATGCTAAGACAAAGCTCGAAGCTTGACTTGGCATCAGTTTAATCAGCGTATCATTGCTAAGCTTACAGTGGCTGCAATAAAAATTGTGCCACGCACATAATTTATATGACAAGCAGACGTGCGTGTTTGTGGCATAGAGGGTGGAGGGGTGTGTATGTGGAGGTAGAGGGGGAAGCGACCAGTTATTCAGCTAAAAAGTGAATTGTCGGCATTTGGCGAGAAATTCTAAAATGAATGAATGACAGTAGTCTTATTGTTATCCCACTGTTTGAGTGGGTGTATGTGTGTGTATGTGTGTGTGCGATTGTGTGTGTGGCATAGACATAGCGCTACCCGCTGTGTGTTATGCCAGGCAATTTCAATGCTCCCTTCGCTGTTGTGATGTACAGCGAATTTTCATTGTTGCCAACATGAAAATATCCTTAGGCCAATGCATTTGATTGTGCCGTCCGACAGTGAAAGAGCCACACACACACACTTGTAGCTGCAGGTATGTGTATGTGTGTGAGTGTGTGTGTCTTGACTTCCTGGGGAATTGTTGCCTGTAGCTCGAATGGCGCTCGTGTTGCCTTCATTTACATGTGGCGGGGACGTAACACGGTTATTGCATTAAGCAAAAGTTGTAGCCTAGATTTGTATGCCCGTCTGGTCGAGGCCCGCACCCCCTTTACCCACTGCTCTACCCCTGTTTCTGCTCCGCCCGCACACGCATCCGTTATTGTTTGGCATTGTCTACGTTTGCGTCTTCGTCTGCGCTTTTGGCCTCTGTTGCCGTCCACGTCTTCTCTGCCGCCCTCATCTTCGTCTTCGTCTCTTTGTTTAAACATTCAACATTCATTATTACCCCCCTCAATGCCCCTCCCTTCACCCCTTGTCTCTCTACTACCCAACTCTACGCCGCCCTTGGCTACTGCATATTTAATAAAGTTTCAGTTAATTTTCGTCACTCGCATTATTTTGTGGCACATGCGTGTTAACAATTTATGCTGCCCTTAATTCAACTTTTTTTTTCGCCCATTTTTATTTTATTTTTGGCTCAGCCCTAAATATTTATGAGACAGTTGAACTTTGCCAAATTGATGCCTGACTGCCAACAATTTTAAGGCATAAATTTAAGGCCTAAACTTTCAGAGAAGCTTTAAATAAAATGCAGTAAAATTAGTACATTTTAATTTACATTTCATATATATTTAATTGGGGTTTGTGTAAAGCTTAAAAGCTTACGTTAAATTATATTAAATTGATGTATAATAATTATATAATAATCAAAGTATTTCCTTCTGTATTAAACCTTTTCTAAACTATGTTTGAATTACTCTTAAATTATTTTAATTAATTTTAGCTTTATACTAAATTTAATGCTTATTTAAATGCGCTCTACCTTCCATAAACATACTCCATTTTCCGTATGTTAACTTTAAGTATTAAAAACATATTAAAACCAATTGAAACATCAGCTTGACTACTGCATAGCCTATATAATGGCATATAGTAAAATGCTGCAAGCTGTTTTACTGCATAACGTGGCGAACACGACACGCAACACGCAACATGCAACAGTGCCTTTAATAATAATTCGCCCGTGCGTATAATTTGGACATCAAAAAGAATTAAACCAAATACAGAAATATATGTGTAATTAAATGTGACAATATTTCGAGTGGTTGTAGGGCTGCTAGTGGGTGTGGCACACCCACGCACATGTGCGCCACTTGCAGAGCAGACAGTCTGTAGATAAGCCCAACAAAAAATAGATAAAACGATCAGTTTCAAACACGAGAACAAACAAAAAACTATTTCAGGTCAAGAG
This sequence comes from Drosophila acutilabella, assembly GCA_035046005.1. Lineage (NCBI taxonomy): Eukaryota > Metazoa > Arthropoda > Insecta > Diptera > Drosophilidae > Drosophila > Drosophila acutilabella. The sequence continues at coordinate 3,622,750 of JAWNOK010000024.1, read as the reverse complement.
CGAATTATCAGTTGGCCTTGGCTCATAAAAATTATACAGTTAAGACGAGGGTCAAAGTAATTAGATAAAATGGTTAAAAATGGGTAATTAAAAGCCCATAAAATATGGAGAGCTCTGCCAAGTTAAGTAACGCCACAACAAGCCAATCAGAACAAGATAAAAAACAAGTGTTTTGTAAAGATAAAAAATATTCAGACTTGAAAATTTTTGGAAATATTTATTTAATAAACAGCAACACTTTAGATTGATTGGTTTGTCAATCAAACTAAAAACTTGAGTTTAAGTTTGTCAAAAGCATTAAATTTAATTTAATTAATAGCCAGAATTTCAAAGCTTTGAATTTTGCTATTCAAACACTTTTCAGTTTAATTACTCGGCCTTTTAAATAATTTTGCAGGCTGTTGATTCGATTTTTGAATAGAATTAAAAGCTGACAAAGTCATTGACGTTGACATAAACAAGTAAACTGTGACTTTTCTTGTTGTTGATGTTTCTGTTCCTGTTGTTGTTGCTGTTGCTGTTATTGTTGCAGGCAACACAAAATCCCATTGAACACTTTGCAATGAAACGTGCTCTTTGGGGCAAACGTGTGGCGCAACAACAAAATGCGGAAAATCGAAGCAGAGAAGCACAAAAAAAATGGAAAACAATGTCAAACACATCAAAGTTGAACTGGAGGAGATTTCCATGCACTGAATCCAATGGGAAATGGCAGGCAAATCAACTGAAAAATCTCAAAACCAAAAAAAGAAAAGTAAACACAAAAAAATAAAATAGAAATCACGAAAGAAAATCAAGCGAACAAAATGTCAGAGAGCACACACAGTAGGGAGGGAGGTGGAGTGGGGGAGGTGAAGTGCCTGCATTGCCAAAAGTAAAAGCAAAATGGTGGCAGAGCAAACGACGACAAAAGGGAACAAAAAAAAATAGGAAACTGCAGTTTTGGCAAAAATGGAAAACGATGTCAAATGCAAATTGACAGCTTTCAATATCAATTCCAAAACAATCGCAGTGCACACGCGAGGGAAATGAAATGGCAGCCAGCGAAAAGAAAAATCAATTTTAACTGTCATGTGCATCAAAAGGAAAAAAGGAAAACTGTAACAACAATGAGCGCGAAAAAATGAAATCATGTAAAATTGGGCAAAAATGTACAGAAATGGCTTAAATGCAAGTTGCTTGTTACCTGTTAGCTGCTGCTCGTGTTTCTGCACTCAACTGTCACTCACCTTGAGCATTATTCAAATGCAATCAAATCAGTTGACAGCTTAAATTAATTAAGCCCGATTTATGCGGCTATGTTGGCCTTTAAGTTCAAGTCTGTTAAATGGCAGACAGTTCTGGCCCTTACTAGACAGTTGCCAGTTGCCAGTTGCCATTTGCCAGTGGCTATTGGCCAAGAGAATGCTTTTGATGTGGTCTTCATCTTGGCCAGATGCTTTGCCAACCACAAGCTGATACTCACCGTCTGTGTGTGTGTGTGTGTGTGTGGTTGAGTACATTTTGCAAATTACACTTGCGGTGCCTAAGAGATTTGCATTTACTTTTATCTGTGTTTGTTTGTGTGTGTGTTTTGGCTTAGCTTCATCGCTGTTTGTTAATGACATAAGTATTTAATCTAGAGAATGTGGAATTTGCATAAATTAACTTTACCAGCTAATGGCAAAATACTTGCAATTCCCATACCCATTCCCATTCCCACTCCCAATTCGAGTCAGTTATCTCACAATTAACTTGACTTTGCCACAAGAAGTGCAAAGTCAAAACCGGGCAGGAAATCGCATTATCTAAATCAACTGAGACCCGAACTCAAAGTCTGAGCAAACATATCAAACAAGCAACAAAGTAGCTACAAATATATGTATTTATATATATACAGATATGTCTATAGCTTACTTTATGTAGTACATAGGCAATGGCCGATAACAAGCGACTCGTTTTACAGTTGCAACTATGGAAAGAAAATTATAAAAACGACAGCAGAGAGGGGGAAAGAGAGCGATTAAATTGTGAGGGGGAAACGGAGAGGGGGGGAAACTCAGCGAATAAATTTCAATGCCCTCATCCGCAATTTTTCTTATCGGAAAATTTCATGTAAGACCGAACGTAACGCAGGCCAAGACCCTCAACAATGGGCAACTGGCAACGTTATGACAAGTGGCACAAAGAGAAAATAAAATGAACGACTTCAAGATTAGCTGTAATTAAATTAAAGAGTAAGCTAATTAAAGTTGGGACTAAGATATATAGGTAATTAAATATAAATCTGTTTTCTCTATACACTCCTTAGCTGAGCATACCCCAAGTGCACTCGTAGACAGGGTATTTAAATTATGAGCGCACAAAAGAGCAGAAAACGAAGCAGCGCAGCGCGTATTGATTTTTGCCAACTTGTGCCCATAACTCCAACCAAAGGGAATGTGGAGCGAAAGGGGCACAGAGGGGAGAGACTGCAAGGGACTGAGGGGTGGTACAGTGGCCACCCCCTGTGGCAAACGGCAAGCATTCAGCCGTGGATTTGTAATTACGGGATTAGTCCTTCAATGGCAATGCGATTGGCAGTTTTTATGATTTGCAACTTCAATTTGTGCTACACAGACGGATTTCCCCATCATCCGTTTCTCCATTTTCCCTGTTTTCCACTTTGGTAGTACACGTGACTCGCTTTGAGACTTGTCTAATTTGCAATTAAATATGTTTGCAGTGGAGGGTGGGGGGGAAAGCTCTTTGATAACAACAAATAAATTAAAGGCAACCACAAGAAAAATGATGAGTTGCCATCAATTTGTTAGCAAATCTGTTAAACAAATCATCAAACGCTTCGAATCACACAACGATTCAAATGAAGTGGCCAACAAGCTCATTTCCACCAGAAGAAGAAGAAGAAATCACCACGCTTACAAATAAGTAAATAAACTTAACAAAATAACAAAAAAAGTAAAGCTAAATAAAAGATAGAAGTAAATAAATAAAAGCAGCGCCGCTTTCCGTTCGAGTGCCTTGCGGGCTCCAGAGACGCAGCCGTCGAGCCATGACGATTGTGTGGGAAGAGGGGGAGTAGGAGGGGCTACGCAAGTGGTGGTGTCTATGCAAAGGAGGGGGTGTGGTGCTGCCTCTGACGACTTCCGCTTAACGCGACTGCATACAACAAAATTTGTATCAAAAATCTAAAATCTTTTACATTAACAAATTGTGGTGCGTGTCTCAGCTGTGCTGCTGCTGCTGCTGTTTCTTCTCTGCTCCTCCTCTCTCCCCCTCTTCTTCCTATTGTTTTTATTGTTGTGTTGAAAGAAGACTTCTTGTTATTCTTATAATTGTGCATATGACCCTGTTTAATACAGTTCGGTGCACAATTATGCGTTCGTCTTTTTATTTATTTACTTTTTTTGTGCGCTTTGTTGCCGCCTTTTGTCTTGGCCTTGTGACTTTTGAGCCACATTTGAGTTATGAAACTGCTGTGCTTTACCAGAAATTTGTGAATGAATTGTGTACTTGATTTATGAGCACACAAATGTAACTTAAATTTTAGGTTGCCTAGAAATAAAAAACATATTTAATTTAATTACCAAATAGTTAAGCTGCTTATTAGCGTGTTGTCTAAAAAAAATGGCTTTGTCTGTAGGTCTAAAAACAATTTGTTAATTGACGGCTTTAAATTGCGTTGGCCAAAATGACAGTTGAATTTAGCAGCATCAAATGACAATTGATGGCTAAATAAACGACAATTAATTGGCATTGATGGAGCAGTTTAGAATGAGAAAGGAAGCGGGGGTAGGACAGAGAGAAGGGAGGGGAGTCTGTAAGTTTATGTACGCCGGCAATTTGGCAAATAACTTTGCGGACTATAAATCAAAGCATCAAAGTTGGCCCACAAGCGAATAACTAAGGAAGTATGTAAGTAACTAAGTAAGTGGGTGAGTGAGTAACTAAGAAGAGCAATTCGTCTATTGGAATGGAATACTTGGCGTGCTCCCTGGACAGCTGTCAAACTGGTGAGCCAGAAACTTACGACACCTCATTAGATATGCGGCACAGAAGTTTCAGCCACAAAAGATCCCGGCCAGGTGCTTAGTGGTGACTGTCTTTTCAATTTTAGCCAACTCAGCTCGAATATTGTTTGGCTCATTTTTATATACGTTTATTTTCCACTCCCTCACTCCTCACTTTGCTCTCTTTTTAATCTCGTAAGTGTATGTGTCAACTTTTCTCACTTTGTTTGTGTTTTTCTCTCTTTTTTTTTTTTGGTTGTTTGTTTGTTTGGTTTACGCACACCCCAGAGAGTCAATGTCGAGTCAATAAAGCAAGGAAATTGCCAACAAAAGACCCACAGACAACCAACAATAACAACAATAACAGCTGGGAGCAAACCCAAGCTCATTTGTGCTGTTTTTCCTCATGATATTCTATTATTCATTCCATTTGTGTGTGAGACTTTACTCTATCTCTCTCTCTCTCTCTCGCTCTGGTGTTTGTATAAAAGTAAATCCTTCAAAGGTATATTTTTCATCACAGTTAAACCTCCTGCTGTCCCAGTCCACGCCCCTCACTCGCAAAGGTCAGTGAAAGTTTTTCCTGGCCGAGCTTTTCCTCGTTTATTAGATTGTCCTGCGGCCCGAGCACATCAAAAACTTGCCAACGGCTGTTTTTGACAAGCAACGCCTCCCCGCCTCCCAACTCCCTACCTTATACTACCCAACTACCCTACCGTAATCCCCCCTGCCCATTACGCCTCCATTCGCAATGTGAAGTGCCATCGTGGGCGTGTCATAAACATGACAAACTTGGCTTTTTTTCTTCATACTACTCTCGATGGTGTTCATTATGATAAAGTTGCTTTTTGGCCAAAAACTTATAGCTAACAAATTGTAGAGTGAGAGAGGGGGGAGAGAAAGGGAGAGAGGGGGATATGCCTTCTGATGCTGCTATCGATGCCATTTTCGATGATAATGACTCTGCTCTACAGTGTATCAAATTTGTATTGATGCTGAAAGTTTTATTTTCTCACAACGTAGCTATAGAGTTACATTGTATTCATTAAGAAATTATGTAATTAGTACTGCAGTGGAGTTATAATTAATATAAAAAACTGTTTGTTGAATCAAAAGTTTTGCAAAAAAAAGGCAATCAATAATTTAAATGAAAGTTGCCTAGTAACTACTTATTTCAGAAGCGTCAGTACTGCTACTGTAAACTTTAAATAATTAAATTTAATGCCATCATTTAAAGTGTACACAATAGAGGCAAATAAAAACAGTATTAAGACCTTTTGCTTAATTACACATAATGAAATCAATAAATGCATAACATAAGTAAATGTTTGCCGATAATTTAACTTGATGGCTTTACATATTGTTAATTATGGCATCGATTATTACGACGATTACTCAAACAAACGAACTGAACAAGTTTTTGGTTGAAATCAGTGAGAAGAATTGAAGGCAAAGGCAAATTGCAATTTGGCCGCATTTTGAAGGGAAATGTAAGCCATGTTTGCCGTGCTCGGTATTGTCGCTAATTGAAATGCAAATATTGATGAGTGTTAAGCAAACGCCAAGCGCTAATTTGCACAATTTTCGTTTTGTCGCGCTCCGCATAATGCGCCGCAAAGTATGCCATAAAATGCAGTGCAGCCAGCTGGTGCAGCAGCTAAATTGAGAGTCAAGTCGATGCCTCTATCTGCCCACACGCCCCCCCCCCCCCCCCCCCACACACACACACACAGCCTTTGCCACGCCCAAGTGTCGTCAGCTGACAGACAAATTGCAGACAAGGCTGGCTGAATGGCAGACTGCCTGACTGCCTCACTGCCTCGCTGGCTAACTGCAAAACTGGCAAACTGGTAAACTGTTAAAATGGCAGAATGGTAAAATGGCGGTTAAATGCTTCCACAGCAGACTCAGCAGAATTTCAAATTTATTCAAATCAACTCGTTGAGCGAAAGGGGCAATTGCCTTAGTGGGCGTGGCAGTCAGTCTAAGTGTGTGTGTGTATGTGGGGGTGTATGCAATGAGCAACTGAATGAATGATTCAATTAGGCATCAAATATTTACAGCAGACGTTTAAATATTGCGACAGACTCGATACGTCTTGGTTGCTTTTGGTCTTTTAACTTTCGCCTGGACTCGTTTTGAATGGCATTAAATCTACAGCTGAGATCTGTAGGGCTAAAGGATTGTGCATAAGAAACTTGGAAATACTATAATCAAATAGACAGAAAATTTAAACTAAGGAGGAGAACGAGGAAAGAACCAAAAGAAAACTAAAAGACGATTTTTAAATTTAAATATTAGCCATTAAAAGTCTACTTAAACAACTAAAAGTATTTAAATGCGTGTAAGTAGCTAGCTAAGAAAGCTTTTTAAATATACATATGTGAGCTGAGGTGTATTAACTTAGTATTTATTTAGTTTTATTATAATATATGTGGCTGGATGGTAAAAGTATTTAAATTTTAATATAAAAGTGTTTTCACAATTCTCTTTAATTTTTCTTTGCTTCTTTTTGCTTCCACTTCTTTCGGCCTTGCTTCGATCAGTGTCCCTCTACTTTTTAGTGTTCGTTCTATATACGGCTGTTAATCTGCTGTTACTGCTTACTGCTGCTATACTGCTGTTAATCTGCTGTTACTGCTGTTATTCTGCTGTTAATCTTCTGTTACTGCTTACTGCTGTTGTTCTGCTGTTTTACTACTGTTATGTTACTCCTGCTGCTGTTCTGCTTTTACGCTGCTTATCTGCTGATACATATACCGCTTATCTGCTCTTGGCCTGTTCCATTTCTTAAAATATTTCATTTAAAACCCAAGTCGCCTAATAAAAAATGCGTAAATTAAAAAGCGAAAACGAAACTCAATAAATTCTACACAATTTTATTTAAAAACTTTAATAAAACAAACAAAAGCACAGCAGATAAGTAATTTTATAAACGAATATTGTAACTGCATAAACTATGTACCTATAAAAAGGAGCAAGGACAATGGCTGCATTCAAATAGCTAGAAAGAGCTAGAGAGCAGCAAATGTAGCGCAAGTTCAATATAAATATATATATAAATAAATAACTTTAGCATTGTTTCGCTAACATTGCAAATTCAAATCTAAATCCGTGTCCCAAGCTCTCAGTGTTCAATAGTTGCCAATAGTTTTAGCTTCAGATTTATGAGTTTTGTACCCTCGGCATCCTGCTCCCATCACCTACAACCTCAAATAGTTTTGATGCAGTTGGGTGTACGTGTGTATGTGTGTGTGTGTCTGTAAATGTAAATGCGACTGTGTCTGTGTTTGTGCACAATTTCAATAGTTTGATTACAAAAGTTTTTCAATTGAATATTTCTGCATTTTTACGTGTAGACTCGCAGTTTCTAGGGTTTCAGGTATTTCGCTACCTTCTTTCTCTTCGACTTATTGTCATCATTTATGCAAAAGTAGATCAAATTAAATGCCTTAAGATTGAAAAGCACATAATATAATAGAGATTCATTTTATTTATACATTTTCTTGCCGCTTGTTGCAGTTGCAAATTTGTTGTCGCAAGTTGCACACTCGAAAAATATTTTCATAATTTTTATCGAGATTGTAATTCTCGCCCAAAAGTTTTGCATTCGAAAAGTTTTGTATTTGGGCAACTTTGCTGTATGCGCAGAGGCGTGCTGAAGAGGGGGTGCAAGAAGTGGTGGTGAAGGGGATGTGGCATAAAAAGTTTTCGTGCTGACAATGAGCTCACAACAGATTTCAGAGTTAATTTCCAGTTTTCGGGCACAACTTTTGCACGACAATAACAATAACAATTTCAAGTACGAATACCCATTGCACGCACTGTTAATAAGCCTAATTATTTTGCAGTGAAACGACTGATAAATGATATAACAGCCTGCTCTTAAGTGTTGCGCCAAAACAGCCTTTACTAATTGGCGCACTGTGAGTTTGTTTGGACCATTGAAGTGCCAGCATCTTGAGATATTTAGCAGTTTATTATAAATGTAAAGCACTTTGATATTGTTACTGTTCTTGTTGCTGTTGTTTGCCTTAAATGTGCTTAATACTGATGGTTCTGTTTGGTGCTCGTGGTTTTGCTGGGTTGCCTTATCAATGTCAAGCTGAAATGGATCTTGTTGACAGTCAAACAATGCCATTAATCAAGCTGTCTCAAGGTGCACAGCTCCTGCTCCCAGGACACGGCACCATTTGCTTTCTTTTGGCAGAGGAGAAGTAAAGAACACATGTAGATACCCTGTAAGCATTTACACATAAGCAAAAAGTGCTCCAAGAATCCTTCTTTCATTGGAGTTAGTTTTGAAGCCATAGCAGCTTTCCTTTCCCGATTTACAGGGCATCGCATAGCGTTAGATTCTCAAGTCAAACTGTGCACATGTCACACACTCACACACACACACAGGCCAGGGATACCACAATTCTTTTACCACCGCACGCTTGTAGCGACAGGACGACAGTTTTTGCCAGGGCCGAAAAACAAAAAACTGAAAAAGAAACCGCCAAGAGCAAAACAAGGCGCTCTTCCATGTGCTGACAGCGATAAATTCTAATGCTGGGTTGCCCTGGGCCACGCCTACCACAGCGGCAGCATGTGTGGGCGTAACTGAGAGGGGGTAGGTGAGGGGGAAATGGAAATGGGAAATGGAAAAGGAAAAAGAAGTCGAAACAGCAGGCGACTGACCAAAAGACCGAACCATGAAAAATGCCCTCTTCCGGTTCAGAAAGAAATGTGAATGTGAATGTGAATAGAAGAAAGGAATAAAGGAATAAAGCAAGAAAGGAAGTTAACTGGCATTTGGGTTTGTTTGCTGAGGAAATATTTTTAGCACGTGTTTGTTGGCTTCGTTTTTTGGTCAAACTCGATACCTACGCCACTCACCACTCCCACCCCCAACCCACCTTCGCTCTAACGGTAAAGCCGGCCACATTTGTCACTTTAAATGCAATTTGACTTGTGCCCAATGCGCATAAGTTTTCCTACTTCCAGCAATTTGTCGTGTCCTGTTTTTGGTGACTGCGAACAAAAAAGGACCAGGCAAAAAGTGTAGCATACATTTGGGAGCGCTCAAAGAAAATCAATTTTAAAACGCTGCCGAGTCGCAACTTGAGAGACTAAAGGACTGAAAGACTGAGCAACTGAAACACTGATAGACTCAGACACAGAAAGAGAAAGGAGGTAGAGGAAATGCTAGCAGATTCCTCGTATTTATTGACTGCCGCAGTGGCAATTGTCGTGTGTGACACCTCAATTCAATCTGCATACGAAATCAATGGCCAATTATTTTTTCGACTGCTTTATGCGAACTTCTAACGGTGGCAAATATGTACAACTGTTAGATACGCCAACTGCATTCAAGTGTTAAAACGAAAAACAAAAAAAATATACACAAATTTGCATCAATTATGTACGTCAGAGTTGGCACATAAAATCTGTAATGTGCAGCATTGATGGCTTCATTAGTCTGAAGTTCAGTTAACATTGCTCTTGCTTTGGCGTCCAATGAGCCGGAAATGTCTTCATTATGATTGCATATGGCACAGGCGGTAAAGCGAACCGAAGCGCACAACGGAAGCGGAAGCAAACCAAAATTCGTTGTTTGTTGTTGCTGTTGTTTCTCCTCCCACACACACACACATGAAAGTTCATCCTTGTTGTGCTGCTGCTGCTGCTGCTGCTGTTGTGCGTACGAGCGTGGTAATTTGTGCACACACACATATACACAATCTCAGGCATTCCACTGTTACATTGCCCTCTTTCTCACACTCTCACCGCCACAAGGCCATCATGCCACAGTGCGTATGAGTGATGGTTGAATTCATATCAACTGACAGTTTATTTACACAAGCGCCATCATTACCAACGCCTGTACTAAAGTCCGACCCCGAGGCCAAATCACACATCCACACCCTACACACACACCCCCACACACACACACACACACACATAAATTATCGCATGCGAGCGTGTGATATGAAAAATTGACTGTGATTTATGCAATTATGTTAACAAAATATTTACTTGGCCACAAAACTGATTGGCCAAGACACTTGCCACAGCTTGTAAACGTTACGGTTGCTTTCCCTAAATGCCATCATATTAAAAATACATTAGCCTCGGTCTATATTTAGTGATTAATTAATGGCCACAATCAGATCTCTCTAATATAATCTGCTGGCAAACGGAATAGTTATGGCATTTAAAGTTTTCTTTCTTTTGTGTAGCTTTTTCTGATAGAATGACTTGAAAAGTTTCGTTGAGCTGCTATAGAAATTGCATTTAAACGCACAAATATAAAATAAATTATAATTTTATTACAAAACGGATGCGAAAAACTTTTGCCATTTCCTAAGCGCTGAAAAAGTAACAAGTTTTTCGGGCTTTTTGTTATGCGCAGGGTTCTGGTCACGGTCTTGGACAGGGCAGGGCTGGGACTGAACTGGCAGGGGTGCTGACTAAAGCTCATTACCTTATTGCGTTTGGGCTGCCACGCCCCCTGTAGTGAGCAACGCCTATGCTGAATTGGGCAGCCGTTGGCTGCTTGTTTGTGCCGCAAATGAACGGAAATGGTGAAACTTTTAATTGAAACCATAAATTTTCGCGTGGTTTTCTCTCTGTGCCAACGGAATTTGTCGTGTGGCGTTGCCTACTTAACAGCCATAACTCCCCCATACCCACCTTGCCACGCCCAAGTCCCCCTTTTTTTTACGGCATTCTTTTGCAACAGAGCAGAGTGCAATTAGTGCCGGGCATGGATTGCACTTTTGACCAACAGGCCAACAAGTTAAGCAGGTAACTTGCTAAACTTTGACATAATGTAGCACACCCCGTGCCCTACACTACCCACCCAATACCAGTAGAGCTACAATAGTTAAAGCTCTGAAGTGTTGGCACTCAAACTCAGTTAGAGCTTTGGGTATTTATGTCAAGTAACTGGCACTGCAAGCGCGCCGCCGGAAATGACGAATGATTAAAATGGGCGTGCCATAATTTCCGCTCGACAGATGTGTGGCAGCAGGAAATTGTCGACAGACGACAGCAGAAACCGTTTACGACAAACATTGCATATAATACTAACATACAATATGGCCATTTTCCCAGCATCGCCACTTCACACTTGTGCTGTGAGTGGTGAGTTGTGAGCTGTGTGCTCAGCAGCTGAAAGTGCTATGAATTGAGTTCCCCTTTTTTTCTTGTGGCAGTTAATTGAAATCACAGCTGGCTGGCAAACGTTTTGTTGCAGTGTATTCCACTCAGTTAACATCTCAGATTTCCCAATAACTCACATCATACCCACATCACATCACATCACATCATCAGTTTCCATTGCCATTACGCGCTCAAAAGGCTCGATTGAAAATTCAATTTCCTGCATTTAAATGGCTTTGCAGCAAATATTCATAACTGCTTCAAACCACTTGCAACTGGCAATGCTTATTGGTTATTGTATCGATGAAGCCCCAAAAAAGGCAGCGCCAATAAACACAAAATTGAAATGGCCTGTAAGCGAATCCTAACAAATTTATGCTACTGCCAATAAATTTTCATTAACTAGCAAATGCGTTCAAAGTGCCAGCGATTTAATTTATTGGGATAAACGAATTGGGCTAATTGATTTGAGCTTAAGTTGGGTGTTGCCTAACAAATAAATCAATTCCTAAATTAAATTTGTTTTCACTTTTATTGATTATGTCAGATTTTAATATTTATTGCATTAGCAGCAACCAAACAAATATTTGTTAAGTAGTAAAAGAGTATAGCTGTAAACTCCAAGGAATAAGACACATTTGAATATTTTTTAGCAAGCGCAAAAGTATGCAATGGTTTTAAAGCTCTTCACCAATTTGTGATTTAATGTGCAGCCGCTAAGTATGCAACAAATTTTGTTTGCTCCACATTGCAGCACGCAACTCTCACTCATTTCATTTGAAGTGGAAAAAAAGAGAGAGAAATGAAATGAATATTTGCCATACAACAAAAATTTGGGTCTTGCTAATATTTCAAATGTAAAAGCCTCTTCCAATTTGTGTGCTACTTTTGCTATTGATTTTATTTGGCATAAATGCGACGTGGAGTGCTCATTTTTATGCTGCTCTTATTGCCGGAGATTCCGTTTTGGTTACGTTTTCCTTTTATATGTTATGTATTTGGTTATTTTTCTCCTTTTTTTTTATATTTTTTTGTGTGCTTCCCACAGCAGCCAGTGGCAATATTTTCAATTTGCTAAATGGCGCAGTCAGCCAACTGAAATGCCACATATACAATATATATAACATAGTATTAGTATGTGGTAGTAAGTATATATTTGTGGCATATACAAGATGCGATATGCGATATGTGATATGTGTGCCATGTGGAAGAAACCACAGCAGGCATTTTAATAATTCTAATGCGAGTTTTTGAGTTATGAATGTGCTCGGTTTTCGGTTTCAGTATTTCTCATATCTTTTTCTGTTTTCTGTGTTTTTGTGGGTTCAGGTTGTCGATTCCAGTGGGTTTCTTTTTTTTGACATGAAATACGTGCCACTGACTCAACTCGATTACGACAGAACTGTTCTATTGATAATCGATATTTTTCTCACAGCATTCGATTCAGCTTTCATTAGCCAATGCCAAAAGGAAGTCGACTTTCACGCGTCCAAAATCAAATGATTTATGGCGGACAATGACTATGACAACAATAATAAAAACAACAACAACAAGAACAGGAACAAAAGGGACAGCAACAACACGGTTTCTGCAATTGACGGCAATCGAGTGTGCGCTCGTTTACTTCCGGCGGAAGCAGACGCCGAACATGGCGGCGCCGAAAATAAATGAATATAAAACCGCAATGGGATCGGAGCAACATGCAAGACCATTATTATCATCATTATCGTGCTCATAATGAGCTTCACTTGGCGTCGCTAATGGCGCGAAAAATAGACAACTTTCTGGGTAAGTTGCAGACTCACATGCGAGGGTCGTTCAAAGACATTTCGATCATTAATTATATAATGACTAAAGAAACCAATGGCCAACTTTATGAGCCACTCTCGCATCGTATGAGAGCCCAAAAACTAAAGACGCAGCCATTTTGTTTATTTCATGTTTGAGTGCTCGATGATTTAGTGCGGTAAACGCTTAAAATACAATGCGCATAATTTATACATTATTACCAACACTTCATTTTAGGCTTTGACTTAAACAAACACACACAAATACAGCCATAAACAAACACACACACACACACACACACACTGGGACACGCAACTCGAAGATTTTTGGCAATAAATTCGCTTTGAAAACGACAAGAAAAGGCTACGAAAAGAAAAAAAGAAACGCAAAGGGGAAATGAAGAGCTGAGAATGAAACGAGGAGAGCGGGTGAGGGTGAAACTTTTGTTGCTTAAGTAAACTTGAAAAGTTTTCGAGACATAAAAGTTTCTTGTGAAAGTCACACGAAAGTTGAATGCAATAAATCTGAACGCTGCTGCAGCCCAAAAAGTGCAATGCGTTTCCACTTCAGGCCAAATCCGTTAAACCCGTTACCCAAAAAAAAAAGAAGAAAACTCACACACACTCACAGACTCATACAAAACTTTCAACACGCTTTCATGGCTGATAAATGGCCAGTTGAATCAGAAAATACAAGCGAAGATTCGTGATTCACTCTAAACTACATAAGCTCCATCTCAAGATCCCCACCCAACACACATTACACTCGCACAACAACAACTGCAACTTAAACTACCACCGCATTGCGGTGCACTTGACCAACTCGACTGGCACTTGAAATTCAAATCCAATTGCGGACATGAATATGATTAATATTAAAATATACAAATCACATGTTTAAACTAGGAAATAAGCAGGGCATTTAAAGTGGCTGCTTGGCATAAACTGCGCTAATTGAAGGACAGCCTGAAGCAGTTAACAGGTTCAAGTGCCTGACGGAATTTAAAGAAAAATTAGAGAAGTGAGAGAGAGAAAAGAGTTAGGATGGTAACTGCTTAGTTTAGGTAGTCCAAAAGGTAGTGACTAGTTTCTACCCGTACCTCAGAAGTTATTACTTATAGTTAATAAAATAACAAACAATACTTAAAATTATATACGGAAGAAAATTGTGTGATATTGTTAATTGATTGTTTGCTTATCGGCAGATTTTATTTCGCAAGACGAGAGCAGGGTCAGAACACGTCTGCATCTCATCACAGTTACCAGAAGAAGAGACGGCATCAAGTTCAGTCTTACCCTTATGTCATCCTGTCAGCAGGTTCTTAACACTCGATAACAGGTAGTTATCTTAGACAACACTACTTAATCGATATTTTTGATTACTTGTTTATCGATCTATCGGCAATTACTTATTATTAAATGCATTACCGATAATTATATATTTAAAACACCTTACAATTCGGAGTACATATATTTAAATAAATATTTAAATTTTTTAGCAAATAATTACACTATTTTCGATTAAACAAACCAAAGTGTATTTTCATTGGGAATACAGAAAAAAAAAATATTAAAGCTGTGTTTGAAAGCAATGTTTATTTTATTTGCGATAAGAAATTGTGTTCTTTAAAGCTCCCAACATTATATGCGATAAACGTGATGACGTCTTACGGCGATAACAATAATTTTACTAACAAACCATTTGAGCGATCATTTGTTCAACTTTAGCGACGATGAAATGTTTAAATTTCTCGCTCATGCTGTTATTCATAACAATTCGCTACAGTGAAGCTCTTTTGGACATTCAAAGTAAATAAATTAAATATATACATAATACTAAATTATATAACATACATTGCAACAACAGTTTCGGTGGGAATGAATCACTTGTTACAGCAGAAATGTGGCGCTTTTTCATCTTATTACCTGCTTGAAGGATTTGAAGTACAACCAGGGGCAAGACCCTGGATGGCATTACTAAAATTTCAGAAACCAACTGGTGGGTTCATATTTAAAGGGACGGGCACACTGATAACAGAACGTGAGTAATTTATTTAAAATATATAAATATTTAAATAAACCAATTAAATTTCAGGTTTTATTCTAACCGCTGCAACATATTTAGCATACGAAAAGCCGTAAGTAAATTTACACAGAGGGTTTTAAACGATAAACTAACAATAAGTCAAAGAATTTCAGTGCGTTTGGCGGAACATCAAATATCCACAGAAAGTGACTGCCGATATGTCAGAGGAAGAATGGATTGCAATAAATATATGGAATTTGATATCGAAAAGATCTACGTGCATGAAAAATATCAGTTGAAAAGTATTGAAAATGATATAGCGCTGATCAAACTGGCAAAAAAGGTGGAATTCACATGTAAGTTGGATCATATTTTAGCAGAAATGTTTAATATATTGATCAACAGACTTATTGCAGCCACTATGAAGCCCATTTGTCTGCCGTTGAATGAAACACTACAGAATCAGCCCAACAATGTAGAGTACTATTCCATAACAGGCTGGGGTGTCCTGGAGAAACCACAGAGCTCAGATGTATTGCAGGAAATTTCTGCACTCGCTTTTGATCTCGAGTATTGTATCGAGTCCTATAACATAAGCTTTTCTGATACACAACTGTGTGCTGGAAGTCAATCTCAAGACGAATGTAATGGCGACTTGGGTGGACCCTTGTCCCGTGTGGATATCTACTTGGCAAAACAACGCATAGTACAGTTTGGCATTATAAGTCTAGGACTAAGGGATTGCGTTAGTGGATACCCCACTGTCTTTACAAATGTCGGCAAATACATACCCTGGATAGCCAACATAATTGGCAGTCAGTTATAAGCCCCTTGAATGTGCCTTGGTAACGGCTTGAGTGCCTATTAAAAGTTTAGTTAGTTAAAGTTCTGTTCGAAAGGCACATGTTAATGTTAATCCAAAGACTGTTAAGTTTTCAACTTTAACTTGCAGGTAAAGGGCAAAGTTTAGAGCATTTGAAGTCAGAAGAATTTCAGTTGGAAAAGATAACCCAGTTAGTTGGCATTAATTCTAATTTGGCTTATAGAAATGTCCTTGTGCCACATGCAAAATAAATAAAGGAAGCACAACAAAATGCACTGTGAGAGAGGGAGTGAGAAGAGAGAGGAAAAGGCAGCAGAGACTGCAAGGTTGCACCACAAATGATGCAATTTAATGGGCCGCATTCCACATGGCCCAAAGTTCTTGCCGTGTGGCATTTTCCGCGATGGTTTCCTCCTCGTTTCCACTTTACTTTTTTTTCATTATCAAGCCTGGTTGGGGAGCCTGACGAGCGCAGCTTAATTGCAATGAAAGCGCAGTTTCCTCCTGGCAATTTGCAGTGTATATGAAATATGCAGCATTATGACCGCAGATCTGAGCTCGGCAGCCTTTTCAAGCTCTGCCCATTCTGCCCATTCTGGGCTCTTAATCACATGAACGACACAACGAGCACATAAACTCAATCTGTGCGATGCCAGGTGAGTGATTGCGATTGCAAAAGACGACCCAGGTGTGCCAGGTGGGGCAGGTGCCTCAGGCACTGGCTCAGACTCAGTCTCTGCGCTGAATGGATTGCAACGCATTTAAAAAAATGCAAAATAAAAAGAAATAAAGTAAAACTGCGTGCATATATGAGTATTATTATTATTATTATTCTTATTTTTATTCATATTGATGCAATTTGCAAGGCAGCGGCTCAGACTCAGTCCAATTATAGCTGTCGACCCTCGAGTTATGGCCAACTTTAAGCCTTGGCAACAAAGTGTTGCCTGCTCCTCGGCGCTAAGCAGCTACAGCAGGGTAAAAACTTCTGGGCCAGTTTCCTTAGCCAATTAGCTGCATTTCAGTTACAGTTACAGCACAAGTTGAACATGTTCACAAACGAATTTATAGCCAAGTTAATGGCAAACTTGGCACTAGCAGCTAATTAATTCGTCCTTTTATTTTCAAGCATTTACAAGACATTCATTCACTTTGCACTCAAAATTCAATTTAATTTGCACATTATTATGATGATGATTATTATTGCAAGGGACATTGGTGCTTAAGCAATTGTTTTTATCGCTTTTATAGTTTCTGGTAGGGCTGTGGGCATGACTGTAGCTGTGGCTGTGGGAGGCATTGATAATATTTGTGGTACAAGTAGTTTTTGCAGTGCTTTAATTGGAAAAGTTTTTCAATTTTAATTAAAACATTTTACTTAATGCAAAATGCAGTCGAAATTACACACAATGTGCAGCATTCGCACCACAACAGCGACAACAACAACAGCAACAGCGACAACATTTAAGGCAAAAGCCACAACGAAAGTTTTTCTGGGCCAGCAGCAGAAACTGCCAAAAACTAAAGTAAAACTCTCACGCTGTCCAACTGCCTCTCTCTCTCTCTCCATCTTTCTCTCTCACTCTCTCTCTTCTTGTTAGTAATATCAGAGATTTTAATAGTCGCTTCATTTTTGACTACAATTCATTTGCTAGTACATCACTCATACGCCCCTTAGCCAACGCCTGATTTTGTGCCATTTTGGCCTGGTCAGCAGCTAACAGCTTGGCCCAGTTTCAGCTTTGTGACCCCGCAATATTCGCTTCGGGCTTATACGATTTATACCAACAAGACAAATAGTTCCATGTAATTTGCTTGTATGTCAAACGAGTCGCATATGTCAAATGTCAAATGCTTTGCGGATTTTCATCTCTATTTTCTTTGGTTTTTCTCGCTTTACATTTTCGTTTGGAAACGCCTTCGACAGCGACAACTACTGGCGGCAGGCAAACTTTTTTGCAACAATAAATTACTATTACAATGACAATTTTACCCACACAAACACACAAACACAAACGAAGTCACAGTAAAACGAACATTTTTTATGCTCTGGTTACATATCCGTTTCCGCTTCCGCTTCCGTTTTCCATTTTATTTGGTTTTGCTTGTTTTAGCTCTTGCTGACTGGCATTTGAGCTGCGCTAAGCATTTAAGTTCAAGTCAAATACGTGTATGTGCAAGATTTGCAGCAGATTACTTGATTAATGATCTGCCTGGGACAGTTAAAGTCACGCCCACACCCGCACCCCCCTTGCCATCCTTCTCATCCCACTTTTTGCTGGCTTTGCCATAAATCAAAGCATATGGCTTGCATCTGTAGGGGCGTGGCTTGCAGTTCTTTTTTAGACTTTACAATAAGCCAAAGAAGCTTTTGTAAACATGAGTAGTTAGCATAAAACTAGTACAAACTAAATCAAAGGGAATTCAATTATAGTTTTAATTGACTAAAAACTTTATACAATACTTAATTTTATATTAAATATTTTTCTCTACTTAAATAAAATATGCTAGTATTATTATTACATTTTTAAGCTATTTAAGTACAATTTAGGAATTTAATAATACATTTAAATAAACTCCCAGCTAAAATGAAGAGTTTTAAAGCCAAACATTTGATTCAGACAGACAATAACTTAAATCCAGTGACTTAGCCCTAGTTGGTCCAAGATGCCTTCAATGCAAAACAAAAACAAAGCTCGTCTGCCTCCAAGTCTGTCTGTCTGTCCTTCCGTCCATCTGTCTGTCTGGACAGTCTGTTGGGCAAATGTCGAGGCAGCTGGTTGAATTAACACTTGAAGCCTCGACTTGGCCAACAGCTAAATGAGAGCAAATACGTTTGGGTCCAGACACAACGACTTGCGCTAGAATGAGCAAAGAAAATATTTTTCCTAGACCTACCCCTAGAAACCACCTCGAACCTCTCACCACCGACAACACCGCAGTCTTTGCACTGTCAAAATGTCAAAGCTTAAAGTTGAGAAAACCTGTTTGGACTTTTTGGATTTACTTTGCGTTTTAATCAGTCAAAATGTAGCCACAGCAGCAGCCACAAGTAATTAAGTAGATGTGCCAGTACAGAAAGGAGTGGTATATCTGCTAATTAAATGGATTTGCTTTCGTTTTGTTTTCTTGATTTAATTTATTAATTTAGCAGTTGATTCTACGCTTCTGTTTCTGTTTCTGTTTCAGTTTCAGTTTCAATTTGATTTAGGACAAAGTCCAAAGCAACTTTTGCGTCAGCTTTTATTTACGCAAACCGAAACATATTAAAAATTTACGGCTCGTTTACTGCGATTTGTTCAATTAAGTCGATACGTTTCCTGGCACGCCCCTTTATGCCATTCCCCTACAAACTTTGCGTTGAGTTTGCTCCAACTCCTCCGACTCCGTTTCCCCCTGTAGCTCTGGGGTTAGGGAAGTGTGGGTGTGCATTGGTACTGCTTTGGTTTGGTTGCCCTCTACAGCTCGGTTGCCACTTTTAATTTTCTTCAAGTTTATTTGCCCGCTCTTGCCTGTGATTGCTACGTCCTTTTGGGCTTCAACATCCGCTTACATCCTTGACTTGCCTTCCTTGCCTTGCCTTGCCTTTCCTTGCCTTAGCTTGGCTTGGCTTGGCTTCTTTTTTAATTTTTATTGAATTGGCTCTTGTTACTGCTTAGACTTTGAGTTGAAATTAAACGAGCGTGGTTTATGCTTGGAGCTACTCAAGTGCCACTGATTGTAAGCCCGAGTGAAATTTAATCAAGTTACCCCACTGTGCCAGCTCAAAAGGGTTGCACGTGCAACAGAGACGGCAACAGAGCCGCTTCGCTGCACATAGAACAAAGAAAGCAAGTCTCAAGTGCTTGGCCATTGTTTGAGCCAGTCGAAAACTTTGCCTGGTACCTGCACCCCATTCCCCCTTGTTCTACCCAGCCACGCCCTTTTGCAACTAGCCCCACTTGTAATTAAAAGTGATCCATATTGATGCATAAATGCTGTTTCCATGTTTGCAGTTGCCAATGCTGTCATTAATTAAAGAGATTCAAGTTGGACAACGTCTGCAAACTAATTGTGTGTGAAGTGCTTGCAAATTGGCTGACATCTGCAACAGTTGCAAGTTGCATGTGGCATGGGGCATGTGGCATGGGGCATGTGGCATGCAGTCTTGCTGTCTTTAATGTCAATAGTGTTGGCTCAAAAGCTAATGGATGCTACGACCACGAAATTGCGCGTAACTTGGCATAATATTGACCAATATGGCAAATTGCGTATACGCCACGCTGCACAACAATCGACACAATGCAGTCAAGTGCACTCAGCGAGTCAGCAGCAGCAGTAACAGTAACATCATCATCATCCTGATCAACACAACAACAGGGCCATAACAAACAGCGAACTGACTCTTGCAACCGCAACAACCGGACCGCAAATATGCAAACACAGACTGCAACGATGCACTGAATTCGGCGATGCAGAGTTCGGCAAATCGTGATTCAACGCCGTGCCACTTGCCACATGCCACACGCCCATCCCTGCCCTGACCACAAAACTGTAGCTAGGCACATCAATGTAATAATTGTAATAATACGAATGCCGACACTTGCAACCAGCAAACAGTGTGTACGTGTGTGTGTGCAGGGTGTGTGTGTGTGTGTGGACAACATAAACGCTTGATAGTCGCTCAACCTCAAACTAAGCAAGACATCAGCCATCAGATAATGTTCTTTAGTTAATGATGATCATGATGATGAGCAGAATTGAAATTGGTTTGCAGCAGAACAGGAGAAGGGAAAGATAAAGGATAAGAAGAAGTTAAAAGGGAAGAAGTAGAAATTGATGCTGGAAGAAGCCCAAAACGAGGCAGATGATGCAGCTACTTGGGCGCAAACTTGAAATGAATTTGCATAAACTTTTAGCACGGACAAAGCAGCAACAAAAACACAAGACTTTGGCTTAGTTGTGCCAACAACGAGGCTTGCTACACAAGTAAGCCATAAGTAGCAGTACTAAAACTAGTTTAGTAGCAACTACACCCAACTCTAAGCTAACAGTTTGAGCTACCCTCGCTCATAGCTGACTTTTCGGCAACTGCCAAGCTGGCTGAAGCTGCTTTACTCTGCTATGTCTTCGCAAATTGAAATATGCTCCGCTTTTGCGCTGGAAAAACAAGGTGCTCAGGTGAATGGCGCACAGCTGGAGCTAGAGGAATAGGTAAAAGCCAGGCAAGGGCTAACATGTTCATGATTTTTGACAAGGGTTAGCACTGCGACTGCCTTGTCTGCTGATAGCCTCCTTACCCTTGCCTCGTCCCGTCTCGTCTTCCTGTTGAAATGACTTTATTTGCAATATGGAAATATTTTTCATTATCCTGTCGCTGCTCCTGTCACTGGTTTCTTGTCCTGTAGTAGTGTTCCTGGTTCCTGGTTCGTTGTTCTGGTCTCGTTCTGGGCTGCATATGTCAATCGATGTCACTCATCTTCTCAGTTCTCTCTTAGCCATGGCTTGTGGTATATTTTGAGCTTGTCTTGACATATTTTATGGCAATATTTTTGATGTACCACGTTAGACACACGCTCACGTCACTCTGCGAGTGTGTGCTTAGGAGTGCCTGTGTTTCTGTGTGTGTGTGTGAATCATTCACTTACTTGTCAATTTTCTAAGACAACGTGAATGGATGGAAAACACAACCAAAAGAATCAAGGTCTTTTGTCAGCACAGAAAATCTGCTTAAATATATAAAAAGTAATTTAAAAAAAAAAATATATAGCAAACCAATTTTAAGTATATATACATTTTTTTATGTAATTAAAGCAATAGGCTTTAAATCTTATTAATTAACCATGTGTAATAAAATTTAATTTATATAACTATATTAGTTTAACGTAGACATAAGAAATATATTTCTATTCAGTATTCCCTATTCTGTTATTCCTCTCACAGCTGTATGAGAAGTCTGAAAAGTTTGATCCTAACGAATCCAATCAATCCTTCCAATCCTTCTACGATAAAGTTATGAGATCAACGTTGTGTGAAAACTTCATCTTCTTTAGAAACTTTGGTTGGTTCTGTAGCGTGATTGGTCAGTAAGTCAGTCAGTAAGTACAAACAGATTTATATAAACATATACATATATACCAATATATTTAATTTTAGTGCCACGATCCAGCTTTGAGTGCTTCTCTTCTTGGCATATTTGCGTAATGCAAAGCATAAATGACTTCAACTCTGGCCAAAAACCACATATTGAGCTCACTCGACTTGAGTGTTTGCCCAGTACAATGACGACTCTATCATCTGCATTGCGTGAGTGCAGAAATTGAATGCAGGGGCGGAGCAGGAGAAAGCGTGTAGGGAAATGGGGAATGGGCGCTTAAGCTGACGAATATGTGTCAAGTGGTGAATAAAGAGAGTGAAAGTTGTAGCATTTGTGCAAACAATTTGGAGTACCCTGATTGTGCATTTGTTAGATGAGAACTGATTTACGAACTCGGGATTATTCTAAAAATTTTTTACTTTTTTATTTAACAAACCAAACATAATTATACTCTGCACAAAAAGCTGAGCTCTAAAATCAAAGCTTTTAAGTCTTATGATGTCTATTAGTACAAATTAATCAAATAATTTTTTAACAAGTAAAATCCACAGTAAGATACAACAGAATTTACAAGAGCCCAGTTTAAGCAAAATAATTTTGTGCTGCTGTTAATTCTGTTTCCTGGTATTTCTGTTACAATTTGTGCAGCTTGTGAGCTCCCTAGATTATCGAAAAACATCAGCGATCAGCTAAAAACTAAGATTTTTCTAGCTGATTCACCAGGCGAACAGAATCAGCAGAAAGCGCCGTTAATGATAATGTTAATGTTAATTCACTGTTAATGTTAACAATAATGGTAATGTTAATGTTAACAATAATGGTTATGTTAATGTTAACAATAATGTTTATGTTAATTCAATGTTAATGTTAATTCAATGTTAATAATAATTCAATGTTAATGTTAACAATAATGTTAATGTTAGTGTTAGTTCAATATTAATGTTAGTTCAATGTTAACGGTTATTCCCTGTTTATGTTAACAATAATGATAATGTTAATGTTAATTCAATGTTAATGTTAGTTCAATGTTAATGTTAATTCAATGTTAATGTTAGTTCAATGTTAATGTTAGTTCAATGTTAATGTTAGTTCAATGTTAATGTTAGTTCAATGTTTATGTTAATTCAATGTTAATGCTAATTCACTGTTAATGTTAACAATAATGGTAATGTTAATGTTAAGTCAATGTTTATGTTAATTCAATGTTTTTGTTAATGTAAAATAATTTTGCATTGCGACCTGCTGATATTTCTGTTGGTCTGGTATTTCAGCAAGAATTACTAACGATTTTGGGAACTGCAGATCGCAGCGGTCCGCGAAAGGCCCAAATCGAAGATTTCTATGTATGAAACACCAGGCGATCAGAATCAGCAGCAAGCGACAGACTGTAATTTAAATTCAATTACAGAGAGTAGAGTGCGGGAGCACACGTAAACAGTAAACAGAGACTGCTCCTTGTGAGCGCCACAGATGACACAGAACAAACACACAAACCGTTTGTGCGCTCTGCTGGCGTCCGCGAACATTCACACAAACAGCGGCATAGATCTCTGAGCGCAATTAGCGCAGAGAGTGGGAGCCTGCTTAAGGTAGTTAATAACTTGTTAATTATTTTTTAAGAATTATAAATTCTATAAATTATTTAGTCAATTTGATTAGAACTTGCAGAGTATTTTTTTGTGCACGTAAATTGTCGATAGTAGCTGGTAGAGATGGGTAAATGCAAATTGACAGTGTTGGCAAATGCCAGCAGGGCAAGCATAGAATTGGTGCAGACGATTTGGTGTTGATTTCAATAATTTAAGCAGCGACTCAAATATGACAATAGTCAAGCAGCTGGTGGAGGTGAGGAGGAGGTGGGGCTGCTGTGGTTGCATTTGTATTTGTCCACTCCGTAAATGAGCACGCGCTTTCAACACGCTGCGACCGAGTGATTTTGTCTCGTTGTCATCTTATTTGGAATCGAAATTTTAAACGGGATCGGTTGATAAGAGAAATTTGTTTTCTTTGTTTTAAACTTTATGCAGATACAGGATCAGGGGCCTAGCAACCCCTGTACCTGCCTTATGGACAACACGGGGCCAGGGGCAAAAATTTTTATAAAATCTTTCTAATATTTTTTATTTTACAATTCATTTGACTATTCAAAACGATGAACGAGATGGGGAAGAATAATTCATATTAGGGAATGTGTACGAGTTTCAAAATTAAACGGTGAACTTAATACTTAATACTTATACTTAAGAATATATATTTTTAAAAAACTAATTTTGTTTTTTTTTTTTTAATTTCTTCAAAGCTTTTAAAATTATCATATATATTTTAACAAAATATTTTTTCAGTGTAATTTTTTTATGCTTTTGATTTTGTTATTTCGATTCATTGCTGTTTTTCTGTAGAAATCTCAAAAGAAATTCCCCATGGCATTGCCAACTCTAAAACGTCGCGTGTAGGGTATGCCGAGGGGTATGCGGGACTAAAGCTTGCGCTTTTTATGGTCGCACTTTTTATGGCAATTGCCAGGCACGAACAACAATTACTGGCATTATCCTTTCGACTCCAGAGGAAGATTCGTACGCAGTCGGCGGGGTCAGCTGGAGAAATGGGGGAAGCAGCTCGAAGTTGGAGCCGGAATCTGGTGATAACACGGCATTTGCTTAAACAAGCATAAATTTGAGTTGCTAAAAAAAAAGGAAAAAAGTTCTTGGCCATTTTAATTTGGCTAAGTAGCATCAGTGACACTAACAACGTAAGAGAAAGAGGCAAGGACAGAGAAGAAGAAAGAGATGTAGATGAAGTTGAAGCAGCTGAAAGGTTACAAATGCGGATACGGATACCTTTGCTGAGAAGCAGTCAGTAAGAAAATATTTAAAAAAAAAATAAAAAAAAAGGAGAACAAATACGCTAATTTAATTTTAACTTTGTTGGCAGCTGGACAGCGCCAACCCTGGCCCTACCCCTAGTCCAACCCAAACTCCTGCGCCTGTTCGGACGCCCATGTCCTTGCCCTTGTCACTGTGTCTGTTGCCTTATTCCCTTTTGTGTTTGATTCCGTTGTCAGTGTCTTTTGGCGCTTTATGCTTGTGGCACACTTTCCACATCGCATTAGCCAACCCCCTTACCCTTACGCTAACCCTACCCTGCTCCTTTCCCCTCCTCTGTCAATCACCAAATTTCCCACTTTCCTCTGTCTCTTCGCTAAGCAAAAACAGAACTTAACTGAAGCGAAAGAGTAAAAGTAAAATATTTGCCCGGCCATTGCAAGTGAGCAGCGCTGATTGCGGCACTAAAATGAAACGAGTTCTTCTGCAGCGATAAGATTTCCCCATCGCTTCTCTCGCCTTCCCCCCTTCCGACTTTTCCATGGCCCTTCGCTCCACTCAGTTCTTATCCAGAAAGTCCCCCTCTCACAACCCTTGGCTAGTCCCAGCCTTAGTCCAGCTACCGATTTAATCACACTGAAGTTTGTCCATTTGCCGCTGGCCATTTTATTTTTTTTCTTTATATGTATAATACCCGTACCGTATAAAACGCACTAAGCGCATGTCCAACTTGTTTAAAAATTTTCAACTAACGCTTTTGTGCTCTTAGAAATGTTAGCTCGTCATAGCCATAAGGTTAAGGTAAAGGAGTGTGGTCTTCATTAGTTTGCGGAGTATTTTTTAGTCGGTTACGATTTCTTGTCACTTTCTGCGTACTCCAGTTAAGTCTATCTTATGGGCAAACTTTGTGAGTGGCTTTAAGGCAGTTGGCACCTACGCCCACAGTAAGTTACGGGTACAATCGACAGCAATTTGCCATGGCATCCACCCCAAGCAAAGCAAGGCAGACATCATTGACCAAATTCGTATTCACAAAGCATCCGATAAGCATAACAGTTGTCGTCAACTGAACGACGCGTCTTGCCGCTGGCACACACCTTTGCCACAAGAAGCTGAAAGGAGTTGCAAGGACAGGAAGCTGAAACCCTAGACTTAGCCCTCAGTCGTGGCAAAGTAATGGAGTTTTAGGGGCAGCAACAAATCGTCGCCAGCTGCCAACGACAATAAAACGTTTTACAATGTAACTAAGGCGACGACATGCCGCATGCCGCATGCCACATGCCACATGCCACATGGGGGAAGTGCTACCCGTTTCCTTCTTGGACTTCAAATTGAAAGTCTTTCCCATGTGGCAAAAATGTGCTGCGAATTATCTGCAGCGAATGAACGTTGTTGATAATTGTTTGTATCTGCAACAACAGCTGTTCCACGAATCTGTGCTCAAGTCACTGAATTCATCGGAATTATGATAGGCCAGACTTTAAAGCATTATCTCTGTTCCTCTATCAAAATCTTCACCACCATTTCTAGGAAGACTATGTACAATTTATAAAACCAATTATAAGCTTATTTATTTAAATTTTTTCATTTCATTTATATTAATTATATAAAATACTTCAATTATCATATACTTAAATATATTATATACTTATATAAAATAAGTTATTATGATAAGACCTTCTTAATACACATGTACCACTATAAAACATAGAGCAATCCATGATTTACTCTCAGTTCATTTAGTGACTTCAATCGCAATGTTCAGATTAATTTTGTTAATCTCTGTTTTGAGTCTGGGATTGGCTCTTGAATTCGCACCAGTTGAAAACAATAGTTTAGTATTTAACGATATATTATGTAATTTATACTGTATAAACTATTTATTCTATTTTCGAAAACTTTCTGTAGCGGATACAATTTGTACAAGAGGTGATGGAAGACCCGGATATTGTGTAAAATTAAGAGAGTGTACGAAAATTGTGGATATGATGATGCGACGCCGCAGGGGAATTCCTCTTACATCTTTTGAACAAAATTACATTGCAAATTCAAATTGCGTTAACAACAAACCGGTAAATTTAGTTAGTTTATAAGTTTAACGTTTACTAACATTTGTTGATTACTTAGGGACATGTGTGCTGTGAAATGGAAGATAAAGTGTCCCAAGGAATTGAAGAGTTATCCGAGGAGAAATGTGGTACATTTTCACAGCTCAAGGTGATCGGAGGACGTGAAGTTCTTTTAATGTCGAGACCCTGGATGGCTCTACTTAAATTCAACAGATTTGGCAACGAAGAATTTGCATGTGGAGGTTCCCTTATCAACAAACGTTAGTAAATTTATTATATATATATAGATTTATGTGTAGACGTATAATGATTGTTGTTTTTCAGGCTATATATTAACTGCAGCTCATTGCTTTAAAGACCAGCAATTGTAAGTATAATGTGATGACGACATCCTTCTTAGAGAATGGCTTGATAAAATGCATGCGAATCGATCAAAAATCATTTATAGGTTATCGGTGCGTTTGGGAGAACACAACTTAGATTCGGATGAAGATTGCGAATTCATGGGAAGTATAGTATGCGCTCCTGCAGTTCAGGATTTTGAAGTTGAAAGAGTTTTCATACACGAACTCTACTCGCCACAAACTGCTCACAATGATATTGCTTTGATAAAACTGAAAACCGACGTGAATACTACCATAGGTAAGTAACATAAAAGTCTTTTTGTAGATTATTTTCAAATATTTTAAATTCAAATAAATATTTTAAATTGTCAGTGACATGACTAATGTTCCAATGGAATCAAGAATTAGTAATCGGGATCAACAGATCTGTGCGTCATCATTTAATAGGGAAATAATGCCAACACAGATATGCGCTGGTGAGCACAATCAGGACTCCTGCAAAGGGGACTCTGGTGGTCCCTTGATATACGCGGCTGCATTTCATGGAAAACAACGGTTTGTACAATTTGGAATTGTCAGTTTTGGATCACGGAACTGCGAAAATGGAACACCTAGTGTCTACACCAAAGTCGGTAGTTATATTCCCTGGATTGCCTATAAAATGGCCACCCAGTAAATTGTTATGAAGGAAACGAAATTTGAAAATATCTAATAAAAAAACAAATCTTTTTTTTTACACCTACAACTTATGCTTTGGATGTATGTAACAGGCTGATGTTAAATATTTTGAGTTTTCAGACACCCAACTCAAAAAGAGTAGAGCTGTGTATTGGGTTTGTCAGGAAGAAGTTAGCTGTTACGACCCCTTACATACATTCGTCGCCGACCGTTTATATAAACAATTGGATTATAAGAACTAAACAAATAAATTGTGTATTTAATGTCGGTTCATTTCGGAAGCAGAAAAAATTGCCAATTGTTGCTACGCTCCCCGCCGCAAATTGTAACTAGTAAGAAAGGCTACTGTCCATCTAGCCGACTGTAAAAGACGCCGTACTCCCATAGTAGTGCGAATTTGTAATTAATTTAAATTTAAATTTTAAAACGAAATTGAAAATATTTGATTTTACAATTGTCATTGTCATCATTCGAACCTGCGAGACCTAAAGACGGAGGTGTCATTATGTCATTAAAAATCTACCGATTAATTGCATTTACATGTTATAAATTGAAACAAGAAAAAAAAGTACAGTCGAGCACGCCCGACCGTAAAATACTCTCTTCCTTTTTCTCCCGATTAAATTATTAAAATCGGTCTAGAGAAACAAGTTGAAACAAAAACAATCTAAGCATAGGCAAACATGCATCTGTCTCTCTGCATGCGAATACACATACGAATGACAATATATGATGCATATATGTTTGTGTGTATTCGGCGCGGGCAGCGCTGCATCCACACAGTTTATAGTCCGATTTTAATTCACCTTTCAGTATAGTTTGATATAGTTAGTCTCCACACGAATTGTAAGTTACAAAAGTTTACGATAAGAACAAATGCCTTTAAAACGTATTGAAGTTCAAAAATTAAATATGCGATCGATTAAGACCAAGCTCGAACTTGTAGCTCTTACCTTCTCCGAAATCTGTTTGTTCATACCGACGGACAGACAGACGGACATGGCTATATCGACTGGATTGTTCCTATGGGAGCTATACGATGTAGTTGTCTGATTTGGATTAAGATTAATCAGTAAATGTACTTACTAGACATGTACTTTCTGTGTGAATTTTGTTCAGATAGCATAGCTAACCAAAAAGTTGTCTATACTAAAACATTCTAGTTTTACCTGTACCTTTACCTTTGTAAGAAGATAGTACGCACCAAAGTGGGCGTGTCAAAAAACAAAAACAAACCTGAACTGCTTGGGCATTTTATCTATTATTTGCGACCTCTCAGGTCTTTTTAGCTCTTATAGTTGCTGAGATCCTTTTGGACAGACAGACAGACGGACATGGCTATATCGACTCGGCTTGTGATACTGATCATTAATATATGTACATATACTTTATGGGGTCTACCACGCCTCATTCTGCATGTTACATACATTCCAACGATTACAATATACCCTTGACTCTACGAGTAACGCGTATAATAAGTTTAATCGGACATAATTCTGTTTATCTGCGTGCACATACAAATTCGTTTGAAATTTTATGTATGTATGCATATTAATGTATGTATGTTTGTATAGCATCGGTCGGCACGGCCAGCGTCTGCGGGCAGCGCTGCCGCCACGCAAGCACCAAAAAAGTTCGAATATATAATTGTATGTTTCTGTCTCGCTTGAGCGCATGCAGTTAAATACCATACACTTTTTTAAATAATAGCTCTCTTGTTAACAGTAGGAATTTTATGCAACATTATAAACAAATGCCTTAAAAACGGCATTGAAGTATGAAAGTTTTTTAGTTCTTTTGAGAAAAGGACGCGTGGCAGCTCAAAATGTTTAATGGCATTGCATTAAGGCTGTCCCAAGGACCTGCATACCATAAATTGGTGCCCCCAAGTACCATAGTTACTGAAATGTTCGCCTAAAACTTAGATTTTTTCGAGGTGTGTGCCTGGTTTTTGCTCATTAAAAAAAAAATTTAGATTGCAAGCAAAGAAGAATTTTACCTAATTTATGACCTCAGCATAAACCTTAAACTCAAATTGGCTACCCACAGACTTAGTTCGGGTGTTTTAGAGTTTTGCTTTTGTTTCAAGCCTTATAAAGCAAATAATCAGTGCGTAACGGGTACAATTGTATACTCTCAGCGCGAGTAACACAGAGCGAATTATTTGATAAGACCTTTTTAATATACATGCATCGCTATAAAACATATAGCAATCCATGATTTACTCTCAGTTCATTTAGTGACTTCAATCGCAATGTACAGATTAATTTTGTTAATCTCTGTTTTGAGTCTGGGATTGGCTCTTGAATTCGCACCAGTTGAAAACAATAGTTTAGTATTTAACGATATATTATGTAATTTATACTGTATAAACTATTTATTCTATTTTCGAAAACTTTCTGTAGCGGATACAATTTGTACAAGAGGTGATGGAAGACCCGGATATTGTGTAAAATTAAGAGAGTGTACGAACATTGTGAAAATGATGATGCGACGACGCAGGGGAATTCCTCTTACATCTTTTGAACAAAATTACATTGCAAATTCAAATTGCGTTAATGACAAACCGGTAAATTTAGTTAGTTTATAAGTTTAACGTTTACTAACATTTGTTAATTACTTAGAGACATGTGTGCTGTGAAATGGAAGATAAAGTGTCCCAAGGAATTGAAGAGTTATCCGAGGAGAAATGTGGTACATTTTCACAGCTCAAGGTGATCGGAGGACGTGAAGTTCTTTTAATGTCGAGACCCTGGATGGCTCTACTTAAATTCAACAGATTTGGCAACGAAGAATTTGCATGTGGAGGTTCCCTTATCAACAAACGTTAGTAAATTTCTTATATATATATAGATTTATGTGTAGACGTGTAGTGATTGTTGTTTTTCAGGCTATATATTAACTGCAGCTCATTGCTTTAAAGACCAGCAATTGTAAGTATAATGTGATGACGACATTAGAGAATGGCTTGATAAAATGCATGCGAATTGATCAAAAATCATTAACAGGTTATCGGTGCGTTTGGGAGAACACAAATTAGATTCGGATGAAGACTGCGAAGTATTCAGGGGAAGTAAAGTATGCGCTCCTGCAGTTCAGGATTTTGAAGTTGAAAGAGTTTTCATACACGAACTCTACTCGCCACAAACTGCTCACAATGATATTGCTTTGATAAAACTGAAAACCGACGTGAATACTACCATAGGTAAGTAACATAAAAGTCATTTTGTAGATTATTAGACCCCGTACTCTTTAAAAAAGAGTATAGGGGTCTATTAAGTTTGTCAGAAGCGAGATGTGCGTAACAGGCAAAAGGAGGCGTGGCCGACCCCATAAAGTATATATATATTCTTGATCAGCATCAACAGCCGAGTCGATATAGCAATGTCCGTCTGTCCGTCCGTCCGTCCGTCCGTATGAACACCTGGATCTTTTAAACTACAATAGCTAGAGACACCAAATTTGGAATGTAAGTCCGTTATTTTCCCGAGCAGATCAAGTTTATTTCAAATTGTTGGCACGCCCCTTACCGCCCCCGCAATGAGCAAAAAACCAGACACACCTCGAAAAAATAGTACCGTGTTGTAATTTAACATTTGCTTAGAGACATATCATATCTAACTATCCTGAAAGTTTTATCCTATGTCAAACAAGAAAGTTATCACGGTTCAAAGTTTATGTTATTTAACTGCAAAATCACTGTATGCGCGCAACACATACAAACAAACACAGAAACATACAAACATATGTTCGAACGTTTTCTCTACCTGCTTGGCGGCAGCGCTGCCCGGATCGCTGGCCGCGCCGACCAATGCTATACATACACACATATATATGTGCACACATACATATATGCAAATAATCGGAATAATGATAGAAGAGGGGCGTGGTGCAACTGGTAGAGTTGGGGCGCAATCTGGAACCTTCGCATGGATCGCGTGTTCGAATGCTGACAATGGCAATTGTTTTTTATTTATTAATTTTAATTCATAATGTAAATTTTTAATTTTTTAAATTTCATTTTAAAAATTTTAATTTAAATAAAATGCAAATGGGCACTACTATGGGAGTACGGGGTCTTTTACAGTCGGCTCGATCGACTGTAGCCTTTCTTACTTGTTTAATTTTAATTCAAAATGGAAATATTTAATTTTAATTTTTTAAATTTCATTTTAAAATTTTAATTTAAATAAAACGCAAATGGGCACTACTATGGGAGTACGGGGTCTTTTACAGTCGGCTCGATCGACTGTAGCCTTTCTTACTTGTTTTCAAATATTTTTAATTCAACACAGCGAGTATGAAGCCCATATGTCTGCCTGTAAACGAAACCCTTCAACACAGAGGGGAATCATTGCTGAGCTTTTTCGTCACTGGCTGGGGTAAAAATGAAAACAGTGACATGACTAATGTTCCAATGGAATCAAGAATTAGTAATCGGGATCAACAGATCTGTGCGTCATCATATAATAGGGAAATAATGCCAACACAGATATGCGCTGGTGAGAACAATCGGGACTCCTGTAATGGGGACTCTGGTGGTCCCTTGATATACGCGGCTGCATTTCATGGAAAACAACGGTTTGTACAATTTGGAATTGTCAGTTTTGGATCACGGTACTGCGGAAATGGAACACCTGGTGTCTACACCAAGGTCGGTAGTTATGTTCCCTGGATTGCCTATAAAATGGCCACCAAATAGAACCAACAAAATTTTGTATCAGTCCAATAAAAATAAAGTTACTTTGTATAAGTATTTCAACGTAACAACGTATTGCAGAATGATATCTGTCCTCACTGCATGTCGGCTTCAGTTAGGGCACTGAACTCATTGCAACATGTTGCTAAAAATAGATCTCCTCGAATGTTTAGTTCCGCTGCAGGCTCTCTTAAGGTGCCCCAATCTGCCACTTCCTATGAATCTATAAATACCAACAAGGCACCCCATTTTACGTACGTACACAGATAAAAACTTCGGTAACTCAAAATGTTGACAAAATATGTGGAAAACCGACTGTGGAATACGTAATGAGCATTAGAATTGAAATTAGAAAATAATTAATTAATTAGTAATTAAAGAAATAAACACTTAGTATGTTGTTAGGAAATCCAGGGCGAATCTAAGACACTTTAGTTAACATTTTAGTACAGTTTATGAAATTTGTTTCTGTGTACCTGACACGCGACACATCAGCTGGCGGTATGTGCTGTGCTCTATGATTGTTCCTATGCATTCCCGACAGCTGTGAGTTAACATAAGTATTTAGAGAAACAGTACAACAGACTACCCCAAGAGTGTGTTTGCCTTGGATGCCGCATCCAACAGTGCAACGAGAAACGTCATGGAGTACAGAACTGCTCCCATTCTGCCAACCTATGCAGAGTCTTGGTTTGTATACAAATTAATTGGATTTTGTGAGATGCGATAATAATCGTACATCGGTTTATAGCGCACCCAACAGTTACTCGAAAAAAGATTCACTCTGCCAGACGCTATTCCCCTATAAGACGCTCAAGGAACCGGATCCAGTTATCATCCTGATAACACTGGCCGTTGTCATTGGCTCCTTCTGTCTGCTGAGCGGCTTCTTTTTGCTCTGTGTGGTATCCAAGGCGTGGCAGGACGAAACATCTGAAGCCATATTACTCATGGGTAAGAGTCTTGTGCTACTCTAAGTGAATTATATTTAACTAAAAGCTTAAAAAACTCCAAGGAATTGGTTTCTTCATCACATCGTTATCCTGTGTCACTTGGAAACTCACAAATGCCCAGCGTCTTGCTCAGTTACAGGAGACCATTTCGATTTAAATTAAATATTTAGTAGTAATAAATAAATGTATTTAAATCTTTTAAGCAAGCTGATTTTATTTTACAATATCTGCATGCACTTAAAGTCGTCCTTCTTCCAAATCTTGCCTGATTAAGGTCTCTAAAATTTTCCATGTAAGTTATCAGTATAAAAGAATCTTCCCCTCCCTTGTAACTACCTGGTTCGGGTGTCCTACCTGAGTTTCATTAATGCCTGGGTTCAGTTTGCGAAAAGTCTTTGAATGAGTCACATCATCATCTCGACAAGATGCCACATCTAAAGCATTTGCTGTTGTTTTCCGCATTGCAAATGTTGCAGCTGCCACAACGTGTTCTGGCAAAAATCTCAAATTTATGCCACACAACAGATTTCCAACGTTACATGAGGTAAGTGCTATGAAATGCATACAATTCAACTGGAAAAACCCACAATTAAATATATAAATTTCAACAGATTCATGGAGAGCAGTTTATGTCCAAATTAATCGCCGTTCTAATACCAAAAATTCCAGATAATCGAAGCTGATTGCAACGTAATCAGCGAAAAGTGACGACATTTAGCAGCAATCTGTCGCAGCAACAAACAATTTTAATTTTGCGCAGCGAATATTGTCTTTATTCGACTTTAGAATCGCCTCACGTAACTCTCGGATGCCAAAAATAAGTGAATGAGACGTTAACAAATTTTGCATGACTGTCAAGTGTTTGATTTGAAACTGGGAGCTCAATCTAACTACAGAGCTCAACAAGAGCAAAAATGATCAAGTTTCTGGCTGAGAGAATTTATTTGTTCATTCCATTTGGGTTTCTCCACAAATCTCTCTGGGTAAAACACAGAACAGAACAGATCGGAAAACATCGATTGCAATAAATGTCTTGGCCCGAGTAGACATCAGTTAGTTCAGTTCAAACAGTTGATAAGTGCACACAGTCGATTACAATCACTCTCTCTCTCTCTCTCTCTCTTTATAAAATAAATAAATAATCTACACAAATCAATAGCAACAATGTTGAATTATAAACGTGTCTCTAATTTTGTAATACGAACCATTTCCGTAGCGAGTGTCTTGATAGTGATGAGCGCCATTTACCAGGAGCACGATGATCCTGGCTCCCACTATTTACATCCGAGGCACGCAATGCACTAGAAACCAATCCAGCAACTTGTTTGCTACTAGTTTAGTGTTTATAACTTAAGTATTTATAAAATGTAATTATTATTCTCAGAAAAATAATAAAACTTCCGAGAAATCCAAGCAAACAAGTTGTTTTTCATTTCTTTATTTTAGTTTATATATTATTTATGCATAGAAATCAGGTTCTTTACTAACATTTCCTCAATCACACATTGCACATTTATTTTCTTGGGTATTCGCCCAACTGCAACCTGAAATTCCCCAGCAGCTCACTCTGATGTCACATCACGCAGATAAATACTAGGGAAAACTAGTTTTGCTGACAACTAATTACATGCTTGGAAAATTTATTGATCAAAAGGTTGTAGTTCTCGTTATCAGATCCGCATTTTGGATTGACTTTGGCTGTCTATCCGTCACTGTGCCAAATTTTGCTGTCACCTCTTGACCTGATCCAATATATGGTCTTGTTGTTCCCACTGTTGTCGTCATTTGCGAAGAGTTCAATTTACTGTCGTTGGCCTTTTTGGCAGAATGACGACTACGCAGCAAGAGCTTCATACCTATTAAAAATGTTTTGTTAAAATATGAAATTTATTATTGAAATCTACATGTTAAGCTGTTCCTGTGTAGATTGATTTGAGAGCTAAAGAAATGCCCCTTTTATAGCGCAAGCCAGTAATATTACATATCCGGTAATGATTTAATAAAAATTTAACAATTGTTTAAATATTTTCGCATATGTTTCCTGTGGATATTCGAATGCACTCACTCGATCAGATCAGATATTCAAGCAACGTCTGGTCAAGTTCTTTCAACTCTACAAGAGCTTCAATAACTCCCACCTCCAGGTATTTTCAAGGCTAGAGCCCCGAGCATTTACCTGTCGACAAACAATGTATCTCAGAACTCAAGTGTTTGCTATTGTTTGTGCAAATATGTCATAATATAAATATATGGTATTTGCTAATGTCGTTGTTTATTGCACATTATGACTGATTACTTCAAATTGAGGCTAATGACTTCAAATTTATTAAATTTATATTAAAAATTATAAACATACAGTAGTGCAAATGATACCTTCATTCTCGTAGATTAATGTAAAAATAATTTTATATTAGAATAAAATTAGTAAAACAATGGGAGTCAAGATTGCCTACCACATTGGCACATTCCCAATGGAAATCTCTTTGCCTATTCGCCGATAGATGGAGACACAGCGGTTGACTCAGTAATATAGGAGATAACAACTTTGAACTTGAAAACCTGTTCCCGTTTATAATATAATTTCTAAATATACATATGTATTAAACATAAGCAAAGTTTATTATCTCTTTACTGAGAATATTGACTATATATGGAGGCTACTAAGCTAATGTAGATCACTCAATCGTAAATTGTTTGCCCAACATGAAGTCGGTTATTCAGTTATTTTGTTTAGCTCTAATCGGATTTTGCACAGCTGACGGTTAGTATTTATTTAACAATTGATGACAATTAATCAGCATAATTAATCGTATTTAATAGAGCTTAATCTGGAAGGGTTTCATAAGCTGGAACAACAGAATTGCGGTGGTTTTAATGATGGTGATTTAACTTTGACTAATAACGAGGTTAAAATTGGATCTAGACCTTGGATGGCATTGGTAAAAATACAACTACGTAATACAGATCGCTTTCCGTGCAGTGGAACGCTTATCAGTGATCGTAAGTAATCAAAATAACAGTAAATTATAGAAAATAAAAATTTGTTTTACAGGCTTTGTTTTAACAGTTGCGCATTGTGTTAAAGATCATGAGGTGTAAGTTGATATTTTCTTTTTTAATCTACAAGCAAATAATGTATATTTAATATAGAATATCAGTGCGTTTAGGTGAGCACGATCAAGCGACA
This sequence comes from Drosophila acutilabella, assembly GCA_035046005.1. Lineage (NCBI taxonomy): Eukaryota > Metazoa > Arthropoda > Insecta > Diptera > Drosophilidae > Drosophila > Drosophila acutilabella. Next base: position 3,586,148 of record JAWNOK010000024.1, on the reverse strand, counting down.
GAGCAAGACTGTAGAACTTATGATGGAAAAAAGAAATGTCTGCCTTCTGTTGAGGAAATAGACGTCGAAAGAGTTATTGTGCACAAGGACTACAAACAGACGAACAATGATATTGCTCTATTGAAGCTCTCTCGCAAAGTTGATTTTAAAGGTGAGCTCATAATCCTAAAGTCATAAGTATTTTATAAATAAATATTTGAAATCTTCTTTATGTAGAACACATCAGTCCTATCTGCTTGCCGCTAACTGCGGAACTGCAGCAAAAGGTCGAAACTTTGGAAAGTATGCTTCAAACGGCCTGGGGTAGAGATAAAGAGGAAAGTTCTATCGACGTGCTACGTGAAGTCGAGCTAGCAAATATGGATCGTCAAACTTGCTCGTCAGGTTTGCCTGGAATTGAAGTGAACACCAATCAATTTTGTTCCTCTACTAGTGAAATACTATGCCGCGGAACATCGGGTGGCCCCATGAGCAAACCTGTGGAGTTTATGGGCAAACAGCGATTTGTGCAGTTCGGCATTGTTTCTTCCGGTGTCACAGGATGTAGGAAAGGCACTCCACAAGTCAATACAAACATTGCTAGCTTTTTGCCATGGATAACTCAAGTAATTGCAGAAGCAGTCTAATCCATAAATGCTGTTGAATTATACGAATAGCTGGTTTAAGTAAATCGGTTTACCTAATTTTCTGTAATTTTTAAATAAAATTCAAAATTTCCATTTAGCTTTTTCTAGCTGTTTTCTATTTAACAATTTGCTTTGATAAATTCTGGCAACTCTGACACCAGTAGTCAATGTCGCAACCAAACCAGTCGTAGTTGCGAGCGTATACGCTAGATGGCGCACAGTGTATGCATGGTTAGTAGCTCGAGCTGCCGTTAGGCGATACACTTTGTCCAACTGCAAACAGATGGCGCTATAGCACACGTCAAACAAAAATTCTTCAAAATACATAATTGAATAGTTTTAAAAATTTAACCCTAGTTTATACTAACAAATAAAATACATTTAAATATTTATACAAATGTTGAATATTTTTTTAAGTGACTTTGCAACTAGGCGACTACAAGCTATAAAATTTACAAAACAGTCGATTACACTTGAAGATGTATGAATGTATAAAATATGCTTAATGCTAATTAGCTTAATTGGAAAATACTTTAGACATATAAATCGTACATAATACAAATATATACAAAACATACAAAGGAAGTTACGAGTATATGGCAATTGGCAACCGTCTACTTGTTAAAATTCTCAATCTGTTGAAGCACCCAGCTGCGGGACGCTGCCTGACTGAGATGCGGTGGACAGAGTATAGTACCCGGTATAGTGCCCTGTCCCAGCAGCTCCTGTAGTACGGCTCTGGTTGGCTTCGGAGCTATCTGCGGTGGTGAACGAGGCTGGACACCTGCTCCCACTGTAGGCGGTGGCGGTGGAGGACTACGTGGTCGCTTCAGTTCGTATTCCACGCTGCGTTTCTCATTGTTGTCATCACTATAAATGGCCGAATCTCGAAAATCATTCTCCAAGCTGTCCTCCACATGCTGTTCGTACTCGAACCTGGTTGAGGGCAACTCGGCTCCAGATCTTTTGCGTTGCCGTTCGCACATGCTGTCACTGGAGGTGCACGAGGAGGAGGTCAGGGAGAAGACAGAGTCGCGTTGCAGAGATGCTTCCGAGCTAGCAATAATGCTGAATAGCGTCTTGGGATCCGCATAGTCCACGTGAGCCATACGTTCACCTACAGCCTCGCTGCCTTGACGATGTAGTATACTTTGACGGCACATTTCGCTCACATCGGAGACTCGGCGCTCCGGCGGACGGTTGCTGCGCCCGAAAGTCATACTCAGATTGTCAATGGACTTGAGCGCACGGGGCAGCAATGAGATCTCCGAGTGGCTTACATTCTCCAGTGTGGATTTGCTGCCATGGCTAAGCAGCCGCTTCATCAGATTCTTTGGTATGGGACGTGCATAGAGAGCATCTGTCTGATCAATCTCTCGCTCTGTGGACTCCATGCTTAAATTAATGACAGTCGTTTGACTATCACGTTTGAGAGTCGAACCAGAACTAGAATCGGAGCTGGTGCTATCACGCTGCTGTACGGAATCCTCCCCGACACGCTGTAGTACTCCATCGGGTGAGTAGACCAAGGTCACATAATCCGATTCGGGCCTTGGGACAAGTGGTCGCTTCTCCCTTGGCTTAAAGTACTGCACGGACTTGGCTCGACCCAGCACCGGAGAGAACTTGTACGGCACATGAACGTTGCGCAGTAGAGTCTCATAAATGGGTTCCTCGGGCTCCTCATCCCTGGTGCGATCTGATTGCTGTTCTGTCTCCAGCGGTGGCGGTGATCGCGATGGAGGACGCGGTGGCAATGGCGGTCCCTCCTGGCTGGGACTAAGTGGACTCAATGGTGTAGTTGCTTGGCTGCTCTCTCGGCGCTGCTTCTGCTGTTTATTCTTGTTGTAGATACGCTCAAACTCCTTGTTGTTTTTGAGGAGATCTAGAACAATTTCTGCATCTCGTTTCGATTTCTCTGCGGGAGACAGTGGTGATACATCCACTAGATCAGCGTAATACTCTTGCTCCGATTGTGCGAGCACACCGGACGTCTCTGGCGTCTCCTGTGCCTCCTGTGCCACCTCTAGATCCTCTGTCGATTCAGTTATCTTAAGCACTGTGCTATCGAACTCACTGAGATCCATATAGAACTTGGAGCAGCTTTCCTTTCTGCTAAAACGCTGTTTCTTCAAAGTCGCAATTCTCTTGGGCATTGTCTTGTGATTGTACTGTTTGACCTCAAAGAATCCCTTGCCCTTAACCTTGCGATCACTGAGATCTGGCTTGCTGCCACGCAAAGAGGCAGCACTATCGTCATCCGCCTCAGCTCGCTCATCCAAGCCAAAGTCTCCTATGCGCGGCACAGATTTGCTGCGTTCCTTGAGGGCCTTGTAGCTAAAAACTGGACTCTGGGACTTGGTCCTGCTCCGCTGATCACGCAGCATGCACAGGCACTGATCCTGCTCCTGCTGCTGGTCCAGGCATTTGCAATGCTCCTTGCCGGGACTGTTTTTGGCATCGCTTGAGTCCCGCTTGCCACTGCGATAACGCACAGCAGCTGCCAGTTTCTGAAGTGCCGTATCATCCAGACTATTGTTGCGAGACAGCGGCTTTGTGGGTTTACTGTGCTGCTCCTCCTGTTGCTGCTGTTGTTCCAGTGACTCATTGAAGCTATCAAATGAACTGGAATTGGTCACCGTCTTTCGTTTAAATTTCGAATTGCGCTGACGAATTTCACTGCGTCGACATGCGTTTCTACGCTCCAAATACGTCGGCGTCGAGTTGCTGTTCGAGTGCAGACTCCACTTCCAGGTACTGCGATCGGGTGTGCGATCTGACCAAAGAGAACAAAATCAAAATAAGTTTCCGACTAGAAAATGTTGGCAAACACATGGCGCAAATGCAAGCAAAATGATCGAGTGTGAACAAACAACACCAGCGACATTCAAAGCACTAGAAACCACAAGCAAATTCATTTTTACTTCGGGCATCAGTCGTGTCTGTACAAAGTACATGCAAATGCAGTGAACGGTTTGTGGGAATTATGATGCAATGACACTAGCCTAAAAGGCGTCCTAATATAATTCACATTCCTATCGATTCACAGTCTGTTAAGTAAGAGCGTATACGGCATAACTTATTGAAAAATTTATTTATACAAAAAGTTCCTAAGCATGATGATTTCGAATTGTTATATGCTATATATCAATACACTTTTCTGTTTTAATCACTATCAGTTTTTCATCCTTCTTGGTCACACTGCCTGTTGAGCCACGATCGGGAAGGTCGTCGACGTTTTTCGACTGATTTTAGCCACTTCTGAACAAAACTCTTCTTCTCTTAAATATTTTGCGGCCGCTGCATAGAACACTTTAGGGTCCATTTGAATGGGTGCAGAGATAAACTACCTCAAAGCGTTCTGCTTATGCAGGACTCGTTCTGCTCAATGTACTTCAATCGAACTTCTTTCCTAGGTTATGTCTACTCGTAAGCCAACTTTTAGAGATCTACTCGAATTATGCCGTATACACTCTTACTGATCAGACTGTATGCCTTAATTTATCTAGAATTTATAAACAATCAAAAAATCTAACAAATCTTTCTTTTTCTCTGTAACAAAATGGTGAGCATCGATTTATTTATTGTTAATAAAAGCTTTAGATTCATTACAAAACCAGCTGAAAGACTAAGCTTCTTAGCTACTACTATACCAAACTTTTCAAAACTAATCAACTACTAAAGTGTACAAATCTTATTAGATATATTAGAGGAGTTTTTGAAGGGTTTAGTAGGGTTAATTGGTAGTTAATGTGGGGTTTAGAATGTGAGCATGCTGAACACGAACCAGAGAAGCAATAAGCCAATTTTTTGTATCAAACACAAACCAAAAACAAGCGTTAACGGAAAACAATTTGTAACTCAAAATACTTACTAGACTGCGACCGGAAATTTCAGGCTTAAATAAAGTCTATTTAGTCAGCGCCGTCAAATACCAGAAATTTTACTACATACGATAACGTTTGCATTATGCGATTGCGATTACGATTACGATAACGGTTAACAGTTAACAATTAAATTGTACTACGAATTATTTGTTTAAATTATTGTTAAGAAATTTAGATTTGTTTATTTGTTGATATTGTAGCTCTTTAAGCTTGGGGGAAGTAAGGAAGGAAAAGTAGTAGCGCTTAGTGTCAGTCTCTGGTGTTTTAGCCTTAGGAACGCCTTAAAACTAGTTAAAGTTTTCTTTTCTTGTTTGGTTTGGGTGGTTTAGTTTTAGAATGCATCACTGGTAGTACTACAACGGTAAACATATAGCAAATCATAAATATGTATATAAAATATAAAAGTTGAATATATAATTATTAAACAAAGCCAATTAAAAATAATAATACAACAGTTACAATGTTAGTTACACAATAAAACACCGTCACCAATTAAAATTAATGTACTAAACCTTTTGGTGGCGACCAAAACACATAAATCCATGGAGTACAGTTGTGCCCAAAACAAGTACGTTTGCAATTAAAATGGCCAAATGTCAGACAGACATAAATCAACTTGCCACTGTCAAAAAGCAGATATGGCACGATTTTGGCCAAAAAAAAAAGAGTAGGAAACTAAAAACTGTTAGCTGTAAGCTGGAAAAAAAATAAAACTCTAAACATTCACAAGGCTTCCCCTGGCTGATGTGTGATTATGTCACTAGAGTTGCACTCAAGCGCCTCTAAAGTGCAGATGCACTGTCAGAAAAGGTTCATGAACTAAATAAGCCAGTCAGGCTTTAATAGCTGCGATTTCTCTCAGTGTAGAGCCCGCATAACTATAACTACTACATCATACGTTCCTTTCCAAAATTGAAATTTGTCTGTGTTTTAATCGTCGCCACCAACAAACGTAACTAAATCAAACAAACAACAACAACAACTGAAACACACACACTAAGTATAAGTTAAAGCTAAGCTCTCTCTTTCTTTCTCTTTCTCTTAGTCAGTGTCTAAGACGCTCACCTTCCTCGTTGCCCAGCTGATAGACCAACTCCTTGGCTCGCGTGGGTATGTCCAACTCCTCGAGCATAACACCTTTGATGTGCTGCGTCCAAACACGCTTCTGGTCACGATTTCTGGCCGTCAGTTTGATTTGATTGCGTGGCTCATCAAAGGGTATAACATAGAAGCTGGTCGGTTCTCCAGGTAAATGTTCGCTCAACATCAAGTTCTTTTGCTACAAATATCAGCAATGTTATTGTTGATTAGATGCTAAGAGTTTAAGGGCTTACTGTTATGAGACTCTTGAACTGCAGACGACCGTCCTCCTTTTGCTTCGTTATGATGAGCATCGTCTCAAAGAGTAGCACCTGACGCGGCTTGTTGTGCTGCTCCATTAAGAGACCCTCGTGCCTCAGCTCTCGTAGCACGCTGAGATCTGTCAAGTTCAAGTTAAGTTGGAGATTGTAAATTTCTTTCATAATTCTTAGAATGTAGCACTTACCTGGTCCCATCCAGCCGTCCAGTATGCCAGATAGCTCCTTAACACGACTCTGTTGCTCCTGCTTCTTCTTCACTTGATCAATATTATGGGCCACCTGACGCATTATGGCATAAGCTTCGGCCACCTCCTTGACATCGCAATGTTTACGCAGGCTCTGCATTAGAAAGAAGTTCATTAAAATTATAGTAAAAGGGATTTACAGGGCACACTTACGTCCAGCAGCAAATGGTACTTGAGTATGCGTTGCACCGGTTTCAACAGATACGAGCCAAGGGGCAGGCGATGTTGCAGCAACTGCTGCGTGGAGGCAAGCAGCGTATTCGTGTGCTTCGCCTGCAGTAGTTTGGTCAACAGCGAGATGGCTTCCGGGTAGCTTGTGCTGTAAAACAAAGCAAAACCAAACAATAAAGTACACAATACAAAAACGATAACAAAAAGCAAAAACATACACACAATGTAATAAAGCTACTGATTTATGGCCACCAAAAACTGTTGAGCTCTTCATCAGGCATGAACATGAAAATTTGAATTTAAAATCAACTGTAGGAGGACCTAAAACTTCCACGACCCAGTCAGAGTCCCACTTGGGCTTGGACTTGGACTTGGACTCTCGTCTTCATGATATATGCTCAGCTGTCAGTTGGGGCGACAAATCAAACTGCGACCATCAACGGCTCGCAGTTGCCTTCAAATTGACAGCGACAGCAACTGCGCCGGAGCACAGCCAAAATGTCAGCTTTTAAATGGAACATGGAGCATGAGGCATAGCGTGTCTGGACTACCAAAGACGCCAAGCGATCGCTGGCTTAGCTTTGACTTGAGAGCCAAAATCAAATGTTCGTGTCCCGCTGCTGGCTAACAACTAACAACTAACAGCTAACAGCGTCTGCAATCGAGATCAGTTTTTGACCAGGCCGTTAAACCGTTCTTGGCCAGCCTATCTGAGATTTGGCAGACACGCCAGTTTTACTTTAGTTACTTGAGAAAGTTCATTATAGAAAATAAGTTTTAAATATTCCGTTTTGAGAAATAAATAGAACAATTCTAGATTTTTTGCGAGTTTTTAAACACAAGCCTTTTTTAGTGCTCTGTTTTTGATAGGTTCTCATTTTATTTTAAGACTACTAACGAATTACTTTAGATGGCTCCAAGCACTGTCCTTGTATCCCAAGTTAATTTAACTTCCATATCTACATACCAATAGGTTGTATAACTTTTAAGTATTCCATTTTCAGAACCAAATAGAACAATTCTAGATTCTTTGGAGGCTTTTAAGTTTTATTAAGGCTCTGATTTGGAGGCTTAAGTTTCTCAGATTAAGACTACTAACGAATGACTTAGTTAAACTTTTTGACACGTTAGATGCCTCCAAACACTGCTCTAATCTACTAAATTAATCCATTTAATTTTTTCATCTTCCTAAAATAATTCAAGTTACATTTCTACTTACCAATAGGTTGTATAACTTTTAAGCATTCCATTTTCGGAAATAAATAGAACAATTCTAGATTCGTAGGGAGTTTGTAATCACAAGAAATTTTTAGGGCTCTGTTTTTGATACTTTAGGTTCTCATTTTAAGACTAACGAATAACTAAGACTTCTCCAAACACAGTCCCAATATACCAAATTAATCCACTACATTTTATTTTTTCCCTAAACTAATTCAACTTCCATATCTACTTATCAATATGTTGTATAACTTTTAAGTATTCCGTTTTGAGAAATATATAGAATAATTCTAGATTCGTAGGGAGTTTTTAAACACAAGACTTTTTTAGGGTTCTGTTTTTGATACTTTAGGTTCTCATTTTATTTTAAGACTACTAGCGAGTGACTTTAGATGGCTCCAAGCACTGTCCTTGTATCCCAAGTTAAGCCACTGCGGTTTTTCTTTACCCTAAACTAATTCAACTTCCATATATACATACCAAAAAGTTGTATAACTTTTAAGTATTCCACTTTCAGAACTAAATAGAACAATTCTAGATTCGTTGGGAGTTTTTAAAGACAAGACTTTTTTAGGGCTCTGTTTTTGATACTTTAGGATCTCATTTTAAGACAACTAACGAATGACTAAGTTTAACTTTTATACACTTTAGATGGCTCCAAACACTGCGCCACTACTAACCAATTTAACTTCCATTTGCACTTACCAATAGGTTGTATACACATCAAAACGCTCACGTAGATTTATAAAACATTTGGCTATTTTGCCCGGTTCCATGCCAGAGTTGATTAGCTGCTGCAAAAGCATCGAATTGAATTCATAAATCTCTTCAATGTTGGCAAAGAGTATTTGCAATTCGTCTTGGCGCAAACAAGCGCGCTCCTTCCAGTCCAGCAGATAGCTGCAAATCAGAGTAATTAAAGTTAGTAAGTGACTAATTTGATGTACAAATAATAGAAGTTAGTTCGCTGCTTACCCCTTGATAACCTGACCGAGATCCTCCACAAAACTGCGCTCCGAGTCCACAATTTCAAGGCAGGCTCGTTCCAGCACACTCATCGCAGTCGTATGGGATTGATGATGATGATGATGATGATCGCCCAGTTCGTTCTCACTCTCGGCCAGACTCTCAACACTGGCCAAATACGAGGTGGCCGTCAGTTTGCCATTGAGCAACTGATCCGAACCGGAGCTTGAACTGGAGGATGTGGAGCAAATGGAGGAGGATGACAAGGGACGATTGTTGAGACGCGTCAATTCACTTAAACGCGCTGCAAACTTGGGTTTAATGTCTGTCAAGGTGTCCAGACTCTCGGCCGACAGCTTGTTGGCCTCCTCCAGCTCAGCCAGCTGCTCGGCGGTGGGCAATCTGAGTGGCATGCCACCACCCAAAGTACTGGCCTTGCCGCTGTTGAGCAGACTCTGACTCTTGAGCTTCGTACGTGCATAGGTCTGAAGTGGTGATGTGGAACTGGAATTGGAACTGGCACGCGGTGCTGATACACTGCGTACCAATGGTTTGCCTATAAGCGGTTTATTGACGGCCTCCACAAGCGGTTCGCCCCTGTGCTCCTCTGCTTCGCCCAGATCAAGATCACTGAGTGTCAGCTGCTCGATGTGCTGGGCCACCAGATCAAAGTTGATGGCATCCACAAAGGGTTCCGGACTCAGTGGTTCCAGTGCCACAACGAACTCCTTGTGCCTAGGCGGTGTCGTTGGCGCCGCTAACTTTGTGCTAGTCACCGCCAATTGCTCCATTTCGATCAGTTTTATGCTCTGCTGCGATTCGTAGCGCGGCAACTTAAATTTGCCAAAGGGTTGACCCTCAAAGTGAAAGGGTGTGCCGGGTGCAGCCTTATTGGTCGGTGTCTTGTCCTCATCCACTGGCGTAGCCTTGCGAGTGCCGTACTCGCTGCTAGCATCGAGTGTCGACACCAAATCACTGCCTGATTGTGTGGACAATTTGCCCGTAATCTTCGACAAGGGCAAATGGGATAATTTTAGTTTTGCTGGTGTGGTTCGTTCCCCTGTTGGGAGCTTGCCATAACGTCCTGGCGTTGGACTGCGTTGCAGTGGCGAAAACGTTGTCTGCTGCAGTGCATCAATGTCCACGGCATTCACGGGCTCTGCATCCGCGTGCGTGATAATCCGTTGCACATTCGGTGATAGCACACGTATGTTGTTGCCACGCCGCAAGTTGCTGTTGCTGCTGCCACTGCCACTTGAGGCAATGCTGTGACTGCTGCCCAGCTCCTGACGCCGTTGCACCAATCGACTTAGTTGCACGCCATCGGCCTCATCACGCAGTCCCGCAACCACCAGCGGTGTCCCTGCTGCTACCAAGTGGGTGTTTGCCTCCGAGTCAAGACTGTAGCTGCCCGAATGATTGTCGCTGCTGTTGTTGCTGTTGTTGCTGTTGTTGCTGGTGTTGCTCGTGTTGCTGCTGCTGCTACAGTTGCTGTTGCTGCGCTTAGGTGTTGACTCGCCTTCAGTCTTGTTGTTGTTGGTTGCTGTGCCACCACCGCCAACGGCCAGACTGTTTGTCAGTGTGTCATAAAAGCCCAACAGCGATGGTGCCAGCTCAGTGGTGCTGCCTGTAAAAAATAGTTGGCAACAGAATTGAGTTATTAGAGAGTGCACGAGAAATAGCACAGCGATGGGTGAGTAGTAACTCAATTTGCGCACACAACTCATACCGTTAGTTTGCTACCATTTGGTACAGTTTCACAAAGTGGAAATTGAAATCTTATTACCAGCAAGTAAAAATTTATTAGCTTAACAGATTTAAGTACAACCTTCGATACGTAACTATACAAATCAATAGAAACAACTTAATTGTGCCTGAAAATCGTACAAGTTATTTATAATAGACTCTCAATTAAATATTCAAGCGTCGTTGATCAAGATCTGCATTCCAATCGCTAATTTATGCCATTTGCAGTCTTTTGTTTTTTTCACATAGAATCAGAGAATCGAATTGAAGAGTAATCGTTGTGGCTATTGACAATTGAGTGGCATGATCTATAATTTATATATCAACTGTGTGTTGGGGTCTTACGTGGTGAATAATGTTATTAATGTCGCAGTTGTGTAAGCCATTTTGATTAATTGAACTATTTTGTGAGAAATGATGAGCAAAGCTGAGGAATGATCGTCGTGTATCATGCCCCATGCTCCATGCCACATGCCACATGCCACATACCAATTGCCAATTGCCAGGCTGCGGTGGTGCGCTTGCTAATGGTTTCTTTTGGTGGTGACTGCTGCATGTCAGGCCAGCAGGCAAACTCGCAAACTTGTTGCCAACCTACTTATACATGCAACAAACTGCAACTCAAACTCCAACTCGAATTCAAAACTCAGTTGTGTTGTGTTCCAAGTCTTGACTGATGGCCGCGTTCTTTTGGCCATTTTACTTGCGTCCTGCGGCTAAACAACTTAATACATCAACTCGCCGGCTTTAACGTATTTCATTTAACGCAACAAAATTATGGCAAATATCAAAATCTGATGCTGCCTATCAGCGCGTCACGATCTTTGAACAACCCACTGAGTCTGCATGCAAACACGTTAACTGAACGACCCAACAAATCGGGTCAAAGTCTACAATAAAATCAGCTTTTTTTAACATTTTAATCAAGCTTCGGGAAACAATGTTTGCCACAAGAAAAACAGCTAATATTTGCTACTTCCACTTAATGTTTGCTAGCCTTAATTTCTAGCAAATATTTGCTTTAGAACTTCCACAAAATTTTGTTCTTTTCGTGTACCTTTCTTGGCTTTAACTTTTCCCGGATTTTTTTCTTTTTTTTTTTTATTTCTTAGCAAATTTCTCCTTAATTTTCTACTGCTTGTATATATGACTTAGTATATGCGTGTCTAATCCAAAAGCATAATCTTTTAGCACATTTGCCTAACAACTTTAAGATCTGCCCACAGTTTTGTTACCAACATTGGTAAAAACTATGCCGCTTCGACTGCAGCGCTCAGCAAGTCAGGCAATTAACTTTAAGACTGAGAACATAGGAAGACACCGGCTACTGGTAGTCGGCAATTGGCAACTGATAACTGGTTTTCTGGCTATTAAGAATATGCAACATTAGCATAGACAGGCTAGAAGTAGCACCGTCATTGGCATCCTCAACACTTGCACAGTAGCCAACGGGCAGCTTTTTTTTTGTTGCCAACTTCTAATTGCAAACGGTGTCAATGTGGAGACGGTGGAAAAAATGTTGTTGTAATTTTGTTGGCTACAGTTTTAGCCGTTTCAGTCGTTGCAGTCGCCACGAACAACAATTAGTTTTGCTTGCGTGCCACGCCCACTGCCAGCTGACTGACAAACAGACAGAGGGAGGGAGAGGGGGGTACAAAGACTGGCCAACTAAACTGATAGACTGATGGAACACTCAGTTGTCTGTCGTAGCCAACAGCCCGACGACAAGTCGTAAACATGATTTGTACATTTAATTTTCCATCATTTTGTTTGCTTGATTATTTCAAAAGCTGCGCATGCGTGGGTAGCAAAAAAGCAATGACGAACCTCATGACGCCACTGGAAACCATCATCCAGCTGCCAGCTGACTGCCGACTGCTGCTTGCTGCTTGCTGCCTGATTCTGCTTCTCTGACCCACTTTGGTGGCCATAGCGTTTTGCAGTTTGTTTGCTTAATTGCCAGCCGTGGGACGTGGACATGAATGTGGAAAATAGCAGTGCACTTAGACAGCTAACTGGTTATAGTTATGTCTTGGAAATGACCAAAAGAGTTCAGTTTTATCATTGTCAACCGTTAAAAACCTTTAAAATCAGAAGACTTTCGATTTGGCGCCCAATATAGACTAAAATTGAACTACTACTTGAAACTTTTGATGTAAACTGTTAGTTAATTACTTTTCCTAACTAATCGAATCTAAATCTTTTCATGTAGATGTTCCTTATTCATCGTTAAATTAGTCTCTGCAGTAGCGTAACGAGTCGAAATGTGTTCACGTGTTTCCTTTTTCTTCTTCTTTCTTTTGGCTGTCCTTGCTTCAGCTTTCACACACACAAACTTAGTCCATATAGCCGTCTTGCTCGCACCTCGCCTTTTTGCATATCTTAGTTTACGAAGGTATTAAGCAACACTGTTCTTGTCTCCTTCCACGTGTAGTCTTTCTACGTTTCCCAACACTTACTAAGCTCTAAACTTATTATTATCAAATGCTTATGTAATTAACAGAAGTCCCTAATTTAACATTTCTGTTATAAATCCACAGTAAGACTGTGCTACCTAGAGGTGCCCTCGAATTTCTATATTAAAATTACCTTTATAACGACTTATCTTCCTTAAATTTCCCTCTAGAGAATAACAATTTCCTAATGGCGCCCAACGTGCGCCACAATTTATGCACAAACCCGTACAAAACTATGTAAGTGCTACCTTTTCTGCACAAAACAGCAGCTGCAGTTGCTACAACTAGTACAAGAATTGGGGATTACAGTGATTACTTTAATCAATTTATAGCATAATTTGAGTTGACATTTTTATGGGCGATTCGAGGGACTAAGCCGGGACTAACTCGCACTGGCAATCAGCCAACGGATCTGCAAGCAATAAAACTAGCTTGCAAAAAAAAACAGTGAGAAGACAACAGATAAGAAGCTAAAGAAATATGCAACAAATTTGCATGTCACTTTGTCGCATTGTCACTGAAAACAATGAAACGCATTTCGTAATTTTTTCAGTTTCTTTTTTTTTTGCAATTGGAGTAGCCCAAAAGGCCGTGGCAAGCTGACAATCTAGGTACGGCTTTATGCTCGTGGACATTGAGACTTGACTGCCAGCTTTTGGTTTCATTTTGCGGCCTAGCCGTCACAAACACACAAACACACACACACACACACACAACATCATAAGTTTCCTTGCAACTTGAATCTTATGACGCTTGCCACATTTTTGTTGCACGCCGCGGCCCTTTGTCAGCTGTGTAGTGTTGTGTGCGGTGTGTAGTGTGTAGTGTTGTGTCGTGTGGCGGCTTCAGGTGTCAGCGTCTCTGAGTCGATGCTATCGTCCGTCCTGGCCCGTTTAAAGTGCGCAATTTATGGCACAGCTGACACAATTTCATAATGCCCGAGACACAAAGTCTGAGTCGCAGATTGAGACCGAGACGGAGACGCAGTCGCAGTCGCAGTCACCGTCGATGGCTGCCAAAAGATTACGCGATGTTAATTTTTTCACTGCATTTTTTTCTTTAACTTTTTGGCTAAAAATAGCCACAAGATTTAGCTGCCTTGCCAAAGGTCAGCCGAAGGTGTTGACAAGCTGTAAGCGTAAGCGCTGATTTATAAGTCGCTGCAATTTGTGACATTGAATTATGTGAACGCGGCAGGGAAAGTCCTCGCTGTTGTCCCTCACTGCTGTCCACCCTGTAGTCGGTAGATTGCAATCGAAGCGTTGACAACTAAATCGATTGCTGCTGTTGTACACGGTACACGGTGCACCATCCCCGCCCCTTGCTTAATGTGTTGTCACGCACCTTGGCCAATATCTATGCGCGTCTCTTGGCCAGCTGCTGATAGCATTATATTAATGCGCTTAGGCGATTTCGTATGGTGGCGTCGTCTGGCCAAGACAGACGTATACGCACACACACACACAGACTCACACACACACACACAATTGATATTTTAATCGGCATTTCATTTTGTCTGCTAGCTGGCGCCATTGGCCATGTTTAGGGAAATGACCAGTGGCAAGTATTAAGCAGCACATAACACCACACGGCACCTCAAACACACACACACACACACATGGGTTTCTATAGCTGCCCCACCACTACACACCACACCACACAATGATTGGATCATTAAAAAGCCATTGAAATACGCAGTTATCAGTGTAAACGTGTGTTAAGCCAAATCAACGCTTTTAACTTGGCCTTTTCGGCACGCATTTTGCAATTGCCATAAAAATTATTCAATGTGTCGCAAAATGCGCTTAAAACACACACACAAATACACACACACACACTCAGTGTGTAAACTTTAGCTGATAAGACTTTGCAGTCCGTTTATTGTTTATAATTTGTATGCTGATTATAATAAAAATGCTAACAAGTCAGTTTATGTTTTGCCCAATTTTACAGCTTATGACAACACCTGCGCTCTTAATTTGGTATTACACTAAGTATAAGTATAACTACATCTTTATAGTTACTATGTATGTGCATGTGTGTGTGTTGCGAAACGGAAGCAAAAGCTATAACCAAATGCATGCACCATTGGGTGTACAGAGCAAAAGAGATAGGCAGTGAGAGAGGGAGAGAGCTGCCTTTTACTGGGAGTAAGAGTAAGAGCAGAAGAAAAGAGATAGGGAGTGGTAGTAAGAGTGAGAGGAAGAGGCCTTTTACTTGGACTAACATATGTGGACTCATGTGCTGCATTTCTACTATATATTCATATACATCTATATATGTTTACTTATATACAACTCAAATTTTTATTGCGGATGCAGACAACACCTCAAATTCAACAGAACGGAAGTTAGTTAAAAGACGAATAAATTTCTACACTTAGAAAGTTATTTATATAGCCAAACTATTTATAAACAACTCATTTAATAAGTTAAATATATATAAAATATGAAACAGACTAGGAAACTTTCAATCTGTACAAAAACACAGAATAATTTATACAATCTGAATAAGGTAGCTAAAGAAACTCAACTCTTCCGGCTTTCTTTTTCCACAGCTGTTCGGGCCAAGTAAATACATAAAATTCGTCAAGTTTAATCAACTGTGTAAATAACTTGAACTACAGCTGACATTTAAATTATTTAACTTAAAATCCGTTCAGACTGATTGCAATACTTGGCGGAAATCAAGACTACACTCGTTTCCACAGCAAAGAAAGAGCATTGGAAAATTGTAGTAAAGTGTGGGACATTTTTAAGATCATCTCCCCCAAGTGCTGCTGCTGCTGCTGCATATATCATACTATATGTATTTTTAGACATAGCCGGATTGTGTGGATCACAGGCACTTAAATGGCAGCAGCAGAAGACACACAACAAAATATACAAACTCTTTGCAAATTCCAGCGAAAAGTGAAATCCTTTTAAGTGGCAGCAAACAAAAATCTAGCAAAATGTCCACAACGAGCGACGAGAGTTAGAGCCAAAGTCAGAGTTTAAGTTAGTGCTAGAGTTAAAGCCAAGGCGCAGCCCAAAAAGTTATAAATCTTGTTCATATTTGCACGTGAAGAAACGACAGACCGACAAAGCTCAGCCAACTGGACAGAGTGGACAGTGACTGCAGACGAGACGAAGCCATAAATGTCACGCAGCCGCAGCAAAGTCGATGTGTTCCTGGCCATGTCGGCCTTTAGGCCAAACGGGCCTTTAAAACTCCTCGCTGGCATATTAGTTTTCCAGCAATGCTACGTGCTAAATTCCATGGCCAGAAATCCATTAAGCGTCCCAGGCCACTGCCAGTGCCAGTGCCAGTGCCCACTGTAGTTGAGTCTCATAAAACGTTGCCAGTCGGCAGTTGGCTGCGGGGCTACAGGCAGTTGCTTCTAAATTAACCCACCTCCCCCAACTCTGAGTCGAAATCTCAGCGGCAGGCAGCGTCGAGGAGGCCACTCGAGGCATGCGACACTTGCAGTCACGCAGCGGCAGCAGCAGCAGCAGCAACAGCAGCAACAGTAACAACTGCAGCAACAGCAGCTGCATATTGTTGCCGTCGGCTTTGCACTTTGCACTTCAGCCCGAAGCAGTCTCGAGTGTCTTCGGCAGCAGACGAAAGCAGCAGACAGACACAGGAAAGCAGCACAGCTAGCAAATACCCTGTAATAAACTTACGCCTAAGCGAAGCCTAAACACGCAGCCTAAAACAGACACAGGCCTGTCAAGCTAGAAGTCAAAGAGACCAGTTCACAGCATACCCCATAACTACAACCCCTACAGGGTACAATGAGAACTTGGCAGCGTTCGTCGTTGACTTTGACATGACGAACTGAACTGCGTGACTGTGGCATTTGAACAGCAACATAACTGAAAAGCAGACCCTGCCCCTGAGCCATAAACAGCTACAACAAAATGTGGCAACAACTGCGTCTGTTCGCCTGATGAATTGCAAACATGCCGAGAAATGCATAAAAGTGTGAAATATATGGCTAAAAATAGCTGCGAAAACCAAATCAAGTAAAAATGCTTGCAACATTTTTGTATTTTTATTTTTTTCTTGCAACAAAACTAATTTTGTTGGCCTTTTTGGCCAATTGGCAGCAGCAAACGACAGGCTATTGGCCTTATGCTAATGCCAATGCTGTGGTTGTTGTTTGGCGGTGCCAAGTATGGCCAGCAGATAGTCCGACATGGCCATGACCGGTACCAGTTCAAGGGCTTTTTAAGGCTAACATTTTCGGGTGAAATTTCTGCCGCATTGTGCCGTATTTGGCCATAAAGTAGCTATTTGTTAGCCTTTTCTCTCTTTGTTTTTCTGGCGATAGTTAGACGCTGATAAAGACATTTAAAATGCATAGGTTTATGTAAGACAGGCACGTTTAATTAGCCGATAAAATTGGCTAGCTTTTGGCCACTTTCTTGACCCACGCCCACGCTGGTGACAGCTGCAGCTAAATAAGATACTGACCACGATTGCTAATCTGTGTGGACATCGTTAATATGTTGGCTGTGGTTGCACTGCGGTTTTAGGCTTTATTTTCCAACTTTTTCAAGCCATTCGCTTTTGAAATCAATTTACCCGTATCAAATACGCATCTGGCGGAAAACGAAAGCCACACAGACAATGAACAGGAAACGTCTGTCAATGTTTTCTGAAATCTCAAAACCCAACAACAGTTTCAGTTTCTGTTACAGTTGTTTTTTTCAGCTTTTTTTCTTATTTTTTGATTGATTGCCAGGGCCCAAAAAGTGGATCAGCGATTGCATAAGGCAAAAAATCCAACGTGGGTGCGGTAAACTGACACTGAGTCTATAAATCTAAGACTGATACAGTTTTACTGTACTGTAAGTACTGTGTAACGCGTACTGCTAACCCAGACTGTCACTCTGTTTGACAGTTCATCATCACTGCAGTTTTGAAGGCCAAAGGCGTAAAGGTGCATTAAACAGGCAGGGAGACAGGGAGACTGGGAGACAGCGAGACAGTTGAACAATATTGACTCTAGATACGCTGAAGTGGAGTCCAGTTCTTGGTAACGGTCTTCATGTCTGCCTGCTGGCCTTAAAGCTGCTAATGAGCTTCATAAATAAACGCGTTAACTTGGCTAAATTTGCATTGGCAGCGTACTGTTGACACGAGCCAAGTAGACAAGTTATCTTTGTTAACAAGCTTACAAGTCTCTTCTTAGCTGTAATTGTAATTTGAGTTAAGACAAAAGTTCTGCCATTGATCATTCTAAGAGCATTAAACACTTACTTAGCCAAGCTTAAACACTTCTAGCAGCCCTCGCTAAACATTATTACATACCTGCAATGAGAAAGAAATGGTAGCATAAATTAGTTAGTTGTCTTTGAGTCTTAAATTAAGTACAGCTGAGTTGACAACAAATCTTGAGAATTCCCCTTAGAATAGAGCAGAGCCTAATAAGTATCTTTGTATCTTTTAGTACCGTATTTAGCAAGGCCGCTTGTGGAATGTGGAGCTGCTTTCAAATGGCCATAATGGGGCGGCAAATAGTGCCATATGATCACGAAGATGATTGTTTCTTGGCCAATGTCAACGACGTTTGAGAAGGCATCAATTGATGGTCAATGCACTGCACACAAAAGTGGTTCAAATGCGAGCCAGACCCTGTACTGACAGTGCAGAAAGCGAGTGTTTGGGTTGGGATGAAAGAAAGAATCTTCGAACCAATGAAATTCAGTAGTTTTCTTAGGCCTTCCTGAGGCTTATTTGTTAGCTACAGGGCTTTTCAAGTCGACACGCATGTCTAGCGCTAGTTTCTTTCTTGGTTTCCAGTGAAAATATGCCAAAGAGGCAGAGAGCAAAACAACGCGACGGTGCAGATCACTTAGATGCCAAGTTGGGCACCAAGAGAACGCGTTTTAGAGGCCATCATCCTCAGAGATCGTCCAAGTGTCTGGCCAGACCACCGGCGTAGCAGCTGCAGGCCTCAACTTGGCTAGCCTCGTCTTGGCCTGACTTGGTCTGACTTGGCCCGTTTTAGTTCAGTTCTCTGTAATTGGCAAGTGGAAAAATGTGTGCAGTTTTCAGGTGCAGCGGGAGGTAGTCACTGTAAAGGGGGGAAAAGGGGGAGTGGCGGGTTGGAGCTGCCATAAAAAGCAGGTCAGCGACTGGCGGCATTTGCTGCCACTGCCACTGCTGTTTGGGGCGAAAAACAATCAAATTATGGCCACATTTATATGCCAGCATCTTTAATTGATGGACTGACTGCCTTTCAATGTTCGCGCATTTGTTGCACAGCGCATATAAAAGTTGCAACAACGACGGGGCATTGGCAGCCAAAAGGAAATGTAGCATCATAAAATTTCACTGCCAACAGTGCCACAGTCCAAAACTCAGCAAGTCTTATAGTCCAGCAGTTCGACAGTCAGGCAGCTGTCCATCAGTAATTTACAGCGTCAAATAAGATGCCACAACGACCGCCCATATGTTAATGAAGTAGACTAAGACTTCGCAGAGTATCGCATCGGATCGACATTGGACATGGCCATGGCCATGGCCATGAAGGTAGACATGAACCTGGCTAGTTGGCCAGAACTCTTCCAGCTCAATGTCCAATGCGTGATGAAAGACAGGAAAAAAGGCGCTCTACAATTTAGCGCTTTAATTTGATGGCAAACAGACGACAAGCAGCCGCCGTGCCAAGTCCACAACTAAAGTTATACATTGAGCGAAATGGTAAGCAGAATTCTTAAAAGTATAAGCAAAATTTATAAATTACTTTCTTTGTTTGCTTAAGATAATTCCGCTGAAGAAAAATGTAGTTAATTTCAAGTGAAAGAAAAGTTTAAAAATACAGTAGAATCCGGTTATAGCGACACTCAAGGGGCCGACGATTTAACGTCGTTATACCCGGTAGACGCTGTAACCGAAAGGAGACCAATGGAGAAGAAGAAGAATGAGACCAACCAAGTCATCGAATTTTCGTCGCAATAACCAGACGGACGCTATAAGTGTAGTCGGTATAACCGGATTCTACAGTACCTTTATCACACGAATGTGTATAAAATTTTACTAAAACTAAATTTTATTTCTTAAAATTTTGATTCTTTTTCTATTAATCAAAAACTTATACATAAGTTTAGTAAATGAAGGTAGAAACTTTGTTTCTTCTATTGAACATAAGTTAATAACCCCTCTAATAAACTATATTTGGTTCTATATATTAATTTACTATAATTATATTATTTTTGCAACAGCAAAATCAAGAAAATCAGTCAAAAACATGGCTAAATGACTCCCCTTAGCCTCAACTCCCTTCTCTCACTTTTGACCCTTTTTGTGGAATACTTTGGAATGTACACAACTTTTTTGCTGCGTGTAGTCAAAATTAAAGTGCAAATTCTATCAACAGCTAGGGATCGGGCGTTAGATGGCCAACACCAGGCAGCAAACAAGGCAACCAGTTGGCCAACATGGCTAGCTGCTAGTTGGCTGGTTAGTCTGCCAAGTTAGCCAGCGTTTGTTAGCAATTTATTTTAATTACTCGCCTTCTACACGCTGTTGTTTATATTACGAGTAGTTGGCCAAAAACCCAAGCCAAGAGCCTTAACATGAGAAATCAATTTTGGCCACTAACAACTACAGTTTTGTAGTTGCCAATTGTTTTTAGCTGTTTTCAGCTTTTTATTAGTTTTCGATTCGTTTTCTTTTTGTTACCACTAAAGGGCGTTCAACTTTGAGGCTTAGTGCCCCAAGGGTTTCATTTGAATTGACTTCCGTCAACAGAGAGCAAAAGAAGAAGAAGAAGAGGTTGAAAATAAACTGCAACAACGAAGGCTCAACATTCTAATTGCAGCATGTTGCAAAGTAAGTGCGGACACTTGCAATTAATATGAACGCTACAGTGAGGCAACATGGCACAAGGCACAAGGCACAAGACACAATAAGGAGCCATAAAAGTTGCCTTCGTTGGGCTCATGGTGCTCGTGTTGCACGTTGCAAGTTCTGTGTGTTGCAAGTTCGCTGTGTTGCCCGTTGCCATGTTGTCTTGATATCGCCAAAGGGCTGTTGCCTGGAATGCAGCGTAACGCCAGCAACATTTCACGCTTAATTATAGACGCCGCAGCGCTAGGAATTTTTCATAAAGCCTGGTCTACTCACTCTGAGCCTTGGCTACGGCCTAAGCAGTGGGGCAGGGACTGGGGCAGGATGCGCGCATTTCCGTCTAATGCCGCTTCGCGTTGCCAGCTTATTTATGTGTGGGCCGTTTGTTTTGTAATTTAATAAGCAAACGCAAAAAAAAAGGGGCGAGACAATGTTGCAAGTTACAAAAAATAAGGAGAAAAAATAGAATGGAATATGAGAGAGTACAAGTTGAGCTAACGACTATAAAATACCCGTTACTTAAGGGGTTATCAGAGAAATATTTATTAAATAAAACGAGTGTTTATAAGAACTCAAACTAGTCATAAAATCCTTCAAATTTTCATTGAACTACAAGTTAAGAATTTGCTGCATACTTTGGACGATAAAATCAATTAACAACACTAATTTTATAAGTAATTAAGATTCAAACTACATTGAAAGCCTCTGCATTTTATAGTGCAGATAATAGAAGTAATAGAGTAGAATCCGCTTAAAGCGTCCGTCCGTTCATTGTGACGAAATTTCGTTGGCTTGGTTGGTCCCCTTCTCCTTGGTCACCGTTGGTCTCCTTTTGGTTAAAGCGTCTACCGGGTTCCTTGATTGTCGTTATAACCGGATTCTACTGTATTATAACCTAACCTATAAAACTTATGACAAAAAGGATCTGACCATAAATATACCCTTTACTCCATCAATAACGGGTATCAAAAATAGAAAGACTAAAAAACTTATGAGGAATGAAAATGATTCTAGTCAACCACATGCAAGCACATGCATGCACATGCCTGCCACCCACACAAGCGCAAAATCAACTCACACAGATACTTATGCAGCTGAGGCAGGCACACGCGCCGTTGACGCCTCTGTCGACGTTAGCGTTGACGTCGAGGTGGACGTCGGCGCCACTCGGTCGTTCGATCGGTCGGTTGGTCGGACGAACGAACGTTCTGTCGCTGGCAGTCGGAGCGCCACAAAGCCAACAAAATGCTGACTCAGCCGGCGACGCTGGAATGCAACAACCACAGCAACAACAACAGCAACAACAACAGAACAGCGCCGCATAATTCATATGCAATTAATAATTGGTTGCACATGCGCAGAATGTTGCAGCCCCACAGCATGATGCGCAACTTTGTGGTGCAACAATAGCACAGCAGAGCGTACACTGAGCGAAAATGTGTTGAAACATAATTTAAATGAAGCACTGTTTGCCAGAGACATTCACAAGGTTTGCGCCTTTAAGGCACAAAGTATCTGCCAGATATTAATCACTTTGCCAGCTTTAAGTTGTTTCTAGTTTCAAAAGTAAATAAATAAAAGCGTAAAAATCTTAAAGCAGGAACGAATGTTGACATTAAGCTCAGCTCGGTCTTGAATACGAAAAAACAAAACTTATGCTAATGATGTCAAATTTGTCTGGCTTAAATGCTCTCGATGTGTGTCAAAATGTTGACCTTTGATCAGGTAAGCGTGAATGTGCTCCATAGAGAATTAAGGCGCAGTTAACTCATAGCTTTTCTATTGAATTAACACAGTGGAAATGTCTCAATTTACACACATGTTCAGACTCTTGTAACTCTTGACCATGTGTGGCATATAAATGAAAAATGAAAAACACGCAACACATTCATCATTTTCAATTGACGCCGCTCGTCACATAATCAGAATTCTGAATTGGAGACGAGGCAGCAACAACAACAACGAGAATGAAACTCATTTAATTGCAACTTCAATGTCAACTGGAGTGAACAAGAATGACACTCGTTGGCACAGTGTAAATGTGTAAAGTTTATGAAAAAGCAACTGCAATTTAATCCAAAAAAAGTTTTTAATTGAATGAGTGATCTTCAACGTACTTCAAATCAACTTTAATCTGTCCAAACTGTTTCCAAGTTGAGCTTTTCTTTTCTGAAGTCCCTACAAATGAAGCTTTTGCTTAATACTTAAAGAATAATAAACTTTCAGTCTACAAAAGAGTACTCTAAATTTGACATTAACTAGAATTGAACTACCTACGAAACTATGTTTACTTTGAAAGCACTTGAAAGCTTTAATGACTCCCTAAAGTTACTTTAATCAAAAGCTTTTCAATTTTTATTAAAAACTTAAAGATAAAACCAATTTTCAAAGAACTAAACATTGACATAAAATTTAAAAGCTTTTTAAAGCTTCAATTAATCCATTAGTTCCCCTCATATTTCTTCACTTTCATACCACTGTGCTAGACATTTAACTGACTTCAATTCTTGCTCTTTTCATGTTCATTTTCATTGTTTTTGGAGTCAAGTTTAGTGTCAAAGTTGTGTTTTTTATGCCCATTGTCTGGCTTTCTAATTAAATGGCCGCGTACAAATTTTAATTTATGGTAATTTAATACTTAATTTTCATTCAGGCGACAACAAAACGAGGCACAAGAATTTCAAATCTGTGGCATGCACACAAGCCCACAAATATAACAAATTACTAGCAATTTGTGGCAACGCATCATTATAATGGAGTTCCACAATCTCTCAATCTCAATTCAGAGATCTTTCAATAATTTGCGCCAATTAGAAACCATATTCAAAATGTGTTCTTTCGACCTCTGGAAGCAGCTGCTTTTTTATGAAGTTTTTTCTATGGGGTGGAGGAGCTAGGAGAGTGGGAGGAACTGTTGCAACAGCATTTGGCCCAATCGAGTGGCAATCGAGTGCATCTAAAAATAGTTTCCTATATAGGCGCATGCTTCAGGTTTAGGTTCTCTATGGTCTGATCTCCGCGTGCTGTTTCTTTAGCTACTTCTTCGTCTGCTTCTTCAGCTTCTTTTGGTCGATGGCAAAACACGATGTTGAAATTTTGATTGCGACATTCTTTCGCCGCTGTACAAATTGAGGCATTGCCTGAATGTCTACATGACTGACTGACTGAATGCTTCACTGGGTATTGGGGTATTGGCATTGCTCAGGGTTTGCTCGTTCTATTGGTATTGTTGGCTTTAATGCCTTTGCCTTCGTTTGTGCTTTTGGCCGTCATTTGATTTATGGCAAATGCTTATGTTGACATGCCGCAAAAGCATTTTTAGCTTAATGATTGCATTCTTGCAGCCATTTCTATTTGGACTAACAGCCCCATGTGGCAACCTATCATCGCCATGTGCCACATAGCACACACTCACATCGTTTAGGTAGAACCCAACACATACTTATGTAAATGACCTGGAAAATTTAGACAAACATTTGTTGGCCCTGCCCTGCACACGTTGCACAAATTTAATTAAATTTTTTTTTGTTTGTTTTCACGTCTTCGTATCGCGTCTGCAACATGCAACACGTTAGCATTAGATTCCTGCCCTGGCCTGGCCTGGCCTGGAATTTAATTGAATTCAGCCCCAAAAATCTTTAGTTTACTTATGCAAATCTTATGCAATTAACTGATGGAAAACTAGAAAAACGTGCACTCGATTTTTCCATAGGGTAGAGCCAAAAGGTAAGCAGGTTTCAACTGCAAGTGAAGCAGCTTTTCATGTTCTTCTAGCTTTAATCGGGTTTTATCAATCATAGCATAAATTAAGTATTCAAATGGGAATACTATTTATTAAAAATCTGCTAACTGAACTTTATAGATTACTTTAACTAGAAGGGCTTCTTTAAATCGCTTTTATGTCAAACCAATTCCCAATTATATAACTTAAAAAACTCAGCTCATATTGTTTAATCACATAATTATTCCTTTGTTTAAATTAAGCTCTATAGAAAATGATTTCCTTGGAATTTCAGCATAGCTTTTCCTCTACTTTAAGCCAAAAGTCTCCTGTGGTATCCTTGAGTCCCCTGTTCCCTGTCTTCTGTCTTCGGTCTGCTGTCTTTGGTCTGCTGTCTTTGGTCTTCTGTCTTGCTGTGCTCTATAATCTCCATTAAGCATTTACATTGCTTTGGCCACAAGATGCTCATAATTTTCGCTGCGTGGCTCAAATGCGACTGCAATTTTGCAATCATCGAAATGCAATTCGAATGCAATCATTTATCTGACTCGGTTTCTCTGCGTTTTGGCTCCTCCATTTGTCTGTCTTTCAGTCTGTGTGTCGAACTGTCTGTTTTTGCCTCACAGTTGGCACAATTTTTCATCTTTTGGACCGCATCCTGTGGCTGCCATGGCCAAAAGCAAATATTGATGCTAGACGCGAATTTCTTGGCTCTCTGGACACAAGACAATCGATTATTTGCCGCCAGGGCGCAAACGTAATCAGACAAATTCAATTTACGGCAATTTGCATGCCGCATCGTTCAGAGACGACTAGTTGCAAGTTTGCCAGTTGCAAGTTGCCAACAACGGACATTCAACAAACAAGCAGTTACCAGTTTTTCTTGCCGTTCGTTGCATGAGAAATGACAATGGCTGTGGCTGCTGTCATTCTAATGTGACCAAGGCTGGCTGCCAAGGCTGTGCAACAAGCTCGCTCACCTGCCCCTGCCCCTTCACTAGCCCCACTCCTAGCTACCCCATTCCCAAGTTGTTGCTACCGGCGCATGCTTGTTGCACATTTGGCGCCTTATCACTGCACTCGCATCTGCCCAGTCTTGTGTCCAGGTACACGTACAGCTACAGGTACAGCTCCATGTCCAAGTCCAGATCCAGACTCACCCACTCTACTATGGCTGCTTGCAGCAACCTGAGCAACCTGAGTGCCACACCATTTTGGCTGGCAGGTAGTGTTTTTCCGCCAGGAAATGAAAAATAGCCAAAAACATGCCACGCTCTGGTCTCCTGTTATCCACACGACACACACATAATTGGCGTTTATGCCACGAGCAACCTGCAACCTGCAACCTGCAACGACAACAGCAACAGCTACACCAACAACTGTTGCTGATGCGTTCGTTGATACGCCCCGTGTGCCAGTTGTGGCAAATTTTGCCCATTTTTGGGGTGTGTCGCCTCAAGCCAAATGCGCTCACTCACTTAACCTTTGAACTTGCAACATGTTGTAGTTGTTGTTGCTGTAGCTGTTGCTGCTGCAGGTAGCCAGTATATGTTGCTTGTTGCTGTTGCCAGTTGCCAGTTGCCAATTGCTGCAGCACTGCATTGTTTGTCGCAGCTTAATAAAACGTGATTAAATTAAATTAACGTTTGCTTCCTAGCCGCCATCAGCAACAACAACCTGCAACAACTCACAGCAACTTGCAACAACAGCCACAATTTTTGTGGTTTTTTGTTGACTTTTTTGTTGTTGTGTGAAGCATGTGAAATTTAGTCATTAGTTGTTGTTATGGCCTGGCCATTAGCGCACACTTGCCAGCCACGCCCACCAATTCGTGCTGCAGTTGTTGTTGTCAATGCTGCTGCTGTTGTTGTTGTTGTTGTTTTTGGCAAACTGCATTTAATTTTATTGGCATTGAAAATGCCTACGAAATAAGATATGGAAAATGCTCGTAATCAAAAATCAGGCAATCGAAACTGGTTCATTTATGGAATTGTTTTCTTATATTTATTTATTTTTTATCGTACTGATATCTCCCCGTTTTCCATTTAAGTTATAAAAATTATTAACGTTTTGTAAAAACCAGGAAATGACCTTTAAGGAAGTTCAATTAAAATTAATAGAAGTTATGTGGAGGTTTGATAAGTTTTTGAGTTAAATCAAATACAAATTGGAACAATTTACAATACAATATATGAAATAAGAATTTAAATATGAGCTTAAAAACAGATGTAAAATTTGCAATAAAATGTAAATAAAAGTAAAATAAAATATTAAATAAAATTACTCTACTAAATTGAGCTCCAAACAACAACTAAACATATCAGTTTAAAATCCCAGTTAGTTTACTTATATTTTTAGCCTTATTACTGCCTCAAAATACCCTGTATTGATTGTAATACCAATTTATTATCGCTGATTTATTTTATTGATTCTCAGCTGTACAAAAATCGGCTGGCTAGCCCCAGTCTTATCGCCCAATATAAAAATTGGCGGATGTTTATCTCAGTGAATGCTGAAAATCAGCAAACACGAAATCAAGAACAACAAACAGCAGGAAGAACAAAGACAAGAGGAGGAGGAAGAAGAAGAGCAAGATTAACAAGATATCAATTTACTGCACAATATTTGTGGTTTATTTTCACACGCTGCCGTCGCTGGAGCCGCAGGCAAAAAACAGGAGATTAAACATGATGCATGCCTGTAGTACAGTGGGACCCTGCGAAATGACTCAACTGAGCTGGGGCTCGACGGTACTGACCAATCATCAGTGAGGGAGTGATCCTAAATGTCTGGCAAGTTTTTAGGGAGGGGTGCAGGGGGTGTAACCTGTCAAGCTGCGTCACAATTCTCAGGGAGCTCCACAAAGATTTGTGTGTGTCTTTTTTCCGCTGTTACTGTTCTGCTGCTGAAACTTGTCATAAGGCAGCAATGTGACAACAGGAAGTATATATTTATGTACATACAGTATATATAAAGTATATAACTCATATATTTATATATAATGATTTATGCGTGGGCAGTTGGAAACCTTTGTAAACTGTAAATTGTTAGCTGTTAAGTGTTAACGGTAAACTGCAAATGAAAACCTTTTTTAGTGTCTGTTTTCCGTCGCTTTTTCTGTGCCTTTTTCTATGCCTTTTTCTGCGTCTGTCTGAATAACACGTCACATGCGCTTTTCCTTTCACGAAACGCGTGTCGCTGGCCAGCGCCAAAAGCCATTAACATAAAAATGAATTTCGCTTTTCTCGACGGCATATCGCGGCTACCAAATCGCCTCAACCAGGCCAAATGAAGTTGTAACCGTTGCAGTTCCAGCTCAGCTTCGATTCAAAGCTGGATTCAAAGCTGCAACTGCAGTTGCTGTTGTTGTTGGCGTTACGTGGCCAAAAAGCGAAACGCAATAAATTTCACAAACGCGCGCAACAATTAGAAACGAAGCAAAGACAACAAAAAGTACAAGAATGCTCTCAACAAGTGGATGCGACTGAGTAATACCCTGTAATGCTTGAAAAGCAAAAACTTTGTAGAAGTTTTTAAAAGAGTTGAAGACTATTTGAAGCAGACAGGGTATTGAAAATACAGGGTATTACACTACATCACAGCACACAAACTCTTAATAGCTATCGACGCTTGGACCCCAACGACATTAAAATCGATTGGCATCAACAAACGATGACGTCGACTCGTTGGACTCGTGCGCAAGCGCGCCGATAATTTCTTGTTATCGACGCGCCATGATCACGTAAATTATGTGGACGACTGCAAATCGAAAATGAAAACGCCAAAAGAGTAAAATAAACTGAAATTTTGTTTATTGGAATGCAGGCGATAGGCATTTAAAGCTGAGCTCAAGGCGCCCCAAGGCAATCGACCTGGAACCCGATCAAATAAACCAAAAAAAAAACAATAAATGGAGTAAGTTATAAACGCTTTTATTGATTTATTTGCTGCATAAGCTGAGAACAAATATAGATTTAAATACAATAGCCTTAAAGTCACAGCTAATTAAGATAAATACACAGAAGGACAAAGGAAAGAAGCGAGACTGCTTGACATTGTCATGGAAAGATGCTGTCATGTCTTGGCAGTTAAAGTTGGCAAAACGTGCGAGTGGCAACATTTCAGTTAACACCATTTCGTCTGTTAAACCGTAGCAACGGTTGTTAACACGCCAGGTTGCTGCAAACTTGCACCTTACGAGGCTGCAACAAATTGCAGACGACACAAAAGACAACAACTTAAAAAAAAAGGAGGAGGAAAAGAAAAAACAATTTCCTACAAGTTGCCTTAACGAAGACAACGCCTTTGGTAGCTCCTGGGACTGCAGCTAGCGCCACCTACACAGATACATATATCTGTAGAAAAAGCTAGCTATAGGTAGGTGTATATTGGGTGTACCAGGTGTACACTGTACGGTGTACAGTGACTGTTGATTGTATGTGCTCGTCCGCTGATTTTTATCGGCTTGGCATTCTTTGTGGCCAGCCACTGACATTACCACTGCCTACAGCTGTCTTGTCTTCTTCATCTTCTTCTTCTACATCATCTTTTTTCTCTTCTTTAGCTCCAACGGAAGTCAGTAAACTTTCAGGGTTATTATTATGCCAGTCTTGTGGGCTGCAGTTCCATTGAGTCTGTCAAAAGGAACGAAGTAACTAAAGAGACAACTGAAGTAAAACCTCTTCAACTTGCCAACTTGCTAACTTGGCAGTTTGGCAGTTTGAAAGTTACCAAAAAAAAACACAATTCTATTCTAAACGGAAGAGAGAAGACAGAACGCAAATCTTTACAGCATTTTACAGCTATCTACAGTCTGCACTCGTACATTGAACTCTCTAGAGTCCGGACAGTAGCTCTCAATGCTACAAATGTTCTTTATCTTTAGCTGCCTTTTGAGCACAATTTGATTTGCAAAATAGTTGAGAATGGGAATGAGAATGAGAAGGAAAACAAAATGAAAACTACACAATGTGACGACTATTGACCCAATTCACAGTGACTGCAAACAGTCGACGCCCGCAT
The DNA here is from genome assembly GCA_035046005.1 of Drosophila acutilabella. Lineage (NCBI taxonomy): Eukaryota > Metazoa > Arthropoda > Insecta > Diptera > Drosophilidae > Drosophila > Drosophila acutilabella. The sequence continues at coordinate 3,556,884 of JAWNOK010000024.1, read as the reverse complement.
TAGATCCACATGTCTATCGATTTCATTTTATGGCATATTTATGACACCGACGCCACCTCAATTAACTGTTATGCATACAGCATACATATTTACACTACACTATATATAGACGTCACTGATAGATCAATACTAATTGTCCGTCAAGGCGGGAGACACAGCGACTTTGAGTGCTTATTAGCCATATTGATCTCATTCGTTTGCTGCGGTTCCTTTTGAATCACTTATGCAGGCAGCACTGTAATTAGATCAAATTTAGACAATAAAACCAGCCGATATTGGATAAACTATATGGCGCTTTCAATGGGATTCTTTTGCAGTCGATTCTTATGGGAATTGTGTACGAAATTTTGCGGTTTCCAACGATGGATCAACATGTGAGTAAATATCGGTAAGTAAACATATACATATCTATATGTGAGCGGGTTTTTGTTTACCTGACCTGCGGTTTAAAGCTTGTACCCCTTGTACTTGTGCTCAATATCAAATGTCGCCTGCCATCTCAAAGATATTCTTTATTCAAAACTTAACTTGGCTAAGCTAAGCTAAGCAGGTGAAAGTTTGTTGATGATTATGATCTGATTTATACACTATAAACTTAGTCCAACCCACTTAGTCATAACTGAGGGCCCAATGGGCTTATTCACATTTTAAAGTCATAAACTACGAACATGTTCAATCAAATCAAACCGAGTTGAATCGAATGAATGCATTCGTTATGATTCACAAGTCTTTCGGTTGCAGTTGCGAATCATTTGCTTTATCACAGCCCAAGACCGAGTGACTCTCCCCGCAATTTGCGCAAATGCGAATAAATAAAACAAACAAACAAATCAAAAGAGAGAGAGAAAAAAAATGAATTTGAAAACTCTTGTTAAATGCTTTTATGACAGTTTATCTGATTTCATGTTTTATGCTTTGTTTATCGTCTTTTATTATGCTAATCTCTTTGGTTTTAGATTTCAATTGAAGTTTTGTCCAAACATTTAGCTAGATCTAGAGCATAGATTGGTGGGAAAGGGTGACCACACACATCTGGCGGGCACTGTGTGTGTGTGTGGAGATGCGGGTAAATAGATCTTCCAATGACACATTTATAGGGTGCATTAAAGTGTCATTGAACCCATGTTTATATACATATATGTATGTGTGTGTGTGTTTGTTAAGCCAACGTATCTTGTCATGGCCAAGTGCAATTGTGGCAACATTGTTGCAACATCTGTGGCACTCACCTGTCGGCTACAAAGCCATAAATCCAATAAATTCCCGATATCGAGTTTAATGCACGCTAATCCAATAAACTCCAATAAGTGAAAACAGAAACAGTTCAAGTGGAAGTCTGATTTGATATAGACATACTATGTGTATATAGTATATGCACTCATTCCAGAGTTTTACCCAGTTTGCCAGTCGTAAGTTGAACTGAACTGAACTGATAAGAGCACGCAGTTTGTCGGAGTTTGGGCTCTGCGCTCTCTCTCTACTCTAGTTTTATGGCATGCAATTATGGTCTTTTCAGATACCCTGAGATACACAGCGCGTCCAGAGATACAGATACGAATACGACTACGAATACTTCATACAGTTGCAGAGGCAGTTAATAAATGCATTTAGGTTGTTCGCTCAAGTGGAAAATTTATTTATTTCTTTCATATTTCTTTTAATTTATGATTTAAAGAGGGAAGGAGCGGGGGGGCACATACACTGTCCACTTAACTTTGAACTTAACATTTTTCACATTAGTTTTGTGCACTTTTTCATCTTATCAGCAATTACAAATGCATTGACCTCGTTTCAGTTTCGTTTTTTGGGTTCGGTTCGGCTTTGGAGCGAAGTAAACGACGCGGGGGGTGAGGGGCGCGGTCGCAATTGGTGCACAACGGAAGCTATTTCAACGGACTGTGTGTGTTTGTGTGCGTATGTGTAGATTTCTTTAAACAACAACTAAACACGCATTTAAATGCATCGCTGGGCACAGCAATACAACAATAACAACCACTATGAAGATTTTGTCGTTGTTTACACAAATGCCAAAAACAAAAATAAATATAAATTCGTCAATTGCCGATTTCCGATTTCCAAATGTCTCGACCGCCTCTCGACTGTCGACTCGCACCGGTCAACGTGTGACTGAAAACTGACAAAACAAAAAACTGAAACTGAAACCGAAACCAAAACTGAATTCAACAAAAAAAAAGTAAAAAGAAAACAAAGTAAAACAACAAAAGCAAATAAAAACAGTCGTTAAGCGCAGCGCTCAAAAGTGTTTGGAAAGAAAGAGAGTAAGAGACAGAGAGCGAGAGAGCGCGTAGCATAACAGCGAGAGCGCTGCAGCCAGAAAGTATGGTCAGGCAGGCAGCGTCAGAAGAGTGCGCGTAAGAAGCAGCAGAAGAAGAGACAGAAGGCAGCGAGTGCATGCGCATTTTGGGGTCGTCTCTCACTTCCACTGCCCCTCTGCTGCTCTGACTAGCGCTTTCCAGGGGTGGACTGCACAGCGAAAGGGCTCGGCATTAGAACCTGTTAACCGAATGCAGTCAACCAACACGAGCGTCGAACGAAAGCATTTCCTTCAGTACGCACAATGCTACACTTAACAAAATTCTAAGGCATTTACCTAAAGAATTCTTTTCTTAGTATACGAAATTTGCATTTCAGCAGAAAGAAACAAATTAGTGCAGTTTCCTACAATAAATTTGTACATACCGACTTTTAAGATAAGTCACAATATGTTTATTCTTTTGTTCAGTTGTCAGGTGTTATATATAATTGTAATTGTTATAAACAGATAAGTTAAGTTTACCTAAGCAACGGATTCACTTCCAGGAAATTGTTCTTATCTAAGTAGTTTATAAAACTGACTGATAAAAAAAAGTTTTATTGTTGGCAATACGATGACAAACTATAAATGTTATAGTATTCCTCCGATAGTAGATATTTAGGAAAAATAAAGTACTCATCACTGGAATTATTATATTTTATTGTTCAGTTGCTTTGCTGAGTTTCTCCCCTTTTTTCTGAGCATCTCCGCACTTGACGCCACAAGGCACTTGTTACTCACAGATGCAAGTGTCTGACAGATGCATATAATAATTATATATACGTATGTATGTGTGTGTACGATGTGCATTGTGCTCATTACGAATCCAAATACCTCGCTCCGGCGTCATAATGTCGGCTTTAGGGGTTGCTTCGCTTCTGTTTTCCCCTCAATTATGTAGGGTAATAGTCGACTTTCGTCTGAGCTGCTGATTTACTGCCACGGATTTTCACACTCTCCCTCACTTCCACACCGACTCTCAATTTGTGCCGAGTTGTGGTGAAAGTGCTGTAATAGATTTCCCATGATATGTGATGACTTTAATATGCGCAATCGACTCTAAAATCGAGGGTGTCTTTAAGTTCATAAAAACTACAAAAAGGGATGCTTAAAGTTCATCAAAATATTATTCAAGCATTGTTTTATTTTCATACGCAACAGCTGTCAAGCCGAGTTTATTCAACTCGAACAAGAACAAAGCGAACGACATTAAATGTACGGCACGTTTCCGATTCACAAAAACAAAGTTTTAGGGGTAATGAAGAGCTGAGGGGGAGTGGACCGAGTTAAGAGGGTTTCATCCTGTGTTATGGAAGCTGAACAAAAGTGTTGCGCGCTTTTGGGCGCAGCTAACACATGAAATTGGCGCACTCGTGCACTGGGCCATTCTCTATGGGAGTAGAGTAGAGCAAAGTGAGGAGAGAGTTGGGTGTGTCCACGCATGCAGTGTTACCACCGTACGGTACAGCCCATTTTCGGGGGTGGCTGACAGCGCACATTTCAATTACCAGACTTACAGTGTGTGCATATACTTTTGACACGCACGGTAGGTCGCAATCTGTTTAATTGAGGTATTTAGCAGGCTAAATAATTAAAAGAGCCAAAGGCAAATGCGTCTCAGACAAAGGTCATAATAATAAATTAGACACGCGACTGACTTGACTGACTTAAGAGTGCTCATAGAAGTGACAAGTGTGCAGCCCTTTGAATTAAGGATGAGCAGACAGGACATCACTTTTTTCTCGGAAGCAATCACTTTTCATTCCAAAAGTAGCTCAGGTTATGCCCCTTTCCATATCAGACATATTGAGGGGCATAACCATACTTGAATTATTGATTACATTGAGTTGTTTACTTCAGAAATTCGACAGACCTTTCGAAGGGGCGTAGAACCCCGCAGCAAGTAAGGTAATAAGTCACACCAGCTACAGACCAGTTGTTGTTACCTGTTACCTGTAATTTCGATTTGCTCTCATTTCGATTTCACGCTTGCAATACCCTGTGAAGGAGTAAAAAGGGCTTATTAAACTTGTAAATAAAATGTTTTCTATAAGTCCGCACAATTTTCCCGTAACTCTCCCAAAGCTTTTCCAACATGACGTGTCCATAACTAATTTCTAGTAAAAGACCTTCTCCAAATTTGAGTTTACCAGACAGGATCGGGTTGTTTTATGTCCATGTGTTGTGTCTGGGCTTATTCAAATAAGACAGAGTGCTGACATTTCGTGTTTAGGCCACGTACCCATTAGCCAGCCAGGCCGAAAACTAAACGATTATTGGCTCTGTGGAAGGAAAAAAAACCAACCCACACACAAAACAATGCCATACAGTAAGCACTATAATTTAGTGGCTCAGTCGGTCAGAAGAATCGAAGAACCGAAGCGAATGCGCTAGAGAAACTAGAGAGGAAAGCATAAAGTAAAAGTGCAATTTCGAATACGTATGTCCAAAAAAAAGAAACAAAAAGCAAAATATGAATGCAAAAGCAGCAAAAACTCTAAATGCATTTTGGAGTAACTGCTACTGTTTGAACAGCTGGCAGCTGTTGGCTTGAAAAGAGTCAAAAGGCTGCTTGAAGAGCTGCAGTTTGGTGGGGGCCACGCATGCGCGGTTGCGTAACAGTTTGTACCGAAAGTAATGTGACAGGCGTTAAATGTGCAGCAATCGATTTGATTTGCAAACTGCGATGCGAGTTTACAACTTTAATTGAAAAACCGCCGACTGACAAATTAACAATGCGGTGTACTGTGTACTGTGGGCGTGGCTGGTTTGCACGGTACATCAAGTGCCCAGTCCAACTGCTGGGTGGGTGGTGTGCGTGTGTGCGAGTGTCTGTGTGTGTAGTGACAGCTGTAAGGAAGTCAGTCGGTCGCTAATGCAAATGCCACAAAAAAATTCGCCCACGCAAATTATGAAAAATTATGCACAACATGCGGCAAATCGATGGAGAGTCGCGCTCTTTGGCTTCCTGGCCAAAAGACACACACACACAACAAAATAAAAGGCCGTAAGACTGTTAGATAGGCCAACAGCTACAAAAGGCCATTTCACGCCACTAATGAAACAAATTTTTAAGTGGCCACTGAAAACCACAATTTGACTTGTCTTTTTGCGGAAACATCAGCTGTATATAAGTATCTGTCTGTCGGTCTTTCAGTCTGTCTTTTTGTCTGGCTCTCGGCCTGTTTATCATTTCGTAAACGTTGCGTCTTCCATGCTGCATTGTTGTATAATGAAACCGTATCCGTTTAGTCCAGGCCAAAATAGTAATGGGATATTTATGCGCTACCTTCGCATTCGTATTGAATTTTTGCCTCTTCGAATTTCTGCTTATGATCAAATATTTCACCCTCTCCCTTTTCGCTATATTTCTCTCTTTTGCATAAAAATGTTCACAGCTCTGTAATTTAAATCTCACGCTTAAAAAAAGCAGACAAACTATACAGACTTTTTGTCTCTTCTTTTTTCTTGCCCACAAAGAGCATTCATCATTTGCCAATAAAATAATCACTCGAGTGGTCAATAAAATTAGCGAAATGAGAGGAAAATTATGTCTGGCAAAACGGTAAATGCAAATATACAAAAATATCTATAAATTTCGGTAATTTTAATAGCTGCTATAAGGGGAATAAAAATAAAAATGACTTAATTTATATTTATTTAAAAAACAGTTTTTTGTTGGAAGACTCTACTTTCCAACACATAAATCTTAACCAATTATTAATCAAATATTTCTTAATAAATCTTTATACATTCCAAGTTTATCGCGTGTCTTTTAAGCAGCAGTATTTAGTTTTGTTTATTATTTTACAGCAGAGACACTAAAACATTTATAGCATTTCTTTCACACGAACGGCTTTTACTTTTGTTTTAAGTACGTTTTGAGTCACATTTTTGTAATGCGCTTGAAAGAAAAAACCTTTTAACATTCCATTTCATTTCATTGTTGACTTAAGCTACTTTCGTTGTCATTCTTCTTCTCTGAGCAGCTTCTTTCGCTTTTTAATAAGTTTTAGGCACCGTCTTAAGGAAAAGTGTTGGCCAAACAGTCAAACTTAAGTGGAGATCTTTATCGGTTTTTGGTTTCTGTTTTAGTTTTCGTTTTTCTTGATCTCTCACAGAATCCCCACAAATGTGTCGATAATATGGGCTTTAAGTGTTTTCAGTCGTTTCTCTCATGTAATGTTTTAAAGGTTCTTGATTCTTGTTTCTGCAAAAGCTGTACGAGTTCTTCTGCTTGTTTTTCTGCCTGACAACGTCAACATTAATCACTGTCAGCAGCCGGGATCTGAGCCTGGACCTGACGCTCACTGGGTACGACTGGGTCGCACTGAGTCCGACTGGGTCTGAATGGGCCACCTCATCGTCATGCTCGTTCTTTTGGCTTTGGTTTTTTTGTCTGCTGTTTTTGTCTGCATGTGATTTCATTAATTTCGCATTCCGATGCGCAACGGCGCAAAATTCCATGTAGTCAATATTCTGCCCCCTTTCAGCCCCCACTTACCGATTCTGCACATGAGGAAGTGCAAAGTGTTGCACATGTGCAATGCAATTTAAAATCTTTTTTCTCTTTTTTTTTTATACGTTTATCGTTTTATTTGTGCTACGCTTTTTATGCAGCGCTTTGATCAATCAATTCAACTGGCGTCGTTTGTCTGTTTCAAGGTTTATTTACTGCCACAGCCAGCTACAGAGACAGAGACAGACACAGACAGATATATAAACTTATGAGCCATTGGCCCCCTTTGGCTATAAAAATATTTTAATTGAATGATCAAAATCGGATGCTCGATTGCGCTTGCATAGGCATAGACATCCCCAGATCCACACTCTGCAGCTGCAGTCGCTTGGAAAAATATATATAAATTATTATGAAAATCAATCGATGGGGACGGCAAACAGGCGCCAGTTTCAATTCCAAAGACCAACTGACCCACAAATGCCGCTAAACTCGTCGCCAAAATTGCCAAATTGGGCATCAAAATGTCGACAACTTCCACACCATCCACAAACAACTGACAATTGGCATATATAAGCTGCGAGGGTGGTCAAATAAAGTTGCAACAAGGGGTAGAAACAAGGGAATTCCAAGACATCAATTTGGATTTGGCATAAAGGAACAATTGATTTTAAATGCACAACAATTTTACTTCTGCTTCAGTGACTTAATTATTTTAAATATATATTAAGCTGTTGCTAATATTTGTTGTTTGTTCAACAATTAAAATAATGTCAATTACTTTTTAAACTTTTGAATGACTTAACAAATAATTTAAAGCTGTTGTTTGCTAAAATACGTGCTTAAAACACTGAATAAAAATGTGGTAAGCTTTTAAGTAAATTTCAATAATCTCAAAATTCAATAATTACTTAATATATAAATAATAAATAAATTGATGAGCTCTTGAATTAAGTATATGACTTTAAGAGTTTTACCAGCCAAGTAGAAATAAAGAAAATGTTTAATTATTGGTTTAATAATTTTAAAATTTAATTGGCCACTATTAAAGTCTTATTAAACACACCTCGCTTATTGCTGCTATTATTTATGTATTTTTAAGATTTATTTGGCAACTGAGGAGGCACACGCATCTGCCACACTTGGCTGCCGCAGCTACAGCGAATCCAAATCCAAATTCAACTTCAACTGCAGCTTGAAATTTTGGTGTGCACAGCTGCGGATGTCGCCGCCGTTGCCGTTGCCGGTCGTCGTCGTGGCCATGTCACCTTGTCGGAGCTGGCTAAGTCGGTCGCACATGTCGCGGCATGCCATTTTAGGATTTGTGGCCAACAGCGGAAAAAAAAACTATATACTTTTATATAGTATATTTGGGCTGTTTATTTTTGGACAACGTTGTCTGTAGAAAGTGCCGCGGGGCAACAACAACAACAGCAACTGCGGCAGCAACAAATCACAGCCGTTGCTGTAGTCGCGGCTCATTATTTTTATTTTTTGCATATGGCCATTAGCGTTGACAAGGCAGAACCACAAAGAAGTTGCCACTCGCCACTTGAAAGTGAATGCCAGCTGTTGTCAATTTCCGCATTTAGTTGCAACAACATCGGAGCAGCAGCAGCAGCAGATCCCAGCAGCTCCTCCAGAATGTCGCTATGTCGACCCCGACCCCGACCCCAACTCGCTTTCATGCGACAACGGCAACGTCAGCAGCTGAAAGCCAAATCTGTTTGTGTTGGTAACACGTTGCGAAAGTAACATAAATGGCAAAGACATGTTGATGCTTGCCGCGGCGCTTTTAATTGACCAACAAATTACATGCTGCATGTTTGTCTTTTGGCCAAACCCTGCAATAGATGACAAGCACAAACCAGCGACGAATGACTAATTGGTCAGCATAATGGTCACATTCATACTCATACACGGAGTCAAACTCATACTCGGTCTCCGCCTTCGAATCGAACTGAAACTCAGACTTCAGATGGAGACTGAGACGGAGACGGTGACTTGGAGTCAGGCTCAGAGTCGCAGTCGATGGCGATGTCGGCGATCGCGTCAAAGCCAGCGGCCGGTCAGAGCCAGTTGATCAGCTGCACAGTGGTATCAATCATATTAATTATTATTTCATTTTAGTGTGTGTGTAGCTTAGCAAATTAAATTTATTGGCAGTGGATATAAGAGTGTAATAAAGTTTGTGAGCTATAAAATTGGGTAAGACAAACTTTATTTAACATAAAACTCAGCAATAAAATACTTTAAAATTTAATAAGCTTTCTAATAGAAAGTTTATTTAATAATCAGTATGATAAATAAAAGTAGATTATTAAAATACTATTTAAATGTCTTATTAGCTGTTTTATTAAGCTTAGCATGATTTGAAAGCTCTTTGCATCGAGTATTTAAGTGTTTTTATATATTTAACATTTTTATTTATAACATTTTAATTCATCTATCTAATTTTTTTATTTTTAATTGGAGTATATTTTTCTTTTGTGCCGACAGTTCATATTCTGACAATTAAAAAAAAAAAATTCAATCTGAATTCTCATATTAAATTATTTCAGTTAAGTTGAATTCTAAATGTAAACTACATTTAATTAATAAATTTGTTAACTTTTATAAAATATATACAACTATTCATTGTCAAATGTTTATGTTTTGCTTTAAATAAGTCAACAATCTTTATAAAGACTTTTAAGCTACATATTTTTACACACCAACTAATCAGCAGCTTGAACCACTGTGCAGCGCTTTTTGGCCAGTCGACTGCTGCAGTTCGTCAAGCCATTCACACACGATTTAGCGCCGCCGTCGCCACGGGAACTCATGTGATGAATTTGCCGCCAAGTCAGCGTCGCGTCGCGTCGCTTTGCCAGTTGGTAGTTGCCAGTTGCCAGTTGCCAGTCTTTGGGTGGTCGAAAGACTTTGGCCGCAAACTCCTGCGGCTTAAATGCTTCGACAAAAAGTTCGTTTTCGTTTGCATGAAATGACTAAATTATTCATTGCAGGATTTGCCATTGGAACACCGTCCGGATACCCGTTGGCTTTATTTTTTTGTCTTTTTCTTTAAGCCAACTAAAATCACTTTCGCTCTCAACTGCGACACACCCGAGTTGCAATTTTGTGTATTTTGTTGTGAGTTAAGAGTTTAAGCCAACATGTCACAATTAATGCTCAAAACTTTAGTCTTGACAAATCAACGGAACCAAGTGTACCAAAGTGATACAGTGCTCTTGAGAAATATGTGGCCAAGTAGACAACTAACTGGGCCCTCATTAGAGCTACCAGGCAGCAGTCTAGTGCTTAACCATTGGGCACCCATTGTTGTCTGGGAAGTCGCAACGCCTACAAGTAACCGAGCTGCTGTTTAATGGCACAGCTCGTTCCCTCTCTTTCTCACTCTGCCCTCCCTCTATCCTTCTCTGTCTTACAGCAGCACGCGCCAGAGTTGCATTGTTTAACTCGAACTAGGCAACTCTGGACTGCGCAGGCGTAGCTTTTATTGTTATTGAAATAAGTATATAAAAATAAATAACAAAATGAGGCACCAACTGAGGTCGAGGACGTGCAACTGCAATAGGCTAAAAATAGCTAAAGTTGGCAGTATAACAGCTAAACTACAAGTTACCCGGCACAAACATTTAACACTTTTCTAAGTTTAATTTTAGAAACTCATTAAATTTTATTAAAAGTTATTTTTATCATTATAAAAGTCATCAAATTGTATAAAAAGACTTTTTATTCACATTTTCTATGTATATTTTTAAAAGTTATTAAATTTTATAAAAAGTTTACTACATTTTTTATAGACTGCAGCTTATAATGGCTTTTCTAATATCTTTTTATCCCCTAAAGGCGTAAAAATTAATGTTCCCACCTCCAATCTCCCTCAGAACTCCTGCCATTGTCCATGCAGAACCCGGCTGTAAATATCTAATGGCCACTGGCACGCCCTCTTCCCACAGCGAAAGTATTTTTTAGAGCATGCGCCATAACAATAAACGGCTTTAGGGATTAAGTGCATAACGTAAAATCAATAGGTTTTTCCGCGATCATCGCACAACTGATCGTTTATGCCACATTTATGTCCAAAACACTGGCAGCGTTTTGTGCCATAAAGCATTAACATGCCTATAATCAGGCAACAATTTGCCACAGTCACCCACAAAAGTATTTGCAGGCAAAAACTTCCTCATTGCCAGCCAAAAAAGCGAAACAAAAAGAAACCAAATCGAATCGAATTCATTGCATAAGCCACAAATAGGAATCGCAACTGAAAGCGTTGAATGTTGAGCAGCTTAAGCAGAAATTGGATGAGCCGTGTGTATGGTTGCATGGCTGTACTGCTGTACTGCTGCACGGTTGCTCGGTTGCATGCCAGCAACTTATGAATGAAAAATCAGACAAGATACGAATCCCAAATAGAAAAGCATAACTTTATGGCAAATCAAATGAAATGAAATGAAAGAGCGGTGTCTTTGAGGGCGGCAGTAGGAGTTGGCAGGGGGCGTGCTGCAGTGGAAGACAGGGGGCAATAGGAGACAGCAGGAGGCAGGAAGCCCGAGCGATGATTGTCTGCGTCAGCGGCTAAAATGAAAGGCCAAATGTAAGGCAAATGATAGACAGTCGACTCTTTGAGCTGACTGCATCGCTCACTCCACCTCTTGCTCTCTATCCCTTTCTCTAGCTCCGTCTCTTTCTAACGCTGTCTGTGCACTGCCAACGGAAGCGCAAAAATAGAAAATAATTTTTGAACTTTGGCGGCGGCATTTGACTTATTGCCTACTGATTTGCAGACAAATCAGTTTTGCTGCTGCAAGGCAGTGCCACATGTGCCACATGTTGCATGTCCAACTTGCAAGAGTGTGTAGCAGTGTGTGTGTGTGGGTGTTGCATATAAATAAATTGTAATTTAGTTTGCCACAGGATGCACATCATGTCTACGACTCCAACTACAACTCTGAGTTCGAGTCTGACTCTGACTTTGACTATAACTCTGACTAGCGCCAGCTGCATTTTAAAGAGAAAGTGAGTGTTTGTTAAGATTTGACAGGTTCATTTGACAACAGACTGCATATGCAAGTACTTATCCACAAGCACACACACACACACACACACACACACACTTAACACACACTCACTCCGCACAACACTCACGATTATAAATGAAATCGAAAGCATTCACAATAAATCTCAATAAATCAGCAACAAGTTGCATTATTTTTGAGCTCCATTTCAAGCCGTTAAGTTTATAATAAATTTATGTTTTCTTAAATTAAAATAAATTAGCTGCAAAGGCAGACGGTAAATAAGTGAACCTGGAGAACAGTTTCTGTAGTTAAAGTGTAAAGGAAAAGAGCTCCACTTGGAGGACAAAAACAGCTAATAAATAAGTGAACATGTAGAACAGTTTGTTTAGATAGACTCCCAAAGGAAATAAGAAAATTTTAACACAAGTAAGGTCCACATAGGGGTCAAAAACAAGGCACAGCTGCTAAAAAAGTGAACATGGATGACTGTTAAGCACTAATTAAAGCATATTTAGAAGTCCTAATTTCATTATTAATTCAAATATTTCCAAAAAAAAAGTACCCAGGCGGCATATGCTTAAAAGAGCTACTAAAAAGTGCACATGGAGAGCAGCTGGCAAACAATTAACACACTTCTTGGCTGCTAAATTGTGTTACTACTCAAACTACAACAAAACATAAAATGTATGAAGTGACAATGGAGAACAGGAACCAAAAGAAATGTGACAATGGAGAAATGTTTAGAACCAAGTCAAACTGCAAATTGAAAAGACAAGCAATTGCTATGACAATTTGATGTGCAAATAAAACTGACCATGGAGGTAATTAAACAAATTGACAAAGTGTGATGGGTGTTCTTTGCTGCCTCTTTCTTTTTTTTTGTAGAGTGACCATCCTCAATTGGAAATGCAGTCAGAATCTATGGGACGAAAGGCAAAACGAGGTCAGTCTCATAAGCGTTGCACATAAATCATGTTATGGGTAAATGGCCAACGCCTGTTGCAAACTTGGCAGTCGCCAGTTGGTAGTTGGTAGTTGGCACTTGGCAGTTGCCAGCTGCCAGAGTTGCCACAGATTTCCGCCTGGAGGCAGCAGCGTCAACTGCATTTTAACCCAATTAGAGAACAGGTTGGCACCTCCACTAAAAACACACACACCCAACACACACACACACACACACCCAACTCACACTTAGACGACATTTCACATTTCAATTTTTGTGTGCCAAATTTGTGGAGCAGTCGATTTTGTGTGTGTTTTCGACACGATCTGTGTTTTTATTTTTTTTTTTTTTTTGGCGATCTTATCGAGTGCCGCCTGTCAATTGTGTGCAGGGCATCATTAATTTGCTCAGTTTTATTATGGCGTTATCGATGATTTGTTTAAGTTTTGTTGGGAAAGCGCATAAAATAGAAACTCATCCGCGTTGCTATCAGATCAGGTGAGTGTAAATGAGTGTAAGATCGTGTGTGTGTGTGTGTGTGTTTAATTAAGTGCATCGTTAGTGGGCAGCATTTGAATTTGTGCCATAATTCATGGAAAGTCGAAAGCCAGAGATCCACAGCTCCAGCGATCCACAGCTCCATCGATAATGTGTCAGATATCAATAAAGAATTCCCACATTGAACGCTCAGCCTTTTTTTTTTACACTGTTCATGCTGTTTTTTATGTGCATATTTGTGACTGCAGGGCATCGCTTTGAGACGACAACTGGCGCCACACACACTCACAGACACTCCAAAATAAGTGTCAAAACAAGAAGGGGCAGGAGCGGGAAAAGGAGCAGCCAATAATATACCCGACACTTGCCTCGACACTGATGAAAGCCAAGTGCCGACTGGCTCTGCTTTATTGTTGGTTTTAGTGCACATAATTGGCCAAGTGGGTCAGTGTAACTTACCTGCAAAGAAAACAGCAAAAAAGAGACAAAGCGTGAGTAAAAGAGACAGTCAGTATGAAAAGTAATTAAACGGCTGTCATAAAAGATATTAAGCTACATGAATTCGTCTCGAGTGAAGCTAAATTGTAGCCAAGTTAATAGAAGGAAAGCTAAATTAGTCAAGCATTGCCATAAGATACCCTGTAATTGGTTCTAAACGCAGCTTAGCTTTCTATTGCCTGCAAATGGGCGTCTTTTAATACTCAATTTATTTTCTAAGTATTTTATTTTATTTAGCATTAAGTGCTGATCATAAATGTATTAACTAAAAACACAACTATTAGTTTAAGTAATTAACTTTATAGCATTTCATTAAGTTTTACATTTCAAAACTTAGGTGAAGAATTTTTAATAGCTGACTTTTTATTAAACAGTGTTGACTAATGAGTGTTTATAGCTTGACAAGTACTTTTGTGAGTGTTGGGCAATAAATACTTTACCGACGTAGCTAACACTGTCTAATAAACTAAAGTGTTTGACAAACAGAAGCTAGTCCACCATATAAAAGTTATAAATTTAGGAATTCCAAACGTTTTCTCTTTAGAAACCCATTGAAACTCAGAGTATTATTCTTGTCTACTATCTTTGCATATCAATGGATGAAACGACTTACAATCAATTAAAATTACAAGCTAAAATTAAATTTTGTTGGCCTTTTTCTTTGGTTGGTATTCAAAGTGTAAATTAACATAATTTCAGATGAATTTCTTACGCTTTTATTGACTGTATAAATTCCATAATATTTCTTTTTGGGTTTCTGAATTTAATTGCTTCATTTGCGCCAACATTTTCCATCTTTTTCTCGTATGCCCCTTAATAACTCTGGCCACACTTGCGGTGTGTGTGTGTGTGAGTGTGTGTTTTGATTACATTTGGGCTGCATCAAACTAAAATGCATTCATAAATTATGCATTTGAATGCAAATGCCTCGCGCCAGCTAATTGGTTTATGTAATAAACATTTTTATTTATTTTCCTTCTTTTACTTTTGTTGCTGTTGTTGTTGAACCTTTTTGTTGTTGAAGAGTTGGCAGCAGAATAACAATAACAATTTGTGTCTGCCAGACGTAATGACAACTGCACGACATTGATGAAATGAAAGCACATGCGACTTGCATACGCAAAAATCGTGAACGTTACGCATACGCAACGTATGCAGCCAAGGGAAGACGGAAGACAAGACATGCAACGCCCTCGATTAGTCAGTAGAAAAAAATAACATAACATAACAAACAGTATTTGCTTTGACTTAATTAAGGTCTTGACTTATTGTTATTGTTATTTTCCAGCATTCGAAATGGGACAACTGAAAATTGTTGCTTTGATGACGCGTGAGTTTTTCAATTAGCAGCGCTAATTACAAATAGTTATACTGAGGTGCTTAACAGTTGCTCTGGGTCACTCATTCAGTCAGTTCACTCACTCACTTGGCATGAAAGACTCGTTAGCGTCTCCCATTAACCAATTCTCTGATAAAAATCTATGGTAAAAGTCGAAGCTGTGCAAATTGTCAGCCACAAAGTCATTTATAGTTTTAATGTTTCATGTGTGAGTTGTGTGTTAATTTTCAGTGTTTTACTTTCAACAGCAGACAGAAATATTTAAATATTTGCGCAAAAACACAAACAAATCACTTCAATGTGGAAAAAATGTGTGTTACGTGTGTGTTTTCATTTACATTTTAATGAACCATCATTATTGCTGTTTAGTTTTGAATTTAACTCATTCTTTATTTGTGTATTTTTCCACTTTGCTCAAGTGCCAAATAATTGATTTAATTGCCGTGTGGCGCCAATGGAATTTCAAGTATGTTCAAGTACTTAAAACGTGGCCCTAAATCAAGAACACTGGGCAGCTGAATGAACTAGGAAATGAATTTGATGACTCAATTGACTTCGGGTCTATAATACTGCAGCTACAAGCTATTATTTTATTTTTAATTTTTATTAAAAGATGCCGCAGTGAAGCGTTTTATCTTAACTTGAACTTTTTAGACCCCGTACTCTTTAAAAAAGAGTATAGGGGTCTATTAAGTTTGTCAGAAGCGAGATGTGCGTAACAGGCAGAAGGAGGCGTGGCCGACCCCATAAAGTATATATATTCTTGATCAGCATCAACAGCCGAGTCGATATAGCAATGTCCGTCTGTCCGTCTGTCTGTCTGTCTGTCTGTCCGTCCGTCTGTATGAACACCTGGATCTTTTAAACTACAAAAGCTAGAGACACCAAATTTGGAATGAAAGTCCGTTTATGATGTACGCAGATCAAGTTTATTTCAAATTTCTGCCACGCCCCTTACCGCCCCCGCAATGAGCAAAAAACCAGACAAACCTCGGAAAAATTTGGGTTTTAGGCGAATATCTCAGTAACTATAGCACTTAGGAGCACAAATTTTGGTAAACTGGTTTTTAGAGACAGCCTTAGTATAATGTCATTCAAAATTTTGAGCTGCCACGCCCCCTTTGCTCATCAGAACTAAAAAACTCTCCAGCTTCAATGCCTTTTTGAAGGCATTAAATCAAATAGTACAGTGTTGTAATTTAACATACGCTTAGAGAATTACTATTTCTAACTTTCCTGAAAGTGGCATCAAAATCCTATGTCAAACAACAGAGAAATTACGGTTCAAAGTCGATGTAATTTTACTGCAAAATCACTGCATGCGCACAACACATACAAACAAACACAGAAACATACAAACATATGTTCGAACGTTTTCTCTACCTGCTTTGGCGGCGGCGCTGCCCGGAGCCGCTGGCCGCGCCGAACAATGCTATGCATACACACATATGTATGAGCACACATACATACTTGCAAATAATCGGAAGAATGATAGAAGAGGGGCGTGGTGCAACTGGTAGAGTTGCGGCGCATTATGGAACCTTCGTATGGATCGCGGGTTCGAATGCTGACAATGACAATTTATAATTATTTATTTTTTAATTTTAATTCAAAATGTAAATATTTAATTTTAATTTTTTAAATTTCATTTTAAAATTTTAATTTAAATAAAATGCAAATGGGCACTACTATGGGAGTACGGGGTCTTTTACAGTCGGCTCGATCGACTGTAGCCTTTCTTACTTGTTATTAGCTTGACATGCCGTAGAAAACACACAGACATTGACATAAATTCATTTGTTCTGTTCCCATTTCAAGGGCTCTAAGTGTGAAGCTCAAACAGAATTAAACCGATAACTGATTTATCTGAACATGTTTTGATTGTAACAATTCATTAAATCCGAGAGCTAGAAAAACGAATTGATTGAGCTTGGAAACTTGTATGCTCTTTGAGTGTTTTTGAATAATAAATTATAGACAGCGTGCAAGGCTTACAACAAAATCTATAATACCCTAACTTCTTGAGTGGGGTTTGTAGTAAACTAGCGACTAGCTGGCCACACAAAAGGCCTCTTGGCCAACAAAGTCTTCAAATAGGTTAAGCCACACACACACACAGACACACACATGGGAGACACTCAACAACCAAGCAGATTTATATGCTGGCCATAAAAAACAGCCAACATGCCACAACGAACTATTAAAGAAAATATAAAAAAAATGTTTAAAAAAAAGAGAAGAAGAAGCAGAAGAAAAATAGTGGCAAGACAACCGAAATCTGAGCTTTTGTAGAGGCACCTGACTTAAGAGGCGTTGTCGTACCGCAATAGTGCTCTTTCTGGGGAGGTCATAAAACTGGCAGTGCCACCAAATCTCATAGAGCGTGTGTGTGTGTGTTTTAGTGGTGGGCAAAATATCGATATGAATTTCAACCTTTTTCTTAACTCAAATGCGAAAAATTCTTTAAAAAAAATATATTTTTAAGCTTCAATTAAATATTTTAAAACATCGCCTATATCTTTATCTATATTTACTGATTAATCGCATAGATCTCAGCTTTGCCAGCTCTAGCGATTGTGCAGCGAACGACGCCAGCTGAAAAGCGAATTTTCAGCCCAGTCGATCCGAGTGGGTGTTGCTTGGCCACAAAGAGCTTATCTGGCCAAAAGCATAGCCAAACGTGATGGGAGCTCTAACTGAAGCTGAAGCTGAAGCTGTGGAGTTGTTTCGACCACGCATGCGCAGCTCTTTTTTATGTTGCCTACGTGTTATCACGACTGCTTCGTGTGCACTGCGGAAAATGGGGCGTACATAGGAGTGAAAAAAATCTATGTATGAGTGTAGTAGCCGCTGGGTCTTTCACTTTTTTCTCTCTCTCTCTCTCTCTCTCTCTCTCTCAGACAGTCATTTCGTATCAATAATCAAGCAGCTGTGAACTTGGAATGTTGCTCAAATTACAAAACAATAATCAGTTTTGCCATGATGAGTTTGTTGGCTCTTTTGACCAATGGGAATGGGTTGGCTCTGTAACCTTAGACCAGGGGCTTTGGGCCACGCAACACTGAACCACTTGAAACAATGTTGTTAAAGTACAAAACATAACAAAAACAACAAAAAACACAACTTATTGAAATTACAGCTGAAGGTGAAGGTTGACAAGTTGACCCCGTCAAAAAGACATAGATAAATAATTCACTTACATACGAGTATGCAGCTGAATAGTTGAAAGAAGTCCATATTTTGTTGACTATAATATTCAATATTCATGTGGCAGTGTCACGGTGCTTTGCCATTTTTTTTTAATGAGCATACAGCGAGGGCTGCCACAGCAGTTTTGTGTTAATTGTTAAGGCAAACAATAAACAAAATGGAAGAAGCGGAAAAACTTTGACGCAGGTCAGAGGCCTTTGCTCAATCCATTGGCGCATTCAAGTCGTTTCAATTAATTAGAGCGCCGCCTGATGAAAAAACTTCTATAGTAAAATACTGTATATAAGTAAAGCACACCATAAAGCTGGCATTGTAGATACCAAGTGAACTCTTTGGGGCACCCAAGTGTAGAATATTCAGTAGAGCTGCCGAACAAGGCGACTCTTTGTAATTTGGTTTGGAAATGCCGCATAGTTTGAGTTGGAAATTAATAAGCAAGCAACTTGGAAAAAGGCAACAAGCGTCTCATGATCATCATGATAATAATGATCAGTACCATGGCAACTGGCGTTCAATTGAAGAACAAGTCACCGAACGACAGATAGACCGACAGACAGACAACTAACTAATGTCGGAGTACGAGGGGCGACAACAAGTTTTCCAGTTTTTCCAATTTTCATGCACTAAACGCAATCAGTGCTCATGATCTGTACATTAGCGTCGTGTGCTGATCACGCAGATTGCTCACACTTACACACACTTACACACACAAATACACACAGACTACACTGCTAAAAACTATTACACACACTTACACACACAAATACACACAGACTACACTGCTAAAAACTATCAAAAAAATATAACTGTGGGCTCTCCAAATTTTAAGCCTTCATTATGCTATTTAAATGCCAAATGTCTGCACTTAACATTCTAAAAGTCTTTAAAAGAAGAAATTCTTAAGCTGTCTTCTCAGAGTTGCTATAATTCCCAACTACTTTAGGCGGTGATACATTGATAATTACCTGGGATTACTAAGCTTGTCAGCTAATGGCTTGAAAACTTAAAATTAATAGAAAAACTCTAGCAGCTAAAAACTTTATATAATTTTCAAAGAAAACAATTTCAATTAGAATGAAATTTAGCCAAACTTTGATCAGAAAGTAATTTACTTAAACTACAATCTATTACTTAAAGTTTTCTTCCAAAAATCTTAATTTTAGAACAATTTTTTAGCAGTGCATACTTTAAAGTGAACATGGATGTTGTACACAAATACACACAGACACACACACACACACGATCTGTGTAATAGTTGACTGATATTTGGCATGGTTCGCAGCTTATGACCAGTTTAAGAGCTGTTTGCTCTGCCAACTACAAGATTTGGCATAAATCTAACAAACGCCTGGCCAGAACAACGTTGGAGATAGTGACTGAGAAGCGGACTGCGACGCTGACTGCGACGCCGACGACACTTGGCCGATTACCGCATTTTGTTTGCTGGCCATGGTCATCTATGCAAATTTGAGCCTAGTTTAGTGCCCGGTGGCATCAAGTGGACCAAGTGCATTTCCTATGAAGTCATCAGGGAAACCGTTAGAAATGTCATTACATAAACACAGTTTTTTAATTTAAAAATTATGCAAATTTACACACAGTGCTACAAGTGGTCCCAAGTGTGAGTCGTGGGCGTGAGTGATGGGCGTGAAAGCCATATAAACACCAAAGACGCCAGCCTCGTGCCTCATGCCTCACGTCTGATGCCTCAACGACAATTCCGCGGGGGCTTCAAGAGTTGCCGCAGAAATTGTCGTCGTAACAGGTAAAATGCTTAGCAGATCTAATGGGACTCGTTTCCATCAACAGCACAGAGTGTTTAAACATGGCAACAGCAACAGCATCAAAAAACCTATGAATAAACTTACTAACAAAAGTCTGAAGCCTGAAGTCTTCTATAAACACAGTCTTTATTTATTTGAATAGTTTTTGAAATCAAAGTCGCACGTTTGAAGTTTTCTCTGTGCGTTGATTGAGCTCCAAGTGAGTAGTTAAAAAATATTATATGAAATTAAAGATTTAATTTAATTTTATGTACACGAAGTGAGTGTAAACTTCTGCCAATTAAAGATCATATTACAAACTATAAATCAGTATTTAAAAGCCTCAACTAAACTTAAGAAAACAGTTATATTAAGTGACCAGATCTAGCAGTATTTTAAAATCTTCTAAAGTCATGACATCATAAAGCAATATTAAATATTAAAAATATTAAATTAAATTATGGATTTAAATTAATTTTACATACACGAAGTGGGTCTTAAATTCTGCCAATTAAAAATCAAATTAACATTCTATTAACCAACATTTAAAATTCTCTACTTAAGTTTAGAAATCTTAAGATTTAGTGAGCAGATCTAGCAGTATATTTAAATCTTCCAAATGTCGTGACATCATGTACTAAAAATCTAAATGATTCGCTTAAATTCTTTACTCGACCTCTTCTACCAGATTTCTGAAGTTTTATCAATTGTTTTGCATAGCAGACAAGTTAAGAACACTTTAAAACATGATCACTTGAAGTTTTCGGGCAGATAAACTGCATTTATTATCCATTACATAAAGTTGAAATTTATCAGAGTTGCGATTCTGTTGGTTCTATCTCTTTTGCTCCCTCTGTCTCACTCTTTCTCTCTCTATCTGCCTTACATTGTTTATGCTTAACGTAGCTCACGTTTTCTTAAGATTTCTCAGATTTCTGTGCTCAATTTGTTGAACTTTAAAGAGAGACAGAGAGAGAGAGAGAGAGAGAAACCTGTTGAACAAGATCGGTCTGCCTGTGTCTTTGTCGTTTGAATTTATAATTTATTTATATATGGTTCAATCTTTTATCGATTTTTTGCACACACAACAGAATTTAAGAAATATTTCAATTATAAAAAAAGCTAAATGCGTTCGTTTGTTTATTTATTTTAAAATTAAAGAATAACAAAATGAAAAGAAATCAAACAGCTGTGTTTGCACATTTTGTTTGATTTACGGGATTAAACACATCGAAATGTATATGTATATAGTTTGGATATATATTAAATAGATTTATTGGACAGGCAACTGTCGAGTTTGAAATACAAGACAAGAAAAAACTTGACAAAAATTTTAAGAAGCCGATTGCGATTGTGATTGCATTTAAAATGGAATTTCAAGCTACTCCACTTTGTTTTTATTATTATTGTTTCTTAATTTATGCACTTACATACACGTACAGCACATGTAAGTGTGTTTCTGTGTGTGTGTGTAAGCACAACAAAAATCATAAAAGAAAAAAGTCGCTGACATTTGAAGGTTGTTCGCAGCATTTTATTAAACAATGTGAACGCTTGAGTTAAATAATTACAGACGTGAATACTCACAAATTTAAATAACTCGAACGCGCTTTACATTTAACAAAAGAACCCAAGAATAACAACAAATACAAGTATTAATCAATTGTATAAGTTATCGCATAATAACTCCATATTTAACTATGCGGAAATTAGAAAATCACAATAGAGAAATATTGATTGATCTTAGCCATTTCAACAAAAGGCCAAAAGCTTCTGTCTTTCAGTTTGTAGCTTTCTTCCACTCGATAACAATTGTTTTTAGTTTACTCAACACTTTTATTTGTTTAACATATTTAAGTATTTCCCATCGATGACAATTTATTATTTACATTAGCGTCAGTTTTTTTTTTTGTATTTTTCATACTTGATGAATAACACCTACAATTTTGCGGTTGAAAGCAACCGCATCCCAAAATAGCTTTCAGTTTCAGCACACGTTTAAGTATTACTGCCAGGGCTGCCAAAAGTGTAAAAATTTGAATGGCTTAAAAGTTTAACAATGGAAATATTAGAGAAGTACATTTTATATATTACTAACAATTTAAGTTACCTGGAAAATTAATGACATTGCGAACTAAAAGCTTGTAGACATAGTTTAGTTAATTACAGCCTATTAGTAAGTTATTATTCCTTGATATAATTTCAAGTATGACGTACATTTTATCGTTTGTATATTGGAAGTTGCTTAGTTGATTGCCGCTTTGTTATATTAATACTTATAGTTTAAGAGGTTTGTTTAAAACTTCGCAAAACAAGTGTTTAAAAAATTCTTGGCACAATTTTACCACATACAACAAATAAGAAGGGCTACAGTCGAGTCGACTGAAAAAGACCCCGTACTCAATATAGTGCGCATTTAATCAAACAAATAATTAATTTTAGTCCAGTTTATCTTATGGGAACTATAGGATATAGTTGTACGATTCTTAACAAACTAAGGGAGGATAGTTATAATGGTACCATACACATAACGTTTGGCCACAAGGCAAGAAACTTGATCAGCGAACACCATAGACGGACTTTCATTCCAAATTTGATGGCTCTAGCTCTTATAGTCTCTAAGATCTAGGTGTTCAAACGAACGGACGCACAGAATGACCTATAGACGGACATTGCTGTATAATAAATGGAGTCGGAAATGCTTCCCTCTGCCTTCGCTTCTGACAAACCGAATGTACCCCTGTACTCTATTTGAGTACGAACTTTAATAATTCAGTTATGCAGCAGCTGAACTAGCTCAACTCGCTCATGAACCATTCGGCTGATGAACAACATTTGCACACACACTCATACACACCCCGTTCGCCTGTTGTGCGAGAGACAAGCTCAATTATGTTTTTTAATGCTTAAACAAGATGGAAGCACACACCTGTAAAGGTGCAAACAGACTAAACTCAACTTGACCTTCAATGTTGCGTAGTTTTCTCATTTATTTTTCTGTTTCGCTTTGTTTTGTTTCATGTTTTATTTTGTGTATTGTTTTGTTGTTATTACTTGGCTTGTTGGTGTGGTAATTTTATTGATTTGATGCGCTTTGCTGCTATTCACAAATTTTGCACATTTTTCAACGCCCAAAGTCATTTCAAATGAAATGAGGTCAACAGCCCACAGTTCATGCTGGGCCCAAAATAAACTCAATAAGTCCAAAGCGGCTGACCCCAAAAACCAAAAGTGCTTTCGAAATTTGAACTTTGTGTAATTAATCAAAAACTAGAGCTTAAAGTTTCACTCGTTGGGCGAGAACAGCGACCACCCATTGTAAGGGCAGAGGCGGTGGTGAAGGTGGAGGCGGGGGGAGAAACGAGGGCGCAATCTCTGAGCCGATAAATAATCGTTTAACATTAATTTAAATGGCTTCAATAGTGCATTATGTCACGATCGAGTGCAGCAGAGTTTCAAATAAAAAACGAAATGAAATGAAGTGAAATGAAAGCGAAAGTATGTCAAGAAAGAGACGGCATGACAACTGAAGCGTTAAAGATTCTGTAAAAACTCTCGATGAGCTTAATGATGATCGTGTTGTTGTTGTTGTTGTTGTTTGTTGATAATGCTCATGCGAACGATACGAGAAATGAAAGAGGCATTGGCATTGTGGTGGCACTTAATGGTGGCATGCGTGCGCTCTGCTCGCTGCACAGTGGGCATCGACTGCAATAATTTGAATGCCTCTGCTTCACAACAACAACAACAACAGCAGCAGCAGCAACTCAGCTGACGACAGCTTTCCAGTCCAGTGGCTTCAGTGAAAGGCAGTTTGGAGACACAAACTCGACAGAGAAAAATAACTTTCACTAGAAACTGAAATTCAAAG
Organism: Drosophila acutilabella; assembly: GCA_035046005.1. Taxonomy (NCBI): domain Eukaryota; kingdom Metazoa; phylum Arthropoda; class Insecta; order Diptera; family Drosophilidae; genus Drosophila; species Drosophila acutilabella. The sequence goes on along the minus strand of JAWNOK010000024.1, from coordinate 3,532,962 downwards.
CCCAAGCAGCAACAACAACAATAGAGCTGATAACACAAAAACAACAATACAGCAAAGACACAGCTGTTTTTTAATGCTCTCCCGAACTTCAACTCCAACTCAGTACGAAACTGACTTTGAGTCTTGCCCTGTGACTCATGTCTCGCTTATTTTTTCTTAACTTTTTCAAAACAACTTTAAAAAAAAACCTACAAAAAGCGTAAAAATATTCTTTAGACAGCCTGTTGCCAAACCTCAGTTCCCTTAACCCCCTCTCGCCCCTTGGCTATTGCCAAAAACTGTCACTCAGCGAGTTCTAAGCTGAGCTTAAGTGCTGCGAGAGACACGCCCCCGCTTCACTTTTACACGGGGTAGGCGTAAACTGTCTAAGCAAATGGCATTTGCCAAGGAAGTTATAAATTTGCTGCCAAATAGAACTGTGTGCAACGCTGGAAAACGGCAGGAGAGGGTGAAGGAAGGGAGAGAAGTAGGAGCAGAGAGTGAGAGAGGCGGGAGCGTTCATTAAAGTCAAAGTCCCACAACTAACGACAGGCTGCACTGCAGCAGGAATAAATGATGAAAGAGAAGATATCCTGTAAACAATTTAAAAGTGAAACTTAAATTTTAGAATAGTAATACTTTAAAACTTTGGCATCGTCTATTTAATGTATTTAAAATTGTAGTCTGAGATTATAATGATTAATTAACTAAAATTGAAGGTAATATTTATTTCAAAATGATTTTACTCAAAATAATTTAACTTTTTGCTTTATTGCTTTAAAGAATGTTTTTAAAATAACTAATCCTATATTTAATCTTGCAAAAGGGTTAGATAATAAGGTATTATTCAATCAGGCAAATTTAACTTTGCTTAACTAAGTACTAGAATATTTTAATTCATTAGAAAATGTTTGAGAATTTTGTTTTGCTTTGTATTTAAATAATAATAATAAAATTATAAAATATATACATATATTGTAGTTTTAAATTGACAGCTTTTTCTTACAGTTCCCTCTTATTTATTAACCCTTTTCCGCTTTAGGCACAATATTTTGTTAAAGGCATTTCTTTACTTTCCATCTTTTCTTTTAATAAATGTAATTAAGTTCGAAAAGAAGCAATTTTAAAAAGAGACTACAAAATGAGAGTAACTCTTAAATGCCGATAACAATACAGCCATTTCTACACGTTTTTGATTAGCAGGGTATGGCGTTGAGTTGTCTGCCTGTCTGTCAGTCTGTTAGTGGGTTTCATTGAGAAAAAACCTTTTGGGATGTGCGTGCACAATGATCGCTGGCAAGTTTTACGACCTTCTGCGACGCCCACAACAAAAGCGGCTGCGAAGTGCGTACACTGAGAGAAATGCCGCTGCGATAGTGCAGTACAATTAGAGAGAAAGAGTGTGGAAGAAGAAAAAGATGAAGCACAAAAGCTAAGAAGCAGATAAACGCCGACTCACGGCCCACACACGACATGACACGACACGAAAAGCGACACGAAAAGACTTGAGTCTGACTCTGGAGTACCTTAAGTAGGTAGAAGATCACACTCACACACACAGACAGGCAGGCACACACACATAGAAGCAAAGCTTTTTGTGCAATTAGAAGGACGCTTTGGGTGAGGTAATAAATATTTATGCATAAAGTATTGTATATGTAACATTATCTGGGAATTAACAATCAAGAGTTGACTTGGCCAATGAACTCGTCTGATTATGCGTCAATTTTCTTGAACTTCTACAAATTGAGTTAATTAACTCATTGCTCCACAATTGGGCAGCGGAAATGGGTGAAGCGAAAACTGACCTCTTGATCAAGGGCCTACGCAATTTAAATATATATATGCAGTATATATATGTATATTTTACAGTAAGAGACTTTTCATCGAGTAATAATTCAAGTATTGTGCTGCGTGACTTATCGGCTATTTCTGGCCTTGTCGGCGTTATCACAACAAAAGAGAAATCTTATCGGGCATAAATAAACATGTATGTGCATGTGTGTGCAAGTGTGTGCATGTGCGACGACCATCAATATCTATTAGTTATTATATTTCCCGCAACTATAATATAAATAAATAAGAAATTCCAAATAAATGTCACATGAAAGCGGAAAGAACAACACACAAGAAGAAGATGATTGGGAGGAAGAAGCAGAAAAGGGCACAGGCCACAAAAAAAAGGTTGGTGTTTTTTTTTTTGTGTCTGTTTCTTTTCAGATCACAATCAAACAGAGCAACAATATCAAATGAACTTAAAGAGTCAGTTAGACTCGAGAGTGAAGACTGAAAACTGAAGACTCCCGTGGTGTTTGCGGTTTGACAGCACTGTATCTAAACTCTGTCGCTCACTGTATGTGTGTCTTCGGAGTTGTTGTATTTGGTTATGAAATGTGAGGGGAAAAGTACCGGGCCGGCTTTCCTATTCGTATTGGTCTCTGTTTCTGTCTCTGACTTTAAGGTTGACCTGCCCAGGGGCTGAGAGCATGCGCAACACTGTCAACGGCACTTGTGTCAATAGCATCGAAGAAAAACAGACAAATTTTCTATTTGACTTTCAGTTTAGTTTATTGAAGAGGCAAACATTGAGGCAGTGGTGACATTTGATAGCGCAAGCGGTCAAATGTTGACTAAGCGCCTTCCAACGATATCAATTTACTGCCTACCATAAGTCTACTCACAATGGAGTATAAATGTGTGTGTGTGTGTTGAGTAGGAAGGCTGGCAAGTGTTTGTATAAACGTGAAATGTTAAATGCCTGTTATGTTAAACGCTAACAGTAGGAGTTGTGTCTGTTAAATCCATTCGGTAATGTTACTCGCTTACAGTGGCAATTACAGCGCACACACACAGTGCTGTTAGCTAACAGTGACCTTTGTCAACGCTCTGGCTGCCTGCTGTTATCTAAGCGCGGGCCACTTGCGCATTAAGAAAATCAGTAAAAGCAAACAGTAATCACAATAAATTATATAAAATGTTGTGACTAATGTACAATTGGATTATTGATGGTATAAGGAAGAGAGTGGAGGAAAAGAGAGAAGGAAAGCGACAGATGGGGGCCACCGCCCTTTGCCCTGCGGGTGTTTATATTTTTTTAGGATTATAACAAAGGCAGCACAAGCCAAAATGTAACCTGCAATTGGGTCATAATTTGAGACGCAGATCATTAACATAAATGCCAAATTCCATGCAAGAAGCCAAACAACACCAATTGCCAATTGCTTCGCGGCACTCCGTGGCACAATCGTAATTTGGGTCAAAATTCAGCCAACAAAAAAGCAAAAAAAAATACAAAAATTATGTATTATCATTAAATTTCATTACAAGCGCAAAAAAAATAAAAACAAAAAAAATGCGGTGCACGAATCAAGAAAAACGCAAAATGCAAAGCGAAAAATCATGGAACTGGAACCCGTTACAGCGAAACGCACTTCACTCTTCCAAGTGTACAGTTATAGTGACGACGCCAGACGCCGAACGCCGAACGCCAAAAAGACTTTGGCAATTGACTGTGCCACAAAAACAAAGCCAGGCTCTGAGTGTGTGCATGTGTGTGTTAGCCATATTTGGACTGACAGAAGAAACAGACAGGGCGACAGACAAAGAGACAATCCGCATGGTAAAACATGCGAAAATGCGTACGACCGCCTACCTCCCCAGAACCTTGCCACATGCCACACTTAGGGATGACAGTGTGTCCAAGAGACTGGGTGACTAACGAAGAAGACTTTGAAGGCGCACTGGCAGCACAACTACACTCGAGGCGGAAACTTTAGGAACACTTAACTGACGATACTTTTAAATAGAAGAATAAGCATTTGAAAAATGATTGATTTATTTTTGTAGATAACAAGAAAAATTGAACAAAACAAAATCAAAAACAATTTAAATATTAAATAGATGTTTAACTATTCAAGTAAAAGTAGTTCAAATACGTGAATTTTCTTTTATTTTTGCAGATATCAGAAAGAAATATTTTTAATTTAATGAATTGCAATATAAATATGTATAAAATGCAGAACGAATCGATTTATCTTGTATTCTTATTTGTATATTTCTTGTACTCCTTACAAATTTTTGCATAGGCTAACAGTTTGGTAACTACTCATCGTATGTCTATAAAAATTTATATTCTCCACTAAAATTTAATTGCAGCATTTCACCTTCATTTACCTCATTTAAATTCTAATAACAAAACGCATGAGTAATTTTTTATTGGGAAATTCTACAATTTAAATTGGTTTTCAACCGTTCGTGTCACGCTATCATCTCTAGGCTCTACTTCAAGCAGTCCTGCTGAGCTGAGTCATCATCATTATGATCATTATGATGATGAGCAACAGTCTGATTGGTGGCAAGTTCAACGAACTCAAATCACTTACCAAAAAAGTCCTCCCAGGTGTCTGAATCGGATTCTATGTCCATCTTTTCAGTTGTTGCTGCTGCAGCTACTGCTGCTGCTCCTGTTGTTGTTGTTGGTGTTGCAAGTGCAGTTCTTGCAGTTGATTTATGTGGGCAATGCCTTGTTTGGTATTTTGTGTGTGTCCAAATTTAGCCAAAGATTGCGTGGCTGGATTTTGCGCACTTTTTTTTTATTCGCACTTGGCAGCCCGAGTTATTGCTAGAGCTGCTTAGATATTGTATCTAGTGATGGTTGTGCTGGTTTTGGTGGTGTTAGTGGCGGTGGTGGTAAATGGCGACTTTTGCTTAGTCGCTGCGCAAATGACTTCACCCGGCATTGTTTAGCTAAAGAGGCAAAAAAGCCCCCAATCAATGCTTTGCCGATAAGATAAACACATACACACACACAGCCAACAACTGTTGCTCAGTTAAAAAGTTTTTTTCCTTCTTTGTAGCCTAGAAATGCGAATTATATGAAGCTCCGTCGTCTCTGTTAGTATCTTATCTCTTCCTTTGGCCAGAGCAAATACCCAATAAGTGTTCGCAAAGTCGCGGACTGCAGTGTAACAGCTGATATAGATAGAAGACGCACACACACACGCACAGGCTCGTAAAGAGATACACAGATACAGAGGGGCGCAAACACACACACACTGACACTTGCCGACGACAATAAGACAGTTAGAATTTCTCACAGTTGCCGATTCTCGTGACGTTTATTCATTCACTTGTTTGTGTGTGTGGAACGTATAAAGCAATTCTCAGAATTTGCGTATGACTAAACCGGCTGTGAACTTTGTTTGATTAAATAAACTTTTTTGCTATTTGCTTAATTCTATCTCTTCCCCTTATTTGCTTGGCACTTGTTGCGCATGTAAAGCAAAAATAATAAGAAAACAAATTGCAGAGTGGGTGGGGGGGTGTATGACGCTTCGCTGATTTTCCAGTTTCACCTTCGCACCGTTACTTCTAATTGTGGATAACACTTACACATTGACACTGACGGCACAAAGTATTGCACGCACGCGCGTTAAGAGGTGCACCAAACACGACTACGACGACGACAACAAAACGATTATGGCGGCGACGCCGAACACAACTCACCCACACGACGTTTCGACATGAACTGAATGCACCAACTCCGTTACAGTTCAGGAAAATGCCTCTCTCACTTTAGCCTCTCTGTCTCTCAGGCTCTCTGACTGTGTTCGCTTTAATAACAGACTTTTAGCGGCTGCTTGCCGCTTATAACCACACAAATGTACTAAAATTCTACTTAACATATAATATTAATTGCTATTCGTTTATTTATAAGTAAAAAATACATTTAAACAATTTAATCAAATTTTCGCTAGAGTTCTTAAAATGAGCGCAAATTGAATTTATGTTATGTTTCTGTTAAAGTGATCTGTTATTTGATCAAAGCAACGCTGAGTAAAAAACCCACTATTATCACAGACACACGAATTTATTTTCCCAATAATATGATGGTCACCCATATTATTGTTTGGGACTAGAGTTGTATCCACGGCTGCCACAGTTGGCGATTTGGACCAAAACTGGCAACTTTTTTCGCATTTATCTCCTTGGCAATTTTATTTTGGTGTTGTAGTTCAGCTATTTAGATCGTTGGTCTTGGTTCGATCGATAGTTAGTGCAAAAGTTAACATTTATTTATAAAATAACTGAAAATTTTTTTGTTTATGTCAAGATATTATAAATGATGTGTGGTATACATATGTAACTATATAAATGTATATGCAAATATGTAATTAAACGTACATAAATACATATTATTTATACCTTTACTTCAATTTTATCCGCACAGCATTTCCTGACAACATTCCAATATGATAATACCACCCAAGCATAATATATTTCCACTGTAGAATAAGAATATAAAAAAAAAGTATTTAAAATTCTTGGGCATTAACTTACCCACAATAAAATAGGCTAGCAAACAGATTCTTAACGCAGTTTCCTTGACAACAATTTCCCATATGCACAGAGCAATTAGATAAATTAAGCAAAATATCATAATTATAAAGGAAACTAACAACAAGATCTTTCTGCCCTAAAATACGCGAACCGCGGAGTTAAGAGAATTCAAAATTTCAGTAACATAGGTATATACTTACCTGAATTGCACCCACAAGCAGCATTAATTTAGAAAGTATATATAATATAACAAATATGAGCGCCAATAAGAAATTAATCGTCGATACTACGTCATGTACTTTTAAAATAACCAGTATTAAACCAAGAATTCCGATCACAATACCCGTGAAAGCAATGATCAGGCAGCCAGTGTAAAGATGTAAGCAAAACCAAAATCTTTTCAAAAAATACATTTTGCACAAAACAACAAAACACAATTTAAATTTTTTAAATGTGACTACTAATAGCGGGTTTCCTTTGTTATCGACATCGATAACTCAGAGTTTCTATCGATTTGAACTGAAATGTCCCAGTATTATTCGGCCCACTGGTATTTTAAGTCCCACTATTAACGCAGTGTGTTATTTGTATAATTAATAAACAAAAATCATGGATATTTTGGAACCGCCAGCAGCTAAAAGAGCTAAATCAGAACTAGATGACATTATTGGCATAAAGGCACTGCTCTCCGATGAGTACAAACTAGATATTCCCCTCATTCAGGTGCACAGTTGTCAGCTGGAGAGCAAACAACAGTTACAGGCTGTCATCCAGGAATTGGCCCAGAAGTTGCCGCACTTTCAGCATTTGAAGCGTGTTCATGACAGAAACGTGCTCATTTGTCCGACCGCCGACATAGAGGACACACTGGAGCTGCACCTGAAGCAGCACAAGATCTCCGACAATGTGCTCCAAGCCCTTTGCAGGAATGTTAATGTGGTGGAGGTGCCAGCGAACAGTGCCAAGCTGCGAGTTCAATACGATCAGATGATAAAGTACTGGCCCTGCAAGTTCCATCCGGACAAGTATGCGGAGTCCCTGCAGAACGGCAGCAATTTCACAGCCAGTCAACGCATCTTCCACAAGCGCATGGCACAACTGCTGCGCAGTCTGTCCAAGGATCTGAACGAAGGTCAACCCATGGCCATCTGTGTGGATCCTCGCCAGCCCAGCATTGTGGCAATTGCAGGTAAGTTAGCTGGAGTAAGATTACGTGGGACGATTCGAGATTATCTTGCTTTTTTGCAGGCAGCAACAGCGAAAGTTCCCACCAGCACTGCGTCATGTGGCTGGTAGACCATGTGGCCAGAAGTCAACAGGGTGGCGCTTGGCCTTCTGAGCTTGACTTTGTTCAGGACGAGCAGAACACAACAAGAACACTTCGTGGACTGCCTCGCACATACTACGACTACTTGCAACGGCACGAACTCTGCCAGGATTTGCAGTACGGCGCGGAGTTGCCCAGACGCGGCAGCAACGAGCAGCCAAGGGATGAGCCTAATCCCGTAACAACAGTCGATAATCTTAGCAAATATGGCCCGTATCTGTGCACTGGCTACGACATTTACTTGCTCCGCGAACCCTGCCTCATGTGTGCCATGGCGCTCGTGCACAGTCGAGTCAAACGAATCTTCTTCGTGGAGCAATCGGAGAATGGAGCACTGGCCACGAGTTTCCAGCTGCACTCGGTGAAGGAGCTGAATCACCACTACGAGGTTTTCCAGTTTACAATGTGACTGACTAAACTTAACAAACGATTTCATTTAATGCACACGACAATATAGAATTAATTTCATAGTAACGTATCCATTTTGGGGGCTACCATTGTTGGGGTTCTGGCTGTGCTTTGGCGCGTGGGCGTGGAAATCAGACCAAGCAGGTGGCAATCCGCCTCCAAAATGGTTATATCCTTGCTGGATCCCAAGAACTTGGTCGACAGCTCCAAGTCCTTAACACGCAGTCGCACGCGGGCACCACGCACGTAGTCGCTATAAGGAAAGAATTGTTAAGTCTCCTAGTACCTAGACCTTGCGAGAGTCAGAACACTTACGCGCCATTGCGTGTTGGTCGCGTGCATACGCAATGGAATTTCCAGCCGAAGTCTATGTACAGATCGTCCTCCACAACGTGGAATATTTTACCACTGACCACTTTTCCCTCAGCGGCTCCCAACTGCAATTTAGATTATATAAACTGTTACACCTGGGAGCATACTTGATTCCCACTTACATCAATGAACTTTGACTGGCGCAGCATCGAGGCAAAGCTCTGGTTGTCCACTGGCAGTTCCTCCGGCACCGCTGGTGCTGTATACTTCTCAAAAGCACGCGCGAATCCTCCTTTGGCTGTGTTTTCCAGTTGCTCCTCCTCAGAGGTGATGTTTGTAGTTGTTGTTTCATTGCTGCTGGCGCTTAGTGTGCGCTGTGCAACACTCAAGTGGCGGCTTAAGCTGTATGGATTAGTCTTTACAACGACTCTGCATATATTTTGCAGCAGCGACATGTTTTTAATTTATTAATTAACAGAATGGAATAAAATACTTTTATTTTCCAATTGCAGCAGCCTATCGATTGTATAAGACAACCATATGTTGTTTATCGAGTCATCGATAGCTCTGCAGCTAGTGTGTGCAAGGCTGCCAGACTGTTCTTTGGTTTTGTTTCGATACACTGCAAGAAGTAAGAAACTGCTGCCTACAAAAAATTATTCTTCTTATATTAATAAATATGGACTATTATAAATAAAATTAAAAGAAGAGTCCAAGCCTAATTAATTTTTTTTCCGCTTTAAATCAGTTAATCTTTGACGGAGTACGGACGGCATCAATATGTACTCAAGGTACATTTCATATGTTGTACACAAACAATTCGGCTGGCAACATTGCCTAGGATATCGATAGCTTAATAATCGTTACGAATTACAAAACACGCTGTCGCCGGGCGTTTTATACTTTATACATTACGAAATCAAATTGCAGTTGATCAAAACACAGTAAATATTTAAAAATGATACAACAACAGCGCCAGCGTGTGGAGTCGGCAGTTACCGAGCTCATCGATGACATGGACAAGACTCACCTGCGCAAAATGCAGGTAAATATTGCCGGCTAAAGCCAAGTGCCCACAGCTGTAACTGTATGTGTGTGTTTGTGGTTTGCAGACTGAAATGCATCTGTGTGCGGCCAAATGCTGCCAGGATGGAACCTCCAGTGTGGACAGCGTGCAGCGCTGCGTGGATCGCTGCTCGGCACCGATGACCCGTGCACAGAATTACGTGCAGCACGAGCTGGGTGAATTTCAGGGGCGCCTGCAACGTTGCGTCATGGTGAGTGGTGAATAAGCCATATAATAAACTTGATTTAAATACTTATTGGTAATTACAGCAATGCAACGACGATGTCAAAGTGAAAATGCCAGCGAAACCCAACGAGGAGCAGATAGCCAAGTTCACAGATCAGTTCGAACGATGTGCAATACAGTGTGTGGACAAACATGTTGGCCTAATTCCTACGCTGATGAAAACCATGAAATCGGTGCTATCCAAGGGACCAGAAGGAATACCCGAAAGCAACTAAGTCAGTCCATAGTTTGGTTCACAGCACTCACCCCAACTAGCTGTTGAAACTGCTTTTATTCATCCCAAAAAGAAGAAGTTTATTTCATCTGGTTTATCAGATCACTACATAGCTGTTAATATTCGTTTTTTTAAATATACACACATTTATTGTAAAAGCCAAAGGAAAACTTGTGTAAACAAGTTTGCTTTCTTATTAGCATCACAAGTGAAGCAATCGGAATTAGACAAACACTGAACAAACAACAACCTAAAGAAAATTCTTTTGATTTTAATTAAATTCCATTTTCCAAATTATTGAATCTTTGTAAAACAAACTGTAATAAATCCAAATGGTGGAACAACAGAAGCGCCGCCTTGAGAATGCCATCAGTGACATGATCGAGGACATGTATCGCAGTCACCTGCGTCGCATGCAGTCCATAATGCACCGCTGTGCAGCCACGTGCTGTGACGATGAACGCGGCACCTTGGAGACCGTGCAGCACTGTATTGAGAAGTGTGCCACACCCCTCATGGACGCACAGGATTATCTACAGAACGAACTGGGGGAATTTCAAAGCCACTTGCAAGTCTGCGTCAAGGTGAGTAGAAACATTGTACTCTGTGTGTAAGATCCAATAGAAGGTATCCAGGAGCGTTTAAGTATGTGTATTCCTGATTATTATGACTAGCCCTATCTGTCTGTTTAAAGGAGAGTATCTTAGGGATTGTAGCAGCTGGGAACCCCATAGTTTAAATGTATAATCATTTTTGATGCCACATATCCTTTGCTCTCAATATGATAAACCTATGTTTGGAGCTTATTTTACCATATATTGAATCCACCTGTTAGTAAGAAAAATTTAATTTTTTTGAACCTTAGACCTTTAAACGGCTCTAGAAGATAATATTCCATAGAAAATCTGGGGCTCTGCTTTGATCGGAGTTTATAAACCAATTTCCATGCCAGCTGGTGGGTAAACAGGTAATAATAATATATATTATATATGAAATAAATGACCCTGTAAATTTCAAGTAAATTGCCCCATTAACAAACAAGTTAATCGTACCCTAAAAAATCGAGCTTTGATTAAATTAAAATAAGAAATTTAAATATTAGTTAAGACGACTTTAATTAGGGGTGTGCACCTGTGGGTAGAAGGGTAGACTTTTAATCAAATTTAAGTCAGGGCCAGGGTTCTATAAACTTAGTAGGAACAGGTTTGATTAAGAAGTAAACTAATTTTAATTTAATACTTTAGTGAATTAGTTTTGAATTAAAATTAGTTTATTTCTGAGAAAAACTTGTTTCTACTAATGCTGAGGGAATCGCAAAGAAGTTTTTTTTTTATCAGAAAACAAGATATAATTTTGATATGGGATGTATACTACATAGATCAGTTCAATGAAGATCACTTAAGTCTGTTTAACTCTTCTGTACTTCCTCACTATTATTTAAACCGACCCAAAAAAAACCTCTTTAAACATTCCCCAACCTTTCTAGGAATGCAATTCGGATGCACGCTCCAAATTGCCAGTGAACCCCAGTGATCAGGACATGTCGCGATCGAAACATTTGTTTGAGACCTGCACCGGCAACTGTGTCGACAAGCACATCAATCTGCTGCCGGGTCTAATGAAGTCGATCAAGCGCACACTCGACGGGGGTGTACCCAAGCGATCCCACATGCGCAATCAAAGCAATGTGGATGCATAATTTTTCCTCACACTCCACTCACTTTTCTTTCTCTTTTCTCTTTCCTGTTTTGACTATTTGAATTCAGAATACTGTTCCGTTGTATGTAATACCCGAAAAGCACCTAATCCGTTGCCCTGATAAGCTGCCACCTGAAGGGTCAAGGCGCCAACGAGATAAGACTATTTTGCAGTCGTAAATTTATAAGTTTTTCCAGAAAAAAACAAAAAAAATCAAATAAATATATATATACTAATGTATTTGGATTATCTTTTTGTTCTTTTTTTTTCTTACTTACTATAGCTAAACTTAAGTAACTAGGGCACTAAACAACTAATAATAGCAAAAAGTTTGAAAACATTTGAATGGGAATTCAGGTTTATTGTGGACTTGGCTTGGTCCTAACTCCGTACTTACTCCAGAATGTCACCTGGGCGGTGATCTTCTGGCAATTGTTCTGGAAAATGCTGCACGTATCGAAGGGAGGACAGTAGAGATGCAGGGAGACGGAGGTATCCGCATGACTGGGATTCTCCACCCGATGTAGTCCCAGATTATCTGCACATTAAAGGGAATATATAAGATAATGTCCACTTTATTCCCTGGTTAGTTCACTTACCGTTTATATAGGCCACGTCATTGAGTCCCACGGGCGTATCGCCGATCTCGACCAGCTCGTTATCATCGATCTCAGCACGTGGATCTTGTTGTTGTTGTTGGACTCTTTCGATGTTTCCCGATCGATTGGGATACTGATAACGCTTCTCACGTAAATCCCCCTTAAGTATCTTCATAAAGCAATGCGAATCGGAGTGATCATGAATGGTGGAGCTGTGACCTTCACCCCAGCAGACAATCAACAGATTGAACTTGCCATTTCCAGCATCAACCAGATTCCTAGTGTACTTGTAACGATCGAATTTAGCGTATTTGCGCCACTCCTTTGGGTTGGATTTGTAGGACAGCATCAGATGGTTCACCATCTCGATGTTAACGTAGTTGCTCTCGAACTCCCGATGCAGTGCAGCCACCAAGTCCGGTAGGGTTTCCACTATGGGTCCATGCTTGAGGGGTTTCTCCAGGGCACAGTAGTAGTGGGTGGCCTGGCGCAGATACTTCTCCTGATCGCATTGCTCGATCTCCGTATCGATCGGTTCGATCTTGGACAACGACATCTGATTGACCTGCGCAAAGAGGATTTTATTAAATGGATCGATCAAACATATAGTCTATATAGAAAAGCTTATAGTTTTCAATGCAAGTCTGCTGATAATACTATAGCTTACTTTATAATTGATTTAAATGAATTGCGCTATAGATTTTGATTTGAAAGGAACTGATTTTGTTTTTTTAGAAAACGATCGTTTTTAAAACAGCGAACTCAACGAACTGATTGCGAATATGTCTTGTCAGTCAATAATCCGAGCATTTCATACACATTCCAATTATATATAGCATATACATACATATATATACTTATGTAGATTCAAATCAAATCTTCACCCCGGCATTATCAATAACAGATTCGTCTCTATATATCGCTATAAACGAGCGATCTCTGAGCTTGAACACGAGCTGATCTGCCCTACGCAAACACACACACGCACACACCTATATACTGGATGTTGCCAGGAGGCATAACATCTGGACAGAGTGTATACCCCAAAAAAATAAAAATTTCCAGATTTCTAACCGAAAAACTTTACTGATAACGATTAGAGCATCTCAAATCTCTGTGCTGACGCATGGAACTTGAAACATTCAAGAAAATCCATTCGAAATTGAATATGGTGCGATTATATATACTTATATATGTGTATATATACACTCATAAAAAAAAGCACCTTGCAAACGGTAGATTAAATATTTTGCGTCATTTTAAAACGCATATTTTTATGTTTTTGAGATTTCTCGGGAAAGACACTCCCATTTTTGGTAATTGTTTACAATTTCCTAAAGTTCAAAGTTTTCTAGATTTCGAAAACAATTTCGAAACAAAAGATTGAAAGATTGACAAACAAATTCAATGTTAAAAACATTAAAAACAAATACATAAACAATTCCGTTAAAAGAAAATTGAAACCGCTCAAAGAAACAATTGCAGTTCAAACACGAAAATCGTGTATTTTGAATATTTATAGCGCACTAGACATGATCAATTACAGGGTATGCCTCGAGGCTTATAATTTGGTAATCAATGCGGTTGATTGTTTGGCTTAAAGTGAGAGTACGGTCAAAACAATTTGGAACCATTTTGCAATTTTCAACTTGGCTCACAACTTTCGCAACCAGCTAAAACGGACAACAACAACAACAGCCACACATAGAAAATGTTTAGAAACTATAAAAACAAAAGGATTTGAGTTATTTACTTACCATTTTGAATAGCACTTTTTTTAATAGTTTTGTAAATTTGTAAACAATTTTAGGATGTTGAACGCTTCAAATAGTTTCTCTACTACCAATTGGATGCGCGTTCACTTGGTTTGTGTGCCAGTTTTAGGTATCTTTCACCAATTTATGGGAATCCATTGGCCATGCAAAACGTCATTTTCACTCAAAACGCAATTTGAGTGACATTCGCTGGACTCGAATGGCATTTTGAGCTCTTTTTTGCAGCGACGTCAGCAGTGGCAGCAAACGTATGAGAAGTTGACGACGCATTGCCGCAGGCAGCAAAAGTCGCTTGACGTTTTTGTTGTTGTCTTGGATGTTACCGTTGTTGTTGTTGCTGTTGCTGCTGTTTTTGTTTGCATATGTACATATATCTTCGTTGTTTTTTTTTTTGGTCTCTGTCACGCTGAGTCGTTTCGTCGGCTTTGAATGTTGTTTGTGTTTTGTTCGGCCATTGAAAATTTATGTTGTTGTTGTTGTTGCTGTTGTGTCCCATCAACGGTTAATTATCGAGACGGCTTACTTTTTTTTCCTCTCCTCTTCCTCCTCTGCTTTGCGTTTGTTTTTGTTGTTTGATATTTGCAGAAGAAAGCCGATAGCATCGACTCAGTGGGAAGCCAAATCTCATCGGAGTTGTTGTTTTATCTCTTTTTTGGTTCATTCTTGAATTTGCCCTGGGGTCAAATGTTAAATATGTGTGTCAAGTGTTTTGTTATTTCTACAATCAGCTTGATTCCAGTTAGATGATAAATAGGTGAGCCCACACATTAGTTTTCTCTTTAAGGACGCATGGACTTTGTACCAATAGATTTCCCAGAAATAACATTTGTTCTTCATCCCGTAATTGACCTAACAAATTTGACCCGAGCGATTAGCTATTATTCACCTTTTGACATTCCAATCTTTGGTTTATTGAACTTTTGCATTCTGTATTTTTAGACTTTTGTTTATTTTTCTAGGCAGTTTTGTTCTGATTACAGCTTTGCATAACGGTATTTAAATAAGGTATGCCTTAGGCGAACAAGTGGGACTGCTCGACTTACGTAATACCCTTTGCTAAGCGTTAGCTCAGAACTTTTTATAAAATTTGAGTACTTTTGAGCGATCTATGGCTATGCAACTCTTTCTACAGGGTACTTAAATGGGATTGAGTTCCAGTGAAACGATTTCCGTCACTCCCCGAGCGAAAAACAAAAACATACATATTTAAAAAACTTATATGAATCGAACTAATCGCTATTTAAAGAGGTTCTTATCTGTCGTAATAACAATATAAAGCTATTATATACAAATTAATTATGTATTTAGTTAATGGAATTGAATACACGGATGATTTAAGTAAGCAATTAAGATTTTACATAATTCGGAAGTAATTTTACTGCACTGAAATAACCCTACTTACTGTAAGAGTGTTTAAATTAATTAAATAACTGCATAATTTAAAATCTTAATTATTTTTATTAGATAAAATGTATATGTTTTATATGTATTTCAACACGAATAAAGAATAATGTGGCGCAAAAGCATATTATTTGGCTTTGGGTATTGGAATTATTCAAGCTTATATAAAAGCAGATAAAAATTCAAGGCAATGCTCGACTAATCCTCCTCATCATCGGAAAACTCAAATTTATCATCATCGAAGTCTATAATCTGCAAAAATATAATGCATTTAATTTGGGAAAAATCCATTTAGGTAGAAGTCCTTCTAGACTTACTTCACTATTAAGTCTTTTAAACTCGGATATGCCAGTTAAATCCTCCAGAAATTTGGTGGTTTCAAATGCCTTAAATAAAAACTCGTGTCCCTGCTCACGATATGCGGTCAAAACGCGCTAGAAACAAGAATCAAGTTATCCACTGAGTAATGGGTATAATTAAGTTTAGCATACCTCGGAGCAGGCAGTGCACTGCGCAAACTTTTGTGTGGCAGGCAGAATGTTCTCATAGTTGCAGAGCATGCCCCGTATGCTGTGTGGCAAGATACCCAGCATACCCTCGGGCAGTTGCGTGTCCATTTTCTGCTGCTCACGACTATTGGCATAGTACGCAGGCGCCAATTCCTTTTGGGGGTGCTGCAACAGGGCCACCAAAAGCTCCACCGCATAGCTAGCGGCAATATTTGAGACGCCGGGACGTGTAACAGTGCACTGTTGATCCAAAGTGCGATCTTTAAGCGACTGTAAAGAGATAACAGAAATGCTAATTTAGGACGCTTTCCAACACTAACATAAGAGGAGCATTTTTGCGCAAGCTTTTACGCCTGCCCGAGACAACGTAAACAAACAATGCAGCGAGCTTTCGCTGTTTACCAAGCACAACGACAACATCAACGAAAACAAAATGACGCCGCTTGCTACGAATGGTAAGACAAGCAGAGCGTGCGAGCGCCAAGTAAACAATTAAAAATGTAGTTAAAAACCGAAAAGTTTTACAATATACATGCATACCAATGGGAGTGGGAGTGCGTGTGAGAGTGCAATCTCTCGCAGTGTTACGAGCAGAGTAGCAAAGTTGCTGATTAGATAAAGTTCTAATAAGCGTTACCCCACTCTCACACCTACATGCCCAGCTGCGCTAGTGTGAGTGTGTCTGTGTGGGTATGCGGCTGCTTGTGTGTGAAGCAACCGAAATAAAATATTATTTTCATTGAACGTTGAGCGCTTAACGATCAACTTTGTTTAGTAATTTGCTTAAAAGCTGCATAATTCAACTTGTTGAAACATGTTAACAGAATACGCTGGAAATCTTTCGCATCCACTAGAGTTTGGACATGTGCTGGAGGTTGTGGCTAAGACAATCGATGCAGCCGCCAGGTAAAGTACCGTTTTTATCCCACCGCCCACACCCATAGGCCATGTATAGGATCATATATGGCTCGAACATGACTAAGTGCTTCCTTATCAGCAGCAGTGACTAACGTACTAATTGTATAACTGTCTCTAGATTCCACATCAACCTGTGCACATCCAAGACCTCACTGAATCCCGATGCGGATATTGGTCTACGTTTCTCGTGTTATTTTCGCAATGACATGATTGTGCGTAATGCACGAGTACACGGCGTTTGGGGCGAGGAGGAGTCCCAGGTGATGGACACGATAACACTGCCCAATCCTATTGTCAGCGGGGAGTTCTTTATGGTTTATATCTTGGCATGCGAGGAGTACTTTCACATATCAATCAACAGTCGGGAATTTTGTAAATTTCGTTATCGGCTCCCTTTGAATTCGATAAGAGCCATCGAAATATGCGATCAAATACAGGTGATCAAACAAGTCGATCATCGCACCATCTTTCCCAATCCCTGGCCAGCCATTCAGGCCTCCGACTACTTCAAGGCCTTCAGCAACGATCAGCCCATACTGTTCAGCCCGGGGCACATTATTGTGATCACAGCGCGGTGTTTCGAAAATAAACGTGGTCAGTTCATTCTAAAGTTCATGGATTCGGATACGAAGCGAGAGGAGCTGCACTTCAGTTGTCGTTTTGACGAGAAATGTGTCGTCCGCAACTCCATGAACAAGAACTTTGAGTGGGTACCATAGAAATCACCACCATCATGGGTATAATCAATCATATTTGTTTCTCCCTTTCAGATTTGGCACTGAGGAGCGTCACGGGGGATTCCCCTTCGTGTTCAATCAACAGTTCAAATTGGCTCTGGCTTTCACGGAGCGTCAAGTGCTCACCGCTGTCGATGGCTACAATTTCTTTAGCTACGCCTGGCGCACACCTGGAGCCATGATGAATCTGGTGGGCTTTAAGGTGACCGCCATCAACGGCCTGGTCATACAAATAACTGGTGTCGATCATGTCCAAACTGGTGATCCAACGTGTGCTGCCTTTGAGAAATATTCACGACACGATTACCTGTGTGCTTAATCTAATCTTACGTTACCTGTTAATAAACTATAAAGTCTGAAACTAATTGTTAACTTGACACTTACGTTACCCGGCGCTGTCACATCGTTGCAGAAGTAACAGCCCAGTTGCTGGCCACTGATACACTTAAGTCCAGCAATCTCCTCTACAGAATCTCCAATGGGAGCTTGCGTGCTGCCATGCCGCATCACCAGGTAACTGTCAAAGCCCAAGGCGGCGTTGATAACAATCTACAAGGAGAGGTTTGATTTAGCTCGAGAGAAGCTGTTGAAGTGCAACCCAGTGCAAACCTTTTGATGGGCTGCACCCAGCAGTGTGGGCAGCCAGCGACTCTCCCTCGAGTCGGTAAGCAAAAAAATGACGTCATGTGCCTGCACTTGCTGCTCAATTAGCGCCAAGTGTTCCTCGGTTTGCTTGCGCAGGGACTCACCTATGGTATGCCCAGGCATTGGTATATCCAACACATACCCTTTGGCCACTGTGTTCGGATTAATCTCCAGCAGTCGAGCCGCTGCTGTTGTGGCCTTCATGCAATTTCCAGCCATGGCATCCGCATGCGTGTAGAGACTCTGGCGCGACGGATTCGAGTAGCTCACCTTGCCATTGTCCAGCAGCGTTATCTGCTTGAATCCCCATGACTGCAAGCACGAGAGACTGAGAGATGAAAACATTTAGTGGAATGTCTTGACTCACCAGCAGATTACGCGCTACTGCACAGCCAAGGGTGCCGGCTCCAAAGAGCAGACACTTAGTTTGGGCTACAATTTCCAGGTTCAGATCCGGCACCAGACGCCACTTCATCAGCTTAAGATTCAAATTGATGACACTCTCAGCCAGTCTGCAATGTGATCAATGTTATTCATCTTATTTTGTTACTTGGCATAAACCTACTTAGCTGAATCCATGCTGTCCCGCATGCTTACCATGCGTGGACCCATTTTGCCATTGCGATTCGCTTCCCAGCCAACAAACTGGAGTTGCTCGTAGTCACAGGCATCTGATTGGGACACCTGCCAGATCAGACTGTTGTCCACTTGCATTTGCTGATCATAGCGCAGTCCCATGAACTTCAGCACTTGGCCAACAAGTGAGGGCCTAAAATCAAAACAAAATTTGTTAGTAGAGATTTGGTAGTTGCTTCTTCTTTCGATCCACCATTGCTGAAGCACAAAGGCCACGAAGTTCCTCATGGGCCAGGCAGGATTCTCATATTCACTTGGATCCGCAAAGCAGTAATAGTAATTCGTTGACTCCTGTTCTACGAAGCTGGTCAAGCTGCGCGTTTCAAAGACATTCTGCTCCACGTTTGCATAAAGTATAAAGAAGTTCTGTTTCTCCGTAGGTAGCGAGCGTATGGCTGCTATAAAATCAGATGAATTGGGCAGATCTTTAACCCGCAATGGCTTGGAGTGGAGTTTTAGCGTTGGCGTCAGTGGACAGGGGAAGGCAAACCAGTAGTAATAGCTGTGACACTTAAGATCGGCAAAGGAGAGCACAAAGAATCGACACAACAAACTGACATCGTTTAGCACACGACCATTTTTCATATCAGCCAAAAGTCTTTTGCCCTCGATGGCCAGAAGAGCTGATTTGTCTAGAGCCTTAAACTCTTCGATGGTGTTTTTGTTGTAAATTGTTCCCACGGCTGCATGACTGAATTTCGGTGGCTGTCCTGCACTGTAATACACTTAGTTAATATTATGTTAATATTAGTGTATTTATCAACGGTCTCACCTATTGTAGGCACTGTAATCCACTTCGAACAGACAACCGGACGCCTTTCTATTTGTGTAGTGGCCGAATATTGATCGCTCTGTGTCTGAGAGACGGTCAAAGTCCAGTTTAAGCTCAGCCAATTTGTGCCAGAATGTGGGTGACACAAACGACTCAAACGGTGCAAATTGTAGAATATCTGATTTGTCTTCGCTCATTTTGCCAATAATTATTGTTCGTAAATGCACAATGCACAAGTAAACAAAGAGAACGCGTCGGGAACGAAATGAGATTGAAACAAACAGCTGATTGCCCGATTGTAACAAATGGTAAATCGATTAATTTGCGATATTTAATAGAGGTGTAATTCCGACGCGTTTCATCCGCATTTAAATATTGTTCCTTGTTATTTACACCTTTATAAACCATTAATTTCTTACTGTTATCTTATGAACATAAATACTTGCAGTATTTTGGACATTTTATCGATTTTATTAAAAGCATGTTAAGCGGCTGACAGAAGGAAATCTATGGATCCACTAAGGATTCATGTTTTGAAGCCGAATTAAATTTTTAACAAATCCTCATTAAATAATATTCTTGGATCATTTTAAGTCCACATGCTAGAAGAAATCACGTTGTCGCTTTGAATCAGGCTTGTATGAAATTATCGGCCTCTGTTAATAACAGTTGAAACGATTCTCAGCTCGCCTTTTCCATATGGTCATGTTAGATGTCTGCAGTGAGTTTTGCAGCACTGGTTTAGTAATTTCGCTTTGTGCATGCACAAAAAGTTTGCCATACAGAAATTAGTAATTTATAGAGGTTAGTACGATAAAGTAGAGAAAGTAGGCTCCGTGTATTTAATAATTTTATAAGTGTGTAACTTTAATATAAATTAAATAACAAAGTGAATTGAGTAATGAAAAAAAAGGCATTGAAAATTAAAGCCCAACATTTTTTTTCTTCTCATAATTGAGAGAAAACGTACAGATGTGTGTATGTATGTACATACATTTGAACGTCCTCGTTTCTTTTTCGCACACAGCAAATCCAAGTTGAAATCAATAAAAGTGAAATATGCAATAGTGTTAAAGACTTTTCCGTGTATATTTGTACAAGTAAAGTGAAAGAAAATTGAAAATGCGCTGCATGAAATTAACAAAGAAATCCAAAAATGATTCACTCGAAATACAAAGAAATGTGTACATGTGTGTATATACAGTACAGTACATAGATAGATAGAGTGAGAAGAGCAGCAGCAGCAGCAGCAGCAGCGACGTCAAGTGCCAGCAAACAAAATGGCGGCGGCACAGAGCGGAAAAACTCAATGCTGTTGACGTTGCCTTTGCTGGCTGCTGCACGCTGTTTGTCTCTCAGCTCTTCCCTCCTTTCCGTGGCTTGAATTGAGTTTTTCGATTCGCTTTCAATGCAGCTTCTTTTTGATTTTCCGTGTGTACGCTTTTTTTTATCGTCAATTCAGCCACACGCGTGTATACGCATACACTTGCACACAACTACATTATGTATGTTTTTGTGTGTGTGTCACAAACACACATGTATGTATGTATGCACTTTGGTCAATGCTATGACGAAAGCAATGTGTAGATAGAAAAACTGCAAGGTATAGCAGGAATACACCGGGGGTGATGCATCAGAGAAAACACAAAGTCAGGTCATTGGATTTGTATATTGAGGTCGAACGCTCGTTGAAAAAGTAAATTTAAACAACAATTTAACTCGTACTAAGCGCGCATTAGTTTCATAATGTGGGTGTGTGTCATTGGAAGCGGCATAAGTTTTTTCTAGTGGGTCTTTCTTACTTAGCGCTTGTGCACGATTCACTCGAATTGAGGTCAAAATCATCCACAACTGGGTCTCTTGGCGGCGTCGGTTTTAGTCGGGTCGGGGTCGTCGACGTCTTTTTCGCTGCAACGCTTTGAGAGGGAGGCGGCAATATGCGCACTTTTTGGGGTGGTTTTACGTTTTGGACCCTTTTGGGGGTGTTTGGAAGGCATTAAGTTGCAGCAGGCAACCGATAAATGTACACACAGACAAACAACTTTATGCGAAAGGGTCTCAGGGTTGTTTTAGGGGGGAACAGAACATCCTTTCTTTCGAAGCTGTTATTTCAAATTGAGTATGTATTCACACACATATTCTTGGAGACAACTTAAGTATGTGTGTTAAAGCTTTTACTTTGCCTTTGTATTTATCAAACAGTGAAATTTTTGGCAAGTTAATGTGACTCATGTCTGCTGCGAAGAATGTTTTATTTGAGCGCTAAGCGCTCGCTAATCAACAATACAACGCACCCATCTAGTACATTTTATTGGGGTCAAGAGACTTTAATTCGATGGCGCAGAACAACGCAAACAGCCAGCAATCCAACAAAAGCTCTAGCAGAGGCCATAAACCTTCACACACACACGCACAGACTTGGGCAGCCAGATGAACACAGGCATACGTACACAGACTCACTCACACACACACTAAAAAAGGACACTGACACTGAGAAATTCGCGCGTTTGTGCGCACTGCGCAGCAGCAGCGTCTAGCGAAATGAGTACATTTATTTATATGTACACATACTGCATGTGTGTGTGAGTGTCTCTCTGTGTACATCAGATACGTGAGCATCCACATCCCAGTTTGATTTCGTTTGTAGAGAAGTTCAATCTTTGGGGAGTGAGAAACGCGCAAACAAAGAAACTGGCCAACAAAGAACAAAAGCGAACAACGACCTGAAAGACTTGTCCCATTGATTTGTAGCCACATACTTTAACTGAATATAAAGTACATTAAAGTAGTATTAATATTGATTGAGCACCTTCAGTTAATTGTATTTACATATGTATGTACATACAGAAATGTGTATACAAAAATAAGTGCACTTTAGATGCGCATTATAATTGTGTCCATAAGACGACAACAAGGCAGCTTTACATCTAAACCCGCATACAAGCGTACATACAGTTGTGAGCACAAAAATAATATCGCTCGAAAATCTAGCATTTTTACCCATAACCAGTAATGTACTGCTTAAAACTTCCAAGTAAAAATATTTAGAATATTTGGTTTAGTGTGAGATTCGTCGCATTTCTAAAGGCTGGAGTGTAACTAATTGAGTGTGACCCTAATTATTTGCTCACAGCTGTACATATGCGTCTCTCCAAGCTGAGTGAGAACGCAGTTGTCTCGTGTTTTGTGCATTGGTGTGTGTTTATACATTTGAGTTTGTATGACGCTCAATTGCGTTCCGCCGTCGTGTGTGGGGGAAAAGTGAAATAAACTTGAAGGTGTTTTGCGAGGTTATTTTCATTAAATTTCCAGTTTTATACTTATGCTTGTTTCCCATTGCCGCTGACAGTCAAACAACCGTTAGCTCTACTAAACTTGTACGCCTTGCACACTAACATGTACACAGTTGTTAAAGCTGCGCTAGGCCGAGCTTTTTTTTTCATAGTGTAAATCACGACTGCTATTTTAACAGCTGTTTAGAAACTCGATTACTCATTCTTCTATTGTTGTTTTTGATGATATCAGAAAGAACAATAAAAAAAACCTGAAATATTAAATTTTAAGTTGGGAATTTGTTTGTGAACGATAGCAACTGTCAGGAAAGCTTTTAAGTGTGTGCTTTTCTTATATTATCAATATTTTTAAAGCATACATATTTTTATAGAAATAAATATCTAAAATTTGAGGAGATTTACACATACATGTATGCATGTGAATATCTGTATATCGTACAGTTGTCATTTGCATATTTGTCAGGATCTCGTACGTATTATTTACATCCATAAAATACTTTGTCTCGTCCAGATTTTTTGTGTACTACATAGAATTTAAAAACATTCCCTCCCCCTCCAAAGTCCCCCCACCCATCCCCCATTTAAATCCGTGTCTAATTAGCTTTTCGGCATTGCTTTTCATCCACAGGATTCCTATAGGCGTACGGCGAGAGATACGGAGAACGGCAATATCCGATTTGAGAGGAATCTATATAAACTAGAAACTATCTAAACCTGAATAAGCGCACGCAGTCCACGCAGAGAAACAAGGAAGAGAAGCAAAAGAGACTTAGGACAGGACAAAGCAACCGAAAGGAAGCCCCAATAATTTACAGCAGCAGCTCTACATATATATCCACTTATTTGTGTGTGTGTCCCTCTTCTGTGTGCGTGTGTCTCTGTGTGTGTATTCGAAATTTCTGTTTTGTTTCGCGTGTGTAGTGTTGAGTAACACAGAAAGAACCAGTTGAGAATCAACAGAAGCACCGTAAACGTAACAGAGCTTACGAAGAAAAATATAACCAATTGGAAAGCATCACGAAAGTCTAGTTAGAAACACGTGAAGCTTTAAAGAAGGAGATCAATTTTTCGCTCCCGAATCGATAAAAAAAAGTTATCACCATTCCACTAACAGAGTACGACGCCGCTCCCCTTTTGCACACTTACGACGATAGTCCGCAACGTTGGACTAACGGTACAAGCAACGGGCATCAGGAAGGCGTCATCATAGATCAGTTTCGGTGCGTAAAAGCGATCACCATTGAGGGAGGCACCAGTACCGGTGACACGACGAGCATCGGCGGCGGCGTCAACGATTTGCGACTGGTAATAACGGCCCAACAAAACGATATCATCGAGCGCAATTACGACCAATTGACCAATCGAGGCGGTGGAGGAGGCGGCGGCGCCGTTTTAGGCGTCACCAGCAGTAGCGGCAGCGTCAGCGGCAGTGGAGGTCAAACACCCCCGACACCACAAACGTCAACGACAACGGCGTCGATTGGACAAAAAACTTTGCTCAATACCAGTCCCAATCTACTACCGATAACAACTGCAACCGATACCTTTAACAATCTCAAGAATTTGGTTAAAATCGACAAGGGCTCAACACCGGCTTCATCCAATCATACCGGCAACTATCGTGCCAATAAATCTGGTGGTGGTCCCGATTCCTTATTGGGTGGCGGACGTAACGGTAACCGTTCAAGCGGTTCAGTTGGAGGTGCGTCATCTGTAGGCGTTGGTGCAGGAGTAGGTTCTGTTGGTGGCCCAAGCGGACACTATTCCAGTGGCTATAATAAAAATTCCGTCAAAATTCGTCAACACGATTCGGAGCTAAGCCCAAGACCTCGGCGATCTTATCAAAACGATTCGTCGTCGTCGCGTTACTATAACAAAAATAGTGACATTTTGGGTACTGGCAGCAACAACAATAATAATAACAACATTGGTGGCAATCAGCAGTCGCTAGCTGATAGCTCCTATAACGGTAGTGGTCTTGGAGTCCATCGTGGTAGTCGCAACAACTATCACACGAGCTCCGATGGCGGGATCTATAATAACCGTAATCTAAACTCGGGCAGCAACTATCGCTCCCATCACAACAGCAGTAACAGTAACAACGGTGGCAGCTCACGCTACGATTCGGTCAATGGCAATGGCAACAACAGCAGCAGCGATCGCCAACAACAACAGCAACGTCACTACGGCAACAACGGTAGCAACAGCAGCAGCACCACCAATTCGTCATCTTCTGGAGGAGGTAGCAACAATAAATCAAACTACGCATCGCAACGTTCCGGGAATGATGGCAACAATGGTCATAGCTTGAGTGGTCGCTATCGCGACGATTATACCAGCAATAGGGACAATTATAGGGACAGAGATAGCTACGCAGAGGATTCGCCAGCACATCAGCGATACGGTCACAGCAATACTAACAGAGACAGCAACAACGGTGGCAGCCTAGAACGCAACGGTCACACTGGCGGCGGTGGTCCCGGCGGAGGAGGCGGCGGTGGAGGTGGTCGCTATAATTCAAGAAGCAACAACGATTCGATTTCACTCTCATCTAGAAACTCCGATGAGCGCTACGAGCGTGGCCAGAGCTTGAGGCACAATAGCCAGTTGGCGTCCACAAATGTTTCACTGAATCAGCAGCAATCACAACTACAACAGCAACAACAACAACAACATCAGCAGCAGCAGCAACAAGTTGCAGTTAAATCGATTACGCCACCACCAGTGTCAGGAGGACCAGGATCGGGTTCAGGATCTGGATCTGGAGCACAGCAACCAATAACGGGACGCTGGATACCACCATCATTGCGTCCACAGCATGGACTCACACAGAGCGAGAAGAATGATGCAGTTTTCCGACGTGTTCGTGGCATTCTAAACAAATTGACACCCGAAAAATTCCAAGAGCTAAGCGATGAATTGCTAAAACTTGATCTTAACTCAATTGTAATACTTAATGGAGTGATTCTTCTAATATTCGATAAAGCCTTGGACGAGCCAAAGTACTCGTCTATGTATGCACAGCTGTGCAAGCGTCTCTCCGAGGAAGCGCCATCATTTGAAAAGGAACCAAACAATTCGTGCACATTTCTACGTTTGCTCATTGCCGTTTGCCGTGATAAGTTCAATAACCGTTTAAAGCGGGACGAGACGAACGATAATCGACCGCCGCCAGAGAATGAGGCCGACGAGGAGGAGCGTCGCCATTTGGCGAAACAGCGAATGCTGGGCAATGTCAAGTTCATTGGTGAGCTTAATAAATTGGATATGTTGTCCAAGAATGTATTGCATGCGTGTATTATGGAGCTATTGGATAAGAAGAAGAAACGTACGGCCGGTGCGCAGGAAATGTGCGAGGACATGGAATGCCTGGCTCAATTGCTCAAGACTTGCGGCAAGAATTTGGATTCAGAACAGGGCAAAGAGCTGATGAACCAGTACTTTGAGACGTTGGAACGTCGTTCAAAGTCAACTGAATATCCACCAAGGATACGCTTCATGCTAAAGGATGTCATCGAGCTCCGTCTGAATCACTGGATACCCCGCAAAGTAGGCGGCACCTCCGAGGGACCCGTCCCCATAAAGCAAATACGCTCGGACGATGACTCAATCATACGCACTCCATTCGCCAATCGCAATCGCGATATGCGTAACAATGATCGTGATGGCGATAGCTGGATGAATCGCTTCCATCTTAATCTACAAACCGGCGGCTACAATGACATGTTTAGCGGCCTTAGTGTCACCGGCTCATCGCCGATAGTATCACCGTAAGTACTGCCCAAATCAAAGCAACTTGAGTGTTTATAATTAATAATTCTTTCCGTTTCTAGATTTGCTACTAGCAACAACAATCGCGATCGTGATCGTGATCGCGACAATCGCCAGTATAATAACCGTGATCGCAATCGTGATCAGGGCAACAACGGTGGCGGCAGTGGAGGCAGTGGCAACTACAGCAACCGCTACAACAAGCACAACAACCAGAATGGTGGTGGCAACATCGGTGGCGGTAGCGGTAGTGTTGGTGGCGTTGGAGGTGGCAACAATCGTGATGATTCACGTGGTGGCGGTGGCGGTTCGCATAGGAACAATGATCGCAACAATGATGGGCAGTACGGCGGAAATCAGCTGCTCTTGGGCAGTAAAGAGTTGGCGCCGCGTTTTAAGCGCAATTTGATGACGACCAATCAGGATTCGGTCGAGAATTTACAAATGCGACCGGCGGCCAACTCGTTGCTGTTCCGAGCAGCAAACCAGAATCAAAAATTCCCGGCCACACTGCCCATATCGACACCGCCCAGTGGCAATTTATCGAATCAACAAAATCAGCTGCAGCAGCAGCAGACATCGCAGTTATCGAACTCGCATTATCCACTCCTGGGCACACCAACATCACATCTGATGAGCAGCAATAACCCAGCACGTCCATCATCCACACCGTCTGCCGAGTACAGCCTTGAAAATCGTAATCTAACCAACGCTCAGCAGCAGGCCGAGAAGACCCTTAAATCGACTTCATCGTCGCCCAACTTCAGTGCAACCGGACAAGCTACGTCTGAGAACAATACTGAGCGTAAGAGCTCAATCAGTGAGGGCAAGGAGCAGCCTGGTAGCTCTAAGAATGGCGCCGTCGAGCGACCAACGACACCAGCTGGCTCCGGAACTGGTTCTGGCACTGGTTCTAGCAAGCAGCAGAAGAAGGACAAGGGACCCAGCAAGGAGGAATTAACCAAGAAGGCAAATTCCTATTTCAAAGAGAAATTCTACTATGATGAGCAAGCTGATGATGAAGATGAATTACCGGAGGTAATTGAAACCGAACCGACCGATGTTGAAGGTGATGAAGGCACCGCAGTGGAAACAGCAGCACCGACAAAGAAACCTGATCAATTTACCCAACTGGTTGATGGCTTCCTTGAGTTGAAATTGCCGGAGAAGGCATTGAAAGAGGTGTGCCTCAATTTGTTGATGGAAGTTCTAGACCGTGTGAACGATGTATACTTGGAACGTGTTGTGCGTTTCATGCAGGCATTGCGCAAGCAATCTAACATTAAGCCCAATGTCATTGTTGACATCTTCAAGCAGCTGGTCAACAAGATGAATGAGCGAGAAGCTCTTAATCCCAGGATTACGGCCCTAGTGGCATCTGTGCTGGCCAAGACGGTCTGTGAGCCGGCCTTAATTAAATTGAATGACATTGCCAACTATACGGACAATGGTCAGCATTATCCATTGTTTTTACTGGTGCTACAGCAACTCCACAAGACCATTGGCAAGGATGCACTCGAGGAGAAGTTCCGTGCTAGCAAAATTGATTTGACCAACAGTTTGCAGGAGGTTGATCGCACCAAGGAGCGTTTGGCTGAAATACTTGAAGATCGCCAATTGTCCTTCCTGTATCCATTGCTCAAGGTACAGGCTGAGATGCTTAAACAGCTGCAAAGCGATCCCAATCCAAATAATTTCTATAAATGGATCAAGTCCAATGTGGACAACAAGTACTATAAGGATCCGGGTTTCGTACAGGCCCTTATGACCGTTGTGGTTAAATACATCACCAAGGAGACGACTTTGGCCAGCAATATGGATTCCAAGGAGCATCCCGAGAAGTCTGTCACCCAAAAGGAGCAGGCAATGTTGGAAACCTACAGCCAAATGCTGCAGACTTTCCTCGGTCAAAACGAATTGCAATTGATGGCACTTTATGCCCTGCAAACTTTCTGCTACAATGAAAATTTCCCCAAGGGTAAGTAGTCCTAGGAATGTTTTTAATAGTGCTATATTAATTTTCTTTCATTCCATCTTAGGTATGCTCTGTCGTTGGTTTAAATATTTGTACGATTCGGAAATAATCGAGGAGGAAGCATTCGTTTTATGGAAGGAGGAGATTTCTGACAAATATCCAGGCAAGGGATCAGCACTGTTCCAAGTGAACGCCTGGTTGACTTGGCTGCAGGAAGCCGAATCTGAGGACGACGAGGATTAAATACCCAAAATGCATAACCACAATATATATGTATATCACTTCTATATTTATTCGCAATCTAACACAAAAGCAAACAACAACAAAAAAAACATTACAAAACGCTAAAAAAAAACAAAAACACAAAAAAAAAATACTAAACAAAAATAAGCTTCTTAAAAGAAAAACGAAAAAAAAAAATATTAAATCAACACATTAATACATTACAACAGATGAAAGTTGAAATCGCGGTTGCAAATGTTAGTCAAATTATAGTAGAAAAACCTACAAGTTAATCCAAATTATTTGATATTCATTCAAGTTCAAGCAACTATAATTAATCACAAATAAATAAAACGGCAGTAGACGCAAACGTAATCAAACAATATTATATGATATTTAACTCAATTAAATATGGAATAGCAATTGAAAAAACCAAACCTTCCTGATTATACACGAACTTCAGATGACAAGCGATCGAAACTATATGGAAATTAGTAAAAATGAATATAAAAATAAAAGTAAACAAACACACACATAATGTACGATCAATTTATATACATAAATTAATTAGTGAATTCCATGCGTAATAATTGAACCGGAACTGATCTTTAAATCGAAATATTCTGTTTTTTTTTAGAAATATCCTGTTTTTTGCTACTTGCACAGCCCACAAATTCATACGTATTTATTAAGTAGTTCAAATCAAGCTGATAACAAACAAATCATATATACTTATATAATTAACAAAAGGAAAACACCAAATCCATAATCTAACCATATATAAAAAGACTCAAATGCGAGCTAGCATCGAATTCGTAACAAATCGTAGCACTGAAAGTATTTTAACTCAAAAAAGATACAAAAAAAACAACAAAACGCCAACATCAAATATAGCCTTAATAAAATGAAAACAACACTGCGAACGGCGAAAAACTGTCTTTTCTTTGACTTGGCTGATGGGATTTTTAAACTCCAACTCAGTTTGGCGCCAAACACTAGTCGCTTAACAGCACTGTTAAGCCAGCTGTTTTGCAGCCCTGCGCTGCACTGAGCGTATTACAACACTGCATAAACAAAAACTGCATTTCATTGTAAATTTAAAGTAAAGCATTTATTTTGAATTTTAAAATATTTATACAAATGGAAGCCTGTGCGGTAGTACCACCTCAACAAGAGGCAGCCAAGGATGTGGCCAAAGCGGAAACAGCTGCTGTTCCAGCTGCCAACGGCTTCTCCTCACATGTGGCACATCTGGACACCGGCGTCGTTCAGTGCACGCTGCGCGTGCTCAAGATGAACGGCAG
The DNA here is from genome assembly GCA_035046005.1 of Drosophila acutilabella. Classification (NCBI taxonomy): domain Eukaryota; kingdom Metazoa; phylum Arthropoda; class Insecta; order Diptera; family Drosophilidae; genus Drosophila; species Drosophila acutilabella. Next base: position 3,502,816 of record JAWNOK010000024.1, on the reverse strand, counting down.
CACAATGCTGTTCCTGCACGGCAAGGAGACGAATCGCTTAGATGAATTAGCGGTGGCTATGCCGGCACGCCCTCCCAGCAAAGATGTGGTGGGCACCACATTTATGGGCGATCATGGCCAGAGTGAATCCCTGATCATGGCCAGAAAACTAAGCGCGCGCTACAACCGTCAGTTCTATGTGAGCATGAATCTCCAATTGGATAACATTACACGACCAGTCTTCGAGAAGACGCTGGTCAACCACATGAAGGAAAATCTGCACGAGTTTGTTTGAGGAGACTATGGACTGAGAGGAGCTGGAATAAGATGTGTGTCTGTGTATCTATAAATGTGATTAAAGCAACTCAATCGCTTAACTAAATGTGTTTGTCTTCCCATTTCCCCCAAATAGAAATATATATTTTATTTATATATCTACACCCGAAGATACATTCACGCCGTGTGGGTCAAACCTGGTTGGCGTGTTTATTTCGGTGCATGGGACCCCACTTGGACCACACTGCTTGGCTGAGCTCCACGAGCTCCAACGCTTCCAGCTCAGCTAGCAACGAGGACAGTTCGATATGCGCGATAGGCACAAACGTGCGCAATTATTATAGTTAGTTCGTGCGACTAAATGTTAGTCCAACTCATAAATCAACAACTTAACTCGCGTAAGTTTTGAACCAAATCACATAATTATTTGTTGGGATTGAGCTAAGTCCACGCCGCGAAATCCTCACGTGTTGTGCTCTCTTATCGCCCCGACAGGGTCAAAGTGGACATGACTCCAGTCCAAAAAACACAAAAGCCGTAAAAATGTTTTGATTGATTGCTGTGGTGCGCGCGTGTTTTGATTTTAATGTTCAATTGCAATTAGAATTGTGGATTGCATCAGTTTATGGACTAAATGGAACTTATAAGTCCTTTAAAAAGCAAAGAGTTCTAAGAAATACTGGACCTGAGTACTGTGCCTGAATACTGTGCCTTAATAAAGTCATTTGTTAACCCTACAGAAAGCTTATCGAGTTGGTATTAATCCAATCCGAAACATTGCTTGCAACAGTCATTTAAAAACAGTTAAAAGAAGTGTTGTGACTTCTAAAAAGTACTATTTGTTAACCCTTTAATGCCCTCTAACTTTATAGAAAGTTAAGAAAAATGTCTTTTTGTTGGCCTAATCGAGTTTGTACCTAATGTTCAATTGTAATCAGAAACATTGATTACATCAGCCCTTAAAAAAAGATAATGACTCCATAAATCTTTTAACCCTTGAAAGTTCTTTTACACTCTGCAGGAAATTCTATCTAATCGACTTTGAAATCATTGGAAAACTGTAATTAGAAACATGACTTGTGTTAATTTATCGACTACAATGACTTTAAGCATTAAGACTTATATAAAGTGTGTCTAGTAGCCACAAAAACTCATTTTAAGCTTTACAGGAAGTTTATATGTCTACTATTTATTGCCCCATAAACCCTGTGCTCTAAAAAAGAGTAGAGGGGTATATTAAGTTTATCAGTAGAGAAATGTGCGTAACAGCACATGATCAGCATCAACAGCCGGGACGCTATAGCAATGTCCGTCTGTCCGTCCGTATGAACACCTGATTCTTCTAAACTACAAGAGCTAGAGTCACCAAATTTGAAATAAAAGTCCGTCTATATGTCAGGCAGGCTAAGTTAATTTAAAATTTTTTCCACGTCCCCTACCGCCACCGCAAATAATAAATAATTATTTCCATAACACTACAACTACAAACTATCAAAGCTATTTTAACCAAATAAACACATTTTGTGTGTGGTAACAGTATAATTTATATAATATAGCTTCTATAGGACAAATCGGTCGAACATTGCATACTTGTATGGATAAATGCGTACTAGAAGGCGCACGGGGTCTTTAACAGTCGGCTCGCTCGATTGTAGCCTGCTTACTTATTGTTTTAGTCTTAGATCGAAAAAATATTTAGGCTTTTTGTGTAAGTTCATCCGCTAACCTTATATACCTATTTAAAGCTTTACAGGAAGTCTAAAATCGTTTCTTAAACATTTTTGGGCTATATGATAATGAATTTATTGGCCGGTTTTGATTACATAAGTTTCTTGGCTAAAACTTCAAAATCTTTTGAATTAATGATTTAACAAATAAAATGGTGATCTCAGGAAACTATGTCTCTTAACCCCATAAACCCCTTCGAAGCTCCACAGAAAGACCATAAATATTTCATTGTTACAATTTCTAACATTTTTCGGTCCTAATCGATTGTGTGAGCCCTAAAAATAGTCCGTCTAGACGAGATATTGTCAGCAGTATCAGCTAAACAAAAAAAAAAAACTGAAAGAGTTACCTGCATAAATGGCAGACAGAATTAACTGTTACTACTGGGCAAAAACTTGGGGAATGATATATGAAATTTCCGAATCATTACTCTGCTCAAATTTTGGACAGCGATAAGGTTCAAAAGTTTTGCAGTCTGGACGGAGGCACTAAAGCTGATGAACTGCATGCACAGCTCCGATGGGGGGTTGGGAGGGGAGTATAGTGATTGTGATACACAGGGATAGACGAGTACTATATATATACATCAATATATGCGTGCTTTGGACTTTGCACGTCTGTCAACAATAGATTGGAATATCAATGGAGCAATTAGCCATTGAAAACAAAGTTCGCTGCTATCAGTAAATCCCAGTGGGTTCCACTGTCTCCTAAGAGTTCCCTTACATGAGCTAATAGTCATTGCATCGTAAGCTGAGCCTTGATAAACTCGAATTTGTTACGATTTAAATGTCGATTTAGATCGCGATCTCGATTCCGTTCCGATTCCGAAACCCATTCCGAAAGTTTTCCCTCCCGAGGCTTATCACCTCAGGCAGCCAGACCGGCAGCCAGTCGAGCAGACCCCAATGTTATCAGCTAAGTTTATTTATTTATTATTTTTTTTTTTTGCTTTTTTCGAGTATGTTGTTAATTTGCTAGAAATATTGAACATCATTGTATGGCTGTGATACCGGTTTGCACCGGTTACTGTGTATAATCCGTATCTAGACCCGGTCTCAGGCATTTATGGCGCATTTGGATTGGGATTTCGTTTTGTATTTGTTTATGTACTATCATTTCTTCCATTTATTTATTTACTACTCAAAATATATTTAAATTTGCTGCAGCGCACGCGTTCACCTCCAAGAGATCTTAGTCTAATCTCGGTGGAGCAGCTCAGGGGGTGTGTGAGGAGATAGAGAGAGAGAGAGATGCAGATAGTAGGGTGTTGCCTGGGGACAATGGTACTGCTAAGCTCAATTTGATTTGAATGTGCGGTGGAAACCACCACAGCAGCTTATCAATCACAGCTCGCGCCATGCAAAGTTCAACTTAGCATAGAGATGAATCGGAAAAATCTGGTTTTATTTTTACTGTCGCACATGTCGGGCTGTAAATTTAGGTCAGGGCTAGGAATCAGTTACTAGAGGAAAAGAGAGTCCTTAAATATACCCATTAATTTAGCCTACCGGAAGTCATACCAACTTAGTAGTAAGTCTAAACTGTACCCAACCTTTTTATATAAATCTAAGGAATCAACGTTTTCAAAGTGACATTTCCTTTGTTATTGTGGGAATTTTTCCAATCGATCGATTTCGCTGTACTTTAACTGCCGGCATGATAGTCTGGACTCTAGACACTAGAGGGCGCTTCTCCAAGCAGTCGCTTATCAGTGCGTTAATCTCTAAATAAATCATGTTGTTTGATCTCTTGAAATTTTGTGCGCACTTTGATTACAAACTGCACCTGTTGTAAGCCCGCAATCAGCTTACATGGTCTTGAGGCGCCTCTATCGCTATCAAAGGCGTTGATGTCATGCTATTTCCGAGTAGCTGAGGCTAAAATGCAGGTGCCCAGCACCCCCAGGGGATATAATAGCACCCATTTAAGTGGTATGCATCATGTATGTGCGTGTGTGTGCATGTGATTCACTTCCTATTGATATGGTTACCACAGACTGGTAACGTGTATAGCTGATAAGTTGGGCAAGAAATACCTACAGTCCCCCGTACCTACCTCACCGCCTCCATACACCCCTAACCGTTTTGCCCGACTGGCCTTCGCATCAAAGTCGAAATGTAAACAGAGACGAAGACGTACTCAGTTGCTCCCATTGATAAGCTGGCAATACATTCGTTATTTGGGGTCCAAAGAAATTTCAGCGTCATCGTCACCAACTGAGTTGCAAAACCGTTTTTTTTTTTTGCTGAATTTCGGTCGGTTGAGATATGAAAGACATGTGGCTGTAGTGTTGACTTAACAGCACTTTATCAGAGGCAGAGGGAGCGAGAGAGTGATAGAGAGAGAGGCACAATACGGTCACAGCTGGAGGGGAATTCACTGCGACGTCTCAGCTCTCACCTCTGCACGCCCTGCGCTGCCCCGCCCTGCCCTACCTAAGGCCGAGTCTACGGGTACGAAGTGCAGTCCACATTGAAACGAACTAAACCGAACCGACTCGACTCGACTGTAGCGATAGCGAGTGGACCCCCCGTAAGAGCTGTTGACTCGACGTGCTCCATGGCTGATCATTGGCCGTACTCATGCTAGACCGATTTTCCACTTGTGCGTTGCGCTGATAACCGTTTTTCCTCCCTTCCTGCCTATGCTCACGTACTTGGTGTGTGCTACACCCGCCTCTTTTCCCCTACCCACCTCCCCTTGCACCTTTTTTATTACGAATTTCGGCACTAACTCGGTACACATCCACCCCAACCTACCATCATCCAACTCCTTCCCTTCTCTCCACCTCAACACTCTATCCCCCCTCTGAGGCCTGTCTGGCTGCGCAGCCTTCGCTGCTGATAAGCGTGCGGCGCAGTCTAGCGTTATCGCGAATAAACTTTTTGAATATTACACGAATGTCTGCATGCGAGCGATTCATTCGTTTGGCAATCGCAAACGCGAAAGCAACACTACAAAAAGAAAGAAAACAGAAAAAAAGAAAACAGTAAATAATTATGGATATATTGGTAGTACAAAAGCCTGTCTTCTGCCCCAGCAGCGACTACTACTTTACGCCGTACAGCACGCCGCCGTACAGCACACAGGCCGCACATCCTGGCGCCACCGGAGGCTGGTTGGGCGAGCAGATGCAGTACCTGAGATTTCCGACACCGCCCATAACACCGCCGCGGATTGTGCTACCAGTTCCGGTTCCGGTTTCAGTTCCAGCGCCGATTTCAGCTCCTACGGACTTTAGTCCTCGCACACAGTCTGTTATTATGAAGTGCATCAAGAGCTCTAGTTCCGGCTCTGGTTCCGGTTCTGGCTCACGTTCGCCCACGGAATCGTGCAGCGATCAGAGCAGCGGAAGCGAGTGTGACTTTATCTGCAATTGGCAAGATTGCGGAAGGTGAGTCTCACACTTTTTTGTTACTTGTACAACATTTACTCATGTTTTGCTTCTCTCTCTCTCTTTCCCCTTCCGCAGAGTCTTTGAGTCTTTGGAGGTGCTGGCACAACACGTCACGTTACGTCACGCGATTGCCTCATTGGTAGACGGGCTCTACTACTGCCGCTGGGGCGGATGCCAGCGCAGTGAGCGCGGCTTCAATGCTCGGTACAAGATGCTCGTCCATGTGAGGACCCACACCAAGGAGAAGCCTCACTGCTGTCATCTCTGCGAAAAGTCCTTTTCGCGTGCGGAAAATCTCAAGATTCACATACGCTCACATTCGGGCGAGAAACCCTACAAGTGCCACTACGAGGGTTGCCAGAAGGCTTACTCTAACTCCTCGGATCGCTTCAAGCACACACGCACACACTCCATGGAGAAGCCGTACATGTGCAAGGTTGCTGGCTGTCAGAAGCGTTACACGGATCCTTCGTCCTTGCGCAAGCACGTGAAGACCTTTAAGCATAGCATTCAATTGATCGCCAGTCAGAGTGCCACCTGTCTACTCGATGCCAACGAGCACTCAAGCGCTTACTCCTGCCTGCCTCTGACCGCCCCCGTTGCCACGCCTCTGACCACAGAGGCGCCTGCCAGTCCACACTGCTACGACAGCGGCGATAACGTGCCCAGCGATTATTCGCTGAGAGCCAAGCATCATCAGGACAGCGTCTTCAACTCCTCCGATTACTGGTCGTATTCTAGGGAGCACGGCTATCGTTATCTGCAGAGCGAGAACTTCTCGATGGATTTGGACACGCCCACGCCGCTTGATCTGCGCATGCACAGAAGCTGAATCTAAGTAATGCTGCTGTCGTGGCGTTTCTCTCTAGTCAACATGCTAACACTAGCTCTTGTCATTAATGTTAGGTAATCATTTAGTTTTCAATTAAGACTGTCTTATGTAATATAACATGAATCGCAAATCAAATACAAACTAGTGAATGAAATTAAATTTGAAGTTTTTTCTTTGAAACGATGTAAACAATTTAATATGTATCAAGAAATGACTCCATTAAGTGTTTCTTAAGTTTCCTTTCCCCAAAGTGTGTTCGGTTTCAATTTTTTAAATTTGGCGCCAACGACTTGAAGTCTACTGATATTCAGTGTTGTAAGAGCGCTTAATAGCACTGCGCTGTCATCGACTATCGATATTAAGAACAGATTGCTCTTACTAAAATGTTGCATACTTTTGCGCGGCATACACAAATACCTAATGCATACTGCTAGTAAAATTCATTGCCTACTTTCAGGCGACGATGTAAATAATTATATATAAATTGCTTGAATGCAGACAGCGTCCACACTCTGACGTTTTTATTTAAACAATCAATCACAAATAACAAACAAAATACGAATCGCGGTTCCATTGTTACATTCCTTTATTACATTACGTGCTAATTGAAGTTCAATACCAGTCAAAATTTGCATATAGAGACAGGCTTTCATTCATTTAACTCAGTTTCATTGAAAAGCAAAAGTTCTTTGCGTCATCGCGCCGTGCAACACCTTATGCGGGTGCAACAAGCAGACAAAAATGAACTCCATTAAAAAGCGAATATGTTACAAGGTAATTCGCGCACGCGTGCTTAGCCACCCGCAGGTAATAAAGGTAATTTTTGTAAAGATATTAACTGCTCGGTTTCACTGCTGATAAGAAGTCCACGCGTTGCCCCCATACCCGCCAATAGCTCCACCAGAGGCACCTGCTCGCATGCCACACTTGTAATACCCAGTAAGGTGTTTTTATTTCGGTGCTGCACTCTGCGAAATGCGTCGTATATTTTTTGCCAAGAACCGAGCTAAAAACGAATTACTCATGCGTTTTCCACGAATGGCACAAGTTGAAGATTAGTACATTTCCACCGCCGACTTGATGCTCCTCGGCTCAGTCTGAAACGACAACAGCAAGCGACAACATCAGCAGAAATGCAGTTTAAACTTATGTGCCTGTCTTTGCTTTGGAGTCAAGTGCTGACTCAGGATATTCGACCAGAGTTTCCCGAGGATTTTCCTAAGGCCACAACAGAAGCAGCGCCAACAACAACAACAGAAGCAACAACAACCACACAGTTGCCCACAACAACAATAGCAACCACAACTACTGAAGCTGTCACAGAGTTAGCTGTAGATACAACAGCAACAGCTGCTGCCACTACAACAACAACAGCTGCTACCACAAAGCATCCTGCAACAACAACACGCCGTACACCAGTAACTACGAGACGTCCTGTAGCCACAACCCATCGCACACCCCCAACAAGGCCAACAAAATTGCCTCCCTTTACCACATGGCAGCCCTACTACCCCACCTATGCCGCTCCCACCAGACCACCGCACTTTACGCCCGCTTATCACTGGCTCTGGGATTTGCAGGAGAGCGACGAGCAGCGCTGTTATCTCCGGGATCAAGTGGAGCGTGGACGAGCTCGTTGGAGTTGTGGCTGTAAGTAGCACACTTGAAACAAATTAGCATATTTATTTCTATTAATAACAATTGTTTTCCCTTTCTTACAGTTACAAGTTCAACGGCGATAACGAATTGTTATCGCTGCTGTTATTATGGAAATAGCCGATTCGCAGGTTGCAGTAAACTGCACAGTGGACGCTGTAATTCCGTTAGCAGCAATTGGCATTTGTAATAATACTCAAATGGGTATTACCAACTGATAACGAGGGGAACAGCTTACAATTAGTGTTGGGAGAGTGTTTTTGTCAGACTTTTTTAGAGACAAGAAATTCAAGATCTTGAAAAACTGAACGAGTGTAAATTCTAAAAAATATTAAGCCATAATCGATTTGTTTGCTTAATTAATTCTATACATTTTTTAAATATTTCTTAGCCCTTATTTTTCCAAGTTTCCCTTGCTTGACAGCTCATTAAATCCCATAAAATTCAAATTTTCAACTGATTTATTTATATAAGTTAAAAACGCTTTTCACAAACAATTCAATGCCACTCAAATCCTAGTCCAGATTGTACATATTGCCCAGATTGAGGAAACAATCCTTGAGATGCTGCTGGCACTCGCAGAAATCGGGGAAGGGAGGAGCCAACACCTCGTACATGATACGCAGTAAGTCGACAAATTTATTTAGGGCTTTCGAGTAGTCGCCGGTGTCATAAAGCCGCTTCGCCGTACGTGTCATCATCTCCGTATCCTGCATGACCTTGAGGCCCTTTAGAATGTTGGTCAACTCGCCGCAGGTGACGCATTTGATCATAAAGTCATTGCAGGTGGGCGGTACTTCAATGATCGCCGAGCAGTTGTTGGGTGCTTCACAGCGGAAGCGTATGACGTCCCGAGGCAGCTGATCGAAGAGCGGCCAGTTATCCAAGCAGGCATCACAATTGCATTCAAACCAATAGAGATCCTTCAGCTTGGCCTGACGATCCTCCCGCTTGTCCTGCGTATAGATTGGACCGTAGTTCTCATTGATGGGCAGACCCGCCTCAATGGGTCGCACGCTGTTGATGTGAATGGTCGTGCCACGAAAGTACCTCACCACACCGGGATCACAGGAGTGATTGAAGAGCGCCAGTGTGGGATAAATGGCACCACCAATAAAGATGGACTTCTCCCGTCCCTCGGCACGGAACTTGTGCAGCTCGGCCACCTCGTGGGTGTTGAACTGAATGAACTGCAGACTGCGCAGCAGCAATGAGCTAATCACTCTCACCTGATCCTCCTGTGGTTCGCTACCAAAGTAACCCGCCGACTGCAGGCAGCGGGTCAGAAAACGTGCCATCAACACGTACTGGAAGAAGTTCGCGGGCGGACGCTCCTTCTGATGCCGCTCCAGATGTGCCACACGACGGAAGTCATCCTTGGGCAGGCTACAAATCAGCAGAAATAGTTATAATTCTCAGACCAGCTCGAGACTCACCTTAATAGCTGCTCCAGAGACAGCTGCTCATCGAGAGTGGGCTTCAATTGCAGATAATAGTCCAACGGTTTGCTGGCAATGATTCGCAGTGCCATGTGATTGTTGATGGAGGCACCGGAGCGCCAAATGACCGGCAATATGCCACATTCATATTTGTGGTACTTGCTTGCAGCACGCTGCTGGCACTGCTCCGAGCAGTAGACGACGTCGGAACAACCAGGGCAGGCAACCGGCACGACAGTACTGTAATCAAATATCAAATAATTAATGTCATTCTACCTAACAGCATATGAAAAGGGCTGAGCTGCTGTTAAAAACTCACTGTTAATTAGCATTTACAGTACATGCCTTTAGCTTATGCACAACAGTGTTGGATCAACCAGCTACTGTTTACTTAATAGAATATTTATAGTGCTAAGCTGCTGTTAGTTGTCCACTGCTAATTAGCATTTACATTACATGCCTTTAGCTCACGCACAGATTGTTTACAGTGCTACGCTGCTGTTAACGCTACCTAACATAACATACCCCTAGCTTATACTACTTTTAAGAATATCTGGCTTACACTGTTGTTATTCTTAGCATAAACATTACACCCACCGCACAAAGCAATACTCGCAATGGGTCTGCGCGAATTTCTCGAGCAGCACAGCGACATAGGGACGCTCGACCAGCAGCTCCTGGCCCACCTGGACGTCAGCAGAGGCACGTGCGAAACGTCCTTCCTGCGCGTTCTGATCGATGCGCACCAACGAACTGACAAACTCCTTTTCATCGGGCAGAGTTTGTGCCTGATCCAGGTGCAAGGCATTAGCATCCTTGAGTTTCTGCTGCTTGGCTCCTTGTTTGGCCGTACGTGGATCGTGCTCCAGCATTTTGATCATGGTCATGGCATCCAAATGCAGCTTTGAACGCCGGTCTGCCGGCAGTGTAGAATCATCCGTGGCCATAATGCACTTTCTGCAAAAGGAATTAAAGTTATGTAAAGATTTTTATGGATTGGGGCTTGTTACCCACTTGAAGGCACTGATCGTGTGAGGATAATCTTTAAGGGCCATGTAGCAACGAGCCTGTCGCTCGTACAGCTTGTAGACGAGATCCTTGGGATAGTCCAGCTCGAGGGCACGACGAATATCCACCAGGCACTCGCTGTGCTTCTGCATGTGCGCCAGCGTCGCTGAGCGATTCGCCAGCGCAATGGAACGCTCCAGAGCTACAAGACAGCAGATGGTGGGATGGGACATAAATATTTATAAAATAGTCACTCACTTTTGTCACTAGGCAGTGCTACATAGCAGCGGCTGTAGAGCAGCATGGCCTCCAGCCATTTCTTCTGCTTGAAAGCAGCCGTAGCACGTTCCTTGAGCTCTGCAGCGACTGTTGCGCACTTTCCCTTGAATTCGCGTTGCACTTGCAGCCCCGCATCCCCGGAGCGCACCCAGTTCAGCTGATCCACATATGCCACGCGCTCGTCGTCGTTGCCACATCCGGCTAATTTGGCAATGTCCGACTCGCAATTAGCACCGCCCGCTTCTCTGAGTTTCAGATAGTACTCGGCAAAGAAGCCCTTCTGCTGGCTAAGTGGCATTTTCATGATGTTAACTCAATTTATTTAGATTTTTTAGACACTTTTACACATATATTTAAAATTATGCAAGTAGTGAAAAATTGAGTTCTTTCGTCTACGATTACTGCAGCCGCACTAAACCATCGAATATATAGTGGCAACGTGTGGTATCCAGACAACTTTTGGGTCTTTTATTTATAGATCGGAAAAGCATGCTACTCAGAGCATTAGAGCATCTGAGCATCAAACGCCTGAGAGATCGGGAGAGCAAGAATTACAATAAGAAAGACGCTGCATTTGTTTACAAACAACTTTTCCAACTGCGCTCTCTCTTTCTCTCTCTCTCTTTGCGTTTCAAACATCGCAGAGTATCACCTGCACACCCCTTTAGCGTGTACATTTAAACAGTTGTTCGCAGAACATTTGAACATGAAAACACCGTTAACTTAATTATGAAATGTGCTAATTTTAGCTTATAAATAAATGTCAATAATCAAGTTAGGCTCACTCTTTAAATCATAACAGTTATTTGGCAGACAGGGCCCATTCGCCTCTTTAGCTCAGTGGTAGAGCACTGGTCTTGTAAACCAGGGGTCGTGAGTTCAATCCTCACAGGAGGCAGATCTTCAGAATCTCGCAACAATATCAACAAGTCGTGGGATTCCTTTTTGAAACAATTTTATTATTACTTGTTTTAATTTTTAAGAATTCAATTTCCAAACAAAAATACTGGAAGTTCCCAGAGTTTATAGCCAATGCGTCACAGCATGGTGATTACATTTCATTGGTAAATGCGGTACTGATAACAAGTTGACATGTTGTTATTTTACAAATACAATCAAATTAATTAATAATAGTTGAATAACTTTGTTGTCTAGAATTGTACAATTGCTAATTAATAAGCAAGCACAGCTAAAAAGCAAATAATTTCTCGTGTAAGCTGATGAGATCGTTTGCATAATTGTGCAAAATAATAGCAAAACTTATGAGTAATCTATTGGCTTCCACAACAGCAGTTTTACAAATATGTTTTCTATACGACATTGCTATAATTCATCAAATAAAGTAAGCAGTAAAGTTGATTACAGTATTCCGCAAACTTTAAAAATACAAAAATGTATGAAATGTTAAATTGCCTCCTGTGAGGATTGAACTCACGACCCCTGGTTTACAAGACCAGTGCTCTGCCACTGAGCTAAAGAGGCCTGAGCAACGCGCCTCGCTAAGACTGCTGATAAACTCACCGAAGTGTTGTTCCATGACGTATTCTCACTGTTCGGGGGCTGTTTAAACAGTTGGCAACGCGCCGAGAACGCTGCTCAATTAGGAAGTGAGCCAGAGCCAATACAAATACAATATGTGTTAATGCTATCTGCGATTAATAACTGATATTATCTAACATCGGCACTTGCCTTGAAAATGGCTTGAACAGCTGCCAAGGTTGTCGCTTCAGCTACTTAAATTTGTTTTCGTTGACTGATGAAGACAAGTTGGGCTCAAGAAATGTTCCAAATGTCTAGGTTTTTACATACCTACTGGTGGCAATTTGTTATGCTAATTGTAAGCAAAATACTTGGCTCTAGCTGAGTGGTTACAACTGTGGCGTGGGAAGAAAAGAAATTGCTTGCAATGGATTCATTTGTGTCATTGAAGTTGCAGTTGTGTGCATAAATTTGCAGATTGCCGCGATAAGTTTTAAGAGCGAAACTCTCGCAAGATACTTTGAGATATCAGACATTTCTTTTTACAAATTAGCTGAGATTTACTTGGCTGCAGCAGATTAGACAAATACAAATATTTGTAGTGCAACTATTATTATAGCTAATTTTTGGGTAGAAACTAAAGCTGTTAAAATCTTTCCAGCACAACTGTACCATAAGCTAAAGGTATACATTTCCAGGAGTAATGCATGTAATGCAGGTATTATTGTATTATTGTGCATTAGGCGCATATCAAATTACCCAGCGAGAGCCCTTTCGTAGTCCTATTCACGTTGAGAGCGTTATGCAAATTTGCATGTCGCATAAAGGAGAAATGCGTAAATTACAGTGTCAACATTACAACGCCCACTTTCCCTACAGTTTTCATATACTTTTCTTTTTTTTTTGGGCACTTTGGGGTGGCGTACCGCTGTGAAAATGCATTATGCACAAACGATACGCGAAACCGAAACCGAATACTCACCTCAAGCGGGCTAAACCTAAGACTGCACCCGGGGCGCAAACGATTTCTATATGTTAATTTCTGTGTAAGCTGTTGAATAATCGCGCTGCTATTGACTTTGGGCATGTAACCCTTTATCGTGTAGTGTTGGAAAACACTTGTGGGGTGCTGGGTGCAGAAAAAAGGGTTGCTGTTTTGCTGTCAGTGCAAATAACTGGACAACATGTCATCAATCAAAACGAGGGCTGACTGAATAAGCGACTAACTGAAAGACTGAATGACTGACTGTCTGACTGTCTGAGTGCTTGGCTTGTAAACGATGCTTACAACAAATAAATCCGACAGCTGCCACTTGCAGTACAGTTGGCCACTCAAAGGATGCGCCCTATGATTTGTGTTACATGTTACATGTAATCAGTAATCACTGTTGCAACTCTCAATAAAATTGCTGCTGCTTTCACTGCTGTCAATGGCTATAAACCGATCTCTTTATGAGCTGTCATTCAGGCGCAAAATATTTATCACTCTGCCGTGGCAGTGGCAGCATCACAATTGTCATTCTCAGGTAGTGCCACCCCTAATTGTGTTGCATTGTGAGCAGTAGACAAGGTAGACAAGGACTCTGCTGCTGATGCTGATCCCGATGCCGATTCTGATCCCAGTCATTCCCTGACCCTGCTCGGACGCTTGTTTTGTATGCAAATTCATGTGGAATAAATGGTTGGCAGCACTGCTACACAGAGCCCTGCTATAACCATTAATTTGTGCACTCAAGAGCCCACAGTTAATTACAGTTTTACATTTTTTTTCACTTCGCTTCTAAACCTTTTGATTCTCTGCTGTGCACAAAAAATTCAGTAAACTTCCGTTGCAATTTTAACAAAACAAATAAAAATTGCAAACTATTTTTTTGTGTTGTTATTGTGCAATACGCAGCAAACTTCCGGTATTCTCGGTGCAGTGCCTGTTGCGTTCAAAAGTGCACTCCATTGTTGCAACTGACGGTTGCAACAACTCATGTCAACTCGAAGCGCACTCGAACTCAGTTCACGGCATTCACAGTGAACAATAACAAAATCCGGACAATGCCCGAGACGTAGAGACACAAAGCAGGCAACGGACAAAGCAATTAATGGCCATAAACGTAATTAAACTTGGCTTTTCTATAAGCCCAGTTTACTAGTTACTTTTTGTTTCCTGCCAAACTAAATTCGTACGCGTAATTGAAACATATTTCAACATTTGCTAATGGCCACGTTTTGTGGGTGGCTCTTGGCATTAAAGCCAAAAATAATTTATAACAATTTGCATTGCCATTGTGTCCAAAGAGAAGTCTTACAAAACTCGAGTCAAAATCAACTCTTGACCATTTTAGAGCTTTATGACTTTTGTGCATATTTGTAACATGCTTTTGTCATCTCGGCTTAAATGTGTTTTTAAGCGGCTAAAACGAGTTTTGAATGAAGATTTTCCCCCCGCTCTTTCCTGCGATGCAAATTTAATTGCTGCTCTTAATTAATTTTAAACCAATCACGAGTTTGCCCAAGTTGAGCGCAGTGTTGACAGCATTTTCCTCAGCTGACATTGAAAAAGGCCCAAATGCGACACAATCTCCAGTTGGATTGATTGATTTTTTGTCAATAAACGATTAGGAGAAATCTTTATTTATTTTATGGCTTAGCCCTGAGTTGAAAACCGGCTTAGAATTTAAGTATCAACAACTTAACAGCAAATTAATCAATATAAGCCTGGTATTGTTATGAGTTGTAACTTATTTGTATTTTATCAGCTGTTTAAAAATAAATATGAGCATAAATTTGTTTCGAAATCTCAACTAGACATTCAATTATTTAATTTACAATTTTCTCACAGTTTGTTACAATCGATTGCTACTGTAAAATTTGAAATCATTCAGAGTTTGCTGACTGGCGCCACATGTGTTCCGTTTAGAGTTCACAAACCCACTCGACGGGGCATAAAAAATAGGGATTTGGGGGGAATCGTTATCGCCTCGAGCGCTTAAGGAAGCCCTAATTGAATTTTCATTAACGCAATGCTTCAAAACTCTTTTTGGGAACACAATCAATTCAAATTAATTAAGTGCGCCAGAAAAACAAATAAACCGATGCTGTAGAAAAAATGAGTGAAAAAACTGCATGTTTTTCAAAAGGCAACAAACAATGGAAAGTGCTCTCGGCTGCAGCACAAACGGTTTTCAAGTGGAAAACAAAAGCTAATGCCACCAGACGGGCGAGTTTTCCCCTGGCCGTGAGGGGGTTGAAAATACGATTCGAGTGGCGGCGTCGGCGGCGGCGTCAGCGACAGCTGCATGAAAATGGGAAATTGGAAAATTACAAGAGTGGCGCGTGCGTAGCAGTACACGGCGCAGGCGCATCTCCCAGATTTAACAGCTAATACAGTTACAACCTGAGATCAGAGCACTGAGCTCTGGTACATGAGATTGATGACACGCATCGTTCTGACAGCTCGTGACGAATTGTCGACTGACACGCACATGTCCTTTTTTTAGGATAATGATGAAATGCCGTTCGCTGCCTGTCAGCGCGCATTAAATCCCATTTTTTTTGCTATACTGGCAATTTTACACTAAATCAGCCAATTTTTCACCCAAATTCTGAGCTCTTTTCGGGGTCGTTTGTCACGAAGGAAACAATTGGGAAAATAATCCGCTAAATGCAGCTAATAAAGCTGTGATGTGATTTAAAATCGTTTTGCGGTTTTATTTTAATGCGATTTATTTATTGCTTTAAAAAAGTAAAATGAATTAAATGATTTTCTTTTAATCCGTTTTTAAGGGGCAGTAAATTTACTTTGAGTTTTGGTTTGACAAAATTTAAGACTAACAAAACTAGTAAACATTTTAAATATTTTTTTTCAGTCTTTTTCATTGGGAGTGTCCCGAATGTTCTGCTCTGTGTTCTTTTGGAACATATGTAGGTTATTAGGATAAAACCTTATGTTCACTGGTTTTGATAAAAGTGTCTGCTGAGTTGTTGTTGTTGTTGTTGTTGCTGTTAACGCCTTGGAAGGTGTCCAACAGCTGTTAAATTTCCCATAACTCTAACGGCGCACAGCACGCGCCAGTTGTTTGTCTCGCTTAATTGCAATTACCTTTTATTTTAAATTTGGCCCAGGGGCAAGGTAAGGCTAAGGCAAGGGTCTGCTGATCCTGCTGTGTGCCTTCTGTACGCCGTGTTGCCACAATGTGTGCATCACATGTGTGTGTGTATGTGTGTGTGCAGAAGCTGTGATCAATTGATTTCAAAGGAGTCTCAAATGAAAGATGAATTGCTGAAGCGCTTAGATCGTTGATCCATTTAACACGCACTGTTGCCTCGAAACTGAAAACTCACAACTCAAATCGAACTGTAATTCACACACACACACACACACTGGTACACACACTCACGCACAGTCGCAAGTGCAAACTGTGGTAATCAAAATGATGATGTGAAAATATTTGTTCATTGGCCATGTCGTTTTCATTTTGAGCCCAACTAATGGATTCATCTCCACCTCTCGATTCATCTTTATATTGCATGTATTTCCACGTCTACTCCGTCTCCATTTCAGCTGGTTTCACTTACAACAGGTGAGCCTGCCGAAACTAAATTTCTTCTGGCCCTAATTGTCATGGGCCACTGAAGCGCACAGTCCAAAAGGCACATCGACAACACGTTCGGGTTGAGCTCAGTCCATGATGATAATAATGATGATGATGTTTATAAAGATAATAATAATAGTAATAATAATAATAAGTATGAGTGTGTGTAATTTTTAAAAATTAATATCCGGTCCTAGCCACTGACCTTGCCATGTCTATACTCATTTCATATCTTTCATAAAAGAGAAAAACATCAAAACAGTTATCAGACGCGACGTCAGCAGGCGACAACTGTGTCAACATGTGTTTGCCACAGATACAAGATACAAGAAGAGAACACAAAAGATACAACTACAAAGCACGACTCGAAGCAGAAGCCACTCGAAGTAGCTCAAATTTGCTACTTTTGCGGCATTAAAACAGCCGCCTCTTTAGCTCAGTGGTAGAGCACTGGTCTTGTAAACCAGGGGTCGTGAGTTCAATCCTCACAGGAGGCAAATTCCACTCGGGGAACCCTCTTGGTGTATCTTTTTTTTTATCTAACACACAGTTTTAGAGATATTTTCAAGTTTAGTTAACAAAACCCATCAATCATAATCAGTTTATGTAAAACGAGCAGAATTTAGCTATGCTTAATGAATTACTATGCGCATTTCTTTTCATAAATATTGATTAAAATCAAAGTAGCTACAGTGAAGTCTAGTTGGAATGGATTTCTATATTCCACATGCTGTGCTTCTAAAATTAATAAAGTAGCACGTTTAGCCAACTTTCTTAAAAGCCAATTAAACACTTCTGTAAGTGTCTTGTATGTATGCCATTTCCACTGGCCCAATGAGATCGTTTGTTGTTACTTTCCTGCTGCTGTTTAAGTGCAAAATTGCATTAGTGACACAATTTATGGTCCCGCGATCGTGAATTGTTTTATGTGCCGTGGACATGCACTTGGCAACCGGAAAACTAGAACCGAGAACTGGAAACCGGGATAAACATCTGACGATACATCTGAGAGCGGCAGAGCGGCGGAGCGGCACCTGCAGCTGAAACTGTTGAAAATGCCACTAAAAATTGCAACTAGCAACGCATCTCAAAATGCACATAGGTAAATGGAGCATTGACGTGTCGCATACATTTTTTTAATGGGATCTACGCAGCGAGAAATACTATAGCTAAGTAAGTTAAGTACTTGTTGTGAGCAGGTAATTGAAAATTCAGGCATTACATTGACCCTACCCAACCCGACACGGCATAAATTAGTTCAGTCTATCCTGTTTTTCTCAAGTGCCCCGAAAATTGTTTTTTTTCTCGTGCACTGCCACAAAACGAGCAATTTACAACATTTTCTGTGGCCTTTGGCCCGTGTTGAGTTCCCAGAGATTTTCCTGCCACTTGCGGCGTGTTTTTTTGTGTTTACTTTAGTTTTCTTTTGGGAAAACTATAAAAAACGCAGTCGTGGAAAGACAAGTGATTTTTCTTTGCCCTTCAGCCCTCGTCAAGGCATCCTGTAGGAAGTGTCTGTTGTTTTATGATAGTGACAGTCTCAAATACGTATCATCCACTTTTCACTCGACTCCATGCATTTCTCTTGCTGTTCTTTGGTTTCGTCACCGCAAACCACTGATGAAATCAAAAGATTCGAACAACAAACTTTTGAGTTGTTTATGGTAATAACTTCTACCTATTCTTCTTCTTCGGCCACCTTTTCGGGTTTTGTCAAAACAGTTTTGATTTTGTAATAGACTAACGGTATGCCCACATTTCACTGTTTTCTACATGCTTTTAATGGGCCCGCACTATTGTCTGAGTTTTGATTTATAGGCGCCGACATTAGCTAATTGAAATTTTGAATGTTTAAAAAGCTTGTGAGCAAAAAGCAGAGGGGAGTGTACAGCAGTGAAGAGGAAGCACTTGAAAAGTGTGCCAGGCAGACGCAAGGATTCAAGGACGCATGGACCTTTTTGCAATTTTTGGTAAATGCACAAATGCATCCTTTTTTTTCGGGTTATTTGATTTATGCCTTTTTTAGTTTCGCGTCTGTTTTGGGTGCTTCGTGCTGTGCTAATTTTAATGATTTTTAATGGGCAAATGTAATCAACGCGCTCTGACAATCCCCGCCCCTCTTGAATAACTGCTACATACCCCTACGACAAAGGGTTGTGCCATGTTTGGGTTGTTGTGATCATTTTAATTGACTTTGCGCACGAGCGCGCACTGATCTCTATCTGGATCTGAATGCCACATCGAAATGTCGGGCCACTTCATGAAATCCGCCACCACCGCCAGCACCACCACCACCACCGCTATCATCAGCAATCCGTCTGCCTTATGTGCGGCAGTCAGTCAATGGGTTTACCGATATGCAACTCTTCCTAGGTTCTAGTTTATCCCAGCACGGAAATGGACATTTAAGATGCACATCATAAAACTCTCAAGCTGATGGCAGCTGTCAAAATACGGAGACGCCTTATGCCGAAGATGCAATCCAAATCCCAATCCTATCTTTGGGTGGGGGGAGTTCAATGCACTATTCTATTAACTACACACTGCTACGTTTATTATACAAGGCAGTTTTAAACCAAAGTTGAGCTATAGTAACTCGCTCTATCGGTCTCTAATTCTTCCTCTCAAATTATATGTCTTGCTCTTTACAAAAACCCACCACCAAATTCGGCTGAGCTGAGATCATACTCAAAGCGACGGCGCAGAGTGCATGTAACAGCGAGGGCTGGCATTGAAATTGATGTAATAATTGAAGTAAGTAAAGGCTACTCAGCATAGCAGTTTAGTAAGATAAAAATTTATATTATACTTTATTTAATTTTAAGTATTGTACTGTATTGTATTTTATTTAAATAATTCATTACATGCTGTTTAAAATTACTTTTCCATTATCTTTTAACACGTTTCGTTTACTTGTTAACATCAACTGTTAAAGTTGCCCTCTCTCTGGCGCAGTCGCTGCTTACAGCGGCCGCAGTCGTCGCTGCCGCGGTTGCTGCTCTGCTGCTGCTGCTCAGCACGTTCAGTGCTCAAGTAGCTGTCGTGCCGTATACAACGTTACGCTCTCTCGTTGCCTCGCTCTTATTGCACGCTCTCGCGTCCGTTACGATCTTTTGTATTGCGCCTGCGCAGACTGGAATTCTGCTGTCGCCTTTTGTACAAGGAACACTCTTGAGTTTGTGGCAATCGCGAAGCGAATATTTTGTGCATTTCTGTTGTTGTTATTGTTGTCGCTTGTTTATTAGTTTTTCGCGCTCGAGTGTAAATTTCCTGTTCGTCTCTGGGAATTTGGAGTGGGAAGGAGAGAACGGAAATGCACCGAAAAGGAAATCAAACATACGTGAATGACAAACGGAAATTGAATTGTGCGAGATGTGTGAGTGCCAGTGCACACGAATTGAATCATTGAATTAATTGTATCAAAGCAAAAACGCCAATAATTTGTGGTCAACATTTGAAAAAATTTCAAACTGAAAGTCAAATCAACAAATCAACAATGGTTATAAATATACCAACATAAAAGTTAATAACGATAATGGTGAATTGTGTGCGACGATTTAGTGACGGTGTCAATGCTGGCTCCTTAATGCGGTTGTAACAACAGCAGCAGATTCAGACAATAGCCGCTTTCATTGATTTATTGCCAAAGTGTAAATAATTGCAACAAACTCTAATGAAATGAATTCAAACGAAACTAAATGAAATGAAATTCCATCATTGATGTGTGGTTTGAGCATTTTCGAAACCGTAACAAAGGCAATTCAGAATCGCATTGATTGAGCAGAAATACAAATACCAAAATACACATATGTAAGTGATCAATTAACTAAATTAAGAAACTTACAACCTTAAAGTTAAATAAGTCTGAAAGCTGTAAAGGTCATAGCATCTGATGATTACAGCTGAGTTACATTTTTGGCACACAGTGCAGCCTGCCTAAAGGCGCACCCAGCAATGATGTGGCAATATATAATATACTAATATACAACAGAAGGCCGCTCCTCCAAACACACACCATCATTAGTATTTGTGCCACAAAATGATTATGCAAGGTTCTTTAGCTGAATTGTTATATGCAAAAACCTAGAGATCTTGACTTTAAATCGCACTTCACGTTCTCGCGATTTTGGCAAACATTTTTAGACCCCGTACTCTTTAAAAAAGAGTAAAGGGGGTCTATTAAGTTTGTCAGAAGCGAGATGTGCGTAACAGGCAGAAGGAGGCGTGGCCGACCCCATAAAGTATATATATTCTTGATCAGCATCAACAGCCGAGTTGATATAGCAATGTCCGTCTGTCCGTCTGTCCGTCTGTCCGTCTGTCCGTCTGTCCGTCCGTCCGTCCGTCCGTATGAACACCTGGATCTTTTAAACTACAAGAGCTAGAGACACCAAATTTGGAATGTAAGTCCGTTATTTTCTCGAGCAGATCAAGTTTATTTCAAATTGTTGCCACGCCCCTTACCGCCCCCGCAATGAGCAAAAAACCAGACACACCTCGAAAAAAATTGTGTTTTAGGCGAATATCTCAGTAACTATAGCACTTAGGAGCACAAATTTTGGTATACAGGTTCCTAGAGACAGCCTTAATATAACGCCATTCAAAATTTTGAGCTGCCACGCCCCCTTTGCTCATCAGAAATAAAAGGCTCTCCAGCTTCAACGCCTTTGTTCAGGCATTAAATCAAATAGTACAGTGTTGTAATTTAACATACGCTTAGAGAATTACTATTTCTAACTTTCCTGAAAGTGGCATCAAAATCCTATGTCAAACAACAGAGAAATTACGGTTCAAAGTCGAAGTTATTTTAAAGCAAAATCACTGCATGCGCGCAACACATACAAACAAACACAGAAACATACAAACATATGTTCGAACGTTTTCTCTACCTGCTGGCGGCAGCGCTGCCCGGAGCCGCTGGCCGTGCCGACCAATGCTATACATACACACATATGTATGAGCACACATACATATTTGCAAATAATCGGAAAAATGATAGAAGAGGAGTGTGGTGCAACTGGTAGAGTTGCGGCGCAATGTGGAACCTTCGCATGGATCGCGGGTTCGAGTGCTGACTATGACAGTTGTTAATTTATTTATTTTTTAATTTTAATTCAAAATGTAAATATTTAATTTTAATTTTTTAAATTTCATTTAAAAATTTTAATTTAAATAAAATGGAATACTATGGGAGTACGGGGTCTTTTACAGTCGGCTCGATCGACTGTAGCCTTTCTTACTTGTTTACTCTTGAATTATGGATTACAAAACAGTTTCTTCCAGCTACCTAATAGAGCTAAGCTTTTTGTTCTGCTTTTGTTTTGTGATTCGCAAAAAAAAAAAACTCAACAAAAGAACTGCTAAAGTTGGCTTGAAAGTTGTTGGCTTATCATAACAAAAGAATTGCCTTTCGCAATCAAGAAAGAAAATTGTTTTAAAGCAGAGAGTAAATAAAGAAATAAATTACAGGTCGTGGGGCTATTAAAACGCGATTAGAATCGCTGAGTAATTAAAACAGATTACAAAAAATAAAAGATACAGAATCAATTTGCCTCCGCAAAATCGAATCAAAAGTTCCAGATAATTGAAATTCTAATGGAATTTCTAGTTTGCCCTTGACCAATGTTCAAATGCTCATGCATTGATGCAGCGATAAATATAATTACATATGATTTTCTGCGGTTGACTCAGTCAGTCAGACAGACTCAGGTAATTGTAGTATACAATTCCAAAACAGTGGCAGGTAACTCTCAGTCCTCTCCAATTGTCTTGTTCTCTCTCGATAGTGTCATTAATTTTAAGAGTCTCTCTGTCTGCCTCCTCTCCTTTCCCCGTTCGTGTGCATTGCATTTGAATAACAATTGAGTTAGATGGCAAACGGTGAAACATACCGGGTTTATTGAGTTTCGGAATTCGAAATTCGAAGAGGGCCAAAGCAACCCTTTAGGCCTGAACAGTCCCGAACAGGATGTTGAACCGGGGAATGATTAACATAATTTTTTTTTGTCAAGATTCTTCTTCTATTGACTTTGTCTTATTTGTTTTTCGTTTGGTCTTTGTCTCCAGTCTTACGACTCTATATGTATTTGTCTTTCCAACAATCCAATCAAAGTTTCTTGCCTTTGATATGCAAATCTGTTCAATATACCCAAAAAATCTTCTCTTCTCTTCAGACTGAAGTGTCTAGAGTCTAGACCCAAATGCAACTTGAGCTTGATTGGAAAGCAGCTAACGAATTCAGTTAAAGTTTATTTAACCTTCTCGATGAGTCTGAAAATCTTTTAGTTTCACTTTCATTTCAACAAAAAGCTAACAATTAAAGTTTTATTCAGCTTGATCTTTATTTTCACCTGCTTCGTCAATAGATTTCGCCTTGGATGTGAAGATTGATATTTCCGATCATTGACAGATTGCTAAAAGACATTGACAACAATAATTTGCACTTTCGTTTCGATTCACAGTAACCAATACTTAAATAAAATACTGTATCTATGTACGATCATTTAGTCTATAAACTTTCTAGACTCGATAGAGTTAAGAGAATTGATTTGCATAAATGATTTGTCAGCACAACTTTCACGCGACCCAAATGACATTCTAGCTGAACCCATTGGCGTTAATTGCTCGCTCAGATTATGGCTAATTATCACGAGAGCCAAGTACGCGCACTGGTTAAGCACCTGGCCAAGAAGTCTCGACAGGTAAACCACTTTAGAGTCTTGATCTTAAGAACTCGAAGTCAAAGTTGAAGTTGAAGACGAAGCTGGAGGTAAAGCAAAAGTTAAAGCTGACAGCGATGATGATTAAGATGAAGAAATGCTAATGCAAAATCACGAATCTGAAAACAAAACGTATTTGTGTCAAGTCTATTAACTTATGTAGTATTGTAATATCCACTTCAGTTTCCCCAGTTCCACATTTTCTTCTGGCCATTTCTGAGTCCATTTCTTGGTCATATGCTCACAGCCTCTATTAAGGTGATTATTTCTTCTTAGTCTTGTCTTTTTTATTTTTATCAATGTCGCTCTGGTTGTCATTGTCATTATTTTTGTTATTGGTGTGAAACACTTGTGCACACAATCGACAAGTGTGTTTAGAGTTGTGCTAATTTGTGTGTGTGACAAAATTACGACTCTAAAGTGCTCGACTTGGAATTGAAATTGAAACTGTGCCAAAGGCATTCACCAGATACCAGCAGCAGTTACGAGTACTCACACATAAAAGCGAGTACCCGTATTTATCAGTGAACAGCTGTTTAGAAAAACCGTAATTGGGTATGGGATCGGGGTAAAGCCCAGGGGGCAAATGTTTATATTTATAAAACACACAAACCTTTACCATTGTGCCCAATTTGTGTTATAATGATTCGTTAATTATCTTAAATAAAAAGAAACACACGTAACGTTAATCAACCAAACCGAAGATAAACACACTATGCTAAAATATAAATTTATAAAACCTGCGTTGATTAATTTTATTGTGCCCCAATAGAGTATTTGCAAGCTGCACAAACAAGTCAACAAGTTGGCTAAAATATACAACGCATAAAAAATCAAATACAAAAGCCTTGAATTATAGTTTTTGTTTAATCGGTTTATATTAATTACAAATGTCTAATTTTTAACAAACAATAATAAAAAACAAATTTAAAAAAAATATATTCGTTTTTCGAGTTGCCTCCTGTGAGGATTGAACTCACGACCCCTGGTTTACAAGACCAGTGCTCTGCCACTGAGCTAAAGAGGCGCTTGATGGAACGCTGTCTGATTTCCACCAGCATTTACGCGAGCAGAATTGTTCTTAACAGAACATAGAAATGGTAAGCGAATACGTTAGCAGAAAGCTGTTAAACTAACAGCTAAGTTTAATAAGCTGCCCAGGGTAAGAGCGACTAGCTTATTTGCATTAACTGAAGCGTCATAAATAATTAATTAAATGTGGTTGTTGTCTCCGACTGTGTTAGAAAACAAAACAGGTGTCATCTCCATTTTGGTAATTGAACAAAACAATTTGCATTGCCATTACGACAACAACAACAGACAAAAATGTTGGTGGGCGCACTGAGCTCATCTCGCAATATTTTGTAGGTGCGCTTCAAGCAAAAGCAAATTAAACGTAAAATATTTGAATATATTTATAGATATGTTTGTAAATAGGCAGACGACGACAACAAAGTTGTGTGAGTAACACCTTCAATCAGAAAACGCGTTTAAATTGAACATTTTATACGTGGGGTGCAAAACGTCTCCGTCTTCGTCTCCACAAATATTTCAGTTTACTTGACTGCACAGCAACCACAACAACAACAGCATTAATAACAGCAACTGTATAAATGTTATATGCGTTATGTGTGTAATTTGAAATGGAATTGCTTTTGAATTCGTGCATTTCATTAGCATAAAAAGTTCATTTCAGTTTTCGTACAGGGCAAAGATTAACAGCGCGTGGGAAGTTTGAAAGTTTGTGATCAAACGATTTGAGCATTTCACTTCATCGTTGTTAGTTTTTAGCTTTATTAAAAGATACACAACAGCAAGTACAAATAATTTATGCAATTGTCAACTGATAGAAATCAAGCATCATTTCAATGCATTTTTATGTACAGCGAGAGGAAACCAAACCGCTTAGACTCCTGGCCATAAAGACATCAGAAGAATCGTTTAAAGTAATTAGTATTTATGGCCTGACTCTCCAGAGCATTTAAGTTTCCTTTGGGAATACTCTGCCATCGTTTGGACAACTGGGGGCAACTTACGTGACACCAATTGGAAGACCTGTGACCATGTTTTCCAGGTCATTTGCCGGTCAAAGTCAGAGCTAATGCCAAACTTGAAAACGCCAGTAAACGAGCCGTTTGAAAGACCGGAATTCGTTGTCCGGAATCTTGATTCTTGAATCCGCAATCAACAAGTTTCTTTTACCTTGCCAATGTCCCAGTTGTTTGTCCAGCCGAATGCAATTTGTTTGGATTTCAACATAAATTTAACAGTACATTTGCAACTAGTTCTTGTTCTGGGTATCAGGTCTTTAGTTGTTCAACTCTGTTTAACTGTTTAACCCGACACCTGCCACACCTCAAGCACCACGAGCACCTCTCGCTCCCTGTGTCAAAAACACAGCTCATTTTTATCAATGTTTCTTGTTTCACTGTTGGTTTTAACACCGGAAACAAGCTGTCGCTTCACTTAAAGTTAGTTAAATGTTTAAAACAACAGCGAGGGCGGTTTGTATAGTAACAAATTCATAATCTTTTTTATAAGTCGCAGTAAACCTTTGCTTAGACAACCATATTTAGATTATACATTTATTCCTAGTACTTAGTAGTAAATTATTACAGCCAAAGTTTAATTTTACTTAAATCGAGTACAGAATACACTAAATATTTCTTAAAAATGTAACTTATCTTTTGGTGTGTTCTTTAGGCCACATTTTAGTCCATTTTTTGTAGGCTTTCATTAGCAGTTTAGAGCACGTTTTGCTGTGCCTGATCATGTTCCTGCAAACTATTAATTCACCCTCGTTGACCACCGCAACTTTTTGCGTTTGGTACGTGACGACGACCATCGCTAAGTAATTATCAGGTCCAACTCTGGTTATTTCTTTGGGTTCTTCTGGTCGTGCTCTGGGTCTTGCTCTTGCTCTTGGTATGGTTGCGCTTCGGTGATCTCAGCGCCCACATGGCTTTGGGTTTGTGCCTGGGAAATAGTCCCAGTTTATAGTCTGGAGTTTTCATTCTTGGCCATGTTCTGTTGCACTTGTTTTTATTGAATTTGCAAAGAGAGAACCCTTCAAGTTTGCCAAGCAAATTCTGTGGGCACTTTTTATAATTATTTTTCTTTATATAAATAGTTCAATGATCTCTTCATGCTTGAGTTAAGAAATTGTAGTTGTTGCTGATGGGAGTGTAATCGCATGCTGCAATTTGGTGAGCTTTGAACTCTTGACAAGCCTGCAATTCGCCACAAACTCAATTCAAAATGTGTATCTTTCGCTCTCTCTCTCTCTCTTGTTGGTTGGTAATTAAGCCTTAATGCTAAATTAGATTAATGATGGGTTGTCAAATTAGGCAACTACAGCTAAACAATAGACTAGAACTTGTCGTGTAGTGTAGTTCCTGACTATCTTCTCTACCTGTCGACCTGCCGACCTGTCTACCT
Source organism: Drosophila acutilabella (assembly GCA_035046005.1). NCBI lineage: Eukaryota > Metazoa > Arthropoda > Insecta > Diptera > Drosophilidae > Drosophila > Drosophila acutilabella. The sequence continues at coordinate 3,475,997 of JAWNOK010000024.1, read as the reverse complement.
GTAGGCGAACACGCAAACTGCTAAAAAGAACAACCTAAAAACAATCTTACACCCAAGCAAACTGACAGATAACACTCAAAGCTGTCATGCCAATGAAGTTCTAAGTTTAATCTGAATTTGTAGAATGCTGGCAGCATGGTAATTAGTCTAAGATACTAATGACTGACTTGTTTCAACTCACAGACAAGGAAGTTCAGCCGAAAAACAGAACAGCACAATGTCAAAGCAATGTTATGCACAACCAAAAGATACAGATACAGATACAGATACTAAGATACAACGCTCATTTGATTGCCATTTTCGTAGAACTTTTACATAGGCAGAACTAAGTTTTTTGTATCTCAATTTGGCTAAGATTTGAAATATTTTATTTTATGGCTAAAATGGAAATCTTCTGCCTGGCCAAGCCATTAAAAAGGAAGCTAACGGTTAGTGGCACTTCCATAAACATTAATCTGTCTGCCATTAGCATACGTGTATCTGCCGCTCTCAGATACATTTGTGTGTCACAAGTATCTGTGACACAGCGCCATGAATGCGACTCTTTGTTTTTTAAGGGAGAGAGAGAGAGATGTGTAAAAAAGCCAGTAAAAAAGACAAGTGAAAAGCACAAAGGCAACAATTGCCGCCACATTAGGTAATGTGATCTGTGCAGACAACAAGCAGCGACATCATCTCTCGATGTACTGTAGCTGTAGCTGTATCTGTATCTTGTAGTGTGTATCTTGTGGTGTGTATTTTGTGTGTAGCTATGCAAATCTGCATATCAAATGCATAGCTTTGTTTGGCGGCTCCCAGACAAAGACTCGCGTGTGTGTTTGTGTGTATCTACAAATTGTATCTTTAGGTACGAAAGTGCGTGCTGTAAGCTGACTTGCAATCAGCAGCTCAGTGGGTTGCAGTTGCAGTTGCAGTTGCTGGGACTGTGACTGTGACTGTGCTACACTAACGGCACATTCAACGCCCTGCAGCACATTTGCATGTCATTATGACTATTCTGTATCTTTTTGCTATACTTTGCACCGCAAAAAAGACACGTTTTAGGGCCTAATTTGGTTTCGCAGAACTAACCGTAGAAGCTTCTAAATATAGCCAAGAGCTGCGAGCTAATTAAACTGCCTCTCAACGAGGCGAGCTACAAAATTGCCGACCAAACATATTGTAGATTGTAGAGCGAAGACTGTAGAATCCGCGAACTGAAGAAAAGCCAAGAAGAAACCTCAACTTTAGCTGTAGTAAAGTACTTGGCAATTGTTTTAGTGCAACGATGCGGAACGCAAATTATAGTGACTTTGAAGTGAATATTGTTGGGCATTTTGATGGGGGTGGCGGTGGAGGGAAAAGGGTTTAAATTGTATCACACTCCTTGTATGTTTTCTTGTTAATAAAATGAATATTTCTCATCTCTTTTTGCAGACACAACCCAAATTGAATCATGGACACCGGAAGTGTGGTTAGCGAACCCATTTCCGCGCATCATCGCGCCTTTGCCAAGCAGAAATCGGCCTCGATGGTAAGTGAACTTGGAGTTCATGTAACTCTTAAAGTATATGCCCATAAATTATGATATACGCCCCATTGTCTAATTCGATTATATAAGTGCGCAAATCATTTGCAGCTAATTAGTTACAGACACGCACAGACATGTTCAAGAAAAAACAAACCTAAACCAGCCAGCATCAGATACTTTACATAATTTCACGCTAGAAAGTTGTCGAAAATGAAATTGCCAATAGAGTGAATACAAAAGACACAAGTACAAGGCATGAGCATGCAACATGCAGCTTGCAACATGTGTGATGTGCTGTGGCAAGACTTGCAGTCAATAAAGCATTGACGACTCAAACAGACCATCAACCATTTGCAACTATTAATTGTTAATTTTTAATGCAGCGTAATGCATTTTTGAGCAATACTTTCTCGATGGCCCCAAAAGACGCACTCATTCCCAGCCTAGCATAGGTAGTAAGGCTTCCACCGACTGATGAGTCAGTGGCTTTAAAAAGTAGGTGAAACTATGGATTTTACTAATCCATTTTTAGATTTTCTCTGAAAAAAAAATTAAATTAAAATTCATTCTCTACTGTCAATTCAACAATGAATAAAAGTTGCTACAAATAATATATAATATAAATTTTCTTAAAAATATCTAAAATTATCTACAGACAGTTTTAACTTAACAAAGAAGTTGCCTTTTAATTAGTAATTAACTACTAGTACACCAATCTGCTAGCAATTAACATGAGCTTAACAATTCACACGGTATTTTAAAAATGATCTTATCGCTGCTGCAATTGTAAGCAACTACAAGCAGTAACAAGCAGTGCTAAGCAGTGCAACCAGCGCTAAGCTTTGCTAGAAGACGAAAATTCCACAATTTCTTTTGATTTCTATAAAGTGCATCTTTCTAAATGAAAGTCCAAGTTAAACTATCTATACTTAAATGCTTTTCGTTTTACACCCACGTTATACAATTAAATTGGACCTTAGAGATATCAGATGCATAGCTGCGTGTGTTCATTAGACCATTAAATCAGATTTATATATTGTTTATAGATAACGCGACTATTTCCGCCGACGCATAAGAAAACAACATCTTGACTTTCCACACAAGTATTACTACTCCAAATATGATACAAAAGCAATACCTTGCAAATTAGTTGAAAAAAACGGTTGGGCAGTCATCCATAACACTAAAAAAAAGACTACAAAAACTAACAACAGTAAACTCTTCTATTGAATGACTTTCACTCGTGGCCAAAATGATTGAAAGCAACAGTAAACTACGAGTATTTTTAGATGTTTAGCACCGATGTGGACCGTTAACTGGACAGCTTATTAGTCATAATAGTCGAGTTCAAGGCGTAACTTTTTAAAATTTTGAAAAAGATGAGGTAATACAACTACAAGTACTCATTTAGTATGTATTCATAGACATTCATTAGGTGATTTTGAGGTAACGCTCACTGAATTAGCATTCCAAATAGGATCGTTACCAGAGTTATCACCTTAGGTAGATTTCACACCCTTTGGAAGCGCTAAGATGCCTAGGAATAATATGTATCTAAGTGTCATATACGCTCAATTAATTTCTTCCACAAAATTACCCCAATTATTCAAACTTCTCAACACGATTTATTCAGTTTGAATTTACGTGTGATGAGACAGTTTCTCGTAATATATGTAAATTTATTAATCATCTTAGTGAAAAGTCAAGAAGAAAAGGGACCATCGCGTCAGGAAGTTCTCACGTTTTAGCTGGACAATGTCCGGTCAGGACAAATTTCTTCAAAACTTCCTTGCAGATGTAATTTCCTTAAGTTATTACAAAGGGACAGTCAAGGGGTTGACCGACTGCATTCATAATCGTCTACTTAGGAAGGGGAGGGTGTGTCTCCTTTTTGGTGGTGGTTCTGAAAGTGCATTTGAGAATTGTAACGGTTCTTGCCGGCTTCTTATTGCACTTTTCGTTTCTTCTTTTGCTCGTTTCGTTGTTCAGTTTGCTTTGCTGCCGTTGAGCACGTAGCCGTAGCCAAAAGCTTTTGTTACGTCAACGACGACGGCAGCAGCAACAGGTTTGAGAGCTTTTCATATATCGCACCAATACGTCAAAGCTCAAAACACGCGATGAAGCTTTTCAGTCGACAAAGAAACGTACGCGTGCAAACAGCTGTTGCCTCTGCAGCTTTTTATTTATTTATTGCACACACATTTGTTTTGTTATTTGTTTAATCTTAAATTCACTGCAAATTCGTGTAACTGAAGCTTGTTAGTGTAAAGTGTAAAAATAAACAACAGTTTAACTGTTAAAGTGATACAAACAGTGATACGGGCTTATGTACTTATAAGCAATCAGTGATTAATTAAACGGAATTAGTCGTAAAACAAATACGTGTGTGCCAATAGATTAATACAATAAAGACACATATACACCAACTACAAACATACGCATTTGCGTAGGTATTAAAAATAAACACCAAACTAATAACGAAAAATATTCACGCTGCCGGCAAAACAACAAAACAAAAGAACTGAAAAAGCTATAAGCGTGAGCTTAAGCTCTAAACAAACACACACACACGCATACACTCTCGCGAGATAGCGATCGGCAAGCACATCGTGCCCCCACCCCCCTGCTCCACGAACTTTTACTTTCTCAACGATAGTCAAGCCCCATTGAAATGCGAGCAGTTGGTGTCAGTCTGCTTTCGGCTTTCGTTCGGCTGCCTTCGTTGGTTCGCTGTTCCGCTGCGCCAGTTACAAGGACGGTGAATATTAAGAGCTTCTCTGCTGCTGCACCACGATTGCTACACAGTCAATCAACAACAATGAGTCTGCCGGAGCGTAAGCCATTTACTCCCGACTTCTTCTTTCGTCAAGTGGGTATTATCGTTATCAGATATGCGCTGTGATGTAATCACTAATGAGCGTGATGAAATTGGCAATTCTTACAGCTGTTCGATGGAGAGAGCAGCACATACAGTTATCTGCTGGCGGATGTAAACAGTGGCGAGGCTGTCATCATAGATCCCGTGCTGGAGCAGGCAAAACGCGATGCCCAGCTGGTTAAAGACTTGGGCTTCAAGCTCAAATATGCCAGTAAGTTAGAGTTCTATGGACTCCGGGGCACAGTGCTATTTTAAAACACAAATATTCCGTCAATTGCCACAGTTAACACGCACATGCATGCAGACCACATAACGGGCAGTGGCTGGCTAAGAGAACTAACGGGTTGCCAGTCGGTCATTGCGGAGGCGAGTGGAGCCAAGGCGGATCGCCATATCAAGGAGGGGGATCGCATTGAGTTCGGACGGCATTGCATCGATACCTTGGCTACACCTGGACACACGAACGGTTGTATGAGCTATGTTATCGGCGAACAGGGCTGCATTTTCACCGGCGATACGATTCTGATACGCGGCTGTGGACGCACTGATTTCCAAGAGGGCAGTCCAAAGAGTTTATATAACAATGTGCACTCCAAGATCTTTAGTTTGCCCGAGAACTATCGCATTTATCCAGCGCACGACTACAAGTGAGTGAGAGTGAGACAGTAGTTAAAGCTGATTTAACCTTTCACACTGCTTGCAGAGGTCAACTAGAGAGCAGCGTGTGGGAGGAGAAGCGCTACAATCCACGACTGACCAAAACTCTGGATGAATTCATACAGATTATGGACAATTTGAATCTGCCCTATCCAAAGAAAATTGGTAAAGTTCCCGAAGTAAATCTGATCAAAGCGAATTAACTGTAAACTTATATGATTATTGCAGATGCTTCACTGCCCGCTAACCGGGAGTGCGGAGTGTACGACATACCCAAGCAATAACTTCTATAAAATATATACAAAATAAATATATTTAACTACAAGAGGCACAACTATGTAAAGGTTATGGACGTCAGCGACAATATACAACTAAATAGATATATCTATCATATATTCCAGTAAAAAGCTTTAAAAACAAATCAAATAAAAATAACTTAATATTGAAAACTGTTAAAAAGTCTGTTATTTATTTATTATTTATAATTGTTATATAAGTATTTAACTAGAGTCTTATACAAAATTTTAAAATTTTTTCTCTTTCTTTTTTTTTTTGCAGACTATTCTCAATCCAAAGAGCTGTGCAAATGCAGCCAAGTACAGTCTGCACTCGGCGTCGGAGAACAATCATGACACGCAGCTGCAGGTGAGCAGCGCTGCCTCGCATTGCTCCACAACGGGACGCAGACGAAAGGGCGGCTCTCTGGGCGGTACGCTCTCCTCGCGCTCCACACGCGGCGAGTCGAAGGAGTTGCGCTCCGCTCTGCAGGATCGCGAGGCTGTTATACAGAATCTACGCATTCAGCTCTGTTTGGGCAAACTGCCACGCCCCAGTGGCCCGCCACTCGATGAGTCAGAGAAGCCGGCAGCTGAGCAGAAGTTGAGCCGCCTCAAGGCCGAAGCGGAGAACAAGCGGATTAAGATTAAGAATCTAAAGAGCGCACTGGAGAAACTAGACATAACAGAGTGAGTAGCTTAAATAGGGTATATTATAGTCTATCAATTGCTGATTTTTGTTTTCCTCTTCTGTCTGTAGTAACATTGATATAAGAATTCGCCAAGCGGAGCTGGAGTATGCGCTCGGGCGGGAGGAGCTGCAGATGCTCTCGATTGTGGAGGAAGCCAGAGCTTTGCAGGCTCGTCTGGAGAAATCCAAGCCAGAGGCACAAACGCTCTACAACATCATCAGCTCCGGCGTAACACTGAGTCTGCACGCCGTACACGCCACCTCCGGACGCTGGGCGGCTCAGCAACGAACCGATCAGCCGGGATTCTATGTGGAGTGGGCTCTGGAAGGAGATGGCCTTTACAAGGGGGATCGCATACTGGAGATCAATGGTCGCCTGGTGACAAGCAAGACGAAGGAGGAGCTCCAGAAGCACGTGGGTAATTCCGGCAAGTGTCAGATGGTTGTGTTGCGCAAGAAATCCGTGCCCTTACCACAGAAGCAACTGGATCAAGAGAAGGAGAACAACATGCGACTACAGCATCGCATCTCCTACCTGGAGGAGCAGGTGAAAGAGCTGCAAACAGTGAAGGAGCAACAGCATCTTCGCCAGCAGCAACAGCAGCAGCAGCAACACTTGTCCGCAGCGACGACGCAGTCCAACAGTGCTCATGTGACCAGTATCAGCATATCCTCGCCGCCTTCTCCCTCCACGCCACCAGATAAGCCGCTGATCTTCCAGCGAGGCAACTACATAACCACCTTGGTGGGTGGCAAACCTATAGAGCTAGTTGCTGACGAACTGCCTCCGACGCATGTGACTAAGACTCTGATCAAGGAGAACACACATATTGATCTGCGCGAGCGTCTGCCTCACTCACATCTGTACTCCATGCCGTCCAAGTCGCTGTCCGCCTCCAAGATTTCCATCAACAGCGACTCAGCCTTTATGCAGCAGCAGAAGCGAGAAAAGGAGCGCCAACGGGATCGTCACGAGCGTCAAAGGGATAGGGATCGCTCAAGGGATGCACTGCAGCAGCAACAGCAGCTGCACAGGGAGCATCTAATGAGCACACATGCACGCAGCGTGGAGCATCTCAATCACTATAATGGGTAAGTAAGAAGAGCCAGCAGCAGAGCAAAGAGTTCTCTAACTTAATCCTGTTCCATTTGCAGCTTGGAACGCAGACGCGACACTCCACGTCAGAGCGAGGCTCAGACACTGCGAGCGCGTCTTCCCAGCGACATGCGAAGCGTCAAGTCCCTCGACTTTGACAGCGAGAACGAATCGAAACCCTCGACGGAATCACGCACTGTGCGTCCGACGCCTCCAAAGAAACCCCTCCGTCTTTCCCTGCAGCGTGCCCAGAGTCTGCAGACGGTGGAACTGCATCCCTGCTCCGAACTGGATCGCAAGCGACCCATGAAACGGGTTCACAACAACAGCAGTAGCAACAGTGGCGGCTCCTCGCCTACGGACGAGGGGCAGGGGCATGGTCCTGCACCAGGCACAGGTCTCCTCATTGAGAACTGCAGTCCCAGGCACACGGCCTCGTTGGGACGACACAAACTCATCTGAATTATCTCATAACTTAACTTGGCTATAATTACGGCTACATCTGGAATTAGTTTAGTTACTGGAGGAACAGCTGCAACGCAGCGATTTCAACCAGCAGGCGGAAATGTGCAAAATTATATATATAAATCTAAGCTTATAACTGTGTGTATTTTTTACTACTTTTAAAATCACCAATTTAGTTATGTAACCTATGTACTTACCAAATTAATTAAGTAGGGCTTGGCTACTATACCGCTTTAGCAGACGGAGTGTATCTAAAACTTATTAGCACAATTTTAAAATGTAAATACACGAATTTTTCAACCGATTTCACCAAAAGCTTTTAATCTTTATTTTTATTGAAGCCAATTTCAAATGGGCTTTGGGAATTACGTACTATCATTATTCCCAGAGTCTACGATGCAGGAATTTTAAGGTATTCAAGAATAGACACGATCTCTTGCTTCATTCATAAGGCATTGCCGATAAATATTCACATAAAACTCACGTTGTTGTGTTTGGCAGTTGTTATGCCAATTAAAAACTAAATAGCTTGAAATCCATAACAAAATGCATTAAATACAAAATTTAATTTTTATTTGATGCATTTTAGCTTGAATTAGATCTCCCTTATGGTCCACTCAAATCTGCACATGTGGACACTCAAAAGAGCTCAGCTTCCGGCTGCAATTTAAGAGAGCGAAAGGTGTGTAGGAGAGCGAGATTAAGTAACTGAAATTACACACACAAAGCAAAAGCAGCAACGTAAGCGTTAATCGTGAGCATGGACAGCAGATAACGAGTGAGCACGCGCGAGAGTGAGAGAGAGCGCCTGATCGTGCTTTGCCACCCACGACGTTAGCGTCGACGCTGACAGAGCATCAGGTACTTAGTCGACTTGCGCTCTCAATGGCAAAGCTTAAATCAGTTGCGTCGCAGGTCTTCAAGAGAACGGTACGTTGCATCGAACATTAAAGCGTCAATTTTCGCGTGCAGTTAACTGCTATATAAACGAAACAAAAAAAAAACAATAAATTAAAGAACTGCTAACTAGGTAAGTGCACACACTGAAAACTTAACTAATTACAATAAAATACTTCAATGACACTTGAGCAAAATTTGCGAATGACGCAGAATATAATTTATAATAAACGAAAACTGGTTAATTGTTCTTTGTACTCTTCATTGAAACAATAAGTAAACCTGTTTTCATTTACGCATTCGCATTTTGGCCACTTAAAAATAAAACCTTCCTCCTGCTTACTCCTCTTCTTCTTTGTGTGCCTTGCCCGTCTACTCCGTCCTCGCGTAGGTCGCTGTAACCAATTCTACCGATTCCATAAAAGAATCAAAAACAAACTGAAAAAGGCCGAAATTTTTGTGCTTTTGTTTTAGTCTCTGTTTCGCTCAAAGTATTTTCCCTTGTACACCAATTTAAAATATATCAACTACAGGTGTTTACACTTTGATATGTATCACAGCATTCATAGAGGAATACCTATTGATGTTCCCCTCTTATCTGACAATACTTTTGCCCTATTCAGCAATTATCGTGGGGCTATCAAAAGTTTTATTGTGTGCTAATTTAAACAATGTGCATAAAGCATATCTACTGTTTTATCTATATACAAATTAAGTTAAATATTCTACCTGAAAGAGAGAGAAAAAAGTTTCCTAAGGTAATTAGCATTAAAAATTCAGGGTCACCTTAAACACTTGTTAATCAACTGTAGTCAACGTATTAAACTTGTTAATCGGCATTGTTCATTGAAAAAGTCAATACCTTTTTAGTTTTATTAAATCTAAATAGCAAAATTCTTAAAGTTTGTGAATTTAAAGTAGTAAACAATTGATTTGAGACAGACAGGAAAAAGCAAGTCATCGTTTACTAGTTGATTAGAGGTACAGTAGTTACCCAATAACTAGAGCTCAGAGTTGGTAACTACTACTACGTGTAGTACTTACAATTATTTATCAATCAATCAACTTTGTGAGTTGATACATATTTAATGAATACGTCGCATAAATTAATTAAGGGCTTTGAGCACACAAACTGTACTAATTTAGCTACTTTACTAGCTACTATTCTAGCTATATAAACACTTGGACTTATCTTATCCGTGAGAGTTTCGTTCGATTTATGTGCCGTCAGTCAGCTATCACTTGAAATAGCGTTTTTCAATTTTAAGATGCAGATATCAATTCCGTGCGACTCTGGACAAGATTCAGGCCTTTAATTAATTCTCAATTTATCGGTGCAATCATTTAAGGTGCTAATTGTAGGTTGTTTATTCCAGAGTAAGCGTGACAAATGGACTTGAGTATACCCTGTAAAGTAAATACATTTAATTTATAGCATTAAATAGGTAAAACAAATATGCATTTTTTTATTTATTTCACTGTCCCTAGTCTGGACTACCTTATCGCATTCATTTCCTATAGTCCCAAATTTTATGGTGCCTTCAAATGTAAGCACATATTTTATCTCTGTTTGAAATGGAAATAAGCCATAAACTACTCAACATTTTAAACTACTTATAATGCTCAATCATAATTCATTGAAAAGTGCGTACAAAAAGAGATTGTTGATTGGCCTTCACGGCAAAACGGTGACTGTGACTGCTACTGCCACAGTGACTTGTAGGTCATTCGCACTTAACCCTGTGAAAAGGCTGTTTTGATTTGCTTTTACATCATAAATCAAGAGGAATATATGTTTTATTATGTATTCGTAGAAGCAATGTGCATGACCCACAAATCGCTTAATAAATTGAGGTTAGGTTTGATTCCGCACACACGGCGACAAGATAAATAATGTAAATTGTTTAAGAGTTGGCAAAAAATAAACCAATGAATATATACAGATGAATAAATGAATAGAGATGAATAAATATATGGATCAGTACAATAAACTATTATTAAATTTGATTGCACTTATGCGGAGTTCCGGGATATAATCAGAGTAACCCAAGGGAAGAATTCTCGGTTAAGCTAGGATATTTTTAGCAAACTGTCCAATAGAAATGTTAAAATCTTTTTGAATCAAATCCTTTGGAGATTTTTTTTAAGTACGATAATTTTCTTCAGTGTATTATCACTGAGTCCATAGATCATCTCTGACGTTAGTAGAATGACTTGGATCAAAACTAACTAAGCCTCGTGAGTGCGACAAATGAAAGTGCGCTTATTTCTAAATTGGATAAAAGGTCTCGATCAACAGAGGGTGGGTTTGAATGAGGTTTGATGGGTGGAGAGGTGTGCCAAAAGCCACTGACGTAACTGGAACACACAGGGAACAATCAGTGCGAAACATGTGTTATTTTTGGCTAAATTTCGCACGCGTTTAATTAAAAAACTTTATGCATTTGCAGCTTCAACATGTTGCGCCTTTTGACCATAACTCTGGCTTTGTGTGCCACACTCTGTGCTGCCGCCCAAACGGTAAGTTCAATTCACAGTAATCAATAAAAATCAAAGTCTTATGCAATTGTTTAAATCTACAGAAGACCATGCCCATGCAGGCGATTGCCACCTTGACTGGACCCGTTCAAGCGGACAACAGTCAGGTTAAAGGTAATGTGACCTTCACCCAAAACGACTGCGGTCAGAGTGTCCATGTGCGGGTGCTGCTGGAGGGTGTGAAGGAGGGCATGCATGGTTTCCACATTCACGAGAAGGGAGATCTGAGCAATGGCTGTGCTAGCTTGGGAGGCCACTACAATCCCGACAAGGTTGATCACGGTGCACCACATCACGATATTCGCCATGTTGGTGATTTGGGTAACGTTAATGTGCCCGCCTCTGGAATTGTTGACATCACCTACACGGATTCCGTGATCAGTCTAACAGGCAAGCGTACGATTGTCGGACGTAGTGTTGTCTTGCACGAAATGGAGGATGATCTCGGTCTGGGCAATCACACTGATTCCAAGAAGACTGGCAATGCCGGCGGCAGAATCGGTATGTAGATAAGATTACCATATCATATTCCAATTGGAATTACTTACTAAATTCTCTCTTCTCTATTGCAGCTTGTGGCGTTATTGGAATTAAGTAAATATCAGTCCAAGAGAAAAACAGAAACTAATTGCAATCTCTTTTATAACTATAACACATCTCTTTTGTGTCTGCTAATAAATAACTGTTCTGTAAGCTAACACTCACTTTGCCTCGCTCTCTCGCTCGCTCTCTGTCTTTGTCCGTTTGTCTCTCAATCTGTATATGCATTCCAAATGTAACTGTTATACGCACGCATTAAACTTTTTCCCCCTCCCACTTACACTTGTCACACGACTCACACACACGTTTACTCAATTGAATGAATGTGTGCGCTCTTCCAGAGCTGTTGTGTGTGTTTATTTCGGTTTTTACTTTGGACAGTCATTAATAGTATTATTGTAGGCCTAAGTAAACCTTTATTGATAAGTTCTGGAATTAAGGGTAGGTACAAAAATACGGGTTTGTATACACACTAATGTCATTGGCCTGATGGGAGTCCTAACAGTCAGTCAGTCAGTTCAATGAATAGCATTCTAATTTCAATAATTGTGTTTGCCTAACCTGACGCCTAACGCCTTATGATAAAATCCACACAGTCATTCACAATCCACAACATTCAAACTCATGCCTCAATGTTCTTCACTCTCTGTCGGGACTGCTTTTGTTTTTGCAGCGCACTTGCTTCCTCATACGAACAGCCCACAACAGCAACACATCAACAACAAGTACAACAACAACCACAACAACAAGCACAACAAGCATCTACATTGCACAATAGTCGAAGAAGCTCACACGCAGCAAATCAACCCACATTCTATGTGCCCCACGATCAGCCGCAAGATCATGTTATATATCCACTGCTACGTCATCCCTATCCATACGCATATCCGTACTATTTTTAAGTGTCTCTGTGCTGTGTTCGTCCTCTGTTATCTGCTCTTAGTTCTGCTCTCCGCTGTTAACCGCTCTGTTAACCACTCTGTTAACCTAACTCTACTTACAGCTCAGATATGGAGGAATGGCCCTGCCAGAAGGGCGCAGCAGGCGCTCTTGATAAATCCTTGGCATTTGTCACATTCTTGGTATCTGTGATTCTTGCACGCGGATTGTAAACGAATGCAACTAATCGCACTTTTTCATACATATACTAAATACTCTCCATAACATTATCATACAGTCAACAGAACTACTAATTTTGCTTGTAATTTGCCGGAAATGTTCATCAAAATAAAATCGAAACTGTTTAAATTGTAGAAAAGTATAACTCTAGCTTGGAATTATCAAAAACGAAAAAATGTTTAAGAAAGTCCGGTATTATCCAACCTATGACCTATATAGTTTTAGATTGACTTTAGCCCGGATAATATATATTTATTCAGCAAACATATACTGTATATTTAATCGATCCACTTCATTTACTTTGCCAAAATCGTTGAGATTTCTGCTTTCAGATAGTCACTTAGAAATGCCTTGGGAGGTAAAATACACCTATATAAATATATATGTAGGTCCCGGAATGACCCAACTAAATTGGCATGCACAGTTGGACATTTAGTGTGTCTCAAAAGAAATAGCAACAGAAATCGCGACACGCAACATTAAAATCAAGCAGAAAGTGAAGCCCACCCACACCAGGGAGTGGAGGATAACAGAGTTTGGGCGCTAGTCGAGGGACCCCACGTTTTTGGCATGCCTCTAGGTGCCAACTTACAATTTCAAGCGCACATTTACCGACTTCTTTAATTATTCGCACAGTCTGGCATTTATTTTATGAATAGCATTTATAACTTTCGCCGTTACTCACTTGAAGGCACGCAATTTATTTGGTATTATGACGTGAACCGGTACCCGTACTCTCCAGGGGTCGATCATTTAGTAATAAGCTTAGTTATATATAAAATATATTACCTAGAACACACATTAGTTAAGTATAATTTGTGATTTCACTGTGAAATTTGTTGTTTTCCTTTTTAGAAACGGGATTAACAGAATTCTTAAGTTGTTCTCCATAGTTTCTGGGAAATGTTTTTTAATATTCCTAGTAACCCTCACTGATGTCAAGAAGTATAACATGGGTTTTCTAATAGCCATTCTGAAATATATGTTAGAGGCCCCAAATAAACATAGAATAGGTTGGATTCAAATTCGTTTATTAAAATGTAAATATTAAACGCACTTTTCCTGTTAAAACGACGACTTGGAATTTAGTTATTTCAAGAAATTGTGGCAACACTGTATACAGTATTGACTCGGGTTAAAGAAATCGAGTGCGGCTAATGAGTGCAATGACTTGTTACCCACATTTAACACCGCTGAACGGAAGCCACAGACGACCCAGAAAGCCAGAGCTCAAGTCTGGGAACTTTGCTCAGGTGCTGGTCAAAGTTGTGGTTGTTGTGCTAGGAGGTGACTTCCAAACCCCTGTCCTACGCGGGTTAAAATGGGTTACAAAGCATAAAAGACGGGCCACTTGCGCCTACGTCTCACTCCAAATTCATCGACCAGGCCCTAATCACATGGCCTGAATAGGAGCTGTGAACGGTTTCAGCTTCGTTTTACTCGGAAAAGACTTTCACTCACTTTTACTTTAGTCGGCAATTGTAATGACTGGTCAGAGGCGGCTTGGGTTTGGGCCTAACGTTATTCCCGCTGGTTACCAACTTGCCACATTGTGGCCACAACACTGGCCAGACTTGGTTGCCAACACCATTATCTTGGCCAGTTCCAGAGCCAGCAATCGGTCAGTTACAAACCCAACGTCAAATCGACAAGACGCGCAGTGCTCCCAAAATCTAAACTACAAATTTCTATAGCATACTTATCGGCGTTCCATATCTTACAGTGAACTCTAAATTTAGATTACTACGTGTTCTCTGAGACACCCAATCGGCTAATTCCAACGGTTTGCATTGTTAAATGAAAATCAAAATGCGCTCCTGTGGACCCAGTTTAATCAAATATGTTTTATTTGCATTTAATGTGCTATTTGCGGTGAGTATTAAATACAACAGGCGATTAAGTTGCAGTGATTCGAGCAGAGTTCATTAAACTCTTAAGTGCCATCGTGTGTAAAATGGCAGTTATAATTATCCACAGTAAACTTTCTCTAATTTGCCTATTAGTACTTGCTACCAACAGATAATTATTTATATTCACACAACTGAACATGCACAGCTCATTCAGCTGATTCCCTAGTCTGCATATGTAGCATATAATTTTATTTTCAACTGCGTGCTTGTAAATTAAGTGAATTATTTTGTAAATAAATTCAACTACCTGTCATTACGAGCTATTTAAAGGATTATTGCATTCAATTATCGCAATTTGTAAACTGTGGACGGTGGGCATTTAAAATGCGCGCACAAAAGCAGGCAACACATTTTTCAATGTCACAGCTTATTCCTTTCTTAGGCCAATCAGCAATAATGCCATCAATAAACCATTGACAGACAATTTGCAATCTAACTTAATTACACACAATTAGCTACGCTTGTTTAGAAAATCGCATATGTAATTTATAACAAATACCAAACAGACATGACAATGATTTGTGGACTTTGTGGACTACATATTTATTTGGCGCGCGCAAAAGTATGCAGCACTTTTTGCTGTACCTTTGCCCTTCGCAGGAAAACAAGAACGTAACAATTTCAATGACTAATTTGAAATGCCATTGACTTGGCCAATGTCCGTGGCTAAGGTTGTGACAATGGCCGATGGCTTATCAGGCAATTAGAGTTGGTAATGCAAACAAACACAAGCACGAACGAAATACACATTTACCGTACAGGTAAATGAAAACGAAGTGCGTAGGTTTGATTGGAAGGGTCATTAAACAAATTGCTTTATAGTTTAGTTATGTGTAATGCGATTGCGGCTGTTTAACGGAAATCGATGGCTGTTATAAGCACACACCAAAAGCTATTTTCATGCACTGTATTTGGTACTACGAAATTTGTTTAAATCCATTTTTGATTGATATAAAATTTCTAGTGAAACTTAGAGATCTATTTAAATTCTTGATATTCACCCTTATCTCCTCAGCTTTCTGGTCTCGGCATACTGATTGCTGGTGCCGTAGTGCTAGCCGATGTCAACGAGTTCAGCCACTTTGTGGAGGGACGCGTTTTGGCACCACCTATCGTTCTGATTGTCACCGGATTGATTATATTCCTCATTGCCTCGCTGGGCTGCTTTGGAGCCATCAAGGAGTCACCCACTTTGCTCCTAACGGTACGTTATTACTCCGACCTCTTGAGTTGTTAACCAAAATTCCTTTTCTTAACAGTACGCCGTGCTGTTGGCCATGATCTTCATCATTGAACTGGCTGTGGGCATTGCAGCAAGCGTTTTCAAAAAGGATCTCGAGAGCATGTTGACCAATTCGCTGCAGGAATCTATTAAGCGCTCTAACAGCGAGGACAACATTGCCTGGGACAATGTGCAGCGTAAACTCATGTGCTGCGGCGTAGAGACTCCCGCGGATTGGCGTGCTCTCAGCCTGAACAAGACACTACCGGCCAGTTGCTGTCAGCCGCAGTACATCGATTCCACCGTAGGACACTGCCGGGATTCGCCGGCTCTGGGCAAGGACAAGTACTTCCAGGAGGGCTGTGTGGGCAAACTACGGGAACGCATTGATAAGAATGCCGTTATACTGATCGGTGTTGGCATTGGCATCGCCTTCATACAGATACTGGGCATTGTACTGGCCTGTTACCTGGCCAGCGCCATCAGGCGTCAGGCGAATTAGGCAACTGGAACCCAATTGAACCTCTTTTTATTTGATTACTTAGCTAATTTATTGTAAAACGATTGACTCGAATCCCGCCCAATTAGCACAACAAGGATCGTTTAATATTCCTTGAAATTCGGAATCCTTTGCCGATCTTTGTACCACGTAAAACGCAACAAATCATCAAAAATTGAAAGCGATTTTAATCAATTTTCCAGTTTCTATTCCTTAACAAGCTCCAAGCTTCCTTTTTGAATGTATCCTCTTTTGCTTGACTCGAATAAATAATGTAATCGCTGCAATCGAATGGTGACTAAAATTTATTTATTTGGTTCTCAGCTATTTTCAGTTTGCAATTGGCCAACACAACGTCCTTAGGCTTGGTAAGACACTACTGACTACTAGCTAGGATTATGTAGGATGCGTTTCGACGTTGTGCCTTCAGCTGTGTGCAATGCCGCTTAACGAGTGCAAACTACGATTACGAAGGAAGGAAGGAAGGTAGTTTTGGGGGTTTGTGGGATTCGGGGCAAATGCATAACTTGGTCCTTAACCGCATTCTGATCAGCGCTCAGCTCATTTGCCTTGCAGCAGCGATTCGGAGAGCCGCTCAATGGCCGTTGCTGGTGTTTTCTTGGCGCTGTCCTTCTCCACAGCCGCTGCAGCCTCAGCCTCCGCTTCGGCAGCCTCCTGAGCCTTGGTCTCCTCCTGCTCTCGCTGCTTCTGATACAGTCGGAACTCCGTTGGTGTCAACATGCCACGGAGTACGGTCTCATAGCTCACACTGACTCCTTTGGCGGACATTTTCTGATGCAGCTTCCAGCACTCACGTTCCTTAATGCTGCACACATACAGCGGGAAGTTGTAGTCCTGCTGTTGCTGTTGTTGTTGCTGCTGTTGTTGTTGTTGCACATTGCAATTGGCCGCATTGTTCTCCTTCTTGGCCTCCTCTGAGGTTGGACTTTGAGCATCCAATGACTCGGTTGGGGAAGACTGACGTTGCCTGCCTTCCATGGGCTTGCCAACGGGTTCACTGAGGAATATGGAAACTGGCGGTGCCGTTGGTGGTCGGTTAGCTCGGATTCTGGCTGCTAACGGTGCGATAGAGCCACGTCGAATCATGTGCGAATACTCCTTGGAGGCCAGTTGGAAGGTGGGCGGATAGCTGTCTTGAAACGAGACTGCAAAAATAGTTAGACCATCTGACGTCATTAAAGTTAATTTTAGCACTAAACTAGTATCCTATTGATAACATAAATTTACGCAATTAGGAAAATGGTTTTTACTAAAAATGTGAGCAAAAGAAACGAGCAAAGTATTATAAAACCCTCGGAGGTATTCAAAATGAGCAGCATGGAAGGGTTTTAAAGTAAAGCAGGCAGCTAGAAATACTATCCTTTCGGTAGGATTCATTTACGGAGTTTGGAAGGCAAGCAGATTAGTAATCAAAGAAAGTCTAAGTAAGTTTACAGTCGAGCGTAAATTGGAGCTAAATTATATATGTTAGTTCTCTGATCCATATCCATCTTAGTGCAAATAGTTATAATGGCGACAGCTCAACTACTACTACATGTCTCCATAAAAATTACCTATTTTCAACCGATTTGCCCGATGGGAGCTGTTGGCTACAGTTGTTCCATGAGGATTGTTATAATGGTATAATACATATAATGTGTAAATTTGGTCACGATAGCTCAAGACGTTTCCAAGTTATGGCAATGTGAAAATGGTTTTTAACAATTAGCGTGGGCGTGTCACCAATGTGAAATATACTTGACCTGCTGACGAAGGAGACGGAATTTCATTCCAAATTTGCTGGCTCTAGCTCTTATAGTGTATGAGATCTAGGAGTGACAAACAGACAGGCGCCTGTTGATGCCGATAATGACGTTTCAAAAGGACATAATTCCGCGGTGGTCCACGGCGGAGTTATGTCGCTTTACATCAACATACCTCCGCCAGAAAAAACCGACATATCTCCGCGCGAAGTTCTGTCGTTCAATGACGACATAACTCCGCTGTAAGGTCGGCGGAGATATGACGTTTCAAAGGGACATAATTCCGCGGTGGTCCACGGCGGAGTTATGTCGCTTTACAACGACATATCTTTCTTCTGCCTGTGATGCAGATATCGCTTCTGACAAACCTAATAGACCCCTCTAAACTTTTTTAGAGTACGGAGTCTAAAAAGAATGGTTTGTCATTTAAAAACCCTCGGAGGAATTCAAAAGAAGCCATATTGAACCCAACAGTGCACAGTGTAGAGAGAGTGTAGAGTCTACACTAACTGTCAGTTTTTTGGTGAGGTTCGTTGAATACTCGAGGTAATTCACTCCTTGACAATTACTAAACTATATTTGGTCCTTAAAAATGTCTCGACTTACCCGATTTACCCGTTTTACGCAGCAGTGGCGCCCTCCGCTGTGGACTGCGCTGTGCCGTCGGTGTCGATGTCGATTGCTTCTCGCTGCCCGTGGGCGTAGATGAGGAGGAGGTATCCTCTCGCTCCGAATCGCTGCCCTCGGAGCTCAACAGCGACACCAAAGTGATGACATCCGGAGCAATGACGCTGCGTGCCCGACTCAGCTGTTTCTTGTTGGAACCACCCGGATCAGAGGTCAGCAGCGGGCTGCCGGCATCGGGAGGTACGGCCACAGAGGAGGCAGCACGTGTAAAGATTTTGCGACGTCGCAGCTTTTGTTGATTACGCTTGTTGGCTCCACCAAGGACACTCTTGCTACTCTCGTCCAGACGCACCGGAGCGGACATGGCACGCACCAGAGGAGGACGCCGCTGTACCGTCAAAGCTGAGGAGACGTTGTCCTCGACGCTGGCAGGTGTGATGAGCGTGGCTGTTGCAACTGATGGCTCCTTGGACAAGTCACTGCATTCGGTGTCACTTTGGAGCGGCTCCTGCTCGTTTGTGGCACGTATCGTCTGGGCGAGCACAATGTTCAAATTGATGCGATTCTTGTCCGCCTTGGCGCTGTGGAAACCGAAATGGAAGTGGAACACTTGAGTAACTAACAGACGAGGTGATTGAGTGACTGACTGACCGGGTAACCTACTGCCAGACTTAAACTCTTTAGCTAAATTTAAATCAAATTATTTTGGCATTAGTTTTGCAATTTATGCTGTGCTCGATTTCAAATCCAAATTCAAATTCAAATCCAAATTGGCCGCATGCAACATGACGACCCAAAATAGAAATTAATTCGTGCAAATGCGAAGGCGGCAACAGCCAAGCAGCTCCCTGTCCTCCCTGTCCCTCTCTACCACACTAGCTCTCTCTCTCTCTCTCCCCTTCTTTTCTTCGATCTAGCTGACTGTCTGTCGTTCTGTCTGTTTTTGCGAAAATGAAACCATGTCAATTACTTTTACAATTTGCACCCAAAAAAAAAATGAAGTAAAATACAAAATGTGTTCACAGCAAGTCCTTCAGTGGTAAAGTGAATCTTGGAGTTCAATGAACCAACTGCCTACTCTTTGCACCCTCCCTACCAGCTCCAGTTACAGCTCCGACTCCGACTCCAACACCAACTCCAGGGCAACTTATCGCTATCGAGTTAGACACACACTCGCAACTGGATCACACTCAAGTGTGTCCTTTCTCGTCTTCTGGCTCAACTTGACTCCCGGCACGACTTACAGTTTTGGGCTAACGTTCAGCTGTCAAGCGGGTGTTTACCTGGCTAATCATATGCACTGCCTTGATAACTTTGACGTCGGTGTCAAGCATGCAAATTGCCCAAAGTATCGCAAGTGTCATTTGTGCACCATAAATGGAGTGGTATGGCATGGCATGACAAGCAGCGGAGGGGAACGGAACGGAATGGAACGGCATTAGGTATAGCTTCAGCTTCAGCTATACTATCGTAGTTAGAACCCAATTTAGCTCGTATCATTTGCATATACATACTTTTTTATGCTTCACGCACTAAGCACAGCCACACAACATGACAAGGTCAAATGAAGTATTGACATTTCTTTTACTACTATTTTACACTAGGCTAACACACACACATGTATATTATATACATATGTGGTTAGTACCCCAAAACGGGGAAGTCTTTACGAGGGAGTTGTCTTTACGTTGCGTGGAAAATTAATGAATTATGAATGGAAAGATATTTAGATGTGTGCAGAATTTGCACAAAGATATGTTGAAGGCATTCAAGCCTTCATAATTAAATACTAGCAAAACTCGGTTTAATCTATGATTCATTTTGTTTTTAGTGCCTTTAAAAATAATCTACTAGATCTAAGTAGCCCTGTTCGCCTAATTATTCATTTCCCTTGGTAGCACTTGAGCAAAATAATTATCCAGTTTAGACTTGTGGTCTGCAATCTGCGTGGCAACTTAAAGCCCACAAGTTTAAGAGTAGCGCCTGAAAGTATGCTACGCTTTTCCGTCGCTGTAATTCAGAGCTGAGCAAAACTAGAGAAATGTCAAAGCGAATACAGTTGAGATTCTAGATCATATCGCTATTATTACTAGAACTTTCCTTACACTGCCCCACTCCCCAGTTGCACTCACCTGTCCGTCTTAAGCTGGAGCTCCTTTGGCTCTGCCTGCTGCCTGCTTGAGGCGTGACTCTTTTCCACAGCCAAAGAGGACTTCAGCAGCGATGATGTGGATGCCCAGGCTACCAGATTTGTGTCCCTCAAACGCACGCTGGAATCTGCAAGACGACCTAGCTTGTGACCTGCAGATTCGTCAGTGGCCAGTGATGACTGTCGACCCAAGTGTGTGGAGCCTGTGCCGGGATACAGCTTCTGGCGAATACTTTCGATGGAGCGACCCACGGAGAGTCCACGCGAAAGATAGCCACGCTGCTGTGCTGAGTATTTGCCAACACCATGGGCGTGGGTGTGGCCATGCAAAGGGGCGTGGCTGGCCGGTTCAATGAGAGACTGCTGCTTGCGTATGGACGTTACGGGTGTCCCTGCAGTTGTTGTTGATGTTGTTGTCGTCGTCTGGTAGCGACGACGGCTCGTCACAGACAGCGACATGGCCAGGTTTCCTCAGGTGCAGTTTCTTGACTTTACCGTTTGTTTAGAGATGGCGACGATGACTGAATGCCGTCTGGAGTTCGAATAACGGTTTGAACTGCCAATAAATTGCCACAAGCACATCGAATGCAAATCAATTACGAAGTCATTAAGCCAAGGCAATAACTTTGTCAACAAAGCCCAAAAGCCAAACACTAAAAAACAACAAAAAAAAAAACTAAAACCAAAACCAAAAACCAAATTATCAGAATCGAAACCGAAATCAAAACCGGCTGCAGTCACGAAACAACGGCACTTGCCACCTGCTACCTGCCACTTGCCACTTGCTACTTGCTACTTGCCACCTGCCACTTGAATCGGGCTGAACTTTCACTTGGAGTTAATTTGCAACAAGCGTTTCGGCCAGAATCTCAACGTGCCTCGCCTACAAATTGCAACTCCGGGTGGCTGCAACCTCCACGTCCACTTTGTTTGCCTGCCGCGCACTAACTGCGTTTTCTGTTTTGTGAATGAAGTCAGAAGCTTGGAGCTTAACGCTTGGCGCTAGGCGCATGGAGCTGCTTTCGTTATGTTACCAACAAACAAAAAAAAATAATAAAAGGAAAAAAACAAACAAACAAGCAACTAAACAACATAACGCCAACAGCCGTTGCCAATGCCTCCCAACAGCACCCAGTTCTACCCCTTCCACTGGCACTTCCCATTCCCCCACCACTTTTTTTATTTCTTCCACTTACACTTTCCACTCCCTTTCCGTTACTCTTTGGCATGACTGAGCTCAACTGAGCCGGTGCCATCGCCGCTGCAGCGACTGTTACAGTTATGCTCAGCTCTGCTCTCTTCACTCTTCACTCCTCTCTGCTCTCTTCACTCCTTTCTGCTTCTCTCTTCTTCTTTTAGCTCCTCTCTGCTCGGCGGCTGTCGCTTGACTTGACTGCTCTGCCAGCGTCGAACTTGTTTGTCCCATTTCCGCCGGCCCGCACACGTGCTGGCAACGCCAACAGCGAGGGTTGATCCAGGAATCTGTGAACTCGAAGAGTTTAAACTACAAATTTAAAACTTACACTTACTTATTTAAATTATTTAACTATCAAATAATAAAATAATTTAGTGCCTAAAGTAATAAAATTACTATTAATCTATAACAATTTTTATAAACAATTCTTTTCAAACTGGAAAAAAATTGGATTTATTTCTTAGCAGTAAGTATTTATTTTTTAGTTGACAAACTTTTAAAACCACCGTCGCTGCATTGTATGTAAGTTTTTGGCTGACTGGCAACTTTTTGCCAACTCAATGAACTCGCACGAACTTTTGTTTTCATTTCGACGCCCGTCCGATGCGATTACTCCACCCATACCCCCAGCCACTAACCACGCCACGCCCACACAACTCGCCCACCGCCCAGTCTAAAATGTAATCAAATGTTTGGCGAATCTGCGAATAATTCGCAAAGTTCTTATGCAAATCGAATGCGAATCAAAATGCACACAATGAATGAATATGAATAATATGAATGGCGAGCAAAATGGAGTATGCGTGAATTAACGGTACTAGTCGCTCAATGTCAACAAATGTTAGATGCAAATTACCCAAGGGGTTGGAAGGAGCTGAGAGGGGTAAATGGGGTGACAGGGGCGTAGATATCTGCTGGCAAGTGAAAAACTTTCACATTTGTGACAATTTCAAATTCATCAAAGACATGCAAAGTTGTATAAAAGTTTCCGTGCGCGTCGGCAATCAAAAAGTAACGAACATAACTGCCCTAGGAGCCAAATGAAACAACAGCAACAACAACAACAACAACAGCAGCGAATGGCATCAAGAACCAAATCAAGCCGGTTTCAGGGTCAAACGCCATTCATATATCCCCTTTGCACTAAATACTATATACACATACGTATGTATCTGTATGTGAATAAGAATATATATCTACATTTGTGGGTACTCATTTGTTTGGTGAATGCTTTCGAGTGTCTCGGTGAATGCCAGCGAATGAATCGAGTAGTGAGTACTACTACTCTCAACTCTCCACTCCCCAGTCTCCACTCCCCACTCACCACTTCTCCACTTCTTCAATAAAATATAAAAACTCAACTTGAAGGTCTTTGCATTAATCAAAATCCAGAATAAAGTCAATATTTATTGGTTCGTTGACGAATTCGACGGCGATTTGGCATGGAAAATTCATTTTCCTGCTTGACTTTTCGCAATCTCCCGAGGAGAAAGTAGAAAGAAGAGAAGAAAAAAACAATTATAATAGAAATGAGCTAAGCAAATAGCGTCAAATAAATTCATATTTGTCAGGCGGTGTCAAAATTTGGAGCGGTACCAACCGGCACCACATTCGCTGAGACCCGATATATTCAAAAAACTATTTCAATTAACGACTATGATTTTTGGTCAGGGTGGGGGACTACCACATACCCTGGAAAAAGTAGTCAAAGAGCAGGGGAGATTAATAAATTAAATACAAAGCACATTTTATTTATTAGCCACATTTAGCTATAATTTGGCTAAGACGACAACACTGACAAAGACAGTGCTTGAAAATTGTTTTAATTGCCTGACCCACTGTTAGATACCCTAGAATATTCATATTTCACTTTCCATACCGGCGGTTACCAAATGAAACATTTACTATACGTTCCACTTATGTTCCACATCGTGTGTGGATGGCGAGTGGCTCTTGCCTCTTGCTCGCCTGCCTCCAATGAAATCAATGAGTAACTCAGTAAATTACAAGCAGAATTTAACTCTTTATCAACTGAATTGTGTGACAGATTTGTTTTTTAATCAATTTTATTTTAAATGTTTGACCTATTTTAGTGATAAGCTGACAAGCTTCCAACAAGTTGTTTATTTTCGAGTCAACAGATGATCGATGTGAACTGACTCACCTCGAGAACTAGAACAAGTACCGTGAACAGTGCTTAACCAACACTACCTGAATAAACACTCAACAGTTGAAATCGGAAATTGGAACAAACGAGATGATTCTACGCTTGAATTTCTCACTGCTATTTGTGATTTTGTGCACCCAATCGGTTTGTAGCCGAACTGAATACTAATTTGTACCAAGTAATAGTTATCTGTATACTTTAGGGCGTGGGGTGTGGTCAGCAGGTTGATCAGAATGGTTTGCGCCTCTTGGAGCAACAAGATTGCGGTTACTTTGTCAGAGTCAAAGTGATCAATGGCCATGAGGTTAAGCTGGGATCGAGGCCTTGGATGGCTCTACTGCGTCTCCGATCCGACGACGAGGAGGAATTCGCGTGTGGTGGCACTCTTATAACTGAACGTAAGCTAAAAAAAATATAATTATTATTTGATTTCAATAGAATTATTTAAATATTCTTTGCAGGTTTTGTTCTCACTGCCGCTCACTGCGTTTCCCGATTTCAATTGTAAATTTACGATCGTTTCAATTATATCGAACTGAATTAATTGTGAGTTTACAGGGTCTTTGTACGGTTGGGTGAGCATCAAATATCAACGGAACCGGACTGTAGGAACATCGGTAGAAGATCCAGGTGTGCTGGTCCCGCTGAGGACATTAGTCCCGAAAGGGTCTTCGTGCACGAGGATTACTCTCGACGCACAGGCCACAACGACATTGCTCTGATCAAACTGGCCAGAGCTGTGGAGTATAAACGTAAGTAACTTGCATTTCCTACTCTTCGGTTGGTAACAATAATTTATCCCAGCGCACATAAGGCCCATTTGCCTGCCTATAAACGATGCACTGCAGCAACAAACTGATACGAATGAGAACCTTCTTGTGACTGGTTGGGGCATAACCGAGAATGGCACTGGCTCTGATGTGCTGATGGAGGCCAACATCCAAAGGAGAAACCGTCAAACTTGTTCGCAATCCTTTCTGCGGGAAATCACAGAGACACAACTTTGTGTGGGCGATGTCAGCAGAGATTCGTGCAAAGGCGACTCCGGCGGACCCATCTCGTATCCGTCTGAATATGCAAACAAGCAGCGCTTTGTGCAGTTTGGCATAGTGAGTTATGGCTCACGAGACTGTGGAACCGGTTATCCAGGTGTTTACACAAAGGTGAGCAGTTTTACGCCCTGGATAACTAAAATACTAAGTGAAAATTAACAGTTTAATTAATAAAGTTTCATTTTTCATTAATTTATTTGATATCTTTTAAAAACTTTTACGTTTTCAACACGCCATTTTAAATTCAAATATAGCGCGCAGTTGAGTAATCGCTAAATTATAAATATTTGCATTTATGTAGCAGCCAGCTTTTTTTGCGCTAGCTCTAAAGCGGTTTCAACGATCTGGCAGCTCTGGTAGGCTTAAAGTGTTGAAAAGCGGCCTTAACTGCTGACGTTTCGCTGCCGTCGGCTGTCAGTTGACGTTTGCTGTCGTGGCGTTGAAAGAGAAAGAAAGTTGATAGTCGCCGATCGTGAGTGTCGTCGTTGCTGCAAAAGTTCGTTGAAGTTTTCAATTAAAATTTAAACAAATTACCACAAAATGTACCGACAAATGTTTGCACTTTGCCTGGTTGCCGTTGTGTGTGCAACGGGCGCCTATGGCAGCTGCAAGGCGACGTTGTCTGCCTTCAGCACACAGGATGCCACCATCCTTACGCAGCTCGCCCACGTTGCCGAGTTTACGTTGCAGTGCAGCAACTCCGCACAGCCCAGCCTGTTCGCCGAGTTCCCATGCGGCAAGGTTGTGCCCGTCGCCAAGGTGGGCGACAGCAAATACCAGGTAAGTTGGTCATAAGCCAGCATGGAGTAGTCTCCGCTCATTTCCATGCTCCAATTACAGGTCAGCTGGGTGGAGGACATCAAGCAGGGCAGCAGCGGCAACGTGCAGGTGCGTCTTTTCGACGAGGACGGTTATGCCAATGTGCGCAAGGCCCAGCGCGATGGCGATAAGGTGTCGTCGGTGAAGTCTCTGCTGGACATCAGTGTGCCCACCAAGGGTGCCTACAAGGGTCCCTGGATCAAGGCCGAGCTCCTAGCTGCCTTCCTAGTTGGCGGCGTTGCCTATTTCGCCTTCACCACCAAGAGCAAAGTTCAGTCCTAAGATTGTGTCTCAGCTTGGACGCAGTGCAGCGACTTCTTGAATGAAATTCATTCACCATACCATATAGAAACAAATCAAGGACATTACTAGCGATTCACAACCTCAATCACACCCACTAGCACCTGGAAAACATTCATACTCCTAGAGATTTGATCGCGTCGAGAAGCGTGTAAATAAAAGTCAAATTCCATCAAATAATTCCACGACAATTTCCATTTTAATACAACTAATTAGAGTAACTTAGTCTAAGTTAATACCACGCAAGTATCTCTATATGATCGGGTCGAAACTCCGCCTTAATGCACCGATCCCGTTGCTGCAGCAGATACAGCAGCAGCTGCAGTGGTGGCTGCACTTAATCCTCCGTTCATGTTGCTCTCCTCGTCTGACGAAATGTCGATCATGCTCTCCACCCGCGATGGTGACATCACATAGACAAAGTGCTCCGTGGATAGTTCGGGTCCCAGCGGCTGATTGGTGACCATTGCCGATCCTTCCTGTGGTGGAGGAGGGGGTGTGTCGGTGCAGTACTTGAGATTTGCTGTGCTGCCAGATTCCTCGGGCGGCACCACTCCATTACAATCAAAGTTTTCGAGCTCCAGCTCAATATCGCTTACGATGCGCATACAGCGCATCTTGGCCAGCGATTGGAACTTCATGGGCATGGCACGCACCTGTCGGGCCAGGCTGAGAAAGAACAGCGTGTTGGCATCCAGCTCCCGGTTAGCCTGCAGAACGGCGGACACATCCCAGTCGCTGGGGAATCGTGGATCGCTAATCTTGCGCGTCTTGGCTGGCGATGGCTGGGAGCAGGATGAGGCCGTGCCTGAAGCGGAGCAGCTCAAGTTTATGGCCGTCGTCTGAGGGGAGGGCTGAACCCGTCGCACCTTCGAGCTGGGCGGCGGTGGTGGAGGTGGCGGTGTGGGATTCCCCAATCCAACATTCGAACCATTGCCATTCAGACAGTGGGCTCGATTGGCTAAATTCTGGAATAGACCAAGTGGCGCTCCCGCCGCCGCAGCCGCATTCAGCTCCTTCTTAAAGTTGTCGGCAGCCGCAAAGAGATGCGGCTCAATGATCAGACATCCCACATTGCTGGACGTGCTGCAGTTGGGTGTCAGCGTCGATGTCGGCACTGCTGGCAACGGCAAGCCGGCAGCTGCCGCTGCTGCCTTCAATGTTACTAAGGAACACATCTGAGCTGCCGCCGCTGCTGGCAGACCACTGATGCCCATGGGCAGACCGGCCAATGTGGCAAGTGCAGCGGCGGATGCTGCCGCTGCTGAGGCTTTGCCAGCTACGCTCAGGGGCAGGGCGGGCAATGAGAGAACTCCACTGTTGGAGTTGCTGCTGCTGGCTGCGGGTGGGGACATGGCGTTGTAGGTCAGTGGCGCCACTGCAGCACAGTTGCTCCCATTGCTGTTGCTGTTGTGACTCTGCAGCGGCATACCAGCCGTACTCCCTGGCGATATTAGATTAGGAGGCGTAGCAGCAACACTGGGCGTTAGTATTGGAGTGGTATAGCTATTGACAGTCTGAGTGCTCAACGCTGAAGTCGAAGCCGTTGCTGTCGACGCCGCTGTAGCTATGGTAATTTTCAGGTCGTCCTCGCCGCCATTGCTAGCTGCCTTGGCCAACACCTGATAGCCAAAATCACACTCGGTGTCATCCTCATCATTCGACTTGCCATTTCCATTCGCCGAGTTTCTGTTAATGATTTTCTTATCAATGTCAAGTGATAAGATGTTAGGGGTCTGTTGCTTACCTGCCAGGTCCTTGGAACGGCTTCAGAAATTCCATGTGATCCGCGTGCGCCCAATACTGATACTTCTTGGATGTTTTGGTACCCACACGGAAGGAGCGCAAGTATTTCGTGTAACTGTCGCGCAGATTCTTCCATTTTCGCTTTGAGGCCTCTGCAATAAATAATATATTTTCATTAACTAAACAATATTTAAATCCTTATTTTTGTTTATACTAAGTGCTTTTCGAGTGTAATATCTTTACACGCATACATTGCATACTTTAAGTGAACACTTATGCACACATTTACATGCATATGTTTAAATGTGCCGGTGTTGCTTTCTTGTAGAATATATGTTTACAATTCTGTCTTGCTCTTTATGAATCCATAGTTTGATGACGCTACTCAAGCACTCACACACATTCTCATATACAAACACCAACACATAACACATGCAGCCGAAGAAGTGGATCGCATTTCTGAAAACGAATTGGTTGTCACTTGTTAGAGATGAGTGTGTGTGATCACTGTGACTCGCTGTGACAAATATTTATATATTTCTGCTGAGTTATGAATGTAATTATGTATAATATTCATAGAATTTTTATGACTACTCCTCATTTTTCATAAGTTTTTATGAACATCTATACCAATTACATTATCCCTCGTGTCAGTTCACAGTTTAAAAACCGTTAAGTTTGTTCTGCTTTTATGTTATCTCTAATTGCGTCCTCTTTAGTTATGCCGGCTTCAGATTTTTCCTATTTCCTTCATTGTCCACTATTCCTATTAAATTTTTTGTAGTTTTTGATTTCAACTTCAGTTTAGTTTGGTTTCTTCAGTTGATCAAGACGGGCGCATTTCTTATTTCGCGATCTCACAAAGGATTTATGTGAAAAACTTGAGTTAGTATAACTTTAAACAATTAAACCACGCCAATAACACAATTATTTTTATATTTGCATACAAACATACATAGATGCTAAATATCCACGTACTTTTTGTCAAACTCTTAAAGATTTGTATTCCAATTTCATTCTTAAATCGAATTAAAAACTACAACTCATTATCAATTTGTAATCCCTTTTAGCTTAACATACAAACTTACATTGTTTGAATTATGTCCACCACGGGTTTGTAATACATTAATAAGTTCACAACGGTTACAAATTATTCGTGAAACAACTTGAAAGTGAAGAGGAACAAAAACAAATGCCAGAAAATTTACCTCGACTTTTGTTTTTACGCCGACAAATTGAGAGAACGCAAAGTTTTGCTCTTGGTATGAATGTACATATGTAGGTATAAATAAAGAGAACAAGGAGAGAGACGATGATGAGTGATGCGCAGAAGCAACAGGGTGTCATGGTTTATGCTTTTGTATAAATTGCGAAGATTTAATGGTGATAATATTATGATTGTAAAAAGATACCTTTAGTTTCTAACTTCTAAACAACAATTTTACTCCTGCCTCATATCTTGCAATATCCTAAATTTTTGTTATCAACTGTTTCCGCATTTCCCTTACACACATACAGAGTTTGCATTCAATCAAACAACACACACACACACATGTTCTTACATTCAAAACGTAAAAGTGCGCGCCTGCAAAATTCTCTCTCAGCATCGCACTGGCAGCAATAACAATAACGGCGCAGAGCGCACAACTTGTATCAATTTCGCTTTTACGTTTTTCTTTGCTTTTTCTGCGTGTTCGTGTTTTCGTTATACTCTTGCTGAGAGCATTTTAGCTTTGACAACTGATTTGTAACACAGGTTCATCTAAAGAGTTCAGCTACACATGCAAATACAAATAAATAAATAATTTGTCCAAATTTAATTACTAGTAAAAAATCCATAAGCAACAAAAAAGTTTTACATAATTAGTCTATATTAAAATGTGCAGAGTATAAATTTCTCGACGTTCTAGGACCATTTTTCTGTTCTTTTTACTTGTTTTGTCTCTCACTGCAATTCGCCGACCGCGGCCTCGTTCTGCACAGCGCCATGCCTTCAATACCGCACTCACGCTCCCGCACCAAGTCATCCGTAGGCGCGCTCACACTCATGTATGGTACATTCATGCACACATATACACATGTTTGTATGTGTGTACAATCGAGACATATACACAAACGGCCGGCGCACTATGGAACATTTGCACGATTTTTTTGACTCAAATAATTGGGGAAACTTGCAAAAATATTTCGAATTACTGTATTGTATTGCATTAAAATCAAAATCGGCAGTTTGAAAGTTGGGCATGGATTAGTATATGTTTTTTTAAAAGTAAGTGGCCAAAAAAAAACCTTGATTCTGATTTAAACTGAATGTTTTTATCAGTCAACATAATTGCGTAAAAATGTGAAAATGCACCACAGTGCGGCGGTTCGTCGTAGATGCGACGGCAGAACATTTTGTCCGCTTTGGCTGACTGTGCGACGCGCACGGCGCGCCGCTGACTGAGTGTGAGTGTGCGTGTATGTGTAAGTTTCGCAGTATATACAAGTTTGTGTGTATATGTGGTTGTTTATGTACATATTATGTACCCGTGCACGTAGTAATTGAATTTGAGCGAACAGGCGACCGCTGCTGTTCCTCTGTTACTTCCTTTTTCATAGAAATTTCTTAAATTTTTTTTTTATGTTGCTCTGGCGGTATCGTTTTTTTTCCTTACCCACAGATAGTCCAATTTCATCCGATATTTGAGTCCAGACTTTCATCTTTACTTCAACATTCTTGTAGTCGGGATTGTGATTGTTGTAGACAACATCATACTTTTTGACAATATCAATAAAATCAGATGTGTTATCAGATGTGGTTGAGGATTCACTAATCACTCGCGCCACTTTCATTTCCTTCATGGCTTTCAGTTTTAGCTCTAACGGTTTTTCAAAAAACTTTTCACACAAATATATTCACTCACGCACGCACGGACGCATGCACGAACGCTCGAAAGCGACACGAACAAAAATCTTTTTATAGGTGTGTGGGCGCGTTATTGACCGTTGACGGCAAAAACCACGACCACGACTAGCAGCGTGCCCTTCTCTCGCCCTCCCCACCGAATGAACGGTAAAGAACAGGCAAAGCGCAGAGACAACGAACGAACTGAGAGGCAAAGCGAACGAGCCAGCGAGCGAGCGACTGCCGCTTTATATGACCGCCTCGACAAAAGTTGGACACTTGAATGAGGAGAGCGCACATGAGCTGCATGCACACAACCTAACAGAGGCGGCAGCAGCAGCAGAAGCAGAGACCGCAGCTGGCAGCGGCGCCAGCAAACGCGACAACAGCAGCAGCAGCCAGGCAAGCAAGCAGGCAGGGCAATAGCAAAAACAACAAGAAGCAAAGCAACAACAACAACAGAAACGATGGCAGCAATAACAGCAACGCGCCAGCGTACGAACGAAGCGACAGCGAGGCGAACCGTCGTTGGAGGACGTGTAAAGAAGAACAAGAAGCAGCAAACCTCATCATCATCATCGTCGTCGTCATCGTCATTGTCGTTGTTGTTGTTGTCGTTGGAGTCGTCGTTGGCGTTCAACGGCAGCAACAGCGGCAAGCAGTCAGCCCCATGACATGCACACACACACACACTTAGACACACTCACACTCATACATACATATTTACGCACACAGAGACAGGGAGTACATAGCGACAGCGCAGTTTGGCGCTCGCAATATACGCGCAACGATTGCGACGCCATTGCCGCCGCTACAGCACCGCTCCAACGTTTCTGTTAACCGCCCACATGCGACGCCCGCTGCTGTGCGGAGCCAAACGGCAGCAACAGCAGCAAAAGCAGAAGCAGAAATAACAACAGCTACAACTACAACAACAACAAACTCAATTTCATGACTACGTTCGTCCGTTGCTGTCGCCGACCCACAAGGCAAAAGCATGAGTTGGTTGTTATTGTTGTAGCTGCGCTGCTGCTGCCGCTGTTTCAGTATGTTTTTGTTGTTTGTTGATGCCTTTGTGTGTATGTAAGTGAATGTGTGTGTGTGCTTTGTAGCATGCGAGAACTGATGAAACTCATAGTAACCACACCCCACATTACCCCTCTATTCTACACAACGCATAGTAGCGTCATTCAGTTGAGGTGTTGGGGTCCTATTTAGGGAGTCAGAGCTGCCATATTCCACTATGCATTTTGCCTTGATACTAATGGATCTACAGACATCGTAATAATATTCTTCAACTCATAGTTTAATTGCGCAATCTAATGAAATACAGATGCTCAAGGCGAATGTAAGGAAACTTAATCAAATGATCATAATAAACATTGACCACCACTGTAGAAAAGGGCTACTTTAAGCTCTAAAACGCTTTTCAAAAGCTTACCTTTCTACATATGTCTTTTAAAAAGAGGACACCAAAAGCTTGCATCAAGAGGAAATGAGGAGAACTAATTCACAGTCTTCCCCTCTTAGCTCGATACAAATTTTGGGGTCCAGCATTAAGAAGTGTGTAGATATACAGGATCCTTGGACTAAATTAGACCGCACATAAATATTTATATTTATATACATTTGAATAGTGCATATCCTTGGTGGTGTGTACAGTAAGAATACCAAAAATCAACCCAAAACACATTAGGTTCTATGTGTTAAATGAAGGCTCTATTATTTTTTTGCACGCAGCTGTATGTGTATGCGCTGCTGCTGTAAGCCCTTCTCCGCGCTCTTTGTGTCCCACCATTCGCAGTTGTCCACTCTGCCCACCCGCGACTGACAGCGGCAGGCTTAAAAAAGCTTATATCACATACATACAAACATGAGTATGCGTGTATGTGTGAGTAAGTTCGCACGTACGTGCATACTCATGTATGTATGTGTGTGTGTGTGGGGATATGAATGATTGCAAGCTGCAGAACTGTTGCACCTTCATTCTGTGAAAATGGCATTGCAATTACGGAAACTGAAGTTCAAGGTCATTGCTTAGCATATGTATTCATGTACAGTTAAATATGTACATACTTTGTATGTATGTTTGTGCATTTACATTAAGCACGCATACCAATTTTATAGTGCGACACTCGGAATGATCGACGCGACGTAAACGCTGCCTGACTGCACTGCTTCCGATTTCTTGCTATATGCTCTTATTTTTGTTGTTGTTGTTGTTTGTACTCTTCTGTTGTTGTGAAGTTCAATTACTGTCGCTGCTCTTATCAGTTGCTGCGGACACCGCCCTCTCTCTTTGCAGTGTGCGCTCACTCTCTTTCATTCTCTCTCTCTGTCTCTCGTTCGCTGACGTTCTTCCTCTCTGTTTTGCAACACGGCAAGTTTTGTTGTTTGTTGGTTTTGTTGTTAAATAAGTTTTGCTGCCGTTTGCCTCGTCTGCTCTTCCTTTGGTTTGTTTTCTGCCGTTGTTGTCGTTGGGGCCGCCGTCACCGAGCTGATTCGCATTTTATGTTGTTGTTTTCTTCCTCCTCCCTTTTCGCTTCCCATCGTAAGCTGCTTTGGTTACGGGCCCGAGCGAGCGAACGAATGAACGAACAAACGAACGTCCGCCCGCCGATGTCGCAGTCGCAGTCACTGTCGCTGTAGCTGTCGCTGCCTCAGCAGCATCCCAAATTGTTTCCATCGATTCGAGGCAGCAACGTTGTAGAATTTTGTGCCCCATTGCAAGACCTCCCTCCCTTTATCAGCACCATCCCCTGCGTTTCCATCACCGTCACCATCATCATTTCATCTTGCTGCGGCTCTTTTCCTCTACTCAAGTTGTTTTGTTGCCGTTGCTGTGCTGCTGTTGTTGTTGTTGTTGTTTTTTTTTTTGTTATTGTCGCCGATGTGGATGCCGTTGACGTTGCTGTAGCTGTAGCTGCCGCCGTCTCAGCCAGCGCCACACACTTGGCCCACTCAGCTGCTGTCGCTGGCTTGTGACTGTAGCGAACCTACGACCAGTTCCCTTCCCAAAGCATTGCGTCCCGCCCGCACAGCTCCTACTGTTATACTCTGTGCGTATATCAGTTTCTGTCTGTATGTGTGTGTGTGTGTGTGTCTGTGCGAATGATTGTGTTTGTGTGGCGGACGAGCGTGCTCCAAACTAACACGTAGACGTCGTCGTTATATATTTACACATACACACATAGCTATGTTTGTATGTATTTCGAATGTATATGCGTGTGTATGTTTGTATCTCTTCAGCTTGTGCGCGTTTTTGTTGCTTTTATTATATTTTTTTTCGCTTTTCTCTATGCCCCGTGCTTCAGTCAGCGACGGCAACGACGACTACAACAACAACAACAACAAGAGGAAGAACAACAACAATAACAGCAATGGCAGCGGCAGCCAACAAGCACCTTCCATTTACCAGCTCCTACTGCGAATGACTGCCGCATATCGCCCTCGTCGTCGTCCTCACTTCGCCTCTGTCCCTCCCAGTCTCCGTAGCCACCCAGCAAAGCTGTCTCCCGCCGCCTGCCCATCGCGTTCGCGTCCTTGTTGCCTTACTGTGTCCCAGTCACCAGTTCGCATCGTCATTATCATCGTCATCATCATCATCAGTGCCATCAAAAGCCCGGCAGCCAGACCAGGACCAGGGACGGCAACGTGCGTCCCCCTTCCCAGCCTAGCGTGTCCCCAACCCTTGCTCCCTTCCTTCCTCCCAGCAAGCACTAGCGCCAAATGGCAAAGCGAACGGACGGGAAGGCAGCTGGCAAAAATTGGGAGGGATGGGTGGTTGGTTGTGGAGAGGGGTGGGCAGGGAAGGGAATGTAGGGAGAGTGGGGTGGTACAGTATGCGAGGTGTGGGGCGTTTGCGTGCGGCGGCGTGAAGCCGGGGGCATGACTGTGTGCATGGGCGTGTAGAAATATGTATGTGTGTCATTGCATGTGTGTATGTATGTGCGTTTCTCTCTTTGTGAGTGTGTGTGTGAATGAGAGTGTTTTGTAGTTTTTGTTGTTGTACTCTGCCGCTGCCGCTGCTGCTGCTGTTTGGGGTTTTTGCTATCACACTGAAGCGGCGCGGCCTACAAAGAGAGACGAAGTTGCTGTCGTTGCCGCTGCCGTAGTCACCGCCGCCGCCGCTTGTTGTTGTTATTGCTGCTGCTGCTGCTGCCGCCGCTGCCGTTGTTGTTGTTTTTGCTTCTCGCAAATCGATAAACGATGTCCGGGACTGCGGCATGGCGTGTGTACCTATGTACAGGCTTTACATATGTGTTCGTTATGTACATGCATGCATTTGTATGCGTGTACGTGTGTTTGAGTAAAGCAGTTTGTGTGCGTATCTGTCGGTGTGTGTGTGAGGTTAAGCGGCCCCAACATGTCCCGTGGCTGGTCAGCAGCGTTCTTAAATTTGCTGCAGTTATCGCTGCGTTCATAATGTGATTTACCCTAAGTATTTTAACTGCATCTATGTTTTTATTTTGAACACTTTTATCAAGCTCTTTATAGTTACACTAACGTAAGTGTTAAATTGATATCATTGCTAGGAAATTCCAAAATTAGTATTAGAAAATTCTTAGTAATCAATGACTTGCCATGAACTGATCTGCGTGCCGTCCAAGCTGTACGAGTCTAAGACTACTGCCAACCTTTTTTAGACCATGTACCACCATATCTTAGGAACCACCTAAAGCTTTTAGAACTATTATTTTTCCCCATAGGTATTTTGGAAAACCATGGCGAATTTTGAGTATTTTTTGCAAGAAATCGCCGATGACGTCAGCAGTCCTAAGAATTCCATGGATATGGGCGACTTTGTCATTGTCAAGGACTATATACTGTATATAATGAGAGAGCAGTGTTCATATTTTGCGGATATTTGCCGCAACGACGTGCTCTTCGGTGGGTAGCCTAGGTAAATCCTATTTCCAGAGATCTCTCATATTATATCCCGTCACTTTACAGGCAGTGCTGCTCATAATATACGGCTCTATAATGACGACGAGTTTGATGTGTTGATGGAGCTGAGTTTTCCAGCTTTCGAGCGGATTAGAACAGTTCTGTGCAAGGATCGTCCAGGATTCACCTTTTTGGATTTCTCCGAAGCTTGCTTTGATACTATGGTGGGCAACAAGTTGGCCAACAATGATCATACATATATGAGTGGATTCTGCCTCAAGGGCTGGTTGGATACCGTTTTCCAGAATGCCTTGAACAACTACGGAAATGTAGTGAACGCTGACTACGGACGGTATTTTCTCAAGTACATCTGGCGTGGCATCACTTACACCATCTATGCCAGGTCTTCAGCACGCTCATTTTCCATTGACTTTGTGCCCGCCGTAAAAATTATACGGCCAAATTCAAGCTACTGGCATGCAATTCCAAAGCAGTGCATAAACGGAATAGACAATTCACATCTTTTCACCTTCATGCTGAGCAATACGCAGGCAGAATTGCAGATCATTTATCACTGTGGGGGAACGCTCAAAGATGCGCTTCATCTCCTCCAGGCTCTGCGTAATTCCAAAGATCTAATGAAACTAAGCTGTTACCACTTGGTCACCGTGGCCATTTGGTTGTCCCGACGCCTAGGACACTCTAGTCTTGCGAATCTGTCTCTCAGCGAGACATTTTTAATGGTAAGCACAGCTCAAAATCGTTATTAATTCCGTATCAATTTCATTCTTTATCTTCACTACAGTTGCTTTCGGATCTTTGCGGTGCGTTTGTCGAGGGTCACCTGTCCAATGTGTGGGACTGTCGAAAGAATCTCCTGGGCCACTTTAACCCAGCGGAAATGTTAATGTACAACGGCGTGCTTTTCTCTGCCTATAACACACTCAAATCGTATACCCATCAACCGTCATTGAGCTTCGGACGGTGCCAACAACACTTTCAATAAACATTTAACAACACTGAAACGTTTTATTTACACATACTTTCATAAGCACCGGAATGCATTTAATCACATAATTTTTTAATTTTTAATTTTTTTTTTTAAATAAACATTGAATAAACATTTTTAAACTCCATTGATAAGCTATAAGCCGATAATTTGTATTCATTTCATATTTACTCTCGTATTTTTAAAGCTTGTTGTTTCTTATTTTTAATGCATGTATGTATGTATGTATGTGCGTCTGTTTACTAAGCTCAAGTGGATCGTATGCATGTGTGTCGCAGAACGCACTGCGCTCTACGCGTTTAGCACCCATAGTGGAAGCTGAGTTTTGTGGCTGTGTGTGTGCCTTGTAAGCTTAAGTGCAGCTTAGACCAACAGCGATCTCCGCAGCAGAGTTGTGTGCAGCCTAAAACGATTTAATTTGAATTCATATTTGGAAATTGATTCGGTAATCTGTATGAATAAAAGAAAAGCTAGATTTCTTCCGTTGTTTTGTAATTTTTTCCGTAATCGATCTTTTGAAAAAGCTAGATTTGCCGTGGAAAGCGG
The DNA here is from genome assembly GCA_035046005.1 of Drosophila acutilabella. Classification (NCBI taxonomy): domain Eukaryota; kingdom Metazoa; phylum Arthropoda; class Insecta; order Diptera; family Drosophilidae; genus Drosophila; species Drosophila acutilabella. The sequence continues at coordinate 3,438,553 of JAWNOK010000024.1, read as the reverse complement.
ATACGGCAACACTGGTTGTGTGGCTGTGTGTATGTGGGAGCGAATACTCTGGTGTGTGTTTGTGCATTTTGTGCTCAACCTGAGCGAGAGTTAATTTTTGCATTAACTTAGTGCTTGCTTCAACAACTGAATTTCAATTGCTTCAAGTTAATTCCAATGCCAGTTTAAATACTATATTTTCTTATTAAAAGTCACTGCTACTGATAATGGTATTTTGCACCAGTCACCGTTACGCCAAAAGTGCAGTTGGTATTTTTTAAGGCATTTTTTTTTGTAAAAGATTGTGGGCACTCTGTTCAAAAGAATAAACCTAAGCTTTCTGTCATAACTAATATACTGAATTCACACAAAGAGACTCGTGTTTTTGCATTTGCCCTTGCAATGTCGTCACCTTTTGAGAGTTACCTGGAAGAGATTGCTGATGACTATGAGTGCTCAGAATATTGGAACGATTTTCTGATGATCAAGGAACACATAGTGGACAAATTACGTTATTGTGCTCCTTGGAGTTTCTACAGCTATTTGAAAGAAGCCATACCATTCGGTAAGTTCAGATTATAGGAACATGTTAATAGCAATTACTTATCAACTGCTTCTTAGGTCCCTCTGCGCATGGCACTCGTCTATATAGCGATCGCGGCAGGTTCGACGTAATGCTCGTTCTAGAAATACCGTCGTATAAAGATATCGAGTTAACTGGTAACAACGATGAATATTGGAAGTTGGATGTTGCCAATATTCCCAGTCGTTTGCCAATGGAAGATGATGCACAATACATTAATCGCTGGTGGCTCCAGCAATGGGTGAAAGACATATTCATTAAAATGATAACTGACTGTTCAAATACGGTTTATGGAAATTATACATATACACTTAGTTATCAATTAAGAGAAATGCGGCATACTATATACGCAAAGTCAAATTCGAATTTGCTGACCATTAATTTTGTGCCCGCAATCAAAATCATTAATGAGGATTACCCGGAGTCTGATTGTTTTCATGCTGTACCCAAGTTAACGCCAGGATCCCAGGCTAAGTACTCATTTATGATCACCAGCTCAAGGTCCGAGGAGATGAGCTTAAGGAATCAAAAGTTGAAAAAAGCCTTGATTCTTATGCAGGCTCTGTGCCGTGCCAAAGATTTAACCGAAATACGGTATCATCATTTAGCAAATTTAGTAATTTCGAAAGAAATTCATAATTTTGCAGAAGAAGAAGAAAATACCCTTCAGGATATTTTCATAGAGGTGGTTCGTTATCACTTAAATTTTCATACTTATTAACTAAATTTTGTTTCCATTGCAGATGCTTCGTTTATTTTGCAATGCCATTATAGACAAATGTTTGCCAAACATGTGGGATTCCTATATAAATTTGCTGAGTAATATATCATCGAAAACTTTAACGGAATATGCAGATATCTTGGGCAAAGCATACGACGCTTTGAGCACTTATCACTTTCAACAAAACCTTTCCTACGAACGTTGTTTCGAACATTTTGACTACGATGTCGAATAAAGGTACAGGAGTATATAAGTATATAGCAGTATAACAAAGATTGTGTACTTTAGAACCAGTTTTTAATGTAAATTCTGTTTATTTAAGCTCTAGGCTTGATGAGCTCCACGTCTTTGGGCATGATCAATGCGTGCCCTTGTTGCATATCCTTTAGTTGTAGTTGAAACAACAGTTGAACCAGTACGATCACGTAATTTGCTAATCCATTAAACACCTGAAATAAATGTTATTGCTTAAAAATAATTAATTTTCTTGAATATCAGTCACTGATCCACATGGGACCTAAACATACCACATAGATCAATGATATGTTGCAGGTGAAGCTGTTGCCAATGGTGGCCACGTGACTGTTATGCATTCTCCAGTGCTGAAAACATTCCACCAAAGTTTTAACAGATCGCTGGTCCCCAAAGTGGACAGCATACTCGCTGAGCAGACGCATACAGTTGCGTTTCTAGAGAGGATTCTCAAATACTACTCTGTCTACGTAAACTTAGTAATGTTTGCTCACCTCACGCTGCAGTAGATAACCGTAGGTGCAGGTGATTATGACCTTGTAGATGTGGACCACAAGATGCAGCGATATGAATGCATACTGGGTATCCAATGGCTGTGAGTGCAGCACTTTCTGGCAAAGCAGATATACGAAGCATGTCATGTGGGTAAAATCGTAAAAGAATCCGGTGGCAGCAACTGCTCCACACACCGCATTTATCTCTCGCAGCAGCTGGGAGCACTGTTTGGTGTACTCGAATAGCTTTTCAATATTTTGATGAAGTTGCTCCACTTCCTGTGACACAATGCAGCTGTGTCTGCCGCTTGTCGGGTACAGCTGCTCGAGAAGCTTCATGATCAGACGATAGCGTATGCGCAGGTAATCCATTAAGCCGATGTGAATGAAGCCCATGGCGCCCAAGCTACTAGTCAGCCAGGCATAGGTGCAGGCAATGAGAACCGTGGACACGAAACCGCAACTACACTGAGTTGTCTCGAACATGAGCGCAAGTGAGACCAGATTGTAGCAGAGCGTGATGACAACCGTTCCATACCAGTACTTGGAACGCGTTCGATTGTAGCGCCAGCTTACATGTGGAAACTTTACGGAAACACTCGAGTCCAGCTCCTCCATCCGATTAAGTAGGTTTATGTGACGCCTGCGATGTCCGTCTAGAGTAATGCAATACTGAATGTAGGTAAGAAGGGAGGATAGCGACTCCCAGGAGAAGATGATCTTGACCAAAGGTGAGAGATGACTAAACATCGCCTCCGACATTTGACTATCGCTAAGCTTTACATAGAGTCCGGCCAAGAAGCCACAGATCAGTCCAAAGCGCATGCCAATCGCATAGGTGAGGCTCATGGGTGTAGTTTTGGGCCCACCCTCGCGGTGACTGTGCAGACGAAAGGTTATGACGCCCCAGTAAAAGAGCAGACTGTACAGTCCGTCATAGCAGTAGACAAATCCCTTGTCGTGTTCCTGGTGCCGCGACATGGTTTCAACTGGCTTTGCAGGTCCCTAAGGGCTAAATCAATTAATCGAATATAAGTGTAATTAAAATAGATTAAATCGCACACACAATTTGACAGTTTAGTTTATTTAGCGCCGCACAGCGTAAAATATCATCTATCATCTGGCTGTCGTTCTTCTATCTAAGATCTCAGATGTACACATTTAGTTGGCGTTCTTTACTCCTATTTGTGTCGTTTATTCCTCAAACTGTTTGATTTTGTTAAATGTGAAATTTATAAATTATAACTAAATACGCATTCGCTGGTTGTTGTTGTTGTTGTGTGTGGGTGTTTTTGGGGGGCCTTTCAAGTTCGACGATCCTTCTTCTCGTTCACAGCACCGTTGGTAAACGCATGATTGTGCGTGTCTGACTTCTTGCGTCGCAGGGCCTTTTGGAGGACATGGGCATCCGCTGGCTCGATGCGTTTGTAGTACTGCTCTTTGGTATCAACAATTTCAAAGCCAAATTTCTTGTAGAACTCTATGGCACCATCGTTGTTGACTTGCACATGCCTGTCCAACAGAAATATTCACTTTGTTATTACTTCAATTTAATTGAATTCAAAGAACCACACTCACAGAAAAATACTATCGAAATTGCCGTCCTTTTCGGCATAGCTAAGTATGTGCTCAAACATGACGGTGCCAATGCCCAGGCGTCTATAGGGAGATAGGCATCCCAGGGTCATAATGTAGAGCCGCCTCTGGTTGTCGGTCGTATCGATGCGGCAGCAAACTGCGCCCACAACGATATCGTTGTAGTACGCGAGTTTCGCCAATTCGCCGGCTTCAAGGACGTCCACGTAAAATTTGTCATTGTAGGAAACGGGAAAGACAACCGTGTTGAGCTTTTTCAGTTGTTTAATGTTGTGAGGCGTAACATCGCCCAACTCTATACTGGATCTGCAAATGTATCAAATAAATTTTCCACACGATGGGGGACTGCATCATTCCATACACTTTTAGGTTAGGGTGTTTTGGGCGCCCTTAAGACAAGTGGTTTTTTAATGCCGCTTTTGCACTTACCTAGTCATGATTTGAAGTTAAGAAAACTATTTGCGTTAGAACAATGCGCTTTGCGCCTTAATTTAAAAACAATTTTTATGATAAATTTAAGTAAAATGCTAGTAACTTGATAAACTAATTTTATGATGCTAGCGATATCGATATATTTGATATCGAAAACAAAAAACAGCTGCGAATGCTAACAGTGTTACCACATTACAAAATATTTAAACTGACTTATTTAGATCATATTAATTTTTACCTTTATTGCAAGAACCACACTGTTCCACATTGAACTGATTAAGTTGTAGTAAAGCCGTTTATATTAACATCAACATGAATCCAAACATGAATATGATGCAAATGTCTGGGCCATCTATGATGCAAGTGTCGCCCATGATGCAATCGTCGCCACAGCCAATGATGCCCTCTGGACCGCCTGGACCCGTCACAATGCAACAGCAGCAGCATCAACAGCAGCAACAACAACAGCAACAGCAACAACAACAGGCGGAAAAATTGGACAACGTATCGAGGGTTAAGAGCCTTTTGGGACCGTTGCGTGAGTCAATGTTTCTAACAATACGCTCCAGTGCATTTACACTGCAACAGAACAACCTGGCGGACAACCTTAAACGTGATACTGGAGGACATGGCCATGTTCCACGATTTGACAAGCATCTAGAGGATTTTTATGCGTGCTGCGATCAAATGGAACTGCATCTGAAAACGGCCATTCAATGTATGCAGCAATTAACATCGTCTCAACACTATCTTCCCGGCGCTGTGACGGCTATGAGAATGGAGAATTTTATGCAAGACAATCCTGCCGGACCAATTCCATATCCCACCTACTTGAATACAGTACGTGTGCACGTACAGTCGGCTAAGGACATTCACGACACACTGATTAGTGCGGCGCAAAATATATCCCAGGCCGATTGATAGCTGTAGTACTTTTATGTTTAATTTTAATTAATTAGGTATTTCATTTAAGTAAAAATAAATTCGTTTATTAATATTTGAACTGCGTTAGCAGTCCCTTCAATTTAGTGCTCGTGAGGTAAAAAAAATAAAAAAAAACGTAAACTCACCACAGACTCGAACAGTGTCAGAATTTGTTGGTATATTTTGCAATCTCTGGTAACTCTGAAAAGTTACAGCTGTTGATATCCGACGCCTTTCGCGCGAATGGCCGCTTCTGTTTGACTTTGTAAATGTTTGTTTAATTTATTTTAAATGTGTTCGAAATGACGACAGTTAAAAAAAAGAAGAAGGTAAAATCTGATGCTAAACAATCTGAGCAACTGCGCAAATGGTTAACTAAGGAGAAGGAAACAAAATGGTAAAATGCTCGATGGTTGAAATAGATCAATTTTGTTTTCTAACGTGTGTGTTTAGTGCGCATCCAGTTTCGTTTGAGACGTTCAGTCAATTGGTGGAAAATCTTCCCGACATATCGTTCGAAATTCAGGTTACCGATGCTACGGGACAGCATGCAACATTGGACGAGTGTGCTCTATGGTTTTACAATGCCTTCTACACTGATCCTACAGTGCGAGCGAATTACGAAGTTAAGCTCAGATCATGTCCACAATCTATCAGGGAGAAGTTATTCGAGTTCCCAGCTAAGGAGGTCACCAGCAGGGAAGCTTTGCCCGCAGATGGCGTTGAAGTCTCAGTATCCAAGTAAGTAGCAAAACGGACTTTGACATTTTTCCAATAAGCAATAATCTCCGAATGTTTGGAAGATGCGGACGTTTCTTGTTTCCCGTAACCATGGCCACTTTTGAACAATATATCGATAAGGAGCGCCTGTTACCCGCACTTGCACGCATGCATGGCAAAAGTAAGAAGGAGCGGGATGCCTTCTTAAAGGACAAGAACAAGTGCCGCACCGTGTTGCAGAAATTTTATAATACATTTTACATATTTCCGAAGAGACGTAGATTCGGCTTTAAGGAGGCGCCTCCGGCGCTGCTGGCGCAGTTACTGAAAGGAGGCATACCCCTGGACGAGTTGGCTTTCAAAATTGTAGAGGCGAATGAAGAGTAAGTCACACAGCAGTGTCTAAAGTTGAGTAATCTTTAATGAATTTATTAAATTTCCCTGTAGAAAAGCATCCAACACTTCAGAGTCACCACAAGCAGTAAGTTCGCCGAAAAGGTAAACAAAATTTAGGTAAATACTGTGTACTATTTATTTAATTGATTTAATTATTTGCAGCATATCTTCCATTGTGAGTTTTGCCGTTTTTGAGAAATACATCAGTAACATCTACGACGTTGTTTGGCGTTTGAAGATCGATGATCCGGAGTTTGTATATAAGGGGTTTGAGGACTGTGCCCTGGCCTACTACCTGGCCTTTTATTTAACACCAGAGATACGCGATAAATACCCATTCGAGATAGCTCCATGCACAACGGCCATGAGGAATCGCATACTTGGTTTTCCAAACCCAAACGATGTGCAAATGCTGCTGGGTATGAAGGCACAGAGTCAACAATTGGCCTCATCCCAAGAGTCGGCAATTAGCGTGGTCACTCCAGTCGAAGAGCATGTACAAACCGTTGAAGCCCCTAAAATGGCAGCGGAAATGTGAGTTATTTTTAGTAGTTTTAACTGTTTATATAGCTAAAGCTAGATATATACTTCACAGACAGTTGCCCTTTGGTGGAAATCTAAGAAATGAACAGCCAGAAACTTCCAATAAAGCACAACCAGTGACATTCGCCGTATTCAAAAGCCATATAAGAAATCTAGACAGGATCGTAGATGAAATGATGAGTTGCGGCGAGTATATGGGAAAATCTAGAAAAGATTGCGCTTTGGAATACTTTAAAGCGTTCTACAGAACGCCTCAGATACGTGAGAAATATGCATACGAGATAAAGCCGTGTCCGGCCAGAATGCGTGAGAAACTACTCGCTATTCCGGAGGAGGAGTCGCCGACTTTGACTGACAAACCCACAACTAGTGAGACAAAGACCAGAGATTTATTTAATGAAAAACAGTTGGTCAAAGTGCAGGGAGTTACCTATATCTACTCGGTTACTTTCGAAACTTTCAAGCGGTTTATTAACTACGATGAACTCAGGGATCAAATCGTTGATTTCCATGAAAAAAATAGGAATAAACTTGGTGAATATTCAAGTGAAGCGCAATTATTAAAGCACTTCTACTACTCCTTTTACATTGACGAGAATTGGCGCAGTAAATTCAATTACAATTTCAATGCTGCGCCACCAAAGCTGAGGCCTATGCTCATGAGTATGGCAGTTCCGCTGGCCACGAGAATCGAACAGCCTACAGACGAAGTCCTACAAACTGTAGACAAGTAAGTTGTCCATTGGATGTTTAACAATCTTCCGTTTGTTAAATGTCTTTTCCATTTTAGTAGGTACACAGGAGAAGAACAGGAACAAGCAGAGCCCGAGGAGATGTTAAATCCTGAACACTACAAACTAACGGAGGCTGAAGAGCAACCGGTATTGTATACTGAACCTCAAACTGAGCCAGGTGAGCAAATTGAACCCGTGAAGCTAACTGAACCAGAAGAGCCATTGGTTGCTGAAGAGCAAATTGCAGACCTAGAGGAAATTGAAGCCGTACAAGAAATTGAAGTCGTAGAGCAAATTGATGCCGTAGAGCAAACGGAGTCGGAGGAGCAAGCAATGTTTGAAGAGTATCTAGAACCTGAAGAACAAATGGAGCACATTGTGCAAACAGAATATGAGGAAGAATGGGAGGAGCAGCCAGTGCATGAGACTCAGTTTTACGTTGTGGAACAAACAGTCCCTGAGCCACATACAGATCAGGAGAAAATAGCAGACTTGCAGCCAGCGCTTGAAAACCAATTCTATGCAGAGCAACAAAGAGAATCTCAAGAGCAATACACTCACGAAGAGCAACCAGCATGCGAAGAGTTTAATACAGAAGCAAGTCCTCTTCCGTACAAAAGCAACGATTTAAACAGCTCAACTGCGAACAAATCCAACAATGTTGTCGTGTTGAGTGAAAGGGTTATTATAACTTTGCAGGGGATCACATATGAATTTCCGGTTTCGATTCAGGCATTTAAACGTTTCATCAACTATGAAACACTTAAAGTGGAACTAGCTAGAAGCTATGCCAAAAAGAAGAACAACATCATGAAAGTCTTGAGTGATGAGCGTAGTAATTTCATATTACTACGTCGCTTTTATAATTCCTTCTACATCGACAGCAGAGTGCGTAAAAAGTTTAATTTTAATTTCGATGCTGCTCCCAAGGAGTTGCAGGAGAAGCTGCTTCAATATGCCATTCCTCTAACCTTGGCCACAAAATGTCTTAAGAGCAATGAGGTGAAGGACACTCCGAAAATTTATCAGGAGGATGTGGAGATGCAAGTAGTTCCTTCAGTGCCAGAAGCTCACAAAGTTCCTGTGGAACCAGTAGAATCAATAGTAACTGTGTCACAAGAGGTATCAGCAGCTCCTCTTTCCCAAGAGACACTAAGAGTTCCAGTATTACCAGAAGTACCTCCAGGAGTACCAGCAGCTTCCGCAGAACCTATTCCAGTTGTGGAGCAAGAGGAAGTGCTTCAAAATGATGAATCATTTCCGGTCTCGTTTCGTATTTTCTCAAAAATATTACGTTTGGATGACGTAGTCAAGCAAATGCAGCAGGAGCCTCAGTATGCGCAGAAGTCAGCCAACGAGTGTAAGTTGGCCTACTTTGAGGCCTTCTACCGCTCTCCCCAGATACGTGATAAGTATATCTGCACCCTAAGACCGTGTCCAGCTGTCCTTAAGGCGAAGATACTTGAGTTGCCCAAACTGATGCCCACAATCGATGAGAACCAAAGCAGAACGTCTACTCAAGAAACAATTGGACTCCCTCAGTTGTACGCAGCCCGAGCAGCTGAATTAAACATGTAATTAAATTGGGTCTGTTTATAGTCTGAATTAATTAAATCTTTTTTATTTAGTTTGAATAAGATAAATGTGGTGGAGTACATACCACACAACTTGGGCTCCTACATAGCACGACGTCTGCCATGTCCCAAGAAGCGAGCGCTGCTGGAAAAGCACTTCGTGGGACGCAAAAGGTTGCAAGTGACAACATCACGGGAGGACTCTGCAGCGGATCCCAAGGAAATTGCGGCCCAAGGCTCAGAGAAACTAGTTAGAGAAGCAGGAACTGTAGAAAACTCAGACTTGAGTACTCAAATTACTAAAACTGTTAGCGGGGCTACTACATCCACTTCATTATCCCAAGAAGCTGCACCCAGAAGTTCAGAGAAATCAGTAGAAGCAGCAGGAACGACTGTCGACTCTAATCCAAGAAAGTCCCCAGCAGTGAAAACTAAAGAAGTTGCAGCAAGCAGTCAAGAAAAATCAGCTGCTGCCACAGCTCCAGCTAAGCCCACTTCAGGCTTGAACGACAAAATACCTAAAGAAGTTGCAGCAAGAAGTCCACAGAAATCAGTGCGAGCAACAGTTCCTGCAGCTGCAGCTGAGCCCACGCCTGTGGAGACTCATCCTAAGAAGTCCACAGCAGCGGAAACTGTGAAAACTTCAGGGATGAGTGCCAAAATATCTAAAGAAGTTGCAGCAAGAAGTCCACAGAAACCAGTGCGAGCAGCAGTTCCTGCAGTTGCAGCTGAGCCCACGCCTGTGCAGACTAATCCTAAAAAGTCCACAGCAGCGGAAACTGTGAAAACTTCAGGGATGAGTGCCAAAATATCTAAAGAAGTTGCAGCAAGAAGTCCACAGAAACCAGTGCGAGCAACAGTTCCTGCAGTTGCAGCCGAGCCCAAGCCTGTGCGGTCTAATTCCAAGGAGTCCACAGCAACGAAAGCTCTAGAAACACCAGCTTTGAGTACTCAAGCTTCTGAAGTTATTAGCATTGCGTCTACATCTTCTTCAGACAGCGTACCATCCACTCAGGCATCACAAAGTTCATCAGAAAATGAAGCAGCTGTGCCAGCAGCGGTTGAAGCTAAAGCAGCTTCAGTTTCCAATCCGGCAAAGACTGTATCATCCGTGGAGTCAAAGATCATGACAACTTTCTTGGCGCCCATAGGCAAAGTAAGTTTCCACATTCTTGAATTAATCAACATAATGTTAACTATTTTGATGCACTTTAGGAGCACAACATTAAGTACTTGGTGTACACAAGTCACGGACTAAACAAGACCATTTGGCACATACTTTCCCAGTTCAGTCCGTTGGAGTTTAAGACGTATACGGGCATTTATGGCGGAGATTTATTGTATAGAAACGAAAGTATTTTGGGCCAAATCTATAGCCATGTGATAGAGAATGGAAATTGGCCGATTACTTTGTATGTGAAGTTGTCCGTGTTGGCTAAAATGTTGCAGAGCAAAGGTGTTTATGTTGAAAGATTGGACTTGGCTCAGTTGTCACCAAAGATCTTTCACTGGCATGAACTTAGTTCTTTTACTAACTTCGATGACATAGTTGAGTTCGAGCATCGCAAGCGAACAAATGGGAATATTAAAGATCTTGCGCAACTGTTTGCGGAAGTGGAGCTTTTCTATACGCGTTGCTGGACACACAATCGATGGATCGGAGAAGTGCCACAGATCACTGATAGACAGTTGATTGGACCGATTACGAGGGACCAGAATGTAGAAATTCCAAAATCAACAAGTAGGTATTGGATTGCTTTTTAATTGCGTCAATTAAAGTCCCTCTTTTAGTTCCAATCTGCTTAATACATCACCCACAACTCACAAATGCACTTGATGCTGCCGATGTTATTCCACTTGAGGAATCACCGCTGGTGCTGGAATCAGGAACCAGTGAATCGCCAGGTAAGCTCAAATTAGTTTCATTTTATGTTAATGTCTATAAAATGTTTACTTTTCCAGAAGACATAGAGTGTCCAGCAACTCAGCTGGTCGAACCCGTTGCACCAGACTCACAGCTCGACTTGTCCGTTGTTGGAGACTCACAGCTTAACGTCTCAGTTGGTGGCGCCTCACAGCTTAACGTCTCAGTTGGTGGTGCCTCACAGCTTAACGTCTCACCTGGTGGTGCCTCTCAGCTTAACGTGTCCATTGGACCGCCCAGTTTCGTGGACATTGAGAGCGTCTGTCCAGCCACACAGGCGGCAGAGAGTCAAAGTGATCCACTCATGCAGAGTATCCTTGAACCCGTTTCCATTCCAATTGAGACAGTTCCAATCAAACAGGAGCCTGTCAAATTCCTTAATCAGATGCGCTTCGTCATCAACAGTGATCAGAGTGGAGAGTTTTGCTGTGAGACTATTCCAACAGAGGAGCAAATCATCAATCTGGATAACGATGATGATGATCGGATTGCACAGGAGTTGGCGTGTTTTGAGTTGAGTAATCCATCTGTTACATCAGTGCTGCCATCATCATTACATAATCAGTTTCAAGCCTTGCTCAATGAAATGAATCTTGCGGACAGTCAGTCATCGAGTCAAGGCAGCAAAGTGGATTCCATAGAAGCACCACAGCTAATTCAATCTCAAGCTGCTTCCGCAGAAGTGGAAAAAAACAAAGCTCAGCAAGATTCCGTTGCTGTACCGCCAAAAGCGGAGTCGCTAGCCCGGGTTCGTATAGCCAAAAAGCAGATACGAACCACAACATCAACTGTGCCGAGCAAGAAACCACGTTTAATGGCTGACAATGTGCCGCAGCTGAGGCATGACTTCCGTCCCTTGCCTTTAGCTGCTATGGTACGCATCGAAACAAATGTGAATGCCAGAACAGATCTGCCCACGTCCTCTAAACAGGGACTTTTCACGGCTGTCAGCCAAGGCGTGTCCACGGATATCAACCAGGGACTGCCCACGCCCTCCAGCCAGACACTCAACATAGCCTTCAATGACAGATTGACTACGGTCACCAGTCAGGAATTGTGTGCAACGGGAAGCCAGGAGCAACCAACGACTTCCAACCAGAGACTGTCCAGGACCGTCAGCCCCGGGCTGCCCACGGCCACCAGTCAGGAACTGTTCCCTGCCTCTACATCGGTCAGGCAGGAACAACCAGTTAGCCAAGCAGTACCCACAGCGACCAGTCAGGTAGTGGCTGCGATCTCCAGTCAGGCCTCCACGGTCTCCAACCAGGGACTGCCCACTGCCTCCAGTCAGGAACTCTCAACGACCTCTAGCCAGGGACAACAATCTGGTCAGATGACTGTCTCACAGGCCCTCGCCACGGACAATACGCTGATGGAATCGTCTCAGCTGCAGCATTTGCTGGATGCTCCGTATGTTAACCTGCGACAGGTAAATGTAAATGAAATGCAAGTGGATGGTGATAGTAGTGATAAGAATGATAGGGCCACGCTTACAACTGCTCGTTCAGCGGTGGTGCCAGTTGTATTTCGAGTGCCAACGCCAGTTTTGGACAAACACATCGTGTTCAGCAATCTGCAACGATATCTGTACTTCAATTCACTGACTACTGCGAATATAGCCAGGTATCAGCTCAATACACTCGCTGTGGGCACCTCGTATGAGCAGGCGCTGATCAGTGCCAATGGAAGGTTGTGCAATGTCTATGGACCGTTGTTAGAGAACCTATTTCCACACTGCTCCAACAGTCTGCTCAGTGATTTGCAGTATCTGCTCACGGATGTGGGCGACTTTAGTTATAACTGTCGCATAAATCTGCAACGCGTGCCCACTGAGGATCTACGCAGTCGAGTTCTCTTTGCGTTTATGAGAGCAGCGCCTCCTTTCGCTCGCATTCGTCTCAGATTCGAAAACGAGTCGCGAGAGTGGGCCAGCTGTAGTACGACCGCTGAGCGAGATGGCGATACAACCAAACGCGTGCCCAGCTGTGATGTGAGTTCAGGACTCAAGCCTCAAATACTTGAACGCATGAAGGAACTCAAGAGTTTAAATAATTTGTAGTGTTTTGGTGTTGAATTTTTTTTTTTTTTTATTAATTTTTGTTTATTGTTTTCTGTAAACCAATAAAATAATTTATATTTTGTAAACTTACATTTAAATCTCTTTCTTTTCAGAGGCGACATTAAGGGAGAGTGAGCAATATGTTTTTATTATGCCTGCTGTTATGTAGCTTCAGCTCTTTTGAGCTTTTTAAAAATAAAATAAAATAAAAAAAAAAATTATTCAGTTTGATTGTCAGCTTTCATATGGAAAAGTGAAAAAATATTGCAAAATGTTTGAATTTTATTCGATACAATCGATTAAACATGTTAAGTTTGGCGCGCTTGAAAGCACAGAGTTGCATTTGGCAGAGTTGCTTTGCAAATGGCGCGCAAAGTTCAAACTGCCACTAGCAGCTGTTGCTATACGGTGTAATATACAAATTAATAACATCTTTATGTCATGCGACAACATATTTAAACAAACGTCATGAGAATAAAAGTTGGCCTAGACCACTCACAATTTCCGTTTGATAGATCTATTTTACCTTAATGCTATCATTACAGCCATCTCGCACAACCCTTTTAAATATTACCACAAACATGACACACACACACACAGCTATCAAACAAACAAACAAATAAGGAATGGAGAAAAGAACAATTTAATTAGCGATGACATGTTGCTATTTAATTTTCTTGTAAAAAGTGTAATTAAAAATGTGCCCTTCACAGTCGAAGGAGCTGACAGGCAGCCACTCGGTGTCAGTGACAAAGACAGTGGGAAAGACAGTGTCTATAAAGTTTGTGGCGGTACATAACATACACACGGCGATCATATATCGGTAGGTCGGTGATAAATCATATTGCGGCTGCCTCTGGTGCATATTAGGCTCTAAACGACGAGATAATCTATGGCCTGAACCCGGCAACAAAATGTTGCAAGTGGCAATAAATTTGGTAAATACAAAACATGCTGACAATTTTCCACACAGTATAAAGGTGTACGGATGTGGTGTGCGTGTGTGTTGGGTAGGATTAGAGGTAGGGGTGGGGGTGTGTGTTGTGCGCACACACCGAGGACATAGTCACGTCAACACTTTAAACTCTTTGCCTCCTTCGTTGCAACTATACAGTGTGTGTGTGTGTGTGTGTGTGTGCTTCTTGTTGTTTTTATTCTCATTCGTATCCTTTTGGCAATAAAAATTCCGTTTACTATTTATCTTGATTGTCCCTTCGCTCAAGTCCAAGTCGCCGGCGTGGCATAGAACACGGGATCGTAGTCAGAGTCGAAGTCGGAGTCGGAGTCGGGGGCGTTGTCGGACGGACTCGGGCACTTGAATGTGGCATACATTGTGTGGCAGTTGGCACTGCTTGTGGCATGTCCCGTGGTCTGTCGCGTCGCGTCGCTAGAAATTTTTTGCTTAATGAAATGTACATAAAACTAAATGAAATTAAGTTTGTGACGTGCTCTCGTACCAACTCCAAGTGGGAGCTCCAAGAGGCCCACAAGTCGCGCGCCATTCACAATGCCTCCTCCAAAAGGCGCCAGAACCCTTTCTAATGCCACAAGGAAATCGCGTTTGCTGCGTGTTTATTACCACGACAAGCATAAAATGCAAAATGCGTCCGAACACACAAAATGGCCGCCGCGGCGAGTTGGGGATGGGGGACAACCCTTTTCCGGGAACTCCCGCTTTATGTCTGTGGGAGTCCAAGCCAAGCATTGGCCAGCGGTCACCCCTGATCCCCAGAAAGGAAATAAAAGCACTTGCTGCAAAGCAGCTGCTCCTGTTGTTGCTGTTGTTGCTGGGGTGGGTATTAATGGTGGGAGAAAAGCTCATAAAGTCGAAATTAAATAATTTGTCTTCTTAATTTTCAAATAAATTCTTCATCATCCAAATAAAGGAAAACCCCAAGCAGCAAAAACAATTGTGCGCAGCCCAAGTTCCAAGTCAGCCAACCAGAAGCGTGGCGAAAACCCGACAACAACAAACAGGCAACAAAAGCAGCTCACACCAGCTCAGAGTACCATCCACACCCCTTCACCCCCTCTATACGCCTCTGGCTGGCACCCTTCTTATCCTCGAAGCATCTCGTACTCGAGATGTTGCCGCGCAGGGACTTTTATTAAATTCGACCTAGGCCATGCCTTGAATATGGTAGCATTGTCTTCCCAGCGCCCCTTACTCACCATACTCCCCTTCTACCCCCTGGCAGTCCAAAGTCCTAGCATCCTAACGTCCTTATTCTCATACAGCCGCCCTCGCGACAGTTTTCGTATTGTATTTTTTAATATGTTTGTGTGTCTGTCTGTCTGTCTGTCTGCGTGTCTGTCTGTCTCTAGCCCTGTCTCTCTTCCACTCTTTGTCGCTATCTCTTTTCCACTTGCTTGGCACAAATAATCGTGTACACCATTAATCCTTATTTCACGGCATTGTTCTCATTTCCTCCAACTTCTTCTCCGCCCTACCCCGCCCCGTTCCACCACTTGCCGCCCCTTTCTCAACAGCTTCTTCACAAGTGGCATGTAAGCGATTATCGCCAGGATAAATGTATGAAGCAGAAAAAACAATAAATGTAAAAATAAATAAAAGGGTGTCAATGACTTTTGATAATAGAAATGATAGTCCAAAATACTGGCACAATATTTGTTAGTACACTTAAATAAATTTTCAGTGCTTTACAGCTGATTGAATGTATAATTTAGTTGTTTAATTTTACTAATTAGTATTTATCCTTTTATTGTATTCATTCGAATATAAAGACAGTTTGGTTTTCTGCCTTTTTGTATGGATATTATACTATTTTCTTTATCTGACTAATCCAAGTTTTCCTGTAACTAATTTGTTAGTAACTTAAATTTACGTTTATTCAGAATTCTCAAGTTTTTTTACACTTTCCCCTATTTATATTTTTCATAGACTTTAAACTTGTTAAATTTCAGGAGACTTTCTTGAACAAAGCACTTTAAGCTAAATTTATAATGATTCATTTTAGTCTTTAATACTTTATTATGTAAATTTTAAACAAATTCAAGCAAATATTATGTTTTATTTTCTTAACCCAAAAACTAGAATTTCATGTTAAGCAGAGCTTTAAATATAGCATTTTTAATCTTCCAAATAGTGTTTCTTTAGAGACTAACTTTCTACATATACTAAATAGAATTCTGTCCAAATTATAACTACAATGTTCTATGGTAATTTTGAATTTTCATTTAGAAATCTTCTCTTTGTTTTATGAGTCTGCTTTTCTCTCAGTGCAGGGAAAATCTCGTGCCAAGAAACCAATAAAGTCCAACGACAGCTTTTAGCAATCACAAAACGATTTCAAAAATACACGCACAGTGAAGGCAAAGAGGACAACAACAACAACAACAAGAAGAAGAAGAGCAACCCTCGCTTAGTTCTCTGTCACTGCTTTTGGCAATCATCAATGTCTTGGATTGCGTTGGTCCTTTATCCTAGCTGACTGCCTGCTCCTTCTCCCTCTCCCTGTTCCTGTCCCTGTCCCTGTCCTACTCCAAAGTTGAGCACGCTTTCCGCTTGGCCTAATTGCCGGATCAGCAGCGATTCAGCTCGTTTCTATTTCAGATGATGCTGTTGCTCATGATGATGATGATGATGATTCTCGTCCTGCTCGGAATGTTGGACTTTTCGACATATACAAATTTTCGGGGGGCGCTGCGCAAAATGAAAAATGACAACGACAACGACAGCGACAGCGACAACGTTGTCGACGACCGCACGCATTTTCCGGACTCAATGGAAAAGCCAGGAATGACTTTGACTGTCCTGACTGTGTGTGAGTGTGTGCGTGATCCTTTTTGCATCCTTTTGATGCTGAGGGTGCGAAACGTTTGAATGCGAAATTAAATGATAAAAGATAGCAAGGACACACGCGCACACAAAGCCAAAGGGCAGTCAGGGGAGTGAGGTAGAAATCCACCCCCACCAGCATCACCTCCCCCCTCGACTAACAGCCGCCCTTCATTTACGCGCCGTCAACGCTGAAGGTCGAGCACCTGTTTTATTAAAAAGCAAATAAACGAAGCCAGGACACCGCAGACAACAGAACGGAGAACGCTGAAAACAGCCGACAGTCGACAGTCGACAGTCGAGCATTGTTAATGTTAATGGTTGGTCCTGCTGGGTAGTGCTTGGGTACTGCTGGGGTGGTGGCGGGCAGGGTGCGGCCGTATACATATATTAAGGCTCATGGACTCATGGACTGTCAAGTGGTTGGCGTAGCATAATAATTGTGCATATTTGGCTTTTTAATAAAATCTAATCGTCATGGCATCGAGGGGCGGCAGCAGCAGCAGCAGCAGCACACAAAAGGGGAGTGGTGTGGAGGGTTAGGCCAGTGTGAATGGCATGGAAAACCCCTGTATATGCGTGTGTGTCTGTTTGTGTACGGCTATTAGCGAACTTAGTTTCTGGGCAATGAAATTTTAATTAAATTTACCAAATTGATATGGATTAACAATACGCAACGTACTCAAAAAAAACTACCTTAAAGTTTTGTTAAAAGTGCAGCAAACACACACATGTTGTGGCTCCCATAACTTAGCAGTGCCCACTGTGCACTGTGGAATGCCCCAGCCACTAAGGAGCGGGCCAAATCAAAAAAAAGGAGTAAAAAATGAAGTAAAAGAAACCCAAGCAAATGCCGAACATGAAATTTTTTGAAATTAATTTCTGTAGCTCTTATCGCAAGACAAACACAGAAGAAGCTGGAGAAAAAGAGACAGGTAGAGTGCGAGTGGGAGAGGGAGAGGGAGAGCTAGTCCAGTCCAACAACCGGATACTGCGCTAAACGTGATGATGCATTTAAGATTCTTCCGATTGGTCATTATTGCCTGGCATTTAATGCTGCTGCGTTGACGGCCTTTTTGATTGATCTACTCATTGACGTTGCTTCGTGTCTTGCCAATGTCCCCAGTCACCACCTACCCACCCTTCCCTTTTCCACCATCTCCAATTGCAGATGACAGCAAATCATCATAAGGCAAAGTCTTTAGACCCGCCGTACATCGGTGGAAATCAGGGGGCATTCAGGCAGACCTCTCACCACACAACACACAGCACAGATGACAGCAATCGATAAGCATGAAGACAGCTCCTTCTTCTTCTTCTTCCACTTCCACTTCTTCTTCTACGTCTTCGTCTTGGCAAAATGGATGATGACTCAAATCTCAAGGTTTCAATGGCTGTAAAACGAATTCGATTCACAGAATTCTTTGCTTCCTTCTGATTTCTGCTACAAACTATGAATAATTAATACATTATTGTGCTAATTAAACATTTACTTTGTCGGTGAGTTATTAAACTCAAAGAGAATATTTATTTTTAAATTTATGTGTTAAGTATTCGGTGTTTAAGAAGGCAACTAAGGGATTTATAGCTCGTTGTTTTTATTTAAGTATATACTCCAAGTTTTTTAAGCAAAGCCAATAGTTAATAATTTAATGCTACTTACTTGTTATTTTTTTATTTTACTTACTTGTCATTTACTTAAATTTATCACAAACTGTTTTTTACTTATGCAAATAACGGTGTGAGCTTTGTGTGCTGCTTGCCCACTTTCCTTTTGGTTGATTTCAGCTTTCATTCAAAGACGCGCCCACGTGCACTAACCATTGAACTGTGGGCCATTACTATTAGTAGCCACTGTCACACGCTCGTCGTCGTCATCGACATCTCAAACGTCAGTTGTTGTGGCAAGTCAAGGCAAGGCAGAGCCCAAAGACAACAACAACAACAAACAGAGCGCGTTGCATGCCCGCGCGTACTCCGGAGGCATGCAACCGCTGCTGAGTCCCTGCCACAGTGCCAGTTTAACTGCAGTGATGGGAACAGCAGCAACAACAACAACAACAACAACAACAACAATCAGCCTATGACTAAAAAGTTTCTCAAGCTTCGGATCGTGCGTCATATGTGTGAGTGCGATTGTGTTTATGCCTATGTGTGTAAACGGCTATGCATGTGTGTGTGTGTATGGCAAATGCACAGTGCTGCCAGTATTACCCAGCACAAAAAAGCTAAAATATTCCTAGTAATAAGATTTTATCAAATAAATCAAGTAGTTATAAATCAAAACATATATTCATTTATTAAAGTGGTACTTAAATTGTATATTTTTCTATGTTTTGTTTTAAAAATAGTTTTAAGAATAAAATTAATTTAAAATTGAAATCAAACGTATTTAAATTTAACTACCGGAGAAATATTACAACTTAAACAAATAAACAAGATGCAAAAGTAATTACTCATACATACATACGCAGAACTAGACTCACACTACTTTGATATCGCTCAAAGTAAGTTCTGTTGCTCGTAGTCGAAACTCTCTATTTTCGGCAGCGCTGCTTTTACTTCTGCTGGTTGTATGTGTGCGTGTGTGTGTTCGCTGCAACCACACATGCACTATTTACATTGCATTAAGAGTAATTTATTTTTGACTGTTTCGCTCTTTTGAACTGCGATCTGCAGACCGACAAAAGAGCGAAATTTAAGCTGGAGTACCAGTCAAAGAGAAAAAACAATACAGACAAAGCTGCAACTACACCCGCACTATTTACATTGCAGTAAGAGTAATTACTGTTTCTTTTGACTGCTTCGCTCTTTTGAACTGCGCTTTGCAGATCGACAAAAGAGTGAAATTTAAGCTACAACACCAGTCAAAGAGAAGGTACAATACAGAAAAAAAATAACATTCTTATATTCATTCACACTGTTGAAGTGACACTCAAAACTAAATTTTGCCGCTAATTGCTACCAAAGTATTAGTCGGCTGTTGATTGAACTGTTTTTATTATTAAAAGTGACAATCAAAAGTTTTAAATTATTCATGCGTAGGCGAATGGGGTAAAAATGCATTAAGCGGCATAAAATTCAACTTAAATACCAGGTCAACAGAATTGGCAATAGGCCGTAATTTCTATAATCAAATAGTCAATAAATGCTCTAAAGTGCTCATGGTATCGTAAACTCCCGCACATAACGCAAAGAGCGCGCAGTTTATTCTCTTTTTTCGATCTCCTTGCTGTTTGTGTGTTTGTTCGCTGCCGTCTGTAGGGCACACACTCTTAGACACCCGCTCTGTATTCAAATTGCGCTCAGAGATCCCTGTTGCTGTTCGTGTGAATGTTCGCGGACGCCAACAGAGCGCTCAAACGGTTTGTGTGTTTGTTCGCTGTCGTCTGTAGGGCACACACTCTTAGTCACCCGCTCTGTATTCAAATTGCGCTCAGAGATCCCTGTCGCTGTTTGTGTGAATGTTCGCGGACGCCAACAGAGCGCTCAAACGGTTTGTGTGTTTGTTCGCTGTCATCTGTGGCGCTCACAAGGAGCACTCTATGTTTACTATTTACGTGTGCTCCCGCACTCTACTCTCTGTAGTTGAATTTTATTTACAGTCTGTCCCTTT
The DNA here is from genome assembly GCA_035046005.1 of Drosophila acutilabella. Taxonomy (NCBI): domain Eukaryota; kingdom Metazoa; phylum Arthropoda; class Insecta; order Diptera; family Drosophilidae; genus Drosophila; species Drosophila acutilabella. The sequence continues at coordinate 3,418,207 of JAWNOK010000024.1, read as the reverse complement.
CTGCTGATTCTGATCGCCTGGTGTTTCACACAAAGAAATCTCCGATTTTGGCCTTTCGCGGATTTTTTTTTGCTTGACCGCTGCGATCTGCAGTGACCAAAATCAGTAGTAATTCTTGCTGAAATACCAGGCGAACAGAAAGAACAGCAGGTTGCAATGTAAAACTTATTTAACATTAACATTGAGTTAACATTGACTTACCATTAACATTGAATTAACATTGCATGAACATTAACATTGAAATTTAATATTAATGTTCACCTTGAATTAACATTTTGCTTTCGGCTTACTATCTAACTGTTAGCACACACTTTTCTTTGTTGTATCTTACTGTGGATTTCTTTTCGCCTGAGAATTCAACTGGGTATTTGCATTTTCCAGCTGTAATACCAGGCGAACAGAACTTTCAGTAGATTTCAAGTCAAGAATTCAAACTTAACAGAAACAATAGAAATAACTTTTAATTATATTTATATTTATATTTAATAAAAATTTAAATTTAATAAATATAACAGATAAACATTTAAATGTTCTGTAAATGCCGTAAAGAAGCTGAAACGCCAACACTGTCCATGCGCGTGTATATGTAGGTAAGACTGTGTGCATGTATTTGAGTTGAAACAAATTTGGTTGCTTGGCGAATGGTCGATCGACGACGCAGTAGGGGCATGGTCAGGGGCAGGGGAAGGGGCGGGGCACGAGGGTTGCTAACAACTGCATTCGAGTCGAGCTTAAAAACAAAAACAAAAACAACTTGAAAGCATTTTGCAGTTGAGCCGCCAAAGCAGCGAGCGTCGTGGACTTCATCATCTTTGTGCTTGTGGCTGTTGTTGTTGTTGTTATTGTTGGTTGCAACCGGAGTTGTTGTTGCTGTGGTTTGGGCATCTCCACCAGGCTAAAACTGAGACGTAGGCGCAGTTGCAGTCGCAATTTAATGCTGACGAGCGTTGTTTGCCCATTTGCCGACGCAGATAAGAAATTTGCGATTGCTGCGACGACGACAACCAATTGGAAAAACTAGAAAAGCAACAATTTGATTATCCGTTTTATTTCCAGGTATTGCAAGTGCAGGTCTTATCAGAACGCGAGAGAGAGAGAGCGAGAGAGAGAGAGCGAGAGAGAGAGAGAGAGGTAAAGCGATCGTGTTCGATATCAAAAATTGTGCTTAGAATTTCGTCCTTTTGCGATTGCCCATCTCAAGTCATTGTGGTTTAGACCCTGCATGCCCCTGTTTAGACCCTGTGTTCACGTTTTGTCTTTGCCATTGCCGCCGAGCAGAAGTCAGCTACCAAATGGACATACAGTGGGGTAGAGAGGGAACGGTGTACAGTGGGATACAGGGCCATGGCGGCTGTAAAAACGCACAGAATATCAAGTCAAAGCAAAGACTGCAAAACAGAAGCACGCGCGGAATGTGAAAAGTTGGTTCCCATGACTCCATGGACGAGGCGCTGTTCAAAGACACCGAAAATTTCGTACCGTCGTCGTTCGTTCGTGGGTTTTGTCTGTTGTCGTTTTGTATTGTTTGTTGTTGTTGTTGTTGTTATTGTTGCTGCCGAGTTCGACTTCGTCTCTGAGTTCGAGTTGAAGTTGGAGTCACCTCCGCACCCCCCTCCTCAGCTGGGGGCCATACGCAAGTTGTTGCTTTATTTTTGCAGCGTTTATCAGCGATTTGGAAGCATTCAACATGCTGTTGAGAGAAACATAAAAACATATTGAAACATTTCGCATTGCGATAGAGCCGACACGATCTTGCTGCTGTCGCGGCACTCCATTGGTCTGATCCCGATCATGTTTTAAGACCCGCACGCACAGGATACTTCCACTAAGCCATTTTGTATAGCATACTTTTCAGCGCACTACAAAACAATTACACGCCTTCACTAACACACACACACACTCTGACACACACTCGGTTTGGGCCAAGTCATTCGCGATTACCTCAAAGTAAATATCTCGAAAACATTTTCATTACGTCAATTTGTCGTCGTCATCTTGAAGTTAAGACTGGTTGCTTCTTTGGTTCGTTGATTCGCCGCTTCGTTGGTTGGCTGATTGTTGCTTCCCCCCCCCCCCCCCTCCCTCTCGTTCTCTCTGTCTACTTTTTCCCTCTCTTTCTGCCGCTCTATTCATAACTTGGCTAAGGTCTTGACTGGCTTTGACTGTTGTGCTGACGGCATTGCGCACGCGGCATCCCAGCGCATAATGAGCCCAAAATTTTGTTTTCCGCTTCCTGTTTACCGTTTTCCTTTTCTCGCTTTCCCACCTTCCCGCTGTGCCTTTTCCCATTTTTACGCCGTTGCTATGTTTATGGCAGCAGTTCATCAAATCGCGTTCCACATCCGTCTGTGTTTTTTTTTTATTTAATTTGTGTGCCATCGAAAGTTTACCGAGGCAGCCAAAGGACCTCTTCACCCCAAAAAACAACAAGTGGAACTCTCTGTGACCTTGTGAGCCCTAAGTGGAATTAAATGATGTGTTAAGAATTTAATAAATTCAATACGCATACAATTATTGTTATTATGCTGAAGGAAATTCATCAGACATACCATTTTAGAGGCAGTGTAACTATGTAGGTTAAATATTATTATAGAATATATTTAGTTTAAATTAAATAGTGCTACTAAAAGCGAAAACAAATTAATTAGATTTAAGATATGAAAAATATATACAAATATGCGTTCTACTGATATTGCTATCAATTGGGGTATTATTGAGTTAATTATATGTGGAATATGTACAGCATTCCTACATATTTCATAACAGTTTTTAAAGGCAAGTAATTTAGTCGCCATATGGCAGATAATATGTCTTATAGAACTCATTTAATACCCTGAGATAAATGTGCCCCAAATGTTTTCATTTTAAATTAAATATTTTAATATATTCAACTGCTTTATTTGCATTTTCATTATCTCAATGTGTCAAGGACTCAAGGACTAGCTGACGTCATTAATTTCAACTCAAAAATGTAAACAGCCGCTTCGTTGCATACAAATGTTGGAAAATTTTGGTTTTGTCTCCATGACTACTACTTAAAGGAATACTTCTACTGCTACTAGTTATTTGATAGAGCTCCTACTACTACTAATACTACTACCACTTAACTATCATTTTATTTACTTCTACTGTTAAGATAACTACAATTTTTAATACTTTCTCTTCTACTGCTACTGTCACTGATTTAAATCTGTTTATTTAATTAGTTTGACTACTTTCCCATTCTACAACTACTTCTTATACTAGAAATAATATAAAAACTGCTCTAATTCTTTTCATTTACCAATTCAATTACTACTAACACGACAAGTAGTAAAACTGCTACAAATTTTACTCTTCCCATTCTTACTACTACTTTAACATCTGCTTCACTAATACTATTTCTATTACTTCATACATAACTAATAGCTTTACAAATCCTCAACCAACTACAATTACATCTGCTATTTAAACGGGTATAACTTATTCCATATCTTTCTATTAATACTCCTACTTTTACTGCTACAAATGCACGAATATATACTATTTAAATAGTATTACTACTTCTATTTACTACTTATACTACTACTACTACTACTAAACTGCTGGTACGTCTACTACTAATTCTAATACTCCTATTATTAATATTGTTATTAATGTTTCAACTACAATTTTGGATTTCTACTACTTCTTCTACTTATTCTACTACTAGTATTACTATTTTTAAAACTAATATTAATTAAACCTTTACTACTAGAATTACTACTTTTTTAGCTACTACTTTGCTATTTTACTACTTTGTTACTACTCCAACTAATTTAATATCTTCTGCTTCATCTACTACTTTTACCATTACTACTACTTGCTTTTACTTCTACCTTAATGCTATTACTACTCTTCTATCACTACTACTACCAAATGTGATTCATAACAACTATTATTGCTACTACTATTAATCCTATTAACAATACTACAAAGACTGCTACTGTAGCTTCTATTTCTCTTACTATACTTTTACTACTACTTCTTCTAATTCCACTACTTTTACTACTACTTCTTCTAATTCCACTACTTTTACTACTACTTCTTCTAATTCCACTACTTTTACTACTACTTCTACCACTACTACTCCCAATTGTGTTACAAAACTCGCTGAGTGTTGACAGTTGCTGTTGGCTCTTGGCTGCTGCTGTGTTGATGCTTCTGCCGCCTTGAAAAATGCAAATCAAGTTTCAAATATTTGAACAATAATATTTGTGGAATGCCACGAAATGCTTGAAGGGAACGAAACGGAACGCCCAGGCCCAAGCCCAAGCCCAAGTTTCCGCATCCGAGTGCAGAGGCACAAGCCGAGACACACACACATACACACATACATTTAAAATGTCGCGTGCTGTTAAGTCTGAAATGCCAAAAGCCGAGTCGCATACATTCTAATTAATAGTGCGAGCAGGAATGGGAATGGGTATGAGACGGGTTTCTGATTGGCAGTGGGGGAAAGTAGGGGCAGGGGCACAACACCCAGGCGGAACAAATGAAAGACCTCGTTGGCGGCATTAGAAAGCAGCTGATGACAACCACGCTAGTGACAGAATGTCCCTGTTCGATACGCAGCGCTGTCAAACGAATGCATTAATGCTAAACGTGCCTCGATTGCGGTGCCTGTGCATCCCTGGAGGCGGAGTTGGTCTCGGAGTTGGGGACACTTCCGTTGGTCACTTAGATGCCTTCGTCGCTGCTTATCAGTGGACACGGCTACCGGCTGAAGCTGCTGCCGTTGAGTGCCGTTTCTCCGTCTCCTTTATACTTCACTCATTTCTTCTCTCTCTCTCTGCACCCCTTCGATGCCCATTCCCAAGCCCGTTCCCAGGCTGAGCCGCTGATTTAGCCGGCCACCGGCTGTGTCTGGGCTATCGATGACACATTGACAGAACACTATCAGACCACTTGTTAGCCCTCTTATCTTAATTGCTACTGACCTGCACAACGTATTGGCCGCATTTCGTTGTTGTTGTTGGCCAAGTTATTTTAAATGCGTTTCTCGAGTGCCTGCATGCGAAATGAGTGCGGATGAGGCCCAAAGCCAAAAGGCCTGGCCCTCGAGGCTTCAAGTTTCCGTCAACAGCGTTTTTTGTGTCATATTTTGCATAGTTGTGGTGGCGTCTTTTTTTTTTGGTTAATACCCTGTAGTTTTTCAGTTTTTTTGGGGGGGCAGAGAGAACACCGCTAATTGGAGATTATGCCTAGCGCGTGTTTGCGGCATTCCGCGGATCGTCGCGTCGTCCAGCTGGGTGGGATGGTTGCACACACACACACACACACACTGGCAGAGCTGCAAGTTGGCTCGAAAAGCTAACCAAAACTGGTTGCACACATTAGAGCCAGAAACATGCTCCAAAATGGCAATTGGCAGTTGCCAGTTGGCTATTGGCGGTTTTAGCGACTTCTTTGCGTTACTTTTATTCCACAGAAGTGTAAATTGCAGCTCAATGTGCGAAATTATCATTTCCATATCGGGTCTAAGAATTTTAACGGCCATTTGTGTGCTCAGTCAGGAACAGCAACAGCAACAGCAACAACAACAACAACTACTACCACAACTACAATAACCACAATGACAACAAAATCATGTCGAGTTGTATTCCAACTTCAACTTGCAACTCGTAACTTTGTTGGCGGATTTACGCGGAATTGCAAGCGTCCGTCTTCCTGCTACTGCCACAGCAGCAGAGACAGACAGGTGGACACCCAATATGGCTATTGAGTTATTCACTTTGACATGCCGGCAACGACAGCAGCATTCCACTGTGAGGGAGCATCAACAGCAGCAGCAGCGGCAGCAGCAGCAGCGGTGGCAGCTTCGGTTTCAGCAGCAGCCCCAGTAGTGCCAACTGGGCGGTCGCTTGAGCCCAACATCCCACTCGCAACGCCCAGCTGCCTACACGGCAAACAATTTTCGATTTCCGAACTAAAAAGAAACACAAACATAAATTAGCAATAGTTTAAAGCTTAATATGTTTATATTCTTCACTTTAACTGGATAATTTATTAAAAATTGTGTACTTTAGGCAGATATTTCTGGTCATTTTTAACATTTAAACGTAATTTACATAGTTTAATGAACGTACTTTAAATATTAACTTGAAAAATGCCAGATAAAGTCAAGAACCTTATAGGTTACATTTTGTACGACTTTTATCCGCGTATGTTCATTTTTTTTAAATTGTTTAATCGTAGAAATCGGTCAAAATAACTGTACTAAATAAAAATATTTAATTTTTGCTACTTCCACACAAAAGTTTAAAAATACATTTTTATATTAAGCAACTTTAATTTGAGCTACAAACTCTCTTAGCTAAATTCCAATATCCTTGGCCTAACTTAATGTATCCAATTAATTTTTTACAGTGCACTGTTAGTCCGCTCGCTGCTGTTAAACTGCAGCTGGAATGCGTATTAGCAATAACACTGCGCATATTTCATATTTTTTGGACAGAATCGAGCATCGGTTGGTGGATGGTGCATGGCAGGGTAATAGGGATAGTGGTTTGGGGGGCTCGGCGCTGTGGAGCCCCGCCTGTGGTTGCAGTAGGTGGTGGATAAAGAATTATGACAGCATCACATAGTTAACAAAGTATTTTGTGTGTGGCAATTAGCAGTGTTGCTCATATGCCGCATATTCTGGCGCTTCAGGTCCCGTCCCTTTCCCGCTTCAACTGCCACCCACTGCCATTTTCGTCGCTTTGCATGCGTAGCCATCAAACCGTTACCAATAGCTTGGCCATGTTGCTGCAATGGGCCAATTTGCGCAAAAGGTCAGCAGCAAGTCCGTAGCTGAGTGGTGTGCATGGAGTTTATCAAAATACGCGAGTGTCCCTGTCTCTATAAATGTGTCTGTATTTGTACCTACGTCTGTGTCCTTTCGCCATTGTTGTGCAGCTGTGTATGTGAAGCGAGCGTAATTCCTTTCTGCCTCCCCACCCCACTCTCCCTGGCTGGCGAACAAATGTCCAAGTCCAACCCTTGGCAAAGATGTCTGCTGCTGCTCTTGCACACAAATACACAAGCACACGCACAGAGAGAGAAGCACACATACATACACACAATGACAGCAAACTGGTTTGTGCATAAGCACACACACATACAGTCACAGCCAAGGGGTTCACACTGTGCGCTCACATGGGGCGGAGACTTTGCCGCTGCTTTCGTAGCTTCTGCTGCCACTGCGCTCTTGTTGTTGTTGTTGTTGCCTTTTTACTTGCTCTTATCTGATGGCAAAGAGCCGAAACCCGAAGCCGCCGCCTGTCGCTCTCCACTACTCTCTCTCCCCCTTTCCTTTAGCTTGTTGTTGCTGATATGTTGCACGAAATGAATTGTTTGCTTGCCATGCGAATACATCACGCCAGCTGCTGTCGACACGCACACTACGGTTGTCTCGCTCGCACGCACGCTGTCCAGCCTTGGCCGGGCTTTAAGGTGGAATGGAGCTAGAGCTGAAGTCGGTGCTGGAGCCGTAGCAGGGCAGGAGCTGGTGCTAGTGCCGGTAATGGTGACGGTGACGGTGCCGGTGCTAAAGCCATGGCCAAAATGTGCTGCTTTGCTTGGCCAAAAGTTTTTGGTAAATGTTGCAATTGCTGCCGCTGCTACAGCTACTGCTGCTGCTGCCACTTCTGCTGCAAGCAAGGTGTGCTAGTTGCTATTTCTTTTCCGCCTCTTTGTTGCAATATTAAAATCGATCCAACGAAGTGAACTGCATTTGCGGCACTTGCACTTGAATGCATTTTGAAACAGCTTTGCTGCATTTCTTTATTTTTTATTTCCTTCTCTTTTTTGTAATTTTCTTTGTTTTTTTCTGTTGTTGTTTTTGCTGTTTGCTTTTATTTGTATTCTACCGAATTTCAGCAATTTCAACAATTTCTGTTCGCATCCACGCGGCATTTGGCGTTATGAAGTGCATGTGTGTGTAAGTATGTAAGTGTGTATGTGTGTGTGTGTGAGTGCTCTCATACGTGTGGATTATTAACCAAATATTTTATATTCATCTCTGCGTCTGTCTCTCTGTTATTTGCTTTTTTTCTTTTTCCCTCTCTCCCGCTCTCCTGCGCTCTTTTTGTGCAGCTCAGTGCATTTCATGGCATTCAGTTCGTCTATTTGGGCTTTCGTGTGGGCCATGGGCGCTCCGGATTCCCTTTTAATTAACTCAATTTCATGGCATTTACCACTTTTTTTCTCGTTTACAGATCTGAACATATTTCATATATTTTTTACTCCATATCCCGCCCCTTCGCATGCCATCCCGCTCTCTTTATTGCGGTAATCAGTTTCAGCTTCTGTGCTTTCGTTTATCGGATTGCATACGGTAATTGAAACGTACGTATTCGAGCTATTGTGGGGTGGTATAGGCTGCAAAATACCCAGCTCAATTTGGTAAAAACTTTTAGAGTGCTAGTTAAATCATTAATTTATATAATGTTGTTGTATAACTTTTTAATTTATGTGACAATTTTTATAATAGGTTTGCAGTATCGTATTTAAGTTTGTATACTCCACTCTGGTATTTAATTACCAAAAGAAAGTATTTTTACTATAATTATTTTGTGCAATTTTATGAGTACATACCTTGCTTACTTGCACTGCATTGCATTCATAATTTAATTAACTCCAAACTTTTATTTAAAACAATTTACAGTCAGACGGTAAAAAAATATTTATTGGTTAGTAACTGTGTATTGGCAAAACTAGCTTTAGTTTGGTGAAAGTTATAAACAAAATGTTCAAAATGAACTAAGACATTTCATAAGACTTTTAATTTTTTTACCAAAAGCAAATTGCTGTAAATAAACTAATTTTTCTTAAAGTTTATAGCATAAAGTTGATTGTTATCGAATTCCTTATTGATTTTAAAGTGTCTTCTTCATAAGTAGCAATATTAGCTTAGGTTTAAATTGAGTTCTTGAAACAATAACCACAAAGAGACTCCCAACTCCAATTTAAGTAGCGCTGAAAAGTGGGCACAAAAGAACTTAACTTTTATTAAGAAACCGCGCCGCAATATTATCCCATTCAGTTTATAATCAAAAATAAGTGTTTATCCCTGGTGCCTGCAGGACCAAGTCGCACTGAAGTCCTTTCACTGCCTTTTAGGCCAAGCAAAACTAATAAACTCGTATTTTTTCCTTGGTTAGATACGGGCCACAATCAAGTACGGCCGGAGAACCTTTGTCTTCGAGTTGCTGCTGCTGCGCTCCTCTAATTGCTGTTTAAAGGGAATCGGTAATGGAAAGGGAAGAGTTTTGGGGCTGGGGGACTAGGAGGACTCAACAAATTTACCAACTGGCGCTGGCCAACTGCAAATGCAGCTACAACTCGGGCTAAAACTGGAGTTTTTTTGTGAATTATTTTGCCATTATGAGCAGATTAGGTTTATTGTAAAAGCGTCTTGGCAACGACAGCCAAAGAAGTCAAGGGAAGTCTAGGGGTGTGAGGGGCGAAAAGGGAGTCTGGGGAGCAAAGAAAGTCAAAGCAGACGAAGCGAAAATCAACCCGATTTGCTGCTGAGCCTTGGGATGCCTTAGGACTTGTTATATAGACTGGGCTCCCAGCCATATAATGGCGGCTGGGAAGGTGAGCTGAGCAAAGGCCTGTCGTCCTGTCTGTCTGTCTGCCTGTCTTTCCATCCATTTGTCTGTCCCTCGGTCCGTCCGTCTGGGCTGTCTTGTCGTGTCGTAACGGTAGAAAGTTCTCTCGTTGCCATTTGCCGCTTTTGTTAGGCAAATTGAAAAGAACAAAGGGGAAAAGTATTTTAACGCGGTCTGAATTTCAAAAGTTTTGCCAAGGTGCGTTCAGCTCTGTTTTGTGTTGTTTGTTTTTTATTTTGAGGTAAGGGTTATATACCCTAGTAAGACAGGAGTTTTAGGTGAGTGTGGGTGGAGGTTGGGGGTTGGTTCGGGAGCAAGCAGACGCTTGAAATTCCCGCTTTGAAGTGTTTGTTTTTATGCGAATTTTCCATAATAATTTTTGCGTATTTGTGTAACGTGTAAATTACGGAATAACTGACAGACGACAATGTCAAGCAGTGAGTAGATAAATGTGTTACATGCTACGTAGTACGTACTTAAGCGTCGTACTTGTGCATAATTACACATGCTTTGGGTAAAACACATTAATTAGAATATCAATGGAGCATAGTTGTTGTTTCGTAGTTTCTTTTCCTTTTCGCCGATACAGGAAATGTCAATGCACAAGTAAATTGAAATTGAAACTGAAACAGAAGCTGAAAATTGCCTGCTGTGGAGTCATAGTCGGAGTCAGAGAGGAAGACTGAGACTGAGAGCGGGAGAGTGAGCAAAGAGATCAGACAAATAAATCACAATAACGCCAGCTACTGACGTGACCGGCCAACCTACAAAAACCGCACACACAAACACACGCACACATGTGCATGCAAACGAACTGAGAGGACAGATTGAGAGAATAGCAGACAGAGAGGACAGATTGAGAGAGTAGCAGGCACACACACACATACAGGCATGCGAGCATGTGAATGCACACACACACGCACACATACAGGCACATCAAGTGCAACCGCAGGCCGTCGCACAAATGAACCCAAATGAGAGACGGACTGTGGGACACACAGGAAAATGATGTATTGCTTTTTTAACACTGCACTGATAGTCTGTTCTGCTGTGTGCTGCTCTGCTGTGCGCAATCGCAGGACCCAAAGCCACATGGATGCGGATTTGGATTTGGATTCAGATTCGGTTTTGACTGTGACTCGGACTGCGACTGCGGTAATCGAACCACAGCAGAGGCCGACACAGAGGCAACAGCAGCGCCACAGCATCAGTAGCCGTAATCAACGCTGCAACGCTGCATGTGGGATCAATGGACGAGCGTGGAGCAAATAAGCAAACATGTGGTCCAAACATGTTATTTTCTACGTTAATTATAAATTGATAAAATTCAAAAAGTATTTTATTTTTTATACCAATTCCAATTTCAGGATATGTGAGATCGCCAAGGGCAGGGAGTACCCCTCTCCCTTTGCTACTTCCCCTGCCCCATCTCAATTAGCAACCAATTCGGTTTGATCAAATTTACGATTGGCCATTAAACATTTAAGAGCCACAAATACGGCTACGTGACACGGAGAATCATTCGATGCGTAGCCGGAACGAAACGGAACGCTACTCAATGCCCCAAAGACAACAAAATGCTCGCTGCTGTTTATTTATGTGTGGCCAGAAAAAGGTAATACGGAAAACAGCATACGGACTACAGACTACGGACTATGGAATACCCTAAATGGGGAGGCAATGGGGGATGGGGCAGGGCACATGCGGCGCCCATAAAGTGTCTCGATTTTCGATGTCAGAGTTCCTCCAAGAGTTCACACTCTCCGACAACTGTATGTGTCCACTGTTGTTGTTCTTGGCACGATTTTATTATTGTTGTTTTCTGATCTTATTTATTATCAACTTTGGTTTTTGTTCCACTGTTTGGCATAATTTAACACATCCCTCGATTTCTGTCGACAACTTTCCCCGAATTTTCTGTTTATCTGCACTCAAATTAGTTTTCATTTTAGTTCGAGACAATTTCATTTTCATTTGTCGAAGGCGTTGAATTTGTATAGAAAATTTATAGAACTGATTTTTGTAATAAATTTTGAGGTAAACTGTGTTATAGTTTTAGATAAATGATTTCCTTAAAAAACTACTTAGTTTCTGGACACCTTAACTGCTTTAGTAACTAGTTTTGACTATCTCCTAAGAAGAATATTAAATAGGGTGATTTATTTATAATGTTTTAAATGAAGAAATAATAAATAAAACAAAGTTTAAATTGAAAAACTCAAATAACCTGAATATAATAGAGAATTAGTCTCTGGATTGGAAAAAACATAGGAAATGTTTAAAAACTTAGATCTCCCCAGAGAAACTCTTCTAGGCCAATCAAAAATAAATCCAAAACTTTTACAAAAGAACTCTTATTAAGGAGGAGAAAATTCTTTAATAGAATTCGGGGTTTCTATTAAAGAATAAAAACTAAATTATAAATTTATATTATATTAATATGTAAGTTAAAGTTTCTTGTAAAACGCCTTTTATTATCTTATATTTTTTACTATAAATAATTTCCTAAGATCTAAAAAACATAAAGCCAACTCCTTAAGCTTCCCAGCCCAGGAATGCTCAACCTGTACTCGCAGTCGCATTTACAGGTGGGAAATTGAAGTGCATACATTGTCGAGCTGTGGAAACTCATTAGCACACAATGAGACAATAAACATTGAGCGGAACAAGGAAGTGCCGCCAAAAAGGCTGAAACAAAAAACAGGAGCTAAAACGGAACCATCTGTCGCAGCCCCAAGTTGAGTGACAACGTTGGTAAAAAACGGAAGAACAGTGGCAGAAAAAACTGAAGTGGAATAAAAAACAGAAACGTGAAGTTATTAAAAAGCGATAAACCCAAAGCAAACGCATTTGGCGAATTGCTGAACACCTTGGCGACAATTCAGGCCCAGTTAGAGCCGTCCGAATTATGGAATTCTTATGCTAAAATAATGTGAACAAAACGGACCTCGAACTGGACACAAACTCGAATCGACCCGACCCGACTCGAGCGATCAGTAATAAATTTGTTCACGACAGCGTCTTGGCCAGGCTGCAACCAGTTGGCCAAGTTCCTTGGGCGCTGGCAGAAAAAGACAAACTTGATGTAAATACGCACACGGGAGCATGTCGCGCGTTTGTCCATTTCTTTAATTCATGAGACACGAGCAGAGAGCCATGGAGGAGACCTGGCTTGGAGAACGCCAGCCGAACTGGCTAACAGGCAGCTAACAGGGCTAACTGTGGTCCAACTGTTGGCCAACTGTGCGTTAAGTCATTGAAAGTCAATAATATGTTACGCGTCTTTCTCGCTCTCCCTTTCCCTCTGCCTCTGCCCCTCTCTCTATCTTCCACTTACTCCCTCTCGCTGTCAGTATATATTATATAATAGCTGTACGTTAAGAATTTAGCCTTAACTTCACTTTATACTCTACTAAGGAAGTAGGGACGACATAGAAATGTGTAAGAAATCGGTTTAAAGAATTATTGATTGAAAAAGAAACTAAAGCTACTTTTTATATCAATGTACCTAATTAAATCCTATACAATTTAAAACCATGATTAAAAAAAAAGATTATGATGATGATTAATGATAAATTAATAATTAGAATAACTAATTTTAACATTACGCGCTTTTTATAACAATAAAAAAAATATTTAAAAAAATATATATAAAATAATATTCACATTGATTGACGGTGTTGTTCTCCTAATCCGCTTCAATCAAGAAATATACAAATCATAGACTTAAATTTATTTGTCATAAAAAACACTGCAAAATATAGAAAAAGTCTGAAATAATCAACAACTCTACAGTTCACATATTTAGACTGTCTAAAAAATAAACAAACTTTGCTTCTTTCCGCCGTCAGCAGCCCAAAACCAAAGACGTTCCTTGTTTTGTATCTTATTTATGAGTCGAACTATCTGAGATTTGTTTTTCATTAATTATGCATCTGCTCACTACGAAGACTGTGCCCCTCGTCTTGCGTCCAACGCCGACGCCGACTCTGAGTCCGAAGCCGACACCGAAGTCAACGGCGATGATAAATAGCCCGAGATTAATAAGGCGCCTGGCTAAATGGCGTGGAAAACATGCACATGTGAAATAAACGATTATTAAATTTGTTTTTTATTTCTTCTGCTTCTTCTACTGATTCACATCTGAGCGGAGTTTTCATTCTTTTTGGACTGGGAAGCTTTTGGACGTTATCGTTAGCTCATTCCAAATGAAATCATTAACTAACCGTTTGCATAAATTATGATTCCGATTGGGGAAGTGATGGGGGAAAGAGCAGCAGGAATCTCTTAAATGAGAAGCCTTTTGATTATGTTATGCAATAAGAAATATTGATTCTTATCTGAGGAACCGATGAAAAGCATATAAGAAGAACAGGGAAGTAAAATAGATTTTCTAAAATATACTTACTGTTTAAAGTCAGCAGTTTTTAGGCTCATTTTCGGGACTTTCTTTACCTCTTTCACTTCTACTACATTTGGTTTACATTTTTATTAAAAACAACATATTTTTTATTTTGATTGTATTCAAATTGTTTTTTATTTACTCATTGTTTTTTAATTTGTTTTTATTTTCATTCTGCTTATTTGTCGCATTCAATTTGTATAACCTAATTTGTGAAATTCAAATTCAAAATCGAAGATATATAATATATATTCATATATATATATTTATATAATATTAAACAAAATAAATTCTAGCTTTTAAATATATATATATTTATATGTTCATGTCCAAGTCGTTAACTATACAAGAAATGTAGATTATTATCTTTTTAGTGTTTTATTACGCCTTAGTAAATTGTTACCAAAAAACTCTAACGCAGATAATGCACAAGAATTCATATATATATAGTTCTATATATATATTGATTTAAATTTAAAGTATTTATATATGTATGCTTGTATGTAGTATGTATATATATATTGTATTTATATGTAGGCGTGTCTAACTTGCTGATATGGGATGCTAAACTTATGGGGCTTACAATACAAAAAATTACACAAATTTTTAATACGCGAATTGTTTACAATATTTAAGAGTTAAAGTATATATTTAAATTTAAATTTAAGTTTAAATTTAAGTTTAAATTTAAACCTCACAGACTCACTTTAATTACAAACGAATATTTTTAATTATCTGCAACATTTTCAAAATGTGTGAATTTTAATTCCTTTTTCTATTGTTGATTGTTTTTTCTCTTCTTCTTCTGGATTTTTTATAGATTTTTTTGCACATTTATTTATATATTTTACTTAATCTTAGCGTTTATTGTTGGGCTTCTTGTTGTTGTTTTTATTTTTGTTTATTGGATGTGATTTATTTTTAAGTGTCGACTTTTCCCTTTAATACAACATCAACGAAAATTCCCCTTCCCCCAGCTGGTCCAGCCGGCGTTGTGGGATAACACGAGAGTTTTCCTGTCTATGGAGCTCTCTTAGAACCAATATAGATCCTTTGACGATTCCTGAACTTGAGCTTCCAGTCCTTCAAATGTAACAGAAATAAAAATAAAAGAAAAAAGCACGTTTTATTAGAGGTCAAGCGCATTGCCATGACAATGGCACACATGTCCCTTTTTGTCCTCATTTTTTTACGCACCTGCCATTGTTGGGTAACTCGAGTAGGCCGCCGCACTCTCCAGGGCATGAGCCGTCTGCTGGTCATGGTGGAGTCTGCAATGAAACAAAAATAGAGACACATTTAGTTAAACCATTGAAGAGCTGCAAAGTTATAAAGCATACTAAAATTTAAATTCTAGTTCAGAACTGAGCACCCCACTGTTCTTTTCTTTTTGGAATTGCTTGATTTCTCTCACTCTTTTTCTTTCTCTACCTAAAGGCTATAGCAGTGTAGCTTTGCGCGCGTGTTTGTGTGTGTTGGTGTGTCATAAATATGATTACTCTCTGCGACAATCATTAAGTTTGAAGCAGAGCTGTCCATGCTGTTGCTTTTGTAATCGAACTCTCTATATCAGTAACTATCTTTGTGTGTGTATGTGTGGAATATTACTCTCATTGCTCTCTTTACAAATTATTGAGCTGCCCATTGCATTGCGCTTCTCGTTCACATTGTTTTTGTAATCGCTGCAGCTATAGGCGGAGCTTTACTTGTATGAGTGTGTATGTTTGCTTGTGCAGCACTTTCAGCATAGGGCAATACCAACACATGCCGAAGTGTCTAAGATCACCAATAAGAGTTACAGTTATTTATTTTTTGTTGTTGTGTTTTCTGTGAGTTTACACTGGTAGAAATTAGTTTTATTATTGACCTGCTATGTTAATGCTAAAATGTTAATCAATTCGAAAGGTTAAGTAGATCTACTTTTTTTGAAGTGCATAAATTAATTAGGTGCCTTCTATGTGTGTGTTTGTGCTCCGTCTTTTTATTTAATTTGGTAAACGCGATTGATCAATCATGCGCCAAACATTTTTGCTTCCCCAAAGGAAGTTTATCTGCATAAAATTCCGATAGATCGCTTGGTGCCTACTTGGGCCATTGCCTAGTGCACAAAGTTAAGATCTGGGGTTGGGGGTCTGACTTACCTGCTGGTGTGGCTGTACTGCTGGGGCAGTCGGAGTAGGCTGCCGTACTGGGCCATGTTATGATGGTAGGCATGGGCGTGGGCGGCATGCGCGTGGGCCGCGTGCGCGTAGGAACCATAGTGGGCAGCGGCTGCGTGCGGCACCCAGGGATCTGTGGCATAGCCGGTGTCCGTTGCGGTGCCGTACAAGTCGGTAACCTGCGATTAGGGAATGGGCAAAGATGGCACAGAGGCGATTGCCGGTTAGCAAAGAGCGCGAAATTCGTATTACAACTTATTTAGTAGTTGGTTGGTTGGCTTAGCCTAGACTGGCCTGGTCTGGGACCCGAGCAGAGCTCGCGATCCTCGTAATTGCGGCACGTATTGCAGTTAATCGTTTTCGTGGACCAGGCCAGTTTACCTGACGGCCTTTACTCACCTGGTGGTGTGTGGGGGCGGGTAAGGGATGCACGTAATTGCTGTTCCAGAACGATGGTGGGAAATTGCGAGTCGCCATGGGGCTGCTGCTATCTGTAAAAGTGTGCAAAACAATGGAAGAAGTTTGATAAAAGAACAGGAAAAGGACAGAGAGAAAAAAATTATTTAACCTTAAATGTTAGCCTTAAAATTCTTAATTTTTGTTGGGCGTCTTTTTGGTGGGGTTTTAGAACACATATTTATTTCAATGGCGTTATTTTAATATTAAATATGCATTTAGTCAAGTTACTCTATCTCCCTTTAAGACTTTCTTATATATACCTTGTCCTATGTTCGATTAAACATAACCCCATTTCTAATATTGCTTAGGCCTAATTTTAACCGATTCCTTCGATTTCTTTCAGTGTACACTTAAAATTTTCCAATTTGAGTTTTCGATTTAAATTTTTCCAACTGAATTTGAATACAAGTGCTTAATGATTAAGTGTGTGCAACTGTGGCAAGAACTTGCTGCACGTAGCACGTACTTGGTTTGTTGTCGGCGCCACGGCTTGTTGCAAATAACTGAGCGGAATGTTTGTTGTTGTCTCCGATGTTGTTAGTGTTGTGTTCAGGATCATCACTTGTATTAAATGGTTGTAAATCTACGCGTTTATGAAATGGCCCAGAGGAGCAAGAAGCAGCAGAAGCGGAGGACACGAGAAGACATCTCCATTATGTGTGGCTGCAACAGCGTGGCGGCGTCTGTAATGGAGCTGCCTCCAGTTGCTGCAGCAGTCTCTGCCTCCAGTCTCTGCCACTGTCTCTGCCTTCAAAATTGTTGCCGAAAATAGCAACAACTTTTGGTTGGCTGCCTGGCTGGCGTCTGTGGCATGCCACATGTGCCAAGGACTGTGTGCAACTGTGCAACTGGGGACATAGGCGCATTTGCGTTGACAACATTCCAAACTCAATTCGAGAGAAAAATATACAACAACTGCAGCAGCGCAGCAGCAACAACAACAACAATCGACCGAGGCATGCGGCAAAGGGAGAAGCGCATAGAGAAGCGCTGCAAGTTGGGGCAGCTGTGGCTTTTGAGGATATGTTGCAAGTCGCGACTTGCCACGGCACGTTTGTGAGTGTGCCTTGAATGCTGATGATGTGGCTGAGTTGGTTCGCTGGTTTGTCATGCCGCGTGCCCCATTCTGTGGCAGCAGAGAGGGAGAGTGAAAGAGAGAAGAAGGGAGAGTGAAAGAGAGCGAATTGAGCTTGACAAAAAGTCGTCATCCTCGTCGCCATCTTCAGCGTCATAGTCATTCACTCACTCGCTCAACTGACGCCCAGGAATTCCCATTAATGTGCAAACAAGCGGCAACAACAACAACAGCAACAGTCGCTGCTATGCCAAATCTTTGCCTTGCTGCAACATCAGCTGCCATCAACTTGACTTTTCACTTTCAAAGCGAAAGCCGCTTCAGCTACCTGGGATCACCTTTCACCTTCTACCGTTCACCTGATCTTGCTGATAGCAGTGGCTAATGAAGCTGCAACATGTTGCATGATAAGACGACCACACAAAGTTACAGTTTACAGTTTACAGCTCTTAACTAACTCAAATGTCCTTTTTTCTAAGCTGAGTTAAAGAAAAGAGCGGGGAAGAGGGAGAGCGAGTCAAAGAGAGCGTGGGGCTGCAATGTAAGCAAGTGGGAAAGAGACAAACGTTTTAAATGCTGCTCTCTTTTGGGTTCTTTTTCGGCAACGGCGACTGCGACGCTGACGGCGACAGCGAATGGGACTGCAACTGCGGCGGGTGCCAAAGAATTTTAAATCGAATTCTTGAAGCATCTAATTAAATACTCGTAGCATTCGAATATCATATATATGTATGTATATTGTGTATATATTTGTATGTATGTATGTAGATGTAGTGTGCCCAGAAAACTAAACAAACTGAAGGCTGCAGCTGAGCACGTCTTCGAGGGATTCTCTGCTGCTTTGCTGCTGCTGCTGCTGCCGATGATATTTTAAGAGACACATATAAACAGAAAGTGCAAGCGTGCCACTGTGTGTGTGTGTGTGTGTGAGAGTGCTTGCGTGTAAGTTTATGTGTGAGTGTATCTCGAGTGAGCAGTTAATTGAAATGCATTTTAAAACCGTAATGAGGAATCTATGCGGCATTCGGCATTGGCACCGCCAGACGAACCGCAACAACAGCAACAACAACAACAACAGCATCGACCACATCGCATTCCGGCGACATTTTATAGCACATTCCAACTAGATATATATGCGTATATATATAAATACATGTTTATATATACACAAACACTCACACACACATATGTGTACGAAAAAACAACAATAAACTGCACATTGAGCTAAAGAGAAAAATCTATATAAATTGTTGAATAGTTTTTAAAGTACCACGTGTTCGCGTGTGTGTGCATGTGTGTGTGTGTGTGTGTGTGCAAACCACTCAAATAGACAAATAGCCAAAATGAACTTTAAATACCATTAAGCAGCGTCACAACAACAACAACTACAGTGGTGAAAAACTTGTTTTTTTGTTTTTGTTTTTGGTTTTTCCTCTAGAAATTTGAATTGCGCAAGTTTCACAGTTTGCTTAGTGGGCGTGTGTGGTTCACTTGTGGTTACAACAACAACAACAACAACAACAAATACTGTTTAAAGCAAAACTTTTGATTTCATTCAGCAAATCGCTTAATTAAACTCGGTTATGAATATCAAAGAAAACGCTTAAAAGTTGCTATGGTAACAGAATTTAATGAAATTTCAATCTAAGGAAATAAAAATATATTACTTTCAAGATAAAGCTATTTAAGCACTTTGTTTAGGGAAGTATTTATATATGGCAGGAAATTTAATTATTCAAACTCTCAAATAACTCTATAGAATATAAATTAAAGCTCATACAATTCCAGAGTTTAAAAGTAAGAATATTAACTAAGAATAAATTAAGTATAAGCAAAAGTTATAATTTAAAATAGTGAGCTAATTGAGACACACATTAAATTAAACACTAATCTAAGCAATAAACACACTTTTAAGTTCTTTATAGAAATAAAGAGAAATGTATAAATACAAATTTATTCGGAGTTTTTTTTATTAGTTATTTATAGAGATGTAAAAAATATTTTAATGCTCAAAGTATTTTTTTTCCATTAACCAGAAAACATAATCTTTAGTTTAAAATCCATGCAAAGTTTCAATAATTTTGATTTAAAGTTTAAATTGATATATTTCATCATCAAATTGTTAGGTTTTATATCAAATCTTTTGATTCCTTGCTTATAGTATTATATTATTATTAAATAGTATTTATTAATTCAATTTTTTTTTAGCTTAGTTTTGGTCCGATGCCAAAACTTAAATAGACTTTGTTTTAATATAAGATTTTGTTTTACTTATTAAAAATTTATATTTTATGCTTAAAATCTACCATTTATTCAACTCCTAACTTAAATTATGCTTGTTAAACAAATAACTACAACAATAAGTTAATACCAAATTCTTGGCTTATTTGGCAAACGCTTTGAATCTGATTGAAATTCACGGCAAACGCAAATTTCCAATTAACGCGTGTCGAATGCAATTTAACTACCTCGAAATTGCACAATCAAAGCGGCAATAGACTTGGCCAGGTATGCTCCCACTCACACACCCACCCACACACACACACACACACACGCACGCAGCGCTGCTCAAAGCCATTGGCAACAGCCACAGAAAGTCAATAAAAGGCGACTGCGATTTGCGATTAGCGGTAAAAAAGGAATAAGCCACAAATTGTTCAAGAGCTCGTTGACTGGGCCAAAATGCTATTGGCGTTATTGTTGTTGTTGTTGTTGTTGTTGTTATTGGCGGTGGTGGTGGTGTTGGTGGATGCGGCTTAAATGTGAATGGAGTGTGGCCAAAACTGATGCTGTGCTCACAGCAGAGACACGTAGAGCACATTAACATTAACAGTGGCTTCTGCTCACCTGTTCCCCTGTTCACCTGCTTAGCATGCAAATGTCTGAATTTCCCCACCGAAAAATATAAAAAAAAATCTCAAACGATAATTGATTGATTAAGCAATAAAATTAAAGCAAATGCTGTTGACTGTAATTTGAAGTGGCTAAAGACGACACTTTGTGTGATGGCAATAAAATAGTTAAATTAAGTTAAGACAATTCATTACATTTTATACGCTAAATTGACGTACAAAAAACTTTTTAGGCAAAAAAAATATATATACGAAAATAAAAAATATTTATTTGTTTTTGAGTTTTGGCCAAGTTTTAAGTGCATAAAAAGAGCATTAAATATAATTTTGGCAAGTAAAATAATGTTTGTCGGCAGGTCTGCATAAAATAAATGTACAGATCTAATAAATAAGCAAAAATCTAGACAAAAGCTCATGAATTTCTAGGAATTTCAAAATGTTAAAAGCTTGTCAAAAGTTAACTACGAAAATCCAGCAAATTCGATTGCAGTGACAAAACAAAATGTGTTTTCTTAAAAAATACGATTAGGTTTTGCCCAAGTTATGCAAATTTCAAGTTCCCAATTGCAGAAGAAACCACACCACAGAAGAAAGTCTTCCAACAAACAAATTTTACACGCTGTTAACGCTAAAATCTAGACAAGCAGCCACAATTTATGCAAAAGTCAGCTAAAAGAGGCAAAAAAGCCAAAAAAAACAAAAATGGCTGTACAAGAGGGGAAAGAAAGAGTGCGAGGGAGGGACGAGAAAAGAGAGCGCGACAAGCATGAACAAACAAAACGTTTATCTTCATTAAAGGAGGTAATTAATTTTGAAATCGAAAGAACAAGCGAGTGGCAAGTGGCAACTTGATTTATTTGGTTTATTCTGCGACGCATTCGCATTCACCGAGAAAAAAAGGGGAAAAGATTACCTAAAGACAGCCTCATCGCAGTGGTCTGTAGGCATACATACACACTGCACTGTAGCGCATACGTACGCGAGGGGCACTTGATTTGTTTGTGAATTAAATTTCACTTATAGAAATTAAACATACATAAAATACAGAAATTTAATTAGCATTGATAGCGAACTATTTTGACTTTCCACAAGTCTTTGAAAATCAAGTCTCATTAAAAGAAATCCTATTAAAAGGAATCCTCAAAATTGTTAACTATATTAAATTCAGTAAATATCCTGGTAAATTTTAAGCCGTTAAATACACAAAACTATTTCTTAAACGCGTCCCCAAACTGCTTAATTTAAATAAATTTCGTATATTTTTTTTGCTAAACTTAGAGAATTAAATAAAAATGCAAAATATATTACAAAAAAGAATTCTTGATAGTAGAAAATGTTCTATATATAATATCTTTCTTTAATTAATAGAAAAGTTTAAAATATGTTTTTTAAAGGTAATCTCATAAGTTCTCTATTATACTCTTTAAAATATACTTTGAAATTTAAAAGTTATACCTAAAAATTCCTGGTAATTTTTATATCACTTCATTGCTTTTTAGAATTTATGAAATTAAATCCCAAACAAACTTTTACAAAATTGAATCAACAAAATCTTGATAGTTTTAATTAAGCTTAATCTATATCTTTCTTGTTACGTAAATATCTAAACAGCCCGCATTTGTATGGCCTTAGAAATAGTACGATTTCCCACTAGTTTTTCACTGTGTAAATTGCTGTGCTAAATTTCCAGCACTTTTTCTAGAGTTTGCAAATTTGAACTAGATAAATTTCAATAGCGCCGCTCTGATTCCTTGGCTAATTATGAGAGCAAATGCTCCCCATTGTAGTGCAGACACAGATGCAGATTCTGGTAGTGCTGCTCGTAGTTCGGTTGGCCTCTGTTATTGCCAGGTTCTGGATAATTGTTAACGCCAACACGCAAACTGACAGCTGCGACAAGTACATGACATTCGCGGCGCTTTTGATCAACATGTAAATGCTGAGTGAGTGTGGGCCGTGTCGCAAAAGGGGCGGGGCAGCGAGGGGGTTAAATTTCATAGGGAAAATTATGAATTTTTTGTTACCTTTTGTATCCTTGTTGCTGTAGTTAAGCGCACGGGAGAAATGCTCATCGACAACGCTCGCCGTGTCGCCCGAGTAGTTGGTGAATACAACGCAGGAAGCTGACAGGTATTGGGCGTGTCCTTGACTGCTGGGACCAGGGGCGCCGAGACCGAGATTGATGCCGCCGGTACTGCTACTGGTGTCCAGTGGCAGCTCCTTGGACATGGCGCCCGTGACGGAAGAAACGCCCGACGAGGACGCTCCGACCGTGCCGTGTAGTGAATGCGGGTGGGAGTGCGGATGACGCGGCGAGTCGGGGCCAGAAGAGCAGGAGGATTCATTATGATGATGATGATGATGCTGCAGATGTTGGGAGCCCACCAGGCGCGCTGTAATATGCAAAATTACGATTCATTATTGACTGCAGACAACCACAGGGGGAAAGGTGGATAAGAGGGATGAGGGGAACTGGATTGCAATAAAGGTGCGAAGTTCATTGCATTACTGCATGTTTTGAGTTGCATTTCCGTAATAAAATATGATATAAATTATTATATGTTAACTCGTTGGAATGCCGTCGAGCAATCTCAAAAATGTGCAAATTAATTAGCTTGCTTGCTGCCCTCTCTCTCACACACACACACACACAAAACCCACATTCTCTCTCCCTCTGCTACTTGCGCTGTTTTACTCTCTTTCGTTCTGCTTCTCTTTATCCCATTCTTCGCTGCGCCAAAACGGCAGCACATTCCAAGCACGGCAAAACAATCGATCTTCAATGCTGACAGCAGAAATGTGTGCATACACATACTCACATAAATATACATATATTCACTTATTTATTTCTAACCACAGCAAATATAATAAACAAATGCACGTCTGTTTGTGTGTGTGTAAAAACATGCATGCATATGAGTGTGTTTACACTCTGTGACAAAAGTTAAAGTTTAGAGCAGAGAGCTGCCCACGCTAATGCTCTTTTGTGGATGTAATTGATCTCTCAATAGGAGCATCTTTGTTAATGTGTGCGTGAATAAGTGTATGTGCATTACTACCTCCGACTGCTTGCTTGTAAGCTTACTCTCTACGACACAAATTTAGTTTAGAGCAAAGCTGTCCACTCTATTGCTCTTCTCGCTCACATTATTGTTGTTTTTGAAGGGGCAGCTTTGTGTGTGTGAATGTGTGTGTCTGTGCACTACTCTCAGCATAGGGCAATGCAAAATACATGCAAAACTTTTCATATTTCCTTTATTCTCTATTCTTTTCTGAAGTGATGAGATCCCCAATAAGAGTTACAGTTATTTATTTTAGTTGTTGCTCTCTCTTTTTATAGGTTTACACTTTGAAAAATCTGTTTAAATTTCGAGCTGCCAACAACATACTTTAGAACTTTAATGTTGTAATAGATCTAAGTTTTTTGTGGTGCATATCGAAATTGCTGTCTTCTATGTGTGTGTGTTTGTATTCACATGAATTGGTAAATGTTTTGCTGTCTGTTTTTACTAACAAATAAATTTAAAACAAGAAAAAAAGGTTATCTTCGGCTACCCGAAGATTGTATACCCTTGCAGTCATGCACATTGCGTTAATTTTTTTTCAATGACCGATTGTTCCTATGGCAGCTATATGATATAGTGATCCGATCTGGCCGATTTTAACAAATGTTCTGCGTGCAAAGGAAATACACATCTGTGCCAAGTTTCATTAAGATAGCTTTAAAACTGAGAGACTAGTTCGCATAGAAACAGACGGACAGACGGACATGGCTATATCAACTCGGCTGTTGATGCTGATCAAGAATATATATACTTTATGGGGTCGGAAACGTCTCCTTCAATGCGTTACAAACTTCGTGACAAAAACAATATACCCTCTGCAAGGGTATAAAAAGGTGATAACTTGTTCTAATAGCAAAGTTTGTGGGCTTGAATAACAAATTTTCTCACCTTCAGCTTCGCTTCGCGGCACGATGAGATCCTCTTCTTTGGTTTGATGCGTCCGGCTGTGAATGCCGTGTCCAACAATGGAGCCACCTCCACTTAACACCGGGCTCATGCCAAGGCCACCGCTGCCACCGTTGCCACCATGTGACACATTGTTGCCCAGTAATCCGCTGCTTGGACCACTGCCAAGACCAACACCGACACCAACACCGCCCACAGCTCCAAGTTGCAGTCCAGAGGTGGAGGCATGATTGGCCACCGCCGCGACTGCAGCTGCCGCTGAATTGTGGGCAGCGGCAGCGACGGCAGCAGCGGCAGCATTAGCGCTCACCGATGAGGGCAAAATGGGACTGCAGGGTGAGTGGGAGCTGCCGGAGGCGCTCGAGGAGGCGGCCAGTTGCACACCCGAGGACGAATACAGATCCTGGTTGAACTGCAAAGATACAAGATACAGAAATTAGCTAAAAGTGTAAGAAGGGGTGGGGTAGCTGGAGGGGTGGGGGAGAACCGACAGAAATGAGTTATGGAAAGCGTTGGTGCAAATTGAAAATGACACAATACGAAAATTTATGTTGATGGAAAATGCAGTGAGGCCATTAAATTTACGAGCGTTCGCATATTGTCACGCAGCTGAAAATTGGAAATTCAAACGGGCGACAAGGTCGGAGGCGTAACTAACTCATTTGTGGGGGGGAGTAGAGGGTTAAAGGGTGGACGGGGGGCGGACTAAGGGGAAGAGGTCACAGAGCAGAAACGATAATCACGCCGCAATCTCCAAGCTTGGCGACGTGTCAAACATAATGCTGCGCTCGCGACAATTTACGACACCTTGTGGCACCCCCTTAACCCCCTTACGGGAATTCCCCTAATTTCCAAGCAGAGGAGCTGCTCTTGCTCGTTAATGAGCCCATTAGCGAGCGAGCGTTCTATAAGTGGCCGATAACCCAGTTGAGGGCACACTACAAATGTATCTAAATTTAAAATCGAACGGATTGGACTGCCCCATCCACTTCCCCTTCTCCGTCCATGACTGTGCTCAATTATGAGTTCGTCAGGGGTTAATAATGGGTTAAGCGGCACGATCCATTTGAAAAGTGCAGCGAGCATCGACAGCACGGAACATTGTCTATGATTTATGTGTTGTGGGTGCGTGTATCTCACAGATACACTCAACAGTTCAGATACAACAGCTCATTTAAGTTTCGCGGCTTGTTTACAAAGTCTTAATTTGTGTTTTTGTGCCCCCACTCAATTAGACGAACTGCAAAAAAGTGTCAAGTCATTGCGTTGAGCAGCCTGTATCTATGTAGCTGTAAATGTATCTTTATCTGCATCGCCTTTGGCATTGGCATCTGAAACTGTCAATCGGTTTAAGCACATAATCAATATGTTATCAGGCAACACGATCGCTCTTGGCCATCTCAAGTGCAGTAGCCAAAGTGCGAACAATGCGCAGATACAAAAGTATCTGCAAGATTGCAGTTGCTGCCGCTGTTATTAGCTGCAGCGTTATTTCGATTATGCTGAACGATCAGTTGGAAACTCACACGGCATAAATCACCGGTAGAAGAGTCACTACCACTTGGTGTCCCTCTCTATCTCCCTCTCTTTCTGTTCCTTTTTTATTTTGTGTGTTTTTTGGGTTGCCGTTGAACGTTGGTTTATCTGATCACACAGGATCGTTTTTGATGTGCTCGGCAAGAACTAATGGCGATACACACAATAAATTAAGTGAAAGGGAACGTGAACGGGAACGTGAACAGGAACGGGAACGTAAAGAGGTCTGCTGCTTGAGTATTGTCGTCAGTGCTGCCCACAATTGAAACAGCAAAAATTCTAGAGGCACCTCAAACAATAAGAATGGAAACAGGAATATGTATGGAGAAATGGCGTAAAATCTATCATAGCAGACACATCCAATAAGCGAACGCTCCTCTTAGGAGGAGAATTCCTTTAATGATTTTAGTTTTTGCCTTTCAAACACATTGTCTTTCTTAGCGTGCAAAATCATTTAAAGATACTAATGAGAGTTTTCACAGTATGTGATACATTAAGAAAATAAGTTCGTACTAAAATAAATCCTCAAAGCTATTGATTTTTGGCATGAACAGAGATGCATTATGAAATTAAAGTAATTTAAGTATAAGTCAAAGAATAATTTACTAAAGAAGACCTGAAATATTCCCAAGTATAGTTGGGAATACTTGATGTCGTGTGTTTAAAAAATACTTCTATTATTAATTTAATGGTAAAAATGCCTCGAAATATTTACCACAACCCTACTTTAAATTTAGTTTATAATAATTGTGAAAACCATTTATTTCAAATAACATTTATTTTATTTGCTAGTTATAATATTTATGTTGTATGACAGCACATTTTCGCATTTGGTCAGTGAAAAGCTTGTTATTAAAAGAAAAATCTTATATTTAAGTTAAATTTGTAAACACAATTATTACAAATAAAAATTAGATAGGCTTTTTATAATATGTACGGCCAATAAAGCAGAAAACTGTTGATAAAAAGGCTATTTTGGCAGCACTGCTTGTCGCAGCCCTTCGACGACAGAAAAAAAAAGATACAAAGTGTCGACGGGACGACAAAACTGTGAGGCAAGTCTTACTTCTGTGTCTACTCCTCCATTCCCATCTCCATCTGCTACTCCTGCTTCTCCTCCCACATCTCCCGTCCACTGACCGACTCCTTACTGACTTTGTGGACAAATAAACCGGTCAGCGGTCAAATGTACGGTCACCAGACTGGCTGCTGACTCAATCTGCGATTGGGCGATCACCAGTGCCAAAGGTATAACCCTAAAACCCAAACCCAAAGACAAACGCAAACACAGACTCAAATCCAATACCAATCCCTGTCCCAAAAGCGAAGGTAGAGCTGCTGTGGTGATCTTGGGTTTATCTGGGCCTCTTTATGGTCATGCAAAAGCATAGAATCCGAATCCGAATCAGAATCAGAATCGTGTCGTATCGGTTACTTACATAAAAGGCCAATTTCGATTTGGTGCCGCGGCCTTGTATAATTGGAACTTGCGACACAAGAATTTCTTTGTGCCACAGCGACAAGCAAAATGTAGACAGTCTTGCAGTCCTCCAGTCTTTCAGTCCTCCAGTCTCCCAGTCTCTGTCCCAGACCCTGTTCCCACTCCTGTCCCCACTCTGCCTGTCCCATGTGCCGTACCTTTTGGGCAAACTGTGAAACGGTTCGTTTCTCTGGCATCGTGAGAACTTTTCTGTACTTGTCACCAAAAAATCAAGCAAAATCTTTGAAATCTTTGAAATCAATGTTTGCAAAAAGCGCTAAACAAAGCGACATTTGCTGGCCAAAATTCCATTGAATCTTGGCCAAAAGTTCACATCCCAAAAAACCAAAGTAGAAACAGAAGACGAAGAAAACACAAGCGATTTGCGTGAATTCTTATGATTTGTTATCCTGATTTAATTGTGAACAGTTTTCAAAAGGCTAACAAATTGCCGAGCAGCAATTTCCGTGCCCTGCCCTTCCTCCTTCACTTCTCTACCATCCCCCACTTCCCTGAACCCCTTCTGGTTTTGTGCGTGTTTGGTTTTCGTATTCGTATTCATATTTAATGTGCACAAATAATCAAGTATAATTAACTAAAAACCACAATAAACTATTTTGAATCATTCAACGGTGTAATTAAATATTTGCCCAGAAATTTGCATATTTACGTTATTATTCAGTGGGCTTTAAAGGGCGTTGAGTTCTTAACGGTTTTTTTCTATCTGATTGTGGAGAGTTTTTTTAACTAAAAAGGAGCTAGTTTGCTTAGTTTAATTCAAGTTAGTGATTGCGCTTAACTTAATGAATTAGCTTGTTGAATTTGTGTAGTAAAATTACTCCAAAACTTGTGTACAGGTTGCTAACGTGTGGTGCCTTTAATAGCAATTTTCTAGCTAGATTAGCTTCAAAAAAAGCTGTTTAAGTAGTAAAAACTTGAATTGTTAGCATGATGTGCCCGTTAAGCTGAACTATTATGTGTTTTGTGTGATCCGGCTACTTCATATTTAATAAATTCCACATTGTTACGATTTATTAAAAAATATAAAAGGCTCGGTCTCTCTTAAACAAAGCACAAACTATAGATAAGTTTATTCATAGCTCATCATTTTTAAAACAGACTTTTTTAATGCACTATACATTTCTAAATTGTATAGCTTATGGCTGGTATATATATATTAACGAAGACATTAGAAAATTAATTAGTAATATACACAAAAAATTATAATAAGATTGATCTTTTCTATTTTAATGTTAGCTTAGATTTTTAGAGTACGTCTGTAGCATATCTGAACAAAATTTAAGAAATTTTAGTAGTTGTTGACAAATCAAACCTGCAATATTTGATTTATAAAGAAATTTTAAACTCTAATATTGGTAAAAAAAAATATTAAATAAAGAAATTCAAGCTCAGTTTAAGAAAATCAGTAATTACCCTACTTCTGGATCCTACTGCCGGACCCCACTTCTCTATATTCACACAATATGTGTATGGTTCCATTATACCAAGTTTGGTACGCATCAGACAACTATATTCCATAGCTCCCATAGGGCAAATCGTTCCAAATTGGCTTATTTGTATGGGATCTTTTAAAGTCCATACTCTCGACTGTAGCCTTTCTTGTTTGTAACTAAGTTATTGTATAGGGTATACTGGACTTAAGCACACCTAATGTAACTATAGGTTTATAAACTGTAACTTACCCTCTCATACTGGTAAAATGAACGACTTGGTCCTGCGCGCCCATAAAGATATGGATAATAGGCACCGTACATAACTTCTGGGCAGGACACTGCCATCGTCGCTGTTGCAGTTGCAGTTGCAGTACGCACACACACACACTAACACACACTAGCACACACTCGCGTACGCACACACACACACACGCGTGCACTTTTAATCACAGTTTTCTCTCGTTTCTTTTTTTTTATTTGTCGCACACAAATAAATAAATTTTCACAATTAAGCACAAAAATCAATTGTGATTTTTTAGTTGTTTAGCTATAAAAAAGCTGTAACGGCCACGCCTGCATAGAGTCTCAGGCTTAGGCTCAGGCTGTGGGCCCGGCCAGCAGCTTTGGGACAAAAGCAAAACCGGCGTCCACTGAAGTGAGCCAAACTGAGCGTTTGAACGTGCGGTGGTGGTGTGAGGTGTAATCAACTTGCAGTAATTATAAAACCGGCTCAAACAGAAGTTGCAGCAGTTGGCGTGTTGCGTTTTGTTATTGCTGTAATTGTTGTTGTTGCTGCTTTTAGCTTTAAAAAAGCTGTAATGGCGAATTCCAGGAATGAAAACTCCGCTCGGATAATTATATTTACATATTGTAAAACACCATCGCGTTTGTATCCAGAGCTTTAATTACTTTTCGTCTCTTTTCTTTTTCTTTTGCTACTTCTCTTTTTTTTGTGTTTTCTTTACTTGTTATTTTTTTTTTTTGCTTTGTTAACTTGTTTCACTAGGCTTTTCTTTTGTTTGTAAAACTTCTTTCTATGAATTGTTTTTGTTGTTTATTATTTCATTTCTTTCTTTGATTTTTTTTCTCTTCTTTTTTTTTGCTGCTCTTCAACTTTCTTCTTGCGCCCGCTCTTCCCGCGCTGCTCGCTCTCTTTGCGTTCCTCTGCTTTGCTTCGCGTTGCTTTGCTTTGCTTCTATGCGCAGGCAATTGCAATTATCATTTCCACATTGTTGACTGCTGTTAGTCGTCTCCCCTTGTTGTTGTTATTATTGTTTGTTGCTTTTGTTATTGTCGTCGTTGTTGTTGTTTCCTTGGCTCTGCTAGCATCCATTATGTGGCCACTCCCTGGCTTGAATTTCCGTTGAAAAATTGCAATCTCTGTAAGAAAACAAGGCAATGAAATGCATTTAAATTTTCTGCCTGTGTCAAAATAAAAGTTTCCACACACAAATTACTAATTGCCACTGTGCGTAGCGTAATAAATTTTAAATTAATTTATGCAGTTTGTCAAAAAATTGTTTGTGAAAATTAAAACCAGAACTAAAAGTAAGTTTACAGCTTTATATTATTGATTTAACTTTATTATTTTCATTCTTTTTATATAACCGTTTAAAACAAAGTATTTTTTAGTAAATATAACTATATTTGTAGAACCAAAAAAATTTTTTTACACATTTATTAACAATATGTTGTTTCTTTTACAATGCCAATTCTTTTTCATTTGTTAGCCAAGTATAAACAATGAGCTCAAAAGGAGTACAGTGGTCTCTTAGATTTGTCAGACGGGTAATTTGCAAACAATACGATAGCTCCTATCGCTCCCGTAGGACAAATGAATTAAAAATTATATAATTAATTGCAGTCGGATCGCTCGACTATAGCCTTTCCCACATTTTAAATGCCTCTAAATTAGCTGACAATACTTATGTTTATATATAATGATCAAAAAAAATCTCATTAGAGAGCAAACTTTTTAAATTTGAACTTGCAATTAGTTGCCTTTAAAAATTCTAATAATTTTTATTAATGAATAAAAAAATAAATAAAATACATATATATTTACAGAAACACAACATAAGTTTTTGCTTAAGTTATTTTGAAGATTTTATAAATGCAAACACTAGAATTCGTTTGTATTTAAAGTCATTAAGTAAATCATATAACTAATGGCTTTAAATTTAGTTAAACATATAAACTTGGAAACATAAACTTTTAAAGTCCGACGGCAATTTTAAGAACAAGAATCAAGTAAAAAATACTTTAAATATATCAATTTATACAAAAGCTTAAATGATTTATTAAGTGTCATTGACAAAAGAGGAAAATATTTAAATATTTAATTTCAAAGGACTTTAACTGAAATTTCTGATAAAACCGTGACTGAATGTTAAATTATAATATTAAAACCAGTCAAATGATATATAAGATATATATTTCTATGAAAGCTTACATCTTTTAACAAGTCAAATTATTTAATTATTATAAACCAATCTCAAAATATAAAATATTTATAAAGTGGAATTTAAATAATACACTATATTTATATCTGTATTCTGGTATGTGAACTTGGATTTAGTGCTACTTTTAAATATAGTATATATTACAATCTATGTACTTAAAATGTTTCAAATTTTTTAAAATGCTACATAAACTGATAAATAGCATAAATGCATTTTATTTTGATATCGTCCTTGTTATTTTATTTATGACATGTGCATAAATTTAATGTCGCAATTTAAGATTAATTTAAGTACTTTTTGCTTACCATTTCGAGTTCATTAAATTCATAATCCAATTATTGCAATTTGTTGTTGTTTTTTGTTGTGTTCTTTGAACAGTTTTGTTTGTTGTTGTTTTGATTTATGCACTTAAAACAATCAGCAGGTATTTACACACATTTCCTTTGGGTTTTTGCATCACATGTGAGAATTGATTTGATAAGTGACAGTGACGGTTTAATGCCGTCGTTAAGACATGCGATTTGCGTTTTGCTTGCAGTTAATTTAAATAGTAATTAAATTTATAAGCGTCGGAATTTTCACGTGAATTTTTAAAATTTTAACGCTGCTTTTATTGCCACAATGGATTAGATGGAAAGGGGGGCAAGTGCGGGGACGGCGACAGAGACGTACACGGAGACCGAGACCGAGACGGAGATGGAGACGGAGATGGGCACAGAGTCTCGCAGTGAGATACGAAAGCGAAGTGTACACACAAAAACATTTGCTCGCGCACTCAATGAAAATATTTTCGCTAAATCCACAAATGCCAAATTCCATAAATTCTTGCGAGTTGGCAACGCGGCAAAGGCGGCGGCGATGACAACAATGGCGACGGCAACGACGACGGTTACGACTACTGCGACGGTGACAGTGGCGGTGACGGAGACGGTGACTGTGACGACCGATGCTCACATTCACAATAGTTTACGTTACGTATGCAGCATCAGTAAAGCTTCAAGTAGATGGCGAGTACGTGAGCATTGACGGCGGCGATATCGTAAAGCGGACAATATTTTAATTGCCAACGCATACGCATACACTGAAAATGAACTGCACTTGCTGCGATCGCTCACTTCGACACTGAAACTGAGATGGCGAATGCGTATACGTACGCGAGCGGAACCGCCGCTGCCGCTCTATTGGAAGGGAGAAAACAAACTGGCTGCCTGCTGCTGGCAATTGCTCAACGATGCAGTAGCGACAGCAACTGCGGCGCAGCAGAAGCTCAAACAAAATGGCATTTCGTTAACATGCCGTCTTGCTCTAAGCTAACATTGCGAGAGTGGAATAGAGCGTGACAACTGCTGTGCTGTAGAGAGTGTCAGCACTCAGCGCCGCCCACTTTGTTTAAGTGTGTATGTATGTGTGGCCTTTATGTGCAGTGGTTGTTGTTGCTACTGCTGTTGTTATTGTTGGTGTGCGCGGTGTCTGGACTAACGATGCCGCGGTGTGAAAATAAAATGGAGTGCGTCTCAATTGTGTCTTGAAGTAGACGAACTCACAGCAGCAAATATTTGCTCCTGCCCTATTCTCTTCCCCTCTCT
Organism: Drosophila acutilabella; assembly: GCA_035046005.1. NCBI lineage: Eukaryota > Metazoa > Arthropoda > Insecta > Diptera > Drosophilidae > Drosophila > Drosophila acutilabella. Next base: position 3,385,154 of record JAWNOK010000024.1, on the reverse strand, counting down.
GCTCTCGTTCTCTCTCTTTTCCTCTGCATCGTTTCACTCTCTGTCGCGTTGTGCTGCTGGGCTGTTCTGTTAAGGCCTGTGGCTTGTCTTTGCACTGTTGTTTGATTTTAAAGTTCGCTTTCCGATAGCAGAAGCCACGCACAGCAGCGCGCACATTCGCTGTGCAACACGTACACACACACACAGGGATACACGCACATAGATTGAAAGGAATTCGCATTCGTCCTTTTGTTTGACCGAAAAGTATTTGCCAACTGTGTCAACAGTGTTCCAGTTGGACACAACGTGACGTAGACGTATACGTTTACGTACTCGTCGTATTGATAATAATCTGATTGGGACTGAATAAAATTTATTGTGCTCTCCTTTCCTTTCCTTTCCTTTCCTTTCCTTTCCTTTCCTTTCCTTTCCATTGGTTTGGTTTGGTATGACAAGGTGTGCACAGCGGACACTTGTGCGATAAGTTCAATATGTCAACGATTCTCAGTGAATCTTCATCAGGCCTTTGAACAAGCCATTACCATGATTGCCTTTAAGCCTATAGCACCACAAAATGAACACTTAATCAGTGGCTGTCACTGCATTCTGCACACTGTGCACTGCCCACTGTCGACGGTCCACTGTACATTGGATTGCCAGAGTACGCATATTAATTAAATCAATTGATTGACGAAATATTTGTGTTATGAGCATTAAACACTTTTTTTTGAGTACGTGATTAATTGTAATTATTTGTTTACCTAAAAATTTAGGATAAACACAATAATTCGAGTTACCAATTTAAACATTGACTGTCAGTCACTCGAATGTAGAAAAAATGCGTTTAATGTTAATACTTACTATCCATATACCATTAAATTGAGTAAGAACTTAACTAATTTATAGATTCATCATTTCTGCTTATAAAAATATACAAATGATGCATTTCATTTGCTTAAGAGCTTTAGTAATTTAAATATTTGTAATTTATGTTTTGAAATTAATTAGTTTTAAGTTATTTTTCTTAAAATTTTCCTGTTATCAATTATAAACCAATCAAATAAACAAATACACACACCAGTTACCAAACACACTTGCAAAGATTTATTTCATACGATATTAAACAATTTGACTATAAACAGTCTTTAGATTTTTTGTCGTTGTTAAACAACTTTGCAGTATGCCAGTCTTAAGGAGGAGAGTTCCAACATTAAGTAGTGTGAGAGAGGAGTAGGAGACTGGTAGGAGCTACTAAAATAAACATATTCAGAGTTGGGCAAAAATGGGTCACAGTTTGGAAAGTTAGGAGAAAACATAAAAAAATAAGTGATTTGAGAATTTAATTCAATTAAATTATCAAAGTTTTTTTGTGCGAACACGATTTAAGGCGTTAACCGCTTGGGATCACGTGGGAACATCGATGTCTTCCTAATATTGTCCAAGCCAAGATACAACATCACCACACGTTCCATGCCAATGCCGCCACCGGCATGTGGAGGACATCCGTAGCGGAAGGACTCGATGTAAGCGGCAATTTTAGAAGTATCTGCAAATTAGCAACAAAGGATTTAGCTATAAGCTGTAGTTTACAGATATATTGGTTAACTTACCGATTCCGTGGTGCTTGGCACGCTCCATTAAGTACTCTGGGTCGTGTATACGTTGGGCGCCCGAGAGGATCTCCTCGCCACGCATGAACATATCGTATGAGTTGGAATAGACGGGATTGTTGGGATCAGGCATAGTGTAGAACGGACGAATCGACAGTGGGAACTTGTCAAGGATGTAGAAATCAGTGTCGTACTTGGCCTTCACCAGGCGACCCAACAACTTCTCGTTGGGCGTTGACAAATCCTCCTCATCGCCGGTTTCCACGCCCGCTTCCCGCAGCATAGCCACGCCCTCGGCGAACTCGAGTATAAGTGGCGGCTCCAGGAACTTGAAGGGCTCCACTTTGTACTGTTGGCCCACAGCCTCGATCTCGCGACTATACCTATCGCGCAGACCCTTGAAGATGGCCGTAAACGTGTTGCCAATAGTGTGAAGCACCTCATGGTAGTGGTATTTGAATGCCATTTCCAAATCAAGGCCAACAAACTCCGTCAAATGCCTGTGCGTATTGGAATCCTCGGCACGGAATACGGCGCCAACTGTGAAAACCTTATCAAAGTCAGCGGCAATGGCCATTTGCTTGTACAGCTGCGGTGACTGCGCCAGATAGGCAGAATCTAAGAACAACAAGTTCGAATTATAAACAATTACAGATGAAAATTTAGTTAATCCCGACTTACCCTTGAAGTAGCTGACGGTGAAGACGTTGGCGCCACCTTCGCTGGCTGCGGAAATGATCTTGGGCGTGTGGATTTCGGTGAAACCCTTGTCGGTAAGAATATCGCGGAATAAACGGCAAACGCCCGCCTCCAGGCGAAAGATAGCCTGATTCGCTGGTGTTCTCAGGTCCAGGACACGATTGTCCAGTCTTGTATCCTGATTGACACGAATGTTGAGACCCTCAGCGTCATCAGTATTCTCTGGCCTAGAAGCATCCTCAATCTGCAGTGGTAGCTGTGCCTTTGCCTGCGAGATGACAAAGAGCTGCTCCACGCACAACTCCACAAACTGTTCCGTGCAGGACTCGATTTTGTTGGACACTGCAATGGCCTTGGCCTGCACATCGATGATGCTCTCCTTGGGTATGCTAAAAATTTAATCAATTAATATTATTTATTTATAAAGTAAAATATTGTTTCACATACTTTCCGGCGAATTTAATCATCTGTTTGGAAATGACATCGCCCACGGCCAGAATACATTGGACCGTGCTGCTTTGCTGGCGCAGAATGAGGAAACACTGTTTGCCCTTGGCACGTGTGGTATGGACACGTCCACGCACCCACACCAGTCCCTTGTCCACCTGCTTGCTCAGCTCCGGCACAAGTTGAAAAACGCGTTCACTGCGCTTATCCTTCGACTGGATCATCTCGGAGACGCCATAACGGTCTGCAGCATGATCGGTGGCATTATCGCCGGCAGCATTGTCAGCAGCAATGGCCGCGGCAGTCTCGGCTTTCTGCTCGGCTTTCTACAGATAAGCGACAAGAATGTACATGTTATCAGCTGCGTCTCATTGCGCCACGTCTACACACAATGTTTTTACCTTTGCTGCCTTCGCTTGCTTCTTGGCTCCTTTCTTTGACACCGTCTCCTGCTCGGGAGCGGCTATGTTCTCCTTTTCCTCGACCATTTGGGAATGCTCAAAATCGGCTGTAAAGATAAAAAATTGTTTTACTACTGCACACATAAATAGAGCAATAAAGTGCGATAAGGCAACAGGCAAGAGAAGAGAGGGAGATGCATCCGGCACTCAGCTATTGCGTCACTTACACTCACACACAAGCACACTAATATAAATTCACTCCGTATGTTCAGTTAATATGCATTTCACACACATTTGCAATGCAATTAAACCCTTTTGCGGCCGAATTTACACAGTAGTTCAGTCAACTCTCTTTGAAAATTGCTTATTCCATATGGGGAGAGGGAGTCTCCATCTCTTTGTCTGATGCGGCACACACATAACCTATACTCGCAGCGCTGTATCTACGACTTGCACATGCAATTCTCTTTATCTATTGATTTTTTGGTTTACTGAGCAGCGCTTACCAGTTATTTGCTTGCCTTTTTAATACACAAATGTTTAGATTTCACGAGTTCGCGGATCTATTGCAGCAGCATGCTCGACGGCGGCAGTGAAATGGTGGAAAAATAAATACTAAAGGCATTTCTCTCATCGATAAATCAAGTATATTTATCGCTTTTAATCGAATATTTTGTTGATAGTATTGTCTTACAGGTTTCCACCAAGATTTATTTAACTAATAGTGTCGTAGATACTCATATTTTTGTTTACCACTTTATGTATATAGAGATTCAATGAATAGACAAACAAACAGCAGAAAATTACAATCCCGAAGCCAAAGTATTTCATGTTTTTAATGGCGCACAATGACAATTTAAATACTTCCACTGAACAGCTGTTCGTGTTAAGCAACGACAGAAATAATAGTAGTTCCAAATGAACAAGCTAAGCAACTGAACTAGCATCAGTGCTGCCAGTTGCTTATGGCGCGTAAATCGTTTTAAACATTTTATTAAGATAACGCGAAGAATTTGTTATAAAGCTGTGATTAAAACTTTAAAAGAATAATTTTAAAGGATTAGCATTTTTTTAAAGTAACTCTTCCATGCTTAAAACTGAAAATATTAAATGCTAGCTGAAAAACAGCTGAGTAGGCAATGCTGCTAACAATCAGAGCAGTAGCTTGTTCGCTCACCAGAGCGAACCGTTCATTCGAACTTATTCTGAGCGACACAATACAACACTAGCTATTGCCAAGAAGCGCAGTTTTCCAGAAATTACTCTTAGCAAGAGGGAAAAAAGTTTGATTGTTTATTTTACGTGTTTGTGCGTATATAGAAGGTGAGTTATAGCAGTCTCCACTGCGGATGTTGAGGGCTCGTTCGTGGTGACACTTTAATTACGTCACGGGTACCCATTTCTGTTCTTCCCCAATTAATCACTTATGTGTGGTCCGACAAACAAAATGAGTCACCAAGCTTCAATTCCATTGATTAAAATAGTGAACCGTACTAAAAGTAATGTGTATGCCAAACAAAATTATTTATGGTCTGCAGACCACTTGTTAATTTCGCAATAGTGATAAAAATAATACACGTGTGCACATTTACTAATTTATTTTATTATCACAAAAACTTCTGTGTACATAAAAATAACAGCTGTATATTTTTACATACGTACGTATTTAATCCGGAATATAACTGTATTAAGCAATACTTCAAACACGTCATATTTTATCAACAACACACGCATTTCTTTCGAGTTGACCACATGGGAAATCATAATTCTAATTTTTAATTACCCGGATTTCTTCAATTTCTTAGGAAAGAAAAGTGATTGTCGCTGGGGAATTATTATTATCACAAAAATAAATGATGCCTAAAAAATTCTCAACTTTTCTACATTCTAGGTAATTTTCAAACTACTTTGTGTGCTTGAACGGATCAGAACATAAGGATAACGACATGCAAGGTGAGATCTGATTAACACACGGAATTTACTAATTTTTTTGTTTGTTTCTCTGGGTCCTGCACGACCTTTTTACAGTGAACACTCGTTAAGTGGTTTCTTAGAAGCAGATCGTACAGTTCAGTTGAGCTAAAGCCACAAAAAACAACAATAATGTCGTGGCAAAGTGTCCCTCAATATCCACAATATCAAGGTTTAAATTATTTTGATTTATATTTTGTCGGTTTATATTTATAGTATTACTATTACTATATATGATTTTGCTTACTGTTTTTAAACTGTTTAATTGTTACGCATGCTTTTGTTGAGTTCCTCTAAATGCGATAAAATTAGTATTAAGATTTGCTCGGTCTGTTCTCTCATTAATTAATTTGTATACTATTTATAATTAGGAAACTGAAACGTTTGATTCATGCAACAACAAATCATTTATAAATTTAATCTACGTTATTGTTTAATTATTGTTATGGGCTTTTGTTTACTGTACATCAGCTGTGATTATATTTCATCAACTTTCGTTGAATAGCAACAATTTTTGTCATTTTATTTAGGTGTAAACCTGATTTAAGACAAGTCGAATATTTGCGTCAGAAACTTGATTTGCATAAATTCCAAGTTATTGGATAAATAATATTCGACCAGTCGTGTTATTACTGTTATCGCCTTCGACTAAGTAAATAGTACACAACTTGAGATAAGGAAAAAGCAAATAATGATAAACGGTGAGAGGCATTCTAAAAATGAGTAATACCACAGATAAAAAGCTTTTGAAACTGCCTACTATTTTAACAAACTTAACTTAAATTTTACTTTCTCTAAATTCACACAAAAATAACTGGTTTTAAGCAAACTTCTTTGTTTAGAACTGCATGCAAAACTAACATAAATTATTAATAATTAAATTTAATTCAATTCGCCTCAAGTTGTGTACTAAATCCCAAATGTTTTCAGTTCTAGGATTTTTAGCATTGGTAGAAGTTTTCTTTATTACGGAATGTTTGGCTCATTTACTTCTCATCTATTTTTAGTCCGTTGGAATGCTTGGCAATCCTTTGTAGAACATAAGCTAACGTTTATCGATTCCCACAGATCCCAATCAGCAATACAATTACGGCGGTGGTTACCCACCTCAAGGAGGCTATCCGCCCCAGGGTGGCTATCCACCACAGGGTGGCTATCCGCCGCAGGGAGGCTATGGGGGTCCACCCCAAGGCGGTTATCCACCCTACGGACAGGGAGGCGGTCAAGCGTATCCGCAGGGACCATACGGCCAAGATCCATATGGACAGGGTCCACCACCCGGTGGCTATGCGCCACAGCCAGGATTTGTGCAACCACCTCCACCCACTGGCTATGGAGCCTACGATGACCCCGAAGGGGTGAAGAACTTTTCCTTTGATGACCAGAGCGTTCGTCGTGGTTTCATACGCAAAGTCTATTTAATTCTTATGGTAAGATCAACTTATGACCTTAAGGTGTAGACATGTCTAATAATTTCTATTGCAGAGTCAACTGCTGGTCACGTTTGGAGCTGTTGCCCTGTTTGTATACCACGAAGGCACTAAGAATTTTGCAAGGACTCACAGTTGGCTCGTCTGGGTGGCTCTGGGTGTCTTAGTTGTGACAATGCTGTGCATGGCCTGCTGCGAGAGCGTGCGCCGCCAGACACCGACAAACTTCATCTTCTTGGGTGTATTCACAGTAGCGCAATCATTTCTACTCGGCGTTACAGCCACTCGATATGCGCCCAAAGAGGTGGGTGTACTTTTCTAGTCTTGGAAACTAAAGCTAATCCCATTTTCTGCTTGATCCTGTAGGTTCTATTGGCACTGGGTATTACGGCAGCTGTTTGTCTTGCTCTCACGATCTTTGCCATGCAAACCAAGGTGGATTTCACTATGATGGGTGGCATCTTACTTGCTTGTTTGGTCGTCTTTATGATCTTTGGATTCGTGGCCATATTTATCAAGGGAAAAATCATTACACTTGTCTATGCCTCCTTTGGAGCCCTACTCTTCTCTGTGTATCTCATATACGACACCCAACTGATGATGGGCGGAGAGCACAAGTACTCCATCAGTCCCGAGGAGTACATCTTTGCTGCACTGAATCTCTACTTGGATGTTATCAATATTTTCATATACATTCTGACCATAATTGGTGCATCGCGCGACTAAAAGCGCGTTCCTCAACATCGAAATCGTTTCATTTAACACCAGAAATGAAGGAAACGAAAAGGAAATTTTGGAAAATTGCTTATTAATCTATCTAATTACTACAGTTATAAATCTATTACTTATAATCGCATAATCTCATTTACAAACAATCCGAATAGAAAGCGTTTAGTATTCATTTTGTTGAGGTCAATTGTTGCTGAGGTAATAATCAGTTTTATATGATTTATGCGTTACCAATTTCCTTTCCTTATTTACAATTAAGCTGAAAAGGTTTATTATAAAGTTCTTAAGTTTGTTAATGTCGATTAACTTTATTGTTATATTGTTTCAAAATTGTTCTTAGGATGACTATGCATACCTGATATTGATCGATATTCTAAACCAAATAATACCACATACAACAAAAACCAAACACAAAAAAAAGAAAGGCAATACAATAATTAATTAATGTATACTTACGCAGTATAATGCAGCATTTTGTCGTTGCTTGCAGTTGTTAATCAAGTAATACGTATAAAAAACTTACAAAAAAAACCGCATACAGAATTAAAATGAGAAATGCATACAATAATTGTACTATATTTACTGTGGCGAGAAACAAAACAGTCAACAATAAAGCAAATCTATTTATTATTAAACATACAAATCAGTTAATCAAACACTCTCTCGTATCTGCAACTATAACCAATGTATCTGTATCTGTAACTGTTTGCTAACTGAATGAATAATGCTGTAAAGTCTCTCAACTTGTAGGTCTTCCCCGATGAGGCGTTGCCTTTGGTTTTAGTCTTTGGTTGCAACAGTCAACAGTTGGTGTTGGTTAAGTCAACACAGTTGCAACAGTTATACCAAAAGACTTTTGACTTTCTTGTAGTACTACCACTTATAGACATAACCGCTCTATTATTATCATATTGAGGTTACTTTCTTATCTCATGATAAGTGTTTTTTTCGTGAGACTAACAAATATTTTATTTTATTTGGTAACTAATGCCGGTATTTGTATCCCAGTCTGCCAGTTTTATTCGGTAGCCAACAGCGAAGTTGCGTGTGATTTATACGGGCAGTGAAAGAAAAGAGTCATCGATTTCATAAAAATATAAATCGGAGTACATAAAATGTATCATTACCAACAAGGCAAGTTAGCTGGCAAAACAAAAACAATAGTGCTTTAGATAAGATAAAAAATATATATAGAAAATATATATCTACATTACTGTGGTCTGCGGCGGTTCACGCTGGTGACGAATGTGTGTCAAGATACAGCTATTGGATTTCCATTTCTCTCGATTTCCAGCCGCAAAAAACTCAACCCATAAATTCCTTAAATTACTTTACATATAAATTAATTAAACATACATACTTATGCTCTTATCACATGCGTGTGATAAGCGTAGTGAGCAGTGTACAGTAGAGTTCTACCGGTTTTTATATACCCAGTGCGCGACTTCTACGGTTTTCTAGTGCTTTCTAGTCGCAAGCCAAAGCTGCTTGCTATGAGGAGCTAACAGCTAAGTAACTAGCTGACTGCTATGCGGCTGCTTATGCTCTTGTAACTGAGCTACCTTTTTTGCTAGTGGACCGTTCTGGTTGAAACTCACAGCGTCGCTTAACAACATTAATCTCTAGCCACCTGTGGCTCTGTCTTACCAACTTTGTTGCCCACAGCTCTTATCAGTTCCAAGTTATAGCTCTATAAACAAACACAGACTAACCAACTTAGAATACCCTGGACACTGGGTACCACAAGGGCCACTTTGAGTGAGTCACATTATATCATTTACCAATCAGTTGGTATGTACAATCGTAGCCAGGTGTTTCATATCAGCGAGTGTTTTGTTGTTTTAAGTGACGCGTTATCAAGAGTCCTACTTCACCCTACAATACCCTGTATCAGTGTTTGTTATCGCCATGTTTCACCGTATTGGTAACTCTATCAAATGGCTAATCTGCAGCTGCAGGCAGTGGAATAGCGTTTAAACAATTCTCATTTACCGAACGACTCAGACGGCCGCATTATAAACGGAAATTATTTAATCTAAAATATAAGAGGGAAAAAACCAAATAGAGCACGATGAGCAATACCCACTTCCAATACGGTTAGGTTCTTCACACTTTCCTCTGACTAAAATTTATTAACTTGATTCCTTGTGGTCCTTTTGAACAGGTGACAATGAAGGCGTCTATGGGGACGCGGAGGCGGACAAAAGCTTTGCCTTCGATGATCAGTCCATACGCAAAGGATTCATACGCAAGGTTTACCTGATTCTGATGGTAAGTGAATCCTATATTGAACCCAGTGGAACACTCTAACCAATCAATTGGTTTTACAGGCGCAACTGCTGATCACCTTTGGATTTGTGTGCATTTTTACCTTCTCGACGGCTACGCAGGATTGGGTGATCGCAAATCCCGCACTGCTTTGGATTTCACTGGTAAGTCTAGCAGCCGCCCAACTGATGCCCTGTAATACCCTGTGTTTTATTAATTCCAACAGGCTGTTCTCATTGTCACAATGATCTGCATGGCCTGCTGCGAAGGTGTGCGTCGGAAAACGCCTTTAAATTTCATCTTCCTGTTCCTGTTCACACTCGCCGAGTCCTTCCTGCTTGGCTGCGTTGCTGGCCAGTATCGGGCAAATGAGGTGATGATGGCGGTGGGTATCACCGCAGCTGTTAGCTTTGGTCTTACGCTGTTTGCTCTGCAAACCAAGTGGGACTTTACCATGTGCGGCGGTGTCCTGGTGGCCTGTTTGGTGGTCTTCATCATCTTTGGCATCGTTGCTATCTTCGTTGCGGATCAAATCATGAGCATGGTCTATGCCTCCCTAGGTGCTATACTCTTCTCGGTGTATCTGGTGTACGATACACAGCTGATGCTTGGAGGAAATCACAAGTACTCGATTAGTCCCGAGGAGTACATCTTTGCTGCCCTCAACCTGTATCTGGACATTGTTAACATCTTCATGTACATTCTATCCATCATTGGACTGTCTCGTTAATGCTACACTGTTCAAAAAAGTGTTCGAAAATGCAGTTAAAAAGTTCAGTTAACATAAGACCCAACAGTTCTTATATGTTTAAGACCACACACCTTAAAATAAGTTTAAAGTCTGTTCAATGAGTTTAAATTATTTCTAAATATACGAATTATTCTTAAAATAAAATTAAATGAAGTTTTAGCTTTTAAAAGGTTTTAAGTGAATTTTACACAGCTACAAACTTTGGGGATTTATAAGTGCCTGCATATAAACATGTTTTAAGATCTTTAAGATGAATTTTGTATATTTACTTTTCCTTGATTTGATTATTCCCAGTGTATTCCATAACTTCGAAGATATCAACTAGAAGCAGTATTTATTATATAACCTAACTGAGATTATGTGTGGGCTTTTGTTCAAGAAATATATATTGGTGTATATACTAACCCGTGACTTGGGACCTACTAAACCCACTGATCAACGATCAGCGATCTCAGCTCAAATCCGACCCTGTTACACGCAGCGGTGTCCAATTAATTAAAACACACGAAAGGCCATAATGTAATTATGTCCAATTGAGATTTGGTCGACCTGGAGGGCAGTCAGCAGGAGGGAGAGGGATTTGATTAGTTCTCGCATCGAGATTTCGGGGTCTGGATCAGTTGTGCGCGCATCTGATTCCGGTGCAGACTACACGAGGTGCTATGGACTTTGATGAAGTACTTAAGGAGGTCGGCGCTTTTGGTCTCTATCAGAAGATTATCATCTGCTCCGTTCTGCTGCCGGCAGCGCTGCCCTGCGCCTTTCACGCCTACAGGTGGGTACAATGTACCCCAAAAGAATTATGCAATTACCCGAGAAACTTTTCCTCTCTCTCTCTGCAGTCAGTTGTTCATTGCAGCCACACCAGAGCATTGGTGCCGCATTCCGGAACTTGAGCCATGGACTCAGGATTACATAGAGCTCGTGAAAAACTTGAGCATACCAAGGAATAGCCAAGGTTCCTTCGTTGAGTGCTCCATGTATGCGCGAAACTACAGTGAAATGGTGGGTGTCTGGGGTAATTCCAACTGTGTGGCAACCCTGAAACTAACGGGTAGTTTAGTGTGACCTCTAAGGCAATTTTCCAGCATTCATATAGAAACAAAGTGTGATCTTTCATTAGATTTATTAAATTAAGTCTTTGTAACTAACTAGTTTAAGAGGTTAGCCTAGAAAGAAGCGACTGTAAGAGACCCTGTAACTAGTTGCGAGTGAATTTATTTAACCCAAAGGTTTACATTTGATAATCCTACCTCTCATAGCCTCTAATTTCTGTTCTTTCTCCCTGTAGGTGCGCTACCTGGAATATCGCACACCCTACGAACTGCAGAGGCAGCAATCATCAAAGCTCTTGAGGCTAGACCAGGAAGCAGTGGTGTCTTGTCAGCATGGCTGGCACTACGACAGATCCATGTATCCCAGCACAGTGGTGCAAGAGGTGTCTATATAAAAAAGCTTCGTAAGGCAGCAAATTTTGGTATTAATCCCATTTGCTTACAGTGGAATCTGGTCTGTGAACGCAGTTTCTATGTGACCCTGGCACTGGTGCTCTTCGGCCTAGGTGGACTTATAGGCAACTATGTGTTTGGCTATCTGGTTGATCTGTGGGGACGACGTCCTTCGTTCTACGCCTACCTGCTGCTGGAGATTGTGGCTTGTGCCGCCAGTGCCTTTGCCTGGAACTACTACTCCTGGCTGGGACTGCGCTTTGTTGTTGGTCTCACGGTGCCGGCCATTCTGGCCAGTCCCTATGTCTTGGCCATTGAGCTGGTGGGTCCAGAGCGTCGGGTTTTCTGCACAATCGTCTCCAATATTGCCTACTCCCTGGGATTGGTGCTGCTAGCGGTGAGTTGGAAGTCATGAGGTGATGGTTAATACAGTTACCCTCTTTTTGAAGGGAGTGGTCTATTTGGTCCGAGACTGGAGATATTTAACCCTTGCGGTTTCCCTGCCACTGCTCATGCTCTTCTCCTGCTTTTTCGTGCTGCCCGAGTCACCACGTTGGCTGATTGCTGTGGGACAACCGAAGCGAGCGGCACGAATCCTCAAGGTCATGGCTCGTGTGAATGGGGTTCATGTGGATCGGGACTTCATGGAGCGCCTCTATCAGCGGCTAATCACCACACAGCCGGCGGAAACAGCGCACTACGGCATCTTGGATCTCTTTCGCGGCACCAACATGCGTAGGAAGACACTAATTGTCACCTTGATCTGGTTTGCCAACACCAGCGTCTATGTGGGTCTCAGCTACTATGCTCCGGCGCTGGGAGGTGATGAGATCTGGAATTTCTTTCTGGCTGGGGCTGTGGAGTTGCCGACGTACTTGCTCCTTTGGCCAGGACTCAGCTACTTTGGACGCCGTTGGATTCTGTTTATTTCCATGCTGGTCGGAGGTGTAGCTTGTGTGGCAACAGTACTGTATCAGCAGCAGGCGGATATAATGCTCCTCCTATACTGCATCGGAAAAATGGGTATTTCGTCGGCATTTGTCGTCTTGCCGCTGCTCGCTTCTGAGCTCTATCCGACAGTGGTGCGAGGACTTGGTATGAGTTTTAGCTCCGTGGTGGCCATGACTGGACCAATCATCATTCCCATTATCAATCACATGGTGAGTATCGAAACATCATCACCACCCACAGTTGAAATTTCTCACCCGTTGTAGGGTCAACAAATGCTGGTGTTGCCGTTGATTGTCATGGGAGGATTGCTTATTGTCGGTGGCTTTGCTAGTCTCTTTCTACCCGAGACAAGGGGCAAGAACCTGCCACAGACATTGGAGGAAGGCGAGGCAGTGCCTCTTAGCTTCCTGCTCTGCTGCTGTATCGAAAACGAGCCAAAAAGACAACCGATCCAAAGTCAGAACAGAGGATTGGGCAGAAATCGTAAGCAGCCCGAGGAAGCTGCAAAAGTATATCACCGCGTTGGTGTTGGAGGGCCAGCAGCCTGTAAAATTGTGTGTAGTGTTTGTAAAAAAGAAATGCGAACTTTGTAATAAATATTAACAATGATACTTGCAATAATTACCTTAATACAGCTGGGAAACGCAGCAGTCAAAAATGACACAAATTTCCTTCAGCACAAATTCATTACTTGTTCACAGCTAAAAGTATGCAACAAATAATTTAGAATTATTATGCAGCCCAAAAGTATGTGATGACAAACTTTATTCGAAATAGTTATTGACGCACACAATGCATTTAATTTATAATACCCGTCAAAACAGCTGAATCAACTGAACCACATTTATAGCTCTTAAATTTATTAAAGCGGACATTGAACTCATTTAAATTTTGAATTGCATACATTGAAATCAATTGAAGAAACTTGGTTACAAGTTCAGTTACTGAACCCTTTTTGAAATAAATTGATCCCTGAATTTATGCGGTCATATAAAGTTATCGACTAATAATAAATTGATGTGCTTTCGTTTTCATTAGAAGGGAATTTAAGTAAACAACTTAATTTAATTCATTAGTATTAGTACCGTATAGGCAAACAAACACATTTATTACTACGTAGGCTGTCATTCAAACTCACGTTCATATCAATAAATACTCGAATACATACATACGTTTTTACATTTTAAATACTGTGTATGTATGTGAACACAAGTCCGTGCAGTTGTACAGCTTATACATACTTACATACATTTATATGTTCGTATTTGTATGAGAAACACAGTGGAGTACAAAGTCCACTGAGTAGAAACAGCGCGTGAGCGATTGTACGAATAGTTGTAGAAATAAATGCATTTACCTTATCAATGTAAACGAAGCGCCGAAGCACAACAAAAAGAGAAAGAGACCGCTTTGTGCGGAAGTGAGAGCACAATACAATGCTGGCAGTAGAACAGGTTAATTATGTAGTATATGGACGTTGGTTAACGCGTAAGATAATGATATTATGTATTATTTTATGTGCTTGTAAATTGTTGGCATATAAACAAAATAAATAGACATTTTGTTATGTGAATAAAGAAGTTCCGGGTAGAAGACCCTGACAAAGCAGTGTTAATATGACTGAGACCAGTGGAATGGATAATCTTTACAGTTACATGGCTATTTATACTTAAAACAGCCAAAAATAATATTTTCGTTCCACTTAATTGAAGGCTCAAGGCCTAAAAGAAACCATTTTGAATAATACAAACGATTTTTTTTTGATTTTGAAAGCATTTTGTGTAGTACTTTGAAACACACCTTGCACAGATTCGTATGTATACAGTATACAACACAAAAGTAAATAAATAAATGCGCTTGTGTGTTTCACTGAGAAACAACGATCAAAACAAACAAGAAAAACTGCCTCGACCGGGCGATAAACGAAAGACAACAATAACAAAAGCAGTGCCAGATGTTGTCGACAACGAACACAAAAAATCCATGTGCATTTATGATACATACGGGCACCCATACATACAAGCACGCACACACAAAATTATGTGTTTGTGTGTGTGTAAATCTACAAACAGTAAATTGAATGTTGCTTTGTGACGCCTTCGCAATTGATCAAACTACACAGCGACCGGCATCGAACATCGGCTACAACCACATACGAAGCGATTGCGTTGTGTCGCGTCGCTGTCGATGCGTCGTTTCGGGTCGAGCCTCGTTTAAGTTGACGCTGCTTTATTCAGTGCGATCGCAGACATTGTGCAAAACGGTTCGCATAGGCTGGAAGTTGAGGCGTATTTGGAAATCAAAGTGCTAAAGTACCGTTTGTTGTTGCTGCTGCTCTTGCTCTTGCTATTGTTTTTGTTAAAACTGTGTCAAGCCAATTATAAATTATTTTAAAAGGGCGTAACCATAAAAAGGCGACGAGTGTGAAGTAACAAATTCACCAATTTATACATAGAATCCAAGCCGCATTGAGGTAGGTCCCACATGGCACAGTTACGGTAAACTAGTAACTTAGTTTTATTCCCAGGGCTGCGCTATCAGTCCAAATGATTTCCACACGTCTTAAGGGCCTGTGTTAATCATGCCACGTTTACTTAATCGAACCTACTATGTAGTAGGTAACTAATGTAATACTAATACGTCTAATATGTCACAAATCACAATTGTTGGTTATAACGGACGCGTGTTCACTGCAGTAATTTATAATCAGTGGTGCGAATTGAACTGTTTTGAACTTGTTAAGTGCCCAAGTGCTAATTGATAATATGTACATATATACTATGTGTGTGTATATACAAATCGGTTATGTATTGGCGCTAATCTTGATAAATGGCCCCCAAACACCCAAACTAAGACGCATTTAGTTCCATTTCTTTTTTGGACATGTTGTTTTGGTTCCCCATTTACTTTTAACGCTTTTATTTACTCACAGAGATAAGAAAAGAAGAAGTACATTTATAAATTGCATACTTATCGCTTAATAACCTTCGAGAAGCAGCACTCACTCACTTATACTACTTACATATACCTCAAGTGCTGCTCTGCAGATAAGACCCTGTAAGGAATTCATTGATTTAATTACTTCTTTCTTTCTGTTCTTTTACTTGATATTTATAACTCCAGCATGACTGGAATTAATTAATAAAAAAAATCGATCGTACGACGCCATTATCACTAAAGAACAAGACACACCTAGAAACAAGCAAAGAACACCAATAATACTAAATACGTGCTCTCATATATATTATATATACCGTTTATTTGATTATAAGCGTGCACACACACGCACAAACATGTATTTATGACTTGACGACACAAAACAAGACCACTAAAAATCTGATTTCATGCAAAATAACAAAAACAACTAAATTTCTGATATATTTTTAGCTTTATCAACTTGTTGTTTCTTCGGAGGCTCGACATCTCAGTTTCTTTGCCCCTATATCTTCTCCGCTACTCTACGACATCAGCACATCTCAGCTATGGATAGCGTCAAGTCGTTTTTTGCCAATCCAAACAAGGAGAATAATCTGGGAAATCAACAAAATGGCGTCACCGGACGCTGGAACAACTGGAACAGAAACATACAGACACATACGGATTCCGGATCGGTAAATGCAACCATCAGGAATACCACCAACGCAGATCCGAAGCGCAAGGATAGTGATAACTACTTCTACATAATGTAAGTTGGTTAAAAATTTAAAATAGATAAATAATTTATTTATGCCAAATAGGAGGAAGTGCTATCTAATCTGCTTAGCAAACTTATTTCCCGTAGATAGTCGGTTTAATATAGAGCAAACCAAAACATAGGAAATACTCTAAAAGAGTTTATTTAGTACCAGTTGAAATAATAGCCATGAAAAGGCTAAAACTTAAAAAAGCAGTCATAACTGTCTTATAATCAAACTTGACTTGTTTACCTTCCCAAAAATGTTTGATAACAATTAGTTATTTTGACTTCATTATCACTAGGCAGTTATAACAAAACAATCGTTGCTTTAAAATGGCGATAACGATGTTAACCAAGTTAATGTAGGACAGTGTTAACAATTCAAGTCAAAAACGTGGATTATTTAACATTTTAATTGTGCAGCAATTAAGAGCAGCTTTTAAAATGTTCTCCAGCTCGAGTACTTTTGAGAAACCAGTATTTGGGGCTATACCCACATTGTTATTGCCTTGAACAAACCCAGTATTATACATAAGACCCACATTAGCCTCGAATATTTTCCAAACAGAATCGAAAGCTTTAAGTGTAGCTTAAAAGCTCTACCAGCTCAGAGCTGAGACAGAAATATAACCAGCTTTTTTGGTGGGACGCCGTTTGGTTGTCGTCATTCCCGCATCAGTTGCGAATTAGCTGCTGAGAACGTCACGCGTTGCGGTAAAGCCCCTTTAAATAGAATGTTACGAGGAAGGTTATTCCCAAAAATAAACTGAACTGGGCTTGTTTCTTGGCTATAAAGTGCGTGAATTAGTTAAGCAAACGAAACAGTTGCAATCGAGTAACGGGCAGGATTACGTGCAGTGTAAGTAGCGGGGATCAGCAAACTCAAGAACACAAACTAAAGTTTACAGGGTTATGTGTAGTGAAAGTATGGGCGTTACCTATTTAGTTTCTAACTAACTTAATTTCTACTCTATTTACAGGTGGCGAGCTTGAACTGATCAGCTGGCAGTACGACAGTGGAGCCATATAGCATTAAGATTAAGTCTAAAGTGACCTGCAGCGGTTTGTGCACACAATCTTATTAGAGACATCGGAAGCCTTGTTTGCCTTGACGCACAATCTCTCCATACCCGGTGTTTAGTGATATTAGTTATTTATTTAAGTACACCCAACTACATACTGTTTACACACACACACACATTCAATTGATATACATATACGTATTTGTCTGATCGAGACTGGCATTATAATTCCCCCAAAAGAGCCCATATATGGACCCCGTTACAGTTATTGGATTGATTTATTGGCTGATCTGCATGATATTATTTGGACCAATGATGTTCTTTGTCTGCGTTTATCTACCCGAGTTGCCAGTGCGATATGTGAAGAGTTTGAGGCAGTACACATAGGCCTCTAACTGAACTATTTGTTTTTTTTATACACCAACTCAACTTTATATTGTAAATAAGTTTAAAGACACAAGTATATAGGTATTCACACAATTTATACTTAAACTGTAACTGATTATGTTACAGATACCAATACTGATGTACTCGTTTAATTATCATCCAACCATTGAACTCTCTGCAATAAATATGTTCATGTGGAATTGTAAGAAATCTCGTCTAGACATTTTATTCCAAGGTTTCAGCCACGATTAAGTGACTGGCTTAAGTCCAAGTGATTTTGAGACCGGTCATGACCTTCTATCGAGCATTGCGAGAGCGGATCTTGAAACATCTATTGAATCTCGCACTTACAGCTGTGAGCGGGCATTGAACTCTACAGTTTGTTAAGCAGTTAATTAGTAAAGGTATGGCAGCAGTATTTATAAACAAAAAATCAAACAGATGATAATCAAACTCGAATTATGAGTTGTTATTTAAACTTTAAAGCTTCCGTGTTTAACAAACTTTAGGTGTATTTAAGTTGCTCTCTCTATCTCTCTCTCTCTTTCTCTCTCGGTCTCTTTCAATCTCCGTCTTACACAGAAACTAGAATGGGTTTTTGACTATTTTTTAGACCCCGTGCTCAACAACAAACAGAAGTAGGCGTAGTCGGTCCCATAAAGTATATACAATTTTAATCACCATTAGCAGTCAAGTTGATATTACGTCTATTTGTATGGACACCCAGATCTCAGAGACTATAAGTGCTAGAGCCACCAAAAACTATATTTAGTTTCACTTTGAAACTAAAAGAGCTATGGTAATAAAATTTACACAATCTTTTTATAATACCGTTACAACTATTCTCATCCAGATCGCATAACTAAATCCTATAGCTTTCTTGGGACAAATCGGTCGAAAATAAGAATTTTGTATGAAAGGAGGAAGTGTTAGTTGTGCGATCAGAACCAAACTCACATATTATGTGTATCAGATAATTATTACTATCCCCACCAAATATGATCTAGAACGTAAAACTATATCCTGTAGCTCCCATTGAAAATATCGGTCAAGTACAGGATTTTTATATGTTAAGAACGAGAACGGATGAGAATGAGAACGGGGTGTTTTTCAGTCCGCTCACTCGACTGCAGCCCTTCTAACTTACCGGCTACTTATTGTCTAAGTTTTAACCATAACTTTATGTATTGTGATTGTTTTCTTTGCCAAATCGATATGCAAATGGAGCAAAGTGCGTGCGGAATGCAAAAACTAGCTAAATTTCTATAGTAACTCAAACAAACAAAGTGATTGCGAGCAAACAGGAAGGAAAAGCAAGCAACCGATTTCTATTTCACAATTATATAAAGTTTAGACTGGGATATACAAACAAAAATTGTCGTTCAGTAAACGTTAAAAATACCGAACAAAGTGTAAACCAATAAATTGAAACACTTTCAGTGGAATATTTTTGAAAAACACTCGAAGGAACAGCTATAAGATGCAGCCGGCAGCCAAGACCAAGGAGGGTAAATCCAAGAAGGTAAGAAAATTAGACCCGTTAGAGTCCTGTCTCTGGAGTTATGCAAGAGACTCGTTGACAGTTGGTACTAGAAGTAAACACTCACTGCACAAATTCCCAACTTGAGCGTACACTGAATAGATAGACGTCCGTACTCGCAGTCTGCTGACTTCGTTATGAACGTGGCCTATTCTCGTACGGGTCTTGGTCTAAGTCTGTCCTTCGTTTTGGGATTCTATTTAAAAAATTCGCGATTACTTTTTAATAAGTTTGCTGAAAACGTAGCGTAGGTAAAGTTATTGACGCTCTGATGGAACTTTGTCACGGAACATAATTTGCAATTTGGCCAAGAAGGCAGCTACACTGACAAAAAATTAAGTGCACTAGGGAAATATATTTTTAAAATACAAGTTGGGCTTTTACATTTAAATATAGCTAAGATGGATTAAATAAAGTATTACCCACTAGTTTATGCAACTTCCTACATCTTTTGGTATATAGCTAAGCCAGAAATCAGTATTATTTCTTGCTGTGTAGGCTAAAAAGTTTTTTAAGGGGTAGAAGTAGAGCGGGATGAGGAAAAGTGCCTTGTTGGCATGTGCGTGCCGTTGAAATAGATGATGGCACTACCAGCTTATAGACACGGTAGATGCAACTTCATCTACCAAATATATTTGTACATGTAGATACGTTTTTTTCTTTTTAGACGGCTTGCCCGACGAATTGGGCTATAGATAAATTTGGAAATTGGGATATTGAGTGTCGATAGCAATCAATGTCGCCTTACGAGTAGTTTTGCCCCCGTAAAAGAGCCAATAAATCAGTCATGGATATGACTCTGTGCTCACCTTTCTGTTGGCCATAAAAAAATTAATGGGTATTTATATAACTCTAAATGACGCTTACATAAATTCCAATTTCGTTTTGGGCTATGTACACGGCAAAAACAGACTAGCTAAAATACCAAAATAAAGTTGTCTAGCTTATTATGAGCTGGAGAGCTAGAAAATCGTTAAAAATATACAGAGTTCAAATATTTTTATTTTTTTCTCAATATTTTTTAAGCTATTAGATACTTTACCTAAGTTCTTGTCTAATATTTGTACTTAAGTCTTATTTCTACCAATTCCCATTACCCATTTATTTTCCACTTTATTTGCTGCAGTTTTTTGCAGTGTATTGTATTGTCACAAGTCAGCTACTACTCTACTTTCCCATTCATCAACGAACTTTAATCGAGTTGTGTGCAATTTGTTTATTTACGCGCCCAACTCTAGAGTGAGCCGGAAACATGAACACCCTTGTCTCTTCGAATCCACTTAATTCGTTCCACAAAACTATCGCATCCTCACCTAGGTATATGTTATGACGTGCTCCTAGACGTCAAATTGAATTTTTAAAAAGATCGTAACATCTGAAATAATTGAGATACATCAAGCAAACTTACATATTAAGTAAATTACACAATTTACTACATGTACAACAAATTTCATTGAAATCGTACAACTATATAGCTTAGTTACCATAGAAATTCCTTTAAGTATGGAAAAAGTGGAGAGTATTCTATGTAATTGCTGCTAACTTCCTACAGGGTCTTCTACAGTTGACTCCATAGACCCTGCCCTATACCACTAGCTTTGCTTTTGCATTTGACGAGTCGAAAGTTTGCGCTTTGCGGCGCTGACAACGTCGAGCGAATGTCATGAGGTTCGTTTTGAGTCATTATTCATAGGGTCGGAGCCCAGAGCCGAGAATTGTGCGCAGTACTCGCTTGAGGCTGTTCTGGGCCAGGTCTCAGTTGTGTTGCGATTACCAAAGGGTTAACAACTCAATTATATAGTTATATATATATTTATATATAGTTAACATATCCAATCGTTTATTTGTGATTATCTCAGAGATTAACAAAGATGTGGAAGCTTGCCAACAAAGCGATGGCGGTATATGAGTATTCACTGTAGCTGTAAACTGTATAAACTATAAACTATAAACTGTACCATCTGATCTGATTTTTTAACTAGAACTAGATCTAGAAACTACTGCAAAAGTTGCTTTTAACCGCAAGTAGTGCTAATTAAGCGTACATCTATGTATATATATATCAACCGACTATAACTATAACTGTACTATATGTATGTGTACGTAGGTGTATGTGTGCGTGTGTGGGTAATAAGCCAAACAACTTGTAAATACTCTCAATCTATGCTAATTTCTGATTCCTGTAAATACAAAACAAAATTCATATTTTATTTTTGCCTCTCTACAATTTTACTATTCAGTAGATCAAATCATTTACAAATATCAATTAAAATATATGTATATATGTATGTGTATATATGTAGCTTTGTCCACAATCATCAGCGATCTCAGAGCTATCAGCTCCCGCACTCGATTGTTTAGTATTTTAGTTTCCCTTTCCCTTTAAAAAAAAAATAAAATAAAAAAAAAAGCAAATGTCAGAGGCTGCACACACTAGGTCCTCCTCTCCGGGGGGATTATTGGATGAGGAGGCTTGCCCTTGTCCAGATAGTGCTGATGATCTGACTGTGATGGAGCGACAGCAACTCGAGGAGGTAACTGATAATGTCACGTCATCCCAGTACAGAGCCAAGGAGTGCAAGGCTTTCGGTTCACCGAATGCGTATACACTGATAAAAAAGGGTTGTTCTCAAAAAATAAAGTGTAAATTAATTTTTATATATAGAAAAATCCAAAGGAAATCTTTAAATGTATATAATTTTTCAAAAAATACTTAAAAGAAATTTTAAAACTCTGAAATTTAATACCCCCCAAAAAAACCCCTTGTGAGTTATAAGTTACTGTCCGATAATTTAATTATTTACTTTTAGTCCTCCTTTAACGATTCACTTTATTTTTTATCAGTGTACCCATCCAAAAGTCTTGGACCAGCATAGTTTAAGCGTTAATCAGGCTGATCAATTAAAACCAAAAAGAAAAAATATAAATTAATTTTGCATGCTGCAGGAACTCTAATTTAAATGTAGCTAATAACTGAATAATAAATACTCACATACCTAAAAATCAAAAAATACCCAAGGCACAATTACCATATATGTATATATGTATATATATAGATTCGATTAACGAACAATTGATGCATGATTCCTGTAAAGTATCCTAGCACTGCTATATTATGTCCTCGAAGGTAAGTCCTTGACCAATACGCCTCAAATCCTGCTCCCGCCGCACATTTTTTATAATCTTGCATACGAAATACGAAATCCAACAAGTCGAAACAGTCGGCTATATGTCTTTATATATATGTATGTATGTTTCTACTGTAACAGAATAGGGGATCGAAGGCCAAGACCGAGGGAGGCGGTGGTGGCGATGCCGATGACTTCGATGCCTGGATGAAGTCAAGACAGTTGATCAAACCCGATGATCAATTGGATCTTACCGAAGCCGAGCTAGCCGAGGAGGTCACCAAGGTGCTGTCTCCAACGAACACGAATGTGATACGCAATCTGGTCGTGTTTAGCTTCAAGGAGGGCGAATTTGTGCTTGCTCCGTTGCCGGGAAATACAGTGACGCTGATCAGTTTTCCGGGCAACTCCTTGCACGTTGACTCGGAGGAAGCGCGTATACAAATTGAGGAATCCGATGAAATTGGTTACCCGCTGCCTATGCCCAACTACTCGGTGGTGGAGCAACGAGAAACCATTTTGGATGGCGAGGAGGAGGGTGAAGGCGAGGGCGAGGAGGATGAGAAGAGCGAAGGTGGCGTTAAGCAAAGTGCTGGCGACGACGAAGAGGGCGAAGAAGAGGAGGACGAAGAGGGTAAACAAACCGAGGGAGATCAAGGCGGCACCGAAACCGAAGGTGCTGCCGACGACGAGGAGTCTCCCCAAGGAGTACAGCAAGCGGCTGCCGCTCCAAGTAAAAAGCGTAAACTGATCAATCAGTTTAACTATTGTGAACGTGCTACTTTAACCTATGTGAATCCCAGGCGGGTAAGTTGTTGCCTAACCTCTGTTTAAACCTTAACTGAGTAATCCCCTCTAGAATGTGGATACGCAAACTATACCACCGCCCAGATCACAGTTTGGCGGCACTGTGCTGCAGTGGATCATCTATGACTCGTATCAGGAGGATTACGAGGAGCAGCAAAAGGCCCTGGGGCGTACCTCCATACGCGGTAAATCCGCCAAAAAGTCCTTCAAGAAGAAAACCGCTTTGGCGGAAATGTTGAACCGCAATTACTTGCGTTGCTGGCAGATTCTGGAGCGTATGATCAATCAAAATATATACGATGATATCGGCAACGACTATCGCTACTGGGAGGATCCGGCCGATGAGTTTCGTGAGGGCGAGGGAAATCTTTTGCCGCTCTGGAAGTTCCAGTACGAAAAAACCAAGAAAATGAATGTTACCGAAATCGTTTTCAATCCGGCTTATTACGATCTGTTTGCCGTATGCTTTGGATCACGTGAGTCTACTGATCTACCAAGTTAACTCTACTGATAACTCCTTTATTCCTTAGATGACTTTCTCAAACAGCCCAATGAGGGTTACCTGTGTTTGTTTACCGTCAAGAACCCCTCGTTTCCGGACTACATAAGTAAGTCTCTGCTCAGCTTTAACCCAATCCTGTAGTTACTCAAGTCTCCCCTACCTTTTATATAGTTCAAACAGATTGCGGTGTCATGTGCTGTGATATACACTCGCATTATCCATTTCTGGTGGTGCTGGGACTCTACGATGGCAATGTCTGTGTCTATGACCTGCGCGACGGCTGTAAGGAGCCCATGTACGTCTCCCGGGGTGTCCACTGCAAGCACGGCGAGTGCGTCTGGCAAATACGTTGGGGACCCGATATGAGCGATGGCGAAATTAACTTCTTTTCTGTATCCTCCGATGGCTGTGTCTTTCAATGGATTCTCATGCAAAACAAGCTCTGGGTGACGACTATTATCACGCTGTACCTGGAAAATGAAATAGCTGATGGACCGGATGGCACAAAGGTGGTGCTGAAGACCGGAGGCTCCTGTCTGCAGTTCCATCCGTTTGACAACACCGTGTTTCTAGTGGGCACCGAGTGTGGATACATCTACAAGTGCAGTACGCTGTTTAGCTCCAAATATCTGATGACCTACAATGCCCACAACATGTCCGTCTATCGCATCGACTTCAATCGCTTCGATTCGAACATTTTTGTCTCCTGTAGCGGAGATTGGCGTGTCAAGGTGTGGGAGGACATGCGTCCAGATCCACTTTTCATATTCGATTTAGGATCTGCTGTGGGTGATATCAAATGGGCGCCCTATTCCAGCACCGTGTTCGCCGCAGTCACCACAGAGGGCAAGGTGCACGTCTTCGATCTGAATGTTAACAAATACAAAGCGATTTGTGTCCAGGCGGTTGTGCCCAAGAGAAAGAACAAACTCACTCGCATAGCGTTCAATGAGAAGCTTCACTTTATTGTCGTGGGCGATGAGAAGTGAGTTAACCTTAACCTATTCATATTTAACCCTACATTCCTTTTTATCTTTCCTTTAGGGGCGTTACTACCTCCTTGAAGCTCTCACCAAATCTGCGTGCCATGGTCAAGCCACCAAAGAAACAGCTCTACCTTGACCAAACCACCTTGCAGAACGCCAAGCTGGAGAAACTTCTGTCCCTGGTGCGGGAACTACCAGAGGGCGCAGTTGTGCCCGATGCCGCGACCACGGTTCGCACCTAAAATGCCAAGCAAACCGATGTATTATATATATTTTGATAAGTTATATCGAGGTCTTTATTTCACATAGTTCCTAGAACGTTACTTAGTTTTACTTATAGATCTATAGTGCTAAAGAGCTACCTTATTCACGCTAATTTTCAACATAATTGTATAAAACAAAGAAAGGAACTCATAACCTCATTAAAAAATCATCTAAGAATAACGATTCTATATAGTACACACTGGAAATATAGAAATGATTTAATGGAGCTTAAACTAAATGCTAAATGGAGTTCTTAAATTGTAGCTAATCATCATCCTCATCGATGGCAATCTCTTCGGACTTGACTTTAATGTGTTTGGCCTCAAGGTACTCCAACACATTGTTGGGGCACATAATACTCCTGCCCAGGAAGAGCACCGTAGACATGGGATGCAGATAGTCCGAGGAGAAGCTGCCCGCCTTCCAGCCAAAGAAGCCACTCGCACGCACCTCGTTACCAGTGATCTCGTAGGGCAACAGATTGACTCCCACTTGGTTAACCTTGGAGAACTGCACACGAAAGTAGTGGCCATCGGTTGCCTTTATCCAGTAGAATCCCTCGTGGTCTACAGTTGGTTTACTCTGTGATTTCTTCATGGCGTTCGAGCGTTCCAAGTCCTGGACATTGAAACTGATGTCAATATCGTAGGCATCTGGAGAAATTTGATTTGTTTCGATGGCGCTTTTCAACGCAAAGTTGTCCAACCAATAGCGAATGCCAACGTTCTCAAACTCGTCCAGTACGTGATTGAAGGTCGTCTTCAGTTTGTCCAGACAACAGGGAGGCGTGTGCTTGCCCAGATAATAGTAAAACGGTCGATTGTTGTACACTGTGCCAATGCAAGACTTTGTGGTCCTCTCGCAGCCAAAGAGATCGATATCCGTCACCAGTGGAAAGGAGAAATTCGAGGAGGAGAATTGTGCATCGAATACAGGACCATGGGGTTGCCAGCTGCCTTCCCTCGCGGAGGATTTGCCACCGATCTTGTGGGTTCTTCTTACCAAGCGCTTGATCTGCAGCTTCTTGTACATCTCCCGGAACTGACGACGTCTCAGCTCCATGCGACGCTGCTTCGTATGAAAGGAGGTGAAGAGTCGACGTCCCTCCAGAAAGGATTGCGGATAAACGCTGGTCGTAAGGTTCGCAATCTTGGCCTGCATGTAGAGCATCTCTGGAAAGGGCAAAGTGAAGGGCTCTGGCATCGATCTGAGCACAGCCACGTCCAACAGAATCGCGTGCTTCTGCAGGAACTACAAAAGAAATCCCAATTAGTTTAGTTACCCCTACTGGACCTAAGGACTCCTTACCATGTCACATTGTGTGCTGTCGTTGCGCGCCTCCAGTTCCATAGTCCAGTTGGGCAGGTCCAAATTGAGCTTAGTACAACTGCTGTAGGACTTTAGATTGCCAGCAAAAGGCACCAGCACCAGATGCCGTACTGTCTCCTCTGGAGCGACCGTCACGCGCTGCAATGGCGCCGTATCCTTTTTGCCTGGCTCTTGTGGTCTTAATCTTGTGTTAATCTCCCTAAGGATTTTCTGCAACAAGTTCTTGCTACTCAAACGCACACTGTCTGGCATTAGCAGTACATATTTAGTGTGTATGTTGGCCAAGGGATTCAGTTGCTCTCGGGTACGACGCACATCGAAGGCGAGGGTCATAAAGTGCACCGTTTGCTCCTCACCACTGGTCAGATTCCGTTCAAAACTAACTGGCGGATAGGCGTAGTCCGGCGAGCCCTCCTGTAGCACTAGTATGGGCATGTTGGGTATGACGTCCAGTATGCTGTAAGAGGTTAAGGGTTGTAAAGAGGTTAAGGGTTGAGATAGGATAAGCACCAAATGAAATGCTTTAAAAAACTCCCCAATACCTTTCGATGCTCGCTTTTAAATCCTGCTCAAAATTGTAGTGTCCATAGAACACGATTGTGATGGACTTCCGTATGTGCTTGTTGGCATTACGCGCTTTATCCTTCGGCGAAAGCTTTACGCTCTGGGCCCCATCCGGCTTGGGCTTTGTCTCCACTTCTATGCCGGAAAGGGCGCGACTTATGCGCCGCCAGAGCAACGAGTTCCAGGTGTAGTAGAAGAATATCAGATTCGCCAAAATAAAGCCAAGCAGCAGCAATTTGACCAGACGCAGACGATACACCTTCATGTTGTGAGCGGACGGGACGAGTGAAGAATCGGATGCTAAGCGGCTGTGGATGTGGATGCTGTCTATGGCTGAACTACAGCTAGTACCAGTAGCAGGTTAATGACTATCTCTGTCTGTCCGTTGCACACACACTTGCACAAGCATTTCGCTTCTCAAATGCATTTTAATTTAATTTTTTAACTTTTTCCTTTTTCACTTTTGTTTTTATTCGCACTTCTCGTTTTCCCTTGGATTTTGTGACAATATTTTTCAGGGTTTGTAGCTTTCTAAGGACAAACAGCTGATGCGGTGCTTTGTGAGCTTTAAGGTTTGTTTACGCACTAAAGCTTTAGAGCTTTGAAGCTTTAAAGCTTCTCGGTAAGAAATCCACTCGCCTGTTGCAGTGCGCAGGGATGAGAGTCCACCCCTTTGAGGAGGGTGGCGCATCCCTTAAGGGATTTTTGATTTATTTAAGGAAACTCCACAGTTTACTATTATTTAAATTTAATTTTTAAGAAATTAACATATTGATAAATACAAATTTTATTATGAGATCTTTATAGCTTCATTTGCATACACACAAAATACATCAAAATACATGACATTTATATTAAAACATAAAAGTATTTTAGTTTAAGAATTTATATGAAAGCATTTGTGAATGTTATAAATAAGTTACTGATTTAAAGATATAAGATTACAATTATAATTTAAATATTATTTACTACAATATATAAAATTCGCAAAAAAACTCAATATAAATTCAAAATTTCTTTTAGTTTTTAATTTAATATTATTTTTTTGGCATGTCAACTGTTTGTATATATATTAAATTAAATCAAAAAATTAAATATATTAAATAAAAGCTATAATAAATAAGTCAATACATATATCTTAAATTGGCACACTAAAAAGCAAATCTGTTTAAATTGAGCTTCATTTTATATGTAAATACTTATTATTTTTTTTAAGAATTTTTGCACTCTTTTTCCATACACTTATCACACATCATTTGAATTTATTACACTTATTCTTAAAATTTTCCATTTATAGAAGACATTTTAGAAACATTTGTACTTTGAATAATTTGGTGATACTTTTACTTTTACCTCTACCTCGCGAGATGCTCCGCTTACTTTCCCATGCCGGCAAAGAGCAGCGGAAACGGCACCTCGTCATTGTTTAGTAGGGGCGGGGTAGGAGCACGTGCCTCCGCTTCGGTTGTGCTGTTAAGCCAGAAGGTGGTGACGGTGCCTTTCCCCTTGAGCTCCACATCACCGCGTTGCTCCAGTTGAAATGTGCCGAATTTGTCCAAAATAGCCTTCGTAGCGGATGAAACATGGATTTTGCCAGCTGTCAGAAAATGGGTCGGATTAATAAAGTAAACATTGGGTACATGAAGGTGTTCCTACGTAGTCCTGTGGTCTCCAAGCGGGAAGCAGTGTTCACCGTATCTCCAAAAAGACAATAATGCGGCATCTTTTTGCCTACGACGCCGGCACAAACGGAACCCGAGTGCATTCCAATGCGAATCTGTATCTTATAGTCGGGCTTATGTCGAAGATTGAAGGAGTAGACGGCCTGCAGTATGTCCAGTGCCATGAGTGCTATTTCCCGAGCATGCTTATCGCCATTGGGCTCAGGTAGGCCAGAAACCACCAGATAGGCATCTCCTATGGTCTCCACCTGAGAAAGAACTGAAGATATACCCAAAGGTTAACGGAGGAGACTCCACTCACTTTGTAGACATCGTAGAAGCCAATGATGCGATCGAATGTGCTGTAGAGATCGTTGAGAAAGTTGACCACTTCCATGGGTGTGCTCCTAGCGCACAATTCGGTGAATCCCACAATATCGCTGAAATAAATGGTTACACTGCTGAACTCCTCGGGCTCGACAAGATCGCCAGCCATTAATTGCTGGGCTACAGGACGTGGTAGGATCTGATAGAGCAGCTCCTCGGTGCGCTGCTTTTCCAGGCTGAGCTGCCTGGTCTTCTCCTCCACCAGACTCTCCAGATTGTTGGCGTAATGCTCCATGCGATTCAACAAATCATCCATAAGATTCTCACAGAAGCCTCTATACAAATAAAAAATTAGTAATATAATCCTAGCTATGTTGACTTGGATTGCCTCAAAAAAGTAGAGAGGAAACTTCCACTCACTTCATGATCGTGCGTATGTTGCTACGGATTATGGAGAATGGTGGACGCTCCTCCTGGTTGTCGGCCCAGCACTTTTCCATCAACACCAGCAGATCAGGCGGACATTCCCGCTCCCGTATGAGCGGACGGAAGGGCGGATACTCACACTGCCGCACCTTGTGGAGAATCGTGTGCACATCCATGCCCTGCTGGCGTGCTTCCTGGTAGGGTCCACCACGATTCACAATTTCCTCGAGTATAATGCCGAAGGAGTAGACATCGCCACGCTGCGTCGCCGGGCAGCCGGGTATGGAGGTCATGGGCAGTAGCTCCGGTGCAATCCACAGCAATTCTGTAGCAAACACTTGAGGCATTTCTGGCGAGGATTAACTATAGTTATGTCCACTTACTGGTATAATAGTTCTGATCGCGCACAAAGTCCGTGGGAGTTGTCAGCGTGTTAAGGCCAAAGTCCGAGATCTTGAGCACGAAGCGTCCGTCGATGAGACAATTGCAGGAACGGAGTTTACCATGGGCCACCACATCGCTGTTGTGCAAGTAGCTCATACCCTTGACAATGTCATGGATTAGGGACATGCGAAAGTTCCAGTCCAGTTCGATGGCCTCGTTCTCCAGCACATCCTTCAGGCTGCCCCTGGAGCAGTACTCGGTGAGTATGAGCACTGTGGGGCGTGGCAAATCAATGCAGGCGCCCACAAAACGCACCGTATTCTCATGACTAACATCACGTGCCTGCTTGATCTCCCAGAGCAGCGTGGAGGTCACCTCCACCTTCTTTACATTCACCTTCTTGATGGCCACTCGCTCGCCCTTGAATTGCCCGATGGTGGTGTACACCTGGGGAGGCAGGGAGGCAAAGCTTGCGATGGAGGCGCGTCCCGAGTGAATGCCGAACTGCTGCAGGGAAATGTTCTCCACGTCCAGGCGCTGCAATCCTCCCTTGGAGCCAAACATGCCGCCCATCTCAATGAGCACGTCGTCGGGTCGCACGCGCCAGGACATGTTGTGCAGCTCCTTGCTGAGCTTCATTTGCCTACAAAGAGGAGACGCATGGGTTAATCAACTGGAGGATTAATTGCTTAGTTAACCCACTTTTGCAGCAGACAGATGACCAAGAGAACGAGTCCCAAGAACAAAGCCAGTCCGAAGATTGAGTACATGATTATAGTCTCTGAAGAAGATTAGTCCAGTTCATTAGCTACCCTTTACTAAGTCCAATCTCTTACCGTTGCCATGACAGCCTGGCGCATTGCCCAAAAAACCGCAAGGAGGAATATCCGGTGGAGGCTCCTCTCGTCCGCCCGGCCAGTGAATCTTTTTGCCATGAGCAGCGGAGTATTTTCTGCAAAGAAATAAGTTTGAGTATCCAAAATGACATACCCTTTAAACGTTCCCACTTATGTAGCCCGTAGTAGTGAGCCACAACTGAGAATTTTCCATTTATGGGATCCAAATCGAGTATGGAATAGTCCGCATCCCGATCTCCGTTGTCATCAATGCGCACGTGTCCCGTGATGCCGTGGAACGTGCGATTCCACATGCGTCGTGTGATATTCACTCCATCCCTGATGTCACCGCCCTCGGTTAGGGTCTCGTTGAGGGCCATGCCAAGCAAATAGACCCCATCGTAGAAGGCGCCTATAAAGAAGTTCACCTCCTCGCCCTCACCAAAGGTATAGTTGTACTCGGAGAGAGCATTCTCCCGCACATTATCCGCAAAGTCCTGGAATGTGGGACTCGTGGGTTGCAGGAGGGAGACACGGAGCAGTGCCTCGTAGGCCTTGCGGGCGCGCATATCGTTGTCATCACCCAACTCCCAGTCCTTGTCACCCCAGTAGGCGCTCTGGAAGATCTCCACGTCCAGGAACACCCACTCGCCATTG
Organism: Drosophila acutilabella; assembly: GCA_035046005.1. Lineage (NCBI taxonomy): Eukaryota > Metazoa > Arthropoda > Insecta > Diptera > Drosophilidae > Drosophila > Drosophila acutilabella. The sequence continues at coordinate 3,353,974 of JAWNOK010000024.1, read as the reverse complement.
GTCATGCCCAGACTATGCGCTGCCAACATGAATTTACGCACGAGAATACCTCGTACAGACAAGATGACAACTAAAATGGACAGCAAGTTGGTTTATAGTCAGTGTTTACTGTAGTTGATAGCTTACCGCGTGCATACATGCTCGCATCCCTCAGATAGTTCTCGTACTTCTCCTCTTCGTTGCCGTTCAGTTCCCGCACAAAGCTCAGCAATCCTTCCTGCCGCAAACCGTATTCTAGATTCTTGCCCACCGTCAGTGAGAAAAGCTCCGATCGGTCGACCAGGAGCGCCACGTGCTTCCAATTGAACTGACGGAAAACGCTGGCAAAGACCAACTTCAGACGGCACTGGCAATAGGACATTCGCGTCAAGGTGGGATACTTGGATTTGTCTTTGAACATGCCCTGTAGATAGAAACATTAAAGCAGTTGGCAACACTGGACTGGCTCACGTTGTACAAAACTAAAGCATACTTTTAGGAGCGTCTTTAAATTATTGATGTTGGTTTTTGCTTACCGTACTCTCGTTCTTCCACTTGTGAATCCTGCCCAGCATGCCGGAAGTAACGGTTAACTCACCCTCAGACGAAGGAGGCTAAAAAATAGAAAGTTCAGTGATATTAGGACAAATTTGTGAATAGTTTCAAGTCCTCTAAAAGCGACTCAGAGTCAGTGTTAATTGTTAATCTTAAGCAAAGCTAAGGAATGTGTAGCGAAATGAATTGTGATTGCTTGAAGTGCTGGGAAGAGGGATTAGTTGCCTCCTGTGCCTCAAGCAGAGCACATAATTGAATGCCACGTGCTGTGTTCCACCAAGGAATGGGAAGGCATGGAATGGGACTTTTGGGGGTGCTGGAGGTCACACCGTACGTGCTGTGTCCAGGGCAGGGTTTGCTGATATCTTACACTCACCTGATCACCCATGCCCGTTATAATGGGGGTGTTCCAGTAGGCGGCCAAGCGGGCAACCGGTTCCAGGGCGAAAGCGCACGCGGGTCCTATGAACGCGATGACATCGTCCTTGAAATGCATGTCCGCTGCGAGTCCTGGCGCCTTGGCACCCGAGCACGATGGATAACTGTCACGATTGCGGATAGAATAATCGGTTAAGACCGTTTAAGACAAACAATTTGTGCAAAACTAGCTTTAAATGCACTGAGGGGCGGATTAGGCTTAGAGAGCTCAAGAATGCGGCAATGAAATTCAAGTAATTAACTGAATTCGTGCGACACGCAACGAGTTGAGTCTCAAGGGGAGAAGGGGGAGGAATAGGGAGCAAGGTAGGCTAACCTTAAGGAAATCAAGTAGCATGCCAATGCAGGAAATTGGCCAAATCAGTTTGGCACTTACCTGGCCTTCTTCTTGACCAGCCTAATGTTGTGGGGACTGAGGAAACGTTTGTTAATCTGATCCAAGGCCAAGTCCACTGCCGGACCACAGCGTTCCAAGTCAAATGGAGAATCTAGGAGATGCCAAGGAGACTAAAGTTCAATTGCTTCCTTGGGTTAACCCCTCAGCTCACTTACCCAAATGGGAGGCCATTAAAACTCCCACATTATAGACACGCATTTCACTAATGTCAATTTCGTTAAACGCTACACTCAGATTTTTGGACTCCTTCTGACGGTCGTACATCCTAATATCTATGCTATCATTGAGGTGACCATTCAAATTGCCATTAATCGTGCGAGTCTGATGATTTGTACTCTCAATAGGCGTGTCCCTGCCCTCCCAGACCTTTACGTCGATCCGTTTGCCTCCCGAATGGAAACTAAATCCACTTGAAGCCATCAGCAAACTGATAGCCAAGCTGATGTTGATCAGCATCATTTTCTAGAATGTCCAACAAATAAAAGTCATAATCCACTTAAGAGAAATATAAAATTATTTACTGTTGCATACTTATAGGCATATGCAAATAATCCTTCACAAAGAATAGCTTTTAAATTCAAAAAGAAAGCAGAAAATTCAAAATTAAAAAATTCAACATAGAAACGAGAAATTAATGCAGATTACTGGAAGTAATGAAGAACACTGTAGTCCTTAGTTACTTCTTAAAGCTGTACACTAAATTGTAACACAAACCACTTAAAGTTCCATTCACCAAGTGTTGAAATTTAAAGTTTTTAAACACATTAAGACACTTAAAGTTTCATTCACTGAATTTTCAAAATTAAAGTAACTAAAATACTTTAAATTCGGTTCAATTAAATCTTTAGACTTAAAGTTTTTAAACACTTTAAGACACTTAAAGTACCATTCACTAAATGCTAAATTTTAAAGATTACACTTCAAGTCACTTTAAAACACTTTAGAAAACAAGTTGATTCAAAAAATTGCACTTAACACCGAAAGTCGCGTTTGTCGAATGAACCAGAGCCAGGAGCTGGACCTCTTTTATAAGAAGGACGCTGCTCGGCTAACGGGATACACGAGTGCAGGCAGCCAATGGGAAGCAGTCGCTTAAATCAATCGTCTGAACCGGATGAAATGGCGCCCCTCCTCGTGGAGCCGAATTTCGAATCGTAACCGGCATCGTCAATTAGAATGCGAATGTCTAAGGTTAAGCGAACAATGTCAACGGCAAGACAAGATAGAACATAATTATTTTCTGCTTTCACTTGCTGCTGCTGCTGCTGTTGTTGTTATTGTTGTTGTAATGCTCCATTTGAATGTAAACTGTTTGCCAGTCTGCTTCATTCTGAAAAAGGAGCAACAGTTTACTACTGCGAACTTGTCGCGTGCCGCCAACAATTAATTCATACCTCGCTCTCACTGTCTCTCTCACCCTCAAACACGTCTTATCTCCTTCTCTTACTGTATTGGTGGGAGGGGATTTTATCCTGTTACTTTTTCCAACAAACAATAATAGTGTCTGCTTGAACTGAGTTAATGGGCCAATGGCAGTTGAGTACTCTTTGAGAATTTAAAGCTTAAAGTGTTCAACCAATTCTTTAATTTGATTGTTAAGTAAAAATATAAATACATAGAATTAAAATTATTTCTTAAAGCTGATATAAACCATATATTTTATTTGCTTCGTTTTTCGCTAATTGCTCCATCATAATAACTCTAAATAAAATATATTAGTATTAGTTTACTTATTCTTAATTGAAGAAATTTTTCTTAAATTTAAAGTCATGCGATGTACGCGCTTTGAAAAAGCCACAAATGTCGCCTTGACAACACTAGACTATCGGTATTTTTTATGTTTTTGCATTATCCAATATTTATCACGAAAACTAGTATTTTTTGTACCAATATCCCACGGCAGCTAGTATTTTTGGTCCCACACAAACAAAAATGGAAAGCTACAACCCTGTTCGGCAATGACAAGTACAATTTGCAGGGAACAACACTCAAAGCCGCATATCGCTTAGTTTTCTAATAAATTGTTGGCATTAAAATTTCTACAAAATGGTAAGTAAAATTCCATCACCACAATCCAGTCAATTGTGACTCTACTTTATTGAAAACAACCACAAACTACTGCTTGTATACGCGATTGCAAAATGCTACATCATGATTGCATTTTTCTTTTTCATTTTTTCAGGCGCGTCGTTATGATTCCCGTACCACGATCTTCTCGCCTGAGGGCCGTCTCTACCAGGTGGAGTACGCCATGGAGGCCATATCCCATGCTGGCACATGTCTTGGCATTTTGGCCGAGGATGGCATTGTGCTCGCTGCCGAATGCCGAAGCACAAACAAGCTGCTAGACAACGCCATTCCTTCGGAAAAGATTTACCGGCTAAATGAGTAAGTAGAGAAAAGTAGGACATTAATACAAATAACAACCTAAACTATTTACAGAAACATGGTATGTTCAGTGGCAGGCATTACGTCCGATGCGAACGTGTTAACCTCTGAGCTGCGTTTGATAGCTCAACGCTACCAGTTCAGCTACGGCGAGGTGATTCCATGTGAGCAGCTTGTCTCCCACTTGTGCGACGTAAAGCAGGCATACACTCAATATGGTGGCAAGCGCCCATTCGGCGTTTCATTGCTGTACATGGGCTGGGACAGCAAGTATGGCTATCAGCTGTATCAGTCGGATCCAAGTGGTAACTACGGCGGCTGGAAGGCCACATGCATTGGCAACAACTTTGGGGCTGCCATCTCTATGCTCAAGCAGGAGTTGTCCGATAAGGAGAACATCAAGTTGGAGGAGGCTAAGGATTTGGCCGTTAAAGTGCTTAGCAAAACTTTGGATACCACAAAATTGACACCAGAAAAGGTTGAAATGGCCACTCTACAGCGCATAAACAACACGACCGTCTACAGTGTGCTCGAGAAACCCGATGTTGAAAAGCTGATTGAGAAGTATAATAAGCTGGAGGCTGAGGCAGAAGCCGCCAAGAAGGAGAAACAGGCCCAACAGTCGAAATCCTAAGCAGCCACTTTTCGTTCATAATTTATCATTATAATAATGGCAACCTGCGTTAATTTTGTACATGTATGAAATAAAATTTCAAAATTGGGTGAAAATCGAATAAGACAATGAGTTCGCGATACGGCAACACTGGCATTTTGAGCAGGTTGGCAGCACCATACCTAAAATTACCTAAATATTACCCTTTTTTCGTATGCACTAAAAATACCGTACAAAACATTTTGTGGGAAATTCCGTCGCTTTTTGCAGTTTTCGCTCTTTATAAAATTAATTACACTTGTTAAAATATTAAATAAACGGTTTCCACTGTTGGAAAAGGACTCGAATATATTGCGTGCATAAGAATATAAATAAAAGCAACCGTAAAGACATTTTTCCTACGCAGCAGAATCATCATTGAGCGCGCGTGTGTGTGTGTGTGTGTGCGTGCGTGTGCCACAGAAAGTGGCAATCAGGCAGCAGCAATTGTTAAGTGTACATATATTGTAAATCATTTTATGTTGTTAATTTATGCAATAATCAAATCTGCATACATGCATGCATTAAAATGTGAATCAAATGGCAATGTCTCAATGTTGTCAATACAGAGAAAAGTTGTGTAGAAGCAGCCGCAACAACGACATCCGCAGTAGCCGTCAACGTTAACGTATAAAAAAGTAAAAGAAAATGTGGAAAATGAAATAACACAAAAAAAAAGAGCTGCGCTGTAGCGAGCAAGTAGAAGAAACGCGAAACATAAGCAAAGAAAAATCGAAATAATAAAATACATACGTACGAACTGTATGTATGTATGGGTGTATCATAAAATTGTGCTTGTATGCGCAGTGCAAGTGTATGTGTGTGTGAGTGAAACGTATAAATAAAATTCAGCCAAATGCAGAAACCAACAACAAAATGGATAACAAAACTACACAGTTGGATTTTAAATTACTGGTAATTAAATAATGTTTTGTATAAAATGCCCTGCCCCAAGCCCCTCATTTATATATTTAACTATATAAATGTGCACGTCCATACACTCAAGCATAATATGTACGCATGTATTCGTGTAAGTCTACATTCCGTACGACTATCAAATGAGAGTGGCAAAACAACGTGTAATGCGTAGGCAAAGAAGAGAGCGGCAGAGGCAGATAGAGAATGAGAAGAGAGATAACAAATGAAGTGAAGTACAGTGTGCACTGGCTGTTTAATTTCAGCTGTTGTTTTTGTTGTAACATTAGTTAGCATTTAGTTACTGCATGTTGTTGTCTTTGTGTTGTGTCTTTTACAAATATTCATTCGTCTTAAATATTTTTATTAAATGTCATATTTTGAAACCGGCTTCAATTAAAAGTATAACAATGTAAACAGCCTTAACGATCCAAAGAAAACCACGACCCTCTCTGTACTCCATTTATTTACATTGAAGTTATATTTTAGCTTAGCTATTGGGCTTCTGAGGAGAGCTGTTGTTTATTTTATTATTTAAAAGATTCATTCGTTTAACCTTCCCATCCACCCGCCTCACAATCAGTTCTTGCACAATAAGCGTGTTAACACTTGCACATATATACAAACTTGTACGTCTTGTGCTTGTAACTGTGTATGAACTTCCGCAGCTCTGTTGTGTGCCCTTGCTCCACCCCTAACCCCCTACTCCCACCTTGCACAATCTCCACCCACCTACTAACCCATAGCACTCCCTTTCCTCATTTCCCATACCAGTGCTACATAATAGCATTCTTCTCCTCTTCTATTTTCTTTTTTTTTTCTCTCTAAAATGAATTGTAGTTTTGTTTCTCACTCCCCCTTACTGAACCCACAAAGCCAGTCAGCTTTGCTTCTCCCACTTTCGACCCATTTAGTCTTTGTTGTTGTTCTTGTTATTGCAGTAGTTGTGGGGCTGGCTATTATTCACTTTTGTTTTGTTTTCCTCGTTATTTCGAGAAAATATTTATTTTTATTTTTATTAGTTTATAACAACATTACATTACTTGAATGCATAGACATACACACGTACACAAACATATATACTTCTATGCATATATATGTATGTATGTACATAAATACTACGGATACTACGAAATCCAACTTGTGCGCGCCACTCTGACTACAACTACAATAAAAATAACAAGAACAACAACAACAGCTATCCAAACTGAGCAGCAAGAGAGCATGAATTTGTTTGTGTTTGTATTTTCGTTTGTGTTTGTGTGAGGGGGAGAGAGCGAATGAACGAGCAAAGCACAAATGAAGAATTGTAAACAGCGTGCACAGTGGTACAGAAGAATTCTAGTAGGTACGTTTTTTCTTATTTTGATTTTTTTTGTTTTCCGTTCTTGTTGGGATGCATGCTGTAATAAAGAAAGATGCTGATACCAATTGGATGCGGGCACGGCTTTAAACTGTCAAACTAGTAAACAAATGTTTAATAGAATTAAATTGCAGAATTGTCTTGCAATTTCTTCGTTCGTTCTTCTTGTTGATCTTGTTTTCATTAACTCAGCTATTGAACGCTTCAATTAAAACTTTTATCGCCCCTAATTGAGTTTACGACATCAACAAACGCTTGACAGGAGAGGAAGCAGAATGGATCGACCATAAACTCTGCTCGTAAATAAATCATTTGAATGAATGAAGATCTAGGATGTTGATATAATAACCAAAAACTTTTGTAATTATTTACATTTTTTAATTCAGTATATATTTTTATACTCTCTGCAAGAGTATATTGGGTTTGTGAAAATGTATGTAACAGGCAGAAGGAGGCGTGGCAGACCCCATAAAGTATATATATTCTTGATCAGCATCACAAGCCGAGTCGATATAGCCATGTCCGTCTGTCCGTCTGTCTGTCCGTCTGTCTGTCTGTCTGTCTGTCTGTCCGTATGAATAAACAGATTTTAGAGATGGTAAGAGCTACAAGTTCGAGCTTGGTCTCAATCGATCACATATTTAGTCAGTCAATACAAGAATCTTTTTTTTTTCGATGCCACGCCCCATTCGCCCACAATGAGCAAAAAACTAGACACACCTCGGAAAAAATCGGTGTTTTCGGCAAATATCTCAGTAACTATGGTACTTACGATCACCAATTTTGGTATGAAGGTTTCTAGCGTCAGCGTAAATGCATTGGCATTTAAATTTTTGAACTGCCACGCCCCATTTTCCCACAATTAATAAAAATAATTATCAAATTTCGTTCCGTTTTTTAGGCTTTTGTTAATATAGTACAGTATTGTAATTTATAATTCGTGTGGACACTTACTATATCAAACTATCCTGAAAGGTGCATTGAAATCGCACTATAAACAACAAAACTAGAAGCGTTGCAATATTGATAACCGAATGCAATATCATGTATGAGTGCAAGTGAGAAAGAAACATACAAGCACATGTTTGAATGTTTTCGTTGCTTGCGTGGCGGCAGCGCTGCCCGCAGTCGCTGGCCGCGCTGAATACACACATACATACATACATTCATACATGTATATGCATCATATATTGGCTTTCGTATGTGTATTCGCATACAGACAAACAGATGTATTTGTGATTATGCTTAGATTGTTTTTGTTTCAACGTGTTTTAATGCAAGTACTACACATTGTAATATCTCTAGACCGATTTTAATAATTTAATCGGGAAAAAAGGCAGAGAGTATTTTACGGTCGGGCGTGCTCGACTGTACTTTTCTTTCTTGTTAAACTCTGAGCCACTGTAAATTCAAATGTCTGTTTATATGGGTTTTTATTATATAGCTAGTTTTGTTTCGCTTGTGCCAATTTCATTAATAAAAGAGGACAACGTAAATGCTATTTTTATTTGATTAGTAAAATCTACATACAAACGTGCATATATGAATAAATACATTAGCAAGCAGATGCCGTATATAAGTGTGTATTTGAGAATGAGAGTGTGTGTGTCTGCTAGTACATGTTGCATGAGCACAAAATGTAAAACATAAATTTGCTAAAAATGCAGCGGCCATTCTTGCCCCACTTGCCACAGCTGCAGCAACGTTTACAGTTTGGCAACCTAAATATGTACTATGTGTATGTAAACAAATACCTTTACACATGTGTGTATGTTTGTTTGTTTATGTGCGTTTGTGTCTGTCTGCCTAGTGAGTGTATGTGTAAATGCCGCTCTCACTCTCTCTCTTTCCCTGTTGCTCCATCATAGTGTTTGTGCGTGTGTGCGTGTTAAACAGGTACATAACAATATTAAAACGAACAAGCTGAACAAAAAAAGAAAATAAATAAATAAAATAAAACGAAGCAACTAAGTCCAATAAATCAAGACAAACTGCACTAGTATTGAAAATACATGTGGTACATAGATAATCGTTTATTGAATACTCTTCCCCAGAAGATTCCATTAACTTTATGAATATTTATGACTTTGGATTGGGCACAATAAGATTTGACATCGATAATATGACATATCATAGAATTTATGGATTTCTGGAATGAATAATCAAAAGCATATCTATAGTTTTAGGATACATTTATAAAATGGGTTTCCCCAAAGAGTTATTTGATTATACAGTGTTATAAATTGTATGTTATATTTTTTGGCTTGTATAAATACTTATTCTGGAAAGTTTTAACTAAGATTCCATTATTAAATAAGCTGTTATTCTTATTTGCATTTATGCCACAATTTCTATAGTTGTTAAATTTTATGAATACTTTCATATATATTGGTCAATTCTAATAGGGCTTAAACTTAACTAAAACCAAACGGAGTTTCATAGTGTTTTTAATTATTTGAATTTTATATTTATTTTCCTACCTTTTATATTCATAATTTATGTATTTTTGAGTCAATTAGCTCATATTTGAAATTAACTTTTCCACTAATCCGATGACTTCATCACGGTTCCGAGGAGACTTATGTTGACTATTATAAATTAAATTAAAAAAACAACTTTTGGAAAAAGAATATATGAAACATATCATGATTAAATATGATAAAATTAACATAGCATAATAATCGTAATTATGTTTGTGACTTAATGCGAACTTTTAATGCCATAATTTATTTCCTATCTTGATTATTGTCGGACCACACCCGATAAAAACTAGAACTTACATTCCTTAGACATAAATATATACATATTTACATAGTATGTAGCTATGTTTATTACGGAAAATTTATTATGTTGCGCTTGAAGGCTCGTTGCGACTTACATAAATACGATAAAAAGGAAACAAAGAACGAAAGCCCATAAATTTGGAATAAAACAAAGAACAAAATTCGTGCATTTACCCTTTGTTTGTGCCATAGAAACTTTAAGCCTTTAAGCTTTTGTATATAATTTATATGTATTTATATACCCATATACTATATTTATAAATGTGCTTAGTTGTGTGTGTACAATACTTGTATGTATTTAGTTGCTGTGCTCAATTTAGTTTTAGAGTTATTTTTAGAACTTTTACAAGCGTATGTGCTGAATGTTTTGTTGGCCAAGAACATTAAATATCGGCAAACATTTAATTACCTCTTATTTATTTGTTGTAAAATGTATTTATGGGATGGCTAAATATTTAAATTGTTAATGTTTAAACAACAGTTAATAGGCCGTTAATAAACTGCTAGATTGTTAATTTCAATCGACTTTTAATGGCATTAACTTTTGCAAGCTTTCAAACAAGTTTCTAACCTGAACTTAATGTTTAAGTGGAGGGCTTTCGAAAATAATACATACTCATCTATCACTTTGTATATACTTAAATAATATAATTAATTTAATAGAAAAGGGATTAGTAACCTAAATACATGGGCGACTGACATTTTAGTTAAAGCACAAACATAATGTCACTACTATTTGTACAAAATACATACACACACACACCAAAGTAAATGTGTATTTGTCTAATTAATATTGTATTTAACATTTTCTTTGCATTGCTCTTGCTCTGCTTCACAACACAAACCCATACATACGTATCAACATAAATATGTATGTCTAGATATGCATGCACATAGTACGCTCTTTCTGCCTCTCTCCTATCGACTCTCCCTCGCTCATCCTTCTTTCTCTTCAAATGCTGTAACGCATAAACGCACACAAACGCACGTGTATATTCTATTGTGTGTGTGCCTGTGTGCCCCCAGTGTTATCTTCAATCTAAACTTACAACAACGTTTACTGTCAATTGCAAGTTGGGTGCATGCGAAGAGAGTTGCCACCCAGACAGATTAGAAATTAATAACAACAACGTTACAATTTATAGTACAAAGCAATGAATTACAGCTATTTCAATGTCAGTCAGTGTATAATTAAATTTTATAAAAAAAAAAGGGGGAAAACAAGTCTATCAGTTAAAATTGAATACTAATTCGAAGCTTTGTGGTAATTCCGGGTTTTAAAAGTTTCTAAATAATAGGTTTATCTGAAGTTTGAGAAAAGTTTAGCGGGATTTTAATTGATTTTACAAACAGTAGAAAGTAATTTGTTACTAAATGTTTTACAAACTACCAACCCAAATATATATTTATGGTACCCTCTTTAACTTTTAACCCTAACTGTATTTTTTTTTGTATTCTGCTTGTTTTATTCATGTCGTTCCTAATTAGTTCTCCCAAATGGATAAACATCATATTAATTTTATATTTCTGCTAAAAGAATAAAATACATATTGGAGAATTGCCAGCGGGGCCAATGTTGTGTTGTTCAGTGCCGTTGCCCCCATCCCGTTTTTCTCATTTGCCTCTCATTGACTGTTTTTCTCCCTCTCTCTTGTCAGCTTCTGGTATATGCAGCTCTCTTTCCTGCCCTCTCTCAAAACAATGTCAGCCAGTGGGTGGGTTGTGGGAGAGCATTTAGAGAGCGCCATTGATGTTGTTACAACTACAACTACGTAAAGCTTTAACTCGCACACTCACACCCATACAGATACACTAGTACATGCATATATATGTACAGTATATACATTTACTAATAGATGGCAACATTGTGGAATGGGGAAAAGTAGCACAAATTGTGCGCTGTTTTAATTTCTTTGCCCTGCCCTCTCCCTGTTTCTTTGGTCATTGTCGTCGCTAGCAGCTAGCTCTTGTTTATGTATGTGTGCTGGTGTATGTTTGTGTGTAGCTTGTTGTTATTTTGCCTGCTATTTTTTACTCTTTTCGCTTTACCATCTTCGCCGTACAGTGCGCTAATCGTTTGCGTTAGCAGCGCAGTCGCTGTCTCTGTTGCCGTCGCTGTCTCTGTCGCCGCGCTGTCTGCTCGCGATTCCATTGACGCTGACGGCAGCTGAGTGAGTAGAGCAGCACCGAGCAGAGCGCGCGCTCTCTTGGCGGTCTAATTGCATTAAATTGTTTGGAAAATCATAATCAGTAATTGCATTTGATGACAGTTCTTTCAGCTGCACGTGTGAATGTTACCATTGTTCGATTACATTTACAGTACACACATGCATAATCCGCTGGTGTCGGTATTGGTATTGGTATATGCAAATTTACATAAGTCATTTGTAACATTAATTGGATAATTGTAGCACGTGGCAGTGTAGCTCTGTAGCACCTTTCCGCCTGCTTGTTCTTTTTATCTGCTTCTCTCATTTACCCCATTCGCTCTGGCTGGTGGCTGTGTGTGGGTCGCAACGGAAGTGTGGCGCCACCTTGCGGATGTTGGTCATTTATTATGCGAAACATAATGCATAATTAAATATATAGTATATAGAGTACAATATTAAAACTGAACTGGGCAGAAAGGCAAATAAATTATAATTTAAACAAATTTCCGATTATTCTTGCAGGTGGATCAGTCAGTAAATCTACTGGACAGTCTGAATGCCGCGTCGCAGTGCGATGCAATTAAATTTCTGCTGCAAACGCTTAAGTGCAAATACCCAGAGGCCTGCGACCGAGTCGTTAGGAATCTGTTCAGTCACAAATCTCATAATGACAATGGAGACGACACGACGGAGTCCAAGCAGCTAGCGAAGAGCAAACAGTTGCAGCTGCTGCTTGCCACCAAAAAGGAGAAGATAGAACCGGGAGCCGAGATCGATGGATCGGTTTTGAAAATCAAACGAGAGAGCGAGAATGAAGCCTCATCTGCTATAGATTTGAATCAAAACTTTGAGAAGATTCTCTGCAAAGAGGAGTTTATGTGCCTCGACGAGGAGGATGATTTCCTCAACGACGATGATGTCGAAGGTGATGGGGATGCAGATGTCGATGCCGATACCGAAACCTCGTCTTCCATGAGCAAACGCCTGCACTTTCATCGCACCAGCAGCAGCGGGAGTAACAATGTGGATGCGATAACTACCACACCAGGTGCGCCACTTACCAGCGATCCCCTCGATCTGATTCACTCAGCGGGAGTCGGAGCGGTAACGGTACCGGGAGTGGGAGTGGAAGGTGTAACGAGTTTGGTGAAGCGCAAATATGAATCAACGTTCGATGACGACGACGAGGAGGATGAGGACGAGGAAGATGATGAAATTGTTGACGATGAGAGCAATAGCTGTGAGGATCTCTTGCTGCGTCGACAACAAAAGCTTATCCGCTCAAGGGCGTTGGCCAAACGGAAAAGAACCAACAACATCATCAGCAGTATGGATGTGGTACCGCCCGTGACCCGCTCCCGCTTAGGCGAAGGCTATGTGTTCCACGAGGATACCCAGTACACGTTGCGATACCATCATAGCAGCGGGGAGTTCAGCGAACGGGCGTTTAAGGCCCAGTTCCGGGTGCTACTGCGGTTAGCGTTGAGTCAGCATCACAAACCCTTTCTCAAGCAGTTCTATGACAACTTTGTGGTCACCGGTCGTCTGCTAGGCACTACGCCCTCGACCCGGGTCCTCAAGGAGCTGCGAGAGCAGCGCTTGGACGAGTGGCGACGGCAACGGGAGCGAAGGCAGTTGGCCAAGGATGAGGCTGCAGCTGCAGCTCTTGCATTGCAAGCACGCAGGGAACAGGAACGGAAAATGGAACGGGAACGGGAACGCGAGCTGCAACGGCAACAGGAGCTCGAGCAGGAGGAGAAGCGTAAGCTGAAGCCGTTAGATCAACAAGTGGAGGTGGCTATGCAGCTGGAGGAGAATCAGGAGACACGCCAACTGAGATCCATATCGTTTGGTGACTCGGAACTTGAGTCCGAGACGGAGTCACAGCTTTCTTCAGCAGCACAGGAGATTATGAAGTTCGAGGAGTTCATTGACGAAGGTGTAGGCGCTGGTCGTCTCATCGATGGCCTCGAAATGGAGCCAGAAATAGATGAGATGCTGGCTGGTGCCGGCAGCGGATTAGGCAGTGTCACAGGCAGCGGGAACAGCAACAGTAACAGCAGCGCCGTCCATGACAATGGAATCGCATCGCTTCTCATGGACAGCAGCCATGGGACGCAACTTCATTCTCACCATCTGTAAGTTTAAAAGTTTCCAAAATTCAAACAAATTTCTCATATTTGACAATTTTTCGTTTGCAGCAACAGCGGCAGCAGCAGTACCAGTGTTGGTGCCGTTGGAAATCTTGTGATCAATGGCCTTACGTCAAGCAATATCAACAACAACAACAATAACAACAACAATTGCAGCAAGAGCAACAATGCGGTGAACCAACAGTTGGCAACACAGGAGCATCCTTCAAAGCAATCACAGCTGCAACTGCAGTCTCAATCTCAATCCCAAACACAATCCCAGCATTTGCCCATGCCGATGAGAACTGGTTATGGACACGAAGGTGTTGCCATGTCAGCCACAGCGCAGTTAATGTCCGGCACAGAGATTCAGCTCCATAACGATAGTCAAAATCATTACAACTCCAGCAATAATCCGCTCTCAATGATGGGTGGCATGATGCAAATGCAACAGCAGCAACAACAACAACAACAGCAGCAGAATCAATATCCACAACATCCACATGGACCAATGCTAAACAATCATCAATCGCATCTGCATCCACATGGGCATCCACATCCCCTTGCTCATCCTCATGCTCACCAGCAATCGCAGTCATCTCTGCTGTCCTCGTCGTCATCTGCCATCGGTGGACAGTTGAATTCTTCGCTTGAGCTGGACGACAATGAGTTGTCGGGCGATGAGGATGATGATGAGCTGGACAATGAGCTGGATGAGATGGATGCTGCCAAGCAACAGCTAATCGATGGCGGCAGCAGCAGTAGCACCTCGCTGCAAGCGCCTCCCTCTCAGCTTGGTGGACACACACCCGGCAGTAAAAAGGATAAACCGAGCTACAATTGCCTGTTGTGCCCGAAGTCGTATAGGAAGCGTAAGTCCCTGCTGGATCACTACAAGATGCATCCTGGCTACTGTCACGACTGTGGACAGCCCAATGGCAATACCCTAGAGGTGAGTACACCATCAACATGCATACCACTGCTCAATTTTCTTATCATATTTGTGTTCATTGTTGCAGGAAATTATTCAACACAATCGCACGATGCACGTGAAGGAGTTTCCCTTTGTGTGCGAGACCTGTGGCGAGTCCTATTCGCGTCGCCAGCAGTTCCACGCCCACGTGGAGTCGCACAAGAAGGAATTCAAAAGTGAGTCGGATGTGAATGTAAATTTCACCAAAAAGTCCCCCAAAAAGAGGCAGCAATAGGAGCAGACTGTGGACTTCAATCCTGCTTTTATTTATAGCCTTACAAACATTTTACTTAAATTCTGTTTATTGCTTGCAGTGTTCCCTTGCGGAGAGTGCGGCTTGAAGCTGTCGCAGAAGAAGCTGCAACAACATTTTGAGGAGACGGGTCATAAGGCCGATGGCGCCATTTGTGAGGTCTGTGGCGCTGAATTTCCCTCGAAGAATGCTCTCTATCAGCACATAATTCGAGTGCATAAACGGGACAATTTCTTTGAGTGCCACATTTGCCATAATCGCTTCACACTCAAGGCCAATCTCGAGCGGCATGTCCAGCTGCACACGGAGGTGAAGCGCACCTATGTCTGCGATCTGTGCGGCTCCTCTTACTTTACATATCCTGCACTTAAGGAGCACTACAGCAATGCCCATGTCGATGTCTCCGAGTGCAAGTGCACGCTCTGCGGCAAACGTTTTGGATCCGCCAAGTCACTGCAGCGACATCTGCCCTCGCACTCTGAGGAGCGACCGCATTGCTGCAACCATTGCGATCAGGTAGGATGAATCTTTGAATGAGCCTCTTGATAAACTTTTTTACTAATCCATTCATGCTCTTTACAGACCTTCAAGTGGAAGACGCATTTGGTGCGCCATAAACAGACTATGCATGGAAATCAGCCGCCGCCTCCCAAAAAGGGCAAACAGCGTCTTCCCAAAGGCAACGAGGAGGGTGAGTCAGCTTGCTATATGAAGTCTTTGCTTATATAACTCTAAATATGTATATTTATTTTAGATATGTTGCCGCTGCCTGATATGCCAGGTCCGCCGCCTGTGAAGGCAACCAAGAAGTCAGCTGGTGGTAGCAAGGCGAAGTCTCAGCCAAGCGTGGCTGGTGCAGCACAGCAGGGTCCCGGCAAGGGTGTCGCTGGTATGGGAGGTGCCACGCCTACACCGCCACCACCGTTGTCGACGACGCCTGGTTGCTCGCAGCAGGATCCCTTCAATGCCGCCATGGTGAGCAGCAACAGCTCTCAATCTTCAACGGCCTCGACGTCACAGCACTCTGTGTCCACGAGCGAATCTCAGCAGAATTCCATGTACAATCAGAGCTTTAGTGCGGATAAACTGCAGCAACAGCAGCAGCAGCAACAGCCGCCGACGCCTCAACATCAACAGCAGCAACAGCAACAGAATGCGCTGCATCAGCAACATCAACAGCAACAACATGCAACGGCGACGCCACCACCAACGTTGCAACAACCGGTGGCACCACCGCCGCCTCCTCAGCAACAACAGCAGCAGCAACCGCAGCCGCCACCGCATCATCGTCATACGCATACGCCGAACAATAGCACTCCGGAATTGCACTTGCAGCGGATGAACAGCTTTGGTGGACAGGAGAGTCAGTTCCACTTTGAACCAACTGGCAATCCAGCCAGCAGTTACCAGCAACATCAAATGATAAATCAGTATCAGCAGCAGCAACAACAACAGCCACAACAGCAGCAGCAGCCACCACATATGCGCAGCCACACACCTCAGAGTCCCCATCCGCACCCACATCCGCATCCACACCCACATACGCATCCGCATCAGGCGCAGCAGATGCAACAGCAACAACAACAGCAGCAACACTTTAGTTCACCGCATCACATGCCACCAATGCATCATCAGCATCAGTTGCTGCTGCAGCAACATCGTCACAGTCACTCGCCGCAGCATCAACACTCGCGTTTGCAATCTCCTCAGCCGCAACCATCGCCATCCGCTGCTGCAACTGGCCCCCAGCAGCAATTCATGCAACAGCAACAACAACAGCAGCAGCAACAAGCTGCGGACTCGTGGGGGAACATGAACTTTGGCGGTGCTCCAAATAGTCAACCTGTTGAGATCAAGGACAACAAGTTCTACATTGTTGATTCGACCGAGTTTCTTGGGCTTCCAATGAATGTCGGTGCCAATGCACCGCCCTCACAGCAGCAACCGGCCGTAGTCAACAAGTCGCAACAACAACAACAGCAGCAACAGCAACCACAGCAACAACAACAGCAGCAGCAGCCACAAGATCCAGCGTTAACTAGTGATTTATTGAGCTTCCAGCACATGTGGCCACAACAGGTTCAGCCACAGCAACAACAGCAGCAACCACAACAACAGCAGCAGCAGCAACAACAAGCGCCAACACCACAGCCGCAGACAAATCAAGTGGGGCCGGGAGATGCTCATAATTACAACAACATTGGCAGCATTCTCACGAATCTCATTGACACGAATCCCACGCCACTGGAGTACAACTTCGATTTAATGCAACAACAAGCACCACCACAGCAGCAGCCACAACAACAACAGCAAGCGCAGCAGCAGCAGGCAGCTCAACAACAACAACAGCAACATCACAATCCTAACACTGCCTATGGAGGCGGTTTAATGAGACACACGTCAGCTGGTAATGTAGTTTATGGCGGCGGTGTCTCCTACGAACAACATCACAATCACAACCACAACCACAGTAGTTTGGGCGAGCAATTGGTCAGCGAACAACAGAAGCACAACAGCTTTCAGCCATACCATGGTCATCCACATGGACACGGTTTGCAGCAGCCGTTGCATTCATTAGCTGCTGCCACACACTTGTTGCCGCCACCGTTGCCGCACGGCAATGTATTTGAGCGCACAGTGGGGCATCCAGTGGGAGCCGGGTTTCCCATGCTAGGGGACGATGCAAAGTCAGTGCTGCCACCGATCAATGATTATATGCATCATATGCAACAGCAGCAACCGGATCTAATCTATTATCCAGTGAAGAATGATTGACAACCAAAGTAGCCGGCGTTGGGTGGCGCCCCAGGGCCCCACCACCACCATAATCATCAGCAGCAGCAGCAACAGCAGCAGTACCACCAGCAGCATCACTTCGCGCATAATCATAATCATAATCATACGACGCGCTGGTGGCCAGCACCAGCAGCAGGTATAGACGCCAAGAGAGGCGATGTTTTTCATTGAAAAGCATTGAATAACAAACAAAACAAAATAACAAACAAAAGATTATAATAAATAATTAATTTGTTTAGTTTCTATGAGATGAGTTAGTTTGAAACCCCCTAAGGAGCACTATTTTTTCTATTAGTAGTGTGCTTGTGTAGATAATACGAACAACAAAAAGTAAAAGAAACATTAATAATTATTCTAATTAGTTAAGATTTATAAATACGAATTATGAAAACACTGAAATGTTCTGAGAAACGTAAACGTTGAGCAATAACTGAAACTTAAATGAATGAATTGGAGCTTTAGTGCTCAGTGTAAACTTCCAATCCAATTGATACCAACAATAAACCCAAATTATTGTAATTATATGAACAATAACAGGAATCACACGTATAATAATGTAATGACGACAGACATAAAAATACATGCATATATACAAAGTAGTTTATAAGTTAAAAACAAAATACAAAAAAGTAAAAAACGTAAAATCACTATGAATAAATTGCGTAAATTATGTAAAATGTAGTATTTAAGCCTGTGTACTAACAACAACAACAACAGCAACCAAACAAGCAACTTTCGAACAAATTTTTAGCATGATAATTTAATGCTTATTTAACTTAATAATGAATGAGATATACATATATGATTAATGAGTATAAGTGAGAACACAAATACGTACGTTGGTATATATTATATAATATATAGAAATCAAAGCAACATATACGATATAAGTCGCAACAGTCTCCCGATCCTAAATCTCCCCACTCCCACCCTCGACTTCCCGTTAAAGATTGTAGATTTTGAATTTTGAAACAAGAGAGTTAAAGCAACACACGCAAGAGTTGTTGTAACCATATCATGAGGCCCTTAGCCGTCAAAATATTAAGTAATATTATATATAAATATGTATTTTAATTTTGCATAGTGCTTGTTATTTTCTATTTAGTTGAACAAACAATGATTATAATAATACAATACATACATACACACAACACTTACTTCATTTATATACTATATATATTATACATTATATGATATATGTATTTGTATTTGTATGCCACAGTTTTTGTTAGATTAGTGCCTAAGTCTAGTTGATATCTTTGATTGTATACCCCAATTTGTGGCTTTTTACACCCAAAAACCTTGTATAATTATGAGAAACTTGCATGCAGCTCCTCTCCCCCACACTGTGTCTCGCCCTAGCACTTTTGTTTTATATATTTTTTGGGCATTTGTTTGCCATCTGAATGGGTATTCCTTATATCCAAATCTCCTTACTTATTTCGCTTCCAAAAGCAACTAAAAATGTGTTTCTGTTTCTTAAGTCGTATGTATGTATTTTTCCTTAATCCCTTTTCAGACCACTTAAGTTAATCATATATGAATATGAATATATATATATATAAAATATAGCGTTGTTCTTGTTTTATAAAATTGTGTATTCAATTCAGCTAAGAAACATTGCATAAGTGAAAAGTTTAAAACAATACAAGTGTAAGGCTAACTTTTATGAACAAAAAGCAACCAACAACAACTACATTAAATTAGATTTGTATTCTGGATACAAAATAAGAAAAATCAACAACAAAAAACAAAAACAACAAACAAAAAAAAAAATACACAAAAAGATAAATAAAATTTGTATATTTAATAAAAATAGCAAAATAAAATTAAATAAAAATTCTTTTAAAAACAAACAAGGAATCATTAATAGCAAATCTGATCCAGTGCTGTCCAAGCATAAATCCCTTCAGCTGGTATTATGCTCTCAGGTAAAAAGAATTCTTATAGACCCATTTTATTATAATGGTTTACATATTTAATCTTGAGTTCATTCTAATCCTTATTGTATTAAACAAACAATTCATTATTTTTTACAAATTTTAATATTTCTATTGCAATTTATTAGCACTTTTCCACAAAACCTTCATATGATTGAATTAAACAATTAGTTGACACCACCAATTAGATTAACAACACGATTCTTATAGCGCTTGGATATATCCTTCTCAATAAAGTTCTGCAATATCCGAGTTTGAGCAATCAGCTCATTCAGCACAGGATTCAATTGTTGACGCTGTTCCCGCAGCTCGACGGCCCGTTTCTTCATCAGTTCTTGCGTGGCACGAACCTTGTCCACGGCCTTGGTCATCTGCTGGAGTTTGCCGGCCAGCAGATCTGCGTATTTGGGGGAATGTTTCAGCTGGAAGAGATGACGTGTCTGCTCATCTGAGCTCTGTTGAATGATCCTCTCGAGATCGTTCAATATTTTGCTTATACTCTCGCTGTCATGGGAAGAAATATTGTCCATGAGTGAGAACATAATGTTGCTAGACGACTCCAGATGATTAAGTTCATAGAGACGCATGCGAAGGAATGCCTCCAACTCGTACGTCTCATCCAAAAAGCGATCCCGATAGCTGGGCGAGTCCAAGAGTGTGTATGCCTGATCACCTGCAAGAAGTGGGTTCATTTGTAAGTCAAAAAATGTTTGTTGAAAGTCTAATAAATCATACCTTTCGCAGTGCCGCCATCCATTCCAGTACCCTCGACCACAATGCCGTATTCCTCCACTGGAATATCGAAATTGATTTCAACTGCATCCGTTGGAGCACTCTCAATGCCCCAATCTATGTTGCCGCCATCGGATTCTTGTAAATCTCCAAAGTCAATAATTTCACCTGAGACTGTGGAGGAGGTGCCTCCATTATCATCAGTTCCGAAATCGATTTCATTAGCTTCGCTCTCCTTGACCACATTGGATCCGGTTAAATTAAGCTTTAGTTCCGGCTCCTCGATGGACAGTGGTGCTTCCTTGTGTATGTACTGATAGACTGTGGTGTTCCCGTGCTCAACTAAATGCCGTAGAATGGGCAGACACTGACTTTGCCCGCTAACCTCAGCATACAAGTCAATGCCAGCCTGTATCCTGCCAATGTCCTGCAAGGATTTCTTATACAGTTCTGGTAATCCAGCCAAGACTTCTATGAATTCCACATGAAGATTATCTCCCTTGACGCCCAGTTGCTCTAGCAGAGCTGCGTGCTCTGCTAGCAGTTGAGCCTCCGGCTTCTGAAGATCATGGGCTCGTTTGAGGCACTCATCCGTTTGCTGTTCCAGTTTCGTCATTTGTTTACGTACTCCAGGAATTTCATAGTTCACATTACGTACGAAAATCTGCGACGTTTCAGCCAAGTACGTAGCGTTCTTTTCATAGAGGCGACACACTTCCTGCCAGTCCTTCATGCGCTGGCTGCCGTAGGTGCCAAACACACTCTTCGTATCCTTCTCCGTCTGCTTCAGAATTTCAATAATCTCCTTGACGTGCAAGTAGTTAATGTCTGCAAAGGGAAAATACTTGAAGTTGAAGAAAAGCTTCATCGACGTGGAAACCTACTTGATCCCGAGAGAAGTTTAATCAGTTGATCATTGGCTGGCATATCCTGCAGGGCATTGCTAATCTTTGCGTGAATATCTTTTATTGGAGCCTGCACATTTTTTGGCACAATTCGTCTGCTGATCAGCCAATCCTGCAGCTTAAGCGTATGGATATCTATGGGAATCTCGGACTCCTGTAAAACATGTTAAACAAAGCAATACAGTTATAGAGTAGGCATATGGAAGGTATGGTGATTTTATTTATATACTTTTTTAATTTTTATACATTATTTTTATACATTATTAAAACAACTTACATTCATTTCTCCGTTGTTGTTGACGTTGCTGTTTATGTCAAGTATATTAAACACACACATAGATAGAGCAGCCACATATGTTTTACAACACTAATTTCTATCGATGCTTAACACCAACACAGCTGTTCGAATTGGTTGCTCTCAGTGCAGCTCTTTTTATTGCTACCGTCACATTATTACACCCGCCTACGTCATAACTGCTGAGAACCGCAATTATTTATCGATAGCTCAAATACGAAATATTTGAAAATAATTTAGTTATCTTAAATTGCCAAGAATTCGTTTCCTCTCATAAAACAACTTTCGTATTGGTTTTAAAAACATTTATCTGTATATACACATATTTATATATAACTAATAAAATAGGTAAACAATTAGATAGGAAAGAAAGAGGTAACAACACAACTTTCTAAAATATGTTTGAAATATTTGGAATGACGGCTGTTTCCGTATCTTCCCTGAACATCTGAGACACCTGTGCGCTAGGCAGCACCTTCTGGGAACTACCCGTTTTCGTTTTACGCCAATGATCCCATTCATTTGGATGCATACGCTTTTTATGGGAATGCATGTTGGCATTTGAGTTGAATGTCCGCGGGCAGAAGGGGCATTTGTACAGTGGCTCCCCGGTGTGTTGGGCCATGTGTTCCTGTAAATTTCAGTTGATTAAAAAATCTGAAGTGTACATAGGTCTTCTCTCTATACAAACCTTAAGGCTAATATCTTTTTTGAACGTCTTGCCGCACTGTTCGCAGGTGTAGATTGTATTCGAGTGGGAATAACGTTTATGGCCGATGAGTGCTCGGGAATTCTTACAGCTTTTGCCACACTCGGAACAAATAAACGATTTACCCTCATCGTTGTGTCGTCTCAAATGCTGCTTAAGATTGTCCTCGTCCTTGAGCCAGCTCTCGCAATCCGGACGAGGGCATTTAATGCGTGGTCCACTGTCTTCGAAATGCAGGCGAACGTGCTTCTCAAAGACAGCCTTGTCCTTGATCTCTTTTCCACAAACGTGGCAAATGTTGGCCGCTTTCCTGTGCTGCATGCTAACGTGCACCTGCATATGGTATTCGGTGGCAAAGCTAATAGAAGTTACAGGTGATTACAAGAAGTTTATAGTAACTATTTCTTACACTCACGCATTATGTTTGGGACACTCTGGACAAATGAACTTGCGCTCGCTAGTGGGTACATGTGATCCTTTATGTAGTTCTAGCAGATTCCGACGCGAGAATCGCTTGCCGCACTCGTCGCACTGAAAATCGCATTCCTCGTCGGGCACATGATGCACCAACCAGTGGGCACGTAAAACACTTGAATTGGCAAACACCTTTCCACAATCATGGCATCTTAAAAGAAGTCACATTAAAAGGGAAACTAAGATATTTTGAGTATGAATTACTTAATGTACTCGGGATTCTCGTGGCGTCTGGCGTGCTCGACTATTAGGCAACGCTTGTTTAGTTTCCGACCGCAGCATTTAATGAAGGGTCGGTCGCTGGGATGCTTATCCTTGAAATGATCTCGGATGCCTTCGAAATCGTCGGCCAGAAAAATGCACAGCTCACAGCCCATGACCACATAGCGTTTGATGAGATCTTCGTCCTCTTTGCAGAATGGTGGCCACTGTTGTTTCTTGAAGGTCCTTTTGGCTATGGCTCTGCGCTTTGTCTGCGATGATTTTTTTACTTTGGCCATCTTTAGCTTCTCCATGGGCTCTGTTTCCCGTTTTCGCTTTAAGCCACTACGGGTTACAATCAGATCCATGTCATCGATTTCGTTAACAAAGTCGTCGGGTGACAATCGTTCCAATTTGATTTCCTTGTGATCTTCGATATCAGAATCCGCATACGTTGACATCTCTAAGTCAAGTTCATCCAAGGGATTCACATTAAGGGCGCTGCGCAGATCGTGATTCCCTTCGACGGTCAGTTCATTGGCAGGTAACAGTATTTCCTCGGGCCACGATGCATTAATCATATCGGGATCGGGGTCCTGCTTGAATTTCGGTGCGTTGGCGTAAATTACCTGAGCCTCTTGAATAGAAACGTAGAACTGATGAAACTCGGAAACCTGAGTCCAGCAAACATTGCAAACAACTTTGGACATCGGATCGTTGGGCAGCAGCTAAACCAGTTGATTGAAACATATGTAACCTTTGTTAATGAGAATGTAATTTTAATCCAGTTAACGGCAGTCAGCTCACCTCAAACCAAAAGTGCTGGCGTAGAACTTCAGCAACATTTGGTACGTTACCTACGGCACCTGCTGCATCGCCAAAGATTTGGAGACACATCTGGGAGCCACAGCCCCGCAGGCAGAGGCGACAAATCAGTGGTTCCATTTTGTCCAATTTGGATTAAGGCCGTAAATGCTTTGCCAGCGAAAAAGATTGCTAGTCTGGCAGCCAGAGACCACCGCAGCCTACTTTGTTTAATATTTGGTAAAATTTAATAACTAATTCTGTTGTGATGGCAATTTGTGGCATATCGATATATCGATAGCTGAAATCAAGTTCTGCTCTTCCGACTAGCACACTATCGATAGTTTCAAGAAATGCAAACGATAACGAAGTGAAAAGTGAATGAAAGAAATGAGTTAAGTAAATAATAAACAAATAAGCAGAATGAAGGTAAGAAAATTAACTCAGAAGATAAATTAAATGTTTAATTAATGTTATTGTTAACAGCGCATAAGTGAAAAGAAGTTGGAGGCCTTCACCGTCGGCACATTTTCCAAGCGGCAATTGGTGAGTATTCTCTGTGGATAAAATCAACAAAAAAGTTAATCAATTAAATTTGCAGTCCAAGAAAGAGTTGGAGGAGCAAAAAAAGAAGGAAGACGAAGCAGCTGCGGCACATGTAAGTAGCTAAATAGTTAATAAAGAAAACCAGTTGAACAATTATTTTGCGCAGGCCTTTAAGGAATTCGTGGAGACTTTTCAAGAGGCGCCGACCGCCTCCTCTAAAGTTTGGGTTAAAGCCGGCACCTACGATGCGGGCTCACGGCGTGAGGATAAGAGTGAAAAGGGCAAACTGTACAAGCCTGGTTCCAAACTAGTCGAGAAGAGTGCCTCCGACAAGGCAGAGGAGTATGCCAAATTGTTGGCATCTGATCTGAAAAAGGATCCTGCTCCATTAAAAAAGAAGAACCAGGAGAAGAAGAAGAGCAACTTGGAACTCTTTAAGGAGGAACTAAGACAGTGAGTTACTGCTTTTGATTTAAGAAACACCGAATAACTGCTTTTATAATCCAAAGAATACAGGAGGAACGTGAGGAGCGTCACAAATACAAACACATGGCAGTATCCAATCCTCCAGTGTCGCAACAGCAACCACAACAACAGCAGCAGCAGCAACAACAACAAGCTCCTAGCACCTCCCAGCAGGCGAGCAACTCTCGGGATGCTGGTGGCTCCTTTGACACCGGCGATCCAAATACAACAAATCTGTATTTGGGCAACTTGAATCCCAAAATATCGGAGCAGCAGCTAATGGAGATTTTCGGTCGCTATGGCCCGCTGGCCAGCATAAAGATAATGTGGCCACGTTCCGAGGAGGAGAAGCAACGTGGTCGCAATTGTGGTTTTGTGGCATACATGAGCAGGAAGGATGCTGAACGTGCTCTACGCACACTGAACGGCCGCTACATCATGGGCTATGAGATGCGTCTAGGTTGGGGCAAGACTGTGCCCATCATGAACACACCGATATTCGCACCACAGGCTCTGCTTGAGCTGACACTGCCGCCACCGTCGTCAGGATTGCCCTTCAATGCTCAACCGCCACCAAGTGAGGCCAATACCTTGCCCAAAAAGAACTACAAGGATTATGACAACATAGAGGATAAAGAGAACATGGAACGGGTAAATAACTTTGGCTCCAACAAATTAAATTGCTTTTTAACATCAAATTCTTTGGCAGATACTTGGCAAATGCGTTGTGAAAGTCTTTATACCGACGGAGAAGTATAAACTATGGGAATGATCCGAGGCTATTTTATTAATCAACTACATTTTAGATCCGTGCTGAACATAATCCATCGCATGATTGAGTTTGTTATACGTGAGGGACCGATGTTCGAGGCTTTGATTATGAGCCGGGAAATGGAAAATCCGCTCTTCTCGTTTCTCTTTGACAACGAGAGTCCGGCGCATATTTACTACCGCTGGAAGCTCTTCTCGCTGCTGCAGGGCGACACGCCCACCGAGTGGAGGGAGCAACAGTTTCGCATGTTCAAGGGCGGACCTGTCTGGCGTCCACCAATCGCCAATTTCTACACCCAAGGAATGCCCGATGAGCTGGTCGTCGATCCCGATGCACCCGTTGTCCACAAAGGAGCGTTGTCAACAGCGTAAGTAAATCAATTCATTCAAAGATTAGTTAATTGAAAGTTTTTCTGTTTGTACAGACAACGCGATCGTCTCGAAGATCTTTTGCGTCACTTGACACCAGAAAGAGCTCGCATTGGGGATGCCATGATCTTCTGCATTGAGCACGCTGATGCCGCCGACGAGATATGTGAATGCATTGCCGAATCCTTGGCCAACCCAAAGACACTGGCCTCCAAGAAGATCGCTCGCTTGTATCTCGTCTCTGATATACTCCACAACTGCACGGTGAAGGTCTCCAATGCATCCTTCTTTCGCAAATCGTAGGTTAATCCTTGGAAGTAATCCAAGTAGAAACTAACTGTTTTCTTTAAAGTGTGGAGAAGCAGTTGGTGGACATATTTGAGAGTCTGCAAATTTACTATCTGGCCATTGAGAGTCGCTTAAAGGCGGAGGGCTTTAAGACGAGGGTGTGCAACATAATACGCACCTGGGAGGAGTGGACCATTTATCCCAAGGAATTCCTCTCACAACTACGTAGCATATTCTTAGGACGACAGGTATTTGGTTTATTAACTTGGTTTGTTTTGCCGGAATCTCTTAGACTTTAAAATAGTTTGCATTGCAGCCCAATTCTCCAGTTCAAGCGGAAGAGTCGCGTTCCGAAGAGGCCTTGGACGAAGATATAGACGGTGCGCCTTTGTCGGGTGAAGAAAAAGACGATGAGGATCTGGATGGTGTGCCGCTCGACGGTGCGGCTCTACTGAAGAGTGCACTAAAACTGGTGCTACCCGAATCTGCGGCTCAACGTGGCACACCCAAACGGGAGCAATACCACGATGAAATCGACGGCGTTCCCTGTAAGCCAGCATTCCTAGTCAGTCTTAGTGTTTGTTATTCATAATTTAATACCTTTCAGTTGATGAGGATCTCGACGGTGTGCCCTTGGAGCGATTGCCGAAGCAAGCAGACAAGTCCCAGGCTAAAATGCCAGGTTTTATACCATCCAAATGGGAAACGGTGGATCCACAACAGGTTGAGGCACAGGCTATAACCACCAGCAAGTGGGATACATTGGATCCTCCAGATCCACCAAAGTTCTTCAGCTCCGACGAAGAAAGCGATGGCGATAATTCTATGAAATTCAGCGACGAGAAGCGTCAGAAATTGCGCGAAATTGAACTAAAAGTCATGCAGTATCAGGATGAATTGGAATCTGGAAAAGTGCGTCTCGAACCTGGCTGGTCACTGCCCGAGCAGGTGGAAT
The DNA here is from genome assembly GCA_035046005.1 of Drosophila acutilabella. Lineage (NCBI taxonomy): Eukaryota > Metazoa > Arthropoda > Insecta > Diptera > Drosophilidae > Drosophila > Drosophila acutilabella. Next base: position 3,326,746 of record JAWNOK010000024.1, on the reverse strand, counting down.
ACTATCGCAAACGTTTGCTCAAACGAGTAAGACAAGCTACTAAACTAACTAGTAACTGATTCTTTAACCCAAATCCTCTTCATAGACTTCTCCCTCGGCCTCTGTGGACTCGCCGCTGAGCTACATGCACTCCAAGTCAAGGAGTTTGCAGCGCAGCGAGAGTCCCGACAGCAAGCATGGACCGGGCACACAATACAGCAGTAGCTCACGCTCTAGCCCTACACCACGCTCCAGTCGCAAGCGATCCCATTCGCCATACAGCGGTGGAGAGAGCAGTCGCAGTGCCAGGTCTCTCAAAAGAAATCGTTCTCGCAGCCAATCGGATTCTCCCAAGCGATACAACGAGCGCTCTGGTCGATCAGCACGCAGATCACCCTCACCAACCTCTTCCAGCTACAGCTCCCGATCTAATAGACGGAACAGCGTGTCTCCTCCACCTCGGCATCGGGCCGAGAAGCATAACAAACATAAGCACCGGCATTAAGCACAGTATATCCGTAATATAAATATATATTCAGAAATTCAGTTAGCAGCCAAGAATCTTATACAATATACGTATATATAGAAAAAAGGAGAGAGGTGGCTAATGATTTGTGCTGGAAATAAATAAAATCGTATGGGAATGGCCATTTGATGAGAATTGGATTTTAGTTTGTGACAGTTTATGTTGCCTTAAGGGAGGCCTCATGCTTGTACAGTTCAATGACATCCTCAATGATCTCCCATTGATTCTCTCGGGTGAAATCCTTAACCAGTGGCTTGTACCACATGCTAGCCTCGTCGGATTCATCCGTCAGTGGCACCTGTACGCCGTATGTCTGCAGTGCCAGCGAGAGGCAGCCGATTGCCACGTGGGTGGGCTTGTATTTTAGTATGTTGGGACTGTGGTGAAAGTCCTGTAAGTACGAGGCAGCCGTCTTAGCTATTGGCACCGAGTTCCACACATCCGTGCCCACCCAATCCTGCAGTGTCTTCATGTAGTACAGCAAATGCTGTGCGAGCAAAACAACAAATAAAAAAAAAAGAGAAAGTCTCTGAACGTTTTCTTCCGCATTGAATGGAAATTTGGTGGTGTCGTTACCTTATGTGCCAGCTCAATGTTTAGGTCAAAGCTTAGGGTCCGTGTAATCAAGAGTTCCGCCTGGACAATGGCATCACGCATTGCCCAATATTCATCGTTGAGATCCAGTGGAGCACTACCGCGGTTCAGTGTGCTGTATGCCACATTGATGACATCCCGAATCTTAACCGAATCGTCGTCTTTGATCTTACCAGCCAAATACAGCGATGAGGCGGCAATTAGCTGCAATACCAATAACATTTTAAAGCTGAAAAATGTCTGGGTCATAAAATCAACTCACGAACTCGTCGTAATCCGTCGGCTTGACCTCCTTGAAGAAGCGATGGTAGACAATCGCTGCACATGCCGCTGTCAGGGGCTTCATCTTGAGCTTGGCGGCGCACTCGAAGATGTAGAGTGGCACAAGACCGGGCTTAGTCGATTTACTATAGGAACAACAAACAGTGGAGTATATAGTGTGACGGTAACTGGAGACGATGTCAGTGATTTGTTTAATTTTGACTCACCGATAATCAATTGGCTTCATGTTTTGGGCTTTGCTCGTTTCCACGTGCTGCTGCAACGACATGACATCCAAAACGTTTTTCATATTTTCTTAAATATTTCACTTAATTTTGGTTCGATGGAATCTGAATTGTATGAATTGATGTGATCTGTATGTGATTGTGGAGAAGTCTCCAAAAAAAAAGAAGCCAATAAAAACAAAATGAGAAAAGAAAAACAATTATTTAAATAACTGTTTTTAAACACTGTTTGTCTTGAGAGCCTTTGCCCGATCGATCAGCTGTCCGCCAGCAAGCTGCAATACGCAATGCACTCAGACGCACGAACGGTAAAGCAAACAAATGCGACGATTACTCAAGACACAGCGACACGAAGATTCGGTTACACGAAGATAACACACGAAACCGGTTCAACGACAGCTACCGATTGTGTGCAGTGGGCTTAAGTGGCCTTTTACTGCTGCCCGCACAGTGGCTGTAAACGTGCACTATTTTAATAAAATATTTTATGCATAATACAGATAAATGTTTATTTCTTTATTTTATGTTTATATTAATATATGTATGTACTTATATTTATGAACTAGGGATGTTATTTATGGGGCGTGTTAGGCTCAAGTTTGCGGCCCAATTTATCTAAAGAACAAACTAAACGAGCGATTGATTTGCAAATAACCTTTAAGGAAAATAGGAAAGCTGCCGAAAATTATTGTTATTTTCATTTTCCAGTGTTAGCCTGGTCAGCATTCTCCGCTTCCAATCAAACTTTCTACCCAAAACAGCGTTTGTTTATTAATCGTAATTAGAGGGACTATGCATTTAAAAGTATATGCGAACAGCTTCCTCGGCATTCTGTTCGACTGGACAGTAGGGACACTTGAGTATGTGCCCATTGCTGAGCTTGTGCAGGGCATCGTTAGAGATGACATGACCGCAGGTCAGCTTCTTCGGTGGATTATCCTCAGTGGTTTGTTGCCGTAGGATTGGACAAGCGAAAATCGAATGAAACCGAAACTCCGGCTGGAGATCAATCTCAATTGGCAGCTCATCGCAGCCATTCCACATGCCCAGCACCTGGCGGGACTGCATTACCTGCTTGATGTTCAGCAGAGCGGGCAGGGCAGTGCACCCAGCGTTGACGACAACCGAAAGTGCTGAATTTTTGCTGATACCCAACAGCTGGCAAGCATCTTTAAGGAATGTGAACGATAGCTCGGTCCACATCTCCTGCGAGAGAAAGATCCTATAAGGCGTGTTTTCCAGGCCACCCGGCAGATATATAAAACTGGCCATTAAGTTGGCAATCTCGTGTTCATAGCGCACGGCAAACTTTTGAAAATTATTCCTGGCATACATAATGGCTTCGTTCTGTGACTTCAACCCATAGGAGACCAGCTGCATGAATCGCATACGATGTAGACGGAATTCAATGACCGAATGACGTTCCAATAGTTGACTCGAGTGTCGGACCACCCATTTCAGTGCATCGGATAGTTCACGTTTCTGTATTTGTATCCAGATGTTGTAGATTTCAGCAAACTCACGCTCCGAGTCGAACACATCTTGGGCATGATCCTCGCTCATCTTGCACTCCCTAATTAGGGTGCGTGCCACTTCATCCATTCCCTGTCGGCAGTAATGTTTGGCAATTGCCTTGTTTAGCAACATTAAGTTCTCCTCGTCCTGCAGTGCATCCACTCGCATTGTGGAACTGAAGTCAGAGCTGTAGTTGCGATCAATGGCTTTGCCAATCTTTGAAACGGAACCATGTAATTCACGATGCTCTGTTGATAGCTTCTGTACGCGTTCGTTGCACAGAGAAATAGCCTCTCTGATTCTTTCCACCTGGCTGTCAGTCAGACGCTGTGGGGCTGAGGGCTCCGTCTCCACTTGCATGTTTATGCCATCGCCCATAGTGTCGTCTGTGCAGTTGGTATCTGGTGCATTCATTTGCGTCCCAGTATTAAGTGTGTTGACCCCCATTTTCTGCGCAATATCTAGTACACTGACCAGGTCGGACATAAGCAGAGCTATGTCCTCAATTTCAGCATCAGAGTTTTCATGGAGCTGCTCTAGTTTAGTCACAACACGATCGAGTTCCTTTTCAACAGACGCACATGCCTCGTTGTCCATTATGCCCAACTCTGTCTGCGGATCAACAGTAAATTTTGACAATTTGGAGCGACGCCAATCAACAGCGCGCATTAGGTTTCCAGCCAATTACAAGTTTCAAGCTATTTATACGCTATTTCGTCTGAATTAATACAAATTTTTGCTTTGTTTTCAGTGTTTTTCACGTATTCTCGATTGTTTGGCAATATCCGTCGCACTTTTTTTATTTAGGTTTCGTCTACAAATAACACAAAGAAGAGCACCATCACTACCAGTGTTGCTCTTTACCCCACTATTTTTTCTTCATGCATTGTGGCAACACTGGCGCACTGTGCAGCTGTTTTTCGTGAAACGCGACACAAAATAATAATTTTGTATGTATGTATATGCTGTATGATTTCGCTCTCACTTACCATACAACGATTTAATTATATAAAATGAGATTTTAGATTGGTTAATTTTTTATATTTTACGCTCAAATATTACTTTACTACATAAGTCAGGAGTACGCGTTGGCATTTAAGCCGGGAGACTAAAGATTTACAGGGCTGCACAACATCTAACGCTGTAAAAGCTTATGATTTGACGAACGAATAACCAAATTTTCTTTGCTATTGTATGTCATCGGCTTTTTTGTTCGGCTGTCTAAAAATTATCCAATGAAATTAAAATAATATTAATTATTTTGAATTTTATAGTTTGCTTTTTTAATTTGTCATTTAAATCACTTTTAAAAGCAACAATTGTCTCTGCCGCTACTATAAATTCATCTCGAGTCAGTGTTAGCAAACAAAACAAATCTCGTCTGGTACTGTTTTGAAGCACTGACAGTCAGCAGTTCGATTATCGATAACTTGTGGAGGTAGGTCAATATTTGTTGATGTTATTGATTTTTCGACTACACTTGATAACGACAAACTAGGAGTTTGAATTTAGTAATTAAGAAATAACGAAATATTTAATAACAAAATTAAGGTAAATATTGATAACAGTTATTAAAACGGAAAAATGAACCGAATAGTGTAAAATTAATAGCCAAAATGCTACTAGACAAGTGTATTAACTCGAGCGTTACACAAACGTATATTTATAAATAAATTATGAAAATATTTGTGATCTGTGGTGACATTGACTCGTTACAATGCCAACGCCTCTAAAAATAACTAAAACCAGCGGGTGCTGGACATTGGGCCGAGAGACATCTCTTGACCACACCAATAAATTAAACAAGCCAGAAATAACATACACATTTATGAATATGTTAGCCACTTGCCGTGAATTTGGCATAAAGTAAAACAATTGCAGGCGAGTGAATAGATAAAATATGTACACACAATTATATATAGTTATGTATGTGCATATAAATTGCACACTTTCACCAGTCAGTGCGCTCGAAAGTGAAATGAAAATGGTCCCGACAAATACAATAATTTCAGCATACACTGAGATATAAAAGTTTGTACAATTGAGAGAGCGGGTCGTGAAAATTTTGGTAAAGATGAAAACAAACAATAACAAATGTGCGCAAATACACACACACACACGTGCGTACATAGCTGTGTGCATATGTGTTGTGGAGCACCCAGCAGGAAGATGATCAGCGCGTGCGCTGGGTAGTTTAGCGGGAAAGCGGTGGGGGTAACGGTAGGGGTAGGTGAACGGGTGGCGGTTGTGCACGGGCGTTTGTTGCAAATTATTTTGTCGCTTGTTCATTATATATTTTAGTTTCAGCCAACTGGCGGCAAATGCGGCAAAAATAACAGACTAATGCTCAAATTATGACCGACTGCGCCTTATGAGTTCCCCGCAGCCAAACGTGAGCAACGCAACGAGCTTCGCCCCGTTCCACCCTCCTACTCTCTAGCCCATCAGCTCTCTGTCTCCGACGTTGTCGTGCTGTTTTTCGAAAATTTGCTAATAGTTTCAAAAATTTGCTTGGCCAGTTCGGAAACAACATTTGATCTTTGCGTAAGCAGTCGCCGTACTCAGTGCCTCAGTGCCGAAAGATCTAAAAAGATATCTATGGAGGCAATAATTTAAATTTATTGTTATTCCTCTTCCCTTTTTGTTTTTTCTTGTGTGTAGTATTTGTTTGTTAATTTTTATCGATTTGATTTTTAATGTATTTGTTTACTTATGCGATCGTAAATTGTGAGCATTGTGCATTATATTTATGGTTCACGGCAAAAACAAAAAAAAAACCAAGAAAAAACCCCAAAAGAAAAGCTACGAATTATTAGAAAAGACTGAAAAGTGTGAGCGCTAAAAATAAAATAATCGGGACTGCTATTTATGTAATAAAATTTTTTTGGTAAAACAACATTTAAAATGTGCAGAGAAACCAAAATAATTTAGTAATAATTGTAATTATAATTGAGATCGTGATCATGTGCTGTGAAGTGTAGCAAACTGAAAATCTCCAGCAAATGACAAAAATATATACTAGTGTAATAAAACTAATATAAATCACTTTGTGTGTGTGCTATTTTTCAGATAATGCAACATTAATAATAAATAAACGTCACAAAAATGAGCCAACGCCACAGTTAACCTCAAATCATTAAGAAACTCAAACAGTATCAGCATCAGGATTTCATCAAGGAGAACAACACATATACACAGACTCATACACACACATACGTACACAGAGAGTTGCCTTAGGTAATTGAGCTTTACAGGAACCGACAAAATGCCGACAACATCGTCGCAACAACATGGAACGAAGCTGAAATCCCGCCCGGGTTCGGGATCGGAGGAGGGCATGTCACCCAGAAAAATGGGCATTATAGCCATAGTCACCGTGGTTGGCTGCATTGCTATATTGTGGCCAAAAGTCTTTCATCCCATGATGTTTGGCGGCACGCCCCCAAAGACCAACTTCAAGGAACCACAACAGCGCGGGGGACCAGGAGGTGAGCAAATCTTTCAAAAATGTATAATTTTGATTAAATTTTTATTTAATTTCCTAATTTATTTATTTTTTATTTTTGACTGGATGTTGTAAACGTGTTGTGTGTTGTCACAGGTTGTTGTGATGTCGTGCTCGACAGGGAGCAGTTTATGAATGCATCGAAACCGGCTTCCGAGCCATTTGGTCCGCATTTGTATCGCAAACAAGTCAATTTGTACACGGGCGAAATAAGTAGGTGGCGCCACTGTGCGAATGTTTGTAGAGAGAGAGAGAGAGAGAGCTTGTTGCAAGCGCTCTCTTTTACTCTCTCTTTACCTTAAACTGCTTTTGTTCTGTTAAAAACTACTTAAAACTCCGCCAATCCAAAGCTTGTTGAAAAATTTAATATTTGTTGTAAAATAAACTAATAATTCTATGTTCTTTATTTACTTTATAATTTTCTTAACCGATCTTCTTTCCTGCTAATTATTTGCCTTTCATTCAGGTTTGCGTCAGGAGCGACCCGCTCACCTGCATCCGGAGTCTATATACCAGGCGATGCGTGAACGTGGGCGTGCCATACCCGCCACGCCCACTGTTCCGATTGTCGAGCGCAAGACATCGCCGAGTAATCCGCCACCACGAATTGTTGATGGACGGGTAAGCAATGACTTTGATTTTACAGTTGTTTCTCCACCGATACCGGGGGAAAAGCCTTAGGGGCAAGGGGTGTATGATAGGTGGAGCAGGGGTAACGGGTATGAGACATTAGCCAAAATGACTATAAATAGATGAGTTTATTTTATTTGGATTTGGTTTTTGTTTTTATGACACTGCACGCAAATTGAAGGCAAAAAGACAGCCCAATGAAAATATACAGATGAGAAACTGTAAAGGAAGAGTGGGATGGTATGAGAACAACAACAAAACAGCGGCAAAAATATTGTTCATATTGAACTTGTGCCAAATGTGATGCGCTTCACCGCATGCCGATCACCGCCTCCGCCCCCAACCTTCTTGTTAGTTGTAGCGGACGATTATAAACAGTATAAGACAAGACAGCGACTGCCCGATCTTTAAAGAATATGCATTAGCCCGTAACAGACTGTCGATAGTTTAAAGGTACACAAAGGTACACAAAGCTCACTCTGTTATTTTTTAACTTATTGCAGTTACCTTTTTTTCGGTAGTTGATTTTATATTTTTTATTGAGGGAATTTTAATACAAATCGTTGAGATATCTGTGGCACCGTTTTTTTTAAGTGTTGGGTGTTTATTTCAATCGTAGTACGTTAATTAACTCACAAAGCTCAAACCGTTATGTGTCTGCTTTTGGAATCCTACTTACATTATTTCTATATCTTTCTAGCCTGGTCCCATACCCGGCATGCGCCCTCCGATGGGTGCTGGTGCGCTGCATCAGCCCCAGCAGAGAGGTGGCAGCAGCATGGGCTTCCTAATGCCGCTCTACACCATTGGCATTGTGGTCTTTTTCGGTTATACAATTATGAAGGTACTCAAGTTGATCTATTTAAAAAAGGTATAATTTTAATTCCATTTTCACTGCTTACAGATTGTTTTCAAGAAACAAGTACCAAATGCGCCCTATGGAGCCGTGCCAACAGATCCCAGCTTCCGCCAGGAGGTGTTTGGCCAGCAAAATCACAGTCAGGTGGAGGATTTGGGCGGTACAAAATTGGGTAAGTCAAAGTTGAATTTTTGTAGGTTAACTCGAATATATATATATATTTTTGAAGTGATTTCGAGCTATGTATCGATATCTAGTAGTTACACAAATTGCACCCTTTAAATCCTATATACTCATAGATACACACACACTCACACAAACACGCATACACCCACTCACACGTACTTAACTCACATTACTGAAAGCTAACAAAATTCGATAAAAAAATGTATTTGTTTTTGTATTTGTACTTTCTGCGTTGCCATTTGCAATCAATATAAAAAAAGGTTGGCGCGAACATCAGACAAGTAAGCCAGATAAATTCTAGAATTGATATATATTGATTATATACCGTTATTATTATTAAGTTCACAATATATTGAGAGTCGCTCTTCGCTCTGTTGAGTTTTAAAATATGTCCTCCTCATTTGGCATAGGCAGCTGTCCAAATCGGACTATTATATATACAAATATATATCCCTAAATGTTGTACTTGTGTGTGTATGTAACTAATAATTCACAATCCGCATTCACAATATGACAAATCAGTAGAATGCACTCAACTTTGATTTTTGTTTAAATTCTTTTTTAAGGCTGTACATAAAGCTCATTATATTTATTTTATTGTATATAGTTGTAGTCGTTGCTACCATTATTGTTGTTGTTGTTGTTGCCTCAAACCTAACTGTTAGTTAAAGCAAAAATCCTACGCCAAATCCTTTTAGGGAGCACCACAAATCCATCGAATGCCCGAAGAAACGACAAGGAGCTCTACAAGGCCACCTTGTCGGCGGCTGAATTGGCAACGAATCTGTCGAGCACGCTGAAGGCCCATCAGCAGCAGTGCCACGCCCAGCAGCCAATAAACGCCCCCAACAAGAGTCTGGCCGAGATGGAGAAGACGCTGTTCTTCAATAAGGAAAAGGAGCAATTAATGGAAATTGAAAAGTTACGCAAGAAACTTGAGGACACCGAACGCGAGATGGCAAAATTAATTGCCGAAATGAACACCGATCAGTATGAGGCAAAGGTTAGAGCATCCAACAAACGTAGCTAGCGACACCAACTCTCCAAGTTTCAAACTATACGATAGTTATCGCATATCTCTCACATCACTATTCACTGTTCGATGAATACGATTCTTTATTACTTTTGGTTACAAGTATTCTGAGTTCATCTCATTTTATTTATGCTATATTCTTTTTTTCAAGATGATTGCTATGAAGTTTCTCAAGCGGCAGACAAATTTCTAGTACCACAAGCCCAAAAATCAAAACCATTAAAATGAAATTCACTGAAAAAGACCAAAACTAAGTACAAGACATCAATTTGTTTCAACTTTTGATTTCTAGTCACTAGCCGAGTTATATTCTGAACTACTCTGTACCCGTTATCCCGATCCTTGAATGGTTTTATCCCAAAGCATTCTGAATTCTTCGCTCTTAAGTTGCATGCGAGAAGATCGTTCTTGAAGCCTGTCTTCTTCCGGTACATAACCATTATCTTTCAGTTCCTCTATGTCACGCTTCAAATCTTGCATGCGTGGGCCTCGAATCGTCTGTAATTTCTTTCTCTTCTCTTTCTCTGCCTCTACTTGTTGCACTCTTACTAAAAACAAAATCAGTTAACTTTATCTTATCTAACTTTGCTCTGTCATCGATCGGCATGCCAATTTGTAGTCGTACTAACTATCCAACTACTGCTAACTTTAACTATTGTAACTTGTAGCTTGGTAACTAAATGATTACTACCTATGATGGGGACATATTTTAGAAACCAAATCAAATCAAAGAATTTAAAACTCATGCACATATATACATACTTGCTATATATATGTGTATGCTCGAAACATTTTCGATTTACATAGTATCATGCGAAATCATAATTCACAAATCATACATCGTTTAGGAGAGTTTATCAAAGTCAAACCAAGAAAAAAAAAAAAGATTTAATAAATCGCTCGTATATATATATGTCTCTCCCTCCCTCTCTCTCTCTGTCTCTTTCATTATATATATACTTGTGTATTGCACAATTTGATTAGTTGTAACGGCGATTCAAGGTCTTATAGACGCTGCCGATGAGCAATTGAACGTGAACGTTCATGACACAAGGCACAAGTCGAGGATTGAAACTGAAACTGAAACTGATATTGAAACTGAAACAAAATCTGATTTAAATAAGGTTAGCGCAGTCCTCGGGGCCCGTACCCAGAGCAATCGTTGAGTCTTTCGTTAACTTTTAACTCGTAACTCTTTCGTTAAGTTTCGTTTATTAACCAGCTAAAGTAACTGCCAAAAACCCCCGTAATTAATGCGTTTCGTTGTGTTCTGTTTTAAGCCAAAAATATTTAATGAATATTGTTTAACTTGTTTGTTTACAGTGCTTAACATTTAAATAAGTTGATTTATTTATTGCTCATGTTTATGTTTATGTTAATTAATAAGCTTTGAGTATTTGCTGTTTTCTAATTCAATATTTTCAATTTAGCAACACGAAAACAACGAAAATTCGAATTTGACCAATGTAGAAAACCAAAACATTTCCAATGGGCATACAACCAACGATCAGGAACAGAAACCGCTACAGGAACAGGAACAGGACAAGGCAAAGAGTCAACAACAACAGCAAAGGAAACGTCGCGATATCAGCGCTGAGCGCGAAGTAACGGTAAATATAATTATCGATAACACTGTAGTCTCTTTTTGTGATCATTTTTGTATATACTCGCATGATATTTTGACATAACATTTGTGTGTGTGGTCCAGGTTCTTGGCATGGAGCTAACGGCTAGTTGTGAGGGCGGCCAACGCTGGACTGGACGCCCTCCAACGCCAGTTTATCGCGCGTATGGTGAACATGTAAGTGCCGTTGCTGCACCTTTTTCACAAAACTTCAAAACTTACGTTCAAAGAAAATTCCAAACAGCGAAAAACACTTTGAAAAACTCTGCTCACTTGTTCACGCTTCGACAATGAGTTATCGATAACTCAACCAAATCAAAGTTAACAGAATCAGCGATGGCATTCCATAACATTACCGATAACATTTATTTAAATACTATGTTATTTAACAGAATTTGTAACTAGTTGATTTTACTTTGATTACAGTCCAGTAAATTGGAAGATAATCTACCCGAACCGCAGTCCATTTACTTGGAAGGCGCTTTGGCACACGACTCACAGATTTTGGTAGCCGACTCACAGACGAAGCGTGAAGAGGTCTACGACTCTGATCTGAGTGGCTCCTCCGAAGAACCGGCCGTAAATATCACTCACTTTTTTATATTAAATATATTTTATTTTAATTTCTCTTTAACAGGTCATACTCAGCAGCAAGATGACGTTATCATTGATTAATTTGGATGCAAATCAACAAAATGGTAGCGAGAGCAAACAGGAAATCGAAAGTCCTTTGGCTGATGATATTGAAATAATTGGACACGATGAGCACTAATAACGTCGCGTACTCACTATAAATAATACAATGAATGTTTGTTTTTTGGACAGTCACAGTACTGAAATCAAACCCCAACGCATTGTTGTTTTGTCTAACTTGCAGTTTTCAAGTTTATTTTTTGGACAGACACGATTTGAGTGAAATATGACGAGCAATTTAACGTCTCGAATGTTATGACTGATAAAACAAACAAACAAAATGATAATTATTTATTTGACATTTGATTTGTATATAATTATGCGTGTGTGTATGTATGTGTGTATTGTGTTTTGATATCGATTTTATTATTTGAAATCATAATTAGTTTTTGCTTTGTAACTGCTCCTATTCGATAAACTCAAATCTTCCTAATTGTATGCCAAAAAGCTCATTAAATGGATATTCATAGTGCATCGGCTTAAATCGCTATATTTTATGTGTATATTTATAGTCAACATGCGAACAACTACCAAAACTAGTCTACCACCATCGATTTAATCACTAAAACGAATTCACATTTTGATATCCATCGATTCGTCTATAATTAATTATTAAATGGTACTTTTTCGAAATCAATTGCATCCTATCATATAAATTTTTATTAAAATGTTCGATTGCACCTTATGATTAAAGAACTAATATTAGTGCCACAATGTTTGTGAATTTAGTTTAAAATGAATACATACGTATAAATTGAAAATAAATTTAAACATGATTTGAAATACTGTATTTTAAAAGGGCTTGAAACGGTCTGATACCTCTTAACAGTTTGAAACAACTTCACGTAGTGAAATGTTAATTAACAGCAGCTTAACAGTTGTTTGCATGTTATACTCAAAATGGCGCACTTTATAGTATTTTATTTGTGGGTATTTTTATGTTTAATTTTTTTCAATAGGTACACACTGGCGCACAGCTGATTTGCCAAACTTTGCTGCGTTTGGAAATAATTACGTAAATTCGGCAGGTTAGTAAATTAAATGGTTTATTAATGGTTTAATAGCAAAATAATCAATAGAGTACAATAATTGCACCATGGTTAATGGTGTAAAATATTCAACAAGCATCAAAAGGCCGTGTGGAAGCATTTGTCACATGCTGAAGCGGTAGAGAAACTTCCAATTGTTTGTGATTACTATTTGCCGTGTACATTTTGTTATTCATTTTGATATTTGAATTTATTTTGTATTTAGATAAACATGTCGTTCTTACGCGCCAAATACTACGACCATCCCGATGGCGAGGACGCTTTTGGCAAAATTGTCGCCACAAACAGATATGCCATTGCCTCCGGTTTAGCGTGGTCCGCCGTGGACGTTCTGACGCTGACAAAGACCAAGGGCTATATACCCACAATTGGTCGATTTGCGTACAACACGGGTCCGCTGATGGGCATGGCCACGGCATTTACGCTCACCACGCTTGCTGCCACTAACATACGCGGCAAGGATGATAAGTAAGTAGTTGGTCAGGAATTAGCTAGTGATGTCTCATTAACACATTCGGTCTTTCTTTGCAGAATAAACTACCTGATTGGAGGCTTTGCTGCGGGTGGTGTCTTTGGCGCCTGGAAGCACAACCATGTCGCTGGCTTGGTCGCCGGTCTCTTCCTGGGTAAGTAGCTTCTGTAAAGCCTGTCGTTGGAACTATGTGCTAATGTTTCATCTCCCTGCTAGGCATGTTCGGTGTCATCAAGAAGATGTCAGTTGAACAGGGCTGGGAATTCTTTCCAAATCCACCCCTGCATCAATTTGGTGGCTTGAATATTGCCGAAAACGATTACACTCTCATGGCGGACCGTCCCAAGAACTGGACTTCCGAAAAGAAGTAATCGTTGGCCATGATTAAGTAGCTCTTGCGTTTGTTTAGCTAATAATGTAATAAATGGATAACTGGCACTTGTGTCGCTTCGAAATGTAACCCAAGTATAACTTGAGATAATCTAACAACATATCCCAGCTGAGCAGGAAGCTATGCAAATATCAAGGAGGAAACAAGCGGAACTCAGTCACGTTCAGTTGTAAGCTCAAAGTTGATTATTTGAATTCTTCGACGACCTCATTTAAAAGCCATGAGTCCATGAATGTGCACTTAGTCACTTTTGGGCCCTGTTTTTCTTTCTTTCTTTTACCTTTCTTAAGCGTGACTGTGAGTCATGCTTCATGTCCATGTCTATATATCGGTTTTGTATCTGACAGCAGCTTCGATTTGGGCTTTTGGGATACGAGCTGCATGGATTGAAAGATATGAAGATGCTTAAGTGCATATGGCTAACATGATTAGCTGCTAACGTGTGACTAAGTGAACATTATGATTGGTTGGAAAACTGGTTTTGGGCATCTCTATGCTTTTAAATTGCTAGAAATGATAAGCAGCTTTTTTAGTGCATTTCCTGTTCTTGGCGTATTTAGTTTATGGCACATGTAATTGTGCGTTTCTTTCTGGATTTCTGGCGTTAACTGCAGTACGAGACAACAGACTGTTGGGAAAGCAGATCTTGTATCTTCTACCTAAAGAATTGCGCTGCGGTTTCAACTGAGCTGAGAATGGGAATGGGTCTGTGACTGAGACTGAGACCTGAGACAGCGACTGAGAGAATATGAGGGTTAAGACCTCTTCATTTTTAAGTGTTTCATAAATTTTGCGGTTTCATTGTGGCATCTTTTATATTTTTTTTGTTGTTGTTCCCGAACAAAGCTGGAGAAATGACCTCTAAGCTGTTAACCGTTATGCGAGTAGTTTTGTTTATAAGATACTTATGCAATAGAGTATTGGAAATAGTATCTATGCAGAAATACTTTGTGCTATTCACATTGAAATTCTTAGCAACTATTTCGAAACTCACCTTGATCTTTGAGCACACTTTTAGCTCACTTCCCCTCGCTTTTGGCGGGAGCTAGGGCGGGCCTGTGGGGCAGAGAAAACCAGTTAAGCAGCTTGCCCCTAGAGAATTAAAGTGCGCCACTGCCGCCAGTCACTGAAACTGACTAATCTCTGGCAGCTGCTCCACTTTGCCGTCTGTCTGCTCCACTCGGAGTCGCAGTTGGATTTAGAGACAGAGACGGTGACGGGTCTCCAGCTGTCAGACCTGAGTTGAGCATGAGCATAATGATTGCAGAGAGATCGTACCCTGATTTATTGTCCATATATGTGTGTGTGTGTGTGTGTTTGTGTTACTCTGCGAAATGACATCATCAACATTGGCAAAAATACGCTAAAAAAAGAGAAGTTTCATTAAGAGTAAAATAAATTGCATATTTGTACGGCACATTTGCGGATTTCACTTTCAGTCTTACCCCTCTCTCCCTCCATCTGCTCCTCTCTACCACCACAGCACGCGTTGACAAGGAGCATAAAATCGAACGGAAATGCTTTCAAGTGACTCGAAAAAAAGGGTCTTCTTTATCTGTCATATTTCGAGGAGTATTTATGTTTTAAGCGACCCTTAATGGCACTTTTGGCTAACTGGCGTAACGCTTTAGCCCTACTCCATTAAATGACAATTATTTTCGCCCCTGATGACACTTATCCCGCCACTAGGGCGTTTATTTCCTACGACCGGGAAGGAGTTTGCGTGCCAATAGAACACAAAAATTCAAATATGCAAATGTCCGGCAAGGATTACAGTTGGACACGTCTACGGGGAGTTATATAGTAAATATTTTTAAAGTTTCTAGTGCTCACAGCGTGATCTTAAAGCTTCTTTATTAATGAGACACTCGGAGAGTACAATGGAACTTTAGTTTAGAATTGTTTGTCATGTCAAAATATTGTCACTTTGTCAAGTCTTGCAGTGAAAGACGTTCGTAATTAATCTTATTACGCTGTACGATCAGCGCTGTAGTCTTGTTGGTGCCCACATCTTCGTCGTCAGCTTTTATGGAGTCGCATCTTGTAATCCTTTTAATAAACCCGCGCAACTCGCGCGACACCAGCGCCAATTAATCACCCTGATCAACGGAGAGGGGGGGGGGGGGGGTGAGAGTGGGCAACAGGGAAGCGGCATAAATGCCGACGCGGCAGAAAGAGACACGCACATTCATGCTCATCTACGTATGAGACGGCAGCGCAGAACACAATTCTGCAATTAAAGATCGGCGACAAGACACAAACACACACACGCATCCAATCAAAAGATGATACATTCAGACACACATACACGAAACTGTGAGTGTGTGTTTCTGCATCTGCAGCTAAACTTATTTGCTGTTGCTGTTGTTGTTGCTGCCATTGAATCGGTGTCAAACCGAAACTAACAGTGGGGCAAGCTGTGTAAGAACTGATATGAAAGCGTAAAAAGCATCAAATTCCATGGAAAACAATTTTAAATAAATACAAATATTTTTATTTGGATAAATTAAAACTACAAAATGAATAGAAAATTAACTGAAATATTAAAACTGAGTTTAAACTAAACAAATTTTTAAAGCAGTACCCTTTCAGAAGACATGCAATGATTAGAATTGCAAATGAAAATGGATACTGCACCACTGTGTTTCTGATGACTTTGCTACTGCCTAAGCAGCGAGTAAATGCAGCCATACATACATACACATGTAAATAACTGCATGCACACACATTTATACATATGAGGCCAGGGACACAATCCATCATTGCACACATACAAACATACACACAAAGCTCATGGAGTGAGTGGGTAAAGCAACGGTCAAGAGAGAGTGAGAGAGAGGAAGAGATCGCTTGTCTCGTGTTTTGTTCGCTGCAATGACATTCTGAGTAGCCGCGGGCAAACAAACAGACACAACAGACTTACACAGAGCTCAGCATCTTTGTTGAGATGCAAATGCAGATACAGACACAGAAAGAAAGAGCAGGAGAGCGCATGGCAGGGGGGAAGTGGACGGGAAAAGAAGAAAGAGCGGGAGAGAGAGTCCATATCAGATTCACTTAACCCGATCGGCGACAAACAGCGCCAGCATGGAGGTCATAAGTGCAGAGTAAATAAAATATTTTTGAGTTAGGCAACAAAACAACAAGATGAATACGAAGATGGAGATGAAGATGAGGATGAAGATGGAAATGAAGCCGAGTCCCAGAGACGTAGCAATAAATGAAGTGATTGAATGCATTCTGCTGTGGTTTGCTAAGGGGATGGGGTAGTGGCAGGGGCTGAAATTGGGGAAAGCAACAATAGCACGCGTTGGGGTCTTCTTACGATCATTTATCTGTACGCTTGTTGTGCAGTCTTCGGTCTCAATATTCAAAACGGTTCAAAACGAGGCCGAGGCGTCTCCAACGACAGATTGATTTCTGTTTTTCCTCTTTGTTTTCGTTTCCTTTTCGCATCCATCAATTTGTGGCACTACATTTCGGTGTTCCAAGTTTCCAGCATAGGAGTATATATAGGAACACATGTTTTATCGCTCGGCTATACCAACTCGCCCCCAAGCAGGCCTTGAGACAGTCCTAAGTGTTCTTTAGCCGCTTTGATTGACATCTTTCAATAATCCGAGGGCATTGACGATGTCAATGAATGTTGTAATATCCGAAGTGACGATTACCAGACTCAAGTTCAACAAAAGATCTCCATACTAACTAAGGAGTGCTCATTTGAAGTTGGTAATTATCTTGAGGAAAATATTTTGAATTTTTCGTGGAGATTAGATTTCAAAAATACATTGTAGACTTAAAAGGATGTATAAAGGATATAGATAAAACAGCTAATCAGCATCTATAGTTAAGTATCTTTAAATATAACATTTAGTTCGATTCCAATCAGTTCCATTAACTCAAGTGCTTCTATTTTCTTAGGACTGTATCTTAATATGTGTAACTGTATCTTTTATTGCTGTTCTGAAATACTTATGGATATTTATTCTTTGATTAATGTCCAGTTATCAGAGTTATATGGACGTTTTACTATATATTCAAGAAAATCATGTTTTAAATGGAAAAGTATGAAACATATATGAATAAAGTAGTAAGCATTAAATTATCTGTATCTATATGTAAAGAAATTCTTAAAGGGGCTTATGAAGTACTTGAAGTTCCAGAGTAATATCCTTGAATGTATCTCTAAGATAATAGGAGTGTTGTGTACTCCCATGTATCTGAAGCCTGAAGCGGAAATTCCACTGACGCTGATGACAAACAGACTTGTTGCATCTTCGCAACTGCCACAATGTTGGCAATGAATTGCTTTTGATATGGCCATTAAATCGCAGCGGCAAACACCGAATGTGACGCAATGAAAAGCCATAAATCAAGTGGTAAATTCGTCACAAAGGGACATGGACATGCAACATTTGTTGCAAATGATCCGCGACACTTGGTTGCACAGTGGGCACAGTGTACAGTGGGCACACTGCATCTGCATTTGTTGTAGCATCCAAGGAAATGTATCTGGTTTATGAATCTTGTGGCAGCTGCTAATTTGCCTTAGCAAAGGAAATGAATACGAATAGAATTGGGAATATTAATTTGAATATGAATACGATTACTCGTTGGCGTCGTTGGCTGCTCAAGTGCCATTCCTTGGCGGTCCCTCTTGCCCCTCAAGTGGTTTCCAGGGGGCGGGAACGATCTTGTCGTGACTCATTTGAACTTTATCCGACTGCGATTCAGAAGAAATCACAACTTAACCGGCCGAAATGAACTTTTTATTGTGAGGCATTTAAAATCAATTTCTACTCTCTCTTTTGCTCTCTCTTAAGTGCCCCTAATGGCAGTCTATTGACATCGATCCATGCCACAAGTGCAGCCTTTAATACCCTTCGCTCCCTGGCCATACCCCCTTCAACTCCTCACACCACATCTCAATTGCAATCGAAATCTCTGCGTCTTTGGAAGCTTTCAATTGCTACCGTCTCGTAGCTACTTGAGGTCCCCTTTCCAGTCTTCAGTACACCCCACTTACTCCCCATCCACAAAGCTTACGCTTATTTATGGACTGCATTCTGGGCCTTTCATTTGCCCATTTTTTATGCTGGCCCAAGGAAATCTGTGCAATGCATTGTGCCACAATTTCATTTACAAACTTCTTTTAATTTGTTTCAATGCACTAATTATGTACCACAAAGAATACCCATTAAATTTCATAGTAGGGTATGCTCGAGAAAGTGTTTCATTTGCAAAAGATACATGTCTTTTATTTATTTTATTTAATTAAGTTTAATTAACATTTTTAATATAATTCCTTATTAGACTACAGGGTATAACTGCAGTCCACCATTAGCAACTAGTTTAACAAAAAAGTTTCAGCTACCCGCACTCAATTGATTCAATTACAAACAGAACAAATCTGAATTTTTTTGGGTTAGCTCAAATATCATAATTATATCCATGGAAAATGGAAAATGATTGAAAGTTCTTTTCAATTTATAGTTTAATTTCTTTTGTCAGCAGAAATTAAAGTTGTTTAACAAACGTATGACGGCTTTAAGATGGATTACTCTAGGGTATACGGGTTGAATGGGTCTATTAAGCTATCACAGCAGTCGATAAATGCGGAAAGAAAATTACTTGGAAATTAATCTCAAGGGAGCATTTTCTGCAAATATATTATCGTAATTGTAAGCATTAAAAAGGATTTATAGAGTTTAAAGAAATTTACTACTGCATAATAGCTCTTTAATACAATTTTCAATTTTCTACCAATTGCCGCTTGTGCCTTACGTTGATCAGTGATACTTACAGTAACTAAAGCAGGCATTCGAAATAGAAATAGAAACTCAGTGTAACTAACGCCAAAGTAGATAATATCTTCTAGTTAAAAAGTGCAGTACAAATAGTTGTATTCATGACGATATCGAATTCCGTCATCTCAATTCGTACAATTGGAGCTGGCGTGCGTCTAAGGAAGAGAGGAAAGAAAGGGCAGAAAGTAGGAGGTGGGGTGACATCGATTGTTTTGTCTGTGAGACTTTTACATTGTGGTTGAATCTATTGTCGCGACAGAAGCTCACTGTATGTGTGTGTGAGACAGCAAAGACAAGACAACACAACGCTCAATTTGCGGTGCTTCTTTGGCTCTCCCTTGCTCCCTGTTCTCCTACTACACTCCATCACCGACCGCCCTGCCGTGCTCCCAAGTTATCTATTGAACGCATTTGGCTGTCTCCCATTTAGCTATATTTTTTTCACTGTGTCACGCATTAATTGTCATTGTCTGTCGTTTGTTTTGTCGCATTTATCTGTCGTCAGTTACTTCAAAAATTTCAGCTAGCTTCCGTTTTGTGCGCTGCTATTTGTACCCTCTATTTACAAGCAAACAGGGGGTAGCTTAGCTTGTTAAATACGCATTGGAGCAAGGGAAAGCGATTGGAACAAAGAAGAAGCAGACAAACGAACTAATATATGACATGCATATAAATAGAGCAGGACAAAGTATTTTCTATTCTTTACATATTAATGAATTTACACACACACACAAATATTTTATACGCACTACAAGAAAGGAGAACATTACACTTGTTGCTCATTTCGCGAGCAGCTTAAAACTAAAGCAGTGTAAACTCACAGACAACGACAAATTTGACATTGTATTTGTCTTTGTCTTTAAATGAAAATAGCAAAAGGAATACGAAAAGTTGTGCTTGTATTTGCATTGCTTCATGCTGAGAGTATTGCACACACACAAGCATACGGCAGCGAATGGCAGAAGTCACTACAAGAACAACAGTAGCTCAAAGAGCAATGGCGACGGCTGCTCTGCTATAAATTCAATAGCATTTCTTTAATGGGTATTTATCAGTCGACTTTAGCGCAATGGCTTGCATTTTTTGTGTGCCAATTATGTTTTGTTTGTCTGCCTACGTTTTGATCGCATTGTATGGGTTTTACTATCTATTAGTATGGGTGCGCTACTTATTTGATACACTGTGGCAAGGCATTCTCCACACTAACTAGCACTGGAAAGAAATACGCATTTAAGTAACGCGTCTCGCTCTGCTGCCCACTCTCTCGCTCACTCCCACTCAGCTGGTCACCTGTGCGAGTCAATTCGTGACAATTCCCATTTTAACGTGGTATTCATCGAATTTACAGTTGAGTTTGCTGTTCTTTTGTGGCTCCCCTTGGAGAGAGAGGGGAGTGTGTGGAGAGTGAGAAAAATTAATAAACATCTGCCGCTAGATGCTCAACACTGACGATTATCACTTTTCGACATGCTCTTGACTTTATGGCCAGCATCGTAGATTTGTCGCTGACAACTCGTAGAACATGTGGCAGCCCTGGTAATTACTGACATCACGCACAACTCGCATAAAACTGTCTCATCTGTTCCCGGGGGGTGGGCGGTAGGTAGGCGGATGGGCGTCTCCAAGCTTTCTACATTTTAGTGGCAATTTAAGTTGTCTCAATATTTTTCTAGATTTTTTAAGAATTCAAAGAATAAAACTGGAAAATACTTCATTACATTTTTCGAAAATTTAAAACTATTTCATAATCGCATTTCACTCACTTTTACTTTCTTTTATGATCAGTTTTTGATTGCCACTTTTTATGGCCATCAATCAAGTGCTATAAAATTGTAATCAAAAAATTTTTGATAGTTCGCCAATAAATCACGAATACTTCAAATGTTAAATTTACTATTGTGTTTATATTTATATATCCATTTCGATGTTTATTGTGTATCGTATGAGGAAATTTATGGATGTGGCACATGCCACAGGAGGGAAGAAGCAAAGAACCCTCGGGGAAAGGGAACCTCTGGAAACATTATCGAAATTGAATCACTCTCGAGCAATTTGTAATGCTACTCGCTACCAAAAATCTGGCAGACAGGCTGTCACGCTATGTAAATAGAGTGCATATGACTAGGAATGCCATTTGGGGTGGTACGCTATCTGGTGTCTGGTATCTGGTATCTAGAGTCTGGAGTTGGATAAACAACAGCAGAAAATGTAAACATACGTTGCTTATTATCAAATCTTTGTCCCTTTTCAAAGTTTCCATCAATTTTAGAGTAAATTGGAGATGTGCAAATAGCCGAAAATAGGGCAGAGAAAGGGAAAGCACCGCGTGTTAAGAAAAAAACACAATAGTAAATGAAATTACCGTTAAGGCAGAAGGAGCTCGTTGCCGGGCATCCTGCAGCGCAGCCTGTTGAGTAATGTGACCGAAGCACGCGTCTTGGAACCGGAACTGAAGTTGGCATTGGAATCGAAATTGGAATTAACCCCTGGAGCACACGGCAGCTGCTGGCAGACAGAAGTTAAGGGCCCCAGGACATCGGTAGCGAAAGGGCTGCAAATCGACTTTTACACTGGAAAAAATTAAAAGCATTTTTATTACCAATTAAATATTTAGTAGAAAAACCATATTTTTCATGTTCGGTTTAAAAATAATCCTGGTTACCCTTTATCCCACATCTTTTGGGATTGTTTTTAGCCCGGCTTACCTGTTTTTATCAGTGTAGCTATTCTTGAGGGAGAAACCATCTGGATTAGTTCCTGGTCCTTGGCACAGTTCGCTGATTTCATTACTTAGCTTTATGCTTACGACGCACCAACTGCACAGACCACACCCTGGTCGTGTTGTGACAACCCTGGAACGTTTATTTATAACGTTATGGAGTGTGGTCTTGTTAAGTCCCTGTTTATCTGATGTTAAACCCTCCAGTAAACCAAAATAAACAAATGCGTGTGCAACCCTCGAAGACAAGATTTGGGAATTGTCTTCTGGATATTTATGAACATCTTTCAACCAAATCAAAATAAGAAAAAAAGAAAAACATAACCGCTTTAATGCGATTTATTGTTTTAATAACTTTTGCAGTCAAATCAAAATTTGCATATTTTATTTGTTTTTTTTTGGCTGAATAATTAAACAAGAATTGTTCATGAATACCGAATTTTAATGGATTTCTAAGGATTGGCTTCCAGTGCTAAACATTTGGCTTGGGAATTAAGTTTTCTTAACAGCTGAAACTACAAAAATGTTTTTTGTGCTGTCATACCGCTAAAAATGCAAAGATTTTACTTTAAAATATTTATTTACAGCCTTTTTAACAACAACAAAAATTCCAAAGGCCTTGTAAGCTGCAATAATTTTAACTTGGCTAATAAATAATAATGTTTAAACAACACTTGTGCCGCTTTAAAATTAGAAACTGCTTTTAAAGTTCGTTCTGAATCGAATTCAAAAGCGAAAGTTGCAAAAGTGCGCAAAGTTTTTAGTTTGTTTGAACCGACAACATAGTAAACTGTATTAATTATAATCATAAACTATAATTTTCACCCAAAACAGTCAGAAAAAAGAATCAGTGACCGGAAAGACTGAACTGAACTGGGCAAAAAAAAAGAAAGCGTGTGAATACATATATACAAAGTAAAAAATAAGTATCTACATATGTATATATAAGTGTATATCTATTTACCTTTTTATGTCTTGAACAATTTGACAAAGTCTACTTGAAATTAACTTCAGCAACTGCGGGAAATGTCGCCAAACTGTCGCGTAGGGCAAAAACTGGAAACTGAAAATTTATTTGTCAGAAAAGTCACATATCACAGACGTACCTAGATACATATATACACTCATACATAGGTTATATCTGTTGAAGAATCGTGAGTTCTTGTTATGGTTACAGTTCGACGCGTTTTGCGTGCAGAAACCAAACTAGAAATTCTTCTGATCGTCGCCTCTTCGTTGCGTGGGTGCCTGAAACTTGACTTTGATGTCAGCCAAAAGCTGTAAACTTGATAATTCGCATAGAATGCGTGTTTTTAGTGGCTCCGCGACGAAATTAGAATTTTTGGCGTACGGAAGGAGAGAAATGTTGCCCATATGCGAGTTTTTATACCCTCTGCGCGGGGTATAATGTTTGCATAATGAAGTTTGTAACAGAGTACTCACAAACTACCACAGTACTATACACCTGTAGATTTAATTTATTAATTTCATTTTAAGCCAACTTAAATTAAGCTCCGAAATTTGTTCGCACTTTTCCATTGTATCACACTTGTTCCCACACCAAAACTACAGTTAGTCCATAACGCCCATCTCTTTATGCTTTTCATAGCTGTGTAATG
The DNA here is from genome assembly GCA_035046005.1 of Drosophila acutilabella. Taxonomy (NCBI): domain Eukaryota; kingdom Metazoa; phylum Arthropoda; class Insecta; order Diptera; family Drosophilidae; genus Drosophila; species Drosophila acutilabella. Next base: position 3,303,039 of record JAWNOK010000024.1, on the reverse strand, counting down.
TGTTATTTAAATATAAATACGCCCACCTAGAAATTCGCTACACCTTTGTGCATTCTCAAGACACATAATGTGTGCATTTTTAATCTTTTGCCGTAAGTTCACATTTTATCGTCTTCTTTTGCATTCTACACGCAACTTCGCTGTGTGGAGGCAGCGCAAATGAAACTGGATTTCCTTTCGACACGGTATTGCCATGTGTGTGCGTGTGGGTGTGAGTCCCAGTGCGTGTGTATGTACATGAGAGTGCATTTTGTCTTGGGGTCGCGTGTCCGTGTTCGTGTCCATGTCGTCGAGTGTGTCACTTTTCTCTTTTATTGCATTATGACATTTATTTATGATCGCTCTCGCTCCACACACATACATACATACGCACTCTGGAAGGGAGTGTTGAGGAACAACATCCAAAAGCCATTCCAGGGCGGCCTCAATGTCACTCCAATGGTCACTCATACATATGTACCGTGTGTGTGTTTGTATGTTTGAATTGCTATCAGTTCTCGCTCCACTTACATGCGATATTTATGTTCATGTTTCTCCATTATTGTTTCCTCCTTACACTTTGTCCGTTGCATTTTCTGTACGAATTGTCACGTATTGAGAAATGCATGTGTGTCTGTATGCATGTGTGATGGTGTGTGTGTGCCAAATGCCAAATGCAAACACAAACCCGAGTTGAGATCCCAAACATGAAACTGGGCTTCACACCTTTGTTGCCGTTACTTTTGAAATTGATAAATGTAAAGTCACAGACAGCAAGAAACACACACTCACATGCAATCAAACATACAGCTTATTTGCATTTGTGTTTGAACTTTCAGCAATATGCATGCGTCAGCCTTTTCTTGTTGTTGCTGTTGCTGCGGGTGGGACAATGCGCATAAATCACAGTAAGAAATACACTCATAAATACACACAAACCATTGCCAAACTGATGCTGTCATTGTATTCGTTGTTTTTGTCTTTATTCTGCTGTTTACACTTATACATTCTTACTTTTTCGCTGTATAAGCAAAAGAACAGTTAAGCATAACGAAAGCTTGCGTAATGCAATTAAGTTTCAGAAAAAGCGGGAGGAGAGAGAGAGAGAAAGCCCTTGACATACTCAACTTGAGATCAGGCCAAGCCGCAAAATGCGAGAGAGAGGAAGAGGGGTAATGGGAGTGGGGGCAGCGACAGACTGCGATCAGTCATCATAATTGCTTTCGCGGCGCAAAACAATTTAAATTCATTCAAAAACTCGTAAACTTAATTACTGTAAAACCAACAACAACAATCTTAGAAACTACAATAACAACAGTGGGATGAATGCGCTGCAAAAATTACATCTTAAATGAATTTCAGTGTCAATGTAAAGAAGTTGAAAAGAAGCAGGCGGGGAATGGATGGGGCATATGTAAATACAGTTTTATTAGCTCAGCAGAATGACTGAATACTCAGATGAATGACTGGAGATCAGATACAAAATATGTCACGATCGCACATTTAGATAATATCTTATAGCCCATTCAGATAATTCTTATATGTAAGTGCGAACGTTCTTACCTGCAGATAAAACATTTTAGTTAAGTGTTGACGCTCAAACTGCAGATAATGAGGTATCAGACATAACCTCGGAAAGTGTAAAGAAATTTTAGGTTATGTTAGCTGCATCGCCTCTAAACATTTAACTCAAGTATAATTTGGTGTTTGTATTTCTTTTTTGACGCCGTGAAATGGCTTTAACGGCTTTGGTACGTGGTGTCTGCTGGAAATTGGATTTCGTGTCGGAGTTGGTGTTAATCTTGGCTAGAAAAATGCGCCTGGCGGCAGTGAAACTTGTCCTGGTCAAGAGGAGGAGTACGAGTAGAAGTGGGTGTAGGAGGAGGGGCAGGCCCTTAAGTGTAAATTGGCCATGTCCAATGCTAATGGATCGACGCACGCCAGAGCGAAAGGAAAATGGTAAAAACGGCTGCTTATGGCCATACACAGCATACATATAAATGGCAATGAATTGCCAATGATCGTGCTGTGGAAAAACCAGCGTGGAAAACTTGTTCAACACGAAAACACGCGCCAAAACAATTCCCCAGATGCGAATGGGAAAGTTGAGAGTTAACCGATCTCTTTGGGGTCTTAGGGAACACCGAACTTCAGATCCTTTTGGATTATTTCTGGAATGCGTACTGCTTCCGCCAGTCAAAGTGGAGCCAGGTAAGCCAGGTTAACAAAGTTATTTTTATTGAAATACTCGTGCTCACATCAAAACTATAATCAAGCACAAAAGCTTCAGAAAACCGGGCTAAAAACAAAAAGAAGCAGAAAAAACAGCATAAAATGAAGGCAAAAAAACTGCAAGCTTGAAAATATTTTTATGTATAAACAAGGTGCAAGATAAATAAAAAAAAAGTGAGTAAAAAGCAGCTATAATTATTCAAGCCGATGCATAAATGCCCTTTAAAAACAATCTTTAGCTAATAAATTAGCTAAAGGTATAAAAAAGGGCTAGAAATTTAGCAGCAGAAATGTGCAACAAGTTTTATTATGTTAAATTAGATAACACAGCTAATATACCCTATGAAAGTGTATTGAAAACAACAGCGAGTCAGTCGCAGTCGAAGTCAGTTAGTCAACAGGGGCTTTCGAGCTGGCCAACAACTGCAAACAGTTGGTAAACTTGAAAACTGGTAACAGCGAGAGAACGTGAGACAAAGCGAGAGAAAAGAAGGGGACAAGAAAGAGAGGGAGGGTCGCTGGGGTACCTCAAAGACCGGTTTTGCAGACTTGAAAAATGCACAAAACGGAAAAAAAGAGACAGCAAAAGCATAAACATAAACGCTGGCAATCAAATGAGGCTTGGCAGTTGCCAAAAGAGGTCAAAGTTGATCATGGCAGTCACAAAAACACACTCACACATACAAAAAAAATTAAGTTTAGTTGAAAGTATTCTATTACTTTTAATTTGTGCTTCAAACTTGGCTTACATTTACGTACTTCCCCACAGTCACTGCAAATAAGTCTCCCACACAGCAGTAACTGCGTCATAAATCGACGAGAATATGTAATTATAGTCATAAGAGAGTCATTAAAATGAAATCGGTGTTTCTACACCCCAAAGATCATTATACTTTCATTATTTATGTGCCCTTTTCTTTTTCTCCAACACCTTTTCAAATTATACACTTAGACAGCAATACCAATTAGAGCTAATACTCGGAACTTTAGACCAGACAGATATAATGATATTTGCTACGGAGGGTATTTCATTATAGTTGGCTATAAAAGAAAAAAATCGTACCTAAAATAAATCCACAAAATTCAGATATTAGCTTGGATTATTCGCAGTAAAAAACGGGATATTGAGTGGAGTTTTCGTACTAACTATTTGATTAGGGATTATCTGAACTTTTACTATGTAAAGAATCAGACTTTCATATAGAAGTGTTTCCAGTCGTTTTCAAAGCCTTTTCTTTTAAGCAATACTCTCAACTGCACTGATCTTTTTGATCTTTTCAGAACTCTAGCATGTTTTTTCAACTTATATAAAGTAAAACTTGAAATCTTTTTCTTTATTCTCTACCAAATCGGCATTTACAAATATCATTGAGCTGTCAGCCCAAGACATCCGACGAGACAGTCTTCAAATCGAAACTCCATCAGACATGTGTGTGTGTGCGATTGTGTTTGTGTTGTTTCAAATTCAATTAAAACTCGCCCCTCTTCTGTGAGGCTTCACTGTGATTGACAGTGGAACTTGCCCCTCCAACTACCGCAGAAACCAAACTATTGACATGAAACAGGCTGAAGGAGTTTTCGAATTCTACGAATTCTACTGGGTCGCTCAACAGCACTCGACATGTCGGCATATTGTTTTGGAGTAAAAGTATTACCCTGTTAGGGATACTCCCTACCCGCAAATCAAATCAAATCACAATTCAAATGTTCTACATTCGTTTGATTTCTGTACCCGTTTTGGTCTATTTGGGGGTCATGCCCGCTCTTCATGCTCGTTCATAAAAATCATATTAATTATGGAAAATATGCCGGACATTTATCAAAAAGTAAAGGAAAAGAATTCAAAGCGCATTCATTTACTTAAGTGTCAGAGAAATATTTCACACAAATGGGCAAAACCCGAAAGCTAATACAAAGATTTTAATTAAGAGCGCGCTCGTATTATTTATGGTCTTGTGAGAAACGCTATGGGCTGGAATTGTGGGCGGGGTAACGCCCTCTTAAGCTTTTCGTACACAAAACCAAAATCTTTACTGCATTTTCTGTATGTTTCTCTCGATCAAAACTTAATAATAAACTTGGCATTATATTTTCCCCATTTCCCCGTTCCTTCCCCATTTTCTACCCTCAAAAATGCAGTCTCGTTATGTGGCATCCACAGGCAGAGCCACAGCCAGAAGCACATCTGCATCTCTGCACACGCACGAGATTTACAATTGCCCATAAATCTTTGGGCTGCGTCTGCGCATCTTGCCCCACTGTCCCTTCTTCCCCTTCCACAGGCACTACACAGTGGCAGTTGCCCATTAAGCGACACCAGGAATCAAAACATTAAAAGTAGTGGATGGGGGAGGAGGGGAAGGAGTAGGAGTAGAGGAAGGAGAGCGGAGTTGGGGTAACGGCGTCTGATGGCACTTGCTCTCGCTCTCGTTTTTCGTGGCAAATATCGGGGGATGCGGCATCAAAAGTAGTATTTCCAGACATGCAACATGTCGGTTCCTCCAACTAGCATACTGGAGATATATATACAAATGTATCTACGTCTACGTGTATCTTTCAGTTTGTTTATTTTGCTGTCATAAAATTTAAATGCGCACTTTGGTGCTAATTTAGTTGACGCCGTTGCTGTCCATTGGGTCTGACTCTGATTCCGATTCCGTTCTAGATTTTAGCTGGGGAAGTGCCCAATTGGAAGTGCAACGACCAAACGACACACGTTCACAGCATACCCTCTGCACACTTGGGTGTACCCAGCTTCTGGTCCGGATCTGAAAGTCATTGCCATTTACAGCAGTGTAACATCGGCTGTGAAAAATATATAGAGAAATCGGAGTTTTTAAAAGGTTATTAAGCTGCACAGAGAGAAAAACGACGTTCTAAAATTAAGTTTGAATGACCTTGATTTCAGAATTTCGAATACTTAAAAAACATTCTCAGTTTAAGTACGAATTACTTAAAATGAGCATTAAACAAGCGAAATGTAAGAGAAAATGATCTTGAATCAAGTGTTATTATGAAATTACTTAATATGAGCACGAATGTTCTCAATTCAAGTTCGGAGCACCGGTTCAAATCCCGTGACGGACAAGAAAATTTTTTTGCAATTTTTGCATTTTTTAATTTTTTTAAGATACTTAATATAATTTACTTCATGTTACAGGCTGCATAAACATATTTAAACAGCATTTATCAGAAGACTTAGAAATTATAATTATAATTATTATTTTTTTGTTATTGAAAATTAACTTTATCAGTTTAAGTTTTACTTAAAGTGATAATGTTAATTTTCAATAACAAAAAAAAAATAACACAAATAAATACATACAAATTATAGCAAAAAAAATTATTTGTGTGTAATTCAGTGGTCGGCACGCATACAATTGCAGGTAGCACTTGTGTGTATTAATACACACGCAAAAGTGCGTTATGTATATGTATTTCTTTGCTTTACTCTGCTTCGCACTCTAAATGTGAAGGCAGCGCTGCGGCAGAGCTAAAGCCTACAAGCATAAACTGTACCGACCACTACATGCATACCTATACACACATACATATTTTTGTTCGTTTTCGGCGCGCCGATTGTCGCGACAAAAATTGTACATGTTGTTGGTGGGCACAAAAATTGAAGAACTAAAGTAACGGTAAATATCGGCCGCTGTTCCTTAGCATACATAAGAAACTATGAAGTGGGAAAGAGAAAGAATTTTTTTTTTTGCCTCTTCTGGTTAATTTCGTAATTCGCTCGATCACATCGGTGTGTATGAATTTGGTTTGCTTGCATTATTGAGTTAGAGTTGTAGCAAGTAGCACGTCGGAGTGCAAAAAAAATAATAATTTCGTGAGTGACAGTGAATAAAATGGGAACAATTATTAAAAGATTTAAATATATTAGGAGTGCTGCCTTATTTGCAAGGTAAGTGAACTGTGTAAAAATTTAATAAATGTACAAATGTATGTACGCGTTTAATTTTGTGTGTTCAAATATATATACATATATATATTATATATATATAATCAATTGCGAATCAAGTGAAGTGAATTAGCAGTGAAGAAGTGAAGTGAAGAAGAAAAAACACATATGTACATATATAAACATTAAAATATTAATTTATGTAGTTATACATACATATGTACTTGTACATGTACTTATGTATGTACATGAATTGTGGCATTCAAGGGCAAACATAGACGCGTGCCTTTAAATATTCGGCGCATATATATTACGCTCAAATTAAATTTATTATAAAACTTATATAGTTATACATATATTATTTGAAAAGTGAACAATTGCAATTGCTTTCTTTAGAAACATACAGTCGTGTCTGGACAAATTTTTTACCAGCATTAAGTTTTAATTACTCTTAAGAAACAGCAATTGCAATTGTTCACTTTTTTGTGTTCGAGTAATATATGTATATCTATTTGAGCGTATTACATACATATGTGCCGAATATTTAAAGGCACGCGTCAATATTTGCCGTTGATTGCTACAATACATGTACATACATATGTACATATGTATGTATACACATATAAATTAATATTTCAATGTTTACATACATATGTATTTTCTTCACTCTAATACACTTCACTTCATTTATTTGCTGTTACTTAAAAACTATTAATGTTTAAAGATTATAGTTTTTAAGTTATCGCAACTATAAATGTTAATTGAAAACAAAGAAAAAAGCTGTGAGACACTGTTGAACGCGTACATACATATGTATACACACATATGTGAATTTTGTTTTACATACTTATATATATATATGTATATATAGATTTTAGCAATTGTTTATATATTTTTCTCATATTTCAGATTATTGTTTTGGTGTATCCATCAAAGGATTTGATGCTTCTTTCAACGTGGGAGGAATTTATATGAATATTTAGCAAAACGATTGCTGGAATCAGCTGCACCTAAAAGCAAAGTCAGCAACAAATACAGGTATATATTTCACATTTCATTTGATTAATATATATTAATATTTTTTGCTTTCTTACATAACAGATGAAAGGCTATAATAACGGATTCACAGGAGTGCTAAGTAAAACGCATTATAAGCAGCAATGACTAAAGACGAAAATCAACGCAATCAAGTAGATAAGTTCTTCTCAATTGGTATGCCCATTCAACAATATTATATTTATATTGATACAAATTTACTAATATTCGGTTCATTAATCAAATGTTTAAATAGTTGTTTTAAAAAAATAAAACATGTATGAATATGATATATTTAAAAAAAAATTGTAATAAAATTTGAATTGGAAATATAAAAATGTTTTGTATTCTTATTGGGAGATATTCTTCAAGTATTGGAATACTTGAACCAAGTTTCGACAGTTCTTAAATCAAGATGGGTAACACTTACTTTTCAAGTAAGTGAGATCTTGAATCTAGTTTTAAGTAAACTTAAACCAAGATGGTTATACTTGATTTAAGAATTTTTTGTACTTACTTTTTAAGTTTATGCATTCTTGAATTGAGTTCACGAAGTCTTGATTTAAAATCTGGCGTACTTGTTTTAAGAGTGAAATGTTCTTATATTTTAAGTACATATGATCTCAAATCGTGATTTGCGGAACTTGAATCAAGAACTTTATAGAACTTGATTTAAGTATGAAGTGTTCTTAAATCAAGAATTCCGAACTTAAAAACACGAACTTGAATTGAGAACGAAATTCTCTACTTTAGTATTTTCATTCTTGGGCAGATATCAAGTGTGAAATGTGCCGTTTTGAGTACGAAATACTTGATTTTTTTTCTCTGTGTGGTGATGAGACTAGACCCGAAAAGGCTAACTATAATTGATTTAAATTATTATAATATGATATGAGATCATTAAAGTGAAGTAATACTGTACTGTACTGTACTCATATAAAAGGGTTTTGTTTTGGAAGCATACAAAAATTTAGGGTGAGTTTTTAAGCATTTTTTGGTCCATCTTAGGACAAAGGACAATTGGTTTAAATTGAAGAAAAATATATCAAATTTCATAATTAAATTTTACATTGTTCGCCTCTTAAAAATTACAATTTATTAATAAAGTTAAGAAAAATGAGGGAAGCAGTTGATGGGATCAAATGTCTATATAAAATCTTTAGTAAGCTGAAAGTGCTCTTAAATAAAAAATATAATACACTTAACATTTTAGATATTAATACATAAAAGATATAATAAATAAATAAATTATCTACATTAAAATAAACGTGGATCTCAACTACTTCACATAAAAGATCTACAATGTCGACAGCATTCGTTACCTTTTGGCGACGACTGTAATTTAGCCCTTTCCACAATCTGCAACAAATTGCATTGACGGCAGCAGCAGCTGCTCCTGAAATCTATATGCGTGTGTGTGTGAGTGTAGTTGAGTGTCTGTGTGTGGCGACAAATGTATATTCATTGAAGTGGCGGCAAAATAAACATTTCGAGTGCAATGAGGGGTGAGTTAATGAAAGGGGGTTAGACAGGGATGCAAATAGTGCAGCAAATAACAAAACCGAATGCAAAAATCAAAAAAGGAAATCAAAACAGAACTGCAAAAATGCGATCGCAGCTGCTGTACAAAACTGTGACTTGTTGTTGTTGCCGTTGCGCCTAATTAGCAACAGCAGCAACAACAACAAGAGTAAAGCCAAAATAAAACAAGTAAGAAAGGCTACAGTCGAGTGACCCGACTGTCAAAGACCCCGTACTCTTTTTGTCCTAAGAGAGCTATAGACTATAGTTGCCCGATACGGACCAAACTTGGTCAGGATATTTATAATGGTACCATACACGTAAAGTGTGTCACGATAGCTCTGATAGTTTGGAAGCTGTAGTGTAATGAAAATAATTCATTAGAAGTTGGCTATTCTAAGCCATAGCTCTTTCTCTCATATCAGTTAGTTTAGTTTGAATTTGAGATCTACTAAAATTTCCTTTCGCTTGGTATAACAGTTGGAATATGCAAATTCCCAGTCGTATTCTCAGGCGAAAAGAAATCCACAGTAAGATACAACAAAATTTACAAGAGCCCAGCTTACGAAAAATAATTTTATACATAGCGAACAGCTGTTAATTCTGATTATCGGAAAAACATCAGCGATCAGCTAAAAGTGAAGATTTTTCTAGGTAAATCACCAGACGAACAGAATTAGCAGGAAGCGACATTAATGTTAACTCAATGTTAATTAAATGTTAATGTTAACTCAATGTTAATGTTAATGATAATTAATGTTAATGCTTATGATGATTAATGTAAATGTTAATGATAATGATAATTAATGTTAATGATAATTAATGTAAATGTTAATGATAATTAATGTTAATGTTAATGATAATTAATGTTAATGTTAACTCAATGTTAATGTTAATGATAATTAATGTTAATGTTAATGATTATTAATGTTAATGTGAATGATAATTAATGTTAATGTTAATTAATGTTAATGTTAATGATAATTAATGTTAATGTTAATGATAATTAATGTTAATGTTAATTATAATTAATGTTAATGTTAATGATAATTAATGTTAATTCCATGTTAATGTTAATGATAATTACTGTTAATTCAATGTTAATGTTAACTCAATGTTGCTGTTAAGTTAATGTTAATTTTTGCATTGCCACCTGCTGATCTTTCTGTTCGCCTGGTATTTCAGCAAGAATTACTAACGATTTTTGGCACTGCAGCTCGCAGCGCTCAAGCAAAAAAAATCTGCGAAAGGCCAAAATCGAAGATTTCTTTGTGTAAAATACCAGGCGATCAGAATCAGCAGCAAGCGACAGACTGTAATTTTAATACAATTACAGAAAGTAGAGTGCGGGAGCACACGTAAATAGTAAACAGAGAGTGCTCCTTGTGAGCGCCACAGATGACAGCGAACAAACACACAAACCGTTTGTGCGCTCTGTTGGCGTCCGCGAACAATCACACAAACAGCGGCAGAGATCTCTGAGCGCAATTAGCGCAGAGAGTGGGAGCCTGCTTAAGCCAACATTTTTAATGGCATTGCATTTATGCTTTCTCTAGGAAACAGTGTACCAAAATTGGTATTCCTAAGTGTCAAAGTTACTGAGATATTCTCATTTCGCTTTCGACTAATTTAATAGACCCCTCTACTCTTTTTTAGAGTACAGGGTCAACAATACAAAAGCTACAACAAAAACGACAGAAGCAAAAAAGGAGTGCAAGTTTGAGTGTGGAGTGGGAGGCAGCATGGAAAGAGAGCGAGAGAGCACGTGAGAGTGGCAACATATAAACTGTAGCGCTCTCTTTAGCTGTGCGCTCGTGGATCGAAACTGGATCAAAGTGTTGTATAACGGCAACAAATCAGTGCAGGTCAATTGGTCGACTGCTTAATTGCAGTGTCTCAATTTTCATTCGATTCGAAATGGGATTTGGAAACGAGACTCATGTCGCTGAGTTCAGGACGCTGACAACGGAAGTCGGAGTCAGGAGCGTGGCATGTGTTGCTTGTTGCATGTTGCATGTCCGCCACGCTTGACCCTTCGGCTTGGCCAGCAAGCCTGACCCCAAAATAAAACACGCTTGTTGCATTTTGGGCGCGCTTAATGCTTTTCAATTTACCCTCGAGGGTTTTAAAGGATAAGTAGAAGGAGTAGCATAGCTTGTGTAACTTTTGTGTGTGATTTGGTTTATGCAGGGTATATTGAGTATTTGGTTGTCGTGTGTGCTCCCTTTTACTATTGCTGAACTGTGTGCTTGCTTTGTTTGGTAATGACTTGACCAGGAATTATTGTGCTGAGCTTTGGGTTGAACGAACTGAACGAAATAAAAAAGAGTTTTATGCAGCACAGTGTAGACTGCAGCGGATGTTGATGGAAAACTCGTGCCGGGAACTGCATAACTCTCTGCATATTCCCCTATCAAACTAGGGTCTTATCAATCCGGTTAACAGCGATAAAAAGTGAGTGAGATAAGATATGATTCGGAGTTTGTTAAGAGCACACACTATATGAGTCGCTCTTTCTATCTCTTCATCTCTCTCGCTCTCCCTCTCTTCAGGTAAAGGTAGCGTAACGTCTTTGGGCGCTATTTATAGAAATGTCACCAACTGATAACATCAAGTATAAAAACTCCATTTTATACGCAGCACTATAAACCTTATCTGTTAACTTGTTTTCGGAAGAAACGAAGTTTTTATAAAAATTTGCAGCATAATAAAATATGCTCAAAATACGCTTTAAATGAGAATCAGTTTGTGTAAATCTCAGACTTAATATCGTGTTTAAAGCAAACAATGGTATTGCCAAATGTGACACAATGCTGCGTGTGAAAAGACGTTAACAAAGTATCTCAGGCGGAGTGAGGGACAGAGACAGCTACAGTTTAGTATACAAAATTAACATTAAGCGAGAGTGGGCTTAAAAAATTAACATTTTATTTTAATTTGTGACTCTTGGTAGCTTTTTCATTTTCAGCTTTTTACGATAACGAATTTATTTCTTAATTATTAAGTGGAAGTCACGTCATCAGCAAATGAAAATGTAAAAGAAAAATAAATGAAGCAATGAATTTTGTGCTTCGTTTGCAAATTGCAAAATTTTCGTTTGAAATTAATCAGCGACAAATGTTGTCGATTAATTGAGGGTATCGAATAACCAAATTAACAGGTAATTTGAGCAAATGTTCTGGGTTACTTACTGCTGCCTACTTTCGATCTGAAAGTGCACCAGTAAATTAATAGAACTACAACTAAATTAGCTAGTGCAGGTGAGGTCATTACACTGGTCAACAGGTGCAGCAGCAGCAGAAATGTACAGACAACTCGCTGCTTGATAAACATTAAACACGGCAAAGCGGATGACACCTGTGCTGGCCTTTCCTGTGTGCGAGTGTGTGTGTGTGAGGTTGTTTATCATGATAATGACAGACATGAACTCACACACCAACAACAAGAACAACACGTACAGTGGCAACCAAAAATTTGTAGCTGCATGAGAGCAAAACAAAATTGCAGCTCAGCGGTGGAGAAATGCAGTCGAGTGTGTAAATTGGTGTAGGATGTGTGCAGTGCTGGCACTTTAGCTAATTTATAGCCAGCATATTTCATGAGCTGCTTTTAGCTGTGGTTGATTTGTGGTACAATGTTTCTTGGTAATGTAAAATAGATACAAGATAATGCAAACAGACTTTAGCTATTTTAAAAAAAGGTTATTTATATTCTTTTTTTAGAGTTCAATCTAAAATTATTTGAAAATATGTAATTCTTTGTTGTAAACAAAACCTTACTCACAAATTTAGAGGTATTTTAAGAACTACTCCCAAAAATGAGATCAAGTATAATATTTAGTAATTTTTAAAACAAGCTAAATTAGATCAACAATTATTGTACGAGAAATTCAGCAATCTTTAATCTGCACTCATTCCGTTACAAAATTACTATTTTTAATCATCTTTTGTAGATTGTATTTAATTAATCAGCATTTTTGTATAAACTTCACACTAATAGTATTTAAAAGTGATTCATATTTTCATTTATAAATATTTTCTTAGCCTTTTTTCCATAAATTCAAATTTACCAACTACTTTAGCGTATGAAGTTTGGCAACGCTGTTAGTTTGCGACTAGGGGGTGTGGCCGCGGTAAAGTCGCGACGGGAGCGGATTCCTCGTGTCCCAGGCTCGACCTCAGTTTGGGTTTTAGGTCCAAGTCCAAGTCAGAATTTGAGTGTAGGGCGCACAGTGGTACGGCGCTTCGCTTGGCTGGTTTTTGGGCCTGGGAAACTAGCAAACTGACAAACTGTTTACAAAAAGAAAAGTGACGTCGCGTAATTGACCTTTTTCGGTCACATTTTCCAAACAACAGTCAACAATGTATGAAAATGGAATTTCAATTACAAATGTTTGTGCCACGCCTACAGTAAAACCAGAAGTTCAATTGTAGAATTTCAATTGTTAATGTTTTATGAATGTCACCACTTGATTTGCATAACAAAAACAAATTTTAGTGGCAGCCCTCGGTATTTGTTATTTGTTTACACTTTGGGAGCAGCAAGCATTGGCCATATGGAAGCAACTCTTCAGCCCTGGAGCCCGTAAATAATTTGGTGGGAACACTTTCAAAAATTTCCATACCCTGTAAGATTTTTGGGAAAGGGTACGCTGCATACAAAAATACAATTTAGATACCATAACGATCGTTTCTTCTACTCAAACACAGCGTATCTTCTAGTACAAATCTCAGCGATGCTCTCAAATTTATGGGAAATTTTGCAAGAGCAAAAGTTCAAAAATATTTTCGTTTACTTTGTTATGGCATTTTTATGCTTTGTTTAGAATCCCAGCGCGGTAATCGTTGCTCCAAATTCATTAAGATCTCGGATGCATCTACATATAATTTTAATAAAAAATGTGTACTAAAAGAGACCAAAGTGGTTTATTTTCTAAACTGTGTTATTCTTAATTTAAAACGTTTTTCAAACAATCAGTTTAGGGCCCAACCTTAGTTTCAAAACCATAAGCATAACCGTCTTCAGGTCCCTGCATGTTTAAACAAGTTGAAAATGGTCGCTTTTATTTTTTTTTTGTTCGTGTGAACGATTTTCGACTCGTTTTGTTTATTTGAGTTTCGCGCTTCATTTGCTTTTCGGCTTCAGTGACGAGTTTCCGGTTCAATAAAAAACTAAAAAAAACAATACAGAAAAACCCATGAATATAAAAGAACAAGAAAACAACAGTGCGTGAGCTGTGACTGCAAGTTTTGTGGTTTTGCGATCAGTTTTTAATGTGCTACGTTCTCGTTTTTTACCATAGTGCGCGTAATTGAATTGTGAGCAGCGCTGGAATGCCGGGAATGTGCGTACGCACGCGTCGCACGATGTTGCCATTCAGTCTCCTCTTCCTCCACTTCTAGTCCCCCCTACTACTCTACAGTTTCCAAAAAAAGCTACAATTGTGCTGACTGCAAGCGGAAGCACAGTGTCAAGCTCACTGGCTTTGAAGCGAGCCGTCAAAGCTGTTTGAGTCTTGCAGCGGCACGTCCAGCACCAAAATTAACAGACAACTAAACGGCAAACTTGAAAAGATTTTCATGTCACACATTTGTGCATAGGCAATTGCACTTAGCGTCACACAGTTACAGCGCCGACGTCGGCATCGGCGTCAGCGTCAACGTCAGCACCAAACTCAAGCTCACTGCATACCCCAAAAATGTACATGTATGTATGTGTGCACATATGTATGTGTATGCAACTGAGTCCAGCAAAAACTACAAAGCGGCAGGCGACAAAGCAACACGTGACCCCATTGTTAGCTTTATTGCTGCGTAAGCTGCAATTTACGCAAAAGCACTAGCAATGCCAAATGACATACTAATGCAAAACGCAGCAGACGCTAAAACAAAAGAGAACGCAAAAACAGAACACCAACAACACTTTTGAAGTAAACGCTTGCAGCTGCACCCTGTATTTTATTACAGTAGAGATTTATGTAGCTTAGAGGTAAAATAAATAATTAAATAAGAAATTTTAATTTGTATATATTAATTTGTTTTAAATATTTTAATTTGTCAGTATATATTTTTTTCTTAAATCAACTCTGTTTGAAAACCGTGTCTCAGCTCGAAAAATATTTCATAAAAGCTTTATGAAATTCGAGCATCATTCTGTGCTTTAACTATCCAAGAACAAGACATGTTTTTGGCATAAAAATTCAGTAGTTACACATATTTTTAGTCTACCACCAAAAACATAAAACAAAATGGCGTCCCTCCTGCTGCTGCAACCGACAAAAAAGCTGCATTTGTTTGGAAAAATAACGAAGCTCTTTTTCGATCGCCAGATGTCCTGTAATGCGACCAAAAAATCGGCTTTAACAGAGCTGGCCAAGGTAACGTGTTTGGCCTGCGACACAGGTGAAATCAAGGAACTGAAGAAGTATAAAGCCATGGATGCCACAACAAATCCGACTATAGTGCTGGCTGCTTCCTGTAAGGACTGCAATCTGCAGTTCCTTTGCGAGGCCATCGAGTATGGCAAGTGCGAGAAGGGATCAATGGAGAAGAAGGCATCGGAAACATTGGATTACCTGACCGTACTGTTTGGTAGTGAAATTCTAAAGGTCATTCCCGGTAGAGTGTCCACAGAGGTCGATGCACGACTCTCCTTTGACACGAAGGCGAGTGTGGAGAAGGCACTTAAACTGATCAAATTATATAGTGACTTCAATGTGGATAAGGATCGGGTACTGATCAAACTGGCTTCCACCTGGGAGGGAATCCAAGCGGCTAAGATTCTGGAAAAAGAGCACAGCGTACACTGCAATCTTACACTCTTGTTCTCCATGGTCCAGGCGGTGGCCTGTGCCGAGGCTGGAGTCACACTGATCTCGCCATTTGTTGGTCGGATTATGGATTGGTATGTGGCCAACACTGAATGCAAGAAGTTTGAGCCCCAGTACGATCCAGGCGTCGTGTCAGTTACAAACATCTACAATTACTACAAGAAGTTTGGCTATAAGACCCAAATAATGGGCGCATCCTTCCGAAATACTGGACAGATCAAGGCTTTAGCCGGCTGCGATTTACTCACCATCAGTCCGGCTCTGATGGAGGAACTTTCAAAGGATCAGGATGAGATCAAACCGTGTTTGTCGGAAGAAAATGCCAAGACGGCAGATTTACAGAAAATCTCAGTAGACGAGAACCAGTTCAGATATCAACTCAATGAGGACAAAATGGCTTCGGATAAACTGGCCGAGGGTATTCGAAATTTCGCAGAAGATACCGTTAAATTAGAGGAACTGATCCAGAAATATTTATGTTACTAAAAAAAAAAATAGACAAAAAAACTTTGTAGCTGGGAAAAGATCGATGTGACCGATGGTTTGGTAACACAAAACATCGGAAACATCGCTATTTCCAGAGGACAGAGTGAAACAAATTGAATAAATTTACCCATTTATAATTATAATTTAATTTAACCAGATATAATAAATTTATTGAAGTTGACACAGATTTTTATATACTTGAATATACAAAACAATTAAAGTTTACTTTAAATCGAGAAAACTATCGACGTTTCGACTTATCGATGTTTTTCGCACACATCACTACACGCATTTAAGCCTCAGAGTGCGAATACTAAAAGCGCTTACAAAGGAACCCGCCGTAAAAGCAATTTGAAGGTTCTTTCAGTTCAGTTGACACTGGTACGGTAGTACAGTGGTGCGGTGGTGCAGTGGTACAGTTTGACGCTAGTGCTCCCACTAAGCGGATCCAGAACAACGCACGCATTGCAATTGGATTCTTGACTCGCTTTGCGCGCCTCAAGCTAGTTTCAAATAACAATAGACCAATTGGTCAGTCAGACTTGGACTTGGACATTGTCTAAGCCATCGGGTATGCTCGGCTTGTGGTCTGACAACAAATTCCCAAATGATCGACCAATTTGTCAAATACCCCAGTTGTGTCCATTAGTGCGTCACTTTGGATTATTACACAACAATCTTAAGATTTTATGCCTTTTAAGCTAGCTGCTGACCAGTGTTGGCTGAATTATAGCTCTAAAATAGCTAGATAGACAAAAAAAGGTTAGAGCAAATTTACAATCCGTTTTAAAAAAAAAATAAAAATTTTTAAACGCTTTTAGCTGGAAGTTTACAAACAACAAAGATATTTTTGACTGTATTGGCTTGAAATAAGCTAAATTTGCTAAATAAATAATTTTTTAGCCTGAATATGAAATATATTGCTTAGAGTTCCACTGACTTGCTTTAAACTAGCTAATTTATCAAACTTTTTCAGCTCTCAGTGAGTTATAACAGCTAAATCTAGCTATAAATAAGCTATAATGACAGCAATATCGTTTCCAAGTATGTTTACAGCGCACAATTATAGACTGGACCATGGGAAATGTGTTAAGTCGTTTCGAAGGTTCACTTTATCGAGTGCGGACTGCAGTTGGTGCGAGATTTCGCGCTGTGTGGTCCCACGGATGGTTTAAGTGCCCTCCATAAAAGAGCGAAGGGTTTGTGGTAATTGAAATGGTTTTCCAGAAGATTATTATGACAGTGGAGTCCACTAAAAGGTATGAACATTATTGGTTTGGTAACATTTGAACGAACTAAAAGCAGACACTTTGGGTTTTTTACAGTGTAAACTGACTCTCAGTAGTGAAGGCTGCTCCAATTCTTCGACTTTTTTCTCTATTTGCTTTTTATTACTTTTGTTTATTTATTTATTTCTTATTTTCGGTCTCAAGTCGTCTCAAATGTCTTTATTTTGTTTACTTCCATTTGTCGTCGCCTTTTGTTTCTTTTATTTCAATTAAGCAATTTTTGTACAGTGAAACCTTCGCGTTGTCGCCAAATTTTTTGTTTTGGCTTTTTTTTTTTGGCGGGGCCGTTGCGATTTGATTTTTTGCAGCGTCGTCAGAAAGAGGCAAAGAATTACAGCAAAAGATTTATAATGTATTTTTATTCAACTTAAGTTTGGCAGAAACTTATATCTAGTTACCATCGTGTTATGCAGTATTTTAGCTGAAGTGCAGTACAGTCAATCATCTAGTAAATTAATAAAAATATATATATTTCGCCTCTACAAAGTTTTTAGTCTTCAAGGGTTTTGAAATATCGTGATAATTTAATTTCACTCCTCAGATTAGTTCAACATAACGGTATAGTTATTGAATACTCACTTTCCTCAACGTTTCACTGTCCTCAATGGATTTCATTTCTTTCTTTCTTTGTCGTTTTCCTTCTTTCTTTGTTGTACTTTCTCAACTCCCACCACATGCTGTTTAGCATCAATTAAGTTTGAGCACAGCTTTTACCAAATATGAGTACCAATATAAACAAATTAGCAGGCGACCAGGTAAGAAAAAAAAAAACAACAAATAAATACTTGGTTTATCAGGGGTTAAGGGTTCCACAACCTTGTCATTTACCGCTATTGAACCGCAGCACGTCGCATAACCTCAGCGGCATTTATCAAAGCTGTCAGTGGCGTATTCAAAGTACACGCCAGCCATTCATCCAGTGAACCATTCATCCATATCCATATCCCTATCCACAGCCACAACCACAGTCACAACCACATCCCATGCATCATGCATCTTGCGTCTTGCATCACGCATTATGCACTTAGGCGACAGGAACAAACAGACGACATATAGATATGTAGATTCTGAACACTAGATAAGAGCAGAACTTCACTACTTGTGTTACCTTACACCTCATAAAAACTAGCTGTGTATTTACAGTAAAAAAATTGCTTGATTTATGCTAAAATATATTTTAAAAAGGGATTCATTAAATATTTAGTATATAAATGATTTTTTTAAGTAAACAATTTTTATGTCATACTACGATTACTTTTAAAACTCTTTAATAAAAATATTTACATATTGAATACTGAGTAAAAAAGCCCCAATTTAAATAAGCCCTACTTCTTGTAAGCGGACAACATTAGTTCGGCGATAGGTGCCCCACAATGAAGGTTCTTACTGTACCCTGTTCTTAACTACCTTTATTTCTGTTAACATTTTTTAAGCCTCGATCCAAATCCTGTACCATTTTTCACAGTGTACGACCTATATCTGCAATGTTTATCAGTTATTGTGGGCACCCAAAGCTTATTCAAAACCGTCCTCTCGTAGAATACCTCAAATACGTACCGCGGATCAGTTATTTCCGATCTGATGAATGCGAATTCTTTGTAGGAAGTTCCTTGTTTGGGTTGCCATTGTACGAGGGTTGTTTTAGCCCTACGCGAGTGTATTATACATACATGTGTGTGTGTGTGTGTGTTTGTTTAGTGGGGGACTCTAATTTGTATTAGGGTCATATTTCACTTGTAGGGTTTCCAGCGAAGTTTCATTTTAATTTTATTGTTGTTGAAACCAAACCGAATGCATTGTTTTCCCCCTCCTCCGCCCCCTCCCCTCCTTCTCTTCTTCTTCCTCTTCTTTTTTGTTTTCGGCATGCAACGATTTCAACCCTGGGTTCGTCCTCCCTGGGCGCAATGAGCATTTCGTGGGTTTCCAACTCGCTTTTTGGCTATTAATAATCCAAAAATCCAAAATTTTTAATGGATTTTTATGTACCCAAATTCAGTTGATTAGGAATTCGATTTATTTGCACATAAATCAGAAATGTGACCAATTTAATGCAGCTACATTTAATGGGCTATAATTTAAGTTACCTACACGCTTACCACTTGTTGGCCATGGTAGCAATAGGGCTCTAATGGCTAACAGCAAAAGCAATTCTGCGAATTCCAAATTCTTTGTAAGTCGCTGCAAAAAAGGTGAAAAAATTCACACTCGACGACATGCAAATGAGACAGGCGAACACACACACACACACACACACATACAGTCGTGCACTCCCCTTCTCCCCTGGTATACCCTGTACTTCCACCTTTCGCCGTCGCAGCTGAAAACTGAATCACTCGGAAACATTGCAATTTAAGCTGAAAATATGGTATTAAACTAGTTTTGCCAGCGATTTCGCCTTCGGGCCGCTTCAACAGGCCACAATGAGCAATAAAAAAACTAAGACAACAAAAAAATCAAAACAATTGTTTTTTGTGTAACAGAGTTTACAAATTGATCAGCTATAAATACCCTGTTATTATTTGAGCCAACCCATTTAAAGTTTTGTTATGTCTTGCCAAGAAGTGGGCTTACAACTAATTTACATAATTTATTCTTGGCATACGAAGGTTAATTTGGTTCTTGAAAGACTCTGTAGTTGAGAACTCCCTTAGCTGTAACCCTTAGATCTTTGAATCTGTTAGAGCTAGAGCTACTAAATTGGACACAAAGTTCAAAACAGATACATATTTTTTCAGATTTTAACAATGCTAAGAATACCAAATTTACAAATTGTGTGTTTAAGTTGGACTTCTATACAATCTGCAAATACGGTTATGATTGGACAACTATTTTGGTCAGCTGTCACTGGAAAGATCAGTCATAAATCAGTGATATATGTGAAAAATTTTAGATACATAGGTTTATTCCATACTGAACATACTAATCAGATTTTCAGTAGATTAGCATATACCTTCCATTTGAATTATCGCTAGAAAATCAGTGTTTAGTTTAAAATATTTTAGATATACCCACAAATTGCACACTTAGTGCTATCTGGAGTACCCTGTCCAAAATGTTGTAAGCATCGTTTAACTATATCAAAGAGCCGACGTAGGAACATTATCTTAAAATCCTGTAAGATGCATCACTTGGTTCTCAAACCCTTTACAGGGTCTTTTTCAATTATCTCACCCAACTCTAGTCTTTTCAGCTATAGCGTTCGATCACTGCACATCATCCATTTCTACCCATAAGTGTGTGTCTTTCGGTTTATACGTGCTAAGTTTGGATAAGAAGTCATCGCTTGGCACTCGGAGAATCTCAGACAGTCACGTCTTCTTTCCACAAAAGAAATTTACCTTTATGAGCGATCTGTATTATTGATTCAGTATTCTGTGCGGCAGTCAGGTAAGAAGTTACCTGCTGGCATGCGGCATGTGGCAAGTTGGTCAACTAATAAGCGAGTTGGTACAACAGACACGTAGTACGCTTCATAGAGTTATTAGTGTCGTCTTAAAAGGCTTTTGGCTTCTTAGGGGAGTGGGAAAAGGTATGAGGGAGGGGCATTATGCTTTCCCGTAAAGCTAAAATATTTATAACCATAAAATTGAGTTTTGTTATTAAACATTTTTTTGGCCAATAGAAAATATGAGCAGCATTTTAATTAACTAATCTTACACCTTGATTTAAAGTTAGTTGTTTACCACATAGCAAAGTCTGTTAGTCTCAAAGCCAAGTTTATGTATACATATATTTTGGGGCAAAAATAGATACAATGGCCGAGCATTGTGCGAGATTTTGTGTCAATGGTAATTGAAATTGTGATGAATAGTCAGCGAGTGTTAATGAGTATTTTGCTGTGTACTCAACAGAGAGCGGCATTCCACAGCTCCAACAGTTCCGCGCTCAGTGAGTTTCGCTGTTATTAATCAAGAAGCTGCTGCGCTGTACCAAGAATAGCCACAACGTCTGTATGTGTGTAAGTTTGTGTTTGTGTGGTTAGCAAATGCAAAAATTGCAGCAAAAGAGCACAGACAAAGACAGTGAAGAGAGGCAGCGGCAGAGACAATGCCCGCAGCAGAGGGCCAGTGGCAGTAGCTGCGCCTGTGGCAGAGGGAAGAGAGCAGCACAACACAGTGCCGAGAGCGACAGCCGGCAGCATCCTCGTCATCAACAGGTAG
The DNA here is from genome assembly GCA_035046005.1 of Drosophila acutilabella. Lineage (NCBI taxonomy): Eukaryota > Metazoa > Arthropoda > Insecta > Diptera > Drosophilidae > Drosophila > Drosophila acutilabella. The sequence goes on along the minus strand of JAWNOK010000024.1, from coordinate 3,281,598 downwards.
TAAAATACCACGACGTGCACATCAATATCAAGACAATAGCTTCGTGCGTGACATGTTCGGCTTCAAGCTGATCACACTCACTCCGCAAGCTGCGAAAAAGAGAGCGGCTGAGAGAGAGAGAGACCGCGCGCCTGTACGAAATCGTGTACAGGCAGCTGGCGAATGAGCAGACAAAGCAAAGCAGCAAGAGAGTGAGTGAGTGAGTGTAAGCACTCAAATCATTCAGCGCTCAAAAGTTCGCTCAAGAACCAAACATGACAAAAAAAATGACTCTTGCTCAAGCAACAGATACACACCTCGGGCTCAAAGCAGTTTTTGAAATACTGGTTTTTTCTGCAGGCGGCCAAGTTCGTTACAAAGATTTGCTTTCATTTTTCCGTTAACGGCCAAACTGGCGTTGTATAGGTATGTGTGTGAATATTTGTATGTTTCTGAGTGTCAGTGCTGTGTGTGCATGTATCTGAGAGATACATTTACACTGCAGCTGCTGCTGCTGTCCTCAGGTACTCACATTCGAGCCGAGTTCTTAACTTGGCTTTACCTTTCTTTTCTCTACATTTCGCTTCGTTTGCTGCTCAGCTCGACTGTTTGTTATGTTAATCCAGCTATCTCTATCTCAGTTCCAAACCCGTGCCGGGAACGATCGAGCTCACCTGAGGGAGAGAGAGAAAGAGCCAGCGGCAGCTGCGTTGAACAGGTAGCAGAAGGTAACCTCGTATTTGATTATTCAACAGCCATTTTTTTGTAACTTCCTCTCGAGCGATCCCTTCGACGGTTCCTACCCCTGCCCCTACCACCGTCCCTGCCTCACATTTTACCTGGGCCACATTCTGTTGAAGCCTTGTCATTTTCGCCTGAATTTTTGCCGTTTTTTCTGTTTCAGTTTTTTTGTTGTATCTGCTTTTATTATCGACATTTGGTTTGAGATAGAAACGCATCTGTTCGCTTTGCTCGGAGGGGTTTTTTCAGCAATCCCGTAGAATTCAAGTAGCCGTCGATCTTTCAGATACTTGTGCTACATTCTGTACAGTTTCAAGTTCGTTTTGCTTTTTTTGAGCAATTGATTTTATTTTTTTGGGGTCTGCTTAAATTACAGGCCCTTTGGCGAGCTGAACGCCACGAAATTTATTGATACGCTCGAGAGGCAATTGAAAATCGATTTCCGGAAAATTTATGACCATCTGTTGGCCACAAAAGTCCAAGCAAGCCAAACAAATGATCGACGCTGAGAGCACTCATTACAAAGTGGAAGCGGAAGACTCGGGTATTTACAGGGTATGGCAAGTAGAGTGATTTGAGTAGTCGGAGAATGTCTGCACCTGTAAAACAATTGGAAACTGCTCCAGTTTGCTTCGCTTAAGCGTAATCCATTTGCTCGTGCTCCAATCGATTTTGTAGACACCCAGATACACACATACACACAAGAGATACAGTTGAAAAGCCGGCGACTCAACGGCCTAGTTTCCACTCGACCCGCTGATAAGATAATGGGCCTTTTCCTCCAACGCCGACGGTAGCCAATGACTGACTCTCCTCTCCCCTCCACACAACACGCCTCCAAGTGCAGCGCCCCCTTCGAATTTATATTTGTTCCATATTCGGTCTGTGTTTATTTTTTGTTTGGCGACTCAAGAACTCAAGAACCGAAAGCTTTGTATTTCCAGGGCACAATTCTGACAATCTCATCAATTATAAGACAAGAAATTTACACCAGAGAATACACATACATACATATATGCTTATAACCGATCAGTTTCCATTGACCTTTGAGCACAGATTAACGTTGCTCGGTTTTACCTACCCATCTGCAGGCTTATCAGTCAATTAAAAATAATAATTATAATAAAAAAGATTTTTCATTTAATGTTTTATGTTTTTTTGTTGTTTTCATTTCGTTTATTTGTACACAATTGTTGTGTGTGTAAATTTATTTATATAAATAAATTTTAGCTGCGTTGGCATGTAAAAAATTCGCTTAGTTTAGGACTCTACGAAAAAACGACTTATAAAAATACATATCGCATATCGCATTTATTTATTATTATTACTAATAATATATTTAATTATTAAATATTTTTACTGTTTGCGTATTTCGCATAAAACTTTGTTTTCTTTGCTCAAATTCTCTCGAATCGATAAATATGGAACACGCATAGAAATTTCATAATTACAGCTCGACTAACTAAACTCTTCGATTCGATAGTTTTGATTGATATCCAGTTTATATATGTAGTTATATATAAGATACATTTACAGCTTTAACTTACACAAATATCTTAACTTTCTTCGTTTTTTCTTTTTTTTTTGTTTTGTTTCTTTATAAATTAATTATAATTTATAGATTATATCGACTTGTCTTAAGTTTAGAATTTTTTTATTGTTATTCGGAAGTTTGAACGAGCTTATAATACCCGTTAGTTGGGTGTTTCATTCTTGTCTACTACTTAGTAAGCCTAAACATAATGCCTTTTGTAGTACTTGTACATTAAATAAACATATTATTAACTAAATTAGAATTATAAATGTTCGTTTGCTGGAAATATGCGAAAAACAAATGCCATCTGTTTCATATACTAATCAGATATATATTTATATATTTTTAGGAATTTATGTTGATTTCTTTTTGATTGATTTCGATTCTTTTTCATCTTTTGTTAAATAATTAACTTAAATGTATGCATGTATTTGTGTGTCTTCTATTCTATATGTATGTTGACGCAGAAGAATCCTCAATTCCCGATTCTTCTGCTGAAGAATGCGCTTTGTTCGCAGCTGCTTCGCTAAATTAATTGTTAAATTTCTTTACGTAAGATCAAGATCACTTTTTGCGATAACCGTTAAGCTATGTCCTCAGAAAAATACTATGCTCTATAAGAAATAGATGTTTATATATATATATTTATATATTTGCAATGTAGTCTGAAAATCCATCCGGCTAAGCCCCGGCGTTCCGGCGCCCTACACAACTAATCGTAAACGTAAAAGTCTTTTCAAGTTCTGATTTCGTTTTCATTACCGATCCCGATCATCAGATGCGCCAGCCCTGCTCGTCATCCACATTGGAGTCAGTGTCGGAGGGCTCCTCGCCGTACATGTCGGCCAGCTTGCGGAAACGTGGCCCAAAGTTGGACAGATAATCGAAATTGAGATCACCGTCATCGGTGCAGGAGGCCAGACTGGATAAACTGCCGTCGGAGTTGCCATCGCCTTCGTAAGCATAATGCCGTACATCGTCTACGGTAAAGGCGCCTGTGTCGCGATCACAGTTCTCCTTCTTGCCACCAAGGAAGTCACCGATGTCGGGTATATCATTGGGATCACGCATACCTGACTGCAGAGCATGGGGATCCTTATAGAGCTTCTCCTCGTAGAATGGCTGAGTGCGGAGCACATTGAGATCATAGTCGGTATCCCGTTCGCCGCCACCTTCGTCCTCATAGTTGATGATCGTCTCGCGTATGTCGTCAATGTCCTTCTCGTGCCAACCGTTCTTCTGTTTCTTCTGCACCACCACCGCCAGTAGGATGATCAGGAGCAGGGCAATGCAGGTGACGATCGCAATGATGAAGTTACGATCAATGCCAAGGCTAACAGCTACGGCAACTGCTCGCTGACAGCCGCTGTCAATGTTCTTAGACAGCGATGGCATCCCCAGATTGTAGGTGCGATCATTAACCGTTAGATTGCGTACGCAGCCAAAGAATCCTTGCGTATTGGGCACATGTGTCCAGTTGAGTTGTCGTCCCAGCTGTGCTAGGTCCACAGGAGCACCGCCGAGCACCAGAGGTGAATTTACGTTGAGGAACTCATTGGGGCCCTGGGGAGCTCCCAAGCTCATGCAGGTGGACAGTCGACAGTTGTCCACGGTCATCTCGATGCTGGCCTTTTGCAGTATAATGTCCAGTTGGTAGGATCGTCCCGCCTTCAGTTGAATATGCTGGTGCCTAATGCGCACCATGCCCGATCCGTAGTCCACACTTAGCACAGGGTAGCCCTTGTCCAATTCGAGCGCCAGAAAATCCGTCAACGGCAGCAGAGGATTATAGCTCAACGGTCCCAGATACATGACCAATCCCTGTTCATGCTGTGGTGCAAGCTCCATGCTGATCCTCGTGTTGTCGCATGCCGAAATGGGCTCATAGAAGGCATGACCATTGCCATAGAAGCCCACGGAAACGAGCTCGCAGTGCGGTCCAGTGAATCCCTCGATGCAGTCACAGGCATCGTTCTCTCCATACCGCCGAGTGCCTCCGTTGAGGCACGGAGCAGGAGCCGTCACCGCTTCACAGCCACATTGGGCCTGAACAAAGGCATTGACGCCGACGAAGGAGCTCGTGTTGGAGTAGATCATGTACGGCACTGTACTCTTGTGCAGCTCATTGATGCAGGAGCCCTCGCACTTGAGCCGCTCGATCAAACACTCATCGATGTTGACCATGAGCATTTGCAGATCGAGTTCATCCTCCAAACGTTGTTGATTCTGTGCCACGATCGCATTGAGTTTCTCTGGAGCATAGTATGGTGAGCCATGTGCCGAGTAGCGAACGTCCAGGGTGCGATTCTCATTCTGGAGCACGGTGAAGACATCCACATTGGCCACGGAGGTGTTGAAGAGTTGCGCCAGCGAGTGTTGCAGACGATCCTTTAGCGAAAAGTTGTCATCCGCCTGAATGTCCCGACTGACCGAAATGAATTCCTCCTTGGTGATGTTATAGAATCGAATGCTACCGCTCTTGTCCACAGCTTTTTCGGGCAGTTTGCGTATCAAAACGATCACCTCGGCCCTAACATCGTGGAAGGTGATCTGGGTGGAGTGCTCCGTCACATTGAAGACCAACTGGTATTCTCCCTCGGGGGTGCCCTCAAGCATTGTGATCATGCCCGTGCTGGGATTCAAACGGAAGTAATCGTGTGGTCTATTATCCATCCAGGTAAAGGTTTTGTCATCCAAATCCCAATCATCCAGATCATTAACATAGACACGTCCGATGTCCGTGTCCGGAGCCATACCCTTGTAGTTGTACATGAAGATACGCGAGAATCCCTCCGACATAGCATTATCGTTCTCATCTCCGATGATCAGATGTAGTATGCTAACCGAACTCTGCCTGGGTATACCCGAGTCGCTAATTCTAATGGGTATGAAGTACTCCTTCTGCTGCTCCCGATCAAACTCAACGTTGGCAAACAAATACTCTCCATCGATGCTGAATTTTACCTTTATATCAGACGATGCTTCGCTGTCGATGCCAAAGATAAATGGAGGTCCATTCTGGGGTTCATCGTAGTCGTTCGCTAGGAGTTTTACCACCTGGGCTGGATTGCGATTCTCCTGCCAAATGACTGGCATTTGATTGATCAGGAATGGAGCATTGTCGTTGATGTCTTCCAGAGTTATAATCACGGGTTTCACCGACTTGAGGGTTGTGCCCACGCCGTCTTGATCGCTAGCCGCGATCAGCACCTGCCAGCTCTTGTGTCCATTTGGAGGATCACGATCCAGTGGCTGAATGAGACGTAGACAACCGAAATTATCGATGGTGAGTAGTTTTTTGTGATCCTCTTTAACAATGGAATAAATAATGTGCTGATCTGCAGTGCGATCCTTAATATCTGGATCATAGGCCTCAATGTTCAGTATACAATCGTTGGAAATGACAGGACCCTCTTGAATGGTCTTGCTGTACTCCTCCTTGAAGACGGGCGGATTGTCGTTGACATCCTCGATCTTAACGATGACTTTGGTGAAATCCTCGTAGATGCCATCATAGGCACGTACTTTGAGCTCGTATTCCGTGATGGTTTCATAGTCGAGACGCTGATTGACCGTAATCTTTCCGGTCTTGAGACCAATTTTGAATGCATCACCCACATTTCCGCTCTCAATGCTGTAGACAATCTGCGATGCATTATCTTCATCCTCGGCCTTAACCTCAATCACCTCATAGTTGGTATTGGCATCCTCGAGAAGTTTATCAGCCAGATAAGTGGTCTGCTGGAAGTGCGGCTTGTGATCGTTTTTATCACCAATGGATATCCGGAACACCTGATAGCCGTGATTATGTTCTCCGTTGTTGAATAGACTTGAGGGAGAATTGTCTGTGGCGCTGACTTTGACATTATAAAAGTCACGTTCCTCCCGATCAAAGGTGGTTAGGGCGGTAATATTACCGGTATTCGGATCGATGGCAAATAGATCGCGATTATCGGCCAGTTCAAAGGTGACAATATTGTTGGCCGGCGTTCCGTCCATGTCGAAGGCACGCACCTGCATAACAGGTGTACCCGGTGGCTCATTCTCCAGTATCGTGCCCGATTTGACTTCCGTAAAGAACGGTATATTATCGTTGACATCCTCCACCATTATCTTGATATTATGCTCAGCGGCCAGCTCAAAGGTATTCCTCACACTCATTGTCAGCGAGTAGGCTGTGATGGATTCGTAATCAAGACTCTTGCCCAATCTAATCGTTACCTCGTTGCCAATTTGATTAAAAACAAACGTATTTTTGCCATTCGTTTGCTCGGTGCGCCCTGTGATTAATTCAAAGATAACCTCCGGCTTATCGGGCATATTGGATACCGCCTTGAGTGTGACAATCGGTTCGGAGAAGTTCATTAAATCCTCTTTCAGATAAATGGGCACATCAATGGGATCGACAAACGATGGTGGCTTTATCGATGATTCAACAACACGAATTCGCACCTCAATATGCGCTTCCTGTAGAGGATCAGGCACTATATTAAAGGCCCGCACATTGATCGTGTACATTTGGCCGGGTCTCTTGTCAATCGGACGCTGTAGATAAATGATTCCCGATTCGCGATCAATCTTAAAGTATTGGAAGTCCCGCTCCCGCAGAATCTCGTACTCAACAATGCTGTTGTTCCGATCATCAAAGTCGCTGGCACTTATCACCATGACGATCGCGTCGACCTGCGAATAAAAGATGAACGATTTCGGTTGGATGACATTCAAATATCGGGGTACTAAAACCCTAGACTTTGTTCGCTAAAATTATACACTTTCCTGTCTCACAAATCTTATGAAACACATTATTTAGAAATTAGGTAATTAAAGGGAATTAGACTACGCTTTTCACTACTGGTCAACTGCAAGCACAAATGGAAACTGATTTTAGTCTAGAAAAACCAAAGGGTTTCCCCAGTCTAATAGAATAAGTCTGTGTCTAAAATAATCAATATTTGCACTCTTTCAAGGCCCCTTTTGTGTATTTTTGTCCGACAGTTTTAAGTCATCCCACTCATTAGTTGCCCATCTCAACGAGCTTAAAGATACATTCCACTCTCTAGTTATTAATTGTACTGCTGCAGTGGAAACTCTTCATTGAAGACTTGTTTGGCAGCTTTCAAGAGCTGCTCTTGGAAGGGATCTCAAGGTTTCGAACAATGAACCCAAACTGTGACTAACTTAACTCAGAGAGTAACCTGATTTTCCAGTTCAACGCCCACGCCCACGCTTCGCACCTCTAAACTCGAGTAACTCTTTTAAATATACAACTTTCTGTTAATAAAAGATTTAGCAAATTTGAGGTAGTTTCAAGTATTTTACTATTTTGCTCTATTTTAAGTCATCTTGTTTTTATCTTATCTAAAGTTTTGTTTATTTTTGGCTTTCTGTACCTTGAGCTTATTTTAGATGAATTTGTGATGTAAATAAATATTTCTCTAAAAGTCCACTTGTTGCAACTATTTTAAATAAAAACTTTATTTTTGATATGGTATAACAACTGTTTTGAAACTTCTCCCGGAATGTTCGACTAATTTAAACTAAAAATTAAATAACAACTGTAAAACACTTTAACTAACAAACAGTTATGCGCTACATTTTTAGTACTTAACGTAGTTAAATGATTTTGTTTTACGGTTAAGGCAAAAAGGTGAGCGTCTAGTTAAGGGTCAAACGGCAGTAATCCGAGGTCCGCACATTTGACCCACGTAGCGCTCAGTTATTTTTACCTACATACAAATAATGGGTGCACTTACGTTGGTATTCTCGGACATTGACTCGTCGTAGCGAGCTTTGTTGAACACGGGCGGATTGTCGTTGATGTCCTCGATGGTCACATTGAAGGTGCAGACATCGTCAAGCGGCGGCAGACCGTTATCCGTGGCCTGAACCGTCACAAAGACGAATTTCTCGTGAATCGGCTCGTCACGATCGAAAGTATGCGCTGTCGTGATTACTCCTGATGTGGGATGAATCACAAACTTTGAACGATCCGCTGCCGATTGAACCAAACTGTAGGTAATCTCCTGTTCCGGATCGGGATCGACAGCGTGCACCGTAAACACATACGTGTTCTCGGGCTGTTCCTCCTTCACTGATGGCGCGTATCCCGCGCAGTTGATAAATGCCGGCTTCCGATTGTCGCCCAGGAAGCTACCCTCCGCCGTCATGTGAAATGGTGACGTGCTTGATCTGAAGCTGGAACCGAAACTGTTGACGGCTTGGATGGCTTCTGCGACCATGGAGAAGTGGGGGGTGGCGAGTGTGAAAACTATCGCTAATGCCCATAGCCTTGTCAGTGGGTGTAGCGGTGGGCAGGTGTAACTGTAGCTGCAACTTCTCCTCTCTTGGCTGCGACATTTTCGCTTGTGCTGCTGATGTGGCTGTTGTTGTGCTGGATTTTCGTTGTGTTTCTTGGTGTTTTTGTTATTTTTATTATGTGATTGTAACGACATTTTATTGCATTATCTTTTGTGTGCCACTGGAGGAGGGGGTATCAGGGGGTATCCACGAACTCACGTAGTTGAATTCATCATCACGGTAACAAAATCACTTTTATGAATCACCCAGTATTTCAACTAGTATTTTGTTTGGTATTTTTCTAAGGTGATCTTATGTAGGTGTGCGCTTGTATAATTGTGTATGTGTATGTGTGAGTCGACGATCGCAGGTTCTCGCTTCTCTTTTTGTTCTTTTTCTTCTTCTTCCCGCACCAAACCGTTTCAGTTTACGTTTTCTATTGAACTCAAATTCTCTCTCCCTCTCTTGCACTCTCCTTCCCTTTCTTTCCTTTGCTTCACTATTGCCGTTTGTTTGTGTTCGTGTGTTTCGTAGTTTGTTTAGACTGCATTTTCATGGCAACGGACACAAGCACACACACCAACAAACATCAACAAATTAAATCGAATCGCATTGAATCTTATCCAATAAATTGAATGCCACACACTGTGCACTGTGCACTATGTAATTAATATTATTTATACAAATGCTTTTAATTCAAGCTCTGCATTTATTCACTTTCATGTAGTTTGCACATTTAGAATAACATTCACTCATTCGATTTTGCTTTGGTATTCGTTTAGTTGTTAACTCCGTTTTGTTCGCTGCTTCGTTTGGCTTATTTCACTCGCACAAGCACAAACAGGTAAATCCAGGTAAAAAGTGGTTTCACACACACGCAAGCGCGCGTACACACAGACGTCGGCTAAGAGCGCGTTGTTAAGTCCGTGTGCACTTGTATTTGTTACCAACCGTCGACGGTTTATTCATACACACATACGTACGTATTGGCATGCGTTTGTATGTGTACGTTTGCAAGAGTAAGAGAAAAGGCACTTTTGTTGCTTTTACCGCCGTTTGCAAGTCATAAACACGGTATTATTCGTTGAATTCTTTTTCGTTTTGACAGAAAATTATATTGTAAACTAGAATTAGTTGGTATTTGTTTGTTTTAATTCACTAACAACTTGACGATCGAGTTTGAATTCAGTCGTTAAACGAGCCAAAGCAGCAATAACACGAAAGCCGCAACTGCGTCCGCACAATTCAACAGCGAGAGACCGAATGAGCGCGGCAAGCCGACAAATTGAGTAAAGTATCGAATATTGCGTTGAGTAATGTATCGAGTATCGCTCAATCATCGCAGTTTATTAAATCTTATCGAATGCGACTCTGCTATAAAACCATCAGTTGTCATGGTCACACATATTTACTTTTCGAATTTATAGCGGTTACTCATATTTTTTTCGGAGTCGACGCCATTCGAGATTTGGCTGCCGATCAATGCATTATTTTTTCACAGAAAAAATGTTTGAATGTGTTATTCTTTTAATAAAATATTATATTTGATGTATAAGAATATGTAAAAAATACCCATGCAGCTTATATGATGGGTCCCATGGATCGTCTACCGCGAGATATTCCGTTTCTTTGGGTGCTTGCATAAATAAGAGTGTCCGGGATATTATTGGGATAATGGTGGACGCGATAAAAGCGGGGAAATTAATATAAGTGGCCGCGATAATATTGGGAACTTTGAGCGATTAATCGATAAGTCTGGTTAATAATAAGTTATCGTGGTGTAATCTACGTCATCGTTCACAGTCGTCTCACTAATTTTGCTGGAAGAAGAATAAAAGACCGATTTAGCTTTTGTATTAAACATAAAAAAAACAAACAAGTATAATAAATTATTGTTTATAGTTAGAACTTTTACAAATTGTATACTCGCTTAAAACACACCGAACAACAAAAGTTGCAAAAGTATAACAACAGTAGAAAGAAAAGAAAAAACCAAACACTGCCCCAAATTCGTGAATCACCAACGAAATTATGGAACAAACACAGATTACAGATGCAGAAAAGATTCGCATTGCCTCCGACTTTATACTTCATGCTCCGCCCGGTGAATTCAACGAGGTCTTCAATGACGTCCGCGAGCTGCTGAAAAATGATGCACTGCTCAAGGATGGCGCCAGCCACGCCTTCTCGCAGTACAACAAAGACCAGTTGACTCCAGTGCGCGTCGAGGGCGGCGAACACAATGCCATCATCTCCGAACACAACGATTTGGGTGAGTAAGAGTTCATAACCCAACGCGAAAGTGGGAGAGGGGGAGGCAGCGGTGGCAATAAAAATTGACAGCTGATTACCAAATATGGGCATAAGACCCAAACACAACGGTATTACATACACGAAGTCGTTTAATAAATCTATGTGCCTTTTTTTGTCCACTGAGTCATTATACACAAAACTAAAATTAAAAAAATATTCCCCTAGGCCACAATATTAGCTACTGCCGGAATCAGATAAATTTACATTTACTGATAAGATATACCCATAATGCTTGCAGGTAATGGCCGCTTCTACGATCCTCGCACAAAACAAGCCTTTAAATACGACCACCTGAGGAAAGAGGCCTCCGACTATCAGGATCTCTCGGGCGATGCCGTTGCAGAATCGTGGCGTGCTGCGCTGGATCTGGAAACCATTGAATACACTGCCAACCACTATAGACACGGCGTAAGTAGCTACAGCTGAAACCTATTTAACTGTATATCTAATTTTAACTCCATACACCTACGATACAGGTTAGCTCCGTGTTTGGTAAATCGCAGGGGAATCAGGTGACGCTGACCATTTGCATTGAGGACCATCAGTTCCAGCCAAAGAACTACTGGAACGGCAGATGGCGTTCGCAGTGGCACGTCAGCTTCCAGACGGGCAGCGGCACAGCGGAGCTGAAGGGTGTACTTAAAGTGCAGGTCCACTATTACGAGGATGGCAATGTGCAGCTGGTGTCCTCAAAGGATTGCCGCGAGAGCGTCATTGTATCGAATGAACAGCAGTTGGCGAAGGAGGTAATTCGTCTAATCGAGGAGGCCGAGAATGAGTATCAGCTGGCCATCTCAGAGAATTATCAGACCATGTCCGATACCACGTTCAAGGCGATGCGCCGTCAGCTGCCCATAACCAGGACCAAGATCGATTGGAGCAAAATCGTATCATATAGCATTGGCAAAGAACTGAAGACGCAATAAGAACAGGAGCAGCAAGCGGAAGCCAATGACGATGGAGCGCCAGCAGCATCCACAAAGCTGGCGCAGTCGCATATTAAAAGTAAAAGACCCAACAGTCTTCCACTTGCAGTGGCAAAGCGAGAAAGAGAACGAGATCGAGATGGATTTGGAGTAGGATTACGAGTAGGAGAACGAGAGCGAGAGAAGTGAGGCGGAAGTCGCAGCAAGAATCAATACACTATATACGAACGTTAAATGTTGGCGCTTATGTAATAACTGTCTTTTATTTGGCTTATCCCTTTATATACAACACATACATAAAAGCTTATATATTATATATATGTATACACACACAAACATACATCTCTTATCTGTTAACTTATATGAACTAAATCCGACTCGGATATTAGATACTTGTCGTCCAACCGCATTCTAGCAATCTAGCCACCAACTACAGCTCCAGTTACATTTATAGAACCAGAAGCAGTACCAGAATCAGAGTCAGAGTCACAATTGCCACCAACAGTCGCCTTTATCGTTTAACTAAAAGCACTAAGCGCGTGTTTATCTTATTATTATTATTATCATTATTATTAATAATAGTATTGCATGCACTTTCTATAATGTATTATAAATTTAGATGAGCATGACTCTCGTTAAGTGACGGCACCTTGCAAAACAGTAACAGCAACAGTATAACAACAAAAACAATAACGATAAATACAATTTATAAAAACGTTTTTATTAAAAACAAACAATAATTTAATTCAACTAATAATAAAACTAACATTAATAAAAAGCAACTATACAATTGCAAGCAAATCTACAAAATATTATAATATAAATAACAATTGGCGCCTTTGAAGTATTAACAAGCGCTTTATAAACAAAAAATGGAGAAATTAATACGTTTTTTGTTTAGCAAACAAAAGACTTTGGTTTTTTTTAAAGAAATTTTGTACACTATAATGTAATTAAGCATTACAAGTTAAAAGATGCGTATTTAGTCAAATTTGATGAAAATAAATGAATTAAATCACTCTCATTTTCCCCCCTTCTCGTTTTGTTCACCGCATGCGTCCTCCTTCGGCTGTCTGGATGTAAGGCGTGGGCTCCTCCGCCTCGTGTAGAGGCTGCGGTTTATTATAGTTTCGTGGAGCGTAATATGATTCTTTTTCTTCATCAGACTCCTGCGCGTTGTCAGCCATTTGTTGCTTTTGCTGCTGTTCAAGGTATGCTCTCTCCTGCTCCATATACCTTTGGGTTTCTTCTTGCTGCTGCTGTGGCAATGGTAGAGTCTCGACGAAGTCGTGCTCCGTTGGCTTTTTAAGCAGAAAACGTTTGTTGGGATGCTGTTTAGCTTCCAGCTCCAATCGATCGATGAGCCAGCCCTTGTCCAAATAATTAGTGGCCCAAAAGTAGAGTGTGCCCTTGTCTTTGGGGCCACGCACTGTAACCTCCAGTTGAGCTTTGGTGGCATCACAAGTGTTCCGTTCGTTGGATATGTCAATTCCAGATTCCCTTATAGGTTCACCAAGCAATCCGACGGCTCCTACAAGTGGTTTAAGTCACTGTTATTGTTTTTGTATTAACTTTTATGCATACCTTTGTGTTGTCGCAGTGTCTGCATGGCCAGTTTGTAGTACACCGAGGAACGAACGCGGTCCTCGAGCTTCCAACGGAAGTACATGGCCGCGGAGATGGAGATAACTGCGCCATATACGCATATTTTGCCCAGCGTTCGGTTGGAGGGAAAGCGTAGTTTTAATGATGGCATGTTTACAAGTTCATGGGCTCAACAAACTTGTGTAATTAATAAATGCATACAAGTATGTTATCGAAAATTCGCCGGTACAGGGACGATTTCGATAGGTTTTTACATGTGTGCCCGTTCGCTCATTTGCATGCCCGTATTATACAACGAGAGTGGATTGTGGACCGCGTTCGTTTTGTAAATAAAATGCAAGAATTTTAAAAATAATACAAAACTCTGATTTAATACCCAAATATACGTTTGCTCAATATGAATAATCTGAATCAAGTTATCAGCCTGCTGAGGCAACGCTTGTCAGCAGTAGCAGCAACACCAACAATAACACAAGCCATTCGCAGCTATGCTGCAAAGCCAGCAGCTGCCGCAGCAGGTGAGTTCCAGAGCTCAAATTGAATGGAAAGGTGTTTAAATTGTTACCCTCCCACAATAAAGGTGGCAAAAAGAAGAAGCTTGGCAAGCTGGGGCCTATTATGGAGAAGAAAATTATTCCCGTTGAGACAGATGCCAACAAGTTGGTGAACTATGTGTGTGGCAGCAACTACATGAAAACTGGTGAGGATGTCAAGGTGAGTGTGGACTGCGTGCTATTAAAAACTTCAAAAACGTGCTAACATCTTTTTGTTTGTAGATTAAGCCAGACTCAGAGTACCCGGAGTGGCTGTGGACACTGAACACCGAACGAATCATACCTCTGGAAGAACTTGATCCCAATACTAAACAATATTGGCGCCGCTTGCGGAAGATGGCGCTGCGGCGAAACAATCAGCTGTCCATGCTGAAAAAGTTCTAAGTGAGGCATTTTTTGTGAGTGTGCAGACTGGTCACACTTACAGCTTGCCCTTCAACTGTGCAACTGAACGTTCAGCGTTGTTTGAATAAATTGTATGACAGAGTCTTAGTTTTTACTTGCATCGTTCGTTTTATTTACTAAGCTGTTAACGACAGAATAAACACATTAATTATTTTATTGATACGTTATATGTATGTACATATTTTATCTTACAGTGTCTTGCACTTAACGATTATCTTAATGTTTTCGCTCGCTGCGCAAATATATAAAACGCGGAAAAGAAAAATATTAAATCAGAAACAAATTAGACATTACAGTTGTAAAATGTGGTGTAACTTGTTGCTATTAATTGTTTTGCTGCTCATTGCCGATGCAGCGGAAATAGGTTCTAGAAGTGAGTAGTAGCTAATTTATTAATTACATATATTTTTTTAATTTTAATCCTTGCCAGAGCACGTATTATGTTATCATGGAACATGGTCTGTCTATAGACCAGATAAAGGACGCTTTGGCGTCGAAAACATTGATCCGTTCCTATGCACCCATCTGGCGTATGCCTTCGTGGGCATCAAGGAGAGCGGCGAGTTGCGTATTATCGATCCCTATCTGGATCTGGAGGAGAATGGAGGACTGGGTAACATTAAGAAATTCAATGCTCTTAAATTAAAGAATCCCACGCTTAAAACTTTGGTCGCCATTGGTGGCTGGAACGAGGGCTCCAAGCGCTTCTCCATCGTAGCTAGTGATCCCGAGAAACGTTCAGTTTTTGTTGAGCAGAGTATTCAGTTTATACAGCGCCATGGATTCGATGGCTTGGATCTAGACTGGGAGTATCCAGCTCAACGGCACAGTCTCCAGAATATCAACGACCGCGAGAACTATATTAGTCTCCTTAGGGAGCTCAAAGAAGGCTTTGATCCGTTCGGATATCTACTCACTGCTGCCGTAGGATCCGCAGAGTTCTCTGCAGCGCAATCCTACGATATTCCCGCCATAATTCCGTATCTGGATCTAATAAATGTCATGGCCTATGATCTGCATGGTCCTTGGGATACAACGGTGGGTATAAATGCTCCACTGCATGCGGGTCCACTTGATAAGACCAAGAAGGAGCTTCAACTCAACGTGGAAGCAGTGGTCAAGTATTGGCTAGGAGCCGGGGCTCCACCAGAAAAGCTGGTACTCGGCGTACCCTTCTACGGCCGCACCTTTACGTTGGCAAAATCAAGCGATCATCAGCTTGGAGCAGTTCACATTGGCAGGGGTTTGGCGGGACCTTACTCTCGGGAGCCCGGGGTTTTAGGCTACAACGAGTTGT
Organism: Drosophila acutilabella; assembly: GCA_035046005.1. Lineage (NCBI taxonomy): Eukaryota > Metazoa > Arthropoda > Insecta > Diptera > Drosophilidae > Drosophila > Drosophila acutilabella. The sequence goes on along the minus strand of JAWNOK010000024.1, from coordinate 3,265,947 downwards.
GTGAGCTTCTGCAAAAGGAACACTGGACGCAGGAATGGGAGCAGGATCAGCAGGTGCCCTACGCCTACAAGGATCGGCAGTGGGTTGGGTACGAAAACGAAACCAGTTTGACCATAAAGGCGCAATACACAATGTCCAATAACTTGGCGGGAATAATGATCTGGTCGCTAGAATCGGATGATTTTCAAGGCAGTTGTGGAGGCAGCACTAACCCATTGCTGAGAGCCGTCAACCGTGTGCTGTTTGGGCAAGACACACCCACAGGACTGACAGCGGAGGTGCAGTCAAGTGCACACGAGGGACCCGTGGAGTTTAAGTGTACTGTGGATATGGGATTCGTGCGGGATGAGCACGACTGTGGCAAATACTATATGTGTACCCAGGGAGCTACCAATACTTTTCAGTGCCCTGAAAATTTACAATTCGACTTGGATACTAATAGCTGTAATTTCGCACACCTAGTAAATTGTCAAGATGATTTAATTTGACAATACTACCAAATGTTTATTGAGGTTTATGGGATGAACTTTCAAAGGTTACGACTAATAAACAATTTTCAAATTAAGTGGCATCTTATTGAAGCTATAACCCCTTTGCCCCGGACGCCAAGTGACATAGTCCTGTTTACATTCAACCAGATCCTTGGGCTTACACTCCCCGCTCTTCTCCTCGAAGTAGTAACCCTCGATGCACTCGTACTCGATACGTTTGCCATCCCGGCACTCGTGGTACTGTCGACACTCCCACATGTTGCGGAAGAGTCCGTCCTTAGGACAGATGCCGCTGCCCTCAGTTGTTGGCTTGACAGTGGTCAGCTTGTCTAGATCACCGATCATCGAGACGACCACACGTGTGAGTGCATAACTCTCCCCACAGTTGCCATAGAAGTCATCCGCATCTATGGAGAACACTTGCACTCCGTTCAGTTGCTGTTCCTTCACCAGATGCAGCTTGGCACTAATGCTGCGTCCATCCTCGTAGCTAACCCATTGATCACCCAGGTAAGCATAGGGCACCTGGGCAATCTTGTCGTATTGCTTATGCCAGGAAGGAGTTTGTACGCACAGCTCGCCGTAGGTCATGTAACCCGGACGCAGTGAGCCCCGTTGCTGGCGACCAGGTCCACTGCTGGACGAACCGACTGCCGTGTTTGCCGAGTCTAGGGTATAGGATTGCGCAAAAAGTGGCAAACCCAGCAGCAGCTTCGATGGTGCCTTGCTCTGCTCCACCCAGTGCTGCACACAGCTCTCCACGCTGCGAGTCTTATCCCCGGAGAGTGGAGCATTGTAGCGTAGGTGTCGCTTGTAAGGATCCTGTTCGTCATGCACAAGTAAGGTAATGAAATCCGGATACTTGGTTATCTGGGGAATGTCGTAGACAGCTAAAGTGGACTCGTCCAGGCGAGCAGACACTACTAGCATTAACAGGAACTTGTGCTCTTGTAGACTAAGGACGAAAGATGAATTGATTTTCATTTAAACGTATTTTGATTGTTTAGATCACTTCTTACATGATCTTTAGTTCGTGTAGGAATGTCAAGAAATTTTTGCGATCCTCTGGCTGACTATCACGATGTGCCGGGAATGTCCACTTGATTTGTACTCCCTGAATGTCATACTTGTACAACAGATTGATCAGTGAGGTATAGAATTGATCGCGTTTCCTAACGTCCGACAACATTTTAGAGATCAATTTGGAATCATCGCGCCAGCTGCCGATCGATATGATCGTTTTATCCTGTATGTTGCGTAATCGACGTACTATAGCAATGTTTTCTGCAAGGGATTTAGGTAAGATCTGGTAAGAAAAGTAACAGTCGAGTGAGACGACTGTAAAAGACCCCGTTTGTAATATGGAAGCTACATGATGTAGTTGTCCGATAGGAATACTGCGTGAGGATAGGTATAATGGTTACCATAACGTAAAACGGGGACGTGGCAATAATCAAAAATAAACTTAATCTAATAGATAAACAGACGGACTTTCATTCAAAATTTGGTGCCTCTAGCTCTTATAGTCTCTGAGATCTAGTTGTTTATACGGACAGACGGATGTTGTTTAAAAATAAATTCTAGCTCAAACTGATCAGAATTTACCATAATTTGCATCCTCCTGCGGATGATTAAAGCGTAGTTCACCCGAACCCTTTGGATCTAGACCCAGCGAAGAACCGTATATCAAATGAGTGCACAGTTTCGTATTTAAGTTCCAGGTCTGGAAATTACTGCGATGCTTACGAGCTAAAGACTGACCATCCCAGTAGCAGAATATATTATCTTGGAAGTTAAGAAGACTTTTCAGTAGTTTATGTAAATTTAAGCCAAGTTTTTACTTACAGTCGGTTTTGGCAGCCTGAGCACAGCACAAACTGAATCCTAAGAGCAAAATAAGCGTTAATGTTCTCATTTTAATTAGCTAACCGAAATTAAAGAAATATTTTGAAAAATTCAACAATTAATTTAAAAAATTCTAAGTGTGTGTTAATTTTCAATTAGTTTTGTTGTGATTTGCGTGTAAATTAAATTTGCGTTTCTGTTTGTGAACTAAAAATCGAAGATAGCTCAATTTAACTCCAAACCCTTTTGTTTTTTATAAATTTTAAAGTCAATAGAGTCCCATGTATGTGTGTAAATTTGTACTGCTCGGAGTGGTACATTTTATGTGAGCAATCAAAATTTTAATGGCTTATTAAATGTGGCCATAAAGTGCTGCAAGTACAAAACGCCAAAACAACAAATAAATAAAAGAAAAAACAGAAGAAAACCCATATCAATTTTATGGAAAAGCCACTTGGGAGAAAAGTATGTCTGTTGTTTTCAACCAGTCGAAAAGTCTGTTAACTTGGCCAAGACGCTGTCGCATCCGGCACGCTAATGTGCAAACATCGAAGCAAATTTAACGATTATTACCGATTTATAACGACTACACAAATTTATCGGTTTCACACAAAAATATATAAATAAAACTTTACATTTTTAATAATTTACACATATGAGTAATTTTGATATACAAACCATTTAAGACTACTTTGAACTGAGTAACATAGTCTGACTAAATTTAGATATATTAAAATATATATTTAATCACGAAATGTCCGATCAGCACTGGAAATCGGATATACACACCTATCCCATAGAGCGAATTTGTTTCAAGCTCAAGAGCGATTTGGAGAGCGTAAGTTGTGTGCGCTTTTGTCACTAGCGTGAACTTGTATCAAACTTTGATTACCTTTAGGGACTCACCACGCCCACTGTGCGCAGCCGTTTGGCTGTCAATGGTAAAAATGCCTTCAGCTTTCCGGAAAAACCCGAGTCCAATCTACGCAAATATGGAAAAAACTGTTTTCGTGCCTTTGGAATGGCCACGTTTTTGAGCGCCATATCGTGTCTGTTCCTGTACAATCTGGATGTTAGTGACATAAATGAGCACTCAACCGATTCCGAGTATTTAATTTCTGGCCTTGCTTTAATGGTGGCATTCCTGGTCTCTGGTTACTTGCGTTATCTGCAGGAGAACAAAGATTACAAAGTGGTTGGTGCCTTCAAGAATCTCATGCCCAAGTACTGCACAGTGCTCCGAGACGGTCACAAGCAGATCATAAGATCGGAGAATGTGGTACTGGGTGACATACTGATGATCACCTATGGCGAGCGTCTGGCCGCCGATGTGCGCATCTTTTCGTCTCACGATTTGGTGCTGGACAATGTGGCATTAACTGGGATCTCAGTGCCAGTGGTGATCAGTCTGGAGGTCAGTCATATGGACAAGTGGATGGCACGCAATGTGGGGTTTGCCTGCAGTCATGTGGTCAAGGGGCGTGGCATGGGCATTGTCATTGCCTGTGGCAACGATTCGGAGGTTGGCATCATGGCACATCTGAGCACTGCTGCACGTCCCACGAGCAGAGCCCGTAGACACATGCAACAGGTATGAGGTAATGACTAGGAATTACTAGGGATAAACCCGATTCACCCTCAGGTTACCTACTACACCTGCGTTGTGTGCACCGTCATGATGATTGGCTTCTTTATAATAGTTTCGATGCGCAATGAACTGGAGAAGATGTGGATTGAGTTCAATGTTTGCATAGCCGTAGCTCTGGTGCCATTAAATTTGCCGGCACTGATCTACTTCGGTCTCTGGCACACCAAGAGGAGGCTACTCGAAATGGGCTGCTATGTGCGCAACATGGAAGCAGCCCTGACGCTGGGCAAGACCACAGTGATTTGCAGTGCTCTCATGGGCACCATGACCATGAAGGAATGGCGTGTTTCCGAGCTCTATGTGGACGGAAAGCTTACCAAGGCAGAGGATTTGCTTGTCAGTGATTTGAGTCCGTCTTTCTTAAAGCTCATTGAGGTCTCCATCCTCTGCAACGATGCCAGTGTGAATCCTGGTCAGCGTGGTGTGCCTAGAATGTTGAAGACCCTTTACGGCTCTAGTTTCGACAAGGCTGTCTATAAGTTTGCCATGCACGTAATTACCGATATTGACCATGTACGTCATCATCATGAACTCTTGACCTACAAGACCTACAACATCGTGGATCAGATACATGTAACCGTACACAAGCAAGTCGATGCGGAGGGGAATTTTGAGTGCATACTACTCATGAGGGGACATCCAAGTGTAGTGCTTGATCTGTGCACTACTCAATATGAGAACAATGAGATTGTGCCCTTTGAGCGTAGCCAGAAGCAGGCCATTGCCAACGAGGCCGCCAAGTTGGTCTCATCTGGCAGATATGCCTACGTCTTTGCCCACAAGACACTTAGCCAGGAGGAGTATCAGCTGATTTCTGAAATCACCATCGATTTCAATGTGAACAACAGGGAATCGTTCACCAGACACATGTCAGAGTTTGCCCATTCCATGCACTTTCTGGGTTTCATTGCCATCTATGATCCTCCGCTGAACGATGTCAATGAAGCTGTGGAAAAATGTCGTTCGGCGGGCATAAAACTCGTGCTTTTCACCCGAACCGATGTGGATTTCTCTCGTGCGATTGCCAAGACGGTGGGCATAATTGGACCACACCATGAGACCATTGAGGACATTGCCCAGCGCCTCAACATACCCCTGTCGGAGGTCAAGCGAAGCATGATAACAGCGGCTGTTATCAACATGCAGAATTGGTATAAGAAACTACACCACCAACGCTGGGATACCAAGCAATTGCTGCTCGCTCATCCGGATTTGGTGTTTGCCGAAACCGCTGTGGAGCAGCGACACATGATTGTCGAGGTGTGTCAGGAGCTGGGTGCTGTGGTCACCGTTATTGGCAGCTCTGTACACGATACGTCGTCTATAAGACGCGCCAATGTTGGAGTCGCTGAAGGTGCCTCCTCAGAGGCAAGTCAATCATGTGCGGATATTATACTGGTGGGCAGCAATTTTGTCACACTTGTGGACGCCATAAAGGAGAGCCGTCTGCTCTACGAGAACATGAAGAAAGCTCTGGTCTTTTCACTGGCTCCAAACATGGCCATTCTGCTGATTCACTTGTCTTTTCTGGGGCTCAAGATTCCGTTTCGTTTGTTTCTGGTTGTCTCTCTGATCCTAGACATTTTTGTCTGCATGGTAGCCCAGATTCAATCTTTTATAAAGATATTTGTTGGTTATAATTTATATATTTCTACAGGTCCCTGCTTTATCCATATTCTACGAACCCGCTGAGGAGGATCTCATGAAACAAAAGCCCAAAATCCACGATGATTATATGCTCAACAAACGGTAAGTTATATTTTTAAATAGACCTCGTGCTCTAGAAGAGTACTTGGTTCTATTTGGTTTGTGAGACCTTGATCTCAGAGACTATAAGAGCTAGTGTAACTAAATTTTGAATGAAAGTTCGTCAAAGCGACAGGCAGATCAAATTTTTTTCTAACTTAAGTCACGACCCATACCGCAACCACAAACTTGGATACAACTAGGGCTATTGTGAACAAGTTCACATATAATATACCCATTAACAAGTTAGATCCTCATAGGGCAACTAAAGCCTATATCTTCTATTGGACAAATCGGTTGGAAATAGAAAATTTGTAAAAACACATGTAGTCTTAGTTGTGTATCGTAATTTTGACTATCATTATCAAGTTTGTTGTGGATCAGACAACTATATCTTATAACTCACAGTCGGCTCACTCGACTGGTGTCTTGCCTAACAGTTTAATCTTTTTTCAGTTTAATTTTCATGGCTTTTTTGCAAGTGGGCATCATCGAGGCCAGCGTCGTTTTTATTACCTATTTCGTGTACATGGCCTACAATGGATTTCTGCCGAGAACTTTAATAGGCTTAGGCCCACAATGGTACGATGCCTACAACAACGATGTCGTCGATTCATATGGCCAGGAATGGGTAAATTAAACTATTTTCTTTTCTAATAGTTACAAACATGTCAAAAATTTATTTACAGTCTAAATACGCTCGGGAGCAGTTGGAGTATCGGATCTCAGCGGTTACACTCTTGACGCTGATTATCATGCAGAGCGCCAATCTGTTGCTGGTTAAGACGGGACGTGCTGAATTGATAACTCATGGTTTTAAGAACGTTCGTTTGACTATCGCCTTTTTTTATATGATTTTTCTGGTCGTGCTTTTGTGTGTCATAGACTTTCCTGATTTCTTGCGTATCGATCGTGTTTTGTGAGTACTGTAGAGTTCTCTGGGATTATAAGTTGTATAACTGTCTGACTGTAGCTGCCCCTCCTTGTTCCTGTACATATTGCCATCTCTGGTACTGCTGATTGTTTGGGAAACTGCGCGACGGTACTTACTGAGACGCTTTCCGAGCAGCTGGCTGGAAAAGGAGACTTACTACGGCTAAAGGTTTACCAAAATGCCGCGCAGAAAAGTAGACTACGTTTTATTTTTTAAAATATTGCATTTATTTTTGGAATAGCTCGAAGCTGTGGTGGTGTAGCTGCAATTTCTCACATCAATATTGTGTTTAATTCTTTTGGTTAATTAATTATGTATTTAATTCAAATAGCATATTCATATTTGAGTTGTTTTTCTAGTACATGCAAGTGTTTATGTAGGTACGAGTAATCATTTTTTTTTGGTTTTTGTATTTTTTGTTTAGGACTTTACACGGTTCATTGCTTTCAAGAGCAACGTCAACATCAATATTAATATCAATATTCGGTATTATTTTTATTGTAGTTTGTAAATATGCCTTTTGATTAAACTGTTGAACATTAATGCATATACTATTTATGTTTTTGGTTTTGTATTTTAAGTGGTATTGCGATTATATTTAACTATGAATGCGTTGCGTGCACATTGAGATTTATTTATCCATTTCTTGTGTTAGTGTTTTGTCATTAATAATATTTATTTTCCTTTAATTGTATATCGAGTATTTAAATCTGTTAATCAATTTCATGTAAATTTGCCAAACACTTAGATTTAATTCATTTCACATTGTGCAAAATAGATAACATCTTTTCCAATTACTTTTTTCATCATTTGCTTGAGCTCAATTATTACTAATTATCATCATCAGGAATTACAATTAAGCATTACAATTAAAAAAAACTTTTAATTTTCAATCGTATCTTATTTTTGTTGGAAAATTAAAGAGATTTCGAAAGAGAAGGATTGGCGAAAAGATCTGGAATTGGTCTAAAAACTTTATCTTCGATGTTTTGAAACATTTCTTTGCGTTCAAACTGAAACCGAATAATTGATCCTATAGCACTAACATTAATATTATTAATAAGATTTGGATTCAATATGAAACAAGCAGAAGGCGGTGGGATCGCGTGATCAATCAAGTCCAGGATTCGATACCGTTTGGTATCGTTTCGATTTATGCAAAATAAGCACTGGGAATATTCTGGATTTTGTTTTGAATATTTTCTTAAGGTCTTTGGTTTGGCTTTTCATGTACTTGTACTGATCTCAATCATTTACTGTCTTTTAAAGTATTCCAAAAATTATTATCAATTTGTATGTGTTAGTTAGTGTTTAGATCTCTACACATGTTTATGTGTGTGTGTGTGTGTGTGTATTAAGTATATAGATTTAAGTATATATATATCTGTTGTGTGTATATGTATAGTATGTATATATGGTATATTTATTTAAAGTAATTTTTTTAAAGTAATTGCGTTTACATTGTAAATCTATTGAAGTTTTTTCGTTAATTTGACACTAATTTAGATTTGCATTTTTCTAGTTATATTTTTGTTATTTTATAAATTAGTTTTCATTTGTTTATCATTAGTTAATAAGTTGTTTTCAAATATATTCATTTTTTTTGTGGAAATAAAACATCGCATTAAAAATACTTGCTTCTTTTATTTATACTTCGCTTAAAACAAATCGTGTGTAGACAGTAGGCTCTCTGGTATTGGTATTGGTATTACCTCTGAAGCTCCTTCTAAGACGTGTACGGTGTGTGCCCGATATTAATCGGAACAACTCGTGAAAGTAGCGTTTTCGTGTCTGGTTAACCTTAACTTATTTGTGTCTTTAGAAGAAGGAGGCGGGGCAAATTGTAGGCGGTCAGGTTGGACCATCAGTGCTGCGCAGCGTATAGAAGTCGTAGGGTTAGACGCCTTGGGCGAGACTCTCCTTGGGCAGCGCTATGATCGACTGATCCATACCCTGGTGCGGAATGATAAAGGGTGAAGCCAGCATCTGCAGTGGCCTATACAAGATCAAATATTCAAAAACAAAATGTCCATACTATACAAATGATCAAAACAATTCCATATGTGTGTCTAATTACTCGGCAAAACTGGTGGCCGCAACGACGGGCTGACGAACCGTGTGCAGAGCCTGCGAATTCTTGGCACGCGCCAGCAAACTCATCACGGTGCGCTTAGTGGGATTCATGCCAGACCGCGGAACGCCTAGCAGCGGGCGCTTACGTCCAAGGCCGCCACCTGTGGTTGGAAAGCCGAGTGAGTTAACCCGTTAGTAAACTGCCACGCCCAACTACTGTCTCTCACCTATATTGATGGCCTTCATGTTACGCAACGCGGGATGCAGCAGTGCTCCAGGTGGATCGAGCAGCGTCAATGTCGATGTGTTTGCATCCCCTTCGCTGGCCAATTGCAGCGCTGTGGTGCTGCTCTGCGTAGCCGACAGTCCCGACATTCCACCGCCCAGTCCCACGCCCACACCCACACCCTGGGCTGGCTTTAATAGTCCACCTATGCCAGCGGCTGTCAACTGATGCTGCAATGCCACCGCCATTGCTGTGGTGTGAACTGAAACGGAAGCGACAGTTGAGATAACGGATACGTAAGTACCCTGTAAACAGTTGCGCCGGATGTATGTTTACTGATGAGTATGGAAATACCCTGTAAACATTAGTAGAGAGAGGTCTGCCTACTATGGAGTACAACATAACCTAAGTAACCGGTAAGTAGTGTTTATTATTTACAGGTTATACAATTCACATTAATTAATCAAGGTTTAAGCCAGCTTTAGTGGCTCAAAGCGTTCACTCAGTTATGTTTTACTTGTCACACGCCTTGGGTTACATAACGGTTAGAGATCTACCCTGTAAGTAGTAGAGCAGGCGGCTCTTCCTACTGCAGCATAAAATATGTAATGAATTCCACTTGAATCACAAAACAGGTTATACAAGTTAGTCCTACTCTCTGTCACGTGCTTACGTGGCTCGCACAGTTACTTCTTAAGGAACCCTTTAGGGTATTCCCGACTTACTTAATCAGTTATATCTCAAAGTGCACAATGCAATCAATTAGTGCGAATTAAAACGAAAACTTTTACTGCGACAACGTGTCCGTCTGCTTATCCATGTCCTTGTTCCCTTCGATTCCCGTAACCCCATTCGTAAACCCATTTATGTGCTAATTAGGTTAATTAATTTTGCTAAAGAGATGTGCGCATAATACTCACGTGCAGCTGCTGTTGCTGTTGTTGTCTGTCCAGTGAGATGGTCACCGCAGGCGGCAGCCGCAGCCGCCGCAGCTGCACTTGCTCCGCCGTGTGTTTGGAGCAACTGATGGAAATGCGCTGGTTGATGATGATGATGGTGATGCTGCTGTTGTTGCTGCTGCTGTTGTTGTTGCTGTTGGAGCTGTGTTTCGCCACCGCTGCTGCTGCAGGATTGACTGCAATCCAGTTTGTCCGGCGATAGGCAATCCATACCGCTTGTATCGTTGTCGGATTTGTCGTCATTCGAAGTGTCCATGTCGGCTAAGCCGCCGCCGAGGCCGCGGTTTGTGTTCGTCGGACTCTGTGAGTCGTCGAGGTGACTGAGACTGGGTGTGGATGTCATTGCCTGCATTTCCCACATCTGCTCCTGTCGTATGTCATCGTGGTAATCCTGTCAGATAGTATAGACAGCACATTATATGAGATTCACTGCAGTATTCAAAAAACGAAATGCGTTGCCACAGCGCTGCAGGTGCCACAACTCAGTCACACTGCATTCTGTCTCGTCGAGCAATTAAATTTATTTCTGGCGTTCGTAGTACGCGTAATAAATGCGAATTTTATTGGATGTCAATTAAAAGTTTGCGAGGCCATTTCTCTGACTCCCACACCCACACCCACAACCACACCCACACACCCATCAACGCACATTTAACCCAACGAAACAGCCCAGTCGCACATGGTTTGCCACTACAGTCAGCTGGAGTTTCAGCGCTAAACAGACAGCTGCAGAGTTTGCCAAGTCCCACTGGGTCGTCTTCTCCCGCTGTGACTTTGTCACTTTGCCTCACACTCCCCCCACCCAGCTATCACTCTATCTCTGTGTGCGTGCGCGTTGAAGCACAGCAGTCTGCGAATATGTGTGGGTATGTGCATATGTGTGTGAGTATGTTTGTGTCTGTGCTCTTAAGTGTGTGGGTATTTAATGCAATTATGGAGTATCAGCAGAACCAAGGGATACACATTCAAACATTTTAGCTCTACATCTGCTGCTGGGAGTAATACTTTTCATTAGGCGCATTAACCAAGTCACGAATCTAGTTCAACAGTTATAGAAGCGTATGTTAACTATTTCCCAGTTGAATTAGTAATCTGTCTAGAAATTTCATTCGATTCTGCACTCAACTGTAACTTCTTCAATTTGCCTTCGTTGAAAATCAGAAGAGCTCACATTTTTATGACATTCGTCCACATGAAAACACACATAAATAAATCGCGCAGGCAGCTGCCATAAACAATTCTTTGGCTTACAAGGATTGGCCATCATGCACACCTATTCAAACAGACACACCCTCACTTTCCCTCATACACAGTCACTCACAAATGTAGCTAAATTGAAACGGTTTATGTTTCTACTCACATACCGAGTATAAAATTGAAATAATTTCTATGCAAATTTTGTGTGTGTAATCAGATCAGAAAACTGTGGGGTGGCCTCGAAAGTGAATTTATGTTCTTGACAGTTGCGTGTCTCAGTCGCAGTCTGTAGGCTCTAACAATATCCTACATCATATGCTTGAGCTTGAGCCACCGTGCCAACCACTGAAACCACATGTTTCTAAATAGTCGCAAAGTTATGAGATTTTTCGTGGTGTGGTAGATTCAATTCCCATTTATGCATACATTAAAAGCCGACAGCAAAATTAAGTTATAATCGTGGAAAAAGCACAACCTACAAGTTGTGACATCTATCTAAGAACACATAACTCAATTACAAGTTTTGTATTAAATTGTGTTAAGTTTTAACTGCTGAAATACTGCTTTTCGTGTGTTGGCAACGCCTTTTCGAAAGTTGGCAAAGCGAGTCGCGGGCGTTGCCATCTGTTGATATGCGTAAGTTGGCAGCGCAGGAATCAAAGCTTTAAGATCAATGTGTGTAAGAAAAAGTAAAGGCTGGTAACGCCATCTATTAATATGCGCAAGTTGGCAGTTCGGGATAAATGCAATTTGCAATAAGATCAATATATTTAAGAAAAAGAGAATTGAGAGTTTGGGGGGAGTTTTCAAGTTGTTGTGTGAGATAAATAAATGTATAATAAATACATGGTATCGTGTAACATGAGAGACTGAGTGATGGAAAGCCCAAGAACAGCAATTGAGCAACGAGCAGAAAAATAAATGCTGGACGTGAGGACGAGTAAAAAGGACAGAAAGGAACAGCCAAAAGAGAAGTAAGAAGTAAGAGGAGCAAAGCAAGTGACGCTGATGGACACCACTTGCACTTGGATGAAGAAGAGGTAAATACTGAAAAGTTGAAAAGGGGGTGTGGCAAATGTAATTACAGCACAATGCAATTTCGTTGGCGACGCGTGGTGGCATGCCATGCCTGCAAATTGATGCAGAATGCTTCGTTGTAAAGGCAACGGCAGTCGCACGGAAGCCGAAGTCGATAACGAGTGCAACCTTGGAGTTTTGCAGGCAGTAGGAAAGTGTCTTCGTTTTGGTGTTGGACACAGCTGTCGACGTACCGTTAAGTTTTGTGCGCCGACAACTTTAAGATGATGTTTTGTGTAAAACTTTAAACATTTATTTTTTTGTGTTGGAAGGACCGACGAAAGGGTCGGAAATACCAACAAAGCCAATTGGGTTGGTTGGCTTGTTTGGGTTTGGGGATGAAGGGGTTCGCTGGTTGCGAGCACTTACCGGAACCAGAAACCGACGAACTTCCGCTAGGGCATAGGCAATACGGGCGTGTGCTTCGGCGGGGGCCGCAAAGGTTGAAATCTCCACGTGCAGGTCCTCAAAGAGATGGGAGTAACGGCTGTCACCACTGGCTCGCAGCTCCTCCTCCTTCCGGCGGTCGCGCATCGAGCCACGTCCCAGCACGGCCATTTTGCACATTGTGTCCTCCTGGAGACGCTTCATTGAATTGCCCTTTGGGCCCAGCAGCTTTCCAACAAAATTGAACTGCATACAAAAAAGTACCCGTATTATTTCAGTATAATACAGTTATTTACTCTACTCACTTTTGGGTGATCCCGCACCGGTACCGCCACTTTAACGGACACCTTAACGGGTTTATCTCGCGTTATGTCCAGCATTTTGAGTTTCTCTGTAATTAAAGAAGATAACAACATTAATATGCTAATAATACAGGGTATTAAGAAGCCAAGTTAAGAGAAAAGAGCCAAAATGCTTAATGGAGTTATTGCGAAAGAAGATAAAGTTGAATATTCAAATTACGCAACTGTCAGAATGTCATAAATATTGTAAAATTTCAGCTTATTTGGCAATGAGTGACATTTGAAAATAAGCGCATTTAACTGATTGAACTGTCTTTTCACTCCTGAAAACTGTCATTTTGACAACGATATTTCGATTAACTTTGCATACAAAATTGTTGTAAACTATCAACCCAACTACAGCTAGGTAAATGTAGATATAAATAGCAGAAGTGGTGGGTGTAATAAATCGAGATGTGGGAAACCTTTTGACTTGATGTTTTTATCGTTTAATTTGACCACAAAAACATTTAAAGTACGACTAAATCTAAATGACACACGAAGTAATAAAAATGACTTTGTCAACTTGAGCTTATCGGATGACAATATGACATGCTGTAAGTGAGAATTTAAGCAAGGATGTGAGTCCTTAAGCTCAGTCTGTCTCTGACTGAGATGGATAATTCCTTTTGGATTCACAATTTTGATGTTTGTAACTAATTAAGCAAAATGCTTCTATACACAACAAACTTAGGCCTAGGCACAGTAGGAGAAGAGTATGGATAGGGGAGAGGAAGGGTACTGTTCTGGGAAAGGGACAAATCTGTTGACATGACCAAACATGAAAACATTTTTGTTTGCTCTTCAGCTCAAGTCTCGGCAAGGAAAGGCAAGACAAGGACTCGACACAAACACACACACACACACACGCCCGCACATACACAGACAGGCACACCTAACATACTGACACTCATTAGCAGGCGAAATGGCTTTCTTAACACCTTTGTCGTTGCTCCTCTACCCTCTCTTTCGCTCTCACTTTCTCTGTCTGTCTCTCTGGCTCTCTTGCGCTGACTGGCTTGAGTTCGGGTTGAATCTGAATATGTTGTCATGTCAGTGGCAGTAACATACGTAAGTAGTTTGCAGTTGTCAGCAGAGTGAGTGCACTTTACAGGTATATGCACACACACGCACACAAACACACCCAAACACACACCTTGTATCTCTTTGAGACACACAGCTATTTTGGTACTGACAAATGCATAAACAGGCAAAACGGTAAGTGCCAGAACAGCTGAATATGCACATTTTCAATGCGTGTGTGATTGTGCATGTCGCTCTTCCTCTCTCTTCCTTTCTCCACTCTTACTCTGTGCTCTCTAGGTGTTACTGTGTGTCTGCTATTTGTGTTAATTGTTGGCATTGCCACATATCAAAACACGCTCCATCATATCCCCCAGTGAGCGTGAAACCTTTCAAAATACATTCACATTCACATCTACATCCGCATTTGTTGTCTCAGTAGGCCAAAAAGACTTTCCAGGCCAACTCTTAGACTGTACCAAATTTTGCAGTTACTATACAAACACACACACACACTCGCTAACAAGCCTGCATGTATTTTGCATAATTTAATACAAAAGCATTTAAGCAACGGTGCGTATGTGTCATGCAAATTAAGCTTAAAATAATGCGTATACGTAAATTTATCAGCATAAATACATATATAATATTTATATATACGCACATATTCAGGCATAAATTTGAATTTGGCCTTGTTGATTAATTCAACGCGGCTCAAAGAATTGCTTTAAAAGGGTTTTTCTGTTTCGTAATTAACTTAATTAATTTGAATAATTAGACACAAAAGGATCTTAGTTGAAACTCATTTTCATCAAATTAAATGAAGCAGAAATTGATATAGAACAAAATGAATAGAAAGCAAATTGGGTTTGTTTAAATTTACAACAATTTAATTATTATGTTATCGTTTATTTATTTAATAGCAATGTTATTGTTGATACGACAGCACAAAGCTAATTAATTATTGCAGTTGTCACTTTAAAAGCTACATTTCTATTTATATTGTTTGAAATAGAATATAAATGTATATACCGTATATAAAATGAATTGTTATCTGCAGAAAATGTCTGTGAATTAATTCCGACCATTTTATCTTGAGTATTGTTATTTCATTTTAAATCATCTGATTAAACTCAATATTTGTATTTATTTTTTTTTAAGTAAAGAAATTTCTGCATTTTACAGATCAAGTAGTGGCGGAAATTCGATTAATTAATCAATTTTATATTGTATACAGATGATAAATAGTTTGAACCGTGTTGTCTTCGTGCTGGGAATTGCCTTCAGCAACCTTCAGTCCACAGCGAATTCATTGAACTAATTATGTAATTAATTTCCGCTTTATGAATTGCATATATACAATACATGCATGTGTGTGTGTGTGTATGTGGGCGTGTATACATTAAAAACAGTTTAATTGGCATTTTACCATGCGGCTATTTATTGATTTTCAACTGGACCACACACAAAAATTCAAACAATAATAATTATAATAATTTCACGCTCATTTTCCAAACGCTGACAATAATTTTTTATGAGAGATAGAGAGGGGAGCAAAGAGAGAGAGGGGTGTACTGCGGTGAGGTTGTAAAAGTTTCAGGTGATTGCAAATTTTTTGGCACCCTAATCTGTTGTAATTTATGGGCGAGAAAGGCCATTAAGCTAATTAGGTATGCATTTCACGGTGTTTCGTTTGCCATTATGGAAAACTGCTGTTCCAACTATTTTCTTGCCCATTCCATTTGATCAGATTGCATTAAGTGCTTTTGTTTTCCTGGTCTCCTATCCTTTTTTATACGGGCTGCAAAAAGCGCTTGCCAAAAAGGCCTCTGGACTTGCTTTGCTTCCCGTTGCTCCCCGCTGGGATTAGCCTGCTTGGCATGCTTGAATAAAGTTCAAAGTTTATAACAGTCAGATAAGCATTCGATGTGAAATCAAACTTAATTTCTGTTTCCGACAACAACAAACGAAATATTCATAGCAGTGGGGAGGACTCTGTGGATGAAACTGGAGAGGAAGAAACGCTTCCTGTGCACAACAAGAAGAAGGCGAAGAAGATGGGCCTCAGGACAGATGCTAAACATTTGCTCAGTCATTGCAATTGTTTCCGTTAGCGAACATTGTTGTGCTCTAACTATTCGTATTTTACTGCCATATTTTTTTCTCCATTTCCATTTCTTTTGTGTGTTTGCTTTCGTTTGGCTTTTCCAGGTCATTTGTTTGTCCGGAAAAACTGTTCCCTGTGCCTCTAGACAGCGTATAGCCTGTTGCCCGCCTACAAATCCGTTCAGTTCTCTACAGTTTGGTCCGCCCGAGGGGCAGACACTTGTGTTAACATGAGGGTTATGTCCTCCATCACCCCATGACCCTTGACACTCTGATGTCCCGTCACCACCAACCCCTACCAACCCTACAGCCCCTACGCTCCACACCCTTTGTCATCCCATCACTCAGAACCCTCTTCAGTGCAATGACGCCGTCTTCAGCATGATTTATGTGCCTTTTATACAAAAATAAGAGA
Organism: Drosophila acutilabella; assembly: GCA_035046005.1. Classification (NCBI taxonomy): domain Eukaryota; kingdom Metazoa; phylum Arthropoda; class Insecta; order Diptera; family Drosophilidae; genus Drosophila; species Drosophila acutilabella. Next base: position 3,249,479 of record JAWNOK010000024.1, on the reverse strand, counting down.
AATAAGAAAAATATGCCACACCTTCTTGAAGTCAAGTATCGCAAATCCAAATTCCATTTCCTAAATAAATAAGTGAAGCTTCCGTTTGGGCCAGACGCCTGAGCTAATCAGACATGGCACTATTAATCTACTGCTATGGATTAAAGATTTATAGCACTTTTTTTTTACTATGTTTAATGCAGTCAGGAAATCGAAGTCACGTTAGCTAAAAGCTTTTCTATTCAAAGCCTTAGCGAATTGACAATCAAAATGGTTTTCCAAACCAAACTGATAAATGCAGGAGTATCAATCATTTTTTAAAACTTTGTTAAAGCTCGCCATCAATTTTAAAATACATGTAGGGTGCAATCGAATCCGTCTTTCGAGGGATATATAGTCTGTATATACATACTCTAGTTAAGAAGGGTCAGATATGCAGTACACGTGTCCACTTAGGATAGCATATTTTTCTTTTATACGCTGAGGAGATGGTGTCGCGTGCTTTTAAGAGCGTGTTAAAGCTGTAATTCTGTTGTTTTTTCTCTGCTCCAAAGGAAAGGAAAATAAAAAATGCTGGCGGTAAAAGCAAAGGAAACCAAAACGCTTTGGGTCAGAGTCAAGGCATCAATGCCATGGCAAATGGCAAATGGCTCATTTAATCGTTTTGCGAAAGTCTTTTCGCAGCACCCGAAGAGTCATGAACCATTTCAAGATAGAATGGTTCCAGTTACTGCTCCATCTACATCCGTGTCTCCACCTCCACCTCCGGTTCCCTGGCTGACACTGGTTTTGGTTACGGTTTAACATTTCCATGCGAAAAAGTATAAAATACCCAAGGGAGGGATTACCAAAATGCGGCTCGTTAGTCAAAAAATGTTGCTGGCCGAGAGCTAACATGACACGGAGACGAAATGAGATGAGATGAGGACATCAAACATTCAAATGTAACCTTTTTTGCAGCTTCTGCTTCTGCTTCTTCCTTCTTCTGTTTTCTCTTTGCATCATCCTTCATTTCAACTTTGAATCGAAGAAACATTGTTATTTTAAACTGTTTTTTCTGCTTTCTTGTTGTCATGTATATTGAAAATGTAGGAGAGAAACTAGAGAAATGAAGGGCGCACCCGTTTTGGGTTGTTTTCTATATATGTGCTCTGGCGGATTTATGCAGATACTTAGATACTTTTGTAGCTGTTAAGGCTTAGATTTTTTGTGCAAAGCTTTAAAGCGAGTTCCATAATGAGCTCAAATGAAAAGAAAAGACGACAAATAGTTTTGTTTTTCGTCGGTTATCACCGCATGACGTAATCCTCTTGTGTGCTTATGATTAAATTTCTACGACTGTGTGTGTGTGGGTGTGTGTGGTAGGGTGTGCGGGTGTGTGTTGCCGATATCGGTAACAGCCAGCACGACGACAGTTTTTACGACGTCAGGATGCCCGTCGCTTTATGTCCTTCCTTTAACTTTTGCACAAACAAGTCCAAGTCGAAAAGGTAGCAGCAAAACGTGGCTAAAAGAAAAACTCTCTGTGAAAATTCACATTTCACCAGTTTTCGCTTGACGTTTGCTTAGCTCAGCAGCCGTACAGCGAAGCGTGTGGTTATCGTTTCGTGGGTGGGGAAACTCAAATGGAAATGGTTGAGAAAATGCGGGAGGGTGGGCATGTTTTGGGGCTGGGACTTCACTAAATACCCCCCAGGTTAGTGGAAAACCGTCGAGTCCGTACACACAAAATACACAAAACTCTGCCGCAAGTTTATTTTACTCTGTTTGAATTTATTTCCAAGACCGCAACGCTACTTGACGGTGCTCGACATTTGATTGTTCTTAGCGGCTCTTGAAAAATGTGTAAGTTTTGTTATTTAAAGTTAAAGCTAAAGACTTCAACTACAGCTCATAAAGTACTCAGCCGCTTGATGATCAATTACACTTTGATTATCCCATGAAATTTAATCAAAGGAGTTTCCACAAATTGTATTTAGTGATTTGTTGTATAAAGTTTTATATCGTATACTATATTTGATGGCATACCTGAACTTTTGAGAGCACGTTCCTCCTGTGAGCTTAAGCTGGATTTGGGTTCCATTTTGTGCTTAAATTTCACCAACTGCAAAGGGAGAAGTTGAATAATCAATGTAAGTACATAATAATAGTTTACTTTGCGAGTTGCTCTAAAGTTTCCCATTCCCATAAGTAAACTCCACTGCGGTGTGACGGGTGTTTGTATAAATAGCTTACTCTAAAGTTTACCTTTTTTTCTAGCTGCTTATTTTATGATAATACTTGAACAAGAAGTGGCATAAACCAGAAGAAGCACCACTGCAAATACCTGAATAAGTTTTTGCTTTACCATTTTTTTTTTGTGCAGGAATTTTGAATTTGTTTTGCTAGCATACTTAACTATTTTGTGGTTTATGTCGTGTTCTTAAAGAAATGCTCAAAATAAATAAATTTCAATGGGGGTCGGGAGGGGTCCTGTAATAAAAACAATTCAAGTCAAGTGGCTTGTTCAATGCTTTGTAAACAATGTTCTTCGTGTTGGCCATTATATTGTGTTACACAGACACTCTGGCTCCGCTTGTTGTACCAACTTTTAGGCCAAAATATTTGGCTACTATCAATTTTCATAGTCAGCAAATGCCAGAAGCAAATTAAAGCTGACTTTTATTAGTGCAAATAAATTGAAAGGACTTTTGATTTAATTAAGAACTAATTGGAATTCATTAAAAGTCTTTTGCTAAACTGCTGACTTGGTAAGTTGTGCAGTGTTGAGTAATGTCAGAAACAACAGTATTTCCTTTGGATATGCCGTTAAATCAGTTGATTGATTGATTTTTATCTAAATACCTTTTCGCAATCAGTTTGAGTAGCTGCAGAACTGTTTATTTGCAACTCTGAATAATTTGGCGCCACGCCCCATTAATTTCTAGAGTGCTGCGGCCTATAGAGGCATGAAATTATAGGTAATATAATTTTCGATGTCATCAAACTGTGCGTCACGCCTCCTAATTGCCTTTTATGATGACGCTATACATTTTGTAGCCGCGTCTCTCGTAAAAGCCACTAAGTTCGAGCTATTAAAGTTCAGGCCAACTACCTGAAAAAACACACCGTCAAAAGGATAAGCGACAGATAAGGAGCGAAAGGGAGCAACAGCAACAGAGAGTAAAAGAGAACGATAGCGAGAAAAAGAAGTTCTTAAAATTAATGATGGCGCGGTCCTGACAATCACTGGCAATGTTGTTTGTCATTGTTGGGTTTTTGCTTTAGTACGCTCTGCTTCGCTCAGCTTTCCTTTTTGCCCCTCTCACGCTCCGTCTGCCTTTATCACGGTGTACCTCCTGTGCACCCTTTTTATGGTCCCAAAACATTGGATGCCTCTGAGTTTGACGGATTTGTGCGCATTTTCAGATTAATGCTGCGATTATTGTTTACTGTTGCCACTGTACACAGTGTACAGTGGTGCGTATACGTTCGATACCATGTATATTTCACATTTGTTTACTTTTTGAACATTTTAATGTTTGATGAAGCCATTTGACATGTGTTTAAAGCCGTTAAAACTTTGTTGCTAGTTAAATATTTATATCGATCCAATATAATCACATTAGAGCCAGAAAGTGTTGTGCTATGTAATTGTTTAAATATTTATATTTACTGTTTATGACAATGGAAAAAGTTATGTGTTTACACAATTCAAATTGCAATTGAACCACTGTGCAGCTGCAAAGACGACAGTCGCAGGAGCGTTGTCTTTTATATGCAAAATTTAACCCAGAATGAAGTCCTGTTCGTTGGTTCTTTCGTTCGTTCGTTTGTTTGGTGGGTTAGTGGGTCGATGGGTTGGTTTTGTTGGTGGATCGGTGGATTGAAGAGCCCTGCAGACAGTCCTCGCTCTGCGCTCCTCGCTTTTTGTGTAGCTTCGCACGCACGATTTAAGGATAACGAGGATGGAATGCAGGAAGCGAGGCAAATATTTACACAGTTGGATGATTTAGATAAAGAAGACATGAACATGAACCATAAAACGAAGAAGCCGAACTACCGACGGCCAAGAGGCCGGTAGGAAGTAGGCAAAAAAAGGGGAACGGAAGGGGAAGGGAAAATAAGCCCGAGACATTATAAAAGTGGGTTGGCATTATAAAGGATAAAGAAATTTGAATACAATGAAGAGGATTTAGGAAAGCCGTGATTGCCGAGCGTCACTTCTCGGCTGCTCAACAGGAAAACCAACAACAACAACATCAAGAGGAACAGCAATAACAACAACCGCAATAACAATAACAGACATTTACAAGAAATTGTTGTTATCCAAAATTAATGCAACTATCGTGTTATCATTTCATCTGGTTTAATTGCCCCTCAACTGAAAATGATACGCTGTCAATTTCAGACAGAGAGAAGCACAATTGATATTCAACATGGAATTTCTATGGTATTTCCCCAAAGCCCAATTCCCCTTGCCCCTTGCCCCCTTTCCCCATTTCCCCAATTTCCACTGCACAGGTTAATTGCCAGAACAACGTATAAATTTCGCACAATATGCACGTTTTTAGCTTTTGCTTTAAAGTCTGCATAACTAAACAAAAAACAAAGCATAAAACACTAAAAAAAAACAAAAAATAAATAAACTTCTGACTCGTATGCAAAACAGCGAACTTGGATAATTTATTCAGGTGAACATTGCATTGAGGGGGCGTGGCACGCAAATGGAAATAGAAATGCAAATGCAGAAAAGAGTGCAGGTACTAGCTACACACCTGTGAGGAAACAGGTGAGCTGTTTGGTCCTGTTTGTAGCACGGGTTCTAGTCTTGGATTCTACGTGAAAATGGACCCCGTAACCAATAACGTGTGCCGTGTGAAATCAACTGTAAGCTCAGGGCACAAACAAATGCCGCACGTGCTCTTGGAAAAATGCATGCATAGGCAAATTTGGAACAGGGAGGAGGTGGGGGGGTAAAATGGGTCCTATATAGGGTAGTGGGGTCTGCGAGTGCAGTTTGAATAACATATGAGAATTTCGTCAGCTTCACACAGGCATTTAAATTATTTGTGTTGTGTGTCAACATTTGAAATTCCATAAATTTCAGTCAGTCGATGCATAGGAAATAACATGAGAGTTGACTGCCCAAAATGCTCAACACAGCGTCAAAATGTCATCTCACTTTTCATCCAACTGCTACTAATTTTCCATCTCTATCCAACTGTGTGTTTATTTGCTTATTTGCTCATCTATTTGCGCATATGAGTGAAAAATTGAAATGTATATACATGTGTGCGTGTGTGTGCTGTATTCCCACTATGATTTGCATTCCTCATCTGCTCTACAATTAGCTACATAACCAATCCCCCACTCCCACTTTTCCCTGTCTCCCTCTCGTTTGAGTTCTTGGCCTGCTTTTTTGTTGCTTTTGTTTTCTCGAGATGCAACTGAAATTCCTGACCGGAAATTGTTTCACAAATGCTAACCAATTAATTTGAAAAGCTTTGCGCAAAGCGGAGTGTGCTTGTATCTCAGTTACCCAGCGGTATACGTACACTATGCTACATTCTACAAACACTCAATGAAACGATAACACCCTTTTATAGTGCTGTGCTGTGCAAAAGTGAACAAAGAATGCAAAATAAATTGTAAAACACGCAAATAACTTTTTACTGTTACTCATCCAAAAAGTGCTGAGTATAAAACAATAATCAATAATCAAGGAATTCAGTGGAATGGAATTCAAAACTGCTCAGATAAATACCAACTTTAAGTTATTAATAAAAAAGTAAAACAGAATTTATTTTTAACTTATGTCAAGTATAAAAACTCTAATTTAAATCAAAGTAAAGAAAGAAAATTAAATTTGTTTTGGGCATGTCACAAAGTTTTGCGGTTAGTTACCTCAAATGGAGCACAAAAATAGTTGAGTGGCTTTTTAGAACCTTTTGGGAATCGAAGCCGGACCGGTACTTATAATCATATGAAAGTAGTGTGTGTACACACACCCACACACACACGCCCACCCACACGCCACACCCACACGTGTGCGGTATGGCCACACAAAGTGAAAGTTTTGCCTTTATTGTCCGCTATGTGGTTGAACAGTGTTGGTTAACAACAAAAAAAATATAAAAAACACACTGCCAAAGGTCCTTTGAGCTGAATATATTATGAACAATGTGGTCCCAAATATGAGTGAATATATTCATGATTTTGAAATTTAGTTGTTAGCATTTTTGAGTTGCCTCTTTCAAGAAACCAGATGTTCTATCAAATTAAGTTATCCACTTTTAAAGTCTAAGTAAGTGGGTGCCAAAGGAATTGAGGAAAATGGGTGTAACTTTTGGGTACTTTAATTGGGATAAGAATGCTGGTCATAATTTATATAAATTAGTTTTATTTTGTCAAGTCTCAGCTGAGATCACTGTATAAATGGCACTCTACTTTCACACCCATAATTTTAGTAGCCCCTTCTGCTGCCCCTCCTTCTGCTGCCCCTTCCTGCTGCTTCCCTCCTCTTTTAAGCTGTCGGCAATGAGATTGAGATAAATCAGATGCAATTACAAACATCCATTCTCGTTTACAGCGCCCCCGGGGAAAGTCGTTTCCCCCTACATAGGTGGTATCTATATATACTCGTATTTATACCGACATACATTCATCTATCTGATTACACTTATAAATATACAAGTGCACAGTGAATTTTCCCGACGGCTATCTGTATTTGGGTTTAAGTAAATAATTAAGTCGATTTCCCAGCTGTAATTAAGTTGCTGCAGCACCGAAACGTATTTCATTTAATCTGTAATTCAAATTGATTACCTCCAGTCAAAGGCAAAAACTTTAACCGAAACTCACATAAATTATTTATGCATTTCACTTGCAGCAAATCTAGGCTAATGGCACTATATGTTAATAAACGTATGTATTATGACACGAGCCAGTAAGAAAGGTGTATGTCAAACAAGCATTAACTGATTTGTTAATCATGAAAGTTTTGTTAACAATGAGTCCTTAGAGTAAACCCCTTGAAAATCCTACACAAATCCCAAGGGAATCAAGTACTTGATATGTTAATAATACCTATAAATAATCAAGAAAAGCAAATAAATCTGTGAAAGGGAAATTCCACAATTGAAATGAATGATGACATTCATTTAGCCATACCTAGTACTAGCTTAGAGCCAAAAGTAAATCTATCACCATTAAGTCAACTTAATGCTATCGTTAATTTATAGTCATTAATTTGTTTGGCTAAAACTTACCGGCTTAGTAATTATGGTTTATTGTTATGTTTGGGAATAAAATATGCAATAGTTAAGCAGTTAAAATAATCCGTTTGAATTGCTGCCAAATAATTGTTAAACATTTATCCTCAATTTTCGCGAAATTTCACTTTAATTTTTCACTTTGCGCGGCGTCGCGTCGCGTAGCGTTGACAAAATGCCTGAAAGTGCTTATTTAATGCTTTATTCATACGCTGCAAACATTTGCACATCCACCAAATTCATCAGGTCTTATTAAAGATGCATGGGGCCCCAAAGGGGCATTTGGTGATGAGTCGCTGGGTGTGGGTTTTATGGGCGTGCCCGAAGGTGCGAAGACTTTGCTCGCTTTTAATTTGAGTCTGTCGCTTGGTCTAACCAAAAAAAAACAACAACAGTAACAACTACAGTGACAATGACAATGACAACGACAATACTGCAGATAGTATATATATATATATATATATATATATATGTATATAGTATATCCCGCGGGCCTTAGATAATGTTATCCGATTGGAGGAGCCGCACGAGAGCAAAGCGCGCGACAACAACAAGCAGGAGAAGAGCAATTGTTATGTCTCCCGAGGTGCGTTCCAACTGTTTAGCTAAGTACTCCGCAGACGGCGCCACACGGCACCCACAACAACACCAACTTTCACTGTCTTTAAGAGCGAGAGAGAGAGAGGGATAGGGAAACACAGAGAGAGCGAGGGAATGGGCTGCGGTCTCCGGCAATGTGTTCCTAGCACTTGACACAAGATAAACAATTTGTCTCTGCGACGCGTCGAAATGGGCAGCTTGGCGCCAAACACCTGAACTCAACTCAGCTCAGTAGAGCACTACAGGGTTCACACAAAACGAGCACATCTTTCGTATCGAACTTTTCTGCCGTATTGCTGAACCGTTCCGTCAAGAGACCAGCGCGTAACTGAATCAAACAGTTAACATACTCGGCCCTAAGAGCTCCAACTTCTAAGGAATGCCGTCTGTGGATGCTGTGCGTTCAGCGACTGCGCAAAAATTCCCATTAAAAATCTCTAACAGTAAAATACTGGGAACACTTTGTGCTACATCCTTTTTATCACTTTCTTTGCTTCAGTGTTTCCGTTATGCTTTGAAATCCACACTTGTTTGTTGCTATCAAAGTCATAGCCACAGATAACACTAGTAATCATCTCGAATATGGGTCAAAGATATAACGGTAAGGTCGAACTTACGCCTACACTGATGGGTTAATTGTTTGTTTGGGTTAAGCAGCGTTGCCATCTCGTTCAAATTAACGCATAGCAATTATTAAGTAATTAGCGAAAAGTAATTCAGTTGTAAAACTTCTTAAACTTTTAAGGCTGAAAAGTTGTGTTCAGTTTATTTGGAAATTAACTCTACTAAGAGTTGAAATAACTTTAAAAAACTCTGAATAAAAAGCAATGCTCCTTTCAACACTCCTATGCAAATCCCAACCATAATTCACAGATTATATGCCCAACATAAGTTATCGATTGTATACCTAAATTGAAATAAAAGCAGTAGTTTAATTTTGTCCGCAACACAACGAATCGATCTGGATTCAGCTCTGGGCAAAATAAATTTACATACGAGTTATCTGAGGTATTTCGGGTAGAAATAAAACTACAACAAAAAAAGAAGAAGAATAAGAGAAAAAGTCAACAAAAATATTGGTAGCATTTTCGGGCCACAACGGTTTGCCTCGAAAATGCATATTGTTGCATGGAATGGAATGTGTCGTTATCCTATTGCCGAATATATATGTATATGCTCTAGACTGTGGATTGTAGACTATACGGCATGGCCATGGTTTGCATACACGATACCGAGGGAGGACAATACGCTAGAGGGCCCTATTTGGATACCGTTCAATGCGCTTGGGACTTCCCATGTATGACAAACAAACATACACATTGTGTGCTGAAATGGAGACCGTAAAGTATCGTTTTCTCGGCCAAAGTTTAGGGCACAAAGGTGGACTAACCAAAGGGGGGTGGGATTGAAGAGGGTGGGATATTTTCCATGTTTGCTGGGCGCACTCTAATTAAAATTTTGACCAGAGGCTGCTTTGTTTTACAAAAGTTAAAGCCAAAAAAAAATGAAGAGAAAAATGCCAAAAGCTTAATTTGGTCAAGCAAGAAAATGTAATAAACTCAGGCTCAAGGCGTTTTCCAACGTCCAAAAGTGTTGCAAAGTTTCACCATTAAAAAAAGGGGGAAAATATGATTTTAAAAGCTATAAATTTGTATGCATTTTCTAAGGCAGTTTTTCAATTTATGTTGCCTTTAGCTGCAGCTAAGAATTAAAGCAAAAATCAAGGTTGAAAAGCTTTTGTACTGATGCAAAATTCTTTCTGTTTTGTTAGGTTTTATCTTACACTTTCAGAGCAAAAATTACTCATTTTAATATAAAATTTCATATAACGATTAAAGGAAATACTTTGTCTGAAGTTTAAAGCACATTGTTGACATTTTGCACAAATTACAAAGTTGGCCTTTAGTCGCTTTGAGCCAAACTCGTGTTTGAACAATTATTTTAATCAAATTTTAATGTGAAACGAGAAATGTGTCGAAAAGCAATATATAATCTACATATATGTGGCATATATGAAAAAGAGAAAGCTATGTCATTAATTGTGCTTTACAAAACTGTTTAATTAGCTTTAACTGTCAGTGTCACATCATGTTGGACATGCTTTCGACTGTTGACTGTTGAATGCTGACTGTCATGTTGAAAGATACTTCTTCAGGTTGTCATTGCTTGGGTGCGGAGCAAAGTTTTAATTGATTTCCTGCAGCAGAGAGGACAGTAAAATCATAATTCATCATGCAGCTGATGGTCCATAGCACTATGGGTCAAACGCCCGATTTTTAGGAATTAAGTCATATTTTCAAGTTGTTTAAATTAACATAATTTTGATCACAATCCATTAGGAATACCCCAAATGTAAATGTTACATACCCAGAATTTTAACAGAGTCGCCCTCTGTTATTAAAACAGCTGCTAAACAGGGTTGTTCTACACGACGCGCACATGTTAAATTTTGTAAACAAAGTTTATGTGAATTTGAATCGCCAATTGAAATTAAAATAAATGCAATTTGATTAAAATTTTTTATGGAAAACATGGAATCGGGTTTGTACTTCGTGTTTATGTGTTTGTGTTGTCCAAAATCTTTATGTTATGTAATGTTTTGTGTAAGTCAAAAAGCTGCCTCTGACAAAATTTTTTTGAATAAAAATTTGTCTTTGATTAGAGAAAAGTTATGTTTGTTACATTTTGTAGCAATGCAACTATATGCATTGTATAGTGTGTTCAATTACGAGTTAAGACCTATAAGCTCAATGTGCACTTTTGCGCACTTTTTGCAGAATTTAATTTTTTAGCAACTAACCTCGGTGTATGCAATGTAATTTTCTTTGAAGTTTAGCGGCGACACGTGAGCTAGCAAAGCAAGCAATACACCGTTTTTAATGTTTTCAAAGCTTCCAATGGCCAAATATTAAGTTTTATAGTAACATTGAAAAAGAAAACAACATATTTATCTTCCTTTGACAAAAATTTTAGCTAAAACCTTAAAAAACACGGCGTGTTTGGCCAAATAAGTGATTTGAGCAACTCTTCTTTGAATAACTTTTGATGTAGTCAACCGATTTTGACCATTTTTTCAGAGGGTCTTCAGTACATAAAAACTCACCTAATATGTTGTTTCTGTGTTCATAGCTTGATGAACAACAAAGTTATGGCAACTAACAATATGAAGGAGGGGCGGTGCCACGCCCATTTTTTTGCGATAAACGTGTTTTGACATCCAAGGTCAAATTTAAAAAACCAAATTAAAATATCTTGTTTGGTTCTTAAGATATTAATTAATTCCTGAAAATCGGGCATTTGACCCATAGTGCATAGAGAGAACGAGAGGCGGTAAAGGTAGCGAGTGATAGAGTGGGGGCGAGAAAGAGAGAGGCAGATAACCAATTTATGACAACTCCACTGTCAAAAACAAAAAAATAAATACAAACTGCATCGGATTAGAGTTCTTAACGAATTTCTAAAGATTTGGAGTATGTTCTGATTAGAAATATTCCATACATAATAAGTACCAAAAATCCTAAAATCTTAAGTCATGAACAAACTGTGATCAGTAGTATACATTTGTTGTTATTACATTGATCATTTGTTGTAAAATCAGAAACAAAGTTTTCATTTAAAATAATGTACATAAAAGCTTAATAAATACCATTTAAATGAAATATTTAATAAATTGAAACCTAGTATGCAGATGTCCCGACAATTTTTATAAGGTTTGGATGATTTCAGGGTCTCTTTTTTAGGCGGACACCCGTAACAACCAGACAAAACATGATCGACGGTAGGTGCCCTATTTTAAGACCTTATACTGTTTGAGGCTTTGTAGTTTTTGGAGTTGTTAGATCAGCCTAGGTACAGCGTAGGAAATATAAAACTCAGCATTTTGAAGTGATAAAATTTATTAAAGCAATGTCTTTACGTCTCTTTGATTAAAGTTTTTAAATTTGCCACTTTGTCTTTAATTTTAGGACCATTTAAGAGCATTTTGATAGCTTATGTTACTTTTTTAACAGTGTAGAGACAGTCGAGTTTTAGTTGTGCTGCAACAGTTCCCAGTTCTAAACTCACAACTTCCAGCTTCCTGTTTCTGCTTCCCGCTCTCTGTTCGCTACTCCCAGTGCCCAGCTCTTCACTCCCATTTCTGCATATATAAAAGATTTGGTAGCAGATAGACAAATAGCAGCATAGAGCAGTGTGTAGAGTCGTAAAGTTTTCTTTAGTGCAGTGCAGTTCTTGCGGCTCGAACGGCACGGACGGCTCGTGAGGCTCTCAAAATAAAGGCTACAAAGTGTTTTGTGTTTTGTGTTTGCCACTGTGGCAAGCTTGCGACAACACACATAAAGTTGTCAGGCACTAGAGCCGCTCGTAGGCAGAGGCTGAGGCTGTGGCAGAGTGGGCTGATGCTAGTAGAAGCCAAATGTGGCATTTATAATTTAAGCGGGATTAAAGTTTGCTACAATGGGAAACTTGCTGCCTCTGAACATGCCGCGCGTCAAAAACTTTTTATGGCCGTTGGGCAGAAGAATGCTCTGCTGGGTAGGGGCAGGAGTAGGAGTACACTGTGTAGTGGAGTGTTAAGCAGAGAGGGAGGGAGGGATAACAACTAAAAACTGTAACTGAAAACGAGCCGAGAGTTGCCAGCAAATTTGACATCAAGCGCAGCAGACACACCAAAAAGCGGATTAGGCAGGCAGCTCACCCCAAGGCGCAGTCAAAGTGCTACACACAATTTTGGACTGTTTTGCTTTAGACCCACTCCCCCCTATTCCCAGTGCTTTTTTTAGTTTTCCTCTGGTACAGTGACTGCTTTGTCTCCTTCGGCAAAGCGGTCCTAAAGGGCTGGCGTCTGTTGGCATGGAAAACACGCGGAAAAGCACGTGGAAAAACATAGCAAACACAGCGCTTGCAATTTTGCAAATTGTCTTGAAATGGTTGGAATGTTTTAACACACACCCACGCAAACCAATCCGCCTACTTTGCTGCCACCCACACACGCAGTGGTAAAACGCTCGGAAACGCCAACGGCAGTTGTTGGATTAATTATGAAAAATACCAGCGCACCACAGTGCCTTCCAAGAGTGTGGTTCAACTGCATTGTTGTGAATTGTTCACGAATTGTTTTCTCATACCCCGAGTCCCTCTCCCTGCCCCCTCTCTCTCTCTTGCTCTCGCTCTCTGTGGGTCAGCAACTTAATTGTCTGTTAAGTGTCACACAGTGCACATGCAAAACTAGGCAGGTGTGAAAGCGGAAAAAGGGGCTGGGAAAAAAAGGGCGTAGTGCACTTATTCCACCTCCATTTTGCAACTGGGCTTTGTCATGTTGCGGATGTGTGTCGCCCAGTTATGTTTTGACACTTGAACGCACTTGCCACACTTGCCACACACTTCCTGTCTCGTTACAGGTGCTCCTCTCAAGGACGATCTACTAATTTCAAACTTGTCCCACAAAAATCTATCGACCAACAGCATTTCAGCTGTGCTGAAGTAGAAACATGCTCTTAATCTTTGATCTCTTAGAATACCAATTAAAACTTGAAGCTGCTAAGCATTAGGTGTGCACTGTAGGAAAAGGGGGTTTAAATTAAGATTAAAATTAAAAATTAACATTTTTGTAGAGGAAAGTGTGTTTATAAACAACTTTTTGTAGAGGACAAAATTTTTATTAATAATTCTGTACATTTGAGATCACTAAAAGATTTCTGGGACCTTTTATTTAAAAACTAAAAATTTTTGTAGAGGAAAATGTGTTTACATACATCTTTTTATAGAGGCCAAAATTCTTATTAATAATTTCTAGAGTTTTGGTACATTTAAAACTAGTAAAAGTTCAAAACCAGCTAATGAGGAAAACTAATAAATCAATTTTAAAGACTTTTAAAATTTAGTTGATAATTAAAGGAGAATAAGACATTTAAAAATGTTGGTTGTTGCCTATAAAGAATTATTTATGTGTTTTCCAAAGTATTTTATTTTTTAGTGCCTTACCTTCGGTTTCATAAACTGTTAATTTCTGCCATTGTTTGTGCTTGGGCTAAACCAGAAGTCAGCACTAAAATGCTCAGTTGGAAAGTGTCAAAAGCATAAAATTGGTTTACTGATTTCCAGACTCAACTGAACTCAAACTGAAGAAGAAGAAGCTTTTTGGTTTAGCAACTGCCTTTGATTTTCAATTACGTCCACTTGATGAAAGGCAGCAATGAAAAGCAGCCACTGGGCTGAGGCTGTCAGCTGTAACGAGACACTCACAGATATAACCCTACACGCACACACACACACACACACACAGCTTTACACACAGCTCATAGACTTATTCGCACATGTATTCATACGTATGGACGTGGCTCATTGAGATGTACGTGGTTTGGCATGGAGCTATTACGGCCTTGGGCAAATATAACGGCCTGCATTGGACATGAATGATGTGAGATTTGTGGAGTGAGGGGGGCAGCATTGTAAAACACTTAGCCGAGAGAGATTGAGCCAACGAACATCACTGTTGATTCCACACAGTCTCTTTTACACTCTCCGCTAAAAGAATGTGCGCAATTCATTGCGGAATTGATGAAGTGGCGAAGGGAGGGAGGGGATTGGTGGGTGGATTGATGGGTTGATGGGCTGATGGGCTGATGGGCTGATGGTTTGGTGGTTCGTGGTTCGGTGACCAGCTGTGTGCACAGCGCATATAACACACTCCATTGAGTCTTGGCCAACACTTCACACTCTTTGCAAAATTACCAAAGCCTTGATTAACTCACCAGAGAGCAGCGCTGCTGGGAAACGCTTGTCGAAAGAAAGAAGAGGAAGGTGTTTATGGAGCAAGTTAAATTGAAATGCATTCTTCGATAAAGGACCAGGACCTGGACCTGGACCTGGTCCTGGACATGAACATGAGCACGGCATGTGATTGTTCAATGGACCAAGCTAAACTTCGTTTTTTTATTAATTAAATTCCAGAAAGGTGAAATCCTTTTTGTGTGCGTCGTTTTTGTAGGGACATCAGTCGACATTACTCGATAATAAAAGTCACTGTGGCCAAATTCTCATTAGCTAATGGCTTGGAATTTGCCAGTAATGAAGTACCTACCCAAGAATCGAGCTCGAATCCTTTATCTGGTAGCAAAGCATCCAGAGGACCGCAAAAACCATAGCATTCAACGTTCAGCATTCGAAATTCCTGCCGAAAGGATTTTCAGCATTTATTGTGATTGTTTCGCTTTATGATTGCTTTACCCAGCTCGACAGTTCACTAGACGCGAGCAGCCAACTTGGCTTAGACAGGCAGTTGGACAAACTGCAGTTAATTGGGATACCTGTGCCCAAGAGCTACTCGAAGCATTTTCTCAATTGATTCACACCACTTTAAAGTGCTCACAAAGATGTAGTGTATAGGCAATTCGGTGTTTTTGTGCATTGTTTTGACCTTGTTTTTCTTTTTCTCCTTTTTTTTACTGCTTTCATTTACTTTGATAGTGTTTACATGCATTTTTTCGCGAGCTTTTTCAGGCTGTGGTACAACGCAAAAAAAATAAAGGGCTTTCCACTCATACACTCATATTTTTGCGTTTTTCATTCGACGTGAATGGCAAAAATACAACGCAAAATGCAAACAAAGGGAAAATTTTGTAAAGAAAAAGCCAACACTGAACCTGTTTGCACCGATTGCTCTTTTAATACAGTAGATTGCTTAAAATCATTAACAATTAAAACACTTTACACTCGCAAAAGTTGACGAGTGAATGAGTCCATTGGGCTCTTTAATTTGTAGTAAATTTAAGAGTTTAAATCAATCGAATATTTGTGGTAATTTGCTAATTATTAACAAGTAGTTTGGGTTATATATAGCTAGTTGTAAGATAATCAAAAGTAATTATCGCTCATACGCCGCGTTGCACGATTTGTTGTCTGACTGTAGCTGAAATTGAATACAACTTGATTGTAAAGTGTGTGTACAAGGTACATACACACACACATATATTTATATATATGTACACACACACACTTACATGCTCACTTGTAATCAAATACTCTTAAGCTCAGCTCGCTTGTTAGTCAGAGTTGAAAGGTCAGAACAAAAGCTGCACACACACACACACACAGACCCATGCACACACGTACAGTGCGCACTTGTCGCACGTCCATTAGCATTGCATGTCGCTCAGTTATGCATGTGCTGCATTTATCTGCTGGTATCGCTCCAACGAGCTGTTCAAACTCGACTTAACTCGACTCGACTCGACTCGTGCTCGGTATCGATGGCACATCTCATTAGGTTGCTGTCATTTAACAAATTGTGCCTTAGATGTTGCAAATATTCGAATTTCATGTCACATATTTGAATGCAAATTGTGACTTCGATTCTTATTCAAATTCAAATTCAAATTCAGATGTTGCCAGCAGCCACAATTGATGCATGTGAACAGAGGAAGCGTTTGGATTCAAAAGCGAAATCTGAATGTCAATTAAAATTGTGGCAAACTCAAGTGCCACTCACACAGACACACTCACACAGCCACACGCGAATCGGAGCTGCTCAAAAAACGCAGAGGCAGCCACAGGTCATGCCACAGTCTGTGTGTGTGTGGCAGCAGCAGCAAGTGGCATTCAACATTCGCATGAATGTGCATATGTAATTGCGGTTATCTGGCTGAGAGTCAGAGCAGGACTTCATTTCTCAGTTGGCAAAGAGGGCAGAGGGGTTTGTGGGCAGGGGGTGTGGCAAGGGATAGCTATAATGACATGTTGCTTTACCAAGTGCATTGCTCTTCAAAAATTCAAGCATTTTTCACACTTGTGGTCAGTTATGTCCCGCAACAGTGGGCGTAAACGACTGTAAACTGGGCATGGTCTGACTATATATTTATTGCCAGCATTTCTGTGGAAATAATCAATGCATTTGTGCATTTATTTATTGCTTATATCAGACAGTTGTGAACCTGCCAATCAAAGAAGTTTTTCTTAGCCAATTAGAGTATTTGTGTAGTCGTCTACGCTCTGAGCACATAAACATGCAGGTTGGCAAATATCCTTAATTGATGCACTCTTCAATCAACTCTTTGAATTGCCTAAAATTCCATTTAATTTAGGAAGTTTTTCGACTCCTTGCATAACTCACAGTTGATCTCTGGCCCCAGTTTTAAGCAAATAAACTGTTTCTTTGTTTGCTGTTTGTGTATAAGTGTGTGTTTGTTTGTTATTTAAGAGCAGCTTTGAGTGCAGCTATTGTGTAGTTAAGTCTAGTATTAAAGTTTTAATTATGAGCCAATTCTGTGCACATTGTTCTCTGTTTCGTGCACAGAATTTAATCAGCTTTTGAGCTACTGATTGCACAATGGAAAAACTATGAATTGATAACACAATCACCTCATATTTCCATAGTGTGGCTATGGCCAGAGAAAGGAACAGCTTCACAAATTCAATCAGCAGATAAAAGAGCAGCTGCCTGAGGATTAAAAGTGTTTTGTGCTTCTATTCATTTCAGGCCAAAAAATTGCATTTTCAAATGGAAATTTCATGAATTTTCATTGAGGAAATAAATTTCTAAGACAATTAATTGAATTTTGGCTTATTTTTAGAGACATAATATAGCTTAAGTAAAAAGTTATTTTAATTATGAGAAATATTGATAAAATGGAGCTGGAAATTACAAGTGTTGGGCTACCAAAATGAGTTAATAATACTTTATTAGGATTACAACTCAGGCTTAAAGTAACTTTCCTGTCTGAAAACCCATTCAGCGTCTTTATAAACTTCTCTAAGTAGCCAACAAATAAAGTAATTTAGCTTCTATTCAAGTTTTAGTAATAAAATTCACTTTGCTTTGCGCTCAGCTCATTGTGTGAATTGTCAAAATTTGAAAAAACAATTAACCACAACGAGTTTGTCAATTGACACTGTGAAACTTTTCACTGAAAGCTTTTCCAACCAACCGTAGCCGACACTCACTTAACTGTTATTGTTGAATGACCACTTTGAGTCCAAGTCAAAGCCAAAGTCCGAGTCCGAGTCCGAGTTCAGGTTGTTCTATTAAGTATAACTGCTGATCGGTCAATTGAAGTGACTTTGTAATGCAATTGAACTCATTTGATAGAAGCGAGTGTTTGAAAAAAGAGGAGGACTGTGAATAGAAAAGCAGAGAAAGGAAAAATACTTGTGAAGGAAAACGTCGCGCATTTAACGAAAAATCAGCAAAGAGGATAAGTTGATTTTTCATAGCCGACGTGCTTCAGTATATGTCTCCCGACTACTTCCCCTCTCTGCCCTCACTTGTTACACTTTCTTTCCGTTAGACCAGATGCCAAATGGCAACGAGGTGCCAACTGGCTAAAAGCAATCTAGCCTTCTCGATACCGGAAAGGAAAAGGGAATGGCAATGGTATGGGTATGGGAGTGGGATAGAAAAAGGTTCTTTGTTCGTTTAGTTGCGTGATATTTCTATGGCTGACTGCTTAATCGTGTGGTAGCAGCAGGAACAGAGCATAATAATCACGTTCCTGATAACGCTGATGATGATGATGATGATGACGATGATGTTGGTTGGTGTCAAAAGTTAACGCCAATGCGGCGATTTCCATTTGACCTCGTTACGCGACTTCCCCGAACAAACGGAATCAATGACAAAAATTCAAAGAGCATTGCAAATTTCATTGTTTGATTTCCCACATTTTTCTTTATTTTCCTTTTTTCCATTTTTGTCTATTTTTTGTGCTTTGTTTGAGTTTTAAAATGTTGTTCGCACTTTTTATGTCACCTCCGACAATTGATATCAATGGTGGTGCGTGTGTGTGTGTGAGTGTGTGTGTGTGTGTCCGGAAAATGAGGACACAACGTTACTTGCAGTTTGTAAGCGGAAAATGCATGAAGTAGGGAGTGAAAATTAATGTATCTGCTCCAGTTGGTCACGTTTTTCATGTGCATTCAATGCACAAAAATTGCAACGAAAATTAAAGGTTGCCATGGCGCGTTACTTGGCAACAAATCTTGGCTAAGACGCGCTTTAAACTGAACTGCTTTTTTAAAGTAATAAATGGTTGCTAAAAAAGTGCATTTCTTTTTCATTAGAACGCAGCACATGCCAATAATTTATTGATTTAAAGTGTAGCTTTATAGTCTATATTAAGAGACATGACTTTGGCATTTTAAGCTGCTAAAATGTGTGTGCAAAAATAAAATTCTTTGCTAGTCATCGACTTCCAGTCTCAACTGTCTGCCATTCGAACTGATGACTGATGACTGACGACTGTAAAAATAAGTAAAATTCATGATTCCATTCCTTTAAGCCCGTCAGACGTTTGGCAATGTAAACTGTTGCTCCATCTGTTTCCCCAGAGCAAATTTGGAAATAGAACTCATCAAAGGCTCCAGTATAAATACGAATAGTCTGCCAGAACTGAGACAGATCGAGTTACATTATATGTGTATGTGGCTGGTATTTGTTTGTTTGTTTTTTTGGGTGTTTCAACGCACAGACAAAAAACTCATACGCCCCGTTGCACAAAGCATAGATGAATTGAGGAATCGGTAAAGAAAAGGCAGTGAAAGCGAGTTGGGGCACACAAAAGCCCTCATGATTTGCATTCGGGGTACTCGTAAATATTTCAATGTTAAATTTGTAATTTAAATGAGCGAGTTCGGGCTGTTGTGATAGCAGATAGCTTATGTTCTCGCAGGCAGTTGGAACTTAAATGCTTACTGTGATTACAAGGCACCACAATTACAAGAGGGAGACAGAGAAACCGAGGGAGTGAGAGAGCGGGACAGTATTAAAAAGGACACTTGCTTTTGTTGCTTTTTGGCGATTTGATGGCTTTATAATTCATGTCGTCAGCTGCTGGCATACTTGGGCCATAATTTCAAATTGCGTTCACAAAATTGATGCTCAAATTGGCGTCACTTTTGTGCTTTTTTCTCTCGTTCGTCTTATTTTTGGTTCAGTTGAATCTATTTCTTGTGCTGCTTTAACAACTTGCACATTACCTGACGCTCCGTTCCAGCAATTTGCAACTACGTCTGTTACATTGCCATCAAACTGAAATTTATCTCGTTAGCCGCTGCTTGGTAGGACCCAGGCCAGAGTCAGTAGCAGACTCAGACCCAGTATCAGACTCATAGCCAATACCAGACTGGGGGCTTCTACGCCGTCCCAGACCAGTCAGCTGTCACAGCAGAGCCGGAGGCAGGAAGTGTTCAGTTCTGTTGTAGTGACACTTGGCGACAATTTTCAGCAAAACTCAAATTATGGAGAAGGAGACGGAGCCGGAGACGAGACTCGTTGGCAATCGATAAGATTATGGATGGCAATATGTAGATGATGTCACCGACAGATGCTTCGTCTTCTTTAATGAAATCAATTAAATTATTTATTTCCCTTCCGTCGCATTTGCATTTTTATTAAACGCTTTCAACTTTTTAAACTAAAGTTTTTGCACAAAAAACGAAATTTGTTTTATATTTAACGACTTTTCATTAATAAGAAAAATGCTAATTTTAAAGCATAATAAGTAGAGTAGTACTCGTTTTAAAATTTAAATTAATTACTAGATTTATTTTATATTTTATAGAAATGTTGTGCTGAATTTAAACTAATTTTTTGAGCTCACAAAAATTATTTTATTTTATGCGAAATTCTAAACTCTTCCTTCTTTTATAAATATACATGTTTTTTGTTAACTTTTGGGACATATATTCAACATTATTTGACTCGTATTAAAATCTAATTAATCTTGCAAAATGTATTCCCAGAACTCTCCGTGCACAAATTATGATCTGTTGAGCTTTAGGTCGGTTCAAAATCTTTATGTCCACAAAAGCAAATATTATATAAATTTCCACACCGATGCAATATTAACTCGCACTGGTGCTCGTACTTGTATTTGTACTTTCGAGAGCTGTTTGCTTTTTTATTGTGTGGCAAACGCCATAAATTTTTCATGTCCTTTTTTCGAAACAGGCCAGAAAATGGAGGACGAGGAAGAACACAGAATGCTCGCTTGTGTGAATGCCTTTAACAAAAGGAATTTCATATGAAATTCCAGTAAACGAATTTGTGACTTTTTTTAATGAAGCTAAACAACAATTATTACAACAAATGCTCAAAGGAAGTGGGGAAGTGGTGAAGTGGGGGAGAGTGGTGTATCCCTGGAAACCCTGTAGCGGTGTTGAATGG
The DNA here is from genome assembly GCA_035046005.1 of Drosophila acutilabella. Taxonomy (NCBI): domain Eukaryota; kingdom Metazoa; phylum Arthropoda; class Insecta; order Diptera; family Drosophilidae; genus Drosophila; species Drosophila acutilabella. Next base: position 3,228,488 of record JAWNOK010000024.1, on the reverse strand, counting down.
GAACAGAATGCTTTATTTCTTCGTGTACAGTTTTTTTAGACCCCGTACTCTTTAAAAAAGAGTAAAGGGGGTCTATTAAGTTTGTCAGAAGCGAGATGTGCGTAACAGGCAGAAGGAGGCGTGGCCGACCCCATAAAGTATATATATTCTTGATCAGCATCAACAGCCGAGTCGATATAGCAATGTCCGTCTGTCCGTCTGTCCGTCTGTCCGTCCGTCTGTATGAACACCTGGATCTTTTAAACTACAAAAGCTAGAGACACCAAATTTGGAATGAAAGTCCGTTTATGATGTACGCAGATCAAGTTTATTTCAAATTGTTGCCACGCCCCCTACCGCCCCCGCAATAAGCAAAAAACCAGACACGCCTCGAAAAAATTTTTGTTTTAAGCGAATAACTCAATAGTTATGGCACTTAGGAGCACCAATTTTGGTACGCAGGTTCCCAGAGACAGCCTAAATGCAATGTCATTTAAAGTTTTGAGCTGCCACGCCCCCTTTGCTCATAGGAACTAAAACACTCTCCAATTTCAATGCCTTTCTGCAGGCATTAAATCAAATAGTACAGTGTTGTAATTTAACATACGCTTAGAGACATACTATTTCTAACTTTCCTGAAAGTGGCATCAAAATCCTATGTCAAACAACAGAGAAATTTCGGTTCAAAGTTCACGTTATTTTACTGCAAAATCACTGCATGCGCGCAACACATACAAACAAACACAGAAACATACAAACATATGTTCGAACGTTTTCTCTACCTGCTTTGGCGGCAGCCGCTGGCCGCGCCGAACAATGCTATACATACACACATATGTATGTATGAGCACACATACATATTTGCAAATAATCGGAAGAATGATAGAAGAGGGTCGTGGTGCAACTGGTAGAGTTGCGGCGCAATGTGGAACCTTCGCATGGATCGCGGGTTCGAATGCTGACGATGACAGTTGTTAATTTATTTACTTTTTAATTTTAATTCAATATGTAAATATTTCATTTTAATTTTTTTAATTTCATTTTTAAATTTTTATTTTAATAAAATGGGCACTACTATGGGAGTACGGGGTCTTTTACAGTCGGCTCGATCGACTGTAGCCTTTCTTACTTGTTTTTTTGTACCTTTGGTTACCTTTACATTCGCTTAGGGCTTCTGTGGACGCAACGTCATCCGCAATTTCAGGTGACAAGTTGGCAAAACAACGCGCAGTAGGGGAAGAGGGGCGGGTGAGGTATGAGGAGCACTGAGGATTGACTTGGGTCCCTCTCACGCTGTGTGTTTTTTAAGCCCGAGTCTCACTTTTCCTATCTCTGTCGCTTTGCGCTTGTGTGAGTAATATATATATTGCTGAAAATTAAATTTTAATTATTCATGTGTGTGAGTGTGAGTGTGTGTGTGTTGGTAAATTTTAATTAAATGTTTATATTTCTACCCGCTTACCAGCCCCCACCAAAGTCGACATTCAATCGGATTTGTTTAGCTTTTGGTTTTTCAATATTACGCGACTTTTTGGCTAAGGATTATGTTGGTTTTGCATTCTAATTACATATATGCAAATATTTGCTTACGTTCAGACAAACATTTCTAAAATATGTGCAAATGGAAATCAAAATTGAATTTAATTCAAAAATTAATCAAAACATAACGATTACATATTTTATTTATGTAAATCCAATTACCTGCTGGCACTTGAGATAACTAAGGATAATAGCAAATATTTGCTATTTCAATTGCTGTTTAAATTGTTAATTATAAATGGCACTTTTCTTTTGGCTCGGTAAAAGATAATTGCACAAAAGTCGTGTCCATAGCAGTTGCCGCAGGATATTTTGCAGCTCCAACGCCAGCTGCAGCTGCGGCTGGTAGCTGTACTAGGTTTAGTTCCACTTTTTAGATTGCATCTCTTTTACAAGCCACCAAATGGACAACCAACAATTGCACAATGGGCCTGCATGTTCATGTTGTTTCATGTTGTTTCGTGTTGTTGGCCTTACTTTTTGTGTGTGTGTGTGTGTGTGTGTGTGTGTTTGTGAGTGTGCTTTTGTCCTCCGGTTAGCAAATGATTCCAAAAATTTGCTAGCAGTTTCGCTTTTGTTTAGCAGCGTTTCGCGCTTCGTGTGCAATTTCAATTTTCCGCCAGCGCTTTTTGCCAGTTTTCCCATTCCAATTCTCATTCTCAATTCCATAGCCATTTCCTATGGCCCCCATTTGTGGGCACACAAAAAAAGGGGGCGTGGAGGGGCAGGGAGGTAAAAGCGTGACTGCGGGCGGTTGTAGAGAATTGTCGTAATCGGATTCGACTAGTTAAATTCATTCACTTTTTCATCGCACTCGTAAATTCTGCACAAAATGGCCAATGAGACCCACAAGAAACGGAACGAAACGAAACGAAACGAGATGAATTGAAATGAAAAGAAAAGAATTGAATCGAAATGTTGAATCTAAACTCGTCTACGTCTTCGTCTTCGTCTAGTTACCCATTAAATCTCAATTATGTTGGCAGAAAAAGGGCCAAACGTTGATGTCATTATAATGAATTGGATGCTGACTTCGTCTTTGAACCTTTTTTATGCTTAAATCATTTAAACTTATGTATGACTGTATGTACACACAAAAAAATAAGAAGCTATTAAAATTAATCTTCAAAGTTGTGGATTTAAGCTGGAGATGAATGGAGGATATTCTTCTTAAAGTTAAAGCTAATGAATGAAAATATGCTTAAAATATTAAATCCCCTTTAAAGCAAGTATTAATAAGAGTACACGACATAACCCTATTCTGTTATAGCCTTACATAGATTTCTGTTTGAAATACCTGCCTATTTTTTCCCCCTGTGTAGTAGGGCAACTTCCGCTTGGTTGGACGCCCACAATGCTAGCCAAAAAGCAGCTGGTAGCCAAGAACATCAGTTGGCATTAGTGTTACCTTACATTTGCTGGCTTCTCGATCCTAGCCACTTTCGTTAGCAGCAGTACCGAGCCGTACGGAGTCGTACCGGGCCAAGCTGAAGCTAAGATGTGGGCTCAAGGTTCTTTTCTAAAATAACAGACTCGACAAAAGCCGTTGGCGATAGAACCAAACCAAATGCCCATTAATTGTCCAATAGAATGACTGGCTATAAACGACGGTGGGTTAAGCAAAGAAAAAAGAGTTTGCTTAAGAAGTGGAGGACTGGCATACCCATCTAGGGTAGCTAACAGGGTATAAGCTGACGCTTACAACTTGCAAATAGAAAGAAAAGTTTCCTTTTGTGTAACTTTTGCGTTTGTTGTGTTTTAATAGGAGCAAACTTGGTCTCTGCCAATTTATTTGCTCCTTTGTTTTTCCAATTCGTGGTGTGTATTCACATCACTTTGTGTGTACATTTGTGTATGTGTGTGTGTTTGTGTGTGTGTTTTTCACAGCCAAACACTTCCATTCTCGTGGGTGCTTGGACGGGCAGTACGGGGTGCTTTAGCGGGGATTTGAAAGGGTTTTGATAACCGAATAATCCAATGGTTATGCCATAAATTTAAGAATGCTTTATTGTGCCTAATTTGGCGCAAAAACAAAGGCGCTTGGGCGGCGGCAGGGGTCAGGGGGGCGTGTCCATTGACTGTTCGAGCGAATTATTCGTGTTTAAGCAGTTAATGGATTCACGCAAGTTTCACGCTCAACTAATGAGCGAAAAGGAGTTTTATTTAGCCAAAAAATAGCGTAAACTGTGCGCTTTGCGTAACTTGTTTTTATCGCTAAGGAAAAACACATCCATAAATAAAAAAAAAGTTTAACTGCACTCAGAGTTATGCTCTTCTGTTCCACTCATTTTTAAATATATTCTCGGAGGATAAAAACTTTGTAGAAACCTTGAAATCCCTGCGTTCTTGTGAAGTGCATAAATGCGTGGCATTTGCAGTTTTTGGTACTTCAATGTTGTTGTTCCGTTTCGCATACATTTCACACAGATTTTCATTGCACTTTCCACAATGTTGAACCTAAAACTGCGAACTGCTAGCTGATAACAGCTGCCAGCTGTGAACTTGGCACTGTGAACTGAATAAAGTGCCATCTACTTAATTTACAGCTGATGAATTTAACAAGCTCATTTGGAAAACTTTTCAAACTCAGTTTGGCAGAGAAACCAACTTAACAGTGGCTTAACAGCGTTGTTAAACTAGTGTGACGAACAGTCTTACAGCGCTGTTAACTAAACGCTACTTGAACCCTTTTCTGCTCCACCTTTAGGCACAAAATCGAATTATTTGTTTATATATAAAGTAAAATATATTATTATATGGACTTTGGGTCACTTTGCAATTTCATTTCGTCTGGAAAATTAATAAGAAAATTCCAAGTAGATCTACGAACGCAATTCAATCGAATAAATATATCCTTGTCTGTCTGGCTCAGGTCCTCGGAGAGAAATAAATAGTGACAGAATGTGTGTGAGTGAAAGACAGCACGAGACAGTGATGGGGATGGGGAGATGGGGGGCAGACATGCTGTCCATGCCACAAAGTACTAAGAAAAATGTTGCATGCCACTCGGATATTTAATGGCGTTCAGTACAAATACAAATAAAAATGCGAATACGAATACGAATACGAAAACACAAGCAAATAGTCAAACAAGTATTCAGACAGCAACAACAATAACATGAAGAAAGCCATAAGTATACGTGAGAAATCAAAAATGTTGCGATAAGCACAAGGACTCAGTGTGTCCTTTGGCTTTTCTCCTCTGTTCTGTTCAGTTCTTTTCACTTCTCTTCTCTTTCTTGCCACTGTGCGCTTTGTGAATCGTCGCATTCACGAGTGCCAGATTATCGAGCACGTACCAAAAATCGAATCGAATCGCAACGAAGTCAAATCGAATCCAGTCGAATCGAATCGCATCGCCTCGAGTTGAGTTGAGTTGAAAAACTTCAAATTTAGATTGAAGTGCTGCGCGTCGAGCGGCAAATGGCAAAAAATGACGCAAGCCTGGAAAAGCTTCAGCTGCTGCTGCTGCTGCTGCTTCTTTTACTTTTGCTACGGCTTCACCTTGTTAGCGGCTTGTTTGCTTTTCAATTTCGAGCTGAAGCCGAAAACGGCAATAAATCCTGTCCCAAGTGGGCACACCGAGTACTCTCTCGCATCCTTCACAGGCGCGTCAAGTGTCAGTGGAGCTGCTGCTCTCACTTCAAGCGGGTCTGGCAGGTCCCACTCCCTACCCCTACACTTCCCCCTACCCTCTTTTCACCCCGTTATCCATTTCCACTTGCATGAATTAAAATGTGACGCTTCGCAGCTTTCCTCTGTACGCTGTCTGTCTGAAGTGTATGCGTCCCCTATCCGCTTTCTGTTGCCTTCCTATTTCCTACCCCCACACCGTCCCCTACTCCCACTCCCAACCCTTTTCCTGTCTTCTTTCCACATATCCATTCACAACAGTTCCTGCAATTGGCGTCCTTCACAGCATGCAAGTTTGTGCATGATGCTTTCTTTCCATTTGGGCACCTTGAGCCACAGCTGCAACTTTTGCATTATTTAAGCCTTTAACTTCAAATTCACATCCGTTACACAAATGCTCAACACATTGCTTTAAATATGGTCAAAACTATTCAGTTTAAGAATTGCATATTTAATGAGTGTAAGGAAATGTTCCTCATTCGATAGCTAAAAGTTTGTATGTAAGTTTAAAGTGCTGAATTTTGCTACTAGAATTTTAAATTCACTTTAAAATTTAATGAAGTAACAGCTATGACATTCATTTAGTTGATTGTTTATTAACAAAAGTGTAATTAAAATAAGTAAAAGATTTTTGATAACATTGACTGCAGTTTAATTAAATAAATTTGAGGTAAATTATTTGTATTCAATGGTAATACAAATAACTAAGACTTACAGAAACTAAAGTCTAAAAGTCTTTAAATAATTCCATATTAAGTTTAAATCCCATTTTAAATATTTGAATCATTGAGTACCCGTTTCGGCAACTATTACACAGCACTCGAAGCAAAGTGAATCCTTAGTCGTAATTTAAAGTTAACGTATTAAAGGCATTTCTCCAGTTCAGCGGAGTATTCATTTGGTGAAGTATGCATTCAGTTGGCATCGAGTAGATAAAACAGTCTGAAAAATAGCCAAAGCAACTTTTAGTCCATCAATTGTGGCGATTTGCTAACATCGACAGCGGGCTTATCTGAATCTACACTGATAAAAAAGAGTGTGTAAAATTAGAAGGGGCATCTGAAAAATGCTAGTGTTAAAATGTGTTAGAAAAGAGACTGTTAAATATATCAATATAACTTAATTTAAGTTATTTCCACTGAAATACAAATGTGAGGACAGTTTATATAAAGCTATAAATAATAATAAGTAGATACACTTGTAAAAAATATAAAATGTAGAGCGATAGATATGTATAGATTAACTTGATTAAAATATAAGAATACTTTGATTTTATGGTAAGTACATGATCTTCTTTTTGTAATTATTAGACAAGTGATTTTATTTTATTTTTAAGATCTCCGTGTTCTTGATGCATTTCCTAGCTCTTTAAGTTATATTGGTAGACTAGCAGTTCTTGTTTCCAATCATTTTTCAGCAGTGTGCACCTAATTCAGGGTTTTGGGTTCAGTTTACGTGGACAGTCGTCCATTGAAAGTGTACAATTTATTTGCTTGGCCAACAGTTGGCACTACTCGAGCTGCAATGCGTTGGCTACTGGACTTGACTAATAAATATTGCAGGCATCATTTGTATGTGGCACGTGGCACAAAAAACAGCATGTAAAAAACACTAGCATAACCAGGTTGAGAAACAGTTACTAATATAGGTCCGGCTGTGTAGGTGCTGGTCCATTGGTTCAACGCCAACGCCAGACACAAAATAATGTGATGCAAATTTCATGTAATCATATGCAAAGTTGCTCGACGCACACAGAGTGAGGAGAGGGGGTTGTTTACTGTAGGGGTGTCAAGAGGAAGAAGAAGAAGAAGGGTAAAAAGGAGGAGCCAAAGCAGAAGAAGTAGACGAAGCGACAACGTCAACGACAACGAAAGTTTATGTTCTCGACAGCTGCTGTGATGGGTGGCGACGCTAGGAAAAGGGGGGTAGGTGACAGGGGTACGGCATCAAGGGTTTACGAGGTCAGCGAGATGTCAAGAGGTCGCTGCTGCTGCTCTGAGCGTTGACTAACTTGCATACACTGAGAAAAACCAAGAGCAGCACAGTATAAATTACATTTGTTAGTTGAGATGAATTTGGCTCAGTGCAGACACTTCCACGAGCCCGCATAAATATTCATTAATTTGTTTCCGAGTCTTTTCATGTTCCAAAAGTAATGCTTATAGATAGACCCATAAGAGGAGCCGCATAATCATGCATTGCCAGCGAGCCATCAAAATGAACAATGTAATTATTTAAGCCATTTAATTGAAGCGAGTAAGAAAGGGGCAACACTTTTTTCTAGCGCCCCTTGGCCTTTTTAAAGGGGGTGGTGAGGGGAGTGTGGCTGTTGGGGCATTTGCCGGGCATCTCATTAAAATCAAATTTCTCAACTTGTTACCCAAAAAACTGACACAAAAGTGGGTCAGGGCCAACATCATCAGCAACAGCTTTAGCTTCAACTTGGCTCAGAGGATAACACCGTGAAGACAGTGGGGTTTGGCTTAAAGACGACTGGCCAAAAGGCACTGCAATCCATGACAGTTGTGTGCCATTTTCACATTTCTGCATTTTCACTGTTTATACAAAATTGAAGCATTTGGTAAATTTGGCTTAATGGGTGTTTTCAATTAGGCCGCAAAGTGCAGGCGTTAAACTTTGATTAAACGAATGGCGTCAACACAATTAGGTCGCTCCCTGCAGTTAATTGACACACAGCTGAACAAACACCGCAAATGCAGCACCTGCAGCACCAACAAATACTGCAACCACAACAACAACAACAGTTCAACCAACAACAACAATTACAACCATTACAACCAGCCTAGTAATAGTAACAGCAATTCCAAACCGAGGTACGACTATATATATATTGGTATATTGGTATATGTAGGGAGCAATACGAGTTGACGCCGCTGGAAAACCACAACACAAATCTTTAATGCCGATTCGACCGCAGATGCGATTGTGGCAGCAGCACAGTGGGTTGTGTAGCTGAAAGTGTGGGTAAAATGTGCAAGGCACAGCAGTTAACAAAATGAATAAAGAGATAGGTATTCCATTATTTTAGAGGAGTTTAATTCAACTTATTATAATCCTTAGCCTGTAATACACAGCTATGTTATAAAAGTTCTGGAAGTTTAAGAAAATGTTAATTAAAATGATTTAAATAATAGAAAAGTGCAATGAAAGCTCAATAAATAAACGTTACGCTCACTCATCAGATAATGCTCAAACCGTTATTTTTATGTATTTTGTTTTCCTCTTCTTCGTTGGAGATAAGCTCAATAGCAACAAAAACAACAACAGTTTATGTTGCCCGATTCCTTATGGAAGCAGCTGACTTATACTATTGAGAAAAGCAAAAGCAAGAGTAGGTAATATGATTTAAATAAAAATTACAGGAGTGCATACATTTTTTTCGTTTTTCTTTGTGCCTTTGTGCGATGATTAGAAACACAAATATTGCAGTTGATGTGAAAATAAAATAAAAGTATTTGTTACTGTGTGCAAACTAAATATTTACATTGGTGCAGAATTGTTTAGGTTAAGAACTTATTTAATTACATTTTAGTACAGAACACATATATATAAACAATGTTCAACTCAGTAAAAATTTTCTTACATTCAAACAAAGCTGAATTGAAATAGTTTTATATAAGAAGAAGAAACAACATATTAAAACTCAAACATAAATATAGCCTACATATAAACATATTAAACAATTGAAAAATAAATTGCGCAGGATTCCAATACAAACCCAGTGAAGACTTAACAAATTTTAACTTTCTTACATAACATTACATGAAGTATGTAGATATAATATTAGAATGAGTTAAAGTTCTGACTGAATCACACTTTAAAAGTTAAATAAGTAAATAAATTAAAAATGATCAACTTCCCTTTGCCACTTATTGGCTTAGTTGGCGCCACTGTGCGCGGGGTGCTTGGAACTGGGGTAGTCAATTGGACGCTAGCCGCAAAACTCTATTGAAATTTGCGGTCAATGCAAAACAAATCTCAACTTCATTGAACGCCTGAATAAACAGAAGAAAGGAGAAAGGGGGGAGAGTGGAGTGTGAAGAGGGGAGTTAACAGGAGAGTAAAAGGCAAGGAGTGCAGTGTGCAGTGAAAGGCAATTGCGATTTGTGTTTTCAATTGATTTGCTTGAAATTGCATTTCACATTGTATTGCCAATGGCAAATAGGCCGCAATCGAATAAGCTTTTTGCCTTTGTGAAGCAATCGTTCTCTCAAGGAGTCTGAATCCTGCATCCTAAATCCTACAGTAAGCAGTATGCTTGCGGTCGACTCTTAATCAAAGGAACAGTCCGAACAAATGCGAATCCAGAGGCAGCAGTGAAAGGCCTTTGGGCAAATGCAAAAAGACAGGCATGCCTAATTTATGGGCAACATGGCATTAAGTTAATTATTAATGTTTGCTCAGATCCAAGTGGGGGCAGTTTGTAGGAGACCTGAAAAAAAGAAGATTGAAAGAAAGCGAATAAAAGATACAAAACAGTGGCGACAGCAAAAAACAGGAGGACAGGAGGACACTTTACTCCCAAGTGTTGTTCTTTAATTTCAAAGTGATAAAAAATTAACACGACAGCCTCGAGGGGCGTCCGAAAATTACACACACACACACACCATTGTACACACACACACACACAGTGTTGTGAGTGTTGCGATGAGAAATGGTCTCTTATTGGTGTCTGCCAGTGCCATTAGTGCGAGCGTCTTGGACGCAGTGCCAAATGTACCGCATCCCACATCCGCACACTTGAGGTGAGAAAGCCGCCTGCCATAAGTCAGACAGAGATAGAGACCAGCCAAACGATAGAGTGGGAGGGAGTGGATGAGAAAGAAAACTGGACCTTGTTTTGGGGGCGTGCTTTAGCTGTCAGCTCTGAAAATGATTTATATTTGTTATTAAATTTGCAGTAGCATTTGAATACGGAATACGAAGTACGGGACTACGGACTCTGGACTTCTAGACTACGGAGACTATGGAATAAAGGCCCGGCATTTGATTGCTATTATTTGCCGACAGAATGAGGCCAATGGCGCCAGAGTCATGGGATTTGCCACAACTCGCAAAGTAGCCCATATTGAAAAGTTGCAACTGTAGAACGGGAAGGAAAGCGGAAAACTTTGGGACGTGAAGACGGGAAACGGATAGCGGATAACGGCAAACGGAATAGACCAGCTTCTATTGCCCACAATTGACAAATGGAAACTCGCACAAATTTTCGCTAATGTTAATGCCGCTGTTGATGCTTTAATGTCTTATTTTCCTCTGATTTTGATTTTCCTTTTTGTTTTTCCTGTTGTTTTTCCTTAAAGCAATCTCAGTGGGCAGTGGTTTCTTTAGGTATCTGATTACATCTTAATATCAATCAGGCTAACAAGCTATACACACAACTGCCAGCTGTGACTTAACTCAATGGACCTGTCATCTATCACAGGATATCAGAATATCAGGACATCAGGACACGTGGACTGAACAGTGTGACAAGAGTGAGTGTCAATTCCACGCATATTTTTGATTAGTTTCTGTAGATTGACCAATTGCTACAAGTATATAAAGTATAGCCACTTCAATTTTGATAAAGAAATCAATTTCAATTATGCATAATATTATAATATAAATAATAGAAGATTTAGATGGAAATGGCATCGTTGCACAAATTGCTTAGCTCTTTTTTTTTACTGCCCCCCAACATTTGCATACAAACGACGGACCTAAATATTTTACCTACTCCTATACATATATGTATATGTGTATAAATGGTGTGTGTGTGTGGAATTCATTGGTAGGGTTAGGGGTATGCTGAGAGCACACATTTGATGCCTTTATTGCTCTGAGTATTTCACACGAGCGCCACTCGGTTTATTGATCCCAGGGCACAGTAGCACCAAATAGACGAAAATTGAATGTGAATGTGAGCGTAAGAGTGCTGTGAATGCATTCAGTACTCACAGGAATTCATTTCTCCAAGTTAAATAAGTAAATAAGAGCAGACAAGTTCCGATTCCAAAGGAAGACGACTTCAATTGTGTGCATTCGTGCTTGTGATTTTACAGCTTAAAGTAGCCAATAAATAAGTATCAAAAGTTGCAATTTAACATTACAATTACCTTGAAAATACATATTTAATTTATCTAATTTCCGCTCTCGTTTTCGTTCTCGTTCAACTTTGAATTTAATTTAAATATTTATAGCTAAATTGTTGCTTGTAATTTATGTGCTGAACTTTCAGTTATTTATTTGCCACAACTGAATTGAGTCTTGACAAAAGTGTCTTTTAAATAATTAAATACGTTAAGAGATATAATCAATCCCACACCACTGTGCCAGTCCAATCGTTACGCTTTTGGCCATAAAGCAGCAACCAAAAAAAGCGCTAGAATCGAGTGCGAAGAAAAAAGTTAAAAAATACAAATCATAATCGGGTAACAAATCAAACCTAGATGATTTTCTTGATCCTGTTTTATGAGGCGCTGTCTCTGATCTAAGCGAAAGCGCAGTAATCCCAAAAGTCAAATGTATGCGCCACACATGAGGCACAAGGGGCGTAGGGAGGCTTTATGGGCGTGGCATGCGTGTTGGCATGCGGCACGCGGCACGATGTAAGCACTGTTAAACGTCGGCCATTATTTGATTTGGCTTCCTTCCTGCGGCAAAAGAGGCACAAGGGATACATTAGGAAGAAAGCGCAATGAAATTGCCAAAGGCTCGAAGACAGAACGAGCATTTAAGCGGAATTTAAGCACAGGTATTAAAGGCACACACACAGGCACATACACACATATGTATATTTTATACTTTTAACATATTTATTTCAGCGACTTAAGCTTAGCATATGCAGCTAATCATTCTTAAAAGAGCATTTGATTTAATACTTAGTCACTCTCAACTATTTAGTATGTGTCACTTATTTTGCAGTCATCTGAACACAGCAACAACAATAATAATAATATTAATAATAATCGGCTGTCATGATGTTCGACACATGTTCACATAGACAGCTGTCAACGTTGCCGTCGGCTTCACAGCTTTCCCCTCTTTCCCTCTCACTTCTTCCCTACTTTCCCACTTCAGTGAAATCCCGAAAATCTAGCGCGAAAAACTTTCTCAATTGCCTTAACGTGGGGCACGTGCCTTTGCTGCCCAGAAACTTTGTAAAATTCTTTTTGTTTTCTATAACATTTCTATATATAAGTACATACATATATGTATATAATTTTATATATCTGCTATTTGTAGCTTGAGGCTAGTGGATAAAAAATGCCATCAATATGATGGCATTGTCTCAAGTTGAAACAATTTCCGAAATAAAATGCTTAAGCAGCTCAGGGGCAGTGCACAAAAATATATACAAGTCTTGGGAAAGAGGCGAATATAGAATATTTAACTGTAGTTAATGTTAAATACTCACTTAGCACTAACATTATCTGCGAACTTTCTTCAGAAGATTATGAGCAGTAAACAGTTATGTTAGAGAATGTTAATAAAATAACCTCACTGTACTAAGTGCTCATGCTGTTACTAACAGTGCTCTGTTATGGCGCTGTTACCCAAGCAGTTACTGTAGCCATACGCTTAGAGTATGTTAGTAAATAAAAGTGCTCTGTAAGCACGCTGTTATGTTACTCACAGCTAACATAGTACCCGCGCTGTTAACCCTCTCCTGTTGCAATGTTTTGCTCTTGAATGCAACCGTTTGTTGTGCATTTCTGATCAATTTCCGTTGCATCGAATGCTGTGCAAACAAGTTGGGTAACAAGGCCAAAAGCTCATTCGCTTGGAATTGTGCAACAGTAATTACCCGACAAAGAGAACCGAGAGATCCACTTCAAAATACCATTCTTTGGCAAACTGACGTTTGACAGATTTTTGCATTGCATCACGAAGAGTGGGAGTAGGAGGGAAAAGAGAAAAAGAAGGAGGAGTAAGAGGAGAGAGAACTAAAACCACGCAGCTAGAACCGAACTTGGTTGAGTCGACGAGGCATTCACTCATTGCCATGTGCTGACAGCAGCTCGCAGCTCGAGTGGAACGCGATTCGAGGACCAAGGCGAAGCGCTACGCTGGGTATGCTAAGAGGGTGTAGGAGTAAGGGGAGGAAAGGAGGAGCAAGAAGCTCAAGATGAGGACAGGAAACGAGGCCTGGCATTTACACAGTCGGATGATTTAGATAAACAAGACATGAGCTGTCACACGAAGCAAGCAGAAAAAAAGTACATGTTGGAATGTGCAGCAAGCGAGTAGCAACGACTGCACTATACCCTGTTAAAATTTTAAAATAAAGTCAGAAGTCATCTGTCTGTAATGAACTATTTGTAGTAGGGTGTGGGTATACCCCTTTCTAGCTCACTCGTCTTACAGGGTACAACACAAAGGAAGAGGAAACGACAGCAGAGCTAAAGCTAGAGCTTAGAAGTACGAGTAGTTATTATGACGCAGGATAAAGCAAAGAGATTAGAACAAATCTGCGATTCTGATTGTGCCACAGATTGCAGTGGAAATCGCTCTTCACTTTCCCCATTTTCCTTTAGCTTTTCGCTTCTTTTTTGGCCTTTGGCTCTTAGCTGTTTTGGGCCACAATTTGAGTGATTTAATTGCAGTTTATTTTGTCATTTATTTAATTAGCCTTCAAATTGCCGACATAAATTTATAGATTATTTTTAATCAAGCATTAAACAGCTTACTCCCAAACACAACAAATTGTTCAGGTATTAAAATATGATTTGAATTTGAATTTTAAATGACCTATCAATAAATCCAAAAAAAAGTTACAAATTTGATAGAACAATAACAAAATGCGTTTAAATAACAATTGTTTTGAATACTCAAAGTAAAAACTATTAATTTATGCTAAAATCTAAAACCAGTGGCTACAAAAGTTAGCAAAGCTCTTTGGGCCATTTCATAACAATAATTAATTCAAAAGTTTTGTGCATTTTCATAGTCTAAACAAAGTGAAAACAACAAATTTAAATAATCCATAATAAAATATAAAAATAAAATATGAAAAACTTTAAACTAGAGAAAAGTTTGTGACTTTAATTCGAGCAAAACATGTTGATTAATTGCTGCCAATTAATGTAGTTACCAATTTGAAACAAGTTTAAAGTACGTCATGGAAATTTCCATAAAATAAAAATCATCAAGTCAGAAATTAAAAGCCTGTTTCGAATTTTAAATATCAACTTCGAGGCGGCTGCTACTTCTGACCACTCAAATTGTACGTTTATGGGTCAATTAAGTTGGGTAGTATCTACAGGACATGATTACGCTGCTCTTAGGACTCTACACTGATTACGTACTTTTGGCTCAAAAAGTGGCATGCAACCTGTTGTGGAGCGAAAGCGACATCTACTTGCCTCCGTTAACATTGATAGACTAAAAACTCTTGTCAATTTGTGGCACACTTTTGTGCCTCACTGTGGCTGGCTGTGGATGCTGTGCTCACTTGTACCAGAGTTCAGGAGTTTGCGCACAGTTATGGGTACAGTTGTGGGTACACTTTTGTGTACAGTTTGACTTTGTGGTCAGCTGCAAGCGTCCAGCTTACTGTCCAGATAATTCGACTGATAATTAACAGTGCTGGCGATCAATCTTCTAACAGGGACAGTCAGACAATGAAGCCGATTTTAAATGCCAAGCCACAAGTCAACTCTTAATAATGAAATATTATTAAGCTCATGGGAAATTGAGTTTTCTCCTTTACCCTTTACCTGCATACCAAACTCCTCTTGACCACTTGCCGCCCTCCCAACGCCCACTTAACCCAGCTGTAGTGTCCCCCTATCTCCCTGTCCCCTTGTCCGTCTGTGCGTCCGTGCGCAATTGTGGGATTAGCCTAATGAGGTGTGCAGGGCACCCAGTGACCAGCTGATTGATGGTCATGATTATTCAGCTTGACAGGCTTACCAGTTGTCCGTACACCTTCCCCACCACCACCCCAACCCCAACCCCCTGTTGGCCAACCCACAAACACTGGCATGAATTTTATCTGCACTATTTGAACCAAAATACATTTTGGTCGAGAGCAAATGGCTCGATGCCTGTGGCCATGTTTGCATATATAAAATTACCTTATTTGAAATGCAATTTGCTGCATTAGGCGGCAAGTGTGGTGCCCTTGTGGGCTGGTGCTTGGTGGGCGTGGCCTCTGTTGCAGCGACATATTTGCATATTTTGAACACATCGCTTCGGGACATTTCTCTATAACCCTTTTTTATACACTTTTTTTCTTCTCGCTTCTTTGGCCAACCAGGTAAATATCACAGGTGGGTGTGGAAACATTTTTGGGGTTTGCCTTCACAACCTGTTATTACTGTCGTTTTATAGCCATGATGGAGGGCAAACAGCTAACAAAAATCTCCCTTGAAGGTTCCATTAGCCAAATGTTACGAGTAGATACGAGTATTTGGCAGAGCGAATATTGCGCCCTAAGTGGTTGCCATTAAATTCAATGTTGTGATCAAACTTACCTACCAAGTAGAACAAGTTTCTTCACTTAACAAATAAGCCAAAGTAGAAAAATGAGCTCCAATTTATCCACTAAAAAATCAGCACTCAACAGCTTTTTTTTAGCCAGTTTATATGTGTTTGTGTGGGTGTCGTAAACTTTTAAAAATTGCACAGAAATATGCTCAATTTGGCAGCACAGAGAATTTATTTTATTTCATTTATTGAACTGCACAGAATTTCAATTAAATTCAGTTCAATAAAAGAACAATTGAAACAAGTGGAAAACATGTTCAAAACGATTTAAATAAAGGAAAGGAAACAAGTTCCTAGAAAGTGCTAACTGAAAACATGTGTTAGTTCATCTACTACATTTTTCAAATTGTGCTACAAACTCGAATTTAAATAATTAATAGTGTGAGAATGTAGAATATGGGATTATCCCGTATGGGATGTCCTACTAATTTCCGCTGCCAAGCTGCACTTAAGATTAGTTGAAAACAGCCCAAATGTGTATCGTTATTGGCAAAATACATACATCATGAAATATGAACGACGAACGACCGAAGGACTGAAAGACAACGACCGAACGAACGAACGAAGGAACATTTCCAAAGTCGAGTAGAAGTTTTAATTGCTTTTCCGCATGCAACTTCTGGGTGCATGCAACACAGCAACTAAGTAGATTTGGTAGCACCAACCACACATATACTCACACACACACACACACACACACACACACAAACACCGCATAACACATTCCAGCAGACACTGAAGGTACACTGATAAAATTACGAAGTGTTATGAGTGAATGAAACAAATGAAATAGTTGTGCTGTTAAATTTAAGCACTTAAATTTAAATTTAACAAGAAAGTGCTTAAAGCAGTTACAGCTAAAAGGAACAAATATTACAGACAGAAATTTGTATAGAAAATATAGTGTAGATATAGTTGTTAAAAATATAGTATAGGTAGCATATTGTACCTAGGAAACATACAGTCAACTCTAAAGGAGACAAATATTTCATTTAGAAATTTAGTAATCTTAAATTGTAGAGGAATTTAAATTGGTACCTTTTGTACTTTTTATAAAAAGCTCAGATTTGTTAATAATATTTTAGAACAGTTGTCTTATATAACAGACAAGTTAAAGTTGAGTCATCATATTTTATTATTAGTTTAAGAATTAAAGGCCGAATAAATTCGTTAATGAAAAAAGAACAATTGATATAATATAATAATATTTCTTGCTAATGAAAATTAAGTTTTGTTTGTTGGTTTATTTTCTAAAATGCTAAGAATTATTTATTTTATTTTTACATAATTTATCTTTTATATAAAAATAGATTTCTTATTAATTATATTTTATTATTTAAATGAATACATAACTGTCTTAAATATTCAAAATATATTGAATACTTTTATAACAATTTAGTCTAATTTTAAATGCTCTTCACATCCAAATGCGTTTCTAAAAACTTGGCGTTCTTCGTTGACATTAAATAACATTTGTCTGCAGTGTAGTGTCATAGTATATGCAGTAGTAGTTATATTTAAGAAGACGGTCTCCCAACTGCACAACAACTTTGATGTGTGCTCGAGAGGTTGTGCATAACGAAGCCATAAAGGAGCTACAGCTGGAATGTCATAAAGTTGACAATGCTTAAGGATGACACGAGTCCCCGGGCCACAAACACACACACACTACTACTACACACACACAACAAGCCAGCATAAATTATTTATACCTTAATCAAACCCGACCTTCATCTAGTTGTGTATTCTGCTCTGTACTGAGAATAAACTTCATTGTTAACTTGACAACTTTACTTGAAAATTGGATGTTAATTACTTCAACTCCCACACAGTTCCCCTATCCCTCCCCTACCACACTTTATTTAGTTGTATTATATATATATTATTGTGTATAATAGAGTTTAACAAGTTTCCGTTTAAAGCCAACGCAATGCGAACTGCTGTTGGCCTGGCCAACGAATTGAATCCTGTGCTGTTTCTGACACTTATGGAGCTGCCCTGAAGGATGTATAGAATTCCATGAACATGTCGTAATCATTTACACTAGTTGTCATCGTTGAAAGCTCAGTTTGCCATTACTTTACTTTACTTTGCCATATTTTACTTTAGTCTTGCCAGGTTTTCCAACCCAACCTCAAACCAAACCCCAACCCCAACCCCAAAGATAAACTCAAGTCAAAACCCCTTTCTTACCTACACACACTGTTGGTTCTAGTTCTTCTCAGCACCGTTATTGTTGTTCCTGTTCCTATTGTTGTTGTTGTTGTTGTTGTTGTGCTCATTCTCGTCTTGGTCACATTGTTGACTTGCCATAAAAACACGAAGCAAAAAAGCAGATGCAATGCACGTGGAAGCATCAAGCGTTGCAATTTCGCAAATTGTCTTGAAATGCAAGAATGCATTTCATTCGGTTTGTCCAACCTTCTAGTCTTCTAACCCATATACCATCCCGTACCCCTTGCTCTACCTTTACCCCTATCCCCTTTCTGGCTCTATACTCTTAGCCATCTTGTTGCCAGCACGCACTATAAGCTGCACCGCAGCCGAATGTTGGCCAAAATTATAAAAGCTGCTTCAGAAATTTACAGAGACACAAATCATGCAACAGCGAGGGTAGTCACAATGATAGCGATAGTAAATAAAATAAACAAAACATTAGATTTATAACTATAAGTATTATATCGATTGGAAAATATTGAATATGTTTTTTGATCAGTAGGGAAATATATTGAAGTGGATGCATACATACGTACACAACTGTAATTAAAATAAAATAAAGTGCATATAATCTATATTTAATGATATTTTATTCATATTATTTTATTTAATTTATTTCCTCGGTTAAATAGTCCCCAAAATACAGACTTACTTTGCCACCTACTCCTCGATCAACCCTCTGTCGAAAGCCTGTTATGCATGAGAAAAATTAGTCACTTTGTGTGTAGGTCAGCAATTAACGTCGTAAAGCAACTATAAAATGTGCCCCTTCTTTCTGGGAAAATTGCATGATTTTTCCAAACTAGATGTACACACTTTCTCTGCACTCACTGTACGCAGCAGAGCTTTCATAACCGAAGTCCACATTCGCAGCAAGTCATAAAAGTTATGTGTTTTTGTTTTGGTTGGATGGCAACTCTAGGAGTAACCCTAAATGGCACTGAGTAACCATAGTAACTAGACCAAGCCGAGAACAATCTTAGTTACAGAAAAGCAATTTGGGGAAATGCGTTTATTGGCATGAAAATATTATAAGTAGCCACAGAGCAGAGAGAAGGCAAAAGTTTAATCATGGAACTCTTAATTGAAGTCGGTATTTTAGTTCTATTGCGAGTAGTTAGTACAACGAACAGCTGTTTATTTCCACAACAAGAACTAACTAACTTAGTTTTCCGCACTGTCCTAAAGTTGATTGTTTACTGTTGAGTCCAGAATTGCAAACTCATTATTATAATTACTGAGATTTGGCCCATTTCCTGGGGACACGTGGCATTTTGACCCATTTCGTTGACCCACAAATGTAGATTGAATAACAAATATTACAATGAAACTGCAGTTTCTACGAGTCTACGTAGTAACATTTACAAATATATTATTTATTACACAATTTACTTGAAAGCCTTGTTTATTCTGGCCTTGTTGGGATTGAAGACCTCTTTCCTGGCATCGTAGGTTTTCGGGTAGAATCCCTTGGGATAGAGCTCCCTAGTGTGCCAAATGTGAGCGTTTTGTTTTGGTGGCTCTTTAAAATTATTACGATTGGTGGCAATTTCCTTGCCGCGTTGCCAAGCGATGAACTCGGAAATTGGTCGCAGTACCAAGAAATAAAACATTTCCGCGAGGGAAATGACGCTGAAACCCATAAACAGACCCATAACACCGCCAATATTTGCTGAAAAGTGACACGAACTAAAAATTTTTAAAGTTATAGAAAAACGCTACTCCCACTCACATAGAAACTCCGTCAATCCGATGTAGACATTCTTCATGCTGCCATAATAGGCAGTTTCTCGGTAGTACAAATTAACCACAGCTATGTTATTCATCACATAAGATTTATTCATAGCGGTCACCAGAGAGTTGGCTATGTGATAATCCCTTCTGGCCAGTGGAGAATATAACGCATCCGCCATGTAGGTCAGATCAAAGCAAGTCGGCAAACATTTCTGACGGCATTTCAAAGATTTGTGTGCATTCTCCAATCGATTTGCATGACGTATACAAATCGTTTCACCCACTGTGCATATGCTGGCATTTATATAAATATGTGGATACTTGTGGGGTATACAGGCACAGGTCTCATAGAAGAATCTCGCATAACATTCCTTCACACAATTCGCACGCGAGTAGTGATTGTGATAGAGCAACTTCCTTTCATCCAGAAATATACACTGACGATCCTCGATGGGTATGGAACGTATGCTGGGCGTGGCCTCTGATCTGCTGGCCTCCAGGCGAAAGTTCGTCTCGTAGCCAATGCCCACCACGAGTCCTTCGTCTTTCATGTCGGGAGTGGTGATCGAGTTGTGAAAATGTAACTAAAGTTTGTTAATTAGTATTGGTATTAACCTTGAGTATAAGTACTTGCCTTAAAGCCGGGGCCATTTGTGGAGGAGCAGTAGTATTCTTTCACCTGCGCATCGAGCACTATGCTGAAACCCATGGTAATCCCAGAACCTACACAAAATAACAGTTATAAGTAGTACTAAATGGTATGATTGTAAGTCTGGATTAAAGTTGGGAGTTTTTTGGGTAATCATTGTGTATGATCCTTCGTCCTAACCCTACTTTTGATATAGTTAAGTTTCTGTAACCTTCTTAACTCCCTTACCTATTCCTGGATGTGGATAATATTTATTGGGCAACTTGTCGGGATAACCAGTTTCTGGATTCCAAGCCACAGGCTCAAAGCCAAGTTTTGTAGTCAAATTTTGACCGCTAATAAAAATATAGTAACTTAAACATGGTTAACCTCACTCACTCGCACTACTTACTGCCTTCTGTAGAGCAACTCTGGTGGCAGAAAATTAAACACACAGCAGAGTCCCTCATCGGTGATGATTTGTCGGAATAGATCCAAGCAATCATACTCCAGGGCATTGAATCTACAGTAACGCAGCAGCTGATCACAGGTCTGGGAATGATTCACCACAAAATCTGAGGCTCTCAAGCTATTGTTGGCTAAGGAGGCATAAAAGGCAAGAGTTTCGGGGTCATCAGTGTCCTCATTCTCATCCAAAGACTCATCGCTGCAGAGCACTTTCAGTAGGTCACTTTCAGGAGAACCCCTTAATGGCAGAAAAGTTTAAAAAATATTTTCTAAAATTAGTTAATTAACTTACTGCGGATAATGGTTGACTTTACTAAGCTGAACCTGATTCATATTGCAAATGGTTATAGCCGGAAAGGGCATCTTCAGTATGGAACTGGCATGTGGACTGATGCCTATGATTACAGGTGTGCTGTTCCACTTCTCGTAGATGTTAGAAATCAGCTGAAAAGTGAGCACAAAGGCGGCCACAAAGGCAATGAGGAAGAAGGACCTAGAAAGGTGTAAAATATATAATTATTAAAATTATATGAAATCTGGTATTTCTACCTTTCCCAGATGCTCAGCGATGCATCGCCCACAAACTTGAGTCCATGTAGTCCCGTTTCCCTGAGAAATACACCCAAACTCTTCTGAAAACTGCCAATCAGAAACAAATGAGGTTTTAGCTTCTTTTTTCTAGCTTCCATTGCGACAACTGAGGAGCCTCTAACTAAACAGTTAATACTTATAACTACAACTAACTAATTGCCTGCTCTCAATTAAATGGGCTTACAGGTAAGGTAATTTGAGTTGTCGATTAATTAAAATACATTCAGCTATTTAGCTGATTAGTTTGTGCTTTCAATTGCACTTAGAAACTCATGTTAGTCAAGGAAGCACTTCAGTTATGCCTGCTTAAGACCAGTTAAATTAGTAAGTGCAACTTGAAGTATTTACCCAAATTAGCTTTGAGCCAATTTTCTTCAAATTTAACAATATATGTTATTGTTTATCTGTTGTAGTTTTAGGAAATAAGTTAAATTGCATTAGAAATGTGTTTAAGTGTGATTTGTTTGATAAGATAATGTTTAGATTGCTTGTAGTGGCATATAAAATACCCTAGAAAAATATTTTGTTTTTTTTAAGCCTGACTAATGTTAAGTATATAATAAATAAATATATTTTATTAAAATAAAAATAAGTTCACCCCTTCTTAACCATCAATTCTTAACCCATCTACGCCAAATAAATTTCTTTAAATTTAACAATGGGAAATAAATTAAATTACTTAAGCATTGTGTAATCTGTTTGATAGGATAAAGTTAGGGTTGTATATAATGGCATATAAAATACCCTATACAAATATTTAAATTCGTTTACGACCACAAAAAATGTTAAGTATATAATAATAAATATAGTTTACTAAAATAAAAATAAGTTCACCCCCTCTTAACCCCCTTTTAACTCCAATTATTAACCCCTCTATGCCAAATAAATTTCTTCAAATTTAATGATATATATTATGGTATTTGTAAGAGTTTTAGGAAACAAATCTAATTACTTTAGCATTGTGTATATATGTGATCGGCTTGATAAGATAAAGATTGAATTGTTTTTAGTGGCATGTCAAATACCCTAGAAAAATATTTAAAGTGGCTTATGAGCACAACTAATGTTAAGGGTATAATAAATTTATATATTTAATACAATGAAAACTAGTTTACACCTCTTAACCCCTCTACATCATACCCCATTCAAGTGAGACACCGAGCACAGTTCGTCATAAAAATATCTCACATTAATGTGAATAATCAACAAATTTTGTATGTGTGTAAGTATGTCAAGAATTCTCTGCTGATAAAAAAAGCTTCACATGAAAGCTCTGAACTTTTTTGGGCCATACGTAATGGCCAAACGGTGTCCAACTAGTTGGCGATCAGTTGGTAATCGGTTCGGTTTGGTACAGTTCGTCATGTGGGTGAGACGCAATCCGCTGCCGCGGCGTCTGGTGGATGCGCTGTGTTATCTCGTCATAGGGGTATTCCTGCCCATTGTTTTTGTCTTCGAGATGATTGTGGTGCTGCCAGCTATATATGAACCAGGTAGCTTTATGCACACCTTTACGTTCCTAATGGCCATTTTTCTGTTATTCAATATTAAGGCGAACATGATTGCTGCCATGCTGATTGACACGAGTGTTGATTGTAAGTAATTATCGATCAATCATATGCTAGTTACTCACCGGTTTCCCTCCCTACACTTTAGTTGAACGCATTAAGTCGCCGCCAGATGGCGCTGTGGAGCGTCTGGGCTGGCGACACTGCACCAGCTGCGATCGTTTAGCACCTCCACGTTCGTGGCACTGCAAAGTCTGCGGTTTGTGCATACTGAAACGTGATCACCACTGTCTCTTCACCGCCTGCTGTATTGGTCAGAACAATCATCGCTATTTCATGTGCTTTACTTTCTATCTGTTCGTCGGATCGGTCTATGCTCTTGCCTATAACTCCTACTATATGTGGGTGCTGAACGCAGCCATTTACTGCAAATGGATCACAGCTTTTAAGCTCATCTGTCCCATGTTTATGCTGGTGTTGGGCAACTTCTGGCCAAATCTTCAGCTCTTCTTCTACAGTCTTAACATTTTGGCGCTGCTCTACTCCATTGTCATTTTAATCTATCACGTGCCCATTGTACTGCGTGGAGAGGTGTGTGCGGAGAGCGGCAAGCAGCACAACTACAACAACGGTCTCTCCAGAAATCTGAGAAGCGTTTTTGGTCAGCGCATGCACTTGGTTTGGATTGCTCCGATGATCAGCAGTGAGCTACCTGACGATGGCTACACCTGGAATACTCAAACTAAGAAAAGTAGCTAATAGAAGAGTGTGCTCTATGTGGTATTTTAAGTATTTAGTTTATTCATTAAAGACTGCTATTTACCTGCGATTTTTAAGTAAACTCATTGTATTTTATATAAATTATTTCTCTGTAAAAATTACAATTTAAAATTCAACGATGAGATTCCAGAATCCCATACCACGTCAGAAGGAGGAACTCTATTGCTATCTTTTAATAGCCCTACTGCTGCCCATGGGATTCTTCTACGATGTTTTACAGGTGTGGCCGAAAGTCCACACACCCAAAACTAATACCTACACCTATTTTGTGCTCATGGGCATCTTTTTGCTGTTCAACCTGGAGGCAAACCTCATAGCTTGCATGATGATCGACACTAGTGTAGATCGTAGGTTACTTAAATTGTTGGAGTACACTGAAAATAACTTTTGTTGCTGCTTGCAGTAAAACGTTTGAAGGCACCAGCGGAGGGACCCGCGGTGGAACGAACCGATTGGCGGCACTGCACGATCTGTGATCGTTTAGCACCTCCGCGATCTTGGCATTGTAAATCATGTGGAGTTTGTATACTCAAGCGCGGTCATCATTGTACATTCACTGGCTGCTGTATTGGCCATGAGAATCAGCGTTACTTCATGTGCTTTCTACTACATCTACTTGTAGAATCCATCATCATGATCATTCATAGTTCCATCTATATGTGGCTCAATAGTTCAAGCTACTTTAATTTATTTGTCATTAATTTTACACACATCAGTCAGCCCTTTAGTGACTTTGACATTAAATTGCAGTTACTTTTCTATGGCATTCATATAACGGCCTTAATACTGGTGATTAAGACTCTGTTGGTTTATATACCCAGCACTCTACATGGCGCTGTCTTGGGCGAAAGGAGAAAGAATGTGGAACCAAAGTACAATAAAGGACTTTTGGCCAATTTGAGGAGTGTTTTTGGTCAGCGCCTGCATTTGGTTTGGATTTCGCCCTTGATTCGTAGTGAATTGCCCGAAGATGGCTACACATAGAGCGCTACATCGGTCTAAATTTTCAAGTCAAAGCAGTCTGGTTTATCTATAGAATTTAATATGTACACAACTGTTTCTAAGTGCGTGACAAATTTTCGTTTAATAAAAAAATTTTATTAAAAATGCCTTTTCGTCGGAACCCACTGCCGCGGGATCTACCTGAATTTCTTTGCTTCCTAACTGTAGCGGTACTTGTACCACTTGGTTTCCTTCATGATATACTCGTAGTGGTGCCGGCTCTACATGAACCTGGAGGATTTTTATACAGCTTCACACTGCTCTTGGGCACGTTTATTTTCTTGAACATTGAGGCCAATCTGCTGGCCTCCATGTGGATTGATACCAGTGTGGAAAGTAAGCACTGGAATTAAGTATAATAAAAAACAATTTATCACTTTTTCACCTAGAAAATGTGCCTGATCCACCGCAAGAAACTGGGGAGTTACTTGGCTGGAAGCATTGCAAGATCTGTCGTCGATTGGCACCACCAAGGTCCTGGCATTGTAAGGTGTGTGGTGTGTGCATACTGAAACGGGATCACCATTGTGCGTTTACAGGGTATTGCGTAGGCCATCAGAACCAGCGATACTTTGTGTGCTTCTCATTTTACACAGCCATTGGAGCGATCTATGCATTTATCTACAACTCTTTGTACATTTGGCGCTACCACAGATGGTTCTTTGCCAGATTCACTTTTCATCATCAGTTAGGACTTTCGAATGCCGATTTTACATTTAGCTCCAATCTGTCAGTGCTCTTCTATGCGCTTCATATCATTTTATTGTTCATTTCGACTGTTATTTGTCTCACCTACACGCCCTCTGTGTTTCATGGCGAGACTTTCTTCGAGACGAAGAAGAAACGGCGGCTATACAATAACGGTCTATTCTGTAATCTACAAAGTGTTTTTGGGCAGCGTATGCATCTCGCTTGGATATTTCCAGCAGTTAAAAGTCCCCTGCCTGAAGACGGTTATAACTGGAACCAAATTGGGAATGACAAATTGAAGATTGAGGATAAACGGTCATAGAGTGCTCTCTTTCTGGCATTCACAATTTATTTTATATATTTACAAGAGCAAGCCCATAAATGATAATATTTACTTTGAAAACCTTGAACTGAAGTCTATTCCATGAAATGGAGCTCAGGCATAATGTCGTAAAGTTATAGCCAATTCCACCTTGGACTATCTCAGCCCGAACATCGGAAGGGCTCTCATCAAACACCAATATCTGACTAATTTTAAACTTCAGCTAGAATTAAAATAAATTGTAGTAGACCCAATAAAATTATTTACCTCACTTCTGGGCTTATCCATAAAATCGACGTAGTAAACTGAATCCCACCAGCTTAAATCAACTTCATAGATGGGCACTGCATTGGGATGAACATGACCAAATTGTGTGGAAAATCCGCTTGTTTTAGATAGAAAGTCAAACAAAGAAAGAAAAATTGACAACAGCATCAATGGAGACATGTTTTAATTCTAACTGGCAAATATATGAGAGCATCCTGCTGTGGCAATTTTTTAATTTTTGCTTTTTATCAATTTCTTTGCTTTTAATTTCAATAACTGAATTCGAGAGTGAAAGATAACCTATCATTTAATTAAATTCATTTTGATAACACGGTGAGAGAGTTTTATCAAAATGAATTCAATTAAACTGATGGGTTACGCAAACTGCAAGCTAGAAAGACTCTCGAAGAGAATGGTCTGTTTAGAAGAGTTATTTCTTCAAGCAGTAGTGAAAGGAGTCTTTACACAGGGCAAGAGCTAAGATCTTTTCTTAATTATACTGCTTTAAAGCAGTAGTCAGCGAAGATTGCTTTTCCTTTCTTATAAAGACTGCTTTAAAGCAGTTGCCGCAGTCGCGAAACGACACAGTCCGCATCGTTACATACTTATTGTACAGTGCACAATGCCCTGCTCTTTTTGCTCTTATCAAAAGCGCGCGCATTTTTTGAAAAGGGTGGTGAGCGTGCTGCCAACCACTTAAAGTTAAAAGCAAGCAGTGTACTTCGACACAAAACATATATCGATTAGTATCGCTTTGAAATTTTTTACGATAGCTAATACTATCGATATATTTCAGCTGTTTTGCAGGTCTTATTTAATACACACGCTCGCGAGTTGCATTCGAGTGGAATTGTAAATTGTTAATGAAAATGTTTCGCAAACAATTTGGAACCTTGTCGCGTGTCTCGGCGCATCTTCAGCGGAATCTACTGACACTATGTGCATTCACGCGGACAGCGGAAATGTCCACAAATGTGGCACCGGCTCCACAGGCAGCAGCACTCGATGAGTTTCGCACAAACGTAACAAATCCTGGCGAGCACTCAGAGTTGCAGTTAGCCAAATTCTATACGATACCAGCGGAACAGAAGAAGCAAATCTTTACCGGCGGCGGATTACCAAAACAATACGAGCAACAGATTAAAACATTCACCGAAGCCTGCCTAATGGTGCGTGCTCCTGGCCTAGAGCTGCTGCACTACATCAAGAACGCCGATCTAACGAAACCTGCTGTACGTTATGTGCTCTATGGTGATAATGGTGTGGGAAAGACACTGACCATGGCTCACGTGCTGCATTATGGTGCGTTGAATGACTTTCTGTTGGTTCATGTGCCCTGGGCACCGAACTGGATGAAGCGACCAAAGGAAGCATCCAATTCAGCCCAGGAAGAGGGCTTTATTGATCTGCCATTCGATGCTGCTGCTTGGCTGGTGCATTTCAAGACCCAAAACGCTCAGTTGCTGCAGAAACTGCAGCTCAAGACCAGCAAGGAGTATGTGTGGAGTAAACGCGAGAGTACTCCAGCTGGAGCATCTCTCGTAGAGCTTGTGGAGCATGGCATTGCACGCATCAAGTATGCGTCGGATACGACAGCAGCTCTGATCTCGGAACTGAAACTGCTGGCCACCAACAACCAGTGCAAGATTATGGTTGCCATCGATGGATTCAACGCATTCTTCCATCCCATCACGCGCATCTTCTCCGACAACAAGCAACGGGTTTCCCCTGATCGCATTACGCTCACAAAGCCTTTTCTGGACATTACCAGCTACGACTGGACGAACGGTGTGTGTATTCTGTCGGTGGACAAAATCGCCATGACTGAGGGCTACATGGACTCCTATATGCCACGATATCTGCTTGGCAAGGAGGGATTCGAGCATTTGGATCCCTTTGTGCCCATTCAGGTTGGCAACTACACCGAAAAAGAGTTCTTGAGCTATATTAATTACTACCAGGATCGCCACTGGATTGCAAAGACTCCAACGGGTTTTGAGAACCAACTTAAGTTTATGAGCAATATGAATCCCTATACACTGATGCAGCTTGTGAGAGGTCTTTAGAAGATGTGTTTAAACCTTTTGTTATTAGCTTAAAAGAAATAATTAAATAAACGAAATCATAAATGATTAAATGTTGATAGTTTTATAGCTGCAAGTCATGACACGAAGGAGTGATCCAACTTAAATATCCGGAAAGTATTTAAAATAATATGTGTAGTTCGTAGGATGTATAGTTGGGTCTGAGCACAG
This sequence comes from Drosophila acutilabella, assembly GCA_035046005.1. Lineage (NCBI taxonomy): Eukaryota > Metazoa > Arthropoda > Insecta > Diptera > Drosophilidae > Drosophila > Drosophila acutilabella. The sequence continues at coordinate 3,200,381 of JAWNOK010000024.1, read as the reverse complement.
ATCAGTCAGGAAGGGGAAAATATAAAGTTTTCGTTGTTAAATTGCGCAAAATGAAAAAATAAATGATTTGGATTTCAGTTTATTCAACATATTCAATTCAAATTGGGAATTTATTTAACGATAATCAGCAATATATAATAATGCACTGTAAAATATAATGTTTATGTTTATGTGTATGCGTGTGTGTGTGTATCAAATTAATAGAAATTATGTTGTCTCGCTTCAGAAGCTCACTGTACAGTGGACACACACAATGTCATCTCACAATTGTGAGTTTCTACATTCAAAGTTATAGATTTTCTTCATATTCATATTTGGTTTTTCTTTTAAGGAAATGCATAAACAAAATAAATTTTACATACTTATGTAATATTTTTGGTGTGCAAAAACAAAAAAACAAAAGTTGATATTTTCTCGCGTTCCGTTCACAAATAATAACTAAGCTGCAATTTAACATTGTCATCATATTTTGTATGTATATTTGCATAATTCTATTACAATTTTAGTTGCTTTCAACAACAATAACAATTATGTGTGGGTTTTGCATTCTTTCTTATCATTTTCATTAAATGTATAATTATTATTTTTTTTTTTTATTTTTTGTGTTTGTATTTTTTTCGATTTTCTGTAGGGTTTTTTTTATGTTATGTTTCTTCACTTTTCTGCTGAATCGTGTTATTTGTATGATGTGATAATGCTAAGCTATTTTATGTCGTATTATCGTAGTCATATTATCGCACTTTCGCCGATTTACATATCCATATATATATATATATATTTACATATATATGTGTAGATTCATGTTTGCATTATTTATTATTTGGTTTATATTTATGTTAATATGTATGCTTGATTATATGTATGTATGTTCGTATGTTGTTGGTATTTGTAGGTGTGTGCCTCGGTGTTTATAGGTGTTTTACAGGTGTGGATACATCATATACTCAACACGAATACAAGTAATAAAATTAATGTAAAAATTAAGAATTACACACATCTTTCTGTTTATTTTATCGACTGTGCAAAGTAACAAATAAAAAGCCTCCTAAATCGTTATTAAAAAAAAAAAACAATCCATTAACGAAAATTAACTGTATAAAATTATAGCATTTGGAGATGAGAAAGAAAGCAGTAAATGAATTCTAGATTCGTACGTATGTATTAAATATACGTTTAGTATGTATAAATATGAAATGGGATGATTAACGAACAAATGCGTCAGTAGTGTCAAAAAAAAAAAAAATTTAATAAAAACAAAACAAAATAAAATTAAATTAAAAAATTCAAGACACCTTTTGGGGTCTGGATCGACTGGGGACCGTCTTGGATGACTGATTCACAAAATGCTCACTCGCAGATCCCAGCACACACATTTAAGAAATGAAATCGTTAACAGGGAAACAGTAATCATAGCAAATGGCAACTAACAGAAGAGAGACAGTTCTCTTCAATCGAAAGCTCAACCATTCTGGCTGTTTTGGTGTATCCGCGTGTGTGTTGTGTGTGTTTCTAAGTATGTGTATATATATGGGTGTGTGTGTTTGTGTGTGTGTCTGTTCATTTGGAGCATTCGTCTACTTAGGCTAGTTTTACTTAAACGTACATTCATTACTCATTTTCCTTTAATTTTTGTTTCGTTTTGTTTGGTTTTTCATCTCTGTTCTTTCCTCTCGACTTTTGAAAACGTGTTAGAAGTCAATGTTTGAAAATTGTGTGTATTTATAATTATTACATCTACCTTTGGAGCAGTGTGTGTGTATGTGAGTGTGTGTACGTGTGGGTGTGTGGTATGATTAGACCGCAGCCCAATCAGATGGCGTCGCATGCATCACATGCATCAAACTATTGAATGCACATTGCTAGGCGTTGCATGCATTTGAATGAGTTGATGATGATTATGACGTTGTTGGTAATGCTAATGGTGTTGTTGTTGATGATGTTGATGACAAAATGGTGAACAAACAGCGAGCGGCAGTCGGCGCATTGCTTCTGTATTATTTCTTGACAAACTGATATGGGGCGGCGGGACGATAGTGCCGTAATGGCGGCACAGCACCTCCAATTCCTCCGCCCGTGGCAGCCACAATGCTATTAGTCATTATACCACCGCCGGCATTGCCCAGTCCAGCATTGCGTCCATTAAAACTGGCCGCACTCACCACCATCCCGGGCGGAGATGCACGCACAATTGCCTGCGGTGGCAAGGTTGTATGCATTGCGTTGCCCCGCTGGGCAGCTGTAAAAGATAAGCGTTGTAGTGGTTGTGCAAAGGAATAACTCTGGACACTGGACACTCACCTGGCACATAGGGCTTTGGCTGGTGGTATGCGTTATTGTGTGAACGATAGTAGACAGTCTCGTCGTTGTGATGATAGTGCGATTGCTGCTGAAACTTTTGTCTGCAAGAGATTGAGTGGCACACGAATTTTTAATATGTATAGCACAAAATGATATTGAGCGACTCACCTGTAGTTGCCGCCTGAGCGATTGTTGCCGTTGCCACTGCCTCCGGCTGCAGCGGATTGTTGTTGCTGCTGTTGTTGTTGCTGCTGCTGCTGTTGCTGCTGCAACTGCCTAAGAGTCAGCTTCTTGGCAGCCTCGGGATCCTCCATGAGCTCCCGATACTGCTCCTGACGAATGTCATCATGCTTATCGGGTATTAGATAACGTCGAATCTCGGCCAGCGCATAGGCAACACGGGCATATGCCTCGGCTGGTGGCGCTATGGTGGACACCTCAACGTGGAGCGGAAGATTTAGGTGGGCATATTTGGCGTCCGCGGAATTGCGTAGCTCCTCCTCGCGAGCACGATCCTTCATTGAGAAGCGACCAAGTATAACGATTTTACACTGCGTCTCCTCCTGCAGCCGGCGCAGTGAGTTGCCCTTAGGGCCAAGCAGTTTGCCAACATAGTTGAATTTCTTATCCTTAATCGGAACGTGCACCTTCTGCGACAATTTAATCGTTCGCTGCTGATACACATCGGCATATTGATCTCTCGTGGGAATGCGCCCGTTCAACTGCACTCGCTCCAATGCTGCAAGATCGGTAAATGTTTCACGTACATAAATATACAAATGCACAAATATGATCAGTGTGTACACACGTTGCAAATGATTGAATCGATTTCATACCTTCGTCAATTAGTTTTACTGCCAATGGAAATTGGTTCTCCATGCGCGATCGCTCGCTCATCAGTTCTTGCATGTATTTTTGGGCCGATTCATTTAATCGCGCCGGCTGAGACTTCTCGTTGTCAGCCGCATTGTGTTCATTCTCATGCTCCCCGTTGCTGGTGCCTGCATTCACATTCACATTGACTGCCGCTGCTGCCGCCGATGACCCTGGGCCCACACGCATACCGTTTTCCGCCATTTGTCCTGCTTTCCCTAACGGCGCCCGTGCTTAATTGATGTGGCGAATATTACCAAAAGGAGTCGGCACAGTGCGTGGCGCGTTTTATCTAAATGGCCTCGTCGCCGAGCAGTCGATTTTATTTGAATTTATCAAATATGTTTGCAACCTCTTTGTGGCCCTAATTTTTTCTCTCTTTTTCCATCAAAGTGTGTACATATTTAGCGAAATGTGGAAAAAACGCGCTTTCCATCGCAATGTGTCCAGCCCTGACAAGCCCAAGTAAAAGCGAACCATCTCTGAATTTGCATATGATTACAAACGATAGTATCGATATCGCTGACAAAAGCATCGCCTGGGATCGATTATCGATAGAGCTGACACCTCTAATACCCCATACATAAAAGAAAAATTTTTTCACCCAAAAGAAGTTAAGAGAAAAAAAAAACAAATTCAATTTGTAACTTGAATTAATACGTGTTGACCAAAGTTTTGCAAAGCATTAAGTAGTGCTTTCCATATTTTTAATTACAATAAATCAGAAAAATTAAGATGCCGCGTGACTACGACAGAGACTACAATGAAGACACCGCTTCCGACTACAAGCGGAAGCGACGTGATGATGAGGCAGCCGGCGCCGGCAGCGCAGCGGATGCTCCCGAAGTTGACGGCAACCACGGTCATACAACCAGTCACGCCCCTTTGCACGAAGCGCCCCAACTAAATGACAAAACAAATGATTACCTGCAAGAATGTTTAATGGAGAAAAAAACACTCGAGAAGAAAAATATTATAACGAAGCGTTTACTGGACGACGGTAAGCTGTGTACACGTATGTCGTTCACAGAGCAAATACATAACATGTTTTTCATCTTTCACAGAGGTGGAGAAAATCCTGGTGAGTGGTCGCATTCCAAAACCCGAGATATACGCCAATGTGTACAGCGAGAAGCCAATTAGGGTGGCCCAGAAAGTACTCTTCCCGATCAAAGAGTATCCGAAATTCAATTTCGTTGGCAAGATACTGGGACCTAAGGGAAATACACTACGACAGTTGCAGGAGGAGACTATGTGCAAAATGGTTGTCATGGGTCGCAATTCGATGCGGGATCATGGCAAAGAAGAGGAGCTGCGAAGCTCGGGTAATCCAAAATATGCACATCTCAGCAGAGACTTGCATGTTGAGATATCAACGGTGGCACCGCCGGCCGAAGCATATCACCGCCTGGGCTATGCTCTCTGCGAAATACGCAAATTCATGATACCTGATGCTAACGATGATATTCGTTTGGAGCAACTACGCGAAATGGACGGCAAGGAGCGTATGTATAAGAAATCTCATCACTACTCCAAGTCATATGGTGAACACGGAGCCTACAGCACTCGGTAAATATATAGAAACACTTAGAGCTTTAAATAATACTCAAGTTATAAAATTGATTAATTGACTATGTTGAAATAATTAAAGCACACCACCGCCAGCTACATCTAAGCCCAAGGTTTACTCAATTCTGGAGAAGGCAAGATACGTAATGGACGATCCCAATTATGGCATAGTTAAAGCCCACAGGTAAGTGCAGAAGATTTTTAATTGTAGGCAGCTTAAAGATTCAAATTGTTTATAATTATTTAGATCAAGAGATCATGAACTGTATGACCATCATGGGGAATACGATAGATATGCGACTCCACCGCCACCGCAGTCGTCGAAACACTCGAGTCATCATGCTCAGTACGATAGTAGCTCGTACGAGCGGGATTATCGCCGTGAGTATCATCCACACTCGTCTTCCTCATCCTACGCGGCGGCCTACACAGGTAAGAGTGCTAAAATTTAGTAAATTAATGTCTTTTCCGCAGCAGGACTGTTTTCAAACGACAAATATAAAAAAAACGCGCGCAACTTTTGATAAAAAAAAAAACGTTGAAACAAAACAATTTAACTAAAATAAATAAAAAGTACAAAATTTAAGAAAAGAAAATAAAAATCAAGAAAAAACACACACACACAAAAGAGAAATGCAAATGAAACACCAAAAAAAAAAAAAATATCAAAGTCAAAACGCGAATCGAAACTATGATAAAACGGAAGAATCCTGTCCTTTATACATATATATATGGTTAACAAGATTTTAAATGCACTATGCCTGATCAAGCGGCAATCAACATAATTATTCCGAACGAAAAAATCACAATCTCAAACCTAAGACTACTACTAACAACATTCGTACAAAAGCATTTCAAAAACACACATTTAATGCAATTTATCCAAGTACTCATCCATCAAATAAAAATCAATTTTATCTTCTTTAAACCAAGCTGTGATAATACAACAAATTGTCAAGGCAATTGACGCACCAATCAATTCAAATTAATTAATTATTTACTGGGGTAGTGCATTCAAAACCGGTTAAACAACATTATTTTATATTTTTTTGAAGTATTTTAAGACAAATCCAAATAATTAACAACTGTAAAAATCGCATAAAAAAAGAAAGAAAAAAAAAAAGAAAACAGAAACAAGCACAGACAACAACAGACAATTAAAAATCTAAAAAACAATAAAAATTCTTTTCAAAATAGCAAAACCAAGCAACGGTCGTTCTTCATCGTCATATAGACCAACGACATCGGGCTCGGGATCCCATTCATCGGCACACTATGAAACTGGATCACGCTCTCGTGAAAGCGTGCGTTATCGCTCGGCTCCCTATCCAAAAATGCGCTAATTAACATTTACTATATATACATATATATATTTCACAATATAATATAAACCAACCAACAAAGCTAAGAAGTTAGTCTATCCACCAACGACAGCAACAAAGAAATTCCATTTAAATTACTATAAATAAAAGCAAAGCAAAAAATTAAGAAATACACTAAAAAAAGAAGAATAAAAAACGAATATTGAAATGTTTAAAGTCCAATAATCCAACCTATAATACTACATCAAATCTATGCATACACTTACTTATCTAATAAATATCTACTATAATCTAAATCCAAAACAAATGAAAATGCAAATACCTATTTTATAGTATATGATGTTCAAAATATTTAATTTGTGTAAAACCCAAACAAACAAATATAAAATTTAAAAAAAAAACCCACAAACAAAAATAATATAAATAATGCAACAAAAAGAAAAAAAAGTTAATTAAAACAAATGATTATGGCAGGAAAAGTATATAAGAAATTGTAAAGGAAAAACATCGTAAAATTACATAATCAGTTAATCAGTAAAATTCTAGGTGAAAGACAGATCAAAAACATACACATAAATAATACCCCAATATGAAATTGATGCAAATCCCATAGTTATTCTAAACAAATGTTAGCATAAGTTTTGAAATTATTTTTCAAATAAGTTTACAAAGCAAACAAAAAAACAATAAACAAATTAATGCAATAAATAACAGAAACGCCCAACGACAAAGTAAGTATGAAAACGGCTTCAACAAACAAAAAAAAAAGGAATAAATACAAATTAAAGCAAAAATTCAACTGTCTCGGCTTCGTTGCTGTTCAGAGCGTTCAACGTTGTACTAAAAATCAAATTTTATCCTGTAACGGCGGTAACTGAAAAATGATTTAAAGAGGAAAAAAAAAACAAATACATAATTGTCTAATATACTTAATAATTATTTATAATTTATAACCTGCTACATGTGCGCATTAAATATTTAAAATCTACTTTCTCTCACTGTTCGGCGAACACTATCCCAAATAAACACCAATTTATAATACAACCAATATCAATTAGCGTTTTCTTACTTTATTATCACATAAATTAAACAATTATTTAAAAGTTCATGGCACCGTCCAAGAACATAAGGCTGTCCACCGCAGATATCGCCAATTCCACATCTCTTTTCTGTATGGTTTTCTTCTTGGACTGCGCTGTGTATGAGAAAGACTCGCGCGCCAATGATTCTATAAACAATTCAACGGCTCTCGTGACGGCAAACACAGCTTCGTTGGATGCGATTTGCAAATCTGGATCCAGTTTCATTATATTGCGGATGCGAGCCATTGGCAAATGGGTTAATTTAGCTTCGTGTTCATGCTCAGTTGGCTTTTCACCGTTACTAGCTAAAATAATTAAACATCAATTTAATTGAAAGTAATAAAAATGAGAGTGGTGCAAGTTACTTACCTGTTTTGCTTGGTTCGTTGCCAGCGGACTCCGCATGATTCTCACTTGCTGCGTCGTTTTCTTCAGTCGCTTTCTCATTTTCATCGTCTTGCTCAACTGCATCAATATTCATCTCATCGCTTCTCTCCAGCTCCTGTCCCAACTCCTGTTCTTCCGAATAATCATTTTGAAACAAATCTTCACTTGCCATAATTGTTTACAATTTCTTGTTTTTAGGTCTGCGCTAAAAAAAAACAGCGCTGTTCACTTTGCCGGCGCCAAAAGTATCGATACATTGCAACAGCGAATCAATCGATGAAATAGACCGCAACTATCGTTTATAGAAGCCATTTTCGATAGGTTTGAAGTGAAGAAGAAGAAGAAGAAGCAATCGAGTTGATAAACTATTATACACAATTTTCGCTTGAATATTGTTAAAATTGTATCATTATGGAGAGTTCAAGTAGTGAATTTAATGAAAAACCTGCTCCGCATGAGCACCAGCCCCGACTTAATGAGGTGGCACAAAAGTTTCTGGCCGATTTGGACGAGGAACGACAACGTTTAGCCGCCGAATTTCCACTGTGCGCGCTGCTCATTGACGAAGGTAAAATCGAATGAATAACAAACTATATATATAAATACCTGTGTATATAATATATATTATAATGCGAAATATTTATACACTTTCCCTTAGCTGTGGATCGAGTGTACTGTACTGGTCGCATTCCTGGTCGTGAGTTTTACGCAGACGTTTACAAACAGAAGCCCATGAAAATAACGCAGAAGGTCTTTGTGCCCGTTAAACAATACCCAAAGGTAAAAGTTAGAGCAATAAAAGTGGTGAAAGGGGTACTAAAAGTAAACTATTTCTAGTTCAATTTCACTGGCAAAATCTTGGGACCCAAAGGAAATTCCCTACGCCGCCTGCAAGACGAGACACAATGCAAGATTGCCATCAAAGGACGCAGCTCGATACGCGATCGTGGCAAGGAGGAACAGCTGCGTAACTCTGGCGATCCACGGTATGCTCACCTCCAGAAAGATCTCTTCCTTGAAGTCAGTACAGTGGCGACGCCGGCCGAGTGCTATGCCCGCATCGCTTATGCCCTGGCCGAGATCCGTAAGTATCTAATTCCAGACAAAAACGACGAGGTTTCACACGAACAGTTGCGCGAGCTCATGGAAATGGATCCCGAATCTGCGAAGAACATACATGGACCCAATCTAGAAGCATACAGGTGAGCATAGGGAACTAATTTATAAATGTTTTGAATTTAATGGTTATAAACAAATGAATTTTAGATCCGTTTTCGACAAGAAATTCGGTGGCAGCAGCGGGGCACCGAAATACTTGAATCTGATCAAGAGAACAGCGGAAAATCCGCCCGAGTAAGTTACTTGTAAAGTATAAATCTAAATAAATAAATCAGTAAGCGTCTTAAAGCGGATGTCGGTCCAACCAAGCAGCGTATTTTACCTTAAATCTTTAGCTTAACTTCTAGTAACAAAGATTATTAATTCCGTTTTGTTTTTTTGTAGTGTTGAAGAGGCTGAGGAGGTGGCCTACGAGTATGATCACAGGATGGCCAAGAGAGGAGCTCCATCAGGATATGAATACACGAAACGTAAGTTAATTAATTCCCTTTTAGTTGTGCCACTTCTAATGGATATTGGGTAAAATAAACCAACAAAGAAAAAGAAACTTACAATAAACTGACCATTTGTGTCTATGGATTAAATATTAGCAATGATGGACTATGACTAATTTTAAAATAACAAAGTTGTCTATTTATAAACTACATACTACATTCAAATATATGAAACTACTTAATATTGATACGTATAAAATAATAAAAACCTGCATAAATTTTATAGCACGCCCATCAATAATACCAACAAACGCAGCTGCATATAAACGGCCACAGCCCTATCAAACTGACATGAAACGTATGCGCGAACCGCCTATTAAGTCTTATAAACCCAATACCTACACCATACTCAAAAAGTATAAATAAAGTCAAAAGAACAGAGATAAAATATAAGCTGAAATTACCTATACATACATATAAAAGTAATAAAACTACAACAAAAATGAGATGTAATTGTAAAAAAAAAAGAAAAAAGAAATTAAGAATAATATTAATATATATAAATTATATCAAACAAATCGATTCTATTTATTTAAGCCTTGGGTAAAATACTTAATCCCTATGCTAAATAAATATGAATGATAAAAATAATAATAACAATACGTTAATGAAATTGAAAATACTTATAAAACTTTTAAATATCAAGAAAAAGACCCTGTAACTATTTTCAACATTCGACTTAATGAAGCGACGTCATTAATAATAAATTACTTAATTACATATTTTCAAATTATTTATAAATAAGTAAGAAATATCAAAAGAACAAAAAACAAAAAAACAATTCTTTTAATTATTAAAAGCAGCTTATAAAAGTTTTATATGATTATAATAGATACTTATATAACGGCCCTTACATGATTCTGTCACTAGAAATAGAAAATATAAACCGAAATATAATTTAACTAAACAAATTACTCACTCTGTTCATAAACAAATAGAACTTTCGATCAATTGCAAACAAATATTTGAACAACAATGAAAATTTCAAGTTAATAACTGAATGAATATTCGCATATTACAATAAGAAAATAACATTTATAAACCCATTAAATTTGAGTGAATAAATAATATGCTCTCAGCACAATAACACTAATACTATATTTAATTTTATTGCTTTTGAAACAATTAATTACTCTTACAGCTAGCAAGTTTCCAAGGATATATAGATATGTGTAAATATATGCAGAGATCTCTGGAAGTTCTTGGATTTAACAGAGGTAAGTAGATTTATTTTTATGAATCAAATACTGATATATTTTTAAATAAAGTCAATTTGTGTAATTAAATGTCTTTTGTTATTAATGCTGGCACTGAACTGTAAGTAAACAGAAATAGAAGATCACAATCTTTTAACTTAATCAATTTGGTTTATTTGGCTCTTTTAGCTGTGGCTTAAACTAAGTGTATAAACATAACGTAGTAAACTTAAACTCTCTCCAAATCGTGCTATGCCCGATAGTATATATTGCCTCCTGTGAAACTGGATAACCAGATTTGTCGGAGCGTTTCTTCCTGCAGCTTTGCTACATCCTGAGACTGTAGACGTTCCACGATCCTGCGATAAACTGTCGCAGCTGTTTGCAGTTCATTGCAGCGACTTTCTTCGCAGAAAGTCTTCTCAGCCACCAAACAGTCCTGAGCTGTAGCCACATCTGCTGCTTGTGGTAACATATTTAAATCACGATTTGAACGAACCCTGGCAGAGATTTTGCTATGAATTGTGTTGTGTCTGCGCTCGGCAGTTGTTTGTGCTCAACTGACGCTTGCAGGAAGCAAAACATGTTTATGAACGGTCTCAGTCGGTCGGTTCCACCACCCTTGGCGTTGTCATATGGTTGCCATGTCCTGCGCACATTGCGGAATTCCTATCCACGAGCTGCAGCTGGTCGTGGGTCCTTTATGCGCGTGCGACAGAGTGCGCCTAGCTGCATTGTTTGTTGCTCTCCCACTCGCTCTTACACTTCACAGCACGGCGGGTGTTTTCTTCCTCAGTCGCCCCTATGATACAGTGCCCTATGGAATTGTATAGACGCTTTAGGGGTGGATTCACGCCGACGCCGACAGCACAACCGAAAAGGCTGAAATTTAGAGTGTTTTAATGTCTGCATTGATTGCATCACAAGCCATTCAATAAATAAAACAATTTATAGTTTCAGAAGCTCATTTTATTATATTATGTTTTTAGAGAATTTTTAAAGAATTTATTTTTAATAATATTAGTAAAAATAAACTCTAAAAACCAAAACAACAAAGTAAAACATAGCGCTACAAACACATATAAATTGATCCCAACTTAAAGTAAAGCTTAACATAAGTTTATATAATATTTAACTCTGATTCGCTGCTGATTCAAAAATGTTATTTGAGGTATTATAAACATTTATTTATATATTCTTGGAATTTTAAGGCATTTATTTTGTATTAAGGCTGTTTGTTTTTTATAGTTTTTATAGTTTGCTATATTTTTGAGAACGAGTAGTAACTTTAGTTAAAGATAAACATAGGAAATCTGGAACATAAACTGTCAGATTTCTCTGTACTCGTATATATACACTAAAACTCAATCTAAAAAGATACAAATACATTATCTTAAGGTCTAAACTAACGTAGTAAAGCAACATCTAACATTTAACTATAAAAGCCATCGTCGCATAGTTAGGGGAATTAGGGAATTGGGGAATCCATAGCTCATCCAAGAACTCAAATCCAAGCTCAACTTTGAGTGTAATTACAGACATTGAGAAGTACTCGCATAATACTTAGCCTAATCCTGCTGCAAGGTGGTTCCAGTGCCGGTGGTGCAGTATGCTCAAACGTGTGGGTGTAGGGGTGTGTGTGGGTGTGTGTGGGTGTTTGTGTGTGTGAGTCATTCAAGAGATTTAGAAGAAGCAAAGCATGAGTGCAAAGACACTCAAAACTCTCGACCAGCTTATGTTTGGCGTATAACCATTTGAGGTTTGGAACTGTAGGGTGATATTCTGTCGTATATACCCTGGCAGTATTTGACAGGAGTAGTTATAGTGGGTGGCATTCTCTGCGGGAATTGTTAACGCCAATTGACTGTCCACACTGAAGTCCTTGATAATCGTATCGTTGCCAGTCGCCACGACATTCTCGTTCCGATACCACATGATTTGATGATGTACGGCTGTAATCAATGGGTAGGAGGATTATTAGGCTGCGATCGAGCAACTCCCCTTTCGAACCGCCCTTTCCCCACTCCACTCCCCATACTTACCATCGTAGTGCTGCACGGGACAGTCGAGCTTGATATGTTCCGCAGTCCGATTGATGTAGACGACCGTTTTGTCCTCCTTGAAAAACGGTTTTGGTACGTTAAGCGGCATAGGTGGCGCAACTGTGGACTTCTCTAGTTTGCCAGGTGAGTCGACATCATCGTAATAATCAGGGCTGGATTCACCGGCATGAACTAAGAAGTAGAAGAAGAAGAAGACGTTAAACTGGGTGAGGCGAAGGTCAACACGGCTCAACTTGGCTTAGTGTAATTAAGGCCCAATTATGCATTGAGAAACGAGTCTACAGATTTTCGTGCCGCGCGATAATCGAGCTTATCCACATCTCATATCTATTGGGCCTAAGTTCAGTATAGCTACTCCTACTCCGCTGACCCACCCACATTTGGAGCGAAGTGGAAAAAATAGAAGCACGACAACATAAAACCATTAGGAAAAGGGCGCAGCTCCAAGTGGCACCAGTCAACGCCCATTTGTATGGCTCATGTTCGGATATTATAGACACCCAATCTCCCTCTCTCTTTCCCATATCATGCTCTCCTTGTTTTATGGCAGAACAGCTTCAAAAACACCCGGGAATTGTCAGCTTGAAGTATTCGGGATTTCTCGACTTGGATATGAACATGGAACGTGGGTCGTGGATATGGACATGTTTGGTGGACACTATTGATTTATGTCAAGGTTCTTTAGCTACACAAGTATTCAGCATGAATAGTGTGAATACTATTCGGTATTCGCTTGCGTCATTTGCACGTTCTGTGCCCTCCCTCAGGACTCTTCTCGCTCATCGCAAATTGGCAAACGTTTCCATTTTTGCGGTTATTAGTTTTGTTTATTAACACTGATTTCGAATTGGGTCAGTAGCTCAGGGGTAAAAGACACCTTTCTATCACTTACTAGTTACTTTAAGTGATGAAATTAGTTTATGATTAAGATTTTAAATGATTTGAACTGTGATTTGGAAATTAGTGTTTTAAAAGAAGCTAAGGATACAAGGCCTTATATATTGTAGGATTTCTTTAGTCTAATAAGAAATATCATACTATTGTTTAACTAAAAATTTCCTTTTTAAATCCTTTTAAATATACAATATTCATTTTTAAGGGATTGAAAAATTTCATTAGTTTCATCAGATTAAATATAATTCCAATAATTTTTGTTAAATTTCTCTTAAAGACAAGAACTTTGGACTTTTCTCTACTTAATTCGAACAGATACTACGCTTTTTCGTACAATTTCCTCTTCCTCTCCCCAAGTGAAATTTAAGAAGACTTTCCAACCAACTTTTTCTCCAGCAAGGTCAACGTCCAATGTTAGATAAACATTTTTAATAGCTCAATAAATTCTCGCTTTAATTATTAACACAATGTGTAAAAGTTATATATAAATAATAATTAACTAGAAAAGAGCTATTCGTTCTTGTCGGATAACCCCTGTTCTTTCGTGTATGGTTGGTTGACAGCTCCGGTTCTTTTGGGCTCCCTATAGCTTAATTATTCAAAGCCATTTTAATCATGTTGATATTTTGAACAATGTGCTCATTGCCTCATTCCATGGATGAGTCTGTCGTGACACTAATTTGTCTATATACACACACACACACTCACACATCTATGTACACCCATAGACACCACAATGCTCAACAGTGGCAGCCACAAGTGGGCTCCAAATATCATATAAAATGAAATATATATAAAAAGTATTGTCATCATTCGCTGTTCGACTCGTGTTTGTGGTGTTGGTTTTGTAAGGAAAGTCTCTTTGCTTACGTGACCAAGATGTAGATAAGCAGTTTTTTTTTTTATAGATCCATGACCAAAACAGCGAATTCGGTGAATATTAAAACTATCAGTGCATAATTATTTATAAGTATACACAACATTTAAGGCATTGTGCATAAATTATCTATGTGATGTATAAATTTTGGAGTCGTAGGTCTTGCCATTTCATAACTATTTTCTTATTATGCATAGATAGACTAGATTTTTTAGTAGAGGAATTCTAGTTGGAAATTCTAAGTAGAATTTTATATTGATCCCAAAAGTATGCTACACTTTTAAATCAATGCAACTAGACAGCTAAGTAAAAATGATGAAATCTATAACGGTTTGTATAGCTTTGAATGAACAACAATATAATAAACTAGTGTAACTTTGGCTTTAAAGACTTTTGTTTAAAGAATAGCTTGATTTATCTGCTAAGAAATGCATTAATTGCAGTGTAGTTCATTTAAGAAATTAAGGCAGCGGGTTTAAGTAGGGTAACAGTAGCAGGGACAGGAACAGAGACAGGGACAGGTTTAATCCATCGATTTCTTGAGCGTTGCACACTCATTCACTAAAATACCATACACATGCATAAATATAAACTGCAGGCACTTGGGTTAAGGACTCTTTTCTTTATCGCCCCACTGCTATAAACTTGAGATTATACAATGCAAAGACCGCAATTCACTGTTAGCAACAAGAACTTGAAACAATAAAGGGCGTTTATAACAAATACGAATACATATAGAATTTTTATTGAATTCGCGGAATAAAAAAAAACTGATGCTGGGGTGTCAACGTGACGTATGATTGATAAGCTTCAAATGTTTTGTTCGTGGCATGTTAATTGAGAATCAGAAAACCAGAAAACTAAAGACCATTGAGTGACGAGTCTAATGGATGTTGATCCCAATTTGGTTTGAAAAATATACATCATATATTCAAAAATCTGTATGGATTTTTAGTGCCCACAGATGTTTGGCAAAGATTAGCTAAAGCTGCAAGTATCTGAATGCCAAAGCCGTAAACAGATGCGGCTAAAAATAAATATACGCCGGAGTGTTTTTATGCGTGACTGCAATCATTTTTGCCTACATTTTGTTTCAAAACATTAAGCAGATTTTTGTTTATGAATATTAATGAGTTATGTATCAATTGCTTTAACGGTTTCAATGGACTCGTACCTGGTTGATGTATAGAAGCGATGATAACTGACAGCAGCAGCAGCAGCAGATGCCCCATTGACAACATATTGTTGAGATAATTTGAATGATAATTTAGTTAAGAAATCGAAATCCTTTTCCTCTGACTTTTTATTTCTGTTGATTTAGCGAAAACGAGTATCGACAAACCGAAACCCGTTCACACCGAACGACACTGAGAAACTGAGACACTGATACACTTGGACACTGTGCGTGGGTTGTTTGTGTTTCTCTGTTGCTCCCGTTGTTGTCGTTGTTGTTGCTTGGAGAGCAGCGCAAGCGGAGCAAGCCACGAACCGTGTATTACTGACTGCTGGCGAATGCCAAATGAACTCGAGGAGCAGCATAACACACAAAAAAAACAGCACATAAAATAAAAGGAAATAAACGAAAACTATGCGAATGATGACGATGACTCACATCGCGCTCTTGCAGACTTGCAGTCCAGTTGGAAATCGGCTCATGCTGAGCTTCATGTGATGTGTTCAGGATACTGCACTTGCCTCTCTCTTCGTTTAGCATTTGCCACTTGGTATGCTC
The DNA here is from genome assembly GCA_035046005.1 of Drosophila acutilabella. Taxonomy (NCBI): domain Eukaryota; kingdom Metazoa; phylum Arthropoda; class Insecta; order Diptera; family Drosophilidae; genus Drosophila; species Drosophila acutilabella. Next base: position 3,184,475 of record JAWNOK010000024.1, on the reverse strand, counting down.
CACATGCTCATGCGCAAATGATTCGACAGCGAGAAGAAGACAAAAAAAAAACCACAGAACGAAACACAAAATGAAGTTTGCAAGCAAAACGAAAAATGAAAACATAACAAAAACAAATAACTTTAGAATAACAGAAGAAGAAGCCACAGTCGAAGCATAAATTGTGATACTTTTGATGGGTAGTTTGGTTTGGAATGTAAACAATAATTAGGTGGAAGTAAACATAGGGTATTTTTAAATGAGCACGAAATACTTGTGTGCTAATATTTTTAATGAATATTTGTTTTATAATAACTCTATAAATATTTTAAATATCAATTTTCTTTAAAGTGTCACCACAGGAGTCTTCTACAGGGTATCCTTTGGGTTCGCTAAGCATAAAGTTTTAATGCTCCCTCGTTAAACACACACACACATACTGTTTGTGAGTATGTGTTTATGTGCTCTTCAGCGGGAGATTTTAAAATGCTTTCGCACATTTGCTGACACTTTGAATTCCGAGCAATTATATTAGTTTGCCATCGTTGCCATCGTTTTTTGTTTTTGTTTTTCATTCAGTGCGAGTGCTCATTTCGCAGAAGTCGCCGCGTCGCTTAACAACCCCCAAACCCCAACGGCCAAGAGTCAACCGCAAGCTAAGAGAAACAACGCGGGCGCCGCGTTGCCAACTGCGCTGCATTAGACCGACTGTGGCGCTCTCTTAAAAGTGCACCATTCGTGTGCTGTTTAAGAGAGCAGGAGAGCGTTAAGTAAGCGGTTTCAAATGGAGTCTGCGCAGCGACTTAGATGCGAGGCAAATAGAACAACTTTAAGATACAGCTATACAAGCAGATGCAGATAGAAATGCAGATCTTTAAGGTTCTCAATGCTGACAGCGCACAGCTTTTAACACACACACCCGTATACACACACAGACACACATAAATTGTCGTCGTTGTTTGTTTGATTAATTTGTTTCCAAAGTTGTAAAGAAATTCTGGGAAATTCGGTGAATGCCGCCTCCCAACAATATGTGGTTGTTGTTGATGCTGTTGTTGTTGTTGTGTCTACGTGTAAATATAAATATTTGATTAATATCCTCGGATTTCTTTAGCTGGAGGCGCGAACATGCAACATGTGCATCATAGCTCCCTGCGTCTGCCACAAATCTCAGACAGTAACTGTCTCCCTCTCGCTTTCTCTTTCTCCATCTCGTTCTGACTGGCTCCCCAAAAAATCTGCATTTGCGGATGTTTACAAAGTTGGCATTCAAGCACACAGTCAACCAGTCAGTGAGGTCCCCCCAAAACAGAAGACAACACAAACAAAGATACAGCAAGTATCTCTGAGATACACATAATGCATAATGCAACGCATACACACTGTAGATACTCGCAATCATACAATACACACTTTGTTTTATGGTCGTAGATTAATTTTAATTGTTTGTTTGTCTCACATATCAGCAAATGTTGCATGTTGCACATTATGTTACATGTGTCCACATGATCGTCGTCATAACTTCGTATCCGTAGGATGCAGAGAACTGTGTGGACGGCGTCTTTAACTCTGAGTAAATCACAGTGTTTGCCAATGCAATCAACGGGCTTCCCATACAAATTTAGCTGGGAGTGATGCGATTCCATTAAGCAAATAAAACTGCAAACTACAAATGTATCTCGAGCTACTGCAGACGTTCTGAGAAAGTCGCTGCAAGTTGAGATACATGTGGGAATTAACGAGCATGAGGATTCCAGATTCCAGATCTGCACAGCATTGTTGCTGGAATTTAGCACAGGAATGTGAATACCGAAAAAAGATAAACATGATTTAATTGCATTTTTTAATGCCATTTTTTTTTTGACTTACATGCAAATTTAATTACTAACCGATTGGCTGCAATTTAACCTACTTTTCAGGGATTTATGACTGACAGCTTTGTTAAATTTATATGTAAATATTTTACTTAATAAATCATTTTTACTAATTTAATTTAAATTTGTTACGCTTCAAAATTCAGTCAAAACAGTACAGACATATGTATATGTATATGTATATGTATTTCGTCGCTATTTTAGTTTTCGCCTTTGAAGTGGTTTTAAATATCTTCCCTACTATTTTTTTTAAATAACAAAATATTATATTATTATTAATATAATTTTTCTAACACAAAGCTTTCAATAAAATTAAATTAGCCGCATAACCAAACAATTCATGTCTAAAGTTTGCATAATTTGCAATTATGATTCAACATATCTAAGCAATAATTTATATTCTACTCGTGAAACTATAAATAAGAATTTTTAATATCTTCAGCATATTTCAAATTCTTGGCACAAGAGATGCGCTCTCTTAGTTATGCTGCTGCTTGGCGCTGCCGCTGTTACGCTCTCTTTGACTGCCGCTCTTTGGCAGCACTCGCTCTTGACGTTCGCTCGGTAGCATTGCTTGCGTCTTGCTGAGTCAGCGGCCGGCTTCATTTCATGTCGTGCTCTTGTGCCGAACAGTCGGAATACGAGTAAAGCGGTGAAGCCGAAAGCCAAAAGACAAACCGAAGTGAGCCGAACTAGTGGTAAAGCATTTTCATAAATTCGCGCCCCAAAGACAACGCTACAGATAGAACTTAGTGAGACACGTTCGTTGAATCAAGTTTAGTGCGGAGATCGGAATTGTTATCGGTCAAAACAGTTAAAATTTAACTGAAGTTTGTTGTTTATCTGTGCGCCGAGAGTGCAGTGAAAGGGTCGTACAGAGTGAAGCGCCCACAAATTAAAATCAATAACGAAATCATAACAAGTAAATGATTTACACCAACAGCACAAAAGTGCTGAATCTGTAGGCCGGAAATTGGAACGCTGAACTCAAATTAATTACTCGACAAAAAAATTCTGGAAAATCACAAGAATAATAAACAAGCGATCGAACAACTAACAAAAGACGCTAACCAAAGCAAACCCCAAGACGTGTGACACAGTTTTAAAAAATCGAAAAAACCTAAAAAGAAGTAAACGAATTCGAGCGACGATTTCAGAATATATTTCCAATCCATTATCATACGACTTTCGAGTGTTAAACAGTTAAGAACGTTACCAAAATGGTGTCGAGTCGAGCACAGAATAAAATCCTGATCTTGGGAGCACTGCTAATCTTTGGAAGTCGCCTGGGTAAGTTTTGAGTTCTCTCTCTCTGCTTTGGGATCAACTAATTGTCTAAGTGCAAGTCGAATTGGAATTGGGATTATGCAAGCGCAACAAACACTCGAGCATAATCTAATCTCAGTGATTATTGGGACCCTTTGAACTGAATTAATCGGTATACATCAGATTCACATGCAGCTATATGCGTTTCTCGATCGATTTATGTTCAAGAATTCTAAATAGAAATGATTGTGCATATCTCCCTCTCCCTCCCAGTTCCAGTCCAAGTCCCAGTCGGTGGAACGGAATGTGTTGAACAATTTTTGACCTACATATGTCCACTACGCACACATTGAACTATTGACAAAATCTTTTCCGACAACTCAATGTGATTGACGATCCACATCCATTCAAGAGGATTAAATACTTTTCCCAAAATAGCATCAATTTCATCCTTATAGTCACACGTGGGAGCAACGAGTTTCTAGATATCGTATCATATATATTTAAATTTTTATCAAAAGTTATCTGATTCATCTTAGGTAATTCCTCTAAAATGACTCACAGTCTAAAATTTAGCAAAAAACTGTGACCATTAAAATTTATATAGAAACGACTGATTGATTCATCACTGATCATCCGATCGTTAGGGAAATTGCTCACTAAATTTAATTTTTTCTCTGCAATGAGACACGCAATTTGAAATTGATGGATTAATCTTTGATGTGCAATGACATTCAAGCGTGATGACATTAATTAGCAATTTTTAATAGACAGTTTCCGTGTTTTAAAGGTTAATCTTTGGCTGAGCTATTGCCCAATCATTAGCACTACCTGTTTTTGTAAATTATATATATACTATATACGATCGTAGAGACGCAATCAACGCAGTTGACTCGAACAGTAAAAATCTATAATTTATTGGCGAAAGCTGTCACATTAATGCAATTATTTATCACGACCAATGAGCCGAGTGCAGCTTGCAGAAACAGAAACGAGCACTCCCTCATTCACTGAGGCACTCATTCAATACCCCAGTAGGAAGTGAGTCTGCCAATTTTTTATGAATAGAAATTGACGACGGGGTAAGAGGGGAGATGGCCTAAGAGTGCAATTCATTCGCATATCGGTTACGCTGTTAATTATTCCATAGGTGCCTAATAGGCGACAACAGCAACAACAGCTTTTCATAAAGGAAGTGAGCAAACAAGGCGGAAAAACAGCAACCAGGTAAAATACACACAGACAATTGGACAGTACAGGAATCGAGTGTGAATCTGCGAAACACACCGCATACCGTAAACTGTTCACCGCAACTCCGAGGCTCCTTTTGTTGGCTTTAGGGCAGCGTGAGAATGTTTGTTTTTTTGCACAGTCGAACACTAGGGGGCGCCAGCTGCCTAGCTCGATCTTCTTACCTGCGCGGCCCTTCCCATTTCCATTCGATACGTAACCCTTTTCTCATGCTTTTTTGGCCATAAACAATGCGATTGCAATCGCTGCTATTGGAATTAAGAGAGTTCGGAGCGTATTTCTGGTTCAAAGCAAACCCAAATTTACCAAATGGCCATCAATTTCTCACATTTGGCATTATAATATAATACTTGTCTGCACAGAGAGAAAAATCAGGGGTCTCGAGGGAGATTCAAGGGGTTGGAGGTAGGATTAACTTTTACACATTTGAACAGATCATAGATTATTTGATTCATACTTAAATTAAATATTTTTGGTTTAAACTAAAGATCGTTTAGTTCACTATTATCATCATTTTTAAAAATTTCAGTTTTAATACTAAATCAAGCTAAAATAAAGTATTTTATAGTTATATTTTATAACAATTTTTTACTGTGTACTCTTCCTTTGCTCTTTTTATGCTCTTTCCTCTGAAATGACATGGGTAAATAAGCCAATAAGATCTGACCTTATCTTGCTGCTCTTGTTTACCTACCTTTATTTCTATCTACCTTTTCTTCCCTACGTGTTTTGCGCATCCTCGCGAGGGCATTAAATTTCACGACCGCGAAAAAGGAGACACTAAAGAAGAAGTAGAAGAAAAAGAGCAGAACGAACGACAGACACTCTCCCATTCAAAGGAACTTTGTCTGTCTCTTTTGCATAATTCTGTGGTATTTGCATTCACACACACAGACATATATTTGCATAAATATTTATTTTCGACTCTCTGACTCATTGCACAGACTTAGAACTGCAGTTCTTGTTGTTGAAACTGTAGTTGTAGTTGTTGTTGTTTCTCTACTTGTTGTTGCTGGAATTCTTGCAGCCTAAGATACGACTGCAGATAAAAGTTCTGTTTGTTGCTTTATAAAAGCCGCTCGATTCATTCCCATTTCATTCCTCTCTTTGTCTTGCGCTCTCCCCCACTCTGTGTCTGCCTCTCTTTTGGTTGCTTCTTTCGCTCGATTGCATTTCGGTGCGTGTGCTACACATGGGGGCATTGTGGTGTGAGGGGCTTAGGGGGCAAGCCGCGAAGCGCCGAAAGCGAGTTAAAGCAAACTCGTAACCAATTCTCGACAATTAAAGAATCAATTTACTTAACTGAGCTGGCGAATTGCCGTTGCTTTTCTCTCTCCTCCTCACTGCTAACCAGCTGCGGTGCGGGTGTGCTTGGGAGTTAGAGGAACAGAGACAGCGATAGTGGCAGTAGAAGAGGGAGAGGAGAGCGGGTGCGCACTCAAGTGGGAGACGGGTATTATTAGTTGAGCATCTGTTGTGCAGCCCAAGCATTGTGCTTGACATGCGAGTACTCACTGTACAAACGAGTACTTGCACTCTTTCCCTCTCCATCCTCCCCACCTCTTTCGCTTATAAATTGTGGCACATTAAAACATAAAAATTAAACGTTTCGATCACAATGATAATGAAGAGCTCTGCTCTCCTCGCTCACTCCCCTTTTGCCCCTCTGCCTGCTCTTGTAATGATGATTCAGCTGCCACAGAAGCTCAGTGGAAATCAATCTATAAACAATATGTGGCTTTATGAAAGAGTTTAAATGCGTCCATTGACATTTATTTGTCTCGATTTGACTTCATTGTGTTCTCAATCAATACCAAAATTTTGATTTACTTTCTTTTATACAAAACTAATTGAATCAAGCAAACATTTCCAATTCTTATCAATTAATATCAAAGAATATAAATAATTTAGTTAATTTCGAATTCTTTTTGTAGCAGAAAATAGTAAGAAATTTAGAAATTCTATTCGCCTATAGTTAATTTATTGGAATTCCTTTTAAAAGCGGTTTAAACTATTACATTTTTATGGGTTTTTCTTGTAGTGTTAAAAAAATCAATTTCTCCTTTTTTTTGCTTCACAACTTCAGTGTCGATTTCAAATCGGTTTCCATTGATGACTTTGGAGTATTCCAATAATATATAGTATGTCTGTATGTGCACTTGAGCGGGAATGGTCGTAGCATAGCAATAAATTACAAGAAAGCAAAGAGAAGAAAAATAAGAAACGAAAAAAATAGAAAGAAAATTAAATATAAAGAACTGAGTTGCCTTTTGCGCCAAATTGTTGGCGGTGCTGGAAAAGGAGTGCCGCATATTAATTACATGCCACAAGCCACTTGAGAGCCAAGAGTGGGGAGTGGGTATTGCAGAGCGGGGGGAACCCAGCTCGGGGCCAAGCCCTGGCCCTCCCCTTCCCTTTCGCTCCTCCTACTGCGCCCAACTAGGAATTCGGAGCGTTTTATTATGCGCTCAGCGTCGACATTCTTCGTCTTCGACTCTGCGAAGCTCGTTCTTTTCGGACTTAACTTCGATGGCGGCAAAACTTTCCGAGTCCGTTCTCTATGTGCCTATTGTTGACCTATGCGATTTCAGAGGGGATCTATGTGTATGCTATAAATATAAAATTGAGTTCTATGTACGCCTGTACTTGAAAATATTATGGGGGTGTTTTAGGTGGGTCAATAAAATGATGTAGGAGTGAAAACTTAATTTTAAAGCGTCATAACATGGGCAGTACTGCAACAAACTCAATTAAACTCAGACATTATGAATTGCATACCATTATACACACCCTGAACAATTTTGTCTTAAATCGGACAACTATTAACTATAGTTTTCAAAGGGTTTAACCTTCAAAAACTAATGATTAGTATGAAAAACTTAAGATATCTAAACCATTGCCATAGATTCTGTATCTTTTTGAGTATCAGCTTACTACATCACATATCTACCCTAGAAACTTTCGATATAAAGCCAATAATCAGCATAGAAAATAATCGATCAATATGATTACGTAAAATGAAAGTCTTTGAATTTCTTACGGAACAGTACGGGGTCTTTTTCAGTCGCACCGACTGATTTATAGCCTTTTCACTACTATAATATATTTTTGGCTATGTGCCCGCATCGCAGCACTTGCCGTCGTAGCTCCATAAGTGCCGACACGTGCACTTTGGGCAACGGGAAATGTTGTCCATGTCTACAGCTCCGACTCTGACGCCCTCCCAGAGCCCTCGCTGCCCTACGCCCCAACTGGCGCTGATCATAAAGCTGACGGAGCACGCACAGTGCCACCAAAAATCAATGGTACGCTTCTGTCTGGAACTGGTACTCGTAGTCGTACTCGCATTGGTAGTGCTTGCTATATTTGGCCTGGAGTTCAGTACACTAAGTGCAGTTGCCTGTAAAATCGTGTTGTGTTTGAATTTGAAATTTCTTAGACCACTTGATGGCATTCGGTTCAATTTCAATTGATTGTCGATTAATGCCACACACACAGACACATAAATTTTAATAACTTGCAGTGATTTGCATTTTCAAACGCACAGCTTTTCCAAATTACCAATAAAATGTGGATAGTTCCAACAGCTGTCGATTGGAAAATTCATTTTTCAATTTGCAATTTCAATCCCTCAGAGACTACACAGGACACGCGTCCTTTTAGCTCTAATTGAATGCGAATTTCTATTATTGTATGGTGCGAGTGTGTGTGTGTGTGTGTGTGTGATCAGGAGTCTGTCTGTGCCGCACATCTGCCGTACAGTAGTGCCTCGGGTGCCGAGTGCGTAGGTAGATCGGGTTTTGCTCCCTTTCGACTGTAACCTGATCATTTACAGAGAACCAGAATGCCATTATCATTATCCGCTTCGCTTCATGTCTCTATTCTCAGTTCTCTATCTGTTCTATCCTCAGACACAAACAGACAAACAGCATAATTTTCAGCTCATATAACGCACAGTCAGTCAGTCAGTCAGTTAGACAGACATTTGGCCAGTCAGACGGGGTCTAAGCCTGAACCCTAAGCCAGGGTCAGTCACGTAGGGGCAGGGCTAACTCGAAAACCAGAAAACAACACAGACAGGCAGTCCGACAGACCATCAGACAGACAGACAGGAGATCAAAGATCAGAGCCACAACGTAGTGCTTTTAGGCTTATCAGGTAGTAAAAACTGCTGCACTTGGATGATTCCAATTGTGCTCGGTCACAATGTAGTGCCAGGGACTGAACTGGACTGCACTGAACTGGACCCAATGGTCATCGTCATCTGACTTTATGTTTTTTGGGGGTTATTATTAGCTGAAAATTTTAAGAATCATTGTGCTTATGATAAATTGTTGTTGGCCTAATTCTGAGTACCAATTAAATGGGGAAAACACGAGAAGAGTAACAATTCTTATCTCTGAGCATTGAAAAACATGACAAAAGGCGTAGAAATTATTTCCCAGGGGCAGCACTAATTTGGAGCATTACATTTCAAATCCAATAAAAAGTAACCCATAATTTTCCACTGATATCGGGTCTAGAATTTCCATAGCTGTAATACAACTCGATTACATTAAACAAATTCTGATTGCAAATATTTTTCAGTTATATTTAATATCGTGGGATTTAATAAACAAGTGTTGTAAACAAATTTGAGTTTCATTTTTCGTTTATTATTGTTCAAAAATTTACAAAATTTACCTTAAAGTTTTCAACACTTGCAGCAGAGGTAAATAAATTAAATTTTCATTTCCTTACTTTTCGCTTGATTGAACAACAAATTGTTGTTGGAAAGCAGTAAATCCCTGAAGTATTTTCTGGACTTTATCTTCTACATAAATCATTATATCTTCTGTTGTCATCTGTATCCTGGTTCATTGACTTTTTTTCTGGGAATTAGCTGCAAATGTTTCAGTTGTTGCCTTAACTTTTATGGACCAAGTTTACGACAAAGAGAAGTCGATGTGGGGTTAATGCGTTTGCTTCTGCTCCTGCCCCTGCTTCTTTTTTTAGTGTACTTCGGCATCCGTATCCGGAAGAGCAATGAGTTTGTCCAACTTGAATGCAATTTACAAATTCATTTACATAAATTTAAAGAATTTAATTCTGTTTCTTTTTCTCGATTTATTCCAAGTTCAGACACCCACATTCTGACACATGTCTGTGGATTGTCTTAACTGCTTATACCCTGTAATTCAGTCGTACACTCGTTTTATATTTTTAACAGCAGTGCAGTAAAGCGCTGGCGCTTTATATTCGTATACACTTAAAAAAATTAATGATCTACTTTACCTAACAATTTGTCAAACTTGTCCATGCAAATTCAAAACTAAAGCCGATTTCTACAAGTGTAGACTCGCAGTGAATACAACAACAATTTCGCATTGGGATTGGCAACGAAAGAAGATAAGCAACGAAATATGAAAAATTGTTCTTGTCCTTGTTCTTCCTGCATTTGCAGAATGTCAATGGCGTGGGCATGATCGCTCTCTGTTAAGTTTAAGTTTGAGAGAGCGCGTGAGAGCGAGTCTTCGTTCAGTTTGCAGCTGCAGTGGGCAGCTGGCTGCTAACAGTGGTTCAGGTTTATAGTTTTATGACAATTGAGATTTTCAAAGGGTATTTTAATAGTCACGCCTGCTTGTTAGTTATTTGTTATTGTGCGACTGTCCGAACTTTATGCCAAGTTACAATTTCAGCACGCTACGCTGAACAGCGACGCGACAGAGCAACATAAGTGGCCATAATGTAGAGTGTGTCCCAGTGTGTGTATGTGTGCGTCGAAGAATAACACAATAAAAGAATAACAACAGCAGCAGTGGCGACAACAATAACAATAACAGCACATGCAGTAGCTGCAGCAGAGACATAAACGCGACGCCACAAATGGCAGAGAAGAGAAATACAAATGTAAATTTAAACTTTTTCACAATCGTCTGATCGCCTTTCCCTCTCTCTCTCCCTATTACTTTACCGTTCCCCGACACTTTGTCTGCTCCGAGGCGGTGAGGGTGTGATGTGTACGTGTGTGTATGTGTGTTTGTGCGTATGCATTGCAGTTGACTTGATGAAAATGGACATTGTTGTGAAATGTTTTTCGATTTTGTGTCCACTGTCGACACCACTAAAAACAAAGTCGCGCAAAGTGACGCTGCAGTCGACGTTGACGTCAGAGTCGCGTCTCGTGGCTGGCAGCAGCTACTGCGGGCCATGGCACCAATGTTGGCCGCATTCTGCCCCGGCTCCTTGCGCTGCCCGCGCAACCGACCCCACCCCCACTACAAACCATACATGCGCACATATGTATGTATGCGTGTATGTTTATGTGGGTGCGGCGATCGGCCGACCGACACGGGATTGGGGATGGGGTCTCTAGTATGTTTTCTCTTTCCATTCGCTTATTTTAATTTCTCGTTTCTCATTTGCCCCGTGCACCCAATTTTCATGTGACCCCATTTCACTGAAATGTTTTCATGCGACTTTGACAAAACGTGTGTGTATGTGAGTGTGTATATGTATGTGTATGATAGTGTGTTGAAAAAATGAAGGAAACCGAATGAAATATTTGAAATTATGAAGCAGGAAAAACATGCGAATTGCCTTAACCCGACAATGCAGCTGGTGTTGCCTATCTCGCTTCCACTCCCTTCCCCTCACTCACTCCCTCTCGCAGTGCCTGCCACTGTCTACCCCCTTAATTGCAGCCATATCCGTTGCTATATCTGTATCTATATCTGTATCTATGAGAGCAGGATATGAATATGAGCTGCTAACAGTTTAGACAAACATGAGCAGAACTCACTTAATGCATTGGCAAAAACAAAATATTTTTTCGGTTTTCGATTTCAATTTAATGCAGTGTACAATACGATTAGCCAGCAGGAAATGTGGGTCAGTAATATACCACACCCACACCCACACACACAACTGGGGCCACACCGGGCGCTAAGTTATCTGTTGATTTGGGTATTATCTCTCTGCCTTTTTTATAGCCACTTTGTTTTATCAGAGCAATCATTGTTTTATATGCATACTAACCAAGCAGATCAAAAGGTCTCGTACAATTTTTAGATAATTATGATCAGATCGTAAAACGATTTGAGTTTCAAGGTGAAACACATTTACTAAGTTTTAATTTACCCAAAATGTTGTATCTTTTGCAGCTTTTTCGTATCCGTCCGTTGCTGAGGATGAAGACCTCATGTTGAACGATGACTTTGACTATAACGAGGATAGTCCCGTCCAGCAGACGAAACCCTCGGATATTTCAAAACCCTTTGTGCCCCAGCAGAACAGAACTCTGACTGTAACTGGAATTCTTGGCCAAGATGTCGTGCTTGAGTGTGGCTACAACATTGGCAAAGGTAAGCAAGTGAAAACCATTTGCATATAATTAAGAAAAGCTTTTAACTTTTGTTTGTTTCTTACAGAAAATGTCATTCTGTGGTCCAAGGACTCCAAACTCATCTCGAATGGCAACAGTCTCATCATGCCCAACTATAGCCTCAATACGACCACATTTGATCTGACAGTTTTGAAATCGAGTCCACAAAGTGAGGGGGACTACACCTGTCAGGTGTTGCCCGAGCAGGTCTTCATCCACACAAAGCTCATTCTGGGAGATCATTCAATGGACGTCATCACACCCGAGAGCTCCAAGTCCGCTCAGAGCAGCATACACGGGATTTCCCTCTCAGCTTTTGCATTGGTTGTCCTGCAGCTATTTAAACATTATATATAATCGTAGATTAGTATTAAACAGCGATTTATTAAATGTCCCCTGGATGTGCTAAGATATAATAATAATTACACTGAAATTGCATTTCAATCTCCCGCTTATGTCTCCAAACGCTAGTTAAGCTCTTTAAGTCTTGTTGATCGTGAATTTTCCCATTTTGTAAAGACAATCGATTTTATTTATTAAAAAAAAACACCAAAGTAAATTAAAAGTTGTGTGAATTTGAAGGTATTTTAAAAGTTTTAGAAAAGACCTGTAGGAAATTCCACTAACGAAACATGGACATTGAAAGGGATCTACGGATTCGTAAAGTAGGCGATGTTATGCAATCTTATCATCAAATTACAGTCAACGCCTTGGATGACACCCAAATGAGCTAGCCAGACAACTTACGGCCACACCAAGAAAGAGAAGACTCAAAAGGAACCTGGACCTTCCTAAAAGGATAATTCAATAAATGCTCAACCAATATCTTTTAAATATTGTAAATTTCTAACATTTCACAAAATCGCGCATATTAAATTAAAAATATTATTAAGCATTAATTTTGACTCTATTACAAATTTGTTTAGTTCATTATGTGTTGGCTATTCTAAGCCATAACTTTTCCCTGATATCAGTTTGTTTAGTTTGAATTTTGGATTTGAGATCTACTGAAAGTTCTGTTCGCTTAGTATTACAGCTGGAATATGCAAATTCCCAGTTGAATTCTCAGGCGAATAGAAATCCACAGTAAGATACAACAGAATTTACAAGAGCCCAATGTACGCTAATTTTGTGCATAGCGAGCAGCTGTTAATTCTGTTTGCCTGGTATTTCTGTTAAAACATGTACAGCTCGTGAGCTCCCTAGATTGTCGAAAACATCAGCGAAGTGAAGATTTTTCCAGCTGATTCGCCAGGCGAACAGAATCAGCAGGAAGCAACATTAATGTTCGTGTTAACTCAATGTTAATGTTAACTCAATGTTAATCTTAACTCAATGTTAATGTTAACTCAATGTTAATGTTAATTCAATGTTAATGTTAACTCAATGTTAATGTTAATTTAATGTTAATGTTAACTCAATGTTAGTGTTAACTCAATGTTAATGTTAACTGCATGTTAATGTTAACTCAATGTTAATGTTAACTCAATGTTAATGTTAAATAATTTTGGCATTGCGACCTGCTGATCTTTCTGTTTGCCTGGTATTTCAGCAAGAATTACTAACGATTTTGGGAACTGCAGATCGCAGCGGTCAAGCAAAAAAAAATCTTCGAAAGTCCAAAATCGAAGATTTCTTTGTGTGAAACACCAGGCGATCAGAATCAGCAGCAAGCGACAGACTGTAATTTAAATACAATTACAGAGAGTAGAGTGCGGGAGCACACGTAAATAGTAAACAGAGAGTGCTCCTTGTTGGCCCCACAGATGACAGCGAACAAACACACAAACCGTTTGTGCGCTCTGCTGGCGTCCGCGAACAATCACACAAACAGCGGCAGAGATCTCTGAGCGCAATTAGCGCAGAGAGTGGGTGTCTGCTTAAGCTAGTTAATAACCAGCATCCCTTCTGACAAACTTAATAGACGCCTCTACTCATTTTTAGAGTACGGGGTCTGTAAAGTGTAGCATACTTTTTGTTGCTAGGAAATATTATTCGCTTGCCCCTAAAAGCGGGCAATAAAATATGCAACGAATTTGTTTCATGTGCTAATTTTGAAAAATCTTTCAAATAATCCTTTTAACAAATACAAATGACCAAAATAAGTCATAAACCCCATTCTGCAGTAAAACAAAAATCCATACAATAATGCAGTTTGCTTTATTCATATATATTTATATATCGGTATGTATATATAATATATTCTTAATGTCGCATTAATTAAAAGTAAATGAAAAAATTACAATATTTGTTGTAAGACACTGGCTTTAAATATGTATGTAGTATGTTAACAGGTCGGCTCACGAAATCAGGTTCTGCAAATTGCAATCGCAAAATTCATATGGAACATTCATTGACACAATCCTAGACATTGATTGCTTCTAAATTGGCACAATTATCATTTATTTATTTAATTTACTTTCATTTCTTTCGATTTTCGTATTTAAATTTTATATTTGTTAATATTATGATTCTTAAATAAAATATAAGTATACAAAATATATATTATATATATTCTCATATTGATGCTTTGATTGTAAGTATATACTGTGTATGAATGTGTATATATATACTGTATGCCATCTGTATGATCAGCTGTTTTTATATAGTTAGTTATATATGGCCAATGGCTAATTTCAGGTATTGTAGCAAACAAATTTCAATCGAAGCCAAAAATCGAACAAATATGCGACTCTTCCAAACATTGCTAACATTCCTCACATCTCTCACCTGATTATAGATAAGTATTCGTTATCCTTAGATATAGATAAGTACTCTCTGTCTCTTAACCAATAAGTATCTGGCATACTGCTTGACAATCCATCTCGTAAAAAATAGTAGTACATATGTATGTGGTTTTTTTTGTTTTTCTTTTTTAGGTACATATGTCTAAGCTTTGGTCTAGTTATCGTTATATTTTTCAAGTGATTCTCGTAATTCGATTAGATTTTTGTTGTATTATTAAATAAAAATAATAATAAAAAAAGGTGTTACCATATTACTAGTACTCGTTAAACATCCGCACACCCGTTCAAAACTCATTTACCCATATTCATATTTACATTCGTAACTGTATCTGTATCTGTATGTTCATGTGTCTCAGTATCTGTATCTTTAACCGTTTTATCTTGTTTTGTGTGTTAACTAATCGCATTTATCGTACATACAAACAAATAAATATTATACGCTAAGTTTTGGGCGGTTTTCAACCAATCGTCGCATCTTTAACTTTAACTTTTTCTAAACTAAGCTACACATAGTAATTCGTTTTCCCTTCTCCTTCTCTCCGCTGCTTCTGGATGCTTCTTGGCACAAATGTTTCAATTGGATTTGCTTATGCGTGCTTCATTTTTTCTTGCGATTAACATTAACATTTACATTAACATTAACATTAACATTGACCCCTTTCAGGCGCATTAGCATTTGCATGTATAATTAGAATACTTGGGTATTTTTTGTTGTTTTTGTTTTTGTTTTTAGAAATAAGCTGCTAGGTGCCACGGTGCCAAGGTATCGGTTTGAAGACACCTCCACAAACAGTACCCAAGGCCCTGTTGCTACTCCCGCTCCCTAAATTGCCACTGCCTACTCTTAGAGTCGTTGCAGAAATGTGCTTAAAGCAGCTACGATCAAGCCTGGCAATAAGCTAAGTGTACACGCCGCATTCCTGCTGTCTCCGCCCACAGGTCCGAAACCTGCACGCACCAAATCCTCAGGGGGCACAGCGCCCTCATCAATTTGATTGGAGTCTGTGAAAGAACAAAGCAGTTTAAGTTGAATTCTATGTTATGTTTAGGCAGTTGTCACTGTACCTTCTGTGTCGTTTATCTTCAAATCGTATTCGGTCGAGAAGTGTGACCAACCGTGTGTGTTCTTCGTCTTGACTTTTACGTGCCACAGACCTGGCGTCAGTTCCATCTGATGTGTGATCTTCCAGATGCCGCTCTCCTTGTCGTGATGATGTGTCTTGAGCATTGAAACTGTGCTCCATGTGTAGGACTAAGGGGTGGAAACGGGAGTTTCAGACAGTTCAAAACATAGTAGACATCTTGTTATCAAGCAAATACTCACATTGGTCAGCTTGTAGTCCAGCATGGCTTCTGAGAGTGGCTGCATGCTGCGCACCAGCCAGTGCATGGTCACCTTCTTGCCATCAATGGATTTGCTCTCGAACTGAGGCGTCTCGGGATAGTAGCTCAGCTGGACACGCACCTCATTCGAGCCAATGAGGTTCTCTACATGGCACACATACTCACCCAAATCGCTGGCATCCACGTGCTTAATGAGCAACGTGGTGCGATTATGTTCCTTGTGCAGTGAGTTCTTCAGGGAATACTTATCGGAGAGGGCAATAGTCTTGCCGTCCTTGATGAAGAAGCTCATGGCAATGGGATTGGCACGATAATCGCAGTAGATCTCGGCTGTGGTGTCCTCCATGCAGTTGACATGATGACGATGTGTGGAAACCTTGGGACTGTACTGCACATCAATAGTAACCATACCATGTGCAGGATCTTTGCTGCCATCATCACCCAGACACTGATACACACCAGCATCCGCTTCGTCCACATTGTCCAGCACGACGACTCCATTGGCTGCATCCTCTGCGGTTAAAAGCAATCTTTTACCCTAAAAAGAGTTCACAAAATTATTAAAATAAATACAAAATAGGGAGCTGGTGAGGTACTGCCAGCGTGCAGGGATTGGTAGTAAAAACATACATTCAGAGACCATTTAATGTCCGCCTGGGTGGGCAAAAACGTTTCACAGACGAGCTTATGGTGGTCGCCCTGCTTGAACGTCTGCGAACGATCCGTAACATCGCGATCGTCGCAAAGGATCGAGAGCCGGGCGCCCACCTTGAGCATTGTGTGCTGCTTCACGTTCGATGGCAGAATCACACAGTAATAATCATCGGAGTCCTGTGACGTCACATCTGCCAGTTTCAATGAGTTGTTCTTCATGACCTCAAAGCGTGTATTGATTGAAGACTGTCCGCTGGACACAAGTGTTGCATTCTTATACCAAATGGCCACATTCGAAACTGACAAAAGAAACAGCGTTATTTACAGGGTATTCTATGGTTAAATTCTCACTCCAACTTACTGGCAAAATTGCGTGCATCACAGTTGAGTATCACTGTATCTCCAGGTCGGGCTTTCACTGAAATCTCCGCTTGCTCAAAGTAGGCAGGGGGCACAAACTCCGCTGTTTGGGTTGTCTGAGTCTCCAAATTCGTGTCCTCCTCCCCGTAATCATATTCATCCTCCTGATAGTCCTTTCTATCACTATCCACTGCTGGTGACGCACGACAAGAGTCTAAAAGAGAGTAAAGTAGTTGAAAAGATGATTCATTTTAGATGGAAAGCGGTAGAAGTGACATGTTTGCTTAGCTTCTTTGTAGGGTATATGAAGCTCTTAACTTGCTGCTGATAAAAATCACACCTCATCACCTTTAAAAATGTAACAAGTTTGTCACATGATCTGCACTCACAAATGATAGGAAATGGCTCAACCCAGCGGAAGTTGGTGAGGAAACAATGGCAGGCATTGTATGAATTACTCTACAACTTACCCCAAAAAGTAGTAGTTCTAGGAAATTAATGAAGTAGACGATTTGACCTACCCTACGTTGTGATATTTTCGTTAAAAGTGTGATGTGTGTGACAAATAAAGTAGTAGAGGTAGAAAGTAGTCTAAGAAGTATAAAGTAGTATGAAAACTTTTAATTTAATATACAAATTTAACTAAAATATTCAAATGATATACCAATATTAATTATTTACATAAATTATTCATATCTATAGGTGAGCCCAAGCCTTGATGCAATAGCCAAGCCAATAATAGTAGGTGGCAAAGAGTATAAATAAATAAACGGCTTAACTACCCGCCTAAATAGTTGTATTAAATAATATTCGGTTTTAAATGTATCTAAAATATTCAAATAATATAAATATTTCTTTTAGAAATAATAATAAAAGTTAATGATTTTTTGTGCATTATAATTGTGCTTTATGTAGCAGAAAACAGTTCCTTAAACAGCTTCTAAGATTTTTGCATGAAAAGTCATGTGCTTTATGTAGTAGATAAATGCTCAGGCTCTTTAAAAAGTCTTGACTATTATTATTATAAATTTTTGGAGCACTTATGAAACAGATCTTAAGCAATTACTCATAAAGATCCCCCAATTTGGTAATGACAATTATTAAAAACAATTATTTTTATAGTGTTGAAATGACTTCCTCGGTTTGCAGTTTTCAAAACAGAAATTTATCTTGAAAAATAATAAAAATAATGAGAGAGAGAGAGCTACAATTAATTTTAATTATAGGCTGCCCAAAATTGGATGCAAAACCATTAAAGAAACCAGTTTTTTGTTTGGTGATTTGTTGGTCTTTTTAGGGTGATGGAATCTTAATTAGCATCGATAAAGGCGTTGGCCCATGTCGATGACAACCTCAACCGTATCAATGCAGTAAATTTGTTGTGTCTTTTCGAATTACATGCACGTAATCAGGTATAAATCTAATGACTAATTTATAGGAGACGTTACCAATAACAATTTGAATGCCAAATGCGTTGACTTTACATTGGATGGAATTGAACTAACGGCAATTCCAATCTCACGACTCAGTGCCCACGCCAATAAATGAGTCATACAAGAGAGTAACGTCATCTGACATCAAGTGAGTTATACTAAATTTGAATAGCATAAGATACCCTAAGATATATAGATAAGTAGAAGGTAAAGAGTTACGCAAGACAGCATAAAAGTCATCATGATGATGAGGCCTCTTCAATTGGCCACGACGCGACGTGTTATCAAGTCTCGATAAAAGCGTTTACCTTAAAGACTTGGCAATCAACAACTAAGACACTCACAGAGAGACACTGACAAAGCGGCAGAGAAGGAGAAGGAGAGACAGACAGCTATCTTATCCATACATATCCGCACTCAGACAGACGTTCTCCCTTTTATGGCCAAAAGCAACTTGTACAAGTCCAAAATAAAACTGTGGCTAAAACTGAAATCGAAACTGAAACAGCTTCGTTTTAACTGATGTCTTTTTTTTTTTTTTGGCTTGCTCTCAAGTCAGCGCTGCTGGTGGCCAGTCAAGAGCGACGAGAGACTCAGAGACTGGCGACTCAGACCGAGTCCACGACCAAGAGCAAGACCAAGACCTTCACCGACATCGTTTGTGGCCCCAAATGTGCAATATTCGGTCAGAGCGAGTCGTGTGGACTCGTTGAGTCAAGGCCAGCAAACAAAGGGGGATTATCTCGGACGCAGTTTCCATTCCCATGTGTGTGTGTGTGTGTGTCTATTGGAGTACGGCTAAGTGGGTCAACTCAAGGGGCGCCTCATGCGCAGCAAGGACTCGCCACATGCGTCAGTAACACTCCATTTTCGCATTGTCCTTGAATTGATGGCCAGCAAGAGGCGCGTGGGGTACAAGCGAAAGTCTATAATAGTCGGCTACACTGAGAAAAACTGCAGGGGTTATTTTAGTATTTCCATTTAACCTCATTAAAATCTATCACAATTTATTTAGTTGTTTTTCTCTTTAGAGTTGTTGTATATTTAAAATTCCACAACTTACACAACTTTTTTGCTTAGTGTATTTTAGTTGTCGCTGCATTTGTCAGCGTCTGAAAGAAACAATGGCGACAGGACGACGCGGCGCCAACAACAGAATCCTTCCATCCCTCCCCTTCATCCCCATACACACGCCCACACAGCTGCTCCGCCCCCTGACCCGCTGGCCGACTGTCTGCTGTCCCCCCCTCCTGCCGCCGTTTAATGCCTTTAATGGCTTTTGCTCGACATCCTGCGCATGGCGTCAGCAATTGGAATCGGAATTCAAATTGGAATTTGTTGTCTTATTGCTCTTGAATTCCTTCAGTTACTTGGGTTCCCTTTGTGCCTTCGCTTCGTTCTGTTAACTTTGCAGCTGAAGTCTTAACTGAGTCAAGGCAATTGGCTTGCAATTCGATATGCCAAATAAATTTATCAATTGGAAGTTATTTTGGAGCACAGCACTGAAGTTATGCATAAATTTAGTAGAGTTCAAGTGTTTCATTGGAAACTTTTGGGGTTTTAGGGGATTGGAATTTCGCTTGAAGCTCTTTTGGCCTAAAGTAACCCAAAATATGGTTTTGAACTTTTGCAACAGCTCTTTTGAATACTTTTTGGAAGAAATTTGGAAGTTTTGAATCCAATGATAGTTAAATCTATAAATTTTTAATCATTTGTCCAAGCTGACTCACTGATTATCACACACCCTAAACGGACAAAGCTGCGCCTCTGCAGCGTTTATGTAAATTTCAACAACTTTAATTGTTATTGAAAGCTTTTCGGATGAATTTTGTATACATCAAGTTATTATTAAAAAAGTTACTTGTACCAAAATAAACACTTAAAGCTGAAGCCTTAAAAATTACTAAGAATCAAGTAAAAAGCGCTACAGTTGAGCGAGGCGACTCTACCCATTAGATGATTGTACCCATTCCAGTGCGCCATTTCCATACAAATGAGCAATTTTTGATCGATTGATCAATGGTCAAACTCTATGGGAGTTATAGGATGCAGTTGTCCGATGAGAATCAAGTTTATCTACATATCTATCTTGATATACACATAATATTTGACTTTGGTTGCGATCCCTCAACGAACGTAACGTATATTTATATAAATTTCGTATTTTTGAGCGATTTGTACTATGGGAGCTATAGGATATTCAATATATAAAGTAAAAAGTTACAGATTAGCTTTATTAACGAATGCATTTTCATATACTTAGTATGCAGACCTGAACATTGAGACTTGAAATATCAGTAAGGTCGAAGTGGAAAGCAGCGTCTAAGGTTGATAAGGAGACAGCGAGACCGATAGACCGACATTCAGACGAAATGACAATTAATTGTTGCATTCAATTCAAGATTCAGTTCAAGATGATTTGTTTCAAGCACCAAGTACTAAGTACTCCATGTATAATACTCAATACATAAATACGTGTATTTGTATTTATTGATTTGATTTTTGTTGCTGTTTCATTATCGTCACGAATGAATGGCGTCCACCTCTTGGCCAGACTGCAGTGTAATCGATGTGTTATTTTGTGTCCTACATATGCGGGATAAAGCATGGAAGCACACACAGATATATACATGTGTATAAACATATAGACATACGAGTTATTGGGTCAACTCGTAAACAAATAAACTGACAAGTCTGCTGAATATGTGTATGTGTTGTTGTTTTTGTTGTTGTTTTTGTACTATATATAAACAAAAATAAAAATATTGAAGGCTCGCAGTGACCAATTTTGGTTGTGGATCTGTCGATTTTATACCCCAGAAAGAATCCGCAGGCGAAATGAAATAGGAATTGAAATTTGAATTGCTATCTCATCAGTTTTGGTTAGGCATTAAAAGCTTTCATGATGGAGGTCATAAAAGTGCCACAGTCGAGGAAAACTAAAGTTAATGTCCGTTGTCGGATGTCTAATGTCTGATTCCTATATACTAAATTCGTTGCCATGAATTTGCATATAGTCACAAATACACACACACACAGACGTCTTTCAATCGAATTTGGAATCGAAATATTTGAATTGATATCAATTGGTTCGTTACGCATTGCCAAACTTTTTTTTTTGTTTTGTTGTTTTTTGCACACGATTGGATCACCGAGGGCGTGACTCTGATCCATCGAATCACACAGTCAGATGGATCAATTGAATCCCCCAACTCCTCAACACTCCCTGCTACCTACCATATGATTTATTATGCGATTTTCGGACAGCGTTTTCCATCAAATCAAATTCAAAGTTCTGGGCACGGCAAGTGAACGCGTAATTTGAGATCTTTTTGAATACGAAAATCGAAACATTCTTTCAGCTAATGCGAAATACAGTAATTCAGAAATGTATCTTTAAGGAGCAGCTGAATGCTTTTAAAAATATTTTTAAGAATTCTTAGGCATTTGATATGAATTGGTTTGAATTTGATTTCCAAAGAATAATCCAAATTACATAAACTCGTAACGCTCTCGAAATGTGAGCCGATAATGAAACCAAAGTCAAAATTGTTTCTTGGCTTCGGATTTGAAGTTGAATTTAAATTTGTTAAGTCAAATTTCTATTCGACTGCTGTGAGTCAGTAAATACTAAATAGTTATGGAGACTATAATTATAGGGGTTTTGCGTGAATGTCCCAATTGGGAAATCAATAAATTTAAATTCGTACAGCTGCGTTTTATATCAACATCCGTCAAAAATCGTTCAACATTTTTTGATGCAACCAAAAAAGACGAGAAAAGTAAAAAAAACATTTCAAAATATTTACATGAAAAACGATGAAAATAATGCTTTGAACTTGTTCTATTTTGATGTACATATGTTTTTATTTACTTCATTTTTTTTTGGCATAAACTTTGCTATATAAACTTTGGTCAGATTTCGACATTTTGGCATTGCTGTCATGGCTTAAATTGGAAAATTGTACAATTAATTAAAAGCAGAGAAAAGTTCAGGGGACTGGGGGTAAACTGAAGCAGAAAATTGGAAACTGGATGAAAAAAAATTGAAATTTCAGATAAGCAAAAGGGGTGGACGTAAGCAGGGGCCTAGGGAGGTGCGGGGCACACTCATTTGCTGCGTGTCTGGCATGAGCAAATGAGCAAATATCCAACATCAGAGACTGCCATTCTTTGCACAACAAATATTTGCTCTTCCCATTGGACGCGGATGTTTCTAGAGCACGAAACTCGCAGCTAGAAACTCATGTATGCCACAGCAGCCTTATGGCATCTTAGAGTATCTTATGGTACCATACGAATACTTTACCATACGAATACTTTACTTTAACTCAGTTGAGTTGCTGAAGTTGAACTACAGTATGTTTACCGTTATCTACATTTACGCCATAATTCCAAACGCGTATGAAATTTAACTTTCAAGAATAGATAAGCATTCTCTGCTCCGATAAGATATGCTGTCTACCCATTGCCCATACCATCGTTTACACTCAGGTATTCAGCTTTGTCGGTGCTAGAAACACTATAAAAAAAAATACAAAGGTAACCCACGTGTTACTGACTATGTGACACACACACACCCAACCACACACACACTCGTCATCACTTCACAGTTGATATGTGGCCCAAGTTGGCTCATTCTTATAAATATGGCACAAATGCCACATTGGTAATTCATAATTTTGTCACTTACGTAAAGTTTTGACTGTCAACGCTCACAGCGAACCCCCTAAACCCCCGACAGCCCACCTACTCCCTATTTAATTTTGTTTATTTTAATGATTACTATTAGTACTGGGAAGTAGTTAAATGAATTTTAATTTATTGAACAAATAAACAACATATTTGTATGCTTAATGTATGCCAAATTCTAATATTAAGCACTTAATTGCAGACAATTGAGTGCTTTTTACCTAAAATTTCTTATTAAAAGTGCAATTAAAAATAAAAATTTTAAGTTCTGAAAATATTATTGAATTAATTATTATTCTTTTATTGATAAAAAAAAACTTACAGCTTGTAATAAAATATTTCTCTATTTTAATATTTTTTAAAAATTATTATTAGTTCATTTATTTTTGAATAATCTATAAATTATTTAATGCTAATATTTAAATGTTGCTCTATTTTATTCTCCTATTCAAATAATTTTACAAGCTTAATGTAAGCTCGTTCTTATTTATTTTCTAATTTTATAGTTTTTAAAAATTATTTAAAGCGGTTTATAAAATATTTATAAGTCCTTATCTTGAATTTAATTATTATATGTATCCTTTGGTTAATCCTAAATTTTATTTCAAGCTAAAATATTAACCAAACCAAAATTTCATTACATTCTGGAACACTCTTGTCTAAAACCATTTCTGGCACTTTAATATGTATATTTTTTAAAAAATATTTGAAATACATAATATAAGTTTATTTTTAAAAACATGCTCATGTTTCTGGCCTCCAGCAAACTCTTTCATTCTAAGCTTTACTAACTTGGTCCAAACTATTTCAATTTGTTGTGCATTAAATTGTGAAAATATTGTAGAAAATTAATTATGCTTACTCATCAATGCGAAAAATACATTGAGTGACTTTCGATATCATTTGTTTGTTTATTTGTTGTTGTTGTTGTTGTGTACTTTTCCAGTGCGTTCCATTAATTGATAAACTGTAATCAGAATTCCCATACTAAATGCCAAACGTTGCGTATACGCAATAAATTGATTTACTTTTGCCCATTCAATGGGCGTATCTCTATCCCCAGAGTGTGTGTGTGTTTTGACTAATCGAGTTGTGGACTTAAAGTGCCAATTAAAATTATCACATGGCCATCAACCCCAGCCAGATACAGATACGTAGATGTTGCCCTTTCTTTCTTAGTATTTTAATAGAGCTAAAGTTAAGCACTTACCGCTATTTAATTCCACAATTAGCAGACAAATGAGTAAGATCCATGGCGTGCCTCTCATTGTTATTGTTATCTCTGGTTCTCTTATTTGTTGTTTTATTTGGCAGCACGCACTATAACTTTGTTTTTAATTGTAGTTGTTGTTGTTGCGCTATCGGAGGTAGATCGTTAACTGTAATTAATATGTTGTGTTCGTTGCCGATTTAATTAATTTGCCACTAAATTGCACAACCCAATTGGGAGCCGCAAAAGCTAACTAAATTTGTAGTAAATTATTTTTTTAAATTGTTTAAAATTATATTATTTCGGGTTTACGTATGCGTAACGCGTAGTCTGCGGCGGAAACTGCAAATTGGCCAAAAGTAAAATCAAAGAAAAGCGCACGCATAATTCATTTATTGAATTCGAAATCAGTTTGGGCCCCTTTAAAAAACAGAAACCAGTGAGACAAAAATCTACTAAGATTCGCAGCTGTGCGATAAAAATCACAGCTTCCAAGTGGACACATTTTTCGCTGATTGGCAGCTAAATGGTAAACATGGCTAATAGATATTGGTAGTGCGGTATTTGTATTTGCTTGTATGGATTATGTAAGCCAAAAGCCAATCTCGCAGTCAAGCATCGTATCTCAATGATATTATGATCTCAGTGCGAAAATTGCAGTTTGTTGTTGTTTCGCTCTGGTCGCTGGTCGCTAAATTACTCCGTTACCTACTCCTCAGTTGGTCAGTCAGTGTCTCCCTCCCACCCGCAAGCAACCCAGCTGTCTTGCACTCCCTCTCCCACTCTCCCGCTCTTCCACTTCTGCATTCCGCTCTCACGCTCTCTATGATTATATCTCCTTCTTCTCCGCTTCTTCTTCTTCTTCTTCTTGCTGGCTCGCTCAATGCCAACGCGCTGCAAAGTGGGTCGTGTCGGGTCGTAGTGTGCAGAGCACAGCAGGCAATGGGGAGGTGGGGGGACTGTGTGCTCGGGTAGCCGTCTGGGGGGAGGCACAGGGTGTGCCAAGTTGAAAAGCATGCAAATATGTATGCATATAAATAAATTAATGTGCAAATGCGAAAACTGAAAAATGAAAAACAGCAACTCACAAAAAAAAACAACCGAAATACTAACATAAACACACCGAATGACAGCTGCTCTGCAAAATAACTCTGAGATGAACTAGAAAATCATAAACAAGTGCCTCGACTTGCTTGAAGTGCGCTACCAAAAAATAAGTACAGGGTATGCAAATATACAGTCGTGCTGCCGCTTGTTTACACACGATATACGGTACATACATGTATGTACATGTGCATGTGTGTATTACATTATGTATTTAGTATTTAGGTATTTGTTCTATGTTGTTCACAAAACACATTTGCAATGTCTCGCAATCATTTTAAGTTGTTGCAGCAAACGAAAACTGAATATTCATTTGTATATTGACACACATACACCAACGAATACTTGTATTTGTCGTCGTAATTGTAGTCGTATTCGTATTTGGCTGTTGTTTGTCTACTGAGCGCATTCACTTCACACCCTCTGCTAAATTTCTTTCAATCCATTTGCGAAAAAAGCGTTAAATTGCTTTATCCACTTTAGATAGAATTCCTACAAATAAAGTACAGGGTCTATTGCCGTCATAACAGTAACACCTAAGGTAGTGCATTATGAAACGTGCAGGGCATAAAACAGCTCAGGCTTATCACAAATGAAAATACTTTCGAATACATTTATCAAAGGTGAGCACAAGGTACAAACCATTCCACGAGGGTCGTTTGAGCAGTAAACAACTAACTTTAATTTCAGTTAACTTAGCGTATTTGCTAGTCGTAATGTCTAGTAACTTTACACGCTTTAACTGCAGTTAAAATCACTCGTAATTGTTCACAGTTGTTACTCAGCTTCTTAATATTTTCTGAATGACGTCAGCTTGGAAAAACACAAATATTCTTTGAACGACCCTCTCGAATACGACAGTCGTTCGTCTTCATGGAGTCTTTAGAATCACTGCTTTGCTTTACTTGCCTGTCTCGGACTTGTCTTGTCTTGTCTTGCCTTGTCTAGTACTTTTTTTTGGTCTTTTTGGCGTTTGTTTATTTACA
This sequence comes from Drosophila acutilabella, assembly GCA_035046005.1. Taxonomy (NCBI): domain Eukaryota; kingdom Metazoa; phylum Arthropoda; class Insecta; order Diptera; family Drosophilidae; genus Drosophila; species Drosophila acutilabella. The sequence goes on along the minus strand of JAWNOK010000024.1, from coordinate 3,158,212 downwards.
TTGGACTCCAAGTTTACTCACACAAGTGCAGCTGTAGCCAAGGGCTTTGCATGTGTTCGTCCGTGTGTGTGCTTGTGAGAGGCAGCTGCAGCTGCGCTCAGTTTGCTATTACAACGATCTATGGCTATGGAAATTGGAATTTTAAATTGGAATGCTTTGCTTCAAAATTGAATTGAAAACTTTTTTAACTGTAAATAATACAATTCGCTTTTGTATGTTTCTTTTACTCGCAGCCCCCAATCCACCCCTGCCTCATCCCCAGCCTCACTTGCGCAGTGCTGCGTTGTGTCCATCTGTGACAGCTCCTGCTGCCTACTGCCTGGTGCCTGGTGCCCTACCACAGTTGCTGCCATTCCATTCCCATTTCCTTTCGTTCAATCGTTTCGCTTTCGTTTGCTGTACATTTTTGGGAGAGCGAGAGAGGGAGAGCCGGTAACAACAACTACAACCAATGCGACAGCAAAAACAAAGGACAGACGACATACGACAGATGAGAGAGAGCGGGAGAGAGAAGTGCGGTGAGAACTGCATGTTTGGTGTACTGGTGTATTTTACATATTGCACACACATTTACATATATATTTATAGAATGCACCACAAATGTATTTGCATATTTGCTCTTGTTGTTGTTGTTGCTTAGATGCTGCTTTTGTTGTTGCTGTTTCTAATTGCGAATGTGGCGATTGCCAAAATGCATTTGGGACCACAATTTGAACTGGCTTTATATTAATTGCCATGGCTAGTGGCAAAGATTTCGTTGTTATGAATCACAGTTTCTGTGTATGTGTGCCTTCGAGTGTGTTTGTGAGCTAGAGGCAGGCTTTGGGGCAGCTGCACCCGCCGCGGTTAACGTCGCTGCTGCTGCGGCTGAGGCTGCGGCCAGGGCCAGGTAAAGAATGGTTAAATGTGAAGTGCCTGTGCCATTTACACGGCGCAACATTAAGAGGAATAAACAGGTTTTGCGTTTCCAAGAGATGCGAACGATGTGCGAAGTAGGAGAGATGGAGACACAAGAGACTCGCAACCACAACAACAACAACAACAAATATTCGGTTGAAGCGTTACAAAAGTCAGCCAACTGGCAGCGACGACATATTGTACGAGCAGTTTTGATTTACGAGCATGTAACCAACCATCGCATCTCATTTCATCCTACAAGATGAAGTTCTCTCCCAGCTGTAACACTTGCACTTGCAACGCTTTCGCTCAATAACCGTGTCCAATTTGTTAAAGGGCCTTTTTTAAACTCATTTGTTTGAGATACAAATGTTTTATTTTTCCCCCGTAAAAGCTTTACCCGATCAGCGATAGATAAATCTAATTGTATACGTGTGCATACTTGTGTGTGTGTGTTGGTGTGTGTCTGTGCACACAAAACAAATTGAAGTTTTCAAGTACTTAATGGTAGTATTGATAGGAGTATTTTTTCTTCTACTTTAATTTTTTTTGTATTTGTTTTGAATTTGTTTGGTGCGCTGTGCGCTCGTTTCGTACCCGTCGCGATGCTTTACAAGCAAGAACTGAGACTAAATGTAGCGCGTGCTTGGATGCCAATTGGGAGTCTAAAGCGCCCCGCAACAAATGGAATGGAACACAGCGCTCTCTCCATATTGTGTTGTTGTTGCCGCTGACGCTTCTTGGGGCTTGCTGCTGCTGCTGTTGCTACTGCTGCAGGTAAACAATTTGTGTCGCTCACTTCTTTTCCGCGTTGCTCTTGTGGCGCCAAATTTATCTGAGCGAGAGATAGGGAGAGAGTGAGCAAGAGAGCGACAATCATACGGAGTATGAGTTCAAAGATGTTCGCAATGTCACTGTCAATTGCTGCTTGCTGCTGATGGCTTTCCTCTTATTTGAAGCCCTATAGCATAAGGTCCATACCGAATTAATACCCTGCGTTTACCGCAAAGGGAGTCTTTGCTGAGTAATGATTACCAGGTGTCTTGATATGCATGTAAATAATTCGATTACGTTTCTGCTGTGCATAAATATGCTGATTTCCGTGACAGTAAAAATATATTTTTTTTTTTGATAACACATTTCAGATAATATTTATTTATTTATTGGTTGGTTATTTTTGTCGATTGGTCAGAGTTCAGATTGTTGCATGCGTGTTTTTTTCAAGAATTTTTAACTGATCTAATCAAATGCTGATAATTTTCAGGAAGTTTTAAATAGTTTGATTCATTATAGTTACGTTATTTGATGTGATGCAGACACACTGACTAACTTGAATACATATTTGCTAAGAATCATTTCTTACTATTTATTTTAATTAAAAAACATATGCATCATCATTATATGAAACTGGAAGTAACCCTATCAATTGCTGACTATTTGCCATTTTATAGAAATTTGGAACTTTCTTTCTTCTAACGAATTAGAAGCTTATGAGCAGTAAAACGAATTAAATATTTGTTTATTGAAAAATTGCTTAACAATGATGAGATAATCGTAAATAAATTATTTGCTTTTATGTGCAAGCAAATTTAAACCAATTGTCAGTTACTCACGCGTATGTTATCGATATATCGATTGTTTGTTTATAGTTTGCTCAACAGCGGTTTCCAACACTACCGGCTTTCAGCACTGCGCGAATGTTTGTCTGCAAAAAAATGAAATGGACGTGCCGGTCTCAGAATACACAACGCTTGATTTGGAGCGCGAACTCTACGCCTATGGCTTAGACACGGGAGGCAGCAAACAGGAGCGCTACGAGCGCTTAAAGGAAGTGCGCCAGAGACCATGGGGACCACGCAAACCGGCAATTGCCAAGTTTGGTGCACGCGTGCAGCTGGAAGACTTTGCCGAGATACGAAAATTCCAGCAGAGCGAGTATGATCTGTTGACGAACAAAGTGCAGTGGCGATTGGAGCGTGTGCGCAGAGCGGAGGACGGCGAAGGATTGGAGTACTTCCACCCAGAGGTGCTCACTCGCATAGACCCATCCAAGGCATACATGTTGAACATGGATGAGTTCCTGGTGCGCCAGGAGCCCTATGTGCACAAGGTAAAACCCAATGGAATATCATTCTAAAATGAAAGTCTTAAGAATTGTACTTTGTGCAGATCTTTGTGATATTCGTAACGAACACCAATGGGCAGGAGCAACAGCTTTGGTACGCCAGAAGTCTGGCCAAGTTGCGCAGCTGGGATGAGCAGACGGAGCTGTTCGAGTACCCAGTAAGTAGGCTATGAATCTCTGGAGTAACTGCATCTTATACCCACACTCTGCAGCTAGTCACAAGCGATAATCTGGAGGAAGTCTTCACAGGCAAACTACAGACAACTGTAAGTAGGCAACTCTTCCAAGTGTTTCAACGCCTTCTTACCAAACTACTTACAGATCATCTCACCGGAGAGCATAGCCAAAGCGCTGTCCTATGTCTTGACGAAGATTAGGGACAAGGGTTTCAATAACTTTGTGGCTTTGGTCTGTGATCAAATGCGATTTGATTTACCCACTGTGATGCAGTTGCTTGAGGCCAGTAACCTTAAGTTGCCTTCCTGCGTCGCTGATCTACGTGATCTGCAGAAGGAGTTCCGTGTCATGTTTTGCACAGCCAGCGTGCGCTGCTCCCAACGCCTGAGCCATGAGCTTTACGTCAAGGGCACCTACGTGGAGCAACTGAATGGCATCTGCTCCAGCAACAGCACCAAAAACATGAGTGCCATGCTACCGCTGATAGACTATGTTAACCGACTGTCGGATATCTTGAACGCCATGTGGCAGCTGGAGGAGCATCTGGATAAGCCCATCTCGCTGCTGGCGGTGCACAATCAAGGGCTGAAAACCTATGCGGCGCATGTGAGACGTGAGCTGCCGCCCATTACCTTTGAGGACTGTGCCGCAGGTGCGGGTCTGCTGCAGTTGCTCGTCTTCGATGCGCTCTGGTGGCTGTCACAGGCCAGGGAACCCGAGGAGATGTAAGCTTAATAGCCTGTGAGCACGAGGAGATTCAACTCAATGTCGGACTGTATCTTTAAGATTAACAGCCGTTGAACTCGTAGAGTTTCAACCCAATTTACCAGTCGTTGAATCCCAGTCCTAGTCTGTATCTTTATGTTAAGTTTTATTTATATATATTTAATTTGAATTGGGAACTTTGAAATCAGTACAAATTGTTTTGGAATACTTTAGGTGTAGTGCAGAGCGAGGCAGATTTGCATGGCTATCGTCATGTAGTGGAAGGCGCTGTAGACACGTCCACTGGAGCCATTGTGCGTCATGCTGGCTGTAAAGATCTGAGATCTTGGCGTGATTTCATTATCCAGCAACTGCTCCTCCTCCGTGACATCGTATTGCAGCTCCGACTCCGTCGAGTAGTTGGGCAGCTCCACTGCAAGTAGGATTAGTATAGAAAGATTAGCCAGGAAAGGATTAAAGATGATCTGAACTCACCTTCGCCACCGGTGGCAAATCGGACAATCTTGCTGTTGTCGCTCCAGCCGAAGCCATTCCTGGCCAGCACCGCCACCTCGTAGAGACTCGCGGGCTGTAGACCATGCAGCGTGTAGGATGTGATATAAATGGGACCTGAGGAGGCATCAATGGAGGCATGAACTAAACTAAGATTTTAAATTACTCCTAGGACTCACCAATGGTCACTTGAGCTGGTATGGTCAGTTCTGTCCAGTTGGTGCGAATGGGTCTGCTAATGTTGGCCGATGGAATCTGTCGGAACTTGAGCTTGAACTCCATGATGGGCAACATGCTCTCCGTCTGCCAGACAAGCGCATGGGAAGTGGAGCTCTGTGTGCCCGGGTTAATCTTGAAGACACAGGGCATGGGACGACCGGTTAGCTCAACGGTGGCGCTGCGAAAATCAATGGAGTTGCTGGCACGACACTCGTACTGTCCCATGTCGGAGTCGCGTACTTTACGTAGCACCAACACGTGCCTGATGCGACTAACGTAGTTATCCTGGGAGCTGCTCGTCTGCAGCTCCGACTGCTGACGGCTCACCTGGCTGCCCATTTGCACGGGTACGCCGTGATGGAACCACTGCAGTGTGGCCAGTGGAGCCGACTCCACAATGCACTCCAGCTGGGCACGATCGCCGACCTTTGTGTAGACCACAGACTGCGACAGGGAAAGCTCAGGAGCAACTAGAAGATTTGATATAGAAGTTTACTTGGGATTTCATTTTAGAACTTCGCTTAACCTACAAAGCACTTGGAGATTAACTCCTGCCACCGCGGGTTGTCCCACTCCATTCACGGCCAGACACTCGATTAATCCTGCCATGCTCCTGGACTTGATCTCAAAGATGTGACTCTGGCGATTCCCCACATTGTTGTAGTGGTCCACATTGTTGCCATTGAGTCGCCAACTGATCGCCGGCAGCGGCACACCCTCCGCCAGGCAAACCACCTCAAAGGTAGCGCCAATGGGCAGCTCCAGAATGCCACTGGGCTCAGTGGCCACGCTGGGCGCATGCTGCACCTCAATGGCGTGTATCTGCACGGCCTGTTTGCTGTTTGACATGATCTCGCAGAAGTAATCACCCGTGTCCTCGGGCTTCACATTGGACACCTGCAAACTGCCGTTTGACCAGAGCACTATGCGCTCTGGGGGCAGTACTTCTGGATGCCTTGAATCGACTAGCGCTACATCGTCTCGGTGCCAGCGTACGTACTGGAAGGGCGCTACAAAAGGCGAAGGGCAAAGTTAATAAGATTTTGGGAGGGGCTTAAGCAATTTTAAACAATCTGGAGATAGTTTTGTATCTTTTAATATCAACTATAAAAATTATAAGGATTCCTTTGAATCTTTTATAAATAGTTTAAGCAGATAAAGATACTTTAGAAGTTAGTTTAAGCAGTCCAAAGATACTTTATTGTATCATTTAATCATTCTAAACAGTCTAAAGAGTAATTTGTATCTCTTAGATACTTTATGATTTAAATTCCCTAGTTAAAATTATCTCAAGCAGCTTAAAGATAGGTGTCTATCTTTAAAAATCATTCAAAATAGCCTGTTTTATATTTTAAAAGTCAAGACAACCTAAAGATACTTCCCTATCCGTAACCTTAAGATTCTTTTTAAGCAAACGCTTTAATTATTTTAGGCAAAAAGATACTTATGTATTTTTAAGATTATTCATACTGACATTTGAACGTTTAAAGTAACAAACAACTGAATTCCTTTTTAGGTTGTACTCATCTTACTCAGCCAAAAAATACATTTGTATCTTTCAAACTCACACACTCAAATTCTACTTATTACGTTAGCAAACGTCTCAATTATACTTAAAATACTTCATTATTTAATTGTATTTCAATAGAATAAACAGAAAAACTATTTTTTGTAGCTCAAAGACCAAAATTAATTTAATTATACAACAAAAGATACTTTTGCTGCTTTCTAATCCACAGATTTAATTGGTTTTCAATTAAATATAGCTGAAACATTCGTCACCAAGTAAGTTATGATTCTCTAAAAAAGAACTCTAATATACATTCAAAAGATTCTTCTGTATCTTAAATTACTTTACAGACTTTAAGTTAATCTGTGCCTAAAACAGCCACTAAACTTTAATCTTAAACTCTTTTTACGACTCAGATGCTCGCGCTTCTCGAAAACTGATGGCACTAAATTAATGAAATCCGTTTAATTTCATGTTTCTATTGTCAAAAAGAGCAAAAGAAAAAAAAATGCGAAGAAAATGCATTGCGAGTAACGAGATTTCCTTGGCTAGGCATTGTGAAGTCATTCCCTGGGGACAAAATGCTGTGAATATCCATCAAATTGTAGAGTCGAATTAAATGACATTGTTCGGTTTCAATTGATCCACAATGGAGCACTTTCAAGGCCCATTAATCTAACACATTTAGATAAGTATTCTTACTTATCTTATATCTTTGAGATACTCCACAATCGAATAAAGCTTAAAGCTAAGAGGTTTCTAATAGAATAAGCAACTTAATTATATCTATCTACAAGATACTTTAGCTAAATATTTAAAGATGAATCTTTGAGATAGCTTTACTAACATTTCTAACAATATTTCTTTATGAATCTTTGAGATACTTTACTAACTAGTATAGTTTAAAACAAAAAGGTTTCTAAATCAATAAACTGATATCTTCGGTATGTATCTTTGAGATACTTTACACTCGAATAATCCTTCAAAAGTGTAAGCTTACTATCCAAATAGCAGGGCAGCAAAACGGTGTCATTTTCGTATGTTTTGATAGTTGTGGGAATGCTCTTAAACTTCTGATTATTCTCAAAATCATTGTTGAAATTGAGTTCGGCACTTATTGGGCCAAGACAGACGAGGATAAGTAGCGATATTAACAGATCAATTGAGCACTTTGAGGCGCACATAATCGTAGCACTTGAATTTTAAATTCAATTAAAATGAATTTCAAACCGACTGCGATTTTAACGAGCTTTCGAATAAGTCCCCGTACTTTCGTCTCAAGTCAAGTACTTTCCAAGCGTGTCACAATTGAGATACCCAAAAAATTTGTTCCGAATCGTTTGCAGTCGCGAGCTCAACTGAACGCTGGAGCTGAAGCCGACGACGATGACGATCTGTTGCATGCCACGAGAGGCAGAGACGTAGACAGTGGCAGAGACAGCGGCTGCGACAGTGACAGTGACAGCGACAGAGGCGACAATGGAGACAGCTTGAAACTGCCACTTGCTCTCACTTGATTAGCAGCGAGATACATATGTATCTGCAGGCACATACACAAGTATCTACAGATGCAACCGAGCGTTCCCAGCAAACGCCCAAGAGTCATGCCCACAGCTATGCTCCCAGCCATGTCCATGTACATTAGTGTTGTCGCTTTAGACTTTTTTTGATTAGAATTTAGCTTTTTTCGGCTAGAATTCAAAAAAGCTAGAAATCTAGAGATATTTTCAAAATATGCCATTAAAAATTGGGGAATTCATTATTAAATATAGCAATTTAAAAAAAACCGCTAAAACTAGCCATGCTTTTAATGCACTATTGGCTTTAAATTTGTTTAAATTCAAGCTATTTATTTTAGCTATTTATTTTTTAACTCAAAAATTATTTTTATCGCTAGCTTTGACTCCGTTTGTTAGCTTTTTATGGCCATCGTTTGGCATCACTGCTGTTCGTGTCCACTTTTCATGAGCCACGCTTCGCTAGTTAATTTGAAATATTTTTGTATCTGTTGCGGATTCTGTTTGTGACTCAGATTGGAATTCAGATTCAGCTACTTCTGATCTATTACACTCTCCGCTTCAGAGAACGTGACTCTCTTGCATATTACGAGATAAAATGTCATTGTCACAGTCCCAACTGCCGACGGTTCTTCCTTTCGACGCTCCCGCCCTTATGACCGGATCGGAACGGATCAGATCAGTCGCATTCGCATTCACATCATCACAATGTTGAGGTGTTGACTGTGAAAATAAAAAAAAAGAGAATAAAAAAAAAACGCCTTTTACCGGAAGTGCATACAAATTTATAATGTGGTACATAAAGTGTTGCATAATAATTGTGCTCTGCATTAAAAAGGGAGTTCTGCATTTTTATTGTTACAAATTGAGAATTAATTTTGATGTCAAGCTTTTAACTCATTTCTTAAGTTTTAAGGGAACTCAAAACTTTTCTCAGTTTTCTTTGTTAATTTGGTAGCTAAAAAATTAAATAAAACTTAAATTATATTAAAGAAAATATATTTTGAACTCAATATATATTAATAAAATATTTAAGAAAATTATAAATTTTTATCAAAAACGTTTATAAACTTTGTTTTGCCTGATCACACTGCCGTCAAAACTATAGGTATAAAATATTTTAAACAACAAAATAAAATAAATATTTCGAGTATTTTTCTAGCAACATATAAAATCAAATAAAAATTTAAAACCTAGGTATAACATTAGTTTCAAGAATAAAACCAATAAATCATGCAGACAATTTATATAAATTTTTAAAAATAATTTTAATAAAATCCTACAAAATATTAAAAATTTATTATCTTTTTATTACTTAAGTTACACATCAGATTTTTAGAAAACCACTTAGTTCTTTGATTCAATAGCATAATAAACTCATTAATCATTTGTAACAATTATTTCCATTAAAAATTTGTAAATAAGGGCAACTCAAAAGTACTTCAAATAAAAAGATGCCCTCTAAGTTATAATTATTGGTTGTCATTTATCTGTTGTTGGTAAATCCGATGAAATCATGTCACAAACTACTACACTATAATCTAAAGAAAACTTGTCAATTCGTTTGTGACCTTTGGAAAGTTGTTGGTGTAGTTTCATTTGATCAATGCGATCACATTCAATTAAAAGACAATTTCATCGAATTAATTAAATTACAGATGGATGATACAGTAGAGCCTACGAAAATAAGAGGGTCTTTCAAACAGCTGCGCAAACAAACAGCAAACCAATTAAAAGAAGTGTCCGAAGCGAACCGACCCGACGACTCTTCTCAGTTCTCAGAGTTCCCATTGGAAGAGTGGTACAGTTGAGTAATTAATCCTAAAATGTTGGCCAACATTTGGTGCTAAATTGCTGATGGATTGAGTATATATAATTTCGTATTTATTGTTTAAGTTCTGGCTATACATTTAAATTGATTTCTTTTAAATTTAGTACAGCGTTCAATGCTTACAACCGACGCAATATAATTAATGTATTTTACTTTATATACATATATATTTATAGGTATATATGTTTATGGAGGGGATTTCCAACGTTTTGACAGAGTAATTGCTTAATTAATCGTTTATTTAGTTATATAGTTAGTTAGGATTATACAGCAACTAATACACAATTTTTAACTTAATGCTAAACAAAATTACAGAAAAGAATTTTCCTTTTTTTTGTTGCTTAGACTATTTTCTGTTTGCTTCTTTAAATAACAATAAGTGTATGAGTTTTTGTTGTTGTTGTTGTTGTTAAGTAAAATTCAGCTAATCGTTGATCATATAAATAAAAATGAATCACACAGATACACACACACACAGACAGACACACAGATACTTAGGCACACGCACAAACAAGTCAAGACATAATATGTGTGTCTGTTATCCGATTGAAGCATGCTTGATCAATCACTGAATGAGAATGAACGTAGTACACTTAATGTGGTCTTCTATCAGTACAAAGCGATATATTCGTAAACATAATACAGCTTGTAAACTATTTATATATATATATATATATAGATCTATATACCTATAAGTGATTCATTAGCGTAGTGCTAGAAAATGGAGCGTTAACAAACTTTTCTGCTTATCTTTCTACTACTCCCTCGTCGCCTCCTTCTAATTACTTGCAGATCAACTTATCTAAGCAACGATTAAGAACGTCATTAACTTTATGAACATGATGCAGTGCAGCAGCTAGATGAGACCGCGCTTCTTCTTGTAGTCTTCGAGGTTCAGCGAACGCTTGGAGACCGTCTCGGTTGGTTTGTTCGCCGGCTTTGGCAGCGCATTAACGCTATTAACTGCAATTAAGATAAGTTATTAAATTAGCTAATTGGGCACTCCAGACTTAAAGCCAATGTAGCTTACCTGGCAGCGGTACGTCCAGTTCAATGTCAAAGTCGTGCAGCGAGTACAGACTGTAGTCCTTGCTGTCACCGGGCTTGGCATTCGATGTGCTCGTCTCGTTCTTCTTCTTGCCCGGCGGTGGCGGTGGCAATGGAGCAGGCAGCAGTTCATCCTCATCTTTTTTGCCACCCTTGAAGCCCATGCGGGGCTGTGTAATGCGTCTCGTGAATGGATCTGATATCTTGAGACCTTTGTTAGCCCTGGCCTCCTCCATAATCGCCTTCTCGGCATCCTCCACGTTTCGTTTGCGATTCCTATCGTTTATGTAGGATATCAAGTTGAGACTATGTGAGCGTCTCTTGTCCAGTTCGGAGGCACGACTTTCCAGCTGATCGATCTGCTGTCCCAGATCGTTGGCAATGTCGTAGTCTCCGCGTAGCATCGCCGCATCACGTTCCTTCATGAGGCAGGTCTTCTTCATGGCATAGTTGGTGGGACGATTGCGGAAACGATTCTTCTCCTCCACAATCTTGTCGACGTCCTCATCCTTGAACTCATAGTTCAGTGCCTTCTTGATGTCGTTCTGTTTGATGTCTATCAGATCAATTGTTGGCATCGGTACATGTTGCTGCTGGCAGACTTCGTACCATTTGTTAAACTCGGTTTCGGTAAATTCCTGATTCGATATGAACTCCAGTCGAAAGACACGCTCCTGTGTGCCGTGCTTCAGACGTAGGCCACGATTTGTTCTGGTCGTGCCCAGTGTGTATATCTTTCCCGTCTCCACCACACCCACTATTTCGGCTACACGATAGACGGGCTTTTGGCCATTGTTGCCAATGCTAATGCGTACGAAGCAATTGACCACGGTGCTCTCGAAGATGGGCAGATTGACGAAACGCTCCATTTTGAAGCGGGAGAGACGCAACTTGTTGAGATCATCACGATTTGTGATAAACACAGGGCTTCTCTTGGTCGTCTTCTCATCGTCCTCGGATTCGCTAGATGCCTTGCTGCTGTTGGAGCGCGAACGCTTTCCCACTGGCTTCTCATCGTCATCCCAGTCACTGCTGCCAGAGTCATCGGAGTAGATCTCAGAAGCTTTCAGTTTCACAGCCGATTTACAGCCCGATACGCTGTCCAGTTCCTCCTTGTCGTCATCCCGGTCACGTTCTGCTTGTCGCTTGGCCTCTTCCTCTTCTGCAAAAGTGATTGGAGTTTTAGTAGATGATTATTCTCGAACAATTTAGAGATCTTACCTCTTTTGGCTTTGCCCTCTCGCTTGGCCTTGAGCATGGCCATGGCATTGCTACGCTTGTCGTCGGTTTTGTTTGCCTCCACATTCTTCTTGCGCTCTTTAGAACGTTCCTTGTGATCATAGTAGTCAGATACATTTCCCGCGCTTTGCTCGTCGGCGCTTTTCTCGGCGCTGCTGTTTGCTCCGGAGGCGCTGCCTGTGGCTGAAGTTGATGGACCCTCACGGCTTAAGGGTAAGGGCGAGGGACTCTTGGCCGAGGCACGTGCCTCGATGGCACTGATCTTGCTGGCTTCCAGTTCAGCTGTGGCCGCTATCATCGGGGGTGGTGCCATATCCTTTGCCTTCTTGCTCTTTTTTTCCTTCTTTGATTTCTTCTTGGCACGCTCACCCTTTGTCTTGGACTTTTCGTTCTTTTCTCCACGTCGAGCCAGTTTGAGCTTTCTCTCGATCTCCCACCTGGTGCGCATCAAGTCACGTTGCTCAATACGCTTGAAGATCTCTGTTTCACGCTCCTTCTCCGACAGGCCATTGAGTCGCTTGCGATCCTCCTCGTCTCCCATGAGGTCGTCATCGTAACCATCATCGAATTCCGAGTCAGAGCTCGATGATGATGAACTGGATGAATCTGAATCAGATCCCGACGATGAACTTGACTTTGATTTGGATTTGTCATTGTCTGAGTCACTGTCAGACACCTCTCCCTCCTCCTGTTCACTGAGCTGCTCGGGTTTCTTCTGTTCTGCTTCGGCGGCTGTCTCAGTAGGCGCTGCTGCCTCATCCTGGCTGTCGTCATCCCAATTCTCCTCTGATGAACTGGAATCTCTGCTCGCTTTCTTGGAACGCTTCTTCTTTGTGGCTGGTGCTCCAGATTTGTTGTTTGCCCAATCCGAATCGGAGTCTGACTTTGAGTTTGTTCCTTTTGTCGCATTTGCTGGCTTCTTTCGCTTCCTGGCGAGAGTCAGTAAATCCTGTGTGCAAAAAGAAAAAAATTTATAGATTTTTACATTGCGTCAATCATCCCTCGGCATTGGCGGCTATTTAGGAGGGCGTCGCGTCGTTTTGATGCGTAATATTTACCGATTCCAGATTCGTATCCGCGTCGCTATCACTATCACTCGAATTTGAGTCGATCAGAGACTGCGTTCGACGTTTTCCCATTGCAATTAAGTAGAAATCGTGCCAAACAACAAAGTTAACCTGCAAACAGTGTGAAAATAAATAACTAACATACATATGCACAGCGACACATTCTTAACATGTTGCGATTCTGTTGTTAACAGTGAGCAGAAGAGTTTACCCGGGAAAAGCTGATTTGGTGGAGTACAATCTAAACAGCTGATTGTTGAAAGCAGACGCATGCGGTTAAATTATTTAACCGCAATACAATAAACAATTATCAAAAAAGTATACACAACATGGCACAAGAAATTAAAACCTAATGGGCTGAACTGAATTGTATTCCAGCAGCTTTAAAAGTTTTTTGTTTTTAACAGAGTCTTGACAATACAGAGCTGGCTGTAATCATAATCGATTGTTAATGCATTGCAGCTCTGGTGGTGTGAAGGGCTGGCAAATATATCGATATGCCACTATCGGTAGCTGTTCAGTAAGAGCTCTATTAAAAAAGCTAGCTGCTATGAAACAGTAACGAATATTTAAATCGAGCAACATTTGGCAGGCCCAAATTGTAGTCTCTTTTATGCTCAGTGGTTGTGAATAAATGAATTAATCACCAAAAAAACTGAAATTTGGTGGACTTTAATAGACTTTCTGCTCTAATACATAAATTCACTTTCGTTCAAGTTCAAACTTCGCATAAAACAATTTATCTTCACTACTGCTGCACGCGCGGCCAAGCGCAACAACGAATCGCACTTAAAATTAAGACGGGTAAAACGACTGAGAAAAAGTGCATGCAGCACACTGAATATTTAACTCTCTTACATATTGAGTATTTTACTTAAAATTGTACAAATTTCATAACTTAGATACTAATGCAGAAATATTACGTTTTTGAGTGGAACAAAATTCGCGACACAGAACACAAGTCTGAGATTATATTCCAGTGCAATGCAAACATAGAAGCGCAGCAGCTTCAACTTGGAGCTGGGAACTGGGAGAACTAAGCAAAATTTGGAGTGAGTTAAACATTTGAAATGCAAATTTGGTTGCAACAGTGCGAAATGCAAAGGACGACAAGAGTTTAGCATGTTCCATTCGATGTAGAGTAGAGAGTAGAGATATCAGTTTCGACCAGGATAACTTTGGAATCTGTGGCTTACTCTATAAACAATATTTACATAACAAAAGTTATCCGATGCAGACAGAAAGAATAACTTAGTTTGAAAGGACCTACAAGTACAGGAAACAGGAACCAGAACAGAAGAGAGCTGAACGGCATATCCATGCCAGTAAACGTTTATTTGTTTGGCTTACAAATTTGTAAACTAAATTAAACGCACCTGCATCGTACGCAATAAGTTCAATCAATATTAATTAAAATGCAGAAATATTCCCTTCGGGGTTTTCCCCGGTACTGACGTACGTTTTGCTTGGGTGCTTCTGTGGTGATTGTATATGTATGTAGGGGTGTTCTGGGTTGAGCGACGAGAGGGGAGAGGAGCTTGCTTCATAATTCGACTTAAATGCTACGAGGCAATTTGCAGTAGCAACAACAAACAACATGAACAAAGTGCACATTCCTGCCTTTAAAGCGGCAACTGCTGCATTATTACAAAAAACAACAGCAACAACAACAATAATAACAACGTGCGTTAGAAGAAACACCATCCCACTCACACTTAAGCCACAAGCCCACGCTGTCCAACCACCACCCACAGCTGAGAGAGTGCAAAAAAATTCAACAAAGAGAGAGAGAGCGCAATTTGCTCAAAGCTCTAAGCGCGACTTCTGTGTTGCTTTTGTTGTCGCATGCGCACAAATAACGGGGTGGACTGTGCTTTGCTACAGCAACAACAACAACCACTAACAAATCGCTTCGTTTGCCATTTTTGGGTGGTTGCCATTCAAAGCTCGACGCGCTGTTGCGTCGCATTTATTGTTTGTTGTAGCTGACCAAATGGGGGAGAGTGAAGGTTTGTAGGTGTACGAGCGACAATTGTCGCTCAGCGCGAGGTAGAGAGAGAGCAAGACGTGAGAGAGGCAAAGCTCTGCTTGGTTGCTGCTGCTGCTGCTTGTTGTTGTTGGTGTAATAAACAGCAATTCTGCTTTCCAAAGTTCAATTGAGAAATTTTTTCGGAGAGCGTGCGTCTTTTTGCCAGTTTGACGAAAGACGTTCGCGAGTGCGGTAACGATAGATCTAATACGAAAATAACGGTAAACACAAATACCGTTTGTTTGTTGCGCGGGTAAGAGGGTGGAAAAATAACATTGCATCAGCATAAAAGTTGTTTGCACACAAATTTTGTACACTTAAAAACTAATAAGCTGGCTTATGATCAATAATTAAACATACACATATTATAAATATGCGTTGTGTGGCTATTAAATAGTTATTCCAGTACGTTCTGAGTGCAGAAAAAAACCAATAATTCTAAAACGACCCAAAAAAAAGCAATTTCGTGTAAATTTGTTACTTTAAGAGCGGCCGCCGTGTTGCGCCTTTACCCAAGGGTGCACGTGAACGTGAACGTGAATGTGCATGCGAACGCGTACTTGCCACCCTCGCACACTCCCCCGTTTTGTGTAAACTTTAACTTTCAAACCGAATCAAACACGGGAAAAACAAGCGCAGAGTTTTAGTTTTTATTTCGCTCAGCCATTGTGCCGTACTGTAAAAGCCGCGGGTGTGTCGGCTACGGATACGGACACCGACAGGGGCAGGGACTCGTGTACGGACACAAAACTCGGACTGACAGTAGCTAGAAACTGCAGCCGGAACAGAAGCTGTCGGAGTCGGAGCAGAAACAGTTGCCACGGGACCAGTTTGGATTTTTTTTATTTGCGTCGTGTTAATTTGTCGTACATTCACAGTGGCTACGAAAAGTTTGTGCTCAACGAATAAAAAATATATGAAGTAAAGATAAACTAAGAGAGTTTTACTGCGGATAAGCTAAAAGAGGTAAGTGGAATGTTTATTTGGATTTGTTTCAATAAAATACAGTCTAGTATTATTATAAAATAAAATTTCATTAAATATTAAAATATTTATTATCAAATGGTCATAGTCTTTCGTTCAGTGTATGCAAAAAATGAGCGCTTTGGGAGTAAACAAAAGCTGAAGAGTGTCACTTCATATTAAGGGTCGTCCTGTTGTCCTCCCGTCCTGGCAAATTTCAATCCGAAAATCCAAATTTGAAATGAAATCAGAGTTCCGCAGGCAGGCACACACACTAACACATACACATGCAAAATGGACAGTCACTAACTAAACAAAAGAAGGCAATTCTGAAGAGCTTAAAATGCGTTTTGTCAACATTAGAAGAGGTTCATGTCCATATGTGTATGTGTGAGGTATGTTTGAGGTATGGGAGAGTAGGTCTGCATGTGTGTGTTGAAGAGAGGCTGGCAGATAAGTGTCATGTGTGTGGGTAAAGGGGAATGATTAATGCAGCTGAAATTGCTTTCGGATTGCCGCCAACAAAACAACAACAACAACAGCAACAATGGTGGATGCCATTGTGGACCGTGTGGATGGTAAAGTGTGGAACACGTATGTATGGGTACAGAGCGATGCCGCATCGCCGCCTGTTGCCGCCAACCCTCAAGGACGGCGATGAGTCGCTACCCAGGGTTGGGCAAAAACAACGAAACAACCCCCGTCTTGGGGCAGTAGCGTAGCTGCAGCAAAGATGAATTATTCAAATACAGTCGCATCTGGTATGCGTGTGCATAAAAAACAAAAAAAAAAAAAGACTGAAGGAAGCTTCCATAGATTCTATAGCTTTTGGCTGAGCAACGGTAATGGTGGCAGTAACGCTGACGCTAACGGTTACGTTAACGTTAACGGTAACTGGTGCAGTCTCTAGCAGGTTTCTGCTTCGACAGGCTTAAGTGCATTATCCTTGAGTGTGCGGCACTGCAGCGTAGCTTAACCCTCAAAATAATTGCATCTTGCATCTTGGTTTCGTGTCTCCTCCTTTCTTTTGGCCTTTTCAGAATTTTCTTGTCGAGTCCTTGACTCTCTGTGCCCTCCCCAAACCCAAACTTATGATCAATCATTATGTGGTAGCTGCAACTGAAGTTATTCATGGTAGTCACAGGTTTTCAGGGACTGTCATGCCCTTTTGTAATTCCCTTACATGCAGTTTGTCATAAAGTAATATTAAATAAATAACATAATATAACAAATAACTCACTAAAACTTCTTAAAATTCACACAAAATTTGTTCTGCTCAACAATAAAAAAAATTAATTAAACTTAAAGTAAAACTAGCCCCATTCCTCCAACATTCTCCTCATCGCTGGTAGCTTTGTCCTCCTCCTGCTGATCCGACTCGGACATTTGCTGAACGGCATCGCAGACATGGGTGTATCTGGTGCATGTCGGATGCATGGGAATTTCGCCGTAAAGCTAAACTCCCGTCCAACTGCACTGCAGCAATCGATGGCTGTGCCGCTTGTCAGAACCTGCGGCCGATCCGTGAGCTCTCAAAACGCATCCCGATTTGGCACTGTGATGCCCAAAAGGGACACCAAGCGGGCACTTAATGGAGTACCCAGTGGTCTCTGTATAGCGTTGGAGCCATTCTCGATGATACCAGCCATTACTGCAGCAACTGCCTAGTATATGCTTGGGTTGGCTTTAGGGTTCCTTTACGCCCTTAAACTGCCTTAAAGCAAATCACACACGTCTCCCGCGATTTGGGGAGTCCAATTTGATCCTCGATGTGGCAGAAGGAGTTGAAGAGTGAAACACTATAGGTATGGGAGTATTGCCTGTACAAACTCTTGCAGCAACCAATAGCATCAACGCAACAGTTGGCAGCGTTTAGGTTCGGCTTTTAATTCTTGCCAGGAGAAGCATCTAATGTCATCGATATCTTTGCCTCGCTGCAGCAGTTTAAAGCTCAAGTACAAACAATTTTAATGCTTAAAATGTTTGCCGCGTTCGACTGCTGGACCCACCAGCAGCAGAGCAAGCATTTCTCCATATTTATTTTTAATTTAAATTACAGTTTGGCTATCTGTCTTTTACAGTTTCCAAAACACAATAAACTTAATTAAGTCCTTGTCCAGTAATTCAGCTGTTGGCGTTTAATTGACCAGAAATATCGGCACAAATTTACACAAGATAAATATGCAGAGCTAATAAATTATACTAATTGCAGTTAGCAAACTATATTTGTAAGCCATTAATTATAATCGTCAAACAAACAGATGTTTCTGTTTATGTTTAGTTTTGGCTTTGGGAAGAAATAGAAGTTTTAATCGACAGTTGTCGGCATAAACTTAATGGATTTGCTGGGATTCAGCTTTTAAGACAGTCAAAACTAAAGATAAACCTAAGAGTTTAAGGTTTAATATGATTACATCATTATTTTATTATATTTTTATGCACCGCAAATACTTTGAGCATTAGAAGGTTATAGACATATACGAGTAATAAATTGACTTTGAGCTCTTTCAGCTCTACTTTTCCACAAACAACTCTTCTGTCCACTTTCTATATAGCCCACCGACTTTTTAGTTGATTGATCACAAATTTTAAGCCACATCTATTAATTATGATTATTGAGCCATTCCCTCGATATGCGGATATAGTCTAAGGTATAAGGTATGAACCTTTTCCGAGTCCTTTGCTATCTTAACTGATTAGCAGCATTGTCTAGCGACAGTCGCTTCCTGGTGGGAGTGTTATACGAGTGTTCGAGTTTTGCTGCTTTTCCATTTTCACAACGAGCACGTTTCGCTTTTCCAGCAAAATTGGATTGCGTGCAGAATGTGGGCGAGCTGCTTGGCAGGTGCAAGCAGCGGCGTCATCAGCAGGTGTAAGTAAAGGTGGTATTGGTAGGGGAGGGGGGCGAATGGGGAAGTGTGTTGAGTGGGCTGATAAGTCAGGTCTTGTTCTGGTTCTAGTTATGGCTCTTGTGCTGTTTCTGTTTCTGGCATTGCGTGTGCAACTATTGACAGGTGGGTGGAAAACGCGTTTCTCCAATACGCTCCTGTGGTTGTTGCTGTTGTTGTTGTTGTTGGTTTGCTGCGTTGCTGTGCCGCGAAAACTTATGCACAGCAACTAATCTCCTTAGTGCAATTAATTATGTAGCGGCGCCATTTTGTTAACCAGGCCAGTTCCTCCGTCTTCGCCTCCCTCTGCTACCACCCTTGTCCACATAACAGTGAAGCATTCTTTTCATTCAGTCATTCAAGCGTTCTACGCTTTTCTCGCCGCATTCCCGTCGCTTTCCTGCTTTTCCGCTTTTCAGCATGGCCGAGCTGTTTTTAGCTGTTCTGGCAAAACTTTATCCTTTCGTCCTGCCTGATAAGCCAGCCACAAAAACCCGCCTCACGCAACTTTTGCATGCTTATAGATTACTCATCGCTCTGCCCGTTGGAGCTGCACACAAAACTAACTTAGTTCCCACTTTTAAAACACTTTAATCAGGCAAAAAGCTGGCTAAAAAACTACACACTTTTACCAAGTATATTAAGTAAACTGCACGCTACGATTAACTAATTTAAATTACAAAATGTTTAAACATATTCAAAAAGAACTTAAAGTATTGCCGTTTTGACCACTACACAAAAGTGCCGTGCTTACAATTAGCATACGTGCTTAAAGTGCTCACAAAGTTGGTGCTAAGAGGAAAGTTTTCTAAATGCTGACACATAGTTTTCGAGATAAACTACTTGGTACTTGGAACTGTGCGAAATTCGCAACCGCAAAGCGGTGAAAAAACGCACAGATAAGCGACAGCTTTTCTCTAATGAAATGAAAGCAAGGAAAAGTGTAAAAAAATTGCATGAAAGGGATTTTCATTTAAGTCAAATAGCGCAAAATTGTTAATGAAATGAGATAAAAATTTTGCGGAAAGTTAAAAACAAACTTTTGACTGCCTTAAACAATTTAAAATTTAAAAGCAACTATGGCAATACGACTATAATTTATACTAAACATTTTCTAGAAGGAATTGCTGCCAGTTATGATGTATACGACACGTTGTGCCCGAGACAAATGTTAATTGAAAGCCTTAAGTGTGGGTAATAATGATTAGAAATTTCATTAATACAATTTGATTATAATAATATTAATGTTATTATGAGAGCGTAACGAGTCATTACGACTATTACGTATACGACTTGTGCTCCGCTTTAGCCTATGACATATACTTGAAGACAATTTGAACGGAGCAGTCGCCTTCGTGTGCACATTTGAATGTGGGATGCGTAATTGCAAAGCTTGTTTCTGGCCAATTAGACGCAAATTAAATTATGAAACTTGGCATGCCAGCAACGCCCACGCAGAGAGTTGACACTTGCTACGATTTGAGTTCTATTTCAATTTGGGTTTCAATGTCAGCTTGAAAGCGGCGGCAAAATGATGCGGGGACTGCAAACAAATCAGAGACAGAACAAAGCACATCTAGGTGGGGTGGGGAGTGGGTAGGTGGGATTTAAGGGAGATCTCTAAAATACTCTAGTGTGTGCGATGATATTTTTGGACTCACTGTCTTCGCGTAAGTGAATGAAAATGAAAAAGTGCTGGTGGCACACAAGTTACGTGATTCGAATGCCAAAAACTTAACTGACAACGAATGACATGACCAGCGGCACAAGACGAGTGAGAATGACAACTGGTGAATGGGCCAGTGATTGGGTGGCAGGAGGTGGGTGGTGGTTGCCAGCGGGTGTTGCATGCTCAGTGGCTGTGACTGGTCAACGCCTCGCACCATGTTTGGCACACTAGCAACAACTACAATAAATCGCTGAGCAAATTAAATAATTTGTATAGCTGCTATTGTTGTTTTCCCCCTCTCTCCCCCCTGTGCCAATTGAAGGTATAAATAAATGAGCCTTGTCTGCAGTCGCACATATTTTTGCTTTCTTTTTTCTGCTCAAAACCTCAAATTAATTAAACTGTCTGTCTGCCAGTTCGTCTGTCTTCTCTGTCTAGCGGAAGCCTCAGCAGGTCAGCTCAAAAGTGTGTGTACATCTAATTGCAAAATTAAATTCAAAACGTTTGTAGAAAATGTCATAAATATTTAAGTAGATTTCCCAGACCACAAACCGAGATTTTTCGGTGAAATTGTATTTTTTGTTTGGGCCCCAAATGAGCTAGAGCCAGCTGTGACTTGGCTGCCGTTTACTTGGGTGTCAAAGGTCACAGTCAAAGCCAAACAAGCGGAAAAATGTCTAATTAAACTTTTAATTAAAACCATAAAAAAGCATATCAATGACAGTTGTTTTATAAATTCTTAAATTCCATTATGGAAATTCTGGTCCAACTTTATTGAATTATTAAATAAATATGTCAGCTGGAAAAAAGCTATATCTGTTTGCAAATGAATTTGCTGAATTTATTGAGCTCTCTATTTGATTGCGCAATTGGTCAATGAATCAATGAATGGCTTAAACACAGTTGACATTTCATATGCGAATAAATAGTGCATTTAATGCTAGGGCCATAAATTACAGTTTATAGTATGCCAGGTGAAAGGATTAGATGTGAAGCACCTGCCATTTGTGGTGCTCGATGGAAAATCGAACTCGGAGTCGAATTCGAATTTTAAAGGTAAACGGCGGAAAGGAAAAGGTGAGTGGTGGAGTGGGTTGGTAACCCTAAACCAGATGGTAACCACAAAAACAATTTGATGGGGTCGCTGCGAGGGAGGTGGGGAGGGCGAAGTGGGGTTAATGGTCACCAGCGAGGGTGTCAGGGATACAATTGTGTGTCATGCACTTTCAACCCTAGCAGCGCTGTCATGTCTGGACTAGCTAAAAGGAGGGGGCGTTAAAGGGGCGTGTTGGAGAGAGGGGGTGTAAAGTCAGGCAACTACAGTCAATGGACTAAATTGAGCAAAAAAAACAACAACAACATCGACAACAGGGAAGCAACAGTCTGCTCGAGTTCTTGTCACCGTTTTGGCCCAGTTGGCAACCCTGGCAGCTTTAGCTGGCTTTCCTCATACATACATTTTTCCATTGCTGTTGAGTGACAGTTTCTGCCCCTTTTGTCCCGCTGCGTGAGCACGTGTCTTTTCCTCCTGGCCTCCAACCCTGGCGCTGTTCATTATTTTAGCCAGTGGCAAATGTTTTGCCAACCCTTCAGGCTCTAACCTTCACCCCTGGTTTCGCCGCAGTGCGTTTTAATTTTGTTTGATGTATCACTTCCCCTTCGCGGGGATTCCCTTTCTCCCAAAAAAATTCAAATCCAAATCCAAATCCACTTGGCTGGCAATCGAAATCTCTTTCATTGTTCACTTGCCCATCTTTTTGGCAGTTTTAGCTACAGGCCAATCATCCATTATGGGCCATAGCTGAAAATTTCTATGCAGATTTATGCGATTTCCACTTGATTTTCACGCAACGCACAGCACAGTGCAAACAGCAATTTCCGTCGCTGGAAAAAGCTTTAAATTCAATAAACCAGTTCATCATTCATTCTATGATTGAGGCCAGAACAAACGAACTCTCTACCTGAAACAAAAAGCCATAAAAAGCTTAGAATTGGCCAACAACATTGTGCACGAGTGAAAGCCAAAATCCTAGCTAGGGTTTTTTAGAAGATAGCAGAAAAGAGAGCTAACTAAAAGCCAATTAGAAGAACGGGGAAAAGATGGAGTAGAATGTACTTCTCCAGTAGAATATACTCCTCCTTTATCTGCATAGAGTTCTCTATTACCAGTCTATAAATCACTTAACTACTAAATAAACTTATAGTTTTAAATGTTTATTAATATTTGTTCAACATACAAGTCTATTAAATAATAAATAAACTGATTGATTCCTTAAAGTAAGAAATTAATGTTTCGCAATGACTTTGGGGAGCGTGGGTAGAAAAAATTCCATTCACAGCCATTAAAAAACCAAATCCTTGAGGAAATAAAAAAATCCATCAACATCAAATGCAATTCCATTAGATGTGAAATGATTTGATGCGCTCTTTCGAGCGTTGTTATCACTGTACAGTAAAGTCCTGCGCTGTTGGACATTGACAGGACAATGAACAGGAAGAAGTTGGCGATTGGAAAACCATAAAGACGCATTTGATTGTGTGTGTGTGGGAGTGTATATGGGTGTGTGTGTGTGTGGGTGTGTTAGACATGCTCTTGTAAGCTTTGGCCTTAGCTTTAGCCATCAGACGCTTTTTATGGCCAAACTGGTAGACTGAGAGACAGACACTCAGAGCTCAGACAGGAAACAGCTAGAAGTAGTCACTAGAGTGGATTCCTCTATGTGCGTTTTTTCCCCATTAGCTTTTCCATCAGCTTCTTCTTCTTCTGCTGTTGCTACTGCTGTGACTGCTGTGTGTTTGCTCAGCTCTTCATAATAAACCAATATTTCGAAGCCAACTACAATTTGGCTTAAACATGAAGCATAATAGAGTTATTAGCACAATACCGGAGTTGGCTTTAAAGCGTGCAAAGACAAGCAGTAAATTATATATGGAAACGAGGGTAGTTTGAGTAGTTTAGTAGTAAATAAAGTGAAGTTAGTTGTTATACATGTTTTCTCATACTTCCTAAGCAACCCTCGCCGGCACTCGCATATCATAAACCCATATGATAGTGCGAGGGGGAGAGGGGAAGTAGGTGAGAGAGGCAGCTCTTTGGGCAGCGGTGCAGCCAAATTAAATGATGGCAGCCACTGTCCCCGGGCACTCACGTATCTCACAGTGACCACTAATGGAAATGGACTGCCACTGCCGCTGCCACAGTGGCCAAAAATTCTATTAGCCGTATCCAAGCAACGTGTGGCACGCACTCCTGGGGCACATTCGCAATGCTCGCAGTGCTCGTTGCGTGTGTTGCATGTACAATTTTAATTTGCTGCACCAAATGTTGCTCCATTTATTTGCCACTCTCTCTGACATTTTGTGGCATCTTATTTTTTATTAAACACCAACTAAACTTTGCTAGTGACTAGCGTAATTCAATCTAATTGCCTCGTTAATTTGTTGCACGAGAATATTTATAAAAGATAAGGAAAGGGAAAGAAAGGGGAAGCGAGAAGGAGCGCTTGGAATGCCGTGTAATGCACACCTTTAGGCGAAAAAAGCAGAGTGGAAAATGGGCGACATCTGCCCCCAAGCGAGGCATTAATTCCAACAGCTGCCGCAGCTGCCACAGCTGCACGACCAGGGCTGCACATACACACAGCTTATACCTATATATTCATATACCTTTACACGGGAAATTCCAGCGTATGCAATGCCTAGAAGTGTGTGGCACTGGGAATTCCAAGTGGCACATATGCCGTGTTAGCTGCCACAACCGGTGTCGATCTCCGGATGGAGTTTGTTGAAAATGGAATAGGAAATTGAGCATGTGTCTATCTGTGTGTGTGTGTGTGTGTGTGGGTGTATTTGTGTGTGTAATGCGTGCTTATGGCGCCCATTTTGAATGAATTTCTCACAGGCTGAACTCAAGTGGCAGCTACAACAGCAAGAAAAAAATGACTACAGCAACAAGTTAGCTGCAACATATGAATGCTCAGTTTCCAAGCTGTCTTGCCTCCTGCCCTCCCTCCCCTATCCTTTTTTTTTCATTAAAATCGTGCCGTCTGTTAGAATAAACTCGATTTCCATGCTTCAATTCAGCTGGCCGCCCAGTGGAGCGACTCAACAGCAGCGCCCTCTAGAAGTCATTTGCATATTGTCGCTCAACTGAAACTTGGCAAATTTCTTTCATTTTTCATAGGAAACTTCCATGCTGCAGGTTGTGGCGGCTGTTGCTACAATATTAAAGAAGTTGCACTTGCCACAAGCGTAGAAATGTTGTGAATAAGGTTCTGAGTATGAAGTACCCGTGTGAATACGAATATGAGTACTCATAGTCATGCTGTGCTGCCAGTGCAAATAAATTTGTCAAATTGCATTCGCAATTCGCTGCCTTTTTCTTCAAGCTTGGAGTTCAGAGTTGTGTAGGGAGCGACAGTGAAAGAGTAAAAGGGAGCGAGAAAGGGAGAGCAGAGGAAGAGCAAGAGCGACAGAGTAAAGACTCGTTTGCTACCACAAACAAGCGACAACATTGCAATATGTCCCTGGTCTCTGGTCTCTACACGTCCACATTTGTGTTCTTCTACTACTCTATACCCCTTGCCTCCCTCCCCACTCTACCCTCCCTCTTACTGTCTCTTTCTCTGCGCTTCAGTTCACCACTGACAGTTTTTACACATTTCATTTTATTGTCACGTACGCATTCAGTTCGCTGTTTCGGAGTTTCGTAGTTATTAGTTTCCCTTTATGGTAGGTCGCTGCCGGTTTTCCTCAAAAATACCAAAATTATATCTATTGACATCAGCCATATAGGGCTCTGCCCCGACTTTGTTGTACACCTCAACAATAGCCCGAGTAATTCGTCATTTTTTGACTCTGCTTTATTATATTGTCTTTAAATATTTTCTTTAAGAACGGTTCACATACAGGGTGCCCACACAGTATTTCTAGGGAATGTATCGTTAGTGGTGTAGTTTTAGTTATATTTAAATGGATAATCTTCGTAATTTATTAATTTAAATTATGTACATTTTTTTCAACGAATTTTGAATGTTTTTAATTGAACAAATATACAGTATTTTTGGTTACTTCTTTTGTCACTTGCATCGGCTTCACTTGAAGTCACAACAAATTATTATTAACAAACTAAGTCACATTAAATCAATATATGCTACATTCAAATATATTAAATCTAACGAAATTCATAACAAGTAAGAGAGACAAAGCTTGATGAAAATAGTTATTTTGGTATCTTACACTGAACATCTAAAATTAGTTACAATAGCCACAGTCATTTCCACATTATTTTTATTCATTTTCTATATTATTGGGATAAATTTACTTTAGAGCTGCCTAAGCATTAATCAGCACCCTTCTGTAAAGATCTGCATAATGACGTTAATTTTCGAAGTCTTTCATGCCCCAGCGTATTCAGTGAGAGTTGAGGTGTACTCGTCTTTTTAGTCTGTCGAGAATTGTCTAAATACATTTGAATACCTTGAAAATAACATTTCTAGCTCCGCTGCCAAGATTTTCAGTTTTGCAAGTCTTCCTCTAGTTAATTATTTTGATGAGAGCGCACAAGGCGTCTTTGTTATATAGTATGACTAGCCATAAAGGCGGTTTTATATTTTAAGGACTTAGGTGACTAGTCAAATCGCTATCGTGAATTTAAAGCGTGTTCGAACTTGCATTCTGCCGTTTGAAATGTCACAGGCAAGTTAACGGCATCTACCACTAACCTAACCGCAAACTTGATTAAACAATCAATTTAAGTTTGATGACTTATTAATAATTCTAAGAATAGCTGGAGGTTAATTATCGATTAAATCCTGAGTCATCTCAATCGTCAGACCAGCGAAGTGTATTAGAAAATTTATAATTAAACTGCTTTTTTAAAGCCACCAAGAAGTTAACTTGAAATTCTTTTTGTTTTGCACTTATATTTTATATAAGTTATATATGACATTAGAAAATGCTTTTATAATAAATATAAAAGAAAAAATTCGTTGGCCATGCCTGCCATACTGTTAAACCAATAATACTCTACAAACTGTACAGTCAATCAGTATCAATCAGTATCAAGCATATCTGCAACCAGTTTCAATTTGTGATGCTCGATTTCTGTTGACAGTTTGGTTAGCAGAGGACTTTTGATAAACGGCTCTGGCAGCTGCAAAGCTCAGCAAATTTAGCAGTTGTGATGCAATTAAACCAGACAGATTAAAGAGCATGGAAAACCAGAGAACTGATAAAGCAGACAAAGAAACAAAATGGGGGAAAAAAGAAGAGAAGTGCAGCAAGAAAGTATTTAAGCCAAGTTGAAGATGCTGAAGCAGCTGCACTTAGTTAATTGGCCATTAGAATTCGCGTGCAATGTTGGCTTTAACTTTGCTAATCGGCTCTGAGTAAATTTTGTGCAAATAAATTAAAATTCTAGGAAAATGAATTAAAGTGGAGCTCAAGACGTAAAACTTGAAAGAGAAGAAAAAAATATTGCCAGTCAGCCAGTTAGCCATGTGCTATCCTTAGACAGGATGCCAAGAGGAGCGAGGGAGGGGTAGGGGAGTGATAGGGGAAAGGTACAGTTTCGTGCAGTGCTAATTCAGTTTGGCGTATCATCTTTCAGTTTGTGTGCAGAGCTCAAAAAGAGTTTTCCACGTTTTCTTTTACTCCTTTTTTTTTTGGCAGTCAAGTCGTGGATTACACGCAGATGCAGCTGCAAAGGACAAATGACGTCAGACGGCAGGAAATATGAAAACTAACAGACTTATTGCATTACTTACGCTAAATAACCCACTTACAAAATGGTGCACATGAAAAACCAGCAGAGTGATAGAGGAGTCGAGTTATAGAGTGTGAAAGAGACAGAGAGAGAGGCGGGGGAAAAGCGACAGAGACAAGTTGAAGAAAAGCTGCACAGTTACAGAAGGTAAGCGTAATGATAATGATAGTGATAATGGTAATGATGATGCGGCCAACTTATTAAATCCAACTCCAACTGCAGCTCACAAATAGAGTTTCCAAGCCGCTGACAGGGTTGCCAGGGCCACGTGCAGAGCAGCGGCTGAAACTTGACAATTGAACAAGGCAGAAAACTTGACAGACTCACTGACAGTATCCGGTTAAGAGCAGCACAAAAGTGGGTAGGTGAGGCGGGGTGGGGCAGTGCAAAGTTTTTGGCATCGCCAGCTGAATACCTGAAAAATCAGAGCTACGTGCTGCGTATGAAGCACACACACATCCACACACCCACACACACACAACATATCAATTGTTCTGTGTGTGTGGTAAAGTCGGCATTCAGCATACGCATGGGAAATCGGATCGATGTGGAAATGTGGCTTTTCCCTTCAACATACCCTGTGCTCAATTACGCACATGTTTGTGCGACTAACGAGTTTATTATAATAACAGCACTGGCAGAATTTTAAGCATTGCATACAGTGAGTGTGGAAATTAATATTCGCAAATGTTTCGCATTTCACGTTGTGTGCAACTGCAAATAATTAAAACTGATTGTTTGAAAATGCGTTCAAAATGTTAGCTATGTAGGTGTAAATCTCAGCAATGCACTGCTTTTCAACCAGTTGTGATCAGTGTGAAAAATCTCTCTCAATGCTCCCAATCAGTGTCAAAAATTTATGTGGTCATAGCTTTTATTTCCCCAAAGTTCCCGCTTCACTTTTGAGTTTAATTAAAGAATTTCAAGTGTTTAACTTTAAACTACAGGGTACTTAGTAGTCTTGCTGTCTCTACGCTTGGCATTTAAAACTTCTTCTGCTGTCGAGTCATAAAATTTGCATTCAGAGAAGAGAATTGTTTTTACGCTTCTCTCTGTGTTTGTTTTCTTCCGCTCGTCTGCATTTCTACTGCTGTCTTTTGTGTGTACTGTTAAAAGGTCCAGAATTTTTTGCATAAAATATGACTTTACTGTTATGCAATAATCTGCATGTAGCACACAGATTCATAAATGCAGCAGATATCTTGTGTCTTGTATCTTTAATTTCAATACAAATAACAGCAGCGTGTGAGACTGTACTCAAGTTGCTCGACTTATTTGCATTCCTGTTGGGAACAGGAGTTGCACAGAGAAACTGAGGGATGGGGAGAGAGGGGAAGGGAGACACAGTGTGTGCGTGTGCTGGGAGGCTAAAGATGAAAATGAATGAAAATCTAATATGGCAGAAAACCCAATTAAATTCAGCACAAAGCAAGAACAAGGCATCTGGAAATAATTCTGTTTACGCTGAGCACAAGACAAGTTAAATCTCCTTGTGGATGCCTCACAGCAGCAGTGGTAGCGTCAGCAGCTGTGCACTCGGATTAGACTTTTAGCATTTTCCACTTCCCATTTTCTATTGCCAGCGACATGACTCACTGCGCCTGAGGGTAGGCTATGAAAAAGCGCAGCGTTCACGTTTGATTTGATTTGCAGCTTCAACTAAACTAAACTAAACAAAAACTCGAATCTAAATAAAACTAAAGCAAACAAAACTAAATCAAATTAATTCAGCTCAAATGGCAAACAGTTTTCTTTAATTATTTTGCCATTTATTTATGATTATTTGCAGTTGTGCAACAACTAAACTATTAAAGCAACGAGACCACACACAGTCCCCCCTCATTGGCATTTCAGTCACGATAAGCGCACTGTTAGGGTTGCCCAAAAAAAGAAGGAAAAGGATTGCCAACACAGCTCAGCGCGTTTTTATGGCAATCGTCACAGTTACAACGAACTGTACGTGAGACTATTTCCGAGTCCATAGCTCGATTTCTTACACAATTTCATTTCAATCTCTGCAACTTGGAAAAACATTTTACAAAAAGGTAAATAACAAAAAGCAGTTGCTGAAATTTCGAATTTAAATTGAAAATTTCAAAGGCTAATGAACTAGAAAAGCGTTTTAAGAACACACATTTTATTGACATTAATTTTAAAGCATTTAAACTTGAGCGAAAAATCGATAATGGTGTGGTTTAATGCACTTTTGAGCATTTCCAATGTGGTTTGAGTTGAGCCACAACAAAGCAAAGGCTTTAAATTGCTTTTAAAATGGTTTTAGGTGACTTAAAAATACCCTAGCTAATTTAAAAGTAGTATGACATACCCCCTTTGGATGTTTACAGCGCATAGGCAAACATTCGAGTGTCTGTGAGAAAAAGTTCTACATTTGCGGTGTTGCCAAACGAATTTAGGCAGTCAAAGCACTGAGTACTCCAAACACTCAGACTTAAGTATGTGGCACAGTGGAGCAAAAGCACAAAAGTGTGGAGTATGGAGTGTGAAGTGAGTGGCTTGACTTTGCCTTTTAATGCTCACACACTCGTAATTTATGTCAGCAATTCTTGGCCAAAAACAAATCAATGAGAACGTGTAACAACTGTGTGCTGTGGGCTGTGCTGTGGTGCATATAAGATGTGCCACTTGCACCACTTGCCCCACTTGGTTTACTTTCCATTTTCTGGCATACATAATTCACTTGTTGACCGACTTTAGATCGATGTTTTGGCCAAGTCAACACCATAAATTTCAACAAGCCAAGAACAATGTGAAAACAGCTCTTAACTTTAAGATTTGGCTTAAAGCAAGTGAGTTTAGACAAACATTGTTGAGGACTTTAAGTTCAAACTGCGTGCACTTATTTTTTTATTGGCCATGTTGTAGCCCTGGCAATGCCTTGCACTTTTTATAACGCAACCCTGGTATCTGCTGCTTTTGGCCATAAAGTGTCGACCCAAGAACTAATCGGTGGCAGCCATAAACGTAAAACTGCCGCAGTTTGGACCACAGCAGGCAACCTAAGCAGGAACAGCAAAGTTATTGGCCAATAAATGCTGTGAGAGAGAGAGACGGCGAATAGCTGTGGAAAGAAGCAGCAAGTGCCACATGTGGCAGCTTGTAGCTTGCAGTCTGCAGCGGCTTTGTGGCGGTGACTGTGACTGCGACTGCGACTGCGGCTGCGGTGGTGTGACATCTTAAGTGCATTGGCCAACAGCAGCAGAAGCAGCGGCAATGTCCCGAGAGCAATCCCGGCCATAGATGTTGCATTTATAGCCACATTTTGTCAGACAAAGTACACACAACACCGACAAAAATAAAAGCTAAAAAAAAAAACAGCAGCCAACAAAAATTGTAGCAGAATTTCCGCATTACAGTGTCATGTAGAAAAGTTTTCTGCTTTTTACGGGCATTTTTATTAATTTGGGTACATCGGGTCGGGGTCGACGAACTGCAGCAACTACCCCAACTCCAGTTCCAAACTCAAACCAGAACTGACAAAGCACCGTTAACCGTTAACCCTACCACTCTCCGCAGCGACTAAAAAGCTCACATTGTGGTTTTAACGCGCCAAAGAACAGAGCAGAACAGAACTGAACAGCACGGAACAGCACGGAACACGGTAGCGCGGAAATCCTGAACAGATTTATGAAAAACTATATCCGAAAAGCTTTTACGCCCGTCAGGAGGCTGTACATTAATTTTAAGCATATTCTCTCATACGTGCCCTGCCCCAAAAGTCTGTCAAGCATGGCAAAAAGTTATTCCGCACACCCCTAAAAACACACACACCCACACCCACACCCAACACACACACCAGACACACATTAACATGCACCCTCGCAGTTGTAGAAACTCGTAAATGTTCTTAATAAACTCCGTAATGCATTATTTATTTTGATTGTTTCTAGCTATAAAGCTAAATTCAGACATAATCAAAAGACTACGGGTTTTTTATTGGGTCGGTGAATTAAATTACTTTAACATGCAACTACTTAACATATGAATTTAGTGGTCAAATAACGAAAATAATATACACATATAGTTATACATATATGTAGAAATACCTATTTTATTTTTCAAAGAAAATTCGTAGTTTTTAACAAAAAACCGTAAGAAAGAATTAAGTTGAGCGAGACGACTGTAAAAGACGGCCTACTCCTTCTAGTGCAAATTTTTCTACACATAATTAATTTTTCAACCGATTAGTCGTATGGGAGCTATAGGCTATAGTTGTCTTATCTGGATTATACTTAGTGAGGATAGTTATAACAGAGTTTGGTTGCCATATCTCAGCTAACACTACAAGTCTTCATACAAATGTACTATTTTTTTTACCTTTTTGTCCTATTGGTGCTCTGATATCCACCAAATGTGGAATGAAAGAGCGTCCACATTAACACTAGGAGCTATCGGAATTAAACACACTATGTGTACCATTACAAATATCCTCACAAAGTTTGATTTGGAACGTTCAAAATTAAATTTTTGTTTGGTAAATGTGCACTGGAATGTTTACGGAGTCTTTTACAGACGGCTCGCTCTTAAGTGTTTTATTTACAATTTTCAATACAACTATAATAAACATTGTCAAAAATTGAAAGAAAACTACTAAAAGCCCTGTATTAAGCTCTAAATACTTTCTATAAAATAATTTCTTTAAATTCAAAGCTAAATAAGCTCAGCTTATAATTTATTAAGTTTTGAATGTATTTCAATAAGATAATTTAATAATATTTCGATCCAGATCCTTAACTAAACTTGATGGATTCTTAAGCTGATTGGTAGCAATTATAGCCAAGTTCTGTTTCTTTTGGCTTGTTTTCCAAAGTGGCTTAAAGGCTTGCTGCATTGCTGGCGCATTTTCGACTTGAAACGAAGTCGATTTATTGCAAACATCACTATACGTGCGAGGGTAGTTTCAATAGTGCTTAAATTCCACTTCTGTCTGATTTATGACTAACCATATTTCATGTTAATAAACTGAAAGTTTATGTAAGAAACCAGTTTACTTTTTTATGTAGTACTCTAGGGACAACCCTCGTTAGTGTGTGTGCGAGTGTGTGTGTGTGTGTATCTGATAGAATCGCATATCAGCTTATAAACTGCCAACGCACGTTCGTTGTGTTTCCGCAAAAAGTTTGCCGCAATAATATTCTCTATATGAAAAATGCGCTCTCTCCAAAAAGGAACTCACAAAATTGTTTCGCTGTCTTTTCTTATCATGAATTTTATTTTTATATATGTGTATTAATATTTCTCATATTTTTTGCTGTCGTCACAAGTTGTGTTTGGAAACAAAAAGAATTTAAGAGTCACTTTGTTTAAAGTTTACAAGTTTAACTGGTTAAAGGAGTTGCAAATTTGAGTTTGAATATATTATGTATATAGATATTTTCACGCATTAACCACACGCAATTCAATTTTGGGCCTAAATGAGCCCGGGTATATTAATTACTTGACGCTAATAGCCACAAACATAACCACAGTTGGCAAACAGAAACGAGAGCGAGAACGGGAATGTGAATGAAAATGAAATCCCAAATAGCCAATTTCGTGTCCGTGTCCCAAATTGGGGTAGGTGTTCAGAATGGCCAGTCATTATGGTGTCCGACTGATTGTTAGGGCGGCGTCGTACTTGTAGACGGAGTTGGGATTCGTAGTCAGGACACAATAAGAACCGTGGCAGTAACCAACCGTTCTTCTTGGCCATGAATGGAACTTATTATCTGCGTCAGTTGTACACAAACACGTACGGCTGTACGTCCGTCTGGTCTGTCCCGCACAGCGACTGGTACAGCCTCCGTCTGCTCATTCCCTCGCCGTGACTTGGCGCAATAAAATCTTATTAAGGCGCTTTACAATAAGCGCTCAAAGGGGAATGCGAATGCTTGGCCCTGGATTGGGTCTCGGGAGACGGGAGACGGTTGGGAGACGGTCGCATGAAAGTAACCATAAGGCAAGACGACGGCCGAAATGTATATTTCGATTTTACAAATGTGGCGCCAAGCATTCCGACGGCAACAGTAATAAAATATATGTGTATATATATGGAAAGGAAAATATTGCGCATACGCCGCATTGTGCACTGTTTGAAGCAGTACCCGCTGCGGTGCTATAGCGGCAGCCCTCTTGAACCGCTGGTCATTAATAATACATATGTATATCTGCTTCCGGTCGGAAGCTTTGGCCCCAACAGAAACGACCTCGACTAGCAAGTGCGATAAACCGTTTAGCAATATCCGGATAAAAACGCAAAAGGAACAAACTAAACAACGTGTGTGCACGTAATACAAATAATTGCAGTTTTACTATTAGTTTTCGTTTTATTTATCTACTTTTCTTTCTATTTCCCATTAGCAGGAGAGTGGAGAAGAGACAACATTTTGATTAACTTGAGTTGGGCGTTAACACACTTAATCTATGCCTGTCTAATCATGTGACAACTATCAGAAGGCTTTAAGCAATGTTTCTAACAGAATCTACACTAGAAATCCTTTTGAGTATTGGCATTTAAAGAGCTAGAAGTGTCAGCTGACAAACCCAAATCAAAGTTTATTCAATTCGTATATGTTTACATTTAAATTTCTTAGAGAAATTGATTTAAATTTCGGGTGAACGACAGTTTATCAGATAAGTCTCAATAGTGAATTTACCTAAGGATATAATCCTATTACCAAATGGCAGACAATGAAAATACATTTGACTTTTATCGAAGTTTTTGCCAACTGCCAGGCAAACATATGACAACGAAGTGACTCGTGCAACAGTTGAATAAATGCTTTGTGCAGCATTTGAATGCAGTTGCCATAGAATTTAATAACAGAGCAGAGTAATAACAATAACAACTACAACAAGGACAATATTTCGCATATGAGTTTTCGTATTTTATTTTATTTTATGCCATTTTATTTGATGGGAAATTTGTATTCATGTTATTTATGTATGTATGGCTGCTTTGAACAAAGCCAAAACTTTGCTGACAGCTAAACACGCACAGACACAACCAAAGACACCACCCTACACACACACACACACACCCACACCCACACACACAATACCTTGTGCTTGTTTTCGCACATCTGGGCGAAAAGTTTTGCCAATAAATGAAAATAGGAAGCGCTCGACGGATAACAACAAGATGTTGAAATAAGTTGTCAACCTAACGCCCAGAACTTATGCCCAGTCACTGCCCCCTCCCACTCACTGCTAACCGTTGTAGTTGGTTGCCTGTTTCCGTCTTCAAAATGGCGGCTGTCGACTGTCGGTGATAAGCGCAGAACATTGATAAACATTCGCATTCTGCATCAGCAAACACCAGCGATGAAGTCGATAATGAAGCACATGATGAAGCAGTTGCTGAAAAAGAAGAAGCAAAAGAAAAGGAAGAGGAAGAAGTAGCTGCTGATGATGATGTTAGATCGTTGACAAAGCGCTGAAAACACACAGAGAGATGCACAGCTACTTCAGAGATACTTCAACACGCAGAGCCACGAATGCAACTGCATAAAGTACAACTGAGTGAAGTTCTTTGTTATGCCCTGTAAGTGGGCAGCTAAAGGGTGTATACAGGCAACTCAAACTATAACTATGCCTTGGGTAGGGTATCTTTTAGTCAAACCAATTGAGTTGTACTTTCGCACGTCTTTGTTTGAGTTATGGAGAGGAGCACTTGATGCTCCGTAGCATTTGACTAACGACAAAACCGTAAATTGTATTGGAAAACTGTTGTCATAGTGTTTGCAGACATTTCACGTGACAAAGAGTACCCGATATATACTATATAGTAGTCTATATATATACATCTATGCAGATACATACGCTCTGGGAATAGATGTAGGCGTAGTCGGAAGTGAGAGATGAATGAACTCTACCACTGTATGCGATGCTAGCAATCGATTGATAACACATATGCTATAAAAATACACACACAACTTAATGTGTGTGGGAACGTGTGTGTTGTTTATGTGGAGTACGGCAAAAAAAACGGTTTGTGTGTCTGTTAAAGTTGCGTGTTTTATGCTGCCACGTTTTGTGGGCTCTGAATGATGCTGATAAAGTTTTATTAGCCGTTTTGTGGAAATAGCACAACAATGGTCAAAAGAAGAACAAGCATAACAAGAAGAAGATGAAGTTTGACAATCATTTGATAACATTTCACTAGCATCGAGTTACAGTCTTTGATATATCCTGACACGACAATGAATGTCACTCTAATACAAAGACAATACCACAGTCTAGTATAAGCAAACACACACACGAGAACAGAGAGACCACAGTAATGTCTGTGCAATATCGAGTATACGCCAGGTAGTCCAGTCAAATTATACATTTGCTCAACTACAAACCTGTGACTAATAAGCAAGAGGGAGAAAGAGAGAGAGAGAGAGAGATGGAGTGAGAGAGATGGACTGTGCCTATATTACATTAACCCGGGGATAATCCTGTATATGTGTGCTCGTATTTGCCTATCTACAAGTCATTGCTTGCACAGGGCCAAGCAACTAATTACTCGTATCTTGGCTAACAAATCAAATTAGTTTGCTCAACTTCAATAAAAGTTAAATTGCACCAATGCGTCTAGAACTTCAGATCAATTCGAACTCTCAGACACAA
Source organism: Drosophila acutilabella (assembly GCA_035046005.1). Taxonomy (NCBI): domain Eukaryota; kingdom Metazoa; phylum Arthropoda; class Insecta; order Diptera; family Drosophilidae; genus Drosophila; species Drosophila acutilabella. The sequence goes on along the minus strand of JAWNOK010000024.1, from coordinate 3,122,437 downwards.
CGAAAACAAAAACAAAATGGGTAGGAAAAGGCAAAAAAACCTTTGAAATCGCTAAGGGCTGATTAAATAACCTTTCTTTACTTAAGAAGTTAACAAGAAGTTGAGCAGCGCATCTTGATAAACTTGAGTTATAAGTAGTCGCATGCACTGAACGAAATGGGGCAATAATTGGTAAAGTATTCAAAGCATTAACACAAATAATTATTATTTAGGGTATAAATAATTCCATAGTTACTTTTGTCGAGTTCTAAGTTTAATTTATAATTTTATTTTATTTTTATTTATTTTATTTATCTTTCATGCGTCATAAACCTTAGCTAATCTATTACTTACCTTTTGTTTAGCTTTCTTTTAATTTGTGCTTTAGTTGCTACACTTGACTGCACATTTAGTTTAAAGTCTGTCGCATGAATTGAATATGAGTACTCAGACAAACGAGTATTGTTATTCAATCCGCATACAGCATATATACCTACATATATACCTTTATATACTTGAACACAATCAGTTGTGGTTTAGCCTATGTCAATGGACAAAGAGGCGACAACAATGAGAGCAGTGTCATCATGTTGTCCAGTTATTGTCGGCTGATCAGCAGACACAGACGCATAGACAGACAGACAGACAGTGAACAAGAGTGACAAACAATGGGCAGATAAGGTTGAAAGACATAGATAAGCAGACATAACCGATATGGTTAAACTAATAGCTTCAAATTGTCGATAATAAATTGAAGTTAATAACAAAACTTTACTTCCTACCCCCCCAAGCATCTTTTAATCTAAATTTCTGCAGTTCATTTCAATTTGTTGCCTAGGTGATGCTGTAATTTATTTTGTTTTTATTTTTATTTTTGTCGGATTTATTAACTGGTTTATTTGCTGCTGTTGTTGCTGCTGCTGCTTGGGGCAACAACTTGAACTGGCTTAATCTATTTTGTATTGCCTTTTAAAGTCGGTACGCAGCGCGTAGCTCACGATGCTGGGCACACGAATATGACCTTCGGCTTATGCCCAAAAAAAGCCGAGCTACACTTGAATCTTCTTGGCCTGGCTAACAAAATCTGTGAAAAACGTAAACAAACACTTGGCCAATAGCCTGCAAGGGGCAGGTGATGGGGAAATACCAAAAGGGCTTTCATACCCGAGGCGCTCGACGAGCTCGTGAAAAGCTTAACTTTTCCGACGCACGCGCATTTCCTCGGCCGCTTCTCGCGTATTGCACTCGGCTGCAGTCGCGAAAGCTTTTGCGAAGTATGACGTCAGCTCGTCGCACGCTAAATGCCAAGGACTCTCAGACTACTACCAACTACTCCCTGTATCTCCCGAAACTCTCGGCAAATACTCGACTATAACGGCTGCTGGCACTCAGTGCCATTCGAGACATTCGCCAAGTGAGACGTGTGCGTAGTGAAGGATAAATAAATACATCTATATATATATACATATATCTACAGTACACTACATAAATATATATACACACTACAATTCACACGTGTGTAGGCGTGCGTGGGTGTAATAAGAGTGTGTCTCTGAGTGTGTTTCTGTGCGTGTGTGTGTGAAAGTGGATGCTTTTGAGCGTCAATAAAACAAACAAGTTTGGCAACCAGCAAAGTTGCCAACAACAGCAACAAATACAAACAAAACAAAACTTACAATTAGCGTTGGCAATTGCGAAACCTGAAGGGAAAACGCTTGTGGTGCCGCCTCTGCTGCCACTCCCCCTATAACACCCCCTTCAACAAGCTTTGGTTCAATTGAAAGGTAAATGTTTGATAGTGTTTCTATATGCATGGACGTGAGTGTATGTTTGTTTGTTTCTTGCGTTCTTATTGCGTTTTTGGCTCTCATGTGTTATTTACGCACTCGCTTTGTTGGCCAAATGCCGCAGACAATGAAAGCCACAAACACAAAACACAGAAACACAAAAACATGGCCAAAAGCGGCAAGAGAACTTAAAATGGCGAGCAGCATAAAAACATGGCCAAATTCGCCGAAATTCGGTCAATATTTGAAGCTGTCTGTGTCACCGAGTGTACCAGAGTGTGTGCAAGTGTGTGTATGTGTGTGTCTGACTACAAAAAGGGAAATTTTCTTTTGCACAAACTGTTTGGAGTCAAATCTGTGTCAGCATAAATTGCGTCGCATCGCGGTTTCCTTTGAGCCTGGCCAAAAGCACAGCGGGTGGGGGAAGCAGCCAAAGTCAAAGCACAAAGCGCAAAGCAAATTATTATATTTATATGTATGTGGGTGTCTTTTAAAAATAATTTATAACGACTAAAGCACAAAGAAATGAAGTGAATGAAATTAATGTCAGAAATGAAAGACTTTAAAAGGCTTCAAAAACAGTTAAGACAACGTCTACAAACGCTTAAATAAAAATAGTATTTTTAATTTAAAATATTTTTTAATATTTACACAAATGAAAACCGAATGCATGCAATCGTTTGAACTGAATATTTGTGTGTAAATATTGATTGGAAATGGCCCAAAAAGTTATTTATCAAGCACTCAAAACTGGAAATTCATTTTCCTTTGACTCGTATACAAATAAAACTTTATTTTTATGCAGAAATATATAGGAAACTAAAGCGGAAATTATATACAATCTGCACTTATGTCTAAAGCACAATCAATCATTTATTTTACTTGATTTTAACCCGAGTATTTGTTGATCCAAAATATGCGTAATATAATCAAAGCAAACGCAACGCAATTAACGCTTATTATGCGTTTAATTTCAGTTTATTTTGGAAATTCCACAAATTGCTTGAATTATTATAGCTGCTTTTGTTGGCGTTGTTATTGTTGTTATTGTCACCTGTCCAAAATGGCGGTTGTCAGGCATGTCAAAAGGTGATTGCCATGATAATCGCCTGTGTTTTTATGTATACGCTATAAGTAGACAGGACATGACAATCGTTTGATCAGGCAAAATACACACACACACACACACACATACACTCCTACATAGCTCTGTTGTGCTTGATTGTGTGTGTGAAAGGATTTTAAAGGTGCTGCGAAGCGTTTTATGGCCATGCTCTTAAATCCTCGACAAGGATATGCATGCGAATGTTTTTTATGCTCGTCAAAAGAGGGAACATGTGTGCTACGCATTTCTCGGGCTGCCAAAGACATGCCACATGCCGCATGCCACATGCCACATGCCAGAGGCGAAAGGCGAAAGGCAATAGCGAAATATCGTGTGCATTTTATTACAATTATTGTTACGCATACGCCATGTGGAGCTGTGTTTGCCCGTCGCGCGTAATAAATCGCTTGACAATAATTCACCCAACCAGCGGCTGCCATACAACAGCACCCTGCACAGGCTGCTACAGTAGAGTGCACACGACTACAAAAATACCCCGTTACCTAAGAAAGCTTAATTAAATCAGCGCTGTTTTTGTCTCTGACTTTTAGCTACTCTACCCCAACTTATAACACCCTGTGCCACTGGGTATTTAAGAAATGAAAACACCATCAACAGGGGAGTAGCTGCCGCGGCACAGGCAGGGCAGATTGGGGCAGGGCTATTAAGCAGAAGGACTTAAAGTATTTCCCAAGTGGCAAGCTGTGCGCCGCTGCGCCCTTTTGGTTGGATTGTCGCCACGCCCCCGAAATAAGGAGATAGCCAACTGGCAAGCCCAAAAGACGCACACACACACACACATCCGCTGGCAGCCTTGCCGTGCTGTGCCGAGTTCCGTTTCCTGTTCCTGCCGCAAAAAGGCAACAGCATAAAAAAAAGTTGAAAACAAAACGTAGACTTAGTTTCTTGGCTGCACAGTGTGATGCCACGCACCTCTATCTATCTGTGCCTCTCTGTGCCTACCCCTCTCTGTCTCACTCTTTATCAGCCCCTTTCTCCCTTTTCAACGCTGCTTCTCCACGTGTGAGTTGACATGTTTTTAATGCCAAACAAAAACATGAGCTCAAGGACATGGGTGCACCGTTTTGCTACTGTCTCTCCTACTCTCCTACAACCCGTCTCCCACCCCGTCTCCTACCCCTTTCAGCTGCTGCGTAAAGTGTGTGCCTCAATGTCATTATGTGTAAATTTTTAATGCTGTCAGCCTAAAGACGTTGCATGCCACAACAACAACAGCAGCACCAAAACAAGCTACGAAAGTAGGTTATCAATTTGGGTGTACACAACTACAGGGTTAGGACTCCGGGGTATGCCACCAAGTTGTTGCACTCAATTCTCGCACAGCTGCCGCAAGAAACAAGAAACTTTTACTTATCACACACACAGACACTGGGACACACACAGAGACACACTCAGTTACATTTACACAGACATTTTAATGGGAAAATCATTTAGTGACCCAAGATTACACAGCATTAGGGGCGACTCATCATGCGCCACATGCCAACAGCTACACAGACAGAAAAGGGGACAAATAAAGCCCACAAAGGGGATACTTTATCTGACAATTAAGTTGTATTAACTTGTTTCAACTTGTTTTGAACATAAAAATCCACTTGTAGCAGTGTACATGCTGTTTTTTTGCAGTGTAAGTTCGGTTAAGCGTTTTTTAGCATGTTTTTTGGCCCCAATTGGGTCAAGCATTTTCATTTCGCGCCTGGCAAAAATATTTAGACAGTGTGCCAGAGTATGAAACCGTCACCCACACACACGCCCTGTTTACACACCTCTAAGCCAGCGGAAACAGAACCGGAAACCGCTTCAAGGAGCTGAAAAAGAAGAACAGCAGGAAGAACAGCAGCTACATCTATTTAGTTTAATGAAAAACACAAACTTCTCGCTTTGTTCTTGTTGTTGTTGTTGTTGTTGTGTTTGCCACTTGCCGCTTCTGCTGCCGTTGCCACAAATTAATTGCAAACTAAATGAGTTTCTCCACTCAAACTTTACCTTCTGCTTGGCATACAACAGATAATACACGACTGGGGGTTACCCTAACAAAGAAACTCATGTAGCTTAACTAAGCGTATACGTAATATTCTGCATACTTTCAAATAAAGTTCATTTGGCATTGATTAGTGCATGCCACAGAGCACACATAGCTTAAATAACTTTATGCATATCTTTTACATAAAGTATCGAGTTTGAATTTTGTTGTTTTGTGGTCATAAATTTGTAAAGTTTGAGTTTGAGTTTGAGTTCATCATAATTATAAGGAAGCAACTTTATTACAGCAAACATTTGTTCAATGAACAAAAAGGCAGCAAATATGTTAAACACGAGGGGAAGTTGGGAGAGGAAGGGAGAAAAGTGAGGCAGAGAGAGAGAGAGAGAGAGCGGAGATAGGTAGGTAGCGTGGGCGCCTTTGAATGCTCCTAGTTCCTAGAATAATTTGCATTTCAATGCATTTCTGCTCTCGGCCCAACATTATTTTAGCATGTTGATGATGTTGACGTTGTTGGCCTGGCTTTGACCTGTTTTGGACAAGCAATCAGCAATTTTTTTTTTAGCCTCCAGTTTGCGCCAGCTCGATAAGAATAATCGAGCAGAAGTAACCCAAGTCAGCAGGAAATTAAACTCGAAACTGAGTCATCAATACGAATTTATGGTCTCAAAATGAAATGACTAAGCCAAGTTAAGTGAGTCTGACATTTTTGAACTGCCTGTTTTGGCCAAAAAGATTGGCAGTGTGGAATGGCACTGGTTTGATTACAGCTGCCGGTTGTATCGCGTTGTACTGTGAATGCAATTACTTAACTAATTAATTTGCAATGCATTTGCATGTCAGTGTCAAGCGCTGGAGGAGAGAGAGGGGGGGAGGGAGAGGGAGATGTAGAGGGAGGAGGAGTGAAGACCAGGGTTAGCGAACAGTTCACTTAATGCTGCCTCGTTGGCTTTTATTTGGACCATTTGTAAACTCAAACAATTTGGCAACAAATTTCTAAATTTGTTTTCCGTGCCATTTGAATGCTAGCTACAGTGCACCACAAAAGTCAACAGACAGTTTGACTGACAGATACAGAGCGCAAAGCTGCTGTTGAGTTGATAGATACACAGATACAAAGTTGTGCGAATTAGTGTGTGTGTGTGTGTGTGTGAGTGGTTGTAGTTGTGTGTGTGTGGCGTTGTTGACAGTTGCTCGCTAAAAATTCATAAATTTGGGAATTTTTGTCGAGTTCTAAAAGAAAAGTTCGCCAGTCTATTCAGTTTGCAGAGAATAATTATGAAAAATATACAAATACAGAGAGACACAAGTTTTTCTGCTAATCTTAGCCACAAAAAAAGTACACTGGAGTTTAATTGAATTGCAAGACATGTGGGCAGTCCTCTGGGGTACAGTTTAAATACCTGTTCAAATGGGTCAAGTGCTGAAGTTGAACTTGGCTAGGGGCAGAAGGAAAACAGCAAAAGGTCGTAGGGTAAAAGGTTTTCCATGCAAGCTAAAAGCAGCTCAAAAGGAATGCTCGGAACATTTTTGAGCTGCATATGCAATTGCACTTGAGTGCACATCTTTTGAGTGCTGTCTTTGAGGTGCTCCTAGTGGAACTAGATTCCTTTTTCGCTGCATTCCTCAGTGCCATAACAGCCTCAAGGTAAGAGGATGTAATCAAAGCAGTGCGTTGAAGCTCAGCTAATTATGATTTATGACAACAAGGCGCACCGAGTTCTGAGAACTTTTCAGTTCCCTTTTGAGTTACCCAGTCGGACCCCACACAAAAAAGGGTCGCCTAACTGCTTCATTTATTCAGTGGATAATTGGGCTACTTTATGTATTCATATACCAGCTAAAAGCTAATTTCAGTTTTATTTCTGAGCCTGACAAGCGAATTTAACTTTCACGCCCAATTTCCCCCCACAAACTAGCCAAAAAAAACAGTAAAGAAAAACTATTTAATGTGAAAACTTTGTGAGGCATTGAAAAGCCCTTGAAAAGTTTTTAAGCCCCCGACACGGAGTGAACACAAACATTTCCAAATACTGTCGAGTGGGCTTTGAGAAGTGTTGCAAAATGAGATGACAACTTCAGATACTTTTAGTAAATCTTAGTTGAAAATATTTCCAGATGTCTACTTTCTACACTGAATATATTTTCGACTAAAAGATACTTCTTCGCTTGCGTCGCTCCTCATGCTGCCTGGCAATCCGTCTTAGATAATTGCCGTACTTCAAGAGCTCACAACGGCTCTTCACCTGTCCATTGTGTATGCGTAGCAGCTCCACACGTTCAATCAGTTTACGTTCTCGTCTTTGCTGATGTCCTCGCATATCGCTGGCTATATGTTCCCTGATTCTAAGCCAATTTTGGTTTCTATTTTCATGGTAATCAGCATTCGCTTGCCTCACTCGCTCCAAACTCTCCGCGAGACAATCCACGCGGTCTTTCAGTATTATTCGACGCCGTTCCTTGACCCTTTGTTGCCTTAGCTTAGCAATCCTCTCACTAAATTTGGGTCTATAGTCTCGTACACACCTCGGCAGCTGTTCCCGCTTTGCATCCTCAAAGTGCATAAAGAAGGACTCACTCGGCTTTAGTACGGCTATTTTTGGCTGGTAATAACTGCGGTATCTGTGGGACAATGGGGTCGTTGGCACCGAATACACCTCGGGATACTCAAAGTGTCCTCCAAAGTTCATTTTAAATTACAATTTTGTACGAATTTTCCAAAACAGTTTAAAATTTTGATGGCTAACAAAGCGATTGTCATGATGTGATTAAGTTACTCTGGAATAAAAACAAAGCTTCTGTTTAAATTGTATAATGAAAGCATAGACGTGTAGTTTTTCCATGAAAATGCATTCACATTTTCCCAGTACAGATTAGTGCATGCACAAAGTATGTACACGGATTTAACACCAAAGTTTTGTGTGTTATTATTATGATTAAAGTTTCTATTTGTGCCAGCGACAGACAGGAAGTTACTCTGCCATCCCTACACCCCTCTCTACCCTACCACCCACTTAAAACACATTACTATTAGTTCCATATGAGGCTGAGGGATTCACCGGCTTAAGTTCTCATGCAGCTGTGCTGTGGTCATGTTATGTGTTACTCACATCCGACATATGCACAGAATATACCACATATATGTATATACATATACATATGTTTGTGGTTTTGGAGTCAAGGTGCTGCCAGGTTGGCTTTACAAAAGACTCTTGACAGGCACCGTTGGGCAGGAGACAGAAGGTACCGAAACTGGACAACGAACGTACTCCTTAAGCCGGGTATTTATGGTATTATTTGTCTGACCAAAAAACAGAGAACAAAAAATACATGAAAATAAAAAATAAACAGTAGAAAAAGCAACAACCTAAAACATCTTTAATGGTCTGTGTTTTTTTCTATCTCTTCTTTTTTTCAACTACGCATAAATCGGATTAAAATTGAAATTCAGAACTTTTGTGCAGAGCTACAAATGTGAGCACATAAATAAGAGTCTGTGTAATTGAAATCAAAAATGAAAAACTCTTGATTTTATTTACTGAAAACTAACAATAAACTTTAGTTAAACAACTGCTAAGCGGGGATTTAAAGCAACAAAATGCTCGACTATTAAAAATTAAATTTAAATGTTTGAGAATTTTAAAGAGAACAAACTAGTGTGACTAACTAACGAGACTTTCAGTTGAAGCTGCAATAAAATTTCTTTAATTTAGCAGAACTCTTAAAAGTCATAACTCGAAGTTGACATTAACTAGCGCAAATGATTAATGATATATATAGTAGTTCCAGGCGCATGTACTAATAATAAAATCAACACTTTTGGCGCACTCGATTTAGCCAAGTTTTGGTGGCACTACAACGAGCAATTTTCCATGCCCATTTCCATCTCCATTTCCATTTCCATTATGAGCTTACGGCTTGTAGTTTTACTGCCGGACCGGACACAGTGCAGGCAAACCGATTCCTGACACGCAAGAGACGCTCAAATGACCCCAAAATAAATGTGTGCTCGTATGTGTGCACACACACACATACACCCATACACATGTAGATATATATCTTCATCTATGTGCATTGTACATAGTTCACATGCGAGTAGCTAAAGAAAATTTAGTTTACCGTTTTTACTGCCAGCCGTAAAATTGGAAAATCGTGAGACGGAATTAGATTTCCGCCAAAAAAAAAAGAAGTTAAATTTCTGCAGTTTAAGTACGTGAGCTACGTTTGATCAATTTATTTCAAAATAAATAGCTTTTAAATAAACTAAAAAATCAATAATAGATTTTAAATTTATAAATAGGGGAGAAGCTAAATAAAAAGTAAAACCGATGATCAGTTAGACGCACAAAACAGATTAGAGGGAGTTAGTTATATAAATATAGCAAGCCAACTTAATGTTAATTAAATTTAGAACTATACATATTTTAATATATTTTATATTATTCAACTTTGAAGCTGTCTCAAAAAAACTGTATAGGCAGCACTGTCAGATAATTCTACGAATATCATTTGCCTCATGAAAGGTAAATTAAAATTAATTCCAATGGTCAGTAAGGCGCACAAAATAGAATACTGGGATTTAAACAAGACTATTATTTAACTCATGAAAAGAAGTCAATTTTATTTTATAAATTTAATAAATATTTAAACAAACTAATTATCAACTAAATTTATAACTATATTTCATTTAATATATGTTATTTTTTAAATTTAATGAATTTAAGTTTCCATTAAAAACTTTATATGCCTTGGCTTTTATAGCCAAAAAGCAGCCACAAAAAAGGCTGAATAGGCAGCACTGCCAGATATCTCTACGAATATCGTTTGCATACGATAGATCGATAAGTCGATATCGCATTTGCATGCAACTCTAAGTGCACTTTTGAAGCTCCATGCTGCTTCTCACGGATTTCTTAACAAATAACTGCATATTATATGTAATTGCTTTATTAAGACTGCTTAAATGTATGAAGGATTATCTATATCTGGTATTATTTTTAAACTTTTATTTACAGATGCAATTGAAAGCAGAAATCGCTGAACGTGAAGTTTGAGCAGTTGAAGGATTAAGTGGACAGTGGACAGAGTGGAACTGGTCAGAAGAAGCGAGGTCAGGACGACATCAACAACTTTATCGGGTGTGTCTCTGCGTCCCCGTGACTCCGCGTCTCCGTGTGTCTCTCTCTGTGTACGTATTCCCTCGGTCCCCTTTGTAGGGTAGTCAGAATGTTAGAGCGGTACTCCGTGTATTGCACAAATTGTGACAGTTGAAACTCTCTCTCGTTGGTCGGTCGGGCAAAGCACTTGCATTTTATACAAACGTACTCGGTACAAATCATACCCATCTTGGGCCACTCAGGCACGGTCAGAGGTCAGAGGGTGCTCTGTGTGTGTGTGTGTGTCTGTGTCTCTCTGTCTGTGTGTGTGTGTACCTGTGTGTCTTTGTGTGTGTGTGAGGTATGCAAATAAACGGTCTTGCTGCCGGACCAACCATGGCCGCATCAGAGCCACCAGAGCCGCCGCCACGCAATCCGGATCGCATAAATGCCTCTCTGCACAAGCTCGGCGAATCCGTAAGTACTCCAAGTACAACAACAACAACAACCACCACCCCCTCTACAAACCCCTCCGCCAACCCGCATGCCCAAGTAACCCGCAGTAACCACAAAATAAAAAATGAAAAAAGAAAAACCAAATCAGAAATGCAAAATATAAAAAAAAGTAGTGCCTCCCTTATTCACTTGATGTTTAACCTAATTGGACCTCATTCATTTGCTTGTTAGCACCGCTGTGGGGCTAAGGACAAGGGCGGGTGTGGGGTAGGGGTAGGGTTGTGGACAGGGTTGTACATTCAATTTGCATGCCACTCGCCATTCTCGTTTTCGTTCTCGTTCTCGAAACTGCTCCACTTTTCCACATGCTTACTAGTTTTTCGGCACATTCGCATAGCATTTCCACTTTCCACACACTCAAACACACACACATTTTCATTGACTAATTGACTACCTCTCTCTCTCGCTCTCTCTCTGCCTGTCTCTTTCTCTCTTTTGTCATATCTGCTACTTATGCATAGTTGCTTTAACTGATTGAAGTGCTTTCATTCAACTAACCGCTTGTCTAAATTTTGCAGAAAATTGTCAAGTCGCTGGACTCGAGTGCAATTGGGCTAAAAGAGAAATCCGTCAACAACAACAAGCCCGTTAAGCCTGTGCTTTCCCTCGACAACAGCAGCAGTAGCATCAACGTGGCAGCTCCACACCCAAACCTCAACTCCAGCACCTCCTCGTCCTCCTCCACTGCAGCAGCTAAGCCACCCTCTGTGCTGAGCAATAAACGGGACCTGACGCCCTCCGCTTCGGCACCCGTCACCGCCCACACTGTTGCTGCCTCCTCCAACTCCGCCTCCGCTATCACCTCCGACAGCAGCTCGCCGGCGAGCTCAAATGGAAGCAATCAGACACTAACGCCACCGATGACCATCGACAACCAGAATCGTCTGGCCGCCAAGGGCGACACATTGGGACAGAGCCAGGGACAGTCACAAGTTATTGGGATACCGCAGTCGCAATTAGTGAATGGCAGCAGCAGCAACAGTAACAGCAACAGCAACAGCGCCATTTCCATCATTTCCACAGCAGCCATGATCCATGCGAATAATTCCAATTTGATTGCAGGCAGTCACCACGCCCAGGTATCGCCAAGCAGCAGCCAGCTCAGTGCCGGTAAGTGACAAAAGTGACTAAAGTGATACATTCGAAGCTTTCTCTCTGCTGATTGGGTATGAGTGGACGCAATTAGCTCAGCTGCATAAGGATATCGGTGGAAATGCAAAGGGAAAGCGAAAGCGAAAGGGAAAAGGGTTTTTTAAATATATTCTATATACATTTTTATTTAAATTCATTTGAGTTGAGTGAAGAGTCTGTTATCCAAAGCGATATCCGGCTTGGATTGTCTACCATTTAAATGCGATTTTATTATTTACCAGACCAAAGTACGCTATTTACATACTTGCATAATTTATTGAAACTCGAAAGCTTCGAATCCACCAACTTTATGGCCATCGGAAAAGCGAAAAAAGAATTTTACCTGTCGAAATGTCATTAAACAAATTCACAATTAAAGCGTTTAAGTAATGACAGAGTGCACAATAGTGCTTTGATTAAGTTTAAAAGGTCTTTAATAGTTGTTATACCCTGCGAGAGGGTATATTGTGTTTGTGCAAACAAGCCTTGACCATCTAGAAAGCTAGAAACACCAAATTTGAATTGCGTATACTAAAATTAATTTGATTTAAATTTACAACTGATTTCTATAAACTCAAGTCGGGATCAGACACAGGGTATCTTACGGTCGGTAGAGCCTGTACTTTGATTCTTGTTTTCTTTATGCAGCTAAAAAGCGGCAACTGCAGAACTTTTCTAACTTAAAGATTTCCCTTTACTTTCAACACTCCAAGAAATAGCTTTTCTTATTCCCTCAAGCAAAGAACAGAATTTGATTTTATTTTTAAACAACTTTAACACCAAAACTGCAGTTAAAACTCAACTCCCTTAATGTTTGCAATGAATTAAATGCTTTTTATATAAAAAGTTTTCTTTATTTCTACTCTGCGAAGTTATTAAACATGAAGCTTTATTTTCCTGCAGCTTTTGATTAATTTCTAGACAGAAGTTCCTACTTCAAACTGCTTTAATTTGCAGAACTCGATCAGTAATTGCACTGCGATGGAACTTAATTAAGCAAAGTCAGTAAAAATGCGCAGTTCAATCAGTTAAAGCCAAAATTACAAAAACTCCTAAATGTGAAGTCTGCTGCTGACAAAACATCGACGTCTACAAACGACCACAAAATGTGGCAACCACATGCGAAGTTTGCGAAAAACGCAAATCTGCGGCTAAGTCCCCTTTCCCTGCTGGCCCCCTTCGCCCTCTGCTTAGCCCTCATTCGCATTAGCAAGTATACAACTGGATTCTCCTTTTAGGCCCTGAAATTCTGACTGCAAGTAAAATGGTTTGAAAGTGCAGTTTGTGTGCAAAGCACATGGAAATTGTGTGTACGGGAAATGGCATTTTCCTTGGAATGGTTGACATCTGTTGGCCATTTTCCCCACTTTCACAATTCCACATTTTCCACATTCCTCATGTCATTGGCAATCGCCTTAATGGCCATCCAAACTGCAAACTGCTGCAGTTATGATGTATAGAGGTAGAAACAACACGGTTCTGTCATCAGCAAAAGATACGAATCATTCTCGTTTGCTGTTGAGATACATGCTAATGGAAACAAACGAAAAAGACAGGAAAGAATTTAATAAAATGCCACAAAATTTAAGCTCAATTAGTTTTCAGTTTATTACAACTGTGTGTTAATTGCCTGACATCTTTGTGACTGAAAGTGATTGACCTGAAAATACCCAGCAGTTTGTAAACTTATGGAAATTTGCCCTAAATTCAGTTTATAAGTTTTCATTGGTAGACGCAATTTTAATTCCACATCTTTTGGCGTCTATTCTTGAATGATCTTATTCAAAATCTCTGTCCTACCTGCTCTTATTAGTTAGAGTGAGATAACTATCTTATTCATGTAAACTCATAAAGGCACTGCTAATCCTAGCGATGGCACTGTTAGTGCTTAACATAGTAGTGGTATGCCAGCAGCCTACTACAAGATTTAAGTCTTTATTTCTTAACAAAATAAACTTGTATACACTCAATTGTGAGTCCCCCCCATTTTATTTACATAAATCAAATACTTTGTTAAATTTATTTGATTTGTGCATTTGAATTGAATATATTTTTGATTTACAAGTGCCCAGTGCAGTCATTAAAAAAATTCAACTGCTAATTGAATAGAATTGTGAACATGATTCGAGTGTAAATACACTTGAAATGATGAATGTTTTTTGTGTTAAAGGAATTTCGAATTTCGAATTGCATTTCTTTTGCCAAACTGTTTGGGGGAAAAAGTTATTTATTTCAATTATGTTATAAATCAATATTACAACTACCAATCGTATTACAAGCATAATAATTGTTGTTGTTACTGTTTGTTGTTGTTGTTGTTTATTCGTTTTGAGTTTCATTCGATAACCATTGTACTTTAATACTCCTGTTGATATTTGATTTTGTCATTGTTCCACCTGCTCCTGCTCCTCTTGCCCACTGTACTCCTGCTCCCAGCATGTTTTGTGGGCGTGTGAGTGTGTGATATATGAGTTATTTAATCAAACCAGATAAATTTATATATATATCGTACACTCAATCACACACATATGCAGCCTGCTTTATAGACTCCACTCGACTCCCCACTGGCATTGCCAACCGAATTCATCGGTGGCTTTCATCATTATCGTTATGCTCATTAGCATATTATCATTATCGTTATCATTATGGTGTGCTTAAATTGTTGTTTGTGCCCTCTTGCTGTTGTTGTTGTTGTTGTTTTATTTGTTTAACACTCACATCACATCACAATCCTCAACGCAAATCACGAATTCAACTGAAATCCCTGGGATTCTGTGTGTGTATGGCAGGGTGTGTGTGTGTGTGTGTGTGTGTGCGTGCTGGGGGAAATGCGAATATTTCGCAATTTAAAACTACAACTACAACTACAAAATTATAAATACAGTGGACAAGAGAAATGCCAATGATGTTTGCTCGATTACGAAATTAATGGAACCAGAGCAGACCACGTTGGGCGCCACCTCATTACCAAGCATATCGAAGACAATGAAAATGAAATCCACAACGCAATCAACATCATCGGTAGCAATGCCAGTGCCCGTGCCCATGTCCGTGCCATCCCTGGCCCCAGGGCCACTGGACATCGCTGCAAATTCACCGACTTCCGCTGCATCCGCCGCTCTCTTCATGCTCGAGGCGGCCGCAGCGCAACCCGATGGCAATCGCAATCGTCAATCTGACTCAAAGTTCAACTTTCAAGCAGGTAAGTCGATTCAGTCTCGTAGTCTATCTGTAGTACACCACCTCCTACACACCCACACACACTCCCACTTTTCCCGCTGTGGAAAAACCCATTTAAATCTTGCATTTAACTCACTTTTCATCTGCCATTTCCGCTTTCTGTTTTTAATTGAAGCACAGCACACAGTTGAAAAGCTTTAGCATTTAACCCGCATGTCCCAAGTCCAGATTTTCCCAGTTTCCTTCAATCCTATGAAAACTTTTCCTTTTGCTCGTTTGTGTTTTGTTTTATGCGTAGTTTGTGATCAAAATGGCTGCTAATAGTAATCCCCCAGTAAAAGGGGACAAAGGGTTGTCCTCTGGTGTTCGGAGGACTGTAGGGGGTAAAGGGATTGGGAGCTAGAACGCGTACTCGTAGTCACGACGTCACCGCTTTTCCACGGCTTGAGCTTAGCGCGGCACTCTACTGACCAGCTAACCAATCCCAGCATGCACTTATACCCTGCCCACTGTAATCTCTTCCAGAGTCGGCCATGAAGCTACGCGATGAGAACGATCGTCTGAACGCAGAACTTGTGCGTCTCCGACGTCTGCTCGAGCACTCCACGGATGGAGCTGTCGGTGGCTGTGCTGAGCCAGCACTCGACTTGGATGCAGTGCAGCCAGCGGCTTCCCAGGAGCGCATCGAACGCCTGGAGACCGAGCTGCGTAGTGTTAAGAATCAGCTGCTGACCATGCGGCTAGAGCGCAAGAAACTGCGTACGGACAAATCCGATCTGTTGGGACAGGTGAAACAGCTCTGTGCCTCCTTGCAGGAGAAGGAACAGGAGCTGCGAGATTTTATACGTAACTATCAGGAACGCGTGCGTGAGACCGAGTCCACAAATGCCAAGTTGTCAGGGGATCGGGATCGTGAACGCTTCCAGCTGCTGAAACAGGCACGCGATGAGGCTGAAAGATCCTTGGCCTTGGCCCAGCAGCTCTCCGCCCGTGATCTGCAGCTGCAACGGCTACAGGAGCAGCTCCAAGACGCTCGACGTCAGCTCAGCGGTTGTCTCTCCGACCAGGAGAGTCTGCACTCCTTTGCACCACTGACGCCACCCTCGGCTGCATCCGGTTTGCTTAGCCAGCTGGCCGGAGGTTCGTGCGTGGCCAGCGCCATGAGCGGACTGCGCACCACCGACGACAGCGGACGGGGCAACTCCAACTCTTTGTCAGCATTCAGTGGAAGTCTGAGCGGTGGCTCTGGTGCCACCGTTGGGGATCGCAACTCCTGCTCCAATGACTCGGGACTGCGAAACAGCAGCGACCGGGAAAGCACTGGAGGAGAGCTGAACTTCAGCGATGGCGCCTGCGACAACGGACCCTGCATTACTGTCGATCCCGACAGCATTTCCCTAGTCTCCAGCCAGAACATGTACCAATGTGAGTAGGATTAGGGTTAAACCTAGACAAAATACTTAAAAATTCTCCCACTTTGCAGTTGGCACACCCAAGGAACGCAGTCCGACACTGTCGCCATTGAACTCAGGCGCTTATTCAAGGTAGGAACATGAACTGTAACTCTCTTTAGCTTAGCCTAATCTATCTCCTTAACAGATCCGTGGAGCAGCTTTCCCCCGATGCAGAGGGTCCAGGTGGCGCTGGTGCCATGACCCGTAAGTTTGGCAACAAAGGCGGACCACTAGGAGCCAGAAACGGACGCGGGGGCACCTGGGGCAGCATCTCTCGAGTCTTTGCCCGTTCTCGGAACAAGAGCAAGGCCATGTCTGCTGACGGTGTCACCGAGTACAGTGACTACTCGTGGAATCCGCTCTCTGAGGAGGGTTACGCCGAGAAGCTGCGACTGTTGCGCGAAGCATCCCAGCTGCCCATAGAGCGCTGGAGAGCTACCCAAGTGTTGGCCTGGCTGGAGGTGGCACTGGGCATGCCCCAATACAGCGCACGCTGTGCGGAGAATGTCAAGAGTGGCAAGGTCTTGCTGGAGTTAAACGATGTAGAGCTGGAGGCGGGTTTGGGACTAGCTCATCCCATGCATCGCAAGAAACTGCGACTGGCCATTGAGGAGCAGCGACGTCCCGAACTGGTGCGTTATCCGCTGATCACACAACTGGGACACACCTGGGTGGCCTCCGAGTGGTTGCCGGACATAGGGTTGCCCCAGTACGCGGAGCCCTTCCTGCAGTCCTTGGTCGATGCCCGCATGCTGGACACGCTCTCCAAGAAGGAGCTGGAAAAGTTCCTGGGCGTGACGCGCAAGTTCCATCAGGCCAGCATAGTTCACGGTAGGTTAACGGGTTAATCTATTACTTCGAAGATGCTAACTTCTCCTAATCCTAGGCATTCATGTGCTGCGCATCGTCAAGTACGATCGTCAGACACTGGCCATGCGACGAGTACAGTCAGAGACTGTGGACACGGATCCCATTGTTTGGACAAATCAACGGTTCATTCGCTGGGTGCGCTCCATTGACCTGGGCGAGTACGCGGAGAACCTCAAGGGTAAGTTCACTTCGGAGCAAGAGGGTAAAACTTGATATAAAAGGTTAAAGTAAAGTCTAACCAACTAATGACGCCTCTGGGCTTCAAACAAGCCAAAACTGCTGCCAAAAATGGCTGAACTGCCAACACTTTCCTAACTTCTAGTCTAAGTGCACAGCCATCAACTGAACGATGCTGTCACTTCTGCGTGAACAGTTTCAAGGGTTGCCACTTAATGGTCTATCCATTTTACCGTTACAGACAGCGGCGTCCATGGCGGACTTGTTGTGCTGGAGCCCTCGTTTTCGGGCGATACCATGGCCACGGCCCTGGGCATACCGCCCTCGAAGAACATAATACGACGTCATCTGAACACCGAATTCGATGCTCTCATCCTGCCCGCAAGGTGAGTGAGCCACTTTCCACTTCCAACCCCTTTTCCCTCAACTCCCCCTATTACCCAACACACCATGTTTGTGTATGCGTGTGTCTGTGTGTGTACTTCCCATCCCAATCTAAATCTCAACATGTATCGTATAATTATGTAGCGTAATACAACCTTTGATTAGAATTCCCTTTGTTTCGTTCACATATTAATTGGGTTTTTGTATTTTGCATACTCTCTCTCACTCGCTCTCATTCACGAGCTCTCTCTCCCTCACTCACTCTCTATCTCTATCTGTCTCTGTCTTTCACTCATTCATTGTTAGCTACATAATCGTTTGTTTATTATTTCCCTTATGCTTTATAGCTTTAACTATCATTTGATGCCTGCACGCGTCTCATACCCATTATCATCATCATTATCATTATCATTGTCATCGTCATTATTCACACTCATGTAACCATAACTATCAGATTTCAATGACAATATACATCACTTGTTTAGTGTTTAGCAGCAAAAGTCCTTTAACTACGCAGCTTATAAAATTTTCAATGGATTTTCCGGAAAATCCTTATCTTCATATTTTCCAAAACAATAGAATAATCAATGACAAGAATTTGAAATTTAGAATTTGGGTTACTTATGGGGTTGAAAGGGATAAAATGTATAAATTATTTGCGGTTCGATGAGTACACAATCGAAAATAAATCGAATAGCAGATGAACACACACACACTCAACTGAACACACACTCAACTACTACACACACACAACTGTATGTCTATTCATTCATTATTCACATCATTCGAAACATTTGTGTAAAATGCTTTTCTTGATTTGAACTTCTGCTTTGCATAACTTTTAACTAAATAAGTACATGGATTAGTTAATCATCATCGATTTGTGCTCCAAACAAATTGTTGTTAATGTTTGTTATAGTCGTAGTTATTCATCGACTGAACGAGTAACGAATAATCATTCTCATTCGGTCTGAAATCATGAATTTCCACATCGTAAATCGTTTATCGTATATCGTATAACTATAATTGATCATCATCTAACTGTCTTCTTGTGCATAGACTGAAAAGTATCTTTTTAGCATAAACAACTAAATATATATGTATGTATATGTATGTATGTCATCATATAGCTGAGCACACATACATGCGTATTACGTATGATTACATATGTGACGTGTTTTGTTATCATAGTGTGTGTGTGCGTGTTTTAGAGCATGTCTAAAATGCCGTCGAAACGCACTAATTGGCTTCTGCCTCCATTTTTCTCTTTCTCTCTCTTTCTTTTCTCTTCCGATATGAACATTTTTAATATTTCGTCCAATGCAGATACATTATTTACTGTCAAATGGAAGAATTTCAAATGGAAAACTCCCGACAATTGGCCAAATTGCAGCAGGGCCATTAAATCACACAAAAAATTAATTAATAAAATTAAATTCTTAATCTTAAGATCGATCATCGTATGAGGAATGAATATATATATAAATGTGTGTATATGTTTAATCGATGGGATTCAATAATCAATTGTGTTTAGCTAAGCTGATTGGTAATTCTAGAATGAGAACAATAATTGGAGCACAGCGCTAATCAAATCAAATCTTAATTATATATACTTGTCATACTCGTAGTTTAGCAAATCAAATTCGATTTAAGAATGCTTAAGGATCTAATCAAAATGAAGCTAAATCAATTTCAAATGAAAAATAGAGTGAAAAATGAGAACTTAAATTAAACTAGTACAAGAATAAGTAAATACTTGTCACATATCGCGATTCTAAAGAGCTTTGCATAAACGATATGTCCATATTATATATATGTATACACACAAATCTTATATAAAATCAGTTTGAAATACTCGAGACCGCATTTAAGGGCGCACACCAGGAAATTCTGAAACTTTATGCATTTAAGCCAAGAGGAAAACACCAAAAGCCGCTAACAGCCAAAAAACGCGACACAATAGACAAACAATTTTGAGAAAACCCTAAATGTGTAGATTAAGTAAATTAATTAACAATTAGATACAAGATATTGAGATACAGTTACGAGAGCAGACACAAGTATTTAGGTACAGTGGGCCAGCATCAATTTGGATAGCAACTCTTGAAACTATTTATGTGTGTTAGTGTGTGAGTGTTTGAGTGTCTGCAAAATGATATTCGTAATTAATGCTAGACAAAATGTTATGCAAATTACAGATACAAAGATTTTTGTGTAACTAGATACATTTTAGAGTGTAGCAAAATACCAAAAAAAATTAAATGAAATGAAAACATTCTCAAAAAGCCTCTCGGAATAATTGTATAAATACAAAACATGGCTTTGTAACTAATGTGGACAGCCGTCCACTGTGATACAGACAACAGAAACAGATACAGATACATTTACATGCACAGCTACAGATACAGATACAATGACAGACAAATTGAGTTTATATTCACACTCGAAACTGAGTAATCCATAAAACAAACCATACATAAACTTACATACTTACATGCCACATTGTACATACTTCAACACACACACACACACATATACATACACATATACAGCCATAAATTAGCTCGTTTTGTTCTAGAGTCTAAATGTTGCATACTTTTGTGCGCTTCAAAAATTCCCCCCGTTCTTTCTGGCGTGTGTTTCAAAGCTTTTTCTTTTGTTTTACTTTCTGTTGTTAAACATACCACCCACCCCATAGCCCCACCCTCTTAACCCTACTCACCCCTAGTATCCCTCGCCCTTATTAAGACATTTGTTCAGTATGCAAAACAATGTCAATTGTAAGTAACATTCGAGTGATTTTTTGATTAAAATGTAGTCAACTTTTTTGCCTAACTGAATATGATACACATATATGTATGTATATGTATATGTATGTATGTTTGTATATTAAGTAATCACTATGTCTATGTCTATGTTTATGTAGTCGCTAGTCAAGTCTCAGTTGCCGCTACAACTGACAACACATTTGATTTTTATAAGACAGTTATAAACAATATATAAAATATTTAATATTTTTGGGGTCGCATTTCATCTACGACATAATTATACAAATTTATATATTTATTATTCTAGTATTAAATGATTTTGTTGTTTACGCTACAATTAGTCAATTATGCAAGTGCAATAAAAACAAATTTACAAAAACAAAATTGAAATACACAAATTTCTTTAATATTATTAACCGTTTTTTGTCTTTGTCCCGTTTCTTTCTTTTCTACTTTCTATTTTCCACTTATATATGTTTTCATCTTTCTTTCCATTCTTTTTGTGGTATTGTATACAAACTCAACGGCTTGTTGTTGTTATCCTTGTCTTGATTGTTAACAATAAAACGACACAACAACAACAACAACAACACCACAATATAAACAACAACAACTCTATACGCGTGTGTGTGCTTGCGTGTGTATGTGTGTGTGTGTGTACGCTTGCCTGCCTCTGCCTTTGTCACTATCTCTCTCTCTCTGTTTCTGTCTCTATCTCTCTCTGCCTCTGCCTGCCCCGTTATGTGTGTACAAAATGCAACAATTAAATTGTCAACATGCACAACATGAATACACACACACGCCCAACTACACACACACACCCATCTACACCAAACAATCACACCTGATATACAATCCGGTTGTATTGCAATGTTTGTTGTGTAGAGCAACTTTGGGTCAAGGCATACGTTCCGGTTGCGGCATAGTGCCCCTAACAGGACCCGGCGGACTACAGCACTATGCCACAACAGATCGGCGATCGAGTGGTAATCTACGGGTAAGTTGTGACTTGATCAAATTCCTAACTCTATCTATCTATAACTATACTATAAATGTATCTATATCTACTATAACTGCACACGTCTAAACTCTCAACTCAATTGGTTGCCTAAGCGAAACAAATGCAATAAAAAAAAAATTTAAAACAAAATAAAAACAGTCTGTGTAAACAAGTTTCTGCCTCTGTATTTATCTTAGCCTGATTTGACGTGAAGCTTTTGTTGTCTCTCTCTCTGTGTCTATGCCTCTAAAATAAACCTACTACTCGTATACTTAATGCTTTCAATACTTGTGTAGTCACATCAAGGTTCATACTACTCGTACTCGTCTTAGTTTCTTATACACTCTTAAGTTCCACAACACAACAGATACAATATCTTAACTATCAACTCTGAACTCCCAACAAAATAATTAAGTACTTTGAGCACACAGTACAACGATGTTTCACCATTTAGCGTACTTAGTATTAATATTTCTATAAGCAACTTTGGCATTCGATTTGATTCCACTCAAACTGGAGGATAAGTACACAAAACAATATAAAATATACTTATATATAAAATAGTTAAGTATCTTTTACTATTTTGCATAAACTTTTTATACTTTGGCATGTTTAACGAAGATACTTTCTATGGACCCACAATTCAAAACATAAAACATTCATAGATAAACCAAAAGATCCTTAAGATAACGATACTATATATATGTATGTGCAAATAATAAGGGGAGGTGTATTTATTCGCTTACCAACACTGTTTTTTTGGGCATAAGCTGTGTAAAACATTTAAATTATGTTTAGTTTAGCTAGTGCAATTATTTAAGGTGCTTAAGTAAATTATGAAATTAAAAATATTTAATATTTTAGCAAATAAAATGAATTTCAACTCCATTTGTTTATGAAATACTTAATTTAAGCACTTGAAACTGTATTGTTTAAGCAGATTTATATGCATAATCGAATCGCGTATGTGTAGGAAAGCCACAATTAATATATACCATAAAATAAATATAATACTTACAAGTAAGTAACAGTGACTAATTGAAAGCATATTGTAAAATGCATCAACTATGGAAAAACTTATTAAACGTAAATGTAAACTGTTCAAATTTGAATATTTTATTTGGTTTAAGACTAAGTTTCACGACAAATCCAAGATAATACAGAGTTTCTGGACAGTTAACACTGAAATGCAATTGAGTGGGCGGCTAAAATTGGTAACTTAAACTAATTAATCTATCTTTCTATTTGTCTTCTCTTTCTGCACTGCAGATTTCGGCATGGAAAGGATCTCAGGTAATAGTGACACTAGTTATAGCAGTAACTGAACCAACCACTAACTTTCTGTCTTTATTTCCTCAGAGTTCTCTTTCAAAAGCCTTTCGCTTCAACAGCAAGCCCAGCAGGGCCGGTGATCGCAGCTCCTTTGGAAACTCCACCTCCCCAACGCCATCGTACAGCAGCAGCGAGGGCGGCGGAGGAATATACGCTACCATAGGTCCACATCAGCTGCAGTCGCTACATCATCCACCCACCCACCATTTCCTACCCCCACCCACCACAGCACCGCCCCCGCCGCCCAACTACGGCCCACCACCGGCGGGACATCGGGTGAGTGCACCGCCTGTGGGCAGCATACTAGATCCTAATGGACCCGATGCTCATCTGCTCTACGAGCAGAACAGTCGGCGGGTGAAGAGCATCAGTGACATCGGTGTGGCCAGCAGTGGCAGCATGGGAGCCTGTAGTCTAGGTGGCATCTCTGCATCTTCTGATTCGCCCGAATAAATGGGAGTATCTAAGAACGCAATATCTGAGCTTGAATTCCAAAAAATAAAACAGTGATAAGTTAAGATATATGAGACATAACTAAGGATTAGCAATATATATATATATAGCAAACAGGATTCAATTACATGCAACACAAGACGACCCACCTGAAAGCCATGAGGAGCGAGATACTTGTGCATTCCACAGATACATATGTCAAGATACAATTACAAACCATTAACTAAGCATATTTGATGAAATCATATGAAACTATATAGCTGAGAATTAAACTAAATTTAATATAAATTTAACTATAAACATTAATAATTATGTAAATAGGCTAAGTTTGGGTTTGCATGCAATCAAGTGAGGGCAATTAATTAATTTAATTAATTTGACCTGCCAGCAACTGCAACTGAAATCAATTTGCACTTTATTAGACCAATAAGAATGTATTTAATAGTTTAGTTTAGTTTTCAATTGATGTAATTATACTTACACACACCCAAACACACAAAATCGATTGTTGTGTGTGTGTAATCAATTTTATTTTCCAGAGTTTGTAATGAATTGGATTTGAAATAATATAAATGCATTGTAACTGCAATTTAGATAAATTGAAATTATTTTGTAAGCCGTACCTCAAACCGAAACCACTCCCCTCTCTCTATCTCTTCTCTCCCCTCCTTCAGTTGTAATGAATTGGATTTGAAATAATATAAATGCATTGTAACTGCAATTTAGATAAATTGAAATTATTTTGTAAGCCGTACCTCAAACCGAAACCACTCCCCTCTCTCTATCTCTTTCTCTTCCTACTACTCTTTCTACCCATAAATGTAGCTAAACAAATGAATCCAAATGAATATTAAAATTTAATTAACTGCAACATTTGTAAATGGCTATGAAAATAAGTTAATTTAATGCATGAAACCAAAGCAAATAAATAAATATATTTATAACATAAATAAACAAAACACAATTCAACTCAAATCAAATCAATTGTAACTAACGAAATTGATTCGTAGCCTCCAATCCGCAAACCAAAAAGAAAATAGACAAATGTGTTAATCCTTTAGCTCCTGCAGCCAATAACTGTACTCTCTGTACTATCCTGCATTATAATATCCTACTCCTACCTATCACAGCAATTCCTAATGCATATACCATATAATGAAATGTTTACACTTAAGCAGACCAATTTAACTCTAGCATTACAACAAACAGGTAAAACTAACGAATAAACAAATGATCAGAAACTAACAACAAATGTGAATTATTTTTAAAGTCTCCCATAAAACAGTAGTGGATTTATTTAATGCATTATACAAGTAAAACTTCAACAAATTGCGTACGCTCTAAGCCAAAACACTTGACCTTCACCGAGATTATTTTAGTTTGTGCATCGTGTGTTTGCTCCTGTGGATTGCATTTTACAGCCTGTTCCTGCTGGTTTTGCTAGCGGCGATTCTCGTTGTTATCGTTCCTGGGACGACGAGTGGTCAGTGGACGTCCCTTGGGCTCTGGTCCTGGTCCCGGCAGAGGCAGCGGCTCGGCGGCAGCCAAGTTGCTCATGCCACCAAAGATGGCCAAGACACCGATTAGTAGAAAGAGATTAAACCACTTCATGATTTTTCGATTTCGATGCTTTGCTGGCGTCACTTGATCGTCAACTGATGAGCGTTGTCATGGAACGCCCCGTTTTATGGCCCCAAACTCACAAGTACGCTAATTATGTAAATGACTGAGAAAACCTATCAACATCGTTTAGTTTATGTTCGCAGATCGAACGACAAGATATATCGGAATAGAGTTGTAAATCTTGCGATTAAAATGGGCGGACATACGTTTAGGTAATTGTTTGCTGAATTGTTCACATTGCAACCGAATGACAATTGTGGGATTCAACGGCAGAGACATTACCAGACAATTTGACATTTTAATCTGACTTATTGTTAACTCTAAGTCACAATTTAGTGTCTGTTGTTCAGATGTAGTATTTCAAATCGATAAGGGTTGTGCGAAGAAAGCGTTAATAATATCCAAAAATACAACCAGAATGTTTAAACTTCGAAAAGAAGATAGCAACTTATTTTATTAGTATGTGTTTACGTGTGTAGATATTACTGCAATATATATTTATGTTTAGCTTAATGCAACATTTAATAATTTATTTACATTAATAAAATTAAAGAATATTTACAATTCAAACTGCATGCGGCAGAGTTTAATTCAATTGCAGTAGTCTGCGTGAGTATACATAAAGAGTTAGAGAGTGAACACAAACACAAACAAACAGCAAAGAAAACGAAATAAAGAGAGTTATAAGCGGGAGAGCGCGGTCAGAGCGCCAAACACAGAGTTAACAGCAGCAGAGCAATAACAGTAAGAGTTGCAGCTGCAGCTGTAAGAGCGCATGTTAAGTTAACATTAATAACTTTACATCGCGACCTGCTGGACTTTCTGTTTGCCTGGTATTTCAATAAGAATTATTTATGATTTTAGGCACTGCAAATTGAATCGACAGATGGCAGCAGGTTACATTTAAAATTAAAGGCGCTGTAAAAAGAAAACAAATCAACCATACGCACAATTTTTTGTATGAAAAGTATTATTTATTCTAATATATCAGTCGAATAACTTGTATTAAAAGCTTTTTGCTATTTGCGATGTTTTAATTTTATCGTAATGATTATATAATACTAATGTACACGATTGTGTTAGTTAACAAGTGCAGGGTCGCTTAATGTCGTCTCGCTCGACTGTATAATAAATTAATATTAAACATAATTGGGTGTACATCGAAAATTTGTTGCTCTAAGATGATAGAGTATACAAAGACTATAACGTACAATATTTTTGACTAACTGGGGGACATTAAAAAAAAAACACTCGGTACGTATAAAAAACGAGATGTCTATGCTGTGGACGAGTGTTCCTGAAGGACTGAATTACCAACCACTGTTGTTGTATACAAACATAATCTTAATTAATAGCGCATTTGTCAAAAATGCGGTTAACAAGACAGAAACTACATTGAAAATATAATTATAATTAATAGAGCACTGAAGAGTCAGTGTGTGAGCGGTATTCGAACATGCTCAGCTCCTGAAACTGTCGACTCAACTCGTTGGTTTCCTGCTCCAGCTGCAGCTCCTCGCCAATCTGCTGCCACATGGTCTCGAAGCCACTGTCAAATTTGTTCGAGTCGCTGTCGTAGACAGAGTCTTCAAATGGATGGAAGTTATCGTGATCGTAGTCACACATTTTAAATGTAACTGAAAAGAAACGAAAACGAAACGGTTAACAGTTATCGATATATTTCGAAGCTATCGACAAGTGGGCAGCACCGCGATGTTGCTTGTTATCAGTGCAAGTGTACGAAGAACAGCTGTTGTAGCAAAATGTCGCGAAAGAATGTTTTAAATTTGATCAACACGATCGTCGCTAACTCGTAGGTGTTTTAGTTTTTAAACATATAAAATTTGAATTTAATATTTAAAACTTTTAGATGCAAGTGTCCGTCACACGCCCACAACTATGGATCGACAGCGACCACCACACAAACGGGGCAGAAGGAATACGCTTTTGAGGTAAGATATCGTCGGGCAAAGTCCAGCTAATCACTTTGTTTAATTTGTATCATTATCACTTTGACTTTCACACAGATGTCAGCTTCCACAGTGCGCTTTGGACCAGGAGTAAGCGCCGAACTTGGAGCAGATTTAGTTAATTTGGGAGCCAAGAACGTTTGCCTGGTGACGGACAAAAATGTTGCCAAGCTGCCGTCCGTACGGGTGGCACTTGATTCATTAGCCCGTCATGGCATCAATTATCAAGTTTATGACGACACTCGAGTGGAGCCAACGGATGCGAGTTTTTGGCAAGCTGCCCAGTTTGCGCGTCACAATGAGTTTGATGCCTTTGTGGCCATTGGCGGGGGATCCTCCATGGACACTGCTAAGGCGGCTAACCTGTTCTGCAGTGATCCCGAAGCTGAGCTGTTGGATTACGTAAATGCTCCCATAGGAAAGGCTAAGGAGGCAAGTCCGGGAAGAGTGTTTCTGTAGATCAGAAATTGGTGGCAGTTAGGATTAGAATTATACTGGAGACTATACTTTACTGTACTCACTCTCATTGTCTCACTCTCTCAGAAAGTATTTTATGTCTTAACATAGATGTGTGTGTGACTTTGTGTATGTTGTTGCTTATTACCGATCTTTTTGCAGATTTCAGTTAAATTGAAGCCACTTATCGCAGTACCCACTACATCTGGCACTGGCTCGGAGACGACTGGCGTAGCCATATTTGATTACAAGAGTCTGCATGCCAAGACCGGCATCTCCAGCAAGTATCTTAAACCAACTTTGGGTAAGCACACACATTACTGCTCCACAGAAGAACACTCTTTCACATCTATTCCGTACTTGCAGCCATTGTGGATCCGTTGCACACACTCACGCAGCCGGAACGGGTTATGGCATTCGCTGGCTTTGATGTCTTCTGCCACGCACTGGAGAGCTTCACCGCTGTGGATTATCGTGAGCGTGGTCCAGCTCCTAGCAATCCCAGTCTGCGTCCCACGTATCAGGGCCGCAATCCCATCTCAGATGTCTGGGCGCGCTTTGCTCTTGACACGATACGCGCCAATTTTATAGACGCCATTTATCAGCCCGACAATATAGAGGCGAGATCTCGCATGCATCTTGCATCCACAATGGCGGGTGTGGGCTTTGGCAATGCAGGTGTGCATCTCTGTCATGGTCTCTCGTATCCGATCTCTGGGCATGTGAGGGACTACAAGCCAGTGGGTTACTCTGATGATCACGCTCTCATTCCACACGGTCTCTCAGTTGTGATCAGTGCACCAGCTGTCTTTGAGTTCACAGCAGCCGCCTGTCCAGAGCGGCATTTAGAGGCAGCTCAACTATTGGGCGCCGACACAGCAGGTGTAAAAAATGCCGACGCAGGGCGACTTTTGGCGGACACTGTGCGCGGGTACATGCAGCGCGCAGGCATTGAAAATGGCCTGCGTGAGCTTGGCTTTTCCAGCAGCGACATTCCAGCACTCGTTGACGGAACTTTGCCACAGGAACGCATTACAAAAATGGCTCCACGTGAACAGTCACGCGAGGATTTGGCCAAACTTTTTGAGACCTCCATGCAGGTTTATTAGACTTAATAAAAAGAATGTACTTACCTTTCAAGTTCTTGTGCCAATGGCAGTTCGATTGCAATTAAGAAGAACGGTTCTTTTTAGTGAAGTTGGCTGCATTTCATCATTATAACAGTTTTTTGTCTGTTATACAATAACCCAGAGTTGTTTTTCATAGGGGTATTCCAGTGTTAATTTACCATATTCTAATCAATTTAAATAAATTATAATTATCTAAAGTGATCTATATATTTTTTTGCGTTAGGTTCAAAGATGTAAATTTATTTGTAGCATAAAAGACAGAATGGTAAGTAAATATTATAGGAAATTACCCAATATACCGAAGGCCAATTCATAAATAAGTATATTTTATTGTATTTAAAATATGTATGTATTTTTAATTGCTAGTTTATAAAGATTGTGTTCAATTTGGTTAAAATAATTTATTCATTCCGGAATATATATGCAGTTTCAAAGATCAACATTTACTTGATTTCATTAAAAAGGAGAGTAAAAAAAGACTTAACGTAGTGTTTAAAATGCGTGATCATATAATTGCTCAGATCTCATATAAAAGGGTCGTCTATAAGGGTTCAGATCGACAGCTACACATCCACACATTGCCCAACCGCTTCAATATGACTGATTGCCAGTTAAGTATGTTTTTTGTTTTTTGTTTAAATAATTATGTATATCTCGATATTATTAATTTCGGCAAAATGGCACTAAATCCTCAAATCGTATCGCTCTAAAATAAATCTCCTGATGCATAATTCCCATAGGACCCAACGATATGAAGAATACAGCGATTCAATCAGTTTCAAATCCGTTGCTCCCGAAACGGTTGCTAAATTGTATCGCTTCCGATTTCTGCCTTTCTTCGTAGTGCCCATCGGTGCAGAGGCTGCAACCGATTTAAGTACAACAATAACTATTTGCTATATAGATAGATTGTTTTGTGGGAGGGGGTTAAAGAATGTGGCTTTCTCAGTATTTTCCTGCAGCTTTTTCTAATACTTTTTTTTTTATAATCGCCGACCCGAGTCTTTTTGGGTTACAAGTTCCCAAATTGCTTGCTAATTTTAATTGTTTTTCTCGTTTTTGTATTGATTTTGTAAAAATTGTTTCCACGTGTTTAACTATGAATTAACTTAAAATTAAAAAAACAGCGCAACACACTCCCACGACCCCCGCGACTCCTCTGACTCCTGCGACTTCTGCGCTCCGCCCTCGTCGAAGTCCTCGGAGCTGCTCGAACTGTGCGGTACGGACTTAGACCTGATTGATTGGCGCATACCTGTGCACCTTTGGTTGTTTTGGTTCCTTGCTGGTCGGCTTCACGATATCCTCGCTCAGTTTCTGGTACACGAAGCTGTTCTTTGAGGCCTTGATCGCCATGCGGTAGCGCTCGCCACGTTTGTACATAACCATGGCAACAATCTTAGCGAGGCCAAGAACAATCACCACCAAGCAGGAGACAATAATCGCAATTGGGATTATATAGCTATATCCGTAGGTTCTGTAGATGCGACCGTGCTGGATGAAGATTTCCTCCTCGTCGCTGTTCTCCTCTTCGCTATCAGAGCCAAGTTTATCTGGAATAACGTTAGAATTATAAATATCGTCTATAGAACTAACTAAATACAATCAGTACGTACTTAACAGGAATTTATCCTTAGTTTCCTTAGTCAGGTCGACCTCCTCAACCTTAATACCGTCGTCGATTAGCTTGGGCTTCAGTTCGCTTTCGATGAACTTCCTGAACGCACTCTCATCCTTCTTTTTGTCAATCTTCTTGGCAATATCATCTTCATCGCTGTCGCTATCGTCCTCGTATTGGCTGTCCTCTTCATCCTCCTCCTCATATTCAGAGTCCTCCTCCTTGTCCTCGCCACCGTTGTTCAGATCCTCCTCAGCACTGTCGTAGAGCGCGGAATCCTTGTTCTTGCCAGCGCTGGGAGAACCCTTCATGATCTTCTGCATGCTGCTCAACTTGCTCTTGTCCAGCACACTCTTGTCCAGTACACTAAGTAGTTTCTGCTCATCATCATTTAGTTTCTTCTCGCTCTCCTCGATGCGCTTCTCGAGCTCATCCTCCTCATCGCTGAAGGTGCCATTGTGCTTGCACACCTGCTGGGCCAATTGGGTCCAGCCCACCTGGTTCTGGATATCGATCAGTGACACTTCATCCATGCTGGACAGCACAGGTGCCTTCTTCGAGATCATCTTTCGCAGCGAAACATAGCTGATAAAGTTCTGGAAATCATCATCGCAGTACAGAGGGTTGTGGGTAATGTCCAGGGAACGCAGATTCTTGAATTTCTTAATGTCGTTGGCGGAAATGTATTTAACCAGATTGCCTGAAACATTCATGCCTCGCAGCGATTCAAAGATCTTCAGATCCTTGACAGATCCATCCTTGAACGTGGACAGGGAGGTCAACTCACAATCGTTGACATCCAAGTACCGCAGGTTCTGCAGTGGCTTGAAGAGTTCCACATTCAGACTGGTGATGGGATTACCAGCCAGATTCAATTTGTACAGCTCGCTGTTCTCCTTGAAGACCAAATCATCCAGTTTCGAAATCAGATTGTTGCTCAAATCCAAATCGATGAGCTTGGTCAGGTTGGCGAAGGTATCGCGGGGCAGGTTAATGATGTTATTCCAGGCCAATTTCAGGGTGGCCAGATGGGGCATGGTCGAGAAGGTCTTGTGTCCCAGAGCGCCAACGGCACAGTTGGAAAGATCCAAATAGTAGACGGTAAAGTAGCCATTGTAGCTAATGAATCCATCTGTTGGCAGCTGAGCCAAGCGAGGATTGTCATTCAAACGGATGACATCAAGCTCAGAGTTCTTGAAGAACAACATGCTGGACACCTGATCCAGTTCGTTAACCGACAAATCAATGTGACGCAGGTTCCTTAGGGTTAGGAAGGAATCGGGTTGGATTTTGACAATACCATTGCCCTTAAGATTCAAATTGGTCAGACCAGGCATCTTGTCGAACATGCTGTGATGCACATGGACAATGGAATTAAAGCTCAAATCCAACTGCTGCAGAGCATTGATGCCAAAGTGCAAATCGCCGCTGAAGGAGTTGTACTTCAGGTGAAGAATGGACAAAGTGGTGCTGTTGAATATGCTCTTTGGCAGCTCCTTCAGATTGTTATAGGACAGATCAAGCTCTTCAATGGTATCGACAGTTTTGAAGATCTGCTCGGGAATCTTTTGCAAGTTATTCTGCGACAGATTGATGTACACAATGCTGGGTAGGCTCGAAAAGGCGTTGGGGTTCAGTTCCATGAGGTTGTTCCTCGACAAATCCAATTCCTCAATTGTGTTAGACTTGAGCAAGTACTGCAGGGAGGAAATAGCACTCAGATCATTGCCAGAAATGGTGAGCATGCGCAGCTTCTTGTTGTGGGCAAAAGTATCGGGATTGAAGACAGCCAGACCGACGTCGGTCATGTTGACAGCGTAGAGCTCGTTCAGGCCAGAGAATGCTTCCGGATGCAGGTACTGAATGGTGCAGTTAGCCATCTTGATGGACGCTACCATTTTGAGACCCAGTTCCAGGAAAAACTTGCGACCCAACAGAATGGGATATTTTGGACCCACGTTAGTAACCACCAGATCGGTAATATCCGTGCCGAATTTCTGGGTGCCAGTGTCCAACCTACAGACAAATAAAGTGGGATTAGAAATGCAATAAAACTTGTATGGGAGTGGGTACAAACCTGCTGCAGGTAGCCACCAGGTAGCTGTTGATGTTACGCGAACAAGTGCAGTATCTGGGACACGGTTTGTCTTCACTGAACTCCACCTCCTCATCCGACAACTTGTCCATCTCATCGTCGTTATCGGAACTGCAAGTAATAAATTGTGATTAATCCAAGGAGAATTCTCAACTAATTTGTTTACTTAGAAAGACACACACTAGACTATATAAGTATGTTATCTAATTGGCTGAGAATCAGTTTGCAAATGACTGACTTCAGGGCCAAGTTTTATCTAGACCTCGATAGCTAGCTAGTTACTCCTAAAGGTTGTTATCTTTCCTCTCACAAAACTTACTCGTCATCATCATCATCGTCGTCGTCATCATCATCATCGGAGCCATACTCCTCGTAGTCATTGTCAATGTCATTCTCGACATCCTTGCTGATCTTGGACTGAAATCGAGTTTAAATTATACTCTTCTTGTACACAATTTATCAGTTTAACTCACCTTTGGTTTGACGGAGGTGCTCTCCTCAATGGGATGCAATTTGGGCGTGGTTGTCTTGGTGGCCTTAGCCTTTTTGGTACGCGCCGTGGTCGTGTCCTTAGCTTCGCTATCGGAGTCGTCTTCTTCGGAACTATCATAGTTATCCACATCATAATCATAATTCTCATCGTATTCATAATCCTCGGTGCTGTTCTTGCTGCTTCCCGACTTATCCACCGTCACGCGATCAGGGAGCATTTTATTGAAATGAGGATCCTCAGCCAAGGCAACACTGTGTTTGGCTGCCTCTTTCAGGTCCTCCAGTGCTTCAGCACTGACCTTCTTGGGTTTAACGGTCTTTGTCTTGTTTGTCTTGGGCATTGGAATCTCAAGAAGTTCCTCGGAATTCAGTTCATTGCTCGTGACGTCATCTTTTAATGCTTTGGCTGCAGAAGCTGGCTGCAGTGCACTGGATTGGCTCAGATGGAGTCCAACCAGTGAAATGACCAGCAGCAACACCAGTCTTAGCTGGCGACCCATTTTTTATCGTTCGTATGCTGAAATGGAAAGAAAATAGTAGAAGTTATTGAAATAGTAGTAGGAAAAGTAGTAGAAATTTTATAAAAGGTAGTAAGAACTATTTAAATTTATAATTTAAATAAGTAGAAATGCTATATAGTAGTGGTAATATACTCCACTCCAGCAAAACATGTAAGTATTTATTCAAAAGCTACAGAAATAGTAGTAACAGTACTTTAAAATGTAGTAGATTTCAGTATTTGCACCTATGAGTCTTTAATTTGTTTACTCGAATCAAGATACATTACTTCCTAAAAATATTGTGCGACTTTCCAGTTAAGTATTCACGATACTATTCATTGCGATACCAAGAACACAATTTCAGGCATTCTGAACTTTTATCTTATCTGGGCAGTGCATACAAAAGATAAGGTTAAAAAATACGTATATATAATCAGTTATAACTAACAAGACTTGGTCATACCAGACGCACGAACGTTGAACGAATCCGGTTGCTAAATTGATACGATGATCAATTATTTTAGTTTCAGCACTTGCCTAATTTAATATAATAAATGCGAATGCATCGATTCGTATCTCCAAACAAACTGACGGATTTAGTTAGTAATACCCAACAAATATACTAATTTTTGTAAACGCGATAAGTTCACCTGTTTCTGCTAATGGGGCCAATTAGCGCCTCTCGATGCGAAAGAGTTGACATCATTGGCTTCAAATGGGAGTGCTAATCTCATTGACGCGTACCCTAAGATCCCGGTAGACCAATGGGGATTTTCGCATGATTTTACGAGTATTTTCATATGTTTGCTTATCGGCAGTTACCGTTTGTTTCCGCTTTTATTGAAAACCAAAAACATTTCGTCATTTATAGTATATTTTAAATGTGTTAGTCAGAATTTTAGGCAAAAGTTGGCAGACAATTACTTTCTTTTTAGGTATTTTATGTAGGTGCCTGGTACTTTCCAAGTGACTAATTGATAATTGACAAATGTTAATACAAGTTTAAGTAAAGCAAAGTCAATGAATTTGTTTCAAAAACACATTTAGTACCCGGTACCAAGAGTGTGATAGCTTTGTTGGTGCTAGCAGAAACAAGGCAAAACAAAATATAATTAATTTAAGGCACTGTGTCGATTAATTATGCAAATAGTCAATGAAACTAATGAAGAATTTTGTAGTTCCCCGTAATTAAATACAACAAACCAGATCGGAAGACAGTTGCATAATCAATTCATAAATCGCGCGTGTTGTTTAACAAATAGAATCGAGGTTAGTAACTACATGTACGAGTGTTTGTGTTTCCTGTTTTTTTTACCACTAATGAAGTGATACTAATTGAAAAGCGGTGTCAATTGGGCAGTATAAAGAGTCCTCAGTTTTCAAATAACTAATCAGGTCTATGCAGGGAGTACTGCACTTCAAAAGTGTTTGCTTTGTCGGGTCTCGACTCTTGGTTCGTGGGTCTCGGGTCTCCTTTGACAAAAAGGCGCCCAGCACGTACAGTGAAACCATAAACAAATGAATAAATATGCATAAATTTAAGTTGAAATGACGTACAAGCTAACGCCAATAGCAATACCAATATATATGTATGTACATATATGATAAACACACTCAAATGTGATCGTGTTTTATGCTCTCTTTGGCTGCCATTTGATGCCAAATCCCCATGGAGCTTGTCGCTTATTCTTTTGTTTTCAAAATAATACAAAACAATCAATTAAAACAGCAACAACAACAAAATCAAAAACAAAATAAATAAAAACAAAACAATTATTGAATGTGGTAAACAATGTGCTTTTAAGTGATATACTGGTATATTTAGATACAAATATATTTTAAATTTTGTAGCGTTTTTTGTCTAGCTGGAATGAAACGCAAATTGGAAATGCGCAGTTAGATTGCATTGCTATTTATCTGTAATATACATATATCCATAACGGGCGATAAATGCATATCAATATACATACATGCATACATACTACATGCATACACACACTCGCTTAATTAGAGGTAGACTGACTCTCAGATGTAGAGATACTTGTATCGTGTATCCATGAAATCGCTTTTGGTCTTTGCCACAATTTGCGTGGGTGTCAGCTCGAGTGCATGCAACGCCCGATTGGCTATGACTTTCAGTCACACACACACAAGCAAAAGCACAAACACACAACAAATGTGCAGTTAAGTCAACAGACCAGTGCTGGCTACAATTCATTACAGTAAAAGGTTAAAAAATACGCCTTAAAAAGGATGAAAAATTAATGATTATAATAAAGACTGGAAATAATTTTAATTCCTTATTTTATGAATAAATATTCACTCACAATTATAGTGTTTTATTTCTGGTAGCAATGTTTTTTGCTAACTTAATGTATTTAATTTACATTAATTTCATAGTATTGGCCATTAAACTATTTTTGTTTACGGCTAATATGTTTTTAACAGGGTTAAACCTAAAACAACGTTGGTTTAAGTGATATAAATTTATTATATTATTTTAAAAATATATTTAGTTATTGTGTTAATCAGTTTATATTTTTTAAAAGTTTAGCTACGTGATCTTAAAAGGACAGAGCTGTCTGTGAAAAGGCTAATTTGGCAACACTGCTTAAAACACAGCTAAAGATACATTTAACCGCTTCAGCTCGCTCTCTCTATCTCTCTTTCTCTCTCTCTTTCGATCTCACCTCCCTCCCTCTGCGTGCCTCTAATTCAGCTGCGCTTTGATGCCGGCTTTAAACGTGTTTAGGTTTTTAGGTCTTAGCCATCATTTCGTCGAGTCACGAACTCCAACTGCGTCGCATTGTCGCCAAAGTGAAGCCTGCTTTCAATGGACCAGAGCCGCTGTTAGTTTTGTCGATCAGAGCAAGGCGCCGTACACCTCTACTACTACTACATAATTAATTCCATTTGCTATTGGTATTGCCATTTGTATTGCCATTGCTATTGCTGTTAGCTGTTTAGCTATTGGCCAGATATTGCAGTGTCTGTGTTCAAGTTTAGAAAATAAAACCGGTACCACCGCCACTAGCCATACATGTACATGTATGCAAATCACTCAGAGTCGGAAATCATGAGTCAAGCAATTCATCATAAGTATCTCTCTGTTTTTCTCTCTTTTTATCTAGTTACACTGAAAAAAAACTAGGTGTTTGGAGCAAAAAGCGATGACAGAAGTAGAATATAGTCGTGTATTACATGATTTAAGTTTGAGTTTTGTATTTGATTCGGATAGCTCAACTCGTACTTTAGAGTAGAACT
Organism: Drosophila acutilabella; assembly: GCA_035046005.1. NCBI lineage: Eukaryota > Metazoa > Arthropoda > Insecta > Diptera > Drosophilidae > Drosophila > Drosophila acutilabella. Next base: position 3,086,055 of record JAWNOK010000024.1, on the reverse strand, counting down.
TTATTTTCTTTTTCTCAGTGTATCCACAATTAAATGTATCTACATTGCCACACGCTACATCTGCAATAACTGTCAAATGAAGTCAGCTGCTTCGGTCAATGTCTGAAGGTTTTCCTCTCACCCGATTACCCCAGTCCCAGCTCTCCACTCCCCAACTCCCCGCTTCACCATCTCCTCATTCAATTGACGTTTACTTGTTTACTTACGAGTTATATGGCTAGATGATCTGAATAAACAGTTCCAAGTGGATTTTTGTGTTTTGCATATAATGAGCTGATGCTCACAAACATTCCTAACTACCAGTTAATACCTGTTGACAGATAAACACTTTCCAGGGCCACAAGTCAACAGATCGCTAACGAGTTCGTAACTCAACGCTTTTTTCATATTCTTATTCTTAAGCCTAATAACGCGTCATAATGTAATATAGACGCAATTCAACAAAAACATTTAACTTTATGCTAATGAGTTTGGATTTGGATTTTAATTGATTTCAAATGTCGGTGGTTTTTACGTAAATTACTAAAAATAATATTCAATTTGATTCTGAAACAGCTCAAACCAGTTGAAAACAGTATTAAATAATCAATATTCGATTCCATGTGGTTTTCGTAAATAACCGAAACCGGTTGAAGAAGGACTCAAAACCGGTTACAAACACGATCTAAATGCAACGCTGAGCATTAAGTTAATAGCTTGCATACGAATTAATACGCGTATTAACAATAAATCTATAAGAATTTAGTTATTTACGATCTATAAAAGTTTTATGGAGGCACAGCCCAAGTGATTTACGACTAAAACTTGGTAAGTGGGGAAAACAAAACGAAATTACGGTTAAACATTGGAAAATGTATCGGGTGTCAACAAACCCGTAGACAAAACATCGTTTTGTTTGTGGTAGGTAGATGAATCAAATATATATACATATGTACATATGTATTTGGACGACTTTAAAATTCAGTTATTTATTTGATCAAATGATACGCGTTACAGGCGTCTGTCAGCTCAGGGTTTATCAACAGCGCGGAGTCTGATCGGGTTTGCTTTGGTTTGGTCTGATCCCATTGACCAGTAGACAGTTCCCATCTGTTGGCTCAGAAAAGGGTGCCCGTATGAGCCACGCCTCTAACGCCCCCCCATCCACAGAGACGAAGAATATGCGTTTCAAATTACAAAACAACAAAATGTCATCTGGCGTCTGCATGTGGAGCAGCAGCAGACAGCGGCAAAGAGAGAGACAGAGGCAGAGAGAGCGTCTGTAGCAGCAGCAGCGACGGCAGCAGAGGCGTCGGCAGCGACAGCGAGAGCAGCTGGTGTCTGCCCCATGAAAGTTGTCACTGTGATTTGGGTACAATCGTTTTGACAACTCAAAATTGGGTGCGCCAAACAATTTATTATAAAACGACAGTTAACTCTAAAAACCGCTAAAAGTCTAGCGGAAATTCTCCAAAGACTGGTATGTTTGGACATTGTAAGGAATTGTCCTTGAGGGTTCAGGTAGTTTAGCCTTGACTCTGGCTTAAAATTTCAAGAATATTTGGCACATGAACTCACAAGTTCAGACGAAATACCCTCACACACACACACACACATACTCACACACACCTACAGTTATGTGTGTGGGTTGCGTTTTTGAGTTGGCTTGGTAAAAATAGCCAGGTCGACGTAAGTTTTCGATTTAAAAGCGGAAGTGAAATGTGAAACGAGTCACCTTTCAGCAGGTAGACGCATTGCCCACGAACAGAATGTTTACGATATTCCTTTTCATAATTGAAATACAGCAAAAATACAGCGGAAGTGTATCCGCACTGCCAAGAGATACACATGTATCTCAGGGATGCAAGCGAGCAAAGATTCAATCGTATATACTTACAGCGTTTATCTACGCGTTTAGATATAGAGCCGGTATAGAGCCATCCGGTTTTTTATATATATGTATATATTTATATACATTTATTTACCGCACCTTGATCACGACTTAATCTCGTTTATTGACAGTTCATTAGCAGTCCCAGACAGCGTGATATATATAAGATATTTTATTTTATAATCTGTATCTGGTATTAAACCAAGACGCTCTCATTGCCACAAACAAAACACAGTTTTCAAGACTGAAAACAAATGCATTGCTCAGATCAGATATATACTAATTATATAGTAGACTGTTAGTATATAGCTAAACTACACTCCGTGCTCATCTTTCGGACACAGCTCATAATTTCTGCAACGTTAATTTTGCAGGAGCGTAAAAAAGGCAACAAACTTTATTTTTTTTGTTTTCTTCACAATGGAAAATTGCTCAAGGGGTGCACATAAAAAATGCCGACATTTGACCACACACACACACGCACACATGAGTACACACACGCACACACTCGAGGGGGGAAACTACTGAGACAACAACAAGAAAGCTGGCTTAAAAAAGAGATGGCCAGACTGGTTTTTGGCTGGAAATTGCAACTCGACCGCAAAAGCCCAAGCCGAAGCCGAAACCGAAGTCCAAATCGAAGTCTTAGCCAAGTTTTGAGCAGCTGTCGCTGTCAGAGACCCCGAAAAAAGCCACACAGCCAAGCCCAGTGTTTTTTAAGCCAAGAACTTGCCAGAACTGACAGTTGATATTGTTTGAGTTTTATTTTCCTGGTAAAAACAATTTCAATTCACTTGGCCAGCAACGAAACTACCCAAAAAAGGCATTTCAACATGTATTGTAAAAGTTTAAAGCTAAACTTTAAGTGTCCAAAGAAGCGTCTCACATTCAACTATTTACACAACGATGGAGACATTTCTGTGTTGATCATGATCATCAGCAGATGATTAGCAGTCATGTGCTGAATTTCAGAAAAATAAGCAGAAAAAAACGTGCCATAAAATGAGATTTGTGTGAAAGACTTTGCATTCGAGTTGAGTCCAGTCGAATCCAAATCCAAACAGAGATCTCAATGTGCTAAACAAAACTAATGAAGAAGATGATTTAATAATAACACAGGCTTGAACTCGGGTTGTTAATAACAACAATAAACGCATTCTGAAAACACATTTGATTGGATCTACAGAAGAGACAAGCAATCAAGTCAGAAAGAGCGTTCTAGGAAAAAAAAAACACAAATTCGAAACAAATTAAATATTGAAAATTATATATACTTAAGGTATTTTCATACCTGTACAAAATCACGTCATAAATCACGTGTCTGTGTTTATGTGTGTAAAGTGCTTACAAAATGCTGAAATATTTCTAGCATGGCGAAATAAATAAATATGCATAGGAATTTGTGTCATCAAGTAATAATATATAACACCCTTACGTGTGTGTATGTGTGTGTGTGGATCTGTAGGACAATTGTATGGACAGTTCCATTGTCTTGGCTGACGAAGTACTTTGCACTCATCTAGAGTGTATACTGTACAGTGTACACACTCCATTTGTTTATAATACCGACACTGGCAGCTGTCAACAAAAAAGAAATGTAAAGGGGTCTTAGCTTATCGTTAAATGATCCCGGGGTCTAGAACGTCTCGAAAGTCTGAAAAGTCTGAAAAGTCTGGAGAGTGTGAAACTGTATAAAGAAATAAAAAGTATTGCTAGACAATTGATGTTTGCTTGATGGTCGACGACACATGTGATTAATTGGGCTTACAGCCATGTCCAACAGCATTTCTGCTGATAAAGTGCATTTAATGCTCTTATCGGAGCTGGACAAAAACTGAAAAAAAAACAGAAAAAAACACACAAAAACAGGAGCCAACGGGTTTTCCAACTCAGGTGGTTACCCACAAAAAACAAAACTGATTTCATTTGGTTGGATAAATTATTTCGCAAGCTTAATGCACAATTTATGTTTATTGCTTTTGGAAGCGATGTAATTCCCGATCGATATATAACATATATAATGAGTTTTAACGGTTAAGGTAATGCACATATATAGTTATTAATAAACAATGAAAGGAAACAAAACGAGGCATAAATTAAGGCCTTAAACCGGATTGAGTTCCTCATTATCGTGTACTTGGAGTATCTGACATTCATGGGAGTCTTGATCCCTCCCAGAAACTATAAGCTACATTGTACTATGCATATCTTAAATGCAGTTGATTGTTTGCCCAGAAACAAGACGTTTTGCACCTACAACTGCTGAGGAGCTTACTAATTGGCAACAGTCAATAGTCAACAGGTAAATCATTCAATACCTGATCGCCCTGTCAGCACGTAGGCGTCTTACGAAAAAGATTGCAGATTTCTGATTTCAGAAAGGTATTAACCGAGTTCATGAAACTGTCAACGTGCTAATACGAGTACTCAAACATTGCACTGGCTCTCTTTGTGTACGCTATCAAACAGTTTATTCTATATATATTTGTGTATAGGTTTATATAAAATATTATTCCAATTGACTGACATTAAGTTACCTGTCAAATTGCAATCATTATCGTTGTCTCTTTGTTCGGCATTTAAATTTGTGAGCGCTTTTCCAAACAAAAAAGGCTAAAAAGAATTAAATAAAAACGATCTTAAGGTGTGTTCTGGGACCCTGCCCTTCGGTTCTGCATTTATATGGTATAGCTATATACCATACACAGCAAGAAAGAAATAGTACTTCATTTAAGCTTGGTTTTGAATAGAAACTATCTATATATTTGTTTAATTAACTGTTAAATAGAACAATATATATTTAGGATATTTATTTGAGATACAATTTTTATAGCCTGATCTTGATAGATCAATTGTTTATTAGTATCAGTCATTAAATCCAATATTTCACACTCCTCAAAGCACTCAATTCTTCCGACTTCTCTTAGTTTTATTTTCCACCCCACAGCACTGCCCTTTTTTCTCAGTGTAGCTGTATTAGCATTGGCATGCTGTGAAGTTGACGACGATCTTGGAATTAATGAAGTGCAGAAATGGTATCTTTAATGTCATTCTGTAGATGCAAGCGCAGGCGTACACCTCAGACGCAATCAGCGTCAGAGTCAAACTGAGAACCCGGCCCAAAGCTAAAAGCCAACATGGTTTGTTGGCCACGTCCACATTCCAGTTGCCTCAAGCACACTGCACGTACCCACCAAAATGGACAGATCGACAGACGCTTAACGTAGCACGTAACGTAACGTAACGGGTAGCCGCTCACCCCCTCTTCCTACTCTACCCATTTATCTGCCTTTTCCACACCTCTGACTCATTTCGAGGCCCAAAAGCAACGAAAGCTGACGCAAATCAAAATTCACTTCAATTCATTAGCTACAAAGCCATATTTCGAGCGCGGTCGATTGAATGCCGACTCTGTTATGGCCATAAGAGCATTTCAGCCAAGATCTTGCCATTGGCTTAATACGTTATTTATGATTGTGCATGTGGGGGACGCACAACGGTCTTAGGAAAATCTATTAGTTCGGGCATTTGTCATGATCTTCGCTGAGTATTTTCAATACCAACATGGAAAAACAGTTAAGAAGACCTCCCAGCAGTAAACCTCCTGAAAATAAGTAGCTAAAAAAGTGTTAAGAAGATTTAACAGTGCTGCTCTACCAAATAGGTTAACAAATAAACAAGTTTTTGGGAATTGCTCAATTACCAGAACTGAAGTTACTCGAAATTCGTTGGAAAATGTTTCTATTTCTACTTTAGAAATCTCTGTACCTATTGAAATGACGCGCATTGTAGTTAACCCATTGTTGGGCCGCTAACATATTCGATATTCAAACAATCATGTAGGTAGTTTCCGGAATTTATGGCATGGGCACCGCTGGAAATAGCCGCCACAATGCAGTATACCCAGTGAAAGTTTTCAAGTCGCCGCAATGCACTCACTAATGGGTATGTTGTGTGTTGGCAACTGCAAACACGTCATGCAATTTGAATTCTTGTTTCTCACTTGCCTTGATCACAATTGGAGCCAAGACAACGACGACGACGACTGTGTTTCAAGTGTCGATCATCTGACGGTTTGACAGAAAGCGATTAATGATATCGATCGAGTTATCGGTCGCTCTCAGAGTCAAGCTTGAGTGATTTATCCCAGGGTTAAGGTAAATGTCACAGCAATACAGCTGATGTTACAAATATATAGACCGTATTGCGGCTATTAAATGTTACGGTTCATTTAACAGACGTTAATCGAATAATCGAAAACGTATAGCTAACTACACATACATATATGTACGGTAGCTACAATTATTCAGACTCTACGACAGCCAGTCAGTTAGTCTGTCACTAGCACAAAGGGTTCTATAAACAAACAGTCTACTCCCATCGTGTAAACTTTCCAATTTATCGATAACATGACATCATTCATCGAGAAACACTTAAAAATCGCTCAGAAACGTACTTAGTTATTTAAAGAATCGCTATTTTGGCATGACAGTCATGCGTCGGTTCTCTAACTAGGCAATAAACGGCAATAAACAAATGAGTACAGTGAACGGAGTGTGTGTACAACCAACACATACCCTGTAAAATCATAAAAACTAGCACAGAGTATCGTAAAATCTCCAATAAATACATCAATGAGCTATATATAAATTAAGTATTTTTAAATCTCAGATCATTCACATTCAAACAATTCAATTGATAGAATTTTAACGACTCCTTAAGAGAACGACGTGATCTGTTTGTTAAATGTGTACATCAATTTAATGGCTACTTAAAATGTTGTCAGCATTTTGTCTAATATTTGTGCCTGTCTGTACAGCGTACTTTGTACAATGTACAGGGTATTTACTGTCTGACATTACGCATACGCCGCATGTGCCGACACTTAAGTTGCTCTTTGCTGTTTTCTGCCTTCTTTTTTTTGCTTTTTGTTTTCTGTTTTGTGAATGCGAATGCGAATGCGAAACAACTAACCGAGTTTGCCTACACACAAAGTGCGACAGTTGCTGTTGTAGTTATTGTTAGTGTAATTGTTGTTGTTGGTTATTATTGCTGGCAGCTCGTTGAACAACATTTAGTTAGTTTTTTTTATTTGTTGCCAAATGTTTGTCTGGCACTTTGACGAATTCGTTAAGCTGCTCATAAAGTTTAAGCACAGTGTTCATAATTTACCCTCCTCCCAGCACAGCACATCACATCACAGAGAAGCAACAAAAACTCAGATAAAAAGCCACTTTGGACTGTGTCTTCAACAATGTTTGCTGTTAACAACTCGCAACTCACAACTCACAACTCTTAACTCTCGTTGCTGTTGACACAAGTACACAGCATAGGCATCTAGGCAATTACCACTGTAATCGTGGACCATGAGACGACTCAAGCTCAAGTTATTAGTCAAAGAGACCCGAGCGCTTTGACCTCATTAAACTCCACACACGAAAAATGTCAGTCCAAGTAGGAGTTTTAGTTGTACATGTATTTTACTGTACTCCGCTTATGGTTGCTCTCTTATCTACGGGTCGACATGTACAGATTAGATAATGCCGTCAATACAACTGGCGACAGAGGGCTGAAGATTTTATGTGGAAAACCGATCATAAGCCTATTAACTTAATGCTTGACGGACAAAGAAAGCAGGTCGCATTTAGCGAGGACTTGCTGTTGGGACTAATTGACTTGTATGCGAATCAATTTGCATATATAAAAATACAACAAATACAACAAAAATCAACTTGTAGTTTTCATGGAATTGCAACACACCTATTTTCTGTCTGCCTAACGTAATCATGTCGCACCTCGAAACTGTCCAAACTACTTACACACACACTGGCACACACACTGACATAGATACTCGCATATACACATAAATTCATATCTTATGTCCCATTACTTTACGACTCGTGTACATTTTCTGTACGATTATGTATTGTTATATTTCACTCAGCCATGAAATTGATAAAAAATAAATTCTAACCGCGTGTTTGAAAACCAATAAATACAAATTTATATGTGCTCGATGGAAAACGAAAACAACAAACAACAAAGAATGAAGATTGTTCAAAACTTGTTTCCAATTATTTATGTACACATATTTTATGTTCGTTTTGGAATTCATTTTCGCTGCCAGGAAGAGCTATTAAAATATATATGTATGTGTTCGAAGAGTTCATGTATTTGTTTCGAAATTAAAAATATTTTGTACTCAGTTTTTTGCGAAAGTTAAGATGTTTGCATTATTTATTTACTGCACAGCTGCAGTTTGTCGCATTGTCGCTTTCGAGTGAATGTCAGCGAAATGCTAAGTCTATAATGAATCGGGTTCAGGTTGTCAGACATTACGATTTGTACTCGCCATCTCTCCGTTTGCCTTTCAAGCTGGGTTTCATACAAAAACCACACAGCCATACACACATACATAAACACGCACATATACACATGCATGAAGGTGACTTCTTTTTGAATGCATTACCGGTTTTCCTTTTCCTTCACACTGCACTCTCCACTCTCCACACTGTACTGCTTGCCTCAAACCGCAGAGCGTCGTTAAGTCCCCGCTCTTCGGTTAAGTGCCCTTCTCTCTTCTCCACAAACTATTTAAGAGTCGCCGCTTGGCCGCTTGTTTTTAAAAGGAAAGAGCAGTGGAAAGAAGAGACGCACACAGACACAGAGCCACACATATACCAGCACACACAGGTGTAATCTTATCTGCCTTTGCATACCCTGCAGCGGGTAAAACAGCTTTGACATGCAGCAGACAAAAGCTGTCCACAAAGACGCGATTTAACGCTCAAACTCAACCTTAAACCCATTAAACAAGAGTCTGTTTGCACAAAGACTGAGTTCAAGGATAAAACATACGTATATAAAACTAAATTCATTTCCTTGAGCAGAGTATGCTCAATTCGTGGTGCTTTGTGGAAATTTATCTGCTATTCGGCTTTTGTTTCTGTGAAAATAAGCGCGTTTTTCTTTAACTGTTTGTTCGGCTATATGTCCTACTGTTTGCATATTGGTCGACTCAGTTCCCGTACTCCGCACACTAACAAACACTCACACACACATACATACATATATATCCAGACGTAGTATTGCAGATCGTACTCAGACCCGAAATGCGAGTGCAGCAGTTTTTTTAATGGCATTTGGAAGGCCTCATGGTGTGCGAATGTGAGTGTCGGTGTGTGTAATGTGAGTGCTAAGATAGCTGTGAACTGTCTCTTATGGTTTTGGACTGGTCTGTATGCTGATAAAGCTGTGAAATTGCTGAAGAGAACTGGGCCAGCACTGACGCAGTACTGAAACAGCAAATGTTTTTAGATAATGCCGACTAAAGTTGAAAATTTATATGTCACCCATACAAACACACTCTCTCATGCACATACACACACAGACGCACACATATGCATTGCAGCTGCCTTAGATATGGCACAGCAAAAGGTAATGGAGCTACAGGTAGTCGACAAACAACTGAACGCATACTCACACTCGCATACACTCATGCGCACACACTGACATATGCGACAGTGGCTTGAAAAGCACGTGCGATAGAGCGAACACGCAATAGAAGCATGATCTCTGACCGTTGCTTGTTGCTGTCACTTTTGCTCATTTAGAGATTACTTGTAATAAATGACGAAATCTCATCCCTCAATTTTCGTTCAAATTCAATGTCTTGTTTGAGCCAGAAACTGCACTTGCTACCAATTCTGCATTTTAAGCGCCGCAAATGGACTGTAAATTTAAAGATACACTTACCGTGCGTTTGTAGGTAGCGTAAAATATGTTGCTCTCGAATGAAGCGAAGTAATCCAAAATTTGAAGTGATCGCTAAAATAAACACAGAACGAAAACAAACACAAACTTAAGCTGAAGGTTTTATCATGCACTGCACATTCGTATGCGCATTTATTAATTTATATTGTATAAGCAATAATTGCTCGATATTTCAAGTAAAATTTATATTTTGTCACGTTTAAAGAAACTCAGAGTTTATAGTTAAACTGATAAATTACTCAGACGCTTGCCGTTACCGAAATCTCGTGGGCGCCAAAATTAACCGCTTCTCTCGGAACGAAATCGTTATAACACCTGTTGGAGTTCAAACTCGACTGATCGCAGAAACTGTTAAACGGTAGAGCTGGAACATAAAACGATTCCAGAATCGATTCATCAAAATTTAAGCACAATCGACTGAGCTACTCAGAATCGATAAAAGTCGAATGAGTAGTATCAACAAAATTTGTGTACCACAAATAAAATTTTAATAAAATAATAGTTATTACGTTCTGTTAAAACTGCTAGCTTTCATAATTTTCATAGTTGAATAACTAATTTTATTAATAAAAAAGGTTTTTTCAAAAGGTCCTAATACTCTTATTTCAGTTCAAACTTTACATGACATGTTAACTCTTATTGCGCTGTAAACTTTGTCGATATGATACAACTTTATCGATAAATGCGTAACAGAAGGCGGTCAATTGTAATAAAACCGCTAATTGCAAAAGAAATTTAATAAATGACTATCCTGACCTTTAGAAGAATGAGTAGGATACATATAATTCATAAGTTTCTCTTTTTTTATTATTAGTTACACGTAATTGATCAGCTTTGCCGATTTGATAACAGCTGTTCGCAATGTGACCGTATATAAAATAAAATTTGTGTTTGCTAGATTGTGTTAAAAGCGACAACAAGCAAAAAAAAAAAAATAGAAAAATATTACGATTGTTTGAGTGTGGGTGTGTATGTTTTTGTTATCAAAAGGTTTGGAACAAGCAAAAATTCTAAATCTTTTGTAATTTAAAATCTTGCCCTGGGCGGGCCTGCATAATATAAGGGCTACATCAACAACCAGGGATGCAATTCGGACGCGACTAGATTATGACATTTTAGCCTGTCAAAAGTTTTTGTCGTCCGCTCGCTCCGATCTAAGCCTGTTATTGTAATTAATCAAATTTTTGTATATATCCCAAGAATGTTTTCTGCCAACACACACTCTGTGGTAAGTGCAGGCCAACTACGATCCCATTTAACAATAGACCGCCCTCACAACAACAATAACAACCACTGACTTTTGGTTTTTCATTCAATGTCATCAGCCCTACCTTTATCTGGGTAATTTTAGTCGAAAACCGCACTATTACACAGTGAAGCGTACCAAACTCCAGGGTAGCGCCAGTGTTCCACGTTTCTTTGCCGACAAATCCAAATCCTCCAGCGCAACAGCCACAGGACAAGGAAAAACACATGACCTCGTGCTTAATTTTAAAAATCTACTCATCAAAAGTGGTGCCAGCTTACACAGCCTTGTGGAGAAGGCGGCACGGTTAAATGGCATCTTGGATAAGGAGCTGGTTAACGAGACGCTGGCCAAAGTGACAACCATGCTGTCTGGAATGAATAATGTTCATGTCACACTCGAGGAACCCGCCACACAAGTTGGCCGTAACAAACTGCAAAATTACAAGTTTGAAATGGCTCTGAATGCACCGCAACTAAATAGCAAGTGAGTAAACACGCAACATGTACATAAATATATAGTCTAATTTAATATTATATTGTTTCAAAATCCAGCACATGCTTTCCAACTGTGGTGAGAGGTCTTTTGACGCCACTATATACGAACTATCAGATGTAAGTACCGCTCAATTGCCGATAAATGCTGCCAGATTTCATCACTTTATGTTCCTACACAGGAAACAGTTGCGCGAGTTCAAAACGGATCGCTCTATAGAAGCAGAACAGAAGCGTAATCCCACAATGTCTACCAGACTGAAGTCTGCGTTTCAGGGGACGCCTCAGAAACCGGACGGAGAATTCCAAATTCAGGCCGATAAGCTAAAGAAACTTATAGCCAAGTCTGGTGATCAGGGGAGCGCTCAAAATGCGGTATGCTTAAACAAATGTAAATTAGTAACTCTTATATAAATTATTAATTTTAGGAAAACATCAAAATCGCATTCGCCGAGGGCTATTTGGCAGCGTCAAATGCCGAGGATTCCCAGAAATCGGGGAAAACCATGAAATATCTTAAAGTAAGTTTTATAATTGATTTTTAGTTCTAATCTTCCCTTTGCTTGCTGCCCAAAGAGGAACCCCACCAAGTATATGGATAAGTTCTTCCTCTAGTTTATAGCCCAGAGAGGAATTTGATTTTGTTGTTCAATGTTTTGTCCTGTAGTGTAGTTTACTGTCGTGTCGCCTGTTCGCACCTTTGTGTTTTCAATAATGCTCAGTAATTGTCACGCAGATTTTCCAGACATTAATAGTTATCGTCGTCTTCATTGGAATCTTCTTGAGCTTCTTCACCTCATCGAACGGATCGGTTTTCCGGTAAGTCATCAAGCCTACTTCGACTTGATATATATCTCTGACATATCTATCATTCAGCAGCATACAGCTGGGAAATCAGGTGGAGGTGGATCCAGAGGAAATTCATGTTACATTCGATGATGTTAAAGGCTGTGATGAGGCCAAGCAGGAGCTCAAGGAGGTGGTCGAGTTCCTCAAGAATCCAGATAAGTTCTCCAATCTAGGCGGAAAGCTTCCCAAAGGTGTGCTTCTAGTTGGACCTCCTGGCACCGGAAAAACCTTGCTGGCCCGTGCTGTTGCTGGTGAAGCAAACGTTCCGTTCTTCCATGCCGCCGGTCCAGAGTTCGATGAAGTCCTGGTCGGCCAGGGCGCCAGACGTGTTCGAGATTTGTTTAGTAAGTACTAGGGTCAACTGCTAAAAGCTTGGTTTACATAAACTCAAATCTTTCTTACAGAGGCTGCTAAGGCTCGTGCTCCCTGCGTCATTTTCATTGATGAGATTGACTCGGTTGGAGCGAAACGTACAAATTCTGTTCTGCATCCATATGCGAATCAGACCATAAATCAACTGCTTTCCGAAATGGATGGATTCCATCAGAATGCTGGTGTCATTGTCCTGGGCGCCACAAATCGTCGCGATGATTTGGATCAAGCTCTGCTGCGACCAGGACGCTTTGATGTTGAGGTCATGGTCTCCACGCCGGATTTCACAGGCCGCAAGGAGATACTGTCGTTGTACTTGGAAAAGATATTGCACGATGACGTGGACATCGATATGCTGGCACGAGGCACCTCCGGATTCACCGGCGCCGACTTAGAAAACATGATTAACCAAGCTGCACTAAGGTAGGAGTGGAATTTGCTTAAGAAATCATTTAATCATTATTTAATGATTTTTAGAGCTGCCATAGATGGCGCCGAGACGGTGAACATGAAGCACTTGGAAACGGCTCGGGATAAGGTACTCATGGGTCCAGAGCGTAAGGCGCGTTTGCCCGACGAGGAGGCAAACACGATTACGGCTTATCATGAGGGAGGCCATGCGATTGTCGCCTTCTACACAAAGGAATCGCATCCGCTGCATAAGGTAACAATAATGCCGCGTGGTCCCTCTCTGGGGCACACTGCCTACATACCGGAGAAGGAGCGCTACCATGTTACGAAGGCGCAACTGCTGGCCATGATGGATACCATGATGGGTGGCCGTGCGGCTGAAGAAATTATATTTGGCACCGAAAAGATCACATCGGGGGCCAGTAGTGATCTGAAACAGGCCACATCCATAGCCACGCATATGGTCAAGGATTGGGGCATGTCGGATAAGGTCGGTCTGCGAACTATTGAAACCTCAAAGGGATTGGGAGGCGGTGAAGTCCTTGGACCCAACACAGTGGAAGCTGTCGATGCCGAAATCAAGCGCATTTTAAGCGACAGCTATGAGCGTGCGAAGGCGATCCTCAAAAAGCACACTAAGGAGCACAAAGCTCTGGCTGAGGCACTACTTAAATACGAAACTCTGGATGCTGATGATATCAAAGCAATATTGAATGACAACCAGTAGTAGTATTTTCTGTATGGATGAATGGATTGGATTTAGTTGGTCATGTACTGCATATACATTTACTATATACATACATTATCATTAAACGTATATTTTAGTTACAATATTAAAAACAAAACAACAAAAAAGAATGAAATAAGTGAACACATTGCAAATGAAAAGAGCACTACAAGATCGGGACGCAGACGGACAGTTAAGAAATAAAATGTTATACCTATATTTTTTTTGTTATGTTTTCGCTAACATTATCAGAGTAATTTTGGAATAAAATTAAAATAAAATTGATTTTAGAATGTGTAAGGACTAGACAAGGACATGAGCTGTTTTTATTCACAAATATTTGTTGATGTCATGCCAGCTAACATTATGAATAACATAAAAATACCATCGACTGAGCTTGTCAAACAAATTTCTAATAAGAGCTCTGTTAACATGGAGAAACTCTGTTAACGCTAAAGATTTGGTATATTTTCACTTAACAGTCATTGACGCATTACTGAGCTTGCGTGTTGCGGTCACACTGATAGTTAATTGATTGAACAAAGTTACAGGTCAGCTTTTCGGCTAGGAAAATTTACAAAATAATCAGTTGCAATGAGTGAATATGAGTTTAACGAGACCGCATACACCAAAATAATCTTTCATGCGGCCAAATATCCACACCAAGCAGTCAACGGCTTGCTGCTGGCCGAGAAGAAACCCAAAGGTTCTATAGTCCAAATCGTCGATGCAATTCCCCTTTTCCATCAGTGCCTTCATGTCACGCCGATGGCAGAGGTTGCCTTAATGCAGGTATGTTTTTAGGCCGGATGAGCTTAATTGTATGGCAATTGTGTCACTTGTGGGCATTTTCAGATTGACTCGTTCGCCGACAGCGCGGGGTTGGTAATTGCCGGGTACTATGCTGCGCCGGAGAACTTCTACGACAACCAGATTGAAAAGGCGCCAGCTGCGAAAATTGCTGACAAGATACAGGAGAACTTCAAGAATGCCTGCTTTGCGATAGTCGACAATAAGCTGGTGACACTGGAGCACAATAAGTCGGCACTGCAGGTGTATGGATATTTAAATGACTCTAGTCGCTGGACAAAGGCCAAACATTGGTTAACCCAGTCGTCTCAAACACTGGAGGGTGTTTCACTGTTGCTTAAACGTGGTGCGATGCGGGATATCGTTGATTTCGACAATCATCTTGATAATCCAGAGAACGATTGGACCAATCAGTGTTTGAATCTTTCGCTGAAGGATTTACAAAAACTCTACTAATACCAAAATGTGCCACGTTCGAGGTGTTCCCCATTGAATAAGTGTGTTAAAAAAACAGATAAACAAAAGAAATATATATAAATAACTAGCAAATTGTTGTAATCTGCATTTTAGAAATTGGAAGTCGGAAAATTCAACCTTGCAATTTAGCAATTTAATTTATTGTTTGTAATTACAATTGGATTTCAGTAATCTTTAGAATAATGCATATAAGTTAAATAACATTCAACTAATTAATAAATAATCAATTCATTCGTATTTGGTATTGAATTTAAAGTACAAGTCCGAATTTCTACTCGATCTGTTCTGTCCGTCGTTTAATCCGTATTCATGTCCGATCTTGTCAAAAATTTATTTAAAGTGCGCCTCATTTGTTAACCTAAAATTTATGTTTACAATTACCATTAATAAATACAAATACAAATGAATAATAATAATATGCATAGAATTTTGCTTTTCGACTGTCCTATAAATTTAAATATTTTACAACAATATTTTAATATCGCGATTGCTGATTATACATAAGTACGTAATACGTATGTGGATATATCGGAGATCGAAGATCGAAAGTATCGCAAAAACATTTCATTAATATGTAGATGTAATTCAATATATATATATATATATTATATTATATAATAATAATACGCGTATTTGAGTTTAAACACCGAACGAACCTTTATATTATAATACACGAGAAACGCGGAGTGGGAAAACTGGGAGCGGGAACTGGAACCGGAACCGGAACTGGTATGAATTTCTTATTTGATCTTAATTTGTTGCTCTTTATATATATATATCGTTTATATGTATAATGTCAATTATAATTATTGTTGCTTGTTTTGCTTGTTTTGTTGAACGATAACTGTTGTTTTGGTATCCTGTGTACAAGTATAGTATGTGTTTTATAATGCGTCTATATAGTAGTTCGATTGGATGTGGAGGACAGGATATATGTATATAGTGTGTAGATCTGTGGTACATGGAGTTCTACGGGGTATCGCCTTACTTTCTTTTTGATTATATCCTAGCTATACAAGCACCCGCTCACACACACACACGCACGCACACACATACACACACGCTCTCACAATATATAGCATACATAAGGGGTTGACGTGTATGTGCGCACGTCTGTGCTTGAACACGCAAGCATTGGCATGCACAGACATGCCAAATTCAATTCAATATCTATTCGCACCATGTAGTATATAAGAAGTAGTTGTTGTTGTTGTTGTTGTTGTGTTCTGTGTGTCAATTCATCCATCAGCGCATGCTATGTTAGTTGATCTATAAGAATTGAAAATATATAGTTAGATTTAAGATATATCTTAGTTTAAAGAAAGACATATGTGTGTGCGTAATTCTTGTTTTAGTTTTTGTTGAGGCGTTGAAATGATCTGAATGTGAAAACTGTCGCTTAAATCGGGAGTAGACTGTGGACTGGTTCTTGTGTTAGTGTTGTGTTAGTGTGTGTCTGGGTGTGTGTGTATGTGTGTTTGTCTACATAAAGGTTTGCCCACAGCAGCAACGATATTTACCATTCCCGAGGACAGAGAGTTGATGGCATCTTCCACCGTCGGCTTGTGTCGATCGATTTTAGATGAGTTTATGGGCGAGAAGTTGTCTACGATTGTAAGCGTGAATGAATATACAACATACAATTTTGATAACGAACATAACATACACTGACAAAAAGAAAACAGGCATTTAAAACTTAATTCTTAAATTAGGATCACTACTTAGCAAATTTCATTGGAGTTGCCAATCGGAAAAAATTTTAAATTCTTATTTATTTAAGCGAAAATCTATACAGCTCTTTTAAGGAATTCCTTAAAAGTTCTAGCGCTCTATAGGTATCTTGAAAGTCTATATTATAAAGATTGTGGCATTCTTAGACTCCGTACTCAAAAAGAGTTGGAGGAACAATTAAGTTTGACAGAACGAAATGTGCCTAACAGGTGGAAGGTTGAGTTTCCGACCTCAATGTGTATAAATTCTTGATCAGCATCAACAGCGGTATTGCGATATCCGTCCTTTCGTAAGAACACCTCAACCTTCGAGACTTTATGAGCTAAACCAGATAGATCAAGTTTATTTCAAATTGCTGCCACGCTTCAAGTTTGATCTGGATCGGACAACTATATCCTACAGCTCCCATAGGACAAATCAGTTAAAAATGGGAAATTTGTATAATGACATATAATCATAGTTTTAACTACCTCACCAAATTTAGTCCGAATCGGACAGCTAAAGGCTATAGCTAGGACAACTCTCTATAGGACAACTCGGTCAAAAATTGCATATTTGTACGGCGTCTTTTAGAGTATGCTCGCTCGGCTGTAGCCTTTCTCATTTGATTATTAAAATTTTTAGACACCTTACAGAGTCTATAAATTTCAACTCCTTTTTCTTAAAGATATTCGCTTTTGTGAATAAGAATTTCGACTTATTTAAACCGATCTTTTAATAAATTAATTTTTCTGAACAATTCTTTAGGTATCAAATAAGTTAGCTAGTCCCAAAACTAAAAATTTTAAGCCTCTTTTTCCATCAGTGTAACAACAATTAAACGAAAGGAAAATAAAAGAAAAGCGATAGCAAAGAATAAGTTTAACTGAGATTAGTGCCAATTACCGAGATCACCACTCGAACTGGAGTCCGTAAAACTGGGCGTGCCCTCTGTCCAAGTGGGTGTGGAGCCCTCACCTGATGCCGGTGGCGTCCAGGCGAGACCACCGCGTGATCCATAGTGGCTGCTCGAGGAGGTGTCCACCGCCAGGAACGTGTCCAAATGCACCTCGGAAACGCTGCAGCGACACAGGGGATTAAGAGGATATCAAAGGGAGCACTCCCATAAGGACTTACCTGACGATATCCTCCTTGTAGGAGCCTCGATAGGCGGGACCAATGTTCATCTTGCGATCCAAATACTGCGCTTGTGGTTGGTTGTAGTGATGCTGCTGCTGCTGCTGATGGTGATGATGATGATGATGAGGCTGTGACCTTCGACCCATCGAGGATGTGCTGTTCTTGTTCGAGCTGTCCTCGGAGATGTCGTCAAAGGCGGGGGGAGGTGTTGAACTGCATGATGGAGTTGTGCCTAGCAATACATGAGAATACACACGGGATTACAATGAGTGGCAAGTACAGAGCTAAAGGGAGTTGGGTAAGGGATTAGAAGGATCAATGGTGCACTAAGTCTAGACACAACTGTTGCGTCTCAAGTCACAGGAGGCTCCATTGGACAGCGTGTCCGTGCTCTCGGGTATGGTAGAAGGCGCCGCCTTCGGAGCCCTTCTCTTGCCCCTTCTCGGGCGCATTGGCTTCAGCTGCTCCTCAACCTGCCGAACCGAAACCGAGACACACTCCGGCTCCTCCGACACCAGCAATGTGGGAGGAGCTCTCCTGCGCTCGTAGGGCGACTCTAGCTCCCGTTTTACCTCAAGGAAGGCGCTCACCGACTGCAGCAGATTGTCCTCCGGGGCATCACAGCCGTCGTCCCCTAAAAGCAAATCCGCACAGTGCAGATAACGCTGACGCTGCTGATGCCGCTGCAGCTGCTGCTTGGGCGGCACACGACGCGGCGAGAACTGAGTACTCCCACTGACCGTAGTGCGCGCAGTGGCAAAACTCTCGGCTCGTATCGGCGGAAAGCTGCAGACTATGGAACCGAGTGAGGAGCGGAAGCTGCCCTGATGCTGAAAGATGTCCACGTGACTGCGCAGTCGCGGCTGCTGCCTACGGTAGCTGCTCTCGGAGCGTGCCGTGGAGTACGCCGACTGCAGTGACTCCCGTCGACGTCGCATGGAGCCACTGAGTGGTGGCGCCAACGAGGCACGTACTGGTGATGCTGCTGGCGGACTGTCTACGCCCACAAACAGATCGTGCAGCTCCAGCCAGTCCTGCACGTTGCTGGGCGAGCGACGCTCCCCAAAACGGGGCACCGACTCAAGGGGCAGTTGGAGTGTGTCGGGATTTATGCTAGGGTTGAAAGCTGGCGTTGCTGTACCTGGCGTTGTCGAGTGTGCTCGACTGTCCTGCGTGTCCTTGCGCCTGGGTGATCCCCGGGGCGGCACGGGGGGCGGTACCCGCGCCTTCAGCCCACTGGCCGCCGGTGCTGCTGCCGTTGTCGAGATGGACGCTCGCTGTCTCACAGGGGGTGGCACATTGCTCTGGCTAGCGGAGCGCCCACTTTCCCGATCACGCTCACGATCCCGTTCTCGATCCCTGTCCCTGTCCCGTTCTCGATCTCGATCTCTGTCCCGCTCTCTTTCCGAGTTGTTTGATGCTGTCGTGAGCTCCGAGGCCGAGGACTTTGCTTGCTGATGGATTTTCCCGCTGCTGTGCGAGTGCGACGCTGCAAACGGAAAGAAGGTGGTGATAATGAGGTTTTTCCAGATCAAGTTGGATAAACTTACGTCTTATGGCCTCGTTCTCGCTGTCTATGGAGCGCTGAATGGCCTTGGAAAGGCTTTTTCTCTTCGAGGGCGAATGTTTCAGCGCTGTAAAAGGTAGCAATACATGTAGTAAAGGTCTCGAACCTACCGGAATCAAGTCCGGCATGAAATCAAGTGCTCAAGGATTAAAAGCAATCAAAGCGATTAAGCCCGGGAACGTGAGGAATCAAATATAAGTAAGTATAGAAAGAGGTGAGTAAACTAACGTGAGATCGAGAGACATGCTTTGCATCCGTTTCGAGTAACCAAAAAGAAGTTTAAACACAAGTGCACAAATCAATAAAATTATACACAAAATAGGTCAAAAATAAGTTTAAAATTAATCAGTTAATAATATATAAGTATATAAAATTTGGCGTTCATTGGGTGTTACTTTTGTTGTTGTTGCTTTACCTATATAACTGGTTACCAAGGTACGAAATTTTCTGTGATTTCCTTTGATCTCTGGGAGATCCACTGTGCGCATTAAAGTAATCAATCAATTAAGTAGATAGAAAGCAGATATTTGGTTTGTTTCGATATAATAAAAAAAAAACACAAACAAATTGAAGTTTTTAAAAGTTTTTGGATTAAAGACTAGCTGACTACCGATAGATGGCGCTGTATTGGGTCAAGTGTACTATATTGCATTTTTGCGAATAGAAAATAAATATACAAAAACTAGCGGCAATTACAATGTGTGTTAATGTGTATGTGTGTGTATGTGTATGTACGTGTGTGTCTGTGTTTTTTACTTGGAATTTAGTCAAATTGCACAAAAATGCTTTATAGTACGTGTACTTAGCCCAATTGCGACAGTCAGCTGACTTACGCGATGGAATCTTGCGGAATACGGTTTTAGCCATAAAGTTTTGAAATCTTTGAGCATAGAACGAGGGCCGACACACCGAAACGGTCTCCTATATAGTAGTAGTAGTAGACATTTAAGACAATCTTATGCATTATATAGAAATTGTAGTTAGTTGACCTTACCCCATCGTGTATGATGCTTTTGAATGTGTGCTCCAGTTTCTTCTTGAGCCTGTAGGACTGCAGTATATCAATGATGCCGATGTAGAGCAGCAAACGTTCGCCCTTCTCACTGCGAGCGGGTATACCACCGGGTCTAAGGGGTAGAAAGGGAAAACATTTGATTTGCCGTACTCTACACGGTTTGATTAGGGCTTACGGCACATCCTCCTCGTCATCGATGGGTTCGCTCTCCGCCTGAATGCTCTCCATGGCCGTGGAGTGGGCCACCAGACGCTGTCGATTCACCGATCTGTAAGCCACACTATATTAGCATTTAATTAGGTTACTCCTTAATCCTTCCGTGACTACTCACTTGTTTCTGCTTATGCCTGTGGCTATGTCCCTGGCCTCTGCCTCGGCGCCGTCCAGCGGTTCATCCACATCGGAGTCCTCGGCTAGCGGTGCCTTAAGTGGTTTGCGCTGCTCGCTCTGCTTCTCCTTGAGAGCCACGTCCAGATTGTGCACACCCAGCAGCAGCGAGTAGTCCATGATCTTGAAGGACTCCAGCACAGTGCAGTCCCGTTGTATGGTCTTGATCAGCGCCGAATAGGTTTCCGCCTCCAGAAAGATGCCATTCGGATGTTGTTCCATGAAATCCAAGTCCTTATACGTAGGAGATTTCTTGGCTCGCTCCGCCTTTGAGGCCTTTCGCTTGAAGGTGGAACCCTTGAGGTCGTACTTGAGGTGCATGCGCACCGACGATGGCAACAGATTGTTCATGACCACGAGGCGAATGTTTTTGGCATTGCTCGTCTGCAGGCAGTAGAGGCCAAAGAATTTTGGCAATAACGTGCGCGGATTTTGATTGAGATTCATGTAATAGCTGTGAAGAACGAACTAATTAGCGTGTGTTTACTGTAGTGAGTTAAGCACTTACCCAGGCAGTAGTTTTTGCAGAAATTCTCCCTCCTTGTGCTGCACTGTTTTGATAATAAACTCATCGTCGTCCGTTAAATAGAATATTGAGCCGGAAGCACCTGGATTCGATAATTCTCGCAACGGCGAAGTACACATAGACATCTGAAAAACCCAATATATATAGTTATATATAGGTAGAGTAATACTTTCTTACAGACCATAAAATCATCGGGCTGTATGCCAAACAAATCACGAAAGTAACGAAATGCGATGGGTGCATAGATCTTATATCGGAATTCACTATAATGGTGGGCAGGTGTAAGGCTAGAACCCTCTGGCGGAAACGTAATGCTCTCAATTTCCCAGAAGTCCATCATAAGTAGATCACGTTTGGGCTTCGAAGCCAGGCTGCCGACCTGTCAATCAAACATGTATCACTATGTAGATCTATAGGTAGGGTTAGTTTACCGTATGCTGTATGCCCAGCTGTATCGAGCCCATAATTTGCGATGTCTGTATCTTTTTGTAGGTTATCTCGCCGCCTTCGCCGACCCGACGATGTCCGAGTTTTCGCTCCTTGTCCGTCTTGTTGGCCGAGCGCAACGGACGATTGCCCAGCTGAATCAAAGTACACAAAGTGTTTGAATTTATGGCTATACTATATAGGTTTCTGGCTATAATTGGGGTACTTACGTCGGGCGATGAGTTACCCACATGGTCGGTGGAGGCTATAAGTAAGTTAAGAGTATATTAGCTGTATTATTAGTTAACTATTTGGTGTGCTCATGTATAATTTAGAGTAAGTGCGGCACATGAATAGCCAATGAGCCATGTGGGAAACACTTCAACTTGAGCTTGAACTTGCTTTCGGCCACACAAACAGGAACCAACACGCACAAACAGGCCTACACACATGTTTTGACACGCACAAACACGCTCGGGCATTCCATAAATAGTTGACAGGTTGTTGGCCATATTTAAAAATTACTTTACGAGTCTCATTCGCTCATATGATATAGATATTTATAAATAACAAGTGCAAAACGAGTTGAGTATTGTCTCAGTTGTCCATCAGTCAGTTAGTGCCTCCTGTCCTGTCCCTCTCTTCCTCTGTCCTTCTGTCCGTCTGTCACTCTGTCAGTTAATGCCTCACAAAAAGGGGGTGGCATTCGGCCCGTGAGACACATGCGCCACGGCCACTTCCATTTGCCATTCATTGATTTTTTTTAGACTTTGGTTTTTTATGCGTGTGTCTGTGTGTGTGTGTGTGGTTTTTTGGAAAAGTTGACCACGGAAATGGTTTAAATTTTATTGTTTTGTTTACCATTGTTGTCCGCCAGCTTCGCTTGGGATGTCGAGGAGCTGTCCATGTCAATGGTGTCGTCTCCGGAGGCCATGTTGACGCTGCTCCTTCACCTCCGCCTACTACTCCTGCTGCTTGCTAATTGTCGCCCACGTTTCGCACCCAATCTGTACCTTTATTTATACTAGGACATGCTTATACTTCTTTTTTCTATTATTTTAAATTTTTGATAACTTTGAGTTCTTTCAATTATTCAATCAATGGGCCAAGGGAGCAGAAACCTTGGCACTTTGTCGCTCGTCTCTCGATTTTCGTTGCTCGTTTCTCTTCTCTTCTGTTCCGTTCTGTTCTGTTCTGTCCTATGGCGTCAACTTTTTGCTGTCTACATAAGTTCGCAACGGTGTTGATTTCTTCTCTGCTGTCTATGCTGCCTCTGCTGCTGCTGTTTTCTCTGCTGCTGCTTTCTCTGCTGCCTGTTCTGTCATTTTCACTGCATACTCATAGGCTCACTGGAAGGCGCACTGGAAATCGTGTGCTGCGCATGCATGCCAGGGCTGCACACGCACTAAAATTAAAGCACATTCGCAGAGTTGCCTTTGAGGGCGCCACATAATCGAATTGAAAAAAACTAAATTTAAAAACGATTTTATGTGGCGTAGTTGAACACAAAAAATTTAAAAAATTAAAAAATTTGAATTAATTAAATTCTAAAATAGAAACGCCAATTTTAATATTAGATTTTCGACACACTTGTTTTAAACTGAATTATAAGCAATATATTTGCACTAAGATAAAAGTGAGGACGTTTAAAGTCGCTTCTTTAAACTCTGTCTGTAGTTCATGGGACAAAATAATTATTTGTACTTACAAAATTAGCTGGCAATTGCTTAAAACACTTCCACTACGAACTAGACTAGCAAAAGTCGGAACCAAATTAATCGTTAATGAACTTATTAGTCCACTTTTACTTAAGCAAGCACTTTAAAAATAGCCCAAATGACATTTCACTTCACTCTAATCAAGAAATCACTCATTAAAACATGTTAACGGTTCCTTAAATAGGCGTATGCTTAATGAATAGGAAAGGGGAGTATAAAGTGAGCCCATAATTAGTACACCCCAAATCGAAGTAAATGTAAATCAGTCATTTGTTTAATGCACTTTTAATGTTTTCGTTTTTTATTAGCGTTTCTGTACTCAATTATACCTATACATCATATATAACTATTTTTATATATATATATATATATATTTATGTGGTAAATATATATGAATACAATAATTTGTTTTAGTTTTCTTGTCTGTTTTCTGCATTTGTTTAATAATGTTTGTGTGTGTTCATTTATTTTTTGGGTGTTAGTGTGTGTGTGTGTATCTGTTTCTGACTGTGTGTAGTTTTTTCTCTTACATTTACATGCATTTACAAAATAAGCGCTTTTTTTAAAAATACCGCAAAAAATTACGTTTATCGTTTTGTTTAAAATTCTATTTAAAAATGAGAAAATAATGAATTGTAAACATTCTATATACGAAACATAAAAACAAATACATACATAGCCTACTAAAAACACTACCAAACTAACTGCTTAAAGCTAAAGATGCGATCGACATAACTACGGCGACTGTTGTCCATTTGCGTTGTATATTTGTTGCTTTATCTGTAGGATAAACAGAAGATAGAGGAAATGGGGTAAGGGTAGGTTAGTATGGGATAAGTCCCCGGTAGAAAGTGGTAGTGCTTACCTCTACTTACCATAGAAAATAGTCTCCCTGCGTTTGGTATAGTTTGTGCCGAGCAGGAAAAACGCACAAGTTATCGGTGTGGGCGATTCGAGTTGATCTCTAGGAATGCGTGTTCGCACTGTCATGCTGTACAGTCCACTTGGATTCTGATCCAGCTGCGTCAGCACCGAGTCCAGTATGTGTGTATCAAAGCTGTTAGAAACCAATTTTACAGTCAAATTTCAAATCATTTTCTAATCCATATTCATATGTGCATCACACTTACATGACAGATAGCACGGGTTGAGGGAACACATTCTGTACGGCACACATGATGTCCACATCGGTCTGTTCGCCGCCCATTCTGGCCTCCAGCATGAAATCCGACTCAGGAACTGCTCCGATGTGGGGCGAAAGGGTGGAAGGCAGGGCAATAAATCCGTGAGAATTAATCAAGTGTCAAACTAAACAAAAAATCAAAGCAAAACAAAACAAAACTTTCGAAAGGAACACAAAAAAAACACCAAAAAAAAACAAATAAATAAAAAAATAACAAAAACAAAAGGCGACTGCTGATTTGGTCGCTTGAAACCGCAGCGAGTGCCACATGACACGCATGCAAATATGAGTCGCACGTGCCACAAACGCACACACACACACACAGTCATACACACCCCTTACACACACCCTCGCTTTGACACACACCCCGCCTCCTACACATATGGCAACACACCCACCCAACACCTATGCAAAAAACTTCACGCCAGAAACAGGTGAGGGCAAGTTAACTAAGCTCTAACCGACTGTTTAGATACCCTGCACGCATCTGTATTACAAAAATTGGTAAGCCATAGTTAAAAAACCAACAAAAACTTTAGAAACAATAATTTCCTGTGCTCACTGATCAGCGTACACACTAAACAGAAAGAGCTACGAAGCTGAAATTTATGCACAACATACAAGTTTTGAGGTTTACAAGCAGAAATGAAGAGTTTGTTAACACTATTCAAACAAAAGGCTACTAAAAATCATAAAACTTAAAAAAAACAATGGGTATTTGCATGTAAATTTGCTCGTAGTGAGTGGGAGACACACACATACCGATTATTTGTAAGCGGGCACTTCGCTTATCCGTGGACTCAAAGGTTTGCACGGCACAGGTGTATTCCCCCGTCATGTTCCAGTCGGGATTCTTTATCGATATAACACCGGGACTGCCCTCCATGCTGAATATTTTGGTGTCTATCTTTGACTTCATGAAGCCCTACAACGTTAATGACAACAACAACAAAGGAGAGGTGGAAGAAGTGGAAAAGAAGAAGAAGAAGAAAGCGAATTTTATGTTAATTAATTTTTTCTTTCATTTTGGATTTTCCCTTTTTTGCCATGCATAGGGTCCAAATGGGGTGACAAATGGCCATAACGATGACTCACCATGGCGAAACCCTTCACGGAGGGTATCCACTGATAGATGGAGTGATTATTGAACAGCCACTTGAGCACAAAGCCCTTCTCCGTCGGCCCCATTGCGTACTCGCAGTCCAGCACCAAAGGATCGGGCTCATTATCACGTTCGAGTGTGTAGGTGTGTGGCACACGAAGATTCGTAATGTGCACCGTCTGGGTCACTATAGCAAACAAGAACCAAGAAATCCTTTTAGTAACTCTATAATCTAGTGAGTGATATAGAAAAGGGGTCTCTAATTACCCGTGAGTAGTGTAAGACCGGCCAGCAGCGTTGTGCACAAGATGCTCCAGCTCCAGCTCGCCATGTGGGCGTCGTAGTCGTCGACCTGGTGGTGGTCGTCCTGCTTCCGTTTGTCGTTTTGCTGCCGTACTTAGCGTTCTGCTCCAGTCAATCGTATCCCTGGACGTGTCTATATCTTTTATGTTGTCTAAATCGTTGTAGTAAATTTGAATTCCTTCCTCAGGCTCAGGATAAGTTTAGGGCCAAGACTAAGGCTGTCCTACGCCCCCTTTGGCCACTGGGCATCGCTTTGGTCACTAGCTGTAACGCGCTGCTCATTACCATAAACATAACATCACATTAAACGGACCTGGCAACTGGTCACACTATGCAGCAGGAAGAGAGGGGGATTGGGGGGGATGGAACGCCGTCTTTTCCTTGCTGCCTTAACGGGGTGAACAGGGTGCTCTCAACTTTTACACTACGATGAGCTCAGCATTTCGTTGAATTAAAACAAAATTTCACAACTTTAGACACTGGAGCACATTTTGTAATGAATTTTCGTTTAAATTTTCATGAAAAACTCCATGAATTCAATTGGAATTGAAAGTTTGCACATATACAACGCGCTGTTGGTGAAAAATCGACTTTTTTACTGTGTGTCGCGGTATCTGTGTGTGTTTATATGTAACTGTGTGTGTATGTGTGTGTGTGTGGGGAATTATGCCAAATGGAGTTTGAAGTTTGCAGCTCCGTTTGCCGCTGTCGCCTATCGCTGACGCTGCCTCTGACTCCGAATCCGACTCTGTTTCTGACTCTGACTATGGGATACCAATAGTGTTGGTATCTTCTATTTAACTGTTGTCCTTTTTCCAGCCTAGCTTTTAATGTTTTAACACTGGAATACTACGCTGCAAAGACTACACACAGCCGAGAGTCGCCAGCCGAGAGAGCTTTTTTCGTTTACCTCTTTTTTGTAAGTGTTGAGTGCTCTCAGCGCTCAACGCTTTGGTGGTAAGCTCTCGCGAGCTTTTCTCTCTGGCGCATACACATCGTGTCGTCCTTTTTTATCCTGCACTAAACGAGGGCAAACAGCTGTGTACGCGTGCGAGCAAGAGAGCGCATGCGTCGCTTTTGACATTTCTTCTTTGTGAGTGGTTCGCTTGCTGTAACGGTGGTTTGCCAGGGTTGCACTGAACTTGTTGCAAGTGCCAGAGTTGAACGCTGATTTTATTGTTCACTGAGCATTCGACAATTGGCGCCCAATTCAACAGCTACTGCCGTTTGAAAGAAGAATTTAAAAGGCGGTTTCTTATAAATACAGTTTTGTAATGGTAAGAACAATACAAATAAAGGAACAAAAGTCAAAGAAATGTTATAAAATCACAATTGTAGCATACAAAATATTTATACTATATTTATTATTCCATTAATTAAAAATTATGACTTCAATACTGTCCTTTGGAATTTTGAAGCTAAAAACATATACTATTTTTTACATACAAAACTATAAGCATTCCATTCAACTTCCCCATTAATCCCATTGAATACTCAAAATTTTGTTCGTTTTCTAATTATAGTGTTTATTAAATTTTCAATAACATCAGCAAATGTCTTAAGAACTAAACTATATTTAATAGTGTTTTATGTGCTGCATTGCCCCATACATCAATAACTACAGACACACACAGAGACAGACGTTCGATATACATACACATACTATATAGAATTTGGCATTAAAAGTACGCTATAAATATTTAATTGTTTGTTTTTTCTTCATATATACGATGTTACACTCAGGTTTATTTAGTAAGTAGTATGTATATACTTTCGTCACTAGCGTGATATATTTTTATACATTTCAAGTGGAGAGAGCGTAATTTAATTTTGGTCGCATTAAAACTTTTTCGTGTTGGCATTTAAAGTACGAGTATGCATCCCTGGGATAATCACTACATGCTGTGGAAGGAGGAGGATGCACTTCGTCGAGTTACAGTTAAAATGGGAGTGTGTGTGTGTGTGTGTGTTGGTGTGTGCTTAGATTACTGGAATATACACAAGCAAATGACTACGACTATAACTAAGCCTATGACTAATTAAGTACTCCTGCTTAATGCTAATCCTAGTCACTAGTCGCACCATCGCTGTGCCCATGTCCGATCAGCGTCTCGATGCGAAAGTCCTTGGCATTCGTCTGTCGTACACATCTAAGAGCCGCAGGATCACTTGCCATATGTAGCAGGTTCGTTCGGGTCAGTGACCGCGAGTGAGCGTGGGCGTGGGAGTTGGAGTGGGCGTGCGCCTGTACAGGTGTCTTGGGACTGACGTTAGACGCCTCGGTTGAATCGAAGAGCAGCACGTAGGGAGAGCTGCGCTCCGGCTCGTTATCCGCGTGATCACGCGTGGCAGTTTCTGGGGCGGCATCCAAGCGATTGGGATTCGTGCAGACCGAGTCCACGGAATCCGATATGTGTGAGTCCTGTTCGTGCTCATTGGCGCTTTCCACATCAATCTTATCGCAGGATGCATCATCTGCATCCGCATCGGCATCTGCATCCACATCCGCATCCACATCATCGTTGTACACATTGAGATCCGCGTAGTGTCCACGATCCGTATAATCCGCTGTGCCCAAACCGGCAGCAGCAGCGGTCACATCGAAGACATAGGGATTTTTGTACTTGCTGGCTCTGCTCACATCGCTGCTGCCCGCTCCCGCACCTGCAGCACCATGAGGCAGTGCATCCACTGGCAGCGACTCCGTACGGCGATTGATAAACGACAGACGATCAAACTTTTCACTGTTGTTCTGGTAGAACGAAGCCTCCGCATTGGCAAAGAAGTTGAATTTCTTGTCCACCCGCAGCGCCTGATCGAAGACCTCGCTGGGCGTGTGCATCACATCAAAGTCCCGATTCCCATTGAAGTTGGGCACATTGAAGTGCACCGGCACCAGTGGCACCGGTTTTCGTACCCAAAATGGCGAAAGTGTGCCAAAAACCGCCGGAAATGAGAAACGTTGCATTGCCGGCGCTCGCTTGTAGCGTTTCCGGCGTCGCAGGAAGCTGCCATTGTCAAACATGTCCTCGGCTAGAGGATCCAGGGTCCAGAAGTTACCTTTGCCCGGATTACCTGGCTCGCGTGGAACTTTAATAAAACAATCGTTCAGGCTGAGGTTGTGGCGTATGGAGTTCTGCCATGCAGGAAACTTGTCTTTGTAGTACGGGAAACTGCAGGAAAATAAGGAAAATTTGACGTTATTATTAAAGCACTTGAAGATTTATGGTGTATAACATAGTTGGGAGTTTTTATATATCGTTTATTACACGCATAACTAAGTGAACACTTTATTTTAGTGAATGTGATTACTGTCTTTACTATTTTTTCAAACAAAACTTGTATTTCTGTTCATTACTGCACAATTTTATAACAAATAAACTATCATATGTTTATAATTATTGAATAGTTCAATAAAGGGAACATATCGTATTTTCCAAAAGGAAAAACAAACTAATAGAAAATATATCGCTAATTTTGGCAAAATAAGACTTAAGAATAAATATATTTAAATCTTGATAACATGTTAAGTATTTTATACGTTTTGTACATTTACAGAAGACACATTTTTGACACGATTTTTCAAACACAATTTTGAAAGATTTCACATGAATAATTTCGGTATTTTATGTTAGATAATCTTATAAGTGGGAATACGAAAATATAATCCAAGTCTTTACTAAATTATCAATCCATATTGATTAAAGAAGTGTAGTAGCAGGGATTTAAATGAAACAAGTATGGAATACTTGGATATAAAACTTGTTCTTCTTCTTTGTTAACTAAAATATTTCCAGTATAAATTTTTACAGATGAATGTTAATTTCTTAATTTAAGAAATTCTTCTCAGTTTGAACTCAATATATCATTATATTTTGCAATTTTCATCAATGTACGATATTTTTTTTGACACTGTATTTTCAGCGGGTTCCCGACTTTTCGTAACTCACCGGGACATAATAAAGTCACATATTCCGCTGAGTGTGAGTTTCTTGTGCGGCGACTGGAGTATGGCCATGGTTATGAGTGCTATGTAGGAATACGGTGGCTTGACCAAAGGTCCACCGGCGGTACCGTTGCCATTGTTAGAGCTGCTACCGTTGTCCGTACCGCTGCCGCCGGCGGCCGACGGCTCAAAGTCACTATCGTCACAGATCATGGACATTTCATCGGCAACGGCGGCAGCGGCAGCGACGGCAGCAGCTCGGGCGGATGACACGCCACCGCGTTGGCTCTTGTGCAGCGGCGGAGACTGGGAATCGCTGTCGTGGAGAGCGTGAACAGGATCCGTGGTAGTATGCATGTTTTGGCTATAACTTGATAGTGCTCAAAGGCTGAGATCTTGAATTGTCTTTATATTTTGAGTAGCGTTTAAAGCTTAACTTATTAACAGGACGTAAAACTTGTTTAATTGCTCAGGAACTGATTCACTTAATTATTTTTTTTTTCAATACGAATATTTAACACAAGTTTGATTAACCGTTTATAACCGTTTCGTGTTTCCGTTAACGTTTGCATTAATGTTTTTGTTTCCGTTTCCGCTTTCATTAAACTCTTGATGCGATTCGACTTTGGGACTTTGAGTTATTTTTTTGATGGGCGCTGTCGCAACATCCGTCGGTTTGTCTGTTTTAGGCGGAATCCTTTTGCCAAATGTTAACTGAATCGCAACGAAAACGAAAATCTTCTCGCCCGAAATGTTTTTCTACATAACTCAAACATTTATTTATCGAAACCGCTGCCGCTGTCGCTTCCATGAGCTTTTGTCGCCGCTGCTATGTTTTCGTATCTCGAATAACTGTGATTCTACTGCCGACGTCGCGACGACGTCGCCGTCGTCATCGTATTCCCAAAGCCAAAGCCAAAGCAGAAACAGCAGTCGCTGTCGGCAGCGCAGCCAGCATCAGCGTTAACGTCAACGTCGGCGTACGTCAAGCAGCATCCCCGTATTGTAGTGTTGTATGCATGTGTGTGTGCATGTGCGTGAAAGAGAGACAGCGAGAGTTGCTGTTTGCTGCTCTCAGCAGGGGATGACTGAGATTGTAAACCAATCTACGACCAAGTGCTCCCCCCAATCACAAGACAGGAGCAGGGGCAGACTGACACACACACACACAAGTACACACACACACATACAGTCTACGTAATAACATAAAATGGTGGAGTGCTGCTTGCTGTAAATGTGATATTTGTGTTATCCTCTCTGCTCCCCTCACTTCTCCGCTCTCTTCGCTCCTGTGCTCTGTTTTAGCTTTGTTCTTGTGTAATGCCAGCGCGGACTTAAATTGGCAGGCGACGCTGACGGCGACAGCGACTGCAGAAGCCAAAACTCACGATGTCTCCTACGCTCCCGACTCTCCTCCTCTCTCGCTTCCCGCTTGCAGGCAACATTTTCACAAATTTAGATACCTTTTGCTAGCTGCGTTGACGTCGTGGCTCTTAATAATGTTTCATTATGTCAGCCACACACACAGACACGCATACACAAACACAGGAAAGAGCGCGAGTGAGAGAGAGAGTAAGAGAGCGTAGCTTATGTGTGTGTGCGTGTGCTCTCGTTCAAATGTTAGCATTTTTATGTGCGAATGTTTTTCTAACCGTATGTCGAGCTTTCTCGTTCTCGTTCTCATTTTAGCACAGCCTCCCCTCCCCTCCCCCTTCTACCTACTTGCCTGTTCCGCCCCTGCCACTGCTCTACCCATTCCACTCGACGCCAATGCGCCATTTTCGCAACATCCTTAACACAATTGGGTGGGCACTTTGTATGTGTGTGACTGTGAGTGTGTGTTTGTGTGTGTGACTGTGAGTGTGTGTTTGTGTGTGTGACTGTGTGTTTGTGTGCATTATTTCTCTTTTTCATTTTCGCTGTTTTTGTTCTTTAGTTGTTAGACATTATTGTTGCTGTTGTTATTGTTTTTGTTATTCTTGTTGTTGTTGTTGCTGCTGCTGTTGTTCGCGTCTTCCCTTTTCAAATTAAACATTCAGTAGTCAGTTTTATTTGTTGTACTTTGTTCAAATTAGTTTTCAGTTTTGCGGAAGTTGCTAGCACACACACACAAACACACACACACACACTCGTAGCTAAACAATAATGGCTGCCTGCTCCACCTCCGGTTTTGGCATCAGGACAATATTGATATCGTTTCATTCTACTTGCCTGATTTTCATTATTCTATTTTCCTCAGCTTTTTCTCATTTCCATTCCCCCATCTTTATCCTCCTTCATTCATTCCCACAATCTTCCCATTCGCCATTCCAAAAACTCACTTGGCCACACTTACAAATCACTGATTTTTAACCAACTGTATGGGCGTGGCAACGCCTTTGTACAAATCTCGAAACGTAGTGTGTGTGTGTCCCTGTGTGTGTTTGAGTCCTATTGGGTTTTGGATTCTGGTTCCGTTGTGCAATTTAGTTGCGGTGAATTTATTGCGGACTTTCCTCCTTTGTCTTTTTACGAGCTCAGTTGGAAATCAAACTAAGCAATCGCAGACCTTCAAATAACAAATAAAAAACTCTACAAAACAGAAAATAGAAAATGTAATAAACTACAGATTTCTTTATTGATCTTGATTTATTTTTCTACTTTATTGGCAAACATTGTTGCTACGAGTTTGGCAATAAAAATGGCCAAGAGAAACTTTGATCCTTTTTTCAACAATCGCAGATTTTAGAGTACTAAAAACCTTTTGAGTTTTACTTGGTTAGAAAATGTAGTTTAGTATTTTGTATATTACTTAAACATTCAGAAAATATCAAAAATTAAATTAATAGACATTTGAAAATTTAAAAATACTTAAAACAGTTTTAGCTTTAGTTGACTAGAATATAAGCTACATATAATATATTACACTGCTATCTATGTATTTTAATTAATAAAGTATTCTTAATTATTAGACAATTATATAAATAATAATTGATTATATTTTATAATCAATCGCTGATTGAATATTTAATTTTAATTTTCAAGCTTTCGTTTGTATAATCTGGTAATTAATATATTTATATTACTTTCATAATTTTTATTCAAATTATTTAATAAAAAAAACACTTTGATATAACAAAAAATTGGTAAAAAAAAATCTACAGTTAATGGTGTTTTACAATGTTATAATTTTAAATAGAAGTTTACAAGGAGCACTCTCTGTTTACTATTTGCATATGCTCCTGCACTCCACTCTCTGTAATTGTATTTAAATTACAGTCTGTCGCTTGCTGCTGATTCTGATCGCCTGGTGTTTCACACGAAGAAATCTTCGATTTTTGCCTTTGGCCGATTTTTTTTTTGCTTGACCGCTGCGATCTGCAGTGCCCAAAATCGTTAGCAATTCTTGCTGAAATACCAGGCAAACAGAAAGCTCAGCAGGTCGCAATGCAAAAATTATTTAACATTAACATTGAGTTAACATTAACATTGAGTTAACACTAACATTAAGTTAACATTAACATTGACTTAACATTTGATTAACATTAACATTGAGTTAACATTAACATTGTTTTAACATTAACATTGAATTAACATTAACATTGAATTAACATTAACATTGAGTTAACATTAACATTGATTTTAACATTAACATTGAGTTATCATTAACATTGAATTAACATTAATTATCATTAACATTAACATTGAATTAACATTAATTATTATTAACATTAACATTGAATTGACATAAATTATCATTAACATTAACATTAAATAAACATTAATGTTAACATTTAAATTATCTTTATAGTTAACATTGACTTAATATTAACGTTAAAATTATCTTTTAAGTTAACATTGAATTAACATTAACGTAAACATTGTCATTAACAAAACCATTATCTTTAATGTTAACATTGAATTAACAATAACATTGAATTAACAAGAACATTGAATTAATATTAATATTGAACAACATTAACATTATCATTAGTCTCGCTTTCTGCTGGTTCTGTTCGCCTGGTGAATCAGCTAGGAAAATCTTTACTTTTAGCTGATCCCGCGTACACTGGCCTCTTGTAAATTCTGTTGTATATTACTGTGGGTTTCTTTCGCCTGAGAGTTCAACTGGGAATTTGCATATTCCAGCTGTAACACCAAGCGAACGGAACTTTCAGCAGATCTCAAATCCAAAATTCAAACTAAACAAACTGATATCAGAGAAAGTGCTATGGCTATGAATAACTAACACTTAATGAATTAAGCAAATTTATTATACAGTCCAATTTACTGTCCGTCCGTCCGTCCGTATGAACACCTGGATTTTTAGACCCCGTACTCTAAAAAAGAGTACAGGGGTCTATTAAGTTTGTCAGAAGCGAGATATACGTGACAGGCAGAAGGAGGCGTGGCCGACCCCATAAAGTATTTATATTCTTGATCAGCATCAACAGCAGAGTCGATATAACAATGTTCGTCTGTCTGTCTGTCTGTCTGTTCGTCCGTATGAACACCTGGATCTTTTAAACTACAACAGCTAGAGACACCAAATTTGGAAGGAAAGTTCGTCCATTTGTCAAGCAGCTTGAGTTTATTTCAAATTTTTGCCACGCCACCTACACTACAACTTCCAAACTATCAGAGCTATCGTGACACACGGTACGTATATGGTACCATTATAACTATCCTCACCAAGTATGATCCGAATCGGACAATTATAGCCTATAGCTCTCATAGGACACATTGGTTGAAAATTGTTCATATGCATGGAAAATTTCACACTAGAAGGAGTATGGGGTCTTTGACAGTCGCCTACCTCGACTGTAGCCTATAATGTTTCATTTATGTATGGTGTGTGGTTTAATCTTCAAAGATGACTATAGTTAGTTTGTAAATCTTGCAAGATAATCCAAATGTTTATGTATCCACATTAAACTAGCGGTTATCTGCTTCGTTTATGCTACAAATAACATATTATTATTGTAAATTAAAAACATTTAGTGGCACTGCTAATTTGTTATCATTTCCGCAAGTACACTTAGCGCTATAAGTATATTAACAGTTGCTATGGCTACGCTCTGCTTACAGTTATTTACTTTTTAGAGTTTTTTGACAACACTCCCGGCTTATGGGTAAGTATAACGACCCAAATGCCAATTGAAACCACTGAAAGCAGCCCCTGTCAGTCTACGGTTAATCATCGCTTAGGCACAGCATGGCACAGGGATTGGAACCAGAAGCAGGAGCAGAACGAGGACTGAGTCTGAGTCTGGAACTCACTGTGATGTGGGTAGCTCAAGTTGAGCGTAAGGATGCGATGCATTTAAGCTTTTGAAGGGGAACAATTAACTTATGCGCAAACAATAACGCCAAAGAATGCATGCTGACAGGAGCTGCCTTCCATGGCCACTGCGGGGAGGATAAAGGGGCGGCGGCATGATCCAGCAATAATCCTTCTTTTGTCAGCAAATTTATTGCACACAAACAAACAGGCCGCTCAAAGGATATAGGATATAGACTCAAAGAACCAAAAGAAGCAGAGGAAGAAGAGGAGAAAAGTAGAAGAAGAAGAAGCAGCACTTTGACAACATACATTTTTATTGCGAAATCTGCAAAAGGCAAATAAAAGATTTGACACTCGAATTGCTTTGACTGCGGCAGTAAACAATGTGTTGTTGTCAAGGAAAGAAAGCAAAAGGACACGAAAGGACATGAGAGGACAGGAGTAGACAGGAAGGGACAGGAGCAGACAGGACATGAACACGACTGAGACAATGACAGTAGCTGGGAGCTCCACTAATTTGTGACCAGTTTCTTTATTGTGACCAGTGAAGAGGGTATAACAAGTTTGTTAACAAGGCGAGACGTTGGTGATACAGTAAGGCTAACAAAAAAACTTCTGAATAATATATTCTATATAAACTAAAGATGCCAATAGTTTGGACAATAGACCATAAACCTCAAAGACCATAAATGAAATTAGCTTGATACTACTTGGAGCAATAAATTTCTAAACTAAATTCTTGAACAGATTACAAATTAATAAGGTTGTGACACGCTTAAGTCTCATAGAATACAGCATATCGAGTAAAAAATTATAGTAGCCAGCTAGGTAACGCGTAATTAGCGGATAGTGTATAGCACTTAGCTTATGCTCACTCTAGCCCTACACTGGGTATAAACACATTGGTCGAGCTCTCTGTTACCCAATAAGTTTCCAGCAAGCTCAAAGCAGCCAGCTAGCCCGTCTGTAGTTACATAGTATTCAGCTAACGCCAGCCATACCTTGATACCCTAGGTATCTACAGGTCGACTGGACTCTATTTCGATTCCACTCGCCTATTGATGGCACCTTGTGGTTCTCTTGGCTGCAAAATCGCAAAGGCAAACACACACACACGGAGCACCGCAATGCACTGCACTACAAGGTATTGTATTTAATGGCAGCTCGTTCTTATGTCATTATTAAATCTTTCAAGTATGTGAATGAACAACAGCAACGGCAACGGCAACGGCAATACAACAACACTTCAATACTCGAGAGACGCTCAATTTGACGGACGAGTGCGTGTGTGAGTAGTCAGAAATCAACCCTCTGAAATGGGAAAAATCACAGCAGGCTGAAAATTGCACAACTGCAGCAGGAAGAGTGGGAGTCGGAGTAACCAAAACCCAAACCAAACCAAACCAATGCAAAGCCCGATCTAAGCCAGAACCTCAAACACATGGAGTAGAGCTCAACTCGGCTCAATTTCTGGGCTACAAATCGCTTCAACCTGTCTGCACAGGCAAACAAAAAAAACCGAGAACAAGTTGGAATATTTTACGCTCGATTTATCCGCTTACAATGGCAGAGAGGCCGGCAGTACGACAGAGGAGGGTAGAAGGGTAGGAAGGCGGGTTGGTGTCCTGAAGGGCTGCCGGGGAAAAGCAGCAAGTGGCAGGACTTGTTTTGAGACTCATTTCATTCATTTGTTCATTTGATGACGATGATTTTGCTGCCGCTTAAGCCTCTTGTTTGGCGGCAATAAAAATCGAGCTGTATTCACCGCACCCCTTACCCCTCACCCCTCTCAGAGGGTAGGAATAATAACGGCACAGGATGTCAATTTCTCAATTCATAAATAAAACTCAAAGTCCTTTGAATGTGTCAGCACAAGTGTGGAAATTACAGCCATGCCCATCAACTGGTTTTCCAAGTGGGCGTGCATGGTGTGTGTTTGGGTGTAAGTGTGTGTGTTATTGTTGTTTATTTGTCTGTGTATGGTTGTTGGTTGCTGCCACCTAAACCGCACGTTCCATGCCAAATAAGCCAAAAGGATTTCTTCGCTGGCAGAACTTGAGTTTTTGGATTGCTTTGCATGCTCGCAGGCACACTCGGATCGCATTAAGTTGATTTATTATGCACTGAAGAATTCAATTAAGTAGGATGATTGTCACTTGTCCGTATGCCATGATAACTCCCATCGGCCTCCACATCGCACATCCTTTATCCTCTTCCATATCGCACGCTTTATCACTTTTTATGTCCTTGGCAAACGTTTTAATTTGCGGTGCGTGATTATTGGGACAGTTGTTAATAGTTGGCCGTGATCCTTTGTCGCCTGACTTTGACTTTTCACACAAGCCGCAGATAATCATTTATTTGTTTTGACTGCTGCCAGGATTAGGGGCTGGAGCAAGTACCAAACAGCGAGTACCAAATGGCAAATAGCAAAGCATTTAACTTAATTGTTTTGGGCAAAAAGAACAACAGAAAACGTTGATTTTTTGGGTTGACAAAAGTGCGCAGACCAAGAGGAGGGCAGTACCTCATAATAAGTATTTTTATTTGCTAAAGTTGGTACATTATTTGAGTACTTAATGCTTGATATAGGCATGCAAATTCCTGTGTCAAATATAGAAGGTCTTAATGTAAAAGAACAAGTAAGAAATGCTGCAGTTATAGTTGAGTTATAGTTGACGTATCTAAAACATACTTATTGGGGATAGTTGTAATTATGTATAAACATAACGTGTAAATTTAGTGACGATAGCTAAACTAATACTAAAGGTTTCTATTATCCTTCTTTCGACCGATTTATCCAATAGAATCTATAGACAATAGTTGTTTGATCCCAATAAAACTTTGTGAGAATAGTTACGATAGCAACATACAAAAAATGTGCAAATTTCGTAACGACAACATCGCTATATCGACTCGGAATTTAATGCTGATCAAGAATATATATACCTTATAAGGTCTGTCACGTCCCCTTCTGCCTTGCCTGTTACGCACATGACGCTTCTGACAAACCTACTACACCCCTCTACTTACTTGAGCATGGGGTATACAAAGGAAGTTAGGAAGTTAGCTGAAACATAAATAAATTAAGTGTTCATATGAAACTGAAACTGATTCCATTGACAACACAATACATTGTATAATGTATCTAGTACTTAAACTATGTCAGAGAAAAGTAATCAAGAGCACTAACTAAATGTTTTTCAATGCCCATGAACAAATCTTCAAGAAATTCGCTGGAAATCAGTTAAATTTCCTTTATCTGTTTATGAAACAGAATATCTGGTAAACAGATTTCCAGGTATGCTATTTTTGGAATAAAGATTAACTAAAGTATAAATTTAAACATAAAATAAATAAATCTACCAAGCCAAAAACCTCAAGAAAATTTCACACACTTGAAAAAGTGAAAACTGAAATGAAAGCGTAATAAAAAGCGGACATGGAGACACCTAATAACTTTCCTGCCGGGCACGTGTCGGGCGTACGCCGTTTAACGGGTGTTGGGTAATTCACACTTCCTGCCAGGACAACGAGCGAACAGGATAATAGGAAGGATGTGTCGTACAATGGCCCGCTGGAATTTCATTAAATAATCGTTAGTGTAAATCAATTTGTTAGATCAAAGTACGCTGGGTGATATGGCGACAAATGAAAAGAAAATAACTGGAATATAGACGATTTTACCAATTTGTTAGCAAATATTTGCTAACATCGAATGGCGAAATTACAAAAAACATTCGCACGTGTCGTGTCGAACCGCGAGACGAGAAGTGTGAACACGTGACCACAAGGACTATCAGTGTCTAAAATCAACAATATCGAAGGACTATGGAAATAAGCTATATAGTTAGGGTAGTGTTGTTAACTGGGCTCAAAAGTGCTAACTGGGCCCAACCCAAATCAGTGATGGACAGACAGCACATGGAAAAAACAAATTGGAAAATCCATCAAAAGCTTCATTTGGCGTAATCGCATTAGGTCTTTAGACCCAGACTTATGCCACTAAATAAAATGTTTGCGTCAAGGATAACTCGGCCATGACACAAAATGCAATACAAATTCAATTGTCCTCTGAGAAAAGTACAAGCGTTTGAAATTTAATTTAACGCATTTACATGGAGCTTAAGATTTCTCGATCTGGATCAGCTTTAGCTACCACTACCACTTCCAGTTGGGCTTCAGGGCATGGTAAACAAATCAAATATATTTAGGAGTAGAAACTCAAACAAAGGGATGCGACGACAGACAAATGAAATTTGCTTTTCGGCAGTCAAACGCACTTGATAAAAAAAACGCACAGGATGATGATGTTGTTGGCCAGGTTCATCATCTGCAGCTGTGACCCTGCGCACATGCTGCCAGTGGGCTCAGAGGGGAGTGGAGTTACCCTGTACTCCAGCGTGTAGAGTACAGGGTAGCACACGCAGGGTGGGCGTTTGCTTCTTGTCTCCCTGGTGGTGGTTGGCAGCGAGTTAAAAACTCAATATTTGAATAACTTACTACCGTGCGAGTGAACTTTTCAGGCGCACTCGAGTCGAGAGCAGCGACAGAGAGCTGCGACAGCTAGGATACTTCCTGAGGCCCAAAAGGACAATTATTTGTTTATGCGTTGTCATTTAAATTGAGTTCCAAAATTTGACCAAATTAAATAAACACACGCGGAACTTTTGTATGCAGTTGTGATTACAAACAGTTGCAGATACAGATACAGATACAAATGTGAGATACAAGTGCGCACTTCAGCACTGGAGTGGGGCGTGCCAGGGAAGGGGCGGTGTGTAAGAACCAATGACATTTATGTGGGCACCATTATTTGCTCTATCACGTTCGCATTTGAAAGTTATGAGCCCATTAGAGCTGTAGTAAACACAAATATCCATAATCCATACCAAGGGGCATACTCACACACACACACACACGTATAGTATGTGCATGTGTGTACATTCCCCAGTTCCATTGAGGGTCCTTGCTTATCCTTACACATGTACGCGTAATTGTTTGTTGATGTCCTCAACTGTCGTGAGAAAATTCAGTTGGCTCTTCTACGTTTCCATTTTCATTTTCCATTTTCCTTTCCTGCCTTTCCTTTTCTTTTGTTTTGTTGTGTTTTGCTTTGTTTTATTTCACTTTAACTGCCTGTTGCCTCTTTTAGTTTGTCAAGCAGTTCAAGCTCAAAGTAATATGCGTTTTATCTAGTTAAATTATTGAAAACTTTTGAGTGAAGCGTCTTCTTAGCCTACATAAGAAACCGTTATATATTATGTACACAGAAAGAAATTTTTATAAACATATTTAAGCTTAATATTTCTTGATTTTCTCCTCTCTTAAGCAACAAGTCAGAAATTATGTCAAAATTTACGGATTAAAGACAATAACTTATTAAGTAAATAGAATAATCAATCGGAAATGTTGAACTTATTGCTTTATGATCTACAAAATATATTTAAAATACTTACAATTGATTTTTAAAAATATACGTATATTGAGTCGAGTATTCCTTAGTTGGTCTTAGAACTTACGGTATTATAATTCTTCTGACATAGTTTGAGACTTACTCCACTCACAAGTCCAGATTTCTTTCTGTGTAGCCAAACTTTCATAACCCAAATCGGCTCTTGATTGACATAAATTGAAAATTTGAACTAAAATAAAATCTTCTATCTAAAAATAAAAGTCATGTCAGGAAAAGACCTCTATAAAAGGGAAATGTGACGAAAAAAAAAACTACAACAATAATTTGAAAATATTTTGGAGCTTAAACTTGTAGAAATAAATAATAATACCGAAACTATTTTATAACAAAATTTCAATTGGAATACGCAAAAAAATAAAAGTTATAACAAAAGCTTTGGCACAACAAAAAAGATGATTACTAAAGTTGATTAATTTTTGCGAAAGTTCTGATCAAAATAGAGATGATTAGTTAAGCGCATATTGGAAGACAGCATTGCTAAAATATATGTATGTACGAATTTGTATTTGTATGCGTGTGTTTGTATTAACAGCGTTTTTGCCAGCTGAAGTGTTTTTGCGCAAAAACTGTAATTTTTATTCATTTCCAGGACGCACTCAGAAGTGGCTGCTAAACGATTATTAGCAATTTGATATAACTGCATGTAAGTACAACACGAGAACAAGTCAACAACGGATTTACACACACACACACACACACACACAGACACATACTGGCAAGCATACATACGACATACACGTGTAGCTACTTACATAAGAGCGCGATGCTGTTGTCTCTATGTGTATGTGTGTCTGTTTGTGTGTGTTTGTGACAGCAAACAATACAAAAATCACTTCAGTTAACTAAATCGTCGCAACAACCATGCGCCGACTGCGACGCAGCACACACACACATAAACACACGGATACGCGCTACATAGGATGCTACAAAAGCTAGAGAACAGCACAAGCAACAACACACTCACCTTCTCTCTCTCTCTCTCACTCTCTCAGTTTTGTACACTCAGCCTGAGAGCGGCCATTGCAAGAGGCGTGCCAGCAGTCAACCAATCAGCATTCAGCTTCTGTCTGGTGACAGCAGCTGCAGCGTCAGCATGCGACAGCGACGCAGGCAGCGCAGTCTGCGACGCTACAACTATAGGTAAGGGGAAGGGGGGATTGTGGAATGTAGCAGAGGCCGCCATTTGCCGCTGCGGATGCGTGCAGCGCTGAAAGTTAAGCTCATTGCCATATTTTTGCTTTTCGCTTTTTGGTTTTGGTTTTTTGCTGCTGTTCTCTTTTGAATTTACTTTACTAACAAAACATGACTGTTGGGAGGCAAAAAGGAAATTGTTTTATCAAATGGGTTTCCTTACGCTTTTTTATTATGAAATTAATTTTCAACATCGCTCGTTTGCTCGTCCTTCCCTTCGTTTGTACCCCCTGCTCCCTTGTACGCCTTCAATAAGTTTGTAATTCCCGTTCTTTGAAATGTCTTCTCTGTTTACTTCTGCGTATAATATTCATATATATTTCTGGTCCTTTAGAGTATTTAATGGAAATGTTTGCATAGCTTTCCCCCCTTTTACCATCTCCTTTCATACGCACTAAAATGCAAATCTTGATTATGCATTTAAGTTCTGCAGACAAATTAAATTCATTTGCATAGAGTCTGAGTGAAAACTCGTAATTATAACGAGCCCTTAGCACTAGTTGCAGCTTTCCACACACCCACACATACCCATGTATGTTGTGTGTATGTGGTGCTTTTGTGCTCTTGTGTTTATTACATGAAAACAGCAGAGAAACAGCTAAAATCGATGGGCATTTGGCCAGAACACTTGATGGGTTTCCATCTACGGAGTGTTGAGTTTTCCATGGTGTGAATTGTGCAGACAAATTAATATTGTAATATGGCCAATAGAACTCTCTATCACACTCTCCCTCTCCCACATCCTCTTTGTCTCATTGGCTTAATGTGGTCTGAATGTTTTGACTGCTGTGCCTCAATATGGCTCAATTTGTATTACGTCACAACAGCCAAGTTATTGCTACGAGCAGCGAAAGTTACTCAATGCAATTGAAGCCAGTGTGAAATCGATAACACTGTCCTACAAAGCATTAATTTTTTTTTTAAAAGAACAGCAGTTCAATTCAAATCTTTATACCCTCAATTTCATAGGTTTGTTCAACTCAGCCCCACTGTGCCACTAAACCTTGTTGCACAGTGTAATCG
The DNA here is from genome assembly GCA_035046005.1 of Drosophila acutilabella. Classification (NCBI taxonomy): domain Eukaryota; kingdom Metazoa; phylum Arthropoda; class Insecta; order Diptera; family Drosophilidae; genus Drosophila; species Drosophila acutilabella. The sequence goes on along the minus strand of JAWNOK010000024.1, from coordinate 3,043,050 downwards.
ATACGAAAATCAGACTCAAAATAGAATGACCACTAAGTCAGTTAGCAAGCATGCCAGACGGCTAATTGTAAAATCAGTTTAGGCGCGATTTTCAATGGGCTCACTGCAAAAAGCTCACAGCTAAAAATCAAAAACGAAAAAAAAACCAAAAAAAATTATATAAAAACTAATAAAATAATAAATTTAATGTTTAATTAAAATACTAAAAGAATTCGAAAACTTTTTTAATAATTATGGTTCAATTCCAAGGGAATTCGGGTGCCGGCGGTGGAGGTGGTTAGTTAAACAAATAAACTAACAAATCAATCTAATTAAAACAAGAATTATATAACCACAAACAACTTGTAATCTGACATTGAACATAATTTTAATGCTAATCAATTACTAAGCTGTGCATGTTCAACTAATTAAATGAGATCAATTAATTGTGTAGACATTAAGATTTGAAACTTTTTAAATATCTTGAAACCACGAAGGATTTTAAAACTTTCGTGAAATCTAAGGATTCTTTCTAATGAACTGTTGTGAAATAACTTAGAAAAATCATGAATAAATTAAAAAAAAATTATATATGATTAATTGCAAAGTTTCGAGATGTGGAAGTTTTACAAATTTAATCTGTGCTCAAAAGTTCTGAAAATATTTGGAAGTTATAATAATTGACTAAATAAAAGAACAAATAAATTAAACACAAAATTGAACCCGACTCTGAATTTTGTATGAACATATAGATATTTAAAACGGGCTGCTAAATATGAAATTTATACACAAAAACCTATTAAAACTACAGTAATGGTATACAAAGAGGACTAAGATAAAAAACAGTATTTTTACTTTTAAAAATTTGAGATTCGGGTTATAATTAATCTCAAGCTACTTCTAAAGTTAGCTTAATTCAAATGTCCTTGAACTAAGCATAGAATTTAACTATGAATGTCTGTTCTACAAATATTTGATATCTATGCCAGGATAATCAACTCGTGCTTAAATCAAATAATAAACTTTTCATATGTCTGTGTGATTAAATATATTTTAAAGAATTATAAACAGAAATTTAAAGAGTATTCTGAATATTAACATGCGAAAAAAAAGAATTTTCAAGATTAAATACAATAAAATTCAGTCTTTAATATACAAAAACAACAAAATCTAAACTATTTTTGAAGGAGTACAGCTCAAAAAAAACAAACCGCAAATACTTTAATAAAATACTTTTAACAACCAAATGAAAAAAGTAACTTAATCGAAATCAGATTTAAAACAAAATAGAAATAAGTCACATAAATCTTAGACGAAACTATGTAGCTTTCACAAGTTAAATGATTCAAATATTAGCACCCAAAGATTACAGTCAACCCCTGCCTTCTATCTACTCATTTACGACCTTATCTAGCCATAACCTCATCATTTTAATCATATTCCCTTTCGCAGAGCACATTCACATGGTGACTCTGGATAAAACTGGCAAGAAATCCTTTGGCATTTGCATAGTGCGAGGGGAGGTCAAGGACTCGCCAAATACGAAAACAACGGGCATATTTATTAAAGGAATTGTGCCGGACAGTCCAGCGCATCTGTGTGCCAAACTAAAGGTCAGTAAAGGACTCACAACTGAAATTTGGGTCTACTAAAAAACATTCACAGGTTGGTGATCGAATACTCTCCCTAAATGGCAAAGATGTGCGCAATTCCACCGAACAGGCAGTGATTGATCTGATCAAGGAGGCGGATTTTAAGATCGAACTGGAGATACAGACGTTTGACAAGAGTGACGATAGCAATAAAAATGGATACATGCAGGCCAAGAATAAGTTCAATCAAGGTGGGACTAAGGACACTTCATTTAGAGTAAATACTTACAGTAGTCTCTCCGTAGAGCAAACAAGCAATGCCAATATGGGCAGACAACCGACGGTACGCAATGATCCAAAGCGGAATACAACCTTCTCGGCTTCCCAGCGGGTTAAGCACGTGCCGACCAACTACGATGAGGATGAAGAAGACACCAGGGACATGACCGGACGCATACGCACCGAGGCGGGCTATGAGGTACTTAGACGAAGAAACTAAAGAACCTTTTGTACTCTGCCACTAATAAATCCCTGTTTGCAGATTGATCGCGCTTCAGCGGGCAACTGTAAGCTGACCAAGCAGGAGAAGGATCGCGACAAGGAACAGGATGATGAATTTGGTTACACTATGGCTAAGATCAATAAACGCTATAACATGATGAAGGATCTGCGACGCATCGATGTACAGCGTCAACCCAACATACCGTTGGGTCTAGCGCTGGCCGGGCACAAGGACAGACAGAAAATGGCCTGTTTTGTGGCGGGAGTCGATCCTAAGGGCATTTTGGCCAGTGTAGATGTGAAGCCAGGTGACGAAATTGTCGAGGTCAATGGCAATGTGCTGAAGAATCGCTGCCACTTAAATGCCTCTGCCGTGTTCAAGAATCTCGACGGAGAGAAGCTCGTGCTCATCACATCACGTCGCAAACCTAACGATGAGGGCATGTGCGTGAAGCCCATCAAGAAGTTCCCCACGTCCACCGATGAGGCAAGTCATTAGAGTTACTACTATTCCTTATAGCTAACATAATCCTCAATCTTTGCAGACCAAGTTCCTCTTCGATCAGTTCCCCAAGGCACGCACGGTGCAGGTGCGCAAGGAGGGCTTCCTAGGTCTCATGGTCATCTATGGCAAGCACGCAGAGGTCGGCAGTGGCATCTTTGTCTCTGATCTACGCGAGGGCTCTAATGCCGAGGCGGTAAGTGCTAATCTTCTCCAGTAAGCGTTCTCTTCAGTTCTTGATTCTTTCAGGCGGGCATTAAAGTGGGTGACATGCTCTTGGCTATTAACCAGGACGTAACACTAGAGTCCAACTACGACGAGGTATGCAGCAGTACTAGCCAACAGTTTTAAAAGTAATTTAATGCATTTAACTATTTCCACAGGCCACTGGATTGCTGAAGCGAGCTGAGGGCGTGGTGACCATGATAATGTTGACACTTAAGAGCGAAGAGGCCATCAAGGCCGAAAAGGCAGTGGAGGAAAAGAAGAAAGAGGGTAAGCAGAAACAAAGAATTGTTGAAATTTCCACTAAACGGTTTAACTACTTCCTGTAGAGGCCAAAAAGGAGGAGGAGAAGCCACAGGAACCCGCAACAGCCGAAATCAAGCCAAACAAAAAGATTCTTATCGAGGTTAAGGTGGCCAAGAAACCATTGGGCGTCATTGTAACCGGCGGCAAAAACAACCACGTCAAGGTACAGTTCCCTAATCACCTAATCCATCTCCACGTGTTGTTTGCTATAGCTCCGATCTCTTTCCAGACTGGTTGTGTCATCACACACATTTATCCCGAGGGCGCCTTGGCCACTGACAATCGTTTGAAGATCTTTGATCACATTTGCGACATTAACAGCAAACCCGTGCACTGTGAGTCACTGACCACACTCAAGGTGCATCAGTTGTTCCACGTGACATATGATAACAATGTCAACTTTACGGTCTATCGCGCCGATCCGCCCGAACTGGAGAAGTTCAACGTGGACTTTATGAAGAAGAGCGGCAAGGAACTGGGACTCTCCTTAACGCCCAATGAACATGGTTGTACCATCTCCGATATCGTATGTAACATTTATATATACAATAGTCTCGTAGTTATGCTTTCATTCCTTTCATTCATAGATACAAGGACAATATCCAGAGATCGATAGCAAGCTGCAACGCGGCGATATAATAACCAAATTCAACGGCGACTCATTGGAGGGTTGCACCTTTCAGGTTTGCTATGCGCTGTTCAAGGGCGCCAACGGCAAAATATCGATGGAGGTGACACGACCGAAGCCAACACTACGCACCGAGGCACCCAAATAGGCCAACTGACCAATGACACGGCGTAGAGAAGCGACGCGCTTTAAACTGACATTAAATAAAAAGAAAATTTAACGATTAGAGTCCGTTTTAATTTAATAACTGTGGTGTTCCGTTATTTTTGGGTTTATTTTGTTTCTTGACAGGAGAACTGCTTAGGCTATAGAGCTTGCATTCGATGCGATACGGGGCCACAGATCAGCGCATTCCTTGGCAACTGGGCCAGTAATGGCCGAGCCTTTCATTTCGCCTTTGTTGTTTACTATGACCCCCGCATTGTCCTCAAAGTATATAAAAACTCCGTCCCTCCTCCTGAACGGTTTACGCTGCCGAATCACCACGGCAGGCATAACCTAAAAGCATCGTGAGAAAACACGCGTAGAAGAAAACAACAACAATTAGTAATTGTATCGCGAATTAAAGCAAACAATAATCGGCACACACATGTACACATTACTTGCAACAGCGTGCAACACATTTTCAGTGGCTTGTAATTATTATTTTAGCACTAACACTATTGCAAATAATGTTTTACATATTATGCACTGTTTTGCTTAGCTTTTTAGTCAGCATTTACTCACCTTCTTTCTCAATTCAGGCTTGCCCTTCTTGACGGTGGCAACAAACATGTCACCGACGCCAGCAGCGGGCAGACGGTTCAAACGACCGCGAATGCCGTGCACAGCAATAACGTACAGGTTCTTGGCACCTAAAATAAATACATAAAGCACCATTTACAGTTGCAATTACGCTTAATTAGTTTGTTTTTATTCCATTACCTGTGTTGTCAGCGCAGTTCATAACAGCGCCTACGGGCAAACCCAGCGAGATGCGGAATTTGCCTCCCGCGGTACCACCACGTCCTAAATAACAGAAAACACAAATAATTAGTTAAACGTCCATACTCAATTGAACACTTCATCACAACGTAGATATTTAACATTGATTCACAATATTTAACGCGATTAATTCAGATTTATTTTATTGGAAAATACCTCTCTTCGACATTTTGCTGCTTGTTCGGAACCGAAAGGAAGTAAAAAGAAAGAGCCAGTTCGGCTACTGAACCGCAGCCAACTTAGCGTGAATCGTATACGAACTAGTAGCGTTGCCACCGCTCGAACAAAATGAACAAGTTTCGCGCCAGCGCTGCCACCTGCTGCTCGTAAATATTCGATAACACAAATATAATGTGATATAAATAAATTAAAAATATTCAACTCTAAAGCAATTTAATATGAACATTAAACAATTAAATAAAATTTATCTAATGAGCAGTGCGATTTTTTTTTTATATTTTACAATTTAATTAAATTAATTTTATTCGAGGCTGTGTATAATAAAATATATCGATAAGAGTTTTTTTCTAATTGAGTAAATAAACTGCATGTTTCAAATATATTGAAATAATCAAGATGATTAATAATTTGGTAATTTTCAACATTAAATATAGATTTTTGTAAGCATTTTAATTTTACTGTTTGGTATTTTTCCAAGTAACTTGTGTGATCAGCGTACTGGGCAATCGCAGCCAACTTCAAGCAAGCGCTAAGATTCTAATGAACATCACAGTCACTTGAACTTAAATAATTGTCAAAAATGGAAGATCAAGGTCTGTTGAGTAATGTTAAAAAAGTAATACACTCATTGGTAGTTTCAACGCCACTACGACTGACCGTGGAAGCGTTAAAGCGTGATTACTTGACTGAAGAAGGCTGCCCGCTGCCATTTCAAAAATTTGGCTTCAAAGACGTCGAAAGCTTTTTACGTTCCATACCAGACACAGTATTAGTGAGTTTTTAAATTACTTTGCTTGGGTTCATTTAAACACTTTAAGTAGGTAACGGGATGTGGACCCATGGCAGAAGTGATTGCCAAAACGACCGAGAAGACGGCGCATATACAAAATCTGGTAAAATGTCAAAAGAAGCCAAGCTTAAACGCAAGAAACCGAAGGGGACGAAAACCAATGTTTGCCTATCCCTCCGAGCGCTCAGATCTTGTGTTTGTCAACGAGCAGAGAGCTCCAAGAAGACGCAACTATAGCTATCGACAACCCCAGCAGTCCTCTGGCTATCGTTCTCCACCGCGAAATAGAAGTTATGGAAATTATTCCAGGCAAGAGCAACGACAAACTGTTAACCCCAGGGACACAAATGCCATGATCAATTCGTTTGCCAAGTTTAAAATTCACAATGTCGATGAAGAGTCTTTCTCGGATGAATATACAAATTTCAAGTGTTATCCCGAGAGCAAAAATGAAAGGCCGTCAAATTCAACTGTTCAGCTGGACAAGAACGGCAATTCCACGACAAAGCAACCAATTGCCAAGTCTCCCGTACAGTATGTGTCTTCCGACGAAGGCTCTGAGGAGGATGCCATACCTATATCAGCAGTGGTAAGTGTAAAAATATATATATAATTTTTCATGCTACTGATACTACAACTTACCAGGACGAACGAGTTTTGAATTACAAATACAGCAACAATAAGCCAACAGTTAAGCAGGGAAAGGACAGCAACAATAAGCTTACAGTTAAGCAGGAAAAGGACAGCAACAATAAGCCAACAGTTAAGCAGGAAAAGAAATCGCATGTAGTCGAGTGCCTGTCTTCCGATAATGGCAGCGATACGGAAGCCATACCAGCATATGCTGTGGTAAATACGATTACACAATTAATTATTGATATCTTAGGTGTCCTCTTATCCTAGGACGAACGTGTGTTAAGCGTCGAATATCCCCGGGATGCCGTGCGCTCCAATCATCAGTTGCCCCCACGTGATATCAAAAAGAAAATCAAACAGGACAGCCGCATACAGGTGCAACTGGTAACGGTAAGTACTAGCACTTGGCTATAAATCAAATTATAGTTTTTTATTTAAAACTATTACTTATACAGGTGGCAAGTCCGCATAGCTTTTACTTTTGGCTGCACGACGAACAGTATGAGGATTACAAGGCCATGTCCACTAATATGCAGTTAGTTATTCTAAGTTTAAGTATTTAATAGTTCTTATTGACTTGATGCACTTGCAGAAACTATTATGAGAACATTGCTTACAAGAGCAAAGCTTTGCCCATGTATCTAATCATACCTGGTCATTTGGCTGCCTATCACAACATAATTTGGCAGCGTGTAAAAGTGTTGACCATCATAACGGGCAACAAACAAAATATTGAGGTAGGTCTGCATAATAATTAAGAAGTTTGGTAGATAACTAAACACTGTTTACAGGTGGAACACATTGATACAGGCGAGCGGAAGTGGGTGTGTCACAGTGAGCTTAAGTATCTGTGCAAGGAGTTTGCCACGCTGCCCCCTCAGTGCTGGTACGGCAGACTGTCCTGCGTGATGCCCCTAAAGGGTATACACTTCTCTATGGAGGCGAGCACCTACTTCTATGATCTGATCTCCTATCGCCGACTTTTTGCAAAAGTTGAGGCAGTCGACGAAGTGGTAAGATAACAATTTAAAAAACAACTTTTGGCAAAGTTTAATAAAACTTCTTTTTTACAGAACAATACCGTTCACATGATTCTAGTTGATCCGGATGCAGAGTCCCACAGGAAGAACATTAACATAGCGCTCATCGAATCCGGCTTGGTGCGACGCAGTTATAAACCTTAATTTTTTTAAATTTAAATGTAGATTCCCACGATTTAGATCGCGGCCAACCCATCTAAATAAGGGAATCTAAGTACCGCCGCTGATAATTTTATTTTTAAGTTGATCAAAGCTCTTGAATTTGACACCCAGTGTCTGAGCTGGATTATGTTTATGATTTCATATTTTTTGTTACTTTATCCTATTGTGTTTTAAGCTCAATTGAAACAAATTGATATTGTTTTATGTTAAGGCAAACGCTGTCCTTCTGCATTTCTTTTATTAGTTTACGTATAATAAAATACTAAGTTACATAAATCGTTAAACAAGTTGTTGTTGTCTTTAATTGATTTATAATTGAATTAGTTAAATAAATTGAAACACAGACTAAACTGCTTAATAATTGCAAAAAAGATTTCTCGCTCGCAGCTAATGAAAATTAACAGAATTTGTTGGTAAAACAGATTCGTAAATTCGAAATAAAAATATATGCAATAAATACTTGTACATTATTTAAACTGAATCGTTATAACAATTCCCTATAAAAGACAACATTATCTATAAATGTGTGTAAGTGTGGGTGTGTGTGTGTGTGTATGTGTGTGCGTGGGTGTATAGTATGCATGTAGTTAATGTTGTTGTAGCTGCTGCTACTGCTGTTGTTGTTGTTGTTGGTAACCGTTGAAACGACGGCAACCTGAGGTTTTTACTTTTTTTTAAGGCTCTTCTACTACGTTGTATGTTTTCTTAGTGTGTTTTGTTTTGTTTTACTTTTAGTGAGTGAAAAACTAATAGTTCAACTACTAATGCGCTTCGTTAAATTTGCTTTATTTTTTTGTTTTCTTTTGCTTGCTTTGCTTTCATTTTTTTGTTTGATTTTTTTTTTGCTTTTTTAACTTTTTGTTTAATAATATTGTTTTTTTTTTGTTGTTGTTGATGTTGTATTTTTCCATTTTGCAATGCGTATTTAAATATGCTATATAATCGCAATAATACATAATTCTTGGTTGCACTCAAGTACATAAAAGCTACGGGCATTAAATTTTTGCTTTTTTTGTTTTTGTTTTTAGTAACGTAACGTTTTTTGTTTATATCATAAGTTTATGCTTGTCTTTAAATGTTTAACTACAGGTGTACGGGTGTGTGTGTGTGTGTCTGTCTGTGTGTCAATGCGTGATGCTGTTAGTATTAGTAGTAGGTCCATAGGACTAACACCTAGGTAGCAATTCAAAAGTCTATTCACTTCGTTATCGTTACAATATCGTGGGCATAAAACTTACATGTAGATTTACTACTTATATATGTAACTGTGTGTGTGTGTGTTTGTGTGTGTGAGTCTGTTACTATCTGTGTGTGTTTGTGTCTGTGTGTGTGTGTGTGTGACTGCTTTAACTGGCTGTTTTTCTTGAATTTTTGTTTCGTATAATTTATTTTTTATGTACTCATCATTTGCTTTCCTTTCGCTTTTTTTAGGTTTTTAATTTTTTTGTTCATTTTTTTTTGTTGTTTTGTTTTCGTTTCTTATATTAAAGTTCATCACAGTTAGCGGAGCTGAAATTATGAATAATTATTGAGGACATTGTTGTGTAATACGTTTTCTATCTCATTTTCATCTTGTTGTTGTTTGTTGTTGTCATCTTTTTTCTACTAAATCGCAATTGCATATATATATTTGTATGTAGACTACCGTAAATTGATTCTTTTTTTGTTTTGTTTAATTTTCTTGTTTGTTTACTAATTATTATATACGCAAGTGTGTGTGTTGTGTGTATGAGTGTAGTGTATTACTATTTGTTGGATTTGCTTGTTTTATGGGTTTGCCAACCGCTACTCAGATGGTTGCTCGATGCATTATGATCACTCCTCAGTGTCATGGAGTATTGCCCTCGAATAGAGCCCGAAACTCTCCGCTTCTGGGCCTTGGTAGACCCTCGCGTATCGTTTGCACCTGCTCAGCAATGCTAGACTCTGACCCATGCAGTAAATTCTCCTTGAGATCCATGTCACTAAAAAGAGGTAAATTTTAGTTTTTATTTTAAATATATGTACTAACTTTCGTCACTTACTCATCTTTGCAGTCATCGGCTTCGGCGGCCAATGCATTGACCACGGCCGTAATTGTATTTGATTCTGGATTGCTTAATTGTTCATCCTTTTGTTGCATTATATTTGGATTTTTACCGATCTTATTCAGACGCTCGGCAGCCACAGTTTCCATTGTTTTACGCATCAGCGGATACTGGTCCAGAACGCAATTGAAATGATCCACGCTCAACGAGAATAGATTGCAATAGGTTTCAGATCGCACGCTGGCCACGCGACGCGCATTGGTCAGCAAACAGATCTCTCCGAAGTAGGATCCATCGGATAATGAGGTTGCAACCTATTTAAATCAAATGCAAGGTAGGTAATTATAATTAAGTATTAGATGTTTTTATTGTTAACTCCCAGGATTGCATTTTCTGTACTCATTGTTAACTCCCATGACTGTACAAGCTCAAGTGTGCTCTCACTCTTCTTAATTTACGCTTTGAGCAAGTTCTGATGCTCTCTCAATTCCTTGCTATTATGCTTATATGTGTTGGTGTGTTTACTACAGAGATCGGCAACGGAAAGCTCATTTTCTCTCTCTTATTACTTTAGCACATTCAGTCGCTCACTACTGTTAAATCTCTTTATCTGTGTATGTTTGCTAAAGACTAGTCAAGTATTCTCTCATCCACACTTTATTATTCCACTCAGTGCAAAGTCCGTTCTTTCCTTGCTTTGTTGTTCCTTTTTACTAATTGTATGTGTGTGTGTGTTACAGACTTCGTTAACAGAATTTAACCTTTCCACCTGCCACTACTTTAAATCCGTTCTAGCTCTGACGATAATTCTCTGTTTTGCAGTTCTCCTGTTTTAGGCAACAGCGTTGAACTGTTTTCACCCACTCTTGTATATTATTTTTTCGAAACCCTATAGAATGTAGACTTACCTCGCCATTGGCCATCACAATATCCACAACGCCCTCTTGAATGAAGTACATCTTGGTACCGATCGTGCCCTCCTTTATGATAATATCACCTAAAATACACACAGAATATTAAGATTTGTACTTCAAGATAAAGGCAAGACTTTTTTATTGTTACCTGGTTGGAAAACTTCATATTTCAGTTTTGTAACTACGTCAGAAACAAAATTCGAATCGGCATTAGCAAAAAAAGGCACTGACGCCACGAGGGACCTGAGAATATAAAATAATATAACATATAGTAAAGATAGAGTTAATAATTTATAGGGTTGTGTATGATATTTGTGTGAAATTATTTGGGTTAAACACTCAGCCTGATGATGTAATGTCTACAGATGCAGAATCAGATGCTGTTCGCACTGTCTGACACTTAAAGATCGCCCACCTGCAATTGTAGTTGATGACATCCTCGCGCAATTTCTCGCTCAACTCGCCAAGTATCAACTCTTCATCGAAGAATTTACCCTGGTACCGATGTTCAAAGTATTCCGTAATGCGTTGCCGCATATCACGCGGCAATTTGCGATAGGCCATATACTCCTCCACCTGTTTGACCTTCTCGCGATACTGCCGCCTGCTGGAGTCCAAGCTCTGTATAAGATTGGTCGCATGACCCAGGAACAATGCATAACACGTAGCGCCCGATATCATCGATAGCATCGTAAGCCACATGTCCGTCAGTGACTGTGGTGGAAATCTGCAAATAAAATAATAAATAATTAAGGAGCATTAAAACAAAAGCTTTTAATTCTTTTTAAGCTTTAAACAGATAAATCAGATAAATACTTTCGACCGAAAGACAGACAAAACATTATCTCGTGCGGCTCGGCAACGAATGAAAAAAAGGAAAGAAATATGAAAAGTTGTTGGTGTAATTCACATGCTGAGAGTCCACGCACAGCTAATCTTTGGTTGGCTCTCTCTGGAGTACTGTGGAACTGCTTACTATGAAAAGTGAATACAGTTATGAAATGCATTCGTGTTTGCATAACTTAAAGCATAGCCCACTGTGGCAGTGAAAGCTCTCGCGCACCAAAACATACAAAGAATAACTTTTGACGAATGCTGGCTTCAAACCTACAGTAGCCTCCATAACAAGCGGCACATCTCTATTAATAGAAGTTATGGTGTTGAGGTTTGTTTAACACCAGTCTAGTTTAACTTAATGGTTAGATTTAAGGTTTAACTAAATTAAGATAACTTTACCTGCCATAACCTATGCACAGCATATGCGACATGGCCTTAAATAATGCCCATGAATACTGCTCCAGCCAATATGATTCCTGTACATTATTAAAAGTATTTAATTAATTATATATGTAAATAACAAAATTAAATTTAGAAACAAATAAAGCATTAACCAGATTATTATGTAAATTTAAAGACGTTACCTGTAATTCGTTGATGGATACCCAGGAATTAGATGGAAAACCCTGTAACATTGGCACTAAGAACTGCAGACAACCGCTCCAGTGTCCGATTAAGAGCATCATGCAAATCAAATTGAAGATCCTCATGAACACCGAGGCCATATTGAGGAACTGCAACCAGAGTTATCAATAATAGTTCACATCAACGTTAGGGCCAGCACCGCTCTCTCTCTCTAAACAAGTGTATGTGTTCTGAGTGTGTGTGTGTGTGTGCCTGTGTCTCTGTGTGTGTTGTAAGTGTTTGTGTGCTTGTGTAGGTGTAGGTGTTGGTGTTTGTGTAAGTGTATTACAATTGTGAGTTTCACACATTTAAAACACGACAAACCAAAACAATTTCAACCAAAATCGATTTCAAGTAAATTTGAAATTTTTTGCTTACTGGATTTTGGCTTTCACTTGTCGTTGAACGCGTAGAATACACACAAAAAAAAATACGTACAAATAATTGCGCCAAATTTTCCAATGAAAAACGAAGCAACCAAAAAAATAATTAAAAATTTATAACCAAACCACAGCCAAAGAAAGAAATCAAAGGAGAATTTTAAAATACATAGTTAAAGTTTAACGGATTTTAACGGATAAAATGTACTAAGCAACAGCCAGCCGTTTATACTTCTACAGTTAGGCCAATAAGTATGCAACGCTTTAAGAACAAATTTGTTAGTTTATCAAGTATAAGCCAGCTTTATGTTGCTCCGACACAAATTAGCAGAAAGAACGAAAAACAAATCGCTATCAATCAATATTTAGATACTTATATTGAAAGTATACAAATAATATATATTTCTTTGTATTAATATATATATGTAATTGTAATTGTACTTGTAGTTGTAGATGTACTTGTAGTTGTATGTGAGAGTCTAGTGTTAGGCAATACAACAGTGTGTGGTACAACCTGAGAGCAATCAATCAAACCAGTTTCTACATTGTTGTTTTTGTTTTATATTTGTTTAAATAGTGCAAATCAGCTGCTATTATGGTACAAGTGCTCATCTTAACTTTTGCTCAATTCCAAAAAGATATGTAATACTTAGCATGTATGGAAGTAGTATGATAAATATATGTTACATATTCAAATATGCTCACTAAGCCGTTCAAACGTTCAAATTATTCAAATATTCCAAAATATTATACAACGAAAAGCAGTTTTTTTTTTTTTTTTTTTCAATTCTCAGTTGTTAGTGCTACGTTTTTTGTACAGAATATTAAAAACAAACCAACAAACGTAACGGAACGTAACGGGAAACGAAACAGAGTAACCAAAATGGAGAGAGAGTGAGTAACAAGTATAAAAGAGAAAGCGAGAGAGACAGCGAGAGTTAGAAAGAGAGAACAAAAAGAACGAGTAGGTTGAGTAAAATTGTTGCATTCAAGTTTTTAAGTTTTCAAGTATTTATTTGTTGTTGTATGTATTTGTTGTTGTTGTTCTCTTTGTTTTTATTGTAGTTGTGTTTTTTTTTTCGTTTTCTTTTTTTAATACGATACACTACAATCATCTTCAGCGAGTGGTGCACGGATTTTTGGCCATTGAATTACACAAACTTACGCGAATCTTGGCTGAAATCTTTTGTACAACCGAAGAAGTTGAAACCAATGAAACAGTAAAGAACCAAAACAAAAGGTAACAAAAGATAATAGAATAAAACCCATAACCATAAACATAATTGTACGAAAAAAAAACAAATTTTAAATAAATTACTCAAAATTAACATATAAGAGTATTTATAATATTGGAAGCAGTAGCAGAGTTTGATTAGTTAGATTTGCAGTTATACTAAGTGGTAGATTGTAGAATACAGTTGAGTTGAGAGTAGAGTAGAGTAGAGTAGCGTAGAAGAGAGTAGAATAGAATAGCGTAGAATAGCGTTGAGTAGGAGCAATAAAGCGCGCGCAGCACAAAATGGCGCCAAAAACAAAAGCAAAAGCATTGATTACGATATCAATTAAACGTGTATTTGTTTTTATTGTTGTTGTAATTGTTGTTGCTGTTGTTCTGTTTGTTCTTGTTAATCAAGTATTTGTTGTTGTGACAGTTGCAAGTATATAGTAGTATTTTTATTTTTATTTATACGCTATTTCCTATCAATTTGTAAGCGATTTTTGCATATGCCCATAAAAGTATGCTACACAAAAACGTTAAATTCAATTCAAGTTTTGTTGTACTGTGTTCGTGTTCGTTGTTCAACACTAGTCAACACTAGCTGTATGTTGTTGTTGTCTGTGTATTGGTAAACTGTATGAAAGTGCAGCATTTGTGGCCAAAAACAAAGCAACGTTCTAAACAATTCGCAGTCGCAGCAGCAAAAAAAAACCTTTGAGACAGCGATAAAAACAGAGACAGAGAATTCTTTTTTTTTTTTTTAAGGGTTTCTGTGAGTTTTTGTGTAGATAGCTGTAGTTGTTTTTGTTGTAACTGTTGTTGTTGTTGCTGCGATATATACAATTCATCAATTGACTACAATATGGGGCGCTATTTAACGGTTATTTTAACTGGCAAACCATATTATTGATGTGTATTTTTTTATTGTTATTTGTTGTAAAGCAAAAAGCATTGAACAAACTATATAAGAACTGTCGTTATACGAGTAATGTTATTGCATGTACATGTGTTATTTTGTATTTTTTTCATTCACATTCGTATTCGGAATCGCTTGGGATTTGACTGTATTCGGAAATTGTTTTCCATTTGTTTTTGAACTCTCGTCTTGATGCAATTCACAAACAGATGTCGTTGGGCTCAAAAATAAATATATATAGTACAAGTAATTAACTATTTTGTGTTTTATTTACAAACAGTTTAGAATACCAGAAAGTAAAAGAAACGAACGATAGCAAAAGTACTAGAGCTAAAACTAAAGCTAATCACTGGCTAAACTAGTTCACTGAAACTAGACATGCTCATGCATGAGAACTACACTTCAGAGGAGCTATATTTTCAGACAGCAGATCGGACAGCTAACTACTATATAATCGGTAATCGGTAATCGGCTAGATAACCCACACCTAGTGAAGTGCATTAAAACCAGCTTCGATTTGGACCGAAGTGCAGATACATATATATGATTTATTTTCAGTTTTCATAAACTCTTTCAAATGCATCAAATCAATCAATATGTATATGTAAAAAAGGCAGTCTTGAAAATTTACAGAATGTACGAACGAACATTAAAATCAAGCAAACATGATTAACGAACAATCGAACAATCGAACGAACGAACAATCGAACAATCGAACGAACGAACGAACGAAATATGCACTAAAACTCAATTTATGTTTAATCATAATCATAATTTCAATCAATCAAGGCTTTTTGTTTTTGTTTATCAAAGGTTGAATTTGTTTGATAGTGTTAATTTTTTTTTATGTAATTCTTAATAATTTTAAAGTTTGTTTTTTTTTTTTTTTTGTTTGTTTTTGGTTGTTACCTTGAGAATTAGGTTGCTTTTTGTCAAGCCATCTTTGTCTTTTCTGTGCAATCTCCCTCTGCGATCAGCACTTTTTTTCTGTAGATTCTGCAGAATCTAAAAACCATATATATACACAGGTATTTTAGGCCCTCATCATTTCTAGGTTATGTTTTGTTGTTTTTTTTTTTTAATTTTAATTTGTTTGTTTAAATTTTAGTTTAAATTTAAATTTGTTGTATTTGGTTTTGTTTCTTAGTCTGATTTTCGATAAGCAAATTGTTGTGTGAGGCGTAAATGTCATCCAAATTAATTGAATTCTTTTCAAAACTAAATACAAATGTTTTTTGTTTTTTTTAAGCTTAGGAAACAATAAACAGAGTCCAAGTTGAAGTTTCTGTTGTAGCTGATTTTTTTAAGTTAATTTTATTTAATTTTTGGGTGACGTTGCGCAAGAAAGTGTTTTTGTAATTGTTGTTGTGAAGAAAAAGCATTTTGTCAACACTTGAAAATGTTTGAAAATGTTTCTCAGTTGTGGATTCATCGACTTAAGGGGGAAAAAAGACTCCAAAGATTTTTGTACATAGTGCAATGAAAATTTTTACCTTTTGGAGTGCATCAAAAGACAGCAAGAAATCAACAACAAAAGAACATGAAAATTCCAAAGGAAGAACACATAGTTGATAAACACAAGATGATAACAAAGAATCGATCAAAACAATAAACATACGATATGTGAAAGAAAGCAACTGAAAAATTAAAGATTACTTCCTTCCCGCCCCGCCCCACTCCGCCCCCATCAGGCGGCTTCAAGCGTAGCGAGCATAAAGTTGAAATATCAGGAAGAAATCGCGAGCGAGTTAAGATTTTAGTTGTGTGTTATATATATGAGGTGTTATATAGATTGTAGTTTATTTTGATCTTGTTATTATAGCCAGGAGTTGGACATGGACGTGGACTTGGACGTGGACATGGACGGTGGACTTGGACTTGGACAAGGGCTAGGGCTTTGGAGGCGCACGAGGCAGTGGCAATCCAAATGCAACACAGGTTGAAAAAACAAACATTATTTTGAATTTATTGTTGGCGGAAATGTACAAAATTACTGGATGGAAAACATTTACAAAACTGATTATTGGGCTTATTGTACAGCATTGCGGGGAAATCGATCGGTACATTGAGTACATTTATATGTAAGTAGTAGTAGTATATATAGGAATAAAGGTAAGATTAAATGAAAATCATAACACAAAGTAAAGGCACTTAAAGTGAAATCAAACATATCGAGTATACGATCCGTATAACAACTGAAATTTTTTATAGTTTGAACATTTTGCGCACCAATCAATCAACTATATATAGTATATAGCATCCATATATATAGAGAGAGAGTTTATTTTCTGTTGTATGAGAGAAGAGTGAGCACTTTGGACTATAAAGACAACTCTGAGAACTGAGAACTGTACTAAGCCTACCAAACCCAAACTCCTAGGCTCTTTCTTACAATTTCTTTCAGTGTAGAATGTATTGCAGCAATGAATATATCGTCGGATCTGAAGGTCATAAAATTGATAGCAAACTTAAAACTGATTCGATAAAAACGATAAATTATACATTATACTTAACGATGAACTATAATCGAAAAATCGTAATCGAAATCGAAATTCAATATTAAGTAGATATTTATAAACGTTATCAGAACTTAAACATATATATACATAGTACTAACTGTACTACATATACGTATATAGTATGCAAAATAAATTAAAAATAAAAAAAGAATTTAAAGTGTTTTCATAGCGGAAAATGAGCCGTGTACTTACATAGACCTCCTCCCATTGCGAGACGTAGCGCACGAGTCGGGACAGTCGGAGTAGGCGAACTAAGGAAAGTAATTTAGCTAGACGAAGGATGCGCAGAGCGCGTCCGGCATGCAAGATTTGAAAAGAATCAGAGAAATCCTGCAATTTCATAATCTTAATCAAAATGTTGCGTACTGTTTCTTAAAATACGATTAACTTACTTGATTGAAAATTAAAAATATATAATCTAATGGTATCGATGAAATCAAATCGAGAAAAAACCAGGTTCTTAAATAGTGTTTAGCTATAAGCTTTGGATCCAATATTACTTGTTCAGCGTTGTCTTGTTGCATAATTCCTGTAATTGCACAAAAGTAATTGCATTTTGTTCGTTTTTGTGTTTTTGATTTTATAAATAGATTACAACGGCCAATAATTGCCTCAATTGATAGAGATACAGATACATATATACTCGTAACTGTATGAAATATATTCCACTATATGTTGTAGACATTGACTGTACATTACCTGTTCTAAAATTGACTACAATATCTATTAAAAAAATAGTATCACTTAGGCAGTTGAAGGCAATCCATCGTGTGCTCAGATCATCGTTGAAGAATGATATTGCGACTGGCAGGATAATAAGATTTGCTACTAATAATAAAAGCATGCAAAGGTCCCAGTAAAACCTAAACAATATAATAAACATGTATTACAAAGTTTACAATTTTATAGTTTAGCACTCACCTGAATGAACTGCACGGGTGTATGACCCAATGTCCGGAAGTTTTCTGACGTATGCGCTCTTTGACCAAAGCCTTGCGGCTGCCAAATAATTTCATGGCCAGACGATTGTCTGTCGGTTGGAACCATGATTGCAATTGACTTTTTAGGAAATTCGCCGAGACTTTTTCCGAAACTATCGGTATGTTGGGCATTGGCTCCTCTTTCGGAGTGCCGTACAACGACACATCATCAAAGTGTACCTAAATAAATACCGTTAAATAGCGAAAGGAAAAACCAATCAAAAATAAACTATTAGTTGACTTTGTTTGGATTTAATGCCGCAGCTGCCTCCATTCCAAAAGTGTGAACATTTACGCGATTAGCGTGTAATGGGTGGACGTAATTGAGTATAATTGATGAGTGATGAGTAGGGTAGTGTAGGGTATTGTAGTGTAGGGTACTGTTGTATTGGGTAATGTAGGGTAGTGTAGTGTAGGGTAATGTAGTGTAGTATAGTGTACTGTAGTGACCTCCTTGCTACTAGTAATTATAAAACCTTTGCTCTTGCCATTTCGGTTCCTTGATCGCATATTAGCAGTGCCTCATCATCGAAAGCGGTGACCAGCGAATCGGTGCAGGTGTTCTCAAATGATATACGCAAATCGTTCTCATTCACATTCAATACGGAGCAATACGAGCAGCGTACTGATTCCTCGCTATCGCCGTTGAGCAAACTGTAATGAAATCATGTAATAATTAAATGCACTTGAATTGAGAAACCTCTGAGCAATATAAATATTTGAAAGTTTATTCAGAAAAAAGTGGGGATTTTGTTAAGCACAGCTTTTTAATTGATGCACACGCACTTGGTCTGTGTGAGTGTTGTTTTGTATATGTATCTCTGTGTACTATATCCAGATCTCTCACCTTGCATTCGGTGATTGTCAAGGTCTTCGCGGTGCTATCAACAACGTCTCCGATCGTTGCGGAAATGTTGCCCTATTGCCACACGAAATCGCGTGGTGTGTAATGTGTGTGTGAGTGTGTGTTCTCTGATCTCTGCTCACTGCCTTGTACACTATTTCTTGATGGAATGCCTATTGTTTGCTTAAAGTAGCTTGTTTCCTTCTTTATTATTACGGTATTTATTTATAAACATTTATTTAATTTTATTTGATTTGATTTCGTTAACCTGCTCACTGTTGTACACTGTTCACTCAATTGAGTGTTGTATTTTATTAAAATTCTTTCTTTTTTTTTTTTTTTTTGAACGGGAAAGCTTCGTTTTAATTAAGCCTGATGAAGCTGATTTAATTTAATCTTCACTCGCATTAGACTAATGAATTTATTACGAATTTCTGTGTGGTTTTTTTATGCTTCCCCTCTCTTTCGCACGTTCTACTTATATTATTCTGATTAATTTCTTTGTAATAGGAAGGGAATGCTAAAATCGCCGAGCGGGCAAAAACCACAAGGGAAAACAAAGAATTTAACAATATCACGATCGCGGTTTGTTCACACTTATATATGTCGATATATATAGAGCACACACACAGTTGGCTATCAAATAACAATTTGTATCGTTGAAATATTGCTTAACTAAACAATATTTTGTTATAATTGTGATTTGTTGTATTATTTGCAGCGAAACTAAACCAAACGATACAAAACGAAACGAAACGTGTTCAAACAGCTGTTTTTGCGTTATCATTAGCTGTGCTTTTGTTATGCACTTCACACTCCTCTCACTCCTCACTCGTCGTCATACGTTAGAGTAGACCGTAAATTTATCTTATTTCTGTATTTTTTTTTATTTTATTTTTTTCTGTTTTGCAAGTTTATTACAACAAGCGCGCGAAGCGAAGACAGAACGCAACTAGCGGCACTTGGCAAAATGCGCACACAACGAACGCCGGCAAAGCACTCCGAATACCCAAGTGGACTCCGAAAAAAACACAAACAAAACACAAACAACGAGTGCGACTGCGACAGCGACGCTACCGAATGCCGTCGTTACGTCGCATTGTCGTTTACTTTGTGCCTTCGTGCATCGTGCCTTCGTGTGTCCTCCAATCGGCTTCGGTTCCGTTTCGTTTCGTTTCGTTTTTGTTTTGTTTTGTTTGCTCGTTACAGTTATGTGCGTTTGTTTGTTACCTCGACTTTCAATTTGCGACAATCGATTTAAAGCAGCGACAAGATCACGACTGCGATCGCGTTTGCCGAAAAGGGAATTTGGCGCGTAATTAAATAATTGATCAAAGCGACACTCAAAGCTCAACTCAGAAACGGTAGCTTTGCTTATTATTGTTGTTATTATTATAGTTGTTGATTTCTTTTTACATTGTTTGCTTTTATTTTTAGTTGTGATGTCTGATTTGTATTTTTCGTACGTCTGTTTTTTGGTTTTGTAAGTTCATTTAGATTTTTTACTGAGAGTTGAAGCTGTTGCCGAGGCGACTTGATAACCTGTTCTGAGGAACTTGACGCTACTGTTGCACAATAAATAAATAAATAAAAGCAATATTTGTTGCTGTTGTGTTTGCGTTGCTTTTTAATTGATTTTGCGACGAGGCATCGTCTCAAATTATACACAGACTATAATTTGTTTGATATTCTTCAAAAAATTTACGCCAATAAAAGCAAAAAATAAACACAGAAAACATAGGAACAAAAAAACTATCAGCATAAATTACCTCTAGATTTTATGTAAATGAATTTGGTCTAACGGGTCTATGCGGTCGGGGCTACCGGGCTGCGAGCGGCTAACGAGCGTCAGCACGAAACTGAGGTGACTGAAGTAAGTCTACTGCTAACTAGTGCAATAAATTATAAACTTGCACTTAGTCACAGGGGAATACAGCAATTGTATTTCAATAAAAACGTCGGGAGTTTTCCGCTTTGCGATCACTCAATCAGCATATTTCCCAGCTTTTCAGCTTCCCAGCGCATTTTCACGGTCACGTTTTGCACTACTTTAAATTCATTAACCGATAACTTAATCGATGCTGCCACAGACGTTGGAATTTTCAAACTGATCACTCGCGTTTTTCTTCTTTTTTAGCAGCTCATTACGCGGACATTCCCCGATCAGTGTAACCAGCAGACTCAGAGTCAGACCCAGTCCCAGACTCAGACACTGACGCTGATGATGGCTTAATGCAAATGTGGCTAACGAAAACCGGTAAAAAGGCAACAAAAAAATCACCGCTTTGCATGCGTAATTCGCAACCGTTCGGAGTTTTCGACTTTTAACTGGTTAACAGGTTAATGATAAGAATTGTAAAGTGCGTTAAGGGCAGCAGATACACAGCAAACAATTTTAGAGTATTAAATAATAACTCTTAAAGTCTTACAGTTTTCAAGTGTAAAATAAGTTTAATAGTATTAAAAAGTAAGGCTTAAATTCTAGACTTTTTAACACTATTTATGAATTTTTTTATTGATAAGTAATCACAATTATAGACTAAATAACAAGCTCTAATCACTTTAATCAAGCACAAGTTATATAAACTGATCTCTATAATCAAAATAATTGCACTTTAATCAAGTGTACTATAGTCTATAATATAGGCTAAAAAATACCCGAGATGTCTTAGTTGTGACATTGTTAGGAATTGAATTTCCGATTAGTTTGTTTTAAAATCTGATACTTCAGCTGAATTCAGATGTTATAGGGTAGACTCGACTTAATGAAAGTATTTCTAAGCTACAGTCGGTTTCAGAATATCCAGAATTATCCAACAACACAACTCACATATTCTTTTAAAGATATTTTTATACTCTAAATTTGTTTAGGATCAGACAACTATATAACTAAGCTACCATAGGTAGTCATCGGTCAGTTATAACCTTGACTAAACTTATCTGTTACAACCTTACCTATCTGCTATAAATTATATATTTTTTTAACCCCTCAAATTTATATTACTAACCTATCTGCTTCTTCCTTTTTACAACCTACCCATACCCATTGTTTTCAGTGTATAAATTCAAGGTTAAAGTAGACTCACCGCTCGCCGAGTTTGCTCTTGTGTCTGCGAATGTGACGTCGGTTGAAGCTGTTGGTGCACGACGTGGACGTGGGCCTCGAGGGCGGATGATGCACACCAAAATTGTGCAGCTGCAGCGATTTGAGTGTGGCCGGAGCAGTCGCTGCCTGGCCGTAACCCTGTGGGTGTGCGTGTGTGTTGTGTGCGTGTCCCTGGCCGTGTACGTGAACGTGACCGTGTCCCTGGCCTTGACCTTGACCTTGAGTGTGCGCCTGACCGGCACTAGCTACTGTGATCGTTGACTCGCCCACCGCCTCATTGGCCGCCTCAGAGCCCTGCTGTGATCCGTTACTGGACGAGTGATGGGTGTAATCCGTTGGTGCGCTCAGCTGGCGATTGAATTCGGCCTTGCGACGTGTTAGATCGGTCAGACAGTATTTGTTTAGATGCCCGTTGCTGGAGACGGAGCTCTTGGGCGACGAGGCCAGTTGGTGTGTGTAGGAGGCGTGTCCCTGCCCCTGTCCCTGTCCTTGGCCCTGGCCTTGAGAGGAATGACTGTGGGCATGTAGCTTGTGGCATGAATTGCTGCTCACGCTTAGCTTATTGCCGGCGTTCTGCAGCAAATTGTTGCAGTTCTTGCCGCTGATCTTGGCCGCCAGCGAGTGCGGCACCGGCGGACTTTTGCCCGTTGTGGGTATGTTGTTGCTGCTGCCGCCGACGCCCCCAACGCTGCCGCTGCCGCTGCCACTACCTCTGCCCACACCGCGGTACTCCTTGTCTTCGCTCTCCCTGTAGGCGGGCAAAGTCTTCGACTGACTCTTCAGCGATCCGTTCAGCAGCTGCTGCTGCTGCTGTTGTTGCTGTTGCTGCTGCTGTTGTCGCGCTGCTACCGCCGATAACGCCGGCAACTGTTGCTGTCTTGCTGCCGCTGAGGAGGAGCAACCCGGTGCTGACACCGATGAGGTCACTGGATTCGTAGTAGTCACCACTTGAGGCTGCAGTGAATGTTTCTTCTCCACCAAATACAAGTTGAGATACTTATCCCCGGGATGCAGTGAGTTATCAGATACTGCATTCGATTTGGAAATGATTTGACCCTTCTTCTTGGCCGTGCGTGTCTTGAGGGACAAGTTGCGTAGCTTCTTGGACTGCTCCTTGATCTTGTTGGTGCGTAGAAACGACGGACTGTTGGCAATGCACTTGAAGATGTAGGTTTGATTCACCAACTGCTGTTTGTCGCTGCCCGTGTCGTAGTCGCTGTTCAGATTGAGGTTCAAATTCAAATTGGTAAAATGCGGCTCCGACAGATGCTGTTCGCTGTAGTGACTCTTGAGCAGACCGCCAGTCGCTGAAGCCGAAGCCGAAGCAGATGCGGAAGCTGAAGCAGAGGATAAACCAGCGATTGCTGTGGCCTGCTCCTCGGCTGAGACACCTGGGGCTGCACTTAAGCTGCGCGTGTACTCGTGACAGGCATCGTAGAGTAGAGCGGAATGACCTCCACAGCTAACGGGACTGTGGCTATCGAGCGGTCGTAAACCGATACGACTATCGCACGAGTTCTGCTTCGAGATGCCGCTCGAGAGACGACTGCTGCTGCTGCGCTGCCGTTGACTCCTCGGCTCATCGCCTCTCAGCAACGAAACGTTGTCGCCGTCCCCGAAGACCTCAACCTCCTGATAGGGATCACGATGTCGCTCACGATCACGTTCTCGCTCACGATCACGATCTCGGCCACGCTCCCGTTCGCGTTCCCTTTCGCGTTCTCTTTCGCGCTCCCGTTCGCGCTCACTGCGACCGCGTACGGCACCGAGGGAGACGCCAAGGCTGCCGCTGCTGCAGCTCTGCTGATCGGCAGCGGGACTAGGACTGGGACTATTGCGCACGGAGGAGGAATGCGAATGTATCGGGATCGGTCCAGCCGAGCCAGCTGAACCGGAACCGGAACCAGAGTTGGTTCCCGCCTGTGCGTAGCTAAGGCTGACCAAAGACTGACGCACCAGATGTTGATGGGAATGCGAATGTCTCTGCTGCGGTGGCTGCTGTAGATGCTGCTGCTGCTGCTGCTGATCGTCGGGGTACAAGTTGTCTCGGCTAGCGCTACAAGAGTACACAGAGACAAGAATGAGAGTCGAGTAAATGATACGTACGGAATGCCAATAGATGAAGGCAAACACATAAATTTATCTAGTTTGAAAGTTGGCAGAATAAATAAAATACGGTATATATACAGATATACTTGTGCGGTGGGAGATCGGGCAAAGGGTATACGGTATAAGGGTATATAACTGTACAGTTATGGCAGAGTGTGGACAGAGGCTACGCTAAGTGAGCAGGAAACGGTGTGGAAAACACGCCGAGACAAACGAGACAAATAAATAAACAAAAGAAATTGTTAATTATAAATATTGATTGTGCAACTCAGTGTGTGAGTGTGTGCGTGTGTGTGTGTTTGTGCAGGAAAAGAGACAGAGAGAGAGAGGCTTGAGAGTGAGTCTCATGTGAGTTCATCATACACTTCATACATATATAGCTATATAGACATGCTCATCTGCTTTTGATCAACTAAATTAATGTATAGCAACACGCATGGCATTTAGCTACAGAAACAGCTACAGATACAGATACAGTTCGAGGCACAGCAAAAGATACAAATTGAAATACACAGATACAGTCAGAGATACAGCCGTAGATAGAGATAGATACAGCGATATTGTTATTGTTATTAAAGATATATTGTATTATGTGTTTAGTGTGCACATTGTGCAAATATCAGAGATATATAACCCACGATATCCATGACTATAACCCTACAGGGCCTAAAGCCCAAAATCCGACCGCTTGCCGCTTTGATATTAAACGGAAGTGCGCTAAATCAAATTTTCCTAATAGAGAACTGATAAGATAAGTAGCGCTACCGATTACGTCACTTATTCCGGGGGTGTCAGACATGTTTCGACGTGTCTGCTTTGAAAACCAAGGGGAAAAAAATAAAAACTAATTAAACTGAATGGATTTTGATATAATAACTATATATTAGAGCTAGTTATTAATTGGTATTACGAAATATAAACTATATTAAGTCACTAGCGTGAACAGTACTGTGATCAAGCTGTGATAATTATATAAATAATTTCAAATTTGAATTAAATTTGTTGTATTTTCAACGCATCAACTCTGAGCTTATAAAAAACTCCTGATCATCGTGGCTACCAAATGGTAAAAGGTAGAAACTTAAAATTTAGGCACATAATAGCTCAATTACTCCAACTACTTACCTACACATAAATCATTTTATTTTTAAACACCCCTTAAAACAAAAGACACCCACTTATTTTAGCCACTCCAATTTGCGTCACTTTAGTTAAACTCTCTTGTTTAACTCAAATTAAAATTCAAGTATTTTTTGATGAAATTTCCCTTACGAAAATGCTCGACTATGATTTGGTTTATCCGTCGTATATTATTATGCAAATTGCACATGGAAAACTTAAAGGTCGAATTTGGCAGTTAAGAGCCTTAATAAATTAGCATATTTTATCGTTATGCATCGTTACATTTTCAAGGGCAAAAAAGTGAAGTGAAGCAGGCAAATAGCAGTGAGACCACTGTGCACACTGCACACAAAGCAGCGCGTTGGAACGGTAGCCGTGCTATTGTTAAAAAGAATCTACAAAAATATACACATATATTCTATAAATTTGAACAAAAGAAAGAACAATTCAAATAAGTGTGTGCATAACTAAACACGACTATATGTGTGTGTGTGTGTGTTTGTGTGTATCTATGTGTATAATATTTGTATCTGATGGTGTGCTATCCATGGATTCTGCTTCAGTCGCAATCTCAACTCGTTTGGCACGCAAACAAAACGGATACATTTATTTTTTCTATAGATTGGGTTTATTTTTCCATTTTATTTATAATTTTTTTAGGGAAAAGTGTCAACAAAAGTAAATTGCTTATTAGCGAGTCTGTGTGGGTGTGTGTGTGTGGGAGTGTGTGTTCAATTCGAGTGCAAAAATCGAATTGTTGAGCAAACTGAAATCAATTTCACTCAATTTAAATTCTCACACGCTACTGCAGCAAGCAAAGATACACTAGTTAACAAAATGCGATTATCTAAAATTGTGTTTGTAGTTGAATTTGTAGTCGAAATTCGTCGATAGATAAATATTTGCACACGTAACATTAGCGAAATGACGGTGCATTTGAAGAGAGCCCTTCAACAGCTACAGATACACCTACAAATACAGATACTCGCACAGTAACAGCTAAAGATACATTTATACGAGTACACTGCATTAAGCCGACTTCAATTTAATACTGAGAAATCAAATGTGAAATCATTGTCAATTCAGGTTTTCTTTCTTCAGCTTCTTCTGCTTTTTGTTAGTTTTTTTTTGATTTGAATTCGAATTTTGTATCTCAAGTGTTGCGCACAAAGAATTTGCTATGCTTTTAAGCCTGCAGATCAAGTGTAAACCAAGTGACAAGGCCCAAATACGGTACGGAGTCCAAACTGTCCACGCTAGCGATGAAAGCTTGAACGGCACGAAACAAGCAGGGAAAGGGGTAAAAAATCACGGAACTTTTCTCTCATGGAGACAATGTTTTAGCACGAGTCTTAAAGCCTTCAAAACGCCCCTCGTGACACGACACGCGCCCATCTCTAAGCCCAAATGATTATATTGTGTGCGGTCTGCTGCAATGTCAATTTTGGCGCATTCGAGACACTTCTCGAGTGTGGACCCTTCACATTTGAGCACGTGCTTTCCCAACCAACCGAAAGAGGTCACTTCCCCTGCCTCCTCCCCCTCGTTCGGACTCTTGCGTCACATTGACAGAGGCCTCCCTAACTCCTTACCGCCCACCTCCCACCACCCTTCCAGCCTAGCTCGCTACCAATTTTAAACACAATACGACTCAATTATTAATTCAAAAGCCAATTGAAGGCATTAAGCGTAAATTCGAGAAGCGTAATTGCGACTGCTATCTCGCTCTGTCTCTCTGTCCCTCTCTTTCTCCCTCTCTGTGAGTGCAATGCATTCCATTTCGTTTATCGAAATTATATCAATTTTACAGAGCATATGTGCAGCCCACGAAGCGTTCTATATACACACAAATATCTCATATACTAGATAGATGCGCGAGGGTAGCTCCAAAAGTAACCTAAAAGCACAACTTGATAAAGTTGACTTTTAGATGTATAGTTAAAAGAAGTTTGCTAAAATACTGCATTGAAAAATGTTATTGATTGAAGAAATATATAAACGAGGGTGGTTCGAAATATTAATAATAATAATAAGCAAATAAATTTTTTATAAACTCGATAATAGAAATTATTTTTCGTTCTTAAACCAAGTATTTTAAACTAGATTCAAGAAGTTATTGGATTACCCTTTATCTGTTATCATTTAGAAATCTTTTATATTTACTATGTAATTATAATAAAGTACTTGTTAATTAACTTTTGTTTTGAGTACATATGTAAACATGTTTTTAGCAATCGTTAGGCTCAAGTGTCTCTATTAAGTCTGTCATTTATTAAAATACATTTCAACTACCAATAAAACTCCGATATTAGCTGTAACAAAACCTTCTATTAAATTTTCATTTTATAAAATAAAAAAAACATAATGTGTTCAATTCAAATTTTCTTTTCAAAACGTTATATTTAAATATTCATTTAATACGTTCCCTTCCCTTTTCTTTCCATTTCACATTTCCTTTGTTTATAGTCCTATAATTATTCATTCTCACATTCCTCCAAATTTCTCTGCCTACCCTCTTGGACAGCTCACACACTAGCCCAGTTTCGGATATAAAATTTACCAAAGAGACCACAAACCAATTAATTGCCCCGCTCTAATTTTAGCAATCATATTCATATGACTCTGTTATTAATTATGCACATCTTGAACTTTGCCACAATTTGTGCAAATAATTGTGCAAAATTCTTGTGTGCTATTTTTAAAGAAAACAATTGTGCAAAATTGATTTGTTAATTGCAATACAATGAAATGAAAGCAATTCACAAATACAAATAAATAGTATCTATTACAGAGGCAAATTGCAATTGCAAATGTAAATTGCAAGTGGAAATGTAAATGGAAATGGACATGGAAATGGAACAAACAAATTAAGTAAATGAAAATCAAAGCTAAACATGGCACTCAATTTCCAATTTTAGTTGTACAAATGTTTACACTGAGCCAATAATTACCAGCTCCATCTCAGTCTCTGTTTAGCTATCTCTTTCCGTCTCTGTCAGTAATTTAAAGTCCATTTCAATTCATTTTTTTAATTGATAATTTAATTAGCTAACATTTTTCAAAGCTCTTTACTTTTTAGATGAATAAAACCGGTTTTATTTTTGTTTCTGGACAGCAGACATAAAAAAAAGGATCAATCACTTGACAAGCTTTAATTAATTTAAGCATTGTCAAGCTATGCTCTGCTAATTAATGGAAATTTTCGGTAACTCGACTGAAGGTCAGCAACTAGACGTACTACAATAGATATAATAGAAACAATTCTATAAAAATAGTCATCACTTATTTATCACTTCTCATTTTTCTGACAGCAGTGCCAAAAAAAAAAAAAAAAAATTGACGAAATTCGCTGAAAAATGAATGAATCAACGTCACATAATCAAGCGACATGCCAATTCAAAATTAATGTCATTGATCTTAAAATTAAATTACACTCAAGTATAGAATTCTAAAAAATATATATGTATATCGGACTCAGACAGGGGCTGAGGGGTCGGGTAATCGGGTGACAAGCTTTATATACAAGCAAATATTTGATTTAAGCAATGCATTAACATTTTTGTTGTTTGGGTATTACGAGGTTCATTGGCATTCGCATTGGCACAATTAATAAAATTAAAAACAAATTCTTAAAGCAAATTATAGTGTATATATATGGAAAATATAGTGGAAAGTAGAGTGGAAAAAGGAGAAAAATGGGGAAAGCTTTCAGTGCGTCATACAACTATTAATTAGACGAGCAAAGTTTTTTGCATTTTTAAAAAATATGTTTTTAAGTAGCTTGCAGCGGGTAGAAAGAGGAAGAGAGCAAGTTAATAGCATTAAAAGTGTTGTGGGACGTTCGGTAGCAAAAAGTACTTGAGTAAAAGTAGTAGCAGTAGTAGTTATGGTATAATTAGTAGTAGTTTTAGTAGTTTAGTAGTAGTAGTAGTAGTTATTGAAAGAGGCAGAGTATGGCTACTTCAAATGGTCAGTACCTTAACTGATGATGTCAGTAGTACGCAAAATTAGCTTCCACAGCGAAATAGTACTTTTTTTTATACTATTTATTTCAAAAAACTATATTTTTTTGTCTTTTTTAAACGTTTGTTTCACGTTGTTGCTTTAGCTTTCGTTTTTGAGTTCGTTCTCGATTGCGATTTCACTTTGTTTCTGTTTTGGTTTTTTTTTTCGAAATTAAACGCAAAACTTGTTTAGTTTGCGCTTCTGTATATTTCTCAATTTTATTAGTTTTTTGATTGTTTTTTTTTTTTTATTATCTTTTTTGCGTATTTTTTAAGTTTTGTTCATTTCAACTTTTGTACTTTTAAGCAAGTTTTCTGTAAAAACAACAACAACAATGACAAACATAAATTGAAATGTACACATTTACGTGGAACAAAACGGAATGGAACTAAAGGAAAGGAAACCAACGGAAATTAAACGGAACGTAACGAAATTGGCAATGAAAGTAAATGGCAAGAAGAAAAAACAGAAACAAAACACAAACAAAAAACAAATTTAAAGTTAAACTTTGTTAACTTGATTAGCCGAATTACAGTTTCCATCATTACTGACATTTCTCAAAAATGCCGAATTCGACTTTGTCTGTGTGTGTGTGTATGGGGGGATGTGTGTTGTAAGTACTTACTATGTACAGCACAAAACTGTAACTAGTTCAATTGGAAACATCGAGATTTTCCACACAAAAAGACCAACAAAATGGGTTTATTTATCTGATTTTTCTTCTATATGTATGTATGTGTGAGCGTATGTCTGTGTGTGTGTGTATGTAAGCTATGTGCAGGCAACACAAATACAGATGCAAATGTATATGTATGTACACATAGAAAGCCGAAATTCGGTCAGTGGTTTAATCATTGAAGTAAAAGCGAAAGCTTCCGTCGTTGCATTGATGTTGTCGTTGGACATGTACAATGTATGTACATGGATAACATACACAAATACACAAGCACAAGCACGAGTACACAAACAGGCAAGCACACACAAACACAAACACGCACACACATCCACGCGCGAGCAGGCAAGTAATTGAATTGACGCCTGTGTGTATGCAACGCTTTTTGCACACTACAAACACAAGTGCACTCAAAGTACTTTGACACTGTTTCTCAAAAACCCTCGCCCATTGTTGCTGTTGTTGCTATTGTCGCCATTGTTGGCCGCTTGGCTTTTAATCTAGTTTCGTAATTGCATTGACTGAGTGACGGATGACTGCCACGCCTCAGCCTTCAGGCCTCACGCCCATGTCGCTCAATCCTGTCTACTTGTCTCCTGATCTTTGCCCCAAATAAATCCCAAGCAGGCACTGTGCTGTGTGGGCATTGAATTGGATTGGATGAACGGAAATCAGTTGCATTGTGCTCTTAAGCCAAAAGGAATAAGCATTATATGGAGCAAATAAGAACAGTGAACACACACACATATGTATATAAACGCAATCAATCAGGCTGTATATATGTGTATATATGTATTGCCAGCACTGAAAGAAACTTTGAACAGACACACACACGTACTCACTCACACAGTTTAGCAACAACAATAACAACAACAAGAACAATCAATACCAACAGTTAAACTAAAGAACAAACAAACAAACGAACGAACAAACAAACTCAGCAAACAAACACAAAACAATGGAAATGCTCAAAATGAAACGAAACAAAAATGTAAAACGGAAACGAAAACGGAAATACATTCTTGTAAATATTTTAAAGTGTACATGTACACGAACGACAGTGTGTCTATGTATGCGTATGTGTGTGTGCGTGTGCGGGTGTGTCTGTGTGTGCCACAAGGTGTTTCTGAATGTTTCAAGTCTACTCAATTATTTATGGTCACACTTTTTTAAATATTTTATGAAACGTTGGGATTTCTTGTCATTTATCCCCAACTCGCAACAAAAACACATTGAAACATTCCAGCACACACACACGCACACATAAACACATGCACACGCACACAGTGAGACGCGTACATGTACATGGCACATACAGTTAGTCAGGTAAATATTTTGACAAAACCAAAATCAAGCAGAAAATTATATAAGCTATAAAGAATGTGTATTTTATAAATTAAATTGCCACTATACTTGGCAGTTTATTGATTTATATAAAATAAACAATTTTGTTTAGTCAAAATAAAATAAATTTGTTTTATTTCTAAACGAAATAGCATTGAAAATTTCCTAGTTTGTCAAAACAATTTGCTGACTCACTGTATGCGCGATACGTAACGTAACGACGTAACAATCATACGTTAAATGAACAACAATGTTAATAGTAAGGTTATCAAGGCGCTATTCAAAAATAATTGCATACCGTTGGTCGTTGGTAAATGTTCCAAATGCTCCAGGACCGCTGACTCGTCTCTGCGTGTGTTTAACGTGCATTGTTTTTTTTGCTACCACCCCACCCCTTGGCAGCTGCTCCACATGGAAACGGTGAAATTGGACTTTCGCCGCCAGTTACCGTTTATCGTTGCTCCACCTTCACTTTTTCTCTTTATCGTCTTCTGCTTCTTCCACACTCGCATGCACAAGCTCTCTCACACACACGCACACGCAGGCACAAGTATAGGCACAAACACACACACGCACACTAGCACACACAGCGGAGTACGCTGAGTTGCTGCGCTGCTGCTGCTGCTGCCGCTGCTTCTTTTTTCAGCTTCGTCTGTTGTTGAATTTTTATGCGATTTTTGTTGCTGCTGCTGTTGTTGTTGTTGTTATTGGCATAGAGCAGACCTCGTAACGCCTGGCGAAATTCTGGGACTTATCATCGTATGCTAATCGAGAGCGTGTAAATGTGTGTGTGTTTGTTTTTCTTTTGTTTTTTTCAGTTACTCGTGTGTGTGGTCTCTGGCCCTTTCTAACACTAGGTCTCGCTTGCACTGTTACGCTCGCCTTCTCTGTCACAGTCAGTGAGTGTGAGTGCAAGTTCCGTTACGATTTTTGACATTAACTAATACAAGAACATGTACACGACATATATGTACATACGACGACGACACATAAACAAAATAATTGCTTTTCGTTGTTGCTTAGCTATTGTAACTCCTCTATCGACATAGCTATCTCACTCACATCTGCCGCATGCTGAGCTTATTATTAAAACGGTTTCAAGTAGGATGTTTTTTTTTTTGGTTTTTGCTCAACTTTCCTTGCTTGCTTTTTATTGTTTTACTGTTTTACAGTTTGTTTCACTGAGAGGGCGTATGTGTGTGTGTGTTTTTGGTTTGGTTTGGTGGGTTATAGTTGGAGGTGTTAAGTAACGTAGGGTTAGGACCGTCTAAAATGTAGTCTCTAAAATAGTTAACAGCACTAGTTGTATTGCTTATGAGTTGGTTTTAGTTTTGGTTTTTAGGCTTAGTTGGGCGCTTCGCTAATGTTGACTTTGGAGGTTATGTTTAACGCATATGTTGACTACTGAGTAAATATATTAATACCATATGTTGCTATACTATATCATGTAGGCGCTTGTTTGAATATTTTCATATAATGTAGATTATATTTATTTACTATTTGTGTTCTTTGTTATGTTTTCTTCCGTGTTCCTTTGTACTTTGGATTATAGACGTCGTTTTATTATCTAGGAGGCGATATTACGAGTACACTACTATATGTTCCTCGATTTGGTTGTTTTCCTGTTGATTTTGGTGGTTTTTTGGTGGCGATGATAGGCGGGCGAACTGAAGAATGGTGGGGAGAAACAGCAGGCGGGGAGCACAGCACACAGTGCTTTCTTTCGTTACGTAATGTCACGATCTTTTATTATAATGATTATTATTATTATTTTTATATGTTTAGAATATCACAAAGAACAGCTATAATAAAATTACTTATTTTGTTTTTAGTTTGCATCACTAGAATTCCAGGCGAACGCAAAAGTATGCAATGATTTAGTTTTTAGTTTTGTCTCTCTATCTCTCTCTGTCTCTTTTCTGGTGTCTTCCTTACGTGTTCCACTCTCCTTATGCCTTCTTTTACGTCTTCAAATTGCTGCTTTCTGCTCAGTTTTGGTCTCGTGGTCGTGAAAGTTTAATGAACGCAACGAATTTTTGCGGTCTTGTGGAAAATTGTGTGAGTCAAGTTAAGGCGTTATGGTGTTACCGTTACTTATACATTTACATGTGTATGTATGTTTCTTTGTGTGGGTGTGTGTTGTGGTCCGGAGTCGTAGCCGTAGCCGGGATGCCGGGGCGTGGCCGAGTACCGATAGCCGTGCGGTTACGTCAAGGCGCGCAACATAGGAAACCCAAAGCAGGTAAATTTTCTTATAGTATATATGTGCTTTCGTAGTTATATATATGTATATGTATATATCTTTAACTGTATTCTAGCAGTATCCTTCGTTATCCTTCTCCGTTCACTTCAGCTTCAATTAGTGCATTAATTTCGTTTTCCGTTTTATTTGTTTCTCTCTCCTCCACGTTGCTTTTCTTTTGTAGTTATGTTTCGTTCCAGTTTATAAAAATAAATCCATATATATTTAGTTATATATCTACAGCGCGAGAGAGAGCGAGACGAAGTGACTGGGTGAGTGAGAGGCAACTACTTGGTAGATTTGTTAGTCGTTAAGTGCGTTAAATGTTACGGTTAATTTGATTTCGCTACATGAAAAAGACGCGTATTTTTCCTACAAACTACGAGGTTTCCTTTAGCTCTAGCTCTAATTATCAGTTAATTCATCCAGTGCTGAACAATTTGCATAACGGCAACTACAAATACATATATACTTATGTATTTCGGTATATAACTCCTCTATGTATATAGTTTTTGGTTTTTTATAGCACTTTTTGTAAATTTTTATATGTTAGTTATAGCAAGGATATTTTTTTGTTTATTAAATGTTCTTGTATATTTATCAAAGTAATTTGTTTTTGCTAAATTTGCTTAATTATCTTAAGTTGATGCTGCGCTTTAATGTGTGTCTGTATGTGTGTGTGTGCGTGTGAATGTGTTTTATAATTTGCTCAATTTCTTTGTTGCAGGTACATTGGTTTTAGCTTTGTGGTTTAGTTAGCGTTTTTAAGTATTTTCTTTAACTTTTGTTTTTGTATTTTTCGTTTTTTTTTTCTTGCTTTCTTTTGGGCGTTGATTAAATAATGCTGCACTTGACGTTGTAGTTGTTTTTTTTACGTAGTTTGCTTTCGTTTCATTCGCTATTGTTGTTTTGTTTTTCCTTTTGATGTGGTTTCTTTTATACTATCTGTTTTTTTTTTGCGAGTCCTTCTATTTGATTATGTAATTATGCTTGGTCTCTTATTGGATATTGAACTGTGTTACATGGCATTTTTTTTGTTCTTGTGCCTTTCCTTTCGTCCTTCTTTCCTTTCAGCTGCTGCGGCTGCTTGTGGTGCTTTCGTGAATTTGAACGGTACGTACGTAAGTAGTTCGTCATCAATATTTAGCACACAACACAACTGCACACTCACACACACATGCACGCACGCACACACGCATACAGTTATGTGCATACATAATTTATAGGCGCCATACTCACACATGCACAGAAATATGCAATGCTTTGCTGTGCATGTATGCGCTTACGTGTATATGTGACTTGTGTGTTTGTGTATGTCAATCTATTGAATGAAACTTTGGCAAGTATTTAACAAATTCTTTACGCAACACAATTGACCTAAGCGGACACACAAACACACACGAACACACAGCGAAAAAGACGTGGGGAAAACGGAACAGAAGAAAGTGCACATTAAATCAATGCTTCTTTTGACCTCTATTACATTTTCGTTTGTCTTCACTTCAATCTTCTCCTGCTACCTGGAATTTCTTCTTTTTTTCGGTTCTTTCAATGTCCCGTGTTACGGCACAGTTGACAGCGTGTTTCCTTTTTTTCTTGTTCGTTCGTTTTTCCTTTTAAATTTGATGTTATAATCGAATTGTTCTGTAATTTGTCGCGATGTGTTTTCAGTTATCACAATTGCTGCTTTAATTAATTATTTATTATTATTATAAATTAGTGCTCACAGCAGCGCTCACTTATACTATATTATAATTTTTTTTATATTGAAATCTCTTTTTACATAACGATTCTGATTACTGTTACTCGCTGCTGTGCTGTGCGAACACGACACGAACGAACTCAGCGCGACAAGTGAATCTTCGCATGGCACTGACGTGCGCCGTGAGCCTGTGAAATTTCGCTGAAAATCGATAAGGACACAAAGGCAAAGTGGCAACCGCGAATGCAAAAGCAGCGCAAAGTCACCAAAACTAACTAAAAGCACAACACAATGAAAACGAAATCGTAAACGAAAACGAAAATGAAAAAACGAGAGCGCAGGCAAGTGAAAGTGCACATGTACTCAGGCTGCGGACACAATGGTGTCCAGACAAAAGTGCACAGTGTTACAAGCTGGGATTATATTAAGAGCAAAGCAACTTTTCGCAGTATCCATAAAGAAATAGTACAACATATGAATTGGTTAAGTTTCTATGCAAAACATATGATAATAATAAATTGATTCACAAAACAATAATCAAAATGGCCTTAATATATCTGTTGAATCCAAATGCTGCACATACACACTTATTTGAGCCACCAGTGTACATCTTAGTTTTGTTATGTTAGAGCTGTAATATATGTATGCGAGAGCGTGCGAATGCGCATATGTTTGGCAAGCTTTGCCTTTGCCAAAGTCCTTGCTCTCTCACTAATGTCGCTATCTTTTTTACTCTCTCATGCTCTGAGTAAATGTCGTCGGCATCGTTGCCGATGTTATCGTCATTCTGTGACGTTGGCTCGTTCACAAAAACAAAAAATAGCCGAACGATACACCTTACACTAAGGCACGAGTGCAAACGAAATGTCAGCGGTTGGTTGCCTCCTTTGCTTTTGTGTTTTCGCTGTGAATGAAAGTTCGAAAGCATCAGCTGATAGCGCTTTAACATTTTCTCAATTGTGCTTGCCAATGTCCCACTCCACCGTCCCCCATCCATCGTTTCGAACCAACTGAAGGCGGCCAAGTAAACAAATACATGTGCGCAGGGTGGCGCGCACATGTTCAACTGTAGCTGTAAGGTCAGAGCAGAGCGTGTCCTTACAGTGCGTGCTGTCAGTAAGCACACACAGACGAGTGCTTATAAAAAAATCTACTTTTCAACGTACAGACAAAAAGCTTTATGTTTTTGAAGTTTTAACACTATACAGTATCACAGTGGGTTCTTACCCACTAATGTTTATAAAAAATTTTGTTTAACAGCAACAATATTAAAGCTAAGCTGAACACAGTGGTAACCGAGGACATTGTGGAACTTGCCGATCCTCTGGCAGTGAAGATACCAAAGAAATAAGTATTTGGCAGTTTGAGTGATGGCAATGGTTGGCACTGCACGGCAAACCAACGTCGTGTATTGCCATCACTGTCTCGTGTCACTATACAAATCTCCGCCTTATGCAACTTTTGCTCTCCGTGCACCATCAAACCGGAAATGGGAATCTCTGCCGTACGCTCGTTGTAGGCGTAATCGGATTGATTCAACACTTCATTGCCGCTGCTTCGTATATAGACATTGAAATCAGCTACATCCGCAACGGCGGAGACGAACCAACTGAGTGTTAGATTGCCCGACTTATTGCTGAGATAAAAGATACATATTAGAGATACTTTTAGTACTTCTATGGCTCATACTTACGTTTTCACCTCGCGAAAACGCACATCGGTCAGCTGCTCGTAGTCGCTGCCCTTATAGATCTCCCTTTCATCCGCTCGACAGGTCAGATACTCATCACTAATCTCCAGCAGATACTTTTCCTTGCTCTGCGCTGGTGTCTGGCACATTACGTTGCGCAAATCCTCGCTCGGTGTCGTTTGCTGCAACATAAAGTTCCTCAACGGTCTGGCATTGCAGCCACAATACAACGGATTACTGGAGAGCAATACTTGGCTGCCATTGCGCATGGTGCTCACTAACAAGGTCGAAAAGTCCTCCAGACTATTGTTCCGCAGATCAATATACTTCAGAGACTTGACCTTTGCCAGATTTCCAAACGGCAAATGATAGATTTGATTATGCGACATATCGAGACTGCTCAGATTCTTGGGCAAATCAAATATGTGTTCCTCGGACATCAGATTACTTAGTTCATTGTAGGATATGTCCAGTTGTTGTAGAGAAGTAAAATTTGATAAAACGCCGCGTCTCAATTCGTTGATTTGATTGTGTGAGACATTCAAAGTCAAGAGCTTTTTGGTGCCAAAAGTTATGTCATAAGTCAGCACAGGCATTTGATTATAGCTCAGATCCAGATACTTTAGATTGTAGGGTATATACTGGTGAGAGGGAAACGTTTTCTTTGTGACAAAACTGATGCGATTATGGCTCAAATTGAGCGTTTCCAAGCTAAGCAAATCGTCCAAGACACCATTTGTTTTGTTGTCCAGTTTGGAGAGGGAGTTATAAGACAAATCCAAGGTGCGCAGTGAAGGTAAACCAATGAAAATTTCGTTGGGCAGCTGTTTGAGACCATTTGATGATAAGTTGAGTGTTAACAACTGCAAAAGACCCTCGAAAGCGCGCTTACTGCAATGAGATCAAGATTTTAATATATATAAACGATTTTATGTAGATTTCCGATTCTTACCTGATGTCTTGCACTTGATTGTCGTATAGATTGAGCTCAAACAGAACTGGTAGCTTGCCAAAGGCGCTTTTTTCCAAAACGCTAATGTTGTTATGCTGCCAAGAGTAGAAAATAGTTATAGTATATAAATAGTTATAACCGATAAAAATTTACATACCTGCAGATAGAGGTACTGCAGCGTGGACATGCCAGCAACCGCTTCCCTGGGCGGCACACTAATTCCATTGCTCTGCAGTAGCAGACGCTGCACAACAAGCAAACCCGTAAAGCTCTGAGCATCCAGACTGTCTCCCAGCTGATTATCGCTAAGATCCAAGTAGATAAGGGCATTCATAACTGGCCAAGTGCCAGCGGGTATGGAACTTAAATTGTTATGGCTCAAATAAAGTTCGTTTAATGAAATTGGCAGTTGAAAAAGTTTCTCCAATCTATTGTTGTTGAGAAACAGTTGCCGCATGCTCGTTAACTTGGCCAACGAGCCACGCACAATGTTAACTAGTTTATTGTGACTAAGATCCATCTCCAGCAGCGTTGGTAACGTGCCAAACGTTGAGGATTTAATCTCTGTCATGCTGTTATGGGACAAGTTAAGAGAACGCAAGGAGAAAAGTGTCTGAAAGACGCCATTGAAAATACTGGATATATTATTGTGGGACACATCTATAGTATGCAGCTCGTAGAGCTTCGGGAAACAGTTCTTGGGTATCTCCACAATGTTGTTGTGCGAGGCATTCAGCACACGAAGCCCCGACATGTTTTGTATGGGAACCTGAAAAATAAAAGTTTAATAATCTAAAAATAGCTAGTACGATAACGTTATCATTGAACATACGTGTGCCAGATTAGTCAGCCCATTAAAGCTTAGCTGAAACTCGGTGGCGAAAGTTGTCTCATCGAAACTGCGTCGAGAGAAATTCGTCAAACGATTGTGAGACAGATTAAGAATCGTTATATTAATGCAATTCTCGAAGGCACCAGTTTCTATGAGCTCCAAAGCGTTGTGGGATATGTTAATGACTGCCTGGTAGATGTCCTTGAACGAATTCTTCTCAATCTTCGTTATGTTGTTCTCTGCCAAGTCCACTAACTAGAATTAAATACAGCTGTTTAACTAACCACGCGTACTAAGTTAAGTCCCAGTACTTACCTCAACGTAACTCATCTGCGTAAACATTTGATACTCCACCTTCTTCAGCTTGTTGCGAGCCAAGTCAACAGTTCCGATGCGTGTTATCGTACCAAATGTGCCACGTCCAATGTCCGTTATGGCGTTATCGCTCAGAAAGAGGCGACGTAGAAAACGCATACCTCTGAAGCTATTGGCATCCAATTTGGTTATATTATTGTGCGATAAATTCACCACTTTGAGCACAGAATTTCTGGCAAAGACACCTCGGGTCAGTTCGGTGAGCGCATTGTGGGATACATTGCACCAGCCCAGTTTGGTAAGATCTGAAATATGTTGGGCTTCCAGTTTCTTGATATTATTGTGACTGATATCCAACACCTCCAGTTCTCGTAGGTTTTTAAACTGACTACGCTTTAGGTTCTCCAACATATTCCCATGCAAGTCGAGAGTCTTTAGTTTGCGCAGCGGTTGAAATGTCTCCACGGGTAAGTCGCTTAGCTGTCCATTTGTTAACCGTATAATCTCCAGTTTATTGCTAATCTCCTGGCCCAAGAACAGATCCTTGGGCAGTGACTCAAAGGCATGTCCATCGATGACTATCTGACTAGTTTTACCTAAGATCTACAAAGCAATCACTAGTTTAGTATATATATTATGAGTACTCCAAGGTAGACTTACGCCAAAACCTAATGGCCCCACATTACTGAGATTCGTGCGTATCAAGTGAAGTCGCTCCAGTGTATTGTTCATGCCATAAAATACATAATCATCGATAGTGGCAAGTGGAGTTTCCTCGATGATCAGCACACGCGCTTTGATATGCGCAAAAAGCGGTCCAAAGAGACGCACTAAAATAAGCACAAGTGATTAGCATAAGTATATGGAAGCGCTGACTAAACTGGTATACCAAAGTGTCCCTTGTAGATGGTCAACTCCTCCACCGGCATCTCCAGAGATGCTAAATTCTGCAGGGCTACTGCGAGCGTGGCCAAATTCGTATTCTCGCAACGCACAAAGAGTCCATTATCGCTGCCTTTGACACACAAACAGGGGTACAACACTTGAGATCTACAATTAAAAAAAATTAATTAACTATGCTAAATTTAAAAGTATATTAGAACTCACTTCTTGGGACATTTGTATTCGGGTTCGCCATAAACGTATTCCGTGCTAACCAAAGCGGCTAACTGCAGTAAAACCAGAATAACAGTGCGCAAGCGTAACTGAATCATGATCAGCTTTGGTAACTTGTTATTTCTTTGTTGGTGTTTTATGTATGTAGAGATGTGTCGTCACCTTGTTTTGGCCATGGTAAAATGCCAGTTTGTTGCTTAAGTCTCTTGATTTCCCCCTTGGAATTAAACAATTGTGTTTATCAGCACTTGTTTTATTTTACAAGCTAGAATTATTAATTAAATGTATTTGAATATTATATTTTGAAATTTTACCTTGCTCCGACTTCACTTTTACTTTTAAGCTGCGTTTGAGCAACAGGTTCCGCTTATCTTTCACTCAGTTCGACTACTGACCACAAACTTAAGCTGCCATTGCTTTTATGTTGTGCCGCAAGCAGTTGCAACTCAAGCAGCGCGACTTTTAAGCACATAAACTGATTCATTTTAAAGTATTTAATTAATTAAATTTAATTTAATTTAAACAACAATAAATGTTTTCATAATAAAAACAAAACACTTTTCAACGCGCAATACTTTTGAATCAAGTTGGCAGCGCTTAAGTTGTCAAAACGATACTTTAACTATCGATATAACGAACAGCAACACTCATCAGACAGCGACAGCGGTGCAAAAGCAAAATCAACGCGCTAAAAAAAAATATTATTGTCTGGTTATTAAGCAGTTTATTCTCTAATTAAAAGCAAAAACGTAAGTATTTATTGCATTTAATACAGCGAACAAGTTTTCCATTCCAAAATGCAAGCAAAAAATAGTATTTTGTAAATTGATGAAAGTGGACATTGTTCACGTTTTGTTCTTTGACGACGGGGAGAAATACTGACTTCGCCCGATTCAGCCGCCATCGAGCAAATAGCCAATCGCAAGGCTCTCTACTCACACAGTCACAACTTTGCTCTAAAAATCCGTGTACATACACGTCTGTTTGCGCGTGTATTTGTGTCTAGGGAGAACGCGAGTTATTTGCTGCCGCCCGTTTTATTGGCGGCAAAAAGTGCGTAATTCTAGTTGGAAAACTTTGACTAATTGAAACATTTGGTCTATTTTCTTAGATTTGTTTTGGCCCAAAATGAGTTATGCTGCAGATGTATTAAATGCTGCTCACCTCGAGCTCCATGGCGGTGGCGACGCCGAGTTGCGTCGCCCCTTTGACCCAACTGCCCATGATTTGGATGCAGTTTTTCGTCTGACACGTTTTGCCGACCTGAAAGGACGTGGCTGTAAAGTGCCTCAGGAAGTTCTCTCAAAACTCGTCTCGGCCCTGCAGCAGGACTACTCCGCTCAGGATCAGGAGGCACAGTTCCTTAACGTTGCCATTCCCCGCATTGGCATTGGTCTTGATTGTGCCGTTATCCCGTTGCGTCATGGTGGCCTCTGCCTGGTTCAGACCACCGATTTCTTCTATCCCATTGTCGACGATCCCTACATGATGGGCAAAATCGCGTGCGCCAATGTCCTCAGCGATTTGTACGCCATGGGCGTTACCGATTGCGATAATATGCTTATGCTGCTGGCCGTCAGCACCAAGATGACGGAAAAGGAACGTGATGTTGTCATACCTCTAATAATGCGTGGCTTCAAGGACTCAGCACTGGAGGCTGGTACTACTGTGACTGGAGGCCAGAGTGTGGTCAATCCATGGTGCACCATTGGAGGCGTTGCCTCAACCATCTGCCAGCCCAATGAGTATATTGTTCCGGACAATGCTGTTGTTGGTGACGTGTTGGTGCTGACCAAACCTCTGGGAACTCAGGTGGCTGTCAACGCACATCAGTGGATCGATCAACCCGAACGCTGGAATCGCATTAAGTTGGTCGTCTCCGAGGAGGACGTCCGCAAGGCCTATCATCGTGCCATGAACTCCATGTCGCGCCTGAACCGAGTGGCCGCTCGTCTCATGCACAAGTATAATGCCCATGGTGCCACCGATATAACCGGCTTTGGTCTACTGGGCCATGCGCAAACTCTGGCTGCTCATCAGAAGAAGGATGTCTCCTTTGTCATACACAATCTTCCAGTTATTGCCAAGATGGCAGCTGTGGCCAAGGCCTGCGGCAATATGTTCCAACTCCTACAGGGTCACTCAGCTGAGACTTCGGGTGGATTGCTTATTTGCTTGCCACGTGAACAGGCAGCTGCCTACTGCAAGGACATTGAGAAGCAGGAGGGATATCAGGCCTGGATCATTGGCATCGTAGAGAAGGGCAACAAGACGGCACGCATCATTGATAAGCCACGTGTCATTGAGGTTCCTGCCAAGGATTAGATTCTT
The DNA here is from genome assembly GCA_035046005.1 of Drosophila acutilabella. Classification (NCBI taxonomy): domain Eukaryota; kingdom Metazoa; phylum Arthropoda; class Insecta; order Diptera; family Drosophilidae; genus Drosophila; species Drosophila acutilabella. Next base: position 3,000,726 of record JAWNOK010000024.1, on the reverse strand, counting down.
TTTTACATACATATTAAGTACGGAAATTATTAACTGCATAACAAGCTCTCAGTTATAACGCAATTATGAGTGAACTAAGTTACCGTTTTTTGTAAAAGATAAAGCTTGACTACATACATTAACTACAACTCTGATTTTTCATGAAACCAATGGACACCGCTAAAAATATAACGAATGTATAAAAACAAATAGAAAAACAAAACTTTAATTTTGTTCTGCATTTCATATGCAATGTTTGTTTAGCCGCCAAACCAAAGAGCTTTTTCTCCATGTACAGCAAACAACAACGCAAAAAAGAGCTTTTGGGAGAGCAGTTGAGCAGATCAATGGATGCTCGCTGAGTGCTTAGCAAATTCTAAGCAACGAGCAACAGGTTCGCTCTTTGAGTAGAGGGAACAAATGACGTCACAAATTTAAAGTAACGAATTGAAGCTAAGCTTGAGTGCTGAAAATAAAAAGGTTCGTCGGTAATTAAAGTAAACACATTTAATAGGTTTTAATAATATTACCGTCTTTAAGTCTTAAAGGCTTTTAAAGTGTATAGGTTTTAAAATTGAGAATGTGTTTTAAATTAAATTTTTGCATGCACAAATGCTAGAAGCTCTGACGTGAGAGAGAGTGAGAGTGTTAGTAACAGAGGAGAGCGCGAGCACAGCATAACCTGTAGGTCAGTCTGTTGTTGGGCTGATCCGACGCGATCTCTGCTCTGCTCTGCTAGCAGCAAGTGCAAAATTGAAGCCTCAGTACTGCACAAACCAGCGACGCGCGTACGCGTATGAAAAGCAAAGCTGCTCCGTTACCGTTACGTTTTGTAGTAGTCACACGAATATATACACAAATACTAACAAATAAAAACACTCATACAAACGAATTTCTAAGACTAACGCGCCCGCGCATTGTAGCAATTTTCTTTTTGGCTGAACACTGAACTCGCCGCTGACAGCAAAAAATACAACAACAAATACATCGAGGCAAAAGTCTGCAACATTCATTTTGGGTTTTGGAAAAGTGCACAGTGAGTGTTAGTGAATTATAGTATGAATGCATGGCATGAATGTACATATACATACATATAAAGCGTCTATGGGAGTAATTATGTGTGTGTGTATCTACGGAATCTAGCTATCTATTGAACTGACAGACAAGCTTAGAAAACAAACTGATGACGGCGACAAACGCACATACTCGTAAGTAGTAGAAACGAGTTTCAATTTTTCCCTACGTATCCGTTGATACGTATGAGAGTAGAGACGTATGAATGTGTGTATCATTTAGCTGTATCTATTGTATATCGTCAACGTACATATATAGTGTAGTATGTACATTTGTATGCGTACTACACACTCGTGTTTGGCAGCAAAGAGAAATTCAATTTGTGTTCAATAAAAAAAAAATACGCATTGATTTTCAAATCCGCATCCTCTTGAGCTTCATGTATTTTTATATGCATTACGGATGGGGATGTGATGAATCATGAGCAGAGCGCACTCGTTTAATTTTTCTATTTTGTTTTTTTCGAATCAAGAGTATTCAAATTGAAAGCCAAAAGAACGAACAGTGGCAGTGAACTATTTATAGAATTATTTGTTTTCATACATACACTTGCTCATATGTGTGTGTATTCATACGTAGCCCAAAAAAATTGAACGGCAAAAGGCAAAAAAGAGTCGACAATGAAGGCGACAAGAACAACAACAACAAAAGGAACAACAACAAAAATATGGCATTCATTCTTATTGTATGCTTTCCTCTTTGCACTCGTAAATTCGTTCGAATCACAAGATGAACAGCAATAATAATAAAATAATGACCAATTTTTTTTTTCTTATTTTACAATAACGTATTTCAGACGTAAAATGTTCAATTTAAATTAGCCAAGTTCAAACGGTGTCTGTTGCTTGTTTATACACCATACTTATGAGCATATATATGTATGTGTGTGTTAGTGACTAAATTGAACTGTGAGCTGCTGCGTAGGTGGCAGAGGAGGCGGCAAAAACAACAACTAAAACAACAGCGGCGGCAGCGTCACCAGCGCCACACAAATTGGCAACCCAACAACACGGGCGCTAGAACATGCACACACACGCACACTTACCCAAGCGTACACTTATATACGCATGCATGTGTGTGTGTGTGTGTCTGTCTTTCGCCTACGTTTTCAATTTGATTTTCGGTTATTTCACACAACAACAAAAGCAACAACACCTTCGCTTTTGCTCTTTTCGGCTATTTCAAACTTGTTGTTCGTTTGCTATTTTGTTTATTTTATGTTTGCCTACGTATATACACACATATTCATACAGTGTCTCACAGCGAATTTCAGCCAACAGCTAAAACAAGCTAAATCATCTATAAAAAATACACAAATTATATAAAGGCAGCTTTTTAGTCTATGGTTTTAACTAATCAAATACAACTTCATTTACTTTTTACGTATTTGTTTTGAATATTTGTTCGTATGTGTTTGTGTTATACATCTCCTCTCTCACTCCTCCAACGCTGTTATTTTGCGATCCATTTATTTCCCCCTCGCTCTTGCAGTCTTTCTGTCACGCCCACTCCAATGCCAGACACATGTTCCCACTTTTGTCTCTCGTTCCGATTATATGAGATCATTTTGAATTGTATGCAAAAACAAAACACGCAACTTACACACACACACACGCACATACATAGGCATGCGAGCATATACACTTGTGCTCTCCTTGTTGTTTTTGTTGTTGATTTATTTTTTTCTTGAGAAAATAAATTCACCTCAAAGCGCCAGTGGAAAAACGTGCTGTATGTGATCACAGATCAGGCGTCAATTAGATTCGGCCTTTTATTTATATTATGATGTTTTATGTGCGTCTATCTACATGCATACAAAAACTTTATACAGATACAGATACAAATACTGCTTACGTGAGCTTCTTTATTAGCTAGTCTATAAGATGACCATATGGCAGCGTTTCTGAGATTGCAGATTATAATGATCATGTCGCATTTAAGCTCAAGGAGCTTGATTTCAATTCGTCACCTTTAGTCAATGTGATTTATTTCATTTACTTAAACTGCATAACAACGTTGCGCTTTCAATTTGCGAGTCAATTTCGTTTTACGGCACTCCGATGACATCATCATCACCAACGACAACAATCCTTGTGTTTGCTGTTCGAATTTTTTTGCATTTGTGTTTTTCGCTCTCTTCGAAAAAATAAGTCATTCATTGAAAAATCTCCCTCAAGGTTATCGCTAAATCACAAAAAATCAACTACAACTCAGACTCAGACAGAATTTAAGGCAGACGACTAAATATACAGGTTTCTCCGACTGTGATTACCGGACAAAAAAGGCACTAAAGGACACGTTAAAAGTGAAAACCAGTTTGACATTGAAATCGCAAGAGTTTTTTCAATTTTGAATTTTTGTATCTTTGTGTTTTGTGTGTCGTCAGTGCTGAAAATCAATGTCATCATTATTTTGGTTTTTATAGCTCGTATTTCAAATGTTGACGATTTGCGGTTAGAGATAATTTTGGTTTATTATTTTTTTTTTGCTGTTTTAACAAATTTGCATGAGCCTTCAAGCAAGAAATTAAATAAATAATTTGTATACTACTGGGTATATTTTAGTGTAGCAAACTCGCTTTTGTTGCTATGTTTAATGTATGCGAAGACGACTTTTTGTTGTCGAGCTCCATTGACAGGTAATCATTAGAAGTGATGCCCACTTGAGATGACTTAAGCTCCATTAAGGCGCCAAAAATATCACTATGGAGAATTGGGAGCGTTGCTCTAGAATCTTAACTCGAAAATCGAGAAACTGCTCACCATTTTTGTACATATTGAAAAAGTCTTGTGGGTGTAAAGAAATATTTTTAAAATTCTTATGAACCTGTTACGTTTACGTTAACACCCACAGCATAGATTTGTTTAGTAAGAATCCATTCACTTACTCATTTTTGTATTTGAATTTGAATATTTTCTCATTCATTGTGTTGGGCTTGATGTCATTGCAGCAGAAAACATTAAGTGGAAATGCAGTACTCGAGTAGCTCGGAGAATTACTCATCCTCGATGAGAGATACACCATCGAAATGGAATGGACGTGTAAGTTGCAATACTAACACTACTCAGATCAAATCTTATTAACTTTTATATATAATTCCCTACAGAATGACAAGAACTATGCATACAAGAAGTCGTCATATCAATACTCAAGCTCGGGCGATAATAATATGTCCTATCAGAGCAAGACACCCGATCAGAACATCGATCAGTTGGATGCTTTGCTCGAGGACCTCAAGCAGGAGCGTCAGATAACGAACAGAGATCGGGAGATACTGCCAACAGGCACTAGCTATAGAACACTGTAATTATTACACAAAAGTAAAGAGGAATTCCAAACTTAATAATTTTTCTTTGTAGCGAACGCACTGATCCTTCGGGCACTGTTACCAAGACAACGCGTGTGATCAAGACCACCAAGCATTCTGGTGGAGGCGGTGGTCAGCTGCCCTTTAGTGATGATGTGGAGACCTTTAATCCCACCGACTACAGCACGCTGCAGTCAACGGCCAAATACTCTAGCTATCAGGACACCTTGAAGCGTGATGAGTATCTGAACAAGGAGAAGCCCTACACGCTGGGTGGGTTTAGCTTACGAAGCCTATAGAAACTTTAGCTAATCATTGGTTCCCTTTACAGCACATTCACCCGGCGGTGATGGTCATTACTCGAGCAGAACCAAAATCTACGAGAGCAATCGTACGCTAAACAACAATGTGGAGCTGGTGCCCAGTGTAAACACCACGAAGACCGTGACAAATGTGAGCAATGTGAACATTGACAAGGAACTGCAGGATATTGCCTTGAGCGATGGCATATTGCCAGCTCCTGGCACCAAGGTGACCACCACTGTGCGCACCTACACCTATGAGATACCACCAAATGGTCCTGGCAGTGCCACCAGCACCATTAATCGCAATCACAACACACTGAACAGCAGCTACAAGCATCTGGAGAGCCACAACACGAGCCAGAACTACACCACACAGCTGTCGCCATCGCATGTGCCACAGACTGTGGTCTACAACACGGAGAGTTTCTCGACTCTGAACAAGCCCAACGATCGTCCAATTGTCTCCAATCAGTCGTACGAGATACGTGAGCATAAGGAGACCACCACACGTGGTCTGAGTCCACAGCCACGACAGCTGCCACTGGGTCCAGCTGGCAGTCCGAATGGTTTGCCACAAGGCACTAATCGCACCATTGTCTATAATATACATAAGACCGATAATGTTAACAATGTGATTGCTGAGCCACGTTATCCGCACAGTCCGGCCCATAGTCCCAACTATGGAGCACCACATAGTCCGCCCGGTGGCACCAACCGTTACTATTACAAGGAGACGGAGACATCGAATACTGTGAATACCATACATGGTCCACCCAATGGAAATGCTCCGTATCCATCAGAACCAGCTCATCCGGCTCCACTGAAGCAGCTGCCCAGCAACAACTATCCACAGCCACAGAATGGCAATGGTTATCCGCCCAACAACACCAGCAGCTATACGTATAAATACTCTTCCACCACAAATACAAATAATCGTCGTGGTCCGGGTCCTGGTCCTGATTATGGCTCACCATCGCCCTTCCCCGTGGACGGCGTGGAGTATCCAGTGGGCAATGGCAATCCGCCACAGCGTGTGGACGACCTGATGCAGTCCTTTGGAACTGTAAGTTAAGACTTTAAACAGGCTTACCCCAGTTAATAACACCTTTCTTTATACCAGACTGATCGTGTGGATCGCGTAGACATTGAGACACCAGTGCGCAAGCGTGAGATTGAGACTGCAGTTGCTTCACCACAGCAGCAGCACGTGCCCTCCGTCAACAAGGCCGGCAAGGAGGTGTACTATCCACCTGGCCACGAGACCATCATCAACAGACGTGAGGAAATGCATGCTGGTTCCGCAGGAGGCGTAAGTTACCACGTCTATATACGTTGAATCCAAATTAAAGACTGTTTTGTTTACAGGGACGCTGGGCTAAGGGCTCGGGCATGTACGAGTACGAGTCGGGATCAAGGTCAAAGACGAAAACCAAGTCCGGTGGTGCAGTGGTGCCAGTCTGCTTGCCCCTCTGCTGTGCCATGCCCTGTTCTATAATGTAAAAGAAAACAACGAGCCTAAACTCTGTATATAGGATTCTAATATTGCCCTTAATAGGTCTAACGCTAATTCCTGCCCCTCTAAGTACTCCCTTTGCTCCCTACGTACAGCTTTGTCGTTGATATTTTTATTACTCTAACCAATTTTTGGGTTTGCTTTTAATTGTTGTAATTTGTTGACCAAATTGATATATGATATATGTCTATCTATCGTATCGTATGTATATATATAGAGATTGTCTAACTTGTTGGATTTCTTTGGTAGTAATTCGTAATTCTCCCCATTTAACGCCTAGTTTTGCTCTAAATTGAAATGTTTTGCTCACGACCCCATAAATAATATCAAATTTCACACTGATAGAAAGCATTTATACTACAACGTGACCAGTGACAGTGTTGGCCATTATAATTTTAAGTTGATTAATTCAAAAAGCCAATTGTTTTAACTGTATTTTTTAATTTGCATACCAAACTAATAAAATGAGCAACGGAATTTAATTCCCTCGACTCGCCATAATTTTTAAATTTATGTATGTGTGTTTACCGACCCCGATCCCCGCTCTCCTCGAATATTATCAATTATTACTAATTATTACCATAATCCAGACTTATCGTAAAAGGTAACACAGTCGTTACAAAGCCATAAATATTCTCTAATACAAAAGTAACCACAATAATAATAATAATAAAAAAAAAACGAAAATCTAACCAACGAAACAATGTAAACAAAGTTTTTAATTGGTTAAATGGGTTTTAAAATAGTTATTGATTGAAAAGACAAGTTTGAGCTTGGTACATATAGTAAAAGATTTTATTCTGGTATAGTAAAATGTAATTTTAATAAGTTTTACATTTGGTATTGTATATTATAAAGTATGGTAGGTAATAAACACACTTGCAGACCCTTGTGATCCAATCGATCTTTAAAGCTTGGCACACGAGTTGTTTGTTACCTTTATTTATTTTTTTTGGTTGGATCGGATCACTAAATTATATTCTTTTACTAAGCTGATATTGATTTGTTCATAAAAGCCAAGAGAGTCTCATTAAATTCGGAGATACCCGATTGGATCTATGCTGCAAGAGTATGTGCAAGATTCGGCGTACCGAAGTTAAAAGTTCTTTCTTTGTGTCTTTCTTATTTTTGTTCTTTTTTAATTATCGTTTTTTTGCTCGAATAACAATTTGTATATCACAAAAGTAATATCTACATTTCACCTTGTAGGACTTGGTGTAGAATTTTTCTCGTCTACTTATTTAAAGAGAGTGTAATAAAAATATGATTAGGGAAAAGGAACAAGAAAAACAAACAAAAAATTCAACAAAATCTATATATTCTTTAGAATACATAGAATATTAATTAATCGCTAAGGACTACTACCAAAGTACATAATATTGACTGGACATTACTGGATGCTACATACACAATATGTGTGATTCTATTATTATTGTTTTTCCTTTGTTTCTTGATAATATTAGGCTACTTTTGAAAAAGTAATGATGTCATTTGTACATTATATAAGTAATATTCTAAAATTGCACTCTGAATTAAGATCCATTATTGCAATCATGTCTTTATAGCGGTTTGGTTTTTAATAAAACCCAAAAAAATTGGAAGAGAGAAAACTATTTCAGCTAACTCTTTCGCTCGGAGTTCTTTAGCTCGGCTAAATACCATGTAAACGTTGGAAACTCTTTTATGCTATAGATTTCATATTTGATCGAGTTGATGCCATCCATTTCAATCTTACCGATGCCGTTTTGCAGATTTTCGTAACTAAAAGAAATCGTTAATGCGTTTTGAATGAATTATATATTATTATTGAGTTACCGTTTCGGATTAGCTTTCTCCTTAAGGTGTTTCAACATGGTATAGCGAGCGATATTGATCGGATAACGTGATATGAATAAATTGGCATGTTTCAATCTGCAGTAAGAATATAAAAGTTGTTTCTTTAGATATAATTGGAGTATCTTTTGGTACTAAGGAATCCTCACCTGTTGGACATATCATCGTCTTCGCCACCCCAGCCAAAGAACGAATTGGAGAAGCCGTTGACGGCCTGAAAATGCTGCCGTGTCATAGCAGAAACTCCACCGAATATTGAGCGATAAGGCAACCTGTGTGAGAAAAGCAATAAGCAATAAGCAATTAAAATCTAATCACTTCAAATGGAGGGCAATTAAGATAATTGTGACGTACTTGAAATTCAACGAGTCTATGGCAACGGACATGTGCCGCGGCTGACGTGGACAGTTATAGAGATTTCGATCATCCAATGGTATAAGGTCGACATCGTGGAATATAAAACAGTCCCACTGATAAAGCTTTAAGGCCTCTAAGTATCCGATATTCATCATGGCAGCACGATTAAAGGGCTTGCCATTGGTTTGCTCAATAATAAATATTCGATAGGCAATCCGTTGTTTCATTAGGAACGGATGTATGTTCCGCAGGAAGACCGAGAGATGTGCGTAACGGTCACGAAACGGCACAATGATGGCAACATGATGTTGGGCAATGCAATCAGTTGGCTGATAAGCGCCTCCTGGGCGTAGCAAAGGTCCCAGCTCTGCTTCAATAATATCCAATGACTCAAGTGTCGTGTTCGGCGTAATGGGACCACCTGAAAGTTAAGTCACTAAGTTAGCCCAAACACATGGTAAAGATACACTAGACCTCTTACTATCTCTGGGATCGGGATCAGTGCAGTTATGGGTTAATATCGTCATTTCTGACTTCTGTGTGCTGTTTGCATAATCATGCGGATGCAGATGCGCGTGAGATAAGTCTTGTGGAATGGAAGTAAAGTTTGCAATCGCAATCACAGTGGTTGAAGTTGAGTTGCGGCCAGCGTGCAACTCGCGCTCCTTCGATAGCGCCAAGGGAGCAGCGGGCAACCTAAGATGGCCTGAGTTATTTCGATCGCCATCTCTTTCGCTCTCGCTGTCCGTTTTGTTATTGCTGTTGTTGTAGATGTGTGCATACTTATGCACGCGCCGGATGCTGTTAACACATTATAATTATCACTTGAAATCACGTGTGAATGATGCTAATGAATTGTGCTTCTTATCTGGCCAAACTTACCTCAATTTGCTCAGCGATGTATTGCTGGAGCCGTCTGATTCGGAGGTCCACAGGAAGTTAAGCACCAGCAGAAGACATATTGCGCCGGCCAAAAAGCGTATAAGATTCGCCTTTGTAGTTATGATCATGGTCCATCGATTGCATCATTCCTTATACCAATTGGTTGCTATTTTCATTGGCATTCTATTTGCTACTGCAACTTTTTCCTCATTTGACAACCAACAAATTACAAATATTTTTGTTCGATTCCATGTTCCGCTCAACTCGGAAGCTGCATCAGCTGATTCGCAATAGCAAAAATATACACAGGGTGTTTCGAGTAAATAGTTTCTTTGGCGGCAACTTTTAAAATCTTGACAATGTAGCATAAACTTGAATGTATTTCATTTATACACTGCCGCCAATTTGTTTGTTACATAAAAGGCGGTTTCTTAGAAAGCTTTAAAGCGTTGTATTTGTAAATTTAATATCAAAGTACAGCAAAGATTTGTTTTTGATAATTCAACCAATTACTTAGTTTGTGTATTTGGTCCTGCTTTTGATATAATTATAAACAAATTGTAAAATCTAATGAATACTACAGAACATCTTCCATAGGAACGCCTACATGAAAAACTGATATTCATTATAGTGCAGTATAAACTTAGTTTTAAACTTTCAAGCAATATTTTTAAAGCACTTCTCTAAAGTGTTTTTTTTAAAGGAAATATTTTAAATTTAAAGTATTTAAGGTATCCGTTTTCTAATAGTAACCGAGTCTATTAAGAACTACAATTTTCTACCAGCTTTAGTTATATTTTTCTTTGCTTGTACGGCTACTATGAATTATAAAAACAATTTAAACACAAGACTGAAGATTTATACAAATTGTAGTAGACTCTATCCTGGCAGTCGTACTGGCTCATTGTCCTTAATGTTGACAGTTCTCGGTACATCGTTTAATGTATATTCTATGCGTAAGATCTTCTCGTCACCTAAACTCGGGTCAAAAAAGCCTGGTAAATCGCTCTGCAGATAAAAAAGTTAAATTAAATAGGCGAGTTTTAAATATTATGGCTTAAAACTCACCTTCGACGACTCGTACAACTGAAGTATGCTGTCTCTGACTAGACACTGTATTGGTATTGTCACATCATGTGATGCCTCCGGTTTAAATTGTGCGCCATCCTCATTTATGCAACCGTATATCGCTCGATTGATGACAAGTCCCTTTCGGCCCTGCTCCTCGTTTAATATACGATTGTAGGTACTCTGCATTAAATGTATGGCAGCCATTGCCTCTTGCTTTTTGGCCACCAATCTCTGTTCATTTTGTCGCTTTGATCGCTCCACTTCGATGCTCTTTCGGTCTGCCTCCATGGGGTCCATTATGGCCTTTTTCACAAAGAACCACGCAATTATCGGCGTCACTGAGGCATAAAAAACGGCAGCGGGCACAATCTCATCACTCAAATGTATTGGGAACACATACGATTGGTTTGAACGAATTATTCTAAAAGGTATTAAAGTTTAGATAAATGAAGTACTGAAGGTAGTGGAGCACCTACTTTAATTTTAGGATGACTCCGGAAGGCACACCAATGGAGACGGTTGCTATCAACGAACTGTATTTGGAAACCTTCTTTTCCACACCATATTCGCCCAGAAATCCAAATGTGCCCACTCTGCAGGTAAGATGAAGGATTAATATATAGAACTAGAATCATTGAAACACTCCATTTAACTCACTTGGTGGCCAGTTTTAGCTTCATCTCGTTGTCCAGCATCTTTCGCGTGTAGGACATGCTGAAGTAGATGTGTGGCGTGCCCAGCACAAATGATGTGCTGATTGTGTGTTGATCATTGGAGTGATCCACCTGAGTCGTCATGGATGACTGTGGTCCACCATTGAGTGTAAGGCTGCCAATGGTGTGCTTGTCCAGCTGTACGGCTAGCGTGGAAAACACAGCGGGTATAACACCGTTTTCCTGGAAATTCATGTTTGTGCCGCCGTTGACCGTCACCTTTGAGGTAAGCGTTCTTCCACCTGTGGCAAATACACAACTGGAGTACTCAATAAACCGTAGACAGTGATGAAGTGTCTAAAGATCTCCAACTTACCCTTGAGACCTAGTAGGAAACCATTGCCGGCACCAAGACATAACTCAAGCCATCCCTTGTTAAGTAGTCGACGGCCAGCAATCATAAATCCACCATTGCCAGTACCATTTGATGAATATAGATTGCCGCTCATTACAATCATGTCCTTGCGGGTGATGGGCGCTTCAATAGATTGGGCAATGCTCATGGAACCAATTTCGACACGCGGCATCTCCGAGTCGTCATAGGGTGTAAATATTTCGGTGGCATTCACATTGATGGTGATATTGCCACGTGGATTCGTGCGCTGTTGCAAGCGACGCTCCGCGGCTGCTTGCGCTAGACGTTCATACTCTTCCCTTATCTCTGCCGGCGTCCGCGTTCGATGCACAATCTCCCAGCCTTCTGTTTTAAGTCCTTTCTCGCCTACCGAATCGTAAATAGCTCGCTGATGAGGATCGGAAAGAACCTCATAAGCGCGCTTTGTACGATTAAACATCATCTCGGCCTTCTTCTTGCTCTCCGGATCCTGATGCTTGTCCGGATGATAAATGCGGCTCTGCTTTCGGTAGGCGGTGTTAATTTGCTCGATTGTTGCCTTCAAACAAAAACATTGTTATGGTAAGAGTTCCAAAGTTTAAAAGGAATTCAATGCACTTACATCTCGCGGCAAATTAAGAAATGTGTAATAGTTCTCATCGAGTTCGGCGTCAGATTCATTGTCTGAAGCCATAATGCCGATTTAGGTTGGACAATCGACAGATCAGAGAGAGAGTCAAGTGTACTGGGTGTACATAAACAACAGCAGCAGCATCGGTCGTTCCGAAGTTTAATGATTAAATTTTGGTGAAAATTTTGAAACTATTATTTTTATACAACTTTACGCAATAATAACAACACGTGTGATGGAACACGAAACGATGGGAAAAAACCTTAGACACAGGGTGCCTCGTTTGAGCCTCGTTAAGAAGGCGAGCTAATAACGTCAGTATAGTTATATGTCAAACTCTATCTCATACGCTGATATTACAGTTTCAATTGCTGAATTATTAAACACACAAATTTCAAATCAATTCTGTTAAGCTTTGTACATATATTACTAGCTCACAGATACACTTTGCCATTTAAGAAGGTTGGCAACTCTGGGGCTGAGATTTTCAAAGCAACGCTGCGTGTTTCGTTCCTATTCACAAACAAAGACGATTATTTTCTGTACGCCACTCACATCACCGTCTTTCTATCCAGCCCTCGTAAGGGAAACGTGCTCGTGGTTCGCTCTGACGAAATTTTCGGCAGTTTTTGCAGCTGTTTTTAATTGAAATTTGTGCAATTAAGAAATTATTAACAAGTAAATAACGAAAATGTTGCGCATTCCCAAGTTCCTTCCGCGTATTGCACGCCAGGCCAGCTTTGCAGCACCAACAAATGTGTCCGGTGCTTCTAGCATATTCCGCGTAAGTACAAATTCGGCTTTACATAATACTCGGCGCGGCATGTTCGAGCTGAGAACCGTTCGATGTTTTCTAACTCTTCTGGATTTTTCTCGTATGTTTTAATACAATTTGTGTTTCTTAACAATTATAGACCCTGCCTGCTGCCTGCAATGGACTATCAGGACTGCGTTACAAGTAAGTGCACTTTTGTCTGCATAACATAAATAATATATAAGTACAATTGTATAGTAATTTTCATGTGCAGCATGTCTCTCAATACGGCAAGTTAAAGATCAAACAATAGATAGTGCTTATGTAACAGAACGTTATTTCGAATACGTACAATTCTGCGATATGAATGAATTTCTACTGCACAGCTATCATTGCGTCAGTTTGTTTAATCATAGATACTAAAGATCATCTTCATGAAGACAGTGCTTTACATGCATTGACATGCAAGTAGGTACACTTACACTTTAAATTGGTCCCTAGAATGATCATTACATGTATTCACTTAATATTGGATAGTATACTTTCCCATATTGATTCTTATATCCAAGCTGTTACATAATATTCGTCAGTTTCTATTAACTTATCGTAAGTATTAGCAAAAAATAATAATTGCAGATACTAATGTGCTACATTTAAAGTTATATCGTTTAAATAGTTAATAATTTAATAGTCTAAATGATCAAATATTGACTTAGTTACGTTCGACCGAACTAGCACCAAACTGAACATCACTAGTTATTGTAGGTTTCTCTCTTATCACTTTATCGCCTGTTGCTTTTTGTTTTACCGGCATTGCAGTCTTATCAGTAGTGTGTATATATGCGCTTATAGTTGTATCTATAATCTTTATTCTACCTCGTTTTCATTTCCAGATCCAGCGAGGTTAAGGGCGCCGTTATTGGCATTGATTTGGGCACCACCAACTCCTGCTTGGCCGTTATGGAGGGCAAACAGGCCAAGGTGATTGAGAATGCCGAAGGTGCTCGCACAACACCCTCCCATGTGGCATTCACCAAGGATGGCGAACGCTTGTGTGGCATGCCCGCTAAGCGTCAAGCTGTTACCAACTCTGCAAATACCTTCTACGCCACAAAACGTTTGATCGGTCGTCGCTTTGATGATCCCGAGGTGAAGAAGGATATCACAAACTTGTCATACAAAGTAGTGAAGGCTTCCAATGGCGATGCCTGGGTGTCCTCCACAGATGGCAAAGTCTACTCTCCCTCCCAAATTGGTGCCTTCATTCTGATCAAGATGAAGGAGACCGCTGAGGCCTACCTGAACACACCTGTTAAGAATGCCGTGGTTACTGTGCCCGCATACTTCAACGATTCACAGCGTCAAGCTACCAAGGATGCTGGTCAAATTGCTGGCTTGAATGTTCTGCGTGTGATCAATGAGCCAACTGCCGCTGCTCTGGCTTACGGCATGGACAAAACTGAAGATAAAATGTAAGTTAATCTATAACAAATCATTGTTTTCCTTATTCATATTTAAACTTTTTGATTTTAGTATTGCTGTTTACGATTTGGGCGGCGGCACTTTCGATATTTCCATTTTGGAGATCCAAAAGGGTGTCTTCGAGGTCAAGTCCACTAACGGTGATACTCTGCTGGGTGGTGAGGACTTCGACAACGCCATTGTCAACTTTTTGGTGGCTGAGTTCAAGAAGGATAGCGGCATTGATATCCGCAAGGACAACATTGCCATGCAGCGTCTGAAGGAGGCCGCTGAGAAGGCCAAGTGTGAGCTGTCGTCTTCGCAACAAACCGACATTAATCTACCTTATCTGACCATGGATGCTGCTGGTCCCCAGCACATGAATCTGAAAATGACACGCTCCAAGCTGGAAAGCCTGGTCGGTGATCTCATCAAGCGCACCATTCAGCCCTGCCAGAAGGCTCTGTCCGATGCTGAAGTCTCCAAGTCGGAGATCGGCGAGGTTCTGCTGGTCGGTGGTATGACTCGTATGCCCAAGGTTCAGTCCACAGTACAGGATCTGTTCGGACGCCAGCCATCGCGTTCGGTGAATCCCGATGAGGCTGTGGCTGTTGGTGCCGCCGTTCAGGGTGGTGTTCTGGCCGGAGATGTCACTGATGTGCTATTGCTCGATGTCACACCCTTGTCCCTTGGCATTGAGACATTGGGCGGTGTATTCACTCGTCTGATTTCCCGTAACACCACAATTCCCACCAAGAAGTCACAGGTCTTCTCCACTGCCAGCGATGGTCAGACCCAAGTGGAAATTAAGGTCCACCAGGGAGAGCGTGAAATGGCTAATGACAACAAACTGCTGGGAGCCTTCACACTGGTTGGAATTCCACCAGCACCACGTGGTGTGCCACAAATCGAAGTCGTTTTCGACATTGATGCCAACGGTATTGTCCACGTTTCGGCCAAGGACAAGGGCACCGGCAAGGAACAACAGATTGTGATTCAGTCCAGCGGTGGTCTGAGCAAGGATGAGATCGAGAACATGATCAAGAAGGCCGAGGAATATGCCAGTGCTGATAAGAAGAAGCGTGAACTGATTGAAATTGTTAACCAAGGCGAGAGCATTGTCCACGACACAGAGACCAAAATGGAAGAGTTCAAGAGCCAGCTGCCCGCTGAAGAGGTAATTAACTGAACAAAGCTATAAGTCGAATAGTTATCCCAACTGATCCTTTTTCCCTTTCTAAACTTTGCAGTGCGAGAAGCTGAAAACTGAAATCGCCGATCTGCGCACTCTGCTGGCCAACAAGGAGACAGCTGATCTTGAGGAGGTCCGAAAGGCAACCTCTCAGCTGCAGCAGTCCTCGTTGAAGCTCTTCGAGATGGCCTACAAGAAGGTCAGTTGAAAACTATAGCTAGTAACTTATATAATCTAATACTTATAATCATTTTACAGATGTCCGCTGAGCGTGAGAGCGCCAATGCTGGCGGCAGCTCCAGCTCCAGCAGCAGTTCAGGTGAATCTACTGGCGAGGCCAAGAAGGAGGAGAAGAACTAAATTAGGCAACCATAGTCCGTAGTTGTTGTTCCCTTATTTCATAATAATCACATTTGGAATTCGATTAAGTTTTACGTTAAACAATACTATAACAAAAAAAAAACACAACATAATACCAAAACATCATATTATTCCTGATGCTTCAAAATCATAAATAATGTTCCCCCAATCATACACACACATACAAACAAACACACACGAAAGGCATTTACCCAAAATTGTGTAGTAATATGCGAGGATGAACACACGATGACCTTCAGGAAGCTGATTCTTCAACGGTTTTGAACGAACAGAGACGACGACGGTGTTGCATTAAGTTTTTATTGTTTATAATGAAACCAGATCAGATCGTCTCGTTCGTAGCATATCTTCTTGGTAACGCTAGTATGTTGTGCTTGCTGTAAGATTTTCCCCTATTTTTACCTTACATTTATTTTAAACTAGTTGTAGTTGTATAAAAAACAAACAAAAAGTCAAGCACAGCAGCAGCTCCATCAAAAAGATCTAAGATCGAGCCTAATTGTGGAGTCAGCGGATTGAGAGTCTATAATTTAAGCAAAATTTTACTTTGGTTTCCAGTGGTTAACCAATAAATTGACTGGGTAAAAACGCAATTAAACAAAAGGTCGATATAAATAAATTGTAAACTTAAAATATACGTGAACAAAACAAAAATATATTATTTACAAACTGAAAAAACTGAAATTCAATTTGATTTTTATTGTTCTTTATTCGTTTTAAACTTTAATCCTAGAAACTATGCTTAAATATACATGGAAATGAAGTAAATTGTGACTATAATACAGAGTAATACTAATGAAAGTTCTATTGTTTAAAATCATTAATCATTGTTCGCTTAAGTTTTGACTAGACGAAGAGTATTACGGATTACGCCGAGCCCGTTTGTAGTTTGTACAATGTGTAGTAGAGTCCGCGATTATTGAGCAGCTCCTTGTGGGTGCCACTCTCGCAGACGACGCCGTTCTCAAACACATAGATCACATCGGAGTCCACGATGGTGGACAATCTGTGGGCTATGCTAATGGTAGTGCGTCCCTCGGCGGCAGCATCCAGAGCCTCTTGCACAATCTGTAGAGAAGCGTTTAAGAATTTAGTCGTTTTACTACTACAAAGAAGTGCTTGACTTACCTTCTCGCTCTCCGCATCCAAGGCGGACGTGGCCTCATCGAGCAGCAGAATTTTGGGATTCCTGATCAGAGCACGTGCGATGGCAATGCGCTGTTTCTGTCCACCAGACAGTTGTGTGCCCTTCTCGCCCATGCGGGTCTCATAGCCCTGGAAACAAAAAAGATTTGAAAGTTGATTATACGATTCAATTTGATGTGGCATCTGTTGCTTACCAGTGGCAAGGCGGATATAAATTGATGAATGTTCGATTTCTTAGCTGCAGCCAGAATCTCCTGATCAGTCACAACTCTGGAATTATCGCCATAGCCTATGTTCTCGCGAATAGTGCGGTCGAAGAGTATTGGCTCCTGCGAGACAATGCCCAGTTGCATGCGAAGATTGGAGATGGCCAGCTGACGAATGTCCTGATCATCGATTTGCACTGCGCCTGCGTCTACGTCATAGAAGCGCTGCAGCAGCTGAATGCAAGTGGATTTGCCACAACCGGATGGACCCACCAGGGCCACCTTCTGGCCAGTCTGCACAGCAAGTAAGAGACCGCGCAGCACCTGAATCTCTTGGCGCGTGGGATAGCTGAACTCAACCTTGTCGAACTTTACATTGCCATTGGAGTGCCAGGGCTTCAACGAGACACCAGGAGCATCGGCGATCAGTGGTTGGCGTTTCAGGAACTTCAAGATAGACTGAGCCGCCGTCACGCCCTTCTGCATGTTGGGAGCAAAGGCCAAGGCGCTGGCAATGGATGCCGTTCCCATGATCAGGGCCTGGGATACTCTGCAAAGCAAAGATTAAGTTAAAACATGTACAGCTAGAAAGTATGATAAACTTACTTGAAGACATCTCCGAAGAGCAGGCCACGGTTGACGACACACCAGCCGCCGTAGTACATGCAGGCGGCATAGGCGAAGAACATCATGGATCTGGCTAGACCGAAGACGATGCCACGATAATGTGTATTCCTTTTAGATTTCTGCAAGGATAAAAAAAGTTTAAATGTGTTCAAAGGGTACTAAGGATTAAGGATTACTCACCTCAACGGCAGGTTTCAGCATCTCAATGTAGTTGTTGTGGAACATGTCCTCGCGTCCCAGAGAAGCCACTGTGCGTATGTTGGAAACCACCTCAACAGCCAACTTGGTGGTGTTCTCCATGATCTTGGCATTGCCCATGTTCTCCTGGGCCATCACAGTGCGTTGCAGATAAAAGGAGATCAGGATGAAGGGCATAAAGGCAATCGCCACCAGACCCAAACTCCACTCGTAGTACATGGCCAGGCCGACACCCAATAGAATAGTGGCAATCGATTGGATGATACTACCAATCCGCTGACCTGTGGCCTATTCGATAAGAGTGAATGGTTTGAAAAATGGTTAGTCTCTTGTATTGGCCAATCGAATAAACTTTGCTACTGATAAGTATTTGCACACACTTATCGCTATCACTATCGGTCACGTCAGTTTGAGGGTTGCTGATAAGCGATAGGTGATAAGCAAATACACGATTGAAGGTGTCAAAAACGGGGGGAGAACTAAGCAAAACATAAATTGAATCATTCAAAATTGCTTATAAAAGGCTTATAAAAATGAGCATGCATATTTTTAAGAAGCGAGCGGGCATGACTGGTTTGTACCCTGCACTTACACTACGGAAAACTACAGGATTTGTGGCAAAAATTAATTCAAACTGGTCTAAGGTCTACCGATATTTTGATTGCATTTAAGACTAGTTAGGAATACCAGCTTAGAGTACGAATTATCTTTGCTCACTATCGTAAGATTTATATCTTTCTGTGCATAACATTTAATTTTTACCCAAGGTTCGAAGTTTGGGTTCGAAAATCTGCTTAATAAAAGCCAAGGGTTAGGCACTCTTGCGAATTATTTAAATTTGTTCACTGTCTGTTACACAAAGGGGCACTGCTCTATAACACCCTATTGTCACTGGGCACACTAAATCAATAGTGTATACTTACACCTTGGACAGCGGCAGCGTCTCCAGATAAGCGAGCGCAGAGGCTTCCAGTGCCATTATCGCGGTCATCGAACCAGGAAACTTCCTGCTTCAGCATCGCCTCGAACATGAGTCCTCTCAGTCGCTCCGTGAGTCGTTCGCCCGCAATACCAAAGCAAAAGATTTGCATGAACGTGGAAATGCCAACAACAATGCCAGCTATCAGGAAGTACAGACTGTACTGGTTGGTGTTCTCACGCACATAGTCGTCGTCCTTGGACTGCATGACCTGGATAATGCTGCCGAAGAGCAGGGCGAAGACCGGCATGGCACAGCCCATGATGATGGAACTGAGGCAACCCACGGTGATTTGCAGCCATTCGGGTTGGTTCATACGCATGACGCCCAGCAGCGGCGATGGCTCATTGGATTTCTTCTTCTTGTCCGCCTTTTTTACCTCTTCCTCTTCTTCGTCGTGCAGGATTTTAATCTCCTGATCGTCCTCGTCCTTGATATCGAAATTCTTGTAAATGTCTCCAGTGGGACTGAGTACGGTGCCGTCATCATCGCCCATCTGTGTGGTTACCAGATTGAAGTAGTGATTCTTCAGCATCATCAGCTCCTGGTGGGTGCCGCTCTCCACGATCTGTCCATTGTTGATCACCACAATTCGATCGGCACGTCGCACCGTAGACAAACGATGAGCCACAATGATCGTAGTGCGTCCTTGGCTAACCTTTTCTAGGGCTGCCTGTACCTTGGCCTCACTGGCTGTGTCCAGCGCCGATGTAGCCTCATCCAGCAGCAGAATCTCGGGGTCACGGATCAGGGCACGGGCAATGGCAATACGTTGTTTCTGGCCACCGGATAACTGTGCTCCACGTTCACCCACCAGTGTGTCGTAGCCCTTGGGTAGTTTCTTAATGAAAATGGCAGCGTTTGCAGCTGCAGCAGCTGCCTCGATGTCCTCCCGGGTGGCGTCCTCACGACCATAACGAATGTTCTCGTAGATGGACTGACCAAAGAGCACGGGCTCCTGTCCCACGACTCCGATGCGCTCGCGCAACCAGTTGATGTTGATGTCCTTCATGTTCGTGCCATTAAAGTAGAGATCTCCGCCCTGGGGATCGTAGAAGCGCTGAATCAGCTGGATGCAGGTGGACTTGCCACAGCCTGAGGGTCCCACCAGAGCCACTGTTTGGCCACGTTGGATCTTAAGATTGAGTTTGTTCAGAATTTTAATCTCGTGCCGGGTGGGATACTGGAACTCCACATCACGGAACTCTATAGTCGTCAGCGGCTCATTGAGATTCTTGCCGCGTGCCTCCAGTGGATTAATGGTTGGGATTTGCTCAATGATGTGGAATACCTTGGCGCAGGCACCCTTAGCAATGCCAAAGGCTTCAATGTACGGTGAGGCCATGCCAATGTTCATGGAACCCATCATAATCGAGAAGAAAACGGTAATCATAGTGCCAGGATCATAGTTTTCATAGTATGGATCGTGACGACCCTTTATGACCAGGCCCACGCCGTACCAGAAGGCCAGCGAGTAAGAGGCATAGATGAAGAACCAAAGCATGCCAAAACCCATTCCGGAGAACATGTTACGCTTGACATTCAAATCCTTGGCAGCAACCACTTTGGTCTTGTAGGCAGCCACCTCCTTGTGTTCACCCTCGAAGGCCTTGACGGTGCGTATTCCGGAGAGCGCCTCCTCGGCGACAACAGCGGCCTTGGCGTAGATGTTAACCTCCTGCTTGGCCAGCTTTGAGGTGGCAATGGCAACAAAGCCCATGGCGATGAAGGTAACGGGCAGACTAGTCAAGCACACAAGGGAGAGTTGCCAGCCCTTCACAAAGGCTAGCACAATCGATCCAATGAACGAGACTATGAAATGCACAAAGATCACAACCTTTTCACCTAGGCCATCCTCCATTTTGGACAAATCTCTGTAAAAACACATAAAAAAAAATAAATTAAATTCATTTGTATTTGGGGTAGAGAAGAACAGTAGCTATAGCAAACACAAAGGCAAAGAGAGCAACAAAATTTGTTTATGCACTGCAACAAAAATGGGATGTTCATGACCTTCAGAATTGTTTAACATTTTGCTTGCAGCTTAAAATTTAAATTGATTTTTTCACGTGTAAGCACGCAGACAAGACAACAACAAATAAACATTGGGCTTAGCAGCGCGACAATAAAAGTATAGCGTTGTTGTTGCCGTTCTCGAGTGTTTGGCAAAAGAATGAAGATAAGAAAGGAAAATAGCAAAATTGTTTGTGTAATTTATATTGCCTATTGCGTGCGACTTGCACGTGTGTGAATAGTTCTCTCTCCCTCTCTCTCTTTCTCTCTCGCTTTCTTGACAAACACAAATAAGCACAGCAATGGCGTGGGCATTTTTGATTGAAAGATTAACGGCACTTACTCATTCATGCGACTGGCGACTTCTCCGCTCTGATTGAAGTCGTACCAACTCATGTCCTGATGTAGCACCGATTTGAAGAACTTGGAACGTATGGCTAGAATTTGGGAGTGGGCGGCATAATTGAAGCACGTAACTGACAAATAACTGCCAACGAGCATGACGATGCCAATGTACGTGTTCTTGAGTGAAAAGTCCTGTACGGCATCCAACAAAGCATTGGAGCCCGCATCATTTCTCTCATACTTGGCACCTTCCTGCAAGCCACTCAAATTGATCATATCCTAAAAGGAGAGAACAAATTTAATTAAATCTGTACAATTATTCTACTCAGAGTTCCCACTTACATTGGAAAGATTACCAAAGATCAAACTGTTGAGTGGCGTCATAAGACCTGTGGCAATGGCACCAATGAATCCTATTAAATATAAAACCTTATCCTTGGTGGTCGCATAGCGAAACATCTTTAAGAATGAAACGGGTTTGGCATCATCCTTCGGCTTCTCCTCCTCGTCTTCGTTCTCTTCTGTTTTACCATTCTTGGACTTCTTTTTGCTTTTATTTGGTTCACTGCAAAATGAAGTGATTAAACATTTAGAAATGTTTCCAATCAATTAAATCTGCTGAGTAGTCGCGTGGTAATCGTAGAATTTTAGCGTTATGCCTGTCATATCACTAGTATTCGCATATTAGATTATTCATATCAATAATCGACGGCGTCATAAGACTGAGTTTTTTTTTTAATAGACTTGTATTCGTATCAATAGATCACGCTTATTCAATTTTTTATACTACATATATTTATACTATAGGGAAGATATGTGTTTGTTCCTTTGTTATAATTTTCATAGCTACCATAAAGTTTTATGACTCCCAAATTCCAACTTTTTGCAGCACGTTAAGATAATGGCACTGGAACCGTCATTTTGTAGTATAAGTAACAAAATCGCTTTATCACGATTACATTACTTTCTGATATATCTGCTATTATCTGCGTAGTGCGCATATTATTTATAGCCGTTAGTTTATCATTGGTTACAAAATAGAAATAATTCACACTATTCTATATAACTCTTCAAGAAACGATTTTAGTTGAATATTTTAAAGGATATGGACAGTTATTTTTGAAGATAAATTTGCCAAGCTCCTTGTAAAACTATTTTGGAACGGGTTATATAGTGTAAAGTATATGAACTTTTCTTTTTCTTAAATAAAATATGTTAATAAATCTTAGAATTTAATTATGGGCTGTTTTTTACAACTTAATTAGTTAATATTTTAAAGGATGTCAACAAATTGTGGAAAAAAAATTGATTTCCTTAATTTTTAAATTTTTTAGGAACTGTTTATCTAATCATTTAATCATTAAATATATTTAAATACATAAACTTTTTAAATTTGATATGTAACTTGATAGCACATTCATTAATTTATTGAGTAAGTGATTTTCTTATGATTTTCATATTATTTTTAGTTTGAAAAGTTTTCAAAAAGGATTTAGTGCAGAATTTTTAAAAAGCCAATACTTTACAAATCTTGAAAATCCTTATTCTATTAGGCACTATAATTGTATGACTTCGAAGTCATAAAGCTACCAAGCACAATAATCCTTGCAGATAAAAATTGCGAGTTTCTAAATTTTTAAAACCCATTGAGAAAAAAATGCCAGTGCAAACAGTCATAAAACAAGGGCACGTACGCAATTAAATACTCAACGCACAAAGAGTTAAATTTCTTTTTAAACAAGAAATATAAATATAAGAAAAAATCACAAATTGTTATCACTGTTATCAACTCACAAGCTTTTGCGTTCTTTGTCGTTTGCTGCAAAGGATTCACCCAAAACAATGTTCGTTTTGTACTGTGACAATCGATTATCGTCGTCCTTGACGACATTACCGTTCGTCGCGGCCATTATGAAAATTGATCGATTAGCTTGAACGATTGTTCTCTCTCGGGATTAAATATCGCGAACTATTTAAACGAAAGAAGTTAAGTGAACTTAAAAGGATCGAACTGAAGGTGACCACAGTTAAAACAAGACTTATGAAATTCGACAAAACATATGGGCTTATATTTAAACAGCTAGGCAACAAATTATATTAGTAGATATCGGTGCATACTGATAATAATTATCAGTTTATTGTGCTATTAATATGCTAAGAGTAGGCGGTTAAAGAGAAACCACGTGTTAATATTAAAGAGAATTTCTATTAAGTACGTTATTAAAGCGTTTTTTAACCTAACAGCCAAGTTTGTTTGTACCTGGCTAAAGAGAACTTTGTTGAATTTCATTTATTTCACGATTGTTTGAACAGGTTTCTTCGTACTGTTACACCTTAGTTGGGTTTTACCAAATTGTTTAAAAGAGCCAATTCGATTATGGATGTCACGACTATAGTTCAATTGCCCAAATAGAGAACTGCAAAAGTATTACTCATAATCATACTCATATTATTATCGCAATCATTTCTTTATCAAAAACACAGAAGCGTGACCAAAGAAACGCAAGAGCTAATAGTATTCTACCATAATGAAATTAGTTTAATTGATATTTAGTCCACATCGGCATTATTTGTTTAATTAGATGTAATCACTCAAGTTTTATTTAGTCATTAACATATTTTGCATTGAGAAAGGTTATTTAAAAAAAGTAAATTTTTGTGGCTGTGCTTTTGTCATAATCTTGGAGTGATCGATCGTGTTTGTGATTACGGAAGGTCCTATCATACAGTAGCAATACTTTAATACTTCTCATATCAACACGTTGTCTTGATTACTATCTTGTTTCAATCGCATACTTTCTTATCCTGCTAGTAACTAACTTTCTGATATTTTCCGTTATCAGTTATATTTTTTTGAATTAAAGCTCCAACGCAGCTGTTGACAGTATAGCGATCAGCTGTGGCGTGCTATACCTTTCAGCTTTTGATAGGGTGCAGATAAATTGCCGAAATATTCACATGCAATAGTTCTATATCGATAAATAAATAAATATTTATTAAAATTTCATAAATGACACATACTAATAATTAATAAAGATGACTTACAAGTTGCTTAACAAACTTATAAAAATAATATTTGGCTTTAATAAACATCCACGCAGAATAACGCAGTAAAGAGCAAAAACGCGCAGTGAGTAAGTACTTCGACAAAGCATCGATATATCGATGCCGGTATCGATTTCTTTTCCAGCTCAAATAAATAGTTGAGTACTTCAGAAAAGTTTGCTGATAGAAATAGAAACGCAATTCAACAAGTCATCAACATGGCAAGCGGTGCAGAAAAAACTTTTACGCGTGCTGAAGTCGCCAAACACAACACCAACAAGGACACATGGCTGCTCATCCACAACAATGTCTACGATGTGACAGCATTTCTGAACGAGGTGAGCGAGCACAGCATAAGAAAACTAAAACAACAACAGTGTTTAAGTGGTACACGTCGAAATCAGGGCGCGGGCATTAAGTCATTCCGCCGGACTGGTAGCTAAAAATTTTGTCTTATCATGACAAATTATCGTTTTACAACTCATTTAAATTGTACTAGATTTTAACCTTTGTATATAGTGATCGTAGTGCGTGCTAGTGATTGCTACCTGCATAACCTTAGAAGAGTCATTTGTTGCTGTACTTTGACCTATGAACGCTAGTTGACCTACTGCTTTTATTTTTTATTTCACACTCATACATATGTATGCTCTGACAGCCCAACAAAAACTTCATATTTCTTTCTCTAATACATTTTTATTTTTGCTTCCATTATTAACAGATATACAGGGCAAAAGTTAAACAAAATTAGTTGACAAATTTACACATGATTTGCATTTAGAATACGTTTTTTTTATTTTCATAAATTCACAGCAGAACAAAACTTTAAAAAGATTTACAATTCGATCGAATGTAGAATGTTTTAAAGACTTAATTAGAATACTAATGGAGAAATCCACAACCTGACAAAGAGAGACAAAGAGAGAGCGAGCGAGAAAGGCAGAGAGGGAGAGCGGTTTATACTGTAATTCTAAAACCAGTGTTAGAAAAAAATACATAGTAATCGTTAGAAGCGTAATTTTTTTCAAACATTCATAATACGCAAAATCTCGGGGCGTCAAACTTGACATTAGACAGATTGAAACCAATTAAAAATCTTGATTGCTATTTTAAATTATGAGCTGCAATATACGTAAGTTTATCTGATTAGTTTAGCTCGATACCCACGAAAACATATTGAAAATGTGTTTATCACTGTGATTGTTTTCAGTTGTGTAGTTCCTACCTCTGATAAGGTTAGCCGGCGACTTTTCTTTGTGCAATCTAATCATTACGTTGCACATTTGGTTCTCAAATACAGTTTTAAGTAAAGTAGTATGATGAAAGTCTCACGTTCGCCTTGCAACCCACACTTTGACGCTTATCAACACTGGTATAGAGAGGCACTGAAATTGTAATCAAAATCCCCTGATCTACGTCCATGGTACGCAATCAAGCGATTACTTTGGAATGTTTTAAACATTAGATTCTTTGTTGTCTCCATTATTTGACGGTCAAGTCGAGATGTGACTTTTGATTTGCATATATCTGTGATATCTACATGTAGCAGAACCTGAAAATTAAATATGCGAATTTTTGCAGCATCCCGGTGGTGAGGAAGTGCTCATCGAGCAGGCGGGCAAAGATGCCACGGAAAACTTTGAGGATGTCGGACACAGCAACGATGCCCGCGACATGATGAAAAAGTACAAAATCGGTGAACTTGTGGAGAGTGAAAGGACCAATGTAGCGCAAAAATCCGAACCCACCTGGAGCACAGAGACGCAAAACGAGGAGAGTTCAATGAAATCGTGGCTATTGCCCTTGGTTCTTTGTCTGTTTGCCACATTCGTCTATAAGTACTTCTTTGGCAGCGTAAAGCAGCAGTAAAAGAAAGAAAAGAAAAAGATATTTTCTTAAACGCTTGCTGCTGCATCGAACGACCACAGAGGCCTCCCAGTCACACCAACACTCACACCAACACTCACACACACACAAACACACAACCAACCACAACAAGAAAAACCAAATAACATACACACACACTGTTGCATTCCAATGCCATGTTGTGTGTTGCATACTTGAAGGAGTTAACGAGGGGAGCTCGACGAGTTGTGCTTTGCAGCAGGGCGTGATTTGAGTAGAAAGAATTTGTGCTAAGTTTAAAAGATATAAATGAATTAATGTAAATGTTTTGGCATCTTGTTTTTTTGTACTAACTGCTGTACTAAGTGGGCTTGAGTTTATTTCCTTTTTAGATAATTTTTGTAACTTTCCAACATGCAACACAATAATATATACACAAAATATATATATTTAAATACAAAAAAGTAATCAAAATTATAGTGTATGTCACTCAATTTGTTTTGTCAATTTACAGATTTCGTACATTTATATAAGTAGCTTTAACTAATTTCAATATGTCAAAATTCCTTCATGTAGCTGTCCTGGCAGGCAGCTGTATGCTCAGTGCCTCGTGCCAGGAACGAAATAAGGTGCCGCAAATGAAGCGCGAGCTGCCCACGCGGAACATGAACCTAGATGCCTTAAAACGTACGGAATATGATGTGCTCATCATCGGTGGTGGGGCGGTGGGTGCAGGTTGTGCTCTGGACGCGGTTACACGTGGTCTGAAGACCGCTCTAGTGGAGGCTGATGATTTCGGCAGCGGCACCTCGTCGAAATCCAGTAAATTGTTGCACGGCGGCCTCAGAGATCTGGATCAGGCAATCTCAAAGCTAGATATGGCCGCCTTTCGTCGTGTGCGCACCTCATTGCAGGAACGCACACACATTGCCAATTTGGCGCCACATTTGAATCAACCGGTACCCATTATGTTGCCAGTCCATCACTGGTGGCAACTGCCCGCCTATTGGATTAAACTGCACATCTATCATTTACTGGCACCCGGGGTTACCCGAGGATTTCAATATATCAGTACACCCGATGCCCTCGACATTTTTCCTATGTTGCGGCGTGATATCCGCGGAGCCTTTGTTTTTTACGAAGGACAACACGATGATGCTCGTATGTGTCTGGCGGTGGTGCTTACCGCCTCACGTTATGGCGCTGATGTGTGCAACCACATGAAGGTCACTGAACTGCTGCGAAACAAGGAACTGCAGGTTGTGGGTGCCAAGGCGGTGGATCAGTTGACTGGAAAATCGTACAAGATACGTGCCAAGGTGGTCATTAATGCCACTGGACCATTGAGCGACAGCATCTGCCGTTTGGAAGATGCCAATGCGGTACCGCAGTGCTCACCCACCTGGGCCTCACACCTCGTGCTGCCCCCGTTCTATTGTCCCGAGGAGGTTGGTCTCTTCGATCCCTATACGACTAATGGATCCGCAATATATTTCTTGCCCTGGCTGGGTCACACAGTCATGGGCACCTCGGACGAGATGCGAGAATCGACGGAGGGCCCACAGCCAACGGAAATGGAGGTGCAATACCTCTTGGAGGGCATCAAGAGTTATATAAATCCAAATTATGATGTTCGTAGATGTGATGTCTTAGCCGTTTGGGGTGGCTACAAACCACTGGCCACTGAGACAACTATATGGAAGGAATCGCTGTTGAAGAACCATTTGATCTCTTTGGGATCTGGCAATATGATTACCATTGTGGGTGGCACATGGTCATCGTTCCGAATCATTGCCGAGGAAGCCATCGATGCAGCCATTCAGTGTGCTGACCTCCAACCAATGCGCATTAACTCAATTACAGCAACATCCTGCAAGTTGGATGGTGCCGATGGCTGGTCTCCGAACATGTTTATACGCCTGGTGCAGGACTTTGGTCTTGAACGAGATGTGGCCAAGCATTTGACGGATACCTATGGCTCGAATGCCTGTAAGGTTGCTGTCTGTGCCAGTCCGAGCGGCGGATCTTGGCCAATTGCAGGCAAGCGACTACACTCCGAGTTTCCCTACATTGAGGCAGAGGTACGACAAGGGATTAAGGACTATGGATGCACCTTGGTGGACATGGTGGCACGTCGTCTACGCGTTGCCTTCCTCAACGTTCATGTTGCCGAAGAGATTCTGCCCAAGGTGGCCAACGTTATGGCCCAAGAACTGAAATGGTCCCACAAAAAGAAAAAGCAAGAGATAATGGATGCCAAAAAATTCCTCACCACCCAGATGGGCCAATCACCTATTCTGGACGCAGATCACATCAACATACCTATCAAGTTGTCCGTGCAACAGGTCCAGAAATATGCATCACACTTTAAGTCCCTCGATGATCAGGACACGGGATACGTTTCCATAAGCCAGTGCTGCGCTGCCATGAAATCTTTTGGTGTCAAGGAGGTTCCAGTGGATTTGATGCACAATGTCCTCCGGGACATTGATTGCCATTCGCAGGGGAAAGTAAATTTGTATGAGTATTTGCTGCTTATGTCCGCTCTGGTGCATGGCGACACGGCTTATTTACGCTATGCTAAGCTACGCCTTGATCAGAAACTCTCCGCGGTCCATAATCGTAAGAGGCAGAGCGTCCCAGTGGAACGGTCTGGAGGTGGATTGTGATGTCAGGCAGAAATGTTTGTGTTTTGCAGAAACTTTAGCAAATTGTGAATGGCGAATGGCCTCATTCAAATTTTTTACACGTAGTTGCCAGATCGATGAAGTAGCCTTTTATCTTCGATCAAAATGGTGCTGCCATACTTCGGAAACTTGACGAACCATTAACGTACTTGCCATTTGAAAATAAATTTGAATGTGTGGTTTTAATTTATTTGTATTTGATAAAAACCTTCAAACTACGTATTTTGTTGATTTGTAATCTTTAACATTTGATATCATAACAAATCACGCTTGTAGCGGCTTTAAAAGGTTCCCGTATTTATGTATATATAGTTTATATGTATTTTTAACATTTTATATAGATATTTGTTCCAACAATTACAATAACATACGAATGGTGGTCGACGTTGTCTTTGTCCAGCCGTTAAGGATCTTTAACATACAATTTTTTATAATATTGAGTTTTGTATTTATGCATTTACGTAATACATGTGCAATGTAAAACAATTATGTTTATGCTCTGTGTATGCTAAAAGAGAGAAATACTCGAAAAGAAAATATATATAAACTAAAATAAATAATATTGTTAATGGAAATATAAATATTTGTTTTGTTGTTATATGGTATGCTATATACATATATGGCGCATATGTATGCATAGAAAAATACACTATTTAAATTGAATTCTCGGTACACTGTAGACAATACCATAACTATGGCTTAATTATGTGTTTGGCTAATTTCCTAATCCTGAGCTGCGAAATTTATTGTATGTATGTCGACGGTGTGTGAGTGTTAATGTAAATGATATATATTCTTATTTATCAAACATGTGCATATTATGGAGAAAAAAAAAAAATAATAAAAACACTGAGATTGATTCGGCGATATTTTTGTGCACTGGGCATGATAAATATGCAGTTTGTATTGTTATTAACCCAACGATATTGTCTAAGCGACAGCATCAGTGGCGCACTCCTCCTCGACGGTAATGTACATGCCCTCCTCCTCGTAGGCGGAATCGTGCTTGGCCAGGATTCTCAACAAGGGACGCAGGCGCAGCCACCACTGTTTCTTGGGTATGCGTTGACTGAAGAGAAAAAGAGGGTGAAAAGAAATTAATTACAATAAAATTACATACATATAAAAAATAGTATTACAAACTAATTTTTAAATACTTACTCGAAGTTAGTCTCGCCAATGAGATCAACCAACGGTGTGAAACGATACTGACGTGAGACAATGCCCAGCAGCGTTGCCGTCTCGTTGGATTTGCAGTTGACAACGCCATTGGCATCGATATTGTTCTTGATTTGGGTTGCCAGCCAGTCGACACACTTGGCGGCCATTTTGGTGCCCATGTTGCGATCGAAGGGCGTGGGTGAGCCACCTTGTTGCATGTGTCCCAAAATGTTCATGCGGCAAGTGAAGAGACCTTTGCCTTCTTCCGAATACAGACGGTAGATAAAGTCCGTGGTGTAGTTTTCACTGGCCTTCTCGTTGCGCAAGATGAGACCGCGTGACACACCCTCGGCCATTTTGGAAGCCATGTGGTAGACATCCTGCTGCAAGTCCTTGATCGAAAACTTCTCCTCGAAAATGTAAGCAGCATCAGCTCCACCAGCCAGACCAGCAAGTGTGGCCAAATAACCACAATATCCACCCATTGTCTCGATGACGAACACACGGCGCTTGGTGCCCTGAGCCGACTGACGAATGCGATCGCAGATCTCGGTGATCTCATTGAGACCAGTATCGCAGCCGAGGGAAAACTCAGTGCCGGGCACATTGTTAGAGATGGTTGAGGGCACTACGACAATTGGAATGCAGAATTCGGGATAATTATCACGCTGATCGGCAATTTGTCCAGCGGCGTGGTAACTCTCGAATCCACCAATGATCAGCAGACCCTGGATCTTGAACTCCTTGAGACGTGCGGCGATTTCCTTGAATTTACCCTCAGGCAGAGTACGCTTGGTTCCCAGATAGGCACCGCCCTGACCAACCCAGCCGGACACATCGGACCTGAAATCAAATCAATTGTTAGCATGGGAATATATATCAGATCAGCTGATGTACAGACCATCCCAGCTCGCGCACATTGCCAGCAATGAGACCCTCGACACCGTCGTTAACACCAAAGACAACATCGCCGCGGTAAATGGCATTACGGACGAAACTGCGCACAGCTGCGTTCATGCCACAGGCGGGAGCACCAATGTGCATGACGGCTAGCCTGTAACCCTCGATGCCCTTGCCCTCGGCATCGAAGCACTCCTTGGGCGGCTTCAAGCGGGTCAACATCTTGTAAGTCTCCAGATTGCGCTCAAAGGAGCGACCACGAAGCTTCACAGCATCGGCCCAACGTCTCTCCTTCATGGCCTTCGCCACGGCTTGGGTGCGTTCAACGCATTCCATGAGGGGTACACGCACTGTCTGATTGCCGTCCAGGGAAATGACCACGGGCACAGAGTCGGGTGTGGCTTCCATCAGAGCCAGAGTAGCCTCAGCTCCCATGCGACAGGCCTGTCAAAAAAAAGAAAGTTCTATAGAGTAACTACTTGGGTAAAAAGGGTAATCTTCTTACCAAGACACGATCAAAGGCGCTAGGGTTGCCACCGCGCTGCACGTGACCCAGGACAGTGATACGAGCGTCGTGCTTTAGACGGTCATCAATGACCTTTCTCACATCCTCGGCGGTGATGGGTTTACCCTCACGATCCATGGCTCCCTCGGCGACAATGACAATGTTCAGACGCTGACCAGCCGAACGCTCCTATATAGTAGTAGTAGAGTAACAGTTATCAATAATAATTCCCAATAGATTTTAAAAAGACAGTAATCAATGACTTTAGTGCACACAAAATGGTCATAGAAGCAATGAGAAGACAGTACATATACAAGAAGTACGGGTATATGAAAGTCTATACAGTTAAGTGAGTGGGAAGTGGAAGTTAGCATTACGGGTGAAGGTGATGTCATGAAAGTGTAGAGCGGAAATAAAGAAAGTAACAGTAAAGCAACTAATGTATATAGAAAAGTTTATAGTATAGAGATGAAGGTAATTAAATTGCCCTGAAACAGTTAGCCTTAACTACACTTTAACCCAATAGAAGCCAATTTAATAGCCAATTAGTTGTGTGCCAAAACGATATTGACATAAAGCGTCAGCAGCTGCTCTCGTGGAACATTCTGTCGAAAGCACGATTAGTTTTTGGAAAATGTTAGATCTTTCGATATACAGGAATAATTTAAGATAAATAGAAAACAATAACACCGCTGAGCCAAGGAATAACTGGAGAATCCGCTGACCTGAATAAGTTTTTTGCATAGAGTTTCCTTCCAGTCGGTTGGAACGGGCTCTTCGGGTATTAACATGAAATCAGCCTCTGTGGCAATAGCTGCTGAAATGGCTAAGTAGCTAAAAACAAAAAACAATAAAAACGAAAAAAGAAAAACACACACGGAAAGAAAGAAAAAATAATGCACATGAAATGAACTGTTAATTGATAATTATTATTTACACTATGATAGGGATAAAGGATAACTTGCTGTAGGGGAAAAAAGGAATGTTTGTGGAATCCTTGATGGTTATTGTTTATAAAATTCATAAAAAAAGAAACTAAATAAGCTGCTTAATCAACCAATCCGAAATCATATCAATCACTTTTCAAGCAACACCAAGAAGCATTTTAAAAAGCGAATACTGAAGATATAATACACAATAATTATAATAATAGTAATAGTACTAAGTGCTGTCTGATCGGTGCCTAATCGAGTGTGGGTGTATGAGTGTGTAAATGATTTTAGATATAAATTTGTTTTTGATTTTTGAGTTTGAATTTGAGAGTAAAATGTGCACTTCTTGCCTGAGCTAATTGATTGCAAAGTCTATCTGGCCAATCGGTTTTCGGTGGCATTTCGGGTATAAATATGAAATCAGCTTCGCTTGACAAGCCCGCGACGAGAGCTAAGTAACTGTAAAAATATGTAGTTGTAGTTTTATGGGTTAAACAGAGGTAATACATAGGCTAGATAGGACTCGAGTGGGACTAAATGGGACGCATGACTGAAAAATCAGGGAGGAAAAACATTGTTTAGTAAGTACAATTTGGAGTCAAAGAAAGTTTACAGGGCATATAATAAGATGTAATAAGAATATTTAAAAAATAGCATATATTTCTGGCTTTAAATTAACTAATTTTAAGAAGATGAAAGACCTTTCCTCAGGTCAAAATTGGCTAAACTGTATCAAGTGTTTTAAGACGATATCAAGTCAACAAAAAGAGTGGAATTCGATCACACACATACACATACACTGGGTACTTGATGTATGTTCGACTATGAGACATGGATCGATCTGGTTGCTTGCCTGTTCCAGCTTGAGGGTCAGTCTATCGGGCCAATCTTGTGGCGGTGGGTACTCGGGCAGAAAGACATAGTCTGCCTCAGATATAATGCCAGCTACAACAGGTAAATAACTGTAGGTATTGAAGGTATTTAACATAACCGTCACAAATCAGTTTGCACAATTGGCCAAAACTAACAGTTTCGAGTAGTTACACCACAGACTATCGTTAAAGGCTATGCCCAGCAATGGAAACATATCAATTAATCTGACAAACAATCGACTTACCCACAGTGACGACCCATGACCTCCATAATGAAGGTGCGCTGATGAGAGTACGCCGTACTGGCAATCGCATCAATGGCCTCAATAATCCGGTGAAGCGCCGTATCCGTGCCAATGGTCATGTCCGTGCCACAGAAATCGTTATCAATTGAGCCCACCTGAAGTATGGTAATGAAAAGTGTTACTTTAAAATATAACTGATAAATATTATGTTGTATTTTTTACCAATCCGACAATGTGCAGCACATTGTACTTGTCCTTCTGCTCGGTGGTGATGGTGTTGTTCTTGTGCAGCTCATCCAACAGACTGGACCACTCCTGACGGAACAGATTGGCACCGGTGAGCGAACCGTCACCGCCAATCACCACCAGATTGGTAATACCACGCTGAACCAAATTATTGGCAGCCTTCAAGCGACCAGCACGCTCCCTAAAGTCCTGGCAACGGGCGGAGCCAATGATGGTGCCACCACGATGGATGATCGAGGACACCGAAGCCCAGTTAGCCTCCTGGATGCAGTCCCCGCCATCGACCATGCCCTGATAGCCTTCCCGAATGAAGTAAACCTGGTTAAAATAAAGAGTTAAAAGGATTAAATAGTTTTCCAGACTTTGTTAAGTAAATCGCCGATTACATATGCATATCACACTTCTAGTTCCAACTGTTTAATAATTTATTATGTTTATCAGCACTAATCAGCGATAACAGGCAGATACGACTATATATAGGTGAATGGGAAACCAGTAGCAGTGGAATTTGATTCTATATATAGAAATTCCCTTCAAGTTTGATGAACAATGTTTGAAGTTTTATATCTTTGAGATGCAATGACGTCAGGGAGGCTTGAAGTATAACCAGATAACTCACATGGCAACCATTTGAGTTGTTAAAATTTAAGTCACGTACAAACTAAAACTAATAAATAAAATGATATATTATACTATAACAATCAAAGACTTTATTCAAAAGTTAAAGATCAAACTTAGACACAGCCACTTGAGATGTTTCTACCAATTGATTCAATTTCAATTCCAACTAGCGAAAGTAATCATTTTTGTTGATATAGAAATCGAATTTGCATATATATTATTTAAATACTTTCTTAATTGATAGAAAACAAAAGTGACATTGGGCCAAATAACCTCGCGAATTCAATTCAATTGCATTGCAAAAAAAATAAATAAATAAAAATCATAAAATTGTTGGTAATTTATTTCAATTATTCAAATTTTGGACACCAGTAAAATTTGCAATATTCTGGCTGACGACAGTTTGGATACCCTGGACGAAACTACAATCGATTTGGATTCAATTTATAGTATTTTATACATACAATTATTAAAAAATTAATTGTGTCATTAAAAAGAATTTTTTATAGAAATTTGCGTGACTGTTTCCAATGAAAAAACTACTGCGAAATCAGTTGAAGATTACAAATATATATATGGGGAGTCATAATAAAAGCCGCGTCGTGACTATGTTGGTCAAAAATGTTAACAGTTAAGGAATAAAGTAAGTAAATAATTTAGTTTTTTAAACAATAACCGCATTTTCTCAGATATTTCTGCGTGATCGTTTTTGTAATTCGCCTAAAATAAACTCAATGTCAAATGCGCACACACTCAGATACAAATTGATTGTGTGCGTGTATGGGTGTGTGCGAAAGTAGGTGTGAGGCGCTTTTATTTTATTTAAATATTTCTTTCAGACCCCGTTATCTAACGGCACTTGACACCGAAAGAGCAAATCTAATTTGTTTAATCTTTGTATTTCATGTACTTTATAAAGTGTTTTAATTGCTCTCAATTTAATAGCTACCGAATATACATAATCACTTTTTGTACAGGGTATAGGAAGGGTTCAATGCCTATAGAGGTCTGGGTGGCTGACCGATAAGCCTTAACTCTTGGTTCGGTGTGTGTCAACATAAAAGCACTTGACAGAGGTCACCACTCACCTTGCATCCCAAGTAGATGGCCATACGGACACAGGCACGGACAGCCGCATTCATGCCCTGAGAGTCACCACCGCTGGTGAAGACGGCCAGACCCTTGTCGCGCTGCGAGCCGCGTGCCAGGAAACGTTGATTAATATCACTATTCATTTTGATGCACTTAATATCCTTCAGTTGTATAAGTATTCAATATAATTGTTATTAATATTAGTACACAAACACAGCTCTTAGCAAAGGCTATGAACTGGAGAGGAGCACGGCACTGGAGGAACTTCGAGGAAGTCAAAGACAAATGACGACGAGAAATTTATGCTGCCACCGCTGAGCGCTGTGGTTCGCCTGCGAGACGATTTTCAGTAACTGGCAACGAGAGCGCGGCGCTCGAGCACAGAAGTTTTGGTTTTGACGTTTCAAGGTGACCTTTAAACGCAGCAAACGCTTTTCGCTAAGCGCAACTACCGACGGCAACACACACAACGCCACTGATGCAATATACTGGTTGTCTGGTGTTTTTTTTGTATTACACCACCGCACAGCGTCACTTATTTAATTGTATTGCACTCTGTCAGCTAATTAATATTATGTTTAATTAATATGTTTATATTAATATGAAAAAGGCAAACGAATTCAGCTATCAATAAATCGCTAATGTGGGCGAAAAATGGGCGAGATTACCCTATTGGACTCTTTTTTTTGTTTACCCCACACACAACTGAGTGTGAGTGTCAGAATGACAGCTGTGCAACAGCTGTTCGCCACTAGCAGCTAAAAGCTCGCTCTCGGTCGTGCTCAGACTCACGCTCTCAGACGCACTGAAGCTTTTTGCGTGCGCATTGTGGGAGCTTTTGTCAGCTGTCTACGTGAGTGTGCAACCGTTAACAGTTTTAAACTTGAATAATGTTTTCTCCAAATTTAGATGCGTTTTTAAACTTACGAATGGTCTGCGGTAGGGTGTCACGTAGTCAACGATGTCTTGAAAGCTCTTTATACATTTTTGCAGTTCTTGAATTTCCTTCTCGCGCTTCGAATTCTTGTCTTCATTCTCACTCTGCACTTGAGACATCTGCAAAAAGAACGTGTTTAATACGCATGTTAACGAAATATTATCATGTTTCCTACATTTCGGTTCATCATATAATATAAAACAGGCTCCAAACCATTCATTTTTCTACAATATGCGCAGTTTTCATTAGGGTCATCTAGGGTAATCTTTTCCGAAATAGATTTACATAAATTTGTCACACTCGTTGAATTATCTAGTTCATAATTGTCAGAAATTTGAAACTCTACTTTTGGACTTTAAAACACACCAGTAATTAAAAGAATTTATGGATTAAAATTCATCGGAGACTAACCTTTTTAAAACATTGGATTCACTTTTATCAAAATTGTCATCGATGCCACGAACAGAACACAGCAATGAAAATAGCTCAAATGTATTTTCCCACAAATAACGATTAAATAAATTTGCATCAGTTTTGCGTAGGTAAACAAAAAAATTATATTTTTGAACATCTTTACAATTTTCCAATTGCTTGTCGACTATATTTAACTTTTCAGTCCAACAACTTGAACTAGATTTTAATTTAACCCTTTTTCGACTCCACTGTAAATTTTGATTCTGATAAAAAGAGTTTTATTTATTTAATTAGCGTTATCACCTTTTAATCGCTCACCTCTGTACATTGTAACTTTCGGTATGCGCTGAAATATTGGCTAGCTGGCGATAAGCATTGTTTAATTTGACAATACTGATACTTTGATATCAATTCCTGTGATTGAATTATTCTAGGGATAACATTTAATAATTTTCATACCAATTAACCCCCGTATGACATTTGACTCATCCATACCTGCCCATTAATTTTGTAAATACTCGAATTTTGCTTGTAATCATAACAATTCTGTGAAACGAACGAAATTTTAATTTTATGCACTGATTTAAAAAACAGTGCCTATGACGAAATTTTTAAGAGACTAATCATGAATTTTGACCTATTGGTTCTTTAGGATCGACATGGTCAAATATTTCAATTCTAGCCAGATGAACTTAGGATATGTTAGAACTGTGACCCACTGTGCTCCACACATCCAAAGGCGAACACAAGTCATAAGAAAGCGGCAGAATTTACTCTAAGAGCAGTTTAAATGAAGTGAGTGTAAAGCGAAGCTTACAATTGTTCAACTACCGGGGGGCTACCACAGAGAAGCCGAAAAAGCGAACTGCATGCGGCGAGGGGCGGAAGTGCATTAGAAGAGTGAGAGAGAGGGTAAATGCACATCGTAACGCACGCACACACAGGCGAAAAAAGGCACGAGCAGAGGCGTCAATCAAAAGCATAAGCAGTAGCGAGCAGCAGAAATTACTCTAAGCTCAATTTAAAGGTGTGAGTGAGAACGTTTGACACACACATATACACATATACATGCTTAGCCACGAAGGGACTACAGCAGTGACCGGCAGAATTGCGAAACCAAATAAACTGAGATTAGAAGTTCTGCAGATTAAACCTACACATATCACAAAGAGAACAATGCTATAGAAAGGAGAAATAACAGCAGAGAGCACAGTTGACCTCAAGTCGCATCCGAGTCTTGATCTGTGTGCACAGTGCAGTGCGGCATAGAAGCAAGAGCGACAGACCAGAGCGCAGTTTTGGGTGTGAAAATTAAATTTATCAATTAGGTACACAATATAATTTTTTTGTTTATATTTAATATTTAAAGCAAGTTATTTCGCATATTAGTGGTGTGCTGCTGACTTTGAAACAGCTTAAAATCCTAAATTGAGTCATCAAATAAGTTTGAAAAATAATTTTAGTTTTAAAACTACTGTGGAATTGTTGTGCTTACGGTTAAATCCTTACCGTTTTTGAAAACAGGCAGTAAAATGCGACTGTCACTTAAGATTGTTAGTCAGCAAATAGATCATAATCGATTTATTTGGTGAAATCATAAATTGTTTTTTTATCCACTGAAAAGGATTTGATTCTTCTTCAATCTTGGCCTTGCGCTCGGCATCGGTTGGACATCTCTTGTTTTGTTTTCTTTGGGTTTCCCTTACCTTTTGGATACGCTGACGTAAATATTCCATAGCTTTTGATATGTCCATTGATTTTTGACCCGGGTTCTTACGCATGACCACAAGAGAGGGACTAGAAATAATTCAAATACATATAGACATATTTTAGATGAGTTTTATATGTCTACCCAATCGGCCAGTTCCCGTCCAAGTCCTGAATTACACCATCGACTGCATAGAGAATGGCCAAAACTTCACCGGTGTTGGCACGCAGAAAATGGTAATATAAATCTAAATCCTGATCTCGCAAGGACATTAAGTAGTCGTATTTCTTTAGCGGATCCTCAAAGTTGTTCAATTGTGCTTTAAAGGACTTTATTTTGTCAGCTATGGAACCCGAACCGACTTCAATAGCTTTTGTCTTGCTCTGGTTAATAGTATCTAAGCGCTAACATATCGGTTAATTATTGCAATCTTTACATATAGCTTCCTATTAATACTTACGTCACTAATGGGAGCATTGTATCCCCCATAGTATTTACAGGCTTTGGAATAAAAACGATCAAAACAGTTATATTGAAATCCGTAAAGACGAAACAAGCTATAGGAAAGTATATATCTTAATTCTTGGTTTAGTACCAATAATAATTCAGATCTACCTGGTCTTTAATGCGGTGAACGTGCAAAACCTGACGGAATACATTCCAAAAAATAAAAATTAAGAATTTTGCAATGATGCGATAAAAGGTCTACGAGGCTAAAAGGTTTGGAATATTCTGTGTTAAAACTCTCGACTTGCTTTGTTTGTGAACTAAGTTTCTTCTACGACCCAGCTTTTGAATGAGATGTAAGATCATAGCAGTCAGCTTTTGACACCGCCTATAAAGCGCTTTTTTACTTTAAATAAAACAAATTCGGTCTCTTCTTTTTATTTTTGTTTTTTTTGCTTTTTATTTTCTTTTTTTTTTGGTAATTAAGAAACTGTAATTTCAATAAACTTAAATGTTCACATCAATCTTTACCTCCATGTTGCATACAATTTATGTGTGCTCACTGTTGTTGTTCTTGTTTATAACTCATTTGTTTTGGATCTTTTATAGTATGTATGTAATGTAGTATTATGCATTGTAGTTTCATTGGTTATTCCACACATTTATCATTATCATTTTCATTATTTATTTATGCATTTTTTAAGCGTAAATTCAATTGCGAAAATATACATTTACTTTGGTTACACAAACAGACACATGCTCCCACGCGGGGATTATGTGTGTGTGTATATATTTTTAAGCGGTTCTTGACGCTTTCGAAAATTTAAAATTGAATATACTTTGTTTTCCATATAAGTACAAGTATTATTTATTTTGATTAGTTAATCATTTCCTGTTCTTGTTTCATTTATGGTTTTTTTTTAATTGTTGTTGTCTGCTATCGATTGAGTAGAGTTAATAGCATTTAAAAAAGCACAATTAATATAACAAATCATATTGTATATTAACAAAAATTATAGATTATTATTATATTTAACTGGCTGCAAACACCGAGCGTTTTGAATGGAATTTGTATTTGACATCGATTAAACTTGATTGAATGAAAGAAGTAAATAAACACTGAGACATTCATTTATAACAATTGCACATTGATAATAATGTTATTGCATAAGTATTAAGTAATTTTCCAAACAAATATCCAATTCTGAACGAGGCACAATAGAACTTATGCCTTTCGACTCGATCCCAAAATTGTTTTCTTCTTTTCATTTCGCTTTTGTATACAGTATATTTTCTGGTTAGTTTCATTTCTTTGGCGTTTTGGATTCGCAAATTAAATAAATCAATTGAAAACGGGGTAAAAATAAAAATTGGCGTAGTTTTTTGTTTTTTTTTTATTTGTTGTATTTTAGAAAAGAAAGAATTACAAATAATACATAATTTGCTTCTTTTGGTTCGCTTGTGTTCTTTCTCCCGAATCGGGCAGATATTGTTCTTCTTTGATGACGAAAAATATAAATATATATATATTCTTTTATATATTTAGGCATTATTTGTAATTACATATTTTGTATAAACCAATTAGCCTTTGTTGTTGTTGTTTCTTGTGTTTTTTAAGGAAAGCGACGCAGCGCATTAAACAAAAAATAAAAGACAATAATATTTGATTGTAGTTGTTGTTGACTGTGTCTTGTGTTCTGTAGTTGTTGTTGTATGTTAATATAAAACAAAATGTAATTATTTATTAAAACATAATTATAATAAATAATATTACTTTTAGGCATAGTGTATAGTAGGGTGTACGCAGTTGGCCTAAACAGCGCAATAGTAAATAACTAATAAAAAAAAATAATAAAACAAAAAGAAAACTCGCATCTTAGTAGCCAACTTTATGCCGCTTATTGTTGCTAACTAATTCAATTCGTAGACAACTTTTAAACGGCATTTCAAGCGTTTTTTTCTAGACATTCTTGAATTGGCTATCTGCAATAAGTTTTTGTTTCTCTGCTGGATTTCTTTATACTGTGGTCAAAACAGATTCATTATCCACATCATAGATAGATGACAATAGTTTAAACTATATACTGCTTCACAAAACTCTCATCAATACATTCACAAATTGTTTTCAATGATTTTCTTTTGTGTCGCTCGCTGCTGCTGCTGATGTTGGATGTTGGTTTTGATGTTGTTGTTTGTTCTTCATTGTTATTATTATTATTTATTTATTAGTACATTACTGCTGTTCCTGCTGCCTTCGACTTCAAAGAATTGATTTTATATTTCTTGCTTTTGTTTTGTTTTTTGCTTTTGTTTGTTTGTTTTTGTTTTGTTTGTATTACTGAATAATATTTGCATAGTCAAAAAGGAAACATTTTAGTTGTTGTTTGGTTAGTTGTCACCGCCCTCTTGTGGCTCATCGCCATCACCCTGGGTATCTGAGGTCCAAAGAGTCAGGTTATCCCTCAACAGTTGCATGATGAGTGTCGAGTCTTTGTATGAATCCTCATTGAGTGTGTCCAGCTCGGCTATCGCGTCATCGAACGCCTAAGTTGGAATATAGAAATAATATTAGTAATGTTCTTTATAAATATATAATATTCAATTTAAACAATGCAAAATGCTGGCAAGATAAATGCAATTTCGAAAGCATTTCAATTCCATTAGAGTAACATTAAAACTTTCAATTTAGTAAATTTTATTTGATACCTTTTTGTTTCATTCAGTAAGTTTGTAAGCAGAAAATAATAAATAAATTAAATAACTCAAACTAATTTACTTTTTTGTTTGGTTCACCAGCAAGATATGTGTGTAGTGTTAACGGGTATTTAAAAGCCAGTTCAGTAGATTTTGGCCAGCATGCGCATAAATGGAATTTGTGTGTGTCTGTTTGTGTGTTTCTCAGACTGTGAGTGAACAACAACAGCAAAAAGAGTGTTTTGTGTTTGTTTTATTTAGAAGCAATGTAGTTGAGGATGTTAGTCAACAACAACGAGAGGAACAGCAAAAGACAACAATGATAACAATAGTTAAATTATCAAATCAAATCGAAACAAACAAACAAAACATAAGTGTAGAAGAATTTAAAAATTGAACCTGTTTAGCTAAATGACAAGCCCTCGCTGGTGAATTGATTATTTCGTAATAGAAGACGGAAAAGTTTAGGGCAAGACCTAATCTGATTGGATGTGTTGGCTGCATTTTAGTTTTAGCGATATCGAATGCCTCTTGATAAGCTTTTTTCGAGTCCTCAACGACGTCTTAATTAATGTGTACACACGTTAATAAATGAAACAAAAAGAATAAAACAATAAAAATCAAATCAAATAACATAATGGTAATTTACAATTAATTTAAACTTAAATACAGATTTATAAATCAGTTGATTGATTTTCTTGCATTTTATAATTGTTTGCTTGCCAGACATTTTGCCATAAATTGAATGGGTTTTCGAGAGTTTGGGGTATTAACCTGTTTAGCCAATTGGCAAGCCTTGTCTGGAGAATTCAAAATCTCATAATAGAAGACTGAGAAGTTAAGTGCAAGACCCAAGCGGATGGGATGTGTTGGCTGCATTTTACCCTTGCTAATGTCAAATGCATCCTGGTAAGCGGTTTGGGAGTCATCAACAACGGCTGCGTTTTTTTTTTGGTTTTGATTTAAAAATTGGTTTGTTTTTTTCCAAAAAGTAGTTAACAATTTGTGGATGTTTTTAGAATAAGACATTAATTAAGTTGGTTTTAAGAATACTTACTGTTGCGCGCATCTCCTGTGGCGACCTCAGCTAAATACCTGTAATAATCTCCCTTCATCTTCAGATAGAAAACCTTGCTCTCTGGATTGCTGGCTTTTGGAATAAGATATTTGTCCAGAAGTCCCTGTAAAAAGATGGATAAACATGGAAATTAATTTATAATTACATTTTGCAGCTGTAACAACAATCCAGCTCACAATATAGCGGTATATAAATAAACATTCCTAATTGCTATGCCGTAAATTAAGTCACTATTAATCCCATTTGATGCCATACTTTTTTACTTTCCACCTTAGCTGTTGTTCTTGCTGTTGCTGTTGTACATTACTCAAAGTCGATACAGCTATAAAAATAAAGCGTGTCTGTATGTAATGCCAATTTTACAGTCCACTGCAAGACTTCAAAGTCTTATCGATTTTCTGTCCCACCCCCTACAAGTACCCCACCTTCTCCTTCTCCTCCTACTCCTACTACCAACAGCCAACAGAAGAAAACGAAAGCTAACAAGAGTACGCCCCCAAACAAGAGGCAGCAATATGTCTGTGTATGTGTGTGTGTGTGTATATACTTTGATTTATTTTTAAACACTGTGGCTCTGAAATGTATCTAAAACGTATTTCTCTTTATAGGTCAACGTTTTAGCCACAGTCCATGCAGCACTTTAGCTTTCAAATATATATATTACAATGCAAAAAATAAAACAAGAGCACAAAAACTAATTAAATTGACATTAATCAAGCCCAAGTTTGTAGCCCCCTTTGTTTCAGTTGCTATCTCGACTTGCCACGCAGTATCTATGTATATAAATATGTCTGTGTGTATGTGTGGGGTGTGTCTTGACGTTGGTACGTGCAACACGTCTGGAATATTCCCTAATTTATAAATAGATTTATTGATTCCATTATTGTATTGGCTGCCATATATTTTACAGCGAGTTTTACCCAGATAAAAACTACAAACTATCGAATTAGTTAATTGATTTAAACAAAGCTTGGATATATAACAGGTAGATGTAGATATGTAAACAGCAGGACGAGTTGTGGGTTAAAAAGCAGGACTTGCGCAGTAGAGCGCAGCTGCCACAACAGTTGGCTTTTGTCAGTTGGCAACTCATCATAATTTGCTTATTGGCTGTAGCCATGAAACATGTTCATGGTCACGGCCATACTAAATACATACAACTGATAACAATAGACAGCATATAGATACATATATATATATTTAAATGTGGATATATTTGCACTTACCAGAACTTCATAACAAATTTCTCTAAGCTCCTTCTCCACACGCTCTCTGTACTCGCGGGCGAGCTGTTGTTTTCTGGCGGATG
This sequence comes from Drosophila acutilabella, assembly GCA_035046005.1. Lineage (NCBI taxonomy): Eukaryota > Metazoa > Arthropoda > Insecta > Diptera > Drosophilidae > Drosophila > Drosophila acutilabella. The sequence continues at coordinate 2,956,687 of JAWNOK010000024.1, read as the reverse complement.
CTTCGGTTTTCTGCTCAATGGAGGAAATGACACGCCACGATGACCTGTTGTTTTGTTAGTTAATTGAATTTTGTTATAAATTTATGTTGCATTCTATATTTGGTTTTGATACACTTACCTACGCGCTCCAACCACATTTTTGTAGGCAACGGAGAGCAGATTTCTTTCCTCATTTGACAGCTCGACGCCCGTCTCTGTGACTGATTTCATGGCCTGGGCCATGTCATCGTAGCTATAAATAATAAACAAAACAAAATCCAAAAATAAATACACATATATTAACATAAATTAACTGAGTTTTGCTTACCGCTCTGATTGCTCGGCCAATTTTGCCTTTTGGACTAATTCTTCCTTATCGACTGTCGACATTTTGCTGTTTTTTATTGATTTAGTTACTTGACCAAACTAAGAATATGTATATAATTTGTATATGTGTGGGTTGTGTGTCTGTGTGTTTGCAGGCACAAATCTCTGTGTTGCAGTTATACAGATAGACAGCAGAAAAATTAATTAAAGTAAGGAGGAATCCACAGCTCAAAAGCGTCGCTCACAAATGTGTGACTGGTTATCTGCAAGAAAACAGAAGAAATAAAAATTAGTATTAAATATAAACTACAATTGATTAATGCTTATGTAGTGTATATATAAACATTATGGATTCCCACGCTTATTATAGTTATTTATAGTTTTTCTTGTCTCGTATATGTGCCACTTTCTAGAAACATCTCTCGTGCAACGCGTATGAATCCATAACACAACCCACTCTCAATGATTAACTCATTTACACACTAACATACACACATACACAGCAACACACCATTAACAACAACAAAAACCGTTGTGAAAAGGCGGAAACCCGAAAATGTTTGTTTGCCGCTTCAGTGTTGCGCTTTCAACCAGGCCCGAAACTCGACTAAAAAGGCTAAAAGGCTGAACTCAAACGACGCGTTCTGGTGCGGCATCAAAAAAAACACAACAGCAGCAACCAAAAGGAAGTCAGAGTCGATGGTGTCGATAGCAGCTGCGCGTTGCAAGCTTCTGAGCAGTGACTGTCTGTCTGTCTGCCTGTCAGTCAGTTGGTCAGAGCCACAAACACCCGAACGCCCACACGCTCTTCCCCCCTCAGCTTTTACAAGTTATCTTAACAAGTTTATGCTCATCAACATGTGTTGTGCATACACAGGCATACACACATTCAAATGATTACACTTTGGAGAATCTAATTTTAAATAATCAACTTTTGTCAAATGAGTCGACAATTAGCATCTATTCATGAATCATTCGAATCAAGTCATACGAGTCTTAGTGTGAGTATGAGTATGAGTATAAATACGAGTATGACTCGGAGTGTAATGCACTTAAATTCAGCGAAAATAAACTCAAATGCAATAAAGTGGAAAACGTAAGTTAAGCTCGCATAAATTCCAAGATTTAATAACAAATAAATGTATATATATAATTATAAACATTCAGTTTAAATGTCGATAATAAACAATTGCGTTGTATGTTAAACAACAGCTGTGAGTCACATAGATACACACACCCATATACATACACATACACAACAAAGGGTAACCTGTTGCCTTTAACTAACGGATGAATGCTCAATGATTGCCAACCAACCATGTTGACCTTACCACATACATAGATACTCCACCCATAAACGCTTTTCTCTCTATGTATGTTACATAAATATTGATTGATTAATATTTATAAATAAACGACAAGTGAGGCTGATTGATACATTTTCCATTATCCTTGGGGACGATTACAGTATAAAACAAACGACAAAATTATTAACCCCCCAAAGGAGCCTTCATTTTGGTTACCCAAGAGGACAGGACATTTCAGCTCATGCTTTTAATATAATGTGCTTTTGACAGCTACCTATATACACAGGTGTCATCAAGTGTGTACGGTACACCTCTGTATGTGTGTGTTTGCATTGTTGTATTTCATTTGTGTGCGACTTAAATTGTTTGCCAATTCCATTACACATTACACGTGCCGTTTTTGGCATTCGACATCATCAAAATCTGATCGTTTTATGAGCTTAACGAAACTTCAGCAAGATGCACATTGGTGCGAAATATATGTGCACCGGAATGTTTTATGTGTAATGAATAAAAATGAAGAAGAAGAGGAAGGAAAAGACACCGCAAGCGAATGGAATGAAACAAGTCAAATAAAAACCAAAAACAACAACAACTAACACACTCATACAACATACAGAGAGAAAAAAAGTTAAAAATAAACTATGAATAAAAATTTAAAATGAAATAAAAGAGAGAGAAATCTGTGTTGTCTTTGTGTGATTGTGTGGGGTATGTGAGCAACGAACCAAGTATGTACATACACATACAAACATACAGGCATACAAGTACATTGTTTGAATGTGTACAGATGTCAAAGATAAATGCACAATGACCCCAATGCACACACAAATGTTAACTTGGTAGGACTCGAGTAAACAATATGCGGTTAAAACAATCAAAATAAATCAATTTGATTACACCCACCCAACTGTTATCTATGCCCCCATACATATAGACAATATGTAACTATAAAAGTTTAGATTCTATAAACGATCGAAAGTCTTGAAAACATTGACCCTTTGGCTATAGAAAAACAAACATTTAGCTTTATACATCTGCATATACACATATGTATACACATGTGCATATATTTAAATGAATCAAAATAGCGACTGTTTTTTTGGCGTTGCTCGTTTTTAGGTCAATTGACGTGTTTATCGTACAGTTATTGACAAAAAAGAGAGAAAGAACAAGTTAACAGACCACAACGTAGAGTATTGTATGATTTTCATTTACAAAAAAGAAACACAAAAAACATGCGTTTATTTGTATAGATTGGAAGGGGCTCCATTAAATAGCCCAAATTCAAATGGGAAGCCACTCCCTCCCTTTCAAAGAGGCTAAGCGGCATTGGAGCGAAATCTATGCGTCATTTGACTGCGTCACTTTTTTTTGGACATGCCTCACCACAATGAGGAAGTAGCGCGAATGCAAGAGCCATAGACTATTTTGGATGTAATTGTATGCATGTTGTCTGTATGTGTATGCGTGTGAGTGTGTATGCAATAAAACATGTATTCGTATTCATACAAGTGTGTTATAAGTAGGAAAAAACAGCTAATTGTTGGCAAAATGGCATTGCCGTCGGTCAGTGGTACAGATGGAAGATAACGGCAAATAAAATTCGAAACCGTTTTGTAGAATTCTGCGATGACGGCAACTTTGACTACTGCTGCAAAACAGCGCTAGCTCTGCGTGTATGTGTCTGCGCCTGTCCGTGTGTGAGTTGAACAAAATACACCACACCGGGCGGCAAACGGCTAACTCACCACACCGGCCCCATGAGGTCGTCGCGGCTGCCGAATCGGCTACATGCGCAGTACAGAAGAAAAAAAAATACGACTATAGAGAAATGCGAAGATAAGAATAAAATTCCAATACACAAAGCGATGCGACAAATGGACAAATGAAAGAAGCTTTTAATGCTTCTCTTGCACATTTCAGAAATATTTGTAAAATGCAATAAAATTTTGGAAATAACAAATCCAAATATATTCGCCTGTATGATTATACATTACTTAGCAAGAAACAAGTGTGTCTGCCTGTTAATGAGGGGGAGGGAAGTGCGCAACAAAATGTATAAAAATAATCCCACTGTAGCGCGAAAGAGAGGGAGAGCATGATGGAGAGAACACAGTCACAAAGGCAGCAACGACGATTGTGAGAGCAGTGCGGCATAAAAGAACACGTAACCGCGTGTGTCGTCTACTTACATACATACATATGAATCGTACATAGTTACATATGTATGTGTGCTCGTTCATACACAAATACATCTTTTAAGATATACATACATAGGTATATATTGTTACATATGTACATACATAAATACATATAAGTGTGGTGAATTGTGACACAGCAAATCCAATAAAACCAAGAACGTGATGTATGTGGGCAGCTATTTTTTCGATAAATTCTTTAAGAATAAGAAACAAAATTAATTTTCTTAGAAAGAAAAAAAAAATATCTCACTTCTAAGTAGGTAAATGTGCAAGTGCGTAATATGTTTAGTGACTTGCACCCATACATATGTATTTACATTCGTTCGTTCATACATTAGTCAACGTTCGTATGTGTGTATGTATGTGCTTTAGCTATTGACGACCAAAACGCCTAGCGACCAGAACACACTTAAGCACCACAATTCGCCTTCGCATTAGCCAAGTCAGTTGTTGCCACGGCCGCCAACAATCAACCGAAAGCACAGAAAAATACGAAGCTACAAACGAATCTCACGGATACATGTACACACTGACACAGACACACACACACTCACAAAATTTACCAACACTCATGCATAGCGGGCATATGTACATATGTATTTTTGCACAAATTCACAGTTCTCAACTTTTTCATCTTTTTGCGTAGTATTTTTATCGATCGCTTCATGGAAGCATGTAGAAAATTTTCATGCATGCGGCGTTTGCACATGTTTTTCATGGGAAATTAAATTTCAAGAATTTGTTGCATTGCATAAATTTTCGATGCACACGTGTTTATTGCATCGCCTTTAGTCACTTAAAGTTTTACAATTTATATATGTACATATATTTCGTCCCATATTACTAATGCAAATTGGTTACCTTACATTCGATTCACTCGAAACGACAACGACGACTACCAACGAACGGCGAACGACTAAAAGTGACGGCAAATGTTGCATACAGTAAGCACTGTATCTGTGTGTACGCCTCTTCGTAAATGTACTTGTGTAGGTAGAATCACACACATATACATACACACGCAAGTATACTGTCGGCAGCGAATGCCGCTACAGCCAATGAGAGAAAGAGAGAGAACCCGAACAAAGAGTAGGAGTAGATAAAACGAAAATTGAGTAAATACAAGTCAGTGTTGCCAACCTGGTCTGAAAATAATGTTGCCAGGTGTGACACAAGTGAAATTCGTTCGTTAAGTTTTAAATGCGTCGAGACCTTTTGTTGATATGCACAAGCCATCATTTTGTACCATAATTGTAAGGAAATAGTTCATTAGGTTATAACAAAAGTCTAATTACTTAATCTTGACTTAAGTCTTGCCTAAATGCTATTGATAATTAGTTACAGCGAATAATTTAAGCAGATTTTTATTATAAGCTGCACTTTTATATGACGCATGGCACTAAAATGCTGGAGGAGGAGCTTGACTGTTGTCAATTGTGCGCAATTGTCGTTTAATTAAGTAATTTGAATGAGACATACGAGCATTGCCAGTGTGTGAATATACGTCAGTTAAATTTTTGGATTCGAATGTTACAAATTGTATTTGTAGCCTTGGATACGACAAAAGTACGTGTCTTTTTAAGCGTTTTAGAATCTATCAATGTGAGACAATTTCAATTATGTATTTACCTACATGAATGATTATGTACTTTTCAATGATTTGCAAAATCCAATAGCTCTATTTAATTGGTCTCTATGGCACTTGGACTTAAACTAAGCCCTTGAATTGCAGCACACGCACTGAAAAAAACGTACCTGTTGAAACCTTCTAGCTCTTATCTGAACACTGATTAAATTTATTTTTTAACTTCAGTTTGCTGTGACGGCGCCTTATCAGTAAATGTGTACTTTTGATAAGCAGCAGAAAATTATTGCTTTAATTCTAATGTTGATTTCATTGAATTTACGTTGAGTACAAAAGCATATCCGAGTCGAGCCACAAATTGTTCTCTCGACGCTTTTTGAATTCTAACTGATTAAAAGTTTCTTGTTGTTGGCAATGCCATTGGGTTTTACTCGGCAATTCATAAAAATTACGTCATCAGCGTCCTACTTGAAATAGTTAATTTGTTCTATAGCGCTTGCACATTTACGAAATAATGATGTTTCGCAACTGGCATATCACACGTAGTCATATATAAATGTTGCTATCTGCACGTTTGCAAGTTAATTCACTTGGCGTTGTAGATCAATACATGTGAAAAAATGCGGTCTCAGTTTCGCCGACTACTTGGAGTAACACAATTAAGCAATCGAAATACGACAAAGAAGTTCACAGTTATCCATATGTATTACTCACTGCGCCTTACTTAATGAAAATGCTTATGACAATACACGTATTGATTTTGGCACTTTGTTAATTAAATTATATTTTGTAACCTAAGATTAATGTAAAATTACTACGTAAACACACACCTTTAGTCGGCTATTGTTGCAATGGGACCAGGTTCAACAAAGATTAAAATAATTTAATTTTCTTCAAGTTGGCAGCGTTTGCAATTTGCGCGGCCGCGTGTTCAATTTTAACCGCGTTGGCAGGACCATCTAACGATACAACAATGATCGGTATCGATATATTGAGCATAGTAGCGGTCGCACGTGTTTATTTGTGTGTTTAAACTCCTGCAAGACTCGATTTAGAAATATTTAAACTGTTAAAATGCCGCGCTCCAAACGTGATAAGAAAGGTGCACTACGATAATACATCAATTCACATTGTTCAAGTCTGTAATGAGAGTTTCTATTTTACAGTTTCTTTGACCAAAACCGACCGCAAGGGCCTGGAATGGAAACAGCGGATCATCGATGATATTCGGTTTTGTGTTGAAAAGTATCCAAACATTTTCGTGTTCCAGGTACAGAATATGAGAAACAATTTGCTAAAAGATCTGCGGCAGGAATGGAAGAAAAACTCTCGTTTCATATTCGGCAAAAACCGCATAATGCAAATCGGCTTAGGTCGTACAAAAGCTGAGGAAGTCGAGTCGGGAATTCACAAGGTACGTAAGCGTAATAATTTATAGAAGTTCAATTAAAACTTAGGTACCTTTACTTCCTACAGCTGTCGAAACGTTTAACTGGACAAGTTGGACTGTTGTTTACAGAAAAGAGCAAAGAGGAGGTCTTGGAATGGGCTGAGAAGTATTGGGCCGTAGAATACGCGCGCAGTGGCTTCACAGCAACCGAAACTGTTACTTTGCCAGCCGGTCCCCTTGAGGAATTTGCTCACTCAATGGAACCACATTTACGTTCATTGGGATTGCCTACCAAACTGGAGAAGGGCATTGTGACCATCTACAGCGATTACACAGTGTGTGAGGAGGGAAAAGTGTTGACACCAGAGCAGGCTCGTATTCTTAAATTGCTGGGAAAACCTATGGCAAAGTTTCGTCTAACAATAAAGTGCTCCTGGACTAAGTCGGAGGGATTCCATCTGTATGTCGAGGACGATGTAGAGGAGGAAGCAGATGAGGCACCCATGGAAGAGGGTGACGATGATAATGATGATGAGGAGGACGAGGACGATAATTGATTTAGTTATAATTTCAAATAGAAATTAAGTTAATGAATTATGTATATAATTATATATATAGATCTTACAACAATTGATGGATATTCTATGTATTTTAAGCTGATGAGAGATTTCCACTGCCACTGCTCGCTCCTTTCTTTGTGGGTCGATAAGCTATAACATATCGTTGGGCCACGGGCAAAGGTTCCGCGTAACCATTCAAATATGATGAATCCTCGAAGAGCACATCGTACTCCTCCGTTGCTGTTTGCGGCAGACGGTGCACTATGGCTTTGTAAAAGCAAGTTGTTTGTGGATAAAGAGCCATGACTAAAAGAAGATGAGATAATTAACTTACTCACAAAACATCTACTTTTTCTAGCTTACCAACTGTGTCCTTTGGGAAGAGCGCATGACCATCTGTTTCTGGATTAGCACGCATCAGTGGCAGTGGGATCACCTTGCGTTTGCTAAGTACATGCCTGTCCTTCTGCTCCTCATCAATATCAATCACATCGTATTTGTTTTGTCGATGCAGAAACTGAACGACTTCGGCCAATATCCAGTTTTCCTCTTCATCAATTCCCTTGGCCAATGCTGCCACATTGTCCCCCACTTTGGCCACATAGCTGCTCTCGGCTGGTATTGCGCCACACAGTGCTGGAGCTCGATCACCTGGCTTGCCCACAAACAGGGGCAATGTTTGAGCCGACAGCTGCACCATTTTCATTAGCGCTCCACGACGAATGGCCTCCTTGTTGCCAGCATTGCGTGCCTGCCGATTATGTTTATTTAAAAGTTATTCAATGTTTGATATTTTAACTGCAGTGAGCTTACCTGTATTCTGCGTTCATTACGTATATTACGTATTTCGTGTATTTTAGCCAAAGCCGCTCTAATTGTAGCTTCTTCCTGTGTTGCCTCCAAAATTTTCGATTGTAGAAGCGTCTTCAATTTAGGATTTGCAACCTGGCTTTGCTGGGCACGCACTAGACTGGCAATTGAGCTCTCTGCACGTCGTCGTTCACCATCCACTTTATGTATGTGCTGCTGTATATCTTTAAGCCGTTCCTGATTTAATGTATTGAAAAAAATAATTTATACACAACTTATTTTCCATCCTTCACTTTATTTAAGTTGCTGCACATATCAGGCACAATTTACACTCACCTGAATTTGCTGAGCTGCACTTTCTGCAGTTAAAGGCATATTGTTAAATCGCCTAAATACTTTTGTTGATAAAAATGTTTTTGTTTGTGACAAACGTTGCAAAATCTTTTTTTTTGAGATCCACAAATCGATAACGATATATAAAAATGTACCAATTGTAACCAAAAATACCAAAATAAAAAACACCGCACAGGGTTGCAGTTCTAATAGCTATCGGGCGTTTATCGTTCGACTAGTGTAATTCACGGTGAAAGCTGGGGAAAGTGTATTTGAAACTTGATGTCTTCATTGTTTATATTACTGTTAGCTAAGAATGTTTACTGCAACGTGCGTCGCGCCTGTTAATATGGCCCTAGTGAAATACTGGGGCAAACGAAATGAGCAATTAATTCTACCAATTAACGACTCCATCAGCATGACACTGGATGCCAACGAAATGTCGGCAAAGACTTCAGTGAGTGCCTCGGAGACTTTTAAGCAAAATCGTATGTGGCTTAATGGTGAAGTGGTACCCTTTGAGGAAAATGCACGCTTGATGCGCTGCTTGGAAGGTGTTCAACGTTTGGCGTTAGCAAATGGTGCTCAGAAATTCCCACTTTCTTGGAAATTGCACATTGCATCATACAACAATTTTCCTACTGCTGCTGGCCTGGCTTCTAGTGCCGCGGGTTACGCCTGTCTAGTCTATACACTGGCACGGCTTTATGAGATACCCATGAACGAGGAACTTACGACAATTGCACGACAAGGCAGCGGATCTGCCTGTCGTAGTTTGTACGGAGGCTTTGTCCAGTGGCATCGTGGTGTCTCTGACGATGGTAGAGATTCTATAGCCGAACAATTGGTGCCTGCCGAGCATTGGCCCAATATGCATATGCTCATTCTGGTCGTGAACGATGCACGCAAAAAAACTGGCTCCACAAAGGGCATGCAGCTAGCCGTGAACACCTCAGCGTTGATACAGCATCGTGCCAAAGAGGTTGTTCCCCAGCGCATAAAGGACCTGAAGGCAGCGATTCAAGCGCGGGACTTTAAAACATTTGCAGAGATCACCATGAAGGATTCCAATCAACTGCACGCTATTGCCCTGGACACCTATCCACCCTGTGTCTACATGAATGACGTGTCCCATGCAATTGTTAACTTTGTGCATGACTACAACTCATCCGTGGGATCTTTGCAGGCAGCTTACACTTTCGATGCTGGTCCAAATGCGTGTATCTATGTGTTAGCTGAAAATGTGCCACATCTTTTGGCTGCCGTGCAGTTGGCTTTCCCCAATGATTCCCAGCACAGTGTCGAGTACCTGAAGGGTATTCCCGTTCCTCCCGTGGAGTCAAAGAATCCCGATACAAACGGGTCTGTGGAGCATGTAAATGCTAAGAATATGCTCAAATATATTATTCATACAAAGATCGGAGAAGGTCCGCATCAGCTAAGTGACGAAAAGAGTCTTTTAATTGACGGTTTCCCACTGCCAAAATAATGTTATTTAGTGAGTTAATTTGCACTTAAGATTAAAGATTCAGGTTGGGGTTAGGAGCATGTGCTTCTAAACTTATATTGTTTCCGTTATGATTAGTAATTCAACAGCATTGACATTATTTCTTTTACCTTTGCACTTTCATTGTATTTTATTTATTATTGTTTTACCTCATTTGCAATAAACTTTTTTATTTTGTTATCTTTTGGTTTTTTGTTATTATAATTTAGGCGGGTAAATTTTAACACACACAATACTCTATTTACATAATTTTTATTTGTACTTTAAATAATGTTTGTCGCCATTGATTCTGCTGGTTTTTATTTTTAACTTTCACTTTAGGCACTTATATTTAAGTGCGGGCAAATACACATGGCCCTACTGTGCGTCACACATAGAGATGGGAGTTTATCGTGCCTTACAACCGCATACAATAATAATAAATGTAAATTGCATTTATTGGTGACAATAATCTTTTAAATAGTACTCTGAACTCTAGTGAATTTAAACAATACAATAAAGTATTCAATATACATTTACAAATAGACAAATAAATACAATAAAGCATCCAATATCTATTTATAAGTAAGCATAAATTTGTGTCAATTAGGATTTTACAGTCCCTAGCTTGAAGTTATACAGATGTCGCTCAATTTATCTAATAAAAAACGCTTTCTTCCAATTAAATTTATCTTTTTATAAAATTAAGTATTTACGCCTGCCCAGTAATATAAACGCTCGGCCATAGATTTTTAGCAAATATATATAGTATATTTCTTATAAACAACACGTATAGTAATACTTGAACTTATAACTACACATATAAGTACATATATGTATTTATGTACATTTAAAGTCTAGAACTAAATAAAAAGCACTTTTCAAAAGCAAATTCAATGAATTTTAGCAAATAAGGCATTGCACAATAGTATAAAATCAAAGCTTAAGCAGAAATCAAAAGTTTTCCCATTGATTTTCATTCTTTTTAAAGGCACTCCAAGCTGATTGGAATATTTTCTGAATTAATTCAGCTTGTCGACTCACTGCAGTCCGTCAATTGATCGATTGTTTCAATCACAACAGGATTGCTTTGCATGTTGTCCAAATCAAAGGTGGTGGATGAAGCATTTAACAACAATTCGAGTGAGATTTCTTGCTCCAAAGTGACTGCTGTTAGAAGTACTTCACCGCTTTCCTCGTCGACGGCCGTTTCTATAGTGTCTTCAATGTCCTGGTCTTGGTTCTGATCCTGTTCCTGTTGTTGCTGCTGATCTTCTTTCTCTGCTTCCGTATCATCGTCGTCTGGTAGTAAACTCGATATATACCGCTGCACAGTCTCCTCACTAATATCCCTATGTTATTTGCCCGCGATCAAGTTCGCATTGGCAATCGCTTGAACTGTGCATCCGGCTTCCATGTGCTCCATCACCTGTTGCTTCAGCTGTGCCACATGATCTTTCAGAGTTTTCACAATGCTTCCCAAGTCTGTGTTCTCGCCCTTGAGCATTTTCACACGATCCTCCAACTTGGAAATGCGCTCCAGTTTACGCTTGCGACACTTTGAGGCAGCAACACGATTCCGTTGACGCTTGCGCTCCAATTTGATCTTTTCCTGATCCGCCATGTCGATGGGACTGACTGTGGGCGAACCTGCTGGATTTTGTGGCTCATCCTTGATGACAGGAAAGCGATCTGAATTGAAAATATGTATAATTGAGATTAAGAAGGTATAAAAGATTAACTAAGTAACTTACCCACTGAGTTGTATATGATTGTACCACCACTGATGCCATTATTAACGGCCGTCATGCTGTTGCCGGCTACTGTAGGGTTGGTAGCAGCCGCTGGATTGGCGTTACCCATGTAAGCTTGGGTGTTCTTGCTGCTATGCAGATTCTGTAGTGCCTCCTCAAAGCCTTTGCCAAATGCTTCCTGCTCTGACGTGATTTGGCCCACTTTAGAGGGAAATACTGTACCAGGCTGTGGTGTTTGCAACATATTACTGGATAGCAAGATTTTCTCCAGGTCAGGAGTGTTCAGGGTTTTTCCCTGCAAGTCTGGTGAGTCAATCATCAAAGACGGTATGATGCGCTTGTTTTTCGCCGTCTTGTTGAGGTCTAAGAACGCTGGACGTTTATTGACGTTCGATGTTGCACTGTTGTTGGGTGACTGAAATTCCAACGATTCCTCAGGGCCAATTGTTTCTGGTTCCGTTTTAGGTACTATCGCTGCAGCGTTAACATTGGTACTGTTCGTGCTGCTTGATAATGCTGCGGCGGCAGCAGCGGATACGATTGTTTTCATTTTTTTTCCCTTTGAATATGACGTCAGGCTGATTACAAAAAAGAGTAGAGAGCACAAGCAAAAAATGGGTTGACGTTGTCGTGATAACTTGTTTTTAGCTGATGACTCATACAGTACTTCTCACCCGCCCGCACACAAATACTTCGGCAGTCACATGAACACGTATGTGTGCATGTGTGCGTGCCTTGTTTGCGAGCTGTAAATCAACAGTATGTTTATTAATATTAACTTACCTATCCCAAACACAATTGATGTGCTATAGTTTTTTTATTGATTCAAACACTTGGTAGAATACTTTATTGTTTATTTATAGATGGGAATATTTTAAATATTTTGATCAACAAGGCAACTGCGTTGTACTTCGTTGGTTTAACTATTCACAGTGAAGCAGGGCTGGTGTTGCCATACCTATTTAAGATGAATACCAGCTGATTAGTCAGAAATATCGAATGTGAAGGCTAGGTATCGATAACGTCGCTTCTTCTTCCTCTTCTTTTCCGCTGAACTGTCAAAAACGTAGGTCGCCAATAAAGAACTAATAAGTAAAAATCTTTAAAAATATTGTTTATACAATGCAATCGGCATTTGTTGCAATTAAAAACGCATAGAGAATCTATTAAAATGTGTACTATAATGAATATTTTTCGTTTCCATATTGTGCCAACCACTGATTGCCCGCCGACTTTTACCCGACACAACAGTTGATAATTCGCAATGGCCAAGTCAAAGAATCACACAAATCACAACCAGAACAGGAAGGCTCACCGCAATGGCATCAAGCGCCCAATGCGTAAGCGCCACGAGTCCACCCTTGGCGTAAGTATTTAAAGGAAATTTAAAGACTGCAAAGATCTAATATTATGTTTGTGCAGATGGATGTCAAGTTCTTGATCAACCAGCGTTATGCTCGCAAGGGAAACCTTTCCCGCGAGGAGGCTGTCAAGCGCTACAAGGAGCGCGTTGCTTCCCAGCAAGGCAAGCCCAAGCCCGTTTCTTTGTAAATTCCTGGCCGCAATTCGTTCTTTTTTTGAGTGAAACCGCGACTTAGAATAAATAAAAAAAAAACAATTTAACAAAAGCACGCATAGTTTGTTTATAACGAAGTGAAAGTTCTTAAAGCAAAGTTACGGATTTCAGTGGAGCTCAAAATTTGTTAATGTGAAAAAGACAAGAAGCCGTGTATCTCAAGGCTGCAGTTCTGCCTGTAGTCAACTTCTTGGTGTTCTGGTATTTTAAAGACATGCCTTGCTTATCATAATGCTCAAGAAGCTGGAAGGCACATTGATGTCTAGGTCGTTCTATTTAAGAAGCTATTTGTATAAAATGGATGGATCAAATTAATATTTCTGCAAATTATTATGTATCGATAATTCATGTACTAAAAGCCCTTATCGGATGTTTGCAAATCTGGCAACGCTCGCTGAGCAAACAGTTATACTCTCCAATTGAAAACTTCGAATTTGCTTAATTATTGGAGTAAACACGTTTTCAAATGTCATCAAAATATATTAAACAAATTTTTGGTCAATATTAAGTTAAAATGCGATATCGGCGTTATCCATTTCCTCGCAGGCTAGGGGAAATCTTGTGTTTCTTCTCGATGAGTGTACTTTTGCCTTCAGTCTTTATATATGGGATCATTGCTCAGTTGCCGGTTATCCATGAACCAGGCAGTTTTCTGTATATCTCTACCATCCTATTGGCCACTTTTATTGTGGTGAACATAGAAGGCAATCTAATGGCTTGCATGATCATAGACACCAGCGTGGATCGTGAGTGTGTTCCTAACTTTGAAATAAAGATTTTATAATTGCTATCCTGATGTTTAGAAGATCGAGTTGAGGCAGCATCGTATGGGATTAGAGACTATGAGGGCTGGCGACATTGTCTTCAATGTGATCAATGGGCACCTCCCAGATCTTGGCATTGTAAACTATGCGGTGTCTGCATACTTAAACGCGATCACCACTGCATGTTTTCAGGATACTGCATTGGCCATGAAAATCATAGATATTTTATGTGCTTCTTGTTCTATCTAGTGGTTGGATCAGTCTATTACCTCGTCTACTGCTTAATCTATATTTCGGTCAATGGAACTCAAGTTCTGAACTTGCTAAAAAATTCGATAGATTCTTTGTTTATGATGTTTTGTATACTTAACATAATTTTGCTGGTTGTTACGCTTGTGGCATTATACTATTATGTGCCGCTGCTGTTGAGAGGTCAAGTTTTCGCTGAGGGCAACAAACATATTCTTGATTACGATAATGGAGTCATCAACAACCTGAAGACTGTTTTTGGCAAAAGAATGAAACTTGCTTGGATATTTCCTTCGATCGAAAGTCGACTTCCTGAGGATGGCTACGCATGGGAAAAACAGTTGCTAACAGAAATTAAGCTTAACAATTAAATATATTTATGTAATATTACTAATTTATAAAATAAAAAAATATGTGATACAACCGTTTTTATTCCGACCGAACAGCATACTCCGCTGCAAAACGTATATCGATTACAAATGTTTCGATATTAATACGCGATAGCTTTCCCCATCGATACTTTTCAGCTGGTTGCAAACAGCAGCGAACGTAGAACTGCCGTTCGGTCGCCAATACACATATATGTAATTTAATTTAATAATAGTACAATTCATTTTAGAGTGTGGATATGTATTGTGTCATAAGTGTATGAAATATACAATTCGCCAATTATGTAAACGGTGAAAATGTGCTAGTTAAAATCAAATTGTACAGTGAAAGAATCGTTTTTCGCGCAGTGTGCTGCTGCGGATGCTTGGTGCTCGGTTTTATGTACGTGAATATGTACATGCCTATGTATGTACTCGAATATTTTATTTCGTGTTCGTGACAGTTTATTTTACTTACGTTTAAACTAATTTTACATCCAAATCTATATTAAGTAAAGCAAATATTAAAGCAATTAAAGTTCTGCTGTTAAGCGAACTAGTGTTAAAAATAATCAGTTGTATCGACGTTTCATTGTAACGCATACAAACAAACGTACAGTGACACACGTGCGTGTCTTCCTTCACGCACACACACGCAGCCAGACACCCACCCACACACTAGAACGCACACACACCTACAAAGCAGCGGTCAGCTGTGCTCAGCTGTAATTTGTTGTCAATGTGTTTGATCCTGCCACAGTGTTGTTATTTTGCGCGGCAATCTTCACACACATACAAACACACTGGTACTTCGTCCCTACAGCAACAATTGATTGATTGAAGCGGTGAGTGTTCATCAAATTCTTTCACCATACATATATCTTACTGACAAGCCGGATAATCTTTATTTAATTGAACTTTTATTTTCGCAGTAAATCGAGCAAACTATCGAATTTATGTGTATTTTAAGTATTTAATATTTTATTTGCTTTTGTGGGTTGACTTAATACTTAGAAAGACACGAACTCGTTTAATTTACTACTTGGTAATAATATAAGTAGATTGCACAGGCACGTTTATCCATAATTTATAAACAAAATACAATTTTGCGTCGTCATCATTTTGCATTAACAAAAGAGGGAAGGGGTAGAAGTTGGGGGTGTTAATTTCCGCTAAAACATTGTCATTTGTGTGAGTAAACTATTCGCTTCTGTGTAAATTCCTAACAAGAATTCCCAACATGTTCATAACTAACAGTGGAACTTTAGTTTACCCAAGACACTGAAATAAACCAGTGGCAAGTCTATGTAAATAATTATTTATCCATTTAGTCTATTTAAAAAATGTAATATATAATTATATATTGTTGACCCTTATATTAGTTGTTGTCCTTTATAATTATGCAGTAATTTATTTATTTGTTTAATTGTTTTTAATAAGCAATGCAGAATTAAGACTATAGATTAGTTCCTTTGTTTGTTTGGTGATTTATAATGCTTAGAGTTGTGTCTTTATAATCCATCATAATTGATTTGAGTAATGGCATAATGCCAGTGTGCTCAACAATAAAGTAAACTTTATCTCCATTGTTACTGTGTCAGTTATAGTATTTACTGTTTGGTGCTTATCTGTGAAAATTGCTGATAAGAAAGTTACTTGTTTGTTGTTATTGGAATTGAAATTCGACGGCGCTTCGTCTTGTCAATGCAATGCAAGAGATTGTAGTCTTAATATGATTAATGCCCATGTCAATATCGTTCTTATTTTTAAAATCAGAGACTAGAATTCAAGGTTTTTGTGTAAACATAAACATAAACATAAAATGGTGTAAATTCCGTTAAGTCGTAAAACTTTATCTAAAGCTTCGAAGCTAAAAAATCGTTGCGAGATAGTCAGAGAAAAGGAGAGCTAGATATTGAGTGAGAGCTTTAAGCATCTTGATGATCATTAAAAAATGTGATTAAAACGTTGTTGTTGACTCTCAAGTGCTAATTTGCATTGTTACCTTAATAAATCAATTCTAACTACAATAAAATTTCCACTTCATACAATCTCAGATCGTGTTCTACTTATACGAGACAACTTAATACAAACTTTGCTTTCTAAATTCTTTGCTTTAATTTATTTAGTAATTTTAACAATTAAGCATTAGGTAAATAATGAAATTACCGGCAACACACAGGGTATTTTGCAGTCGAGTGTACTCGTTTGGTGTATCTATTTGTTCTGATCAATAAACCACAAATTAATGTTAATTTATCTGATCGAAAATGTGAAAATTGAGGCGAATAAATCACACCGACGATAGATTACCAATTGCCCAAAATAAGTCTCAGTTACTGTTTGAAGGCCTGAAAGTGCTACAGATTAATTTGATGTCCGATTCTCGGACAGAGTGTGTCAGAAAAGTGTTTCAATTGATATATCACAAAGCTAAAAATGGTTGAGCATTTACCAGTATATTCCATTTCGCATTTTATGGAGGCATGTGGCACATCTTTGGCGCAAGTGAGTGGTATTTTATTTCTGCTATCCAATACTCCAGTGACTCAACCCTCGATTTGCTACATTTTAGAGTACATTGCGCAAAATTTCTTTAAAGTTTCATAAATGTATTCCGTACAAAATAGTCAATATTATAATGCCAAACATTTTAAATAATATATATTGGCGAAGTATATTGTTAAATATATATCTAAGCTATTTTTGGAATATTTTAAATAACAATGGCAGATTTCATATAATATCTGAAATTATTTCCTTGCTACGTATAATTGTTTTACTTATAAATATACTTAGACGTACTTTATTGCTCTGTTATACACTAGCTTGCATTTGCATTGACCCAGTCACTGTTATATTTTACAACAGCCTGAGAGTATGCTGCGCTTTTGTGGCGTTCATTTCTCGCAGGCTTCCTTGGGGTTGTTGAGCTAGTCGAAGATGTGTTTATCTGTGAGCTTACGTTAACTTTACATATAAAAGCAAAGTGTAAACATCAGTGTGCTGTTATACATTAAAGTATTACAAGTTGCTTATCAGTCAACGAGATCTCGCTCAACTTGAATTTTACTGTAAAGCGAAGCGGGTGAAAAGAGAGTAAGCAAAAACGCAAGAGAGAGAGAGAGAGAGAGAGAGCGAATGAAAGACAAAAAGAGTTGCAATGAGTAAACTTTGTTGCGTTGCCGCGACTGACAACGCGTTTTACGATAACTAAATAGAAATGTATTAAGTAGCTGTTGTCATTATTCATTTTTGGCGCTAGTCATGAGTGTGTAAGTCTGTGAGTGTTTGCGAGTGTATGTATGTGTGTGTGACTGTGTGTGTGGTCTGCATATAGTTTGTATATAAGCGCCGTTAATGTTCTGTTAAATTGTTGTGATTTTATCAGAGAAACAAGTAAGAACAATTAAGTTCTGGCTGGCAGACTTGCAAATACCCTGTACTGAGTCTTAAAATATGTTATTTAGTTTTTATTTATATACACGTATACTTAAAGCAAACGTTTGTAAATCTACAAATTAGAATTATAATTGTGATTGCTAAATTTCTTACATACTGCACCTTTTGATAATACCCCCCTTTTATAACTTTTCCTAGTACAGGGTATTAAAAGAGTGTGCTAGGCACATGGTCTCCGAGCTGCATAATGTGCTGTCACTGGCAGTCCGGACTCCGACGCGTTCCATGCCTTTAGTTTTCCAACAGTGCGCGTCGCGTGAGCTCGACAATTCCGAGTGCAACTGAATCGAAATTAAAATACATTTTATATATTATAAAAATACAAGTTTAATACAGTTTACAAAAAGGGTTATCAGCGCTTAATATTTGATTAAAGATTTGCCAATCAACATGCAAATAATTGCGTTATTTTAATTCAAAAGTGCCAAACGGAAAGCAAAGTTTTGTTTTGTGTTTAAACCGTGTGTTTAATGTTAAACTGTGCATTTAGTATATAGACTAAATACGAATATGGGTCGCACCCCACACTTGGATCAGTTGGGGCGCTCCCAATCGGAGATGTCGCCATTGAACCCACCCCAATCCGCCCATTCAACTGCCACCACAAGTTCCGGCCATGAACGTCATGATTCTGGTGGCTATGGAAGCATATTTCCATTCGGTTTCTTTCGCAGCTCCTTTGGCCGTACCACTACTTCCATACCGGTGGGTATAACTAGCACTACTACGAGTACACTTTTGTTTGGGGTTCAGGGGTATTTTGACTTCCAAAGCATTTACCATATGTTTTGATGGTAACTTTGGGTGCCGCTGATAAGAAATGCGGGCGGGGGCAATATAGATATATTTTGGGTACGCTTGCGTAGGCAGCCAGACACGGCTAGTCAAACATATGTTTATACACCTGTGTGTAGTTGGTTTCTACATACAAACATACCCGCATTATATAGTATGTTGATTACAGTTTTAGCAACTGTAAATCGATAGCGCTGTGCCCTCTGACTAATATTTACGAATGTCTGTGTTCATTATTTGCAACTGTTTTTCTTCTCTTTGATTTAATCAGATATCATTGAAGCGTTACTCAAATATTGTGTTTTTGTTCAACACTTTTATGAATATGTTATTGTTGATAGTATAGTAGAGTTAACTTAACTGGGTTAGTAAGACAGACGACTGGCAACTCTATGGTGGAGTATTTCAAGTGCAGCCTAAAAGTAGGCTTTAAAATATGTTGTGCTTCCTCATATCTGCGAGTGTGTGTAAGTCTGTTATACTACTTAGCAGGAGCAACATAAAGTTTACAGATTTAAGCTTATATATAATAATTAATGCAGTAAAATTACAGTATGTTTTAGCGGCGAAGTTATAAATTTTCTGAGGATAACCTCAATTTATATAAAAAACATGTGTTATACTGTGCCGTAGCTTATGAAGTATGTTATATTTATGTGTGGCAATTCTGAGTCCAA
The DNA here is from genome assembly GCA_035046005.1 of Drosophila acutilabella. Taxonomy (NCBI): domain Eukaryota; kingdom Metazoa; phylum Arthropoda; class Insecta; order Diptera; family Drosophilidae; genus Drosophila; species Drosophila acutilabella. The sequence continues at coordinate 2,937,061 of JAWNOK010000024.1, read as the reverse complement.
TATTGACTTAAATGAATTCCAGGAAAATACAAATAATTATTGCAAAAAAAAATATAGTTTTACAGTCTATAATATAGTATGTAAACTATATCTAGTGTCTTCTTGTTCAGTATCTTTGCATCAGCTCACGAAGTGCCTCCAGCTAGCTGGTGGACTTGTGTACTTCACCAAGTGGAAATCATTCTGCATTGTCATTTATCGTTGGCCTACATATAAGTTTCAACTGGATGTATTTATTTTGCACTGTAAGCAAACACCTATGATAAACTTAGCATCATTGATCGAATTGCAGTTGGCTCAAAAGTCTGTTAAATCTGTTAAATAAAATGGATGTTTATCCATTTGTTTGTTTATGTATTAAACAAAGCTGATAAATCTAAAACACATCTAAGAAAGGCTACAGTCGAGCCAGATGACTGTGAAAGACCCTGTACTTATTTTACCATACAATCAAGTATATTTTGACCGATTTTTCCTATGAAATCTATAGGTTATGGTTGTTCAATGGGAATCAAACTTGGTTTGGATAGTTACATGGTACCAAATTTCGTGACTCTAGCTTTTATAGTCTCCAAGATCCAGACAGACAGTCGGATATCGCTAAACCGCATCGGGTGTTGAAGATGATCAAGAATACAAATGTAAACTTTATAAGGTCGACCACGCCCCTTCTAGCTGTTACCCACATTTCGCTTCTAACAAATTTAAATAACTGCTCTACTCTTTTCTAGAGTACAGGGTCTAGAAATTAATGTTGACACTCACTTTCAGCCATAATAAACTTTATTATGGACTGTCGTATTTGAAGGCAGCATTCTAATCAAATCGCCCTACACGGTCCGCTTCACTTAAAGTCAAAGACTTTGATTCAGTTTTATTTGAGTCGCAGCCTGGAACGCGTCTTCGTGTTTACTATTTTTGCTTCTTTATTTTTTATTGTTGCCACGCGTCGGAAACTTTTGTTGGGAGTGTGAAAATAATTACCCAAAACCCCGAAAAAAAAGTAGAAAAATAAACAAAGGAATAAAAAAGCAAAAACCTTTTGTAAATTTAACAAATAGGAAGTACCAGTTTTTACTAAACCTCTATTTAATATCCGCTCGTTATCTGTGCGCTTATCGGGAATCTCTTTGAATCGCTTGTTTGTTCAATTAATTAAAAGTCACTGGGAAATTGCGTCTCGTTGTCTATATATGGATGTTGCATGCAGGTCGAATAATTCAGTTCAATTGGAACGTCTTTCGAAAGCGCACAAAGCGAAGTTTTCTATATTCTATTTAAATTTACTTTTTATAAATTAAACGATAAAAAATCCCTTCAAAACGGAACTTAACGGCGCGAGTTTAACCAAAATGTTTAAAGCCCGATTAAAAACGCATCCGGGTGAATCAGAGGTGTGTGTATATATGTGTATAACTGTGTGTGGGTGTCAAAATCATATAATTTTATTAGTTTAGTATCTAAATATTGTTAATTGTTTTATGTAATTTATGTCTATATTCTGTGTGCTTTATAATTAGTTGTAATCTATTGTTTACAGTGATAAGTTTTTGATAACAAAGCGCAAGATACATGAACTAGATTAGTTTAGATACTATACGATAAAATGCATTTCATTACTAACGACAATGTTTGTTGTCAAGGAATATTTTTAAATTTTCTACCCGTCCGGAGTGTCTGTTTCCTGAAACTTTTCTTATATTTAACTTTTTTGTATTTAACTATTTTTTCTTAAACTCTTTCTGTGCCACAAATTGTTCTACGTGCCTGCAACAATGGCAACGATATAGTTTATCAATCTGTTGACGTTCTGTAAACAAATGTGCATATACACACATACAAACATGTGTGTGTACATTTCAGTTAATTATTTTATTCGTTCGTAACTGGGGTACTGGGAACATGAAGATTTCAATCTCTTTTGAATGTCATTTCACTTGTTGATTGCTGATATAACAATCAAAACATATAGACAATGTCCAGAGTTTCGTTTAATTTTAGCACCATTTATAAATAATAGTTGCCTGGATTTTAGCTGAAGTAGCTAGATAGACATGCCAAAATTACAAATTTGGGTAAACAAAATCAAATGCTGCACAATTAAAGTGCTTTCAATTGAAAATAAATACAGATTTAAATTTAGTACTGTTTAAAATTTTTGCAAATTTTAATTAGATTATAGTCAGATTTCTAGCTATTAATTGGCTAAAGGGGCAACACATAATTACTAATCTGTTATCTCAGGCAATAGCCGCTGCTCTCTGCTCTGCCTGAGAGGTTCTCATTATTCAGCGATAAAAGTTGAGGTGTCAGAAGCTGCAAAAAAAAATAAATAAAACAACAACACACAAAGAAACTGAAACTGACGCTGAGACAAGAAACATGCTTAAGAAAACAGCAACAACAAAGACATCAACGTCTGACCCACAGAAGACATACACAACAATAACAGTAACACCAACAACAGCAACAGAAATACCTACAGAAAATGCTGCAACCAGTTCATCAGAGACCAAACAGTGTACGATCAGCGCTTTGGTGCGCGGTTTACACGACACAGGAACTCACGATCTGCATCGTCCACTGCTCGAAACCGACAATCATCGAAATGACAGTGTTAAATCCAAGCTGAAATCGAAGTCCACGTCTACGCCCACATTGCCACGCCGTGGTGCCAGTGAGAAGACACCACATGCCTCCCTGCCGCGTCTGGTAATCGACATTGAGGCAGCTGATGAGGTAGTTGCCAGCACTGGAGGTACCACAGTGGCTACACTATCTCCACCGGCAACACCGACGCGTTCTCTTACCCCCGATAGTTATGGCCAGGAGGCGAATGGTGATGCCTGCAGTACGAATGGGAGTTATCAGCCGGAGCACGGTGCCACGCCCAATACGGCACGACGATTTAGTCACTTTAATTTGGCGTTACGTCGCTTCTCCCACATTCACGTACATGTACTACAAACCTACTACTCTCTTTCTCTATCTGTGTCTTAACATGGGGGGTATTCAGCAAAGAATTTAATTATTTCCATGTGAACATTTTAGACTTTTGTTTTGGAATTTACTTCTTCAAAAATATTAATTTTTTTTAGAATTCAATTTTTGATTGCTGAGTGCCCCCCATGTGGTTTGCTCGTTGTTCGCTGTTCGTTGTTCTTTGCTTTCTAACCCTGCTCCTGGCTGTGGCTATGGCTCAGGCCCTGTCCCTGGCCTTAGCCAACATCTATATAACCTGTCCTCAACTAAGCATCTAAAAATAAACCCACGCCCAGTTGTCTGCAGCTACTTCTTGTTCAGATCCAACAAGTTCAATGTGCTTTCCTGCCTGCTGTTCTATTTTTATATGTTGCCAATTTAAACATTAATAACAAACATTTCTTCTTAATCGATTAGCTATAAGTTTTCTTTAAGCTAAGCAGTTATTTTAAGTAACAAGCAGTAGATAAAGTTAAGCTATAAACTACTTACTGTACAGCCCTCTGAGTGGTATGTAAGTACTTAATATAGCCCATTTGGGGCACTTGAAATTGGCAATCGCTTATGGGTACGTCTGCAGGTTATCGATAACTGTCCATCACTGTCGAAAATCATGGGCATTGTCCACAGACAATAATGTATTACTCCGTCTCAGACGGTGTTCATTACCAATATTTTATTGACCAAAACAAAGTAAAAATTTTATGCAGCTGTTTAAATTTTCTTGATGTTTAATTAATTTAATGATTTACAAATCTTTATTTTTTTTGGTCTCATTTGCATACAAAGAAATGAAACCAAAATTTTGGCAATAACTTAAAAGCTCTTGCAGCCACTTTCTTGCAATTAACCTAAATACGATCCGCTTGGGATTAACTGTAAAAGAAAAATCCCCGAATTTTGACTTCCTTGCTGTAGGTGAAATAAATACACTCACAATTTTAGTTTAGTTTATTGGCTTCGTTTAACTATAATTCAACACTCGACGCGTTTTTAATTTAACTAATGGAAGTTCGAGGAGAAGTAGGAGAAAGGGACGAGGAGGGAATGAGTGCTATAGAGCGCGCTTGTAAATTAAATAACAATTAACAAATGCATCGCAATATACTTAAGTTACGGTTTGTTGGTTTACTTACTGCAATTGGCAATTGGCCTTTACAATGCCAGCCAGGCCCAGAGAAACTTGGCTTGGCACTCAATGTGCTTAACACCACTGTGCGTTGGCTTTTTCTTAACGTATAGAATTCCAGCTAAAATGCAACATTGGTCATTTGGTCAACTGTTGAACTGGTCATTGGTCAGTGGTCACTTGAGTTAGTTAGTCGCAAGTCGCAAGTCGTCGGTCGCAAGTCGTCAGTCGTCAGTCGTTGGTTGATTGCGGTGCGTGTTGCTGGCCAGAGCGTGCGAGCGGAAAATGCAATGGTCGAGGACGGGAAAAACAAACTGAAACTTTACTTAGAGGCCTAAATATAGACTGCTACTGGCCAAATTGGCAAACACGTTTTAAGTGGACATATACACCAAAAAAACCAAAGCAAGCAAAACAAAAAAATTACAGCATTTTCAAAGTGCGCGGATGTAGCTACATAGCTTTGTATCTATGTATCTTTGTATCTACTTACATGTGTAGTTTCGAGTTTTAAAGTTTTTGTGATATTTTTTGCGTGCCCGCTTAAAATCGCAACGATTTGTGACGTCGCAAGGAGCCAGAGAGAGAGAGAGAGAGGGGGCAGGGGTGAAGTATTTGGCTGGTTGATAAGCAACAACCGTCATGCGATACCCAGCAGTCGACCACATCCAATAGCTTGCACATGGCAAGCTGCTCAGCTCCATTGGCTCCGCGCATTCAAAGGCGACTCGTTGTGTCGCGTAGAAGCATTCTCTAAGATACTCGCATAAAAAACTCAAAACAAAAAAAATATAAATCATAAAAAGCATTAAGTTGAACTACATAAATATAAATAGCAATAAAGCAATGACAATTAAATTGCATTAAACGACTAATTCAGTTAATTAAAAGGCACGCGCTCTGCTGCAATTACGTGTATCTAGTTTATCTCTTTAACGTTTTTGTCTGTGGTTTATTAATTCAGCGTCTTGTAAATCATGTGCTTTTATCTGCACCTAAATAAATAAAAGCAATCAACAATTTAACTTACATTTATTTTAAAACAACTGAAAGTGCTGTAAGCGAACGCGTTAACAAAATGAAACTGTCCAAAAGCTTAGACGAATTAATACTGAACGCATCGCGTTTGAGTTTAAACAATCTACGATCTCCGACCAAGAAAAAGGCAAAAAGTGTTAGTAAACTAAATTATATAAATTAATGGTTAACTGTTATCCTAAACATACCGTTTGAATTAATAAATTGATTTATTTTCAGTGGTAGAAATGCTTTAAAAAATGCAGAAGAAAACAAACAAATCAATACTATACTTAAAGATATATATATATATATATACTTCAAGTGGCTTAAAACATAATAGTGTTCACTTTAAATATTGGGAAATGAAAGAATTCTGAATAAAATAGATTTTCCAAGTGTTTTTTAGTAAAATAAATTGCTATTTAAAATACAAAAAGGGCACTAAAATCTGAGTAGTACAAAGTAAGAGTATTTCGTATCAGACTAAACGTATTCACAGTTGTTTTGATGTTATGCCCAAATGCGTTTTAGCACAAAACTCCTACAAGTTTACATCTGATTGTATCTAGATACGTGTGTATCTCAAACCTCGCACGTCTACTGTTTACAAACAATTCTTTATAGAAAAATTTCACGCCTTGCCAATAAAAATTTAAATCAATTGAGCACAGTTAAGAGAGGTTTCTTCGGGTTTTTTATCGCCTAAAGTCTAGCTACTCATTCGGTTCCTGTTGAATCATCGGCTTTTCTTAGATCTGTCACATTTGACAGACTTTTCGGACCATATTTAAATTGGTATATGACACTAAAGCTACCGCAAAACGTGAGCGCTACCTTTTTTTTTGGATTGGCAAATAGAGTAATCTCTCGGTGGCGTTATCATAGGTACATATGTATCTATATTTGTACATGTACTTAAAATCAAATCAGAGACACGACAAGCACATCTAGAATTCTTCATTAGATAAACAAACCTTGCATTTTTTTTTTAAATATTTGATTTTTTTCTGGAGATTTATTAGGCGCCACTATCAATAATATTTTTGATTTTGATATATCGCTGTCTCCTGTCAAAATAAGATATATGTACATTTCAAACCCCATTTGACAGCCCATGTCATCCCGATTAACCGATTTTTTATCAAATATACAAATATGATTTGTTAGTTGGTCTTATACACGAGAAACTCCTTATCATTTACTTACGTTCGTTCTCGGGATTCCAACTGATTTCAGTGCTTATTTCGCAGTTGTATAATCAAAGCTGAGTCTTAGTGCAAGAAATCAAGTTGGATATGGTTTGAAAAAAGGGCTTAAGATTAATTTATAATTATAACTCGATTATGAAATAAGTATTAATAAGAATTGTATACAAGTTGATTCACTTTTAATTTTAATCATATATTTTAAGCGTCATTTTACGTTATCGTTAACCTTGATATAAGAAAGCGAATCGCAATTTATCTTTATCTTTAGCCTTAATTCAACTTCTTAACACGTGTATTAACGAATATCGAAGAAATTGGCAAACATCGAATGTCATATAACTTAACAGAGTGTAAAGAAACTTTACATTGATCGTTAAAGGGTTGTTAACAGCGCAGCTTAAGTAAAAGTGTTACTGAATGTATGTAAATTAACAGAGTTGCGCATTTACATTAAGTGTAATGTTACATAACAGAGAAAGTCAAAGAGTATTTATAGAGGTTTACACTGTTTAACATTGTGCTGTTAAATGTTTTAAAACATGTACAAAAATTAACAATTGGCTGTTAAAGGCTTAACCAATCCTTCTGCTTTCTGTCCACCACCTGCTATGACACACCTGATACATCGTTAAAGTACTTTAATAAAAACACCAATTAAATAATTATATGTTAAAAACAAAAGATGTAAATTAACAGAATTGCAAATTTACAGCTGTTTAATTTACTGTAGTTAGTGCTAATCCCCCGCTCTGTTAATTAAATGTTTCCCACTGAAAGTCCCACCCAATTTCTCTGAGTGTAGTGCTCTTCTTGCTTAAAATCGACCAGAAAATTTATAAGCATGTGACTTTAACGAATGCTGATTTGGATATTTAATTAAAATGTGTTTGCAAACGTTATGTTACCCAATTAAAAGTGCTCCCCCTTACACCCACTACCCCTATACCCTATACCCTACCCCTCCCCCACTTCACTGATAACTTAACTTTGGCATTGCATGATGATGATATTTAATTGATGAAAACTGTTCTACAAACTGTTATTTGATGTGTTTCCCCCTTATTTCTTTATTTATTTGCATTTAGAATATAAATCGTTACGGAGATTCCATGGGTTCACTCGGACATCGTGCTCTGCTGCAGTACATCGATAATAATGATATTTCTGGTCTACGCGCAATCCTCGATAGTCGTCATCTAACCATCGATGATCGCGATGAGGTGAGTCCTCTCTGCACATAGTTTACTGTACTCTGTATGACCACAAATTTACTCCTGGCAGAATTCCACTACGGTGCTTATGGTGGTCGCTGGACGCGGCTTAACTCCTTTCGTCCGTGAGTTTTTGGCCCGTGGTGCCGATGTTCAGGCGGAGGATTTGGACAACTGGACGGCTTTGCTATGCGCCGCACGCAATGGCCACTTAGATGTAGTCCAACTGTTGCTGGATCATGGTGCCGACGTTGAGCATCGTGATATGGTAAGACGAGACAGTTGCTCCTGCTTATAGCCCTTCTAATTTCCATACTTTCTTTCTTTTAGGGCGGTTGGACGGCTCTGATGTGGGCAGCTTACCGTGGACACACGGAACTGGTGCGTCTGCTGCTGGACAAAGGCGCTGATGGCAATGCCCATGGCAATTATCACTTGGGTGCACTGCTGTGGGCGGCGGGACGCGGTTTCAAAGACATTGTGGAGCTGCTGGTGCAACGGGGCGCCAAGGTGAATGTGGGTGATAAATACGGAACCACAGCGCTGGTCTGGGCCTGCCGACGTGGCAACGTGGAGATCGTAGACACACTCCTCAAGGCTGGCTCCAATGTGGACACCGCCGGCATGTACTCATGGACACCATTGCTGGTGGCTGCTGCTGGTGGGCATACGGACTGTGTGAGTTCGCTGCTGGAGAAGAAGCCCAATGTGAATGCCCTGGACAAGGATGGCATGACTGCACTGTGTATAGCCAGTCGAGAGGGTTTCCAGGACATTGCTGCCTCATTGATTGCCGCCGGCGCGTACATTAACATACAGGATCGTGGTGGGGATACGCCCATGATACATGCCATCAAGGGAGGACACCGGACAGTGGTCGAAGCGCTGCTCAAGAAGCATGCCGATGTTGATATCCAGGGCAAGGACCGCAAGACAGCCATCTACACGGCTGTGGAGAAGGGACACACACAGATTGTCAAAATGCTGCTGTCCACCAATCCCGATCTGGAGGCATCCACCAAGGATGGCGATACACCGCTGCTGCGTGCCGTACGCAATCGTAATTTGGAGATTGTCCACATGCTCCTCGACCGGAAGGCCAAGGTGACGGCCAGTGATAAGCGTGGAGACACCTGCCTGCACATTGCCATGCGTGCCCGCTCCAAGGCTATTGTGGAGGCACTGCTCCGCAATCCCAAGCACAGTCAGCTGCTGTATAGAGCCAACAAGGCGGGGGAGACGCCCTACAACATTGATTCACTGCATCAAAAGACAATATTGGGTCAGGTGTTTGGAGCGAGACGACTCAATACCAACGAGGATTCCGAGGGTATGCTTGGCTATGAGCTCTACTCCTCTGCCCTGGCTGATGTGCTTAGCGAACCCACACTGACCACGCCCATTACCGTTGGTCTCTACGCCAAATGGGGCAGTGGAAAGAGTTTTCTGCTCAACAAACTGCGAGAGGAAATGAATAACTTTGCTCGCCAATGGGCGGAACCTCCAACCAAGACAAGTGGACTCCTGTTTCTCGTTTGCCTGCATATATCATTAGTCATTGGGACGATAGTGGGTCTGGCCACTTGGTCAGCCATATGGGGTTCCTTGGCTGCCATTGTTTTTCTGCTCTTGGCTTATCTTCTGCTGGCGGCTACCAAGTACTTCAACTACCAAATGGACATGTTTTGGGCCTACTCCGTGCTGCATGGTCTGGACAAGCGTATGACACGATTGCGTCTCATATTGCAGGTCACATTCTGTCACCCACCTGGACCACAAGCAGACTCCCAGCCCAAACCTGTGCGTTTCCATTTTGCGGAAGCTAGCAGCGCTTCCCCCACCGGCGATGGTGCAGTGGCTCATATGCTAGCCGCTCTGCTGGATGCCATAGGTGAGCAGGATTTAATACCACTCTTAGACATTTAAACTAATCCCTTGTTTTGTGCTTTTTCAGAGTCCCATTATGGCTGGCTGTCAACACGTTTGTATCGTGCCTTTCGTCCCAAGTGCCTGAAACTGGATGTGGGCTGGAGATGGCGTCGCATGTGTTGTCTGCCCATCGTGCTGCTCTTTGAACTCGGACTGATCACTCTGGTGGCGGGCATTGCTCTTATAGTTGCCTACTTTACGCATGCCAATGAGTCGGAGCGTGAACAAATTCTGGTTGCTATTTATGTGATTGCTGCGGTGCTGGTGACACTCATCTGCACCCATCTCCATGTGCTGGCCAAAGTTTGCGGTTCGCTCTTCATCTCTCACAAGCGGCAACTGAAGCGTGCCGTGAGATCCAATGAGAATGCCCCGCTTACTATGCTTGGCGCTGAGGTGGCTGTGTTGACGGACATGGTTAAGTGTCTGGATGCGTTTACCAATCAGCAGAGTCGTCTCGTGGGTGTAGTTGATGCCTTGGACTCCTGTGATACGGAGCGTATACTTACTCTGCTGAATGCTGTGCAGACTTTGCTCTCGGCACCGAATCGTCCTTTTGTGCTGCTCATCTCGGTGGATCCACATGTGATTGCCAAAGCAGCGGAGGCCAATAGTCGACGTCTGTTCACCGAGGGCGGCATTGGAGGACACGATTTCCTGCGAAACTTGGTGCATCTGCCGGTCTACTTGCAGAACTCTGGTCTCCGCAAGGTGCAACGTGCCCAGATGACAGCGCTGCTATTTAAGCGTAGTGGCACCGACTACCAGCTCGACGATGGACCTACGTTGGGTCATTCGGTGTCGGCGCGTCGGCTTTCCAACGCCTCTGAGATTATGTCCAGCCAGGAGAAGCTTCGGGCTCCACATAATGCCCAACGCGGTGGTGGTGGTGGCAAGAAACTGCGTCTCTCCGAGTCGGTGGCCAGTTCAATTGGCTCCAATCTGCATCGTCTGGGCCAGAATCCTCAAGGTGTGCTCGATCTGTCACGCATTGTGCTCACGGATGATTACTTCAGCGATGTGAATCCACGTAGCATGCGCCGTCTCATGAATGTCATCTATATTACGGTCCGCCTGCTGAAAGCATTCCAAATTGACTTTAGTTGGTATCGTCTCAGTTCCTGGATCAATCTCACCGAGCAGTGGCCACTGCGTGCTAGCATGATTGTGCTTCATCACGATCAGTATATGGACGGCAATGCCGATGAGAACATCTCGCTGCAAAGTGTCTACGAGAAGTAAGTAGTCAGTTAATGTATGTAAATCTTTGGCTAACAAATTTTCGTCTTTTTTCAGAGTGCGTCCTAAGCTGGCCTGCCTGAGAGAGGCTGCTCCACTGCTGGAGTTGGATAGAGATGAGCGAAAACTGGATGCTTTTCTGCAGCTGCATAAATCGGATTTGTTGGTTGCGGACTTGCGTATATTTTTGCCATTTACCATCAATCTGGATCCTTACCTGCGCAAAGTGCTAAAAGGTTAGTTGAAAATATAGACATGGTTGTAGTATAATTCTTTACTAGTTTTCTTAAACGTTTTTTCTTTACTCTTGCAGAGGATCAACAAGTCATCGAAGACGAGGGTTCGCTTGTGCTGCAAACACGACCGAGTGTGTCGCACAGCATGAGACCGCATCCCACAACAACTACCTATGTGGCATCGCCCCAGGTGTATCCGCCTTACCAAATGCTGCAGAATGAGTTTGTGGGCAATGAACTGCGTTCGCGGAATCTTGCCATTGAGCCGACCACACCGCTAATACCATCGCCCAGCGATTCTTTTGGAGTGAGTTACAAAGACTTGAATTATAAATCATTTAAAGTAATTAATTATCCCTTTCAATGCAGGATGACATACTGCAAACGAAACTCACGGATCTTACCGCTGAGGGTGTCATAAGTCTGCTGGAACGCATTGAAGATCTGAAACCAACGCTGCAGAAACTGGGACCTGTGCTCCGAGACAATGCCATCAACGGTCGCGTGCTTAAGCACTGTGAACTGACGGATCTCAAAGCGGTATGCCAGAGGGATTAAATACTATAGAACATGGAAATTAACCAGTTTATTCTGTTGCTAAAGGTTCTCGGTCTGAGTTTTGGCCATTGGGAGCTGTTTCGCTTGCTGATCACAACTTTGCGGGAATGCGAACGTCTGCCACGCAAGATTCGTCCACAGCCTGCGATAACAGAGGCGACGGCTAGCGTGTCTACCATTCGTGATGTGCCAGATGCGCTGCCACCGCCTCCATTGTCCCGCAGGAACTCTGTCAGTCATATGGAAAAACAGGTTAGTGTGGGAAACTGGTTTAGCATAATAAGCAGTAGTTTTTGGTTAGTTGAAGTAGACTCTATCTAAGTTCTGAATTATTTCTGTACAATGCTTACGACTTCAGCCGAAGATCCATGATTATGAGTATCTACAGGTAAAACATAATTAATATCATTTAATTAGGAAAATTTCTACCGTATTTATTTGTAGGCTATGATTTTAATTGGTGTATCTGTCATTTAGGTAACACTGGAGGAGCAGATGATTTGCGGCGCATTGCAGACACTCAACGAGGAAGCTTTTGAGGATGTGGCGAGCAGTGAACGACCAAGTCCGTCCGGTTTGCCCACAGGTGAGATGTTAGCTGCAGCGGCACAGCTGCAATTAGCACCCATTTGCGAGAGCTCTGAGTTTGGTTCGCCATCCGATGAGCAAATGGTTAACAATCTGCTCCAGTACAACAACAACAATAACAGCAGCAACAACAACAATGCAACACAACAATCGAAATATTTAAATGCGGATTACACACGCAGCGCCAGCTCCCAATCCCTACAAAGTTTAAACGCTGTCAATGCAGCCGGATCATCCGGTGGGGGCCTCCAAATGCGTCTGGGTAACGGCAATAGTGGCGGCAGTAGCATCGCCGAATTGATAAATGTTGTTGCCGTTGATGGGGATGCTTATGGTGCTAGTGGCGGTGGTGGTGTTGGTAGTAGTGGTATTGGTATTAGTAGTGCTAGTGGTGCAGGTGGAGGGTATTATAATCAACATAACTTAACTCGTGTCACGCGTCCAAGTTCAGTTGCCGATGAATTGCTAATCGAACCGATGACACCCTACAATATGACAGTGCCAACGGTGGTTGTGGTGCCCAACAGTGATAATAAATACGATGATACCCAACTATAAACGACTAAAATCTAGTACTTACTAACATATCTGTATTAAAAAGTAAAACACAATTTAAAACCAAAAACGAGCTTCCTAATATTCACGAACATCTTCAGCGATCATGTAAAAAGCAATTTCCAACTGCGAAATAATATTGCATGTACATTAACTTTATGGACTAAGTGTAAACGATTAATACTATTAGCTTTTAAATAACACATGTAATCGGTGTGACTGCAGGTCTGTTTTAATCATAGTTATAGCTCTAAGTTACGTTAACCTTTATACTAATCCTATTAGCTGGATAACAATTTATATCTGTGCCATTAAAAACATAAAAAATGAAAAACAAAATAAAATTTGTTAAAATGCTTTTAAAATTTGATTTAAACAAAATGCTTCAATAGAAATTTGGTAGTTAATGTGGCTTTTAAACAATAATATATTAATTTGATATTATTTCTTTATTTTCCAATTAAAAAACTCTAAAACAATAGATGTGCCCAAGCTTTAGCTAACAATTTTTTGGTTATTTTAAGTACTTTTATGTATAACATGGACTGCACGATTTTTAAACATTAGTGTTAAGTTGACATCAGCATAAACAATATACCGCAAATCTAACAAATCTGATATAACTGCTGCTTTCCCTAAATAACGAGTTTTTAACATAATTCTGTGGATAAAGAAATAAATAATTATACGAACAACTCTTTACAATTGCATTTTATTGTAGTTTGTTTTAATAAATATATATTAAATGCATTAAACGTGCTTATTGGATAAGGGTAAATTGATTTTAAAATTGTTTTATTGTAATTTAACTAACATTTGCATGCAACTAAATGTGTTTTATTATTAACTTACTTAGTTTAGACTGTAAATAATTAAAAATTAAATAAACTGAGGGCGTTGGTGTACATAAGTTAATTTCTGTAAATAATTCGATTAAGGGCACAACCGCATCATCATCGAAAAAAGACAAAAGAGACAGTCCCTTAAAGAACCCCGAGCATTGGTCTGTTAATCCTGTGCAATTCCGTGTACTTTCCCATCTTAAGTGTGGTTACCCTGGTCTTTTTAAATGTTTCTAATTTTATTTTTGTATCATCACTGTAATTTTTTAGACCTCGAGCTATCAAGTGCTGGTGCCATGTTGACCCCAACGCTGCTTACTTCGGGTTCCCCGATGCAGCAACGCCGGGACTCGATACTGAAGCAGCAGGGCAGTGTTAAGTCTGAGAAGCGGGTATCGATCAAACAGACGCCCAGCGGCACTAATCTGGCCAACAACAACAACAATAGTAACAACAACAATAATGCCAAGTTAACATCGAATGTGGAATATGTTTCGGAACGACAAATGGAATTGGCCGCTGGCACAAGTAAAGGCCGTCTCACCACAAAACCGCCAGCAGGTAATTAAATTTTGTCTATAAATAAAACTATTTCTTTTAATGACTTTGTTTTTCATTATTCTGCTTAGGCCCCCGACCAGCCTCGCTGATCATAACCAAAAACGATTCAACCTCGCAATTTCAGCTGCTGCGTTCCTCATCTATTGAGTACGAGGACATCGAGGCACAGCAGCATTCAATACGTGCTATTAGAACCACTCTGCTTGAGCAGCAGGAAGATGAGTCGGCGCCTTTGGTGTTTACGGTGCGAAAATGATAGGACTTTATGTCCAAGGTAGCAACAATAAATTCAATATGTGCTTTTTACTTAGTGCCAGTTAATTTAAGTTATTAATAGGACTGTAGTTATTGAGTATTGCGTCTCACTGTTAACTGTTGTCATACAATTATATTGATAGAAAATTAATTGTTCACAAATGTACACTTACTATTATGAATTTAGTATGCATACTATTATAAAAGTATGCATATGACGATGAAGACAATTATATTTAATAAACAGCTTTACAAACAAGCCAAATATTGTATGATCGGCAAGGCCTTGGTTATTTTAAATAAAATAATTAAATGCAAATAAAATTTATTGCTTCTCCAATTTGAATCCATTAAAATCCGATAACTTTATCAGCAGCTACGTAAACGCAAAATGCTTACGTGACGCAGTCGATTCGATAACTTTGCAGCTATCAAAATCGGTAAGCACTGTCGGCTTCGGGCAACAGGTTGACCGCGCCATGCAACACAATTGATGAATTGAATTAATATTTTGAACGGTGAATTTGCACGCAGAATAAGCTTAATTTTTATGTTAAGTGACATCTCAAATACTCTAACGTTAACTTTGATGGAAAACCTTAACGATAAAATAGCTTGATATAACAATGTGTTTGAAACGTAAGTGTAACCACATAGAAAAATGTTTAATTATTATTTAAGGCACATCGAGTATCGATACACAATGGTAGTCGATACTAAGTTTATCCCGTGAACACCAGTGTAATAATTATGGACTTAAAAACGTTTTCGTGTAATTTTTATCGCTTAAACGCGTGAATATCAATGTGCTGTACAGATATAAATTAAAACTAAGCCATGAAAGCTTTAAAGTCAAGACATGGCTAGTGTAGCTTGTGTAAACGTAAACATATAACATGCGTGAGAGTTAATTCACTTGCCCTACATATCATATTCATAGGTAATTGTCATATCAATGGATACACACATACATGCATGCAACTTCCATGTAATACACAAGAAGTCAACACAATACAATAAAAAGCAACCACATGAATGGCCAGCTGATTTTTGTTTACCAGCGACTGAGGGTGCGACACTCTTAAGCCGAAACAGCTGATGACCGCACGAAAACTTGAAAGGTCACCTTGAGCTCAATAAAAAGAGAATTGAAGAATTTATTTGCTGGTAAAGTTTAACTCAACAACTGCTCACAGTTTTTGGTGAAGAAAAAATAAATAAAATTAAATAGTGGCTATTGAAGTTAGTGGCGTACAATAATATTTCCAAATACATAATAATACTCAAAAAATAACGAATTTTGAATCAAATTCAACAATGCGTGTGTAATCAAAAAAATATTATCTAAGTGATTTTCGAATGAAAAAACGCATTAAATTTAGACTATCGGAAGAAATTAAAAAAAGAACTGAAAATGTTTTTTAACTCATGCGTTTGCTAGAAAAAATATATGTATATGACTGTGTGTATAAACATATGTAAATATGTTATGTAGGTCAATGGACGCAATGAATTTGAATCTATTTTAAGGTTTTTAGCAAATGTTTACTCAGAATTTGAATTTAAACAAACTATAAATCAAAACAAACAAAAGAATGTTTGGCAATATTTGAAAACACTTTAAGGTTGAACCGGTTAAACAACTAATAAGAAGCTCATTCAGAGGAGTGAGAAGTGTGTAAAAGCTTTAATGTAATGCTCGGTTTGATTGGTGTAATACAGTTGACATCAGTGTTATCTCTTGACCTTTGAAACTTCAGTGTGTAAGCTTTCGCTGCACCAAAGTTGGGGTAGCCGGTAAAAGCTTCAGAAGCTTGTTAAAGATAACTTCGTTCTTGCAAAAGCTTCTCAATGTTTTTAAAAGTTAACATTTAGTCGAATAATTTTATTGATAAGCAAGAAAGCTTAAATATTTATTTAAAACTCATTTTAATCTATGAACCATAAGCCATAAAATATTTGGCAAGATAATTACTTGGCTTACTGTATGTGCACACACAGATACACACATGCAGAAACAGGCGCGCCTTTTGTTAATTATATTAAGCTCAGTTGTTTGATTTCGTAATAAGTGCAAGTAGTATAATTTTAAAATGCTTCATTAACGCTCAACAGCTGCTGGCCGCTAGTAACAAAGGAAAGCTGAGCAGAGCAGAGCAGAGCTGCAGAAGAAAAGCTTCAATTGCATCTAGAGTTTTGCACGAACAGTTCAAACGAGATAAATAAAAAAAATGATCGTGGAGTTTGTACAGTGGCTCCTTAACTTCCTTATGGGCTATCAGTTCTTTCGCTGGCTCATCGATTTCTATAAACAATTAACAACAACACCACCAAAAGCAGCAGTTAATGACGGGCTGCAAAAAGGGCAGAATGTTGATAAGCCGACGGCAAAGGCGAATGCTCAACTTGCAGGCGAAGAAGAAGAGGCAGAAGGAGAGAGAAAAGTAACAGCTGAGCCGGTCTGTATAACGGTTTCGGTGTCGCTGCCAAGTGAGATTAGTGCGAATAAGAAACTTAAAGCCTCAGCAAGTATGGGCAATGCAGGCAGCAGCAGCAGCGGAAGAAACCGACGCCGCAGTAGCAGCGGCAGCAACAGCAGTAGCACTAACACCAGCACCAAAAACAACAACAAGAACAACAACAACAGCAACATCAATAGCAGCAGCGAATCATTACAAAAAAAACACCACAGTGATCAGGTATGATCACAAACACTGATTGTCCGACAAAAAAGAAAAAAAATCAACTAAATTATGTCGTAAATAAGTACACACTATAAGTGAGTGCATATTTATATGATTGTGTTTAACGAAGCATAGCACTGACTTAGTTCAAAAGGTACAACAAGCGTCGAGCTTCAGTCAGTGCCGTGTGATCCTCGTGTTCTAATAACTACAAATAGAAATCGCTTAAGCTTTAATTTAATTTACTTCCACTGTGGTGTTGTAACTGATTCTGCTTGTGTGTGAGTGTGTGTGTGTGTGTGCATCTCTGTAATCTCTGATTGTTATCGCTAAAACCAATCTTGACTAAAAATAGAACGGCGCCTCAACAATTACACAATCCTTTTGGAATTTAAAACTGAGTTTTATAACAGTTGTATAACAGAACTTTATATGCTAAAAGCTTCGCTTGGCAACAGCAAAGTCAAAAGGACATTTTGTAGTTAAAAAGTTATCAATTATAATTATTTTTAATGAATTAATTAACTGATCATTCCGATGGTGGCTGCAATTGTATTACTTTTAAATTATTTGTACTATTCGGTTTTATTGGGGTGACATTGAACACGAATTCAATTGAATTGAATTGAATCGAAATGAAATTGATTGCCTCAAGGCAAATATCTGTGCGTCTCTCTATGTACATCTCTCAGTACATTAGCTCAGTTTGATATCACATCTTTCTTGCCTACAGATTTTGACAATGAGCAAGGACACGGAATCGCATAGCATTCCCATATCGGAGGGCACAAATGCCGAACATGTGTTGTATCGCCTGAAACGTGGCTCCAAACTATGTGTGCATCCGGATGTTTCATTGCTGGGTCGTAAAATCCGCCTGCTTACCAATTATCCCGCCGAGGGAAAGAAATTTGTACGCACCGAGTATCGTGTACTCGGCTGGCAGCTAAAGGATGGCAAACAGGTTACGTCCGTGGAGCATCCAGAGGTGCATGTGGTGGACACTGATCTCTACAGTGAACTGCACCTGAACACTTCGGGCACATTTCGATTCTACTTTACATTTGCCGATCGGTAAGATTTAACTGCCATTATCTTACTTCTTGAAACTTTAATTCTTTGCCATTGCAGTGCTGGGGATCAGAAGGATACACCTGATGGCGCTTTGTATGTACAGGTGGAGCCCACTTTGCATGTGGGTCCACCAGGTGCACAGAAAATTATACCGCTTAATTCTGTGCGTTGTCAGACAGTGATGACCAAATTGCTTGGACCACTGCACACCTGGGAGTCGAAACTGCGCGTGGCCAAGGAGTCCGGTTATAATGTCATACACTTTACGCCCATTCAGGAGCTGGGTGGCTCACGTTCTGGCTATTCGCTGCGTGATCAGCTACGTGTCAGCTCCAATTTCGCCGTCAAGAAGGGCGACAAAGTCACGTTCGAGGATGTTGAGAAGATCATTAAGAAGTGTCGCCAAGAATGGGGCGTAAGTAATGGCATTCATCTGCTCCAACCTATTGTAATCCTTTGAACTTTATAGGTAGCTTCGATTTGCGATATTGTGTTGAATCACACGGCAAATGAATCGGAGTGGCTGCTCAAACACCCGGATGCCACTTACTCCTGTGCCACTTGCCCTTATTTGCGTCCAGCTTTTCTGTTTGACGCGGCTTTGGCACAATGTGGTGCTGATATTGCCGCTGGCAGCTTGGAGCATGTGGGCGTGCCTCAGATCATCGATCAGGAATGCCATTTGGAAGCTTTAAAATACCAATTGCATACGACCTATCTATCCAAAATCAATGTCCATGAACTGTATCAGTGCGATGTGATGAAGTATGTAAATGATTTCATGTCCCAGGTGCGCAACCGTGAGCCACCACAGAATGTGGCAAAGCAATCACGCTTCTCGGAGATCAAACTGATACAGGATCCGGAATATCGACGATTGGGTAGCACCATTGATTTCGAGTTGGCATTGGAGGTCTTTAATGCTTTCCATGGCGACTGTTTCGATGAAGAGTCACGTTTCCGCAAATGCGCCGAGACACTGCGTCATCATCTGGACGCACTTAACGATGCTGTGCGTAACGAGGTTCAGGGATATCTCAACTATGCCATTGACAACTGTTTGGCTGGTGTTAGATACGAGCGTGTCCAGGGTGATGGACCTCGAGTGCGTGAAATCTCCATTAAGCATTCCGTCTTCATGACTTACTTTACGCACACGGGCACCGAGGGAAAATCATTGTCGGAGATTGAGCAGGATATGTACGGTAAAGCGGGTGCATTCTTTATGGCCCACAATGGCTGGGTCATGGGGTCCAGCGATCCTCTAATGGACTTTGCTGAAGAGCAACCCGGTCGTGCCAACGTTTACCTAAAGAGAGAGCTCATCTCCTGGGGTGACAGTGTCAAACTGCGCTTCGGTAAACGTCCGGAGGACAGTCCGTATCTGTGGCAGCACATGACCGAGTATGTGGAGACTACCGCACGGATATTCGATGGTGTACGGCTGGACAACTGCCACTCGACGCCGCTGCATGTGGCCGAGTATCTGCTAGATGCGGCACGCAAAATCAATCCGGAGTTGTATGTCGTAGCCGAACTGTTTACCAACTCCGATGGCACCGATAACGTCTTTGTCAACCGGTTGGGCATCACTTCGTTGATAAGAGAAGCCCTTTCCGCTTGGGATGCCCATGAGCAGGGTCGTCTGGTTTACCGTTATGGCGGTATACCCGTCGGTGGTTTCTATGCGAATCCGAATCGCGACTTGGCGCCTTGTGTGGCTCATGCTTTGTTCATGGATCTGACTCACGACAATCCCTCGGCTGTGGAGAAGCGTTCGGTGTACGATTTGCTGCCCTCGTCCGCCTTGGTGGCAATGGCTTGTTGTGCCACTGGCAGCAACCGAGGCTACGACGAGCTCGTGCCACACCATGTAAGTATAAAGTCAAGTGAATCCATAGTTGTTTTCTGTAATCATATGTTTTTTAAAGATTCACGTGGTGGATGAGGAGCGTCCTTATCAGGAATGGGGCAAAGTAGTCGACTTCAAAACGGGCATTGTGGCAGCCAAGCGAGCTCTGAACATACTGCATGGTCAGCTGGCGGAGGAAGGTTTCAACCAGGTGTATGTGGATCAAATGGATCCCAATGTGGTTGCCGTAACCCGACATTCACCCACCACCCATCAGACAGTTATACTGGTGGCACACACTGCATTTGGTTACCCCGATCCCAATGCTGGAGCCACAAATGTGCGTCCACTGCGTTTCGAGGGTGTGCTCGACGAGATCATACTCGAGGCGAATCTGACAACGAAGAGCGACAAACCGTTTGATCGTCCGGCGCCTTTCAAGAAGGACGAGCATGCCATCAATGGCTTCACACAGTTCCAGCTGTCGCTGCAGGAGCACATACCACTAAGCAAATCCCAAGTGTTCGAAACAAGCTCCTATGTGGATGGCAACAACACGCAGCTCAATTTTGCTAATCTACGGCCCGGCACAGTGGTTGCCATACGTGTCTCCATGCATGCCAGTGCTCGCAACAGCTTCGATCAGCTGCAGAAATTAACGAATGCCTTGAGGGTTGAATCTGGTAGCGAGTGCAAAGAACTGCAGGAAATTGTGTCCAAATTGGACTTGACCGCCTTGAGTCGTGCTCTGTTCAGCTGCGATCAGGAGGAGCGAGATATGGGCTTTGGTGGCTCTGCCTATGATATTCCCAACTTTGGACCCATTGTCTACTGTGGCTTGCAAGGATTTGTCTCGCTGCTAACGGAGATCTCGCCACGCGATGACTTGGGTCATCCGCTGTGCAGCAATCTGCGTGATGGCAACTGGATGATGGGTAAGTTGTGGTAGTGCTACAACTTAAAGGCATTAACTAATCCTTTACCCATTTAGATTACATTGCCGATCGCCTGATGCACTTTGAGGACCTGAGACCACTTTCAGCCTGGTTGAGGGCCAGCTTCGAGCCGCTTAAGAATGTGCCACGTTACCTTGTACCTTGTTACTTTGATGCACTGGTGAGCGGAGTTTACAGTGTGCTCGTTAATCAGGTGAATCAACTGATGCCAAGGTAAGTACAACAACACTGCTCCTTTCACTTCGTTGCTAAGCATTCGAATTTCGTTTCCAGCTTCATACGCGATGGTCATCACTTTAGTCAAGCTCTGGCGCTCTCTACTCTACAGTTTATGGCCGTCTGCAAGTCTGCAAATCTGCCTGGCTTCAGTCCAGCCCTCAGTCCACCTAAGCCTCCCAAGCAGTGCGTCACACTGTCCGCTGGTTTGCCCCACTTCTCCACAGGTAGAATCTATAAACTACTTAACTGGTATCATAGTAAAATGTAACTTTTCCACAGGTTATATGCGCTGTTGGGGTCGCGACACGTTCATTGCTCTGCGTGGCACATTGTTGCTTACTGGCAGATACCACGAGGCACGTTTCATCATTCTGGGCTTTGCAGCTGCCATGCGTCATGGTTTGATACCGAATCTGTTGGATAACGGCGTAAAGCCACGTCTCAATTGCCGTGATGCGGTTTGGTGGTGGCTCCACAGCATTAAGCAGTACGTGGAGGAGGCACCCAAGGGTACTGATCTGCTCAAGGATAAGGTATCGCGTATATTCCCCTACGATGATTCGGAGCCGCATGCGCCCGGCGCCTTTGATCAGCTGTTGTATGACGTCATGCAGGAGGCATTGCAGGTCCACTTCCAAGGATTGCAGTATCGTGAACGCAATGCTGGCCACGAGATTGATGCTCACATGGTGGATCAGGGCTTTAACAACCATATTGGTGTGCATCCGGACACTGGCTTTGTGTTTGGCGGCAACAGCGCCAACTGCGGCACTTGGATGGACAAAATGGGCTCATCCGAGAAGGCCGGCAACCGAGGACGTCCCAGCACACCACGTGATGGTTCTGCCGTTGAATTGGTCGGTTTGCAATACGCCGTACTGCGTTTCATGCAGGGACTCAGTGAACGCCAGGTGATTCCCTACTCAGGCGTCGAGCGCAAGGGTCCAGCGGGAGAGCAGACGAAGTGGAGCTATAAGGATTGGGCGGATCGTGTACAGAAGAACTTTGAGCAGCACTTCTTTATTAAGGACACAGACACCACGTCGGTGGCCAACAAGAAGGGCATCTACAAGGACAGCTGTGGCGCCACACACGATTGGACCGATTTCCAACTGCGTTGCAATTTCCCAATTGCATTGACCGTGGCACCGGACATGTGTAATCCGCAAAATGCCTGGCGTGCTCTGGAGATGGCCAAGAAGCATTTGCTGGGACCACTGGGCATGAAGACATTGGATCCCGACGATTGGAACTACAGAGCCAACTATGATAACTCAAATGATTCAACCGATTGCACCGTCGCCCATGGAGCCAATTATCATCAAGGACCCGAATGGGTTTGGCCCATCGGTTTCTATCTGCGTGCACGTCTAATCTTTGCCAGGAAGTGTGGCTTCCTCGATGTGGTCATATCCGAAACCTGGGCCATATTGCGTGCCCATCTCAGGGAGATACAGACATCCCACTGGCGCGGATTGCCCGAGCTGACCAACGATAATGGCAGCTACTGCAATGACTCCTGCCGTACCCAGGCCTGGAGCATAGCCACTGTGCTCGAGGTGCTCAACGATCTGCATGCATTGGGGGCCGATAAATAGGCAAAGGATTCAGCGAAGTAATCATAACAAACTTAACTAAATTATCGAAGATAAAATGGAAAACGAAAACAACCTCAATATTGGTAGAT
Source organism: Drosophila acutilabella (assembly GCA_035046005.1). NCBI lineage: Eukaryota > Metazoa > Arthropoda > Insecta > Diptera > Drosophilidae > Drosophila > Drosophila acutilabella. The sequence continues at coordinate 2,914,276 of JAWNOK010000024.1, read as the reverse complement.
GCTACAAAGAATTTGGTTTAATGATTCAATTAATGGGCGTAACCATAAAGTTATTTGTTCAATTTGTTACCCAAGTTGTTGATCATCCCATACACTATTAAAGTTCTTTAATCTCAAATTTGTTGTTTGATCTAGGAGAAATAACTATTCCTTGCCAGCCGCATACAAGATGTCTTCGGCGGATTAATTGGTCCACTGTTTCTAAGTGTAACATCCAACAGTGAGACTGGTCGGATTGCTTCTATATCTTTAGAGATCCCTTGGGCATTATTATTCCTCTTCAACCGCATACAAGATGTTTTTGGTTGACAAATAGGTCCACTATTCTTAAGTCGGTTTACTTCGATATCTTTAGAGTTATCTTTAGGTAACTCTGGTAACTGTATGTATATAGCACCTGTAGATGGCTGCTCCTCAGCCAAGTCCTTGTCACCTGCCTTGCATTTCTGACACTTGCTGTCCTCCACTTGCCATTTCTTGAAGACTTGGATGGCTGCGACACAGCTCAGTTCATAGGCGCCCTGGAGCACCAAATTTTGTACCACATCCAATACGAGGGACATTTTAATCTGTGCGCACTCCTATATGCGGAACTTTGGCTAGAATATGGGGCTATTGACAAACATTCACGTTAAAAGAGACGACAAGATGACACAATGTATAAATTTGGAAAAAAATTCGAATAGACAACATTAAAAGCAAAGCATTTTAGTATACAGCATTATAATCCCATCACAATTTTGTGATTGTTGAATATTTAATATCAGTTACATATTTATTCAAGTGAGTTTTAAATGATAAAGGCACTTCTCTTACAGAGTTACACACAAATTAAATGAATACAAAGTTAGGACTTGAATTATAGGTATTTACATTAAAATAATAGTCATTTAGGTTTACTTCTAGTCTTGATTAAACTAATTTCAATGGGTTGTATATACACACTTAGTAGATATTGTTAACTTTTTAGTTAACCGACATGTACTAAATAAATACAGTATTGTAAGTATATGTTAAAATTATATATACATAAAGCTTATTTGTCCTGTGACCGATTTACGTATTCCTAACTCTTTTCGGTTGCTGAGTTTGCTTCAGGGGACGGCTTAGTCGTCGTCTGAGCTGTGTCTTCCTCCTCATCCTTAATAGATTTCAGTTCACGTCCCATGTTTTCAATCTGTAAACCAAGTCCGATCGAAGGACTATTGGCTACTGTGAGCTTGGGCTCAGGAAGACAGTTCTCGTTGCCATCTGCATCCCGTTTAACACGTGACACGGGCGGCACAGTCGTGATCTGCTGCACCTTTAGTTGCAGTAGTTCTCGCCTTATGGCTTCTACATTCACGGCATCACTTGGTTTATTTGCCGGCTGTTCTGGCCCTAAGGTATTGTTAGTTTTCAGCCAAGTGGCATTACCCAGCAGCACCAGGGGTATTGGCAACCTTTGGGCTAACGGAGGCACAGCATCAGCAGTGGCGTTTTTCAGCAGCTCCCCAGTTTTGTAGGACAGTGGCTCAAAAACACCGGCATGCGCTTCCTGCTCCTCTTGGGCGTGTGCATTTTCCGTCAGCATTTCCATTAATGAAACCGGTTTACGTTCTTTTGCCGGCTTTTCAGCTTCTTTGGGCTGTGGTACAGGTTCAGGTTGCAGCTGTGGTTGAGGTTCCTTCTGTGGTGGTGGTTCTTGCGGTGGTTCCACTTTTTTTACTTGCTCATCTTGACGGTTGGTTTCCTTGACTTTATTGAGCGCCTCTGCGAGTTCATTGACAGCCAAAGGTTTTGGATTATCTGGATTTTGATTAGCCAATTCATCGTTTAATTTATCCATGCTGCGTTCCAGCAACTTCATGGTGTTCTCATTCTGTGGCTTTTGTTTGGCCAACTCCACATTTAGTTCATCCACAGTGCGTTCCAAAATTTGCATTTTTTCCTTGAGCTCCTTTTGTGTTTCTCGCAGTTCGTCTGCATTTCGTTTGTTGTCCTTCTGCTCCTCGGCAGTAATTTCCTCCTCCTTCTTAATGGCAGCTCCATCGATTGTTTGGTGTGCAGGCGCTGCTACCAAAGGTTCTTTCTTTTCAGCTATTGTATCTGCAGCCGGGGGATCCTTAGCCTTCTCGAGTGTTAGTTTTTTTTCCTCTACTGTCGCTACGTTCAAAGTTTCCTTTGCTTTTGACACTTCTTTTGCTACTTTTTCCACTTTATCCACCGATGGTGGCTCGTTTTTAGTGTCCATGGAATGGGATTCATCTACCGGTAACGGCGGCATCGGTGGATTATCCGATGAAGCACTTATAACAATTGGTTTCTCAGCTATCTTAATGCTATCTAAGTTAATTTCAGGTTTGCTTTCTTGAAGCTTCTCCAGTAGTTCATTGGCCACAGGGTTGGGTTCGTTGGGTTCTTTAACTAAGTGTTTCAATATCTCGGAGTTCTTTAAATCTATAGCTGGCGGCGGTTTGTCGTTGGGTGTAAGTGGTGTAACCATCTGAACTGCATCGAACTGTGGTCCAGAACTCTGTGCATCGATGGCATTCAAATTGGCATAAGTGCCGAGAATCATGAGGCAAAAGCCGCTCACAAATACAACTTGGGCCAAACTGCGTTCTGTTGATTCCTTTTTAATAATTTTACGAAAACTCGATGCAGGAAACATAATGCATATAGCTACTCCTATGGTCGATCCCACCAGGCCAATAATCAGCTCTACGGAGGGAATTACGAGTGCCACACACAACGAAAAGAATACAATAAAGAGTGTGATCAGACGAAAGCGTCGCTCAGGAATATAACTACTGATTTCCGTGTGTCCTTGCTGTGGTAACCAAATAAAATGTAAGTTATTGAATGTATATATAATAAAAGCAACACGCTTACTTTTCTGTAGAGCAAGGAGTAGATGCTGGCACGGCATGGGAATATGACTAAAGGAAAACTGAATGCAATTGACAAAACAAAACCAATTTTAATGACATCGCTGCCAAAGGAAGGCGATAAATTGACCAAGATGTTGCCTGTAAAAAGATAAATTAATATAAACAAATATTTCAGTTTACAACTCGTATAGTACCGGAAAAGCTGTGCTGACAGAAAGCCACATAGCCAAAGAAACCAACGGAGATATAAACAAGAGTACATATCCAGGTGGCATTGCGAACAATGGCATTGAGCTTGTCTAGACTCTGATTGTTGATGCTATCGAAGACCTCAAAGAGCTGCCTGTAATTCGAGTAAAAAACAGTAAGAAAAGTAATTAGACTAATTAAAGATTACTTACATTTGACAGGACAGTGCCATGCTGAAGATGGGCAAACATTGTAGAACACCTGCCGGTTCCCAGTAGAGCACCTTCTCAGTCCAATCATTGGCCACAATATGCGACTCTGACTCGAGCACTATCTTGAGCATGAGGCACACGTAGAATCCAATTGATGCGGTGCACACAGCCGATAAACTATCCACATTGCGTAGCATTCCCAGTGGCACAATGCAACAGATAGTAACGGCTATCATAATCACCGTGCGCAAATGATTGTGCTCGGCAATATCTATTGCAAATAGCTTTGAAACAATTTGGGGTCCCAAGTCGCCGACGACGACAAAGTATGTTATACATGTACCGATAAGGTAACCAATTATACAAAGTTCTGCCATTAGTTTGCCGGATGTGCCGAATGCGTGAAGACCAAGAAGTTCAAAACTCTTGCGACGTGTCAGCAGCGAAGTTTTGATGAGATAGTGACAGCAAATGCGAGTTATCCAATTACTTAATACAAGAAGTACAATCGAGAGTATAATGCCGCATTTTTGGAAGCAGAACGGCATGGCCAAGATGCCGACGCCAATAATGCTATTCGCTAGCGTCATAACATGACCCGAGTGAGAGAACATGATGCAATCTACTTTCTCCCAACGATGATGAGCTCTTTCTTTCTTTCTTTCTCTCTTGCAGCGAAAGTGCCGAAGAAATTGCGGAACTGTTTTTTTCGTGCTGTCTGTAAGATAAACAGATAATTAATTAAATTGAATGTTATCAGAATGTAAATGGCTTACCTCTTATCTTTAAATTAAACAGAAGGCGCCACAGTTGTTAATGCAACAAAAACAAAACAATTTAAACCCGAAGGCAGTTGGCTTTTGATTTTGGTAGAGCTTACATTGACCAAGCGAATACTATTTGAAAATTAAAATTATATACTATTTTAGGGTGGAATCAGCATTTGTATGTTGTTCACATTTCACGCATGAAGTCTTTCTGGTTGATGAAGTCTTTTAAAGCATATTTTTGGTAACGTCAGCATTGTTTAGATTGCGCTTAGTAGTGTTGTTTCGTTTGCTTTAGAACAGCTACAATATGTAGAGCTGGGACTTGGGTCGATTCCACAATCGATGCATCGATGTTTTGTCAAATTCGCGAATATCGATTCAATTTTTCAGAATCGAATTCTTTCGATGAATAGTTGATATAAAAATTGGTCCGTCTTTAAAAATAAAATCAATCAACAGCGTAATCGTTTATTAGTGTACAAGTGAGCCAAATTTGGCAACCAATTGGAAAAATGAATAAGGGTGGCCGTTATATTTTTACTCAGTTCATTTTTAGTTCACTTGAACTACTCAATTGGGCCAGGGTGGCCATAAAAACACCGAAAAACCGGTCAGGTGGCAACGCTAGCTTTCATGAAAGGTGGCAACGCTTCGCTGATTGTTTCTTTCCGTTCCGTAGACTGCAAACGTCAAGATGGCCGATGTAATTTTTGTTAAAAAATCTAAAAAAATATTAAGCATCTATGTACAGAATTACTATACTAGACCATATTTACAATATCCAATATTCTGTGCATGTTTGCAAATGTTATTTTAGACTTTTATGTGCAATATTGTGTTAAAAAGTGTACGCAGATTGTGCTAATCAATACCAACTATATTTTTTGTTTTTGATTTTGACAAACAGCAAGTCGATGAAACCCTCAAGAAGAAGCGTACCTTCAAGAAGTTCACCTACCGTGGTGTGGACTTGGATCAGTTGTTGGATATGCCCAAGTAAGTAAATAGCGATATGCGCGACTTGGCGGCGTCCCAAATTAACCTCACATTGTTTTCGTTTATTCCCCGCTCCGCGTCGCGTGCAGCAATCAGCTGGTCGAGCTCATGCACAGCCGCGCCCGCAGGCGTTTCTCTCGCGGTCTGAAGCGCAAGCCGATGGCTCTGATCAAGAAGCTGCGTAAGGCCAAGAAGGAGGCACCACCAAATGAGAAGCCCGAGATTGTGAAGACCCATCTGAGGAACATGATCATTGTCCCCGAGATGACCGGCTCCATAATTGGCGTTTACAACGGCAAGGACTTCGGCCAGGTAAGTTAGCAAACACAGACAATAAAACATTTCCACTAAAATTTGTGTTCTCAACAGGTTGAAGTTAAGCCAGAAATGATCGGCCACTATTTGGGCGAATTCGCGTTGACCTACAAACCCGTTAAGCACGGTAGGCCCGGTATTGGTGCCACCCACAGCTCACGTTTTATTCCCCTCAAGTAAGCGGCAATGTCTGCAGCAGAGTCGTCTCCTACCTGTGTGGGTTTTGGCTTGTTTTTGGATTTTTACGCATAATAAAGGAAACGTAATTTTTTAAGAACACAACGAAGCCTTTCAATAATATCAACACACACCCCCGCAAAGCTTAAGAGGATAAAAAATGCAAAATGTTTAACAAATTTACGTTTAATATTTATTGGAACTTTCAAAATCTATATGTATAGTAAGTATGTATTGTATTGGATTTAAGTGTAATCGCTTTAGGCACAAGCTATCTGCGTTTTCGCACACTGTTGCTATTGGTGACCAGGACTCGATCGTAGGCCGTGTCCTTCATATTCGATTCACGTGCTCCATTGTATACCAATTGCTGTCGCGGATTGTTTAGGGTATGATGGGCTGTCGTGTCGTTCACATCGGTGGATCCATACGCACTGTCTTTGACTTGGAAATCATTGTGGGAGCGATTAAAATAACTCGACTGGACGATGGCAGGTGGCACAGAATTGATGGCTACTGGATTAGATAGCACTGGGAGTTGTGCAAGCGATTGGAAGGCATTAGTTAAGCCCGTAAAAGTTACCGTTTTACTTTGATTAGTTCTATTGGCCAAATTGTTATTGCCACTGGCAAAGAAGGCATTCACATTGGGTGCATTATTGTTGTTGTTGCTGTTGTGGTTGTAGTTGTTGCTCTGGTTATTGGTGTTAAAAGCGTTATAGGAGTTGGCATTATCGATGGCTGGCATGCTAGCAAACATGGCCGATTGCAGCGTATCGGATTTGGAGCGCTGCAATATACTCTTGGTGGCGCCACGCGTTCCAACGCCTATGGAGTTCTTGGCAGGAGTGAAGGAGCGGGCGTCGTGGGGCACATCGCGTGAGGAGGTTAGTAGTTGGTTGTTGCTCTGTGACTGGTTTAAAAAGCCCTCGACTTGCAGCATTGGCTGTCCCTTACCTAAACGGTTTAGCTCCATCTCCATGGAGTTATATATGGTCAAATTGCTGGCCAGCATATCCTGTCGAGAGCCCAGCGTAAGCATGCTATCCGCATTGTTCAACGTTGACGTGGAGGCCAGATTAACGGACTTGGATGAGTGCATGGGCATGCCCATTTCGCTGGGACCCTGCTGCAGTGCACCGGTGCGGGGATCAAAGTGTTTCTGTGTGGCGTCTTTCAGTGTGCTCTTGATCTCCTTGGATTTATCCGGCTGCTGTGCTTGTCGTATAGAGGAGATGTGTCCAGGCATGGGCTCACGAGAGATAGATGATGTGGGCGATGCCGAGTTCGTTTCCTCGTTCTCTTCCTGCCAAGAAAAGTAGGTTAACTAACTGTAGTACAACTGGAATACTGTATGATCTTACTTCATCCTCCTCTGTTATTATGGATGACTCAATCCAGTCTTTTATGCGATTCTTCTTGAGCTGACGATCGACATTGGTCTCTATGCCACAATCGGCCAGTGTGTAGAGCAGACGGTTCTTCTCGTCGGGGCTGCTGTGAAAGGAATACATGGATGGACACAGTTCGTCTGTTTCATACTCGGCCATCTCCTTCTCCGCCGTCTTGGCCAACCAGCGATCGTCAATAAACTTGGTCAAATCTCCTAAACTCTTTGGCCGATTACCGCTGCGTGGCTCCAGGAAACGCTTAAACATTCTCTGGGCTCGTGATGTCAAGAGCTGTAAGAAATAATCATTAGTTTAATTAATAATCATTATTAATGGTTATTACCTTAAATAGTTTGGGTGTTCGTCGTAGTGGCATCATCATTATACTGCCCTGCCAGACCATATAGCGCATATAGCGTGGATCCTCCGAGGAAGCCTTCTGCCAGGGCAAACAACCTGTCAGGCAAACGAATATAACGATTCCAAACTGCCATACATCGTGACTGGGGTCGGCCCTTTAAAGAGTAATTTGTTGAGCTACTGTAACTTACTGAATTGTCAGTTACCTACTTGTAGGTGCCTTCGGGTTTAACCTCTAATACTTCCGGTGGACTGTAGGGCAACCATTCATTGCGTCTTTCCACTAAGGTACCAGTTTGAAAGGATTCACCAAAATCACACAGCTTTATGCGTTGAAAGTCCGAACGATATATGAGCACATTATCCAGTTTAATATCGCGATGCACTATGTCTCTATAACGAAAGTGAGGTTAAAATCGGTACTTGACAAAATTATGGAAAATTTGATATCTTAGCAAATTGAGTTACTACTGGTTTACTATCTATTCTATCTATTTCTGTAAAATTACACTTTACAAAACGGTTCTATAATAAAAGTGTGGTTATGTTTCGCACTTTATAAAGATAGAGCAGGTTTAACTATCTACTTTTTGTATTTGTCAATATGTATATGTTTTTTAAGTATGTAAGTTTGTTTTTTACAAAATCAATGCTTTTAATATGTTGCTATAAGTAAAGTGAGGTTATGTCCATTGCTTTATAAACCCTTTACTACTGTTACTTACTTTGAATGCATGTAATCTATAGCCGATGCCAACTGTTTAGCCACACGCTTGCTGTATACTTCCCCAACACCCGTTTCCGTGACATTTGAAGTCAGATCACCTAAAATACTGTATTATTAAATGGGTCTATACAAATATGGCTAAATACTAACCCAGTGGTGCATATTCTTGAGTGAAAACATAGAATCCAGCCGTCTCAAAAGCCACATCGTATGTGGTGACAATATGCCGATGGACACCCAAGTGGAGACCATAGTGAAACTCCCGATAAAAGTCCCGTAGTGTCACATATGGCTTAGGAACCGCTTTGAGTACCATTTCAGTTTGAGATCCCCGATGTTCGACCAGTAATATCTTGCCAAACCATCCTTCACCCACAATTTGTATAATATCGAACTCATCGACAAGTTGTATCTAAAAACGGGAAACAAATCAATTTGTAAACCATTTGATTATTTTGGCATATTAAAATTTGATTGATTGTTTTTTGCCCCCATCCACACACACAAAAGGAAAACATTGTGAACTGTTTAATAATTACCCAATATATAGTATGTTCACCCGGTCAGATATATTTAATATTACTCTATTTTTGATATAATACCCAGTCTGCTGTTCGCTGCCCAATAAAATGAGTGTTTTCTTTGTGATTTCCCTTACGGCAACGTTAACTATTAGCTCAGCAGAGAGCAGCATATTGGCCACGTGCCAGATCAGATTGAGATCAAGCTAAGTGACAGACCGATTAATAAATACCCTGTTAAATTTTGACGAATATAAATGATTGGCTTTAATAAAACTATTGAGTTCCTAAACAATTAAGAAATAATTTATTGTAGCTTAGATTTTCTTATGGAGTCTATATTTAACTAAAAGGTAATAAGTATAAAAATATTTTTTTTATGAATATTTGGAAAATAATAAAATTAAAAATTTTATTACTTAGTTCTTACTTGGGTTAAAATAGACTTATATTAATAATATCAATTATTATTAATTAAAAATTTCGTAATACATCTTCTTGCAGGGTATCTCTAGCTTGTCATACCTTGCAGCACGTTCTCACAGCAAATGTCTGCATTTGATCAGGATGAGTAGATTCTACAAATCCATGTCTGAATGAAAAACTTTTTGATCTTTGAGATAAAAAGTTGAAGATCAGCGTACTATATGCCTTATGAATCTTCAAGTGCCTTAAATCCTTGTCATCTTAACAAAGCTAAACTGACTAAGGTCTAGAAAGGTCTTGTGTACTCAAATACACTCAAAAGTTTTCACTTATTTGAAAAATTCCCCGTGTTCTAGTTTAACGCCATTTCATGTAAATATTTCGAGTCAACAAATCAAGTTATTGAGAGCGTTTCCAGGAAATATTTCACTCACACCATGAGGACTAACAAAATTCGCAAAAAATCTAAGTATGTGTGTGTGTGAGTTTGTATCTATGTGGGAGGTCGGTCGGTCGGTCGAACAACTGAAATACACATGGCATTTTTATAGACTTGCAGTTCGAAAAACGTTGTTATGTTTTGTGTAAATATAGCGTGTAATTGTTGTAAACATTTTGGATATTTACCTTCTCCAATTCGAATTCTCGAATTTTGTGTATATGCCCTCGTGGTTTCTTCGACATTTTGCAAAACTAGTTTACATATGTTGAATTCAAAGAATTGTCAAAGTTTATTTATTTATTGTTTTTTCACTGGTTTAAAGAATTCTTTTTTTTTTTTAAATCAGTTAGTTCACATCAGATTTCAGTTGATTTTTACTGCACTTAAAAAATAAATAGAAAAACGAATTGCGATTAAATGTGTATTTTTGTTTTCCGTATTTAAAAACGGCGTTGTAAATATTTATAGCAGCGCTGCACAAAGGCAATTGTTATATATATAAACATATGTATGTGTGCATATCTTTGTATCTTTTTACATGTATCTTTCTTCGTGCTTCAGCAGCAGCACAAGAAACGAGTGTTTAAGAAATGCAATTTTCATTGTTGCTTTTACTTCCTGGAAAATGGGCGCTAAATAAATTATTGCAATTTTATAGCCCTGTAAATTGGTTTGGTTTCAAAAATGTTGAGTTTATTTTGTTGTTAGCCCAGAAATAAAAATTGCTAAGTGCCAATCGGCTTAAGTTCAATGTTGTTTAAATATATATAAATATATTTAGTTTTAGCTCTAGTTGTTGTTGTCAAACAAATATTTAATTGAACCGTCTAGCTGTCTAGCACACAAACACATACACACACACACAGGTGTACTCACACTCACTTGTAAAACTTTGCAAATATGCGAATAGTATTTTGTTTAGTTGAGTCTTTGCTTTTGAGAAATTCGCCTCAATTCTTTTCAATTCTTTATTTATTTCGTTGTGTGTTTTTTTTTTGTTTCTTTGGTTCTTCTTGTATTTTGTTGTATTTCTTGCCTACACTTTTGCATATTATCAACAGCGAAATTAAAAATAATGCTTGTTTCGCCTCTTATATAAAAACATAAACCGACAAGATCAAAAATCTATTTCACCGACTTTTCAATCCACCAAAACTTTGCCCAGATTTCATTAGTTTTTCCTTTCAGAATTGTCACTTTTACTGTTACACTTTGATTGAATTCAGCTGCAGTTGAGTCTGTGCTCAGTTAATTATATTCTCAAAACTTTTGAATTGCACTGTTTCCAAATGCGTTTTTCATTCTTTGCTTAGTTCTGCATATTCCGTGGCCGCATTCGCTGAAAACCCGTTGCCAACTGCTCTCAGCTCTCGATTCTCGCGGTTTATGTCGCTGGCCAGCGAATCGTATTCAAAAATGTTTAAAAAAAGACATTTTGTTTACGCTGTTTTCATTTCAATACCTACGTGTGCGAGCATTTTCGAAATACTTTAAAGTTTTTTCGAAACTTATCTGAGCGGAATTGAGTCTGAGAGTGAGAGGAAACTGTTTCTAGAGAGCGAGTGCTCTTGCCGCTATGTGTGTATTCGATGATCTTGCAAAACTTTGATATAATCGCATATTAAATTGTAACACATTGAGAAATATCCAATACATATTTATGTTTGTATAGTCCAAATATTTTTATTAGTTGTGTGAAGAGACACGCGTAGAAAGTGTATAAATGTACACATGTATTTCCACTACTTTTAGCACTTTGATGTATTTTAATTATAATTTATGAATTGATTAAAAATGTATAAATAAACGTTGTAGTTGTTGTGTTATTCAAACAACTTACTGCATGTTAAGTGGTTTGCAGGGAGAGCAGCAGCTTAACAGCGCCACTTAACAGTGCGCTGTTAAAAAGCTTAGCAGCAGGCAGCCCCTAACAGAAAGCACACGCAAAGCTTGAGCGTATGCAAGTGTTTGTGTGTGTGCATGCACAGGCACTTGTAGCTATGTTTGTATGTGTGTACGAGTGTTTGTATGGGCCTGTGTGTTTGTATGTACTCGCGTACATACGCACAAAGGCAACTCTAATTGGTCACTTCCGTTCGGACGACGTTTCCTTGGCGCATGCGACGTTCAACTTCAGTAGTTGCTGCGTTTGACACACATAGTCGTAGTATACCAAGTTTAGAGTTCTTCCTACTCGACTGTGCTTGTGTGTGTGTGTGTGTACTTGTTGGAAGGGGTGCAGGTGCAGTCAACCACTTGTCGCGGGCTATAAAAGCCACCGACATTGTCAAATTGCCTGCATACGTTTGAATGTTACCGTTAGCGCAACAACTGATTTTTTTCGGTACTTGCTCATTAGTTATTTTATCTAGTCAATGTTCTGCACACAGTGAGAATATGTGTTCTAGTATTGGCAGTCACCAATTCAACTGATAAGTGATAAGAATTAAGCTTTAACTAATTTAAATTTAAATTTAAACCAAAATTATAACTTATTCATAATTGATTCGTGTTTTTGAGTATACATTAAAATGGATTGGCAAAAGTGAATGATTTGAGCTTTGTGAACAACAGGTATGTATGCATCAAGTGGCAAGATTTCAAAAATCGACTATTATTTATTTTATTAAAGGTATAATAAATTAGTTAACCTAAGGAAAATTTATATTTGTTTAAATCAATACAATTTTCTTAGTTATTCAAAAAATTTAATTTAATTTTATACATTTTGGACCGAGTGTTTTTATTTATTGTAGTGCCTAAAAAGTTTTTTAAAGACGGTAATAAATTTGAGTTCACTCTTAATTTTATTACATTAAAAAACCCTTACACATCCATTATTGGATTTAACTAAACTATTTTAAAACAATTCACAAAGGTTTTTTAGGCCTGCTTTAAGAATTAAATAATGTATTAAAATGTTGCTTTTACATTAATGAGAAAAAACTAAATATTAATAATTAGTCATCTATTTTGTGTTTAAAAATCTATAAATCTGAAAAATATACATCTCCAGTACATGCACACAACTTACTTTATAAAGAACAGCAACGAAGTGAATCACTTTCTATTTATCTTTAAACGATCGTTATGTTAATGAAATCAAAGAGAATCTTACACAAAAGAGGTCACTTTACAACGCTCTGTAAAACCTATTTTGTAGATTGACACATCAAACTATCTCAAGAACTACTTGTATATTTTCATTGAGTGACGAATTAGAATATTTTACAACCGAGAGCAACTTAATAATCGAGTCTTACACAAAATGAACTAATTTGACGCCAACTACGCAGATCCAGTGAGCTTTACCCATTTGAATTCTTTAATTGAATCTTGAGTCTGGATTGCGTTTAATTGAGCTAAGCTCTCTCTGCTTGAATTAAGCCAATGTGTGGACATTTAAGTGAAGCAATTAATTATGCGAATCGTTTGCGATGAATTAAAAATAAACTCATACACATAATAAATTTACATTCTTACATATAAATAAATTTTCGTGTTTTTTAATGGTGTTTTACATGAGAGAGAACAATGAAAGGTTTTGCTTTTTGTGCTGTTCAGCAGTAATTGTCAAGTGTTTTGTATGTGTGCGTCCGCCACACATCGTATGCGTAATATGCGAACGAGCGCACTCGAAGGGCCTAGAGCACATGTCGTGGCCAAACGGATTTCAAGTGTTATGGACATTTCACTTTCAAACACACTCCCAAACACGCACACACACACACACACACACTGGGAGGTGTGTCCTTCTCAATTGAGCATCAAGTGTCGGCTTAAATACTCAAGCAGCATATCAAATTTGTCGTATGCCACAAACATGCAGAATTATCAGCTAAGAGAGAAAGATAGTTAAAGATACTTGTATATAACCAGATTTGGTATTTAATCTATTATATTCCAAATTGTTTAATCCTGTAACTAGTTGTGGATTGGCGTGCGACGGAGTTGGCAACTAAAACGACGACGTTTTGGCCAAGGATACGGACATCGTCGCAACGGCGATGTCACCGACCGGACAAATAGCAAAGACGTCCACGCCACACGACAAAGATAACGATAACGGTAGTATCAACGATCAGCGTGAAACATGGAGCGGCAAGGTGGATTTTTTATTATCGGTTATTGGATTCGCCGTCGATTTAGCAAACGTCTGGAGATTTCCCTATTTGTGCTACAAAAATGGCGGTGGTAAGTACCCAACAGACCCCTTAAAAAAGACGGCAAAAAAAATGCAAGTAAAACTCTTCGCTGGCCAATTAGAGACACTCAGGCGCTTGAACAATGCCACAAGAAAAAAAAGTAAAAAAGAAAAAATCATTTATAAGGCTTTACACATCATTGAGCGTCAACGGGAACTCGCTCGAGTTGTCCCACAACAAGTGACTTGGCCTTGTTAACACTTTGGCAAGTGCTGCGAAAATGCGTGCGAAGTGCCTGCCATTAACTGGGCACTGAAATGCGTGGTGGGGGTGTAAGAGGAAGGGGGGCGTGGCAATATAAGTGCGTACTTCCTATACGAAATTACCCAGAGTCCAGAGTTCTTACATATGCTTAGGGACTTGTGATCTTCGTTCTCACAACGCCATCATTCAAAACAATTTCAAAGTTAAGTGCTTTCGTATGACAACTAAATCTGGCAGTCATAATCGCATTTGCCACGCCCCTCACACCCCGACACGCCCAACAATCTGACAGCGCGAGTGACTAAGCATCGTCGTCAGGGTGTGCAGGATATGCTTTCTAGGCTTTCATTGTTAACCGAACTGATGTGTGTAGTAGTGTGTATGTATGTGTATCTGCACATCAAAATAAAAACATATTTCTGCCACTTACATATATATATGTATATAGAAATATATGCTACGCATTGTGGCAAATTCATGTGCGGCACACGTTTCTGAAGGCAACACTTTGCCGTTGAAATGACTTTTTACTCGTAGTGTGCGTGTGTTAAAGTGTGTGTGCGCGTGTGTGTTGTGCCAACTGGTTGCCTTTTTCCTTTATAGTTTTATGACTATTTCATACTTACATACTCTTATAACCGCATAATACATGTATAAATTGTTGCTGGCTTTTTTTCCTCTTCCTTTTTTTTTGTACTTTGCTTCTCTCTTAAAAAATAAATTGTTATTTCATACGCTCCATTGCACTCAATCAGTGACAGCTTAGTATTCATTTTATTACATTTTATGATATTTTATTTTCCTTTCTTTTACTTTACTTTTTTTCTACTTTTTCCCTTTTTCTTTTTGCGCTGCTCGCTGCGTTGCCAGGCTTAAGTTGAGGTTGTGACAATACTTACGAGGATTGCGATTATTAGCTTTTAATGCCATCGACTTAGTGGGCATTTAATTTTTGCTCGCTCTACTTTAAAGCAATTGCTTAAATACCTAAACATTATCTACTTCATTTCACAATTACAGCAAGGAATATTTTATTGAAGTGGGTTGGTTCAAAGTGGCTTAGAATTTAAGCAACAAGTGGAAGGTCGCGTTGAAAATTTGCTGAGTGAAGAATTTATTTATTATTATTTAAAATACTTTGTAATGGAAAAGGATTCAGTATTGTTTCAGATACATTCTTTGTAATTTAATTTTAGTTTAATTCTAATTATTTGTTAGCTTTCAAGATTTCTTGATTTCTAAATTCTCTATTCCAACCTAACTAGGAACAGGAAAGATAGAACTTATAAATGAATGTGTATAAACCTATGGAATAAAAACATCAAAGTATAACAAAAATTATCCGATTTAACTGCATTAAAAACAAAATATTAATTATAAAAATCAATTTTAACTAAATATTTTCAACATAACAAATACTATTTATAGAAAAAAATTTTAGGTTTTAATATAAAAAGTTAAAGGTAAAACATTAAAAAACAGTTTTTAATTATAAATAAAAATTTGAACCATTTAAAAAATAAAAATAAATTATTTTTTTATTTAATTATTAAAATGCTGAAATTACCATATATTTTTATTTAATTAAAAACTTCATAGCTCTTTAAAATCTAATGCTCCTAATTCAAAGAAACTTTTCTGCTTCCCCCACAAAGTAATTTCTACACTTTGAAAAAATGTAAGTGGCGAACCGGAAATGCTATGTAAAGCAGCGGAAATTACGGCTTCAACAGCAGAGCTGCATTTGATTTTAAGATCCTTATCTGGCAGGGTGTTATTTTAGGTTTTGTTTTAAAATTTTCTACATAATTGACAACGCTCTGTTCAAGCGCCTTTTTTACTAGAGTGTATGTGTGAGTGTGAGTGTGTGTGTGTAAGCATAATGGCTGTTGTCGTCATAGCCGTCGACGACTTTGTCACCCACTTTGCCTGCTAATAGACATAATCAAATCATAAAACGCCCCCGCTGTCACTCAACAAAGTATCGATGGCACTTTACCAATTGCCAGGTCAGGCCAAAGGGAAAGAGATAGACAAAGAGAAGAGAAAGAGAGGCAGAGCCGGATGGGGAAGCAAAGCTAACCGACCACGTTGAGGGACGGCTACTGCACGAGACAGTCAAGGCGTTCTCTGGTTCTCTCTGTGTATCCTAGTCATACAGCCAGTCAGGATGCTGTTAATGTTTTTAAAATGTCCTTAGAGTGGCACTTGTGAAACAATTTGATTTTGTGTGTATCTATGTATGTGTGTGTATGCCATAGAGCGACAAAAACAGACACTGACACGGGTCAATCACACACACACACACCAACACACAGGCACACATTGTAATATTCATAATCGGGTGTTGGGCAAAAAGAAGCAACACAAAAAAGTTGATTGCGCTTTAATCAAAACTGTCCAGTGAAAGTTAACCCTGTCGGACAAATTGCCTTCAAAGTAGTTACCACTAAGCCAGATTTGCTTTAAAGCAAGAAACAACTAGGGTATTAAATTGATAAATAACCCCTTTAGTGGAATAGTGAGCAGCTAAATTATGTCAAGGAGCTTCAGCATCAGCAGTGACCAAAAGCTGCTTATTGCAACACTCATTAATAATAAAACAGATGACTAGAAGAAACCAAATTCCAATTTATTTAAAGTTCGTTGGCAGCTCACAATTAAAACAGATTTCTGCAAGTGCTGACTCGAGACAATACAACAAACTAACTGTGCATCAAGAAAATATGTAGCAAATTGTTTTTGTTGATCTCCAGAGCTTTAACAAAGAAGAGAAACGAGTAACGAAATATGAAATGTTGTATGTGTAATTTGCATGGTCTATGCAGTGAGCGATGCACACATACGCATACACACAAAACATTTCTTCCTTTACAGTAAGAGCAGCTGGGGGCTTGTAGTAGAGCCCATGCTGTGAGCAATGCACACATACGCATATATGCATACACATACGAATTGCTCTTTCTTTGTTGAGTGAAGCACAAAGAGAAGCAGTGGGAGAAGCTTTGAAAAAACAGCGGTGGATACGCTCTGTCCCTGTTGCACTCACAGAACTTACGCCGTTTTCTATTTGCATTTTGCTTCTTCCTGTTTCTTCGTTGGTGAACTCAACAACAAAAACTCTTTTGAGTTACGGTTTCCTTACTTCTTGCTGTTGTTGCGAATTTCTCTCCGTTGTTTCATTTACTAATTTTTTTGGGGTTATTAAAAATGTTCTCTTTAAAGTGTTATAATTTGTATTTTTGCAGGCGCCTTTCTGGTGCCCTACTGCATCATGTTGGTGGTGGGGGGAATACCGCTGTTCTACATGGAACTGGCGCTGGGACAGCACAATCGTAAGGGAGCTATTACCTGCTGGGGTCGTTTGGTGCCGCTCTTCAAGGGTAAGTGTGACAGCAGTAATACCCTGTAAAAAATTGCTAATAAGTATATGTTTTCAGGCATTGGATACGCTGTGGTGCTTATAGCTTTTTATGTGGACTTTTATTACAATGTGATCATTGCGTGGTCGCTGCGTTTCTTTTTTGCTTCTTTTACGAATGTGCTGCCCTGGACGTCGTGCAACAATCCCTGGAATACGCCCAATTGCAGGCCAGTAAGTGCAACATAGACACCCCAAAACATAATGGGTATGATTTAATGGGTATTACTTTGCAGTTCGAGGGTCAAAACTCACGTCCGGTTGTGGGGAATCTGAGTGATTTTTATGCATTTAGCAATCAGAGTTTGTTTCTGGCCAACGAATCATATGCGAATGTCTCATTCGCCAGCATTGCACCCGTTGTGCCTGTCGAGAGATTTCAATCAGCTGCCTCCGAGTACTTCAAGTGAGTGACTTATACACAATTATATGAAACATTTACTCTATATATACCCCTTACAGTCGTTACATACTCGAGCTGAACCAGAGTGAGGGTCTGCACGATCTGGGCAAAATTCGTTGGGATATGGCCCTTTGTCTGCTCATTGTCTATTTGATCTGCTACTTCTCGCTGTGGAAGGGTATTAGCACCTCGGGTAAAGTGGTTTGGTTTACGGCCTTATTTCCGTATGCAGTTCTACTGATTCTACTCATACGTGGCATTACCTTGCCGGGCTCTGCGATGGGCATTCAGTACTATCTGAGTCCCAATTTCGATGCCATCTTCAAGGCTGAGGTGTGGGTCGATGCGGCCACACAGGTGTTCTTTTCTCTGGGTCCTGGATTCGGTGTGCTTCTGGCCTATGCATCCTATAACAAATATCATAATAATGTCTACAAGTAAGTCCAAAGTTTTATTAATATATACAACAAAATTTTTTTTTGATTGGTTATTATCTAGAGAATTTATTCATCAGATTATATTATAATAAAATTTATTATATTATAAATTCTATTCTAAACTCTTTCAGAGCATGAAATAATTCATTTTGTAATCATTTCACAGCCTTATCTTGATTAGACAAATTATTACTTTAATAATACAGTTTTTGGTTAATTATTTCTTTTATGTGTCGAGCAATTGATACTTTAACATTAACATTAATTTCAGCTCAGAATCCTTTATTTGTTTCTCATATATTCCATACACTATGTTAATAACTATATGAATCTTTCAGAGATGCGCTGCTCACGAGTTTCATCAACTCTGCAACGAGTTTTGTAGCAGGATTTGTGATATTCTCTGTGCTGGGCTATATGGCACACACATCGGGAGTGCGGATCGAGGATGTGGCCACCGAGGGTCCTGGTCTAGTATTTGTTGTTTACCCAGCGGCCATTGCCACAATGCCCGGCAGTATTTTCTGGGCGCTCATCTTCTTTATGATGCTGCTCACGCTGGGACTGGACAGCTCGGTAAGTGATAAGTTGGATGTTGGCAAAAGTTAAGGAATTGTAATTGTAATTTTCCTATCAACAGTTTGGTGGCTCGGAGGCTATTATAACAGCGCTAAGTGACGAGTTCCCCAAAATCCGCAAGAATCGGGAACTTTTTGTGGCCGGTCTGTTCTCGCTGTACTTTGTGGTGGGTTTGGCCAGCTGTACACAGGGAGGATTCTACTTCTTCCATCTGCTAGATCGGTATGCCGCCGGGTACTCCATACTGGTGGCTGTGTTCTTTGAGGCCATTGCCGTGTCCTGGATCTATGGAACGAAGCGTTTCAGTGACGACATACGGGATATGATTGGCTTTCCACCTGGTCTGTATTGGCAGGTGTGTTGGCGCTTTGTGGCGCCCATTTTCCTGCTCTTCATTACGGTCTATGGTCTGCTTGGCTATGAGCCGTTGACCTATGCGGATTATGTGTATCCCGACTGGGCTAATGCCCTGGGCTGGTGCATAGCCGGCTCCTCGGTGATAATGATACCAGCGATTGCCATTTACAAGCTAATTGTTACACCTGGCAGTTTTAGGCAACGTCTGCACACACTGACGACCTCGTGGCGGGATCAACAGTTGGCGGTCAACGGGGTTACCACCGAGGTGACCGTTACCTTGGTTCGACTCGCCGATGCCGAGGCTACTGAGGCAGCCGATGTTTGAGTTCGGCCGATGGCACGTTTTCAGGTCTACTATGTGTAGATCTGTAGGGTTTACCAACAACTTCAACTTGAGTGAGGGTTTGACATACACCAGTTACCAGTTATTAGTTATCGTTTAAAGTTTACCGTTTATCGGTTATCAGTTTTAGCTTAGCTCTTGGCCATTTGGCTCTAGGAAACTAATGCAAATTTCGCATACAACGTACTTACTTAGGTTTCGATGCGAAAGAAAATGATGAAAGAGGGAGAGGAGTGTTGTAGCTCAAAACCATAAGTCTACAGTTTAAGACTAGCCAGTAGTTTCATAATGCCAAAAAGAAATACACTCCAAATACATACTAAATATTTATATATATCCAAACATACCTATAAGTATGATATAACATTATATAAAAGGATAAACGCTGTGTAGATAATACAGAAATATTTAAGCATAAATTGGACATAATCTATGGGCATATGCAACAGGGAATTTAAAAGCTAGCTCTCGAGATCCTTGACCAAAGATCGAAAGCAGTTTCTATATGTACATACTATATATATACATATAGATATATATACGATATGTAGCTTTATAATATAGTATCAGCTTTACTAACCAAAGTGTGTTATGTACATAAGGTGTGGTAATCCCAAACTAAATCGAGCTAATGTTATGATTAAAAACCCTGCCATAGTAGTAGTTACAATTTTGTCATTAAACTTTGTCAAAGTTTTTTTAACACAGCCATAAAAAGATTTTGACAGGTTTTAAAAGTATTAATTTATTAGAAATTCATTGAAATTGTTGCTTCATATTTGAAATTGTCTTCTAATTTTAAGTGTTATTGTTAAGTACTCGTCTTAAGCAAAGTTGACAGCCATCGGCTTTGCTTAAAAATGTTATGATTATAATCATTATTATTATTATTATCATGTTAGTTTTAAAAGTGATTTTCAATGCATTTTCACGCAGCCATGTGAAAATGCAATGTGATGAACAAATATCATAATTAAAATGTTTTAAATCATTTGTTTTAGGTTCAAATAAATCATTTGGATATTTTTTAGTTGGTATTACAAACAAAAATTGTCGTTTTATTACAAAATAAGAGAGAATGGTTTAAAGATATTTTATTAGACCCCGTACTCTAATAAAGAGTAGAGGGTCTATAAAATTGGTTAGAAGCGAAATGTGCTTAACAGGCAGAAGGAGACGTGGCCAACCCAATAAAGTATATATATTCTTGATTAACATTAACAGCCGAGTCGATATAGCAATGTCCGTCTGTCAGTCCGTCGTATGAACACCTGGATCTATTAAACTACAAGAGCTAGCGCCATGAAATTTGTGTTGAAAGTCCGTCTATATGTCAGGCAGGTTAAGTTTATTTCAAATTTTCACGCCACCGACTCCGCAAATTGTAAAAAACTGTTTTCATTACAAAGCAACTTCCCAACCATCAGAGCTATCGTGACACACTGTGCATGTATGGTACCATTATAACTATCCTCACAAACTCATACATTATTTGTATTGTACCATTATAACTATCCTCACCAAGTTTGGTACGGATTGAACGACTATAGCCTATAGCTCTCATACATAGGACAAATTAGTTAAAAATTGGTCATATGCATGACAAATTTTACACTAGAAAGAGTACGGGGTGTTTGACAGTCGGCTCGCTCGACAGTAGCCTTTCTTACTTGTTTAATTTTTTTAAAATAACTCAAGAAAAGTACTCAAAGATCTAAAAAAGTTAGCAAATTTTTGAATTTCTTACCTTGGTGTCGAAAACGATGTTGTAAAACCCCGTATTAAATCCACATTAGGATAGTTATAATATTGATCAAGATCTTATAGATTTATCCTATAGCTCTCATATGTAGGTCAAAACGGTCGAAAATTGGTTAAATATTAAAAGAAACTTTTTTATTTTCATATTTGGGGGCATTATTTTATTAATTGGTATTTGTTATCGATTTTCGCTTACGGTTATCGCACGATAACCATGCCATAACTATTGAAACGAATACATTCATTGTAGTTTATATATAATTGGATTATTATAAAATTGCAAAACAATTGTAAGTATAAAGTAAAGCAATGGATGGTGCGGTGTTTATATAACATAGGATAATACTTTATATGCTCTATGTGAGTGTACATCCTTAAAGCTTATCTGATGTATATCTGATGTATTTGATTCGTTCTTTTAATTTGCTTAAATCGAGAGCTCAATGGCATGATAAGATTTTATATATATGTATTCGAGCAATAACCATTTGTCTTTAATATATTTGATGCATCTTCTTGCTTTGGTATACACACTCAGTACTATATGTTAGATACTCTATATATAAATAGGTTTTATTTTAGTTATATGGTATGCACAGTTTAACTTTGGTATGGGTTAGATATATAGGCTTATAGCATACCCTTGCAGGAAGCATCGGATTTTTCTTTGTGGTAGATTAATTTGAAGTACCCTCTAATGGGTACACAAACTGCAAGGGTATCTAGTCGTCGGACACATACATTTATATATATAATTCTTGTGACTTGAGATCAGGAAATTGATCGGTATTATTATGTATTTATATTTGTGGTGCATTTTACGTATTTTGGTCTGTTTAGGTGCCTTGAATGAGTCTACAGTTTTCGCTATAATTTCTATACTTTCTGTGACTTTTAATAACTTTCGGAACAATTTAAAGTCCTGCTAAGAACTCTACATATATGAATGTTAGTTCTTGAACTAGAGACTGCAGAAAATCATTGAAATGTCAAAATATATTAATATATTTATACTTTGTGGTTTTGTTGTAGTATTTTATTGTAAATATGTATGTTTGCTATAATAACTATATAATTGTTAATTCTTCAGTTAGTACTGTTTATGCTGTTTTAGCTGCTGTTTGCTTGACTTTATTTCTATATATTCGCTGGTTTTGTAGTTGTAAATTTGCAGTCTACATAAATATTTGATAATTTGTTGCCTGTTTCTTATGCATGTATTTTGTGTATATTTGTATTAAATAAATTAGTAAGTTTAATGAATTTCGAAAGGAAAGTTATGTCAAGTAAGTTAAAATTATTTTTTGTTTTTATATAAATATTTTATAAACTGAATTTTATGAAATAAACAAAAATGTATCTTTGGCAAGCCAAAGTTTATACTTTAGTGTATTTTGTAGTGTATACGATTAGCTTCTGTTTGATTCTGTCACATTTAGCCTTTGTTCTGTTTCAAATACATATAATTGTGTGTATCTATGTATCTTGTATCTTTTAGCTATGTAAATGAGCTTGATAATTGATATTATTGATATGATTGCGTTGATGAGTTGCGTTGTCAGTTGCTGCTGGCATGGAAGTACCTGTAATTACTAGTACTATTACATATGCTGGCACTAATCATTTGATATATGTATACATATATATTTTATGTTATTAAGCATTTATGGATGTCTTAGTACATTTTGTGCTGAATTACATACTGATTTAATAAGTGTAATAAATCAACCATTTGTTCCATTGAGAATGTCTCGGGAGTATATGCAACAAATTGTTGTGTGTGTTGTGTGTGTGTGTGTGTGTGTGTGAAAGACACATTTGAATTGACGCATGACAAATTTGTGGGTCATGTTTTTGGTGTATTTACAATGGAATCACTTAAATTATGCTCAGCTAGCCATTTTGAGTAGTTTGTGTGTGTTTTTGGGTATATAAAATCCAATAAAATATGAATGCAAAATGCAAATATGAATTTCGGTGGTTGCTTTTTGAGTATATTCAATGATATAAATTTCATTTAAAATGTATCGAGATTATCTTAAATGAAAATGTAAAATGTAATTTGAACTTTGTTTAATTGCGCTTCAATGATTTATAAAATAAAAAAACTAACCGAATAAATGAATAATTTAAATGCCTTAATAAGTTTTGAATGAAATCTAAAAAGCGCCTGGCTTGCAGAATAAATATCTAGTTATAATAATATTAGCATTTTGTATTAGCAGTTTCATTTTCATTAAAATTGAAAATTATATTTTCACTATAATGCACATGGTTTTCAATCATTTATAATGTTTTTAGTTGACCAAAAATTATTCGTTTTAGTTTCGTTTTATCTTTTAGGTGATTAGTAATTGCGCAAAGCCCAAAATTTGATATTAAATACAAATATTACTATAATTGTTTTCTAATTGTTAATTGTTCAATTTACATAAGATATATACTCAATTGTTGACAACTTTAAGAACTAAGTATTTGTTTTATAGGATAGAAGCCTAGAGCACGCTTAAATTTATCGTGTTGCACCAAGAGATTTCACTTTAAATATATATGTATTGTAAGATAGTTTAAATATGTTAATATCGATAATGTATGTTAAGAAACTGCCGATATATTGTTAAGCGAATAATGTTAACTATCGATTAAGTATCGTCTAGGATAAATATCGATGATGTACCAGCTGACATTAGGATCAGCCTGGCTTGATTCCGTCTCCTTTTCCGGTGATGCTTCGAGAACACAGACGTGTCTGCTCGATAGCTAAGATAATCTAAATAAATAAGTAAAGTGAAGACTAATCGGTTGTATTTTATAGCATTTTACAACTCAGAAGTGGGATATGAACTCGAGGAGAGTTATATTTCAACGCCCTACGCACAACCTGAAGGAAATCCAGAAGTTTGCTCATGATCCCTGGAGATGGCACCATGAGCAAGAGGAGACGGTTGAGACTTTGTGCGATAGTGATGTCGAGATGCCGCTGTCAGACATACTGACCAAAATGGAGAAACTATACGCAAAGGCCATTAAGGCAGCTAACCCGATGGCCACCGCGTCCGAGCTTGTGATGTCTACAACAACCACATCTGCTGCTAAATCTGCTGTCACGCCTGCCGACTCGCACGTGGTCCAACCCAGAGCTATGGTCATGGCTCCGTCGCCTTCTATATCTGCTGTCCAGCACGAAGATATTCTGAATGCCTCGCCGCCTGTCTTGACTCCTTTGATGCCGGCTGCCCAATCCGAAGCTAAGTGTGCTAACCTGCCAGTACCCGTTCAGCTGTCTGTTATGTTAGCTGGTGCTGCACCAACTACCATTCCGATTTGTGTCCCGCCGCCTAATGTCCATCTGGCCGTTGCTGCGCCCGCTGCTGTTCCTGTTGCTGCGCCCGCTGCTGTTCCTGTTGCGGCGCCCGTTGCTGTTCCTGTTGCTGCGCCCGCTGCTGTTCCTGTTGCTGCTCCTGTTGACGTACCCGCCACTAGGCGCGCTGCCGCTTTATCTGTGTCTATCGCTGCGTCTGCTGAGAGGTCTGCTGCAACTACGCCCCCCGTCGTGTCTGCTGATGCTGCTACTACGCCTGCTGCTGTACAATCGTACGTTGTGCCTGCCACCATCCCTACTGCTGTGCCGACTGCCGTCTACGCTGCTCCATCTGCTACTGCCCGGATTGCTGCTACCGCCACTGAAGTTTCTGCCGCCCTCGACGTCACCACCGCGGGAACTGACGCTCCCGGCACCATCTATACAGTTGGTCAAAGACCGTATTTTACGGGTGAGTACCATGCTTCATGCTTGGCATCCGAGCACCGTGCAGCGTCCATTGGCGATCCACTAACCCATTCAGGCGTGTCCACGCCCGGAATGTCAGGAGTGGCCACGTTCGGGTCAGAGCTAGCCCGACAGATGGAAGAGTTCAGGAGGGAGGAGCTCCTCATACTCCGGTGGGAAGTGGCGGAGCTGCAGAATTTGCTTAAGGATAGGTCCAGCCAGACGTTCCAACCGGCCCAGCCAGTCCAGCTGGCCCAGTCAATCCAGCCGTCCCAGCCCGTCCAGTCGTTCCAGCCGGCCCAACCAGACCAGCCCGTCCAGTCGTTCCAGCCGTACCAGCCGGCCCAGCCAGTCCAGCTGGCCCAGTCAATCCAGCCGTTCCAGCCCGTCCAGTCGTTCCAGCCGGCCCAACCAGTTCAGTCGTTCCAGCAGTGCCAGCCGTTCCAACCCGTCCAACCTGATGTCCACCCGGCCGTTGCCAATGATGTCTTTGTGCTGACTGGTGTCTCAACTAGTGTCGCCGCAGTGA
This sequence comes from Drosophila acutilabella, assembly GCA_035046005.1. NCBI lineage: Eukaryota > Metazoa > Arthropoda > Insecta > Diptera > Drosophilidae > Drosophila > Drosophila acutilabella. The sequence goes on along the minus strand of JAWNOK010000024.1, from coordinate 2,888,866 downwards.
CGACTTGTGTCCACCCAAACGATGCCAAAGATGCCCCTCTGCTGACTTGTGTCGCAGTAACCGCATCCGACGCCGCAGGGTCGACTACTGTTGCGGCTTGTGGCCGCACGCCTGATGTTCACCTGGCCGCTGTCCCTGATGCTACTCTGCTGCAGTGTGCCTCAGATGCTGTCTCAGAAGCCGTTTCGCTGACTACCGTTTCGGCTTGTTTCCGTATGCCGGATGTCCCCGCAACCGTTGCCCCTACGCTAACTGTATTTTCAGCTGCTGCCTCAGCCGCCGCTGTGCCGACTACCTTTGCGGATTGTGTCCGCCCGCCTGAAGACTCTACCGCCGGTTCGTCGACTGCCGTGCCAATTTGTGTCAGCCGGCCTGATGCCCACCCAACCGATGATCCTGCTGCCACTCTGCCGACTTGCGCCTCAGATGCAGCCTCCGCCGCCGGTGCTCCGACTAGTGTTTCGGTTTGTGTCCGCCCGCCTGATGCCTCAGTGCCGACGAGTGCCCTACCGGCAGCTACTTCCTCAGCTGTTCGATTGCATGCCGCCCCAGTAGTCCAGATGACCACTGCTGAAGTGACTCGATGGACCGCCCCGACCATGAAAACGACGTCTACTACTACTACCGTCTCAGTGTTTCCACCGCCGTCTCAGTGTTCCCGCCGCCATCCAACGTGTTCCTCCGCTTGCCATCTGCTGTTGCGCTCCCGAAGTCACCGCGCCCACCGATGTCACTCCTAAATAGAATCGAGGCCGATTCTTTGTCAGGACGGCCGAGTTGTAAGATAGTTTAAATATGTTAATATCGATAATGTATGTTAAGAAACTGCCGATATATTGTTAAGCGAATAATGTTAACTATCGATTAAGTATCGTCTAGGATAAATATCGATGATGTACCAGCTGACATTAGGATCAGCCTGGCTTGATTCCGTCTCCTTTTCCGGTGATGCTTCGAGAACACAGACGTGTCTGCTCGATAGCTAAGATAATCTAAATAAATAAGTAAAGTGAAGACTAATCGGTTGTATTTTATAGCATTTTACAGTATCTTTAAATATAGTTTATATGTATATTTATCAAACAATCGTTCTACGTTTATACGTTTCATTGATATCAAATTTTAACCCAAAATTTCAACTAATTTTTAGTACAATTCGCATAATAAATTTGTATCTATTTGTATCTGGCTTATCTTAAGTATCGAAATCATTTGTATTTTTGAAATACAAACATTTTAGTTACGTACTTAAAACTATATAATTTTTGATTTTCAATATATCGATAGCCTGTTATCGATAGCTAGTGATAAGTAAAGCTTAGGTCTGTTGAATCGAACTCAAGAACGCCGGATCCACCGAAGCAACTTTGGCGGTAAGAAAAGCGTGCATACAAAACAGCAAACTTTGCAGGACCTGACACTCTAGTTCCTAAAGTGATAAATTGTTAAATAGAAATAGATTGAAATGTTAAGCATAAAAATACTTTGAAAGCAATTATAATTCGATCAACTTTTGGTTTTCATGGCACTTGCCTTTGTCTCAATTGCCCGCGTCTCGTTGTCCTGGAAATGTAACTTCAACTTTGATTTGCCATCGTCACTGGAGCCGCGCAGCTGAGAGAATTTATACTGCCAGACCACTGTGGAGTCCGCTCCCTCTGTCAGTGAGAACCCCGCCTGCCAATCAAGTGTCAAGCCGCCACTTTTGCCATGATGCGAAACGGCAAAGGTCTTGCGCTATTTATATAGATATCGTACATACAGATTGAAAGATATAGATATATTCATGTAAATATCATAGATATATATGTATACATTTGATAGACACTTATTATGAGCTGTATTTATTTATAGCGTGCAGACTAAAGTTGATTGAAATTGACTTTTAATGCATTACGTATACGCCCCATCACTCGCGTGGCAACAAAGGGCATGCTGTAATGACCAAATAAGCAAATAGAAAAAAAAACAGCTAATACAAAGGTTCAATAGTCTCTTGCTGCACACGAAATTTGTATCGATTCTTTGACCAGGCCAAAACAGCAGTTTTTTTTGGCTGTTGCGTCGCTTATGTCGGTCATTGGCTTTGCACAGCCAGCAAAAACTAGAAACAACTGTGTGTTGGTGTGTGTTTGGGTGTGTTTGGTGAGGGACACTTGCAGCGCAACCCTCGTGTGTCCCCTTTGCACTCAAAAAACTTGGTCTGGCCACTTTTAAAAGCATATTCCGAGCACTGAGCACGATTAATCTCTGTTATTTGTAATTGAAATTTATAGTTTAATCAAAGCTGCTAACTGCGCTACTAAAATATTTGCAAGGCCAGTCAAATGTTAGCCACTGTTTGAACTGTAATCGCTGCTTTTGTGTGTATCGATTTACGCTTGAGGTCGGTCAGCAGCCATGACCTTTGGGCCTGAAGGCAGATTTCGGCTATGTGCTTGTAAATTAATGAGCAATTTGCAATCACGATTACCAGAGTTTGCATTTGCGAACCCGTCTGGCCGTTGGCTAATTACAAACAAACATGCGAATTTATAAACAGGTAAAAGGCAGAGTTAAATAAGCCAAGTAACGGGGTCAGCTACTTAGTGTGTGTGTGTGTGAGCTTGTACTTACGCCCAATTTGATAACACTGGTCACAATTGCCGCATTCCAACTGTTTTCGATACGCAACAGCTCTTGCCGGGTTTCCACACTCAAGTAACGTGGCTCATGTCCAGAACTTTGCAGCAAAAAGCAATGCTGTCGACTGTCCACAGTCTCCGATTCCTTCACAATGCGAAACATTGTTTGATATACTTTATAAACCACCAGAGCCTTGGTAATACCAGCTACATTAAGCTGTAATGAAATGAGCATAACACACTTTTATTGAATCTCTTGTCAGCTACAAAAAATGGCACTCGACTTGAGTCTGATAATTCTATTTTTAAGTGCACACCGAGTGTGCTGATCTGTGTGCAATTGCGCCACTTTGGTGAGTGAAACAGTGTTGGCAGCACTTACTGGCCAGAAACAGCTAGTTGGTAGTAAAAAGCGACATGCGAAAAGTTAAATTTTTAACTTAAAATATTATAAATTAAGCAAATTGATATTTATAAAGAAAATGGGTTGTAAATTGGCAAAGTATTAAAACTTAAAAGTGTTTTAAAAATATGTAAAAGGTAAATTAAAACGAAAATATTATTTAAAACGGTTATAAATTATAATTATTAATAAATGTAAACAATAAGCAACTTTTTTTTGACAATAAAAAATCGACTTAGTGGGCAACATTAAATAGTCATTTATTAAATAATTATTAACAAATTGAAAATTTTAAAAAATTTTCTTAATGGAAAATTTAAAAAAAATCACTTAAAATTTTAAAAATTAATAATGCTAAAGAATTTAAACTGTTAATAGAAATTGTGTTGAATCAATACTATGAAAAATTTTAAATAAAATAAAGAAATTAAAACTTTTAAGCCGAATATAAAAATACAGTAAAAAAATTAATACTACCTTTGAAAGCTTCTAAATGACAAAGTTGTAATGAAAGTTGTACAGTTTTTTTAAATTTGTCATAGGATGCAATTTAAAATATTAAAAAATTTATTTATATTTTTTTTAATAAATGTAAAGCTCAAAGCATTAACAAATTAATATTCCGTATAAAAATATCGACACAAATCTAAAATTTCAAAGGGATTAATCTTTAAAAACGTGGCTAGAACTGGCTATAAACTTGCTAAAATAGCAACACTGGAGTAAAAGGCAAATAGCGATATAGAGATACAAATACGAAGCGAGGCAAGTGGGGAACAACTATGCGGAATCATTCCGTAAGCCGAGGGCTAAAATTTCATGCAGGTTGCATTTAAGCAACCAAAGGCTGCTCATTAGAGCAAAAGTACAATTTTTCGTGCACATGTCAGTAAAGCAGCAATCCATGTTTGTGTGTTGGGTGGGTGTGTGTGTGTGTGAATTGGTTGTGTGTAGTATGCAAAAGGGTTGTATCTTGACACATAAAATTAGCACAGCATGGAGCTGAGCAGAGTTTGCTTTGAACAAGTTTAGGCAAATGAACACAGGGAGCGAAATGACAAAGCTGACTGCAAAATGCTTCCATATCCAATTAGATTCATAATAAAGCTGACTACTTAAGTTAAAGCTACAATAACACTTTAAAGCTCAAAGGATTATGCTATGAGTTCAAAGGATTATTGCACAGCAAAAAACAAGGGAGGACGGGAAGAATCTGTTCTAGCTAGTGTCGGAAGTATTATCAGGATTAGAAATTAAAGCTTGTACTTAAATCAAATATTTCAGATATATTTTTCTACAAAAACTGACATATCATCTCTGTTTATTTAGTTTAGAAAATTTATTCTAAATTCTTTAAAAATCAAGTATTTTATCATTATTTTTTTAGTGTAGTTTTAAAACTCTTTAAATTGAATAAGTTTTATTTGTGTTATTTACTTACTGGTGGTGTCTCGAACAGCATGACTTCAGTGCCTTTGAGCAGCAGAAATCTTGGCTTATAGCTCTGCCAGGATATATTATTATTGATAACTCCCTCGTTGACCCAACCCATGTACTCAATGCGTTCGCCAACCGCAAAATTTCGATTATAAAGTTTCATCTAAAGAGTTTTGAAGAGAGAATTTAACTCACAAATATTTAAACGTATATAACTAAAAATACCTGCAGATGTGTTAAGCCCACAACATTGTCCGTGATTAGTTTTAGCCACTGACTAAGTATAGCCAGCTCATCACAGTGTATGACGCCGGTGGTGACACCGTTTAGGCCACGCACCTCAAAAGCATTTGGACGTAGTTTGTCCGTACCGTAGATATAGCGTGTGACATAGGCCATCATTAGGGGCACTACAAAGAGGTTAAAGTTAGCCGAAAGGTTTTAAGTGGCTTAAAGCTTGATAGTACCTGCCACCACATCAGTCCAGCGTTTCTCAGGCTCCGAGCAAATTGACATTGGGCGACTGCAACTGCGACTAATGGTGCCGCTATTTACGGATGACTTGTAGCCCTCGTCGGCCTTCAACTCGGCACAGGTGACATCGTTGTCCGAATCCGGTGTGTCCTTTGTCACTGCAATCACATGATTGATTTCAATTGTACAAAAACTGTTGTGTGTGTGTGTCAATCACAACTCACATTGCTTCTGCAGGAAGGGCGTGGCGGCACGATAGTGCTTAACAGTGAGCACAACAATATCGCCGGCATTTCGCAATATATTGACAGCATCGTCGTGGGGACAGGCGGTAATATATTCACCGTTCACCTTTATGATGGCATCGCCTACAAAAAGCTGTCCGGTGATATCCGCTGCCTGATCCTTGTAAATGCGCGATATTAATATGGGCAATTTATGTTCGGCACCACCCTTTATGCTCAGGCCAAGGCCACCCTGTTTTTGTCTCGTTATTTGCACCATACGTTCCTGTGTTTCAAGTATTTTGTAAGTTTACACATTCATTCAGTTAGCAGTAGGGGGATTCCTACTTAATGAACAACAACAACAAGAACAACAATGAGTTTATTAAGAGCATACCTTGGATTCCATCGGCGGTCCATTGTGCTGTGAGCTTGTTGGCGTAACAATTTCCAACTTTTGCAAGGTCAGCAATTCCATTGTTAAATTAAGTCTGAGTGGTTCTGGCCTGCTTTTGCCATCGCTAACATGTACCATGCCAGACCTCACCTGTTGCACCAAAAAGTTCTTTTTAAGCCCAAAAGCAAATCTTGTTAAATATACACGCTTTTTCTCACCTTTAAGTTTTGATCGAGTTTTTCCTCAATCGGCGTCGCCATGGTGTCTGAGAGCTTCATATTTTCTGAAAATGAAAAGGAAATTGGTTTAGCATAGCAACAAATAAAGGCAAAAATTTAAAAGCTATTAGTAAAAAATTAGTACAACATTTACAAGAACAACTTTAACATTTGTTTCTGTAATTATTGCGATTGGTGCTAAAAGAAGACAAAATAAAATATTTTTCTTTGTCATTTTAATTTATTGCCTATGACCTTTAGTTTTGTTGTCTTGCGAGTCAGCTGAATAAGCTTAGTGTTGTTGTTGTTGTTGAGTTCGGCGCTGACGAAACAGGAAGAAGCAAAAGGCAGAAAGATAACGGGAGCGGGACCATGGGCTTAGTGGGATCATTTGTGCCCAACGCTGCATTAGAGTTATACTTTACTCACTTTATTATTAAAACTCCCAGCACAACAAAAAACAATTCCACAGCAATCATTTCTATATTTGTTATAAGTATATATGTATGTAGAGTATTTGGTATGGAATTTTTTTTTTTTGGTAATTACTTTTGTCAACTATCAATACATTTAATTAAAAAACTGATATGCTCCATTGTACACAATTTTAATTATTGATATGAAAAAATTCTGCAAGGAAACACTTAAATAAATTGGCATAGAAAACAGGAGTCTATGCTTAAATGTAAAAATAGCATAAATTAAAAATTAAAATCATTGCATTTTTCATTAGAAGGGTTAGAAGGCTAAAAATAATATATGACCGGAACTGCGACCTTAAAAAAAAGGCCGGCGAAAGGCACAAAACTAGCAAGCAACAAATGTTCACTTCAGCCAGGCACAGACATAACTGAAGGCCAAGCTTTCTTGCTTGCCCCTTTTATATTGTGATTAGAGTAATTTTTGTCGCTCTCAGCAGTTAATTTTCTATTTTCGGCGGCTTTGGTATTGCTCTTTGCTGCTTACAGGTATGTATGTGTGTCTTAGTACGGGTATAAGATCTTTACAGCTAGCCAATAGCCGTCAAGTGCTCTCACTCAGACTAATTAACGTGCACTCAGAGTAAGTTCTGCCGCTCACTTCTTTTAACTCACTCTTATTTCGGTTGCTTTCCTTTGAGTATGTATGTGTGCAGATGTTTTGTGATCTGTAAAGCTCTCTTAACAAGCAGAGCTTGCAGTTTAATAACACGCAAGTAAGAAAAGCTACAGTTAAGAGTGCCGACTGTAAAAAATTGCGTTCTCAGTCCTGTGCGCATTTTTCCATACATAGTTTTGGATGAGGTGACCATAGTCTATTACAATTTTCGGGGTCAACGACGGGCGTGGCAAGAATTTGAATAAGCTTGATTTGACTGACATAAGGACCGACTTTAATTCCATATTTGGTGGCCCTAGCTCTTGTAGTTCAAAAGATCCAGGTGCTCATACGGACAAGCAGACAAACAGACGGACAGTGCTATTTTTTGATACTGATCAAGAATACATATGTATGTACTTTTGTAGGGTCGGAAATGCCTTCTCTTACATGTTATGCACATTTTGCTTCTGACAAACGTAATAGACCCCTTTACTGTGCTTTAGAGTACGATGTCTAAAAATATACAAAATTCGACTGAATATTAAAAATAATTAAATAGGTATTTTTATTTCAGGGCCATGCTAAGTGCTTAATAAGTTGTGCCTCTCTTACAACATAGTTTCAAGCGAATACGACGAATACTAAACCCACGCACTGTGAATGTGAGCTGGAAAATCACTAGCTGATTGCTTGTAAGTCGGGTAAGCCTCTTTCAGCGTAAGTCTCTTGATTTGATTTTTATATATTGCAAAGACACTTGAAGTAAGTACTTTATTATATTGCCATTAGTTGCAAATTGAGTTAGTGCACGGAGTGTAGTGAGTAGTATATTTATAGAGTACTCATATGTACTTATTATGGCACAGAAATGCAGTCATAAATAAATCAGTTAATTGGTATGGCTACAAGGACACACAATCCTGGCCACCTTCAAAATGCCATTTGTTTATTATTACCTGGTGAGGTGAGTCAAAGCTTGTGGCAGGTGTTCAGGTTGGAATGCAAGGATGTGGCAATTATTATTGCCATAGTAACGGGACAGCTATAACATTGCGGTTACCACAATCAACCTATTGACTTTTCAAGACAATTGCGTTGATTTTGCACCAATTTATGAGGAAATGTTTATTGGAATAAGTTTCAATAGAAAAACATCTTTGTTCTTGTCTAGACAAGATCTGTATCATTAAAATAATTTTGTTTTATTTTTAGAAAGACTGACAATTAATTGATTACTTTGTTGTGGGAAAGCATTCACCTATTCAGAGTGCTCTGATCGAAAATGTGTGTTATAATTATATTTAGAAGACTATCGACAGACAGACGGACGGACAGACAGACAAACGCTTGCATATGTTTTCAATTAAAACGAAAATAAATATGCAACCGGAAAATGTTATAATACAAATGACTGAAAACACATTTGAAGTGCTCTGTTGATGCCCAAAGTGTGGTTGCAGCTGCCAAAGTAATGAATAATACAAGAACAACACAAGTGCCGACATACTAACATAAATACATATATGCACATAGGTACATATGTCTGTGGGAGTGTCTGTGTGTTTGTTTGAGGTGTTGATATGGGGATGAGTCCGAGTGCCATATGGGCACGGCACTTTCACTACCATTTCACCCTCTCTCCCCTTCCTCTTATTTCACCCCATTCAATGGAAATCTCCTCAATTTCTTTGAGTGCCTAAGTTTAATATTATTTCTGTTGAAAAACAGGTGTTATGGCCATAGGAAATAAAGATTATACGTTTTAATTTTAACGAATAAACAAACGAATCAGAAAAAATTGGTTACCAGGAAACTAATACACGCTAAGTGATATGTCTGTTAGCTGATTTCACAAACAATTGGCTTAAAATTCTTGAATTTTTATTTCAGTTAGCGTGAAAAAAGGGGCAAATTGTTGTCGTATCTTTGTCAATGACTTTGACAGATCTGTTCGCCGCCACAGGTAGAAAAGTGATGAGGGCGATGTCAACCCGAAACGCATAAATATTTCATTATACGCTCATTCGTTGGTCCGTAAAAGTTGGCTGTAAGCAGCAAGTACCATCGAACAGATACAATTTATGCACTTACCACAGACACACACGTGCGTGCACCCCTCGAGCTGTTGACCTGGGCTACGGCAACGGCTACCTTTGATTATGGCTATATTACGTGGAAGTGGATGTGGATGTGGCTACGGACGTGAACTCTGCCTGCTTCTTCTCCTTTGTTGTTTTTGTTGTTGCTGGTGTGCGTGTCTCGAAGCTCGTTACGTTGGCCAGCAGGAAATATGGTTTGGGGCTGGTACGGGTGGCTAACTCTCTTGCTCAAACCAAACAAGCCAACATGTTCGCTGAAAGTTGAGCTGCTCTCACTCTCCCTCTCTGTTGCTCTCTTTAGCTCCTTTGGAGCGACGTTGACAATCAGCTGTGCTGCTGGTTAAAAGAGCAGCAAGCAAAAGGAAACTTTTTTGGGGCTGCTGCTCGGCCAAAGTATTACATATATACATATATATCTACGTATATCTGTATTTGTACATATATAGTATATGTATGCCGATTTAATTGTCGCACTTTATATTATAAACTGCACAACTTGAGCGTTTCACGTTACACGTTTAACTGCTTTATGCAAATTGTTTAACTGTTTTTATAGCTTTTATTGCTTGTGTCGCATGTCAAAATGCAAAATGCATTCACGGATTTGAGAAATTTGATTTGGCTGTTTTTGTTATCGCACTTGGAATTGGGTCACATTATTGCATGTTATTGTTGAGCTCTGTGAATTCATTAGTGAATTAAACGATTATTATGAGATTTGCTAAGTGCATTACTGCCAACGTTTGACCAGCAATAACTCGAATAAGTATGCTAACATTTTTTATGGTTTGTCACTGTTTTCCTTTCAATTCTCCTTTCTCTCTCACGCTCTCTTTATTTCACTTCACATACACTTTGTGAATTTTATTCGATTCATCCGCTTTCGCTTGGGGCACAACGTTTTGAAAGGCTGTTCGCGAACGCACTGAAATTCAATTCAATATGAAGTCAAATGCGTGCCAAGAGAGCAATTTGAGCACAAACTCTCACTCACACAGGCTCGCACACTTTCGTTCATGTATATACACAAGCACTCACACACGCACACCGAGTAATTTACACAAACACATGTTTGGGGCATGCACATGACAGCTTTGCAGCCTTGCAGAGCACATGCTGCTGACTGCTGGCGTTGCCACTCTGTTAGGAGATTTAATTTTGAGCTTGGCGGTTTTTCTTATTCGACCGTTTGTGGTTTAAATTGTTTCTATTTTTAAGATATTTAAATGTAAATAATTCAATTGAAATATAATAATATGTTTATAAGGTAATTTACATAAGAATTGTGTTCTTTTATTTATGTTCTCGATAAAATTCCCCTGAGCTTTTACATGAAAAACATCCCTGCTTAAAGTTTACGCAGAGCTGTGCAACTGGGAATAAATAAGAGCTTTTATAAATATGGAATTATGCGTAATTAAAGTGTAACTTAGCAACCACAGCAGTGTTGCCCAAAGTTTTTAAGCCAAAGTATTTAAAACAATACAATAAATTTTAGAGTTAAACTGAAAAAATAGCTGGAAAAGATACAAAATATTAAAGAATTCGGAACTAATTTAAATACGTATTTATTTAAGCACTCTAAAAGGAGTCATATTGTAGTAAATTATATTACGCATTTCAATTAATATAAAAATGAAGGACTCAAATTACTTGGCATAGCATTAAATATAAAGTAAACGCAGAATCAATTTAAAAAGACTTGGAAAACGTTTAAATATGAAAATATCAAAATGATATTCAAAATAACAACAATATTTATTACTCAAAAAAGTATTCAAGCTTCTAAGTTAACTTAGCAAAAACTTGCTAAAATGACGGCACTGAACCCAAGAGAACTCTCGTTAAAGCTTTTATAATACGGTAATCACCATCCTTATATTTCCGAAAAGCTTTCGTTGTAACCACACTAGAGCTTTAAGACTTATAAAAGCTCACGGCGTTAGTTTCTCTTAGTTACATACAGAGGGCGCCTTCGATTGTCTGCAATGCCCAAAGAGTTCTCTTAGTAGCAGACTAATGGGTAAATTAGGAATTGATCTATGAAGTTAATCAATTCTCTTAGCTGTGATTAAAGCATTAAATTAGGGCTGATCTAATGAAAGTTCTATCTGTTAATGTAATTAAACATGTGCAAAGTTTAATGAATTTTCGTTAAATGTTAATTAGAAAGGTGGACTTACCTGCGTTAGCTCATTAAAACTTTGCGATTTCGACTCATTGCCCTCCGCCCAGTATAATAATACACCTGAGCAGCTTGTGCTAGGTATTGTTTTTTTTTTTTTTTTGGGGCCCAGACCGGTACCAGGCTGATTTTGTTGTGCACAACGCGGGCCACTTTTGGGCTCAGTGATAAGCCAAGAATAAATAGCATTTGCAAACAATGGCTGGCAAAGTTAATTAATGAGTTGGCAGAGAGACTTGCAAAAGTTTCAAAGATTTGCTATACTACAAACAAATACAGACTAAGACACACATACACACACACTTACACCTATTTACCTACAGTCTCGGCTCTGATTCTCAGCTGACTTAAGTGAAAAATCACACATGATGTGCAAATTATTTCCCCAAACAGGAAAAACTTTTTAATAAACATTTTATTGATGGCAATTGACAATTATGCAAATCGCTCAGCATAATAACGCGGCATATGATGAAAACTTGAAAATAGAAATACTTGTGCTATCAATGCTAGTAGAATTTTCTGTCCTTCCGTCCACCCACCAAACGTGCTGATGAAGTGACAACAAAAACAAGTCAACAAAGTTGCAAACATGGCCCCAAAAAATGGCCAAGGGGCTGCAATGGGCGGAGAAGTTCACAACGTCGACAACAAAAAAGGTGACACCGAACTTAATAAACTCAGTTGGGGATGGAGAAGTACAGGAAGTGGCAGTAACTACAAAGGGTGAGGCATAGAAAGTTGGAAGCTGGAACACCGCCAGGTGCATGGATCATTTCTAGCAAGGACTTCGACAACGACTACGACTCGGGCTCGTGCTCCGGCTCTTTGTGTTTGCGCCTTTGTCTTGACAGCGAAAGCAATCGGTTTGGGTTTTAAGGTTTTAGGTTTAAGGCGTCGGCATTATTGACAAAAGTTTTGCGTGTGTTTTTCCAAAGGGGGTGGCGGAAGAACTGGAAATTTTGGGGTGTAGACTCGGTGGAGATTGCCAGGCATTTTTGTTAGCTGATTGAAATTAGTTGAAGCATAAAAAAGTTTGTTTGCTAACAATTTTATACAAAAATATTTCGTTGCAAAGTAAAATTATGACTGCTTTGCATATTTTTCGGTTACCAATGTAAAACTTTAGCCTTTCAACTTATTGGCAAATGTTGGAATTTATGGGCCTCAGCCAATGTTGGTTTTGGTTTTATACATATATATATTTTGCAACAGCAATGAGCTGCGGTTTAACAAGCCAAACGTCTCTACACAGTTTTTCCTCCTTTGTTTTTCCCCCCACTCATACATTGAACATACATATCTATATAGCTATCCCTATCTCTGTCTCTGTCCCTATCTCTATTTCCCTTTCCTGGCGGATGGAGGTCTTCTAATGGCATTAGCAGCCTGTCTGTTGACTTTGCTCAAACTGTTATTGACTTTGCCAAATGCGTTGCCCTTAAAGCCAAAATGTTGCACACTTCTTTATGCTTTTTTTTTGGCTCTATGTTTGGTCTGTGTTAGATTTAGCTTCACTCCGTGTGTCAATCTTTTTGTAAGGTAACATTCGGTGGCGTCTAAACAAAATTACGTATACGCCACATATAAACAAGCTGAAAGCAAGGCGTCGTTGGGCAAATTGTAAGTGAATAATTATGTTATATTCTGTGGCTTAATGAACTTAAGAGCGCTATCTTCCTCTTCTTCATTTCTCTCTTGCTTTCAGCTGTATTTTGTTGTGTGTCTTACGCCACAACAACCAACAGCCCAGCAGGAAGCGCTAGCATGAAAATAGCACTACTTTTTCACTGCAGAAATTTAAATGAATGAAATAAGTTAGGGATTTATTAAATGACTAAATAAAACCAAGACAAATCAAATCAATTGTATGAGCTTTATAATTACTTAAACTATTTCCCACTGGGTTTTTAGCCACATAAAGCGAACACTGAAAGCCCCACGGCATTTTGGCATTTTCTTAAATTTCAGCGCACGAGTTGTTACACGATTGTGCTTGCAGCAACATGTTAAGAATGTAATTACACTTGATTAAGTTTTCTTAACTTCGTATGCAGTTCAATCGCATTAAATAGTGATCGGTTTATAGTTTTAGCCTTACTGATTTTTTAACCACCTATTTTTGTTGCTAACTGTTCGTTTTATTATTTGCCACTAAATGATTTAAGCGACATTTTCGTGTCATTTTGTTATATATTTTTTTTTGGACTGGCCAAAACAAGTTAGACCACAAAAACCAAATGAATGCACATATTTTGATTGTTCAACCGCAATGCTGAACTCGGCACGTCCTGTGTTATCAAAATATTTGACTTGCTGCGGGGAGGGAACTAAACGACTACACACACACACACACACACACATAGACATATACATATGCAAATGCAAGTGCAACATTCATTGGCCACTGCCAATACCTAAAAATTTATAATGAGCGCGGCTTTGGGGCTGTAGGGACGGTGAGAGGAGGTGGGTGGTATGGTGAGGGTAGGGAGTGTGCTGTTGACCAGACGATATAAATCACGTACACACACACGCGGGAGCTGTGTGTTTGCATTCAAAAGCCACAGAATTGCTGTTTAATATACCCATTGTTAAATGGGCAGAGGGTATGTTAAGCTAAATAGCTGTTGAAAATATTTGGAATTTTTTTTTAAGCATTTTAGAATTTGCTACTATGTTTTAAGCAGTCAAAAGTACATTTCGTACATTTATTTAGTATGACTTATTCAAAATATATTATATTAAAATAAATCAATCAAATTGTATTCTCAAAATAAATAGCAGGCTTCTCTTACTGTTGCCTTTTACAGCTTAAAGTGAAGAAAATATATTAATAATTTTATTACTATAATAGTAGATGAGGTCCATTAATCTTAAAACAAAGCAATGATTGTAGAAATTTGAATTACTTAGCACATAGTTTGCTAAATTCAATAAAAATAAATTAATTGTTGATACTTTCTTGTCAAAAATCTCAATCAAATTATAAAAATGATTTAAAATATTTTTCTTAAGAAAGAAAAGATTTATGCATATTAGCTCAATTTGTATTCAGTTTATTCAAATTTAAGTTTATAAATTCTGTGAGTAAAGAACAAAATAAATCAATTGTCATTAATTAAAGGGTATCTGTTAGCCGCAAACATTTCAAGCCCAATTTTATTTTGAAATTCCACATGTTTTTGTGTAAATTTCATGCGGCGTCTTTGCTAATTTCATATAATTTGCAAATTGAAAACGAATGCACCACACAGTGGGAACCAAAAATATATGCACAACTTAAAAAACGTTTATAATTAATATTTCTTCGGAAATCTGAGAAAATTTGCAGAGAAAAACTATTAAATCAAGTCAAAAGACGGCAGTTACGGCAAGTCTGAGCCAAAGGCACCGAAAATAACTGTAGCAAAGCACCGCAGCACAGAGCCACCGCACCACAGCACCACACATGCCATGCAGGCGACATTCATTTTTATTTTCCATATTTTCTGGGCGTTTATTTTGTTTTTTTTTTTGAGGGGGAATACACTGCACGGAAAATGCATTCAATTTGGCGTAGAGCACGATTCGGGCGAATGCATTGCAATCAAAATGCGGTTAGTTGCGTGTGGCATTGGCAACAACAAACTCAGCTGCATGCAACAACCGCGGTAACAATACTGACAACACAATGACAACAGCAACAACAACAACAACAACAGCAGTAACAAGGGGAACAACAACAGCAGGAAAATAAGAAAAAATGGCAATTGTCAACAATTTTAATTTTCATATACATGCCATGACAAAAACAACACACATTCGCGTTATGACAATGGCCGCAGTTATCCACATGGTACACTCACACACACACGCACACACACACGCACGCACACACACTCAAACACACAGTTATACACCCTGTTATGTACATATGAAAGTAGCAGCAAACAAATGGATTTCAGCATGTTTCTTGGTAATGGAAGTTTATGAGCTCCTGTTGGCCAACATCGCACAATAAGGCCATAACTGCAGCCTCTGATAACAGTCTGTCCATATGTCCATCGCTCTGTCTGTCTCTCTGTCCGTTGTTTCATGTCCGCTGCAGCTGACCGCATTTTGCAGCCAAGTTTGTGGCCAATTCTGTTTTTTTTTTTAATTTTGCTGATTGGCGATTGTTTCTTCTGTAATTCAACTGCATTAACAACCGGATGGGAACCAAACTGCCGAATTGTTGAATTGTTGACTAAAACTGCGGTTAATCAGAGTGATTAAGAAATAGTAAGGCTGGGTGACTTGGGCAGAAATTGTATAGAATTTAGGAGTAAGGGAAACAGTTATGAATTTAAACCAGTTTTGATAAAAGTTAGTTATTTAAATCAAAATAAAATGTGGAATTATTCTGTATATGGCTACTTTCTACACAAGATGAACATTTTTGGAAATAATTTAAAATTCATTTAAGTATAAAATAAAATAAATTTTATACAGCAAAATATACATTTTTAGTAACAATAACTGGTAAATAAAAAACGAAAGGAAAACCAGAATATTTTCTAAGTAAAATAAAAAAAATAAAAAGGACAAACTATTTAAATAATATAATGAAATACTAAATAAACCTAAAGGAAATTAAGAATTTCTATACACAATATTTCAAATCAAATTTTATAATAAAATGCTTAAAAATAATTAAAATTTCTTAAAAATTAAAGAATAGAAACTTAAAACCTGAAAAAACAATTTTGTTTTAAATAAATATATAATATAAATATTTAAAATAAAATAATATGTTTTTTACTATGTATTATTTCAAAGTAAAGCAGCTAAATTATTTACGCTGTTTGTGTAACAAAAGCCAAGAATCTTTAAAATTAAATCGAAATTTTAATATATTTTATTTAATATAAAACATCTGTGAACTTCTAATATTGGTACAACATAACTAAAAATTATTTTGATATGTGTTTAGTCAATTTAAAACAGATAATTAATATTTTATTGCATACAAATACAATTTTGGAGTTTCTAACGTTGCGCTTAAAGTAATCAAATAATTATTAGCTATATGAATATTTAATTAAAAACTGAAATGAATATTTTAATGAATTCATTTAAAATTTACAAAGAATCAATGATAAATGCCTGCATACTGATTGCAATTAAATGGATTCCAGCAAAAACTGAAGAGTTTTATAATATTTATAAATATGTTTAAATTGAATAAAATTTGTTGAATTTGGTCACACTGGCTGGTAGTTTAATCACATCCGCATCCGCAGAGCATCGCCATAATTGGATTTCGTTGGTTTTCTTTTTCGTTTTTCGCTTCTCATTTTGTTTTGTTTCGTTTTATTTCGTTTTGTATCGCTATTCGCTTTGCGCTTGTTTTTGTTGGCGCTTTGGTGGCGTTGGCGATGGCGAATGCGATTGCGACTGCGGTTTGTTAATTATGAATAATGAAAATTTGATGAGTACTCGTATATTTTTGCTGCAGCTCTTGTCGCGCTTGTTAGACCCAGTACTTAAATAATTAACAGGGACTAGTAGGTTTGTGACAAATGTGTGTGAAAGGCTGAAAGGAAAGAGGCTTAGTCTATAAAGTATATGTATATAATGCTTAACAGAATAAAGAGTTTAGAATATATACAGAGAGATAATTTACCTACCTTGAAAGACCTCTAATTTGGAAACCACAATAGCTTGAACTTCCAAAGGTTGGCACAAAAGTCGTTGTATGCGTCACGACCCTTTGCGGACATCTGTTTAGAAATATTAAATATTTTACTTAGTATGCTATGTTTATTTTATAGCTTTATTAAATCCAGACCAAGATCAAACGACTGTATCCTTGCTGCCTTGGAAATTATCCCTCGAAAATCAGTGATAAATAATAAACACTCTTTTTTCTGTTGGAGTTATTTTATCAAAGTCACATGCTACTATATAGAAATTATTCTGTTTACAATATACTTTAGTAGTAGTAGTTTATAGTGTTATTATATCTATTTTATATATCTGCCCGAATCAGATCGCTTTAATTTAAAATAAACTTTTTAATCTAATATTTTCAAGTAATTTCGTTTTGATATCTACAGGGTCTTAAAAAGTCTTCCTGCTCTTCTACATAAAGTCTTTCAACTTTTTTTTGGTGTGTGTAGATATGTTCTTTGGTCATTGTCCATTTTATTGCTGTTTGGCCGACCGCATATTTAGTTAATATTTAAAATGCATGCATATTGGAGTGGTCGCTGCGTTCGCAGTCGCATGCGAATTCGCCAACGCAAATGCAAACGCATTCGCATTTGCTGTGGCCGCGCGAATTATCAATAAACAAATTCTCTTTTGCACTTGATTTTTATTGCAGCACTTTAAATTCAAAGCAAATAATGACAACAGAGCTCTGATTTATGTGCTAGAAAAAGAGACGACACTTTTTTATAATTTTCCACCCAGTTGAAAATTGCATTATGCGATTCTTGTCGCTGAGCTTATTAATTAATTATAAAATGAGCATAAATAAGTACATAAATCAATTATCAGTTTCGCTAAGATGTTGCAATAAAGATGCAAGCCAAAGTAGAGTAAAAAAAAGATTGAAAGAGAGCAGGGAGTGTGAGGAAGAGAGGCAGCGTCTTTGGGTCCAGGCAATTACTTTGCGGAAAGTCCAGCAAGCGATAAAAACGGCAACATGGCGTTCAAAGTGCACAAAATGGCGGTAATTCACGCTTTGTTGCCGCGCGGGCATAACGAATGAATGAGTGAGGGAAAGCGGGAATGAGGGAAGGAGTGAAAGAGTGAATGAATGAATGAATGAGCGGCCGCAAAAACGAAGGCAAACCAGAGAAGGATGGCGCCAATAGAAGTGCCAGGCAAAACAGCAACAGCGCATAGAGAACACGAAAAAATGCAGCAAGAACAGTGCGGTGAAATAGAACTATAAATACCCTGTAATATAATATAAACACCTAATAAACTTTGGGCTGACTAGTTGTTCATTTCAGGGTCTTAGTTCTTGAGCTCTGCTTATCATACCCTTTTGGCATCTCATTAACAGGTAAAAGCAGCATCAGGGTATATAGAACACGAGCAGAATTCAGTTACTATGATACCCTGTAACATACCATAAGCAGGCAGTAAGGTTAAGGGTTATTTTCAGCTATTTTTTAAGGTTTTAATAAATTCTCCATTTTGTACTTAAGCAAACCGCTGTTTAGCATACTCTTCCGTCTTGCATCTACAGGGTATGGCGTAATATCATGACCAGCAAAACTATGCGAACAGGCTGCGCACGAAGAAAGGATATTGTTAGTAATTTTCTCCATTTTTTTTTTGTTCTATTCTTCTGCTCAACTTTACTTTTTTTTTAAACAGCTACAGCTTTTCCATGGCCCGCTAAACTTTTCCTTTGCACTGCGCTTTTCTTGGCTGCCAAAGCGTGAATTGTTCATAAGGATGTTAAGTGTTGAGTTCAGTGAATGGTTACTGAATGCTCAAGGAGTGTCTCTGCGAGCTGCGTTGCTGCGCGCTGCTATGCTGCCCATTAATGATATTCTATCGTGTTGGCAATAAAATTACCTTCCTGTTTTGCCAATTTATTTTTGATTTCTTGTTCCATTTGCAAGATAATTAATAATGCAACTAGTAAGTGCAAGAAGCTGTCTTAAATGTTCATAAAATACCATAAGTCGAAGCATTCTAAGGACACTTAGGACACTTACAACACTTGTAAATCAAATAGACGAACTTGCTAATCAAATCAAATGTGGAATGCCACAAGTTGCAGGTGAAAGCAGCAAACAAAATTCAACTGCGAACTTTTATAAGAGTTAGTCAAGCATATTTGACAAATTCACTTAACTTGCAACAACCATAAATAATACAAACCCACAGAAAGAGAGAGAGAGTTGCTCTTAGGTGTATCTGTGTGTGCTTCTGTGTGTTTGTGGCATATTTTTGTGAGTGATTTTGTTGTGCTTGACTTTGTGCAAATGAAAAACCAACATACGAACTTGCACAAACTTGCTGAGTGCATGTTGCATTTTGCATGAGTCAAGTGAAAGTTGATGAATAACCGCACATCAGTAAGTGAGTGTGTGAGAGTAAGTGCGTGTGCGTGTGCGTGTGCGAGTGTGTATGTGTAGACAGCATTACTCTGCTTACAGTTGATGAAGCAACCAAGCGCATATTTCAATTACACGTCAGCTGTGCCAGCACCAAATGGCAAATCGCAAACGGCAAATGGCGAATGGCGAGTGGCAAACGGGCAAACGGTCACATTTTGCGCTTAATTTGATTTCCGTTTAAGTGCCGTTACAAATGGCCAATGCCGTCCAGCGTCTTGGCCAAGACGGCACAACAATGGAGCAGTTGGTGTCGCTACTCGTATTGAGTTGAGCAGTAAATTTCATTTTAAAAGCATTTTCATTTACATTTTGTCCATTTATGTTGCCCATTCGAAATTTTCAGCTAACAACTTTTTTGGCCAGCTCTTCCCATTCTCTCCACCCACTCTCTTTCTGTCTGCCTGGCAGCCATTTTATTGTTTTGCCATTATGCCAGGTGTGTGTTTGTTGGCCCAACAATTTTTATGGCCCAAACGTAGCGTGTTGAACTTGTGATTCTGCTTTCGGCTGTTGGCTGCTCACTAATCCGTCTTCCTGTTTTTAGTGTCGAAAATTTTAACGACGCGTCTTTGGAATTTGCTTAAGAAATCTATAAGCGTTTCTTTGTGTAGGTGTGTGTGTGGGTGGGTGTATGTGTGTTTAAGGGTGTATGTGTGTTGTTGTTTGCCTTTGCGATTTTTCACATTGTCTGGACTTTAGTTCTGTTTCTTCCTATGTTGCAGCCGTTGTTTGTTTTTATGCGCGACCGTTGGTTGAACGCTTCGCTGCTTTGATTTGCTCTCTCTTCCTCTCTTCTCTCCTTGCCACTACATTCGCCTCCCTGCCTCCACACTGCCCTCTGCCCAGTGTCTTTGGCTTTCAGACGCTGTTCCTGTTTCCAATTCCCGATTAGAGTGTGTGTGTGTGCGCACTCGTGCGCTCTTCGGGCTACAAAGCAACAAATCGAGTTTGCGAATAAATGAAATTACTTTTCGGTCTAATGACCATCATCTGCTGATTTTATTAGATTTGTTTCCTTTGCTCTGTTTGTTTGCTGCTTCTGATTCTGTTACTGCCGCTGCCACTGTCGCTGCTGCTGCTTCTACTGCATCTGCTGAGACTTGAGACAGCGAGAACTGAGAACTGTTTCTGCAATAAGGGAACTGGCAGCCAACCTGGCTAACTGGCAGCTAACTTTAAATGACTTTTGTGCCCAATCGCTGTGAGCAAATGGCTGATAAGGTAATATTACTGCCAACTCACTGCCAACCCGGCTTACAGCTACAGTTCAAGGGTCAAGCCCTGTTGTTGACTGCGTTAAGCATAATTTCAAACAAAATGTCACTGCCAATGACACCAGCAGAAAGCTGCTCTTAAATGTTGTCATATAAAATGCTCGACGTTACTTTTAAATACAAATTGTTTATGATTTATATAGTACTTGAGAGGACACTGATCACAAGCGAACTAAAATATGAAACTGGAGTCCACCTTTTATTGTAAAATATTATTTTTTTAAGCTGAATAAAGTTGATTGGTTTGCACTTCGTCTGCCACCGCTACATACAATGTATATTAGCAGTGGAGACACTGCTGGAGACACTGGTGGAATGCAAGCACAAAATACACAAACAATGTCTTAAATTTTTTTGTCATATTCAATTGTTGTCTGTACCGTTAAGTTAAACAACAGTAATTGCATATGCTTGTCTTACACCTGTGACCGCATCGAACCAGCGATCATGAGCTGAGTGCTGTTGTTGTAAAGGAAGAAGCGAAATGACAATTGAAAGCGACATAAGTTCTGTTAGTGGAAAAGGGACAGAGCGTATCCACTGCTACTCTACGGCAGAGCTGCTCTCACCACTGCTCTTCGGGCTTCTTTCTTTATATAGTAGGAAGAGTAATGTGTGTGTGTGTGCCTTGCTCACCACAGCTGATCCAAGTCAAAGCTTCTCTCACCAAAGCTTTTTGAGCTGCTCTCACTATCCAAGGAGCTTTGCTTGTATGCATCCGTATGTGTGCATTGCTCACTGCATAGGTAATGCAAACTACACAAAAATTTTTTCATATTCTGTTTCTTATCTTTATAATTTGTGGAGCGCAAGAGATCAACAACAACATATATTTACTTAGTTTCTGTTGTGTAGATGAGCCCAATGTTAGTTTGTTGATGTCTTCTTTCGAGTTCACACTTTGTAAGCTGACAATGAAATGTAAACATTTCAAATGGTGTTCGAGATCGGTATTTTTTTTGCAGTGTATAATTTGGTTTCTGCTCTCTGCTCCATCTACTATATAGTGTTAAATACTCTTTATGCTTTTCGCACTGCTTAATTTAAATTTGAAGCACGACTTTCAGCACGTCTTAGTGCAAAGTTAGTGCTCTGTGGAGACTCGTTTCAATTGGTGCTGCCCTTTGAGTGATGGGCCTGTTATGGTTGCTGTTGTTTTTGCTCTGGGTCAACTTGTGGAAGGGGGAGTAGCAGCGAAAGCGAGCAGATGGAGGCAACACATTAAAGCCAAATCCATTTCCATTTCGCCAGCTTGTTTCATATATATTTTGGCTTCGTATTTGTTTGCTAATGTGCCAGAACGTTCCCCGCTGCGTGTATGTGTGGGTGTTTTTTTTATACGCTCTCTGACAGCCTCACAGCCGCACTGCCAGCTTCACCTGTTGTTCACAGTTATGTAGGTGTATGTGTTTGTGTATTTTGTATTTGTATTTGTAAGCTGCCTTCCGCATTTGCCTCTGACATTTCATTTTTTATGAAACATCTTATTTTTCTAATTTGCAACAGCAGGTGTCGCCATTTTGTGCCATTTTGTTTATAACACGGTCGCTGGCACTACCAAGAGTGAGCGAGCGAGCAAGTGGGAAGAGCAGATTAAGGAGAAAACTTGGAGACGTTAAGGGGGAGCAGGGAGAAAACAACCCCTCCAACAAACTCCCTCAATTTCAATGCTCTGGCAATTTTCATGCTGTTTAATAACGCGCTCTTGTTGTTGTGTTTATTCCTCATCCTCCTCTCCTTCTTGTAGCTCGGGTGTAAATTCAGTTTACTGTAAAATTTAATAGAAAGGAAATTTTTCGCACAACTGGCGCATATGAGTTTATGTGTGTGTGTGTGTGTTTGTGTGTGTGGGTGTGCAAATTGGCGTCCTTTGTTTATAGTGTTTCACATGTTTGCATATAAAGTGAAAATTCTTGTTAAGCGCGCTGTAAAAATGCGTTTAATAAGCTGAACGCACAATCAGCAGCCACATACAACCACACACACCCACACACACCCACACACACCCACACACACACCCACTACACGATCTACAGGCTATATTATACAATATATATACTTGTTCATCTAGAAGATTTGAGTTTTGGCGTCTCTTTATTAATTCATAAAACGGCGTCGACAGGTGTCGCCGACGATTTGCTATATGTTTGCTTTGCTTTTGTTATTACTTTTATGGCCCCAGAGTGGCCCCAGCAACAGCAACAACAATAACAACAAGGACTACAACAACAGCTTGTTGCATAAACAAAGTTAAAAATTGAAAGACACCAAAGCAAATGGCCAAAATCAAGACCAAGACCAAGTCGAAGAACAACAGCAACACAACCGAAACATATTCCAATTCATACACACACACAGACACACACCAACACCGTCTCACATTCACACACTCACAGCTATAATTCGTTATCTCTGGGGCGTATCAAAATCACGCTTGATTAACTTTTTCAAGTCATTTAACAAATAAGCAATAAAATCCGTACACTTTCTCCTTACCAGACCAAATTCAAATCCAAGTCCAAGTTCAACCCGAGCTCCAAAGGCATTTGGCCCGAAGAGCAGCCGTTTATGCGCTTTGAGCCAATTGCCGTTACCATTTAAGCCAATTGCGAGTGTGTGTTTTTTAATTTGCCCCTCATATTCGCAGTCATCAATGTCCTTATGGCCAATAAAATCTGTACATATATTAAAAAAAATTAAAGAGAAACTTTAGTAAGTCAATTTTGATTTGAGCATACATTTAATATCATTAAATTTGATTAAATATTAAAGAGAATAAGTTTTTCATTAGAACTTTAAGCTGAATGGTTAATCAAACAATGTTTATAATAAAGTTTCATTTTGATGGAATAACTTTGTAAATTGTTGTTTGTTGACAAACAAAATTGTAATTTAAACCTTTTGTTTGCTGCTAACGAGCATAATCTTGATTAGTTTAGCGGTCAATGGCTGGCAAATGGAGTTATCTATAAAAGCACTAAAGACAAAGGACATGTGGGTATTTGCCATAAATTTGTGGAATTCTAAATTGTTCAACTGAACAGATGAATGTAAGAACATATGTGTCTGTGGTGTGACTAAAGCACTAAATTAAGCACACACTAAAACCAGCAAAACCAGCAAACCAGCAAGACCAGGAAAACCAGCCAACAGATGCAGACAAACGTAGCAAGGTCCTCTGTGTGTGTGTGTGTGTGTGTCCTGTTGCTAATGGCCAAATGGAATTTTCGTAAATTAGCATTAATTAATCAATGTAGCAAATGAATTTGTAAGCCAGATTTTGGTTCAAGCCAAAGGTGGAACCATTAAATAAATAAAATCAGTTTCTTGTTTAGTTATGGCTAAGCAATTGAGAATTGCAGCAGGTACTTGCCAGGTGTAATCAAGCAGTTTGTGATTTGACATTTCGAAAGCGAGATTAAATTTGGTTGTGAGCACACACACACGTACACACACACATTTTGGTGGCAAGGACAGCATGTTTAGCATTGCTCCATTGGCTTTGTAAAATAAGCTTTGCCAGCTGCTTGCAGTCAAATACGAGCCGAATTTGCATTCGCAAACACATGCACACCCAACTACACACACACACACGCACTCAGTCCTACACACACACACAGTCCTACACACACACAGCTGCACAAATTAAATATTGAGCCAGGCATTTGGCATTTGCTGCTGTGATTAGAGCTAATGTCATATGCTTGACAGCAGCAGCACAAATACGCATCTAAATTGAATGTACAGTTAGCACAGGTAGCACAGGTAACGTAGGCAGCACATGTAAGACAGCCAATACAGCAGGTGTGTAAGCAAGTCAGCACTTTTGACGCCAGCTTTAAGCTAATTTTATTGCCAAAAAACAACATCAGCAGCGGCAGCGGCAGCAAAACAATTTATGGCAAATAATAATATGGCCAAAGCACGTTTACATCAAAGGCCAATAGATTGAGTGATTGACGCAGTGATTGACAGCCAGACTGACTGACTGACTGACGACTGGCTGAATGGCTTTGGCAATTTGATGAGTTGCAAGCAGAGTTAAGCTGGGAGTCGATAAGTTCCAGATGCTCACAGGTGTCAGGTACAGCTGTCTGGCTGATTGGCTGTCTCGCTCACTCACTCACTCTCTCTCTCGCTCACTCCCACTCTTTCACGCCATGTGACAGTGTGTATGTGTTTGTGTGTGCGGCTTAAGACACTCAATCAAATGTGCAAAATCAATCGATGCCACAAGTTAATCAGACAACATTTATACGTTCGCTGAGCTGCAATTGGAGGCGCCTTAAGCTGTGACTTTTGATGGCTTGATAGGCTAGATAATACCCTGTAAAATGTTGGTAAGTTTAGAGGCAGGCTTTATACAGCTTAAGCAGTCTAATGAGAATCATGAGAGCTCTACAAACATTTGCAGGAAACAGCATACCCTATGGTCATGACATACACAGGGTATTGGTAAATAGAAATATAGCTGTCAAGTGTTGCTCTTCACACCAACGCACACCCCCTTCTGTGTGAGTGGGAAGCTTTTCACACATGTGCATATTTTGCATAGCATACTTTAGGGCGTCGTTGACAGGGCGTCTCGGCAAAGGAGAAATTCTGTACGTTTCTGTCGGTAAATTGAATTTGCGCTTCAATCAACGTCTTTCGGCTTAATCGAAGCAGACAGACAAGACAAATCGGTTGTTTTTGTAGAAAGCTGAGCAAAGGTAAAACCACAGAAAAAGTTTGTTTTAATTGTCTGAATCTGAACATTTTTAATCCAAAAGTTATATCCAAATAATACGTTATAACAATAATATTCTTAAGGCATTGACTCTGTTAAAGTTAAGACTGGGCACAGGCCATCTGGTACATAAACTGAATTACAGTACGAGTAGGACGACCGGTCATGCAACCCTCAAGTAGATAGGGCAACGGATTGACCTCTGTGAGCATGCCAGTGCCTCTAATATCCAGATGGGCCCAATCCAGGCACGGCACCAGGGAGTGCAAAACGGCAGCGGCCAGGCACGAAGACGCCGGTCCCATGCCACAATTACTCATATCGTAGGTTGAGTTGTTGGTCACGATCTCGCGGAAGTAGCGGAAGAGCGGCATACGCCAGATGCGATCACCGGTAATGGAGCCGGCCTTGCGGAATTGTTTGGCCAAGAAGGCCGAGTTACTCCACAGACCAGTCGAGCTGCCGCCAAGACCATAGTTAACGCCACGTGCCACCGATCCGACGGTCAGAATCATTTTGGGTTTGAAATTGGCCTGAGCATAGAGCAGAGGATCAGCCATCATGACCACAGCGGCCTTATCCACATTTCTGATGCCCAGCGTGACGCCATTGAGCAGTGTAACCACATCGCCGCTCTTCACCGCCATACCCGACGGCATATGCTCGCAGAGGGGAATCACCGCCGTTATGTTCATGGGCAGCGACAGAGCGGCCGCCGCACGCAACACACCCACACAAACAGCAGCTCCTGACATCGCTGCACGGTATTTATCCATGGCAAGTTTCTTCTTCAGACACAGACCGCCGCTGTGAAAGGTCAGACCTTGTCCCAGCATCAGCACACCCTTCTCCTCGGGCGCGGTACCGCAGTAGGTGCACTCCAGCAGCAGTGGTGGCTCACACGAACCCTTGGCAATCATGAGGAAGGAGTTGAGACTCATGTCCTCGATCCAGTCCATGGAACGCACCTCGACGGCCACACCGCAGGGACACAGCGCGTCCACGGTGGCCTGGGCGAATATCGAGGGCGTCATCTGGTTGGAGGGCGTATCAGACAGTCGTCGTGCCAGATTCTGTGATTCGGCCTTGAACAGACCACGCACCCAGGCATCGTGATCACCCTTGCCATACAGATGCAGTTTGGGCGTGGACAGACGGTTCTTCCTGCGCTTGTTGGCATTGTAGCGCCACACGGCCAAAGCAGCGCCCTCTGCCGCCTGTTCGGGGAAATCCATACCATCCACATGCACCTCATGCATGCGCTGCAACTGCAGTGCTCTGGCACCAGTGCCAGCTGCAATACGCGTGTTTTCCATGCCCTCGTCGAGCTCCTCTAGCTCATTGTAGCCCGCTCCTTGTGGACCCATGCCCACCACGGCGACGGTGGAAAACTCACCCTCCAGACCATTGAAGAGCAATCCTTTGCCGGGTCGTCCATCCATGCCACGCTCACGGATCAGGCTCATGACACGACCACCGGTGGCATCGTCGAGCAATACGCCGTTCTCTGATGATCGAATTGGCTTGTCGCCATCCTTCTGGTACACGCCCACGACCACGCCCTTGGGCTTGTCGCATTTGGTGGAAAAGGCACGCACGCGATTTCCCACAGCTGCGTGAATTTTGCGCTCATACGCGAGCAGATTGCGAGCCACTTTTACAATACGTACATCGCGGTAAGAAGACATTATTGTGGTCAAGTCGGTAAGATCAAATATAATATTTATATGTATATGTTCGCGTAGAAATGTATTCTAAAATAGAAAAATGAATTTTAGGTTTGTCTTTTGTCTTCGTTTTTTTTTTGTACTACAAATTTTTATTCGACTAAATTTAACGGAAAATGTTTTTATCGGAAAAAAAAGTAAATCTGTGCTCAGCTAGACAAGTTGTTGGAAAATGAACTTAAGTCAGAGCGTAGCTAAAGACCCAAATACTCAAAGCCAACACAACCTACTTTGATGGGTAGAAATTTGCTTAAAAATTTGTATAAAAAAATACTTAAAATTAAAACAAATTTAACTCATATACTGCAATCATTTGAAATGCCACTTAATATGCAGCAAGTGCTACAAAAAGAAAAATCACAATTTTCGCATGAATTTTAATTTGTCGCCGCCGTTAGCTGCTGCCGCTGCTCTGGGCCAAAATGCACAAGCAACAACAACAATAATAATCATAATAATAGGTGCACATAATTAATTTTCCAAGCCAGTGAATCAAGCATAATTGGGATTAATTTTTTTTGTACTTTTCTTTCTTTTTTATGGTGTGAAAATGAGACTGGCGACAAGGACATGGACACGCTCGCGAGTCTGTGCAGAAAATTCGCGAGAAAGTAGCTTTCCATGGAAATCTATTATATTTTGCAATCAAGCTAATCTGCAGCAAGCATTTTGGCACGACTAGCAGATACTTCTTGATTTTTAAAAGTGTTTTGGGTAGTTGCAATTTATGTTTTTGATGCATAAATTGTTAAACATTTTCAATTAAAATTTGGCAACAATTTTAGCTCCAACAAGCACACACAGCCACACCCATAATCCCTCCCACACACACACACACACAGATATGTCGTAAATCTGTAGTTTTAATTATACTTATCTTGTTGTCCATGCACAAATACTTAAGAATTGTATTTGTCAAACAGCAGACAGGGACTGAAATTCAATTTAAGTTGTTGGATAACTGGATATGCATGCAGTACGTATAAGTGTGTGTGTGTGTGTGTGTGTGTGACTGCCAACTGCTACAATTCACAAGCAGAAAAGTGTGCAAATGGAAATTCGAATTTGTAACTGTAGTTCAAGGTATTTGTCTTGCAGCTGAGGGATAGGTAAAGCAGGCGGCACAGGGCGAAAGTAGGCGTGGCTAGGAGGTGTGTATGGACATGTGGGTGCTGCACATTAACCCAATAGTCCCCTTTGCAGCAGCTGAAATGGCCGAAAGCAAAATTTGAAATTTTGTTATTTCTCACCTTTGCGCTTGACCTGTTCGCTTGATAACACAGACATGGCCAAGACGGACAGCAAAGACAGAGCAGAGCAAAGCAGCAGCAAATATCCAACAGAAAATTCACAGCAAATGAAATGTCCTGCAGCAGCAGCAAGCACACAAACACACACACACAGACAGTCATGGAGAAAAGCAAACAGAAAATGGCAGCAAGCAGAGGACTTTTGGATGGAAAACTTGTGGTTTAGCTTTTGGCCCGAGAGTTTTGTTTTTGCCACTGTGCGACAATCATAAATGTCGCTTTGCTGGCTGATAAAATATTTGCACAAGTTGAATAGTTCAAAGTATTTCATTTGAAATTAACATTTGTCTTGGCGCATTCGCTTGGAATTATGCAATGTTGGCCGGCTGATAAGCGCTCTTTGCTGCTGGCCAAAACACATACACACAGACATAATCTTTGCTCTTTGGCTTTATTTTAGTTTTTGCTCTCATATTAACTAACTAAGTTCAGCTTTAAGTCAAGGTAAGCGCTTGCATTTGCTATATAAAGCTAAAGCTTTGCCCATAATTTAGCCAAACTTCTGTCCCTGTCTCTGCCGCTCTTAGAACTTTTAGCCCTGCACTTTGTCTGGCTTGAGTTAACACACACTCCACACTGTTAGCCACGTCACGTGTGCGAGTGTGTGTGTTTCTCACGCATGAACACATTTTCGGGTCGCATTGGTTGCTGCAGCTCCAGCGTGTGTGTGTGTGTGTGTGTGTGTGTGTGTGAAAAGGACTTGGCAGTGCTATTAAGCGGCTTACAAGTAAAATGCTGCCAGATTTTAATTGTCTGCACGACGCAGAGTCGAAAAATAGCACGACCGACAAAATACAAGAAACAAACTGCTGGCTACGCTGCGTATGCGCAATGTGACAGAGTCTTTTTTGCCTGAAGGCTTATTTGGCATATAAATAAGTGCATGTGCGAGTTTTTGTGTGTGTGCCTGTTAAGTAAATTTCAGTGTAGTACACGAAACTGGCAAACACTTACGCTCTGTTGCGCATCAGTTGCTTGTCATGGTTTAGCAGCCAAACAGCAATCCTGCGGCATTCAAATTAATTGTACCTGAACAGACAAAACAAAAACTGAAAATCTAAAAATGCAATAAAATTCTTAAGACATCAAATTGTTAGCCGAATTAATTTAGCCAAATTTAAATGGCATATCAATTCCATAAGCAGCTTGTAAAAAGGTTTAACAGCTGCTCAGCAAATTAGACTCAGCGAATAACTAAAAGTAAGTGGGGGGTAGTCTTAGCAACCCCAGCTACAGCAAAGCAAAGAGCATTCCATTTTATTTTCAGTGTATTTCACCAGCGAGCAGCAAAGCGTCGTGTGATAAACTTTAAATTGTTTTTTAATGGTATTTGCCGTATAATCGAAATAAAATAAGAAGATGAAGCACAAAAAAAGGAAAAGGAGAGGAGAAGCGAAGAGGAAAGTAAAGCGAAAACAACACACAAAAAAGATTAACTGCTGTTGGGGGCTCTTAAAATTTTGCAATTTGGATATTCAACGTGCGCTGCGCAAAAACGGCAAAATGCCGAAACGCTGGACACAATAAAATAATGAGCACCAAATTACACAAAGCGTGGAAAAATGGCCGTGGGCACCATTAACCAGGCCCAGAGCCCAGAGCCCAGCACACCGAACGTGGAGTGGATAGCGAGCGAGCTCAAATGAATTCTAAAAGCTTTTGCGCCAAAGTGTTGACAACCATTTTGGTAATATGCTCAAGCAGACAGCAGCATGGGGCCCAAAAAGGATGCTAAAACAATTACAACGGCCAGGGCAGGGACAAAGCAACAACAACAACAATAACGACAAGCACAACAACTTGGCCCAAAACAACGACAATGACAGGCGCAGATTCCAGCTAAATTTATTTGCTCTGCGATAATTTTAAAGAACAAAGACGAACATTTTCCTAGCTCTGCTGGCAGGCAAAAGACGCTGCAACAAATATTTTGTTGGCTGTACTGGGTTAACTGTAAACTGCCTTATTCTATTTCTGACCCATTTCGACCTTTTGGGCAAAGCCAAAGCCCAAGCCAACTCCAACTTTAATTAGCCCAAAAATATGCAAAAGACAAGTTAAGCTAAGCGCATTTATACCTTTTGATTAAAATTAAAGCCAATTGCCATTTAAAGCTGTGCTAAATAACTGCTAGTAGTTGAGTTTAGGCCACAAATCATGCACTACATTAAGGGGTTAAGTGGTGTTCAGAGGCTGAAACTAAGCACTTTTTCAAACATTTTTTTTGGGTGTTTGCAGTGAGATATTTTATTAGAACAAAAAACAGATAACAAGATTGACATTTCCTTTGTACGTTAAAATTGGTTTCATAAAAAAATTTTTAAAATTGAGCCGACGGGAGCCAATGTCCTGGAACACTAAAAAAAAAAGGACCCTCGTGTTTGACACGATTTGAGGAGAACGGATCATCTGAAATTCAAAAAAAAAATTTTTTCAGTTAGTAAACACTTCAGCCCTGAATCTGAACGAAGGAAAATCCAAAATATTGAAAATTGAATATTTGACAGCGTTTTGAATTTTTTTTGACGAAATTTTGAACTTCAAATGTCCTTAAAAAATAGTAAATGTTGAAAAAAAAAAAAAATCCTTCGTTCAGATTTGTCACGAGGTCATATTGAATAAGTGTTCAAAATTTGAAAACAATCGGTTCAAAACTGTTCGAGCAATCGTGTCAAATAGCTTCAAAAACACGCTTTCGAGAAAAACATGATTAACTGCGACGTTTCAGAAGGAAATACTCTAATGAGCGGAACTTTCGAAGGCTCTATCTCTTAAAATTTTACTCGGATCGGCTCCAAATTTTGGGAGAATATAGTAAACATATTGAATTAATTTATAAGCAAAAAAAAAAAAAATCGAGTTTCAAAATTTCTGAAACCCACTTAACCCCTTAAAGGAAAATCCATCATCGTTTTGCTTAGTGTGAAATTAAGTGCTGGAAATTATTTGAAGCACTTGCAGCAAAGCGTGTAATTTTTGTTGCTGCTGTTTTCATTTAATTTTCATTTCTTGCTCGCTTTTTTTCACAGACTGATTTAATTTCTGTCTCTTTTTATGCCCAACTTTTCTAATTCTTTTGTGATTGTTATTTGCGCCTGAACTTTTTTTTATCTCTCATTCCCACTCCATTTCCATTCCCAGTACTCGTTGTTGTCTCTCAAATTGTCCTAAAGTCAAAATTCAGGGTAGTTGTCGTTCTTTTTTTGGGGTCGCTTCTGCCTGATAACAAATTGTGCATAATTTGAAAAATATAATGGAAAATTATGCTGATAATACGAATTTCATACCCAGTAACAAAACGAGAGTCTTTTATTTTATAGATACTTGTGTTTTTTTTATTAAAATTTAATTTTTATTTTATAACTAAACGCCTAATAACTAAAATGTTGTCGATTTAACTTAAGTACACATAGAACAGTATGCTAAAAATTCATATATTTATATCATATTTTCTTATGTCTTGGCAAGTAGAAGAAACTGTTTGAAATTATAGCTCAGATTTAGGATGTGAGTGAGTGTAAATGATTAAGTTGCAGTTGCAGTTGAAATTGACAAAATTGCGAAATATGCGAGTTTTATCATTATGTTCATTATCATATGTCGTATATAAACTATGGACCGATTTGATGTAAATTGTTTGCTATATATAACTATATATATTAATGTGTATAATTCAGCTTGATTATTTAGTTTGCTGGCTGTGTTATACGAGTATATTGCTTCTTACTGACCTTTGCTTAGTGGAAAAGTTCACCTAGTTTTAGTTAGTTCAATTAAGCAAATCTGATTAATATGTGTTACTTAATGTATGTGTATGTGTGCGTATTCAATGCGGCAGTTTTGTCTTGAAATCCAAGTAATTTCATTTAGTAGTATGTATGTGTGTCTATTTCATCATTAGTTCAATTAGGCAATTCATAAATTTATCAAAACTTAACATCACATTGCTTCTGCAATTACAAGAAAGTTTTAAGACTCTTTATTTTAATGCAATTTGAGTTTTCTGTATGCTAAATGCTTGTCATTAATGTAATTATGATTTGATTTGATTTATTTAATTATGATTTAAGTTTAAATGCATGAAATTGTAGATTGTTTGCTTAGTTATGTGTTTAATACTTGTTCTTCATCATCATTAAATTATCGATAGAATTATTAACATTTTGAAACGTTGCGTTACTTTAAGTTGCAATAAGTATGCTTAAATATGTAATTACTTTAATATTTTATTAAATTTAAATGTTTATAATAACGATATGAAGTGATCTTTTGTAGTTTTGTTTCGTTTCGTTTCTTTTAGCAGCTAACTATGGATGATTCTGTGATTTGTAATATAGATTTATTCGCAGACAAGTGTCTTTAATTAATTATAGTTCGATATTTCAGGATTATTCGAGTATAAAGTATAAATGCACTGTACTGGAAGTAGTTCGCTATACATATGTACGTTGATATCCGTATAAATGCAGTTTGTTTTCCAACATTGCTTAAAATTTATAGAGTTTTTAGCGCCAATTGATTGCTGATCAAGTCCAACTGAAGATTAAGTTGAAATTGTCTACGGATTGATGGAAAACACAGTTTGTTTTTATAACTTAAAAGACTTTGATGGACGAGCTGTGGATTGAGAAACTTTTGTCATCGTATCAAACATTGTTCTTGCGGAAAATATCATTTGGATGTTGATTGCTGCTGAAATTCTGACGTGTCGAGCATTGCTGTGAATGAGAAATAAAATGGAAAATAATTAATTCTGATGAGCATTATATATTTGCATATTATATTGAACTGTAGCATAGACAACTACAAGAGAATGATTGCATTTTAATTGCTCATATATGACGTTTGAATACCTGCCACACACAGAGCAATTAGTGGAGCATTGAGGTTGCACCACAACACACGATAGTTCACCCTTCTCTCTGGGGGTGGTGTTTAGATAATGATAGCTTAACTACTTTACACCGTTACTGATTTGACGTTGTGGTGTCAGCTAGCCAGCAGGTTATTATAATAATTGCCAAGCAAATCATTTATTATGGCATGTGTCTGCCCCATGTGGCACTCATTACTGTATGTCCGTTGATAATTTCAATTCAATCAAAG
Source organism: Drosophila acutilabella (assembly GCA_035046005.1). Lineage (NCBI taxonomy): Eukaryota > Metazoa > Arthropoda > Insecta > Diptera > Drosophilidae > Drosophila > Drosophila acutilabella. The sequence goes on along the minus strand of JAWNOK010000024.1, from coordinate 2,855,471 downwards.
CAGGGAATAAAATAACTTACCGCTTGTTTCTTTTCCCAGGACTTCATAGCCGTTTTATATTTCTCAAACTCATGACACCAATCCGAATATATTTTCTGATAGTCATTGCTTTTATTTGGTGGCGTGCATCTACATGAAAGGGAAATAATAATTATATGTCAATTATATACCCATTATAATGCAACTTACCTGTGCGCATCGACTGTAATGTTATAGCTGCAGAGTAGCGAGCCACCCAAATGGCAATCGTAGCGTCCACCGTCGGCTTCATTCACCGATACCACAACCAGTCCACGTTCCGTGGTTTCAATGTATTTGGTGGGACTGTACTTGATCTCATAGCTGTAGTGGTGGTAAAATGATTAATAACTGATTGATAACTCATTACAAATGTCCTTACCGTCCTCTGTCCTTGGAGTGATGATACCAGGTAACCTGTTCGTTCTTCAATACCTCTGGAATCTTAACAAAGCAACCGAGATGCACACTCTGACCGTAGGTAACCACAATTTTCTTCTTCAATACACTCGAGTCACAGATGTCACTTGTCTCGTTGGCCACATCCTGTTGCCAATAATAAACATGGTATTATTTGCATTGATTACAGCAGCAACGTTTGCACTCACCTGCAGCAGATCCAATTCGTATGGACGGCACGTGTTGGCCTCCTTATCCCAGCCACAATATGGATCACGGACACAACGGAAGCAATTGTCGTAACGTCGATTGCACATGGCCAAATCGATTTGCTTGATACGATGATCGGTGCCCACATACAATGATTTACGTGTCTGACTGATTTCCATCACCTGAATGGCCTCATTGGGTGCCACTTCAAAGATATCCAAGAGTTTCGACAACGATTCACCATTTCGATAATACTGAACAATTTTATAGATGCGACCCAGATTTGTGCCCACATAATAGACCGTGTACTCTTGATTCAGTATGTCGATTTTGATTCTGCAAAATAAAAGGAAAAAAAATCAAAAATTTATATTTAAATATAATTACACAATGGCTGAGATTAAAATATATCTGTATACTCGACGTGCTATGGAAATTAAATGCTTATTCAATATGATAAATGGCTTGAATATTAACGATATTAAATAGCCCCATCTGTGTGCACTTCTTGCATTCAAATTGTTTTTTATTATTATTATTATTATTACTATCATTACAATATATTCTTTTGTTATTGTTTTCAATATTAATAGGCAGCTTGTAACACCTGAGCGTGTATTGTTGCAACTGTTGTAAATGAAGGTATTAAAATTCGTCACATGATTTCACAATTTTCCACCCAATTTTCCCACATTTCTCTCATAATTAATCTGTATAGAAAACGCAGTGTGAATAAAATTATGATTGTTTTTGTTATGCAATTCCGCTTATTATTTATCTATTTTTAATATTCGACTGCAATTACGTTTAAAATACCCATAAATTTATAAGTAATCACCGTTAAAAAATAATACTCAACGATAGAAAAAAGAGGTTAAAAATTGTAATTAACAAGTGCAGAGTTTTGTAACTGTAATTTTAATTGCAAAATTGATTTGCATAACAGTGTTAATGAGTGAAAATAAGAGTTATAAAAAATGAATCTGCTTCTTAAATTACATATTAATAAATATTACTTTTCACTTGTTTATTGGCAGTTGATGTTACTTGATACTTGATCTTTATCTAATTGTTTTTCTATTTAAACTCTGACACATAGTTCAGTTTGTATTTAATTTATTTTTTGCCACAAATGGTAAATATTTAAATTAACAACAAACAAAAAACCAACACACACACTTGACTTAACTTGACTTAATTAAAGCATTCGAAGAATAAAATGAAATTGCTCGGACATGAAATTGCACTTTCGTTGAGAAGCCGCAAAGCGAATCACAACTCGTAGAATACGCAAATAAATTAAAAATTGAATAAAAACCATTCAGTAGATGTGAGAGAAATTGTACATACATGCACAAACATGTCTGTACATGTGTGTTTTATATGGGAATTCAATGTAGAGAGAACAGAGAAGAGCAGCAACGATAGATAACAAGTGAAAATAAAACTTACTTGTCAACAACGAGCTTTGTGAACACCAAATCCCTTTTATAATAGACCGGATTGTTGTGCTCGTGATTTACGGCTTTGTCCATAAGTGGATGCGAGCGTATGAAATTCAGTACAGTATCCGGTAGATTTGAGGTATCGTTGACACATGTGCCAGGACGCGGATCTGGCACACGCGAATTCAGCACTGGCAGCCAAGCAGAGTTTGAAGAAGATTGTTCCTTAAATTTGCCTGTAGAAAGAAGTAAACAATATACGATATTAATGGTTGGTACTGGGAAACTGGCAATGGTGTATGGCAAAACAGTTTCAATTCAAGTTTTAAATCTGCGACCTCAAAAGTGTCAGCTGTATTGTGCTTAAGCGTAAACGTTAAGAGTCTCAACTCGATGGAGTGTGGGTGGAGTGTTGGTGGAGTGTGAGTGTGTGTGGCAATAATCCATTCAAATGGATTTTCTAATACGATTTATGTTGCTCCACGGCAAGAGCGGACACTGAAATTACAAAACACTCAACGTCTGAGTGCCGCACAGCGTTCAGTTCAAAGCTCTACTCTGGTTACTATTGGATCTGTGCTACCTATTGGATTTATCGTAACTGAAACTGTCCCCTTTGGTCTGCTCGAGAGCACCAGAGAGAGAGACAGAGAGAGGGAGCTCACATGAGAACCAGATGAAAACCAATGTGTGTTACAGTTTGCAAATAAAATTTACCGATAAGTTGCATTTGCCATTCACCATTTTCTATTTCTATTGCATTTATTTTTCTATTTCTTTTTTTTTTATATTTTTATTTCTGTTACTATTGCTATTACTATTTCCACCCAAAGCACTTGAGGGATTGAGCGCAATTTAGTTGCATGAAAACAAAGGAGAAAATTGCACGTCAGTCGCGTTGACAGTTGGCAACATTGTGGCTCCGATAACGTTCATCACACACACACACACTCTCTTGTGTGTGCGTGTGCGGGCTAGCATCCATTTTGCATACAACACTTAACATCTGCATAAGTCTATGCCAGCATACGTAAGTACATTTGCGAGGGTTGCCACAAACAAAAGCATTCGAAGTAGTTCATAATGACTTTACAGTTTCTTAAAAAATTTAAAGTATGGAAGGTTTTAAAAAAAAATAAAAATTTTAAAACAAATTATTTAAATTTCTGAATAAAGGTAAAGCCCAAACAATAAAGCAATTTAATTTCCTGACCAAGATATAATCTTTAAAATTGTGGAAAAATCGTAAAAAAAAAAAATTAATAATAAATAATAATATAAATATAAATGTATATTTTAAATTTATGAAATTAAATTTAAATTTTGGAATAAAAGTAGAGCTTAAGCCATAAAGAAATAGAAATAAGCCGTAATAGAATATATGGGAAATAAAAAAATACCGATTCAAATTAAAATAAATAGTAAATAAAATAATATTTCATAAGTTGGTTGAAAATTTAAATGATTGGAAAAATTAAGTTGAATTTTTTAATAATTTTAATCCGATTTATTATGTTAAAAATGGTGAAGCTCCAACCAAATTCCTTAAAAAATATTCTGTTGAATTTTGACAAAGTTCTATAACTTCAAAAGTTTTTGCAGGATTTTATTTTGTTTTTGTTAATTTTTCTAAGCTTGACAAACACTTTGGTTACTTTTGAAACCACCCTCGTTGCTGCATATAAATGAATACTCGAAAACTGCACTCACCATTGAAAGCGGCCTGGACTTCGCTAATGTGGAAACTGCAAACGGCTGATCCAATCAGGCCATTGGTGCTGGTCGTGAATGTTGCATAGAAGCGTGTCTTGTCCGTTGGCAGTTGATAAACCGATTGTATCTCATTAAAGTAGAACGGAAATTCACCCGAAATGCTGCAGTTGAGCCGTGCCTTCAGATATGTGGCCCAATTGTGTGCCAGCAAATTCTTGCCTCCGACATCCTTTTTGCAAACACGTGCGATGCGCGAATAGACCGCCTTGCCACAGTTAATGTACTCCACGGCCGTTTCTCGGAAAAAGAAGTATACATACTCGCCAATATCAAAGGAGCCGACAAAATTTGGTTCTGCAAAGGGAGAGAAAGGGGGAGAGAGAGAAAGGAAGAGTGTGTGAGTGAGTGAGATTGATGACCCTCTGCTGTGAGTTACGATCTACATAATTGAAAAGCTTAAGCCGATTAGCTGTCGGCTACTCATGAAACACATCAGCGCACAACACTGCGTATACGTAATGCAAACAAAAAAAATGACGATTCAAGCGCGAAATCATTTGTAATGCGCCACAGAGTTGCGAATCCTTTTATTTTCAATTTGTTGCTCTATTTTTTTTGTTATCTAGAACCACAGCCATGAGCTGGCTTAAAGGCTTCTCTTTTTTTTTTTATATTTATTTTTTACTTACTGTCCAACCACTTGGAATCATATTTGAGCGTGCGTTTGAATTTGTATTCCAAGCGCTTTGCCGACGTATTATATAAATCCGTGCGAAAGATCACAGTATCCGCCTTGGTGAACTCCGCATTGGTGCCCGAGTACTGTGTAAAAAGATACAGAAAACAAATAGAAAAATGTAAGAAGGGTTTCACAAAAGGGACTCTGCCATGAAATCTATGTGAAATTTAGCTGATTTTAAGTCTTACCAGGCCAGGCAATCCGCCAGGATTTCCATCCTCCACATATATGGCCGTGGAGTTATCCAAGGGATCGTAGGGACACTTGGCAATGCCCTGACCAACTCCAATAACGTACTCCGAACGTGGCAAGTGCGTTAGGTTCGACTGTAAGGTATCGAAAAATAAATAAACAAAAACAATTAAAAGGTTGTACAAGTGGTAGTTTAATATACGAACGACCTTCCAATTATTTTTAAGGAAAACTCTTATAACTTGCTGCTAATTGTTGCACTACAGCAAACGAAAGAGACTTGTTTAGTATTGTTTTTTGAGTTTGTAGTTTATTTCTTAGGTTGTTTATTTGTTTACTTTTAGTTCTCGACGTTGATTGCCCGAGTTTCTGCTGTCTCACCTTTTGTCAGAGTGCAAGTGCATTGTGTATTGTATTTCTAAAGAAAACTACATAAATATGTAGAGGTGTTAGTAGGAAGCAACGAGTGCAAAGGTTCGATTGTGTGACTGTGTGTGATTTGAATACATTTTCAGTTTATGGATGCACCTGAACCCCAGCACACTAATGACTATTTTCACAACACGTGTGTGAGTTTATAACTTATTGAAGAAACGAGTCTATTCAGTTGATGTGAAAGCAGCACATGCGTTGCTTTCCAGGATTGCGATCTAAAGTCAACAAGGCCTCTTTTCATATTTTTGTTGATGTCTTTTCAGAAGTTGCGTAGTTACGAAACTTGTCCTTGAGTCCTTAGAATTGTACTATATATAAGTTTACTCACATAGATAACATAATCCTTGGGATTGTGAGCGTTGGTGCCGCATACATAAAGTCTGTCGCCTTGTTGCATCGATTGTATGACACGCACGTGATTCTTGCAATCAAACACCTGTAAAAAAGATGAAAAACTTTGTAAATAAGTGTTTATTTTTTGGGTTTCAATTAAAGCAGCTGCAAAGCAGAAACAGAAACAGAATAAATCAAAATTGTTCGAGTGTGTGCCACAAATGCAACAATTTGTAATATCACGCGTCGTTGCAGCCACTGTCGCTAAATCAATTGGCAACAATGCAGCAATTGAAAATTCCTGCCACACAGACGATGAGCAGCATTATGATGACTTAAGCAACACACACACGCACACGCACACACTCACACACACCCACAAAAAACAGTTCAATTGACATCTAGATACGAGTCGGAATCAGAATCAGATACAGCCAACAGACACATGTGTGTGGCATGCAACATAAAAGTGGAGCGCACGAAAAAAGCTTCGCTACAAATTGAAAAGCCACAAATAAATTGAAAAAGATTTCGAATGAAAGGATTTGCTGTCACATTATAAACGAGTTACAATAACAGCCAAGCAACAGAAGCGCCAACTTGCAACATGCAGCAGAGACACACACACACTCAACTCACACACATCTACTCCCACACACACACGCACTCTGCTGCAACTGCTTTCGGTTCACATTTCAAATTGCAGACTTTCGCGTGCGCTTGGCAAAGGGAAAATTGATTCAGCGCTTGCAATCAATAGATGCCACCTTTCTACTACTGCCACCATATGATATAGAAATCCATCAAATTCGTCATTTATTTATGGTTAGCCAAGTGCCATTGATCAGCTCATTGATTGACAAACATTCAAGTGCAGTTAACTCACCTGGCTTTTGCCCTTTGACACACAGCTGACCACGTCGTCACGCGTCGGCTCCAAATTGATCACATCGCGCTGCAAATAAAGAAACATATTAATAAATTAATAAAGTGTACACTTTTAAAATATGGCTTATATATAAAAACTATCTATAAACTTATTTGTTTGCAACACTTTCTATATTTCTATTAGTCTGTGCCTGGCTATAAAAAACTGATCTGATTGAAATAAACGCCAGAATTGCAGTTCTATGTCACACTAGATGTTGTATTTATTAATGGTATTCCTCGGCTTTGAAATATTAATATTAATACATTTACTCGCAGGCTCAACTCTAAGCTGCTTCCAATTTTCTTTCGTCCTCTCCGTTTTCTTCTTTTTTTTGGGCACCGTTTTCTTGTGGCACGCATAAACTACAACTAGAAGCGAGGTGGAGCGTGGATTGGGTAGTGGGGCATAAATGGGGATAGACTGCTGGCAGCCTGTAGCATGCTTTCAAGCAAATTGATTTATAAATCACGTAATGTAACGAGCACATACGAAATATTTTCAAGCGAAATACGCGCACCACGCACCACACACACATGCTAAAGCACCACCCACAAGCCAACACCACTCGGAGAGAGGCCAGAGCGTCCACATAAAACCGAAATCATGTATTATTTAGTAAAATTTGCATTTGCCGCATAAAGCAGCCACTGCGGCAGTAACTGTAGCAGCAACCTGCTCACCTTGCCACCTCATTCCGTATACGCCCTGTAGGCACCACCAAATGATGCCCACGGCGAACGCAAACCCAAACGCAAAACGCAGTTACTCCCAATATGTGTGTGTGTGAAATAACACATAAAATATATTGACGTATGCCATAAGAGCTAGCTGACTGGCCTTATGCTGGTTTGTCTGCTCGGTAAGGTGGGTTATAGGTGTTCAGGTGGTTTCGGTTGTCTCGAAACGACAGCAAAACGTGGCGTCTTTTCAGTTTTATGATACGTTTGCGGCCAGAATTCAGCTGTTGATGTTGCAGGTGCAGGCAGCGCAGCACAGCACCACGGCACCGCATAACGTTCCACTCATAAAACACGCTTTTGTATGACATAAATTCATAAACAGCCTCTACACACAGACACGCTCGCTTACACACACATACACACCCTCATGAACACTTGAATTTGCACAGAATGTTATCGACTTTCGTGTATTTCGATAATTCACAAGTTTGTGGTTTATAAGGCAGCACACACACACCCACCAACACAGCTTTCCAAACATATTTCTTCAGAAAGATAAATAAAGCGTAGTAAGTTATACATTTTTTAAAAATTTCCTTCACTTTATCTGCTTAGAAAAATTAAAAAAAAACTAAAATAAAATAAAAGTTTGATTTGTTAACCTAATTTCTTTAACTTTTTCGAAACTAACAAATCGAACTTTTAAATAAATATAAATAAATGCGCATAACACTTGTATAAATAATTAATTGTGCAACATAAAAGTAAAAATCTTTGTATTCAACGACCAGTTACGACCAAATCCCAATACGGCTTTGAATAGTTGATTGTTTTTCTCGCAGTGTACATAAATTATGCGCTACTCAGCCATTAACAGGCAGGCAACATGGAATCTGAACTTTGTGCAAGGCAAAAACGGAATGCCCATAATGCAGCCCCCAGAGCGAATATTAAATATGTTTTGTATTTTTTTCTGCTGCCCTTTTTCTGTACGTTTTGTTTTTAGCTGGACTGGGGACACAGAGTGTACACCTCGGTTTGGGTAACTAACATATATATACGGTACTTTTTTTACTCCTTTACTTTGGGGAATCGAAGATTTGTGGCTCGCATTTGATGCACGCCTAAAAGGTGGCTAAGCTTCTATTTGTTGTTGTGTGACAACGTCCAAACAACAACAACAGGGCGTACTAAAAGGACAGGCTTAAGCCAGTTTCGGCTATTTGGCAACTACACACACACATACACTGGTAAAGAGATACACACGGATAGAAATTCGTGTGGAAGTCGCATAATGAATTTTTAAAAATATGCCGCAGCGTGGCAAAGCTTGTTTGCCTAAAAGCGTGCTACACGTTTTATGTTCCGCTTTTGCTTGTTAGATTTGTGGCCTAGGGAATTGTGAACAAAGCAACAACAATACCAACAACAACAAACAACTCTCGACCACTCAACAAGCTGCGTTTGAAATGTTGCAAAAAAACAACAACAAAACGAAACGAAACGAAACTCGTGGGAGCTTAGCCTAAAAGCAAATGCTAGGATTATACTTATTGTTATTACTGTACACAGTAGTTGCTGCCAAAAGTTGTTGTCAGTTTCGTTACAGTTACAGACTGTAGAGCAACAAATGTAGATTTGTATATATAGGCATACTTACATCACAATAAGATGAGGATATATTTTGCAAATTCAAACGGAATACACGATCCCTGCAAATAGATAAAAATAGATTTTAGTTAAGTCTCTTGACTAGTTAATACTTATGAAAGCGTTAACAAAATACTTACATGGCGCCCACATAGAGCGAATCGCGTTCTTCGTTCATGTGAAAGGTGCGATAGTAGAGTTTTCCGCATGTGAATTCACGCACATGATCTGTAATTAAAGAGGGGAAAAAAACACAGTAAATATATGCGTAGTTAGCAAAGCTTTATATATATTTGTATATATTCAATATTTAGACAACAAATTTTCTTAAGTGAGACGGCAAACCCAACACCCAACACACAACGGCCAACACAAAACACCCAAAACTCAAGGCTCAATCCCAGTTTGGGTAGCAAGTCCATGTCCGGCACAAATGAGCGCCTGTCAACAAAGTTTATGCACAGACGTTGACAAAACGCAAACACAGTCAGCAGAGGGGGTGAGTGGAGGGCAGCGTTACAAAGAACAGCCACAGACTGTCTACACACAAAGACAAACATGGAGAGAGATATACACAGAAAGAAAGGAAGAGAGAGAGAAAGCATGCGAGATATCCCATTTCAATCAAATGACATTTTGACATTTCTTTTGGCTGGACACTACTATCGCCACTGTCGGCAACTGTAGCCAAAGTGCAAGCTTTAAATGTTGTTTATTTACTTTTAACTTTGGCCAACACAAATACGTTCACATGTACAAACACACAAAGAGCGAGAGCAAAAAGGCAAAGGGAGACAACAAAATTGCATTGACTAATGCGTTAAAAGCAAAAAAAAATGCGTTGGAAGCTGTTGAAAAAAAACTGTACTTTAGTGCTGCTGTAATTAAGCAACTATTGCTTTGAAATGATTGATTCTTTAATATTTAATTCCAATTTTTATAAAAATTGAATGGCGCTCATAAGTATGCTATATAATTTTACATGGACAATTTCGTTTGTTTGGTTTGGAATTTCGAAGTTAATCAATGAAATAAGCAACTATTAATCATATTTCAGCTTGTGTGTGAGTGTGTGTGCTTGTGTGCTAGTCTGTGCTTATTATGTTAATTTCATAGACGTCGCGCTGTCTACGCGTTGTTTGCGCTTTTGCTGTGGTGAAGTGTGAGGCAGCTTGACGCAAAGCGCTGAGCATGCATTTACTTAATTAAACTAATTAATATTTGCTTAGAGTGCCTGACCACACACACACACACACACATGTGCGTATATCCAGTTAGTTAGAGAGCACTGTCATTTAATGTAATTGTCAGTCAGTAAACTCTCAATACCGATATCCCAATGCCGACCAATTAATTTTCTGACATCTCTTTCAATTATGGGCTGCTAAACTGACAATATGCTTGCCTATGTAAATATTTATATATAAGGCTTGTATATATACACATAATGTAGTACAAATGAATTGTCAAGTGCTGTCTGGTCGAAGCTCACTTAATTGTACTCGTAATGCTGTCAAATGTAACTATATAAATGTCTGAAACACATTATAATCAACTCTACTACTCCAACTGCTTTAAAGTAATGAATTCGGTTTTAGTTTGACCCAAAACAAGATATGTCAAATCCAAACAAACAACGAATTCTCTGTAAGCTCTATTCAGCAGGTTTTTCTTAACAAAAGGCTTGAACCAGATACACATACACAAACGCACATATGTATGTTTATCAATATATGCATTTGTATGACTAACTCTCACATACAACAATGGAAAAATGCAAATGCCCCTTTCCTTTGCCATTGTCTACGTTTCATTGCCTCTCGCCCCTTTTGGCCACAAGTGCTGCTATTTTTGATTTCCGATTTAAAGAACATTTTGGACAAAAGCAAACACTGAAGCCAAAGCTCGGCCAAAAGTAGCAGCGTCAATAAAGGAAAAGAAAAAAAAGAAAACGAACGGAATCTGCGTCTTTTGTTTGCAAACGGGAAACAACTACAACAATACAAATACAACAGTACATACAAGCATGTATGTGAGTGTGTGTGTGTGTTTTTGCATATATTGCGCACAATTCGGGTAAATGTCCTTGCCAAACCGGAAGTCGACTTGTATACGCTTGAATTGTTATTGTACCCTTCTCTCGTACTCAAACTCGAACTCTTATACAATATATGCACTCGCATTTGTTTGCTGCTTGCTGTCGAACTTTTCCGCATTTTGTAGTTTTTCTTATCCCCATTTCGGCTTTTTTCCTTCTTTAAATTTTAATTTTTCTTATTTTTGACTAAGTTGTTGGCGGATTTTTCGAGTTGCGGCTTTAAAACGTATTCACGATTTGTTTTAAGCGCAATGAATAAGCTCAAAATTGCTCACAAGTTGAGCTATAAGCTTAAGGTGGGAAGTGGTAGTTGAAAGTTTGAGCTCTTAGTTTCGAAGATGTTCTAATGAAGCACCAAAGTTTAGACTTTTGTTTCCAGTGAAATATTGTTGTTGAAAATATGAGTTAACAATTTTATTAATAAATTATTGATTGAAGTGAACTAAAAATGCAAAAATTTTACCACAAAAATTGTTTAGTTTCGATTTGTTGCCTACTTAGAGGCGCCTTTAGGGATAAGTGCGTACATAAACTTAACAAAAACATGGTAATAAAAGCAGTTGGCATAAATATGGCAAAATATGTACATAGGCATTAATTGGGTCTATATCAATATGCTAACAATATGCTTTGTCTCTATCACTCTCTCCAGCATTCTTCGCTATCAAATTTATGTGCACAAAACTGTAAATGTTTATGAGAATTATTAAGGAGAACATCTTCGACATGCCAAACGATCTGTGGCATATTTACGATGCCAATTTATACAACAACAACAAGGACAAGGACAATTGTTAGTTCCTTTGGCATTCTACAATTGTCTCGCACAGCATTTAAGACACGCGTATGCGTACGCGTTATTCATGGGAACTCGTTTTGGGCTTTCAGAAGTCCATAAAAATATTATATGTAGAGTTGCCCATAAATGTTTATATATATATATATATATATATGTTTGGTTTATATATTTCGATGATAGGCAATGTCTGCAATCTTTTATTTACATGCACAGCGGCGACAGTATAAATTGTTACGAGTTCCTGCCCCATTTCCCACTCCTTTTCCTGCTCAGTCTCAGATAATAAATTACAAATCGAACGGATGCTAATCGTAGGCAGTTGTTTATGCCGGAAGTCCAGCAAAAGTTTTGCATCAATTGATAGCCAACAACATTGAGTTGCAAGTGCCATCACTGCACTGTAGCAAGTTGCAAGTTGTTGCTGATTTTAAGCACTTACTTCGCTATCAAATGTTTGGGCACATATTAAGCCAAATAAAAGACTAAAATAAATAAAAATAATGCAGTCGTAAAGTCAACCTTTAAAACTTGGCATTTGAGATGTCTGCTTTATTTGCTTTTAATCCAAGTCCAATCAAAATCAAATTGCATTTACGAGCTGCCTTTGAGAGCGCACAATTTTTTATGGCATCCAAAACATTTTTACTCGTTTGCCTTTCTTTTCGAACAAATACTTACTTTAGATTTAGTGGGGGAGGAGCTTCTTCATTCGCTTTAGTATTATGGACACATACAGTGCTTAGAGGAGTACGAGTATTTATGACTCCATATATGTCAATAATTTTTATGCGCTTCATAAATATGCGTGCTCCTTTACGAGCATCTGTCGCATTGTCCTTCTGTCTGTTAGTCCGTCAGTCAAATCAATTTCTTTTGCTCCCCTCGAAAATGACTGAAAATGCCATTTGGAAAAGCGTTATTATCGAATCAAATACAAAAAGAAAATAACGAGACTCAAATGCAGTAAAATCATATTGCTGAGCTTACTGACATATCAGAGAGGACAGTCAGAGGAGTCTAAGGCTCATGCCTTTGGGGCAAGTCAGCGCCAGTTGGTGGCATGTGGCAAAATTTGAAAGCCTTTGAAATGTCACAATTGCCCCCTGGATTTAAATCATCCCATAGATGCCACAAACAGTAACTAAATAAAGGTAAGTCGCTGAAAAACCTGCCAAAACTGATGACGGTTACCTGCAACGCTATGCTAAACAGTTCAAAAGATTTTCCTGTCCCAAAGTCAAATACATATGAGTATATTTTAAAAGAACGGGCAGTTTATAGTTCATATTTGAAAATACAGTAAGAGTTTTAACTAAATTTATATTCTTTGTAAGCAGTTTTGATTTGCATAAATTATTATCTAGGAAGTTCTTAAGAATGTTTCCTTGGCAGAAATATTTTTAGCATAATTCAAATGTTTGCCATTTATAAATTTGCGAATGCTGACAGCAAACATTCAGAAATATTTTCAGTTTCTAATCTTCGTTGACTGTGCAATGTGTGTATGTAAATTTCCCATTATTTTCCTGGCTAATTATGAGCAATGGCTTCCACTTCCACATCCTGTCTTAACTCTCTGTGTCTCCTTCTATCTTAATGCATGTGTGTGCATGTTTGTGTGATTGTATGCTCAACGTCAGCATAAAGCACTCGAAAACAGTCTAGACGTCTGATGTCTAGGCGTGTTGTTATCCACACTTGTGCGTTGATTCGTGGCCTGCGGCCCCAGTGGAGCAAGTTCCACGTTGCAAGTTGCGAGTTGTCGGTTGCAAGTTGCCAAATGACAGACGGAGACCGCATTCACGCGGTTGCCATTTCATTTGCTGTATAATTGCATGTGAAAATAATTAAAGACTTGCCACAGCTATGACGTCACAACAGCACCACGTTAAACCAAATTAATCTTTAAGCTTTAAGCTTTCGACTGACATCAATATATTGACAACTGCAGCGCATTAAAGCTGCTGCTGCTGCTGTATTCATTTTTGTTTGCAGCTCTGCAGCTGGCGAGTGCCAAGCATTTCTCGACTCTATTTAGTTCATTTTATGGCAGCAGTTGAGTTCATTTTGTTGCCAAATAGTAAATGCAAAAACAGTGCTCATAAAAAAGCAGCATCAAACCGAGCAACAAACAAAAAGAAGCTAGCATTTATGCGATTTTCAGGGAGCAACGGGGGGGGTGGGTGGTCACAGAAAAAGGAGCAAATTTGCTACCCAAAAAAGCAGGCAACAAAAACGCAACAAAATGCGGCAACCGTTTCATTTTTGGTGTTTTGCTGGCAACTTCATTTCATGTGTGGAGCAAGTGGTAAGTGGCATGGGACAGCACAGGCTACATATGTAGACACACACATGTGTTTGTGTGTGTTGAGCTTTTTGTGGCATGGCAGCAACAGTGAACACTGTGTGTCCATTTCGAGCGCCATAAACGAGCACTAACAATTTTAAATTTGCTCTTTTTATATTTTTGGCTCTTAGTCTCTTAGTTGTCTGTGTTACCTTCAGTTAGTAAAGTTGCATGCAACATTTTGCGGTGCCCTAAATGAGCACTAAAGTATGCGAATGATATGCTAACTGCAAGTTTTGCATAATTAAAAGCATTTAGACGCTTTACCCCCCGAGACAGCAGATAGGGAGTAGACTGCAGTGACTACGACCACAACAAATGCCTTGGTCTGAGTTTCAGATTGATTAACAATTCAAACAAACATTGCAGCTGCCGGAAATTTCTGCACATTTGTTTTAAATTAATTAGGATACAAATGAAAATGCATTTCAAGTGGCCAAAATTAATACCAACACACCAACACACACACACACACACATCCGCAAGCCAGCACACACAGTTGTGTCTTTTGATTTCATGTGCAAATCCTGTCAAAATTACAAATGCAAATTAACATTAAGTGACTTGTTTGTCTCTTGACTTCGGTGTGTGTTGTTTTTGTAATTATTTACACACACACACACTTACATCTTGGCTGGAATGCTGTTTAAATAATTGAATTTCACTAACGAGCAACTTGGCTAAAAGTTCTAACTACTAATATGCACAATTAATGCCATTCAGTTTGCATTTTGCAATTAACATAAGAAAATTAATTACAGTAGTTAGTTCGTTAGTCTATAGCTCTTGTAATTGAATCAACTGTATTATGAGTATTTAATAGATTAACATTTGACATTCTGCTCTGCTGATAAACCCACACATCCATTTCCTTCATCTGTAATCACTCGAAAAACCGGAATATCTGAGAGAGACCCCGTTCAGTTCAGTTGGAGACCCAAGACGACGAGTTTATCAATCAAATGTTATAAAACTTTGGCAAGCATTTTATTCAGAAAAAACTTTTTAGCTTAATGATTTGTAAATATTAAAAGCAGAAGCAGAAAAGAAAAGGAAAATCCAGACGACGACTGCTTAATACTCTGCACTTTATGGCAAAATAGTCCAACAAATGTAGTAATAAATAATATTTTTAACAAGTACGCAACTTAAATTTTCAAAGGGTAGAGTTGATTGCTGCTTTAGTTAGTACTTTATCCCCAACTTTAGTCGGTTGTGACACACTTTTAATGATCTTTTCAACTTCAACTTGCGCTGCACAATGACAATAGCATTTTGAACAGCTGCGTGGCAAGACAAAGCAAAAGTAGCAAGTGGTAAGTGTTTGGTGGCAAGTAGCAAGTTGCAAGTATTCTTAGTAAGTAGTTGCAACTACTTATTTCGCACATAAATTGTACTATTAAAGTTGCTCGAAAGAAACGTGATTTTGCTGTCGCTTGGAACTTGCGAAACGAAAGGACTTTTGAGAAACATACTTTTAATGATGTCTTTTGTCCTTTCGTTGGCCATTGGCAACACTGTGCGAACTGTGGTGCTAACATTATTAATTTGTGTGTCAGTTGCTCGGATTGCAAACTCAATTTTGTTAGCGCTTCGTTCCGGTTTTCAACACACTTTGGGCTGTCCGAAATACAGCAAAGAGGCTGATCAAAGCGAAAACTGGGACACAGTTTCCACGCAGATACACAAACACACACACACACACCCAACACACACACACACACACACACACACCAATACACACGCACACATATTGGGGCATTTAGTGTTACCCATGAACAGCTTTTGTGCCGTGAGTTCTCCGCTTTTGAGCTAACAGCTTTCGACATTGCATTAACGCCAGCAGCTTGTCAAGCTCAACGGCAACAAGGAAGCAAAACAACAACAACAAAGGTGCCACGCCTGCTCACTTCGTGCCTCAATTTGTGGCAAGCAAGTGCTGCGTAACATGTGACTCTCATAAAAGTCGACCCTGCCACACAAAAGCTTGAGTAGTACTTAACTGAAAACGTGTCACTGACTTTTAATTGCGCGAGCTTCAACACACAAATAAAGCCACACAAACACACACACACACATACACTTACATAATAAGCACAACAAAATATGTGTTGTTGTTGTGCGAGTTTTGTGTGTGGTCAGTGTTTGGATAACGCCTACGTCGTTCAGCTTATCGCATTTGCTTTTTATGGGTCAAGCATTTGAGCTACAGTTTGCAAGCAGTGCATGCCAAGCAGTAACGCAAGCAGTGTAATTGCATTAAGCGGGGTTTGGTCATGTGTGTGAGCAGCATAGCAAGTGCAGGGACAGACTTATGGTAAACTAAGTTGGTATTGGTTGATTTTAGTCAAATTTATTAAATTATCTGTCAAGCTAAGTAACGATAATTAAGTACCAATTTAAATTAATTTACTACTGTAAAAGTAATCAACTTTTTTCTAAGAAAATCCACAAGTTTTTATACTCTCTGCAAGAGTATATTGGGTTTGTGAAAATGTATGTAACAGGCAGAAGGAGGCGTGGCAGACCCCATAAAGTATATATATTCTTGATCAGCATCACAAGCCGAGTCGATATAGCCATGTCCGTCTGTCCGTCTGTCTGTCTGTCTGTCTGTCTGTCTGTCCGTCTGTCTGTCCGTATGAACAAACAGATTTCAGAGATGGTAAGAGCTACAAGTTCGAGCTTAGTCTCAATCGATCACATATTTAGTCAGTCAATACAAGAATCTTTTGTTTTTCCGATGCCACGCCCCAATTGCCCACAATGAGCAAAAAACTAGACACACCTCGGAAAAAATGGATGTTTTGGTCGAATATCTCAATAACTATTGCACCTAGGACCACAAATTTTGGTATGGAGGTTCCTAGCAACAGCGTTAATGCATTGACATTTAAATTTTTGGACTGCCACGCCCCGTTTTCCCACAATTAATAAAATAAAATTCTCAGCTTTCGCCCCGTTTTTAGGCATCCTTTAATATAGTACAGTATTGTAATTTATAATTCGTGTGAAAACTTACTATATCAAACTATCCTGAAAGGCGCATTGAAATCGCACTATAAACAAGAAAACTAGAAGCGTTGCAATATTGATAACCGAATGCAATATCATGTATGAGTGCAAGTGAGACAGAAACATACAAGCACATATGACGGCAGCGTGCAAGCGAGACAGAAACATACAAGCACATGTTTGAATGTTTTCGTTGCTTGCGTGGCGGCAGCGCTGCCCGCAGTCGCTGGCCGCGCTGAATACACACATACATACATACATGTATATGCATCATATGTTGGCTTTCGTATGTGTATTCCCATACAGACAAACAGATGTATGTTTGATTATGCTTAGATTGTTTTTGTTTCAACGTGTTTTAATGCAAGTACTACACATTGTAATATCTCTAGACCGATTTTAATAATTACATCGCGAAAAAATGCAGAGAGTATTTTACGGTCGGGCGTGCTCGACTGTACTTTTCTTACTTGTTTATTATACAAAAGAAACAATTATTTTTCTGTAAAATTTTTGGACCATTTCATTTTAAATTTATTGCACATAAGTAACAAGTGCCTCAATAGAACTAACTTCTGTGGCTGCTACCTGAAAGACACCTTTTGCCTTTTTGTTCTTTACGTTTGCCGCTCCCTAATGAAGTCATTCTATCAATAATGAGCAACTTTGCACTCTGCTCAGCGGGTAGGGAACAAAACAAAAGGCAAAGAAACATTTGGCAGACAGACAGACATAGAGACAAACCGACGGAAAGGCCTGTTCAATGTACGTTTTTCAGAGAAAGATATAAAAATAGATATACGAAGCATCTGCCACTCCGCTGAGTCAACAAATGAACTGACAAAAATCGAAGAAAAACAGGGGAAAAAACTCTGAATGATGCAGTCGAGTGTAACGCAGAGTAGGAGGGGATGAAAACCCCGTGCTGCACTTTGGGGCATTGGGAAATTGGAACTTTACAGCTGGACTCTGCGCTAACTGAGCGAGAGGCATATAAATTTTGATCGAAATTCGAATGCAATTAATTTTCACTAAATCAATAAAAATAACAATTTTTCATTGCATGTGGGAAAACACAAAACTAAGAAAACTTTTTATGTGGCCATGAAAAATTTATAGTTGACATTTTATTTTGTGTAGTTTTTGAGCTTCATTTATTTACTGGTTTAGCTTTGTTGTTGTTATTTTGTGTTTTGTAGCTTAACGTTTAATTTATGGCTAAAACAAGACAACCAACCGCACGAGGACTAAACTGTATAGAAAAGATACAAACGAGTCTCTAAAGCAGCTGCTGCATTTTTTAAGCAACAACGTTAAACGTGCATATGGCTTAGTCAATAGACTGTGCAGTCAGGACGGAAAGGATATGCCGGACAACCAGCCAGCATACGGTGCAAAGACAGGACAGTCAAGAGCGTCAGGACAGCGTGGACACACTCTGGACACCTATGCATTCTGCTAAAAGTATGCGCAAACAACTTGAGCGTTTCCTTAATCGCCTCACGTTTCTGCTACAAGTGCTTAGCTGGCGAGTTTACTACAATATGCGTCAACAACAGCAACACCAACAACTATAGCTGTAGTTAAACTTTGTTGTTGTTGTTGCTTCGTTTTAGCCAGCACGTGAACTTTTATGCTGCGGTTATAGCTGATTCTGCCGCCAGGCGTGTGGTGATGGTGCATGCCACATACACTCACCACCCCCATCACCAGCATCTTTGAACGTGAACTATTAGAAAATGTTTACTGGACATGTACATGCAACATCAAGCTGCCCCTGTGCCACTGTGGCAAATAACAAAAACAACAACAAAATAAAAGAGTAAAAACTTCAATTGACTATGGCAAACTGTCAATCAACTGTTTATACAAACTATTTATAAGGATTTGAATATGCGGTTTTAATAAAGAGACGTTTCTAACAGTTAGTAAACATTAACATTGTCGTTAACAGCGTCACTTTAACATAACCATAAATTTTTAATACACACAATGTTTGTGGGCTCACTATGATCAGTTTCATTTTAATTTTGTTTTATTTCTTTTTCTTTGTTGCTATTTGAGTCGAATTCGAGGAAATGTTTAAAATTAATTGCATGCGTATTTTTAAAAATTAAATTTTGCCGACAAAATGATTAATGAATCGTTTCTCTTGGACAACGACTGATCGCCAGTTTGAGAAGCAACAGCAAAAGAAATAAAACCGAAACTGAGATCAACTTCCCAACTCATTTTGGATTCAGTTAATGTAAATGACTCAATAAAGCGAATTATAATTTAACCGGTTTTTTTCAATCAAGTTGTAAAATTACTTTTTCTTGTTTGTTAGAAATTATGGAACCGAAATGAAAAAGACCGAGAGATTTAAATCTACTACTTGTGGTAAATGTTTCGGGGCTTTGAACTTTAAGGAACTTTCGTAACTAAAGTATTTATGGCTTAATCCATTTAGTATTGCAACATTGTCGGCAAATGAATATGAATTGAAAATATGAATAACAATGGGCGCAGATATTAATATGCAAATTAAGCGCTGCTGTAAAAATACTACAGATAAATAATGACAATAAAAAGGGAAGGACATCATATTAAAAAGTAGTCAGTGCAATAAAATATACAACTCTTTTATTTTTTAAATGCCTGCGGTAATAATGAGAAAAACGTGTTGAATTAATATCGTGTCCAATAAGATAAATAACAAAAACAATATTGTGGTAAATAAATTACAATTGTTATAAATTTTTTCCAATTTGATTGCATGTAAATTGAAAAATAATAGCAATTCCCAGGGTAGAGATTAAACAATATTTACGATTTTATGAAAAATAAAAATTCCTTTTGCATCGCATTCTCATAAATAAAAACAATTGAGAATTAGCTAAATTGCCGACTAAAGAATGGAAAATAAACAATGATTCTTTAAAACCTATTGCAGGAAACCCATTAATTGCTTGTTTGCACATTTTCAAACTTAAAATATTCTATGACAAACTGGGGAGTACCCTGTATTTAATTCCTTACTGAAGAAGTACAGCTTGCAAGCAGTGTGCAGGTGGAAACTATTGTAAAAATCCTTAACGATAATTATATTTTAATTGCGAATTTACCTCTCTTGTGTTTGCCATAACTAGACTGATCGTTGCCGGCACAGCAGGGTTGTTCGTAGTAGAAATTCCATGTATTCTCATAGTCGCCAGCAATTTGTTGCACCCCGCATACCAACAGGAGCAGCAGAGACAGCGAAAGAATCAATTGCAGTTGCATTTTATACTTTTATTTTTTTCCTTATTCGGTGTGGACACACTGCACTTCCCAAACCTCAATTGGATTGTGTTTTTTTCTCTCTTAATTTGCACACATACAAACACATGCACACTTATGTAGTTGGGAGGGAATTTTGTTTTCCACGTTGTTTGTTTGAACCAAATGAAAGCGCTGGCAATTTACTTTTGCAGCCGCATGAAAAAAGTCCTTTTAAATAACTGTTAACACATTTAAGTTGTATTATTTTTAATGGTCGCACAATATTTTTACACTTGTTCTGCAATTTTTGTTGAAATTGATTTTGCAGCAGCGGCAAATGGATTTTAAATAAATGTGCGTTTCGCTGGACGTTGTACAATTTCGTTTTGATTAATTATAGATGCACAGACACACACACACATGCATACATTTGTATTTGTATATGGATTGCATTTTTACAGTTTGTCGCGTTTGTGCATTCAATTTTCGAAGCATTTAGCTCTCAACAATTGATAAAAAATAAAGGTATACAAGAGAAAAACATAAAATCCAGGCGACAAACTGGTTTTCAACTCTGCGTTACCCACGCACCACTAACAACAACACTAACAATGGGCAGGCCGAAAAATTCTTTAACATTTCCGCCAAACGATCGGACTAGCGCGAGCGAGAGCGAAAGAGAGAGGTCGCTTCTGTGCGTGTGAACGGTGTGACATGTAAACAAGCTGCTTTGCGAGGTTGCCAGAGCGTCGGCGCACCGACTTTTGTTCGTCTTAATTGCTTATTTATAGCTGCAGTTGCAGATAACAAAGATACACTTAACAAAGAAGGTAAGCTGATAGAATCAGCTTTATTGGTACGCGTCTCATTATCAGTTTTCATTAAAAACACATCTGTTGCGCGTATGCCTCACTCGTTTTAACTCTGGCAGCCCAGATTTGCTTGCATTGCAGTTCAAGAAATGTACACATTTGCGTTTGTGTGTGTGCGTTTGTGTATGTGTGCGTATACATACAGTAATACATATACACATAGGTCAAGATGCATACACACTAAATAAAAGAAATAGCAGACATTGTGTGAAAATGCTCGTCAATGTATATGCATGTGTGGCAGTCACTTAAAAAACTCTTTGTTCGATCAATAACATACAATTGAGCAATAAACGCTTTGCTATTTCAGCACAAAAATAAAATTGACATTACGAAAAACCGGACGAGACACAACGCGAACACGAACAAGAACGCGCAAAGTTTATAAAAAGACAACAACAAGATCACTGGTTGCGTCGCAGTCAAGTGTGACCGTTTGAGGTGAGCGAGAAAATGAACATGTTTAAAAATACTAAACCATTTAGTATTAAATTTATCGATTACTGGTCGCGATAAAGTTGTAATTTAAAAACCGACAAATTAAAGAGAAATAGGAATTTGATTAAGGATTTTGTAACAACAAAGACAAACTTAAAGTTATTGTGTGTGTGTGTTTGTGTCAAGTGTTAAATAAATTTCAAATTTCAACTCTGCACGTTTACGATTTTACAGTTATTTTTCATGAATTTCATATGCAGAATGTTCACAATGTTGTGTAGTACGACTTTGGCTTTGTTCGATCCAAAATATTTTGGCCACAAATGAAAGCCTAAAAGCAACAAAATGCGACCGCATAGCGCACAATTCCCAGACTGGGTGGTCATCAGGAATTTAAATACTGGACACCTTGCATGGAATCCCTCTCTGGAGCCAGACGTTCTAAGTGACCATGTGGTAAGTGTGGGAAGGGGGCACTGGTGAAATTGGCTATGCTGGAAGTTTTTGGCTGGGCCAAACGCCGACACGTTCTAACACGTTTGCTTCACAAAATTGTTTCAAAACGGAAAAGTATGCAAAAATTGCAGCACGCGCCGTTGCCGGGTTGCGTCTTCTTCTCTTTCTCCTTCTGCCTGCACATCTTCCTCGCCTTCTCCATTCCCCTGTCTTTTGGCGTTGCAGTTTCAATTTGGGAATGCAAAGTTGTGCACGCCGTTTCCTGTCCATGTCGGTTGTTTCTGTGAGTGTGTGTGTGTGCGTAAGGAAGACCAGTTAAAATTGTCTCTGTCTACGGCTGTCTATCTCTGTCTCTGTCTACCTGTCTGTGCTTAATGCTTGCTGCTCAAAATGTGATTATTTTAAATGCTGCCGCCTGCTGCCGACGACGGCGACGACGACGCCGGCGACATAACAATTTTGAATGAAGCTCGAAATAAAAGTCATTTTGTTAAGCAGACAAAACGCACTTAAAACGAAACGTTGCCTCACCTGTACAGTGAACACACGCACACACAACAACCCCCATCCACACCCGCTCGTACTTCACAGTCAGAGGTTGTCTGGTTGTTGTCTATTCAGTTTTTCGTTGCATACCTTTGGGCGGCAATTAAAAACAGTTTGGCAGTCACAGTCACTGCAATTGAATTTCTTGCAGCGCCACAAAGTATGCAAGCGACTCTCTGTGAAAATACAGGAAGTTTACTTTAGACATACGTATATGTATTTAATTAAAAGCCAAGTCGTTTATGTTTTCATTTTTGGCAAGTGCCTTTATTGTGTTGTGACGTATTTAATATCTGAAATTGTCAATGGAACTAGCTCGAAGGTTTTGTGTGTCTGACTGTCTCTCCCACTTTCTCTCTCTCTCTCTCTTTTTCTCTCCCACTTCTCTGTCTCTTTTTCAGTTTGTCTGTTTGCCTGCTAATGAGTTTTCGCAGCGTCGCCTTGCCTCATTATGTCGCATGCATCATGTTTGTCTGTCTAGTCATGATACTGTTGAAAATTTTGACACATGCTCCACATACAAACCCCCACACACATACACCCACACACACACGCACAGAGGCATTCGCTCATTTTGGTAACTGCTTTGATGTCGTATACTCTTTTCCTTTTTGTTACATTTTGTTTTCATTTCTTTTCTTCCTTTTTTGGCAGCTTTTCAAGTGCAGTGGCACTTTACATTGTTGTTGCTATCACAGCTGTTGTTGTAGTTATCATTGTTGTTGTCGTTGCCATTGTCATTTGTTTTCGCACACAGCAGCAAAACGTTTCTTTACACAATGTCAACTTTCAACAAAGGACTTTAATTAAGTCCTTAATGACAGCTTAATTTAGCGCACTTTGGGCACACTCCGTGTACTTTGACACATGCCCAGATCCCTTTTCCCTTTCTCCAGCTTCGTACTCCCCTTTCTCTCTCTCTCTCATTCTCTGCCCTCTCTCCTCCTCTTGGTGCTGTTGTGTATGTTGTTAGTTTTTCCATTTCCTTTTGCATAATTTACATGACCATTTAATACCTTAAGCTTCTGAAATAGCATTTTGATGATCAACAAATAAAAACATAGAAAACTTGCTGACTTGGCCAACAATGTTGTTATTGTTGTTGTTATTGTTATTGTTGCCTGCTTTCTGTGGTCACTCAAGCTGTCAGCGTGCGGCAACTTTTATGCATTATATGAAAAAGTTGCACAAACAACCCAAGAACACAATACAAGCAAAACAACAACAAAAAAGCGATAAAAACTATTTGTTGTTGGGCCCAAGTTGGCTTACTCAAGTTACTTACAAAGATTTCAATGCACTTCAGTTGTACAGCAACAGCAACAGCAACAGCAACAAAAAAAAAAAGTAAAAACAAAATGTGACTTCTGCAAACTGTCAGAGCAAGCAAATGGCACTAAATATTAAGTTTTGCCTCTGCGAACTTGACCAGCAGCCGCAGCAGGAGCAACGGTAGGAGTAGGAAGCAGTGCGGCAAGCAGTGCAGGCAAGCAGCACGCTACGTAAACTGTGGGCCAGGCACAAGAACAGCAACTACAACGACGGCGAAAAACTTGGCCGTAGCCTAAACTAATGAAAGCTTTTGTTGTATGTGTAAGTGTGAGTGTGAGTGTGTGGCTTCGTGTGTTGTTGACCAAAGTTTTTTGCCTTTTGGCTCGACCACAGAATTTCTCATGAGCCACAAACTACAGAGCCGCACTTATTTCAAGTTCAATTAATTTTAAGTGCGGCCTCCATTGTGTTGCACATGTTGCTATTGTTGTTGTTGTCGCTGTTACTGCCGCTTTTTTGTTTGTTTATTTACTTGTGTTTTTGCCTCAACTTTAGGCGGACATGCAATGTCAACGCCTGTATTTATGCCATAAATAATGCAACATATTTTGCATAATGACAACTTTTCGCCGAATTCATCGAAATAAATGAACACATGGGCTTTGGCTTTGGTTTTTCTTGTTTTCCTTGCTGTTGTTGTTGGTCATGTTTTTGTGTTTATGCAACCGCAACGGTAGCTTAATTGTATGTTGCACAAATTATAGCCAACAACAGCAGGAGAAACAACAACGTTGCCTACTTTGTGGCGCAACAAATCCAATTATTATTGACCCATGCAATTTGGCCAAAAACTAACTACCATAAGCCATAAATCATTAATTAAATAAACAAGGAAATTAGCAAAAAGCAATAACTATTTGGGAATGTCGAATAAAAGGATGAGATGTGCCGGCAGAAAATGACATTTAAAGCTAAATTTGGAAGTATAAATTTTAAATTGTTTCAGTTGCCCCTTATTTAAACTATTTGAGCTATAGAAACCCACTTAAATGTCGCTGACAAATTAAAGTATCGTTTCATATTTATTAAGTGGAAAAATTCTATTTTTCAACGCATAAAGCAAATATTTAAATATTTTTTTAATTTGCTTTAAGCGATTTCAGGCAAATAACAAAGCGAAATATTTTCTTCTTTTTTTTTTTTTAGAAAAATATCACATTTTATTTGCGGTATGTGGTTACAGTTAAAAATTAATTAAACTATTGTTGCCGTTGAATTTGCTGTGTATTTTTTCCGTCTTAAAAAAGTGTATAAAAAAATATTGTTGCATAAACAGTGAATTAAATTAAACGCTTTTTATATTCAAAAGCGGATTTGCAAACTTAAAGCTGCACTTGTTATACAGTATTAAAAATCAGAAGTGCTTGTGTGTTGTGTTGTGTTTGTGGGTGTGTGTGACTGACACGCGACAAGGATTAATGTCAGCTAACATGACATTTAGCGCTGAAGGAGTCACAGACTGAAGGCCTAGAAAAATGCAGCAAAGTCAAGTTCTAGTCAACGTCTGTGTCACGGCCAACAACAGCAGCAACAACTGAGTCAACGATAGCAACAAAAGCCAAAAGGCAAATCTTGTCTAGCTGCCGTCTGAATCGTAGAACGGAATGAAGAGCGAAAGAGAAACGGAGAGCAGAGCACAAGGTACACAGAGAAAGAAGTGCAGTAACAGCAAAAAGAGATAGCTAAAAGCAGAGTAAGAGATAGCAATCTGTTAGTCAGGAAGTAGCAACGTCTAACTCTTTTCTCTCTCTTTCTACTACTCTTTTTTTCTCTGTCTCTTTCTCTGTGTGTGTGGTGCATAATTAAAAAACCATTTGGGCGACGTGGTTCAACTACTTTCGGATTTATATTGTGTCACTCAATGCAAATGCAGCAGACGGTGTAAAATTCGTTGCATTTCAAATGCGTCGGCAGACAAACAACAACAGCAACAACACGAACACCAAAAGGAAAAACAAAAGGAAAAGCGTCGCATTCAACGTATTGAAAAGGAATCAACAGACTAGAAGAAGTGCTTGAAAAACTTTTGCTACCTTTCGGTTCAAATTTTAGAATTCTGTCAGTGAAATCACTTTAAAAACTGTTAGTTTTCGACATGAATCGACATGCAGCCAGGAAAAGATGTAAACAGTTCATTCTGTATGATAACTTCTTACTTATATAGGCTGTCTAAGCTGTTATATTTATTATAACCTTAAGCGGAAGAGTTGTTGAAGCCCAATGTTTTCCTATAGTCCCTTTATGGCTATATTTCAGTTTTTACTAAAGATTTAATAATAATTTTAGTATTAATTGTCTTGGCCTGACATTTATTCATTTGCCTTTAATATTAACCCCTTGAAAGGCGTTTGAGGCGACATTTGCTTTGTAATGTTACATTTGCCTCCGGGCTGTCCAGGTGCTGTCATTGGCAGTGGCCAAAAGCCGGTTTTGCTTTTTGGGGGGTAAACACTTTTAATTAAATTTGGTATAACTAAAAATTAGCAATCTAAAAGCTAAGCTCAAAGTGAAACTCTGAAGCAGATGAAGGTGGTTTCTGTGTGTGTATGTGTGTGTGGCACTAACAGCAATGGCAACAACAACAACTGGAACAACAGCAACAAAGATGACGGCAGTTGCCGCAGCCAGTCTTTGTTGCCACCTAGTGTTGAGCGTTGAGTGCTGTGGCGCCACTCGTCACTTAAGCACAGCAGCCACAGCCATTGCTGTTGCTGTTGCAGCTACATTTGCGCCTCAAAGGCCAGAGCAGAGCGAGTACGAGTTCGAGGCAAGCTGTAGATGAAGCCAAAAGCCAAAGCCAAACCGCACGCTAACAAGCTAACAGTATGGGCCAAAAGTGCGCTTGACGTTGGCACAATCTTGGCCTGCACGGAAAATTAGTTGGCAGCGTTTTGTGGGTGCGTGGCAATTGCAAAATCAGCAGCTTACAGCAGCAATGTTGCAAGAACTTTCCACGCACAATGCAGCAGTAAAACAATAAACACATTTCAAAAGCGACACAGAGACAATGAGAGAGTGAGTGAGAGAGAGACAGAGATATAGAGATATAGAGAACTGTTCTTTGGTTGCCACATCTCATGCATAAATCATCTGGCAGAATTTTAATTCCGAATGTCAAACTGACATAACAAAGCGACTGTTTTCAGCAAACGTTACGTATACGTAATTTCGAATCTAAGGATTTTTGCCTTCGATTTTAGCTTCTGTCATGTTGGTATTCAAATTGCCGTTTGTTAGGCCCTCAACTCCAGCTTGGACTAGTACTCGAACTCAGACAGATTCATATACAGATTCAGTTTCAGAGAACGTATGCTGGTCTCAGTTCCCAGTTCCATTTCCAGGTGCAGTCGCAATTGTTGCCTTCGTCTGCCTGCTATGTGTGGCTCTTGGACAGCATAATAATTGAATTTCAAAAGGCAATGACGATGACAGTGACAACAAAAAGTCAGCAAACACCAGAGCACAGTTTGTAGTTGTTGACTGTAACAGCAAAGTTTTGCCACAAAATGCCAGATTATGAATTTATCAATGTCGCAGGTTTATTGAAATTGATTTCCGCTCTTCTGAGTCAGTTGCATTTCCGTTTCCGTTGCACAACAAGAGTTCCTGTTGTTCACAAACATGTCGACTTGCATTTATGCAAATAACACAATGAGGTGCAGACCAAAAGGAAGAGGCGGTAAGAGCGGAAAGTAACAAAAGTTGTGAGCAAAAGTCATGCATTAGTTTATTACATCAGGCCATAATTGATTGAGCAGCTCAAGAGGGTAAGGGCATCGTTTATTACTTCAAATTCATTTGCATTTTAATTTCATATTTTCCATTTGGCATTTTTCTTTCATTTCAAATTTCAAAATTTGAATTCAACTAACAATTAAATATTTTTGGCTTCATGTCTGAAATCTACTTCAACTCACTGTAAAAGACAAGTAAAATTTCCATTACCATTTTATTTTTCATAATTCTAAGGTGTTTTTCCTACCAATTCCTGCTGCAGTTTGAGGCACATTTTGTTTGCAATCCAAGAACTTTACTAAATTCCTTTTAGGGGAGACTTTGCCATTGTTTGTAATTCCTTCAGTGCTCCCCACTTGGGACGAGACTAGACAGAAATGTCTGGGCACAAAAGCCAATGCATCATTAGCAAAAAAGACTAAAATTATGAGATGACTTTGAATACTGAACATTTGAAATTCTTCAGAGTGTCTTTTCGGTATTGTAAACGCCGACAGCGCATTATTAATTGCACAGACTCCAATGAAAGATTTTCCTTTATTATTGTTTCTATCTCCCTTTCGTACTTGTACTACCGCTCTCCTCCCCTATTTCGCTCTGCTTCCTTCTGTCTGTCGGTTTGATTGCGCAGCACAAACAATGAAATGTGCCTTTGTTGCCATTAAGTAAGTAGGCTTACTAAGTTGCAGCTGCAGCAGCGATTCATTGTTCAATTTTAAGCGCATTACAATTGCGTTTCTATATCCTGCCGATGGAGGTAATAACTACTCCTTTAAATTGTTTCATTGTCGGCTAATGAAATGAGTTTAAGCTCTTCTCTCTCTGTTAACATTTAAATGCTAATTATATTTATGAAAATTTTGCTCCAAATTTTTGGTTCTACTGCTAAATAACAGTTTTTAGTTAGGTTTTGGTTTTATTTCTAATATCTTTTCTTTAAGATTTAAAAGCTACATTTTATTTGATTATAAAATCACTTAATTAATTTAAATCTATACATTTTCCGTGAAGTTTAAGCTACACCACAGGGTATGTGGTTAGTTGGTATCGCCAACAGAATGAGACATTGTGTCAGCTGCTTTTTATACACTGTTTTGTAGCATACTTTTGAGCGCGTTTGCTTGTTTCTGACATTTGTGTGTTGTCACGACAAAACCTCAAAACAAGACACAGGAAAGAGGAACAAAAAGAGGAGAAAGAAGTAAAGGATAATAGAGAAAGGGACATTCACACACTTACAGTTAACTGAATGCGACTCAAGTGCAAATAAGCAATACGGCGTCGAGTGTGTAAATCATTTGGCATTTTCAATTTTACTTCAAGTTGAACCACAGGAAACTAAAACGAACAAGGTGTAGCTCTGCCGGAAAAACACCTCCGGAAAATGGCAGGAGTTGTAAAAACTTTTGGTGGCACATGGAAAACATCACTTGAAGCTTGGACAAGAGTCCAATATGGCAATATGGCCAATGGCAACTTGAGTTGTCAGAGCACTTATTTTAGTTGTCCATTATGTGCTGCGAATACGAAAACGAAAACAAATGCGAATACAAATACGAATAGGAGTGAGAGTACGAATACGAGCACGAGTACTTTAACTACTTAAAATAACCCACATAAGATATATATGTATGTGTGTATACCATATAAATTCTATACGGAAAATAAGCCTTTTTGTTAGTGGCATTGAGTGTTGTTTGGTTTCGTTTTGGTTTCGAGTCTTTGGGTTTGAGACTCGTTCCATCATGCAGCTGCCACTTGGGAGCACATATCCACATGCCTCTGCAATTGACGTGCTAGCCAGGACCAGCTGTATGTGTGTGTGTGCTTGGAGTGTATGGAGCACTGATCTCAGCCTCTTGTCTCATTTGCCTTTGGCTTTTTGAGCATGCAACGAATACTGCTACGATTGCTACTCTAATTTTCCCATTTTCCTTCTGCTCTTTGTTTCCCTTGAAGCAGACATTTTGCATACGTACAAAGTTGTTGCTGTTGTTGTTGTTGTTGCCTGTTTGTTTGGTGTTGATTCCCCAGCGTGTTTGTCTATTGTTATTGCTCTTGCCCAGCATTTTAGTTCAAACTGTAGTGCCGAGCTGCCTGTCTCTCTGTCTCCCTGCCAGTCTATCTCTATGTCTCCCAACTGTCTATCTGTCGCTTTGTTTATTTGGCGTACTTGTTACCAGGAACACGACTGCAACTTTTGGGCCACTCTTATGCAAAATGCATGTACAAGTTTCTCTAAAACTTTGTGCCAACTCTACCCATTTCTTTCCACATTGGCATCACGGAGATTTTCTTTTATACACACAGCTTGTTTGGCTTTAAAATAATATTGAATTTACTTTAGAGCCAAAAGTAGGTTCCTTGCGTAATTACGTCACAGCCTGCGCAAATATGACAGTTAATTATTTGGGCCATAATTTGACCCCCAGCGCAGGCAAAAAAAAAAGTTCAAATCGAAAAACGGAGCGTCCCTTTGAAGTGCGCACAGCTGGAGGCAATCCGAAAGTTATTTTATTTCCTACCTGAAATGTGACGCCTCAGGCAACACAAACGCGCTTTCTGCTGCTTTTAAAATATTCAAATTTCTGGTTTTTCACATTTAAAAACGTACCTACTTTTGGCTGTAATTATAACAAAATAATAAATGCTCGGCTATTTGTGCCGCTGACCTCGTTATATCCACAACAAATTGGCTTTGTTATTTCAAAGATTTTTATAATAATTACAAAGTATGTTCACCCACATTAAATATGCTCAGAAAGTAATTTATGTAAATAATAAATTGTATTTCAGCTGATTACGTTTTTAGTCTGAAAAACAGATTGAAAATTTGTCACGTAAAATTTGTGTGTAAAGGGATGAGGGGAAGTTTGTTGAAATAAGCAAAGTACACCTTGTCAAAGGCAGGGTATATTTCAGTATACCATTATTCTATTTAAGTGTTAATGGAATTTCAAATGTAAGAGTTATAGATATTGTAATTAAAACTGGTTTAAAAAGTAGTAGAATCAACTGAAAAAATACAAAAAGTAGTAGATAGTAATATTAAATAGCAGTAGAATTAAATAAGTATGAAGAAAAGTAGCTGAACTTAATGAAATAGTAGTAGTCATTTGATAAAGTAGTAGTAGTTCCATGTTAAAATAATGAAAAGGTAGTTAAAGTTTTAGAAAGAGTAGTAAAAATAGTAGCAATAAATTATAGGATTACCCTAAACTCTGGCAGTCAACGCACTCTTCTTCCAAATTCGTTCTCTGTTCTAATTATTTTCGAAAAACGCTTAAAATAAAACAACAGAAACTTAATGCGAATTTCTGAAAAATTTCATTATCCCAAATGAGATTTTTCTAAATTGTGCAGCTTTGGTAAACAAATTATAAAACTCTTCAGACATCTACATCAAAAATAAACGTAGCAACTAATTTACACACATGCTAATGACAACTGCCGCTGTCGCTCGACTAGCAGTTACCCTAGTTTCAGTTACTTAGGACAGAGATAAACGACTCTGCTTTAAACGGGTTTAATCATAATTTATTGTGCAATTTACGGTATTACTTTACTGTTATAATTAATATTTATGTGCTTGTGTGCTTAGCTACCAGTTGCAGCATGCTTTACAGGGTATTGAAATGCTCACAAACACAATTAAGTGGCGCGCTGTGAAAAAGGAATGATAAGTAAACATGACAAGGCTTTTAAGTTTATTGCGCCAGCCAACTCTCATTTGGCTCATGCCAGAGCAAGGACATTTAACTACGACGAGAACCCAGTACCCAACACCCGCCCCTATCCTATCCACCCCTCATGACCTACCGCTTTTAGTCCTGCCAATATCAAGGCCCCCTTACCCATGCTTCAAGGGTGCACTGCGAGATGCGAGATGTGGTTTTATCTTTCCATTTTTTTTCGTATACTTTTCCATGGGTTTTTCCATGGCGGTGGGATTGGAAATTGTGCACTTACTGTCACTTTTCATATGCAAAGCACTTTGTGTCTGTCGCTAATTTAATAATATGTAACATTTTGCAAGCAGACAGTCAAAATGTTGCGGGTATGCTGTCGACCAGTGTTACAAAGTGTCCAATTAAATGATTTTTGCTGTGGCATGAGCAGCACAGCTAAATAATTTGATGGGAAATACTACGCTCATGGACCACCTGGTTGAGTTTACCACCACCTGTATCTTTTCTCATACCCTGCACCCGCTTTCTCCCTCTCTCTCTCTCTCTGTCTTTCTATCCCTCTCTATTCCATTCACTCGCGATTTTTCACAGTCAGTGCATTTTGCAATAAATATCCGAAATTGCAATTGGCAAACACACACGCAAACTATTTTGGCAAGCATTTTCGCTACGGAAGTTGTGAAAAATCGTTGACAAGCGACAAAACACTTGACAGCGTCAGCAGCCCAAGGAAAAGTACCCAAAAAAAACACCAAAAACCCAAAAAAAAAAAAAGCTAGTGGAGCCAAAAAATGTCACAGTCAGAAAAATACAGAAATAAACGAAAGAGAAGCAAAGCCAAATCACAGTCGAAGCAGCAACAATATATAAGAGTGCTGCTGGACGCAGTAGAGCCCTAATAGATACCCTGTAGTAATTATTTTAAGAAGCATTTAGTGCAAGATTTTTAAAAAATATTTAAGGCACTTTTTTCGTCGTAGACAAGCTTCATTACGCGTTGCTTTAATATACCCGTCCTCTTTGCTCAACAATTACAGGGTATTAAAAGAGAAGGCGAGCTGAAACGAAAGCTGAGGGAAAAAATGGCAGAACGTGTAAAAATTTGTGGTGCAAGCAAAGCCGAAAAAGGTGCAAAAAATGTGTAAATGTGCAATCAAATGAAAGAAAACCAATAATCGAAAAAAAATGCCAATGCAGCGCACACAACTTAGGAATTATTGGCTCGCTGCAAGGGGTTTTGGGCGGTCAGTGGGCGGGGATAGGTATGGGAATGGGATGTGAGGGATTACAGTAATGGAGAGACGTAGGAGAGGAGTAGCCAATGGCGGCTAGGGGAGCGGTGTTGGCTGCAATTGCAGTGAGGCAAGAAAATGCACTAAATAAAACATGAAATTGCTGAAAATCGAGCATGTGAGCTGAGGCACGTGGCAGGTGTGTGTACAAGTGTGTGTGTGTGTGTGTTGGAGTGTGTGTGACAAGAATTTTTAGCTATAAATTGTTGTCACAATGTAAGTGCGGCAGAGACAGCAAGACAGAGAGAGAGAGAGGGGGAGAGGTAGAGCCAATGCTGTAGACAATAAATCAAGTTGAGTTGCGTAAATTGCAAACAAAAGGGGAGAAACTGAGAACCTAAGAATCTTCGAATTGCGCACTCAAAAAATTTAAAATACTATATAGAAATACTAGAGAAATGGTAACGGAACCCACACAATGAGCACAACTTATTGTTGAGATCCAACTCCGACTCCGAGTCTTGAGCTCAAGCCGTTGTCTTCCGTGCATTGTCTTTCTGGTCGAGCAAAGGTCCAAATGTCAAAATGCAAAATATTAATCATCATTATTTCAATCAACATTTATTAACATGGACTTTGCATTAGCACATAATGTATTTTGTGCCTTTGACCTTTTCGGTACCTGAAAAAGGGACCGAGAGTCGCATCCTTTGCCACACAACACAACACACACCACACCACAACACACCAACTCATACGCACATTATGTACACATACTTATATAGCTATATAGAAGTGTGGCTAAACCACATTTTCAATTCGCCACAGGACAGTGAAGTCAAAGGAGCTCGAAGCTAAACAGTACTCTGCTTCCCTTTCTAACTCTACTGCTCTCTCTTTCACACTCTTTCTCACTTACTCACTCAACCCTGTCAAGAGGCCAGAACCCGGCCGTTTGTCTTTGTACCGTTGTCTGTCAGTGGTCGCAACTTCCCCTCTCCCTCTCTCTCTCTCTCTGTCTATCTGTCTCACTCTATTACTCTCCTTTTCTCTGGCTGTGTAGCATCCTTTGGTTTGTATTGCTGTTGCCAGCATCAGTCATTTGTCTTTTGTCATATTAATAATTCCCTTTTATTATTTTCCCCATTACCCCACCAAAAATTTATATATAATGTGTTGCTGATGGCCAAGACCCTGCCCCCGCCCCTCAGAGCTCCCCCATTTCCCCACAGTCCCTCATTATTCGACATTTATAATTTCTGGTCGTAAAGGTGCCGCGTACGCACCTTTTTAGCCGTTTATTCTTTTTTTTCTGCTGCTGCTGTGCTTTTTGCTTTGCGCGCACTCATTAATAATAATAATAAGTATATAGGGGGAGGCGACCCTTCGGTGCCACGCCCTTCTCCTCGGCTTACTTATCAATGGCATTGTCCGGAGAAAGAAGCAGAAAAAAGTGCGCTTAATGCCATTTATACCCATCCTTAAAAGTTAATCATCTCAAGCAGATCCAGCGAGTGGCTTCGTCCTGTTCATTTTTTAATACGCACTCATAGATCATTAATATAAATTCCAGAATGACGGCAAGTAATATTAATGCCTCCGCTTGATGGTCCCACAAAAATGCTGTCAAGTGAGTTGAGTTAAGTGCCGCCATTTTCCAACCGCCGTCACTTTTCAACCATTTTCCGATTGTTAATTGTTAGACAAATATTAAACCAAAACGCAAAACGTAAAACTTAAAGTTGAAGAACATAAATTTGGTTTGTCTTTTGTTTATTGTGTAGACAACAAGGGAAAACTTTAACGAATTTTCATTGTTCAATTAGAAAAGTTTGGGAAAAGTGAAGTATTTTCATATGCAGTTGGCAGCTTGTTAAGTGTTTTTCAGCTGCAAACAATTCGCAAAAGATTCTAAAATCAAATTGAATGAATAAATGAAAGGATTGGACTCACATGTGAGTGAAAGAGCTGAAAAAGTTGTGTAGCCACTTGTAAATACTCATACACTTATTTGATTAGCTTACTCTCTTGGGGCTAATTCAAATCAGAAGCAAACCACACACACACACACTTAGCCAGACACACAATCAAGTGGCATCAACATCAGAGGCAGCAAACATACACACACACACACACACAAGTCAAGTAAAATGATTTGCAATTATTATTGTTTAATAAGTGCATAAGCCGACACTTATCCGACCCAAAAGACACAGACTTTATATCAAAATGCCTTGTTGTTGTGGCACAAGTTTGTGGCAAGAAGCTAAAACTGAAGCTGAAGCCAACAAAAGAATCTTTATGTGCTGGGGTAGCACAAATTATCATAAGATGGCAGCATTTTTGAGTGTTTCTCAAACCAACACAAAATTACACCCAAAGCACACACACACCCATAGCCCACCCATTGCCAATTGTTGCTTCGAGTGGCATAAATCCGGAGCCGCACTCGAATCTCGAATCTCGAATGTCGAGTCTTGAAACTCGTCTTTAGGCAAATGATAAATTGACAAATTTATTTGGGTCAAAGCGTGCCGCATTCATCATAATTTGCTGTTGCTTTCGTGCTTTGGAGCTTCGTGGCGCCAGCTGGCCAGGAAAATTGAAAATAAAATTTGAAATGGGCGCCAGCATTTGGGTAGTATTTTTAATGGAGTTTACTTGAGGCCAAGAAACACTAACAAAACTAAGCAAGACTGACACTTTTGGCTAATGCACATATAATGAGCTTAAGCCATGCGAAATGCCAAGGTTTTCTCCCCCATTGCCCACCCTTGTCAATTTACTCGAATTCGTCTGTATTGTAACTGTTTTGTGTGAATCTGGGTCGCAATTCTGGGTTCAAATTCATTTGCATAATTAATATTGATGTACTTATGTTTCTCTGCTCTTCTGAGCTCTGAATTTCAAGTTCTGAGCTCTGAGTTCCGAGTTCGTTGTTTTCTCATTGTTTATTTATATTGTGCCACTGCCAAATGAGCAGCATCTACCTGATTGCAGCTTGTTATGGCCAGGCCAATGACATTGTACTATACTACAAACTCAATGTAGGCAGACTGAGAGGTTTATGATTGAGCCAACAACAACAATAAGAACAACAGGAACAAAGAGACCATCAGCATTTGCAACAATATCTACAGATTGCCAGCTCATTTGAGTGTCTGCAAATGCAATTGTTGCACCTATTTATAAATAATTCAAGTCATTTTCAATTTGCAATATAATAGACAGACAGATGTAGAGATGTAAAGTAAGTTGTACAGCAGACACTTGAAAGATGAAAGCAATTTTGATTAGAATTCATCAATTAGCCACTTGCTTCGAAAGGCTTTAGCTTTAAAGTAGCTGATTAGATACATTAAGTTACAGAGGAAGAGTTTATGAGTTTAATTAAGAAACCTAATGATATATAATAATAATATCTCCTACCCGACTGTATTACTAAAGAACAAACTTTAGTTGATTGAACCTTTGGTAAAAATCAGTTCATATTGTTAACCAATAACATTCGAAGTCTCCGCAGTTGACCCACTTTTGTGGACCATTGTATGCTTAGGAGTGTATTTGTTTAGCGATTGTTTATCGAATTGCAGGTGTTGGGCAATCAGTTGTTAAGCAGGTCTTTTGGCCAACTTGTGATACAATCACAATACAACAATGGATGGCAAATGTGCCTGAGCACGAAACCATTGTTGGGGAAATGCTACTGAATGCATTTGTTTTTGTAATCACAACTGGACATTCGCTTGCACACTTACCTGGTGACAGCTCCTCAGTAATCCCTTGAATGGTGCCCGTGAACAGTGTCAACATAAGGACACTGGCCAACAGAAACCATTGACGCTGTTGCCACACATGTGGATGTTGTTGTTGCTGCTGATGTTGCTGCTGTTGCACTTGTTGTCGCGTTCGAGTTGTTTGCATTGTTGCTGTTGCTACGCAGGTGACTCTGCCAATGTTTGCACACTCGAGCTAGATGCTATATACTGTATTATTCCGATAGTGCTGTCAGCTCAGTTAAAGCTGTAAAAGTAAGAAATAAACAGGACATGTTAGCACAACAATTACACTGAAAAGAAAGGAGTTTGTTCTACTTAAATTAAATTTGATTTGCTTATAGTTAGAAATGTAATTTGGCATTTTTATTAGACTTAGGACAACCATTTCTAACTGTTTTAAGATGTTTTTGTTGGGCAATTTGCCTTGGCTGAGTAAACTCGAATCATTAATATTTTCAACGTTGACTTTATTGACAGGCAGAGTCCTCGTTTTGTCTCACTGATGTGCACAAAATCAGACCGCGTTCTCATTCGCTTTCGCGTTCGTTTGTTTGCAGTTTGTTCTTGGGGAGTAGACACATCAGTCACAGCGCCGCAAAGTATGCAACGTCATGCGGCGCTGCGGTGCGTTTCATCATGGCTGTGGCAACGGTAACGGGAACTGGAACTGGAACGGTAACCGTAACGCTAAGGGTAAAGGCAACTGAAAGTGGAACTGAAACTGGTAATGGTATTGGTAATGGTAGCTGGCAAAGCGGAAGAGCACGAAGAATGGAACAACGGACAACGGACAAGGAGCAACATCACCGTTAGCATTGCTCGTGGGCGCGTTGGGGCTACACGTCAAACACATTCATCACAAGTGCCAGAGTGACAGACGGCAAATGCGCCTACAGCTGGTTTCAGTTCTGCCTACCCCCCACCGACCTCTTCGCACTCTGAGAGTGACCTGCTTGGCCTTATGTCATTCGCAAGGGCAAAAGGACAAATGAGAATTTTCCAATTATTGCAGACACTCAGTTTTTGCCACGGCCGCAACGTAAATTTAACGCTTTAAACTGTTGCCATTTGGCCATTTTTCATTTACACTGTCGAAATCTAAATTTTCGATGAACGCAAATCATTTGTCAACGCTCTAATATAGGGTATACAAACCGTGGGTTTAGCTGCAGTTTTAAAGCAGTGTGCAGTGACTGAAATGTCAAAAAGATTAATACCCTGTATGGTTTCAAAGTAGGGTAATTAATATGGTAGTTAGTTATTGTAGTTATTACAGGGTATGTTTGTGAATGAATACTTCCAGTCAAGAGTAGAAAAACCATATACTGCGTATCTATCTATAACACAACACTATCTATCTACACACTTCAGTAAGAGGTTGTTATAGATTGAAGCCAGGCTACTTTCAAAGAGCTATAACTATTGTGTTAGTGAGAGACACCGTATAAAAGAAGCAGGGTATCTGCTAGCCTACTCCTAGTAAACGTTTCTGCGTTTTCAGTGACGCGGCAGTTGATCAAAAACGCATTTTGACTGTGTCAGCGTCAGCGGCGCACGATTTTAATAAACGTAATGTGGCCACATGTGCGCCTGACATGATTTGGCATTATCGCAGGATAACCGAGTACCGAGCACTGTATATATGTATTTATATATACGTATATGGATACATATCTACTACATACAGTTGTGCAGTGAAAGTGAGGAATTGGCTGTGTTGCGAGGGTCAGGCGTTTTAGGATTTTGATAAATTTATATTTTAGATTTTGAGCATCTTT
Source organism: Drosophila acutilabella (assembly GCA_035046005.1). NCBI lineage: Eukaryota > Metazoa > Arthropoda > Insecta > Diptera > Drosophilidae > Drosophila > Drosophila acutilabella. The sequence continues at coordinate 2,817,367 of JAWNOK010000024.1, read as the reverse complement.
GACTGGCAGCATATGCTGAGTAATTACCCATACACATGCTCAGATGCACACATGCTTGAGGCTAATATTGATTGAATCTGAGCTTTATAATGTGGGCTCACCATATGCCAGCCAGCACAAAGCAGCTACAAAGCCGTCCCATAAAAGCCACTTTCATTTTCACAGAGTGTTTAGCTAGAAACTTTCGCTAATATCGAATGTAAAACGCTTCAAAAGCCACGTGTGTGTGTGTTAAACAGGGTGTGTGTGTGTGTGTGGTGTGTTGGTGTATGGTAAGTTTTACGAGCGCCTGTTAACCGCGGGTATTTACACTAAGTCTAATGAAATGTTTAACAAGCACTTTGCTGTGCGCAAATCCCAATGACCCATAATATTAGCATAAAATCATTTGGCAGTCAGGCAGGCGAGGGGGTGGTGGGCGTGGCTTAGGCACTGCCCTCTTGCCACAGCTCTGTCAGCCACATAAATAGTGTGCCGTGTGTGTGTGTGCCTGTGTGCCTGTGTGTGTGTGAGTCTTAGACTACTTGGTTAGTCTGTTGGCGTTGCATGACACGCCCGAGGGCCTCAAGTAAAATGTTCATTTAAATTGCGTACTTTAAAGTTTTTGGAGGAGCGTGAAAGGCTTAACGAAGCGATCCAAGGGATCCAAGCTTGACTACTTGTATATCTTTTCATACAGCATTTATATACATCAGGCCTAGGCCGCAACTTTGTGCTGTTGTTGTAGTGTTGCTGTATTTTCAATTTGAGCGCATAAATTTTTATGTTGGCCATACTTTATTTACTGTGCACGCTCCTCTCTCTTTCTCTAGCTCCATTCTCCTCTCCCTCTCTCTCTCTCTCTCTCTCTTTACTGTTTGTTTCCACAAAATAAATTACATTAAAATTCTAAGCCATCAGCCGTTGTGGAAATTTATTTTTGCACATTATCCGCTTGCCGCAAATTGTATTTATTCCGTAGTCTGTGCTCTGCGTTTGCTTCCGGCCACCAAAATAACGAAATAACAAAATAACAAAACAACAACAAAAACAACTAAAAAACACAACAACAGCTGCTGACGTTTTAGTGGCACTTACTCTCACTCATACCTCAAAATGTTGTTGTTGTTGCTGTTGCTGCTGTTGTTGCCACTGACCAAAGTTGTAAAGTATCCTTCAAGGCAATTAGTTTATTTGTACAATTTCATTTCATTTAGGCGGTCGGAATTTTAATGCATTTCATTAAGTTTGTGCGTAAATTTTACACTTTCATTTGGCCCAGAGAAAGAGACAGAGAGTGGGCTAGAGAAGGAGCGGGAAAGGGAGGTAGGGAGAGTTCGGGACTAAACGAGTAGAAATAAATCTAGTAGTAAAAGGGCAGTAGTTTTAAATTATAGTTTAGTAATGGAAGTTATTTCTTTAAATATTAGAAAAGAGTGTAACAAAGACTTGTATTTATTTTAAGTAATATTAAATTTAATTGAAATAGTTTTTTTTGCTAAACTGACTAATTAAAGTATGGATTACTATTATAGTAATTTTTAAGAAATAATTACAAAATATTGCGGAAGGTAAAGTGATTGTAATATGATTTAAATACTGTCTATAAGAAATAATTTTATTATTTTATTTAATTTTTTATAAAAAATATGGGCTTTATTTGTGTGTATATTTGACATACATTTATTAGCATAAATATATACAGATATACACACACATGTGCGTTACAATTAATATAAATGTTTGCACAGGCATAAAAAGTTTATTCAAAATCTATGAAAATTAATTAAAGTTATTTGGTTTGTAGATTTTTAGGTAAAGAACGTTTAAAATGTAATTTAAGGACACAATCCCTCACACGCACTCTCGCACACACTCTTAAGCTAACACACACACACACACCCACACGTATGCATGTGTACATACACAGCTAATATTTATGCAGGATTTGCTGACATTTAAAGCAAAAATTAAACTTGATTACAGCACAAAACTTACTTGATTGCAGCATAGATTGAATCTGCTTATTGTTGATTAGCAAATAAAGGAGAATCGATTGAATTAAGCATTTTAGAGTCAATGTTTTGGCAGTGCAGAAAAAAATGTAAACACAATTTGGTGTAATACACAAATAGAGGAACCCACAAGGAGACGCGTTGAGCGCGCTGGTCCTGTAAGTCCTCTCTGGCTGCTGAGTCCTGCTGGCAAGGACACCGTTTAAGGCACTACACGGACTGGTGACAACACGATTTCATAATTAACACAGACAATAACATTTAAGTTCGTTACTTAATACAATTTCTAAATGTTTTATTTGATTTTTAACATACAAACAATATACACGAAAAATCCACAACCGCACGAATTTCGATGACAGACGGAGAAGTCAAATCTCGCTCTCAGTGCCTGTTTGCTGTTCCATTCCGACACGTTTCGTTGGCAGAGAGAGAGCTGGTTGAAAAGAGAGTGAGAGAGCAGAGCGCAGCTGTTTGAATTGTGCAGGTTTTAGGGCTGCGGAGTGTTCTGAGGGGTTGGGACATGGCATTTGGCAACTGTCAAAGTGACAGCTGAGCGCTGAGGGTTTGTGCCACTGTCAACTGCGCAGTCGCTGCGTTGCGCTCTGCCAATTCGTTTCATTTCTATGCGTTTCACATTGGCACAACTGGCAAAAGGACGCTGCTTGGACTGTCAAGGGTTGTTCCGCTTTACCTTGGCATCGCTTCACCCCCGCTCTTGAGCCAGCTAACCGCTCCGATACCGACAATTACCTGGAGAATTGGCATTAGCCCATTTTCGTTGCGTTATAAATTGCGATTGTCACTTTGGAGCATTTGCCCTGAACTGAGTGTGCTCCCTGTATGTTGGTCTGTCTCTCAGTCTTCCCGTCTGTCTGTCTCTGCGTCTCTCTGTCATACTGTACAACTGGCAGTGCACATTGTAACCGGAGGGTGTTTGTGATGCTACGATGCTCTAATACTTCGTTGCTGTGACTTTCATTTCGTTCGATTACATGTCCGCTCTCCCTGCCTCTTTCTCCGCTCTATAACCCCCTTTCCCCTGACTTGCTCACACTGCTTATGCAATTACATTTAACTTTGGTGAATCTGAAGATGCTTTTGCAGAGCATGAGCGAGATGAAGCTGCGTTCCCTGTGTGACATGGAATTAATTTTCGATTTTATTGTCAGTTTGTCAACTGCTTAGTTGCTGCTTCTGCTGTTGTTGTTGTTGTTGTTGTTGTTGTTGCTGCGCCTGACTTTGATTTAATTGAAAATGCATGAATATGCAATTTTTAGCTGCTGATATATAAACTCGTAAATGCCAGTTTTTATTGCCTTCTCGCCGACTCATTGATTTGGAAGTGCTCAAAAATTTTAGACTTAATAGCCTTTTCGTTTAGTCAATTTACCTTAGATTTAGTTGACTTGCTCCAGAGTCATGCATATTCATAGCACATATCACATAAAGCATCTATTCACATTCAAACATACACGCGTCACAGTCGATACAACAATTTGTATATATATTTTTTTTATTATTATTAAACTAACTTAAATAATGTGGGAGGATTTCATAAAATGCTTTAAAAAGGGCACCAAGATTCCAGGCTGCACAGAGACTAAGATCCAGGAACTCTTCAGTCGAGTTCCGCCTGCTCAGCGCAAAAATTTGCAACAGTTTGCGAAGAAACACGATGAATACAGACTGTAAGTTCCTATATGTTAACGCCATTCTCTATTTTAAGTTCCCAATTTTCTCAAAGACGTGTTCGCAAGTATCCGGACAAAATGCCGACCATTGATTGGAATTATTATAGGAAAAATGTGCGTAAGGAGATGGTGCCCTGGGTGAAAGAATATGAGAAAAAATATGATAACCTAGACAGTTTGTTTGGGGACAGACATACTATGATTGATTACTCGAAATATTTTGGGGAACTTGAGAAACAAACTGAAGAGGTGCAAAAGGAGGTTAAAAAGTTCAAAGAGGAATCGAATCAGCGCATCAAAATACTGCAGGACAAAATGTTGGAACTGAAGTGTATGCAACCCTATACAGAAATGACCATGGAGGAGTATTGCCTGGCACGTCCCAATGAGGCGCCCGACTTCGTAAATAAGCCCACATTTTGGCCCCATACACCCGAGGAGCAGGCAGTGGACGAGGATGAGCATGGACATGGCCATGAAGAGCAGGTGGCAGAGAAAAAGGATAAAAAAGATGACAAACCGGATCCTAGTAAACCTCCACCAAAGGCACCACCCGCAGGCACTGCTCCAGCTGTACCCAAGGCCGATGCTAAGGAGCCAAAGAAAGATGAGACGAAGAAAGAAGTGATCGATGCTTCAAAGGAGCAGGAGAAAGATAAGGTTGCAGCTGTGCATGTCGAAGAGAAAGAATCTATGGAGAGCCAGATTACCGAAAAAGTAACAGAATTGGCATCTAAAGGCATCGATGTGGTCAAAGATTTGGCAGCAAAGGCTCTCGTATTACTGAAAGGCTTGTGGGAGAAAGTGGAGAACAAGCGCAAGGAGGTGGCTAAAACAGCCGATGCCGAAAGATCGAAGAATGAATCGGCTGCAGCCGTGAAGACTATTGATTCAAAAGATAAAGTAGGATCAGGAGAAATATGCAACAAGACTATAATTAGAGGTGAGGAAACTGCCAAGGCTGATGTAAAGGAACATCACGTTGATCTGAATATAGAAACCGATGGTAAAAAAGATGAGTGCAAATCAGACAAACGAAAGACGTGTGAGGACATTTGTAAAGAAAAATGCGAAGAGAAGGAGAGGGAAGAAAAGGAGAAATCCAAGTGTGAAACTGATATTGCAACCATTTGTTACGAGAAAGTTCAAGAGCAAAAAAAAGAGGAAAGACTAAGTGCCTCCGAGAAAGATGCCTGTGAAAAATCGGTTAAGGAGTCTACCAAGGCTTTAGCTAAAACATGTGCCGATTTCTGCAAAGAGAAGGCCAAGAAGGATGAGAAGTGCAAACCCGATGAGAAAGCCTCTCTTTTGGACACACAATTGACGTCTAAGCCACAAAAGCCGCTTGCTGTCAATGAGCTGAATCAAGTGCCACCAACAGCAGGCGCTAATGCTGCTCTTAATCTTAGTGCCAACACTCAGGACGATACCATTATAGGAATGCATCAAGAGGTGCTCACAGCTGAGAATGAGATCTTTTTGGGTGCAAAAGAGTTGCCTAAGGAGCAGTCTGAGAATAAAACTGTTCCGATAAAGGCAGAAAAAGACACTACAAAGTCTGAGCAGAGCAAAGATAACAAATCCATGGCAGATGCTTTAAAGGATACTAAAATCCCCGAAGATTCTGCTGAAATCGCCAAGGTAATGTTCAAAATGGCCATCGGAGCTGCTGAATTGCTTGCAGAAGCCAAAAAGAAAATAGAGCAAGTGCAACGCGAGAGTGCTGGCCAAACGGAGGTGCTGAAAGAAGCCTTTGAATCAGCCACGGAGCAAATTAATATGGCTCTAGACCAGGCTCATAGTGCACTCGATTCGGCTAAGAAATTGACTCATCGTGCGCAAACTACTCTGGAGGCAGATGAACAAAAGCTGGTTGCTACCATAGAGAAGCACATTGTTTTGGCCAAGTTACTAGCCAATCGGGCCAATGCTATGAAGAAGGAAATTTCCCAACTTCTGGATGAACTAAAGAAGAATTAAGTGTTTATATTTATATATATTTTTTATTGAAATGTAATTCACAGCTCAAGTTTGAATTGTATTCATTAAATTTGCTGTTAAATTTCGAAAAGCCAAACGAATTGTGTGCTCTTTAAGTGGGAGGTGTGTGTGCGTGGGTGGGTGGTACTTTCTATGTGCTACATATGCAAATTATGTTTGGAAAGCTCAAGCAATAAATTTTAGTGCAAAAAGCTAAGCGAAATATCGAAACTTTTGCTGAGAGTGGCCAAAACTTTGCGGTGAATTAGCCAAAAATTTCACTTTGTTTTCCAGAGTGTGTGTGTGTGTGTGTGGGCGAGTGTGTGATAGCAGTGGGTGTGGCAGTTGGCCTAGTAGATTGCATAATTATGCAAATGTTTTATTTTTCGGCATTCAAAGTGGCGCATTCGAAAGTGTTGCTTACTTGTTGGCCCTCTCACCTAACTCGGCCCACCACGCCCCCTACCACGGTATACGCTGCACAATTTTCACAATCAAAACGCATTTGCATAATTATACAAAGCACACTTCCTGCACCTGTGAGTGTTGGTGTACTTGTGCGTGTGTGTTTACTGTATTTGTATTTAATTCAAGTTTGATAGTTTGTTATAAGCTTTAAGCCCAAAGAAGACCCGATTTAATGGGAGGCACTATAACAATGAAATCGCTTCACAAAACAACAACACGAACAACAATAACGAAAATCCGGCTTTGTTTTATTTACATTTTTATTTGTTTACATTTTACCGAGTAGCGTGGGGGTGGGGGTGGGGTGATAAACTTTTGGGCTTTTAACAAGCCATATAAATTCAATTTGAGCCAAGTTCTTGATGAGAACAATGCGAACAAAGCGACAAGGTTGATAGTAAGCTCGTATTACCATAATGCCTTAATCGATTTCATAGGTGACAAAAACATTTTCAAAGGACGCACAACAAAGGAGAACTCTTTCAGTTAATTTACCTTTTGGGACAGTTTTCGTTTGTCGTTTGTCGTTCTTCGTTTTGTGACTGCCAAACACAAAAAATTAGCATATTTTCAAGGCATTCAAAGGCTGCCTCGTGATTAGGCTAAAAAGGATTATTCATGAGCAGCTGAGTGCCCAAATTGTTTGTGTTTTAAAGCATATCGTTAACGTAATGCCAGCCAATATACAAACTCCATTCCATTACCTCCCAAAGCGTCGCCGAATTCAATGCCAAAAATGTTTGAATTGAAAGCCAGATATAGAAAGCCAGATTCACAGAAAAAGTCAGAATTCTGGCTTATAGTTTTATGTTTTATGTGCAGTTTCGGTTGACAATTGCCCGCTGTTTCTTGTTGCACTCTCGTCGCATTGTCGGAAATATAAAATATGGCCATTATGTTTATTGTTTTCTACCAAAAATGCAACCCGCCTTGTCACTGCCAATTTTCAATTGAAATGGAGTTTTTGGCAAATGTTTTCAGATTGTTTTGTGTGTGTGCGGCTGTGGCATGCCAGTATTTTTGGCAAAACTCCAGCCATAATTAAAAGCCTTCACATTCTTTCAGTACAGTCGCTTTATCGTCTATGAAGGCCATAAAAGCTATAAGCACTAAGCTTACGAATGTTAGCTGTATATTCACATACATATATATTTTACTGCCACATTTGTGGCAAGTTGTTTGTGGCATTATTCGCATTATTTGGCCAGCTAGTTGCGTGCCATGTTTTTTAGTAAGTAGCATAAGTGTATTACGGTGTGTGTGTGTGTGTGTGTTTGCCTGATTAACGCTTTTAATGGCTGCGCAAATATTTGTGGCAGTTTTTAATAGCCTACTTTTGTGCTGAAGTTATGTATAGTAAAGCCTAATTAGCAGCGTTTAACTAAGCCTCACGGCCTCAGTATTTACTCCAGTGTGTGCTTGTGTATGTGTTTTAATGCGACGTGATCGTGGTTATTAAAACAACAAAGGGTAACCTGACTCGCAATCACCCCGTAGTAGTTGTAGTTGTAGTTGTTAGCTGCTGCGAAAATGTAAATTTCCGTTGAGTGCCTGGTGGCGTCCCATTGCTTACACGTTGTCCACGCAGCATGGTGCCAAATGTAGCTCCAGCTCGGGCTAGTAGTGCTGCCACTGGCCCAGGCCCTATTCCAGCTACTGTTCCTGTTCCTGTCCCTGTTCCTGGCAGCTTGATTAGTCCCGGCTGCTGGCGTCCCAACAACGTGTCCCTGTGCCACTTCGACTAAAAGGGGACTACAAGAACCCACCGCAACACACTTAACGACGTAGTTAGCGTTAGTTAACGTATGTACGTGATATCGTTAAACTGGTATAACGTTACCAGACCTCCATAGCATAATAAGTGTCTTATTAGTTATGCCAGCGCAGCAGTAGCAGCAGCAGCAGCAGCATCACGATTCAGTTACTACGATTATTGTTGGTGCACCTTGGAGCAAGTCATGGATGCGGACATCACGCATCACGTGCCGAGTCCAAGTCTGAGTTTCACTCGACTCTGAAACTGAAATTGGAGTTGGAGCTGGAGCTGGAGTTGGAGCTGGAGATGACAATTTCCATGTGATTCGTTTGAAAATTTGAATAAGAGAACATTTTGTTTACACAACTCGATGATGGTGCCTTGAATGACTAATGCGTTTGCCAATATCATTCGATTGTGACAGTTTGTAGAACTTATTGAACTGTAGCATTTAGATATGAGACTACTTCCAATTAGACAGTTATTTGAGCAGCTTGGCAATTGATAAGCGTCAATGACTTTTAATTAATTCAAGGCAAATATTGTGCCACAACAATTGAAAGTTTTAACAGGTAAAAAAATAAAGATAAAAATCAAAAAAAAAAAAAGAAATAAGCGAAAGCACAGCAAGAAGTCCAAAATCAACAACAACTGAAATCTATTTGCCCAGCTAAGAGCCATACAAAAAAGCGAAAAAAAAAAATAAAAAACAGGAAAGACGCAGATGAAATTAACGCAGGGGCAACGAAATGAAAATTAAATTCCAAACAGCCCTTGGCCTTACTAGGAGAGGTATTTCAGTTGGTTGGGCGGTTGGGTGGTTGGGTAGTTGGGTGGTGCAGGTCGTGGGTCCAGTTCCAGGTAATCGCAAACGTGTAGTATTTACTTTTAGCTTTGCTTGTTTATTTTTTAATTTCCTTCCAATTAAGCAACAAACAAGCCGACTTCTCCCACTTCCCTCCCCACCTCAGTCTCACAGTTCTGAATTCTTATTCCCGCTTTACGATGCTGATGTTGGCAATAAAAACGCGCAGAAATCGAGCCAAATGAAATGAAATGAAATCTAGTCAGTGAGTTACGTAAAATTTTAACGCAAACGTAATGAAAACACGTTGGCACAATTCATTTAAAAATCTACATTGGGCCAAAACAATTTGGCATTCCAAAGACACAGGGAACAAACAGAGAGCAGGACACAGCTGTGTATGCTTTTAGGCGCATTTGTGGTTAATTTCCATTCGCACGACTTGCGGTTCCCTTTACGAAGGAGACAGGAAGTAAGAGAGTTGATGGAGAGTGGGACAGAGATGGGAAAAAAGGACTCCGAACCCCGATCCTGTGCCCCTTGAGGTTCATTACTTATGCACAACTTGTACGCATAAATAAAACATGTCAAACGACTGCGGGCCAAAGTGACTTGCGGCTGTCGTCTCAGTATGGGCAGCTCTACATACCCCGATCCCAAACAAGGATCCAAAGGGGAACTAGACGACTCACGCAAGCTTTGGTAGGCAACACGCATAGCACTTGATAAAGGTTCCTAGTGTGAGTCCAAACAATTAGTTTGCCGGACAGGCAATCATCGAGCTCAACTTCTTTTAAGCACTGGCGACAACAGATTGCTCTAAGAGATTTACTGATTATACTGTAGTCAATAGTATTTTAAAGTAGATCAAATATTATTGAATACTTGTACTTGCTTTCTCCTCTTCCCAACCGGTTATTAAATTAAAACAATCACAGATTTAGTAACAGTGGTATAATTTACCCATCTTTGGTCAGATTAACATACAGTCTATAATTTAACATTAAGATACACGACACGAGTTGACACTCACAAAATAGACATCTTTACGCATCAGGTTATCGCACTTACGGTCAAGAAAATCACAAATAATTTAAAAGACAAATCTGCCAAATCATACAGACAACAAGTCCACGTCGAAAGCCTATTTAAGCGCCATCTGGTACAGGAACTGAATAATGGTACGAGTGGGACGACCACTCATGCGACCCTCTAATAGATATGCAGGTACGGCCTCCAAGCACGACATGCCCGTTCCCCGGGTATCCAAATGCACCCAATCGGTGTTTGGAATGAGTGTGTGCAATAATGCCGCTGCTAGGCAAGAGGAGGCGGTTCCTTTGCCCTTATTACACAGATCAGCGGCCATGCTGGGTTGAACCAAGTGCTTGAAGTAGTTCCACAATGGTAAACGCCATACGCGATCACCAGTAAGTGAGCCGGCCTTCTTGAACTGTTGCCACAGCTCACTTCTGTTCGTCCACAGGCCAGTTGAGGAGGCACCCAAGCCATACAGCACTCCCTTGGCATGTACACCCAAGTCCACAATGGTCTTGGGCTTCATTGTGCCCATAGCATAGAGCATGGGATCTGCAAGCATTACAGCACCGGCTTGAGATGTATCCTTAATGCACAATGTGGTGCCATTCATCAGGGTGACCACATCACCCGGCTTCACCGCCATACCTGAGGGCATGTTCTCGCAGAGTGGCAGTATCGCCGACACATTAATGGGCAAAGACAAAGCTGCCGCAGCTCGAATGGCAGCCACAATGGTTGCAGCTCCGCTCACCGACGCACGATTGTCGTCCATGTGTTTCTTCGGCTTCAGACAAAGTCCACCGCTGTTGAAGGTAATTCCGTTGCCAAGCAGCAAAAGGGGTTTATCGTCAGGGTTGCTGCCCACATAGCTGATCTCAAGCACGACTGGCGGTTCACACGAACCTTTGGCAATCATTAGAAACGAGTTCAAGCGCTGCTCCTCAATCCAATCCATGGAACGCACCTCGACACAGACACCACACGGTCCCAGTGCATCGATCGTAGCCTGAGCAAAGATCGAGGGCGTCATTTGATTTGCTGGCGTATCGGAGAGCCGTCGTGCCAAGTTCTGAGATTCTGCCTTGAAGAGACCCCGTGTCCAGGCGTCCACATCCGTTGAGCCGTACATCTCTAGTTTGGGAATGTGCATGCGAGTGTTCTTGGATTTATTGACATTGTAGCGCCAAACACCCATGGCAGCACCCTCGGCAGCCTGCTCGGGATGCTCCATACCGTCGACGAACACCGTCTTAGCTCCCTGCATTTGCAGAAAACGCGCTCCACAAGCGGCTGCAATACGCGTGTTCTCTAAGCCAACATCCAACACTTCCTCCTCATCGTAGCCGGCTCCTTCTTGGCCAAGTCCCATGACCGCGACGCTTGAGAATTCCGGATCCAGATTACTGAACAACCTGCCTTTGCCCAGTTTTCCGGTCATAGCCGTTTCGCGTACTAATTGTGTGATCTTGCCGCCAACACGATCATCGAACTTCTCGCCATTCGTGGTCAATTGCGGATCCTTTTCGCCCTCCTTCTGAAACAATCCAATAACGATGCCATTCATGTCACACTTGGTACGCACTTGCATGTATCTGGCGTGTGATCCAAAGGACATGACGCGATTCAAACGCAGCAAATTCAAAGCGGATTTGCCGTAACATGTTGCCTGCGATTTAGCCATTTTTTTTAAGGTTTTTTATTTGTATTTTCTATGATTTTGAAAACGCTTTCCAATAAAACTCTTTCTATAAATATTTTAATATTTAAATACTTATAATACACTATTTGCACTTCAATTTAAACAATTTGTCGAAAAGGACTAGAAACTTTTACGTACAAAAACTGTTTTATATTTTTTTTTCTAAAATTTCAGTGCGTTACACTTAACATCTATAAACAAACTGATTTATTTAGGAAGCTAAACGAAAACTATGAAAACTGGAATGAGTTTGAAGTTTAAATCGCAGTAACTTTGATGGGGTAAAAAACAGAGTGCGCTTTAAAATGCGGTAAGAAAATAAAATAAATTAACTAGAGTATAAAAACTTAACTTTAATAAGGTGTTAAACAATTTCTTACATAATTTAAATAGAGCTTGAACAGAGCAATTATTTCCCTAATTTAAAATTAAAAAATATATAAATTAAAATTGACTATTTAAATAAGGGAATAGAATTTAAAAATTTAGTAAATAAATTCTGTAAATTGAGTTAAGGACAAAAGTGCTTTCTTATACTTTGATTTAACATCTATTCTATCTGTGTATGTAAAAATGTTTGTCTTGATTAACTACTCGACAAATTATTATTAAAATATGAATACAATATAAATTAAATATTGTATATTCAATTTTCTTTAAAATTTTTAAAATATTATTATTTTAACAGTTTACATCGCGAGCCGTTTACATCTATTATTATTATTATACATTTTGTTTTTTAGAAAAAATATATATTTACTTAGGTTACACATGTTTTAAAGAATTTGTACATCATTAACTATTAATTTTTTCTCCAGTAGCATTACTTTCATTAAACTGTTAATTTAAAAGACTTCTTTCCTTAAATACTCGCACTGCTTCACTCTCCACCACTCTCCAAACTTCTCTCTTTTACTCACTGTCTTTTTGGTTTTATGGTTAAGCGATTGACAACCTGCTGACAACTCAAAGGACATTAATGGCATTTATGGCAGCTGCGTCTGATTCCAACACCAACTGAAATACAACTTGCAATTTGATGTCATGCAAATGATTAAATTTGCAATTATAAAAATCAACAAAAACAACAGCGACAACAAGTAGACATAATGAGTAAGTGGTGTTGAGAGAAAGCAAATGAGTGAGCAAAAGGGAAGTGTGGAGAGAGGAGATGGGGGGGAGAGGGTAAAAAACATTCGGCGGAGACTGCAAAAAAATGCAGTGAAGCCGCAGACGAAACACGTAAAAGCAATAAAGCAATAAATTGCCCAATTTGAAGCACTATTGTAGCCAATAATTTGCAGAGCCACTTGGCTGGTTGGCCAGTTCGCCAGTTGGTTGGCAATGGAACACACACACACACACACACACACACACACACACACAGACATTTGGCTTGTGCCCATATAATTTCAACAGAAATATGCACATTTGTCAATGTCGCGTGATTGATGTGGTCGAACGCATTTCCGCCAAGCAGCCGCCGTGGCCAAAAAAATAAAACAACAAAAACGGTAAAGAAAAAAATGCCAACAGCATGTAATGTACACACACATGTAGTGGCTGCAAATAAAAACACAGTGAAACAATTTTTTATACATGTATATAAGTGCAAAATGAAGGTTGGGAGCCTGATTGCGTGTAAGGCCCCAAAGGATGCCGGCGGCTGCGTTGGCGACATTACGCGATTTTACGCATGATTTAAAATTAATGACAACAAGCGAGAGACAGAGAGGAAGAGAAATTGAGAGAGAGAGAGAGGGAGTACTGGAGTTGTAGCATACACAATACACCTCACACAACACAGCAAGGGAGTGTGAGCGAGTCGAGCCAAATAGAGTCGAGGCAGGATGTATAATTTCCTAAATGCATAAATCTCACTAATACGCACAACAAAATCTAAGCGCGGCTTTTGCGATTGCCGCGTTTTTTGTGTCTGAGTCTGTGTGGCTACAACAACATCCGAAAATCATAAACAAACTTCAAAGGACATTTACAGGCGGACAGTCGACAACTGGCCAATGGCAACAAAAAACTCGAGAACGAATGTTGAGCTTATTACGCACAGATACGAGGCACACACAAACACACACACACACACACACACACAGACATGTAAGCACACACAACACCTAGGCAACCACAACAATTCAGCTTCATTTGTGCTGACGCACAAACAATCATACGTTACGTATACGCAGCGTTGTTGTTACCTGTGCACCGATAACGGCCTACTTGCCCACGCAATGCTTTCATTTCTATTTCCGTTTTCACTGAACGCCGCCGCACAATGCCCACTTTAAACTTACGACTCTTTGGCCAAGTCCTTGGTGTGTGTGTGTGCATGGGAGGTGTGTGAGATGTGTGCTTGTGCCTTCGCTTACCTTTCTGCGTTGTTGCCTGCTCGTTGATTCGTACACTCGCTTGTTCGCTTGTTTGTTTGTTTGTTTCGTTTGTTAGTCGGTTTGTTTGCCGGTTTATGCTTTAACCTACGGAAAATTGCCAATTGTTGTTGGCATGCAAATTTATGGCTTATTTGTTTTGCCTTTTGTATTGCGGCTAAAATCGCACAAGCACATGCGTGTGTGTATGTGTGTGAGTGCGTGAAGAGCAGTCGCTTAATGCACGTCAACCCTTTTCAGAAGACTAATTCAACTTAAACAGGAGCGTTTTAGCCATATTAAAAAGCCATTCATTAACAAATCAATGGCGAATAAAAATAACTATCTCTGAAATTAATTTTATAAAATAAAAAGTAACGTAAACAATTTTTAATTAGAAACTACTAGAAGAGCAAACAAAACTCTTTTAAATACTTATAGAATTTTTTATGTATTTTTTATGAATTTATTATAATTTTAAAAGTTTCCTTAGGCTCTCATTAAACGTGTGACAGTTTTCATATGTTTCAACTATAACTATAAAAAATTAAGTTACAAGTTTTAAAACACACATTCAACAGCTTCAGGGCCTCATTGTAACCGCATTGCGCTCCTGGTAATTTTTATAGCAAGTTCGTTTGGTGTTTGGCCGCACTCTGACCTAAAATGCCGGAAGTCAGACGATGCAGGGAAAAGCTTTTGACCTATCAGTAGATTTCATTAACAGAAATTTAGATAAGCATTAGTGTTGATGCTATCCTTAGGCTGCCAAATGTGCCCAAAACTTTTCCACTTTGTCGACTTTAATGTGTAGTCTAAAATACACAACTACAACTCAATAAATTGGATCTATACGTAACACGTATATATATGAATGGATTTTTGAAGTACATTTGTTGCTTGCAGAAAAGTGCACAATCTGCACATGGAATATATCTCTCTTGTGGCTCGTAAATTTGCCAGTTGCATAAATCACGCAATTGAATTCTAATTTTTGGTTTATTCCAAGACAGAAAGACACACAGACAGACAGGCAGTCAGACAGACAGAAGGGAGCTTATTGTATGCCAGCCTAAGTCGAAATCAATCATGATTTTTAATGCACAAATGGGAGCAATTACAGTCAGTTGAGTAGACAAAAGAATTTACACTTGATTTATAGTTGTTTTGCTTGTCAGCTGATTGTTTATGTTTATTATGTGTATGTGTGTGCTTGTGAGTGTGTTTGTACTGGTCAAAATGCAATTGCCTTCTTTTGTCTAGGCTTGAGCAAAGCAGCCCCAATAACAATAGCTCACTTTAGTAATACATCGTCTAAATTTGCAAAAATGTGTACTTGCACTTAGTACAGAGTGTTTACTGTACAAATGAGTGAAAGTAAAGTCGAAGCTAATTGATTGTTTGCACTTTAATTTACCGCTTAAGAAAACATTTACAAAGTCTTGTATCACTAGTTTAGTTACTATAAAACGTTCGCTTAAACTTGAGCAAGACAGTCGGTAACATGGTCAACGCTTCAATTTTTGTACTTCTGTCTCTTGGAATCTGTTTTTATTGCCATTTATCAGCTGCCATCCTCGCCGATCATATACTTGACTTTGGGGATTTGATGCCGCGACGTCGCATTGAAGGAATAGTAGCAAAATATTATTTCTTTGATAAGCATTTCAGAAAAGCAGCGATGTATGTGCAAAATGGTAAATTCGTTGATACCTTTGAGGATATATTTAAAAGACCAGAAGCTGAAAGTCTGCATGAGTATATAAGGACGCATACAAATGGCGAAGACTTAACACCATTGATAAATAAGATACGTGATCTATCCGATGACTTTCATGTATCAGAAAGTATTGAACTTCCAACAAATCACGACACGTCGTCGTTTTCCCGAGAAGTGCTTCGTGCTTTGCCGCGACAAAAAATTCATAGTTTGATAACTCGAAAAATGCGAGAGAGCACATCATTTAGGCAACTCTACAATGCGCTAAGGTCCCAAGAGTTCAGGCAACTGGTTTATAAGACTAGAGTAAGTTTAGTAGGGAATATTCCATATACAAATAGCATTAATATTATTTCCATGGCAGCAATCACCTGGACTAAAGAGGCTCATAAACAGACTGACCAGGAACAACATAAATATTGATAAAATCATCAGTTCGGGTTTTGAAGTTTTAAATTGGGGACCCTCGGAGAATAGAAGCCTTGCTCGGCGTAGATCGGGTTAATTATGAATTACGAATTACGCAGTAGTGCATGACTAATTATAAACGGTTAACGGCCAAAAACAATGGCAACCGACACAAAATAAAAATTCACAAAAATCACAGTTAAGATGTTTACCCAAAGAAAAAGTTCAAGTAAAAATACAAATAAATAAATAAAAACAAAAAGCAAAGTAGGGCTTAAGTGCTTTTGAAACCGTAAATGTAAGCGAGTCAGAGAGTCAGTTCTCTGTTTTCATTAACAGGAATTCCGTAAGGACTTTACAGCTCTTGGCTTTAATTTTTTTGGGTACGAGCAGTTGACGTAACTCAGTCGCTGCATCGATAAAGGGCAGCAAGGGCAGCAAGTAGATCGACAACAAAGCCTCATTTGCAATATGGTGACAGGTTGCACAATATGCACTCATTAGAGCGGTTTATGCACCATTGGCACTCGGGGACTTGGCACGGGACAATGCTTGCCACACAGCAATTTGCAAAGGAAGTGAGAAGTTGGGCAAATACCCACTACCCATTGAGGTATACTCAAAACACCCATAGAGGCTACAAGCAAACGTTTAAACGTTTATGCGTTTCAATGGTTTTGACCCTAAAGTCATGTCAATTATTTTGTTGTGGTGCCTAAAAGTCGGCAACATTTTTATGCTGTGCTTTGCACAATTTGTCAACATTCGACAGAGCGAGTTCATGCGTTGCAAGTTGACTTGCCACGCGCATTTAAGCCGAGCGTATGAAAAGCGTTGCCAAGTTTATTTTTAAGAAGAAAGATTGCATGCTGCTGTTTTGCTGTCGCTGCTGTTGCTGCTGAATATGCAACAAAAGTTGCAGCTGCAACACAACACGCCCACAACAAGCCAGCGACGACCCACATCATTTTGCAACAGTTTTTGGCTGACGCCAATGCAGAGGCGTCGCAGCCCCTTGGCATTGCCAAGGGAGGAGCAAAAGGGATTGCAGAAAGGGCACAAGCTGCTGTTGTTGCTATTGTTGTTGTTGTTGTTGTTATTGCTGCTGTAGCTGTTGCAGCTGGCATTGATGGCGACTGCCTGCTGCTGGCGGCTGCTGTTTCTCCATTTTGCTTGACATTAATTTTATGCTATGCAGTGTGTGCCATTGCTGTTGTTGTTGTTGTTGTTGTTCTTGTTGCCGCCACTAACAATTTGTGCGAGTTTGTTGCTGCGTGCCGGGGAATCCAGCAGGAGCTGAAGCAGCAACGCCATCTCTATCGCCATCGCCATCGCCAACGGCCCAAAACGCGCTTAAATTGTCGCATTTGTCTTGTTGTTTTAAGTTGGCGCTGTGCTTTTACTTTGCTGACTGCTTCTTGCTGCAATGCATTGCATAAACTTTGTGTAATCCTTTCAATTTGTTGCATACTTTTAGGCGGAAATTAAAATTACAACGCGCAGTCGACCAGTTTAAGCCAGGTTGCAGCATGGATGCACTAAGAGCAAAGGTAGTTAGGCCAGCAATTTGTTAGAAACTTGCTCTACACGTGTTTCACAACACACAAATACACACAGACGCACACACACACCGACTCTCACACCCATACATATATAAATGTGTATAGAGTGAAACGCACATTAGGATCAGTAGCTGCAGCTTGCCGCAGGTTCTTCAATTAGTGTGCTACACAATGTTGCCTATGGCCTGGCCTTGAGCTCCATTTTCTACTCACTCGCAATTGCAACAGAAATCTTTAGTTAACTCACTACCTCGCCTTAGATCGTCTCACCTGCTGCCCACCTACCTTCTGCCTGCTGCCTCCTGCTGTGCATTAATTAAGTCAAAAGTCTATGTGGTTGCCTCTTGGATTCTCTGCTATACATTTGCTAAGTTTTAGCTTCGAGTGGCAGTTGTAAAATAATCAAATTGAATCAAAGTCGAGTCGAATCTTTTTGTACAAAACCACGGACTATTCAACAGTTCCGCCGTAGTACTCGCCATAGTATTCGGTATGAGCCGTATTTCAATTTGGCTTTTTGTTATTCCAACTCATGCGCCATTGCTGTTGTTGTCATTTGGCATCAAGTAAATAATTGCTGCTTTAAATGCTTGTCAGGCTTTTGCTTATACCTTTCGGCTATGTCCTGTTTGTTGGTGGGTATAAGCGAACAGACAATCAGTTGGTAACATACGTTGGTAGTACTGTCTGTAAGCCAAGTAAATTTAAACAGCAGGGAGTTTAGAGTTCGTTGTTTGCCTTCATTTCACATACGGGAAATTTGTACTCATACTTGACTGTTTTTCCGAGTATTTTGGCTTTGGTTTTGGCCAACCTTTTGGCTTCTGCTCTAAACAGTTTTGAGTGGCCGCGCATGATGCGTCTGCTGCCGGACTGTCAGACCAACAGACAAAAGGAGAGAGTAGTCGACTCGTTACCGCCTTAACTGTAATATCAGTTACATAGCTGGCAGCTGTAGAATTTTAGCTGCTTCCACTTCATATTCTATTCGGTATATCGTTTGAACCCGCTCTTCGATTTCAATGGGTAAACTTTGTGAGAGATTTTTGTATTTTATTTTCCTCATTTTTGTTCATTTTGTTTTTATTTTTATTTCCCGTTCTCGTTTTTGTTTTTGTCCAGTGCCTTTGGCCCAGCTTCGAGCTGTTCTTGTGCTTTACTTATTTTGACCAGATTGTCTATGTTTTTTGCGGTGGTGCGTTTGTTGTTGATGTGTACGTGATCTGGGTTCGTTTGTGGGTTGCATGCCCTTTTGCTTAGCAATTAGTTTTAAACTGGTTGAACCTTTGCTTGTCTTTTGAGCATGTACACTCAGTACAACCGGCTCGTATGTACGCTCATTAGAGCTGACCGATTCTATAAAACAGAAAATGGAATTTTATGCTCCATCGTTGCCTGCATGCAGCCATAAAAAGATTTCCAGCTGCTCGCCGGCTGTGTGTAATCCAGCCAAATAGCTCGCCCTTCAATCCCTTGCTTTCTACCAAAAACCAGAGCCAATAAACAAACAAAAAATCAGCAACAACAACAATCAATGTTGGCTGTAATCAATTAACGATTTAACGTTCGCTCTGCCTCTGCTACAATTGCCCGACGGCGACTCGTCAACATTTGGCGCCACCGCTTTCCCCAGCTCCAGTTTAAAAGGCAGCGAATAGCGGAAACAGAGGGAGACAGATAGCTATTTGGCTAGGAAGAGTGAGAGAGTGGGGGGAAAGGGAGGAAAGAGAGCGGATTGTATGACGGTTAAATTGAAACGCACCATGTTGACAGCGGCTGCATGAACACGTCATCGTCATCGTTGTACGAAGGCTGCGACTAAGTCTGGTTTGTGGCAGTGGCAAGTAGCAAGTGGCAAGTGCATTTTGCTTGTGCAGCATATCAAATAATTGACAGGGTTGTCAGCTGTTCAGTAACTTGATATAAATCCAGACAAAGCCAAGCAGAGCAGACTAAAACGACAATTTTAATAATTAATATAGTTTAACAAATTTTATAAGCCTTTAAAATAATTTTCATTTCATTTTATTTTAAAGCCAGAATCGATTTTAGCTGTACATCTTTAACGAAATAATTTCAACACTATTCGATAGCCATAATTTCTTAATCTGTGAAACTTAAACTTTATAATAGTCTTATGACTTATTTATATCGATTTTGAATATTAAAACTTTGTGACATACTTATTTCGTTTTCATTTAGTTAGGAATTAAGTTTATGGACTTTGAATAAAAGTTAGGGCAAGTTTTTATTGAATTTCATTCAATTAAGGCCACTTGACAACCCTTAGATCAGAGTAGTCTCTACGCAAAAGTTTATGTGGGGCTAATGTGATTACTCCTGTCATTATTGCGTTCCTTTCTCTGTCCTGGCCACTGTCTGTCTCGCTCTCTCTGTCCCTCTCTCTTTCATTCTTTCTGTCCCAGTCATTTTATCTGTCTCCTTCCCTTGTGCAGCCATTAAATTGACCGCTGTGTGTGTCTGTGTGTGTGTTTGCGTGTATGTGTGCATTTAACTGCACGTTTTCAAACTTTGAACCTCGCTGCGTCTGGCTTTCTCTCTCTCTGTCTCTGTGTGTGTGTGTTTGTTTATGTGTGTGCGTTTGATTGGTTATTGACTTTTAACAGAAAAATTGATGTAATGCAATTAGTTTTGCAGCTAAACCGTTTGATGATTGCACAACAACAACAACAACAAAGACCAGCACGTCAAGCTAAACGAGCCCTTTAGCCTGAATCAGCGCTCTATAATGCATGGGCGGCGATAAAAAGGGGTTGAAGGGTTGGGCTTGGGGTTCTTGGCTGAAGCTGAGCACAGAAATTCTTATCTCGTTTATGTGAGTGTGTGTATGTTGAATGACGCAAGCATTCGTCAATTGTTTAGTAAGCAAAGCGCAAACAGTTTGAGTCGATTTACTTACGGGGCGTATGATTAATGAAAGGCAACAAATTAATGCAAATTACCGCATTCTTGTGCCAAGCAATTACGATTGAAGTTTTGGTAAAATGTTATTTGGTTATGCAAGTAAAGGGTTTTTAAAGGGTTTTAAGTGGAGTTGAAACTGGTGTTTTATATGTAATAGAGCAGAATTAATTAATATTACATGAAAACTTCGCTAATAGAATCTTTAGCTTGCATTAGATGTTACTAGTAGTGAACCAACTCAAAATAACCATTAAATAAAGAGTTTGTTAAAGGTTGTCTGGATTGAAAACTGTGCAGAACTCTGAAGCCATTTTTGTATGTGTTTGTGTGTGTGTAAAACTGCAAAATTATCAATTAAGCCATGGGTGGCTATCAATTACACGCGTGGCTCCAAAATTAAACCATAACGCGATACATACAATAATAATAACAACAGAACAGAATCGAGATGCTGTACGTACATACTCGGCCAAATGAAGTGAAACATTGCAGCAATGGAGAGGGGTGGATAACTTGCTGGTAAGCTGCAGGGGCGGGTAGGGGAAGGGGGCGTGGAGGGGTTGAAATTTATTACAGTTGCACGAAACAAAGCGTAAAACTTTTGCTGCTTAATTGAAAAATATAAATTGTGGCAATGTGTGCGTGTGTGTGGATGTATGTGTGTGTGGAACGCAAGTAAAGTCAAAAGCAGAGCAACAACATTAATAACGCTCGCAGCGGAAATAATAAAAACCATTTTAACGATGACGCCAAAAAGCGAAGCAGAAAAAAACATTTATGAAATATAAATAAAAATGTTCGAATATTGTGGCCTAAGGCAGTGTTATGGTACTACGACTAACGGTTAACTGTAACTATAATTGTAGCTGTTAAATGCCGTTAATAAACTGTTTGGCAACATTCCTTGTACCTGCCAATGTGCCCGCTGTTAGCCAATTACAAGGAACACAAAGTGAAAACTTGGCGCATAAGCCAGCAGCATGAAAACCCAAAAGACGGCGACAATTGGCCACTCCCCCTCACACTCCCTACGCCTCTTGCTGTTCGCAATTTACAAGCGGAAAAACGACAATCAATGCGGGTCAATATTTGTCAGAGGTAAACAGCGAACTGGCAGCGCAGAAAGCATAAAAAAGGCACAAAATCACACAGCTAAAAGGCAAAAGAAAAACAAAAAAAGGCAACAACAACAACAACGAAAACACGACAAACAGACAAAACACAAAAAAAATAGAAGCGACATGTGGACATACAGGTATCAAAAAAAGAGTGGAGAATATTAAAAAAGAAGCAAACACTGGGAAACTGACAAACAGACAGCAGGGAAGACAGTCAAACAGTCAGACAGACACAGGTACAGTGGGACACACACAATTATCACATTGCCTTTGATGATGAGCTTCCTGCACATCAAAAGCCAAAAATGGAGCAACCCGAAAAGGCAAATCTAGTAGTAGAGCTTTCCACTCGCCTAAAAAAAAGGAAAAACTGGGGAAATCTAGGGAAAAAAGGATCGAAATGAGTAGAACATAACGAACAAACAAACAAACAACATGCACTCTTGTCAGCCACACACAAATTTCAGAAATGTCTCTATCCAGCTGAGTGTGTGTGGTGTGTGGGTGTGTGGGTGTGTGTGTGTTTGATAAAATCTGTGGTTCCTCTGATAGACAGTGGCAGCCGTTGAGCAGCCACAAAATCCACATGCACAATCCACACACACACCCACAACCCCAACACAGACACACACACACATCGAAAAAGGACCAAAAACAAACACACCTTGACTTCTGGTCAGATATTCTGATTTGCTTGAGTTTCTACTTTTGCAGCTTAACAAATTAAGCGTCCAATCCGTCAGTTTACCGGTACAACAACAGCAGTAAAATCATCTTAAACAACAACAAAATCAATAAGGAAAAGTGCAAAAAGTGGCATAGAATGTTGGTCAAATGATTAGCAGGCTTTTGGCAGATTCATATGTTTGTAGCCTGTTCAATTGGCAATTGAAAGCGTTGGGAAATTTTCTCAATTTCATTTAAAAAGCAAGTAGAATAAACTAGGGATTAACAAGGCTTGAGTATACCCTGTTAATGGCATTACATGTACAAAAACTATTTGTATACATGCTTGTAAATAATTAAAATATTTAATAAAGTTTATTAACTTATACAAGATTAGTAGTTATGAAACTAAAGGCGGTTAAATATATATTTTACTGTCACAGATGCTTACTTATTTTCAGTCTCTTCTCCTTTATTTTGAAACTAAAAGCTGTACATTCCCTCTGTAGTTTTTATCTAAGGTATAACCAGCTTATTTGCCAACTTTCATATGTGAAGAACCATTGAAAACTAGTTGCATTGCATACTTGTCATTAGTATTGTTTGCTTCAGTTTGTTTCTATTGGCTTTGCCTGTACAGTGTACACCCGCCCAACTGCCACGCACTGCCCACCTGCAGGTTGCCCTTCACCTGTGTCACCTGTGCGCGCTGCCATTTTTGTTTGCTCTCACTGTGCACGCAGTCAACCTAAACGTCATGGGAGTGTGGGTGGGTGAGTGTGTGTATACACTGTACATACAGAGGGACCACTTTAGGTTCGAAGCCAGCAACGAATCCTGGTCGACTCGTTAGTGCTTTCGTCTATATGAAAAACAACTTTTGATGAATTTATTCGCTAAACATGTTTATTATTTGCTGGTAAATCACACAGCAATTTGCCAATTTTAAGCGTTACACTGTTTGTGTGTGTGTGTGTGTTGGGTTATTTGTGTTTGTATGAGTGAGGGTTAGTGTGGGTGTGTGTTTGGGTGTGTGTTAGTGTGCTTAGCGGCATTTGAGTACCAAGCATTTCAGTGTGCTGTGTTGATTAATGGCCACACACAAACTAACAAACAATTTATCCAACACTCTGTGAAATGTTGTCAAGGTATGGAAAAAGTCCCAGACTGTAAACGACGATAAATTTGACATACATATATATATATTTTAGCTGCTGAAGCGACTTGTGTAGATTTGTTCAAATAAATTTGAGTGGGGGACTAGACTTATGATGTGCTAACTGTGGAATCTCAGTCAAAAGTTACAAAAGCTTACAAAGAAATTTTAATATACTTGTCAAAAACATATTTATATGATGCGAAGTAAAGTTGGGTTTAGAAAATATAATAGAAAAATCGTTTTAATTTGAATTTGTAACCTTTTTTATCTCACATTTTTTCAATACGAAGCTTGAAATGGTCTCTTATTAATCTATTTAGGGAGACAGAGCCTTCCAATGTTCTTCTCACTAATTTGAAATGCTCACTTAACAGAATTCAAATCAATTTGTTACTTAAATCGACGCTGACTTCAACTCCGACTCCCAATCCAATTCCAATTCCAATTTCTGTTTAAGCTTTTGGCTTGGGCTTTTGCTGTGGAAATGGAATTTACTGCTGGTGTTGTTAATATTTTAAGCGCTGTAATTAATTTAAAGCCATGTAATTAATAAGCAGCAAAACCAACAGCGTGTTCTTGTGGGTGGTAACAACAACAACAACCATCTGTTTTTCAACAGCAGCAACAGATAAGCGTCATCATTAACACTGCGGCCAGTTTTGGGCCATTTTCGGGCTGGTAAATGGTTTTGCTGGCCTTGAAAGTTGGTCAAAATATTGACTATAGAAAACTAAATTTAAATTCAAGTAAGTTTTATACAAAATTGATAACTTGCTTTAATCTTGGCGACTAATTTGATATTTAAATTAGTGAAATTGTAAGCGATACAGCAATTGGCACTTGTTTTGTCTGATGATTCCAATCAGACACATCATCAATCAAAATGCGGCACGCAAACGACACCCTGGAGGAGAAGAGCGGTGAAAATGAGGAGGGCTGGACTGTGGGAGGGGCACAGTTGTCAGTTTCCCGCTTAATGCCATTGTCCGTGCTGTTGTATCGGGAGTCGTGACATTGCAATTTGATGCTTCATGTTCGGAGGCGTGCCACATTTTGTGGAGGTTTGAGCCAAGTTTGTGGGAGTGGGGGAAACAAACTGGCTTTATGTATATCCATAATTGTCAATTCATGCAGGAAACAGGCCATTATGCCGCTGTTAACTTATTAGTTGCCATGAAAATTGTGCTTAATTTCTGTATCGAGTGCCGAGTCATCTTCAGATTGGCTGTCACCTTTTGAGTGCCACGTCGGAAGTGTTCAATTTTAATAAATATAATTAACAGTTGGCGAATGCCTTAAAGGCTGCACAGCTGCAACCTCTTGTGTTTTTGTGCTTGCTGCTTGCCTCTGGGCCGGGAATTATCCTGGCAACAGCAGTGGCATGAGGCATCAGTGTCAGTGTCAGTGTCAGCATGTTGGTCATAATAATAAGCAGCTTAATTGCAAATGCAGCTGCCTCTGGCAACATTATAAACACATGCATTACCACCTGCCATCTCAGTCTATAGCTCTCTTACTCTCCCTCTCAAGCTTGTTAGCTGCCTGTCTCTAGCTTTGTTTTAATTACTCTTCAAATCATCGCATAGAGTTAAGGGCACTAAAAATGCTTTCAGTCGGCCCAACTGAAATTTAATGTGCCATTCAAGACTTTAATCCATTCAAAACATACTTATTTATGATCTCATAAAAAGTGAATGCCTCTCATGCCACACACCCCACGCCTCTTGCCACAGCGCAGTTTCTTTCAAGCACATGCAAATTTGCAACGTTTTTTGCCACATAAAATTACAAGAATTTTATGGTTAATAAAAGAGCTGGGCACATACACAAATACACACCCAAACACACATGCAAAATCGCAAGAAATTAACTTGTGTGCAATGCGCTGGCATGTGCCTTTTCAGCTAAATACACTGGAAGAAACTAACTGCAATAAGTTAATTAAATTAACTCATTAAATTATTTTGAATGGCTTTTAAGTTAGTTGGTCAAGTTGTGAATAGGCACAACTGTTTGAGTGTCTATATGGGAGACCCTAGTGTTGGCATTTTAGCTGTTTTATAGCCAACTGTACATGTTTTTTGAGGGAATCTAAAATAGTTTCTGATTTCAGCTCTTTCAGACCGAATTTCTTTCAGAAGAGTGTTTATAATTTCTCATATTTTCTGTCGCTCATTCTAGCCCCTGTTTCGCTCAGTGCATGCTGTCAATGTAAGCAACATTATTGGCTTTGGCACCTCGCTGCTCGTTTGCCAATTTTGCTGCCTGCTGCAGTTCAAACACAATAAAAATTATGCGTGCCATAAATCCAGCTGATGAGATTCGCCCAAGCAAATGTCGTTATCGCATCAAGCTTAAGTAGGGTAAGGTAAGGAACGGAAAGAACGAGGTGGCAGTGGGTTCTCGAAGGAGAGGAGGAGGGACGGTATTTGGTTGTAAAGTGCGGGTGTGCGATAATAATAATTTTCGCCTAATAATGATGCGCGTTATGGCTTCACGCGTTTCGGTTGCCATATAACTTTGCATGTCCTCACTGAGATGACAGTGCAGCCAAACAAATGACGCCATCCAACAGTCGATGTGGAGCAAGAGAAACTTGCTAAGGATATGGTTGTGATTGTGGATGTGGATGAGAAAGAGGATGTGATGTGCCAGAGCGTACGCACAAAACTCAATCATAATCTGTTGCCCTGACAAGCACACAAAGACCGAGCTGAAGCTTCAGATGGAGTTCGTGTGTTGTCATGACAACTTCCAGCAGAGATTGCCATTGCCATTGCCACAGCTCGTTGCAATAACTTCTCGTTTGGGGAGTCAAGGAGGGCGGGATTCTTGGTTCTTATTGTGCAACTGATAATCAGTGGCATTGGCATCGTAAACAGCAGCCGGAAGCAGATAAGACACTTGCCACACTGGCTTAACATGCCTCTTAATGTACCGCTTGCCACACTTATGCCTCCCTTACTCCCTCTCTCTGTCTCTCTCTCCCCATCACTTCATGAGCATAAAAAAATATATACTTTTTTAATGCTCGTCTATACAATGTTGCATTGTACTTTAGATGCTAAGCTAAGCATGGAAAATTAGGCTTTTGATTGCTCCAAAATGCAGCTATGAATAATTTATGGCAAGTGATGCAAACAACTTTTGGTACGGAAGCCAAAAACCTCTGCATAATTGCCTATAAATGTCTCTGCCAATTTCAAGAAGTTAAAATGACCAAGGCTATGCCATTGTCGTTCTCGTTCTCGTTGCCGTTGTTGCCCAACAGCACTTTGTGCATTTCCGGCAAGTGCGTCCACAACATGTTGACAAGAAATTGCATAATTATGGCTTGCCGGACAAGCGGTTAGATCAACTCAACCGCAAGTGCTGTCTTTACACGAAACGCTCGCAAGGAGCAGCTAAAGCAGCAGAAGCAACCAACTTGCAACAGGATATGCTTATGGTTTTTGGGGGCCAGTTCGAAAAGGACACACAACTGACAAGCTGGGGGAAAAAGGAACTAAAATCCATTTTGAAACCAAGGCCAAACTCGGACTTTGTGCATATGCATGTGCATTGTGGATGCCCAACGAGGGGAAGCAGATACCAATTGAATTGCATAACATGAATAGAAATGAATTGGCAGCCGAGAACCAGAACCAGTTGAAGTTGCAACTGCAACGCAGTGGCAAACATACATATCCTGTGGCTTACCTACAGCGTTAGACGTGGTCCAGGGGCCCAAAAAAGTTAACTGTTTGTCCATTTGCATACTCAAGGTTGTTAGTAATATTTCCACATGTGTGTGCGAGTGGTTGTGTGCTAAAAGTTCATGTGCCCTCAGCTTCTAATGCGAGACTTTTATGCACTTTTCCTACAATTTGGTGGCTAACAAAATTAACATAGCCTTTTCTTTTAGCATTGCACTTAATACAACGTTTATTTGCCTAGACGAACAACCGATTGTTTGCTATTAAACAAATAAAATAATCATTGAAAATTTAGTAACTTTAAATGCAACGTTTTCAGGCGCAGCCAAGAGCATTTTACACTCGATTAGCTGTGTGTTTAGTCCTGTATACGTGCCTGCATGTGTGCCTGTGTGTGTTTGTATTGCCAGCTATTGTTTAGGTACTCAGATAACGGCAATTGCTGTGTTGCTGTTGCTCTGTTGCCGTGTTCCTCTGCACGTGCCACAACAAACAGTTTTTCGTGGAAAATGCTCAAATAGCTGAGAAAATTACAATGAACGTTGTTGGGTTGCTATTGGATTATCATTTAACGTCTGCTGGCATATGTACTGAGTGTGTGTGTGTCTCTCTGTTTCTGTATCTATGTATGAGTGTGTGTGTGTGTGTTTGCTTGGCTCTTACAGAAAAAAAAGCATTGCCTACTTTGTGGCGCCGGCGAAATGGAAAGTTAAGCACTCGAAGCGTCTTTAAGTGCCGACTACGACTCCGACTCCGACTCCGTTTACAGCTTCAGTTTTCCATTCCTATTGCTGTTTGTTACTCTCCGCTTTCAGCTTAGTCGAAGCAACCCCTTTTCGCGCACGCACTCGGCTAGCAAATACATCGACAATAAGACGCAATGGCTTTTGTTCTTTTTTTGCACAGTTGCACACAATAATGAAAATGTTGTTGTTTGTGAAATTCCAACAGCAGTTGGCAACACACTTGAACGAACGCACACACACACACCAGCACACACAAACACACACACCCTCACACACTCAGAGGGAGCCACAGCTACATTGCATTACTTCCGCCTCAATGGTAATAATTTTAAAATCAATACAATTCAATAAAGTTTTATTACTGACGCTGCCTGGGGAACGAGTTGCAGGAGTTGCTTTTTGGCTAAGATGAGAGGGAGCTGTAAGAGGGGAGAGGGGTGAAGGATAGGGATGTGTGGAAATCATGTGTATGTGTGAGGATTTGGAAGCAGTTGTATAATGCTTTGGGAATTGCTAGCAATTGCTTGAGTTTTTAAGTCGCTTTTTGTCTTAACCGCTTCGCGTTGTGGGACAGTTTACCTAATGCCCGTATTAGCCATAAACTTTGGCTCCTTTGTCACTGACAACGGCGACGCCTCAAATTGCTGGCAATTAGAATATGCACGTTTTATAAGCAAATTGTGGCCACGCCAGTGAACTTATGGCAACGCCCATTTGTATGCAAATGCTGGCACGGCCAGTGTCTGCTCTCCAGCTGCTCCAGCGTAGCTTCCCTTTCCCTCCGCTTCATGCTGATGAATCAAAGTCATAACGTGGCCAGCGAACAGTCGTTTTCGCTGTTCTCGTCGTCGTCGTCAACGTTGTCGTCGTTGCCGTGCCGTTCGCATTCGCGTTACGCATCGTTATGCACAGCGGCAGATGACTGTTATTAAAATCAGTTGTTCGTCAGCTTCAGCAACGCAGGATTCACTGGATTCACCAGGACTCACAGGACTCGCAGGACCCATCGCAGACAATGTTGAGCGCCAGCTGTGCAACCCAAGCTCTTGGACAACACCAACACCAACACCATCCCGACCCAGCCCAGCCCAGCTCAATTTGTGCTCTCTTTCTGCTCATAGATGGGAACGCGCATTCATTTAATGTCTTAATTTTGCACTCATCCAAGTGAAAAATTAAAATGGATTCTGTTTCAGGCTTTTCAGGCCAGTTCTTTGCCGCTTATTAACTGCAGCAGGTGAAATGAACTTGCCGCGCGCATAATTCTAATGGTTTTGGCCATTGCTGTTGTTGCTACGCGTTTGCCTGTTTAAATATTAATAATAAAGTCGAGGGGCCCCGGCCACAAATTGTTAAATTGAAGCTAATAAAATTTAGTATTACGTTACGTTTCGCCTAACGCCACGCCACGCCACGACACGCCCCTTTCCCTCCCGCTGCCCATTTTATGGCCCACAAATTTCATGGCGATTAAATTTGATGGCAGCGCATGCATCTCACGCCTCAGTTTTAACATTAGCTTCAAGTTTCCCTACCACTCTCTACCCCTCTCTCTCTCTCTCTCTCTCTCTCTCTACCTTTCTTTCTGTCTAGAACTGTTTTGGCTCCATTGCGTAATTGTGGCCAAACACTTTGAGGCACTGCTCTTGGCCCGAAGAGCACAAACAATAGCGCTTCTTTTATGCTTGCCAAAATGTAACACACAAAATAAAAAGCCAAAGCACACAGAGAAAAATAGCTAAAAGTAAGCAAGCGTAAAACTTCTGCCATTGTGAATACCCTGTAATTAATAATGCACTAATTTTTTTGTTTACATCTTCGGTCAGCTCTGTATAATATTTGGAAAAATTTGAAAAGATTTTGTAGTTTTTTTATTTCTTATTTAATCATATGTATAATTTTTTAAAAATTTAGTCACTTAATCACTTAATCATTATTTTACAAGTTTATTCAATAACTAACGTTCTTCTTCTTTGTTCATATTCGGTAAAGCTTGTGCTCTCCTTCATGATTCGCTCTCAACTAAGCCCGTCCACATTCTCCTCTTCTTATTACTCATCATTCTTCTGATCATCCATGTACTCTTATACTTACTTATACTTTTACTTATATTCTAACCGCTGTTTAAGTATGTCCATGTGATGCCTGGCCTACTACAATTTTATACAAACACTTTTACGTACATTTTGTAATGTTAATGTTATTTAATTCCCTTTTCTTATTATTTACATATTTAAAATGTAATTTATCTTATTACTATATTCTCAACAGAAGTTTTGGTACTAAAATGTATGCTCTTGTTTATAGAAAACTATATTGCAAGGAGGTACACAAAAGTTTGATAAAAAAGGATTATTCTTTATTAATTCTTTTTCCCTGACTTCCTTTGCCCGAAGTACCCCGACAACCACATACAGGGTATTAAGCAGCTAGAAAAAAATAGAAACTGTTAAAACTCTGGCAAAATTAAAGCGTCAAAACGCGTAAAATGCAAATGTGCGCGCTTTGTTAAAGATTCGGTTTGGGTTTGAGGTGGAGATCAGGGTTGAGGATTGGGTTTTTGGGCGGTAAGGGGGTATGGGGGTTGGGATTGGTGGTTGGGGCTTGGGGTTTGGTTTGTGCAAATTATGGTTTAACACCTCATTGAACTCTGCAGCATTGTGTGCTTTTGCGGAGAGATGCGAAAATTTGAATTTGAATATGAATTTTCAGAATTTCATATTCAAATGAGTTTTCAAAGACTTTTTCGCCACCCTGGTGGGAATCGAGTTAATTACATACATATATACACTATGTTGGTTAGAAGATGAGATAAATCTAAATTATGGCTTATTGTTTCCCTTTAAATGCAAATTATCCCCACATTAAATGCCAATTTAACTGCAACTTCAAAGTGTTTGTGGCATTTCATTTATTAAATTGCGTAACATTTAAGCATTTAATGAAAGCCTCAAGCAAAGCAATTTCATTTGAATACAATGGAAGTCGCCATTCGCAGAACGTAAAGTTTTGTAATTGTTTATGCAGGAGACGAATGCAGTTGTTAGTGCATATGTAAAACCTAATTACAACTAATTACTATTTGCACAACTGACAACCTTTGACCTAATGTAAACAAAAACATTCATATGTTGTAGATGAGTGTGTATTTGTGTGCTTGGGGTGTGCGTGTGTGTGTGTGTGTGTATTTGGTTGGCGGTCAACAAGCCAATTCAAACCTTGAATGCTGCCCAGCAACTGGCCAAATAAACAAAACGCTTTGATTAGAAAATTTCATTACACCAAATCGAACGCTTGCCAATTGTACACACACGCACACCCATACACACACACACAGACGCACACACACAAATGCAAATACAATCAGAGCCAGTGCAAACAAATAAAATGCACAAAGGGCATTTCCATTGCCTGCCCATGCGTCAGTTCATTAAAACGTCTGCTTCTCTGCCTCCGACGTTTTCCCAAGCCAGGATTTTCCAGCTACGCTTTCCACCCCGTTCCCCCCTGCTACTAGCTTGCGTTGTTGCTTCAGCTGCCGCTTGATTCAGTGTGCTCCGAAAAGCGCAATTTAATAACGGCTGCAAATGAGCATTCTGCCACATGCTGCATGTTGCCAACTGAGCGGGTGTGCGTGTGTGTGTACATTTGTGTGTGCCTCGTGTTTGTGTCAAACTTTATGGCCCAAAGGCGCATTTGAAATGAAATCGACAGGCTCAGTGTGGCGCCAGCAACGCACCCAAAATATGCAATGCATCTAATGCTCAATGTTGCACTAGTATTTGCCCCACAGACGGTCAACTCAATTTATTAACGCACACACGCACGCACAGGCAAAACACACACACAAACAGCATCGAGCTCATGTTATCATACAACAAAGGGAAAGGGAAGAGGCAGGGCAGAAGAGAGTACGGAGTGGCATGCAACTAAATTATTACAAATGCATTTGTGCAACAACTTTGGCAGTTGGCAAAAAGCATTGCATATGCAGTCGAGGCACACACTTGCAACATAGAAACCTTAACTTATGTTGCAACATGTAAGATATGAGCTCGAAACATGATGGAAAACACAATTTCCCAAAGAGAAAAGGGAGAAAAGCCTTAACTCTTGGGATAAAACCACGATAAATTCTGTGCAGGAGAGAAGTTTACTCGTTTTACTGCCTGTTTTTTTAATCTACACAAAATAATGAAAAATATAACGTAATAGCTATTATAAATAAATTAAAAATGCTTTGATATATGAGCAAAAAATATGAATAACTATTATTTTGCCCACTTTACGTGCCCAATTTATGGCAATAATTTTGCAATTTACTTGTCGTTTGAGCATTTTAATTTTATTTAATTGCGGGGACACCTGTAAAGTATTTATCGGCATTTAGCTGTCCAGCAACGGGATGATATTATGAATGCAGATTAGTTGAAAACAGTTTTATAAGCCTTGCGGAGATTTACCAATAAATATATAATTGATGGTCGTTATTTATTTTATTGGATCGTGAATGGCCGCAAATATTTCAGCACTCAATTAAAACTGCATTGCAAATAATTGCAGCACATTTAAAGGCAAACGGGCGTACACACACATACATACATGCACAATTAATGCATTTTTGTGGTAATGGCTACAAATTAAGCGTAAATTACATGGCCAACGATATTGATATACCGCATTTTTGAACGATGAAATTGGTTAAAACGGTTGCGCTTTTTAAATTGCAAATTGTGCTGATTTATCTGACGTAATTTTATTAAGAAAAGTGAAAAAGTGAATAAAAAGTATTCCATTGAGCACAAAAAAATATTGACCAGTGAATTAAATTAATTTTACATTAAATTCCAGTGGTCAGATGGAAATATTAAGTATACGCTGCGTGTTTAAACAGTGTGGATTTCCTTTAGTTTTTCTTTAACTTTTAAATAATTTCTTGCAAGTTGCTTTGTTTTTGCTTGAGTTCCAAATTTTAAGTTGTTTTTTGTGCATTTTAATTTGCCTTTTGGTTCTTTGCTACTTTTGTGCTGTAAATGTAAACAGTTTTTGTTCAATTGCCTTAATGAACTGGTCTTTATGTTGATCTAGTGCTGATGCTGTTGGCCTTGTGCTTGTTAGCCCTTTTTGTATGTCATTAGCCACATGCAGACACCCCGAAGAAGCCTTTTGCCGTTGTTCCAACTATTTTGCATTCGAAGCAGTCGCCACAGCAGCCAAAGAGTTGGAGAATGGGGCAGCTGGCAGATAACTCCCACATTACAGCACTTTGAAAAAGTTTAAATATAAATTAAAAACTTTTCTCATTTTTTGTTGCAGTCCTTTTGCTCCTGTTGTTGTTGTTGTTGTATTATTTGGTATGTATTTTATGTGTATGCAAAGTAAAAAGTTTTGCCGGACAACATTGAACAGCAACAGCAGCAAGGAGCCACTGTAGCTGTGGTTGTTGTTAAGTATACGCTATGTGGTGTCTATCAGCATCGGCGCATTTTAATCTGTAGTCCAATCCTTTACCAATTTCCGTTTCACTTACTTTCACACAGCCTTGAGCCATGTGAATGAACGCGCTGACATCTTGGTGAATGAATCACTTGAATTTATGCACTGACCGCTCTCGATACCGTATCTGCTATACATTTAATGGCTGTCAGCTGAAGTTGTCCCTTTTGCAGAATTAATTGCATCCTTTTTGGCAACTGAAATTACCGACAGGCAGCTATGTTTGAGACTTTGGTTGCCAGTCAACGAACGACATTTTAGTAATATTTTTGTTAGAAAAATGTGGTCAAAGTTTTGCCTGCCATAAAGGCACAAACAACAAAGCTATCTGTTTGGGTATATGTGTGTGTGTGTGGGTGTATTAGTGTGTATGTGTGTGTGTGTTTGCATATGGCCTAACCGCAAACATCTGACCGTAATGCAAACGCATTTGCTGCTTGCCTGCAGTTGCTTTGAGCCTTGTGAACACATTGTGGCCCACTTGGAACGTCGACTCGGAAAGTCTCAGAGTAACCGAAAAATGCTCTAGCTGATCATTTGCTTGTTTTTGCCTTAAAACAAACTCGTCGACTGAATGGATGTGGGCAGGGATAACATTAGTTCAGCATGAAAAGCATTGCATTTTGCTTGTGGCTGGCTTGAGGCAAGTTCAGAGTCAACCTTATGCAACAAAAATCAGCAGAACTAGCTGGATGAGTGTGTTGGGGAGTGTGTGTGTGCGGGTGCGCGTGTGTTTGAGTGTGTGTGCGAGGCCACTAAATGTAATCTTTGACTGTAGCCATATATCTCCTTTGCAGCGGCTTAGTTGGCCAGACCCAAAAAATGTGGTTTGCAAAAGGAAATTAAGTTCAATAAAAAAGTATTTGTAATTTATTGGGGTTTTGGTAAAAGCAGCAGCAGTAGCCGTAAGAGAAGTGGTAACTTTCCGGCCATGGCTTTAAGCTTAAGGCCACAACAGGGATTATAGAAGTTGCCATTTATAATTTGAAAACTAATAATTTTGACAACTTCTTAATATGCAATTTCATTACTCGCCAACTTGCAACTGTCGTCTGTTGGCTGTTGGCTGCCTTTTTCGGCCACTTCAGCAGCTGCAATTCACCATTTGTTGAGTTGGCCCCTTGAGGGCGTACAGTTTTGACCATTTTTGCGCTTTCGGCTGCAAGTTCTGTGCAACGGGAGCATAATTGCATTTCGTGGACAATTAATTTCTTTTCTATTGCCCATTTCGTCGTAATTTAATTGCAAATTACTTCCTTTTGTGTTTGTGTCCGTTTCCACTCGTAATTGTAGCTTCATTTGCCTTTTGCTTATGCTTCGTCTATTCCGACTCACGACGGTTCTCATGGCCAACAAACAGTTCGTGCCAAAACGTGGCCAACAACCAACACGCAGCTACGATGATTGCAACTTCAACGGCGGGCAAGTTGTCGAGCCGAATGCATTTGAAATTAGCAAAAGAAAAAATTTAAAACCAAATTGCAAAAGTTCCGCTCAATAACAACAGGGGTAAAAGCAATAAATCTGGCTTAAAACTAGTCTCAGTTGCGCTTTTAGTTGACAAAGTATTAAAATGTTTACAAAAGAGGAGCCAAACTGAATTTAGATAGTTAGTAAAGTGAAGTATGTTAGTACAAAGTTAAAAAGATTTGATACTGTAGAAAAAGGGAAGAAAGTGATCAGGCCATTCGATAAATATATGTATACTCTATAAGCAGAAGGTTTCTTATTCATAATTAGATATAAGCTAGTAAATCACGTTCTTAAAGCTTTGCTTCATTGGCGTTTCACAGTACACTCTGTTGAACTGAGTGAGAGCAAATGAAAGGAGAATTCGAAAACAATCTTCAGCCACTTGAGCATAGCATTAAATTTCATTTGACATTTTAGCATAATTGAAGCAAAGTGCAGACTGCTAGCAACTAAAAGAAAGTAGTTTGCTTTTCTTTAGACATTTCTTTGCTTTCCTTTGCCTTTCTTTGCTTTCCTCTGCTTTGCTTTGGCAGTTTTCCTGGTCAGGACACGAACTCAACAAAGGCGACAACTTTGCACTGAGCAAACGAAAAGTTCCATTCCCCCCTCTCACCTAAAACCCCCTCCCACCCTTTGGGGGTGAGTTCAAGGAGGATTAGGTGGTTCAACCAAGTCCTTTGCTTGCTTTGCCAACAAAGTAGAAAATCCGAAAGAATAACACAAAAAATTTCGTACGCTTTACGTTTAACAGTCGAACGCATCGACTTCGGTTTTTAGTTTGGTCATTCGGGTTGATTGGACCAGCAGCAGGTAGGAAAGTGTAATGAGTTCAGGAGGAAAGTGTGTACAAGGGCAGAAGGGGGTATAAGGGTCTCTGCTGAGTGCAGCTTCATCAGTGGCAATTGTTTGGCATTGAAATTCATTTGAAAATTATGCAAAGTGAGCAGTGAAATAAAATAAAAAATAAACACAACACTAGCATACACATAATCCAATCCGAATAACGGATTTACACTTTTGTTTTCGCTAGATAATTATCTTAATTGCAATTTCTGGCAATTAAATGCAGTCAACTGCAGTGTGCCCAATTATATGATAATTTTTATTAGCAAGTGAGCCTGAGAGCAAGTCTAATTTGTTTCAAGCACAACTTGTGTTTTTTAAGCCGCAAAATAAATTAAATGCCAATTAATTTTGGGCAAGTTTCAAGTTTCATTAATAAATGCAGGCACATCCATTACTGCTGCATTTATAGCCAAAGTTTTTGGCTCAATATTATACCAAGTAGTCGTAGATTGAGCTTGTGAAGCTGAAGGCAGGTGTGAGCTGCATCATTTCTCAAAAGGCAGGCAAATGAAAGCACTTAATCTTGTGCTTGAACTTTGAAACACTAGCACCAATACCAAGGCTAATACCCACTACCAACAGCAGCAGCAGCACTGGAGAACCCAAACACTTTTGTAATTTTAATCAATTCATCTTAATTTCGTTTGAAGTGCACATTAACCTAATGGCCAGAGCGAAGAGGTAGTCCAACTGCCAACTACAAGACTAAGACCAAGTCCAAGTCCTGGCTAACAACTTGCGGCTGGCTAACAAGTGCTTTTCCTACCATATTAAAATGTTATCTGCTGCTCAAAGTGATAGAGGGAGAGGCAGTAGAGTGTAAGACAGTGAGAAGTGGAGAGAGAGAGAGGGAAGTGATGTAAAAAATAGTCAGGTCTTGGCCCTGTTAACAGACACAGTATGTGTCTGTGCTGGTGCGTGGGCGTCGTCTTAAAGGCAAAGGTGATGTTTCATTTTCACATTTCTCATTTATCTTATTTAGCCAGGCCAAGATGCCTTTGGGGCCTTGGCCAGCACGAGCTGCGTATCCTTCCCAGCGCTGTGCATATATTTTAGCCAACTATTGGACACACTTAGTGTGTGTGTGTGTGTTGGTGTGTGTATTGGTGTGTTGCGGGCTTGCAAATTGATGTGAAATACTTGTGTTTATTAATGAGAGCGCGTAAAATAAGCTCCAAAGTGTTTTGAGCTTCAAGTTCCAAGATCTCTACACATTATAAATTTGTGGCTACAGTTTCCGAGAGCGTAGTGAGTGCGGATGTGGAGGTGGATGTGGAGGTGGATGTGGATGTGAATGCGGATGCATTTGCAAGAAATAACAAATCATCTTTTGATTAACTCAAGCGTGTCAATTTGACGTAAACCAAATATTTGTTCAGCACACATATACACAGCCACACACACACACTCAGAAAGAAAGAAAAAGCGATTGAATGCCAAGGAAATTGCAGTCAACAACTAACAAGGCTACGTATTTGCCATACGTCTGGATCGAAAACTACATATACAAAGATACTTACCATATGCAAATGCATAAACTAAATTTTTCCTATAAGTAAATATATAGATATATATAAAGACGTCTTTCTGTTGTGCAGAAAAAAAACATACACTCACACATACACACGTAGTTTTACGCTTCATTGCAAGGGAAAATTGTAGCATTGTTTTAGCCAAGGGGTTGGCACAGTTATACCCTGTAATGTAAGGGCCATAGAGAATTTCTATTAAATATTTCATTGTATAAACCATATACCCTTTGAGAAACCCCATTTGAATGGCTCTAAAATATGCAGCTAAAGAAATAAAAAGGATTTGAGTTCAGTGCCGGCAGCAATGCAGAAAATGGAAATAAATATACTTGGACTCAGTGCAAGCGGAAGTGTTCTCGTCTGATTGAGATCCCAAGACTAACAGGTAACAGAGTCCTCCCCCTGTCTCTCTCTCTCTCTTATTGGCCAATCGATATGGAAATTGCCAAGGCGTTAAACAATAATCAGGCAACAAACTTGAATGTATACACTTCTAAGCTGCCAGCTCAAAGACAATATTAGTTTAAAATTTAATATATAATTCTATTTTAATTACTAGTTCAAATAATTACCTTAGCAACTCGTGGTATGGAACTTGGCCAGCACAGTGATTGGCAGCTGTGAGTTTTGGCCTAAGGACGAGGAGGCCAAGCAACAAATTCTTGTCAGAGTTAAGACTGTTAAAATGGGCTACAATTGTTTGTCACAGTGCTGAAAATCAAATTAAATAAGCACTGATTAGATTGAGATTGTAAAGATAGAAAGCAGAAAGCATAAATGCTATAAGCCAAGCAACTTGGCCGGAAATGGAAAGGGAAAGCCATACGAAGGAGGAAGAAAAAGAGATGGGCATGGCAATGGCGGGTGAGTGAGGGAGAAAGGGCAACGAAAAGACAGACACGCGACGCAGCTAACGTCAAATCTAAATGAGGTTATAATTAAAAAAGTTTTCTTATTTGCTGCTGCTCCTGGCTCAGCGGAGGCAACAGCAACAGCAACAACAACAACAGCAGCATCCAGCTGCAAATGAAGAAACAAGTAATTCGCCTAATAACGAGCTTATGTAATTAGCTCATAAACAACAACAAATACAACAACAACAACAACAACAACATGTAAACAGCATGGCAATTGCAGCCGAACGGCAACAACATCGACTGCCAGAAAATTGTACAAGTCGAAATGTAATGAAAAAGTTACGTATACGAAAAAGTTCATAAAATTGAAGGTAAAAACGGCAAAAGCTGACGCTGCTGTCAGTGCAATCTGGCGCTATACGGAGTTCTACTTATCTACTTCAGCAATATTTGGCGAGGGCTGCCACTGAAGTATATAGCTCTAAAAAGTCCGCAGTAGCTTAACAATATTTGAAAGAAACTTGCAGTTTTATAGTTACTTTTATTGGAGCCTTATTGACATAACTGAAAATCATATAGTCATTAGAATCAATAAGTTAGTCTACGTTAAAATGAGCTTAATGTTGGTTTATTCAATTAAACTGCACATCTTTTTTCATTAAGGTAAAATAGATTAAATGATCAATTTTATGTGCTAGTTGAGGTTTAGAAATAATTGCTTTTTCTATAATAGTTTAAGTATTTGTTTTATATCCGAGTGACTCTACGCTCTACTTTCTTTGAACAGCTCTTACCACCCTCGTTGACAGCAAATCTAGCAGCAACTACATATTAGTCGAGCATTTACCAAAGTTGATAGTTCGTCTCGCTTTAAATTCGAATTGCAGCATAAAGATGCAATTGTTGTTAATTAACTGTGGATGCTGAAAAACAAATCGAAGAAGGACGTGAAGAGAGCCGAGCACGTAGACGCGTACCTCAGAATGGGGCACGTTTGCGATTTTAATTACAAAATTGCGCAAATACTCGTAATTGACCGTTAAAGTCACATTAGCAGAGCCACAAACATTGCTGTCAGCGATCGAGTGTATCAAATGAATACGAAGTCCTTGTCCAGTAGGCAATGGGCATGGGTAGAGGAAGTGGACAGTGGAAATGGTATTGCTATTGGGATTGGGAATGGACAGTGGTTATGGTTGGTGGTTTAGTTGCCACATGCGTCTGTGCCACTCAACCATTGCTGTGCACCGGAGACAGTGAGCGGCCAGCAACACTTCCGGTGACATTTCAATTACCTCCACCACCTCAAATGGCACCGAATGGCAACTGCTGACTAACAAGTGCACCACCAAAGCACCAACACCAACTCCAGCACCAACATACACCACTCGCGTCATGGGTAGTAACAATTTTTTGATTAATGTGTCTGCTGCAAATTACAAAGGGCAGACAATAACCAAATGTCCTTTTGTCCTTGAGTCCGTGTCCAGTTTTAAATGCCGCCCGCTGAGTGGCAAACGCTTTCAAATTAAATAAACATGGCTACTAATATAATGCACATCCCGAGCACTTATTTTTTTTTACACAAACTGAAACTCAACTCAACTCGACTCTTGGCAAATTTTATTATATTTATATTGGCACTGAATTTGCAATTTACTTTATTAATTTCAGTGCCAGACCGCGAAAACTCTCAGCTCGTAACAACTACTGAGTATTACAAGTAGCTGCTGAGGACGATGCGGTGCGTAGTGGTGCGTAGCGGAGTGGTGCGGTGGTTATGCTGCTACTGCTGTGCACTGCAAGTGGCAAAGCCGCAGTCAAAATCATTTTCTAATTAAATCCAAGCAAAAGTTTGGATGGCGAATGAAAACAAAAATTTCTTTGGCTTGCCGAAAACTTTAAAATTCAATTAAAAATTATGCATTGCCAGCGCAACAGCAGACAGCGGCTCTTAAAAAGGAAGCGGCGACAAAAATGAGAGAAAATCTAGAGAAGCAGAGACAGGAACAGAGGAGAGGGAGAGAGAGAGAAATACACGTACGCAGGGCATGAAAGTGAAATATAAGCAGTTCAAAGTAGACGCCAAGCTGATGATGAAAACGAATACGAGATTGGAACTGAAAAGTGGAGGAAGTAGCAGTCCGGGCAGGGGAAACGCTTTCTGTAATTTTGTGCAAAATTGTACTAAAAATTACTGCTAAAGAAAATTTTGCACATAACTTGATTAAAAAGTTACACGCATTTGCAACAGCAACGTCAACTTTGTTGCACATTGAAAAGAGTGAAAGAAAAACAGAAAAAACACACTAAGAACATACACGTTCTAATGAAGGACTAAAAGATGCTAACTACACTGACTTTATGTCATTTGTAGTGCCTACATAAAAACAAATTTTGTAGTTAAGAAAGTGTCAGGAATATAAAAACAAATCACACTGTGTGAAATAAAACTAAATTATGATTTTAACTAATATATATAGTTATTTGAAAAGCTTCTTATTTTCTGTAAAACAATAAATAATATAGTAATAATAAAGAATTAACATATAGTGTAATATTACAACCATTTTTAAGCTACCTCTATCTATATTCAAATACCCTTTGACTAATTGGTTAAACCGCAATTTCTTCTAATGTTTACAGGGTATCATTAAAATATATGAAATGTTGTGACGTGTGCCGCTTTAGACCCAGAACTTGCCACACCCACACAGATCCAGTTGCAACAACTTTTCTGCTGTTGCTGTTTTTTTCTGTCTTTATTTTTTTTTGTTCTTGGCCTGGCCAAATCTCAGTTGACTGCAGTTTGTAGCACTACTTCGATGGTTTTCAACTTGAGCTGCGGTTTCACGGTTAGCAAAACTTTCAAGCGGCTGCGAGATTTGCTTTTGTGCGTTGTCTGCATAAGGTTAAGGTGTGATCCTGTTCTGTGCTACTCTGTGGGGACTCAGGAGAAAGGCATAGGAACAATTATATTAACTCATAATAGACGCAGCAAATGGGAACTGAGTTTACTCGCTGCCTGACAGAGAAAAAACATGTCAACTTTTTTTGTGCAAAAATTAAAAAGTTGCAAAACTTTTTTTTCGGAGCTAATCAAATATTTGCAGCAGGAGCAGGAATGGAAACAGGAGGAGCAACAGCAGCAGCAGGAGGAGCAACAGCAGCAACAGGATCAGTAGCAGGAGTATGAGTTACTTGAAGGCTGATGACGATGGACGCATTCGTGCGGGGCGTATACGAAAGGACTTAAATCCTTTTAGACACGTGTGTGCACAGTACCGTTAATATGACAGAAACACCAAGCTCAAGCGTGCGTAAGTGTGTGTGCGAGTGAGCGTGTGTGTGTGTGTGTGCGTGTGTGTGTGACATGCAAATCTTGTTTGCCAAGTGCCACGTCACAGCAGTCAGTCCAAAACAAAACACACACGTACACCCACACACACACACAACAACAATGTGAGCACAAATTTAAAATACTTTGAAAGCCGAGACTGAAGTGCGTTTTTTAATTGAAAATTATTATAAAAAGTTGTAAATCCCTCGTATTTATGTGATGATGTAAAACGGAGCTCTTGGGCAGCAGGGGAATGGGGGAGTCACAAAAACTGAGGAGACTTACACTTGACGTGGCTTGGCTTATTAAGGGGATCTCTCTGGGGCCAAAAAGGTGGCCACACATAACGGATTCATGTTGTTTAATTAAATTAAACCGCCAGCTGGCGCCATATTTGCCCCTTTTGTTGTGGAATAAAGGCGTTATTAATATTATTAACATTGTTATTATGATGTGGAGAGTGTAGAGACTGTGTATGTGAATGTGTGTGTGTGTGTGTGTGTGCAGGCCACAAAAAGGGTCAAAATGTGTTGCAACATTTCAGGTAATTTGCATAATGCGACATGTGAAAATTTTAAGTGTCAATGGGCCGTCGATGCCTTTTGTCTTTATTACGCTACTGCTGATGATGTCCTTCCCCCCCCTAAAATGTTAAATGTAAATACGGCTTACAATAACTGTGGGCAAACCTCCTAGAAACGGGGGTTGTTATAACCCGCAACTGTCGCGGTTCTCAGGGCATTCGAAAACCTTCTCAGAACACTCCAATGAGCCAGGCAATTGGGCGAGTCTGAGTGACCCTGAAAGTATCTAGATCTATTCATGTTTACTTTCAGTTCAATTTGATTTTTGGCATTACCCCAATGCGGCTTGTCAATTCTCTGTCTCTCTGTCTGACTGACTGTCTGTCTGTCTATCTTCCCCTCAGACTGTCAGTCCCTCTGTTTGTTTGTTTGTTTGTTTGTATGCTTTGATTTATTTCATTTGAAAATGATGCAGTTCGTTGTCTGAGAGTCGAACACTTGGGGCAACTTAACAGCATATAATGGGGCAAACAGCAATGCGATTTTCCTCACTGAACCCCAATATATAATCATCATACTCTTAGAGTCACAATCAGTTCTTGTATGGCTTCCAGCTATTTTTATATCATTTTTCTCTCGCACATTATGCATCCCTCAAAGATTCTACTCTCCATTTTCCACACTCTGTCAAGTCTGTAGTTTTCCTCACTCCCGTCTTGACAGAATCCCTGCAGTTGTAGTCACAATTTCCATGTATATTTTTTTTGTTTATTTATTGTGTACTTAAAGCTACTTCACAACATTTTCAATTTTCCCCCGAGTTTTTCTTCTATTTACTTATTATTTTCACAATTCTTAAAAACTTTTCTCCTCGGCTGAGGTTCAATTTTTAAGCCAAACACACGTAACTAGCAGACGACTAACTAAATACCGCACTTGCTATTAAATTTTGTATATTTTTTTTCTTTGACCGAAACTTTTAATTAGCTTGTTATTATAACTAAGGGAGAAATATCTTTGAAAGCATGTAATTTTTAATTAATGTCATCTAAAGTTTCACCGAGTGTCTTAAACAAAATGTTTTGTCTTAGAAAGTCGACTTGAAAAAGGAAACTTGGCAACAAAGTTATTGAAAAGAAAACCTTAAAAACTGTCTGAAAAAAGTTTCAAAAGCTTAAAAAATTTGCAGGATACCAAAGGTTTGCTCAACTAGACAATAAGTTGACAAAAAAAAGAAACTACAAATTTGTTTCAATATTAAATTATTAAGTTTTGTGCGTAATTAGTAAAAAATGTGTGTTCCCTAGGGGAAAATTCTATGGAAAGTATGCAAAATCAGCAAATTCAGTTCCCAGTGCTACAAACGACAACAATTTGCAATTTTCACACGTTCATAAATTACATTCATTAAATTGAAAATTCAAATTTAATTTGTTATTTATGCAATTTGATATTTTTCATGCATTCACGCAATGAAAATTATATTTATTTTTATTTGTGGAAATGACATGTAAATTTCATGACAATTTGCTATTCAGTTGAGCTGCGATTTAGTTAGGTTTCATTTGCTTGATTTGCTGTAATACCCTGCAAAAGAAAATTAGCTGGAAATAGGAGTAAATTGAGAAAAGAAATAAAATATTAAAAAATTCGGATTAAAAATTAATTATTTTAACTATTTTTTGTAACGACAGTTTAAGCTCTTTAAATTATTTTGGTAATGCACTACTTGCAGGGTATTTTTTGGTTAACACACTAACATTTGTTAATATTATTATACGCAAGCTATTAAATGCAGTTATGCATATTAAAATTAGCTTTTTGTTATGTGTATAAATTGCTTATGCCGCGGTTGTCACATTTTAAAGTACTGAACAAATTTCTCCATGAAATGTTTGTTGACAATAATTGATGTGATTTTTCCCTCAAAATAAGACAAATTTCATATTGATATTTTAAGCCAAGTCGAAAATTTGACAACAACAAGAGGTGGTATAAGAAATAGAAGTAAATGTAAGTCCCCCTTCATGGGCAAATCTCTGTGATGCGAAAATTTGTTTGCGAATTTGTAAATAAATCCGAAGAGAAGCACACTCATTCATTGATTCATTCATTGAGGCATTCATTCACTTATTTATTTTTAGATACGCATCAAGTTGATTTATTTAGATTAAACTTTTGCCGCACTTGCAGCTCGCAGTGGTCTGTGTGTAGTCGTCGTAAAATGATTTACATAAGAAGGACAGAAAAGAATAAATTGATTTTAAATCATTTTCGCAGACAACTTTATCAGAGGGAGGCTGTGATGTTGACACGATGTTGGAGGAGGTGTGGAGGGGGAGGTGGTGTGGTGTAAAGCGGGTGTTTCGTATGCAAATAAGCATGAAAATAAGAATAACAAAAGCCAAGTTAACGAGTATTCAAAAACAAGATTAAAATAGGAGTGTTCCAGCAGATACACACATACCGACACACACACAGTCACACAGACAGCGAGGCGTTCGCACCGCATGTTGTGATTTACCGCCCACCATTTTCTTTTCCGACCTCTTCCCCTTCCCCAAACATTTTGTGATGTGACAGTTGCAGTCCGTGGAAATTTTCAAGTCTCCCTGGCTCACTCACTCTCACTGTCCCCCCTCTCTCTCTCTCTCTCGCTCTCTCTGAAGCATGTGTGAAT
Organism: Drosophila acutilabella; assembly: GCA_035046005.1. NCBI lineage: Eukaryota > Metazoa > Arthropoda > Insecta > Diptera > Drosophilidae > Drosophila > Drosophila acutilabella. The sequence continues at coordinate 2,772,802 of JAWNOK010000024.1, read as the reverse complement.
GCGAGAAAATTCCTATCTACGTTAAGCAATCTGAGCTGGCGAATTTGAAAATTTTTGAATTTTGATACAAGGATGAAGAGTGAGCTATTTGCTTTTAGCCGCTTTTCGTTTTTGTTAGTGCATTTGATGTGGATTTGATTTGTGTTTAGCGTTGATTGAAAACGCCGCTGAAAGACATCTAATACTACTGCGCTACTCCATTGAGCTGAACTCAAAGATATTTGCATATTCACTTCAACTTCACATTCAACTTTCACTACAAGTTCCGAACTTTACTTGTAACTCACTAGTGCGAGTTTGTTCTGTTCACTGTCTCTCAGTCTCGCTATCTCTCAGTCGTTTGCCTCTGACACAAAATATGGAAATTGCACTTGCCACAAACTCTGACACTGCCCCACTATTTGCTGCTGCTGCTGAGGTTTTTGTGACATGCCACATCAATCTATCAGCATTTTCGCACTATGAGTACGAGTGCGATTTCGAGTACTCGATCTCAGTGCCAGCCTCTGGGCAGCCACATGAACAAGCTGACAACGTGGAACGCTGCTCTCTGTGCTCTCGATGCTCGATGGTCGCCACTCGTTTGTTGCCTCAAATTGAATAGATTGGTAGATGGTGTATATGGTAGTAGTAGATGGTAGATGGTAGATGGACCAGCCCCGCTTGCCAGTTGGCTGCCAGCATTTTACCCAAAATTTTGCATATATAAATATTTATGAATTTATTAAAAGCGAACCAGCAGCAGCACACGAAACTGAACGGGCATGCTGGCGGCTGCCTAGTTGGATGGATGAATGCATAAGTCAGCGAGGCAGGTTGGCAGTTTGGCTGTTTGGCTGTTTGGCTGTTTGGCTGTTTGGCAGTTGGCAGGCTCGATGCCAGCACATACACGTTGCCACATGCCGCATGCTGTTGCACATACAATACACTACACTACGCTACACACACATGGAGAAGAGCGAACTGCTGGCTCATGTTTAACGAAATGTTTGGTACATTTTTGGAAAATTTGCACTACACGGCAACAGCGGCCTGGTGTCCAACAACAGCAGCAAAAAAATTGGTAGCGGGGCCGTGGCTGTGAGGGGGGGAGAAATAAAAAAAAAATGGAGAACTGCACAAAATGGCGAGCTCGACGTTGGGGAACTGGGACTGGGACTGGGACTGGAACATGGCCTGAAAGCTGGCATCGGACCCATTCATTTGCACGAGAACAAGGCAATCGCATATTTGCGGCTGGCAAACGAGATTGTCAAGTTTTTGAGTGCCGCAGCCTCCACAGCCCCTACCCCCAGCTCCACTTATGTTGCCCAGTGGTTGCAGCGCGCCTGTCGCTCAAAAATATGACGCACAGGGGCTCGCATAATGCATGAAGTTGTCATTATCAGGGCCAATTCAATTGAGAATTTCGTGCCTAATGTTTGGTTTGCTCCCCCGCCTGCTTGGCCCTGTAATGCCAAAAAGGAAAACAGGAAACAGCATTTGGCAAAAATTGAAATTTTACTGCCTTCCCCCACACCTCTTTCGCTGTCGTTTCTACTTCCACTCGTTGGCACAGTCACATATTTGGCCTCAAGTGTTGTCTCGTTGGTGATTGCAAATTTTGTTGTGTGTCGTGTCGTTGACCATTGACCCCCGTTGCCAGTGTTGCCACTTGATTATGCGCTCTTGTTTTCAGTCTACAGCAGTGTGAGTGTATGTGTAGGTGTGTAAGAGTGTGCGTGTGTATGTTCAAGTAATTTAAACTTCATGTCAAATTCAGCAGCGTCATTCAATTTCATCGATGCATAATTTTACAACCTGCCCACTTGAGGCTGCCAGGGCCACGGCCACATAATTACCTGAAGCACTGTAATTGCGAAAACAGCTCATGCCCCCACTTCCCCTCTCGCCATCAATCCCTCTCGGTTACCTTCTGACAACCCACCACCGAACCCAAGACCACAATGACGCTTAGTTTTTGAAGCTGGCAGTGAAGCAGCAACTCACCCATATGAGACGATGATTTTGGGCTTTGAAAGCGGTTTGCCTTAAACGCAATTTATGCAAATTCTCGTTTGTCTAGCTAGCGTCGAAGAAGAATAGAGACTGAAGACTGTACAGGCAACACAGACACATGGCAATCAGCGAAATGTGTTGACAGGCGGCGATGTCAGTTTCCTGTTCCTCTATCCCAACGTCCCCTCCTTCCCCCACTTCCGGGCAGTGTTGGCACATTTAACACGCTGGCCGCATTAAAACCCACGCGATTAGCATAAACGCATTAAAAATATGCCTGCCTATGTATAAGGGTGTTGTGTTTGTCTCTCTGTATGTGTGTGTGTGTGTGTGTGCGGAATTTTGCATATAAGGCTGTTTGTTTTGACATGCTCGATGACAGTGTCAACGAAAAACGTAGCCCTGAACCAAATACAAAACATCCCAAAGGCAACTTGGGATCTGCTTTGCCTCGTTGTCGTTACGAGCTCTCGAGCTAATCTCACAATATTTCAATTGCCAAAACATGTTTCGGTTTTATGACATTTGCATATGTGCATGTCCTCTAATAAAAGCCCATTCTGCCAAACGATTATAGTCATATAAAGGCATTAAGCAACAAAGAGAAAACCTTATTAAACTATGGAGAAGTGCTATAGAGAGCAAAGAAGGAAGAAAGTGTGCACAATGCTTTTTAGCATAATCAAGCATATGTCTTGGCAATATGGGGGCAATTTAAAACGATATCGAAAGTTATTTAATGTACTTTAAAATGAAATTAAAAAACCAACTTACTATACAGTTAATATACAGTTAATATTTCTAATACACTTTCAGATCATTAGAATTGACTTCCTGTAGCTGCTCAATACGGTTCGTTTTGATGAAGTTTGACAAACAGCGTAATGCTTAAGTTTTGTGTATAAATATTATAAATAATATCAACATTTTTACACGTAATAAACATTCGTATGTAATGGATAAAGAATTGGCTGCCATTCAATAGCACAGCGCACATTTGGTATGCAAATTTTTATATTGATTTATATTTAATCGTTTTTAAGTGCAGCAGCAAAGCAACAGCAACATCAGCGATAACAACAATATCAACAACAACTGGGAATTGAAGTTCGCTGCTCTGAACCCACATAAATATTGCCGCCAGAAGCAGATGATGCCATGATGCCATGATGATGATGATGACGATGATGATCGGGGTTGAGGGGCAAAGCGAGGGGCTTATGCGAGTCTCCTCCGGCTGAGTGCAATGAGTGAGTTGTCCGTTGTGCAATCATAAATAAAATGCACGCATATAGAATATTTATATGTAAACAAGGCCAACAACAACAACAAGAACCACAAAAGGCTCGAGTCCAAAAAGAAAAGCGCGCTTTAAGCAAATAACGTGCTCGCTGAAAGGCTGTGGACCAAGATATGCAACCACACAGTGCTGGCAACAATTTAAGCGCAGCATATAATATAAACACACGCGCACACACACACTCCGGCACACACACACTCAGGCACACACACACACATTTGGCGTTGTCGTCATTTAACATTTTGCCTTCAAGTCTCGTTGTCTGGCGAATCACTCACTCACTTACCGTTGTGTGTGTGTTGGTGTATGTGTGTGTGCGAGTAATACGCACTATGCCACAAATTACATTGCTGCAGCTGACGACAACGTTATACACACACACACACATACGTATATGAGCCTGGAGTCTTTGCTTCGCGAACTGAATTTGTATTGCATACTTTGCGGCGCGAGAGTTTTTAACCTGTCGTCGCCGCATTCCCATTCTCCATTTCTAGAGCCACAGCAGCAGCAACAGCAGCAGGAGTCGCAGCCACAGCCTTGGCCTGGCAATGCGCTTTTCTTGCTCCCTGGGTGGGTTGCTGGTATGAACAACTTATATGCCATCACTCATTTGTCTCCATGCTGCATTGTTTATCTTCCTCAGCTGCACTTTCACACTGCGCTGCCTTCAGCGTCTAACTTCCAGTTTTTTGCAGTGTCTGCTCATTTCTGCTGTCGCCTGTCTCTTGTCTACTGTCTTCTGTCTTCCTTGTCTGCTATCTCATGTCTGCTGTCGGTGTGGCTTTGCTGTTGTTTTAACGTGTTGTCAAATGTGACAAAATTAAGTTAACTGCCAACATTATCGCGCATACAACAAAAACTTTTGTCGCGGTTTTTCCCCCAAAAAACTTTTTTCTCTTCACTCTGAGAGCGTGCTCCTGTCTGTGTGAGTGTTAACTTTATATTATTTGCATGAAAATCGCAGTGTTTCACTTGAAATGTTAATAAGAATTAGTTGTTTCCATAGCAACTAAATGAGAAGTGGCATTATTATTGTATAACATTTGGCAAGTGATTACATTAGCGATTTAAAATCGCCTATCAGCGAATTGAATAATTCAATGGAATTTGATTTTATGCATTTAGCCGTGTGGCAATAGCCTGGTCAATTCAACAGTTGCAAATGTCATGCAGATACGCGCACCAAACACATAGACACGTTCACACACAAACAGATACAAATACATATGGATAAAATCAACAAGTCAGCACCACCGATGTGGGCCACGAAGCGGTTGCCCCTTTCGGCCAAAGCGGACACACGCTACTGCATCGATAATAACAATTGAAAATGTGCATATTGTGCAAACAGCACATAAACCCAATAAATTCACACACACACACACACACACACACACACTGTTGAGCAGCACTTAATGCCACAAATCTATTAGTTACGAATTTATACACAGGATTCAAGTCGATTTTATGCACTCAATCGACATTGAGGCTTCCAAATATTCATAAATTCAGCATCATATTCGAAATCAATTTGATTCAATTAAATTTCAAGTTAATTGTTAGCAAATTCAAAAAGAAATTTAAATTTTTATTTGATTAAATGTTTCTTTTTAATTAAAAATCTATTTTCAAGCCAAGCCGTTGGCCAACTTGGTATAATATTGAGCTATCGATGCCTCAGAGTGTGCTCCAGTGCAGGCAATCACGTGGTGCGCCTTTGTGGCATTATCAGCAGTGTGCACTTAACCAAGTCAAAAGGGGGCACTTTGATCTGCTCAACACATGTGGCTAACATTGAGCTGTCAAGGCAACAGCGTTTAGTATAGCCCAATCCTTCCCCCTACTTCATTCTCTTTGGGTTATACAAGTACCTGAGTATTGGCATATTACCGCCGTAGCTGCACTGATTGGTTGCTCCTCTCTCACACACACATCGAAGCACTCACACACGGCGAGTCCTTTGAGCTCATTTGCTGCTCGCATTTCCAATAATTAAACAATCTGTTGACCATTCAGGCATACGACTCTCGTGTCACTTGATTCGATTTCGAACAGTTTGCCAATTGCAAATTACAGCAGCGCTCGAGTACCGAATAAATGATTGAATACACTCAAGTACTCTAAATGAATGCAATATTCCAAGCTGTCCATATCAGAAGTATTTCATTAAATTAAATTTCAAAAGCTTTTGCAAATTTAAGAATTACAAACCAACTTTGTTAGCAACTTTGGCTTAAATGCGAGATCTGTTACAAGTCAACTGGCAAACGATTTTGCGGCTTTGCGTAAAGGTAAATACAAAAAAAGAAAAAACTTTGGAAAAAGGGAAAAAACCAAAACGAGCGTATTTGAGAAAAAACCGTTGATGATTCCAATGCAAGCTGAAAGGATTGAGTACTGAATTCAGCTCCTTTTTAGCTGCCAGTTGGCAGCACACGGAAATGGCAATGGCAGCGGCAGCTGTTGCCAATTTCAAAGCAATCGCCGGCAGGAGATTCGCAATTTTTTTTTTCTTTTTTTTTTCCATGCTGTACTTAGTTTTTGCCAGCATTTCTGTGTTACTTTTTTTTTGTGGCATGCAACGAGCGGAGGCAGGCATTTCAGTGATGATTGTGGATCGTTCGTTGTTCATTCGTTTGCCGCACAAATCAATTTATGGCTGACCAACGATTAAACAATTTTTACTCCGCTTTGTGCAATTGACGTGCCGATAATTACGCCATCCGAACATGTGCGAGTGCGTCGACTACAAACACAACAAACAACAAAAATCAACTAACAAAAATGAGTACAGAAAAAAGTCAAATAGAAAGATGAAACGCCAACCAAATGGCAATCACAAAACAAGTCAAATTTATAGACTTTGACACTAGAAAATACCCTGCAGGCTGAAATAAACTGGTTTTGTTATTGTTAGCTCAATTTAAAAGCCTGTCACAAAATAAAATTAGTTAGGTGTAAGTTTAAAAAATCAAAAATAGGAACTGGAAACATAACAATTCTGTTGTATTATTAAATTCAACTTTAGTTGGACTTTGAGCTAGCTTAGAATTGGTTTTAGTAGCCGCTCAATCTCCAAGTTACAGGGTATTAAAAGCATCCTTACAAATTGAGCACACTCTTACTCGTTGTCGACGTCGTCGTAAGCTTAGAAAAACGTTGGAAATCTATGCTGCAAAGTCAATTTCCTTGTTTATTTAAATTTCAAAGCGACAACATTTTGAGCATTTTGAAAGCAAGCAAAAATCGCAGTTTACTTTTGGTTCTTGACTTCATTTTTTCCCCATTTTTCCCCACTTTTTTTTTGCGGGAAACCGTCTACACCTTGAGTCGGTCGTGGCCCATAAACTGGATTAAATTTCGTTTAAAATGTAAATGGAAAACGCCGACAAAAGGTGATAGACAAGCGTTTGCTGAATTATATCAGAAATGGCGTCTTATGCACAACATCAAAAACTAAACAAACACCTCATCAAAAACATCAAAGGCAACACTTTTGTTGTGCAGACGCCTAAACAGAATAAATAAAAAACCAACAAATAAACGTGTATATATATATATAACTCAGGAAAGCGGATAAAAACATCTGAAGGGAAAGGCAACAAAAAGGAAAAAAAGAAAAATGGAAAGCAAAAAATTGGCAAGAAAAGCATTTTCTTGCGCAGCGCGCAGAAAATAAAATCAAGAATTTCACACCTTATTAATTTTGTTAGATTATCAAAACGAAGAGTGGATGGCTGAGAGGAGAAGCGGGAAAAAGGGGAAGCCAAAAAGCTCTTAAATTGCATCATCAACTTGTGGCGCCCCAGTCCCCTGAAAAAAAAAATCATTGATGTAGCCGTCGCTGTAGTTGATGCTGATGGCATTGATGACGTCGTTGGTGTTGTACTGTCTGTTCTACTGGCTGTTGTCATCATCATCGCCGCCACAGTGTCATTAAGGAAGTCAAAAACTTAGACCCCCAAAACGCGTTTACAGTGAACCCTCAGGAAGTGGGCTAAGAGCTTGAGCCTGTCTCCCTTCCCCTCTCTCTATCACCCTCTCTTTACTTCTTCTTTCTTTGTGTGACAGCAGCGTTGACATTTATTTTGATTTCAGGTCGAGTGCAATGGGGAACAGAGTCGTACTGGGACTATCAGCCAGGCGTAAGTGCGTGCCACTCCCCCCTCCTGCTGCCCCCTTCCAGCCACCTGACAAAAGTCCCCGTTAACCTGAAGTCGAGCTCATGCTAATGTGCATTCAGCTTAGCTGGGGTAAAAACCTTTGCGTTGAGGGTTGCTGCCCTTTTTTGTGACTTGGCCAACTTCACTTACCATTTGTTGTTGTTGCTGTGGCTGTAACATAAAAGCCACTAAATTGAATTTTATGTGACAGTGGCAAGTTTGATGTGTGCGCTTATTAATGGCTGCTGGGATCAGGTCTAGGCCAAGCTCTAATGATAGCTGCTAACTTGGCTGCAATCTTCCAAATAATTGATAGCTTTTTATGTTTTTCTTTTTTCTGTGCTTAGTTCTTATCTTGTTTGTTAAGCCAGTTCTGTTTGTGGGGGGGATAATTGCAACTGTTGTGCTTAAATGCAATGAAATATGGCTTAGAAAAGTATTTCGCGAATGCTTTTGTCAGCACAAGTTACGTTTACAAATGCCAGTAATGTCCTGGCCGCGTCTGCGAAAGTCCTCAGCAAATTCTCAGCATAACTTGTAGCAGCAAACTAGACGAGCATATGTAAAAAATGCACAAACACACCCAGACACACACACATACACTTCATGGCATAGTTGTGGTGGCCATAAAAAAAAGCTAAAAGCGAAAAAAAGCTGGTAAATTGTGTGACCCTAAAAGTGTCCGGCAACACATAATGCCAAGTTTCAGTATGTTCAGTATTCGGCGACTGTGTGTGTGTGTGAGGCATAAGGGATAGACTCCGGCTGCAGTCAGTCACACACACACTTACACACACATTTTTACATGCACACACAAATCTGACCATGTCCTTTTTATGCAACGTCTATACATGCCCCATGCTGCTCCTCATGCCCCTACTTCTTGTTTCTGCCACCGAATGGCCGCAAGGAATTTCACACAATTGCTGGAAAAATTGCAGAAAATTGAAAATGTGCGAGAGCATATAAATTTTTACTGCGTCACTTGTAATGCTAAATTGTTGTTATTTATAGCCAGCTGCGACTCGTGTGACTCATGCCACGCCCCCTCCCATGCCCTTGTCCTTGCCCTTGAGCTGTTTTGTCTTTTTAGGTTTTAGCTTTTAGCCATTCCATTAAGGGGAAGCTTTAGTTTTAAATATATTTATATATACTTTAAATTTGCTTTCCTGAAGATTAATAACATCCGTCAAACTGAGTGCATTACACAAATTTTCATAAGGTAAAATCACGTTTCCTTGTTAGTTTCTACTTCTTTGATTTGTGTTTACAAAATACCGTACCTGAATTCCTATAATTTATTGCTTGTAGTTGCAGCATTATTTGGCAAATATAATTAATCTATTGCTATTGTCTTGCGAGTTCAGTAAATTGATTATATGTGTCGATAATAATGCAGTACACTGCTTTCTAAAATGGAAGAAATCCTTTTCTGAGTGTATATACGCCGCCAGTAGCCAGTTTAAAGAGTATGCCACGTCCATTCGATAGCGACATGGATAGGACCATCAAGTATACGCCCAGTGAGATGGCATATTTCCTACTCTCTAGCCACTTGATGGTCCCGCTCCAATCAATCAATCCACTTGGCTGCAGCTGCAGCGCGCTCTCGTATTGTGTGAAACTCTTGCCAAAGAATAGCAGATACGATATCTGAATACAATTGGCATCGCGCACAATCACATGCAGACTGTCGTCCTCTGTAGTCACCTGAGCGGGCACCTCCAGATACTCCACAACAGCCACACAATTCAAGAGAGCACCACAACGCGAAGCGCCCCAGCTGCTGCCATATTGGCTCAGACTCAACGCCTCGTCCACATTAGAGGTGAGCCTAATGGGCTCGTTCATCGGCAAACAGCCGACGGTTAGCATGGCATAGAGTTCCTCCAATTTGCCGCCGTAGAATCCCATTTTGACTGGGTATTGTTCACGCAGATTTGTGTAGGATTTGGTATGATCACACTTAAGGCTCGGTGTGACCTCAAAGATCTGTGTGGGCGCCGTCGTGGGCGCTTTTATCTTGAGATGTGCATACAGATCATCGAACTCACATGGCTGCAATGTGCTCAGAGCCACAAGTTCGCCATGTTTAACCAGCACCGCATGAAGCAGCTTCAAAACATTCTTGTGGCAGCTACTGCATTTACCCGCAATTATCTGATGCAGCACAGTCTCCAGTCGATCAAAGTCCGCAAAGACATCAAAGATTGCATTAATGTCTGGACGCTGCTTGCTGTCGAGAAAGTCCTCAGGGAAGGGACGCAGCATGGACTCGTAGCGATAACTGTTGGCAGCTGCCACAAACAGGGACAGCCGAGCATCGCATGCTAAGAGATCGGTCTGCAAATGCTTTTGGATTTGATACAGCTCATTGACACTGGGCTTGGCCTCACCAAAGGGCAGCAGTGTGCAGCTCTGCGCTGCATCCGTGATTTTCTGGCATAGCGTTAGGCCAGCGGCATGTGAATCGTCCAGAAAAGAAATCAACTTCATGGTTATTCCAAACAACTTATTCAAAATTTAGATTGGCCCGAAAGTTGGTACGAGTGTTTTGGCGAAAAGGGGGGGAGGAGGAGGAAAGGTATCGAATACGAATCGAGCTTACGCGGATTCAATATACGGCTCACTTGCTTTTGTTTTAAGCTGAAATTTATTTGACTTTAATGTATTTTGATATTTACTTCAATGACATTTGCAAATGACAACAACGCAGCGCTGACTTCTCCCAGGTGCGCAGTGTTCAGATTGACAGATTTTCTGCGAATTTCGTGCGAATTTCTCTTCTTTTTTTAACTCCCTCTCTTTGGGTTTCTTTTACTGTAGCCTCCGCTGTGCAGATTGAATTTAGACACTTGTGTGACACGTTGTGATTGCAACTTATGGTTGGTGGCTGAAGGGGGGAGACTGGCGAAAGTGGGCGGACTGGAGTTGGCTTTGCCTAGGGGGTGTGTCTGTAATTGATTAATGGACCTGATGCACGACGCGTAGCTTATGTCAGGCTGCATGTTTACAGCGACAGCAACGATGGGGGCAAAGGGCAATCAATTGAAACCCATTGAGTTATGTTTGGACATGAAATCCACCACCGGGAACCAGTCAATAGCTGGTCACTACGCATAATAGACCAGTTTGCAGTACAAGGGTAGGCGACTCTTCTTGATCAGCAACAATTTTTATATACATACACTTACAGTGGGTGTGTCTGGGTGTGTGTTGGTTTGTGTTGGTGTTGGTGCTCTGCATTTCAACGGTCGTCGCTTTATCTACTTTAAAAAGCGCCTGGCAGCAAGATGCGTAATTTATTGATATACTCTACCTAAATTATGAGTCTCCTGGGGGGCGTCGGCAGTGAGAGCTCACAATTTTTTGTCGGCTCTAGCTGCAGGTGTTGGTGTAGAAATCAGTTAACCGAGAAAGTTTTTCAACTTTTTTCGGTTTTTTCTATTTTTTGTTCTGCCTTTGCGTTGCCCTGTGAAATCAGAAGTTTCAGTTTATTCAAATAAACGCCGACATTAAGAGAGTTGCAACTGTTGCTGCCACTGCCCCAATAGAGCACAGCCAAGCGAAGCGAAGAGGCATAAATCAGACAGAGACAGACAGAGTGTGAGAGACAGAGACAGAGACCGAGAGAGCTAGTGACTGAGCTGGGCTTCAGTTTGCCAACTTTTTTCTTCGTTCGTAGATAAACTTTTGACGCACCAAAAGCCACCACCTTTGCATCATTTAACCCTCTTTTTGTTTCCAATTTTCGGTTTTCACTTGCCGTACGTACTCGTACGCCCGAAAGCGTTATTAATATACGCCGTTTTCTTTTGCCAATGCCAATTCCCTTGGGTGCTAAAGGGGCACATCCACTGAATAATTGCCTTGGCATATGCTCGCAAAAAACGCAGCGCAAAGAAACGAAAATCAAGTTGAATTCACAAAAAAGAAAAGCTTCTTTAACTTTTTAAACATTTAATGTCGAGTTGTTATCAGAACTGGAACACATCGTTTAATTGTTGCATGTTAACAATTCTAGATACGCTAGAAAATTGATAAAAAGAAATGCGATTTCAGAGACTCGATTATTTGGCAGACGTTGAAGCCGCACAACTGCAGCTCGTTTAGCCGATATTTAAGTGCTAAAGAGTCCTGAAAATAAAACAAAACAAACAAATATAATATACAACTTTTAGAGGGTATTAAAAGAATTAAAAGATAAGTAAGTTATGCCAGAAGTTTTTCTAAAGTTTACGGTTTTGAAGTCACCTTCGGTTCACTTTAATTGCCGTGACTGCGGAACGAATCAGAGATATTTTTATTGCTCTTTGAGGGGAATGAAAAGGCTCAGGTTGTTTTCAATTATAGGCCCGCACATTTGGACCAAATCAATTGGCATATTTTCACACATAAACATAAATTGCCTTCGATTCAAGAAAAACATAGGACCGAAAGCATTAGGAAAAACACACGCGTTCTGCTTTTTGCCATCGCGCCAGAATTTCATAAATATGTACAGCACGTAGACCAGCTCAATTGCCAATTAGAAGAAAAACGCCTTGGCACTTGGAAAAGTCTGCTTTAAAATACATACACAGAGTGAAAGAGATTGAGAGAATGAAAAACTTGACTGAAGTTCGCTGGCAAACCGCCGGAAGTTGATTTGTATACGAATACGGAAACGTACACACGCATATAAATATATATATATATATATATATATATATATCACATGGAACTCTTGGAGATGTAATAAAGCATCGAGTCCAATAAAATAAAATGCTGTTCTGATATTTCTCTCACGTTTCTTTTGGGTAAAAATTATTAGGCAGCCGCGACCGAGTTGCTTTCATTCCATCTTCATCGCCTTCGTCCATATAATTGTTAAAAAACATATTCGAAATGGTCTAGCAGGAACCTTTCGAAGGTAAGCTACGTGCCAAAGGTGAGTTGATGGAAATAAAAAAAGGTGTAGTTGACTCACCTTCAGATCGCATAAAATATTTGAAAACTTGGGCGTGCCAATGCTGTCGACGAGCTTGGAAAACTGTGGGTCCGCTTCGATTTTATCGAAAAATGTTGCCAGTATTTGATCCAGGGGCAATGCATCCAGCACACTCTCCAACAGGCCGTGCAGACCCTTCATCTGCTCCGCAGTGCTGTTTGTCCCGTGGTTTTCCTCGGGCAGTGGCCCCTCTGTGGAGTAAGCAAAAGCAAAGGGAACCAAAGTCAAAGTCAAATCAATAACTGGCAAAATATTTAATTAAATGCACTTATGTCCAGTGCATAACTACGTCTATGATCTGCCGTACATGTCTGCATAGTTGGCTGCAAATAACTTGGCCAAAAAGGTGAACGAGCAGACCAAAAGCTCTGGGGACAATTTCAAAGATATGCAGCAACTTGTGCTTTGACTGTGGATTTCCCTTTACACTGTCTGCCTCTGCTGGTACAGCAGTTATGGAAATACATGCAGTTATAGGCGTGTTTCTACACCCTTCTCCTATCACGCATACGCACCGTGACAAACCGAACTGCTGTTGTTCTCTGCCGTTGTAGGCAGCTCCAGTAAGGGTCCTGCAATGGTCTGGACCACAGTTTTGGCCAGCTTCAGCACATCCAGACCACTGGCATTAAAATAACCAGTAAAGGCCAGCACTTCCGGCAGTTCAATGGTTTTTTGCCACTTCTCGACGAACTCGGCGCTGTTAAGGAATCTGATGGTTCTTTGAACCTCCGCATCGTGTTGAATATAATTGCTGACTATGGCCTGAATCTGCTGCTTTGGAATCAGGACCATAAATGAGCTCATGTCAATCGGGGTAGCAGGAGGCGTGGCTGGTTTTAGCTTCGGCTCTTCTTCATTTTCCTCCTCTTCGGACTCCTCTTGCTCTTCAGAGGCCGAATCATCGCGTTGAGTTTCTACTGCTCTGGGACTTTTGTGAGTTAGAAAAATCAAATCATCGGATACATTGTCTTCATTGCTATTTGAGCTGCTGTTCTCCTCGCTGGATTTGGATTCACTGAGTGTGATTAGAGCTACAGTGGCTTCTGTACTACCCGTCGGACTCAAGCTCACAATGTCCTCAACCATAACCACATCTTGGTCACTAGTTTGAGGTCGCGGTAAGGCACCGACAGTCACACAGATCGCGATGATCACGCACAGAGATGCGATGCGTTCACGATTCATTTTGTAACTGCTGAGACCAGAGATCAGAGATACAGTCCCAGTGATGATGCTGCTGCTTATTTATTATTGGGTGATTATTTAATTGAGTTTTGGACACAACAAAATTACAAAAGCAAAGCAAAGCAAAGGAATGTGAGAGCGAGCGACCCTGTGGCAATGATTGTGTGTCATGAAACGTGCAATCAATTTATGGAGATTCTCGTTACTTTCGTCTACACTTTGAGATTGTACAATACTTCATAGTTTAATTGGACAATTGATTTATATGCAGAAGCATATAAATAATGCTAATCTAACATAACGTTTATCAAACACAATTCGATTGGGTTATAGCCACAGGCCACAAGGTCTTGACCAAATCATTACGGATTGAAAATAAAGTAAAGTTTGAATTGTGTGAAAGTAAATGGTAATTTTCAAGAAAAGCAAACAGAGAGTGTGAGTATGTGTATGTGTGTGACTGTGTGTCATTCACACTTTGACAGCTGTTACTTTATCACTCAGTTAGTCACTGGCTGTCACTCATTCTGAGCTTCAATTCTCATTCGCATGTCAAACTGTGCATAAAATATATCTACACACACACAATCATACACACTCAGTGTGTGTAACTCGCCCATACAGATACATTTACGCTTGATATATTCATTCGTTCATTCAGCAAGTTAAGTAGGAATAAAATTGTCAATTTTCATGTCATTATTTCATGTCGTCATGTACGCGAATACACTTTCGCATGTGTCAGACTGTGACTATGAGCATGAAATGAATATGAGTGTGTAGGTGTGTATGTGTGTATGTGTGTGTGTGTTTGCGGGTGTATTTTTAGGTGTGAGTGCGCTGCACACACAGTTATGATTTATTCACTTGGTTTGATTTATTACAAGCCTCATGCCCTGCCTGTCCCACTCGCTCTTCCTTACTCCGTCCCTCTCTCTCTCTCTCTCTCTCTCTCTGTGTCTTTCTCTTTCCATTCCTCTGCCCCGCTAATGTGAATGTAAATTGTGCACATATAAAACCAATAATTGTATCGTCATCAACGTTGACAGCTCCATTGAAGCAATTTTTGAGGTAAATTTCAGTTTCATTTTCAGTTTTGGTTTCTGTTTCAGTTTCAGTATCAGGCGGCAGCAAATTGCATAACATATGACACTTTAGAAATTTTTAGCGCCTGTCCAGGAGCAGAGAACTTGCCACAAGTGTCATAACTTTGCCACACGCCAAAACTTCTCGCTGGCTTTCTGTCCTTCTGTCCTTTTGTCCTCCATGGCCACTTTCCACGCAGGGGTGCTTCAACGTTCGGCGTTCGAGCTGCTGTTCCGCGACAGTTTTGCGGACCAAACTTATAAATTAATTTTGGCACAGAAAATACTTCGGCAAGCGCTTGGCATACCTCAGCTGGTGCGACACCTGCTCCTGCTCCAGCTCCCGCTTGTTACCTGGTATGTCCTGGCAGCAGGACGGCCTAAGGAATTGCATGGCAGCATGTCGCAAGTGTTGCGGTTATGGCCAACTTACTCATAATTAACTGCAGTCCGGCTAAAGGGAAAGGTATTTTCTCGCAGCGCAGAAGACTTTTCCGCGCACCTGCGACTTGAATACTTCGAGGGGGTTGAAAAGTTAATTTCATGCCCGGCCAAGGATGTGTGTTCGCGGTGGTACGCGGAGGTAAGCGGTGTTTCCTTGGCTCAGTTGCTCCTCGAGTTCGTGGTGTTTTTTTTGTATTTTTAAAGGTTCGGCGCTTTTGTTTATGTTGCGGCACAAGAACTCGCATTTCACCGCAAGTGTCAACATTTATTTCCAACTTAACACTTTGGCGTAACATTGCGCTTAATCCGACGCGCCAGAACTTGACTAATTTTGTGCAAAGTTCAGCATTAACATTACCGCAAATTAGCAAAAGTTTTCGCACAGCCAAAAAACAACAACAAAAATGCAAGAAAAAATAAAATAAAATCCAGTTTCAGGCGCAAAACCAAAAAGCGCGATGAGCCGCCATTTGAGTTGTTGTCTGTTGTCTGTTGAGTTGCCTACTTCTTGCTGTTGTTGTTGATGTTGTTGCTAGAGTTGTTCTTGTTGTTGTTGTTGCCCTTGCTATCTGCCTGGTTCACTGACTGCCATAAATTAACTTGTCCTGGCAACGGGGCAAACTGCTTACGCGCGCGTTTTCCTAGTTCTCGACTGCGACTTGCCAGATTTTTGTTTTTAATCTGTTACTTGTTTTTCTTGTTGTTTATGTTTTTGTAGTTGCCGTTACTCATGTTGAGTTTTGGTTGCTTTTAATTATGTGGCTGCAGCCCAAAAGCTCCAAATGAGTTTGTTTGCCAAAGCTGCTAGACGCCAAAACAGCCTAAGTTTTATAAGTGACTATTCGCTTATCTTTTCTAATTTCTAAAACACAAATATTTTATTTGATCAATATAAATATCTTAAAACTTTGCGTTAAGGTGTTGATTTAGTTTAAAATCTGGCTTACAGCTTATTCTTCTTGAGAACAAGACCTCATCAACTAATTCTTTTATAAATATTTGCAAACTATTTCTATTATATATCATGTAAATTGTATTAAAACAAACCCAAATTGTGTTTGTTTTTAGACCCCGTGGTGGAGGGGTCTATTAGGTTTGTCATAAGCGAAATGAGCGTAACAGGCAGAAGGAGGCGTGGCCGACCCCATAAAGTATATATATTCTTGATCAACAGCCGAGTCGATATAGCGATGTGAACACCTTTTAAACTGCAAGAGCTAGAGCCACCAAATTTGGAATAAATGTCCGTCCTTATGTCAGGCAGATTAAAAATGTTGGTATTTTTTTTGGTATTTTTCCATAGAAGCCCATATAATCCATTAGGCGAGTGCTTGCACTCCTTGATCATGATTATCTCTGTCAAAACTCAACCGATTTGGAAGCAGAATACCATTTTATACAAAGCTCGTCATATATGTTAAATCTGCATCAAAATAATGGGCATTTCTTTAATTTAAAATTTTGGTATTTTTTTTGGTATTTTTCCAGAGAAGCCCATATAATCCATTAGGCGAGTGCTTGCACTCCTTGATCATGATTATCTCTGCCAAAACCCAACCGATTTGGAATCAGAATACCATTTTATACAAAGCTCGTCATTTATATTAAATCTGCATCAAAATTGTGTGCATTTCTTCAATTTAAAATTTTGGTATTTTGTTTGGTATTTTTCCGTAGAAGCCCATATAATCCATTCGGCGAGTGCTTGAACTCCTTGATCATGATTATCTCTGTCAAAACTCAACCGATTTGGAATCAGAATACCATTTTATACAAAGCTCGTCATTTATATTAAATCTGCATCAAAATATTGCGCATTTCTTCAATTCGAAATGTTGGTATTTTTTTTGGTATTTTTCCATAGAAGCCCATATAATCCATTCGGCGAGTGCTCGTACTCTTTGATCTTGATTATCTCTGTGCATTAGACAATAATAATTTTGAGTTGTTTCTGTGTCTGTAACTTGTTGCTCCGAAGCGACAAAGATTAAATACGCCAGCAGAGCGCACGAGCGGTTTGTGTGTTTGTTCGCTGTCATTACATTACATTACATTAAATTACAGTCTGTCTCTTGCCGCTAATTCTGATCGCCTGGTGTTTCACACAAAGAAGTCTTCGATTTTGGCCTTTCGCAGATTTTTTTTTGCCTGACCTCTACGATCTGTAGTGCCCAAAACCATTAGTAATTCTTGCTGAAATACCAGGCAAACAGACCAATCAGCAAGTCGAAATGCAAAAATTAATTAACATTAACATTAAAATTAACATTGAATTAACATTAACATTGAAATAACATTTACATTAAAATTAACATTGAACTAACATCAACATTGAACTAACATTAACATTGTAATAACATTAACATTGAACTAACATTAAATTTCAATTAACATTAACATTGAATTAACAATGAACTAACATTTACATTCATTTAGCATTAACATTGAACTAACATTAACATTGAATTAACATTAACATTAGCATTAACATTAACATTAACATTAACATGAACATTAACATTAACATTAACATTAACATTAACATTAACATTAACATTAACATTAACATTAACATTAACATTAACATTAACAGTAACAGTAACATTGAATTAACATTAATAATTGCCAAAAACTATTTTCATTACACTACAACTTAATACTATCAGAGCTATCGTGACACACTGTACATGTACAAATTGACCTATTATGTGAATGATCCATTATAACTATCCTCACCAAGTTTGATCTGGATCGGACGAATATAGCCTACAGCTGCCATAGGACATATCGATAAAAAAAAATAGAATATTTTTACGAAGACATGCAGCCCCTCTTACTTGTTTTTATATCAACTTTAATAGATTTCTCTATTTATATATTTGATTGTCTAAAACTGACTTGTGACTTGTTTGTCACGCTTGAATATTCAATGTTATTGAGAGACGTCCATAAATATTGTTGTCCTGCCATTGAGGCATTTAGACAAGTGTCAGTCTGCCATTCAGACAGTCCCAACTGTCCACAAAATGTCCGACATTGGCGATAATAATAACTTTGATTCTTTCCATAAAAACTCTGTGCCAAAACAATAAAAATATGAGTCTATTAAATGGAGCTCGTTTCTTGTTGTTGTTTTGTTCTTTTTGTCAGGTGTCAGGGGTAAAAATTGTTGATAATTTGCATGATATATTTTTTTTTGTTATTGCTGGTTGACGAACTGCTTATCAATGTTTTTTGCTTGACCGCACACTGGACTGGAAGTTGTTTGTGGCACTCGTCCCAGTGCCGTTTCTATGCTCAACTCTGCACAAACTGTGCTGCCACTGGGTGGAGAGCAGAGAGAGGGAGTGGCGTGGAATGAGGTGGGTAGAGTGTTTGGCGCTTTCGAGCGCAAAGTTTGCAACGCTTTTGACACGTTTGGCAAATATTTGAGCACGTCTAAAAGCGCGTAACGTTCGCGGGCGGTTCATATTTTGATTTTGAAGTTCTCTTTCCATTTATTGCTCCTGTTCTTGGGAAGCACCACTGAAGAGGGAGAGAGAGGGTGGGGGAGTGAGTTAGAGTGTGAGGAGTGGAGTTGCGTGCCAACGCGTGCTTTGCCCTTGTCCGTGGCTTTAATTAATTTTCGCTTCCGTTAACAATTTTTATGTGCGAATTTGAAACTGCGGACAGAACGGCTTTCATAGGACTCATATATACTCGTTCTACGGCTTGCATGTGCTGATTTCGTGTTTATGCTTTCTTTAATTTACCACAAATAAGTATACGACCGGTTGGTCAGTCTGCCACAATTGTGTGGCACAGCATTATTTGCCGGATACATGCGATTAGATTTCCTGAATTGAGCTCAATTCAAAAAATGGGAAGGAAGAAGCGTGCAACAAGTTAATTACGCTAATCCAAACTCCTGTTCAGCTTAATATTTATTGTGATTTCATTTTGATTATTGCTCGAATAATTTCATAAACATTCCAAACTTTCAATTGCTCAATATATAAATTAAATATTTAGTTTGTTGAATTTAGCAAAAGACCCAACTCTCATTTCAGTTGAATGGTTAAACAACAAAACATAAGCGTGCCCTGCATGCTGCATATATCCACATATATAAAAAAAAATAAGCTAAAAGTTGCTGCCAAAAAATAAAGAAAAAATGGCAAATATATATATGTGGAAAAGAAAAAAAGAGAAAAACGAAAAATAAATAACGGAGATGTACAAAAATAAGCTGAAAGTCTTTTGAAGTTCCAAAGTAAAAGCAACGACAGCGGCAAAGGCAACGATATAAAGTTAGCGCTTTTTGGCTTTGACGCACGTAGCTGCCGATTTGAAAGTTTGCCCTGTGTGTGTGTACATGAATGTGTGTGTAAGCTTGTGTGTGTGGCACAACAACACGCCAATGCCAAGCCGCGGCTGCCTGTCGAAAAAGCCAAAAGCAATCGACAACAACAAGAAAAACAACTGGGAAAACTGGAAGAGAAGAGAAAAGTCGTGCTACTTTTGCGAACCGCGTTCTCAATTCCCCTCCTCTTTCCTCTGGCAGTTTTGCAGCGCTTTTATTAAGCTTATAAATTTTTTATTTAAGACTTTGCTCTTTGAAAGAGTTGGGCCAAAAACTACGGCACTCATGTGACATTTATTTGAGTTTTTCGATTCAATGCAACGGCTTTCAGTTAATCATGCACTAAATTTTCTGACTGCCTCCAGAGCAAATACTGTGGCACTTTGTCCACATGCAACTTTGAATTTGCATCGTAAATTATCAAATCGTTAATTTAAATTTTTCAAAAAAACTTTTTATTAAACTCCCAGGGGATGTCAGAAAAAACTATAAATTTGAAAATTGAGTAGAAAAAACTGTCAACTATTGATCCCACTTGAGCTACACTCGATTCCCACTCTTAGTCCACTCGATTCCCAGTGCATACGATATATAATTTAATAAACTGCTGCAATGCTCTTTTGTGGCAGCATTTTCAATATGTGATCAAAACAGACACTGTTTTTATGCAACTAACCCAAAAATTGACATCGAAAAACCCTTTTTATTTTGACTTTCAATGACAAACTATAAAAAAAATTGGATTGTCCCCACTAAAAAGAAGTCTAAACAACATAAAGCCCAGCTAAGCTGCGATATTTTTGGTTTTCAATTAAACGTTGAATATTTTACAAACCAAAAACTTGATATTTATACTGACTATTTTTGTTTTCTGATAGCATGGAAATAGTAAAATGTTTAACATACTTTCTACAATTAAAATGACAAGTTTTGAATGTATTTTCGCTTTTTTCTATGTAGTTTTATAGAGATATCCCTTTATTACACCGATTATTTTACCCAAAGAATACTCAACTGAAAAGTAAAATAAATTGTGACAAAAAATTAAACTACTAAATAAAGATATTTGACATGCAAAAGTAATAAGGAGTTTCCTTCAATTTGTATCACGTGTCGCATGTGTAATATTGATAACGTTTATGGGCGTGTCACGTTCAGCATATAAATTGCTTAGTTTAAGCATATTTCAAAAGAAAAATAAATAAAATAAAATTATATGTATGAAAACCATTTTGTTATCGAAGAGGTGCGAATTGCTTTTGTTTTTATGCTCTTGACAACTGTCCAAATAGTTGGCCAGCAAATGACCAATGCAAACTGGACCCACACACACACTGGGCACACAAACACGCGCACACACACTTTGGCATGCATAAGTAAGGCATGACACCAAAGGAAATCAATTTCCATATGCAAAAGTTTTTAGTGCACGTGCCCGGGACCAGGACCTGGACCAGAACCAGAACCAGAACAGGGTGTGTGAACCATTTGGTTCTGTTCTGTTCTGTGCTGGCCGAAATCGAATTTGGTCCATAAAATATTCAAATTGCGCTGTATAAACGTCGCATAAACATTTTTTGTGTTCCGCTGCAACTCAAAGGAATAAATACACATACTATATACATATGTATAAATACATTTATATAGTAGATGTACATAGGTATATATTGAAATTGGAGTCCCCTTATGGCCTTTACCTTTTGCTCTTGTTTCGCCTTGCATCTAGTGCATAAATTTTTATGTTAAAACACCAAAGCCGTAGGCTGCTGCGAGGTGAGTTCGATCACTTAATATGTCCCGTGGCAGAAATTCAATTTGCAGCACATCCGTAGACCAGGAAAAACCGAAAGAAAAAAGAAAATACTGCAAATGGTGTTGGCTTTAATGTCCAAAAAGTGCAAATGTGCCACAGCTGCCCCAACTGCCGCAACTGCCCCAAATGCCACGTCTTTCTTCGCAGTCGGAGCAAAACAAAGCGCAAAAAAGGAATTGCCGTTAAGCCCTCTTGGCCCTGTCGAAAATAAAGCGTACCGAACACTCGCACACACCCATACGCACCCACACACAGACACATACTTCCAAACAGGCAATTGGACATTTCGGTTAGTTTGGTTACTTTGTTGCTGTCGCTTTTGATGTCCTTACTCCCGACGACTGCAAAAAGTTTGAGCTTTTTTTTTTGACAGTTTGCGATGTCCGAGCGATTGATTGAAAATTGATTTCATTATGAGCACTTGACGCAATCCTCAGCTCACACCTCTCGACGGAAATTGGATACTGGACGGCATCGTTTTTTGTGCAGTTTTTATTGTCGTGCATTGTCTCTAAATATATTCAGTTATTTGCAAATTAGTCGAGGCAATTGTTGACATTCCAACTGTCTCAACGAATTCTGTGGAATTCTTTAAATGTAATGCTAACCGAAATGCCACACCATGCCCACTGCGTCCACCCCCTTGCCATTACCCGTTGGAATTAAGCCGCTTACGGCCAACTGTTGGGTTGGCTCATTGCTCTCTGCGTTTTGTTTTTAATTCTGTTCTGTTGTCGGGACTTTAGTCTTTTTGGCCGAAATATAACGATGTTGCCATTTCACTTAAGGCCGCTGCCCAAGTGCACTTCTGCTTGCCACAAATGGCTGTTGTCAGAGTGCCTCACCCCCATCCCCCCTTCTCTACTCCCCTGAATATTTAGCATAAAAGGTGTGCGAGCTGTGAGCTGTGAGCTGCGAGTTTTGAGTCTTGAGTTTCGTGTCTTGGATTCGCTTTGCATCAATTTTCGTGAAGTTGCCAGGATTCCGCAAGGATATCTCGAGGTGTCACTCTTGGGTTTGAGGTCGATACATTTACATAATGCGCCCCCACCAACAAAATGCTAATGCGAACAAATTAAATGCGGCCAGAGTGCACTAAGCCACAAGTCCCCAAATATATGTATGTACACAGTGTATGTATAGTTTAAACATTACCTAGCAGGCCTTACTGTAGTTGAAACACCTATACACACCTACAATTTAGAAAATTGAAACTACAAAATGGATGCCAAGAACAAGATTCCCGACTACTGTGTGACGGAGGAGGACAAGCTAGCCAAACTCGAGGGTATGCCTAGGGTTATAGATACCTTCTGGAATGCGGATATGTCGCAACCACCCTCGACCCAAAGTGGCAAGCGTCAGCTGACCTATAGGATAAATAATAAGGGCTTAGGATACACTCATCGGGAGCGATATATACTGGGTATTTACGGTTTACTACCCGCTGCTGTTTGGACCATGCAACAGCAGGTGGAGGCCCATCAAAAGTATTTTGCCACATTGGGTTCTGATTTGGCCAGGTATATATTTCTCACCGATTTGGAGGCCTGCAATAAGAAGCTCTTTTTCCGGGTTTTAATGAGTCATCCCGATAAGTATTTGAAAGTCTTTCTGAGCGCCGATTCGGGATTCCTGGTGAAGCATTTCAGTTACTCGTATACGACTATACGTGGCATGTATATCACGATCAACGAACGTGGTCATATCTTTGAGACACTTAGGAATTTCCAGGATCGTGCCAGTGTTCGCTGCTTGATTGTGACCAATGGCAAGTCGGTGCACAGCTGGGGTGATAAAGGTGTGCATGGCACACCTGTAATCTATTACAAAATGTGCTCACATGTCGTTCATGGTGGAATTAATCCAACTTACATACTGCCCGTGACCTTGGATGTGGGCACTGATAACGAAATGCTGCTTAATGATAAGCAATATGTTGGCGTCAGACAGAAACGGGCAACGGCCGCTGAGTTTGCGGCTTTCTTTGAAGAGTTTACACTGAGTGTGATTCGTTTATTTGGGCCACGAGCTCTCATTCAAATCAAGGACTTTGGATCACTGGATTCAATGCGACATTTGGCGCAATATCGCCATCGACAGTGCTTTATGAACATCGATGTGCAGTGCTTGGGAGCCTGTGGATTGGCCGGAATCTTGGGTTCTATGCAAATCACACAAATGCCCTTCAAGGACAATACTTTTCTCTTTCATGGCCTTACCAGTTTCAACGTTGGCATGGCTCACATGTGTGTAGCTTACTTGAAGCGCTTGGGCCTCAACGAGACATCGGCCAAGTCGCATATTTGGTTCTTTGATGATAAAGGACTTGTCGTGACAAGTCGCGCAAAGGTCCCAGAGCAGCTGAGGGAATTCCAACAGGTTCACAAACCAATTGGCGATCTAGTCGAGGCAATTGACGCCTTGAAACCCAACATTTTAATTGGCTGTAGTCTTAAGCCAAATGCTTTTACTAAGGAGGTGCTGAAAGCCATGGAAAGAAGTGCCCAAACACCCATTATCTTTGCCATGTCACGACCACTGGAAGTAACGGAGTGCACGGCAAATGATGCATTCGTCTACACTAAAGGTCGTTGCATCTTCATCTCGGGCATTGCACTGCCACCTCTAAAGTATGGCAATAAGATCTATCAGCCAGGGTATTGCAGCGTCGACTATATTCTATCTGGACTCACACAGGGTGTCATTTTGTCTGGCATGACAACTGTGCCTGATGAGATTTTCTTAGTGGCCGTCGATCGTTTGTCGAATATCGTTTGGCCCAATGATTTGGCCAAAAGGGATGTCTATCCACCGTTTCGAAAACTGAGATGCATTAATCTGCAAGTCGCCGATGCTGTCTTCTGTCTGGCTTATCGTCGTTCCTGGGCCAGTCTCTGGCCAGAGCCTGAGAATTCCATGGACTATATCAAGAGCAAGCAATACGATCTCGAATATATTAACACTATACCCCATATCTACACCATGTCTGATAAACCAGGAAAGGCCACCGAGCCATAAAAGCTCTAAAAAAGGGAATTCGTCTATTATATGTGCAATTTAATATACTTTCAATAATTACACACATGTGTGTGACATTTCTCTAATTGTATGACTGGGCAAATCTTGCAACAAATTTAATTTTTACTGAAAATTCCAGACGAAGGACAATTAACTGCATGCAATTTTAGAATGCCAATTGTGTGTGTGTGTGTGTGTAATTAACCTTCTAAGGTTCAGTCAGCGTTGTGTAACTATTAAAAACAGGAATTGAACTGGAATTGTTATATTAAACCAAAACAACCACCAGAAAAGTGCATAAAATGAAAGCATACAAAGAACTGAGTGTGTGTGCCGCTCTGTCTGTGTGTGTTTCCTGGAATTGACAGGTATTTCAGGAGGGAACTCGGTTTCATTTCATTTATCAATGTGACAAATGAAATGCACGTAGCGTCGTGTCTTTCCTTCAATTCAATTCTTTTATTGCGGTTTTCTACGACAATGAGCACACAGCACAGGGGATGCCATTATTTCGACGACATTTAATTGAAAAGAAATAAAAGTAGAGAAGCAAAACATGTTGACTTTTTATTAAATAAATCACAAGTTGTTGAAACTAAATTGTACTTGCTTGAAACAGAAATTGAATACTATTAATCCACTACAATCAAAAGTAAATTAGCTTCAAACCCAGACCTTATACTGGGTCTATTTAAATCACCTATTAAGTTTCCTATTTAATTCAGTTTGGTTATAAACTCAGCTTTAAGCACTTACCTGCAAAACACCTTGAACTTAAAGCCGTTGCGTGCTTGTTGGATATAAACACTTCACAGCTTAAATCCTGAATTATAACTCTATTAACTTCACATATAAATACAAGCACCTACTTTGCCATTCCCGTGTAATGAATAAGGCACACCAGCTGTAAATGTTCAACATTTCTTAGACTTAAGCCCCTGAAACAACGCACAACTGATGCTAGGTTCCGTTTTGGTTAAAGTTTGCTTTAAATGGGGAACTTACATAACTCTGCTGCCCACAAGTTGTGCTGAATTTAATAAATTATCTTAGGAAAAAAGAAGTTTTGAAATAAATTCATATTTTATTAGCCTTTTCCAACCATTTAAACAATAAATTTCTATTAAAGAATCTTATCACATTTATTTACTGCATTTTCTTTTATGTTTACAACTAAGTTCTTTGTTTAATTGTAATTTTTTTTTATCCCTTTATTATTAATATTATTTTTTATTATTATTTGTTTTACGAAATATTAAGATAGCTCATGATACGTTCCTCTGGGCAGCTGTGTTTTATATATGTTTTTGTTAATAGTTCTTTAAATATTCATTATAGTTTATCATAGACAGAAAACTGTATACAGACATACACATATGCAAATGTATTTCAAGCGCGAATTATGTTTATTGTTTGAATACTTTGTAAAACATTGCGATTAAATTTTCTTTTTGTTTTATTTTTTTACAAGGATCTTTTGTCTTTATGCTATTTTAATGTATATATATTTTTTTCGTTTTGTTTAATTTAAATTTGTAGCGTTTATTCTTTTGTTTTCGTATATTCGCTCTAATAATTTGCATTCTGAATTCATTAGTTACTGACATAGCAATTTGCTTCGTTTACGGATTATTATACATACATTTTTATTTGCTCAACATCATGTGATTGTCATACAAAACATTTCGCATAATCAATTAAGTATTTACAATAAATCTCAAATCAAATTTCTACAAAAGCAAAAGAAACTTGTTGTGTATCAAGTTAGAAGCTCAGAGCATTAGTAGCTGACAAAATACGATAAGAGTATTTTCATTTATAATTTCATTTCATTTACAATGGATATACATTATATATATATTTTATATTTAGGTATAAATATTATTTGAGAACTATTCTTAAAGTTTGTATTGATAACTTCTAGTTGGAAACATTAAAATTCTTGTATTTTCATATGTTTTGCTTTTATTTTGTTTTTTGCTTGAGAAAACCTTTAGAAAAATATTATTTATTAAATTACTCATATACCTACAATACCATCATATATACTATATATAATCGTATAAGTACCTATGGGCTTTTCTATCATTTTCTTTTCTTCATTTGCGATTTGACCAATTTCCATGGCCTTTCGATCAGAGAAGCGTTTAGTTTTCCATGTGTTTGCATTTCAATATTGTTTTTAGTTAGATTTCTTTTTTGTATCTGAGGGGGATTGGGGAATTTACCGAAATTTCTATGGCTTTAGATGAGTTGAATACACTTGCAATTTTGTATTCAAAATTTGATAAACTTTACTAAAATGTATTTGCCACACCAACTTACTTAAGCTATGGTTAATTAAATATAGTCTATACTTAGATATAACTATGTGTGTATGAGCATGTTGGTCTTAATGCAGTAACTGTGTGAGTGTGTGTGTGTTTGGGGTGTGGTTATATATTGCTTATGGTAAACATCAGGCTAACGCGCAAATCTATACAAAAACGGCCAAAATGCCGCTAGCGTGTCCTTTTTAGCCAAAAACTTGTTTGAAATAAAAGTTTGAATATAAAACAAATCCAATCAAAGTTCTAGCATACACAATTCACTCAATTTATGTGCCAATACCAAGGACCAAGACTACTTACATAACTATTATTATTTTGAGATTTTTGTTTGCTGTTTTCGATTGATATCCTTACTTGTCTGTAAATGCTGTATTATAAACTAAAGCATTATTATATATACAATACTTAGCCTTAAACTAAAGACCATAGCCTGGAGTTGGACTGTTTGTTGGCCAATATCTTGAGTACAATGCTCTCCAGAGCCAGCATCGAATATGTTCTACTTATTTATACATAGCTATTATTAAATATTATTATATATATAACTAATGCTAGAATTATTAAACAAATATTGCTAGTTAATATACAAATTCGTTTAAGATCTTCCCAATGGCCAAGCGACACAATCTTTGCATTTGAAACGAAAACGGAAACGGAATTTCAAATAGAAATTTTAAATGGATTGCAAAATATACACAAAACTCAGGAAATAATTTGTTGAGTATTTCTTTCTCGTTTGTATATCCTTGCAGCTCCTTGTAGTCCTGTTCAGCTTCAATGTACGAGTATAATGTCATGTAGGTGGTTCATTTTTTGTTTTCCTTTTTTTGTTACTTAGTTATTCTTAGCATAATTTTGTGATTTATTTTGGAGAGAGAGTTTGCAATAGAAATAGAAATAGAGACTCTGTTCTATGTTTGTAAAACCGTATTTTCCATTTTCATTATGGCAGGATCCTTTTGTTAGTAACTTTAAACGTTTACTTAACACTTGTTTAGCTAGTTGTCTTTATGTGTGTGACTGTGTTTGAGTGTGTGTGTGTGTCTGTGTATGTTTTGTTGTTGCTGAGTTTTATCTTAGATAATAAGATTACTTTCGAATGCCAAATGAAGAGCACTAAACAATTACTATATACGAATACGAGTACTTTTATGTAAATGAAGCAAACATATTTGAAAACAAATTGAAATATTGTCTTTCAAAAGCTTAAAAATTTCAGTCTTTGTAGTTGGTTGCTCGGCTCTTGTCACTGCTTTCTGGGTGCTGCTTAATCAGTTATCACCTGTTCGTCATTATTCTTGCTGTCTGCAAATGGCAAAGAAAACAAATTCCAAAATTTATTAGTATTTAAAAGTGATTAGCTTTACTCTAGAAATAAATAAACTTCAACTTACTTTAACTAGAGACTTTAGAAACTAGTAGTACACATGGCAAGCACAATTACGAAGGTGAAAATGTACAATTGGTGGCCAAAACAGGGTCGCACGCCCGACGACAAGAAGTCAAAGCTGTACAAGTACTCTGAGTGTGGGCAGCATTTATATAATTTTTATTTTTTTGGTTGGGGAAAGTTACAAGAGGGCAAAGGTAGTTGGTTAGTTATGTTTTACTTGGGTTTTTCACATACTGGGCTCAAAAAATTAACAGAAACTAAAGAGTGTATGACTAGGCTATCAGAGCGTATACTTACTTCTGGGTCAGACCAAAGCGTCGTTGCTGAACACGTCGTTGACATGTTTGCCGTTGCTGCTGGCTGTCGACGTCTTTTCCTTCAGGCCGCATTGCTGCAAGTAAACGAAGGTAACACAAATTTAATTAGACCCAAATCTTAACCAAAAATAATTTCGTTAATTGCAAGCGACTCGAGAAAATAACATGGAAATTAGACGCAGCATAAGCGATTTGTATGAAAAATTAATTAAAACAATTAACGGCATCCAATTAAAGGCAGCTGCTGTAACAACTTTCGCTTTTACTTTCACTTTCGCTTTCTCATTCCAACTCACTCTTAAATGTATATTTAATTGGAATTAATTCCGCTTACCTCCTGTTTGGCCTGCCACTGTTTCATGGCTGATTTGTATTTCTCGAACTCATTGCACCAATGCGAGTAGATCTTTTGGTAGTCCTGCTTCTGCGAAGGCGGCGAACATCTGAATGGAGAATTGAAAAGCTCAAGTTGTAAAAAATATTCAACGTACATAAAAATCAACTTTCTAATGGATATATTGACGATAGTAGCGTTAAATTTAATTGTCAGCTGCAAGATAGAAAAAATGGGCGACTGGGTGGTGGGCGTGTCTTTAACTCACCTGTGCGCATCCACAGCAACGCCGTAGCTGCATAGCAGTGTGCCGTCCAAGTAGCTATCATATCGACCTCCGTCGCCTTCGTTAACCGCTAAAAGGACGAGTCCTCCCTCGTTGGTCTCAATGTATTTGGTGGGTGTATAGCGTACCTCGTAGCTGCCAAATGAAAAGAGCAGAAGAGCAGAAAAACGAAATGAAACGACGGTAAAGATAAGCAGATTTTCTATGAGCATTTTGTAGTTTGAGTTGCTTGCTTTTCCCGTGAAAATGTGTCTCATTGGAAACGCACAATAAAAATCAATATAAACTGTGTGAAACTTTGGCTCATACTTTTTCCATTACAGACAGACTATTACTCCTGCTCTGGGTTGCTCTCTCGCTTCCTCTTCCCGCTGCCATTATTGTCATGCTGTTGGATTCTCAAATAAACGTAAACGCCAAAAAGCAGACTTCAACAGCATTTTAAAGTGTCAATTTACCGCAGCATTGGCAACGAAGCATCAGCGACAGAATCAAAGTTTCGGTTACACTTCCGATTTCATTATTTGCTTTCAATTTTCATTCAGATTTTAGTCTCTTTAAAGCAACTGTCTTCGATTTTTAGTGTCTCCAAGGAGTCTGTTTAATATATGATGACGCTTACTTGAGCAAGCTTTTATGGCTTTTACGTGTACACTGATAAAAAGCAAAGTAGCTTTTAAATTCTACAAGACTTAAGGACTCTAGTTCTTAAACTAACACTTTAAACAAACACAGGGTTTAGCCATCTAATATCAGAGTTAAATTTAATTTTCTTAGTGTATTTCTGTTTATTTGTAAATTGAATTTAGTTGTCGTCACTTACCGTCCCTTCTCCGTTGAGTGATGATACCAGCGCGTCTGCTTCTTGCGTAGCACATCGGGCATCTTCACAAAGCAGGAGAGATGCAGCGTCTGGCCATAAGAGGAAGTGACACGTTGCCGCAATACGCTTGTGTCACAAATGCCCGATGTCTCATTGGCCACATCCTGCAGCAGACCCAGCTGATATGGCCGACAGGCATTGACCTCCTTGTCCCAGCCACAATAGGGATCCGCAACACAGCGGAAACAACTGTCATAACGTCGAGCACACATGGCCAGATCGATTTGCTTGACTTGATGATCGGTGGCCAAATAAAGGGAACCTGTCTTCTGGCTAAGAGTTAACTCTCGTATTGGTTCGTTGCGTGGCGATGCATCAAAGATATCCACAAGATTGGAGTGCCGTTGGCCATAGCGCATGAACTGTACAATTTTGTAGATTTGGCCATGACTGGTGGCCACAAAGTATACAAGGAACTCCTGGTTTAGTTTGTCGATGCGTATTCTGCAAGTGGAGTACAGAAAGAAATAAAGAAAAGATATGTAAGTTGATAAATGGCACAAAGAGTCGCTAAAAGACATTCTTCTTCTTGTTTTGTGTTTTTAGTTATTTTTTTTTTGGCCAAGTTGGAAAACAAAACGCTTAACTAAAAGCATATCCTGCGGCGCAATGCTCATAAGTTCCGGCCAAGTTATTTTACAAGTCGTTATGTTGGCAGAGAGAAACAGCAACATCAGCAGCGCAAAAATGCAGTAAGAAAAACATTTTTGCTGTCAGTGAGCGAGTGTTCCCAGATGTCAGAGCATTTGGGTCGTCTGTTGTTCGGTCTGTGGCCAACAAAAGGACTGCACTGTATAAACTTGGCAAATGTCAACAAGCGAATCTCTCACACACATACTCTTACATACACTCCGACTTGGCAGTATGTGGACTGTTGCCAGCAAGCGAACGATGGCAACTGAAGTTGCAGTTTGCTAATGAATACATTTACACATTTTACTTACTTGTCTACGACGAGCTTGGTGAGGATTACATCTCGTTTGTAGAATACCGGATTGCCAAATTCATGATCAACCGCCTTGTCCATTAGCGGATGTTTGCGTATGAAATTTAACACCGAGTCCGGCAATGTTGCGGTGTCGTTGTGGCATGTACCCGGACGTGGATCCGGCACTTTTGAGTTCAGCACGGGCAGCCAGGCACTGTTTGACTTTTCCTGTTCCTTGAACTTGCCTACGCAACACGGAAAGTGTGAGAGAGAGGGAGAAAGAGTCAGTTGTATTTTATGTAGTGCATAAAAGTGGTGCGCTGAAAAGTATGCTACGTTAAATTTATGTGTGTCAGCGCTGTGGTAAATGATAAATTGCGGAGCTCTTGGCGCTGATTTGTGGCCAAGCCAGACAGAGCCTGGCAAAAACGAAAAAAATAACTGAAAACAGTTCGAACTACTAATTACAAGAGTGGGAAAAGGATGAGAGGAGAGAGGGGGGCTTGGGGATCTGCGGGATTTCAACAGCCAAAGTACTTTAAGTGTTTGCTGCATAATCATTTGTTTTTCATAATTAATTGCTCTCGGTTTGAAGCATTTTTTTGCACACATCAATATAAGTGTGTGTGCGTGTGTGCAAGTGTAGTTGTGGTGGTATATGGCATACGACATACCCGCAAACATTTCATAATGAATTTTAAGTGTTTGCCAGATTTTTTACTGCCATTTGCCCACTGGCGCTGAGTCTGTGTCGCCGTCACTCTGTCTATCAGTCTGTCTGTCCGTCCGTCCGTCTGTCTGTCAGCCTGTCTCTTGGTCTTGGCACTGCTCCATTCACACAATTTTATGGTGTTAATGAACTTTTCAACAAAGTGCTCACAACAACTTACCAAACTTGGCATTTGCGTGTATGATTGTCGCTACTTGAGTTTGGCAGCTGTCGTCTAAATACATTCATGAAATAAGCGCTTGGGCATTGGAATGAATAATCAGCACAGAGCTACCAGCTACCAACTACCAACTACCAACTACCAAATACATATAGATTTATGAATACAAAATATGTTTTTGAATGTCACTTTAATCCATTTGCAAAAAGTTTTGCGAAGCATGTCATGCCACACAACTGATTAATCTTGCACACAAATTGAATTCGACTGAAGTTGCAACGGAAATGAATTTCCACATGTAATGCAACATCTGTAGTTGTCGCGTTTTGAATGTGTACTACAGATTTTGTAGCAGTTGTTGTCGTCAATGTTGGTGCTGACATATACAAAACGTGAACATTTGCAACTATTTGAAAGCATGCACTTTGCATGTTAATATAAAACAGGAGTATAGAAATATACTTAAGTATATGCTTGGGGTATGTAGTTTGTGGTATGTGGCAGATGAAGAAAGATTCTGCCACTCGTTTCGGCTTGGATTAAATTATGACATGCGTTGCAAGTTGCACGCCACATTTTGTGCACTGCCAGCAAATTTGTTGTGCATATGACGTTGCATTACAAATTGCATGCGTCGGGGATTGCGTGTGGCAAGTAGTAGCAGCCTTAGAGCCAGTATGAGTAGTTGCAGCTTGGGTCGTAGGGGCGTGTTAACACCTGTCACGCATATCTTGTTACCATTACCGTTGCCGTCGCCATTGCCATCGCCGTTGCCGTCGTTGTTACCATTGCCGCTAGTCGAGCAGCACGCCATTTTGTGGCAAATGTTAAAGCATTTAAAGCCATCCAAGCGTCGAGAAGCAATCTCGAAGAGGCAACATCCCCAGTGCCAGCAGGCACATCAATTCAACTCGCGCCATTTAACGCTAAAATGCCAAAGCTGCCGGGTACGACACACACACACACCCACACACACACAAACTCCTACACACACTCATACACTTGCAGCACCTGTGAGTGTAATTTCTTCCGGCAGCTGCAGCCCAGAAAAACGTAATGGGAAACGTTGGAAGAAGTCAAACGTAGCCACATGCACGTTCGTAAAAATGGCGCCACAGAGAATTATTGCCAATGCAATAAATCTTACGCTCCCAGAGACACACACAAATAGAGGAAGAGAGTGAGAGCCAGCGGGTGGAGGAGATGAAGTGGAAGAGATGAAGAGCTTGATGTACACCCACTAACCTTCAAAGGCCGCATTGATATCGCGTATATCGTAACTGCAGACCGCAGAGCCAATCAGTCCATTTGTGTTCGTTGTGAATGTTGCATAGAATTTGGTATCATCGTTGGGCATTTTATAAACCGATTGAATTTCGTTGAAATAGAATGGAAATTCACTCGAGATGCTGCAGTTCATGCGTGCCTTCAAGTACGTGGCCCAATTCTGGCTGATCATGTACTTGCCACCGCGATCGTTCTTGCAAACGCGTGCCACACGCGAATAGACCGCCTTGCCGCAGTTGATGTACTCCACGGCGTGTTCCCGAAAGAAGAAGTACACAAAGTCACCGATGTCAAAGGAGCCCACAAAGTTGGGTTCTGAAAAGAAAAGGAAAATTTATAACAAAGTTTTAGTTGAATCAAATAATTTATAAAGCAACTCGAACAGATTAATTGTGTAGTTTTAAACTTTCAATCAAAAAAAAGCTTTTACTCAGATTTAAAATAAACTGTTCATAAAAAAGAAATAAATCTTTCAAAGAAATAAATGACATTGTTTTTATAGCCTTCACTTGAGTATATTTTAATTTAGTTGAATATAAGTTTAGAAAACTGGTTTCAAGTTGAATTAAAACATGTTTCACTTTAATAAATGAATTAATATATTACCCATTTCTTTGTTTGATTGTGTTCATATATTTAATAAAAGCAATAAATCTTTCAAAGCAATAAATGTACAAATGACATTGTTTTTATAGTCTTTACTTGGGAAAATTTTAATTTATTTGAATGTTAGTTAAGACAACTGTTTTAAAGTTGAATTTAAGCTTGTTTCACTTAAATAAATCAATAAAATATTACTTATTTCTTTGATTGTAAGAAAATTTAAAACAATTTAAACTACTTATAAGCTATTCTTATTTGATTAGCTTTATGGCATACTTACTGTCTAGTAGTTTGGAGTCATATTTGACGGTTCGCTTGAAGTTGGCCTCCTTGCGACCGTTGGTAAAGTTGTACAGATCCGAGCGGAATATAACGGAATCAGCCTTGGTGAACTCCGCGTTGGTGCCGGCGTACTGTACGTTTAGTAAGAGAGCAAAAGTCAAATGGATTAAACCGAAGTCTGTGTTGGATGTCAGGCAATGCAGGCAAATTAGCGCCAAATATTCGGGAAATTTGATTTTACCAAGGCAAAGAGAAACCTTAACACACTTTTATACACACGCACACATACGCGAACTGAGGCACGCACACAATTACGCGCAAAGTGTAAGCACGTGCCTCAGACCCGATTCACTCCACAGCTTCTTCATGCCCTGCTATGCGTGTGTGCGTCAGTGTGTGTATGTGTGCGCCTCACTCTAATTTAATTTCAGCTGCTTTATTGCGACTCTTTTAAATTTCTTGCCATTTGGCCTTACAGAATTCAGCTTTTCTCCTAGAAAACTCCTCCCATTTTCCCCAAAGCACCACCACTTTCAGCTTTCCACTTCCTACATTCGACTTTCCACTTTCTACTCGCTCGGCCCCGCCCTTTACCACCCCGCCTTCTTTTTGCCTTTGCCCTTTACTTTTGTAATTTTATTACAATTGACATTTTTCGTTGTTTTTTTTTATTCTTCACTTTTCTTTTAGCGCTTTCTTTTTGCCTTTATTTTTCCTTCCGTCGCCGAAGACTTGGACTTACCAGGGCAGGCAAACCAAAGGGATTTCCGTTTTCCACATAGACGGCGGTTGAGTTGTCAGCAGGATCGTAGGGACATTTGCCAATGCCCAAACCAATGCCGGGCACGTACTGGGATCTGGGTAAATGTGTTAAGTTGGCCTGCAACGGAGAAGGGGGAGATAAAAAAAGAGAGAAGAAGAAGGAGAGAAGGACGCATTAGTTGACTTTAATTTTGTCATTCAGAGATGTTTTTGCTGCCGGCAAAATTAACTTCCAACTTGACTGACATTCACAATTAGGCAATGCCAAAGTCAGAGCTTAGCTAAGAGCTCGTCTAAACCAGCTCTTTAAAGGGTTTGTTCTACTACATATACATGATTTTTTTTACTTACATTTATGACATAATCCTTGGGGTTGTGTGCATTCGTGCCACAAACGTAGAGTCGGTGTCCATTGAAATTCATCGGCTGAATGACTCGTATGTGATTGCGGCACTCTACCTTCTTGTTGTTGTGCCCAGCAGTTTGTGTTTTATTTTATGTTTATAGTAAAAACAATAGTTAAGGTAACAAAATAATTGTGTTGGTGTTTTGGTTTTGTGGGGGTGAGGCGAATGGAGGACAGACATAAAATGTAGAAATGGGAAGGCAATGCATGAGTATCAGGTATCGAAATAGTGGCCAAAATGCAAATATTTGCAGGTTTTCATTTTTGTTTGAAATTTTGCAAGGTATATGGATATGGCTGAGATAACATTGGGACTGAAACATACCTCTCGTTTCCCCTTGGACACGCAGTTTAGTATATCGGAGCCAGTGGGTTCCAGTATTAAAACATCCCTCTGTAAAGTAGAATCTAATATTAGTAACTGTTTAGTTGTGTGTTTAAAAAATGCTTTAATTTAGGTCGACACGCTTAACAAATATTCCAAAAGTTTATTGAATGCGTGATAAAATTTCATGCTTATCAAAAAGAAAGCGACGCGACAGGCAAAAATAACAATGGGAACGAGCAACAATTGAAGATTGCTCGAGTGTGTGTGTGTGTGTGTGTGTGTGTGTGTTTGTGTCGCTAGCACACAAAACACGTACAATCAAGACGCCCATCTCGTGTGGTTGTGTGGGTAAGTGAATGTGAATGTGTGTGTGTGTGTATGTGAATGATGCTTGGTAAGAGTCACTGCCGCTGCTGCTTTTTGTATTTATTGTTATTTGTTGTTGTTGTTGGTATTGTTGGTATTTCACTCACGTTGAGCATTTGTTTATTTAATTCGATTTTCGCCTGCACTTGAATTTTGAACGACAAACGCGAAGTGAACGCAAGAAAAAAAGGAAAAACTTTGGCGAGTTTGCATTGTCGCACGTTCCCGATAAATGTTTCTAGCTAGGGAAATTGTTAATGTGCATTCCAAGGCAAATCAATAAGCACTAGCTCACACACACACACACACACACACACACACATATATATATATAGAGAAATCGGAGTAATGACACACTTTACGCTGCCCATGTGAACACAATATCCTGTCCTGTTGACAGTTTGCCCGCCTCACTGGACACGCCTGCACTTTAAGATACTACTCGAAGATGTCTAGGAAGTGAAGGGAAGGAAGGGGTAGTAAAGTGTAGGGATGGGAACTTTGGCTAAGTGCTGCGATTCAACTTGAAACGCAATTTCTGCCGGTCGAAGTTGAATTGAACTCAGAACTGAGAACTGAGACTGTGGATGGAAGCAAAGCACAAATAATTGCTGTTGAAAGCATTTGATGCAACTAGAGCAAAGTGGCAAAGATGTGGCAAATAGCAGCGGTAGCAGCAGCAGAAGCAAATGGTTACTTCAGTTGCGAATCCAAATGCGAATGGTAAGTAGGAAATGCCACTGCCAATGCAATGAACTTGAAACGGAAACGGATATTGATAGTTCAAGACGAAATCATTAAAGTTCAATTGTCCGGCTTTTGCTCGAGACTTCAGTCTCTTCCCCTTTTTTATTACCAAAAGCTAAGAAAACAACGCAAAGTTTATCACAACTGCCATTTGGCGGACAGTTCCGAAAATCGTATATTTCTTGAGTTACTGAAAGCTTTTTAATGTCACTTGACCACTGCGATTAGTCAGGCATTTCGAATTCATTTATTATTTTTAAAAACACCAAAAAAAATACTTTAATTAAAGCAGAGCAAATATTTGACAAACTTTTTTAAAAGACTTTTATTTGATGCATTTTGAAACTGGCATGTCAATATTCTAATTGAAAACTGACAAATGTTTGTGGCTAACAAACAAAATACAGTGGTTTCCTAGATTAAGACTAAAATTTTTATTTGTTTGTTTGCTATATATGCTTTTAATCTACCGACAAAATGTTGTGGTTTAGCTGAGAGCCAAGAAACATATGTAAAATAGCTGAAATATTTTAAAATTCATAAATAAATGGAAATCAGAGCAAAGTGCTTGAAAAGCAAACTTAAGAAGAAAGTGTGAGTGTGTAGTTGTGCGTAGGTGTGTGAAGAGATGTCACAAAGTGCAGAAGCAGGAGAAAATGAACAGAACAGCTCGGAAAACCACTTTACTGTCTGCCCAGGTGAAAAGCCTGCAAGTGTGTTCAACATATGTGTATGCGCGAGTGTGTGCGTGTGTGTGAGTGTGTGTCTGAGTGTGTCAACGACTGCTTGTCTACTTGTCTGGCAAGCAACACTCAAGTGGCCAACAGTGTCAGCTTGTCTGTGTACTTTGCCCATTTACATGCGCTATTTATTTCGTATTTTTCTTTTTCCACCTGCAGTCAATTGACATTTCCCGTCTCGCTTTCACTTTCACCTGTGCACTATCCTTAAACTATTTGCCTTCGAATGATTTCTCAGATAGATATCTTTCACTTACCTCACAGATGGATTGACTGATGTTACGCAGATTGAGACGAAATATGCGATCCCTGAAACAGATAACAGGTAAAAGTATTAGAGGATTATGTGGTGTGGTGTATTATTCTTAGAAAGTGAACCTCTCTTTAAATTTATTTGTTCGTTATGTAAAGATAAATAACTTAATGGACTACAACTTCAGATATTGTCAATGTTCACGGTATTTCCATTGAAATATTATTCTGTCAGTCTGTTTGTCTGACTTACACAGTCCCAGAAATATTCTGTTATACTATTTAAGACCTTGCCGCACCTGCAATGCTTCGATATTTGCAGTGTTGGTTTGCGATTGATTGATTGATTGATTGGTCTGTCGATTGCGCTGCTGCTGTCGCAAAATTGCTGCCGCAGTCCACAACCCAATACACAAATGCGCAGGCAAACTTTAAGCGGCAACCACAATTTCAGTAACACTTTTGGTCCACTCCAAAGTTTCAACTGGAAATGCGGGAATGGGAAAGTAACATCAACGGGTTTCGGTGCTAAAGTGTGTTTTATGTAGTTTCCGGCAGAGTTTTAGGCGCTGTCGCTGGCCCTCAACAACTCGGAACCATTAATCTTCATTTTTGGGACTAGAAGAGCTCACTGACGATGCCCCGACTGAGGACTGAGGACCGTCTGTGGCTGCGTTGGAAAAATGACGCTCGAGTCAAGTGGTAATTTTGGTTACTTTGTTTGGCTGCTTTTAGCTGTTGGGGCGGAGCCACACCCTCCAAACTGCCCCTGGAGACGGCAACTGTTAAAATGCGGCCATGTTCAACTTGTGGCAGACAAATGAGCAAACGACGGCCATTGTCAAATTGAGCTGGAGAACTACTGCGAGACACGACCCAACCCGACCTGACCCCGAATCAACCCCTAACCTTCACAGTTCCCCCTCACCCTAACCACACTTCCAGCATTAATTCATAATTATGTATGCCGACAGTGTTGCCAGCCAACTCTTTTCTCGTTCTTTCGGCTCCTGGACCGAAAATGAAATATGCAACAGCACAAAAGTAGCTGTTACAGCGACCAATCTTCAGAGCGCCAAGCGACCCGACCGGAAGTGAACACAGTTAGACAGGAAGCGTGTAATTATCGCGTTGCGGTGCGAGTGGCGCTGTGAACTTGCTCTGCATAGTTGGGAAAAGTTGTCCAACTGCTTTACAAATCTAACTCGCATGCCTACAACTCTTTCATTTCTTTAAACCGGAAACGGATACGCATTCAAAAATACTTACATGGCGCCAACGTAAAGCGCATTGTTGCGTTCGTCCATGTAAAATGTTTTGTAGTGCAACGGGCCACAGCTGAAGTCCCTGACATGTTCTGCAAAGATAACAAGCAAATAAAGAAAGTGTTTAAATAATATACACAGAATATAAAATTCATGTTCATAGGTTTAAAGGTCAGTCTGTTGAGCAAGCTCAAGACTTGAGTTAATTAAAGTTCATGCATCTATTAATGAAACTGTCAGCGACAGGCGTACAAAAAACTAATTAAACTATTATAATTTAGACACACACGCACACACACACATATACACACACTGAAAGCTAATTTATGGGGCGGCATCAGGCACAGAGAATCAAGACAAAAGAAGTCATGTATATTCGTAATATGGAGA
The DNA here is from genome assembly GCA_035046005.1 of Drosophila acutilabella. Classification (NCBI taxonomy): domain Eukaryota; kingdom Metazoa; phylum Arthropoda; class Insecta; order Diptera; family Drosophilidae; genus Drosophila; species Drosophila acutilabella. The sequence goes on along the minus strand of JAWNOK010000024.1, from coordinate 2,733,666 downwards.
GAACAATGCACACACTCGTAAACAAACACAGGATGGCAAAGGCGAAAGCGAAGGTCCTTGCAGATTTGACAACGACTGCGACCCGAATGTCACGTACTCGGAAACATCACGTGCCGTGGCGTCCTCCAAAAATAAATGCCTGTATGGCGAGAGGGAGACTGTTGCACAGCTCTGAGAGCACGAGGTTCTATGTTGGCTTCAGTGGTTCGCCTGGTTCCTTGGATCCACTGTCAATGTCATTAACGATAGATTGAGGCATTTAGCTAAAATTTTTACGACATTAAGTTGTCAACTAATTTGGCGCAATTAGTAAGCAATGGCTCAAGCGCTGAAAAGTAGGCAACTTTTTTTTTTATTTCGAAGACAAATCCTTTGATGGCAGCGCTAAGAGTCACTTGTTGTTGTTGCTGTTACATCACTTGCCACTTTCTACTTTGTGTCCCACAAATAAAACGACATCTAATGAGCTCCCCCACTGACAATGGGGGTCTTTAATGTCCACCTCCTTCGGCTTATGCAATAACACGACAACAACAACAACAATAACAATAACAACAGAAACATCGAAAACTTGAAGAAGAAGCAAATAAGAAAACATGCTCATTAAAATGAGCAAAGCCTTAGACATTGAGTTGCCCAGTGATTTGCATAATAATACATAATGAATAATAAGTAAGCATCTAAATAGTATTGTCAGGCCTCAAAGCTGAGCTCAACTTGCCAGCCAGCTAGCTAGCTAACTTGGCCAACTGACTGGTTGACCCTTATGCAAATTGGCAAAACAAAACACAGCGACTTCTTCTACAATTTGTAATATATACTGACAACAGTTTGCTTGATTCATTGTCAATTTGATTAATTTAATTTTTAAACCAGTTATTGGATTTTTAAAAATAAATATTATGACTGTTATAACATGTTAGAAGTGACAGTTTTCATTTTCGTGAAATATACGTAAAGTTGTATCTAAAAAAATTTTAAAAATGTTTTGTAGCCGAATTACGTTTGGCTCCAATCGCGGTTTTGGGTGAGCTGCACTTGAAGTCCGATTACTTTATGATTAAATTAAAAACTATTCCCTTCCCTCAGCGCACCATTATGCAGCAAGAAGCAGAACGAAATTTCGGATGTATCAAATTTTCATTGGGAGCCAAAGATCGTGCGAACTACATATCGCAAGATTCGTGAACCGCACATGAATAAGGTGAATTGATTTGATGACTTCTTTGAAATATTAAATAACTTTCCTCATTACTGCGTAGGGCATGGGCTTCAGCATTCCGGAAAGACAGACGCTGAATATTCTTGGTCTGTTTCCACCAGCCTTTCGCACTTTGAAGGAGCAACTCTATGCAGTGGCGGTTAATTTTGCTGCGCAGACTTCGGATTTGCACCGCTATGTTTACCTGCGTGAGCTGAGACAGCGGCATGAACGTCTCTATTTTCAGTTTGCCGCCAATCGTGTGGCAGATGTGATGCCCATTGTGTACACGCCCACAGTCGGCGCCGCTTGTGTTCACTTCAGTATGCTGCACTTTGCCTCATTGGGCATGTATGTATGCAAACACGACAAAGGATACATTCGCCATGTGATCAAGAACTGGCCTGAGAATGATGTTCGAGCTGTTTGTATCTCGGATGGCGAACGGATTCTTGGACTGGGAGATCAGGGCGCCAATGGCATGGGAATTCCAGTGGGAAAACTTGATTTGTATACAGCACTTGGCAAAATTCCTCCAGAGTATGTGATGCCTGTTCTACTGGACGTGGGCACCAACAACAAACAACATTTGGCCGACCCGCTGTACATCGGCATACGGGAAAATCGAATTAAGGGGCAGGAATACGAAGAACTTGTCCATGAGTTTATGGAAGCGGTGGTACAGTGCTGGGGACCACAGACACTCATTCACTTCGAGGACTTTGCCACACCGAATGCCTTCAAGTTCATTAACAAATATAAGGACTGTTATTGCTATTTCAATGATGATGTTCAAGGCACTGCAGCCACCGGTTTGGCTGGATTTCTTGGAGTAGAGCGCATTACGAAGATTCCCCTAGAAGATCATATTTACTTCTTTGCCGGTGCCGGCAGTGCATCCCTTGGCATTGCCACACTGTTGATCAGTCAGCTGGCCAGTCGTGGCGTCAGCGCAGAGAAAGCTGTCAAAAATATCTATATGAGCGACTCTGATGGTCTTCTCACTAAATGCAGGGACGAGAAGACTTTGCTACCGGACATGGTGCCATTCCTCAAGGACATGCCACCCAACAAGAACTTGGAGGAGATGATGGAGAAGGTGAAACCATCTATCATATTGGGTGCTACCGGAAAAGGTGGACTTTTTACAGAGAAAATCCTACGAACGATGGCTAAAAATCACAAGAGGCCGGCCATTTTCGCCTGTTCGAATCCAACGAGTAAGGCCGAGTGCACCGCCGAGCAGGCTTACAATTTTACTGAGGTAAGTGGGATTTTCTATCACTTAGCCTTTTCTACACTCCGTTAAGACCTCTTCTGTCTGTTTTCCAATTCCTTAAATTTTATAAGTGCGTTTTAAACCGCCATAACTTGAAAAGTGTATCAATTAACTCATTAATAGTGACGCAATATGTATGTTATGTCATTTGGTATTTCTTAATCAGATTTTGTTTGAATAAGATGGTTAATTCATATAGCTCGCATATGACAAATCAGCCCAAAATGAACGACTAGTTTGGGTTTATATTGTGTACATCTCCAATACTGTGTATGGACAAGTATGAGCCTTTTCACAGTTGGTCTATGCGATTTTAGCTTTTCCTACCGCTTTACCATTTCTATTGATAAAGAAATTTATTATTTAACAGGGTCGGGCTTTGTATTGTTCCGGCTCTCCTTTTCCACCGGTTGTGGTTAACGGCAAGCGGATGGTTCCTGGCCAGGCTAACAATGCCTTTGCCTTTCCCGGTATTGCCTTGGCTGTGATATGTGCGCGACCATACAAGATACCCGATGAGGTCTATCTAGTTGTGGCCCAAACACTGGCCGACTATTCGGTGGACGTCAATCCGGAGGAGGATAAACTGTACCCAACTGTTAAGGAGGCCTGTGAAGTGGCTCTCAGTATTGCTGTCCGGGTGGTAGAGTACTTTATTGAAAATGGACTGGCCAATTTACACCCAATACCTGATAATGTCTGTGAATTTGTGAGGAAGCAACAATACTACACGGACTATGATTCCTCAGCGGCTCCCACTTGGGCCTATCCAAAGATGGAGAGTCTTCCCTTGCCACCGATCTGTCCGGAGAAATTAAAACCAGCTCCTCATAAGGATTTGAGAGGACCAAATAAGAAGTAACCCAGTTAGCTATGAAATATTTGATATATTGTTAATTAAAATTTAAAGTTATATTAATTTGTTTAAACAGTTTTTCTTTTTTTCGAAAGTTCCTGGTACAAACATGGCTAGAATAGAGTTGAAATCGATTCGCTTAGCCATTCAATGGTAAGTTTTTGTCGTGTTTCCCTCCTCGCCCTCTGTGCAGTAACGTCACTTTCGTGTCAAGTGCCATGCAAAATTTTTCAAAAATACGTTTATATATAAAGCGTTATACCCACTCGGATCCCTACAGTGAAATAGTGCGAAATAACGCAGATGTCCTGCAGGATTCCCGCTTTAATAAGGTCAGTTATCAAGCCATATTATAGCTGGATAATAAATGATTTCTCCTCTCCTTTAGGGTTTGGCTTTTAGCATGGAAGAGCGCCAATTGCTAAGCATTCATGGCCTAATGCCTTGCTCGTTTCGACCCATTGAGGAGCAGGTTGAGGTGGCAAAGAATAACTTTATTCAACGCAAGGATCCACTCGGCCAGTACACCTATCTAATGTCCTTGAGGCAGATGCACGAACGTGTCTTCTTTCGTTTCATTAGGGAGTACACGGAACTGGCGCTGCCCATCATGTACACGCCCACTGTGGGCAGTGCAGTAACCCTATTCTCGACGGTCTATCGCAGTGGGATGGGCATGTATATAACCATCTTTGATCGTGGTCATATTGTGGATGTGCTCAAGAACTGGCGAGTACCAAATGTCCGCGGAGTGTGTGTCACTGACGGTGGACGCATCCTGGGACTCGGAGACATGGGTGCAAATGGTATGGGAATAGTGTTGGGAAAACTCTTTCTATATACGGCTCTGGGAGGAGTACCTCCGCAATTCCTACTGCCAATTTGCTTGGACGTTGGCACTGATAACCAAATGCTACTCGATGATCCTCATTATGTTGGTGCCCGCATGAAGCGGGTGCATGGAAAGGAGTACGATGATTTCATTGAAGAGTTTATGGAGGCTGTGGTAGACTGCTTTGGCGAAGATACTTTGATACACTTTGAGGATTTTGCTACACCGAATGCGTATAAATTTCTACGGAAATATCAGTTCAGGTATAGCTACTTCAATGATGACATTCAAGGCACATCCACAATTGGTTTGGCCGGCTTCTTGGCTGCCGAGCGTCTTCTTAAATGGAAGCTTGAGGATCAGAGAATTCTTTTCGTGGGTGCCGGCAGCGCTTCCATTGGCATTGCCAACCTGCTAGTAAGGGAACTTAGGAGAAGAGGTATCAAGAAGGAGCATGCAGCCGATAACATCTACGTCTTTGATATGAATGGACTTATCACAACGGAGACAAAGGATTTGAACGAGGACACGTGCCGCTTTGCCAAGGATCTGGAGCCGATGAATAAGTTGGAGGATGTGGTCGAAAAGGTGAAGCCTGCTATTCTGCTGGCTGCCACAGGTGTCGCAGGTGTTATCAGCGAGAATGTGCTTCGCTCGATGGCAAAACACAATGAGAGACCCGTGGTTTTTGCACTCTCCAATCCCACTTCAAATGCGGAATGTACGGCAGAGCAGGCTTTTCAATACACCGATGTGAGTGGCTGTCAGAAGTATTTTAAGAGAAATGTTCTTATTTTTAACCTTCTAGGGTCGGGTTATATTTAGCTCAGGATCACCTTTTCCACCGGTGGTTATCAATGGCAAGCGCTACACTAGTGGCCAGGCAAATAACTGCCTAGCATTTCCCGGAATTGCTTTGGCAGCACTCAGCATGAGAGCTCGACATTTGCCTGATGACGTCTACCTAACGGTATCCCATGTCCTGGCAAAGTATCCTTCCGAGGAGAGCCTGCAGACTGGTAACTTGTATCCGGCGATAAGCGAGGTCAATGAACTGTCCTTTGCAGTGGCCAACAGTGTGGCACAGTACCTCGAAGAGCACGGTGAGTCAAATTTGATATTTGCTTGGTAACCTATTACTTTTTGTTGTTTTATTTCATTACAGACCTTACCAACTTGTATCCAAAGCCTAAGGACATTTGTCATTTCATGCATGAATTTTTATACAGATTGAACTTTGGACCATCGCTACCCGCAACTTGGGAGTATCCATCCTTTAAAATGTTTGAGATGCGTAAAAACTCCTAATTATGTTTTATAGGAAAGGTCTGGATATAAACGATTTAATGTTCGAAATTACTTGTTTAGCACAAATTGAAAGTTGAAGTACAGTTATGTAGCTACCAAAGGACATGTATTCTTTGACTTTCAAAATTTAAAGAATATACTCTTAATTTGTACGAGTGTATGACTGGGGCAAGGGCAACGGTAGACGACCCAAATAGCGGCTGGAAAATGCTGAGCATTTTAACGTCATTATTGTCTGTCATCGCGACATTGACATATGTATGCATACCCATGTTGTGTGTGTGTGTGGCTGTGTGTGCTTGTGTTGCCGTTTTGCATATAAAATAAGACGAAATGTGTGTGCTCACCAAAAATGTCAATCAATTTTTTAAACGTCCTGCGTACAGACATATTTGCTTTGCCCCTCTTCTTTATCGCTCGTCCCTTCTGCCCCGCCTCCCTACCTCCTTGGTTCCTTTTTCCGTCTCTGCGGCTCTGGGCCAGGACATGCATGCATTAAAAAGCAATTGGTGTTAAAGGAGCAGTCACGTTGTCTGCCTGTCTATCAGTTTGCCATACGGCAACTTCTGTCCCTCTCTTCCCCTCATTCTCTCTACATCGACCTCTTCCTCGGGCGAACCCTACCCCAACAACTGGTGTGAAAAGGACACATACGCACACAAACACACTATGAACGTTAATATACAAATATACCAAGTAGAAGGCAATGGGTACAACAAAAACCAAATAAAATAAAAAGGGAAAATGTAAAATCATTTTCTTTTACTGACAGCTGTCAAAATATTTGCTCTCTGTCAACGTTGCGTCTTCGATTTTCCAGATATTTATATATACATGAGTGTGTGTGGGTGTGTATGTGTCCCTACTGTAAATTTCCTTTTAATATTCATTACTTCACACTATAATGCTAAAGGTTATCACTGACCGAACTTGACTCTGCCTCTGGGCTTTCATTTTTTTCTTCACATTTCTTTATGTTTTTCGCTCATTTTCCATTTTCCATTTGACCTTTTTGCCATAGATGTTGTGCTCTATTAAGCTTTAACAAAGTGTAGTTGATCGTAAGCAGACAATATGCAAATCTTTTGCCCTCCAAAAGAAAAAAAAAAGATAAAAATCGGGACCCTACAAGTGGTTGAGTCCTCCCTGTCAGTTGGTTCCGCTCAGTTCAGTTGCCATGGCTTATAGAATTTAATTGCCTATAAAAAACTGTGTGGTGGCACAGACAAGTCGTAAATTTAGAGTGTATTTTTTTTTTCAACTCCCCACGAGCCCCTTCGATAAGCGCCTGAGTCTAAATACCAAGGGTCAGGAGGGTAAGCTCTATTCGCGTAGATTATATGCTGCGTCAGCATATAAATTCCCCTGGCAGATATAATACAATAGCCAGTATTGGGGTCGAGTGCAGCCTCGAATCGCCTTGGCCTCAAACGCTAAACAAAACAAGCGATTCTGATTCCCATTCCTATACCGTTTGCGATTGTAATGGCAAATGAATCGCATCAAATGGCAGCAAAGCGATTGCTTTTCTATGCTTCTTTTGTAGTGAGAACTTTCGTTCTTTGATTTAAACTAGGTCGTCTTGTTTTAATATGCAAATGCAATTGATTGTTCTTCACAGAAATGTGTAATTAAAAGGGGACTACTCTATGTATACGTAATGTAGTGCACTCTCTAGGTACTTGAGTCATAATCTTAGTCGGGTCAAGACTGAACTCGAGACTGTGTTGCGTCGATAAGTAGCCACAATAAACACAAAAGCCTAAGAAGGCTACTTCATCTTTTTTGCAAGAATTTCATTTATCTGCCGACAAACGGTTTGCCACACAGATAACGCACACACACACACCAACTCACTACAAGACACACACATACACAAAAAGAGAGTACAGAAAATAATGCCGCACTTAAATCCATTTAAGCGAATTTTTCAAGCATTAAATTTGCGTTTACGTTACGTATACTTAACTTCCAACGGCAACGGCAATAGCTCCCCAACTGCCAACAGCGAACAGCTCAAAGCTAAGAGCCAACAGCAGGCAGGCTGGCAACTCGGCAATCTGGCAAACTGGCGGCAGGTAAAAATTGCCAGTGCGCTAAGAAAAATTCACGTAAATTTTTCTTTTTCGTTTTCTTTTCGTTTTTTCTGCTGCTGTCGCTGTGTAGCGTTAGCAGCCCTGGCCAGGGCACTGCCACTGGCTCTGGAAACGTATTTTGCATCATTTGTTTTAGCCGCCGAGGCAGTCGCTCTTACACCTTGAGTTCTGGCCATGCATTTGGTTTTAGCCCAAATCGCTGCTTATGGCCAGTTGAGCATCCAGCGTGTGTATTTGTTCGTGTGTGTGCGTGTGTTGTACTTAGGCTCGCAGAGACATGAATGGACAAGCAGCAGACGCACTCATGCGTTTGCAGTTTCCCTCAAATTTCCCTTCGCTTTTCCTGGCTACATTTCGGTTTTTGCTGCGTCGTTCATTGTTATATTTTGTGGCCATGTAAATGACTTGCCACGCCCATCGCCACACAGCCGCCCAGTCATGTCTTGGCACAGTTTTGTTGTTGTTTTTTGTTATTTTTCCCTTGCCTTTTTTCTTATCTCAACTTTGCATGCCACAGTCGGTTCGGGATTTTCCAGACGAACTGAGTCAGCACTTGATTTTTATTTGATTATACTCCACTTTCCCAGTGTCTCTGTCTCTCTTTCTCTCTCCCAATGTCTCTCTCAGTAAAGAGTGCGTCATTTTTTATGGCGTTAATTTTTACAATGATTGAAACTTGCAACACAATTCCACAGTCGAAATGGCCGCCAAAAATGTGGCAACAACTGAACTGCAAGCGACAAGTTAATGGCATAGAATGACAGCAATGCCAGACTGTGTGTGTGTGTGTGTGTGTGTGTGTGGCAGAGTCAACTTTATTAAGACAAATGCCAATGTGGCAAGTGGCAGAGTGGAAAGTGGCAAGTGGCAAGGCAACAACAGAAAGCAATTACTCTATGAAAATGGCTAAGAAAATCAGTTGACTGGAGTTTTCACTGTACGAATGGCAATGTTGTCGCAGCGACAACATCAGGTGTTGACACATTTCAGACTCGACTTGACTCTGTTTTCCTCTGCTCTCTTCCTCTGCTGCTTTGTTTCCTTTCGAATCCGGTCGAAGACTGAGTCGTGAGTCCTACGAGTCAGTCGAGTGCGTAACCGTGTTTTCATTAGTGTCCTTTTGATTGAGAGAAGACTCGGCAGTCTAAGTCGAACTCTCTTACTGTCTCCCTATTTCACCCTCTCGCCCCTCTCTCTCTCTGTCTCCCTCCCACTCCACTGCAACTTGTCAGACTGAGACACTGTCTGATGAGCTAATAAAAAAATAAATGTCAATGGAATTTCTTTTAAAATCTTTTCATTTTCTGCTTATTTCAAATGGAATTCACGTTTATTAAGAATTTATTTGCAACGTCAATGAATTTTTTATTTTTTTCTAATTATCTGCTGAATTTTAGGCTTAGTTAAGCTGACTAACTTGGCCTTCTAGTTAATATACATGTAAATTGTTTGATTAAAAATGCAAATTAAGAAGTTAATTACAAAATGTCTGTAAATTAAGCATAAGTTAATTGGGCTTAATATTTAGTATTACTTTGAAAGCTTTTTAAATTTGACTGCACTTAAATCATTTTAGTTACTCTTCAGTCTAAGGCTACTTATGTATATATTTTATATTAATTTGATTGTATCATTGTATTTATGGTGCATTAGTCAGCTTCATCCCCGCTTATCTGCCACAGAAGCAGCAGGAACTGTCACACAAATCTCAAAGCAGCTACAAAAAATGGGAGTCTCGGGTTCATTCGCGTTGCAAGTGCCGAGCGACTGCATGTGGCATGTGGCAGATATGCAGAAATGTCTGTTCGATATTTAACAGCTTCCAGTTGAGCTGGCCATTTGGCCATATGCAAAGTGTGAGCCAACTGCCTGTTGGCTTAGATTTAGCTTTAGCCGTTAGCAAGTTTGCTTGCCGCTTTGTTCGAGTACATCAACTTTGCCGCACTACATGCAGCAATATAAAAATGTAAATGTTTCTGTCTCCCTCAGATTCCTATTTCCCATCTCTGTCTCTCTCGTTCCCTGTCTCTACTGTGCTTAGTATTTCGCTATCTTTTTGTGTGTCGGTGCTAAAATAACACAAACATGGGCTACAAATAGCTGGCGTACTGTAAAAATCCAGTCAGGTAAACAGTTGGCCAATGTGACGCGCAGCGGGCCAAGAAGAAGCTACAGCAAAATAACGGAAAAGTAAAGCTAGAGGTGGATAAAGTGGTGGAGGTACAGGTGGAGGTGTAAGCACCTGGCATTTGTGTTGAGCACGTTCGTACCTTATGTGGGATTTAGTTTTAGACTTCATTTTACTGCTACGAGTATGCTGCGCTTTTGGTTTCATTTTGCCTTTGCCTTAGTTCCTTCTTTATGCCATTTTATGATGGCCGCAAAACCGTGCCGTAAAAAGCAGCGACATGGCGAGCGAAAGAGACGGCGATAGAGTGAAAGATGTATAGTAAAAATAAAGCCATAGACAAGCAGCACTTGAACCAAATACACAGAAAGAAACACACACACACACACACACACACAAGCACAGCATTAAGATATAGTTCATGCAGTAAAGGCACAACAGGCTGAGGCAGCGACAGTCTTTGGGGCAAAGTGCCAAAAGGGCAGGGAGCTGGAGTCAGAGGGGCGTGGCAACTAGACAATGTTGTAATCTAGAGAAAACACAAACGTGCAATTGTGTTGCTCTAAATGTGAGTGTAGAGTGAAGAGTACAGGGCGTAGAGTACAAAGTGCCGGCTATGTACACTGACAAAAAAGTGGTACTAATATATAAGTTTTATTTTTTACGATTCAAGAATATATCAAATAAAATATTAATGAAATTTTATTAACTTAAAAGTGGTAAATCACAAAAGTAGATTTATTGAGAAGATTTACTCAGATGTAATTAAATGATGTGTTTATATAAGGAATTTCTAAGACGGTTCTAAAATATCCTCCTTTACCCGACGTCTTACATCATATACGCCTCATTTAAGTGCAGACTCCCTGCATTTTTTTCAGTGCATAGTGTGAGCTCTTCTATGCAAGTCCCGACTCGAAATGGCGTGGGAATATATAACAAGTTGACTGCCAGCATTAGCCGAGAAGTATGTCAGTGTCCTGTGCAGCCAATGACAGCGTCACCTTAAAGCAGACTAAATATTTAATGTTATGCCAAAAGAAACTGAGGCCTGTTCTCCAGCCACTTGACTCATTTGGCTTTTACCAGAGAGAGAGAGAGAGCGAGGGAGATCACCAGTTGTTCAACTGGGAAATAAACAGCATCAGGCAATTAGGGAAAATTGACAGGTCAAGGCAGCAGGAAAGCAGCACTCAACTGTTGGCCATGGCTATAAAGGCAGTTGATTAACTTGAGCTTTACTCAGGAATGCAGTGTGTGCAACTTTAAGACCAATTGCATTTGGCCAGAACTAACAAAAAAGGCAACTCTATAATTCAGCAGAAAATATCTTCATCTTCGTAGAGTCAGCAAAGCGAAAGTGTGTGTGTGTGTGTGTGTGTGTGTCTGTGTGTTTGCAACTGCAAGAGGAAACATTAGCAAGTCTAGACACCTACGTCATGCGTCATGGCAGCCCAAAAACGTGAGCAGGAAACGCGCTGATGTTAAAAAGAAAGCCAAAAATTGAGACGTCAAGCAGACGAGGAACGTGGTCCAAAAGACAGTTCGACAGACACAGTACCAGTAAGACAGACAGACAGACAGTCAGACCGACAGATAGACAGACAGACACACAGTCAGTAAGAGGCCATGGCCAAGTCTGTTGCCTGCTGCCTGCTGTGCGCTGCGTTCTTATTCTTGCAACCTGCAGTCAAATGGCAAATCGCAAATGCATTTCGCCCAATTCGTTGCCGGAGTTAGACCCCTTAGACCCGTAGGACCCGTCTGCCGTAGGAGCTTGAACCCTTGGCTTGTTTAATATGCTGAAAAATACGCGTCCCGACTTCCTGAAGAAGTCTTTCGATGGCTTCCCTCTGCCTTTGGTTCTGGGCTGCTGCACTTTGACACATGTAAGTAAAATGTCGGCTCAGACATGCACACACATGCTTGAGTTGCTTTTCCTGCCACTCTTCCCCTCTTGCCCTCCGCTCCCTAGAACACACTGCAATAAATTTTACTCAGTTTAATGTTAGTCATTTTCTAACTTAAATTCAACATTGAGGCAGGTTTAATTACATCGCATAATTGGAATTCAATATCAGACCGCGTTTGTGTGTGGAGCACCATCAGCGTTATTTGAATAAAATCTCATATGAATAGACCAGAACAAGGCATAGTTACATATGGTTGGAAAAACATTTAAAATTCATGAAAATGCAAGCATGATAAAAATTTTCCAATTACCAATTTTACATATTTCAAATCGTGAACGTAAATATTTATATCGAAAATTTATGAAAACTAAACGTGTGCCAACGTTACCATAGAAAAACTAGCAGTGGGGGAGTGGCAAAGGGGGCTGGCAGAGTGACGGGAGTGGTAAAGGGGGGACAGTAGCAGAGTGCTTTAACGTATATACTAAAGAAGTGTAAGTGAGAGATACACACACTTATGCACTCTTGAATAGCGCTACATATTTGCATGCATGCACTGCGAAAAATAGTTTAGTCTCCCAAATGGAAATTCAAGCAAGTAAAATTGATTTAATAAACTAAAATTATTTATTTAAATTAACTAAAATTAAAATAAAATCTTTACATTTTAAATTGCATATAAAAATGAACTTTAAATAATTAATTTTATATATCATAAATATGTAAATCTTTGCACATTTCACTCACTGCATCACATGCAGTTGGTGGCAGTGTTTTTAGCTTTTCAGCTCCACCCCAAAGCAAATACAATGTAACACGATGGCTGAGCACAGGAAGAACAGCAACAACAACAACAACAACAACAACAACAACGACGGCAACAAAAAAACCTTGCATATTTTTAGGTGATTTGAATTTTTAAGAGCATAGTAAATTTTTTTTTATATCCCTCGGGTTATGTGTCACTGTAGCGCAATCTCACTCGACACTCTTCAGCTTTTCCCCATCTGCAGTGCTCACCCTTTTTCCCACATCTTGTGTAGTTGGCTCTGATTACACTAGCTGCTGTGTTTTAGCCGTAAACTGTGCAGCACTAACGCTTGCTTAGCCAGCAAATGGTGTTGCAACGTTTTACACTTTCACTCGTTTACACCCTCGTACATAGACCGAAGTTTAAGTACTGAGCCCCTAACTACATAACTGAGCACTTGTGACATTGACATAATGCAGCTGCTTCAAATGCTGTTTTGGCCTCATTTCATATGGTTTACTTTCGCTCTCTTTCTTTGTCTTTAAGTCACTGTCGGTCTCTTTTCTGCCTGCACTCGTGTGCTTTGCTTTTGTTTCACGCCTATGCCAAATGGCATTTTAATTGTTGAAACTACCCTCGCACTTTGCGCTGATTTCCCAAAGCTCACACAGACCCACACACACACACACACACATACACCTGCACTTAGACTGTCGCAATTGCCAGCAATTTGTTTTGTGGCACTAAACAAGCTACTCCCTGCTCCCCTCACAACTCCTCGCTGCGTTACTGAAGCTAATTAATCTTGGCCGCCAGCCAAGTGCCAGGTGATATGAACTGCACGCCCTGTAGGCACACCCCTCCCCTCACTCCACCACTCCCCCTTATTCCACCCTTTGGAACGTCTACAGGTCGACAGCCGGACTGCGTAGCCGTGGCATATTCTGGCAGCTTATTTCCGTCATTAATTAAATTACGCAAAAATGTTCAAAAGCACATAAATCAGACGGCGTCATTCGGGACTCGAGGCTGCCACTCTGCCTCACAACCATACGGCCATTCTGCCACTAAAAACTGTTGCCCCTGTGGCAAGCTGTTTGCTTTTTTAGTGCCCTTTCGGGACGACTATAAATATTTATGCACCAAGCCTCACTCTTGTTCGTGAATGCGTCAAGAACTTTAACTTGAAGTTGTGCCGACCGCTCCCTTGATTACCGCACCACAGAGCACCACAACTGAGAGATAAACTCATTTAAATGTTAATGCAACGAAGGGGCAAAACTTGCCTCTTAAAACAACTCCGCATTGCTTGCATTTTATTTACCATTTCGCATTTCACATTTCACATTTTTTGCCCACTTCATTTGCTATCAAACTACTACAAGTCAATGCCCAGAATTGAGCTCTTGGTTGGCTTAAACCATAAGGCCAGGGCGAAGCCCGTTGTGCCTGGTGGAAGTGGTGGTGTAGTGCTGCTGGTGGTTGATCCACTTCATATACTATATCTATATCTATATCTATATCTATATCTATATCTATATCTATATCTATAGCCATAAGCATATCTACAACACAAGTTTTGCCTGTTCTGGTCCAACATGTTACACAGTTTAATAACTGCAACAATGTGTTTAACCCCTGAGCGGGTGTGGGTGTGTGTTTGGGTGTGGATTGAACTATAGCGCTGTACAGGGTGGTGCACTGCGGTGCGGTGTGGTCTGCATGTTAATTAAGCGGAAAAATGTCTGCTCTGAATTCTTTTTATTTTTCTATTGAGGGTGGCAGCTTGTTCTGAGGGTGGCTCAGAATCAAACCACTGTTGTTCAACGTAATGAAAAATCATAAATAATTGAATCATACCCAAAGTTTTATATAGCAATAATTACACCTGCAGATGTCGACAAACTTCATCATCAAGTTCGACAACAATTTTAAAGCTACATATAAAAAATATATCAATCAGATACTTTGCTAACAAAATTAAATTGTTTAAAATTGTTTAACAGCCTTGGAAATCTTAAGCCGTTTTAAAATTCTTTTCAAATACTTTAAACCCGTTTTGCGTATCTGCTTGGGTTTCTTTTCAAATTGATTATAAGAGAAAATTATATAATCTTGGCAGGTGGAAATAATGACTGAGAAAGCGAGTTATTTAGCCCATTTTAACAGAGACTTACGACTTATGATAGAGGGTATATAATTTTAGAAATCAGCCAAGTTTGTTGACTGAAACACATAAACTCATGTCTTTTATACCTGACTCTGTTTTATGTAAATTATATCCCACTCATTTGCTAGACCATTGGCTGTGCTGGTACAGTAAAGCCAGCTCCAGGCCGGGAATGAACTACTTCAGGTTATTTGTTTATAACACATTTGCGCATCGTAATAATAACCCACATTTGGAGCCACATTTCGTGAGTGAGCTGACAGCCATTAACCTGTTAATGTTGCAATTATGCGGTAGAAATGATGTTGTTTCTTGTTGTTTGTTTCTTTCTTTGTTTTTTCCCCTCATGGCAAATGATGAGCTGTGGTAAAGTGCCATAAATAGACTGAGGGGCACATTATTAAAGTTGTGCATTAAATTGGCACTGCATAATGATAGTAATACAGCAAACAGCAGATACAGAAACAGCCAGTTCTAGTTACAAAGTAAACCAACCGAAAGGAGCTGGCAACTCAAACAAAGAAGGCTCTAAAGTGTAACTGGAATGGCAATTTTAATTACCCACATTGTTGGAGCAAATAAAGTTACAAGTCTTTACACAAAGGGGATAAAAGTGTGCTCCTCATACTTTCAACTGTCACGTCATTTGTCCTTAGGCTAAATGGCATAAATATTAAGTAAGTATGAGAGGCTTTTATCACATTTCATGCGTGTTTCAGCCCTCTCGACATGCACTCCATATTCCTTATTAGCCAACTGTAATTGCATTCTGTTTGGTTCGCTGGTCAACTCGAGGATTGCATGACGTCTGATTTATGTCATAAAAATCGTAAAAACGCAAACAAAAAATATAAAAAAAAATATATATAAAGGAGAACAGAAAAATAATCATCATAAAATGGAGAAACGAGGCAAAAGGTGTGTCCTCGAAATTATATTCTTTTAGGCGCCTTATTTATAATAATATTTCAGCTCTTCATATACTACTTCGTACGACTTTAAGACTGAGTTTCTCTCTCTTTCCCTGTGGTCATAAATCATGTGGCTTGTTTGCCGTTAAACTTGTCTCGTCGTTCTCTTCGTTTACTCATTAGATTTGGTCGCTTTTCTTCGGTCGTCTTGCTGTCCTGTAGCTGTGTCGCTTTGTCGCCTTTGTAATACCAACAAACCAGAGCACATAATAATATGCTTATTTCAGAATACACCTTTTGTGTCAACGCCAAAGAAATCGCTACATCTCTCAGTCTCCCTCTCCCTCTCCCTGTCTCACCACTCTCTATCTGTTTCTGTTGCTCCCACTGCTGGTCTGCATTGTCAGCAATTCGGTGTCTGAACAAAACCAACAACAACAGTGCCTGCGGTGCTATCGTGCCAAGCGGCGTTGATTGGCAGCGGGTCGCGTGTGGTGTGCGTAGTGTGTGTATGCGTGTGTGTGTTGCTGGCCTGTTATTTTCTTAATTTTCAACACGTTTGCTTCTTTTCGGCTTGATTATCCTTTTGCTGTGTGTGTTTGTGTGAAAAGCGGAAACTGAAGTAGCACAAGACAGAAGCAGCAAACGAATTTCTACACAAAGGCGTATCTATTTCGTGACAAAAGGTAACTTTGCTCACAACATGTGTGTATGTGCGTGTGTATGTCGCATGTGTGTGTGTGTGTGTGTTTGTGACTGGGCCTACTTTTCCGAAGGCAGCCTACATGTATTTACACCTAAAAGTATGCTAACGTTTTGCAGCACGCACATTACGCGCTGTGCCTGGAAGCAATTCTGACTAAGGTTTCACTACTCGTATGCGCATAACTTTGCACCTCGGCCAGACACCACCAAGGAAGTGCCAGAGAAGAGTCCTGATTATTTTTGTAACTGTTTGCAGTCACTGTAATGAGTTGGTGAAAGTCAAAGCCTGCTAAAAATAAAACACATAATAAATTCTATTTAAAAGAAAGAATTTAATTTGATTGATTTTGTTATTTGTTTAATATTTTTTTAAGCTGTGACCTTAACTGTGATTTCCCAATCACTGCTTTGTTTAACATATCTAGCCAACTCTGTTGGCCTTCTTGTATTTTTTTTGGCCAATGGGTAAAGGCAACATGATCCCCAGCCATGTGTGTGCTGTCGTCTTATGACAGAAGTTATTCAACTTACAGCTGCCGCCTGGTACCACTTCCAGTATTAGTATTACAGGCGACTTTAATGGCTACAGAATGTGGTAAAATGTTTGGCTTAAAGCAGCTAGCAGCTTCCTCGCTTTGGCCAATTTAATTCGAGCGACGCGTGGCCTAAATTGTTTTAAATTACAAGGCGGCCATTAAAGTGAGGCCGTTAATCCTGCGGGCAAACACACACACACACACACACACACAAAACACGAATCTGACCATCAGGCAAGTTGTACAATGGCTGGAAAGCAATTCTCTCTCCCTAGCAGCCCATAAAACAGAAGCGGTGCTAATCAGCAGTAGGAAAGTCGTGGAGACGGCCACGATCGACGTCTCAGGATGCGAAATAGTCTCGAAGCCGGTTATAAAATACCTGGGGCTACAGCTGGACCACAGGCTGTGTTTCAAGCAGCACCTGCAGCACACAGCGGCCAAGGCGACCAAAGCCACAACGGCACTCGCACGCATTATGGCCAACGTTGGAGGACCACGGCAACGCAGTAGATGGCTCATCTGCAGTGTAGTGAGGTCAATTATAATGTACGCTGCCCCCATCTGGGCACCGGCTATGGCGGTGAAGGCGTATGCCAAAGGCTGCAAAACTGCATACCGTGCTTGCGCATTGCGGACGCTGAGCGCGTTCCGCACGGTGTCCGACGACGCGGCCCTTATGCTGGCAGGGATGATCCCACTTGATCTCCTTGCCGAGGAGAGTACGAGCAGCGACCCTAGTGCCCAGGCGAGAGATGCCACGATGGAGAAATGGCAGCACAGGTGGAGAGCATCTACTAATGGCAGCTGGACTCGTCGTATCATTCCAGATATACGACCGTGGGTAAGCAGAAAATTCGGACAAACTGACTTCTATATGACCCAAATACTGACTGGACATGGCTGTTTTAAAGAATACCTGTATAGGTTTAAACACGAGAGTGATCCGTTTTGTACGCTCTGTGCACGGACAGTCGAAGACGCAGAACATGTCCTTTTTGTCTGCCCAAGATTTGATGGTGAACGGGAAGAGCTAAGTTTTAAAGTTGGGAGACCCCTTTCAGTCGCAGACTTTTTAAACATCCTGCTTAGCTCGCAAAACAATTGGGAAGCTGTTTCCCACATGAGTTCTGAAATCATGAAATCATTGCGTCGCGCTGAACGACAGCGCAAACTGAATTCAAACTCTAGATGAGATTCTAGATGAGGCTTTCATGCCATCTCCCCCTCGCGAGGTAATACCTAGCGGTAGTTCCGCGAGAGGGAACGGAGAGTAGGGCGGTTTTTAGTGGGTGAATGTCCCACACTTCGGCTTTTAATGCTTTTCCCCCCTATACAAAAAAAAAAAAAAAAAAAAAAAAAAAAAAAAAAAAAAAAAAAACACACAAAACAGAGCAGTACATAGCTCACAGAGTGACAGGATGAGACAGAGAGAGAGACTGAAAGAGAGCGGACATATGTACACAGTTACATATGTACACGCCGTCAGGTATTTCCGGCAGCTCATTTCCGTTTCACCTCAATTGGGTAAATGTAAACCGAAAAAAAAGAAGAATCGGCAGCAAACCAACAAAAACAACAAGAGTAAAAGCAAAGCTGCAAAACCAAGCAAAAATAAATATAGAAAGCTAAACATAAAAAATAAAAGAGAGTGGGCAAAAAAGAAAGTACAAAGGGTGCCCTGGGCCCACATGCACTGCCATAACTAGACGCAGCAGGATTCGCCCAGAAGAAGGGTGCATAAATTATGGCCAAAACGACGAGACGCGACACAACGCGTCGCCAAGTTGCAGTTGACCGTAGACCAATGACTAAAGCAAGGCAGGGAGCAGACACAAGGCGGCAGCAGTTACAAGTAGCTCTGTGGCAATGACAAATTTAAAGACAACTTTTCTCCCCAAATAAGGGGACGGCACTTGTGCAACACCTCAGCATTTATGTGTGGCAGTGAATTTAAATTTCAAAGCACATTGCATACTTGCAGGCGTCAGCAATTTTTAGGGGGAGGCATGGGTAAGGATATGTGGCAAGAACACCCCTCAAATTAGCGTCGCTTCCCTTTCGGTTTTATGTGTTTACCTTTTATGATTGCTAGCCGGCTGTTGTTGTTTTGCGGCCATACAATACTACACTTTAGACTTTAGACATTCAAGTTTATTTTGGCAACACCCTTATGGCAAAAACTGTGGCAAATTGCGCGCTCATGCCACTGCCACTGCCGCACACACATACACCTACACATAGACACTGTAATACAGTGCAAAAGGAAATTTGGCCGAAATTGCACGGTAATTGCAACCGCTAAATTTCACTTTTGTTTCCCTTGCCACGCCTCCCGCCCCATTTTCCACTTTCCACTCTCCACAGGCCGCAGACTGTGAGGTGCGCCATGTGTGCCATGCCAATGGATATGACTGTAGCTATAGCTCTGGCGCAGTACAGCAGAAATTGAGCAGTAACAAAAAAGGAGAATTATGCGGCAACAGAGCGTGTCGGTGCTCTGCCTCAGCTTGGGGCTGTGCAACCATCTCAAACCACACAGCACCGCACCACACCACAGCACACCACGGCACACCATACCGCACCACATCACACTACACCACACCGCATGGCCGGGCAGTTTTCATTTTTAAATTGGCGGTTTTATGTGCAATTCTATGTGTGGGTGTAGACACACACCCACACAGACACCCTCAACGCCCTCAGACTCTTGGTTATGCGCATTACCAAATTTTTATTGCATACTTTTGCGCGCTATTGCAATTTAATGTTCCCCACTCCACATGCGGTTTTGTTGATGCTCCACGCATAATTTAAGCATGGCAACAAGCCGAGTACAAAATACGTTCGCTAGCTGAGATTTATATTTTCATATTAGACCACATTTGACATTCGAAATGTGCAGAAATTTGTTGCGCCTCGCCACATAGGATTTCTCGCATTTTATTTAAACGAGTGTCGTCTGTAGACACGTGTCACTGTAGTTGTTATTATATATGTATACATATATATATTTTCTTTCATTTTTTGTTGTTTGCTGTTTTACTTGATATTTTATTGAAGTCGTCTTCATTTCGTGTTTGAAACGCCCTTGAAGTGTGTTTTGTTTATCATAAAGTCAGAAGTCACTTTCATTTCATTCTGTCCTCCTTGTCATTGTTGCCGTTGTCATATAAATAAAAGCATAAATTGAGTGCATAATTCCGGGCATTGATTTCGTTCGTTTTGCATGTCAATTTGCATATTCGTGATGGCAGGCAACGCTGCGTATATGTAATAAATAGTTTGCTCTGCCTTTGCGACGGCAGCCTACTTAGTAACCTAACATGCCACACTTGCCCGTTGCCACTTGCCACAAGCAACACATGCAACAGAGATACACTACAAGACAGTCAACCATTTTGCATTTATGCCACTTTATTAATGTCTGGCCGTGTGTGAGAGGCAAAAGCAGATCCTTTGTTTCCCGATTATTATTATTTATAATAAATGACTGCACATACCAAGCCAGTAGGAAGAAGCGCAGTCAGAGCTGGCCTCCCACAACTCGCCACCATCATTCATTATTAAATAATATTATTGAGCCTTTGTCTTTTGCTCTGCTATTGTTTTTAGTCCGTGTGGCAATGTGGGGGGGACTGGGAAGTGTTGTGTCAGCTATTGGTATCTACTTGGAAGCGGGTCAATCGATTTTATTTCCTGATCCTTTTGTAGGCGTTCCGTTGTGTGGAGAAACAAACACGCAGAGCAGCAAGTTGCCTCAATAATCAACTTCTTTCTGGTTGTATGTTATATCGAAAGCATTAATTAGAAATTTGTGCGTTTGTTTGTTTGTTTGTTTATAGCACATATGCTTCGCATCGTCTTTATTCTATATGATTGCTTTGTTAGTAAGCTCCATTGTGTGTATATGTGTGTGTGTGGCTCAAATGATGTGTTAATTTTGTGTTCGACTTTCACATATTGCATATTTCAGCTGAGTTTAAGCTCATTCCTATGCAAGACCAGACACATTCGCCTTCCTTTCTGGCCACCCCAAAAACAGTTCTTTTTTCTTGACTGCATTTAATGCAATTATGCCATGGCCAAATTCCATAGCTGACAATAAACCAATTTAACTTTTGCAATATGCTTGGAATTACCAACTGAAAGGACGGAGTGACAACCCCTCTGTATAACCACCCTTGCCTTATGCTGATGGTCAAAATAGTTTAGCTGCGAACTGGGGGCCTTTTATGATGCCTGTAAGTATTTATTTATGCGACTGAACTTTTGACCAGAACCAACTCTTCATATATGTACAAAAACTTGGTGACTTTTCAACCACCATCTCAATAAGTTGTGGGTCAATTGTGTAGCGTGTTTAATGCCATTTGCTGGCATAACTTGGCCAAGTACTTGGCCCTTTTTGCCATGAGTGTGGAGTACTTTGTTGTAAACGTTATGGCCAAATATTAACAGATAATTGAATTGAGTGTAAATAAGTGGCAGCGAGGTGTGTGTGTGTCGAGTATCTATGTATCTGATAGGCCGCACTAATAGTTGATATATCTCGTATCTGCAGTCAGCTTTAAGGCTTTAACTTGCCAGCGATAAACCGAGCGTTTAATTAAAAATATACAATGTGTTTGTACAACTACAACTTGGGGCATTGTAGAGTATACCGTGTTGCGTACAGTTGTTGGCCTGTTGCCCTGTTGGCTTATTGCCCTGCTGCCGTGTTGCCGTTTTGCCGTGTTGCTTTGTTGCTGCTGGCTGTCGTGTGTCAGAACAAGTTGATGGCCCAGAGAGCCGTGTAGAGTTAATTAAATCAAGCGACATATGTTTAAAATTAATTAAATAAATTCGCATTACATTATATTATACTTAATAGCTTCGGTCAGTTCGCATCTCAACTGAAAACCCGCAAATAAACAAAGGAATTTTACAAACAGAAACACACGAAACAAACGAAAGGCACAAAAACTGTTCATAACAAATTTGAGTGGCAAAAGGGAATTTTTGGTTTAATTAATTTGTAGTCATTAACTCAAGATGCCTTTGTATAAGTATGAATAAAAGCTCCAGTGTGTGTGTGAGTTTGGGTATGAGTATGTGTATGAGTATAAGTTTGAGTAGCAGCAACGTCAAGCCCGAGATTCCCGCTGAGTGTGTTCTCTGTGTTAATAGGTGTCAATACACACAAACACTCACGCATACACACACACTCTGTCAGTTTTTGTTTAGGAGCACCGCAACTTTCCCCTTCTCTATCTCTCCTTTGTCTCCAACGCCTTGCCTCGGGTGTGGTGCACCGAAATGTACGCCACATGTGATGCTAAGCAGCGTATAGAAGAATGTCTTTGTGTGCGTGTACGTGTGTGTATGTTTCTTTGGTATGAAGATATATTACAATTTGTGGCCAGCAAGCATGTGTGTGAGCATCTGACAAGCATTTGTACTTGTGGCTTTGGACTGGTTTGGCCCAAACGTTACACATAACTTGAATTATGGCACTTGCCACCGCACGGCGTTAAGTGCAAAGGCAGCTGCAACAAGACCTATGGAGACAGCTACAGATAGGGATACAGTTGCGACTATAAGTGCAACTGCCATAGCCTAATGAAGTTGTTTAGTTAAGGCTGCAACGAGTACCAACAACAGAATTGGGTCAAAAGAGCTGTAAATTATGGCTTAGTTGGAAATTAGGCAACGCATTTTCCACGCTAAACTGCGCTAACAAGCGACAACTGTCAAAGAGGCTGACTGTAATTCGAGATAGCAAGCAAAACCGCTTAGACGTGTGGCAAGGATACGGGATTATGGAGCGAGGAGACTTTTATTTTTAGCACAAATCTCGTAAAATGAGCAACAGGCCGCCCACAGGCGAAAACAGAGAGTTCCTGCCGTCTTCGACAGAGTATTGATTTTATGTGCGTCGTGTGACAATTTGTCAGCTTTTGTTAAATTTACGTTGCCTACTTTAAGGCGCAGACGTAAATTGCGTATAGGAAGCGACGCACAATCGATGAGTGTGTGTTTGTGTGGGAGTGTAGGTCTGAGGATGTGTGTGTGTGGGTCTCTGTTTGTACATCAACAAATACCTGACTCAAGATTATTTGTCGTTGTGGCTTTTGTTGCTGTTTGGGGCAAATTTACGAGTATCGTTTGTTTCGCATGTGTGTGTAGATATTTTTACTTTGACTTTAGCATCGTCTTTGGCTTAAGCTTTGCCTTTAAATTGTTTTTCCACACATCAACTTTATTATGCCTTAATAATTGATGCGCTGATATATGTACGACAAAGGCAATGTCACAGCGCCCACAGGTTGACAGAACGCTTTCAGTCGACAGCAATTGAATTGTGTAAATTTGCTGATGGATTTAAGTAATGCAGCTAAAGTTTTTCTGGCTTTGTCTACCTGCTGTTACTAGCTAACGGCTACCAGCTGCCTGCTGGTCTTGCCAGCTATTTGCCAGAGCGATTACAGCTGAAAATTGTTGCTTAATTGCTAAGACTGAGTGAGGAGTGTTTGGACCGGGCTAATTTACCCAGCCAAACAGCCAGTCAGCCCACATACTTACCTGGCGCCAAAGTTTGCCGCTTTTGTCGGTGGAAAAGTTTTGGGACTGCTTCTGTAAAGTGGGCAGCGCTAAATGCCCCAAATTCTTTAAGTTTTACAAGGAAAACATTTGTGCGCAGTTTTCATTTTTCCTTCCCTTTTTTATATTCGACTTTATTTTTATATATTTTTTTTCGGACTTGCGTGCGTGCACGAAATGAGGGCTCCATGCTGGCCAAAGTGTAGCAAGCTTTTTGTGTGTGTTTTACACCCTTTTTTTCTTCGGGCCAGGAGTATTCTTATAGCCTTTGTTTCTATTTACGCAATGGCCACAAGTTTGGCCTGGCATTTGCTTTTCCGACTGCCCGCAAAAGGAGTGAAAGGAGTAAAAGGGGTAAATGGGAATGGGAAGTTCTCGCTAATATTCGCCATTAAACTTTTGCTTGTTTTTCTTTAATTAACAACGCAAACATCTGATATGCTACTCTTTGTTGTATTTGTTGTGTTTTTTGTGGATTTTACTTTCCTTTTTTGTTGCTTACTTTAGCCGTCCATTGCATACCTTTATTAAGTTTCATTTTTCCTTCGCTTTTGTGGATCCCCAGCAACTTTGGTGCTTTAAATTTGTACTTGCCGTTCGTTTTATGTCCGGCAAAGCAAAAGGAAAAGGGTCAACGCCTTAGACCCTCTACTTGGGGCACGAAAGTCTATGATTTAACCACACACCGCGCCCACAGAACCCGCCTTAAAACAATTGCGCTTTGTCTTTGATTTAATTGCATTAATTGTTGAAATGCCTGTGGTTTCCTGATAGACTTGCTGCTCGTCTTTCAAACAAAATGCAAACTGCAAATAGCTACTTAAATATTTATACCTAATTTACAATTTATTGAAGTTAATACGTTCCCGGAGGGTAAAGGGAAACTTAGCAGTCCAAATAGCATAAAGAGCTTTAAATTAATTAAAGCACACTAGTAGATAAGAATATTTATAATATTTATATAATAAATATGTTATCTGAAATGTATTTTTATTTACTATTCGATATATTTAAGCATAAACATACTATTTGTGTAAGAACAACTCAATATGAAATATTTATTTACTACTTGATGCACTGAATGCATGTGAAATTTAAGAAATTTTCTAAAAATTTCGACCAAAGAAGTTATTTCAAGACATAAATATATTACAAATTTATATAAAATAATTAGAATATTTTATGAAATTAATTTGTTATGCATGTATAGGCAAAAAACTAAAAAAAAAGTAAGGTTTATTCCTAACAATGGGAGTGGAATTGTTACATAACAGGTGAGTGTACAAAATAATAAAAACAGAGAAATATTCATGAATGCAGTTCATAATTTGAATAGAAATTCGTGCTGCACAATAGTTTGAACAAGTTAAAGTCCCAGAGCAGTTGTAATTAAATTGCAAGTGAAACTGGCGAAATGGTGGCGATTTGGTTAGTGGGAATGTTGTGAAAATTGTATATTTCCACACGAGTGTTAACATAAAAATTAAAACTTTTGTTCACAACTTTTCATTTAGTGCGGCAAATGAACTAAGCGATGCAGCAGACGCTGCTTGCTGTCTTCCAACTGGCTGCAAACTTCTGCAACACACTGTAAACGGATAAGTATCGTATTAGTATGTGTGCGAGTCAGTGTGTGGGAGTCAGTGTAGGCGTGGCAGCAGCTGGCAGTGGATGCGAGCAAATTAAAGCGGATTACATAATGAGCGCTTGCATTTTTGATGCACTGTATGCACATACTGCAATATATATGTGTGTTATATTTATGTTTGATTTAGCCAAATGGCTTTTAATTATTCAAGCAGCTGTTGTACTTGTACTTGTACTTGTATGTGGTTTAACAATGAATGGAGTCAAGAGCCTTGGCAATCGTTCACTTAATCTGCTGAGGTATAAGCTTACTTTAAGTCCATAAAAACACCACTTGAAAACTAATTAAACACTAATAGCAAACAACAAAAAGCTGCGCAAAGGCAGCTCAAGTGGCGGAAATGCCAGACGGACAGAAGGACTGAAAGACAGACGGATAAACGGGCCAGTCAACTGGCCAACAGTAGCCTGCAATTAAACCAAATAAAAAAAAGAGTAGAAGAAGAAGAAAAAACACGAGAGCGGTAAAAGAAATAACAACAACAGCAATGAAATGGAAACGAAAAGAAAAGCTGAGCAAAAAGCAAAACTTTTTAATTTCGCACGAACCAAGAGAGTGAGAAAGAGAGACCAAGAGGTAGCGATAGAGAGAGAGGAGAGAATGGGAAGTGCAGGAAGCACAGGCTGCTGGGCGCGAATGAGTCTATAAGTTGTACTCGAGAAACTCGTCTTGCCAAGGAAAAAAAAAACAATGGCCAAAACAAAAGTAATGCGATACGAATCCAGCACGAATATCGGGTGCCAACGAAAGGATAACAAATGCGCAGGAAAATTGTGCGGCAAAGGCGTACGGGGAAAGTGGAAATGAAATGGCAAATCAATGGAAAGCAGCGACGCCAACAAAAGCAAATCGGCTTAAAGTGAAAATTATTCCACTAAGGCCCAAAAAGGGAATCTCTGTCGTGCATATGTACAAAAATGGGCTAAGCGCTCTGTTCGAAGCCAACTTCTGGCTATTCCGGCCATTGCGGCCATTCGCGGCTGTGTAAGCCCTAAGCTGTTGACTTATTTGCCCAGCTTCGATTTGCTTTTGCTTGGCTTTTGGGTTTGCCAGCCTATTGTATGCAGAGCTTAGCTGCTCAACGATTTCTTTTCATTCTCTAAACACTTTTTTGGGTAGCATTTAGTTTAGCCAGATTGCGTGAAATACGTGTGGCTTGACTTGATAAACACACACACAATCACACATACGCGGTAGTTAAGCTAACTGCTAAATGTTGGCTACAACTACCAAACGGGTAAAAGAAATAAAGAAACTTACCTTTGTGATGCCGCAAATGATGGCCAACAGCTGCCGCGCCCGTACAACAAGGCTGCTCATAATATAAATTCCAAGTGTTCTCATAATCCGCTCGAGCATAATCCACATAAATTATTTGCATGCCGAGCAGAAGCAGCAGCCAAGCGATAGCGCTAAGCAGACAAGGCTCCAACTTGGCCATCTTAGTCAAAATGGCTTAAACACTCACTCACTCACACACGGATATTCTGTTTTATAAATAATTATTAACAAACGTTTTGCTAACAACAAAAATGATGCGGTTTGAGCACGGCGTTTACCATTGAGCCAAGTTTATAAAAATACTGATCGAACTCTACTCGATTCTGTCTCACATTGTCGCCCGCGATTCACGCGTTTCTCTAGCGAGTTCCTGACGGAGAACTTTCTTTACTGACTCGGATTGTGTGGTGGGCACGGAACGAGCTGCAAATACGAACTGAGTGGCCAGGACACGAGGAAGTGTGTTAAATAAACACGCAGACAGAACGAAGCACGAGCCACGAGGCAGCAGGCACGAGCCAACACGAAGTGGTAGTCCTGGTGTTCGGCTCAAGTCTCCCAATGTTCGGCAGCGCCAGACACCTGTGAAGAGAGAGGCAAAGAGAAAGTTTAGACTGCGCCTGCGCGTGGAGAGTGCTTAAAATATCCCTGTAAATTTCCCAGTTTTGTTTATGTTTACGACGAATGGCAAGTGTATTGAACTCATTTACAGCATGCAACGTGCAACGTGCAACGTGCAGCGCTATGCATACCGAACAACAACAACAACAATAATAATAACACACAGAGATTTTCAAGGGTAACTGCAGACTCATTCAAACTGAAGTGCACACAAAGCCAGCCAGGACTTTCCCTCAGTCCTCCTTTTGCTTTAAGCCAAGCGCAGACCAGACGAGACGAGTTGAGACTGTTACCAAGGCTGGCAGCTAACAGACAGGACACTAGCTGGCCTAACCAGGCCCAAACACACACACAAAGAAACAGTCGCAGTCAGAGACTCAGAGACTCAGACTCAGACTCAGACACAGTCGCACTTAAAGCATTTTCATGCATTATTATTTATGCATATGCTTGTAATTGCAGCAGAAATATGTCTATATAAAGATATATATATATTTATGTGTACAAGTCTGTGTGTTTTGGCCAGACTCTTTTTTTCTATGCGGCTTCGCGTGTTGCACAATTTTCAATGCTGCAATTGTTGTTGGCTAAAAAAAGGAAGCATAAAAAAAAGAGTTCTCTTAAGGCCAGACATAAGTCACTCAGACAGTCGTGCAGACGGCATAGGCTTCTGGGCAGACAGTCAAGCACAAAGACAATTAAAACACTACACGCTGTCTGTGTGAGTGTGTAAGTGTGAGTGGCATGCACTGGCAGAAATATTAAAGAAGCTTTTTAGGTGCAGTACAGCAGATTTAAGTGGAAATATTTACATATGTATAATCCGACTACTTCTAAATTGTTCCCTGTGTAGTGGTTTACCACAAAAATTAAAGACTTTAATGATGAATGTCAAACGGAAACATTTCTCTCTGTGTAATAACCTTCAGACAGCCGAGTAAGTTTGCAAATACTTTTGCTATTTATGGCGCGCTTGGACTTGACTCTGGAATCCTCCTGATCAGAGCAAGAGGCCAGCGGCCGGAAAAGCCGAGAAAAGCTGAAACAAACTGTCTGCTCGGCTGACCGCAAGTTCACAAAGTTTTGGCGTTTCTGCATTTTGGACCAAGTTTACTGCATGCTTATTGGTATTGGTACATGTGTGTACATGAGTGTGTGCTAGTATTTGTGTTGTTTGCAAGCCAAGACAATTTGCGGCTACTTTGTGCGACAACTAAAAGCATATGGCTTTAATATATGTTTGATCAAAGCAAAACGCGAGTGTCCACAAAGGAGCAAGGGAAGGGAAGAAAAGACGGGGAAGTAGACTCCCCATACCAACACTTTTCGTAAGTCCTGAGACCTGTACACGGCACAGCCCGCACCTGTCGTGTGCGCTGATGCGCACAAAAACAAGCTCAACAATTGCCTTATAAATGCCCTCAAAGTTTTGACTAAAACGAAAAGACTTTTGGCCAAAAAAACTTTGATTAATGTGCGCTTAAAGAGCCGGCAAATACGTGGCAAAGCACAGGCTGGAAGAGAGGGAAAGATGGCAATACAAGGACAAAACTTTTCATAACTTTAACACAGGCGAGGCAGAAGCAAAACAGGAGCTGGCCCGGTCCCGGACCCGGACCGCGTGCAGTTAGCCGGCGGCTTCTTGGCCAGAGCGCAACAAAAACTTATGCAATCAAGGAGGCACAACGGAGGCGGCAACACACACAGACCAGGACGAGCAGCAATGCCAGGGCCAAAAGCAGGAAAAGGAGCTACAGCAGGAACAGGACTAAAGCTGGCATTGCTGTTTCAAGGCGCCGCACAACAATGTCAGCGACTGCAGCGACAACAGAGGAAAACCGTAGGAATCACAGCGCAAGAGCGTTAAAAAATGAATTGTAAAACAAACGAGCAACATTTGCCAGAGGTACGCCCCCAAACACACACATACACACACACCGACTATCAACACACAGCCACAAAGTAGCCAGCGACCCGCAGCGACCCAAAGGGCGTTCTCAAAAGTTGCTGCAGGGTCTCCTGCTCCCTGTTTATCCCGGGCCACGTCAAAGTCAGCGGATCCGTTGAAGTTCACCCGCATCCTTATAGCCAGTTGCCCTAACACTCCTTTCCCCAACTTCCCCCCTTCGGTTAATAGAAAATGTAATTCGATGCATTTAATGTTGGCAAGGGCAAAAAAACACGCTGCAGGTTGTCCTGCAGGACGAACCGAACCAAACCAAACCGGAGCGAAGCGAGTCAAGCCGTTTCTAACCACGTTAGCGGGTGCTGTTTTTGCCTCCATGTTTTTTATGAGTTTGCATTCGACTGCCCTGTCGGTTGTTCTGCGTCCTCCGTCCTTTCACTTCTGTCGCTGTTGTTGTGTTTGCATTCTTTACCTAATCCTTGCAAACAAGCTAAAAACGTTGTAAAACAAACAACAAATAGCTCCAAATGAGTGGCAACTGGCGTCTAAAGCCAAAAAACAATCGGCTAAAGAGACTCGGGGATGCCCTACACAAAAATCAAAGGGTTTCACGGGAGCAACAAAGTTAGTTGCATACTTTTATGTGTTTTCTGACATTTATACCGAAATAAAATCGTTAAAAGAACATACAATTACTCAGCATTTTAATTTATAATTATACCTTTAATACTAGATTTAAGCATAGGTTTTACAACACTTTCATACTCGTGTATTTAATTATATTTGACATTATCATAACATTAATAGTTCTTAGGATTTATTTAGCACCACAAAAACGGAAAGTTTAAGAAATAGTGGATACATTAAATGCGTGACTTTCTTCTTAATTGTGGACAATTTAAAATCCCATTCAATTTTCTTAATGTCACAGAATATATGCAAATTTTGCTAAACCTTGAAATTTGTGAGTTCACACGGGGCAGACGCGATGGGAAAAGTGGAAATAAATTTGACTGACATCGAGTGCCATGAGAAATACAAACAATCGGCTGCCAGGACCTGTCTGTTTCTACCCCTTCCCCTGCTCCTATTACTCCGCTGCACCAACACACACCCCCAACCCCTCACATATTTGCCTGGCAATGGTAACCTCAGTAACCTGCGCCGCGTGCCACAGCAATGACAACCGACGGCGGCAGCGCTAATAGAAATTAAACGAAAGTGCTGCCAGCTGGATGGGTCGATAGGTGGTTGGGTTGATGGGTGCAGTAGAGGGGTGGTGTAGTGCAGGGATGGTTTCAAGCCACCCTTCTGCAGCGCACCGTGTGAAGGTCGAGCTAAAGCCCAAGTGCAGCAGCCCTAAAGACTAGAATTCGCAATCGGAATCGCATTCGCCTTCCCATTCGCTTTCATTTCATTTCGTTGGCTTTCATTTCGTTTCGTTTCGTTTTTTGACTATTTACATTTGCTTTTATTAATCATAAAAAAATGCTGAAATTGCCGAAATTGCCGAGCTGGTCGCAGTTACGGCGCACAGGTTTGTGCACGAAAGCGCAATTTGATTTTAATGGCGGCAAAATGTTGAATGTTTCGTCGCACAGCCAAAGCAAACAAACAGACAGACAGACAGACGTAGGAGAGACAGATAGACAGACAGACACACAGAGAGACAGATGAATGAAGTAGAAAAGCAAATACACAAACAAACTGGTTGCTGTTTTTTGTCCTTTCCATGCAATCAAACGCCATTTGTTGCCGTTTGTCTGTATTGGTGTTTGTTAATCTACCAGCTGCATGTAGATGAGTGTGCGTGTGACTGTGTGTATCGGTGTATCGGTGTTTGTGTATGCCAAGTGCATCGCTCACGCACACAATACACTGTTAAAAACAGCTTGAAATTAACTTATAACTTTCAAATCTTGTGAATCAAAAGTGATTGACAAATAATAAAAATATATTTACTGAGTACTTTGTAGAGGCTAACCAGCTAAGAATTTAAAAGTGTTAAAACTGTAACAGTTTGGCTTTATTTTCAGTGTAGGCTATTTCATTTTGCATGTTCCTGTGTCCTGTCTATTGCCTTAGCCTTAGCTGCTGTTGCTGCTTGCAAAACGTGCGTACATTTATTTGTTTGTTTGCGACAGAGTGTGTGTGTGTGTGTGTGTGTGCGAACTGGTGTATGTATCGGTGTGTGTGTGTGGATTGCATGTGCGTGCTTGCACAGCCGCTCATCACTGTCATTAACGTGATTGTTGTTGCCATTGTCGCGAGTCCTTTTTCCTGGCCAAGAGAGAGTCATGGCCAGTGTCAATGGCATTGACCAACCACCAATGCCCCGCACTACATATTTTAAATATTTAAATGTCATTGCTGCACACACCCACATACACACATACAGATACAAACACACGCACGCCCTTTAATTAATGTGACAGTCCCTAAAAGAATGTTTCCAAAACTATCAATTATTTATTTGCTGTCATTTAATCAGACGTCTTCCCCAGAAACACGCACAAATGTCATTTTCAGCAGCACAACAAACCAGTTAATACATATACATCTGCATACATACATAAACATATAAATAAATCTATATATAGCTAGAATATATAAGAAAATAAATGTATATGTACTGCAAAGCAGCCGTAAGGTAAATGTATTTCTTGTAGAATTTATTGCCGCTGTGCGATCATTGATAAGCGCAAATAACAACATGGCAGAAGGACGAGCAGGACAAACAGGACATGCAGGACATGCCCAGTGCAAGCCAATGCTGCGCTGCTTACAGTGTGTGTGTGTGGTGTGCGTGTGCGTGTGTTTGTATGTAAATCGACGTTAACAGACGTTTCACTGTACACAATCGCCAAACGATTGCGTGCCCAGAGGAGCAACTGCTATTTGTTTGCTGATGTTTGCAGAAAGTCAACGACAAGTCGCCACACACTGCCAGCACTCCACGCCCCCTTGACGCCTCTCTGCACACCCCTGGAGAACGGCTGCTCGGGCGTGTGCCCCTGATAAGGGTCGCTCGAGCGGCAAAGGCAAAGGCAAAGGCGATGCAATGTGTGCACGGGATTTACTCTAGTTTATTTGTTAATGGTTTATTTATTAATTCCTGCGGATTATCACGTCAGACAAGGCATCACAACAGCGAGATACAGCACGGCGGCGGCCAAAAGGACCAACACAGGCGACCGGAAGTGAACAGCAGCCGCAACAGGAAACGCATATGCTTCAGGCACTTTGTACATTTGCAGTGCTGTGTGTGTGCTGTGTGTGCTCTGCTGCGATAACGCTTATCGTGTTCTTGGAAATTGCTGCTAATGGCCAAATGTTAAATGCAACATGGCCTAATCTTAAGGCTTTCTCGCCCCGCTTGCTCAGCTTTCTCTGAAGCAGCCACTTTGGCTAAGTTTTGGGGTAAATTGAAAATTTGTGTTCGCATTTGAAATCATGCATAAATAATGCTAAAACACTAAATAGTTTGCCAAATACATATGTGCACATGCACTGAGAGAAAACGGACTTATGCAAAGTGCCTCGAACATGCGTAGACAATTTCCTAAATCCTTTGCAGAACATGCCACGTGAAACGTGCTCAAAAGCGTCCCGGAAATTTGAAATTTTGTGCAAGTTTAAGACTTTTGCCTTTAAAATAGACAGGCAGATAGAGAGACAGGCAGAGAGGATTGGAAAGGAGAGGGGAACGGGCATAGAAAGAGGGGGTGTGTGAGAGAAAGAAAGTTGTCTCGAGTGCGTTTGACAGCACGCATGTCCTTGCGAGTGTTCAGGCGTGTGTGAACTTCCGCACATGCACACACACACTAACGCACACACACACCCCACAACAATCGCAGTTACAGACAAAAATCAACCAAATATAAGCAATTAGTGAATAAATTTCAACTAGAACTGTTAAGAGCAGGGCTGGGCTGAGTTTTGCCAACTCTGACATTCATAGACATCAACCCGACACTTTTACTGCCTCCACCTCTAGCCTCCCACCTACTAGCACCCACCTACTGCCACCGCCTATAATGAAAACCTTTTAAAGTATTCAATAACACTGAAATTCTAACCCGGTTCAGCCTTCTTCTGATGCCAAAACTGATGGACATGCCTGCAAATTGAATTTCTCACGCTTTACTAGCTGCCCTCAAAAAAAATAGAAATAAATAGGAATAAAAAAATTGAAATAGCTCAATGTCGTTGGCAACTGATGGAAATATTTGTAATTTTCACTCCAATTTAATCAGAAATATCCTGGAACTTCATTAGGCATTCCACAATAGTCAAATATTGTACTATTCGAGTACTTGAATGTCACATTACTCAGTTTTCTAGGTAATCGCATCAAATTTCGCATTTAACTCGCGAGTTGATTCAACATCAAATGAATCCAATGAATAAATGAATCAAATTTCATTCGGTTGTCTTGAAGGCAAGTTAATTTTCTATTTTAAAAGCATTTCTATGGAGTTTTCTAATTGAGTAAGTTGGGAACTTGAGAGAAGTTTTTTTTAGAATTGTAGAGTTACTACAAGTTCAGAATAAAGTGGGTTCAATTTAGTAAAATTATATATTTGACTGATTTAATTTTGTTTATTGAAGACAGTTTATTAACAATAAACATTTCTAACATTTAGAAAGTATGTTAACCATTTTAAATGTAATCAAATGGTAATAAATAAATATCTTTTTTAAGTTCAACTAACCAAATTCGCATAATCAATTTTAAATTACACATGTGCTTAATTTAAATACGATTCATGAGTAATATGATTAAATTAATAATCGCATTGAACTTTAATTAATAACTATTACTGATGTTATTAACAAGATCAAAGAAAAGTCTCCAAAGAGCTCAGGTTAATGCAGACACCGCCAGACAAAGCCATTTAACATATTGAGTTGTGTCACCTTTTCCCACACACAACACACACCCAGCACACCCAGTAAGCCCCAAATACACCCAAGTATTGCCAAATTGAATGTCAACTTTTAAATATACTTGTATTTGTAGCTATATATAGATATATATTTTCATATAGAGCATGATTCTGACATTGAAATTTACATATGCCATCAATGCGTACATTTTTGCACTGAGTTTTGTTTTTGTTTGTTTACATGCCCCTTGCATGGTTGTGCAAAAAATGCTGGATTGGAGTATTGGGAGTAGAGGGTGGGCGTGGCACGTGTGTGTGTTTGGTTGCCGCCTTTGAAGTGTGTCAGCATGGCGCTTAGCTGCTGATAATCCTTTTTAAATAAATTTGTTGGCACAAATCGTTATGCCGCCCGGGGGCAGTGGCACGCACCTTTTTGCAACCAAACTCCCCCGTTGAATGCCACATGTAGTGCAAGGGAGAAAGCGAGAGATAGCGGAATAAAGAGAGCGAAAGAGACAGAGAGGGAGAGAGTTGCGTTTGAATTGCCGCCCGTGGCTCGTTGCGTTTTTCTCTGTTTGCTAAGCATGTTAATACACAGGAAATTAAACACTTATGCGGAAGTCATTGAAAAGCCCAGTAACTCGCTCTCCCTCTCTCTTCCACACACACACATGCATACCCTCAAACAATTTCAAAGTGTCTGTGCCTTCAATTATGCACTGAGAGAGATACAACAACAGAACAACTTAAAAGACCTAAAGGTGTGGGAGTTTCTGGATATGCGACTAAATGACATCCTGTATGCGAATTAACAAATCCTTCAACAACAATCAGCTAAGCTAAAGGGTGTAAAGGGTTGCACGAAACTTTGCTTAACTCAGTGGAGAAAAATATTTAAATTGAAAGAATAATTGAAATGTAAAAGGGATTCAAATGAAGTTTTAAATTAAAAAGTATATAAAATTATATTCTAAAAAAGTTCTTCATTTCCAACGTAGCACATGCAAGCCACCTGAGCATCTACTTAATTTTACAGGGTATTCACATCACTAACAAGCATACAATGGCCCCACAGCCATGTTAGTCAGTTGATTATTATGTGAATGTGA
Source organism: Drosophila acutilabella (assembly GCA_035046005.1). Taxonomy (NCBI): domain Eukaryota; kingdom Metazoa; phylum Arthropoda; class Insecta; order Diptera; family Drosophilidae; genus Drosophila; species Drosophila acutilabella. The sequence goes on along the minus strand of JAWNOK010000024.1, from coordinate 2,698,944 downwards.
ATTTGTTGAGCATCATGATGATAATGTGGAAGTTCTTGCGACCCAACGACACACACACAACGCTACACACACTCCCCAACACACTACCTCCACACATACACGTTTTAATTGTATATTTGTGTGTGTGGCTAGCATTAGCACAGTTAAATGAGTGCAGCAGCCAGAATGTTAGTCCGTCAGTCTGTCTGTCTCCCAGTCTGTCTGACAGTCTGACAGTCGTTCTGTCGTTCAGCCAGCCAGACGTAATCCCAAATAAAAACGCACTAACCGAAACAAAAACCCACAGTCCGTGGAGAAATTCATTTAGTTTGCACTAACACGCTGTCAACAAAGGAACAGGGGTGGAGTAAAAGGGGAGCAGGGGGAACACATTCATATACACTTGTACACAGAAGATGGGTGTACAACAAGGGGGCGGCTCTTGCGGAGGTGGGCGTGCCGCACAGCGAACTTAAGCGATTTTGCATTTCATTACGTTTTTGCTTGACGCAGACGGTTTACCCACGAGCATAAGTACGCGTGTGTATGTGTATGAGTGTGTTTGTGTGTAGTTGTGTGAGTTCTGGTGGCAGTTGGCAGACCGACAAAGGGTCGAAAGAGACGAAAACTTCGGGGAACTCCCGTTGCTTTCAGCTTGAAGATAAACAAAATACATAATCCAAAGGCGCACAATAATGGCAAGAAAGGGGTTAAAGCTTTTGTCAGCTAGATGGAGTCTGTGTCTCTTCTGCTTCTCTTTGTACTTGTTGTTGTTGTTGCTGTTGTTGTCGGGCGCGCCTTTGCGTAAACGGCTTGAGGTACTTAAATGCTTTGAAAGCGCATTGTAGCGCAAAATGAGGCACAATCGGCACGGATTGACCCCACGGATAGCGTGTTCTCTTATAAGATAATTGCTTAAAGTAACCCACAAACAACAACCCGAACAACAACAACTTAAACATTTTTTGGGGCGTTTGATGATTGACACGCTGCCAAACAAAGTTAATGAAAAGCATAAATATTTAAATCCCCATAAAAGTGCCGGCTAATAAAGGTACTCCAATTATTTCTGGAGGGAAAAATCAAAACTTCCCAACAACTCTGATTCAACCAAAAGCTGTCCAGCCGTTCTTTTGATTGACAGTTTGTTCTAGGGTTTGCCATGATACCTCATCCTTTTCTATATTTAATCAGCCCAAAATAGTCTGCGTTGATTAATAATATCATTATAAATATTTTTACAAGTTCGGGTCTAATTTAAGTATTACATTTAGCTGTGAGTTGACAGCTGGTTATTATTAGAATTAAAAGTAAAAAACATTTTATACTTAAAGCTTATTTTATTCAGCTCATATGTAATGTAAAGCCTACTTTACAGCTAAAAATAAATCTATATATAATTCCATACTTCAGTTATTTTGTTTCAAATTGTGTTTGAAATTATTTCCAATCTCAATTTAATTAAAGTATCCCGAATAGTTTGCCAAATGAGTTAAAATTATAATCGCATTTATGTTGCCAGAGTCGAATTATTAACTAGAATTATTGTAAGTAGATCTGACTAGTTTCATTGAAATAATGCCAAAATGTCGAAACTCCCATTTCAAAATTATGTATCTCTGGAACTAGGCTCTTCAATTGTGCACGCTCATTAAGCTCTAACTGGCAATATTACGGCGATTTACATTAGCTGCGCTTTAAAATCAGAGTAGAAGGACCCAACTAGAGGGACACGGACAGAGAACGAACGAGAGGGAAAGGGAGAGGAGGGAAAATGGGAGACATCGACATCGATTAAATTGCACAACAGAATGAAGCAATAAACTTTTAGAGGGCCAAGCGCCAGGCAATAGTCGAACACACACACAGACGTACACTCGGGAAAATGCCAGTCAAGTTGTGCATGTGTGTACATGTGCGTGTATGTGTGTGTGCGTAAAAGCGGGTTAAACGTGTGCGCTTCAAATGACCAAGCGACGTTTAGCAGCCGATAAAGTCATTCAATGTGGCAGCAACAGCCACAGAGCAGCACGTGAATGCCGTCAGAGTTGACTTTCCAGCTACAGTGAATGTGAATGTGTATGTGTGTGTCTGTATGTGTGTCTGCTCATTTTACGCATTTGTGATAAAGTAATCAGTTGATGTTATTTGACAAAGCCGAAGATAAATCGATAGATTGGCTGCCATCGTTATTGTTGTTGTTGTTGCCTCATGGCCCTGTCTTGTCACTGACCAGCCACAAAATATTTGTGAGGAAAACAGGAAAACAGGAAACTTGGAAACTACAACTGCAAAATATTTATTAAACTCAAACATTAAGCATATGCCTTGTGTGCCTTAATTTATATTGCAATTGCAATTCAATTTAGTTACGAATTTGATATAAAACGCATACTTTATTTACCTGACTACAAATACAAATCGAATCGAATCGGATAGAATGAATGAAAATAAATCAAAAACACACACAGAGAGCATACCAAACATAACAAAACAAATAAACAATGCAGGAGGCAGACTGAACTGCACAGGGAAACCGTCTAGACTCTAGGCAGTCGAGTACATGGCCAATAAAGCAAATGCGAAAATAGCCGTACATAAAAATTAACAACGGCGACGACACGGCAGCTAAAGAGTGCGAAAAATAAAAGCATAAGCCAAAACTGGCAGACGTTGACAGACAAAACTAAAACAGAAGTGGAAACAGAAACAAAAACAAAACATAAACACAAATAGAAACAACTGAGGGAAAAAAAGAAATATAAAAGGCGACTAGTCTGTCTGAGCTGAATGAACTGACTTGTGTATGAATGAAAATCGGAAAATTCGAAGCAAATAATACTCGAAAAAAAGGCGAAACAAATGGGAAAAACAAACGAAACATACACAGAGCAAATGTAGCCGCAAAATGGAAGCTAAACAAAGTCCAAACTCAGGGAAATGGAAATGGACTTGGTCTGTTTTAGGTTATTTGGACCGTTTGACCGCAGCAGAAGTGCATGTCGTCCTCTGTGTGTGTGTGTGTGTGTGCAGTGAAATAAAAACGCAACAAAGCGCAATCATCATTATCGTTAAAAGAGGCGCTTACAAAACTAGACAAATTGCCACTTTAGAGGCAAGAGGCAAAAGCCAAGTTGACGGCCTTGTGGCCAACATCGCGTATGAGCAACGGGCAAGGCGTCTATAATGACCTTTGGTCACACACATACACACACACGCACACACACTCAAGCTTAAAACCAAAATGGCGCACATTAGAGACGCACAGAAGTATGCTAGAAAAGTGTGCAACAAAAGCAACAAGCTCATAATCAACTGTGTATATATGGCGAGCCCTGCTAGTCCCGTTAGTCCTGATAGTCCTCAGATGCCACAAAAGGCGAGCAGAAAGAAATATAATAAAATAACAGAGATTTCAGCATGGAGAAAGTCAGCAAGTTCAGACTTGCACAGTTGGGACAGTCGGTACGGGTCATAAAAAGCATAGGCCAGCACTTTTAGGCTTAATTATAGACACGCACAATACACACACACACACATACACTCGAGGGCAGCCCAAATGAGCGATTATGTGTCGAGCTTTGCCAGCGAATTCTGCTCTTTTTTTGTGTTGTGCTGTGTTTTTTTTTCATTTGTCGGGTTGCTGGTCAATTTGCTGGCATCTAAACACTTTGCGAAAAGCATTCATTAATAGCCTTTACATCGTTGTTCTTGTTGTTGTTTTGGTCAGCTGCTCATGCAATGGCGACAGCAATTATAGTTACAATTAAAAAACCATTAAGCGTAATTTTGTTTCTTTTTTTCTGCCTTTTTATTTGGTGTTCATGGACACAAAAAACACACAGGACACGGCTTTTCCGGCAAACGCAATGAAAACATTAACTTGACCAGTCGATAAGAACAGGTAAGAGTTGAATCTAAGTAGTTTAACGAGTCCATATCTAAGCTTTACTTAATTGCCAAATCAACTTTAATAAACATAAGCTTTAATTTAGTTTATATTGAATGAATTTCTATGTAGCCCAAATCATGCTTTATGCAACAAATTAACTAGTTATTGTTACTCTTGATTCACTTAAATCAAATATGCAATAATCACAAATAAATTGCTTCATTCACTTTATGATCAGCAAATAGCTGGCTCCACCAACAAATAATTGAATGCCAAGTTATTATTTTAAGTGGAGCTATGAAGCAATTTAGTTAGGTTCTTTGTTTGCCTTAACGAGGGTCGATTGACAAGTGTGCATATGGCACAAGAAGCTGGAGCTGATTAAATCAATTAAAATTAAAGAAAATTATAAGTTTAATTGTATTAAATTTATTTCATTAAAGAAAATAATGAACTGTTGATTATTTAATCACTTGTTTGTCACAAAATAAATATTGTTATAATAAAACCATTTTAAATAATTTACACTTTGCAAACAGAAACTCAACCTTTAAAAAAATCCCACCTTATGAAAAAGTCTTTAAAGTAAACCAAAAACAATAGCATGAAAATAAGCTTTTCAAATACTTCCAGCAACTCTTCAAACTACGCTCTTTTGGCTATCTAAATGTTGCCATAGCTGACCATTTTTATGTGAGGTCAGCTAACTGATTATGTATGCAAATAACTTTGTCCTATTATCGCACAATTACAGACACAACAATTTGGTAACATTCGAGTTAACTGTTTTTACTTGAATTTGGCTTGCATTGTTTTGTTTTGTTTGTGTTACAATTTTCTTTTTTTTTTTTGGCTAGAATTGACATGCGATGTCCAAAATTGGTAGTACAAAGCCGTTGATTGCCAGCTGTCGCACATGGAAAATGCGGCACAATGCCAAAAACTGGCGCACCTGAGCTATGGCCAGAATTGAATCCTTAGCCCAAGTGCTCACATGGCCAGAAGGTCCTGCTGGTTGGCCAGAGTGTCAAAGGAGATTAAATGCTTTGAGAAGCATGCCACACGATACAGGCACTACAATGTCTTCTTTTTCTTTTTATTTTGGAGGTTTTCTTGTTTCTCTGTTGCACTTTTTTACGCGATTTTGCAGGCGTTCAATGTCTTCTTTTTTTTGCGCCGCATATTTTCTTTTCATAATGACCAAAAACAGACGACGCAGTTTCTACAGAGCCAGAAATGCTTTTGAAGTTCTTTGTCGCTGTTTTGCCGCCGCAATAGAGCTGCGGGCTCGCGAGGGCTGAGAGTGAAGGGGGGCCAAGGGCGATGCCTCGTTTTTTGTCTGCGTTGCATTTTGACCGTTTCTGGCTATTGTTGGCTGGCTGTGTTTGTGCCCCGCTTGGGCCACGTTTCGCGGTAACCAGCTGCAGTAGCTGCAGATTCTGCACTTTTATTGTGCAACTTTGTTTAGCCAGTTTTTTTTGTGTGTTGGCATTTTAGCATGGCTTTTCCTTTGTTTTGGCCCGCTCTTGCACACTGCTAAGTGGCCATAACAATTTGGGTTTATGCACATACAATTTATGTTTTATTTTGCATTTCTTTAGACTCTAGCATAGCAACGCATGGCAAAGTTTTAACAATCTCACGCTCTGAGCCCTGTTTATGCTGCTTTGGGCCCTGTTTCTCAGCTCAGCTAATTTTATGCTCTAATAGCAATTGGCATTTATGCGCAATTAGCATGAGAATGGCCAAGAATGATGGCTACAATAAATACACTAAGTAGAAAAGCCAAGAAAGAGATGGAAACTGTTTAAGTAGAGGAAAGACAGAGAAGGAGATGGACTAAGAACTGGACAACTGGAGGGCGCAAACATAATGCAAACGACTTGAGCTCATGAAATGGCCAACGAGACATAAAAACGAGCTTGACTAAAATGCAAACAGGTAAAACTCTTAGCACACACACACTCAGAACTCACAAATCGAAGCTGCGAGCTGCGAACTGCGAACTGACGCTGCAAGTTGCGAGTTACAAGTTGCAAGTTGCCAGTTACCAGTTGGTGCATGTATAAAAGAAATACAAAAAAAAAATACAACTAGGGACACTTGATGTGGCCCAAACGAATTTCAGGTTGTAGCACATTAAAAGCACCCAAACACACACGCACACACACACACAACATTCGATGCTGTATTTGTCTGTATTCATTGTGTATATTCACCTTATAAATTTGCGGCACTGCAATGCAATTCACAATTCACAATTGCAAATGTTTGTTGTTTATACTTTTGGCACTTGGCTCACACCGACACACACATACACATGCACAAAACACACGTACACATAGACAATTAGTTTGAGCTTATTATTCATGTACTTGAACTACAATATGCATAGCTAGAGAGATATTTGTATATCAATTATTCATATATTGATATTTATTTATTCATTTCGTTACGAGTTAATTTCTGGTTCTGCGAGTTGCGAGTTGCGACTTGCGAAAATTGAATGCGCGCCACATGCAACTTGGTACCGTTCAAAACGCGTTTGTAGCACAAACTGAAACTGTTTCTTGTTTCTGTTTCGGTTTCTGTTTCTGTTTCGGTTTCTGTTTCGGTATCGGTAAATGTCGCCAATTCTCTGGGTTTTTTTCTCGTCTCCAGCTTCGTGGAGCATTCGTTCTCAGTGCACTCGTGAGCAGTCGCTTCGTGGGTGCCAAACAAAGAGAGAGAGCAAAACCAGTTTTATTTTATTTTTTTTTTGCTCTACAGTCTCCTTTCTTACTCGCAGTTGGCAACGCTGCTTTGTCTTTTGGCCATGTTAATGGGTATTCTTACCGGCATTTTGCTTAACATTTGTTTACGTTGCAACGCGCAGGCGTTAACGCAAAAGCAGCTGTTAACTCGCTGCTCTGTTAAAGCCACAATAGCAGCAGATTGAGATGCATTCACTGACAACTGACAACTGCAGAATTTTCACTGATTAGACCTTGACTCGCCAGTGGCACTTTTTGTTTCTCCCAGTCGTTCTTATGACTGATACTTATTCCATTCTTATGGTACAAAACTGGGACCTCATGCTCGTCTGCCTCTCAATTAGCACACTCTCAGTTACCCCAAACCAAATGCACATAAATCTACCGCAGAGCACATAAATCCTTAGCCAAGAACTATGCACTGTCAGTTGTCTAAGGCAACGTTGGTTTGGAAATGAAAACTAGAAAACAGCAAAACTGAAAAACAAAAGCCAAATGCACTAGCTGTAAACAAGCTAGAACCAAAAACACACACTGGTCTTGAAGAAGTGGCTTAGAAGACACTCGTCTTCTTTTCGTTGAATTAATTATTTGATATGCAAAGAAATGTTTTATCTCAATACCAACATAATTATACTACACTAATAAATTGTAGAACTCATTGTAAATTTGTAAACATGCATGAATTTGAATAAAATAGATTTAATTAAAGTTTTATGTAATTATGCAATTTTATAATATGTAAGGCTTACCAATATATTGTGCTTTTGAATACATGTAATTTTCTATTTTTTCCTATATTTTGCAATTGTTTTATACTTTGACAATTTTTTAACACTTTAAAATTTCCAATCTTAGTCAATCACAGATTTCTTTTTCTTGCTTTGTCGCGTTTTGTTTTGATTCTTCTATCGCTTCCAGTTCTTTGTAGTTCATTTGAGCGACTCATTATCGATAAGTTTTTAATTGAACTACGGTACTAAATAATCGACTTTGATCAGCTGTTTGGCAGTATCGTTCGAGTTGTGTTTACTAAAATTAATTGGATTCCTGATACAACTAATTTAACACGCAAAGTGGAGATTTCTATAATCTCAAGTCGGGATCGGACTTCTTACAGGGTATCTTACGGTCGGAAGAGCTCGACTAGACTTTGATTCTTGTTAAAGATGTAAATATAATCGTTTTTATTTTCCATTTTTTTATCCTTGCAGTTTTATTAAAATGTTTCAAGTTACGAATTTTTGTCAAAACTTAACTGGTTTTTTAAAAAGAATGCAATTGAATTAAAATTTAAGCAGTGAATTGAGTCTGCTAATTTGTATATTAAACATTTGTTTTCGAATATTTTTCATACCACTCCTTAACAGATGTAATTATTTATTTGCAGAGTAATAAATATGTCGTTCAATCAATTATTGGGATGATTAAACAGTGCACATAAGGTTGTCAAACGTAAATGACTTCTGGATAAATCAAAGACAACCCGTTCTAATAATCAGCAAATCGAGGAAATCGAGATTCTGATAGAAAACGTGTTGCAAGTGAATGTGGCATGGTTGCATAAATATTGAATGGCAATGTCTGATTAATTTGCGGGCAAGTCAAGTGATTGGCCATAAAAAGGAAATCATTAGGCATTAAGACATGTGCATAATTTATGCGCAAATTAATAATGGCACGTAGGCAATCATTTGAATGCCATTTAATTAATTTTGCTACGAATCTCAAACACACACCAGAACACACACCCGCACACTCGGTCAAGTTTTGGACTAGTTCAATTACGTATTTCGTCCAAGAAATCAAACTATTTAGAATGCTGGCCAAGTTAATGACAGCACATAAGCCACTGAGTGGTAACCTCGTAGTACGAGCAGATACATCAATGAAATCAAATAAATATCGTTTGAGCCAGGTGAGATGGCTGTCTCAGCAGCTTGTTGGTTAAGTTGGTGGGCTGGTGAGTTGGCTTCTTGGTGAGTTTTAGTGGCACTGCTCCACCGAGCTACACGCATATAAATAACCAATGATGCGGCATTTATCTGGCTCTGACTCTGACTCTAACTTGGCCACCATTCTCGGCCCTCAATCGGTCTCATCTTACGAGCCAGAGCAGCAGCTAAACGGGCTATTGAAACTGAAGACGTTCATTGTTGGCCCGTTTGGCTTCCTGGCAGCGCAGCATCCTTGGGGCTAAAAGGGATAAACGTTTAGCATGGCCAGCACGATTTTTGTGTAAGCTACGTGTAGTTGTTGTTGTTATTCCTGTTGCTGTTGTTGGTGTTGTTGTTCGTCTTTCTGTTGGCCATGTCCGTGTGACTGTTTCGCGTCATTTGCTCTGATCCCAGTGGTAATTTTGTGGGCCGAACCGTACCGCCTTCAACAGAAACGCAACACCACTGAGCAAATGGGAAAATGACTAAAATGGGCATGGGAAAAATGTGAGAAATGGGGGAAATGAGGAAAGTGGGCAATGGGCAGTCGAATTTCATTTCATTTCATTTCGTTTCGTTTTATTTTTGACGAAAACGTTTCTGCCTTTGAGACTTTGTGACTTTCCTGAGTTCTGTGAGTCTTGTGACCTGCCCTCTTTGGTGTCTAAAGTTGTCAAAACAAAAACGACAGCAGCAAACAATAAGTGCCAGAAAAACAAAAAGAAACGATAGTGAAAGAAATGAACAGGTTGAAAGGATGAGCCCAAGTCGACAAGCTAACCAGCTATCCAACTATTAGGTTCTATGTATTCACCTGGCAGCAGACCAACTCAGTTGTCGGTCCAACCCACTTGAGGCACTGCGCACAATGGAGGACTAGAGCAGCTTTTGGCAGTGTGTAACCTTGTCAAAACAGAATATCGCTTACCAAGTCGTTTGGCAATTTTTCTCAATTTTCACATGGAAACTGAAAACTGAAAACTCAGAAACGGAGCATGGCAGAGCAGAGGAGAACGGAACATCGAAATGCATTTTCAAATGCTGCAAGTGGCGTCGTCTCTCGGCTCACAAAACTTGATGTTTGAGCATCCAATTTGAAGTGCACATGGGAAGCGGGAAGAGAGCAGAGACTGAGCACAAAATCTAGCTTGATTTCCGCCGCTATTCGCAGACCACACACACAAACAGACACACGCTTGCACTCTACACCAACAAGTTGACTTTGGTCTTTAAGATACCCGATAATTCAGAGTTATCCTGCGTCTGACATAGTTGTGCATTGATTTTAGCACGGAATTCCAAACTTAATGTTTCAGTTTATTATTTCTTAAAGTTCTAACAACCTAGTTCAAGCCACTTTGTTGTTTTGTGTGTAAATTTAAACACTTTATGGGTTGGCTTAGAGCTGATTTCCCTGTTAAATCCATTAACTCTTCGAATATAACCCAACTCAGTGGACTTCGGGTATTTCAAGAACAACAAATAAGCGGCAAGAATGCTAGTCTGGTGTTGCACGATTGCTCTTTGGTGATTTGGGAGCTGGCGGGGCAACAACTTTAGCTCCATCGCCATTCCCAGGGCTTTCGAGCTCTTCTACAGCTTCAAGTTGAACGTGCACAGAACAGAAACAAAGCACAAATTGTTGTATGTAATTGTGCGTTACTCATACACATCAACACGCTCCACACACACACAAACACCCACACGAATACACTCACCTGCTGCTGCGTGCGGCGAATTCCATTGCATACTTTCGGGCTCTCGTTGGCTGTGCAAATAAAAAGTGATATACGCGCGACACTGAATGAATATTAATCGCCTTTTTTTTGCCTTGGCATCTGGCATCTGGCCATGGCCAAAACCCGAAACCCACAATCCACCAGCCAGCTCCTGCTCTACCTTAATGCCATCAGCTTGGCGCCAGCTTTGGACCAGCTGGTTGGCTGATTTGCCAGCTTAAATGATTTCCGCCGCAGTTTCACAGACTTCTTCTCTCTCTGTCTCCCTTTTACTCTGCTGCGTGTGTTTGCTTAGGTGGGCATAGCAATAAGTATGTGTGATTTGTTGAGTTTGACAAAATTTATTAGTTTCAGGTCTGCCTATTGTTTATCGACGAGTTCTCGTCTCGTTTTCCCAGTAATTTCAAATAATTCTCAACGTTTTATTGAATTTCATTTCATTTCGTTTCATTTGTATTTGGTATTTTGTATAAATTGCTTTTAGTTCTTCTTCTCTGCCCAGACCATTTTTTACAACCTCTTAAATTCAACACTTTTTTTATGCGCTCTTAATTCCTGGCACAAAAGCAAAAGGTGTCGACCATAAAATGGACCGAGTGTCGCAGTTGTCGCGACCCTTTTGCAACACAAAAAATGTATAAAAAGAAACATTCATTCGAAACAAAACATGTATTACTTATTAGGGCTTGTCAAAAAGGGTTAACACGCCCCCTTTTCGGTGGCAAGTTGTTCGCACCTTTGTGCGGCTTCTGTGCTTCTGTGCTCAAAACAAATTTTCGGCAATTCAATTTGGTTTTATTCTTTTATTTCAACTGAGCTCTGCTTTTTTCCTTTCTTCTTTTTAATGAATTTTTGCATTGACTCCGGCATTAAATTTCACAGAGCAAGTGGAAAGGGGCTAGGAAGAAACACGGGGTGTCTTGTTAGCCGTTGACACCTTCATTTTTGGGGCAATGTCGTTGTTGAAGTGGACAAACTTTCGGATTGGCAGACCATTTCTGCATGTTTCCATTAAATTTATAGTTAATTTTCAATTCAGCCGAACAAGCTTACACGTTTCAATGAATGGATTTTGTTTTTCCCAGACCAGAGCACAGACACACACGCACGCACACTCAGGTAGCTACATTCTGTCAAAGGCAAACTTTGCAGACAACAAAAGCTGAGAGTAGACAACTCGACAGAGACAGGCAGCCGAAGGGGGCAAAACTGAGTACCCATTAAAGAAAAGCGGAACTACGCCACTGCACTGGCCCTGTATGTGTGTGCGTGTGCTTCTAAAAACGCAAATAAAAATTCACAACGAAACTAATCTGCAAGTGAACCCGATGAGCTCAACACACACACACACACACTCAGTCGCACACACAAGTATACAAAAGCAATTTGTTTGCGGCGCACACTATTGTTGCATTATTATTGTTTGCTGGCTGCGTCTGGCCGTGGATACAGCAACAACATCGAGTGGGGCACACAATGGGCCAGTCTCCCACCGAAGCTGCCACAACGACGACAGTTGCCGCAACACGCAGCACATGTTTGCCGCCTTGTCGAGCCGCATTTGCCACTTTATACTAACTCGTTTTTCCCGCTTTTTTTTACAGTCTTTCAGCGTATGTGTGTGTGTGTGTGAGTGTGTGTGGCCTGTCCTTGCGGTGTATTTAACCTGTCTGCTAGCTGGATTACGAACCACCGCCCACAGACCAACAGAGCAGACCTAGACAGACAGTCAAACAAACAACAAAGCATGTATCTATTCATATGCCACTTTGCTTTCGATGTGCATATGTGTGTGTGTGCCTGTGTGTGTGCCAGTGTGAGAGAGTGTTGGGTAATGCAATACGCATGCAATGAGGGGCATGCAAACTGCAAAACGCGTGCCTGCCACAGCCCGAAGCAAGCGAACGCACATGGCTCCATTTCTTCAGTAGACATTTTAACGCTTATTTTAGTTTAGGCTACGGTTTGCTTACACACACCACACACACACACACACACCACAGACATACACACCGGTATAGAGAACCGCAATGTTCACACTAATTTGCACACGCGTCATCAACGCGTCTTTCTTGTTCTCCTTTTGCTTGCTATGTATATTCCAGCTCAATTGCATTTCACACTTTGCAGTTGGCGCTGAAACACCCTGTGGTGTCAATATGACCACGCCTACTCCCTACCCTGTGTGGGGTCTCTCCCACTTAAGTGTTTGGCATTGATTACAACATTAGTAAGGCATTTAAATGAACTAACCTTGAATGCATTTTATTCTAACCATATTAATGTATAATTATTTTATACTATGATTAAAAATAATCACTAGATTCACTTGATTATTTGTAATAATTAATTGTCTAAATCTATTAATTGTTTGTTATTTATTTGGTTATATAAAAACTTCCGTTTTGCGGCGCATTCCCTGAAAGTCCACGTAGATGATGTGAATGAAATAAAACCAGGTGCCTATAAACATGAATATTTGATATTAATTGTACCAAAGCTATTAAAACTTAAGTTAACCTGCTGTAATGTAGACCAATATAAGGCCCAAAGAATTCTTTTTGAAATCATGCGTTATGTCTGACCACATCTTAAGACTATCGTAGACCAACATGTAGGCAAATAAAAATGCAGTCAGCAGCCAAGGCAGAAAAAACCACTGATTAGACTGCGTATGAAAGATAAATTTAAATAATTATCATATTTCTGGGTGCACCCAAACTTACATGACAAGAGCCGATGAATAGCAAACAACTGGCAAATATCTGCAGCAGACATATATGAATAAACATCGATTGTTCTGCAAAAAAATATCAGTTTACTTTAATCATAAAATCGACTAGACTTTATGGTAATGTTTACCCGATTTCAATGTCTCCCAGCAGACAATGGCAAGCACTGATATAAACACCGCAAGAACTGCAATCAACTTTCTTGAGTTCTCACTTTTAATTTTGCACAACATTTTAAAATCGGAGGGAGCTCTAACCTGAGGCTAGCAACTCACTCTAAGAACTAAACAATTTTATCAAAGTCCCCAACTTACACTCCGCTGCTGAAACATAAATAATTATTTGTTAAAGATTAGAAAAAACCATATTCGAATAAAAAATGCTCAAATGAGTTGAGTGAATTCGAATGCAAAGCAAATATTTATATATATGTAGAGCAACTTAACCCAACGCTTACCAAATTCAAATGAATTTTAACTCAATCGGGGGCTCTCATATGGGATATTGCCATTTCATAATCAATTTGCGTCATGAACAAGTAAGAAAGGCTACAGTCGATCGAGCCGACTGTAAAAGACCCCGTACTCCTTATAGTGTGAAACTTTTCGTACATTTGAGCAATTTTTAAGCAATGTGTCCTATGCGAGGTATAGGCGAGTGGTATGAACAGTGAGTCACCATAGCTCTGATAGTTTGAAAGTTGTAGTGAAATTAAAAAAGGTTTTTATACTCTCTGCAAGAGTATATTGGGTTTGTGAAAATGTATGTAACAGGCAGAAGGAGGCGTGGCAGACCCCATAAAGTATATATATTCTTGATCAGCATCACAAGCCGAGTCGATAAAGCCATGTCCGTCTGTCTGTCCGTCCGTGTGAACAAACAGATTTCAGAGATGGTAAGAGCTACAAGTTCGAGCTTGGTCTCAATCGACCACATATTTAGTCAGTCAATACAAGAATCTTTTTTTTTTCGATGCCACGCCCCATTCACCCACAATGATGGAAAAACTAGACACACCTCGGAAAAAATTGGTGTTTTAGGCGAATATCTCAATAACTATTGCATCTAGGATCACCAATTTTGGTATGGAGGTTCCTAGCGACATCCTAAATGCATTGACATTTAAAATTTTGGACTGCCACGCCCCCTTTTCCCACAATTAATAAATATAATTCTCCACTTTCGTTCCGTTTTTAGGCGTTTGTTAATATAGTACAGTATTGTAATTATAATTCGTGTGAAGACTAACTATATCAAACTATTCTGAAAGGCGCATTGAAATCGCACTATAATCAAGAAAACTAGAATCGTTACAATATTGATAACTGAATGCAATATCTTGTATGAGTGCAAGCGAGACAGAAACATACAAGCATATGTTCGAATGTTTTCGCTGCCTGCGTGGCGGCAGCGCTACCCGCAGTCGCTGGCCGCGCTGAATACACACATACATACATACATGTATATGCATCATATATTGTCTTTCGTATGTGTATTCGCATACTGACAAACAGATGTATGTGTGATTATGCTTAGATTGCTTTTGTTTCAGAGTGTTTAATGCAAGTACTACACATTTTAATATCTCTAGACCGATTTTAATAATTTAATCGGGAAAAAAGGCAGAGAGTATTTTACGGCCGGGCGTGCTCGACTGTACTTTCCTTACTTGTTACAATTTGCGGGGCCGGTAGGTAGCGTGGCAAAAATTAGAAGTAAACTTAACCCGTCTGACATATAGACGGACTTGCATTTCAAATTTGGTGGCTCTAGCTATTGTAGTTTAATGGATCCAGGTGTTTATACGGATAGACGGACGGATTGACTCGGCTCTTGATGCTGATCAAGAATATATATACTTTATTACAAACTTAATAGACCCCTCTACTCTTTGTTAGAGTACTGGGTTTAAAAATATGTATTGTCGTATTTGGATCAAGCTTATCGGAACATGTTATGCTTAAAATTAAGTGTGACTCATGGGAAGTAGTTTGCTTTGTTATACCCGTTACTCGTAGAGTATGCTTTTAGTATGAATTTGTATGAAAATTTTCTGTATTTACCAAGCTATCTTAATGAATCTGACACAGAATACTTTTATCAATAACATAAACGTACTGTCCAAGTTTCATCCAAATCGGAATACTATATCGTATAGCTCCCATAGGAACAATCGGTCGAACATTGAGTTACGGGTATCCAAAAGTCGCGGGACGACTAAAGCATTCTTTCTTGATTTAAATTGTTGTCCCAAATTCTTCTGTTCTTTTTGCATTTTAAAGTTTATCACACATACTAATACTAATACTAATACTTATAGTAATATATTCTTTTTGAAACGGAGCTACTCTGTACCATTAGTTCGTCTTGTTAAATCAACGAAAAGGTGAAAGTTGTGCCAGGGATAAAAGTAAACGTAATGTGATTGAAGGAATATGTGAAAAGTTTTCTTAAAATGTCGATAGAGGAAAGCTTTATACACACACACACACCTATATACACACCCATATAGACTACATAAGTTAGAGGAAAACGCGTTTCGCGTAAATTAACCAAGTGTAGACTTCATTAAGTAGCGCCAGTAAATTAAGTGCTAATGTTGAAAGTTTTGACCGCCAAAGTGCGCAATGCAATGTTCTCCAAGTTGTAGTTGTTGTTGTTTTTGTAGCTGTTGCTATTGTTGTTGTTCGCGCCACGCTTCCGGCGGAAACAGTCAACAGCAGCAGTAGCTGTAGCAACCGCAACAAAAGCAACAACAACAACATGAGCGACATAAGAAACAACAGCAACGAGTCCAAATTGATGATGGTTTTCCCAACGAAAATTGCACTCACTTTCTCTAGTCTCCAGGGTATCGAGCTGCTTACAGGGTAGCGTTTGTCCGTGTTGTTGTTGAGTTTGCCACGCAGTCTGCAAATTTTTAATGCTTTAATCTTGATGCTAATAAATCTAGAAGTTTCTGGCACTTTCACATTACTTTCCAGCAAGAAGAAATAGAGCAGGGAAGGGTTAGCACTCCATTTGGAGGGGAAGCCAACGAGCCAAATTCAATTAGACAGCTGCACGCTTAACCGTCTTAGTTTAAGCCAATTTGAATGCATTTTACCAGCCAGCGACCACTCACTAAAGTGCCCCAACTCCTCCTCCCTCCTTTGACAACACCCACAACTCATCCTTTCTTGACTTCACCCTTTCCCAATTTTACCCCCACACCCACTAATTAGAACTGACGCCCGAGTAGTGTGAGTCTTCTGCGTGGAAATTGCCGCTGACAGTTTGGCAGTCTAGGTTTCACTAATCGAATTGAGAATTGTCCATTTGCGTGTCTCACTGCAATTGAGAAGCCTTGTTTTAGTTATTAATACATATATCAAATAAATAGTTGTGCTTATAGCTAGTTTTAAAGCACAGGAAATTGAGTTTAATTTTTTTTAGTTTTATCTAATTTCCTAATTGCAATTAAGCAGCAGGAAATATTAATATTGTTGGTGCTGCATATTGGTATGAAGTGCGTGTATAGTTTAAAATTATAAAGGCGTAATTAATTACTTTAATCTTGTATACAGTATTCTAATATTTTAAAACGGAATATTACTATTCTTTACTATAAATTTCTAAAAAAAAAAAAAGTACTATTCATTCAAGCGTATAATTATAGATCATGTGAGATTGTAAAAGTGGAGTGAATGAATGCGTATGATTAACATCATAAGTAACTGATTACATATAAAATATTAACTGATTATTTTGTTTATAAAAAGTTCGTATTTATCTTAATATTTGTGATATTTCAAAATTATTGATATTAAATATATGATTATATGATATATACAAAACTCACTATGAATTAAAATATACATTCTACTGATATATGACACCATATGGAATTAACTTTTAAGAGTCTTCATAATAACCAATAAACACTAGTACTGTTATCCACATTTTTATTGATTAACTACAATTCTACACTTACCCTTTTCACTAACTTTCTGGCCACTGTGCATTGGCCACACTGCCAGCGTCAGTTGGCATTGTCAGTGGGTGGGTGGTTGGGTTTCTTGCGGTGTATTTCTCTTACTTGTCCCTTACTGTCTTTGGTGGTTTTGTGGCCACAAGTGGAGCTCCGAGTTGTGACACACAACTGTCAAAGTGGCTCGTGACAAATTTGTTATTAGCGGAGAGGCAAAAGAAGGCTTCTTGCTTTTGGCTTCTGGCTTCTAGCTGGATTCAGGCTTTGCTGGCTTCTGCTTTTGGCTGACAGCTTGGCTGCTCAACTGTTCGACTGTAGAATGTTTTACTTGTTTCCGTCTGTCGTCTCTCGTCTGCTTGTTTTATTAACTTGAAATTTATGACCCGCCATTAGGCGCTGCAAATTAATCAAATTTTTTATTTGCCATTCGGTAACAAAAATTTAACAACATAAATTTGTATTTAAAAATGAGTTAGCTACGCAGCTTGTGCTGAATCTGGTGTCATTTCCGTGTTTCCTTTTCTTCCGTGTTTTGTTTGAGTCAATTTCACGGCGTCTCACCTGCCAAATGAATGCCATTTTTCTTGACGGCATCTCTTATTATGTAAGAATTTGTCATTTTCGAGCATGACTCGACTCGAGATGAAATGCAATTTAGACTAGACAAGGCAAGAGGCATTTTAATGTGCTCATTTAATGGCTGGCCTTAAAGCCGCTTTCCTTGCCAAGGCATGAAGTCATTCAGGCATGCAGTCAAATGAAACTTTGTCCAGACTAAACAGTGTAAACGTAGCATATGTTGGCCAGTCTGAAGTCTGAATAGACCCCACTAAGTTGGCTACTTACAGTTATTGTTGTTGTTGTTTCTTTTATGCCCAGAAAAAGTGCAAAAATATGTTGCACATAAATTTGTATTAAGTTTGCCGCTGTCACTTTTTCGTTCGCCTAAGCAATGTGGGCAGACAGCATAACGACATAATCATAAATTTAAATATGCAACCCACCGAACCTCTGCCCTACTCCTACCACCCTCCCCCCCACACACTCACACACACTTTACATTCTTGGCCAAAAAAAAAAGGGCAAAGAAAGCGGTAAAAACCTTTGCAGTGACAGTTTCACTTTACAGGGCACAAGGAATTTCAGCTGACGCCACACACACATGTTGCCCTGCTTTATGCGTGTTAAATGAAGTTCTTTCCAATGCCACTGAGAATGGGTAAGAGATTGGTAGTATTAACAGGAAGTGGGTCTTCAAGGGGTCTTCACATAAGATATTCGTAGTTAATGGGTGCTCTCACTCGGCATTTCTGATGCTACTAAGCAAATTCTACATTAGATTAAATTTATTTTGGTTAAATTAAGGGGAATTGAATGGTAAGACACACATATAAGATAATTAATTATTTTTACAACATATATAGATAATTATTTTGTTGAAATTCAAATTATACACAAATTTTAGTACGACTTACAGATTTTAAAATAATTTATTTTATTAAAATGCATATTTACTGTCGACTTTTCTAAGACTTGTAGCCTAACAGAGTATTTATTTAAATAAAATGTCATTTAACCCATAATTTATACGAAAGTTTTCTAAAAGTTTCCACCAAAATGGAAATAGTAAATCTGCCCAAAGTATTCGTTCTGCACCTGGTCACAAATTGTGCCTGTGCTTAGGTTGAGGAACAAGGAATTTCTATACACCTTCAAGTTGGACCACCCTCAATTTTGGGCAAACATTTGCCAATACAGAGTCGTAATCCCAAAGCAACGACAACAACGCCGTAAAATGCTTTGCAAATAAGCCTACAAAGGGCAACGGCAAACAAACTATGGTAGAACTGGCCTGTAATAGATTTAAGGGCAACCCAAACTGGCCCGAAAAGAAGCATTAGTTTATTAGAGTATTTCACAGTGTGGGTGTGAGTGTGTGTGTGTGTGTGTGTGTGTGTGTGTGTGTGTGTGAATGCGTGTGCGACTTTAATAGTCGGGCAGCAAAATAAACAAAGTGCTTATACAATGACCAAGAAATCTTTGCTGCCATTGTGTTTTTATATATTCTAGAAAAATATTTAAATGGAAAATCTTTGTGAAACTGTAGGGGGAGAAGAACCCGTCGGAAAGCTACTGTTACTGTTACTTTTACTGTTACGCTTGTAAAACCTACAAGGTGCTTCCGCAAAGGATGCGCAAATAATGTCTGTAAACAATTTTTATTGCTTTCTGCATGGAGAGAACTCAAACTCAAAAACTTGAACTCAAATCGAAACTGGAACTGGAACTAAGGCGGAGAATGCAAAGATCTGGGGTCTGGTCATGTTCTGACATAGCCAGATTTGCCTAAAAGTAAAAGTTGTTGATAGAAATCAGAAAACACAATAACATAAATTGCAAAATGTGACAAAGGGTTGGCCAGGAGTTATGGAAGGAGAACGACATGGAGAGAGGAAAGTCACCCCCTTGGAGTGCCTTGGAGGCATTGGGTCATCCAGCCAAGAAATAAATAACAACAACACAAATAAGAAAAAAATATCAGAGAAAAAAATATGTAGGAAAATGATTTGAAGTGCGGCAGCTTTGTGAAGTTTTGTGTCGATGACATCAGCAAACAACAGACGCTGAAATTGAAAAACTAATCCAGGGTATAACACATGACGCATTCGCCAAGAACTGAAAGACGAAGCTTAACTTTACCCCAAGTGATTCGCATTAAAAGTTTAAACTTGCCAAATTGCCGGTGCAAACACACGCACACACCCACAACCACACACACATGGGCTGGGTGTTAAAGCCTGGTCTGGTTTGGGCACAAGAAACGAGTTCAAACGAAAAGTCTGCTCAAATCTCGGCCCAGCTTTCAGTTGGCAAAAGGAAATTGCTTGCTTTTCATAACTAAAACTTGGGAAATTATGAAATTCATACAGGAAGACAATTTTCTTGCACATCTAATTCGGTTGCCCTCGACTCCGTTCCCCAGTTCACCGTTCCCCTGTCCTTCTCTTCATCCTGCCGCTGTTGACTGCAACACTGCAGCATGAAATTTGTTTGTGGTCTTAGCCATAAGTTTGCCCGTCGACAGGCAACTTGCGGCTGCTGCCGACTTCTGACTGCTACTGCTGACTGTTGCCTGCTGTTTGCTAGCATTTCCCCTTCACTTTTATCCAAGAGATTTGCAGTTTTTAAGCCCGCAATCCCCTTTCCTGCTCTGCACTCCACTCCACTCACTTCTAAGCAATTTCGGTTGCTTTTTTGCGGCACTTTTTGACGGAAATCCTATCCACATTTAAGGGTTAGCTCAGAGGGGTAGAGTCGGGGAGTGGATGGAGCTATAGCAATTCGTTAGCTTTGTTTAACTTGCAATTTGCTGGCAACTGATAGGTAGGTAGACAAAGCCACAACTTGGCCAAAACTGACTGGCATTTTGACTTTCATTAGAGCTCAGTGCATATTTTTATTGCGGAATGTCTGCCACAAGTTTCAGTTTCAGCTTCAGCTTCAATTTGTAGATTGCAAATAGCTTCAGATGTTTTGAAGACATTTGTGAGACGTTGGCAACAGGTTTAATTCATTTTTTTATGGCTGCATAAAGCAAACCATTTATAAGCGTATAAAAAGCACAAAAACACAAAGATATTTGCGAGTGCCGAGAGCAGAAACCCAATGAGCAGCAGGAAATCTAAAAATTACATAAGGGATCAGGGGACTTTTCGATAGCACGGCCTGTCTCGCTGTCTGTCCCTGTCTTGCTGTCTCTCTTTCTCTATCTCAGTCTGTGTACGAGATTGTCGCACAGCAATGCTCCTTTTGCCAACTCCATTTGTTATTATGGCTCGGCGTGCAAAGGATGCCACGTCCTGGCCAAGTTTGTTTAGTTTACGTCCGATTCCCCATGCAATAACTTAAAAAACACGAAGACAGCACGAGTGGGAGGGAGGGAGGTGGAGGCAGGCCGACAGCAACGGGACCCAGTACCAATAAATGCCAAGCCAAGCACCTTGCCACACTGCCACACAGCGATTGCCACACAACAATAGGCAAACAGCCGCTGGGCACGGAAGTGCCGTCATGACGAGCATAATTCTAACGTGGCCAACACCCCATTGGAGCCAAAAGCAACAGGGCTCTAGCAAACCGTGCTCACTTTCAGTTTAGGCACGCACTGCCACTGCCAATGCCACTCCCCTGCCGCCCCCTACCCAACCGTGTGCATGTCCACAAACTAGAAGAAGAGGAAATCATATTTTCTCAGCTTATTGACAGCGTAATCAGAGGCAATGTTTGACAATACTCATGGCAACAACAAGAACAGGAACAGGAATAGGAGCAACAACAATGCACAGACGCAATAATAAAATACAAATACAATTTATAGTTATACTATTTTTACGGTTGCTCCCTCCGCTTCAATGCCAACAACAAAACTGGTAATTCATTACTTTATCGATGCCGTAAGTTCGCATCGCAGCTGGGACCAGGTTGCTCCTTATAGCAAGATCCATGTAAGCATATATATATAAGTGTGTGTGTGTTGTGTGTGTGCACACACTCCTTTACTCACAAGTGTAAGTATTTTTTTGTGTATACAAAAGCTGACAATTTATAGCCTCAGTCGGGTGTCGTCTGGGCCAAGTTAAAACCCTTTGCGAGTGTAAAAGAAGACTCCAGCAAAAAATATAAACAAGTTAGAAGAGTTGCTCCTTGGTCTAGTCTAGGTTTGTGGTCCCTCAGTTGCTACTTAGCTGACATTTTTTAATTATGCTTAACAGCGTGAACAACAACAATAACTATAGAAATTGATATATGAATTTATTGTCACCAAATAAAGAAATGTTTTGAATAATGTTCTTATTTGTTTATTAGTGCGGTCAAAACTAAATAAACATATGTGCAGAGCTGCCAAAAATATAATCAATTATTTGTTTGTAGCGTACACTGAAAGAAACTGTGTACAATTGGCAATAAAATCCAACTTTGAGAATTAAATTATTTAAATACAAAAATAATTACTATTAAATGAAAAGTACACCTGTAATCGAACAGTTGATAGAGTTATTCTTAATTTCATTGTTGAATTATTTTATATTAAACAAAAACAATGCCAACACATTGTAAATACCGCATTCATGTGTTCTGGACACATGAGTGCCTATAAAAATATTGACATGCCACAATAAACCGCTCGACAAAGCGTCGTTTGGCCCAAAGCAATTGCAAACACACAGCAAGAGCAACAAAAATAACACTAGTAATAATAATCACACGATGTTATAGTTATTACATTTATTATTATTGTTATTATCATTACTTGTGTAACAGGCAAAAACTTTGCTCATGAACAAATTTAATATGAGCACCGAAAAGTATGCAACACAAATCGAGATCTTGTTGACACTGCAAATATGTTTGACAAATATTTATGAATAAATTGTGAACAACAAAAAAAAAATAGATTGAAAATGCATAGATTGTTCGTATGCATACATAAACGTAGATTTTTCAAAAGCAATTTCGACCACAAACAAATATGTTAGCAACCGAAAAAGTAGAGGAAAAGTTGGTACACATTAAAACAAGGCCACAGCTGGGACTCAGTTTTTGGCCAGCTGTGTGAGAGCCTATGGAAAATGTCACCCACAGCAAATTGAAAATTAAACGAAAAACTTTAAAATAACTATATTAAAGGAGAGTGCTGGGGTGGCAGTGGGGTGGACGGGGGCGTGGCGTAGTGTACTACCATCAAAGAAAAAGTTATATAAAATGTTTTTACTTCTTGCTGACCCCAAAAATTGTAGGCACGGCCAGGACAAGCTGGCTTGTTCGGCAAGTGTTGCCAACTTAATAAAATGACGCTCAAACATGGAAAGTTGACCAGCACGATGAGGAGGTGTTCACCAAGACCAGGACAAAGCCTCAGCCTGATAGCCACAGAGCAACAACAGCAACACTAACTCTAACACCAGCACCAATACCAACACAAACAGGCAACAGAGCAAGTGCATGTAAAAAAGTTGTGCCAAAAAATACATTTCCCTTTTTTGGCAAGAGCAATTTTTTACAAGCACTGTCACTAAGTTCCTTATATACAGGGGCGTGTATATAGTGTATACATGTATACAGTCAAGTTTGACCGTTCAGCTCATATTTTACAGTTGTTGCCGTCGTTGTTGCAGGTTGTGTTGGAGGATGTGCTCTGTGTGTGTGTCTGTCTGTGTGTGTGGAGTGTTAGTAGTGCCACAAGTCTCTGCGGAGTGCCTAAATTGAATATCATCAAGGCTCAAATTAATGTCTTCAGCGCAAACTTTGCCACTTGAAGCATATTTTTCCAGCCTCGCTTCGCTTTCGTTTAGTTTTTCTTCTACTTTTTTTTATTATCATTTTTTCTTTACTCTACTTTACTTTAGTTTACTTTAGTTTACTTTACTTGTTTTTCTGCCTTTTTTTGGCTGTTCGCACTTGTTTGTTGTTGGAAACTTTTATTTTTGACAGTACGCGGCAAAAGTTTTCTTACCCACAAATTGAAATACTCGGCATTTTAGCTAATTGCACGCACGGCCGAGAAACTTGGTCAGTGATTTGATTTTCTGATTTTCCCACATCTTCAGGAAAAGCGGCACGCGTTGTACCGTACACCACCGTGTGTTATGCATCCCTTGGGTTCATCCAGAATGCACAAACTTAACCAAAGGGAGCAAGAGCAAAGCGCCTCTAAACTAATAGCAATACCAATACGACAGCATGTGTTTGATGGACTAGGATATACCCAGCATGTAGCTGCTTTCGTTTGTTAAATATCTCTAGAAATTTAGACAAGTTCCTCGATATTTCCAACAAAGAAATAGTATGGAAATGAAATGGCTAAAGAGAAATTTCTAATTCAACCAACTGTTATTGAAACAAAAGTATTTAAAGTAGTTTTACTTACTTAAACACATAACCTTGAGTTCGTACTAACATGTTAGTCATTATTCGAGTACAGGGTATGTGGTGAGTCACCCCAAAGCATGCGTGTTATTAATTTCAGCCAATCTATTAAAAATGTAAAATGCATGAGCCACAAAAACAATTGCAGTCCGAAATTGTATCTATGTGTGTCTGATCTGAATGTATGTGTGACTGGGGAAATGTCTGACCCTCTGACTGTCTCTCTGTCTCCCTGTCTGTCTGTCTCTCTGTCTGAGTTGTTCGCTCTGTAGCTGATCGTCTGGCAGCACGTAACCTCTAAACACAGGACTCTATCTGTCGTCTGCTTTTGATGTTGCGCCGTGCGTGCCCCGTGGGTAAGTCAAATCGTGAGACAACCCTCTCGTCTCTCGTTCTCCATTCCCCTCTCCACCCCTCCTACCTTATCGCCCCTTTGCTGTTGCATTATTTACGCGACGCTTCTTGTTTATTGATGTTTGTCTGTGCTTGTGACTGTCTCTGTGTGCCGACTGCAGGTTTCCTTTTGGCCATGTTACCTGGCTCTTTGTGGCTTTACCGCCCATTGCCCCCTTTAGCAGCACCACCGCTGGCAACCACCGCCGTTGTCGACACAGTACAACTGCTTACATATTCATGAGGGTTGCGGTAGTAAAAGTAGCCAAAAAAGAAATGTCTTCGTCTCGTATGGGCATTGCCCAAAAACCAAAAAAAGTAGACAAGAAATGAAAACAAGAAAAATTGCGGTTCAAGTTCGTTGAGTTCGTAACTTTCGGGCTGCCTTCAAGCCAGCCGTACATCCCTGTTTATCTCCTGATGCACTCACTCTGGGGAATTAACCTAACAGCTGGGGTGTTAGTTAGTCGGGGGGTTTTTCTGTTTCAACTGCAATTCACCGCTTAAATATGCGGATTTAATTGAGTTTAATTGTATATGAAACGAAAGATTTGTATTTCCCATTTTTTGCTTCGCTGCATCGCCAGGGACTCTTCTAAAAAGAAACCTTCAGTCAGCTTTTTCCTTGAGTATGTAAAGCTACAAAAAGGTTATTGTGTCTCAAGGAATGCATAAAAATTGATTAAAAATTTATCAGACTCTTTGTTTAAAAAGTTAACGAGCAAAACTTTAATAAAAGTATAAAACAAAATAAATAAAAATAAATAATGAAAACATTTTGGTTAAAAAGGAACTAAATAATATGATGGAAATCTAGTCAAGGCATTAAAAATAAATCACTGTGTGAAACTATTGAATTAAATATGTAGTTTTTGAACAAAATTAGATTCTATTCAGCTAAAAATGATTCAAAAATTTAAAATACAAACTGACTGCTAGCTTTATATAATTAATATTAATAATTAAAACATAGTTTAGTCAAATTAAAGTTATTAAAGCACCACTAAAACACAAAGCAGCTTTAATGTTTGAACTAAACTTAGCACCTGTGCAACCCGCGTATATAAAGGCGTGTAGGTATGTGTGTGTAAGTCTCTATGGCTGTGTGTAAGTCTTAAAACAAAGGCAAAGGTCGAGAGCTTATTAAAATTTATATATATTTAAATAGCATTTACCGCATGGAGTTAAACTCACTCCATTGTAGTCTATCACCGCCAGCGCTTCGGGCATCACAGATGAAAGTTTCAAGTGCCCCAAACACACACACCCACACACACTTGCAGCTGGTTTGGGATTTGACAAAAAAGGGGTAGTTGGCACAAACACAGACTAGAAAAACAATTTCACGGTTATTCCTTGGCAAATATGAAAAGTAAAATGTAATAGCCCCAGTCACAGATCTGTTCCAACCATTATCCGATATATATTTCCACCCCAGGGGAGCAGAGGAGCGTCGCATATCAAGCGGAAACGGAAGTCAGACACTTACATATGCGCGCGTAACTTTACGCCCACCATCTTTATTTCCAACTTGTTGTTGTTCACAATTTTCGTTTCGTTTTCTACTTTTCTCTTTTTTCTCCTTCTGTTTTTGTTGTTTTTGGTCTATGCCCTGCGGCATATTTCAACAGTTGCCAACCTTCGTTGTTGTCGTTGCTATTGTTGTCATAATATTGGCATGCATATATCATTCTGACGGTCTATAAAAATTTCTACACCAAATGCCTTCATAAGGGTTGATTTCTACTGTCAACGCTGTTGCACTTGTCATAAATCTGTGGGCGAGCAAAAGAGAAAGAGAGTGAGAGAGAGTGCTAAAGATTGAGATAGACAGAGACAGCAAGTGTCGTTTTTAGAATGTAATAAGCCTCAATGGACTATCGCTTATTTTGATCCTAAGTGGTTGATAATAAATTGTTAGTGAGTAATGTTCAATGTCATTTTAACATGAAACTAAGGGTTGTTGCTGCCAACCCCTTTCAACCCCAACCCCCACCCGAAAGCTATAGCCAACATATCAATACAATGAGCACTTGATACTTGAAGAAATCAAATGTCGCTGAATCGAAATGTGCGAGTTTTTTATTTGTCGTCTGCTTATTTATTAAACACATCGCACGTTCGCAGCCTGAGATCAGACACACGCACACCACTCAAACACACACACACACGCACACACTTACATACTTATACCCTCTACCTGACTGCTCTTCATCCGCTCACCTGCAACTCCCTTTGGCAACATTTTTATTAATATTTAATGTGAGTTTTGCAACTTTTGGCAGCCCCTGTCCTGACAACCCTCATAAAACGCAACTTTTTGCACAACTGACAACTCAATTCGGCAGCTTTTGCCTTTCCCTCTGCCCTCTTCTACCCCACTCCCTTCTGCCTGCCCACAACAGCACGTGCCAAATATTTTTGTCGCTCTCCACGGCCCCTTGAGTTGCATGCAAAATGACGCAGACCACGACTCCTGGAGTCCATTAGACGTAGTTCTTAGTCTGCATAGCTTTGTAATGAAAAATTTCCACGGCTCAGAAGCTACTTTCCGACAAGAGGGTTGGCAGTGATTTGGCTGTGGGCGTTGGGTTGTGTGCATGGGCGTGGCAGTGACAGGGACAGAGTGGTAAAAAGGGATTACAGAAGTAACTAACGCTCCGTCCAACATAAATCATAAATATTTTAAAGTTTCAAATTACCAGTGGCAAAAACAATCAATGCCAACATTTCCTTTCCCCCGCAGCTCAGCAGAAACTGTCACAGATGTCAGCATTTGTAGAGCCCCGGGGCAGGGGTTGGAGCTAAAAGAAGTCGAACCACGCAATCAACTCTAATCAAATCAGAGACAATGCCGCATGTGATCATTTCTTAGGAACTGAGATGAAAGTAGACAAAGGTTTGTACAGTGATTTATTTGAGAAAGTATATCAAACTCAATCAGAATAACAATACTAATATTCATACCCATTTTATGTTGTTAGTGCTTAAAATAGTTTATAAAAAAGTCTTTCAAAGAAGTCAATTTCTTATTTAATTTACTATTTCCAAAAAATGTTTAAAATGTAATTTTGATATGTAGTTTTAAAATGTTTTAATGTTTTGCCTCAGACGAAATGAAAATGCAAACTTAATGCTGAAAAATAAAAGGTGCGTTGGGCTCTTAGTGCTCGCTGGTACTTAAACTTGCAGCAAGAAGGATGTGAATCGCAACTGGTGAGTGAACGGAGTGAATAAAGTGAATGGAGAGGGAGTGCGCACTCACTTATTCACTGCTTGGCAGTTATGAATATTACAGAATGCCAAAATGTCTTGTAAGTTCGCACAAGTATGTAATATGGCGCTTACTTTTCATTTGGCAGTTACAGTTATGGGTACAGGCATCGCCGTCGCCGTCGCCGTTACCGTTACCGTTAGTGACAGCGCAAAATGGCGTCTTCCTTCCGCTTGCCCCCCCCGTCCAACGGTTTGTTGCGTTACCGTTACGTTAACGGTTACGGTTAACGTTGCAATTCATATCAAAATAATTGTTTGCAGGCGCACATTCATTATTTGCAATGGCAACCCTGGCAACAAAACACTTCAGCTGCTGCCGCAGCAACTCCTTCACTGCCAGCAAATGATATTAAAAATGCAATTTGGACAAAAAACAGAAACGAGGAGAAAATATGCGTATTTCTGTTGCACAGATCCATTGGCTTCTGTTGTGGCTTAAACCTGTTACAGCAGTGGCAATGGTGACACAACACCCCCTGCCTCTCCCTGTATGCCTCCCTTTGGTTCGTTCCTATCTGCGCTCCACTGCGTCGTAACGCACTTGGCAGCGTACTCGGCAGCGGCACGGAGTATGGAGTACGAAATACGTATTTGCAAATTGCATTTCCAGCTGGATGACCAGTGTCCTTTGCATCTCAAGTTGCAGCAATTGCATTTCGCTTGCAGGATATCCGCTATGTCCTCAGAATCAACTCCCCAATCCCAACCCCCCTCCAACTCCATGGACATACGCATCAAATTAAACGCCCGCGCGCAATAAACATTAATAAAAATCACACAAAGATTGCCATTTGCCAAGGTGCAGTCGGCAAATGATAATGGAAATTGCTCATAAACAAGTCCATCAAATAAAGTGCACACAGCTGAAACTGTAAAGGACAATAAAATGCATAAAAAGGAGGAGCAGGCTGTAAGCTAACATATGCGGCACTCAGCATACCCTATAGATTTAGTAGTAGCCGATTATTCCAATCTGTTTCAGTCGTAGACATTCAGTAGCCGGTTATTTATAATACTCTTTGTGCTTTATTCTGGTCAAATTCATTAACAAAGCGCTTTCCAAACTAAAAAGTTGTTTTAAAAATATAAATAAATGCTTACAAATTATGTAGACATTTGGTATTTTTGTCCTCGCTGCTTACAAATCGGCTAAAAAAGTTATAATACCCTGGGGAAAGTGTATTGCACAGCCGAATCGTTTGTGACTTTTGGCGTTAAACCACAGCACAATATTAACAATGACGTATACAAGGAAACACATGCACACACAAACGCACACACACATACATATATAAAAATATACATAAATAGTGAGAGTGGAAGGTAGAGAAAGCGATGAGAAAGAGAAGCGACCACAGCAGACTATCAAATTTTAATACGCCAGCAGCTTGTGCCTTTATTTCATAAATGTTTAATGAAATTAAGCGGCAAGCTTTTTGGGTGAGCTGTCCCAACAGTTGCTGTCCCTGTACTCTGTACATGTCCTGCCCACACCACTGGCTCCCCAGTCCACCAACTAAAGAGCCATTCGTCTGTCTGGCTGCCCCGAAAAGCGTATTTCGAAATAAATCATAAAGAGTAAAAATGCATAAGTAAGCCAGACAGTTGGCCAACGAGTCATAACATTCAGTACATTGTTGGCATACCTTTTTAAACGGTTTTCAAAGTTTTTCAGTTTTCCAGCTGCCTTTATTTATTTTTCAATATTTTTTGCTTTTGTTTAAGCCACAACTAAAAGTGCGGCTGTTAAATAATGTAATAAGCGGTTTTTTCCCAGGTTTAATGAGTGCCACTGGCGCTCTTTCCTTCTCTCCTTGTCTCTTCCTGTTTGAAAAGGTCAACTAAAACGAGTGTACAAAATATGAAATACTTCCGACAAAGCCAAACCAGTTCTGACTCTGGTAGTGCGAAAGAGACAGACTAAATGGCAGCCAGGCAACACCCCTAAAAGTATGCAGCACGAAAAAACTATATGCGAAATGGATTTGGGAGTTTGGGTTTGAGTTGGACAACAATTCCTGGATTCGTATTCGTACTATATGCGAAATCAAAAGTTGTTTATGACTCAATTTGTAGTTTTGAACATGAATTATTGCAGCTGTGCTACCAAACGGGCGAAAAGTAAAAGAAAAAATTAATAAATAGAGTGAAACAGAAATGAAACTGAATAAATTTGTGCATGTGTTTGTGGGTGTGTCTGTGTGTGTGTGAGCGCCAAACGACACGAAAAATGTGCAAAAAAATGTTGCTCAAAACTAATTTCAGAAAGAGGAAATTAAATATGGCAAAGTTTCGACATATGACAGATTTGTTGTTGCTGCCTTTTGGCATTGTCTTGATTTTATTTATTCACGTCTAGGAGCTTGTACCACTGTGCACAGTGCACAGTGCCCACAGCAACTAATTGAAACATTTCAAGCTGCTTCACACAGCTACCAAAAAGAAAACATTGTTGAATTTTCTCAATTTTCAGCCACATTCTCTGACATTTCACTTCATTTGCTTTCAGTTTCAATTTCATTTTCATTTGCAATTGCCACTTTCCTTTGGATTTAGTCAATAAGATGCAAATGTTTCAGTTGACAGTCTAATTGGAAACGCTGCTGATTCTGAGTTCACTCAAGTTTTGTTAGTTTTAGTTGGTTTTTCATATTAAAAGCTGTGGTGCCTGAAAAACAGGCCAAATCCACGGAGACTTTCAGCTGACGGAATCAACGTCAACGTCAAGACTGATGAGCTACAGTATTTCTGCATTTGCTGGCTTCACAGCCAGCTGGACCTGCTTTCTTCTTAGTACTCAGAGGTGTAGCCAGTGGACGTAGTTAGAGAAATCCAGTTACAGTAGGTTCTAAAAGCTCCCTATTTGTTTCATGGACAATGTCCACTCTATCCCCCTTTGGTATAAAAAGAAACACTACGCCTCTGACTATGGTTGATCCACTTGCCATATGCAGACTTGTGGACCATGAAATGATGTGCACATTCTTCATCATCAAGTGTGTGCACTGAGCACGTTTATCATTCGACTGCGGTTACTTTTCCGCTTTTCCACTTTGCCACTCATACATTTTCCATGGTCTTGGTCACGAGTTTCGATTTCATTCAGCGCCAATGTTGACACATTTCCCTGACAAATGACCAAACTGCATGTATAATTGGATGAAAAGTGCATTAAATGCTCAAACCTCATAATAATTTCAGCCTTTCAACTGCATTCATTTGGAAAACTCAATCAAATTAGCACAAAATTCTCAACTACATCTAAAATATTTATGCATATTCGGTCAGAGGCAGTTGCAAATAGCCAGAAATGTTTCATGGCTGACTACTTATCGCTTAATCACATCAGAGCCATCGCATCGACCAGTGTTTTTGGGCCATAAAACATTTAGCAATATGAAACTGTTACTGTTACTGTGACGCTGTTACAGCCACTGCTACAGTGTCTGCTACAGCAGCTACTTCTCTACCCCGGAAAATAGACATCAAAGCCAATCAAAATGGCATTTCAATAATATCAGAACGCTACAATCGCATCAGCCAAAAATGGGGGAGGCAGTCGGAAAACTCCCTTACACACACACACACACACACACACGTCTACCCAAACAAATGTTGTTTTTGGTGGAGGGGTTGGCACATAAACGATTTGTTCGCAAATATAAGCAGTCTGAGTTCACTCCCACACAAAGCACACACGCACACTAACACACACACAAATGGACAGAGACGTACGAAGATTTTCCTGAATGGGTGTGGAAATTGTGTCAAACGGGAGACTTTCGCTTTTCAACAAATGTGTCCTTGTCCAAATGCTTCGAGATATTACAACATATCAAGGAGTGTGAGTGTGTGTGTGTGGGTGGGTGTTTGAGTGTGTTTAGGGGTGCCCATAAAGATATTGACGGCTACATAAAAATAACCATCGACTGAAATGACTAAAAATACCATTTCGGAGGAAGAAATTAACAAATTTAATAGATGATTTCTGAACTAAAAAAAAAAAAGAAAAAAAAATTAAGGGAAATGCAACTGATTAATTTGTAGTGCGCCAAAAGGAATTGTTTAAGTTGCTCAATGAAAATGTGTGCGCTTTTAGCTGTGCCAAAAAGGATCGTTCAACTCTGGCCCCACCCGCTCCATCCGCCCCAACTGCTCATCCTTCTCCCATATGCTTTCCACTTAGTCGCTTGGCTTATCCTTGTCCGAAGCTCTGCGTTGGCAGCACATGCAGTTGCCTTCACCGTTGGCATTCGCCTTGCCATCTTTCTCGTCATCGAAGCAGGCATCCTCAGTAGAATCTGCCAGAGGGAAGATCTTGTTCATCATGGGATTCGCAGCTGGCGGAGCAGTGCCAGTCGGTGCAGCGGGTTCATTACAATCGCATTCGTCATCTCCTCTGTTGGCTTGATCTGCAGCAGCGGCGGCACAGGGATCGGTGTCCATCGCATCTTCCGAGCCTTGACATCCGCATTCCTCAAAAATCTCCTGCTGCTGGGAGGGTGTCAGATCCATCATGCAGTTGACATCATCCATTTCAATCTGAATGGGTTTGGGGCAATACTGTTGATTGGCCATTTCAGAGGCAAGACCAAAAAGCGGCGCCTTCTTCTGCCTCATACACGTGTCTTTGCACACCGGACAGGCCATACAGCCACCCTCATCATCCTTAGCCTCAGCCGCAGCAGGAGGAGGAGCAGCAGCCGGACAACCAGCCGCAGGCGGAGGCGGAGCAGCACCAGCAGCAGCCGGACAACCAGCGGCAGCCGGAGGAGGTGCAGCACCCGGACAACCAGCGGCAGCCGGAGGCGGTGCAGCACCAGCAGCACCTGGACAAACAGCAGCAGCTGCCGAAGGTCTCTTTGGACTAGCAGCTGTAGCAGGAGGAGGAACAGCAGCCGCTGCTTGGGAAGGAGCATTTGCACATGGCTTTGATGTTAGCGGCGACTGTGCTGGTGTACCGGGCTGAATGGGAGTAGCCACGATCACCTCTTGGCCACAATGACACTCCTGTTCACTGGTGGCAAAACTCTCGATCTCCTTGGCCGGTTCCTCCTCTTCATTGTAGACCGTGCGACAATACATTACCGAGCAGTCCTCGACCTCACGTGCACTTGCATCACACTCAAGATTCGTGGGCGTGGTTTGCGTATCCTGCGCCTTCTGTTCCAAATATACTTCACTCGTAATAGGACAATTGTCATCGTCTCCTATGGGCACACCCGTGGACACATCATCGTTACAGGCGCAAGCCCCATCTGCTGCATTGGGATCCTTGGCAGTCAGTTCTTGACCATATCTCGCCAGCAACTCGACCAGCACTCCATTCGTAGCCCCAAATCCCGTCTGATTCTCGTACTCTCCGCCGCAACCGGCGCTGCCAAATTCCTCGCAGTTGTACTATAAAATATTAAGAGAAATTGGGGTGAATTAGGGGGATAAATAGTTCGAAAAGCTATAGTAGACCGAGCTGATATCGAATCGGATAGCTTTCATATGTCTTATCGGTGGAATATTGTTACTTTGTATGGAATGAGTACAGGGTCTTTTAGAGTCAGCTCATTCAACTCTAGCCATGCTTACTTGTTAGTAAAAGCTTATTATACCCTGTGAGGGTATATTGGGTTTGTGAAAAGGAAAAGAACTATTTTAATTATTCATACCAAGCTTGGTTCGAATCGGACGACTATATCCTATAGCTCCCATAGGCCAAATCGCCGAAAATAGGCTATTTGTACAAAATAATAGTGTGAGCAAGTGTAAGCGAGACAGAGAGTGCTTCTTCTTCTTGCTTTGGCGCGTTTTGTTTTGATTCTTCTATCGCTACCAGTTCTTTGTAGTTCATTTGAGCGACTCAATATCGATAAATTTATAATGAGTTTGAACTACGATACTGAATAATCGACTTTGATCAGCTGTTTAGCAGCGCTTAATAAAATTAATTGGATTTCTGGTACAACTGATTTACACGCAAAGAGATTTCAATCTCAAGTCAGGATCGGACTTCTCACAGAGTATCTGACGGTCGGGAGAGTTCGATTGTACTTTAATTCATGTTTAAAATGGGGTGTATCAAGAGTATGTTTTCCCCCAGAACCCTTTTGCCTTGCTCACCTTTTCGTACATGAATCCACTTTTCTTGAATGCCTCAAGATTGGATCTCACCCAGAGATCTCGCCAGCGCTGGGACATCTCCTTGGCCGCTGGAGTGCCTAGATTGTTAAATCCCTCGATGAGCATGTGCATCATGAATGGCCAGACATTCGGATAGTCCCACTGTTCGCCTGTGTTGCTAAGTGTATGGGGAATGCCGCCGGGGAACGAGTTCAGTTTGTTCTCCTCAATGTAGGCCATAAGCGACTCCGTGATCGAGTCCGCATTGTTAATGGGATAGGCACGAGCCCAGAGCGGCGACAGATTGGTCACCACAAAGAAGTCTCGTGGCACCTTGTTTTTCAGATCATAGTCGAACCAAACTCCTCGCTCCTCGTTCCAAAGTACCGCCGTTATGGCCTTGATTAAACTTCCTGCAATGGTGCGATAATTCTCAGCTCTATCATTTTTACCCGCCCAAGTGTTAAACTCGGCCAGAGTCTTGCAGTTGCGGAAGAGTATGCAGTTGAGATCGACTGGGACTATCCAGGTGGTCTTGATATCGGCCAGTGTGCCCACATTGTTGCCACAGGCGGAGACAAACCAGCGGGAACTGAAGTCCATGCCGGATTCACAGGCAGCTTTAAGGTGAGAGAAATGCTCCTCCTTCTCGGCATCTGTGACAAAGCCCGAGGCACTGGCCACATCCTCACGATACGACTCTGGGCGTGGCCCCGACGACTTGTCCCTGTACTGATACATTGTTCGCCCCTTCACTTGCACCGCGTGATTCTTGAGGAAATTATCGATTTCCATCTCGAGTATGGGCAGCACTTGCACAGCGTACTTCTGATCCTTGGTCATCTCCACATAGTATTTCACCATGGGCACCAGAAGTGGAGGCTGAGAGCGTCCCCAGTAGTAAATTCTACCACCGTTGGGCACAAACTTGTACTGCGACACGATGTACAGCAGATTGTCAATCATTCCACGGGCAGTTTGCATCATGCCACTGTGCATCAGACCTCGCACAATCCAATACGTGTCCCAGTAGTAGAATTCCCTGAACCGACCACCGGGAACGATCAAAGGATTCGGCACATAGACCAGCGAGTAGAGTAAAGGATTCGACCTAACGCAATCCTTCATGCGCATGCCCAGTTTCTTCCATATCAGATTAATGGCAGTTGCGAATTTCTTAAGCTCGGGGTCCTTGATCTGCGCCATATAGGCGGGCTCACAGCGCCAATCGGGAGGGCACCAACTTTCTATTTCAGTGCCGGGCTTATCAAAATGATTCTCCACAAAGTTTGTCAAATGCCTCAGCGATGATTCATTCTTTTTACAGGAACAGAACAATTGCCAATCGGCTAGAATGCGATCGGGCGCATATTTACTAGGCATGTCCACAAAATACTTGGAATCCTTGAACATTTCCGACATTTGCACAGCCCGCAACAAGGTACCGCAACAATAAATGGCACTTTAAAGTATGCAAATCAAATAAATTGATTTGGAATTGCGGTTTAATTTGAAACTTACCCATTTGCACCTGCGAGATGCACTTCGCCACATTCTGGGCATTTGCGAGCGGACATTTTGTCGAATATTTTAATGCTGAGCGTGTGGAGCCTGTAAAGTCGAACGACAAACTGAAGCTCAAGCAACTTAGGTGAGACAACTAACTAACAGTGAACTGAAGTTCTAGCAAACTACTTTCAATTCGATATAAAAAAAAAACACAACTGTTTCAACGCGACAGTTGTGCTACACTGCGAAAAATGTAGGGGTATCTTTAAAATTTCTCTACCAAACTAAGAGCACTTTAGAATAACAAGTAGTTTATAATTAAAATCAATAAAACTTAAGCCAAGCACAGCCATAAAGACGGCCAATTCAACAAAATTTAATAGAACTATTTTATATACCGTAGAATCCGGTTATACCGACTCCGCTTAAAGCGTCCGTCCGGTCATTGCGACGAAAATTTGATGACTTGGTTGGTGCCATTCTCCTTGGTCTCCATTTGGTTAAACCGTCTTCCGGTTATAACGACGTAAAACCGTTGGTCCCTTGAGTGTCGTTATAACCGGATTCTACTGTAGTTAAATTAAATTCTTAAAATATTTACATAGTATTAAATAGTTAATGCTAAATATATTTATTCTGCCATAGGACAAACTTATTCAAGTTATTTTCCATTCATTTTTATTCTAATCAATTCTACTCTTTGTATACAGTTTTCTTACTATTGTTGTAACCCGTATTTTGTATATATTATTTTGCGAGTGCACCGATCGAAAGGGAACAGAGATAAATCAAAAGGCGAGCACAACATCCATTATATTGACCATTAAAACAAATTTGTCGACATTTGCCATTAAGAGTCAACAATGCTGTTGCCATAAATCAGCGTAAATAGACAGGAAGCGCCTTAAAAATCTGCTACACAAATGTGCCCCGCGTTTGTGCGTTTCTTCCCAGTCGGACTGTCTGTCATACATTTATTTGAAATTACCATAAATGTTTTGAGGCAAGGTCTTAACCCACCCAGCCCCTGTACTGCCCTGGCCTCGATTGGCCTCTTGTCCATTTGTAATTTCCAGACAATTTATCAAACAAGCGAACTGAACTGAACTGAAGGCAAAAAGCAAGAAAATACTGAATTGAAATGGCGCAGAAAATGCGCTTCAAGTAGCTAAGCAAAAAGAAACAGAAAAGCGAAAACGAAACTCAATTCCTTGTGAGCTGCCGACCAATAAATGGACAATTGAAATCATCACCGCACACCACTTTGGAAATATTTTTATAAATTTCATAAATTCCTCAATGGATTTCTTCGTTACTTTGGCAGCTTATAAGAAACTTTCCTTCGCGAAATTAGTTACAAGTTGTCTGCAAAGTTTTCCAGCTACAAAGCAGGACAACAAATAAATAGTTTATTAAATATTTAATATTAAATTGTTTCTTACTTCAACGCAATTTGACTTTAAGCTGGCGACTGTGGAGCGATTGATAAGGCTCCAAAAGGATCTGTGAGTCTGTCATTTGCCTGGTGCCAATAAAACGCACTGAATAATTAATGCACGCAGTGCTCCAAAGTGAGCAGTGCAGTCGAAAGAAACATGCACTGAAGAAAAAGGGGGTGCAGAAGAATTGAACAGACTTCAAAGTTTTAACTGGAAAAGCAACTCACTAAAAATACAAAATTTATTACAACAAATTTCATTTACATTTTAAAAATTATTTTTTTTAAGATTGCACTTCTTTTCTTGCAGTGCAGTGCACACACAGAGGATGCCGTGTTGACACTTGGCGTCAGGCTATAGCCACGGGCAGCACATTGATCAACTTAACGAGCCGAGCAGCGTCGACAGCGGCAGCGGCAGCGACTTCGCAGCGACTGCGACTGCGACTGCAGCTAATTGAGTATTCTTTCCTTTAAGTGTCAACGCTGCCAGCTGCTGGGGCATGCCACGTTCTGTTAACACACTTCAGTCAGTGCAAGTGTGTGTGTGTGTGTAAGTGTTCTGCCTGTGGTCAGTTGGCAGTGCAAACGCATACATAAATCAATAAGTTGGCATAAATTAATTAAAACCAAAAGTGATAAAAATAAAGAGAAGAAAAGCTCAAGGCAGATTGAAGGTAACTTCTGGCTTTAATCACTGCTCAGCCAAAGCAATCAATCAAAAGTGCAGCTGCCTTAGGGATAGTCGGCGTAAGTAGGAGTGGTAAGGGGGCGCGGTAGAGTGGTCTAAAAGGGGCGAAAAACTGAATCACGTAACGCGCCTTTCCAGAGTCGCATGATAAATTGTCAACACGCAGACGTTTGTCTGCAGCGATTTAAAAACTACTTAAAATGTAAATGTTGTTTCGCTAGTGTTGTTGTTGTTGTTGTTGTGAGGAGGATGCTGGTGGGGTGGCAGGGGGTTAGGGGGCGGTAAAGGGGAGGGGTACTGGCTTTTATGCACACGTCGACGCGCAGACTGTGAAAATCATGTTGTTGACTTTGAAAAAAATATGTGTAAAAATGCGCTATTGTAAATAACAGCACATAAACACGCACTGTCAAGTCTGAGACTGAGACTTCAACTGACTGACAGACGGGCAGACAGACTGACAAACTGACTGACTGCCCTGGGAAACTGATGACAGGGTATTGTCAACAGCAGCAACAATCGAGACAACATCAAAGTGCACATTGTGTAGCAGCAACTACACAATTCTCTCTTTTCTTTTCTTTTTTTTCTCTTCCTTTTTTTTTGTATTTGTGTTTTTTAACATTTTATTTTGTTAACAAATACATTACATTTTTGAAGTGTTAAGTTTGCACTTGGCATTCAGGCTCGCTCCTCGTTGTTTGCTTCCGCACTTTGGCAGGTGAGTGTACAAAAGCACAACATCATCAACACTCGAATGATCATTATCTGCAGTCAATGCAAGGAGGGGATAGGGAGAAGGGATGGGGAGAGAGGGAACACACCTTTGCTGTCAGCAGAGCAGGCTATGATATTTTTATCTACAGGTGCAAAAATAAAACTGATATCTCTGGAGACCTTTTGTTAACGCAGCACAGTGTGTTAAATAAATAATTAAACAAGTTTAGTTTTAGTTTCAGTTTCTGCTAACTTGGCTTAAACAAAATGTGGCATAACAACTTCCAGCTAAAATTGTATCGTTTTGGAAGTGACTTTTACCCCTCAAACTTTGACAGATATTGTTTATACAGGCAGAGACACGATATCTGCGTTTAACAAGTCGGAGAAACCATCAGAGCTAATCGAACACAAAGTTGCGTTCTAATTGCACAGAACGCAGCTCAAATGAGCTATAAATTCATCTGTCAAAATACTTGACAATTGATTAATTGAAATTGACTTTGA
Organism: Drosophila acutilabella; assembly: GCA_035046005.1. Lineage (NCBI taxonomy): Eukaryota > Metazoa > Arthropoda > Insecta > Diptera > Drosophilidae > Drosophila > Drosophila acutilabella. The sequence continues at coordinate 2,660,370 of JAWNOK010000024.1, read as the reverse complement.
AAGTTGGTTGATAAGCGGCCAAGACGGCCGAGTATTAGCCATCGCCCAGGGAAGTGGCCTGTCAATCAGCTAAAACCACACACACGACCAGCACACACACAGCACACAACTCACTCTACACAATGCATCATTTGTTGATGAGCTAAACTTTGACCAAGAGTAGACATATCCACCACTCCGAGGACTCATCAAACAAAGGGAAAAGGGGGCAAAGGGTGGGGTCAGTGCGGGACATGGCCAAGACACAGACGTTCAAATTAAGCAGAACTAGTTAAAGCAAAAAGTTTCCCTCTGCAATCGGCGAATGTATCTCAAATCGAGTTGACAACTTAAATTGTTAGTTGGCCGATAAGCGATGAGGTAGCTAAAGGGGAGTATTAGTTCACCCTTAGCATAGTACGCCACACCCCCTTTTGGCCTGCTTTGGGGGCGTGTATAACATTTTTATTTATTTCACTATTTTTTATGCGGCGATGCGAACGGGACACGCGCCAGATGCCAGCGACAAACAAATAAATAAAAATCTAGTTTTCGGCTGCAGTCAAAGAAGCGAAAGTTGAGTGGAGAGTTGAAGGGGCAGGAGGTTAGCGGGGTCAGGGGTCAGAGAGGAGAGCACAGAGAGCAATGACAGCGGGGTCAGCGTGTGGAGCGTGTGTTTTACAAGTCTATTAACTTGAAGCGCTTATCTAATGCTGACAGCAAGTTTTTCACTTTGCCAAAGTTTTTCAAGCCACACACAAACAAACACACACACACCCACGCAGAGAAGGAGACAGAGAGGGAGTGAGAGAGTGGCAACTTCCGGTGCTGCTGCTGCGTTTCCGCTGCGGGAGTTCGTCTTTTCGGCATTAACTTGGCAACTGGCAACAGTTCAAATGTTGTAGCAAATGCCGCAGCACATGTCAATCATTTGTTTGCACATTTTTTGTCTGCTTGTGAAAATGATACAGTTCTATGCATAATGTATGGCAGCTCATTTCCCCTTATACTGTAGGCCACAAGACGCGACAGACAGAAAAAAAGAGCAAATTTATATATATCTTTCTTTTGAGAGCTCTTAAAGCATTTAACACACACACACACATGCTGAGAGTGAAAGTGTTGAGGGCAACTGTAAAGTTTCACACTGAACGATGGCCACAAATACGTAAAAGCAATTTCTGATTTGCTGGCAACAGATAAAGCTCAAAGGATACAACTTGTTGGCCACGAAATGGTCAACTGAACCGAAGAAGTTGCAGCCAGAGAGACACTAGACAGAGAGAGAGAGAGAGAGAAGGGTAGGGAGACGGAGAGACAGAGAGAGAGAGAGCGAGTATAGAGAACATTCTCGCTTCATTAAACACAAAATGCTTCTTGGCCGCACTTCTTGGTCAAGTTTGCCTTTGGAGCTGTGCTAAATAATATTTATGAGCTGACTAAATGTTTGTCTGCTCAAGCAGAAACGTCATCAAAAGCTGAACCTGAACCAGAACTAAAAGTTCAACCTTAAACCGAACTCCCTGCTGCACCTGTGCTGCAGTCTGGCATCCTTAAGATACTTTTTACAAGATACTTTTTCAATGAACGCTTGGCGCATTATTGTTATTAGTTTCAGGTTTGGAGCACATAAAAACTAGAGCAGGCAAAGAGTTGAGCTAGTGCTTACACTGTTGCATAACATCATCACTTGTAGCACAGTGTAGAAGAGTGCGGAGTGAAGAGGAAAAGGAAAGAGAAGCAGAAGCTGAAGTACAAAGCTTTGCTGATGCTATCTGAGAGCATTGTCGTTAGCAGTTTGTTGCTGTTGTTGCAACTGTTGCTGCAACATGTTGTTGATGATAATGCTGTCGTTTGACTATGTTGCCATTGTTGTGAGCTGAGCAAGAGCCAACCCAAAAGGGGGCACAGAGGAGCCACAATAACGTCAGCTTAACTAAATGAAGGTCCAAGTGTCATGGATGCTGCTCAACTTTGACACGACACCGACGACGACGACGACGACGAAGGCCAAGGCGACGAGCTGCTTGTGTCCCCCTGTCTCCAACACCCCCCACTTATCTCTCTCTCTCTCTTCCACCTCTTCCCTCCCTGTCTGACGCTGTCTCGGATGCGGGTGCTTTGTAGTGATTGCAAGTAAGCAACTAACTTTTATGTCAATCTCCAGTTGTAAAACTTACTCGCAAACTAAACTCGGGACAATAATCGCATGCCAACGGTTAACAACTGCCTGCAAAACGGCAAATTGACAAACTAGCCAAAGATATAAGCCTTACAGCACAACTAATATTTCATTAGAACAATTAAAGCTTAACTGAATATTTAAATTATTTTATATGGAAACTACCTTCCAAGGCGTATACTTGATATAGAGTGAAAGTCTTTTTTACTGTCTCTTTTTGTAAAAATGCCTTTACTGCTTGAATTCAAAGGCATGGCAGTTGCTTATATATTTTGTAAAAATATAATATTTATTACTGATTACTTAGCCTAATTCGAACTATACAGCGTATTCATTTGGCTAGCATATCCCATTCGAAGCTGCTTCATTTTACATGCTACATATTGCAGCTAATTGCCGTTTGTTTGTATTTCTTGTTGTTTCTGTTGGTTTTCCAAAGAAATTGTCTGATGTCTGAATTCAAACTCATTTGGCGCCAAAAGCCAAAGGAATAAATGTAAAAAAAGCGGAGTAAAAACTGGTGCAGCAACAAATTGCAGTGAATTTTTCAGTGATTTAAATGCAGTTTTATGGACATGCAAGAGGGCGGGGCGCGTTGAGTTCATTTCCATGTGCAAAATGCTGCGCATTTTTCTGTGTCATTTACAGCGCCAACAACGACGACAGCAACGACAACAACAGCGACTTATTAGCGGGCAATGGGAGCATTGAAATTGACCGCAGCAGCAGCAACAACAACGATGACGACGACGACGACGACAAACGGAAGCGGAAACGGCAAATAAACGCACGAGCGCTGACGTGAGTGCCCGACTGTATTTGCTGTCTCTTTCGCTCTTCTCCCCTCGCTCATTCACTCTCTGTTGCTCTGGCAGGTGAGACGCAGGCAAACGGGCATTTATCTGGCGCTGCAGACCTGCCACGCCCCGCTGCCGCAAGCTGCAGCCATAACATTGTGGTTGATTGTTGCATGTTTGTGTGGCTGAAACCTGCCGTGTGTTTCTCTGTGTGTAGCTCTTTTTTTTTTGTGTCGACACGATGCGGCGCCATCGGTTGCATGCATGGCAAGGATTTCTCTGCTTAATTTGTGGTTTGGCAACCAAAAACAGCCAACAGCCGAGAGCCAACACACACACACATACCAGAAACAAGAACTGGCCAGAGGCAATTGCAATTGAGGTTGCAGTTGCACGAATATTCTGGGAAACTCTTAAATATGATTATGGCATATTTGCCACATTACAAGCAGGTCTAAGTCTTGGCTGCCATTGGCAACTGCTGTCGGCTACATTTGGCTACATCTTGTGGCATCTTTTTGGCTATTTTATGGCTAACTTAGACGAGTATTTTATTTGATTGTGGCAGCCAAAAATGCAACCGCAAATTCGATTTAATTGTCACACATTACGTGTACATTGCATTACATGTGGCTTGGGCCACCCCTTCCCATCTCTTCCCTCCGTGCAACACAATGGCCGTGCACAACTGGCAGCCATTTTGCAATTACACAGAAAAATGCGCCCGCAGCGGAAATGGCAGCAATGTAAAATACGGGCAACAACAACAATAACAATCGCTTGTAATGCAACTGCAAATAATAACAAACTATGTGGCAGAGTGTCCTTTGTGATGCCACACCCCCCCCCCCCCTGCCCCTTGTACGCCCCCTCGTTGACCCCCACCTTATCACTGCTGCTGGTGAAATGAAATGCGCCATTTGCAATTGTAGTTTATTTAATACACACCACAATTAGTGTCCATTGTGCACGCGACCGAGCAGGGTTGTGTTCCCGTTGTTCACGTTGTTGTTGTGGCGTAGAGTTGCCATGTTGCCACACAATTTGAGGCACACCGAAAGCTGCAATTGCAGTTGTCGCAGTTGGCATATCATTAAATGGCAAACGTTTGGATTAATTTGTATTAACGAGCACAAGTCATAAAAGTTGTAGTCTTAAATCATACAACTCGCATTAAATACAAGTTAGGTTTTAATGTCTTCATTTACATAAATAAATTGGTATTTATCTTTAGGCAAATAACTAAATAAATTATAAAACTTAATACATTATATACATATACATAAGTAGGGCCCAAATTGATTACTATCTGTAAATTTATTAAGTTTCTTTTTAAGCTGATTAACTTCTTTGTTTCAAATGCGTAACTACTTTTTTATTAATTTAATTTTAACTATTTTTATAATTTTTAATTTATAAAATTTCTTATTTATTTATTTACGCAAACTAAAAGCACCCGCGAAAATTAATCAGCTGATAAAAATATATAAATTTTTAATTAATTATTAACAAAAACTATAGCAAAAGTTAAATTTAAAAAAAAAATTGTATTTACTGAAAGAATAAGAGTAAAACAGTGAGTTTAAATAATCAATTAATCAATTATATCTAATCTACACGCTTAAAGCTAAATTGGTATTCAATATTTAACTCACTTGGTTTGGAACTAAACAAATTTCTCAATTTATTTCTAGCTCAACAGCTTAACTTTTTAGTGAATAATAACTATATTTAAAATTAGAAAAATATACTAAATAATTACATTATTTCCAGCTAAAGTTTAGACCTATTTCATAAATGATTTTACTAACTTACTGCTAAATTTCTAAGCTACTATTAACTACACTTAAAGTAAGTAATGCATTTCTTAAGCCCCCATGTTTTTAATTATCGAATTGATTAATTTATTCTCACCTTAAATCAAGCTTTATTTAATAACTTATATTAGTTCACTGCTTAACTTTTAAGTACATAATAACTACTCATATTTAATGAAGCTAAAAACTTTTTTAATTACTTCATTCTTAGCTAGATTTAAGCCATCTTTTATAACTTCTTTTACTAACTAACAGCTAAACTTGTTGGCTAATTATAGCTACACTACAAGTTACCCCTTATTGCACTCAATATTCCCAAATCTACTCTATACCAAATAGTTGAAACTGAAATTCAATTATGAACTCATTATACAATTCAGTCTAAATCAATTTTTACGAGCAGTCCGCAGTCGTTAATTGATTTTTAAGTGTTCGGCCACACGCACACAAACTACCTGATTATACATATGCATATATATATATATACAAACACAGAGTTCAGGGGTTATCCAACACTTTATGTATAGACATAATCACGGACGAGTAATTATTGATGGCCAAAGTGGAGACTTTCTAAAGCGAACACACAAAATAAAATTATTTATGCATTGCATTTAAATCAAAGCTTTGACTAAGTTTAATAAACTATTTAGTAGACTATGATAACTAAATTAAATGCGGCTTTTGCAGTGCATTATGTGTAAGCTTCACTGTACTATACATTCATGTGTGTGTGCACTGACAACACCATTAATAAAAGCGTTAAAGTAATCAATAATAAAAAGCAGTTTTTATGCTGAAGGGCACTTAATTTTTTGCCTCAACTAAATGCCAATTAAAATACGTAATTATTTTTTAATGGCATTTTGTGGTCAATATCCGGAAAATGATTTTTAAAAATCCGACACGCTGATGACAGTCCTTGTTGAAGGACCAAACAGTTCAGAATTTAAGTGCAATGACGAGCAAATGTCAAATGGCCAATAGTCGTATCAATATCAATGGCAATTCCGCTGTCATGACTTGTCAAACTGGCGCCACAGTGTGTTGGCCAAGTTAACTCACTTGCTTGAAAATTGCAAGCAATTGCAGCATAAAAGCTGCACTCAAACTACACGTGTAGCTACAACAAATCGCAATAAGAGCCATTGTTGACTCAACAGGGGAACCACTTGCCACTTGCCCCCAACAACTTGCCACATGCCACTTGCCACACCGTTTTCCTGAGTAAAATTCAAGCAATCATCGCCATCAACATTTCGTTGTGCCGCAAGTGACAATCATTTATATTTAATAAACAAGAGACGCGTGCAACTGAGACGGAGACAGAGACAGAGACATACCAACAGAGGGCGGCATAAACTTTATTCGGGTCTAAACGCCCCTTGGCCAAGTCCTAGACCGAGTCCTAGACCATTCTAGACAATGGCCATCGTCTCGAATTGGTCTGAAGCGGTTTATCATGCATTTTGTGTGCTTGTAAATCGAATTCTCTGAATAATGCAGCAGGTACACGCAGCAGGAAAAACTGTTTGCTGCGGAAAAGCGGGGGTGGGGATGGAAAAGGGGAGGGAGAAAAGCGATCAGCACAAAGAAAATAAATAAGCATGAAAAACGAAGCACGAAAACTAAGAAAATAAAAACAAGTAAACAACAAACAAGAATTGCATGGCTACTTGATACCCTGTAGAGAGTGTATCACTAAACTAGCGCAGTCTGGCAGTCACTGCTAGTCTCCACTGATTTTACAGGGTATAGCCAAAAGAAAAACGACGAATGAACCACAATAACTGTTTCGCTTCGGGCGGCATTCAAATTGAATACTGAAAGCAGAGAAAACTGCCAAACGCTTGAATTATGCATTAATGATGTGTCTCGCTACATAAAGCGGTAGCAAAGGGGTCGAACTGAGGGAGGGGAAGAGGGGGTAGGGGCAAAGGGGTTAGGGGTAATGCGATGACCAAAAGGACAACACAACACAAGACAATGGCAATGCTTTGCTCACCCACTGTACCCTGCCCACTGTACTCTTCAATGTCCACTCCTCAGTGCCCACTGTGCACAGTGTCCACCAGTATCCACTGTCCACCGACCACTGTCCGCTGCTTATTAATTTTTTATGCGTCTGCTATTTTTATGGTTAACATGAAAGCGCTTTAACCGTAACATTTTATGTTTCCCCTGCAGTCAGTTTACTTTTTGTACATACTGTATAGTTTTCTTCTTTTTTTGTGTACTTTTCTATTTCGACTGCATTTTACTTTCCCTGACATTTGAGTGATAATCCATTGAAGAGCGGATAATGGAGGGTTTATTTGCGGTCACTTTGCATGCTATTTATTTGGCAATTACAGTTCAGTTCACTGAGTGACTAGTTAATACATATACCAACACAGAAAAGGTCGCTATTAGTTATAGTTTAGTCATTAAATGAGGACTTAGTTCCATTAATTACTGGAACTTCATTAAATTTAAGCGATTTTAAAAAGTTATGTGTCAAATGAAATCTTTTAAATAGTTAGCCCTTTTTAAAAATGACTTAGAAACAAATTTAATGTAAAGGTCTACCAAATACCAATAATTAAGTAGTTAGTGGTTGAGGTTGGGCTGGATTAGCTGGGTTCTGAATCGAAATCTTTTTAAAAACAATAGAAAACTTACTTTTAAATACAATTCGCTACATTATTGTATATATATAGTAGAAGAAAACACTGACAAACAGGTAAATTTTCATCAGTGAAATCAGTGAAAATCGTGTGGCATAAATAGGCACAATAGAGTCGCTGAAATCAGTTTACAAAAGACGTTAATTACCGGCATTAGTGCACATAACGCAGGTCAGCTTATCGGCTCTATAAATTGAGCGTAGCCCAAAATTATCACGGAAAGTAGAGTAGAGGGAAGTGGTGGGCGGGGCATCTGCGGCTGTACCGCGTAAAACCCATTACATACCGCACATGACATACCACCTACACCGCCCCCGCCCACCACGCCCATATCCACACAAACACACACATTTGGTGACCACAACGTATGTTGTAATGCGTTGTCTCCATACCCCACTCCACTCCACGCCCACTGTACCCGCCCCAGCGACTCTTTATACGACCGACAGCCCGTATTTTATCCTGGACTAGGATTCGCTGTCGGGTCAATGCTTTAAACAATGGAACATGGCGAGAGCGCAAACTTAATGTCAACACGCTAATCTGTCAGTCACTGTGATTCGGATTTTGTTGTGGAGAGAGGGGGAGTGAAGAGAGGGGGGAGAGGCAGGAGAAGTAGGAGAGATGGGCGAGAACAGGATTTGTAGAGGGCCAGAGTCAAGACAAGGATACGAGCGAACCACTTAAGGAGCTCTGGTGCCAAAGTTGTGGCTCGTCGCGCAACAGTTGAATGTGGTGCACAGTGCTGGCACTTTAGCTATTTTAAAGCTAGCGCTTAAACTTACTTAAAGCTCAACTGAAACACGTTATAGTTATTTTAGCTCGTTTTGTAATCAAAAACGTATAACTGTTTTATTTTGACTATAAGAAAAACAAGTGTTTTGTACACTGAGAGAAAACAAAGTAACTAAATTTGTATAGGCTTAACTTAATTTTTTCCGAGCTAAGATAATTTAAAAGTGCATAAAAACTTGCTTAAACCAAGTTTAAATAGTTTCACAGAGAAAATTTGGCTTGAATCAAGCTAACTCTAAAGTTATCCAACTGGAACTTAAGATCGAAACTAAGCACTCTGCTCATTTATTTATTTATTTTACTTTTAGACACAAATTTAGTTTGAAAAGTACAAATTACTTGTCTATTTCTCCCAGTGTAGCTCATATTAGCCGATGTCTTGGCTTGCCCAGGCCCCAAAGAGTTGGCAGCACTTGTCGACGGCAGCAAGAAGAACGGTTATTAACGATGATGGTGATTATGATTATGATTATTATTATTATGGCTTGGTATTATGCTTGGTTGCAACAATATCGCCACAAAAGCTTCATATCCTTTGAAATGACAAAAATTTGTTGCTTTCAGTGGCGCTTGACGGGATTGCTCCACTTGACAGCATCTTCGCCTGAGACACAGCAGCGAAGTCACTAGGGGCAGAGGCAGCAGCAGAGGTAGAGGCAGAGATGGGAGGCGGAGGTGGGAGGCAGCAACAGAGACTGCGACAGCAGCACGCGATGAGGACGCGGCTTATCAACTATGCAAGGCTTTGTCTAAATGAGTGTGTGTGGGTTAGTGTGTGTTAGAGTGTGTGTGTGTGCGTGTGTTGCCGCCAGCGTAGCACGCCCCTTTTTAGCTGCAACCTGTTTTTGTTGGCGTCTTTTGTTGCGCTTAATGAATTTTACGTAAATTTTACGAGCGCTGATTTCTGTCAGAGCGACACCGACCCGCCTCCTCTGCGCCCCTCGCAACCCCCATTCCCACCATCCACTCACACTCAACGCCCAAGCTATTAATCTACACTTTAGTGTAAGCATCAGCAGCACAACCCCCGTTAGTTGAATGAATAGATGACTGCGTATGTGTGTGTGTGTGTGTCTCCCTGTGTGTGTGTATGCGCTTATAATGACAAGTTCAACAACAACTTAGCATTGTCTTGTAAGGACGTGACACCCCGACATTTGTTTGCTCAAGTTATGCAAATATTTTTACAGTCAAGAAGTTTTTGTTTAATTGCATATTTTGACTCGAATTACGCGTGTCATAAAGCAGAGGATATGAAGCTTACAACGGTTCAGCTGTCATACTGCTGACAATTAACCTGCCAAGGGGGAGAAAGGGTTAGTTGTCTGTCAACCAAATCACCCAAATTCACCCCAATTGCTATGCTAAAAGCAACACAGTAACAATTCAAAAAACTTCCCACTTGGCGCCAATACAAAGCACTCCACTGCTATCGGAGTGCTTATCGATAGTTACGTCCCACTATTATCGAACAGCTGGTATTTCTTTTCCCACTATTAACACAGCTGCTGTTATTTTAAGTACGCGCTAGGTTTAAAAATACAACAACTTAAAAGCAACAAACTTACATAAAGTGTTTATTTAAACTTACAGCTGATTTAAATTATTATATATTTTATTGGTAATCAACAAACTTAATTTATAACATTTTTTTCATTCACAAGGATGATCTCGATGATTTCTATTCAAATATCGATATGATGAACAACAAAAACTGATTAGTAAAACACTTTCCAAGATGAGCAATTTGAGCAGCTGCCTAAATCCCAGAGAATCTGGAGAACATATAGTGCGCAATGCGAAGTATTTGAAGGTTGTACCCTCGGGTATTCAGAATCTGGTGGAGGAAATCGTTAGCGGTGTGTTATGTGAGTAAAATTTATTAAGTTTGTTTATCGCCATGTGATTTCTATAACTAATCGCAACTGTACTCAACATACAGCCAAGAAAATCGATGTTGCCAATTTCTCACAGCACGAACTGCATCCAAAACCAAGTGATTCCCATGCAGCCAACTGGATTTTCCTAGTAGACACCTTGAACTTTTGCTTCTGGACGCCAGGTGAGTGACACTAAAGAAAATACTGGAAAATCTTTTCAACAAATTTGTCTCGGTTTAGAAAACTGTACCAAGTACAAGGTTAATGGCTACACTGGTTACTTTGCACTCTGTGCAGCTATAAATCGTGCCCTTAAGGATGGTCTAGACATCACCAATCCAACGTACTATGCCAGCCTTGATTTGGAGACTTTGTCCCACATCTTTCGACCGGATGATGTCACTACCAAAATCCCTCTATTGGAAGAGCGCTTGGAGTGCTTGCATCAGGTGGGCAGCTGCCTGCAGAGCAAATGGCAGGGAAGCTTTGAGAATGTAGTGAAGGCAGCAAACAACTCGGCTCAGAAGCTGCTACAGTTGGTAGTAGAGGACTTTCCCTGTTTCAGGGATCAGGCTGAGTTCGCAGGAAAGCAGGTTTCCATTTGGAAACGTGCTCAAATTCTTGTAGGTGATTTGTGGTCCTGTTATCGTGGTGAGGGACTTGGCTACTTCGAGGACATTGGACAGGTGACCATGTTCGCCGACTACCGCATTCCCCAGGTCCTGGTACACTTTGGCAGTCTGGAGTACACGCCAGAACTGCTGCAGTTGCTCAAGCAGGATACCATCCTAAAGAACGGCGATGCCATGGAAGTGGAGATCCGTGGCGCCTCCATCTACATCATAGAGCAGGTCAAGGATGCAGTTCTCGATCGACTAAAGCAGAAGCACCCGGAAGTAGACACACGCAACGTGAATTCCATTTTGATTGATCAGTATCTGTGGGATTACAGACGGGAACACGCCCAGGAACTGGAGCACATTCCATTCCACAAAGTGCTGAGCATTTACTACTAAAAGTTTGAATTTCCCACTTGGTTGCCAACCAAATAAAAGAATCTTTTTATTAAATTTTTCGGCGCATAGTTTGAATTTTATATCTGCTTTTTACAGCGGAAAAAGATACAATTTTAAAGACTTAATTCACAACTAACGTTTATCAAATTCTTAGCCTTGGAATTTATATACCAACTTGACAGAAACTTCTCTCATGGGAGGCAGATCTTAGTGCTGGGATCATATCTTAATCTTCTTAAGCGAGATATGCTATCACCATGTGAAAGATACATTTGTATCTTACATTGTTAGCAGACAGATTTGAGTATTTGTTTAAAGTTTAAACAGGAAATTGTACTGTGTTCACTTTAGGCAGACTCCACTGTACTGTATATTAATCTCTTCCATGATTTTATGGCTTAAAAACAAACGATCGGTTCAAAAACACAGTAAAATCTGCGATTATCTATAGACCAAGTATATATATAAAATATATGAGATAAGGTTACAGTAGTAAAAGAGTTTCAGCTGATCTTGGGCACACTTGTCTCACACTTTGGCGGTCTTTTGGCCTTAACTTGAATTGGGGCGTGTTAGTGACACGTTTTAGCATAAAACAAACAGTTTGTTTTGTTTTCTACAGACAAACGACTAAATAATAATCTGTGTGTTTGTTTAGAAAGATTTGTCCACTGCATTAAAAATAGTGCTGGCAGTGTTACCTAGGACAAAATAGCTAGATTTTAAAAAAGCTATATTCCAGCAGCTGAACCAGCCTAACAGAACTTTCTGTCACTAAGCTTTAATCCAGTTAAATCGCATATAGAAACCATCAAATATATTGTATATTTATTCATTCCCCATTGCCAAAAGTCAAAGCATAAAATGAATAGGTAAAATAATTCTCACATATGTACATACAATCCAATCACAAACTTACCCCCACCCTCTATCATAACTTCTTCAATTGCGTTTAGAATAAACTTTGCACTCTCTCAATTGTTGGCTGTTCCTAGGCCAAAGCTTTTTTTGTGAGCTGGGCTTTGCTCTCTCTCTCTCTCTCTCTCTCTCTCTCTCTCTCAGTCTCTCTCATAATAATTGCGCTTAGAATTAATTCTGCCGCATGTTGTTACTGTAAATGGATCGGCACTCTCATTAATTTAGCTTAGAATAAATTCTGTCGCCAGCAGCAGAGGAGTCTGCTCTCTATTTTTTAGCCGCACTGCTTGTTGTTTCTATGTGTGTGTGCTTCGCTGCTCTCACTGCAGTGTTAAGGCGCTGCACTTGCTATTTTCGCAGCTAAGAGTAAATTTCGCCGCTTTCTTCTGATTCTCTTCGCCTGTTATGCACATCCTCGTTTTCGTTTGTTTGTTGTGCTACTCGTTTGTGTGTACTCATAATTGTAGCTTATGCTGAATCTAGCTGTAAATTCATTTTGCCCGACAATTTAACCGTAATTTATTTATTCTAACAGCAAATATAAATTTTAGTAGTACGCAAAGCCCAAAATCAAAAATGTCAAAAATATAAGAAAGTACCAAGAATAAAAAATCATTTTAGCTTGAGTCATAGCTAAAAGCAGACCAAAAAACGGACCAACATTTAAATAAAGGCTAAAAAGTTAAACAAAAGCTAAAATGGCATCACTGTTGATTGATAAGCGACAATTAGTTGGTTAAGCCAAAATGCGGTCAAAAGTTTATGGTTACTAACTTATGTTAGTGACTGTACGGGGTAGAAAACGACGAGCTATTCCGAGATGAGACACAGTTAACGTTGGCCTTTTGCCGCGAACGGTTGTCTCCGCTTGTCTCTGCGTGTCTTCGCGTGTCTGTGCTTGTCTCTGCGTGTCTCCGCTTTGATCTTTTTGGTGTGGTGATACCGATTTAAGGTTTCCCTGAGTGTGAACTGTGTGACAACATGTCAATGCAAACAGAGACACCGATAAGATAAAATAATTCAGGTGATAAGTGTGCCTTAATCCCCAAATCAGTGTGGATGCTGCTCTCGTTCTTGCCACATCCATCAACAATCTTAACCAAAAGTGACTTTGTTGTCGTACAATGAACTCTCGAGCGATGACACTAAACGAGAAGAGCTCGGACTCGAGTCTGTGCCTAGAGTGGAAGCAGCTCAACTACTTTGTGCCTGCCCAGGAGCAGAGCAATTACAGTTTCTGGACCGAGTGCAGGAAAAAGCGAGAGTTACAGATTTTACACGATGGTGAGTTGTCAGTGGGAGGAATTTTAAGACGATGTAATTGCGGTTTCTCTGCAGTTAGCGGTCACTTGAAGACAGGCGACCTCATCGCCATACTCGGCGGTTCGGGGGCGGGCAAAACCACATTATTGGCAGCGATTTCGCAACGACTGCGCGGTAATTTGACCGGAGATGTGGTTTTAAACGGCATGGCCATGGAGCGGGATCAGATGACGCGTATCTCCAGCTTTCTGCCGCAGTTCGAAATCAATGTTAAAACTTTTACAGCCCACGAGCATTTGTACTTCATGGTAGGTTTTCAGCAGACAACAGTTTTCCCGCTCAACACTTTCAATGAATTTCCATCGAATTTAGTCGCATTTCAAAATGGATCGCAAGACGACAAGAACGGAGAAGCGTCAGCGAGTCGCTGATCTGCTGCTGGCGGTGGGATTAAGGGATTCCGCTTATACCCGCATCCAGGAGCTGTCGGGTGGCGAGCGTAAGCGACTCTCTCTCGCCGAGGAACTGATCACCGATCCCATTTTCTTGTTCTGCGATGAACCCACCACTGGTCTAGATAGCTTCAGTGCCTACTCCGTGATCAAGACACTGCGTCATCTCTGCACCCGGCGACGCATCTCGAAGCATTCGATGACACAGGTCTATGGCGAGGACTCCTTTGCCACGCCCAGCGATATGAGCGCCGGAAGTAGCTCCATTGAGATGGAAATCGTGAACGGATCAAAGGACAGTCTGCTCCAGTCCATCGCGGAGTTTCCCACGCTCAGTGTGCTCAACAACAGTCCCAATGGAACCCTCAAGAAGGCCGCCATCTGCTCCATTCACCAGCCAACGTCGGACATATTTGAGCTCTTCACTCACATCATCCTCATGGATGCCGGTCGTATCGTTTACCAGGGACGCACAGAGGATGCAGCCAAGTTCTTTACTAAGTAAGTGCAGCACAGACAGTAGAAGTTCTTAACTTATTGATCCTGCTTTCCTCCAGCTTGGGCTTCATGCAGCCTAAAAACTGCAATCCTGCTGACTTCTACCTGAAGACACTGGCCGATGGCAAGGAGAATGCGGGGGAAATGCTAAGGATTAGGTATGAGCACGAGACAGATGGACTCTACAGCGGCAGCTGGTTGCTAGCCAGGAACAACGGCGGTGATTACATGAAGCGTATGCAGGATTTCCAGAAGATCCGCTGGATATTTCAGGTTTATCTGCTGCTCAAGCGCTTCATGACCGAGGATCTGCGGAATATTAAAAGCGGTCTGATCGGATTTAGTTTCTTTATGATTACTGCCGTAACCCTCTCGCTGATGTACTCAGGAGTGGGAGGATTAACCCAGCGTACGGTGCAGGATGTGAGAGGCTCCCTCTTCATGCTCAGCACCGAGATGATCTTCACCTTTAGCTATGGAGTTATGTACGTGTTTCCGGGTGCTCTGCCCATCATAAGGCGCGAGGTGGGCGAGGGCACCTACAGCTTGTCTGCCTACTACGTAGCCCTGGTCTTGTCCTATGTGCCCGCAGCCTTCTTCAAGGGCTACGTATTCCTGTCCGTGATCTATGCGTCCATTTACTACACGCGTGGAATCCTGCTCTTCGTGACAATGGGTTTTCTCATGAGTCTCTCGGCCATCGCAGCCGTAGCCTATGGCATCTTCCTCTCCAGCCTCTTTGAGTCCGACAAAATGGCATCGGAGTGTGCAGCGCCCTTTGATCTGATTATACTTATATTCGGGGGTTCCTACATGAACGTAGACTCGATTCCCTTTATCAAGTACATCTCCCTGTTCTTCTACACCAACGAAGCGCTGATGTACAACTTCTGGATTGACATCGATAACATCGGTGAGTGTAACCATGTAGGTGCTATATATATCCACTATCTGATTCATCACTTGTGCTCCCTTGCAGACTGTCCGGTCAATGACGAACATCCCTGCGTAAAGACCGGCCTGGAGGTACTGCAGCAGACGTCGTATCGCACCGCGGAGTACACCTATTGGCTGGACTGCGTTAGCCTTCTGCTGGTGGGACTGTTCTTCCACCTGGTCTCCTTTAACCTGGTCAGGCGCTACATAAATCGCAGTGGCTACTATTGAGTGCATGTTTTATTTATCTTTTTACACATTCGTAATTTAGTTAAACTAGTTAGACTTTACAATTTTAAGTAGAAACCTTTTCATCTTTTAGCTCTTCATGCAGCGAAAAATATTGCAATTCATTTAAGTGTGTGTGTGTGTTTGGGTGTGCGTGTGAGTGTGTGGAAAATTATCCAAAGTACCGGGAAAATTAAATAAATTAGACTAAGCAAACAACCCGAGAGTCTTGAATTATGGAACAATCTTTTGTAATAATAAATAGCTCTTTATGCGGGCAGTGTTTGGGGTTAATTAAAAAAAAAAATCAAAATAAAAACAATAAAGAATTAGCTATCGAAGGATATTTGGCGCTTCGCTTTGGCGCTCGAGTCGCCAACAGAAAAGCCCGTTGTGGCCTGCAGTTTGCGTCCCGATCCGTTGCTATTGCCACCACCAAAGTAGGGACTTATGTTTCGCTGATCCTTGCCGGTAAAGTTCTTCTGCGCCGACCTGCGCTGCTCACAGTGCACATTCTCCCGCAGCGCCAAGTCACCCAAATTGCTCTTAGACGAACTGTTCTGCAGCGTGGGATTTGGGAGTATGGGCAGCTGTTGCTGCTTGCTGAACAGATCCTCCGATATGCGGTCCATGAAACTGGATTGCGTGGCAGAGCCATGACTCATTTGGCTAAAACCAAAGGAATCGATGGAGTTCTCGCTGCCAAACAAATTGTGCATTGAACCATCGGTTTTGCTGCGAGCCAACGACATTTGGGACAGCGACTGCGTGGAGCTTTGGGACAGAAGCAGCTTGCGCTGGGCAAACTCCTCGGGTCCAATGTAACCAGAAAGACGTGCACTCGACTGTAGTTTGTTTTCACTCTCCAGGCTGCGTGCATGCAAATAAATGTCATCTGGTTGCTTGCAGGCTATCACGCTAAAGGCGTACTTCTTGGCCAACCTAGGGAAGTTTAGAAAGTCAATTACCAACAGTTTATTTTAGAGAACTAGTTCAAGTTCTTACCTGAGCAAGGTCTCGCTGTTGCTGGTCGTATGGCCCAAATAGAACTCTTGAAATATGCGTTTCACAATACGCGCCAAATCCGCAGCGTGTTGTCGGAACTTTTCGTGTTTGGCCGATACCTTCTTCTCCTGCAGTGCCTGGGAAACAGCCCACAGCAGTTTCTACAAAGAAAACCAAAGCAGTTGAGAGATGTGTGTTAACTTGCAGAATTCGCATGTCTACCTTGCGCTGATTGTCAGTCATGGAGCTCTGTGGAGTTGCACTCATTTCTGAGTGTGCGCGATGCAGTTTACTGATTGTTGGCGTCGTCGAGTGGCTAACTAAGCTGCTGGTGCTGCCGCTCAAGCCCAGATTGAGGCACGGAGTATTGGCAAATGGCGATGGTTGCATATTGGCTATTACATTTTGTTGCGATGCTGCGGAGGAACCAGCTCCAATGCAAAAACTCTGACTCTTGATCTTCAAAGCGCGCGGAGTGAGTGCGCTGCCAAAGCCGCTGCCAGACCGAAACAGTTTACTGCTCTGACTCGCCAACTCGGCTGCGTCCTCGTCATCACGAGCATTGCGTTTTCGCTTAAGCAGCGATTCCAGTTGACTGCTAACGCTGGAGGCTGCCGAAGTGCTCGGCTCACAGCCACTGTCGGGGGAGAAGAGGGCACGTTTTGATCTCTCCACGCGATTGGCAATCTCGGGCTTAAAAAGCGGCTTGGGCGGAAAGAGCTGCTGTTGCTGTTGTTGCAGCGACTTGGCGGGACTTTGAAATAAGGCACGCTTCGAGGTTTCCCGTGATGGTCCTGGCTTGATGAGATCTGTGCGAAATAGACGCTTGCGGGCCGAGGAGGACGGAGTTTTTCGGGCTGTAAATTTAAGAGTTTTAAACTTGTTCATAGTACAAATGTTGGGTGAAGTGTTACCTTTCTTTTTGCTGCCTGGTGTTTTGCGCTTTGGCGTTGCTTTGCGCCGGTTGCGATCCTTTCTGTGGATGACAAAAAGGACGCTTTTAATAGTTGCTTTAAATAAGGTTTAATATCGGGAACTTACTTTTTGTCTAGAAGTATTTGTGGACCCATGGAGCTGTTAAGTTTAATGGAGTTGGTGGCCAGGTTGGCGGATGAGAATATGGCGCGACGCTTGGCCAAGTGACTGAGGCGATTGCCGGGGGATTGCGTAAGCATTCTAAAGGAGTAAAAGCATTAAATGTAGTTAAAGCCTGTAAACTATAGAGGAGACATAGGGAGGGAGAGTAATATGAGGCAGTAGGGACAGGAGACAAAGGTCAGAGAGAATGTAGAGGAGAGAGAGAACGAAAAAGTGAGTGGATAGTCAAAAGGGAGTGATTTTATCAAAAAGAGGAGGAATAGGAAAACGGGAATCCAAAAGGACAGAGCGTGTGGATAAACTCACTTCATGCGCATGTTACGCTTCTTGGCACTGGAAGGAGAGCGCACATAGGAAGTGGCCGTCTCTGCACCCACATAACGCTCCACCACCGAGAGACTGAGGTATTCGTTCTGCTCCGCTGCCTTGTTTAAGTTGTAGCTGGAAGAGATCGGTACATAAGTATCAGCAGCTATTATCCAGCGGGTTTTGAAAGCTTACCTGAGTCCATGTTGACGCACGCCAAGCACTTCCCGCCAACTCATGTCCTGTGCCTCGGCCAGACTGTGCGTGGGCTTGAACAGCGAGGACGTGGCACAGATACCGCTGTCTTCAATGCTGGACGGGGGCATGACATCGGTTTCCTTAGAGACCAAGAAGTTAATCACCTTTGCTTTCATGTTGACTACTGTGTTGATGATATCCATGTCGGGTGTGGTCACTGTGGGCGGTGGACGCACGCCCTGCAGACAGCGGCGTATGCGCCTGTACAGCTCCCTTTCCCTCCGACAGTTTTCAATAAAATGGGAGCGAGGATCGTTGCCGTTGAGCTGAGTATCTTGTGTCTGCTCGTCCACAAAACTGGATTCCGTTGGGGCTGTCAGTGAGTAGCGGGCGCTGCCATTGTGACTAGTGCTGGGCAGCTCGCTGACACATTGGCTTTCTTCGAGAGCCTCCGGCAGATCCCCCAGCGTTGTGGTCAGCCCTTTGTTAGCTGGCTCCTCAACATCGTTCTCATCCTCATCACTTTCCGCGAATAGATCAGGAGATCGTTCATTGTTCATTCTGTTAAATATAAAGGACTCCGACCACTGTGGAGGAGCATTCCTTGTGCTGCTCTCAGGGATTGTGGATAGCCGTGAGCTGGCATTTGGTGTCTCAGCCTCAGTCAGACTTTTGATTCTGCCGTCAAAGGATAAGCTATCCGTACTGGCTTCGGCGGCTTTGGCAGCTTCTGCAGCAGCGCTTGGCATATCCACAGCATTGCAGCTGTTTTCCTCCAGAATGCTGTCGTAGAAACGAGGAAAGACGATCATGCCCGGAGACCTGCGCTTTTCAGAGGTAGGTGGAAGTGTCTCCTTCACTTCCTTCTCAATCTCAGGCAGCTTAAGGTTCTGCAGCTGCGAGCCATAGAGTCGCTTGTTAACTTGGCCATAAGGACTGTCGCCAAAGCCAAGGAACTGCGATTCCTGACTGCCCTGTAGGCTCAACTTGGTAGCGGTGTCTGTGCTTAGTGGCTTTGGCTTCAGCAAATACGGTAGATTCATGTTCTCCTCGTCAGATATTTGGCCCTCATTGTGCTCACTAAGCGACGACTGTATATAAGTTAATTAAAATATAATTAAATTTATCTAAAAACTAGTTTCAAGAAATTTCTGGCTTACCCCGCTGCCCGTGGAAGGCTCTGAATCGTAGCTGTTGTTGATTTTATTCGCTGTCTTCGAGTTTAATTGTGCCATTTTTCAACAGTTCAACTAAAAATTAAATAAAAACAAATTTTACTCATAATTTATGACACCGATATTTTTGGTACAGGCACGCGCGGGTTCCCAAGCTTTGGGCGTGGCTATGGGGGCGACGTTATAGCAAATAAGTGTTTTATTTGATTGGTTTGCCCATGTTGGCCTTATCTGCTTACAGATGATTAGGATATTATGTGCATTTACCTTTTGAAATGTGGCACTTTTCACAAAACGATGCGGCGGCAGCCAGAAAAAACGCGCGCACGCATTTGATGCACTTTCTCACACACGTCTTAAACTTTCACAAATTGCACAATGTTGAATGTCTCAAGCTTACTTAAATGCAAAATTCATTACTTATTATGCCGCAAAGGTTTAATATTAATCATTTAACAGTTTATTCTTTTAATAAATGAAATTGCATGTATTGCGTTTCTTCACTGAACATCTGCCAGCGAGAATTTGGCGGCGGCTGTTGTGCAAAACTATCGATAGTACGATTGTTTTTATCGTCACAGGAAATAAAGGTGTACACTATTTTGAACTGACAAAAGGTGGCGCTACTTAACAATGACGTCACAAAACTTGAAGATAAATTAAACAATTATTAAATTTTAACTTAATCAAACAGCAGTGTTACTTGTGAAATTAAATTGAACTCCTGATATATAAATTATAATCACAAGTTGAATTATTCTGACAAATCACATATACTGTTTGATATTTTTGTATGAATATATTAAAATATGTATTATTTGCGTCTCAATAAATTTTATATTTGCTCAAACATAGCGAATACAATATTCTTATTCGTATTTTATGGAATACATTGCAGCCATGGTACAACAGCTGACAGCAACAGAGTCCACAACACTACAAGCAGTCCACAACATCCACAACGATTAATAACACACACAAATCGTGCACAGCTGTTTAGTTATCGATGTATTGCATATTTCGATACATTTTAGGCAAACAAAAATAATTATCTTATTTGTTTCAACTGCGCTGGTAAACAACAACTCATTCAAGTGTAAATTCCATTCCACTGGGACTGTCCCGTTTCTAGAGAGTGCCAACGCAGCTCTTTGTTTAATAAACTATCGTGGACCAACTGCAATTAGAACTATGAAGCAGCTCAAACTCTGCCATTAACAACTATAACATCAAATCGGAGCAACGTCATAACACATAATTTGTATCTCTATATATAGTAAACACACACTGCCATGCCATACAACTGATTGACATTGCCAATAAGATGCGAGGAATTGAGGGCAAAGTGGTTGTGCTTGGATCGCGAGGTAAGCACCAAAAACAAATGCAATTCAAACCAGTTGAATTTGAATTTTAATGACTTTGAACTTCATCCTCAAGGCTGCTTGTCGTTATTGTACAGTAATTTGCAAACAATTTTAGTAATCGCCATGTGATAACAACACACACGCACTAAGCTCAGCTCGCGAATCGATAAGCCTCAGCCTTGAGCTTCCTGTGGGGGCGTGTCTCCAGTGCAGCCCAAGACTTATCGTGCCTGGCACAGCAGCTTAACCCAAGGCAGGCCCGTTGTCTCAGAATCGACCCAACCTGCGACTCAGTTAACCCAAATAATTTGATTTACTTTTTGATTTGAAATTTGCACAGTACGACAGTTGTTATACGGGCTTTAGCAAGGTCAGCAGGCCTAATAGACATGCCTGTGTATGTTTATGCATGAGCTTGCATGTATGTATATGTAACACACATATACATATGTGTAATATGTACACTTGTATCGTACCATTTGCCGTTCAACGACACTCTCCACAATGCGCGCACTTTCTGCTTAATCTGTTCTTTTTGTTGTTTTCCTAAGATGACTCAGTGCTGATATCGAATCGACTTAAAGACCATTATCCACAATAAAATAACAAAGACTTGTGTGTTTGTAAATATGTATATATACATGAGTGGAATGTAAAATTAACTATACTTAGTTCAGTTTTCAAAGTTCCGTACTAAGTTCTCGCTTTTCTTATCACCTGTTTTCGCCCTTAGTTGCAAATTTCAATAGCACCTTTTGTTTATTATTATTTATTGTTTATTGCTCGCTTTGTTTGTTTATCAGATACGCAATAAATTTATTCTTGTGCTGACTGCCAGAAACCTAATCTTTGTTAATCAAAAACTTAATTCGAATTTGAAAATCTGACCCAAATACGAGCATATATGTGTACATATGTGTGTATTTCAAGTTGAGATAAAAAATTGGTTCCCCTTTTAAACATTATCTTATCTTGTGCTTTATCTAGTTAACTTACTGTTAGTTAATCCCTTAAGTGCTTTAAGAATTGAGTAAGACCTTAAATAACTTTCGTATCTTCCTTTACAGGTGTGGGCAAATCCCGTTTAGTCACCAGGTACATCAAGAATGCCCTGCATCGCGCCGAGGAGCCGACGATAGCCGTTTCCTTCTTTACCTGCAACATTGTCTTGGAGGATGTTAAAATTAAATTACAAGTGAGTACAACAAGTGCACAGTCTCAGTCCCAGTCTCGGTCTCCTATTTCTTCTTGTTTGTGACATAAACTGAAAAGGATTCGGGACACGCCCTGTAATCCTATTTACTTTATCAATGGCTTGAGCGGCAGCTAATCTGAGCTTTTGTTACCACTGGGATCGCTACGCTCGGTTTGATGCTTTTATTTTGTTATTTGTTATTCCTCTGGTCACTTTATTTGCTTTTTTATTTGCAATTTCTGCGTCCACTGCACTTTGTGTGTTTATTTGCCTTTATTTTTTGGTCCGATGCGAGCGCTTTTCTTGCTTCTTAACCCAGTGACGAGGGTGTTTTAGATTTGTTGAAGGTGTATAACAGGGGGGGAAACTAGGAGCTCTCTGAAAAGTTATCTCTTACTTGATCAGCAGCAATAATATAATTTGTATAGTTTTTTTTCTTTGTATGTTGGCTCAAAGACTCTTCATAAGAACAACTAGTCTTATCTTTATTTGAGTTTTAGAGTAAATCCCCCATTGACCCATATCTACAATTATTACTAGCTATTTAAATCTTACATTTCTTACAGTATACACTTTAAATTAAACAATAAGTCACATTAAACGGTTTTTAAAGTTTTAGTAAAATTGTTCCATAAACAACAAAGTTACCCAGGTGGCAACCCTTGTGCGAGCGCGACAGAGTTCGCTCTAGTGGCCTGTTGCTAGCTGTACTTCACTTACATTTACCAACACTGAGTATTTGATAGTTCGGTGTGCTCTATTCTACTTTTCCTTCTTTTTTTATAGTTTATTGATAAGCCAACAGTTGTTTTCCCCCTTAAGCTAGGATTGCCACCCCTTTTCACAATGGCTGACCATATATTTTCCCTGACGCGATTTCGATTTCGCTTTTATGTAGCACACACACACAAATACACAAACACACACGCATAATGGCAAATAGTTTTCATCGTGCTGAGATTTTCGAGCTCTTTGTCTTGAAACGTCGCTCGCGATTTGAAAATGTCGTTGCCCCAAATTTTTATGAAGATTTGAATTGTGCACTATAAAGATGTGCATAGTAGAGCAGAGCAGAGCAGAACAGAACACAACCACAATATGATTGTTATTATTGTTAAAAGAGCGAAATCATAAAGACCGAAATTGCTGAATAAACGCGAAATGACTCAATTAAAGTTTGAGCTCTTGAGTGGGATGCTTGCCCCGTTTCAGCTTCAGTTTCAGGGTCATCAGCTCTAGCTTCAATTGAGATTTGCTCTTCACTTTGATGACATACTTATAGTACTTTCATCTATAATTACAGATCTGGGATACAGCTGGCCAGGAACGCTTCAAAGCTGTCGCTCCCATGTATTATCGCAATGCGAACGCTGCAATTTTGGTATTCGATCTGACACAGTACAAGACATTTGCGGAAATCAAATCATGGATGCAGGAGCTGCATCGGAATGTCCAGGATCCAATGATACTGACACTCGTGGGCAACAAAATGGATATGCAGTCACAGCGGGCGGTGTCCCGGGACGAAGCTTACGTATTTGCCAGCTCCATCGGAGCCACCTACTTTGAGACATCCACCGAAACGGATCAGGGCCTGGAGCAAGTATTCCTGTCCACGGCCATGGGCCTAGTCCGACTGGCCGACGAGGGCAAAAGCCATTCACTGCGCTCCTTTGAGTCCACCGACTCGTTGGCCTATACGAATGGCAACACGGCTTTTGGCCATACTGCTGCAGCTCTGGCCCGCAATCAGGAAAGTGCTGCCTTTCGGCTACCCTATGTGCATATCGGAATCCCAGTGGATGGACAGGATGTAAAGCCAACGGGCGAGGGGCGCCTGGAGACGCCCTCGTGGAGCATCGAGCATATTGCTCTTGGCGAGGTGGAGAATCCACGCTGGTGCTGCTACTGAAGTCCAAGTCGGAACCAAAACAAAAACAATTACTTTTCTACAGCATTGTGATGTTAATTAAAACAGGTTTAGTTTAGTTATGCGCCAGCAGCTCTCGAATACGAATCGGCTAAGCAATCAAAACAAATCCAAATCCAAATACAAGAGACCACCCACATAATGTAATGAAAACCAACTGATAGGGTATCGAGCGCTCTCGACATACTGTAGGCGTCCTTGATAAGGACATTTACAAGCGAACGGCGAAGGAACGCCTCAGGGTCGCAGAGCTGCTAATTATAAGGTAGTTTGTAAGCTCTACTCTTAAGTGTAACCAGCAAATGCCTGATGTATGTATATTATTATTTATAAATATTAACAAGCAGTAGCGTCGCTTCAAGCTAACTGGACTTTACTGCTTAATTAATCATTCACACACACACACACAGACATACACATAAACAAACACACACGTAAACTATATAAGCTGAGTAAGACGGAGACCCTCAAGTCAAGGGGGTGTTATCACAAATCATGTACAAACTCACGCACTTTATACAAAATATATATAAATACATATACATAATACATATACTAAAAGTACATGCTATAATGCTTGGTTTTACCACGCCCACAAGGCATTAAAGCTAACGCCCATGCAAATGCATTAACTTGGCCATTAACACAGCAACTTGTCGTGTAATTGGAATTTAATGTGCTCCACATCCGAAGGGTTATACAACCAGTTGAAACGTCCCTGGAACTTGAGTAGCCTCCCAAATGCTCTATCTTTGTGGACCATAAAGTAAAGAAAAGGAATGGGAAAAGCTGAGGGTAGTGCGAGTTCTTTAGAAGACCATTTGTGCGTTTAGCTAATATACAAAACTTATGGTCAGTTGATTTCTTATGTATAAATAATATGCGCAATTTAGCGTAAGACACAAGCGTGAAGAAGCAGCACCAGCAGCAGCACAACAATGGAGGACAAAAATCATTCAAGTGTCATCAACACATTTGGAAACTGAACCTGAATTCTGATCCTGATGATGATGACGCTGACGGTGACGGTTACGGTGATGTGGAGGATAAACTAGAAGCTACAGTTTCAGGAGTTGCTACAGCTACAGCTGCTGTCGCTTGTCCGCATTGATTTGCCATTAAGCGTCAAATGAGTTGACTCAACGGCACTCACAAAACGTGTCTCTCTTTAGTGTGTGTGTGTGTGTGTTTGTTTGTTATGCACTCAACCGGAAGTGATGCTCCAGCATACACACACAGAGACACAAAACAAATAGTTGCTACATACACGTGGCCATTTGCAAAGACTGTCTTTGACTTGTGGCTAGCAAACACACACACACACTGTGTGTGACTTGATGTTTAAACGACTGGCTTAATGATCTAGAAATGCATCAATGTAATCAAGGTGAGGCAGTCAACCATCTGCAAGGATTCCTCTTCAATCCATTGTGTCTCTTAACATTTGTTGGCGGGTTAACCGCACTGTCGTCTACGCAAATTGCTTACTTTATTTACCTAGACACACAAGCACACGCACAGCCAGACATACACACACACACATGTACATTACACATGAACTCTTAGCTCTGTTTTGTGGCATTATCAGCAATTAGCAATTTGTGGCAAATCAGACACTTTTATTGTTTAGAGAATGTCAAAGGTTTAGTGGGTAAGCAGCTAAATTTTAATTATTAACGAGTTAATCAATGACTAATTTGTGTTGACAGCATTTCAGTTTAGATTGCAAACGATTGCTCTCAATTTATTTCTAATTCATTTTAAATGCTCGTTGGAGCGTTGCCATATTGTGGAAATGAGTTAAGTTGGCTGCACTTAACGGCCAACTTAATTCGTTTCCTCTACGGAAATACGCTCAAAACAATCTGCTACAAACTCAAGTCAAAATATAATCTGCATATTATTTAAAATAAATCAAAATTCAACGAATTTCATATAAACAAATCATAGAAAATTCCATAAATAGTATGTGTTCAATTTAATCATAGTGTTTTAAACAAATATTTATATTTATATTTGTTTAATATTTTATTATGACAGCAACGAGTAGATGTGAAAAATGCATTAAGTCCCCGAGATTTATACAAAACACATTTTGATCGGCTTGAATTTGTTATGAATGTAAAACACGACTGGAAAATATGCATAAAACGTTAAGCTAGTTTGAACAAGTAAGAAAGGCTACAGTCGATCGAGCCGACTGTAAAAGACCCCGTACTCCCATAGTATTGCATTTTATTTAAATTAAAATTTTCAAATGAAATTTAAAAAATTAAAATTAAATATTTACATTTTGAATTAAAATTAAAAAATAAATAAATTAACAACTGTCATCGTCAGCACTCGAACCCGCGATCCATGCGAAGGTTCCACATTGCGCCGCAACTCTATCAGTTGCACCACACCCCTCTTCTATCATTCTTCCGATTATTTCCATATAAGTATGTGCACACATACATATGTGTGTATGTATAGCATTGGTCGGCGCGGCCAGCGGCTCCGGGCAGCGCTGCCGCCAGCAGGTAGAGAAAACGTTCGAACATATGTTTGTATGTTTCTGTGTTTGTTTGTATGTGTTGCGCGCATGCAGTGATTTTGCTTTAAAATAACTTCGACTTTGAACGGTAATTTCTCTGTTGTTTGACATAGGATTTTGATGCCACTTTCAGGAAAGTTAGAAATAGTAATTCTCTAAGAGTATGTTAAATTACAACACTGTACTATTTGATTTAATGCCTGAAACAAGGCATTGAAGCTGGAGAGTCTTTTATTTCTGATGAGCAAAGGGGGCGTGGCAGCTCAAAATTTTTAATGACATTATACTAAGGCTGTCTCTAAGAACCTGTATACCAAAATTTGTGCTCCTAAGTGCTATAGTTACTGAGATATTCGCCTAAAACACAAATTTTTTCGAGGTGTGTCTGCTTTTTTGCTCATTGCGGGGGCGGTAAGGGGCGTGGCAACAATTTGAAATAAACTTGATCTGCTCGCGAAAATAACGGACTTACATTCCAAATTTGGTGTCTCTAGCTCTTGTAGTTTAAAAGATCCAGGTGTTCATACGGACGGACGGACAGACGGACAGACGGACAGACGGACAGACGGACATTGCTATATCGACTCGGCTGTTGATGCTGATCAAGAATATATATACTTTATGGGGTCGGCCACGCCTCCTTCTGCCTGTTACGCACATCTCGCTTCTGACAAACTTAATAGACCCCCTTTACTCTTTTTTAAAGAGTACGGGGTCTAAAAATACCCTGTAGTAGATGGGAGATTTGTAGTTGGAGTATAAAAATGGAGGTTTATTTGAAACATATTTTGCTGGCTTAAAAGCGAAATCTAAACAAATGTCAATTTATGCATGCAGTTCGGAAAAGTGTTTTGCTATTATCGTCCTATAAATCTGAGTTTTTTGTTGCTTTTTATTTTGCATTAGATGAAAGTATTTTAGTTGGCAACAACAGCAATTTTTTATTTATACACATAACATATAAACATATGTGTTGAATTGGATGTGTATGTGGGGCATGCATATAAATTGAATTACATGTCCGCTTTGGCATATTTACGAGTCTGTTTGTGTGTGTGTGTGTGTGTGTGTGTGTGTGTGTGAGTAGTGTTTGGGTGTGTGTCAGTGTGTGTGTATGGTCATGTCAAATACGCTAAAGTTCTCAATGCTCCATAAATTGCACACACACACAGTACAAACAAACACAAATCAAATATGCAAACGAACAAATTGGAGTGTATGTGTGGGTGTGTGGGAGTCCTGCTGTTGTTGTGCTTGTGTTAGTGTCAAACTGCCTCAGTTTCCTTCCCACTGGCACGCCCTTTTCCTCCCGCCTTTCGCTCCTTTCGTGCTTAGCCCAGAGCAATGTTATTCATGCATATGATTTTGAATATTTAACAGGTAGCAACGGTTTGTGGAAAGTGCAGCGAAAAGCGCTCGATTCTGTTGCATACTTTATGGCGTTCGTGCGATGTGTGAGCTACTGAATTACTTTCCCTTTGGCTCATCCAACCATAAAGTATACGAAACTAAACTATAATTGTGTGCTGACCAGTGTATTAGATTACATTTTTTGGCAGACACTTGTCGAAGTCACAGTTACAGCTAGAAGTTAATCATCACGTTCCGTTTGACACATTTGTAAATTGAAATTCACTTTGCCTGCAGTTTTATTGATACTCCGAAAGCCAACGGAATTCAACAAATTGCCATAATAGATATTAAGCAAATAAATTGAATTAGAAACCATTTAAAATGACTGCAGTTGAATTTGCAGCAATACCAATTGAATAAGGACTGCGTCTGCGTGTGTGTGTGTCAGTGTGTGGGCGTGTTGTACGAGCTGACAGGCATTAAATCAACAATAGGACTACTGCAAATCTCTTGAATTCCTTGGTTCTAGGCTCTAGACTGCCAAGGAAAGTAGCAGCCGCTGAAAGCTATGCAGCGACACGAAAAGACCACAGCAGGGAATGCAGCAGACAAGAGAGACGAAAGGGGGAGTGGCAGACAGTAGAGGAGCAGGGAGGGACGTTTGAGCAGCTGTCTCTGGATCAAATCCCAAATGCATAGACAGCTGTTGTGTATCTGCACACACAAAGGCGGTGACAACGTTGTCTCTGCCCGGAATGTAGGCTGAAAAGGGGCGACTGGGGAACAGAGGCGTGACAGGTGGGCAAAAGCGGCTTGGCGACGAGTGTTGGCAGCTTGAAAAAGCAATTCAAATGGAATTTAATGCCATTTTAATTGAGCTGCCTTGCAATGTCTTTACTACCACTTTTCACAGTTTCCCTGTCTCGCTCTTTCTCTGTCTCTCTATCTCTGTCTATCTTGCCATCTATATATCTTTCTCTTGATCTGTCGGTTTACATTTTGTGCTACTATTTTTGCAGTTTAGCTTCAGTTTTGTTATTTATTGTAAACAAATTGCGTTGAGAGCTTTTTTTGCACTTTCCATTGATTTGTATTTCATTTAATCGACAATCGCTTTTCGCATAACAAATTGGCATAAATTTAAATATATTTACTTTAAATATTACGACTAAATCGACACCTTAAAGCAGTAAATTACACAAAGTGTAAAAATAAATCATGTGCGGGTTTATTGAAAAAAGCAACTTCCGAGAAATTTTTGGAGCACGGAACATGCAACTTCCTAGATCCGTTGTTTATAATTTCCCAATTTCAAGGAATTTTTGGCTCCTTGATGTGGCTGTTGTTTAGCTGTGTTTTGTTCAGTTCAGTTCAGTTGTGTTGTGTTCTGCTTACACAAATTGATGTGCAATGCCAGCAACAACACAATTTCAATTTATCATAATTTGCTCGCAAATTACTTTTCGCCGACTACAACGACGACGATGACGACGACGATGACGCCCTTTGCCAACTCACGTTGCCAATTTAGTAGCGCCAGGCAGCCGACAGGTGAATCAGGTAAGAATGTGGGCAGAGCAAGAATGGAAATGGAAGCTCAACTCAGCAAATATGGCAGCCATTAAAGTGATAAACCTCAAGCCAACAGCTGCGCAAACAAACATTGGACCCATAGGCATTTCTTCCCATACTCCCCAACTGTGTCTGTATGTGCATGGGTGAGTGTGTGTGGGTGGGTTGCCTGGATAGCTGTGTGAGTCTGTCATATACAAGGGCTCAATTTGTCTAGACCTAGCAGTGACTTTCCCAAAATTCTGTTCACACTTCGCTCTGCTTTCCCTGCTTTTATACCCTATCTTTATGTCTTTTTGGGGCAGAGCATAAAGTCGTTATCGTAAGTGTTATTAAGAGCCATTGAATTTAAAAATATTGTTTCTATGGCTATTAGCAGCATTTGTTGAGCTTCAGTTATGAGCGCATTGCGAACATGGCTAAGATTAAGCAATAATTGAACTTAATTAAATATTTTACAATAATTAAATTACTTCAAAGCAACGTGGCTTAACATTGCACAGTGTTGTCAGATTAGCTATTTAAAAGCGAATGTAAAAAATGTTTAAATTTGTTCTTTGTTCGTATGGTAAAAAATTTAAAATTTAAGCAGTTGATTTATTGAGCGAAACATATTATTTTTTAAAAGCTTGAGTTATTAGAGAAGAGATTAATTATTTTCCTTTAACGTTCAACTGTTTTGTCTGCATTTTGACACACTGTTAACCACTCTCAAAAACACAGCAAAAGGCCAGAGAGAAATTTTCTTCGCATGGAATATCAACTACTAGATAGCATGCGAGGAGAATTATAGGGTGTAAGACAAAGAGTAGCGGATTCACATTTAATTAAGCTTGTCGGACGCGAAATGTGCGTAACAGGCAGAAGGAGGCTTGGCCGACCCCATAAAGTATATATATTCTTGATAAGCATCAACAGCCGAGTCGATATAGCAATGTCCGACTGTCCGTCTGTCCGTCCGTATGAACACCTGGATCTTTTAAACTACAAGAGCTGAGATTAAATATATGACACTTCTCATTTTTTCCTTCTTTATTACTGTCTTTTTTTGTTTCAACCGCTTGATCTTTTCTTTAGCCCAGTTAATTGTCTGTTGTCAACACCAAATCGTCTGCACCAACTCAATCTCTTCTCGCCCTGCTGGCATTTACCAACACTGCCAATTAGCATTTACCCATCTCTAGCAGCTACTTTCGACAATTTACGTCATTTAGGTGCAAGTTTTAATCATATTGACTAAATAATTTATAGAATTTATAATTTATAATTGTTAGCTTTGCTACTAAATAATTCACAAGTTACTAACTAGATTAAGTAGGCTCCCACTCTCTGTGCTAATTGCGCTTCGAGGTCTCTGCTGCTGTTTGTGTGATTGTTCGCGGACGTCAGCAGAGCGCACGAACGGTTTGTGTGTTTGTTCGCTGTCATCTGTGGCGCTAGCAAGGAGCACTCTCTGTTTACTGTTTGAATATGCTTCCGCACTCTACTCTCTGTAATTGTATTTAAATTATAGCCTGTCGCTTGCTAATGATTCTGTTCGCCTGGTGTTTCACACAAAGAAATCTTTGATTTTGGCCTTTTACGAATTTTTTTGCTTGAACCGCTGCGATCTGCAGTGCCTAAAATCGTTAGTAAATCTTGCTGAAATACCAGGCAAACAGAAATATCAGCAGGTTGCAATGAAAAAAATTTTTAACATTAACATTAACATTAACATTGAATTAACATTAACATTAACATTAACATTAACATTAACGTTAACATTAACATTTAATCAACATTAACATTAATATTAACATTAACATTAATATTAACATTAACATTAACATTAACATTAACATTAACATTAACATTAACATTAACATTAACATTAACAATAACATTAACATTAACATTAACATTAACATTAACATTAACATTAACATTAACATTAGCATTAGCATTAACATTAACATTAACATTAACATTAACATTAACATTAACATTAACATTAGCATTAACATTAACATTAACATTAACATTTAATCAATATTAACATTGAACTAACATTCACATTAAAATAAACAGTGAATTAACATTAACATTGAATTAAAATGAACATTGAATAACATAAAATTATCAATTATGTCACTTCCTGCGGATTCTGTTCGCCTGGTAAACTAGCTAGAAAATTCCTAACTTTTAGCTGATCGCTGATGTTTTTCGCTAATCTAGGAAACAACAGGCAAACATAATTAACAGCTGCTCGCTATGCACAAAATTATTTTGCTTAAACTGGGGTCTTGTAAGTTCTGTTGTATCTTACTGTGGATTTCTTTTCGACTGAGTTTTTAACTGGAAATTTGCATATTCCAGCTGTAAAACCAGGCGAACAGAATTTCCATAAATCTGAAATCCAAAATTTCGTCCGTCCGTATGAACACCTTTTATCTATTAAACTACACGAGCTAGAGCCATTAAATTTGGAATGAAAGTCCGTCTATATGTCAGGCAGGTTACGTTCATTTCAAATTTTTGCCACGCCACCTACCGGCCCACTTTATAATAAATACAAAATTTACAAGTTATTTGAAGTCAAACTTTAGTTTTTTTTGTTCTGAAAAATTCTGTAAAAAGAAGCCAAGTAAATCTTTTCGTATGTGTAAATTAAAAGTTGATATTCATGTTTTAATGACACAGCCCTAAAAGAATGCTACTCTTTAAATATACAGAAAGCAAATACTTAAAGATAAACTCACAGTCGTGTATGCTAAGTATTTATTGTGCGTTTATGCGTCAACCTTTTTGCAGATATAGAAATTCAATAGCAGCCACCCACTCAGACACACACATACACACACCTAACTGTCATAAAAATTGTGAAATATGACTGCCATAAGTGTGCACCATTCGGATGTTGTTTCGTTCGTTGTTTTATTTTATTTGGGGTATTGTTAACCTACACACGCCATATACCATTTTAATTGTTTAGCTACCTCTAAAAAAAACATTTCTTTACAACTCAACAAAAATCACAAAGCGTGACTGAAAAAGATTTTTGAATTGTTAACTGAAAATGTCACTTAACATTTACTGAATGAAATTCGCTGTAATCTCAACTATTATTTCCAATTCATAAGTGTCTTCAAGTTGAGCTTCGTCTGCTATCTACTGTCTGCTGGCATTGCTCAAGTAGCTTATTGACAACAAATTGTCATATACCTTGACATAAGTTTGTACCTGAGTTCTAACTGAAGATAAATCCGACAGTCAGATTAAATAAAGCGCAATGTGTGGGAAAGTAGTGATGTCAAAATAACCGTTTTTTAGCTAAACTTTAGCTGCTTTCGTTAGATTAAATAAGGTTAATGGAAAAATGTATAAGTAGTAAGAGCTGAATGTTTAAAACAAAGGATTTCGCCGGATGGTGTTATTACCTTGGCTTTATCTTTGTCTCAGCTCGGGATGTGGAAATCGACTGACTGATAATATAAATATCATTGTTGCTTGCACATAATTAGGCAGGCAAGTCAATGATGCCTGGCTCTGGTTCTGGCACTGGCATCGCTAAGCCTAACGAGACCCCATAGAAAACTTCTTGCCCAGGGTGTTAGTGGCATTAATTTTATTTGTGTGTGTGCGTTAGTGTGTGTGTATGATTTTGGCTTAATGCTTCAGTCTGTTGACTTTGAGCTCTGTCGCTAATTAAGCCTGTTTATCGGCGTTAGTTTGGTGTTCAACTTTTGTTGAGCCCTGACAGTAGAGAATAGAGAGTAGACAGTAGACATCAGGCATCAGAGAATGGGTATGCGTAGCTTTTATCACAACGACGACTCATGTGTGTTTGCTTGCTGGCATTAGATGGCATTATAGTATGCCCAGCTACTCGTAGCCATATATACATATAAATTCCCATTCCAAGTCCCTATCGCATTCCCACTCCTATTTCCATTCTCATTCCCTACCGCCCAATGCTTGTTTGAGTGCAATAATAAACCGATTCTCCCAAATGCCACAAAGCCTTCAAGTTCTCGTCTAATTGAGTAAATTATCCAGGGAAATGAGAATGGTATAGCACATGAGTCTATGGCATACACACACGAACACACATAGTTTCTTGTGTATCCAATCGTATGTTTGTGTGCATGTTTCTATGTTTGCTCTCGTCTGTTTTGTGGTTCATGCGAAAAATCTCAAACAGGCAACAAAGCAAAGCAAAAATGCAATTCTATCTCTTCAACACACACAAACACACACACACACAGTCACTAGCTCAATTCTAGCAACTCAATTGTTTGTGGTTTGTGTGGCTAGTGACATTTTATTAGCAGCCAAAACTAATTATATGAAAATCTATTGCAAATGACAGCGACCACATTGTGCAATTTACCAGCCCCGCCCAAAAGTAGGCAACACTTTTGTCTCTTGCTAGTTTTGCAATTGTCTCGTGGCATTAAGAGCTCGAATTTTTGCACAGCAACTTAAACTTTGCTGAACGACATATTTTGTGGTCTGTCTACGCTAATGAAAAGCTTTAAAATGCATCCGCACACACGCAAAGCGAACCAGTGCGACACATACACTGCATACGAGAGCAAACAAAGTTAGACAGCAGGCAATTTGGGCGCATCGGGGTCATCTGGCAAACGGGCGAAAAACTCGAAACCCGAAACGCAACCCCAGTCCCCAGTCCACAGTACCCAAACCCCAAATGATTTATCATGATGTTGCACATTCGCAGTACGACCCAATTGCCGTTTAACTTTGCCAGGCACTTCTGCATGCTGACAGTTTTGTAACCTGTTCGATTTAACCTTTGACTACTATGTAAGTCTGCACCTCGGGTTGAACACGTTTATATACCCTCTACAATGGACTCTTATCCAAATTGGGTATAGTAAATATCCAAACAAGTTTCTCTGTTTCAAAGTTGCTTTAAACACAATTAAATTTGTAACGAATTTGGTATTCTGTTAACTGTTTAAAATACATATTTGCATAAAATTGAAATGGATAATAATTACAGAGCTCTGCACACATGCGTGCAATTGATTCAATTAAAATTTTACGGCGAAACTGCTGAAGCCACAAAATTTGACCAATGCGCACTTTGAGCAAAGTTGTTTTGATTTTAGTTTTGGTAATTACAAACACATTAATTTAATTTCCAATTAATTCTGCTCTTCTGTTGTCGATGGATGAATTTGCAGATATAGACGAAATATTTGTAGCTAACAGGGTATTTACTGAGCACACATTTGCACTCAACTTGGTTTGTGAACTGAAAGTTGAGACCGGAATAGACAAAATGTCGATTTTAATACATAGTCGTTAGAAACTTGAATGCTTATCTTTTATATTCTGAGGTTACTGGTTCTGGCTGCAATTGGCCTTAGATAAAATGCCAAACTAGTCATAGAATGCAGGGTATATGAGTAAACGAATACCAAAGTGTAAGAAATAAAATGATAATGTGTACACATGGCTTTGACTGCAGTTTGACCCGGAATGGAACGGTAAAGATACTTATTTCCGCTTCACTTGAACTCGTATTTACTCGTTGTCAAGTTAAAACCGAGCTCAACTTTTGTAAATATCTATATATGTCTGTGTGTGAGTGTGTATAAATGACTGCACTGTCCAACGGTGCGTATGATTTTAGTTTTTGATTGCTCTCCGTAACCAGTAAACGGGTACAAGCAAATGCGGAAGGATGACAACTTAAAGCCAAGCACAATTTGCAATCTATATGAAATGAAAGCATTTGGCAATTGAAATACGTAGCATACTTTTCAGCTGCTGCTTGAAATTACCATGGTAATTAAGTAGATATTTGGACTCTGACTCGGACACAAAACTTGAACACGTATTCGGACTTCCTGTTGAGCTTGGTGAGGACAGGAAATACACTGACATTTTCAAAAGTGATTTGCACTTAGTGCAACGTTTCCCAGAGAGAGAAATCTTATCCATGTGTGTGCAGTTTATAATTTTGTGCTTGAATGAGTTTCAAACAGAGCTTACATCTTGTGGCTTGTATCGATTGAATTTCGATTTAAGTCACAACAATAATTGATAACTGTTAAAGTGATTACAAATTGAAGATTATCACCGCACTCTGTGCATGCCATTAATTCTTCAACTTCAGTGTTTCCCCTGTTCAACACGCGAAGAACGCTTTAAATTCAATTATGTTGGTTGTTTTACTATTTTGCTTTTAGCTTGTTCGACATGCAACAAGTTATGTCTTCCACTTGTACTTGTTGCTCATCGGAACGGAGCTTTATTTGGTTGGCGTCTGTTCGGCGGTTTCTTGTTTTCCGCTGAACAGATAAGCGAACTTGTTGTCATGGAACTGATGGTGGTTGTGATGGTGTCTCTGCTGCTGCTATTGCTGCTTGCTGGCTAATTAGTCTAATTGGCGCTGTCATTGGGGACCTGATAAGCCGCTGACGCAGCAGCTAACTCAGCTAAGAGCAAATACTTGTAATTGTTATGTCAAATGGTTTTGGCTATAAAAGCGACTACACTTTGCGCTTACAACAACATTCGAGGAAGTAAACTTGCAGTTTGAACAATTCCATTAACAGAATCTTAGCCAGGACTACTATGTTTCAACTAAAAAGCTTGGCATTGTACTGCACATTGCTGGCAATGGTAATAACCCACAGTCAGGCCCAAAATGTCACCACTATCTGCCCACCAGATGAAGGTCGCGATGATGATACTGGTGATCTGTGCCAGGACTTTCAGTTTATACGCGATTTGATCGACGAGGAAGTTCTCGCCGAGTTGATACAGTCACACTATCAATGCGATGCCAAGTTCCGCAAGGCCATATGCTACTACAAGACCTCACGATTCGACTTGGTTATCGAGCAGCTGCAGCAGAGCGAAGCTTACAAGACACTGCTTGAGGAGCTGCGCAAGGCGGGAGTTAATACCTCGGACATTGATAACATTGTCGATATCTTTGGCTGCATTGAGGTGCCCCTGTTGCCGGACAGCAAGAAGTGCGACTGCAAGGCGCTGCGTGGACATACCTTCATTGGAGATTTGCTGGCTGCCATGCCGCATCAGGAAGTGCGCAATTACACTAGCAGATCATATGTCCAGAATCACAACTTTGCTCTCTTCCGGCAAACAGTTATGGCGCCAGAGTTCCAGGGCAAACTACGAGCCAATTTGGTAAGAAATGAAATCACTTTTAATCCAGCCATGATCCAGCTGATTAATACCAATTTATGTTTGACAGATGAAACGCGATGCGATTCGCCCACTGCGTGTACTCCGCCGCAATGGCTGGGACATACCCGAGTTGCTACGCGGCGCCATGTCCATTTTGTCCTGGTGATAACAGGCTTAAAGTGTGCCCAAAATATATATATCAGAACGTCTATTAAAATTGCCGAGTGCCTTGTTGTCATATTGTACAAAGTTGACTATTTTTTGAGGTCTTTAGTGGTTAAGCTGCTGTATATATTAAATATTTTCCGGATTCATTGTTTGGCATGTCTGCCAAAAACTGCAGCGGTTTTGGCCAAGGGACCACTTGGCCAGCTGACAAATGAATTAACGCTCGTTACACTTTCATTGCATGCACCCAATTTACGTCCTGAATGTCCTTTGTTCCTCAGTTACCAACTGTCGCATTGCCAACAACAATAATTGCAGGGAGTCGCGAGCCTAATTTAAACGGCTGTCCATGTACTTGGCTTGTACATGGCTATAATGCATGCAGTCGTTCAGTTTTCACATCGTTGCTGCTTTCTCATGGCAATTGATTTATGTGCGCGACGTGACTTCGTGTGGGCGTGGCACCTGTGGCACCTGTATCGCCAGTGCGCTTATTAAATTAACAAAATAACGATCTCTTGCGCTGTCTGCGTGTGCGTTTCAAACAAATTCAATGCCATTATGTATTATTACTGTATAAACAAATCGTGGGGCCCAGCAGCCATTTACCGTTCACCGACTGCCTTTAAGAGCGCTCAGAGATCCCTGCCGCTGTTTATGTGAATGTTCGCGGACGCCAGTAGAGCGCACGAACGGTTTGTGTGTTTATTCGCTGTCATCTGCAGCACACACACTTTTAGGCTAGCGCTCTGTGCGCTCAGAGATCCCTGCCGCTGTTCGTGTGAATGTTCGCGGACGCCAATAGAGCGCACAAACGGTTTGTGTGTTTGTTCGCTGCCGCCTGTGACGCACACAGTCTCAGGCTAGCGCTCTGTGCGCTCAGAGATCCGTGCCGCTGTTTATGTGAATGTTCGCGGACGCCAGTAGAGCGCACAAACGGTTTGTGTGTTTGTTCGCTGTCATCTGCAGCACACACACTCTTTGGCTAGCGCTCTGTGCGCTAGCTGCGCTCAGAGATCCCTGCCGCTGTTCGTGTGAATGTTCGCGGACGCCAATAGAGCGCACAAACGGTTTGTGTGTTTGTTCGCTGCCGCCTGTGACGCACACAGTCTCAGGCTAGCGCTCTGTGCGCTCAGAGATCCCTGCCGCTGTTTATGTGAATGTTCGCGGACGCCAGTAGAGCGCACGAACGGTTTATGTGTTTGTTCGCTGTCATCTGCAGCACACACACTCTTAGGCTAGCGCTCTGTGCGCTCAGAGATCCCTGCCGCTGTTTATGCGAATGTTCGCGGACGCCAGTAGAGCGCACGAACGGTTTATGTGTTTGTTCGCTGTCATCTGCAGCACACACACTCTTAGGCTAGCGCTCTGTGCGCTCAGAGATCCCTGCCGCTGTTTATGCGAATGTTCGCGGACGCCAGTAGAGCGCACGAACGGTTTGTGTGTTTGTTCGCTGTCATCTGCAGCACACACATTCTCAGGCTAGCGCTCTGTGCGCTCAGAGATCCCTGCCGCTGTTCGTGTGAATGTTCGCGGACGCCAGCACAGCGCACAAACGGTTTGTGTGTTTGTTCACTGCCGCCTGTGCCGCACACAGTCTCAGGCTAGCGCACTGTGCGCTAGTTGCGCTCAAAGATCCCTGCCGCTGTTCGTGTGAATGTTCGCGGACGCCAACAGAGCGCACAAACCGTTTGTGTGTTTGTTCGCTGCCGCCTGCGACGCACACAGTCTCAGGCTAGCGCACTGTGTGCTAGTTGCGCTCAGAGATCCCTGCCGCTGTTCGTGTGAATGTTCGCGGACGCCAGTAGAGCGCACGAACGGTTTGTGTGTTTGTTCGCTGCCGCCTGTGACGCACACAGTCTCAGGCTAGCGCACTGTGCGCTAGTTGCGCTCAGAGATCCCTGCCGCTGTTCGTGTGAATGTTCGCGGACGCCAACAGAGCGCACAAACGGTTTGTGTGTTTGTTCGCTGTCATCTGCAGCACACACACTCTTAGGCTAGCGCTCTGTGCGCAAAGAGATCCCTGCCGCTGTTTATGTGAATGTTCGCGGACGCCAGTAGAGCGCACGAACGGTTTGTGTGTTTTTTCGCTGCCGCCTGTGACGCACACAGTCTCAGGCTAGCGCACTGTGCGCTAGTTGCGCTCAGAGATCCCTGCCGCTGTTTATGTGAATGTTCGCGGACGCCAGTAGAGCGCACGAACGGTTTGTGTGTTTGTTCGCTGCCGCCTGTGACGCACACAGTCTCAGGCTAGCGCACTGTGCGCTAGTTGCGCTTAGAGATCCCTGCCGCTGTTCGTGTAAATGTTCGCGGACGCCAGTAGAGCGCACGAACGGTTTGTGTGTTTGTTCGCTGCCGCCTGTGACGCACACAGTCTCAGGCTAGCGCACTGTGCGCTCAGAGATCCCTGCCGCTGTTTATGTGAATGTTCGCGGACGCCAGTAGAGCGCACGAACGGTTTGTGTGTTTGTTCGCTGTCATCTGCAGCACACACACTCTCAGGCTAGCGCTCTGTGCGCTCAGAGATCCCTGACGCTGTTTACGTGAATGTTCGCGGATGCCAGTAGAGCGCACGAACGGTTTGTGTGTTTGTTCGCTGCCGCCTGTAGCGCACACAGTCTCAGGCTAGCGCTCTGTGCGCTCAGAGATCCGTGCCGCTGTTCGTGTGAATGTTCGCGGACGCCAACAGAGCGCTCAAACGGTTTGTGTGTTTGATCGCTGCCGCCTGTGACGCACACAGTCTCAGGCTAGCGCACTGTGCGCTAGTTGCGCTCAGAGATCCCTGCCGCTGTTCGTGTGAATGTTCGCGGACGCCAACAGAGCGCTCAAACGGTTTGTGTGTTTGATCGCTGCCGCCTGTGACGCACACAGTCTCAGGCTAGCGCACTGTGCGCTAGTTGCGCTCAGAGATCTCTGCCGCTGTTTATGTGAATGTTCGGGGACGCCAGCAGAGCGCACAAACGGTTTGTGTGTTTGTTCGCTGTCATCTGCAGCACACACACTCTCAGGCTAGCGCTCTGTGCGCTCAGAGATCCCTGCCGCTGTTTATGTGAATGTTCGCGGACGCCAGCAGAGCGCACAAACGGTTTGTGTGTTTGTTCGCTGTCATCTGCAGCACACACACTCTTTGGCTAGCGCTCTGTGCGCTAGCTGCGCTCAGAGATCCCTGCCGCTGTTCGTGTGAATGTTCGCGGACGCCAATAGAGCGCACAAACGGTTTGTGTGTTTGTTCGCTGCCGCCTGTGACGCACACAGTCTCAGGCTAGCGCTCTGTGCGCTCAGAGATCCGTGCCGCTGTTTATGTGAATGTTCGCGGACGCCAGTAGAGCGCACAAACGGTTTGTGTGTTTGTTCGCTGTCATCTGCAGCACACACACTCTTTGGCTAGCGCTCTGTGCG
The DNA here is from genome assembly GCA_035046005.1 of Drosophila acutilabella. Lineage (NCBI taxonomy): Eukaryota > Metazoa > Arthropoda > Insecta > Diptera > Drosophilidae > Drosophila > Drosophila acutilabella. The sequence goes on along the minus strand of JAWNOK010000024.1, from coordinate 2,620,474 downwards.
CTAGCTGCGCTCAGAGATCCCTGCCGCTGTTCGTGTGAATGTTCGCGGACGCCAATAGAGCGCACAAACGGTTTGTGTGTTTATTCGCTGTCATCTGCAGCACACACACTCTTAGGCTAGCGCTCTGTGCGCTCAGAGATCCGTGCCGCTGTTTATGTGAATGTTCGCGGACGCCAGTAGAGCGCACAAACGGTTTGTGTGTTTGTTCGCTGTCATCTGCAGCACACACAGTCTCAGGCTAGCGCTCTGTGCGCTAGTTGCGCTCAGAGATCCCTGCCGCTGTTCGTGTAAATGTTCGCGGACGCCAGCAAAGCGCATAAACGGTTTGTGTGTTTGTTCGTTGTCATCTGCAGCACACACACTCTCAGGCTAGCGCTCTGTGCGCTCAGAGATCCCTGTCGCTGTTTATGTGAATGTTCGCGGACGCCAGTAGAGCGCACAAACGGTTTGTGTGTTTGTTCGTTGTCATCTGCAGCACACACACTCTTAGGCTAGCGCTCTGTGCGCTCAGAGATCCCTGTCGCTGTTCGTGTGAATGTTCGCGGACGCCAGTAGAGCGCACAAACGGTTTGTGTGTTTGTTCGCTGTCATCGGCAAAATATACACACACGCACACCCCCGACACCCACACCCAAACAGATACACACGCAGTCCGAGTGTGGGTAATACAGTGTCTTTGCGCTGCGCTCGTGTGTCAATCAAGTTAAATGTTAATGAATTACTCGGCATCGGTAGAAGGACATGCTGACAGGACAACGCAGCCGACACTGACAAGTTGTTTTGGTTTCCATGTGCTTAGCGCTCTTGTGGTTGCTTTCTTCTAGTGTTCGCTTATTGTTTGCTTTGCTGCCATTCGCTCCAGGAGGCGGGGGACGCGAGGCAACTGTTTGCCTGTCAGCGTTTAGAACTGAAATAAATCGTAGCATACTTATGTGCGCAAACAATTTTCACTTTCTCTTGTTCTGCTGTTGCTTTTGCTCACGTTTGATTTTTGCACGTTGCTTTGCAGGACAATACGTGTCATTGAATTCGTTACGCTGTCAGTGTGTAATACGCTCTTTGCATTTTAAGGGGCGGTCGTAGGGGGCGTGGTTGTGTTGAGTTACGTGCCACAGATTAAAAATATGCACTGCGTATTTAATTAATTAGCACTCTCTTGTTGGCTGCCATTTAGTTTGCCTTTGTTTCAGCATCACGTTTTTTGGATTCCCGCCAATTTTAACAAATTAATTTGTACAGCATTAACAGCTATCGTTTGGCAATTCGATAATTAAATTTATAATATTGTTTTATTTACTTATTTGTTTTAAACACATTCCTGTGGGGGGAAGTAGCGAAAACAAACGTTGGCTTATTTAATTGATTTCAGTCTCATTTGACCAAATGACTTTGGCATAGCATTCCAAATGCAATTCAATTAATGATTGTTTATTTAATATTGTGATTATAGGCGAATTAAAATGAATTAATTAGCTCTAAATTATATGCACCAAGTTAGTCTGATTAAGGCTAATTAAATTATTTACCATAATTGTTCCTCACTGGCTATTTAAAGCTCTCATTGAATATTTAAAATGCAACACCTATTTAATGGCATTTGTAAAATTTAAACCCCAACAATTGACCGCAACTTTCTATTCAGTGGGGGAAATGCAACAATTTGTGGCTTGATTTGTTTCAGAATTGGATTACACTAACGATATGATGGCATTGCTTCAACTGCAACTCTAAACGGATATCGAAGGCCGTTACAGGGCTCCTTGTGCCTGGCAGAAAATGTGATTTAAGGCACGTCGAAGCCATCGGCATTCTCTAACTTAGAGACGTTAGTTCGCCTTTTATTTTTCAGCACATTTTGCCTCAAATTGATTTTTTCATCACTACTTGATTGTATTTTATAAATGTTTCTGCTTAATCTTTTGAAATAAATTCTTTTTGCTTTAAATTGTTGTTAAATAAAAGTCTAATTTCGACTATTAAAGTCAGTTAGAAATCTGCCTTAATTACTTTATACATTAGTAGTAGAGTTCTGGCTTAATTTGTTTCCATTGCAATCGAACACAACTTTACGTTTACCCTGAAAATTTGGAAGGATGCAACAATTTATTGGCTTGATTTCTACAACAATTGCATTACGGTAACGATCTGAGGACATTGTTATCAATTTTTCCTCTGTCTAGAGTTGCACAACTAGGCACAACTGGCTGTGGCATACCATACAGTAGTCGCATTTGGGCCATATGCGATTTGTGGCAATTGGAATGCCCAAAATGCCTTACAATTGTTCAAATTTTTACATGGCATTGCAGTAAATTGAGTTTGTTTGACTGCAATTTTCCATTCTTTTGATCAAACTGCAAACTGAGTTGCATTTTAAGGTTTACAATTGTTTAACTTGTACGAATGAATACCTAAAGGTTATAATCTCTAGTTACGTATACGCAGTGTTTGATATTTCAGTACTTTTAAGGCTGTTTAACTATTCATACACTTTACAGCCAGCTTTTCCTTTGAGCTATGCTCTGTTTGATGGAAAATGTAGGATTTTGTGTACTGAATTTTGGCTTTAAGCTGGACATTTGCCTGAGCTGTTGGCTCTATTGCGTCTGGTATTGGCCCAGTGGCGCTATTGTGCTGTGATCTGTTTTATACTTGGCTAAAAATGTTATGTTATGGATTTTGTTGATAAAGCAACAGCTATTGCTCAATACTCAAGACTGAAATACTCGTAATGCCAACGATTTATGGGCATTGCTATCAGTTTGGTAGTTACCAGTTGGCACTAACTCGCTGTTTGGTGAATTCAACCGCAATAGCTATAAATAAATGCTGATGGAGGACAAAGCTCAAGCTGTGGATACCATTCGACTAGTATCAGTTGACAAATCTCATTATGGGCAGTTATGATTTGTGCGCCCTTCGGGTATTTCAGTCATGGCAAAAAGCTGTTTATCTGCGAACTTCTTCAACTTTCAGCATGTTCGATTGGTATTCTCTTACTTTGGACGCCTGATGCCTGGCGCCTGTAATTGATAAATAAAATATTACGATACAAGATTTCATTTAAGTGCAATTTGTGGTGTACCAGCAGCACATAAATTAATTTAATCTGCAGCTCTTAATTCTCACAATGAAATATGCAATGGCCAAAAGTGTTGGCATTTTAATGAGCCTGGCTGTTCGACACGACAGAAGAAAGAGATACATGCATGTACATTGAGCAAAAATGTGGGCAAATTGCCAGTGTAGCTGTTAAATAAAAAAAGGAGAAGCACAAGCACTAAAAAAAAGGAAATCAAAACGAAAAATGGAAATGTTATTGTTGCAAGGTCAATGCGTTGATGCATTGCTATGCAATTATAATGAAATTCGAGAGTGCATGGAAGCGTTGCAATTGCAATTTCAATTGCAGTTACAATTGCAGTTGAAATTGCAGCAGTTGCACATCATGTGGCATATTTTTGGGCTATTTGTAAAGAACGAACAACGCTGACAGCCAGCAGTTTTTGATCACTTTTTTTTGCGTTGTTGTTGTTTCTGGTCAAGCTTTGTTTGCTGTTTTGCACTGTTGCCGCTTATCTTTGCCCGCCTTGTGTAGCAGAACTACAGCAGCAACAACTACAAATAGCACTGCGATTATAACAATGCCAGTTGCTTTTGCTGTTGCTTCTCGTTTTGTTTTGCTTGCTTAACGGGCAAAAGTGGCCATGCGGGCGCTGCTTCTTAACCAGCGCAAATATTTTAACCAACAGCAGCAGCAGTAGCAGTAGTAGAAGCAACGGAGCAGCAAGTAAATAAATGCGCTCGAGATAAACTGGCGCTTTGTGTGCCATTTCACTGGGCAGACATCTTCTTAGTCCCCCTCCCCCTCCACACTGATATCATTCCTTACCCTGTTGTTCTTTCTTCTGGCGTTAAAGTCTCGTCAGCGCTTAAAGTCATGTTTTTGCATTCCAAAAATTTGTTGCATACTTTTAGGCAGCCTCAATATGGCGCACCGGACATTGTCCCGTGCCGAGATCGTACGTGACTTTGGCGCCTGAAACAACTTCGCGCAATGCACGACCAAATGGTAGCCGTAAGAACATTTCTATTGTTGGCCATTAGTTTGAAGGAAAAGCCGCTTTTTGGCATAACTAACGCGTATTTCGACACACGCTTCTCATACAGGGTGCCTTTAAAAACTTAACAAGACTACTGACTGAAATAGTTATCGCTTCTGAACACAGCAGTCACTTTAAATAATTTATTACATGTCTTGTTAAAGTTTATAAAACAGTAGCAGACTCACCCTGTATGTGGTTTATATGTAAAGCTACTTTGTCACACAGCGCACGTACGTGGCACGTATGCCGCCAGTAAAGGATTGGGATTGGCGAGGCTTTGGTCAGCGTTAGAGTTGTTCTTGGCCATCAAGTTGATTTGATGTTGTGGTTTGGCTGCCGTTCTGCGGTTCCCATTTGGCAAGTGGTTGGTTGCCCCTGACAACCAATGTCTGAACCTTCGTCTAACCGTTGAGAGAGTTAAGGGGCAGCATTCGCGCGCGCGTTAAAAAATGTTTTAGCAGCGTACTTTTTGAGGTTAACAGCGTGCACGTGCCTGAAAAGACGGAACACAGAGACGGACAGGGACTTTAGGACGGACATAACAAAGGTAGTTGGTGACTAGCACAGTTATGGCAATGACTAAGGCTCTGGCTCTGGGTATGGCTATGGCGTTGAGTGCTGGGACAGCTTGGCTAAGATTTATCAAGGAGTGAACTACGTGACAACAAATCGTGTCAACTTGCTGCTTTTTGTTGGCAGTCACCAGAATTATGACGAATAGAGACTGGTAAATCTCGACTGTCATTTTGTGGACAGCTGTCGTTTAGTTTGAATAGCAGCAGCTTCTAATTCAGGTTTTATTATCTTGTCCCAATTCGCTTGGAAAATTTCTTTTTGTGTGGCTTTAAAGCGCAAAACGATTTCAAATCGCTGACCTACTCTCAGCCAATGTCAAGGACTAAAAGGCTTAATGGATTTTTGTGATGCCAAGTGGCAAAGCTAAGGACTTATTAATGGCTCAGCCCGCACAGTGTTAACGGCCATTTTTGGCCTTTAAAGCGACGCGCTCTAAGCCATTAAAATTTACGAGTAGCTGAAGTCAGTAAAAGCTCAAACTCGCAACTCGAAGAAGTCTCGGGGACCCATGATAAACCATTGAATAATGAAAGCTAAATGGCAGGCACTTAATAGCCGATATGAACTGCAAATACACAGACACACACACAACTTCACTTGATTCCCCCTTTAGCTATTCAAATTTTAAGTGGTGGTTGTATCAACTCCTAAATCTCTTGGCCACTGCAATTTGCAAACGAAAATACCAACGTGTTGTCCCAGCATTCAGTACGCATTCAGTACGAATGCTTTCCTTTCCTGCCCTATCTTCGAGTGCGTTTTGCAGGCCATTGCCGAAATAACTTGGTCTATTCGATCGGCTCTAACTACGCTCTGTTGCATTCTCACGCATTGCTGGTATCCAACACGACTGTGTTCGCCTCAAAACGTAGACTAAGTTTTGCATTTTAATGGGATCTAAATGCCATCCATTGCCGTGTGCTTGTTTATGTTTCAGTTGTTGGGTTTGTGTGCACCAGACCGTCTATAAAAGTCTCCAATTGCAATTTGTCGTCGTCTTTCGCAACAACAGTAAAAAAAAATTGTTTTTAATTGACTGTCTAAAAAATGGCAAACTATGATTGAAAAACTAAGCTTTTTCTTGTTTTTTTGTTTTTGATTTTCTGTTTTAACAAAAGAGCAACCTCAAACAGACACACAGCTATAAATTTGTAGAGCAAACAAATGAAAAGTTGCCGTTATTGTTATAGTGACAATTTCAACTATCTCCTACATGTCTGCTTTGCTGAGAGAATGCAGAAATGCAAATGGCAAATTTCCAGAGAAATTTGCGCAGTTGTACAACTTTTTGTGCTAACTATTTGCCTGCACTTTGATATAAAATTTATATTTACATATAATGCAATTTTGTTAAAATGTATTCAATTTCAGACTCTGTGAATTTTGTACAGTTTTTAATATAATTAATTCCAGGCTAGGGATACCTAAGAGCTTAAGACAAGCGTACATTAATTAAGTTCGAAATTAGTAATATTCTTTGATAAACTTGTATGTAATTATATGCATCATTCAAACTCTTTAACTTTAACCTGTTAATAAATCAATAAACAGCGTCAAAAGTGACGATTTTAACAGTTCAGTGACACTTAAACTCAATTTGAACAGACTGTCTAAATAATTATGTTTATAGCTGCATCTTTCGGCTTATGCATTGTCTATTGAGTTAAAGATTAATGACGCTGTCAATTTGCTAACCTCAGTGCTCTAACCTCTTACCTCCTCTTCTTCTCTCTCCTCTTTTCTATGCTCTGGTAACCATAATGCTTAGTCACGTTCTCGCTTGGCTTCTCCTTTATAATAAGAGTAGAGGCGAGCCATTGTGACCGAGATATGCCTTGGCTTCTCTTTTCAGTTGCCCTCTCCATCTGATACACACTCTGGCAAGTATGCAATAAATTTGACATATACCTGCATGCGGTTATATGCGATTGTGTGTGTGTGGGTGTGTGTGAGAGAGACCAGTCACTATCATAAACATTAACGGCTTTTACTTACTCGCAGTTCGTGGCTGGCAGTCACTTTAACACTTGACACAAAAGCAAAATGAAGGCAAGCTGTTGGATTCATTTTATGTAGCATACTTTTCAGAGTTTCCACTGCGTTTTCCACAACATAACAGAACAGACAGTGATACAAACTGAACAGAGACATTTGAGGCACGTCAGACACGCAAAACTTTTAGTATGAGAATAAAGGACAGGGCTTATATTAAAAGAGCGACAAAATGATACTGTCTGCTGTTCCGTTTGGCACTTTAAAAGCGTCTATTTGTTATACCAAAAGTTGACTCCAAGTACGCTCATGTGAACTACTCAGAACGATGAGCACTGGCTAGTCTATGGCTACATAAAAGCATCTTTTGCAATGCCAAAGGTACTGTTTGCTTGCCAACTTTTAATGTGGTTTACTTGGCCATATACAAACGTGTATATATATTGCGGTCAAAAGCCGACTTGGCCACGCAGCATCCCATAGCTTTAACATGCCTGGCACGTTCCATTTCATTTAAAAGTTTGGCCGCCAACGAGTAAAAATCAAATAAAATTAGCCCAAGAAACGCGTGTGTAAAAGCGTTGGAAAATTGTTTTCAATTTGCGGCAGGTAACCATCCAAAGCAAGCCACAACAACTGACATACTTACTTGTATATACATACAACCAGACATATATGCGGGCACATTTTGTGGCAGGGGCAGTTTCAATTGAAACTATATCTAGAACAGGCAGCAATGCCAGTTGGTAAGTGCTTTTGAGCATTTAAAGTACATTCTGAAAGCGATTTACGTAAACACAAACCAAACCAAAGTAGCTGGAAATGGGAAGAGTGGCAAAAGCAACTCAAAGAATAGACAGGCTACCCAAAAAAAAAAAAAAATAGAAATTCAATACGCAGACGGCTGGACCCAGGGCCCACTTGTAGGACTCTTAATTTAATGCAAATCAAACCAATGTGCTGCACAGGATGGACGACCTTCAATTGGTCAACTTTTTAGTCAATGTGAGCCCGCATGTGTCTTTACAGGATTTTCTACAGGGTGTGCAAAGATACTTACAGCTAGGCGTATACATAATATGTATTGAAAAGTCTTTTTTATAACCATTTCATAGTATTTTATCAATTTAAATCAATAATTTTTTTTGATTTTCGTAAATAAGCTATAAATTAATTAGATAGTATATTAAAGCTGTTTAATTATAAAAAATAAAATCTTTTAATTCAATTAAATTGTGTTGGTAGTGCTATAAAATATAAACAGTTTAATTAATTACCCCATTTTCAAGTTTAACAATAACTAAACTCGTGTAAATTTAATTGGATTGCCCTGTAAAATGCGTAGGAATTGTGTAAATTTGCTTATGTGCATGTATGTTAGGCATTTGCGCACGCACAGACGCAGACAGATACCATTACACACACACACACACACACACACACACACACACACACACACACACACACACACACACACACACACACACACCACTCAAACACAGAGTTCATGGCAGCTCGCCGTGTCGACATTCAATAAATATAAAACACATTCATCACTGTCAGCTTAAATTCACAGCGAATACACAAATGCTCGTACTCAAATTTAACGCCCTAATAAGGCGTGGCGTGGGTATAGCATACAGACGCTTTAATATGTTTCAACTCCAACTGTCAATCGACAAACAAAACTTAATATTGAACATTTCTCTGTTCACTTTTAAGGTAAATTTCAAGTCTGTTCTCTGTCATCACCTTAATTATAAATGTCAGAATTCTAAATAAGAAAAGCTTAGCCAAAAACGTGTTTAGTTACACTTGGACTACACAACATTTCTCTAGTTTATTCTAGGTATATTTATAATAACATTGTTCATTCAATTTGTCAACTCAATACAGAGTATTCAGCAATAAAGCATGAGTAGCTTAAGTAGAAATTATATGGACAACCGCAACGACAGATTTGTTAAATTTGAAATTTGAAATTCAAATTTCTGGTTAGCAATTACGCTGTGGCTTTGATGTGGCTTCTGGTTTGTCTTTGAACTTCGTTTCGGCCATGACATGGCATAAATAAGTAAATAACCAGTTGAAAAATGTGTAATATGCTGAAAATTTCACTTAAAGCACAAACAACAATTTAAAAGACAGCCAAAGAATGGGAAATATGGAACGTAACGTAAGCGTACGTAAGGGATGCTAACGTTACGTTTCATGGCTAATTAAACAGCAGCAGTGGACGGGAAGCTGCAGGACGAGGTACCTTTTTTCACCTGCCAGACACTGGCAATGGCAAAGTGAGCAGGTGTATTAAGTACAAAGGCACAAAGATTCTGATGGACTGAGTTGACGGGCTGTCGTGCGTGTCGTGGGCTTCATCGAACTGTTTTTATTGAGTGCAGGACACGGTAACAGGACAGGACAGGGCAGGATAGGTAGCAGAAGTGGGTGTGGATGTGGGTGGGGGAATAACCTTAACACTGGAGCCGTGGGGTGAGAGTTCCTTGGTGTTCGATGAGTTTTTAATTAACTTTCGACATTGCTGTTGCCATGGATGGATTGCGGCAAATCGTATCTGAAGCAGCGCAATAATTACCCCTGCTACATAAAGGAAAGACGAGCTTTAAATCGTGCACCACATGGCGTATGATTAATGCTGGCGTTTTTATACATTTTATAAATTTTATTTAATAAATTGCAATTTATCACGACAGCGACAGTGATGCGAACAATAACCAAATAAAGTACGCAACACTGAGCCAACAAAGAAGGAACTGAAAAACTTTAATCATTAAATTTGGTTTAAACAAACTGAAGCCCATGACGATTCATTTCAGTTCTTATGCCAGCAACAAATGGTATTTCTGTTTATTTGCTGGGCATTTTATTGCAATTGATTTTCGGTGTCAGCTGCACGCTCAGGCAGACAAAAACTGAGAAGCAGAGCAGATACAGGAAACGACGTCGGAGTCAGGCTCCAACTCAGACTCAGACTCGACAAGTGTTGCGGCTGCGGCTTAAGTTTGTCGACAAATTGAAAACTTTTTCGTTGGCAAAGAAAAGCAAAAAAAAAAAAGCGTAAAATTGTAATGGAAAACCACAAAGCCGCCAACCAAACCAGAGACTTTTGGACGCCAGCTGCAACCAAACCGACCAACAATAACAAATTCCAAATAAAAGAACAACAAATTGCGATGTGGCTCTAATTTTACGCACCCTCAAAGGTGCTTTTTAATAAATAAATAATGAATTCGCTGACCGGGAGTAGTCGGCCAACTTTACATTTATCAATTGGCAGCAGAAAAGGGCCGTAAATGCGGCAACTAAGCTGCTTTTACCCTAGACAAGATTTAAATATATAAAAATACATGAAAGTTGTTAAGTATTTTTAGTTTAGGCACCGCCAGCAAAGCTACAGCAGAGACTATAAACGGATTGTTTCTTAAATGGCACATGAACTTGAACTTGATGCACTGTCTCTCCCATGTGGACATCGCTGCTCGAAAAGGGTGAAGCACCTGTAATGTGATGATAACGTGGCTGATGGCAGCGTATTAAGGCAACGCGTTCGCGCCAGGTGTGCCAATAGTATTGCTTATGAATGTGTCCACCGAACTCAAAGATCATGGGAGCTTCAGCTCTGATCTGTTGGTCCTGCGACTGAATGCTGAGCATCATCAGACAGCGATCACACTGACGATAGAAATTAAAATAAATATACTCCAGTGGCACCATGCTAATCAGATCAAAGCATTCGATTTCTGGATCAAATCCACGATTGGTGACATCCGGTTCCTCGTAGTACTCGCGATACTCCTCGTGTTTGTCAAAGTTATCGCAGCCAAAGAGCAGAGTGCTGCCTGTGAGTGCGATTTGATACTGGCGTAGTCCCAATCCTCTGGCATCGACTAGCGTAAATGGACTTTCGATCATTACTGGTTCATAGAGCTCCTGGTATTCGGTTAGCAAAACTTTCTGCACTCGAAACATGACGACGACAAGAGTCTTTGGATATAATTTAATTGAAATGTCAATCAAAAGTTTACAATTCGCAATTCGCAGTTCAATTCGCCTCAGTCTCTTTTTGTCAGCGTTTTGCTTTTTTGGGTGTATTTTTGTCGATTTGTTTGTTCTGAGTTCGAGTGAAGTCAACAGTTTTCTCTGCTTCCAATCGCTTGCTGTGTTATCGAAACTATTCTGCAAAAAAACTCGATTAGGCAAATGCAAATGCAAATTGCCTTCAGTCTTTGCATTGTCAAGCGAATTTCATTCCGAATTGGAAACGACGTTGGCATTTTGCATTCACTCGAAATAATAAACGGCAAACACACTTAATCAGACTCAAAGTCTAAAGACATTTTCACTTAAACGAGTTGAATTCGACAAAGAAAAAGAGAAACCTTCAAACTGTTGCAAAGAAGTCGTTCAAAGTCTTTGAGTTTAATGCTGCGAGTGGCAAACTTTATTTCATAAATTTATTTAAAGCGCACATAATTTAAGAGTTTGTCACCCACTCCACTCTCCCACTCTATTGTACAGAGTATGTTGGACATTATATTCATCATCTGCTTTGTCAATTTGCTTTGAGTCTACGCAAACACTTTTAGGTATTCGCATTTATGATATTCTTAGCCATTTCTGTCTTTGTTATGACCTCTGATCTGCCAGCGCAGACATATTTTATAGCAAATCCTTTTGCATTTTGCCAAATGCGGGCAGATAAGCGCATAAGACACAAGGAGAAGTAGAATAAAACTATAGCCTGAGTCATAATCTCTGGAGGATTGTGGAATTTTGTGTCATTCTCTCTGTTCGCTTTCCATGCAATTAAATTCAAAAGTTTTTGCTTCAAGTAGCTTTAAGCTGTCGTGTCCACTTGACTCCATTGTCCTCTTGTCAAAATTGGCAAGTTGAAGTGTGGATTTACAGTTGATTACCTTTCAGTCTCGAATTCAACATTTATGCTTAAATGTTCTAAGATTTATAGTTGTTGCTTGTCCAGTGCTGGATTTAATTAAAGTCACTGCTTTGACATATTTATGAGGCGGAAAGAAATTCGATATTCGCATTGCGTAATTTTGAGAGGATTGCATTTGTGGATTGAATGTCGTCTTGCCACAAATGCAGCACGCTTATTACATTTGGCAAATTGCTCAGGTTGAAGCTTAATTATAAGCGTACAGCTGAAATGCATTTGATTTGTGTTTGTATCTGTATTTGTATCTGTATTTGTAGCTGTATTTGTGGCTGTATTTGCAGCTGTATTTGTATCTGCAACTGTTGACTTGAAGCTCTTTAAACGAAACTGTTTACACATCTAATTTAAGTACAAAACCCACATGAAATTGCCTTTTGCCTTGAAACCAGCCACAATTGCATTATTGACATCACATCACTTCCCTCTCTTCCTCTATTCTCTTCTCTCTCTCCCTCCCTACTTTTTCTCTTTCCCTTTGTTTCCCATTCTTACTAAGCTGCCTGTACACGTCAATTGTGCTTAAGCGTAAACTGAGTGCAGCAATTAGGTAAAAGTAGCTCGAACAACAACATTGCACACACAACACACACACATACACAGCTGTTGAGCTATTATGCTAGGGGTGTGCGTGTGTGTACGCGGTTTATTGCCGCTTTGCGCTTTTCATTACTAACATTTCAGGTTTTATTGCTGAATGCGATGCTACATAAAGCAGGGAATCAGCCTTTGCTTATATCCTGTTCAAACAAACCCACAAACACACACACACACATAGAAAAGTGATTTGAGATACAGTTGCACATACGCTTATGATGTCCGTAGTTACATTGACAAGAGTACAGTGAATACTCCTCATCTCCTCTTTTGTGTAATTTTTTCTTTGTTGAGCATCTTTTAATGCGCTGCATAAAGCTGCTTAAAATGTATTTATAAATACATATTTTTCTATTCGGGGTTTGTAAACTCTTTGCAGCAAATCAATTAATCCAACACACCCTTCAGGCTATATTTATATGATTTTTTATTAAATAACAATCCCTTTGATGTGATTTAAAAATTGTAATGGTTCTCACACCAAATTTCTGTTGTGTTCATTTAATTAAAGAATAATTCTTAAACTTCTTTTAGTAATATTTACAAGGAATGCGTCACAATGAAGTCCATTAAGTTGACCTTTATAATCAATTAAGCAGAAGTTCTCCCAGAGACGTATAGTACACCCTCTTCATTTTACCAGAAATACCGTGCACTTGGGATGAGCTCTAACGCCATTCTCGTGTACACGTCTTCACGTTTCGATGAATAGCTCTTCCATCATCTAAGCTGAGCAAGACTCCTCATTCTGTTACATTTGCACGCTCAATTGAGGAAAGTCAAGGTGGGCGTGACTGCGGCAAACATGTCGAAATCCGCAACACTGTAAATGCCTGGATAAAAGACAAGAAACTGCTCGGCATGCAGATGTTCTATTAAGTGGAAATCAGCCGAAAAAAAAGAATACAAACACTCACCCATCAGAGTCATGACAACGCAAGGGAACGTCACTGCCACATGCGAAGAAAAGCAAGAGTACTTGGCACTAAAACACAGATGTGGGCTTGACGTGCATGAATACCCTGTAGAAGAGTGTGCTGTAAATTTAGGTATAGGGAAGTAGTTTCTTTGTTTTTCATTTCCACACAGGGTATTTGTTGATTGGGTAGAGCACACGTTTGCCCGTTCTTTTTTCGGGGCTGAAAGTGGCTGAAGAAGTTGGAAACTATTTATACTCTTTATCTTTACCCACATCGCACACTCGGGCGTATACTCGATTTTTGCATTTGCTGCTTATCGCACATACGCATCGTGGCCAAATAGCAACCGACACATTTGCACAATTGCTGGTAACTGACACGTCAGCTACTCAGACAGATAGTCAAGCAGTCAACAGGCAGTAGGTAAGCCCAATCGGGGAATTATATGCCAGCAAAGAAATCGTGTGTGGATATAAGAAACGCACTTTGAATTGCCAACAAAAGTCTAAGTCTGTATGCCAACTGTGGTGTCTGTCAGGAACTGTATGTAAATGTGTGTGTGTGGGCAGGTGTGTTTGTGTGTTCTGGTGTTGCTATAAAATCCTTGCACTTGATGCAGATTTATTTTATGCACATTTGTGTGTAAATTCAGGTAACTTTCTAATGGAATTCATGTGCAGTTGAGTGTGTAGTTGTGCAATCGTCTATTTTCTTTTGCTTCACTCTATTTGCATTTATGTTACTTTCATTTTGATATCTTACTCCAGTTTTTCACTCAAAAACATTATGTACTTTTTAACCAGAGGCTTAGTTTGAAATACATGCTGGTTGAGTGCAGTTCCTATTGGTATGTAGATTATAGTACGTAGTAGAAAAACATATGAAACTTTATTTGAAGTACAGGGACTTACTGTCCTTCTGGCCTGCTGTCCTTAGCTGTTAGTTGGATATGCATATGAGTTACGGCTATGCAAACACTGCTGCAGATTAGTTTATATCTGTGCAGCTACTGGCCTCTCAACCAATTAACAACTATATTTTCCGAGTTGAAAACTCAAAGTCACCTTAAAGACACAAGTGTTTTCAATACGAACTTTTATTAAATGCTCCAAGGTGCAGGAATAAAGCAAATTTAGTGAGAAGTAGAAATTCCAATAGCCTACCTCCTGATGGTTTCTCAGTCTCAATACCCTTACTTTGCATGATTAAGCAGTACATGAATATGCATAAGGTTTGACAGCAAGTATCGATCGAATCTATACAAAATGCTCAAATTAAGGCTGCCATTGTCCAAGTCGAAACTTGGGCGAGTTGGTAAGAGTGTGCAGGTTTCGTAGCCAAGCTGAAAGGCCTCTATTGTTGGCATCTTTTCATGTAGAAAATAAAAGTGAAAAGGCAGCAGAGGCACCGTCTTTTACTAAGTATCGCTTGAAATTGAGTTGGACTGTTGATTTCCAACATTTCCAGACTGAGAGAGAGACAGCTGCTGTTAATAAGGTGTTTAGCAATTTAATTTTATTGCGCTTATTTTTGGCAGCTGAAAACACAGAAATGGAGACAGAGGCAAACACACAGACACAGTTACAGATACAGATACAAATACTTAGATATTTAGATACTGTGTAGCAACACATTGACAGTCCGGCCTCCCTTAATTTTAATTGGCTTACGCCCAACGCACGTGAGCCACAATTGTTGTTGGTTGTTCGTTGTTGTTGTTGTTCGTTGCTCATTCTTTCAATTGTTGTTTTTTGTTTGTCGACATGTTCCTCTATCACATTACAATGTAATTGTATTCTGAATATGCCTCTGTGTGTGTGTGTACTTGTGTTTTTGTGTTCTTTTGGCCCTTTATTGTTTTGCACATAAATTTGTTGGCCTGGTTCAAATGGCTGCTGGTATGAAAAGTGGAGGGAAATTGTGCTGCTGCTGCCATTTTGTGTGTGTGCGTTTGGTTTTTGCAATTTTTGGCCAGCAAGTCGTTAACATGTTTTTATTTAATGCCGTTTTGATGTGGCGCAAAGAAATTGCCACTGGCATTTATTGCCGTAATTAAGTGATGAAAAATGTTTCAAATTCAGTCAGACTTTGACTCAAATACAGAAGGGGAATCAGACCATGTCATAGTCCAATCCTTGGCGCATGGAATTCAACACTCGCATTAAGTCGCAGTACTTCCCCAAAGCCATCAAAGGTCATAAGCATTGACATGGTTATAAATTCACAGTCATTGCCAGAGAAAGACAGAGTGAGAGATATATTGTAAGAAAGAGAGAGAGAGAGAGTAAAAACAACAATTCGTATTTCTTTTATCTTTAAGTGCCTTGTCTCTGCTCTTGGCATGTTCGGTCACGTTAACGAATTCAGCTAACAAATTTATGGCCAACAGCAAAATTAAGTTTCTGACTTTTGTAGCAATTGCAACAGGCTCTTAATTAAATGTTTATTCCCTGCAATCCAACAAATAATCCACACGGCTTTAAAATAATACCAAAAGTTCGAATGAAAGTATTTTAAAACACGACAAAAATTTAAAATTCCATAAGCTTACTAACAATTTAATTTTATTCATTTAATAGCTGCACAACAGGAGACAAAAGAACAACTTCCGTTGGAAACCATATACATTTCGCTGACATTTTAAATCCACTAGTTTTTTACCTCAGTTCCGTTTACCCTGTAAATAAATACGCCAAAGGTGTGTTATACTGTAAAACAATACTACTTTTTATTAGTAGTTTGTGTATAGGATATCTACAACTACAGCACTCATAGAAGTTAATATTTTGACCTGCGTTTTTTGTGGAAGTTTCAACGAGTGTTTTTACTACTTTAACAGGCATCAAAGTAAACAAAAAATTACAATAAATTGTCAAAATGAATGTTGTTGGAGCTGAAATTTAATGACAGGAAAAATAAGAGCTATTATTGTCACTTAAACTTATTCCCAGTCGAAGCAAAAGGGCAACCAAAGCTACCTATTGTATTATACTGGTGTTAATGACAGCTTTTATTTGTAATCACTGTAAAACAAGTATTGGTTTTATTGAAAAAATCTATATGTCACTTACATACCTTTCAAAGAGATTGATAAAGGAATAGTCAATTTTTTATTTATACACACTTCATTGAGTCAGAGTTAAAGACCTGAATATTCAAACCAAACTAGTTTTATTCATACATATGCTGAAGAACAGTCAAATAGTCTTATATTTCCCATTGCTATAAAAATGCTGAAGTGTCAACAATACTGCAGATGCAATCAGCACTTCAACAGCCAACGACTTGCTCTTTTCTGATTAAACTTTGCGTTTAATTAAGATTGTCACGCGCCGAAGACAGAGAAAATGTGAAATAAATAATAAGAGAATCAGGTAGCAAAGTGTGTTAATCTTAAGAGAACAATGTAAATGGCGTCAGGCAGCTTTAAATTAATTTAAGTAAAAATAAAACTGTTCGTTTGCGGAAGGTGCTTAAAATTCAATACACACACACTTCCTGGCTGGAGTCATTTATACACTTGATAACACTTCAGTAACCTTTGCCCTATCATATGAATTGTGTGCGTGGATGTTTGTGTGTGTGCGTAAGTGTGTTTGTGAAGGCTCTTTAACAAAAACTGTCAGCCGGCTGGGAATTTTAATTTGAAAGGCAAACAACGCACATCAGATGAGGTGGCACAGCAAACATCGACAACGACATCGACAGCAACAGCAAATGCTGTAAAAACATTTAAATTAACGTCTCCTTCAGAGCCATTGACATTGTGTGTGTGTGCTGTGTGAGTGCTGGTTGAAAAAGCATTCATAAAATGTGCCCATAAATGGCAAAAGGGTCACAGCAACCACACACACACACACTCACACACAGCAGACACAGCATGTCCATAAAGATAAAGACCATAACGTGGCTATAAACCGAAAGCGTCTTCAAGTGTTTGTTGTTTTCATTCAGTTGCTACTGTTGCTGATAGCCATACTTACCGAAAAATGTGCGAGTAGCAAACAGAAAACAATATTAAATACTGCACCGCACACACCCATACACACACAGATACCTACCCACTGCGTATACGAAATATTGACAATGCCACTCAATTGTGTGTCCAGTTTACACATTTATAATAAACCTTTATTCATAATACATATCGTTATATAACAATTTTCCATTTTCCATCTCTCGTACATTTAATGCATTTCAAAATGTTTCATTTATAACACTAATATTTAGTTCTTAACTAAATAGAAATCTCTCGCATGTCGTACAAATGAATTCATAATAAAAACGTGCACAAATAACAAATAACAAACTTTATGCTACAACAGAAAGTTACACAAATATTTTAATTAATTTAAAAAACAATTTATTTTATTTTTATTTATTTTTGAACTAAAAACTCTCGACACACGACGCACTCTAATGGCAAATTAACTTTTTTGTTTGTTGTACACTTTATGTTCATTATTTCAATTAGTAGTAGCTACATTTAACTAAGCTCTCAAGTGCGAGCATTTCTCTTTGCTTTATTTACTTTCAATGTATTATTTAATTTACGACTAATATGGTATATAAATTTTGGTTTTGGCAGAGATATGTTTATTTTACAGTTAGCAGCTATAAAGTTTATTTCTAAGTACTCGTAGTATTATTATTAAATTTATAAAATATTTATCTATAGAAATGAATGCGTGTGTTTCGGATATATATATATATATAGACTAATATCAATTTCAATAGCGGCACTTAAGACGGCAAACTTATAGTTAATTAATTAATTACACGAATTCTCTTCTTCTTCTAGCTCAACATGTTGTTGCAATTAAAGTAGCTGATTAATTAGTTAAATGTTAGTGCTCTTTGCTTAACTCAATCTCTGTCTCTTTCTGGCTATTAAAACACATGACTTACAGCAAAATGGCGACGTTGCTTTGTGTGTGTGTGTGTGCTTGACGCACACAAGTGTGTGGTGAGTGTGTGTGGTGTGCTTTTGTGTTTGTATTGTTGTGTGTCGTGTGTCGTGTTTACGTTTGTGTTTGCCAAGTGCAAAGTATTCACAACATGGGGCTCATTATAGTTGCAAATGATTTGCGCCTGTTTTTGGCTTTCAATTTAGCAATGCAAATCACAAAATAAATCGCAAATCGCCGCTCGACATTTTCATTTCGCTGTAATCAGGCGTTTTAGAACACATTCCTTAAATATTCCTTTCATAAGTCTATAGTTTAATTTCATACAAACAATCTATCAATCTATACAGAAACCTCCTTAGTGTACTTGGAACGATCGTTCAGATCGAGCACCAATTTATCGGGTCTCTTTGGTTTCCCCGCACCGCTGCCACTTGTCGTCGTCTTCTCCGTTTGACTAGTGGAGTTATTCGAAGTGCTGGACACGTTGCCGAGCGACACAGCCGTCTCCTTGGCCACATCTGCTGTTGGTTGACTCGTGCTCGTACAGAGCGCTATGTCATCGGTGGAGCGCACCACCTTCGCTGCTGCACCGCTTACATTCAATTCACTGTTTCTCACCTGCATTTGGGCTGCTGGTTGAGTGCAGCTGCCACTGCGCCTTCGACCGGAGATGTCCGGCATATCGCTAAGCTTATACTTACTTCTACAGTTATCACATATTTGATACGAAATGCTGAGTTCGGTCTCGAGCGGATTGCGGGTTCCACGTTTGCAGCTGCTGGGTGGCGTATTCGTGGCTGCCGTGCGCACAGTGGGACGACGACGCTGCGTCTGATCCAAATCCTCTGACTGGGAGCACATGCAGTCCAGCTTGATGTTGGCAAAACTCAGACTTCCCTCCTGCTGTGGCGAGCCCAGCTGCTCGCAGGTGCTGCGCGGTGGACAGCAGTAGTAATGCTCCTTGGACGCGTCCAGGCAGCGACTGCAAATTATGTGTCCATCGGCGCTACGACGCAGCAATTGCTCGCGAAAATCATCGCCACTGAGTTCGGTGTTTGTGGCACGCTCCTCGTAGGCTGTCGTCGGTGTCGAGGTAGCCGAGGAGGGTGGTGTCTCCAGCACCATGGTAGGTATGCTGCCCCGTGCTGCTGCTCGACCATTCGCGTTATTGTTCTGCTGCAACTGCTGATTGTATTTCTGCATTTCCGCGTTGAGTGCCAGTAAGGGCAGAGCACTTTGGCGTGTCGCACTCGACGAATTCCCTGCGGTGGCGTGGGTGGCAGCTGCTGCAACGACCATCATGCCACCTGGTGTCTTGAGACCGTCCAGCAGACTCGATATGGTCATCACAGCCACGCCCTTGGGCGGCGCCATTTCCTGTATGCGCTTCAACTGCATGCTCAGCTGACGTATCTCCTCCAGCGCCTCCTGGTCGGACAGTTTGTTCTCTGCAAAGGAAATATAGGCTTCATTAAGTCGTGGGTTTCTGTCCCACATCAGTTTTATTTATGAAGACTAAAGAAATTGAAAGCTACGATAATACATTTCTTTTTTCTCAGTGTATAGTCGCGCTAATTGCGACACCTTGACGCTAAAAGTCATTTAGATATTCAACAGGAAAAGTTGACAACTCCACTTTCAATTCTGTTCACAGTCGCAGTCACAGTCACAGTCGCAGTTACAGTCACAGTCGCAGTCACAGTTTCAAAGCCCTCACAACTTTTACACTAAAAAAGTTGCGTTCGTGTCAAAAGTTGGCTGGCAAAAGTAATTCCCCCTACCCCATGACCCCTGACCCAACACACTCGCCCAGCAAGGACAATTTAAATGCGTATTCTTGTAGTTGCGGCCGATAGCAAAACAGCCAACATGTAAAATGAAAATGGACGCTGTTGTGGTATTCAGTTTTCCTTTTTTTGCATTTCCTTTGCCTTTTTTTATGCTATTCAACAAAACAGCCCACATATTAAAGAGGGCGGGTAGGGAAAGGGGGCTTGAAGGGGGTCTGCATGATGATAAATGGCCGTTCAATTCAACTGAAAGCCTGTCAGTGTGATTTAAGTGAGTCCACTCAGCGCCACTTGACGCGACTTTCAAATAAAAAATAAAAAACGAACAAGTTTTTTTTTTTGTTTAGCTGCTGTTGTTTGGTAACGCTGGATTTAGATTTATGGCTGTGAAATTAAGCGAGCGCAGCAGTAGTAACACTCGCACCAGCGGAGCACCGCCACCACCAGCGCTCATAGAATTGAATTTATTATGTGGGCCCCTATAAGTATGCTACACATTTGTAATAGCAGAAATTTAACTGCTCGACGAGCAAATATCACGCAAAATGTTTAGCAATTTTAATAATTTATTTAAAATGGCGAAAAATAAAAACTATTTTTGAGCGCATTTTAAATTGAATTTATTATGCAAGTGGCCGTGTCAATAGCTCAGAGAACTGAGCTGCCGACCTGTCATAAGGAGAACTGCATGCTTATATGAGTTCGAATCTGGATGTGGATCCTAAACCACAATCTACAGTATCACTTATAACTTCAAGTTGTAACTCTAATTTGTAAATATTCTAAACACTTTAATTCAGGTTGTCAAGAAACAACAGTAAAATTAAAAGAATAAATAAAAACAGTTTTTAAAAAAAAAAAAAAAATTATGCAAGTACCTAAAAGTATGCTAGACATTTAAAGCAAGCACAGTAAAGACACAGAAACTGTTCGTCTGTTAAACATCACGTTATTTGAGCTATTGTTAAGTTATGGTTTATCATTTGTGTAATTTAAAATACATATTTTTTTTAATTTCAACATAAAACTCCTTTTGTCAGCACATTACAGCGTATACGAAAAATATTTAAAATTCACAGCACAAATACAAATGCACATGAATATACGAGTAATCTAACAACTTTGTCTCTAGCTGTTTGAGTGTTTGCTACTTTGTTATTGTTTAATTTAAATATGCAAATTGAAGGCAGGCGCTTAAAAAACGCACGCAGCGCAGCACAATGAATGAGCTGCCCTGAAACGCTCAAACCACCAGAACACTCAACCACATAACCACTGAAAAACTCAACCACACACAACAAAATGAAAAAGATTGGAAATTTAACGCACAATTTAGGCAGCCTCGAATGCGTCTTGTCGTGGCAGACAGACAGACAGACGGACCGAGAGTGAAAAAACGGCTAAAATAGAAAAACGAGCAATAAAAAATTAAATAAAAAAGCCGCCAATGAGTAAGGGTCGCTCCATAAAGCATTAAAACATAAAGCGACGCGTCGGTGATAAACTCAAATTAAAATACCGCCTACGACGATAAAGCGTATGACAAAAAACTCACCACTCACCCATTCCTGGATTCCAGAACTCCCTTTCTCCCCCTTTTACCTTTACCAAAAGTTAATAGGAAATGGTTTTGTTTCTATCAAAATTTCGTCAAGTTCGCATTAAGCTAGTGATTTACTTGCCATCAATCAGTTTTCAAAAACATTATATCAAAGGAATCTCGATGGCTGCCGCTGGGAATAATTCCCAGAAACAAATTCTTGTCTGTTTCTCTAGGTTTTAGATAAACAAATATTCATGTAGGTGGCATGAGTTCTACTCGGAAGTTTTCGCCTCGCTGATGTTGCCAGCGATACGCCTACACACACACACACACACACACACACACTCCGGCGCACATTCATAGGTTAACCGCATCAAGCATGAACGACATTTTGCGTAGGGGAAAACATACATAAATCAAAGCTGGGGTTGACACAAGATATCTCCTAAACGTAGAGAATGCACAGGGTAGTATATATATTCGTATATATGTATATTCATATAAGGGCTAGACAACGATGTTGGCGATAAGCTGACGCCACTTCAATTCGCTGGCAGTTTATTTTTTAATTTGGCAAATAAAGTGCCATAAATAAAAGTCAAAAGAATGACTAAATCAGCAGCCTTGGACGTTTCGTGTTCTTTCTGCTATGCGGCAGAAATTGTGTGTCCACTTTGGAAGGAATGATACCTCATGCATCATTTGTCAAAGTGGATAAGTAAAAGCAACTGTTGACTGTCTGGAAAATCTGGACGATTTAAAGTGTCTGTCGCTAGTTGTTTGTCATAAGCGTCTATATGTCTGTCTATTAGGCATATAATGATGCAATTAGTTACCTGCCGACGTGGTGCCAGCTGCAGGCGCTGTTGAAGTTGTCACCGAACTAGGATGAGCAAAGGTCCGCACCTGAGGGCGAAAATTGAATTTAGCTCCCGATGCCTTCGCTCCCAAGCCAATGTTCTCCTGATGCGACTTCCCACTGCGCAGCACAATGTACACCTGTAATGAAGAGAACAACAAAAGCAGTGGCAATAATCTTAAAAGTCTCTAAACTTAAAGTCTACACACCTTACTGCCAAAAATAAGTGCGAGTAGCAGCGTCACCGTCAGCTGTGTGTGGCAGAAGAATATAATATAGAGCAGATCCGGATTTGCCGGCGACTGCAGGAAGAGCCTGACAATTACAGGAAAATACAATGAATATAGCGAAATAAAAGTAAGTATTAGATATGAGGTACTTACATGGACACATTGAGGAAACAGGTGAGCAGAAATTCATTGTAGATGGCCATTGATATGAAGCGGCTCTCATTGAATTCGGAGGGCGCCTTTCTCACCATAATGCACAGTCTAACGCCCCAGGCCAAGAATAATACCTCCACTGCAAGCACACACAAGTGAGAGAGAGAGAGAGAGCGAGTAAGTGAAAGTGAGAGATGAATGATTCCTTTGTGCAGTTGTATGACTCTGAACATTTTAGTTTTGGTTTGATTTTAATTAAAATGTTCAGTACCTGACGTATGCCTCTTGACTGAATGCCAATGCCTTCCAGCATTAAAAACACATTATACATTAATTACGGGTTGTATTTCACGTCGCAAGAAGGAACCTAACAAAAATATCCCTCACACACACACACACACAAATTTTGAATGTTCGTAACACACGAGCACTGTAATCATAAAAGCTTTGCTTTTCCTGCTGCTGCAACTCTTCAATTCAAAAAAAAATACATACATTTGTGCAGAAAAATTCAAAATAAACACGTAACAGACGAATTCAAATTAATGAATTTGTGCTGTGTCTGAAATATAGTTACTTTCCATTTGTGTGCTCTGCTTTAAAGTTTTTTAATAAAGCCAACAGTTCACAATGCTTTGCGAGACATTTTGCTGCAATATTTCTACCGCTTCCCTCTTCATATTGGTGTCCTTCAATATGCATAAAAGTTGACATTTCTCACAACTATTTTTGTATTACAAAGTTTTGTACCTTACAAATCTATCTCAATAGTTGAAATGCATTCATCGTATTCTAATTACTTTCTTTAAATAAAATTATATACAACTGGAAGTTAAATAAATTTCATATTTAAGCTTGATATTTATGTGCACACTTTGAACAGAATTCCATCAATCATTGACTTTAAATAGCTTAAAATTCTATCTTGGTATTTATTCGATCCAGCAAAAACTTCACTGTGCTTGGCTGACTTGCAGTTTGCATATAAGCTTTATGGCATCGCTGAATGCTATTTGTGATGCAGTGCACAGTGCAACGGGAGCCGTAAAAAAAAGCCATTTAGCTGCTTTGACTGCACTGGCTGCACAGGCTGCTCCGGTTGGAATCTATGTGCAGCCTTATGGCTGGATTTGAGTTAAGGCCAAAAGGACATAAGTTGACTGTTGTACGCTGTCTGTTGCTTGTTGCCCTGACGATGTCGGCATTCCAATATTTTTGCACTTTAATTTTTCTTCGCTTTTTTATTTTTGTTGAGTTCAACTCGCACACATTGCGTATACGTATCGTGGCATGCGATATATTGCCTGCTGATATTTTTTTGCAGCCATCGCTTTGAAGTTCAGTCTGTCTCTGCGTGTCTCTGTGTATGTGTGTGAGTATTTTTGTTGAGTGGCTTCTATAGCAATCAAGTCAGCTATATTTGTCCCGCATACAGAGCCATATCAAATAATTTCGAGACTTTGCTTACTCGAGGTGAATGTGTAGTCCCACCAATCTGTTTTGCATAGGAACGCTTTGAGGTCATCAGCGGTACGTCCAACGACCACATCCGGCGGCGATACCAAAGTCCGTACCAGCAGACAGGTACCAATCGCCCCACAGATAATGCCCAATCGCTTGAGGAGCGCTGCGTCTGTGATTTTGACAGCCTTTGCGGAGCGCACACGAAATATCACCGAAATTCTAAAGTACAAAATTTAATAACACAAAAATTACGAAACTCTGAAAAAAAAGGGCAACTTGCTCAAGGGGTTAACAACTCACCGCCAAGTCTTCAGCATGAGTGCACCGTAGGTCAGGGAGAAGCCAATCTCGCGCAGCCAAATCCGAGCGGTGCATGTGTAGAGATTCGGGTTCGGGTACATAACAATATTCTGTAAGGAGCAAAAGAAATGCAAATAATTTAGACCAAAACGTTGTCCGGCTATTTGGAATTGCAAATTAGCTGAGGCTTCGGTGAGTTGTCCCAGCTAAAAATCATAAATTGTGTCTCAAATCAAAAGACCCAGTTTTATATGCATATTTTACCATTTTATTTTTTTATTATTTGCCTAGGTCTGCGACTCAAATATTAATAAATCAAAGTAGCTGCTACAAGAATGGATTCAGCTCATTCTTGCCACATTCAAGCACATATTAAAAAATCATAAAGAGGGCCCAGAAAATGCCTTTTCCACCCAAATACTCACTTCCGAGTCGAGTGTATCATTTGGCTCTCAGCTAAGAGCTCACAGCTAAGAGCTCACAGCTCAGAGCTCAGAGCTCATTGTGTTTGGCCAAGTGGTAAGCTTGACGCTTCAGATAAATGCCACAATATATCTTTTTTTTCTGCATTATGTGTTTACCCTCATTGTGTGTGTGTGTGTGTGTGTGTGGTTGCTGTCTGTGCAAACGAGCGATGAACTCTCGTTTAAAGTTCTTTATTTGGCCAGTTTAGCTATTATTTTTCATCACGAACCATAAATCAATCAAATTAAATTGCCTAGAAATCGATTTGAATTGTCTACGATCATTATTGTGTGGCAAGAGGAATTAATATATATATTTTCCATTTCCATCATTTGAATTTGTGGCCATTTTATTTATTTTTTTTTGCTTGTTGCCTTTTAGTTATGCAAATTGTGTTCTATGATTGACATAATGTCTGATGTGATGCCGTAAATATATTCATATTTTTTCCACTCTATGACGCCCATATATATTGATGAAAGTGTCGGTAAAAGAATGTTTTATAAACGCATACATAAATAATTATAGATAGGGGAATAAGAACTTAGTGGTGCTGCAAGAGTTCAATGAAATAAATCTTTGCACGCTTCCATTATATAAAGTAAGTCTTTCGGTTTGTAATCCTTTTGAAATTAACAGTTTCTGAAAAAGATAGATTATCTTACCGTGCAGTAGATGAAAAACGCTCCAAGTGCAATGACCCGCAATAAAGCTGGGCTCGCAGCACGCACAACCTGCAAAATGTTGAATATATTTATGTTAAATGTTATTTGAATGGGTTCTTTTGGCCTAGTTGGGTACTAGATTTATCTACAAAGTGTTGAACACGTGGCGCGGCTCAGTCTAAGTTCTAATTCAGATTCAAATTCAAGTTGAAATTAAAATTAAAACTGTCTCATCTGCACAATTGCGTCTAAGCGTACAAAGAGGTCAACTTTGGTACGCTGGAATATCCAAAGTTTAGCCTTTGTGCATGTCTCTGTGTGTGTGTGTGTTTGTGTGTGTAGTCATAGTCACACTTGGCTGCTTTGGATGTCTTTAGTGCCGTTTAATTAGTTTGAAACACGAGAGACGAGAGAATGAAAGTCGACGCCGAGACGTAGACACAAATGCGACAGAATCGCATTAGAAATGAAAACAGTTTAGTTGGCTGACTGCGTTGATTTAACAGACAGAGAGACGGATAGACAGACGGAGCAGAGCTGCCCGCTTGGCAAAAATAAAATAATTCACAATGCGCACAGCATAAAAAGGCAATTTGCACGACAGGAATGTGCTTGCATGGCAACGCATAAGTTCAAAACGGTTTAAAACTATACTCTAGAGACTTTATGCCATGACCAAGGACTAACTTAATGAGCGCTCAACTGACACTGCGCTCATTTCTGGCTAGAAATGCAGGCTAAAACTGAAAATCTGTGCGAATGTTTGCACTTCCGTTTAGAGTATCCAAAGTCCGTAGTGGACAGAGGATTCTACTCCGATTCATGAACAAAATTAACTTGAAACTAACAATGCTAAGCAGCTTAGCTGCAGAATGACAGCAGCTTAGGTGGAATTCAGCCATTTGACAGCCAGCAAGTTACTCTGTAAAGTTCTGACTGCTGCCGCTTCACCCCTGACTTTTGGCTTATGAAAAGTATATTTGTCATTTAGAAAAAAGATAAATGGAAGGTACACTGGCAGAAAAAAAGAGGACTTTAATTTGAAGCAAGGAAATTTCTATACACTTGAGTAAAAATTTTGTTTTATAAAATAAAATGTAACAAAACAAAATTATTGACAGTGTAGGAAAGTCTATTTGCCCATTGGAAGATTATTTTTGGTATGCTGGTCACTTACCTTGACTTGTTGATAGCGAAATGTGAACCAGGCAGCGGGAGGAAGCAGCCCAATGACAATGCAGGCCAATGCCAAAATGCTGGTGCGCATGGGCCAATTTAAAGCTGCGATGCAGGGCGAGGCATCCTCACAGGAGTCACAGCCCTCGGCACAGGGCAAACACTCGTACTCGTTGTTGCTATTGTATGTTGAGTTCTTGCCCTGTTAAGTTTAGATAGAGCAAAGCGATAAAGACAGAGAAACAACATCAACATACAAATTTAATGAGAGTTGGCAATTATTGAAACCACCTGACACAGCGGTTTCTCTAAGAATGTACACCACTCACTCTCAACTCTCAACCACCAAGAGTACCTTGGTGTGATAATGATAATTTATATATATATATCTCGAAAAGAAGCAGGAAACAGACGTACCAGCATTAGCTTCTCGTACTCCTCCTCCAGCAGACTGCCGTTGAAGAACTTGTGTAGCGATACAATGTCCGGAAAGTAAAAGCCCTTGCGGCAGAGGCATTTGTAGGAGCCACGTCTAAAGCCCAGACCCATAATGGCCTCGCACTGTGGGTGTGGGTCATAGAGGTAGAAAGGAAGAGAAAAGTAGGTGTGAAAATGAAAGTGAAAGCAATTGACTGTTGATTGCTATGAGTGTGTGTGTGTGTAGGACTGTGTGTGTAGGACTGTGGCTATGCTTTTAAGTACCCACCATGGTGGTGCGTTGCTTGCACTTGTCCGTGCCGGCAAAGATGTTCAGCGGTCGCTTTGTGCCCGGCGTATGACGCTGCGGGCACTGGTCGATGTCCACGCGCCGCAAGTCGATATCAATGCCAGATGTGCCCCTGTAACAAACCAAAGGGACAGCATGAGAAATATGGTGTGCCAGAGATGCTAGATGTGAGAAGGCGTTAAAAATTTATGTTATTAATTTGTCAGTTTAACAATCAACTGGGCGGCACTTAAGCCAAATGGCGCCATTTATAAAATCAATTCAATAAAACGTGCGCAACGCCAGCGGCTGATATTTATGTATACACAAACAGTATGTATACAGAATCTACTGTATCTCTGTGTGTGTGTGTTTGGCCAGACCAGAGTCCATCTTGTGTACTCTTCCAGCGATAACATATACAATAAATTCCGACTTTGATTGCTGTGTGAATCGCAGACGATGAAGGGATAAAGGATAAAGGCCATGCGGAAACTAACAAGCGTGTTATGGTTCCGCTTTTCCAAATGCCAACGAATACAACCAAAAAAATAACAACAAAAAATAGAAAACTAGTAGAAAATTATTTTCCTGCTCTTCCGTTGTCGTTTTTTTTTTTTTTTTTTGGTCTGAACTGGACTGGACTGGTCTGGCTGACTTGTCGTTTTACACAAAGACATAAAGCCATGAAAAGGGTGCACTAAGCTGCCTCCAGCAGCCCATTCCTGTCCAGATATTCTATATGATCTGCTGGGCAACTGGGTAACTGGCATGAGCAGCTGGCAAACACCCAATTACACGCATTCCTAAGCAGCTACAGAGGCAGTCTGGCCCGCCCCTAACTGTCCTCTCAACGCCCTATTTCGTTAAGGCAGCCGGAACACATGTAGAACTTTACGCATAATCCAAGGCCCGTATTTCCATGCGTGTCGCACAGTGTGTCACAATTGTGTTTTACATTAGCGAATTTACAGAGTTGCGCACATTTGAGATAGAAGTGATAGAGATTTCAGAGGCTGTCATCGGTGTTAACAATTCTTTATATTTATAAAGTAATTTACGACATTTTGTGTTTTTAGATAAATAAATATTTATTATAAATGATTTGGCTTTACTTTACATTTTTTAATAATTTATTTTCTTGGAAAGAGTTGGGATTTTTTTTCATTCCTTTCACTCTAAGCTGTAGTTTTGTTAGCAAAGTCTTTATTTAAGAACTTTCTTTTTCTCAATGATGACTTTCCAAAGTTGACAACTTTTGACGCATAATTTATTATATAATACTTTTAATCAGAATATATATTCTTGTGAAACTTTGAAGTCATTTGCACAACAAATTGAAAATGAAAAACAAAAGTTGTGTCCATTGTTTTTGTTCTTGGGATTCACTATAAAACTTCACGCATCTCCGACTGCCAAAACTGTCTGACATCAATTCGAAGACCTTTTTCTTTAATGTACACACACACACACACACACACTCATAGGGACACACTCACATGAGCACAGTGTGTTTTGTACTTATTCGGTCTCGAGTTTCATCCGCCTGTCAGTTAATATTGACATATCAGTTTGTATTTATTTGATTGTTTCTGACAACTTATTGATTGCAAAAAAAGGGGGATGTCATCTAGGGCTCGCACGCTTGGACGCAGAGCGTGGCAGGACGTGGCAGGACATGGCAGGATGTGGCAGGACTACCGGAGACTACACAATGGCCATATTACATTATAATAATGATTATGTTAATTCTCCTGCAGTTGATCCCAACGCCTTTTGTGTAAGTCCGTTCGTCCTGGATCCTTTTTTCTTCCTCTTTCTCTTTCACTGCCTTCCTGCTTTCTTTTCGTGTCCTTTCTTATTTGCTTGCCTTTTATATGCTGTGGTTTCATTTTGTCAGCGCTCGAATTGCTCTTGCTGTTGTTGTTGACAGTTTTGAAGATAATTTGTAAACGGATATCGGAAAATAAGCTTATCGAGCTGACCGTGCCGACTGAATTTTGCTGCGTTTCATATTGATTTATTAGTTTGACGCATTTCGCAGAGGGCTGAGGGGCTGTGTCTATCTGTGTGTGTGTGTGCCAATTTAATAGCCACAGTCACATTGCTGATGTCGCAAAGCATTGTGCCTGGTGGCGTATACTTGATGCGCCTTTGATTAAGTGTTGTCTAATGCCTACAAATGAGCTGCCAATTAATCGTTTGTCGTGACCATTTCCATTTCCTTTTCCATTACCGAATTCGATGTCCTCTGCGTGCCTGTTGATTTTCAATTTTGCTGTCAAAAGCAAAAAGTAGAAAGCCACAGTTAAAGTCACAGTCACGGCCACGTTTAAAACATAGAAATGCCATGGATTTTATTGGGCTTTTCTCGCCTCGGGAATAAGCTTGTGTTTGGCGGTTTAACTGATTAGCATAATTGGATTTCTTTTGGCTACTTTTCTCCCTTCAGCTTCCTTTCACTCTCTGGGTATTTATTGCTACCCGTCTAATTAAATGCTTGTTGTTTAGAGTAACAGCTGCTTCAAGTATTCGAGCATGCAAAGGAACTGAAAACGTAATTTGCACATTTGAAGAGAGAGAGAGAGAGTTCTTAAAATGCGCTTCAAGCGTTTGCACTGACTTTAAAGTAAATATTTTGTAAGCCAAGTTGCCGTAAAGTGTGCAAACACGAAGCTCGGCAACAAATACTTTCAAACCAGTCAATGCATGTGCCGTGCTCATGGGCTAGCTCGTACGTGCATAGCTGGAATGCATTTTTGCAGTCAATACACTCCCACACACGCCCCTAAACACACACGCACACACAGTGATTCACCACGTGCACGCCATTTAAAAATGGTGACAGCTAATACGTATACGCCATGTGGCATGCGATTGTTGACTGTTGATGCTTTTGTTGTTGAGTGCGTAATTTCGTTATGGCCACAAAAACAACACGCCTGCAATCAGTTTGTAAATAACACGACCGACTAAATTTGTTGACGCATTGAGTATACGCCATGCATGCCCCCATATTTACCAATGGACAGCAAACAGCATATTTTGAATGCACTCACAGCACGACGAGGTTATTACTAAAGTCCTTTTTAGTACGTAACCAGCTTTGCTCTAACCATTTTCACCTCTCTGCCATGCACGGAGTAGATGTAAGCACGCAAAATGCGCTAAAATGTTCAAAATATACGCATTATCATAAATTCTGTGTGTAGACGAGTGTGTGTGCGTGTATCTGTGGCCAAAATGGAGGTCACATTAATGTCAAATTTCAGTGATGAACCTAATGTCATGTTAATACTTTAAATGACACTGAAATGTATGTAATTTTACATTTTGAAATACATGAAAGAAGCGGACAAATGAAAGTTTATTAACAGAACTAGAATTTATAGTTATAATTCCATGTTTATTCATTATTAAATGCTTAAAATGTTGTATGTTTTTAGATAAAATGTTTGTTGTTATTTCAACAACATTTTGAATTACATGAAAGAAGCGGACAAATGAAAGTTTAGAATTTATAGTTATTGTTTCATGTTTGTTCATTATTAAATGCTAAAATGTTCCATGTTATACTCTCTGTTTTTAGATAAAATGTTTGTCGTTGTTTCAACAAGGAATCCATTTAATATTACATTTTGAATTACATGAAACAATCGAACAAATGAAAGGTTTTTAACAGGTCTAGAATTTATAGTTATTGTTTCATGTTTGTTCATTATTAAATGCTAAAATGTTCCATGTTATACTCTCTGTTTTTAGATAAAATGTTTGTCGTTGTTTCAACAAGGAATGCATTTAATATTACATTTTGAATTATATGAAATAATCGAACAAATGAAAGTTTATTAACATTACGAATGAAAGACTAGAATTTTATTAAATAATTAATGCTTAAAATGTATATTTTTTTATGAAATGTTAGTTATTATTTCAACAAGAAATCCTTGTAATTTTACATTTTGACATACATGAAAGAAGCGGACAAATGAAAGTTTATTAACAGGACTAGAAATTAAAGTTATTATTCCATGTTTATTCATTATTAAAAGCTTAAAATGTTGTATGTTTTATGATAAAATCTTTGTCGTTTTTTCAACAAGAAATCGTTGTATAAAAACGTGTTAACATTTTGTATTTTAATGTTCAACTATGTTGAAAATGG
The DNA here is from genome assembly GCA_035046005.1 of Drosophila acutilabella. Taxonomy (NCBI): domain Eukaryota; kingdom Metazoa; phylum Arthropoda; class Insecta; order Diptera; family Drosophilidae; genus Drosophila; species Drosophila acutilabella. The sequence continues at coordinate 2,588,885 of JAWNOK010000024.1, read as the reverse complement.
CAATAACAACGACTTTTATTTATGTTCTGTACAAACTTGTTGTTGTTATTGTGTTTAAACTATTGACAAAAGTTTAACTGTGTGCACTTGGCATTTCTCTCAGACAGACAAAAATTGAAAGGTTTCCGTTGTTGATGTTGCAATGTTGGAATGTTGCATGTAATTGGCTGGCTGGCCGACAAGACATTGACATTGTGGAAGCCGCATAGAATAGCAATTGCTATCGTACAATATGCACTTTGAAACATGATTGGCAGCATCCATCGAGCTGGCAGAATGCGAATTCATACTCAGTCCAAAATGTAGCTCTATTTGCACAGTTATCTGTGGGTGTGCGTGTGTATTGATGTGTGTGTAAATTTCTGTGTATTTGCAACTGACACAAAATGTTGCAACGGCATGCAAAAACGAAAAGATGATTTTTGTAAGCAAGTTGTGAGCAGCAAGCAGCACTGTCCTGTAATCCATCATCATGTACATTCACTGCCCCAATCTTGCCTCCGGTTTTCTCCCGTTATCCCCTTGCTGATCACACAAAAGACTGCTTATTGCAATATTTGATATTTCCGTTTCCGTTTGCATCATTATGAGTTGCACTCTTTGCATACTTATGTTTATGTGTATGTGCCACTTACATAACATGTATTGCAGTTACAGGCTAGATTATTTGCATGTTCAATGCAATTTTTGTACCACTCTCTACTTAATCACCAACTAGTTTTCTCTCGCTCTCTTTCTCTCTGACTCTGAGTCTGTCTCTTTTTCAGTGTTTTAATATTGAAAATTTGTTGCACGCAGCGAGCACAAAGTGAAACTTAAATGAAATCAAATAAAATTATTGCCACAGCAGGCATCGCTGAACAATTCAAACCAGAAGCAGCACAGGACATCGTGTCCTTTCTACTCTCTCACTCTCGGTCTCTGTGCACAGCAGGCGGTTAATGTGATTTGTGCCTTCTATATTTTGTGTTTTGCCTTTTCTTTCACATTATGCGCACTGAGGTTGAGGCTGAGGTTTAGCTTGGACACCCTGTTTATTCTCCACAAGCTGCTAATGCCCATTTTGCTGTGCCAAATAATTTTTAATATTATTAAGTTAATGTTGGTGCCGTTTATCCGCTCGGTGGGCCCATTGTCCCTGTTATCCCAGTCTCCATCCCTGTCGCTGTTGTCCCTACAGCCCCGCTGTCCATTGCCAGCATTTATCATGGTATAACGCAGCGTAATACATAAATTAAATCAATTAGCAAGTTTCCTTGTTGCCTTCTCAGGCGTCAACTTCGAACTTGGTCGTTTCAAGCCAAGTTTAGCAGTTTTACCGCCAGTTGGCCGCCACAACGTAAACAAATTAATTTTTCGGTCTATTCCACAACTAATGGAATACTGATAGGAGCCCATTATTAACACGACGTTAACAATTGCCCTGAACTTTTCCCATGCAACGACCAACGGCAGTTTCCAACTTTTTTTGTCCAAGTGCAACGCATAAATACGCTATTTTTCAAGATAATCCAAATAACTTTTAGGAAGGAAAACTGAGTAATGTTATGCCTTTGCTGGTAGAGTATTTAATGGGCGGCTAGCTGCTCTCGATTTATTATTTGATTTTATTTGAGCACACTAAAAGCTGCTGTTATAAATGAGCTTTGTTTTCGGCTCCAGCTTGGCACTGATTGTGGGCGGCTGCAGTTTGCTGTGGCCACGCCCTCTGGCCAAAATTTCTACAGAGCGAACTTTCAACATTTCCACATTAATTTTGCTGCATCCTGCTATTTGAAAGCGTAGCAAATTAATGTTGCAACTAATTGCAGGCAGTTGTTGTGCTTCCGCGTCAACAGGATGGCGACTCTAAAGTTGCCTCTTCGTGTGGCATAAGTTACATGAGTATGTGTGTTAGTATATGAGAGTGGGTGTGTCTGTGTGTGTAAGCGCTGCTAATGTGCGAAATTTATGGAGCATGCAAAGTCATTGAACATCAACTGGCGTCTGTCTAGGCATCTGAGAATGAGTTTGAGTTGGAGCTCTTTATAATTGATTGCTTCCATTAAATAACATACTACCTGCCATCCACCTGTGTAGAACTGCGAGTTAGACACTTTGGCATAGCTAATGAAATTTAAAACGCTTCGCCAAGTTAATGTCTTCAGTTGTTGTAATTACGCAAGCCATTAGCCAAGCTTCAAGCAAAAGTCTTACTTTTAATTTAATTTAAGCCAGATTTTATTGCTTAAAATGTTGTTAAACGCATTGTTAGTGTTAACTTTGTCAGTTATGTTGGCATTGGCAAGTGAACAAAATCAAAACTCTGTGGGACAGACGGTCTCCTGGCGGCAGGAGCAGTTCTACCAATCCAATTGTAATTCTTTTGACTATAATTCATATATTTAATGTTCACATATTTAATATATTGCACAGGGAAACAGCGTGAACGTTTTGTATCGCCTTCAGAGTCTGGTAAAAATAATTCTGAGAAGAAGCGTTTGGTTTATCCATGCTATTGCTATAAGCCAAGTCAGCAGACAGGCGAAGCTACTACAGCCAGCTACGAGAAGTATATGATTGAGAACAAGGATATATTTTTTTTAAATTAATAAATCAATAACTATTAAAGCTATTATAGATGGAAATTTCACAGAATAGTTAGATTAATATAATAAATTATATTTTTAAATATATATGGTAAGTTATAGGCATTTAAATATTTAATAATGATCTATAAGCAATAATCATTACATAAAAGTAATCCTTTACTTAAATTTCTTTAAAGTTAATTGTAAATTAAAAGTACTTCCATTTTCAGCAATGGAAACAAGATAGAAATAAAAGTACAGAACTTGAGTTGTCTTTATAATAATCAAAAGTTAAACACTTATCTTTACTACAAGATAGATAAAGAGTGCTTTATAGTTCAGTTTTACATCTAAATATATGGAAAGTACGCATATTTTATAACTAATCAACATCTAAAGAGACCAATCCTTAATTTATACCCAACACAGAGCTCTTTGCAGTCGAGGTATCTCCTCAGATTAATTCTTAATACAGAAATTTTGCAGTCTCCTGTTGTTGCCTAATGTCTGGCAATATTTACAAATTATGCATGAAGCGAAGTGGAAGCACGGACAACAACGTTGACTGGCTAATTGTGCAGAGCAGCATGCCACATGCCAGTTGCCAGTTGCCACTTGCCTCATGCCACACGCCGTAAGCCGCATGCCAAGTGCCTTCTGCAACAGTCTCCGTCGGACATTGTCGCCCACTTACGGTCGTAAACAATCAAATTGCTTTCAGCTTTCAGCATTCAGTCATTCAGTCGTTGAGGCACTCAGTTTGATGTTGTAACTAACTGCGAACTGCTTTCCACAGTCAACAAATTGTAGTTGTTAATGCTTAAATCTGTTTCCTGGGATTTGGGCTCGAAAGTATTTCTATTAAATTCATTCAGCACTTACAGTTGATTTAACAAATTTAATGAAACGATGTTTCTTACTCTCACTCTTATCTTTCTCTCACTCCTTTAACTGTCTTCTTGAATTAATTAAATACTGGGAAAAGTGCACGCCTTCGACCTTAAGCAGCTTTCCCGTAAGTCAAGTGTCGAAATATATATGTACATACATATATATTGATTTGCTCAATCATCTCGTACCAAGATCAATGAAATTTTCATTAAACTGTATTACTTATTTCGCGCTGCACGCGCTGTCCGCCAAAGTGGACCAAAAACAGGAGTTGGACGACCGAAATTCCAGTTTGGGAGTCCATGATGAATTTTTCGCACAGTTTGGCAACTTTTTTTGTTTTCCTTGCCTTAAAATTCAATCGGAAAAGTTTTTAAAAAGCGAACTATGCTCGGACAGGAGAAATAAAGGAAATGGGGTAAAAGAGAAAAATTAAAAAAATTTTAGAAAAAAAAGGCGAACGGAAAGGCGAAGACGTCATAAAGTTTCATAAGAACATTCTGGCCATGTTGAAACGTTAAAGTATTCCGTTTGTCGGTGTTCGTGAGTGAAATTTGGTAACAGCTTTTGGCCAAAGGGAAACTTGGCTCTGATGATGCTGCACGTGCAGCCTTGTGGCACTTACTTACTTTGCTTGGAGTAGCAAAGCTATTCAATTACTGATACTGTTAACTGCATTGTTGTTGTCCAAGTTGTTGTCGTGTTTCCTTGCTGCTGGGGCATGTGGCAGAGTCATGAGACAAAAGCCAAATCGTTGCCACACCCAAAAATGTTGCTTACATTTCATTTTTAGTCATTCGAAGGCTGCGACTGTCACTGACAGCAAGAAAAAAAGTAATAAAAACTAAGTACAAGTCAGCGGGGTTTAGTTGGCCTATAAGACTACACACATACCCTGTAGACTGCGTGTGTATATAGTTGCCCTGCCAAGCGACATACCTAGCCAACTGTCGTACATACCCCAAGTCACTCATTTTTAATGCTTGCTGGGTATTAAAAAACTACAGAAAATGCTGCGCACTGGCACTTTACAGGCCATTGCAGTTTCTTTGGGCGCTTTTTGTGCAAATTATTTATAGAATGGCTCTGAATGTTTGTTGTTCCACTCTCTCTCTCTCTCTCTCTCTCTCTCTCTCTTTGTTTGAGCCACACCCCCACTTCACGCTGATGGGCAGCAGGTTGGGGAATTGCGGGGATCATTTCCCTAGTGATTTTACTTGCGATTCACGAACCAATTGTTTTTGACTTTTGTTTGGATTCTACTTACTTGAAGTGATAGCTGCCATTCTCGTAGCCAAAGAATGGAACCGTATACGTTAACATCCATATATTCCCGCCACCACAGTCGTAATACGGTTTTGACCATCTGCCATCCTCATATTTTACGGCTAGAGTATCGTCCTCGATGCGCTCCTCGGTGCGATTCGAATAAAGATGAAAAGCTGCAACGAGAAAAGCACGGAAAAGAAAAGGGGAAAGAAAACACTTTAAATATTGTTCTATTGTGTTGGTTTGCAATTACAACTGGTCGATAAATCGATTCGAATTTTAAGTAGATAAGCAATTCCTAAGAGTACCAATCTTTGCACGACCTTCAGGCACATTGTCCTGTCGACTAAGGATAAGCTAATGACTTTATAGGTGCAGTCCAAGGCGTGAATAGCAGATTGCAACTCATTGCAGCCAACTGGGAGTGCATTAAAAATAGATTTGATGTTTTAACACGATCAAGCAGAGAAAAGAATGAAAAATCTTTCGAAATCCTTTTGTTCAGCAGAGTATTAGCTTGAAGATTGAATGATTTATGCTAATAAAGTGAAAACAAAGTATTTCTTAAGAGCGATATTAAATTTTCAAAAGTATTAGCTAAAAAGACCATTAGTTGGAACGTATACGTAGCTTAGGCATAGACAGAACATTATTTTATTCAATATGTCATTAGATGCACAAATGTATAATATATGTGCACTTTCTACATTTTATTTAGTAAATTTAATATAAATAATAAACATTTCGTATACATGGCTTTGTTGCACATTAAGCTTATACTTTACTCCTAGCTAACCTTTTCCAGCTTGCAAAGTTTGTGAATGCACCTTAAAGCACTTTGCAAATGTATTGTCGATTATTCCACCTTAATAATCTAGGTTTAACCCCAACCGAATAAAACTTTATTTCAATTAAATAGTTTATTCTCTAGTCTGTAATTTTTCCCAGCACAAATTGGGTGTTTGTATGCTTAACTTTTAGTTTAGTTTAACAAACTACAAATGCAACAAAAATAATTTATATGTTATGGAAATGTTGGTCGTTTGTTTATTGAAATCAACACTCGGTCACGAGAAAGCCACAGCTGTCCTATACAATGTTTTCAATGTTTTTCCATTTGTGTGGACTATAAAAAGCGAGTTCCTCAGTTAAAATAATAATAATGAATTCGATATTTAAACACATCAAACCAGCTCCGCCAACTCAGCCGGTGAGCTCCCGTGATGGTTGCATCTACATGAATCGGGGCATGAAGCTGATTGGCTGGACACCACCAAAGGAGGGAATACTCCGTTATGTCTATTATTTCTGGACGATTTTTACTTTCGTCTTTGGAGTCTTCTATCTGCCGATTGGATTTGTTATCAGTTATGCCAAGGAGTTCAAGAACTTTACACCTGGCGAGTTTCTCACCTCGATACAAGTGGCCATCAATGTCTACGGAGCATCGGTAAAGACGAGCATAACCTACATTCTCCTCTGGCGTCTGTCGAAGACAACAATTCTGCTGGACAGACTGGATGGACGGCTACTAGACGATGTTGATCGACAGAAAATACGCCAAATGGTGGCACGTTGCAACTTTGCCTTTATAATCTATTGCTGTGTCTACTGCGGCTATGCAGGATCCACCTATTGGTCCGCTGTGTTGAGTGGCCGTACTCCTTGGACTCTGTACAATCCGTTCTTTGACTGGCGTGAAAGCTACGGTAAATTGTGGGCCCAGGCAACACTTGAGTACCTTTTTATGTCCTTTGCTGTGCTGCAGGATCAGTTGGCCGATACGTATCCACTTATCTATACATTCCTTATACGTGCTCATTTTGATGTGCTCAAAGGTCACGTGCGCAATCTACGCACAAATCCCGAGATGTCAGAGGAGGAGAACTATCAGGAGCTGGTTAATTGCATCATGGATCACAAAACTATACTCAGGTTGAATATTTTTGATTGCCATATGCTTTTAAAGTTAATTTACTTTCGGTTTTCTTTTACAGATGCTGTGATTTAATACGACCCATGATATCTCGCACTATTTTTGTGCAGTTCCTGCTAATTGGCTCTGTTATTGGACTTACACTGATCAACATGTTTTTCTTTTCGAACTTTTGGACCGCTGTGGCCTCCTTTATGCATCTCATAACTGTGCTACTGCAGACATTTCCCTTTTGCTACACTTGTAATTTGCTCATCGAGGACTGCGATGAATTGGCCAATAACATTTTCCAATCGAATTGGTCTGATGCTGAGCCACGTTATAAATCCACATTGGTTCAGTTCATGCATCATGTTCAACGACCGATCATCTTTATAGCTGGTGGCATATTTCCCATTTCAATGAACAGCAACATAAGCGTGAGTTTTACGAATTTTAAGAACTTAAAATTTATTTCATTTTAAATTTGCACCTGCAGGTGGCCAAGTTTGCATTCAGCGTTATTACCATCGTCAAGCAAATGAATCTCGCCGAACGGTTCGAGCAAAATGTTTCACAGCTGGATTAAGTCAGCAGCGGTTTTCCTCTTGTATTCCCTACGCTTTCCTCTTTGGGGCTTATTCTGTTTTATATTAACGTAAATTTCCATCTTTATTTATTGTGGCCGAAATGTGCTTGGCGCGTGCCAAGTGCTTCTCTGCAATTGCCACAGAAGGAGATAATAAAAAATCTACCCCAGCTAATACACACACACTCGCACGCACACACACACAAGTCGGTGACATTGTTTTGTAGCTTTATATTTGCATAGAATTTGTATATGTTATAGTTTATCTCATAAGATTTAGCTGATTTAGTTGTGTCTCGCAATTGCGAGTCCCAAAACGGTAATGGAAATGAAACCGAAAAGCCGCAAGCAAACGGAAGACCACAGCCACCCACTTCCTCTGTGTCCCTCAATCTGGTGATGGGGAGTATCAAAAATTTTGCAAATTGTGTTAACAGACGGAAATTACAATAACAACAGCAGCAGCAAGAAAAGCGTCCCCAATACCCAGAAATAATCAGAAGGCATAAAAAGAGCAGACAGTAAAGATGCCTAAAGCAGTGGCACGAGGCACTAGGAGTAGGGTATGTGGCATGTGGCATGAGATCCGAAGCGAATCCGGAGCACTTGCAGGAAGTCGGTACATGCATATTACTGTTTACATATTGTATGTGAATTTTATTTAAATTTTATGTTAAACACGTGACGGAGTAGACACAAAAATAGTCACAAACACACACACACACATACACTTAAATACACACACTTACATATATATATATATAAAGCGAAAGGCATCCACTGAAGGCAGCCACAATAACAATGGACGCGACGCTCTGTTTGAACTAAAAACAAATATTATGACATATTTTTGGTTTGCTTTACCTCACACACACACACACTCTTACACACACATAGACAGTTACACACACATAGCAATAAATGTTCGCATGCTTATTACCATTGTGTTTAGATTTATTCGCATTTGCTGGAATATTTTTTTTGTTCTAATGGCGTTGACGGCAAATGTGCAACTAATTTCAGTTTGTTTTGCCATATTTGTTAAAAATAATTTAACAATTCAGACGGTTGAATATTCAAGCGTTTTTTGTTTGTTAATTACCATTGAAAAAGGAATTACTCAGCCAAAAGAATTAAAACCATTTAAAGCTGTTAGAAAAAGTTGAATGTATATTTATTTATGTAAATCGTCAGGCCAAAGTTTCTGCCTTTCTGACTACGAGCGTCAATATTTACAATCAAAACTTTTACATGAAATATTTGAATTCTACTGTAATTCAATAATAAAACAACTCAAAACTGATTTGTGCTCATTACACACCGCAGAGGTTAAGAGACTTCCAAGAGCTGTCTTGTGGGATATAACCATTGCGTATCCAGTTGGTGTACATATAACTCTTCCTTGTGAACTGTTATTTGATATGAAACTACTTTTAATTATTTAATATAAAAGCTAAAATATGCTACGTACTTATTATATTATCACAATTTATTTGTTTACCTCTTTCACATTTTATTTACAAATATAAATCAGAAAATCAATTTATTTGAAATGCAGAGAAAAACGAGTGTCAATTAAATTTTAATTGTGTTTGTTCATTTGCGTGTTTCAATACCCAATAAATATATGTATTTAATCATTCTTTACAATTTATTTGATGTATTCAATTGGAATTGCGGCTGATTTGTTTGGTTATTAACAATAATCGATTTGTTTCATTACTTTTTTGATACTTTTATTCAGCAAAGTTTCACAACAATTATCCAATTTATTTGCAAGTGGCAACAAAAAATTTAAAACTTATTAAATAACGGTATTCAATGCACAAATGGGAATCAATTTACTGAATACGCGTATGCCTACTGAAAGTAAAATAAGTAAAAAGTAAAATACCGCAAATATATTATCAAATTAATTGCAGGTAATTGCTCACCAATTAATTTGCGGTTGCAAAATTGCAAAATTTATAAAAGTTTTTCAGTTACCGAGTCAGAAAAAGTGGTGCAAATTTAATAAGGTTACCACCGTAATCTATTTAAAGCTGGAACCTGAAAGTATTCCAAGTTCTGTGGCACTTTTAAAGTTTGCGCAGCCACAGAGCTGGGACTGAGACCAAAAACTAAGGCTAAGGCTGCAACTGAAAAGCATGTTCAACTATGCAAATGCATATAAATTGAAAGTCAGGCAGTTATGCCAACAGCAATGTCGACCTCAAGGCGCATTCTAGCACGCTTCGATCTAGAGAAGGCCAAGAACCGTGTGCAGATTTCATGGCCAACACGAGCGCGTCGAAAGCAAATAAAGTTTTATGCATAGCATGAAAACAGTTATACCCTTAATGTCTTCATCGCTACCCTGTTAAATTTTGCAGCCCATTTTGGAAGTAATCTGAAGAGCTTTTAGTTGATTAACAAAGTATTGAAAATTCCATAATTTACAAAATATTTAAGTATTTTAACCTGAGTAGATTAACTAATTTACTTTCATTTAGCTTTTTCCCATTCGACTTTTTGGCTTGAACTCGTGTTCCACACTGTTGAAACATGCAGTCATCACTAGCACGCATTATACACAGATACACGAACACAAATACACACACACACACAAACATACGCTCGTCGACAACCGTAAATCATAGTTCATAGTTGCGGTTATTCTGTGAGGAATCTTTCAACTAAATTTTATGCAATCGCCAAAGTCGAGCTGAGCTAAGTCGAGGTCGCTGTTATCCATAGATAAATGACTCGCTGTCAAATTGCGGTCAACGCACACACACACACACGCACCCACTCAACCCACACACACACACACACGACCACACAGAAAGTTTTTGTAACACATACCAAATCAGTTTCGTTCATTTTTTCTGCTACAAAAATAATATTTCGTCAGTTTTTTTCCCATCAATTTCAATATTCCCTCAAACCGCTTGCTGAACGTCAAACAAATGAATTTTTATGTGTGCCAAATAGTTTGTCTGTGAAGGCAAAGTTATCCATGTTTACCTCCTCAAACAGGCTGCAATTTGCTCCCAAAAAACAACGAAACCAGAAAAAACTGTATTACTATGTATATGGGGGTACGAGTACAATTTGGGACTAAACGGATCCGCTTCTGGGTTTGAAAACGAGACTTGGAATCTTGTTTGTTTTCGATTCCGTTTGTCATTTGAAATTTGTGTGTTTTGTGCTCAGATCACATGCAATTTGTCGTGCAACCAGAGGCTAGAATAGGCAATGAAGACTCCCTGACTCACTGATTGCCCTGCCCGACTGCCTGTCCTTTGTGTGCTTGACACGTAGTAGTCGGCACCGCATATCGTATATTCACTGTAAACTGGCATATAAAGTTCGCATTAGCTTGCCACTAAAGGCATAGCCAACCAGGCGTATACGTAACCTTTCGTTTGCTGAATTATGCACAACGCGAACTGTTTGATCTGTTAAAGAAATTTAAGGATTGCCTGTCAGATAATTATGCATAATTAAATGAAATTTCAGTTGCATTTAATGCACTGATTGTTAATCTACACGATAAGCCAATAAAAGCTCATCTCGATTTAATAGACTTAAATACGAAGCGGAAATTGAAATCGACATATGCATAAATAAAGCAATCCACTTATTTGGACCAAAGGACGTAGGTAATCAGGGTTAATTAGAAAGGCGTGGCCAAGATTGGTCTACGTTCATTTACATTTTAAGTGGCAACGTTTCGAGTATTTCGAGTCTGTGTGCCGGCATTTGGCTCCTTATTTATTTGCTTAATTGTTGGGCTATGATAGAAGCTGGTAATGATAAAGCAGCCGTAAAATATGCCCCTAGAAATGGGAACTCAGTTGGGGATGGAGCAACGCAATTAGGCACCAGAAGCTGGCTTTTATGTCCCCAGATATTGTCGTCTGGACAGTGACTAATGAAGTCAGAGATTAAAGCACGCAGCAAATATAAATATTCAGTGTCATAGACGTACTTCCACTCATACTCAAGGCAAAGGTGCTACTATCAATGCGTAAAACTGAAACATAAAACCAGGGAACATTCACAAGTGGATCATAAATCAATTGGTACTTACATTTTAGATACTGTTCATTGCGTGCAATAACTTTCTCAGCATTCTTTCGTGCGAGAAAGAACCATTCCGATGTATTGCCTAAATAATGATATTCCATGGCCAGATCCTTGGCGAATATGGCACCCAAATTTGGTGGCGGCAAACGATAGGCAAAGGGACAAAAGAGACCTGGCTGTGCTGGATGCTCATTCCAATCGAAACAATTGCCAGCCGCAAATATATCATCGTCGAATTCCACCATGGACAGCACCGAGGCATGCAGCAAGTTGACATCTTCCTGTACCGAGTGCGCTGTAGTCTTGAAGATTCTGCAAAGAGACAGCGAAACCAAATGAATTTACTGTCATGAGTTATATATACTCGTAAGTCCAAAAAGGAAATTGCATTAAAAAACCATGGAAAGTCATGGAAAATAAGAATGCCAAAAGTGGTTCAGTGGTTCAGTGTTTCACTGTTTGAGCAATTCAGTGGGACATGGGGTGAAGCGGGTGTGTGGGTGAATGGGTGCTCGTGGTTCGATGTGGTCTCGTTGGCAACGCCAAGTGAAAGCCGTACGAGACTCATTATTGTTAGCCAGGCTTCTTCTTCTTTTTCTCATTTTGTTTGGCTGTCATTTATATTTTTATAACCGCTTGGCAACATCAAGTGTGTACCCTTTCACCCCTCCTACTCCCCCTTCCCATCCGCTGTCCCGATTACAGCGACTGCTGTGCATCCCTGGCGTGTCTAGGGATGGGGCAGAAACACAAGTGCACTTATAGGCGCAGTGCATTATGCTGCTTCAAGCTGTGCTCAAGTGCGCTCTTCTTTCTGCCGGCTTTGGCTATTGTGAGCTCCCTTTCTCTCCCCATTTCTCTCGCTTTATCACTCTCCTGCCATCTCTAGCTGTTGCCAACTAGGTGAGTGTATGTGTGTTTGTGTGTGGGTAAATGAGAAAATTATGTTCAAGATTTTGGCTTGAGTGACTCTTGTGTCACCCACTGACTTTCCCACTGCTCATTGCCTTAGGTCCTGCCAATGTACACTCCCCCCTACTCCTGCCCCTCCCCCTTTCGCCTGTCTAGCAACTGCCCCCTGGACAGAATTAATTAAAATGTCGCTTAAACATAATAGTTACTTTGAGCAACAACAAAACAAAACAAGTAAGATAAGTACGGTCGAGCACGCCCTACCGTATAATACTCTCTGCATTTTCTACGAATTATATTATTAAAATTGGTATCGAGATATTACAATGTGTAGTACTTGCATTAAAACACGTTGAAACAAAAACAATCTAACCATAATAAAACATACAGCTGTTTGTCTGTATGCGAATACATATACGAAAGACAATATATGATGCATATACATATGTATGTGTGTATTCGGCGCGGCCAGCGATTTTGAGCAGCGCTGCCGCCACGCAGGCAGCGAAAACATTCGAACATGTGCTTCTATGTTTCTGTCTCGCTTGCACTCATACATTGAGCGCTGCCGCTCAAGTGCTTGTATGTTACTATCTCGCTTGCACTCATACACGATATTGCATTCAGTTATCAATATTGTAACGCTTCTAGTTTCCTTGTTTATAGTCCGATTTTAATGCACCTTTCGGGATAGTTTGATATAGTTAGTCTTTACACGAATTATAAATTAGAATACTCTACGATAAGAAGAAATGCCATAAAAAAGTATTGAATTTTGAATAGTGTCTTAGTTCCTATGGGAAAAGTGGGCGTGGCAGCCCAAAATTTTTGATGTCATGACATTTAATCATTCTCTAGAAACCTCCATACCAAAATTGGTCATCCTAGGTGCCATAGTTACTGAGATATTCGCCGAAAACACCGATTTTTTCCGAGGTGTCTCTGGTTTTTTGCTCATTGTGGGCGAATGGGGCGTGGCATCAAAAAAAAAAAAGATTCTTGTATTGACTGACTGAATTTCTGATCGATTGAGACCAAGCTCGAACTTGTAGCTTCTACCATCTCTGAAATCTGTTTGTTCATACGGACAGACAGACAGACGGACAGACGGACAGACAGACAGACGGACAGACGGACATGGCTATATCGACTCGGCTTGTGATGCTGATCAAGAATATATATACTTTATGGGGTCTGCTACGCCTCCTTCTGCCTGTTACATACATTTTCACAAACCCAATATACTCTTGCAGAGAGTATAACAAAACCACAGCGTATCCTGCAGCATTTTCTACGGAAATATTTCACTTTTGAATCTTCTATATAACTTTCATACAGAACTTTTGATTCATGTGCAAAGAAGACTTATGTCTTATGGTCAAGGATAGCAAAATTTGCTCATGTAACGAACGAAACATAAATATTTAAAACTCCTCGCGCTCTTCCGACCGAAAGATACTCTGTGAGAAGCCAGATCCCGACTTGAGATTATAGAAATCTCCACTTTAAGTGTTAAATCAGTTGTATCAGAAATCCAATTAATTTTAGCAAACACAACTCGAACGATATTGCTAAACAGCTGATCAAAGTCGATTACTTAATATCGTAGTTTAAACTCATTTAAATTTATCGATAATGAATCGCTCAAATGAACTGCAAAGAACTGGTAACGATCGATGAATCAAAACAAAGCGCGACGAAGCAAGAAGAAGAAGATGAACTCTCTGTCTCGCTTGCACATACTACGAACTGGCCGATTTGGCCTATGCAGTAACGATAGATGAATCAAAACAAAGCGCGACGAAGCATGAAGAAGAAGATGCACCCTCTTTATCGCTTTCACATACTGAGCCGACTTCCACATCAGAATTTAAATAGTCATGATTTTGCGAACAACTGATATACAGTTCAACAACAAAGTTATCAGACTTAGTAGCTCTACTCTACTGCCTTTAAAGCTCAACAAATTCAGACATCCAAGGTACTATCATTATTCATCGTTTCAGTATGCCAAAAGTCATATCTCTAGAGATCTAAATGTTTATACATTTTCACCTAAAGGTTAAAGTTTGCTGACTGAATAAAAAAACATTTGGGACACACTGTTGATTGTGGTTTGGTTCATGTGTAGCCAAATTTGTTGGTGTTTGTGTTGTGCACACATTAAGCACATTTTTTTTTGCTTTTTTTCCAATAGACCGGGTTTAGTCACCTCACAAAAGGACTTTGGTGTGCATGTGACAAGCTCGCTGGCAAAGGGGGCGTGGCACATTAATTAGTTGATTTACTCTCGGTTCATTTGTAAATGTCAGCAGCATTTTGTCAGTCGACATGGCTCAAAAGTCTCAAACAGAAAAAAAAGAAAAACGAGTGAAAAAGAAGAAAAATCTGAACTTGAGGCTGGCTAATGATGATGATTTTGGTGTTGCTGACTTTGCAAGAAATCTTGCCAAGAATCTGTACACTCACATGTGATTTACGGCCACACTCGGGAGAGCATGGCAATTACTAATATGATAAGTATATAATGAATGTCCTCTAGCAGAAACATAACAGAGTAGCAAAAAGTATATAGTAAAAGACTAAAATGCTGAGCACTGTGGTCTATGTGGTTTATGGTTTATGGTCTGGCAAGCAGATGTTTAATTAGCTGTCCACAAATAACTGTACTCAGTTTTTCTAACTCTGTCACACTCAGGCTACTCTTCTTCTCTGCCTCCTTCTGCCACTCCTCTAACTTTTAGTTTGCATTTCCACAAAATGTTGCCATTCCCACGTTAGTGAAAATGTGCACTTACGTGTACCGCATATTTTCTTCCCCTTCGGATTCAGCTCGGCATTGTGTGATGCCTTGGTAAAGTGTGTTAAAGACACTTTTCCACACTTAAGTGCTGAAAGGGTAAAAACAAGCAGCAAACTGCAGGTGCGTCAACCCACCAGGTATTCAAACAGACAGACAGTCACAGACAGAGACAGCGAGGCAGAGCGAGAGGAGACAAACAGTAGGTGCTAAAGTTGTTGGTGCACTCATGAGTAAGTAACTCAGTAAGTTGAGTTGAGTGCCCCCTCAATGTTGGTCCCACTGTGCGCGTGTATCATGAGTAAAGAATAAACAAAAAGCGACTAAAGTGAACAGCTGCCGTTTGGGTATGCCACGAATTAAATACCCTCTAAGACTCTTAGAAACTTTGCTTCAATTTTCAAACAAGTTGTAGCAAAATATTTAAAGTAAAAGTCTTAAAAGGGGAAAAGTTTGTCAAGAATTAAATGTGTATACAATTTCTGCGTTCCTCCATATAAAGTATGAATATATCGTAGCGAAAACATTTCAGGGAACCAAATTTATTTAAAAATTAATTTCTGTTCTCAAAATTCCTGAAGCAATTTATATTTCCATTGTGGTTACATAAACTACGGAGCATCTGCTTCCCACAGACCACCAAACCAGCAAAACACAGGGAAATACATTTATTTAACAGACTGTGGAATTTTAATGACTAACTTATAATTCTACATAAAGTTGCCAGAACTTTTCTCGCTTGAAGCCGCTGACATTTAATTAAAAATCATTGACCAAGGGCGAATAGAGTAGAGCTGCCTGTTTATCAGCTACCTAAAAAGAGTGTGTGTGTGTGGGAGGGTGTGTGTGTGGGTATGGGTGTGTGTGTGTGTGTGTGCCTAAGCGTTTACTTGTAACTTGTATGAATCTCCATGACAGTCAAAACGGCGCCTAAGCCGCTGTGAGCCGCGGGCCATTTCGCTTATTTGTTTTGCATATGGTGTCAGTCTCTTTCTCTTCCTCTCCCTTTCTCTCTCACTCTCTTCAATTGACTGCCCCAAAGAAGATGTGAAATACATATTACAAACTTGTGAAAGCTGGGGATAAGTAGAAGCAAAAAACAAACAACAAAGTGAGCAGTAAGCAGAACAGAGCAACAGAAAGCAGAACAGAAAAGAGGAGGCTTTTAAGCCGCTTTTTATTTGACTTGAGAAGGCTGACAAGCAGCTGACACACGGGATCTAAAACTGAACTGGGTCCAAAGACTTACAGCGTATAATTTGCAAATGCCAATTTGCCTTAAAGCCAATGACAGCGTCTCTGGCTGTTAAGATTGATTTTTAAGGGATACCCAAATATATACTATATATAGAAAAAAAAGGCAATGAAAACAAATAACAAATATCATAAAATTAATTCGAAAACACATATAATTTTTTTTTGGTTTGGTTTACTTTTCTTTTGGGTACATCAAAACCAATTAATTTGGCACGAAAATCGAGTTAAAAGCGAAATTAGCAAATTAAATTCTTATTGCGGCACCTCTTAAGAAAGGGCTAAAAACAAATATAAAGGACTGCAGGCCATTTTCAGAATTCAAATACAAACAGAAATACAAACATAAATACAAATACAGACTTCTGCTTAAACCTACGCAAGGCCACTCAGTCGCCTGCCCTCGTGTCCTTGGGCACCTCAGTGTGTGTGTGCGTAGATGTGTGTTGATGTCGACTTCTTAATTGAATGCGAAAATGTTCCACTTTAATTATTCAAAGCACACCGTTGCGCTTGTAGCCCTGCAACACACACATTAAGGATCACATCAGTAAGAAATGAGTATTCTGCTGGAAAGTCTAACAGAAAGGGCTGTAGATATTTCAGGGGTATTCAAATTGTCTGTCGAATGGCAACTGCGTTTATCATCATCGTCGTCGACAACCTTTTTCCAGAAAATAACATCGCTCCTTTGTCCCCAGTTTTCTTTGGCTTTTGTTTGGGGCCAAAATGTCTTGGCCTGGTCAAATGCTTATTTTGTATCGCTGGCTTTTTTAATGACCCATAAGCAGCCAGGACTTTGTCAATTTTAATTAGCCCATAATTAAATGATCAAATACAAAATGCCAGCCAGACACTGATTAAACTCTATCTGATTGAAATGTGATTCAATGCTAATTGCTTTCCTCTTGCCAATCGCGTCAAGCTCTAAATTAGAGATTGTCTTTTAAGATGTATATGAAAATTGTTCAAGCTAATGGAAACTTCAAATAACCGTCAAACGCACTCAAAGAGATTAACAAATATAGATAATTATTTAATTTGCAATAAATATCATAAAAACATCATAAAAATGGTTGTATAATAGAATTTTAAGTCTTCTGTATTATTTGTGAATTACAAGTGGAAAAAATAATATCATTATTATTTTAAAAAATTATGTTTTTATTAATAAAAGACTATTGATATATAAATTGTTAATTTCCTTTATTTTATACGATATAAAAGTCTTTTAAAAACCCTTTTTATGCACTGTTTTATGTCAAAAGTAATGATATTCCAAAGAAAAAGAGTTTGCCAATATTGGTTCAATTAGTCCAGGGTGGGAGTGAATTTAATTAATTAAAAAATTGTTGCCGCCTCAGGTCTACAGGGCTACTAAGAACTGGAGTCAAATTACTAAACGAATCAGGAGCTGAAGTTGGAGTTGGTTGTGCAGAAGCTTCTGAAAGCAGTTGCTGTTGACATGTTTATGCCAGCTGCAAACACACTCTCACACACACACCCAACACACACCATACACACTCACACACACACCCACATATTGTGTTGCTTTTATGGTAGATTTCTTTTGTGTGTTCGGCTTTTTGAAAAATGTTTTTTTGATTTAGTCCGTTAATTGCTTTCAAGTTGGTAACTTCTTTGCTCGCGCCTGATGATTATTATTGCCGCGGCGGAACAGCGCAAAAACTTGGCTGGCATTTTGGGCAAAAGTTTCTTTTGATTTTCTTTTAGCCACGCCCCCTAGGCCCCCTTTACTTTCCTCCAGCACAACACAGACTCGGCCATAATGAGCCAACTGTGGCAACATTGTTGTTCCCTGCGGAGGTTGGGGTAAAACTTTGCTGCCACAATGCGGCGCATGTCTATGACTTTTCGACTGGGTCCAGAGCAGGCCAAAAACTCTCGGTGAATTAAGTTGAAAAAGCCAGCACTTTTATTGCGTAAAAATATACTTGCGGATGGGAATTGTGGCTTAAATGCTGCGCATACGCCAAGTGGAGCAGCGCGACGGCTCGACAAGTTTGTTAAGCTGTTAAGTTATGGTAACATGTGTTGCGCACTAGTGTGGCATATGTTGTTGTTGTTTCTGTTGTTGCATGCAACAAAAGCCATAACATTTACACTTGCAATTGTATCCGAAAAGTCAAAGTCAGATGCGCATACAAAAGCAAACCGACTGGAAAAAGAACTGCGGCATAGTCAAGTGGCAAGTGGAAAGTGGCAAGAGCTAAGCGGTGGAAGTGGCCACCACCGCGCTACACGTTCCCGTCAGTTGCACTCGCAATAGCTGTGGCACCGAGCGAGATGGGAAGACCGAGATAGAGAGAGAAATAGACTGAGTTCACATTAGGAATGTTTTGTGCGAAATGAAAACAATTTCCATTTTGTTGCTGTCACTGTGGCACAATGAAACTGTGTACCACAGCGACCCAGTAAGTTAAGCTGAGCAGTCAACCAAGCGGTGTCCTTGGTTTATGGCCGCAGGCAGAGGTGGGCGGTGGGGGGGGCGTTATTAGCACCACCCATGGCGCTGTGGCAAATCAAGCGGCACAAAAACGCCAAAAGGAAACGCGAATGTTGGCCATGTGTTCACTGTTCCCTGATGAGTATCTGCATCTCTCTGTATCTCAGTTTCGCTATCGCTATCTCTATCTGTAGCTGTAGCTGTAGCTGTCTGTATCTGAATCTGTAACTGTCTGTATCTGTATCTGAGTCTCTGCTCTGTCCCTGTCTCTGTCTCTGCTAGAACTTTTCGCACTCGCATATTTATTTGTTTGTTCTGGCCAACTTTGAAGGATGTTGACAATGACATGCTGGCAAAAGAAGGCAGGGCAGAGGGCGTAAGGCGAAAGGGGCCGGAAGGGTAACTAAAGCTGAGGAAAACTGCGGAAAAGCTGCGCTGATTTTGACCTTGTTGTTGTCATGTCAGCGTCATTTTATTGGTTGCGAACCGAATGCAGATTTCGTTGTGTGTGCACGCGGCAAATAAATACGCAGAGTGCAGCGTTGAGCGTGAAGCGATATAAGCGTTTTTGGGGGCAAACAGACAAGACAAATTGAAAACGATTGAAGAACAGGCGATTTATATGTATGTGCCTTATCCTTTATCGGCAAAACTTCAAGTGAACTGAATAAAAAATAAATAAAGTAAACAAGAAAAATAACAAAATGGGAATCAAAAGAGCAGCGGCGAACGGAAACAGCAACAAAAGCAAACTGCAAAAACAATAGCAGGCAAAACAACAACAAGCTAACCGGAAACTCAATTTCAGTTAAGACGGTTACGGCCAAAAAGGTAAAGTGGTCGGTGGGGGTGAAAAAGCAACACTTCAAGCTCAAACTCAAAGCTCGACGACAACACATTTAAGTACTTAAAAGTTTTTCCAACTCTTTTCGCGCTTTTTCTTCACTTTGTTTCAAGGTGTGCATGTGTGTGTAAGTACCTGTGTGTGTGCTTGTACATTATTTCTTGTTGGCTAAGTTGGCTGTCTACAAACACTTCTGCAACGCTCACGGAAACTAGAAGAAAAGTGGCCAAGGCAAGAAAACAATTGAAGCTCGTAATTTCGACTTGAATTGATATTGTTTTTCCTGCCTGCCGTTTTCAGCCCCCTTCTCTCTTCCCTTTCCCCTGTTCTCTATTTCCTCCTTCTTCGTCCTTCGGCGTGTCAGCATGTCCTCTGCCATTTCTCTTGTTCTGCTTTTGTTTTGTTAACTGTTCCTCTTGTTTTTGTTTGCGTAACAAATAAACGGAAATGCTTAGACACAAAAACTGAACACCAGCAACAACAGCAACAAGAACGGCTAGAACGATAACAAAGTATCACAAAACAATAACTTCAATTAGTTTGCCGGTACGTGTATTCACCTAAACAGCCGAATGCCCAACACCCACACGCGCACAGTGGGCTAAAGTGGCGAAGTAGTGCAATTAATTTACATCAATACTTTATAAAACAGTTTCAAACACATTTTAATTAATAAGGAAACTGCAATTCCCATACAACATTAGCTTTGTACTGCACTTCATTAAATTAAAAGTTTTAAAATTGGTTAACTACAGAAATTAGTTATTAAAATACTTTTAATGGAAACTAAACACTGTCCGACCCACTGTCGTTGTAATGAGTGCTGTCTGTACCGGATGCTCTGCAGCCGTTGGCCCTTTTAGTCAAATATCTCAAAACTCTGATCAAATCGCGGGCTTCAAATTGTTTCCTAGTTTCACAGACGAAACTTTTGAATACAAAGTGGTGGGAGGTGAGGAGGCAGCGACAGGAAGCTGTTGATTATGTTTGCACATGAAATAAATTACAACGAGAACTGATTAAAATGGCTGATGAATATCCAATGGAAATTATAAGCAAGGGATTTGAGTATTACCACTACATACGCTGAATAAATCAGAGGACAGCCCGGGGCATTAATATATGTCAATAGAAATACAGTATAATAGCAGGGCAACAACAACTACAACAAATCCCGAGGGCAACATTTTATGCACAACACACACACACACACACACTGACACACAGTGTGTGAAGTCAGTGAACAAATACGGGTATTTCTGGTAATGAAAACAAACGTCTAACATATGACACTAAATGCAATAATGTTGATCCTGTTCGTAGCCAGGACACAATTTAATTTATTGACATTTGACGTTGGCAACAGCACTTTGCCATTTTATTGCTCTCAGGCCAATCGATTCTTGTCATTGTTGTTGTTGTTAATGTGTTTGCTGCTGTTGTTGGCCGTGTTCGCGATCCACTTAATTTGTCATGTTGTCTGAGCAGTTAATTGTTTATTTGTGTTTTATTGACAGCCAGCAAATGTACATTAAATTCCTCAGCTTGTCTTCTCACGACTTCTTAATAAAACATGTCTCAAGAGCCACCTAAAATATTTTATTTAGTCATGTTAAATGTAACGGCTTAAATTTCATACCCACAAATCGAACAATTTCATTTAATAATTGCTCAAACTGTTATTAAAGTCTCTAATTTAAAACGATTTAAATTATAGTTTCAAATAGACAAAACTAAACTGTTCTACAGGGTATTTCTGTGTCGTTCTTGCTCTAATTCACTGCCCTTTTTTTGCTTGTTTGTGTGGCCAAGACTTTAATAAATTACTTTTACTTTGGTCGAACAAATAGCCGTGATTTGAGCGTTCTCTAATCAATGCTTTTGGACTCACATTGATTCGAATCTTTAGAGAGAGCAAAAAACTCTTAACGCCACTAGAAAATTATGTAGTAACATTCATTGGGGACGCCAACAAAAAATGACGAACAAAAGCATGACTTTTCTTGAGTCAGTTTTTATTGCTTGGAAGGAAAAAGTTGAGGCACTTTTTCACAAAGACATAAATTCAATGTCTAATGTCGGCCAGATAAGCACACAGTCACAATCACAGTCGCAGTCACAGGTACAGGTACACACTTCTGCTGGTAGCTAAAGCAACAGTCTGCAGGATGGACAGCAGACGGACAGGTGGACAGACAGACAGACAGACAGATAGACTCTGATCCCACATATGTGTCGTGTCTGTGCTTGAATCTAGGTGGCCAAGATTTTTGTATTTATTGTTGCTAAATGTCCAACAGAGACGACCATATTTTGCCAGGACTTTGCTGCGGGCTGAAGGTGTGTGTTGAAGGTATGTTGCAGGTGTGTGTCGACCATAGAACTGGTTGCACAGGTGGGGCCATAAAGGAAGGTGGTTAAATGCCATGTCCTTGGGATTGTCAAAGTGCCCAAAAAACCAGGAACGCACACACACACACACACACACACACACACACACACACAGACACACTCTTACACTCCCACACAGCGACTACTGAAAAAATCGTAGAAAAAGCAAAAGAATTGCCATTGTTGCGGTTGTCAAAGTAAATCAAAGCCCTTGACCCATGACGTGCGTATGCTTCTCGTTTTGGCCAACTTTTTCTGTTGGCCAATGGCCATGCGCTCAGCTTACAGTATTCTCCGCTTTCAACTCCTGCTTTCTACTTTCTACTACTGACTAAGTAATTGAACTTTTATCAAAACTGTCGTCAATACGCACACAAAGTAACTTCGAAATTGGTAAAAATCACAAACATAATAATAATTTTTGTATATATGTAAACAAGGCCAACTTTTGCTTTGGTAAAAACAACTAATTACTTACATTTAGTGCAGTTACTAAAATGATAGAAAACACAGCTGTTTGCCTGTCAGAAGTAACTTAACTTGAATACAGTTCTTATTTCATTTACTTTAAAACTTGTGCTTTATGTTAAAGTAGAACTGTCCCTTTATGTCCCACTGTGCAGCACTGAAATCAGAGTAGTTATGTCAAATCTCCTACATATATAACGTTATATGTAGCTACATATGTTTCAGGTATTTCGGCAATTTGCGTGGCCATTCCATTTGACTGCACATTCGGTTGCCATTGGCCAAGTTTCGATTGGAAAAGTTTGTCATGTGAATAATATGACTGTGTGTGTATGTGTCTGTGTGTCTGTGT
Organism: Drosophila acutilabella; assembly: GCA_035046005.1. Lineage (NCBI taxonomy): Eukaryota > Metazoa > Arthropoda > Insecta > Diptera > Drosophilidae > Drosophila > Drosophila acutilabella. The sequence continues at coordinate 2,566,092 of JAWNOK010000024.1, read as the reverse complement.
ACTTCTGTATGTGTGCAAAAGAAGTTTGACTTTGTACTCACCTGGTCAACATATTGGCACGGTTGACAGCCACCTCAGCCTCGACACGAAATCGATCCTGTGCATAGCGGTCAACCACGCCCTCGCCAAGATTTAGGGAGGTGCCCGCCACACAATTGGAGCCCATCAAATGCTGCTGCTCAATGTATTGCAGAAACTTGGATACCAAATCGATTTTACTATCGCGCGCATTAATCACATCGGCTGTGATTTGATTGGAATCAACGCCATCGCCATCGGCATCAACATCGCCCTCGACGTCGCCAATCACCAGCTGTTTGGTGTTGTCATCGATTAGAACCTCCGGCGGATAGCCATCGTCCATGGTTACCTCGGATGTATCCAATACAGGGTCATTTTCTGCCTCCGGCTCCGTTTCGGACTCGGCTTCATGATTGAAATTGATCTGCTTCATCTCGATGGCTTCGCTGGTGCTGGTGCTGGTGATGGCCTGGCTGTGTGCTTCCCTCTCCGTTTCAGTCTCCGTGTCCATATCGCTCTCCCTGTCCCTCTCTGGCCACTCGACATTGGCAAAATCTGTGCTATTGCTGGCAGCTGCTACTTCCGCTTCCGTTTCTCCTGCTGTCTCCTCTTCCTCATCCTCTTCGTCGCCGTCGTCGATGCGGTAATCGTTGTCGTTGGCTGCTGAGCCAGCCTCGCTCTTAACACTCAGCACACCTGTCGCAGAGGCATCCGGCGTGCTACTGCTACCATTGGCCGTACTTTGCTTAACCGGCAACAGCCGCGTTCTGGCCACATTGCGAGTCTGCTGCAGCTGCCAGCTGCGTGGAGAATTTGTGGCTGTTGCCTCACGAGGTGAGAATGTTGCAGTTTGTGTGGTTGACAGCTCATCGTCCTCATCATTGCTGTCATCGTAATTGCCATCATCACTATTCGCACGCACAAATTGCCGAGCTGTGATACTAATGTCCGTCTTGGCGGTGTCCCTATGCCTGACCCTACCCAGCGTAGTTGGACTCGGCTCAGTTGGATCAGCTACAACATTTTGGTAAGCTGACACTAATGAGTTCTCCAAATCAATCTCATCCGCCAATTGCATGACTTCGTCAAGAGTCGCCGCATCATCGTCCGCATCGTCGACATCGGTGGGTCGTCCCTGCAGATGCTCTGCTTCCGCCAGGCTACGATGATTCTTGGCGGGATGCACCACACCCAGACTCTTGTCAACACTTTTCCGTATGCTCTCGTTGATTTTCTTCTTGTGCAATTTGCGTATTTTATGCGTGACAGCCGAAAGTGTCATGCCGACTGTGCCCGACTGTTGTGTGGGGGTGGGGAATGGCAAAGGCACAGCTCCAGCAGAATCAGGCACCGGAGAGAGTCTAGTACTGTTGCCATTCCCGTTGTACAACATGTGGGCCCTAGAGCGACCGTGGCGAATGTTAAAGCTGTCGCCAGCATTGGCTGTTGACATGTTTTCCGTTTTCGTTTTGACTCGAGCCCTTGTTGCCAATTCCCCCGACTGGGATAGCAGCTCGGAGCGTGTCTGATACACCAGCTGCAGCAACACGACCAGCAGCAGTAGCAGCAGCAAAGCCAATGGTTTTTTCCGGGTCCAAGCCCGCCGCATTGTCAGCGGCATCTCTTTTCCCGCTGCGGTCTGGTCTCTGCTTTGTTGGGCTGCTTTGATGCACGACTGAGGGATTGTTAAAGTATCAATTTCAGCACGGCTTTCACACCGCTCTCTTCTCCCTCTTTATGCTCCTTTGGCTGCTCTGTGTGTCCCTCTTGTTTTGTGTTTTCTCTGATCTGCGTTTTGTTTCAATTTACCTTTTTGTTTCTACAAATTGTTACCTTTGGCAGGGCATATTCCTGGGCAGCCGTTGTTCCTCTGCATCTACTGCTTCTACGCTTTGTTGTTGCTTATTTTTAAGCTTCAAAGACTTGGAGCCCCCCTTAAACCAGGCTCCGGCCCGCTTAGGACCCGAGGCGCCAGCGTCGCGGCTGCTGAGCTCATTTTAGAGGCATACACCTGTTAGAAAGCTGCATGTTAGACTGTAAATGTCTTCGTCAGTCTGGGAACAATGTCACTTCGAATACTGCTGCAATGAGAATAAGAGTAGAAAATCCAATGATTAGCCTTTGAATCACTTTCGAATGAAGCAGACTGTTGGAGAGTTGGGTAAATGCCTCAGGAGCTCTATCTGGATTTCAAAACGTAAGCAAAATATTTGCTTTGATTTATGTGTATTTCTTTGCCACTTTGTTTGTTTATTGTGTTGCTCTTGACGGTCTTAACTTGTTCTTTTATTAACGTTTTGAAAGCAGACCGGTTCAAGGACATCTCTCCCTTATATTTCTACTTCTTGCTCGCCTTTTCTCCTTCTTTATGCTTAATTTTTCGTTTATTCATGTCAAAATAAATAGCAAAGTACAGAAAACGTTCTTTTTTATGTGCGAAGGGCAGTCACAGGGCAAGTACGTTGGAAAAGACGATCTCCAAGGCAAAGGCACAACACGGAAACCAGACTATAGCCAGCACAACAAATACATAAAACCCACAACAGCTACAACAACAACAAACACAAGAAGAAAGCCATTTGGACACTCCCGTTTAAGCGGCAATTAAAAATTTCCGCACGCCAACACATTCAACGCAGAGGAACAACAGCGTTTAAGACAAATAGCAAATTGTTCTTGTTTTCCCTTGGTGCAAACACACACGCACACACATACAATAGACACACCCACACCCACAGCTAGAAGTCACACGCAGTGCTTTGAGCATTTTGCAGCTCCAAGCATTGCGCATACGCCGCGTGCGCTGCATAAGTGCAGAGGACTCTTTCAAATTACACACAATACACAATATTTCTAAGAAGCCAAAATCGTGATTTTTAGCTCAAGATGGAATTCATAGTATACAAAACCCACAAAAGCCATGGTTACAAATGCGTATTGCCGGTGGCCGTTGTCAGACATCGGGGACAGGACCTCAAGCGGCAGCCAAGTGTATATAAATATACAAGAAATATATACAAGCCAAGCAAGAGAGAAAACAGTGCTTTGGGTAAAGCGACACACAGTTACCCACATAAATATTATGACGCAAACAAATTATATGCCATTTAAATGTAATACTAATAAGAAAATCCACTTGGTGGCATATCATCCCACGGGCTACTCGCTACCGCTTTTCACCCATCCCCATACTATACAGCTCACAGTGGATTGCCAGATTTTCACGCTTTAGTAGGATGAACACAGCATAAAAATTATGTATCTGCGTGTGTGTGGGTGTGTGGAAGGCGGCAGTTTCTAATTTCGAGTTTTATGATCCATAAAAATTGCGCCAAGACGACACAAACAACATTGAACTCACACACACAACACACACATCAGCACGTCTTTATGTTTGTGTGTGTGGAATAAATAGAAGCAGCGAAAATTCTTAGGAAAATGAGAAATTTACACCCAGTTTTAGTGCCAAGAGCTAAGAAAAACATTTGCCAGTAGTTAGTTTATGCAGCAGAAACTCTACAAATACCAGAAATCATACAGTAAAATGAAAGTTAAAAGCTTTTTACTATATATAAGCTATATAAGAGAGCTGTCCTTTCAGTGCTGAACTCCAAAGATATAAAGCTACTACATACTTCTAGATGGTTTAATATTTCGCTTGAAGAATATAATAATAGAATCCTTTACTTTTCAACAGAGTTTAAGTAGAAAATAAAGAAAATAATTTATTTAATCAGTTTCTGTAGAAACAAGATAGGCAAATGTTGGTTTGTTTAATTTCGAATACAAAAACTGCATTTAAAAACTTTTGTGATACCCAAACACATTCAATTCTTGTTCAAATTTCCTTGACACTCAAAGCAAGCTATAAATATTTGATACGCACTTGTACGCAAATTCAGTACAGCATTCGATGTGAAAAAAGAGAGCAATGTCGCCAACTGGCAACAGTAATATCAATGTTGTTTTGTCAACAGACAAACAAATCAAACAATAAATTCCAAGTCGTCTTAGGCGATATACTCTCGCCATCGCACTCGTGTATGCATGATGATGTCGAAAGCTTAGCCAAGTTAGGACCATAACTTGCAGAATAAAATTGTAAGGCAGAAGAAAATCAGCTGGCAATCTCGTGTGGCTTATCAGTAACAGATTGCGATTCCTTTTGGATGATTTGGTTATATATGAACGCTATCAATTGACAATGCAACAGATGGTAGAAAATTCCCAATAGAATACTTCAGCCCCTGTCTAAGTTTGCCATTTTTTTTCGGCTTGCTTAGGTGGAAATCCCAAACAACGCTAATGCATTAAGAGCAACGACAAGTAAGAAGAATGGGCAACACGTGCCTGATCCAAAGGTAATCACAGTCGAAACCAACTCAAAGGTGCCCAGTTGTGCACTTAACCTTTAGTCACTTGGACATTTTTTTTAGCACAATGTGTCACACTTGATTTGAGGTCGAGCAGTGTAGAAAGTTGCATTCACATTAGTCACCTGAGTGGCTTACGTGCAACAAACATTTCCAGATGTCCCACGTGAATACACAAGTAACCCAAACTGATTAATGCTCTGGATAGCAAGTTTAGAGTGTCTATATAGTAAACCCTTTAAGCATAATCTTCAAACAAATTGAATCATAAAAGTTTGTCATGCTACGGATTGCCTACTCAAACTTTTCCCAAAAAGAAAGCATCCACCCACGCAGACACAAACACACACGCAGAGGAAAACTGTAAACCGAAGCAAAGACCTTCTTAGCTTCTTAGCAATACTTAGACTGCCTGTTTCTGTCTCAGCCAAGTTTTCAGTTTTCCTTGTTGCTTCAAATTTATGCAAACACATTAACAAACTCGACGCATTTACGTGGTAGGCGAACGTCCTTCCGCTGGTGACAAAGTTGCTCCGTTAAATGAAATTCACGTAATTTTTCTGCCGTTGCCAGTGAAATGAAATGTCTCTCGTCAGACAGGCAGAATGTCGCTCAGTTTTTGTGTTGCTCGGCACATGCATGCGAGGGTAGTTCAAAGAGTTTGTCCAATAGCAAACTCTTTTGACTCTTACGTGGTAAAAAAAAGCTTTTTGTGGGCTTCGGTCTGGCAACGCCATTCAGACTACCCACTATAGATAAGCAACTCTGTAACAAAGCCTAACAATACTGGTAAAGAGTGAGAGAGTTTTGATAGAGAGAAGAAAAAGAGCCGTTGCTTTTGGTCTAACAAATTTATAATAATAATAATAATACTTTATAATAATCAACTATAAACAATAATAAAGAATTCGGCTCATTCCTATAAATCTAATACCACATTTTTTATATAATTAATATAATTAAATCAATGACAAATTAAATGTGAAATCAAAGTACAGTTCAAACCGCAAGTGTTTCTTTTGACAATTGGTTTATTTTTATACTCTCTGCAAGAGTATATTGGGTTTGTGAAAATGTATGTAACAGGCAGAAGGAGGCGTGGCAGACCCCATAAAGTATATATATTCTTGATCAGCATCACAAGCCGAGTCGATATAGCCATGTCCGTCTGTCCGTCTGTCTGTCCGTCTGTCTGTCCGTCTGTCCGTCTGTCCGTCTGTCCGTCCGTATGAACAAACAGATTTCAGAGCTGGTAAGAGCTACAAGTTCGAGCTTGGTCTTAATCGATCACATATTTAGTCAGTCAATACAAGAATCTTTTTTTTTTTCGATGCCACGCCCCATTCGCCCACAATGAGCAAAAAACCAGAGACGCCTCGGAAAAAATCGGATTTTTCGGCGAATATCTCAGCAACTATGGCACCTAGGATCACCAATTTTGGTATGGAGGTTCCTAGAGACTGAGTTAATGTCATGCCGTCAAAAATTTTGGGCTGCCACGCCCCCTTTTCCCATAGGAACTAAGACACTATTCAAAATTCAATACGTTTGAATAGGCATTTCTTCTTATCGTAGAGTATTCTAATTTATAATTCGTGTGGAGACTAACTATATCAAACTATCCTGAAAGGTGCATTAAAATCGGACTATAAACAAGGAAACTAGAAGCGTTACAATATTGATAACTGAATGCGATATGTTGTATGAGTGCAAGCGAGATAGTAACATACAAGCACTAGAGCGGCAGCGCTCAATGTATGAGTGCAAGCGAGACAGAAACATACAAGCACATGTTCGAATGTTTTCGCTGCCTGCGTGGCGGCAGCGCTGCTCACAGTCGCTGGCCGCGCCGAATACACACATACATACATATATGCATCATATTTTGTCTGTCGTACGTGTATTCGCATACAGACAAACAGCTGTATGTTTGATTATGCTTAGATTGTTTTTCTTTCGAAGTGTTTTATTGCACATACTACACATTGTAATATCTCGATACCGATTTTAATAATATAATTGGTGGAAAATGCAGAGAGTATTATACGGTAGGGCGTGCTTGACCGTACTTATCTTACTTGTTGAGACTATTTTACAAGAAACTTTATAAGTCAAACCATACAATATATAACATAAGTTTAACATGTCTAGATTCAAATCAAAAGTCAACTCGTTAAAATTAGTTATGTGCTGACTTTGCAAAATTCTCTTTGAACCCTCGTAGATATGCTGAATCTTCTTGAGACTCATTCTCGGCCTCGTCAACTCATCATCAGCAGAAGTAAGAGCGGTAACAGTAGCACCTTTTTGCCTTTGTTAGGTAACTCACATTATGTGATGGTAACGGCGACGGCAACGGCAATGGCAGTGGCAGTGGCGTTGGCAGCAAACAAAAAATGACATTTGACTTTTAAATTGGATAATTTTTTTTCGCTTTCCTTTACTGATGGCTGAATGCCAATCAGCAGGAAGAGGCAGACTCAAATAGGAACATCCGTAATGCACACAGACAGCAAGCAAACAAACATTTGCCAAATAAATTTAATGCTGTTTAAGCTCAATTTGTTTTGGCAACTTTTATTAATTTGCTGTCTGTCTATCAGTCTACCTGTCTGTCAGTCAGTCCTTCTGTCTGCCATAAAGTAACAAGAGAAATGATTAATTTTATAATTCATCAGACCAGCATAACCCTAATCATATGTGAGAGAGTGTTTGTATAGTTTGCTGTGTTCTACCTGAAAAATAAACAACTTGAGACTACACGACGTGTGTGTGCTTTAAGGCTGCTTTCAATATGCATAAAAATGCTGCACAGTGTGACAAACACATTCCACGTGGATGTGGTTTATGACCACTAATGTTAGTAACGAAAATCGCATAAAATGCACGCAAATTGCACAGATTATGTGCCACTTGGGTAATTCTGTAGTCACAATTTGACGAACGCAAACGAATCAAGTTGGTTTTTATATGAGCTCGTGTTTCACGCTTTTCAAATGCATAAAAAACTGCAAAATGGAAATGGAAATGGAAATATGGAAAGGAAGCAAAGCACGCGTGCATAAACTGAGAAACTTATACCACTCACATTTTATTTATGAAGAATAATGTACATTTTACTTCAATTATTACTACTTAAAGTTGCTGATGCTCCCATAGGAATTTTTGTTTTTAAATTAAAGCAAAACAGACTGACCGGAAATGCCAGGTTGAGTTATTTATTTGACTAAGCAGACAACAACTTAAAAGCATTACATAATTTAATAAAATGTGGGCAGACCACGTTTACAAAGGGCAGGTCTTTTCTCAGTATTTGGCAGTAGAGGGTTTCCTTCATTAGATATTCCTATTAGATATTTATTTGTTTGTCTTGGCCGACGTCCTTTGGTATTGATTAAGTTTGGCATTTGGCTGAAGTTCGATATGACAACGTACGCATATCTAATATACTTGAATAATTTTCTATTTTCTTTTCTTTCATTCGATTTTGTTCTCTTTTTTTTTGTTTGACTGTTTGGGAATGCTCCAAGTCAACTGCAAGGCATCAATCATCGTTTTCATCATTTGTTTGAATAGGTATAAAGAATAGCTTTGATAAAGAGCTCGTTAAGTGTGCTGGGGGTGTGCGTGTGTGTCTAGGTTCCTGGAAACACTTGAGAGCTTCTGTTGTTAAAAATAAAAACAATCGACTCAACGTGCACAATTCACTTAAGGAGCGTGTCGAGACTGAGATAATATTTCTACATAATTGCTTTTCGGTTTTTTAAAAGAGAATTTTTGTGGAACATATTGCATACTTGGCTCCTTTGTTTTTTTTTTATTTTTTTTATTTCATCTACGTCTACAGTTACCGCAGTCGCATAATGGAATTTGGTGAAAATGGATTTGGATTTTTTGGCAGAGCTTACAGGCACAGCGATAAGAACAAAACGATGAGTGTGTGGGTGTGTGCGTAGGGATGTGTGTGTGTGTTTGTTGTCGTACGTGATGCCAACGCAGCTGAGCGCCAAATGGCAGATTATGTCGCCAGCCATTAAATCACTGGCTGCAGGTAAAATATGCGATGCTTAAGCAAAATCAATTCTATTTATACGTGAGCGCATAAATTGTGAGCACACAAACAAACAGAGTCCTGTGGAGTAGGAGGGGGTAGCAGCAGATGAAGCTGGATAAGAAGAAGAGCGGAACGTGCCACATGTTAAACGCGCAATGGCAATAAAATGGAGCAGTTGCCTAAATCAGAAGCTATAGCTTAAACCAATACATAAGCCTAAGCCAGCGGCAAGCTGTTTATTTCGAGTGATATTTAGTACAGGCATTACTAGAGTACAAGAACCTGCCACACACACGTGCCACAGCACAGTTACCCCCTCGAGCCCATTTCCACGCCCCCTTATCTGCCTAAGGCGTTGCTCAGGCAGCTGGCAATCCTTCAGAGTTTCAGGGTTTTCCGCTAAAAGCCACGTGTCGATATACATTAGTCGTATGACTGACAAATATAGATTCAATTAGTAAGCCTATTGGGCTTTGGCTCTAAACAACAAGCTGTTGGCTATTATTGCAGCAGGCCAAGAGCCTGGCTAAATGCTTATTGAGTAAGTCAGTTTATGGCATTGCTTTAAGCCGATTGAACAAGAGTTGTATATGAGTTACTTCTGTTCAAAACTAATAGCTGCCATGAATTTAATTATAAAAGCTAAAACCTCAGTATTTAATTAGTTTAGTATCTATATTTATTTAAATAAAACTACAACATCTGTTCAGTTTGTGTCAGATGGCCGCCCAAAATTAATATAAACATGGATTTTAAAATCGCTGAAATAAATAGCGACAGCAGAGCCACAAAAAAGAAACCACAACCGCTTATTATGCACATAATTATCCTAAAATGCGCAAAATTCACGCTTCAATTTTGTGGCGCTGTCAAAGCGTATTGCGGTTACTGTCAAATGCAACATTTTAACCTTTGATTATGTTTATGTCCCAGATAGAGCTCGGTTTACAGCACATAAATTGTTATGCCTCAGTCAATGATCACGAAAGGAATTTCAAAGCAAAACAGAAAGTAGATTTAATTGCAGTCACTTGATAAGCCACAATTCAATTAAAATAATTATATATTCTACGCTTTAAATGTTTTTTAAGTGCTTTAAATCAATTTGTCAATAGTTTCCATTAGCTAAATGATCTGGCAATAAATGAATGCCAGACACTGTCTAGCCACTTGGTCAATTACTCGTATTGTTGACAACTCACATAACTCATACGCCATGTAAACACAAGTTTGGCTCTTTATTGAGCTGCACTGTTTGTTGTGTCAAATGTTTCAAAAGCTGCTCGTTTAAAATAAAAACAGAGAGAAAAAAACCCTAAGCTTATACTTAATGGAGAAAGCGTGTAGCCATAAATTGGCCGCGGCAGAAGTTTACAAAGCGGCATAAAATCAAATGCCCAAAGTCAGTCAAATGGAATTTGGCTTAATTTATGGCAGGCCAGTCAGGGCCATGTCGAGCAAAGCTGGCAAGCTGGTGAGCTGGTGAGCCTCAATAACACCACTTGGCTAATATAAAACATGACGTCGCACTTTATTGACCAAGCAGATATATACGCAACGTATTTGACAGTCAAAATCAGTAAGCAAATCCTTCAAAAGCGATCCCATTCCAGCGATACATCAACTGTCGAGCCGCCATTTTATTATTGAAGGCCAAGGCGTACATGCAAAAATGCCCTTAAAGCTAGTGGCTGTGTGTGTGTGCTTTGTGTGTGTGTGTTTGTGCTGTGAAAATAAAATCAAATAACGCGCGTAAGCACAAACATAGCCCAACTGAAACTATTAAGTAAATTATCGACAAACAATGCTAAGGACTACAAGATGGCATACAAACACACACTAAGTACACACGCATATACTTCAATATAGATGTGTGTGTTATGTGTGTGTGTTTGCCATGATGACGCAAGCATTTTCGAGAAAGCCACATGAAATTTTAAAGCAGACGATAGCGGAAATAACAAAAGTAAAACGCTCATCAATAACACTTCCGCTCAAAATAACCCAACTCCAGTCGTAGCTGGCGTGATTTATGGGAACGTTTTGACAGTGTTATTTTATTTTTAATAGGGCCACTAAAGTCTGCTTGACACATGTGTAAACAAATAAACATATGCAATTGGTTAATTGGCTCAATTGAGTTGTTATTTTTATTTAAGATATTCAAAGTATTTGCTGTCGTGTTAATTTTTTACACACTGCTTTAAACGTCGCAGCAAGAAAGTATGCAACACAGATTGGATGCGCATACAAAATGGCTGATTTTAATTTCCTGCCCATGTCAATCAATGCTCCAGGCAGTCAGCCAGTCAGCCAGTCAACCAGTGAGGCAGGCAGGCACAAGGCACATGACAAGAGACCTTGAACCTGAAATATGCCTGCTGCGTGGGTATGTGTGAATGTAAATTGAATATGCATAAATGCATAACAAATGCTCTGTATAAAAGGGTAAAGATAGTGAGAGGGAGGCAGTTTGTCAGCTGCAGTGTGGCTACAAAACTCATCACTGTGTTAGCACAATAACTTTTAAATGATTTCAGGTTGATAACATTGCAGCAGGTTGGCCATTAGGTTACTCTTTTATTACCGACCATGTCGTAAATTAACACAAACTGCCGCCATGTTAAACTTCGCATAAAATAAACAGGCCATGGCTGTCAACGAGTGTGAGTCAAGTACAAGTACAAGTACAAGAACAAACACCAAGTACAAGGCTGACGACAACAAAACGCATTACGAGTATTCTGAATGGCAAGGCAAATGTTAAATAATATAAACAGCTGAATGCCTTGATGGAAAAACGGCCGCACAATGGCGTGTCATGCACGCGAGAAATGGCAGAACAATCATTTTAGCCATGAATTGGTGGGAAGTGGAGGACAAAGGCTGATGAAAGGGTAATAGCCCAGTGTTTGTCCTGTGGGCTTCATTGTCACCACAGAATCTCACGCACGAATTGTCAGTCAGGCCGTTGTGAAACAGTCGCGACACGTTTATTGTTGTCCTTTGTTCAGCGCACAATACACGCACAAACAGGCCGCTACATGTACACAAGAAAAAAGCCATTGGAGGCCTAAAATTCTAAAATTTTAGCATTTTATAAAGAAATGTAAGACAATTTAACACTTAAATGGAAACATTGAATAATGTTTTAAGCCAGCAACGAAACTCTCAGCTTAAATAAAATATTCACACGCCGATAAACTGTTTCCGGGAACACCCTTCTACCGGCTACGTTTAGAACTAATTTTCATGCGAAATGCGGAACGTTTTTTTACTGTGTATTTGTTAGAATTTTATTTATATATTTAAGTAAAAGTTTAAGATGTTTTGCGTCTGTAGTTCAACCTTGACACTTGACAGCGGAGGCTTTAAGGCATCGCACCGTATGTTGATAAATGACATGCTTGGCACCAGAGAGTTTAGCAGACAATGCTTGACTTTGTTTCTTTGCAAGCAGCTTAAAACTTGTGCCTTCACCAAAGACACAGCACACAACACATCCAAAGACAACTGACAACTGTCGCCATAATTCACTAGTGCAGACCGTGCAAAAACCCGTAAAACTCGTGCATCAAACTTACTAACGACACTTGGACGTGGAACTTTTAGTGGAAAACTGCAGCACAAAACATACAAACAAGCAAACTATTCTCGTCCTTCGAGGTCAGGGTAATAAAGCTTGCCTATTTCTTCCTCTGCTCAAAAGTCTTTGACGATTTGTTTTCATAAGACACAACTGGCTGAGAACTGTTGCTACTTTCCATGATGTTCAATCACACAGCGGCCACAAAAGCTTCGAGCCATAAACATGCCCAATGCCAAACCCAAATCAACTGGGCCAAAATCACAAAGAAAAAAAAGGGCAAACAGAAATCATTTCGGAGCATACAATGTACGTTTCCCTCGGATAACTTGAAAGCAAGCAAAAACTACGTTTGACAGAGCTGAGTCCAGCTGCAATTCAAAGCTTTCATTGCATTTTCTTGCTTTTCGCATGGCCAAAAATCGCTTGATTCATTGTTTCCTAGAAATTTTAGTGCTTTTTCCATTTGAATTTAGCCAGGGCAGGTAGAAATAATTGTGCGTTTTCATTTCATTTAAACTAAAGCAATCCACATAATCATGAGCCATAAGTAATTAAATTTTCAGATCAGAAATTTAATATATTTCCTTTAAAAAACAATTTGTTAAAGTGACTTTTAAATAAAATTAATTTTAAATTGTCACAGTTTCAACGCCAGTTTCAGACATTTATTAATTCTAGACAGCTGCGAAAAAAGGAAGTTGGAATCGAAATTTGAGAGATCAATCTTCTGTAGATGATTAACGAGTGTTTGCCATTCTGTTGTACTCATTATTACCTAGCAATTGGGCACATCAAAGCACAGTAAAATGATGGGAAACCAGAACAAGGCAGTTGCTTTATGTAATTGATGGATGGGCGGATATAGCGTTTAGTAGGCGTTTAGTGTACGTGCTCTGTCCATCAAACTGGACATTGGTATTTAGGAGCATTTAATAATAGAACTGTTCGTAGAGCCGTAATCAAGCAAGTTAATTAATGATTAACACGCAGCAATCATAACTAATTTACTGTAAAGCCAAAGAGCGACTAAACACACGCACACCCCCCAAGACCATCGCGATGTCGTGGCGTGCTGCTTAAATGGAGGACGAAGTGGACAAGGGGCGTTGCATGGGTCCAAATAACTAAATCGTTTAGCAATCGAGGCGTAACAAACTGACCGACCTTTCAGTTATCTGATTGAGGGTGCTCTGTAAATGAAATTTCGATTTTTAATTGGGCAAGCGAAGTACGACAGTCAATTAGATTGATTGCTGTCGTCTCATAAACATTAACGAGGCTAATTCAGGTAATTTTCCTTGGATCAAATTATTTTCCAAACAGTTAATTAATTGACAAAGAAAGAGCATTTCCACTTGAGACTTGTAGTACCTGTCTGCTCTGCTCTGCTATGGTCTGGTATGTTCTTGTCTAGCTCTTAATTTCCATTTCATGTTCATTAACAACTGATGTGTGTGCGTCCTTGAGAGCGTATTAGTTTGCTATTTGTAGGCCGCCAGTTTGGTAATCTGCGCACAAGATTCACTCAACTAATAATTCCATAAATTGCACAAATGATGGCAGTGGCTGTGGCTGAAGCTCTGAAGGTTTATTTAATCCGATTTAGTTCAGTATATTGCACATAAGCTGGCAAAAATAAAGAATCTGAAGTTTCCATTCGCTATTAGAGATGAGGGTGGAGACGTCCCCCTGTAATTAGTGGGCATTAAGTTAATTGCGAAATGTTTGCGGCCAGTTAAATTGAATTAAACATGTTCGTCTGCTGCTGGTACTACTCCTGCTCCTGCTGATTTACCTGGGATTTTTAATTACATTTGCTTATGCAAACAGTTTTTGACGCGTTAAGCGTTTACATAATTTTATATTATGCATATATAATTAAATTGAGCCTCTACACGGCACGACGTTCACATGGCGTATACATTATTCTGCCTAGCGATTAAGTAGTTATGAAATAATTATGCAAATCTTCTACTGACCCTCGCAGGCCCAAAACAAACACAAAACAACTTTCGTTCTCGCTCAGCTGTGGCATGAGTCACGAGGATTTCAAATACCTCATCAAATTACGGACGGAGTTTAATGTCAGGACTCGTGAGTAGGCAGTCTTTTTGTTGCCTACTTTAAGGCGAGTTCTTGACAGTTTGTGAGATTTTAAGCATATTAAAGCAATAACTTAGTGTCGGAGCACTGACTTGGCTTATCCCTAGAAAAACTTTAAGACATTTTAAGAACTACTAAGAAACTGTATGGAATTCGCGACCATTTGGACATTATTTGTGGACTTGTTGAAAGCTGTTTTGAGTTTCTTGGCAGTCGGAAATGCAAATGCGCAGAGACCGTGTGAATGGGTCAACCACCCACAGAGACTGCAATTCACAGTCTCTCAACACTCAGTCGGAATTTGCATTCATAAAGCTGAAACGGGCACTTAAATCATTCGCTGCCTTCTTTGCCTCGTGCAAGTCAACATTTGTATGCTGAGTAGAGGGGCAAGAAGTGAGTAAAGTGCGGAGTAAAAGAGGCCAACTAGGCTCATGGTTTGTGTAGGTGCCGCATAGTTCGCATTTACGATGTGCGTGCAACAAAACGCTCGCAATTAAAACCATAAACAGAAATAAAACAACAACGGGAGCAACGGAAACAACGGAAACAATTAAGCCGAATGAAGCGCATAATTATTTATTCTGTGCGAATGTGAATTTTGGCTCTTATAGAGAATTACACTCAGACACATAGACTTATTAAACGCACAGTTAGACAAATCCGCTTAATGACATTAAATATGACCATTTCCGACTTCCTTGTTTTGGTCGCACGCTCATTTATCTACTGCAGGACGTCCCTTTTTTTCTGGCTATAACTTTGTCTGGGTCTGACGAAAGAATTTGCGAATTTGCGGAATTAATTAGGCGTTAATTGTAATTTTGAGCAAACAAAAGAGTTTAATTAATTTACCTAACAACGAAACGGAATGCAGAAGGCAAAATGTGTTAGCGAAAAGTTGGCAACGCACTCAACGGCAGCCAAATACAATTTCACACTTCGTCTGGCGTCTATTGTGCTGAAACTCAGACTCCCAAATATCCTACTCTGTCCATGCTATCATGGGGCGTATGAGCGATATTTCTTTCTTTTCTTTCTCCTTAGCTTTTAATGTGTGTTGCGTTGCAGACTTTTTGACTGACTGCGTTTTGTTGGCAGCCCTTCTGTGTCTGTGTCTGTGTCTGGGCCTGCGACTGAGCCTGAGCCTGTGCTGGGGCCTGGCTAATTAATTGACTTGCCACGCTCGAGCTGTAGCCAGAATCCAGTTTGGCTCTCTCACTGACTTTGGCAACAGCGTCTGCCTCTTGAACATTAACTCTATTCGTTTTCATTTCACTTTGTACTTTGGTAAGCGCCACAAAATGCAACTGGCAGATCGGCCTTTGTAAAATGCTTTCCTTTTAGCTTTTACTTGGCATATAATTTAATTTATTTCAGACACAAACATGTGTAGGTTACTTTCGGAAACACTTGAAAAAAATGCAACCTAATTACAGAAAGAAAATGCTTTGTTGTCATTAAGAAAATAATAATAATAATTAGCTAAAAGAAGCGCACACGTACTGCAATTTTAATATTAAACCAAAAGTCGTGGTAGTGAAACTTTTTAAAGTACTTCTAAAAAACTCATTTAAAAACCTCAAAAGTCGCAAACATTCCGCATAAACTAATCAATCTCCTCCTTTCTTTGAAAATAAATGAGCATTCGTCGGTTTTCATATAGTTTTTGGAACAATTTGGTGCATTTATATTATTTGAGTGCTCATTTTTTATCAACGAATAAGCTTTCAGTGTAATTGAATTGAATCAAATTCTGTGAGTCGCTTTTCATCTGCTCTGAGTGTGACAGTGGGATAAAATGCAGCATGTGGCATGCAACGAGCAGCAGCAAGAAAGATTCAATACATTTGCACGCCACGTTAAAAATGTTTGGCTCAGTGAATTGAATTGGGTTCAGATGCCAGACGAAGGATATTATTTTATTACGGGTTCTTTGGCCTGCATAAACCATTCATAATACATGTCGTCGTGGCTAAAGCCATTTTACTCGAGCCAAAAAACAAAAAAAAAATTATTATTTTTTCATTGAATTGCCGCTGGAAGGTTCTGAAAGAATTGTATTACTCATATGCCCCATTTGGCGCGAATTCTGCTGCACTTTCAGTGCTCATCTATCAACAAATTTCCCTTGTCACCGTATGCAAAGAGATCAATCAATAGCAACAAACTGGATCGGAATACTAATGAGTTTCTTAGAATTTTCTGGGTTTAGATTAAAGCACGATTCTTGGTTTGTAGACAGGGATTCACCACTTTTATTAAATAGCTTTTGGAATTTATTAGATTGCACTTACCAATTTAAATGTAACTATTTTTAAATATATTTTTTTAAAACACAATTATATAAATTCGCCACTTTTAAATATTTAAAGCTTTTTAATAGCTTAAGTAAGGCATTGTCATCGCCATTAAATATTTGTTTGCACGGGCTTAGAATTTTTTTGGTTAAACTTTAAATACTCAGAATTTTAAGGTATTCACTTGCACGTCACTTTGAACCGTTTGGATTTGATTGGATTGAATTCGGCTTAAAGCCTCTGATTTAATGGCGGAATTATCCAGTCTTACCGAGAAGCACACAACCACAACGCGACGCGTTTCGAAACGTACTGCAAATAATGAGCCGTAGTCAAAGTCCGAGATTCGTTTTACCGTAAAACTCACCACGTACGAGTGCCAGATTTAACGAACAAACACGAACTCAAACGAAGGTCCGACCATGTGGGTCTGTGGAGCAGCAGTGAAAACTGAACAACCGAAAAGTGAAAGCCCGTGACTCGGTCTGCTTATTGAGGCAGGTTAGTAAGTTCGTTTGTTAAAATTCTCTCTTAATTTATCTCCAACTGGCTCTCTTTGGCTATGTGTCCCTCTCGAAAGGACTCGCGATGTTTTCTTTTGATTACACTGGAAGGGCGATGTTTTTGGCCACTGATAACAAAAGGCTTTAAAGTAAGCTGTTGCATGCAATCCTGGCTTTTGTCTGCCATATTTAAGTAAAAGTAGTCAAACAGCTGATATCTTTGTATGCTATAAATATACTAGTAGGTACTCATTGTCGCAATTACTAACTAATTAATAAGTTTATAATTGTATATTATATTATCGATAAGCATTGAGTCTGTAAGTATCAATATAAAGAGTAAGAACACTTTGTAAATAGAATAATCAAATAGTTCCGATTGATGGAATAATCCATCGGAGCGAGATTAAAATAAACTTTAAGATTAACGCTGGTACAGACTACACTATTATATTAATATTTTATTCGTTTTACTTTTAATTTACTTCCGTTTTTTCCCATGAAACCTACCGCCCCCGCACATTATAAAAAACTATATTCACATCTGCATAGAGTAAAATTTTAATTTCTGGCCCGATGGCTGTTATTTTCGCAGATTTATTCTCTATATTTATCGAAACGTCTTGTTTCGTGCACGTCGGTGAAAAAAGATAACGGGAAGCTCCAAAAGTGTGCCCAGCTTCTCTTTTGCCTCGGATGCCATAACGCGTCCAGCTGATCTTAGAATACTAAAATATACTAACATTGTGTCGCTTAATAATACTTAAATCTAATCGATAACAACAAACTTATTCTAAACATAGATTGTCAATTCGAGCCTCTTACACATCACCATAAAATACACACATTAACATAACTTGTAAGAAAATAAATTTATTCCGACCATATTTACATGTGGTGTATGGTAGCGTATTAGAATTATTAATGTCAATTTAAAAATTCTAATAGTAATTTGATAGGTATCTTATTTATAAAACATATTTTGAACTGTTTTAGAAAATTGTATTTAAAAATCTTCTGAATAAGTCTTAGAATTCTATGTTTTGAATGTACAATGCTCTCCTTACTTCCAACGCATGCGCAGATCTTCAAAGTTTGAATTCGCTGCTGATAAGACGCTTCCAGTGTGGTGAATAGTGATGCCACTGATAAGAACTGATAAGAATGCATTGCAGGTGCAGCACAACGTTATCTCAACTTGCACATCAAGTGAAATGAATAATTGCTGATGATTTAATCAGCGTGAATGCCACAAGTCGAGTCAAGTCTGAAAGTGAGTGCTACTGAGCATGGAAATTGAGGCGGTGGGAAGCTAAAGAGGCGTGACCCTCTGTTTGGGAGCAACTACTACTAAATGAGCTTCGTTACAGTTGCAATTAATGAGCAACGTTTTACAATTAGTGAACTACCTCAATTATGTAGTTTACCCACAGAAGCGACTTCTCATATTTGCCCCCATTTTGCAGTTGTTGTTTTTGTTGCTGTTTTTGTTGTTGTTGCTGTTGCTGGGGCTACTTTTAATAGCAAATTTGTGGCCACTGTGACCGTTTGTTCGTTTTTTGGTGCAAGCTAGACAAGGCCAAGCTAAGGACAGGGGCAGCCCTTTAATTATGATAATTACATTGTTGTCGAGCTCGTTTGCCGACAGCTGTTGCAGCTCCTTCCCCTCTCATCATCCAACTCTTGCTATCTGGCAACTTGTGGCAGCTGCTGCGACTTTTTATCGCTGGGGCAGAATCTTGGTATTCTTTGCTCTCGCTTCGCTGCTTTCCGTGCTCAGGTGGAGCACATTCTTGACGCCAGCCATTGTTTTAAATATATTATTTAAGTATTTTATGCAAGCTATACTAAATTAATAAATCCCACTTGGGCGGTATTTACAACGTCTGACGAGCTTTTGAGTTCTATGGCTTCAAACTTTGTTTAACCAACTAAGTCAAATGCAAACAATACAAATTATTTCTTCTTCGGATAAGAAAGGTGTTTTTTTTTTTAATTTTATTTTATTTTCAAATGTTTTTTCCAGTGTACTGTTGCTAATTAGCAACTTTTACTGAAGTGAAGATTTTTTAAATTTTTCTTGACATTGCTATGTGTCTGGAATTAAATAATATATTTGTTTAAATTAGAGTTATACCTATAAGTTATAAGTGATACGGGTGAGAGGTGATGGGTTGTTCAGTGTCGACATTTAGTTTTGAAATCATCACAGCATGTTAAGTTCTTTTTGTGACAGGTCGGCAGCTTAGTACTCTGAGCTATTGACCAGGCCAAATGAAAGGTGTGGCAGTAAAAGTTTAAAGTTAATAAAATAAATAAACAAAATAAGAGATAAATATGCATAGTAATACATTGAGTATTTATCTTTTTCTTAACTTCGAGTAATTTTAAAAATATCAACTACTATTTTAAAATAACTTACTTCAATTTTTGGCCAATTTACGTATGTGGACTGCTATACTTTAAATGGATTCAATTTCTACTTTGAAAATCTGGAAAATTTCAATATTTTACTAATATTTCTTTAAACTAATATTTCTCTAACTTGTACAGCTGATGTCCATTTAAACATGGTCTATTTAAGAAGCCTTAATAACTCCCAACTCAACTTATTTTACAGCGAGTACTTTGGTTGTTTAATTTGCACCATCGTGTTATTAAAGGCTTCCTAACGGTTTGTGATACACGGAAAACACCGAAAAATAAACACGTTAGTACAGTGCAGACTCCGCTACTTAAATAACACACAAAAAAACGTATTGGAATTTTTACGCACACTCAAAATATATAAAAATAATTTTTAACTCTACCTTCAATGAATGCAACCGAACACTCGCTTTATAAATTTGCATATTGAATGTTAATTACTTCAAACTTTAAAAAATTCCTGTAAAGTCTTAAACATTTAAAATATTTCGAGTTTCAACCATGTGAATTCTTAAACTCATTTTAAAAAGGTGATACACAAAGCCTGACACTCTTCTTATTAATCACTAACTAAAACATGTTCACGCTCTTGTCTTCAATGAAAAAATGAATCCATTTTCCAATTTAAGGCTTAGTTTACGTCGAAAGCGTCGTGACCCGCAACAAATTAAAAGCCGACCATTAATTTATAATATTGTTAATTGACGCGTGTAGCGTGTGTCCCAAAATTGCAATTATATAATCATGTGAAATGTATAAGGAGCAATT
This sequence comes from Drosophila acutilabella, assembly GCA_035046005.1. Lineage (NCBI taxonomy): Eukaryota > Metazoa > Arthropoda > Insecta > Diptera > Drosophilidae > Drosophila > Drosophila acutilabella. The sequence continues at coordinate 2,545,954 of JAWNOK010000024.1, read as the reverse complement.
ATGACAGCACTATAAAAAGCAGCACCCAAAAGGACAGCCCAATCAGAGCCTTAAAAGCGTCGACAACGCCATGGATATCAACAGCTTGAGTTATTTCAGAAGCCACTGGACTATTTGGAAAATACTTGGCATTGCCTTTAAAACAGTCCAGTGGAAAAAGGTTTACTTAATCTACAGTCTGTTGATTCTGCTCTTGGTAACAGTCGGATACCCTTTACACTTGGGCTTGGCGGTTTTCCAGAGCGAAAATCTCCCAGATAATCTGAAGAATCTGACGATCTTTGTCACCTGCACAGCCTGCTCCCTGAAAATTTTAATCTACACCACCAACTTTTATAAGGTCGCAGAAATGGAGAAAATACTTAAGAAATTGGACTCTCGTGTAAGTGGAGATGATGAAATATTCATTTACAGCCAACTGAAAGCACAACTGCGAAATATTCTGTACATTTTTATTGGCATTTATCTGCCAATCGGAGTTTTTGCTGAGATGTCCTTTATTTTTCAAGACGGCAGAGGACTTATGTATCCTGCGTGGTTTCCACTGGACTGGAAAAACTCCACTCGAAACTATTGTATTGCAAATGTGTATCAAATTGTGGGCGTCAGCTATCAACTTATGCAGAACTATGTCAGTGATTGCTATCCGGCTGTGATGTTGTGTATTATCTCAGCTCACACAAAGATGCTCTACAAACGCTTTGAGAAAATAGGATTAGAGGACACCGATGATGCTGAAGCTCAAAAACAACTAGAAGACTGCATTACGGACCACAAAAGATTACTAAAGTAATTAATTTCGAATACTATATTCGTGTTATTTGGTATATACTTTTTATAAACATATCCTATCACTACAGGTTGTTCAGAACAATGGAATCCTTCATGTCCTTGCCAATGCTCATACAGTTTGCCGTAACTGCCATTGGAATTTGCGTTAGTTTTGCAACACTACTTTTCTTTGTCACTAACCCAATGGGACGCACCTACTATTTCTTCTACGGATTGGCCATGCCTCTTCAAATATTTCCCACCTGCTACTACGGCACGGACACTGAGCTCTGGTTCGGAAAACTTCACTACGCTGCCTTCAGCTGCAACTGGACAACAAAGAGTCGAAGTTTCAAGAAGAAGTTGATGCTGTTTGTACAATGTTCTCTGAAACACAGTACAGCTCTGGCAGGTGGAATGGTGCGCATTCATGTTGCCACCTTTTTCTCTACGCTCAAGTTTGCTTATTCCCTATTTACTATTCTGCTACAAATGAGGAAGTAAATTTTAAAATAAATTGATTGATCTATTCTGCTGAATACATTACCAATCACTGATTCACTGTAAGCTAAAAAAGGAAAAGTTGTATAGATTTAGGCGAAAGCTTTGAACACAAAGCATAATAAATAGATCACTTTAAATACACACTCTTTGTCTTTCTTATTCTGCAGTTTAAAGTGAACCTTCTCATGGATTTGTTCTGCGAAATGGTTATGTTTGATATTTTTTTGTGGGACAATGGATAGACAAAGTAGCTGGCGGACTTGAATTTTTTGTTACCAAAATGTTTTAGAACTTTTCGAAACGGTGGTTTACGTCAACCTTTGTGTTTCTACCACTTCACTTGTGTAGCCTCTGTTAGTGAAGTCTATTTAATGTTTGCAGAATGCAAATTTATCATATTTTCTATGCCTTATACCTAAAGTCAAGAAGTACAGACAAAACACTTTATATACCACTTTATATACATCATTAAAAAATATTGGAGTTTAACTTTTTTATCACTTTAAGATTCTGATAACAAATAAATAAACTATTTTTTATGCAGAATGTCGGTACAAGGAAACAAGGAAAAAACATATTCCCTATCATAAATCGAGACCTACCCATGATGTTCGGTGAAAATTAAACAAAAATTTCGGATATAATTATTCGCTCGGAAAATCCGTTTGTACACATATTCTACACACATGTATCTTTCATGTTAGGAAAGAACCAAATTCAATTTGGCCGACCCAATAGGAGCCTTCTTATTATTTATTTCTTGACTCCCTTTAAACTTAATTACATCGTGGGATTTGTTTATGTAATTCGAAACAAATGTCACCAACTGTAATTTGCCAATAGTAATTATAACAGGTATTAAAAAGGGGTGCGAAAAAATACATTATCAATAACTAAGAAGCCCTAACAACCTAAGTGATTAACTATCTTAGTGATTGTTAGGGCTTCTTAGTTATTGACAGTGTATTTTTTCGCACCCTGCTTATTCCTGTCATAATTAATGTTGGTATAAAAGCAAGACCGATTATAAAACATTTTTCGCAAAATAAAATCAACGTTTTACGTTCAATCGAAGTCGCTAAGTCGCCAAGTAAACAATGGACATCAACAGCTCAGATTTCTTTAGAAGCCACTGGATAATCTGGAAGATTCTAGGAGTTGTCTACAAACATGTGCAGTGGAAAAAGTCGTACTTGGTGTACAGTTTGTTGATCATTGTCCTGGTAACATTTGGTTATCCAATTCATCTCGGATTGTCACTTTTTCGCAGCGATAATCTCCCAGATGATCTTAACAATCTAACGGTTTTTATGACCACCTGTGCCTGTGGATTCAAAATTTTAATTTACACCTACAATTTTGATAAAGTTCAAGAAATGGAAAAAGTGCTTAAGAAATTGGACTCTCGAATCAGTGGCAAAAAGGAAAAATTAATTTACAACCAATTGAAAGCACAGTTGAGGAATATTCTGTACATCTTTATAGGCATTTATCTACCGATCGGAGTTTTTGCGGAAATGTCTTTATTCTTCGAAGATGGCCGACGTCTGATGTATCCTGCCCAGTTTCCCTTTGACTGGCAAAGCTCCAAGTTAAATTACTGGATGGCAAATGTTTATCAATTTGTGGGCATGGTCTATCTTCTGATGCAGAACTATGTGAGTGATTCCTATCCCGCGGTGATGTTGTGTATTATCTCAGCTCACACAAAGATGCTCTACAAACGCTTTGAGAAAGTTGGATCAGAGGACACTGAGGACACTGTGGCCCAAAGAGAACTTGAAGACTGTATCACAGATCACAAACGTTTACTTAAGTAATTTCCTTGATTATTACATTCCATTTTTACTTTAAACTGACTTTAACTCTCACAGGTTGTTTGACACAATGGAATCCTTCATGTCCTTTCCGATGCTGATTCAATTCGCAGTTTCTGCTATTGGAATTTGTGTTAGTATGGCGACTTTAATATTCTTTGTGTCTTCGCCTATGGAACAAACTCATTTTCTATTCTACGGATTCGCCATGCTCATTCAAATATTTCCCACCTGTTACTATGGCACGGACACTGAGCTCTGGTTTGGAAAACTTCACTACGCTGCCTTCAGCTGCAACTGGACAACAAAGAGTCGAAGTTTCAAGAAGAAGTTGATGCTGTTTGTGGAGTGTTCTCTAAAAAACATTACAGCCATGGCAGGTGGCATGGTACGCATTAATGTGGCTACCTTTTTTGCTACTCTGAAGTTTGCTTATTCCCTTTTTACGGTGCTACTGCGAATGAGAAACTCTATTTAAAAATGACCTATAGGACCTTGATATATATTATTAATAATATAATAGTCTTAACGTATATCTATTTAATATCAATAATTGCTAAAATCTTCTATCACATCTTTTAGTTAAAATTTCACATTCAGTAGTCCACTTACCAACAGAACTTATGGACTTGCTTTTAAAGTTTTCAGAGCTTTACAATTGAAATATATATTTATAACAGAATTTTAATTTTGACTGAATGCCATGCGCATTTAGATATAAATTAAATTAAAGAATTCAATTAAAATTTTCAGACACGATAAGATGGATTTATTTTAAATATTTAAAACATTTTCAATTTTTACTTAAAGCTTTAACATTATCCTCAATTCATTGACCCTTTAAATGTTATGTCTTAAGGTGTCTCAAACTTTTTAATTTAGTTATTTAATACGATCACGCAACCTGTCATTATAATTATTTAATTGAGAGGTTATACTACTTACACCAATGAAAAGCAAGGTAGCCAGCAGAGAAAGCTTTTAAACGAAGGGTTATTGGCATATTAAAAATCTACTTCTAAAGAAAGCTGTATACTTCAATATTTAGTTTCGTAGAATTATATTACAATACATTTTCAGTGTATTAATTGAAAGAAAACACAAGTCAGCAAGTAACTTGCACTCTATAATTATAACTCGTCATGAATGCTGTTTTAGACTACAGTTTAAATAACTTATTACCCTACTTAATTACTGTAATTACCAACCTTATAATAGACACAATTGCTGACCAATAAAAACACAGAGCTGACTCGAAGGACAGTTTAATCTAAAATCGGAAAGCCAAGAAAAACGTCCATGGAAATCGACAGCTTGAGTTTCTTTACAAAGCACTGGGCAGTCTGGAAGTTAATAGGATTTGCTCCAAGCAATTTCATTTGGAAACCGCTAATAATCGTTTATTTTGTGATATTACAAATAGTATTTAATTTTGCATATTCATTTCATCTGGGAATGTCAGTTCTTCGCAATGAAAACTTCACGGATGACATAAAAAACCTGACAACATTCGCTGTCTGCTGTGCTGCCTCTTTTAAATCCATTTTATATACTTTAAACTTTTACAAAATACATCAAATTAAAGGATTACTAAAGTTTTTGGATTCACGTATTAGTGGAAAGGAGGAGATCAATATTTACATTCAATTGAAGGCACAATTGAAAAAACTTCTGAGTGGATTTATCGCTGTTTATTTGATAGTGGGAATTTGTGCCGAGTTATCGTTCCTATTTCAGGATCAGCGTGGTCTAATGTACCCAGCCTGGATACCCTTTGATTGGCAGAACTCCACGCGGAATTATAACCTGGCTCACACTTATCAGATTGTAGGAATTGCCTTTCAACTGACACAGAATTGGTCATTCGACTGTTATCCAGCTATGATCCTATGCTTGATCTCAGGTCACATTCAAATGCTCTACAAACGGTTTGAGCAAATTGGCTTCAATGATCCTGATGATACTGAGGCTCATGAACAACTGGAAGCCTGCATTAATGACCACAAAAAGCTACTGGAGTAAGTAGTTAATCGGTCGATATTTATCGACTAATCAATCTAACTAATCTTACAGACTGTTCAAGACAATGGAATCGCTGTTTTCATTGCCTTTGCTCATTCAGTTCGCAGTGACTGCAATGAATGTCTGCATCAGTCTCGCAGCCTTTCTCATCTTTGTGACTGATCCAATGGGACGCACCTATTTCCTGTTCTATTCTATAGGTGTTCCCCTGCAAATCTTTCCCACCTGCTACTACGGCACAGACACTGAGCTCTGGTTTGGAAAACTTCACTACGCTGCCTTCAGTTGCAATTGGATTCCACAGAATCGCAGCTTCAAGAAGAAACTGTTGCTGTTTGTGGAATGCTCGCTGAGAAAGAACACACCCATTGCAGGTGGCATGGTGCGCATTCATGTGGACACTGTTTTCTCTACACTGAAATTTGCCTACTCGCTATTTACTATCCTACTGCAAATGAGAAAGTAGTTAATAAATCAAATAATTCAAATAACTAAAGTAACTCTTCATTACTCGACAGAAATCCCATTTCAATCAACTATGAAAATGTTGCGAATTTCGTTTCTTAAGCTTCGCATAATGGCACAGCGGAAGCGAGTTAAGCACATACAAAATGGCTACCCATTGACTTCCGGTGTGTGGCAACTTGCCCGTGAGATGGTTCATACAAAAGCTGCTTTGTGATACGTATACGCCACGTGTGCCGTAGAGTGAGCTAATTGAGTCGGATATGCAAATTTTCAATTGGCATCTAATGTAAAAAATTCTTCTTGTATTTGTTGCTATGCCAATCTTTTTCTCTGTGCTATTTTTTTATTTTTCGCTCAACGGTCGTTTATTTATTTGCACAACGATAAAACATTAAAAGGCATTCGTAGCCTTAGCTGGCCTTAATGCGCTTAAGTCGGCACTAAGTCATGTTGAATCTGCAAAGCCAACACAGTAAAAAGCTGGGCCCAAAAAGGCGCGTGTCTAAAGTAAAATAGCCGACCCAGCAGCTGCCAAAAAGGCAAAAGAGCCACCAATCTAACAATTTATAGCCAATGGTCAACACAAGACGGAGCAAAGAACAACTTAAAGGGGGCGTGGCACTTTGATGGCAACCGCTTCAAAATCGATTTGATGATGTTGAACAGCAGCGGGCACTAAGTTGATTTGAATTTATAACAACATACATTCAGTTTTGCTCACATTGAGCCACAGAAACATAGACAGAAATATATTTTTTGTGTGAAAATATGCAAAGCACGTAGCAGAGATTCACCTTCTTGGCCAGAGAAGCTGCTCTTAAATTGCTCAAAAAATATGAGAATTCTTTTAATTTTTAATCAAGGCAAACCACATACAAGAAACTGTTGCTCCGAGGAACGCACAAATTAGCAATGAAACTACTTTTGTGCTTCAGACAGGATTGCCTGGACTCACAGGACTCGCAGCACTGGAAGGACATACAGTGAAAATGAACATTAAGCAGACTCAGCTGTTTCCAGGCAATCGCAAATTGTATTTTGCCACTTGTATCTTTTATTTGAGCTTTGCAACACTCCTGTCGCCACTCAGTCGAGACAAGCTTCATTATGAACCATCTAATGATCATTAGACATCTTTATCTGTCGCTCTGCAAAACTGTATAAGTCATGCGACTATTTCTCGCAAAAAGTCCAGCAAATCACTTTATTAAGTTTGCAAAACTTACTCAGCTCAAGTGCCCCATTCCAGTAGCTACATGCAACAGCTACCCCCAAACCTGCCACTCCTTCACTTCCCCTCCTGTGTCGCCTGTGGGTAATTTCTCAAACTATTTGAAGTTGGTTTGCTCGTCTGCAATTTGCTGTTAAGAAAAATGTTAATACACTTGCTGCAAGTGGCGGTTGTTGCTTCTGCTGCCTTTGTTGCTGTGGCAGCCACAAGTGGCCACTCACCTGATGAAGCTTAACTTGGCCAAAGACTTTGACAGCCAAGACAAACACATGAGTTGCCATAAATTAGTAGCAAATGCGCCTCGAGTCAAATTTAAAGATTGTTTTGGTTTGATTTGGTTTCTTGCAATGAAATTTGTAACCAACGATGTCAAACGAGCGCTTCCGGTGCCAGTAAATAGTTTTGAACTTTTTGGCATCAAATTAATAGTTTCCTTGTGTCAGAAATAGAAGCATAAGAAGAAGAAGCTTAAGACGACCTAAAAACTTTTTGACGCACATTTTGAAATTTTGAAGCAAATCGAAAAATACGCAACTATGCATTTATCCGGAAAACTTTTGTCAACGGCTTAAGTTTGTAATGCCAACAACCTAAAATTTCTGCCTTCCCTCTACCCACACAACACCATAATGATAATGATGATGATGATGATGGGTATGCCTAGGGGGGCTGGCTATGGGCGTTGGGCAATGTACTCAAGTAAATTACAAGATTTAATAGTCGCAAAATATATATATACATACATATATATTTGTATGTATTTAACCACAGTTACGCAGGAGTTTTGAGGGAGCAAACTAGGCCGACAGCAAAATAGCCCATATAAAGCGAGAAATTTTACAGCCGGCATAAGAAAGTCACTTAACGTGGCCGTTGGCGATGGCAATGGCACATTATGTGGCTAGAACTGAATGTGGGCGAGTGAAAGTTAATTTGCGAGACCGGGAACTTTAAGCCATAGACAAATACAGGCTAAATATGAACACATATATATGTCTGTGTATATAGACTACATGTGGAAGGAACGGCAGTGAAAACATTTTCCTAAACTATGCCATTAACATGTAAAACTTTCGTGGTACTTGTAACCGACTGCCTGCCTGGTTAACTCGGCTTGTCTATGCTAAGTCGCAGTCGGCGTCTCTGCCGACGTCAGTTTACATCTTAGAGACAGGCAAATGGATGGTCTTCGTGCACGTAAATACTTGCTAGAAACTTGAGCGAATTAACAACAAAAGTTCGTCCTGCTGCTGCTCCCAACGATGCTGTGACGAAAAACTTGATCTAAAATAACACAAAACTGCTGTTGGCAAGTGACAATAACAGCAGAGCATGAATGCCAAGAAAGGCTTGTCAGCCAATGCCAGTGTCAAACCGAATGACTTGTGTTCATTTTTAGATTAGTCTTAGTTAAGCAGAGGCTGGGTAAGAAAAAATAAATAAATAAATAATTCCAGTTTCAAGTAATATTTTCATTTGCTAACAAGATACTTTTGGCTTCATGTATTCTTCTAGCTGTAAAACTATTAAGATTTCCTTATTCAGTGCTAAGAAGTTTTCTTTTCTTAACATTCATAGTCTCTTTTTTGTGTAGATCAAAACAATTGTACAGAACAGCCCTGAGGTCGGTCTGATATCACTTTTGGAGTTATAGCAGAAGAGTTTTTCCAGTTTCGATATATGCTAACTTATCTATCAGAGTCTGTTTTTTAATGTTTGGGAAGTCACAGAGTTTTTTTTTTTTAAACTTTTGTATTTTTTATTCAATTCAATTTATTCTGTACCTCTTGATTTGGTTTCCGTTTCTGTACCCGATACATTGCTACTCAGATTACGTTTGACTTCTTTGGGTGTCTACAAATATATAAAGCTTTCAAAATACTTTATTTCAACAAGCTTTTAATACAAAAAATATTAATAAAATAATAAATTTCTATAAAGAGAGCGTAGAGAAGTCATTTTCTTCTATAGACTTGTATTTGCAACACACAACTATGCTCAATAAAGTTTAGTTTCGACGGCTCAGGTAGATACATATACAAAGCTAAGCAAAAATGTATATTTTTCACCGCGACTCGCAGGCAAAAATTAACACAAGTCACTCTTATTAAGCTATGGATGCTGGAGCAGCTCCATACCGTCGTAATCACCAGGTCAAACAGTTATCTACTATTAAATGTCAAACAAATTGTGGTGTGTTGACTAAACTCAACATATTTCCTATTTAAAGTGTTTTTTTCTTGCGACTAGTAGCCTAGAATTATTGCTGAAAACTTTTGGGGAATCCTATGATTATACAGTTGAAGTTTCTAGGCGTTGACGATAAAAAAAGTAGCCGAAAAATACCGTCCGCATAATGGACGCTAAAGAGCCATCTAAATATAGTCAAACGACCAGTTACGAGTATAACTCATTATGGCTAATGAGTGTTATTTGTGCTTTCCGCATAACAAACTCAATTTTGCATGAGACTCAACTCAACTTGACTCGACTCTACACGACTCGACACGACTCGAATTCATTTCAGTTTCAGCGCCAAAAGGTCAAAATTAGTTTGACTTGACGGCGAACAGACAACTTCTCAGTATTCTTAGAGTTTCTCTCACCAGACACACATACAGTCACAGGGAGATACACACACTTGTGGCAAATGAATGTCAACTTTGGGCTTTGCCAGAGGATTACGATTACGACAACTTCAACGGTGGGCGGGCCTGTGGGAAAGCAAACATAATTACGCCCACACTTAAGGGCTTTTAGCTGAGCTTGTTTTTGTGAAAAACTTTGCAAACAGATTTACACAATGTTCCGTTAAACGATTGCAATAAATTTGGTCTGCTTAAATGTGGTGATTACGAGCTCAGAGCTGCAATTCTGCTGCCGCGATCACATGTTAAATTTTGACAATAAAAAATAATAACAATAAAAAGAGAGAGAGAAGGAAAGACGGGGAAAGAGAAAGAACACAAGTCAGACAATAAACGTGGCCCAAAGCATATGCAAATGTCAATAACAAATACGCGCATTACATTAAAATATACAAACGGTACAATTGTTTTCCCTCCATGCATATGATACAATATTACGTATACGCGGAGTTTGCCGCTGTCGCTGCCACATGGGGCAATTATTACACGTATCACGGGGTCCTGTAAGACTCAGGCCATTTGAGACTGTCTGTCTGACTGGCTGTGAGACTGACTGAGTGAATGCGTGAATTGCTTTCTGGTTGAATGGTTGTATGTGCCAACAAGTGTGGGTGTAGGGGGCCAAACGTGTGTGGGCGTGTCCTGTACACTGAAATTGGCGGATTTGCGTAAAGCAAACGTTACAATTGAAATTTCAAATACGTTGCCAGCCGATGACAGCCGTTTATGCCGATGACGAAGATTCACCACGCTAGAGCCTAGCTGTGGCTTACACGGATTCTACCTACTGACAGCTGGCTCGTAACCCACAACGCATGTCGACTCATGGGTCACACACACACACACACACACACACACACCCACTGCGACCAATACATGGTTACACCCATGAAATTGATAACGTGTGATTTAATGTGTTTTTAACGCGTTTTAATGTGATTTTCAGTTAAATGAGGCGTGGTCTTTCAAACCTTCTCGTGCCTAGCAGGCATAGAACCGCCCATTGATTTGTTAGACCATCAGCAATATTGATGTGTCGAGCTGTTGTTGTTCATCCGGTGGCAAAGCGTCGCGACGTTTGCATACTCCAAGCCACAAAATTTATTTACCCAACGATGCCTAAAAGTATGCAACGCTTTGCTGTTGCTACACTAAAGTGTACTGTAAGAATATGCAAAATAGTAGCATAAATGATAGATATATATTCACATATGAGTGAACTAAGTTGCGTCGCAAATTACACACAATAAACTCTGATTACGATTTCATTTTCATGTTCATTTTCAATTCTCTTTTCTATTTTCTGTTTTTACACACCATCGGCTTAAAGTGTGACAATTGTTGTAGTTTCGCCATGGTCCTTTCTCTGTCTGAATTAAAACCAATCAAAGAATGGTTTATACATACATATCATCATTTCCCTTATGCATATATTTAGATCAATTTGCATTTCAATATTTTTGCAGCAGGCTCTTGTGGGTGTTTTGTACAATTGAATGCACCACATAAGGTAGAATTCTCCTCTGAACCATGAGCTATTTATTGTTGGTTTTATTGTGCATTTATTCGTATCGTCGCCACGGGCTACCAACGAAATGGCAGCAAATTTTTATACATTTTTTTTTAACCGTGAAGCACTCTCAAAATCATAATAAAAATTTCCCTCACACAATGGAATTATTTTAATAACTCAATTTATTATTTAAAAAATATATATGAACGTATTGTTGGCGATTTGAAATTCAATTGAAATTTGTCATAGATAAAAGTGGCTTTCAATTTTATAAAATCCAATTAAGGTCCTAAAAACCATTCAGTAAATCACAACCCTAAAACGTGTAACCTTGACTCTGATTACGCTTTATATTTGCCGTAACTACTGCTTGAAAATTGCAGCCTGAAGAGACAAAAGTACTTGCCAAAAATGATACTAAATTACTTGAATTTTGTGTGGACGGGTAATTTAAAAGCAATTTTCTGATCATCAAATGTCACCCGCAGATGAGCTCATAAACCAAAGCAAACAACCGCACACACACAAACACAGCTACGCTTCTTGTGCTGTTTAATGGCGCTAAATAATAAATATTTTCTTACTTCTTAACTATACTAATAAGTAAGAGTTGCCTAATTGATATTAATAAAATTACATAAATCTGAAAAGACACACGACTAAAACCGGATAGAAAATAACCGCTAATGCTGCTAATTGAAACTGAAAATAGTTCAAAATAAAATATTATTTAATGATTTAAAGCTGACTTTATGTTTAGGCTACAAATTTTACTAGAAATGTCCAGCTGCTCTGCATATCCAAATTTGCATTTGATAACTGATTAAATTGTTGGAAATGCATTATCAATGACATTGCCAATTTCGACAGTGAAACAAACCACAAATACACGTAGTCAAAGTCAAAATAAATGATTAAATTGTTGGTTGTTGCTCGTTGTTTGTTGATTGTTGATTGTGTTAAGGTCATTGGCTAAAATTATAAAAAATTGCGTGACGCAAAGAAACAAAACTAAAAAAATTAATATTATATTTGTGGCGTGGAGAGAAGCGTGCAGATGAGAGACTTAAAATGAGATGACTGTGATCTTATCACCGAAGCGTTTTCTTTATCTTCGTTTTCTTCTAGACGACGACACTTGACAACATTTCCGCTTGGCCAAATTAAACTACTTTGAGTTTGTTTGTGTGTGTGTGTGTGTTGTGGTCACATCAACGAGATTGAATGCTTATCACAAGCAGAAGACAAAGGCCATGATGAGCACGCAGCTGTTGAAGAAGAAATTTGAACTGAGAGGCACTCAGTTGTAATTCCAAGTTGATTGTGGTTAACACACAAGTGACCATAATTCAGTTGGCAAAATGGTTACACGTGTGCACGTTTGCAGAGACCCTTGGAAGCACCTCGACATGTGGCACACACACACACACACACACACTATTCAGTGTGTTTGGAATTTAATGCCTGGAAATCATTCGTTTATTCATTCATTTCCGGGTCCTTTGCCCAAATAATATCACGTACGGCTTCAAACAATTATTGTCCTTGGCCAGTAACACAGAAAAAGTGGAAGAAAGAGTGTGAAAGGAGAAGAGAGAAAGAAATTTATTATGCAGGACGCTGTGAATTAAATTCAAATTTGATTTAAGGCGACAACCAAAACGTTTTTCCATTAAATAAAGCAGACTTTAATCAGTTTTTTGTCAGCATCTTGATAGTTTCGCTCTAAAACCCATTTAGGTTTAGCCATTTTAATGGTCACGCAATTAAAATCAAACGCCGCGCAAATGATCCAATAAATTTCTAAGCCTCTGACAATAAATAACAACAAATTTTGATTCAAATTCGCCAGTTCAGCAGAGTTTCTAGACCACAAAGCACGAAGCTAAATATATGCAACAGTTTTGAGTTAACTAGTCAACAGCTGATATCGCATATATACGAGTATAGTAGTGTGGCAAACAAGTCAAGCGTGAATCAACTGCAAACAGGTAAACAATAAATATTTACTATTTACAGCGTCACACGCGGCGTATGTGTGATGCAGCCCCCAATGAATCACCCGATCATTCAATAGTCTCCAATTTTTTGTTTGGAATACCAGCTCCTTTTTTTCTGATGCTGCTGTAAAGCCAAATACAAATCACTTTTATCGTCGCGGTGTGAAAATTCGCGCTTCTCTGCGCAGTGAAAGTTGCTAATTGTTTACATAAGACTCGGCTGCAGTTTGCATCCAAATGCTGCAGCCACAAAAATTCCAAATAAAATTCAAACGCGGAAAAGAAAGTCTAAAATGACGAGTCGATGGCCTCACAAGACACCAAGCACTATAAATCGATCATACAATGCTGGTAGCAACATTACTGGAGTGCAGAGGGTAGTAACAAAAGTTATTTGATTTTTATAATAAATATTAAAGTACAAAAGTGAGCAAAGAAATTTACTTATAACAATTTTAATGTCCTAAAACTTTTAAAACTACCCTCGCACTACAAGTGGTGTTCTAGAATCAGTTGGATTATAATTGGATATTTTAAAGCCTCTCTTCAACTCTTAAACTTCAAGCCAACTAATTTACCAAACTTTAAGTACTTTTAAAACCACCCTCGCCTGTTCGTATAACTGACCAACGACAGCTAATCAGCATGTCAGCCAAGCATTCATGCGTGACTATTTCTGTTGCCTGTTTCGCACTGCGAGACACTTAGTGTCGAATACACAGCGCGAAATGATTGCGACAACGCAACAGCAGCGCACGCGTACAGCGCGCAAGTATTCGGTAAGTAAGTAAGTGAATATCTCATGGATACTTTAAGCCAAACAGCTGAGATACTTGTGCGCAGTCGTCCCATTTGCCCGCCGCTCCCCTCGCCCAGTCTAAACACGTTAGGCGGCAAACGAAACCCAAACTCAAACCCAAAGCTAAAACCCACAACGAGTCCGAATTCGAATCCGAAACTCAGTTCGAAATCGTAAACGAAAACCCGCCATGCAAAGTCGCGTCGTCTCGAGAGAAGCAAACGCTTCGCTTCGTTTTGCCGGCTTCAGGTAACTCAGGTCTGGGCCAGACTTATTTGAGTATCGGTAAGAGACTCTTGAGTATTCAGTTGCGAATTTCATACAAAACGAAACGGTCGCTTGTGAGACTTTTTTACTGTACAGTGTACACAGTAAATGTGATAGAATAAAAAACGCTTTGATATTGATCTGATCTCTTGGATTGGAGCAGTCAGAAGTTTCGCATTAAAGCGGAAATCAGTCAAGTCAATCGAGTATAGTTTATAAAGTGAAAACCAAATAAAAAAGAAAGAAAAACGAGTGAAAGAGCGACTAGCTTACGTGTTTGAATCGAGAAATAGTAAAATTAAAAGAAAATTAAATAAGAGCAAACATGATCGAGAGACGCAGTCAACTGGATAAGGTAGGCAAACATGGCAACAACAGTTACAACAGATATTACAAACAAACTTCAACAGTGGCAACAAAAAATCGATAAAAAGTCTATAAAAATGCGCAATTTTGAAGTGGAAACCTATTCAAAATTGTTTAATAAACATATTTAGTCAAGTGCTAACAAAACCCTCAGACACAAACAATTGACTACTATAAATTTATGGAGTTGTTGCCTTTTTGTGCAACAAAATGATTTTAATCAATTAGCTTTTTATTAAATTAATTAGCTGTTCAAGTGCTTTGTTTTACTCTTTTCCGCATACAAATTGATTGTCTCTTTTAAACAGTTTGTTATAAATTAAATTTACTTTAGATACATACTTCCAGATACACATTGAGTTTGCGTTTCGCTTGAATTCTAAAGTCAGAGAACTTCAGTTTGTGTTCTCAATAAATTACTTAACTGATAAGCCGGTTTCCTGAAATGTATACATAGTGAGATCATTAGACAAGCAACAGAGTGGAAGAAGAAGAATTATGTTTCATTGTGTATTTGACTAATTTGTGTACCGTAATCCTCAGTTAAGAATCATACTGCCATCTCCCTCACTCTATCTCCCTCTGTGAATCATTTAAGTATTGTTAAAAAACCGAATTGTTGTTATTATAACTAAAGCTTACTTGGATATGTTTGTGGAATGCTTTGTATTTTTAATTATTAATATGAACAAAAATTAAATGATTTAAAGATTGAGTCATTTAGTTTTTGTTAAAAGGAAAATAAGCTTATATTTCAGCATCATTTTGATAACTTTTGCTTAGTTGGAAATGTTTTAAGAATGTGTTGAGTTTTTAAATTAATGACGTGCGTATTTAGTTACGTAAGAAAACAGGCGAAAATCAGTATCAGTATCAGCAACAGTATAATCAATAGCCAACTTGCTATGAATTATTTATGAATATTCGATTCATTTGTAATTAATTTCAGTTGACTGTCAAATATACGAAAAGTAGCTGGAGACGCTAGAAACACACGTCAGATTTTTTAACTTTTTAAGATTCAGTGCAGGAATTGATGAGAAATCGTTTGTGGTCACTGATCGAAATAAATAAAGAATCTTATTGTTATATGTCTGTGTGTACTCAGATCCTTTCATTTGGTAGTGAGCCACAGACGTCAGACAGTTGGACAGTGTTGTCTTCTTAGCTCAATTAAAGCTAGAATTAGCTGCTAAATATACTGTATATTAGAAGCAACAAATAGGGCTGAACAGATAAATTTAGACAAAGTGCTTTTGCTTTCTGAGATCCTTTCATTTGGTAGTGAGCAACAGACGTCAGACAGTTGGACAGTGTTGTCTTCTTAGCTCAATTAAAGCTAGAATTAGAAGCTACATTCAGTATTTAGAAGCAACATATTATAATGGGGCTCAACAGATAAATTTAGACAAAGTGCTTTTGCTTTCGTAGTGCAATAAGTTCATGAATCATTGTCTTTAATTGTCGGGTTTGTAATTGCACTTAGTTATTATCTGCTTATTTATTATCTTCCATCTGAAAGCGTTAAAATTGTAGCAGTCGTAATTTTTAAGCATTTTTGGAAAGCTATTTAAATTTTGGCAACACTTTAAGTGTCGTCAGTGCAATGACAGTTGACGTGGGCTGAGTTCTCGCTAGTGACGACAATTTCTGACTGGCAGCTGTGCTCTGCGTCACGTAAGCTGAGACAGTGATGCGAAAGCAAGCCCATTTAGCTACAATTATGGCATGAATTAGCATAAGAACCTGCTGCATGTTTTTTGCTTTCTTTCATTCTCTCTGTCCCTCTAGTTATGTTCGTACAAATTATAAGTACGTGCAGTTGGAACACTTTAAACGAGCAACACTGTACTGTGCACAATTAGGCTAATAGGAAGCAATTCCAGTTGCGCTGTTTCAGCGCATCCATTTGGTAGAAAAAACAACTTGATTATTACTCAAAGTAAGCTTGAAAATCTCTCGCGCTTCGTCTCTAATTCCATCCCTTTCTCCCTCTCTGTCCCCACTGTGTACTCTGTTTCCATGCAGACTATTCTACATTACTCCAACTGTCGTTCAGCATAATCCGAATCCAGATTAAGTTCATAAATACAGCGCAAAGTAATTAAACAAGTTACCAGCAAAAAAAAATAAGAGGAAAAAAAACTGATTGACTTGAGAGTTCCAACATAAACTGGCCAAGCGACGACTTTGATGAGATCTTAAGTTGTTTTTTATGAGCAGCTAGAACAACTTGGCATTGCTTCACATTAGCTTTTGATTAATTGCTTGGCAAACTACTCGTTTTTAATCTGTTGTGAAACTAGTTCCCTACAAACAACTTAAGAGCACAAATTTTAAGATAAGTTCTGTGAACTTTAAGCCACATATTTCCCAGCTCAAAGATATACTCGAAAGCTCGTAAAAATCAAACACTTTATTAGTCGTTACAGTTGAGAAATCGGTACTTCTAAATACAAGTGGTTTATTTTAAAATGCGTTAACAATTAATTTATTGCACCAATATTGAATTTAATAACTTATTGTACTGGTCAATAAAATGGAATGCTATTTTTTATAGCATACGTAATATAATTTAATTGATTTTTAACAGAGTTTTTGCTGCACGTGCCGCAGTTTCAATATTGAATGAATTACTTTTATTATATTTAACTTTTTTTATATCTACCTTTAACATTCAATTTCAATTTTGTTGCATGGAAATACTTGCCGACTGCAGATTGCGTTTAAATATGCACATTAATTACGAGTTCTATAAGAAAAAAATGTATTGAAATGCCTACTTGTATACTGGTGTGTGAGAGTGTGTATAATTTAATTATTACAAATTAATTACATTGATTATTTCAGTATTAAGTGACTGACAGCTCCCAGTACTAGACTCGTATGCCAGTCAATCAATGTGTGAGTGGAACAGAGTGTGTGTGGGTGTATGGATGTGTGTGCGTGTTTATTCTCCATTGATTGCCATTAATTAACTGCTTGATTTACGATAGATACTTTGACTATTAAACTCTGCTTAGTGTAATTGCAGTTTCACTTTTTATTGAACTCACTCGGCTCAGCTTCTAATTGAGACTTTGAGACCGACTAGTTAGTTAACCGCTTGAACTTAATTATACTATTGGATTTGGAGTATTTAGTGGTGCCTTTAAGCAGTAATTATTGGCTAATAATAGCGTTATTCCGAATAGGAATCAGAGACTTACTTAACAATTTTCGAAACTTCGAACAAAAGCAAATAACAAATAAGCTAATCGAATGGTCGAAAGTTAAACGTAAAGTGAAGTGTATGTGTGTGTGTGTGTGTGTGTGTGTGTGTGTGTGTGTGTGTGTGAGTGTGAGCGTGTGTAAATTGGTAACAAACAAAAGCCGCTAAACAAATTATAAAAGTTATTCGAATTTCAGCCGAAAAAAAGTTAAAGTAAACCAATAGAAGCTGAAACTCGGTAGAATTGGGCAACAGAACGCCAATAATGAGCGATAATAGAACTCGTTATGTTCCACTGCACACAGAGACACGCGCACACACACACAAACACTTGGATACAAGCGAAAAATAGAGTGAAAGAGAGGGAGAGAGAGCAATACCGATACATAAGTATGTAATCATTTATCTTCAAACAATTGCGCTCCGTTTCTTGCACGTGTTCGGGTTCAGGTTCAAGGCTTAAGCGGAGAGTGGCTCTGGGGGGAGACAGGGAGATGAGAGCGGGTTAGGCGAAACTGAGTGGAGAGAGGGAGTAAAAAGCGGGTTAGGGGCTGGGGCAGGGGCAGGGGCAGGGGGGCAGCTACAGTTTCGAGCTTTCCGCAAAATCTTCACGTTCTGCGGCTGCTGGAAATAAAATAAACTGACAACAACAAAAACAACAACGAAAATTTAACTAAATAAAAATAAACTCTAAAGAAATTACACCAAAAGCGACGACAACAAAAAGACCGCGAAGAGAGGAAGTCAATGAGAGCGCCGAGGTAGTGGAAGAGGCAAAGAGACGAAGACAATAAGCGGCAAAAGTAAATGAAATAAAAGCAAAAACAGGTAATAAAATATAAAAGTGACCGTGAGCAATGTCAGGGGCTCATGGCGCTTAGATGTTGATGGTGTTTGTGTGTGTTTGCTTGTCTGCTAGTGTGTGTGTGTGTGTGTGTGTGTTGGGAATAACTGAAAAGTGTGACCAGGCGACGACTGCAAAACCGTTGAACGCAGTTTGTTAAACTATTCAAATTTATGCATTGTCAGCAGACGGGCAGACGAAAAGAGACAGCAACAAGCAACAAAAACAACTTTTGCTAAATACCAAAACAACAACAACAGCAACAGTGCCCAAAGCAGCCGGTTCAGCTAAATTGAATTTTACGCTTTGTGCCGCTTTGTTATTTGGTTTCTAGTTCAAGTTTAGGGTCAATAACTGTCGATTGCATTTTAAGCAACTTGGTCAAACAGCAGCTGTTCTTGTTGCTATTGTTGCTGTTGCTGTTGTTGTTGCTGCTGCTACTGTTGATTTACAATTTGTTAAATTGGCAAACAACACACAAGAGCATTAAATAAAAGCGCGACCAGAGCACAAATCAAAATTCAGCTACTGTTTGACTATTCAATTTGAGACAGAAATTGTTATTTAAAATCAATCGATTTTAAATTTATAACAATACATCCATCAGTTCAAAAAGTGTTACACATTTTCCAAGAAACTTTTGCATAGAACCAAGCATTACTCACACAAATAAATAAAATAGTAAAGTTCAAGTTATCTCTTGTTAACCCAAAGCAGACAGCAAAAAAAAATAAAAACTGTTCGAGAGTCTTGTCCATCAACTTTGTCAGTCTGTTTATATTAGCTATATGTTTGTATATAATACAGACAGGCATATACATATATATATATATATTGATTGCGCTTTTTGTATGGTGTTTATCTTTGCATACAAACAAATAATAAGTAGAAGAAAAAGGGCGCGCTAAGTGAATCACGAATAAAGCAAATGATTCAAAAAGACAACAACAAATTCAACTAAAGAACCAAGTTCAATGTGAGTCCGATGCAGGTTCAATGCATCATTGATCTGTTTATCAGGCAAATAGCTAATGGATGGTTCAAGGCACACGTGCTTAAGTGCAGTCCACAGGCTTGGGGTAGATCAGTGGTACTAGCACCAAGGGCTTAAGGTTGGCTACCTTAAATTTTGCAAGTGGTAAAACAAGGTCAATGAAACTTAAAACTTCGGGTTAATCAGGGGATAACGCACAGAAGTTTAGTTTGCTATTCTAAATTTTGATGGGTATTTAAATAAGTTCAATAAACTTGGCCCTACAAATTTCAGAGTTTCATATAAATTTGCAATTGTTATTAAGCTAAAACTTTGGCTAGGAGCAGATTAGCGAAAGGCACAAAAAAATTAGAACATAGTTAGCTCTTAACTCTTTACTCTTAACTATTTTAAGTATTATCTATAAATTCAAATGTTTTTTTAAGAACTAAAATAATCAAAATAATTACATGCAAAAATCATTACAAACATCTAACTTAAAATTTAATAGAGAATATAAAAATAATTTCTCTAATTAACATTTACTGATTTAAAGCTTGCACCTTTGATATAGAACCAATATGTTAATTGTACTGATCTATAAATTTAAATTTATATGCAACGTTCTATTTCGCAAATTTTCGATAGTAATTCAAATTCAGCGACGTTTTTTATTTATACTCTCTGCAAGAGTATATTGCGTTTGTGCAGAAGGACGCGTGGCAGATCCCTTAAAGTATTAGACAAGTACAAGAATATATATCAAGCCGAGTTGATCATCTGTCCGTCCGTCTGTCTGTCTGTCCGTATGAACTAACAAATTTCAGAGATGGTAAGAGCAACAAGTTCGAACTTAGTCTCAATAGATTACGCATTTAGTCAGTCAACACAAGAATCTTTTTGATGCCGCGCCCCCTTCGCCCACAATGACGCAAAACCTGGACACACCTCAGAGCTATGGCACTTAGTGACACCAATTTTGTTATACAGGTACCTAGAGGCCGCATAAAGGCATTATATAATGTTGGACTGCCACGCCCCCTTTTCCATGAGAAATAAAAAGCTTTTCAAATTTACATGCCGTTTAAAAGCCATTAGTTCTTATCGGACAGTATTATTATATACAATTTGTTTCGAATTATATCAAACTATCCAGAAAGTTGAAAACACGTAACAGAAACATACAAACACGTGCTCGAACGTCTTCGCTGATTGTGTGGCGGCAGCGCTGCCCAGCCTTTGCGGGCCGTGCTGACCATACATATGCATACATGTATACATATATATGTGCATACATATAAATTAGCACCGAATTTGTATGTGCATACAGACAAACTGATTTATGTTCGATTATACTTAATTTCTTTTGTTTCAACTTGTTCTAATACAAGAACTAGCCATTGTAATTTCTGCATACCGATTTAACTAATTTAATCTGGAATAAAACCAGAGAATATTATACAGTCGGCCGTACTTTTCTTGTTTTTTATTTAAATATTTTTTTTTTTTGTTAACTCAGTCTGGCTCAGTATATTTTTGGTGTCTTTATTATGCATACCGATTTAAATTTAGAGGGGCAACCTTTTTGCTCAGTTTGTGCTTTTTAGCCTTTTTTGATTTTTGGATGTGCTTCGATTATCACATCGCATAATTAAGTATGCAGCTACGTACGAGTTCAAGGTGGTTCCGGAATGATGACGGGCTTTTGCAAAATTCCTCGATACTGTTGCAAAAATAAATTTAAAAAAAAACCCTCGGACGTAAATAAATAAATGTTTGTAAAATGATTTCTCGACCTCATCTACGCTTAATGATTGCGTGAAGCATGCGTAGAATGCGACTCTCTGAAATGGATATATCTAGTGTATGTGTGTGTGTGGACATTGACTTGGCCACCAAAACTCGGTCACTCGCAATCTCAGTTTCCATCTCCGTCTCTTTCGCTGAGCTTGAGCTTGCGCCGTAAGGTGAGCAACTGATCTGTAAGCGAACGAGTTCAGTGAACTTCATTTATTTGTAAATCATTTTACAGTCCCGCTTGCTTTTGGCACTGAAATCGAGAACTGCTGCTCTATTAATTATATAGCCATACATAAACACATACACACATCTATATCGCTGTTATATTGGGTCATAAAATTGATAAATTGCTATTCTGAGTTCCTATAAAAATCGATGGCAGTAAGTGTGTCAGTCCAGTCGACGCCAATTGCGCTGAAAGTAGCCAATCCACTTTTTGTTTTGCTTTATTTTTATTATTTTTCTTCTTTGCTTTTTTTTTGTTTTTCGGTGTACCAACTTGGACAGATCTGTTGTTGTTACTGTTCTTAAACCAGTTCTCTTCGGCGCTGTGAAAGCGTCTCAAAAGAAATTCTCTGTCATTCCGCAATCGCTCATAAGTACGTGTGTGTGTGTGTGTGTGTGTGTACATAATGTTAAACTGCAAGCTGCAAACAGAGTCTCTATTTACAGCGTCACTGTAATGTAAACAAGCTTGAAGCTTTGAGTGTGTGTAAGATCAGCTGTCTCTGGCCCCGTTTCTGTCACTGTTACGAGGCAGAGAGGGCAGTCTCTGCCTCTGCCGCTGCCAATGCCCGCTCTGCCTCTGCCTCTGCCCGTTCTTTCTGTGCATCTGCGTCTGTCCCTCTCTTCCTCTCTCGCTCTGCCTGCTTCTTGGCTTCCGCTCGCGCGCAGCTGCAGCTTTAGAACTGTGCTACGTGCTGAATATAAGCAGCGCATGCGCTGCCCGTTGCCAGTCGCTGCGCAGACGCCTTCATGTGCAGTACACACGGCACACACACGTGTTATCGATAACGCTAAGAATAACGATTATTTGTGTTGCCATAACCAGCATACAATTCGATAAGCTCACACAAAATGGCAGCGCGCAGTGTCTACATCACAAACGAGGTGAGTTCCTGCTTTGCCAAAAAAAAACTAAACGTAGTGGAAAAAAAGATTGTAGAAAAAAAAGAAACTATGCGAAGTAGTGCCTCGGGGGCCAGAACCACTGAATAGAGACTCAAGAGGAACTGCTAATTAGTACTGCCTCATTAAAAGCGAACACAAAGAATCTCTTGAGTCGCACTCTGCACGGCTGAGAGGCAAAACTCAGACAATAATGATTTATTGTGGGCCATTCGAAGAATGTCGTAACTGAAGAGCGATAAAGTCTTCCAAATATGAATAATTAATAAGCACAAACCGACAAAACAAAAAAAGCGAAATGAAAACAAAAACAACAACAAAACAAATACAAACAGCAGCTGGCTAAAACTGTAGATTGGCCAAAATGAATTCTTAAAGTTACCAAACTCGTTTCAACACTTTTGCTTTTGTAAACTTTTACTTAGACAGCCAGCAGCTAAATGTAAACTTTACTTTTATAATTAGAATAAATTAGTATTAATTTTACGGCAGTGAAAGATAAACAACTCAATGGCCCAAAGCCAAAGCCAACTTACTCCAACAGGAAAACAAATCAATAGATATAGAAAGCAACAGAAAAGAAAACAACATTTTCGCAGAAAATTTCAGCATAGAAATGATTTTTGTCTGTCCGAAAGCCGACAGCCGGAAATATGAATTACAAAACTCTCAATGGCCCCGAAAATAATTAAGGCAATTATAACTGTTTTGCTTGCAATGTTATTAAAAGGTATTAAATGAGACTATGTGGCCTAAAGCTGCTATTAATAGCCTGCAGCAGGCAATGCTCTTAAGGTAAATTTCCAACTGAATTATTTTGGGGCCAAACAAATAAACTTACAACCGGAATTTGAATTTTATTGCTCTAAATTGGGTTTACAGTTTGTGAGTCAAAATATGGACAGAATTAGTAAGCAATTTGGCATTTATTCTAGTGTAGCGTATTAGTTACGAGTACTAATCAAAGCTTTTAGTTAAGCCCACAAATTGTTTATGACTGTAATAGCTTTTAGCTAGTCTATTTACGGCCTTAGGCATAAGCTGATATTTTTAGACAAACGGATTGGCAGCAGTAACCATCCTGGCTATTGCCAGTAATACAGTCTTCCCTCCCTTTGACCCCTATGCTTAATCAAGTTTAGACCGCGTAGTCGTTGTGCAAGCAAAGTAATTAACGTTTATTGACACTGAGCAAACAAATGAAGCAAACAAAGCTGCGTAGGCGACCACTTCAAACTTCAAGTTGATTAAAATTTTGCCGCCACAATTTTCGTGGATGGAAATTTGATGCTGTTGATTATATGATACCCGCCAGCATATAAGTACTTATGTACTTAAATAAGTATAAGTAGATGTGTGTGTTGGTGTGTGTGTGTGTGCAGACTGCAGACTGTTGAATGTTGAATGTCCTGGCTGACAAGAGACATTTGCCACCCAGTGTAGATAATGTGTTTGCTACGCGTTTATGCCTCTGTTTGCACGTTTAATATTTGCCAAAGTTTTTGAGCAAGAATAACAAAAGATTTTTTTCTGCTCTTGCGCGTTGAACAAATAAAATGTCACTTGGCGATGCGAAATAAACAGTAAAACAATGAAAATAAATATGTATATATACATATATTTGCAGTGTAAAACATGCAATGCAGACGTAGCTGTGGCAAGCGTTGCACAATGCCAAATGTTGCACATAACGTATACGCCGTGTCTGCTAATACAAACAAGCCTTGTCAAAACTTGACACCACTTTGCATGTTTTCGCAAGTTACTTAAATCTTAAGCTCTCTGCAAAATGACCGAAATTTCATTTACTCAATTCACAACAAATTGAGAACTAGACATAATGGAAACGACAATAGCAAACATAGCCACAAGTATGGAAATATGTGCAAACACATGTGTATTCTGCGTAAATACAACAGAGCCAACAGAGTCCCAGTGAGACAGAGCAGAGTCAAGTCATTCGAACCAGGCCAAAACTTGGAGTGAAATCAGTTTACCATTTTGTCATGCAAATAGATTTTGAAACGATTGCAATTCTGTTCGATTCTTGAACTCTAATTAAATATCTAAAGCCAAATAGTTTGAACAAATGGTTTCTAATTACAAAAACTTCAGATTTTGCTAAGTAAAGTCGAACCATTTATTTAGTTTGCTGTTATTAGAGAGACTCTTCTTTATTATTTATTGACATTACAATTCCATACATAAAATGTGAAAAAACAGCAAACGAAGACTTCCAGCTTGGCTTCAAGCATTCTTTGGTGTTGTTGCCAAAAGGCTGTTAAAGCTTTTTTTAAAGTCATTATGGAATCATTTAAAAGCAAAAGTAGAATTTTTGTTACCCAATCAAAATGTGCATAATAATCAATGGGCAAAAACAAAAGACTCAACCTTAGACTGTCCACTGACACGCCCACACCTCACTGCCCCTTTCCAAACTCCACAACATTTTGTTGCCAGCTTTTTTCTTCATTCTGCTGCTCTGTCGTTGCCGCTTGAGTGAATCACAGTTCTCTTGATTTATGCATTTCCTAAACGAATGTTAATAATTTCAGCATTAAACTTTTCAATGTTTTTCTTTTTTTATATACATTTTTTTTTAATTTAAGTTTTTTATGTTGTTTTGCACAGTTTGTTGTCGACCTAAGAGGAAGAGGGCAAAAAACATTTGGCCAACAGAATCTTTTCTACTTCACTTGATTGTAGCCTTCTCCTTATGACAAGGGTCAGGGTTAGAGTCAAACATTTGCTTAATTATTTATTTAATTAACCAGCAACATGTTTACCTTATGATTATTCGTCTGTTGCACCTTGTCGACAAAAACCGTGTCAAGGCAGCGGCAGAATCTTTAAAGCACAAACATCAAGTATTCGCCGCGTTTAAAAGGCAATTTAAACAATTGTACAATTAGAGTCGCTACTTTTGCAATTCCCCACTCCAAACTGTGTTTGTATATTTATAACAGCCAAAAAGACAATTTACAAATGCATTGACCTTTGAACTTGCTGCACACACACACCATGTGGGTGGTACACAGTTTCATGCTCTGCTTCAAACTGTCGCAATTTGGCTTTTGCCTTGACCTACCGAAAAAAAAGCCATTTAAAATGTTTGGAAAATGCACGGTGGCAGTGGGAAAACTTGCTGCTCGACACACCGCATGAAGCTGCAACAACACCAACAACAACAACAACTAGCAAAACAACAACAAAACTGGTTACGCCTGGCGAACGCCACGCGGCAAGTTGGCCTTGTGCTAATCCACATTTCAGAATCCCAGACACAGCTGAATATTCTGCGACTACTTTGAAACCAAACTCGGTTTCATATGGCATAAAATCATTTAGCTGCTCGATCGGTTTAGTCGCATTTCGAGAACGTGGCTCGGATCGGCATCAACTTGACTTTGAGTTTACTTTGATTGGAGTTGTCAGTGTAACTTGCAATTTTAAATTGCAAGATCAAGCATGAGTTTCGATAATGATGTACAACTAATTGCAATTGACACTTTTAAATCAGACTGCTTTTAATCAGCAATCACTTTAAATTTGTTTTTCACCCTTTTATTTGCAGATAATTATTACAGCCATGGATCGATTTGTCTGGTTTGTTTTACTAGTGGTAATGACGCATCTGGTAACTGAGTTCACTCGAGTCACGGGCTATGCGAGAGGGCAACGACAGGAATTGGTGCTTCTCAATGATGTAAGTTTCATTTTCTATGCTATTTACTAACCAATTCAATACATAGTTTATGCACATTTCATGGGTTTTATTTTAAAAACCTTTTAAGCTTAATTGAATACGTGCATTTGTTGCCTTTATAAATAATGAAAAATACGAAAAATTAGCATTTCAATTCATAATAAAAATTTGTTAGACGCGCGTAATATACTTAATGCAGTTTCAAGTTTGATTCTTTTATACACTTTTAGTTTAATCCGAATATGAAATTCAGAATTTCCAAGTTTAGACTTGTGCAATATTCATATTTGATGAGTTTTGAAACAGTTTAAAATTTGCATAATTTTTTGGTACATACTTCAATATTTGTGCTGCTTTGTGAATGACTAGATTTGTCTCTTATTATGGAAATGCATTCGTATAAACATAAATTAATTAGCTAATTAGCGAATTTGCTACTTTGTCAGTTTGAATATATGTTAATTTATTTATACTTCCTCAGACGATGCTCAGTCCGATGCCCGTACAAAATATGCTGCTCTATCCGAGCTATGAGCATGCACATTATGAGCAGCACAGTGGTGCATCAGCTGGTGGCAACAGTTTGCAGCAGAATGCAGCCATGGTGCTGAGCAGTCTGGGTGTAAGTGGAGTGAGTGGTTCCGGGACTGTTGGCAACACAATGGGTAATAATGCAGCGGAACCCAGTTATCCGTTCTTCAGTTTACGACCATTAATTGACAGCATTTTCGAGGTAAGTACTAAGTAGTTATAATCGTTTGTGCTTGTCACGCGCAATGCCTGCTGTGAACCAATTCCAATTTCCAAATTCGATGGCTTATAGCAAATTTCAATTTTGCCGCAGATACCAATATCCACGCTGCGTGCTGTCAACAATTTGGTTGGTCGGCTCACAGGCAGCTATCGCCAGGCGTCGCCGGAAGTAGTGCAAAAAGCGGCGACCATCAATGCGGAGACGCCCATCCGCCTGCCAACGAGCAACAACTTCAAGCTGTCAACAGCGGGAACAGCGATGGCTCAGCGTCAGGCCATGAGAGAAGAGTTGGCGTAGTTCACAAAAATGGGGGACGCACTTGACATTTCCATTTACATAATTCGTAATTAGTTTTTGTAATTCAACTTTGACCTTAGGCCGGGACAAGGACAAGCACAAGCACAAGGCGCACACGTTTCTCAGTGTTGTAAGTGTGTTGGTGTGTAAGTAAACAAGTGTATTTCTATGCATTTTTAGTTACTAAATGTTTTCGTTTTAAATGTTGACTTTTGTGATATATGTAAATTTATTGTAAGCTTAATTTAATTGTATTTATGTATTAAATATATATGTAATTTAAAAAAATTATAACGATGCGTATTTATTTATTTACGCAAACTAAAAGCAGTCGTGTGTATTTAAATTAATAATTAAAAGTCTTTCATTCGACTGACTGAGTTGAAATGATTTTAAAGCGCAGCCTAAAATCACGCAATGCTTTTTAAACGCATTTAAACAAGTCGCGCAAAAAATAAAGCATACTTTTGTGCGTCGATTTAAAATGGACAAAGCTCAGTCATTAAAAAGTTAGTTGTATACTTACTGTCATTGCATAAAATAAAAATTAATCTGCTATACAAAAAGATGTCAATAGCCGCAATATTCTTTATCAGCGAGTTGCCATTCATTGTTTAAGCTGTCAGGAATTAATTGAAATTGACAGCGACTCTTGTAGATTAAATTTTTAAAGGAAATTTTGAGATTAATAACCTTAAATAGCAGGAAATTTATGTGTTATCAAATAACCAGTGCCAAAATAAACAGGAAGGTGTCGTTATTATATTGACCTGTCACTCAATAAGCATATGATTTAAATGTAATTACACAACATCCCTGGACTTAATTGACTTGCTTAAACTAGTTTTAATATCACTGGAAAATTATAGAATTGATTTAAATTATAATTTATTGTGAAAGGCATTAAAAGCAAAGCAATAAACGAATTGATTCTCTATAATCAATGAAGTCAAATTTTAATGACTCAATTTACTTAAGCAGAGGTCAAAAAGGGCAGTTAGAAACATTATTCACCGAGTTCAAAGCTAAGAAGGCGTTAAAAACTCAATCAAGCAAGCTGTGATGAAATACTTAAAGAAATGGCTAAAAAGCAAATTGCAAAACGAACAATCTCAAAGATTTAATTATATATATTTTTTGTTCTTCTTTCTTTTTGAAAGCGGCCCTTTTCTGGGCATTTGATTTCGATTACGCATTTAAATTCAGAAGGCACGTGTCATACGCTGCGTGGACAGTCGAATCGAACAAAGGCAGAAAACATTTGCTGTTGATTTTGTCATTTGAATATTAAATGAGCGCTTATTGGGACAAGAATAAAACAAACTAAAGAAGAACGTTAAGCATTTTGCCTACTTCTTTTTTTTTCGGCGCTTAACAACAGCTTTTACCCCACCTTTTAAAAATAACTCAAGAGAAATGGCCATTGGCTTTAACTTGGCAGCTGAACAGAGTTCGCATTCGAATTTGTGGAGTTGCATGCCACAACTGCCGTCAGTTTTACCGCAATGGAAATTGAACCACATCGGCGGTGGTGCGCATTAAGTAACAACCACAGCGTTATGGTCAATTGCAACATTGCCCTGGTTTAAGGTGATAAAACGTAGTTATAATTGCAATGCAAGTGCTCCAACCGGTTTGCAAAACTTTAAAGCCTCTTTATGCCCTTGGTCCACCAGACGTATGTGCAACTTTAAACTTCCAAAAGTTGTCCTTTAAGTTCAATTGTTATCTGCCTTTTATTGAACGTTAAAGTCAAGAATTTGGAATATTTTACACTTATCGCTGTGTTCTATGCGATTAAGAGACACAGAACAGATCAGCTGCTATATAAACAGACGCTGGCATTTTTAATACGCTTTAAATCCAGTTCATTAGACGACCAGCTACCGCGCTTTACATTCAACCCGTGTGTAGACATCGACAACAGACAGTAGGCAATTCCCAAATCCCAATTTCCATTACGAGTTTCAAGTTTAAGCTCAGACTCAGACGCTGTCTCAGACTTGGACTCAGACTCGAACTCAGACTCGGACTCAGACTCAGTACTAAACGACAGCGCGACGCGAGTGGACGAGTTTTGTGCCTAGCTGAGATTTATTATTAATAAGCCTGATCTAAAGAAGAACGTCGCATATTCCGTGTGTGTGTGTGTCTCTCTGTTTGTATAGGTACAAAAATTGTGCTAAGAACAAATCTACATAATAAGCAGATACGTGTTAGTTTGCAGTTTCCTCTGTGCATTTGAAATTCCTTCACCTATGCTTGACTTTGCCTACTTCAGTAACAAGAATTTTAATTCTCGGCTGTCCAGTTGGACGATGTGACCGGCATACATAAGAAAACAAACCAGTCTTTTGTTTTGCAAGCCTCACAGTGCTGCCAGTGTTGCAACGGCAGCTTTTGGCCCGAAGCAATGGCAGCTGCTAGCCAAGCACGAAATTAATTTTATTTCACTTGTTTTTTCGCCTGCTTTTTTTTTTTAGCTACAAAATGTTTGCCAATTTTGGTGTACTTTGCTTGCTGCTTGTGCTGCAAGCAACTCTTGGCCCAGCTCAGGTAAGTTATTGCCAAGTACAACAAGTAACTAACTAACGAACTTACCAACTTAATATAAGCTCGACTTTATTGTTTGTACTGCGAATTGTTTGCCAACTTTCTGCCCAAACAAAAAAGCGTTAGCAGTTTGGGCGTGCCACGCCCCTGCCATAAACCGTTTTGTGGTTAATTCTTATGGCCTTTGGTTTAGTTTATTGGTAGCATGCAAATATTTAAATAATTGTCCACCAAAAAACACACACAAGTTAGGTGTAACTATTTATCGGGTCAAATCAATAAATAAATTCTAATATGTTAAGTTTTTATATTTACGAAATTAAACAAAGCTGTTTTTTGTTGCTAACCTAGGAGAATTTTGTAGCTTTAAAACCAAGTTAAAGTTCTTTAAAAGTAAGATTAAGTGAAACTTTCAAACATTTTAGAACAGAACTTTTGTTTAACATGTTTTTTGTTTCTACTCATCTTTTACAATTTTCTTTTTCACACATATATGTTTAAATTATCAGTAAACAATTAGAAGAACTTTGCTTAACAAATTTCCATTCATTCCCAAAATGACGAACTTTTGGGGACTTAAACAAATATATGTATTCAAAATTAGCCTTCCACTTGTGTCAACAAAAAAATAATAAAAATATTCTTAACAAGTCTAATAATAATAAATATATATGTAGTATAAGCACATGTTGGGCATTTATTGTCAGCTCTTTTGTAAAGTATCATACAATAAATTTGCAATTCATTATTTCAAATAAATGATTGCACACAAATTCCTGTTGACCACATAAGAGCAACCTTTCACTGCCCACTGATCACAGTCGGTCCAAAACCTAAATCAATATATCAATTCTTCAAATAAAATGCTATTATTTGTCTGTGTTTGTATTTTTCGTTTATTTTTTAGCTTAAAATGCGAATAAATGTTTCACTTGAATTTATTGGAGCACAAATTGTTACCCAAAAAATGTTTAGTTATTTAAATGGCACAGAAAAAAATCGAGTTACCAAAACGACATCAAGTCAAATAAATAAACAACATTCTTTTGACTAGATATTAAATTGTGATTGATGTCTACAGAGTGTAGTAGAGCTCCATAGACTGTAATATACCCTGTGTTTGATAATAAACCCCTGTACACCTATGATTTACATTAATTATAGAAAAAGCAAAACTAATTAAAGTTAATTAAAGTGAAACAGGCTTCAAGGTCATGCTATTTAGCACTCATTTATTGCTTAGTCATTGCGATAGACTTTTTATTTTTTAAACTTTTCCCACTACTTTTTACTTTATTTTGTCGTAAATTCTGTTGATGATTTTATTTGCGGTTTGCTGCATGTTCAGCTGCACCAACTCTTGATTTGCCTATTTAAATTGATTTGGAATTGGATTTAATATTGATTTACAATATAGCCCACAAACATGTTCACACTTTGAGCCCATTAAAACACTGCGCAATGCATTGCATTGGCCATTAAAGTGAATTTCATTGTTTTTGGTTGGATAATTGTGTGCCAAGCACAAGTTGTAATTAGTCGCAAGCATTAAAATCCGGTTGACTATCATTAATCTACGTTCATACGTAAATGAGCACGACTTCGACTTGGACTTAAGTGCCCAGTCCAGCTTCTTGGCCAAAAGCCAACAGTTAGCAGTTATATATCATTTTAATAACGTTGATTACCTTGAACTTTAAGCCAGCCTATGAAAATGGGAAATAATAAAATACAAGCAAAACAAATTACGCATACGCCGAGGTGTACGTCATTAAACTCCCAGAAAATCCTGTCAGCTTTGCTGCTGTTGCTGCATCTGTTGTGCACTCAGGTGGCAAAAAGCCAACGGCACTTTAACCAGGCTTAATTCCACACTGCCTATTTTCTGTTCTAAGGCAACAATGCGAAAAGTGGGCATGGTCTGCCTCCAGTTTTACTGTAGTTGTTTCTTCTTTTGTTTGTCTACTGCAGTTTTATTTTGCCTCCTTTTTTTTGTCGCTGTTGTTGTTGTTGTTGTTGTTGTGCCTTACCGGAAGTTTTGTGAACTTGCCGGGGGCCGTAACAATTTTAGGCACTTTGGCTCAACTTGCCACTTGGGCAAAAATCTTGCCACTTGAGTTTATTTCTATTTGTTTATGGCTCGCGGGGTCAAACAGACTTTAGATTTTAATCAACGCATGCATGAAATTTGCATTTGTTAAGCATTGTGAGAGAGTGTATTTTATTTTTTTGGTTGTGGGAATTGTACACAATTGAAATTGAAATTAAAAAGGTCCGAGTGAAGGGTTGTGTAGTGAGAGTTATAACATTAGCGCAGATTTGCTGAATTCATGCAAATGTCTTGGCCCTTTTCCATCTTTAGACCCAAATGCTGTTGGCTACCACATCAAAGCCCACGTAACACGTAGATGTGAAACTCTGTTAGCAGCTGAAACTTATTATGGATCATGACCCCCAAACATTGTTTCCTACAATCTAAAATCTTAAACGTAAATTTCGCTAAGCTCTGCGGTCGAAGTCCCCAAAGAATTGACTCACTGATGTTAATCATTAAGTTATGGCAGTTTACGTCGAAAATACTCTATCTAACTAATAAACACATTTACAAGCGCAGTCAACTGGATAACTCAATTGAACTCGAACTCAAACTCACACTCAAGTCAGTTAAATTCATTTCAATTGGATTCTGTGCCAATATTTAGTATGTAAACAAAGTGCCCTTTAAATAATGTCAAATAAATATTCGTAAATTTACAATTGCAGGTCAAAGCAGTTGTTACTGCTTTTGTGGTTCATTTCTGCTAACTTGGCTAACTTTCTATGGTTAGCCAAACAAAGGAGCATTTGTAAAGTTTACTTATTTAATCACCCTCTTGAGATGTTTATGCGTTTGCCAACCAAAGCTTCTTTTATTTAGTTTATTTTTCTTGCCAGAGTGGGAAAATTTATAACGCAATATGTGGATGGCTTAAAAGTTGTTAAAGTGAGCTATAAAAAAAATACTTAAAATTTTATAAATCAGTTAGCAGTTAGTTTAGCAATGGATTATGGCTTTACCAACATGGTTTAAGTAAATAAGAAGAGATTTAATTAGTTGTATTTACTTACATTTTTCAGATTACTCCTTAATAACTTAACAAATTTTTATTTTCAGTTTGTGTAGATTAACATACATTTATTTAATAAAATTTAAAAATAGAAAAACTTGTATAATTGACTACTGACTAAGATGTAATAATTTTCAGTGTAAATTATTTTATTTTTATCATTTTATATTCAACAGAATTACGACTATTATAAAGCTCATTGTCAGCTCAACTTAAGCTAGCTTTATCTCTTATATAACTCCATAAAAAGAAACGTAATTTATATAGACAATTGTGTACTTAGCTTGCATATGCTATAAGTAGTAGTAAGACTTAATTGCCATATTTGATAGCGATGTAAAGTAAGTGTTGTGTAAAATGTAACTTATTTAAAACAGTTGCTTGTAACTCCCCGCTTTACGATCCAATATAAACTACTCTTTCTCGCTGTCTCTCCCTTGTCTGCTCCCCTTTCCGCCCTCTGCAGGTAAATGGTTTCTTAAGCTTCTTACGAGCACATTGCAAGTTAAGTGCGGCAGGCGCGGCAGGGAGCAGATTGGTTTAAATTCAGTTTATCGAGCGCTTAAATCGACTTACACTTACAAACCAAACCACCAAGTGGTGCAGTGTGTGTGTGTGTATGGCGGTTGAGTGTGTTTGTGTGTGTAACCATGCATTTGCATCTCA
Organism: Drosophila acutilabella; assembly: GCA_035046005.1. Classification (NCBI taxonomy): domain Eukaryota; kingdom Metazoa; phylum Arthropoda; class Insecta; order Diptera; family Drosophilidae; genus Drosophila; species Drosophila acutilabella. The sequence continues at coordinate 2,512,509 of JAWNOK010000024.1, read as the reverse complement.
TTACATGCTGCAGCTGCAGCAGCCGCAACTTCTGTCAGGATGTATTCACGCTGTCATCTTCAGGGCATTGAATTTCCTTATTTTCCATATAAATAAGCACAAGTCAAGTTCTTAATTATGACATTATTATAATTTAGTTAACAACTATCTGTTTCGCTCTCCTTTTCACTGGCTTTCGTTCAGGAAGTTCTCAGCGTTAAATTCCAACTTTAATTGAAGCTTAATTAACATTTGACTACACAAAAAATATATACAACGCCACGGAAACTTGTTAAGCTCAGTAGCAAAAGTTAAAAGAGTTGAATAGTTGGTAAAACAGAGAAAAGTGGGAGAGACAGAGACAGCGATAGAGACAGAGAGAGAGAGCGTTAGCTATCACAGTTTGACGCCATAAATGACCAGCTGAAAGTGCACAGTGGGCAGATGGTCCACATTTGAGTGACGCTTGAAGCGCACAGTGGCATGCGTTTCACCCACGCCACCACTGAGCAGCTGAGCGCTGCCTGCATCAATTTCTTGCTGCTCTAGTGACGTCATGTCGTAGGCATGCACCGCCGTAATCGTATAGCCATCCACATTCTGTGTGTAAACTCGATCAGTTTGTACTTCATAAAATAGTTTTATTTTCTTACCTGTAAGCCATACACAATATCCGCATCCGCAGCGTCATCCACACGCGACAGGTAAACATCTTGTGCGTGCAACGTGCTCGCATATTTGTTGACCTGCCCCCAGGTGGCGGTAGCGCCACGGGCAGCCGACGCCAGACACAGCCAAAGCCACATCCAGAGCAGCAAAGAGCTGATAAACCTGGCGTTTGTCAACATGGCAATATGTGGCACACAAACACACACACACACACTCACTACGTGTAGCACGTGCAACACCTGTCTGTCTGTCTAGCTGTCTGACTTTCACTTTCACTGGCTGCACACTGTTCACACCTTGAGTTCTCAGGCAGCAACACGCAAGGTGTGAAAACCAAATGAGTCTCGGCCAAGTTAACAGCTGAAAAACATTGACATTTTTGTTGTTTTGCTTATCAGCTGCACTTGTTGTTGTTATTTACCTTACTACCTCTGTCTCTTTTACACTGCTTCTCTCCCTTTTTCACTGTCTTTTTGTCTTATTGCAACTTGTAACTGCACGAATTGATAATATTTTGTTGACTGATTGCACTTTTTAATTAACTTTTGATGTATTCCATGTCAGCAAAAATAATGTCACATTTTCTGACTTTTTGTATTTATGTGTCCAAACTCGTTCAGAACTTTGCGTTGACTGACTGCTTATCGCATTATCACTAACTCTGATATAGATTTGTAAATATGTCAACATGTGAGCTCTCAGCAAGTGTCCACAGACTTTCCACAAAAATATTTATATGAGGTAAAAATATGTAGCTAAGCTTAAATAGCAAAAAAAAAAAAACTGTGCAAATATTTAAAGAATTCTGTAAATTTATTTACACTAGCTAACATGAAAATTAGTGTTTAAGTAGGGTGTTTTAGACTACGCAGTCATGCTCTCAAAAACATAATTTTTAGTCAACTTTAAAATAGCTCAAGTCAAAAACTTCCATGTTTTTTCACCTAAATACAGGTTATTGTCCCTTATGTTTACACCGTTTGATTCATGAATATTTATATTTATTTCAAGTAAGTCATGCATAAATTAAGCATAAATTCAATGAGCTGGATAAACTTAATTTTGTGTAATTTTAATTTATTTGCTTTGGACGCCCTTAGGCTCTCAGTGTAGACGAGAGATAAATCAAATGTAATTTACTACTAGATATGCAATTCACACCCTGTAGTCATAAAAAACAAGTGTAGTACACTGATAACTGTGTTGAAAAATTATATAAAGAGTTATCAGTGCCCAACGTGTATTAATTCTAATTTATTTTGTTAGCTAGTGTAATTGAGCTAATGGCTGTCATTCCTATAAAGGGAGTGTCTGGCAAGACTGATTGTTTGTAGCTTTGATATTATTAATTCCAACATAAAATAAAGAAATAATGTTCCTTCTTATCTTTTATTTATTTAATTGGTAAAGACTCCTACCTTTTACAAATAAATGCTTGTTTGTTCACACAATAACTTTATGGTGCTCTAGATTTTGCAGGGTATTTGATCGATAAGCACACTCTTCAGTGATTATGCTTACCTTTCACACTTATCAGATAACTCAGCTGTAATCAACATTGTGTTATCTTTTAGACAACAAATAAAACTTGGAATTTCTTGTAAATAACAGAAATGATTTGCTCTCAACAGCGGCGAGTTAATCAAAATACTTTTTCTATAGTTATCCAAAATTAAACACTAGATTTATTCAGTATAATGGATAAAAGCAGATATTCGAATGAATTTCAATAATACCTGCATTTTGATTTAATTACAAAGTTCCGAAACCTAATTAAAATTGATTGACGCACCTTGAGCGCTTAAGGATGAGAGAAAATGGTGGGCCACGCCCCCAAATCTGAGCAGAGAGCCCAAAAGTAATGTGTATAAACTTGTTGCCCACATCTTAAGGTGTTCATTCAAAGTTTTTGGGTACCAAAAAACTTTGACTATTTGTGAAAAATGACCAAATGTCTTATGGCAAAGTTTTGGCGTGCCTAAACAAAGCGCAGAACTTTCAGTAATATTAAGTATACGCAATATGTAACTAACTTTGGGCAACTCAATTCACTTTTTACCCCACAACCACAACCCAGCATTGTTTCATATCTGACATATCTACACATCTCCACATCTTTCACAGCTGATTACACTGCGCGATGGCAAGGTGGGAGTCAACTTTGCCGGTTACCATGCAGATGCCGGCTTGGGAGGTCTACTCACTGGCAATGCCGCCCATGGTGGACTCAGCGCCTCGGCGGGCACTCCCTGGGGATCGCGTGCAGCCGCAGGTCTTGGCGGTAGCCTCGATGGTATGCCCATAAACCACTCTAATTGATTTCATTATAATACGCATCTCAATACATGTATCTCCACAAAGGACGCACCGCTGGCGGTGCTTATGCCGCAGCTCAGGCCAACGATGACGTCGGTGCCAGTGCCGTTCTTGGCGGCAGCGTGGGAGAACACGGCTACATTGGTGCTGAATCCCACAGCCCTGGCAAGGTGTCCGGATCCTCTGTGCAGCTTAAGCCCCAATACGCAAGCGGCTCGCCAGTTCAGGCACAGGAACAACCCGCTGTGGTGCCCACACCATCCTCACATGTGCAGCGTGTGAAGCCGCCCAAGAAGTATTCTCTACTGGCTCCAAACGTAAGTGATTAACAGAGTAATTCAATAACGTATATGTAAAGTATAGAAATGCAATGGAAAAGAGCCGAAGCTGTAAACAATTTCATAATTTTCTGTGCTCATCTGCATACTATCTTTGTGCTCATTAAAAAGTGAAAAATAAATAAAGTTGTTTGATCAAACTATAATAAGCTCTTTAAGGTTTAATCGTAGAGAGTTTTAACATTGAATTAGAGCACTTTTTGTACCTCAGAGTTGCTACTCTGCGTACAGCATTCAAATCTCTCCAGAGCAATTTATCCACATTTCAACAGCTTTAATAAATGAATCACATATAGTACTTGTGGTGTCCAAATTAGTGCGAAAATCCGCGCGAGTGTGTGTTCAAATATATCCCTAATCCATCCAATGTTAGTCAGACCACAGTGCGGCGAGTGAAATCAATGAAAATCATGTTAAAACAGCCGCAGTGACGACGAGCACGACCGCAGGGCAACAGCCAATGTCAGTAATAATTGTGAAGCGACCACGCCTACGTGTGAAACGCCCACGACAACGACAACGCACAAATGTATATTTAACACAATTGGATGTGGATTCGGAGCAACAGGACGATAAGGACACTGCAAAACAGACGATATCGTCGCACTCTGATGAGCCGACGAAGGTAACAGTCAAAATACAGACAAGTAATGCACACGTAGCGATGAATATGTGGTCTGCCACAATAACCACGCCTACAGCAAACACCAGCACATACACCAACACAGCGACACACCCACAAACACACGCGCACACACACACACAGGGCAACTACAACTACGGGCTACAATTTCGGACTTTTTGGTTGGCAAATTTTGCTTTTGGGGTCAAAACATTTGCACATTTATTGCTGCAAAAATGTTTTAAATACATTTTGTGAATGGCTGAAAGTTTTTCGAAAAAAGTTATCAAAAACTGCATGATATTTTATTTATATATTATTTAAATGATTTGTAGACTTACTCGGTGGCGGTTTTAATGAAATTTTGATTTGTTTGCTACGATTTTTCACAGCAACTGCCCCTAATTGCAAACTATTTTTCTTACTACCCCTTTCTCCTCTTTTGCCCTTTTCCCCAGCAGCAACCCGTGGCAGCAAAGACTGTGCACACGTACAAATCCTCTGCCCAGAGACCAGTAGTCCACAAACATGTCATCGCTTCACAGGCCCAGAATAATGTCGTTGGTGGTGCACTCGAAGTGAGTAGTCGATGAGTATTTGAATTGCTGTTATTTTATTTAATTAAAATTTGCTTGAAATTCCTGTAGATTCCCATAGGTATTCTCCGCTCTCTGCAGGTGAGCCTTGGCAACTTGGTCAACGGTGGACAACCTGCCCAGACAGCTCAAGCTCCTCTTACACCTTATCAGGGCTAGTTGATGTTTGTACATCACATAAGCTAAGCTTCCTATATACTCAATATCATGTACTCAATAAATAAATAATACATTGATCCCACAACTAAAATAGATGTTTATTTTATAGAATAATATTAGGAATTCCAGTAATTATTAACTAAAAGCTAATGTTTTTGTCTAATAAATTTATTTTAGACAAAATAAAATAATTACATAACGAATTCTTTGTATACTCCATTAAAAAATATTCCAAGCTTAACAAAAGTAATTTTCTCACATCAAGTATGCGCCTAGTTGACACACAGTTTAAGTAATTGGCAATGACATGTTCATTGACTGGCATATTTTTGAAGCAAATTATAATACTCCCAGTGTTGGCACACTAAATTTAAGTCAAAAGGGGAACTGCTTAAATAAGTACATGGATTTATGTAAATGTTTTAAATTAACATAAATGCTAAGACTCGTCTCAGTCAAAGACATCTTTAAAAACACAAATACGCATGTCGTAAGCATATCAAGATATGCCATTTCATTTTGGCTTTCAATGGTGTCCTGTATGTTTGGTTATTTGTTGAAAGGGTCGCTACATAAAGTCAGAAGCCGCACAACAAAAGCAAGAGCAATAGAGGCAATGCATTGAATAGTTTTATCTCTGGTGTAAGTTCAAATAGCCTGTGTACTCTAACTCACACACACACACATTCTTCTGCTGAGTTATGTAGATCTAGAAGTTAGAATTGTCGAGTAACATATTGCCACGAACTTGGTACCCAAAATTTAAGTTTAAAGAGGAAATGGCAAACATTCGTAGCTGTTTATTTAGGAGCTGCTGCTGCCGCTGCTGCCACTGCTGGTCAGAAGCCCGCAGACAAGATATGGCGGACAAACACTCATACACAAAACCGTAGACAAAAGGACACACACAATTGTACCTACTCGGCAGTGCTGTCGTTTAAGCCAATTTTTTGCTTGGTTTTTCATACCCAGAACAGTCAGACTTCTAGCCTGTTCCTAAAATATCAACATGTTCAAGTCTTACAACAGTTTAACTTTAGCAGTTACTGTAAGCTATTTTTAGGTGACTTTTATAAGCCCTAGCTTTGAGTATTAGGCAACACTGTTTCTGTGTGTGCAAAATATTTCACACTGTGCAACCACAGGCACTTGTGCGGTGCTCTACGCGGACTCAAAGAAGTGGGTAACGGTACTCCGCTTGTTTGAATGCTTAGCACACATACTCACAGGTCACATCAACACATGTACACATCCACCCATACACACATACACTTACTGTGTGCACGTATTGTGTAAATATGCTTAAACACCTCGGGCTTTTATGCTCTTTAACCCTCGCCGCACTGTGTCGCCAGTGTGTGAGTGTGTGCGAATGTGTATAAGTGAGTGTCTGAGTGGATTGTATCTGTATATGTGTACTGGTGTGTGTGTGTTAGCCTTAGGGTCAGCATCAGTTTGTTTGGAGTACAATAAATGCCCATGCGTTGGTTTTTGCGGCCACTCTTTGAATTTCTTAATTAATGTTGCGCTTGCAATTTATTGCCATTTAGCGAGTTAAAACCGCGCAAAACGCCACGTGCTACAAATTGTGCCTACCCCAAGCGGAAAACTAGAACTTGAAAGCTCACTCGCTCTAAATATAAACATTAGATAACAAAATCTACATATTTTTTACACAACACAAACAGTACCAACAAATACCAAGTATTGTAACAGCGGAGAAAAAAAGGAAAATATTGTGACTACGCAATAATAATAAAAGTACTCTTTATATATACACATATAATATAAATAAATATATATTCACAAGATTTGAGCTCACAAGTAATGGCTTGGCTTTAGTTCTGAAGTCTGGAGTCAAAGGTTAACAATGAACGCCGCAATTCACATCAATTTGTAGGTCGTTCGCAGGCGGTTCATTTAATTTTACGCACGTGCCGCACAAATTATATTTACCGTCCACACACACACACATGTACACTGCCACATACATATAGTAAAAATATATATATGTTTTAAAACAATTTTCAATTTGGAAAATAAATAGCCAGTTGAAAATAAAAAGGTTTTTCACGTTTTGTTTCTTGTGGGCAACACAAAACAACATGTTTACCGCATTGGGGCCTTTACTAGCATTAAAGACGAAAGGAAAACACATAAATAGCAAATTAATGTAAACGGAGAGCACAACAAGGCGTATGCGTAATGGAATATGCCGACTTTAAGCTTCTTAACAGCAGTTATGTCTATAAATTTAAAGCTTGATATTGCATAATTATTATTTATCTACATATGTCTATAGATATTATATTTGTTTAAATACAAGACGAAAGTGAAGACTTTATAGAAACTTCTGGTTCTCTAACATATCCAAAGACAACGTTGCGTATGCGTTATACGTTCAAGTCCCTGACGGCACTAAAAACTCACTGACTGACGCCATACTTTATAAATATTCATTGACAGAGTTTTGTGGAAATTGAGTGCAAACAGGTGAATATAAATATTCATATTCTCCTGCTCCGCAAAAATATTCCAAAAGGAATCAGAATCAACAACTCTCAACTTTTCAACGGAACTTCAGTTTTTCATTAAAGTCCTGTCCATCTCATCTTTCATTTTGCTTTAATCTGAAAACGCTTGGATATTCTCATTCATTTACATGCACATATATGTTTATTAATTGGATTATTGTCGCCAAAAGCATATTAAGTAAAGCAGTAAGGTAAAAATTTGTTCATTATTAATGAGACGACACCATTTAATTGCGGACTGTGATTACTGCCCAGAGCTTTCACGGGGCAAAGTTTATCCATATGCAAATTTACTGGCAATTTAATACAGCTTTAATTCAATGAATCAATAAGAAGATAAAAAACGTAGCACACACCTGGCCTCCAAATTATGCAAATTAAACAGAATGTAACATTTAAAGTACGGTAATATGGAAAGGAAAAAGAATTGCGTTTTCTTAGAAATCTTATTTGATAATAAGGCTTCTCAGAAAATGAAGAACCAGTAGTAGTTTCTCAGTTACCAAGCTTTGAAATGCTCGACAATGTTTCCTTTAAAGTTCTCATTTATCTGCATTTGCATTTGCTTGTCCTTTGCACGGAAACCTAATTATAAGAGCGGACAAATGTTTCCTAGACGATGAATAGAGTTATTACCAGAAGCCGGCTGTTAATATGTATAAAGCAAAATGGTGACCATACAAATTGGAATACATTATGCTCATATGCATATAAATTGTACCTGAATATTAATTGTATGTGCCATAATTCCAAAATAAATTACCGCATACGGCAATGATTAGCTGCTTAGTTCCGCCTTCCCCGAGCACAACAAAAATATTCATAAGGCACAAAAAGAGCTAAAAATATATAAAATCTGTATTAAATTAATTGTGGGCTGGGGATTGTTTTTTATACTTTTATTTAACGTTAGGGATAGTGATGCGTTGAAATCGGGGATTTGTCTTGTTTCCTTTGGCGTTCCTTTGCCAACTCAGAATGAAATGTAAAAAAGTTGGAGAACAAGTTAAAAAAAAAAAAGGAAAAATGAAAAAACAAAAAACAAAAAACTTTCACGGCGCATTTCACAGGTTGAGCCGTGCATCGCGGGGCCGTAATAAAATCATAAATCCCCGGACAAACCGACAAAGGTTAAGGCTGACCGCCACCAAAAAGATACAAAAAAAACACAAAAAAGAAAAATTAGTTTGGTTACTGACTTTCCCAGGAAGCGGAAATAATGTTGGGATGTCTTCGGCTTTACCTTTGTTAAATCTGCCTTTGAGCTTTCGCTTTCGCATTCGCTTTGGACGCGAATGAGCAACTGCAGTTTAAATTCGCCCACGTTTATTTTATATTCGAATTTATGGAGAAGTCTTGGGGGTCACCGGTCGATTCACAACTTTTTGCTTTTAGTACGGACTCTCTTTTAGAATATACTTGTAATCGGGATTGCCTTTGGTGGACGAGAGTTGCCTTGAATTTGCTCCCTTTTGGCATGCTTACCTTTTTTATGGCTGCAACAGCATAATTAATTTTATTTTACGACTAGGCGACCTGCTACAAAAAATGCATAAAGTCAATTAGCTGAATGAGCAGCGGAAAATAACTTGCAGATGTTTAACTAAGCATCTCTTACTCTCATTAATTAACTTTAAAATGGAGTACAATTTTCTTGATAAAACGCAGTTTGCGTTAAAATTTATTACAAACCCAGTTAAGTTGGAAGATTAAAAATAATTATTCGTTGCAGAATTAATCTTACAGCTAAACTATTAATTTCAATAAGCTTTGCAATTAGCTTTGGGACTCGTTCCCTGTTATTATTTACTAAACAGAATTTAAATAAAACATAAACCTTTCCTTACGACAGCGTCAGTAGCTACGTGGATACTCTTGCGTTTACGTTACTCAGTTTGCGCAACGCTGCCAGCTTTGCGTTTACGTTACAGTCGGTGCACTTTTTTGCGTTTACGTTGCTCATCCTGCGTTTCGCGTAAGGTTTGTTTACAATTTAATAGCGTGCCAATTTCAAGAAACTAAACAAAAAACAATATAAGTCAAATCTAAATGTACAACTATTTAAGCAACGGCTTTTATTTCTTGGGCATCAACATAGATGACGTGCACACTGCTGACTACTGAATAAATAGAAAAGCACGCGCAAAGCAGCTACTCACACCCACCGGTCAGCGTAGGTGAGCCAACGTGTGAGTTGTTTTGTTTTGCATAGCTGCCAATGCTCAAAAAACCGCGGCGCCGTCATTCGAGTGGCGACCGACGAGGCGAAAGGACTCAAGCGCTAAACAGGATTTCAAAGTGGAATACGTGTTGTGCCCAAACAAACAATAAATCGTGGTCCTGTTGTGTGTGTGTTTTTCTGTGTTCGAGGAACCCAATTGGACAAAACAAGTTAAAGTTTTCAAAGTTTGTCCTATTAAAACGTAACTTGTCGTTGCTTATTGTTTCAGCTAACATGGAGGACTTTAACAGCATAAAGCCCAACAGCTCAGTTGTGAAGCTAGCGTCTTGCCTAGAGAAGATATACAACAAAATCATTGAGTCCAAGGAAAAGCAAGTGGCCGAACAGCAAATCAAGGAAATTGAGTTTCTCAAAACTCAGTGCAAGCATGAGCACATGCAGCTCAGCTTGATGAGCTGTCAGACGCTGGTCCGCCTGGTCGACGAGGGTGTCCTAGATGCCAACAGTGTGCAAAACACGCTGCTGTCTATGCTGACCAATGCGGGGTAAGTCAATAAGAAAACCACACACACAGACAGACACATGTCTTAGGGGCGCACCTTTAGTTCCGGCCAAAAATAAAAGGGTTACAACCGATTTGGCCATTGAAATTGCATAGGAGAACAAAGGAGTTGCATAAATTACCCACGTGTCTGTCAGGAATTGAACCTTTCACTGAAGCCAATTAAAGTTGAGGTAACTTTAATGTCTCACGCGTGCCGCATGCCTCATTTGGCGTAAGTTTCAATTAAATTGGCGTTATTCCGTACTCTGACATGTGATAAATGTAAAAATGTGAGAATGCGAAAATGAAATACGAGGCATACAAGAGAAGTTGTTAACACTTTTACACGCACATTGGCATTGACTTGGCCAATGCGTGAGCAATTTGCATAGCTTCCGGTAGCTGACCCATTGGCCGCAATCTACCATCGAGTGACACGAAGCAAATTCAAACTGTATAATAAAATCTATTAGCCATTTCCGTAATGCTAGCCACTCCCAGAGGAAGCAGTCCATCAAGGACAGCGTCTTGGCCTTGTTTACTGCCACAACTGCCACAACATATTCAAATTACGCGGCGTGAGCCAAGTGGCCAGCACAAATATTTGAATTGCAAGCCAAAATGAAATGAAATGTGCGCGGCATTGAACTTGAAATGTTTTCACTTTCGAAGGACGCACCCACCCAAGAAACGTAATCAAGCCTGCAGGTAGAACTAAACAAGCTGGTAAACAGCGTGTAATACACGAATTAACCTTGATAAGAGCGCGAGTGCAACTAAAATGGATTGCATATTAATTGCCTCTTGCAACACAAACTGCAATTAAAGCAGGCAACCACCATTCGCAGACGCCGCGCCGTGTGAATAGTAATTACCACGTCAAACGCAAAACGATTTGACTGCAAGTCCACAAGCACCACCACGCCCACTTGCCACTATACTCCCACGGAAGTAGGTGTTAAGCGCCGCTTAAAGCCACTCAAATTTAATGGCATCTACGAACTGATTTGCATAACATTTATTTATTTATTCTTACCTCACTTAGCCCCATGCATTTTGCCATTATGACGGAGAGTATTCTGGGCCTGCAGCTGTTGGCACTGAAGCGGAAGACATCGCTGCTTAAGGATAGAGAAGTGTATCAGTGTCCCTATGGCCTGAAGACGCAGCTGCATCCGCTGATATCCTTGATGCAGCACACAAGCGCCAACATGCATGACGTCAGTAATAAAATTATTGGCATCTGCCAGCATCACGACAAGAAGTAAGCATTACCAATGACCACTGTACAATCTTTATAATAAATGTTGACTATTCGTACAGCATACGCAACTACAGCATTGAGTTTCTGCGTCCCGTCTTCCTCTATGTGCTGTGCAATCCTCAGACACTGCATGATGTAAAACCCATTTGGACGTGTCTACTCAGTCTGAGCCATAGTCAGCCGGAGGCGCGAGCTCTTATGCAGGAGCTACTGTCGTGGAGCAAGTTCAACAATGCCAGCACCTGTCTCTGCACCAGTATACTTGTCATCGAGGCCATCGATTACTTTCTGCAGCAGGCAGATCATGCGCAATCCATTGATCTGTGCATTTACCAGGCGCTGCTTATCAAGCAGTTGGCCCAGTTTGGCATCGATCCACGTCCAAGTCTTCAGTGTCTGCTTCGCGTGTTGCATGCAACGCGTGAGCATACACATAATCATTACCACGTGCTGCTGGTACTGCTCGCCGAGTGTCTACATGTCTTGTCACCGTTTTATTTGGCCGATCTGCTCCGGATTATTGTGTTTGTGGTGGTGCAGGAGCGCTGTGGCCATGAATACATTCTGAACATGTGTCTGGACGGCATTATTCAGTGGATGTCTCAGACTGCATTCATACCCGCAGAAGGTCTAGCGTTGGCCCACCAAATTGTCCAGCGTGTACTTGATCAGCAGAAGCCGCCACAAGCCGAAAGCGAGGAATTCGGTGTGCGTATTTGCACCAAGGAACTGCAGCCAGCGCACATGCGTAATTATCATCCCGACATTGCCATTGCCTTTGATCTGGCCAATCTGGTGGAGTCCTTCGATGCCTCGGAAAACAAAGACGTCTTTGCCTTTGTGGATGCTCTGAACGTCAAGGCAAATACGGCATTTTGCCAGCGTCTGCATTTGTTTCTGCGTGCTCTGTTCCTATCACGGGAACCAGCCGTTGACTGTTGGTTTAAGATCTACGAGGTCATCTTGCAGATCATCAAAGTGAACGAAAGTATTGCCTATGATTTTCTGATGACCTACATCTTTAAGCTCGCACACGAACATAATCCGGAGCTGCAGCTGGAGTTGCTACGCGGGCTGGCCAGCTTTGCCGTCTCCAAGGTAAATATGAACTTCAAAATGCTTATCAGATTTAATTCTTTATTGTACTTTAGGATAACGTGCCCATGATTTTGAACACCATTCGAAATCTGTCCACGGATAATGCCACATTCTGTGTGGATTTGTACTTGCGGCTGTGGCGTGTGGAAACCCGCACTTATCCCTTTTTGCTTAAGCAAATCGCCCAACCACTGCCAGATAACGGTAAACGCTGGGAATTGGAGGTGGCTCGTACTCATGCCATGCGAGAGATCTGCCAGGAAAAGTAACTAAACGAACATCAATTTATTTGGTAGTTATTTTAATTCTTTCTCTTATTTTTCAGACCCACATTGCATGGCTCAGAGCTGTTGCCTCATTTGAGCAACACGCTGAACCACTGCACCGATGAGTCTGGGGATCTTTCCACGTCCTTGGCACTGGATGCCATTTATGCACTGTGTGACAGTCACACTGTAAACATTGCTTCTACGTGGCAAGCATTGGGTAGCAAGTTTCGTGCCGAGCAGCGTCCCCAGACCTTAAAGTCCCTCTATCATTTGTTTGGACTTGTGCCACTGCTCCAAACACCGACGCTGGAATACGAGAAGCTGGCAGATGATGCACTTGAGCAGCTGTGGCAGGCCATTAGTCGACCGAACACCGATGCCTCACAGGTGAGGAATGCCTTTGTTGCCCTCAAGAGCTATGAGCCGGGCAACACACTGAGTCTGCGGCATATTCCGCCACAGTTTCGTTTTGAGATTGTGGGCGGTGGTGCTGTTGTAGCTGGAGCTGGTGCTCGTGAGATGGTGGATCTGCAGCAGCAGGATACCATACCGGGTGAGGTTTGGGTGCAGCTGTTGCAAAAGATTCGACCAGAATGCGGAGATGCTGCTGCCGATCTGATAGCTCATTATATTGGCAACGAGATTAGCGGCTTCCGCAGTGGCGTCTACCGTCTTCCCGAAGGCAAGCCCGAACCTCGCAAGCTGGTTGGACTATTTGCTACCAGTCCACTTCGTGCCGTCTGCAATTACCTTGTGGGTCAGTCTCGGTTCGGCGACTACGTTCCCGAGCCCTATGCGGTCACCTATGCTCTGCGTGCACTTTCCAAACGATTTTCCAAGCCGATACCACCGATGGACTGGAGCTGCCTAACTAGCTTCTTCCACCTCTCGTTTGATGCGAGAAAATATTGCATAATGATAGCTAAGAATCAGGCTCTGCATAGTGGAACTGCCAGGAGGCTTCTGGAGAATTTTCTCGCGGACTTTGAGCCCAATTGCTTCGAGGAGGACTTACTGCTACTGTTCTCATTGCTGCCTGAGATCGGAAACAGTGTCAGTCTGCAAATACTGAAAAACTTTGCTGAGAAGGTGGCTGTCTACTGCTTCAAGGAATCCCAGCTAAACGATTTTTCCGAGGGTAAGTTCAAGACTGTTGGATGCCTTCAAAGCCCAGTAATAAGCTATGATTTTCAGGATGCTTGTTTGAGAAGTTTTTGGACAGTGTGAAGTACATATTCACTGACAAATGTGAGATTCCCGAGGTCCTGGATGTATTCACGCTTATTGTGGAGCGTTACATGGACTCCATGAATCTGGATTCCAGATTATTTGAACGGTATACGGAAGTGGTTTCCGTTCTGCATCCCAATGCCATCGACGGTCTGACTACGCCCTCAAATTGGTGGGAAACACCGGTCGGAAAACTAAAGAAAGCCACAATTATTCGATGTTATCTGGTTTTATATAACGAAAAACTGCCGAACCCTTTGACATGGTTAGCTCCCATCATCGACGCTTATGAACGCCGAGCGGAGGAGCGTACCTTCTTTTATCGCCATCTGGCTGCCACTCTCTATGCCTTTGGGAGCGATGAGCATGCATGTAACTGGACCATGGAAATATTTTTGGAAATTCAAATGCTGCTCGCAGAGTCTTCCAACAAAGAGAAACTTAACAGAGCTCTCTACCTGCTAGACATATTTATACTTTCGGTTGATGTACTCTCTGGCTGTGCTGTGTTGTTGGGCAGTGTGGATGTTGTGGCTACCGACGACAAAGAGCGCATTAATCTATTTCCAGAGAGCCTGCAATATCTTTGCGATCACATATTCTGGAAGGACCAGGAAGCAAAGGTAAAAGACCAGTTGTTCACACAGAGAGTATTAAATAATGAATTGCCGCTTGTATTATTTCAGATTTATGAATTTCTCTACAATCTTTATAAGCACACATCCATACCACATATCTACGCAGACATTTTCAAAGAGGCGATAATTTGCTCTCGGAACAAACCTTACTTTGAAAATAGAGGTGTTTGGACCAAATACGTTGGCCTGCGCAAATGAATTCTAAACTAGTCCAATTTTGCAGTTAACGAAAAATTTAACCCAACCACATAAAGTGCACTTATTGTTACATATAGTTAAAGTGTCTTAAATCTCTTTTTATAGCTTCTTGTGCGATATTTGTTGACATTAATAAATTAATATTTAGCGTTCATATTTTCAAAGAAACTATATCCAGCGCTACCAGACCTTTATAGAAGCGACAATCTGGCCGTATTTATATTAGAACTTTGCCAATTGGTACACCACTTCTATTGACCGACCGCCACTATATTAGCACGATGTGTGTTATCGAAAAGAATATTATCGATAGAATATCAACAATCCCAAATTACAACTATTATAAACTGCAATATGTTTCTGGCAAAGGTTAATAAAATTTAATTGATTCCTATGAAATTAATTGATCAAAATTCAAGTGCAAGTAAAAATACAGACCGCGGAGCAACGTAAAGTCTTTCAAGAAGTATATTGAAGCTGTGTCTATCAAAAAACGTAAACAATGGACGATATAAAGTTGGCAAAGGTAAGTACTTACACACACAGTAGGTATGCAGTATTTGTTCAGTGCCGGAATATGCCAAATATGCAGATAGACTTTAGATAATCCGCTTATCAGTTTCTTTCACCTGTCCTGTGCTCAGCTGTGAGTCATGCAGCCAGCAACTTTTATGTTTTGTTTTTCAAAATCGATGCCCAGGTGGAAATTCATCCTGGCAACAACAAAGCAATTGCACATTTGACCCGGCAGTGGCCAACCCTTTAGCCACCCACTAATTGGGTTGGGCCAAGGACAAGACAGATTTACTGTCCTAGAGACTTTTCTAGTAACGACGCCTACACCTGTTTGTAACACCTATTAACATGGCTGCGAAACATGCGCATAAACCGAGCTAGAGCTAGACGTAAATAAACCCACTTTCCCGCCACCAAAACAGATTCTCTCATTTCCTCCACGTTCCCACTTGATTGTGAGTTTGAATAGCTTATCGCAAGTCTGCAAGACCTTGCTACTGTAGTTTTGATTGACTCAACGCCCTTATTCTAGAAACGATTTGAATAACAATATCGAGATATAAACATCTTATCAATAAGATTAAATAAATGCACGACCGATTTTTTAATTTAATACAGTGCAGGATTTTAGAACTGCTTCTAGTCTTTATACTAAATTTTAAAATCGGAGATATCAGTGCTGAGTATTCAGTAATCTGGTTATGTCCTTACTTTCGTTTAAACGGATAAAGGCCGCAGCACTATGAGAGTAAAATATCCCTGAATAATAAATTCCCCCCTGGAGAGAAAAATGTCCCATTCAACTCGTAGCATGCTTATAAGCGCGCGCCTTTTACAATAGTCGATGAGTTCGTTCTAGTCGTTCGTCGGGACCGGTCGCGTTTTGTTCTTGGCTCTGTCTGTTGGTCTCAGCCAAGTCGATAGCACCTTCAGTACTGAAGGCAGCACCACCAATAACAAAATAGCATACATAAATAAATATGTGGGGTTATTGGAATAGTGTAAACGAACGAGTGTTTGTGTGTTAAACGAAAAGTGAAAGTATAATAGACGTAATTCAACAACCTCCCACCGCCTTGTCCATCGGCTGTCACCGCGCGCATTCACGTGATATGATTTAAAAGACCCGAAGAAGCTGTTGGCATTCTGTTTTGGAGCTCCTGCTGCCTGTTTTTTTCTGATGTTAATTTAAAATCAATAAAAACGTTTAGGAAGTGCAAACAAACAGTAGATATTTGGTCATTGTCCGTGTGACTATGGATTTCACTAGATTCATGAATAAATTCAATGAAATCGAACGCCAGCTGTCGCCCACATCGGCGCTACGTCTGAGCTTCGATAATATATCACCGGAGAGCGAAGAGCCTCCAGATGGCAAACGCCTCTGGGGAATGCCAGTGCCGCCCTTTGTCTCCGATAAGGTTGTCTCCTGGATTGAGGAGGAGTTCAACGAGGCGCCCGTCTACTACAACGGCAACTGTGTCCTCAAAAAGGTAACCTACCAAATGAACCTCAGTCCTGGCAGCATGAGAGCTAATTTCCATTGTTCCTTTTATGCTAATATGCAGCAAAGTAATCAAGAGAAATTCTGCTAATTTTTCCTTTCATTTTTTTTCTGTTTCCTTCATTGCTTTTTCGCGTTCCTCTTGTGGGAATGAGAAAAAACGCCGGCGGCAGCTCTGGGCCGGAATATGCAAATTACCAGTCCGACAATATGCTGAGATTCTTGACATCCTGCGTTGAGGTAGTGACTCCAAATGGGAGTCGACACAAATACACGTACATGCATTTATTATGTAGGTCAGCCATCAGTAGTGATTCATCGATTCAACCATCCACATCCAGGCTATGCCATCCATCCTGGCTGTCTTGATTGCATTGCGTCGTTTCTTTGACGCCATCATTCTGAACAATTTCAACATGAAATACAAATTGTTGCATTGTTGCAGTGGCACTCGAGTCGAGTTCAGCTGGCGAGGCAATTAAATAAACGAGGTTTTTGCAGCCACAGTCGGACTTTCACTCAAATTGCATTTAAACTCTGAAGAACAAAGTGGAACTCAGTTCTCTTAAACTAAAATGCTTTAATTACGCACTTCATAAGCTTATACAAATCAAATTGAGTCCCATAAGACCATTTGATGGGATATCAAAGTAATATATGTTGCTTAACTAATGAACCAAGACAATCGCTCAGCAGGACCTCTGTGTGTGGCCTAAGGAGGACCTCAGTCCCTTGGTCTCATTCTCTTTGAGTCTGTTTAAAGGCAATCAATCTTAAAATCCTGCCCAAAGGGAAAATTCCACAGACATGAATGAAAAGCCCGCACATCAATTTGTCTTATTCCTGTTAAAAATGCTTTATTTTCAGCTATAAATAAGAACTCGAGCATACCATATATACATGTACATATATGTACGGGTGTTAAATATTTCAGACATGTTTTGAATATAATTTGTTTGAATGGAATAGGTTAAAGACAACCTGATGATAGATAATCTCGGCTTTTTTGGGTTGTTTAGCAACAGCAAAAACAAATTTTAAATATTTAACAACATAATAATCTTTATAATAATAATTATAATTAACTCCCACTTGGTTAAACATGCTCTCAACTCAAACTGCGAACTTCTCTTTACTTCTATCTTTTTTGGGTCTGTTGGAAACTTTTTTTTGGTTTGCAATTTATTTTCTAGCATTTCGTGTTATTTACTCTGTTTGGGTATTTCCTTCCTCGGCACGCCTGTGTGTGTGCCTGTGTGTGTATGTGTGGGTGGTTGGGCGCTTGCAACTATTTCGTGCAGATTTTTCGGTTTGTGGGGAGAGTAGAGTTACAGCTGACGTCAGCGAACGAGTTCTCTGCACAAGAGCAGCAGCTGGTAGCAAAAATAAGAAATTAAATTTATTGTTAACAATAAAAATGAAATGTTCTAATGCACTCCGATAGTGGAATTAAATATTTTAATGCCTTTTGTTCTTTGCAATTTTACAGGTGGAAAATGTACGCATGATTGATCGCTACAACACCAAAAATCCGACAGTTGGCACTTTATATCTGACGGCCACACATCTAATATTCGTGGAGCCCGACAGTAACAAGGAGACCTGGGTAAGTACCTTCACAGACATGTTCCCGCACGCCCCCGATGACATCATCAATTATTTTATTATACTCCCGGTTTGGTTCGCTGCGGTTCGGTTCGGGTTGGCTCGAGTGGGCTTTATTGCCTTTGCCAAGTTGAGGCAAAAAGTTTTCTACAATTTTGTCGTCTCCGCCCTTGTGGCTTGACTTTTAAGGCTAACTGTCGTTGGAGTTGTCGCCACCCAGCACTTTTCGTCTAAACGAATAAAGTCGTTTACAGATATGTGTGTATGTCTATATGTATTTAAGAATAATTCAAAAGTACGCTTGTGTGCTGTACTGTGTACTCGACTTTACATAAAAGTATCCTGGGAAACGGAGGTAAAGAATTTTTGTGCTTAGCATTCCACAAAATCGTAGCATGTTGCGTTTGCCTCTTCTAAAATTCTTTGTCAGCGTTGTGGTTACAATTTCGCATCAAGAATTCAGACATTTTTCATATTAAAAGGCAAATTTACATTCAAAATGCTTTGTCAATAAATAACATTTCAACCAGAGGGCTATAACTAAATCAGATGTAAGTCAATATTAAAGTTGAATAAAGCAGATAAATTTAAATCGATTGACAACAAAATAATGAAAGCTTTCTATTTAATACAAATACTGCCAGTTAGTTCTACTGCTGATGTTAGTTGTGAAGATTACAGCGCTCTTTAAGTTTGTTTAACCAAAATAAATGGTAGGGAAAACAGTTGCGAGCATTGTCTAAAGTGTTGAACGTGTTCAAATGTGCACTTTGGGCTTACACTTCTGGCCTCGTTGCTCGTTAAACATTTGAGGGAAAGCCATCACCTCGACTCAAAGCGTCTAAAGGCAACGCGGCGTATACGTCATAATACCAAAAGCACTTATACAACTGCAGGCATGAACAAAAACACACACACACACGTGCATACACTTTATTTGTGTGAATGTGTGGGTTTGTGTTTTTCTGACAGCTGCAATTCCCGCACTTCCGCCACTTCTTTAAGGACGTGTGTAAAGTTCGTACAATTTTCTTATTCAAACCGCTCAAGGCTGTCGGCTTCAAAGAAAAACTCTTGTGTTTATTAAAGTTGCCCATTGGCTTTAAGAATCAACTGGCCAAAAAGTGTATTTAATTAAAATGTTTTGTTTTTGGCCAACAAAGCAGCTACTAAATTGACACCCACACACAATTGCCTCTGTGTTACGCATACGCCCCGTTGCATAAATACAAATTAAATTTCTTTGCTGTGCTTCCCGCTGGGTGTCATGCTGTGCTCGGCCTGTTTATGAGCGTGTACATTGTTCTCTGTTCTATGTTCTGTGCATTAAACATGCATTTCCATTTGGGATAAGCCTTGGTAAATAGCACAAATGTTGCCCACACAAACGAAACAAGATGAGTTCAAAAAGCAAATGGGAAAAATTCACTGTCAATAGCTGAAATGTTGATGTCTCCCATTTGGGGACCAAATAAAAACTTTGTCAGTTGCAAACAAATTGCTGCTAAGCGACTGCAATTCAAATTCAATTGTTGCACAATACTTTGTCCATGTAAACGGCTCTCAATTTCAATGTAGTGTGTTCATATCGATAAATAGAAAAGGACAAAAATGCTCTTTAGAAATTAATTTTATTCTGCCATGAGTTGAACTTATCTATTTAATCCCATCTCGTACTTAGTTTAATCGACATTATTTAATCTTTGTACTTACATTATAATGACGTCATCATGTGCCACTGCTGTTTATTTGCTTTGGGTTGCAGTGAAGCATTGCATTTTAATTGCTTCATCATAATTAAGTATATCAATTATGCACTTTACTCAGTCAGTGAGACAAGTGGCCACAAGAGTCCCAAGAAATGTGCATATTAACGTCTAGTTACGGCTTCAATGTTGTTAATTAAAAGTTGTGGCACTCGTGTGCAGTGTCAGTTGCCAATTAGGAGGTGAAATGGCTTAGCTATCGATTTTCTTGCCTCAAATCCACCAACTCATGCTTTCAAACTTGCTACTTAATCACAAGAAAACAAAAAAACAAGCGAGTTAACTCGACTTTTATGTATCTAGTGCTAGTAGACTGTTCAGTCTAGATACTTGGCCAATAATGCTCTCTAGTGTAGAGTATAAAATGATATCTTGGTCGGTTTTACTGCTCGACCTCAGGGTGTATAAACTATTATAGCAAACTTCAGTTGAGATTGTCTTCAGAATAATATTCTTTGCTCTTCTCATTACAGATTCTACACATGCACATAGCCAGCATAGAGAAATTGCCGCTCAGCACCACGGGCTCTCCTCTCTTGATACGCTGCAAAACATTTCTGTCGGTGACATTTGTTATACCCAAGGATTCTGAATGCCATGACGTCTATACTTCGCTTCTGAAGCTCTTTCAACCGGGTGAGTGCTGATAAACCCGATTTTTGTCTGTTTTTGACTAACAATGAACTCTTTTGTGCAGTTTCCATCAACAAGTTGTACTGTTTCAACTATCAGCCGGCCAAGGACGATTTCCCCAAAAATGCTGGCTGGGATTTCTTTAAATTGGAGGCCGAATTCAAGCACATGCTGGTGCCAAATGACAACTGGACTCTGTGCTCCATGAACGAAAAATACGAGCTTTGCGACACTTATCCACGTCAGATCTATGTGCCCAAGGAGGCTACCACCTTGATGCTTATAAGCAGCTCACGTTTTCGCTCTAAGGGTCGTCTGCCTGCTCTAACCTATTTGCACAACAACAAGGCAATATTCCCTTCAATGCATTGAGTTGTTTATCCAGACTAATCCATGTATATCACAACAGGCATCCATTTGTCGCTGCAGCCAGCCGCTGTCCGGTTTCAGTGCACGATGTCTGGAGGATGAGCAAATGCTGGAGGCCATACGAAAAACAAATACCAATACCGACTACATGTACGTGGTGGACACCCGACCACGTGTGCGTAGAAATAGAAAAACAAAGCCAGCAATATTCAAATAACAAATCCATTTTCATCACATTGTTTATAGATCAATGCCATGGCCAATCGTGCCGCTGGCAAGGGCTATGAGAACGAGGCCTTCTACGAGAACATCAAGTTCCATTTCCTCGGCATTGAAAACATTCACGTACAGCGCGCCAGTCTCCAAAAGGTCCTCGAGGCTTGTGAACAAAAGTCGCCTACGATGAGCGCCTTTCTCAATGCCCTGGAGTCATCCGGTTGGCTAAAGCACATACGCTCCATACTGGACACGTCGAGGTAAGTAAATAGTACATTGATTTATGCTATAAATAAATAAAAATCACTCAACCTTTTTCGTTGCCAGCTTCATTGCCAATGCCGTGGACAAAGGCGTCTCAGTGGTGGTGCACTGCTCCGACGGCTGGGACCGAACAGCCCAAGTCTGCTCCTTGGCACAGCTTATGTTGAATCCTTACTATCGCACAATTAAGGGCTTTCAGGCTCTAATCGAAAAGGATTGGTTAGCATTTGGACACAAGTTTAGCGAACGTTGTGGTCACATCCAGACAGATGCGCGTGAGGTTTCACCGATATTTACGCAGTTTCTGGATTGCACCTGGCAGCTGATGTCGCAGCGCAGTGAATCGTTTGAATTTAATGAACGTTTCCTACTCATACTGCATGACCACGTGCATTCCTGCCAGTTTGGCACCTTTGTGGGCAACTGTGAGAAGGATCGTCTAGATCTTAAGCTAGCTGAGCGCACGTTCTCCCTTTGGGGCTACATGGCCAATCATCTGAACGAGTATATTAACCCGCTATACAAGCCCAACGTAGATGAGTCAATCAAGGCAAATCTAGCACCACAATGCATCAAGTAATTGTACTCTGACTTAATCAATTTATTTACTGATATCTGGATTATATTTTTAGATTCTGGCGCGGAATGTACAGTCGTTTTGAGAGCGGCATTCACCCACGGGAACCGTTGGGTGATCTGTTGCTGGACAGCAAAGAGCATTCCAACTCTCTAGAGGATCATGTGCAGCATTTGACAAAACGCATTGCCAGCTTCAAGAACTATATTTCCAAGTCGGCCAAGAAGCTGCAGGATGCGACTACCACCAATCCCAAAGCAAGCAAGGAAGCGGCGTCCAATGAAATCAATGACAACAAGTACTTACCACATGAAATACATAATATCCCTTTCTAACGTTACGTTTGCTTTACAGATACAATTATGATAAAAAGCTGAGCGAATTGTCCGCTGCCGACGACGATCATCCACTCAAAGCGAACAATATGTCGTTTGCGAATCTTTCACTAAATGCTGAACAAACGAGCCCACAAGCTTTGACCGAAGAGATCAACTCCGTTGCGGTCGATTGGAAGCCCATGCGTAATGTTGCCTCCTGTTCCTGCTCCACGCCCTTTGATCAATTCACCAAAAAGGTAACAATTATTGGACTAAACGCTTTTCATTACTAATATATTTCGTAATCCCTTGCAGATACACTGCTTTCGTTGCGGAGATATCTTCTGCGAGCGTTGCATTGATAAGAACGTGACGCTGCCGGGACACGATAGCGGCAAAGCGGTACCTGTATGCCGTGGCTGCTTCCGGCAGATGCAAAAGCAGAGTCCGTAAACCCAATCCTAGTGTAATCCTAGCTGTAAGTTTGTTAAAAGTAGGACGTGAAGTGCATGAAGCTATGACAAGAGGAAGCGAGTGTGTCAACATAATTGTTTTTGGGGCGTTTTCCTGTGGCATGAAATACATTTACGTATATATATATTACAAACAGCTATATATTATAAAATATTACATTTATTGTTGCATTTGTAGTTGTAGCTGCTTAATAGCACACTCGATCCATTCAAACTATTGTGTGTAAATGCCACGTTGGCTTCCAGGCAATGACGTGACCAAAAACTAATTGTAGCTACATTTAAGTCGGGCACAAATCTAATTTACTTTTGTTTTATATACATTTTTCTGTCTCCAATGTCGTTGCCAATATGATTGGATTTGATTTTGTTAGAGTGTAACTCGAATATTTAAAACCGCTTGCCAATTAAGAGTTAGCTTTCCAGTCGAGTTTCTTTTCCGATTGCTGTGTCTATACTACAACAGTACTGAACTTGGAGCAGCTCTCTTGCCGCTTAATCTTCACACTACTACAAACACACAGAAACATACATTAAAGAGTACAACTGCATACATATTATTAATGTTTACTTGTATAACATATTCCACTAGCAAAATAATGCATGGACAAAGAAACGTGTACTACAAACATGTCTTTCAGGCCCTAAGTTTACTATGCAAAAATGTTTGATCAAAGTATATTAATAAAAAAGTATTTATTCAACAAAATTCCCGTCATGAGTTGCAAACAAATCGTTCAGTTTATGTGAAGCAGAAGAGGAGAGTGTCTAAGGTCTAACTAGTATCCAATATCAGGCTTAATGCGCAGAATGACAGGCACGCTGGTGCAAGGCAGAATGGCCACCTCGGTGACAACAGCGCTAACAAGTTCCGGTGGCGTTATGTCATAGCTAAGATTGAGCGGCGTCATACGACTCTTTTGCCAGTTATTTAAGGAACACTTGGCATTCATAACCAATTGATTGGGATCACACAATTCATTGTAGACAATAGCATCGGTCTGGAAGCGTTCGCTAAATTTGTGCGTCTCACAGCAGACGAGCACAGGAACATTATGGGAGTTGGCCACCAGAGCCACCTGAGCAGTGCCAGCTCGGGCCATTACACAGCCATTGGCCAGCAGGGCATGTGCACCCAATAGTACCTTGGTGGCTTCCGGCATAACGTAGCCGACGGCATTGATCAACACGTAAGTACAGGGTATTCCATGTGCGTGCAGGCGACGCAGCATCTCCTGTCCCTCGCAGAAAGGTCGTGAGTCGACGACAATGACACGAAAGTTGACGTTGCGTCGCTTGGCCTCTTCGCAGATGAACTGTATGAGCGACGAGCAGGCAAACGTGAGCAGGACATCGCCATCCGTGATCTTTTCCTGCATTGAGCTGCTTATTGCCTGTGCTGCCTTTTCAATCTGATTCTCTATATAGGTGTCTATGAAATGTGCCAGCAGCTCCTTCAACTGAAATCAAAACTATTGATAACTCTTTATTAAACACTTTCTTTAGGCGCATACCTCTGTTTCGGGTTTATCAGCGGGCAGCTGCGTTAACTGGTTCTTAAACTGCTTATATGCATTGCTGACGGAGACTGCCAGCGGACGACACTTGTGCAAATGATCCACATGATACTTGACTGCTCCATCGAGACTGCGACCGAACTCCTTCTTTGCTGGTGTCTCAAAGTCCTGCACCACCTGTCGCAGGGCATGCAGGAAGGCAATGCAACGTGCATTTGATCCCACAATGGTACGCTCGGAATATTGCACTCCCAATCGGGCTATGCTGGGATGCACACGTGCATCATTGATAAACAAACTAGCATCTTTGTTGGCGCACTCCAAATGATTAAATAGTTTTACTTTGCAATTTAGTTCCGCTTTGACTGGTGACATCTTGGACGGCGACTTGGCAGGTGATTCACTATCCCGCTTGACTTCCTTGGCAGGTGTGGCGATGACATTTGGCGCCTTCTTTACTGCTCCTGCAACCGGAGCAGCTTTCTTAGTTTGTGCCTGTGCCTTGGCTGCCCGCTGCGCTTCCTGTATGGCACGACGTTCAGCCTTGCTCAGTGCTGGTTTCTTCTGCAAGTGAACAAAAATTAGTAAACATATCGATTAAGCAGATTGGATACCCTTTGCATACCTTCTCAGTTTCCGTTTGCAAAGTAGGTGCTGGGTCTGCCGTCTTGGGTGCGACTTCGAGATTGCCTAATTTTTGAGTCGCTGAGTCTACGTTGCTAGCACCGGACTTGGCAGTCTTTGCAGCTTGTTTGGCTGCCTTTTTGGCTTCACGTTCAGCTTTAATTTGATCGCGCGTCTTCTCGCCTGGATCCGTTCCTAGGAGTACGGGATCTGCGGGAACAGCTGTGGAACTTGTGGTGGTGACTTTTGATTGTGTAGCTGCCTGTGCCACTGTGGGTAGCACTGATTTATCTTTTGTCGTTGTTGTTGTTGTTGTCGTTAGTGTCTTTGTTATGGTCATCTTTTCAACTTCAGTAATAATTGTGGTCGCTGGAGCCAAAGGTTGAGCTGGGGCTGCCGCTGGAGCCAAAGTTGGAGCTGGTGCTGCCGCTGGAGCTGAAGCTGTTCCAGGTGTTGTTGACTTCTGTTTCTTGGCTTGCTTGGCCTGCTTCTTAGCCTCGCGTTCGGCCATGATTTGCTCACGGGTTTTCTCCGCTGTTGCATTCTGATTTTGATTGCCGGTAGCTTTCTGCATCTCGTTCTTTATTTTGAATTCAGTTTCGTTATCTTCCAATCGATTTCGCTTGTTCCTAGGCCGATTGCGTTGGCGTTGTTTTTTCTGTCTTGACTCTGCAGTGGTCGACGAACTCTGCTACAAAGTAAATAAGAGATATAATTGTGTACGAAAAGCACCGCAAAGTTTGTTACACTCATAAACATGCTAAATAATACAATTTCTATTTTAAACTAAGGCTTTTTGTATACAAAAGTTTCAAGTGATCTTGATATATACCTGTTCGCCCTTTACAACCATTTTGTAAGCTTGAAATAGAGGATTGACGTACCTATTCTTATTACCAATTTATTGTCTGTTTACTTACAGAAAACTTTAATTTACCTCGTAAATAAATTTGCTGCTAAACGACTTCGTAAAGTTTGCTCACGATGGCAAATTCTACCAGCTGGTTACTAAACCTTGCCTCATTCGAACGTCAACTTGATTTATGCAGCCCTGTCAAATGCCAATGTGAATGTCAAAATACACGTTGGCTGGGCGAACGGCTGACTGGGAGCTATATAGCAGGTTATGATTGTAAAATCAATGTCAACCAATAAAAATAAAAGCAATATCCGTTTTCAATCATTTATTCGCCAATTACCACTCATGTTATAACTACATAAAGCGATCCCGAAATGTAGACGCAAATATTAACAACTAAATCAATGGCAACGCCGCTGAGCTTAGTAAGTTAATGATGTTCAGCATGCTCCTTTGCTTGGCTTGCAGCCCAGGCCTTCTTGTTTTCGGGAGAATTGGCTGTTAAAAAAAAAAAATTAGGAACCATCCTCAAATATATGAACATTGACAAAGTATTTACCCAGCTTGCTGATCTTGTAGAAAACGGGAACGCAGGCAATCGCCGCAATGAAGTAGTAGCGCCAGATCCACTGATTCTTAATGTAATGCTTGATCGGGAACTGGGCCAGCTTAGCCGAAAAAGTATAAGGATACTTCATGGGGCGTCCGGCGGGTTTTTCCACAGCTTTGTCGGCCATATTTCTGATTTGATTACTCTGAACTAAAAATATTTGCGAATTATTATAAATTATGTAATTTTCGTAGCAAATGCCGAAGTTACGTACCTGCAAGACGAAGAGAACGGCTGAGCAACTGTCGATTACGTTATCGATGGGACGATTTTTATTTGTTTTCAGTATACGGGGAATGGCGATTATTACAATCGATGTTTTTCAATTTTCCAACCACTTTGTCGATATATAAACTCAATAGAAAATTTAAAAATATTTTATTGCTAGTTGTTCCTCATGTAGTTGTTAGAATGTATAACATGTTTACTCAGCTAAATCAGTAAGAAACTTAAAAGTTCAACGACTGCTTTAATTCTGCTTAAAGTTCGGCTTAATTTAGGTCGAAATTCTATAAAGATTTGGTCACACCTTTTGCCATTTACTGTGAATACCATGCCGGTTAAAAACGCGGACTGTGAATAATATATTTTGCAAGTTTTCACACTAATAATAAATACTGCCTTTTTTTACGTGTACGTTCGTGCTACTAAAACAATTGATATGCATATTGCATGTGTTAATGTCAATGCGTTTGTAACTTAAGCTGCATCCGCCAACGTATCAACGTACACTTGTAAACGTTTGATGCTCCCTATAAAACACGTGAAAACCAAAAACAACAAATATTGCCATGGCAGAGAATTTATGCTTTGATGAATTGTATGATCTGCTAGGCGCAGAAAATCAGTTGCAAGATAATACTGGCGTTGATAGTCATACACAGCGCTGTTCGCCTCTTAATTCAAAATCTTGCACAAAACGCCGTAGGCTAGCAGAACGGATAGCTGAAAATGATGAACTCGTGCGTCAATTGAAGCAACAGCAGGATAACGCAAAGCAGCTAAAGGATCTGCAGAGAACCGCTGGTGAAGTAAGTAAACTTTATCAGGCTGAGAAGGAACAGCGTATAGAGTATGAGCGCCGCCTTAAAGAACAGACCGATCGTTGCGCCGAGCTGGAAAAACAACTAGATGTTCAACAATTAAATTGTGAGCAGCTGCAGGAACAGCTTAGCACTAAAGCGTTGCCAGTTGATGCCAAAGATATGGTTACCATATTCATGCAACTATCGCAGCGTGTGGACGAAGACTCTCATGCTAGCGACCTAGTAAAGCGTGTACAGAAATTAAGGCGTAAACTTAAAGATTACTGCAAGACGTTTAATATAAGCATGCCAACGATCAGGAGTCCAACAAGCAAGCGTACAAAGTCCGCAACAACTTCTACTCAAGTCACTCAGACAACACAAACAAAGCCGTTAAAGGAATTACAGGCACCGAAAATGTGCTCAATTGCAGTGCAGAGCGAGAACTTGGTGCCCACACGTAACCAGGGAACACAGCATAAAAATACAACCACAACCCGAGGAACGACAACCGCATCGTTTATTAAAAAACATGATGTTGGCACAATGTTTCCGGAGCCAAAACCGGCCTTAAGTGTCCAGCAGATATTGGATAAGATGCTCTCGTGGGACAAGACCTTCATAACTCCACTCAGCCCAATTAACGATCATCAACCAGAATCAGAAGTTGTACAAACTGCATGCATCAGCACCTGTACAGATTTGTGCAATGTACAAAGAGAGATTGACTACTTACCAGAACTGCCACCGGAATTGAAACGGTCTAATTCACGGCCACCATCTCGGGCCAGCGTCAAGGATGAGCTGTCAATGCCTGGAGGAGGTGCTGCAACACTTGGTGGTTATGGCCATCATATGGCCAAGGAACTACTTCACCTTCTACCACAAAGTCAGAATATTTTGACCCAGCTACCACCACATATTTTTGAAGAAATCTGGCAGGTCATGGGACAAATGATGCTTGTGGTTTTACAACGTCGTTCCTCAAACTCTTCACTAGCTACACCAAAGCACACAACGCACACAAATATAATTAACCAAGCGGACTTTGGTAGCTGGTTCGATGCTCTCAACGAAAGCTACTTGTACCAATCTCAAACTAGTAGTAAAGGTAAGTGCAACTCAATGATATGCGAGAAGACTATCAATAAAGCTAACAAAATTCTTGCAGATGATGCTGAATTCGAGGCGACTTCAGAGGAACAAGTAACCACTGATGTGGGAACGGATCCTATGTCCGAGGAACCGCCACCTGAAATCAGACTTGAGTTGACCCCAATACGTCTGCTGGCCAAGCCGAAATTGCGGGCTTTACCTAAGCTGAAACCAAAACGCCTAAAAAAGCCAAAGATAAAAAAACGACGCGTTATTCGGAATATAAAAGCTCTTGCGAAGAAGGAGACATTCACAGCAGACATTGACGTCCACGCTGAAACTGCAGTTCAGTTCCTAAGTAACTTAAATACATTTAAAAACCCCAACTGTGATATTATGGACATTGAGCTGGATGAAGAGGAGCGTCAACTGCTTGAACAGACCTCTGCGTCAGAGATCGAGAAAATATCAGCAGCAGCTTCTGTTGGTCACGAAAAAGATCAAGAATCAACTGCCACAGAACGAATTCAATTATTATTTGGCAGTGATGGGGATTCTGATGTGGAACAACCTACGCTGAGCGAATCAGAAGATCTTTTACCTTCACGTTCAAGTCAAAATGATCAAACTACGCTGTTTTGTAGCGATAAGAGAGATTCGGATGATGAACACACTAAGAATGAAGCAGTTACTCTAGAAATCTCAACTACATATTTTTACCACCAAGAAGTCAAGGGGGAGCTGGATAATAAGCAATCACCAATCGATACAAAAGATGCCTTACAACTTAAACCAATATCTTCATCGCGCATAGATCCGTTGTCTTCAATGCTTGAGAATTTTGTTACCACGCCTTTGCTTGAAGATAAAGAAAATCCTGAACCGATCACTCAAACATCATTATCCGACAATAACCCAATATGCAGTAAAGACGACTCGGTTGCTAAACAACCTTTACCGGTTGAAGTTAAAGAGAATCACGAAAATGATGAAAATCATGCAAGATTTGAATTAGAAGAAGAATATCCACAAAGCTCGTATACATCTAAATCCTGTGATCAGGGCAAGATCTTTTCTGATAGTGATTTGGGTGAGAAACAACTTGGTCTACCTCAATATGTACAGCCAATTTTTACCGAAGGAAGCGCTTCCGATGTGGACAGCATAGACTCCAATTGTTTAATCATTGATGAATGCTATCTACAGTGCGGAATTAAAGACGACAATCAAGCTATACAAGTAACAGAAGCTGTATCTGAACCGATTGTAAATTCACCTGCAGTTAAACGTAAGCGGAAGACAAGTTCGTGCAGTATTTCAGAGCATCAACCAGTGGAAAAAAGACTGACACGGTCACAAGCGAAGCAGTTGCAGTTGGAGGTCAAAATCAATGCTGAATCGGAAAGCTTAGAATCGAGTAAAACAATAGAAAAACACCAGCTAAGCTGCACTACCTCATATTCCCCCATGTCTCCCATTGCACTGGAAACCAGCGACGAGAGCGACAGGGAACCCATCGTAATACCATTGGAGCAGCCTGGTCAGCAGCAGAGTACCAGTGAACCAAAGGCACTGCTCTCTTACGTGGTTAACGAAGTCAAAGCCAATGCCAAGCACGGTGGTCCACGCAAGCAGCTGACAAATAATTCACAAATGGAACAACTGAAGCTGAAATTAGTGAATTACCTGAAGCATTCTGAGCCACTTGAGCCTACGTGTATTCAGCTAATAATTGGAGGCGAAACTGCTGCCCTAGAAGTAATAATTGCAACATTTGGAGAGATGCAACAAGACGGTGCTATGGAGCGCCTCTTGACCATGATAAGGCAAATAGAGATCCAGAATATTTCATTAATAGCACGTTTAATGAACGCTTTGGAGCAGCGATTGTTTTGCATAAAGGAGCGACTCTCTGGACCCTTGGCACAGAAATATTTGCGTCTTTACCTGCAGTTGTGTAGCCTGAAGACTTCTCTTGATGTCTCTGGTCAGAGCTATGTGAATCCTGCACGCCTATTGTTAGCCAAAATACTATATCATTATAATATGGATATTAGTTTGTTGATTTTGGAGGTGCTGTGTCATTTTCCAACGGTATTGCCTCATCGAGAGGAGCGTGATTACGATCATGCCGATCCCTTAATTACGGTCATCAAGCATCTACTAATGAACTATAAATACGACATGCACGATGCCCAAGGACCTGACCGTGCATTGCTCTCAAAACTACGTTTCGAATACCATTTTCAGCCATTCGAGCCCACCAAGCAACAGGTGATTGAGAATCTGGTCGAGAAACTAAAAGCAGGACGACTAAATCAACTAAGCTACGCCTTTGCGTTGTTCTGCAGACGCAGTGTTGTTCAGCTAGTGACCAAAAATGTGCTGGAGCTGCAATTGCTGCCGCTGGCCAACAGCTACTGTGATCTGTGCATAGAGGATGAGTCGTATGATGCACGCGTGGAGTGTTTGATGCAATGCATATCGATGATAGTAAAGCAGCTGCCACTCGACAATACAACAGATATCTCTGGGTGTATGGCAGTTTTCAAGCGTTTGCTTGTGGCACTTCCACGGCCTGCCGTACAACAGGCAGTAGTTCAAGCAATACTCCGTACGCAAAGATTTGGATACGGCTTTGCCTTAGAAGCCCTGCACGGCTACAGGCCAAACTATCCACTCAATTCCATGACACGCGCCATGATGAGGAGCTTTGCTGAGCGTCGTCGACAGTATCAGCCACGTAAGGCTGCACATGATCAGAAGATTGTACAGAAAAAGCAATCAGTAAGCTAAGTTTTATGAATTGTAACTATTTATTTGTGTAGTTGTATATAAATATATATATATTAGTTTAAATATATATATACTATTTGAATTAAACTAAATGCTAACTGCAATCGATATTTTTACAACTTTAAACTTAATACTAAACATAATTTGATATAGAAAACAAATACACACATTGGATGTTGAAAGTGATTGCACATGAAAATGGAAAGCGATTAAGTTGTGAATCAAAACTAAGCATAATTTCAAATTTACATAGAAAGTTGCTAGATCTTCGTGACTGTACAATAACATGCATGGGGATTATGAAAGAAGTTTATGTTAATGGTATTTATTATTAACTATGCCTCCATGCCTTCGAAATGCCATTAAGCGGTTAGTGCGCATCTGGAACAGCTACAACTTGTGGCTTAGTTGAGGTAAGGTACTTTGTTGTGAGCTTGGACTAATCGTTCAGCTTGAATTTGTTGTGGTTGTAGTTGTAGTTGTAGGCTAGAAGCGCTTCATTACAAGGCTGCCACCAGTTGTTGCTGTCGAGTACCAACAACTCTTGCTAGATTAGTTTATTCAGCTGTAAATGATAATAGGTTAGGTAATCTAAGTATTTCCAACAAAATGCATTACAATACATACCAGTGAGCGACGCTGGTGCTCCTTTTTGAGTGCAACCTGTGCCTGTTGTGGTGAGAATTTAAGCACTGCCGAGATGACTTTCACCAGAGTTTCATTATTTGTGTTGCCGGTTAAGTACTGCAAATCCAAAAAAAATAGTTAACTTTTTCACGGTCCGATTGTTATTATGTCTTTACATACCTGAAACATAATGTTACGCAGGTATTCGAACTCCGTGTTAGCTGGCACGCTGTCGTTATGCTGCATGG
Organism: Drosophila acutilabella; assembly: GCA_035046005.1. Lineage (NCBI taxonomy): Eukaryota > Metazoa > Arthropoda > Insecta > Diptera > Drosophilidae > Drosophila > Drosophila acutilabella. Next base: position 2,480,232 of record JAWNOK010000024.1, on the reverse strand, counting down.
ATACCTAGAGTACAAAATAAACATGGTAAGTAATAATACATAAAGATATTTGATGCTTCACTTACCAGTGTTTCATCCAATTGCCGCGATAGCTTTGCGTTTTGCAGCTTTAGACGTTCGTTGGATTGTTCGAGTATTAAAAAGTTTTCACATTTTTGTTCCAGAAATAGATTACGATTCGTCACATCCTGCACCTCAGTCATGATATCCTTCAGCTTCGCCTCCAACAGTGTTTTCTCATCAACGACAGCTGCCTCCTGAACATTTTTGGGAGCCAAACTGGCAAGTAATTGCTGTGCCTGGATTCCTGCTCGTAGTGTTTCCAGCTCTGTGATGCGTTCTGACATTTCTTTGTTGTTTGATTGCAGTTCATCGATTTCCTGCTGAAGATTGGATTGCTCGCCTTGACTTTTATGCTTTAGATCTTCCAGCTCGCGTTGCAGCTGTTCATTTATGCTACGCAAATGCTCCGAATCGTTAGACAGTTGTGCTGGCAAAGGTTCCTGATCTTCCTTTTGCTTGTTTTTAAGCTGCTCCTCGAGATTGACACAACGCTCCTGCGTTTTGGCCAACTCACCTTGACATTCCTGCAGCTGTTGCTGAACGTGCATAAGATCTTTTTGGACTGTATCGCTTTGTTCGCTGACAAAGCTGGCATGTTCGCTCTGTCGTGTCAATTCCAATGCCTGATCCTCTAGTGCAGACTTTAGTTTCGCGACCTCTGCCATGGCTACGTCGCTGGCCGTTTCCTTTTCCGTCAGTTGACTGGCATGTTGTTCGGCCTGCTCCTGGAGCACATACAGTTCACATTGAAGCGACTTGAGTTTCTCCTTCAGATCATCGCCATCGCCATGAGCAGCCAAGGCCTGGGACAATTCGATCTCCAGCTGTTTGGTGTGCTTATTTAAATACTCGTTCTCGATTAGCAGTTGTTCGTACTCTGCTTGTTTTTGTGAAAAGCTTTTCAGTGTCTCGATTTCTCGTTGAAGTGCTTCGTTTGCTTCGTGCACTCGCTGTACATCACTATTGGCGGCACTACAACGTGCCTCAAGTGTTTCCAGCTGAGTGGCATGAGATGCACTGTTTGCTTGCATCTTTTGCTGCATCGATTGTTCCATTTCCTTCTGCGAATCCAATTGCTCGCGCAGATTCTGCACAGTTTCCTGTAGAGTGGAAACCTCTTCGGTGTTGGCCTCCAGCTGAGAGGAACGTTGTGTTTGTTCCTCCAACTGCTGTTCCAGCTCACGCTGTCGCTCACGCACCGCAGAGAGTTGCTGCTGAGCTTGGTCCAAATCCAGCTGAAGACTGTTCGCCTGGGATTCCAAGACAACCTTGGCCTGTTGCAGGCAAGTAAGCTCGTCCTTAGCTATGAGATTTTCTTTCTCGTAGGAGTCGCATTTGTCTTGCAGCGTGCGGTGATCGTGCTCCATAATCTCTTGGGAATTCTGAAGTTTTGAATGCTCATCGAGCACCTGTTGCATTTTGCCTTGAATCTTGGTGAGTTCCTCCTGCTGTTTTAGCAAATGATTCTTTTCTTCCTCCAGCAGAGTGTTCCGCTCAGCCAATTTGCTGTTCTCCCGTTCCATTTCCTCGATCCTTGCTGTTGACAACTCACCCTGAACATCGTTGTCTTGCTGTTGTTGCTGCAATGCCTCAATATGCGACTCAAGTTGATGCTTCTCGAGCTGCAGCTGAGTTTGTGCCGTTTGGACTTCTTGCAGATGTGCCTGCATTGTGGTAATCTCTTCAAGAATTACTGTGACACGTTCTTGCAGTTCCTGCTTCTCTTTTCGTAGTTCCTCCACTTTAGTTGTCTCTGACTTGAGCTGCTCCAAGTGAGTAGCTTGCTCACTATGCTTCGCTTGTAGCTGCTCGTGTTGCTTCTTTAGTTTGTTTAGTTTATTGGAGTTGGCCTTGAGCTCCTTCTCTTTGGCCAAAGTGGCAGTTTGGGCAACAGTTAGTTGGTTATTGAGTTCTTCGATCTGTGACCTTAGAGATGCTATCGCTTCCGCTTCACTGTCTGTGCTGCTGGCAAACTGTTCGCTTAGTGATTGCAGTTCTCTTTGCAGTTTGAGCGTTTGATCTTCCGCTGCAGATTTCTCTACATTCAGTACGGCAACCATTTCCCGTTCCTTCTCCAGGCTCTTTTCAGTGTCAAGCAAACGCTGCTCCTGCTCCGTCAGTCGTTCCCTGGTTTCTAATAGTTGACTTTGCACTTCTTCCAATGTCGACTCGTTTTGTTGATAGCGCTGAACAATTTCATTGAGCTGAGTATTGTGTAGACGCAAATCTTCTATGCTCTGGTCGCTGTCTGTCCTAAGAGCTTGTAGCTGATCCTCCAGCAAAGTCATTTGCTGCTCCTTTTCCGTCAGCTCTAATCTCATATTATTTAGTTGCTCTACGGTGGAAGCTAGCTTGGATTCCGTCTCCTGTTTAGTGTCCAGCAACTGATTCAATTGCTTCCTCATTTCGTCGGTTTGAGAACCAAGATTATTGCTTGATTCAAGTTGAACCTCCAGGTTCAATACCTTTTCCTGCAGTTGTCCAGCTTCGTTTTCTTTTTGACCCAGTGACTGTTTTAGCAACGTTATTTGATGCTCCTTTTCATTGTAGTCTAATCTTAAGTTGTTGAGCTGCTGTTCAGTGAGTAGACGTTTGGTTTCTGACTCCTCCATGGCGTCCTGCAATTGTTTCAGTTGATTCTTTACATCTTCGGCATCTGCAAAACGATCATTGGATGATTCCACTTCTGCCTTCAATTTTAATAGATTCTCCTGCAGCTGTCGCATTTCATTTTCTTTCTGCTCCAGCTGAGACTCAAGTTGTTTTTCCAGCAAAGACACTTGTTCCACCTTTGCGGCATAATCCAATCGCAAGCTGTTAAGCTCCTCCTCAACTGCAAGCTGTTTCGTTTCGGCCTCTTGCTTCGAACTCTGCAGCTGTGTAAATTGCTCTTTAATTTCCAGACCAGCTTCCTGCTGAATTAACTTTTCCTGCAGTTGCTGTAGTTCGTTTTCTTTGTGTGCTAAATCGGACTCCACCTTTTTTTGTTGGGCAACCACTTGTTGCTCCATTTCCGCCTGTTCGTTCTTAAGTTTCTTTAGCGTTTCCTCTGTTGTCATTACTTTAGCTTCCGCTTCCTGTTTGGCAATTTGAAGAGTCTTCAGTTGCTCCTTTACATTTCTTTCGTGTGTTTCGCGCTCATCAGCCTGTTGTTTTAAATTCTCCTGCAACTGGCGCACCTCTTTCTCCTTATTCTCCAATTCGGACTCAATTTTCTTAAGCTGAACAGCCATCTGTTGTGATTTCTCAGAGCGGTCTTCTTTCAGCGTGCTTAGAGCATGATTCGCTGCAATTAATTTGGCATCCACTTCTTGTTTGGCGTTTTGGAGCTTTTTTAGTTGCTCTTTGATATCTCCTGTCTGAGTTTCTCTTCCATTTGCCAGCTCCAATTCAACTTCCATCTGTTTAACAGTATCTTGCAGCTTGCGTACTTCGGATTCCTTGTGCTCCAGCTCCGTGTGTATAGCCTGCTTGGTTTGTGCCAACAGCAACACATTTTCCTCCTCCTGTTTGCGCAGTGATGTTATTGTTTCGTTGGTTTCCGCGTTCTTTTTGCTCAGTTCTTTCAATTGTGCCTCAAGATCGACCACTAACTGACGGAGTCTAGCTAACTCTTCAGCCTGTTCCTGGCTGGGTTGGCTGCCATTCGTGGTGGGTACTGGCGGTATCGCTGGCTCCTCCAAATCGATAAGTTTATCGTTAACATTCGATTGATTACATTCTAAAGCAGCTGTCACGTTTTCTGGATTTTCACCCAGTAACTTGAGCTTGGTTTGGTAAGCCTGCATTTTGCAGCTCATGTCATCCATTTCAATGCGCAGGGCTTCCTCCAAATGAGCTTTAGCTTGCTGCTCCAGCGTGCATTGCTCGCGCAGTTCGCTGATGCGGCGCAGGGCCTTGTCCTGCGTCTCCACAAGCACGGACTAAAATCGATTTGAGATAAAAAAAAATAAGTCTAGAATAATTAAGTGATTACACATACCCGCGCTTTGCTGCTGTCACGCTCCAGTTCCTTGTACTTCTTGGCCAAATCCGTATAGCGACAGCGATATTTGTGATAACGATCGAGCGACTTTTTGTATGCATCATATAGCTGATCTTTGGTTATAACATCAAGACGTGCCGTCGATGCCGAATCATCAAATTCACTGCTCGTCTCATCTAAATCCGATTGCAGATGATACATCTGTAAAAAGAATAAAATTATCTTAAGGTAAATAACAATAACATCGAAGAACTTACCGCTGGTGCCTCATAGGGGGGCAGGCGGAACGAGATATCGCTGGCCATGGATGAGTTAGACAGCTTACGGGTGCGCGGTATGGCACCAGCACCGCCCACGCCATTGAGTGACTGTGTGGAGGCGCGGCCGCGGGGCGGTAGCTTCTGTATGCGGTACGGAGAGTTTTGTGGCGTATCTGTGCAATAGTGATTGTATTACACTGATAAGGAAATGCGTAATAAGTCAATTTAATTACATTACCTTCTTCCGTGATGCTAAAGAAGTTTTCATTAGTGCCGCTGTCGGTATTTTCCGAGCTGTTTGGTGTTGTTGTGCTGGACGATGAGCTCACAGCGGCCTACAAAAGTAAACCGATAAAATTATTGTACATGTGTTGGTGTGTCATGCACTATGATTGTGTATAAAATGTGTAAGCTTATGTGTGTGTGTGTGTGACATCAAGTGCGGGCGAGGGGGTTTTTGGGGTTGCGCACAGCTGCCAGTCGCATACAAATAGGTCATATTGCACACTTTCAGCGGTATAAACTGTCTATTTTTTGTGCATTCCCTTTCATTCCGGGCACAAACAACACACACACACACTTGAACTCACACATATGTTTGTGTATGAGTATGTTTTTATTAATTTGCAGTTGTTTTTTTCTCGTTTCTTGCCTGGGCTGCGTTTGCAAATTGTTGGAATTTGGACGGCGACGCTTTCACCTCTTCGATGAGCTTATTTTTTAGATTTGCAAACATTGTGGGACACTTGATGCACTTGTTGTTTACGGTGTTGACTTCTTATTGTACGTCCAGACGAATTAACACAGAAAAACATCTAATATAAATAAATACGTGTCTGCAAGTATTCCGCTAATTACCACCTTTTCTATTTGACGCGATGTGGCAACGCTGTGAGGCTATTGAATGGTCATACTGTTTTGCTGCCATTTTTGGTATTATTTGGTATTTCACAGACAAACCGTCAGCTGAAAACTTAAATAATAACTGTGAAATGCAGACCAAAAACGAAGTCATGTAAAGGAATTTTATTATGATTTAAGTGTTTGGGTGTTTACCCAAATCTGTATAGGTTGTAAAAACACAGTCATAAAACAAAACATAAAACTGTCAGATTCCCAGAAAATATAAATTGTACATACCATAATACTTATATTTAAACACATTAATTTCATACAATTAACCAATTTCTAAGAATCTTCTTGTTTTGCTAAATTGAATGTTGGAGACGTCGAAAATGAAGCCGCAATGTTGTACGCTTATGCGGGGACTCAGCGAGTTCTCTGCCACAGCGATATTTATGATCATTAGCTGCATGGGATGTGCTGTCAACGAACACAATGATCACCAAAATGTGATCTATCCAAGCCTGATACACGGACTCGCCGTAGTTATAGTTATGCACATCTTTGGCTTTATATCTGGGGCACATGCCAATCCTTGTGTCTCAATTGCCTGCTGCTTACTGCGATATATCAGCACCCAAATGACGATGCTTTATGTGGCCAGTCAATTGGCCGGCGCAGCGTTTGGTTACTTTTTGTTGCTTCAAATGTTGCCACAGAGTATGATCAATTCCAGCAAGTTAGGTGTTTGTGTAGTCGAACCCATGAAGGGTCTACTTCATGCACAAATCGCGTGCGTCGAGGGCTTCCTCACATCTGTGCTGATCTTTGCCTGGTGTGCTCTCTGGGATGTGCGCAGCGGACGCTTCCTGGACTCGGTTACCTTGCGAATGGGTTGCCTGGTCACGGCTTGTTATTTAGTGGGAGTAAGTATGAAATCTTCGTATAGAATTCTGATCAATTTAACTACTCTGCACATTTACAGGGTCAGCTGTCGGGCGCCTCTGTGAATCCAGCCAGATTGGTTATTCCCGCTATTTTCAAGGGCAGTCCGGAATCAATTCTTCTCCAGCTGATCGGTCAATTGGTGGCTGCCTTTGTTGTGCCTCAAATTTGGCAGTTTGTCTACACGCAACGCTATCGTCCGCTGCGAGTGGAGAACAGCGAGAGACGCTCTCCCGAACTGTATCTAACGCCATAAGGCTTATGCCATATATGATTCATGTCAATGTATGGATGTATTCTAGTAGCTTATCCAGAAGTCTTTGCTTGGTCACCTGCCGGGCTAATTTAACTCAAGTTGCCAAGTGGATTAGAGCGCAGCTTTTGTCAGCGATTAACATCTTAACGTCTGAGATAAATTTAAATTTTCGTTATTGTTCTTATCTTGTTAAAGGGTGCTTCGTTATCATTTTCTATATATATATATATAGTTTTTCAACTTATAATTTATGCTAACAGTCTGTTAGTGTAACACCCGACTACAAGATAACAGTTCACATCAAATAATACAATAATACAATAATTTAGTACATGAGACTGCAAAAAACAATAAATACCCAACTTAAAATAAAAGGTAAAAGTTATTTAATTTAAGTAACTATAGGCTTGTTATAGAAATGGAATCACTGTCTATTAATAAATATTTCATACTTTAAAACCCCTCAAACTATTACTAACTTAAGCTATTCTCACCTTATTCATATAATTGACGCCCTACGTATTGTTTTTGCATATATATATATTAATTTAAAAAAGTATACTATTGTAATTATAACGTTATGCAAAAGTAATTTAGATTGCTTAGATTTTTCTTAAAAAAAAGTCCAATAGGTTTTGAATTCATTCGTTGAGCACAGATAGATAGAAAAATAGGTCCAAACTCAGGAGAGATAAACTATTTCTTTTCTTCAGGATTTTCCTGGCCCTCTGTAGCACTTGGCAAAAAGACGAATCTGTAGAACACAGCCGTGACTATTGCCCCTCCCAGCGGACCCACCCAGTAGATCCACTGATCAGACCAGTAATTATTCCACAAAGCAGGGGCAAACGAACGCGCTGGATTCATGCTGGCGCCAGTGAATGGGGCCTAAAAAAATATGATTTTAAAAATGAAAGAAAGATGGTGTAGAGCAATAAGTTATACTTACACCAGCACAAGCCAAGCAGACAATGGCAAGACCAAAACGTACAGCAATTCCGTCTGAGTTTTTGGCATTACGTGGATCCCAGATGGCACAGCAGACACCGATAAGAATACTGGTCAAAAGGAACTCAATGAGAACAGCCTGCCATAGGGACACACTGGACAAGACTTTTGTTATGCAAACACCATCGGGTGTGTTAACACTGCTAAGTAGAGACTCTGGTACCGTTAACATCAATAGTCCATAGCCAAGTGTGGCACCTAACATTTGCGCCACTATGTACACTATAACCAAGGGAATTGAAGGGCTCCCATACGCAATATATTTGGCCAGTGTTATAGCTGGGTTTATATTTGATCCAGATAGGTAGCCGAAATTCTGAACACATATCAGCACAGTAAGTCCAAAGGTCAAGCAGGCCTGCAGATGATTATTTGGCACACTCGGCGCTTTTATGCATCCCATGCAGCCGAGGTACAAGAAAATGCCGGTGGCAAAGAACTCACTGGTGAACATTACAGCTCCATGTATAATATCTTGTTTTAGGGACATCTTTACAATCTCTAGGAAGTAAACTTTTAGATATATTTATATGTGGCCTCCAAAGTAAAAGACGGGTTTTCAGCGAGCTCAGGTCAGCCCAATCGCATTAAAGTGATACACATAGAATTTACATTAATTTGCACAGTTAACCATTTAGTTTTTTATTTAATCCAACTTTCGATTTTTATCAAAATTTTGTTGTATTTTTTTTTAATTTTATGTTACGGAAAATGAGTGTAAAATAAAGCATCTGCTGAGATGACTTTTCTCCCAACAAAATAAAAATATGTGGCATGCTATGTTGAAAATATAATTCATTATTGGTAATTTTATTGAATGGTTCAACAACTGCACCATATCTTGGTTTAATAATAGCAATAATCACTGAAGGATCAACCAGTAACATGTTTATGTTCTTCTTAGTCAAAATCATGCAATAAATCAACACTTAATGCTAGCGAATACACAACATTCTTAGATAATTTTAATTACTTATAAAAATACATATGTATATATAACATATATAGTACATGTTATATCAAATTGAGAGACAGATTGCTTCCACATGCTATTTCTGTGTCTGATAACACCATATCAAATTGGACAGCTAAATTAAGTAGTGAAAAGTAAAAATATAAACCCAAGAAGAAACTGTCAATCACTTTAGGACACATTTATCAAATATTACTTATAGACTTTGATATCTGAATGAGTAACATTTTCTCATACAACAAAAGGCCAAGAATGTTTGTTTTGTATGCTAAAGACTAGTAAATTCTTTGTTTTCTGCAGTTTCCAAGATCTCAATTAAATTTAATAACTAATTAATAGTTCAATAATTGTAGCAATAAATTGTTAATATTGATTTGAACTGCGCCATGTCAAAGATTAAATAATACTTTTGTCGAAATTTATTAGTGGCCATGATAATAACTGTGATTTAATGTAGTATATTGCACTACGCTAATCAGAAAGTTCTTTTTTTTTTTGAGTACATCAGTTATTTGTAGATTGGCATCTGATTGGGTTACTATTACAATTCGATTTCAAGCTACCTTCACCTTTTTTTTTTATTTTGTAATCATGGAATTTCACTTAGTGATAAGCACTTAATATTAGATAATCACTATTACAATTATCGACAAATAGTTCGTTCGCATATCACTCATACGCAGCGCAGACAGCGATGACGTCCAGTAATTTAAGTATCACAGTTTGTCCTAGAGATTTAATTTATAGCGTCATAGAATCAGTTGGATTATCTATTAAGTAATTAAAACTAGTGTGACAATGCACTACTTACTGTAATCTGTAAACAATCAAAGTAAATAAAAGCTCCGCGTTTACTTTATCCATTTACACACAAATATTGTAGTGTATATTTTTATTTACTTCAAATATATATTTGTATATTTTGTTATTTACATAAAGTTTGCTTACAGCCCCTATTTGCTAATAATTATGGTTAATATTATAGTTAACATAAAGAAACTGGATCTCTTTAGAATTCCATCACAAATATTACACTAGATACACCTAAATATTAATTGTTTAAAGTAATATTAGTATAAGGAAAATTTTTTAATTATTTTGTAACAAAACCAGAGTTTTCTTTTCGGTTATTAGTTGGTTGACTCTTCGCTCGCATCAGCCGATCGCCGGAAGACGTATTTGTAGATAACCGATGTGACCACTGCTGCAAGCAAAGGACCCGCCCAGTAGATCCAATGATCATCCCAGACATTGTTCCACACGGCAGGACCAAACGAACGCACAGGATTCATGCTGGCCCCGGTGAACTGACCCTGAGCACAGCAAAAACAAAGAAAAGTTAGTAAAAGATTGAATTAAAAAACTGTTTAAAATACGTACTCCAGTTAGTGATAGACAGGCAATGGATAGACCGAAGCGTATGGCAGTCGAGTCCTGAAATTTGGCATTACGTGGATCCCAGACCGCACAGCAAATGGTTATAAGCACACAGGTGAGCAAGAACTCAATCAGAAATCCCTGCCAGACAGTCAAGCCACTGGCCACAGATGTGATGCAAACTCCTTCCGGTGTATCTGCACTGCAGACAGCCGAATTGGGCAACGATGCCTTCAACAGACCATAGCCAATAAAGGAGCCCAGCATTTGGGCCACAAAGTAGAGTATGGCCATAATCACAGATATCTCGCCATAAATCAAGTTGGCCAATGTTACGGCCGGATTGAGATGAGCACCGGAAACACAGCCAAAGCACTGAATGCAGATGAGCACAACGAAGCCAAAGTTAATGGAGCACTGCAGATGGGAGTTGACAAAGAGGGAAGACTGTACACAGCCCATGCAGCCGAGGAACATCAGCACTGCGGTGGCAATCATCTCACCAAAGATGATGCAGGTGCTATTAAGCAGCACTCTCTTCGACTGCATGCGTTTCGACAGAGAATTGCTAAAAATAAATAAGACAGAGGATAAGATTAGACTTAATGCACGATAATTAAATTCATAATGACACCTGCCTTCTTTCCAGGCTTTCTCCTGCCATTTTCAAATAAACAAGAAAAATAGAAGAGAAGAGAAGAACATTCAACGCGGACGCACAATACGCAACTGAATCGGAAGACAGATATTGAAGTACTCCATATTAAATACTAAATACTATATACAACTTGCGACATACAACTAAATGAGAGAGTGAGTGACTGAAGGAGAGAGTGCAACGTGCCGATCGGTTGTTTCTGCTGGCTGATTAGCTTTGCCACTCGATCCATTGACAGGTATTTGCAAAGCTTACTCAATTCTCAATTCTCACACAAATCGCGTTTACTCCAACGAAACTAGCGACTGCCGACTTTAAATTGCCACTAATCTTTAACAATGTTTATTATCAATTAACAAAATTATCAAACGCTAAACCCAATTATCAGCTGACTCTCCCAATCTCTCTCTCTGTCTCTCTCCAAATGAGTATATATTTATTACACCTGATTTTCTATATTTCCGGTGCGTTAGTACACTATTTATCACCCACTCTAAAGGTGAATTATAATCCAAACAAAAAACATCACGAGATTAGCCAAAAAGTAGAGTAACCCACATTCGACTAACAGCACAAATTTGTTTTGTATTTATAGAATTATTTTATACTAATTGCAAAGGCATACAGTTAATCTAACGATTAAGAAAATAATTCACAGCAGTCGTAAAGCTACTACTACCTCAAAAGATAACCCATTCATAGCGTAAATTGAATACAATTTAAGTAATTATGTTTTAAGAAGGATTATTATCACTAAACTTAATGAAATAGTTTTAATTCCATAAGAGTTCTCTTTGTGAATAAGTTTCGTCCACACTCAAGACAAATACTTTGGATTATTTATAGTATTTACTTTATATTATAAAAATATTTGATACAGAAATCGTTCACATGATATTCCAGTGACTGATAACACCATATCAACAGAGATTGAGAAATTAACATTGCAGTCAAAAAGAAAAGAATATTTAAGCCAAAGAAAGAGCTGTCAATCAATTTAATTGACAACTCTCTTGAGATTAAGCATGTGAAATGGAGTGCACTTTTCTATTTAATGTTGCAATAAACAAATTACAATAAAACATATAACTAATTTAATACCTGATTAACAGAAGCAATTACTTGAATGTGTGGTAATTAAAAAATCAGCAGCAGCGTTAATTAATGGTGTCCTACACAGATTTATTACTTCCCCTTTGATTAAGTTTACATAATATAATCTATAAATTTTCTATAGCTTTTGCAAAATCATTGAAATACCTTTTTGTATTGTATTTTATTTAGATTTTTATTATGATTACCAGCAAACTGATTTCATGGCAAGAAATCTTAGCGCTGTTTGATTAACGATAACAACTTAAATATAAGATTATAACTATTTGCAAATACTGTTGAATATGTCTACAACTTAAACCTTATCGATGTACTCTATTTTGCCATTAGAGTCTCGCAATTCCAGTAGAATTTGCTCACTCTCGCCCTTGAAAAACAATCGATAGATAAGCGATGTAAGGGCGGCGCCCACCAGAGGACCCACCCAATAGATCCAGTGGTGCTCCCACGAGTCATTCCACACAGCGGGACCCAGGGAACGCGTGGGATTCATGCTGGAGCCAGTGAAAAGGCCCTAAATCACCGTAAATTACAAAATAAGAACGAATTCATATAAATAATCACACATCACGTATACGCACCGCTGCCAAGTTGAGACACGAAACCGTTAGACCAAAGCGAATGGCCACAGAATCCTTATACTTGGCATTTCGAGGATCCCAAACGGAGCAGGCGACCATGGTGAGAAAGCAGGTGAGCAGCAACTCAATGAACACACCCTGCAGCACTGATATGTCACTACTGAGCACCGTAACACACACACCAGCCGGATTGTCAACACTGACGATGGCATTCAGGGGCAGCACAGCCTTCAGCAAACCGTATCCAATCAGTGCGCCAGCCACTTGAGCCACCAGATACGCTATGGACATGTACCAATTGAGCGCGCCATAGATGAAGGCAGCCAATGTAATGGCTGGATTGAGATGGGCACCCGAAATGGCGCCAAAGCTTTGAATGGCAATCAGTATGGCAAAGCCAAAGTTAAGACTCAGCTCGAAGTGGCTGTTGAAGAATATGGGTGAGGTCACACAACCCATGCAGGCAATAAATATGAAAGTAGCCGTGCCTACAAGCTCGGCAAAGAAGGCAGCCAAACGTTGTCTGTGATTGGAGCGAAGATATAGATATCGCCAGCCGGGACTGGAACTGGAATTGTTGAAAGTCAACGTCTGTTGCGACATGTTGTCAGAAGACTACTGCGGTGACTGTCTACAACATGGCATTGGGGCTAGTTCAGGTAGGCCCAACGTGAGGCAGCAACTTCAAATTGCCCGCAATCAATCAATATGAATTATAAAACCTTAATGCTAATTATTATAGGGATATTTTTTTACCAGTTTTGTGAATTCTTTTTTTGTATTAGATAGCAGGGGCAATGTGGGATCGTTTAGTTTAACTCATTCAAAAATGAATAATTAATTAATCATGGCGCTTTTCGATCGGAGCTTGCCAGCCATAGAGTTTCTGATTTCTGAGTTCTGATTTCTCTGCTGCCTTGCACCTCTTCGCCTCGCTCTGCGTTATGGCGTTTAGTGCGTAATCTTATCTTATTAAGATGTCAAACAGTTGGTAATACGGCGCTTGGCCTGGCCAATACACTCTGCTATCGCAATGGCCGCTAAGCGTGTTTGATTTATGATCATGATAAGCGAGTTCAGAACTCGTTGCCTAATTTGGGGCGCCAATAGCTAGACTAAACTTATGTTTGCAATAATTTGGTATGCTTTTGAAGAAGAACATATATTATGGGCATTTTAGGTATGCGTTCAGATTATTTACGAATTCTTTAAACTGCTTAGCCTAGTCAGCTTTGAGTTTATTGTGGACAATGTAATGAAAGCTTTCGTAGGCAGTAGGGAGACTATGAGATTAATAGACAATGAATTTTATAATTTCTGTTTGCGCACATATAAATTGTCCATAAATTGATTTACAAGAATTTTCATATAAATCATGTTTAACAAATTCCGGAACTGGCTGCAAAATTTAATCACAATCAGGCAATAAACTCAGATAATGTTATTGATTGAGTATCTAAAAGCCATGCTCACCAATTAAAAGCAAGACAAGGCAAAGCTAGTCCCGATTATAAATCAAAGACGCATTTTTTGAGCCAAATACTATAACAAATTTAGATTTTTCAAGAACTATAACTAAAACTGTCTAGTTTTAGAAAAATGCCTATGTTTTATTTGTTTATTTATCAAATGTTTATATTAGTGTACAACATTAGCATGAATATAAAATTCGTGAGATGTCGATCTAGGCTTAGAACTACTGTTAGATTTGTTTAAGTGGGAGTTTGGCACTTCTGGTAGCCAGCTACGACCGTTTACGACAGCTGCACATCCTCGAGCTGACGGATTTTCTCATCGGATATGATTTGTGCCTCGACCACCTCTCGCCGGAAGACTGCCTTGTAGATAACGGCTGTGATGCCAGCTCCGCTCAGTGGTGCAAGGAAGTAAAGCCAGATATCATTGAACTTTGTATGCCAGAGAGCAGGACCAAATGATCTCGCTGGATTCATGCTGGCGCCAGTGAATGGACCCTGTAATGAGTAAAACATTGTAAAGAAACTGTATTGAAATTCAAAGCTTCTCGAACTTACCGCTGAGCAGGCCAGACAGGCAACGGCCAGGCCAAAACGAATGGCCACAGAGTCGTGATGTTTGGAATTGCGGGGATCCCAGACACCGCAGCAAACGATAATCAAAATGGCAGTGGCTACAAACTCAATGCCAAAGGCCTGAGCACCTGTGATAGACGAATGTGGCTTTGTTACACACAAGCCATCGCCTCCTTTGGAAATCACATCCGTTGGCATCAATGCCTTCAACAGGCCATAACCAATAAAGGCGCCTAACATTTGGGCCAGGAAATACACAAATGCCATGGATAATGAGACCATATCATAGATATAGGCAGCCAACGTGACGGCAGGATTCAGATGAGCACCGGAGACACAGCCAAAGCATTGAATGGCTATGAGGACAGCAAAGCCAAAGTTCAGACATAGCTGTAGATGGGAGTTTTTAAAGGCGGCAGTTTCTATGCATCCCATGCAGCCGAGGAAGACCAGAATGCCGGTGCCCAGCAGCTCGGCGAGGAAACAGCTGATTTTATCCAATGTTTTTGCCTTCATTTTGAGCACCTTCAAACAGCTGAAATTCGAATAGTTATAGACTAAATATTGACATGTGTGAATCATTTGATAGATTGCTCTATTTAGCACTCAAACACACACACACACAGGCAGCCAGCTCTTGGCGCCAACACTTTAAATGAAATCAAGTCTATCAATCACTGCAAAGCCTTTCTTCCCTATAATTTACACTCACACTAAAAATATCTGTTTTCTGTGCTAATTATATCTACAATTTATTTCGTTTACATTTCGTCACTTTTCGGTTTCACTCCGTTGGAAACATCTGCTTGGTTTTCGCATATTTTTTTATGTTTTAGGGTTGCTAGACAACTTTTAATGTTGTTCATGTTGCTTATTTTGTTGTCAGGACTTGGCCGCTGCTTCGCATTGATTTTTCAAGGAATTGTCTGAGATGTTATCCTTTGGCACAGCTGTTTTACAGCTGCTGAATTCGAGTGGCACAAAATTATTTATATTTTGTATATTTCGAAATGCCGCTACTTTTGAGCAATTCATAATTATTTTTGGAGCTCATTGGCATTGGCTAAGAAATAATATTTAGATCAACACTGTATTAATAGATTTTCTTTTTTTTTTTTATCACGGCCAAAAGATTTCAACAAAAACTATTTAGTAAAAATTTGGAAAACTTTTTAAGTGCCTGGTTTATCCTGCAGGCAGTTTTCCAAACGCTTTACACTTTCACTTTAGTCTTTTTTGAAGGTCAAAGTATTTTTCAAAAAATTCTTTTATATATAAGTATTTAAAAAATTTTTAACGACAATTTTATGGCATTGATTTCTGTTATTAAAAAAAAAATATTTAATTTTTGTATTTACCGTTCTCTGAATTCGCGACTCATTTTTATTTAGTTACAAAGTTACAGTTATTAACGATCTTTGTTAAGTGTGATTAGTGGAGCAGGTAAAATTTACCAGGTGACAGCTTCACTGTCAATGCCAATCTGAGCGTTGGGATTGTCATAGGCAAATATTTATATGTACATATATCTATACACAATGTGCATATATCTTCTGCGTAAATCAAAAGCCCATTTCTAGCAGCGAGAGACAGCAGAGAGGCACACACACACAAACACAGAGCTACATAAATGAAATTAGCAAATCCTGCTCTGATCTTGAGTGAGTGCGAGTGAGAAGAGCGAGCATAAAAAAGTCACATCTCCAGAATTTATGAGAGTCTTAAAAGTTTTCGCACTCTCATCTCATCTCATCTTGTCTCATCTCTCGCCTCTCTGCCACTTCCACTCTTCGCGCTCTTTTCCACCCTTTTCTGTAGTGCACGTTTTACAAGCTCATTTAAATATTGTGTTATGTAGAAGAGGAAAATAAAATAAAAACATAGAGTTTTAGTGTTATCAGCTGAGACTTGTTTGTCTCAATGAATGAGTCTCTGTGTGTTCGTGTGCGTGTGTGTTTTTAGGCACTGTAACACTTGTAATTGAAACTCCAAAGGTCTATCAGTCATTCACCAGTGACTACTGTACAGTGCGCACTCTGCCTATCAATTGATTGACAATTGCAACAAATTAAAATTGCGTATCACACTCTACGCAGAATGTGTAAACAAATCACAGCAAATGATCGGCAAATCGAACGGAAAAACAATATTTATAAAGAGGGGAGTGTATGGGGTGTGTGTGGGGTGTATGTGGTGTATTTTTATGGAGTCATTAGTCTGCCTAATTGCACGCAATTCAATTTAATTGAGCAAATCAAATGGAAAATTCTGAATGAATAAAGAGCGCAAAAGCTGCGTTAACTTATTCAAATATATATAGAATATATAAGTAAGTGTGCTTATTTCTGTATTTAAATATTATATTTTCGAGCTTTTTATTGCACAAGTCTGTTGTGGCGATAACCTTTATGATCTTAATCCCATTCAAATAAAAATCTATAGATTCACAGCACACTCAAAGCTCATTAAATAAACATGGATATAATTTTAATTTCACACGTGTGTGATGAGTTTTTTAAGTAGAACTATAAACAAATATATGTATACGTAGGTACTGCTCTTTGGATTCCAGAGTGACGTTATTCCAACACTAAATGCATTCCAAATTTGACTGCATCAACCTCACCCAACATTTGTGCAACTATTTAGCGTAAATTTTGTTGTTTCTTTTGTTAAATATTTAAAAACAATATTTACAGTTGTCAGTGGTGTGAGTGGTGAGTGGCTTACGAGCGGCGTTTGGCAAACAGCCAGGTCTAAATGTTTGGCTAACTGTGTGTGAAACGTGCGTGGGAGAGAGAGAGGGTGAGATCAATGGTCAAAATGACACGTTTTGGCAGACATAAAAATAAATTGAAATCAATTTCTTTGAGTTTATTTTTGTCCTTAAGATGCCAAACACGCGCTGTATCAGCCACGTTCCATTATTGGTAATAGAAAACCAAATTAAGACAAACCAAAGCGGAACTTGGCCAAGTTGTTGTTTGTATTTACATATGTTTATCGAGTTTGCTATGCAAATAAATCAATTTTCCATAGCGCTGGGAATCGTGCGCTTCACATTATTATTTATGAAACATTTAACAAATTGCTAATTAATTTGCCCAGAAGGATCACGCAGTAGCCGCGAGGGTTGTCATGAAATTGATGCATGCAAAGCGTTTCGATTTGACTTGATTAATGTCTCATTTTTTAAATGATTAGATCTATTTTTAAAATAAATTTATTTATTTCTTTATCTGACTAGAATCCCCTTTGGCTGCTCGTGTTTCATTTTTGTGCTAATTGAAAATTATGACGATCTTTTTTTCTGTGTTTAAAATTCAGAATGGATCGCGCCATTGATTAGTTGTGTGGAGCGTGTTATCTTGTTAATTGAACTATTAAGAGAGAGCCAGAGAGAGATAGAGTGGTAGAGAGTGAGCGAGCTTTTGTGTAGACTTGACAAGAGGATTTCACCCACAGAGCTTTCAAAGCTTCGCGCCAAATGTTTGGGTGAGCTTTTGCAAATCTGTTCCGTCGTGGACTTGTACTAATCTCCACAACTTCAAGTGCTCGCTGATAAGCACTCCACTGTAGACTTCTACCGGAAATATTTGTGTAAATAGTTCAGTTTTGAGAATCTACAAGAATATGTATGAAAAGCTTCTTTGTAAAGATGTTTTTCTAATCGGCAATCTTCAAGTACCCAGTACACTTAGTACTTCAATTAGTTTTTAGTTGTTAACAACTTAATATCCGTTATCATGCGATCTTAGCCATTGAGCATAATCGTTTTATGACAGTTAAGTTAATGGAATTAGATTTCTATTAAGAGCTACTTGAGGTGCTGCTTTTAGATCAGATTAACTTTATTTTGAAAATGATTCAGATTTTGACTGGTGAGTAGATAACTCAGAGGGGGGACACAGACCAATTGGGGGACAGTGGAGCAGATAATTGTCTGATAATTTCAAATGACGAATTGTTCAATTTGGGGCCTAATGGGAATTTGGTGTGCTAACTCTGACAGCTATAAGTCAGACAATGGACGCAATTCCTGGATATTGACACGCTTTATTATTGTTTGCTTAATTGTCAGCACACAAATTTCGAATAATAGACGACTGCACAGGGTCAACAAGTTGTTACTACTCTATTGACGAGTTCTTTATCTATCGGAGCGCATCTGTTTTTGATACGCTAATCGGGCAGGGGGAGTGGCGGTGGGAGGAGAGAGGTGAGTGCATCTTGTTTCCATGTTGCGTTGATAAGCAATTTAGCTCATTATATTTGCTTGGCATGATCGATCGAACGATAAGCTCTATTGATCAGAAGATCAACAATTGTTGACTGACGTCGACATTGAAAATCTGAAAGCGTCCTTCCCCTTCCGCAAAGAGAATCACATTCTAGTCTATATATTTAGACTAGCGTAGGTACACATGTGTCTATATTATGTGTAATTACTGTACTAATCATACAATGAGAATATAATAGCTGCTGTGCCTTATAAGACGCTTATCAGCGACACACACTCTTATCAGTGCCAACTGTTGACGTTTTATTGCGCAACAAGTTATAAAAGCCAACAATGAATGCGTCGGCACCCTGAAGCTACTTCAGTGTAGATTCTTTTTATGGCCGCTAAACTTTGCCCATGTCAGCTCCATTGCTCACATGCCATTTGATAATGTCCCCTCCCAAAAACAAAAACAAAAACAAAAACAAAAGAATTAAAAAAGTTCCAGACAGAAATCATGTCATGTGCGAACAGACAACTGACTGCCCTCTATTTGAAATGCTGCCAAAAGTGGGCAGAGTGCCAGCTTACACCTTATCAGGTGTGTCCAGCTGTCCTGCTGCTCAAACAGACAGCGCGTTGTCTCAAAAATTTGTCTACACTGATAAAAATTAATCTATTTTGGGGCTAAGATTTTGCAGCATAAACGCAGACTTTACTGAGACAATAAATCATTGAGAATTGCTAGGTCAAATGGGAAGCATTTTGTATAATAAATTATGATCTTCATCATAAAAATCTGAAGAAATATTATTAATCTAGTTCGATAATCTTGGCTACAATCTTGTAAATACAAAATTCTTTAACGGGTTTTAAAAGTCATTTCTGATTAAAATATTTCCGCTTAAATCACTTGAAAACTTCATTGATTAAATTTTTAATTTAATTTATTAAAAAGTTCCGACTTTAAAATCAAATTGGTTATAAATTCAACACACACACACACACATCTGCTACACCTGGTTTCTTTCTGGGTACTTGAACTTATACTACGATAGCGACTATTCAAATATGTCAGGCTTTATCTCTTCCCACTTGCTGTTGATTTATCTATATATATTTGCTTGGCTACAAGTGTGACTCGTGCCCGAGAGTGTTACCCTTGCGGTAATAGATACTCAAAGCAGCTCATTTCTATGCTTATTGTCCTAGGTTCCGACCCTGATATCGACACTTGGCCGAGAAAGAGTAATTAAAATATCGGTGAGTGCATAGTTCCGATTTGATTTCTAATCGTGTCCATAAAACGATACACTTAAACCCCCGGTATCTGCAACGTGTTGCCATAAATCAATGGCCAACTGGCTTAAGTGTGGGCAGTAAAATGTCTTAAAGCCAAATGGTAAAACGGGTAGAGCTCAAATTTAGCACAAATACAATGTAAGTTAACTGTATGATGATGTAACGATAGCATTTTTATGCTTTAATTGTGTAAATCACAGATATGTAATCACTGCGTATACTTAATCTCATTGAAGTTGCCACGTGAGCCACATGAATAACTTAATCAATGTTTCTGCCAACAAAATCTTTGAATCGAAACCAGTTTAGACCATCATATGATAACAAAATTGACCAAATTTGTTCACACATAAAGCTGGCACGAGATTTGAGTACTTCATAAACAAAATTGATTGATCAAAATTGTTTAGCACCAAATTAATAGATTTTGCATGAGCTTCATGCCTAAATCCTAATCGTCATGTGTCACTGGCCGTGTTAATAACTTGTCTTATATAATTTTGTACCAACCCAAAATAAACCTTTATGGAGGCCCAATAGCTGATCAAATAAACCGAGTGCTTATAGTTAGTGCAAATATTATTTTAGGCCGAATCAAATTGACTTATTACTGATAAATTAGGCTAGCACGTGTCAGTTCGGACTAGACACATACCCAGTGAACTAAGTAGTGTTGAGTATGCTGGGCTTTTTAGCTAAAGTAATTGATTTTTGAATGACATTTAAGTGTCTATTTTGTTTACTTTCCATACTAACTGTTGTAATTATTCCGGTTTTCTATTTGGTTTTTTTTTGTATTCATATTCTGGGAACTAATTATCACTGTAAAAAGTATTTGTTGTAATTTTACAAGTTATCTACTCAAATAACAACAATTAAATAAGCAAATCTACTGAC
Organism: Drosophila acutilabella; assembly: GCA_035046005.1. Lineage (NCBI taxonomy): Eukaryota > Metazoa > Arthropoda > Insecta > Diptera > Drosophilidae > Drosophila > Drosophila acutilabella. The sequence goes on along the minus strand of JAWNOK010000024.1, from coordinate 2,459,698 downwards.
AAAAGTCTACATTAAAGTTGTTAAGACTTGACTTTACAGGGTGTTTGTAAGGCAAGCCCACTGTATTAAATTCTTGTTTTTGTTTTGTGTATTTTTATGTTTTTCACCAACACAATTTATCAGTTTGTGCAGAGCTCAAGGCAAAATTATTATTCTTTTTTTAGGTTCTCATTTTTTTGTTTACTTTCTTAAGATAAAAACAATTGTGTCGTTTTATATGTGTAAAGTTTTTGAAGGTTCTGCTCATTCAAATATTATTTGCAGATGCCTAAAAGCAGACGGAAATTTTGAATTCTTCCCCTATCAACTCAGGCAGTAAGTAGCTGATTATCAGTTGGGATTTCTTTAATTTCTTTGTATTACTTGAGATTTGCTAATATTAAAATAAGAATTTTAGATGGCAGACAAAAGCGAAGGCGATAAAGTAACTGAACAACTGAAGTTATGTCCGATTATGCTTTCAAATCGCACGATTCACAAGGAGTAAGCAATCACTTGATTATCAGTCACAATTTCATTTGATTTCTATATAAATATATTTATTTGCTGGAATCTTATGGTTTCGCTGACCTTTTGAAACCAAACTGCAATCTTTTTTATTTTATTAAAAAATGATAATATTGATAAGAGGCGTTCAAGCGCTGGCAAATGTCTAATTAGTATAAAATATTTTTACTGTGTGTTGTGGAAAATGTGTGCTGTTAAAAGTAGAGCAGCATATATACATAAGTATCAGCTGTGAATGAATGTATTTATGTGTATATGTATTTGTGTGGTTGAAACATTTACAAAAGAGCAAGAATGACATGTTTTAAAAATAAAATTAATTGTTGACGTGTTCGACTCAAGGCGATTGCACGGAGAGTGCGGTTCAAATCCATATAATTTTATTTTTGATTTGAGTTTTTGTTGCCTCCATTACTCGACTTGTTTGTTAAGTGTTTTTTATGTCATTCCGAAAGCAGAAAATGCATTTGAAACGAGTCTTTTTCAACGCACACAAAAAAAACTTTGAACTCCAAATTGTATACGACTTTTGAGTTCAGTTGGGATCAGTTTCAGTTCGAGTATGAGGAAATAAGTCGAATATATAATATGTTATATAATTGAAGGTATTTAATAATTCAATGCACTGTCTCCCACGTGTTTGGCAGATCATTTGATTACCAACTGCATTAAATGCTAAAAAATGCACATAATTATAAGCCAGTAATGCGGCAGTCTCTAAATAACAACAATTACGATGTTACTTTGCCTATCGATTGGCTAGATAACTAAAGGTGTGCACAATGTATACAGTGTTTTTTATTATATTTTTTTCTTTTTTATATTCCAGAAAGCCCCTACAACAACAGCAAGAATAATTGGAATTTAATCATTATTAAGTACATAAGTAGCTATGTAGATAGTACTTGGCCCCGACAAAGGCCAAGCCCGGCAAAGATACAGACGTATAATACGATAAGTTTGTCTACGGAAATTTCGGTGCCATTTGCTGACAATCAATGTTCATAAATTTGCATAAAATTTTTGATAAGAAATCACAACACAGCACACAAAAAAAACCTTTGACAGGATTAATTTACTGCCGGTTAATTACCTCACAGGACACAACTTTAACTAGAAATACACTAAACGAGTTGGTTAACTGAAACTGAAGCAGTCTCTGCACTTCAAGGCTATTTATATAAATCAATAAATCTTCTTAGCAGCAGCAATAAATTAAATTAATGTGAACTGAAGAGAGTTAAAATTTCTCTTTGATTTTTAATGAAACAAATTTGAAATAAATTTACTAATTAGTTAAACTGACACTCGCACACACTGGCACTCACACAGATACACATGCAAGTCACGCACTTGCAGAAACACTTTGAAGTTGAACTAACCTGCGCTTTAGTCGATCGTTTGATTGCTATTGAAACACAGCGAAAGGCGCGCACACGATCAACTTCGGCGGCGCTAAAAACAAGCTTTGGCCACCGCGTCGTTGCGGGGCTTTGTTATTGTTGCGTCAATGCAGCAGCGCAGTCGACGTCGAAAGTTTGGCTGCTTATCGCGAAGAGAGCGCTGGCACAAGAGAGCCGAGTGCAGCTGACTGAGCGAGTTAGTTCGTAGAGCTTTCGCAATGTGTTCGAGTACTTGCTAAAGCTTTAGCTTCAGCACACTCCGTTTTACCGTTGGAAATAAGCTTTTTGTGTGTTTTCGAAAGTTAAAAAAAAATTCAATTTGGAAATCTATTTAAACAAAAAACTAATAGCAAATAAAGGAAATAACAGATATTTAAATGAAATTATTACATTTCTTATTTATTAGCCTAGAAGTGGACAGCAACTTAGCAACAAGTTGGCATGGTATATTAGGAGATTTTAACTTATTTAATATGTATCTCGAACCATTCCAGCATAAACTAAGTTATTAAAGTTTTGCTATTTGAGCTTATATTATATTGATTAAAATTATTTGATTGCGATATATATTTATTACTATATGCACTACTCTGCAGTAAGCGTCATTTGCTTTTTTTATTGTACTAATTAATGTGATAAAATATAATCGTAATACAGTAATTAAAAATTATTAATAGCTTTATGGACTGAGAAAAATAGACAAAGAGCAAATTCACAACTCCTTCTATTATTTTTAAAATTATTAGTAATCTTCTAGAACTAACTTAGCTGAGTTTTATGACCCCTTTAAAAAATTGTTTATTTGAATTTCAAAAACTCAAAACATCAGCTGCTAATATCGGTTAATTTATTCATGTTATTATCACACTGTACCAATAAAATACGCCTCATTTGATAAACAAATAATTATCATATTCGAAAGAGTGACGCAGACAGGGAGGTGGGAGGGAGAGGGTTCCCCAAATGAGCGGAATTTATTCACAGTCACACCTGGACTTACCTCAGTTAATGACCTACCTGCATGTTGTTCCATTGGCGAGTAAATTTTCCACTGGGAGCGTTCGCGAGGGCCGCTCTAACAAACACGTTATCACTTATCACACAACTGAACTAAAAAAACTAAAAAACATTTTCAAAATCACGTCTTTTATGATGGAAAACATTATCGCGGTGTCTTTCCATGACATTAATGACGAATTTCCGATTGGCTTCGATTTTATGATGCACAAAGTGTTAAATTCTGATTTCAAGAGCGGTCTCTGCTTGTTTGAAGTTTAATCAAACGGAAATTAAATTCATCATAAGCCATTAAATAAGATATTATTTATGCTAATAACATGGCTATTTAACCAAATCAATAAATATAAATACACAAATAAATAAGTGGCAATGTCAAACAAAATAGTTTAGAGCCGTTAATGGGTTAAGCGACAAATTTTAAACTATTTTGAGTTTCAACTATAAATTTTAGTGAATTTTTCTGGTTGTGTGTGCTCGTTCAAATGATTTATTATAGTTGTGTTTGGAACGCAGTCGTGTGACTTGACCAGCTTGTTAATCGAGAGAGCAACAACAACTAAAATATAAATTCAAACTGGTTTTTGGCCATTGAGGAAAATGCAAAAACTTCAATCAGTTTCGGTTTCTGCTCAAAAAATCAATGGCCATTTAATGGACCACACAGGGCACACAACACTACAGGGTATTTCCCCGTGCAGCTGTTTTACTGCTTGTGTTGCGCCCTCGCAAACAGACGATTATAATTGAAATTTTATAAACATTAAGCAAAACAAAAGCCGCCTGTCGTTGCACGTGACGTATACGCAACGTGGCGAGTGCTTCAAACGCTGTCGCAATTCGACAATCCATGTCACACAAAATGTATGTCAAATATATTTATAATGAGCATTAAACTAAACTTAATAACTTTAGGTGTCTCTAACTGCTAAATTCGCACCTTATCTGAGCATTTTTTGTTGTCATCTGAATTTTAATCGTTGGCTGTGAATGCTGATGATTCTGCTCCTCCGATCGTTGCATTTGCTGGCAGTTTAATATAGCTGCAATACTTGGCACTGTCTGAACTTGTTGCTGTTGTTGTTCTGGCATGATTTTTTTTCGTTTGTAATTTATTGTGACACGCACTTTTTCAACACACACACGCGACGACAGCGATTACAATGCAAATTAATCTTTTATGCACAAATTGCAGAGAACGACAAACGACAACGAACTTTAGTTGTTCGAATTTAGACTCGTACTGAGATTTCTACTCGGTATCGTTTTAGTATCGGTTTGCTTATCCGTCGCGGTCTCAATGCTGAATGTCTGCGAATTATACACACATATACACACACCAAATATATATTTTTTATTTATATCTCTTTACTTGTTGCTGTTGATCTGCATGCACGGAGAGCGACATGTGAGTTTTGCTTTTGGCCTGCACAGCTCCACGGAACTGACTGACAGAGTAACCATCGACACGTCGACGACGAAGCTTAAATTCACCGCAGATGTCAAGCGGCGGCCAATAAAAAAAAAACAAAATACAAAAACAAATACATAAACACAAAAAAACGCAAAAAATAACTAAATCAAGCAGCAAAATACAGATACAAATACAGATGCAGACACAGATACAACAGCAAAAAGCGAACTAACATAATAGCAAGTGTCGTGTAAAACGGCTTTTAACATTGCAACGATTTGCTTGTTTTTGCCATACCCTATAGTACTTTAAACTTAGCAATAAACTCGGCTTAAAAGTTAATAACTCGGATAAACAAAGTATTAAGCAAATTAGCTAATAAAAACTTGGATATTAAATGGGAATATTAATTATACAATTTAAGCTGCGTTAAATAAAATAAATCAATTTACAGGGTATTTCAGAGCACAGCACACACTCACAATCAACTTGTGTATGATTCCCGTTATAGTTGTGCTTGTTGTTGTTGTTTTTATGCTATTTCAATTTTGGTTCCTCACGTTTTTTGGGTTTTGTTTTGATTCTGAGCTTCGGGTGGGGGAAGGGGGGATTCTCGGCGGTTCAAGAGAGCAAAAATCTATTTTTAGCTGCCGTGAATTTCGTTGCTTTAATTAAACTTTGTGTGTTTGCTCTTGAGCTGCCCAAATTTCGCTCAGTGTCTTTTGGGGGACGCTAAACGTTAAACGATTTATACACGTTTTATCTACGACATTTGTGCAGTTTATATAACTACACACAAAGTCGGCGTTTGGTTCACAAATTCTATTGAATACTCATTGTATTAATATTACCGTTAGTGGGTGCTATAGTTGTGAATTTCTTATCAGTGTGCTTCAATAAAGTTGTGCTTATATAAGTACTGACATCGATTGCTAATAAATCGGGAATGCGATAACGTCAAAGGCAGCAAATGCAGAAATTCAATTGGAACCAACATCTATGCATATTTGTAGACCCCGTACTCTAAAAAAGAGTAGAGGGGTCTATTAAGTTTGCCCAAAGCGAACTGTGCGTAACAGGCAGAAGGAGGCGTGGCCGACCCCATAAAGTATACATTCTTGATCAGCATCAACAGCCGAGTCGATATAGCCATGTTTGTCTGTCCGTCCGTTGGTATGAACACCTGGATCTTTTAAACTACAAGAGCTAGAGCCGTCTATATGTCAGACCAGTTAAGAGTATTTCAAATTTAGCCACGCCACAGCCGGCCACGCAAATTTTAAACAACTATTTTCATTATTCTACAAACTATGAGAGCATCCGGAACCAAATTCACGCACCATATGTATAGTACCATTATAACTATCCACACAAAATTTAATCCGGATCGGACAGCTATATAATATTGCTTCCATAGAGCAAATCGTTCGAAAATTGAGGAAAATTAACGCTAGAAGGAGTACGGGGTCTTTTACAGTCGGCACGCTCGACAGTAGCCTTTCTTACTTGTTTTATTTTGAAGCATTTCCGAGTCACCTTCATTCAACTGTTTATCTATGTTTCTGTATCTCTACTTTTCTGACTATTCAATATCTTAAAATCAAGTTATTTTCAGTGGTAGAAAAGAGTTTGATCGGTTAGGGTATTCAGTTGTTGGTTATTTAAGCCAACTAAAACTTATTGTTTATTTTTTATGGACAGTACATCAACTGATACGAGTTCATTCAAATTTATTACTTGTATTTGGCTCAACGTCAACTGCGATAAGCAAATAAATGACAATACCAATCAATTTAATCCAATGACATGTCATGGAATACTATTTAATTTACATACAATACCATGTTATGGCTAAAATTAAAGTCAGTAGCTGTTTAACAATTAGATTTACATGATTTTAAACATTGTTTCTTCCTGATTGATTTCATTACTGAAACTAACAAGCTGATAAAGTGGTTTCCACTCACCGATTGATATCTATAAATGATATTATAAATATCAACACTTTAATATGTATATCAACATCAAATCTCATTCGGATATTTATGTTAATTTGGTTAAACATTTGGCACAAATTGGAGCGCCGCGGCGCGCCGTTGGTAACCAATTGCTGCAGACGTAAGTTTAGCATACTTTGGGGCTGCTTCAGAATTTGGTTTGTGTCTTGGGATTCATTTGCTCTACGAAGCCAAACGAGTAAGTGATGAACAAGGGCTTAATAAATGCTAAGAAATAACAGCAAAAAAATATTAATTTAATAAATAAAAAATCAATTTTAAATTAATGCAAATGAATTTAGCCATTTGGAAAATAATAAAAGTTATAAGAAGAATTAGATCAAATGAAGAGGTCAAAGACATTGGAAATCATCATAGATTAATGCACAGTAACAATTTAAAGTTTAAAATAGGATCAGAATGGCATTCTGGTCAAGCTCCGCCAATCAAATCAGATTTACACATTTTCAATGGTTTGGTAATTTTTACCAAGGATGGAAACCGTTATGAAATATAATTTTAAAATTTTACTGTATTTAGAGCAATTTTCTTCTCGCTGTATCGTATGCGTCTTTTTATCCAATTCATAAACCAATGAGGAAGCAGCAAGCGTATCTTGTTTCAATCCACGTACAGCTCCATGACAAAAAGCTTGTTCTGCTGAACTGCGTGAAAGCTGCTTGCTATAGTTAATGGTTGTATACGAAGACATGGTAATAACGGCTAACACCAAAGACACTGAGACAGAGGGAACATAAAAAACGTTAGCAAGCGGCATTGGCTATAAGATCGCGATTAAACGGAATTAACATGTGTTGTGTGCGTCGCTAGAGTTGACTCAATATTGACAAGGAAATCGGTTCAGTCTTTGCCAAGTTAGGGGAGTTTTTTTTTCTGTTTCTTTTTTTGAAATTTGACCGCCTTGCTTTGTGTGTGTGTGTGTTTTGTCTGCTTAATGTATGTAATCGATTTCACACTACTTTTTAATCACTACAACACATTTGTGTTTGCGTACAGCGAGAAAAGTTAAACAAACGCAGGACGGATATGGGCAGTGTTGGAAAAGGGGCGTGGTGGGGCACGAGAACTGTACAAATTGACTTGGCCACATTATTGGGCATTTGGCCAAGACAGAGCGGACAAAGTATCTCACGCAGTGCTAGTGCCGTTAACACACAAAAGGTTTTTATTGTGCTTATCCGTTGACAGCTTCAATCGCCGCTTAAAGACGCGAAAGAGAGGGAGAGACAGAAAGAGAGAGACAGCGCGAGTTTGAGCCATGGATCGATTTGAGGTGTCAGCTCAGTCGTCGCCGTCACCGTCTCGCTGTTTGTTATATTTGTTATTTATTTTGCGGTTATATTACTTATACTCGCCTTTTTATTGTATTTACAAAAAAATGTATTGGCGGCCATACAAAATACAAAACAGGGAAAACAAAACCAAAAAAAAAAATTCAAAACAAAACACGGCGTTTTTTTTTACAATTTAACTTTGGGTTTTGTACTCGCAACTCTCAACTCGCCGTCCAAATGATAAATTAGTTTTGTACGTAAATTCGAAAAGAAAATCTGTATGTGAAAATGTATAACTACAAGTACAAGACTGAGTAAGGGGCGGAGGGAGTGGCAGTGGTAGGGGTTGGGGGCGAGTAATTGTGTAAATATCTTGTCGTTGCATGACAATAAGCCGTAACCGTAACCGAACCCGAACCCAAAACCCGATGCCGTACCACCAAATCCATCTCCATCTCCGACTCCGACTGCGACTCCGACCGAGATCCGACATCGTCTACATTATAGTCATGAATGGCGCATTATTATTTTGTACTTTGTCAACTAAACAGCAACAGCAACCCCGAATGGCGTTGATGCGATGTGATAATTCAATGTCGCGCATCCAGCGCACGAACCGAGCGGATACAGATACAATATCTTTTTATATGCATAAGTAGAATGAATCGTGCCTGTGTGTGTACAGTTGATGACTGTTGATCTTTGTATTGATGACCGCGGTTATATTATTATTATTATTTTTTGTTAACATGCCAAAAGAATTGTAATTACGTCTCTGTCATCTGTATCTGTATCTCGTGTCGGCCTGCTGTATCTCTGTATCTTTTTAAGCTTGTATCTTAACAATGGCATCAGCATAACAAAGCACAAATTGCTGTAAGCTTCGCTCAGTTCCTGCCCTCTCTCTCCCCCTCTCTTTTACTCCCTTACTGTTGCTATCTCTGTCGCACCTGGGCAATACAAGCGCCTAAATAGTGTCAATGATTAATTGCTTTTGTGATTATGTGGAAATTTAATAGATTTTTTATTACGCTCGCTTTGCAGACCAAATTGAAATTCTATAAAGGTACACAGAGATCGGCTAACAAGAGTGAGAGCGAGAGAGGGATGGGATGGGGTAGTGGGTTGGAGGGAGACGGCGCATAGCTGAAGGCACGTAACCATTGACTGCAGCATCATTATTACCCTCAGTTATTTGTCAGTTTTGTATTTGTTTTGCTGCTGTTCCTATGACAGTTGAATTGTTGTTAACAAAAAACCAAAAAAAAGGGCCGCATCATTGTAACAATTTAGAAATTCAAATTGAAATTCACACGCGTCACGCTGCCAACTGCAGTTGCCACTCGCTTCCTCTTGCCACTCTTTTTTTTCGAGTCTTTTCTGTGACAACTTGTTAGCATATTTGCTAGTTGTCACATTCCCCCTATACTAAGGATAACTTGCAACTTGTATTAAATGTAATGCCGCCGCAAATCCTCTAAGCTCTGACCACATACTGAAGTAGAAACCCTAGCAGGTTACACCCACTCCCAACTATTGCCCCAACCCATTCCCATTCCTATCTTAGCTCGTCCTTTAGACCAATCTGCTGAAATCCACACAAAGTCACAAAGGGAATGCCACATTGAAAGGGGAAATTCAAGTGGAAATTACACAATTACAAGCAAACGGAACGCAAGAAAATGTCAAATGAAACAAGAAAAAGAAAAAGAAAACGAAAACGAAAAAAGACAACGAAATGTTGTGAAACGGAATGCACATGATACCAAAATAAATACAATATATAAACCCCAATGGTCAGCTTAACAGTGGGGAGCAATATCTTCGTACTGTAAGTGTCCACAGTAGATGTCCTTCTTAGTGGTGGTAACGTGTCACGAGCACGAACACAATTGAAAATTAAAATAAATAAATAAATTAAAAACAAAATTATATTTAGTTTTAAAGAAAAATTTAATCTGAATAAAATTGTAAAATAAATAAAACTACAAATTCGTTTAATTAAAAATTATATTTTATAAGGTGATCAGAAATAATCTTGTTATATAAAATAATATACGAACTTAGAAATAAAAACTGCAGTTACGTTTCTTAAAAATCAGTTAAAAGATGCTTTTAATTTTCCATAATTAATAAGTTTAATAAATAATTCTAAATCTATCTTTATTTAATAGTCAAACTTTCATATTAAAAAAGGAATCGTCAGTTTCTTTTCCAAAAAAAAAGGACTCAAAAACGAGAACTGAATACATTTTAAATTAAATTAATTTTATTTTTTTAAAACCCTGTCGTGTCACGCTCACACCCCCAAAGCAAACTTATTGATAATTCCGTAGGTTGTGGGCATGATAGTCGGATAGTCGGGGAGGGAAACCCTACAAAGCAATGCAATATGTGCGCGATAATTACACCCCATCAAAAAGGGGAAGTCGTGGGCGGGAGTGTGGTTCGGGGAAGGGCGAAACATTCGAAGCATTATAACAGGACAATTATGTAACCTGATAAGAGCAGGGAAAAAGAAAAGTCGCAGACAAAGTCGTGAAATTAATAACTCGTCCTCCCCCCGACAAACCTTAGTATTTATTACAAATAAAGAGACAAACATAAAAGGCAAACAAATAAACAGAGTAAAGAGACGGACGGACGAAAGGGCAGATGGGAGGAGGGAGCAAGTGAGGTGAAGACACCGGTACAACAAAGACGTTTGGGGCATTTAATAGGCTTAACTAGGGAAGTCCATTGAGGAGAGTGTTGTAAAAAGGAAGGGGGATGGTAAGGGCGTTGAGGAGCATAAAGAAATACAAAGTGTTGACATATTGTTGTCACTGTTGTTGTTGTGGCTACAATTTACACGTCAAGTCAAGTACAACAAACAGAATTGCTTTTTGGATTTAGTTATTTATACTTTTCTGGGTGGAGCAGTCTCTGATATAATTTCTATCCGCAACTGTTTACAACTTAATGAATTTGATTAGTTTTGTGGCACGTTCGCTGCTCGCATTAAATTAATACTCTATTTACACCTCACCCCACTTCACTCTGCTCAGCTAAGCAGCGCTGCTTTGTAGTATGCAAGTTTCTGATTGGTGCTTTGCCATCGGGCTTTGAATTTGTTTTATTGCTCGTGAGCATCTCTACTCGTATTACGAGTATCGACTCAAATGAACATAAATACACACATAATATAAGTATACAAAGACACACACACATAAATACTCTTACACTCACACTTGCATAAGTACTTCGCTGTGTGCATGTTATCAATGCTACATAAAGTGCCATAGCTTTGTATTGTTACGTCGCCTTTCGCTCGTTCCGTTTCCAGCATTTCAATTTCAAATTCCAATTTCGATTCCCATGTATTTATGCGCACGCTCTCGCACGCGCTTCGCTCTCCCGCCTTACACTCTCCCTCTCCCAACAAGCAACCGAACCGACGACCCGTGTGATGTGCTCTCTCCCTATCACTCTCTCGCTCTGTCTGATTGCTGTTACGGCAGCAGCAGCTTGTCGCCTGGCTTGTGCTCTCGCTCTGTCTGTCTCTCTTTTCGATTATTTTATCTGATGCTCGTCAGCCAATCGCATTGCCGTTTCATTGCCAGGTGAGCTATTGGCGTTGTCGTATCAAAAAACAATTCGAATTGTAATTTGTAGACGCCTGAACAAAACGGAGAATAATACGAGTAACTACCACACCCAGAAAAAAATGTAATGACGAGGTGCGCCCAATAAATTTGCCACAATTAGAATTAACACAGGGAAGTGTAAGTGTGTCTAGCCAAAAGGCGGATCCACTTGATCATTAATGGCCCAAACACCTGATGCATTTCACCAGAGCGAGCAGAAGACACAATTGCAATTTTAACGCTCTTTTAATTGAGTTAGCTAATTAAATGACCCTCCCTGCGGTGAGGGAACAAACACACACACTCACACATGCTACACACACCCACAAGGGCTGTCTGTCGTGCACTGTGGGAATTTGCACAGCTTTGGCGGGCATAAAAATTTGCGGCGTAATTGTTGGGTGGCATTTTATTGTGATTGGACTGTAGCACTGAAAACTGTGCAGAGTTTAATGTGTTTTTGTTTTTGTTGTGTTGTGGGCCGCACCGCATCTGACAATAGCTCAACTTCAGTTTAAGCTCTTAACTAAAGTATCTACAAGATATTTTCCCAGGCCCACTGGACTTGAGGTAATTGCTATGCACACAAGTTGCAGTCGCCCAATAATTTCACGCAGTGCTAATTAATTGCCCAACAATCGGCGTCTTAAATGCAGCCCAAAATAGCGTGGGAAACTCCCAGTGTAAGGGAAAATCAGTTATACTTTTTCCACCTTCTTAACTTGTCGCTTCAGTTTCCGAGCTGATTTCCATTTTTCACACCTGTGTGTCGTCGGGTTATCCAATTGATTTCACCTTTGAATTGGACATAAGCCAGCAAATTCAATTAGTAATAAACAAGGCATTGATAAGCGCTCGCGGCTAACAAAATTGGTAAGAACTACCACTGAGTTTCCATCTATGCTTCAGCTATGAGCCACAATCGTGTGACTATAAAATTTATTAAAGCCCGGGGGCTGCCATGGACACGACTGCAGTTGGCAGAATCAGGCTGAGATGGGTGGGGAGTGGAGGGAGGGTTAGAGGCAAGTACTGCTCTGTGCCCACGTGTGGCACTTATAATAAAGCAATTCAGGGAAATCATTTGCAGCGGGAGCCACAGACAAGCGATGAAGAGAGTGAGAGAGAGAGGTATTTGAAGTGCGCCTATTAAACGCTGCAAATCACAGCCGATGCGCAACAAGCTGTAAACTTGTTGCAAAAGATGAAATAAACTCAATGCGACGCTCACACACACACATATGTGTGCATACGTGTTCATATGTGTGCTTAAATATAAATGTATGTAAGGCAGTCAGAGCCAGAGCCACAACCAGAACCAGAACCACCAGAACCATGCCATCAGCAAAGACCCCGAACACCAACGCAGCGTAAAGAGATCAAAATGAAAACATTTTAGTTCGAAGGCATCGCACAGTGAGGCAAACTGAATGGAAGAAAAGCTCACGAGAAGTAGTTAACTAAAGTTAGTAATATCCATTTAATAGTGCGCATAAATAAAGTCTATTTAATTAAATTCTATAATTAATTAAATAGATCTATACTGCTTTTAAATAAATAATAAATTTAGCATATTTATATATTATTAATTTTATAAATATTTGTATTTAAAAATATCTTAATGTACTTAATCATTAATATTTTTTTTTTATTTTGTATACGTTATGATTTAAAAGAATTTCGATTCTTCTTTGCCTTGGAATAAAAGATTTAAGTGAATTCAACTTTTAGGTGTAAAATTTCTTGTTATAAATGCATTTCATATTTAACAACACTTTTATTCATAATAAATGTTCACTATTGTGAAAAACTACAACTAAGCAATAATAAAGTAATTGTTAATTTATAATAATTAATAATTAATTAATTACTTCCAAATAATTTCTTTTAAAATTTATACATAATTATTAACTTATCTGTTTAACTTATAAAGTATGCAAAGCCAATAAAAAACTTGTTTAATATTTTAATAAATACGCCTTAAACCGTAAATCTTTTATGGATGGTTTAATTATTTCTACTAATTGCAAAGAAAATCTCGGTGAATTTTTTTTTAGCATTTTTACATAAAGAATATAACATTACTTTTAAACATTTTAATAAATTTTTATAAATCTTAAATTCTTCCCAACAAACACATAGTTTTGTGAGGGCTAGACATACTGTGCTCAGAGTACAAAAGACCAGGTCAGGCCCAATTCCAGTCGCTATCCCAAGCACCGTCCCCGTCTTCATTTTGCCTTACCGTCTACTCCTGCGTCTCCGACTTCGCTACCATTCTCCTCTTCCTCTTTGTCCTCTTCCAGATCTTCGTCTTCGCGTTTTGCCTGTGTGTAAATCATTGAGGGCGTATAACGTTGCTTTTGCTCTTCATTTGTTGTATTTTATGCGTACATCTTCGCGGAAAACGCATAAAATTATTAAAAATCGTTTAAGTATTTCGGCATCTTTCATCGCTGCCACAGCGGAAGCAAAATAAAACTGCAGTCGAGCTAACTATCCCAGCTCCAGTTCCAGTTCCAGTCAATTCCTCCATCTCCCGCCCTCTAAGTTCCCCGACTTAAGACCACAACAATGTTTTCAATAATCATTTCATCGCCACATCCCACACCCCAAAATATATATCGTATATATATATTTATATATGTTCAGTGCCGCAAGTTGTGTGCGGGTGTCAAGTGATCGATGCAACTATGATGAGGCTAAGAAACAAGGACAACAACAAGAGGGGTAGGGGTAGGTGTATAAGTTGGGGTAGGGGCGGTGTGGGACACTGCTAAATACATGTTATTCACACAGTTATAAATTGATTTGACTACTCTGCTCACTCACTCTGCTCTCAGATACTTTGTCTACATAAATACACACATCTATGGACATGGATGTGTGCTTAATGATTTTATAAGTGTGGTAAAATTAATGGAATTATGTTTGCTCTTAGGGGCTTTGGGAAACAAGTTAAGAAGGAGATTACAAAAAAAATCTGAGCATAAACAAATACTGTATTTAAATTAAAGATAATTTTTAATATATTTTTAAATTTTTATTGTAGTTATTAATTTTATTGTAGTACTAAGTAAACTTGCATCAATTTAACTATGCCATAAGTAAATTATATTCTTAATTACAGAAAAACTCTGAGTAAAACCCAGATGGGTTTTAACTTTGATTAAATGTAGAAAGAAAAAGCTGTACACACGTAGTCGATTGAATTTTTGTGTATATTGTTCTATAATTAAATAAAAAACTTATTTTTAATCTTAAATAAACTCTGAATCAACTCTTTACACAATATGGATACCACAGAAAATCTTATTTGTATGGAGACCATAAGAACTAATAATCATTAAAGGTCTTTTAAAGGCTTATGGTAACTAAAAGCACATTAAAGCTAAAAACTGTAAATTCTTTAAATTAACCGAGACTAGTCCATGTACTTACATAATAAATAATTCATTTATATTATTAAAAGACGGCTTGGAACATTTTTGCCAATCAATAAAGTGCTCCAAAGCACATGAAAGCTCTTTGTAGCATAATCCGTCTTTGAAGACCAACTTAAACTTATAAAAGAGGTTTCTTTAATGTGAAGTCCCTTAAAATCCCTTAACTCATCACAAAAGCTTCGTAGCTCGAAGCTCGAAGCACAAAGCTTTTAGTAGCTTATAAGCTTAAATTAAGAAAACAATTAAAGCAAATGATGTGAATATTAAAAGCTTGACCTCAAGTCCAGCCCGAGGAGCACACTGAACGGTGCAGAGTGCGTGTGAGTGTGATTGTGTGTGTGGCATGCTTGAGTTTCCAACATGCATATGCATGTATGTGCATGTGTGTACATGTGTGTGCATAAACACGCTTGTACGTTTTAATATTTAGTGTTAATATGTTGACGGATTTCTGGCCATAAACACTTTTTGTGTGGAACGGTCCGAAGTCTCCGACATCGTCGTCGTCGTCGTCGCTGTTGTCGTCGCCCGCCTCTTTTGCCATAGACTCGACTCTCAGCCAGAGAGTCGTCAACGTCGCTGTCGTTTCGTCTGCATTACAGCAACTTGGCTATAATTTTCTTTAATGATGAAAGTTTGGCTGACTCGACACACATACACACACGCACACACACTCATACACTGGGAGATTCGCTAGTGACTGAACAGAGTCCCAGTGAGTTCATTAACATAACAAACATTGTGAAGTTAAGAGTTGGAGTTGGAGTTGGAAGTGGAAGTGGACTTGGAGCTGTAGTTGGGGCTGTGTCATGGAGAGGTGGAGTCTACGCATTATAACAATAGTACGAAACCTATTAACAGCAACGATTTTTATTTTTACTGTTGTACGACGTCTAAAAAAACAGCGAATACGAATACCAAAGCGAATACCAATACGAATATGAATACGAATATGAATACGAATGCGAATGTGAGTGCAACTGAGATTCGCTGCGCATCGCTGCTTTTCATATTTAGCAAACGGCACGCACATGAAATGACATAAATTATGTGGCAATCAATTATCGAACTAGTATACATATATATACATATATACCTATAGTTGTAGCAGCAACTGTTTATAATGACGCTCGCCATTGCCGCTATGAAGTTTAGGGCTAAAATTGTTGACCAAGTCCAAGTCGCAGTTGAGCTGAGCTGAACTAAGCTGAGCTGAGGCCAAAGGGGCGTTTAGATCCCTAGACCTATTTGCAATCGATCAGCGTTAAGTTAAAGCTATGAGCCATTTACTTTTGGCATCTTCTCAACAACAACTCTCACCAGCAGCAACAACAACAACAACAAGCACAGCAGACAGTTTCACAGTTTCACAGTTTTGTCTGTCTGTCCCACTGTCCTACCCCACTGTTCGTCCCACTGTCCCCCTGACTGCATTGCTTCATTCACTGTCATAGCTAAAGCAAGGTGTTGCTGTTGTTGTTGCTGTTGTTTTTACCTGTGCCAGGTTGTATTACATTGTAACTGTGACTCTGCCGTGGAAGTGTTGCTCTTTAGCTGACTGCATTTTTAAGCATAAAAACATTAAAAAAAGAGGCAAATACTTACATACATCATCCTATACATAGCACAATATGATTTGCCATATGACAAAAAGTACAGCAAGAGAGCCACAGTGGTGCAAGTGCCAGCGAAAGGGCACGAAGTTTAATAGCTAAAAGAAATCAACTTTTCTTAAAGAAGAACATTTTGACCGCAAATATTTTAATCATTTTTAATATATATATATTAATTTGAATGAAATAATATAAAAATCCAAACTTACATTTTATTTATTTAAAAATTAAAACTATATTAAAGGTGAAGACTGTTGAATACAAATTTCTATAGCTGCATGCGATATTAATCAGTTTTTTTATTTGTTAAAATTAACAATGAATAAAATGAAGCAGTCAATTTTTAATAATTTAATACAATTAATATTAATATATAATTGAGATACTAATATACAATTTAAATATTGAGCTAAGATTATTTTTTGAAGGAGTATTATAAATAATTTTAAAGTTTATAGTACCAATTAATTACACACATTGTATATAATTGGTTTTTGATTCACAAGATGAGAGCAGTGTCAGAACACCTCTGTATCTCATCACAGTTACCCAAAGAAGAGTAGGAATCAAGATCAGTCTTATCCTAATGTCATCCAGTCAGCAGGTTCTAAACACTCGATAATAGATACTTATAGTAGACAACTCTACTGAATCGATATTTAACATTACTTGCTTAACGATCTTAACATAACCATACATCCTTTATCGATATTCACATATTTAATACACATTTCAATTTAATTGTTTTCTTGCACACTTAAGTATGTGCCAATTCCTTTGTTAATAACTGCTCTTGTCCCACTGTGCAAATAATTTAGTACTTGGCTTATTCATAATTTGCCAGCTTCGTCGCTAGACTGGGCCCTATTGCGATGCGCTGTGTCTCTCTGGCTCTCCCTTTACCTCTCTCTCTCTCTGTCTGTCTCTCCTCTCTTTGTATGGGGCTATGTCTATCTCTGTCTGTTGAGTGGCCGTATCAACTAGCTCGATGTAAAAAGTAATACCTATTTCGTTTGCTGCCTATTATTTATTGCCGTTGAGAAGACGACGTTTATTATAATTCGAATGTTCAACCTTTTGTTTTTTATTTGGCCCCGCCAGTGTCGACCAACCGAGCGACCGACCGGCGGACGACCAGCGGACGAGCGTCCATTTTGTTGCAACATTTTAATGCACGGTCGTAAATTTAATACGCCCCGTTGGCCATAAACATTCATACGAGTGTCCATATCAATGAATCTAAAGAGATAGACGATTCGTTGGCTGCTTCGTTTCTCGCTCTCTTATTAGCTTTTCCTCCACAACTCTGGCTCACTCTTCCTCTTCCGTCTCCCCCTTCTCCTCCGCTTTGTTGCTGTTTGCAATTAATTATTTGGCACATTAATTAAGTGACTGGCGACGACACAAAAAGGTCAAAGGCCGCTAATAAGCGTTAGACAAGTTAATTTGACTAAACTTGGAATTTAAAATTCTCTATAACGTAAACACACACATGCCAGTCTTACAGGTATTTTTACCTGTATTCTGGCCAAATGCGCTGTTAGAATTCAGATTTCGGGGCATTAAGGCTAATCGATGTCTTTACGCCACAAAAATAAAACAAATGAGATACAGATACAGATGTATATATAAATATATCTATATTCAGTCTGTGTTACGAGTTAATGAATTTTGATTTTATAAAAATAAACAATTCAATGCTGTTAATACCCTAACGTGGGGTATAGCCGCTTTTAGCAGACAGTGTAGAGTATTTAAGCCTAATAAATATATTATTGTGACAAGTAAGAAACGCTTCAGTCGAGTGAGCGACTGCAAAAGACTCTGTACTTAGCCTAATGCCCAGTTTGTCATACAAATAAACAACTTTCGTTCCATTTGTCCTATGAAAGCTATAGGATTTACTTGTCTGATCTGGACCAAACTTGGTGAGTTATTCTTACTGAGATAAGTTTTATTCATGAGAAACAATTCTGTATATAATTAGTTGCAGTATTCAATCTACACTACATTTTTCTGATACATATATCTCCAAATTTATTTACCGATTTGGTCTGTGGGTGCTGTAGGATATAGTTTTTCAATCCAAAACAAATTTGCTGAGTCGTCCTTACTGAGAAGTGCTTTAATCATGATATTCTGTCAATCAACCCTATATTTTTTATAGATATCACCGATTTGGACTATGGGAACTATAGTATTTACTTGTCCAATTTAGTGAGCGCAGTTAACTTAGTACCATACACGTAATGTATGATCTGCCTGACATATAGACGGACTTTCATTCCAAATTTGCTGTTTCTAGCTCTTATAGTCTATTAGATCTAGTTGTTTTCATGGACAGACAGACATGGACACTGACGGACAGTCAGACATCGCTATAACGACTTGGCTGTTGATGCTGATCAAGAATTTATATACTTTATTAGATCGGTATCGCCTTCTTCTAACTGTCACGCACATTTTGCTGCTGGCAAACCGAATAGACCGCTGTAATCTTCTTAAGTACAGGGTCTACAAATTAGTTACAAACTTGTTAAATTTCTTTATAGTGCATTGTATATTCCTCTTGAATTTATTTATTGTAGTACATTTATATTTCATATCAAAGTAAAAACAAATTCTGATAAATAGAAAATTTAGCGCGTTTCTATATCACATTTTTGTATGTTTTTTATTTGCTTTTTTTTATTAGGTATTTTTTGTTTTTGATAAATTAGAATTTTGGAAACATTGTGCGATATGTAGCGATTTATAAAAGTCACCCAAATTAAATGTGTAGCATCGAATGGACAGCAGCAACTGTGGAATTGTTTTTGATGTCATGCTATATGGGATTTGATTTCAGAACGCACACACGCACACACACAGAGATGTACACACACACACCACTGCACACTATTTGATATGACAATTTGAATGTTGTTGTTTTTGGGGAAGTGGAAAGTGGAAAGTGAAGCTGGAAGCAAATCAGAGCGTGGGCGCAGAGTGTGGTAAATGAGGGCTAAAAGGCACAACACTTCCTGTCTTTTCCGTGTATCTCAAAGATACAATATTAAGAATTTGTAGCCAAGAGTGTGAGTATTTGCAAAACGCTCTGTGGGCGCGCCATTTGGACGCCTGAAATGTCAGCTACGCATCAGATTAATTAATCAACGTGTCGCCGTCGTCAATCTTTTCAAATTTCTTCATATATCTCTGTATATATATATCTCTATATCTGTTTTTTTTAGTTTGGTTTTAAATTTGAATTCAGCTCGAATCTGGCTGCTGCTAATTTATTTATTTATTTATTTTCGTATTGTTTGTGCATTAGTTGTTGTTGTCTTTGGCAATGGACATCAACAGCTGGACATGTTTGGTCTTGTCGCTGCTCCCTGTCCCCTCTACGCCCCTTGCCCCTTGTCCCCTTGTCCGTTATTCAATTTAATATAATTTCTTTATCGAAATAGTTTGTTGACTTTCTCGGCATCTCACATGACATTCAGTGTTCAGTATTCAGTATTCGGTGTGGGCAAAACGCGTCACTCTGAATGCTATGCACGTATGTGATTTAAGGCATTCCTCGGCAACATGTCGTATACGTAACGCCAATCGAAGCCCTACAAGCGACAGCCAGTGTAGACCCTGTAATGTGCTGGTGTCTTAGGTATTATTATTATTTATATTATACATTATACACATACTAGTAGGCACAGATTTATATTACCAATGTCTTTGCCTCAAATTGCCGTCCATATAAACAGACAATAAATAAAGCAGCGAACGCAAGCATACACGTATAAAAGTATAAAACAAAACAAGCAACTAAAAGAGCCACAGGAAAAATAGAATCCGAGGCATAAAGAACTTTTTAATACCCTGCAAAATATAAAAAAATTTTAAATAAATTAATGAATGATTTAAGCCAATTAAATGATTAGGTGCTTAGACTAAAATTTTAATTTTAAATTAATATTTATCTTGCAATTCGTTTTCCGAATTTTGGAAGACCTCAGACGATTATTACCATTTATTTACAAATTTTAAATAATTTAAATGCCTTATTTGCTTATAAAAAGTTAAGTTTGTTTAATTAAAATTTATAGAAAATTTAAATACATATTTACAACATGTATATAAATTATCAAAAAAAAATTTATATAAATTTTCAAATTATTTCGAATTAATTTCTAAATTTAATTATTTTAATTTAATTATTTTAAATTATTTTTGTTATTAAATATTTAAATTGCATTGTCCGATTATAAAAGTCTAAGTTCGGCTGAGAACAATTTAAATACATCAGTTAAAGTTTAATCCTTTATTTAAATAAACTTTATAAAACACTAAATTATTTTGTGTTTAAACTTTACAATTAAAAAATAAAATCCTATTTATATACTTTGAAAATTAATCCTATCAAATTAAAATTTTAATTTTAGCGTCTAGTTTAAGTTCCCAAAGCTTTTTATTAAGTTATTTGGGATTTGAATTAATATTATGTTAGTAAATAAATTTAAAACTGTACAAGCTTAAAGAAGCTTAATAATTTAAATGCCTGGACAGTAACTTAAATATCTTGATTTATATTTTAAATCACCTGTAGCTTTCAAACTACAGAAAAATCCAATTTAGATATTAATTTCTGCATAGGATTTTTATATATTTCCTGCCAAACGCCTTCTTAATGCCAATATACCTTCTTGAAGGCTCTAGAGCACAACATATTAACAATAACAATAACAACAATAGAGACCAATTCAATGTCATTATTGATGTCATTCGTATTGTATTTGTATTTTTATGGTTTTATAATCACCACCATTCCATACATTGTTGTGCTATGGGTGTGTGTGAGTGTGCCTATATGTGTGAGTGTGTATGTGTGCAGATACTAAGCATTTAAATATGTGAACATAATGAAATTATGGCATTATTCAGTGCATACAAAATGTACTTAAATAAATAGCTTATAAAAATACCAATAAAATACCATTGTGTAAGCAAAAAGACACTCAAATATAAAAGATTAAAAATAAATATGCAAATAAAATATGCTAATGGCTAAACTTAGTAATAAATTATTATGTTTGAATCATTATGTACACATATAAAATACTTAGAACTCACGGACTCATTCACTCAAAGACTTAAACACTTAAAGGTGTGTCTTAGAAGTAATCAGACAATGAGCCTCTAACAAAGCTTCAATAATAATACATTTATAATAATTATTTATTAAAAAAATGTATAAAAAACCCATCAACAATTTCTATGTCATTCGAATACATCAAATTTATTATTTATTTTGCAGGACTTTAAATAATACTCATGAAATAAATGAGAAAAATAATGAATGCCACCCGTAATCGAAAAATGTGAATGAAACACAAGATGAAAAGAAAGAGGAGAATGAAGGGGAAGAGAGAGTGAGAGAGCAGGAGAGTAGGGGGGAGTATGGGAATGAGAAACTTGAAGAAGCGAAGCTCATTCGTAATTTATTGCAGTTTCTTTCAGATTGCGCTTCAATCAAAATTTTTATGTCAGAGATTAACGATTAAGGTCATTAGCAGTTAAGATCGAGATCAGTCATACAGTTGATGTGTCGTACCGTCAGAGGGACGGACAGACAGACGGGGACACCGACGCAGACATACATATGTGTACACTGAGAGAATAGAACTATAATTAATAAAGTGTTTATAAATTAAATTATTTAGAATAAACTGTTAAAAATGAGCTTGGATCGTAGGATCGATTGAGACAGTATATTTTTAAATCATATTTAAATTAAGAACATTTATATATAAAATCAAAATTTAAAAAATAATTGTTAAAAATTCTTTGTCTTATATTAAAATAAAAGTTAACAATTATCTATATTTTAAAGTAAATCCTATATTTATAGTTTGTTTTAAATTATGGAGAATAGCTTGACTTTTCTATCAGAGTATTTGGATAATTCTATCGTTAATTTATTTTGAATAAACTGTTAAAAATTGGGTCAGAAATTAAGATGCGATTAAGACAATATATTTTTAAATTATATTAATTTTAAAACCATTTATTTATAAAAACTAAATTAACAAAAAAATATTTATTAATAAATCTCTCAGCAATACTTAATTAAATTTTAAAAATATAATCTATTACTTTTATTTTATTTTTAAATTTATGTCATACTTAAAAGATTTATTACTAAAATAACAAAAAAAAAAACAATTAAAAAATCTCAGACTTAAATTAAGTCTAAACTTCAGCAAAATGAATTTAAATTTGATTTCAAGTCTTTTACTTTTAGTTAGCTTAATTTGCAGACAATGACTCGATGTTTTCTTTCAGTGTATTTGGATATTTCTACCGTAAGGCAGACAAAAAGGCAATACACTTCATTCTTTTATCGCTTTTGGCATTTAAATACTACGACCGTTGGTAGGGACAATGGGGACGTTAGGGACGAGAGGGGCTAAAAGCAGTTACTGGACTTCGTTTTTATTGTTTCCAGACTGAATCTGGACAGGACACGACGTGACGACGGACTCGATACGTTCATATTAAGGGCAAAGTTATAAAACATTAGCGCATATTAATCATTTTTCTGAAGTTTTATACGAAAATCCATTTATTTATTTGTTTCCTTCGCTTTTCGTTGATTTCAAATAAAAGCCAGATGAGTGTATTCGTATTCATATTCATATTCATATACGTTTCCAACTGCACAGCAGCATTCAGTAAAATTCAATTAAATTTCTGCTGTAATATTCCCGGAATGGAACTGTTCATTACATGGTAAGAAAAAGGGGGCAAAGAGTGGGATATGAAACTGGAATCGGAGTCAAATTCGTAGCCAGATGCGTCGTCAGCAAGTCTCTGAAGATGTGCGACGATTCTCTGCTACACTTTGTGCCTGGAGAGTGAGAGAGAAACTGTCAAAATATTGACAGGCGCATCCGTTATGCTTTTTGCCCAAATTGATATTCTATTTTTGGCAGCGACTTTGCTCGACTTCATTAAAAATATTTCCAAAAACAGAACAAACTAACAAAATATATAGAAAAGAAATGGAAAATTAATAAGTGTGTAATAGTTGAGTTAGATAGTCTAAAAAATACCCTAGTTACTTTAAAGACAAGTAAATTATGCCTAAAATATTTGGGAGAAATTTAAAAATGTTTTGAGTAACTTTATAAATATATAAAATATATTTATATTTAATTAAAAAATATAAGTAAGAAATAAACAATTAGAAGACCATTTTTTTAATGATCAGTACTAACTTTTATTACCAAAATAAATTGTATCTTTAAGATAAATTTACTTCAAACAGGGAATAGCTAGATTTAAAGCTACAAACGAAACTTTCAATAAAACTTATAGCTTTTTTTGTTAGCAAAAATTTAATATAAATATTTGTATATATTTGTTAACTAAAGTTAATGATCTACACTATGGAATTTAGTAACTATAAAGCTGACTAACTGCATAGTTAGTTTAAGCTGCTCAAATTGTTTTTTGTGAATGAATTTGTCGATTGCTTCTAACTGTTTTTCTACTACCAATTTTGGTTATACACACAGATTGAAAAGCTTGTTACCGAACAGCTAAAATTATTAATGAAACAAAAGTTTAAACTTTAAAATTTTTTTTTGTGTTTTTTTGGGGCCCTAAGCGAATTTTGGGTGAGTGTGTGAAACGATTTGATCTGAAATGATTATCCGCTGGCCATTTTCGATTCCATTTTGGTTAAATGTGAATACAAATAGAGTGGAATCTTTGGCTAAATACCATCAATTATCTGGTGAGGCTTTCGAGCTGGAGTTCATTCATACGACGCTGCTGTTGATCTGGTCAATCAATTTGGCTTTAACTATGCATATGAGGTACTTGGCCCAGGGCCCTATTTGATTGCTCTCTGCCTGTTCTCGATGCTCTGAGACACTAGTTTTAGATATCTTCTCAACCGAAATCGTTTTCTCACACGTTTTACGCTGTGATCTCAGTCGCCGTCTCTGTCCCTGTCTCTGTCTCAGTTCAGTCCGATTGACAAATTGCATTTTCTGAATTAATGATACCTTAAATGGTGTTTTATTAATTGACCCAACAATACACACATTTAGTTACCTATGTTGTTGCCTGTGGATGGCCTAAAACTCGACGCGTTGAAATTGTAAATGGCTTGAAAATTACATGTAATTAAATTCGCATTTTTTATAGTCCAGGGGTCCAGGGGTTGAGATACATTTTGAGTGATCTACATTAGCCAACAGGTATTTAAATATGCGCTGCTTTAATTAATTATTAATTTGTGCTCGATTTTCTTGTTTAATTAATTGTTTATTAAAACGATTAAGGGTTAAATGAATTAACTGACTGATTTGTGTAGTTTCTAAGCGTTTAGAGCTGTTAACTTTCAAATTTAGGAGTATTTCACCAGAAATTCTGTATCTTTTATAAAGAAACATTAGGGGAATTCCAGTTTACAGTTTTTTAAGCACAAATTCTCCCACTTAGTCAGCAGATCGAATTCCTCCATAATTCAAAGTTTGTGTTTTTCCTAGTAATGCCGCAAAGATAAGTATAATTTCCGATTTGGAAATCTCATCACATAATACTCATCAACTAATGAGAGCTTCAAAAGCCGCAGCCCTTTACCAACGGATGTGTGTGTGTGTGGACAGAAAACATCAAATAAAAAATACAAACGAGTGTGTATCTTTGTATCTACATACATATATCTAGCTGTATCTGAATCTACATGTCTGAGTATCGTTTATTTCTTTATTTATTTTCAAATTGTTTCGGATACGTACATATTTCATTTTCGGCTAAAACACAAAATGCAGGAAATGGACGTGTTGACAAATAAACGATGTTCGTACTCGACACACACACACAGACTGGCGTGTGTGTGAGTGTGTGTTTACCAATAAGTGTATCTATGAATTAAACACAAAAAAATAAAACAGCAAAAAGCACAACAAATTTCACCTGTGCTTTATTTTTTTGTTTCTGTTTTTTTTACCTATTTTTTTTGTTGTTTTGTCGATTTGTTTTTTAGCATTTGAAATGCGAACGAAACGTACTTTGAAAATCAAATAGCTTTGGCCCCAAATGAAAGTTAACAAACGGCAACAACAAACGGTAATTGTTATACTTGCCAAGGCGCAAGTATCTATGTAAATTTGTCTGTCTGTGTGTGTGTGTGTGTGTGTGAGTGGTGCGCACTTATGCCGCGTATCTTGTGGATACATTTTGTGTGTTTCACACGCACAGCGGATCCGTTTGTATTGTGGTGTGCGTGCGAAAATGCCGTTCTATTTATTGAATATTGATAAATGCGTTCCGCTTGAAGACGATGGTAAGAGCGCCCCGCCCCCACCCACACCCCACTATGCTCGCCACCCCCTTTCGGGCCAACTCATTTGCGCCACGAATTTGACGTCGTCTCATTAGTCACATTTAAAATTGTATTTAATTACTTTCTCACTTCATCATCAGTCAAGTCTGTGGGTCTCTGCCAACGCCCGTCCCTGTTCCCGTTCCCGTTCCCCTTTCCATCGTTCCCCGTCTCAGTCGCCTCGTCATTGGCGCTTCAGGGGTGGCATACAGACACCCACAACCACCCACTGCTGTGGCTTAGCTTTGACGTAGGGGTGAGGGTAGGGACTGCGCTGCTCTTTGATACGCGCCTGCGCTCCCGACACACACACACACACAATCACTCAGTCAAACAAATTGAACTCTTCGTGCTGCTGCTGCGACGCGACGTCGCTGCTTTCATCAATTTCAAATTAGTGAAAATCGAAGAGCAACTGAAATTATTTTGCGGGGGCTGCTGCTGCCGCTGCCAACGGTGTAACGGTAACGGTAATGGTAATGCTAACGGTAAACGGCATTCATTTATTCACTCTATCTTATCTAGTATATGTATATAGTATACAGGCCATTCATTCTACCTAAAGTTTTTGGGCCATTACAAGTGTAATTTATCTATAGCAAATCATTAATCAAGTTTCTGCATGGTCTCTTTTTCCGTACTGCAAGTGGAAAGTGTGTAATTTGTGGAATAGAAGGCAGGTGGGGGTAAGTCTGTTTTTCCCTGCGAGCTGCATATCAAACGCCATTTACATAGCTGGCAAAAGTCCAGCCACAAAATGTTAACGCCCCAAAAACTACAACTCTCCAATATGAAAAGGGCGTAGTTGAAATTAAATCGCGTATAAAAAAGCGCCGCATTTATGATTGAAATAACGCAAACAATATTTGTATGTATGTAAATACAACTACAACAACAATAACAAAACACTGGACTACACAAAAAAGCGTCTGCGTTTCGTTATGCGAAACGAGCCAACTAGAAACTGAGCAAAGAGCACTTGAATCAAGCACCATAAACATGCTCCGCAGTGTAGTCGCGTACCAACAACACTCTCAGTAACCTAGCGAGTGCGAGCGGCAAGTGCCAGCATGTCTGTGTCTATGTGTGAGTGTATTGGTAGCTAACGAATGAGCGGCGAGCGCATTGTATATATACACGACTTTCGTATTGCATAGATTACGATTACAAATTTAATTGAATGCCACCTGAGCGCAACTGAAACGACAATCTGATTGGCCAGTCGCGTAGACCAGCTGGCGAGAGAGCGCATCACAATTGAAAACGGAATGGAAATGGCACAGACACAATCACACACGCACATACTCACTCGCGCCACTGCTTGTGTTTCGTTTTCCAGTCGTTTCGTATGAAGAGCGCCCAACAGAGAGAGAGACAGAGAGCGAAACATTTGTACGCGCGCCTTTGGCTTTGCCGCGTCGTTTTTGATGTGCTGAGAGAATCATTTTTATTCCCAATTGGAGTTCCGTATGCGTCGGGCGATTGCGGACAGTGCGCGATATCAAACGTGAAATAAATGAACAAATTGTTAATTAATAAGCAACAGGAGCCGATCTTAATACCGATCAGGCACCATCAGGTAACAGTAACAACAGCAATAACAGTGCACCGCTTGCATAAATGTAATCTAAATCGGTTCTGTGTGTGGTGTGCGCGCTAAAGAAAGGAGTTAGTTATAAGAAGAACGAAAGCACTGCAGAAAACAACAACAAAAAAAGAAATAAGAAATACAGAAAACACTTAAATTAAATTAGTGATAATTGAAATTGCATCAAACACAAGTGCAAGTTAAATAAACAAAAGTAAAGCGAGACCACCAAAAATAGCGCGAGATTGTGATAAAACAAACGGTGCTTAAGCGCAAATTCCCTTTTGCAAAGCTGCTGCAGCAACAACAACAACCGCGAGAGAAAGAGCAAAATCATAAAACGTGAGGTGACAACTCTCTTATTTAATAACGGTTGTTCAATAACACAAACGCAGGAGCAAAAAGAAAAAGTAAAAGCAAAACACAGAAGAATTAAGCGAAACGGAACGTAACGAAAAGCTAAAGAAAGAAATCAGAAACAACAACAACAAGAGTGCTGTGAAAACTACATAGAAAGTTACAAAAAAAAAGAAAGAAAAAGAAAAATAAATTAAAAACTCGCGCTTAATAATTTCGCTATAAATCGAAACAATCTGCAAACTGCAATTTTGTGCCATTTGTACAGTTTTATTTGTATAAATTCAGTTTCACTCGCACAGTTTAAATAGAAATTCGCACTAATGCAACTTCGAGTGCATCCGACTATGGATTGTAGCGGCCGTTCAAATAACACTATTGAACGCGATTCCGATTTGGGTGACGATTTGGTAAGCAAAATAATCAAGTGTTGTCCAGTAGAAACGTGTTGGAAATTCTTTGTGATTGTACAGGTCTATAAAACATAATAACAGAAGGGAAAGGGGGAAAAGCTAAATTGTAATCAGGTATTTGTTATTACTACTGACTTAAAACAAACTTCAACTTGTTTAAAACGTTGTTTTAATTGAGTTTTGTTATTTATGAGTTAAGTGTTAATGCCTAATAATGCGTTATAAGTGTTGTAATCACTACTAAATTGTTGCCAATAACGATTGTGATTAAATATTTGCAGTCGTTTTGCCGACGGCAAAAGCTCCCACTCGCCCTCTCCCACTATCTGCTGGCGCTCTCCGCCTCTTCCGCTCTCCCACTCGCTCTTGTTATGTTGCTGCTATGTTGTGACTAAAAGCTTTTGTATTGATGCAATTCTTCGAGTTGTTTTTTCTATCTCTCTCTTTCGTCTGTCTCTGTTTGCAGATGATTCGAAAACGTAATTATAATGTTAAATTGTTGATTCAAAATTAAGCAGAGGCAAGTTATATTGGTTATTGAGTTTTAGCCGTTGATGTGTTTTTTTCATTCATTTTTGTTTGCCGTAGAGCCGTTAAAAGGTGACATGCTAAATGGTCATACAACGCATTTATTATACACACACACACTTACTTGGGTGTAGTGCATACAGACAGCTCATAAATACAAATAGATTCATCTGTTTTTTGTGAGCTACGTGTAGGGGTGTGTGTGTGTGTGTGTGTGGAGCCTCTTGGATGCCATTTAGCCAGGTCTACAGCACCGTATACTGTACACTGTAGACTGTTTAGGCCTTCTGTGGGATCTCGTTCACCTTTCATCAATTGAAAGATCTCTTTCAATTCAACTCTTTGATGGCGTTCATATGTAAATAAAATGTTCAAATATTTGCATTATTTGTTAGTACCTTAAATGAATATTAAATGGGTTTTATTACCTCTCTACCAATTCTGTCTGTGTGTGTGTATGTGTGTGTACATAGGTACAGATACAGCTACAGGTACAGGTATCTGCGAGTGTGTCTTCTTCAATAAAACTCTTGTTAGGGCTTTTGTTTTTCTTTCATTTTTATTTCACTGTTGATAGACAGCGTTTGTACCGCATTGATCAACAATGGGCCAGACTTTATACACACTCACACACACACACACTAACACTCAGTTTATTTACATAATTTTTAATAGCTTCGCTTTTGGACATCTCCTCAGAATTGCCCCTTTTGATAGCCTTGTGCAAACATTTAGAGCCAGTCATCATTTTTGGTCATCCACCTACTTATTCTTTACCCATTCCTCCTTTTCCTCCACCCCCTCCATCTCCCACTTCTTTTCTATTCAATTCTTTGCATGAAATTGAAAAATATCTTCTCTGCTCGCGGGTGTACGAGGGTGTATCATTTACCAAGTGGACACATAGTTCATGTGGGTGATTTTAATTAAGCTGACTGGTTTTAAAACAATCCGATTTATGTACCAATTTTATGCTGGTCTCATTCGCGCATCCGATTTTTAATATCAATTGTTTTCGGATCAAATCCTAGACTCGACTCGGAGTCGGAGTTGGAGTCGCAGTCCGAGTGCCCGAGTCCGCAAACGAGCCTGAGATTTTTGGACCAAAAGTCACGATTAAACCATAATGTGGGCTGTCAAAAAGTCATAAATTTTCAAATGAAGCAAACTCGCAGTTGGAATTGAAAGTGGAATTGGAATCGGGAATCGCAGTTGAAGTTAAAGTTTAAGTCGTGCCTCATTACATTATGCTATTTCTTGCTTTCTCTCTCTCTCTATTTTTCTCTCCCTCGATCTCACTCTTTCTTCCTCTCTTTCTTGTGGTCATTTGCTGCACTGCTTTAATTACTTGGGTTAAACGCACAGTTTAAAATGAATTGAACGTTTGCTTGATTTTTAAATCGTTTTTAAATTAAATCAAGCATTATTGAACAAGCCAACTTCAATTTCAATTTCAATTCCGAATCCATTTGAACTCCAAAAGTACTTGGATTCTACTTTTTTTGGTGGGGTGTCTGTCCGGCATGTCGCACGTGTTGAACATCAGCGCCATCTGCAGTTCCCACATTAAATCACTGACTGTGGGAGCTGTTTGCTGCTCTTCTCTTCGACAGTGTGCGTGTCTGTCTCTGTGTTTGTGTGTGTGTGTGAGCAAGAGAGTGAGGTTTGAATCTCAGTGACGTTAACTGCCGTTTTGGTTTACAGATTCCAAACAGTTTAGCACTTTGTTTTGTCTGTGTATTTGAGCATGAGGCAATGGAAAATTAGCTGATTTGGTCGCCCTTACCACACCCCAACCCCCGCTCTACCCACACCGAACTCAATACCCCAATAACTTGGGGGCATGTCTGTGCTCTGTGATTCCTAATGCACTCGGAACAACGGCACCTGTTATAATTTGTTTGGCTTCTTGTTCGCTGACAGCCAACGATTTGTATTAAATTCTTTGCTGCGCTCTCGGGGGCAAGTGTCTATTGTTGTTGTTGTTGTTGCATAACGATAACCCACACGAGTGTGTCAGGGCGGTAAAAATATTTGATAAAGTATCAGCAGCAGCGGCAGCGGCAGAGAGCAACGCAGCGCAGTCCCCTTTGGGGCAGTTATGATGGCGCTGAGCTTTCAACCGCATTGACAAAAGAAATTTGTTGCTTTTAGTGTCTTCTTCCTCCGCTCATTCTTAACAGAGTGAGGAGTCGGAGGAGGTGGGGAGAGATGGTCGCCATTTTAGTTACATGCGATCTTGAAATTATTCACGCTCTTGGTATGACGTCATCGCTGTGTATGCTGTGCAAAATTTTTCAATTAAAATTTAATTATTAAATTGAAATAAAAAAACAAAAACAACAATCAGCTCACAAAATTACCAAATGTCAAAGCAATAAGAATATAACGGCAATAAAAACCAATGGCGACAAATGCCAAAAAGCACACAAAATAAAAAATAAAAATAAAAACCAATAAAAATTATGATTATTACAGTTTTGTTTAAATTAAATTTATGAATTATTTTTCAACCATAGCTAATAAAATTGTTAATTAGAATTTTCCAGCAGCTGCAATTGGGAATGAGTTGCGATAAAGAGCAGTAAACAGTGCATGCACACACACGCACACACAAACACACATGTACGCAAGCACAACACACGTAATGAAATGTATATAAAAGCTTATTATCAAAGCACTAATAACAAGTTAACGTCTCGTCGACGTCGCGCAAAAAGGGCGTGGCCTTTTTTTTCTGCATTGCTAAAAGAAATGAGAGAAGCAACAAAAATTGTAATACACCGAGGGACGACGACACGAAAGCTCTCAGGCTGCATGTGTGTGTGCGTATGTGCGAGCGCAACGATATTAAATGAATGAATAAGCGAATGAGAAAAGAAATTAGCTGAGTTGAGCTGTTGGGCAAAAGCTCGTTTATCGTCGATACGATCCACAAGGCAGTCAATAAGTAAGCATGTGTGTACACTCCACATGTATACATTTATGCATAAGTGTGTGTGCATTCGTATTGAGCTGTTTGCTTGTCGGCTTGTCCTCGTCGTTGACTCGCTGGCTTGTAATAAAAACAATGCATTTTTTAATTACAATTGCCGCCTGCTATCGAAACTAGACGCAGACCACAAGAAAACTACCAACAACAAGCCATAAGACCTACAACTTAACAGCAACAGTCTTTTGCCCTTATCCGTGTTTGCTTTTTTTTTTAGTTTTGTTAACCGGTTTCATTTTCTTGCTGTTTTTTGTAATTTTATTGTTTACGCGAAATTTTCGTCTGCCTTTACAAACACACACACACGGAGAACAACACAAACACACACCTATCATGGGCGTGCGTGCAGCGCCCATATAAATAGTGGGTAGTTGCCAGTTGGGGAGGAGGGAAAGGAGTACAAAGTTCTGTGGAGTGGGCTGAGAAGGGGACGGGGGGAGAGTAGCTTCTCTCTCTCTCACACTCGTTGGTTGAATAGGTCGTCCAGCCAGCGGGCAACCGGCACAGCGAATGCGCCATTATGTTTGTTGCCCGTTTCGGTTTCAGTTTCTGTTTTGTTGTTTCCATTTTTATATTTTATTCGCTTTATTTTTTCCGCTTCGTCGCGTTGCGAGCGAATGAAATACGCGACGCACACACAGACACAGTCACACACACGCTTACATTCACTCTTGCACTCGCACTCATGTTACACATGTATGTGTCTGTATGTACTCGAAAGTATCTCACAGATACGTTTTGCATTTTAATTTTATTTTCATGCTCTCCGCCTGCAGCGGCGTTTCCGTATCGACCACGTTGCACATGTTTTGGTCCTGCCCTTAATATGTAATGTGTTTTTTTTTTTTTTTTTTTTTTTAAATTTTATTTTTTAGTCGTTGGATCTTTGCTGTTGTTGTTGTTGTTGTTGCTGCTGGTGTCGTCGTCATCGTCGTCATCGTTGCAGCGCGTTGAAATAATTCGCCACGGGGTAGATGCGTAAATGAGCAATTTTTATTTATGTCTGTGCGCATTTTATTCAGATGTGAGGAAAGCCGCCATTTCTGAGCGAACTCTTAACAAATGCACATAAATACATTAAAAGCAAATGTATTCACATAAAAATGCAAACACATCGTTGTAGTAGGAGTTCATTTCGTTACAAACTCAAATTAATTAATGAATGTGCTTTTAAAATTAAATATATAAAGCCATATTTTATGCTAACAGCGCTAACAAATTTTAATTAAATATAAAAAAATAAAAAAAGTTACTTTAGTTCAAAGCAGCTATCAAAGAACTACATAGTTTAATTTCTTATAGTTCAATTGCTGAATTTTCTAGGAATATTAAACACTAGTAAAGTACAATAGATAATTCTGCATAAATTGTACAATGAAAATACGACGTTAATAAACTTAAGACGCCAGCACGCCCAAGTAGCACTTGAATCATAAGAACATTAGGACGAGTTATCCTAGATGTTTACAGTTCAGCCTAAAAAAACACGCATACTGAGAGAAAGAGAGAGAGAGAGGGATGGTGAGTAAGGGAGAGGTGCAGGGTGTGTGGTAGCCTGCTATATAATCTTAATCCTTCACACAATAAACGTTTGTCTGCCTGCTTGTTATGACCAAGGATTGCTGACTACCCCCTCCTCTACCCCTCCCCCTGCCCGTTGCTAGTTAGCTGATCCTGTTTGTCATGCCTGCGCCCTTCACAGCTTGCCGCACGGCAGTTTCTGTTTCAGCTACTCGACAATCCCACAATCGGCAGCGCTTTGTCACATTGTGGATTTCCAGTGGCCGCAAGCAGCGTATCCTTTTGTTTTAAATTAGCACGGCATGTTGCACATGCGGCACGGGTCTGTCCAGCAGTCCGGCCGTACTGCCATCCTGCTCTCTAGCTGCTGCTGCCCTCCAACTTCCCTTCGTGCGCTGAATGCCGTCGGCAAAAGATACAAATTTGTGTAGCCCTGAGCACTTCCGCCAATTTGTCAATACGACAATGCAACAATTGTTTCTTCGTATCAACAACAACAACAACAGTTAGACAACGACTACACGAATAACAACAAATTAAGCAAATTGCATTTGTGGTCAAATGCAATGATAATAAATTAAGATAAATTATTTGTCAACGTTGAGTTTCTATCGAAAATAATGTAAACTAATTAGTGATAAAAACTGTCAGCGGAGCAAATAAATTGAATGCGAATGCAATTTGCAGTTAGATAGTTACCGCATTGCCTCCCCCCACTCCCCACTACACGCCCACTCATGTCGGAGGGTCTTTGTGCCCCGCATCGTGTCATACATGATGTCGTTGTCATTGTGCACCTTTTGCGGTGCATCGAAAGCTATTAAAGTAAATTGCAATCAACAGAGGGGACACATCTCCCCACAACACCCCCTCCGCCCACACCACTGTGCAGTACAGTCATGCCTGTCTAACAGTCTACCTGTGTAGCTGTGTATCTGTATCTCTAAGCATTTTGTGGGGGCACTTGTGGGGACTACTGCGGCAGGTCTAATTGCGATTTAATGTCTTTTCGGCTTTCTTATGAAATGGCTTTGGTAAAAGTTAAAAACCGATAACACACACTCCCCCACACACACAAACACCTGTCTCTTTATCAATCCAAATTAATGGAAGTAGCTTGTAGAAGTACAACTAAATAGGTATTATCTATAACTGCGTATTTCCATGCCCGACATACTTTTGTTTTCCTCTGCTCTCGGTAACTGTCCATCATTAGCAGTGAGCACTGTGTTTTTTCCCTCAAACTACTGCAAAACTAGTACAACTTATCGGGTGACACTTGATTTATGCGACAGGCGCACATAAATGCATATACACATAGATATTATGCTTTAGACCTTCGATTTAACTGACTTAAGATATGCGAAAAATAGCTAAAAATGGCTAAAATACTAATGGAGGCATAAAAGTCAGTCAACTGAAAGAAACAAACAAAAAAGCAATAATAATATATGGATTTTAAAATAGTCTTGATAATGCGCACTAATTAAATTAGCTTAGTTCAATTTATCGATTTGTTATCGATAGGTTTTTTGTGCAAGACGTAACAGGCAAAAACAAGATTAAAGCGGCACAAATTCGTTGTGCATTAATTAGACATTTTATAGGTGCAACATGGCGTATACGTTGCGCGTTCCACGCCAACCCAGACACAATAATTGTTTGGGCCTGGTCAACAGCAGCACCAGCAGTGGCTACAACAACAACAACGTTAATAGGAATTGCAACCGCAACTAAAATGTTGCCAGCGAAGCGTCCATCGGCCTCAAAGTGCGCATATTTCGCATGGATTCGATAACTTACATTAATTTGATGTACACACACAACCAGCACACACACACACATACAGAGTAGTATGCGTGTGTGTGTGGCAACCACAGAGTAACTAACCAAGTTAAGAAGGCGGCCAAGACAAGCGTCCAATGCGAGCAGCGATCAATGCACCAATATTTGCAGCTTTATAAGCCACAAAAAGCCTCAAAGCAGATGGGGCTAAAAAGAGAGAGGCAGAGCGAAGAAAGAGAAAGGGGAGCTGGAGGCTGTGAGACAGAGCGAGAGAGCACTCGAAGACGTTACCATTTCATTGTGCGCGTCCGCGTTTGCGTTCGAGCCAAGTTGGCTATCAGTGTTGCCGCATATCACACGAGTTAACCAAATGGTGTTAGCCACATTTTTGCCAGACTTGCAATGCACTGACAAAAATTTCAAAAAGAGCCCACAATTTTAGATAAAACTATGTAACAACTACTACAAAGAAAGTCTTGACAAAAATGTATTTAAATAGAAACTATCAGTTAGCCATTGGGCCCTAGCATGTAGTGCTAAAGACTTTTTGGAAGATTTGCAGATGTTGAAATCGCTTAGTGAGCTGTTTTGAAAAAAGTATGACCTTAAAAATCGTTTTTATCGTCTGCTTAACTTTATAGCTTTATTAAGTATAATAAGCTATTCTGATTCATCGTATATAATTTTAAAACAGTAAAGAATAAAAGTCGATTTAAAACTACGTACGAATTAAAGCAAATTAAATTAATTTTATATATTTATAATTCTTTTAGTTGAAAACGGTAAAAAGTGAGTCGATAACAAGTGAACTTAATTATTTTAGCAAAGAAATGATCTTGTTTTAAGCATATTTTTTAAAAAGTAACTAAATTTTATTCAGAACACAATGATTGTAGTTTTTGTTGCAGTGTATTCGTTGTATTTTCGTTTGCATTCTGCGCCAACTTCAAAGAATTCTGAGAACTGCACTGCACTCTCTTTTTTTATGGATAGACCAAAGAGTCAAAGAGTCTTTCCCCACGTAGTGCCCCCTACCACTCCCCTCTGCCTTCCCTACCATTGTCTCTTCTCGCTGCATTGTATGCTTTGGTTTTGGTTGCATTTATGATTACAGCAACGCGACAACAACGACACTAAACTTAAGTCGAAGACGTCGACGACTACGACGATAAATGTTGTATACACATATGGATTCATTGATAATGATAATGATGATGATGATGCTAATGCTGATGATGATTAGGATGATAATGATGATGAACTAGCCTGTGTTAACTTGGGCATGGTTTTGGCCATTGCTGCTTTTGGCTTACTTTGTGCAACAGCAGCTTACTTTGTGTACACACTAAGTGTGTGTGTGTGTGTGTGTGTGTGGTGTGTGTGCTGCTGTCGGTTGGCTGCCGCTTGGCTGTGTTTAAATTGAAAATTCCCGATTTGCACACAGTCACAGATGCGCTTAATTTGCACCTCTCCAAATGCATAAAAAGCAAAGACCGGACCCAGCAGTACCCAGTAAAGGTACGCAGGACAGAGGAGTGGTGAGAGGGGAGGTGGGGTCAGCTCCTCGGCCAAGCGTAGCGTACTTTATTTTCTTCTTCTTCTCCTTCTCTCATACTTTTTGTGCTCTTTGCCAGCTAAAGTCACGGCTGGCAATAGTACGCTTGAAACGGTTTGTGGCCACGGATACGCCTTGGATGTGAGACTTTGGTATCGACCCTCGGATGGCCTATACAGTACTAGAGTACGACAGTACGTGGCGTTGATGGCTTTTAATAGCCTGGACCAAAGTTTGTGCTGCTTTGGTTCTGCCACAAAATGTGGCACTGCCCCTTCCTCCTCCCTTTCGCTGTTACTGCCTCTGTCTCTGCTTGATTGCCATTACCAAGTTTGCCATTGTTAATTTATTAAGTGGTTACCTTTGTTGTCGCCTCGCTGGCAATACAATTGAAATTGCTTTAAGCCCTTCTTCTTCTGCTGCTTCTTCTTCTTTATAGACTGTATGTTGTGTGTTATGTGTTAATGCTGTGTCCTTTTTGGCATGGGCTACAGTCTGTTGTCAGTACAATGACCAGTCGCTAAACGCTGCTCACGCAGCAGCTGAAAAGCGCTAAAAAACGTGTAGGAAAGTGGTGTTCATGACAAACCTATAGACTCAGCAAGAACCTGTATTTGTTTTAGTGGAAATATTTTCAGAAATCTACCAATTTCTCTTGATGCTTGGGATCTATTGGGTTATAATCACCTAATTCTAATAAAATAAAACAATTAATACCAAACAATGTTGGCAAACAATGAATTCAGGATTTTTATAAAACGAGTATCGAATTCTTCATACAATAAATATTTTTTTAACATAGTATAAGTTCTGGACATAGATTTTGTTCCGAAATAAAATATTTAAAATTTATTTTCTTTTATTTAGAACTGTATTACTAATAATAATTTTAATTCTTAGTAAGCAAAAGCAAAAATGAAGAATTTTAGTTTATTTTTTTCTGTGTAACACAACTTTTTTACTATATAAATCAATAAACCCCGTAAGCTATAAACTACAGGGTCACGTAAAGCGCCTTGCCGCCGCTGTGCAATGACAAAGTGTTAAACATTTGGCCAGCAACACAGCGGGTGTCTCTCTTGCTCATTGAGGATGCGCCGCCAAAGCTGCCAGAGATTCATTGATGGCCATTGACGCCGCTTGTTGTGGCCTAAGCGCCGCCATCAATTGAACTGATTTTGTATTTTGATATCTCGCACACTCTATAATTTTCCCCCCCTGTGTGTCTCCCCTATTAATTGCAGTCCCACGGCGATCGAACGGATGACGAGATGAGGGACTGTGATTCGGTGGACGGGGAGCATCATCAGCTGAGCGCAAAGGCCGCAATTGCAGCTCGTCTTAGCCACACAGTCGCCGGCGGAGCTGGCCTCAATTTTGCCAGTCCAGAGCAGCAAACAGATCTGCCACTCAGGTGTGTAATTAGGTGACATTTGGATCATGAATAGTCTTCTATGTGAACTGTTTCTTTTAGCCATCACCATCAGTTGCCACCGAATCATCCGCTAAATGCTCTGGGCAGCTTCATGGGCATCAGTGGACTACACAGCATTCCAAATCTACAGCACAGCGATGTCCTCGAGAAGCTCAAGATGCAAGTGCGCGACATGAAAGTTGGTCTCATGGTGAGTACAAGAAAATGAAGGGGAAAATGTGGAAAATTTATAACTAAGGAAGGAGGAGGAAGCGGAGGCTAAAAGACAGAATTTAATAAAATGTTAGACAGATACAAATATATAATAAATGTATCGTTAAAGCTTATTTTGTTCAGGAAATAAAAGTCTTTACCACAAGGACTTACTTTAAAAGCAAGCGCATGTAAATGATATCTAAAAAACTACTTCTTTAGTAAATTTTTTCTTAAAAATCCTTTTGTATGCCGGTGTATATGAGAAACAAAAAACTTGTACGCAAGTTTAATATATACTAAATCCCCAATTAGTCCTAAAAATTTCATTTAATTTGCATAACTTATTCAAAATTTATAGCAAGACAAAGACGACTTTTGTTTATTTATTGCCACATTTGTGTGCCAGTAGCTGTCAGTGTGTGTTTGCAGGGTATTGCCTAGTCGAGCACACTTGCCTACTTGATTTCTATTCAATACAATTAAATTTGATATTTATATCAAACTGAGATTGCTTTCATTGTGATTTGGAATTTTAATCGTGCTCGTTTGATACAAATTTATTAGACAGAAAATAAAAATTCCACAAAATATTTAAAGAGTTTTGAGAGTTGACGATGAGTTTTACGAGTTCTCAATGGAACCCTTTGAATTCGCCTGCTTTGCAGGAACAGGACTATGCAGCAGCAGCACACGCTGCTGCCTTTGGAGCCAACATGTTGCCCACAACAATCAGTTCCGCCTTTCCCCTGCCCCACAATTCGGTGGCAGCGGCAGCAGCGGCGGCGGCAGCGGCCTCCTTTGGCCCTGTGCCAACGGCGAGCAATGGCGGCGCTTACAATGGTGCCACAAGTGGAGGCAACAATGTTGGAGTTGCAGCAACGGGAGCAGCTGTGGCAGGTAATAACAGCGCTGGAGCAGGAGCAGGTGGTGGAGGAGGTGTAGGAGCAGGCGGAGGCGGGGGCTTAAATGCAGCTGGCACAGGCAACAATTCAGTGAGTGGCAACAACAACAGCAGCAACAACAACAACAACAATGGTCATCCCTTCTCATTTGCATCGCCAACAGCGCCAAGCGCCAAAGAAGGTAAGTTTCATTTAAAAGCCGGGCTTAAACGGGAACAAATGGCTAAGGGGATAACTTACCCCATTTGCAACTGTTGAATATTGAACTCAGCACTTCATTTTACAGCTAATTCCGCATCAAATTCATCGACGTCCAGCGAGGCATCCAATTCATCGCAGCAGAATAATGGCTGGAGCTTTGAAGAGCAGTACAAACAAGTCAGACAGGTTAGTAGTACTTGAGTTGGCCAATTTAAATAGAAACTAAACTAAAGTGAACTAAAAAAGTGCCAGTACAAGCCCTGGTCAGTCCAGCCCAGCCCTGGCTAGCCAGGGGGTCGGTTAAGGCCCAGACAAAACTATCAATTAACGGCTAATAGCCAACAACAACTTGAACCAGTTGCCAGCTTCAAGATGCGACTCGAGTGTGTGTGTGTGTGTGTGTTAAGAGGGGGATGCGCCAAGTTTTGATCTCGTTTTGACGCTTCTCTTGCCTGAAGCTGTTTCACATGCAATAAAAACAAGTTAAAACAGTTCCGGTTTTCTGCTGCAATTGAGCAATTAATGCCTAAGCATCTCTTTAGCATCTTCTCTAATCATCTCTGATATTTGTCTTGTCTTGTTTTTTGGGTGAGAAAACAGCCAGTTTTTGAGGTCTAAAGTTTTACGCATGAGTGCAAAGACAGCGTGAAAGAAGTGCACAATTTTGTTAATTAAAAGACAAGAGTTTATGCTTGCCAAAAACAAAAAAGATACAGCCACCAAAAGTAAAGATAGTTGTGTCGTGTGAACCGCAACAGCTTTTGTTGTAGTCCATAATACTAAACTTCGATTAACACTACAAACAGCCAAAGGGAAAGGGCGAAGAGGTAGAGAGAGAGAGAGCGATTGTGGCAATTCATCAAATAGCCCGCATTCTCTATGCACTATAAAAACTTTGACCCTCACAATGCAAAGAGTTATAGATACAGATACATAGCTACACTTGCCAGCTTTTGCTTGTAGCTGTATCTTCACGGTTAACACCTTCGCTTACAACGAATTGAAACCGGCTTAAACAACGCCTTACCGCCCAGCTGCCTTCATTTCTCTTCCTATCTCTCTCTCCCACTCTTTCCCTTGTAGGTGTTGTTGTCTAATCCCTTTAAGCAAATTTCATATGCTGAAAAGTATCTTTGTATCTCGTCACATGGCGCACACACACAAAATGGCGGCTTTCATTAATTGTGAAAATGTTTTTTTTTTCTGTTTTTGTGGCTGCTTCTCAAAACGTTAATTATGTTAATTGAGTGAAAAGCCATTTTGAATTTGGTCGCCGTCTCTGTTGCCGATGCCAAAAGAAAAGTCGCGTTCTCTGGAGCAAAAATGAAGCAAGAAACGGGAATGGGGTGGGGTAGGGGGTAGTGGGTAAGGGGGAGTGGCAAGGGGAATGGGAAATACAACTGCCGCCCCAATATGCTCGTCAGACAGCCATCAAACCATACATCCATCCATCCATCTATCCGTCTTTCCGTCTATCCATCTGTCCAACTATCTATCTATCTATCTGAACGCAGACGAAATATTATTTTGGTATTTTTTCCTCATTTCTATATGATTTAGTTTAGTTTAATATGTGTGTTTGTATATATGTATCTGTGTGTGTTTGTATGTATGCACGTATGCTCTCATTAATCAATGTCAATTATCTGTACATACTGAATAATTATGTTTAATTATAGACCCCAAAGCATTTTCCAATATTATTTTATTTTATCGTATTTCTCTACAAAGTATGAATGTATCTACACACACGCAGTTACTTTTAAGAACACATGTGTGTGTGTGTGTGTGTGTGTGTGTATTTCCTCTTATTCAAATTCATATACAAAATTTAAATTCGACTTCTCAATTGCAATTTCCTTTCCCGAAATGCATTACGAAACTTTGGCGCATGTTGGCCATTATTTAGTGTTAATAACTATAAATATTATAGCCGATTCGTACAGCGAGGCAATGAAATTTGTTATATTATTGCTAGTAAACGTTCTAAAATAATTAACACGAATACAAATAAAAATGTATCCAGTGAGCTAAGTAGCCAAAATACACTTTAAATTTAG
Organism: Drosophila acutilabella; assembly: GCA_035046005.1. Classification (NCBI taxonomy): domain Eukaryota; kingdom Metazoa; phylum Arthropoda; class Insecta; order Diptera; family Drosophilidae; genus Drosophila; species Drosophila acutilabella. The sequence continues at coordinate 2,418,469 of JAWNOK010000024.1, read as the reverse complement.
TTTATAACAAAACTACAAAAAGTTTGGCAATTTAAATTGAAATCTCTCAAAGATATTGTACTTAAACTGAACTAACAACTCAATTTTACTAGCTGAGACTGTCCTATAAAGCTGAAATATATGGAGTACCCTAAAATATATAACTAAATTAAACTAAAGTATTTAAAAGTATCTTTTTTAGGTAGCTCTGTTGGAATTGTTTATAGGATCTTGTAACTCAAAAGTAACTGATCATTTTTCAGTTAGTTAAAGTTGCAACTAATATTATGATTTATATATTAGAGACTTTAATCTATTGTCTAGTTTTTCCAAGTGTGTATAAATTCTATCTTTCCATAACTTCCGATGATAAATCTAATCATAATCTTGGAATTCCCAATATTGTTTTGCAAATGTTTGTGCAACTATTTAACGTATTTGCACTTCAATCTCAAAATCACTAAAGATACTTTAAATCTTTATCTTTCTCCACGACAAATGCAACAACATTATGATAATTTCAGTATAAAAAAAATCACAAAACTCTTTTTTTTCGATTTCGCAATCAGCATCAATATTATTATTATTATTATCATTATAATTTTTATTTATTTTCGAGTCGTTTTGCTGGAATGTTTTTAATCAGCAGGCACTGTACTTCAGAAGTTCTTAAATCAACAAAGGCTATAAAAAAAAACAGGCGAAACCTCAACGAATTTCAGTTAATTAAAATGAGAGAGAGAGACAAAAAATAACAAGCAACAAAATTGAAGAAAAGAAAAAGCTAAATCTGGTCAACAGATTTTCAATAACGAGTGTGAAATTCTTAAATAAATATGTGCATAAGATACAAACGCAGTCAGATACACACAGACACGCAGACAGGCTCAGACACTTAGTAACTGAGCATGTGTAGATGTAAATGAAACTGGACAAATTATGAGATACAGAAAATGCAACGGGATCCGTGGTAATATTTAATTTTTAGTAGCATTCGAAACCTTGCACTTTCAATGCCATGTGCAATGCGCTGATAGTTATAAATTATACACACACACACACACACACACACACATACAGTCGCAGAGCTGCAGACACACATTAACACACACTTTGATCTGGCTAAACGCATTTGAGAATTCCCAGAATCAAGGATTCAAATTTCAAGCATATTTTAGGTACAAAAGCAAGTCCGAAATGCGACTAGCGACAAATAAGTAAGATTATTTTTATAACCGTACCCAAGTGCGTGTGTGTGTGTATGTGTGCCATGTGTCCTTAACAACAACAACAACAACGCAGTTATAAAAACGATTATGATTGGTCTGCAACTTCTGTGCAGCAAACAGTGTGAAAGAGAGGTGCAGATAGATATACAAAGAGAGCGGAAGTTTTATAGTTTTATTGCAGGGATTTGTCGATTGCACTGAGATACTTACTTACTGTGGCTGTAGCTGCCTCTGCTGCTGCTGTGATGCAAGGCAGGTTTTCCACAAGGGTTGCCACGAAATTTTCAAAACTTCATTTTTATTAGGTACAACATTATTATTAATACAAAAAAGATACAGAGGCAAAGATACACAACGCAGGCAGATACATCGATTACCATGTGTATCTTATGCGTGTGTGTGTGTGTATGCGTGTGTATCTGTGTGCGTTTGTCTGTTTGTCGTTTTGATTTGAACACTGCGTCGATTGCTGCACTCACTCGGCTGTGTTTCAATATTTTTAGTTGATAAACGACCTTTGATGGCGTTGCATCGTCGCGTTGATCGATCGATGTGACTGCGGATTGCATTGAATAATTCAAAAATTTCTTAAATAAATTACCAAATCCACAACACAAACAAACCAAAAGGAATAAAACCCAAAAAATACAAAACTGTGCGTTGAAAATTAAAGAAATTTCCGCGTAAACAAGTGATTGAATCAAGTGAAACAAGTGTGTGTGTGCGTGTGTATACGTGTTTGTGCGTGCAGCAACATGCTCATCTCGGAGGATCAAATACAGGAGGTATATGATCATAAATTATTAATTTAACAAAACTTTTAGTTGTTCCATTCTGAGTGAGGAATCAATTAAATGCTACAGAAAGCATTAAATGCATAACAAGTTTCAGTTGAATATCAATTAATTTTAGTGGTGCGCATACTGCCAGCAGACACTGTGATGATACCAATGCACATATAAATAAGTGTATATACATATAGATATATAAACAATATACTATAACTCTTGTGGGCGTCTTGCATCATAAAAAACAGTCAGAGTCTTTCGAAGTTGCAGTTGAATTTGGATTCGGAGTTGGAGTCAGAATCGGAGTTGGAGTTGGAGTCGTCGAATGGGGAATCAACCTCCTTCTGAGACTGAGACTGAGTCTCAGTTTGGAGTTTGGAGTCTCAGCTGCCTGGCAACTTGTTGAACTCGACTCGACTTGGCTCGACTCGACTCTCTCTCGCTTGACTCCATCGTACAAGTTCTCGTTGTTGTTGTTGTAACTTCAGTCGCGTTTTAAATCATTTATGCGAGTATGAGGGGGGGTTAAGGGAGGTGTAGGGGGTGTGTGGAGAGTCTGGCAGTTCATCATCATTCGCATTGACTTAGAATGTACACCCAAAGACTAAAAACATGGCCAAAACAGCAAACGTATCTCAAAACTTGTATCTGTATCTGTACCTTTGCCTTTTTCCTTTACCTTTACCTTTTCTTGGTTTGCTTGCAGTAGGCGGAAAGTATGATGAATTCCAAATTTGATGAGTTCACTCAGATGTTGTCATTAATTTTATACATACATACAGTCTCTCTCTCATGTGTGTGTGTGTCTCTGAGGATGTAGACGAACTTCGACTAGGCTTCTATAATGATTTTGTGCCAGGAAAAAACTGTATTTAATGCAAAAAACAACTCCTCTGGCAAAGGTCAAAGTGTGTGCGCCTGAGGAGCCAACAAACATTAAAAAAATTCAAAAAGAAATAAAAAAATATAAACGGAATGGAAAATTGAAGGAAAATGTAAAATAATCATTAATATCTAAAAGCCATAACTTGGCATACCAGCTAAGAAACTTTTACTACGAATTAATTAAACAGCACTTTGTATTAAGAAGACATAAAAACTAAAGTTAGTCAAGGCTAAGCAGACTGTACTAAAAGAAAGTCTTCTGCCTTAAGCACTCAATTCTTTGCTTCTCTACTTCATTTCATTCTCATCTTTATCAACTAATTATGCAATCCCAAATTTGCCCCTTTTTGCTTTTCATTCATTGTCCACTGAGGGTGATTCACACGTATTCACATTTCAACCCCCAAGAGTCAATGGACATTGAATGAGCATGAAAGAGAGACAGAAGAGGGAGAGAGAGAGAATGAGAGCGTGAACACGCGCCCCTAATGACAACAGGGATGAGGCAAAAGGTGAGACAGAGGCAGGGGTAGGGGCAGAGACAGGCACAGGGAGGGCAACGGGGGCTGTGACAGAGTCGACGCATGTCAAAACGATGTTTATTGTCTGTTATACAACACTGCAAACAATAGACTGTGAGCTGCCTGTGGCATGTGGCATGCGGCAACCATTTTGCGCAAATTCATTGGCCCAAAGTCAAGTACTGCTTAGCGTTGAAGTTGTAGCACAATTCTAACACTGAGCGAAAAACGGTGGTACCTAAATGTGCGAATATAATTTATAATTTTAAGGGAAAATTTTAATTATTAACAAATGACTTAAAATTAAATAAAATTAATAAAATACACTTCTTAAAAACAAGTAAGGAAAGTACAGTCGAGCACGCCCGACCGTAAAATACTCTCTGCATTTTTTTTCCCGATTAAATTATTAAAATCGGTCTTGAGATATTAATATGTGTGGTACTTGCATTAAAACACGTTGAAACAAAAACAATCTAAGCATAATCAAACATGCATCTGTTTGTCTGTATGCGAATACACATACGAAAGACAATATATGATGCATATATGTATGTGTGTGTGTATTCGGCGCGGCCAGCGACTGCGGGCAGCGCTGCCGCCACGCAGGCAGCGAAAACATTCGAACATGTGCTTGTATGTTTCTGTCTCGCTTGCACTCATACAAGATATTGCATTCAGTTATCAATATTGTAACGCTTCTAGTTTTCTTGTTTATAGTCCGATTTTAATGCACCTTTCAGGATAGTTTGATATAGTTAGTCTTCACACGAATTATAAATTACAATACTGTACTATATTGACAAATGCCTAAAAGCGGAACGAAACCTGAGAATTATTTTTATTAATTGTTGGAAAAAGGGGCGTGGCAGTCCAAAATTTTATACGTCAATGCTTTTGCACTGTCGCTAGGAACCTCCATTCCAAAATTGGTCATCCTAGGTGCCATAGTTACTGAGATATTCGCCGAAAACACTGATTTTTTCCGAGGTGTGTCTAGTTTTTGGCTCATTGTGGGCGAACGGGGCGTGGCATCGAAAAAAAAAAAGATTCTTGTATTGACTGACTTAATATGTGATCGATTGAGACCAAGCTCGAACTTGTAGCTCTTACCATCTCTGAAATCTGTTTGTTCATACGGACAGACAGACGGACAGACAGACAGACAGACAGACAGACAGACGGACAGACGGACAGACGGACATGGCTATATCGACTCGGCTTGTGATGCTGATCAAGAATATATATACTTTATGGGGTCTGCCACGCCTCCTTCTGCCTGTTACATACATTTGCACAAACCCAATATACTCTTGCAGAGAGTATAATAAATTAACAAATATAAATAAATGATTTTTGCGCACAATTTGTATGATCATTTGGATAGGTTAGGTTAGGTTAGGACAGGTTCAGCCGGACGTCCTCGAGGGTAGAACACATAGTCCAGATATGGCCCTTAGTGGGACCATTGGAATAGCTGGAATTGTCGTTTAAAAAATACTTCAATTAATTTAAAGAATATTTGGGACTAACCTACTTCAAACATTGTTCGGTCATTGGTTATAACCTGACCTATAGTAAACTGAAATGATGGAATATTAATTATTATCTAATGTACAAAACATCAGCCAAATACAAATACAAGTTTTTTTTTGTCTTACACTAAAACAAATTTCTTCCCAACCAAGTTGAACTTTAGATTGAACTGTATATTTCAACACTTTTTTATTTTAAAACAAAATTAACTTCATTATTTTTAATGTCTTTTAACTAATATTGAATTTACTTTCCATTTTCAGCTGTATGAAATCAATGATGATCCGAAGCGCAAGGAGTTTCTCGATGATTTGTTTTCATTTATGCAAAAGCGCGGTAAGTACATGGGCGGGGAGCAGAAAGGGTAAGGGGGATTGAGTTTGGTTTGAGATTGTACTTGAACAACACTTTGTTCTTTTGGGGAGAAGGGGGAAGAGGAAGAAAGGGAGAGCAGCAGGAGAAACATTTGCATACGATGGTGACTCAGCTAACCAAGTTGAAGATTGTTTGCTTTTCGGACAGACACAAATTATGTTAATTGAATAAATTTCCCGGCACTTTTGACGTTTGATTTTGTTGCGGTCGACGCTGACGAGTCGACGTCTTTGCCACACTGTGCGTATGCGTATGCGTATTGTGAGTGCATTAAAATATGCAGAAATCTTAGGGAATGACAGTGAAATCATTGTGATGCCGCAGTTTTGTGTCTGTTTTGTCACTCCAAATTACTGTCATACACACACACACACATACACGTTTGTCTCAAGAACACTTCGAGGCAAACGTCAAGCACTAGGGCCCAAAGGGGCGGGGGAAGGGATGCAGCGCGCGGGTTGAGGGCGGGGGCAGCGGTTTAACGGGGCCACATTCATTTGGCTCCTCTCTCACATATAAATTGGTACTTAAATGAGCAAATGTTGCCTATTTTTAAATGCCAGCGATTTTTTGTCATTAATTATAAGCATTAACAATTGCAGTTTTACGTGGCATGTGCATATGCATGTGGCATGCAACGGCCGAGCTTTTTGGCCTCACTTCCTGCCGCATAAAAGGTCCTCGAGATGCCACAACTTGTGGCAGAGCCCGGGGCAGACCCAGAGGCAGTTGCAGCGACAGAGACCGAGTTGAAGTCAAGTATTTGCCAGTTGCAAAGTGCATTTAATTTGTTTATATTTGCATTTGCGACATGCATTGCAAAAATCTTGTGCAAAGAAAAAGTCACAGCTAAATTACAAGCAAGAGTGTGTGCCCCTCTGTATGTGTGTGTGTGTGTGTGTGTGTGTGTGTGTGCGAGTGTGCTGTGTGTGTGGCAGGTTGTTTAAGCCAGAGCTCGACTTGCAACACGCGGCCAAAAACAATTTCTTACGCATACGCTTATTTATTTTATCTAATTTCACACATTTGAGATAAAAGAGGAAGACTCAAAATAGTAACAGACGACAGTGATGAACTAGGTGATACCCATTAAAGTAGTAGTCTCTACTATACAATACTTACTAGTTTAGAAAACTTTGAAAAAAGTCAAAAGTTTCGCTTAAAAAGCCAAACAGTCTACCAAAAAAAAATGTTTTTTAATAACTTTTTATTTATAGAAATTTGTATTTAACAAATTTTGAAAATATCAAGTTCAAATTCAAATTCCAAATCAAAGATACATATATAAAAATAAAAATAGAAAAAGTATCTTAGAAACTAGACAGAAATTTGAGAACTTGAGTCAGTGATCAACAGTTGATCTTAAAGACTGTCAGTGAGTGAGATATTGCCTGTCATTTAGTGTGTGCCATTTGGTGATACCCTTTATTACAGTTAAGGTTACAGGGTATTGAAATGCTGGGAAATACATTGTTTAGATGGCGATGGTGTCTCGTCTTCAATGCTTGACAACTTAATGGATTTTAATCTGTCACATGAACTCAACTTTTTGACATATGTGTGTGCGAGGCGCGTATATGTGTATAGCGTGTGTAGCAATACAGTGACCGGACTGTCACTAGGACTGCCACTGGGAGTGGCATCGGATATACAGACACATCTACGCACACTTATGTATCTGTATCTAAACTTTTTATTTATATCTGCCTTGATATTGTACAATTGTACAACTAACTGTGTGTATATAACGGAAATTATGCTCAACAAATACCGAATACCAAATACTATATAAAAACTAATGCGCAGTCCCCGTAGTAAACTATCCTTGTCCCTGTCTCTCCCATCTACCTCCGTGTATGACCGTGTGTTTGTGCAACGAAGAGCGGCGCAATTCTTAATTAAAAGACGTCAATCACTTATCAACCGGTCGCGCTATTTTCGTAGATATTTTTTCAGCGCACATCTAGCACTGACAGACCCTTGCCAGATCAGTCTAAACGGGGGAAAACCAAAAACAACAGGGGAAAATAAATACAAATTCAACTAAATCAGTTGTCAGTCTCTGTTGTGGGAGACTCTAGTTGCTAGATGCGTTATGATTTCAGACTCGATCAAATTTCTACAGTTTCCATTAAAAATGCCAAATGACATTTTGAAAAAACAATGCAAACAAAAATATAAATAAGACTTGTAGTCTTTGCGTGCCAGAAGTTAACCCATCCATTCGATCAAAAGATCCTGCCACAGTAGAGACCCAGAGGCTATAGCGAGCAGATATTTAATGATCAACGATCGAAGATCGAGAACTGGGTATCGAGGAGACTGCAACAAAGTTAATCATTAAATTGCCATTGATTATGCTTTATTTTTTCTTCTGTTGCTTGTTGCTTGTTGCTGTTTGATGATCCAAATGATCAACACAACGCATCGATCTCCCCTCTCAGCCTCGTTGTCGTAGCATAAAATAAATTTTTCGATTTACTCAGTTTATTCCTTCATTTCTTTGTGTTTTTGCCTCCTTCACTCCTTTATCGCCCTCGTCTTGCATTTTGTTTATATGCATAAAAAACAAAAACGTATTTTCATTCAATCAACACGTCCATCAACGACTTTGATTGATTCCTTTCGGAGGCTCATAAAAAAGTCGAGAGGCCTCAGGCACAAAACTAAATACATACACACATATATATATATTTATGTATATATGTATATCGCACTCGACTTGTTATGGCATTAAATGATATTGAACGAATTCTTATTTGTATTGCTCGAAAACGAAGGCAGAGTATAAAATCGAATTACTCACGTACCGAGCAATAGTAATTATGCAAGTTGATTTCATTTTTATATGCGCCAGTGCACCCTACACTGAAGCGGTACATTGACTTTGAAGCGCAAGTTGAGACGGCTGTTTGGTAGGCGGAATCTGTGGGACTGAAAGGAAGCTTCGAAGCCTCCTCTGAAATGAACCTAAATCTCATAATAGAATTGATTTAATTGAATCCTCAGGTTTGTGTATTATAAAGATCAGTGTAAAAATTTTATTTTGAAACTTTTTTGTACCAGTCAGTAAAAAGAAAGAAAGATTAACTTATAGTAACTTAAAAATCATTTTTATTACTATATTTTTAGCTTCAAATGCTTTCCCATTGGGGCACTGCTTTAATCAGTCAGCTTGTACTAAGAAAGTCATAAACCTTTAAGTATCTAATTCATTCCTTTTATTATCATGAGATGTGAAATAACATCGACCTCTCAGGTCTTTCCATTTAGGCGCCCCTACTAGCAGTTAGTAAGTAATCCGAGTTTTATATTCTAGTTGTTTTCTTAACACTTTTTCTGCCCAATGGGCCTTCCAAAAGTGTAGGGTATTCCAAATTCGTTTAGCTTGGCGCTAAACTCGTGGCATTCAAGGAAAATGGATTTTGAGGCGAGCAAATCGCAAATAGACACTGAGCAGAGGGCGTGGCAGGTGAAAATCGAATAATACTCGAAACGATTGCAATGGGATATATAAGACTGATGCCAAACATGATGATGATGATGATTAGCTGCCATAAACAACTATCGACATATGTACAAACATGTGTATAATCAGTTTTTTTTCTACTTTTTTTCTGTTTTGTTGGATTTATTTCTGTTTTTATCGGTGCAGAGGTCTGCACTTGGAGTTATTGTTGTATTTGTTGCTAGTAGGCAACTAGTGTTAATTGCCCCACGGCCAAAATAAGAAGGAATGAAAGAAAAAGATACTTTGGGTATGTGTTGGTGCGGGGGTGATGCTGCTCAAAAAGATACTCGCACTCGCACAATGCGATAAATCTATTTTATGGCATCTTTTAATCGTGTTTTGCTTGCTGGATGCATTTAACAAGCGCATTGGAAAACATTTACATGCCACAAGTGGATGTTTTATGTTTTATGGCCCAAAAAAACCGGATTTGCTGCACTGCTCACTGCTAAAAATTTCACTTGTCTATAATCTTTTTTCTCTCCTTTTTTTCTAGGCACGCCCATCAATCGGCTGCCCATAATGGCTAAATCAGTGCTGGATCTATATGAGCTATACAATTTGGTAATAGCACGCGGCGGTCTGGTCGATGTAATCAACAAGAAATTGTGGCAGGAGATCATCAAGGGACTGCATCTGCCATCGAGCATCACCAGTGCCGCATTCACGCTGCGCACCCAGTAAGTACAGCTACAGAGTCTTCAGTCTTAGGTACCCACTCTCAAGTCTTAGTCGAATCCATTCCACACCAAAGCGAGAACTATGCGCTGATCAAACACAAATGAACAAATGTGCAAACAGAATGGACAATCAAACATCGGCAAACCGATCAGCGATCAATGATCAGCATATCCCCCTCTCTCTTCTGCCCTTCTCCTCTCTTCCCCTCTCTTTCTCCTACTTCTTCTCTGTGTTTATTCACGTTTCGTATTTACACGTTAATTCAAGTTAAACGACAGGACTTATTGTAGGAACTGTTCGCTGTGTGTGTTTTCCTTGCACTCGATGCACTCGTGTTTGCAGCGTTTATTAATAATTTTATGCATCTTTCAGATACATGAAGTATCTTTACCCATACGAGTGCGAAAAAAAGAATCTCAGCACACCGGCTGAACTGCAGGCGGCCATCGATGGCAATCGCCGTGAAGGACGCCGCTCCAGCTATGGCCAATACGAGGCCATGCACAATCAGATGCCGCTGGTAAGCAACTAACTTCGCCCCCCCCCACTCACAGCCAACACTTACCGTATCCCTTTTGCCTTTACAGACGCCCATTTCACGGCCTACATTGCCGGGTGGCATGCAACAAATGTCGCCATTGGCTCTGGTCACACATGCCGCGGCTGCCAACAATCAGCAGGCGCAGGCAGCAGCAGCGGCGGCGGCAGCGCATCGGCGTTTGATGGGTGGACCGGCTTTTGGCCAAATGCCCAATCTGATGACGCAAGAGATTGAGAATCGCATGATGGAGTATCTGCAGCTAATACAGGCCAAGAAGGAGCAGAATGCTGGCCCTGTGCTTGGTGCCACACATCCACATCAGCAGCAGCAACAACAACAGCAGCAACAGTCGCTGCATCATCACCAGCAGCAGCAACAGCAGCAACAACAACAACAGCAGCTGCAGCAGCAGCAGCGTCAACGCTCGCAGAGTCCCGAGCTGAGCACGCGCGATGCGTTGAGTGCACAGGTGGCGCTGTGGCACATGTACCACAACAGCAGTCCAACTGGCTCAGCCCACACCTCTCCCCAGCAACGGTAAGTTCCACTACTTAGCATCCACACTGCTAGCGAGTGCACGAACCATAAGCATATGCAGCTTTTCGTTCCAGCTAAAACACCAACCGTTCTAATTTTACTTATCTACTTTTTGCACCTTTCAGCGAAGCTTTGAACCTCTCGGACTCGCCACCGAATCTGAACTTGAGTCACATTAAGCGCGAACGTGAACGGGACCCAACACCAGAGCCAGCGGATCATGAGGACGCACCGCATCAACCGCCGCCAGCTAAACGTGTTGGCAGCGGTCTGATGCCACCAGGTTTTCCCGCTAACTTCTACTTGAATCCACACAATATGGCCGCTGTGGCAGCCATTACCCAGCATCATCATCACCATCAGCAGCAACAGCAGCAGCAACAGGACGCTGCGTCCGAGGGTGAACCAGAGGATGATTATGGAAATACGGAGCACAATACCACAGGCAACTCGTCGTCCATGAACGATGACAATGAGCCACAGCAGCTGAATGGACATCACCACCACCATCACCATCATCATCATAATCAGAATCATTTGGACAAATCGGATGATTCGGCTATTGAGAACTCACCCAGCACTTCCACAACGGCCTCTGCATCTGGTGGCAATCGTCACAGCTCGCCAGTGTCCACCAAGAAGAAGAATGGCAGCAGTAAAGCCCAATCGAGTTCCAAGGAGGCAACAGCAGCACATGACCATACCAACGGTGCTGGTAGTGGTGGTGGTGTCAAGCTAAATCCCCTCGAGACACTCAGTCTGCTCTCGGGCATGCAGTTTCAAGTGGCACGCAATGGTAAGCAATCCAATTAGATGCAGCACAGCAAGCTCTCAATTCCAATCTAAACACTTAATCCCTTTTCCTCCCCCTCTACCCGCTTTAGGCACCAGCGAGAATGGAGAACAGCAGTTGATTGTCAACCTGGAGCTAAATGGCATTAAGTACTCCGGTGTCCTGGTAGCCAATGCAGTTGCACTCGCCACCGCTGCCGCCGCTGCTGCCGAGTCAAGGGACGAGGCTAACGATGCGGCAAATGCCGAGGACGATGACGATGCCGACGACGACGACAACGAGGGCGATGTCAGAGCCGAGGAGCCCGCGTCGGAGGAGGTCAAGCATGATAAAAGCATGGAAGTCAATAGTCAGAGCGAGACAGCTGATGAGGAGGCGGAGCAGACCATGGAGGACAACATTGTGAATGGTGTGAGCGGCAATGGGGTGGCGACTGTGGGCGTAAACCAGCTTAAAGATGCTGTGGTCAGTTCATAAAGATCGAGGGAAAAGTATATTAAAAGGAATACCAAAGTCATATTTTTCAGAAAAATAAAAAAAAAACAATTGAAGAACTCAAGAGACATGTAAACGCAGAATAGTTCTATGTACATACGCATACAGTCACACACACCCACACACACAGAGAGAGACATTTCTAGCGAGTGTGTTGAGTGAGGTTAGAGATGAAACCAGCGAGTAGAAAATCATTAACCTGGCTAAGACTAAAGTGCAACTCGGCATAAAAGATACAACCACACACACACAGATATATATGTTTAACTATAGTATACACATATATATATTGTTTAGTATGTTCAATTTCCACACTTTGCATAAAAGACAAGCTAACGAGCATTGTATTTATTAATAGGCCTTAGTTCATAAGCAGCTGCAACAATTTTGAGATACATTTGAGTTCAGCTGAGTAATTCACATTTGATTAGTTTCTTTTAGGGTACCTAAGGTCATGCCACGCCCCATTCGCACACACACCAACACACATATACACATACACATACAAACGCCCCCTTTGGGATTGTAATCAGATTTTATTTTTTATTTTATTTGCGTTTTTTAATTGTGTTTTTTTTGGCTGCAAAGCTTGTGTACATATCAATAATTGCTATGTAGTAGTTAAAGTATCTTTATTCACATTAACATGTATCTTTATGTAATTTTTAAGCAAACATTCACACACAGACACACACACATTTATACACACGCATAATGACCACATACACCATAGGATATAGACATAAATACAATTATATGCATTAAAACATAAAGCATAAAGCACATACATAAACCTAAACATAAACAAATAATTATACAAAAATACGATTAAATATCAATGTCATAAAAATGTTTACGCATTAGCCACGCTCCTTTCCCTTTCCCTTCCATTTCAGTTCCCATCCACCTCCTACATCCCTGCCACTCACACGCCCTCTCGTTCCTTGCTCCCAGCCCAAAGCCAAGTTAAAACGTAGCTACAAATATTGTTAGCATAAGCGTTCAATTTATTGAATAATAAATCTATTTAATTTTAGCTCAATTCGCAAAAACACTCATACTCAAAATAATGTTTGGGCCTCTTGGCCACTTGTGTCATTTCCAGTCGGCGGGTCTATAAAAATGTTTGATTGCTGCTAATTAGCAGATCTCCATGGGAGTATTAAGCCGGATCCGAGTGTAGGAAGTTGACAGTTGACTGTTCGATAGTGGCGCCACTAAGTGGGCTAAAGTATATAAAATATGCATAAAAGCAACAGTTTTTGTAGAGTCGAAGAAGTGCTACTCTAACAGCATTAGTGCTGGCATTTTAGCTGGAACTAGCAGTATTTCATGAAGAGTTAGAAGCTACAAACATAGCTACTTAAGTAATAATAGCTGAAATGGCAACACAACTAGCGCTTTATAGAATTTTCTAGGCTTTTCTCAGCGTATTATAACCGAAAAGGTTTGGCATGCCAAATTGTGGCACAGCCTTTGTTGGCCAAGAACAGAGCTTACCATTTCTATAGAATTCAATTTGGTTTATTTATTAAATATAAAGCACTAAGTTTGTTCTGTTGGCAAAAAGTAAATAATACTCAATAGATTTAAAACATGGCAAAAAAAGCTTAAGAGTTTTAAAAATGAATAGGTGAATGTTAATAGAAAGTTATAGAATTAACTAAAATTTTGATAGACTTTGCTGAGCTCTGTAAATGTTTATAATACCTGAACTCGTCGAGAGTGTAGTCAAAACATTGCTTACCACTCAGTGGGGGCAGCAGTTGTTGCACAAGATTACACGTAAACATAATGCACATTGTTTGCCAAGCAAAAATATTTGGCTCGCCCTTTTTGCCTCTTTTTGTTTAGTAGGCCTCGAAAAGCCATAAACAGCCAGAAGTGGCCGTAGATTAAAATCCGCCCGCAAAAAGTCAGCAGTCTTCGCAGTCTCCGGAGTCTCCGGTCTTTAACTTCCTGGTGCCCAAACCACAAACTGCACACCAAACAAAGTGATGAAAAACAAATGTTGTTGAGAAACAATGGATGCGTGAAATTGTCGACTCGAGGCGGGTTGGGGGCAAAGTGTGGGTATAAGGAGCAGGTGAGATGAAATCAAGTGCTAACTACATTAAGGCAAAACTTCAGGGTTTGCTGTAGGCGCCCACCACACCCCCTACACAGCACATAATGAGCAAGCGCAGCGCAAGATTCTGTAGCGCCTTTTGTTATTGCCTGGCCAAGAAAATGGTCTGAAGAGTGATGAGAGGTTTGAGCTGTTTTAACGGTGTGGGGCAAATGGCAAAGTGGTAAGTGGTAAGTGCGTTCAGGACCCCAGTAATAAACAACTCAAGTTGTGCTTTGAGTGCGCAACTTTTTTACCCAGCACATTCATAACTCTACGACAGCCTCAAGACGACCTCAAACTATGCTCTTAAATTGGGGCAAAATTCAATTCTTACACCAGCCTAAAAGTATGCTACACAGAAATATAATTCCTTTCTCGGGGAATATTTGTAAACATAAATATCGATTTTGACAATTAAATTAATTGCGTGGGCTGTAAAGTCAAAATTCTGTAGAACTTGCCAACAAAATAACAATGAAAAACAATTGAAATGCAAAAGAAAACATAACGCAAATTAGCCAAGCAGCAGAAGGTGCAGGGGAAAATGGCAGGAAAGTCGTGCTGATGCCTGGGAAAATATTGATGGTCAAATTAAAGGCCAATAATACAGCAATAAAGTCGCGAGTTGGACCGAGAACTCACACACCTACACAAGCACATATACGCAGGCACTCGCACGGAGCTATAAGCGCCTTTGGAGCTACTGCTAAGAAGTATTTATAAATTTTATATAATGTGCTGCAGATACAAAGCCAGGGAGAGAGAGAGTGAGGCAGAGGTTTTGTGTGAGAGAGTAAGAGTAAGAGAGAGAGGTGTGTATGTGCAGAGGCTTGATGTGATGCCTACATCAAGTACAATAGCTGTTTGCCCTTTTCAGCCCGCTATTATTTACCAATACCAACTAAGCTTTAAAACGCTTCAGTGTGTGTGTGTATCCGTGTTTGTGTTAGCTCTACGCATAAAGGGAAGCATCCAGTCAGGTTACCAATATAAACATGTGTACAAGCAGCAAAGTACACCGCACACACACTCAAAGTGTTTAATACAACAATTGTGTGGCTTTTTAGTACAGCGAGCACTGTGGGGAATTGAAACGCTTTAATGGTATGTAATCAATGATTCAAGTTGATCAAATTAATTATATTTGAAGAGAAACACAAAGGAAACTTCTTCAACATTATTGTTTTATAAATTAAAATTATGAAAAGTTTACAAATAAATAATAAGCAATGCATCGCTTAGATTATGACTTATTCATTCCAAAAAGAAGCCCAAATGCACCACAGTGCCCAGCGAGCAGCGCGTAATTATGTTGCCAGCTTTCACATGCAAGTGTGAGTGTGTATAGATGTGTGTGTGTGTGAATGTGTGTGGGTGTTCGTAGCACTCGTATTTGTCCGACTTCCGTTCTCGCGTCGCAAGCAACAGTTGTCAACGGCAGCCAATGGCAAATGTTGCTAAGACTCGTGTTGCGCATCTGAAGTCTTGGCAACATTTCTAACCACAGGCCATTTATACCCAAGGCCTTAGTTATCTATATTAACATATGTAAACATAACAATAAATGCATACATTTTTTAACTCAACATTTAAATCAATAAAACTTTTGCTATTTTAAAAATTAAACAAATCAAACAATTATAAAAACTAACATAAATTTAATGGCAGTTCCATTAAATAATTATTCAAACTACTTAAAATGCTGCAACAAAAATCTGATCGCTTCAATCACTGTCAACTCTTTTAACAAATCTGAGCAGCTAACTGATAACTGACAACTTGTTGCTGCTTTTTGTGTGTTTGTAGAGTGGCAACATTTTGTGTGCAACATTTGGTGCGGCGCTTGCGCCTCGAAGAAAATGTAGCACACTTTTGGCGGCTGCATGAAAGGCAGCTGTCCAAAATAACATAAATACTTGTATCTATGCATATCTGTGTGTGTGTGTTTCTCTGTGTTTGTGTAATAAGCTCGCTTTTGACTTGCACTTTTATTCAGCGCTATCGCTGCTTCGCCGCTGCTGCTGCGCTGGTGCTGCTGCGGCTGCTACTGCTACCTGTCGGCGGTAAACCAACCCTTAGAGGCCGAAGCTTGGAAGCTTTTTGTATCTCAACATTTGGGAAGCTCGCAGGCATGCAACAAGCCAAATGTTTGCTTGTTGTTGTTTGTGTGTATCTTTATCTGTATCTGTATCCGTATCTGTATCTGTATGTGTATGTGTATGTGTGGCTATATTCGTAGCTCTATTCGTGGCGACAGTCGTCAATACCAACATTTGCTCAGCTACAGCTACAGCTTCAGCTTCAGCTGCTCAACATAAACGCTCGGTTGGCGCTGCTGCTACCACTGAAGCTGACGTCGACGTTGACAGCGACGCTGGCATTGCCGATACTTCACTTTCGTAGGATGTTTGCACACTTGAGAGTTTTAGTTCAGTTTGGACAGAATTGATAGATACACGGAGCACTGTGCGCGCAGCAAACGACGCGTACGCCGTAGATACAATATATAGATACAGATACAGAAACGCAGCACTTTGTTGTATACAACACAAAAAAAAAACACGCACGCAACACCCAAAGCAAAAATAAAATAATAAAAATAATAATACAAATAGAATTATATATTTACGACTATTACTACGAAATATTTGAATCAGTCAGTTGACATATCGTGACTATCTTTAGCTGGCGGAATCAGCAACAAAATCAAAATCAGTATCAGTATCAACAGCAGCAGCAGCAGCAGTGGCAGTAGCAGCAGAGACAGCAGCAGCAGTTCATATCATTTCCAATTGGAAAACATTTGGTGGCTGCCGCTCGCTTCTGTTGGTTGTTGTGTTTTCTGTGCTAATTTCTATTGGTTTTATCGCTAAATTCATTTTTTTGTGATTTATTCAACGTTCTTGTGCCGCGCCACAAGCACAATAAAACTTAGCTCTGCTCTGCAACTGTTTTGGTTTCTGCGGTTGTAGTTGTATCCGCGTGTGTTGTGCACTCGTGTGTGTGCGTTTGTGTTCGTGCGTGTGCTTGTGCATCATTTAATTAGCTACGAAATTGCATTTACAAAAATTCTGTGGAAATTAAGCGAATCCCGCAAACAGCAGGTAACAATTATTTATATGTACATATGTATATACAATATTTTAGTGCACGGCATGCCATAAATTCAAATACAATACCAACCACACAAACACCCCACTTACTTACACATATACAGAGGCCTTTGTGCTGTGATTTGCTTGCATGCAGCCGCCGACTAACTAACCAACTAACTAACACTGACTGACTAATTAATTGATATTAAAGCTACTGACCATCGTCAGACGCTTCATCCATTGGTCCATCTAGCTGATAAAGCACTCGTGCCCAAAAGCGAAAGCAAACTCAAATACAATTACAGTTAGCAAAGAACAAAAGCTCGTTATGCGAATACCAAACGCTGTTAAGCTGCACCACAGCAAAGGAGAAGAAGAGGGAAACTGAGAAGGCGACAGGAATAGCGACGGTGACGGTGACAGCGACGCCAACGGCGACGGCAATAACGGAGCTAAACTCAAAGCACAATTTTTCCTCTCCTTCTTTCAATTTCAATTTCATTTGCCGGCAACGGCGACAAAGCTGTGCGTGTGTTTGTGTGTGTGCGTGCGTGTGCGTGTGTTTGTGTGGTGTGTAATGAAATGGGAATTAGGCAAGCGAGAGCGATCGTTGCAAGTCACGTGCCAGAATTCGCTTAAGCGATTCAACTCACGTCACGTGTTGCTGTTGCTTCGCTTGGAAGTTCGTGTCTGTATTGTGTTGCTCGTGTATCTCACGCACGATCGTTTCGCTCACGCGCTCAGCGCCAACAGTAGCTCACCTTGCTGCTCCCACTCTCACGCGCTCGCTCTCTCTCCCTATTTCACTGTCTCTCACTCGCTCTTTCTTAGTTGCTTATTGCGTACGCTCTCGCCGACACTCTCCGTGTCTTGCTTAAAATCGCTTTGATTTCTTTCGCTTCAACAGTAGTGAGTTGTTCTCTCGCTCTCAGTTCAGTGCCGTTTGTTCGTCTTATTGTAGTTCTTGATGTTGTTGCTGTTGTTGTCGCTGCTGTTTCTGCTGTTGCTGCTGCTGCTGCCGCTATTGCTGTTGGCAGTGGCGATTGGCGTTGCCAAGTTCAGATACAGATACTGATATACTCATACTCACAGTGGAACAACTCGTACTCGTTCTCATACTCATACTCGTACTCACACTCGTACTTCTCGTGTTGTGCGTTCGCCTCGCATTTGTATCCCGCAGATTGTTTCAGCTATATTTTTTCTTTTCTTTCATTATTTTGTCGTATTGTTTTGTATTATTCGTATCGTATCGTATCGCGCACCGCGCCGCGCTTTAGCAGCTCAGAGCGAGCGAAATCAGTTTGACGTTTTGCTTTGACAGGCAATCGTCGTCGTCGTCGTTGTTGTCGCGTCGCGTCGGTCCGTGTGGATGTGGATCGAGATCTCCAAGTCGCAGTCACAACTCGCCGGTAGTCGCAGTCGCTGTCGTCGTCGCAGCGCAAGAACTTTTACAGCAGCAGCAGAAGTAGAAAAACAACAACACAAACAGAAACAGAAACAGAAATAATAATAATAATAATACTACATATAAGAAAACTAAACGCAGTTGTAACCAAACTATATACGAGTGGGTGTGTGTTTGTGAGCGTGTGTGTGCGCTTGTAAATTAGGCAATCATAATGTGAGCCAATTGTATCTCGCAGATACACTGTCAGTCTGTGTTATCGCTATTTGTGACGTCACGTCGCAATTGTTTGATTGCACTTCAGTAGCGGCCGCGCTGCTGTCGTCGCTCACCGTCGTTGCTCTCATTGTTGTCGCTGCGAGAGCGACGGCGGAGACGGCATCACCAGCGGCATCTCCAGCGGATTCAGCTTTTTAGCTTTAGCTTTAGCTTCAGCTGTGCCTGCTGTTCTTAATATTCTTAATGCATTTAATTTAGTTATGCAGTTGCACACACAGACGCACTTAAGCACACACACATACACACACTCACTTTTAATATCTTGTGCGTCAACAACAACAACAAGCAAAAGGCAGCGCTGCGTTGCGTTGCGCTGTGCTGCTGGCGCCGCTGCCACTGGCGCTGCCTCTGCCTCTGCCGCCGTGCTATGAACGTGACCTCCGTGTATTAAAATAAATTCTAATTTGTGAAGAAAGAGCAACAACAACAGCAACGCTCACACACAAAATGTTTTGTTATTGTTGTGACGATATTCCGCGAAGAAGTATTCGAGTATCTGTATCTATGCATACAGACAGTCATACATAAATCTGTATCTGTATCTGAATCTGAGTGTGTGTGTGTTTGTGCGTTCGCCAGTGTATGTGAGTGCGCGCGTGTGTGTGTGGCCATTGTTCATGTGTATTTGTTTAATTTATATCTAGAGTCTGATATAAATATTAAAATAAAAAATAAAATACCAGCCCCAAACCAGCAACAGCAACAACAACAGCAACTTTAACGACTACTTTTTGGTACGTCAACAGATAATGTATTGTACATACTTTAGTTTTGTTTTTGTTATTGTTTATTTTGTTTGTGTTTTGTTTTTGTTTTTGTTGCTCGCCTTTTGTCTTTTGTTGCCCATGTATCTTAATACTATGTTGTGACATTTACACAAAATACTTGCGAGCCACAATTTGCTGTGAATAAGCAAGAATTTTTGTATCTATGCGATACACACACACACAGATACATAATTGCCTTGAGTTTGTCGCCGAAAATGAAACGAAACGAACCGAAATTGAAATTGAAATTAAATTTGAAATAAACATTAAAAATTAAAAGCAAAATTCATTTGTTGTTTGCGAAAATTTTCATGCGTTGCGCGTCGCAAACATTTGCAACTAAGATACTTATGACTACAGATACTATATATGAAAGTAGCTGTGACAGAGACGGAGACGGGGCAGGAGAAGGAGACTTCGACTCGACAGCACATAAAAAAAGGCGCTTAAAAAAAGTTATCGAACAGTTTGTGGACGGGTCTCGTGCTCAGTCATATGCATATTTGCAAAACCCATAGACACCCCATAGCCCCATAGCCAAACCCGATCCATAGCTATAGTCATTGCCATATATCCATACTTGTAGTCGTCATAAACAATGCATAAATATCGCCTCGTACTTATAAACAAGCCGCAATAAACTTTTGCAATTTGCGTTTTAATTCATTCCGTTTGGCTTCTCATTTTATACAAAATAAATTTGTACGTATGAATTTATATATTTTTACTTACGAAAATTAACTCGCAGACAGATATCAGATACACACACACACACACACACACACACACACACACACACACACACAGCCACACACACCTAAGTAGGCTGTGTAGTGACCCATTTCGGCGATTATCTAATAACTGAAATTTTTAGTATTGTTTTGTTATTTTCCCTCACTTGGCACTATCTATGCGATACGTTGTCTCCACAATCAGTGAGGGAGGGCAGAAGGGTAGGGGTAAGGGCGTTGCCCAATCCCCTCGTCCACTTCTAACTATTTCTTAATTAATTCTCAATTTTAACTGTTTATTAAAATTGAAATTGCCCGTTTGCTGCTTGCTGTTTGCTGTTTATTTGTTTACAACAAAATAAAACTGAGCCGTGCACTCGCATACTGATTTCGATATACAAAAGCTCAAACGATTTTACAATCGAATATGTTGAGATATTCGAACGGCAAACTGACTGATTTTGTAACTAGAGTTATGCAAGTAACTGTGTCCGGTACTTTGTGCATGCTAAGCAGCCCAAAAAGTACTCAAAATCCAAACTCAAAGATACTTAGATACATGCCTGTAGCTAGTTAGTTAGCATTAGTACATTTGTATCTGTGTAACTGTGTATCTGTGCATCTGTGTGGCTTCACTGCAGGGCATTCATAAATCCCGATTTATGGTACTCATTGTTATACTTGTAGTCGTATTCGTATTGTCAGTTGCTCTCAATGGACGACACTTTTTGCCTTTATCTTTCAGTTTAGATCGCCAATTTGAAATGCAAATTCTCAAGTGGCAGCAGCAGCAGCAGAAGCAGCGGCAGCAGCAGAATCAGAACAAAAACTATACGAGCTCTTTCAAACAACATTTACGACCATACAAAGTCTAACAAAATACATTTCAAACACACACAAACACACGCACACACACACACACACTCTTAGATACATTCCCAAATATTCCCCAGTTATATACAAATATCAGTATTTTTGGTCTTCTCCTTGTAAGCAATTAGTTGTTGTTATTTTTTGGTGACGCACAGAACCAAGAATGAAATTTTCAGTGACCGCCGAAGGTCGAACACTCTAACCTCAAACAGAACCACACACACACAACCCCCCACACACACACAGCATCTTTCTTAAACTGACTGATTGCTTGCCATTTTCCTTTACGGTAAATTTAACCTACATAAATTAATTAGCTGCGAATGCGAATAGCCAAATTAATTATCTTTTCTGAATTTTACAATGCGTATAGCAGAAAATTTGAAAATTTCATATTCAAAATATGTGTGTACACAAATATCTTTGAAATCCATTTCACACACAGTACTTAGTAGTGGTTTGTATCTGCTTGTAGTCGGTGTGAACAATAAAATCTCAAATAGTAAATATTTAAGTCTTTCATAATTTACTTTTTAAAACAAAATATTTTAGCTTTCTTGCCAGAATTATAGCGATTTTTGCGCTTGATTTATTTGAAAAACCAGCGAAATATTATCATTTTAGAGGGGGTGTATCTTAGAATCTGTAGGTTGCTTTGAAAATTCTGAATTATTCAAAAGTATTTGCATCTTTTAAGTCCTCTACCGAAAGTAGCTAGATACTCAGCAGCTAGAATTATATTAAAATATTTAAATTTCCTAATATTTAGTTGAAGTATTAAAATAAATTACTTTTAATAAAAAAGACTGGTTAGTTAAGAGTCAATTTCAAAATTAAACACCCACAAAAAGAGCTTATTTGTAATTGAATACTGTTCTTTTCTTTATCTAGATTCTAGACTTAATTTCTGTTGAATCAACTTGTTTAATTGAAATCAGACATAATATTATTAAAGCTCAATTGCAATACTTAAACAAATACTCGTACTTGTCTCAATCTTAGAGGTAAACAATCGATTGTTTGGATTAATCACTCTGCTTAATTGTTTAATTTATATCAAATACTTTCAGATAGTTTCATTTTTTCTTGTCTGATGTCTTGTTTATAAGCTGGAAATCAATTTATAATTGAATTCGCCAATCAATCTCTTGGGTTATTTATTGGCTTTCATTTGATTTAAATAATTAATTCCCTACAAAATAAATTAAATACTTGATGGCTCTAAAAACGCTTTTCAAAGCCGGAACAATTCCAATCCGATTTTTATTGTTAATCGGATTTATTTTGATTATCAAAACGCGAAGAGAGCTCAGAATTTCATAATGATAAAAATCTAATTAAATTCACATTTATAATCAGGCAATGTTTAAATCGCGATTTATGGCCCTTCTTGAGAGCCATAAATAATTAAATTTTAAATGTTAAATTTTAATTAATTAATGTGTACGATGCACTCGCAATGAACTCCAACCTGAAGCACTTTAATCGCTCTGTATTCAGATCAAATTCATGTGTATGTAGATGGGTGTATGGGTGTGTTTGTGTGTGTGTGTGTGTGTGTGTGTGTGTGTGTGGCGTGTTTTGCACTCAGTGTTTAAATAGTTGTTGTTAAAGTATATTGTCAATAGTGTCATTAAAAGTAGTGTGTACTTTAAATAACTGATACTTATGGCTGCCATACTTATGGGAAAACTCAAATTATCTATTTCAGGCAGAGCATATAAATGGCACAATTAACAGGTGACAGAAGCGCTCAGTGTAGCCGACTAGCAGTTGCTCTGTCTTTTTGCCCTCTCTTCGTCTTTATTCCAACCTTTAAAGCTTACATTTAAATAAGCAATTAATACTTTGTTCCTTTACGACTGTTTCTATTTGGCTTTGAGCAACGCATCTACCCTTAGCTGCTTAATTACAGGGTGTGTCCTCTTACTTATATGTACCGAACTTAATTATACCCTTTCTGATCATGCGGTACCGGCTATAAACAGTGCTACAGTGTGCAGGCACAGATATAATTCATTCTCCTGCCCATGCACGTATTGTATCTTATAGATACTTATAGTTTGATGTATAGAAACGCAGCAGAGACGTCGCAGCGACGCAGCGTCGCAGCGACGCAGCGTCGCAGCTGCAAAACATCAGTTGGCAAAAACTATTAGCTACAAAATTGTTTTTGGCTGCATTGTGAGTTGTGCGTTTTTGCTTTTAGCTGGTTTTCTTTGTTAGCCGCTTTGCCGCTTTGCGCCGTGCCCCACGCTCCACCGCCCCTCCTCTTGTCTCCTAGCCACTCTGCTGCCAAGTTGCCACAAATATGGATATGGATATGGCCCCCTGTCGACTGTACATGGCGATGCCTGGCTGAGGCACTCCATACACGTTGTAGATACATATAGTATATACCATATAATATCTAGTATATACCGACTTTAATTTATATACTCACACATACGCATACTTGTACACCTGACGTTGCTATTATACAAATACCTAGTACGAGTATCACCTGCATACTAATAACGTGCAAGGCATTCCATATGCTGGCTTGCCTCCACCTTGGCAGTCGCAGCATCGTGACTGTTCCCGGTGACTGTGAACAGGAGCCTTCTGTTGCTACTGCTGCATGCCACTGCCTGTGGCACTAATAGAATTTGATGCCGCCGAAGCTGATGTGATTAGTATTTAGCAGTAGTTGCATAACTTGTGGGATTGAAGGCGTGGCAAGTGTCCTTGCGCTGCCACTCGAAGGCTGTACACATAATTTTCCTCTTTTCCCTCCTTTTTTTTTTTTTTGAAAGAGCAATGAGAAATAGCAAAATTCATTAATTTTCTTTTAATAGTTATGGTTGTGCTAAAAATATGCTTGTTTATGGCAAACAACAAACAAACTGTGGAAAATTGAAAAGCTCAAGAGACAAAGAGGCGAGTCAGAGGGGAGAGGGGAGAGGGGGTAGTGAAGGAGGCAGATATATTCAAGTATATCCATTTAGACTATATACAAGAATGTTTATTTATATTCTACTCGATCTCACTCTCTCTATCTCTATTCCTACCCCTCTCCCTCGCCCCCTCTCTCACCCACTTCCTCTCTGAATTGACTGTCTATTGTCTCGCTGCGAGTCTGTGAGGATTGAGGCTGCTGCTGCTGCTGCTGCTGCCGTTGACGCTGCCTGTCTAGTTTGTGTCTTGTTGTGACGCCTTTGTTTTTGGCCAACAATACAAGCTGGCACAAACACAAACAGGCAGTCAGCTTGTTGGTGAAAGCGACGTCAACAAGTGGCTCCCAGTGGCATATACATATCCTCCACAGACAGACAGACAGACAGACAGACGGAGAGAGACAGCGAGTCGGTTCATCCCTTTTTGCTAGTCAATCAAAGTCGTGCATTGCCGGCGTTCAATCAAGTGCAGGATATAGAGCAGCAGCAGTTCGCATTTCCGCTCCTCTGCTACAACAAACTAAAGCTTTTTCCAACCAACAGACAGACAGTCAGTCAGTGAGTCAGTCAGCCACTGAGACACTGAGACTCCTACACGAGCGAGTGTTCTCAAAAGGCAAAATAAAAGTAACATTTGAAATAGGTCGACATTTTGGGGCCTCGTGCTAATCTAAAGTGTGTTTTTTGTTATTTTTTACTTTGTTTTTTGTATTTTGCCTCTTTATTTTTTGCCCCATATCAGTTGATTTGCTTCTTTCGCTTTCGTTCAAGTTTTTATCTAAATATTTAAAATTGGTTTCGCACCGCTGATGAGGCATATGGAATTTCTATTTGTGTCGCCGATAATAAAGCAACGTCAAGGCGACGTCACACTCACAAAGCCATTAAACAAAAAACAAGAAAATATATAAAGAAACAACAAAACAAACTTCTTAAACCCCAAAGAAAAACTAACCGACTCGTGTCCAGTCAAATCCCACGCAGTGGAACAACTCAATTGTTCGATTTGCATACGGATATGGTAGGGATACGTAAAGGGATATGGAACGGATACGCATACGCCAAAAAGGGTCAAATATTTGTATGAAAACTATTTCCAAAGACCCAAGAGCAAAGAATTTAAGCAGCTACCGAAAAACATTCAAAAGAAGTTTATAAAAATAAACAAAATAATAAAATTAGTAAAGTTTTCAATTGAAAGCAGAAAAATTACTTAAGTTTTCAAGCAGAGTTGAAGATTAAAATATTTTTTAAATAAATAGGAATTTCTAAAGCGGTTTTATGTATTTTGGGCCTGTTTAACTCCTTTAATCCTTTAAATATTTAATATTTAATATAAAATTAGTAAAGTTTTAAATTTAAAGCAGAAAAATTACTTAAGTTTCCAAGCAGAGTCGGGATTAAAATATTTATAAAATAAATAGGAATTTCTTAAGCGTTATTATGTATTTTTTGCCTGTTCAACTTCTTTAATCTTATAGATATTTTATATTTAATATAAAATTAGTAAGGTTTTAAATTGAAGGCAGAAAAATTACTTAAGTTTTCAAGCAGAGTTGGAGATTAAAATATTTTTTTAATTAGGAATTTCTTAAGAGGTTTTATGTATTTTGTGCCTGTTTAACTCCTTTAATCCTTTAGATATTTAATATTTCATATAAAATTAGTAAAGTTTTCAATTGAAAGCTGAAAATTACTTAAGTTTTCAAACAGAGTTGGAGATTAAAATATTTATAAAATAAATAAGAATTTCTTTGTGACTGTTTAACTCCTTTAATCCTTTAGTTAATTAGTTTTTAAAATTGCTTAAGCCTTCGAAATTTGTTCCTCTTTTTGCTTAACCTGCAACGATTTTTGTGCAGGTTACTCACGTAGCCAGTGGTGCGATGACAATGCCAATATACTCTTTTACCTTGGCTTCAATAATCATTGCCAATATATATATATATATAAATTGGACTTTTATGAATTTATGGCTGTTGACAACATTTGGCAATTTTTTAATTGTCTTTTATGCGGTTCTCAATGAAACTTGAACTGAACTGAAACTGATTTACTATATATACCTATGCCTATCCCATATCAATTATAGCCATAATAACCATAAAATGTAAAACTGTCGATCGATTTAAAAGCCTTTTGGTAATAAAAGATACTACTGATCAATAACCAGCTTCAGTATAGAGTCATAAATAAAATGTACGTCTTAATTGTTGCCTTGTAATAATTTTTAAAATATGCACATTTATGCAGTTTACAAGTTTACTTAAATTTTAAGTTCTTTAGCCTCAAACTCCTCTCGAAAATGACTTTCTTGAGCTGTGACAACATTTTCAATTATTATGCTCAAATGAAAGCCAAAATTAGAAACTGAAAGTGTTTGATTGTGTTACATGAATTCCTAATAACGTATGTGAACGATAACGACAAGTAATTCAAAATAACTTATCTATTCAGCTCAGTTTTTATGGCTCTTTTTTAAGGCAGATAAAAGGCAATTGAAAAACAACATGCCAAAAAAATGGCTATTTCTGGCTACAACTCCAGTGCCCTTTTCCAGCTATTTATAATATTTATTTAATGCGCAACAATTTACAAATAATTTAAAAATTTTATCAGCAGTCAATTTGATATAAAAACATTTTATTTAAACAAATATATTTTACCATATATATGTGCATAAAAGTGTTCCGAGAAACGAGATTAACTGGAACCGATGCGATAAACATCACTTTGACTTAAACTGACTGCAAATATATATAAATTTTTAAATATGTATATATATTTAGTCCAGTATTTGAGAGAATTATAAGAGCAAATGTTTTTTATAAGCTTACAATCATTGATGAATTCATTTAAACAATTTACTATGATTTATGATGATAGTTAAAGTTTAAGTTAATTGATCATTGCTTAAGTTGTTAGTTGTTAGCCTAGCAGTTTGTCAGCGAACTGGTTTTTAGGGTCTAAACTCCAACAGTTCCAGCTGATTGTGATTAGTTATTGACCCGCTTCAGTGCAGACGACAGCAAAACAACTCGACAGCAATGGAGGTCAACAATTTACGTACAGCAGCAGAAAAAAGCATTGCAATAACTTAAAGTATCTTAAAATAAACATATTTTGCACTATTTATGGCATAAATTAATTATTGAACTTTCTATCTTCAGATAGACGAGATGTAAGACGGGAAATTGCAGAAATAGCCAGTCGGTCAATCAGTCAATCAATAGATTGCCGTTCGACGCGCACAACCAAAAAATGTTTCAATTATGTTACCCACAACAACCACAGAGCCACAACAGCAGCAGCAGGAACAACAACAGCAACAACAACAACAACAACTACAGCCAAATAGCAATGCCACAAGCCACAGCTTAAGCAGCAGCAGCGGTGGAAGTAGCTACATCATAGAACATCAGTCGGCAGCTCGATTGAAACTCAAGAACCAAACCAAACAGAGACCAAAACCAAAACCAAACCGAAACCCAAACCGACAGCAAATTAGCATAGAATCGCCAGTAGCAGCGGTAGCAGTTGGAGCAGTAGAACACGATGGGCTGCTCTCCAAGCACATTGCCCAACTCCTCATCGACTACAGCGGGGCCTGGGGGTGTGGGAGGCGGCACTGGTGCTGGCAATGCCCCCTTGCCACTGGATGCCAATGAAAAGGATGGCAGTTTGCTGTTCTGCATTAAGTTGCGGCGAAGTCGCATGCGCCGCTGCAGCTGTGGCGCCGTTACGCTGCAGAATCCGAACGGCGATGGCAGCACTGGCAGCGCCAACTGCGGAGATAACATCATGTGCAACCAGGTGCTGCTAAATCCTCAGCAGACCAAAAACGAGTCCGACTACGAGAAGGTGAGTGTGTGAATAGAGTCCATGAACTACTCCCTTAACAGTATTGAACTTTGACTCGCTTTACCACTTCCTTTGTCTCTTTCTAATCTCATTCTCTTTTCTTCGACTGCAGCTAAGCACCGGCAAAAAGGATTCCATTGTGACCGTGGCAGCTCTGGGCAACTTTACCCACAGCGTTGTGCGTCGTGCCACTGGCACGGGAAGTAAGTAGCTCAGAAATAACAAAGAATTTCATAATTCTATAATTCTATAAAAAATAATCTATGTTTGAATTGTATGGACAATTCATGAGTGTTTTTTCTGCAAATGAAACTTAATGCATTTATTTAAAAGTGTGGTTTAAAAAGAGGAATCATTTAAATTAGGTTTGACGTAGTCACTTTGTTTCCTTTAAAAGTGAGATGTCACGTGACCCAGTTGAGTTTGGGTTACAAAGAATTAATTAAATTGTGGTTTGTAAATGATTTCCCAGAAATTGTATTCATTAGAAGTTCTAAACTTCCAAGCAGAAAATGAAAAGTGAGTTGACTAATCAAATGTAAACAGTGTTCTCAATTAAACATGTAGATAAATCATCGTTAAGGAAAACTTTGTGAGAAGCATAAATTTCTTAGGAAATTATACAAGAAATTACATTATATAAAATTTATTTAAGAAATGGTTTATTTTTATAACAAAAAGAACAAATTTAATTATCATGGAGGTGAAACCACAATTGAGATTGACAAACATTGTTGCACTAAAACTTCACAGTGATTAATGAATCACATCTACAAAAGTCACTTGTACGTCATAAGGGCATCACCGCTTCGGTGTTGCTAACGCCGGGCATGCTTAAAGCTAAGGGCGGCGGCTGTACGGGTGGAAGTAATACGATCTGTGACAAGTCAGCTGGCGCTAGCGCTGGGTTTCAGCTTCCCAAGTGCAGCTGTTTTCTGTCGACTCCAATTATCGGCTTGCCCAGAGCTTCGGCCTAAGCTTCACATATCAATGTTATGGGAGAGCCAGACGGTAGCAAGCGACGAAACAGCTGCACTCCACTAACACAGTGAGCGAGAGAGAGCTTGTGTAACGAAGTGCGTGGGGTCGAGAGTAAGAGAGCGGGAGAGCACATGAGAGAGATTAACAGTGCGCTTTGCTTTGGCTGAAACTTTACTGCGCTCAGCAGCAAGCAACGATCATGTGAGAGAGCAGCATTAATCGGCGTCTCTCCCATTCTCTCTCTCTGTGCACACAGTGTGCCAGCCAGACCGCACTATTCTCCCCCACTCTGACCCCCTCGCTCTGTGTGACCATACGTAAGGCAGGCAGAAGCAAGACATTTTCAAAGCTCGCACTCGCACTCGCAACAGCTGCTCGCCATTTATGGAGTCAGTTGCTTTGAATTGGTTCGTCGTGTCGGTCGTTAAACGCTTTCATAACGGGACGTTTATGTGGTGCGTCTTGGTGCTCCGCGTCTGTCAGCTGCCGTGCACAAACAATAATAATAGTAATAAAAAAAAATAAATACGATAATACACAATGCACACTCTGTAATCGACATACAAACAAATATAAACACATACCTTAATACGTACATATGTATGTACATACATAACATACATACCTATACATATATGTACATTTTTGACTGTCGACAAGCCGCGCGCGCGTTATGCAAATCCAAAACGCAGAAGGTGAAGGCGTTCAAATTTAAATTTACATTCAGTTTTAGATTCGAATTGAGCAAAACAGCCTCAGGCTTAGTAATAAAATGCAGGGGGCGCGTTTCGCGGGCGTGTCGCTATCGCCAACTGGTCGCCAACAGCAGCAGCAACAACTGCTTTAGGCGGTTGTTCTACTCGCTGTAGCAGTGGCCTAATGCGACGCCACAAATTTGGCAAGAGCAGCCGTGCAAGTGACTGCAACGTGTATTAGCCAGGGCCAACCAGTTGAGAACCAAAATCGAACGCAATTACAGCTTATGACACCAGCAATAACAACACAACTGCAACATCAACGCACAAAAAAAAGTATCTCAAAGATCGCTGCAATTGGTAGACGTGTGTGTGGAAAAATACAGATCAACGCCGCATAGCGAGATAAAAAAAAAATATATACTACGACAGCAAAACATCAAATAAAAAAAGTAGCAACAATTTATACACAATATCGAAAAAGTGTTAAAATTCAAAATAAACTTCACAACTAAGTGTGCCAATCACAGCAACAACAAAAACAACAACAACGACAACAACTATAAAAGTGCTGGTAGCTAGATTCAAGTATAGAATAAGATTTGTCTAGCGATCCACAGGTGTATCTATCTACACATATAAACTATGTGTATGTGTGTGTGCGAGTGTCTGTAGATACTGTATATGTATCTGTTGCTGTTTTACGGCTGGCAGTGCGTATTCATTCTTGAATTTTTTGTTAGTTAAGTTTGCTATTTGTAAATTGCATTTGCCAAATGTGTGCAAAACTGCCTCATTAACATGTTTGAGCATGTCAAACAAAGAGCCTGATCAGCTTACAGCTAACAGCTAACAACGAACAACCAACAACGATCGGCTAACGACCCATCATTGGAACCTGGGGCATAATGCAAACAACAACTAATGAGAACGATCAGCAAAGTAATACTATTTATATATATAATGTATATAAAGCTGAGTAGTACATCGATACGTATATATATTTTTATTTTCAGTCATTCGTAGTCGGTTTATTAATCGTAACTTACCGATAAAAAAGATTCACATGACAATCTGGTTTGTGCTACACGCGACTGCGACGATCTTTTCGATTCTACGTTCACACGCAGACAAACTGTGTCTGTGTGTGAGTGTGTGTGTGTGTGATGAGCGTTGCCAGAGCGTGCGAAATTCGAACTGTGATCGGCAGAGACAACAGACGACGACGTCGACTTCAGCGTCGCGTCTTCGTCGTTGAAAGCATTCAACGTGCGCTCTAAACAATAACAATCGCATTGGGCACCCACGCAACGGCGCCAAAACATCAATCAAAGCAAAATACACAAAAGCAACAGCAAAGCAAACTAACAAGAGAAATGAAAACAACACACAAAGCAAACTCAAAACACACACAGAAAGAAGGGAAGAGCTGTCAATTAGGGAGTCGATAGGGAAATACCCTTTGATGAACTTTTAATTAGGCTACAAGTAAAGTGGTTTAATTTAAACAATTTGTTTTAGGCAGAAAGGCTTAAAGGAAATAAATTAACTTAATGAATTCATAATTAGAAGTAATTAAATTAGAAGTAAAATGTTTGAGTTTTAAACAAATTCAATTAGACAGAATGATCTGTATAGTATTATTCTAGGAGAAAATCATTTTAGTCCCAAAAGCCTAACAAACTTTAAAGCTAAAATTAATAAAGAAAGAACTTCCAAATAGAACTCTGATACATTTTTGAATCAGTGATTTATTTAAAGGTTATTAATCAGCTTACAAATCTCATCTATCAATAGTTTAAAATGACTGTACAAACAACCCCTGTGAATCAAAATACCCTTTGTTGACTGTGTTTACATTTATTAAAATGCAGCGATGGCAGCGTTGGCAAAATGATTCTGTCGATTAATTATGTGCGCCTAATCCCCGCCTGCCAGCGAATGCCATCGCCAACGCCACCGCCAGGTGTCAAGTGCCACAGTGTGCTGCAGTTTATCAGTGTTTCACATTAATTACACTTTGAATGTGAGCAGCTGGGAAAACAGAATTCAAAAATAGCAACAAAAAAACGAAATCGAAAACGAAAACGAAGAAATCGAAATGGAAAATGAAATTGAAATCAATTGAATTTTGATTGCACCCTTTGAAGTAGTTGACATAAATCGGTTCTTATGCCCACAAGTTGTCGCATTAAAATTCAATTTTGTGGTTTTATAGGCTCTGGAATACTACTCGAAATCGTTTCCTATTGCTCCATAGTGCACAACCCCATTTCCATTACCCTTTTCCCCCCAACCATTTGCCGCTTGTTGCCCAAAAGCCACGTGAAGCTAGGTATTCACAAGTATTGCGAATCGCAGAGATTAGATTAAAAAAAAGTATATATGTAAAAAAAAAGGTGAGCAGTCGTAGCAAACTGTCCGCTAATGTCAATATGGCGACACTGGACTTGGCTATATGTCCATGCCCACAATCAACTATCAACGGTGATGAACGTGGTTAGATAAGTACTGCTTCGGGGGCAAGTTTCGCAGTTAGCAGTTAGCAGTTTCGGACCTAACATGAACAACGTGCCCAAAAGCAGGCCAACAAAGTATTCTAAACAGAGCACTGCTCTTTGTCTCTCTTTCCCTCTCTCTCTCTCTCTCTCTCAGTCGCTCTCGCTGTGCGCAGTGCTCCCCCTACGGTGGTATTACCTTTATGGTTAGATGTAGATTGTGCAGGCCTTTTCTACTTTTTTCTACTTCATTATTTCTATTTATTTATATGTATCTGTATGTGTATGTGTGTGTGTAAAAACGCATTATGCGCCTCTGTATCCGTATCTCTTCATGTGTGTACATCTGAATACTAAAAGCAAACTCGCCTGATATTATCTTATCAAAAATTAATTGGTTGTCATGACAACCACCAAGGCGCAAAAGACACTCTCCCAGCCACTGACCGGCCTACTCAATTCGATCTATACTCTACCCCTATATGGTCCCTGTCTGAGATTATAGAAATCACACAAAAGTAATCCACGAATATTCGCGTTTTAAATTCGTTGCTGGCTGATAATTAATTTGATTTTAGCACTCAATCAATGTCTCGTATCAACCGGAAATTGTCAGTGCACACACATATTATTTGTGTTCACTTTTCAGTTATTTTCAGTCCTTAATCAAAAATATTTTTAGCCAATTTGTAATATCCGCTCCGGATGTTAAAGCCTTAAAACGTCACGTATTAGAAATAATTCGAACGCTTGTAAATCATAAAAAATGTCAAATAATTCGCAAAAATATTGCAAAATGTAGAACATGATATTACTTGATTTTTAATCCACAAATATTCCCTAGATGGTATATATTTAAAAAATACACAGTTATAAAGAATTTCATTACTTGTTTTTTTCCGCATTTTTTTCGCATTTTTTTTCTTTCAAGGTTAACCTTATGCCCCATAAAAATGCTTTACAACATTTTCAGTTTACAAGTTACAAAGTTCAATCAAATTGAAACTCGGCAAGGCTATTGAATTTCTTGGGAAAACGCTGCGGGTCAGCACTCAGAATTCAGTGAAAATCATTTTACAATACCTTCATAATTGGCTACCTTACAGCCCGTCCAGTTCAGTCCAGTCCAGCCAGAAGTATAAATTAAACAGTTGCCGTCTAGTACTTTGGAAACAATCTTTATTTAATAAGTTTTATGTGCTTCCTTTATGCGCTCAAAGACTCATCAACTGTCCCTACACTGGGCACCGAAAGTATGTTGACCAAAGAAATTGCTATTAAAATTTTTACAACTTATTTATTTGTTTAATGATTGAGAAGTAAAATGCTCGACATTCTGGAGTGTAGCGCATTTTGCGGTCGCTTTTGGATTTAGAATCCGTGCGAGAATTATCATCTGGCAAACAGTTTTTCATAACGGATTTGTGCGGACGTTTCGCCGTGTTCTGGTCTAGTCTGTTCTAGCCAAGTTAAAGATACAGTGCTACACACAGTGCGACTCTCCTAATTTTTTAACTTTAAATACAATTTGAATAAAAATTCAAGTTTTGCTCTCATTTCGTATCGTTTCGTTGTTTGTTTGTGGCCAGCAAACAAGTGTAGTCGTTATTTGGCAGTAACTGTAGCTCTGACGGTGTATACAGCGGTAACTGTAACTGTAAATGTAACTTTAACCATAACCGTGCTCCTGTTTGTCGAGCAGTTAAATTTTAATATTGCCTGCAGTGTTTACATAGAGTCGTCTACGTCTCCGTCTCCATCGCGTCGTCGTCGTTTTGGCCATGTTGCATACTCGTAAATAAGCCAAGTGCTAATC
Source organism: Drosophila acutilabella (assembly GCA_035046005.1). Classification (NCBI taxonomy): domain Eukaryota; kingdom Metazoa; phylum Arthropoda; class Insecta; order Diptera; family Drosophilidae; genus Drosophila; species Drosophila acutilabella. Next base: position 2,384,548 of record JAWNOK010000024.1, on the reverse strand, counting down.
GATCAAAATCAAGCACACCTTCGAATCCAGCTGCCTTTCCCATTTCACCCCGCAATTCACAACTTGTGTACACACTAATGAGCCAATAACTGTGTGTGTGTGCCAGTGTGTATGTGTGGGTGTGTGTATCCGTGTGTAACATGAGCCTTAATGTTAGCAAGTGTTGTAAGTATTTGCAGCCTGGCGCCACTTTAATACGGTTACTTTGCCAAAGTTTACTTCGTTTTAACTTTAAGTTCAAAGTGGTTTCAAGTGAGTCTGTGTGTGTGTGAGTGTGCGTGCCTGTGTGTGTATATTTGTGTATGCTTGAAATAGTTGGAGAAGCAACTGAAAATTAAATAAAGCCTCAAATGCAAAGCCCTGGCTAAAAGCAAAGCCAACAACCCAAAACCAACCAAACCAAACCCTGTTGCTTGCTTGCTGTCGACGTCAGCGGCTGCTGCTGCTGCGGCTTTTATCTAAACAATTTATCGATTTTCGTTTAGATTACAACGCGTACCGCTAGCCAAGTGAAACTGAGGCGGACGCTAACAACGATAAGATACACACTGGCCCAGCCAGCCAACCAACCAGCTAGCTAGCCAGGCAGCCAGTCAGCCAGTCAGCCTGTATTTTATTTGAATATACGCAAATATTTTCATCATAAAAAATCGCACTCTATATACAACAATATGAGTATGATATGAGTACCAGTACGAGTAGAAGTACCCGCGAGTTCAGTTCCGCATGTTTATGTTTCAGGGCTATTTTCGTTCATAAATACTCATAAGATAGATACGTATAGAATTCATAGATACACGCACACATACATAGTTAGTTATGCATGTGGAGCAGGTTATCATTACGCACTAATTGTCTGAAATCAATGCCAACGCAGATAAACAGACGGGCAACAACAACAGCAACAACAACAATAACATAAATGACAAATTAACATGCTGCCACGAAAATAATCAAAAGCGATAATTATGTTGAATATTTGTAGTTAATTTGCAAAGTCAGCAAAAATATAACCAAAAAAAAAAACCAAAACAAAGTGAAGCAACAAAAAAAGACAAGCATCGACTAATTCTACTACTACAACTACTTAAATTAAGTAGACGTACAATGATTATATCAAGTCAGCCAGCAAATTTGTCTGGGACATCGTCATCGGCCCACATGAGTGAGGAAAGCGTCGAAAGTGATTGCAATTGTGTGGGCGCAGGGACGGCAACAGGAGCGGGAGTGGGAACGGGAACGGGTGCGACAAGTCTAATAATGGGCAGAGCGACCAGACAAATGCAAACGCCAGCCCTGGAGGCAGAATCAACAACAGCAACAACAACAACAACGGGAACAACAACTATAACAAGCAGAGCTTCATTAACGCGTCCGGCCTCCGAGTCCGAGCTGCTTGTGGGTAAGCCGATTGTCTGCTTGAAGATGTGCGTGGGCGCAGTAGAGCATAAAGGGGCGAATGGGGTCTCTGATAGGGGGAGAAAGGGGACATAGGGGGTCTAAACGTGCGTGTGCCTGTTATAAAGTGTTTTTGAAATGCCAACGTTTATAATTAAATAAAACGTGCGACTAACGAAATGAATGGTTGGCTCGTGTCAGTGCCTGTGTGGCTTAGTGTGTGTGCGTGCTACCCAAAAGTATGCAACACATTTCAAGCAGCACACACAAAAACGTAGCATACTCTTCAGCGCAACAATTTGCTGCACAACTTTATCACTTACTCTCTCTCTCTCTCTCTCTAACTGTCTGTCTCTTTCTTGCTGCAGGCACTGGCACTTCAGGCACCAGCTCATCTGGTGGCGGTCGTCCTGGTCACCGCAAATCCTCGCTGGCTCTGGCACTCACACCCGAGGATGAATCAATGGATGTCTATACGGTAAGTGCTCGAAGACATTTTTGTTCTATTTTGTGTTACGTTTTTTGGCCAAATCGAATTTGCTACTCTGATGCTGATGATGTACTTTTTGGGCGTCATTAGTTTTTGTTGGTAGCTGGCCCTGGGCCATGGCTTATGGTTTGTTTTTTTTTTGGGGTGGGCACTTAGTTGACAACGCACATGTGTGTTACGTATTTGATAAGATATCTTATCGCTTATCAGAGAGCCAACTGCTCGTTATATGATGGCAGAACTCTCGCAGAACTACAAAATTTTCTTCTTTTTCCTTTTGTTTTTTTTTTTTCCTAGTTGCGCTTCTTTAAATAGTGTAATGATGTGTGTTACTTGCTCTCTCTTCCCCTGTTTGTGTGTGTGAGCACAACATTCAAGTGTCTGAATGTGTGTGTATACTTTTTTATTTGCCATTGAGCTTGTACATAAACAATGCGACGCCAGAGAAATCAAATCAATTAACATTGAAGGTGGGAAATCAAAAAGTAAAGAAATAGATTAACTCGTAGCTGTCGTCGAGCCAATTGACTTGGTCCGATCCGGTCCGTCAGTCGCGTATCGACCGCAAAACCTGTGAAATACTATTTTATACGTCTTCGATTTGTTACAACTTGATTTGATTTGATTTCTAGATATAACAATAACTCACTAATCGATCGTACGTCTGAACGACCCAAATAATCCGTCTAAATACTCGCCCAACTGGATCTACGAATTCATTGTGAAAATTCATCGAAATCTTTGTTGATTTTTTTAAAATGTGTCGCATTTTGGATTACGCAAACGATATCAGTTTTTTGTTTTTGTTGCTGCCATTGCTGCTGCTGGATTAGAAGGACATTTTGATTATAGATTGTGGTTTTTGTATCAGTTGCAGGTCAAGTGTATTGTTATTATTTGTATTGCATAGAGTGAAGTCAAGTAGTCGCTTGAGTGAGTCAAACTGAGTGTTATTGTATAATTAGCAGAATGCGCAATTGTTTGCCAAAAATTGCGAGTGTTTTTCGCACTAAATCTTCGTCGTCGTCGTCGGCGGTTGTTCATTCAAATGAGTCGGACGCGGATTCAGATACGGATCGCTATATCAAATCCAAGGCAAAACCAGCAACAACAGCAACAGCAAAGGCAAAGGCAACAAAAGAAATTGATCAATTGCTTGATAATGCCAACAAAAAGCCACAGCAGCAGCGACAAGCAGCCACAGCGACGTCAACAACGTCTTGTGCTAATGATGACATCGATAAGAACCGGCTGATAAGAAGAGCTAACCACAAAGCTAATTCAAATGGCTTAGATACGGAGCAGAGTCAGCTTCAGAGTGAAAGCAACGTCGGTCGTGGTGAGAACAGCAGCAGCAGCAGAAATCCAACAGCGACAACGACAAATGGCAGCTTCCGTCAAGAGCTGGACATGAAGTTGGCTGCGGAAATGAAGGTAGCTGTGGCAACACTGCCATTACCCAGTCGACTGAGCAACTCTAGCAAAACACCCGAGCAAATGGAACTAGAGTACGAGGCAAATGTGGCGGCCGAGCGTGGCGATATAATGACACCATTGCCACGTGACCCAAGGCCACAGGGCATGATGACCTTCGGTGGTGTTAGCACTTCTGGTGCTGCTGGTGCTGGAAATAACGGTGTCGGACGCAATATGCAGCCGGAAATAGTCGAGGCCATACGCAATCTGGACACACAGGCATTGCGATTGAACAATCTCACGCTGGAAGACAGATGCAAACTCACGCAACGCCATGAGCAAATACCGGATGAGGACACTGATTACGTGGTACTGCGTCCCAAGGTCTTTCCCTTCGACCGCCAGTGTCACAGCCTCTACGAGCGACGTTTGCACAAGGGCCCAAAGCTCCATCTATGGGTGGGCAGCGGCAAAAAGCCATCAACTAACCAACTGAGTGACGACGATGAGCTTAAAACATTTCAGGTATTATTGACAAGTATTCCGGTAATTAGGACAACTTGGACAGGGTCCATAAACAACAGACCCAGTGACAAATTCAATATTATATAGAAAAAAACTGATAACTCAGCAGTGACAACAATGAAAACATCAAGTTTAACTAGCAAATTATTATCAAAGTCATTTCGTTTACTTTGCAATTGTTAGCAGAACTTAAACTGAAATTGATTGATTTTCTGTCAAGAGTTTTTGATAATTGTCATTACAAGTAATTTCTTGTATTCCAACGGAAAATCAGTGGCATATAAAGTGGGCAAAAGTATCTTCTAGAAGCGCGTGTACTTTAAACCGCTTCTGCTGCGCAGATAAGCAAAAATTTAAGACATTAATAAATAATTTGAATCTTCAGACTTTTGGCCAAAAAAGCACTCACTTTCAGCCACTTTGAGCCACAAATACTCAAGACTTAAGTCAGTATATATACTAAGTGTTACCCTGCTCCCATCGATTTTAGAATCAGCGATTATCATTTGTAATTGGAAAAGACGGTTATAAATAGTTTTTTGATTTTGGTTTTGGGCTCCTTTTGATGTCAGCTTGTTTTTCCATTACCGAATTGACGTGTATTATCCAGTAAGCAGTCTCTGTATCTCTGTGTGTGTTTCTGTGTGCTTGTGAGGTGTGCGTGAGTGTGCATAAAATCCCCGATTTTCACATATCGCATTTATTCATACGAGCATAATAAATCTGTAGGCCAAGTCACCAATATGGCAAATGGCACCCCAGCAATTTTCGTCGAGGCGCAAGCAATTTTATTTTAATTTATCATCATTTGAGCGACACACACACACATATACAGATAAAAAGCATGTACGCACACACTCGTAAACTGACACGACACACACACACAAACATACAGACTTATACACACGTACTGAAGCCGAGTTAAGCCCTCTTATTTTGATGGCAAAGTCAGCGCTGTAGATTTTTATTAAATTTTACACGTTATTTCACCTGCTCACACACACACACACATGTCCATGCTCTTGTTTACCTGTTCAGCTGCTTACCTGTTCTCCTGTTTTTCACTTGTATTGCAGCGAAATCTCATGGACTTGAAATATCCAACCGTGCTACCACCGAATCCTCAACTTAAGGTAAGCTGACACGTGCCACCGCCAACAGGCACCGCCACCGCCAACATACACATTTTACACGACAGCTTTTGCTCGACTCCAATTTGACTAATGTCGTGTTTCCAAATGTCAATTCATCCTACAGGCGCTTTTAGTTTTTCACAAATCGGATAGCATCTGCGAAGTGGTCACCTTGGCCTGTCAGCGCCATCAGCTGGACGTAACGCTGGTCAAATCCAAGGAGGAGGCACTGGACACCCTGCAAAAGTCATATGCCACAGGGCTGTGCTACCACCTAATTATAATTGATGCGCGCTCCACAAAAGGTCTCGATGCTGAGCACATTGCAAGGTAAGTTTGAGCTCCAACACGTTGCGTATACGTGATGTGGAGACAATTAAAGCGTTGCCCAGAGATTTGTACAGACTGTTGTGTACCCTGTGGCAGTACTCTTACTGTAATCTTACTTTAGATTAGTTTTGTATACCCTCTGCACTGGGTATAGTCAGTGTAACTTTTTACTTAACTTGTTTCTGTCTTTTCTTCTTCTCCTCCTTCTCTTACATTCGGTCACAGAGCAATACGTCACACACATGGACATCATTTAACGACAATAATTGTGGTCTGCAAAAAGAGGTAAGTTTATTACATTAAACTTGGCCAACAGCGTATTCTCTTAATAACTATATTCCTTGCCTTCACCCTCCGTGGCTCACACGACTCGCACCGTTAGTTTCTTTGAGAAGGACGACGCGCTAATTGCTCTATTGGACGCTGGCGTTAATAGAGTAAGTTTTCACTTTAATTGCCCCACCTTAATCAGCCAACATTGAGACAATTTTCCATTTTCTTCATTTTCTCCCTCTTCTTCTTCGTCTTCTGGCTCTTCTTTTTATTGGCAGTGCATTGCCGAGACAACGAACTTGGCCATGTGCAGCGTGGAACTGAAGCAGATACTGCACTCAATCATAAGACCCCATAATGTCATGTCCACTCAACAGGTAAATGCAAGACCCAATCAAGTTAATGCGATGGTCACCAGTGGTAACCAGTGGAACACTGAACAGTTGACCTGTTGGCCTGGCTTAAACAGCTCCGCGGGGCAGTTGGCCTGCACGCATTAATTCAATTAAAGTGGCGCCAATGTAGCTGCTCTTTTTTTAATCAAATTGCAAATGTAAACCACAAGACTTCTCTCCCTCTCTCTGCAGGCCCTCTACACGGCCCTGCATCGGCTGAAGGAGGTAGTGCTCATCACGGACGACGTGCTGCGCATACAGTACGCGAACCGGGCCACAGAGCGGCTACTCAATATGCGGCTGGTGAGTGGGTGACTTGTCCAAGTTGGGAATGTCCTGGACTGGACCGAGTTGGACTGAACTGCCTTGGGTGCAATTGAAGGCATTAATGAGATTTCCATTTTGCTCTGTCCAACAAACAGGATGAAATAATTAGCAAACCATTAGCCGACATTTTCGTATCGGACCTGTCCACCATCAGTGAGCAGGGCAAGAGCATTCGTGAGTTTGATGGCATACTAACGGTGCGCCGCAAAAATCAGGAGGGCATTCCCATGCACGTACGTGTCGTGCCGGTGGCCTGCATTGGCAGGTAAGTGTGCACCTGTGTGGAACACTGGAAGTCCATCTATTTCACGACCTCTTCCTCCTTTCCCTCTTGGACAGTGCACCAACACATTTGATTTTCAACTTTGATATACCCGGTGGCGGTATGGACTTCATTGCAACGTTGCCGCAGCCAAAGGAGGCACCACGTGGCTCACTGTATTCGGTGCGACGCTGCAGTTTCGATGTCCGTTCGATTGCTTCCGATGGACTGCGACGCACCAGTCTGGCAAAATTGACGTCGCTGCCTCTCGAGGCGCCCATTACCAAAGTATGAATCCTCTGCCCCCTTAGTGTGTGTGTGTACACTGTACGCCCAATTTGGTTTTGACGAAAACTGTTGACAGACATACCATCCATCCATACACGCCTCCCGCCCTTTTCCCCAATCCACGCTCCGTTCCCATCTGACTATTGCTTGTGCTGTTTCCATGCCAATACTAAATTTTCGTCCGTTTCTGTGCTGTGTACGTACGTGCGTGTGTGTGTGTGTTTGTCCTGCATCAGTAGAAATTAGAAAGAAAAAACAACAATGCACCACAATTTCAAAGCACACAAAAAAACACACACACACTCAATAGGAGTGAGCGCGGGAGAGAGATGCACAAGCACAAGCACACGCACACGTACTTGCACTCGCACTCACAAAGGCAACTTAAATTTAAAGTGCACTGGAGTTGAACTGAACTAGTTTAAAAAGCTCGTAGAACGAACTGTCGATCAGTCAATTAAACGATAAGTGAGTTCTATCGAACGACTTGAACAACTCCAGTGGAGTGCAGAGCTGCAATTAATCAATCAATAAATAATTCGTATCTAATGGCACACTTTTGGATAATATTTGCATATTATTTAACGCTTACTAATCCAACTACTCAGTCAACTTAATTGATTAACAGTCCACGACAACAAAAACAAAACCAACAGTAACATTAACAATAACAACAAATACTACAACAGTTCTAAATTGCACAACTAAAACTATTGTTTTGACATTTATTCTCTTTTTTATCTCTTATTTGTTATGTTCTCTTTTTTACTTTTATGTTTTGTGTGTACGTGAACAATGAACCAACTCATGCTAAACACAATAATAATGATTATGGTTTTATGATAATAATGATGATAATAATAATTGTACATATGAACTGGTTCCCTTCGTTCGCACGTTTGCTCGCTCGTTCCTTCGTTTTGCTCGCTGCGCGTCGCTTGTAACAAAAACAAAAAAAAAAAAACCAAAAAAATATCAAAACAAATCAAATCCAAAAAAAAACATAAAATGAATAAACAAACAATCAACAAAACTCTGCTCAAAACCAACACACAAAATGCGCACTCGCACAATAGATAATCAATTTACTATCACAAGTACAGGAGAATTGTTCAGCCGACGAGGCACGCCTCATCGACAAGGTCTTGGAGTTCCTCAAACGCGAGGGGCTCTACAGTCCCCAAATGAAGGAAATTCGCACCGATGATCCCATTGCAACCGATCTAATTGGCGCCCTATTAACGGTAAGTGTTTACTGTATACACACAATTAGAATACCCTTTCTTAACACATTATTTTACAGGGTCCCAGTGTGTACTCGTCGCGTCGCAGCTCGAATGACTCCATCATCCGCACGGGCAACTCCACGCGCACAGCTATTGTGCCCGCAAAGATGAAGGTAGATTCCCTCGCATTCAATTCAATCGAATTTTTTTAAATATTTAAAATTTTACCAGGCGAATCCCATTATCATGGAACTGCTTGAAGAATCTCTGAGTTGGGACTTTGATATTTTCAAATTGGAAGAGATCACCGATTACCATCCACTGCTATACTTGGGCATGGAAATGTTCCGACGCTTCGATGTCTTTGCCACACTGAATATCGATGAGAACGTATGCAAGGCCTGGCTGGCCGTTATCGAGGCACATTATCATAAGAGCAACACATATCACAACAGCACACACGCCGCAGATGTCATGCAGGTGCGTAGTGACATTCCACATGCCATATGTTTATCTCTTCCTGTGTGACAAAAACATTTCATTCATTTACAGGCCACGGGTGCTTTCATCACACAGTTGGCCAACAGGGACATGATTATGGATCGAATGGACGAGGCGACGGCTTTGATTGCAGCAGCGGCTCATGATGTCGATCATCCTGGTCGCTCGTCCGCCTTTCTGTCCAACTCGAACAATCCGCTGGCCATATTATATAACGATCTAACGGTGCTGGAATCCCACCACGCTGCCATCACTTTCAAGCTTACGCTGGGTAAGTGCTGACTAACCCATGCCCCTGCCTAGTATCCCTAGCCTAACTTACACTTTGCGCTTCCACAGGTGATGACAAGATCAACATATTCAAGAACCTCGATAAGGAGACGTACAAGTCGGCACGCAGCACTATAATCGACATGATATTGGCCACTGAGATGACACGTCACTTCGAGCATTTGGCCAAATTCGTTAGTGTCTTTGGCAGCGAGGTGGAGCCGCGAGAGGTGAGTTAATAGAAACTTTTAGTACGCTAAAATGTTAATCGCTTTCCTGTTTACAGCTGGTGCAGTCGGAGGAGGAGACCTCGATACTCATGCGTCGCATGCTGATCAAGGTGGCCGATGTAAGTAATCCCGCCAGACCAATGCAGTACTGCATTGAATGGGCACGTCGCATTGCCGAAGAGTACTTTATGCAGACGGATGAGGAGAAGCAACGGCATTTGCCGATTGTGATGCCCATGTTCGATCGTGCCACCTGCAGCATACCAAAGAGCCAGATTGGTTTCATCGAATTCATCATACAGGACATGATGCATGCCTGGGACAGTAAGTCAAACCGAAAGATACCTTGTTGTCCATACATTAATTACTTCCTTTTCAGGTTTCATTGACATGCCACAGCTGATCACCTGCATGCAGATCAACTACTCACAGTGGAAGAAATACGATGAACAGGGCGTAAATACTTTGGCCGATATCATGGCCAAGCAGCCTCCTGTTGGCAATAAGCCGTCCAATTCCAAATAGCATACGGCTTTCCGGAGAATATTCTCGGGTTTTCTGAAGCCGCTGCCGGCCCAGGCGCCTGCCACATCCACAATTGGCGAGAACGAAATGGAGGACGTGCTCTAGTACTGGCACAGACGGCCTAGAAGCTGCCACTTGCGTCGCACTCTCTCGGCATAGATCATGTTTCTTGTCCTTAATGTCGTTTGTTGCATACATATCTCGACTAAATAACGCTTCCACAACAGCCCCGAGTGTGGGTGTGCAAGTGTGGAAAGCTCTGCACACACACACTGGGGCAAATAGAAAACTGTCGCAAATGTTTGAAGAGCAAAAAACAAAACTAAAAAAAAAACAAAAACAAAAAAAATTGTTGGGCTGGACTCAAAATTTAGTATTTAAGTAACATCACAAAAATTTGTATGTATATGTTAATGAGTGTGTACGAGAGTGACTGAGTGTGCATGTGGGTGAATGTGTGTATGTTATTTGATAAATAAATACAAATAGAAATACAAGAACTAGCAAACATAGTCGACTATTGCCCCAAGGGGCGTAGAGGCGCGCGCTCATGAGTACCTAAAATGGTATGAAAGCATAATCAAGCCACACACACACCTCTGAGCGTGTGTGTGTGTGTGTATATGTGTGTCTAAACCCCAATTCCCACCCAACCATAACTATCACACACGAAGACAATCTCTGTAGAATGGCAAGCAAATAACTTCACATCATCTAAATGTCCAAATAATTTAAATTAAGACAAATATCAAAGCCATAACTTGAAGGCTGCATGTGTGTGTGTTAGCGAGTGTATGCGTGTGTATCTGTGTTATTGCATGATTCACCAAGGGATTAGATAAATGTGCAGAGTGCAAAACGAACTATTGCTAGACTTAGACAACTATATATACATACACATATGTTTATATATAGATGTGTATCTATCTATCAATCTGATTAGCAAAAAAGCAACAACAATTCGAATCCACAAACGTAACGTGTGAAATTCTATGGGGCCCGTTACTATTACCTTCTATCTATATAATAAATACTATCTAACTAATATACCTAACTACTATAATTAATGTTGATGTTGATGTTGATGTTGATGAATCAATGCTAAAATGCACAACATTTTACAGTTAAGTGAATCCTTTTTGAAATCTTTTTTATCTAATTGACTGAACAAATTACATATTATATATAAAACAAGAAAATTAATACGAATCGATAATACGTTCTTGTTAAAACAAAGAAAATGATAAGAAATGAAATATTATAAATAAAATGAAAATGGCAAAATAATAATTATAGTAAAGAAACTATATACAATTTATATACAACTTTTACGAAGCATAAGCATATTCAAAGAATATATTTATATATTATTATTATTATATATGTGTGTATGTATATGTGCATGCGTATGTGTGTGTGTCTGTGTGTGTGTGTGAGGGCAATACACAATACGAAAAAACATTCACACTGTTATTTGTATCTGTTATGAACATTTTTGATACAGTTTATAGACACGAACCAAAAATTTGAAATTATCGGAAGTTACTACAAAGTTTTCTAGACCCAAATTGTAGGCCAAACTACACACAGATATACCAAGTGCATATATGCATACATTAATTGTTGTTAATATATGTGTGTGTGTTAAATAAGTATTTACAAACAAAAAAAAAGAAATGAAAATGATAAAGAAAAACTAAAACAAATTCAAAGCGAAAAAGAAACAATTATTTTTAAATACGAGCTCTTTAAACAAATGCATCTAAATTTCTATTACTAAATACATACTTACATACTACAAGTAGATCGATCCAGTTTGTTCCACAACAAAATTGGAATCTTTATACTAAACTACATACATACTTATACTTACGTATATTTGTTACTACATCTGTTTGCTCCTTGCAGGTTAAGGATTATAAATGTTAAGATTTAGTCAAATTTATTGTAAAAACAAAACTAAAAAACCGCGAATAAAACTGCGCAAATACATAATACAAAAAAAAACAAATGTTTATATATTAATTGGCTGAGATAGAGAATTAGTTTAATGCATTACAAGGAAAACACAAGCAAAACAGAGGCAATAAAACGGTTAATGCACTTCAACAAAAAGCAAATCTACGTAACATTTCAAATTGCTGAACATTTCGCTGTAATCTTAAATTTCAAAGAGAATTTTACAAGTGTATGTGCGTGGGGAAAGCAACGACATGTTTACATTGGGATTAGCCTCACCACTACAACAACATTAACAAAAGAGCATGAGCTTCGACAAAGAATGAAGATAAGAAGGGAAGTGTGAAAAATTGTTTGTGTAATTTGCATTGCCCACTCTCTCGGATCCGAGCGATGCACATAGTCAACGACTGCTCTTCCTACAAAGAGAAAGAGCGTAATTGCTACATAGAAAAAAAGTAAACACAAAATGAAATGATACCAAAGAGCATTGGGCAACTTTAGTCTATGATTTTCAACGAAAATGAAATTTACATATCGGGCATTCGGTCAAGGTTGATAAAAAACCGTATAGTGTGTGCAAAACTTTAAATACTCTTGTATAGTGGGGAAATATACTAACATTTTTAATAAGAAACTACTTCCTTTATGGGTAAACTGCCCATACATTGAGTAATTGTTATTTTTGTTTTCGTTTGGCATTCAAATAACCTGTTTAACTCTTTCCCTCGCCTGGCTGTGATTCTTTTGGGCCAAATTGCTGCCCAAAAACGTACGCATAATTTCACCTTCGATCACAAAAGAAAACAAAATCCAAGGTAAACAAACAAACCAACTGTTGACAACGTGCTGAGAAAAACTTTCTTTTGGCCCAAAGAGAGCACACACACGCATACACCCAGTGACAAAGGCACAACATTAAAGAAAGTCTTACCTCACAGTCCAATCGTTTATTACATTTTGAATACACAAATCGAAGACGATAAAAAACTAGTCTATTCAAGTTTTTTATTAGGGCTCATTATATAATTCATACTCGGGAGAGGAACTAACATAAAGGCATTAACATAATACGATGAGCGATCAATCTTTATCAGTTCTGTTTGAAAGGTTTTAATTACAAATATTCAATAATTTTTTTAGACTTTGCTTTCTTCCAAATATCTCAATTTACAAGTCAAGTCGCAGTCACGATCACAGTCCCTGTCACTTGCGCATCACTGACTGCGCACGCAGCGTGTGAAATTCTGCCTTTGACGTCTCGCGTTGCGCGCAGCTGCGCTCATTGAGCTTTTGGCCGCGTAGTCGATCGGTTGAGCTCAGCGAGTGCTTTGTGTGTGTAGCTTGAGACTTCGTAAGAATAGACGAAAGACGTAACAATGCCAGAGTCAAGTTTCTATGCACGGAGCGTGCCTTTCGAGCAGATTGATAAGCTTGCCATCAGCGGTGGTTACTCCTCGATCTATGCCAGCCGTAAGCCTGGCGTGCCTGTGGTGGGTCAATGGGATAGCCGGTTTTGTCGCCTGGCTGACACCTTTCAGCCTGTGCTGGATCGTGTATACGAGTTTGAGGTGCGCGAAGACGATGTGTGGATTGTAACGTTGCCCAAATGTGGCACCACCTGGATGCAAGAGTTGACCTGGCTGGTACTGAATCAGTGCGACTTTGAAACCGCCAAAGCGGTGGATTTGACGATACGTTCGCCTTTTTTGGAGTAGGTTTAGAGCAGCTTTCCTTTTTTTTTTTTAAAGTGATACGACTTCATCCATTCAATACCTTTTTTAGATTCAATGGAGTTGTACCAAATGTGCCCCATGACACCATTGAGGCAGCTAATGCTCTGAGCTCACCGCGGCTGATCAAATCACATCTGCCCGCCTGGTTGCTGCCCCGCCAGTTGTGGACCAAAAAACCGAAAATTATCTATGTGTATCGCAATCCCAAGGACGCAGCCGTCTCCTACTTTCATCACTGGCGTGGCATGGTTGGTTATCAGGGCACAAAGACTGACTTTATGCACTCCTTCATCGATGGCTATGTCAACTTTACACCTTGCTGGCCCCACGTCCTCGACTTTTGGCAGCTGCGCCACGAGGATCACATCTACTTCACCAGCTATGAGCGCATGAAAAACGAGCTGGATGACGTTATCAGGGATGTGGCACACTTCCTGCAATGTCCCGTCAGTGTGCAGCAGGTGGAACAAATGAAGAAACATCTGTCCTTTGAGAGCATGCGGGACAATCCGGCCTGTAATCATGCCAAGGAATTCGAGAGCATGAAAGCTGCTGCGGGCCGAGAAGTGGAGGAATTCAGGTGAGCACTTAAATCTTTTGGAGCACTTTGAATGAAATTGTTAGCGTTAAAAAGTGATGCCTCTCATAGGTTTGTGCGTCGCGGTGTTGTGGGCAGCCACAAAGATGAGATGACTGCTGATGTGATACGGGAGTTCGATCTTTGGTCCGACACTAATCTGAGGGAGTACAAATTGCACATGGATGACTTTGCAGCTTACAGTAAATTTTCCTACAACGAGCAAGTGAGCAAATCGTCAAGAAATTGCTGTAAGAATGTTGATTAATCATTTTAATAGATTGTAAGTTCAGTGATATTCACATATATACACATTAATTATATAAATATATAGTACGCAATAGATAAGTGAGTTTTTTTTACAATGGTTGTATTTTACATAAAATAACTGCATAAATAAATTACAAAACATGATTTAAAATCATTTAATCAATTAATTTTACTGAACTAACTTTTTTGTTCATGACCAGAAATATTACGTAGTTTTTAATCAAGTTTGAAATAAAGACAACTAAATCCTATTGAAGCCATAGGACCAATCGGTCAAAACTTACTTCTTTATAGGGAATAAGTAAGAAAGTAAGAAAGTCGGACGAGCCGACTGTAAAAGACCCCGTACTCCTTCGAGTGCGAATTTTTCCATAACGAATTGTCATATTTTTTTAATGATTTGTCCTATTGGAGCTAAAGGCTATAGTCGTCTGATCCGGATCAAACTTGGTGAGAATAGTAACAATGGTACAACTCACATAATACTTATGATTGCGGGTGAAATCGGGCTACTAATTGTATGTCTTCATACAAATGTAATATTTTCGACCGACAGCGACATAACACAAAGACACTAAAAATATAGAAATTTAGGTAATTTTCCAACGTAATCGACCTAATTAGACCCCGTACTCTACAAAAGAGAAGAGGGATCCGTTAAGTTTGTCGGAAGCGAAATGTGAAACAGGCAGAAGGAGGCGTGGTCGACCCCGTAAAGTATATGTATTCTTGATCAGCACCAACAGTCAAGTCGATATAGCTATGTCCGTCTGTCTGTCTGTCTGTCAGTCAGTCCGTCCGTGTGAACACCGCGATCTTTTAAACTGAAAGTCCGTTATATGTCAGGCAGGTTGCTACAAAATAATTCACAAGTTATTAACTACCTTAAGCAGGCTCCAACACTCTACGCTAATTGCACTCAGAGCGCACGATCGGTTTGTGTGTTTGTTTGCTGTCATCTGTGGCGCTAACAAGGAGCACTCTCTTTTTATTGTTTGCGAATGTTCCCGCACTCTACTCTCTGTAATTGTATTTAAATTACAGTCTGTCGCTTGCTGCTGATTCTGATCGCCTTGTGTTTCACACAAAGAAATCTTCGATTTTGACCATTCGCGTATTTTTTTTTTCTTGACCGCTGCGATCTGCAGTGCCTAAAATCGTTAAAAATTCTGGCTGAAATACCAGGCAAACAGAAAGATCAGCAGGTCGAAATGCAAAAATTATTTAACATTAACATTGAATTAACATTAACATTAAACTATATTAACATTGATTTAACATTAACATTGAATACACATTAACATTGAACTATGTTAACATTGATTTAATATTAACATTTATTTAACATTAACATTAAATTTACATTAACATTGAAATAACATTAACATTGAACTATCATTAACAGTGAATTAACATTAACATTGAATCAATATTAACATTGAATTAATTTTAACATTAAATTACCATTAACATTGAACTATGTTAACATTGATTAAACATTTAACATTAACTTTTATTTAACATAAACATTGAATTTACATTAACATTGAATTTACATTAACATTGAATAAACATTAACATTGAACTATCATTAACAGTGAATTAACATTAACATTGAATTAACATTAACATTGAATTAACATCAACATTGCATTAACATTAACATTGAATTAGCATTAACAGTGAATTAACATTAACATTGAATGAACATACACATTAAATTAACATTAAAATTAACATTGAATTAACATTAACATTAAATTAACATTAGCATTGAATTAACATAACCATTGAATAGCATTAACATTATCATTAATGTCGCTTTCTGCTGATTCTGTTCTGCCTGAGGAATCAGCTAAAAAATCTTCACTTTTAGCTGATCGCTGATGTTTTTCGATAATCTAGGGAGCTCACGAGCTGTACACATTTTAACAGAAATACCAGGAAAACAGAATTAACAGCTGCTCGCTATGTAATATCTTACTGTGAATTTCTTTTCGCTTAAAAATTCAACTGGGAATTTGCATAATCCAGCTGTAATACCAAGCGAACAGAACTTTAAGTAGATCTCAAATGCAAAATTTAAACTAAACCAACTGATATCACAGAAAAAGCTATGGCTTAGAATAGCCAACACATAATGATTTCACACTAAAAAGAGTACGGGGTCTTTGACAGTCGACTCGCTTGACTGTAGCCTTTCTTACTTGTTTAGCTTGTTTTGCTGACTTAACTGTTTGTTATCAACATAAAAATCATGAGAAAAAGGCGGTCAAAATCGTATAAAAAAGGTTTAACTTAAGATCTTTTGCTATCTTTGTGATTAGCCATTGTCGTGCTACGTTTTATATGAGTAAATAGGTTTATTATTAGTTTATCATTATGTTGAGAACACGCTTTTGACACTAGTTAATACCTCGTTAAGTGGTTTTTCTATTTACATACTATTGCACCCAATTTAGTTTAGGAAAAAGAAGAATGCTACTTTCCTAAATAATGCCCAAAAATAGGTTTGATTAATGTTCGGTTAACAAATTACCTTTGCTTCATACTCAAACTTGTTGCACTCAAGCTCACACACGTTCGAATACAATGAGTTTTATGATGTCTTGACTGGTTATCAGGTCGTTGGCTTCGAAATTTCGGCTAATCTTTTACGATTCTTTGTGAATATTTTGCCTGTTGGTTAGTTGTCTGTAGAAATGGAATTCGAAAAGATCACACCGAAAAGCTATCCGGTAAATCTAATTAAGAAAGACTGGACCAAACGGAAATTATATGAATTAAAATCGGCCAAATTAATTCAAAATAAAATACACGATTTGAATGTGCTGGAAGACGATGTTTGGATTGTGACCAATCCCAAAAGTGGAACCACTTGGATGCAGGAACTTGTTTGGCTGCTGGTCAACAATTGCGATTTTGAGGGAGCGCTAGCCAAAGATTTGGAACTCCGCTCACCCTTTCTGGAGTAGGCTAATCACAGTATTGTACTTTTTAGATATCTTAATAACTCTTCTATTTAGATATAATTCCAAGGAAAACCTGGATGAGAAAACTGCCTTAAACCATGTGCTGGAACTGCCATCTTCATGTGTGATCAAGTCTCACCTTCCGTTGCCTTTGCTACCAGTTCAATTGTGGCAGAAGAAGGCCAAGGTGGTTTATGTCTTTCGGAATCCCAAAGATGCTTGGGTTTCGGCCTATTATCATTTAGTAAGCGTTGGGGTTTTCTATGGCAAGACTATGGAGCAGTTTATTGACAGTATGTTGGAAAATGATTTTGCCAATAGGGATGTTACCCATGCGAGTGAGTTTTATCAATTACGAAATGAACCCTGGGTATTCTACACAAGCTACGAGCAAATGAAGAGCAATCTACGTGGAGTTATTGAAGATCTGTGCAGGTTTCTAAACAAATCAGTTACGGAGCAACAAATGGAACAACTTCTCAAACATTTGTCTTTTGAGGAAATGAAGAGTAAATGAGAAAGTTCAAGATAATTTAGGTTTTTTTAAATAATTCTACTTTCTCTCCTCTTAGAAAATCCGACAACGAATCATGCTTGGGAATTTGCGCGCTCCGAAAACCCAAATAAAGGCAAAGAAGTCTACAAGTAAGTTATTTTTTAGACTCAGAAATCGTGGTCCCTTACAGTCCCTTGCCCGACTTTAACTTATCTTATAAGTTTACTTATGATTTTGATTTAATGTTGTACTTATTGAATGAATTTAATTTTTAGTTTTCTGCGCAAGGGACAAGTTAATGGATATAAGGCAGAACTTACCGCCGAGCAGATCAAGAAAATCGATCTCCTGATATCGCAAAGTGTGCAGGAAAATCAGGTGACACTGGATGAGCTCTTGCTCCTGGATAAACCATAGTCAGTCTTTCTTGTGGCTCATTTCAATTCAGTTTGTAAATTGTTTATTCCAAAAAGAGGATTTTGATTAAGTATTAAAGGGTTTGAGCTACTAACTAATTCTGATATAAGTATAAAAAATTTGGTTTCTTAAACTGTTTTGGGGTAAAAGGCGATTTAAGCCGTTGTGGTTTCCACCTTCTTGGCATTGTCCTCCTTGGAGGAGGGACCAGTCTGTGTGATTTGCACCAGACGCTCGGTTTGGGGCGGAGGCAGTTTCTTCATGGGTGCGGTGATGGTCAACAGACCATCTGAAGACAGAGATGAGGTAACGGAATCTGGGTTGACGTCACCTGAGAACGAGTTACAGATTTATAAGCAAAAAGCGTGGAATGGATTGGATAAAGTGACTCCTACTTGGCAGCTGGTAACGTCTAGAGAACTGGCGGGAGACGAAGCCGTGCTCATCCTGTTTCTCCTCGTGCTTGCCCTCGACAATGACAAATCTGTCGGCAACTTTGACCGTGATCTCATTGGGCGAGAACTGCTGGACATCCAGAATAACCTCGAACTTCTCGCTGTCAATATTCAATGTGGAGCCGGATTCCTGCTTCTGCAGACTGTTGGCCGATCGCTGCCATGGACGGAGGTAGCCAGATCGCAGAACTGTGGGGCGGGAGTTCCACACGGAGGACATGAGATCGTCCCGCTTCAGGCCTTGGCCAAAGTGTTGGTCCAAGAGGCGCGAGGTGCGCATTGGAAAATCAAGCTCATCCCACCAGTCACGGAACATTAGGGGCACTACAGACATCTGCCAAGAAACGAAACTAATGGCAATTAATGCACATCACATCAGTTAATTAATTTATTTATTTCACTTGATCATAATTTTCACTCTGATCCATTTCGAATCACTTGAGGCCTCGTACCTTTTAAGCTGTTTATTCACCACACACAATTGTAATCCTTAAGAGCTCACGTCTTTCTCGATTCGCGTCGGAAGCGTTTTTGTGCAGCATTCTGAAAATTTGGCCAATTTTATACCGAAAATCTCAGTGTTTACATCTTCTATGAGCTAAAAATATGAAATTGTATTTACCAGCTATTTTTAGGCTAGCGTCATCCATTTGTGTTGGATCCCACAAACATTTAGATATAATTTTATAGACACTGAGGTATTTGGACACACACCCTGTAATTTGAAAATATTTTTGAATAATAATAAAAGACAGGTATTTAAAAACAGAAGCATCTTTAAAATTTTGTACTAAGCAACTTACATGTATTAACATTTTATATAGAGGGTATGAACGAATCGAATAATTAATTGTTTTAGTGAAATTTGGGAAGACTCCGACGCTCACAATGACGCCGATGCATGGAAATTTCTATAAATTCTAAATGATCTACAGACCATTTAGAACATGGTGTACATTTAATGTATTTTCTCTGCTCTTTTTAACATGCAAATTAAAACTAAAATATCCATAAACATACTTTGCTTGCTATAATGCGCTTTAAAATTCGCAAATCTAAATGTGCCAAATTTATTTGATTTTCTTTAGACCAGATACATTTTCAATTTCCAAAAATGTTTGCAGTTATTTTGCTCCGATTTATTATGGCAAGAAAGTTGCTATTTTTTGGAAAATGCCAGAACAGTATACATTGTTTTCATATTTGTTTTTTGTTTTTCTTTTTCTTTTTGGTACAAACACCTTTGGTTTATATTTATGTGTGGCCTTATATTCGTTTTCAACCTGTTGAAATTCTTGATGCCACTTATTAAAATACTTTGCCAACTAAATGAGTTTCCAAACTATTTTTGGCATCCGCCTGCTGAGTCACGTCACGCCCCTTTGGCTCAGACAATCTCCGTGACGTACAGAAGTATGCGACAGATGTGGTTTTTAATAAAAACAAACATCAAAAACGCATAAACAAAAATTTAGGTATAAAAGTAATTTAATTTTGAAATATATAAATTATTTTATGCGAAAGACTTAAATTATTCAGAAATTCTCGATAGTTCCCATGCTAACAACATTTTTAAAAAAAAGAGTATAGTTAATAACTGTAACAATAAACTATTTACTGTTTATTTTACAGTAATTTTAATTTATTTAAATTTACTGTAAGCTAACACATTAAAATTTGCCCAATATATTTTTATGTACGCACAGTCTCTTGTTTTAAATGCAATCTGTTATCTTTAGTATAAAAGACTTACAACTCTGCCTATAAATAGAGCACCCTGTTTATGCGTATTACTATTGCACTCCCAAAACGAAAACACACATTCACACAACCATACAAATGACGCCAAAGGGATACTGTATATGTATGTGGAAGTGTGTTTGTGCTTGTGTCGGCAGCCGACGCCCAACAGTAGGCCAAAGCCAAAAACGAGCAACTCGATGCCGCAGGAATTGCAGTCGTGTCGACTTCGTTACTGCGCGTCTTTGACCCTCTCTTCGTCTATCTCTCTCTTTGCTTCCTTTTCAATTTCAGTGTGTGTGTGTGTCGTAGTGCGTATGCGTGTTCGGCAGAACGTCATGTGATATGCGAAAAGGCAGCGAAATCATAACAAAAACAGCAATTACGAAACGCAACGCAATGCAAAAGGTGCCGAAAATGAAAAGTTTATTTTTTTGTGTATTTATATTTGTTGGTGCACGCTTTTAGGCGCTGCCCGTGACGTTTTACCTCCTTGGCTCTGGAACTGGCACTGGCACTGGAGTTGGAGTCGGCGTCAGAGTCAGAGATGGAGTTGGATGGTGGCTGCTTGTGTTTATCTTAATCCTGGCGCTGATAACGCCGCCGACACACGCCAATGTCGAGGGACATCTGACCAAACGGTATTCGGACCAGAGTGTTCACGGTTACATGACCGAGGTAAGCTGACACTGGACGACACTGTGTGAATGAATTTTAAATCTTGGACACATCTTTCAGCGCACCTGCTGGTGGAATGAGGTCTGCAAGGAGGAATTCCAGAATCTGTTCCGTTGCAAGTGTCCACAGTTCTCCTACTGCCGGTAAGTAAGATGTCCTTCCTCATCAATTTAAATCATTTGATCAATTGCTGTGCTTAAAGCTCGCCAGGACGATATTATAACGCCTACTGTTCCATGACGGACACCGGATATATTTGGACCCAACTGGCGCTGGGCACCGTCGAGCGCTAAGCTCGTGACGTCAAACATATCGCATTAACAACAAAAACAACAACACCAACAGCATTAGGGAGCAGCGACATTAACACTGACTGCTGATAGTACACTACCATTACCCACAGTGGCCTCCCATCAAAAATTCTATGCTACCCAAATGCTGATTGGCTCTAATCACAATTGAAACAGTTAACCGAGACTTCTCCATGGGGACTACAAATTTTATATCTTGAATATATATTTTTGTAGTCTCGATGGAGAAGTCTCTTCTAAACGTAGTTAATAACTTATACATAAATACATAGATATTTCTTGGATTCTTTGTTAGTCGATTTGCATGCTCAATAAAAATCGAACACTATAAGCAAACATTTGGCACTCAGTGTAGGGAAATGGAAAATCGATAAACAGCTTTTCAATCTGCAGACTTATCACAGTGTCGCAGAGCATAAATCATTCTCGCCGACATGTTAATCGCAGCTGTTTTGGGTGACTTTGTCCCACTGTGCGGAAAAAGGCGCATGCGTTCGCAGTGAAAGCGAAAACCGAAAAGCGTAGGTGCTGTGCGTGTGTTGGCCCAGAGCCATTTCAGTTATTGCCAGCTCAACATATAGACAACTCCAACAGATGTTAAGTCTGCCACCACAGCGAATCCGTTAAGAAAAACAGTCAAAATAAAGTAAAACAAAGCCGAGAAAATCATAATCGAACATCTTTTAAACTTGGCCAAAAGCATGCGAATGGTTTCATTTGTGGCGCTACTTGCGCTGGGTATAGTCTGCACACTGTCCACCACTGTGGCCACCAACCACCTGCCAGATGCAGCCCTAAACATCAACGAGCGTTTCTTTGACGAGGTCAGGGAGCTCATCAAGCGACGCATTGAGGTAAGTCCTAAGACAAATAGTGTCTTTCCTAGCAACCAACTTCACTCCCTTTGCAGGCCAAACAGTTGCCGTTGGCGGGCGACGAAGTTGCTCTACAGAATCAACGTAGCTATGATAATGTGCCCATTCCGGCGGCTAGTGTGCCTGTACCAGTACTGGTCGAGAATTGGCCAACGGATCAGCATAGTTTTGGCCAAGTGACAGCCGTTTCTGTGGATCCCGAGGGGAATCCAGTTATTTTCCATCGTGCCGACCGCTACTGGGATGTTAAGTAGGTCAACAGCTGTCCAGCTGTGCAGTAACAAGTGTTTGTTGTTCAACACACTCCTAACACTTGTCACTTGTCCGCTTCTCTCTTGCAGCACCTTCAATGAGAGCAACATTTATTATCTCATCGAGTATGGCCCTATCAAGGAGAAGACCATTTATGTGCTCGATCCCAAGACGGGCGCCATCAAGTCCGGCTGGGGTTCGGATATGTTCTACATGCCACATGGCATGACCATCGATGCGCACGGGAACTACTGGATAACCGACGTGGCAATGCATCAGGCCTTCAAGGTACTGTCGAGGTCCAATTGGACACCTTTTAAATACTAACTTATACTTTGGTTACACAATAGTTCCGACCATTTGAGAGCAAGCCACTGCTGGTAATTGGCAAACGCTTCCGACCCGGAGCCTCCGTCAAGCAGCTGTGCAAGCCCACGTCAGTTGCTGTGGCCACAACAGGAGAAGTGGGTGATAAAATTATACTTTCTTGAAGGCACTTAACTAGTTCATCTATGTTTCCCTCCAATAGTTTTTCATTGCTGATGGCTACTGTAACAGTCGCATACTCAAGTTCAATGCCGCTGGCAAACTGCTTCGCAGCATTCCACAGCCACCAGGTGAGTACAAGTTTTTTATATTGGCTGACTGCTCTTAATATTTTCCACCACTTGCAGAATTCCTTTCACTGCAGGTGCCACATGCCATCACTTTGTTGGAGCACTTGGATCTGCTCTGCATTGCCGATCGTGAGAACATGCGCGTCGTTTGTCCCAAGTAAGTATGAAAGAGAGCAAACGATGCTCACAGCTAAGCAGTTACGATACAAATAAATGAAACAGAAACACACACGCATACATGCACACATATTTGTGTCGCACAACGAAGAAAAGAGATCAGCAGCACATTTCAAACGGTTTAACTCTTTAACTCACACACACACGTGCACAGACACCGACCGCAATGAATAACGATAAGAAACAAAACATGAAAAAGTGTTGCTGTAAATTGCATAGCTCTCAGCTGTGAGAATGCACACACACACATATGTACTTACATGCAAACATTACTCCTTTTATAGAGAGAGCAATTAAAAAACAAATGAGCAAAGTCAAGGCAAGTAACACAGGTTTTTCGACTGTTAAAGACCCTGTACTTTATTAGTGTCTACTCATATACTTGTCGTACTTTCTGTTTTTTAAAACTTAACAGACCCATGAACATACGCTAAGAGTAGGACTATTTTCCTTAAAACAAAATGTGCATTAATTATATATACACTTGTTTAACAGAGCCGGTTTAAAGTCATCACATGGCGAGGGACAACCCGCTGCCACCATACAGGAGCCGGACCTGGGACGCGTCTTTGGCGTTAGTGGCTATGGAGACATTGTGTTTGCCGTGAATGGACCTACTTCGATGCTGCCGGTGCGTGGTTTCACCATTGATCCACGCTCAGAGACAATCATCGGCCACTGGGGAGAGTTCAAGAACCCGCATTCGATAGCAGTGAGTGTTAACGGATCCGCGCTGTACGTAACGGAAACAGGCACCAATCACCAGACGAATCGCGTGTGGAAATACGTTCTGGCTTGAGGTATTCGAGATGGTCAAGATCAGGAACGAAGAGCGCGCGAATCCAAATCCATAACTCCAATGGCACAAAGAGTCCACGACAGGCATATCCCCACAAGACGTAGTGAATATATTCGATAACTCCGATAACTCTTAAAGTATAGAGGAACCGTTAAGCACAGTTAACAATAGAAACATTTGAAAGACAAAACAAACAGAAAAGAATTTCTATGATTAAAATCAATAGTAGTAATTATTAATGTACAATTTAAGTATGTAAATTGCTTAACAAACAAATTACCACAACAAACATAACCTCAAAATTTATGTTTTGCGCACTGTAATGAGCGACAAATGGAATTACAAAGCAGCTTAAAACTAATAATATAACCATCAAATTAACTAGGCACACTTCGGAGTATTAACAAATGCGCATCCAATTAAGACATAACCTATACATATACAAATATATATACCATATACTAACTACTTAACACAATGTATTATATTGTAACCTTCACAAATACATACACAGCTATATATGCGTGTATGTCTATATATATATTATTATATAATAACCTATGTAAATTATGTAATAAACTGTTGTTGTTGTTGTGCACCAAAAAAAAGGCGATTTCGGAATGTTTTACTTTTGGCGAAATTAAGGCGAATTGAAAACGCCAAATGACTGTAGCTGAGACTAGCGTAAAATAGTTGAACTTGAGTCTCTCCCGTTCCAAATCCTCGAGACAAGAATTATAACATATATATAAAATATAACTTAAACATAAAATATATAAAAATAGTAAGAAATATATAACGATTTCAGCTGGACCTCAGCTCGAAGGGGAATTGAGCCAACGTCTGGCGAATTCCAGCGCTTTGTTTAGTACCTCCAGCCACTCTAGCAGCTCCGCTTGCGTATCCGCTGCAAAAAAGGCCTCCGTGTTGGAACACTGCAGCAGAAAGCTGCGGGCACGAGCACACAGCTCCCGTGGTGCCACATCCAGCTGATGCTGGGCACACGACTCCAGGGGCAGCTGCAGCAAAGGCGGTTCATCGCTGAGGTTATGCTCGTGCTGCCACACAGAGAGGCAGAGACCATTAAGGGTGCACCAACGGCGATTCCAGTTGTGCTTATTCTTCGGTTCCGGATGCTGCACATTGAGATATCCAGCGTGTTGGGATTTGGGCACACGAAGCTCTACACGACCACTGAGAGCTATTTGAGGCATTAAATTGGAGGATTTGGTGTGCGGTGTCAGTGGCAGCTGCCAGGTGCGGGAGGTGCGCAAGCAAATGCTGTCAGTACAGTTGGGTCTACCTGACACCAGCTCAAAGGGTACCAGATCACTGGCCTTGAGGGTGAAAGAAGCGTGCAGACGAAAGCGGGACACGATCTGCTCGTGTTGGGACGAGTTACTGGAGGAACCAGAGCCCAGACTGCCACTGCCGCGTTTCTACATGGGTTAAAAGGTGTATTAAGTAAGGATTGCCAATGGAAAGCATTACCACTTACCAGCAGCGTCTTGGGCGGCTCCAGAGACAGCGTTGATACCTTTCGCAGGCGCAGCATGAAGATCTGACAGCGTATCTCCAATGTCTCCGCCTCTCCACCGCTGTAGAACTCGAGGCCACAGTCCCGGAAGACGGCAGCTCCATTTTGGCACTCGATGGACTGAGTGGATCTAATGCGTCCCTCACTCTCCACGGTACAGATGTAGTAGTAGTTGAAGAACACGTCCTGGTTGACGTCTGCCTTCACGGGCAAGTGCAGAGCATCAATTAGGATGCTCTGCGAATCCCGTCTGGTAGTGGTTGCTACCTTGTTAGCTTCCCTCAGAGGTACTGACTGCTTGCGTAACGAGGTGAAAAGAAGCAGACGTTCCGCTTCCACCATTTCGGAGGAGATCTCCAGTTCGGGCATTTGGCGACAAATGCTAACAGCCTGTGCCAACTGCTCCTTAGTGGTCAGCGAATCGTTCAGAAGCGAGTCCAGGTTGAAGCTAGCATAGTAACTGCTGCTATCCAGTTCTCCTTCCGTTTGATTCGACTGATCCCGTGATATGCTTAGACTGTGTGTCAAGCGCTGCTTCTCGGCCAACAGAAAGTCCTTGCCCTTGCGATACGAACGGCGCACAGCATCCTTGAGCAGGCGATACCGTGCCAAGGTGCTCATGGACAGCAGATTGCTCTCGTTGGGCAACGTTTGTCCCAGTTCTCCAAGACTGCTGTGGACAGTTCTTACCTCGCTGGAATTACCCGGCTGCTGTGGTGTAGTGGGACAACTAACGCTGGCATTGCGAATACGATCCGGTACTGTAGGATCATCGATAATCTCTATGTTGAGCAAACGCGTGGGCTGAAAAAGTCGGCGCAAATCAACTGATTACATATCTTAGCTATCAAGGATCAAGTTGAAAGTCGAAGCACAGAATGAGCGGATAGTGTTTTTATAGCTAAATTTTGGATGTTCTTATATTTGTAGTGCTGTCTTTAAGCCAATTACCGGGTACAGAGTGTCTATATATACATGAATGCGTGTGTATGTGTATGTGGTGTGTATATGAGTGTGTACATTCAACCGTCTTAGTTTCTAATAGGAATCAACAAAAAATTCTACCTTAGTCGTAAATCGCTGGTTTTGCTTCTTTGGCGTACTCTGGTTGTCGGAGGATGGGGGCGGTGGCTCTAACTGAGCGGATCCATAGCGACTGCCATTGACACTGGTGTCCTCTATGACATATTCATCGTATACTTCATTGGGCATGTCATATGAGACGGTATCCTCATCTCGAGCTGTTGAGGCGTTCGCCCTTAGACAGGTCTGTAAATGACTGGTTAGTGATTGATCAGGGTTTACATAGAATTAAAACTCACATTCTCCACTTTTTCCAGTCGCACGTTATCATCGTGATCCAGCACCATTTCGCTGCGACATAAATTCTCCAAGAACACCTCACTGCGCTGCAGTGAAAGCTCCGACTTGGACAGATTACGATTCTTCTTGGGCGGCGAGTGTTGCTCGTTAATATTGTTCAAGGATTGATGCATTGGCAGCGTTGGCTGCTCCGAGATGCGATTATTCGATTGTAGAGTGGACACCGCGTAGGACGTATCGCTGGCAGGCTCATCGGGCAGTGGCATAAACTGAAAGAAACTGCCGTTCATCATGGACTCCTGCAGAAATTGACCCAAAGCTCTCGGTTGAGCCTGGGTCACCTCCTTTGTCTCTACTGGCTTAGACGGTGTTTTATTGGCCTTTTGAACTTTGGCATAGAGAGCATTGAAATCTGTAACCGGCGACTCGGGATATGGCGAGGCTGATGACTGGGAAATGGTCCCACCTTGTGTCGCTACCACCGATTTGGTGGGAGTAGGAGCAGGTGTAAGCCCAGGTGTCGTCGCAGGTGTAACTACAGAAGTCGGTGCTGTTTCCAGTCGAGCTTCGGTTCTGACGTCAAAGTGCGGACTGCCGCTAAAGTGCATACAATCCTCTTCGATTTCCGAGTAAATTGGTTCTCTCTGAAGACCCTGTAGCTGCTGTATGGCTGCTATCGAGCGCTTTGTTCGTGTACTGGGTCCATCGACACAATCAAAGCCTCCACGGGGATGTTCCCTCTGCTCCAAGGGCGCAAATCGCGAGCATTCCTAAAAATAGAGAATTAAATTTAGTCACAACCAGAATAAGCAAACAAGAGTCATTCTAACTGTCATTTTAAAATAAATTTCACTTTTGATTCTTAAAATTTAATTTAAAAAGAAAGAAATGCACTCGTTTTGATATCAGCACCCAAAATTTAAATATTCGCGCCCAACGAACCAGTTCACCATCACGCACCTTATTGTTCGCTCGATAATTTTCATATCGATAACAATCGCTATCGCTTTGTCCGAAGCCCTCAGCGAATAACAACACAAAGCAAATGCAACAAGAACACAAAAATAGTCGCCAAAAGGTGGAGTAAAACATACATAGCTAAAGACAGCTGATCCCGCGTTATACCCGAATGAGATGTTCAGATCCCTCCTTCGCTCTCTGATCAGCAACTTAAAAATCTTTCGACGAGTTTCGACGGCAAGCAAAATGGAACCACGTTACGACTATAACCGCCAATGGACGCGCCCCTTGAAATTCACAACGAAACCACTGTCTACCTTCAAGTTGGTGTCGTACAACATATTAGCCCAGGATCTGCTCATGCAGCACCTGTACCTGTACATGAACCAGCCCCAGGAGCAGCTCACTTGGCGCCATCGGATTGTGAAACTACAGCGAGAGATCTGCAAACTGGATCCAGACATACTCTGTCTCCAGGAGATGCAGTTTGATCATCTGTCTGCACTAGTGCAGCGACTCACCTCTTGCAGCGGCAAACGACTTGAATACGTATACAAGAAGAAGACAGGCAATCGGACGGACGGTTGTGCCATTGTCTACGACGCCAACAAGTTCAAACTTGTTAAACAGCAGGGAGTGGAGTTGTACGATGCGAATGTGCCGCTATTGGATCGGGAGAACGTGGCACTGTTGGCCAAATTTCGACTGAAGCATTGTGCCAAGGAAGAGCAAGAGGTCATTGTGGCCACTACCCACCTGTTGTTTAATCCCCGCCGTAGCGATGTGCGTTGTGCGCAAGTGAAAAAACTGCTCAACGAACTGAAAAACTTGGCCAACAACTCGGAGACAGTGGAAGCAATTCCAGGGGAAGAAGGGAAGATGACGACACCTGTCATTCTGACGGGCGACTTTAACTCTGAGATCAACACAATGCCCATGGCAATGGTCACAGAACATGGAACTGAACCCACTTCGTTAAATTTTAAGATACTTAATCCTGGTGACTACACTGCCTCCACCTTCCAAGAACAATGGATCACCGTGGACTACATTATGCAGTCGGATTCTGTTTATAGCAAACACAAGCTGGGCGTGATGAGCGTTTATCTGCTGCCCAGCATCAGTAGTTGTTGCAACGCTGGCTACATACCCAATCACTATCTCGGCTCTGACCACTACGCACTGGGTGCAGTCTTTGCTCTCTTTCCGAACTAATAAATGTTGTTATCCAAATTGTTAATAGTTTTTTAACTCACCTGAAAGGTGCGGGTGGCATGTGCATCGCTGGCTTCCAATTTGGCACGTATGTTGCTCAGCAGATAGCCCATTTTGGTAATGGTGACATCCTGGTCGAGATCCTTGTGATATGAGCGATATGTGGTGGGTGCAGGGGCGGGCTCGCCCTGGAAGTTCAGCTTACGTGGACGCTGACCACGTGGCATCTTCTTGGGCGGCGTTGGTGGCTTCACTTTTCGCTCGAAATCAAAATACGGCTGCTCCGAGCTCTCCTTGTACTGCTGCTGATGGTGCCTGGTGGAGGTGGTTGTTGCCGAGGGCGTGGACTGTACGGGTGAATGATAACTGCCCGGCGGTGACTGTGACTGCAGATCCAAGTGCAACTGGGAGGAGGACGTCTGGACACCCACTGTGCACAGTCGCGGAGTGGGTATCTGTCTATCTCTGGCTGCCTCTGGCTGATTGGATTTCTTGGGCGACACAAACCGGAGTATTTTATTCTTAGAGTTGTTGAGAAACTTCTTGGACTTGTTGCGAAATCCGGAGCGCTTCTTCTTGCCATTCCATGGTGATAGATTCCTCAGCTGCTCGCCCCAAATGAACATTTGGCTGCTCTGTTTGCTGTTGGGCAAGTGAGGATACTTAATGGGCGTATGCTTTTGGTCCATATTCACGGCCAGATTATCGCTAACGCCATCAACCGTGTCCAACGAGATCTTTGGCACAACTGGCACCTGCCAGCCAATGGAGGGTACCTGTGGCGCGGGCTCTGGCGCATGAGTCTTGAATTGCGCTTGCTTGGTCGAATCGTCATAATTGAGCATATCATTTATTTTGGGCTCCGTCCAGCCCAACATGATCTCCTTCATGGGCTTGTCAGAGACGGTGCTCTTCTTGCTGGCCATGTGTATGTTCTTGGCATAGTGGACACCACGCTTGGACTCCACGACACGCTCAATGTCACTCAGCGAGGGACACGTGGGCAGCTGGACACTTCGCCGGGGTTTCTCTACCTCAGCTGTAACAGGGAGGAGTATTATACAGAGGATCTAACACAGTACGACCTCGATATAGAGAACTGGTAACGGTTCTTATGCTTTATTGAACAGTTTGATTGGAATATACAAATCAAAGCGAAATTAAACTAACTACCCACTAAAGGTTACACTAGAATTGATTACAATACTTCCATTACCAGTTAGCACTACATCCCAGGTCTACAGAACGTAGTTAACTTACCCAGTGGATAGGATTTACGTTTGTCTTTTGTCTTGGGCGCTGGATTGCTGACCTTTGAGGTGGGCAGCTCTACGCCATGCTTGCGCAAAAACTCGTCCAGAACTCGCTCTGCATCACGCACCGAGGGCGTTGTTGAGGTCAACGATGATAACGATGTTTTACCATCGAGACTCTGGGTGCTGCGACGCGGCGGCTTTGGAGGAGGTTGCTCGACATCGCGTGGCTTGAAGTTAACCTGTCCACCATTCGAAAGTCGCTTCTGCAGCAGACGACCCCCACCGCTGGAACTGCGACGGGATTTGCGGCGGGAGGAGGGCAAACTATCGCCCGCGAGGCTAGTGGCCTCCGTCTGAAATGCATCACACTCCTCCAGCGGCGTCTCGAGCTCGCTAATGTTGGACAGTGCAGGCGCCGTGGGCCTGTATTCGATACGTTCAGTCTTTTGCATCTTTGGCACAGCCGTTTTAATGGGTTTCCCAGCAGTTAATGTAGAGCAGGGCAGCTTCTGTTTGTTCACGCGCACCTCGGAGATGACGCAGTTGTCCCGCAACTCCTGTATGATGTGTATTAGTGGCGCATCGGCGCCCACAGCACGTAAGCTGCTCACAGCGGTCAGTGGATTGCTCGCAAGGGACGTATGGCTGGAGACGACAGTCTGTTTTTTGTTCTGTTCGGCTTCTTGGCAACTCTGTCGGCGTAGTTGACCCGGTTTCTGGTGCTGATTGTGGCTCTTGCCCAGTTGAGTGTTCAGATTGTTGTGCGCCGACTGAGCAAGCCCGACCTGTATGAAAATGTCCAGCATGTGGAAATTTAAGTTATTTTAGTTACAAATTAAACTTGAGGAGATTCGAGAGTTTGCGCACCTTATTACTTTCGGAGCGCCTGCTGCGTTTTTGCTGCCGCACGTGCCAGTCACGTGGCGGCGCCGTTGAGCCACAGTCGCCGCTGTCGCTGGTAAAGCAGTAGCAGAATCCATTCTTGCATGGCTTCCCCTTGCGCTCCTGCGCCTTGTTACACCGATTTTGGTTGATTAGGTGTGCATCAGCAGCAACGGCTGTGGTTGGTGCTGCCTGCTCCTCGCCGGCTGTAGCCATTTCGCGGTCGCGACTGTGTGTTGAGACGCGTCTGATGCGTCGCGCACGAAACTCGTTTATGCATTCCTGCAAACTGAACGAACTTGTTGAGCCCGATTCCGCAGAATCTTCGTCGTCTTCCTCTTCTTCTTCCTCCTCCTCCTCCTCCTCCTCGCAGTCTTCTGTAGATGCGGCATCGGCAGCAGCCACTCGAAACTTGGGGTACTTTGAACCTGCAAAAGTCTGTTGATTCCGTTTGTTTACAAAATGGTGCATTGCAGTCGACATAATTTTCATTGAACTCACAGTGGCCATTATCAAATTATTTTGCTAAATAATTCACTGATAAGGCAATGCAATCTGCAGTGCACGTTCCACTAACACGTTGCACGTTTTCTAATTCTCTTTTTTCCAATCAAAAGAAAAGCGACGCGACGCTGCTGCATTTGAATTCACGCTCTCCCTTTTGTGCCGCTTCTTCGCCGTTATCAACTACCAGTTGTGCAGGGTTGTTACACACAGACGCACAGTGTCACACAGATTATGAAAACTGGTTCTAATATGATTTATTTCTGCATATTATTCATAATGAAAATATTTTATTATTTACAGTTTATTAATTTTCACTTCAAGTTATTGCAAGAGGTCGTTCAACTAAACAAATTAAATATTGAGTGTTTTTGTTTCGTTCGGTTTGCTTCAATATTGCTCCCATCGCTTCGTTCAGTTAAAACAACCCTGTCTAAGCGCAGCAAAAGAAACAGCTGATAACTGTGGTGTGTGCGGCGTGCGGTTACGTCGGCCTTTGGTTACGAAAAATTGAAAATTGTGTATTAAATATCAATAGGGTTTACGTCTTAGTTGACAAATATAATGTCAAACAGTCATTTGTTTCTCAAGTCGGGTTTCCCGCGCGCACCCCTGCAAAATGGGCTCGGTCGTTACGTTTGCCAGCTGCAGCGCATCACATTGAAATTCTGTAAGAACAACGGCTCCAGCAAAGGCATGCGGTAAATGAAAATAAACACAACTATTTATTTACAAGAATTACAGTGGTGTGTGTATGTTTAGGGAATTCATTGAAAACCATCTGGTGGACTTTGCCAAAGAGAATCCCGGAATTGTTGTCTATGTGAAACCGAGACGCCATCGAACGCCTGTTTTGGTTGGCGAATACCGTGAGTACACACAGTCTGGGACATTCAAATAAAACCAGTCTCTCACCTCTCACAATGTTTAATTCATTTTAGTAAATGGTGATCGCGAGTGGCTTAGTTGCCGGAATAGCACTCAGGACGAGATATCTAAATGGATTGATCTTCTCAAGACACAAAATGGCAGCTCCAGTTCCTTACGCTTGCGTAAAATGTGGCACACCGATGTACCTTCGATTCAAGGCCCCTGGACGCCGTTCCTGTTGCGCTCCCCTGATGCCCACAACCAGACGTATCCCAGCAAGGAGAGTTCCACGCCCTTGGACGTGCCACAAACCGCCACCGAGAAGCTCTTTGAGCTGTTCCAGCAGCAAAAGCTTGAGGCTGGCGAGGGCGGAGCGGATGTCCTGGAGCAGAAACGTGCCGAGTAAAATTGTTGTAGCATTAAATAAATAAGTTGAGAGCTTTAGTTGAGTTTTGTAATTTTAATTGTTGCTTTTATTTGTGAAAGTCAACATAAATTTGTTTTCTAAACAAATAAATACAAGTGTTTTAAAAAAACTTAAATATATTATATTTATAAACTTGAATCCCACAAATTTGCAATATCGAAAATCGAAAATATGTGCGACAAAATCGTTTGTTTCTAAATTGAACACTTTTATTGTCCCATTGATAATGTTGATGTCATGTTGCACATTTGAAGCTATTTGTGATATGTTCTGGGTACATTTCAATATCAGTTAGTTAACAATAGAGTGGAATATCATAAATAATGCTTAAGGTTATTGACCCTTATGGCTCTGGCCATGAGGCTGGAATACATAACATACGAAAACTGGTTTCTAGACGACTTTTGAACTTAGAATAATCAACTGTGACGAATGTGTATTAACTAAAAAGGGTTAACAATTCAATACGCGTGTGAAGGAATAATAGGAAAAACTCTTGTGGAGATCAGCACAAACAGGGAATTAAGTACATGCATATATACGAAATAAAAACGTATATATATCTTCTATATAGTTTGCATTGTGTCAAGCGAGTATATAATTGAGTTTGGAGAGCGAGTTTCGGAGTATCAAAACAGACAAAAGTATCAAACATTCGATTGATTTGTGCAAATGCACATACAAATATTTTGACAGACTTTTCATTTGTAGACACTTAAATACGAATTACGAGTACGAGTACGGATACGAGTACACTTACAATTACAATTACAATCAAGTTCAACGACGTACACGATGATAAAAAAGCATTTTGCCTTCTTTTTTAACATTTTACAATTGTGTGTGAGTTTTTCTCTTCTATTTTGTGTTTTGTGAATTCCTTTGGCGAAATGCATTACTTTTTCATACTTAAGGCTAAACGACGAGAATGTTAACAACATTTTCCTAAAATAAATGATCAATTTGGACGTTTTTTCCGACTACTACTTAATAATGTTAATAGTGATATCACCAATTCAATTAAAATAATTATTTTTTTCTAATTTAAAGAGTGTCTTTTACACCGCACTTTGTGTTACGCTTCCCTGTTCCTAGTGTTTGGTTGATAGCCGTGGACTCTGTAGGCAACGCAATTATTGCTCTAAACTAGTTGTTGGTTTTTGGTTTGATAATAGCCCCTCTCTTTTGCCAAAGCTTTAACAGTTCGCACTCCTGCTCAAATATCGCCTGTTTCCATGGCCGTGTTGATGTCAGCTACGATTTTGCCCATCACCTCGCGATACGGTGAATCTGGCTTGAATGCCGTTTCAAGCAGAGAGGCGTCACTAAAGAAGTCAAACACCTCGTCGATTCGACCCAGGGACTTGTCCGTTAAGTGTGACTTCACTATGGACTTAAGGGCCACTCGCGAATCCTCTATGGATTTCTGCAGATATGCCAGATCGAAGGTGAAGTCCACCTCATAAAATGATATCACCGACAGTTGTGTGTTCTGAAAGTACCTCAAAATGTTAACTAATAGTCTATATAAAAGATTGTCGAGTCTTACCTGAAATTTGCTCTTGAAGATCTCGGCGTTTTTTAGCTCTTCGGCACCAAACTGATTGTTTCGATGTAGCACCCCGATTTTAATAACAATTTTGATAATGTTTTTGATGAGCTTCTCCGCGCGGGGCTTGTTGCCCGTGTGCATCTTGCAGAGCTTGTAGAGATTATCCAGCAGCGAAGCCGTTGTGCCATCAATAAAGGTTTTCGCAATGTTTTTCGTTGCCATGCGTGAGAGTATTTTCTTTTGAGCGCGTAACCCGATATCGTGGGACTTGAACACATTGTCCGCCATGACTGCTACAGGGTATATGCATGTGGTATATTAGTTAATTTGCGTACATGAATTGTGTGTAAATGTAAAAAGTGAAATCATAACCAAACGAACAGAACCAAAATGAAACTAAGCTCGTTTTACCTTCCAGGTTCCAGTAATCAACGCTCCAGAGCAAAAGGCTCTGTCTTAAGCCTGCCACCGACATTATTTCTTCTATCTGAATGGTGGCATCAAGATAACATCCAGTTATATGTGGTAAGCATGGGAGTTGATAAAAGAGTTACAAATACTCAAACCAATATACGAACACTTTGTATGTCTTCTGATAAAAAACAAAGACTGTGAAAGTGACGGGAGCGGGGAGCGAGGCGAAGACGAAGTGAAAGACCTACGCAGTGGGTTCTTCAAATATTTAATGATAGCACAAAAGTGAGTAATGACTGTAGCGGGTTCAACCACACAAATGACACCATGAATTTTTGATATAGGCCGTTTCTAACGTTTCAACGGCTGCAGCACATACGTGCCTTGGCCATAAACAGAGTTGTGGCCAAAAAAGGCGCCACGCTGTCCGTTAGACCAATTCAATTAAGTAAGCACATACTCCACATACATATATGTGTGTGTCTATACTATACACTCTTAGGCAAATACATGTTCTAGTCGTGCCATGACATAGCCAGTACGGAATGGCTTAAGGTCACGCGAGAAACAATGATATGGCTGAAACGGGCAGCAGCGGAGTGACAATGGGCAGTCCTCAAGGACAAATGGAGGAGCATTTGGGCTGACAACTGACCGGATGCGGTGCACAAAGGGAATCCGGAAGCGATGAAACAACGGCACTTGAATTCTTATACGGACGAATGTTGTCACTATGTGTGTGTAGTTATTATTATTACACATTGTTGTGGTGTTGTGGGCGATAGTGGGTGATTTGTGATGTTTGTGGTAGACACAGGGGGAAGCGACGTCAATAATGGCTTTTGTTGTATTATTGATCGCAACATACGCACACATTCACGCACACACACACATGCTTTGGCGCTCAATTAATTGCCAGCTAACTCACCTGTGACTCTACGTTGTAGTTTTTGTTGTTGTCCTAGACCCTCTTCGAGTATCCTTGAGAATTCGTTTGTATAGTATGTTTGTCGGGTTGTAGTGCGTGTGCAGCAAGCAATTATATTTTTCCGATAATCTGCTTTAAATGCTTAACTAAATTGTAAAATAAGTGCAGCGGATCATCGACGAAGGACTTAAAACAACGACGAAAACAAAAACACGAAACTGTGCTGCAGCAAAAAATAAACGACGCAAAATGAAACTGAGTGATGGCAAATTGTCGATAGGTTTGAATTTAAAATATTATCGCCTTAATATATCGCCCACCGATTATATATCGTAAGTTGTGCAGTAGACATCGATAGTACATACCGATGTATTTCCCAGTATTATGACGGCCACCATTATTTTCGTTCGAGGCCACCGGTTTGGGATTAAAAAGAAAGACGGCAATAGATTAAATTAGTTTGGATTTTCTTCTGCTAAACTTTTCGAAAGTATTTTAAACAATAGCCAAAACAGTTCATGGTAGCAAGCATAATTCAATTATATTTCACACACACACTCTACACAATAAGTTCTTCAAAAGCTTAAGACTACAACAAAGCACCAACCACATTTTCTATTTATTTGAGGTTTCCTTCGGATTATAAGGTAGCATTAGATTTTCCGAGAATGATTTAATGCTATCTGGGCCACGAACTTCTTTTTCGAGCAATGGTAGTTTAGTAACATGGAAGTCCTCGTATAAATCCGCAATCTGATCCAAATATTTCTCCTGTATCTTGAAACGTGAGGCGCACATACTGCATGAGTTGTGTGATTTTTCCAAAAACAATAACTGATTCACAATAATGTTGTGCACATCAATGCCGCACTTGGTCAGCTCCTGCACTAGTCGTTCTGTTTCGTAAAGCGAAAAGAACTCGGCAATACACACACAAACAAAGGTAGTTTGATCCTAGAAACATAATTAACCGGATTAGTTTATAGTCCAAACAAGGGCACAGCTGAACTTACTGGGTTCTTGAATTGCTCATTGACCTGCGTGATGACTCGCAACATGTCATCCAGTTTTTGTGAGAGCGTGTCCGCGTTTACATCTGCCATGCCAAGCATGGAGACGAATTGGGTTAAAAGCGGAGCTAATTTCATCTTTAAGCGCAAGAGCTTTCCCAGTCCTTTCTCGACAACCTGCGGGAATGCAATCAAGCGGAGCGTATGACCTGTTGGCGCCGTATCAAATACAACAACCGAGAAGTTCATTCCTTTCACCAGCTTCATCACCTCTGCATAGCTCATAGCCTCATCAATTCCAGGCAAGGCGTTAATCATCTCCTGCATGACTCCCTTACTGACTCGCAGGGCTTCGTTCTCGCCATCGAAGTACTCGTCGGGCAGTTCGCTGAGACCTGCATTTGGATCTATTTCCATGGCGTACAAATTATTAAAGCCATTAACCTAACCAGCGTAAAGATTTAGACGACGTTTAGTATAAGATATTATATATGGTATATTTACTGACCTTTGTTGGCACCTTGGTAAACTTTTGATCGAAAGCATCTGATATGTTATGCGCCGGATCTGTAGATATTATGAGCACCGACTCTCGAACCTTTGCCAATTGCACCGCAAGACTGGAGCTGAAATTGGTAATTCGATTGTTTTGCTGTTGTTGTGTTGCTACTCTTGTTGTTGTTGCGGTGCGTTGTATGACCCGTCTCTGTCTCACCTGCAGGTTGTTTTGCCCACGCCGCCTTTGCCACCGACAAAAATCCATTTAAGGGATTCCTGCTCTACAAGGTTTTGCAAACTAGGCTCCAGCGGCGGTAAATTGTCGACCATATTGCGAAATTCCTTAAGAGACACGTAATTTTGTGTAAAATTGTTGAATTAAGTTTCTGAGGTTGTCTAGTGATGGCATGAAAAACCGAGTATATCGGGACACGATAAAGGTGGTTCGGGACTTATCGAAACGTTAAAAATATAAATAATTACAAAATGTTCAATGATTACTTTATTTGCAGTAGTTTAATATGTGATAAAATGATACATTCAAATCATAGCAATTTTTTAATTTTTTTTTGTAATTTAACTATAAACATATTTTAAATTGGCAAAGTGTAGTTCTGTTAAGTTAACAGTCTGTTAAAGGAGGAGTAAAGTTGCTCAATTCTTTTGTTTCAGTAGTTCAGTGTTCACAAACGCCACAAATTGGGGTTTTTAGTACTGGGCCTCTGTGAAGCATTGATTTGCGTGTTTGTTCTGGGCTTTTGACTGACTGTTAAAATGTGTTTGTTTTGTAATTAACTGAACTAATTTGCACTTTTGAACAAGAAATATTTCATAAATAATTAATGTAAGCACCAGAAAAACAAACATACATGAAATTTATATTGAAGCGAAGGAAAAGTGTAAAATAAAAGGCGTGTGTACTACCAATACTAGAAAATAGAAGCAAAGCAAGAGATTAAGCGTGTCCTGTATGTACATATGTGTGCGTGTGCGCCTTTAAGATTTTGGCCGATGTGTCCATTATTTTGTTGATAAAATTACCGTAAAACAGCTTTCGTGTGTGATAATTCAAAATCGTAACCAAATGTGTTTCATGTGAATAAATTGATAATGCCGAAATGGTTCCGAAAACGATAACGGTACTTTAATGTTCTTCCGCACACTCTCTCACACACACACATACCCGTACATACACACTGCCAACATCAAATCTTCGCAAAGTGAGTCGCCGACATCGCAGCCGCACCTACATACATATGTATATCCAAGTGAATTGTGGGTGTAGGTGTACATAGATAAAGTAATTTAGAAAAGAATAAGTGGTGTTTCAAGTGCTATTTTATTCAAATAAATAATTAAATATACAATTGTTTTAACAATCACGTTGAGCAAGGCAAATACCAATACACGAAGCACCAACATATGTACGTATATATATACATACACATACCCGTACATACACGAACAACAAAAACAGCATAGAACGCTAAAGCGTGAGAGGGAGAACGAGAGAGAAAGAGAAAGGACGGTGCCAAAAAGGAACGACAAAAGGAAGAAGAAGCACCAGCAGTTTCACACAGCATCGGCGCGTTGCGTTGCGTTGCGGGAAGATTGAAAATAAACGTGTAGTAGAGAATTTTTGAAGCACACTCTAACAGCCAAAACCGCCCACTGCCGCCATTCTC
Source organism: Drosophila acutilabella (assembly GCA_035046005.1). Classification (NCBI taxonomy): domain Eukaryota; kingdom Metazoa; phylum Arthropoda; class Insecta; order Diptera; family Drosophilidae; genus Drosophila; species Drosophila acutilabella. The sequence continues at coordinate 2,345,567 of JAWNOK010000024.1, read as the reverse complement.
TCTACAGCGAGTGCCCTCTCGCCGCCAACGCCGCTCACACACACACACACAACCGTCTACATCTACACCTACACCTACATACAACAAACACTCACAAATATACAAACAGACTCGTATGCGCGAAAAGTGTAAGCCGTGCACAGTTGGTGTTGTTGCTGTTGGTGTTCCTGTTAGCCGCCGCCAAAGGAAGATAGACGCGACGGCGACGACGACGACAACGACAACAACGACGATAACAACGACAACGCCAACGACCACAAGAAGAACAAGTACGGCGAGAAGGATAAGGAGGACGTGTTGTTGAAGCCAACGCAAATGGCAGACCCTCTAAGCGGGCCCTGCTTTTGAGACATGTCGTAATGGCCAGAGAGGTAAGTGAGATGAGATTTCTTGCAAAGTAAGCTAAAAGCGCGGGCGTGCCTGCCCACATACTAATGCATAGCTTGGAGAATTAAAATATGGGATACGAGATATATGTATGACCCCAACTCGAACTCCAGCTCTTGCAACTCTAGGTTGCTCAACTCATCATTGATTTTAAGTTGAATCCCAATTCAAATCCCGACCCGTCTTTATTCGACACTCATTTGTTTTCAATTTAATCGCTAAGCTCCCATGGCTTGACATCTAAGTCCCGTTAAGCATTTAGCTGCATTAGTGTGCGTGCGTTAGTGTTGTCTCTTCTCCATGTTTTATGCAGTTTCTCCATTTCGTTTTATATTTTGCTTTGCGGGTGAGTGAATAGCTTTGACCCAAATAACTGTGGTAATACACCCTACGAAATATGCACATGTAGCTTTTGTGGATGTCGTCCGTTTTTAATATTTACTTTTTACTTTTATTTTTCGTTTTGTAACGTGTATATTATTTATTTCATATATTTTGGCTAAGTAACGTATAACAGCCGTAAATATTCGTGCATATATACGTAAATACATAGATATGTAAACAAATTTTTATAGAGGTAAGGGAATGCATTCTGCAGCAAGTTTTACTTAACGACACTCCCAAGTCACACGACAGAATCCAGCTTGTGGGCGGCTTAACAGTGCTCGCACATTGACCCACATGTTAACTACAGCGCTGTTACAGTCCTTAGTCCGTTCTCTGGCATTGCATTAATTATTTTATACTTCATACGATTCTATCCTGATCTGTTTTTAATATTACATTAATTAATAATTACTACAATTGGCATACAGCTCTTAGTTTCATTTAATCTATAAAAACTGCAAGCTGTGATTTGAAGTTACTTTAAAATATAACTGTTAACATTTTCTTTCTGCTGGCAACGCCGTGCTGAGAGCGCGAGAGAACTTATATTTGTTATCTTGTTGAGTCCCCAACCAACACCAACAGTTGGTGTAAATGCAATTGAATAAATGCAGCAGCATTATAATAAACAAAACAATAATAGGTAAATTTCATAATGTGGATTAGAGGAATAAGAAATATTATATTGGTTATGTTCGATTTTAGCTTACTAATTAGCAAAACTACAACACGATATTGGACATTATTGATATATCTTTTATTCAGCGATATTCATAATTTAATTCATCTGTTGCTGGGAGACACTTTGATTTAATGTTAGATAACGGATCTCGATTGCTAAGCTTTGTACAGTATTTCAGGTGGCTGTTAACAATGAGATCCAATTTTAACATTTAGGTTAAACTTTCGAAATCTGTCCGTTAATATAAAAGCAAAAGTGTTGCATACTTTTGAGCGATTTAGAATTTTAAACTCCTGATGTGTGCTTTGTAAATACAGATTGGCAAATATAAACGATAATTGAAGGGATTGATTTAATGCAAATGTTTACCCATAGTGCAGCAGCTATGATTAAATGAACTGCTGCATAAGTGAGCACACCAAGTGAAAATGAAAGCAAGTTGTAAATGGGTGACACTTTTGAGCCTCTCTCTCATTCTTTTATTCGGTAAACGTCTCTGTGTGCAGTGTGAGTGTGTATGCTTGTGCCTAATTGACAGAGCTTCTGGTGTTTATGTAGCGTATAAAGAACGGGTGGAGTCGAAGTCGGGGGCTGTGGAGCCTCTAATACTTGTGGAGCGTTCGTTAGCAGTTAGCTTTAGCGCGCCCTGATTATATCACAGTGAAAATGTAGGCCAAAGCACAGATGTTACTACCAAAAATGCACGAATGACGAAGATAGACTCGGAGAGAGAAAGAGAGAGAGAAGGACTTTTAACGAATGAGAGTTGCAATGTGCAAGTGCAGTGAACATTACACAGAGCAGTGCTCACATGTTAACATTAAATGAATTACTACAAAAATGCTCATTAGCTGAGAGAGCGAGCTTTACTAGTGTGCGCGCTCTCACGGCTCTTACACTCTTGAATTTGCGCACAACTTTCGCTCTCATTGCGTTGCGCTCTCCATTCACTTTGGCTTTCACTGCATTTGCAGTGTGGCAGCAGCTGCAGTAGCAGAAAACAGTAACATCAACACGGCGAGAGGCGAACAGAGGCAATGAGAAAGAACACACATACACGGGCATGTGCATATGTACACGTGTATATATGAGTACAAGACGCGCTGTTGACATGCCAGGAGCAGACAGGCAGGCTCAGAGTGTGCCAGTGTGCCAGGCAGCCAGCCACAGCCAGCAAGGATGCTACTTTCATTTACGAGCGCTTTTCACACAAGCTACGTGATTCCGCTGGCAAATTGTTGAAATATTAAATTTTAACTGGGTGTGACAACTGGCACAGCGCAGCAGCATTTATCACAGCAAACGAAACGAGAACTTTTTCCACAAATTAAATATCAATTAAAATCGGAAAGCTCGGTTAAATGTGCAAACATACAAAAAAAAATAATAATAAATAATCAAAAAACGCATCGAAAGGGAAACTGTGGCACAAACTCAAATCAAACGAACGCAAATTCAGTGGCTGCTTTTGCTCAGAACTCCAGTTGCAGCAGTTTTAGCACTTCCTGTCCCCTACTACCACTACCACTACAACGACAACTACCAACACCACCACCACGAGCACCACCAATGAAAACTCGGCGGTTTCAGGCACACGCAAGTGGCGCAAGGCGCGTAGTAGTAAAGTGAAAGTGCGAAGGTCAACTCTTGAAACTCTGGCGCCTGCCCAGCCCAGCTCAGCCCAGCCCCTCAGTAGCTGTAGCTGGCTGTGGCCTAATCCCAAAAACCTGTCAGTTTGCCAAATGACCTCAAGCCAATAATAAACGTAAACGTAAACGTAATAAAACTCCTCAAATTTCCTATTGAAAAATACTTAATAATGAAGATAATAAGTTAATAATCGTGTTCTTTGCTCTTGTATTATTTTTTTGTATAAGAATATATACATTTGTATGTGTATGAAGTGTGCAGCAATTTGTTAACATATTTTGTATAAAAGACAGACTCAAGTGACGAATTTTCAATTGGCATTTAAACACAAAGAACTACAATAAAACGCGTTTAACTTAGACATAAGCTTGCATCATTTATAAGGTTTTATAACAACTACGACAAACAAATGAGAAATAAGAAATCATAATTTTAACTGCAGTGCGAGTTAGAATTCGAGTGCGTGTATTTGATATAATCGTTTTTAAAGCCAGAGACCCAAAAACCAAAAAACATTATGAACTCGAAATGTGTACATTTTGTATGTTAAAATGTTTTAAATATTAGAATTAATTGTGCAGTATTGTTATTGTTGTTGTTGCTGTACTTGCTGTTGTTGTTGTTATCGTCGTCGTCGTATAGTGTAGTGTTGAGTTGTGTATAGTGTAAAGTGAAAATTAATCGCATTAAAGTGGCTGGCAAAGGTGAAACAAGCGCTTGCAACGCCACCACCATGTGGTCCAATGCTCTGTGCACTCTGGGCGTGACAAAGCCGCTCTGCAATTGCCTCAGTATCAGACAAGTGGCGGCAGCAGCAGCAGCGGCGGCTGCTGCGGCAGCTAATCAAGGTACTGGAGCTGCCATAACCACAGGACCTACGGCCGCAAGCAATGCAGTATCTGGGGTAATAAAGCTAACAAATCGCCTTTGAATAAAGTTCATTAATTGCTGATTGGATTTACTGTAAACCATTTATTTGCAGTTCCCAAAAAAATAATAAAAAAGAATAATTACACACACCCCTTTCTCTGCTGCTGCATCGAACATCAGCAGCTGATGGCCATATGGCAGCAGCAGACTTGACCTATCCCAATGCGCGCTTGCAGCGCACACACTAATACACAAGCTTCTCTCTCACTCTCTCTTTTTTTGTGTGAGCACTTGTGTGTATGTGTGTGTGTAATACTGATTACACTTTGTACATAACTGCAATTACAATTCAAACTGAAACTCAAATTCCAACTTCAATTTAACAAAAGAAACTTTTTCGTGAAATATGTCGAAAATTCATTTTGTGCAATGTTTCATTATGCATTTATAATACATGTGCTAGTATGTGTATGTGTGCGTGTGTATGTATATGTGTGAGAGTTTACTTTTTTTTATTCGTTTTCGTTTCTTTTTTGTTATTCAGCTCGTGTGCTGCACTCGTTACTGGGTCACTGGAGCGTCACACTCATGTCCTTGCAATACATTAAACATGTCTTCTTCGCGTTGTTCTTCTTTTTGTTGCTGCTTCTCTGCTGCTGCTGTTGTTGGGCTTTCAATGAGTGAAAGCTCTGTTAGCTAACAGTACGCTGTTATTGAATAGAATCTGCGGTCACTGTTAAAATACAAAACCAAAAATACGTTTCTTAAATGCATTGCGAATTGTTTTTCGTTTGCCTTTTGCTACTTTATGACTGTATGGGTGAGTGCCTCTCTCGCTCTTTGTGTTTATGTGTGTAAGTTCTACCATTCAGTTACCTATTTGTGTCCAAAAACGCTAGTATCAGTTGCAGCTGCCTGAAGCTGGCAGCGGCCTTGACATTTGCGCCCTTTTAGCGCAAATTAGTAGTGTCAAAGTGTAGGACGCAGCCCGGGATTGCCACACCCACTTGTCACACACACAGGCACACCCACATACAGGTGTCACACACACACATCCTTAACAAATCTCACATAATCTCTTGCTAATGACAGTTTACCCAGGCTAATTAATCCTGCGATCAGGACTCTAATCTACTCACTCCATTTATTTTGATTTCCTTAAACTAAATGACTTTTGTACTTCCTTCCAGGAGTCTCGCGGCAAGCGACCACTGAAAATTTGGGATAGTTGGCGAAATGTGCGTAAAGGCGTCGTAGTTGGTACATTTGAGGAGCTATTGGTGCGGGGCAAGGACAAATTGGGGGTTCCTGCTTCAGAACCTGTTCGCGTTGTTCTGGAGTGTGATGGAACCCAAATCGAGGATGGCGAATACTTTCGCACCCTGGCCAACAATACGGTCCTCCTGCTGTTGAGGCAGGGCGAACGATGGTATCCAACCGGAGTGGATGTTATAAAGGCTGGTAAGTTGACTGTAGCAATAATTCCTCTTGTATGCATGTGTAATTCCTATAATTTGGTTTGCAGCTATATCAGCTATACCGAAAATCGTCTGTGAGACGATACATGCACTGGAACTGCACGATGAGACACCATCGTGGAAGATTATGGATAACAAAGGGCGTGTCACGGTCGTATTGCACTGGGATCAGCGCCAGGGTGGCGGAGGTGGAGGCGGTGGTGGAGGTAGTGGAAGCGGTGGCGGCATCGGCAGTGGCATGTGCATGGGCGCCGGTTTGGGTAGCAACAATGGATTGCTCTCCTCTGATAAGTACTCACCCTCAAAGAAGGGCCTCTCTGCGCAAAGTTCGTTGGATAACAAATCGGTGTCTTCGCAATCCTCACAGCCCCGTTACGCCAGCCCGCAAATAACGGTCATCAGCGACGAAGGACCGGCCAGCATTTACCATCCCGGTGGTGTAGTGCTGCCTCCAGGCGTTGTGATACCCGGCAATCGTCGACTCTCTAAGCAAGGCGGCTCCTTCGACAGTGCCGTCGGAGCGGTGCATGTGCATACGCCCGAGTGTGCTCATCACGCACACACACCCAGCAGAGCAGGAAGTCCCAGCACCACCGAGTGCGACTTCCATTGCTGTGCACTGCACGAGGAGGGACGTAAGATAGCCGTGCACAAGAGTGTGGCCACTTCGCCCATTCAGGACGGCAGCAGCAGTCCCCAGCCGCAGCATCAACATCAGCACCAGCATCAGCAGCTGCAGGCGCATCAAGCGCATCAGGCGACGCTGGGGATGTCGTCATCGGTTATGGATCCTATGCTGGGTGGCAGCGGCAGTGGCAGCGGTAGCATGCAGCGTCGTTCGTCGGGTGCCAAGGGACATGTGCGCTTTCTGGATATTGCACCGGAGCGTGATAGTTCCGAGAGCGAGACAGAGAACACGGTGATGGAGGATGATAAGACGACGACAGAGAAGTTTTTGCTGCTCATCGATCAGCTGTCTGTTGACCAGAAGCGTCATCTTAGCATCAAGGACATCGGTATCATACTGGAGCGTCTCAACTCAAAGATACTTGATGTCGAGCGTCTGGATCGTGAGTCGGAGTCCGATGATTGCTACAACTGGACGATAAAGGCGACAATACGCGGCGATGCGTTGCGTGAACTGGGCGTCATCTACAATGGCAACTATTATGCCATTTCCGAGCATCCTGGCTACAAGGAGGAGCTCGAGGAGAACGGCGAAGAGGTCGAGGAGGAGGACGAGGAGGATAGAATTTAAAGTGAATACAAAAACAAAACAAAAATCATACACAGCTAACAGCTAACATTTAAACGAAGATGAAAGTATCAATAATTAGCGCATTTTAGAAACCAAAACCAAAAAAGAAAACCCAAAAAACTAAAATCGAATCCGAATAGAACGCAGTGAGAAGTGTGTGGCAAAAGCTGATCCGCTGGTCTTGGAGGCAACTGATTCCAGATAGAGATCAAGCATTATTCACATACCCACACACAGATAAACATAAACATACACACAAATATATATATATAAATAAAATAAAATGAAATTAATATGAAATTATAAATAAACAAAAGTAAAGAAAGGCAAACAGCACATTGTACAATAGTGAAGTAAGCATTAAAGTGAATGAAAATGAAATGAAATTACAAATACTAAAAGAAAACAAATTAAGAATTAAAAACAAATATAATATGGATTCCAGAACGAAAGTTAAAAGTTGAAGGAAAGTGAAAGCATTGTTGTAAACGAAAGTATTGTAGCATTTAGCATTTGTCATTGTCGGATACCGACAATGTAAGAGCGATAAGCGATAAACGATAAGCGTTCCGAACCGAATCGAATCGAACCGAAAGCACACATACAAAATACTACCAAATACTTGTATTTATGTTGTTATGTTATGATTGTTGTTAATTTGTGTGCCAAATCAAACAAAAAAATGATCAAGAAACACAGCCTAGTGCATGCCTTATTTAGTTTGTAACCCCCCCAAGGAATCTCCTTTAAAACTAATACATATTTAAGTGCACACATTTCTGTACAAAACTTCTCCCGGGTGTTCTAGTAGTGTACTACTTGTATAGTAACTAAACACGCATTTATCAAATGTTCAGTTATGTACATACCACACATATAATATATGTATTCGATGTAAAAGGCAGGCCTTTAACTGAATATATTGAATTGTTTCGTGCTTATGCAACACTGGCCAAATAACTGTAGTGCCAATACGACCATGATAATTATTATAATTGATGAGTATTGAGTACTTTTGTGTAGTTCCTCAGTTTGATTCCTTAAACAGCACATTGGTATTATTCCATTTACTTGCAGTTGCTTCTCGTGGCTTCCAAACACACTCAAACACTTACACACACACATACGTGCATACATATGTTTTAAGTACTGTTACTCCAGTCTCCCCGAAAACCACCTCGGAATCAGCATTTCAAAACTGCCGTTATTTGTAGTGTTGTAAAACGTTAAACAAAATCGCGCACAAACAGCCAAAGAATCACTTTTTGGCTTTTATCATTAATGAAGAAAAAGCTGCAAATGATGAAACAAATGTAATAATGATCGTCTGGCTTCAATGATAACGATAATGATGATAACGTAATTTACTGTAGTTATACTTACATTGTAGAAAACAAACCAAAAACAACTAAAAATGTGAACACATTTTATAGCAATGATAAAACACATTGTGTTCTCCTCGTTCCCCCACCAACCCCAGGAACCCATTATCCCTTGACCCCTGTCCCTATCAGAGTAGCGAGGATTCGATTATGTAATTAGAAATTATATATATGTACGTCTTAAAGCCAAATTACATAAAACTTATGCATACAAATGAAACACTGCCAACAAAGTCGTAATCGTAACAAATTTGGATTTGTTATGTTATAAATTATTAAACAATGATTAAAACGAAACTTCTGTTGATCATGATTAAACCTGAGTCCCCTTAGTCCTAATCCCTTTAACCTTTTAACTTTGTTTTCAATCAGTCGAGTCGAGTATTAAAATAAAGTATGGAGCGCAAGAGCAGTTAAAGAAATCCAGAGATAACAAAAACGAATACATATACATATATATATATATATATATATATATACACAATTACATACTTCAAACCCAAAAGAATGTTATTGTATAAATAATAATAAAACAAAAAGTGCAAGAGACATAAAAAGCGTAATTGTACAAATCGATTTTGTGTTGTGTTGTGGCTGTTCCCAGTTAAGATAAGCGTTAATCTGGGCCCCATTCCAAATCCCCTATTCAATCCGATATCGCTGTCGCTATCTCCGTTATGGACATTTCCGTTATCAACTCAACTGCATGTCATGTGGTTTATCAGCTACTTGGAACTGAACTCTTCTCGTCTGTCCGATTGCGTCGCCAGGTGACCCAAATACCGATCCCCCTTAGGTTCTCGGCATAATGTGGAAATAGATCGATTTCTGCTCTTGATGAACAAGATTTTTAAAACCGTAACAGAAATTACCGATAACAATAATAATGATAAATTCCAAGAAAAGAGAAGCAAACCAAATAAAAAAAGCATGTATAAAAATCAAATTAAAAATTGATTATGAATGGATAGTAAAAAAAGTCACAGAAACAGAGCATTAAAAAAACCAGAAAACAAAATAATAATAACTAAAGAAAACAACACACAATTAGTAAAAAAAACGAAAGATAAAACAAATAAGATGAAGAAGCAGAAAACGAATTCATTAGCGTTGTTTTAATTTATTAGTAAGTCAAGAACAAAAAATAAAAAACGTGCAACAAGAATGATATATGATATAAGACAGAGGAGTATAGATCAGAAAACAGAGAGGGAAAAGGGAGTCATGAGAGACGCGGAAGAAGTCGAGTGCTACAGAAACAGGCACTATTATATATATATTTACAAGAATATATATATAGATAAATATATATATGAACAAGTAAATAATACCTATACATACTCAAAAGCATTGCATTAAATTATAATAAGAGAACATAACATAAATATGAAAACCAAAAAGAAAACTCAAATTTCCATACTGATAACTGATTATGATACTGATACTAATAACAGATAACTGATACTGATACTGACTTCTTCAACTGACTTCCATAATCATAATCATTGTTAACACTTTAACTTTAGAGAATTGCGCTAAAAGAACACAACAAATTTTGTAGTCGTTATATAAATTTTGTTATTGATCTGTTAAACTGTTATCTGTATACCCCTCCCTCTATCCTCACCCCAGAACTCTTTAGATATAGGTTTGATAGTTAGTTATGTTCCTTTAGCCTTTATTTGATCCCGATTCAACTTTATACCACAGACAAACACACACACACTCTGTATAAATGCAATCAGTTAGATTTATAAGGAAACGATAAAAGTCGCTAGAAAGAAAAAGCTAAATCAGTTGCATTAGTTAAAACTGGCTAAAGGAAATTTTGGATCAGGATCAGAAGGAGGAGATGTGAGATGGTAGAGGAGCTGGGAGCGAGGAGTTAATCCAGTTGATATCTCCAATGTCTTCGGTGGCCATGGCACACAAAAGTAAAGATTATAAGTTACATTGTTTTAATATTACAAATTACGAATAAATTGATCAATTAACATATTATACAAAAAACAAAAAAATATAAATTAAAAACCAAAAACAAACATTTAAATTTAAATAAAAAATACAACAAAAAAGAAAACAAAACAAATAAATTAAAAAGAAAACACATGCAAATGTTAAGAAAACCAAAAATAATGAATTGTTTTTATTAATTTTGTTAAAAATGCGAATAAAACATAATAAATAAATAAAAAATATACATATACACATACGAAATGAAGTACAGAAGACATAAAAAGTAAATAAGAAACAAAAACAATTCAATTAAAAGGTAAAAATTAAAGAAGAAAAACAAAGTTTAATAAAGGACAAAAGCTCAAGTTGTGAGAACAAACAACAAAATTTGTTCAAAAAAAAAGTAAATGTAAAACATATAAACATAATAAACACTCACAGACACATACAAAGAGTAAAAGGAGCTATAATTATAAAAATAATTTAATACAACAAATAAACATAAAATAATTAATTAACAAGGCAAAGAGTAAAAAGTAAAAAGAATTACACAAAAAGTAATGCATGAATAAAACATTTAAAACATGCTAAATATAACATAACAAACACACACACAACTAAATAAATTAACAAAACAACAAAGATTTAAACATAAACAAGATTCATGAACAAAAAAAAAGAATTGGACTAAAGTAAACAAACATTCACCATGGGTAAAAATAAAAACAAAAACAAAAACAATAAAATTCGATTACAACAAGAAACATGAAAGAACAAAAGTAAAACAAAAAGGTTATTTATGAAGCGATTTAAACAATAAAATGAAAAATAAATACAAAAAAAAATAAATTTAAACAAACTTGTATAATTAATTATTGCAGCAACGGAAGTGAAATGATCCGAACTAAGTTGAAAAGGGGATTCACATTTGAGATCTGATCAAGTTAATTACTGCAGCAACTGTTTATTTCCAACAACGAAACTGACAACAAAATAATTGTTTATACATCTATAGGTATATATTTTATTATTGAACTGTCAGACAGTTCATAAGTCTCAGTTTCAAGGCACACAAAACTACAGGGTATGCGTGAGCACGTGAGTTGTCTCTAAAAGGCACTCTCAAAAACTATAGACATTTAGTGGGTATTATAGCGTTGTATATGGATTGTGCGCGTGACTTAAAGCCAACTCCAAGTACACTGAGATACTCTCATGATATAAGCACCACAGCGCGCACAGTGTGACAAAATAAATCGTTGCTCAGTCACACAAGCGGCAATTACAAAGTGACGAAAGCCTCAATTTTATCATTTAAGTCGCCACACACAGCTACAACAGATGTGAACAGACGTATATATAAGTATATAGTGTATAATATATAATGTATAGTATGTGGTATCTCTATATATATTTTTTGTAGCAAGCACATTATTCATCATATTCACACACAATCGTATCTAACGCGAACAAGTTATTCATCATCTCTGGTCTGGTATTGACTGGCGAGAGGCCCGCGATTACTAGGCTACAGTCAAGAGAGATGGGTCGAGGGAAGGGAAGGAAGGAAAATACAGAGGGGAAATAAGAGCGAGGAATGGGCGTTTGTTAAGTTAATTGAATTAAGTAAGTCAGTTATCAGACGCGTGACTAACAACTAATTGTGTGCTTCGATTAGCAAACGTATTGCACATTTAACCTTACAATTGCCAATTTGTTTGTTTGTTTTGTTTTGTTTTCTTTGCTGTTTTTTTGTTTCAGTTTCTGTTTCTGTTTTCTGTTCTCTTTTGTGTACACACATATGGTTTTAGCATAATAATATTGATTGTCTTAACTTAAATACGTGATCTGTATATAATATGTTTATAAATTGTTTGTATACATGTGTGTGTTTGTGTATATATATATATATGTGCGTGCATGTATATATTGTCTTTATTCGTTTTGGACTTACATAGTTTAACAAGTGCGTCTAAATACATTAAGTTAGTTGGCTTGATTAGAATTAGGCTAGAATTAAAAACGAAATCACTAATAAAAATAAAACAATGGAGGGTGAATGATTCACTTTTCATATTCAATGAATTCTATAAGATTGCAATGGCAATGGCGATGATGATGGCGATGGCGATGTTTGTGTGATGTCGTTAAGGACCATAACACAACGAGGACGACGAAGGATTGCACTGTCCACGTTGAACTGGGCGCCAGTTAAGGAAATTCACATTCATTTGGACAATCACAACACAGCTGCATCACAAGTAGCTACCTTTTGTGTGTCGATCCGATCCGATCAGATCTGCTTTTCCGCTTTCCCACTTTTCCAATTGTTACTCAGTTCTCAGCACAGTGTCTGCAGTTTTGTAGTGCTCCGTGTGAAGGGTTTGAGCAGCTTGGAGCTGATCTTGTTGAATTTTTTCTTCTTCTCCGAATAAGTGGACAGATTGGACATGCTAGCGTTGAGCGAACTATCGTGATCTGGCATGTTGATTGCATTGAAGGATTGGGCGTGCTTCAACTGCTTTCCGTTTTTTGACGAGCTGATGCGTAAGTTGTGCAGCATTCCGCGCTTCTTGATCTTCTGCTCGGGCAGAGGAGCAGCAATGGGTGCACACTCTGTCTTGTATTTTGCCTTGGGCTCCGCTACAGTCCAATCTGGCTGATCCGTCAGTTCCTTGCCGTTGAGCGTTATCCGAGGAGTTTCCGGCAGAGTTACGCTCTCTGGAGTCGTGGAGCTGCAACGAATGAAGGAAACCGTTAAGCTGATCTATTTGGATAGATTACAGTATCAAATACTTACACACAGGTTGATGAGCTGGAGGTGTATATGTAGGAGGCATCCACGTCGTACAGTGATCTGGCCAGCTTATCCCAGAAGTTGAAGAGACTGGAGTGATGTGTGTAGTTCAGATGCGTGTAGATGGCCAGGGTCGGTGGTATTGACATTTCACAGAACAGTATCGGTATAATCTTTCTCAAGTTATTCTCTGCATGAACAAACCGGGTTAAAATTGCATCAGACATAGCCTAGGGTATTACTCACCTATTTGTAACTTCTGCGTAAAGTTGACCAAATATGTGAGCTCGCGACTGTCCAGGAATTCCTGGGTCATGACGACTATTAAGTGATTGCACCGCGTTTTCATAAACTCCGAGAGCTCGACGTGTTCGAATGGCACACCCAACAACAGATCCCGATGCCTCAAGAACAGCTGAAACCATTGGATTACACTAAGGATACCTAGACTGGGATCTAGTTTAAAGTTACCTTCAGGTTGTAGGGTGGACCCTCGAGGTTTTTCATTATATCCGTGGCATGTTCGATGTCCGCCTCTGCGTAGAGCACACAGGCGTTGTACTTAGGCAACGGTTGTCCACTTTTCAGGCACTCCTGGTCGTCGTAGCTAAGAATGTTAAGGGATTGTCCCATGGTGATGTTGTTGTTCTTTTCCAGGCACTGCACACTCGGCGGGGGACTGTTCCTGGCTAGCGCCAGTTGATCCCGCTGTTGCTGCTTCACATTGTAGCGATCTGTGTCCTTGGCTGCGATTTAAAGAGTCACACTTAAGGATCAGCTAATCCACAAAGGGTGTGTGTGTGTGTATAACCTACTCAGATTCTCCTGTATATCGTCGCGAACATCCCAGCGATCGATTACCCCCAGATACTTCTCCAGATATCCCACTTCCGCCGTCTGTGGCTTGTACTGAATCCAACTGCTGAGCACCACATCCATTGGCATGGAAACATTGTCATCAACGAAATTGCGCAATCCTGCCAGGGTGGCAATACCACGCCAGTCCCGCTCGTAGCCCTCCTCGGAGTGCAGAACCTTCTTCCGATTGAGCATGCATGCTAGTTGTCTCTTCGTCTCGGCGCTTAGCTCCGTTAGAGGTGTCCGGTTGAACCCGGAGGTGGTGACGGCGCTGGTGGGATCGGGCATTGGTGTCACCATTTTCGGATAACGATTATGATAACGATCCGGCCGACTGACGTCAGTGGGCTTATGGAAATGGGTATGTGAATGCGAATGTAAATGTAGATGTGAGTGTTGATGGCATACAAATTGAGGGAGCATTCGCACTTGGCGCTTGGTTATTGCAATAATTTGTTAGCCTTTTCACTTGATATTTATCAGCGCGCACACTGGTTATCAGTTAAACAATAAAAGAGTTGCGCGTGAGTCTGTCGTTAAATTTGTTCTGTTTCGTTGCTTAATTTACTTTTTTTATTTTAGGTGTTTGCCTGTTGATATTGTGTTTTTTTTGTGTTGGTCGTTACTGCTTTGTTTTAGATCTGAGCGCGATTAAGAATCGAATTGTTGCGACGATGCGCATGCGGTTGCGGGTGGCTGGTCCGTTAACGGGGAGCAGATTGAGACACAGCCACAGCAAGCGAGTCGAAAAGTTAGCAAGAGAGACACACAGAGAGAGAGGACAGACAGACGGATGAAATGGCCGTGCGCGAAATGTGCTGAACTGACCTCGAGCACCTCGCGCCGCGTCACCGAGCACAACGTATGCGTCTCGTCTCGACGCGTCTCTGCTCTGCTGTTAGTGCGATGTTGATGTTGTTTATCTGCTGCTTTAGCTTTTTGATTGTTTCTGACTGCCTTCCGACGACCCCTTTTGCCCCTGCGCCGATTATTGTTTGTGCGCAGAAGAATTTGTTTAAATATTTTTATTTTATATACAGCGATCACACAGACACACACATAAATACGTTGACGTTGACATAAACGATGAGGTGGGGGGAGGGGAAAACACGTCGCGTCGCGGGTGGAGATGTACGGTCGCCTAAACACAAAAATAAATTTTTATTGAGCAGTGCGCGACTTGCTTATTGTTTTGTCGCTGGTTTGCTTCTGTTTCTGGTTCGAATTCTGTTGCTGCGGCAGCTGCAGTTGCTGCGTTGTCGTTTCACTTTTGTTTATTTTGATTGTTTGTATTTTACTTTTCTGTTGCTATTGTTTTAGTCCCGCGCTGCAGTTTATTTACTGCCGTTAATTGCTAGTTAATTGTGATCGTTTTCCCATTTTCTGCGCAACAGTAGAGCTGTTGGAGCAACATTCTTCTATCGATATATCGATATGTTATCTTTTAAGTTATATTTTCGGCAACAGTATTATCGATATTATTGTGCCCAACTGTTGCTTTTTAGCACATACACTTAAAAAAACAGGGTTTCCATTAGGTTTTTCTAATCTCAACCGGATATATAAAGTGTTTTCAATTTTATTTTAATTGTTGTCAAAATTCATCATAACTATATGTTTCGAATCTCTGTGTGCTTCTGCTGATATTATGTGAACGCTGTGATCTACAGAGCTCCCAAATATCAGATGTTACAACTGTTAATTAGGCAAAAAGAATTAACAGTAGCTAGCAATACTAATATATAACTAGCTTGTACACTGAGTAAATTATCCCGTTCTCCACAATTTCTGTTGTTTGTATGTGTGGTCTTGGGTCCGCAGAGTTTGCAATGAGCGGTAAAGTTTCTCAATCAGACCGACGGGTAGCAGCTACCCGGTATCTGTTTAAGCAACAACGAATTAAAGTCCCTATTTCCTTTAAATAGTGGGAAGATAAATACTAGTGGCCATGATAATAGTGGGAAAAGCTCAAGCGTTTCGCAAACAGCAGTATGGCAACGCCAAAGTTGGCGCTAAATTTAAATTCGACGAATGCGTCAGTCGTATGCTCCTTAATTTGCCCAAATACACCATATGAGCTGAAACTGCAAACTCTACATTTGTTAGGAAAAGAAAACTACAAACACATGCTGGATTTCCATTTAAAAATTCAGTTTATTTTGATTGGTTTTCATTTTTGTTCAAGTTTGTTTATTTTGTTGTTTCGCATTTCAATACCTTTCAGTTACAAATACTGATATACTACACAGATGACACAATTTGATTTGCATTGATTTATATTGTTTTTGTTGTTGTTTATTTTGTTTTATTAAATTTTGTTTGACTTTTTGTTGGTTTAATTCAACATTTTTGTTTGATGAATAAAACGCTTAATGCGTCCAAATGTTTGATTTGATTTTCATTATTATTTTGATTTTGATTTCGATTTTGAGCAACAATTAACAGTTAAGTTTGATTTCTTGCACACATTTAGTTTAAGTTTTTTCTTTATATTTTTCTTTTTTCTGTTTTAATTTTGTTTCGTACATATGTATATATATATATATTTGTTTTTCTTTTTATAATGTATGCATTTTTATACTGCAAGTTGAAAACTTTGATTTACTTAAGCTTCATTCATTATTGTTTACTATTAACTTTATTATTATTTGTATTATTTGTATTGTTTCTATATACAATTTGCCGCAATTCGTGTGTACTTTGTAAATAATTGCTTAAACTGGAGATTGGGCACCCAGAGTCTAAAAAGTTGCTTGGAAATTGAAAAACAACAATTTTGAGTCTGCGGATTCAGTATCGGTTTTGTTTTGGTTTCATATCGTTTAGAATTCAATAATTTTAATTAATGCTTACAATTAAATTGTTTGTTGTTTATCGAACCTTTGTCTCTGTTACGGATTGTATAATAATTCAGCTTAGATTTTATACACTTACTTTAATTTAGTTTTTGTTTGTTCTCTTTAGCTTCTTCCAACTCTTCCTCTTCTTCTACTTCTTCTTCTGCCCTTTCGTGGTATAATTTAATTTCGCATTCATTTGTTATAATTATTCTCAATTATCTCTTATGTTAAATGCAATTACAAAGTACTTCAATTTGTTGAAATTTCATTTCAATTTAATGCCTTGAGCCTGAAGCCTTCAATGTACTCGTACTTTGTTAGTTAGTATATGACCGTGTGAGTGTGGGTGTGTGAGTGTGGGTATAAGCAGGTGTGTTAGTAGGTGTGAGTTTGTTTATTTCTTTCTGTGGCCTTTATTTATTTAGAAGGATTAGCTCGTTTCCTGTCGAAACTTGAATTCAT
Organism: Drosophila acutilabella; assembly: GCA_035046005.1. Classification (NCBI taxonomy): domain Eukaryota; kingdom Metazoa; phylum Arthropoda; class Insecta; order Diptera; family Drosophilidae; genus Drosophila; species Drosophila acutilabella. The sequence goes on along the minus strand of JAWNOK010000024.1, from coordinate 2,328,560 downwards.
TTCATTTGCCCAAAAATGAGAAATTTTACAACTGTGGACTGCACTACTCAGTACTGTTTTAATGTCGGTGTGTGTGTGTGTGTGTGTGGGTGTGTGTGGGAGTGTGTGTGTGTGTGTGGGTGTGTGTGTTAAGTGTGTTATGCATAATCTCCACTTGATGTACACGTATCGCATTTAACTCTATTTACTTTTTTAGACACTATTTTCTTTTGTTTTTCTCGATTTTCAAAAATGTTTTAGTTTAAAGCTTTCCATTTACTTTTGTTTTTCGTTTAATTATTTTAAGTTTTTTAGTTTTCTTTTTGTTTTTGGATCCTTCATCTATGAACTTTGTATTCCAAAAATGAATGTACATATGCTTAATAATTGTTTCTAGCAGTTGACGTTATTGACATCGATTTAAGCTGTTTTATGCTTTTTATTTTAAGTTCTATTTAGAACTAATTTAATGCCAGCTGCATTCGCAAAGATTTTTATATTATTACATTAATATTTATATAGTTTTTTTTAGTATTTATATTAAATTATTTCTGTTTATAATTCTCACTTTCGATTAGGCACAATCTTACACAATATTCGGGCTGTTTTGCTTAGTTAGAGCAGTTAACCAGTTTAGCGTTAAACACATGTACTATTTCATCCAATTACCCATTTTAGAATTTACCATTTGTTTTAGTATATACTTAGACAGAGTGTGTAATCAAAAGCTGGACATAAACATAAACTTAAAGACAAGTTAATAACAACAATGAAGACTGCGTTTTGTGCCTGAATTTATAGCTGTTTTAGATGCGGCTTTTGCGGCTGAAACCGATAGAAATATTGCTTTAAGCTAATTTCTTGAAATAGCAACAGATTAAGCACACACACATACACCCACACACCCACACACATACAGACTCCCACACACACACTTGAGTAAATCAAAGAGTTTCTCCCCTTTTGCGCATACAAATACAAATTCAAATTGAACACCTAACAAAAATACATACATATATATTTGGTATATGCACTAAGTTTAGTTAACACTAGTATATATAGATCGTATTTTTCGATTCGTCGCATTTCACACTCTGTAATCGTAACTTAATAGTAGCTAAATATAAGTATAAATTAATTAAATTTAATTCGACAACAAGCTCGTTTTGCACTTAAGTAACTGCTAATGCTTTATATTAAACTCTAGTTTATTAGCTATTTGCTCATCTCTATACAACACTCTCTCTGTCTCTTCCTTTCACTATCTATCCCTTTCTTTGTCTACAACTTGGCACAATACCGAAACATGAAAAACAAAGTGAGAATAAATCTATTGAACGCGTCTCAATTATTATTAATTTTATTGCTGTTTTATGTAGTCATTACTCAATTACTTTTATTATTATCGGATCTTAAAATTGTTTATAGTTTTTAGTTTATAGTTTTCTCATCAATTTTACTGTTTTCCTAGTTACCATTTACTTACAGTTACAAAAACTTTGCTCCTTTTAACGTTTTTACTTACGAATACTTTCAGTTAACAACTTTGTTTCAGATATACATACATAACTATTGACCAACTATTTTATTTTCTTTTTTCTTATTATTTTTTGTTTTCTTTTTGCCAAACGCGCCACATACCCGTTATGCCTCAGTGGGGGAAAAGGAGGAGAAAAATTATGTGAAAACTCTGGGGAAGAAAATTAAGTGAAACCAGTGAACAAATTGACCGAAAGTGACGAAACCTTTTTACCAATTGTTGTAATTATTTTGGAGGGGGGTAGAAAGGACTTTGGTGAATGAGTACTCGTCTGAATACTGTACAAAAATGTTGCAAGCAGCGCGTTTGGACCTCGACATACCCTACATAAAGATCCGCATACGGACTTGGGTTCAGATCTGAGATCTTATAATCGTTTACTGCATTTTTCTTGGCATGCGAGACAATAAATTTTTTATACATTTACATTTTTTGTTATTAAATCAACTTTTTACGATATAAATAACATTTGTGCCCTCAACTGGGCCTAAATTGGATCACTTTTGATTTGTTATTTGTTAATTGTTTCTGTTTGTGTGTGTGTGTGTGTTGTGTGTTCAAAATTACAACATGACTAACAATCTGCTAAACACACTCCTGCGCTGATTACAAACAAATTGGTATATAAGTACATATATATATATTAATATTATTATTATTATTTATTTTGTTGCTAGCTTCACTTAAGTATTTAGTTTACGCGTTAATCTGTTGGGGCAACTCCCCTAGCCCTGAACCCCTTGCCCACTGCCACGCCTATCACGCCCCTCACAGCTCTTGGGCACTTCAGAGTGCCTGGGTTTTTATTTATTCAGTTTTTGTAGTTAACAAAGTGTTTTTATATTTTCTGTTTTTGGTTTTTGTGCGCATAACTGCTGTGAGGGACTGTGTGGTGGGCGGCAGAGCGGCAGCGGGGTGTGGCTGGTTAGCTGTACATAGGGATATCAGCAGTTCTCCGGGCGAAGGCAAAAACAACTGAGCACAGAGCTGGCCATTCGATGAGCCGTAACAAGGACAATTGCTGCCTTGTCTTCGTCTTTGTCTTTGTGTCCTTTTGCTGCTGCTTTCTGCTTGGGTTTCCACTTCCTCTCTCCTTCTCTTATGCATATTCATTCGCTAGTGCTGCTGTGCCTGATTCAGTAGCTGCTGCTGTCGCTGCAGATTCAGTTCCGTCAGATTCTTCATCATCAGCGTTCTCTCCAGATTCTCCCGAATTCCGCGCTCGTTCTCCTGTCGTACTGCACAGCAGAGTTAAGAAGAAAATAAAAGAGTTTATTAGTAAATTATATTAATGTATTATAGATTATAGTTAATTAGCTTAATAAATTCTAGCTCTAATGGAACAAGTTCTTCTAATTGTTTATTAATTTTATTTATTTTTATTTCACTGTTTCACGTTTGTTATCCTTCTCTTGTTGCTCTGCGTTTAAACTGCAGTTGAAGTAAATGCCTGTTGATGAATTCTTGAATAAAACTTTCATCAATCCAGACTATTTACTTTAAGCACAGTTTAACATTAAATCGCGTTCCGTTTTCCCGTTTCCCGTTTCGATAACGCCGGAATTTTTATCAGTTTATTGGCGATATCCTGCCGGACACGCCCACTACGCCCAGGTTCAAACTCAGTTTGATCGTCAAGCATTGTTGGTTAGAGGGGGGGTGGGGAAAGGGGCGTGGCACGTTTGGCAGTGTTTGCTCGATGCTTTTGTGCATTTTACAGCAGTTTTAATTAACGGCAAACAAATTGACACGCGACACACAGCAAAAGGGCGGAGAGGGTGGTCAGGTTTAACCAGGCAAACAGGGGGCGTGGCATATTGGAGCTGTGTAAAGTGTCAAAATTTGTTTGCCAATCAATCACACGTGCACACAGTGCCACAGTCGCATATTTGTTGGGTTCACTGTCTGCTCTGAGGTCTGATTGTGTTCTATCTTTTTTTTTTCTGCTTCGCTTTTTTGTGCTTCGGTTTCGTTTACTGTTTGCTGTTATACATTTCTTTACGACTGCCCTTGTTGTCTGTTTTTATTTACACTCTTTTGCAAGAGGGTGAGGGGAGAGAGGGGAGCGGGGAGCGGGGCACCTGACAAAGATTTAACACAATATTGCAATGGCAACAACAACTGCGCTTTGTGTGCTGCAAGTGCATTGAATCGCATGCAGCCCTGGTCTGCTTATACTCACTGCACTGCATGCAGCCCTGGTCTGCCCTTATATGCATATTCCTAGTATGCTGCACAAAAATACCAGCTGTAAAAATTTAATTAAAAATACTTGCCCTAAATTGCAGCTTACACACACACACACAGCTGGTAGCTCACACACACACCCACACACACAAAAAAAGGCAAAGAATTCAAGTAATTTACGAACATTTTCATTTAATTGCAAAATTAGTTACTCTTTTATTGAGCCAAAAAAGTGTGTACAACAACTTTCTATGCTCGACGCTATAAATACCCTATAATTAGTTGGTTTTGTGCTATAATTAAGTTAGGCTTTACGGTAAATAAATTTTAATTTATTTATTTAAATGTTTAAAATATTTTCCCTGTTCACCTGGCAAACAATATACCCTTAACTCAAGCTGCACGCGGTATTTAAAACAACAAATTAAAAGAGCTTTAAAATTTTCGCTGCTGCTTGAAATGCAACAGTAAAAATGAAGCAGGAGGGGAGGGGTTGAGGGGAGGTGGAGCTGAGCTGGACTGGAGCACGTGGTCTGTGGTCGTAATCATTGTCCTGTTTCTGTCCACGTTTGTGCAAGGGCTTTGAGGCGTAGGCGCAACGTGTTAATGACAAAAGAGAGAGTGAGACAGAGAGAGAGAGAGAGGGGGATGGGGAAGAGAGTGGGGTGGGGGAGTACTGGGAACAGGTGACGATGAGGCTGACTGCCATTATTCACGTGGCAAGTGCTGTGCTGAATAGCAGCTACTGAGTACGAAGTACAATGAGTTTTTGCTCCTACCCCCGCACTCCCTCGCCCCCACCTCCTTTCTGCTGCTGGCCACGTGTGTGTGTTGGGCTATTTGAGACCAATTAACATAGAACTTTCCCACTGGTAAACAAGTTAAATTGTTAACAGCCATTAAGGGCGCTCATAAATGCCGCCGTGTAACTTTCAGCCTCGTGCAGGCGCTGTCGCTGTCTCTGTCTCGCTTTGTTGTGTGTGTGTGAGTTTGAGTTAGTGTATTAGAGTGTGTGTGTGTGGTGTGTATGCCCAGGTGTATGCGTTTGTGTGGGTGCAAGTGCTTGGCGCGTGTGTTTGTGTTGCTTCTTTGTGTCTTTTATGTTGTTTAATTATAAATGTGGCGTTGAAAGCAACAGCCGACAGCCCCGCCCCTCCTGCAACTCCCACACTTTAGACTGATGTATGCATGTATGAGTGCTGTGCGGTGTGCGTGTGTGTGAGAGCTGCCATGACGGATGAAGACCGACGACCATGTAACTATATAACTAATTAGTTTCCTGCCTCAGAGTGGGTGGATTTTGGGACACTTTTCCTAACTGTTACACTCGCTTAAAGTTACTGTAAATGTTAATGTTAATGTTATTCTTAGTGTTACTGTTATGGTCTTTGCCTATTTAAATTGAAATTATTAATGCTGTTTCGAGGTTTGGCCCATTAAATATTCCATTTGGGTAGAACAAGATAATTTTGTCTCAAAGTTAATGAATTATGAAGAGTTATTAAATATTGACTAAATAACATTGAAATATAGTACATGAAACAAAATAGTGCAAATGCTAAAAACCTTTCAGTTTTCACTTGACAGGCATTAAGTCTCAATTAGTAACTAAATGTGTTGTGGGAAAACTTAGTAATGTTTTTAAACAATACCCAAGGTAGCAAAAAAAATATAAAATTTATTCTACACTTTTTAAGGCAAACAAACTCGATTTCTGGGAACTGTTTTTGCTTTGTTTAAATTTAAATGTTTTTTTGTTCTTTGGAAATCTGTTGTTTATAATTTCCAGATGAAATTTCCGTTGTTTTCTTTTGTTTAAATTGGTTCATTAACAATAAATTGAACCTTTTAATGTTTACTGACTCTGATGTAATGACTGACACTTAATTGAATTGAATAAATGTTCATTCTGTTTGCTTTATGTTTCATTGAACATTTTGTTATTAAAATGTTAATTTCGTTTGGGATTTCCACGCGAGTAAACAGCTAAAATTGATTGAAAACTTATTTATTAATTATATTTAAAATACCATCAATTTTCAGTCGAGAAATAAATAAATATCGTATATCTATATATATGTTTATATGTGCTACATAGCAGCTGGAAAGGAATACAGCTGAACAATTTGTGGGTCATCTATTTTTTGACAGCCTTATCAGACGCCTATCATGCTTAGGCTGTCAATTTGCGGTGATTTGTGGGCATGGTTGGATAGGGGAGTGCGGTAGGGGCGGAGGTATTGGGTGGGCGTGGTGGAGTGCGGCTGCCTGTTGCCTTTTGCGGCCGCGTGGGCATTTGCCACGCCTAGTGGCGTTCACAGGACTCTGGCAAGGACGTGAAGCCAACTGAGCGGACAATGTCACCAGCACAAGCCACGTTAGTAACAGCATAAACAATTGTTGTTGTTGTTGTTGCTGCTGCTGCTGTTGTTTAGCCAGATCCTTCTTTCTTGGTTTTGCTGCACTCACTCACGCGCACATGAAAAAGTAACCTAGTTTCATGTCGTAAACGTAAAACGTGTGTGCGATTGCGAGTGTGTTTGCGTGTGTGTAAATAAGCGTGCATGTCTGTGGGTGCACACATAAAAAGGATGCTACAGCCGTGGCATACCCCTAATGATGCACACACGTACGCACACACACACACGCTAACACGGCAAAACACTCACACGCAGACAAACAAACACAACTATTAAGTGAAAGTATAAAAAGTGAGCATGATAACTAAAGGTTGTTGCAGACGCAGCTCTGCGTCGGTCACTCAGAGAGGCAGAGACAGAGAGTGGGAGGGAGAGAGAGTCAGTCAGTCTGTCAGTTAGTCAAAGAGCCAGTCGGCAGAGTCCATTGTCATTGTCTGTGCTTAGCAAAATAACAACAAAACATACACACACACACTGTGACATACACACAGCTACACACACACACTTACAGTGCTGATTAGTTTGGCTTGGCTGTGGGCTTTTGTTGCTGCTGCTGTTGCAGTCACAGTAACAGTCATTAAAGTCGAGGTAAGTATCATTTTTTATGGCCAACGCATGTGTATGTCTGTGTCTCTGTGTGTGTGCCTGTGTCTGTTTGTGTGTTGTGGCTGGTGTTTGCAAGTCAGTTAGTCAGACAGTCGCTTAGTCATTTAGTCAGTTATGTAATGCTCGAGATTTGCTGAGCTTTTGCCAGCTCAATTTTCGAAAGTCAGCATCTGGCAGGCAGCTCATTGGGGAGCCAGTAACACAGACACACACATACACACACAAACACACGCACATACACATATTTGTATGGCTTTATGGTTATATGGGGCATATGGCTAACTGGTTCTCTGTCTTTCCGTCTCTAACAATGGACCACTGGACCAGTGGACCACTGGACTAAGCCGAGTTGACCTTATTCTTCGATGCGAATGCAAGTAATAACAAAATCTAAAGAAAACCAAATGAAAAGCAATTGCAAACAGTTTCATTTCTTGCAGAAATCTGCCATAATTTAAATAAACAGCAAATCTAATCAAATTTAATAGTCAACCCATTCGATTAAGTCTATTAAGCAATCAACAGTAAAAACAATTTTCTTTTTTTATTATTTACAAATAAATGTACAACCAATTTACCACGAGCTTCAATTTAATCAAAATAATTTATGTAAGCTCATGTGGTTAAACAAAATCAAATATTTGTACGCTGACTGTTGGTTGGGAGGTGGTTAAAACACGTTTGTATTTGGCCAAAAAGTTTGGCTCATTTTTAAATCATGACATGAATTTCGAAAAGTTGCAATTTATTGTTGACTTCAAATGGCACAAACACACACAGAATACATTTCGTTGTAAAAGGAAAAAATCGTTAAAAATGTATAATATTTTGTAAAGTGAATATTTGCTGGAATTGGCAAAGAGTTATGCACAAATATTTTATGATCATCATCAACAACATTTATTTTCACTCACTCAATGACAATTCCAAATTTATTTGCCAAACATAAAACATAAATCTTTAGTGGTGGCAAGCGTTGCCTACTTTCAGGCGCGCTTCTTAATGTAGTTTAACAGCTGGTAGTATAAGTAAGATAAACAGCCTCTGTTAAGTTAACAGCAAACACTTAACACTAAACACAACGCACTCGAAATACACGCGAATGTTAACTAACAGAGTGCTGTTTGGAATTAAAAATGTCTTCAAATCTGTGCCATTTTTATTAAAATGATTTTAACAATTAGATTTTAAGCAATCGATAGCATTGCCAACTTACAGGCGGGTTTTAGTGTGTATTTTGTTTCAATTGCATTGAATGTTAACTGTTGCCAATTTTTGTGGGCGCTGCAGCTGCTCCTCAATTAGCCCGGTTGAAGCTGGCTCGCTTTGTGGTGCTGCAGAGACACTTTGAAGCGTCTTCCAATTACATGCACGTAAGCACAGTGGGACGCAGAAGGAGAAGAAGGACGAAGAAGAGTAGGAGAAGTGACGACAGTGAAGCAACCGAATTGCAGTTAAGCGTAGCGGAAACGGAAACGAAAGCGGAAAGAATAACAGAAACGGTAGTGCAGCCAAATACGAATTCCCCGAAATATGTTCAGCAAGGTGATAAAGGCAACGCTCGTTGGTTGTTGGAGTTCATGAGGGTCGCATGCCCGTGTAGTGGACCGGCGTGTCCCTGCTGAACGAGTGCGCCTTCTTCCCGGACTGACTCTGGCCGGAGGTGAGCGTGACAATGACCACGAACACGCTGGCGCACACAAGGCACAGCAGCACCGTGGCAAGAACAATGCACATGATGCGCTTCCGCTTGCGATCCGCTTCCTCATCCTCATCGGTCTCATCGCTCAACGACTTCTTCTTCAGCTTGTGCGAACCCCCGCTAATCGAGGCCTTCCGTCCGGCGGCCAGTTTATGGTGAAACGGCCGCAGCACCTGTGCGGCAAAGGCCGCATCGCTCAGCTCCTGCTCGTAGGTGAGCGACGATTTGCGTTCGAAGGAGGGACGCTTCTCCTCGATGAACGCCGCTGCCGCAGCCGAGATTGGACGTGGACTGCGCTTGATCTCGTCCACATTGACAACGGCTGCACCCGCGCTGGGCACCGCCGTCGACAGTGGACGACTGTTCCGTCGGTGGGGTGAGGTAAGCTCAAAGTCTTCGCCATCCACTGCTCCGCCACTGTCTGTAATGAAACTCTTGGACTTCTTGGTGGCGCTCAGCGTCTCCCGATAGTTACGCAGCCTTACACTCGCGCTGTGCAGCGCCTTCGCCTGCTTCACGCTGGCACTGGCGTTAGTGCCCTGAAAGGCAGCCGCTGCCGCCAGCACACCTGGCCGATGTACGGCCAGCTCCTCCAGATTGCTGGGCGAGAGATACAGCGAGCGCCCGTGCTGAGCGCCACGCTTGAAGTGATACGCAGCATTGGCTGCTGCCGCTGCACTGTGCAGCTGCAGTGTGTGGGAGGCTGCGCTCGTGGAGGGTCGTCCGTCTAGCTCCAGGCTGTGGGTGCTCTGCTGGCGTGAGTGGGGATGCGGGTGCTGCTCTCGCTTCTGCTTAATGCTGTTTGAGGCTGAGGCGGCGGGCGGATGTGTGGCGCTGTGTCCGGCGGCAAGTGCAAGCGCAGGTGCCGTCTCCTCGAAGGACCCGGAACTCTTGCGCATGCGTCGCGCGGCCACAGCAGCTGCCGCTAGTTCGGCCACCCCCAGTTCCTCCATTTTGGTGTGACTGTTGCTGCGTGAACGCGACTCCACGAACAGTTCGTTCTCCAGCGACAAATTGGACTGGGGAAAGAGTCCACGACTATCGATGGGGTCCATCAGATCATCGTTCAGCGACGGATGCCGTATCTGGGACTCTACCACTGAGTCTGGTTTGCTGCTGGGCCTTCTACCGGGATCGTTAAACGAGCGATGTGAGCGGCAGCCCCGACGGCTTGGCGAGGGGGAACGAGAGATCTCCTTGCCGGTGCCGGCTGGCGGACCGGGCATCAGAAAGTTGGCACGTACGGAGCTGGTACGGCGACTGGAACTGGCCGAGCCGGCAGCCACCGCTAGCTGTATCTGCTCCATAGCGGCGGGATCCTGTTGGGCGTGGAAGGAATGCGTTTTCTTCATCTGAAAATTGGTAGACGGATGTACGTCAATAGTGTCTGATCGTCGGAAGAGATTCTTTTTCAGCGGATGCGATTGCGATTGCGAAAGTGGTTGCGCTTGCGGGTGGTGCGTGGCACGTGGCAGCATATCATCGACATCGATGAACTGAATCGGTGATGTGCTGCCGCTGCCAAGGCCACCGCCAACGCCGAGCGGTGAGCGTCCCAGGCCCATGCCGAGGCCCAGGCCCACGCCCAGACCGCCCACATTGTCGCCCAGGCTGCTGCTGCTGACCAGATAAATATCCGGTTGATGTGATTGCTGTTGCTGTCGGTGGTGCTGCTGCTGTTGCTGTTGGTGGTGCTGCTGCTGTTGTTGCTGCTGACCCAAGATCGGGCTGACCGCGTGCGAGGTGGGTGAGCTGGTGGAGCTCGAGTGCGGGTGCTGGCGGTGCGAATGCGGATGCGCATGCGGATGTGGCAACTGGTGGTGCCGTGCAGCAGCTGCCTGTGCGGCCAGTTGCTGAAAAGTGTGCATATGCAGCTGGTGTTGTTGTTGTTGTTGTTGTAGGTGGTGTTGTTGTTGGTGGTGCTGTTGTTGTTGGTGGTGCTGCTGGCGTGCGGATAGTGCTGGAGACACGGAACCGCTCCCGCCACCAGACCCATGCGTATGTTGGGGTAAATTGTGTAGTGCTGGGAGTGCTAGGGTCTGCGGCGGTGCAGACGAGCGCACGGGCAGCGGCGACGCCGAGCGGTGGATCAGCGGCTGCTCATGCACAATAAAGCCATCATCGAGATCTAAATCTAAATCGGTCGCTATCGGTGCATAGTTATCAATGGCCATGGAAAGGGAACGATGGATGGGCTTCAGCTTGGGTGGTTTCTTTTTGGTGGCGGGGTTATCAAAGGAGGATGTGCCCGAGGTATGCTCCTCGTCCGCATCCCCAGCGGTCATATACGGATCGTAGCTGTGCACCGAGACCACATGCTGGTGGCGGGACTGCTGCTGCTGCTGTTGTTGCTGTTGCTGATGGTGGTGCTGCTGCTGCTGTTGGGATTGGTGGTGGTGCGACTGCGACTGATGCTGCTGACCACCGCTGGTGCCGCGCTCCATGCGGTAGTAATACTGCCGTGGGTATCTATGGTAGTAATGTGCAATTGTGGTGCTGGTATGTGGGTGGTGTGGCGAGCAGGAGTGGGTTAATCACACAGACACTGACCTGGTCGGGCGCGGGTAGCAACTGTAACGGTAGCGGTAACGGTAACGGTTACGTTAACGGTTACGTTAGCCGTTTCGGGTACAGACTCGGTATCGCTATCGGATTCGGTATCGTTATCGGTATCGGTATCGTTATCGGACTCGGTGGTTCTTGAGCTAGTTCTTGTTGACTCGTTACTTGACGGCGGTGTTGGTTGCTAGTGGTGGTAGTTGTGGTGGTGGTAATGGTGCTGTTGTTGTTCTTGTTGTTTTGTGCTTTGTGCTCGACACCCAATAGGGCTAGTGAGAGTGAGAGAGAAAGACACAGAGAAAGAGAGAGAGAGAGAAAGAGCAAGAAAGAGAGAAAGAGAGAAAAAGTGTGCTGTGAAGGACTAAGGGACAATGAAGACTTGGACACTTGGACGCTGGACGCACACACACACACGCACACACAGGTGTCTACACACACAGACACGCACACAGACACAGATACAGATACAGACAAAGACACACGCTAAACACCAAGACGGTAAATGTGCAGGACATTCAGCATTTAAGAAGACAACTAAGAGATGTTAATCGTGTGTTCTTGTTGTTGTTGTTCTTCCATTCACTTTAGCTGTTGTTCACTGTAGATTGTTGTTGTGATTACTGTTGTTGTTGTAGTATTTGTTGTGGTTGTTTTCTTTTTCACATTTTCTGTTTGTTTTTGATAATGTGGTGCAACTAAATTCCGTTTTTGTTTTTATTGTCACATTGTGTTTGAGATGATTGTTGTTGTATTTGTTGATGTATAAAAATGTAACTACAGTATTTTGTTGTTGTAGTTATTGTTGTTGTTGTTGATGTTTGTTGTTGTTTGCTACACTCATTAAAATGGGCAAATACAAAAGCACAACTAGAAGTAGACAAGAGAAATACAATAAAAACAAGTATTAGCAAGCTGGACGGGGTGCTTCGGGTGGTGCAGGTGCTTCAGGTAGTGCAGGTGGTGCAGGTGGTGGCATCTGTTGTACTCAAAGTTATGTGTATCAGAAATCAATAGCCAAAATCAAAGTGAATAGCAAATGTTGGAAATGAAATGGAAAAAATAGTAAAAAAGATAAGGAAAACACATTGAAAATTCAAACAAAGCGAGAATTCATAAAGAGCTGAAATAGAACTGCAAAATTCCTGTATCACTGCAGCAAATTGAGTCAAGACGACAAACTGAATTCACTTGTAGTTACAACAAATTGTTTATCAGAAAATAACATACAAAAAAGTTTTATTTTTATTAACAAAACTAGCTACGCATTAAAGTTGATTTTAGTTAAAAGTTAAATGTAATTTTCATAACGGTTTTATTCCCTGTTGAACACTTGGTCACGTCGCACAATTGATAAGTTAATCGAATTGCATTTATTTGACTGCTGAAATCGTCACGCTGTTTGCCCGGGGAATTTGCGTGGCCACGCCCACTTGCCTACTCGCCTACTCGCCCATTTGCCCCCATTGCGCCCATTACGGGCTACTAACTCTTTGGCAACACAATTCATCATTTTGCGAATACCTTTGCTGAGCCGGGGAATTGTAACGTTTTGCATAATTTAAAGCGACAGGCCACAGTTGAAGTCCACAGGCAGTTGCCTGTTTTTCCACTTTTCCGCATTTCCACACTTTCCCCGACTCCCTTACTCCCCCTTTTAACACAAACCACGCCCCTCTTGGCCGCTGTTTACACAGCTAGTCCTTTGCTACTGTCACTCACTGTGTTAATTTTTCAAAGCTCATTGATGGATGAGTGCGCCAGTTGACATTTATGTGCCTAGGCCACACTTACACACACACACACACACACACTTATACACAAAAGAGTCGGGGAAAGTGGGGAAAGGGCCCGCCAGGGAAGCTGTTCAAAAATTAACGCTCTGCGACTTGAAAGTTCTTCGTGCCCGCCCCAAAACGAGTTAAACATATTAAAATTTGCTTATGCAAAAGGTAAAGAATGAAAACCCGGCTTCCCACACACACACACACACACACACACACACACACACACAGAGAGTCTATGTGTGTGTGAGTGTGCGTGGGGCAAAAGGCTCTGAAGACATTTAACAGCACGTACTTTAAATATGTTTAAAAGAGCTTAAGTGAAATGAAATGTGGCGGAAATGTATGTATGTAATATATGTGTATATATACATAATCTCACACTTGTACACATATGGAATACAATAGGGAATCGCATGTGTATATGACAGCGTCTGCAGCTGGCAACAGCAACAGAGAGCAAGGCAGAGATAGAGACAGAGAGGGAGAGCAGGAGATAAGGACAAAGAGAGACACAGATCCTTGTGAGATATTATCAATGCCGTGGCTACCACGTTCTTTGTCTTTCGAAGCCATCAAATGAAGGTCTTTATGTTTCAGTTACTGTTTCTGTTTCTGTTTCTGTTACAGATTCAAATTCAACAGCAGCAGGCACGACGCACTTGTCAAATTTCTCAGCATATCAAATCTGATGCGAATTAGCTGTAATTCCCAGCATGTATACGCACCGTATGACTGGGCCAAGAACCGCACGAATCTGATTTGTTTCTGATATGCTTGAGCCATCAGATACACGTTGCTTTTGGCCTAGTTACGAGTGTGGCTTTGCATACATATTTTAAACTGTGATTAAATTTGACTAAAAGAAATCAAATGAAATTTCAATATAATACAATTTTTACTTATTTATTTAGCTTATAAAAAACAGTCAAAAGTAGTCGAATTTAGTATTTAAATCTTATTTTCTGTTATGAATAAATCTCTACGCAATTAAAGCTGTGATTTCTCATTTATCCATTACCCAAAACGAAGTTCTTCTCATTAATGTAGACTTTAAAACTGCTGCACAGACGAGACGAGTTCATCAACATTTTTTGCTATCTTCAGCAAAGATTTTGGATGAGAGTGTCATTAAATATAATGTATTATATTTAAGTGCAGAATGTGCTGACAATCTATTTGTTCTAGTACTTAAGACATCTGCTAATGCCACATGCCACATGCCACATGCCGCATGCCACTTGCCGCAGCTGCTTGACTTGCTGAGTTGCGTAGCTGTTTTTGGGTGGCAGACGCCTTAATTGGCATAAACAATGGTTAATTAACATAAAACTAACATCTCGAACCAATTTAAACAGTCATACGTGCGTAATTAAGATTGTGGTGTCTCCGCCCCCCTCCGTCTCTACACGCCCCCACACTCCATTCCTCTGTTGACTTTTGGAGGGATGAAACTGTAACTGATTCGCACACACACGCTGTCAGAGTCTGAATGCTATGATGATTTCTGGCCCGACTGTTAACTGTTTAATGTTTAACTCTTGACGGGTTTCTGGCGTGCGAAGTGTAATCAATTAATTGCGTTTAACGGCGAACCCAAAGCACCGCAACCCACCACATCGCACCACTTGGCCCCACTCCAAGAACTCGACCCAAACGCGCCAAACCGCACCACAACCGCCATTATGGTAAATGAAGGTTGCGGCAGTCGTCGTCATTTAATATTATTAAATCCAACGTTGAGTTCTCGCTCATGCTCGCGAAATGTGCTCGGCGAAAAGGATGCTCGACAATAAAATTTGTTTTGCACACTCGCTGTAATCCGATTAAATGCCAAGAATTATGATAGGAAATGCATCAAAAGTTCCACACAACTTCTTGACGATTACGAATTTGTCAAACTCAATTTGTTGTGCAATTAAAATGCTTGCACGCTGAGTCTCTAGTTCTCTCTAAGACGCTGCGCCTGCAGTTATGCAATATTATTTTAATAACACATTCCTACAGCTTTTGATGCTGGCGCATGTCTGAAACTACAACTGAGATTCAAGTCAGCATCGGCGGCATTTCTGAGTTTCCATTTAATTTGAATTGTTTTGTGAATGGCAAGCATTTTTGTACGCTTGGCTGCACCACACACAGCAGCAGCAACTGCAACTGCAATGGCCCTGGGTCACGCCCACTCTGTAAGCTTATTAAGTGCGCTTAGCTCTTTAATAAACACTCAAAAGAAACTTTCGAGTGCAGACCAAAGTGCAGTTCACATCGTTTTCTGTTACATGTGGTTGGTTGGGCCAAATCAAGGACAAATCTAAGCATAGCAAATACAAACTGTGAAATAGAGACAGCAACAGGGAGTAGGAGAGAGAGAGAGAGGGGAACACTATAACGCCTTTGGGTGGTAAATTCAATTAAATAACTGGGCAAAAGTTTTACAACAGAATTCAACGTCTTGAAATGTTTCGGCTACAGTTTGACAACAATTTATATACCACCCACACACACACCCACACACATTGAGATTTTGTTGTGTTTTGCTCTGTTCGCGCTGTCATTTCCCGTAAAGTTTTTCAACATTTTTGTAGCATTTGTAAAACCTTCGCTTTCCAGCGAAAGTAAAGTGCACAGGAAACTGACCACGCCCATGTCCAACGCCCCTCAGCCCTCTAGACCCTCATCGCCTTGAGGCCAGGGTGCATTTTTGATGGATTGTCGAGCTGGCCAAGTTAGTGTAGTGGCAGAACTTGAAACTACCCACCGAGTAAATCTCAAAACTTTTTGGCAAGCAAAATGAGCGCAAGCATTCTTAGTCAGTTTGCTAAATGAATTTACAGGACCACAAGCTGCTTAGCTGGACTTTAGTGGGGCAGAAGCAGAGGCAGAGGCAGAGCATCAGTATCAGAATTGGTAGTGGCAGCAGTCAGAGGCGGGGTAGAAAGTTGGTAAGACTGGGGCATAAGACCTAAGACCCCGGGGCAGGACTTGGACCTAAACCGAAGCTCATTTTATTTCACTTATCGCCTGGTCACTGGTCACACAACAACAACAACAACCACAAGAAGAAGAGCAAGGCATAAACTTTCATTTGACCAGATACATATTGTGCAAATAGCCAAGAAAGACGAACAACAATTTGGTTCAGAGCAGGAGAGCAGCTGCTTTATCAGCTAGAGGCTAGCAGTCTGTCTCTGTCTACAGTTGTCTCTTTCTCTTCCCTCTTCGCTCTCAACCACTTCTACACTGTATTCTTATTTACGACTATGTGTGTGTTTGTATAATTGTTTGTTTTTTTGTCTTCGACTTCGTCCACGTCCTCGTCTTCTGGCTGTTTGCACATTTCCGCCAACTTTTGCAAGATGTTTATGTAGCATGTCCCGAAATCCGAATGGATTATGCCAAATTGTTGTTTAATACCGCTTTCAATTAGACTTAATATCAATTTGAGCATATAAATAAGCAGTGGCACTCTAGGCTTCATATTCTGCTTATTCTACTACTCTGGCTCCTTGTCCACAGGGATTGCTGTCATTATTCGAAATGTGGTCTAGACTGAGTAGTTACCCTGTGATTAGTTCGGCACACTTCAAAAGAAAACTGTTAGTTGGCTGTAGAATATTTTATGCGAAGGAAAATTGGGGGCTAATTTAATTTAAATTAAACATTTTATATTGAATAGAACAAGTTGAAAACAAGACTTTAATCAGTTTAATTTTATGTTTCACATATCTTTGAGCAACTGTTTAGTTTATTTTTAGTGTCTATTTAACATGTATACATTGACTAATTAGCTAGAAACTCAACTACTCATTTAAAAGCAAAAGTGTCTTTAAAACTGTTTCATAGTTTTCTTAGTAAAATATTTCTTCTGAATATATTAAATCTAAATAGTGTGTGTTCCAGTGTAAACATTCTCTTCACTTCTAGTTAAACAATTCGTTTAGCAACTCAAGTGTTTTGTTATTGCTTTAAGCTAGTTTTCCCCCTATAACATCTGTGGCCAAATGTGAAATGGTCTTTATCTCAATGAAAATTTGATTTTGATAGCCTTGTGTACACATACTCCATTTATCTAATGTAGTATATAAATTTTATACACCAGAAAGACACAATGGGGTATTTTAGAGTACGTGAGTTGAAAAGGGGCGACAGACAGCGAACAAAAAACTCTTGGGCAACATTAATAAGGCAGGGGAGTTCCCCCCAAAAATATGGGAGTGTGGTGTGTGAATAACAATGCGAATGCTTCATTAAATGACGTAGCACAACAAGCTTCTATTTGAAGCAATGGCAAGAAAGCTAGGACAAAGGCCAGAAGCCAGTCATTGGCAATATACTCTTGCATATATATTGAAAGTTAAGTTGGAGTTTGTTATTTGTATTTGTGTCGCTGTTTTGCTGTGTGTCACAGCTGTGTGTGTGTGTGTTTGTTGGGGGTGTGTGTGTGGTCGCAAAGTGCCAAACTTGCCACATATTGTATTTGCTGTGTATTTTGCTTTTTCCCCGTCAGAGTTCTATGCCAACTCATGCTCCTCTTGCCTCTTGTCTCCTTCCTCTTAGATTGATCAAGATTTGTTAGCCTCAGTGCGTGGGTGCGTGTGTGTTTGTGTTTATGTTTATGTTTACAATGAAACCTGACAGTCTCAATTAATTGATTTATGTGTTGCAGAATTCGGCAGAGCTCTGACTCCCCGCCAGTGCCAGCAATGCTACGCCCCCACCACGCCCCCTTTTCTGCTGCTGATTAAATGCCAACTGCAGTGAGCGCAGCAAGAAAATTGCAATCAGCACGTAGCAGAGTTCTGGTGTGTGCTGTGTGTGTGTATGTGTGTTTGCGGTGTGTGTGTGTGTGTGTGTGGTATTTTGCGATTACCTGCCACGCCCGGTTGCCTGGCATTAATCAATGCACAATTTTTCATAATAAGTCAGCAGCAGCTGCGGCAGGAAAAAAATAAACCAAAAACAAAAACAATTGAAAATTCCAACCGCAATCAGTTGTGTATGCGGTGTGTGTGTGTGTGTGTCCTTGGCAGGACAAGAGCACATGACTTGGGCAATTATTATTTGGAACCATTGATTCATTTGATGTCGTATAATTTGACAACATAAATAAATTAGGGCCAAAAACCGGTAGAAGGTTAAAGGGCAACTAAAACAATAACGATGGCGCACGGTAGAAAACAGTTAGCGGATATTGGCAAGGCAACAGGAAACACAGCACAAAATACGACTACATGACAGAAGGAACAACAACCAAAGCACACAAAAACACAGGGCACAGAGAGAGAAATCAAAAAAAATAAAAGAGACCAAGACAAAAGGGAAACAGCGACAACGATAGCAACAACAGCAACAACGACTATCGTCCCAGCGGAAACGGAAATCTCAGGTGTTTGCTTTGCGTTTGCCATCAAGCAACATCAACATGGGCATCAACAAGAACATGAACAACATTATCATTATGACGATGATCAAGTTCAGCGCACAGTGTACAACTCTGTCTACAGTTAAAGCCAAAGTCTTGGCTAATTAATCTTGTTTCTCCTTAAGCACTCAAACTCTAACTTAAACTCTCAAACTCAAACTCTAACCGAGGCTAGAACTGCCACTCGAACTGCCTCTAATCAGATTCATAATCTGGTTTACACTTCAGCAAGTTTAATTCTTAAAGCGGCGAAAGTTAAGAAAGTTGTGCTTAAAGATCAGATAAGCGGAGGAAAGTAATGATTCAATTGACTTTCATACATGAAAAATTTGATAAAAATTCATTGGAAAACGCTCTTTATATATAAATCGGATTATGTCTTCAGAAATCTGCGAAAGTATCACATCTTTGGCTTCACAAAAATACCCCTTCTTTGTTGTTTTCTTGGTAATTTCATTTTGGTCACAATAACTTAGTGTCTTTACCACAACGCACACTAGTAAATAGTGTGGGATTACCAGTGTGTGTGCGTGTGTGTGTGTATGGCCAACACTGGCTTTAAGTAAGCGCGCTCTAAACGTTGATGTGGACTTTGACGGCAATGTGATATGTTGGAGCTGGCGTCGGTGTTGGTGTTGGTGATGGTGATGGTGACGTTGACGTGAATGACGTGATGAATGTTCCAGCATTTTGACGAATGCGTCCTGTACCGGGCACATGCCACATGGCACACAGCACATGACGCAGGCAAAGAGGCAGAAACACTGAATGAGAGGGAGAGGGAATAAGAAAGATAAATAGAGAAAGGGACTGCGTCAGAGATAGAGTCAGAGGTACACGTAGCACTGAACATGCAAAACAATTTCAAGTGTCGTCATTGCCATTCGAGCGTTCTATCATACGCGTTCATGTTCATTTGTTGCCACGCCCAACGCCCAACGTCCTACAACCGCCAACCCAACAATTCGCACACTGCCGACCCGCAGCTCGCGGAGATACCTTCGCCAACAGGATATATGACAACGATGCGGAACTCCGACCAACGTCCGCTTGCAGTTTGTCAACGACAGCTATGAATGCTTTGCCCACTGCATAAAAATGAAGCTGACAAAAAAATGAACGATTCACATAGATAAAATAATACGCTGCGTATACGTAATGTGCGTACACTGAAGTGCAATCGAAAGCAGCAATTGAATTCAAATGCCATAAATGTTTCAATGTTCAAAATTAATTTAAAAATAAACTTATGCTACTAAATGTAAACCAAATGATTCATAATTCAATGGTTTATTGGTCTAACAAACTTAATATTCTAGCTGAATTCACCTGGTAACTATTTTGCACAGTGTATGCTGTTATACCTATGTTTTCGTCACTCGCGCGTACCATATAACATTGTTAGCTCATAATATTTTGGTTCCTTTCAATTGATAAGCCGCTTATGATTTGTGAGCATTGCGAATTCGGTAAAACATAGTCAAAGAAGATTACACACAGTGGAAATATGAAAGCTTTGCTCAATAAATGTGTATATATAGTTAAATCTCTAAATATGATTGAAATTATTCAATTAATACACAAGTCTTGCCAACGAATGAGTTGTCACTGAAAACAATTCACTAATTAAGCCGTATCCAACATAAATTAAATAATACTTCATTTTATCAGCAGTTTTCACCTTTTGCTTAGTGAATTATGAAAAATTTATCTTATGCTCTGCAATGAAAACACTTTAAACTAATTGAATTTTCATAATCAAATTGCAAACATAATTAGATATGCAAATGTTGATGTTTCCACAGTTAAAGCAATAGCAATAGCAGTGGCTATAGAAAATCTCTATGCTGAAAACTGTTAAATGCTTTTCCAATCGATTTTTCGGCTACATCTGCTGCATTTGCCTCATGGTGTTTATGCAGCTAAGGGCAGCACAGCACAACTCACTAGAAGACAGGATAGTAGAGTTTAGGGCAGGAGTGGCCAGAATTTATGTTGTAGAGAGGTATCGTGGCTTCAAATCGACCAAATCGACCGTCAAGTGAGCGCCAATCAAGCAAAACCATCAATATTATCTGTCATATGCTTCAAATTAGCTCTGGGGATAAGGTTTTGGGGGGGTCAAGAGTAGCAAACATGTCCTGCATTCTCAATGGTTTCGTCTTCGTTAAAATTGGCAACAGTTAAACGACAAATAAATTAGAATTGGTAATACAATTTGGACAAACATGGTGTCGAGAATTGAGATCCAGACTGGCAGCGAGGCAGCAGACGGAAGGATGAATGATGATGGTCAAAAGTAATCCGAGCGGCAAGTTGGAAATGTAATTTGAGCGCAAATTACATTTGAGTTGAAAATTAGCACAGTTGTCAATCTGCTGCTAGTTAGACAATGTGTGTGTGTGTGTGTATAGTGTGTGTGATTGTGTGTGTTTTCGGCTGCATATTAATGTGCAACGGAGATGCTGTCTGACCACACAACAATGAGGTTATTGCCTCGACAGTTGTCTCATCAGTGCCACAAATGCTGACAACAGTTTTTAAATTCATAAATTTGGGAGGACGAAAGTGTGGGCGAGACACATAGAGTTAGAAAGAGAGAGACTGTGTCTCTACCGCCTGTTTACATTCAATTTATTGGACTAGGATGCAAACGACCTCTTCCTGTCCTGACAATCCAATTTTTGTTATTATGTTGACCAGTAAAATGTGGTAAACATTATGCTACCGACAATTTGGTCGAGTTACAGACCTCACCTGTTGCCTCTTGTCTGCTCCTCTACGTGTGCAAATTAAAATACCAATGGAGCGTTGAGCGTGCAAATTTTATGCAATTTTAATATTGCATTTTCAATTTGATACTTAAATAGTTGCATAATTGATAAGCGAATACACCAAAGTAGAATGCAAAATGATTTATATTAAAAGCGAGAAATTAATAACAAAAAAAAAACACAGCGGAAAGTGAATATTCTCCAGGATATCAATGCAATCAGAAGAATAATGAATGCTTTCGCTTTGTGTATTTATGAAATGTTTCTGCTATCACAAGAGGCAGGCAGTGCACTTTTCTGCTTGTTTGAGTGCCTTCTTTGGCCTTGGCCACACTACAGCACACAGAGCGTATGATTAATTAGCGCATACGCCTCGTAAATTACGGATTCGAAGCGGCGATTGGCTTAACTACTATGCATGTCTGTTGAAATGATTACTGCTTTTAATTTACACAAACCATAGCAGATAGCTGCACACTTTCATTTATAAACATGGGATTCTTTGACGAGCAGTGAATTCCCACAGAGTTTCCATTTAATTGAGACACACTTTGAAAGTGTACATACAAATGTTTGTTATCAATTGAGTGATAGCGTCGAAAAGTCAATTTAATGTACACTGTTCATAGCTTTGTGGTGATTTATTTTGATTGAGTTTTGTTTTAAATCAAAACATCACTTCAAAAAGACACGATGTCAAATATATTTTCATATTTTACTACCCTTCGAGCCATAAAGTGATAAATTCAATAAGAATTGTGTGCAATTGAAAAAATCAACATGAATAGCATATAAAATGTTTTCCTTTAAAACCATTTTCAAACAATTTTTACACATTGAGAAACTTTTACTTTACAGTTTAAGGATTATGTTGTTGTTGCTCTTGTTGCCTTCTTGTTGTTGTTTGTTTAGTGACATGTGCTTAGTGCCAGCTTAGGCCAAGAGTCAGCTAAAGTTATGCGCATGTATTCCCTGGGAAACTTTCATTAACTAAACAAGGTATTAGTTATGCTCTTTATGTAATTACGTATACGTTGTGCAGGTTATGTCCAGTAAGATTGACTGCCTGTCACGCCAGCTGGTCTCAGTTTTAATCATATTTCCCACTTTTGCACAGCACAAGCCAAACCCTCTACGTGTTGTAAATATATTTTTAAAAATGCACATTGCCAAATGGCATGCATATAAAATGCTGGAAATGTTAAAAGTAAAGTAAAGAAAAATACCTGTACTCATATTACATTACACGACAAAAACTCACCGGTGGATGGTTTAGTTTTCAGTGTTCAGAGTTCAGGGTTCATGTCGCGTATTACTTGTAATGAATAAATAAACAGAGTAACACTCGACGAGTACAGCGAGTACAGGGAATGGCATTGCTCGCATTTCGAAATAGTGCTCATATTCAAGCTAGCATGCGAAGGTTACGCGAATAGTTGACATTTTTCATTTGCATCAATATCAATTCAGTTGGCACTTTTTCAGCGACCAACTGATAGCAGTAGCTACTGAGCGGTCAGAGGTCGGCGGGCTATGAGTGTGAGTTATGGTTATGGTTATTGTTATCGTATCGTGGTGGTAAAAGTAAATTAAAGACTCGCTGCTCTGACTACTCTTCCTCTCTCTCTCACATATTGACATATTGACACTTTACAGCTACGAGAATTTCTCATTTCTCTCGTGTATGTGACAGCAGCAGGAGGGAAGTCTCTGTATCGCTCACTTGACTTATTTATTGCATTGTTGTTGCACTCAAATTGACTTCTGCTGTTAATACTTAATCTGTACTCGTTCTGCTGCATTACTCTAATATAGTTGTATATATATATATATATATTTATATACCTATACATGTTGGCTAGTGCATTACTCTAATCAACAAAGTAGCAATCCATTCGCTCTCTTACATAAAAGGCAATCTTTCAAATGGATATTCATTTCATTTTTGCTTCTTTCAGATTTCAGTTTTCCGCTTTCTTTGTTTATTCACTTGCCTTGGCCTGTGGCTGCCTCTGATGCTTCTGTTGCTGCTCCTGCTGTGCCAGGTGAGAGGCCAAAAAGGGCCAAACTGTGTGGAGGAGGAGGTAAAGTTATTTGCTCTTTGCCTAAGGCTTAAACAGGATCAAGCGGGAATTTTATCGGCGCTTTATTGAATTAATCAATCAATTTGTGAATAAATGACTGCCAAGGCAAATCAAACAAAAAATTAATTCAATCGCCAAGGCAGTGAACAATTTCTTGGCTTTGCTTTCAAACTATTGAATAATGCTTTGCTCACTTTGCCAGTCAATCAATCGCCTTTTTTGATTTATAACATCTTCTTTGGGGAAAGAATAGAACACAACAGAAAAGAGGAAAAAACGTGGGCTAATTAAGCGCTTGGCAATTTAACAATTTGTAAATAATTAATTTTCAATTATGCAACTGCAACAACAGCATAAAAAAAGCAAAGTGTGTAACAACAATAAAAACTGCAAAAACAGCAGTAAAATCCATTAACACACATATGTGTGATGCTGGTGAGACTGGTCAAGAACGCAGCTGTTGAAATTGCCTCAATGCTCCTTCTCTCTTTGACACACTATTTCTATCCCACTCACTCACACCTTTTTTTTGTATTATTTATGTCAGTGTTGTGCGCATAGCTATGCTAGCTGTTAGCTGTATACAATGTAAAATATTTTAATATTGTATCAAAGAATCCGTAATTTTTTTAAAATAATTTCTGTCTGATTTATACTCAGATTACTGCTTTTGGCACTGATATCATTTTTCTTCTATGTTTTGTCCAGCTATAAATTAGCCACATTGGCAACACTGTTCTGCATGTGTGCATCTGCTGATGTTATTGTTTATGTTGCCATAATTATACACAGCAAGTGCTGCAGGCCAATAGGTCCAGCACAAACACAAAATGCCCTAACCCCAATCACAATTCCATTCCCAAACCCAATTCAAATTCTGGTCCCAATTTCAGCTGCTGTGCTGCCCGAGTACCTTCAAAAAGGGTCACCATCCCGGTCGACCCAGTAGCTGACCCGTCGGCCTGTTGTTGTTCTTGTTTTTTTCTACAACTCGATCGACAGAACGCATTTTGGGTCATGTGAGTTTAGCTGCTGCTGCAGCAAAGATTGTCAAAATACTGGACACAAATACACATACACAGCGAACCATCTCACATATGTACATATAACTCTCATATCGCACTTTCTCTCCCTCTGTGTGTCTGTCTCTCTCTAGAATTCTCTCGCATATCACAAAAGCTATTCGTGTGGCACAAAGTAAAGCGTAAAATTGTTTTTCATTTCGCTTTTTTTTTTTTTTTTTTTGTTTTTTTGCCTTTCTTTTTGCATTCTGTATGTCCTGTTTGGTTTCGGTTTGTTTATTCTGTCTCTCCGGCTCGGTTTTCTTTTTGTTTGTATTTATTTTGGTGGAGGCGAGCGCAGGCCAACTCACATTTAGCTAAAATGAAATTGTGAAATGCAAAATTAAAGCATAACACACAGTGTTCGACATTCCGTAACAGTTACTGTATTTGTATCTGTATCTATATCTGTACGCTGTGTCTGTAATGTGAGTATCTGACACAACATGTTCAATGACAGTTGCTAAAAGTAAACCTCACAATTCCAGCTGAGCTTTGCATTTGGTTTTAACACCAATTTGAAATGTTTCACAGTAAACTGGTCAACGCCAACGAAAATAGAATTCAAGTCGAAAATAATAAAACTATAAATGTTTTTGTTACACATTTTTGATGGCTAGTTTGACTTGTATGTATGCAAATATAAAATTATCTATTGTTTGTTCAAGTTTAGCTTGGAATTTCTTTAAAATAACTTTTGCAGAACTATCTTTAATTGCCAAAAATGGTAAATGGTTTTGATTTTGACTTTGATCTGCTCTAAAACTATAATTCCACTAGTAATTGGCTTTTCTAAGCCAACTGACATTCTGAGATATTTGCGTGTGGGTTTAAATCTTTTGGTGTACTCCTAGCTTGCTAACGAACAGTATATATCAAAAATTCAGTTGGCTTTGAAGCCTCAAATCCACAAGAGCAGCGACAATTCCCGGAAAAGCCGTCAGCGCCAAGTGGGCGTGCCACTTGAGCTGTAGTTGTAGACAGAAAAAAAGTGCAAACTTTGGCCCGGAATCTTGAAGCTTGTCGAGGCCGATAACCTTTATGGCTGTTTACATTAAAAGCTTTTTAATTTGTATTCTAATTTCAATATTTGCCTGAGCAAACATACCTATAAATGGTATGTATATATAACAATAAAATACATTTTTGTATCCAAGAAAAAGGGATAGCAAAAGATGAGAGATGTATTTCTGGTTGCGGGGTGTAGAGAGTCTACAAAGTACAGTCAGACCGACATCAAGAGTCTGTGCTTAAAAAAAAAAAGAACGACTGGCGCATAAATATGCAAATGGCATTAGGCCATGTAGCGTGACTTTCGGCACGTTTAGCCGTACCGAAAGCAAAGTAAAAGGCACCAAATTTCAACGAAAGGGGTTTTTTAAGCTTAAATACCTGCCAAAAAATATGCACATATATACTCTGGGTTAAGAGTGCTATAGAATCAGCACGTAATGCTGCTAAAATCGTATTAAAAAAGAAAAAACGAAAACTATGTACATGCTTCGTTGTTGCATGCGGCGTATGCGTAATTTGCACTCTGCTGGTTGACTCAGCTGGAGCTGCCGAGTGTTGCATGTTTACTGTGCGGCTATTTCATGTGGCTGTATGTTAAATACCGCTAAAGTGGCTGAACTAAATTCTAATAGTACGACATTCACACAATACACTGAGAAAAACACTTCCCAATGGAAAAAATTCAAATATGTTAATTAGAAACTGTACTCAAGGTAAATATGAGTTTGTAAATATGAGTTTTTTTCACTGTAATGCAGGAAACCACAGGCATGAACCTATGACGCATTTGCTTTGAGTGAATGGTCACCAACAATCGACAGTTTTTGCACTGAAATCTGTTTCAAAGGGGTCAAAACAAGAGCTTAGATGACCTGTCAATGGCATCCGCATATCCAACATCTTGGCTGACCCATCACAAATTGTGTATGTGTGTGTGTGTGTGTGTTTGGGATGTGTGTTATCAACAGACCGATTCGGTCTACGGAAATGTTGAGCTTGATGTGATGACGTTGCTCTGATGACCACAAATTGATATCGGCCAGAATGGCAGCTTTATCGAGCAGACAAAAGTCCCTATTTATGCTGCTATTTGAGTCTCTATTTCTGTTTGCTGCTTTTCTGGTCGAGATTGTTATTGTTAGTATCAGTCCCTGGACTGCAGATCAATTGACAACCCTCAGCTGACAGATGTCAGCGACTGCTCAAATGTGATGGCAACTCTGGAGTATTGTTAGCTGGTAGAGGAAATGTGGAAACCAACGGAAGGTTATGACTCTTGACTTGTCAGCTGACGGACTGACTGAAGGACTCACCAACTGACTGACTGAATGCCTGAAAGACTCACCAACTGACTGACTGACTGACTGAAAGACTCACTGACTGACAATGTTTATATAGTCACATACATATTTGAGATGTAGTATAACCAACCAGCTGAAAACAATTGATAGCGGGACGTGCTACACTTCTGGGTTAAATCTTCTTTGATTTATGCATATTAAAATTGTCTTATTGCCCTTTTTCACCCCCTACCCCACACAGTTTTGAGTTGGCTTTCTACTTTCCAGTGTTTTACTGCTACGCCCTGTTGGCCAAAAGTTGTACAGAAGTTTTTCGCTTTGTTGCTTTGACTCGTACGAAATCGTAGTGTACGTGTAGCTAACGGGACGTCCAATTACAATGAATGGGCGTGGCAGTGTGCCAGTTCAAACATGAGCTACCGCCTTTGCAGTTCGTCTTCTTTTCTTTCTTTATTTTTTAAACAGAGGAAGCAAAGCGAAGACGAAACTTTCTTTTTGAAGAACCTACAAAAAAAAATGGAAAAAAAAGAACTGTGTGTTTGTACTCGTATATATTTGCCCAGAACTCTTATTGAGTTAAACAGTTGTGAAGAAATTTTGTCCGACAATCTAAAGTGGAAATGTGAGTAGCGAGCAGTGAGTTGACTGCGACTTTGAGACTTTCCGACTTTCCAACAATCGGGGGCTTCACGACTTTTCGACTCAAAGTCATTGTG
This sequence comes from Drosophila acutilabella, assembly GCA_035046005.1. Taxonomy (NCBI): domain Eukaryota; kingdom Metazoa; phylum Arthropoda; class Insecta; order Diptera; family Drosophilidae; genus Drosophila; species Drosophila acutilabella. Next base: position 2,301,414 of record JAWNOK010000024.1, on the reverse strand, counting down.
TTGACTTAAATTGCTTGGCGTTTCAAAATACAGCACGCACAAATAGACAATTGCAAGTCGCATCTCAAGCTGCTTTGTCAATGTCAATAAACAGAAAGAAAACAAAAAGCGAAACAAAATACAAAACTAACTAAAGTGTTTTATTGTTTTGTATTTGCCCTTGGACAGTTAATTAAAAGCAACTTATGCTTATGTGAAATAGTTGCAATCAACTATCAGACCTCTGACCGCTGTCCAACAAAAGTTTTCGCCTCAAGTTTACAACTTTCCACGTCCTTGTCCACGTTCCTTGCTCATGTCAACTTCAAACTGACGACTGTCACAAAGTAGCGTGCAGCAGGCGTGTATTTTGTAAGACAAAGGAATAATTACACACACACACACACACACTAACACACCTACACACATATTTGCATTGCGTTTTGTGTGCGCAACTTAGCAGCTATTAAGCCCAATGCCTAGCAAATTGGGCGACAGTTGCCTTGTGTAGCGCAAAAAAGTATGCAGCACTTTTTGTTCACTTTTTTTGGCAGCTGAAGATGGCACAGCAAAAGAATAACGAAAAAATGGTAGATTACCTGGTTGCCTGACTGCTTGATGATGATGAAACGGATGATGAGCTGGTCGAAAATGCAGTCGACAAGATGGCAACAAAGAGCGCTCAAGAAGTGGGCCATGGGCAACAGTTTTGATTTGCATAAACAAAGGTTCAAGTGTAGCGAAAGTGGCCTCCCAAGTGGGCACGATAGGCCAACTGATTGAAGATGATGTTCAGCCACCATCCGCATTCCCTGTCCCATTGCACTCCCCCACTCACACCCTACCATCACCCCTTACCTTCCTGCCTTCAAGCACTCATTTCCATTCCCATCTCCAGCTCTTTTTCACTTTGGCTGATGGAGAACAGCTGCCAGCTGCCAGCTGCATCAAGGCCGACTATCCACCTGAGCAATGGCAACAGTAGGATACAAAAAATGGCGATTTGTGAGGGAGTATGGGGGTGGGAAAGAGGACTGTGCTGTGCGGTATGGGGCAAATGTTGCACACTCGATTTCCTGCGCGCATGTCGCGCAAATGTTTGTCGACAACAACGACAACGACAACTAAGAAAAGTTGAATTGTTTTTCAGCTGCGGCGCAGAGCGGCGGCTTCTGGCTGCTGTTTGCAGTTGTTGTTCCAGCTTTTCGCATTGTTGTTGTTTAGCATACTTTCGAGACAGATACAAACAAAAACAAAACAGGCAGAAAAGGCAAAAAAATAAAAAAAAAATAAAGAGGGAGAAGAATGAGTAACGAGAAACCCCACGAAATTTCCTTTTGCTGCATTTATTATGCTTTATATGCTAGCCCTGTAGTAATCGTAGCCTTTTGCTTTTGTTTTGTGCTCTGTTGTTGCAGATAAAAATCAGCTGACGTCATGATTATACGCTATGGCCACAAACATGGCTGGCTATATTTAGTACACCCACCAACACATACATTTATATATATATATATACTTAAACAATGGCGGCCGTAAATAATAAGAAATGTGTTGAACAAAATAAAGGGGAATGGAAACCAAATCATTGCTTCGGGTTGCGCTTCGGTCAAGGAAATGAAACGAGTCCTGTTGACTGCTGACTGCTGCCTGCCTCCATTCTGGGTATTCCTCCATTCGGGGTACTCTGGGCACTCTGGAGGACATTGTGCCAGTTTTGTATGCTCTTGCAGACGTCAGTTTAATCACATTGCGCCATAAAGCAGTTTGACTTTTTTCTTTTCCCTTGCCCAACTTATTGTAAAAGTCGCTGTTCACTTTTTTGCGTTTTTCAATGTTTTTCCGTTGTCGAACACACACACAAGCACATAGTCAAGCACACACACATGCTTATATGACATGCATAAGTATTGACAGTTGACAACAAACAAAAAATAAAAAAAAAAATCTGGCAACATTTGCATTTGGTGGCCCACTTGACAATTCGCACTTGAAAATCTTCATGGAGAACGGGGCCAAAACATTTTTGCCAGATTTTATGATCTCTGCAAATATACGTGAGTGTGTGTCACTCTGGGTGTGTGGGTGTGTGTGTTTGGGCTAAAAGCTTTCAAGCACACACACTCATTGAGAGAGCAACTAAAGGCTGAAAAGGGGCTGAGCGCTGCTGAGAGGGGCGGGGCATTTGGAAATGTGCTCCCTTATGTTAATTAAGCTTCCACTTGCCAGCATCAACTATTAAAAAGAAAACGCTGAGTGTTGCACTTAAAACAAGCCATAGGCTCAGTGAGTGGGAGGAGATAGAAAACAGAGAGAGAGTGAGAGAGAGGGAGACTGCAAAGCCTATAATACATCAGCAGCTGCATCAGTTGGCGACTGGCATACTGTATCGCGTATACGACACGTCGGCCCACTGCATTTGACAACAGCCTCATTTAGCCGGCTTGTTGTCTACATAATCAGTTTTATTAAATCTGCGAGATTAGCGCATTATGATAGGATTAATGCACGTTTTGGACTTGTAGGCGTTCACTGGGCATGGTCTCTGCTAAGGACAGCAAGTCTGTTAACCAACATCAAGGCCGCATTTGAGTCTATTGTCAACGCAATTCTCATTCACTACAACGCAATGTTTTGCGGTGCGGTGTGCTGTGGTGCGGTGTGGTTCGCTGCATAGATATATAGCGCATAAAAGATCAAAGGCCTTGAATAAAGCATCAAATAACAAATCTTTGCATAGCAGCAATCGAGGCATGATAATGAAAACTGTTTCGCGTTGTCCCGCTCCCAATTTGGCAAGTAAACAAGGACCTTTTTTTCCTGTCTGTGTGGGTGTATGTGTGTGTGTGTGTGCCGGCATCATCATCATCAGAGAGAAACTCAAACCGCGTGGCAGTGTCAGGCATTTGACATGCGATTAAACCTAATTTGTCGTTCATGCCGGTCGCAGTTTACTCGCAGGTCCGAAATATTGCCAGTTTGAACAAAATTTACTGGCTGAGAATCAAGCAGCTATATAAATTACAAATCAAAAGGAGTTTTAACGAGGCTAACCCAAACAAAAAGTAGTACTGCCCTGATCTAAGCGATTTAATTCGGTCACTTTAAAAATTACCCAGATTTGGATAAAAACAGATTTAGTATTGCTATTTTTTCTATGTCTATTTCAATACCTTTTCAGGTAACTTAATGTCTAGCCTAATAAATTTTAGTTGAGTTTCCTTTTGATTTTATTTGACTTTTCCTTTTTGGCTTTGTAAATGCCAGCAAAATTCCATAGGCAAATCAAGTTTATTAGAAATTCTTGATAACTTTTCCAATTACAAAAGCATCACAATCTTAATTTTAAATGAAAACCAATCTAAATGATTGAACTAAACTTCGGACAGGTTTAGGTAATTAGCAACGTTTTTGTGTAAGGTTAAAGTAAATCAATAAGCAAGGAATGTGCCAAACCAGTGGCCAATTATGGCACACACACACACACCATTACACACCCTGGCACACCCACAGATTTATTATTAATAAGTGGCCAAATGTCGATTAGGCCAATTAGCAGGCTCAGTACTCCACACAAGTAAATTTGAGTGTATATCTGTATCGACAGCTGTGCCAGTTTCAATTAATTAAAGTAAATGCAGGTGTGGCATTGTGTGTGGGTGTGGGTAAGTGTCCGTGTGTGTTGATTAATAATGTGGTCAATGGTAAGCCGCTAATTAAAAACAGTTTTCAAAGCAAACATTGTCTAAATCCATTGATGTTAAAAGCTAATAAACAAGCTTTACAATTGTTATGCAAAATCTACACGCAAATCACACACACATCCGCACACCCCCACACACTGATACAATTGTGTGTTGACACAGTTATTGAAAAAAGAAAATGGCGTTTATTAATGGTATTCTAGGCATGCATGCAATTCAGGCGACAACTTCGATATCGGCATACTTAGGCATACAGTTTGACAGCAGGCAGAGGCAGGAGACAGTAGGCAGGGGTAGGAGAGAAGACGGGGAACAAAGGGACGGACACTTGCTGACAGCCGTGCAAAAGTGGCAGTACCAATAGGCAGTACACACAGCGGCAGGGCGCCCCATGTCGAACATGCCAGAAGCAGTCGCAACGGAAAAAGGAAACATTCGTAGAGATTTCCTTGAACAGAACATGGCATTAAGGAGATGCCAACAACAACAACAACAACGACAACCCCAACAAGAATATCAAGAAGAAGAAATGGCAAACGTTAAGGAATTCAATTAGGCAGATGAGAGGTCGGTTGAACGATGAGTAGATAAAAGTGTTGCCAAGCCAGGCAAAGTCAAAGCAACAGCAAAAGCCAGAGACATCTCTGACACTTCATGGAATATATGAGGGCAATACACCTACACCTACACACACTCATACATGTATTGGGATTGGATGTGACTTAGCAGCCTCAGTTGCCTAAGCTGACTTGCAACTTGCCCCCTGCTGCGCTGCTTTCCCCTTGACGACCCTGGTTGTGCTACAAGCATGCTGATGTTGCTGATCCTTTGGCTATGATGGCATTGCCAAGTTTGCTCTTGATGGCTTAATGGCAAATTCTCAATACATCTTTGCACTTTGCACCCACACGCACTAGAAGCCACTTTGAATGTGGCTAGAAAACTAAAAACCACAAACGAGAAAGAGATAGCGAATGTTAGACTGAGACAGAGACACAGACAGACTGAAACCAAGACGAGGCGAAGACAACGACACTATAGAATGTCGAAGTTAGACAAACTTGTAAAAGCATTCATCATTCATGCTCTGAATTGCAAGCAATTTACCAACTCTGCAGCACAATTTACATGCATTTATATAAAGTTATATGTATATGTATGTTTTATATATGTATATTTGTTTAGCAGCAGATTATTCAGTTGCGCTCGTTGCACTCATAGTTTATCCATTGCCATCGCGACGCTGAAGTCAACTGAACCGTTTTAATTGCTGCATAAATATTTGTTTAAAATTAGCTCATTGTGCGCTGCATTTCACAGCTTTTCCCAGCTTTTCCTGGTGTCCCTTTCTCTCTGTGTGTGTGTACAGTAGTCACTGCTTTTGTGGCCATCGTTGGGAGTAAGTCAATTATAATATATTTATCTATAATTAGTAAGCAGTCGACGAGTTGACGTCGTCCCCATAAAATCACTCATTATTTCTCTTGCTCTCTCCATCTCTCTTTAACTATATCTATACCACTCTCTTCATATCAGTCTCTATCAACTTTTAGTTTATTTCTTTGCCTTTCCTTTCACCTTTCACTGGGAAGTACAATTTCGTCTGCTTTTGTGGTAGTTTCGATTTGATTCAAGAGTTTACACTTTTATGGCCACAATCTTGTGCAATTGCAAAGTCGTTGAAGCTCACATTCATGGCACATTCCATAGCAGCTTTCAATGCAATCTATCTTAAGCTGTCTCTTTTACTCCCTTCCTCTCCACTGACTCGCTCACTCTTCTGCTATCCTGTCTGTTCATTAAATCAGCCGCCGCAAAGATGTGGCTGCATCAATGTACATAATAACTACGTTCTCAGTTTTGGTTCACGATTACTTAGCACAGGCAAAAATTAATTTCAACGCTGTTTACATATACATACACATGTGTGTGTGTGTGTGCTGACTTTTCGTTACAATCTGTATACATGAGTTGGCTTCAAAGCCAAGCTACCAACAAGCCTTGTTAGCAACTTCAACAACAACAGCAACATGACAAACAACTACATCGTTGCGGTTGTAATTCCGTAACTAGTTTCCAAAAAATGTTCCAATTTTTCCCAACTCGAAGTTTTCCTTCGTAATATTAGGTTAGCAGTTTTTATTATCTAGAATTTTCGTCTACCACTTTGGCAGCAAAATAAAGTTTTTTAATGTTTGAAAATTTCGAATATAAAATGCAAAATTATTGATTTTTTCTTGAATTTTTAATAAACATTTTAGCAGCGTATTTTAGCTAATTTATCAACCGTCTAAATATGAATTTGATATGATTCAATTATTGCAGCTACTAATAATTTATGCTATAATTTATGCTATCCGATGTCATCGCTTAAATGCACTTTATTTTGTATAATTTTTAAGTTATCTTTTAGTTAATACGTTTAATTTTGCTAGTTTAGTAATTAACTAATTAATTAATAACACACTTTTTATATTAAATAAATAAACAATTTGCTAATTAGGCTATTTAAATGTATAAAATAAAATGTATCTTTCAGATACTCGAGCTTAATAAATGAAGCTGTAGCTCATCAGCACTAATGGATGCACGATTTGTGCGTTGTTGCAACAATTTCAGTTGTTGTAAATATTTAGATGTCATTGTTGTTGTTTTTATTGTTGTTGTTGTTTCGAGTCTGTTTGCACTGCTCTTGCACAGCGCGCGAATAAGTCGAAATTTACACTGACGTCGATTTAGTGCAGGGTTGAGTGCTTAGTAATGCTGAAATTTGCACTTTCCAGACACAAATAGATTGGCAAGAGGAGTGCAAAGGGGATGGGCAGGGGAGGCAGAGGGAAGACGGAGTAGTGTTTCCCTTGAGAGGAGTTAAGACTCACGCTGTTGGCGTTGCCTGGTGAGCATCATTCGCTACTCTCCACCCTACCCGCTCCCCTCTCTCCATTTGCGAGACACGAGCAGCATAAGTAAACAAGTTTAGTTAGTATAATCAACGCTGTTGCCGCTGCAAAAAGTGTTGCATGCATATCCGCTTACATGACACAACCAGCACACACTCACACACACACACACACACACACACACACACACACACACACACACACACACACACACACACACACACACACACACTGTACAACATACGGTTATGAGCAGTTGTGTGTATGAGTATATGTTTTTATTAGCCAACTTTTGTTGCTTTTTTATTGTTGGCTGCATTTAGCGGCTGTCTGAGCAGGTGAAACTACATACACTGAAACAAACTTTTATTAAAACTTAACTTTAAGCTGCGAAGACTAAACTTCTTGTAAACCAGAAATACTTTGTGATTTTAAAAGTAGAAAATTAATTTATTTTAGTTTTATTTTGAGCAGTGTAGCTGTTTATGTGCATGCGAGTTGATGTAACGTCTCGCAGTGTCCATAAAACCGTATTACCTCTGATTTACGCTAACACACATACACACACTTGTATGTGGACTGAGACCAAGTATACCCCATAGATTCAGTGTGTGTATGTAGTGTGTTTGGGTTGTGGCGCCTTTGTGCCACGCTCATTGAATGTTTTTATATTAATTTTTTATTGAATGATGTTGTTATACTTTCCTCAACAGTTTTTGCTCCTTCACGCTTTCAACGCTGTCAGTTACACGGCAACTTTATACGAGAAGCGACAAGAGTTTGTGGTGTAAAATGGCTAACAAATTGCATGTACTTACAACCAATGAGCAACAGCGAGTGAAACATTTTTTGGTAGTTGTTTAAACCGTCGAGTCGAGACAACCACAGACCAACGGACGGACAGACAGACAGACAGACGGACGTACGGAATGGACACGTGTGTGTAAATACAATATAGCTGATGCGGCAACAAGCATATAAAAACCAAACACGACAAAGGATATAGCAGCAACAACAACAAAAAGGACACAAACAAACAAAAATAACAAAAAAAAGGAACACTGCGAAATAAACAAAGCCACAAAACGAGATGGTCTTAGCCAGGATCAGGCTGCTCTAATGCAGCACACCTGATACGGCTTCAGTTACTTTGGTCTTGCCCTCAGAAATTATCGAGCATACACCTGTGCACGGTAACCACCTTTACCCCTTCCCTGTTTTGCTTCAGCCTTCCTTTACTACACCCCGCAGCCTCCCCTTTGCTGTGTAAATATTTTGCATAAAATATCAATTTTTATATGTAAACACCGGATATGAGCATTTGGCATAAGCACGTTCGTCAGTCAGTCCAACTTTAAACTTAATGAAATTGAAATCTTTATGCCAACTTCGTCTACCGAAAGCCACGCCCAGCCACGATTCAGTCTTCAAAAATTTTACTCGGCAAATAAAAAACGAAAAGTTTATAAATTGTTTAATAAGTTTTTGGTCTTCGCACACACACACACAACACACAACGGATGACATTCATCTTTCGTGTTTTGTTTTCTCTGTTTTCTGTTCTCTGTGATTAATGTGGTTTCTGCGGTGCTTTGCGTTGGTTTCTGCGGTGTTTTAACTGATGTACCCCAGCTTCCTTTTTGGGGCCACGCAGCGATTTTGCTGTACTCATGAGCGACGGCTACAAATTTATATAAATCTGTTGGTGCCTTTAGTCGTGGACTTATCTATGGACCTTAAACAGTGTCCATGCAAATTAGGGCTTCAAAGTTACATAAAATGAAGAGCAAAACAAGCAAGTTAAGTACAGTAGAGCTCAACCGACTGTAATATGCCTTTTACCAACCCTAATATACTTGACTCCTAGCATTAGATTTGCCTCCTACCTGTCACTTACTTTGACAATACTTATTATACCCCCAATACTGGGTATTCAACAAAGAAAAGTTGAGGAAACCGTGGAAAGACCCACAAAATGGGTTCACAAAACGCTACAAAATAATTGAAGGCATTTGAAATGACATTAAGCCGAAAAAAGGTTCAAGACAACGCAAAATTCTTCAATTTTGGCCAAAAGCATTAGTCCTGTCCCACCAGCTGAGACCCTTCCAATCGCATCCTTTTTAGGGACCAAAGCATTGATTTACTTGTTGATTTGGTCCTGTCTGGACACTCGATTGAATTACGTGAGCATAAAACGATTCCGTAATGAACTTTGACAACAGCTGTGAAAATTAATGTGGCCTGGGACATTTTGGGTCCCAAGTCATTTGCCGCGTTGGAGTCCGAGTCCGAGTCCAAGCTCTGCAAACTGCTGCTTACAACAGGACACGCTTAATTGCCAACTAATAGGTTTTCCATGTTTGCGGTAATTTGTCGCCAACTGTTGAAGTGTTGCAATTTAAAATTCAACTGTAAAGAAAGAGTATAACAAGTAAGAAAGGCTACAGTCGATCGAGCCGACTGTAAAAGACCCCGTACTCCCATAGTATTGCATTTTATTTAAATTAAAATTTTCAAATGAAATTTAAAAAATTAAAATTAAATATTTACAATTTTAATTAAAATTAAAAAATAAATAAATTAACAACTGTCATCGTCAGCACTCGAACCCGCGATCCATGCGAAGGTTCCACATTGCGCCGCAACTCTATCAGTTGCACCACACCCCTCTTCTATCATTCTTCCGATTATTTCCATATAAGTATGTGCACACATACATATGTGTGTATGTATAGCATTGGTCGGCGCGGCCAGCGGCTCCGGGCAGCGCTGCCGCCAGCAGGTAGAGAAAACGTTCGAACATATGTTTGTATGTTTCTGTGTTTGTTAGTATGTGTTGCGCGCATACAGTGATTTTGCTTTAAAATAACTTCAACTTTGAACCGTAATTTCTCTGTTGTTTGACATAGGATTTTGATGCCACTTTCAGGAAAGTTAGAAATAGTAATTCTCTAAGCGTATGTTAAATTACAACACTGTACTATTTGATTTAATGCCTGAAACAAGGCATTGAAGCTGGAGAGTCTTTTATTTCTGATGAGCAAAGGGGGCGTGGCAGCTCAAAATTTTGAATGGCGTTATATTAAGGCTGTCTCTAGGAACCTGTATACCAAAATTGGTGCTCCTAAGTGCTATAGTTACTGAGATATTCGCCTAAAACAAAAATTTTCTCGAGGTTTGTCTGGTTTTTTGCTCATTGCGGGGGCGGTAGGGGGCGTGGCAACAATTTGAAATAAACTTGATCTGCTTGACATAATAACGGACTTTCATTGTGAATTTCATGGTTCTAGCTTTTGTAGTTTAAAAGATCCAGGTGTTCATACGGACAGACGGACAGACGGACAGACGGACAGACGGACATGGCTATATCGACTCGGCTGTTGATGCTGATCAAGAATATATATACTTTATGGGGTCGGCCACGCCTCCTTCTGCCTGTTACGCACATCTCGCTTCTGACAAACTTAATAGACCCCCTTTACTCTTTTTTAAAGAGTACGGGGTCTAAAAAGGCCAGGAAAACATGCCTGGAATAACATGGCTTATCGCTGGCAGTTTTAACTGTTGACTGCCTATCTGTGTCACAGCGCCGCCAGGCAGTGTTCACTGTACTTTTGATGCCCCAACTGAATTTGCATTGCATTTATAAATGAAAATTAAAATAAAGTTCTGCAAGATGACATATAAAAATACACAAACCATATATATTCCGCTTGAAGCAGTGTTTATTTTCGAGCGTGTATTTATTTGTGCTTGGCCCTCCCTTCAACCTTAAAAATCGGGGCATATTATTGTGCGAAATACGAAATTCCAATCAAAACATAACACCACACTCATATACATATCAACACACACACACATATACACGCACACACTCTGAGAGGCGTTTGTTGTAAGCATATCACGTTTCCCTGTTAACGCCAGCAATAAATATTTCAGTCGCAATTTCCTGGGCGTTCACACATCCACTTAGTCCGCTTAGGAAACCCTTGACTTCCACTGTTCTGTTTTGGCCAGCTAAGGCATTTCCTGGCCTTTACTGGCTATATAAACCAAGACATCATTGCTTGTAATTTTGCACTCCAAAAGACAATAGTCGAGAGCGTGGGAGAGGCAGATACATCTGCTGCTTTAAATTGGGACACCAACACCGACTTCCTTTGATCCAAGTATCTGCTGCGTTTCAACCAAAATCTTGGTATCATTAATCAGAATGCTTTGTCCACGTTTAAGCTGCTCCAGAAACTGACCAGCAACTGCACTTTGTCAGCTCAAGGGCGGTAAAGGCCACGCCCAGTGGGTAGCCACTCTGGCAAGTTGGCCGTAATGCATCGGAAAAGCGGAATTTTACAACATTGCTAGACCCCGAGTCAAGCGCATAATAAATTTTTTGAATGTATGTCACTGGCAGTGGGTGGAATTGCCGACCTTTTAAAGCATATGTATTCTTGGACAGCATAACTATCCGATTATACAGAGGCATGTAAATCAGTAGGTTCGTATGAGCAAAGAGAATCTCACAGATAATAAGAGATAAGCTTCAAATTGGTTATGTAGATTCCTTAAATTTACTACTAATAGAAGTATATTTTAGATGTCTGTCTGACACTTTCCGTTTGACTTAAAAAGGCTAGAAAAATGCTCCATAAAATTTGAAAATGTACTTTTAATTGTATACTATACAAGTTTAATAGGTTTTAGAACAGAAGTAATATGATACAAGATCAGCTCATCATCAGAAAGAGAAAGAGTATAGCCAGCGCTTAGGAAACAGCTACGAAAAGCTCATACTACAAGCACAGCGTGTACTTTTGTCAAAAGAGCTTGAGTGATATTTTGTGAGTTGGCTCCCTCTCAGTTTGAGCCCCTGTGGAGCTCTGCAGCTGCAGCGAAAATCATATTTGTAAGCAATCACTTAAGAATATCTCTTACTTATGGTATCTCTGCTCACTTAGTTGTGGCAACAAGAAGAAAAGTGCTCAATTGTCACACCCCGCTGATTTACCGTTTTCGGGAGCACAGCTGATGACACTCTAGCACTCAAGTGACCCCACAAATGATTGCCTCCTACTAGCGCCCCCTGACAAATTGCGTCCTGCGACCTTTGTGTGTGCGTATGTGTGTTTAACTGTTAACAGTTCGTTGCTTTTGGTTAGGTTTTACTTTATGTTTAAATTTTTTCACTTTGATATCTTATATTTATTTAATTTTACTGTTGTTTACAACTTGAATTAAACTATTTATACTATTTACAAATTTTACAATTATAACTATGAGTTATAAGAGACAGGTTACATCATTAATTAACTTAATATTCTGTTACTCAGGTCGTTAGGATGGAATCTTTTTAAGCGCCTCACAACACCTCTTCTGTTCTCAACCAGACGTCTTGCTAGAATGTTTGGATGGTTCCTTAATCTTGATATGTAGGCATCCGTCTGTTCGTTCAAAACGTCTCCTACTTTGGGTACTTCGAGTTGCGTCTCAATATCTGCAGTACGCATGTACCAAGGCGCTCCAGAGATCATCCTCAGGAACTTTGCCTGGAAAATTCTAATTTTCGCCAAGTTGGACTTCGCAGCAATTCCATATACTTGGAGACCATATCTCCAGGATGGGGCAAATATGCTTTTGTATATCAACACCTTGTTTTTCAGCGACAACTTAGTTGTGCCTTTCAGAAACCAATACATTTTTTTTAATCTCGCTGAGAGGCCTTTTGTTATGCTTGAAATGTGTTTCTGAAATGTAAGGTTTCTGTCTAAATAAACACCAAGGTATTTGTAGCCATCATAATGTTCCATGTGCTGTTGCTGAAGAGATATACTTGGACAGTAGCCTGGTCGTAAAGCATAGGTTACATTAGCACATTTGCTAGCATTAATGCCAATATTCCAGGACACAGCCCATTCCTCAAATGCGTTGAGATAATTTTGAAGTAACCTAGCAGCCTCTTGCAACGAAGTACTTCTTGTCAATATTGCTGTGTCATCCGCAAATGTAGCAATTAAAAAATTTTCAGTATTTTGATTTAATAATGTTGGTCCAGTAGGCATATCATGCGTAAATAATGAATAGAGGATTGGCCCCAGAACACTGCCTTGTGGAACTCCAGCACTAATGTTTCGTATAGAGGACTCCACATCAGACGATACCACCGAGAACGTCCTGTTCTCTAAGTAGCTGCGCATTATTGTGTACAGTTGCGGCGGAAGTATACTCTTCAACTTACACAAGAGCCCATCATGCCATACCCGATCAAATGCTTGCTTAATATCTAGATAGGCTGCCACTACATATTCTTTTGCTTCAAAACCTTCCAGTATAAAGTTAACCACCCTATTAAGTTGTTCAGGAGTCCCATGAGATTTTCTAAATCCAAATTGAAATGGAGGTATCCTTCTGCTAACTTCCTGTATAGCTAATATACGCGTTAAAAGGCATCGTTCAAATATTTTTGCTATAGAAGGGAGCAGGCTGATTGGTCTGTAGGAATCTAAGGCATAAGGGCTCTTCCCAGGTTTTAGTATCATACAAATGCTTGCTTTTTTCCATTGATTAGGTACATGTCCAAGTCTTAGTACTGCATTAAACAATAATACTAAAAATAAGACCGCTTTACAAGGTAAGGACTTAAGTGCGAAATTATCCAACCCATCTTCTCCAGGAGCTTTTCTAGGTTTTAGGGCTTTAATTTCCGAAGATACTTCCTCAAATGTTATTGGTGCTACTGGGAGGCATAGTTGTCCAGGGCAATCTAATGTGGCTTGGACAATTGTTCTTTGATGTTGATGACAAGTATTAAAGGGCTTGAATCTTGACTCTAGCTCATCAGCAAAAGCTTCTGTTCGTTCTTTCGGCGTTCTGACCCAGGAACCATTCGACTTTCTGATTGGAAACTTCGGCGAAACTTGCTGCTTATATTTCCTAGTTAGCTGCCACAAAGAATGCTTTCCAGAGTCATCAGGGGTTACATTTGAGAGAAATCGATCATTTTCCTGAGTTTTATGAAGTAACATGAGATATCTGATTCTGTTGGATACTCTTCGATAAACTCTATCCACCTGAGGATCACGAGTTCGACAATATTGCCTTCGAAGCCTTCTTTTAATACGTAATAATGCCTCAATAGCAGGAGGAAGCACCTCTCGTGTTCCAGTCTCAGGATGAATCGGAGCAGCATTAAGAGCAGCAGAGTGTATCTTGTTAATAAGAATGGAATGCGCATCATCAATGTCTTCAGGTTGTATTATTTCAATATTTAGATCAAGAGTGTCCTCCAAATCTTGTCTAAATACTTCCAAGTTTGATCGAGGTAAAAGCAGACGTCTTTTTTTCACAATAGTTTTCGGAGACGATTCCAATACGGCAACAAGAGCAAGATGATCAGATGAAAGCTGGTAATCAGTCCGTATATTTAAGGCAGCAGGTTGAATTCCATTATATATAAAGAAGTCAATTGCACTTGGTGTTGCTCTTGAGTCATAAGGAAAATGAGTTGCTTCCCCAGTCGCCAGGATTTGTACTGAAGATCTAAGGACAACATCTTGCAGACAAATACCTCTTGTATCTGCTCTAGGAGATCCCCAAAGCGTACTTTTAGCATTAAAATCACCACCTATTAAAAACTTGCATCCTAAGGTATTAAAAAGATTCGCAAATTCAGTTGCCGTCCAAGACTCATTCGGTGGAAGATACAAAGAGGAAATTTGTAAGTCACCCATACTACAAGTGATTTTGATTGAAGCCATTTGAAGTTGTGAAGTCCTTACTGGCTGAACTTGAGAATATATAATTTCTTTATTGACGAGAATTGCAGCTCCACCTCTTTGTCTGTTACTGGGATGGTCCGCTTTATGGCAGTAGAATCCTGGTATATAAAATTGTACTTCCGGTTGAAGCCATGATTCAGTTATTAGCATAACATCAATTTTATTTATATTAAGGAAATGGGTTAGTTCTTCAGTATGTCTAGCAACACCGCGGGCATTCCATAATCCGAGTTTTAGCATTCGAGTCATTACTTCTTAGTGTTAAGTAAATTAAGACATATAGTCCTGAGATACTCGTTGGATGCTTCCAGCTCTTTAAGTCTCGCTTGAAATGAATCAAGTTTTGATGTAAGAGTTTCTATGGCTGTTTCAAGTCTTGAAAGAAAGTCAGGAGCCACTTTTCCAGCTTGATTTTGTAAATTATCATGTGTAGTACCTGAGCGCAGGGCGTCAGCATAGGTTTGAGTTCCACGTAGTATAGAAGTTGGTACAAACTGCTGATAGGAGGCAACATGTGGTTGTTTATTAACCCGTTCTCTATTTAACTGCAGATTAATTTTTGGACTGCGTTCATGTATTTTGGCTTTGTAAATACGGCACGCCCTATTCCAAGCTTCATGGTTTCCTCCACAATTAGTACAAAGCAGTTTGTCAGTTTCTGTGCATAGAGCAGTCGGATGATCTTGGGCACATTTTCCGCAAATAAAAGGTCGTAAACAGTAATTTTTGGTGTGTCCAAAGCCTTGACATCTATGACAAAGTGTAGCATCAAGGGTTTTTCTGGCCATTTCAACCGTTACTTTTTGACGTCCAATTAGGGTTACCTTAAGAGCTTCTTTATTGTTTTTTGCACGAGCTATGTCCACAAAAAAGAAGTTTCTACGAATTAACTCCTCGACCTCCGTATCATTTTCTTTACGCAAGATCATGCGGGGACGTGGATTATGAATACGAATTACATTATGGCCAGCATCTTTAAAAGCTTCAATAATCTGTTCTTTAGGAGTTAAGCTTGATATATTCCGTATAAAAAGTTTAAAAGCCTTATCTTCTTTTAGTTGATATGTATAATGACGGGCATTCTTTTCTTTTAGATAACGAACCATAGATCGATAATTGTCAGAGTTTTCCACATAAACTTTAACAGTGTCATTTTTACAAATTCTGATCGTATAGTTTTTAGGCCCAATTACAAGATTTAGCTCATTTTCCATCAGATTCACATCTGTTACATCCTCAATGTTAATTGGCGGAGGTTTTTTTTGCTTCTGTTTTTCAATCTGACTATCAGGACATTGATCACGATCCATTTTATTAGCCAACTCTTCTGCTTTCGCAATTTCCTCGTCTGTAGGAAATGTATCAGTTTCATCATCAGAAAGTATTTGAAATGGATTTACTGATTTTTTAGATGCATCACTCAAGGGCCTTTCGCTTAATTTCTTAATCTTTGTAATTCCATTACTGGAATGTGGAGGTCTCTTGCGGTTGGGTTTAACTGATTGCCAGTGTGGAGAGCTTGGCTGCAGACTTTCTTGTGAGGTATCCATCAACCTGCCACTGCTCACTGTAATAGGAGCAGAGCAAATACTTCCAGATATTGTTGAAGAGAGAGGAGCCCTAAGCGATAGCGTAGAGGTGTTGATACAAGTTGTACCAGCCCGACTGCTGATAGTTTGATGGTTAGAATTAGAAGCAGCTTTTTCTTTAAATAGCGCATTGTCCATCGCTAAATCGGCTCGAATTTGGGCAGGCGTGGCGCCAGCCACCAGTTTCATTTGTTCATAATTTATGTTTGAAGTTTGCTCATTCATTTTGCAATTGACTAAGTTTTACTGCAAAACTTAGCAACGCATTATAAATGAGCAATACAAGATTCTGTTTTGCAAAAAGATTCTGTTTTGTTTGTTAGGTTTCAGCTCCACAGTTAAAAATGTAACACCAGATAAAATATCGGTCTCTCTCTTGAGCGCGTAGCGAACCGAAAATAATATTTTTATTATTTTGATGAAAATTATTAATATATATTTTTGACAGAAAATTGTTGGCAGACAAATTTTTCAGAGAAAAAAAATAAATCAGGTCTGAACTCTACGAGAACACGAACGAGACTGATAGTTTAAAAGAAATGAATTTGCACTTCCTTTGTTTATAGTCGGAACTTTGTCAATTACATAGCATACTTTTGTGGGCTCTCTTTGCATAGCATGCTTTTGTGGGCATCTTTGTGCTAAACTCTTTTTATGACAGTTGCCAGCAAAGTTTTCGTTTTCAGTTTTGCTCAAAACATTTTGCAATTTTCTTAGCTATTCTATATTTGGCAATTTATTTTACAGACCTTTGGCTAAACTATAGTTATATAGTTACAAATAGTTTTCCACAGCTCTGTTATTAATGTGGTCTAATGTTTCTTTGGTATCCCTTTGACTTACGACACTAATTATTCATGCTGCTTCGATTTGTCTTGGCTAAATTGAATTGCAGCCAGGTCTTTCCAGGTTATCCTAAAATTAATTGATGTGCAGTCTCAGTTTACTTATAAATTTGATATACATACATAATTAGTTATGTTAAACCTTTATGCATAAGCAGCTCACAAATTGAGATAGAATTTCACATAAACAAGTGCTTTTATATGGCCAATAAAAGAATTAATACTCGAAATGTGCAGAATGAGCTTCCTATTAGCCAGGGGCCAATATCAGCTGTCTAATTACAGGCCATGTTTCTATTAGGTTAAGTCAAATTATGCACTAATTTGTCGAAATTGCATACGTTTCAGGCAGCTGTCCCGTTCATTCTGCTTAAACATAAATATAGAAATAAGCAGTGAGCCGAAGGGATAGAAGGATGTAGTGGGTGGGAAAAGTAGCCACATCCGCTAGCGAGAAATTGAAATTCATGAGGTATTCCATAAAATAGGCAAACGTGCTCATGCATGTGCTCATCTGAAGCAGCACCGAGGAATTTGTAAACTGAAAGTATGCAGCAGGAACAACAGTAACAACAGGAAGGCAAAGTAACAAGCTTAGCAATGTGCAATGCCGTCTGGGCTTAAGCCATTAGCCTCCAGCTACAGCTACAGCTTCAGTTTCATCTCCAACTACACTTGGCTTATGTTAAGGATGAGAGACAGTTACATCCACTCTCATAGCCAGGTGAGGACCTACGCTTTCGGCAATGGAATGCGGCTGGAATGTGGTTGCCAGTTTGTGGAATTTTACGTGTTGCGGAATTTCAGTAACCAACTGCCGAGATTTAAGCCAAGAGTAACACAACAAACAACAAACAACAACCAACGACCAAACGACAATGTCAAGCCAACTCAGACTCCAACTCCAACATTGCTATCTCTCTGTGTGGGTGAATGAATTCTGAGCTGGAATTTTATTATTAAATTGTAGAAAATTTGCACATGCATTGTAGTATTTGGTTTGCTGCTTTTACTGGGCGACAGGCCGTCATCATCTATGCCAGAATGGATTATATAACAAATTACAAACAGCTTTTGTTGGCATCATTTGTTTATTTGTACATTCTTTTTTTTTTTGCTTTCGGTTTTTTGCGCCAACGCCAGTTGATTTACGACCACTTCCCTTACTGCAGTTGCTGTTGCTTTTGCCCTTGTTGTTGGCAGCAGGTACAAAAATAAATAGCTGCTGATTAATATTGGTGACCACGCCCCATTACACACCTGGAGCGCAAATATTGAACATTTACAGTCAGCATAAAAATACAAACACACAGATACACAAACAGACATTGTGCGTTCTTTTGCCCATTTGCTGTTGGCCAAAGATAAAAGTGTACGCAAGTTGAAAATAGTAGCATCCCAAACAACTGTTGATGTTGTCATTTTGGCTTATTTATAGCTAGAGTTGGCTATTCTATAATTGATAGGGAGTTATCGCAGTGTGAACTGAAGCTATTTTATGATTATGATGATTAAAATCTGCAGCTTGTCAATAAAATATTTTTAATTGATATTAGAACCAAAATAAATTAATATTTATATAAGTAGAAGATAGACTTCGGTACTAAATATTGTTGTAGTTGGTATGTTATAAGTTTTAAATATTTTCCACCTAATTTATGAATATTCAATGCACATTTTTCAGTTTTCCCCCATATAAAATAGTTAAAAAGTTATTTTGTTCTAGCTTTTTCGAGAACCTAACTAATTTTTGCCATGAAAATTGGGCAACTCTGCTTCATATATTCGGAGGGTGTGTGTGTGTGTATCTGGGTGTGTATTAAAATGATGAACAAAATGAAAAACCGCACAGCAAGAGCAACAGGAAAAGCAGCACAGATTTTTTTGTTGCGGTTCGTTGAGCACATAATAATTCCATCAACAGCAGCAACAGCAACAGCAATAACAACAACAACAAAGCAACAAAACTTGCTCGCTAAACGCTTAGCACAGCAGCAGAGATAACAGCGACGTTGGCAGCGACGCCAACGGCACTTTGCTATATTTACAGCTGCACTCGGTTTGTATGGTTGTATGTGGGTGTGGGTGTGGGTGTGTGGTCTGTTGTTGGTCAATGCAACAAGGAAAAGGCAGGAAGCAGAACTGGATGACAGGGCGTATGAATAATGGTAGTGTGGCAAGTGGACAGTGTAAAATGGAAAGTGACTGCTGAAAAGAGAGCGTATAAAAAATGGAAAAAGGAGCAGGAGGAGGAGAATGAAACGCTGCCACGCCTCGTTGATTTTCGCGACCATTATGTTGCGATTTCTGCATATTAACAAGCCACAGTTGCAGTCAGCTACTTGAAATTTAAATAAATATGTATTTCATTTTCATTTACGCATCACCTGCGCCCCATGAAAGTATGCTATGTTTTTTATACAACAGCTTATGTTGTTGGTCACATATTTACACACACACAGAGACGTACACACACACACACATGCCTATCACTTACAGAATTACTTATTTGCTAAGCTCAAAGTACCTCGAACTTTGTGGGCGTCGATGGGCGTGCCCAAAACTTTTCTAATTAAAATTGTATGGCCCGTAGAGTTAATGGGCGTGGCGCGACCATAGGGCGTCGGTATAGCGGGGCAAAGCTTGTTACTTTTTTGACTAGGGCGGGCG
The DNA here is from genome assembly GCA_035046005.1 of Drosophila acutilabella. Classification (NCBI taxonomy): domain Eukaryota; kingdom Metazoa; phylum Arthropoda; class Insecta; order Diptera; family Drosophilidae; genus Drosophila; species Drosophila acutilabella. The sequence goes on along the minus strand of JAWNOK010000024.1, from coordinate 2,281,952 downwards.
CCTTTGAATAGAAATTACATTAATTAATTTTTAAATAATTTCTATGCATAAATTAACTTATGTTTCGAACTAAGCAAACACACAAAAACGTGATCGTGCGCATAAAACCAAAATAGCCGCAGGCACACACACCGCCCACACACACACACACACGAGGTAGATAGAGTTAAGCTAGTGGTAAATGTTAAGTTGGCTAATTAAATGCCTTTCAATTGGTGCTTAACTAACCGGCACAACTACTTAACTGCAAATTGGCAGCAGTTCATTTGATTGACGTTCAAAAGAGTCTACCTATCTCGCTCTTTCACTCTCCCTCCCTCTCTCTGGTAATGTGCTGTGAAATAACTTTAGCATAATTGCCGTCACTTGGCTGTTGGCCAAATTGCGTTGTTTTTCCTATGCTTGTGTTCATTTAATTGCCGCCAGTATCTGATTTATGCTGTGACATTTAAGTTCGACTAGAAAGGAAATTCTCAGTATTCTTTATTATCATCTTCTTCTTGCCCTTCCGTTTAAATGTGCTGTAAATGCAAATTTTGTTCAATGAGTTTCCAGCTGACCCAATTGAACCTTAAACCATCTGCAGTTTCTTTACTTGCAGTACTGCAATCTTCCGATTGGTTGCCCCAAAACATCCAAGATGATATATGCAAATGAGCACTACGCATTACTATGCCACACACACACAGAGACTCTTAACCACACACATATTTGCATATGGTTGGAATTTGAATAACACTGAAACACGATACTTTTGAGAATTTGTGCATTCGCTGCACACTTAACAGTAAAAAATACACGGATAAAACATTTTTGTAAGAGAAAAAATGAAAACTCAATGAGATTATGCGGAAATTAATTTATGTTTTTTCGCTAAAAATGTTACTTTTTAATCAAATTTCAATAAAACTCTTTCAGTTTCATAAGTGCAAATCAATTAATTGAGTTTTTATTTAATTTATTCAAAAAAGGATATATGGAAAAAGTGTATTCTCAATTTCATGCTAACATGGTTTAACATTCAGTTTTTGTATAACACCTTGTTATACATATTGAATTATTAAACAAACATAAATGATTTGCGTTAATATTGCCATTCAATTTTTATTTTTTTGTCATATCTAATTGCTTTTCCGACCACGCCCATCAGCCCCGCCATTATGTCGAGTAATCTATGCATAATTAAATATCATTTCACTGGTTATTTCGCGACATAATGCACAAATACAGTTCATTATTAAACAATTCGGTATTTGGAATGTTCCAAATGCTCGAAATATTTGTGTTGCGTTTCCGCTGAATACCCTGTACCCAAAGGAGTAACAAAAAGAGCTTATGGAACTTAGGCACTCGAAATCAATTCCTAGAAATAAACTAAGAGTATTCACATGGCACACCTAAGTTGGTTTGATTTAAGAGGGCACCCTGACATACAGTACAGGGTAGGCCATCTTCGAGCATACGCTGACTGCGTAATGTATGATTACTTGTTTGAGTTTTCAAGTTGTATAAATGCTTGTAAATCAATTTTCCGCTTAGCTTATAGCCATTGTTTGTCCGTATACACAATGTAATTTGTATATTTGTTCGAGAACCGCATTATCACATAAGTCTTCAATGGATATTTACATGTATTTCAATACTTGTGGATTTATATTTATATAAATATTTGTTATTTGCATAATTGACACAAAGTGTACATTCAAGTGCACACAAACGAAAGTATAATTGAAAGCAAATAAGATATGTTCAATTTGTTTGGCTTTTGACTCAATTTGCTGGAATTATTTCGCACGCCTTGGGCGATTATTGTAATTGCCATCAAGAAAATTGAAAAATATACAGCAAATAAAAACATTGGAAAGAAAAGAAAACACAAATACACAAAGAACAGAGCAAATTATTTGAGTTGAATGCAGATTTTTACTTACTTCTAGCTTCAGGTTTGGTTACAGTTAGTAGAAATTGTAAATTGTAAATTGAATTTGGAACTGATAACGAATTAAGTACAAATTGCATTGTGTGTTGAAATGAGAGTCATTGTTAAATTGCTTAGAAATTGTGTCTCAAAATGACATTGGCCTAAAAAAAGCTTTTACTTGCAAAAAAAAAAAAAGAAAGAAACACCGAAAAGTAAAGGAAAAATAACAGAAAAAAAGGAAATGAGAAGAAAATTTGCAAATGAAAAAGAAAATGTTGAAAAATGACTTTGAATAGGAATTTTCGTGCTGTATGTATGTATGTGTGTGTGCGCTTATAGCTAAGTGTGTGCGTGTGTGCGTTGTGTGGTGTGTGAGTGAGTGGTTGAATGACAATGAGAATGAAATGCTATTTATATTGTTCAATTTTTAAGTGAAAAAATACAAAGTGACGCATGACTTTCTTGCTATTTTTTTGGTTTTCATGTTTTAATGTTTTTGTTTTTTGTATGTGCAATTTTCTTGTATATAGAAATATATATAATATATTTGAAAGAATTTCTTGTTGTTGTACATTACAATTTTTGGTTCCATTTTGGATTTGTGCGCCTTCGTTGATTTCATTAGGATGATGCCGTGTGTCCTTGCTTGTCCTGCTCCAAATTGACTTTCAATTGTATTTCGTATATATTTTAAGTAAGCTGTCCTTTTTAATTGTCTCCGCTTACTGATTTAATTACTTTCGTTTTCATTTTTCAATTCTCAATTACAATTTCGATTACAATTACGATTGAGATTACAACTGCGATTGAGATTTTGATATACTGCCCATTTTTAGACCCCGTACTCTTTAAAAAAGAGTAAAGGGGGTCTATTAAGTTTGTCAGAAGCGAGATGTGCGTAACAGGCAGAAGGAGGCGTGGCCGACCCCATAAAGTATATATATTCTTGATCAGCATCAACAGCCGAGTCGATATAGCAATGTCCGTCTGTCCGTCTGTCTGTCTGTCTGTCTGTCTGTCTGTCTGTCTGTCTGTCTGTCTGTCTGTCCGTCCGTCTGTATGAACACCTGGATCTTTTAAACTACAAAAGCTAGAGACACCAAATTTGGAATGAAAGTCCGTTTATGATGTACGCAGATCAAGTTTATTTCAAATTTCTGCCACGCCCCTTACCGCCCCCGCAATGAGCAAAAAACCAGACAAACCTCGGAAAAATTTGTGTTTTAGGCGAATATCTCAGTAACTATAGCACTTAGGAGCACCAATTTTGGTATACAGGTTCCTAGAGACAGCCTTAATATAACGCCATTCAAAATTTTGAGCTGCCACGCCCCCTTTGCTTATCAGAATTAAAAAACTCTCCAGCTTCAATGCCTTTTTGAAGGCAATAAATCAAATAGTACAGTGTTGTAATTTAACATACGCTTAGAGAATTACTATTTCTAACTTTCCTGAAAGTGGCATCAAAATCCTATGTCAAACAACAGAGAAATTACGGTTCAAAGTGCATGTAATTTTACTGCAAAATCACTGCATGCGCGCAACACATACAAACAAACGCAGAAACATACAAACATATGTTCGAACGTTTTCTCTACCTGTATGTATGAGCACACATACATATTTGCAAATAATCGGAAGAATGATAGAAGAGGGTCGTGGTGCAACTGGTAGAGTTGCGGCGCAACATGGATTCTTCGTATGGATCGCGGGTTCGAATGCTGACAATGACTATTGTTAATTTATTTACTTTTTAATTTTAATTCAAAATGTAAATATTTCATTTTAATTTTCTTAATTTCATTTTAAAATTTTATTTTAATAAAGTGGGCACTACTATGGGAGTACGGGGTCTTTTACAGTCGGCTCGATCGACTGTAGCCTTTCTTACTTGTTGGCTTTGGCTTTGGCTTCTGCTGCGATCGAATTGTTTGTTTGTTTGTTGCTTGCTTGGCTGTTTGGTTGGTTGGTTTTTGGGCTTGTTTCGCTGTGTACTTTTAATTAAATTGTGGCCGCAGTTTGTTTATCTAACGGCGATTTTCGGCACTTCATTTTCACTATTTGTTTTTTTCATTTTTGGTGTTTTCGCTTATTTTGTATTGTTGTTCTGTGTTTCTTTTTCTGTGTTTTCTGATTCAGTTCAGACGAAACCGTTTAATTGATTTTCTTATTATTTTCTTCATCTCTTTCTCTCTCTCACTCTCTGTCTCTTTCGGCTGCGTTTTGGGTTTGATTTTAATTTTGATTGTTGCTTTTTGGTTTTTTGCTTTGTTATTTTTATTGTTAGTTGATTTATTATTTTTAATTGTAATTAAGTTACAAAAATTGTTTACGTTTTTGGTGTTTTTCTCAATTGGATTGATTTTTGATATTATGTACTAATAAAATGCATGTAAGTCAGTCCGTCGTTTCACAAATTGTTTGCCGTTGAGCTGTAACTACAATAAAAGCCATAACTGTTAAAAGCACTTCCCATAATAGCACCCACACACACACACACTAACACACAGGCACACTCGCATTCATTCACAGATTCATAGAGTTAATCTGAACAGAATTAGAAACAAATTCGCATTTAAATTGTTGCAATTTGCTCAAATGCTGCAATAACAAATTCACACACACATGCACTCAACAAACACACACAAGCAATACTCTTATGCTGGCGCCATTTGTACAGCTTAATGCTTGTTTCCGGCTAAAGCGAAGGCGACTTTACTTCTACCAAGCTGCATTTTGGGACTCACAAAAGTGCAGTCCCTGGCCACGCCTACAGAGTTCAGCATAGCAATTGCTCTGTCCATTAAGCACGCTTCAATAAACGACTCACACACACAGTCACACACACACACACATCCACCCACACATACTGATAAACGCACTGCACTTGATGCTCGGCCATTTATTTTGGGTGATTTTTTTTTTTGGTTTTCTGGTTTTTGATTTTTCTTTTGCGACTAGTTGGGAAATGTTGCAATGTTGCGCTTCGATTTCGTTGCGATACGTGGCGAATGCTCCAAGTCCAAGGCGTGCACAGCGCTCGGCGCTCAGAGGAAAAGACAACTTGATCACAGCATGGAAAATGTTCAACTGACCGAACGAAGCGTGAGCCTGACACGCTTAGCCGTTAACGTTAACGTTAGCATTGGCTTTATCAGTTCGTGGCGTTCGTGGTGCTCGCCTCGCTTCGTGTTTGCCTCGTGTCGCCAGGAGACGAGAAGGAGACGCCTTTGACTTCGTGCTCACTCGTTTGCTGGCTCGTTTGAGTGCTCGTCCAGCCTCGTTTTTCACTCAATGTTGGTTGAGCTGGAAGCAACATGTTGGACAGCATCCAAACCATCCTTGGGAGTTGGCTCTCAAGGCTGCTTTGAGTTGCACTCCGCATGCCAAAGCGTCACGTGTTGCGCTGAGTAAAAGCTCGCACTAGTGCTCTCTCTGTCTCTTGCTCTTTCACTCACTCTGTAGCGCGTTGTATGGATTCACACTCGACTCAAGTGTGGCGTGGCACTTGCATTTTGTTTTGAATGTGCTACGGCTCAATGACTATGCTAATGTGGCAAGGCGCGCGCACAGGGCGTATACGCAACGGCCGTTGAGCTTCATTTGCCTTGCCCTCGTCCGCGTTCACGTCCTCGTCCTCGTCCTCGTCCTTGTGATGTTCTGTGCTTTACTGTGTGAAGCTCATGCTCGTTCTCATGCCTCATCATCGCATTGTCCCTGTGACGCGCTCTTACAACGGAAATTATGTATGTTGATGATTCCCAGTTTGGATATGGATATGGATTTATATATACATATATACAATATTTTGATGTGGATATGGATGCATTCATCTTTCAGCTGAAATTTCTTTTAGCTTTCTGCCTTAACTCATCGTCAGCATTTGGTAATTGAAGATAGGCGTTTGTACTCCTGACTTTTACGACTGTGCGCGCTCGTCTGCTCATCTCTCTGTCTGTCTGCCTTTGCCTCTGTCTCTGTGTCTGTCTATCTCTATGTCTGTCTTTTAGAACACTCCAAAGAGACTGATAGCGATATCAGAAAACTTTTTGGATATATTCACAGGTGCATTCACACATGAGCGCCCCGCAGCCTGCTTCGGAAATTAGAGTAATGCACACCGGCGCAAAGGCTGAGCAGCAAGATAGAAACGGCGGGGAAACAGAGGGGGATAAGGGCTAAAAGAGGCGTGTTGTGGGGGGGGGGGCATTAGGCAGACAGACAAACAGTCTTGAGCTGTCATAATGCAATTATAAAATGCTGGCAGGCAAAACTCTTTGGTAATAAGCACTCACAATTTGTTAAATAAAGTAAGTCACACAAGAAGTTACTGTTTCTAGTATTCCAGGGCACCTGGACTTACCTTGCCTCACCTGCACCTGCAGTGCACTTCACCTCGTTGCCCCGCCACGCCTGCCACATTGTTGCACAGTCAAGTGGAGGCGGAACAATGGACCTGCAGGCAATGTACTATGACTATTTATGAATTTGATGCTCATAATTCGTTCACTTTGTGCACTTTATTAATAAAGTTTTCCAGTTTTCCACTTTTCTTCACAGTCCGAGTTGTCAGAATTGTCTGCTACACGATGCTCTGCTTGTCCTGCTCCACAAACAACAACAACAACTAAAACACGACTTCCTGGTAATTTATATGTATCTGTGGCATCCATATGCCGATTTCCCTTTAACAGAGTAAATAAACTTTTGTATACTTTTAAGCTACGGTTCATGAAATAAAACTTTACATTTCTGTCCAAAATAAGAAACAACAAAAAAAAAACTTTTTCTCTTTCGTTTTGTTTAATAAATATGCAAAACTTTGGCGCAAACTCTGCTTAAACATATGAATAAATTAATCCTCAAGAACTGATTATTTTACAGCAAAACGAATAGAAAATGTTGTCAAACATTGAGCAGCTTTCTGTGAACTGTTGTAAGTTTTCTGCTTTGCTCTAGTTAAGTTTATAATGTGCAAAAAAAAATCACAAAAATTACAAGCAAAATGAATTTTATGAACCGGAATGTTTACAAAAGACTTTCTTCTGTGTATGCGTTTTTATTTGCTCAACTAAGAATTTTAACTACAGATTTCAATAATTTTCCCAGAACTTCATTCACTTGTACAATTGCAATTTAGTTAGTTTTGACCTTGTCCATCTTGACTCTGTCCATCCTGACCATTTGGCGGACCTGGAGGACCACGTCCTTGACCAGAACCGTTGTTATGACCAGCTCCCTGTCTGAACCCGGAGTTTAAGACCGAACGGAAGCCCAAAGGCTTGCCAGGCGATTGAGGCATCTGTGGCATCTGGGGCATGTCTATAGCCTATTTGCCACATTTGAATTATAAGTTATAATTGCAGTTTCCTAATTATGCAAATGAATCATACCAAGACCAGGGCCAGCACCATGAAGATTGCTCCAAAGAATACAAAGTACTTCATTGTAAAAATTGTTACTAAACTTGCACAGAGCACTGATTGGTCTTTATATAGTCTGCTGTGTGTTCCGCAAAAGGAAATGAAAATTTGTAGTGTCACACAGTAGTTAATTCCGATCTGTGTGGTATCAACAAATTGGCTGTGAACAAAGCCCTCAATTGCGTAATTACGTTTTGTTTTTAGTCGATTTGAATCACTCTGATATTGCAGTTTTAATTTCAATATTGCATGCCATTTGCGATAAACACTTTAATTATAGGTTAAAACTTAGTTGCGGGGTTGAAAACCATTTAAATATTTATTACAATTATTTTGAAATTGTAGAAATTATTGTAATTCTATAATCGATTAAACGCACGCAAATGCTCCACTTAAAGCTCATTTTATTTGCAATAATTTAAAACTCTTAAATACGATTTTAAAATTGTAGTAAAAGAAATGTTTTCGTGTGTCAGTTTTTTTTTTCATGTAAATAAATTTAGCATAATTTATGCGAGAGCTGCTCGTAAATATCTAGCTTCTTGTAAATGTAGAAAAAGTAAGCCAGACACACTCGCACACACGCACACAAAACACTCAATTTATGAGTCATAAATTGTGTGAATACAAATATTAGTTTGAAATTGTATGGCATTTTGGCTTGGAAATTGACTTTTTAAAGCAGAACTGTGTGCCATTTACGGTCACTTGATTTAAGCCAACTTCAAGCTACTACGAGTACTACCTGCTCACCTGCCTGCCTGCTCCTCCCCCAAACCCACTCTTCGCTATTGTATTCCCCGCGGCCAACAGTCTTGCCACAGCAAAATGTCACCTCCGCCAGAAGGTAAAGCAATTTCGCTTAGTGGCATTGGCTTTCTGGCAAAATGTCTTCGGTTTGAGATTAAATTTTTTCGCCAGCAGTTTCACCAAACAAACAATTTCTAGTTGAGCACAAAAGTTGGCAACAAAAGGTTACGCGACACGCCCCCAAATCGCCCCATACCCCCCACACACTCTATTCAGTTTACAGTAACCAGTAACCAGACATTGACTGAACCCCTGAACTCATATCATTGTGTGTGTGTCTTCGTCTTCATATGTAAACATAAAGGTGTACAATACAGGTATGAACATGCAAAGTCTTGCATAAACAAGTACGAGTATGTGTGGAAAAGTCAGTGTGTGTGCTTGTCTTCCTTCTAAGGCAATAAATATTTCTTTCGCTGCGAAATATGAATATTGAATATGCCTACAGTGAACCGCTTACATAATCAACCGCAGGAAAACCCAAACGGTAAACGGCAACTGGCGAGTTACTGAAAATCCGTTGAGCGGAAAACTACAACAACAAAAAACTACTGCTAAGTAATTTAAAATTTCTACAAGAGCGTGCTACACTGTAGAAAACTTTAGGTCACTGTTAAAAGCTTTATACTTTTGAAAACAGCGGGAGTAAATAGGTTAAAAACAAATAACAGAAGAATAAATGTTTTAAAATATGTCTTGATATAAATCAATTATTGGTTTTCTTTAGCTTACTTCAAAATTAACTTTGTTTGACTAATGTATAAATTCCAAAGATTTTAAGCTCAACTAGATGAGCTCTTCTCGCAGTGTAAGCGTGAGACGGGTATTGTCTGCCTTGCAGCCAGCATGCACACGCATACACACACACAGACACATATACTTAGATATGTACATATTACTATGCCTAGAAGAGGATGAGATCGGATGGAATGAGAGCACTAATGAAGTTTCGGTTCGTCCTTTTACAGCTGGCTGCCCCATTGTTTGACTTTGCCTTCTCGGTGTGCTTACAAGTCGGGCTCATAATGTTTACACAGCCGGCGAGAGGGCTCTCTCTCTCTCTCCCCCTCTGTATCTGTGCTGGTGTGTGTTTGTGTCCTTTGTGTATATGCTGTGCTGCTGTGTGTGCGGGCACAGCATTTGCCTGCCCTCGTGGCAGTTCATTTATTTATGTTTATAATAGGATTTTTATCAAAACTTTTCTTCGCTTCTTTTTTTGTTTTTTACCGATTCTGTAATGAGTGCTCCAAAAGACACAGAAACCACTGACTGACAGTAGAGCAGTCACTGCTGGCGTTTGTCTTTGACACGCCCATCACCAACACCAACAATAGAATAGGGAAGCCCGCAGAACGTGCGACCAACAACTTTTTGTCGCTGCTCATTCACACCGACAACTTTTAATACTAATTTGCAGCAATTTTCATTCACTCATTATACATAATAATGTCGATGTTGGTGTTGATGTCCTGACCAATCTCCTTCTTTATTATCCCCTCTACTCTCCTGTACTCTCCCTCTCCCTTTATGCTCTGCTCATTTCCCTTTTTGAAAACCAAAACTAAATGATTGCCAAATATTTGCACAAGTTTTTTAAGCGCATTCATCTCATTATGGTTTCACACTGACGAACTCTGTAATGCTCGACTCGTCTTTGTCAGTGGCAGCCAAAAAAACGTTTTCTGGTTTTGGTTTTTGGGTTTTCCCCGGAGCGGAAAAGCTCCTGCTCCTGCTCCTGCTACTGCTCGTTCTGGGACTCTCGGACTCATTAGCCGACCCACACTCTTTTCAGTTGTTGGATGAATTTAAATAAATCTCCATCTAGCTACGCAGTCTATTTTAGATTTCTGTTATTTGATTCGCCATTTGAAAACAGAGTTTCCTTTGCGAAATCTCTGCTTAAATATGCCTAATTTAATTTGCTCTCTCCTGGCACTTCAGGCACTTAGAAAACGCTTCGTACTCCTCTCACTCCTTCTCGTTTTCGTTGTAATTAAAACAGTGGTCGAGTATTAAACCAATGTCAGTCATTTGGATGTTATAAGCTTCAAAGTCAAGGACCTCAAAAAAAACACAGTGAGGGGTAAGCAGGAGCAACAGAAACAGACAGAGCACAAGACGGAAGCTCAAAATTTGTGCTTACATTTAAAAGGCGGAAGTTGAAATTATTTATAAATACTTCAATCATAAAATGTATACAGACTTCTAAAAACTTGGCTTAGATATTTGCCAAAGAGTGTGAAAAACGGTATGGAAATATACTAAACTTTGGTTGATAAATAAATGGTCTAAAATGTCGGTTAAATACAAGTATGTCCCAAAAGTTTGGGGACATTTATAACATGAAAACATAACTTAAATTTTAGTTAAATAGTCTCGACTCAAGAGTATAGATTTGAACTAAAATAATGAAAAACTTTAAGCTGAATTATTTATATTATACATTCAAGACTCATTAAAGTTAAGCACGTTTCCAAGTGCAGCATACTAAATGCATCTTCGTGACAGTTTGTTTGATTAAGTTGAGAATGCAGGTGCATTAGTTACTCGGACTAGACCCCAATTAAGCTCTGGTAAAATGATTATTTGATTGCATGATGAGCTCCCACCGCATTTTGCAAATGTAAATAAGGCCCAAACACACACACAAACACAAACCAGAAATCGTGTTGTAGAAATGAAGATGGAAATGATGGTGAATTGAGTGGCAGTAGAAGAAGTAATGACAAGTTTTCAAAGCATCATTAATCATTGAAAGTTCTGTAGAACTTAATCCTCAACAGCCTTAGAACTAATCCAGCAACTGGGTTACCGAAAACAAAATAACAAAAAATTCAGTCGAGCTGTCGATATTTGTTTTTCGGGTTGCTCAAATTAAGAAACCAACAAAGTTGCGCTCAAACAGCAAATGACAGTATAGACGAGTTTAAGCGACTATAATTTACCCTGTGGCCCGTGAGTTTTCCTTCGATTGCAGTTAAAGCTGACTGCTATGGGCCTACGATGGATTTGCTAGCGGACTGCTATAGGACTACGATGGGCTTGTTAGCTGACTACTATGAGCCTTCGATAGACTTGCTAGCTGACTGCTATAGGACTACGATGGGCTTATTAGCTGACTGTTATGGGCCTACGATGGGCTTGCTAGCTGACTGCTATAGGGCTACTATGGGCTTGCTAGCTGACTGCTTTGGGCCTACAATAGACTTGTTAGCTAAGTGCTGTGCATTCCAGAAGTTATCCTTTCGTTCAATCGAATACTATTGATTTTGATTAATGTAACAGACCTTTTACACCCCTGGTACTGGGTATGAAAACTTGTCGCTTACTAAGAAGACATTAATATTTATTTTTTGGCTCAGTACTGGAGTGTATGTGTGTACCGCTGGCTGTGTGTGTGGGTGTGTGTGTGTGCGTTTGTTGGGGACAAAATTATGTTACTCATATTTGTTTGGAATGCTTTTGGGCGTGTGTATGTGTATGTGTGTTTGTTTGTTTCTCTGGTGCTTTGTTGTTGGCGATGCCAACCACAGCTATGGGACAGAATACAGACATACGTGCCGCCACTGCTGCTCATAGATAGAACATTCCCTTTGTCTTTGTCTCCGGTTTTGAGCTTTATCTCCAGCTCCAACTCCTGCGCCAACGCTCTAGCTCTAGCTCCAGCACCAGCTATGAGGTCCTGTGGAACCGCTTCAAGAGCGTCCAAGCCATGCAGATTGCGCTGTTGTGTTTTTAGTGTTTTTTTTTTGGTTTTTTGTTTTGTTGGCTTACTTTTTTTTTGAGCTGACTGCTCGCTTACTCGAAAATACTGTAAATATTTTTAATTCTTTGCCAGCGCCAGAGGGGCAATGGCAATGGCAAATGCGTTTGCAGCCAGGAACAGAGGGCACTCTCTCGCCGCTTGCCGTTTTGCCGCTTTCAGCCGGCATTTCAGCTTTTAAGCTAAAGCTATGAAAATAATTTGGTCCTGAAATACTTGCGGCTTTTGCTGGGCAATCGGAATGCCTTTTGTGGTCCAAACAACAACAAGTGCTTGACAACAACAATAACAATATGATTGCTTGATGAAAACAACGGCAAGAACAAGAACAACAGCAACAACAGAGCAGTAGCCGTGTTGATTAAGCACACGGGCACATTGTTGTCACCAGTGTTGGTTGTTCGCCTGTCTTCTTGTCTTGTTGTCTTCTTGAGCAACGACAACGACAAAGTGCTGCAGTAGCAGCAGCAGCAGCAGCAGAAGAGACAGCAGCAGCAAGTGGATAATAACTAGCGGAACTATTCGCATTTGTTTTATGCAGCAAGTAATGAAACAACAACAAAAGCAGGCAATGCGGTGGTGCTGCGTTGCGGTGCGTTGCGCGGCAGTGCGATACAATGGCAGCCAACCAAAATGACAACGCACTCAGCCGCGGGCCACGCAAAATATGGCGGACGGAAATTGTGTGCACAGTGAAAAGTTTTTTCTTCCCCCAACCCCAACCCTCAACCCTCTCATCCTCCCAGCAGCGCCTGGAAACTGCCTTGAATGTCCAGGGCGTAAAGTCAAGAGCGTCAAGCGACGGACGTCGACGTCATCAGCTTCGTGAATTTTTGCAGCTGGGTTCTTTGAATTTTTGAGCAGTGCACACACACACCCCTCTACCCACATACACAAACACACACAGTGGCACATACACACTTTTAAATGCTGGAAGGCAGTGGCAAGTCTTTGTGGAGCAGTCGCTTTGTCATTTGCCGCAGATTCAACTTAAGAAATGCATAACTGCATTTCACAATTTTCCCACAGTGCACACAATGCACCACCAGCATCAACAGCAGCAGCAGTAGAGGCAGCCTCAGCTGCAACTCGTCCGCGTTCGCCATTTGCCCAAAAGAGCGCTCGTGCGTGCATCTGTGTGAGTGTGTAGGTGTGTGTGTTTTGGGGGGCGCTGGCACACCCCTAAGGCCAACACACAAATTAGTTTTAACCAGGCATTGTCACGCTGTGGTGCACCCTATTGTGGTGTTCTGTGGTTGCCGATTAAGCGAGGCTACTGCTGCTGCTGCTGCTTCTTGCCAGTTTAAGTAAAGGGCGTGTCAAAGGCAGCGGGGGAGTCTAAGGTAGGGCTAAGAAAGAGGGCAATGCCACGCCTGGAAACTACTATCGCTATCGCTGCACTGCAGCAGTAAATGCATATTTACCTATTTTCTAGTGAAAACGGTGGGAAAACGTAGTGCAAACGAAGCGACTACATTTTTATAATCAGCGTCTAATTAATTTTAGCACGTGCTACTAATAAAGTTGCCACACAGCATGCAAAATCTTAAACTTATAACAGTTGTTTGCTTTAAAAGCAACCAAAAATCAAAAAATATCGAACTGCATATAAATCTATGCCAAACTTACACACACACACCCAAACAAACACACACATACAGCTACTACATGCAGACAACGAATGTAACTGAAGCATTGTGTACTGTGGTGTGCGTGTGTGTGTGTGTGTGTGTGTCTGTTTGTGCTTGAAATGCAACATGTGATACGCTGTCCTAGTTCCGCGGCTATTACTGTGCTGTTATGCAACACAATGGCACACATAAGCGTAAAAACATATAAATGTGGGCACAACACAAGCATCGAGTCTCAAAACTCACTCAGAGCGAAAGCTTCCTCGCAAAAGCTTCACTCAAACGACGCGAATGAACTCGAGTTGTATAGAAAGCCCCAAAAGCTCCAGGCTTGCTTGGTTAACAATGTGGAACGTAAGCTAAGCTCTAACATAAAGCTCAGCACACTAAAAGCTTTCACAAGAAGCACGCCAAACTTGTACATTAAAAGCTTTTACTTGAAATTGGTTCTAGTTAAGGGTTGGATAAAGCATATAACTGTTTTAAAACTGTAAACACAACGAAACTTTCAATAGTTTTGAATAATATGTAGCAGATAAAGAATATATTTACATATATATTCCTGTTCTGCTTTGATCTACCGTTATCTTTTTGTTTACTTACATTTCGTTTCGTATTCTAAAATCGGAAATGTAACAAAATAAAATACAATATACAGAGCATTAGATATGACATAGTTAAACCGATTTGGTTACAGATTATTTAAGCTGTGGGAGTATATATATATTTTATATATCTATAATGTATATATACAATGACGAAGCACAAAAGAAGGATAATAACGCGTTTGTAAATATATATTATTATTTTGTATATAATTTAATGCCTAAGAACTTGTTCCATTTGACTTGCATTACTTAAGATCTAAGGATTATAGACATGGCCAAAAGCAATTTGGGTATACGTAAATAGTTAAATGGAGTTTCTGCTCACTTACCCATATCATCAATAATGGGTGCCATTCGTAGGGTCACTCCAATTAGCATGAGGCACATGAGTAAAAGGAGACAGGCAGTTGCAATGATTGTCCAGCGTGCTCGCTGCGAGAGATCATGCGGATCGATCACCTGAAAGACCGATAAAACTAATCAGTTAATCAATCAAAGTAATAACTCACAATAGATCAATTACCTTAACAACTTCTGTGTCCAAATCCTGTACAAGTATCTTGGGTTTTTTATGTCGGTGACGTTTTTTGTGGCGATGCCTGGGGAATAGAAAAAATAAAACTTTGATACAATTTTGTTACTCAACAACTTATACTACAAAAAGTTTGGCTATTTTAAAATCACCTAGAGAAAGGTGCCGTTTTGTAACCTTTTCTAAGTGTAACATCTTGTGCTGATGACGCTACGAAATTGTGAAATGGTCAGGAAACAATCCGAATTCGACTTTCTGTTAAACAAAGAACAGAAGTGGCAAACGGCAACGAAATAACAGATTTATTCCAGAAGAACGGTTGTATCAATATCAAGATTAATCAATTACTCTTAGGCTGAAGGCCAACACGTACTCAGAAAGAGAGAGAGCGAGAAAGACAGGAGGAAAAGGAAGAGCTGGAAGGTTGAGCTCTGGGTTGTCATGCATCTGCTCAGGTATTTGCCATATGCCGCATTTGAAGCTGGAAGCGCAACAACAGCAGCTTAAACATATTTGCTCTATTTCCGTTTGGGTTTTGCAAAACTTCCGCATTACAAAGCTGCCACAATTTCCCCCGCTCGCTGCTCGTTTCGCAGCGGAAGTGCCTCCTGGTGGAAAAAGCAACAGCACTTTCAGTTAGTCAGCCAGCAGCATGGAAGCATAGGGGCAGTCAGCGTGTAATGGGAGAAGAGGAAGAGGGTGTATTCAGTCGGTTGCTTATTTTGCAGTTTGCGACTTTACGGTTCGTCCAGGTGCTGACAGTGAGCACTGTTACTTTACCCACACTCTGCCGTCACACAAAAGCTTGTCAATCAATTTTTGTCTGCTTTTTCGGTTTTGCCAGTGACAGGAGAGCTCGCATTAGACGATATTCAACAATCGCTTTGCAGCTGGACATTTATTAGTGCAGCTCAAGGACAACGACGGACAGCGACGCTTTTGTTGTCAAACTGGGCTACTGAACCAGCCCAGCGCAGACCAGTCCATCAATGACCTTAATGCCCAATCATTTATAAATTCTCTAATCATTTCTTAGCTTCGGCTAATGGACGCAACGTACAGTGGCGTCAAAGTAAGAATATTTAATGCTAAATCATTTATTATGCAGTAGTACAGTGTGTCATAGCTGTTTTCCACCATTTGATGTATTTATCTCATCACTTATGCATGGATATAATTGAATCTAAACAAAGTACGATTAAGCACGATTAATTATACATTATTTAAAAATCTATCAAACTGGAAAAGTAGATTAGATTTTAAAGTCGTTAATTTATACGTTATAAATTATATCTCCAAGGAATAAACACTAAAATTGTAATCTGATCCCGATAGTTCAAATATTTTATATGAAAGTCGATACCTCAATGTAATGTTCCATAATTTATTAAGGAATAACTAGTATTATCTTATACCTGACAATGTTTTAAATTGATTTAAGCTCTGTTGATTCGCGTGTAGCTAATTGGCAGTGCCCACTGTAGACTGTCCCACTGTCAGCTTGATGAACCTATCAAGATACGCCAGGAAACTTACCGATGCTTTCTGCGATGTCGCTGATGACCGCCGCCAGGCACCATGTGTTCAAGGTCGTCGATTTTATCAGCGTCAATGTCCATGTCCATGTCCAAGTGCAGGTCACAGGGCGAGTCCTCGGCATATGGGCATTGTCTGCTGGTAATAAATGACATTAGTTGACAGTGGACGCCTTTATGGCATTAATTTTCCCGGTATACGCGATGGGTGATAGGTGGCGACTTACATGGGTTGGGCATCGGGGGCCAGGCCAAGAACATGCACACAGTGCTGCAGTCCATTGGGCGTGGGATAAACCAGCGCAGGATCTGAGCAGCGATGATGGCGCTCTACAAAAATAATTCAATTAAAGAGTTTATCACGTAAATTTGAGCATATTTACTCACTGTACTTCCGCTTGCGTCGTCGATACTCATCATCACTGCCGGTGCTTGGAATCGCCATCGATCCGGGCATTGGCAGCGTAGGTTTAAAGCTCTGAATTTGTTTCTCCTTCGTTTGTCGCATTCCCACCGACTTGGCACCAGTACAGCAGCCAGTGGGCGCCACACTAGAACCCGTCGAGGTGGAGGTCATGCGGTGCAGTTTATCCGCCAGTTGAGCGGGCAAGGCCTGCGCCGACACCTGCCCCAGTTCCTCCTCCTCCATAGGAATTATTGTCGCTTCAGGCGCTGGTGGCGCACTACGCACAGCCAGCAGTCCCGTACTCCGCGACTTTGCACGCTCGGGATCCCGACCCGCCGAAGTGGTAGGCGTATTTGCGTAGCTAGGCAGTGCGTGCAGCGACTGAGAATCGCTTTGGGCCAACACGGTGCTCACCGTCACATTGGCGCTGTCCTCGGAGGTGTTCTGCCTGGAGAAGTAGCGGGCATAGGCGGCTGCTCCATCGAAATCGCTGCCGGCACCCGAGTAGCTCTCGGTGCAGGATATTTGCTTAGGCAGCAGACGCTTGCGTTGTTGTGGCGCCAATGCCTCTGGCTGTATGGGGTTCTGGGCTGAGTGTGGGGCAGAGACATATGGTTGAGTCTGTGGCACCGCCAGTGAATCGATTTCCAGCGATACATGCGGCTGTGCATGAACCTGCTGCCTGGCCAGACTGGAGGGAACATTCATGTGGAGACGCTGTAAAAAGATAAGCATCTTTGAATGAACAGTGTCAGATGTTTGAGTACTGGGAAGATTTTTAAGTACTCTTAGGGTATTACAGGGTATACCAAATTGGTTTGGTTACTTACCGCCTGCTGCGGCACTGGTAGCGGTACCGTACGCACCACACTCCTGGGAAAAATGGGACTACACTGTGCGCTGATGGACTTGGCCTCCAGGATGCGTAGTCTTTTGGCCAGACGTGCACGTTCGCGCGTGTCCGCATCACCATGCGCAAGGGCGATGATCTCGGCGCCACCAAAGCTGACCGTGCAGCGGGAGCTGGAGTAGGAAAGGCTCTCAAGGCTACCGCGTAACGAAGCGGTTAGGCTGTCGTCCGCCATGGTAGAACTATGCTGACCACGGGAACCACCCACCACAGTGGCGGTGGCTGTAGCGGTGGCGGTGGCCAGCGAGGTATTGTCGCAACAGGAGGCGGCGGGAGTGTGTGGCTCCGGAGCGCCGTTGGTCGTTGTGCTCGTGGAATGTCGCGTCGTCGTCGTTGTCTGCGGCTGGCGAACATCTTCGTCGGAGCTGCTGTTCTCCCGTTGAGCCTGAACCAGAGCCGGCGTATGGGTCTGCGCCTGAACCAACAGGCTGTGACTGTGTCGAGCATGCGTTGTCTGGCGACCTGAAGAGTTGCTCAGCGTGCTGGCCACGCTGTCTTCCAACGCTGGCTCCACACAAGTCGCGTCCTGACGATGGGCAGGCAACGAACCGGAGGCTACCTCAATGTCATCACAATGGCTAGGGGCAGTCTTGGCTTTACTCACAGTTGGCAGTGCCTCTTCTCTCTCCTCCCCCTCGTCTTCATCTTCGTCTGCAGACTCTTCTTTGCTGCAGCGACGTGGACCAAAGAGTTTTCGTGGCAGCAGAATACGTCCAATGGATTTACGCTTCTTGCGCTTGGCCCGCTTGTGCTCCTCGTAGTCCCGCTTGAGGGCCTGCATCTTGTGCTCCACTAGACTGCTGAAGACAGCCTCGTAGGTGAGGGCACGCTGCAGATCCAGCAGTACATCGTTGGTGGAGACGGCCTTGTCGAGTTTGGTCAGCAGCTGTATGGAATCGCCATGGGATTCCAAATCATCCCTGCTGCCACTCCCTGCACCGCTTGCCCCACTGCCACCGCCGCTGCCCTCGCCACTGTTGCTATCCTCTGCATCTGCCATGTTGGTAGCGTGTGCCAGTTGGATTTGTGTGCTCAAAGTGTTGATTGTTTTTGCTGCTGTTGCCTTTGCCGTTGCCGTTGCGGTTATTGTTTGCGACTACTATTTGCATTATCCTCGGGCTGCCGTCTGTGTCGAGTGGAACGCTCAGTTCTGTGGCTGCTGCTACTACTCCTGGCCCTGTTGCATTGATCACTGTATGTCCCTACGCTTCCAGCACTTGGCGCTTGTCATGTACTAAATGTCACGCCTCTTGCTCTCGACCACATTGACACGCTGCTCTTGCGTTGCATATTGTTTCACTTGTCGCTCGTTTCGCAACGTTTTCGATTTCAAATTCAGTTAGTCGTTTTTTCCTTTCCCTTTTCCCACTTTCCCTTTTATTTTTTTGATTTTTCCTCAATTGGCATTCAATGATTCTCTATTGTGTTGTGAACGACTTGAAGTGGCTTGAAAGCGGCGCTTATGGCCAAATGGCGCACACCTGCAAAAAAAGACAATAAATCATTAGACTTGTAAAAAGCGGTTCAATAGCCCGCAAAACAGACAAGGACACCACCCACGCTGTCGTCCCCACACTCTTCCTCTGTCTTTCCCGCTATCTGCCTCGCTCTTTCCACTTTCGCTTGAATTTCCAGGTGGCTAAAAGGAGCGTCAACAGTTTGCCAATAGTTTTGCACATTTCTCTGATTCAAATTCAATGATACGCTTTCCTCTCCGCATTATTCATGAGTGCAGCTTCCTACTTGTTGCACACACACACACACCCCCTATTCACACACACATTCAGCTCGCTACAATTTTATTACAGGTGTAAAGCGATAGGATGTCGTCAGTGTGGCCAACTCTTACATTGATTTCAGTTCGCAATTTCTTTTGTCGTAAGTTCTTGTAAATTGCAAACTTTTAGCATTTTTAATTTAAAATTATATTATTTTATTACAGTGTATGTACTATCTGTTGTGCAGCTTGTTCAGCAATAAGTTGAAATATAAATTGAGTTTTAAATTTGAAATTTCTCGAAATTCTTTTAAGGAAACTTTAACCTTTCTTTGCCTTTATTGTACTAAATGGAGATTTTTGTGGAGCTGTATCACTTGGGAGACAAAAATGCTGCTTGGGTGCACAGAAACACTGTGCCACTCTGGCAACATGGCAGTGGGACACTGTGCTCTGGGCCATTGGGCGTGGGCCAACGACTGCGACAGGTTTCCCCCACGGCCGTTTGTTGCGCTTTCTGTCGTCGCTGCTGTTTCAGTTTCTGCTGCTTTTCCAGCAAATAAAAATATACAATGGAAATGGATATTGTTTTCATTTCCGCAGTCGCATTCGCATTCGTATTCGCTTTTGCAATCTCAATCGCAGTTACAGTCACAGTCATAGTCACAGTCAGTGTTGTGTCGTCGTAGTTGCTTTTCTATTCATGTGCATGTTGATGGCGACACAAATACACGTACACAAATCTATAGACACAGATGGTGTGAGAGGGACATGTGTATTAGTGACTGCTGCTTGCATGTTTAACGGCCTGCCACAAGCAGAGCAGAGCAGATGCAAATGGCGGACAATAAGGGTCACAACAATGGCGCCGTCAACTGCAATACCAAAGAACAGCATCGGCAACAATAACAACATAAATTACAGTTGCACCAGCAAATAACGATAATAATACAAAACAAAAAACTAAAAAAAAAAATAGGAAAGGAAAAATGATTAAATGCAAAACAAGCTAAAGGCGGCAACGACCCTGAGAAAGTTGCTAGTTTTTGTTGTGGTTGTTGTATTTTGTTGAAGCCTTCGCGTGGATTTAAACGCCTTGTGGCAGGCGCTAATTAAACGATACGGCCGCACATTGGCCGGGTAATAGAAAAAGTTGAAGCCGTTGTATGAATAAATTTCCCACTAGGCAAAGTTAACCGCATCGCCATTACCGTTACCGTTACCCGCACTCGTACTCGTACTCGCTGAGACTAGTACTCAGTACTCTGTTATACTCGTACACATAACAACCTGACGATGGGCCATGCTGCTGCCTAAGCATCTTATCTGCCCGCCTCTCTGCAGCAGAACACAATATCAAACAAACCACGCGTGCAAACAAGCTGGGCATAGCGTTCCATCAGGGAGGCGGAGAAGGAAGAGAAATAAAAGGACAGCTGGCGAGAGGGAGAGACACGGCACGCATAAATCCAAACAAAACCACATGCCTTAACTCGGCAATGCCAACAGCAGGGACGCCGCTGCTGTTGCTGTTAGTGCTGCCGCTACTGCTGGCGTCGCAGCCAAGCCAAAAATAAATCATTCGAGGACATAAAGAGAAAGCAAGCAAAAATTATAACTGTTGCTGCCGCTGCTGGCCGCAAATGTAAATAACAGGTTAACAGCTGCAGCCACAGTAGCAGAAGAAATCAGCAGCGGCTTCGGCAGCGTTCGCAGTCGCAGCGGCAATAACAGTGGCAGCAGCAGAGCTCGCTCAACAGATGAGTAAAAGTAAATGAGCGAGAGTAAATCCTGTTGACAGCCCCACTTCAGTCTCTCTCCGGCTGCCTCTCACAAGCTGTTAAAGCTCTGTTAACGGCCGCCAGGCGACTGTTGCTTCTGTTTAAGCATGTGTTGGTGAAGGTGCGAGTAAGCTATGTGTATACATATATGTACTATGTTTTTGTGTGTATGTGTGTGAATGTTTGTGTGTGGCTGTGTATGTCTGTGTACGTCTGTTTGTCAGGGTGTTTTTGTCAACAGAACTTTTTGGTCGAAGCACTTGGCAGTTTTTCCATTAAATTAATGTGATTGTATTTGCGATCCCTTAACTTTCTGTTTCAGATGTCAATGGCGGGCATTAACAATTCTTAATTAGTGCCCTACTTGTGGGGTTACACAGTGTCTGCCGTATATTTGTTATCGCCACTACACTACAAATACAAGCATTCATTACGGTTATTTGTTAATAATTCTGACGCGCAATCAGAACTGGAATTTCAAATGCAAATGGGCGTGAGAATTATGGAGAAAGGGGCTTCGAGTGGAAAGTACGATTTAGAGACAGCGCAGTCCGCGACTGCTTAAATTTAATCAACTTGGCCGATGGCCGAAGCCCACTCTGAGTTGGGTATTCAATTATTGACGCCTCCTTTTTGCCGCGGCGGCCTTCGCAGAGTTCGGTGGGCGTGGGGAATCAAATGCAGCGTATACACAAAGAGCGAATGCCAAATAAAACATGCACATGGCTTAAAACACATGACACCCAAACGAGAGAAGCTCAGCAGCGGGCCAAACAAAAAAGGTAGCTAATGATTATAGACTAGCAGATACTCTGCAGAATTAAAGTGGAAACCCTTGGCTTTGGTTAGTTTATATAGAATATATCTTAAGTTTGCAAACTTTAATATGTAATGTAACGAAAATCCACTATAAAAGCCCAAGAGCGCAGTCATATTTAAACCTACTTATAGTCATAGTTAAACCTATTTATAGGTCATATAAAATTCTACTTAGCATAGATTTTTTTATTGTAAATTATCTTCGTGTAACTCTGAAATAAACACACCTTTTATACACATATATTAAAAATATAGTATATAGTATATATATATATACACTATCATCATACCCCTTCTAAAGTGGCTTTTCCATGCTGGGTATACCAAATAAAAACAACAAAAAAATGAAACAGTTTTTGCACTGGGTCGACCTTTGAAATTAGAGTTCTGAGATGCGCACGTAAAGTTTGTGTGTGTCTTTGTCTCAGTGTGTGTGTGTCTGTGCTTGTATATGTGTGTGTATGAGCGTGTACAACAGCAAATTCAAAATGAGTCCTTGGCCGCAACGAGCTGCAGCATCAGAGATGTCCTGCCTCCATTTCATCCTTCCGCCCCTCCACCTAGCAGTTTCAGTCCGCAGTTTCAGTCTCAGCCCCCAAAGAGCGTGTCAGATAATTAGTGAAAACTGTCTGTGAAGAAGTCTGTCGCTTGGTCCGTGTCCGATGCTCCATGTTCACGTCCACGGCAATGTCAGCGTCTCCTGCTCCACGTCCCCCTACGTCTCTCTTCCCCTCACTCTGTACCTCAATTGCCCCTGCGTCCCATCGTTTCCTCTACTGACAGCCTTCGTCCAGATGAGCCATATGAAATGCAGCCTGACAGTTTTCTGACACACACACATACAGATATAAGCCTAAAACACACATATGCATATGAGTGTGTATGTGTTTGTAACAGTTACAGCTCAGCTGACAGCCGTAGACACCATTTCGGTTTCTGTTTTTGCTTTAGCTTTCGCTGCTGCCTCAGTTATTGCTCTATTTGTTGTTTTTGTTCTTTGTCTTTTTGCTGTTCTTCTTTTTCTTGTTGCTGCTTTTCAAGTTCAAATTTTCGTCTCACAAAGAATGCAATTTGTTTAAACGGTAACAATATGAGTCTATTGATTTAAAGTCTCATCGCAGACTAACTCAATGAACTCATTTCAGACATCCATAAATCATCCAAAAAATCATAAGATTCGGGCAGAAAAAAAATAAGCGAATTTATGTGAGAATGAACATAGCTGTCAAAAAAAATGATAAAAAAAATGAATTTGTCTAGCAAAGCTACTAAGCTTTTAATGGCCGTGAGTCAGTCATTTGGTCCAATTGGTAAGAAGACAAGGATTTTATTTCCACACTTGTATTATGGGTAATAAACAATATAAGTAAATAAATAAAATAAGCAAAAATATATATGACAGATAAAATTTAAATTTAAAACGATGAACAACTGACATATGCAAGCAATGAAAGTAGATTTAATTTATTATTCACTTATTAAAAATTGATTCCTTTACAAATAAAATATTTTTTTATGCTATTTGGAGCACACATCAGTTTAAAGCAATTTAAATAAAAAATACAGTACGATTATGTTAAGAAAAAATGCAATAAATTGCCAGCAAATTGAATAGATTAAAGTTTTATTCGAATGTAAAATAATGCAATGTGGTCGAATCAAGTGTGACGAGTTCTGTTTATTTCATCAGTTCATGCATATTTTTAGACCTTTGCAGTCACACATCGGCGATTCGAACTCATCAATTAATCAGCCAATCAACATTAGCGGCTTTCCGTCCCCTATTCCCTCTGGCCGCAGCTCTCCCTTTTATAGTTCCTGTCGCTAAAGGCAGAAAATCATTGGTATTTTGGCCTATGCCTTGATATACTACATAAACACGCGTTTGTTTACAAATTCATTGTTTTGTTTCGCGTTTTTGGTTTTTAGATTTTGAATTTCTGGTATTTACTTGCCGTTTGTTGTGCTGCTTTTGGCATTTTTATGAATGGAACTGATTTCATTGCCACTGTCGGCAAAACAATCAAAATACACAAAAAAAAGAACATCATTTAATTTTTCCGGTTAATTTGCCTGTTTCCCTCGTACAGATAGACTGACTGTTTGTCGTTGTTGTCGTTTTACACCAACACCAATACAATCGCAACCAACACACAATTCGCAGTACATAAATATTGTGTATACGCTGCGTTGCCCTTGCTACAAAACTCCATCGCTTTCGTTCCATTAATTTATCCAATAAATCATGAACGCTTGCGTTATACGAATGAAGTGCTTATTTATTTTGTTCTTTAAAGTTTTCATTTGTTATGGTGTTGCTGGTGTTTTCGTTATTATTATTGTTGTTCTTGTAGTTGTTGTTGTTTGGTAATGGCAAAACATTTGTTCATGTTCCCAACCAACATTCGAATGACAATCGATTTGTGCCACCCAGAACGTAAATACAAATCAAATATGCATTACAATTGGCCTGTTGGCCAGCTCAGTAGAATACAGCAGAGAGTACAGCACAGCCCGGGCCTTGACCAGACCCTTCTTGACCTCCCCTTCTGCTGCCCCGCCCGTATCTGCCTTTTCATTTCGAGAAAACTTCTGTTGCTGTTTTTTCTGTGCAACATTTTCAGGCAACACTTGTAATTTTAATGGCGCATTCGCTTCCAGATCACTTGCAAGGCAGCTGTTGCCTTGCTAAAGTTTGCTAACTAAAACACTCACACACACACACACTATCACACACCAGTAAACACAGCAATACGCACACACATAGATGTACTCATTGCTAGATCTCGAGGTTTCGACCCACATGCAATTCAAGAGGCGGAAGTCTTGCCTCTCGTGGCATTTAGTGTGATTTGATACGCGTACTTAGTTAAGAACCCGGAAAAGGAAACTCCCACGACTCCACGAAAAGTGCTAAATTTATCTGCTTGATAAAGTGCTAAAGTACTTATGTGAAAGTTAAAAGAAGTCATTAATAACAACAGATATCTTAATTACAGATATCAGCTTACAGATGAAACAGTTTCCAGTCGAAATTTCGTTTGCTCTTTCCGATAAAAATTAATTGCTTTTATTATTTGCTTATTAACAGACAAAAACCGCTCGATAATAAAATAAATCATGTTGGTGTGTTGTATAAATGTATACAATTTTAAGGCCAAACCTCTATTGAAAGTCGTGCAAATAAAAATATTTATGGTGCATACATTTTATTGCCAGCATTTAATTTTAGAATTTTAATTAATATCATTTCAATTTCATACTGCAACAATTTTAAATTGTTGTCAATTATAAATATAACATATTTTTAAATGTTTTAAGTATTGAGTAAACAAACAAAATCAGACTCGTTTTAACACAGCGGAATCACAGTTTAAGCAGAGTTGAATAAGAAGATTATTGAGCTAAAATAAGTAGTATTTAATGTTTAACTAAGATATAAGCAAGCTATTTCCATGGCTATAAAAGCAAAGCTCTGATGATAGTCAAGCTTAGAGCCATTACAGTTAAGGCACTTAACGGCTATTGATGTATAATCATGAGTATTTAATGCCCCCGAAATCGCAGACGATTTTAGTGCAATTTAATTGCAAGTGTTTAGCTAAATCGCTGGTCTGGGGAGCCAACACATGCGTTAACCTATTAATTAGAGAAATTCAGAGACGACGTACACACACTCACGCAAACACACACACACGCATCGACTCACAAGGATAGAGAGACAGGCGGAGAGACAGACTCACGCACAGACACAAAGTGAATGGCAAATTTATAGCTTTTTATCGCTGCAACAAGTTTATCTCGTGTTCCTGCTAACTGGTGCTCATTACGACCAACACTCTCTGTTCTTGTTGTTGGCGTTTTGGCCATGTTGGCGCTGCTGTTGCTCTGCTGCTGACTGTGCAATTTGTGTGTAAACAACATGGCGTATGAGTAATCAAAATAGCTAGATACAAAATTTTGTGCCTTCCTCGCACATTTTTCACGTTGCATTAAAAGATAATGTGGCTATAAACATGGCCAAATTCCCACCAGCCACCATCCAAACATATATGGCTAACACAGCTATTGACACTAATTGAGCGTGGAGTGGGCGTGGTCGTATCGATGGGCAATTGGGCAAGACAAAGACATGCTCGTTAATCTTAATTACAAATGTCAGCATTGTAAAATTGAACTGCTCAGGCAGGCAACTAATGCGTTGTGGGTATTCCCAGTTTGGTAAAATGCAATTTCTGCATTTCATTTTATTGCCAAAATGGCCATTTATAAGGCTCTAAGAAGAACAACAACACATATGGCTCAAAAATGTGCTCATGCATTTATCATGATGTGTGAAGCCTCCAGAAATAATACAAATATACATATATATGTGTGTGTATATGTGTAGTCTAGCAGAAGGAGACGCCAAAGACGCCGCAGCATTGGGAAAACGGCTTATCCTTGAGATATAAACTGACATTTAAGCAACTCAGGCAGGCGTATGCTTAGCACACACACACACTAACACACACACTGGCTCACTGAGACACGCTCGCATACGCTAAAGTAAACACAGCTGGCAGGCTTTGCCCTTGTGCCGCTGCACCACGCCCACTGCTGCCCACTGACGCTTGCATTCAATGCAATTGACTTGCAAAAAAAGTGTTGCATACAACGCGGCGTTTGCTGCTGCTGCTGCTACTGCTGTTTCCTTTCATCAGTTTGCCTCCATAAGTGCAACTATTTAGATTGCAGCAAAAACCTATTTGCATTTCATTTCGTGAATAACGTGCCACAGATTAGCAGCAAGCCAGAAAAGCAGCTGAAATAAAACTTGCTGCAATTAAATGAAATTGCATTTTGTGTAAACATGAAAATGTTATGACCACTTTTGTAGGTGTTGTGCCTTTTTATTGAAATTAAATTGTTCGTGTTAAATTTCACTGCAGTAAATTGCTGGCATCACTGTGTACATGTATCTCTTCGAGTGTGTATGTGTGTGTGTATTGCATATGCATATGTATTGGTATTTGCATGTATCTGTGTTTGTGTTCTATCCTCTGGCACGTCCATGTCGCACGTTAGTCAATGTCATGTTGCCTGCCAACACACACACACACATAACACTCACACGCACGCAATAACGCCAACATTTTGTGGCTTTTGTATATGGCTCCTGTGCAGAGCTGCCATTTTAGCATATTTATGGCTATATTTACTTGATTTATGAAATATATGACTATTAAGTAGTCTTTTTAACGGTTTATAAGCCATAAGCCTACAGCTTACTATTTAAAAATTATTTTCAAATTTAAATTTACATTTAAATTTAAATTTAAGACAAAAATATTTTGTTTATTGACGTACTATGGCCTTTAAAAATTTATTTATAATTTTTTAAAATTTTAGCTTTTTTTTCCATTTTAGCTATTTTTTAGCAAGCGCAGTTCTGCCAACACTGTGCTGCTGTGCGCGTCTGTGTTAGTGCTTGAGTGTGTGTGTGCTGCAGATATGAAGTATTTGTTCATTGCGCTGTTGGCATTTGCTTTTTTGACATTTTTTTGTGTTTTTACTCTCTCTCAATCTCCACCTCACTCCCAACGCTTTCGCGATTCTTTCACTGTTTCTCTCTCTCCCTCCCTCTCCCTGTCTTAATGCTTTTCTTTCTCTGTCTTGCTCTTCGTCATGCAAACGGGGTACTTACAACTTTGTCATGAAGTTTTGCGGTTCACGCAGAGCAAATTTATATGCCTTTGTAATTACTCTCCTGGGCTTCGTGCTCAGCAGGACTGTAACAAATTAGTGCAGCACTATTGCTCAAAGGTCATCAAAATGTAAGTAAATAGTAAGTATTTAAGACCATCTTAAAACCGGATAATGTTCTATTTTTTCACGACACTTTTTATAATTATTAACGAGTTTGGTCAAGAACAGAGTGGAAATAAGCTGCTTGAAAAAAAATGATTTTTATATAAGTGAGATTAAACTGCACTTGGGTAATAAAACCCAAGAAATCCTCAGAAACTCAATCCCAATATTAAACTTGTATCACTTCATAAAAAAGGCTTTAACTGGGGCTCTAAAGATATATATGTACATATATATGTATATTTATGTGTGTTTGAAGCTGCACAATAAAACGCGTTGAGAGTTTTTTATGTTGTCATAAGTACATTCGCAGCTTTTCTTTGCCAAGTGATGACATTTAATTAATACTATTCACCTGTTCCACCTGTTTCAGTTTGTCGCATTCTCTGCTTCCTGTTTGTCTATTCCTCCTTCTGTTTTGCTTTTTCCTTCACTCACTGTTGATTTAGCTTAATTGCAATTACTTTGTTTGGATTTACAATCATATCTCTAATTTTCCAGCGTAAATTTAATTATCGTTAAGCTGCTTTCGCTTTTAGGAGCTTAGAACACAATGGATATGACTTTTTTCCGCACATGTATTATTTTTAATTGTGGCTGCACTTTTAATTGGTTGATTTACATAGTTAGTCAATTGATTGTTAACAAATTCCAAATGCAAATGAAAATGAAAATGAGCAAATGAAAATTGCAGCAGCTGCCCGGAGGGAAATTCAACAAAATACTTAAGTACCTTCGTCTGCTTTCCTGCCAAATTGTCATGCTAATTGCATTTTCTGGCACGCCCCTTAAGGCGTTTCGTAGTAATTCTCACAAAATGCTAGCAATTGAGGGAAAACTCAAGGAGTGCAATTGAAAGAAGGACGATAGGAATTACGGAATCCTGACAGCTCACAGCTGGCAACTTCTCAAGTTTTGAGCTGGCGCAGATTACCAAGAGCTTGGCCAAGATGCTTCTCTTCATTCAATTTGAGCCAATTCGCAAGTTAACAGCATTCACATTTACGTAATTTATGTTGACTGCTTCGTTTTAGGCAATTAAATCAAGCGAACAATTTACAATTACAATTTATAACTGCGACTATGACATGCATTCAAAATTGATACAATTTATTAACAATCTCATCAATTACGCGCAATAAATAAAACCAATGCCACATGAAATTTGTATCTCTGTGTGCCAAAAAAAAAAAGAAGAAAAGTGAAGAGGAAAGCAAAACAGTCTAACCAGAAAAATGGCAAGTCAGGGCTGAGCTGAAAGGGCTGGAAAAAGGGGAACTGGTTAAGCGATGGACGTGAAACATCCGCAACATGACCGAAAAATGGGAAATTGCCATTTAATACTGACCTCCTCAGGCATTCCACTTTTCATGTCACTTTCATGTATGTGCCTTATAATTTCAACAAGAACGGAGTGTGCAGAAGAGCACACCAGACAGTCAGGTACCCTACAGCTTTTGTCTAACTGTCAAAAGATATATCTTCTCTGAGCTACTACAGTAAACCTTACATACTCTCTACACTGAGCAGTAATACCAAATTCAAAGTCAGCAACGAATATTTCTTGCTGATGTTCAAGTTTTTCGTGACTTGCAGGCTGTCAAAATTGTGTCCCAGCCTTGAGTTTTGAGCTTCGACGAATGTATCTATGCTATAAATATACCGGGACGCATATCGATGATTAAGGAGTTGTCATATGCTACCCACAACAATGGCAAGAGGACAACAATAGAAGTCCTTTGTATCTGTAACCATATACGTGTCCTTGTGCGTATTGTGTATGTGCGAAGAGAAAGCAAGTGTCAGATACTACACTGAGCCAAAAAAAAAGTCTTGAAGACTTTTCACATTTTTCCTTTGTACACTTTTACATCCCAACTGTTAAAATGTTTAGCTTATTTTAATCAAGAAAGAATCACAATTGTTTTGATGTAAACATGGTCTATAATTAGGATTTTCTGCCTGACTAAATTCTTGATGCTTTTCCAAATGATTTTGTTGTTGTCTTTGTCGTGTGTATAGTCACCAGAATTCGCCAAATGCCAATGCCACGCAGATTTGTATTATTTATGCTACTAACACAATATGCTGCCATATATACCAAACATATACGCACAATAAATACATATTTATGTTGGTACTGGTACCTGCCCTTATATATGCTTTAATATGTGAGTATATATACTATATACATGTGTATATGTGTGCGTGTGTCTGTGTGGCACATGGTGTGTTCCCAGCAAAGAAAAGCTTCAGCCAAAATACACATTGGACCCGCGCACACAATAAACAATTTTTGGTTGTTTCGGTTTCAGTTTCGGTTTTCGCTTTCGTTACTTTGGATTCGGTTTTGATGGTCTGAGTGCTACAGATTTATGCCAAAAACTTTAAAATACATTTCCATTGGCAAAAGCTGAGCCCATTCAGTCCTCAGTCGTCAGTTTGGCATGCAGGCAGGAAGAAAATGTGAAGAAAAAAGGGATTGCCAAATTCATTTGGAAGTTTATAAGGCAGAAAATGAGACGTCAGACATGTCACATACAATTATCTATATA
Organism: Drosophila acutilabella; assembly: GCA_035046005.1. Taxonomy (NCBI): domain Eukaryota; kingdom Metazoa; phylum Arthropoda; class Insecta; order Diptera; family Drosophilidae; genus Drosophila; species Drosophila acutilabella. Next base: position 2,251,691 of record JAWNOK010000024.1, on the reverse strand, counting down.
CACATATGTGCATCTCTCTTTATCTCACTCTGTCTCTCTCAATCTACATCTTTCAGTCTGCTAACAAAAACGAAACCATTGAGCCATTTTGAGCATGAATAAGTTTCAAGTTTTTTGTTACTCATATGCCATCAATAGCAGACAATACGAATACGTACATGTATATAAGAATATGGCCTAAGCTGTGGCTAATACATCAGCTTGCAGTGTGCGTGTGAGCAGCCTGTGGCTGAGATTTACCAACAAGTTCACACGAACACACGCATCTTGCCAAATCCATATGTATGTATGTAGCTATACTAAAGTTTGCGTATCATCTGTAGTTAAGGCACAAGATTTCTAACGATAACTAACTTTTAATTGAAAAAATCTACTTCATTTGTTCTTTGGTCTTGACACTTTCAATAATACTAAAGCTTTTCTTAATCCGCAAAGTTAGCACTTATGAAACTTTGAAAGTTATGTCTACTTGACTTCATTATGGTTAGAAATTGATAGCAAAATTAAGTTAAATAATTAAAACATAGAAACGTTAGACAAATGTAGTGAGTAAAAGTTTAACTTTATAATCTCCTGAGTCAGCACAGAATTCGCTCACATACATACATATGTAATCAAATCCCTGGGGAATTTCCATGGCAAAGAAAGAACATTTGATCGAACAGCGATAAATACCTCGATTGCTCACCTTAAAGGCCAACAGAATTCTGTTGTTGTTTGTATTATTTTGCGAACATGTGTGTGAATTGTTTATTTATTCGCGCAGCGATACCTTAGTCAGAGCCCCAGAAAGTGTGGCATTTTGCTGACAATTAATTGTGCATTAATTTTAATTAAGTCAATATTTCTTCATTTTTTCCCCTGGCCTCTTTCTCTTCGTCTTTTTTTGTTTTTGGGCCCAAGCAAAGTTCTGACCAAAATTGGATGTGAAAAATGCTACAAGCTAATTACAAAAGGGTCCAAAATGTGCGTCGAGCTACGTTTTGTGCTTAGGCTGCACACAATCTTACCAACACATCGTGTGGCATCAATGGGGCAAATATTTCAATTAGCAAACTGATACATAGGGCCAAGTCATATGCTTTATATAAGCTATACTATAAGCATATACTATCATGTACTAAATAATAGACGTTTGTTGGCAACCCAGTTAATTGTGGCAAGTGGGTAAATTGCGGTTGCCAAGAACTTGGAAATGTGACAGAAATCGAGTTATCAGCAGACCGAAAAGCAAAACTATTGGCAGCACTTAAGAACGATTTTTTATATGTGTGTGTGAAAGTATGCTTGTGTGTGTAAGAGGCAGTATGCAAGTTGCCAATACTCAGACACTGAGCAACAACGGCAATTTACACTCATAATTTATCTGTACTGTGTGGAGAATCTACACAAATTTTGACATACTTCAAGGCGCCACAGACTTACACACACACAGTGAAACAAACACACATACATACACCCACTCACACGCAGTAAAGAGAACACACATACAGACGAACAAATTGAAATTCTGGCAGCGGCAACAGCTTCAACTTGTTGACGACGGAAACAGCCGCAAGTAGTGGGCGTCAAATGCTGGAAGGACGCGAAACCAACAGAAGAAAGAAAAAAAAATAAGACGAATAAAAAAAAGAAAAAAAATCACAAGACGCTGCTGGATTCAACAATTTGTTGAATCTACATACATACATACAAATACCAATACATACTAACATACATTTATATGTATGTATATTATATGCATATACAAGTAATTGTATATATATATGGGTGTGTGTGTGTGTATGTTGAACTTTTTTCGTTTTATGTAAAAACGAAACACTCACAAACTCACACACACACACAATTGCTTGGACGTTGAGTGCTGGGCAAACGGTTTGCGGCCTGCCCTCAGTATGTATGTGTGTGTAAGTCTCTGTAAGAGAGTATGTGTGTGTGTGTGTTCAGTACAAGAATTCAGAGAGAATGAAACGGCAGCCGGAACGGCAAGCTTCAAAGCGAAGAAGCGTGGAAGGGACACAGAGAGAAGAACACTGAGAATCCAATGATGAAACGTTAAAGAGCAAATAAATGGCTCGAAACAAACAAAAACGGAAAAAGATGAAGCAAAACACACAGACAACCAAGTTTACCGTTAGGCAGTGCCAACGACAGCGGCAGCAACAAATATCAAGCGCAGCAATAGCAGCGGCAGCGGCCACCCAGCAAAAAGTGCGTAAAAATCTGCCAAACTTCAGTTATGAGTACATGTATATGTATGTGTACTTGTGTGTGTGAGAATCTGTCTGTGTGTTCGTATGTGCGTGAGTGTGTGTCTGTGTTCCATCGAGCATAAAACTAAACACACCGTTAACGTTACCGTTACCATTCCCGTTACCCTCAACCACATCTGAGTTGTGCCCTTTTTTATTATTATAAAATTTGTTTTAAAACAAATTTCGTATGTTGCTTTTATCCGGAATTTTAAAACACTTCAGAATCCACACTGTTGTTTAATTTAACGTTAAAATATTTTGTTTTACTTGCACTTTTGTTTATACACATTTATTTATATTTTGTATATTTTTTTTCCTCTAGGAATTTTCTTGTTGTTTTTCTTTTGTAGGCTGTTGAATTTTTTATGAAGTCGCAACGCACACACTCACAACTAACTCACACTCATTCAAAGGCCCGTGGGGCGACCACGCGCAGTTTTCGACTGTCCTCTGTCGGTATGCGTTCGTATGTGCGTATCGGTGTGTCGACACAGTGTATCGGTGTATCGGTGTGTACGTGTGAAAGGGAACGCATTGCCGACGATGCAAACAGATCCAAATCTCGTCCAACACTGTTGGGGATGGCGTCTGGGCGCTAGAGCTGACTACAACAGAGCACTGAGCAGCAGCTGCCTGTCATCTGTTAACCGCGCACTGTTAAAGCTTAACATGATATGGCCACTCATAGCACTCAATACGGGCAATAGGTCAGTGTTAACAGCGACTGTTAAAGGGTCGAAAGCAATATGTAAAGTATTAACAGCAGGAACGAAATTGTTTTTTATTTGTCATTGTTTTTCCTTTGGCAGCTTGGCTAGCCTTAGTCTGTTATTTATACGATGCTGTTGCATGTTTAAGCCCAAGCATCTGTTTTCTATCAAAAAACTTTGTTGTGAGCGTTTTACGACTAGCTGCGTGTGTAGGTAAGTGTGTACGCATATGAACACGTTGGATTTGAAAGCATTTTATGGCACTGCTTCCGTTAGTCTAACGGAAAAATGTGCACACACACACGCAGAGACATAAACACACCGAGTAATATGCAAAATGCTTTTGTCTTTTTGCCGTTTTGTGCTTTTTGTTGCCATTGTAGTCTCGTAGCGATGATAGTCGCCACTCGTGCATGTGCCAACGTTAATGCGGCCATTTTTTATGCGTTTACTTAATGAAAGCAGAAAAAAGGGAATACTATATGGAAATAGCCAACATCAGTTTTTGCTTCAATATATTTGCAGAGCAGCAGCTGCACGACAGTTAAGTGTGCACATTTCTCTCGGTGTAAAACCAAGTTAGTAAGTGGAAAAAAATTAGCCAAGTCAGCAACAGACACAGCAGCCCAAAATGAAATGTTCTAACAGTAAAGCCTGGGAGACGCAAACGTGCGCAGTTTCTGAGTTGTTTTTGTTGTTGTCGTAATTGTAACACGCCGCGGCGTGCGTAAAACGCACACATGCCCACAAACACACACACACACACCCACACAAATACTCCACTTTGCTAATGGAGCTGTGTGCTTACATTGATGTTGTTGGCACAGCCACAAAGGGAATACACATGTTTATGTATCAACATACTAACATATAAACATAAATACACACGCTCACACACATATACGATACGTACACTTATTGTGAGCTGTTGCTGTTAAACACGCGCCATTTTTTCATCAGCGTGTCTTAGCACACCTTAGACAAAAACTTTCACATCTATGAACACATTCACTAGAACTAAACACTAAAATCAAATTGGTTTTAATTTGATCGCACCTCTACTAAACATTCATAGTATATTCCGTACTAATTGTCTGGAGAGAGTGAGATAGAGCTTAAACTGAGACGTCAGCAAAGCTCAACCCGTAACCTGCGAACGAGTCGAGTACTCGGCGTCAACTGTTTGCATCCCACGCAGAATGCGACAAACGACCAAGTGAACGAAGCAGCAGCTACAGAGAAGAGAGCCTTGAATGTTAATTAACAGTGCGGTAACAGCGAGCCAAAGTTGGCCAATAGGTCAGTTACACTGCAGATGCAATGCTTTGCCGCAGCGCACAAAACTCAATGTTAAAAATTAATTTTCATTAACAGACACTGAGAACAATTTCATAGACTTGTTTGAATTAAAATAAAAAGGTTATTTAAGCTGCGATAAATGCTTATAATCTAAATGTAGTTCTATTTAATTTTGTTTAATTAAATAATTAGGGTAAGTTTTAAATTTTATTAAGATAGATTTTTTCAGTGTTATAAATATATTAACACAAATCATTATTGGCTGCAATTTCATTTGGGGTTTAAACAACAGCAAATAATGCTCTGATGCACATATCTGCATACGCACAAATTGTATGGTATATAAATGGGAGGCAACCTTTGTCTGTGTCAGCATAATAAATTAAGAATATTTATGGTGCAGTGCAGGCCCATTTAAATGCAGCACAATGGACATGTAGACAGATTTAAATCAAATTATCATTAATTACGAGCCGGGTTGACAGGAAACAAGCACACAACTTACCTGTGTTACTAAGCCAAAGCCATAAAATAAGCAGAGTTTAAATTTCAAAGTTTGTTAAATACAACTTGTATTTGAGTTGTTAAAGAATTAATATAGGAAAGATGCAGACAAATTTATACAGCAATATTGTATTACAACTAGTCGTAAAACTAAGGCACTTAACGGCGATCGGTTTTGCCCGTTCCACGTTTGCCGGAATACAAATGCTTAGGCATTTTAGTGCCAATGAATCGATCTGCCTCGCCCTTGAGACCCATTCGGGTGACCTTCTTCGCAATGTCTCGTTTGGCCATAATCTGCGCCTTCTTTCTGATGGCAACGTCCTTGATGCCAAGCGAGTCCCGAGCTGGAGCACGCTTCAATGGTTTGCCTGTCTTCTTGACAATCGCTGAGGATTCCTTGTCCAGTAATGGGGCTCTGGGTGTTGTTTTGCTGCCTACAGCAACAGTGCCTCTACGAAGATCGACCACAGATTTGGTAAAGTTGGCATTCGAATTGCCAGACATGTCCACGCCCAGACCCTCCATCGTTTCCACAAGTTTGTTGACCGAACGATCCCGGACCTTGGGTTGTTTGTTGCGCGGAATGATGGGCTTGTTCTTTCTGGCGGTGAGACGCTTTTCATCGCGCAGCTCGAAGCGTTTGCCGCGAATCTGTTTGGCCATTTCACGAATCTCCTTGAGTGTCTCATCCATGGACATGTCAGGCACTTTGTAAACGCCACCGGATTCACGTAGACCCTCCTCGCGTTCCAGTTCCTCCAATTTCTCAAATATGTCAGCATCGATATAGTCTGCAATGTTGCGTCCCTCCAAGAACTCTGGTATCACATCGTAGCGCTCATCCTCTGGTATTTCTTCGTAGTTCTTCTTTAGATCAAGCGTGTAGTCATCGCCCATCTCCTCCTCAATCTCCTTCTCCAACTTACGCTTACGTTCAGACTTGGCCGCATTTTGTTCGAGACGAGCCAATGCCTGGGCTGGAATACACGGTGCTCTGACCTTCTCGTCACGTGGAGCTGGCATTGCGACATGCAGACGATTGAGAATGTTATCCACCTTCTTGGTGCGCATCTTTTGGTCCACACGGTATGAAAGTAGTCGCTCGCATGCCTCTGTTTTCACCTCCATTACACCAGTTTCCTGGACTGTAGACATGAACATAACTGGCACCTGCTTGTCTTCCTGCAGTTTAGTGATTATCGCCCGACGCTCTGGAGCCATGTCCTCCAATGTTAATATGTCAATTTTGTTGATAGCCAGTATCAGTGGCTTGTTGGTGAACAGTGGCTTAATGCTCTCAAACAATTGTACCTGCTCCTCCAAAGAGTGACCGCACTGCTCCGAGATATCCATGAAGTACAGCACACAAGCACGTAAATGAGCCAGAGCGGTAATGGCCTGCATTTCAATGACATTTCGCTCCTCTAGTGGATGATCCAGAATCCCAGGTGTGTCAATTACCTGCCAGCGCAGATATTTGTAGTCTGTGTGTCCCACATAAAGTGATTTTGTGGTAAATGCGTAAGGCTGCACCTCGACATCAGCTCTAGTGATTTTGTTGATAAACGACGACTTGCCCACATTGGGGAATCCACAGATAATAATGGTGCGTGAATAGGGATCGATCGTTGGCAGACGCGACAAATGCTGGCGAACCTGCTCCAGGTATGTCAAGTTGGAGGCTTGGCGCTTCATGATTGTGGCCATACGACCCAAGGCTGCCTTTTTCAGCTGCTTACAACGATACAGGGAATCTCCGTACTTCAACAGACGCACATAGTCCTTGGCAACACTAAAAAGAATCAAGTTTTTTATATTATTTATGTTAAATCTTGTTTTTAGTTAGTTACTTACTTGTCTACCAAATGCCTGGCTGTGTTCAGTTGACCAAGAGCAAGCTTGTAATGGTCCTTGTCGTAAAGGACGTTCATTAAATCGGCATAAAATGGATGCACATCGTCTAGTTTCGGAAAGTCCTGTATAATCTGGGAGAGACGATCGTGGAAGTTCTGTTGTGTGTACTTCACTTTGCGTGTGTAGAACGCGCGAATTCGGGAGATTTTGTATCCCTTGTGTACGACCGTTGGAGTCTTTCGCTGTGTCTTCGACAGCATGATGTCGATGAAGTCCTAAGGAACAACAACAAAGGAGATAAAGTTAACATTATTTATGTATTGCGCATTTTGTAAACAGAACCACGAGGTTATGTCGGATGCAAGAGGTGCTCCGATGGACATACATAAAATAACAGTCTATCTTTTGCTTACCTTTGCTGGCGGAACCACCATAATCTTCTTGAAGTTATACAAACTCATTTTGTATTTATTTATTTATTTTAATAAAAGGAAAATAAATGGGAACCAGCAGTAAAAACACCACGCGGTGCCTGCAGACGATTCCAAAAGAGACCGATGCTCGTGTCGATTGCGTGAGAACAAGTAGTTATCGATGCTATCGGCTGAACTTCAAGTAGTTGCTTTGAACTAGTAATAATAAAAAGCTGATGCTCTCTAGAAGACAGGTGCCTGTAAATAGTGAAAACTTTATCAACTTAAAAAATAAAGTTTAAATAATAATAAATTAAATAAATAAATTAAAAGATATAAATTAATGTTTACGTACATAAGTTGACTGCTGAAGCAATTGAACTGGTAGAACCACTGAACTGGAACATTCATCACTTTTTCAGGGCTGGTTTGAATTATCGACTCAATTAACAACTCGTAGCGATAGTTATCGAATGCAACGCAATACAAACATAACTATACCAACAAGTTTTACCAAAAGTATTGTTATTTATTATTGTGATTTATTAAACATTATCAAACGTTGCTTCACAACTTGACAAATTGTTTGTTTATATTGCGATATCCAAATTCAACTAAGGCCAAGTATATACGCTGTCTTGCGATATACGAGTTGTGAAGATTAAGGATTTTTGTTTGTTTTAGGATATTTCCTGAAATCTGTTGGCGACTCAGGAAACAGCAACACCATGCTGGACAAGGACAAGGGCAAACCATTCAAATGTAAAGACTGTGACTATTCGACTAATCGCTCCTTCGACTTGCGACGCCACGAGCAGCGGCACACAAAGATGAAGCCACTTGGGGACGGCGCTGTTTTCAATTGCAGCGAATGTTTTTTTACCACGAAATGGAAGCGGAATATTTCACGTCACATGAAGATTCATAATAAAACAGCTGTTGAGGAACCCGTTGAAGACCCAGTCGAGGATCCAGCCGAAGAAGAAAATTTTGAGGAGTTCATTGTGGAGCTAATTGGCGATTCTGAGACTGCCGCAAATGAAGATCCAAAAGTTCCTGCCCCACAATCAACGGACTCGGAGAAGCTCGGCATAACTCGTATGAAATTCTTTGTGTGTGGACAGTGTCAATACACAACGAATCGAACATTTGACATGCGACGCCACGAGCTGATCCACTTGAAAGAAAAGATAATCGATGGCACTGGATATAAGTGCTTAAAATGCTCATTTATAACAAAATGGAAGCGAAATATGACGCGGCATATCAAGAAACATGTCGAGTTCAGAAATAAAGTATATGTAGAACAATTGTCTGACAATTCACCCGGTGACACTTGTGTGCAGCAATCTAATTCAGATGATGTAAGATCAGAATATGAATCGGATCCAGTGTATAACATTTACTCCGATAACTCTCAGTCGCAGTCATCGCTACCAATTACTCAGCCTCCGGATGATCAACTTGAGATCCAAATAAACCCAACTCCGAAAAAGAAAGCCGATGGGAATAGACGCTTTAAGTGTGATCAATGCAATTATGAGACCAAACGTGCCTTTGATTTACGACGTCACGAGCAAAGACACAAAAAGGTGAAAATTGTGGATGGGAAGGCAATTAAATGCCCCGAATGCTCGTTTGTTACAAAATGGAAACGAAACATGAGACGCCACATGCAACAGCATCAACCAAGATCGGTTTCACCGGAGGAGGGTATTTTGGGCGAGCAACTTGCGGAATTGGTTAGTGAAGAGAACTCCAATGAGGAAACTGAGTTTCTTTCAATTGAACCTCTAGAATCGGATAATGTAGTTTCGGAATACAACTGCGAGACGATAACGTTAAACGAGGAGGAGTTCTATGAAGAACTTAATTCTGATCTAGAATTAAAAATGTTGGAATCCGATGAGGATTCAGAAGTGCTACCAACCTACTGGCACGCTATCTAAACACCCAGATAACGTGTGTTAAATGCTCAATCCAAGTGATTTCTGGACAAGAATTTTACTATGTTAAATATTGATAAGTTCTTGTTCAGTTGGGTGAATGTCGGGTTTAAGCTTAGCAATACCAACTAAATTTTATTTTTATTAGTTTAATTATATTAAAGCGATCTTTGATTATTGATAAGCTCTTAAATTAAACGAGGGCAGATTTATATATAATTAACTTTAGAAATTATATAAAATTTTATATTAAATAGTGTATATACTGAATATTAAATAACTGTTGACTTTTATTTCTGAATCGATTAAAGTGTTGGTGATTTGAATATACCCTTTTAATTTATTTATTTTAGGCAATAATAATCGTTAAATGTTCTGGAAAAATCCCTCGAAGTATCGATGCCCCAATTTGTTCGATGTATCGCTAACATATCGGCTTGCAACTATCAATCGTCAAGGCACTAATCGATAGATGACTGTTGAATCATCACTAGTTTCGATGTTTTTTTTACGACGACAACCTTACGGAATTGTTGCTTAAATTTGCTTTAAATTTATACAAATTGCCTCGTCCAAGCACAATATAATAAATAAAAGCAAGCAACCAAACAAATTCATTAAAATGGCCGACGACTGGGGTAAGTACACGTGTGTGCGTCATCAAAAGACGCGTGGGCGCTGCGCATGTGGCGCTTAGTGCCCTCTTAACACCCCAAACTACCCCTTCCCCTTGCGTTTGTTAAGAAAGGAGACAGTCAGACGCGTATGGCAACGTGCACCAACCTTGATAATTGTATATTTTTAGCAATGCGAGTTTGTCGTATATTAACCAAACTTGCTTTTCAATCATTTTACAGAATCCGCCGCCGACAGTGAAATAGTTCTCCGCCCGAGTGCAGCTAACAATATAAACAAGTGGGATGGCGAGGATGCTGACGATGATGTAAAGGTAAGCATATTAAACTTTCGGTCATAAACTTCATTTGCATATTGATTGAAAGAGCATCGAGATTTCTAATGTTGCAGTGCCACTTTGGCTAACTGACAATCGAAACTAGTTTTGTGCGTGCTTTTGTTGAACAGTTTTCACTTTCATATTGCTGTACACGTGGTCACTTTATGATTGCACTCTTTGTTCGCTGTGACTCATGTAAACTCTTTGTCTATTTCGACCATTTAGGAAAGCTGGGAGGATGAGGAGGAGAAAAAGGACGAGGAGAAACCCACGAAAACAGAGGTGCCAGTCAAAACTAAACCAAACAAGGCACTGAAAGCCAAATTAGAAGAACAAGAGGTATGTATAAAAATCTACATAAAATGATTTCACAAGACAAATTCATGAAATGAATGAAATTACTATTTAGCGGCTACGCGATGCAGAGGAAACTGAACGGTTGGCCAATTTAACAGCTGAGGAAAAGTTGGCTGAGAAACTACGTCTACAAAAAATACAGGAGGAATCGGATCTTAAGAGCGCCCTGGATACATTCGGCGTTACGAGTATAGGTGGAGGCCTGGACGCCTTCAATCCCGAGAGTAAAGAAGAATTCAAGGAGTTTGGCGCTACGCTTAGCTGGAAAGTCGCACAGTACCGGGAATCCCCACATTTTCCACAATTCATCGAGGATCTGGTGCGAAGCTTATGTGTGAACTGTAAGTATTAATCAAGAAAGCGGAAGCTGATTAAAATCATATAAACAACTTATAATCATGCAATTCCATTCAAAGTGAGTGCTGCTGACATCAAAAAGGTCAAGATCAGCGTGGAGACCTTGCACTCGGAAAAACTCAAAATGGAGAAGGCGAATACCAAGAAGGTGGCAGCCAAGGGCAAGGGCAAAGTTTCGTTGCGCACAGAGAACGATGTAAGTGAATGGAATTGATTTGTTGTGACATTGATTCTAAATTTAAAGTAACATTTTACAGGATATTGATGGCTACCAAAAGTATGGGAATGATTTTACTGATGACTACGATGATTTCATGTGAACAGGATCAATAGTTACACGCAGACACACATATATATATCTGATTATTGAATATACATATATAGTTGCTTGTTGAAGTGAAAGATAGATTTCTTCTTGTTAAAGAAATTGCGCAGGAATTTGAATCCTTTTTGTTGATTTTTGAAGCTGATTATAGCGCCATATTAATATAAATATGTGTACATATTGCATATGTATGCATTTATATTTGTATTTGTATGACAGCACACACCATACCATTATGTAAAATATATATATATAATAGAATAACTAAAGTCAAGTCAAGCAAGTAATCAAGAAACCTCAACGAACATATTTCAGAATACAAATAACAAACAAAATAATAAGGTACATGGACGGCTTCTTGTAAATTCTCTTTTGTATAATACTATAAAGCGATATTAAAATGTGAAACAAGCTCAATGTATGTTTTTATTTATTATACATTATCTAAAACATTTGATTTTACTTAATACAAATACATATATAATATGCAAATAACTAAGATTGAATTTCGATAAACGCTGATAACAATGCATTTATCGATAAATTTGCGTGTATTCGTTGCAAATACAACTCTGTTCTTCGAGGCGCAACTCTGGCAAATTGCGCACGTGCGTTTCCAAACAAAACAATGACTGATAATTTAAATAAATACTTTGAAGGTATTTATAGCTTTCGATGCAGTTTTTTGCTGTTGAATTTATTTATTTGACATTGCAGAAGCCATCGCCACCGACCTTCCCAGCTCAGAGGATGAGGCTGACATAGAAGATGAAGACACCTGTGGCGCACACGAATTGGCCGCCGAATTTAGTTTTCAGCATCCACAAGACGAGCCGTCGCTTTCGCTGAAGCGTGACTATGTCTTGGGTCTGTGTGCCGACACTGGATTCACACGCATTGCAGCTGGCCTGTCCAACACCACAGTTAAGATTTACGACCTCAGTGCCAGTGGCTCCCTAGCAGCAGTACATGCGGAACGAGTTCCTTCTGTTTCCAGTTCAGAAAACGATGTCACAATCTGTGGAGTGAGATTTTTAGATGACGGCTCGGACACCCTGTTGGTGGGCACCACAAATGGTTTGGTGCGTCTTATTGATTTACGCGCCACAGGTGTACAAGCCACATTTGAGTACAAAAGTGATCCTGAAGCTGAGCAAGCGTTGCCGCCAGTGCCCAAGTCGATAACTTGCTTTGATCGCAATTCCAATAGTCGCATTATCTGCTGCGGCACCGAGCAGTATATGGGTAATGTTTATATGCTCTTCTTTGATGTCCGTGAACGCAAACAGCTTGGCGTTTATCACGATAGTCATGAGGATGATGTGACCTCCATTCGTTTTCATGGTCGCAATCCAGACCTCTTGTGTTCGGGAGGAACAGATGGACTTATCAATGTGTTTGATATCAAAGAGACTGACGAAGATGAAGCATTACAAAATACAATTAACACAGAGAGCAGTGTACACCGACTCAATTGGCATCGGAATGTCAACGAGCAGGACATTATCTCGTGCATTACACATACCAATGATTTTAAAAGCTACGAGTGCGAAGAAGGCGATGAGGTCATTTCATTTGACCGCTCTGCGATTACGGCAGGCATTCGACGAAAAAATGCCGGTAATTTTAATTTAATCAACGCTCACAATCTGGAGGATGATGGCGTTTTCTTGCTGGCCGGCACCAATCGAAACCGAGGGTAAGTTCTGCTTTAGATTCGATGTAACGTGTTAAAAATCTATATTTTCCAACAGAGAGGTGCTACGATCAGTTTGTGCTCCAGCTAAAGAAACATTAAAACCTCTCACTAACTTTGTGGGTAACAAGCAAATTGTGCGCGACAGTTTATACGATGCCAAACGGAATCTGTTGGTAACTGGTGGCGAGAGCGGCATCATTACCGTCTGGACACCAGAAGTTAGCAAATACAGCAGCAGTGCAAAGCTAAAGAGTAAATCAAAGGCAGCTAAGTCGCACAAGAAAAATCCATACTGACGACACTATTATAAAATAATGACTTATATACATTAATTTTAATTTCTAATAAAAATACAAAGAATATAAATTAACATCGTTTGCTTGTCTCAATATTCAAATTATGGCGCCGTTGTGCGCAGCGCTGCCAGAATTACTACTGAATGCAGCGGTGCTGCCACCTGCTGCAATACTATATTGTTTGCTCACTGACAAATGCTGATTGATACCAAAACGTAAATGTGATCTAAAAACGCAAGAGGCGTAAAACGTAGGCACAATAACGTAACAGCCCGCGTAAAGCAATTTTGGGGTGGTTTCTTCGACCACATTAAAATCGGTGTATATTTTTAGCATCTTAAAAAAATCGATGCATAAAATACTTGAGCTTGTATAATAAAAAATGGCCCCATGCTCAATGACAACAAGCTGTGAGACTTTTATGCCCACTAAAAACGCTTTGTAATGGAAACTCACTTTGCAGTCAGAACAACAGTAAATGATGAGTCCATTTACAGGGCAAATAGCTGAAGGCACAGCAAGCTCTGCTGAGTAAAAAATTAACACATTCTTAGGGCACTGTCTAAGACTAATTATTTCTGCCCCTCTCCCTCTATCTCTCTGTCTGTGTCCCTTTCTGCTTCTCTGCCTGTTATCATGAGCTGCTTTTAGCACAGTATATAGGCCAATTAGTGCTGCAGGAGGCAACTCAAATGCCAGCCCACAAATCGTCTAATCCAGTGCCACTGTCAAAGGCCGTAACGGAATGGACCACGTCTAAATGTTGGCAAATACAACACCTACGATACAAATAAAATTGCTACAGAAGTCCCACCCATCCAACGACAGCGGATAGAAAAAAATGGGCATAACCGTAACGACTTAATTTTCACAAATTTACGCCAAGTCGAAGAGTCTCAAAAATGCAGATACTACTGAAAAAGTTGCCGCCACTGTTGCAGTTGGTCCTGCGGCGCACAGGACTCGCTGGGACTCTCACTCAACAAACTCAGCCACTTACCGTGGCTAATTGCTCATGAATAAATTGCAGTGTAAAGAATTCCATCGAAACCAAAAGACGAAGAGCGGAGAGAGAAGACGAGCGAAGACTGAACCGAGTCGAAGTCCCTGTATCGCTACGAGCAACCAAAATATTATGGTGTTCCCCGCTGTTAGCCGAATTTGCTGCGGTAAGACGATGCTGTTTTGGGACCAGAATATATATATCTGTATATACCCAAACTGTGTCCATGGGACATCTCTTTGCCTTTGGCGGCGATCTGCTTGTCGTCGCGATTTGACATGTTTGTTAGCAGGACTCTTGACCCTGAAATTGTGTTCCACTTTGATGTGATTCGTCAGTGTGGTGAACTACCGACTACCGGCTACCGAAGACGGTCCCAAGATGTTAAGGAACCCCGTCTCGATTCTTCTCTATGTTTGCGGATTCCCAGCTGAGTTTGTTGGCGAATCCTCTGGCTTGTTGTGCTCTGTGGACTCTGCTGGGTCTGCCCCCTGTTGGCTTGTATACCACAATACCGCAATACCCTGTATTTATAGTAAACGTAGCCGATCGATTGACATGTTTATGCGGTTCCAATTTTGCCAAGGCCGAGTGGTGGTTTACCGAGCTAAAAACACATTTTAATAGTCTTAAAGTAAGACAGAATTTAAGCTGAATTTACGTAGCTTCTACCCAAGGGAGTAACAAAGTTTTTAAATTAAATGAATTATTAACAACTTTAATTCCTACTTAATTTCTACCCGCTTTAATTACGGAAATTATCAGGTACAATCAACTGATCTTCATTGAGTATTTCCTACCGACCGTCTGCACTTTTTGTGGCCCTAAAAAAAGAATGAAAGAAAAAAGAAACCGCTAATCACAGGTATCACCCACAATATGCGACAATGGCTCACCTAATTATTTGGCTCAATTGTAGCACGGGCTCGTGGTTTTTTGTTTGCCGTGCGCTGCTCGACAAAAAGCGACCCAATTTTTAAACGATTTTCGTATTCTCTTTTTATGAGTTCACAGTACAGTGAACTGTCCGCTGTCCTCTGTCCACTGCCCACTGCTCTACAAACAGCCTAATTACGGCAGTTAGTCCTTGCTGCTTGGTCCTGTTGCGAGTCCTGTGCACATTTTTATTACGCGCTCGCATTTCCACTAAAAATTGTGCCATTTTTTTGTGTGCCGAGTGCAGTAAAAGGACGCACGGAAAAAGGACACGCAGGACACGTTTGTTTGCTTTTAGGTAGACGCGCCTTTTTATTGGTCCACCTTCGCTGGAATCGGTGCTCTGAAAGCGACCACAGTCCTGCAGCGCTGTCCTCCAGGGCATAGATTTATATACATGAACTGCACTCTCTATCTGATAAATAAATTCAATTAAAAACTGAACTCAGCTAATAAACAATGAGCAACAAATTGATTTCTCTTTCTTCATCTCTTAAATGTTTAAAATCGAAACTTAAATCAGTTCGTTTATTAGCCACAATTTAAAAAATATTTGTGCTTATAAAAATAAAACTAAAACATAATAAAAAAAAAGAAAATAGAAAAATGCCTGGGTCGTTTTCGTTCTGGTCCCGTTTTCCATTGTTTGTGGCAAGTAGAAAATTGTTTTTCGAAAATTTATGGCTCACTTCGTTTTTGGTCCCGTTTTGCATTGTTTGTGGCAAAGAAATTGTCTCAAAAATTATGGTATATGCAGATTTTTATGGGCAATACCTCCAGGACACTACTGGCCAGTCTTCGGGGAAAAATGTCCTGTCGCGATATTCCAAGAGCAGCGAGCACCGAGCACCAAGCACCAAGCACCAAGAGTATTAGGAAAGTAGATCAAACTTTTTTGTTCCCATTGTGGCATTTTTTCGCTGCGCTAGTTTTTTTCCCCGAACATGGACAAAACACCGAGTGCTCTAATTTTTTAATTCTTCACGGGTTTTTATGGCCGCCGGAAAAACTGTGGAAAACACTACACCATTTACCATTTTACCATTTAGCATTTAGCATTTCCTACACAAGGTTACCTCTGAGCTCTACTTACCTGTTAATTGTGCCCATAATTCAGTCCATTTGCCGTAGACGTTTTAACACTCTGCATTTTTGTCTTATTTTGAGTTCTTTCTGAGGATATCTTCATAGATTCATGCATATTTTCATTTTTATTAGGGCGTGTCTGCTGTACTCTGCTTCAAATAAATATCTCGGAATTGTTAAACAGTATTGAAGAGAAACAGATATTGAGATATATATTAGACGTCCTCTTTTTACATAAATAATTTTTATCTTTTTTTAAAATGTTTTTTTTTAATGAACTAGTTAATAATTGCTGCAAATCTTAAAGCGGTCTAAACGCTATTGGTTTTATACATAAATACTTATTAATTTATTAAAAAAATAGCGTTATTCGAGATTTACTGTACAACCTAAACTGAATTTAAAATTATTCAATGTTTAGAATAAAACATGAAGTTAGAAAATATACTTATATTTAAAGTGATTTTCAGTAATTAAGAATTTTTTTGAGTTTTTATTTATCGTTCCAAATGATTTTCTGAGCTTCTTTTTTAAGCGTCTCTAAAAATATTTTTAATAAACTAAATATTTTCGTTTAAATTTTTGTAACTGGTTTTAATAATTAACTTGTGCTTGTCAATTACTTTTCGAGTTCAATTTTTATAGACTTTTGAATTATTTCTAGAGAAATAAACTCATTTGCTTAATATTTAAATATCAATGTTCCTATGCTAAACATAATCTTTTCTATTTGTATATGTAACTATTTAGTTTTTTAGAGTCGTTGGAATATGTTTTAATTGAAAAATACATTATTTTTTAGTTTTAAAATTTTTTATAATTATTTTTCACTGTCAATCTTCTAAATAATTAGTTGTTAGCTTAGTTTTTAACGTAGTTTGACATCATTTTTATTTAAAATTTATTTATAATAATACATTTTTTACTGAGAATCTTATATTAAAATATCGTTCATTGCTATATTTTTTATAATGTGCTCACATACTTAGTGTAATTATTACCTTTAAATATGCGAAAACAAAAGGGACTCAAAAAATGTATTTAGCAGTTTATGTTTTGCATATAATTAAGATATAACTATGTTTTATTGTTTTTGCCAAAACTTAAATTTGCACAGATGAATCTTGAAGTAATATTGTTTTATGCTAGGATGGGTGTGTGTGTGTGTACTTCCCATAATCAGCATAATCAGCGAGATCGGCGCTTTGTGAGTTCAAAATGCCAATAAAAGAGCAAAAGGGCAAACAACGAGCATAAAGAGAGTCTTCCATTTCCAAGTATTGAGGTTTGAGTTTGGTTTTAGGTCTACGTTTATGTTCAGGTTTGAGCCAAGACATGATGAGGCCGAAAGTGTTCAACGCGAATAACAAACGACAATGGTCGGTGATCGAGGAACGGGGATGGGTGATGGGTGATCGGGTAGGGTCAGGTAGGGCTAAAAGGCTCGACACTTTCGCTCGGCATGGAGTGAAAGGTTGAAGCTGTAGCTGAAACTGTTAGCCATAAAGGGTATTTACTGTCCGCTGCCGCAGTGTCGCATTTATTTGCTCATTCGGACAGTGGGACAGTGGACAATGGACAGAGGACAACGGACTGAGAACTGAGGACCGCGGAATGCAACAAAAGCTATACAATAGGCAAGGTTGTGGGTAGGGTTCGGTGGGCAAGGCTTGGGCTAAGACAGCGACTTGGCCAGGTCAGTTGAGGCTCTGCTACTACGCTAGGTAGAGAAAACTCTCGGCGAGTTAATGCAAATTGCCGCGCAATATAACCCAATAATTTTAACTAACTCACAGAATGTAGGGCAAGCAGGAACTGGCTGGAGTTACTTAGTAATGCATAACAATAGTCGCAGTTAGCTCAAGTTGTGTCCGAAATGAAAATGAAAATTGAAACTGAAATTTATAGTTGAAGGTTTTTATTTCCAAGGGTTTCTCTGCCTCTGTTCCTTTCTCTGTCACTGTCACTGGCATTGACTGGTAATACGCATCCCTGTGCGTTAATCCGTTTGCCATCAGCGACATTATTAGTCAATTTTCATGTTTAAAATTTTCAACAATTTCTGAAACAATTTTCACTTTCGTCTGCGGCGTTCCGACGAGTTAGATTTTATTGCAGCATCTTGAACAATCAACTTGCATATAACCAACCATCCACAGCTACATACGCAGTATTATATAGAGTTGTATTCCCTGTAGATCTTGGACACATGCTGTGTTGTCTGTTTTTGTGATTGCTCTAGTTTGCTGGCTAACTGGTGATTTAGGCCGAATTGCGGAATTGCATTGTTTTTGACTCTCTAACCGGGTTACCCTCCGGTTTCGATTTTAACTCTGACTTCGCGTTTAACTTTCAACTCATTTCGACTCGACTCCTTCGGGGTTTCCACACAGTCCACCGTTTGTTTATTTGTTTTTATGGATTAGACGCAGAGCCAAGAGGCTTGATTTTTGGCGAACGGCTTTAGTGACTGATCCCAGCGCATTTTCATTAGAAAGTCACATAACATAATTAACGGATTTCAAAATCGGGTTATTTTTTTCTTTAATCCTAAGCCGCAGCTTTAGCTAATCCTAGCACCCAACGCAGGTATCGAACGGGAATTAATGGCTTATGCAAATCCAGCAAGTAGGTACTTCAACGCCCACTGCCACACCCACACCCACACTCTAGTTTCCAGCCAGCTCCCCCACTCGCCCTTCTGGGCAACTGCTCTCTGGGTACAGTTGCGCCTTTTGGCAACATGATTATATCATCATAATAAATGTTTGCCGCAACTAAACTAAAACTTTTCAAATTAAGTTTCAACAACTGCGCCCCCAAAAGTGTTTCATTGCTTATGCACGAGTGTGTGTGTGTGTCTGTGTATGTGTTGGGTTGCTCCCTGTGGGCGTTGTCCAAGCTTTTGCTTTATTTGCCCAGATAAACTTCATTTACTGTTAAAGCTACGACTTCCCTCTCCCACTCTCTCTCGCTCTCCCTGCCTCGCTCAGCGCAAGTGTGAGGCCGTTAAACGTGCAGCATAATATTAAGACTTCATAAAAGAGCAAATAATTTGGCTGGCTGCGAAGCTGACGTCTCCGTCGACGTCTCATATCGATCGAGCCAACCACCAGGCTGCAAATGGCAAAGCGGTGTGAGGTGGGGGGAAGCGTCACGTTGCTCTCTCTTCAGCCCGTCTCGACTCGGTCTGTGCATTATGCCATATCATGCTTTTGCCTGATGAAGCCGATAAAATCCCATTATTATGGGGGCCACTCACGTCTCGCTCGCACCCGTGGCGCTGCCCGTTTGCGGACAAACGAAACAAAAGATTCGCTCATACGCTATGAATATATGAGAGAGCAGCACTCTCTCTCCCGCTGCTGTAGCCGCTGCGAAAGCTGCTGCTGGTGCTCCATGATAACTTGATTATGGGTAGCAGCAGCAGCATCGACAGCGCAGCCAAGAACCAACTCTCTGCAGTTGGACCACCGACAGGCTTCGCATTATCACGATTTGCTTGCGCTTTTTCCATTCTCTCATCCTCGCTGCTTTTTTTTATGCACCATTGTTCCGGCATCGTAATTGCCTTCATCGTCGCATAATTGTCAGTCAGCAGCAGCAGCAGCGGCAGTGGCAGAGGCTGCGACAGCGGCAGCGACAGCAGCACCACAACATTAGCACCATCGTTCATTGCAGCCATTCAGGCAGTGCGAAGCAACGACATGAGTAACAGCTAAGCGTAGGTAAGCACTATTGCCGTCTCGCTTGCGCACACTGCACAACACAGCCATTGGCTGTGTGTCTGCCTGCGTCGGCCATTGCTCGCTGGCTTGGTATAAAAGAGAGTCGGGGTGGCAGAGAGCGACACACTTGAGCTGTAACCATCGCAGAGTCAACATCGTCGTTTTAGTCACGTTTCGCACTGTCAGCGCAAGTCGAGCATCGAGAATTGACAATTACTGATTATTAACTTAACACGGAGCAATATGCACGGATACCGCACATACAACATGGAGAGCCATCATCACGATAGCAACAACGTTGACCAGAAGCCGCTGGTCGTCGATTTGATTTCCACACAATACGGCAAACCCCAGACGCCGCCACCTTCCCCAAATGGTAAGTAGCAAAAATCCAAAAGATTAAAAAACTTCCAACTCTTTAAAGTCACATAAAACTAACTGTTTCTTTACCTTCCTGATTTTACAGAGTGCCTGTCTAGTCCCGACAACTCACTGAATGGCAGCCGTAACTCTGAGATTCCCGCTGATCCGTCGGTTCGTCGCTATCGAACCGCATTTACACGTGATCAGTTGGCGCGTCTCGAGAAGGAGTTCTACAAGGAGAACTACGTGTCCCGTCCCCGTCGCTGCGAGCTGGCCGCTCAGCTTAATCTGCCTGAGTCCACCATCAAGGTGTGGTTCCAGAATCGCCGCATGAAGGACAAGCGTCAGCGCATTGCCGTTGCCTGGCCCTACGCTGCCGTCTACTCGGATCCCGCTTTCGCCGCCTCCATACTGCAGGCCGCTGCCAATAGCGTGGGCATGCCCTATCCGCCCTACACACCCGCTGCTGCTGCTGCCGCCGCTGCCGTCGCCAATCCCATGTTGGCCACCGGCATGCCCACAATGCCTGTGCCCGGTCATGCCAATCCCTATGGCCAGTACCGCTACGCTCCCTATCACATACCAGCACGCCCGGCACCACCAGCACCGCACATGCATCACTCGCACGCCCACAGCCACGCCCACGGTCATCCCCACTCAGCTGCCATGCAAGCCGCTGCCGCCATGAGCGTCGCTGCTCCCATGGGCTATCCCGCTGCCATGTTGGGCGCTGCTGCTGCCGCCGGCATGCCACCCAGCTACGTGGGTCAGCTGCAAGTGCCCAAGACACAGACGCCGCCATTGGATCTGCAGTCCTCCTCCTCGCCGCACTCCTCCACGCTCTCGCTGAGTCCCGTGGGCTCCGATCACACGAAGGTCTTCGATCGCAGTCTCAGCCCACTGCGCAGCACTGGTCCCGTGCTGCCAGCGCCAGGCCAAAGCAGCAGCAACATTAGCACCACCAGCAGCCCACTGCCCGCTCCTGGTCTGCTCATGGCCAGCAACAAGCGTCCAGCTTCGTCCATGTCTCCAGCGCCCGCGACTACAGTCATCGCAGAGCCAAAGCCGAAGCTCTTCAAGCCCTACAAGACTGAGGCGTAGGTGCCACGCCCAACTCACGCCACTCTCTCATGGATTGTACAAATTAGCATAAATTACGCCCGCCCCCTCCCCATTTCTCTCAGTGTGTAGAATCGCATTCAGTCATGATTTATTTATCAGTTGTACAAATTATGTAAACTAGTTAATTTTAATTAAACTTAATTAATTATACTTAATTTTAGTTAATTTTAAACAAATCAATCAAAATAAAATTATGAATATTTGCAAACAAAAACATTTCGTGCTCTTCTTGGCCTAAATTCAGGTAGCTGAGTGACAGCTGTTACCTGCCTACCTGGCTTATAATCCTTGACCAGTTTTATGGGCCATGTGGAGAAACCGTTGGCAGCTGTTCGGCTAAGAGAAACTGTGACACGCTTACACGACCTTCGACTGGTTTGGTGCTGTGATCCTGCCATGCTCTGGGCCACCCACAGTGGATCAACGGGTGGGGGCGTGGCACAAGCCAAGAACTCATATCGCTCTGTGCCAAATTGGCAATTACAGCAGTTTAAGAGGAGTCCATTAGCAATTCAGGAGTCTCCCGCAGTCTACACGCTGCACACTGCAGTGTCCTTGGCTGCATGTCCTTGCAGGCCGTGTCCTGTGTGCACTGGCCTCCCTGCCACGCGTCAGTCCTGTCAATGCGTATCATTGTCCTTCAGCATTCTCTAATTAATTGCTGCCTTTTTAGCCTAGGACTCCCCGTGTGTCGCCCTGTCTCCGTGTGTGTGTTTGTTGTGCACAACAATTGTCATAATTGAGAAATCATATGCGCAAGGATAACAAACAACTGCTCCTGCCCAGATCTTTATTTAATTGTTAGGACCAAAACATGTGTTTCAAATTGCTCAATTGCCCAAAAGGGGACCAGGCTCAAAGGGTGTTAACACTTGTCAAAGCCAAAGTCGATTTTCAAAGCAGCTCAACCCTTGCAAAAAGTTAAACTCGTGTGTGTGTGTGTATGTGTGTGTGCGAGCTATCAAAACATGTTTTGACATGGGCGACGGGGCATAAAAAATGGTCTGTTATCTCTTTGGATTTTTTGCACCCCTTTTGCTGGTCCTGGGGGATGCAGGAGTGCGGCAGGACGGGCGGGAGCAGAGTTGTGCTCCGTGTATGAATCTCAGCCAAGTGGCAACATTTTATGATTTGATAATACGGCAGATAGCGCAGAAAACAGTGACTCGACCCTGGGGAACTGAGCAAGTAAATTAAAAAAGGCCTCTAGAAATATTAAGAGGGGTGAGTGGGTTAGATGGGTGAAGGGGGTGCGGTGTGTGACGGGTGTAACGCGGGTTAAGGGGGAAGCTACCGTAACTCGATTAATTTCTGTTTAAGGGGTGTGAATTGGCGCAGGTTGATAATTAATCATGTGGGGATTAACTTGTTTCAATTGCACAAATTATTAGCAGGTTTATTGAAAAATTATGCATTGTAAAAAAAGGCTGAAACAGCGGATTATGGCTGGGATTAGTGAGCAAAACAGAGAGGCATATGTTAAGGGGAGGAAGGGAAACTTACATCAGCTGTGACTCCAGAGTTCTAGTAAACTCATCAAAAAAGGAATATAAAGTAGACTTCTTAGCAAATGGAGAAAACAACTTGATTTGAGGAATATAATAGAGCCCTGTTATTATTTTAAGACCCAAGTTGGTAAGTTTCATTAACGAATGAATCTTAAGTTCAAATAAATTCACAACCAGATTATATTTATTTTATTTTTACAAATGATTTATTTAGCAACTAGATTATTTTATTTCAATTAATTCAAATTATAACCACATAAATTGTATATATCTAAATTATTATTTTTATATAGCTAAATTATTTTTATTAGTATTTATTATTTAATTCAATTCAATTCTATTTATTTTAAATAAATATAAGACAGTTCTAAAATAAAATTTTCTTTTGTGTAAACTATATTTAATTTTAGTCACTTTATCTGCCATTTCCCAGTGTTTAAAGTTAAGACCTCAATTCTGATGTGCTTGCTTTGCTTTAAGAACTTGTGATTTTTGAACAGTGTACAACAAGAGAGCGGTGATTTCAGGCGACGTCATAAAAGAGTTAACAGATTTCGAAAATAAATGCGGTATTATTATCAATTAGGTGGCTATATCTAATTCGTATCCAACTGAGTTTTATTGGGCCAATCAATGGCATTTGGCAGAGTGCGATGAATGGTTGGCACTCTTCATGAGAACATCTCCCACAACAAACACACACTAAACACACACTTACACACAACAAAACAATGCATAATTCAATAGCTCAAGGCCCGCACCGGTCTCAGGCCCAAATCCCAACCCAAACCCAACCCAAACTTAAAACACACATTTATAGAGTCCCCTGCCCCTGCCCCTGCTCCTGCCCCTGCCCCTGCCACACCCCTTCCCGCCCCTTAGCCCACTTGGGCCAACCGATGTACAAACAAAATTAAGTTTTATTGGTGCGCAGTCTCCACGAATGATGCGTGAGAGATGAGATGATGAGTGGAAATTGAGCGCAGCTGTGACCCCTCTGCCCCCACCACGCCCCCGACCCTCTTAAACACTCCTCTGCCTGCCTCTTGCCTCTTGTTTCTGCTAAGGATTTGGGCTTCTTTTTCTGTGTCTACTCCTCTGTCTCTGATTTCTTTTAATAGTGAATTAGCACCTCGCATTGTCGGCCCGTGTTTGACTTGGCTTTATGGTCCATCTTGGCCGACTATTTTGGTCGGATAACTGAGAACTGCTGTTGCCACTTTCCAGTCGTCGGCGTTCGCACAAAAGCCAGCTTTTGTGTCTTAGACGGCATCAACCGCAATTTAGACATCCACAGTCCACCGTCCACCGTCCACTGTCCACCGTGCACAATCCACACCTTTTGCCCCTCTTTATGATGTACGAAATTCACACTAAGTGTCAATGAATATAAAGTGATCATGGCACAGTCACTGCCATAGACAGCGCTTGGCAAAGGAGGCGCTGGTGGGGGCGTGTCGGTGTGGGAATGGAGGAATATTGTGGTTGGAAGTGTGAGAGGATCGGCAGAGATCAGAGCAACTGCGTGTTATACAACTGCCTTCATTCCCATGCCGCTCTCTCTCTCTCTCACACACTCTCCTTCTCTCTCTTTTTTTCAATCACTTTCAGTAGAAGAGCTAAATACCCTAAACACTGCCATGCGTGGTTTTTATGGAGTTAAATCTATACATAAATCGTGCTTTGAAAAATACTCTTTAAAATAACTACATTTATCATAATTAAGTAAACTATTTTAAGTTTTATATATATGTTTTTATTTAAATTTCTTGATTTTAGCTTATGTTTAAAGTCAAGTTGAAGGGGCTAATTTTGTAATCGAAATACTCGATTAGTTTTCTCAGATAAAAACACTTTAAATTGTATATTTTACAATTTTTTTTTTTCAATAAAAGTAAGAGCAAATTTATGACTAAAATCGGCATTAAACAATATTTAAAAAAAATCTATTAAATTATTACAAAGTAAAGCGCATTTAAACGAGTTTTTAGCTCAATCAAATAAATCCTTAAATAAATTAAAATAAATACTAAGCTAAATTTCGTTATTTTAATATAGGCGGCTGTCCACTTTATTTTATCGGTTTGTTTAAAAAATACATAAAGTTATAGCATGACTTGAGGTTATTATAAACTACTAATAATGCAGCCTATTTAAGTGTGTTACAACTTAATTTGAGGAAAAACTGTTGGAAAATATGATTTTTAAGCTTATATTAAACTAACTAACTAAACTAACTGTAATGTTTATAAATACTATTAATTAATTTTAAACGTTAGATTTGATAAACTGGGAGTTTTCTATTTAATAATAATTAATTTAATTTTATTTCATACAAAAATTTGTTTCATGCCAATTACCCTTCTTGTTGAGAATCCGTAACTGTCTAAACTTACAAAAAAGGCCAAGAATATTCAGTTGAGCGGCACTCTTAGTAAGTTCTGTCCCTGCACAGTAAATAAGAGCAAGGTTAATAAACTATTAAATTCTATGGAAATTAAATTATTTACCAACAGTCGTACTCTCTTTGAGTATGAGGCTTAAAGGAAGAAATCGAATTAAACAAATTATTAAAAGTTTATTTTTCTGTGTATCTTTTTGTAGGACAGTGTATGTTAGATATTTTATGCAGATGCCAATTGCTCATTTACTTTTCGTTTTGTTTTATTTTTGTTGTGTTTTGTTTTTTTGGGAGACTTTTGCAAGTCGTTTCCGACGGTTTCTACACGGGTCTAGGTGGACCCATCGCCATGAATAAACATCTTTGTAAAATGATGATGCCGTCGCACAAATAATTTCACACATTTGACGCATACACAGCGGCCAGTCAGTCAGTCAGTCATTCAGTCATTCATTCAGTCAGTTAATTAGTGAGGAGGAGGAAGAAGAGGAGAAACTCGTTTGTCGTTTGTCATTTGGGCTGTGAAACACGCATAAAACATGTCGATAGTCATTGTTATAACTTATAATAAGTTGAAGCAATATATGGAGATTGGGAGGGGTAGGGGTAGAGGGAGGGGTCAGATCGGGGTATACATAATTTGGCTGGCATTTGGCCAATTTGCACGCTGTCCATTAACGGGACATGCGCCGTTTATCGGACTGACTATTCTGTTGGTCTCATCATTTTCATGGATATTAACAACTGATAATCGCAACAATCGAAACGAGGCCAACAACAACAGTGGTCCAAGGGGTCAGAGGGAGGGGAGGGGGCAGGGGGTGGAATGATGTCAGCCAATGCTTGGACAGCAGTTTGCAGTTTTCCACATTTTCACATTGCGATTTCCATATGCGATTCGCTGCGGTCGTGCAAAATCGCATGCAATTCAAATTGGCGGAAATTGGCAGTGGGAGGCAGCGCATTAAGGATACGTGATAAGCTCCGGGATAATTTGGAATTGGTAATGGAATCACAACAAAATCCAACGGAAAATGGCCATCAAATTTGACCAGCAGTGAAAACAAAGCGAAATAAAAATCAATTGTTGTTGATGTAAAATGCGGCTATCCAAAGTTTTTGGCTTGAACTGGGAGTAGCAGTGGGAAGGGGAATGGGAGGAGTAGGAGCAGTAGCAGGAGCGGTAAACAGCGTCGAGGGTTGTGCTTGGCCAGCTATAAATCTGTAGCCAAGATAATGAAACTAGAATGATTGCTGCAATCACTGGTGTGGCAAGTAGCGAGCTATTGTTTCAGCTACACTGTACAGAAAGTGGAAGAACTTTTTTCATAGATAAAATAATTTTTAATCAAATTTTAGGTTCATTTAATTTATGAACATATAAATATAATTTATTACACAATTTTGTATAATTATTATACCTTCCAGAAATTATTCGGTCTTAATAGAAAGTTCATTTGATCATCTTTGATCATCAAAAATTATTTTATTTTTTAATATCAAGTTTTTACAACATTTTCGAACCTTCACACATTTTCAATACCTTTGCAGCTATTTAACTTTATTATTTCATTTAAATATTTAAGTTTTTCAAAAACTTTCCATGCCTATCAATAAACTCTATCTCTAAATCTTTGAAGCTTTGGAACTATACGAAAAACAAAATGGATTTAGGAATGATAATTTGTAAATGTTGCCAAATCTGAAGATCTTTTTTACTAAACTTTTATAGTTTTCCATAAAAATTGTTTCTCTACTCTATAAGTTAGAACTCGTAACTTTATTGATAGCCTTTACTAGTCAAGTCTTTTACCAAATGCTAGCTATCTGAACTCAAGGAGCTTATATAAAAAATATTCTTTATTCTTTTTATTCTTTTCGTGCAGTGTATGCGGCGTGAAGATGGATTCCGAGTCGAAAGCGTTGCCCAAACCGTACTGGGGCTGTGGCTCCTCATACTCAATGCGCATGACGGCATCTCGTAGATAGATAGATACACTGCACATGGCTGAGCATACATTATGTACAAGGGACAGGACAGGACAGGACAGGACACGGGATGCCAGATAACAGAGACAGGATACAGTATTGAGGGTACTCTCGCACCAGGTCCTGTCAGCGATCCTGCGCATTTGAACGGTGTCAATTTTATTGCGGTTTGACTTTGCTGCCCAGAAAGTCAGTTTTGAAGCCAAACACGATGAAGTTGAACATATACTATATACTATGTGTATATATTTCACCTTTATCTTTCATTCGCGTTGCTTTTTTCATGATTTACAGCGCTCGTTTTTTTCGCGTTATTTTTTTAGGGGCGTTAATGGCCATCGTAAAGCCGCAGTAGGCCTGATTTTGACTTTAGCATCTTAAGTCGGAGGCAACTTTCGCGCACTGATTCTAAAAAATGAAATCAGTTTTTATGAATTTCACGGCACGGCGACGTTTTCCTACATCGCCTGCATTGTTTTCCAGCATTTTTTGCTTCTTTCTTGTAGGTTTTCAGTTTTCTCTCCTCTTGTTTTTTGAATGTGCGCCTTATTGTTGAACCTTTGGTAATTTTTCCTGCGTTTTTTCTCCGCTTTTTTTGCTCTTTTGCTTACCTAGTTTGCAGTCGAGTCGAGTCCGGCTTTTATGGGCAAACAACAAACAAATGGCAGCGATTATATTCGGTTTCGGTTTCGGTACTGTTTTTTAGGCCATAAAAATTAAGGTGGCATAAAAAAACTGCATTGGAATTCTAGTTCTAGTTTCAGATTTTTAGGTTTTCAGATTTTTGTTTCGCAGTGCAGATTTTTTTTTACATTTCGCAGAATTTCGGAAGCGGAACAGCAGATCCTTCACTGACCTTGCCGTTTTACAGAATCACTTTAATTCTCATAACAAAAAATTGACTCGCTGCGGTGCGCGAAATATTTTTTAAGAACTGACTTTACCAAATGAAACGAGAATTTCAATTGTGATCTGAGCTCATCATAAAAAAAGATCAACATCTTCGACTGGAAATGATATTTTTATTATTACTGGCCTAAAAAAGTGTAGCAACAAAACGAAACAATGCCAAACAAATACAGTCCAAAAGTCACAAGGCATCAACAACCGAAGGACTAAAAAATATATATACCAGTTACAAGGTTAAAGAACCCAATAAAAAGTATTTAAAAATACATTTAAGTAGTGTTTTATTTGGGTTAAATGTTTTTTAAAATAATTTTTAATATTTTTATTTGCTATAGAGATTTATTTAAATTTGTAATTATGTGTTGAAACCTTAAAGTTTTTTATGCAATAAATATAAATTTTAACAAATTTAAATATGCATTAATTTTACTTACCTGTTGAAAATACTAGCATTTTAGTAATTTTTCAATAAAATATTAAATATAAATATTTTTTTATTTATTTTAAAATTATGAATATTTTATTTATTTTTCATTGTTTAATTTCTATAAATATTCTTTTGGAGAATGTCAATATACTTTAGTGTTAAACAGTTAAAAGGGTCATATCAATTTAATAAGATTTTTTTAAGATTTTTATTATATTTATTTGATATTATAAATCTTTCAGTGTTTTTCTTATGTTTAAATATATAACATTAAATAAGTTATGATATCTTAAGCCTTGTTTTAACAGTTTAGATTTCTGTTTATTCATATACTAAACTCATTTTGAACCTGATCCATTTTACCAACTAAATGGTGTTGATTAGCCCAACCGAAAAGAGTTAAATTTTAAGTATCCTGGAAAACCGCAGGATGCAAATCTCGTAACTGGACATCAAAAATCGTGAGCCGACGTGAATTCTGGTTAAGAATCAACGAATTAGATGCAGTTTTTTTGAACAGCACCGACAAAGATACATTTACGGCTGCAGATACATTTGAAATTGCGTTTACAGATGCATCCACATGCAAATTACGCAGATTAATTGATGTAGCGGTCACGCCCATTAGGAAGACCAGTGGCCGCCCTAAACGGTTGTTTTGCCTGTTACGTTACAGCGCTGACCTTCGACCTTTTATGCAGCTATAGTAGCGCTCTCCCTCTCGCACTCCCTCCGTTTGCCCACATTTTTTTCACAGGCCATTTGCTGGCCGTAAAGATGCGGCCGTCCTTTTTAGCGTGTTAAAAATCGCGACATCTTAGCCAGAATTTCTAGCCGGATTAAGCATTTTACGATATGCACAGATTCTAGATGTGAGCACTGCAAATGTGCCAATAAAACGCTAAGCGCTTTCCGCTAATCTCTATCTGCCTACACGTATCTGTATCTACAACATCAACAGCAGTTCTCTAGCTGTATCTAAATATTTCTTTTTTAAAGCACTTCCCCCAAAAGAAGCAAAGACTGAAATGCTGTCAGCTGCCATTTGAAGTTGTGTAACGGAACTGGGAAGCCAGCAAATGCCAAGAGTATCTCATGGATGCGCGTTGGGAAGTGCTTGACAATGCAATCAATTAGCATACAATTAAAAAATGCTTAAACAAGGAAATCAACTCGAGCTGCGACCAATCGACAGATGCACACAGATACAGTTATAGCTGCAGCTAAAGATACAGCTAAAGATGCAGCTAAAGATGCAGATACAGATACATATGAGGTCTAAGTGGCTGCGCAGATCAAAGCAAACGACGACAGCATAATTGCTGCTCACTTCACAGTTTTCTGATGACTTAGACACTTAGTGCTCTATATATTATATCTGTATCTTGTATCTCTTGCATCGCATTGTATCTTTTATGTCTTTGCGGCTTGTTGGCGGTGGCAGCGACTGCGGCGGTGGCCCTATGGCGCCACAAGCTTCAATACTGTCCTTCAGTATCCACTTGAACACAGCCAGACTACGGAAGTTCAGAGTCCGGCATTTCCTGTGCCTGTTTGATACTGTTTGATCCTGTTCTGTCCTGCTCTGTTGTGCTCTGTCCCGCTCTTTCCGTCCTTGACTCCTCGTCAGTCACTGTAACTGATCCCGTTCCAAGTCAAACTTTAATCCACAAATATTTTCAACTCTTTGACTCTCTAATCGCTGCTTCTAATCACTTCCGCGAAATGCATAATTGTGCCATTGCTTTGATACGCTGCTGACCTGTCCGAAACGTACTCCTTTCTGGCCATTTTGTGTAGTTCCCAATGCCCAGTGCCCAGTTCCACATACCGCAGCCAAGTGCCAAATCCAGTGCCAAACAAAGGACACAGAATGAACGACAAGTAGCGGCGAATTATCAATCCTATCATGCTTTTATGACGGCCCAACTCTTCTCAGTTCGCGCGAACTGTAAATTTGCAAATTTGGCCTCTGGTTCGAGCTGGGCTGTCACCCCTTTTGAACGCGGCGCAACCCAGCGCTGATAATCCTTCTAAATGTTTGCATTAATTTCCAGGCGTAAACGGATTAGGGCGTCTTGTCTGGGCGTTACCCGCAGCCAGAAACCGCTGCAGACAGAGTGACCTGCACCGGCACTGGTAGCGTAGGCATTAGCCACGCCCCTAGCTCATATACATGTTTAATCCTTTCGCATTTGCGCTGACTTCTGCACTAAATCTGTGCCTAATCCGAGCAGAGCAGGCCAAAACGAGTAGACGTCTCTGAGGTACCGTCACCATCTACGGAGTACGGCGAACGGGTTGCGCCTGCTACTAACGGGATTAACTACGATTACCCCGATTACCCCAGATGATCCGCAGAAGT
Organism: Drosophila acutilabella; assembly: GCA_035046005.1. NCBI lineage: Eukaryota > Metazoa > Arthropoda > Insecta > Diptera > Drosophilidae > Drosophila > Drosophila acutilabella. The sequence continues at coordinate 2,220,881 of JAWNOK010000024.1, read as the reverse complement.
CAATCGGCTTTGCAACTCCCAATGTCCAAATCCGTATCAACTTTTAGCCGCATCCAATCTTAGCCCTAAAATCTGAACTCTTTAACTCTAAACTCTGTTTATTTGTTTGTTTTCGTTTGTTTTGAGAATTTCTGGCAATTAAGTTGTCGATTTGCTGCGCTTATTTCAATCCTTTTGCTGACGGGGGCGTGTGCAGCAAATCCCGCCCAATACCTGTCCACGCCTAGCTCAAGGTCGTCGGCAGTTTTTTAGCCAGAACGGGGTTTTGTGCAAAATTGGCTAGATTATTGCGAGAATTATGCATTGATTGCGTGCAATTATGATGTCCCGTTAGCTGCCGTGCTGCGAATCGCATTTACAATTCACGCTAAATCCTTTCAGCACCCCTTTTGTTAGCTAAAAAACCTCTAACTGAGAACCTTGAAGTTGTAGCTTGTAGTTTGTAGCTTGCGTAAAATTTCATAACCCTATGCAATGCCGATGACGAAAACGGCGAATTGTCATGACTTTGAGATTCGCGGAATGCACATCCTTCAGCATTATCCTTTTGCTTACCTCTTGCCAATCCGTTGGCTAAAAAACAGCGCTGACTTCTGCGTAACCAGCGAACAATTGCCAGGTAAGAGATAAACCCTAAAAAAGTAGAAAATAAAAAAGAAAAAAAGTTAAAAAAAAACTAAACAAACGATTTTTTGTGAATGTTTCGCAATAAACACGTAACTGTGCGCTTATATAACGGGTTTCCGTGCGCGCTGTTTACGGCTCTTCAATTACCGTAAGCAGTCGCTAGATGAAAGGCTAACGCTTGTCTTGGCCATGGCCAACGAAAAGTATTTTTGGGCACAGTTTAAACAGTTGAATGTTTTTTTCTGCTTGTTTTGAAACGTTAATTGCTTTATCCGTCAATTGCTGGCAATTATAAACAGCGCAGATGTGGCGCATCCTGCGTGAATCTCTAGCTAGAAGGGGGTGCGCCAGTAGTGGGAGTAGGGTAGGGTGTGGGTGTGTGTGATAAATGCGCGTGATTTGGAATGAATGTGCATCGATTAAAACCGCAAAGCAATCAATTTGCGCCTTTAACTCGAGTCTCTGCCAAATTGGCTCGAACACAACCAATTAATGTCAGAGCAGCAACGTTTATCCCGACACCAGCAACAGCAGCAGCAACAACAGCAATTAGAACGAGGCCAACCCCATGAGCAAAACAATTACCTCAAACCAGGCATAGGCAGCAGCGGGGGTGGAGTAGGGAAGGAAAGAGCTGGAGGGGTAGGCAGTACAAAGGGAAGGGGATATATGAGCATTCCACACGATAAACTTGCAATAAAGTCAAACTGAGGCGTCTAATTGCTGTTAACTCCGTCAGTCAGCGACGGTAAATTGACTGTTTTGGGCTGCCCGCCACCCGCCACCCGCTGCCACCTTTTGATTAAACGCACCTCCAGTCCACTTCCACCCCCTCCGCCTTCACTATCCATCACACCTGAAAGTAAAGCAAAATAACAATAGAAGCAGCAGCAGCGTGGCAGCATCATCGTTGTTTGCATCATATACCGCAATGAATAAGTGCCTATAATTGTGACTTTTAGAGCATATTGTCGACGGCCATTTTTATGCAGACAACCACCAAACTCTCTCAAACAGCAACAAAACAATGATGAAAGCTATTTACGTGCTGAACTTTTGGCAGAGAGAACAGCGCTCTCTCTCTCTCTCTTTGTCTCTCTCCAGCTGGCGCAGACTCACACTCAGCTTAACTGAGATAGCCAATGTCTGCTCTCTGATTGGCTGATTGAATTTGGAGCCATTGCTCGCTCTATTTTGAAAGCCGACACGCCCCAATGTGGTCGCTGCTGCTGCTGCTGCCGCGGCTGCTGCTTGAAGCGTTGACGTTGGCGTCGCTACCGCTGCTAAGAGCTAATAAAGTAAAATGAAATAAAACGCTGCCATAATTGGCGTCGTTAATGCTAAAACCATGAATACTAAAAACTTTTCATATACTGCAGCTGAGCTGCGGCTCTAATAACAGTAAATTGCATTGAGGGTCGGTGAGGTTAATAGCTAAAGTCAATGCTCCACCAACTAAATTAATTTACTTTATATAATGCTCCCTTCTTGGTTTTCATATAAAGTGTATACAAGCAACTCATTGTATATTACATTTTACTGCCATAACTTATTCCAAGTTGAAGTATATAAAATACAAAAACAAAATACGTTGCATGTTCAACGATAGCGTTACGTTATATACGTTATATACGGAAACGTAATATATTTTTAGAACATTCACTCGTTTCATACAAATTAGCTTTCTCACGTCAGCTAACCAGCGTTGCCACTTATTGCATACGTACGGTAACTCTAAATTATTACCAGACTTATTTTTTTCGCTTACAGTGTGACCAAGCTAAGATAAAATGTTCTTACCTTGTAATTTGAATGCCACGCATGGCTGCCAATAATATTGATCGACAAACTCTAAATTTAAAATATTATTTTATTACTTAATAAAGTCGGTAGTATATCAAACACACCTATATTCCGAATATAGGATACTCATATTTACTTTAGGGACACTGCTACTTGTGAATTTTGGCAAATCTTATGACCGGACGTTATACTGTTCCCCAGGACATATATTAGTTTGCTCTACGATATAAATTGTAGAAGGCATTCATTTATATACAGTTATACACTTTTCTTATTTATTTATTTTTTTGAATCTCTCAAATTAGATGCAAGAAAATAACATCGATAATTATATTGGTATCGATTTAAATTTACTTATCGATATGTTCATTCATTCAGCCTTATATGAATCGATATATCGCGACTGTGATAATACATCGATGCTTCGACTGCGGAATCGATTTTAGTTTCAGCTCTAGCGTTTCGATACAACTTAGGGGATAGCGGATAGTAGCACACTGTTTTTTCCGAACAAGAAAAAAAATATATTTTAACTGCAGAATAAAGCGGCAATACAGAAAAATTATTTGATTTGCGGTTAATTTTCATCACAACTTGCCCAGCTTGCGTCTAAGTAAAATAAGGCAACAGTAGGACAGACAATCGTGCAAAAGAAACGGAGGAAGCGGAATACAGTGCGCTAAAAAAAAAGTGAAATCAAGTGCTAAAAAGTCAATTTTCTATAATCAAAAGGTGTATTGAAAATCAAATAGTGCAATTACTTTATGTGACGAATTGTTAATAATCGAGAATGGGAACGAAAGTGCAACAAAACGACGACGCTGCAGCCGCCAACGCCGTCGCAGCGCCAGCGGCAGAAGCGGCCGCCACCCACAGCAACGCCAACGCCACAACAGCACCAACAACAACAACAACAGCAACTGAAGCAGAGACAGCAGAAAATGCAACAACACCAACGCAAAAAATGGAGCCACAGTTGAATACGCTGCCCACACATGCCACAACTATAGTTACATCCACGTCCATTGCTCCAGCACCGACGCCAGCGCCTCAAGTGCTAATCATTCCTGCCGCCCAGGCATCCACAATGGCCACAAATGCCGCCAAAAAGATACGTCGCGCCTTCTCTATGCCACGCAATCCATTTCGTTGGTCGCGTAAATTCAAGACGGTTGCCTCATCAACCGGCACTGCGTCTGGCAACGATGTCAACGGCGGCAATAGCAGCGGCAGCACCACGGCCATATCGTCCTGTGTGAGTGGCGGCCGTGGACGAAGTGGCAGCATTGTATCGCTGAACAGCTACAAAGCGGCGTCTGACGCACCCATGTGCAGAGACAAGGACACAATTGGCCACAATAGGGCGGCTACAATCGCAGTTACCACCACTACGAACAACAGCAGTAACTACAACAACAGCAACAAACGTGCGACCGGCCAAAATGCACGTGTGATGCGTCGTTCGTCCTTCAGGAAATTTCTCAATCGAATCGCGCAGCATTTGAGCGCAACGGTGAATGTTGGTGTAAGTGCTAAAGACTATGTTCAATAATAATTTATTTAGGTATATTTAAGTGCTCCAATAATTTGCCAACATTTGACTATTTATTGTCTATAAGAGTGAGTAAACATTTCACTTTCTTTGTTCTGCGTTTAGTAGCAGCAGCATCTCAGCTCGTACTCCCTCTGATAAGGAGCGTGTGTATGCGAGTATGTGTGAGAGTGCTTGTGAGAGCATGTGTGTGTGTGAGTGAGTGAGTGAATATATTTATAAAAACAACGTTTGGTGTCGGCGTTATCGTCGCCTTTGTTTTGCTCTGCATTGCCGTCTTTGCGTCTTTGTCTCTCGCTTGCACTTTGGTGCCATCTTTTGTGCAATACATTCAAAGTTTCAATAGTTTTGACACACATGCATACATAATGTGCTGTAGAGTGTACACATATACATACCAACATACACACATACATACACATATGTGTCCTGCGTTGCGTGACAAATTTTGTTGTCGTTGTTGTTGCTGTTGCCACCCACTGGGCGGAGTACGATGGCCAAATCGGCATTTGCCACGTTTCCATGTTCGGCGGCAGCTTTTGTTCTTGTAATTCTTGTTGTTGTTGTGCTGACTCATACATAAATGCGTGTTGATAACAGACGAAGCTACGTATCAACCGTTTACAAATGAGTCTTATTCGGTGTTGCTTTCTTTCACAATACGCGTTTAAAAATCAGTCAGACAGACCCTGGGAAGGGGAAGCAGAAGGGAGAGACAGAGACCCAGTAGGAGATAGAGAAAGAGAGAGCGAGAGTATTGTAACTATGCCATGTGGAATGGAACACTTGAAGACTATAAAAATGCACATATTTACTTGTAGGTCAAATATGTGACGAAATATTTGCAATAGTTTCTGGAAAACCAAAGAAAGCATTGTACCCCGCATATTTGCATTACGATTTCAAAAATAGAATTCAAGTATTTCTTTAATTTACATTTGCGTGAGCTGTTTAAAAGAAACGTGTAGAAGTTTCCATTGGCTTTGAAAACCAACAAGTTCTCTTCATTAATTGCATTGTTTACTTTAACCCAAGTTGACCTCCATTTGTTATTTTGATTATTTTAGATGATTAATTGCTTGCAGGGAAAGAGTACGTGGAGTGGGACTTAAAACAATGATTCAAAGTACTTATTTTAAATATTTTTTACAGAATTACCAACCGAATAACTCATGGAAATGAATGTTATTTTTAACAATTGCTGTCTCATTATTACTTTCATTATTTTGTGAGTAAGTGTGAGTGGTGTGTGGTAGGGGAGGGAGGGAGTCTATGTATTTTTGTTGTAGGTGGTATGGCGTGCTTTTGTTTTGTGACCAACAATTGTTCAAACAATTTGTGTAAATGTTGGCAACATTTGTTGGCCTGTTCGCGCTATAATAACAATAAACAAATAAACAAAACAGCAGCAGCAGCAATGACAACCTCAACTGAAACAACAGCGAAAATAACATATCAAACCATGGCACAGTAGAAAACAACAACAACAACAACAACAAGAATAATAACAACAACGAAGGAAGCAACAAAGCAAGAGCGACAAAAGTTTCAGGTCGTGCGCTGTTGGAGCGAAAAAGCAGAGACTAAAAGTGCAGCTGGATGAGACAATGGAGTCAGTCCTGATTCGCTCCCTCTTTCTATCCCACTCGTTGTCTTTCTCTCTCTTTATGTCTGTGTTCGTGTGGCGACTCCTCGTGGCAGTTTGACAAATGTGTGCCACGCTTTGTGGCACGAAGGCAGCCTACAAAGAATGCGCAACTTGGAGGCAAGTGCAGGCCGCAAATGACAGCAACAGACAGTTTAACAGCTTAAGCTCACATGGAGGAGTTGCCCCTAATTCCACTCCCAGTCACTCTCCCTGTCACTGCCCCATGTTTCATGCCCCTTTCTCGTCAGCTTCTGTCTGCTCCCACACTGTAGTTGATCTAATAGGCATTGCCTGCATTACTACAGAAATTGTGTTTTCATATTGAATTTGATATTGCGACTGCTTGTTATTGTATTAAATGTGTGTGTTGATTAATTATAGAGGGCAAGACCTTAGCCGTCGTTGACCTTTTACGCGCGTCGAATTCCTAACGATAGCACGGAACACTGTAAATACTCAAATACCGTTTTTAAATACACCAACAACAACAACAACAAAATTCACGTTCCAAACTGAATTCAAATTGAAATTGAATTGAAACGAAACGAGGCGACTTCCATGAAAACGTCGGCGCATAATGTACATTTGTTATTGTTATTGTACAGTTAGTTGATTATTACACTAACTATTTTTTTGTTTTTCTTTTTGTTTTCATACTAACTGCCAGCTGACAGCTTTAGGCCTCTTGTCATTGTCCAAGTTTTGGCTTTGCCACCTTTCACCAGCTTCCAACTTGCCAGCTGTGTGTTGCCTGTTTGCAGTTTGCTGTTGGATCTGTGGCAATTGTTCATTGTTGTGGCTGATGTTGCTTTGATTATTATTGTTGTTGTTGTTGTGGATATTGTTGCTGCTTTTATTGTTGTTATGATTACCTCAGACTCCAGCTGTGGGCCAGCAGTTGATTTATGATTCACGCTTCAAACATCTCGCATTGATTTTATTCAAATTTGACGACGCAGCAAGTGCTATGCGATAACAACAACGTCAACAACAACAACAACAAGGACAACAATAGCAAGAACGTCAACAACAATTCAATTTGGCTTATTAAAATGCCAATTGGTGCATTGAGCGTGGGCCGCTCTGGTTGTTGTTGATTTTGTTATTTTTGTTGTCGTCTATTGTATGAAATTGCAAGCCAAAAAATAAATTAAAATTATGAAGGCGCTTGTGGGAGCCAAGCAACGCCGCAAACTAGACGTTTGTAGCTGGTAGACAGAGGAGGGGAAAGGGGAAGAGGTTTGGCAGTGCAGTGTAATGCCAAAAAGTGACACTCAATGATGAAACGTGCGACGAGCAGTTCACAAGCGGCAATAACAACACGTGATTTGCTAAACACTCAATGGCAAATTGTGAAACACACACACACAATGGAATAGAGGAGACTTGTGGTGGAGGGAGGTGGTTGGTTTGGAGAACGTCTCATTTGCAAACTATTTCCGTAAGCTTTGACCACCCACAGTATTTAAAATAGTAGTATAACAGTGAGTAGTAGTATAAGTGTGAGCAGTAGTATAAGTATGAGTAGTAGCAGTAGCAGTAGCAATTGTACTTGTTGATGGTCGAGATTAGTACGTAACCGCGTGTGCCTGGCCTGTGCTTGTGAACGTATGTGTGTGTGTGTGCGCTTTGCTTGCTGATTTTCTATGATTGAGTATGCGTGTCTGTGTGAGTGTGTGTGTATTTCACGTATTTGTATTTCCGCTAGGCAAAAGCTCACACGTAACATTTGCCATTGTTGTTGCTGTTGTTGTTGTTATTGCAGTTGTACAACACACTGTGCGAATTATTATAGTGTTTGTTGTTGGTTTGCCGCCGCTTGCACACGTTTTGTGCTCTTCCTCTTCCTTCTGCCCCTCTCTTGCTCTCCCTCTCCCTTTCTCTCTCGCACTCTCTTGCGTGCTCTTTTGAATTCGCTTTCAAGGTAAAATCAATTGAGATCAAACTAATTGAAAATGTTTTTAGAATGGTTTTTGTTGTTGCCGTTCGTCTTCTCTCTTTGGTTTTTTTTTTTTGGGTTTGGGTATTTTGTGAGTGTGTGTATTTTTGTAGCAACATATTTTCATAAACAAATGTGCGGTACGCGCGTGTATAAATAGTTGCAACAATAACAACAACATCGACAATTTGTTAAACTATGCGCTAAACTAGTTGTATCTTAATCAAAAAGAACTAAGATACAAGATACGAGTTTTCGAGCGATTCGGAAGAAATAAGTTCATTCACTTGCCGTAATCAGCGCTGAGATTTACGGCAATTGTCAGTGCCAGTGTTGCCTAGAGAGCAAACTAATAAAACTTGTTTATTTATATATAGAGGTATTTTCAGTTTAACGACTTGTAGTTATAATCTGATTTAACTATTTCAAAAAAATACATTATTCGTCTATTTTTGGATTGAATCAATTACGAACTACTTGAATTTTGAATGACTACGTGTCAAAATCTTTTTGATTTATTAGCCAAACTAGTGAATATTACACAGAAATGATACAGCAATGGGGTTAATGGAATATTGCCAAATAATATAATACTTTCCGTGCATTTGTAATGAAAGTGAACTCTGGGTAAATTCGTTTTATTTTTGAAAGGTCATAAGCAAACCGAAACTTCGCCCTGAGACTCGAAAAAAAAAAAATGTAAATACAAAAAATATTTAAATCGTTAAAGAAAGAAAGCTTTATCGTTGTTGCTGGGGCACATCGGTTAATGTACGAACTCAGATACGTGTATAATATGAATATGCATATACATATATGTACAGGCATAATTAAAATGCGATTACTTTATGACATTCGACAACAACAACAACAACAGAATCGAGAGCAACTTAAAAACTTAGACGAAAGAAATGTTTGCGTCACTATAAGTTAATTATACACATAAATTGTAACTTATAACACCCATTATTTACACGCACACATACTGCTAATATGTAGTATAGTACAGATATTTTTAGAGCTACCAGTAAAACTGTCAGCAAAATGTCCACGTAACAAAAAGAGAGTCGAGTGTGTGTGTTATTTGTGATAAGCAAATAGAAATTATAATATAAACTGCAGATTTGCCGAATCACACTTGAGTTCTAGTTCTAATTATGGGAATTGGACCGTTTGTGCTTGTTGAATAAGCCTGGTTAACTGACTGCACTGAGCATGAACACTTGTAGATGGCTAACGAATACACACTTGCCTCTCTATTTACACACGTTTAGGGGGTAAATATCGCGCCACTGATAAGCGAGCAATTCACACAGTCAAGGTGCTGATTAGAGAACCTAGACACGCAACCTTGAATGTGGGCGTGGTTGTCTGATATATCTGTTAGCCACGTTCAAGTGCGTTTTACATAACAAACAAACTAAAAACAGTATAAATTAAATTCTATTCATCAAATTGATCGCCATTGTAAGCCCTAAGTGAGTTACAAACTTCTTGACAGCTAATAAGACCCTCTAAATGGGTATGTCCAGCACTTTGGAATCTGTTGTCGGCAATCTATATAGCGAGATCTGTTGAGTGGACAATGCATTCATCAAATGTCTTGAAAGTGTCAAATGAATTTGCTCTATGGCTTGTTTTGGTCAATTCAATTGGAATGAGCCGGAGTTCATTCATCATGTTACGAATGCGAGTACTTGAACACGATACGAGTAGCTTTAAAATTGAGTAATGAGTACATGGAGTATCGATTGATTGCACCGGCTTTAAGTACTTCTAGAAGATTAAACCGGTTCAGTTAATTTAATGAAGGTCTACTCAAACATTGTTTTGTTTTTATCACACAGAAAGTAATCAAATCTTTTCCCCAGGCGTAACACTAAAATGAGTTTTTAATCAATTTTAATGACGCGTTTCTCATGTCACGTGATCACTTTCCACTTTGTCACTTTAATTTATCGCATTTATAAACAATAAATACAATGTGCAGTGACTGTGCGATATAAAACCACACAAATCAAGTCAAAATTCCTAGTCAGCATTTGTTAAGACTATTTTAACTATATATCATACACCTATATATTAAAGCTTACTTCATGCCGCAATCTTAACAAGTGTATATGTTAATACATGCTTACGACCGAGTATTAAATATATTTATATGTATGTATAAATTCCAATTCAAAGTTGAAGAACCGGTAGAACACATGCTAGTCACACTTTTCAACTCAATAAGCTCTCGTGATTCGATTTCGTGCTCTTTTGTGGGCCAAGCCCAGTTTTCAACTCGTAGACAGTGTTGTCATTTTAGCTAAATTACTGCTAGCATTTGCAGTTCAGTAGGTATCTTTATTAGTAAAGCCAAAATGTTTGAAATGCTTTTAGCTAAAATTGTGACTATATCCCTAATGGATAGTAAAATTGAATGTTACCAGTAGTAGAGTGTAAAGATTCTGAAGAGGAAATCATATTAACTTTAATATACTTCTAAATTAGAGTTAATGTTGTGTTATCAATTTACAAGTGTTACAAATTTAGGTGCAGATTTTAGTTTAAAGCATATCTAGCTGTTTTGGTGCCTTTAATTCAGTCAACACTGCCTTTAGACGAGGTTGTTATTTCATTCATGCTAGCTTTTAAGTCGGTTCCAAATAACTACGACAATTATCTTCAATTATTTACAATTATTTAATAAAAATGTAAGCGTACCAGCTACAACAACAAACGATGCATGCAAGTGCCACTTGCAGTTACGTAAATAACAACAACAATAAAAACAACAACAAGTACAACAACAAACAACAACACACATTTGTAGAACAGATAAGTAATCGAAGCAGCTTTCGTTCGTTTTATCAAGACATTTTTGCAGTAGCGCATAAACAATTTGGTCAGTGGAATTTTTACAAACAAACTGACAGAAGGACGGACTGGCAGATGGACAGACGGACAATGAGACAGAATTAGAGACAGACAGAGCTGAGAAGTATCGACACCGTCAAGCCGAAAGTTGAGTGAACAAACAGAGAAGCAGACAAACAAATCGGATGATTCGATACTTGCAAACATAATAAATGTTATTCAGAAATGCGAAAACACGATCGAATTCTTATACATATATACACACATATATACAGATAAATATCATTTATATACACATACTCTCGATATCGTTTATGGAGAGTCGCAACTTGAAACTGAGTTCATTTTTTGTTACCACAAATAAACAAAAACAAATGCAATAAGCAATCAACAAAAACAAAGATAAATGCGCTTAAATTTATAAATAATAATGATGATAAAATTTGCTACAGTAAATTGAGACAAGTGGCGACAATAAAACGAAGTCTCCGTTGGAGACGGTGTCTCTAATTCCCTGTCTCTGACTGTGTCAAATGGAGACAGTGACGACAATGGTGACTTCTAAGACTTTACGCTGCTCAATTAACCAAATACAAACAGAAATAAAAAACCTGAAAACTAAATATTTATATGTATATTGATCACAGAATACCCTGTAGCTGTTTAAAATTGGAAAGTAGCACAACCTAGGGAAACCCAGCTACTTCTGCTACTAACTACTACTAATTATTACATCATTACAATAACAGAAAAATGTGTCTTAATTTGTATTCATTGGAAATTGATTGAGATACAAATCGGAATAAGATTTATCTTAAGCATCTGCCGAAACAGTTATCATTAAAACTAACTAACCAAACTAGCTTTGAATAGTATACAGTAGTAGTAGCTTGAAAATGTGTATAAATAACTTATGTATCTGAATGAATCGTTTTTTATTAATGAAATTTGAAAGCTATTGTGTTAATTATAACTGATCTCATCGGCAAATTGCTACTTTTGATCCGATGAATTGCAAAAGATAAAATATATGTGTATACATATACTAAATATATGCCAAGCAATGATTACGGATAAGAAGAAGAAAGATTTGCCGTAGCCGGTTCCTTGGTTTCGTGACCGGCTAACGCGTCGTATGAGCAACGTTTGAGAATCAAGAATAAGAACGTCGCCGTCTCCAGCTGTGTGAGAAATGCTTTACATTTCAGACTGCGATTAGGTCACTAGCCATCGCACATCAGCAGACAAATACAAGTACATATATGTCTATATAATGTATAGCCATATATATCGTATATACATACTTATATACTACATAACTGAACATGCGTTTAAAGCAAATTCCACTCAATTTACTTATTGAGGCTCGTTGCCGGACATTTGTGCGTTTCAAATGCTTTTGATTCGAATTATAACAACAAAAAAAAGCGCAAAATTTAACAGACATCTGTCTGTCTGTGTTGTTGTTGTATTTATTTTTGTTGGTTTCCTAAGCTGAGTCTTAATCTCGGCTTACATCATTAGGATTTAATTGGGGCTTTTGTTTAATGAACTAAGCTGATTAAAAATAAAAGAAATCGAGCAATAAGCGAATGGAAAAACCTCTTTGGCTTTATGATTTATCATATTTCACGTTGAGTTAATGCGTAGCAATTAAATTGCGAATAGGACGGTAGTAGTTATCTTAATAAAGGTATGAAATAGTTAAATTTATCATAAATTAAAGTGTTTCATAGATAAATTTAAAATATGATAAAGAGATGATAACAAAATTAATATAATCGTCTTAATTAGTTGGGATAACTAAAGGAACCTTGAGTCAATGTTATCAATTGCTTTGGAAATCTCAGCGACTGTCTTCCTTTTCGTTGGAGTATTCACTGTGTGAGAAGGCGTGGGAGTGGGGAGCAGGCAGAACGGGAAGGAGCAGCTGGAGGTCTGTTTATGAATACTCAATGCCATTTGTCGAGTGCAGTCCAATGGCAATGCAATGTCAATTGTGATATGCCCGTCTGCGCTGCTCTAAAACAAAATAACAATTGCAAATAACTTGTTGCTGACACATTCCTATTGACTGATGTGAAATGTGAAATTTGTTGAACAAACGGGGCGTAATGGGGGATTGGGATTGGGTTAATAATTGTGACAACAATTCGCAACTATTGTGTGCATAGTTCAGAGTGTGAATGAGAATTCTATTTACCATATTTGTGTATCAAATGCAATTGACAACAAATTGCAACTGACGTTTGTGGTTAGCCTGATATTTATGCCAATTCATTGCACAAAAATATGTCATGCTCTTAACTTAAGGTCCTTTCTTTTTCTATTACTCCTACTACAACTGCAACTAACTAACTATCTACTAAAACTAAATGGAATACAGTCAACAGAGAACAACACTGCGCAACGAACAACTTTCATTGAAATTGTGCCATTCTACACCGGATGCTGGCGTCGAAAAGAGGTACGAGTACACAAGTCGTAATACCCTTTACTTCTTACCAACTGCCTCTTGAAAATGTCATGATCAATCCAAGACAAAGACCCAAGTCCAAGTGCAAAACTCCCACACAAATGGCTTGTGACGTTGTCTGCCTTTTGGGTGTTTATGTGTGTGTTTGGTTTTTTTTTTTTGTGTCTAGTTTTATTGGCACCACTTTTCTTTTGTTATTTTTTGGTTGCTCATTTATTTGTATTTCTTTTCTTTGGCCCACAGACCCGCGTGGGTTTTTGGTCTTAAACCGGCTTTGGTTTCGCTAAGCGCTTCTTTTCAGCTTTTGTTTTTGCTTTTGGTTTTAGTTCTTCTACCCAAATCGATGACGTTATAAATTATAAGTAGATCCCTTACTCTACCTACGCTTTCCCCCCATTTTATCCACTTACTGCTGAATTATAGTACACTCTGTTTGCTTAAATCATTTGATTTTGGCAACGTTTACCAAATTAAAACACAGTCAGACATGCACTTAGCATTGACCCCACGACTTTCGACTGAGTATTATAACCTTTGACCATTTGGTTTTGTGTTTTCATGGTTTATTGTTGCTTCATTTCATAATTTTGAACAAATGCGTTTAATCCACTCGCTGGCAAAGTGGAGCAAACATTTCTCGTGTGAATGCAAAATGTACAAATAACGTAAATCCAAGTGACCCCTAAAACTCAAAGACCCGTAGAGCTGCCTCTTTACCTCTGCTACACTGCAATAAATATGAGGCTTATTTATAATTGAATTGTACTCATATTCCTTTTCTTGTTCAATATTAATTAATTCTGTTTTTTTTACATACTTTCTGCCATTTATTATTTGCTTTCTTTAGCTTAGTTAACTTATTTTTTAGCAAACATTTGTATTAAATTAGTTATTATTTTAATGCAAAAGAAGAGAAATTGAAAACTTATTTGGCTAACGCTTTCATTTCAGTTATCATTAGCAAACATTAGCTAAGTTAGCTTTATCTTTGTTGTATATAAAACACGCTCTATTGAGTTCCTTATATAAGCCTGAAATAGTTTCTATTAGTAGAGCAAATTTCTTGTTCTTTATTAACTACTAACTGATTTGCTTTTTGTGTTTGCTTGTTTGTCTGTTTGCCTTGATATTAGCACACATTGTATGAGTGGTGCATATACATAAATTAGTATTATCGCCTATAATTCGAATGTTAAACATTTGCATAAGAAGTGCAAAGATTACGTTCCGCAAGCATTCTGGCCAGTTGATAAGGAGAACACAGAACAGAATATATATATGTACATACCTATATATATATATATATTGTAAAACTGGCCAACAACTGTGTTGCTTCCATTTGATTGTTATTATTGTTGCTTGTGCTGCTTGTTTTCTAAATAATTCTTCATTTATCGCAAATTGGCGCAACGCTAAACAATTTTTAATTGGCAACAAAATTGAAACCCAATCTCTCCTCCATTTTCCCATACCCCATTCCTCCCCAACGCCATCTCGAGCAGTTTATATTAGTGGCAACCGCTGGAAACAAGTTTTGCCATCAAAGAATTTGCAGTCCCCAGTGAGTAATCTTCTAATTTGCTTTTATCCCTCTTGCAGGCGAACAAACATGGTCAGACGGGCATGGGGAATGCCAATGGAATGGAGCGTGTGCCTCCTATTGGGGGCTATCAGTGGCCAGCGGATCAGACACCTGGCGTTATGGGACTCAAGAATCATGGCAACACCTGCTTTATGAATGCCGTGCTCCAGTGTCTCAGCCACACGGACATTCTTGCCGAATACTTTGTGCTCGATCAGTACAAGGTAAGTTAACATCAATTAAATCAAAATAAAGTTCAAATATAAACATAATTTTAATGAAATCTTTTACAGGCTGATCTAAAGCGTCGAAATAAAATCAATTCACGCAAATTCGGCACCAAAGGTGAACTCACCGAGCAGTTGGCCAATGTCCTCAAGGCTTTGTGGACCTGTCGCAATGAGAGCGATCACAGCACCGCCTTCAAGGCGGTTGTTGATCGCTATGGCACTCAATTTCGCAGCTCCACACAGCACGATGCTCAGGAATTCCTCTTTTGGCTATTGGACAAGGTACACGAGGATCTGAACACGGCAAGCAAGCGACGCTACAAGAGCATTAAGGTGAGCACTTCCTAAAACTAGCTATAAACAAGCAAAAAGGCCAACTCTACCCGCAAGCCAGTTTTTTAAATATATAGTTGAACTAATTTTCTGCTTAAATATCAGATAAAGTCAAGAAAAAATAATCCATTTCAAGAATTAACGTCGGAAACAGTATAAATCAAAAGTGTTTGTGGTTTTTTCAAGATCAAAACTAATTTATGACCGCATGAATAAAAGAAGCTTATTCCGAATCGATTGCAAATAAAGGGACGGCTTTAAAAATCCCATAAAAAGTTTGTCTATTGTTTAAATGAGTACGTTGATCCTGAGCTCAGATTACTATGAGAGTGTTGACTTGATATTCGAATTGGTTTTCATAAGCTGAAATTAAACGAGTCAGATCAAATGGCAGTCAGCTGAGATTTTATTTGAAACTAATAGAAACGGCTACAGTCGTGCTGGGCGACTGTAAAATACCCTGTATTAATTTCAAAGAAGGTTTCTTCTCGAATAGTTGAAAGCATTAAGCAAGACCAATAGACTGTAAGTACTGGCTCGAATAGAGTTAATACGTTATTGATATCGCTTTCACTTTAAGCAATAAACACATTTAAAGGTTTTCATTCCATATATTAAACATAAGAGAATGTTTGTATAAAGAAGTAAATAAAAAATAGTTTACACTTTACCCAAAATATCAGTTACTAATCCCACTTTTCTTTTATCCACCCACAGAACTCCTATGGACGCTCGGATGAGATTATTGCCGCTGAGACGCTAGCGAATCACATACGCTGCAACAATAGCTTCGTTCAGGCCGTGTTCCAGGCCCAATTCCGCTCTTCGTTGACCTGTCCACGGTGCCAGAAGCAGTCAAATACCTTTGATCCGTTCCATTGTATTTCTGTGCAGCTGCCACAGCTCACCCAGCTGACCATCTTTGTGACTGTGGTGTACATGAAGCAGCAGCCACGTCAGGTGAAGATGGGATTGCGTGTGCCGGCTGGATCGCCAATTGTGGCGCTGCGAGAAAAGCTACAGGAAACTGGCATTCCAGCATCTCGCATGGTGCTTGTTGACTTGAATGCTGAGGGATTTACGCGTGTTTTCTACGACACTCAGCCCGTAGAGACGCTGAGCAGTGTGGAGAACATCTTCTGCATTGAAGTGCCCGAAGTGACGCCAACGCCAAAGGCCTCCATTGATGCAGCGCCAGCCGATGCGGCTGAGAAGTCAACAGCTGCGACTGCTGCTACAGCGACTGCAGCGGCAGCGGCACATTCCACAGATCTGCTCTTGCTGGTAGCCAATGTGCATAGAAAGCCGGCAGGCGAAGGAGAAGCAACTCCAGTCTGCACAAGATTTGGAGCACCGTTTAGCATGAAAGCGCCACGTGATTGCAGTTATCAGGATTTACAGAAGCGCATGTTGCGTGAGATGTCTGCGCTGCTAAAGCCAGAGGTGTTCTCATATGCCACGCCGTTGACGGACATGTTTAAGATTCGTTTGCAGGATCCATCAGCTGATCCGGATACGTATCTGGAGCAAGTGGAGCATCCTTTGCTCACGGAAATGATTGACATGGCCCTTTCGGTGCTATCCTCGGAAGCTGGGCCTACACACATTAAGCTGCTGCTAGAATGGACTGCACCAGAGACGCACTTTGTCAACGTCCAATCGGACGCCGATGCCGTCGTCGAGCACGAGAGTGTGGCACGTCTGAGTGCCAGCAAACCCAACGATACCGCCGCCTTAACCCTGGAACAATGTCTGGAACATTACACTAAGGCGGAAACGCTCAGTGCAGAGGATGCTTGGCGCTGCCCGCATTGTCAGCAGTATTTGCCAGTGGTCAAGACACTTGGTCTCTGGTCCCTGCCAGACATTTTGGTGGTGCACTTTAAACGTTTCCGTCAGCATCAGTCCAAGGGACCGCAGGCAGCCAAACTGACCACAATGGTTAAGTTTCCACTAAACGCATTTGACATGTCACCGCATTTGGCACGGGGTGTACGCGAGAGCAACAACTCCTTGGGTCATGCCATGGAGCAGCAGGCAACAAAGAAGTCGCGTTCCAGTGACTCACGCTCCTCCACTCTCAATTCACGGGCTGAGCCCAAAGATACACGTTATGATCTGTATGCCGTGTGCTATCATCAGGGAGATACACTGGAGACGGGCCACTATACGGCTGCCTGCAAGAACCCCTACGATCGCCAGTGGTACAAGTTTGACGATCAGCGCGTGAGTAAAGTGCCCGAGGACGATATCGAACAGGATATCATCAACAACGAAGCCTACATGCTCTTCTACCAGCGTCGCAATGCCGATGCTTCCGCCGAGTGCTCCGGATCCAGTTCCAATTCGGGTGATCATTGGGTTTCACGCATTGCACCGCCAGCAACAACAACGCCAGCAACCAGTTGCAAGGAGAACGTGGCGTCGACCACAGAGACACCTGAACCGATTGCCCCAGTTGTCGAGAAGGCAGTCTCCAAGCCAGTGGCAATTCCCACACCAAAACTGGCCTGTGAAGTTTTAGAAGAGATTGGTAAGTCTCGCTGTTATTGAGTTCTCTGCCCTTAGCTAATCCCATAACTTTTATAGTTGCTGCTCCAACTGATACGGAATCCACTCCTGCTGAGATGCCGCCTAAGGAGGTGCTTAATATTGAGGAACTAGCATTTGCCGACGCAGATCCGGAATCAGAGCCTGTAGCTGTGAAAGAACCGATACTTTTTAATCACACTGAGCCAACCAAATCACTGGAAAGAACTCCAACGCCACCGCCGCCAGTTGTTAAGGCTGAACAGGCTGTGGAAGATACTGACAACTCGCAAATCTTTGCCATGGACGAGGATTGCACGGAGAAGCAGGAGACAGTGGTTGCCAACGAACCCATCGTACCCTTATCTGTCACAGAGCCTGTTAAAAAGGATATTAATCCACCTGAGCCCAAAACTAATGGTCACGCTGCAGCCAGTTCAAGCACATCCTCGGCATCCAGTTCGGCATCTTCAGTTAGTTCACTTTCATCGCGCTCCTCTCCACGCTCACTGACCACCTCTGTGACGGCAGCGTCTACACTGCAAAACAAGTTTAATGGGCACTTGAACGCAGCCTCGGCTGCGGCTGCTCTGCTCAATGGCAATGCCACATCACAGTTATCTTCTAGCGTACAATTGTCTCGGCACGCGTTTCAGAACCACTGTAACCAAAATTGGCATGGCTCCCGTAGCAGTGTCTCTGCGGTGGAGAGCGTAACGCAGCAGCAACAACAGCAGGCAGCAGCTGCTAGCCTAAGCCTGAGACACTCCTTTTCCACCAGCTCCAACTACAAGTTGCGTGAGTGCAGCGAGACATTGTCTTCGCTCCTGCGCAACTCAGCCAATACATGCAGCAAAGACACGCTGCTATTCATCGATCAGCAGAATCATCACCACACATCCGGTCTAATTGAGGATGACGATGACACCTACATGGGACGCTCCCTTTGGGTAAGTAACAAATTTTCTGAACAAGAGTCCTTAATTAATAAACTTATTTTTCATTTAGATTTCACCTGTGACACCTCACAAGCTAATTACGGTGTCGCCCAAGAATTAGTGGCGATATTAGTTACGATAATCGAAATGGATTCATGCGGGACATAGAAACACCCGGAAACATACAAACGCACTATAGCTATAAGCCTAAAGTTTACTTTATATATGTATACTTCTAAGTATATAACAAACGATCAATGCAGTTGCATATTATTATAATTAAAAGGATGTTATACAACACATATATATTAACACGTATATATACATACATTTAGTTGGTCTAAGCTAGTTGCAATATGGCATTAACAGTTGAGTAGCTTTTTAAATTCGTACTAAGTTAATTTATTGATAACAAAACAAAAAAAAAACATCAAAAGGAAAATCTGAATATTTGTGACATTGTGAATGAGAATTCTTTTAAACAATTGACATTGCATTATTTATATAATTATTTATTTAGTGAAATATGAAAGTACAATATGATTTGAGTTTGATTTCTTTTCATGCAACCACAAACAAATGCAATAATTTTAGTTCTATAATTTTTTGTTTTTTTGGATTTATCGATGAAAGTGCATGGCATAAAAGTACACTTTAGTTTTGTATACGAAACCAAGTTTCAAACTACGTATATATACATACTCTGTTATGTATAAATAAATATAAATATAAACATATATATATATATTTATATATGTATCCATTTCAATTACTACGTATAATTATGTTTATAATGAGAGTATTTGTATTTTAATATTTGCAACATATTTACAAATATGTGTGACCCAGCACCATGATTTAGAGCTAAATCAAATGCATGTTGGGTCATTGACATGTTGTATTTGTATGTTTGTGTAGAAAAGCATTAAACCAAACCATTATATTGATAACAAATGTTTAAAGACTTTAAAACATTGTTTTTGCATAATGTACACTTTATTATATATACATCATATATACACATGATTAAACTATTGTATGTTAAGAACAAGTTTATTAATTGATAATGTGTGTAATGTACATTGTATTCATGAATAAACGTGAAATTGTTGGATATAAAATGCGATTTTTAAATAAGACCATAAAACTTATGAAATCCACTAGTAAGGTGCAAGTCTTCGTTCAAGTAGTAGAGATTCTGGATCTTGCGTCTCGACTAATAGTTTAACTGCGCATGAAAGTATACTTTGGAATTTCAATGCCCACACTATTTGTGGTGTCGGGCTAAAAGTATGCTACACTATTTTATTTTCTTAAAACTTTACCGTCTCTCTCGAAAGTTGCCACGCTCTCGCTCGCTACATCTCATGCAAAATTCTGAAGAAGCAAAGCTTTCTTTCTACTTTCTGTGCCATGGCTATGGCCAATCGACGCGTCTCTCTCTTTAAAGCACAAGAGTGACCGCAACCGAGGTTCATTGTCTGCTTGCTGCACGGCCAGAGCCTCAGTTCAGTTACTGCACTTGCCGCGTCGAGTTCTGTTAAACGCAACAAAAAGAAATTAAGCAGGAAATTGTACTTGAAGTGCTTGTTCGCCGAGGAACTTAATCAAGCAATAAACTTGGCCATTACAAGCGTGTGTGTGGTGGCAACATGGATTATCGTTTACTTGTGGTATGTTTTAATTTACGCTGAAGAAGCAAGTTTGTTACCTAAGTCATTTGTTTTGCACCTGCGACAAGCATTTACTGTTAGCATAAATTCTGGAGCAGCAGCATTCTATATATGTTGTATTTATTATATAGACATGCTAATGAATTAAAGTGACAGGCCAATCGGGTTCAGCTACAAGACATGCCACACACATGTATGTGTGTGATTTTTTGCTTGGCTTGGAGCAACTTTCCCGTTACCCATAACGTATTTAGAACAATTTCACAGAACACACACACACACGCACACCAACTAGAACTAGCGACAAATTCTGGCCCCGTTGTCCAGCGGTTCTTTGTGTTTGTTCGGCTTTAAATATAGTCATTAACATTCTTTGGGACTGGGACTGGGACTGCAGTTAGGCCCAGGTTAAAGCGGTCAACCAAAAGCGGCAGTTGAAAACGGTTGGAAAGCAATTGCGAATACCGTTTAAACGCTTTAACTAAAATGGAATAAAATAGCTCCTACAAACAAGTTTCAGACACCGACTCATTAGAATAAACAGAAAGGGAAACAACCGAAATTCAAGAGCTGAGACCGAGACTCAAACGTAGTTTGACCTAATTTCACCGCATTTCGGTATTCAAATTGTGCCGTGAATCATGTCACGAAAACAAAAAAAGAGCCAAAGATGCCAAACTCTTGGCACCCGCATCCGAATCGAATTGAAAAACGCTGAGCCATGTTTTAAACTGGAACCGCGTCTAAGAAATTCCAAAGTGTGGCCGATGTTTGGCCTAATTACCGTTGGAGGGAAAAAGAAACAGAGACAAAAACAAAGCAAAACAAAACAAGACGAGCAAAGACAAGAATTCTCATGACCGATCCGCCCACTTGCCACTTGACCTGATTGCAGCCACTTGGAAGCTGTGAGACAATTCTGAAACTTTTGATTTCGTTTAGAGACTCGAGAGAATTTCAGGGAAAGTTTTCTGTTTGTTTTTCTTGTTTTGGTCTTTTCGTTTTGGCTTTGGTTTTGTTGTTGTCATCATTATTTACACTTGAAGTGCCCAACAATGAGATTAAGATGCAAAAGTAACGCTTTGCCAGCAGTTAAAGTTCCATTTCTTTGCCATCGTCTGTTGTCGTTTTTCTACCCGTTGTTGTTGTTGTTGTTGTTTTGGGCTGGTTGTTTATTTTGATGCCTCCAACGGCGCCGCAGGTCGGACAACTTTCGCGCTTTCGCCACGGAACGCGAACTGAGAGCGTCTCTTTGTGCCTAATGGGATGCGAGTGCCGAATTTAGATACACACAATGCTGGTCATTCATTCATGCGGGTTGGCAATTAATTTGATTTATTTCTGCTGTCGCGTTCTTTATGCACATTAGAAACTAAGGCAATAAAAATAGAAGTACAAAAAACTCTCAACTAATTATTGCTAAACTTGTTTTTTTTTTGCCATTTTAGAAAATACTCAGCTTTCTGCTGCTTGCCGAGTTTTCAGCATCACAACAACAGCAGCAGCTGCAGCAACCACAGCAGTCGGCAGCACAATCCCAGACAGATTACGGTGAGGAGCCGCCAGAGGGTTACTATGCCTTTGTAGAGTCCCCTAACGCGGTGCCGCCTCGGGTACGCCCACCACCTTACACCTTTGTTAACGCCGACTGCAAGGACGTGGCCGCTGGCAAGAAGTCGGCGGTGTCCGTGCACAACATTTGCGGTGATCTGAACAAGGGGCAGATACCCAAGAATCCGTTAAGACAGAATGTACTCGGAGAGCCCTATCCATTGTAAGTTCTCTCCATCTGCTGATTATATGGACTTCCGTTTATTGGGCTTTCTTTTTCAGCGAACTTATACGCAATCAGACACTGAAGTTTCTGTCCAAGACGCTACCCGTGCTAAAGGCAGACGACACGCTGCCTAAGGTCACGCAGATCATTCGGGATGACCCGGTGGAGCAGCTGGAGAACAACAACATCGATCGTCACTATGCCTCGCGTGTCACACGCAGTTTGCCCGATGGTGTGCAGTCCAATGAGTACAGCTACTTCGATCCCGCCCTGGATGAGGAGGAGCAGCACCAGCAGCAGCGTCAGGAACAGCGTCGTGCCGCCGAAGAACGCAAGCCACGCAAGTTCTGCGATGGCGGTGGAGTGTGAGTAACCAGAGATTTTATTTAACCGATTCCATTCTTAGACATTTTTTATTCCACTGCAGTTTCTGCACCCTGTACCGTGCCATACAGGGTGACACCAGTCCCGCGGTGTCTGCTGGTCCAACAGCGGAACGACGTGAGGAAGTTGGTCCCATACGCTACGAGGGACCACCGACTCCCTGCCCTGCCAAGGTGGAGTATGCCACACCAGTGTTTGCCAAGAATTATCAGGGCGCTTGGCGCTACGTGGTGCAGATTCCCTATGAGGGCTACTTCACCCAGACCGTTGAGGTGACACGCTGCATCCAAGCACGTTGTCACTACCTCGATGGTGGCTGCTTGTCCTCGCCCCGTTGGGTCAGTCTGCTTGTGGCAGAGATCTTCTATCCCAATGCCGAGGACACTGTGCCCAGTAGTAGCACCACAACGCCAGCGCCATCAGTTCAGGATTTCCAGGCCTATCAGCAGTATTTACAGAAGCGTGCAGGCGTGGCCACCGCCTCCGATGGCACCTCCTCCAGCCTTGGCTCCACTGGTGGTCAGACTGCTGCCGCCGACGCCCATTGCGATGGTCACGACGAGCTCGGCTGCTTCCAGGTGCGACTCTACTACGACTGGTTCTTGATACCCGGCTCCTGCAAGTGCTGGCGTCCGGATTACTTTGCCAAATATGTGCGCCGAAAGTCTGTGGCCGATTTGTAGTTTCCTTATAATTCAACTAGTTACACATAACTCATAGCATATTAGAGAGCAAGGCACAATTGGAGCATGAAATGCTCATTCTAGCGATCCATTAAGATATATATATATAGACTACTTTATATATGATAGGGGACTGCGCAGAGTCGGCATTTCTACAAATACAAATACATAACTATATAAAGAGAAATACATACAGATACAATTATATTTATAATTAAGCAATTAGCGAAACTTGACTGAATCCAAGTGCATTGAATTTCTACTAATAAATATTTCAGCGATAATTGAACCACTGTGGCTTACTATAATTCTGCAGATACACAAGCAGAGCAAGGCACGCGTTGTGCTCTGAGTGTGTGTGTGTGTGTGTGTGGTTGAGTTTGTGTGCTGTAAGCCAAAAACCTGTCCCGCAACAGGCAGTTAACCAGTTGGGAGCATGCGTGAGACACTCGAGTCTGCAGTCATCTTAACCAGTCCGTTGGGTTTGTATGTTGTGTCGTGATTGTGTGTGTTTGGTGTATGTTGTGCCGCTCTTTAAGCCATCTCGCGTTGCATTGCCCACAATATAAACACAGTTTTGCACAAAGCCTTGACGAACGGCCTCAAAGGCTGTCAGAGCATCATCTTTGCCAACGGATTCCAGTTCGATCTGAAGACCTGCATACAACAAAACGTTTGTTTATAAATAATTCCCGATTACTTGCATCCACTTCGAGCTCGTTGTTTAAATCTTTTGTTTCGCAAGCTTGAGAAATTTCTGTTATTTGAGAAATATTTATGTTAATTAAATATTTAAATTATGCATTGAGCGCAAATTGTTGAAGTGTGTGGGCGAAATCTGTGACACATTTTAATAAGCACACACTTTCCACTTTTGTGCATTAATCACAGTCAGTGTTTGGAAGATGCTGGCCAATGGGAAGAGCAGCAAGAGCGGCAGCCTTTGTTCACTGGACGCGTTGCCCAAACAGTTTGTGTTGTCCATGAAGAAGCTATTCGATATACTGGATGACAAGCACAGTGGTTATGTGCGTTTCACAGACATTGAAAAGGGCTGGCAGGACGATGGCTCCAAGGGTCTGCCACAGGGAGTGCTGGACTCACTGCGTCGCGTAACGCCACCCAGTGGCCTCTTGTCCTTCGAGCGTTTCTGTGCGGGACTTAAGCTCTGCTTGCTGCGTAATCAGCAGCAGTTACAGACACAGACACAGCCTTTGACGTCCTCGCTGGACAAGCTGAGCAAGCCACCGCGACCGCCGTCAGCACTGCAGCTCTTGGGTCTGGGCAGCATGGACACAGCAAGTGCGCCCACGGCCAAGGTGCGTCCACGCTCGCAGCTTACACTAAGCACGCCACCACCGCTGAGTCCCGAACTGGTGCACGATGATGAATATGAAACACCAGCGCCGCCACCGAAGCCACCCCGTCAGGCAGCAGCTGCTCCAGCTCTGGCCAAGGCCGACATTCGCAGTGCCCTGCAGAACTGGCAGCTGAGTCTCATGCACAGCGAGCGGGCTGCGGAGATCTGCGTTAAGCAGAAATGTCTGAAGACAGCACGCGAGCAATTCGAGCATCGAGGATCTGCCGACGGTGGCTCCTCCTCCACATCGGCTACAGATTATGCGCTGGGCAGCTTAACTCTGGCGCTGCCTCCCAAAAAGTCCAGCACCAAACGGCGTGAATCACGCAGGCATACATTACAGCATGGCATTGACTACAATATGCTGAAGCGACTGAAGCACTTGGAGGAACAGCGAGAGCTGCTACTCTTTGGCCTTGATGGCGTGGAGAAGGCGCGCGACTTTTACATGGAACAGGTGCTCAATGTACAGGAGCAGATAAAGTATTTTGGCCGTTTAGGCACTCAATTCGTAAGTTGAACAAACTTAGCCAAAGCTGTGTTCCTCTTCACTTTAATTTCTTTGCAGGATCAGTGGTCGGAGCTACAGCAGGAACGACTGAACTATCAGCGTGGTCGTGTGCTTGAAGCGAACCGGAGTTTGGCCATTTTGACAGATACCTGGGAGCACGGGGGTTATCCATTGCACATTAACTTGGCCCTGCCTCGAAAGCCACTTCAGCACTTTAACTACAAGGATTACACGTCCAATGAGGCAGATTTGTTGGCCTGCGAGAAGCAGGCGCTCATGTCAGAACTTTATGAGCAGCAGCAGCAGCAGCGGCATTCCCAGTTTCACAATCTGCGCGCATCATGCACACGGAATCTGTCGGACTTTGTGCTTAGCCAGCCATCACCAGTGAGCCAATCCTCGGCTGGTCTGGGCGATGCGGACGTAGTCTACTGACGGGGATTATCAATACATGTATTATTATTATATTGTAAATATTTTATTAAATGGCTCAACACTGCTATGCTAGGTACGACTCTCTTTACTTCGGATTCGGGAAGCGTTTCAAGTATTTATTCAACTGTTTGTAGTTGAGATCGTTGCCAGGTTGCACGATGCCCTGGTTAACGGTCTTTTTTGCCTCAAATTTGCGGTCCATGTAGAATTTGTAACAGTTCTGGAACTTGCTAATCTCCTTGTGGCAATACTTCTCCACGAATTCATTGTCCTTCAGGCAGGCGAACAGCACGCCCATCTCTTGCAGACATGCTACATCCGAGCCGGAATCCGCCTTGCCGCTCACAGAGTTCTTCAGACGCAGCGGTAGAATTTCCTGGAACGGCACTTCCTTCTCGTTCTGTGGCGCACGACCACGTGCGGCGTACATTGCTCCTCCGGGTACACGCATCTGCAAATATTTATTACCAACATTAGTTACATTTCTTTCAATAATCGCGAAATGTAAAATTTTTACTTTATTTTTTGTCCGCCTGCCGCAGCAATCAGCTGTTGAGTGTTACGTCAAAAGAAATTCGTTCGTTTGCCAACACTGGAGAAACGCCAGGTCGAGCATTGCTCCACACTGTCGCACGTCAACCTCTGATCAACTATAAAAATTTACAAAAATAAAAATAATACATATGGTAGAAGTAAATAATAATAAAAATCATGGATGCCGTTGATGACAACCACCAGGCGCCACATTTTGCTGACTTTTCCATCGACGACGAAGCGGACAAAGTTCAGGTGGCAGTCGAAGCCGCAGCAACCATGAACAATGCCACAAAATACTCAACAACTGGTGCTGGTGTGTGGGAACGTCAGCATTTTCGGTTTCATCCTTACCACGGTTCCAATATACACTTGGACGATGACGGAACGGTCGCATTTCGGCGCACCAGCTTTGCCGATGCTCTCACATTCTCCGAACGACCGCTGGTAAGTTGTCCACTGCAACACATTTTACAATCTGCCAACAGAGTGTGTGTGTGTGTGTGAGTGAGTGCGCTAGTCACAAATAACATTAATTGATTGGTTTTATTCGAGGCTGCCGGTGACATATTCCTTGTGGAGATTGAAAAGATTGAATGCGGCTGGTCGGGACACATGCGACTTGGCCTCACGGAGCTAACACCTAATATAATTGGGAGCGAGGGGTTGCCACATTTCGCACTACCCGATCTAGCTAATCTGGGTAACAGCTGGATATATCCGATTTCGAAATTCGAGATGAATCAACGTCAAGAACAACCCGGAGAAAATGTCGAACTGCTGCTGAACGAACTGCCGCAACGTGAGTAAAACTGAACGATTGAAAGAAGCGAATATATGGTGTCTACTGTACCTGCAGGTAATCTTCTGGGTGATGCGACGCATGTGCGCACTCCGCGTGGCTTACTACCAAAGAGACTGCTGCGTCCAGCCATGGACAATGGCAACTCTGATATTTTGCTCACCGACAGAGGCTCCCGCATAGGCATCATGTATGTGCCCACGGAAAGCGACGCGTCCAAGGCCGAGCTGCACTTTATCATAAATGGTGTGGCTAAAGGGCCAGTCTCAAGGGATATACCACTTAACAGGGCGCCTCTATATGTTGTTATCGATGTTTATGGCACAACCAAGCAAATACGGATTATACAGTTGGAAGGCAGTAAGTATTATAGTAGGTATACCTAAAGAATTACCTACATTTTATCAACTGTTCTTCCAGTTCTATCCTTACAAAGTGCTTGCCGAAATGTCATACTGGAGCACATCGCACCAGGTGCCATTGCACGGCTGCCCCTGCCGGAGAGCATTAAAAGATTCCTGCTACGAAGAGATTGAGGAACAGAGATAAGACCACATATGCACACTCTATGTAATAGAGTGCTGTGCGTGAGCGTACGACGTGATAGCCTCTTTATCCATATATTTTATACACATAGGCTTCTCGAAGTGCTGTTCATACCCAACCAGCGCCATTGGCGTTCTTTTCGTGCCCTTCATTACTTGCCCGCCTGTCCACACTATGGCGTTGTGCTAGTGCACGTGTTGGTGTATTGCACGGATTGGCGGCGTACAAGTGGAATCCGCTTGCTGTACTTCTCCGTGAAGGTAAGAGGAGTTGCAATCGAAATTGGGTTTTTTTTTCTTTGTGTATATATATTTTGTAATATTTTGGTTCCGTGATACCAGTTGAATATATTTATATTTTGTATAAGTAGAAAGTGTTTACAAACATCACACGTAGTATTTAACCTTCTGTTTGTCGAGTTAACGAACAATTTCCTCGCCCAAATACGCAATGCTTCGGCTCAAATGTCTGTACATATAAGTATGTACGAATCGCTTTTACTGCATTGCGGTTTAGGCATACCTTAAAAAGTAATATATATAAATAATAGCGATTTAAAATTGATAAATATCGAAGCTATATGAAACGCTCCGCAGAAATCTCCAAACCAAGCACCGCTCTGCCTTTTAGCCGTTTCGGTCTATCCAAGGCGATTTCCGTTTCCCTTATGTACCTTTAAGAATATTGTTGCTAAATGTAAGTTAAGCTAAACTAATTGTAATACTCTAGCATGTAAGTCTATCTAATAATGCGACGTAGAATATTAAGGGATAAAGTATATGTGCATTGTATGTAATAAAGACATAATTTAATAAGACACAAAATATGTAAATCTATATATTTAATAAAATAAAATAAAAACTATTAAACAGTTGAGTTTTAGTTATTCTAATTTTTATTGAAGCACCGCTCTGAAAGATCGTATATAGTATTTAAGATAAAATAAACCAGAGCCAACTACTTGGAGCGATTCTCAGCCAGTTTGGTCTTGAACAACACCTTCAACTCGTCTGCACCTTCGCCATTGATTTCCTGGTAGTAGGGCAGCTCTGCCAGCTTCTTCAGCCAGGCGTTCAGCTTGGGGAACTTGAACTCATCGATGGGAGCCGCGTCGTTAACGGATGTGACGGTGGCCACACAGCATAAATCACCAATGGTCAGCTCATTGCCGCACAAATAGGTCTGATCAGCAAGGAATCCCTCCAGAATTTCGTAGCACTTCTGAATGTAGGCAATCTTATCGATGGAACAGTCCGTGGAGCCATTGTACAAAACTGGCTCGTAAAGGAAACGAAGACGGGCAAACAGATGACCTGAATCCAAGTGCAGACGAGCATCCACATTGGCGCGCTTGGCCAAATCCTTGGGATACAGGGACTCATGTCCCTCTCCATATTTACCAACCAAATAAGCGCAAATTGCATGGGAATCGGTGATGGTCACATCGCCATCGGTCAATGTGGGAATGGTGTGTTGTGGATTCATTTTAATAAATTCCGCCGTCAAATGTTCACCTTTCAGTAGGTTAATTGGCCTGCAGCATCCAAAAAGAAATACAAATTGTGTTAATTGGCTTAATGCATATTGTATGAGAACTATTCCAAGTGGCACATACCGCAGTTCAAGTTCAAGACCAATCGTCTTGGCCGTCAGCAAAACAGCCCTCGAGGGAGGACTCAAGGTAGCGTAGTATAAGATTGGCTTCGTCATGGTTAAGACTTTGGAGACAGAAGATCTATTAGAGGCAATGAATTGAAATTTAAAATGAAATTATCTGTGTGAGAGGGTACAACATGAGCCTTAGCTACACATATACCTGTCTTAATTAAACACTAATAGCTGATAACACAGCGCTAAACGATAAGACGCTATCAACAGAAGTATATAACACCTGACCGAATCAAAATATCAGTATCCCTCTCGGACATACTATCTCTATTGTTGTTTTGTAAACGCCAATGTACTCAGATTACATACACACGCATACAACAACACTATGCACACAGATAAATATGTATGAGGGAAAGCAACAGAGCGCAGCACAAATAATATAAACTTAATTAGTAAGGGGATAGATAGACTCACACCGCTCACTCGTACTCAAATCCACACATACACAGACACACACACACACACACTGCCACAGGCAGTGAGCTAATAGGAAAAGTACTAGCAGATCTTGCCTGTTATTTCGTCACTAACAATAACTTTGCCGGCAAATTGTTGTTGTTTGGCCTTATAGGTAGACGTGTTATAGTTTAGAAGTGTGTGGCTCAGAGGGAATTCCTCTATATAAATATCTCTCATTTAGTTTTGAATTTGAGCATCTAATATATAATATGTACTTACACAGTATATAAAACAAAAATAAGTCGACTGGGACACACACAAACTTCTATGACCGCTCACTTTGAACGCGAGAACGAGACTGAAAACGGAATGAAACGAATTAATGCGAGCTGCTCTCAGAACGATTACAGAGAGCGCGAGATAGTGACAAAATGAGAGCTCATGAAGAGCTTTGATCAATGGTTGACTTACATTGTACCATAAAAACAATCTCTGTGGATTATTCTGTACCACTTCTTTATAGAGCGTGTTCCTTTTTCAGATTACGTGTATACAATTTTTAACATTGCAGACCAATGTATTTGCACAACAATATTGCACTATATACAAAGCCGTTCATTGTACCCGTTTATCAAATTTGTACCTAAACGAGAATCGTTCTTAGATCTCCAGACACTTGTAAGAAATTTACTATAGTGTTGGTGAGCATCGAATGACAGAGGAATCGAGAACATTGATAGTTTATTATTTCTCTTTGTTTATTCATAGACTTTTGGTACATATGTAAACGTAATAACAATATTAAATTAACGTTTACTTTTACGATAGTACGTGATTAGATTATATATAGTACATAACTATTAAATATGAAATAATGAATATAATACCAGCATTTGGATTTGCTTTCGCCTTAGACAAACAATACATCCGCAGAGTACGCACTATGGAATTAATGATCATTTAATCACTTTGGAGCAAAAAATAAAATAAAAATTAGTTTCAAAACAAAAAATTTGCATTTTGGAAATGACTTAAGTGAGTATAGCTTTATAATATTATCGCAAAATATCGGATGAAACAGACACGTTTGCCATAACTAGAGATTGTTCATATGCATCATCACATTATTTTATATTTGTGTTCAATATTTTTTTTTTCTTTTTTAAAAATTATTAATAGTTATACAACTATGTTAATTATCGAGCATACTGCGCTTCAGAGCTTCTTCCATATCGGCATCGTAAGTCTCCGGTTTCGAATAGTCTAAGGCAAACTTATCCGTCTTATTGCCATGCAATTCCTTGCTTATTTTGCTTGGACTTCCATTTTGTTTACTTTTATTAGCGTTGCTGTCGTCGAATGCCTGACCATGTATGTGCCCACGGAAAGCGACGCGTCCAAGGCCGAGCTGCACTTTATCATAAATGGTGTGGCTAAAGGGCCAGTCTCAAGGGATATACCACTTAACAGGGCGCCTCTATATGTTGTTATCGATGTTTATGGCACAACCAAGCAAATACGGATTATACAGTTGGAAGGCAGTAAGTATTATAGTAGGTATACCTAAAGAATTACCTACATTTTATCAACTGTTCTTCCAGTTCTATCCTTACAAAGTGCTTGCCGAAATGTCATACTGGAGCACATCGCACCAGGTGCCATTGCACGGCTGCCCCTGCCGGAGAGCATTAAAAGATTCCTGCTACGAAGAGATTGAGGAACAGAGATAAGACCACATATGCACACTCTATGTAATAGAGTGCTGTGCGTGAGCGTACGACGTGATAGCCTCTTTATCCATATATTTTATACACATAGGCTTCTCGAAGTGCTGTTCATACCCAACCAGCGCCATTGGCGTTCTTTTCGTGCCCTTCATTACTTGCCCGCCTGTCCACACTATGGCGTTGTGCTAGTGCACGTGTTGGTGTATTGCACGGATTGGCGGCGTACAAGTGGAATCCGCTTGCTGTACTTCTCCGTGAAGGTAAGAGGAGTTGCAATCGAAATTGGGTTTTTTTTTCTTTGTGTATATATATTTTGTAATATTTTGGTTCCGTGATACCAGTTGAATATATTTATATTTTGTATAAGTAGAAAGTGTTTACAAACATCACACGTAGTATTTAACCTTCTGTTTGTCGAGTTAACGAACAATTTCCTCGCCCAAATACGCAATGCTTCGGCTCAAATGTCTGTACATATAAGTATGTACGAATCGCTTTTACTGCATTGCGGTTTAGGCATACCTTAAAAAGTAATATATATAAATAATAGCGATTTAAAATTGATAAATATCGAAGCTATATGAAACGCTCCGCAGAAATCTCCAAACCAAGCACCGCTCTGCCTTTTAGCCGTTTCGGTCTATCCAAGGCGATTTCCGTTTCCCTTATGTACCTTTAAGAATATTGTTGCTAAATGTAAGTTAAGCTAAACTAATTGTAATACTCTAGCATGTAAGTCTATCTAATAATGCGACGTAGAATATTAAGGGATAAAGTATATGTGCATTGTATGTAATAAAGACATAATTTAATAAGACACAAAATATGTAAATCTATATATTTAATAAAATAAAATAAAAACTATTAAACAGTTGAGTTTTAGTTATTCTAATTTTTATTGAAGCACCGCTCTGAAAGATCGTATATAGTATTTAAGATAAAATAAACCAGAGCCAACTACTTGGAGCGATTCTCAGCCAGTTTGGTCTTGAACAACACCTTCAACTCGTCTGCACCTTCGCCATTGATTTCCTGGTAGTAGGGCAGCTCTGCCAGCTTCTTCAGCCAGGCGTTCAGCTTGGGGAACTTGAGCTCATCGATGGGAGCCGCGTCGTTAACGGATGTGACGGTGGCCACACAGCATAAATCACCAATGGTCAGCTCATTGCCGCACAAATAGGTCTGATCAGCAAGGAATCCCTCCAGAATTTCGTAGCACTTCTGAATGTAGGCAATCTTATCGATGGAACAGTCCGTGGAGCCATTGTACAAAACTGGCTCGTAAAGGAAACGAAGACGGGCAAACAGATGACCTGAATCCAAGTGCAGACGAGCATCCACATTGGCGCGCTTGGCCAAATCCTTGGGATACAGGGACTCATGTCCCTCTCCATATTTACCAACCAAATAAGCGCAAATTGCATGGGAATCGGTGATGGTCACATCGCCATCGGTCAATGTGGGAATGGTGTGTTGTGGATTCATTTTAATAAATTCCGCCGTCAAATGTTCACCTTTCAGTAGGTTAATTGGCCTGCAGCATCCAAAAAGAAATACAAATTGTGTTAATTGGCTTAATGCATATTGTATGAGAACTATTCCAAGTGGCACATACCGCAGTTCAAGTTCAAGACCAATCGTCTTGGCCGTCAGCAAAACAGCCCTCGAGGGAGGACTCAAGGTAGCGTAGTATAAGATTGGCTTCGTCATGGTTAAGACTTTGGAGACAGAAGATCTATTAGAGGCAATGAATTGAAATTTAAAATGAAATTATCTGTGTGAGAGGGTACAACATGAGCCTTAGCTACACATATACCTGTCTTAATTAAACACTAATAGCTGATAACACAGCGCTAAACGATAAGACGCTATCAACAGAAGTATATAACACCTGACCGAATCAAAATATCAGTATCCCTCTCGGACATACTATCTCTATTGTTGTTTTGTAAACGCCAATGTACTCAGATTACATACACACGCATACAACAACACTATGCACACAGATAAATATGTATGAGGGAAAGCAACAGAGCGCAGCACAAATAATATAAACTTAATTAGTAAGGGGATAGATAGACTCACACCGCTCACTCGTACTCAAATCCACACATACACAGACACACACACACACACACTGCCACAGGCAGTGAGCTAATAGGAAAAGTACTAGCAGATCTTGCCTGTTATTTCGTCACTAACAATAACTTTGCCGGCAAATTGTTGTTGTTTGGCCTTATAGGTAGACGTGTTATAGTTTAGAAGTGTGTGGCTCAGAGGGAATTCCTCTATATAAATATCTCTCATTTAGTTTTGAATTTGCGCATCTAATATATAATATGTACTTACACAGTATATAAAACAAAAATAAGTCGACTGGGACACACACAAACTTCTATGACCGCTCACTTTGAACGCGAGAACGAGACTGAAAACGGAATGAAACGAATTAATGCGAGCTGCTCTCAGAACGATTACAGAGAGCGCGAGATAGTGACAAAATGAGAGCTCATGAAGAGCTTTGATCAATGGTTGACTTACATTGTACCATAAAAACAATCTCTGTGGATTATTCTGTACCACTTCTTTATAGAGCGTGTTCCTTTTTCAGATTACGTGTATACAATTTTTAACATTGCAGACCAATGTATTTGCACAACAATATTGCACTATATACAAAGCCGTTCATTGTACCCGTTTATCAAATTTGTACCTAAACGAGAATCGTTCTTAGATCTCCAGACACTTGTAAGAAATTTACTATAGTGTTGGTGAGCATCGAATGACAGAGGAATCGAGAACATTGATAGTTTATTATTTCTCTTTGTTTATTCATAGACTTTTGGTACATATGTAAACGTAATAACAATATTAAATTAACGTTTACTTTTACGATAGTACGTGATTAGATTATATATAGTACATAACTATTAAATATGAAATAATGAATATAATACCAGCATTTGGATTTGCTTTCGCCTTAGACAAACAATACATCCGCAGAGTACGCACTATGGAATTAATGATCATTTAATCACTTTGGAGCAAAAAATAAAATAAAAATTAGTTTCAAAACAAAAAATTTGCATTTTGGAAATGACTTAAGTGAGTATAGCTTTATAATATTATCGCAAAATATCGGATGAAACAGACACGTTTGCCATAACTAGAGATTGTTCATATGCATCATCACATTATTTTATATTTGTGTTCAATATTTTTTTTTTCTTTTTTAAAAATTATTAATAGTTATACAACTATGTTAATTATCGAGCATACTGCGCTTCAGAGCTTCTTCCATATCGGCATCGTAAGTCTCCGGTTTCGAATAGTCTAAGGCAAACTTATCCGTCTTATTGCCATGCAATTCCTTGCTTATTTTGCTTGGACTTCCATTTTGTTTACTTTTATTAGCGTTGCTGTCGTCGAATGCCTGACCGAAGTCGCTGGAGAAGTTGTGAGCATCAAAAGCGTCAAATTTAGCAAAATTATTATCCAAAGTTGTTGAATTTGTGGGCTTGTTCTTGCTGAAGCTATCGTCAAAGTTGTCGTTAAAGGCGTCAAAGAGTTTTGACTCCGATGCTGTAACTCCGGTCGTAGTACTGGTGCTCACAGCAAAGGCATCAAAGGCCGAAGACTGCAGTTTGTCATTGTTTTGTTGCTTGGCCAGAGCTTTAGTTGTAGTTTTCATTGAGTTCAAGTTGTCGTTGAAATTGTCATTAAATGCATTAAAGAAGGAATCATTCAGGTTATTCGCATCCGCATTTGCATTGTTGTTCGTTGTCACTATAGTTTTTGAATCTTTCAATCCCGCAGTTAAAGTCAGCTCGCTGGCACTACCCATTGCCGTTTTTTCCAAAGCAAAGTCATCAAAGTCTGTAAATGCATCCATGGCCAATTGCGATTGCTTTGGATTCGATGCGGTCGAGTGGTGAGATGGCGCCGGACTGGTATTCAAGGTGAATGCATCAAATTGCTGCAACAACTCGTGGTTCAGTGGAGTCGCTGTCTTTGATTTGTTGTTGTTGCTAATAGGCTTCGATGGGATCTCATCTGTATATTTTAAAGATATTATTTTATTTATTTTATTCAGTTGGATATAAAAAAGATATACTCACCCTCAGAACTAAAGTCCTCCGCAAAGTTCTTTTTGCTACTTCCACCTGTATTCGCGTCATCGTTGTCATCTGCAAATGGATCTTTAATATTGAAAGGATCCTCATAGCGATAGTCCTTGAACGGATCATCCTTGAAGTCCGTTGGACCCTGTATAGCTGCAGTAACAGCAGTTGACTCCGATTTGCCGACTCCGCTATCGCCAAAGGCGTCAAAGAAATTTGTAGTCTGTCCTAGTCCTACTTCCTGTCCCTGGGTCTGCAGCGGTGTATTGGAACGTGACAAATGTTGGTTATTTGCGGTGACTGCTGTGGTTGCTGATGTCAGTGTCGCTGAAGTCAGTAGCAAAGGTGTAGATTGTGGGTGCAGTGACTGTATGGATGTGGCCGTGGCTGTGGGTGTTGGTATGGGTGTACTTGTGCTAGCCGTGCTACTCGAGCTTAGATTCTTAGCCTGAGGATCGTCAAACAGCGAGAAGCTACCGATCAGCGATGAGTTTACTGCTGGTGTTGGTGTGATCGTGTTTTGGTTTCTTATTGGAATGTTTTGTAGCTGTGTAAATCGTAAAAAATGAGCAAAAAGTTTTTGTGTGTGTAAAAGGAATAAAAAATAAAAGTCAAATAAATTAATCGAAAAGAAACTAAATAAATAAATTATAATATATCCAAATCAACAGGTATTTGAACCAAACACCAAAAACAAAATAAATTATGAAATATAAAAGATAACCTCAAATCGGGGATTATTTCGTATCGACTATGGAGAAAAGTCCGACGTAAACAAACATGATATAACCGTATGCGACAAAAATGTTTCTTTATTTTCGTTATGGTTATATTTTGTTCATAACTCACTTATTATATGCATTGTTATTATTAATTTTATTTTTATTATGTTAATATTAATATTAATGATGTCGAACATAGATATTTCTTGTTTAATT
Organism: Drosophila acutilabella; assembly: GCA_035046005.1. NCBI lineage: Eukaryota > Metazoa > Arthropoda > Insecta > Diptera > Drosophilidae > Drosophila > Drosophila acutilabella. Next base: position 2,184,801 of record JAWNOK010000024.1, on the reverse strand, counting down.
AATGCAAAAACTTTTGTTCATCAAATATGTGTCGTTACATTAGTAAGGTCTATATGTATGGATGTATGTATGTAAGTTTGTATATTATAAACACTAAAATCAATGTAAGGGAAGCTTTTGGTTTCGTCGTCTGAACAGTTTTGTGGTATGATACGATTTGACTTTCATTTAAATATTTCATAACATTTAAATAAATAATTCGAGATAAGTTTCTGTTGGGAACTAGAATACAAATCGATTGATTATCGATGAACAATTATCGAGTATCTATGTTAAACAAACGTTATTTAGTTAATTTTCGAAATTGTTGCTCCTACTCTAGTCGATGGCATCGTGTCTATATAATTTATTAACAGTATGATTCATTTACCGCCAGTTGGATCTAAGAAAGCATTTCGAGTATTGCTTCAATGCAACTTCCAGATCTGGAAAATGATTCAATAAACAGTAAAGCATTTTATGGAAGTTACAATTCATTGTAATTCAAAACTATTTACGATTTTGGATAGTAAATATGATCATATTTTTGTATATGTAGAGATGTATCAGCTTTGGTATATAATTGATATAAACATTAGTATTAGTATGCAGAAACAACAACAATTTGCATTTATGTAAATTCCTTATTTGAGTTAAATATTTCATTCTATCATCATCGTCATCATCATCATGATTATTTTTATCTCCTTGCAAAGCATTCCAAACTAAACGGTTCGGCGTGCATAAAATTGGTTTAGAAATACATAATATAATAATATATATGATTTGGTCGATGCTGGTGCTCGAAATTAAATATCAATAATTTAATAATGCTCGTAATTATAATAAGTTAAATACAATATTGCACAACATTTTTGAAAACTTGACTTTGCTTTACAGTTTTTGTTTTTAATATTTTGTTTTCTTTTTTTTTTTTACTGTGGGTTTTTTGCTTTTTAATTTTTGACTACATTAAACACGATATAACGTTTTTGTCTGGGGGAATTCGCGACATTCAATTGATTTAAATTTAGTACATTTATCTAATTAGGCATGAAACTGCGAGTAGTATGTGCTAACGGCCTATGTATGCATTCCAATTCTGAATCATCGTTGATAAATGGATTTATATAGTATATATGCAATTGGATTTTTTGTACGCTTTAAAACTTGTTCATCTTCGTGATAGGCTCAACTTTTGACTGATTACGTGTCTTAAGCTTTATATTTTTGTGAGTGTGTGTGTGTTAGTACCATTTCAATATTATATTAAGTATGTTATATTATGTATACACACATATATATGCCCTTATATATATGTATATATAAATATGCATTTAGAAATATGATTATTATTAAGATGTTCACTGAAAATAGAGAATCGCAAAGAGATGAAAGCAAATAGTTAGTTAATGGCAAATGGGATTAACTAAGTACCTTTATTTGTTTATATTAATTACATTATTGGCCAAACTCAATAAGCAATTCAAATAAAAAGAGTAAATCAAAAGTTTTACTTGGAAATTGTACATGTGCAGGGAATTTGTTTATTTGTTTAGTATAAAAACACAAGGGTTCAACAAACTACATAACTTAATGAAGGTTAGTGATAATAATTAATAACGATACTAATATCAAATTAATAATAATAATCATTAGGAAGAATTATTTCTTAATGGAAAATTAATTGCAAACAAAACTGAACAGCCGGTGATTGTTGATTTAAAGTACAAAGGAATTGGTAATTGTTATTACGGTGCGGTGTGCATGCATTACCACCGATCCCAACGTACATTAAACTTGCTACCAACCTTATTGTCAAAGTCATCAAAATCAGCAAATCCTCCGCCGCCGGCAGCGCTGGAACCGAAGCCGCTGGTTGGCTGTAAGTAATTTAATTATTAAGCTAATCAAGATGTTAGTAATTGAATTTAGAATAGCTTGCCTGTGATGCACGTGGTGGAGCTGGTCTTGGGGGTGGCACCTTCGATTTCTTTGGTGGCAATGCTGGACTAGGTGACTCTGGTCTGGGCGGTGGTCCGGACCGGTTTGTATTGGGGCTGAGCACCTGACCCTGACCTGTTGGTGCATGGAGGGCCGCAAATGGATCGCTACCAAAGTCATCCTTGCCAGGCTGTAAGTAATTGTTATATAAGCTAAATGGCACATATTGGATCAGAGATTTTACCTCCGGCGTAATAGCACTCGGTTTGTTAGCTGAGAATGAATCAGCACCAAAGGGATCGCGTTGCGTTTGCCCAAAGCCACTTGCACTGCTCTGACCGAAGGCATCGAAACCACTATCAAAGCCGGAACTCATATTGAAGCTATCATCAAATCCCGTGCTAATGGCAGGTGTGGGTTTGTTGGCCTGCCCGCTGAATGGGTCATTGCCAAAGCCATTGGTTGCCTTATTGGCTGCACCGCTGTTGTTCTCCTCGAATGGATCGTCTTTAGGTATTTCAACCTCTTTTTGCAACGTCTTGCGGGCATCATCAAAGTCCGGCTCGATTTTCAGCTGATATTCCGATACTAGGTCAGCATTTTGATTCTCCATTGCGGCGCGACAAATGAGAAGGGCATCAGTCATCTGGCGTTGTGTCTCCATCAACTGTGTGACCATGGATCTCACCTTTGATATACAGTAGGGCAATAATTAGATATAAAATTAATGAAAATACTCGATTCTTGCATACCGAACTGATCTGTAACTGCGTGTTCTGCAGATGCTTAGTGAGCTTAGATAGCTCGCGATTGTTCTCATCGTATTCCTTTTGCAAGGACGTTTCTTCGTCCTTGAGCTTCTGCAGTTCAGACCGCTTAGCATTCAGTTCGCCCTCCTGCTCATTGATGGTCTCCTCCTGCTTCTGACACTGATCTCGTATCTTATTGACCTTAAATAAGAAATGGAAATCATAGTTAAGTTAGCAAATGTGCAGCTTATTTAATATTTTTGCGACAATTAAATACAACCAAGCTAAACAATTAACATTCACATAACATATAACACGAAAACATACAAACACAAAAGTAGGAAACATAAAATATGGAAAGAAAAAAATTAAAACAAACCTGAGTGTTGGTGTAGGTTATATCATGACTTACATTGGCCAGCAAGGCCATATTTTGGGTCACCTTATTATATGGTAATATAGTTTTAAATTTCATTCACCAGTTTAGTATGAGAAATTTGTTTTTTTTTTTGCATACCAATTTGTGTTAACAATGGAGGAACATAATAAAGAAAAGGAAATCATATTAAAATTATAACAATTCTAATCAAAAGAGTCAATAAACCATAACAGTTAAACGCAAAATGCACGTAATTAGAGAAATAGATAAACCGATTCTGTATAAGAATAAAAATTTAAGCCCAAGCATTAACCGATGCATGCAAAAGATAACTACTTGAGTCTGCAGATCGTCCAGACGTTTCTGTGCCTCTCCGCGCTGATTCTCCAACTGCTTCAAAGTTGCCGTCAATGTGTCCAATTCGCTCTGCAATTCAATTATAATATAATTATAATATACACTTAAATATTTATATTTTTTGTAATACTAACCTGAAGACTGCGCACTTCACCATTCTTAATACGCACATCCGCTTCCTTTTGTGCTATTTCCGTTTCTAGGGCACGACGTTCGCGAGCTAGCTCTTCGATTTCCTTCGATATCATTTCCAATTCGGGATTCGAGTATGTTGGTTTCGGCTCCTGTGGCTGCACATCGACTCCGGAGACTATTGCCCTCATCGACGGTGGCACCATATTGGCTGTGAGTACTTGTGGTGGATCAACACCGCGTTGCTTACGTTCTACCAGCCACATGGCCAATGCAAACTGTTCCACAGTCAGTTTACCCGATTGATTGGTGTCGCAAAGAGCCCTTTTAAATGGTCAAACAAGCATCAAGATTAAGTACATTTTAACTATTAAATAACTGCGTTTTTAACATACCAAATATCTGCCAGACTGCGCTGTGGTATACCCGACTTAATGAATATGTCCTTCACTTCGAGTCCAGAAACAAGGCCATCCTTGTCCAAATCGGACTGTCGGAATATTTCTTCGAATCTTAATAATTCAGTGGCAGTGACCACCCAATCGGCGTTGGCCGTCACCGATGGAGGCGCTCCAATGGGTATCAGTGGATCTGTTTGTATCAGCGGCTGTGAACTGACCGCTCCCACCGGTGGTATGCGCGTCATTGGTGGAACAGCGACGGGCAATGGTGGTATAGCTGCCGGTGGGGCAATATCTTTGGGAAAATTGGCGACAAAACCACCGTCACCGAAACCTTCGCCACTCGGTGCTCTAGGCATGGCTGCGCCAGCTCCAGCTGCTCCTACTACTGGTGGCGGTGGCATGGCTGGCTTAGGTGCTTTTCGCAGCTCTGGCGGCAGTACATTGGGCACTGTGCGCTTCTGAAGCGTCTGATAAACAAGATGCATGGCCACAATAAACTCGTGCTTGTCCAAATTTCCATCCTTATCCTGATCGGCCAAATCCCAAATAGTGCCCAGTATGTTCATCGGCAGCTTGGAGTCCATAAGCACGCCCTTCACTTTGTTCCCTGGCAGCATGCCGTTCTGCGGATTCAGTGATTCAAATAGTTGCTCGTACTTGAGACGATCGATCACACTAATAGTCCAGTCTCCACTGGAGACTCCGGCACTGGCAACTGGCACCGTTTGTATGCGTGAGGGCATAGCTTTTGGAATTTCGCCCTGATAAAATGCGTAGCACAGATATAGCTTGTAAGTTTATCGCTGTTGTATAATCACACACACTTTATAAAACTTACCACTTTAGGTGGATTCACTGTGTCCATGTAGATGTTGTTCATATTGGCCACCTGACCTGCCTGCGACAGTGAGACCAATTTGAGGGCTACAAAGAAACCGGGCTTGTCGAGAAATCCTTTGCCATTCGGATCAGATAGATCCCAAATACGGCTTAGCACCACATCGCTGAGTCCAGACTTTTTTAAGAACTTTGCCGCCGTCATGGCCTCGATGGCACCAGTTCCCTTTGGGTCAATCTACAAAAATGGCACAAACGCGTAAAAATCAATAGAGGGTTGAAATTGACCGCCACACAAAAATTCCTGTGTATTCTGAGGCGTTAAATGTTCGACACGTTACCTGTTTATAGTATGCCTCATAGACGAGATTGTGCTTCCCGCACACTTTGCCAAAATCCAAATTCATGATGGCTTTCTTTGGTTTTCTTTATTTTCGAATGCAGAAAAACCTCTCGGCCTATGACTTTTCCTAAGCGTAAGCTCTGTTATCACTATCACAAAATCGATTTTTTCTCTCTTATTGGTGTTAGGGTGAGGCGAGGGCGGAACTCGCTTGTAGTGCGTGTATGGATAACTTATCGTTGTACGGTTGCCACCCACTTAGTTCACAAAATTCGCGAGTTGCACGTACAACTTTATTGTTATAGTATTGCAGTCGAGCACATTACGGCTTAAAGTTAATTACACTCTTGAAATTTAATTTGCTTTTGCCTTTTTCAGCATCGGCCTATATTAAGTGTTGAGCAATATTTCAATTACTCTTATATACAATTTATCAACACTGACCCAGGGTAGGGACATTGCATTTTTTCAATAACCGATAACTAAAACTTATCGATAATCAAATCGTTAATGCTAATTTATAATTTTTTTCAAAAAATTCCCTCTATAAATTAAGAAAATGTTATATATTTTTGCGCATAGATAATATGCTAATTAATCTTAGCTTTTAGCTTCTTTATTAAATATGCATTGTAATTTAAAGAAGGCGAATACGACAAGTCGAAGCTCCGCATTGACAATAAAGTACCTTTCCAGGCACCACACCGACCTCATAGTTGTAGTTCCAAGTTAGCTCGGTGCCAGAGCGTATGTGATTGGCCGAGAAGAATGCCACCCAAGGAAAGCGGAGATCATGTGTGTCCACGAATACGTTTTGTACGAACAAGTTGGGAGCACACGAGTGCTGCAAGATATATGAGTGTGATTAAATGGAGTTGATCAATGGTCATTTCTTAAGCACTTACATTAAAATAACGACCCAAATTGCCGGTAGTTTTTGCGTCCATTATATAGGGAGCTTCATCCTTGCCAAAGAGCCGTCTCACTGAGTTTTCACGCACTGTTTCATCCAGATCCGCATTGGGATTGAAGTTAATCACAGCACGCTCTTGGGAATCCAGTTCATTGGCCTGATTTGCCTGACTGCGCGACGCACGCAACTTGTCCTTTGTGCGAGATTGATAATACTTATTGGGCTTAAACTCATCATCATCCTCTGGATCGGGTGCATAGGTCTCTTCTTCCTCTTCATTCGGCGAATGTTCGACGTCAGATTCGTAGCCCTCTTTGAGCTGCTCGGCCACCTCAATGTAATCCAAGTCGGCAAAATATTCATCACCGGCATCTATGCCGCCCTCGTTGGCCATAGTTTCAGTGAGCAAGTGACCAGCATAGATGCAGATGAAGGCACCCTTGGGTATATCATTTACGCAGCGTAATCCCCAGCCTCTATTCGAAGTCTTGAAAACTTGCAGCTTCATTTCCAGCGAATGCTGCACAACACGATTCAAGCAGTTCTTTTTACACTTGCAGCGGGAATTGCATTCATAGATGCCAGTGGGAACATGCTCGTGCAGACGCTTGTACTGATACCCGATCTCCTCGATCGGTTTGTTGGGATTACAATATCGGACACCCGCAACCGTTAGCTGCCAGCAAGAACACTTGGATTTGTCCTGTAATTCAAACTCGAATTTACAAGGAGTACGTAATAAAAAAGACTATAAGTTACTTACCGAACAATCATCTTCACAATCACAGCCCACCAGGAACTCCTCGTCGAGATTCAAGTGCACACCTTCCGTGGGTATACGTTGCTTAGCGTAGGTACACGGCGGTGGCAAGGTGTTGTCATAGTAGTTAACCAATGGTATAGCCAATTTCTCTTGTCCCTTGGAAATATCCGCATCCTTAACAATCGCAGATTCGATGGAATATTCGGCAAGGCAACGCAAATCGGGCGTAAAGTCAAAGTTTTCCACATTCAGTATGTTTTCTGTGGCCCGTAAGTAGGCATGCACTTCGCCAAGATTACGGAAACTCTTGCCACAGGGTCCACGATAGACCACATTTCGTTTAGTCTTCTGCTTGAAAACCAACCGTTCCCAACCCGAGAGCAATGGTTTGGCCAACGGACTGTAGCTGTCAAGGCGATGGACCATTTTGAATAAGCATGCTGGATTGCAAACATGTGGCGTGTATATCTTTGGCGGCACATTACGCTTGGCGGTGAAGTAGACAACATGACCCTTGGGTCGATTTTCATCGTCCACATAGATAGTAGAGTTGTTCAAATGGCGAACGGTGTTCCGAGCTGCTGCTGCAGCATTGGCAGCTGCCGCCGTAGTTGAAGACGTGGGTAAATTGTTGACATTCTGTGGAGCCGAGCTGCTCTTGCGTGCGATGGCTCGCATCTGCTGGTTAACCTGCCTGTTGCTCGTCTCCATTTCCTTGGTGTAGCGTATAAATGGTTCAGTGCGCTAAAAGAAGATTCGTATCTTTAGCTTGAACGTAAATGGGAAATATGAAAGCGAAGGAAAGAATCTTACTCGTGGCATTCGATGTTGTTGCATGGCATTGGCGCTATTGAGCGCATTTTGTGTTTCCTTGAAGACTGGACCTAGACGCAGGGAACCACGATAAATCCACTCCGTGTGATTCTTGTCATCATCAAACTGCATCTGGACCAGACTGCAATCGATGTCAATAACGCGTGCATAGAGCCAAGTGCCATTGGATTCGGTGTTCATGTTTTGTCCACGTGTGCACTGCACCATGGGTCGATCAACCGAGTACTTCTCCACATACTTTTGAATAAAATCTCGCGATCCGGGATGCACATCTTCCCACACTCTCTCTGATGCCATACAAACTAAGCGCACGTCATTATGCTGCACATACTGTGTGTAACCATCATCGTAGAAGATCAAATATCTAAATCTGTTGGCTTGCTTCAAAGGCTCGGCTATAATTCCCGGATAGAATGCGCTGGGCACCACAGCTCGCTCCTTGCCGCGTGACAAATTGCTTCCATTGAAATAAGCAATAACCCGAGTGCCTATACAGAAGAGAATATTTTACAAAATATTTTTGTATATAGTTAAAAACTTACCAATAGTTAGACGCACAGGCGGCGGTTCAAAGTAGGCCAAGTGCTTGGCAGTGACAGTCTTGACCATTTGGTAAGGAGTGTTAAGATATTTGATTTTGTAAATCTTCACCAAATTGCCGCCCATAATTGAGCTTTCAGAGAACTCAATTACTTTTACTGATACCCAGCTGGCAATGGCTTTATTCTTAACAGCATAGTAAGTCTCGTTCAGCTGGATCGGAGGTCGTTCTATTTCACCAGCTGGTGGCACTTGCTGAAATCAGACAATGATTACCTTTTGGAGGATACTTAAATTTTTAACTAATGTTACCACATAGTCACTCATGTTTTGGTATAGATCCAGTGGCGGCATGTGCTTGTGCACCACTTGGCAATGATTGTACAGCGCAAAGTGCATTTTGTCAGCCATATTCTGCAGCTTGTTCAGCTCTTCATTGGCCATATCAAGTTCAAGTCCCATTTGATCCGTCTTTGCTTGTAATATGGTTTTGGACCAAGCCAATTGATCATCGATTTTAACCTTGTCCAAAACAGTTTTGATAGCATCCTGTAACTCGTTCTCTATGAGACTCAAATCGTTTTGCGAGAATTCTGTCATATCTACAGGTTAAACCAGATAACTTGTATTAATGTTCTATGCAATAACAGATTTCCATATTTTGGACTTACCCGGCTTCTTATAATTTTCTTCTTCATCGCTGCTGTCTAGAGCAACAAAATCAGCATCATCTTGCTGAAAGTCGCGCAGCAACAAAGGCTGCTTTGCGACGAGGTAGCCAGCATAATCCTAAGGATTTAAAAGATATTAGACATGAGCAAATGTACCCCAAAGAGGGTAGTACCCACCTCGTAGACATCCATTGCGGTGTCATAGCAATCAATGCAGATGTACTGCCGCTTATGTGTCTTCCTGGGCACCTTGTAATAGTTGAGCGCTGCCAAACTAGCGCGCACGAATTGTTTATGCATCTTTTTACAGTTGCAGTTCAGGCAATCTTTCTTATAGTAAATTTCACTATCCTCGGCTAGATCGATAGATTCCTTCATTTCGACGTCTTTCGTTTCCATAACTTCTCCAGTCTTCATTTCTTCATTCTTGACATCATCATCTTCGCTGGGTGGTATATGTATATCCATGTGCTCAGCTTTGTCTGGTGATGTCTGCGGCACAGATGCTTTACTTTCTTCTTCTTCGTCCGCCTTAGGTGGTAGAGGCGCAGGTACACAGTCCTCACCTTTTTCAGTTGGTACTTCGGGGCTATCTTCTTTTTGGACTGCCTTTAGTTCTTGCTCATCATCTTTGCTAGAGTGCATTGGTTTTGATTGTGAATTTGGTTCTGTTGCGGGATCCATAGTTTCATCTAATGAATCTTTATTCACTGAATCCTCAGCGGCGACTTTGTCGGGACTACTGATGAGTTCCACACTGCTGTCACTATCGAGATCGCCTTCTTTGTCATTGTTAACTGCCGCATCCACTTCCTGGCTGCTAGAAGGTCGCATTGCTGCAGGACTTTCAATCATTTCAATGCTGCTATCCAAGTCCACTTCAATTGGTTTAGACGACTCAACGTTGCCTTTGGATGATTCTGTACTTTCGTTTAAAGTTTGACCCTGGCTTTCATTAGAGCTCTTGTCTTTGTCAACATCATCGACGTCGTCGGTTACCGGACTACTGATGAGTTCAATGCTGCTGTCTAAATCCGTTTCAATTGGCTTAGTTGAATCCAGTTTCTCTATCGAAGATCCTGTATCTTCCTTTGAACTTGTCAGTGAAGTTAAATCGCTCGTCGTGTTCTTTTCTTTGTCAGTATCAACGGCAGTAATTGCGTTGGAATCATCATTTTCTGACTCTTTACTTGGAGTCTGTTCCATTTCACTTGCAGATGCTTCGGGAGCAGTCGAGGGTCGTTCTTCCTCATCCAAGGACATTTGATCACTAACTTTTGGCTCCGATGTCGTTTTTTCATCCTGCTCTGTGCTGCCGGTGTCGCAAGCCGCCGCAACAGCAGACTGATTTGCCGATAATTCATCCAATGCATTAGTTGACTTTGCATCTACATGTTCTGCTGTATCCATTGCGGTAGATTCCGAAGCCATTGTGTTTTTTGTTTAATTGTTAACTTTAGATAGATAAACAACAAAACATCGAGAAATTTAAACAGTTCTGCATACAAGAACAAGATAAATTTGCTTGGCGAGTGCTGCAAAATTTCGGTAGTGCAATATTTACATATTTTCCAGCACTTATATGCCAGGACAAAGTAGGGATGGAATACGAAACTAAGTTATCGATTGATCGCATTTATATATCCATATCATTAAGCAAGAATTAATTTAAATGGTAACCCTAATTTGGAAATTACGCCGAAGAAGTTCAAACAATAAACTGTTTAGATGTTCATGCAATTTTTATTTAACTTGTTTCTTTGTAACTATTTAAGACTTAACAACTGGATGGTAACCATCCTTGTCGGCGGTGTAGGCAACATGAACTTCCTTTCCTTCTGGTGAAATGTAGCTGTAGGATCCTGAAACGACATTGGTTTTATCATCAATCTGCTTTCCCTGTTGTGAAGCTTTAATGCCGTTCGAAGTTTCCCAAACATAGTTGAAACCATCGGGATTCACTTCAACTTTCTCATCAGTGGTAACGGCTGCCCTCTCATCATTGGCATAGGCGACGGCCAAAAGGCAGGCAAGAACAATCTGAAAACAACATCAATTAATTTCTTGAATTTTCACAAGTCTGTCAAAATTTGCACTCACCACGAACTTCATTTTGAGATGAGAGCTTTGTTATCAGAGTATAAAACTGAACTGACGAAATCTTCAATTACGCTATGCTTTTATAGTCATTAGTCCGAAAGTCGGATGACATTTCTTAACTGGACAGACAACTAACGAACTTCGTCAAACTTGATCTGAAAGGTTTGGTTTGCATTTGTGCAAATTAAAAAAAAAGAACAGTACGTTTCAGTCACTTAAACGCTTTAATCATTTAAATATGTTGATCGTTAGATTATCAGATTATTAAGCTGTTGTGGCTTCAAGGGTATTCCTCAAAATTTCATCAGGAACAAGATTTACCAGTAATCTTCAAAAAAAAAAGGTTATATGTTATACTTAAACCAACTTGTGTTTGTACTATTTAACAGATATGGAGCTAGAAGGTGTCTTGGATTTTAAAATTGACTTTTTGTGCCAAGCTTAAATGCAATTTATTAACATACAATTAGATAATTTAAGCAAAAATGAATTCATTACCATAAATAAACATACCGGTTTCTTAAACTTTCGTCTTTATTGTCAAGCAAGTAACTCAAAAAAAAAAAAAAAACTTATTGCAAATAGAATTGAAAATATTTAATATTCGCATAACTGTCAATTCTCAGACTAATTAAAAAGAAAGTATATTATTTCAAATATTAATAACAAACTCATATTCGGCGCTTGTTTTAATTAATTCATTTCACAATACTGAAATGGCATGAAGAAGTGCTCTTAAATTTGCCATTCACAACGAAGGAGCTATCACACGTGCAATTGTTTGTCACAGTTTTGATTGTATTTATATTTAAAAAACCATGCCCGGGAATGAGAACGACTCCGACTCTGGGAGTGACTACGAAGTGGAGCTACATGTGAAGCCTAAGAGAGTACGTCGGGCAGTTAACGACGACTCTGCCGATCTTCTGGGTAACTTTGATGATGAGAAACGCAAAGAGATATTCGAAGGGACATATGTGGACAAAGACGCCGCACTCAATTCCAGCGGTTCTGAAAGCACTGATGAAGATGGAGCTGAAATGCCAGATGAAAACTCTGATGAAGAAGGCAAACAGGATAAGGAGGCTGCTGGGGATGGCAGTGAAGTCTCAGAAGAGGAATCAAATGCCGATGGCCACATCACAAGTGACCAGTTGAATAGTCTGCTGCGTGGAGCATCGAAGTTAAACAGACACGTTCTTTATGTTACGAACCTAAACTTTGAGACGACTAAGGATGATTTGGAGTCACACTTTGCGGTCGCTGGAGCCGTGAAATCAATTCGCATACCCAAAAAGCGTCGCGGTGGATTTGCATTTGTCGAAATGGCCGATCTGAAGAGTTTCCAACAAGGTTTCCAATTGCACAACACAGAACTGCAGGGTAGAAAAATTAAAGTGCAAATATCTGAAGCGGGAAAAAAGAAATCGGCCAACAAGAAGAACATTATAAAACAGAAGAATCGGAAGCTGGCCGAGATGCGTAACGAACAGAAGACGTTTACAAAAAGCGGCAAATTCTACGACAAAGACTTGAAAAAAGAAAAAGCTAAGGATCTGCTGGCTCGTAAGCGTTGGCGTAAGAATCCAGCCCCAAGAAAGTAACACGCAGACTAAGTAAAACTATTAATTTGTATTTAAATATAACTTATGTATTCAAAATACCAACAATTATGAACATATTCTATCACTGCTGCCATCGTACAATGTAAAAATTGCGCTTGCCCACACGCAGTAGGGACACTCCATTGCGGAGTATGTGGATGCCGGTTGTAATGACTTCGGCAATGTTCTGGACACGCTTCTGATTGACATAGAAGCCACCGGCATTTATAATGCGCACGGCATCACCTAAAATTCATAAATACGTTTAAGTGAGTGTATTTATATTGTCTACTTTTGTCCAAACTTACTTTCTGTGGGAAAACACTTGGCCTTCATTGCCAGCTGCAGAATGGACATACCAGGCTCGGTTAGAATCTCGACCATTGTGGCTCCTTGGAAAGTTTGCTTAATTTCGGCGAGGCTTAACTCTGCCAAACCATCAACATTTCCTTTGTACAGTGCATTGGTAACACGCTCCGCTTGCTTTAATCCATGTTCTGTGTGTAATTAAGTTTAAAATGCAATTCAAGTTACTATACTAGAAATGCTTACCTCCATGAACAAGTAGTGTCACATCTTCTGCCAACAGAGTTTGCGCCTTGCGTTTTTCTGGCTCCTTGGCGTGCTCCTGCATAAGCTGCTCCACTTCAGCCAAAGGAATAAACGTGAATAGTTTGAGCAGTTTCTCCACCTCAGAGTCTGGCATGCGCATAAAGAACTGATACAATGCAAAGGGAGATGTCTTGTTTTCATCCAGCCAAACTGCATTTCCAGCAGATTTGCCAAACTTATCGCCTTCCTCATTGGTTACTATCGGTAGTGTCATGCCGAAGACTTCCTTATTGCGTTCCACGCGACTTATCAGTTCGTGACCAGTCATCAAGTTGCCCATTTGATCAGAACCGCCCATTTGGAAGCAACAGTTGTGTTTGCGAAGTAAATGCAACCAATCGTAGGCCTGAAAGATCTGGTATGTAAACTCGGTGAAGCTCATTCCGTCCTCTGACTCTAAGCGAGACTGGACGGAAGAACGTGAGAGCATTGAGCCCATTCGGAAGTGTCGTCCCATGTTAGCCACAAAGTCGATGAGGCTTAGATTAGCATACCAATCGGCGTTGTTAACGATTCTAAAGAAAAAACATAGGTTGTTTTAATTTGTTAATATGGGCTCCCTGAAAAGCACTCACGTGAGTGGAGCGAGCTTAGAGCTATATTTCTTGGTGTCCCACAGGCAGTCTTCGTGGTTTTTAAACACATTTCGCAATTGTTGCTCAATGGCCTGCAGATTCGTCTCAATAATAGACTCGCCCAACTGATTGCGTTCCGTTTTACGTCCACTCGGGTCACCAATCAATCCCGTTGCTCCGCCCACCAACGCTATTGGTTTATGTCCAGCGCGTTGGCAGTGCAGCAAACCCATTATAACAAGCAGATTTCCAACATGCAAACTGTCTGCCGTAGGATCAAAGCCTGCATAAATGCTTTGAGGTGAACTCTTGAACAGCGCCTTCATTTTCGGCCTGAAAAGCGATACTTTTAATACATAATGAATCTTTTTGTTTTTACTTTATGAACTAACGCTGCAGTGTCTGGGAAAATGCTTTGAAAGAATCCACGGTCGGACAACTCCAATAGATTTTTATGTGTGAAACTCCGTTTGGAGTAGTGGCAGCTGCTTTGTAGCAGGCGTTGTATACGACATTTTAACGCAAACATTATGCAAAGTAAACCATAAATCGAAATTTGAGGTTGCAGCAGTACAAGGAACTTTGAAGTGAGGTTATAAGGAATGTTTTGCTATTCGCGGCTCCAGCTGACTTCGGTCAGCTGTTGCTTACATGCTTTATAATACAAGGTTTCCTTTTTACTTTCTACGTCACAGATTATTTACAATATAAATGCAATGCGGAAAAGTAATAGTTTTACCGCAAATAAATTTTAATCCACTTTTAAGTTCCTCTATACATTATTAAATAAGCTTTTAATTACTTAAAATGATTCACATTAGGGTGACCATAACGTGCATAATTGCTGTTCTCTCTTAAAAAGACAACCTTGTTTTTATTGTTCATCTGGTATTGTTATTTGTTTTTCAACACAAAGAAACATTCCGTACCTGTAGATAATTCGGCCTTTGGCCTTTAATGGCAAACTTACTAGAACGAAGTTATACATTATAATGCTGTTAAAAATTCGGCATTCGCTGCTTGAAGTGACTAATCCCTCGGCCAAGCAGTCTGTGAAGCAATCTGCGATAATAATAAACAACGAGATCATAATTAGTTCTGGCAGCATTTTGCAGCCACACTTGCGTCCAGATGACGATGGTGATAAGATTATACAGAATTTGCAGCAGTGCAAGTTGGTGGATGCACAGGACGAGACTAGCAATGAGGGAAAACTATTGCGTAAATTTAATTACCTGGTGACTTTTGACCGACAGCGTCGTCCAATAACAGATAGAAATGCACAAAATGCTGACCAAACATCTCACATATTGACACGCTACACGGCACAGCCACTATACTTATTTTGTTCAGCAGAAGTGTCTCGTAATCTACACAAGATACTGATGAATGCCGACTCGGATAGCCAAAATGTATTGCGCTCGAGTTTCTTGGTTTTGAGCATGCGAGCGCTGAAGGAGCGTGAATCGTTCAAGCGATTTCTTCAGCACATTGCCAGCTATTTACGCTACTTGCAGCCAATTTACACACTGGACGATGTGTTGGTCATGTGCTCACCCTTTG
Organism: Drosophila acutilabella; assembly: GCA_035046005.1. Taxonomy (NCBI): domain Eukaryota; kingdom Metazoa; phylum Arthropoda; class Insecta; order Diptera; family Drosophilidae; genus Drosophila; species Drosophila acutilabella. Next base: position 2,169,502 of record JAWNOK010000024.1, on the reverse strand, counting down.
GATTGGAAAACTTTTACAAAACCATCAGCATTGGCAAGGTGTCCAATGTGATGGGTAACTCCCTAATTGGTCTCTCAAACGCCCTGCCCTTGGGCTGTGAGGGCTCTGCGGTGTTTAACAACAAACTGTAAGTCGACAAGTAATTTTTAAACTTAATGAACTATGAGCATATTCATTTATTTCAGTCGCTTGGTTGGCGTCATCATCTGTACATCATTCCAGAGGGATCAGGAGAATGTGAATCTAACATTGGCTGCCAATTTTGGCTATTTATTACGTGATTTCATGGAGCAACTAGGAACGCCTATCACAATGTTCAATGTAACACGAGAACCGTCTAATTTTGCATGTATGTTAGAAGTCGACTTTTTGTTTACTATATGTACTAAATTATTGCGATTTCCATTGAAAGGGGAGCGCACAATTGCAGTGATTGAGTCGTGTGGACAGCAAGGCACTGGCACCTTCATCAAAGTACATAACAAACGCTATATTCTAACTTGTGCTCATGTCGTTGGACAGGTAAATAATCTTTTTATTTACTTGGTTTAAGCTAACTATTATTATATTATACTAGGAGCTCAATGCTAAAGTACTTTGTCGTGGTATCGATCGTGAGTTCCATTCAGACGTTATTTGGTCCAATCCGGATACGAGTCGTCCCTTTGATTTGGCTCTGCTGACCGCTCCAGACGATGTGCCTGAACGCTACTGCGTGCGTACGCTGGCTTTCCTTACTATGTGAACTTTAACTTTAAGTATGACTTTAATCCGTCTATATTTCAAGGTCGCATCATTAAGTGCGATCACGGCGCTATAATGTCCGATGGCAGCGTACAGGCTGGCCAAAGTGGAGGTCCAATGTTTGATCAAAACGGCGCCATCCTTGGAGTTTGTGTGTCCAATATAAAGCACGATGACGTTATCTATCCCAATATAAACACAGCTATTCCAACCTTTGATATACGTCAAACACTGCAAGAATTTGCAAGAACTAGTGGTACGTTGCATGAAACTCATTTTAGTCTAGTTAATTTAACAATATCCCATCCACTACCTTTTAGATGTAAAAGTACTGAGCAATCTGGTGGCGAGTCAAGATGTCCGACGAGTCTGGGCACTGGAAATGCCTCCCATACAAAGCAAACTTTAACTGAGATATATATAATTCCAAACATATTTATAATTATGTATACTTTTGTCATTAGACAATATTTCCTACTTTTAACTTAAAACATAAGCTATAAATTTTTGTTAATAAAAGAAAATAAAATTAAAATACATCAACTAAATTTAAGATTAATTTTTGTCCAGACAGTCATTAACATGACTTTGTAGGACAGTAAGTGCGCCGAACGACTTCGAGCAGATGGGACACCGCAAAACGGCATCAGCGGTTTTAGCAGCAGCTCCTGTTGGATCCAAAACCTGGTAATATGATGCAAGTACAAAAATATATTGTGGGAATGCTTAAACCGAGTTATACAGATTACAACGTACTCGAATAGGCCTCTGCTCATCACGTAGATTGCTCTTTCCTTGGCCTGATGTCGACGGTGTAAAGCTGGACTGTGTGCTTTTGTGTGAATCAGCCAACGACTCGATAAGTTCTTGATTGCGTCGTTGTAATGCACGCAAGTCAAGCAGATATTGTTCCTTTTCGCCGGCATTCTTTTCTCGATCAGCACGTTCCATTTCGAAATCTCTCCTATAAATTTCAATTTGTGTCTTCAAACTGGTAATTTCGTCATCTTGTTGTAGATTCTTTGCTGTCAGTTTGCTAACATCGGCACGCAGTTCATTGATGAGCTCTTCTGCACTTGTTAACTTCACTTTCAAGCAGTCAATTTCATCAATATATATTTTTTTCTATAATAGAAAATTGATTAAGATGAGTTTAATCATTTTGCATTCTGAAAACAAACCATATCTTTGATTTCCAGATTTTCAGCCAATAATGTTGACATTTGCCGTTGTAGATCCTTTATTTGGAGCTCGTCTGCGTCCCGTTTAGTATTTTCCGCTTCTGGTTGATTGACATCAGGCACAAATTCGAAGGACGGCTGAAATAGTACTTGGATTATTATAAGGCAACACATAGAAAACTGTGTTTCTTATCACTTGTTTGCACCCATGATTAAGAAATTTTTAATGGCGACATATATATTCTACTATCTTAGTTTACTTACTACTTGATGTTGTTGCAGTTTATCAATTTCAACACGCATATTGTTTATTAGCGAAGATTTCTCCGACACACTCTGTCTAAGTTCGTCTTGTTCCTTTTGGCGAATATCTTCAACGAGACGCATCTGCTCCAAATTTGATTCAACCTCCAATTTAAGTTTCCGATTTTCGTCAGTTAATTTGTCAATCTGCATTTGACAGTCCATCAATTTGTCCGTATACTGCTTTTCCCGTATAGCTGCTTCGCTTCGCCACTGCTGAGTCATTTTGTAATACTCTTGCATGGTATGATTGACTTTATCCAATGTTTCTGCAGTCAACAAAGTAAATAAATAACATGTACACAATTATAACGCATTTACAGTGTATCGCATCAATATTCGGTTTTTATACTCTTTTTTTTATTAAACTTTAAGCATCGAAAAAACTTACAAATCTTGACATAATCAAAGTATTTAAAATTAAATCTGTACTTAGAAAATGGATGCCATATGCCTCTTCACCGGGAATATAGTTTTGTGTTCCGTTTAATGCATCTCGGAGTTGCGACATGGTTCTTCATTAGTCTGACGACGCAAAAAACCGAATGTAAAAGTAACGCGAATTGTGGAGGTTTTTTCTTTTAATTAATTTTAAACATTTAAGTGTTATATTTTTTGGATTAAGTCAAGATTTGTAAGTTTTTTCGATGCTTAAAGTTTAATAAAAAAAAGAGTATAAAATCCGATTATTAATGTGACACACTGTACATACGTTTTAAAGCCATGTATTCGGTCATCATCGTTTGGAGTTTCACCACATCCTCGGCACAAGCTTGCATGGAGCAAAGGCTGGGAAACTGTGAGTAGACGCTGTTCTGTTGAAAATTAATTTAAAAAAAAGTTTTAACCTGTACAATTCAACTTATAATTGATTTAATGCATACCTTCAGCACGTCGGCATTAACGTCTCCCATAATAAAGCTTGCAGCCAGTGAATTTGGTTCCGAGGGCAACGTTGCAGGTAAACTGTTCTCATTGGATTTTGTCACGTCCGGAGTATTGCTTTGGTGGGTCACACTGATTGGAGCAGCAACACGCTCAGTAGCAACGGGCTTTTCATCAACATCATCTCCATCTTTTTCGAGGGCATCGTAGAGCAGTGAATTACCATGAGAGCAGAGCGAAGACAGGGGCGAACTGCCCAAAATAACGAATGAATCCTCTTCTGCCATCGTGTAGAGACACGTTTGAACTGACACTGAAGGTAAGCAAAGCGATGTGCTAAAACATTAGTGAGTGCAGCTCTGTGGGGAATTCCCCGGTATTTAGATTTATTTCAACGATCTTGAAAAAATGCCTATGTGGGAAATAATCGATAAATGACCGCACACATGTAGTGTCGAACAGCGAGTGTTTCAAAACGTATGATTACGCTTGTGTACCAACATACATTTACATATAGAAATATATGTATGTCTTTTATCTTTGATTTATTTCGTGATTCACTGCCAAATGTGTTTTCCTGGCATCCCCGTTTGCTGCGTCATTTACCTTTTAATCTAAATACGCATGAATTGTATGTACGAACCTTATCGCTAGCTTTGTATGCACTGGACCTTGATAGCGTTTTATTCCTATACTTTGTTATTCAGCTTTGCGAATGATAGTTTAATAGATATTTTTATTTTTGTGCATTTTGTGACCCATATATTAGGTGTGCCCAAGCAATATTCAGTCATCAGCTGTTTTGGTGCAGTATGACCAGTTTAAAAAAAAAGCGGGAGCGTGTGTGCGTCGTTATACAGCACTCCCAACAAATTCGACCGTTGGATTTTAAATTCTTATATTCCTTATTAACTGTTCGGTACTTTATTTATCAGCTAATAAAAAATATATTTAAATACAAATTTCATTAATTATATATTTCAAGTTAATGCTTGTTATAAGTACACAGTAATGTGTAACCGGATTTGTAAGTTGTCAAAAACGTTACATGATAATTGTAATTTTAAAATGGGCGTCTCATTGTTTTCATTTTAGAATTGACGTAATTTGAGATGATATATTTGATTGTGAACCGGATTTACATTTTATGGAATAATTCCATTTTTCAATAAAAGTGCAGCCGTCGTTTTTTTTGGGTTAATGAGGCGTTTGCGTGAGGATTTGGGCACAAGGAACTTGATTCTGTTGACTTGTATTCGAAAATGACTAAAAATGTTCTCGTCATTTTCATTTGTTTAAATTTACAAATATACAGAGAAAGTGCCATTAAGAAAACCGAAACGACTCAGAGGCTTGTTTCATTTAAAATTAAGGTATTTAATTCTACCAATTTGGTGATTCATTAATTGCTTATATTTGACAAGAAGAAAAGTCTGTTACCCAGTAAAGTATACAGATGACACATAATTAGCAAGCGATCTCTAACCCTACAAGGCTACAAATTTGGTAAGTGTACGTCATCTCTCTGTGGGAGTAGTCCATGAGAAGAGCTCTCACTGAGTGCAAATAATATACGCACATAAACTGGTTTTCACATTCCAACAACAGATTCAAACAAATAAAAAAATAAACAATGCAATTATTTTGCAAATAAAAATATATAGATTTATTTTGTAAGAATCTCTATTTGATCTTAAAGCTAATGCACACGAATAAATAAAATTATAGAAAAAACTTAAACGTTGTTATTCATATAAATTGTACAAATACGAATACAATTAAAGCTCAAGTGCATCACATCCATTTACACAGTTAAACAAAAATTCCACATGCACTTAACGACCAATAAAAATATCAATATCACATTCAAATCTCTTTCAGCCACCGGACACACTCAATCCAAATACACTAAGGCTAATTCTAAAAACTAGTAAAAATCAATTGGGAAGCACTGTAGCTGATGCCTTACGCCTGCCCCTTGCCGTAAAAGTAACCCGAACTGACGAAGAGATGGGGCTGGGACTGGTGTTGTGTCTGGCGGAACTGTCGTCGCAGTTGCTGAGACTGAGACTGCACCTGCGGATGAGGTGGTTGGAGCTCCCTCTGCAGAGCAATGGCCGCAAAGTGTTGCTGCTTGAGTGCACTAATGGTGGCTATCTTGCGATGTCTGTTGGGACGTGGCAAGTTTCCACTGTTGGACAGACGGTACGTCTCTAGATCATCGTCACGCGGCAATGGTCGGTTTTTGTCCTCCTCAACGGGTGTGCCATCGGGGCGCAGCCTTATCACGAGTGGTCCACTCAGGTATGTTTGTGGTGGCTCCGCAACCAAGGCGGAGGCAACGGGCAAATCACTTGACTGCTGATGAACTGTTGATGATGGACTCGATTCGCTACCATAGCCATACGCCATATCCATGTCCATAGAATATTTGTGCTTGTGCTCGCTGCTGCTGCTACTGCCACTACTGCTACCACTGTCGAATAGTGGATTCTGCTGTGGTGGCTGCTGGTGGGTGAGTATGATGAGCGAGGAGGATGGAGGCGTGGGCAATGGTTGTGGCTTGCGTGTCGTTATCAGCGTTGCACTGGGATGATCCCGCATTATCGATGACCAGACTACGGAAAAAGAAGCAATAAATGCATTAAAATCACGTACAGGTTAACATTCAAGACACATAACACGGGTCTGTTCATATGTGTGTGTGCCAAAGTGCGGAATTTTATGACGAATTCAATTAATTAACTGCACTTGCAGCTGTTTTGTTATCGTACACGGAAGTTGGCAGTGAATTCCCACGATCTATCCCACTGATCACAGCAGCATCAAACGGGCTAGTCTCAAATTGGGTCTGTTCTCATAAATATGCAATACTCACTTAGCTCATTGGCATCACGTTGATACGGATCAAGTGCCTCCAGTTGCGCATCGGAGAATGTTTGCAATTTCTCATAGCCATAACCAAGTAAATTGTGCTTGCACTGGTTCACTGGGAGTCCGCCGCCCACTGTTGACTTGCAGTGCACGCTAACCAGTTGTGCGAACGTCGAGTATAGGTAAGACATCTGTGGTAGTGTGCAAGAAGGGAGAAAAGAGAGACGAAATTAGAGATAATACTTGAGTAACAGCAAAAAATCAACAACAACAAGAAGAGTGCGTTTTAGTGATGCGCTCAAATGAAATGCATTTCAAAAGACTGTGTAGTTGAGCAATAGCTGAGAGTGAGTGCATATGTGTGTGTGTATGTGTGTGTAAGAGTATGTTAGTGTTTATGTGACAGTAAGCGTGAGTGTTTGTGTATGGAGCAAGGGTTGGGCTCGCAGTTGTGCTCTAGTTTACGGTTCAGCAGTCAAAGCAGCGCAGCTCAGCGCATGCCCATTTCGCTTTATCTGCTTTATCGCATGTACTTACACACACGCATACAACCTACATGCATTGCACTCATACATACATTACTATTCTTTGTGCGCATCGAACCGTTGAATAGACTTTTAATTGCAGAATATTCTACAGTGGGACGAACAGAGATGACACATGCTCAACTTTGGAGTTTCGCAGTTGGTGACGTAAATCTCAGTTAGCCGAAATCCCATCTACCATATTCTACTCTTGGCCATGCTAATGAGCAGGCAGTCGACTGTTAATTAATTGCAAAAAATAACAAAGTCCGGCATTTCTCACCTATTTGCGAATTGTATTTGGAACAAAAAGAAAGTAAGGCGAAAGAATATTGCAAACAAATGTACAGAATTTGTGTCAGACATTAGTGAATGTGTGAGTGAGTTTGTATTGTAGCCAGTTCTGTTGGGTAGCTTGCACCTTGAGCTGGTTCCAGTAAAATCAATAGATTCATTTGCATTGGATTTGAATTGGACTAAGACTTGGGTTTTTGGTTTTGGATTCGAATTCGGAATCGGATTTGCATTGCTTCTTGGCTTCGTCTCGGGGTTTTACAATTTAACGCTGTTTGCATAATGGTATGCCTGTAGTATGCACAAAGCACTGGCTCAAATTACAAATTACCGTTAAGCCCACAACAGCAACGACTACAACAACAACAGAAACATCTACAACAACAATAACAATGGCAACAACCTGTAGCGAATATGTATGTTTATTGACCACAAAACGTGTGCAAACTGTAAAATGCAATTTGAGACAAATATGTTTTTTTCTCTAGACATACCTTCGTAGAGGTAAGTATATAGATTTGTTGTTTGTTGGGCTTTGTGTGCAACACGAAAATATGTATTACTCAATTTACGAAGTAAAAAAATAAAGAAATGAGACGTGTAGGTTTTTGTTGAGCCGACTACAAAAAACAAATGCGTCAGCATATCGTGTGATATATGCTAATCCCTTATCCGATTTATTTAAAAACATTTTAGAGCCTGTTTATTATTGTTAATATTCCATGTGGGTGAATTAAATTTGTGAAATATGGCATTCAATTAAAAATGTTCTGGGTAAATATTATCTCTGGTTGAATACCCTTAACTACAGATAAAAATTTTAATTACTAGTCGTAAGAATTTGAACGTCTTTAAAAATAATTATTTCAGACATTCGACCCACTAAGTAGCAGACTGTTTGGAAATGTAAAATAAGAAAATTATAATATAATATCTAATAATAGTAGTAGATATATAAAAAGTAGTACAATAAATTAAAGAAATAGTAGTAGATATTTAAGAAATTGTATATTTTGTGTGCGTAAAAATTGTAATCTTATATAATTTGTAGTTTTTCCTATGAATGAAAGCTGCAAAATATTAGGACCTGAAAACAGGGTGTATTGTAGTCGGGGAAGCTATAATTAAGCTCAAAGTTATCGCTGTTGCCTTTTATTTTGTTCCAGCCCCTGACACAATTTAAAATTAAAAAGAATCTGTAAATGAAACTGAGCAGCAGCAAAAAATAAATGAAATAAAAATTTAAAAAAAAAAAGAAAACGCATTCAAATAAAACGAAGGCGGGTGTTGTCAAAGTCACACATTTACATAATTATATATAATATATAAATACTTGTTGAACTTAAAATCAACAGAGATCTCAGCCTTTAAGTGGTTTGCGAATACCTGAGCTCATTTTTGCGTACAGGTAATAATTTATAAGCATCTCGGCAAAACGATTAATAAAACTCGCACATCAGTTAAAATTAATTATGAAAAATTTCATGTAATGGAATTTATTAATGCAAATCCGTAATTAGAAAAAAATCTTTATGCATATGGGAAAGCTGAGAAAATTGGAAAAAATACATTTATTTCATCAGGTGTAGAACAAGTTTTTTAGAGCCGTACTTGACCTATCATATAACCTCTATGAGTTATAACTATGCACATTTTTGGGGTAAAAATAGATCCGAGTATTTGTTTTAGTATTCGCTTTCATGATACTACTGTTTTTAAGCGAATAAAATAATTTGAATTAAAGCTGACTAAGCTTAGAACTTAAAATTGGAAGCGGTTTATTTTAAGAGCTTATAGCTTATCTGTTTATCTGGGGAATTCCATATGTTTTTAAAAAAAATTTATATTTTTTGGGGGGAATACAAAGATATAATTAACAGCGATTCTAATTCGCACTTAAAGCCAAAGCAGAATGTCATAAATATTTGGAATTTGGTGTATCCCCGGAACTGAACTGCTAACCAAATGTTTGTCTGTTTTTATTAAATGTTATTTTTATTATTTTTATGTTGTGTTGTGTTTTGTGTGGTTCAATAACCTGTTGATATACGCAGCTTACATTATGAAACAATAGAAAAAAAAGAAACAAAAATAAGAAAAACAAAAACAAGTAAAAGGGTAAAAATTTCAACAAAAAACTAATAAACAACCGGTGGAGAAACGCTTGGCGTCCAGCCAAAAATAAAAAAAATGGGAGACCAAAGACAGACGTGGATTCGGATGGAGACCACATCAACCTTTGGAAATGTTGATCCCGTTCGCGTTCATTATGATGATGACGATGATGCATTTTTGCTTATGTGAATACTGTATCGGTATCTGTAGCTGTATAAAAAACGTGTGTTTTTACGTAAAAAAAAGGTAATGCGAACATAATTTATTTATTGAAGTTCGGGTCAAACCGGCTAAACGCGTTTGCACCTAAACATTAAGGGCAAAAACTACAACTCACACACTAAAAAACAAAATAAAATAAAAAAATCATTTAACATTGTTGGTTTTTGCAATCAAAAATCGAAAGCGCTAGAGATGAGTTGAAATGTGATGAAGCCAACGGGAAAACGGTAAACAACATTTAATAAAAAAAAATGAAAGAGAAAAGTAATTAAGGGCGCTCTAATCTCAGCTGTGAAACTGTGGAATACCCTGTATGCAGAGTATGTATTGAAAAATCGAAAGTTATTAATATCTCTTTAAAACTTACATCATTTTTAGACTTCTCTCGAGAAGCATTTCAACCCGGAGCTCAACTGTGATAACACTTTTTTTTTAACTATTTATGGTTAGCATAAAACTTAAATTCTAATTAGCAATTTCTAATGAATACTTTTTTTTGCGCTCTATCGCCTTTTGTTTACTTAGTTTTTGGCGAATTGCGTATTAGAATTTTGCAATTAATTAGCTTTTGGAAATTATTTTCTCATTTGTCTATTGATAAATGCGGGTACCGGATACACTTGAAAAAGTGATACACCTACAAAGTACTTTGTACATAACGAATTCATTTGAACGGATTGTTCTCGCTATACAAAAGCGACCTAGCTTCTATTGTGTGCTAAGGGGCTTAGAATATAGTACATAAACAAAAAAAAAAAAAAAAATTGGGGGAAAAATAGCAACAAAGTTGGTTAAAATTATTTAAGGCGCAGTTCGCGTGCGAGAGGCTTAAATAGATGCGTTGCCAATATGCTTTATGGGATGTAGTTATGACTTGGCAAATTGCGGGAATCACTATAACATAACTAATTGCATTAAGCTGTCATTAATAATTCACATTCGCATTTAGTGTTTTTTTTAAGTACAACATAAATATGTATTCATAATTGCCATAGAGTTCATTAACTGTTTATGAGCGTGTAACACACCCCTCCCACTTCTCTGCCCACTCCCCCGTCTTCACTGCTTCGCATCTCCATCAGTTAATGGTATTCCAGATAAACAACCTGTGTCCGATCCACGTCCGATCTACGTCCGATCCCCAAAACTAAAAACTAAAAACTTTTGACGCAGGCGCCGTCGCCGTCGCCGTCGTTGTCACGCTTTGTTGCGCAAAAAAGTGAAAAGCTTTTTTTCTCAGTTTATTTTTGTTTAACTTTTTAGAGCCAGCACTTACTATTAAGTTAAAGGGGTCCATTAAAGTAACGCACTGGGTATATAAATTTCTAATCAACATTAGTAAAGCCCTCTCCTCTCTCTAATACAGATCTTCGTTTTACTTGACTTGTTTCAGAGAAGCTTTCAAAACACCTTTGTAAATAATCAAAACCTATTTAAGTTTAAAAACATCTTAAAAAAAGGTTCAAAATAAAATACAGGGTCTTTTGCAGTCGAGTTGCTTAAATGTAGTCTCTGCTACTCACAACAATCCCCTTCCCCTTTTTTGTAGCAATTGCAAATGTAAATGGAAATAGTTGTTGGTATTTTTTTTAAGTTTTGTATTTTGTTTATCATAAACGAAATTTAATGTTTTGTCTTGCTTTTTTTGTTCCGCTCCGATGACTTAACTGCAAACTCAGTTGGATTTAGTGTTCGTTTTGGTAATTGCTTTTCATTATGCCAGTGAATGTTTGCTGTCTTTTTTGGCATAAATGAAATGAATGTTTAGTCAAATACTTGATGGAAATTGTTGGCAGAAAATGGAAAGAAGACAGGTAAAAGGCAGTGAAAAACTATTATATCCTGAATTCTAAGGAAAGCATAAAACAGAACAATCACTTACTCAGAGATACACTCAATTTAATTATAAAGTTATGAGAACTCTAGCATTCAGCACTAGGAAAGGAAGTTTCTCCCTCGTTCCATTAACCGAATCAGCTATAATGATCATAAATTCTCACTCTCTGAACAGACTTGAAATAACTTTTTAGTATCTATGTAAGTATACTCGAGATATACTCGTTTGATGTTTGTATAAATGTGTGTTAGCTAATTCTTAGCTTGCTTTTAGTTTCAATGGAGTAAAACACACAAACACTTGCTGCCTTTCTAAATTTCCGTTTCTTGGAGTCTTCCACAAAAGTCTCGAGTCTTTTTAAACCGGCAATACTTCAAGTATGTATGTCTAAATGTATCTATGTATCTAAGTTTGCAGTGACTATACGTATGTTTTGTATATAATGCAAAAAGCTTGAACAAGCTAGCAAGGTAAACAAAAATCTAAGCGTTTCACTGACATCTGATGATATATATACACAAATATTGGATACATATATAGGTAGCTATATAGACCGGCTGAGCCGGTTGATGATCGTGATTGTCATTATGTCGATTGTCTTAGGAATGAAACCACATGAACAATGACAAGCAGAAGCTAAACAATTGATAACATGATAACACAGCGACATGGCCAATGTCAAGTTCAGTTATGCGGCATATGATGTTCATATTTATGTCAAGGATTACCAAATGTCTAAATTCTTCTTCTTCTTTTTGTCACTTTTTGTCTTCTGCAACTTATGATATGCTGATAAGCGCAACATATTTGATATTCAATTTGAATTTTCTGAATCTGAATCTGAATACATATTTGAACTGAAGTGAAGTAGCTTCTGCTTCAAAATTCACCAGATTTGAAATTTAATTTTATTTTACTACATTTTGATTTCCTTTTGTTTCTAAGTATTTTGTTGTATTGTGATTCAGCCAACTATGTTTGCGGAGCCACTGCGACTGCGATACAGTTATGCAAATTAGTCTCAAATACCGCTTACTGATGCTCACTTTAACGTCTGCTGTCCATGCATATTCAGTATTGAGTATTCAAATTATTCAACAAGTTCGATGTTTTTTGGTGTGGAAACGAACGACATAACATTTAAAGATCTGCTAAAAAGCTCCAAAGCGCCGTTAATATTTGTACATAATAATAATGTGTGTGAGCGCCAGTGTGTGCTCGTTGTGTGTTGGTTTTGTTAAGCACTGCTATTTATGATGTTCATTGAAAAAGTTATCATAACATCGAAATATTGAAATCTCATAAAAAATATTGAATATTATGTTTTGTAAATGTGCGAAAAACTGTGCTAGATTTGCCGAATTGTCAATGCCAAGGACACGTGGACCACAACTCACTCTATTGTCATTGTTATAACTGGAGCGAACACTGAGCGTATGCGTAATGTGCGATTATATATTATCATTATGATTTGATATTTATGATTTTGGATGCAAATTAGAAGGTTGCATTCGATTGATAGTCTTTAATGAAGTGAACGAACACTTACCTTTTCGTTCCGCGACAAAAACTCCCAAATTGGTATTGCCGAGGCTGAGCCCATTTGAATGGTCACAGCGCTGAGCAGACAGCAGGCGAAGATTACTCTTGCAACGTGCGTCATGTTGTTGCTACTGTTATTTTTCTTGTGTGAGGTGGCAAAGGTGGTGAGATGATCTTTGATCTGCTCTCCTGGGCCAATTGTAAACCGTTATTGTCGTCGCTTTGGGCGCGTGGTAAGACTTTCTTTTTTGGCTCAGTTAATGACGTTGGACTTGTCCGTTTTATGTTAAAAACCAAATGCGAAACTTTCTTTTGTCCAATGCATAAGCTTTGGCTTATGCTCTTGCTGTGCACTTAATTTAATTTAAGTGTACAACGAGCTTGACTAATTTCGTTTTATTTGTTTCTATGTTACTGCTTGTTTGTTTATTTGTTTGTTTGCTGGTGCCTCGGCTTAAAACGCAAAAGCTCGTTTCACGTATCACACCCACTGTTGAAATTCCTCTCGGACAAACACACACTCATACAAACACAAATTGACCACTTGCCGGCTTCGCTTGAGACTACGACTCGTCTTCAAATGAAGCAACAGTCAGCAGCGCAAACGTATTTAAGCTTTATGCGGAGCCGCAAAAGAGCTGCGCACGTGACACGACTAGGCACGAGTTTTCTGGCAGCCAAGCGAAGCCATTGTAATTGTATGAAGTACCACTGCCAAATATATTGTCACGCGTGCAACTCTAGGCAACTCGGAGAGCAGTGCTTACAAGAGAGCAAGCAGGTGCGCTCTGCCGCTCTCGCTCTCAGCCAGTCTCAGACTCTCTGATTGAGAGCTCTACGCACACTGCAAACTTGTTCTACACACTTGCAGTTAAAATAGAAATTGAAAAATACAAATAAATAAATACATATAAATAATTGCAAAATTTCAAAGTCAAGTTTACTGTCGTCGTTAGGTCTCCTCCAGTCTCTCTGACCAAAAGCAGTTGAGCTTCAGAATGTGATTAATGTGTGAGCGTATCTGTGTGTGTGCGATGCACAAATTCATGTATGTATTTACATACATATGTATGTATTAATTGTATATAAATTACGGCAATTTGTAATTCACCAGCTTCTACGGTTTGTTATGAAAACAAAAACGATATACTAGTATTTATTATTTAACAACCGAATGGTAATTAATGCGTGCCTTTGACAGCGGCGTCAAGCTGAGCTCTTTTGTTTGGGATTTAATTTTCGCAAAATTTATGTGATTGAAAATTTAAGAATGGCAATCAAAACAATTTCAAATCATTGCAAATTTGTGTCGCCAAATGCTATTTGGTATTCGGATATGAAGATTACAGTAACCGGTTATAACCGATTTCAATTGCTAATTATAATTATTCAAGGATGAAATTCCCTAATTACATATACAATATCTTACTGAATGCGTAAATTAAGACGTTTCTTAATTGACAAACTCGTTGCGTTCTCGTTTGATAATGATATTAATTAACTTGTGTTACATACGAGAATTCAACTTGATTAAACTAAAAACTTTTTCAAAAATCCAACTGGAGGCCCGTTAGTACAGTCACCACAGTGAGACATTGGGTTATTGACACACTACTTTACACCGAAACCAAGACAAATATAAACCGATTACCCAAAAGCTACAGGAAACCGTTAAATATAACGATAATGCGATGTCATATGTCAGGCAGCTGCCTGATTCTTCCCAGATCTGAACAAGGGAGTTGTGTTTTAAAATGATTCAAGAGCTCCATATATAATTATTGGCTTTAATTCAACCATTGCGCACACAAATAAGATAAATACATGTATGTTTAAAATATACCCCACTTTTGCCATCTATAAACGATTGTACTGCATGTAGTTGCGATCAAAGTTACTGGATCCTCCATACAAATCCCTATCGTCCTTGCTGTACACCATAAAGTCAGAGCCCTGCCCTTCACCAGGTGCAAAGATTGGTATGTAGCTATTAAAATTGAGATCTTGCTTCAGACGCTGATCCGCATTGCGTCCCAGATGAATAACCTTTGCGTACAGTTCAGTGTCCAGCTGCAGGGCGCGATCAAAGTCCTTCCAGTGCACAAACTTGACATGTTCAGTAGGTATTGCATTGCGATCGAGTAACTCCAGCAAAGTATTCGCATTAACCGGCTGTACGACGTTCAGTTCCTGCTCCACGCTAGAACTCCCCTCATTCGATGGTAATCGTCGCTTGCTCAACAGCGGCTCATCCAAGTTTATATCTGTTTTCCACAGCCAAGCCAATAGTTGACTAACAGAAGACTGAAAAGTCAAGGATTTAGTTTATATATTGTAAGGGTTCAGTGGTTTATTGGCTTACTTGAGTATCACTGCGTCCCATACGAGGAATGGTCTTCATGTTCTTTAAGACAACTCCATCGGTACGCTTGCCGAGACGTGGTACGTTTTTGGTGATCTTCAGGAAGAAGCCAGGACTCTCATCAGCATTAGCTGGACCGAGGAGTTCGACCAGAAGCAGCACTGCAAACACCAAAAGAGTGAATATTCTCATGCTGCTGGCCACAGTTGAACTGTATTTGGTCTACGGATAGTCAAAGACTTTTATGCGGAAAGTTAACCCTCATGAAAGGCATGAAAGGGCACTCACTGTCTGTCAGATTAGATGCGGGCAGCAGCTGCTCTAAGAATTTGCATTATCGATCAATTGATCCAGATACATAATTAAGTATAACATTTTCTAAGATTACAAACAATTGTGGCAAGTGTATTTAAATAAAGAAAATAAATAATGTTAAAAATAAGGAATGTTAATTGTATCTGTTATCAGATCAACGAACTTTGCGACCATTGAGCGACTTCGGTGGGTAGTGCCTGATAACGCTGAACAGCCTGCGTTATCTGTCCATATGTGAGAGCCATTTTATGCATTTCGAATTCCTTCTGAACTTTGCCAAGTCCACTGCTAGATAATGGCATGATGAGCTCCACAATACGCAAATGCTCGAAGGCTTTAAGGACTATGGCGCGCTCAACTCCCTGCATTGTGGTTGAGACCTTGGCAAACTTGCTGAAGCGTCCAAATATTATTTCAAAATTGAATGGATCCCTATCGTAGATAGTTGAGTGATGCTTGATGGCAATGATCAGGCACAATTCGAGCACCGAGAGACCACTGAGTAGATCGACTTTATCATCGCATTCATATTGATTAGCCAATGAGATGACCTGCTCAGCTGTTATGTGTGGAGACTCGGGTTTTAGTTGTGCGACCAAACGAAAGATGAACATCTTTAGAAACGCCTGGCTCACATCAAAATCGTAGAGTGATTGAAGGGTCTTCTGCACTGCTGGATTTTTGATTAGCTTCGAAATCTCTTTGTTCCAGTTCTCAACAAATCTCGGGTCGATTGAGTATTCAACTCCATCAAAATGATTTCTTTGGAATGTAAATGCTTCTGACTTGAGCAATTCCAGGCTATCAATGCGATCTGCTCCAGTCTTAAGCTCTTTGCTGCTGGGTAAGCTTAACAGTTGCTGGAAGAGTGCGGCGTACTCGTCGAATTTGTGAGCACTGGGAAACAGGAACACTTGCCTATCAATGTTCAATTTATTTATATTAATTTTCTTTACACTTTTATTACACACTTACCTGTGTGAAAATCTTGACTTTACACGTTTCTCTAATAGCTCAATGACGTCCAGACGGCAAGTGACACCGAGCACACAAATAGGCGCCTGTGCCGACTGTGAGACATCGAAAAGATTGTACAACAAGGTTTGATTGTGATGTGTGCAGAATAGATCAAATTCCTCCAGTACAAACACAACACTCTTGGATTTCTTGTCGCCCGCTTTAAGGCACTGCAGCAGGAATGCCAGATTCTCAGCAAACGAACCGAAAACCTTGCCATCTGCTGCATTCTCTAAGCGCATTTGCACTGTTATGGATTTTAGGGCGATGCGATCGTCTGTGTGTAGATTTCCATCGAGGTGCACAATTAACGTGTTCTCCACAAACGATTTGTTTTCTAGTAAATCCGTGATTACTGCATTAATAAGCTGTAAAGTGTTTGAACGTTAATAATTGTTAGTTTATACTATAATATCTGAACTTACCGTAGTTTTCCCTGCCCCGCGCGGTCCAATCAATAGCAATGAATTTGATTCGCCCATTTCCGCTGTGCGCTGAAGCAATTGTCGCACATTGGAACGTTCGGATTCATAACCACGAATTGATGTGTAGTCGCGCTGGAGTCGCTCCTTTAGAAAACGTCGAGCTTTAATAATATCCTGTGTTGCATCGGGCATTGTTTCCACTATTATTTTCACTGGGTTTGTTTCTGTCGGCAGCTTGTTTTGATCAAAATTTGCCGCTAAAATATCAGCTGCACTAGAGGTGTAACACTGCCGATAAACTTTTTATTTTTCACAAAACAATCGATTTTCCCAATCGGCGGTTTACACTGTGGAACTGTTGTGCTGCGTGTTTTGGTGCTCCTCATGAGACATGCTCCACACTTAACGAAAGCTTAACGAAAGTACTTTGCTGAGAGGATACGACCGTTTTGCGAGCTCAACTGTTGCGTCATTGCTCTTAGCCGAGACACTCACCAAAAGTACTCCACTTCAATAATTTGACTCCAAACGAATTACCAATTTTAAATACTTTGCTAAGGCTGCTCTTAATTGTTCAGGTGTTTAAGTGAAACGTTCAGGATTACTATCAAATATATAATTAGAAGCTTCAATGGAGCGTTTAAAAAAGAATAAACATTTGTATAATAAGTTCATTTTGAATGCTTTAACAATCTAGACGATTTTCAAAAACCGGCAAAATGGTTTTGTGGCGAATTTTAATATTAGTTGTTTTCGTGAGCACCAAAAACGTAAGTTAATGAACTAAAAGAGGGCTTTAAATAAATATGTTCCATTCTATTCTCAGGTAAATTCACATTTTGAGTTCAACAATGTTAAATGCCTTGTTCGGGATCCAACTTTTATGGATTTTCCATATTGCCTTCTTAGGTCCGTTAATCGAACATACAAATACTTTTCCATGAAAGCTCGGCTTTTCAATTTGCCGATTATTAATTCATTGGTAAAAACCTAAAAATTAATCAAATATTTTAGTGATTAAATATATGAATTCTCAGGTAACAGTAAAACTGATGATGCGGGAAAATAGGCTTATTTTTGACCGATACAATATAACAATCGATGTGTGCAGATTTTTGAAATATCGCAATAGTCCCGTGGGTAACGTGTTGTATGGAATATTTGGGGAATATTCCAATATGAATCACACCTGTCCTTATGACGTAAGTATTTATTTTTATTATTGTTTTGAATCATTGCAATCTCTAATCTTTGTGTGTTTTTAGCATGATGTGATGATTGAAAAACTGTCAATTGATCATGTTAATGTAGGTCTTCGCGATGTAATTCCAGATGGACGATATATCCTTAATACTACCTGGTCTTTGAATAAAATGAAACGTTGCGATGTTATTATCTATTTTACAAAGTCTTAAAAATAAAGCACGTTTAAAAAATAAAACTACAAAAATCTACCTTTGAAATATTTCTCCAAAATTTTCAGTATATCAAATTTTGTGCTGAAATGAAAACAACTAGACACGATGCCGAAGGAAGTTATTACTACGGATCAGGTGAAATACTACCGCTTGGTCTCGAACAATGATCAGGGCTCAAAGGATCGTTGGATTAAATGCTATAGCTGGTATCCGGGCAGGCAGCATATTGAATATGGACGTGTTGCTCAGATCTACTGCGACAGTCGTCACCGATACGGCGATGAAATATTCCAAAAATACGCAAATCGCAACCGACTGAACAGTAAACACACTGCAACCGTTACCCATGCGGATGTGGAGAAACTGGAGGAGAAGGAACAACTCGATATGGCGAGCAACGTGAATTTACTTGCAAAGGTACCGCCCACCACGAACGGGGAATACGGACGTTTCAAGCCAACCAGAATGCACTACTGCTAAATGTTTCAAAAAGTTTTAGTATTTCACATGGTTTAATATACTTTCTGCAGCGAAATGTCGGTTTTGAGTCACTACCCAACAATAGATGGCGCTAACAGCTGTCTGAGTGTGGCCATTTAAATCTTGCATGTGCGTGTGTGCGTATGTGAGCGTGTTGCGTTTACACCTGCAGCTGCACCCACAAGTGCTGCTCTAAGCCTGACAGCTCAGATCAGGTCAGCAAATTTGGCAATGGCGGTCAGTCAAGTGGTTTATCTAATGTTAACGCCTGACATACTTATGGCCCAGCTGCTGCCAATCATTTGGCCAAGTTGTAGACGGTATTCAGCTGCACTGAGGGCTGCACAGGTGTTGTGCTCTCCTCTGCCTTTAATGAATGAATCGACTTGACATCCAGTTTCACTTCTGTCGAGCTTGGCCTGGAGCTCTACTACCCAGTTGCCAGTTGCCAGTTGCCAATTGGTAGTTGGTAGTTTGTAGTAGTTGCCGGTTTTCAGTTTTCACTCAAGCCATGCAATTAAGAGATCATCGTTGTCGCTTCTCTCAGCTTCTTAGCCATCGGTTCGCTGACAATGCAACTTTGAGCCGGCACTTCATTTATGGCTCAGAATCATCATCGTTGCGATTTGATTTGCATGACCATGCGCATAATTAACAAGGTGAAAATGTCAGCTAGCAACCGGTTCCAATGGCGCTGATTAAAACTTAACTTACATATACCGAGTGCTTACTGTAACGCCACTGTTGGGGCTTTTTTTCTCCATATGTATATCTTTTTTTTTTGTGTTTGTATTCCTTCAGTCACGTCTAGTTGAAAAGTTCGCACAGGTAATTAACTGCGACCGAGTTGCTTGCACTTTTTACTTAACGTTGCCAATGACTCGACGCTTGTAAATGAAAACAGTTTTTATGCCTCAAGGAAGTTGGCCAAGAACTAGACATATTTATAGCCAACATTGTTGCTTTAGACTGATTGATTTAGTAATTAGAGCAGAATTGTTTCAGGAGCTTAAAAGGGGCTGAATTACTAAACTATCGTAAAACATATAAGAGTTACTATCTTCAGTGAAGGATTGCAGAATCAGTTGAAAAATTGTATTGAATTTAGGGTAAAACTGACTGAAGGTTGAACTGATTTTTGAAATCAAATCATTTTAAATTCTCGTGTATCCTAAGACACCATTAAATGTTTAAATTACTTTTGCTTTACCAAAAGTGATTACACAGAAAGTTTGATGGAATTTTTGAATTCTTTATGCATGTGTATTCAAAAACAGCTGCTGTGGCTGTAAACGATTCCAAAACCGGTCAAGTGTGAGTATTACTTGATTGTTAATGGGTGCCATAGGTCATACCGTCAATTACCACACATCTAGTTCTATATGCAAATTATTGGTCCAAACTTTCATTCCATGGCACTTGGCCCTAAGTGCCTCCTACAGGTGTGCGAATTACAAGAAGCCAAAACGCTTTAGTTTTCAAAACTATTTGCACGGCTTAAAGTTCTAGGCATGACATAAAAATTTAATTGTCTTTTTATACAATTTTCTGTATTAAGTAGAAATGTAGAAGTGGAAGGAAGCGGGAGGCGAGTAGTGTTGATAGTAAGTTATGGCCCATGTAAGAAAAATATAAACGCTAGAAATGGCTAAAAGTATTTTTGAATATAGTAAAATTTTAATTTTATTTAAGGATGATCATAAGTCAAATTAATCTACTGTTAGCCAAACTTTACAAAGTGATTTTGTCACAAGATATACTAATTTTCACTCTAACAGTAGAAACAGGATTTTTAATTATTAATACATAGAATATTTTAAGATAAAACTAAATTAATATAACACTTTTTTACTTAAATACATTTAAAGCTGTTAACTGATGTTTCCTACATTTATTTGTACACCTTTGAATGCTAAGATTACCCCACTAGCTTGAGTAATTTCTAAATCAGCTATAAAGTAGCTAAAAGGACAACACTGCTGGTAAGTGCGAATCAATTGCGAATCATTAGCCACGTGGTTAGATTCACAGCCAGAAAGCCAAAGACGTGGGCTTTTCTGCAGACCAAACGGAGCAGGAGCAGGCGGAGGCGGGGAATCAAAATGTATGAAAAGGGGTAGGGGAACTTGAGGGGAAGATGTGCAAACGCGTGTGAAAAATCAGCGGCGGCGTTCCACAAAATCGCAACGCGCACAATTAAACGGTAGCAATAATTGCTATCGAGTGAAATATAATAATAACTATAGGGTATATATACCCTGTGCATATGTTGTTCTTGTTGTTGTTGTTGGCTAAATCTTGATTTGGCTTGAGAGCTTTCAATGTGCCTGGTTTTTTTCTCTTTTTTTTTTTAATTTTTTGCTTTCTGCGTTTTATTGTTTGCACAATTTTCCCATCGATGCGAACTTTTTTGTTGACTCACGGCCGTGGCCAAGAAACGGCTCAAAGAAGAAACAGTCTAAGAATATGAACATGAAAAGTGTATGGACAAAAACAAAACCCATAAAGTAATGAAGACAATAATAATAATAATAATAATATTAAAAATAAATAAATACATTTATGGGCAGAGTAACAAGTTAAGGAGCAGTTGTGGGTGTCGCTCGAAATGAGTTCGAACTGTAAAAACAATGGACAGCAGTTTAAAATAAACACACACACACACACTTGTACACTGTGTGCACTTAACGCCTAAGTTAGGGGCATGGTCACAGCAACCCCTTTTCGCAAAAAGGTAAACAACATTTTGCGGATTTCACGCCAGGATCAGACAGAGCATTGCTGATCCTATTAGCAGCAGCACAATGGCAAATTTGGCAATGGCAATGGCTATGGCAATGGCTATAAGGCTTGACTGACTGGCGCCATGTCTGCTTGCAATTACATGAAGTCGGATTAGGGCCAACAGCAACAGCAACAACAGCACCAGCGAAAAAAATAAGAAAACAAAGAGAAAAAGGGACTTAATCCAGTTTTGCTTAACTTGGCTCAAACAGGTAGACACAGCAAGTGTTAAAGCTGTTTCTGTTTCTGGCTGGTTTCGGCTGCCTGCCGGAAAAGCCAAATATACCTATAAAACGAAAATAAAATAAAAACATAGTATAAATTTATAAACACTTTAAAATCAAATGCGAAGAAGCGTTGCCAAAATGTGACTTCAGAAACCAAAAAACGCCTTTGGCAGCCAGAACAAGTCTTAACTTGTTCTTGTTGTTGTTTAACGTTTTATGTTCTACCGCCTGCCAAAAAAAAGCCAAACAGCCAAAAGGCCAATTTGCCAATTTCTTGGACTTGGTTTGATTTGCCGCCAAGAAAAAAAGAGAAACGCCTTTGGCTGCAAAGCAAAGGCCTAAACGCTATTCTTAACTAGGCCTAGACACACAAAGAAATAAAATCAAAGAAATAAATCGTTAGAGCGAGAGAGCGCGTTACGTATGTTAGCCTGGCCAAATTACACTTGCGCCCATAATTCAATCAACGGATTATCAATCAGCCGTAGCTACTTGTCTTGGCCAATGCGTCAGCGTTTGATTTTGGCCCAAGTCAATCAGGCATCAAGCAACATCAAGCAGCCAAATCAAGCGGCTGTGAAACACGTTTGAAAGTCATTAACTTAAATGATTCACTTTCTGGCCCATAAATTTCGCCACTAACTGCTGCTGTTGCTGCTGCTGCTCTGGCCAAGATGCTGTTGTTGCTGCTGCTCTTAACTGAATCTGCAAGCTCGCCATTGTCGTCATAAATTTCATACAACAAACGTTAAAAAATTGCTAAATAATCGCCTTAAATGAGTCTATAAAAGCAAACACCGAGTAGGGAGCACCGAGCATATTGGCCAACAAAATGAAGTAGCTCAAAATATCCAAAAAGGCCAAAACGTTAAGAAATACAAAATAATAATAATATTGTTGAAGTGAATTTTCATTACCAACGGAAGTCGTAAATCAATTTTTTTCCTCAACATTTTTTCTCTCACCCCTCCCGACATCCCCTGCCCCCTCTGGCACTCCTTCCCCTTTCAAAATAAAACAAAAGACATGCAACATTTTAGTTTTTTTCTTTCTTCTTTTTTCGGGGGCCTAGAAATCTTATGAGATCGTAGCTAGTGGCTGCTGTGGTCTGTGACTGTCTGGAAGCGCATCCGCCCGACGCTCAACGCTCGTCGCTCGTCGCTCGACGCCCGTCACTGACCAATTCCATGACCAAGTCGGTTCCCAATTCCAATTTCAGCTAAGACGACAGCTATAATGATAGGGGCCACTTTTGCCGCCACGCAAACACGCTATGTTAGATTTTTGTTAGATTTACACAGCGAGAAAAGATGGAGTTCAAAAAGGTTAAACAGAAACTTATAAGAGAACTAATAGATTTACTAAGCTTATATTCTAAGTTTTATATTACTAAAAGAAGTTAGAAAATTCTGAAATATTTTAAAAGCAAGCATAATATTCTGTAAACAAATATAAGCAACTTTTTCTCGCTTAGATAATGAAAAATGACAGTGCAGTTCTAAAGATATTTTTTGTTAGATTTACAGCAGGACAAGAAAAGTGGAAGGGAATACTGACTACTGAGTTGGAACTTTGAGAGGACCTTAAATTGTTTTTAAATTTACAATTTGTTTAGATTTAAAGCAATACAAGATAATATTGTACACTTTTAAAAGAAACTACTTAAAGTAAGCAAAATATTATATAGGTTCATACATTTTTTTTTAATTTTTACTGATTTGTCCTATGGGAGCTATAGGATATAGTCGTCCGATCTGGATGAAACTTGGTGGAGATAATCTTACCCCTTTTTAAGTTTAGTCTTATAAACTTTAACATATAGAATACAGCCATTTACTTCTTGCAGTGTACGCATCTTTTCTATTCGCAGCCATATTCGTTTCCGTTTCAAAGACGCCAACATGGCGACACATTTGGCTTGCGTGCTTTGAGAACTTGGCCAATACTCGTGTTTGTGGTTTGTTTCTATTTCTATTTTTGTTTTTGCCTTTAAATTTTAATATTTTCTTGTTTTTTGCCTATGACATAAGTTAGAAGTCGAGACAAAGCGATGGAAACAGACACACAAAAGCGGCTCATTATAATGCCAATGGGATTATCTATGGACAGCACTCACACACATGCACACACTGACACACCAACACATAGAAACACTCATAATACTGTGAACTGTGAAATCCTTTTAGGCGGAAATTATGAAACGCAGCGGGATAAGGACAATGGGCACAAGTGTTGCGGCAGATTGAGCAACAAAAGGACCATAATTGTTAGTGCCACACAATGCGACACTCTTCTTTACAAGCTGTGGGCGTGGCACAGCGGCTAGCTGATGCAACAATGCCCCTAAAACCGCTTACCTTCGTGTCCTTCCACTGTTACCAACTAATGAGCTGACGCTGACGCTGCCGGTGCCAATGGTGCACCAAAAACAAACCATAAAATAAATTTGAGAAAAATGAAACATCTATAAAGGTGCCACAATTGATTTCATGCCACATGGCGGCAACTTTGCTTTGAGCCCACCTACAAAGAGCCTTGTTGACACTTGTTGCGGCCGTGGCAAGATTTATGCCCCAGCCAAATATTTGGGAAATTAAATCATTGCCGCGGACAGTTTTATAGTCCCAGGCGTGACGACATAGAACCGGTCGGTGGTTAGTACTTGGAGTGTGGAGAGGGTAGCAGTAGGTACAGAGGCAGGGGCATTCTATAGCTGCTGGATCTAAACGGGAATCGGGCTATGGCCTCCGTGTGGGAGTCAAACAATGCCCGCTGAGCAATTGGTTACAAAAAAATGTCAATTATGCGCAATTTGCTTAAGCAATTGACAATTTGTTGTTGTCTCTGTGGTTGTTGTTGCTGTTATTGTTGCACGCATACTTGCGCAAATAAATTGACAAATAGGATTTGCGTTTTGTCTATTTTCATTTCCATTTCCATTTATATTTTTTACTGTCCATTTTTTTTTCGTTTTGAATTAATAAATTGCCGCCAATTTGCCGCCAGCCTTGCCAAGCGTGGAAACCTTGTTGCCAATCGTCTCATGGACCAAAAGCCGAGCTTTAAGTAATCCCCAAAACGAGTACTTCTATCATAGGTATATTGAAAACTGTTTGATTTTAACACACTACAGACGATGGTTAATTGTCGCAAGTGTTTTGTTAGTTGAAATACTTTAAGGATGGTAAATTGTTATGAATCTGCTTATTTAATTATTCAAATTATATATTATTAATTATAATATATTATAATTTTATAATAATAATAATAATAATAATAATAATAATAATAATAATAATAATAATAATATTAATAATAATAATAATAATAATAATAATAATAATAATAATAATAATAATAAATAATAATAATAATAATAATAATAATAATAACAATAATAATAATAATAATAATAATAATAATAATAATAACAATAATAATAAAAATTTAATTTTGAATAAATGTTCTCATAAGCGACAGCAGATTTAAAATCTGTGTAAAATAAATAATCAATTAGGTTTTCGTTATTTAAATTATATTTAAATAAATTTTATTGTTTCCATGGAAAATATAAAATATTTTGCATATTACAGTTTTATTGATTTTAAATATAAACTATAATATAAATTTATTCCCTTTTTAAGCCCCCTTTTTAGCTTATTTTATAACTTTAATGGCTTCAAACTAGGTCTGTGGTCACACAATTTCATATAAACAGCGAAACAAATGTTATGAAATAGATTAAAGAAACAATCACGAGTTGAGCAATGTTTTTTATCAAAAATCACACACAAATAATTATCAGTGACCTCGACAAAACTTAAAAATAAAAACTGAAAAAAAAAAACAATAACTGAAAATAGTGAACAATCGAACAATCGGTTGTCTTATCGCTGACATGCAATCGAAACGGAAGTTCCAGTTCAATTTTATTGGTGAAATTATTTACGGAAACTTGTAAAGAGCATCGAGCATGCAGATCTGCTGTGTTGTTCAAATAAATGGTCCATTGGAGCGAGCAAAGCGGGAATGACGATCTTAAAAAAAAATTGTACAAAAAAAGAGAAAAATAAAAAACTTCCAATCATTGGTTACCCCTTTACCCCCTTCCCACATTCAGCCCCTGCCCCTTTCCTCCATTTGTGGCCAGTCATAACGCCAAAGAGTCCACAACGAGTTCGACAATTGAATTAGAAGTCTGTGCAGGACTCATGAATGAACAAATGATTATGCACACACACTTGTACACTCTCTCACACACACATACACATGTAAACCTTATACACCTTCTCTTACAAATGATGAACATGCTGTGCAGTTGAAGTTGAACCCATTTTCTCACCTGTTAAAGTTGTAAAGACGCAACCAAAAACGTTTATCGTTGTCGAGATCCGTTCCTCAAGAGCTCCGACTCCAACTCCAACTCCAGCTCCGATACCAATCCAACTCCGACTCTAACTCTGACTCCGACTCCGACTTGGACTCGGTCTCAGTCGCCTTCGATTGACTTCGATTGCATTGGCATTGCCGCCGCGTCATACGATTTAATTGCTTCGATTGTGTCAGCAGTTTTATTTTCTTGTCTTCATCAGCAACAGCAACAGCAGCAGCAGCAGTAACCACCGCCAGAGCAACAACAGCAGCAGCACCTCCTCAGCCTCAGTATCAGCCTCAACCTGGCAACATTTGTTGCGGAAGGGGACGTTTTGTGCCCAATCCCAGCCAGAGTCAGACTTGCTCATAGGCGCTCAATAATTTGATGATCATAATCAATAGCTGACTGACATTTGCCGCTGCTGCTGCTCAGCTTTTCCTTTTTATTTTTTGTATACCCTGCAGCAGAGGTATAATAGATTTGTTTAAAGTATGTAACAAACGATGTTCAGCTGTCTCTTTGTTTGAATGATCAGAATCCAGCGATAGTAACAGCTAGGAGCTCATAATTTCCCCTCCAGACTCCATAAGCTTAAAGTCTGAACTGTTTTCTACTCATATTGATAAACGGTATATTTCAGTTGTGCTAACCTTGCTCTACTTTCCTGTCGTATTTTTATTATTATTATTTTTGCTCGGCTGGCTCTTTGATTTGCTGCTCGTTGCTGTTATTGTTATTGTTGTTATTGAGGGTTGGGAATTGAGGATTGAGGGCACAAAAGGCTTTGTTCAAATTCGGCATCTCAAATAATGTGTGTTGTTGTGTTGCTGTGTCTAACAAAGGCCTACTCGAAACTTGTTGAAAGCCGTTTTATCCTTTTGATGAGGCGCTCAGTTGCTCTGAAGTCGCTGAAGATCCGGCTGTGGCCATGACTTGGTCCAAAGTCAAGTGTGTCGGCCCATTTACAAAAGTGAATGCCTTTAAGGGCCATGAAGCGGACGGAGGGGGAGAGAGCGGGTATTCCGCAGGATAACCAATAGAACCCAATGTCGTGGGAGTCTGCAGAGCCTAATGAAGTCATTAGAATTCAAAGTTAGCGAAAGAATATTACATTTAAATTCGAAATGAATCTGTGTTTTCAGTTT
The DNA here is from genome assembly GCA_035046005.1 of Drosophila acutilabella. Taxonomy (NCBI): domain Eukaryota; kingdom Metazoa; phylum Arthropoda; class Insecta; order Diptera; family Drosophilidae; genus Drosophila; species Drosophila acutilabella. The sequence continues at coordinate 2,142,433 of JAWNOK010000024.1, read as the reverse complement.
GTTTCAGTTTAATGCTTGAATCGCATGCGTAGGTTTTCTATAACGATTAAAACCCTCATATGTCAACTTGGCCCATTCATCATCATCCCGTCGAGACAGAGACCCAAACACAAAGCCCTAGACCTGAAACAGAGACACAGGCAAAGATACAGACAGAGATGGAGACTGAGAATTTGACTGAGAATGGAACTGAGACGTCGCCAGACACTTGTCCCGTTCGCGTTCGCAGACACGAATTGCTGATGAGCTGAAATCTCATCAAGAAGTGTCTACATCAAGCAGCAACATGTTTAAATGTACACATGTTTATTATATGTTTATACACTGTTCAAAAATTAATTTCTGAGTTAAAACTACAGTATTTATTATTAAGAAGTCATTAAAACCATTAAGAAGTCATAAAGCTAAATTTTCTAATAATTTAAAAGCCTATAAAAGGCAACACAAAAGATTAACAAAAACGTAGTAAAATATGAGCAAATAATTTAAGTTATGCTAAAATGTTTAAATAACAATTTGGCATATTTATATCTTACCTTAAAAATATTGACGTAAATTTAGTTTATAAGATCTGTGTTTTGTTTCAAGGATTGATATACAAATTTATTTTATATCTAATAAATTTTACACCCAAGCTAAATCGATCGACGTTAGCTTTTAATTGTTTAAAATTTAAAACAATTCGATCAACACAATTTAAGCACATTTGTTTCTGTCAGTGTAAGTATCTGTGTCTTTTCCTCTCTATGTGTCTCTGTCTCTTCATCTCGTAGGCTGTTTAGATTTTGGGACTTACAGCACCTACTTGAAGCCTGGAGAGACACTAGCTGGCTGGCGTGCTTGATGACTTAATTTTCATTTCAGTCTGTTGACTCCTCTCCAAAACCATAGACCCGGGCTTCTCTATCAGCAGCAGTAACAGCAAAAGCAGCAGCAGCAGCAGCAGCAGCAGCAGCCGTGGCCTTTTCAGCTGGTACAGGTGTCTCGATTGGAGCTGAAGCTGTAGCTGCAGTTGGAGTTGGATTTGGAGTTGGAGTTGGAGCTGTAACTGGAGTCAAGCACTTGAGAGTCAGCACAGTGACACACGCAAGTGTTTGGCTTGTCTCAGAGTCTCTGTTGGCTCCATCTTCATCCACATCTCTCTCTCTTTGTCAGTCTCCACTTCCCCCTCATCAGCACCTTCAACTCCAACTGCTCGACCTCTGTCTTGTACCCTCGTCACATGCTGATTTCTCTGTGTATGTAAAGATGATGCAGCATTTTCTGTGGTAGCCCAAGACACACTTGTTGGCACTAGGTAAGTTGTACTCAAAACTATTTGCTCTAATCATTATGGTAGCGCCTTTTGCCTTCTCCAACTCCAAACTTGAGCTCCAACAGCAAACAGCAACTGCAGATGATAAATCTATATTTTATTAGCATTTCCAAAATGAGTTGCATCTGTTGTTGTTGTTGTTGTTGCTGTTGATGTTGATGTTGCACGTGTTGCGCTAAATGACTTGTTTCGATTTGTTTACGGCTGCTCTTGCTGCTGTTGTGACTTGGCCTAATCCAATTAAAACTACATTTTTCATAGATCTCTGGCCAAAAGTTCGGTCGCCATTGCCATTTGCTACGCTACGCCACAAAAAATATAACCGACAAATTCGAGTGAAATCATTAATAAAAATAAAAGTTTTTTTCTTTTTATATTTCTTTTTTTTTTTTTTGCATTTTGTTTGGAGATTTATAGAACCGTAAGGAAAGACCTCGAGCGACTCGTGCTGCTTTGGTGTCTCTCCGTTTCTCTCTGTGTCTCTGTCCATTTCCTTTCCATGTCCAAATGGGTGTCGTATATAAATCGCGTGCTGCACTGGAGGTCTTCAAAACGCTTACGAGTTGATGCCCAGCGGCCAGTTCAGCAGCCACATCCACATCCACATCATCAAGAGCAACAGCAGCAGCAGCAGTTGTAGCTGTCTGCTACGTCTTTTGGTCAGATCTCATTCATTTTGGGCCGTGGCACTGGGTGTTAACCATAGAAGCAGCCCAAGTCATGCCAAGACCCAGTCCAAGTCCAAAACGAAGACGAAGTCCACAGTTGAAGCCTTGCCTGCGGTCATGTTGTACGAACAAATACGCCAGAGAGCTACCACTTCCCTACACTGAAAAATAATGAATACAGATAATAAAACAAATATTTAAAAATTTTTAATAATTTGTTAAATACGGAAATCATATAATTTACAACTACTACTTTATGTATAAAATATTTTTTATGAAGTCTTAAAGCTTTGAACTGAAATTTATTTAACGGATTGATATATATATAGTTATTGAAACGAAATTTGTAATAACTCCAATAATAACCCAGCATATAAAAAAACTTTTATTTTATTGAAGGGATATTTTTACCTCATTACTGCAGCAGATTCTAGAGTTATAAATTTGCTCAAATTTTCTGACTAAATAGTGCTTCTAATAGTTAATGCTGTCATTAAAACACTCAGTCTAAATATTTTACTCTAAAATAAATATTAATCCTTTATTACTTTTGTCAATTTAAGTACTGTTGAATATGTTAGCAGTGTACCCGCAAATTCGCTTCTCAACCCTGCTTAAGTTTTTGCTAATGATCACAGAAGGATATAGAGACAGAGGAAAGAAGGATAGCGAAAGAGTGAAAGAGCGAGAAAAAGAGAGGCATGGAAAGGGAGAGTTTCGTGCCTATGCTAATTTCTCATTAACTTTTGTCCTGTTGTTGATGTGGTAAAACAATAAAAACGTTGCACCTAAGACTCGAATAGCAAACGCAATCTTTTTAATGGAAACAAGATTGATTTCCTGAAATCCACACAATATTACCAACTGATTTCTGCGCCAAAATTCAAAGCTACAGAAAAACCTTGAAACGCAGTCACGCAACGAGCGGTTGGCTCCAAAGAAGGGGAATCACTTCGGACTCTCGACTGCTTGCCTCAAATCGTGTCCGATCGTGATAATGATGCTGACTGTCTTAGCATCGATGTGATGCGCCAAATACGCTGCAGTTGAGCATAATGATTTGGCAATGAAATTTGATATGTTGGGTATAAAGAAAGCTTAAAACATACATGTGATGTTAAAAAGACAAAAGGCACTCAATTATTTATTGATAATGTAAAAGAAAATTAAGTAATTTAATTTAATTTAAAATTAATTTCAATACAGAAAGCTTTCAACTCTACAGTTTTCCGTCTCTTATATTTAAGAAATTGTTTCTTACCATATTCGTGTTTCAAATTTTGAAAAGTTATTGATTGATTTCATCACTAGCTGCTATTTTTGACGATTTGTGTGATTATAGTGTATAAAATAGTCGGCTAAACAGAACTAACTATCCTTCTTCCCCTTTTTTCCTTTTTTTTGGGGTGGCAGCTATCATATGCCAGTCGCTCTGTGTTATCCCCGCCAGCGAAATGCAAAAACAAATTGTTTGTGGGTCAGCCAGCAAAAGAGGCGTGGGCAAAAGGAGCAGAGGGGGCAGCAGAGGAACGTAGAGGGAGAAGGGGTAAGAACGAGGTTTTGTCGGCCCTAACAAGCGAACGGAGCAGGACGAACGCGGTCGAGGGCGTTGCAATGTTACTGCTACGAAAGATGTGTCTGAAACGGCTGAAAGCTAAAAGCGATGCGAAATTCAAGGAAAACGAGCAGGAGGAGCTGCAGCTTGTACACTAGCCGGAGGCGGGATGGCAACGTCTGGTCGTCTGCAATACTGTGGCTACAGTGAAGCTAGGCAGCACGGAAGCCTAATGGCCGCTGCCAATGTGATTTGTGATTTGTGCTCTCTTGTGTTTTGGCCACTTTTTGCCGCTTTTTGAGGCACTAGACTATTTCCATGGAAAATGTTTTGAGGTTGGGGAAAGGCAGCATCTAAGCAGGGTGTAGCAGGGGCAGAGGTTAGGAGGGGGAGCTTAGCATGGCAATGACAAAGCACTGCAAATGGAGCACATACCAGTGCAGTCAGTCGCCAGTCTCCAATCGCTGTAGCAGCAGAAGCAACAGCAGCAGCATGCTAATTTATGAAGTAGCAACTTGCAGCGACATGGATGCGGTAATTATAGCTTGGCAACTTGTTGCCAAACCCGCATGGAACAGCGCACCAAAGTACATGAATGAAAAGAAAGCCAGAGTTGGAGTTGGAGTCGGAGTCAGAGTCAGAGTCAGAGCTACATCCCAAGTCCCAGTTTCAGAGCCAAGCTAAAACTTAAAGCCATCAAGGTGGCCATGTTGCACAGAAGCTGTTCTACTGCTGCTGCAGAGCTCTGGCTGCTGCTCTGGCTGCAACATCAGGTGAACGCGCCCACTCGGCAAATGAAAAAGGTTCTTGCCCCGTGGCGGTTTTGTTGTTGTTTTGTTTTTATATTGAAGCACGGACTGACTGCAACATTTTCACAGCAACATGCGGCAGCAACATAGTTTACACACCTACCGATACCGATGTATGCCCGGTTGTGTGCCCCGCCAGCAACATGCACTTAACTGGTAGCCGTAGTGCACTTTATAATACAAAACATGGTCATGTCGGCTGCTCAAGACCGTGGAGCACTCGTCGCTGTTTGATAGATGCTGCCACTGGCTGCGGGCACATTGCTGCGCCTGGGCGTTGCCGTCGTACGGCGAGCAACAACAGCGAATAACAACAGCAACAGCAGTGGCAGCGACAGCGACAGCGACAGCAAGAGTAACAAGAACAACAGCAAACCAGCACCGTTAGATGACTTGTGAGCTTGGGCTTCATTTGCATGCCACGCATACATATAAACTGGTACAGAATTGAGGTAATGCGACTGCATATTACCATTAACCCAGTTGGCAGCAGCAATATTTGTAGCGACCTGGCGCTAGCAATGACCTTGCCACAGTTCAATCCTCGGAAAATTAAGTAGGCAATGACAACGATGTCGTCTCATTAACAAATTGTCCGCACAGCGTGTGCCCGGTTGAGTGTCCAGGTAACTGATTATAATTAGCGCCTCCGTTGCAAAGCCCTTTTTATTTTGCTTTTCTTTTTGGGTTAATGCAAATTGTAAATCGAGTGCATGGCGAATTTGTCAGGGGATTAAAGTGTTGTGCTGTTGTCCGAGTGTAGAGGCAATCGAAACTGGAGCGCAGAATTAGCGCATGAAGGAAGTGTGAAGAAGTGGACAGGTTACACGCAGCGAAAGCAGAACGGAATTCTCGAAAAAAAGAGACAGGCGGACAGGGCAGACGGACGGACAGAGCAGAAATTAAAAGCGCAGCCGCCTCTCATCATCATCAACCCACACAAACACACACACGCACACACACACACACACACACATATTAGCAGACATTAAAGATGCCGACGACGTCGACTGTGGCGCCGCTACGAAAGACAATATAAATCATATCATTCATGCAGCAGGAAAGGGTCCCCAATGCTACAAAGGAGCGATAGGTAGGCCGAGAGAGCGAAAGAGAGTAGAAGTGAGAGAGAGGGCGACTAAGAGCGGTGTTAGCGCCGAGAGCTGCTCATCCTGGCAGGCTGACTGCTTAGCAATTAATATTTGGATTTTATTTGTATACATTTTGATAGAGACACCTTTGACTCTATACCTAATTCAAAATCCAAATAAGCTCCGTTTTTTTTTTATATACAGCACTTTCATATTAGCCCATATTTGTTTAAATCAAACTTAAAAAAAACAGTAAAAAGCAATAAAAATACCTTTTTGGAATTGTTTCCATGATTTCGTGGTTATTGCTGCTGCTATTGCTACTGAACTATGGCAAAGCCAATTCTGGCAATGGAAACGCGAATGCGAGCGCGAGTGCGTACGGGAATGCAAACGGAATTGGCAGCGGAGTTGGAAATGGAAACCGCAACGGAATTGGGATTGGGAACAGTGACGTACCGTGTGCCATCGATGAATTCTCCCTGGGTATATTTCATGCAGCCCTGGAGCAAAATTCAATGCAGAGTTTGACGGCGCAACGTTTGCAGCTTCATTGGTGGTTCGTTTTGCTGGAGAGTGTCTGTTTCTGGTTGCCGGCCAGACTGCTAATTGTATAAGTTCGAATCGTTTGTCCTTTCAGTCATTTCGGCTAAATATCAGGGTCGAGGGACAATTCACTAAATTATCAGTTAACTCCTGTGATCCAATGAAGTCGACACAGCTGAAAAATGAAAAATTAGCGGCGAGAAACTAAAAAGAATTTCCAAATTTCACACACACTGAGCATAAATCACGCTTTTGTTGCTGTCTATCTCCCTCACCCTAACACAAGCTACTCACCCACACCCACCTACACACACTTATACCCTTTCGGTTGACACACGATAATTTGTTCGAATCATTTTCCATCGCACACAGAAAATTGTTTGCACCAATGCGACATGTCGGTGTAAATCTAATTAAATTGTTGAAATGTTTTCAGCAACTCTTTTTTTATTTGTCTACTTGTGCAGCAGTGCGTCCCTGTCGCCATCAACGTCAGCCCCCGCCCCTCTCACTGTCCACCTTCTCTCCCTCAAATAGGCGCCACAAATGGCTGCAAAAACGCTGACAAATGTTTCCGTCAAAACACAAATTTCACCTCGTTTTTGTTAGCTAAGGTGTTTTGATAATAGAGCATATGGAACCAGGCACAGTGGGACAAAGTTAGCGAGTTTTTAAAAGTATATTTGTAATAAATATACTACATTCAAATATATATGTTAGATATATATTTGAAAATGACCTCGAACTCATTCTAGTGCCCGTTTTTCATCAAAAAGGAATTTTGACCGACTTTTTCTATGGTGGGATATATGATATGGTTTTCCGAACCAAACTCATTAAGAATAGTTATAATTGTAATATACACATAATATGTGAGTTTGGTTGCGATAGCACAAATAATACTACATATCTTACAAATGTTCTATTTTCGACCGATTTGTCCTATATTTTAGGTGTCCGCTCGTGAGGGAAACGTATTTTCATTAAAAATTTATGGCTCTAGCTCTTATAGTCTCTGAGATCCATGTGTTCATACAGACGGACGGACAGACGGTCATCGCTATATCGACTCGTCATTTGATGCTGATCAAAAATAAAAATACCTTAAGCGGTCGGCTACGCCTCCTTCTGCCAGTTATGAATATTTCGGTTTTGATAAACCTAACAGACCCCTCTACTCTTTTCTAGAGTAATGGGTCTAAAAATAAATAAATATAATTTGTTGTAATTCCATATTTTCAACCTTATTTAATTAAAAATTCTGGTTTCCATTAACACATTTTGTTTTAATACTTTAAAGAATAGCAAGTTCTCATTTAATATATTGTATTAATTAACTATATAAATTCTATACATTAAACGTATAAATAGCACTTCACTAAGATTAATAAATATGTTTTTCTATATAGGTAAAATCGACTTATAAGGTTATAAATTAATAATAGTTATTCAATGAAAAATTCTTTAGTTTGCACAGTTTTGTTCCAATGTGCGAGTACAATACTGTGAGTCAGTTTTGTTATGTTTTAGTCAAAAACTTTAGTCAACTGCGATTCAATGCTTAATTAAACTCTAGATCGCCAGCAAGGAATACTCAAAAAACCTGACAAGAAAAAAAAATAAACCAAGTACAATATAATTTAAAACGAATTAAAAGCGCAGCCGTTTGAAACCTCCCGTTCTGTCTGGGGGGAAATGGATGGGGGTGGTGGTGGAGAGGGGCAGGGGTTGTGACTGCTACAAGTCAAACTGACAGTGACGCGCCCAATCGAAAATAGCAACAAGTTAATTTGAGCCAAACTCCCCCGCTAAAAAAAACTTCATGTATTTCTGTTGTCGTTTTTTTTGAAAAGTCATTAGAAAAAATGTTAGGCAACCAATTTGAATATTTGATGGGACACACACACACTCACACACACATGCACAATGGCACAATGCTGTTGTGCGTTGTACGCTGGTTAATTTAAGGTGATAATTGCGTTTTAATGTGACACAACTAAATTTCGTGGTTGAGTTTTGTTGTGTGTGCCGGAAGTTTTCCTATTTTCCTATTTTTCACTGCGCATGTGCAGCCAAGAAGCGCACACAAGCACTTGTTACGTGGATGGACAGACAACAACAACAACAACTACTACAACTTTTGTACAAGCACTCGAAAAAAAGTGTCAACAATTATTTTCAAATTTGAAAACATTTCATTTCGGCTGTTGGTTGATGGCTTTTTTGGGTGACGCGGCTTAAAAGGTTTCCCAGGTGTGAAATTGTTTTACACTGAGGATGTCGCGGAGGTTGAGGTTGAGCTTGGTGATTTCTTTTTTCCCCATTTTATTTTGGCAGCAGGGAAAACTTCTAGTGCGGGTGTCAAGCTGACATCCTGTATGAGCACCTACCAAGTTCGCTGTCTAAGTCTTTCGTTTTGCCGCAATTCACCAAACTATGAAGACATCAAGAAATCAACGGATTTGTTTAACACGTTTTGCCAGTTTGTCACAGTAGCTCAATTGAAATTCCATTTACTGGTTTTTTGGCAATTTTTTATTTATATTTGTTATTGTCGTTTTTTCGGCTAATTGGCGCCGCAGGAATTCGCAAATGGTGTGAGCTTCGAGTTGTCCGGAATGATCAAGTAGCACCAACACTCACACTAGTGTCAGTTGCTAACTGCCAACTTATTGAATTGTGTCTATAGCTCTGTCTGTACCTGTGTCATAACAAACACACACACAGCGCCTATACCCCTATCCACACCCCTTCCAAAGCCAAGTCTTTTTTCAATGAATACATCAACAATGAGTCGCTGCCGTCGTCGTTTGTAGACGTCGCCGTTGGGGCTCTAAATTTATTGGCAGTGACGGCGATGGCGGCCAATTAACACAGGACGCCACCAGCGTTGCTTTGCTCTCAAGCTTTTTGCTCTTGAAAGCAGCCGCCAGCCAAAGGCAAAGCCGCAGTCGCAGACCTCAGGACTCTGCAGCTCCGCAACGCGCACAGTGTGCAATGAAGTCGTAAAGTCTGATTTATTTCGAATTGAATGTCAATACACAGAGCCAAAAGCAAGAAAAGCCTGAGAGAGGGCGAGAGAGAGATAGCAAGAGAGACAGAGGGGAGTAGCCACACTAATGCCCGACCACGGGCGGTCTCTGTTTCTGACCCAATTTGGCGCCTGCTGCGGCGCTTTCATCAGACTCCTCGTACATCATAAACAAATTCATAAAAGTCGTCGTCTCTATGACTGAAGCTACATTCATAAAATTTATGGCGTTGAAAGGCGCATCGAATGTGCATTTTGGGGCCGCTTCAAACTTGTTGGTCTTCCTGCCTCACCACGTTTCTCTGTGCCAGTGTATTCCAACAGTTGTTGTTGCTGTTGTTGTTGTTGGTGAGGTCAGCGTGCAGTTTGTGCTACTAGAGTGGCCTTGTCTTGCCCCGCAGACGGGTCGGACTCATTAAAATGTAATTTGAGCGCGTTGTTTCGCATTTCATTTGGTCAAGTGAAGCAAGTGAACCAAGTTAACTGAACTGAGCAGCAGAAACAGCAGCAGCAGCAGCAGAAACGTCAGTTTCCATTTCATTGAGCGAACAACCCCCAAAAGGAACTCTGTGTTGACCCGTTACTATCTCGCTCTAGCTGCTGTAATTTTTGGGCCTCGATTTGATTGATTTATAAGTGCTTGCCATCTCGCTCAGTGGTGCGCACCCTTCGTCCCTGTCTCTATACCCTGCAATACATACAAACATCGTCCCTTTTCTCCTCATTTGTGGCACATTATTATTTAAATGATAAATTGTATTGCCCGGGAACTTTGGCATTGCTTCTCTGTTTTTTTTTGGGGCCGCTCATTGCTTTCCATTTGGTTTTATTGCCAGCCTTTGTAGGTGTTTCCGTGTTGCCTTTTCCTTTGTACCTTTTGCCTCGTTGCCCTTTCTCGTGGCCTCTTCTCAACCACGTGAAGAACCCTTGACGTATTGCGCTTTCTTCTTTGCCTTCACGTGGGCGTTTTGCTGTTCATTTCAAATTTTCCGTTGATTTTTGTGTACACAGTATACGTTTATATATTTTTCTTCGTTCGGGGTCTAGACGTGCTGTATATGTACATATGTTTGCAGCTAAGAAAATTAATCGTCTCATTTGTCCAAATGCATTGCCGTCGCGGCACTTGGCTTTAATATGTGAATTAATGTTATTTGATAATAAAATCGATTAGGCTTCCGTATTTGAATGTTTCGTTTGCTCTACGCTGATTTACTACTTTAGTTACTGGGGCGTCTCTACAAATAAGACATCAGAAAAAACCTTTTTATTTAGTACAAACTGAATTCAAACTTTGATAGACCACTAAATAAAATATATAACTAACTTAATGTTTAAAGGCTTTTATATTGGCTATAACTTTGTCATTATAAACATTATTTTTTAGTATTTTATCCCAGGAGCTTTCAAACTGAATTATTAACTTAATTAAATGATTTAAAAATTTAAATTAATGCCGACTGTTATGGCTTTGCATAAGTTAAGCAAACATGTGTCAGCTTGTCTGTTAATGTTAACGGCCAATTGGTGGAATTGACTTGCAAACGCGTTCAAATGATATATTTGCAATGCACGTGTCTCACGTCTAACAACGATTTGATTTCGAATCATATGCAATTATTGACAGCTTAAGTATATAGCTCTATATACACACACTCTCTCACACACACATACACACACAGAGACACTTGGTTCTTAGTGGGAAAGTCAACAGTAGCTCAAGCCAATCATAATTTGCATTTAATAAATATTTCATTAACTAATTGCAACAATTACGTGCATTTTACTTGGTGCCTTCAAATTAGTGCTGCGATACCGTTTCCAGGGATTACAATTTTAATCGGATCAGTGCGGTGCCCAATAGCTGAAGCTAAAGCAGTTATTGATCGATGCACGTTTCTTGTCTAACAATAAGTCTTGTCGCGGCTCGTTAATTGCTCCAGCGGCTTATGAATATGCAGCAGCTCTATTAAAGAGCAAAAACTGAACAATAAACGAAAAAAACCCCGCCAAGTAAAAGCGGAAATCCTCCTCGAGTGCACAGGTGACAACTCTAGTTGTGGGCAGCGAGCGAGCGGCGAGCGGACAGTGAATAGCCGTTGGGCCACTTGAGAGCAGCTCGTGCTCCGCTGCCAAAAGGTTCTTGTTGTCTTGTGTTGCTTTCATAGAGTGACGGCCAGCTGCGCGTCTTGTGAATGAAAATTTTGTACGCCAACAGCGCGACAAGGCGACATCGACGCGTCGCCATTTTGAATTTGTTGCTCACCAGTAGGCGGCGTCTAGATTCCAGAGCGCAAGCAGCTGAGAGAGCGAGAGAGCGCAGGCGCCCTGCGTAGCCAGCGTAAGTACAAATGTGGTGAGTGTGAGAGTGCGAGCGTGTGTGTGTGCAAATGGGTATGTGTGCATGCAGGGGGCGTGATAGCACTGCTTGCATGTATTTGTGTGTGCGTGTGTCAGTCTGTGAGAGTGTGTGCGTTCATATCTGCTGTGTTTTTTTTTTGTACCTGTGCAGTTGAGCGACGTCAAGTTGCTGGCTAGTTTGACTGGTTTCATTGCTTTTGTTCTTCTTGTTGTTGTTTCTGTTGCTGTTGTTGTTGCTGCCTGTCAAGTTTCCCGGTTTGGGCAAGTAGATGGCGCTAGTTGTCTTAAAGTAGCTTTAATATTAAAGCAATGCCCAAAGACTATTTACTATAAAATGTATTTTGTTTGAAGAAACGAAGTACATTTTATTTTATTACTTAATGTCTTATTTAGTCCGCTAATAGATATGTATTTGTTATGACGTTGGAGCACCAATTTTGTTTATAAAAATAAACAAATCATTAATGTATTACATTCGATTGCTGCAAACGCAACTGTTGATTGCGTGCCACACATTGGATTGAAAGTGTACGTCAAAATTACAGGTTCAGACATCAATTTAATAATTGAGACCTTTGCCTGTTTTAATCAACATTATTTAAAATGTCAAAATATTTGCACTTTCAATGGCAGCGCGAGTCGTGAAAGAATCGAGCTCAAAAACAAAAAAAAAAAAACACTGAAAACAAAAACAACAAAAGTAATAAAAATTTGCATACAAATATATGTGGATAGTGTTGTAAATCCCCCAAAGAGGGCACAAATCGAGCAACGCTGCTGCTGGCCACGCCTCAAGTGGGTGGCTTTTGGGGGGTGCCAGAGAGCGCCACAGAACTAGACGACGTTTGACACACAAACAAAAAAAAAGCAACAAAACTGATGGAACAAAACATAACGCATACACTGTTGGGGCGCCCCCGTCTGCGTCGTGTCGTGTCTCCATTGATAAAATTTATGGTATTGGTGCGGTTTCAACACCAACCGCTGCCGCGACAGCTCACACAGTCACCCATACACACACAGGCTGGCGGCAGCGCAGCAACGTCAAACCGGTTCCATGCCATGCCATTGGTGGTGGGCTGACAGCGAGAATCGGCAACACCGGGTGTCTCGCTTGCACTCGGCGCTCGCAAAGGGCAGCTGTTTCAGTCGCACGCGACAGCGACAACGCTGCAAAGCGACAGAGCTGGCTGAATGTTGACTGCGAACGACTGTCGACCGACCGGGCGGGCAGAGCGCAATCGCGACGCTGAGTTCGTACCTAGTCGTATACGCACTTTGTTCGTGGTTGGTCGTTTGTTGCTGTCGCTCGTCGCAGCGCCGTTCGCCGGGTTCGTTCGAGTCTCGATTCCGTTTTTCGATACCGATTCTCTGATTCTCTTGGATTCTGATTTCGCGCTCGTTCGCTCACAAATCACTCGCGTTGCCGTCGCGCAAATTGCATAGATTGTTGTTTGTGGATTGTTTAGTGTCTTCTTGTCTTGGAGTGTGTGCATTTTCTGAATGCCAATTAAATGCAGCACAACAAAAAGCATTCAATATACAAATTGTTACAAGTGCTCTCATCAACCTAATCATCATCATCAATAATAGTAATAATAATATTATTATTAAAGGGTGACCCAATTGCGAGTGCAACAGTTTCGTGTACACATTAACAACAACAACAACAACAACACACACACACAGCCAAGAAAAAAGGTGTTTCTAAAGTGTTCGCTTCAAATGCAGCCAAGGATTTACGCGCCCTTCTTTAAGATATAATAACTACTGCTATCAAACAGTTAATACTCGATAAACTTGTTTAATGTGCATCTAAAACTCAAGTACACTCAACACACACTTATACAACACAACAAACATACACACACACACATTGGCACACATAAGCTCTAGAAAATTCTTATACTGAGGACAGCTCAAGTTGTTGTCATTCAGATTAATTTCCTGCGCGCGCGTATCCAAGAAAAGCCGTCAAAATTCTTGATAAAGTGGCCTCAATAGGCGCCAACACGCTCAATTTTACGGACCTTGGGAGCCCCTACGAGGGGCCTCCCAGCACACCACAATCGGGCATGGATGCGCCGGACGCTCCACATACGCCCAAATATATGGACGGTGGCAGTACCGCCGCCGTCAGCGCCAGCATCACGCCCGGCGTCAATATACCCGGCAAATCAGCCTTTGTGGAGCTGCAACAACATGCCGCCGCCGGGTAAGTCTCCACCAACACCAGTGTGCACTAAACAGACCACATTCAATCGAGTGCTTTTAACAACAATTTTTGTCTACGTTGCATTAAAAATTGCATTCATTGTTCGTCTATCAGCGGTGTAAAATCAACTAACAAAAATGTCAAAAGTACTGCCATGAAGGACACACACTGACAAACTGACACAGCTGAGTGACTGACTGACTGAATGTCTGAACTGACTGACTGACTGACAACTGCCTGCCCTCGAGCCTAGTTTAACCTTAGCTGTGATGCAGTTTTTCGATTCGATTCTCGTTATCAGCCCCACGTCATCGGGTCTTTCACAGTGCAAGACACCCAAAATTGACTTTTAGGGCGTTCCTAGATCATTATTCGCCTTTAATTTAGTTCAGTTGTGCGCCTAATTGTATTGCTTTTCACTTTTATCCATTTGCAATTTTGTTTAAGAACACGCTTTCAGAAATATTAAAACTTGTTTCGCAGCATACGTCAGAAGTCGTAAAAAGTTTGAATTGATTAATTTATAATTTTATGATTTAATTGCATGTCTATGCATATTGGCAACGCTGAACTTTTAACCTATACCAGCTAATCGACGGCATTCAGTGATTTTAGTTATAACAACGCTATGGTTTTTAGTGACTTGCAGTTCAATTTTAATAGCTATTACTTAAAGAGAAGTTTTCTTGCTTTGAGGTTATACTTGCAATAATTACTAACTGCAACAAAGGGAGTTTAATTTGTAGTTATATAATCAAAGTACACATTTGAGACCGTCCGTAGGAACCTATATCTAAATTAATTCTACATTTATAGTTTATTTAATTGGTTTTAATCGTTTAAAAGTCTAAGCCGTTCTTTTCTTCACCAAAACTTCAAAAGTTTTAGTTTTACACTTTCTATGTATTATTTTTATTTAATTTTCGATGCAATATTTAGGTCGTTAATAGCTCTTCCTTTTATACACAATATATTTTAGGTCTTGTTTTATAAAGATATCCTTTACTTTAAAAATTTGTCTGCTGGCTATTTTGTGTTGTGATAATGACTACATATTTACCCCATGTTATACATTTTATCGGACGATCGTATCTCTTATTTTCCTACCGATGTTGTCTACCAAAAGTTGTAATGTTTTTTCTCTCCCATTTTTTGTATGTTGAATAAAAAAGTTGCGTCCGCTTTATAGTATGGCTAAACTTTTCCGTGCTCTGTTTATGCTGGCGTACGGGCAGCTTTTGGCTCCCTATTCCGCTGAAAACCCTCTGGGAATGAACGGAAGCCAAAAATAAATTCAATTAAGTGCAGTTTAGTATTCCGTCTTTATTGGGAGACTTAATAAATGTTTTAGACGGGCTTTTGTAGTACGCTCTTCCTCTTGCTACTTCTCTGTAAATTATATTGGGAGTGTGTGTGTGTGTGACTTTTCCAACGCACGATTCGATTTTTCATTATACATATTTTATTGCATTTTCTGCGTTTTGCGTTTTGCGGTTTGCCTTTTTGTCTTTTTTGTAGTAGTGCGTGTTCGTTGGCTGCTTTGGTGGTTCAGTGGTTTGGTGTCACGGTGGTTGCCATATTGCGGACTTGTATTGCGGTTTCTCTTGGACAGTTGTCGGTGTTGCGTTCCGTGTGTTGTTTCCGTTTCCGTGTTTCCGCAGTGCATTGAATATTTCATGGCTTATTATTGGGCAATCGGGTTAGAAACGTTCGAATAACATATAGAATTAAAGGTGCCCTGCACTATAGTCCCGAGGGCTGACATCCCTGGGAAAGTGTTCAACTGTTTTAGCTGTTCGCTTTGCCAGCAACTTTTGGCCATGGCTAAAAAAGTGTTAACAAAATATTTACCAGAAACTCATACCACCGTTTAGACTCTCGACTTTTCACTCTCCTGCACAGTATTTTATTGATTTTTAGTTTCTATATTATTATATCTATTTTCTATATTAACCACAGAAAGTTCATTTTACTTATTGTAAATGAAGTCATGGCAAAACTTTGTTTTTCCCTGCTTTTCCATTTGTTGTGAGAAAAAAGTTTCGTTTCGACGCTTTGTGCATTAAACATGAAATTCTGTTCTGTTCTGTTCTGTTCAGTTCTCTGGCGTTAAAGTGGGTTCTATTCTAGTTTTTCGACCGCGTTACTGAAAAGTGTATGGAAAACACGCAAGCTTTTCTTTCTAATGCTGTTTTCTTTTTTAGATTTTTTTTTTCGTTCTTTCGATTTAGTTTATTTGTTGTGCTTTAACCTGGCGTGTCAAAGGGCTGACAATGAATACGATATGAGACCTATTAGGAGTCTTGTTTTCTGTTTTCAGCACAGTGTTTTTGATTTGACAAAATGTTCTAATTTTATGTTATTCTGATTAATCATTTTAGATACGGCGGCATTCGCAGCACCTATCAGCATTTTGGTCCACAAGGCGGTCAGGATTCGGGCTTTCCGAGTCCTCGCAGCGCCCTAGGTTATCCATTCCCGCCCATGCATCAGAATACCTACTCTGGCTATCATTTAGGGAGCTATGCGCCGCCCTGTGCGAGTCCCCCCAAGGATGGTAAGTAAAGAAAACATAAATTTAAATGAACTTGTATATTATCTTCAACATAGGGGAAGTACGAGGTATTTAAGCCCTCGTAGTTCCCCTATGTTGGAGATAATTTAATCTTCAATGTTTTCCGGCTGCGCACATCATTTAAAGTTCACTCTGTCGTTTGACTTCTCTTCAATCTGATCTGAAGATCTCTCAAGATCGTTTTGCCATAGCCTTTGGCCTCATCCCAAGCACAAGCTCAAGCTCAAGCTCTTTGGATTCGCACATTTTGGCGACACTTGAACTCGAGTGGGCAACGCTTTCAAGTGCTTTTGTTGTCGCTGCTTTTGTTTGCCAGCACTTGACTTTGTCATTCCCAGAAAAAAGAAGAAACTCAATTTTATTATGTCTATATTTAATGAAATAGATTTGAAAATTTGCGTATTTTACTGTTGTAGCGAAACGATTAATTTTAAAATTAAATCGGAAGCAGTTATGAAAATAAATCAATAACAGTATAACTAATTATAATATATATTTCTATCTTCAAAGCAGTTCCAAACTAAGGCTCTGTACTATGTTTATTGAATGTAGAGCATTAATTAGCGCCTTGTATTAATGTCTACTATAAAATAAATTGTATAAACCATACCTAACTCCTGCACATCAAAATGATTTTCTTCATTTTTTATGTAAAGATTATGTTGTGTTTAAGCACTTGTAACACATGATTTCATGACAACTTTATGTCAAGCATAATTTTTATAGAGTAATAATCTTTTTTTTATTTAAATGTTTGCGGTGCGCTAAAAGTTGTTGCAGTATCTGATAGATTTTGTGTATTTAAAGATATGAATAAATGTATATATATTTTATTTTAGTCACTTTTTGAGTGCTTGGCATAATTGCGCGCTTAACTGTGACATTTTGTTAACTATCGCATTTTGTTCAACAATTTTGTAGCTGTTGCGTTTTTGTTGTCGTTGTTGTTGTTGTTGTTGAGTTTTATGCTCATCTGTTGTTGCTTTTTATGCGTTCTGGTTGAGCAGTTTTGTCTGTAAGTGAAAAGCAATTCATTTTACTAGCTTTTGTTGCCGCCAAAATGTATAGAGTTGAGCCAGGTATATATAAATGTATATCTAGCTATATATACTGGATATTTCTGTGTATTACGTGTTGTTTGAAGCTTGACATTTTGTTACGCATACGCAGCGTTGTCCGTGCTTGCACTTAACCTTGAATACCGTTTGGCACTTAACACAAGCTATACTTAACAGGGCTTAAGCAGCTGATCAGTTGGCCAGTAAAGTAATTGGCCAAAATGTGTGCGCCAGCAACTGAAAACATGTTTTGTTTATGTGTCTAATAATAAATGGCACACTACCTCACTCAACCCCTCTCTCTCACTCACTCTCGAGCTCTCCCCCTCGCTCTGTCTCTTTCGCTCTGCTTACACTGTTGTTTGTAATTATAATTGCCGTAATTACGTTTTCGTTTGGCGTAATTAATTACACCATTCTTTGGTGTAGTTGGCCGACTGAATGCGTTTACAGCTCTCGATCTCCCCTCTTGGCCGTGTCATGCAAAAGAGAGCCGGGCCACATATGCAGCAGTCCAATAGCTGCGACTCACTCACTAACACACACTCACTTACACACACACACACACTAGGGATCTGGTGTCAGGCTGACTAATGGCCCATGTGGCTCGCCGGCTGTGTTGGGTGGTCACCAATATGCAGCCATCTCGCTCGCACGCGGCCATTTTGTCATTAAGCCACAGCACGTGCTGCGGCGCCAATAATTTTTGACACACACACGCACACTTACACACACACACACACATGTATACACAGGTAACGGTAACGACTGTGACTGTGCCATATAAGGCACTTAATAATAGTTGCTGGATTCGCGTTATTTTTTTGAACAATTAGCGACATCGCCGTCGACAGTAGCAGTGGCAGTTGCAGTTGCAGTTGTCCACCCCCTTGCCCCTCCCCAGCCACTTTTAGCACCCCTCCTCACTCCCCTTTATTCGCTGCTCGTTGAACTTGTGCACAACAAACAGTTGATCGAGTGCTTTGAACTTTTGCTTTTGTTTATAGTCCGTAATTGTTCATTTAACTTAATTATCTCACATTTTACAAGTTACTTAACGATTACAATTTCGATTTTTGTTGGCCAAAAATGTTTTATGGCTTATGCGGTGTCTACACAATGCTCCAGTTGTTGTTGTTATTGCCTCTTGTTGTTTACTATCCATAAACGTCACGTATGTTATGCATTCCACGGCAATGGCAGGCGCTCATCTCATAAATATGCATAAGTCAAAGTTATTCTCGGTCCTTTTTGCATTGCCATAATTTGTATGCCTAATTATAAATTCATCGTGGCAAAAGTTTGTGCCTTTTACAGGCACAAGTCGCAGCAAAATAAAACTCTTTTTTTCTGGCATTCTTTTCTTCATTTATTTATTTCTTATTTCCTTTTCTTCTTGCAGACTTTTCAATCTCAGACAAATGCGAAGACTCCGGCCTACGCGTCAATGGCAAGGGCAAGAAAATGCGAAAACCACGCACCATTTACAGTTCACTGCAACTGCAGCAATTGAATCGCCGTTTCCAACGCACCCAATATCTGGCACTGCCCGAGCGTGCCGAGCTGGCAGCGAGTTTGGGCCTAACGCAAACGCAGGTGAGTTAACGTGGCTGAAATAAGTAATACATAAGTTTAAAATATTATAGTAACTGCAAAAATTTTACCCTTAAAAATCGGCACAAAATTAAAAGGTTTGGCGACATCCCTGCTCATAGAACACACATGAATGCAGTAATTACTTCAACTAAATACAGCTAGAGTTGAAATTACAACAAACAAACCTCTAATGCATTAATTACTATAGTTGCTTGACAACCCTGTCTGCCAAGTGGTAGCAACTCTCCAACTCGCAGCCTTTTTAACACTTTGTTATGTGGTTATTAAAACTCCTTTTTTCAGCTGCAAAAAGCTGTCAACTGTCAGCTGAAAAAGCTCTTTAACTAAGCTTTTCTTTATGTAATATTCAACTGTAGTTGCTGTTGTTGTTGTTGTTGTTGTGGTATTCCCTGCTGCAATTCCCTGGCCAGAGTCCTTGCCCCTTTGGCAAACACAGGGCAAGCAAGTAAATGCATTTCAAATTGAATTGTTGACATGCCTCTAATGTTGACTGACAAACGAGCCAAGCCAAGCCAAGCCAAGCTAGCTGTGTTGAGCCAAGCCTCCCACGCCTGTGACCCTCACTCGCACAATAGATACAAGTACATAGATACAAAGATACACACACACAAATACACGCCGCTTAGTTGTTGTTTTGGTTTTTGTTGTCGTTATTCACTCATTTTGCACGTGTGTCAATGTCAACTTTTATATGACGACGTACAACTACAGCTACAGCTACAGATACATCTACAAGTACGTGTATCTTTTTAAATGCACGCGCTACTGCCCACGGCATAGAGTGAAAGATACGAGGAAAAATACAAAAATAATTGTAATGAAAAGCAAAAAAACAGAAAACAAAAAACAAAAAAAAACAGCAACAACAGTAACGCCTGCCATTGTGGCTGCCTGCTTGGAGACACCCACCCAGTTTGGGTTTGAGTTCCAGTTCCAGTTCCACTCGTGGCTCCAGTCCCAGACCAAGTCTCCGTCTCAGTCCCGATTTCGATCCGAGAGCGAACGTCAAACTGTCTGAATAGCGAGCACATTGTTTTTGCTACAATAGTTTTCCACATGAAAAGCAAACGGCAATAAAAACAACAACAAAAACGAGAGGAAAAACAATAAAATTAAAAAAAAAGCAACTGCAAAAAAAACAACAACATAAAACTGTTGCAAAAAATGTAAAAAGAGTATGAAAAAATAGTGAAAAAAGTAGATGTGAATGAGTCTCGTTTTTGAGAAATTTATTGATAGTGGGCGTGGGCTTCCTAATTGAATTAGTGTGCCACAAAAGTTCACGCACACACACGCATACACAAGCACAGGGCAGACAGCGAGAAGCGAGCACTGAGAACTGAGAACTGAGGCATTTTGTAAGGCAGCTCAAAAGAAACTTGTAAAACAAGTTGAAGACTCTGCTGATGTACGACTGTGTGTGTGTGCGTGCGTGTGTTTGTGTGTGTTGCGTGGGTGTTGCACAGCCGCAAGTTGTTTATCAAGATAGTTATTTGAATACGGCTGCTTTCTGCCATGCCACAGACACGCCGGAGTCTAGAGCTTGGCTCTGACGGAAGGGCGGGCGTGCCACACGGCGGCTGTGTAATAAATTTGTGGCTAGGCCAAAAGCCGTTTACTTAGTCACCCTATAAACGCTGATTTACATGGGTCCAGGCACAAGCCCTAGCAAAAACTCATAAACTCGAAACAACCACAACAGCAACAACAACAGCAACAACAATAACTTGAAGTACAACTACAAATTCAGCTTTAAAGCTGGCAGCTGTCAATCGATGTCAGCATTGCAGTTTGAACTTAGCCAAAAAAAAAAAACGTAAGAAAAACGTAGAGAAAAAACTAAACAAACAGCCACGCCCATTTGTGAAGTGCAGTTGGCCAGGATAGCGACACAATCAATTTGGTTGTATCTCTCTCCCCTTCTCTGCCTCTCCCTCTCCCTCTGTCCGTCTGTCCCTCTCTAACTGGCGCTGTTGACCCCTGCGGCATTTGCCACTAAAAAGGGGTTAAACAAAATTAATTTATGACTGCGCCAAGGGTGTTGCCCAACCGAACTAACTGATCAAGTGGACTTACTTATAGTTAGTACTAGCAGTCCATTGTCTAAAAAAAACTTTCGCTTTCTACCGGTGGCTTTCGGTGTTAATTAAAACCGCCCTCACAGTTTACATCGGCAGCCACAACGGAAGTTTTTTATTGATTTGCCAGCTACAGTTTTAGTTTAGTCCTAACTAAAGTTTTTTTTTTTGGTCTGTACTGAGGCACGCCAATGTTTGAGCCGTGCAAACAAACCATTGTGCTTTAGCCATAAGATTTATGCGTTACACAAACAACAACTGCAACTGGCCGGGCTTAATGGCCTTCAGCGGGACAGGAGGCACTTGGCCAAGTCGATAGCTTTTAGTTGGCTTTTTCACCCAACCCCTCGACTTTTTTGGGGCGTGTTGGACAATTTGTTGGTCTTAAAGTTTTGCATGTTGAATGAATTCGACTATGAATACAAGTACGAGTATGAGTATGAGTATTCACAATCTCAGTTGTCTGGTTTAGCTGCAATCAAGCGACACGTTCTAACACCTGCCAATGAAACTAGCAATAGAAATAGATACACTTTTATGTGTATGCAGCTATAAAACTACTATATACGATACTACACTTTGCTCAACGGTATTAAAAACTATTTCATATTCGCTTTTTGTTGCTTTATAGCCGCTGGTTTTGTTTCTTTTCATTTTTTTTTAGTGCTGCCTGCAAAATATAATTATGGTAATTTCATTATTATTATTTTTTGCCTCTTCTGCTACATGAATAAAAAAAAAAAATACTAATAAAAAAACTAAAACCCGTTTGAGTTGTCGGTCGTCAGCTGCTGGTTCCCCCACCGCACCTTCCTGCCTACCGTTTCTGCATGTTTTTCAGCTGCATTTCAGTTGCATCTCTCACTCAGTTTGAAGTACGCGCTCTTGTAGTTTGATTTTGAAAGTGCATCCGGCGACTGCTGGGCGCCAGCTAAGCCAAAGATCGAAAAAAATACATATATATTTATAGTAAATATTAATATATCCACCTGTATATAATTATGTTTGTGATCAATTCGCTTTCGCTTTGATTCGGTTTCAATTAGAGCTAAATTGTTGCTACTGTTTCAGTTTCTGTGTGTTGTTTTTTGTTTACACCGCTGCCGCCTAATTGAATAATTACATAGAACGTTGGAAGCCGATCGTCAATGTTTCAATAACACCACAAAAACCCAAAAAAAAAATTCAACAAAAAAAATAACAAACTCATGACCAAAACTCAAAATCAAAGTCTGACAGCGCGAGACAAACGCAAACACTCACCTAAAAAAAATGTATAAAATAAAAAATAAAATAAAATACGACTGAAAATTAAAAAAAAAAACTGACTGTTGTCCGTGCGAACCGTTCAACGAGCTGATCTTTGCTTTTCTTTCTCATTTTGAGAACCTTTTAAACTGCGTGTTTATGAGCTCATATCGGCACATTTTGATCTGGTTGTTGTTGGTTGTTGGTCTCTCTCCTCAAACACCACAAAGGCCACAAAAGGGCGCAACAACTGATGAACAAAATATTGTAGGAGGCCACGCTGTTGGCTCGAAAACAAAGGATTTGGCAGCAACATCAAGTCTTTATGCTTAGCAGATGAACTGCCAAAACGGCGCTTGTTGAAGCTCCCAGCCAAAGGCTCTGAGCAAAATGTTGGTTCAAACAATGAGTGGCTGGAACCCGGGGAGATTCTACGAATTATTTTGTACCACAAATCGGAATCAATCAAACAAACGAACAGGAAGTTGCACCCAAAGAAATCGAATTTCTATTGTCCTTGAGTTAAATTCTGTAGTAATATTTGGTTTAGTTGTATTAGCTGAGCTTTAAAGAACTTTACGTAGTAAATAAGAAATCGATAACATTTCAATATAGTTTGAATTGCGCTTTCTTATATGCAGGAAATATCATTCATTATTATATCCATAATATTATTATAAAATTTAATTATTTAATTATTTTTTTATATATCAAATACATAAGGCAAGCCAGTGAATGAAATTTTTAATTCTTTTATACATTTAAATATTTGTGATATAAAAATAGTTCATTGTTGGGATTTTTTTTAATACTTCTTGCTGCTCTTATCAATTCCATTACCAACATTTTGCAACTGACTTGCAGTTGCTCTGGCATGTCTGCAAAAATCAACAACGCCTGCTTTATGTGTGTGTCCCAGTGAGTGTTTGTGTGTGTCTGTCTGACTGTGTCTTAGTGTGTATGTGGGTGAGTGTGCGTGTGTAGACGCAGACGCATCGCCCACGGTGTACACCTTTACAGCAGCAGCAGCAACAGCATCAGCAGCCTTTGTTGCTGCGGTTGCTGGCAGCGATAAGTCTGCTCCACCCCTAGCCCCAAAAGATCACTGCTCCGCAAACAACCAGCAAAGGTCATGGACTCTACAAAAAACAACAAAAATGTGCAAAAAACTAAAAAGGCTGCTTAAAATTTCAGTGGAATTCCAAGTGGCGGCAAAAGAAACGTTGCCAAAAGAAACGAAACTTTTATAGACAATTTGATGAATATGAAATACTTGTAACATAATAAAAATTAAAATTAAATTAATTTCCACATCAACAGCAATGCGTTTAATGCGAGCAAATAGTTTTATTGTGTTAAAGTGTGCAAAAAAATGTGTGGCAAAATGAAAAAAATAAAAAAAGAGAAAAAAACTAGCACAACTTGATTTAAATAATACAAGTGTCTAGTTAGTATCAGTTAGTTAGTATAACGCGGAGCGACAGCGACACACAGAGAGAAAAAAAAAATGAAATTGAAAAACTTGCTGACCGCATTTAAATGCCCAGGCAGCAGCGAACGTGACGGCAACAGCAGCAGCAGCAACAACTTGGACAACAACAATGACAACACATCGTATATCAGTGATTGTCTGATTTACGCGCGCAATGTCAATTAAATTATGGCACATAATACAATGTAACACAACAACAACATACTCGTCTTAATCACACGCACATTGCAACAACAACAGCAACTACTTTGAGTGACCCACCAGCAGCAGCAACAACTACAACAGCAACTGTCGCTGTCGTCAACGTCGTCGCCTCCCTATGTCGAAATTTTGCACCGTGCGCTCGCGTAACAGGAACTTTGAATTAAGTTTGATCAGCGCTCATGATGCTGGTACTAGTACTTACAACAACAGCAACAAACACAGCCAGCAGCGACAACAAACAAGTTGCCATTAACAATGATGCATTGCCCGAACCGGAGCCAGTGCCAAAGCTGCCAGACACAAGACAAGAGCAGCGGGTAGCCTAGCAGAGCGTTGGGAAGGGGGTAGGCGAAGCGGGAACAGACGATGTAGAGAACGGGAGCGGTAGCGAAAGCGGAAAGAGTAGAAAATTTGTCACTCTCTTCGCTATGAGTAGCATCATCTTCCTCATCGAGTGACAAGTGGTTGTATTTGCATTTTGAGCGCATCTAATGCCCAAGCCACACTCATCAAAAGTATCTCAATATCTTCAACGCATGTACCTAGATATGTGTGTGTATCTTTTAAATGTAAATGTCACTTACGTGCTGTTTGCACAATCTTGATTGTAGTTGACATAATTTTGCACGTGCAGCAGCTAAAACTATTACAGATCGTACAGAAGATTGATCCCAACTGACCTACAATAGCTGCACAAGATTAAGGCGGTTATTTTATAGAAAGCGAAAGCTTTTTGACTATAATTTTAAAATTCTTAACAGAGAGTAGGTAATCTGAAATTTATATTGCCAATTTTCAATCAATCCAGTCAGTTGCCTTTAGTCTCTTGGATTTGCATGTCTTGTTTCGCAACAGGTTATCAAATCTGACAGAAACATCAAGTCATCAAGCTGTATCAACAGTCAACTATCTTAATAGAAATAGAAAGCAAGTTTGAGCCACTCTGACAGTCTTTGGAACATAACCAGCCACATCCTGTGGACAGCATCCACTTCCTATGGGCATCCCGTTGCGGGTATTCCGGGCAAAGAGATTACACGCTTGTCGCCGGTGATGAAAGCAAGTTTTGCGATTCATTCACAAAAAATATAAAAAAGTCTGACAAAAAACTGGTCAGCTGCACAACTGGACATTGGTTCACCTGGACAGCTACGTCAGCTTTTGAGCATTTGATAAAAATCATACGCAACTCGCAGGAAATTACAATAACGCTGAAAAGAAATATGAAAAAGTTGAGTAAATACTTCAGTCATTTGATGAAGAAGTGAGAGTAATACAATAAATAAAACGTTATGATTAGACAAAGAGACAGATAGTTTAAAGAGACAGAGATAGCACTAGAGACTTGGCAGACGACAGTGTGTCTAGCTGGCATTTGATCTCGACCTGGGCATGGCTCAACCATTGACTAATGTTACGTGTGCGGTCGCTTTTGGGGGTTGGCGGGTTAATTACGCGCTCATTTGTTGACACACATACAACAAACAAAACACACACAGACACACACACAACGACAACCACTTTTGGCTGCAAACTCAAGGATGCGTGCCAGTCTTAAGACTCAACGCCTGCCGCTGAGTTGAGCTCAAGATTTCAGTTACGCGATAATAACAATAATTATTATTTTATTATGAAAACAAAAAAAAATCAACTTTATTACGACGACAAGGCATTGACGTTGGCAAGAGCCAAAAGCAAAAGTTTAGGCCGAACTTAAAGCCACAACCATTCCAGGCCAAAACAAGCATGAAAGGTTTTAGCCGAGGCAGCACGACTGCGGGTTACCCTGTAAGCAGATACTTAGGTTATATTACACAACACATTTTAGCTTTGTCTGCTGATATACCCAATTGGATACCAAACTAGCAGTACCAGCCGAAAAGCATGTTTATCGAAGGCAGACTGTAGACAGAGCCACGACGCAACTTTCAGACGGTTTTTTGTTTTATGATGTATTTTTAATCGATGCGCTGAGATTTGCGCGCCTTTTGCTGCCCTCTGGCTGTGGGTGGGTGCCTTATGAGTACAGCGATGGATGAGGAATGAGCAAAGGATGCGTATTGTGGAGGAGAATGTGGAGGTGGAAGTGACTACGGATGAGTCAGCGCGGGCTCATGTTATAATTGGCTCTCAAATTTGCAAATGCGTATTGAGTACAGAGTTGGCAACATGAAGCTGCAATACAGCCACCCCTTTCGAACAGGTTCTTTTCCCTATCTTCCTTGCTGGCCTTGTAAATGCGATGCCAATTAAGTTTCTGTACTCTGACACCAATTATAGTTTTTTTTTTCTTCTTACTGGCCTTTTGGGGGGTTGAGAGATGTGTCGCCAGTTTGGCTGCTTTTCTTCAACGTCAGCAACAACAACAACAACAACAATGGGCAAACAGACAACTTTTAACGCTTGGTTAATTTTATACATTTTTCCAGTCTTTTGTTGTTATGTTTTTGTATTTTTCCGTGCTGTTTTTCCATTATCATGATCGCTGTTTTGTGATATCCGTTTGCTCTGTGTGAAAATGCATAGAAAAAACAAAAAAAAAAAAAAATACGACAAAAAACTTTAAAATAAAGCGACAAATAATAGTTAGCTGACCATGATTTCATTTGGCTTGACTACAAAACAAAACAAAACACAAAAAAAAAGATAGAAGAAAAATAATATTTAAATTACTACAAAACGAAAAAATGAAAACCCCCCGAAGAATGCGCTTATATAAATTGTGCAATTACCCGCCACACTTTTTTCCCTAGCTTTAAATTTTTTTTATTTTAGTTATCTGTCCATTGGGATCTTATGAAGTGAAATGAGATCGTCACCATCGTGTAATTACGATATGCTGACCACAAATATGATTTTTTTTTTGTACTTTTCCCGTCTCGCCCATGAACAAGTGTTTAGTTTAGTGTTTAGAATGTATTTCTGCTTTTTGCCCTTTTCACTTAATTTGTTTACCACTTTTCCCAGTTACCTGTTTACCTCTTTGACATTCCAATGCGCTTTTTTAGTGGACTAACTCAGGCATTTACTTCTAAACCTCAAACCGTTCCAATTTAGTGGAGCCGTGTGCGACGGCCTGGAAAATGTTTCAAGTGCATTTTTATGAGCGCTCTTTAATTTTGTGGCAAACGCTTCGGGCCCGGTCAAGAATATTGTGCGAGGTAGCAATATAAATAGCGGTAATTAAAGTTGTGGTTAAATAATTGACTAAATGCACAAAACTGCAAGTGAAATGGGGAGTTTCATCTGTCTAAGTAATTATATCGCTATTTACGTAGAGTACATACAACTCTTATATCCTGGCTGACACTCGTGTATTTGCTGATCATCGTGGGGACGAAATAAAACTATTAATAATCAATAAGGGGAAACTTTTTGTATATGCCCAGAGCTTACTGTTCAACACATATTAATTACAGGGTATTCTGCTACTATCAAGCCCCTTTAATTTAAACTGCTGTTCAGCCGATTAAAGTTCAAAGTACCCCATAAGTTCACTTAGTAGCAAATTCCCCTCACTACTCATATACTTGGTATTCGTTTTCCTATTCGGATTTGCATTAGCTCATTGTTACACTTCCAGCTGGCACAGTGGGCTTCCCAGTTGTAAATTCTCACAAAAGTCGTTACTTTCCAATAAAAATAATAAATAAATATTGGACACGTGATGAATCGAATGCATTTTGTAATCGATTCATTTACTTATTTCAACAGAATCGCATTAATATTAAACAGACAGCCGTCAGTACCAGTTGTTACCAAAGTGGCAGAGTAGTAAAAAAAAACAGTTGTTTCGCATCTTAAGATCTGGCCAAAATGTTTGTTAGATTGTCAGTTAGACAACCCCTTTTCAGCCCCGCTCCCTTCGCCCCTATGAGCTTTTGTGTTACCAAAAACAAAGTGACATAACCACAAGATGGAAACGTAGTCGAAACTTTTTGCTATTTTACTGTCACCTGCTGCAGGCAGCGAAGCCGAAACAAAATTAAATATGACTAATATTTTGCAGTGACTGTAGCACACTCAAAAAAATAAATAAAAACAACAACAATAAAACGTTTTAAGTAGACACAGAAAGTACAACAACGTTGACTAAGTAAAACTTTAATGCGCGTCGCGGTCTCGAGTTTTGTTCCACACACAAATAATTCAACAAACAAAAAAAACAACTAAACAAAAAACCGTCTATATAAATATATTTATATATATGAGTATGAGTATTTTGCTGTTGTTGTTGTTGCGCGCGTTCCGCCCCGTCACGCCCTCCTACGGCAGCGACGTCAACTTGGAACTTGGAACTGCACTAGCTGCTGTCGTACTGCTGCTGCTGCTGCTGTAGTTGTTGTTGTTGTAGTCAACAGCCCCTTCTAGCCGCTTCTGAGAGCAACATGTTGTTGCTGCTGTTCTATCTGCTTAGAATCTCACCTTGACAATTGTTGATCAAATGCTGCCGCCAATTTATTGCTGAAAAATTTTGAGTCAGCTGCTGCTGCTGCTGCTGCTGTTTTTCATCATAATTTTTGTTGCTGTTGCTGCTGGTTGATGGATTACAAAAGCACAACTGCAAAACTGACTCAGTTTAAGTTGCTGGCACACAACAGCAGCAACAAATTAGAATTACAAAATTTCAAGGCCTTGCAGGTGAATCAAAGCGAATGAGAATTCGAATTCGCATTCGCAATCGCAATCCTATTCGTTTTCGCATTTGTATTCGCATTGCATGCCACTCGCACTCACAATTGTTGCTGTTAAAATACAATTTTCAATAGTTCACAGCGCTGATCGGACAGTGACTGGAACGAACATGGGAACAGTTTCCGGATTTGACAACATTGTTGTTGTGGTTGCACAACGTGTTGGGTTAGAAAAGCGAAAAGCTTTAAGAATGGCTAACTATTGCCCCGGATGCACGTCATCCGCCCCAGACTTTGTCTACCAATCAGATATATATATTGTTGTATATGTTGTTGTTGCTGTTTAATTGATTCTACGTATGCTACAGAAATGGCAATAAGGCACATTTCTCTGAGCCAATAAAGCACTAATTGAGTTAGTATAAAGCTCGATTTGTCGCACGATCCGTCTAACTTTGGCAATTGGCATGCGGCTAACTTGTCGCGATTTCGCGCGAACACAGAACGCGAACGCAGCCCAATATGCTAACTGAGTTGGCTAACAGATTGCGGTAGATTGTTTGCTGGGCCGTTAGCTTAAAACCGCTAACAACTTTATCAGTTAATACATATATTTAGTGGCATTAATCTCAGTGCTTTGAAATTGGCAATCAATTGAAACTTGTTGAAAGCCTGTGTATCTTTCTCCTGTCACATTTTATGGCTCACTTCAAGTACGTGACTGAAAGCCAGCAACAGTTGCTGCTGGAGCAACAGCAACAGCAACGGCAACAGCTGGTGAAATGCTCATGCGTGGCAACGATTAAGCAATCACCGTACCAGCAGCCAAAGTGCCTATATAGAAATTAGATCAATATCTTTATTTATTTATAAATTGTTTTACGTGGCTGCCTCCAAGGAGTGCGCTCATTTCTCATTAACCGCAACGCCAGCGTATGGGCAAACATCAGCAACTTGTTAATTGTGGACTGTGTTAGAGACGCTTATATAAACAGGCAGCAGACTCATAAAACAGACTCCAACTTGGACTTTGTCTGCCGTTGCATTCTCCTCGGCCTTGCCTAATTGCATATTTATTGTTTATTAAGCAGCGCTTCCCGCGGGGCAACAACAGCACAGCAACAACACTTCACCGCAACCGATCATAACTTGCAACAACCGCGTCTTGCTGTGTGCAGCGTCTCATTCACTTTTACGCATTGCCTATATATGCATAAATTAATGAAGCGCGCTCCATTCATTGCAACTGCTGTCTAGCTCATTGATAAAGATCAATGGCATAGCTGACAACGTCGCATTCAGCTGCCCCCGAGGGAGCGTACCGTAGTCGGAGATGCTCTCTCTTTCTCTCTCTCTCTCTCTCTCCCTATATCTCTTTCTTAGCTTCCTGACAGTCGTAGACGTGGCCTAAGCCCAACATGGTCAACTTGTTGCATATTTTGCATAGCAATGCTACTGGGATTCACTGGGAGTCACTGAGCATCACTGCGCTTGCAAGCACTAAAGCCACGTGCGTGCTATAAAACAAGTTCAAACATGTTCGGGTCAAATGGGCAAACTGCAAGCTGGTAAGCTAGTTCTGCCCTCTGGCCACGTGTTTCAACTTTGACTGGAGCTGCAGATGTTGCTGCTGCTGCTTTTGCTGCCTCAGCTGATAATGATGATGCTGGTCACGGACAGCAACAGCAACAACATGAGCAGCAGCAGCGGCAACAGCAGCCACCGCATCGATTTGCTTTCAATTTGTTGGCGGTGTTAAGTTGGCTTCATTTGCTGGCCGCATGTTACCCGTTGCTGGATTCAAGGCGTTGTTGCGTTGTTGGCCTGGCCTTGAAGCCTTTGAGCGTATTTTTTTTTGGTTTTTTTTTATCTTGGCTGTTGCTTTCTACTTTTGTCTTATGCTCATATATTTTTTTCTTGGATTTTCTTGTATTTTTTCGGCGCTTTTGGCTTGCACATTGGGAAGGCGTTGCCCAAAACAGCCCGCAACGATTTTATTTGGAAATCACTTTTGTTGCACCTACCAAAAAAAAAAACTTAAAGATTCCGATCCAGGGCCAGTGCCAGTGCCAGTGCGAGTGGCATAGCTAGTACCAGGGCTGATGCTGTTTGTTCAGCTCTTGCTGCTTGCTGATGTATATTAGTTTAGTATACAGCTTTAAGGCTGTTAACAAGCAACTCAAAAAACGAAAGACTTAGGCAACGAACTTGAAAACCTTTCGCCTTGACTGTAGAACGTTTGCATGTGAGCCATAATGAGCTGATGCCGAACTATACAGCATGTTGTGTGTGTGTCTACAGCGTGCGTGACACTTGACTCTAGGGCATGGCACAGCCCAACAGACAGACGGAGGGACGGAGGGAGGAAGACAGCTGGCAAGACAGACGGAGAGACAAACGCTTTTCAAAAGAAAACTTTTTGCCACGACATGGCATTGTGTTCATTATTATGATTATTTTGTTGTTTTTGGTTTTTGCGTTTTTTTTTTTTTTCGTATTTTTCGTTTTTGAAATTTTTGTATTACGTTTTAAAGTCATTGCCTGCCCTGCGGCACAAAACTCGCAGTTGCTGCTGTTGCTGTTGTTGTTGTTACTGACTGCATTCAAAATTATAAACAAATTTTTGCTGTAAAACAATCGCATGCAATGTACAAATTTTCCAACAATGAAAAGGCACAACCAACAGCAACAGCAGCAGCGGCAAGAAAAATAATAACAATAATAATAATGGAAATGCTACGGCCGGCAAGTTGCGTAATCCGTCAACCATGGCAGTCAAAAGAGCAACGCAGCGAGAAAAAAAAAGAAGAAAAACACAAACAATCTCAGCGTCGCGTCGGTTGTTCCAAGACTTAAGTCTCTAGCTCTTTCGGGTGGGTGGGGCCCTATATCTTGTTGTTGTTGTAGTGGCGGTTTCTCTTGCTGCACACACACACGCAACTATTGTGTCTGCCCACCCCAGCAACAGGCTGCTGCATGCAAAACAACGACAACAGCAACAGCAACGAGTAAGAGCAACATTAAGTAGCTGTCGCTGGAATCACAACACAATCGCAAATTTGCAATCTGTTTTCTTAAACATTAAATAATAATAATAAATGCGTTTTTTTTTTTGTATTGTTTTTATTTTTGTTTTTTGTTTGTTGTTTTTGGTTTGGCTTTTACTTTTCGGCTGACCGAAGCGATAAGCATCTTTAAACGCCGAACATGAACAGTCGAAAAGCTGCCGCGTTTTATGAATGATCGCCATCGAGTGACCGCTCGATGTTACCTTAAAAATACCCCGTCTTCCGCTCCCCCCGCACTACATGTCTGCCATTCTGACTGACTGGCCAAAAGCACTTGTTGCGCCAGCTTCAGGTTCAGC
Organism: Drosophila acutilabella; assembly: GCA_035046005.1. Lineage (NCBI taxonomy): Eukaryota > Metazoa > Arthropoda > Insecta > Diptera > Drosophilidae > Drosophila > Drosophila acutilabella. The sequence continues at coordinate 2,110,569 of JAWNOK010000024.1, read as the reverse complement.
TACAAGTTGTTGTTATTGCTGTTGTTACTGCTGCCCGTCGCCGGCTGTTGACGAACAACTTTAGCGACAAGATCATAAATCAAAATTTTATTTTATTTCGCGCAGCAGCACAGACTTTGACTCTCTCTATCTCTCTCGCTCTCTTACCCCCTCTCTCTCTCTTTAGCGCGCATTTAAATTTTTATGATTTTAGTTTTTTTAATGTTGGTTTTTTTTTCTTTTGCGCATAAATTAAAAATCGCCGCGAAGCTTACGGTGCGCTTGCGATTGCAGCGCGATTAAAATAGATTGCCACTTGCCGGCGTCGCCTGGCGACCGGACAAAGCTCCACGGACGATGACGTCGCTGCCTAACCACGTAGCAAACATATATAGTGACTAGCTGGCTAACTGGCCAACTGGGCAACTGGCTAACTGTCTTACTGACTGCCTGACTAAACTGACTACCTGTCTTGAGCTGGCAAGAGGCAACTGACGACCTGGCGCGTGCTTGTTGGAAGGAAAGTTTATGGCCATTAGCTGTCATAAAACTGAAAAGAAAAACAAATACATCTGAAATTGTTTGAAACGACAGCAACAGCAACGACAGTATCAGCATCACAAAGAGATCAGCATTTCTACCTAATAGTTTCCAAAATGAAAGTGAACACTGTGCGTATGCGCGATGTGTTGTAAGGAAATTATCAATGGCAGCGGGTTGTTGCCACTGTTTGTTGCTTCCCAAAGTGCCCATTAATCTGGCTAAGCAAAATGCTTACAAAATGTAACAGCAGGCAGTCGGCAGCTGGGAAAAATGTATTTGCTCGTAATTCACAAGTGAAGTGCCGCTAAAGGCAAGAAAGGAAGCCGGCAAGTAGAAAAAGAGCAAAATGGTTTAATGTTGTCCGCTTTTGCTTGCAAATTGAAATTCGCGCACCAAAAATGTGCAGAAATATGTTAAAATCTTGTTGCATGGAATTTATGAATGAAAAGCAAAGCCAACAGAGCTAAAAGAGCCAACAAAATCAACAGAGCCAACTTATTGTTGGCAACATAACAAGCAGCAAGCAGAGAACAATGAGGGGAAAACAGCAGAGATTGTTTTAGTGGTTGCTTGTATAGTTGCTGTTGCTGTTGCTGCTAGTGTTGCTGCTGTATTGCCATAAATTTGTGAACAACTAACAAATGCAATAACAACTTAGAGGAGAGGGCAGAATATAAAACCTAAACACATAAACACATTTTGCAGACAACGTTTGCAGCTCGTTTAAATGGCCAAAATGGAAAATGCATTTCAGCAACAACAACAATAAGAAACTACTTTTGTTTTCCCAGTTGTTGTTGTCGCTGGAGTTGTGGTTGCTGTGTGTCTTCTTGGGGCGTTGTTGTTGTCATTAAGCGAACGCATCCGTGCTGTCTTGTCTATTTACTTAGAGCCGACTGCAGTTTGAGCCGCGACTAATAAAGTGGTAACTTCACGTATGGGCTCCATTATTTATGGCCAGAAACAGCTTCAGGTCAAGGTGCTGTTCTGGGTTCAGAGCCTGCCAAATGGGCGTCAAACCTTTTCATGATTTATCTTAGAAGAAAAGAAAAAGTGACTTGAGTTTAAGAAATACTGAAAATGTTTGTCCTAATAGTCTCCCACACAAACAAACAAACACACACATAAATCCAACTCCAAATTAGACAATCATCAACGTTTGGACATGAACATACGTATTTACTTGGTTAATAAAATCATTTTCGTTATCTTTTCCCACGTTTTAAATGCTCAACTGTCAAATGAATTAAATGCCCAGCCAAGGCAGGCACATTTGAATTATAAACGCACTTTGGCAACACTCAAGAAACCAGTTTCAATTGCGCTAACACACACACGAAGTTACACATACATCCAGTTTCTTACTCCACTCCAGTCCACTTGACTCCAGTCCACACCTGACTGCGACTAGAGTCAAAACTGTGATATGAAACAACAGTTGGAACTATTAGAAAGCCTGGACAACAGTTGGAGTCGCATCTGTTTGTGGCTGCCTCATCAATTGTGGCTGCTTGCAAACGCATAAATTATACGCCAAGTGGCATATTTTTTGCGGAAGTGATCAAGACAGAAGTGACTACAGCTAGCCAGCTTTTAAAGTGGGTTAAAAGGATAATGCCAAAGACAAACACAAAGCAGCAGCAACTGTAATACCTGTAAAAAGACAGATCTCTTGGCTGCTGGCTCAAGTGACACAGTGACATGCTAATTTCTTGTTTTTTACATCTCTTCTTGTTTATAGACTCAAATATATTTTTACTTTTGCCATATTTGTCCATATGAAAGTGGTACAAATTGATGCGAGCTGCAGATGTAGACGAAACCGGAGTGCCATTGCCGTGACATAAGGCTGATTGACATTTGACAGACTGTCTGCCAGTCTGTCTGTCTATCTGTCTGTTCGTCTGTTCGTCTGTCCCTCTGTCCGTTTGTCAGCTACACTTTTACTCTCGTGCGTGGTTTTACTTTTCGCTTTGCATAAATATTTTATATATTTATAGCAATTCGTGTGGGGGGAAACAACTTAATCTACATAGACTTTTATTTTAAAGTGTTCTCCATGAAATATTTGCAAATTTTATGATCACACATTTCTCTATCTTAACCGCAGGGAACTTGAATTTTATATCTTTTGGTTGCATTTGGTATGCTCTTATGTAATTTTTTTTCGTATTTTAATTTCGTTTGAGCAAAAAAAAATAAACCTGTCAAAGCGTGTTTAAAATGCAAATCCGACAATTGAAAGGCTGCTGACCATTAGCATCGACAACTGAATTTTGACACACACACTTTAATTGAAAAACTCATAAAGCAAGCAATACAAATAAATGTTGTAATTTATTACACTTCATTTAATGCATTATAAATATGTTAGTGTTTGTTTTATGGCTGAATTTTACATTAAAATATGTTTTGTCGACTCTTTGACTTGAGTTACTATTATGAAGTTTGTCATTTATTTGACAGACATTAAATTTAAAATAGTTAATTTATTTAGTTGATTTTAAAAGTCTAAGTAAATGCCGCATTGCTTTTGTTTTGTAGCTCGACAATATTTTACCATTGAGCGCATATTTTGCGCTTGGTTTCTCTTGCGTAACTGACAACAAAACTAAAAGTCTGAAATAAAAAATAAATCTGTAGAAAGAACAACAACAAATGTGCTTATATTAAAAACAAAAAAATAAAATTATTTGGATTTTAATGTTTTCTTAGCGAGTTGCTTGGATCAAGGCGAGAATTAACTAATGTATCTTAGAGATAAACGATGCTTGAAAAGTAGCACAATTCAAGCGGGGCGCCCCTGCTCCCATTTCAATGTCGTGTGCCGCTTGATTGAACATTGAATCGTATCCAAAATGAAAATGAAAATAAATCTTTTTTTGTTTTTTGGCTACTGTCGTCCGTCGTCGTCGTCAATGTCAACGATCTGACGACACGCCGTCAATACGTCTATCCGGTATTTGGGCGATCCAGCAAATTCAGCGATCCGGTGATTCGGCAATCTTTCGATCTCAGCGATTAGCAAACACGTTTGTCCGTCCACAGGCACTGTCCATAGTCAATACCGGTAGTTATCGCTTAATTGAATCAATTTCCAGAGCACAGTGTTCGGAATGCACATAAAAATCAGGCACAGGCCAAAGCCAATCTCAAACACTGTCAAATTGTTTATGTCGCCCATAAAACGAAGTCAGTGAAATTTGTTAGCACACAAAAACTAAAGAGAAACATAAAAAATGTGTTGCTAAAAGACAAAAAAGAAAAAAGTACAGGAAAAAAAGCTAAGCTGAGCGCATGCTACAAAAATCCAACCAACCGCGAAGAACGACCTTGAGCAAGTCGGTTATAGGTAGATATATATAGATATATACTATATATACTAAACACAAATATGTATGTTTACAAGTATATGTACGTAAGATTGCAAACTGTAGATACAGTTAAAAGAGCGCATAAATAGCATTAGATACGCGTTGCTGTTGTACCTCTATTTATACATATAGCAGTAGATTGAGCTACAGAGTATCTAAAGCTGCCGTTGGCTTTCAAAAGTGAAGTGCGCACAGCTCAGCGCACAATTAGTTCTACTGAGAACAACAACAGCGCTGACTGAGACTCGTTGCGAAAATGAAAATTGAAAGTATCTGTGAGATACACTTTTGGCTCATTTGCTGTCGCTTCAAGTGTTTGGCTTGCAAATTCAGCACAATGACGAAATCCCAGGCACCGAAATTATACTGCACTTAGCACACTCACTCCACACACACACACACAAACTGACACACAGTGGCACACTCATAGATACACTCATACAACCAGCGGATATAGAGAGATATTTTGCAAGTGTCACACGCTGCCAAAATGTGTTTCTGTTTTTTCCATGCGATGCGATGCCAAGCCAAGTGTTGGATTCATTTAGATGCCAGCTGCTTTTCATGAGCGTTCACTTTTAATTTCATATGAAAAGCTGTTTGAAAAGTCGTCGTAAATAAAAAGAAAAACAACTAACAAATACACACACACACACACAACCACTGACAAATCTATAACTATCGTTAGTCAATAACAAAGTAAGATCATTTTACTATCGATTCTCATTGAATGTTAATAGCTTTTGATAACGCCGCTGTTGCCAAAGAAGCCCGTCTATTGCTTAATTAAAACCAGATTACTATGGTTTATAGCCAGACAGTTTAATTTCCTTCCAACAACAAACATGAGACTCATGCTGAGTTGTAAATAGAAACTAATTGCGCCATAATTAATACATACATGCAAATTAGCTTACATTTATTTAAAAATATACTCTTATTAAACTGCCGTCCTTTTATTGCCATTTCAGGTGAAAATCTGGTTCCAAAACCGTCGGTCCAAGTACAAAAAAATGATGAAAGCAGCTCAGGGCCCGGGCACCAACAGCGGCATGCCACTGGGCGGAGGTGGACCCAATCCTGGTCAGCATAGTCCTAATCAAATGCACAGCGGTAAGTTTCAGTTCACTGCTGATGAATAGAATTAATAATAAGATACATTTCTAATAAATATGAAAAAATATATATTTTTATTTCTCTGCAGGCGGTAATAACGGCGGTGGCTCAAATAGCGGTTCACCCTCACATTATCTACCTCCCGGACATAGTCCAACGCCATCAAGTACGCCTGTGTCTGAGTTATCACCCGGTAAGCAGAACATTTTTTATATAATTTAATACTGAATTCTTTATAACTGTAATCAAACTGTGAATTGTAATAATTATTCTATAACTTTCTTTCTTTCGTGCTTGTTTTGTTTGCTTTTTAGAATTTCCACCCACGGGTCTTAGTCCGCCAACGCAAGCGCCATGGGATCAGAAACCGCATTGGATTGATCATAAACCACCACCGCAAATGACACCACAGCCACCTCATCCAGCGGCGCCACATCCGCAGTCGCATCATCACAATCCGCCCCCTCAAATGGGCGGTTATGTGCCACAGTATTGGTATCAGCCGGAGACGAATCCATCATTACTAACGTAAGTTCTGAGTCTTGAATATAAGCAATGTTATAATCACAGTGCCTTTAAATTATTGTCTGACCTTTGCTATGTTTCTTCTTTTGTCCCCCTTATTTTTGCAGTGTATGGCCGGCGGTTTAACAGCACCCAAATGCACTGCCCCCGCCGTCCGCTGCTTGGGCGCAGTCCCTGCAATCCCAATCCTATGCTGGCGAACTGAGTCTGCACGAGCATCAGCATGAGCATCTTCATCAACAACAACAACAACAACAACTTCATCATAATCATCGTCATCTACAGCAGCATCATCATCTTCATAATGGTGCAGTGTTTGTGGGCGATAGTGAGCGGGAAGCGGTTGGAGCGGGTGGAGCGGGGCAGTGAAAGTGAGACAGAATATATATCTTAGCCAATAATTACCAAGTTGATTGATGATTGATTGATCAATTGTTGAAATGATTGATGACATAAATACATTGTAAAATATTAAATAATATGATTGCAGTTATTAAGGCCGTAAAACATTTTTGTATATTTAACAAACAACATGTAATTAAATTTAAACAAAATGTGAATGAGTCGATTTAAAGTTAGTTTAAAGTAATAATATTAATCTAAATATTAATTAACAATATCAACTTAACAGAAACACACACACACACACACTTACACATAAATACATTCCTCAATATTATTTTATGCAAGTATCAAACGTGTCCTTTACTTTGTTTATTATTTGTGTAAACTATAGAAAATACGAGCAACAATAAAAACTATAAAAATAAATAAAAGCAGTTATAAAGAATGCAAAAGTTAAACAACAAATAACCAGGACAAACAATGAAATCAGCTGTTGATCTTAAGCCTTTTAAACAAATACATATATAATTATTTTTTTTGTTTAGATTATTTAACGCTTCTTTTCTGTACAGCAGATGAAACAAACCTTAAACGAAAATCAGTTAAAGTCAGATCTCAAATCTCAATATTATTTTTGTACAATTTCTAAACTGCACTCGGTAAAACTAAAAAACAATTGAAAAACAAACTAAAACTGGAATATAATTTTCTTCACGTCATGTGCAATATAATTTAAACTATCAAATTAAATTATCAAAAAACAAAAGGTTATTTCAAGCAAAAACAAAACAGTTCAAAGATGGGAAAAGAAAAGCAAAGAGCAAGAAAAATAAATCAAAATAAATTGTGTGAAAAAGGCGTTTAAAATTTTGTATTGTAAATTTGTGTAAAAATCAACAATTAATTTTATAAGCTAAAATAATTTGTAATAGAAAGAAAGAAAAAACAAAAAAAAAACAAATAAAAAAGTTACAAATAATTAAATTGCATAAAATGTAAAGTAAATATAATTTTAAAACTATATATAAATATAAATAAATAAAGACGAAGCAAAAGAATACGTATAATGCAGCTAAATATGCAAAATATATTGATGTAGTGCTTGCTGTAGTTGTAATTATAATTAATTAAGCGGTAATTAGTGCGTGTGGTTAACTGTAGTTTAATTTATGAACAAACAGATACAAAATCAAACAAACATTTCAAATACACATTCAATTCAATTCCGATTTATTCATTTACAAATTACAAATTAGTTTTGAAGTGCGTGTAATTATTTTTTTTGCATTGTAAACTATTAAATGGCAAACAACAAATTTAAATCATATATATATGTATATACACATATATATGTGTATGCAAAAATTATGTGCTAGCATTTAATTAATTAAATAGTTTTAATCTAGAAAATGGCAACTACTTTCTAAATAAATCAACAACAAAAGCAAAACACAAATAGAAAGAAGGAAAACCCAATCTCAAATACTTATATAGTAATACACATTTGACGAATTGAGAGGAAGTAAGAAAAGAAGCTGAAGCGAGGGAGAGAGAAAGAGAATAACGAGAGCAAGATCCAGGCGAACAACCCCATTTAAGTTGTAGTAATTGTCGTAATTTTAAAATCAAATCAAATCAAACGAAACAATAAACAAAACATAAAAAAAACATCAAATAAAAACATTGAAAACAAAAGTAAAAATCAATGAAGCAAAATAAAGAAGAAAATTTAAATACATATTATATATACTTATGTACTCCACTCCTCCATCCAATACAGACTGGTTCATGTGTTCAGAACCAATTGACTACTGCGGGCATTGGCTGCACTTTGTGCTGTGAAGGAAGTGATGGGATGAGGCCAGGATTTGGGCAGGACACGCGTCGCACATTAATGCATTTCGCACATTAACATTACACTTTACACTTGAAAAAGTTAAGTGGCATTTGTGTGATGTGCTGTGATGTGATGTGCTGTGCTGTGCAGTGTACTGTGCCGAGCCGACGGAAGGAAGCGTAAATTCTGTTCCATTAATCATAAAGAATGCAACAGGATATGCTTGAGGCTTTCAGGACTTCAGGCTTTTACAGCTACGTTGAATGGTTCCATTATGTGCTCAAAGACACAATTTTCAACAGCAATTTGCACTGAGAGACAAAATCAGCCGCAGGAGCAGAATCATCAGCATTCAAGTGGCAAGGAATGAGACCGCATCCTGGCAGCTTTCAGCTTAGATTTCATTTCACCGGCTTTAAACGTATTTACAGCTAATTAATTAGCTGATTTAAGGCAGAACAACGTAAGTAGCTCAGCTTAAGGTCACAAGCGATTTGGAGTGTTCTGAAAATTGTAAAAATAAAAATGTCAATCTAAAGCTATGGGATTTTTTGATTTTCGACTCCTCAGCGCCTGTCACAACACTGAAATACTCCATTCAGAGACAACACCACAACACACACACAACACTTCAGTCAAGTTCCAGTCCATGTCGGCAATACAGACACAGTAAAAAACCTCGACAGGCTTCAACTGTCTTGTGTTTTTTGCTCATTAAATCAACACCTTGGCCTTTGTGGAGTACAATGGCAAAGACTGGACAGATTTGTTGGGCAAAATCAAAGAATTTGGCTCAGCCTGACCAAACAAGGCCGCTAAGACTCTCGAGCGAATCCCAGGCTCAGTCCCAAAACGACTGACAGACAGACAGTAAATGTCGTAAGGGGATTTTTGCATTTGCAACCTTTTTGCGATTTCAATTTAAAATTTCAACAAATATGCAGCAAAGCGAATCCGCAAAAGAAATGTGAAGGAATGTGCAAATTCCAGTCACAACTAAGAGTACAGTGAGTACTCGTTGTGTACTTATTCTATTGAAAGTTTATATTTTTAATTGATTCGATTTTTGGCCAGGAACAATGGCACATATCTCTCCAAATGGGAATGTGACTAGAGCAGGGCGTTGTCAATGAAATGGATACAGGTATAGCTATAGAAACAGATACAGATACTGCTACAGATAGCTTAAGTTGCAGTTGAATTTCGAGTTGGAGTTGACTGCTCAAATTACTTGCTGTACTTAGCGTGTTTACATAAATTAGCCTCAAGTGACGTTCACAGCCTTGCAGTTGCATTTTTAGTTGCAGTAGTTGCTGTTGCTGTGACTGTTGCTGTTGCTGTTGCTGTTGCTACCACAGGACGTTGCAAAACTTTGTACACAAGAATTTCCTTGTAAAAATGACGCATACCAAACTTAGACACAACGGGGACGACGAATCGTTTGTGGATGTCTCTTCGTTCCAAAACTCCACAAGTTTGTGCCCAAGACCAAGCCAAGACCAAGCCCAGCATAGGTCCTACTCAAGCCCCAGCCCCATACCAAATTGGTATTGGTGTGCCAGGCTGGGCAAAATACTCGTACAATAAATAACGCAGCAAATAAAAGAAAAACTAAAATAAAGAAAGAAAAAAGTTAAATAAAATAAATAAAAATAAAAACAAGAGAGCTGCAGTTGAAGTTATTTCTGAAATTCATCCGTCAAAGTCGCTGTTGTTGGTTGTTGCTGTGGTTGGTGTGGTAGCTGTTGAGTCGACTCAGACTTTGGGTCTTTGGGGCTGTGTTGCTCGGCGTAAAACTTAAAAAGCGTTCCTTTCATGGCTTTGCCATTGTTTTGCCGGCTACTGGTCATGCCGCTGGAACTGGAAGCTGCCGCTCCTGACGATGCTGCCGCTGCTGCTGCTGTTCCACGGCGGCTACTGCATTCCTGGGCACCGTCCGCATGGAATGATGAACGATGTGTCGCTGATGACCTGATCAAAGTGGAGCATCTGCACGCATATCGATTGCACTGGCTGACTAGTGAGGGAGAAAGGTAGACGATTGCTGGTGGAAGCAGCAGCAGCAGCAACAGCAGCCACAGCCACCGCATGTTTAAGGACATGACATTTTTTGTCGTACCGTTTGGTAAAATAACTTTGTTAAGATTTTTGCAAGGTTTGCAAACTCGCTTTGGGGCATTTTCGGGGCCGTCAAAGACAGGATCCTCAAACAGTCACATCTTTTGTGAAAGGGACAAATTTGACGTGGCAGGGGCAGTCAAGAGTTTTGTTTGCTTCCTACCAATGTGCTGCATCTCAATGAGATCCGATAAATCTTCAACTTGCTACTGAAAACAGCCAGAGCAGTCAGCAGTGAACAGTCAACAGTTAAACCGACAACGACAACAACATCGACAAACGACAGTCAGTTGTCAGTCGTTGTTGTTGTTGTTTCTGCTGGTTGTTGGTTGTTTGTTTTTGCTTTTGGCCTGGCCAGTAGTCAGTGACCGATTTTATGACAAATGTATTTTATGAACTGTCAAAATAGGTGTTGAAAATGAATTAATTTGCTCCCGACTGACTGACTGACGGACTGTTGGACTGACTACAGGCAAAAACAAAATGCATTTAGCGGCAAACTTCAGACCCGTCGTAAGCGTGACATTTGTAACGACGCATTGCTGTTGTAAGACTCAGATCATTTAGGGTAGAGTCGTCGAGGGTAACGGCAGAGTGGAGGGTGTGGCGGAGGCAGAGTTCGCACAGTTCAGCTGCGCCTGCGCCGAAATATGAAACTACCAATTATATATACCCATAAATACTATATACGTATTTGAGGCGACTTCCTACGCAATCACCTCAGTGCCATTCGCACAGACCTCGTACGTTCCTCATCCCCTTCCAGTCGTATCAAATCTGCTAATTTAATCAACATCAGCACATTGCAGGGGGCGTGGCAGGCAGCGCAGGCACGTGACAAACAACCGTTTGAAGTTGCTCTAAAAAACTAGAGAACTGCAGCTGCCAAGCTAAACATGAAGAAGCAAACTCTTTTCAAAGGTTTTCCAGGAAAATGTTGGAGTATTTTAAGCTGTCAGAGGTAAATAATTATCATAGGGAAAGCACATAAATTCACGTAAAAATTAACATATATTACTAGACTAAATAAAGTACTAGTTTTTAATTTAAAATTCCATACAATATTTATACACTTTTACCGCTTAACCCCCTTTCATATATTCTACAATTTGTCGCAATCTTGAACAAGTTAATAACTTGTTAGACAAACTTTTATACACTTTTTGAATGCACTTCCTGCTCTCCAATTAATGCCGATTGAATAGGCAAAAATGCTGAGAGCTTTATGAGTCAATAACTTGCATTATTGATCAGTTATAGTGTATGATATGTGTGAATACATCTTTGGGGAAACAAGTGCAATTGATGGATTGTTGCAATGCAGCTTGGTTAATGTTTTATTTATTGTATTTATACAGAAAATGAAATCCATTATCCAAGTGACATTAGAGATTTCAAAACCAAATGCATACGAGAATATTGCTGCTGTTTTTCATAAATATATAAATAAATTTTTTGTAAAAAGAGCAAGAAATCGAATGATTTCAAGTGCATTCAATAGGGGGATTGCTGCTTTGACCGCTTTCCCAAGCGATGATGGGGCGTGAAACGCGTTTTATGTGAAATGTGTGCCTCATGTTTAATGCGAAAGTTGGCAAACGGATCAAACTCGAACCTGGACTCGGTCCCGGCACATGTGTTGTACGCGACACCTAACACAGAGGCAGTTGTTGGTGTTGTTGCTGCTGTTGTTGGCCTTATGCAATACCCATGGCCACAACACTCTGGGGACAGTGCAGCATACGCAATAAACACATTAACGTGTTATTTAGTTGTCAACACGAACGGGCAAACAGAGTCAGCTCTTTGATTTGGACCGCAGCACAGAAACCCAAACCCAAACCCGACAGACGGAAAGAGGAGGCAGCTACAGATGCAGCAGAGTCGCTGTTCAGTTTAGTCCCATAAATATCTATGTCTACATGTTAAAATGCTAAATTAACTAAATCCAAAGAGTCTGCGCTTTAAATGGCAGACAGTCGACCAGCATTTGGTATTCAATGGGGCTGTTTGAGGTGTGTGTGGGTGACTTAGACAAAGGAACGCCAACAACAAGACTGAGCATGAGGGTTGACAGCCAAAACAATACACGAGCCCAAGTTGAGAAGCTGAATCTCAATCTGTATCTGAATCTGAAGCTGCTACACAATGTGGCGCGGTCAAGTGAAGCAAGTTCCCGTTTATCGTTCCCAGGCAAAGCTCTAAGCAAAAATGCCGCGTCATGCGACTGGACGGATGCTTGGATACTTGGATGGATGGATGGATGAGCGTGGAGACTGCCAGTTTAAAACAGTGCCCAGCATTTGAGAGATATGTCATAAATTGATTGAGCCAAGTGCTGGTGCTTCTGCTACACCCGCAATACACACAGTCGTCACCCATACACACACACACACACACACACTCACAGTGAATTGTCGTACACAAAACTGATTTATGATTATTTCGCAGACAATTAAGACAAATAAACGCAACAAGCCAAATTCAATTAAATCCATTAAAAACTAAGGCGCTGGCAAATTCTGATCAAGCATTGGGGTTGTCCGCGTCTGCTGCTCCAGGTCCGAGTTCGAGTCCGGCTCCCACACTCTATGACAAAAGATACGCCGACTGTTAAATGGGGACGACTTTTGCTCAGGAGAAGCGGCCACTGTCTGGTTTCAGTTCGTGTATCTGTATCTAACTGTATGTGTGTGTGTGTGTGTGTGTTGACATTCGAGGCGATTGAAATGCTGCTCTTGCTGCTGAGAACAGCAGTAACAATAACAGTCATAAAAAAAAACTTGACCTCTAGAGGTCAATTAAATTGACTCGATTTGCGGACGGCCCTCGAGCGGCGCTGAAACAATTCGATTAGAGGGCCAGCAACAGCCACAACAACAACAACGACATTTAACTTGTGAGTAGCTGACTTTATTCACATTCAGTCGGGAAAGTGTTTGGGCTAATCAAGATGTGGCTCATGCAAACAACTTGAACTTAAGGTCGTGTACAATGGCCCAGCGTTGACAAATCAGCTTTGCCACACGGCGTGGGGATTGAGCCATGCCCCCTTACGACTCCGTTGTCACATATCAACCCTAAACCAAAACAATCATTTATTTATTAGCAGCAGTTTGAGCACTGCAGTTGGAAAGATTCCCAACGATATTTGGACAATCGACAATCGAATTTCACCCAATTTGTAAAATTAATGAATTATATTAAACAAATAGTTAGATATAAAATATGTGATACAGGTAGTTCTGTTTTAAATTAGGTACAGCTTAAGTAGTGTAATATTTAAGTTCTATTAAATTTAGGCTCTTTATGTAATTTTCTGATTTATTGGCTATAAATGTTTGTCATTATTTTTTGTTAAACTGTTTGCACTTCTTTGTTGACCACAATTACTATCGATGACAATCGATGCACAAAGCCGATTTCACACATACAATTACCGCAAAAGTTTGTGCAAATTGTAATGAGCACACACACTCACACACACACACACTCTCACACACATAGACAACTCTGCATATGAATGAGAGTGAGCATTAATGGCGAACCGGAAGCAACGTTTGCCATGTTTGTGGCCAAAAACTTTATGCCATACGCAAAACATAATACAAAAACAAGAAAAAAAGGTTATCTTCGGCTAGCCGAAGATTGTATACCCTTGCAGTCATGCACATTGCGTTAATTTTTTTTAAATGACCGATTGTTCCTATGGCAGCTATATGATATAGTAGTCCGATCTAGATGAAATTTGGTGTACACATAGGATTTTATGCCAAATGCATATGGAGCGAATTTGGTTCAAATCGTACAAGAGACACAGAAAATTTTCATACTAAGCATTTTCAACTGATTGTTCCTATGGCAGCTATATGATATAGTTGTACGATCCGGATAAAATTTGGTCGGCAGATGGGCAATGATAACAAATGCGTATTGCGTGAATTTGGTTCAAATCGTACAAAAGACACAGAAAATTTTCATACTAAGCATTTTCAGCATTTTGAACCGATTGTTCCTATGGGAGCTATATGATATAGTGGTCCGATCTGGATGAAATTTGGGTTGCACACGGGATTTTATGCCAAATGCATATGGAGCGAATTTGGTTAACATAGCTTAAAAAAAAATTTTTTTTCATCCGATTGTTCCTATGGGAGCTATATGATATAGTGATCCGATCTGGCCGATTTTAACAAATGTTCTGCGTGCAAAGGGAATACACATCTGTGCCAAGTTTCATCAAGATAGCTTTAAAACTGAGAGACTAGTTCGCATAGAAACAGACGGACAGACAGACGGACAGACGGACAGACGGACAGACGGACATGGCTATATCGACTCGGCTGTTGATGCTGATCAAGAATATATATACTTTATGGGGTCGGAAACGTCTCCTTCAATGCGTTACAAACTTCGTGACAAAAACAATATACCCTCTGCAAGGGTATAAAAAGGTGGAAAGCAAGAAGAAGAAGAAAGCTATGATAATGACAGTTATAATGCATTGAACTACGTGATATCATTAAAAATGGCAACAACAACAGCTAACAGAGAGTGTGTGTCAGAAAGTGTGTGTGTATGTGTGTGTTTGGTAATCATAATCGCACTCGGCTGCCCTGTCAATCATATTGAAGTGAGCAACTCTGCCACATGCTGTGCAAAACATTAAATACTTGCGTTAATACAAAGTGCATCATGTGGCGTGTATTTTTTTTTGCTTTTTGTCTTTTTTGAAGAATTTGCACTGCGACACAAACAGAATTTGATGCATTAAAAATTTTGGGATTAGAATGCAGCAGTAAACACACCAGCACCCGGTATGCCGTCTATTGTTTTGGGAAAATGTGCGTTTTGCGGATTATCATTGTCGCACTTCCAGGTTGTTAATAGATCAATTTTCAATCAATATGTGGAGTAGCCTGGCAGACACCGTGTGAGTTTTTCAAATGCAACAAAGAGATGCTGAATGGGAAGGGGCAGGGACGGGGACAGCAACAGGAACAGGGACAGGAGCACAGCGGGAGCAGCCTGTTTTGCAGGCGTGCATCAGCCTAATGCACTTCAGGCAAAGGTTGTGACAACGAGCTCAAAGCTGCCTCCCATGGCGTGACAGAGGTAAAGAGAGAGCAAAAGAGAGTGATTGAGAGGGAGGCAGAGTGTTTGTGTGCAGTCTCCGCTCTAATTGTAGCTACGTAGCGGGAGCGAACCTCAAGAAATCGATTAAGAAACCCACTGGGCGCTACAACACCAGCAGCTCCATTGACGATGCTGTCTTCGAAGCTGCTGCTGCTGTTGTTGCAGCGTTTGCTGTTGTTGCTGTGATCGCATCTGGGCATTTCGCTGCGATTTGTTGCTGCTGATGCTGCTGTGTCTTTATTTCGTTTTTTCTGTTTTTTTATTATTACTACTATCTATTGATGGCGATCGGTGACCGGCAGGCAACCTGTTGCTCTGCCTTATTGTTGGTGCTGTTGTTGTTGCTGCCGCTGATCGTATTTTGTAATTTAATGCTCGGCTTCTGGTTAATTGCCACTTTCATTGTTCATTTGACGGACGTTTGGCCGTTTGGCCAGCCCGATACCAATTCGTAGTCGTAGTCGTATTCGTATTCGTATTCGAACTTGTATTCATTGATTCCAAGCCTGTGTGTGTTTGTGTTTCAATCGTTGATAGATCACTGAATAGACAGAGAGATACATTCATTGTGAGCATTGCCATGCACGCAGCGAAAGATTAACCCATGGCTGCCCTGCTTTGCTTGTGCTTTTGTTTTCTTTCGCTTTGGTTTACTTTTGATTAATTTCAGTTTGAACTTTGCCGGCAGATCAACCGCTGTGCTTGGTGGCTTTTTACAACTATTTTTCATTTGAATGCACCACACACCGTCGGCAGTGGGTCTAGACCCATTGACTCTATTCGTTACGCATGTCCACAAATGGCAACACACACAAAAACACACTCACAATCTATAAGATACCCTTTTATAAAGCTTCTTCATGCTTGAGAGTTGCTTAAATAAAAAATTTTGCTGAGAAATGTTCAAATGATCAAACCGATTGGCGACATCAGATTTAATCGAATTAAGTACGCACCCAACTTCCTGGATTCATTAACACAGTTTTGTTGAGCTGCAGAAATTAGAATTTTCATTGAAAAATATAATAAGAAAACCAAATAAGTAAAGATTTTTAAATTAGACAATATTTTATAAGAATTTAAGGCACTGACAGTTCAGTTGTTAAATTAGTCTAAATTTGTAAGACTTTACGAACAAAGTACGCAAAGGTGTTCCATAACTGAAAATACAGTTACTATATATACAGAATAATAACCCGTTTGAATTGTTGTAAGTCCTTAAACGGATGTCACAGGCACCCACAGATCGCGATTGAAATGTACACGCAGCCTCAGGGAATACAATGAATGGCAGAGTGCAAAATTACCTTAGAAAAAAACCGATGAAAGAGGGATGGAGAGAAGAGTGAGAGACTACAGGGGTTTAGGGTTAAGAGTAAGAGCGTTGGTGGCTGAGCTACCCTGTGTAGTGCCACGTAGCGACAATGTGGCAAAGTTGCAGTTGTCGTTTCAGCTCCGGTTTAAATTCGGATTCAGATTCTGATTCGGGTTCAGAATACAGGGCATTGTTTCAAGCATTTCCGGGACCAAAAAAACACAGAATGCGAATCGTCGTGCATGTGGCAAACGCAATTCAAATTGGATTCTCAAGACGTCAAGCAGCAGAAGGACAGGAATTGTGCACCACAGCACCAGAGCACCACTGCTACGGAACTTGGCACTCGCTGTAGCCCAATGCGGCTGGTTGCTAGGCTGCCTGGGTTGCCACAGTGCCTGCTAAGAGTACTCGCTGAATTCTGAATTCCGCTCACCTTTCGCTCGGCTGCATTGTGTAATCCAAAACGCGCCGGAAATCAGCTCAACAAAAAAAAAAAAAAACAACTCAAAAAAAGAAAAATGAATGAAAACATAAAAAACATAAAGCAAAGAAGAAAGAAAGCAGCAACAAAAAATTGTATTTGGTATACGCCCATGCAAGCGCTTTCAAAATAACAATTGCTTAAAAAACGACGAAGGCGACGGCGACGGCGACACGATTGAGATTCAGATTCAGATTCGAAGGTGCCTCATACTTATATGTGTTTGTATGTATGTAGAGCAACTGAATCTGCAAGATACAACGCAATGCGACGGCTGTGAAATTCTAGACGAGCCCACTTGGACCCTTTTGTTCCTTGGACTGTCGCACAACCCCTGATCCTTGAGTCTCGTCCTTAAGCTGAAGACTCTTTCAATTTATTATTGTATGAATTTCAAATTTTCAAGTGCCTGGTCACAATTATTATAGCATTTAGAGGCACTTACCTAACCAGAGAGAAAAAGAGAGAGAGAGAGAGACTACAGATATGTCAATTAAATATTTTGAACAGTTAATTACGAGTGAGCACTGTACAATTATAGGAGCATACAGTGTCGACTGTCAAAACACAACAGAGTAATTTTAAAAATCAACTTTTAGCACCTTCTTCACAGTCTGCTCAATTTGTTTTTTACTTCGACTTTGACTTTGCCTTTGACTTTGGCGCATTTCACTTTCAAGGTCGCCAGACATTTTAGCATGGTCTATAATCTTTCTTTTTTTTGTAGTATACACACACACACACACACACACACACACACACACACACACTCATGTGTGTCCCGTTTGCCCATTTGGCAAACATTAAATTATCATGTTGCTGCTTTGGCTTTTCGACATTCATTTTGGGCCAATTTGCAATTATGTAGTGCTTGTGCTTGTGGTTGGTTGTGTATATTATTATTATTATTATTATTTTCAACAGACACCACAACAACAACAACAGTAACAACAACCACAGTATTGCTTATAAATTTAGTATATAATCGTACCCCGAGATGCCAATACCGATGCGAACGTCGCAACGTTCCACACAACAAAGTGATTGACTTCTGATTGACTTGCTGAAATGTGCCGAACAGGTTGTGATCATGTCCAGACGAAGACCTCGACTCAGACTCGAACTCAAAGAAATCCTCTGACCGGGTTTTGGATTACCACATGCCACATTTTGTAATTGAAGTTGGCCATTATAGCGAACCAGACCAAAATCCAAAACAACAAATGGCCATTTGTAGTTCTAATACGACAATGCGTAATTAAAAGCATTAAAAATATAAGTTGTTACATTAGTTATTTAATTTTAGTGGTGGACTGAGTGGTGTTGAGTTAAAATCGGATAACTTTAGCTTATAAAGACATTAAAATTTAATTTTAAAATAAATTATTTAAAATAAATTAAGAGCTTTGCAGAAAGCTTAAAATTTGAATTCACTTTTTAGTAGATTTTTATTTACTGTTAAATTATATTATGGTATATAAAATATCAAGTTTATATATAATATATAATTTTATAGTCGTAGTTTAAATCGTATCTCGCACTTTAAGTTACTGGCTTTAAATATATTTTGAATTATATATCTGAGTAAACAAAAAATATTTGTTTTTAAGCATTACATAATTTTAAAAGTAAATTTAAGGATAACATGCCTTTATCTGCTGAATAAATGTTAGTAAGGCTCGAGGATATAATAATTTTATTGGATTGATTTAATTGATTGATTTAATCATAAACTCTTTTGGACGAGTTCAGGACGAGTGAAGTCATTACATATTGTTAAAAAAAACCTATTTTTCTTGGTCTAAATGAAACTATAATGTCTTCCTACAATTTTATATATATACAAGAATTAAATCTACCCACGTTTTATAGATTTTAGCTAAATTTTGTGTCGATTCTTAGGATCGAATCCGGTACAATTTTTACGCATTTGTGGATAAATTAACGCAGAACCCAAAATGGTGAACATCCGTTGTCCTTTTGGGCATTAAGTTTCTTAAATACAGACAGCATTTTGGCTGCTGACTGTCTGTTTTGGATTGGGTCCAGGCTGGCGATTGACGCCTAAACGCCCCAAATTGAAATCAAGTCACGTATTTGATTAAACATGGCGACTGCCATGTTAGACGCTGAAAATTCGCAACAAGCTTCACTCGTGGCTAACGAGGCGACAGCCTCAGAGACAGTGGCAGCAACAGAGGCTGTGGCAGTGGCAGAGGTTGCCTCCGTCCCAGTCCCAATTCCTGTGCTAGTTCCAGTGCCAGTTCCAATCCCAGTGGCAGGTTCAATGCTGCTGATAGCCATCACTCCGCTCACCTTCACATCCGCTTTAGTTGTTGCTGCTGTTGAAGTTGCTGCTGCTGCTGATGCGGCCATCAATGGCCTAATTGCACTTATTATACTTAGTTGCAACCGTAACCGTAGCCTTAACGCTGGCAAGCTGAACGGCCGCCCGTTTAGAGCTAAGAAGTCATTATGAAATTTCTCATCACACTTGCAACGCGCGACGACAACGAAAATTTCAACATTCATTGAGTAGCAACTGAAACAGCAGCAGCAACAACAACAGCAGCTGCTTCATAAATCATTGCCGGCTGCCACGAAATTGAATTAGAAAATTAATTGAAAATTTCATAGCAAGTCATTTAAAAGTGTTTGAAATTTTGTTGCAACTGAAAATGGAAAACTTGCGCCCATGGGAAACTTGCCAATGGGCGGCAGGCGTATAAAACTTGGACGCCATTTTTAATGATGCTACGCCCCAGAGTTTATTTCTACTTTTCTACTCTGCTTCTTTTTTTTCTGCGTAGGCTTTGCAGCATGCTGCACAAATGCCTTTTTTGCATGCCTTACATACACACACACACACATACACAATCGCACACTCACAGAGCCACTGAGAGAAACACCCGCTGCATAGTTTGTGTTACCGCAAAAACTTTGCCAAGTTTTGTTGTCGAATGGTTTCTTGCTTGCCAGCAGTGCAGGCATTTTAGCTTTTTTAAAGCTTAGTAAAGCAATTTGTATTGCTTAAAATAAATTAAAAAAATTTGTACATATTATTTAGTTATTTATTTTCACAGAACTATTTTAATACAAATTTGGTAGACAAAAAATTAAATACTCAAATAAAATTAAAATTAAATTTTATTATTAAATGTTTTTAAATTTAATCAAGTTCAAAAATATTATTAATTTTTATTACTACATTTTTTTTACTCACTATAGGTATTCCTATTTATTTCTTAACCTCATTCCAGACATTTATTTTAAGCAACCTAGCCATTGAAGCCTATGTAATGCTACCAACGCGGCTTGCAAGTTCCTTAACTTGTCCAAGTGCAGCACATGTACTTCTTTTCTTGCGTTTTTTTTCCCTCTGCTTCTTCAACTTTTTCTTCTTCTTTAGCACTGTTTTTTGCTGTTGTTGTTGTGGTTGTTTTAAAAGTGAGTCGAGTAGCAAAAATAAGTTGTATGCGGTTTTGCCAGCTCTCACTCCCCAGAGCTGCGTTGTGAGCATTTTGGGCTTTTGGCTTGGGTGGTTCGCTCTCAAGCACGCAAGCAACAAAAACAATAACAACAGCAACTTCTGCAACAACAACGTCATGCCATATAAGCCACAAGCGACTGCGTTGCCATTCGCGTCGGCCATAATGCGTGGTTGTTGTTGTTGTTCTTGCTGCTGCTGCTCTTATATGCCAGCTTATGTATGTACAGTGATGTGTATATGTATGCGCCTGTGTCTTTATGCACGCGTACCGCACGTACACGCAACTTTCAGCAACATGGCGTCTCTGCACACAAGCACACAAACGTGTGTGTGACTTTGGAATTGAGGAAAAAATGAAAATTACAAGAGAAGCGCTTTCATTGGAATTCCGTTGTAAATTTGTATTTCTTTTTCTGTTTTGTTTAATTTTTTTCTGCATTGCGGTTAAGCGTTTTGTAGGCACTCGACAGCGTTTTTAATGAGTCTCACTGTTTGCATATCTAATGGAACGAACAGTTAAGCGCAGATTGCGCATACGCTGAGTTAGCCCTGAGTTGGAATCCGCATCTTGTAGAAGAATTTAAATTATTATTTTTAAATATTATTATAAGCAATGAATAATGCATTTTTTTGGTTTTATATTTAGTGCATTCTGTAATAATTATTATGTGATAGTTTTACTAATATATCACATAATAATTAATTTAAAATGTGTGTTCATTTAAAGTGTATAGATTAGAAAAGGCCTGCATTTACTTACAATTATAGACGTGTAAGCTTTAGCAATTTTTGCAAAATATATATATCTACGATGACACAGAGCTCCGCCTTCGCTTGCAGCGTTTGTATTGATTGGAGAGACAACATTGTTGAACTGCAAGTTTGCGCTGTTGACGCCGTTGACGCCAAAATGTAGAGTATTGATGGCGCAGTGGCACTCAGTTGGAATGTCATGTTAGATGGCAACAAACACGCCGCTCCATGGCAAAAAGCTGTCCAACTAATTGTATATTTGCATAGGCAGAAGGCGACAACCGAGGGGAAAGAGAGGTAGTGAGGGAGCTTGCGAGAGAGAGAACGAGCAAGTTGGCTAAAAAACTATGGGTAAGTAGAACACGGGACTAAAAACTAAGGTAAAACAACACCAGCAACTGGCTAAAAGCAAGAACCAGCGACGAACAGGCGCCTTGTTGCCAGATTACGACTGGATATGGGATTGGAATTGAAAATGGCAACGGGAATGGGAAGCGGGAGCGGGAATGGGAATGCGAATGGGTTTGGGATTGCAATTGCGATTGCGATTGGGGTGTGGCTGACATGGAGGCCATGTCGAAGCGGGCAAACCAATTTGCATGTGACTGCAGCAACAAGAGCAAGCAAGCTGCTGCAACGAGTGCAACGCACGACAACAACAGCAACATCAGCACCAACACTAACAACAACAACAACAATCATACGGTATGCCACCTATCTGGTTGCTTGGCATAGCTTTTACTGAGCAAACAGACTAAAAGACGAAAAAAACAAAGAAATACGTAAAAAACAATGCAAAACAAGCAACAAGCAATACCAATCGAATTTATCCAAGCAGCCACACATATATCCATCAATCCAGTCTTACATACGGCCATCTATCAATGCATCAAGCAAAGCATTCACCAATCCATTCATTTCCATAGAAATGTGCGAAGATTATATGTTTCGTCAAACGCGAAATTGCGCACGAATATGCCAAGCGACGAATACCCGGTCCCCAAGCCTCTCCCCACGCCCCCCACCTCTTACGCCCATCAGTCAGCTCCCCCCATTTGCCAGAGTTTGCACTGTTTTTTTTTTTTTATTTTTTTCGTATTTGGCTTGGCTGACGCTGAAGCTGAAGCTGAAGCGGTTTCCATACCACAACATATGTTTGTGTGCACTGGTAGTTGTGAGTACATGACTGAGTGTCGTTTAGTTGTCGTCGTGAGTGTTGTGGCAAAAACTGCAGCAAAAAGCCAGCAGCCAACTAAAACGGGGCGTATGAGTATTGCCAACTTACCTGTGCTTTTTCCACTCTCTTTCCCCTCTCTTTTTTGTGGTGTGGCCAGCCACAAAAGGGTTCGCAGCTGCCATACCATAGTTGGGCGTTTTTCTGCTCTTTTCCTATACTCGAATATATATATTTTTGCATATATATACACACACATATATAGGCCTTTTCTCAGAGTCGCACAGTTGAGTTGTGAAAGCTTCTGGATTCACAACATTTTACAAGAGGTTTTGTCAACTCTAGATTTGTATAATAAGTACAGTGGTGAGATGTGACTTTTATATGACATAAAATTAAAATATTAAGATATTTTTGTAGATTTTAGTTTAAAAATGTTGGTCTTTTCGCAAGCGAATGATTTTAATTTAATATTTTTAACATATGTAACAATACAATTTCAAATCAATTCTGGCCTTTGAGTTAAAGCTGTAATTAGTTAATTAAATACAAGTACAGTATTCATTACCAATTGACCAACACCCAGTAGTAATCAGTTTTGGTTAAGGAAAAAGCAATTATTCAAGTCCTTAAATATTTAATGCCAATATTTTTTAATTGTAGACACTGCACAGTGCACTGTGCTAAAATTCTCATATTACGAGAGCTATGCAATTGTGATGTTATATATATAATTTGGTTGTGTGGGTGGGTGTGAGAATGTGTGTAGTTCTGTGTCGTGTGCAAGACCTGGTGGGACTTGTGCTGCAATGTACTTTGCATACCTGTAGAAAAGGTTTGCTCCCCTTTCAAGCTAAGCGTGGCAGCCATTGTTGCAAACGGCAGAGTCTCAAACGATTACTTGCCATGCCTCGGCACCTCCCTGGTATCATTCCACACACACACACATACATACCTCTCCTCTCGGTGATGATTGTTCCCTCATGGATGTTACGACCTTTCTCGGCACTTTGTTTTACAAACGCTTCTATTTTTTATTGCTGCATTTCTCGGCACTTCTTTTTGTTGATTTCGTGGTGTGATGAGTGCCGACCAACCCACTCTGCAACTGTTTACTTTCCTAGGGTAGCTTAGTTACAGGTTCAGTAGTTGCCGGCTTTTTATTCAGATTTTTTCTCCACTTTTTTTGATGTAACAATAACAATTATTTCTTAACAGCACTAAATGTCAGGCTCTCTGAATGTTCATTATAAAATTCCTGCAGCAATTTAGACGTAAAACGAAATATTCCATTCGAATATATTTACTAAATACAAAATGCTGAAATGAATAACGAATAGGATTTTATGGACATTACGTGTCTGTTAGACATTTCCGCATGGCGCATGCAAAAAATCTATAAAATATGTGAAACGCGCCCAAACTCACTATGCCAAACTGTGCGAATACTTTAGTGCAGCAGTGTATGTAAGGTGTTTCATGTTTCATGACGTACGCCATTACGAATATAAAACTTGGTATATAAATGTACTACATATATACATAGGAAGAAAAAAAGAAACTTCTTATCTCGCACAAGAAAAAGGAGTGCAAAACCAAACTCCAAAAAGGAGTGGGTAAAGAAGGGGGAGTGGAGAGAGATAAACACAGCTTGGATTGGGCTCAGTGGCAACGTCAACGCTATCGTCATCGTCATCGCCATCGTCATGGCCGCCGTCATTCGCGTCCACGTCCAATGCGCGCCGCGTTCTGATTCGTTTCGCTTTTTGCATGACTTGAGATCGTAAAAAAATATGAATTTTTTTTGCTGTTTATTTTTTGTTTTCTTTTTTTTTTTGTTGCGTTGCCTTTTTGGCCGTGCCTTGAGTCTAAAGCCAAAGTGTAGAAACCATGCTAACCGAGTTTACTTCATTTTTTTATGCTGCCTTTTTTGCGGGCGTTTTTTTGTGTGTTGGTCATAATATTTAACATGCGGTCTTGGACCTCTTTACATAATGCCTGCCAAGCCCCTCTCAACTGTCCCTTAGCACATAAAGCGCGCGCGCAGAAGTTGATTTCATTTGTGTATACTCTAATAAAGGGTATTATCAAATGTTGTTTTAATGGTGTTCGAAAGTGTTAAATGATTTAAAGAGCGAACACAATATTAATGATTTAAACAGCAATTATCGTAGCTATGTATTTTAAATTCTTACTCAAACTTTACTCATGTTTCTAGTCCTTTTCGCAGTGTATACAGTATTCGAAGACTCTATTTTTGTAACTTTTCATTAGCCTACCTTTGCTTCTTAGCGCGTTTTAGTCACTATATACAACGCTCACCATATTGGCCCGCAGCCTGGACATTCTCATACACATTCACATCAACATCGACATCCACCATCTTGGCTTGGTCTCCGCAGCGCCTCAATTCGTTGTTGTTTTGCCCTCGCTGCCAGTCAGATTAATGGGTGCGATAAGGCTCTGGCTGACTGATAGGTGTAGCCCTGGCTCAAACCCGGTCGCAGTATCAGCACACAACCTGGACTCGGCTGCAAGGCGAAGCCTTTAGTTTCAGCTCCAACTTCAACTCAAATATGGTAGCTTTAATGGAAACGATATGATGAAAACAAAACATAAAGTTAGGCTCTGTTTCATGTATTTTTTTGGGGTCTGATGTGCTGTTGGGGCAAAAAGCCAAAGGGCGCAGCACTGCAAACTATGGCGTTTTTTATCAGCATCTCTAAATCTGCCACAAAGTAACTCCCATTTGGAGCACAATATGAAACAGAAATCGCAGCAGAATATCCAAGATTAAACAAAGATAAAATTAATAAAATCAGGCTGAATACAGACCTGTAATACTTTATATGTAGAAATATATAAGTGTAAATGAATTGTAAATAAATGCAGAAAATTCTCCCTGCTAAAAATTTTTTTATCTGCTAATTTTCATATCTTAATTGAATCTAAAAATATGAATGAATACATATAGTCTCATTTCAGCCGGGTCTCTAAAGCCACAGACACCATTTGCATTGCATTAAGTATTATTAATATTAAAATTGATTTAATTATAAACAAATGAGCAGTTAGAGAATGTGATTAGGTTCACTTGCGGTTCATCATCCGCTGGTGAATAGATCGAATCCGTTATGGATACCGCTCTGATATGGCAATTGAACCTAAATGGACTCATTGAGCGTTATTACTCTATGTTGATTTACAGTAGCAGTTGCAATTAAATGGCTCATTATAGAAATGATTCGATGACCGGAGAGTAATTAATTGAAGCAGAGAGAAAGAGCCGTTGACAATCAGTTGGAAAGCGACAAGACAACAGATCGTTGACCAACATGAGCACGTGTTAAGTGGCATTTTAACTGCATTTAATGCGTCTCAAATTAGATGCAATCACAGGAGAAACACGACGGGATATGAAAGCTTAAAAAGGGAATAGAGACTGAGAGAGAGGCACTGCGATAGAGAGAGAGGAAAGATGCTGACCCGTGCCATGTCGGTGGGCTGGCTTCCTTCCGCTTTAAGCCACTAGCCGATCAGAACAGGAACAGGGCCTAATCAATGCAAATCAAGTCCAAATCAAATGCAAAATTAACGCGCGCCAACAAAAGTCAACAATCGGAAGTTGCCACTCATCGATGAACATGAAAGAGTATTACGATCTTGACCACGCCCTTTTTGGGCCCATTTGCTGTAATCGAAGAAGCGGGACAGTTTCAAAGACAATCACTCTGGTATCTTGTATCACCCATCATCTATATCCGGTTCTGCACTAAGGGCTTCCTACTGCAAAAACTTGTATGCCCTGTAGCAGGTGGTCAAGAGGTTTAGTTCATTCTACTGTCGAACCTCTTTTAGAATAAGTTTTAATGGTACAAAGAGTTTTATTTTGAAACTTTCGACTTAAAACTAAACTTTAAACAAAATATTGCACAAAATTTAAAATCCATATTACATTTTATGTATTGGATAATGAGTGTCTTTTAGTCGTATACCCTTAACAGGCTCAAAAACTAATAAATATTTAAAACACATGGTGTTGCTTTAATATCCGGCTTCCCACTCAATACTTACTGATGAAGCTACTACGCTGATGAAGCTGTGCTCCCGATCCAAGCTGATAAAGTTATCAGATAAGAGCGGAAAAACTTTGCACATTTTTTATTAATTGCCGTTTGGTATGAGGATGTGTAGAAGCTGAGGGCTTGTGTGGTATTCATGCAGCAACTTTTACTAAATAACTTTCACAGAACGGAGAGTCAAAAATTGATATATCCTTGCAGAGGAAGTGTGTTGTGTATTGAATAAGGTATTCGAACCCATAAAGTATATATATTCTTGATCAGCATCAACAGCCGAGTCGATTATGTCATGTCAGTGTCTGTCTGTTTCTCTGTGAACTAGACTCTCAGTTTTAAAACTATCTTGATGACACTTGGTACAGATGTAAGCTCTCTCTGCACTTAGTTTATACATTAAAATCAGATGACTATGTCTTAAAGCTTCCATAGGAACAATCGAAGGTGTTGATAATGATTAGAATGAAAATATTCAGTGTCTACTAAGGAATTTTTACCAATTCCAGCAATAAACTTTCATCATCCACTCCAAAATTCCCTATCTGCTGAGCAATTTTCATTCAAATTTGACAACTTACTGATAATTTTGTCGTAGAAACAATCGACTGATATTATAGTTCGAAAAACTATTGGTTTATTTTGTAATTTTAACCAAATTACTGCCAAATAAAAAAGTTTTTTTCCAGTTATTATGACAAACTAAAATTGATTAAATATTACTTCTCCGATTGGCTAGTCTATAAAAATGACTTTATCAAAAATGTAGAATACTTAGCAAATTTATAACACCCATAAAAAAATATTTGTATTAATATCATCTTACTTTACTAAGCCTCAGTAAATTAAGGCAGTGCAATTTGAATATTTTCTTTAATTTAATAATTGATATCGCATACTTATCATAGTGCTCTGCACAATTCACACATCAGCATGCATAGAGGGGCCTCCAAAGTATAAATTGAATGTTAATTGAGGTGTAAGGAAAACTTTGATCAATTACGAAAACTTTTGCCATTGTTGTTGTCAGACAGGCAGAAATACAAATTAGTTGATTGATAGAAGAATAAAAATAGTTACCTGACAATAATCAGGTAACGAAAATTATTATTATTAAGCCAGCCAATTAGATTTTGTTGCCGGCACAACTCATATCGAATGCCAATTGAAACTTTGCTTTGAGTTCTATGGAAATTGAAATGCAATTAAGAAACATCATGAATTGATCAACTGAAGGAATGAGATAAGGAGGAGAGGGCGATAGGGGTGTGTGTATGTGATGGCTTATTAGTTTATTACATCAACAACAAATCTTAACAAACGCTAATTAAGACCTATATAATCGAACGTGCTAACAACGGAAAACGAAATGTGGACAATGGACAGTGTACAGTGGTCAAGAGAAGCTAATAATAAGCCATATTGTGTACAAAGCACGCCAGCACAAGCCAAGAGGGCATAGAAGAGGAGGTGAAGGCTTGTCGGCCATTTGCAGCCATGGAGGGCGGCGCAATAAAGTTGTCGAGGCCAAAGGACATTCGGACAACTCAACAGCTACGGCGACGAAAACGAAAACGAACATGAAAACGTGTCCCGAACTATGCAAATGTTGTGCTTCAGTGGTGCCTCCACTATAGTAAGCGACATTTTAGACCCTGTAGTTTAATCTGTGCAAGCAGCACGAGGCTGCGGCAAATACTTTAAGGCATATTCTAAAGGCTAGAAGAGCTGGAGATACTAAGCTTAATTCATTCATTTTATAGGCTGTTTAATTTAGTTTATCATTGTAATAGATAATATTTTAGGTTTTTCAGATAAACTTTAATCTATGCCCTGTTATTACAGCATGTGATCGCTACAAGGTCTTTAAAAGTCTACTCTTATTGCCCTATCTTTCACTACTACTATTCTCTAGGTTTTGGTTGGATTTTGTTGTAAATTGGGGTTGCTATTGGGGGAGTTGGAGTAGGAATGGGGTCCTTGGCTTTGGCTTTGGTGTATGGCAACCGTTTGCCACCCACGGGCTGTGGTATTTGAACGACACGCCCAAATTGTACAAGTTGCATGGCAAACTGTTCAAACAGAATGGAAAATAAAATGAGGGCGTTTGGTGGACAGCAAGCTACCCTGCTTGGCTGAGAAACCAACCACCACAGAGCGACCACAACTTACAGCCAAAGCAACCTGCGAAAGGTAAACAGTGGCGGGGGGAGCGTCGGGGGTAGGCGGTGGGCTGAGGATTGGAGAGGGGGGGGGTAGGGGGAAAAGCGGTGGCGCGAAGCGTGAAAATGTAACCACAATGTGGCAGCGACTCCGGGTCACAAATGGCAGACAGGAACAGGAACAGGCGTTTGCTTATGCATCCAGGCTAACGTAGGAGTGTGTGGGTGTGTGCTGGTGTATGCTCGTGTGTGTGGGTGTCTATGCATAATACATAACCTCACAGCCACTATGGAAAAGAAGCACATAGTAAAAAGGACATTTTTATAACACACGCACAGACACACACAAACACGGAGACACGCACACACATGCATACAAAAGGGCGTCCATTGAATCTTTTGCCTTTCTTTGGCCCAAACGGAAGTGAATGGCACATTATGTTGCCGCTGCTGCTTGACATGGTCATATTGCTACTGCTGTTGTTGTTAGTGTTGTTGTTGTTGTTGCTGTTAAGCTGTCGTCATCAACGTTGTTGTTGGCATCCGGGCCGGGGTCGAAAGGGTCTCCTCGTGTTGTAGGAACTGAAGTGGCTGACAATGTTGCGGCCTAAGCCATGATAATTGGGTGGGCTGACAACCAACAATACACATACCTATATAAACTCAAATATGTTTGTGTGTGTGAGTGTTCCATTATATACTTGTACGCATTGAAGCGACACATACACATAATGTCAACTAAATATAGTTGTAAAAGTTTTAAGCCACAGCAAAAGAATTAATTTCGTATACTTTGCGAGTGCATTTCAAATAATTTACTTGATTTTGATTCAGATTCAGTCAGTGGCTTAGTCTGCAACATTTGTCAATTGATATTCATTACAATTGTATTGAATGTGTGCTAAAAACCATAAAAAGACCAAAAAGCAAGGACTACAGTGAGTGTGACTGAAAGGGGGACTAGCAAAGAGAACGGCGCAACGCAGCAACAGCAACGGCAGCAGCATCAGAGTCATCATCAAAATCCCATTAGCAACGTATTCAAATGCGTTGAAGTGTAAAACAAGCCGCATTCAATGCTCCCACACAGTGTCCACATGCCGCATGCCACATGAAAGAGAGATAGAGATAAAGAGAAACAGAGATAGATAGTGTGAGAGAGAGGCAGGAAGAGTACTAGGGAAAGCTCGGGGTCTCATTCAGTAACATTACGCATCCGTTTGTGCGCGGACACAGCCACAACCCACACACCCCGCATTCTCCCTCACTCCCCCCAACTTTCTATCCTTTATCCCTACCCCGGCCAACACTTATAGCAATTTGCATGCACTCGAGAGCCTTTAAAATGAATGCCAATGCCTAGCCTACTTATAGACCAATGGAATCGTCATCCTTTTGGCTACTCCCCAACTTCCAAACTCCACTGTCGTCCCCTTCACTGCCTGCCCTACCTGCTCCAAACCAACAGGGTTCAATCAAATCATCAGCTTATCGATTCCTGGCTCCCATTTCTGGCCATTTAGTTGCTGCTCCACATTGGACACCATTTGTGATGTCCTAATTGGCATTTTGTTGCTATCCTTTTTTGCAAAATTAGTGCCAATAGTTGTTCAATTTCTCAATGCCTCAATGCACTCCGTTCAAACCATAGGCTCTCTAATTTGTGAAGTGCGTAGAAATCCGTTCAACCCGTTCAGGAGAATTCTTTTGCACTAACTGAATAAAATTTCATGTTATTGCAAACAAATTCAACAAATTTTAATTGTTTTCAAAAGACTTTATAATTTGTGACACATTAAAATGATCAGCAATTATTCCAATAAAGATTACATATCATTAGAATGTCTGCATTTTTCTGTGCTCATTTTGCTTGGCATAAATAAATCACTTACTGTTTAGCTAAGTGAATGCGCTCAACTATTTAATAATATATTATTATCGGCAATTGATATTTTTGTAAATTCGACACCCAAACATTGAGAACATCCCTTTATCCTACTCAAAGTAAACCATATTTGGATGAAAGCAGCTTTAAATCTATGAATAAGTGAATGAATGAGTAAGTGAATGAATGAATGACTTAACGATGCTGTTGCTGCTGCTGCTGCTGATGATGATGGGGACGAGACAACGACCCTGAAATGCCTTTAAAGCGAATTAGCAGACCACACGCGCTAGTTGCCACGACCCTGCCCCTTCCGCCTCCCGCCTCTCCAGTCCCCACCCCAAGGTAGTTTTCCTACGCACAGACTCGAATCAGGGAACATTTGATTGCAGGCAAGAGCAAGGAAAGCAGCATGAGCAGCAACATATGCTCAAGTCCTTGAGGAGTAGTGAGAGAGAGAGAGAGAGAGAGAAAGAGATGCTACACTCTTCTGTCTCTGGGCCAACTCAACTTGGTGGTTGTACGCCCCGTCGTCTTTTCATATGCGTGCGATTTGGATTTGGATTTGATTTGATTTGATTGCGGCGTCAACTTAATTAAGCGACCGACTACCAACAATGGGCAACAAATTGAAACATTTGAAACGCGCACATTTTGGCCTCCAGACGGACAGTGTAGACACTGCACAGACCCATTGTGAGTTTCTGAATGGAGCACTGTAATTTTTGCTGTCGCCAAAGTCATTGAAACGTGTAATCTGCAGCACGTGCGTCGAGTCAAAGGTTGTAGCTTCGAATGTTTTTTTTAACAGTTTTTTGGCTAGCGGAAACTTTAAAGAAATTCTCGCATATTTGGCATTGTTAAGGCGCGCAATTAGTTTGCGTTGGCGTTGTCTTTGTCGCTCACTACGCTCTCTCTCTCTCTCTCTCTTTCTCTGTCTGTCTGTCTCTCTGCCTCTCTTTCTCAGAGGTGGCGTGTAATTAGTGTCAGTTGCGAAGTCACATTTGGTTACTGCTGCTGTGGATGTAAAATTAGGCAACGCCTTCTGGCCAATGTCGGCGTCTGTTGAAACGGCCCAAAAAGATGGACGCACGAGATGCCAATGCGGCAAGGATACTACAAACTGCACCCTGCTCATTCATGCATCCCCTGAGATAATTATAATAATTACCTGCGTGAGTGCAGGTTTCCATAGACAAAAAAAAAATAGGAAATAAAACCAAAGAGACCCATTTCTATGTCATTGTCTGGCAATGTGCTCATCCCAGCCGCTGTCTGCGTGCACTTTGCGTTTCGCATCGACAGATCCGGGCTCAGACACAGGCCTAGTCCCGAACCCGAAACCCGACAGAGACCTACAAAAAAGTGTGTGTGCTGTTGTGTTAGAGTGTGTGTGTGTGGGTGTGCGTGTATATAATTATCCGACGTTAATAATATTCAAATAGCCTCTAAATATATCTAAAACGGAACTCGGTCAGCTCATTCAGACCCAGATGCAATTGTGCGATAGGCATTCAACCGCACACACTCAAACGCACACCCACACACCAACTTAGTCTAATAGCTGATTGCGTTATCAGAGATGAACCCGATACTGAAGCAAAGCAAAGCCTAAAGCCAATTTGTTGCAAAAACTAACTAAATGAAGCGAAAGGTTAATAAACCCAGACCAACATGTGACCCAAGTGGAAGGCCAGCTCAGTCAGCCAGGCCAAATAACTGGCAGTCGCAGCTGAAGCCGAGAACCGCTAACAAAGCGCAGAGCAACGGAGAGTAGCGAGGAGCGTAGCAGAGGCACGAGAAATTCTTATCATACCGCGCAGTAGAGAAACGCCGGCAGCAGCAGCAGCAGCGGCTGCGTTGCGTCTCAGCCTTTGATGTGCTGCCGCCAAAGGCGAAGCCGAGCAGAGAGGGAAAGGAGAGGAAAGGTAGCGAAAGGGAAGGGTAAGAGGAAGGCTAGTTGTTGTGGATGTCAACGCTGCCGGGATGACAACAAGTCGAGGCAACTCTGCTGCTGGCCGAAATTATTTTTTGATGCAACTGAAAGTTTGCATTCCACTTGTTGTTAACAAAACGCCGAGACGGACACAAAGGAAATTCCCACAATTCCCCATTTGCAGAAGCTCAGCAACATTTGATTGGGATTTGAAGTAGAAGCAGAAGCAGTAGCTGACTGCGAGAATGATGCGATTGACTGAATGACAATGACATGACTTGCCTTCGTTTGGCTTTAGCTTTGGCTTCGTTTACTTGGTTTCTTTGCCTTGAAGTCTTCTTGAAACTGCAGCTACATCTGCCGCTTTGAATGAATGCTGGCTAAATAGCTTTGGACAGGCGTGAGTACATGCGCAGCAGTATAACAGCGACAATAACTTGAATCAGAGGAGAGAGAACAAGCACAGTGAACGCTCGATTGCAACTACAGAAATTGTGACACCGTCGGTTTGCCATTGACGGCACTGCGTTGCCAAAACTGAATTCGTGTGAGTGAGCCACAACCAGAACAGTTGAGGATCAGGTCTGTGCTGGGAGCTGGATGCTGGGAGTTGGGAGTTGGGAGCTGAAAGCCGACTTTAGGCATGTCTGCACGTTTACCAAGCGCGGAAATGCTGAGCGGTGTTGACTACGAAGGCGGCTCAATGACTTTGTACTTGTCGCCGCTTTTGTTGTTTGGCCTAGCATTTGAAAAATGTCACATACTCCGACCACTCTCAGCTCCAGCGGCCAAAACAACTGACCGACAGAGCACTTGCAGCAGCAGCAGCAGCAGCTGCAGCAACAACTGCAGTCACAGTAACTGCAACAGTAACTGCATCGCATGCCAGCGGCAAACTTGTGCCGCTAATGACTTTGTTTTTGCTAAACGCCTCAAGCCTGACTAAGTCCAAGTCCAAGTTACTTCTTTGCCTTAAATTGCTTGCTCAGGGCGACGCTGCTAACAAATTGTTCACACGCCAAAAATCACGGTTAAGTGAAGTGCTCGCTGTAATTGTTGGCAATTGCCTTTTACCTGTTGTCAGTGGAACTGACCAGTCGCTAGTGTCTTCAGCCAATTAAACCGCATAATTAATTTATTAGCTGACCGTAAACAATTGTCGCGTTTTGTTCTCAAATTGCCAGCCAATAAAATTACGCTCATAATTCAGAACATTTAAAATGCAAAACAGATTAACACACAAGACAAAAGCGAAATGAAATAAAATGGTTGCGTTTGAACTGCTTTGCACTGCTTTCATTCATATGGACTGCTTTAGTGGCCTGCTTGTCAGGATACGTTGAAAGCAGTGCAAAACGCGTTTAGGGTGACCAGATACATGCGTTTCAGTAGTTTGCTGCAGCAGCAAACATGTTAAGGAAGTAAATTTATTAGAGAATTACTTAGTAAAAAAAATGTTATTTAATAATTAAATTGTCATTTTAAATAATTTTAATAAAATTTACTATATTTTGCTCTGGAGAATTAAGGGCAGAAATATATACCATTTCACTCTACATTAAAAATCAACAAAATGACAATCACATTTACTGACAATAAAATCTGATTAAGTTGCTTTAGTAACAAAACCTTTTAGCTAAAAGCGAGTCCCTCATATGTTCTTAAATCAACGTTATAAAATCAATTGCAGGTTTAAGAAACTTCCAGGAATCAGACAACAGGCTAACTGATATTTCCTAGCTTCCTGGAACTCAAACAAGAAACAGCTATACCCTTACAAGCTCAATGCGTACTTGACTATGCAAATTGCCATAATTTCAAAAGACAATATTTGAGGAACGTTGGAAATTATGAGGGCGCTACGTGAAACCAATAGGAAATATGGATGGATACAAACAAAAGGCGCATTTGTTTGAATAATTCAAAGTAAATTGAATTCAAATGCGAATCAAGGGTCACGCATGACTCAGGCTCACACCAAACTGAGACTCAGACTTAGGTCTTAAATTCCAGTTATGACTGCGACTGTGACTGCGACTTATGTCACTGTTTGTAAAGTGCATTAAATAATTCACAAGGACGGCAAATAGTTGACTTGTAGATATTGAGGACACTTGTGTGGTAATTGCCAACGGTTGTAAGTAAGGTAGTATTAAACTACTTGAGTATTGACAGTCGACTCGATATGGATATATAGTAGATGTATGCATATGCATAAAGCAAATCGAATCAAGCCAATTTACTAAATCGCTGTCAGCTAAATTTGTTGACATTCTAATGAGTCGACCAAAAAAGCCAAGACCACGACCGCATTAGCTTGGCCAGCAGAGATCTGTTGTGGTGAGGGAGGGAAGGTTTTTTTCTTACGATGAATGTTGTGACAGTTGTACCGTAATAATTGGTGCAATTTAATGGCTTTTGGGTCGGGACAACGGTGCGTATGCAAACTAAACCATGAAATGATTGCACAAATCGACACAAAAGTTGAAGCAGTAAACGATCCTGAAGAGATCAGCAGACCTGGCAGACCTGACGCTGGTAACCGCAGTCCACTTTTCTTGCCACGGAACAAATACAAATCTTATTGGCCACTTAAGTGTAATCAGTTAGCCAGGCCAGAGTCGGAGTTCGAGACGGAGACAGAGTAGGAGACGGTGCCAGAGACGGAAGCTGGCCAGAATAGTGGCACACTCCAAAGCGCAGATATTGCAGCTCATTACGATCGTCATCAGCATTATCATTATATCGTATTCGATCTGAGGCACACAGACAACCAAAGAGCGGTTTTCGGACTAAAGAGAGTCATCAATTTGATAGCCAGCTAAATTTGTAACACCCGCAATGGTCAGGCCTTAGATCAAATTACAACAACAGCAACAACAACAACAGCAGCAACAATAACAAACGACACTTAAATTGCTCATGGCCTGAAACTCATCTTCAATTGCCACTTTGCCGCTCTGCTGAATTTTCACTTTCGTCTCAATTGGCATCAATTTTTTTTGGCTCTCTGCGTATTTTTGGGTTTATTGCCACTCATTTTGTGTAGTTTATATCTTTTTTTCTCTTCAGCTTGGACAGATACAAAACTTTTGCTTTTCCGTGAGCAGACTTGGTGTGAGTTTAGCTGGTAATTTCCATAACAAATTGTTGCCTAATTGAGTCATTAGCCGGTGGTTTGAGATTTAGCTACGCCTACACGAGGCACAACAACAAGAGTAAGAATTGCTCCCGTTACTCTCTCACATATCGAGTATATATAAGCATAACGATCGTCAGGCAAATCAACACCTCATCCCATCATCAATTGACTGGGGATGAGGATGAAGATGAGAATGATTTCTCACATCAATTTCTCACGCACTAAGTGAGCCACTTAGCGCACATCAAAAATCAATAATCGATTAAATAATTAGAAAATTGTGAAAATTACTGTAATTTTGAAATCAATTCGTTGCACACACACACATACACACCTGTGGGACTAGTGTATCTCCGACACACTGATGCGGATGTGAATTCATCTTTCCATCAGTGTCAAGCATCAAGTCCAGGCATAAATAATCACATTATAATCAAAAAATATATATTCAAGCAATGCCCCCGAAACAAAGCTGGACATTGGCTAGTCGGGCACAGTGTTCCTCTCCGTTCGATGGATTCAATATAAATGGAAAACACTTTCCTAAAAGTCGCTCCAATTAATATTCGCGGCGTGCCGCGATCGCCGCGACTTGATAAAGTGCGGCTCATATATTTTGTCATAAATTTCAAACGCGCTCGACAGCTGCTCTCCTCATCAATCAGAACGTCAGCGTCACCAACATTGGACCAAGGCAGCAGATTGCAGATTGAGGACCCACAAACCCATAACCAGACCAGACCCAGACCAAACCAGACCAGGCCACGACCAAGACACTAAACCAAACCCTGTCCCATAGACCAGTTGTTGCGTTGGAGCGTGCGGACTTTGGCAAACACTCGATTAAAATCAACTTCAATTTGTAATAAATCAAAAGTCCTATCAAATTTTGTTGGGGGCTGTGTGCGAAAAAAAAAGGAAGACCGATCTGATCCGATGAAGAAATTTGCACAGACCCTAGGTGGAGAACTCCTCCTCCTCCTTTACGCTAAACTATATGCTTATGATGTATGGTTATTGATTCGATGGAAATGTGCCCTGCAAAGCAGAGAGGGTCAATTGAAGGAACACGGCTTTAACCAGGGCGGATCAGAAATGCACTAATAAAATATGTACTCGAAAAGTCAAACTTTACTTACAACTATTTGGTGTTTTAGTAAACATATCACAGATTTGTCTGGGATAAGCTATATCTAAACTTCGTCGTGTGGTGAAAGAGAGACACACACTAATGAATTATTCAATTAAATTTGTTTTTAATTAGAAAATTGACAATAATGTTATTATTTCATATGAATTCAAATTGAAATACAGAATAAATAAATAAATATTTGAAACAGTTAACAGATTTCACCCCTGCAAATCTGAAAAGCGTTAAACTTGAAAAGTTCCGGAAAACTAAAAAATTTTAAAATTTAACTCAACTAAATACATATTTAAGTGTAAATCGAAACTATTGATAAAATCATAATCAAAATGGTTCTGCTCTTGAAAACAGGAAGATTTAATAAAGTTTTGAAATTGATAAGTTTTCAAAAATTAAATGGAAAATTGATTAAAAAATTTAAAAAAATTAGCTGAAATTTAAAATCAATAAAGATGTTTGACTGAAAACAAAATAAACGTACTTTTTAAAATCGGTAATACATTCATTTGGTTTTGATTTCATCTGAATCTTTCTATAGGGTCACCACTTTTTCTATAGAAAAATAATAAAGAAATAAACGAATATACAATAACTAGATTTATTTTAATGTTTTCTTTCTATTTAATTACATTTAATAAGGATTATATTTAAAAAATACTATACTTTAACTATAGTTAGTTAAAGCTTTATTTAAAGATAGTCATAAAGTCTTGTTTGATGAGCAGCTAAGCTGATTGATATGTTATAGACTTAATCAATGGATTTAAAATTCAACACTAACTTAATACAAATAATAGTTATAACATAATTTAAAACAATTCATTAAACGTTATTACCTAACTCATTAGCCACTTGAACTCAACTTAAATTTTCAACTGAATTCAATTTTCGAATATGTGAAATTGCCGGTGAGTTTTAGCGAATCAACTGTATGAAATTGTTATTGCAATGATTATAGTTTTGAGTGAATAATAATAATAAGACTGCCCCGATTGATCTGAGTAGTGGTTTTATATTTTTTCCCCGATGGAGTCATTGCCAGCGGCTTGACAGATCGTTGGAATTAACTGCATAGTACGAGCATAGTGTATAAAACAGTGGAAAAACAAACCTTAAAGCTGGCGTGATGTTCGAGTCCATCAAACAGACACTCAATAAAAATGTCAGTAGTTGGCTTTTGTTTAGTGTTTTTGTTTTTTTATTCATACAGAGTACATATGTATGAATAACTATATGGTATATAAGAATGTGTGTAGTTTTTTCTCGCCTGAGTGTTGGCGTTGATTTGCGGACAGACTTGGGGTCGTGCTGGTTGCTGTTGGTGTTGCTGTTGCTGTTGTTGCATGAGTCATGAGCTGACTCTGACTTTGGCTTGTCGAGATGTCGTGAGTTATTTTACATTTGCCAAAGGTGCTCTGGGCCCCCAAACATGCATGTGTTGTAGTCGTACTCGTAGTTGCAGTTGGTTATCGTTGGGTTATCTTGGCACGAAACAACCTACTATGTTGTTGCTGTTGCCGTTGCTGCTGTCGATGCCAATTGCGCTGTGAAATGTGCTTACAAAATGCCGCGCGTCAATATGCAAAATACATGCCACCACAGCAATAGCAATAGCAACAGCAACAACCGCATTGGTACAACCAGAGCTACAGAGGCACACAGAAATGGCGACGGCAACGGCAACGTCAAACGGAGGAGCAATTGGAATGTGACCGCGGGGCTTTGAGGGTTGGCAACAAGTCAACCAACCAAGACAATGAATTCTTAGCCGTTTCTTGCTAGCCACTAACTGAAAGTGAAAAAAAATAGAGAAATAAAATCAAACTAAAATGAAGAGAAAAAACTTCATTTTCAAGCTGGCCACGATTCCGTGTGATTTTCCCTGTTTTGCCGACAGCATTGGCAAACGCCAAATGCGATACACCAACGCCGCATTCAAATCGCTATTTTGCTATGAATTTCTGCAGTTTTCTTGGCTGTTTTTGGGCTGGCAAATTAACGTTTTTCCTTGAGTTTTCCGACACCCGTGGATCATGATTTGCCGCTTTAGCGCAAATCACCAAATATCGGCAACACAAATCAAACTATATAATTAAGCAATGCGGCTTTATCGAGCCTCGCACTGCCGACCATATCGATGTCCATGTCGAAGTCCAAGTCGGAGTCCAGGTCTGCGTTGATCGTGATGTGATTTACTTCGTGCCAGGGCTTAAATGGAGCCTGGAGTTGCCAAAGTTGTTTTTTTTCCCCTGCTTGCCATTTGTGCTGTTCTGGCACTGTGCACGCAGCAACTAGCACTGCCATGTCTCTTGTCCTTTGCCCCTTGTTTCGAGTACCTTTTGCTGCAGACTGCACGAAATTAAAGTGTCTGATCGGATGCTCGGAGTGGCCCAAACCGCAAAAGACGTCCATCAAGTTGGCGAAGGGCAGCAGAAGCCAATAAAATTGTCATGCATTGACAAATAACATGGCCAGGCTTAGAAATAGACAGCCAAAGAATCCAAGAGTCCATGTGTTGGTGCCAGCAACGGCAACAGCAACAACTGAAACCAAGTCAAGGGAAAATGGCGTTTAAAGCAGCCAAAAGGCAAAAGAGGCAAAAAGGCTGCATTAAAACGTTTTTTTCTTCTTTTTTTTAGCTGTTTCCACTTCTTCTTTGGCTTCACTGCTTCACTGCCTGCGTCCGTCCGTCCGTCTGTCTGTCCGTCCGTTTGTGCCTCGACTGCAATGCGGCTCCCACGCCTTCAAAATACAATATGTTAACAAACATGCTGCCAAGTGGCTGACAGCTTGGCCAGCGGGAGCGGGTAAAAGGCAATTGAGGGACGCGGAATTGGCAACAGCAACGGCAACAACAAAAACAACAGCAACGATGCAACAGACGCTCAAGATTTCTTGTGAAAAATATAAAAAAATATATAAAAAACGAACAAAAGGAAAAGAAACGAAACGAAACGAAACGAAGAATGAACGTGGCTGCAATGCAGCCATGATGCCATGATGCCAAGTCCATGACAGTCCAAAAACCAGAGATGGCGATGGCTGAAGCGAAGACGAAGACTTCAAGGGCCTCCAGCCAACCAAAGCTGTGGTGGTGGTGGTAGAGTTGGAGGCGGGGGCGAAGGTGGAGGTGGAGGTGGAGGCAAAGGCGACCAGCAAAACGTGCGCAGATTTCCAGCAGACGATAAAGCACAGAGCAGGCAGCAACAGCAACAACAACAACAACTGCAGCAAAAACCAAAACTAAGATGAAAAATAAGCAGCCGAATGGGTACTGGGCCTGGTCCATGGCTCTGGCAGCCATTTTGGCCTCAACTCGTTGCAGCTGCACAAAAAAAAACTAAAGAAGAAAAATAAATATAAAAGAAGTTAACTTCAAAAAAGTCTCGGCCTGAAACTGGCAGCAACAACAGCAACAGCCACAGCAACAAATGGCTTGCATGCAAAGCGACAGCAGCTAAAGCCAATTTGAAGTTTTCAAGAACACACAGTGCACATGTGTCTGTGTGTGTGTAAAGTATCTGTCAGATACATTGCCTGCATCTGCATGTACGAATAAGAAACTTAAACCTTCTTGCCATTGACTGTTGGCATCGATCAATGTTGGCTTAAAGTTTGTAGTTGTTACTCTTGTTGTTGTTGCTGCCACGCTAGTTACAATTTTTCAGTTTGTCTTTTGACTTTTGCCTCAGCTGACATTGAAAGACACCTTTCGACTCTGCAGCTGAACTTTGACTGTAAAATTGACTCGATCGACGCAAGAAGTTTGCTAGGACAGCTTGAAATGCAGAAACTTAAGAATATTCCATAAAAGTTTGTATAAATATAAACTCAAATACTATATGCAATGCTGGTATATAATATTAATATATAAACTTAAATAGACTGTTGTATTTTAAAAGTATCTGAAGTCTTGCCTTTATTTAAAACTCTTTTCTTATAGAATTTCTTAAACTTTTAATATGCATATTATTAAAAACGCTAGATCTTTTTTTATTTAGCTGAAAGAGTCCATCAGACGGCAGACATCACAGATCAGAGATCAAGACAAGAAATGTGAGTCAAATGGAAGACGATTTACTAATGATAATGTCCTCGCGTTGTTTACAGTTGCAGCTGCCTTTGGTTGATGCGTCTCTGGAGTTGATGTTGCAAGTGGCACGCCCACAAAAGCGTTGGGCGCCCATAACTGCAGAGATATTAGGTGGCCTACAACTATTACTTAATAGACATCTGGCACGTATCCTGCGTTCATGTCTTGAGGGCAACTCGCCCCAGCTAGGCTCGGCACTCCTTTTGGCCAAATGCGAATGGCGAACGGCGTAAGGCGAAAAGCGAAAGACGAAATGCGTGTAATTAGCCACACAGCGTTTCAAATTGCAAACTGCAATGCTGCCACAAAGTTGCCACAAAGATTGCATTAGGCTTTTGTGGCCAAGACTGTGTTTCGTGTAATTTCCGCTGGATTTTTTAGTGCAGCCTTAGTCTTGGCTCTAACCGTCTAATGATCACTCTCTGGTCACTCGACTAGGCCACATGCATATCGATAGGTATGTGTGTGTGTGTGTGTGTGTGTGTGTGTGGTTAGTCTGAAAACTAGTTGCCGCCACTGACCGATACATCAATTAAATTTGCATTTTAATTTGACGTTTCGTTTTGTTTTCATACAAACTCGGCGCACTTTTAGTGCTGTTTTTTTGTAGTGATTTATATGGGAGCGGCGCTTTGTAAAAAAAAGGAAAAACTAGTTGAAATTGTAAAATATACTAAGCAAAAAAAAAATAAATAAAAGCTGTTGATCTTGTTAAGGTTAGCTGCAGCTTGTTTTGAGTCAATGGAGCAGCCCCAATGCCAGGCGGCTGTCAGCATTTCCGCTGAGAGTGGCGTGGCGCCACCAAAAAGAAACTGCACCACCGAATCAGTAGCACCACCAGCACCACCAGCACCACTAGCACCACAAAGCGGTGTTATACTCACTGGCAGACGCACATGCAATTTGAGCTATGGCCATGCAGCAAAGTGTTGCATGTTTAAGGTGAGTTAACTCCGGTGTTTCCCCCCCCACAACACGCTGTTCACCCCACAGCCCCTGCACACACTCACCCCAAAAAACCAGCACATAAAAAAATATAGCCAAACGAAACGTGCGCGCAAAGACGTTTACATAACAGTTGGCAGTTAGTACAGTAGTACATCATGGCAGTCAACCGCAGACAGCTTTAACACCCACACACACCACACCCACCCCCTGTCCCGCTGCTCGCTCCCCTAATGCCACCACAAATAAAAACTTGGCAGCTCCATCTCTGTCAAAATGCAAGGCGCGAATTGTAAATTTGCAAATGCCGGAAACGCAAATTTTCCAAACTTGTTACCCACCGCAGTCGCAGTCGCAGTGGTAGACAACAACAATAGAAATAACAAACTTTTTTGGCCACAAAAGTTAAATTTGAAATTTGGCCCAAAGCACACTGCGTTGGCGTTAGCGTTAGCGTTGGCGTTGGATTTGGATTTTCCCTGTCGGAATAGAACTTTGGCATTACAATTGGCTGCAATTTCAGAGTCCGTGATGGTTGCCAGACACGCAATGGCCGGACTACTGCTATGCCAACGACTCCGGCTTGGCCAATTGGCCCTCGAAAGTGCTTTGTCTGCCACAAACAAAAATTTTGCTGAAAAAAAACCAAAAATAACCGACGGATGCATAAATTTTGCAAAGACGCGCAATAATTAAAATGCAAACAAATTTTGTATCTAAGCTGAGCATTGCCGTGTATACCATATACATATTGATATCTGTTTGCTATATATCTCTTTTCTGATTTTATTTTATTTTTTAGCTGACCTATCATTAGCGCGCTTGCAAATGATGCACTACATCCGCCAGAAGTTCAACAATAATTCTTAACCCTTGAACACACACGAAACCAATCATTAAGCATACGCATGATGGGCCCAAGACGGTGCCAAGAGTCCAGACTGAAGGCTGAGTCCAGTGCACAGTACATAGTGCACAGTGCACAGATGTGGCAGATTCCAGTCTGGGCAGACGCATATATCACACACTGTCTCCATGTCCGACATTGAGGGAGGCAACGAGATGGAGTGGGGCACGTGTTTTCCACAAATTCCAACACGTATCAATCTGAAAATGGTGAAAAATGCGCATGTCCATCTAAGCAGAGCCTGAGATCTTGGTCTGCCCAGTTTTGGTTCGCTCTGCCATCCTTTATTTATTGGCCCATTTGGCCTGTCAGTCCAACAGACTCCTTTCTTCCCCCTCGTGCCTCCACTTCCTTCACTCCCCTTTTGACCTCAGTTCTCGCCCTTTTGCATACATGTATTTATATTTATGGTGCCATATTGCATCGTTCTCGATCGTAGTTAACCGTCCAGCATCTGATCAGCCTCACCGTGCCCCCTCTTGGCCATAAATCAGTTTTGGTAGCGCCTGCGGCTCGGCACATACATATATGCGTGGTGCATATTCATGAGTTTGATTGAAGTTATAAATCAGCCCAAAAAAGAAGAAGAAAAACAAAAGTGATCCCGCGAGTCAATATAGCATTTAATGCCGTTTATCATTTTGGTTTAAGCATTAGAATCATTTGATCAATGGTCTTAATAATTGCTGAGAAACAAATTGAAGCAAGTTTGTAGTACTGCCTAAAATTTAAGCAAGTAAGCACTGTCACAATACTTTGGGAGAAACAGGAGACATGCAGAAGTTTTCTTAACTTTTTAAGCCAATTTTGAGCACTAAGAACACAACTGCATTTCTTCTCTGTTGGCTTACAAGTTGTACTAAATTGGTCGTAAGGTTTCGAGAGCTGTTATATATAATTTAATTTATTTTTATTAGATATCTAAGCTAGCTTTATATGCATCAAACACCTGTTAACTGTAGCAATAGCTTGGGCACCTGCTGAAAGACAACGGAGGGAGCACTTTCTATGGCAAAGTCTTGCGTTTGACTTGCATCACATCCGCAACGGTTGTGCCACAAAAAACTTAATTAATATGACACATATCGAGAGCTGTTTTGACCACCAAAACCAAATGTTCGGTTGTTTCTTTTTAATTTTTCTTTTTGCTTTTTCTTTTACTTTTTGAGTTTTATTTTTCTCATTTTCAGTTAAAGAAATGCGCTAATGAACCAAATGCGAAATGCTTATGAATGTATTAAGTTTGTGTGGCTTAAGTTTTGGCAAAGAGCGCCGAAAAGTCGCCAAAGATTAATTAATCATGCAACATTCTTAGGGCTATGACTGCGTCTTCAACTTCAACATTAACTTCAACTCGTCTTGGCTTTTGGTCTCGGTCGTGTGATTGGAGTTCCGCTTTTTGTTCCTAGCAGCATTTTTGGGGCTTTTGTGTTAACCCTTTTTTTATTTGGCGGGTTAACTGAACGCAAAAAACGCAGTTAGTTGAGCGCAAAAACAAAAGCAGAATAGTTATAGCTACGAGTGATATTAACATATCATTATTATAGCCATTAGCACTTTTAATTGATGAGTTTTCTGCTGCCGTCTAACTTTTCGCCTTCCTCTTCGCTTTCCTCCGCTCCCCCTCCTCCATGCTCCCCTCAATCCCCTCGAGCACAACTTCAGCGTTGCCAATCATTTGTCAATGGCTGAAGATAAAAAACAGAATAAAACCGACTGAAGAAACCGACGGAGTCAACCGTTGAAGATGGCCGCTGGTGTCTAGGAATACGTATAGGAATATTCATCTCATGCAGGGGTCACAAAAACATCCGATTGTAGCCAAATGAATTGGTATCACAAGTATCACATTTTGTCTTAACTTAATCATTTTATCACTTTATTAGTTCAACCAAAATCCAACGAATTATTTTAATTTTCATCTCCAGTTTATGGATTTATTAAATTCAGGTTTATTACTCTTCCGTTTGGGTACAACACCTGTCCAATTAAGCAAGCAGGCAACTTGATACACGGCAGGAAAAAGACTTTCTT
Source organism: Drosophila acutilabella (assembly GCA_035046005.1). Classification (NCBI taxonomy): domain Eukaryota; kingdom Metazoa; phylum Arthropoda; class Insecta; order Diptera; family Drosophilidae; genus Drosophila; species Drosophila acutilabella. Next base: position 2,066,053 of record JAWNOK010000024.1, on the reverse strand, counting down.
AAAAATTTATTAATTTATTTTAATTATATTTAATATATATAACACTTTACTAAAAATTTCCATTATTGATTAAATTAATAAATAATTTTAAACTGCGCTAGTTGCCACACCTTTTCTCTCTGTGTATTTGCTTCTTGTTTGACTAATTTGTGTAATATAAAAATAAAAGTATAAACGAATCGTTAACATCTGAAAGTGTAAACTTTTAAACTACTCAACAACTGATGAAGTGTTTCAATAACAGGCGCAAATCCCTAACAGAGTTGGCAGAAAAAGGCTAAAATGATGTATGTGTAGAGTTCTAAAATTAAATAAAAAATATTTTAACAAACAGTTTTAAAATTTCAGACAGTCTGCGGAGGAAAATGTAACCAGAGTCGTCACTAGTGTGGTCTCCCGCCACATTCTGACAAGCTCAGCCTAATTAATAGTGTATTTCTAACTGGACTCCCTGTCGTTGGGGTCAAGCGACAAGAAGAAGAACAACGAGAGACCAGAACGTCTCTGTCAAAAATTCATTGATGAATTTTGACAGGTTTTCTAAATTTTGGGTTAATGATTTAGCTGTCTGTTTATATCTTATGGATATATCTGTGTATTTGTTTGTACAAGCGATGAGATCTTAACGTTCTTCGAGCAGATTCATTAGTGACTGACGGTGAAAATTCAATTATGTTCGCTGTTTTTAGAGAAAATCCGAAAGTATTTTATGAAATCGCTTTCCTTGCATGTTTTATTGTGATAAGATTCTTGGAGATTCGTAGTCGTGGTTTGTGGCATGACGCATATAAGGAATGTGCTCCTTTTGCCGCTGAATTCCTTTGAAACTATATCCAAAAGCAGGCAATTAAACACGCACACTCACGTCTAATACCGTTACACTGGCCTAGGTGTGTTCTCGAGGACCACAGCCCAGGGCGCATGTCCCTTTTGAGAGCCGCCCTCCAAACCCTCTCTAACCCGATTAGCCGCTTCATAAGCCCCAACGAAGCCTGGCCTGGCGCATGTTGGACACAAGTCTTGGGTCGTGGTTGTAGTCGTCGTTACTATAGTGGGGCACGCCTCCAGACGCCAATTATCTTTGAGCCAGCCAAGGATGCGCCGCGAGCACAGGATATGCTACAAGCCCTGAGACGCCCTGTAGTTGCCGCCGGCAATTAGCACAGAGTCAAAAAATAACTAAGAAATAACAAATTCAGAAAAAGTTTTCTTAAATCGAGATTATATCAAATACAAGCCGCAGGTGAGAGGCAGGAGCTGCGGTAGTGGCAGTGGCAGCGTCAGCAGCTAAAGCTGACAACTACCCAGCGGCCTTAACGGAAATGGAAATGATGCGAGTTTGTTGAGCAGGGGAGTTGTGAAGAGGGGCAAGAGAAGTGAGAGGGGATCCAAACAGCATAGTGGAGCAATTAAGCAGCGCGTCGATGAACGTGGGGCATTAAATTGTGAGCTGAAAGTGGCAGATACATCAAAAGTGAACGCAATCCATCATCTGGCGAATCACGGCGTGATGAGTGCCGCCAACAGTTCAGCAAAGACTCCAGAGCGGACAGTGGAGCACCTACTCCATCTCCAGCCCCAGACACAGACCCAACTACAGTTTTGGGTTCAGTTAAGCGCTTTTACTCGATCGGCATCCTTTTAATATTTTTTGTTTCTTTTCCTTTCTTGGCTCTTTATGATGATGACTGCGAAGTTTTGTCTTTTGGCGCGTTCGCCGCACGAGCTAAATGTTTGGCTAATTTGTGTCTAAGCCGTAGCACTGAATACCGTTAGATAGGCTACAATCGGATACATGTGTATCTGTGTTTTTATGTATATGTGTGTTTATGGTCAAGGTCACAATTAATTGCTGTCGATGTCGATGGCAACTTCCTCTACAACTGGCCGCAGTTTCTAATGCCGCGTGATCTACTTTTGGCCGACCGACTCAGTGGCAATTAAAACAATTACCTTTACCTGTCTCCAGTTGTATCTGTATCTGTAGCTGTTGCTGTAGCTGTATCTGTAGCTACAGTTGTATCTGTAGATGTTTCCCTTTTCTGTTGAGGGCTTTTCACTGGAACTGTTCGAGTCGCAGCCACATCACGCCCATTAGCGACAATCAATCTCGGACACGCTGCAAGAACCACAGAAACAGCAACAACAGCAACAGCAGCAAATCCAGTGATAAAGTTTTTTACGCTTGTTTTGGTTTCATATTTTGCCGCTTTATGCTGTTTGGCTTTTTTATTTACGAATGCGACTGCCAGATAACCCATAATTATAAAATTATTATTGAGCGCCAAGTTAGACGCAAAGCTTGGCTATAAAAATGCCAAAACAAAATAAAACTTAAATTCATTCGCCGATTGCCGTCGGAAAACTAAATTCATTTTTATTTCTTTTTTTATTCCATTTTGACTTGTTGTCTGCACAGGAAGTGTGTCTTGAGTCAGAAATCAATGTGCTGCCGGCGCAGGAAGTTGCATAAAAATGTTTTGAAATAAGTATATATAAAAATTAAGTTTTTAAATATATAAGCAGACACTTTCATGCTTATTTCATTAGGAGAAAAGTCAGCGTCAGTGTTGCGGCCAGTTGCAGGTTTTGGTAGCTGCCTCTTTGCCTCTGCGCTGCATGCAACCGTGAAAAGGTGAAAACAGCCGAATTTATGCAAAATGCCCTCAAGCCAAAGCAAACAAACTGTCCAAAAGCCACAGCAGAGAACACCAAAAATAAATGAAAACTAAGCTCAAAACAAATTCGGGGCGTTCTAGGAATTCGTAAGGAAGCAAAAGATACGCAGCTACAGGATGCAGCTTGTTATGTTTTTTTCCTTCATTTTTTGCTTTTTGAATATTTATGAAATGCCACAAGGGTCCTGTGGCACAGTCCTTGCTGCACATTGCACGCTGCACATTGTGTATGCCGTTATGAGTTATTATACTTTAGTTGGAATACGTTTGCTCATTATTTATTTAGCTAGAGGCGCCTAGTATGGCAACAAGTTGAGTTATTCAAGCGACTCCTTCCATCTCATTACAACGACAAACTGACAACAGATAAACGGCTAAAATACTAATTTAAATATTTGAAACTGAATTTAAATACTAAGAAATTAAATATATAGAAATCATTTTAAAGAGCGTCAAGAGCTTTGGTAAAGCCTGTATTCCGTGTTGCATCCTGCCACAGTGATGGGCCAGAGCAGCAAGGACAACCTGTAATTTTCAAATCTGACAAAACAAATGCAAATCTGAAATGTATCTTTTGGATGGAGTACACAGAACAAAAAGGGATTAAAGGTTAATCATTTAATGTGAATGAAGTTAGATAACTATGTAGTGTTTGATTAAGGTTTTACAAATGTTCATAACAAGGGAAAAATTCGTAGCTTTTTAAAATATTTTTTTTAGGTTAATGCTGACAATTCTTTCAGAGTAATTGTCATTTGAAAATTAATGTCTTTATTTAAGCAATAAATGGTGAATACTTAATGTTAAAGAATGGTGAAATTAAAGAATTTTGTAGCTTTGCTTAAGCGCTTTTTGGTTTTTTTTTCCTGTGTATGGACACAGAAATGGCGAGCACGATAATGTTGACGCCGACTGCACTGCTGTCTCGACTGACGATACTTTCAATGCGATCAGGAGCACAGCAGCAGCAGCAGAGTAAGCGAGACAGGGAGAGCGTGAGCGAAAGAGTGAGAGAGAGATGTTCATTGGAACGCATGTTCTTTGAAAATTGCCCATAATTATGCGAACGAACTTCAAACTGATTGTTTCTACCGGCAGGCGGCGGCCATGGCTGTCCAAAAACCGCTGTTGTCTGTTGCATGCAACACAGGCGAGTTGTCCGCAGCAACTGGCATCCATAGCAACTGGCAGCGCTACAGCCACAAAGCCCGGCATCGGTTTTAAGATCGACATTGGTCTGGTCTGGTCTGGTCTTGGCTGGTCTGTTCGGTCGGGACGACTCTGTGGAATCGCCCGTTTGCTGCAGTGAAAGAGAATGACTGTAATTACGCATCACTTTTTCTTAATTTTCATGCTGTGCATCTTCCTCGTCTGTGGCTCTTGCTCTGCCTGTTCCTCATATCGAGGGGGCTCTGTGCCCACCATTTTGGCTGGCTCTTGGGAAGATATGGAGGATTTTGGACACTGAACTTGACCCACAAGACGAGTGTGTTGCTCATATTGTTGTTGTTATTATTGTTGTTGTTGTAGCTGTTGACGCTGCGGCGGTCTCTCTGGTGAGAAATAAATACGTCCCAGAGTTTTAGAAAATTGCTCGTTGCGTGCATGTTTTCGAAAAGCGCTTCGAAAATATTTTGCGTGTCTTCTGTTTTACTTGTTTTCGTTTTTGGTTTGTTTTTAATTTCTTGACTTCTTACTTCCTTCAATGAGAAATCTAATTTAAAAGATACAAAATTTTAAATTATGGGGTTTTCTATATTGCCAAAAATGTTTTGTGTTTATTTTTTTTTTCTTGTTGCTTATTTTGTGCGGATGATTGGGGCTACGTGATGTGAAAAGGTTCGAAAAGGGCGCATGAATTACAGATGCCAGAGACGCGATACTCCGACATATGACGGAAGCGCTGAATGTCAAAGTTTTTGGCTCAAAAATAAAATTGTAGTACAAGCACCGGAATTATAAATATTTTCAAACCAATTGTCTTATTTGTAGCGCTAATTGCATACTAAATATAGTATAGTAAATCTGCATCTAACGTATTTAATAATTTTTATTAAATGTTCAAATAGTGCTGGACGTTAAGAAATTTCCCTTGGGGATCATATTTAGACGTTTTTTATTCTTTTTTCCCCCTTAAAATCTGTGTGGTACCTTGGCCTCAAGCAAAAATATGGGTGGCCGTAAAGTTACTGGAAACAAAAATAAGGGTGACCATAATATTACTGGGCTTTTGCGATAAGCCCGTCTATCGATATATCGATATTTCGATACATGAATGGTCACACTGTTTAACATATGGTTTTGTTTTTATTTCAGTATTCGCAACTAAATTGTTGTTTATTAATGAATTCAAATATTGGCGATAATGGAAGCAGACGCAAATATTGCGGACTTGACAACAGTCTCGTTTGCCGAATTCGAGACTAAAAACAGAGATGAAAATGACAGTTTCAATATGGGCATGACGATCGATCTATCACTGGGCCACAAAGAAGAGAACATGTTTGCAACGGACCAAACCCCAACGCCAACGCGCCTTATAAAAAACTGTGATGAAGTGGGACTCTTTGAGGACTTGCAGCATGTGAATCCCTTTGACATTGGCTTTCAACGGGCAGCAGAACAAAATGCAGTCGGTGGTCATGCCATTCCCTTAACGCCGACACGCTCGGAAGTGCCCACCACAGAGGGTGACTCGCTGCACACGCCACAGGTGTATCCACTGGATTCGGCAACAGTGTCTGCGGCACCACCACCAGTTAGCAATAGCAGTAGTCCCCTAGATGTGGCTGTGCCAAACGTAGAGGACCTGCTAAAAACTCCCACACTCACACCAGTACCGAGCACTGTTGCAGTGCCCACCACCATGGAGAGTGGTCCACCGCCACTGCAGCTAATACAGCCACAAGTCATCACATGGGTGCTACCCGCCCAAACTTACGCGCTTACCACTGTACCTGCCAGCAATACGAAGCAATCCAAGAGTGCTCCGATCACACAAAAAGTTCGACCGTTGCTACTGCCCAAACCCAGCAAAGCAGTCAATTCTAAAGCTGCTACGAGTGTCACAACGCCAACCCCAACAACGCCTGTCCATGAGCCCAGCAGTGCCAGTCTGACACCGACATCCCAGCTGCCCATCAAGGAGCGGCTTAAGGCAATTCTCAACAACAGTTACAACAAGAAACAGCGCAGCTTTGAGGCGCCTGCTCCTAAAGCCATGTCAGCTGTTAATCGTAATGAGGATACAATGGTCAGACGACGTGCTGCCGCCTCCCGTTATCGGCACAAGATGCGAATGGAACACAAAGACATTAAGGAGCACAATGAACAGCTACAAAAGGAAATTCTAGTGTTACGCGAGCGAATTGCAACACTAGAGCGAGAGTTGCAGCTGAAAAACAACAACAATATTGCTGGAGGTAAATTTAAAAAAAAAATAGTATTTATTAGCATCCTAATCATTTATTCTTTCTCTTCCAGTTGTGACCAATCAAATTCAAATGCCTCCTTCCAGCATACACCTGGTCATTAATGTGCCCAAGATGATAGTGCCTTCGTCTGAATCTACTCAAAGCCTGGATAAACAGTGATTAGCTATAGCGCTCACACACTGGCCTACCTGCTCATTAAAAATATAGTATATTGTTTTAAAATATTTTTTTTATACTAAGCGTAGGATTTAGGAATAAAATGAAGTTAAACTTGAAATTATATGTGTTTTTAACTAAAAGGAATTTGAGAAAACAAGTGCGAACTCCAGTGCTTCCAGCTGGAATACTTCTGACAGAAATATCAAAAGATCGCAATGCTCTCCAGTGTCCTTGTACTGATGAGCTGTGATGTGAGCATGTAATTATTTTTATTGAGCTTAGAATAAATTCACCCTGTTATAAAATTTTCTAATTTTTTCAGAGTTGCTGGCTTTCTTAATAATTTATATATAAGTTATTTAAAAGTAAATAAATGGTAAATACTAAAAAGAATTAATATTCATATAAATTTATTGATGAATTGTGCTCAAATTTAAATACTACTCTAAGACCTTATCTAGTATACATATATTTATTTATATTGTATAATTAAAAATTTTAATGCACATAAAAAAAGTAATTGTTAAATAGGTTAACCGATTTACTGGTTGTCATACAATATTTGCCATATATCCCCAGTAAAATGATAATAAAATCATTTCTATGTTGGTTAATTTGTGCAGTCGGTGCTTAAAATATCCGAGAATTCTTGTTGAATTTCTAGAATTGAACGCTCGATTTCACTTATATGAGATTTTACTGGAACAGATGGCGCCCGTACTCTTGGTTTATCCAAATGCTCTAAAGTCATCTGCAAAATAAAATGATTTAATTAAATTAAAGATTACGCTGTTAAAGACACTTCAGCTTCCGCTTACCTCACGTAATTGACGTTGAAGCTTATCGCGCTCCCGGCACATTTTTTGAATGTTGTCATAGTATTTTTGAGCCAGAGGAGCACCCGCAGTATCGGAGTAGTATTGCTGAGCCAGCAGCTCCATATTCTGATTGCGTATTTCGTCCTCGGCGAAAATCATCTCCTGATTGTGCCGACGACGCTCGCGTTCAATGTTGTGCATCAGAAGGTCGATGTCCTTTTCCATTTCGAGCACTTTACGCCGCTGCTCCGATTCCTGCAGCTTGGTCATAACTTCGCTCTTGCGCTGCCGCACCTCCAATTGATAGGTGAGCAGCATTTTCCGGTGACAAGAGATTCGTTCCTCTTCTCGCTGTATAGTTTCCTGATAGAGCTTTTCCATTTCCTTCAGTCGGCGAGTGTGCTCCTCTTGTTTTAGACCATTTTCCAAACGGTCTATTATCTGCAACTCCTCCCGCTCCAAATGGCGTATGCGCGCATCAATCTCCTGATGCTGTTTCAGCAGTACCATCGTCTGCTGCTCCTGCTCTGCAATCCAGTCGCTCGGATACTTTAGAAACTTTGGATATACACCCTTAGGTATGGGCTTCAATGGGGGCAAGAAGCGCCGAGGATGAAGCAGCGGTGGGCATTTCTTCATTATCTTGCGCGCCCGAGCCAACAACTTGGCTACGTCAATGGGATTTTGGTCATGAAAGAAGCGTTGAACAGCATCCTTGTCTGGTAGACGTAAAATCACCTCTCGATGCAACACATTGTAGGCAACAGTCACAAATATTATAAAGTCTATAGGTTCCGTGATTATGTTGTCCCAGAGAATTAGCCACTGCTGCTCCTCCAACACCTCGGCGAAGGCATTCATTAACAGCGACCAAGCATAGTCCTTGGGCTTTACTTCTAGAGCCTGATAGAACTTGGACAATTGCTCATCATTACTTTGCAATATATTTTCGCACATGGCCAGATAGTTCTCAGGTGGCAAGGGATAAAATTCAAAGCAAAGCTGCAGGTGATTAAGCAGAAGTGTTGCCATTAGCTCGAAGACAACCAATCCATTCTTAAGCAAATGCTTTACAAAGGGAAACACCAGATGTGGCATAAATTCCGCATAGCCAAATACCTTGCACCAGTGTGCCAGGCAACTCCACACCTTGATGACGCCACGGCGCTGAGCATCGTTCTTGATCTTTAAGCCACGGGCCATCTGCTTCACTACGGCTGGCTCTCCGAGCTTCAACAGGGCCTGGAACTGAACGCCGTTACAGGGCAGCTCTAGCAGCGAACTCCAAATTATAAATCTATACTTTTCTGGATAACAGCCATACTCCTGCAGCATGGCTTCCAAGCGATCGCGTTTAAGCAATTGACGTAGTTCCTGATTAACAGGACCACAAATATGACCGGGCAGTTTCGGTTTTTTGAGAACGGCACGCAGCTGGGAGACGCAATGCGTTTTCAACTGCAGTGCATTGTAGAGTCGACAAGTGGACCACACATTTACTTCGCCACACTTAGACAGAACACTCAGCAGCTTGCCATCCCGGCTTACATTCAGACTAACGGCATTGGAGCGTTGCACAAACAGTTTCTGGTCCGTATTTTTCAGATCTAACATAACAGCCTGGCCACGCGCTGTGATACCAAACACTATACGCTCTTTAGGCTGTGGAAGCATCGCAATTTCCTTTAATATAAAATCCTTTAGTCGAAATAACTTGTCCAAATCAAACGAAGCTGCGCTGAGCAACATCAAAAAGCCGTCTAAAGTGGTAAGGCACACCTTATTGCCGTTTGGAGAGAAACTACAGCTGAGTAGCTTTCCATCGGCAAAGTTTTCATCCTCACAATCAAATGTTAGATCATCCTCCGGACTGATATCGTCTTCGTCCTCTCCACGTAGTACAATCTCTGGTATCGATTGATCATTACGAAGCAGTCGCAGCTTGCGATCGCGTGATTTAATAGGCTGCATGATATGCAGAGGTTCCCGTGAGTTGGATGACCAGATACTGATTGAATCATTTGTGAAACATGTATAGAAATGATCCGAGTTTGGTATAAATCCAGCCAATTTAAGTGTATGCTGCGACTGATCAAATTCCAGACGATACGACACCTGAAAATTCTTCAAATTGAGCAACGCAGCTTCGGGACCGAAGCGCATGATTGCATTGATGACAGTGGTGCTCTGTAGTCGATTGCCCCAAGATATTTGATCAACAGCCGCATTCCCCACCTCGTTGCGTCTGCTCAGCAGTGACTTTTCCACATTTATTACAGAAACTTGACCGCTTTCGTCGCCCACAATATACTCGTTAGGATGAAAGGGCGAGGCATGCAACAGCGTAGCCTGTGGCAAGCGAATTGAAAGACGCCAGTAGCGCTTGCTGACAAAGTCAAAGACAAAAATGTTACCGCTGTCAGGGCATTAGAAAACACAATTAGTATTCTGTGCATTCTCAAGGATTTCTAGTCTTACCGTCTATCAATGACCACCAGTTTGTTGCCCATCTCATTGAAACAACAGGCGGCAATACGAACGCGCAGTTGACGATCCACATTTTTGATTGTGTGATGCACGGTCAGAATGTTGCTGGAAGATAATTCATAAATAGTTCTTTATTTTCAATCAAATCACTTGCGATTTCTTACCCGGCCTCGTTTTGTTGCAGCTTGAATGGATATTTGTGCATGGGTTTATCTTCTTTGGGAGTTTGAGTGGGCACAGTGAGTGGAAGTGTTTGGAATGTTTCGTCTTCAGTGTCTTCGATGTCGCTGTCGGCGAACAATTCCATATCAGTCATTAAATCCCATGCGTCATCGTCCTCAAACGCTATGTCCTCCTCCTCTAACTCCTCTTCATCGTCCTCTTCATTATAGTTTGAAGAATCTAGCGGTAAATCATCGTAAGAATATTTTGTTGAAATTTTTTCCATTTCATCCAACTTTCAAAATAATAATTGACAGCGTTTGGTTCACAAGCGAGCTAGTACAACTGTACCGATAGTTATCGATATCGAGTTTTATATCGTAACAGGAAGGCTTGCTGCTTACATTTGTATTTAAAAATATATGTTTAATTTAACAAAATATACACAAATAATAATGCATGTTTATTTAAATATTTTATTTATTTAAGTAATATGGAGTTCAATTATATACGTTTAAATACCACAATTTTTATTTATTGGGCTATCGCTGTATTAGCTAATAAACCACCGCGTATATTTTATTATGCTTTTAATAATTGTAAGTTCAATACATTTATTATTTTGAGATTGACTGTATTTAGCGATAAAGCGATCTATAAAAAACCTGCTTCATCTATAAGTTATCGTCGGGTGCTTAAAACATAACTGCTTCCCACTTGGGGTACATTTGCAGATCCCACCACTTAAAACATGCCACCGTATGGCGCCGCATCGAAGTTGTCCTCACGTATAGCATAGCCAAATATGGTCGAATAGTTAATAACATTGGCTATCAGTGTAAGAGTGCATGCTGTCCAAGTGATCTGCAAGAAAATTAAAAATTAAGTAAATACAGAAACACTTGCTTAACAATTGTGTAACTTACAACAGCAGAATGGGCTAGAACTATGGGAAGTGCAAAAGCACTCAACACCATACCAGCTGTAAGGAAGAGTGCAAATTCCGTCTTCGAGTTTGTTTCGCCTGCAGGGGTTGAACGGTTGGCTATCAAAACTGGCAATACTGATAACACGTAGAAGAGTAGTACGAAGAACGGATAGAATATCTTAGGAGTGGGAACGGCACAGGCCAATATCAGGAATGTCATTCCAAGGCATGTTAGTAATGCACTTATAACCAGACTGCAATTAAGAGAGTTATCAAACAAATATCTATGCTAAATCTATCGGGTGTTAACTCACGCTGCAAGTGTTGTCAGGGATTGTTGTTGTTGGTTGCAACCAGACGCAAGTTCGAATTGGCAGCGACAAAATCATGAAATCAATAAGATTCGATGTATTGTTATTACTTATAGAATCTGTTACGCATAACATACCTTTCATAGCTGCCATTTTATTTGTTTATAATTTTTCTTTGTCGTTTGGTTAAAGCAGTGAATCACGAATAACGATTGTATATCGATAAGAAGCAGTATTTTTGTGATATGTCCTAATTTAGGACATTTTTGAAGTATTGATTTAAAACTATTTTGTTTGTGTGTTCCAATTTTTGTAAACTCGTTTACTTTTTTTGTTTAAAATTACCCATGATTTAGTTAATTAATGCTGTTATTGACAGTTGACGCAATTAAACACGCCTAATTGGATTTTTCCACAACGGTTACGTTAATGTTATCGTGTGTGTAGGGAAATTTAAAAAATGCGTTACTTCCCATTCGAAATCATAGTCAGCTGGAAGAAGGGAAATTTCAGCGTTGTTAGCATATACAAACATACCAAAAGTGGAAAATCCCAATAACGTAAGCATTATATCGGAATCGATATCATTGTTATCGGAATTCATTTCCCTCTAAGAGCAGTTGCGCGGGTATTTTAAATGAAATTTAAATTAAATTAAAACTCACATTTAAAGGAGCAGATCATAAATACACACAAAAAATTGGGTAATTGGTAAAATTATTTGATATAAGCCAGTAAATACTGAATTGATTTAAGATTATGACTATATTTCTTAAGAATACAAAAATAATAGCTAAAAATAATTTACATATCTGGTTAAATGGAATGATTTATGCTACAGAACAAAAAGTATGCAACAGTAAAATGTTCCTGTGAATCGAAAGCTTTTGACTTGAAAATTCATTGATAAAAATAAAGTGTCCTATCCCAAAATGAAAATGGCAAAGCGCGTGCCCGTCAAAAGCTGTTGGAGTGGGTGAATTTGGAGTGTGTGCGTGTGTGTGTGTGTGCAAGTGTCTACGTAGCAGCCACCTGCTAGCTGGCCAGAGGAGTTGACTCTGGCATCGGCCTTTTCATGAATGCATGAATGTTTATTCAAAGAATCCCTGCACACACATGCACACACACACGCACGCATATCACTCGCTTGCGGACGTGTCGAGCTTTTTGTTCAAAGTATGACGCATGCGCTGCCGTTGTCGTTGTCGTTGCCTTTGCTGCGCTTTGTTGTTGGCTGCCCCAAAAGCTGCCCGCAACATTTAACAGTGCGGGGGCGAGCATAACATTTGCGTCACAGCTACCATTGCTGTGTGTATTGCTGTTGCTTTTGCTATTGCTTTTGAATCTGCTGGTGCCAGGCTCATTCAGTATAACGATATACGTCGACGACCAAACAACGCGAATTGAAAGAAGCGCTTCAACGCTTTTTTCCCATAACGCTCAACGGGGGCAACCAAACAAGTTCACTACATTTGGCTGCAATCTGAAAGAAAAGTGCAACATTTGACATTTGTGGCAACCGGTGCAAGTGCAGTGACAGCCAAGATAATCACTTAGTGTGCGTTGACTGAGAAAATTGCAATTATCCAACGGAAATTGTGAAAAATATTGCACGCCTACGCGAAAGATTCGAGGAACCTATAAAACCACCAGCTGCCCGATTTCCTGTGTGTGTGTGTGTGTGTGTGCGAGTATGTGCGAGTGCTAGTGTGTGTGTGTGTCAAAAATCAATAGTCTGCCTTCGTTGCGAGAAGGGAAACGGTGGAGCATGTACTGGCCATTTTAACCGGCCATATGGCAACTGCTGTGCTGCATTAAACAAATTGTTAACAATTGTGCCAAGGTGCCAAAGTGCAAAACTCCTAACCGCTTAAAAGACGTCAAATCAACAACAACGTAACAGAAAAGAAAAACAATTAAAATTTATTGAACATATTTAATTAGTTGGACGACAATATGGCTTACAGAATGGATATAACCTGCGCACTGATTGCAGTTCTTATGTGCAGCATATTGGGTCACTGCGAAATGTCCATTTACCCAGGTAAATATGCCTAAAAATAGCACAACCGAGCAACTTAACTACCACAAACACACCCCTTAGGCCCTTACCCCTAACATCCGAACACCCAACCCCAAACGCCTAACCCCGCTAACAACAAGCCCCTACCGCTTCTGTGTGTGTGTGTGTGTGTGTGTGTGTGTGTGTATGTAATTTGAACTTTTGCGTCGTGAATGGCGCAGGAAAGCGAAGCTGGCACTTGCCACTTCGTTTTGTGTATACTACTGTATACTAGATGTGCATGTACAGACATACACACACAAATATATGTATGCGTGTGAGCACACATCGAGTATCAAATATTCACGAATCAAACGAAAAACACCCACGCGCACTCACACCACCAAACAGCTTCACACCTACATGTAAAATGCAGTAGCTCTATTTATGTGTGGGTGTACTTCCTCTAGCTGTGTGTGTGTGTGCCACCCACAGGGTGCCACCTCAATTCGAGTTTTGAACTGCTTGCTGCAGTTGAGGCTTAGAATATATATTTTATAGCCTACTTTTCAGGGCACAGCAGTAGCAGTCGCGAACGAAAAGTAATAAAGCTTTTTTAACCGCGTCACCAGCCACGTCTAAATGCTTGTGTGTGTGTGTATGTGTGTGCGTGTGAACGCGTGTAGTAATTGGTCTATTTTTAAGCATTGGCAATTAAATTGACTTTTGTTTGTCTATTCCGGCGGCGTTTTTCTTTTTTTGGGCTGGCTTACAAGCACTTTCTCAACTCGTTGCCTTTTTTCACCTCTTGTTTTCTATTTTGGGCGCTTTTATTTTTGAACGGCAAGTTGCACGCAACCCCGCTATGGCGGACTTCATTAGCATTAGCATTAGCATAATGAGAGTCCAGCACATGCCACATGCCACAGTCCAACTTGCTGCCTTTTCCCTTCGCCCCTTTGCACTTTGGCACACCCATACATATTAAGCTAATTAATCAATTGCATTTCACTTGCAGGACTCCGCCGCCGTCCTATTCAGCCAGCGGCTTTGGAGACGCAGCAGTACGAGCAGCTCATGGAGGAGCACGCACGCCGTCGCCTACAGCAGCAGTTCGAGCAGCAGCTGGAGCTGATTAAGCTGAAGATGATGCGCCAGCGGAAGCTGCTCGAGGAGGAGCGCTATCGCCAGCGGCAGCAGGAGGTGCAGCTGGCCGAGTCCGAGGACGAGTACGAGAACAACAACGGCAACAACAACTACAACATACAACAATACGATCAGTACGACAACGTAGAGGGCGATGCCGCCTACGGCAGTCCCATGGAGTCCATGCCCGAGGTGCGTCTTCAGCCGCCTCCGCGCTTACCGCTGCCCAGCTTTAATGGGCTAGAGAGTGGCTACAGCTACAACAGTGACTCTCGACAGCGTATACCCTTCGCCGTGGGACCAGATGATGCACGTTTCTTTGAGAATGCCAACGATCCTTCAGGTGAACTGGACTCCCGGGCATTGGACGACTACGAGGAATACGCACCGGCTCCCGAAGGTGCTCCCGAAGTCGTTACGGCCAGGAGTAAGGTTGTCACAGCAGTCCCAGCACCCAAACCCGTGGAACAGCCAAAGCTACTGGATGCTTCCACAGCCACGTTCCATCGTATTAAGCCGCAATCCGCCGCTGCAGCAGCTGTAGCAGGTGTTAGTTTGCCCCAGTCCAAGGAAAGCAGCCACGAGATCAGTGCGCTGATCGATAAGCTGCAGAAGCAGAGCAAATCTCCTCAATTGGCCAATCTGCCGAGTGGCAATAGCGAAGCAGCTGATCAGATTGTAATGCGGCAACACATGGGCATCAATAGCGAATTGGGCGTTTATATTGTGGCTCTAATCGCAGGCGTCAGTGCGGCGGTTACAGTGGGACTGTTAGCGCTGGGCGTTTCCTGGTAAGTTGAAAAACTTTTCCATACCTTCAAATTCTTTCTGTTAGAATTTTGTTTATAATCTGTTTGATTTTTTAATCTTTGACAGGTTCCATAATCGCAGCAAAGCAGCCGCTGATGTGGACTATCCGGCATATGGCATTACAGGGCCCAACAAGGACGTCTCACCATCGTGTGACCGCAAACTGGCGCAGAGCGCCCAAATGTATCATTATCAGCACCAAAAGCAGCAGATCATCGCCATGGAGAGCTGTCAGGCCACCGACGGCAGCTGCGGACTCTCCGACGTCGAGAGCGACGACGACAACGAGGAAGGAGACTACACGGTCTACGAGTGTCCCGGCTTGGCGCCTACCGGCGAAATGGAGGTCAAAAATCCGCTCTTTCTGGACGAAACGCCGGCCACACCGGCCACAGGAGTCACTGCAGCAAACACCGCTAATACCACAACTAGCAACGCCACAAGCACAACCACCACCAACACAAACACCAACAACAACATCACGCAAGCAACACCACAGCAACCGGCCACCCAGAAGAAGGGAACCGTCAAGTCGAGCATGAACATGAATCTCCTAAATGCAGCGGCTATAGCAGCAGCGGCTGCAGCGGCCAACGCCACAGCCACCACTAATGGAGCTGAGGAGAAGCCAAAGCGCAAGGGCAAGAAGTAAAGTGTGTGAAGGAAAGGGAAGGAGGAGCGCTATTCTCTTCGCTCCTTGGTTATTGGCATGCCATGTGCTTAGGCAATTGGTAAAGTTTGACTGATCCATTTTGTCAGCCAACAAAAGACACAACACACACACACACACTGAGACACACACCAACACTCTCTCACACATAACATGTATAGAATATAGTGTACGTATTCCTAAAAGAAAGTCCAGGGAATTTAATTCCAGGGCTGCAGGCTCTCGAGTTTGATGATGATGATGATGATGGCACAACTCTTTATCTTCCCCTAACTGTAAGCTCTATCATATTATGATGTATTGTAATCGTAATCGTATCATAATCGTATTTGCTATGATCTAAGACCACCTGCAACCTGTCCCTCCCCTCCCCAACCTCCACGACCTTTCCAGCTGATTGAAGCCACAGACAGACACCCAGTGGTGCATGTCAAGCGCAGAAACATTGGTAATATGCCCACTATCACCACTCCCCTGATACCCTATCATTACCCAGATATGTAATATGCTACTGATTCTATTTATATACATATATACAATCCAAATTGTGTACTTATTTATTGTATTGTAATTTAACATTTAACATTTTTGGTGTCTGCAACACGAATCAATTTATAACAAATATTTTAAAGTCTGCTTAATGGCATAACAAGAACAACCAGTACTATATACCAACTATTGTATAATGTGTATATTGTATATGAATATGTATATGTAACATACATGAAAAGTATTTGTGTAACTATTGTAACATATACACAATCAGCCTAAATTAATTAATAATTATGTAATCTTATAGTATTCCCATTTATTTTCTAATTTATTGTACTACGCTTTGTGATCTTAAATTATCTGTGTCAATTTAGAAATACAATTCTGGTAAACCAAGTTATACACATACTCCTGTGTATGTATGTCCTTATCATATTGGAACAAACCTATAGAAAAGTGGAATGAGAATTATTTACAAGTAAAACTTAACAATAATTTCCTGCACATTCATGTAAAGTAAATGAAAAACGACTGATAACACACAAAAACAAAACAAAGAAAACAAAAACAAAAAACACACGTCTATTGTACAAAAGAAAAAGAAAAAACAAAAAACTAAAAACTAAAACAAAATGAACGAAATGAACGGTAATGAAATTTATTAATTAATAATTAGTGGAAAATTATCGAAATGAAATAGTAGATGTTCCAAATCCCCCAAAATACAAAACTAGCGAAGCATTCGATTGTATTTAAATTGCTGTAAATAAACATATACATAAACATAAAACAAAAACGACAAATATTAACAACGTAAACAATTGCGGCCGTAACAATTACAATACACTGAGAAAAATGAACAACAAGAAGAACAAAGAAATAAACTCACGAGTTTTAAAAAGAAACGCAACTTATACTAAACATAAACAATAATAAGTGTAATAATTACTTCAAAAGAAAATCTATGGAAAATGAATGGAAGTTTGACAACTGCTAAGCATGTTGTACAATATATTGATCTATTTTATATTGTTTTCAACAAATCACCATTGGAAATGTACTTTGCTCCAATTAAAAATGCAAACAAAATGTTTTCTAAATTGGCTTACCGACTAGAGCGTTGAGCGGAATGTTGAGTTTGAAATATATAAATATATATATATATATAGATATATATTTTATTGTGTTTCCTGAGAGAACGATCTAGACAGAATAACAAATATGTATCTTGAACGAAATCCAAAAATACATACTTATATTGTGAATAAAGAAAACAATTTAATTTATTTATGTATTGTATGATAACCATGATAACACAAATTATACAATATGCATACAAAATAAATTAAACTAACCCAAAAAGAGTACTGCATTTATTTATTACATATTTAATAAGGCTAACACTCGATAAATTTATTTTCCAAGACTTTATTGCCGTTTGAAAATTATTTTGCGGGAGTATTTCAAGCGTTGCCACATATTCAAACAAGTCATATGCTTTGAACAGTGCTGCCAGTGTGTTGAGCTTGCGAGAATCTTTGTCAGGTTTTCCAACACTACCGTTAAGTATTTTTTTCTTGAAACTGCACGGGTCACACTGCAAGCAGAAGCCAATCAGTAATTGCGACAATAATAATTCGATGTGCGTACGCCGCGCGCGTTTTTATTTCATATTAATTAATTAACAAAAAAAACAATTTTAAGTCTTGCGGGCATTAAAACGTGCGGAGAAGTCGGTGTGGCTGTTGCTGTTAAATTGCTGACGCTTCGCATAAGTCTTCGTGTTTTTTTCTGTCGTTTGGAGTGAAAGTATTTAGCTTAAGAATTAGATACAGCATCAGTGCCAGTGTAATATGCTTTGGATCATTAATACAGAAGCTGTTGCTGCCGTTGCTGTTGTTGTATAGGTAAGTTTTTGGGGCGTGAACGTGGGACACTATAAATAAATGTCTCGTTGCAATTCTATTCTGGTCTGGCACTGGCACTGGCCAGAACAGACCAAACGGACGCATTTCTATCAAGTGCAATTCCATTTTTTTCCTTCTTTTCTTCATACTTATTCATTTGGGCGTACTTGCCGATTACGAAACTGGGTGGGCGAAGACTGTTGTGGGGGACTGTGTCTGTGGTAGGGGGCTTCTGTTGCCACTCACTTTGCATGCGATGTGCTAAGTATTAACGATGTTGCCGACGGCATACACAAAATTGCGTGTGACAACCATCATCAATTGGGGGGTTTGGGGACTCCGCGTAGGGTGTACATTTATACACATGTATTCATTGCTATCGATTTGTTAGGGGTGTGTTGCTGAGCTGCTATTCTGGTTATATTGCCGGTAAATGAGTAAAAGTGATTCATTGCAAAAACAAATCAATAAAAAAAATTAAACATTTAGCGTCGTTTCCTTAGCGATAAACTCAGGCGCTAGATCATATGATAACCAAATGTTATCAGACACCCGCAAGAATGTGAAGATATACTTAGTTATGTATGCGAGACACACACGAAGACACTCGAACACACACATGTGTGTAACTGAACGCCCCTTGGTAAGAAATTTGAGTTTCACTTTGTTGAAATATTTTCCAGCTGTTGTTTTGGTTACTTGCTAAACAGGATGCGCTCAGTTTGTCGGTCTGTCATTTAGCCAGGGAGAACCAGTGAGGGTTGGAGAGTCATCCAGGGATAGACCAGATGTTTTTTGCCTGCGCTGAACTGGCTGGGGTATGAAATGGGAATTGGGTAAATGCAATGTTGAATTCAAGGCTTTGTGCGTTTGTTTCCTCTTCGGTCTTTTAGCACTAACTGTTAAGTGTGTGAGTGAGTGAGTGTGTGTGCAGGCACTCGAAAACTATGCGTACTTACAATTCATGTTATTGGGTACGATTCTAGGTAGGCTAACCGCGCTGTGACCCACTTTGCAGCACACGGATCAGAGAGAAAGAGAACAAATACAAGCGTACAACACACACTCATACATATGAGAATCAGCAGAAAGAAAACTCAGATCCACGCTCACAATTACCACACTACACGCCTTGGCCTTCCTTAGCTCATGTTGTTGTTGTTGTCGTTTTGTTTAACTAGCCAGCGGCTTTGTTTTTATTTTGCAGCTTGTGTAGTTTCTCTTGTTACCCAGCGGCAGTGATTACAAGTGCACACACACACATGCATACATATAGTGATAATGAAACTTAGACACACACATACGCACACATAAAACTTAATTTCCGTCAGTGTGCGAGTTTGTGTGCGTTTCACTTGCATTTGCATTGAAATTGCATGCAATTAATTATTATTGATAGTATAAAGACTCGAATTGCTACTATCAATTAAATTCTCAATGAAAGCAGAACGTATTTGCATTTCTTTGACAATCACAGACACAAACACTTGTACGGGCAAATAGAGTAGTCATTCCGCGTACTAATCTATTGTAGAATTAACTCTTAAGTCCGACTGTTTGAAGTGTATTTAGAATTTCCATTATTTATGAGAAACAACTTCAGTGAGTGCTACCATGTGGGAAAATTGTTGCCAAGGTGGTCAGATTGTTACAAAAACTTTTGCAGTATTTCAAAATTAATCCACAGTAAATATAAGTTTATAAATATGCTTTTAATTACAACACGAAATAATGCATGAAATGCCCTTGAGCTTTAACGAATTCACAATATCTGGGGACTACTGTATGCGCTTTTCACAATCGCATTGCCAACGGTCGAAGGTTAATATATGTAAGTATGTACAGACACACACGCTTATAACGAACCTAGCCATTTCCATAATAAAAACAAATCTCAGTCGGTTATTGAACTTGACGCCACCGAAAACAACAACAACAACGGCGATGACATCGCTGTCAACACTGGCGACACCAACTGACCTTGCCCGCTATATATTCTATATATACAAACATCTTACACTGTCTGAAAAGATTTCGATTTCGTAAATTCTGTAGAATTCATAAAGGAGAATGTAATGAAAGAAAGCTGTGGAGAGATCACAGCGAGGGTCACTCGGGCACTTGGTGTCAGTCTGGCGGCAAATTCCAATCCCCCAAAGGAATGTTGCTGGAGTGGGTATGTCTATATCTATATCTACAACTACATCTACATCTATATAGGAAAACATATACATAGTATGTGTAGGAAGGCACGTTGCAGGCTGATAAACAAGCGGTAGTCCCATTTTGATTTCCGCGAACTTTTGCAGCTGCTTTTGTTTGTTTTTACGAAAATTTATGTAAAAACAATAAACATATTTATTGGTTTTAAATACTCATACATATAAATGTAGGTGTATTGGTATGTGTTTGTCTCTGTGCTGTGGGCGGTGGGTGGTGGGAGGTGTGAGGTGGGTGAAGGGCGGCGGTTGGCGATCGTCACATGGTGGGTGGGTGGTGGCCATAAACAAAAGCGGTCAGAGACGCCTCCACAAATTCATGTCCCTGACCACAATCGCAATGCCCAAAGCCCAAAACCCAATTTGTTGTTATACAAATTAAACTACTTGTATATTAAATCTATTAAGTTGTCTTTGTGTGTGTGTGTGTGTAGATATGTTCAGGTGTTATGGCGATCAAAGCTAAACAAAAGTATTCTGCTAAAAGGCGCAAAAAGCGTAAGAGGCATAAACAATAAATACTTATTTACATTTAGCCCAGTTTATAAGACTTAAACGTGGGAACCGTGTAAATGTAAATAAAACAGCAACAACATTTAATTCCCCAATCAATCAGACAGACAAACAATACACACACCCGCACACACAGCTGTTCTCACACTCACATGATGTCAGTTAATTTTCTTTAATTGCATTTGATATCTTCATAAATTGCTCAACGTCTCGAACCGCAATACAAAAACAATGCAAAATATGTATGTAAACATATTGGCAGCTATTTGAATATACACACATACATACATATGTATATACCTTCTATATATGTAGTAGATACTTGAATAAGCGGGACATATGTGTGTTTGAATGGGGAATAGTTCAAATAGTCAATAAAAATCCATTTGCTCAAAACTTGAGGCAGTCTGGAAAATAATTCATACGCTTTTGTCTTGCCAGAAATTTAAATTCTTTTATCTCTTTGCATACAGACGAGATGTTTCTGGTTCCTCATACAGTATATATACATTATATAATTATACATATAAGTCCGACTGCGCTGTAGTTGAGCATCTTTAGCATTAAGGAATTATCTGTAGCACAAAGAAAACAGATTAGTCGATAGCCGATTTTTACAAGCTCTTATCAGAGACGTTTCCGTTCCCAAATGGCCGATAACTGACAAATGTGAATTATATACGTAGTGTGCCATGTATACTTACTTAAAATTAATGAAGTTAACTAAACGATAGACGTATTTATAGATAACTCTTAATTTGTGTTCCAATTTGCTGATTTCATCAATGAATTTCTATTTATACAAATTATAAGGTAGTTTTTATCAGCAATTATTAATAATTTTTGTGCTTTTATGATGGATTAGCTTGAACTCGGTATGAGTAATTTGGTTTAATTGCTTTAGGTTTTTCTACAAGTCAACCAAAGAAAGTTGCTAATAAAAAAATTTGCAAATAAAAATTCTTAATCATTAAATATATTTAGAATAAAATATTTAGTTAAAATTCACCCAAAAGTTAATTGAGAAGGTTTTGCTTTAAGGTTTAATTCATATATATTGTGAATTTCCGAATTCTTTATCGACTGTTTTTACTTTTCTGCTGATTCAATGAAGCAAATCCAATCCAAAGGGTATGACGATGTGAGCGTAATTGCATTTGATCAACGTTTGCCTTTGAATTATTATGACTTAATTGAAATTAATTAGACGGGGTCGCATCAGATAGTCTTCGAGAAATGTATGGCATGTGTACTCTAAAGCTGTCTATATACACGATATATGTGTGTGTATCTGTAGTATGTATGTAGTGCACATGTGTGTGCTTATTAACGCTTGCTCAACTAGATCAGTGCACTATAAATGTACAAGGTTAAACCTTATAAGTATATCGGATGCTAAACATGTTCAATATGTTTGCCATAATCAATTAGATTTTTCCACAATTTCCATCTCTTTCTTAATCAGTCCCTCTCAGTCTCTAGCTTTCTCTGAACATACTATAGATTCTATGGGTTCATTGACCGTTTTGGTGACTCGTTTTTCCTGAAAAAACTTTCCGCTTTCCGCTGGCTCTACTCATATATACTCGTATGCATGTCATTAGCATTAGTGCTGGTGTGTGTGGTGCATTGTCACCTCCCTCCCTCCAAAATACAAAAAATAAAACGAAAAGGCAATCGACGGCTACTCACTGTTGTTACCATAAAAGACCAGATCCAGGTCTCTTCTTGCAGGTTTTGGTCTGTTCCCCTCGTGACTCAACATTCAACAGTGTCCATAGTATTTGAAATTGAGCAGCGAAGCGTGCCACACGCTGCAGTCGGTGAAGTTTTGATGCTTGTAACTCGCTACTCGTATTGTTGTTCTGCATTGTGGCTTTTGTTGCAGCCGTGCACCATAAAAAACACACACAAAATGGTTATTCAGTAAACATTAAGACTGAATGCAGTGTGGAGCGCGGAACAAAACCTAAATAAAGTTTACAAAGTACAAAAATACATACACTTTGCTATAACAATCACAGCAAACAATAATAAATATAATTTATTTATGTACATTGCAGATTATTATTGGTCAAGTGGTTATTGAACAACGGACGATTGCCATGATGCGCTATTCGGAAATATCGCGAGACCTCTCGACAGATAATCTGCGCTACTCGGAGGTAAGTTTGCTAATCACTCAAACCTGAAGTCTTAACACATGTTCATTTTAACGCTTTTCAGCTGAGCAGAAAACCAGCAACAAGTGACTATGTGGGCTACACTGGGCAGACATATGTCTCAACTCAATCACCTACAACACACTCGCACTATCAACAGCAGCAACAACAGCAGCAGCAATCACCACAGCAGCCACGTCAAACAAAGCAACGAAGTCCAAATGGAAATGCACATACAATGGCTTGTTTACGACAGGATAAGGATAAAAAGGAGCTGCAGGCGGAGCAGTCGATGACGCAACAGCCGTCGAGCAAGACGTTGAACATAAAGAGTACACGACGCAAGAACTCAATTGGATGTCTCACCAGCTTCTCCTCGTCGCCAGACTCCCCGGGTTGTTACTATAGCATTGCGTAAGTGCAGTCGGTATAAATGCATTATAATTTCCTTTTATTAAATTGTTATCTCATTTGTAGTACTAACACAGCACCAGCGAATAAATCGCAGAGTTTGCCAGCGCAGGGTTCCATCAAGCAGCTGGATGCCGTCATCTTGAGTGCATTGCGTGTTCCCGCTGATCTGTTAGCAAATCAAATAACCCTCCTAGACTTTCCAGTCTTTGCGCTCATCCAACCGGATGAATTGAGCAGCTGTGCTTGGACCAAGAAGGATAAGCATGTGGTAACGCCCAACATTGTGGCGTTTACCAAGCGCTTTAATCACACCAGCTTCTGGACAGTGCAGGAAATCTTAAACGCGGAGCAGCCCAAGCAGCGTGCAGAGATAATGACACATTTCATAAAGGTAACTGAGCTTAGAATATTATAATACATAAGTAATATTTAAAATTTACTTTTAGGTGGCTAAGAAATTGCACGAACTGAACAATCTGCACTCGCTGTTTGCCATCATATCTGCAATGCAAAGCGCCAGCATTTATCGTTTGAAAAAGACCTGGGCCTGTTTGTCCAAGAAGGATCGACAGTCCTTTGAGCGACTCAGCGACATTTTCAGCGATCAGAATAATTGGGCCAACCTGCGCTCCTATTTGGAAAGCTTGCGTCTCCCTTGCATACCGTACCTGGGTCTATTTCTGACGGATTTGATCTACATTGATTTGGCGCATCCACACAAGGGGGGACTGGAGCCGGAACAGCGACGTAACAAGATGAACAACATATTGCGCGTCATCTCGAACTATCAGCAATCGAATTATCAGCAGATACAACCGCATGAGTCCACGCAAAAGTATCTTACCTCAATACGCTACATTGAGGAGCTGCAAAACATATTCGAGGAGGATCAGTACAAGTAATTAAATTATATATTTAACAGTTTAAACAAATGTTGAACTAATTGTATATATTTTGAACAGACGTTCGTTGAGTCTGGAGCCAGCCTCGCCTTCTGGTCCCAGTTCGTCGTCGTGCAGCTCGAAGGAGTCGTTCAATGTGGAGTCAGTGACGCCAGCATTGGGTTGCCTGAATCTCTCACCGGCCAAGACCATCGGTTCCATGCGCATGGCAAGTGGCACCAAGTTTGTACCCGGTCATCGCAAATGCCGCAGCCTGGGCACCAAGTAAGTTTATATGCTCACTCACGATTCTTGCTGTGATTACGCGCCATAACCAGAAAACTATCACACTCTTGTGTCTCGTCCCAAATCTTTCAATTTCGTTTTAACCACTACTCGACACAATATCTCACTGCGCAATTGGATTAAACATTGGGGTCCTAAATAAACGTTAACATTACAATCTTGACTATTACTATCGCTGTTATTACGATTATTGTTATTGTTAAACATGCTCCTACTCTATCAATCACTTTTGCTTTTACGCTTTCTTTCTGTTCTGTTCTATGCATTTGTATCTTTGTATCTGTATCTTTATCTCTGTATCTGTAATTTGCAACTGCAATCGCTGCACAGATTTCGCAGCAGCAGCCTGCCACGCAATTTTGCACAAAGGTGCCAGTGCTGCATTGTGATGATTGCGCCGGGAATTGGCACAATCTCCAACAAGCGCTGCAGATGCCGCCGGTGAGTGCCACAATCCAAATGTAGCAACAGTAGCTAACAAAAAGCTTGCGTTATTAATTTTGTATTCGTTATCAGTTTATCATTTCATTAATGCATCAGTTTGTGCACGGACAAAACGCTTCACTGTAAACGAGACCCAAAAAACAACAACAACAGACATAATTTTACAAACACACACATCCACCAACATTTTTGGCTGCTGCTTTGTTTCATTTTTGGGTGTAAATTAATTGTACGAAATAGCTGAATGATTTTTGTTTCGTTTGGCTTCATCTACCCACAACAAACAATCACATATACACACACAACAAACACACACTTAAACTCGCTCTCTTGGCTGCGTACAATTTGATTTGTTTATCCCATTTGATCGCTTGCCTGCATGACGCCCCCTTTCCGTATATTATTATTATTGTCTGTTCGCATTTAACCTCTTGTATTAGCTAAAATCTTCTCCGTCTTTGCATTCACAGTATCTTTGGCAAAATTGCGCCGAACAATTATGACGGACATCCGCATCATTTGCACCTGGAGCATGACCAGAGTCAACAGCCCCGTCATCATCTGCTCGACGATTCGGTGCTGGAACACAGCGATGCCCTTTCGAATGCCGACTTGACCTCCCTGGAGAGCGCCGAGGGCATTTTGTGTGATTTTGCTGGCAGTGATTGCGATCTAATGTCCCCGGAAGCAGCAGCCGCGATGCAGGGCTGCGTTCGCCGTAAGACCGTGCAGAAAGAGGGACGTAAACCGGCTGTTGCCTCCTGGCAACGTTACTGGCTACAGATCTGGGCCAATTCGCTGGTCTACTTTCCGCCCAAGTCGTTTAAGGGCAGCGAACGAGGCGACTTCAAGCGCGAGCCGTGCAAGGTGTGTCCCCTGGAGGGCTGGTACGCCCATGTCAGCGATAATACCAAGCATAAGAACGCGTTTGAGCTATACCACCGCACTTTGGGCACCGTCTACAAGTTCCGTACCGACAGTCCACAGATGACGCATCTCTGGACAAATGCCATTTGCAAGTTGGCAACGACGCGTGTGCCAAAGCCACTTCCAGCCAATCTGATGTCCTTTGAGTGAGTCAGACACTCGCAAGAAATGGACTGGGAACACGGCGGAGGATTTGCCGATGTTTCTATCACTTCCTCGAATCTAATGTACTCATCAATTAGTTTTAATTAGCTGTCCACGTGTTCTTATAATTCACGAAGCAAACCACGCGAAACATTCCCGCAGCTCCCTCTGCTTGTTAAAACAAAAAACACAATTGAAACTACAACGACCACAAAATGAACGAACAAAATGTAATTTGCAAATGAAAAGGATTTCAAATGGTATTTCAAAAGACTGACAGACCTAGCAGAGAATTAGAAGAAGCTAAAGATATCGATAAAGTTGGATCAAAAACACAATTCAAACACACTCAATTATAGACAAAATGATCAAATCTGATATTGGATAAGTCACAGCTAATCAAGCTCTAGTTGTTTAAGAGCTGTGATTATTAATCCAGAACTATGTATGTTTTGTGCATGGCAATTTTGTTTATTGTGCTGTATCAAATGTAATTGTGTATCTTAATGTCGAGCAATGTTTATTGTATTTGTATCACGTAATGTAATTTAGCGATTAAACTCAAAAATCAATTACTACGACATTTAATTTTTGTATGTTCATATGCGCTAATTGTGCCATATTAATTTTAAATTAATTAATTAGTTTTACAACGATCTATTGATAAACTGTAACTGAAACTGGTAACTGCAACTAAATTTGAATCGCCTACCGAATCTAATGCAAAACTAATTCGAGTGTTAATTCCTTAAATACTTTGTAACAAAGAATCAAAACTATCGCGTACTCGAACAGGAAATCATAGGCTTTAAATTACAAATTGTTTAAATCAAATGCTATTGTTGCACTCTAGGCTTAAATTTAATTTGTAAGTTTATAATAGTTTTATACTATGTTGCATGTTAAATAGACAATACAGCTTGAAATTCTACGAAACGAAAGTTATGTTAACTACTGGGAATTGAAACCCACGAATTAAATATTATACTCTAATTATACATTTAAACTCAACTTTATTTTACATAAACTTTAAGCTTTCTCACCCACACACACACTTATGTTTCTTTTGCAAGTTTTACTGTAAGCATAAAGAAATGCAACAACAATAGCAGAAACGGCAAATAAAAGTCCATTAAATTAACGAAAACTACAAAAAAAGACAAAAAGTCGCAGTTTATTATTTGTATTATATAACGCAGTGTTTGCTACGTTATTTATAACAATTTTCACGCGTTGATCGTGCGAAGTGCGCGAATTTGCAATTCATTTGCTAGGCGTGTGCCACACGTTGTGCATTCCAATCAGTGGCGCCACAGCGTTGCTAGCTATTTAACATTAAGAGAAATGACTAAAGTGCTGTCAGTCGATTGCGAAACATGAAAGGCTCCACAAGTGACAGGATGATGACAGTGCGGAGTGCCGAATGTAGGAACTGTGTGCTAAAGTTGCTGTTGCTGCTACTACTCTGCCTGGCCATTGGGTCTAGTGTGGGCGGCAAGACCACAACCATGTAAGTGGGAATTTCTGGCAGTTGTATAAGCTGCGACTGGTACAAACGACTTTCACTCACTCACTAAATCAACACCAAACTACCAAGCAGCGTGCGACACACGGACACAGTGGATCCACAGCTGGATGGCTTCTGGACAAACAAGACCACATGGAATGCGCGCTGGGTTAAGTACTGGCGGGCTAAGCAAATCTACGAGCCGGTCTGGAAGAAAGTGTGGACTCCTACGATACACACGGAGTGGGTGCCACTGCCAAATGCACCCGAACCCGATGCCTGGAACAAGCAGGATCGACAGAAGCAACAGCATTATGACGAAGATAGATAGACTGAACCAAAATCGTATTATACTTATTTATATGTTTATATTTATTTATTTATTTGATTATTTGTTAATTAAACGCTGTTTAAGTCTAGAGATAATTTAAGTGACGCTTAACGCCAATGCAACGAATGGTCTTACAAGCTAGCGACTGGTTTGTAACTATTTACAATGGATTTTGGAACCGGGTGGGTGGCATATATAACTACTAAGCAGTGGCCTAATAAGTCTCCTAGGCACCGGGAAACTTAAAGGACTGCGTTGTGGCAGCGACTGGTGATTTGGCCGCTTCTAGTGTTTTGGCCTGGAAGTCTGAGCTTGCCACTGGCTTTAGTTGTGTTGGTTTTGGTGCTGAGACATTGCTGTCGTCACGTTTCCAAACAACTTTGTTGTCTTCCTTGTCCTTGCGATCCCAATCCCAGCCAGCGGAGTGATGCTCGTGGTGTTCGTGATGATGGTCGGGTGTGGGGAACCATTCAGAGATCACAACGGGCTTCCAGATCTTTTTCCAGCCAGGCACCCAGATTTCCTTCCAGCCGGGCACCCAGATCTGCTTCCAGGCTTCCTTCCATTCCAGTTTGTCGGTCCAGATTTGTTTCTTGCCTGGTTTCCAGTACTGTTTCCACGCTTCCTTCCATTCCAGTTTCTTTTCTGGCACCCAGATTTGTTTCTTCGCTGGCTTCCAAATCTTCTTCCAGTGCGACTTCCAGACAACCTTCTTCTTCCACAGATCGTGGCTGGTATACTCCCAGCCTTCGTGATCCTTGCCCAAGAACTTTTCTCCGGGGATGCCAACCTAAGGGAGTAACATGATATTAAAAGGATTCTTTGAAGGGATGTGCTTCATTATACCTTGACTAGTTCTGGTGTCCAGTACTGCTTCCAATCGGGAACCTGAATATCCTTCCAGGCAGGCACTAAGATCTCCTTCCAATGAGGCACCTAAACAGAATGTTTGAAAAATAATTACCACATAAAATTATTAATCAATTATAATTAAACTTACCCAAACTTGCTTCCAGGCTGGCACCTGAATCTCCTTCCAGCCGGGAACCTTTACCCAGTGTGGCTTATAGATCTGTAGGGAAGATGAATGAAGTTAGAGTCTAGGAAAATTGAGAAGTCTTCAAGTACTCACCTTCTTCCAGGATGGATTCCATATTTGCTTCTTGGCTGGATTCCAAATCTTCTTCCAGCCCTCCTTCCACGTAACCTTCTTCTTCCAATAGCCAGGATCGTGGTGCTCATGGTGCTCGTGATGTTCATGGATATGCTCGTGGATTTCATGGCCACCCAAGCCTAGGTCAAGACCTAGGCCAAAGCCATGTCCAATGCGCTTTTCAGCCAGAGGTGTATCACTTACTTGGGATTCTGCTGTTTGCTGATCTCCTACAGCCTTGGCATAACTGCCTCCGATGGCCACAGAGAGCGCGCCGAGCAAACCCAACTGAAGTTAAGCAAATGCGTTAAGTGTTAGTCAACAGCAGGGAAAAACAAAAGACTTAAGCAACAAACGTGCGCCCGTTTAGGAATCCACATTTGAATTCGCAACGATTATGATAATTAATACAATATTCTTCATATGAAACGTTTAAGCCACAACCGGTTTTAACTGGGTCACTGCGTTGTCATCTTGCCCCATTCTGTCTGCTGAGTGTACACACACAAACACACCTGAGTATTATTTGCAATGGGAGTCGAGTCATTGACTGCTGTTGACTCCCAGACAAAAGTAAGAGTGTTACATCACTTTCAGTGGGGGGATTCGAATATAAATATGGAAGATCAACATGATAATGCCTGACCTAGCTGCAGGTCAAAGCCATTTTAGGGGGCATAAACGATGTTGTTGTTGTCTTTCTATATGGTCTTTTGGGCCGGGTCTCTCTCTTGATATGGTCAAAGGTGTCTTGCCATTATGCAAATTATACAAATTTGGATGCGTATGATTAGGCGTTGGTGTTTTAGCTCTGGGTTTATTTTATTTTTAGGTATACCTAAGCGAGGTCATAGTATTTTGCGTCAATTTGCTGTCATCTTTGGCTGGGGAATTTCATCAACAGATTTTAATATCTCAAATTAATTCCCATCAATTTACGCTCAAATGTCAACTAGACCCGATTATGAAATGAAAATTAGCGCCGGCAAAAAAATTATCTCATCGCTCGCACTCAATGTGCTAATTGCGCGCCGGCGCAAACGAAGACGGCGCAGTCGCCGTCACCGTCACCGCCATCGCCACCGCCACAGTCGCAAATGCAGCTGTAGTTGCTGAGTTGGTGCTTCCGCAGCTGGTGGGCAGTGAAAGTGGCAAGTGGTGCTGATATCTACCCCGTTGATAATCTTAGCGCGACTGGTTTGCCAGCCATTGGATCATCGATCGTGAGGGAAAAGAGCTCGACTCGAGTCGTCTCAAATGCATTTCATGGACAAGCGCTAATGAAACCATCTCGCCATCATATTTGTGCGTTTTTAATTGTTGACAGTGCGCCGCAAAGCGATTGGAAGGCAATCAACAAAAAAATAACGAATATATTGATAAAAGTCGTGCTATTGACAAGCCTGGAAAGCGTGCGAGTTGGAAAAATATCTAGAAAATTCGTTTGCATTTTGCAAACGAGCTTATAAATTATTTTCATAAAAATAGCCCTTGAATAAAATAATTTTGCAAGAGATGGAATGCTTTAAACATGAAGCCTTTTAGATAAAATCTTTAAAATTTACAATTTATCTAATGATAAAGAATTTTGGAAAAGTTGAATTATAAACAAAAACGTTTTAAAATTAATTTTTTATGGTTAAATATTGCATTTGTTTGCTTGACAAATTTGATTGATAATTTATATCAATTAAATTAATCAGACAGAACAACTCTGTGTGAATATTTAACCTATTAAATTACTTTGAAATTTAAAAAATTCCTTAGAAAATAATAAATTTAGATACGGTACATATTAGTTACATTTTAGCTGTAGCTATAACACCAACAGTCATGTAATATTTAAGCGCTTAAATTTGCAAAAAAATTAAGTGTGTAAAATGGCTCAATTCACTTCACACCTTTTTGGCTAAAAACCAAAAGAAATTTCTGAAGCATTTCGAATGCTTGCAATCGAGTACCAAAACGAATATAAATATGAATATGAGAGCTGTTGTTTTTGCCAGTTTCGCAAACAAATTGTACGCATCTGTTTTAAAATTGCAGTAAACTGTTGAAATTGTATTCCATTAGTTCCACTTGGCTGCCAAAAGACTAAACTCAAACACAAATGACTTTTCACTAATTTTTGCACTCGCTGACACTTTGGGTTGAAGTGTTTATTGTTATTGTAATTACCACAAAATGCCGCTGGATCCTCATGGCTCCCGTTAAACGTTTGGCTGAGGGTTTGCTGCCCTAGACCAAAAACTATAACACTAATTCACTTGTGCACTACAAACTATTTGTCAGCTATGGGCCACCGCTCGATGGGTGGACAACGCGCGCAACTCTTTGGGCCACTTTCGTGGATCAGACTGTCGCACTAGAGATTGGGTAGCCAGGTTAAATAGGGACGGGCTCCCGGCTGCAGACGCAGCCGGCGCCAAGACACGAAAATTGAAACGAAAGCGAAATGAGAGCGTCTAATCCCGAAATGAAAACGAAAACGAAAACGAGAGCGACGCGAAGCCGAAGCTGAAGCTTCAAAACCGAAGACCTTGAATTTTGATAACGGTTTTGTGTGTAAACAATGGCACAGAGAGCTTTTGCTCCGAAAGCTCAGCTCGCTCAGCTTGGGCCGGTTTTCGCTCTTCGCTTTTGTGCCTCGCATTCGCATCTGTTTTGCGCGACGTGACTGAGAAAGCAGACACTGTTGTGAAGGAGAGGGAGTGAGAGAGAGTGTGAGAGAGGCCGCTGCAGGTGCTGCTCCAAATGTTGTAATCGAAGTCGCGCTTATGGCAATAAATGTTATAAATCTTAATAAAGTAAACAATACCAAAAAAAGACAAAAACAACATTGGCGCAATGCAAATTAATAGCACGAATAGGGGAAAACAACAACAACAACAACAACTGAAATTGTATGGAAAGCACAAACAAAAAGTGTTGAATTTGTCTTTCTTGGATTGCTGGATTGTTGGCTGGATGGATGTATTGTTGAGTGTTCGAACTCTTGGACTGAGGCTTTTGATTATTTGTGACTGCGTTTTGGGAATTCTTGTTCAATAACGACCACACGAAGGTCGTCACGTTCGTGAGACGTTTGATGAGCACACACACAGAGTGGCACTGGGAACCATGGAGCCAGGGACCATAGGCACAGTGGTTTGGAAACTGTCATATCAATTAGTTGTAATTAATGTAATTTGTAGCCATACTTGGAGCTATAAATCGGTTAAGGGCAGTCGCTTGCGTTGCGTGCCAAATGGAATCTAACAAATTTCCCACTGTCCGATGTCCATAGTCGAGTGTCCACATTGGACAGTGTCCACTGAGCAGTCCATGCATTTTTGCATGTGCAGCAATGTGGCAACACTTGGCTAGCAAGCACCAAATGACGTTAAATAGTTGCAATTTAATTTTTCTGGCTCTGTATTTATTTCCTGCATCTGTTGCTATAGTTTTTTTTTTTAATTTGTTTTTGTATTGCACATATTTGAGAAATCTGAAAACATGCGGAATTCCATACGAGTTGAGCTCTTTAAATGGTTCGCTTCATTTTCAAAGCCAAATTAATTGCATGTTGATTTAGTTTTGAACAATTAATTCCCCTGGTTTCTTATGAATGAGCAGAGTTTTGGCCAACAACATGGCCAAGTTCCAACTTTCGCATGCGTGCGGCGGGAAGTTGGCCATGTTGTTCCGTTACAATCAATATCTGTCTTTATGGCTGTGTGTGCGTATATGTCTGGGCTTAGTGGGCAGCTCATGGTCAAAACAAATGGCCATAAAATTATGTAATAAGCCCGTTTAATTGCCTGCTAAAACTTGATAGCTTTTTCAATTATTGTTTTATTTTACACTTAGATTTATAACAGATTTCCTGTGGCAGCAGTTTCAATAAATTAAATAATAAATAGCACAGATTTGAGTTAGATTTGTTTACTTAGCCATAATCTATTGTTATAACATCCTTTTTAAAAAAAATAAACGAAACATGGACCGTTAATGCGTTAATAGGAGTTGGCCAATAAGGAAGTGTCAACGGACCAGATTCGCACCAAATGAAAATGAAAACTAAAACTAAACTTATATTAATATTCATCAATGCATGATAAATAAAAATAAAATAAAGCCATAGCAGTCCCCTGGAGCGCAAATGGTTTCAGGAAGTGCAGTTGGGAACTGGAATTGGAGCTGGAATGGGAACTGGAACTGGATCTGGACCTGGTGGACGGTGGATGGTGCAAATGGACATGCGTAACGCGTTGGCCAAAGCAGACCGCGAAAGGCCCGTCTTGGCCACGTTGGCCCAGGGCCAGGCGAATAGCTTCCTTGTGGACTGTCTGGCCATATTCATGACTTCCTTTTCTGGCGCTGTCTGGACATGAAGTGACGTGCAGTTGAGTGTAGTGTAGTAAAGTGTTATGGCAGGTCGACGCATAACGATAATGTTAACGTTAACGATAAGACGGTCAGCAGCCGTTGAACGACTTTTACTTTTTTCGACTCTGACTTTGTCTTGTAGCCAAATCCCAAATCCAGATCGTGTGATGGCGATTTGTTTACCGTTTGTTGTTTCTTTTTCATATTTGTCTTGGCCATATCGTGGCAGTAATCAGTCAATGTGTTAAGTGTTTAAGGGTGTGTGAGTGACTGTGCGGTGTGTGCTTGATGGTGTGTAATTACATGTGTGTGTGCAATTGGTTCCGGCATGAAAATTGGAGCAGCTTTTGGCCTGTACTTCCTGGCAACCACTCCTGATTTGAATGGCCAAAGATTGCAATCACCGCACTGCGGTGCGTGGGCGTGTGCCAAGCGCATAGTTTATTACAATTGAGTAAGGTGGAATTTAGTGGACAGCGACAAAAGTGTTTAACATATGTGAATGCCAATGAATTTAGTTAAGTCTCAGACTGTCTTTGGTCCTCTGTTTGTACCTGTGTGTTAACCTGAGCCTCTAACTCTACCTGTGCCTTTTACTTCCGATTGACATTCGGCTTCCTGCTTGGACCACCAAAATAAGCAAATGCTCCATTTGGGCCGTCTCTTGAGTGGTTGGTCGAACCACTTTGTGCTTCGCTTACAGACAGTTGACAACTCCAAACTTCGCACGCACCAAAGGCAATCGGGAGCTTGTCTTAGTTGTAGTTACTCTGACTGTTGTTTGCCTTTTATGGCAAGCTGCTTGCTTTGGGCATTTTAATTGCACGCTTGTCGCGCCCACTTCACCAGCTTGAACTTCCCTGAAAGTGCAACTTCAATGCAGTTGCAGTTGCAGCAACATCAAGACTCAAGGTCAGGCATACTGCAATTTCAGTCTGACCCCATTCGATGGAGGTAACAAAAGACTTAAGACACGAACCCGCCATTCATACCAGTCAGCTTTGAATTGTCATAGAAATTTCCAGTCACGTTGCGTCTATACAAAAGACAACTGCATGAATTATGTCTTTATGGCATTATTATGGGCCTCTTGCAACTTCCAACAAACGCTATTTGCATAAAACGCTGAGGGCTCACACCTCATTTGACAAGAAAATAAATTTAACGAGTAGCCAAATGAGACGCACGGGCGCCAATTTTAAACGGAAATGCAATAGATACTTATGAGCACAGGTGTGTGTCTGTGTGTTGGTGTGTGTGAGTGTGCGTGTCTGTGGCTTGACAAAACTGGTTCTTTTGGCGTTCGTTGACCGTTTGGCAACATCTAACTGCTATATTGGTGCATTGCGCAATCGTTTATGGCCATGACGTTGTGCAGTTTCAATTGCCAGAGCAACGAGGAAATCTCAGACAGTTTATACTTCTTGCCAGTCATGCGGGTTCTTCAAAGCACTGTACCAACAACAAGGCACTCGGTATTTGAGTTACTGTTCATTTCATGCAAATTTTATATGCAGATCAGATTTTAGCTATTTGCTCATTGAACTCATTGGGCGTAGCCAATCCTCACACTGACACCCACACACACACATACATACATATACTTTAGCTGGTGCTAATCACATGTAAGTATCTTTATATTTCAGTTGGAAAAGCCAAGCAATCGCATTTAGTTGGTCAGTCAGTCAGGCAATCGCAATCACGATCGCCAAATAGTGTGGCACATGCAAGATAACAAATAACTGATTGCATAATTCCATTGCACCGACTTTAGACCCACACTGAAGAGCTTTACGGACAATAAATATTTGTTTCCTTTCATTTTAATTTCGGAGTTTAACGAACCACGAAATACGAATTGCAAATGTGCAAATTATAAGAAATTTTGTGTCATATAGCGGCAAATTCAATGCCAACAGTTGCACTTAAGTTTGTTGTTTAAGTCTTTTGTGTTGTCTTGTATAAATGCCATAAATGTTGGCTAGTTTCATAGCTTTGACCACCCGAAGTGTTATCGCTTTAACCATATCAAGCAGCATTGTTTAGCTTAAAAAAGAAGCTGCATACTTTTGGGCTGTACGTGTAAATCAAATCGAGTCTGCTTGCTGCGCTTAATTACGCACAGCTGGCGCTAGTGGTGTAGCCAATTATAAACCAGAGATGGCGCTTTATAATATTTTCCCTCATGAATTAATGTTTGCTGATACAAGTCTAGCTTTACTAAATATGTGTACTAAATAAACTGTGTTTATTCAGAACAAAGAATTTATATTTATAACAAACATTGAGCGTTTTGTGTTCTTAATATATAGATAAATATTATCATTAAACACACTCCCTCTGCAGGTGACGTATGGCCTTTGGAATGAGAACAAGAATGTTAATCAGTAACTATTTCTGAGTTAAGTACATACTTAGTTAGCCACGCTGGCTTAAATATGTCAACAGTTTGCGGCCTGTGACTTTGCATAACTTGATTGCGACATTAATTTGTCAAACGATGTGAAAGACAGAAATGTGCAGCATTAAATGTAAGTCCACACCGAACTGGCCTGGCCATTTATATATCATTAACGATGCTGTGAAAACACCTCGTAAAATGAAAAATTCGCAAAACAATTGCGATTGCTAACATCTAACATCTAACATCTAGCGTCTAACAATTGCACATTGTCTCCCCCAATGCCCAAGTGCTGCTGCATAACATAACAGGCAAAAATTACAACATGCAAATATTGAAGAGGGTAAGCGGGTAAGAAACAAAAAGAAGAAATAAAAAAAAAATACAGAAACAAAAAACAAATCAGTCAAACGTTTAAGCTACAAACTACAAGCTGCCTGCTGGCCACTGGAGTGCGGTGGTTAGAGGAGCTGCGGTGGGCTGACTAGGGCAGGTAAGGCAAAGCGAGGGGAGGCATGACAAAGCTGGCGTCACATATTGGCCATTTAGCGTATCAGCTGCTTCGGCTGA
This sequence comes from Drosophila acutilabella, assembly GCA_035046005.1. Taxonomy (NCBI): domain Eukaryota; kingdom Metazoa; phylum Arthropoda; class Insecta; order Diptera; family Drosophilidae; genus Drosophila; species Drosophila acutilabella. The sequence goes on along the minus strand of JAWNOK010000024.1, from coordinate 2,029,709 downwards.
GAGACGGCCAACTGCTAACTGCTAACTGGTTAATAATAATACAGCTCGAGGAAGTCGTAAACTGCAATTGCGTTGAAGCGCTGTAATAAATTCAGTCGCTCCATCACTGCACCTGCCCCACCCCTTGACCGCCCACTCCCATTCAGAGCAGAGCGAGAAATAGAGAAATAGCAAATAATAAAAAGACAGTCACACAACAAATGTGACAAAAAAGAAACAAAAGCAACAACAACAATTGATTGACAACAAATTGAATTTGCATATAATGAATGAAAATAGCAAATGAGACAGCAGCTGCCCCAATTAGTGAGCTGATAAACCTCGTAGCTGTGGAGCACCACGAAATTGGCTAAAACTGGTCAGTTTCGATTCTGCACACAAAGTTGTTGTCGCTCCCAAATGTTTTGTCGCGTGACTAAACGAGTTTGTGTCTGGAGTCTTGCGTCTTGAGTATTTGCTTCGTTAGTAGCGCCCATTGATTGAAGTGTCTATTAATAGCTAACTGCAGTCGTTGCCATAAGTACCAGTTGACAACGCAATCTGTGCATGAGCCTGGCTCTTAATTATTTCTGCTTCACTGTAGTTGCCACACTTTGTCTATGTCATGGTTTAAATGTTGTTACTGTAGCTGCTGTGTCTACTGTTGATGCTGCTGCTGCTCTGCCTGCTACTGCATACGATTGCTATTATTACCACATTGGCTTTTTTCGCTGTCGCTGCTTCTTGTGGTGCAACTGGGTGACGACCTTGCTGCTGCTGCCTTAATGACAAATGTGCCACAACAGGCTGCCGCTTGGCTGCTCCAGTTCTCCACACAAACACACACACGCTATCAAATAATGACCCACATGCACTGGCACCGCAATTGGGCGCGTCTGGCACAGATCAAGGCAGTGGCTGCGTCGTCAACTTCATCTGCAGCTGATGCGTGGCAACAACCTCAGCAGTGTTGCCATTTCACGCTTGGCAACCAACAACAGCAACAGCAACAGTAAACACTCTGCCACCTCACGTGCCTCTTGCCTCTTGCCCCTGCTGCACTTATTTATTTTTCTTCCATTTTTTATAACATTTTTCGTCTTTTTTTCTGCGGTTGTTGATTTTGGGCTTGCGGCTTGTCTTCTTGTCTTGAACCTGAGCAGTTGCTGTTGCTGTTATTGTATAAAATATAATATATTAATAAATATTTCAGGCGTGTTTTTGTGTGTGTGTAAACAAAAGATTTATTACAATAACCATTTCTCGCTCTTTATTATAACACATTTTATTTATTTCTCTCTTTTTCTTTTTCTTTCTGTTTGTTTTTAGCTTTTTATTCAACAGATTTATTTTTATTACTTCTTTTCAATTTAAGTTTCGAGCCGTTCGTTTGTTTTGTTTTTGTCTCTGTTGTTTGTTGTTTTGTTGCTTGTGAAATGTGAGTGTTGTTGTTGTTGTTGTTGAGGCTGCTGCAACAATTAAAACAACAACAACCACAGTGGACCGCGTCTTGCTTCACTTGTGCGTGGAGTTGCTGCTGCTGTTGTTGCTGTTGTTGTTGCTGTTGTGGTGCTTTTGTTTTGTTTACCATAAACGTTGTTGTTACTATTAAAATTTGAATTTCGCTTGACAGTTGTGTGCATTACATAAAATCAGTTGCTCTGCGCAATTCGCCACTTACTTTGATCGGTTGCCCATCAGCTGTATTATTACGCATACGCCGCGTGCTGCGTTGGCGATGATATCGCGAGATTAGCTGGCTTATCTGGACACTGACTCATTACAAACCAAACAGCGGGTACTTGAATTAAACGCAAACCAGACAAACACTCAAAACGAATCAAAAAATACAACAATCAAACGAGTTGATTACATTTCGTGGTAACGACAGCATCAATTAAAAACAAAGACATTTGCCTCTTTTTTTGTAACTGAGACTAAACAAAAGAAAAGCCCGAAATGCCAGAAAATGAATTTAACATATTACATTTTAGTATAATGCAACCAACTACGGACAATGCAACTAGCTGGTTTTTTGGAGTCTTTTAAGCTGTTGCGCTTTGCAGTTTTGAGTTATGGAAATTGATTTGAACACACGTCTTAACGCTGTGACTTTGGCTTGATCTTGATAAGGTTCGATATGACGACCTTCAAGACAAGTTTGTCATTGAGTTTTATATATTTTATATACAGTACTTAGGATTCATTAGCAGGACTGACAATTGGAGTCGCAGATTCATTAGGCAGTTTATAGAAACCAGAAATCAGAAATGTTTTTATTTTGCTAACTGCATTGATAAGTTTATAACACAAATATGTTTATTGTTCATAATTAGTCGCAAGGCTAAGAGCATTAAATTAATTGAAAATTATTTGCCAAACTAAAAGCCTTCGACATGATATTACCCAATCGGCCACGCCCACTCATAAATCAGACACCAAAAATTGTAAATTTGGCAAAATCAACTCGAGACGGCTCTTAACGGTTTGCTTGAACTCGAACTTTTGGTCTGGCTGCATTTCAGCTGGTACAGTTACCTAATCGCCACAATCGGGTGTTTCTGGTCTCTAGTGTTTGGTCTGTGTCCAGTTTTGGTATTGCCTGCAACTGGCACAAGTTGCTTCCTTGGCTGCTGTTGCCACTGGCTGCTAACTAGGCTTAAATGTTGTTAGACCCCGTACTCTTTAAAAAAGAGTAAAGGGGGTCTATTAAGTTTGTCAGAAGCGAGATGTGCGTAACAGGCAGAAGGAGGCGTGGCCGACCCCATAAAGTATATATATTCTTGATCAGCATCAACAGCCGAGTCGATATAGCAATGTCCGTCTGTCCGTCTGTCCGTCTGTCCGTCTGTCCGTCTGTCCGTCTGTCCGTCTGTCCGTCCGTCTGTATGAACACCTGGATCTTTTAAACTACAAAAGCTAGAGACACCAAATTTGGAATGAAAGTCCGTTTATGATGTACGCAGATCAAGTTTATTTCAAATTGTTGCCACGCCCCCTACCGCCCCCGCAATAAGCAAAAAACCAGACACGCCTCGAAAAAATTTTTGTTTTAAGCGAATAACTCAATAGTTATGGCACTTAGGAGCACCAATTTTGGTACGCAGGTTCCCAGAGACAGCCTAAATGCAATGTCATTTAAAGTTTTGAGCTGTCACGCCCCCTTTGCTCATAGGAACTAAAACACTCTCCAATTTCAATGCCTTTCTGCAGGCATTAAATCAAATAGTACAGTGTTGTAATTTAACATACGCTTAGAGACATACTATTTCTAACTTTCCTGAAAGTGGCATCAAAATCCTATGTCAAACAACAGAGAAATTTCGGTTCAAAGTTCACGTTATTTTACTGCAAAATCACTGCATGCGCGCAACACATACAAACAAACACAGAAACATACAAACATATGTTCGAACGTTTTCTCTACCTGCTTTGGCGGCAGCCGCTGGCCGCGCCGAACAATGCTATACATACACACATATGTATGTATGAGCACACATACATATTTGCAAATAATCAGAAGAATGATAGAAGAGGGTCGTGGTGCAACTGGTAGAGTTGCGGCGCAATGTGGAACCTTCGCATGGATCGCGGGTTCGAATGCTGACAATGACGATTGTTAATTTATTTACTTTTTAATTTTAATTCAATATGTAAATATTTCATTTTAATTTTTTTAATTTCATTTTTAAATTTTTATTTTAATAAAATGGGCACTACTATGGGAGTACGGGGTCTTTTACAGTCGGCTCGACCGACTGTAGCCTTTCTTACTTGTTTGACTTTTGGTTTTGTGGCACACAGACACAGAAAGCAAGGCAAAGCGAGGCAAAGCGAAGAGAAGAGAAGCGAGCGAGTTAATTAAAGCAGCACATGTTGCAACATGCGGCGACCGAGTGACTTGGACTTGTGTTGCATGCAACCCCAAGCACCAAATCTACAAAACTACAAAGCTTCAAAACCCTATGTTGCAGCTGCACTCAGTCAACTTCAAGTTGAACAGGAAACTGAACGTTATTGCCATTGTTGCTGCTTATCTGGCCAAGATGCTTCCTTGAGATTTATTTTGGCATTAGCATCAGCTTCGGCATCAGCATCAGCATCGGATGCGAAGCTGCCGCTGTTGCAAGCTGCAATTGGAACTACAGTAGCGGCAAGTTCATATGGCTTTGGCTTTGGCTCTACGCTCTTGGCTCTTGGTTGTTGACTGTTGGTTGTTGGTTGTTGGTAGTTGACTGTTGGCTATTGGCCTCCCTCTGAAGATGACGCCGCCGTCTTTTGATTGCAACAATCGTGCAGCAAAAACTGGCTCGATTGTTTAGTATTTTTTGCCTTTTTTTGTGGCTTATCTAACTGCAACTTCCGCATGTCATGACTCATGCGGACCTGCAACTTTATGAGTTGCATCTTCAGTCAAATGGCCATCTCATGCCAAATTGGGATGGGAAATGTGAATGGGATTGGCAATGAAGTTACAGTTGAAGTTGTTACTGTAGCCGAAACTCTTGCGCAATCAATGCGATGCGGCGGTCAATGAAAGTAAGAGGAGTGTACTTGATCACCTCATACCAGCATCATCATTATCATCAACATTATCACTTTGGGTGGCATCCCAAATACGATTTTGGAGTACTCTTTAGTATTACACATGTGCAGACTCATAATTAAAAATAAATTTTGATGCCTTTTTTATGTTGTTTTTAATAATTTTTGTTTTTTATTTTTTTTTTTTATTTCTTTTTACTTGTTTTGTTGGAAATTTTGTACAATTGTTTATGATTATGTTTATGGTCATACATACATATATTTACAAAACCTTTAATGCACAATTTTCACTTGTTTTTCTTTATGTTTTTGTATTTTTGCGTTTTGCTTTTTGTTTTTTGAGCTTCACTCTTCATTGAAGTTGAATTTCAATGGCAAATCCAAAAAGGCCAATTAATAAATTGTTTGTTTTTTTTGTTTTATGAAATATGAAATGTTCATAACTTAAAGACAAACGCGCTCATGACTAATTTGTACACTTAAGATACAGATAAAGTAACAGTTAAAGATATGAAAGAAAGAGGGAAATAGTTTAGAAGAGAAACGAAAGGAAATGAAATTTGTATAAAAAATGCATTCGGTGTGTGGATGTGACTGTAGATGAGTTGTGGCCAAAAAAAATCGGACTTAACAATAAACAATTGGATAACGGTCTTTTTATGTGGGTACCTGGACTTGGGATGGGTTTGAATCTGGGTCCAAGGGCAGTTTTATCAGATAATATCAGTGCTGTCGCATGGTTTGCGAAATGTTCGCCCTCCTTTGGGGGTTTTGGGGCTGGGTCTGGGGCTAGGGCTGGAATGCAATGTGGGTCAACTCTTTAATCCCAACCATGTCCGTGTCCATGGCTAATTGGCACCCAGACCTTTTCCCATACTGGTTTCCAGACCTTCTTCCATTCCTGGACCTTGACCTCCTTCCAGACGGGCACCTGCACCGACTGCCATTCGTCCTTCCACGCCTGCTTCTTCTCGGTGGCCCAGACTTGTTTCTTCTCCGTGCGCCAGATCTGTACCTTCTCCTCTACCCACGTTTCGCGCTTCTCCTTGATCCAGATTTGTTTCTTTGATGGCTTCCACACCTGAACCCATTCGTCTTTCCATTCCAATTTCTTGTCCTGCTTCCATTCCTGCACCTTTTCGGTCTTCCACTCTTGTACCTTCTCGGTCTTCCATTCCTGCTTCTTTTCGGTCTTCCATTCCTGTTTCTTTTCGGTGCGCCAGACCTTCTTCCACACTGGCTTCCAGATGAGCTTCTTGCGCCACAGATCGTGGCTGGTATACTCCCAGCCCTCGTGATCCTTGCCTAAGAACTTTTCACCGGGAATGCCCATTTTCACCTGTAGGAGAAAATGTGGATTGCACTGGGATTCAAAGGTTCAAAGATTGTCTTTCTTACCCATTGTGGCTCGAACATTTGCTTCCAGTCTGCAACCTGTACTTCCTTCCACACGGGCACTTGGATCTCCTTCCAGAACGGCACTTGGATTTCCTTCCAGACTGGTACCTTAATCTCCTTCCACACGGCCACCTTTGTGGGCACCCAAATGGGTTTCGTCACCTTCTTCCAGTCGGGCACCTTGATGTCCTTCCAGGCGGGAACCTCACGCTCCTCAATCTTGGGCTTCTTAACGATCTTCCAGTCGGGAACTTGCTCCTCCTTCCAAACTGGGACCTATCGTTTGCCACATATTTTACTCGAGTCTCAGATTCGTTGCAGAGTTCACTGATCTTACCTGAACCTCCTTCCAAATTGGTACCGAAACCTTTTTCCATTTCGTTTCCCAGGCTTCCTTTTTAATGGTCTTCCAGACCTGCACCCAATCCTCCTTCCAGGTGAGCTTCTTCTTCCACACACCCTCCGGGGGGTGTGCGTAGGCTGTGCTTAGGATTAGCGCGCAGCTGGCGCCGAGTAGCTGTGGACACCATCAGAGAATCGATTAAAATAACTATCCATAAATTTATTTTAATTTATTTTCAGATCACTTTCACAATATTTTTTAGTCACAGTTTATTTTAGTTTTTGTAGGATATTTAAATTTTTTATAGCACCGTTGACCGTTAGATATTAAATATTAAACGACATGTCTGCTCATGCGCAACACTAACCAACAAACTGAGGGATCTCATGTTTGGAATCCCTGTACCACCAACAGCGCGTCAAAACAAAAGAGCTGATATGTGCCTCCGCTGAGGTCTTCTATGAACACTATTCGCATTTCCCTACATGCACATCTATTTATATTTTGAATGAGACGCGCCAAAAAAAAACGCAGCGACATCGGCATCTACGTCGGCGTCAGCGTCGGCGGCAGTAGCAGCAGCAGTTCAGCAGCGGCAGCAATAATTTTGCCCAAACAGTAAAAACCGAACCGCGATCGCAGTAGTTTTAAGCTATGCCTATGTGTATGTGTGTGTGTGTGTGGGGACACGCTCGAGCCACCGCCGACGCTGACGCCGACGCCGCAGCTGCTGCTGTAAAGCTCTCAGGCTCCGCCGCAGCCTCAGCTTTTGCTTTTGTCTCGGCTGAAAGCGTTTGCTTTGTCGCCCAATGTGCAAAATGCACGCAACAGTTGGCGGCGCAGCCGACGTCGCTGTCGGCGTCATTGAAAGCAAAAAGCAGACGAAAGAGAGTGAGAGTAAAGTGTGGAGAGTGGAGTGGAGTATGGAGTGTGGAGAGTGGAGAGCATTGTTGAGCTGTAAATGTTGGTTTCTGTGACGAACTCAGCTGACGGATGCTCTCGGGTCGGTTAGACGATGACTGCTCGGATTTTCCCAAGGTAAGGCAGCGCAGCTGGCGTCTCAGCAGCGCCAGTGGCAGCATCATCAGCGCAATCTTCAAACACCACAGTTTTTTTTTTGGTTTTTATTTTGGCCTTTTCGGTCTTGGAACTGAAGTGTGCGTTGGCGCTTAGGGGCTGATCTCAAGCGAGACTGGCCGAGAGCTAGAATGTGTCGACGCGTACAGCGATTGACAAGACATGACGGACATTAAGACACTAAGACAGTTCAACTGATTGATAATTATGTTGTTAGTAATGATGTACAAGCAGCTAATTGGGCCGCAGGCTACTGTATAAGGTCAGTGGTTCAGTTATGGTCAGTTGTGGGTGTTGTAGCGTTGGGTGCTCCAATAAATGGTTAAGTGTTGCTACGTGCGTGCATTTCATATGACATGTTTAACTTGGCTAACTGAACTTGAGTGACAAACAATTAGCACAATTTGGCTTTGTTGGACTTGCAGTTGGCCAAAAAGAGGCATTAGAAAACAATACAACGACCTTCACAACGGGACGCAGCATGAAGACGTAAACTGATGATGAAGGCAATAGCCAATAACAGCACTTGGCCAATAACATACAGCGGAGCTAGCTGTTGGTGGTGCGACGCTTCAGTGGCTCTGGGGGCCACCGGGTAGTCGGTGCGGTCTAAACACTAAATGCCATTTAACAATTTTTAGCATGGTAATAAGGTGTGCGTTTTATGGCGAACCCTCAAACCGAAACTACACAAATGGCTGTTATATAGTTTAATAAATGCACAATTAACACTCTTGGCCAAGTGGTTGTGGTGCTGGCTCTAATACGTGCCAATCTGCAGCTGAAACTGCACCTTTTGGCTTAGTCGTATCGTAAATGAAATTAACTGTGTCCACAATTGCAACTACCACTGTGCACAGTGTGGTTACATCACAAGCCAAAGCAGGGTCCAAAAGAGAGGCCGAAGAAAGAAGCGAGGAGAGAGCGGAGAGTGGAGAGAACGAGCGGAGTAGCAGACACAGGAGTTGCATGAAATTGCAGTTGCGGCCTTCAATGCAGAAATGCAAAACAACAAAAAACAGACAAACAACAACAACGACAGAGACAGAGACAGTGACAAGCACAACAACGACAACATCAATTCACAAAACGAAACTTGAAATTAGGTAAAGAAAAAAGTTAAGAGACACACAGGAAAATGAAAATGAAACACAAAAAATTGTAATGAAGAATGTGCAACGTCAGGCACAATAAAAGCAAAACCAAAACCAAAGCGACAAAGCTGCCTCAGTGCTCAGTGATCGGTCTCTGTCTTTAGGCCTGGCTTAGAGCAGGCATTATGGGTCCACTTGACTTGGTTTTGTTTCGCATTTCAGCTTTTAAGTCCCCCACAAATGAAATGCGAAATGGAAATGAAAATGAAATTGAAATTCCTGTAACGCGCTTGAAGTTTGACAACAACAACAGCAACAACAATAACGAGTCGTGGTTCAAGTTTTGGCTTTACATATTTTCTGATATTTCAGATATTACAGTTACAGTTTTGGGTTTCAGTGTGTGAGTGTTTTTGTTTTGGGCCAAAGAGATGTTGCTGCAGGCGCCGTAAACACCTTTCGCTGTTGCCGAACGAGGCTGGAATCCCTGTCGATTGCATAATTTACTGCATCTCTTCATTGATCTCGACGTTTATTTGGGTTATGCATGGCCACAGTTTGGCTGCACATGTAGTTAAACACGTTTTCTTAATGACAACGTGCCGTTTACAGTTTGCAGTTTGCACTCTGCATCGCGCAGCCTGAGAAACCTAAGGAGACAGCTGAAGGATCACGCCGTGTTCATGGACAACAAGCCAAGACATTAAATGGTAATGAATGACTTTGTCTCTTAAAAAAGTCGGCGCTTTATTATTACACATTTTATATAAATCTTTATATATTTTTCGAGTTTTACTCAATCAGAGCACACATCCATTGCGTATACTTAATCACATTGCATCTGCAGCAAATAATTTGTTGAAATGTTTAAGATTATTACCATAAATTCTTGTTTTTTTTTGTGTTAACATTTCTAAAAACACTTTGCTTAAAAATTAATTACCTTTGAGTTACCATCAAATAAATGTAAGCTGATTTCCAATCAAAATTAATCGCTTTTGCCTGTTTTAATGACTAGCACAATTTCTGTGTTTTTAGATTAATGAATTAATAAAAGTTTTAATACCAAAAACTAGTCATTCGAGTGATTAAAATGTGTTGAAAGAATTAAAACTAATATTTTCTCATATTTTTCATTTTATTTAATATTAATTAAATAATAAACTTACTATTCTTTTCTCTATAAATAATAACTAATATTTATTACATATTAACTCCTAATTAAATAAAAATATACCATTACTTTTATTAAGTTTAAATATTTGTAATTCTTTAATAATGACTTTGGCTTATATTTAAAAATAAACTAGCTATAAATAATTAAAGTTTTAAATAACGTGTGAATTTGTTAAGTCAAGCAAATGGCATTTATTATAAATAAATCACTTTTTAAATACAACAGTTTAAATTATAAACTAATTAATGCGCGTACTTATGTTGTTATTACACCTGCTCAGGTCTAATGAATTCGATCCGCTCAGGAATGTTATAAAAATAATAAAAGCAATGAAACAATAATATTACTCCAACAACGAAATCAAAAATCAAAACAATAACAAAATTAACAATAGCCACAAGACAGTAGCCTACGCTTTACACACATTTTGGCCTTCAGTCGGAGAGTGGGAGAGGGAGAGTGGGAGAGTGGGAGAGCAAATGAGGTAAGGAAGGAGAGAGACAGAGAGAGAAGAGCGGTAGATACCTTAATGGATACTAATCCCAATGCGCTTGTTATGCTCAGCTGTAATCAGTCTTGTTCGCGCGCTCTCCCACACCAGCTCCCCTCTCTTCCTCTTTGCCTCTCTCCCACTCTCCCACTCTCCCCTCTCTCACTCACTCATCCCGCTTTGTCATTGTCGATGGGTAAGCACATTTGACATATTGAAACTGTAATTGCTCATTGCTTTGACTGACTTTGGCTTGCGGCATAATTTGTTGCTCCGATTCGTTACGTGGCTTTGTCTCCATTCCAATCTCCTGGAGTCCGAATCGAAGTCGGAGTCGGAGTCGGAGTTGGTGTTGCAGGTGCGCAGATGCTGCGGCTCAAGTGTTGACGGTAATGTTATTGTTACCACTCTTGTGCAGTTGACCCACATTGAGCGTAAATGAAATTACAACCGATTGCAGCGCGCACCCAAAATTGATTTTGTTGCCTCGCTCGTCTCTCGTCTCTGGTCTCTGGTCTTCAGTCCCTCGTCTCTCGCCATTCGCCTCTCATCTCCTGTCGAGTTACATCATCATCCTCATTGTTCCAGACGAAGTACAGCCAATTAGTCGACTCGTTTTGTCAGCGCAATTGTAATTAAATGCAGCATTAATTGCGCAGGCACTGAAAGAGCCTAACGCTACAGGTGGCCCAAAGCTGGCCAATACCCTGTGTCTGGGGTATTTCCATATGAATTATACATTCCAGTCTAACGCTTATGCTGAATGCTAATTCAGCTTTTGTAGGAATTCAGTGTTGAAATCATATTAAAAATTATATTCTCTAACCAAAATTTGTCATGTATTGAGCAAAGCTTCAAGCTCGTTTTATTTTTAAATATCATTTAAATACAGAACAAGTGAGTATATCAAACTATAAACTACTAAATAAGGGTAATAAATAGTATTCCGTTTGATAATTGGTAAAGATTTAATAAATTGTTGATTTCTTTTATGTTTAAGAGGCTTTTAAAAATTGTCAAATAATATAAAAATATGCAGCATTCAAGAAAAATAAAATGTCCATCACTCTAAAATCTAATAAATTTGTTTTTCTTTAGAAATCGTTTAAGTTTCAAAAGTTATCGGAACTTAAAAAGGTTGGAAGAACTGTATTAAGGTTATCAAAATCAAAGCGGTTTGTGTTGAGAAACTAAAAGAATCGCATAAATAGAGAATATAAATTCATTTTCAAGAAGATCATTGTATTGTCACAGGGTATGTGTAAGTCGCTTGAACTTTCCTTTCTTCTTTGCTGTGCTTTGGTACATGAAATCGAAATCGAAATCCAAAAAGATCTTCAGAAAGGTGCGTTGCGAACGCTTGTTTTTCTGCGAAGGTCGACCGGACAACAACGAGTGGTTAAACAGCATGTTATACGGATCAGCAGACATATGTATGAACATATATATACACTTTACACTATACAGTGTACAGGTAAGCACAAGTGCAGGTAGATTGAAGCTATTAACGGTTATTTATGCCATCAACTGCGGCAGAGGCAGCAACAAGAAGCGACTTAAAAATGTTGCAATCATTTTGATTATACGAGCAACAAACTTTTCTGTGGCAATACAAGTAAATGGCTAAGCGAAGATGGCTAAGCTTATGGCTTAAACTTATTACTGGCAACCAATGAGGCGTTGTCCTTTAGATACACACCAAAAAAGTATGAACAGTAAATATGTATAACTATTGCAGTTGGTAGTTAAACCGGCTAAGTTTAGTCGCAGCACCACAGGCTGGATGGCTTGGTGGCTCGGTGGCTCGGTGGCTCAGTGGTGCGGTGGTCTGGTAGTCTGGTGGCTCGTTGTCTCGGTTATGCAACTGGATAAAGTAAACGAAGCCAAGCCAAGTGAAGTCAACTCAACTCAAGCATTTATTCGCACAGCACTGCCAGAGGTCTCACATTCCAATTTGCGTAGCGCTGCCAGCGTCTGCGACTCCTGGTCATTTGGTCATCTAGCCATCTAACCATCTACTCATCTGGTCATAAAGCCAACTGCAGCTGCAGTGGCAAAGTTTCCTCATACGTATATAAGCCGCTAGGCGATGAAGACACCTGAAACCAGACTGAGGCTATAACATTTTATTGTTATTAATACCACCAGGCTGCAAATCTATTTATTAAATAAGAATACCACATCGATTTTATGCTTCAAATATATAAATTGTTTAATCAATTGTTTTCGTCTGTACGCACTCGTCACCAAAACTGAACTGACAAAAAGTAAGGAAAGAGAAAAAGAGAAGAGTATGCGAGAATGAAATCAAAGTTCCGTTATTCCTTTTTGTCTTCCTTTTTGTCTCCTCTCTCAATGTGACTTTTGCTATTTCGCAACACTCCTCCTCAAAAGTTACATTACATCAAATCAAATTAATTATACAAAAAAAATCCTCGGTTGACGAGTAAGCGTACTCTGGGGTAAGATACAAAACCATGGTCCAGCATTCGCTGCAAGGATTAAGGAAAACCCAGTAAAACCTTATCAGACCAATCGAAAATAAAATTAAAATACATATATAGAAAAATACATCGAGATAAACATTTAAATTACATAAATTTTAAGTGCTTTAAATTCAGCAATTCATTTGCTATTCAAAAAAAATATGGTTCATTCCAAAATATAAATAGATACTTCATTCTGTCAATCCCAGTTGACTCCGCAGATGCAGGAATCTGGCCGCAGGCAACGGTTTGGTGAGGACATCAGCCAATTGTTCATCTGTGGAAATATACTTGACAGAAATTATTTTCTTTTCAATTTGCTCACGAGTAAAATGATATTTAATATCAATGTGCTTAGTTCTCTTGTGACATGTGGGATTACTAGCTATACAAATGCAACCTTGGTTGTCTTCAAATATAGTAATTGGTTCTTTAATGTCAATCTCTATTTCATTAATTAACGATTTCAACCATAATGCTTCCCTAACGCTCTCAAATAATGCCATGTATTCTGCTTCGGTAGACGAAGCAGCTACAGATTTTTGCTTCATGGTGCTCCAACAGATTAAGCATTTTTCGAATATCTTAAATAAATAACCAGTAGTACTTCGTCTATCTGTCTCATTACCTGCCCAGTCCGAATCTGTATAACCAATAACAATATTCTCAAAACACATGTTTTTTGTAAAAGTCAATTTTAGTTCCACAGTACCTTTTAAATATCTTAATACACGCTTTAGGCACTGCCATAACTCTTTATTGTTATTATTGGTATATCTACTTAATATGCTTATTGCCGTACTTAAATCTGGCCGAGTACATAGCATAATGTACATTAAACAGCCAATCAAATTACGACATGGAGCATCAAATGATTCTTTTGATTCTAAGGCTTCATAGTTGAGTTTGCTTTCTAATGGGGTACTAACTGGTTTGCAATTTTCCATATTAAATTTCTTTAAAACATTACTAATATAAACTGATTGACTAAGAAATATTTGATTCGTTTTTCTTTCAATTTTAATGCCAATAAAATGTCTAATATCATTTAAATCACTCATTTTAAATTTATTCATTAAATATAATTTAAACTTCGACATTGTTTCCATATTTTTTGTTACAATAACAACATCATCCACATATAAAAGGACATATATGTTTAAAGAAATATCTCCATTATCTATGATATATATGCATCGATCAACTTCTAGATTTTTGAAACCAATTTCTTTTAAAATTTGTTCAAATACCTCGAACCAACACCTAGCTGCTTGTTTTAAACCATAAATAGCTTTATTTAACTTACAAACGGTATCTTCATCATGAGACAGTCCCTGAGGAATCTTCATATAAATTTCCTCCTTAAGATTTCCATTTAGAAATGCTGTCTTGACATCCATATGATGAACTTCTAAATCGTATTGATTTGCAAGAGCCAATATAAATCGAAAACTAGAAATACGAGCAACTGGTGCAAATGTTTCTTCATAATCAGTTAAATATTCTTGAGTAAAACCACGAGCTACAAGTCTAGCTTTGTATCTTACAAAGTTACCAAATTCATCTTGTTTGATACTAAACACCCATTTGCAATCAATAATATTTTTATCACTTGGCCTTTTTACTAATACCCATGTCTTGTTTTCAAAATGCGAATCTAGTTCATCCTTTATTGCCTTTTCCCAATTTAACTTGTCATCTCTATACTTTATTTCTTCCAAACTATTTGGAATATTATTAAAATTAGTATAAGAATTCATCAAGCATTTTTCCATTAATCGATAGGAAATTTTTGGCTTGTCTTTTAGCCTCTCACTGCGTCTAATTTCAGTGTTCTCACCAGTAGTTTCCACTGGATCGGTATTCTGCAGATTTGTGGAATTTTCGCAAGGCTGTAGAACTTTTTCTGAACTGTCATTTACAGTTTTTACATTTTCCATTTCATTCAATTGAAAGCAAGACTCCTCATTTTCAGTACTTTCATTCTGAAAATCCACATCTTGTTTTTCTGTCTCATTTTCCAAACAAGTGTTTTCAACTTGTTCCTTTTCAAATTGGAACACTGAGTCTTCAGACTGTATATCACAATCTTTTACAGACCTTGAATGACACATATTTATCTCGTCCACCACAACATCTCTAGCCGTCATAAACTTTCTTTCCTCCACATTCCACAATTTGAACCCATTTGGTTCATACCCAACGAGTATACATTTAGTCGACTTCTCATCGAACTTACGTTTTCTTATTTTGTTATGTATGTATACCGTTGATCCAAATATCTTTAAATATTTTAAAATAGGCTTTTTACTATGCCACATTTCAAAAGGTGTCTTCTTTAAATCTATCAATGCTCTAGTTGGACATCTATTAATTAGATATGTAGCAGTTAAAACTGCTTCTCCCCAGAAACATTTCTGCAATTTAGCTCCGCTAACCATAGAGCGAGCCTTTTCTGTGATAGTTCGAATCATTCGCTCAGAAACACCGTTTAATTGTGGAGTGTGGGGAATAGTTAAATGATAGCTGATACCTTTTTCTGAACAATATTCACGCATTTCGTTAGACAAATATTCGCGACCATTGTCTATGTATAAATTTACCACTTTTAGATTAAAATGGGCTTCTCCTTTGGCAATAAAATCCTTAAAAACCGAAAACAAATCAGACTTATATGTCATCAAATAAGTCACGCAGTAATGGGTATATTGATCAATAAAAACAACATAATAGTTTTTATTGTCAATTGTGCACGGTGTTATCGGACCACAAATATCTGAATGCACCACAAACAACGGCCTATTAATATGATCTTTATTTTTGTATTTTTCAAATTTCAATCTGGACATTTTACCATTTATGCATGCCTCGCATAACTCCTTTTTTAATTCAACTTTATTTAATAAATTCACATCATCAAACAAACTGTTTCTTTTTATTTCCATAAATTGTCCAATACTAATGTGACCCAACCTTTCATGCCACAAGCGATACTCTGCACTTTTTGATATTTTTTCATTACATAAATATATTATTTTGTTTGTTTCAAATTTAACGAATGGAACATTATACTCACACGCTCCAGTAAATACAATTTCACCATTCTTTGTGACCTTGACTCCTTCAGAATTGAACTCCACGGTCATTCCTGCATTTTGCATTTTGCGAACTGATAGCAAATTGTGAGGCACATCCTTGCAAAATAGTACGTCCTCCAGTGATATATTCTTGCCCATGCTTTTTAGTTGTACGATCCCTTTGGCGGTAGCATAAATACATTCACCGCATTTAGCAATGGAAATCTCAATAGGATATTCCAAGTTCATAAAATCAGCGAACAAGTTCTTTTCTTTTATAATGTGGTCTGAAGCTCCTGAATCTAATATGAATAAAACCTCGTTTTCATTGTGCTGCTCTACTCTCTGTCTTATCATAAAAGCAAATCCACGATCTGGCTGTGTTGTTGCTGCCTGTGCTGTTGCTACCTGTGCTTGTTTATTTTCATTATTATTTCCTTTATTGTTAGACATTAATTTCTTAAAAATGAAACAATCCTTTTTTAAATGACCTGGCTTTCCACAATGATAGCATTTTATTTTCTGCTGCATTTTATTTTTAAACACTACCTTTTTGTTATTCTTGTGATAGACTTTGTGCTCTTTGAAATTAACAGCTTGCAAGACTTTGGCGCTAGTGTCTTTGCTTATTGATTTAAGTTTGACTTCATGATCAAGAAGACGAGTTTTAACAAACGCCAATGTCAAATTAGTTTCTGACAGGGTCTCAATTGCTGTGATGACTCCATCATAGCTAGTAGGAAGAGTCAAAAGGAGATGAGAAACTTTATCCATTTCATCAATTTTAGCTCCTGATGCAATTAGTTCAGTTGTCAATTCATCAAATACATGAAAATGGTTAACCAGATTGGAATCTCCTTTTAATTTTAGTGCCAACAACTGCTTCCTTAACGACAATTGAGACGCCAAACTTTTTCTCTCATATATTGAGTCCAATTGTTTAAAAATTTCATTCGAGCTCTTTTCAGTGTTGGCAAACACCAAAAATGAGTCGCTCAAGTACTCAATTATAATATTTTTAGCATGTCTATCCGCCTTCATCGTTACTTCAGTCAATTCTTCTTTTTCCATATCCACTATTTTTAATAAGTCATTTTCTTCTAATAGTGACCTTATACGAAACTTCCAAATTGAGTATTTATCGCCGTCAAATGGCTTTATATTCCTTTTATTCTTTTCCATGTTTCGCACAACTACACGCAACTACTCTGAACTGCACTCAATTTTTTTTATTTCACTCAACTGCACCTAACCTCAAAATAATATATGTATGTATGCTTCAGACCACACTTCACTCAATTTTCTTGCTCCTCCTCGCACTTGTTCGCCGCTCAAATTGGATGGTGAAATTCAGCGTTGTTTCCAGATTTTTCTATGCTTCTTGAAATAATTAAATAAACATATTTTATTATAATTTTATTTAATAAGATTAATAAATTTATGCACACGAGACCATCAAACCATTCACAGTCGAAATTCACTTTTGATTTATGAATTACACAGATTGTTTTTTAATATACACGTGTAAATGAACACATATGTATGTACATACATACATATATTTTTTACTTGCATAAAACCAATGAATACAATCATTTAATAATGCCTGGGCCCATAACCTATTGTTATTAATACCACCAGGCTGCAAATCTATTTATTAAATAAGAATACCACATCGATTTTATGCTTCAAATATATAAATTGTTTAATCAATTGTTTTCGTCTGTACGCACTCGTCACCAAAACTGAACTGACAAAAAGTAAGGAAAGAGAAAAAGAGAAGAGTATGCGAGAATGAAATCAAAGTTCCGTTATTCCTTTTTGTCTTCCTTTTTGTCTCCTCTCTCAATGTGACTTTTGCTATTTCGCAACACATTTAATAGCCACTCTGACAAATATTGTTAATTGAAACTGCTTTGCAATTGCCCATTCGTTAGTTGGACTTCGGTCTACAGTATTTGATTTTACTATTTGGTACTCGGCTATATACGCCCACAAAGTCCAACTTGGCCATATTGGGCAGGCAAGCAGGCAGGCAGGCTCTTGGGCCAAGCGGAAGTATTGATGCCATCTTCCTGTAACCAGAGACATTTTCAGCTATTGCGCAATCGTCGTTGCTGCCCGCAACTAACACACATCGATGTGTGGCGGACGACAGGTGATGCCAGGTGAAGATGCAGCCGTGTTACGTCATACTCTCTAAGACTTTCACAAGCAGCGCGTGGCACTCTCTTTTAAGCAAGCTGCAAAATACTTTAGTACACTTGGAAAAGTAAATATTCTTGGCTTAGTTGGGAATGAGGAAGGTCTGTCAATTTAATTCTGATAACTTAATCAATTCATTTGAATTATTATTTTTGGCTATCTCTCTTTGGGTGTGGACTTAAGCAAAAGTCTTTGCTTTTCTTTTGCTTGACAGCTGGGCTTTTTGCTGCAGTGTAGTGTGTCTAATTGATAGCCCGATTGAGTGCCTAGCACTTAGCTGCTGCTGCTGTTGGCAGCCACTGCATAATCAACAGTAGCAACAACAAACACATCAATGGCTTGAAATGCAAATGAAGCTACAGATATTTTATGTGCGTGCGAATCTTTCACATCAACAGCAGAGGCAGCGTCATGGGGCAGTGCCAACAGCAACAGCAACAGCAGCAGCCACAACAACAATCCAACTCAGCACGGTTTACTCATTAACACGTATGTTAATTCATTCATTTGTTATTGTTTTTTATTTGTTGTTTTTGTTTTTGTTGTTTAATGTCATTTATTCACGTGTAGTTAGCAGATTTTGTGTCTATTGCAACTGCAACTGCAAAATTTGCGTTGCATTTTGTCGTGTGCATTTCTTGTTGCTTTGTACAAATTTAAATCGCTTCACTGTTACACTCTTGTTCCGCCGAGCACAGTGGAGCACAGTGGAGTCGAGTGAGCCACAGTGAAGCTTGCCAACTGATGCCTATCGCGTGTAAGGTCTTTGCCTGCCGACCGCAAACCTAAATTTTCCCCTCAAGTTTTCCACGCCAATTAACTAACATTCCCATCAGATCTTTTATATAATGGCCTGCGATCTGGCGTTAACTTTCATGACCAGGCGAATTACATTTTAAGTGGTTCGAGACATTTTTATGCGGCTCTCAAAGACTAACTCTTAGCTTCAGTGTGAAATATAAAGCAAAGAATTTAGCACTGGCTTTGAAATATAAATAAAATGCTAATCCAAATGTTAGTTGTGGTTTAAAACTGACTCAACAGTTTCTGGTCTAAACCACTGTACGCAGTTTAACGTTGTCGGTTTGTTTCTTGCCATTTCTTATGCCACTTTTTAGAAAAGAAAATACGAAAATATGAAGAAAAAATGTGTGTTTTGTGTGCTTTGTTTACTCAAATATTTTTGTCGACTTTAGTCATTTGACGGGCGGTGACAATAATAATGCCAACAAGGAAGTTGGAAGCGCATCTTCCACGCGCGTCCAATTATGACAAATGGCAACAGCACTCGCCCTCCGTTGACTGTTAGTCATGTTGCATGTCACAAGCACGAGGAACTAAGCACCAGGCTTTAAATTATTGCCTACAACACCTGCAACTGTCTGTGGTTTTCCTCCAACTTCGACGAGCGAATTTGACAACGACTGCGACTTCGACTTCGACTTTGGCTTCGACATTGTCATTGTCGACAACGCAACAATGTAACTGGAACAGAAATGGTAATACTTGCGAAGATCGCAACAATTGTGGCTGGAACTGTGTAACGGTGGACAGTGAGTGCGAAATATGTTTATAGTTTGTGGGTTTACGCTTTTACAATGCACTGTTGCAATTCTCAGCTTAATATCGCGCATACGCCCCAATACCCAACACGATTGTGACTGCCGCTGCAATCTAGCAAACAATAGCAATGGGTTTTTGGGTGACATAATTTGGGACAAAACGAGCGTAATTTGGCAAAGGCCAACAATGCAAAGCATCGATTTAAGTACGCCATATTATTGGCAATTTACTAGCAACACTTTGTGTTGCATTCGATGTGTGTATTTTGTTAAATGGCAAACACAGCACGAGTCTCACGTTTACGTGATCTGCGTTATATCGTTGGACACGCCCACGCGTTGTTTTCTGCCACTCACTGACTCCTCAAGACTCAAAAGATAGCACCGTCATGTTATAAATTGAATTACATTTGGGTCAACATCAGTTTAATAACAACGATTGAAACATACATAAAAAATCAAAAAATCCAAGAAAAAAATCAGACCAAAGAGCAATCTAATAAAATCATCTTTTCGTATTGTGTAGCAAATATTTTTCGATAATTATGAAATAGGCACTATTAAGCGACGCATCATCCAAAGAGCGAGCGACCTTTTAACTTTCAATTGCTAACGCTAAGCGATTTTACCTTAAGCTTTGGCTCAGCGAAGGTGTCGATTAATTAGTCGGAGTCGATGCTTTGATGCCCCTTCCCCCTCTCCCCTCTTTCCTTCCTACGACGGCATTGAACTTCAAA
Source organism: Drosophila acutilabella (assembly GCA_035046005.1). Taxonomy (NCBI): domain Eukaryota; kingdom Metazoa; phylum Arthropoda; class Insecta; order Diptera; family Drosophilidae; genus Drosophila; species Drosophila acutilabella. The sequence goes on along the minus strand of JAWNOK010000024.1, from coordinate 2,009,539 downwards.
CGCATCAGAAAACCCAAACATTAAATGGCTAATGCCTAACATTTGACTCGAAACAGTTTCGATGGTTACAGTGATGATTGAACGTGTTGATCTGCAAGTAATGCGGGAGTTATGACAGCAGAATGGTCTGGAGAATGGGTACTCACGAATGTAGAGTGTAGTGTGTAGACTGTAGTGTATCATTAAAAACGGTACACGCAGCATATTTGTTGAGGGGTCAAGATATGTGCACGTTCATTGTTTATGAGCAGGTTAGCTGTTACCACCTGTGTGTTGCATAAGCAACAGTTCCACTTCCACCTTCAACCAATGTCCAAATTTTAGCTTATGGCACGCAAACGAAACGAACACACACACAAACACACTCACACGCACATCACTCTTGAATTTGTATTTTCTTTTTCTAATAATTTTAATTTATTTATGCGTGTGAACCAAAGCAACTACCGCATTGGGCGACACTCGTAAATCATCAAGTTTCCAGAAGAAAAGTGAAATTTTCATAAATTCCAAAAGGCGCAGATGGTGTTGCATATGCTTATTTTGCAGCAAGTCCAATGATTCAACACAACGCAGAAAACGCTTTGCTGGACAATGAAAATGGCATAAAGTTGGCTCTTAAAAAATGTGCACTGTAATTAAAATTGACAACAATAAAAATTTGAAATTGTTTGAAACGCGCGCCAAATTTAACAAGGGCGGCTCTTTGGGCACTGTACAGCACTGAAGAAACGAAACCAGCTGTTGTCTCGCTTGCACGTCTTGTAAACAAACAAGCTGGCGACGTGGCTTATCGTTGTGCGGCGAAGCGGGATAGCTATACTGTCAAGCTTACAGTTTGAGAGTCACTGAGAGCTGCTGATCGTCGGTTACTTTTTAAAATTTGATATAAGAAACCACTTATATGTCTGCACTGTCACTCGACTTTACTCCCAAAATTAGAATAAAAAACAATTTAATATTCTTAATTAAATTACATATTTATCTCTTTATTTATTTCTATTTACACTCACACACATTTGAACTTAAGAAATCGACAGATCGTTAAATACTAAAACTCATTTGAATTGACTTTTGATGGAAGTGTAATTAGGTAGTTACAACTAAGGTGCAAATAATTTAAATAATTATGATTATTACAATTAATGATTAGTGATCGTTTACTATTCTCATACTCGTGATGCTTAAAAGCTAAGTCTTTATTCTGTGGGTTGCACGAAAACGCGTCTCAGCTGCAGTCGCAGCCCCTTCTCTATCGATTTGTGGGCGGGACTGCAGTGGAAAAGTGTTTTGGACGTCTACTAAACTAGCCTACTCGAAGATTGCGTATTTACAGGGCTTCAGTGGGGAGAAGGGCAGGAGGCTGGGGCAGTAGAAGGGGGAGTGGCCGTCTCACTTCATGTAGTAACTGCTCGGCGCACGGCCCGAGGTGTAGGTGCTCATGGGAATACCCTGGGGACCGGGTATATGATTGTTGCCCGACGAGTGTGTCACCGACTGATTCTGTGAACCATACAGGTGATCCACGCTGGTGTTCCCAATGCCATTACCGGAGGGCTCGTAGTCCACATCATAGTAGATGCCCGACTGGTTCTAAAATATAGTTTAAGTTATGAACGAGGCTATAGTGATTGTTAGAGAAGGGAACTTACTGCGATGCTGCCATTACTGCGACTCTTGGGGCGTGGCACCTGAAAGTTACGACCCAGCAGATCGGCGCGATCCTCCTCCTCACTGGAGCTGGAATTCTCCAGAGTTCGCATGCCATTCGTACGCGAACCCAGGCCCAGTCTTCTAAGTAAGAACCAAGTTAACAAGAGGGCTCTAAACTGAATGTCAGACAGTGTTCATACCTGGGTAATGGCACTGGCGGCGCCAGGCTGGCGCTGGGATGCATCTGCATGGTGCTCTGCAGTGACATGCCTCCAATTGTGCCCATTCCAATGGCACCAAGGTTCGGATAAGCAAACATGGCCGAGGACGGACGAGTGGGTCCAATAGGTTCCGCCTGCAAAACAATCAAAGTACAAACATGATTGACTGCCTCCGATTTCAGGAGAGTTAAGTACTCACTCCATAGTGATTTGTCTGCGCCATAACATCGGCTATTTGGGCCCAGCGCATGCGGTCCTCCAGTGTCACTTGATAACCAGCTTGAGGCAAACCCGCTGACTTCAGTGGTGCCGTATTCATATAACCGAACACTGGTGAACCCATGGCATTCTTCTGCTCTCTCTGCCAGCGACGTGACCACATGATAAGGCACACCAGAGTCAGCACAATGATGATCACAGCGGCCACCGAAGCGCCAATGGCCACGCCCAGCACCTCGCCATCGATCTCACACTGGGCGCCATAGTGGCTCGAGTCGCAGGCACAGCTTTGCGTGCCCTCCTCGTTGTAGCTGCAGATGCCACGATTATTACAGTAAGCATCCGGACAGCTCTGGCATTCCCGTCCAGCACGCTGGGGCTGATCTGCCCAAGGATCACGCAGTCCCGCCTCGCAGACGCACTGGAAGCTGCCCCAGCTGTTGCTGCACATGGCACTCGCATGGCAATCGTTCAGTTCCGGGGATTGGCATTCATCCAGATCGTGTAGTGCCGAGACAGCGCCCTCAGGAGAACTCACATAGAGCACAGAGTTGCCGATATTGTTGTTCCGACGATGGAGCACGCCCAGGAGATGTTTCTGGACATCGCTGCGCAGATTGGGACGCAGTGTTTCCACACTCTCATCCAGCTGCAAACATAAGTTCACATAAGTTCAGCTCGGCTAGTTGATAGTTATTGAAGACTCACCTTCAGCGTCAGGTTGACATAGACTCCGCTACCGCCCAGATTGGGATCTCCTCGATAGATGTTGTTGACCTTGGCCTCCATGAACTCATCCGAGTAGGGTGTCATCGACATGGCAGAGTCCAGCTAAAGAGACAGAAAGAAGAGTAAATGATTTAGTTCCGAGCAGAACTAGTTGTTCGTTCAGGTTGCTTACCGCTCGAACCGATTCATAGCTTAGTTGTCCATAAGGTTCGCTGCTGCGATCCATCAGTTTGGTGTCCCAAACAATGCGATGCTCATAGATGCGATCCACTCGCATGCCCAGATGGAACGAGATCACACGACGACACGGTTCGCGGTGCTTGCGACGCGAGTAGCCTAGAAGAAATTCATGATTAGTTAAGGTACGCTGTAGATTTTCCCACGAATTGTTGCCCTTTCTAACACTCACCTGGTCGACAGTGACAGCTGGAGACACCGTTGTCCGTCTTGCAGCGCTCGTGCTGCGCCTGATCACAGGTGGAGTCGTCACCTACGATGCAGGTGTCAATTCTCACTGGTGGTTGTGTGGGTCGTTGGCGATAGTGTGGTCGCGTGGGGCCCGCGTTGGTAGTGGAGACTATCGCTGGCTTACCCGGAGCTGCTCCGTGTCCTACTGCCGCTACTTGCACCGCTCCTTGTCCTGCTGCCTGTCCCTGGTTGGTTCCCGATTTAGGTTGCAGTTCCACAATCTCCGTTTCCGGCACCACATAACCACCGCTGCTCTGTGTGACTGCATGATTGGGCTTAGTTGAAGCTCCAGCACTACCACCTGCTGTCACCTGTCCCGGCAGCTGGGGCAGCCGTGTCGCTGGCGTTGTAGCGCCCGCAGGAGGATCTGTGGGATCACCAAATAGATTGATGTAAGTGCGTTTGCCATCGATTGAGACGAAGCCTTCGTCACCTGATGCCGACACTATGATGTCCGCTCCCCCGCCTGCACCGCCTCCAGCTCCATAAGAGCCATATGGCTTGATATTGATCGTCTGCTGGGAACCGCTTCCCTTGGGTCCAGGTCCCTGTATTGCGGACAACGTGACGTCAAAGATCTCACCGTAACCAGGAGGCAGCTGCTGTCGTGTGGGTTGAATGCCCAGCTGTGGTGCCACTGGCCTGGGGGCAGGGCGTGGCCGACCGCCGGGCTTGAACTCGGGATCGTCCAGCACGATGCCGGGACGGGGATGATAGGAAGCGGGCGGAGCAGTTGGATTGAGCGAGGGCGTGGACGTGGACGGCTTTTCGGTAGTGGTTGTAGAGGTTGTGGTGGTAGTTGAGGTGCTGGTAGTGGTGGAGGTGGTGCTAGTACTGGTAGTGGTGGTTATGGTAATCATGGGTACATTAGATGTGGGTCTTATGGCATCCACAACGGGAAGCTCGCTCAGCGGTAATGTGTGGATGCTACTCGAGGTGGTTACAGCCGTTGAAATGGTGGAATCCAGTACGGGTGTGCGGTTAGCGGTCATGAAGATAACCTCCTCGGTGGATGGATCCAAGTCATGGCTGGCGCTCTCCCCGCTGTCCATGGACATGGGCACATAGCTCGAAGGCAGACCCATGACGGTGTTCACCACCGAACTGGTCTCGATGATGGTGGTGAAGCCATCGTGCTCCCCTTGTGATTTCTTCTTCTCTGCGCTGGGTTTCGGCTTGTGCTTCTTCTTCGGCGCCTGCTCCTTGGCCGGGACAGTGGGTGTTGCCTCTGCTGGTGGTTGGAGCTCATCCTCTATCTCGCCACCGTTGTCAGTGCCCGTGTCCGAGTCCGTATCCTGATCCTGGTCGGAGACCTCAATGTATTGCGCATTGCCGTCCTCGTTGGAGAACTCTGAGTCGTAGGTGGTGTCTGTTGGCTGCACTGCATCCAGCACATCATCAGCTACCTCTGGTTCTGGTTGTTGTTCCGGTTGCTTGGCCTGCTCCGGCTGGGCTGGCTCCGGTTCCGGTGGACGTGAGGGCAGCTGCTGTGGCGCTGGCTGCGGGTGATACTGTGGCAAGGGGCGTCGACTGCCGTTGACACTCGTCGTAATTGGTGGGCGTGGTTTGTTGCGATACCAAGGCGGGCGGTTGCTGACAAAACCTGGACGCACGGGCACAATTTGTTCTGGAATGGGCACGCCTGTGATAAACGGCCGCTCCGGACGATCAAAGGGATACGGTGGAGGACGCATGGAGGTTCCAGGCTTTTGTGCCTCATAGTCCAATGGCATGGGCTGCACCTCGGAGATTCTCGGAGGTCCTCGATTGTTGATGCGACTCGCCGAGGGACGACGAACCCCTTGGGTGTTGGCATGAACGTTAACGTTGCCATTGAGCAGCTTCACAATGCCCGTGATGATGTCTTGGATGTCCGGGTTACCGTTCTGGCGGGGACTATGCGGCGCCTGCGTCGCACTGGCCCCCAGCGTTGAGGTGGCAGTACTGCTCCGACTCGGGCTGATTGGGGACCCCGACGTAGGCAGTCGCAGGTCCCCTTTCACTAAAAAAGGCTGCTCAGTGCTGGAGCCTGTTCCACTGCCTGTGCTGCTTCCATTTTCGGTCAAGGTCTTGCCCGCTCTGATGCGCTGAGTGCGTTCCGGCTGCAGCAGCTCCTCCTGATTGTCATAGGTGCCCGTGGGTTTGATATTGTAGTGGAAATAACGTCCAGCGGAGACGTCCTTATCCCCATTGCCAAGATAATTTACATCGTTGGGTCCTGGATGATGCTGCTCGTGTAGTATGGGCGAAGCAGAGCGTTCAACACGTGCCCGAGTCTCGTTCTCTACCTGTGCCTGGGATGATTGCCTCTCTGGGAGCGTGTCTGTGTTGGTCATGGTGCTCTCGATGCTCAGACCCAGCGCGGAGTCTTGGCTGCTGGACTTTGGCGAGATCTGTGAGATGCCATCGTGTTGGCCAACTGCAAGTAAAGTAGAGTAGAAGAAGAAGAGTTAGAAAGAATCTGGTGAAAATGTCAGAAATTGAAATGCTTCAATTTCGCTAATTATTGTTCCGCTGAGAAGCGAGTGTAAAGAATCAGATGCGATTTTATTTAGCTGCAAAAGCAACACGGTTTCACTTTCCACTTTTGCCCCAACTGCCTCACCTGTGCCCCAACTGCCTCACCTGTTACCAGTTGCCTGCAGCATGTGGCGCTGCCCTGCGCTTTGTCTTTGTCACTGTGCAACGTCTGATTGTGGACTCGCAAGCATATAATATGCACATTTGCATTTCTAAGAAATTCAAAACCAAGCGAGCTAGATCTCAGTTACAGACTTGTCTTTAAGACTTCAGTCTTTCAATCTTTCAATGTTTCAGTTTTCAGTCCCAGCTGGCAGGCATCATTTATTTTCGATGTCAAGTTTGTGTCTTCAGTCTTTTGTATTCTTTTCACTCTCGCACATAACTCACACGTGTGTATGTGTGTGTGTGTGTGTGTGTGTGTATTTGTTTTTGTTTGTGCCTGGCGACATCTAAAATTACTAGTTGGGTTTTGAAGCCAAGGCAAACCTCTTGCATCTGCGTATCTGTCACAATTGCAAAGTCTTCGTCTTATTACTTATTACATTTCCACAGCCAACGAGCAGCCACTCCCACTTGGCCAACCCGTCCCACCGCCCACTTTGTAGGCCGTTGGAGCCGAAAGACGAGAATTTCACAAATTGCTACGTGAAGCGTTGAAAAGATGCCAACATTCGCCAACTCTTTGCACTCGCATGCAAGAGTTGAGCTACTTATCAGATACACACGCCAGATACCAGATGCATAGACTTTCAGATACATGCGGGATGTGCTTGTTTGCGCAGCTCAATCAATGGAAATTACAAGTCGAAATACTGCTGAAAACATGATCAATGCACAAATTAGATAACTAACTGAGCAGTAAGTTGTTTGTGAGTATAAATCAAAGACTTGGACTGATTTAAAGATGAAATATACATAACATCGACACAGTTCTACTACTAAGTCTAATTTTAATAGTTAATAGCAGTCTCCGAAATAAAGAAAGCTTTTATAATTAAATTAATGCAATTATAACTATAATTAAATAGAAATTTTAGGTTTAAACTAAATTTAACTCGCTGGAATTTCAATTTCAATTAAGAGAAAATGTTGATACCTGTGCGTAAGGTAAGTTAAAACAAGTGCACTTGCTTTCTACACACAGTGCACACATTACACGCTTCACACACGATTTTCAGCTATTATCTGAAGTGCTTTCTTCTTCAAGAAACACAAAATAAATTTAAGAATGCGCTATATGAAATCGACACCTGCTGATCTTCCTCAACTTTGACCCACTCAATCTCTGATTGAAGTGTGAGTATGAGTTTAAGTTTGGAAATCCCCCGCTAAGCAATCAATATAATGTTTTTCTTCACCAATAATTCTCAGCACACAGTGCACTTCAAAGCGGTTTCCGAGTCTGATAAATTCAGTCTTTACTTTCTTTCTTTACCTCCGTGATTTATGTCTGCGATCGTTGACTTGCCTGCAGCATTTTAGACCGACTTTGAACTGGGATTGTGGCTGTAGCTGTGACTGTGACTGTAACTCACTTGGAGTTGCACAGGTGTCAAGAGCTTGTGGCAGGTAGGCAGACAATGCAAATGTTTAAATGTTTAGCTGACATATTAGCGCGATGCTTGTGGTATTTGAGGGTTGCAAGTGTTGAGTTGGTCTTGAGAAGTGGGCGCTTTTAAGCCAACCAGTTTAATATGATTTTAGGTTTATGATGCCACGCTCATAATTCACACGACACGACCAAACACGTTTAGTTATTGAGCTTAACCCAATTGCAATGCGGTTTTCTTTGTTGTTTTGGCTTTTAAGCATTTCTGATTAAAATTTGGCACACATTTTACTTTCACCTTCACGCGATAAAAAGACAACCAAACACAGTGCAAAAAGTAGAGCAAATCCAGTTCAGTGATTGATAGCTAAAAATATAATGATTTGTTATACATTTCACTTTCTATATAAACAACATTTTGTTTGACATAATTAGCGCTTCCTTTTGAAGATCGCACAGAAAGGCAAAAAAGAAAGACGAAAAAAAAATCACTTTGCCCATAAATATTGTTTTTGATTAAGCATTTTCACTTTCCTTGCAGTTGCCACTTGTTTTTCCACATATTTCTTGTTTTTTGTTATTATTGATACAAAAATTGAATTTGTTGCAAGGTAAAAGTGTCTGCCACAAACTGAAACTATTGCCGGCGGCACTTAAATTACCGAGCGCGGAGACAACAACAATGAACAACAGACTGAAACATGGACATGGAGTGGTAAGTGTAACACAATTTTAAAATTGAATCTGTGGCATGCAACACTTTCACGGACAACGAAAGTAAAACTTTAATTTGCCGTCTCCGCGGAGGCAACTCCCAAACGTCTTTTTGACCAGATAACTGTGGAGTTCAATGCACCAAATCAAAGACATGACTCCGGGCAACGACGACGACAACGTTGACAACTTCGACGACAAGAGAGTCATTAGTTCCAGCGCTTGCCTACACTAATTTAAACGCTACTTGTGCCCATGTCGTGTACCTGACAGCAGGCCCACGACTCCACAGCCCTCGATCTCAAACGGATTTGCAATCTACCAAGCCTCGATTGGAACTGCTGGCTAACCACTCGTAACCCACACACACACACACAAATTGGCAATTTCAGCGCCTCCAAATTGCCGGCAGTCGCTCAACAAGCAATCACTTTCTATTTCTAAGTCGTTGCACTGCTCAGCACAGTCTGTCACAAAATAAATGTTTCACAAGCATAAACATACTTAATGTACGTAGTGTAGGCCAAAAAAAAAAGCTAGCGACAATAATTACATTATCCACACTTATGAAATGCAACTAAATTTGATTTCGATGTTTAAGACACGTACGCAAGCATTACGCATACGCCGTGTGTGTGTGCCAGGCGCCGAGCTGTCAACCGACTTAATTTGGCTGCCAGTAAGTGCACCGTAATGTCTACGATTATGTAACAGACCCAAAATAGGTGCAAAGGAAGATTGTGTTAAGACTACACTAATGTGCAGTAATTTCACTACTTTAATTATAAATATTATGCAACAATCAGCAAACGTTTGTTAAATAATAATCGGAAAATAATAATAAATATACCTGAAAATAAAAACAATTCAAGTTTAAGTTTACTGACAAATATAAGCCAATAAAGTACCATAAAATGATCAGAAAAGAGGTAGGCAATTTTTTTTGTTTGGACAAAAAAGATTAGAAATAAATAAACAGCTAATGTTCATCATAATCGAAAAGAGAATTTGTAGCATCAACAATTTAATTTTTATTTGCCAAACTAATATCTTTTAGTTTATTGCCAGCAATGCAATAAAAACGAACTTTGCTTGGCCAAATCAATGCTATTTTATGCGGCTTAAGAGCCGTTTCTCTTCCTCTTTCTATCAAGATTTCTATTTAAGATATGCCCCTAGGCACAGAACGTGGACTCACGTCCAGTTCTGCAGTAAAACTCAGCTTACAAACACACATAAAGCTGCCCCTTTTTGAAGTCAAAGAACTGAAGGCAACGCCTCAGATATTACAAGTTATCTTGGCACGTCTTTCATTTGAGAAAATAACGCTAGACCCGTGTCTTTATAGACTGTGTTGGGGCGTGTCTGGCAGCTGCCTTCAAAACTGTAGCATTAAAAAATTTTGATTTAATGCTAATTGATTCTGGCATCGCTTGGCTAGCTTCACTCTAGTGGGCGTCTTTTATGGCCAAAGAAAGTTTGTGTCATAAATATTTGTTATTCCATTCGTCGCCAAGTCATGCAGACACAGAGATGCCAACACCCAAAGATACTATTCATTAGCAAGCCAAACAAAATTTACCTATTCACTTTGGCTGTACTTGAGCAATCAAAGTTGGCTTTTTTCTCACTTTGTCTTAGTTGTTTTTTGTCTGATGGAAGAATCCAAAGTGCCGCCTGTTGTCGCCTTGTCAGTTGGTTTAGGTAAAAACTTAACTCAAAGTGATGGCGATGATGCAGACAGAGTTTTGCTGCTGTTTATGTTATTGTGAAGAATTTCATTTCAAACAATTTGATGCTGCATATTTGAAGACCATGACCATGAGGTGTGTCATATGAAATTGTTTTTGTTTCCTCATTTTTGTTTTTGTCTGGCATTTGACGCGCGTGTCATGCAATTAGATATGTTAATTTTCCAAGCAATAAATGCAATTTTACAGACCCAACAGCGACTGCGAATGCAACTGCAGCCATTGTGTCAGCAGAAGGGAATGACCTTAATCAAGGTCTGAGTTAAAGTCTGTATCTGAGTCTTGGGCTAAGTCTCAGTCTCTGCTGGACTGTGTTTCGACTGCTACTCTGTTATTTTTTTTACCATCTCTTTCTTGTGTCTAAGCCGAAAAATTTATTAGCCGCCGTCTTGGCCAGGCTTGGCTTGGCACGAATCGTGGCTAGTGGCGGACATCCACATCCGCGAAAGGGGACTAGGCCTTGCCCAGTGCCTAAATAATAGACACACTTAACAGCCTAATTGTCTGATATTTATAATTAAAGCCCTGGCAACTATAACAGATTCCAGCGGAAAACAAAGCAGCCACTAATAAGCAGCAAATGCCAGGCAGATACAGCCAAATGCCTTTAAGTGGCTAGCAAAGAAAACACAACAAAAACAACAACAACATCAACAACTTCGTGTCTTGTAAATTGAACTAGCAGCAATTTAGTGTAGATCGCTTATCTTGGGGCTTTTGCTTCTTAGCCTGGCTGGCAAATACTCAGAACAAGCTGAAAGGGAAGCAGACTGCAAATAGTTGAAATATTTGCTTTTCAAACAAAACACGCAAAGTGCATAGTTGTGTTTTGCCTCCAAAGGGTTGAAAGTTCACTCACCTCAAGTTGCAGCAAGTAAACAACGATTTATTGTTAGTATCTGTTGGCCGACTGTGCTCTATATACCGACCACTAATTGAACAATTAAAGCCGATTAAATGCTAACAAAATGGAGCAAATAAATTGCACAGAATGAGCACAAAAGCAGCCATCGAATGCTGCCCCTTTGCGAGGCAAGCAAATCCGCAAGTGGCCGCAAATCTTTGATTGCTCTTGTCACTGGCCAAGAAACAAGGCAAGTCGAGTCTCTTGGCCAAGATCAATGCTAAAAGAACGTACAATTTATTGATTGAAAATCGTATGCGACTGACTCGCTCACACTCGAACCAAAACTGTGCCAAGAAAACGGAACAAGTTGCGACCAATATGGACAAACGGGTGACTCTCAATGGCGAGTGACAAGTTCAAAAGCGATCAATGTGTGCGTGTGTGTGTGTGTGTTGCGAGCCAAAAGTTAAGAGCAGAGGAAAAAAGCGTTCACGTTTACAAATGTCCCACAGAACCGGCTTGTATATTAGCCAGAAAGGCAGTGAGTCACTCAGTCATACAGCTTTTTATTAGGCTATCTCTAACTAGCTACAAGTGTGTGTATGTTTGAGTGTGTTGGAGTGTTTTACAGTGTGTGTGCCTGGGTCTGCGGATAACTGCACGTCTTTAACGGCATTCTATTTCAAGTTTTACACATTTTATGTGTCGACTTCGAAGCCGAAGTTGAACTTGCCACTTCGCAGACAGACAATTGGGCTAATTGTGCTTCAAGCCGCACGAATTTCATGGATTTTGGGCCAACAGGTGTCGCGCCCACACATTAAAATATGATTCTTTATCATAGAAATAGAAAGATACTATCAGAATATGTCAAGAACTCAAGTCTTTTGTTTACTTGCTCAGCAAAATCTTTGAGGCTTTTTAGAGTTCGTTGCTGAAGTCTTTTGTTTGTTACTGAAGGGGAATGTGTTCAATGCTCGTGTAGGCCAAAGAAAGCCTTTGGCGCTAACCAATTTGAGCACTTTGTAGCCATATATGTAAATTACGGCCACATTGAAATTGGCATATTCAAAAATAAAAATTATTAATAAAAAAAGATAACAACAGAATTCCAATTCAACCGGTTTCTCAGCGAAAAAAAAATTTTCATTGATTACCATTCAATTGTAACACAGTCACACACACAAACACCAAGACACACACACACACAGACATTCGACTGTCTACCTGAAAGTTGCAGCTTCATCAGCCACAAACCAAAAGGTGAACGTTACTTTCTGTCTGATCTTTTCAGTCTTTTGATGGTTTTCGCTGCCTTTGTGCAATTTTGCGTACGCCGAAAGAGTCCTCTAAAGTCTGTAAACGTATTGAGGTTTGGGCCAAGAACGAACTTGACCAAACCGAAATCAAGATAAATTGTGGGTTCGAGCTGCTGGGTGTGTTTGAGTGAGTGTGTGTATTTATGGTTGTATGAATGTGTTGCCAACTTTCGTTGTGCTGAATTTCATTGTACAATTTTGGCTCCAACTCTGACGCTGCCTTTGACTCTGACACGGTGTCTGTGTCTGTGGCATGGGAAAGGGAAAGTACGAGTATGTGCATGCAGTTATTGATACGACTTCGGCTACAGCATCAGAGCTCTAATTGAATGAAAAGGGTGGAGAAACGTTTTACTTAATTGGATACGAGAGAAATGTACACATGTACAGAGACTAATCCGCTAAACGATGATCAGATCTTTGCCGTTAAACTGCAATTTGGCTAACGAAACTAATGTTAGTTTGTTATAAAGTGCGAACAATTAACAGCGCTTGATTAACCCTAATTTAAATAATTAAAATTAATCAAGCTGAAGACGTTTTAATGCATTAATAATGCATGTTAATGTAATTTAATTAAATTTAATTTTTGTGATTAATTGTGTGCCGCGGTCATTAATCTTCGAAAGCGCCTTAATGCACCTGTTCTGCGGCTGCGGTACATGTTAAAATTTTATAATTAATTGCATCAGCATGCCAGAAATCAAGTGGCCCACCAGGAATGCAACAACAACCACAGGAACAACAGCAAGAAATGAAACCTGTCGCTTGACCCAATAAAAAGTAACGCGATAAGTTTTTGAAGCGTTGCGGTGCTTGAATCGCGGCATCTTCAGTTCCTGGCCAAAGTAACAAACTGTTTCTCTTACACAGACGCTGTCTCTCTCTCTCTCTCTCCCTCTTTCTCTCCTTTTGTTTTCATCTTTCACTCGAGACTGCCAAGTGGGCCATGTAACCGAAATGTGCCAAAAAGCAGCGTAGAAAGAAAATAAAAAAAAAATAAATAAAAAATTTGTGGAATAAGCAAAGCTAATCTGAAAATTTAAGCAGCTTGAGAAGAGACGCCAAAAAAAAAGAAACCAAGGGAAAATGTTGAAAAACCTGAGGAAAATATGTGTAAATGCAACAGGTTATTTGTTGTCAATGCGACTCGTGACTTTGTTTTGACCCATCCATCGATCGTATCAAATCGCAGCAAATGATGAATTGCACTCGGTTAACTGTATGTTTGGGTTTCTTATAGATTTTCGATACAAACACACAGACAGGCACACTGAAAACTATATTCAAACTCATCACGCTTTCTAATGGCGTTACCTTGATGATAATGATGATGTTGTTGTTGTTGTTGTGGCTGTCGATGCCTCGCTTCGTCGAGCGACACTTTTCCAATGCACACCAAATGAATTTAAGAATTGAAATTCATTTGAAAGCCCAACTCACGGCACCGTTATTACCGTTGTTACCTGCTTTAAGAATCTCAATTGGCCATTTTGGAATTTTTTCTTTTTTGTGTTTTTAATTAAGCCGCTGTTGAAAATAATTTTCACTTCACCTAATTTTTGCGATCCATGAAGAATGCAGCTTCGTTGCCTATGTAAATTTCTTCTAGTCTTTTATGTTAATTAGACTTATTAGGTGCATGAAAGGTTTGCTTTAAATGGCCCAGTAAACAGCTAAGCAGCCAGCCAGTTGGCTTTAATTGATTCAGCGGTATTTGTTGAGAACCACAGCACAGCAAGGCACTTCACTGCACTGCTGTGCTTGCTCATGTGCGGTGCAGTTTAACGGCTCAAGACAGCGGTTGACTGTTGATTTATAATTGAATTACTCGCCCACTTATGTGCATAATAATCTATTGTGTTCTTTAAGATCTTGACTTTAAAGCGTTGGAGAACTCAGTGGTTTAAATTCTGTGGTTTTTTTTGCTATTATTTAACAATGATAAAACTGAATAATCAAGTATTCAAGCCAACTATTAACAAACTAAACAACAATAATAACTTAGCTGTAATTAGCTGCATTTTACGCACGTCACGCACTCAACATTGGCAATCAGTCATCGAACTAAAGACGTGTAATGGGTAAGGCCCATGACCAGGCCCAAACCCAGACACAGGCCCATGAATCCGGTATGAATAATCGCAGATTATGCAATGAATAAAACGAATGCGAAAAACAAATACAAGAATGACGTCGAAAATATGACACATCTCAGAGTTAAGCCAAGTTATTGGCCCAATTACGGAGATGGTCCTAAGAGTTACAACCTTGGCAGAAATGATTCACTTTTATAACAACGCTAGTTCCGAATTTACCCCCATATGACAAAAAGTAAATTAAATTTTGTGTGTCACGCGTAGACACCTGTCAAATGAAGTCTAAGAAATTTCAGATCAGAGTTCTCTGCTATTTGGGTCAACCCCGTATATGTGAGCCAAATGCGGAGGCAGTAAAAAATTAGCATATCTTTAGTATGCCAAAAGCAGCGAAGATTGTGAGGAGACTGTGAGGAGACAAGTGTCTAAGCTTCTGCGGGTGTTTTGGATGATGATTGTCAGCTAGAAAGACAGTCGGACTGACAGTCAGACAAACTGCGTGCTGTTGGCTTTGTTTGGCATACTTAAAGTCAAATAAACAAACACTACACACACGCACACTCCACGGTGTACAAGTACTCAGTGTTAACATGAATATAAGCATCCAGCTATCTACTTTATGTATCTATTCTTTCCAAGTAACGCCCAATAAATTATGTACGAAAAAGTTAGCTTTCTAAAGAGAAAGAAGCAAAAAACAGAAAAAGGCAGCACGGGGCACTTGCGTGCGTAGCTTTTCAAAGAAATTCTTTAATTCTAATTGTTGTAAAACTGAAAAGTATTTTAAATTATAAATTCCAAAGATTAATTCAGCGTAGTTAACCACGCTTCTTAGCAGGGTATCCCAGCTGCTAAAATTCTCCTCTTTTTGTTACCAACTTTGGGATTTTTTCACTGTGAAAGCTGCTGTTGTACAGTGTCAACAATTAAAATTCGCCTTGTGTCTGTGCTTGTGTGAAATTCTTGTCTCTTTTCCTCCAGCGACTTCACTTACCCGCAATGTGAACATGGAGGAGCAGCAGCAATGAAATTGACAGCAGAGTCGCTGACAAGTGCCAAATGTGTCGCTGGTAACTTGGCATTTTTGTGTTAGAGTTGTTGTTGTTTTTGCAGTTAGACTTGGTAGGGTTGCCACCTCTACTGGGTAGCTGATTTCGTGTTAAATTTTGTGGCTTTCGTCGCATTTTTGCATAAATTGCTTTTGTCTGTGGCAATCAACAAAGCCTCACTATATTCTATGCTTTAGTTAAGATTTGTTGATTTGGTATTTATGTTATTTATTGATTTGTGTTTGGATATTGATTATACGATCCTCCAATGTCCAAAATTGTGCTGCTGCTGCGAACTTTGTCGTGGCATTTTTGCCTATTCATTTGCAGAACTGTCTGTCAAGATTTACATATTTTAAGTGGCTGTAAAGAAAAGAAGAAATAGAGAAATAGGTTGTTAATGTTGATCAGACTGTATAAAAGGAGAAATAAGTTCGAGTTCGTAGCTTAAGTCTTTTGTTTGACACTCTCCCAATTCGAGGGATGACACGCAGCTTTTGTGCTCTCAAATTCGCGTGAGAACGCACAGTTTCGACGGTTTAACGGGGATCACTGGCCATTTAAGTGGCCAAAAGTCAAAGGCAGCATTACGTAAACCAAAATTATGTGTTTATAAAGTAACCAAATTAAATTTAAGTTTCAAATTGGCTTTCTAAGTCACCTTTATATAAGTCATGTCTAAGATAACACCTGACACCTGCAGCACTCAAACCGCAATGTGATTGAAATGCTAATTTTGATTGATGTAAAAAGAAAATAAACAAAAATGAAAAACTCAAATAGTTTTTGGCTGCTGCAGCGAAAGTTTAAGCACAAAGTATTTGAGAGAGGTGTCAAAAGGAAAAGTGAAATTCGAACAAAATGCCACACCGATAAATCAACTCAAAGTGTGTATGAGCCAAGTTAACAAACTGCTGTCAGCTCTTTTGATCAGAATGGTAATAGTAACATTGTATTACTCAATAGCTCAACAACAACAACAACAGGGTAGACGACAAAAGCGCCCAGCAATTGTCGATTAGCGGCTAATCAGAAGCCAAGCAAACGATCGTTAAAAACCGACCAAAACAATTGCGAGTTCAGCCTCAGCAGAAAGTGAAAGCACTCACAAAAGTACGAATGAGACATGCCGAGAGAAAGAGAGAGAGAGAGAGAAGTGGAGTAAAGGTTGCTGAGTCGAAACCAAAGACTCGAAACTTGAAACACGATTACGATTACATACACAAAAAGCGAAAGATACAAGATACAAACTCCGACTCCGACTTTGAATGTGGCTCAAGCCCAAGCCCAAAATAAGACTCGAACATGTGCAGGCCAAGTTAAGTCATGGAAAAACACTTTTGGCAGAGCTGCTGTTGTTTTTTGGTGTTATTGTTTACACACTGAGTGCAGGAAGTTTTTCCATATGCCGAACCTTGAAAATTTGACTGCTCCAAGTGAAATAGAAAGTTTTTAATAACAACAAAAACAACACTTTTCTTCGTGGGCGTCTGTTGTTGTTATTGTTTTTCTTTCACTCCTCCTGTTGTTGTTGTTGTTGTTGCTGTCATTAAACGACTCCATTTTGTTTCCAATGACTGATTGCTAAGCAAATGTTGTTGTTTCTGCCCACGCAGCCACAAAAGCCGCCTGTCAACATGGCGAACAACTTTGGGCTCTGTTTACATTCTGGCAACAACGTCTTTAACGGAAGTGTTGCCTTGGTTCATAATTAGTTGAGCTCTCGTCCAAGTTAAATGACTCATATGATTTTTGGCTGCCTGTGGATTTCGTTGCATTGCGTAACCAAAACGTGGCTAAATGCGGGCCAAAATGCGACGAGCTTTGTGGCTGATATATTGGCCAAAATGCGCAGTTGAAAGCCATAAAGGAAAAGCAAGAAACGATAACTGGAATTGCATAAGTCTGCCGGTAACAGCTTTATGTTTCCTTTATTGTGTCACGCAAGCAGAGCGAAGACACCGGGGCCGTGCGCACCCAATAAACGATTCTGAACAAAAGACTTAAGCCACGAACTTTCATTAGTAATCAATGTCAGTGCTTACCTCAAATTCAAACAGTTCCAATCATTAATCCAAGTGAGCTTTGAGTATTGATTTTTTACTGGATTTTAGTTGTTTCTAGCTTGTTTTTAGCTATTTTTGTGTGGTTCCTGCTGTCAATCACACGTTATATTCAATTACATTTTTGCACAGATTTCACCCGAAAAAAAAAGTTCAGCCAAACTGCAAAAAAAGCGCCTAGAAATTGAAATTTCTTTAAGCATAATGATCGGACGAAAGACTTCGACTTCAGCATAGACTCAAACTTGGACAGTGGGAAGCCGTTTGACAGCCAGCGGCCGAGGGAGTCCGCCATACTGTGACAGAGACGGATGTATTAAATGCGGTTTTGTGGCTTCAAGGAATGCAGCTAAACTTTAAATTATCGAAAACCAAAATCTGCAGATACGCGATAGCCAACGACCAACAAGACCGACAAGGGGGAGAGCAGCTGCCGCCAGTGTTGTACAATTTACAAAAGGCCAAGCAGAGGCAAAAACAACAAAGTAAGAAAAATTGGCACAAATGCGCAACGTCGTCAAAATGGAACAACTAACTGTAAATTGTGAAGCTGGCGCTGTCGCTGATGTTGCTGCAATTTAGCGTCCGATCCAATTGGAATAGCAAACATGTGTAGGCCGTCTCTTTGTGTGTGTTTTTGTGTGACCGGCATTACCTGGTCAACTGGCAAATGGGTTGGGAGACAGGTTGTTCCACTGTGTCCCCGCGGAGACACAACAAAAAATTTGGTTACGGAATGAAATCTTTAGCTATGGACTCTGCCTGCTGGCAGATTAATGGCCAAGTTTATTACACCGTCTTGGAAAGCATCCGGCACAGGCGCACAAAGTTGCAGCTGTCTGCAGTCCGAGTTGAAATGGAAGTCTGAATCGGAGCTGGAAACGTAGTCTAACTTGGTTAAACCGGATCGGTTGGCCAATTAGTGACGTCTGCCCTTGTGCAGTTATGTTATTAAATTTAATCAACGTTTTGTTTGTTTTGCTTTGGCTGTAGCGACGTTTATTTTAATTATCAGTGAAAATTTGTGTGCACGAATACAAATTAAAAATGCTTGCAACAAATTTCACAGTGCGAAAACCACGTAATTTGCAACAATAGCAAAACAACATCAACAACAACAACAAAGAAGAAGACGGCGATAACGACATGAGACAGAGTCAAAAACGAAGACTAAGTTTAATACAGTGGCAAAAGGTAGCGCAAAAAAGAAAGTTTTGTTTTTTGTCTTGTTGCTGTTGTTGGTGTTATTGCTGTTGTTATTATTGCTCTTGCTGTATTTTTGCTTTTCTACACAGCTGAACACACACAGGCATACATTCACACACACATAGATAACGCGCACAAATATCATTCAGTCGTATTCCGTTTACATTTCGCCTTTTGTGGCTGCTTCTCTCAATTTTTTCTTTTTTTTAATTTATATGGCAAAAGCAACGTCGACGGCCGCTTTGAGCTCGTTTTAGTTATTCACTTTTCATAGATTAACACACACACTTACACAAACACACGCACACGTTTACGCACTCACGACTGAGCTGACCGGCTTTGCATGTGTGTTAGTAATTCGGTTGCTGCTGCCGCGGCTTCTTTATTCCGTCTCTTATTCTGCCAACTACCGCAGACAGGTGTTACACGCACGAGAGCCAAACGAAAACTAAAAGCCGAACGCGTCGGGATGGTAAATCAAGTTGAGCTTACAACGTTGCTGTGGTGAACTAGAGCCAAGCTGTCGTGTGGTGAGTTTGCCTTTAGCGCCGACTTCGCTTCAAACTTCGGGCAACAACAATTGAAAGTGGCAAGTTATCGAATAGTAGTAACTGCATTGAAGCCAGCGAACTTGCAAGTTGCAACTGTTATTAGGCAAATCACAGAATAAGGAGTCCATTTAAATTGTAGTCCCACTGGCTACATTAGGCACTAATAGCAGCCGATACAGTTGCCCACTGGCCACTAACAAGACGATCGTTTAAATTGCACTTCTCTACGCCCATCTGCCTCATAGATGGCACTAAAATACAAGTACCAGACGAAGTCCAACTCCAACTCCAAGCCCAATCAGCAGCGGCGAGAGCCAACAATTACCTAGTAAATTGCAAACGCACGAGATCAAGATTAGGCAAAGACAAAGGCCGCAAAAGCTATTGAAAACGAAAACTACATGGTGATAAGCTCAAAGCGACAACGAAGCGCAGATTCCCTACAATTTTTTTGCGAGAAACGATTACAGACAAGAGACATTTTCTAATAAGAGTTAACAAAATAAAAACTATTTAACACACATACTTTTAACTGCGCTGTCACTTAGAATTTAGTAAATGTTAGCAATGCCAAACATCGTGACAAAGTCCTAAAGCGAATGCAAATTCCGCAAACATGTTTTTAAGCCCAGTCTGTGGATTTCCATTTCTATGGGAGCTTCTCCCTGGGCGCGCAACTCCTCTGCGGCTTACCACGAGTATTCAATTGCATACCGCTTAACCCGTTCCCCGTCTTCCCCTTCCACAACCGATCACGACGCGTTGGCGGTACTCCTTTTTCATGTCACCCCATTTGGCAAAGCGCAAGAAGCTGTCGAAATCGAAGTGCAGCCCATGACTGAAAACCATCGGGCATGACCAGTGAAATTTCTGTTGTTTATTTATCTTCTCACTTATTCCACTTTTATTTATTATCTTAGTTTTTTATTACTTGCTTTTTTTACACTTTTCATTTATCATTGTCTGGCACCTGTTAATGGAAAACTTGGCCAGAATTGAGCACGTTGGCGGCTTTAATAGTTCTAAGCACTTGGGTATTAATGTCAAAACTATATAAGCTGAATCTGTGACTGATTGCGGTACTTCCTCAACCATTGAGCACACACTTGACCAAATGCATTTTGCGGTCAATGCTTTGCTTCAAAGTTTAAACCTTTAAGTCACATAACTTTCTTCTAAATATTTTCATAATTTATTTAATATTGAATACAAATATAATGGGAAAAACAATAAATGAATTGTGCCTTTTATAGATAAGATTACTAACAGATTACTGATTAATAATTAATTAATTCTTATGTTTGTTGTTAGTAACAGATTGCTGGAGTTTAATTGTTTAATTAACTGGAAATACTTAATATTTTGGCAGCTCGGAATAGCGCGGTGGCGTTGACCATAGCACACTGGAGTTACGCTTCAAATGGCTGGGATCTATGTCGGGGAAGATGAGCTTCAGATCCGGCGTGGTGGGCGCCACCGAGAAGAAGCTATCGATGATATCGGTGGGACAATGGCTCTGCATAACGATTGCAGCGCCGCGTACTTGAGCTAAAGACATAAAAAAAACTTTAATTAGTCGGGATTTCTGGAAGATTGTTAGGGAAACTTACAGCGACTCCAGTTGGGCACAGGTGGACGCTTGTGGGACACCTTGTTCTCGTCGTCAGTGGAATCATCCTCGTGCAGCATTTCGAAAGTATATTTCGACTTCGGTGGCGGTGGCATCATATTTTTGGACTTGGCTGAGTTTTGTTGCTGGATTTTCAGCTGCTGCAACAGTTCACGTTCCTTCTCCACGGCCTTAGCCTTTTTAAGGCGTTCCGCCTCCTCCTGTTGATACAACTTACGCTGCATCTCCTCAATTTCCTGTTTCTTGCGATCCTCCTTTTCCTTCTTAAGTCGTTTCTCCTCCCGCTCCTTGGCCACTCTGGCCATGCGTTCCGCACGTTCACGTTCTCTTGCCTCGCGTTGCTGTGCAGCTTGCAGATGCTTCTGCTCACGCTGCTTCTTCTTCTCTTCAGCCAGCAGATGAAGTCCTTTGCGGAAATCATCGCCGCTGTTCTCCCTCGACAACGTTTTGCTGGATGTGGAATTCGTAGACTTCAGGTTTGTGCCAGTATTCGATTTTGTTAACACTGTTGCCTTGCTGGCGCTCATCGGTGCCTTCTTGGCTACCGCCGAATTCACCGGCACAGCACTGCTGCTCTGTGTTGGAGTAAGGAATCGTCCCAATGTCGGTGCGGGAAGCTTACCAATCACGGGAGTTGTGCTTGAACCAGATGTGCCCTGCTGGAAAGATAATAGTTGGTTTATTTTGATCAAACTAAATCCCCATGTTGACTTACCACGTCCCTAACACGCTTTGGACGCCCATTGTTTTGTGCATTTGCCGCATTTTCGAATGCTTCCACTCGCATCTTAACTGGACTTTGAGCTATCGGACTAAGTTTATAGGAGACTGAGATTAGCAGATTGGCCAGGGAATTAGCCGATTTGACTTACTTGAACAGCTCGTGAGTTCGCGTTGGAATCTTGCCCTTGATGATTTTTGGAGCTTTTGGAGGTGGCAGTTGTTTGCCTGTCTTTGTAATTGCTACGTCCACAATGGATTCATCTTCAGTTATTAGACTATTCTCTTGCCCTGCCTTGGGCAAGCTGCCTTGACGTGCTGTCTCCATGGATTCCTCCTTGTCATCGTCACCGCCGTGGCCCGCTTCCACTTGAAACGTTGCATTGCCTGTTTCCACCTGGTATGTGGCATTGCCCGCTTCCACTTGGTAGGTGGCATTACCCGCTTCATGCAATACCATTGTCGCATTGCCTGTGGGTACATTGAACGTAGTCTCTCCAGGAACCGCGTTTTGTGCTGTTGTCTTGGCGACAGCTGTTGGCAGACCTTCGACGGCATCCTCGTAAATGGAACGCTGTGGTGGCGCCTGTGATTCCTGTGAGTTGCGAGTTGTATTGCTTCCGTGACGTGTTCGTGAGGAAATCGGTAGATTCTTATCAAGATCGCTAAACCGTTCCACTTTAATGGGCTTGTGCCCCTCTTTCTTCTTGCGACCCTTCTTTGCCGCTGCTGCAGTCGTGTTACTGACCGAAGTTGTGTTGTTAGCCGTTGTCGTGGAGAGCACCGCAGTTTCGTCGGTGAGAGTTGTTTTTGTCGCCTCCAATGTCGCTGTGGTTGCTGTGGAATCGGTGCTTGGCCTTTCGCGTTTGACCATGACACGCAGAGTGCTAGTCTTGAGTGCATTTGACTGTTCCGCGGGTACTGTGCTTTCCTGAGCAACTTCTTCGGCGTTAACAGTGTTGGTCTTGTTTAGGGTGTGAGCCTGTGACGCACGCTGCTCACTTTCCAGTTTAATCTTAACCAGCTCTTCCTGGCTTGGTCTCCGCAATTTTGAGTTGAGCGATGGTTCCTTAAGATTCTTTTCCGAACGCAATTTGGCAGCACGCTGAGGCCGTCCCGAAGTTATACTGGTTTCAGCTGCAACCGGAGCTGGCGGTGGCGGCATTAACGCTCCTGTTGTATTCACTTCATTCTCCTCTTCTTCCAGTGCCGCTTCCAGCAGCTGTGAATTGCTTATGCGCGCGCTCTGCCGCTGTGAAGCGTCGCCGTCATGGCCTGTAGCATCTGGGAAGCCATTAAAGGCGTTTAGCATTCTTTGTTGACCAGTGAACGAAAATTTCACTACTTACCATCGTCATCTTCAGCCAAGGATGTGAGCCGCTTTGGGCGCTTCTTTGTTTGCTGGGGTGTTATTGAACTGCTTACTTGCTTGGGCTCGACAATTTCAGCAACTTTGGCTGCAGCTTCTGCCGGTGTAGTGCCATAAAAAATTTGATCCAATTCCTCGAAGTGTTTCTGCGCAAGGAATGTAAATGAGAAAGAGACAAACATGGCGGAGGGATATTAGTAACAATCCTGTCTGTCCAATTTGTATACATACCTTGCGTAGCAACTCCAATTCTTCCTCGAATTTAGATGCATTTCGAATTATGTCGAGTAAATCTTCCATTTTAACAATGAACACAAAATAAGATATAATTGCTTTACCGTTTATTTCAAATGGCGGCAAAGCGAAGCGCGTCTCCAACTAAACACAAGCGCTAGAGAAAACGAAAAACATCAGCCTGCCACCACAATATATCGATAGACTAATGGTGGCAACTCTATACCGCGTATGTGGTGTTGACTAACACTTCGTACAGCTGTTTTCCCGCGCAAATATGTTTTTAGGTATACTTTTCTATGCAATTAGATGCGATTTGGTTATTTATTTAATGCCTGTTCACCAAGTACACTAGTTTCATGTAAATATTTGACATACTCCGCCTGACTGCTTTGCTTGTGTTAAACGTGCTCGTTGCAGCTGCTGTTGCCCGAGTGTTGGAAAACACACAACATATGCTCGATCGATTAGTATATCTGTACAAATTGGCTTTTGTAACGCTACGTCATTAACTAACTAACAATACGCATTATTTACAAAGCATTTAAAATAAGTTTATTCAAGTGAATCCCCAATTCTTGGCTTACGATGTTTTTCTATCGAGTAAATCGAATGATTTTCTTAGTATTGTTAGCTAGCTGAGGGCATGCTGGGCCCAACCGGTGCTGCAAAATACTCAAATACATTGTTAAAATTCGCCAGAAATTCGCAAGCCAGCGAAAATTTAGGAATAACAAGGTAAACAAGCCAACTGCGCGCGTTGCGTTAACAATAATAAGATGTATATATGAGAAACTGCACGCCGCACGCAGACACTTGTCACCAGTAACCAATACCAACGCGTATACCACACACACATAGCAATGGGACTCGACTTTGATGTCGTGGAGTACTGCAAAGGTGTGAAAACAAAACAGTCCCAACCGCCGTTCGCCTGCCCGGTTCGTGTTTGTGACCGCAGCTACAAAACACTCGTCGGCCTACAGGGCCATCTCACCAACTACGATCACGACAACCCGCAGCCGTTGACGCCAGTTCTGAAGCCGAACAGAAAAAAGGCGCGCTCATCTCGCGCTCTCCACTCAACGCCCAAAGACAATGGCAGTGGCGGCGGTGGCAACTCCGAGGGTGAGAATGGTTCAGCGGCAGGTCGAAGCACTGTTAACCCAGAGTCCCTGGTATCGTATAACGAGCAGGAAGAAACAGTTACGTTCAATCTCGATGGCAAGAGTGTGCGATTGGGCATCGATGATCCATTGCCGATGGTCGACGACGAGGAGTTTGCCCAGTTGGTGGAACGTGGGTGTATTTTGAACGCGGATGCGCCACCACTCGAGGAGAAGGCATCGTGGGCGCATGTACAGGTGCCTGTAGCGAATGTGCGCGAAATCGATGACTACCATGTGCCTGATGCGCCACCCAGGCCCTTGGCCTACTATCGCTTTATTGAGAAGTCTGCCGAGGAGCTGGATGGCGAAATCGAATATGATGTGGATGAGGAGGATTCCGCTTGGCTGGATCACATGAACGAGCAGCGTGCCAAGCAGAGTCTTAATCCCATTAGCATTGATACCATGGAGCTGCTAATGGATCGCCTCGAAAAGGAATCTCATTTCCAGGCAGCTGCCAATGGCACGCCAACGGGCGTCGAGGTCGATGACGATGCCGTGTGCTGCATTTGTCTCGACGGCGAATGCCAGAACACCAACGTGATACTCTTCTGCGACATGTGTAACCTGGCAGTGCATCAGGACTGCTACGGTGTACCCTATATTCCAGAGGGCCAGTGGCTCTGCCGTCGTTGCCTGCAGTCGCCCAGCAAGGCGGTCAACTGTGTGCTCTGTCCAAATGCCGGTGGCGCCTTCAAACAAACGGATCATGGACAATGGGCGCATGTCGTCTGCGCCTTGTGGATACCAGAGGTGCGATTTGCCAACACCGTGTTCCTTGAGCCAATCGGTAAGTCCTCCACGACTTCGCCTAGCATTCACCACTGGCAATATATATGTGAATTATTTTTTAGATTCTATTGAGACCATACCGCCGGCCCGTTGGCGGTTGACGTGTTACGTGTGCAAGGAAAAGGGATTGGGAGCATGCATTCAGTGCCATCGAAACAGCTGCTATGCCGCCTTCCATGTAACCTGTGCACAGCAGGCGGGACTTTATATGACCATGGATACGGTTAAGGATGGCCATAACGATAGCTCAGTGCATGTGCAGAAATTTGCCTACTGCCACGCCCATACGCCGGCCGATGCGAAGCTGAAGACAAACGTTCCCGACTTTGAAGACACGCGCATGAAGATGCGGGAAGCACGCAAAGCATTGGCCAAAAAGCGCTCAACAGCGCCTGTTGTTCTGATACCCACAATACCTCCAGATCGTGTCCAGGAAATAGCGAGCATGGTGCACATGCAGAAGAAGAAAGAGTTCCTCGATCGCATCATTGCCTATTGGACGCTTAAACGACACTATCGCAACGGAGTTCCACTGCTGCGTCGACTGCAGAGTCAGGGCAACAATCATGGAGTGATTCAACGCAATGGCATTGAGGGATCCCCAGACACGAAGGAGCTGTATCGTCAGCTAAAGTACTGGCAGTGTCTGCGACAGGATTTGGAACGGGCGCGATTGCTATGCGAATTGGTGCGGAAGCGAGAGAAGCTAAAGGTGGCATTTGTTAAAATCTCGGAGGAAGTGGTGATGCTTCAGCTTAATCCGCTTGAGTCGGCGCTGGGTAAGCTGCTGGATGCGCTGGAGACGCGCGATACCATGGAGATCTTTCGTGAGCCAGTGGACACCAGCGAGGTACCGGATTACATGGACATTGTAAAGCATCCAATGGACTTGGGCACTATGCGGTCTAAACTGAAGGATTGTCGTTATACATCGTTGGAGCAGCTGGAGGCGGACTTTGATCTGATGATTCAGAATTGTTTGGCTTACAACAACAAGGACACGGTGTTTTATCGTGCCGGTATACGAATGCGTGACCAGGCGGCGCCATTGTTTGTGCAGCTGCGCAAAGAATTGCAGCGGGATGGCCTGCTGGAGCGCAATCAGCGCTCCCATGTGGATCATGTGGAGGGTGAGGTGGAGCAGGAGCTGCGACAGCTGCTGGCGGCGCCGCCCAGCGAGGATGTTGTACAAAAGCTGCTTATACTGGCGGACAAGTCGCAGGTGCTCAAGAATCCCAGCTATCGCACCAAGAAGATCAAACAAATCCGTCTGGAAATCACCCGCATGCGCAAGGGTCTCCAAAAGACACGCTTTGCTTCGGTAAGTAACCTAATCCCTCACACTAAAGAGAAAGTATTTATTGTCATTTATTGCATTGCAGCGACACGCGACGCATGCGCACTCCCAGAGTGACGATGATGACGAGGAGACGGGCCTTATGGCGTCCAAGAAGCGAACGCGAAAGCGACTCAATAGCAGCGCGATGGACTTGGAGGAATCACAGGAGATGCGGTCACAGCAGAACGATGACGATGACGACGATGAGGATGACTCTGATGATGATTCAATGGCCGAAGATGGTGCCAGCAAAGATACTGGCCACATGACCCAAACACCTCCCTGCAGTCCCGTCAAGAGTCTAAACAACAGCAGTTCACCCGTGGGCATCAATCGAAGGTGTGTATATTGATTACATTTGTTTCTTCGTCGTAAACTATTCCTTATCTTCTTGTAGAACGGCTATATTGCTGACACGGAAGGCACAGGCGGCACTTAAGCGACCCTCGGAGCCACTGACAACGCCTGTTAAAGAGGAGCACCACAATTCCCAGTCATCTAGCACACAGTCAACGAGCGCCAGCTCGAGTTCCACAACGACAGCTGCCACAGCTGCGTCAAGCACGTTGAATGCTTCGCTTGCAACAGCCACGCCCACGGCGGGCAGTAACTTTGCGTTGACGCACAACAGCACACCAGGAGCTGCTGGAGTATCCGCTGCCGCCAGTTTAACGCCTACGTCCATGTCCATGAACAACAAGCTGAACTTAAGCCTGGGATCCAGCCTCGCGCTGGCAAAGTCACCTAAGAGACCAGCGCGTTATCGTCGTTTGCCTTCGATGTCACCAAAGAAGTCACCGAATCCGGCGGCAGCCACGAGTGGCGGCATTGCTGCTGCAGCTGCGGTGGTGCCCACGGAACCACTGCCATTCGAACGCATACCGGACAGCTTTCGGGTCTACAGAGCAAACAATCAGCGAGATGTCAGCGATAGTGATGATGCGCCATCGCAGTCGAGCAGTCCCTGCAGCAGTTGCTCCGACTTTAGTATGTCCGGCAGCTGCTCGGACTTTGATAGCGACGAGGCGAGCGATGGCGATGCCCACAGCGAGGATGGAGATTCGGATAGCGTGAAGGGGAATGCCATGAATGATGATTCGCAGGGTGATTGCACCACGGATGCGATGGATCTGCAGCACGCGACGCTCAACAATGCGCAAGGGAATGGCAACATGGCCATCAGCAGCAGTGACAGCAGCTCCGACAGCGAGGATGACAACAGTGCCGATATGCTAGACGCCAAGCAGCGTGTGACGCGCAGCACGCCCACACCATTGATGGGCCGTGGTGGTGCCATGGCTGCAGCTCGTGGTCGAGGCAAGCGGCGTAGTAATCTCAGTGAATCCACCACCAGCTCGACAGCAACACCGCCTCCGTTAGGCCACAAGGCGAGTAAACTGCGCTCTGCCACGCCTAATGCATCACCGCTGGTGAACAACATTAAAGCGCGACGAAGCACAACAACCAGCCATAGCAATGTGAATATCAACACCGCCAACACCAACGCCACTACCGCCTCGAACAACAACAAGAGCAAACTGCATCATGAACTGGAGGAGGCGGGAAGATTGGGTGGTGAATTGTTCATGCGGCACAATAGCAGCTCACAGCAAAAGGCATCGTTGGAGCCACTGCAGCTGGTGTGGGCGAAATGCCGCGGTTACCCTTGGTATCCGGCACTCATCTTGGATCCCAAGACGCCCAAGGGTTTCGTTTACAATGGAGTGCCACTGCCTGCTCCACCAACCGATGTGCTCGCTCTGCGCAAGAACTGCACCGACGATGTGGTTTTCCTTGTGCTCTTCTTCGATGTGAAACGGACGTGGCAATGGTTGCCAGCTAATAAACTGGACATATTAGGCATTGACAAGAAGCTGGACCAACAAAAGCTCGTGGAGTCACGCAAACCCGCCGAAAGGAAGGCCGTCAAAAAGGCCTATCAGGATGCATTGCATTACCAGAGTCAGGTATCCGATCTAGAGGGTCAGGGACCTGATCCCATCATGTGAAAGCTGTTTGCCCAATTGCATTTAACTATTAACGGTTGAGTGCATTCCCCTGCCGCCCCTCTGCGCGCCTTGTAATTATGTTAATTAGAATGAGTATTCGTTGTGTACGAATGAATATATCTATTCGCTCTCGAAATAGTCCAGCCATAAAGCATAGTCGGGAGCTGGAAGCTGGAAGCTGCAAGCTAGGAGCTATTAGTGAGAAGGCCCTCCATTAGATTATTTCGTTTAAATAAGTAATACTATATAAACTATATGTTTTTTTTTCAATCTTCCATTGCAGTTTTTCTATAATTTCCTTTTGCTTTATTTAGTTAAAAATCTTTGGTTGTAAAGTTAAATTTTGAACACGTCCCTAAACCCCCTTCACCCCTTCAAACTCTTTGCACAACAGAAAGAAGAAGAACAACAAATGGAATTTAAAACCTCAAGACGTTTTGCGAAAGAAAAATCAAATCAATGTTTAAGTTAAATAGTTTTAAGCATAAACAAAATCAAGAAATTAGAGAATAATTAAGCAGATATATAAAAAATGAAAAGTGTAAAAAACAAACAAAACATAAACAACAATTACAAATAGCATTAAATTGTGTGAGAGTGTGACTGTGTGTATGCATGTGTGTGTATTTGTCTATTAAGTGTGTTCCGTTTTTAATTTCCGTATGAACAAATATGCAAAAGTTTGATTATTATTACGATGTATTACGACGATGATGATGATTATTATTATTATTATTATAATTACGGTGTGTAATTAATGCAAATTATTAGAAATTAAGTGAAAAGCTTAGAGAATTAAGTATTGTAGTAGTTGCCCATAACAAGATTGAATATTGTTTAAATTCAACGGTAATATAAAGTGCAGAAAATAAATGTTTTAAACAAAATCTAAAGTTTTACAGTAACTGAATCAGCTGTGTGACAGTTTGGGATGGACTGACAATTATTTTGGATATATTTGGGAGTCACTGGCAAACAGTTTTGAGGGCATTGCACCGACATCGTCACAATAACTCGATTTAAGTCAATTAAATTGGACAGCAAACGTGTTAAACGAATAAAAATGCAGAGAGCGAGAAAGAGAGGAAAGAAACAAAAAAAAACATTTAAACAATACGCGATGCCAGATGACAGATTGGACAACTGGCGAGATTGTCGTAAATGCGCAAATATACAAAATAATCCAAAATGCTCTTTAATAAATTAAACGAATACAATGAGAGACGCGTCATTATTTGCGTGTGTTTAGGCTTGAAAAGTCAACGCATATGCGTAATTGAAATGCATTTGTTAATGACGGCTTAAAAGCTGATCTTAACAATTGATTGGGCCAACAGGTGAGACAGTGAGAGAGTGCGAAAGAGAGTGGGATTCTCTTGATAGAACGCCCGAAATCCCAGCTCGATTTGGCCTTAATTACAAATGCAAATTAATTTGCGACTGTCTGCGATTGAAGTTTATTAATGTCGATGTTAAGTAGTTGTTGTTAATCGTCGTTGCTGTTATTGTTGTTGTTGTCGTTGTTAGTACTCACTTGACAGCTTCGTGTAGGTCACTGTGCGTTGGCGCTCTAATTGATGTATTTATTTAATAATTGCTTGAGCGGGGCAACATGAAACGGAACTGCGTCTTGGCCAGGCTAACAGCAAGTAAACAGTACTGGCCAAGTGTGTGCGTGTGTCTGTGTGTGTTTACAATTGGAGCACGCTTCAGCTGGAACTTCCCAAGTTGAAAGAGAAACAAGTTCGCTGACAATTTCAAATTTTGTTTTTTTGTGGTCAAATGACGTAAATACTACTACTACCGAAAATGGCCAAAATAACAACAAAAGGTTTAAAAAAAGAATATTTTGTGCATGAAAATAAATGGCCTTGGTTCGTGCTTTGTTTTTATATTTTTATTTTTAACAAAAAATTCCAAAAATGATTAAGAACGACTTCGGATTGTTAATACAATATTTAAGGCATGAGTGTGCCAATTCCCTTCACCTTTCCAACCCCCACCCTGCCCTGCTTCCTATCTCTTTTGCCGCATTTATTAGCAAATTTACCCAATTTTTTTACTTTAAGTAAAATCCTAAATAAGCTGCTTAAAATCGCTTCATATTTGTTGTTTTTTTACTTGTGGAAAAACATTTTTGCTGACGCTGCTTTTTTAACCATTCACAAATATTCATTGAAGCTCAGCTGTTGTTGTTGTTATTTTATTTATTATTAAATTGAGTCGGGTTTAAATGTTTAAATTAATTTGCACGCAGCTGCAGCGCAGTAAGTTCCGTACTATGACGTCGAACTGGCTTTCAATTTAAACGAAATTGGGTTTTTTTTGGGTACTAATATAATGACCAAGACTACGAATACGCACGTGATGCCAGCAACGTGGCTAAGACATATCAACAGCAGCAACAACAACAAGCAAAAAGCCGAAACAAATCTGAGAAATATTCAATTTTTTGGAATTTTGAAATGTGCAGTTCAAGTCCGTTTATTGGCCATTAACTTTTGCCTTGTCTCCAAATTCGGCAGAAATGATTTACATAAATTGGTAGTCGCTGGGAAGTGTTTGCCTGTGGAGTGTGTGTGTGTTGAGGGAGGTGTGTGAGAGCAACAGGAAAATCAGCAGTTTTGTATGTGGCTCAACAGCAGACATCTTAATGAATCCGATGAGTGCGCTAATTAAATGTAATTAACGCTTCTGTCGTGCAAGCGATCACAGCAAAATTTGCGTATACGCCGCGTACGCCGCGTATCAACTAAAGTATCAGCTAAACGCTGTTCTCAACACCAGATTAGATAAGGAGCAACGTGCACATTGCTTCGTATCCCACAACTGCTGCTCTAATTAAACGGACGTGCCTCCAATTCCAATTTCCATTTCAATTTCTCCAATTTCTCGTTTTGCTTTGTTTTATTTTTAATAGAGCGCGTGGACAACAGAAAAATTAAAATAAATTGCGCGTCTGACGCAAAAGTGCCGAAAATTTTCAGTTCTTCATGATCCCAAGATCCAGACGAGCATGTGACGTCGACGTCGACGTCGATGACGCCGTCACTGCTGCTGGCGTGACTGTGGTCAGTTCAAGAAAGCTACAAATAAACTTTATACTAGATAATAGCAGACGCGGTGGGCACTTGGCAACAAGATTTAGAAATCGCTAGCAATTCAGCTGATTTGTTATGAAATATTTAAACAGCCTGAGAAAGTGGCTTAAATGAAATGTAAGCGATTTTTGTTGATACTCAGCTGATAACATTGACAGGTGAAATAAGTGACTTTTCAATGGCAATGTCAGGTGAGAGAAATCTTACGAAGATTGATTACAAGTACGAAGTGTGTCACGATTTGTGATTACATTTCTAGGTTACAGGATGTATTGATTAAGAAACTAATACAGTAAAACAAATCAGTGGAATTTCCCCCTATATAAAATCTTAAACATTAAATGTTAAGTGCATATGATTCTAATACTTAAGCTTAATATTTGGCAACTGAATTGACACTTTTGGCTATTACAAGTTTAGCACTTGACTGACTGTTGACTGTCTCATGTAATTGCTATGTCAATTGACGCAAGCACTCCTTTAATTCTTAACAAAAAGTGATGTTTATAATAATTTAAATAAATAATTATTAAATGTGCGTGAAAATATATTAAGCAGCTGCTGTCACAAATAAATTCCCAATTCATTTTCACATTCTTTATGCCCCAAACTGTATATAATTTAATTTGCATGTCTTTATTGGCAACTCTTATTCAAAATTTCCCTCGCAGACTCCGACAGCTGCCTTATAAAGTAATATATAAATTTATATATAGTATATATACTGCAAAAGTCTGTGAATTGCCCATATAACGGCGCCGGCTGAAATTAACTTGAATTTATTATTAAATGCCGCAAAAGTTCAAACCGGTTAAGAGCCCTGAGACTGAATAAGTTTTGCTGGCAATTTGCCTCCCAACTGACAACTCCCAGCCCAAAAGCGAGATCGAGATGATCGGCAATCTGCTGGCGACGGTCAGCGTCACGCAGGCGCGTCCCAACGGCGACTGTACAACAGTGTCGTCTAAAAATAAACTGAATCGCTGAACATATATGGGTTTCTACTTTGGGGTCGGGGCACTGGGATTGCAGGGATATTTTGACAAATGTCAGTCGCACTTAAATAATTATCAGAGGACTGGAAGGAGGCTGCAGCAGTGGGAGTAGAATCATGGGAAGAAGCGGGGCAGGAACTAAAGTTGTCTGCCCTTCGCAGCGATTAATTTATGGATGAGACTATAAATTGACAGGGCAGTTACTAAAAATACATACATGCCAGAATTGACCTTCAAGCAGCTGGTAGTGAATGGAACTGGCTGCATAACGGAAGAACAAACAGGATAAAGAAGACAGCTACGAGAGCAGCCAATTAACTGCTACTCTGATGAGGTTAAAAGCCACAATTCAAGCCACAACACGCTGTTAGCCGATAACAGACTGTCTGCTCAGACGACATGCGATACCTGAGATCGAAGAACTCCAATGGCAGAGTATTTGTGCTGGACCTAGGGTAAGCAGATATTTATTGTTTCGTCCAGAGAACGGGTCGTTTCAAGGACAACTACAGACTTGCGGTTCTTTTTCTCCCACCGACGACTATAAAAACCCTTGAGCTGCTTTAAGAAGGGCAACAGTCTTCCTCGAGAGCGACACGTCGAAGTTGTGGCGAAGTTTTGGTTGCTATCGCACACCAAAAGTCCTACAAGTCGCATAAATCCTCCGATCAACATGCGTTTGCTGATCCTCGGTCTTTTGGCATGGGGCGCACATGCCCACTCCATTAGCTACCGGAACAATCTGCTCTCCTATGCGCCGGCACGCGGTGAGTTTCCGGTTCACAGCGATTTAGCCCGTGGTTATCTAAGCTACGTGGACAACACGGGAGCGGAACGTCTACTGAGCTACAACTATCCGGAACCCTTGTACGGCATACGCAGCAGTCAAATTGAGAGTAAACTGGAGGCCCATCAGCTGCACTTGACCCAGTTCCGTGCCTGGTGCGAGCAGCGTTACAATGCCCTTAAGATCGAACTGGAGCGTCTGCGTGCCGAGGGCAAAAAGCCGTCACCCAGCATACTGGCACAAATTGAACCCCTCGAAAAACTGATCAAGACAAATCCCTACGAGGTGGCTGGTCTGAGTCCGGAAGTGCAACGAGCCCACGACGAGCATCTGCGCATCTGGAATGAGAGTCGTCTTAAGGTATTGCAGGCAGAGTTGGCCCAAGGAGGACTACCTGAGTCGGTGAATCAAAGAATCTCCGACGAGGCCGTTCAACTGATGACCCGTCCCATTCAGCTACAGTCACCGCCACTGCCGCAGTCACCGCCACTTTCACAGCCATCGCGACTACCCCAGCCACCGCAGCTGCCTCAACAACTGCCACAGCTACAGTCACCGCCACAACCACAGCTGCAGTCACCGCCACAACCACAGCTGCAGTCACCGCCTCAACCCGCGATGGTAAAGTTGCACAACCACAAGAAGCCGCCGCTATACGAGTCATTAGAGACACCTCAGCCTGTGCAGGAAACGGAGGAAGTGAGGCGAGCTCGGGAAGAGCATTTAAGGCGCTACAACGAGGCGCTGCAGGCACAGCTCAAGACGCCAGCTGCAATTCCCGAAGTCAGCATTCAACCCCTGCAGTCACCGCAGCCCGTGGAGGAAACTCCAGAGGTAAAACTCGCACGGGAGCAGCATCTGAAGCAGTACAATGATGAGGTTCTGCGTCAAAGTGTAGAGGCACCACAGCAACCAATCGCATCACTTGCACCACTGCCCACAGCTGCGCCAAACACCAAGAACTTACCGTCCGCTCCTCTACCCATGGCCATCAAGCAAACTCAGCCTCAACCTACGCTACCCGAGGTGACCATAAAGAGCTCTATTCCAATTCCTACTCCAGTTCCAGTTCCAGTTCCACAGAAACAAAACATTCACGAGCAGAAGATACAGTTACTCAATCAGTCTAAAATCAAAGCAGAGGATAATGTCGCCGATATTGCAGACAGAATCAAACTTGAAGAACGTGAACGGGAGCTGGAACTGCTGCGTGAAAAAGAACTACGACGCGAGGAACAGAAACAGGCGGAACTTGAACGAGAACGCGAACAACTTCGCATCTTGGAGGAGCAAAAGCTACTCGAAGCCGAGCGTATTTACCTACAGCAACAGGAACAGCAACGTATCGAAAGTGAACGTCAGCAGGAGTCCAAGCGCATTCAAGCCATCTTCACCACTATTGAGGGTACTCCTGCTCAGCCAACCAGCAACTACAAACTGATTGCACCCACGCCAGTGAAGCCCCAAACTCCAACCCAAACTCAGGCACAGCCTCAAGCGATTTCGCAGCAGCAACAGGTACAAAATTCCTTCTTCCTGCGCATCCAGGCTGGTCAACCAACCGAAACCGTTCCCGAAGGCATGGTACAGAACCCGTTTCTCATTCGGTATCTTCAGCAGCCGCCACTACAGTCAAAGCCTTTGCTGCAGACACAGTTGGCAGTGCAGCCACTGCAGGAACTAAAGGCAGTGCAGGCCCTGCAGCCTCAGCAGCCCCAGCAGCTACTGTTCCCGCAGCAGGTACTGCTCCCACAGCCCGCAGCAGTGCCCTCAATGAAAGCCAAGCCCATTATTGCCCCTACCTCCATTCCTAGTCCCGCTTTGATTCCCATGGGCCTCACCGAACTGGAAATTGCCAATCGGGAGCACTTCAGAGCACACGAGATAGCCCTAGAGCAACTGCGTCTGGCTAACCTAAGGAACCCTGAAGCGGTACCAACTGCCTGTCAGCACTAAAACTACTCCAAGATGCGGAAATCATACACACACACGCACACACACACACACACTGATACTCCAAACGATTAGTATTTGCACAATTCAAAAAAGATTCGATTCAAATTCATATGCATTCATTACTGAACATACTCGTAGGCTTAAACACACTCGTATTTGTATTTGTATTCGTATTCGTATTCGTTCTCGTACTCGTACTCGTACTCATTCACGTTCACGTTCACACTCATACTCGTACACCTGTAGCGATTAAGCGATTCATGAATATAAGTTTTAAATGCATTCAGTTGAGAAACAACGCAAAAAACGCCAAGTAAATTATCATTGTAGTCGTTTTATTTGTGTCTATTTTTTGTTTCTTGATCGATTTCTCTTATCACCTTTTAGTTTTGTTTTTTCTGTTCGCCCTGGAGACAAAGGAAGTTGCCCGAAATGAACAGTTATATTCGTAACAGAATTGTTCTCTTATGCAAATGGAATGGACTGTCGCCAATTTGGCGGCTTCTCCTCGCGCTTCCTCGCCAAAATAAATAAAATTAAATAAAATGGAATGAAATGAAATGAAATCCATTTGAAATGCGCATATTGACTTAAGTAGAGCAACCAGCAGATGAATCTGTTATTCAATTGATGGCAAAACTAAAGAATCCGCTATGTGGATCCACTTGCCACAGTTGTGGAGGTGGACGTTGCTGTGATCGTTATGGATGTGGCTGTGACTGTGGACGTGGCAACGAACACAAATAACACAAATGTATAATGAGAACTATGCAAAATGTGTGTGTGCAAATTTACAGCCACGACACCTACAAATTCTACCAATTAGCATATGGAGCCAATGCTTAACTGACCTAGCTCAACAACGACAAATGCTACGGTACACGCGATACACATATCTACATATAGATACATATACTGATATATACAAATTTACACAAAAAGCACCGTTAGCTACGAATAGTACTTCGATTTGATGAAATCTGTTACGATTACGTGGCGTATGAGTAATCAGCTTGTAGCGCGTGCTTGTACCTCCGTTTATGACTAATTGTTAAGCACAAGACGCGCTATTTGTGATTGAGGTGCCCCAGATATGACCATATATGGCAATAGCAAAGGTTTTACAATACCTACTAGATGCACTCGGAGTTCCGCTGATAAGACAAAAAACATCTTTATCATCATAATAAACGCAGGAAGTTCGCATTTCCCGTCGTCTGTCTCATCATGCTGGAGAGCAAAGTTCTCAGCGACTAATGATTCATGATTGTTTAAACATTTGATACTACTGAAAGCGACATTAACCTACTGTTAGTAAGTGCTTTCAATTGTTTTACTGACAGCTGTTAGAATCGGGCTAATCAAAAGTCAATTTTGATACGTAATGTTGCTGATAGTCCCCGAAAATCGAATTGGCTGATGAAAGAGTGCTTGCCAAATCCAAAACATGTCTGCTGTCTGCATTAATTCGGGTTATAACTGATTACAAACTGCGCAGTTCAATGCTAAACTAAACTATCGTACAAATCAGACACTAACTATAATTCTGATTGTCTTTTATGGCATGATTGGCATAGTTCAAATGGATATTGTCCAGGTGATAAGCCACGAAACTCTGCTAAAATAGTTATTGAAATTATTACCAGACATACCCTAGAAATTATTATACTGTATTGCTGATTACTAGTTACGCACGAGCAAACAAAATTTATATAAATTTAATAGTTTTTCCATTGTCTGACTGCTAATTGGTTTATAATGAGCTGTCTGAGCATTATACCCTGGAAATATCCTGATAGTAGGAGAAATACACGTTAGTGAAAACCTGTGGCTTCTTGTCGAATACCCAAGTCAGCATCAATACATAATCTCCAGTTGGTACAGGTAATGTCAGATTTTGAGGATCGTAGTAGAAGTCTTTAATAATCTGCACGCCCTACAAAAGATCTTTAAGTTTTAAGTTATTAAATTAACTATATTATTACTTACTACATAAGGACACGAATGATTTAGCGTAGAAAACTCCTGAAAAATCTGCCAAAATAGTTTATAAATTGGATGCTTCCGCCTTTCTATGAAAGCACAGCCATTGATTGTGTAGTCAAAGATTGAGGGTCTGTAGCCAAAGACTTTGGTCTTTAACTCCAGCTTCACATCGACGACATTCGCTGGTTCCAATAGATTAACTTTGACATTAAGTGTTGTTTTATTTCGACTTATCGCACGAAGACGACACTCATTGATGATAGCCCAAGATTTATTGAGAGACTCGCAAACTGCATTTGTCATCTTGCAAAAAGGTGTCATCTGCCAGTTAATTAAATAATTTATATTTAAGCTATAAACATTTAGATATAATAGCACTGCTTACGTTGCAATTATTTATGAAGAGCAACTTTATAAATAACACACAAATTATAAGCGTCAATTTCGATTTCATGGCTTCCACTAAACTTGGCTAACTGACAGCTAATAATTTTAAAATTATTATTGTACTGCAATTGACGCGCATCAAGTCATTAAAATAAAATTAGAGCTTAACTGCTGAATATTGTTTAATATCAACACTAGATTATCTCTAGATATAGCTCATTATTAGCCTATTAGTGTCAAATTAGGGCTGCTTTCTAATGCATAGGGTTCTACAAATAATTATTAAATTTATTGAACTATATTCTGGGCGTTTAAAAACAGTTGTGCTATAAATAACTATTCTAATTTGAAATTAACTATATAATTTTTAATGGCTTTGC
Organism: Drosophila acutilabella; assembly: GCA_035046005.1. Taxonomy (NCBI): domain Eukaryota; kingdom Metazoa; phylum Arthropoda; class Insecta; order Diptera; family Drosophilidae; genus Drosophila; species Drosophila acutilabella. The sequence continues at coordinate 1,971,724 of JAWNOK010000024.1, read as the reverse complement.
AGATAAGTCAAAAATTGTTAATACTAACTTAAAATCGATATTAAATTTACCCACAATCACAATCACTCAAAGTATTTCACAAGCTTAATTAATATTGAATTTAATATTATTTTTAACTTAGCCATAAAATAAGTACAGCGACGTTCAGGTGGTTCCCCTTTAGTGAAATGCAAACAACGGCTCTTTTGACTCGACCTCCAAACACTTCACATTCCGCGCTCCGCTCTCCACTCCCCACTCTCCTCTTTTGACTCTTCACCCTCCCGCTCCGTGCTCTGCACTTGACAGTTTGTTTTTCTTAGAAACTGCGTCGTCTGATAACAAATTCTTAATATATACTCGTATAAATACTGATACAAATTTTTCCGCGATTTCTTTTGTTGTTGTCTCATTTTTTTTATTGTTGTTTGCTTTTGTTTGTCTATTTATGCAGAAGTCTCGGCTATTTATAAATTTTGCGACAATCTATTTTTAAACCTGTCCAGCTATTTTTGTATCGTCCGAGCAGTTTCTGCATTAATTTGGCTCAGTTTTGGCCCACAAAGAGTACTTACTGTTGTCCAATTTGTTTGCGATTTGTTGTCAACTCCCCCCTCTAAAGACTTACGGCGGAGATTAGGTGCGTTCACGCCATTATCGTTATTTAGAAAGTGGGTCTCCGAGTTTCTTGGCGCCTTGAAACCGTTTTATGCATGCTTGAACTTGAGCATGAGACATCGAACGACAAGTAAAGCAAATAAAATAAAACTGATTAACTGATTAGATATCGGGGCAATAGTCAGCATGGATTGTCTGGCTTTCCCTTTAAATGCATTTGTCGTAATATTAACAGGTTCAAATTGGCCAATCGAAGAAATTCACGGTAAATTTGTTATTCTTATTTATAGCGCAATTAAATTGTAAAAATAGACTACCCTTGTGGTCTGGTCAGCAGTTCCCGGAAAGCAATTGTTATCAGATCGATTGGGAGTTACCTAATTGTAATAATATTGAGACTTTAACAAAAACACAACTCTTGAAGAGCGTCCAGACTAAGTAATCAGTGACAAATCTATGGGTATTTCACCATCAATTATTTTGCGTTATTCTAGCAAGTTTGACCTAAAATATAACAAATGGTTCGATTTGTTGTGATGTCTGGCGTTTGTAGGAAACGTGATTGTCACATGTAAGTTATCACGTTTCTGATAACGCTAAATATTGTCACTAATTGTGTGTCTGATAAATAAATAAATTCATGATTGTATGCTAAGTATTTGAGTCGAGGGTTCAAAATCCGTTTACTACTCTGATGAGTTAGTAACTATATTATTTATAGTAATTTATGCAATATATTATAACATTACTATATTTATGTATTGAAATCAAATATGTTTAAATTTTATTTAGTACTTATTTTAATTAGATGTTTAAACTAAAGTGTTTGTCAATACAAACTTGATTTAAACTTGTAGAAAGCACCACAAACAAGTTTAATTTATTATGTTAATAAGTCCGTAATCTGCAATGCATCAATCTTAATGTTGTTTTGATTTTTTAAGCCCCTAGGAATTAACCATTTAAGATTAATTCAGGCACATTATGATTTTATTTGTCTGCACACGCTAATAGCATGTGATATGCTTTGGTTTTGACGTCATTAAAATGCTGTCGTCACTAGTTTGGCAAATTATTTGAAATATGTATATGAATTCAGCGTGGAAATTATTTAAAGTTTACTAAGTACATATAAAATTCGGCAGGCGTGTGATTCCCTAGTCGATGGTCTTTGGGGAAATGGATTCCTCGGAAATAAGTAGGTGAAATCTCAATTTGTTTATTATTTTATGTGTGGGAATTATTATTGTTTAGTGCATGGAAATACCAAAACGCCCCCAAGCAAACAGTGAATAAGTTAGCGATAAGTACTTTGAGTATTCGCGGGATTCTGGTAATTAAATGCGTATGAATATAACTTCATTAAACAAGCACTTAACGTTATGCAATCATTAAGAAGCCATTCGGGATGCCGCTGTAAATTTTTATTAATATCCGCATGGAGCCTGCAAAGAAACAAAAAGGAAACAAAAAAAAAAAACACTGGATGAGCCGAGATTAACGAAATGATCGAGTGAAAAACAAGAGACTTTGAATTACGTGAGAAAGTTTTATTACGTTGACGTACTTTCGGGTTGATGGGTTTGTTTTTCTGTGGGTGCTGGTGGTGGTTGAGGTGCTGGTGGCACAACCCGCATAACGGTAAATGGCAACGGCAACGGCAACACGCTGCGTATGCGCAATGATTTGCGTAAGCAAACAGGCAAAACAGAAAGCAAAAAACAACAACATGTACAGGAATCTTAAACATTCTACATCGTATTCCCCCTTGATCAATATAAAATTCAATTCTAACTGTGCTTTTACAGTACCGTGCACTGCCGTATCGTGTCGTACAGAATAAAACGTGCTTAAACATGTCGCGTTCAGGTGCTGTCGTCCCACTTTGAGTGTCGGACCTTGAGACCTGAGAGCGCGCACTTCCCATGTCCCCCGGCCTATCCCCCCAGCGATCCAATCGAGTGTAAACGCCGCTTATCAGCAAAGTTTCTTTAGTCGTCTGCTGGCACGCGCAACTAAAGAGAGAAATAGAGAAAGAGAGGGAGATAACGATGCTATCGTATATCAGCTGGCTCTCTCTACGGTCAGAGTTCTTGTGAAATTCAACGCAGTCATGTTAACTGGCGCCACGGTAGTACAAAGTAGTACAAAGAGTATTTGTTCCCTCTACTATCCTATCTGCAAATTTAACTGTCGATTCCAGCAGACAAATTAAATAATACAGCACGAGCCAGACCAGCAAATCTAGTGCTATTTATGTGCACACTCAAATATTTCACAACTGTAAATGTGGTGCTAATTTCTGATCAAAAGGTTTAGAGTTTTCTATTTTTTTTTTTTTTGTGTTTAAACCAACAGCGGAAAATGGCAGCAACTTTATGCGTCCTGCAGGTGCAATTGCGTTTTAGATTTGGGTAAACAGACAGCGAGCTAATATTTGTATTTAGTTTTATCATTTGCAGCTTTACTATTATTATTTCTATCTATATGCTTTACACCTGCTGCGCATTTTATGGCCAACTGTGAAATCGCCCCAGCAAAGTGGACTGACTTTGTTTGGGCTATATCATTTAATTGTAGCTCGGGCATTTGTCTGTTTCCCAGCTACAATACTAAAATCTTAATTGTCTATAAACATCTTAAAAATGTGCATTCTTTTTCGGAATTTTCCACAGAATTTTGTCTATTTGGGAAGAGCCAAACTCATTTTACATTGAGCTAAGGAATTTCATAAATGCTTTAAAATTTCCATGTGAAACACTTCAACTTATTGAACAAATAAATCTTATCAGCTGTTTGTATACGTTTCTCGCTATTCATGATTATACTCATTTTGTTCTTTTGTTAAACGTGGTGCCAACAAATATTAGCTAACAAATGAGATTTAAGTGTAGTAAAGATTACTATGATTCTAAGTAAAATAAATTCACTTTCTGGTTTCAGTTTGTTGTTTGTTTGCTGGGATTTCCCTAGTTTGGCCCTTATTTTATTTAAAAACTGGTTTCTCAGCTTTACAGCTTACAAGTTTTCATTCATAACAAATAATAAGTCTCGTGTTTTGTTTTTCAATTTTGTTTTTATTTTAGTCTCGTGTTTATTGCGCAGCTCTGATTGACGCTAATCAATTGATTTAGTTGTGGAAAGATACAGTGATTTAGCTAAATAATAACTTATACTAGTAGTCGCCAAAAAAAAAAAATAAAACGAAATGCGTGCTATCAAAATAATATGATAAATGATGGAAATTTTGGTAGTTATCGATGTCGTGTTCAAGGTAACAGAAAGTGGGAAATATGCATAAAAAATAATAATACGAGAGTGGTTTGAGCAGTTCAATCAGCGCTTGTCTTTAAAGAGAATTTAATTAATGATTATGTTTAATTGGACAGTTTCGAGTAATTCAGCAAATGGCCTTAAAACCATTTGAAGTTTTTGGAAATACCTTTTATGGTTCTGCGGATACTTAGTAAACCACACTCGCATTAGCCGTGTTATCAACTACGCCGGATTTGTAGTCACTGGGTATATGCCTGGGAAGTCTGGCACAAAACGATTCCATAGAAATCCCCAGGGAGATAATACAAAGGCATAATCCGTGCTTTTTTTGTTATTTGAGCATTTAACACACTGATAACGCTTTTTATGTGTCGCATTTATGAGGAAAAATGGCAGAAATACGCAAATAAAATAATAACAATTCGCGTTTACAAGCAAGAAACAAAAAACAAGTTTGCTAAATGAAATTATTAAAATTCAAAGCAAATAACTGTTAAATTCGCGTCAAATCTGTGCTGAAAAACTAGTCCCAAGTTTATTGATTCTGTTGACATGTGTGTGTGTGTGTGTGTGTGTACTCTCTATTGAGTGCGAATCTCAGTGTCAATTTCAGTTTCAGTCTGTTTTGTGCACGCCTCGTAATTAGCACGCTTTCATGGCAATCACATGTACAGCAGAATTTGGTATCGGTTTTTAGCGAGCGATATCGGTTGTGGGCACTGCAACGTCAAATCGGTTAATCGCTGAACGGTTAAACGATCACGAATCAAACGAGTTTTTTTTTTCGGGGGGTACAAGAGTCACATATTTGCGATTGACGTTAAGCTTGAATTTAGAATATGCTAATTTGGGGATAGCACCAAATCGGCAGCATTATTGTTGATATGAATCATTACCTTCAACGACATCACCATTGTCGTTGAAGTTTGTACTCTCGTTCGTCTTAAACACAAACAAAAATATCGGGGTCGTCTGCCTTGAACGCGGTAGCAGTCAAAAAGGGGTACTTCAGTCTCTGTTTCCATCTCAGCCACCAACCTGCAAGCCTTCAGTCTCAATCGCCATCTCTATCGGAGTTCGATAGTTTAATTCTCAGATTCGCATCGCAAGTCACGCCAAACACTTCCCGCTGTTGAGCAAACACAATTGAGCAAATGTGAACTACCTGTAAATCTCTCACATCAAATTTGCATAGTTATAGATGTATATCATACGCCTTTACAGTGAACAACTGAGGGTTATTGTCATTAAGAGTCTGGGGCTTGGGGTCTGGGTAAAAGGTATTCCCCTTGCAAACAAAACTAAGTCAATTCCAACTGTTCATTCAGTAAACAAATGTCTCATTACTCAATACGGTGCATGACTTGGCCAAAACACGAGGCACCTGAATAGCATTCGGACTAAAAGTTTGTTCTTTGGAATTAACGCTAAATACGTTGACTGTATAGGTGTAAAGTCCGGGGAATTCGCATCGGTTAAGCCAGTCAATTCACTCATTCATACCTACAAGTATCGAGTATTGGGTATTGAGTATTGGGTTTAATTAACGCTACTTACATTACGTATTATAATAATTATATGGTCTGTGAACGAAGTAAATTAATTTACTAATCACAGCTTATTAGTTAATTGAATGTTCAAAGATTAAGAGCAAACTATAAATTTCTAAGAAAACTAATACATAGATAATAAATTGGGAGTATCAAGAATACGTGCAATGTTTCGCGCCTATTTCCGATTAAACGATTATGATTATATAAACCTTAGCTAAGCAAAAATGATAAAAGAGGTCAGTTGTGATCTCTGTATCGTTTTCCCCTTGATTTGCTTAATAAATCAGATTTATCTGTTATGGAGGAGCGGTCAATTAACTGGAAAGCTAAGAGGTCAATGTATACTTCCCAATACTTCCGTTTTCTACGAGGTAATGCACCTTTTGCACTGTTTCCAAGCCCATCCATCATGCGATCTACTTTGTTACCTGTTAAAATTTTCCAAATCATTCGGCACGATGTTTGCTGTCTGGACATTGATTAACATTTAAATCTCGACGATGGAACGTGCTTATTTACTGTGCTCATTTAATTTCCTTGGCAAACTTGTTGCCTTTTATGGCAAAGCTGCTTATTCTGCTCGAATCGGGTTTTCGAGCACTTATTATTGATAAGAACGTGCCAACATTGTCTCATATATGGATCGCATTACTTATGCAATATCTCTACTTTAAAGATTAACTCCACTTGACGTCAGTTATTATAATGAGTTTAACACTCAACTAACAAATAAATCTACAAAATATCTTTCAAAAAATTCTCAAATTTTATTATGTTTATAATTTATTAAGAATTCCCAGTTCATGGGAAATTTCGGCATCAGTTTGAAAGAGTCTCAGGAAATACCGAGATACCAAAGCAATGATTTTTGTTCTTTTCTCTCCATTTTTTCCCCGTTGTTATCGCTGTCATTGTGACAGATAATTACACCATGGATTCGTCATTCCAAAAAGTTCAATATTCGCTGTAAAAGAAGAAGCTGAAAATTTTCAAATGATAAAACAGTAAAGTTTGCTTTTTTGTTCATTTTTTTATTTTTTCAAAAATTCTTTTCTTTAATTTTATGTCTTAAAATTAAATAACATTTTTTTGTTGTATTCTTTTTGATGTGGTTGCCGGTTTTAAGGAAAAGCTAACATATCAAAACTTTAATTTTAAAATACAAATTACAATTTCTTTTTTTCTATTTTTTTTTTTAATTTTAATTGAAGTGCGTTCAGTGTGAACAAAGTTATCGTAAATTTCAATTATTTAATAATTTGTTTTACGCTTAAGGCGAATTGGATAAAAAAAAATGATAACCAGCAGCTGGTCACGCGCTGCTGTATGTGTGTTTGTGTGTGTGTGTGGATCTGTGTGCTCTGCTTGTAAAATTATTGCCAGATTCAAGAGAGGCAGAGAGCGCCGGTCCGCCCGAGAGTGTGTGTGATAGTGTGTGCGTGAGCTTGCACTTCCGCAGCAGCCGCGTTGTGTTGTTGTTGCGGCTGCTGCAATGGAACATTGCATTCTCTGTTGTTGCTGCTGTTGCTCCAACGAAGGTCATTGGCTGCCTCTCTCTCTCACGCTCTCTTTCTGGATCTCTCTGGCATCTTTCACTTTCCTCCAATCTAGCATTAGCTTATGATAATTGGCCATCGTCTCAGCTTTACTCCTCCTTCAGCTGTTCCTCCTCTATACACTTATACATATATTTTTATGCATATTATATTATATATATATATGTGTATGTATATGTAATTGGAATATGTCCCAACGTCGGTTTCCTGAGAACTCTCCAAACGTTTGGGTACAATAACCTTGTCTTAACTGGTTGCTGTTCTTGGTTGTTGATTTTTGATCAATTTAATCCATGTTTTGCCCCACTGTGTAAAGGGCTGTTCAATGAAGGGTTTGTTCATCTCACAGTCTACACCGTAGGCAACTGGACAATTGGATGTTGTGGTGCATCCCAGTGGGCCTCGCAGTAGTCGACCAATTGGTTCTCAGCTTTGTTAAGATGCTCCTCGTTCTGGTCACCCGCCCAGGTCTTTTGCACCAGGCAGCATGATTCGATGCTTTCCTGACCCAAAATCCGGCTCAGCTTGGTAGCATCGTCCACCTTGATTACATAGATGTCGTTCTCATAGCAAAACGCCTCCAGTAGCACCTCGTGCATATGTGTGGCCGAATCTCCGTCCTTGGGTACGGCCATCAGGCAGAAGAGTGATCCCTCTGGTGACTTGGAGAGCACATTGATGGCTGCTGATAATCCAACAATCACTCGGGATTCTGATTGAGCTCTAAGTAGAGCTGATTTGACAGTGCGACCGATGGGCATGTCGCAGTCGGCCATTTCCAGGCTTTGGTTGTGTGGGTAGTGGTGCATGTTGACTGATTCCTCAACGACCATTTTGGATGAGTTGTTAATTTCTGAGCTAGTCACTTGAGCTTGAGCTTGAGCTATTTTTACAGCTTCTGTTTGCACTTTTGGTTTTTGTGGCAAAGTTTTTGCGTGTATTTTTGGCACTTTTGTTGTAGTCTTTGTTGTTGTTTGCACTGCTTTGTTGCTTTTTGTTTAGCGTCTTTGCGTTTATTATATTCCTCGGCAATTTGCGCTCTATTAACTTTTGATTATGAAATTCTTTTCACGTTCACGTTCAAATCCGTTTAACCGTCTCGCTCTGTGCTTGTTTCAATTTTGATTTGCAATTTCACAATGAATGCTCCACGTTGACGAGCGAGCGCTTTTATAGCTGCCCTCTCCGCCACCAATGAATTTCATCAGAAGAGCACATAAAGCACACTGCTCTCTCGCTCGCGCTCTAACTGTTGCTGCCGCTTTGGCTCGTGCTCACGCGCTCTCTCTCTCCAGCTCTGCAAGCAAAAGCTTTTTTCTTTAGGGGGCCTGCTCACGCATACACCAGCAACAGTTGGCTAAGGCCAGCCGGCGTAAATCCCAATCTACTCTTTCTTTCTCTGTCTCGCACGCTCTCTCTTTTAGACAGTGTATGTGAATGTGTTTTAATTCCAAGTAATTTCGTGCCTGACGCCTCCGCTCTCATTTCAGTCATGAAGCTTCAGCAAAATTTGATATTTTGTTGCATCCAGCACATTTTTGGAATTTTTTTTATTTTTGGAGATTTGCAAAAATTTACCCGATTTGAGTAATTGGCAATTATATAGTATTTCGGTTTTATCGTCATTTAAGTCGGTTTACAACTTTTGATAATTAATTGAATCGAATTTGTTATCAGTATAGTATTTTATATACTTCACTGATTCTACACTGATTCAAGAAATTTTCAATGAAAACCATTAATGTTCACGTTTCCTTTTGAATTAATTTTGTCATAGGTTTTCGCACAAATTTTGTGCACTGCTCTTATCTAGGCTGCCAAAACCGTGTCAATTTATAGCCGTGTTTTTAATGGCCTTTAAAAAAAAAACTGCTTTTCGCCTATTTTCCCTGATCGCTTTTCAAGCGAACTCGACGAATTTCGGCGTAACGTGTTGACGACCACGATGTTGGTCATGCAATTGGCTGCGCGCCAAATGGTCAACAGGTCGTGCAAGTAAAACCAAGACAAATGATTCAAGATACAGTTTATGTACGTATGAACAAATATAAATTTGTTTGGGTCAATAAATGATCACTCATGACAATAGCTGACGTCAAAGAGGACGACCAGCCAGTGTTGCGTATACGTTATGTTATATGTCTGCCTGTCTTATTGATGTTTAATTAATGAGCGCGCGCGACAAACACTGGGACTCGAATACATGTTTGTTTTTGTACTTCGCGTGAATTTTAGTGAATGAAAGCGCTGTCAACGTGGGGGAGAGAATGATGATCTGGAATGATGCCAAAAAAAACACTCATTATTAGCTGAAAGTCTTGAAAAGTGCTTCTGCTTAACTGGTTGTCAAATCTTAATTTGCGGAATTTTGTTTTAGTCAACCTTGAAGAGATTCGCTCGATTGATGCTCCGATTTGACAAAGTGATGAAATGATGTTGGGGAGAAACCAGATACGCCATAGCTGGAGTTCAACTACCGCGCAAAAAAAAACTGTGGCGTTAATGCATTTTTTAATGAATTGTTTTTATTGTTGATGGTATTATTTTTTTTGATTCGGCAAGCATAATTTTTTTGTTGACGAAGGGTGCACAGTTTTTCATTTATTTTGGTTAACATATGTAGAATAACAACTTTTAAAAATAACAACCTGCTCAACATCACGTACATAAAACCAATGTATGAACTTTTTAATAAAGTATATAAATATTTTATATAGTACATAGTTGAATGTACTGTTGCACTTTTGAATTGAGGTTGAAGTACTCTTTGTGGGCATGGATATGGATACAGACACTCAGACAGAACTTTTCATCTGCCACCCTCCAGTTTGAACTTTTATCAAATTTAATCCCACACTCAATTTTCAAGTTTATTGAACTTCTTGGAAAAAAAAGGGAAATGAAAATTCGTCTATGTAAAAGTTGTTCAACAGCAAAAACAACAACAAATTCATTGAACTCGTTGTATGGAAAAAAAGAGTTTAGTTGGCAGTTTCAGATCTAGGGGTTAATCACCCTTTGGGGGCCAACATCTCTCCCCCAACATTTGCAGAAGGGCCAATAAGAAGCACTGACCTATCTGAAAGCCAAATTTATAAATATTGTTGATTTGCTGTACGAAAACAAAAACACGGCTTGCAAAATTCTGCTTACCTTAACTATAAACATAATTGGGTATAAATAAAACCTGCAACTCTCAACGTATTCGTACTACAAGCTCTACGTGTATCTAGTATCTGGTTACTGATATCAGGCCATACAATTTACGCGCCAATTTAATCACGTATTGGCCAATGACCGTACGGGCCCCATTTGTTTACTACTTCGGGTATGAGTAAGTAGTGCATACTACTACTAAGGGCTTTCCATCAAAAATTACAATTGGCTTATGCCAATTCTGAGTGGTTCTGACTGTGCTGCATGCCCCATTCGCATGATGAGTGCTTGGAATTTGGGTCGAAAGAGCTTCAATTGTTGTGCCTTATTGCCACCTATGATGCATCAGCTAGTGGGCAGTGCGTGGCTGGGAAATGTTGCACTTGGGAAAATTGCAACTTGGTCAGATTTACGGGTACATGTGCTGAGTCATGCTCGATATCCAAAAAAGACAGAAAATATGGCCAGCATGAGTCAAAATCACAAACTGCTTGTCACTTAGCCGGCAGACACTGCATGGCGACCAAACAGGTTTTAGAATTCCCCGAATCACACACACATACACACATACGCACCACCGCTCTCTGAGCCACTCGTATGGTTTCAGGTATTGAACATTGAGTATTAACATGAAATAAATTCCAATGCGAAAGTCGGTCCAAAGTTCGTTTTGTATGACGAGCAATCGCGTTTGGACTCACGTGCACAGGTTGAAGACCAGTTTAGAGCTGAAATGCGTTAAGAGCATTGCATGGCTGCAATTATGTGACTGCAAGACATGAGTGCAGCTAAAACTGGGGAATTTTTTTTCGGTTTTGGTGCTTGGGGTACTCCCAGCAAAAGTAGAACGTTTGAAAGGCTTGGGAAATACCCCAATGCCTCTCTTAAAAGAGCTCTACGTACAGCGTTGTGATTTCTCTGCATGAATAAACACGATAAAAATTTATCATTTATCACATTCAAATGTACTTTCTGCATTTCTAATAATCTTTTTAATTTATTCCGTTCTTTCAGTAGCACTTCGTACATCCCCTCACAATTGGGGGTTTTTAACTTTGCGGGAGTTCATTAATATTTGGGAAGTACTTTAAAAATAAACATAATTTAAATTAGAAATGCGACGCGCCTTATCAGCATTTGTAAATCGCACAAGTTGGCAGCGCTGTGCGCTCTCGAAAGCCCTCACAAAGCTCTAATACGAGAGAGCTTCGCTTTGGCGTTTGCTTGCTGCCTACCGGCATTTGAAAGAACTTTTGCCGCTCTCTTCTTCTTACATGTAAACAAACGCTTCAAACAGCTGTGCGTGTATTGGAAAGCGGAACTCTCTAGTGTTGTATAATGAACTAGTTTATTTTTTGCAAGCATGGAAATAGTTGAATAAAACAAGCAATTATACTAGAAATGATTGAGCAATTTAACGCATTCTTAATATTTGAAAGTGAACTTTTAGAGCGACACAGGGTGACACCGAGCAGCACCTTTGGCTTTGCCGAAACATCAAAGCAAAAAGCACAGTGATGTAATAAGAAAAACAGTGGTAAAGATGTCGGCAAAAAGGAACCTAAAAATAAATTAAAAAGTATACATATATACAAAGAAACAGAAGATGGAGAAACAAAGAAACGAAGCAGAAACGAAGTCATAGTGTTTACCTTTGTAAGCGGCGAAGAAAGAACCTGAGAACTTTGGAAATAATTGCTCGAAATATGGGAAACGCCAGAAGTGAGATAAAAACACCGTCAAAAACCGGATCGAGCATTCAGTTTGTCGCTGACTGACGGAAGTGACGGATCACGGAGTAGCAAACTAGCGGACCACGATCGCGTGAATTCCGTGAATTAATTTGAATTAGAGCGCGGCGAAGTAAACAAAATCGGCGCTTTGTGAATCAACATTTTCCACCGGGAAAATTTCTGTCGAATTGAGAAATCAATAGCGAACAATGGAGTACCTTCAACATGCCTATGAGAAAATATTTGGAGCCGACACCGCGTCAGATGGCACGCAAGGTGTTTTCCACACGTGAGTTTCCGCTGATAGCGTGGGCGTTAAAGTTCCCCACTCAAAATGCTATTTTTACATTACCACTTATCAATGGCAAACTTTTTCCAACTGCAGTCCCCGTAAAGTGGTTTGCTTTGGAAATGTGCTACTGGATCGTATAGTGAAGCTGGATAATCCAGAGATACTCGAGCGCTACAAGCTCGAACTGGGCTCCAAGGGAGAAATTGATCTGGAAACACTTAACACAATCGTCTCAGAGACAGCCAATGAGTAGGTGTCATTGTTTAGAGCTTGCTAATTGTCTTTTAACCCATTTCTCTGCCTCTCTCTCCCTATCAGTTCCAGTTGTCTGTCGAAACCTGGAGGTTCTGCTCTCAACACTGTGCGCATACTCAAGCAATTGGGCACCGAACCACAATTCTTTGGCGCCATTGGCAACGACAAGAACGGCGAGCACCTTCGCTCCATTCTCTCTGAACAGGGTACCGAAGCCCGACTGCAGACCATTGAGGACGTACACACGGGACAGTGTGTGTGTCTCATACATCAAGACAATCCCACATTGTACGCCAACATCGGTGCCTCGGCAAAGTTCTCTATTGAGCAGCTCTCAGAGTTGGCCAAACCTGGATCTCAGAGTTTCTTGCGTCCCGTCGAACGCAAACAAATCCTTTATATAGAAGGCTTCTTTGTGCCACAGCGAAGAGCAGTACTCGAATATATTCTGGAAAATCTGCTAAGGGAACGTCGTTACTTGGCCGTGAATCTCAGTGCCCCATATATTGTGCGAGAGAATGCAGACATGATGCTGAAGTTAGTGAGTCGCGCGATGATTGTGTTTGGAAATCGTCAGGAATTCGAGGAATTGGCTGTCATCAGTGGGTGTGCTGATGTAAATCAGCTTGGAGCTCAGCTACTGGAGGCTGGAAATCCGAAAGTCTTGCTTATAACTGATGGTAGCAAAGGCGTACAGTTAGTCACCAACTGTGAGCAGGAACGGTTGCCAATTGGTCCATCGAGATTTGAGGATTTCCGTGCACCTCGTGTAGAGAAAGTGGTGGATGCAACGGGTGCAGGTGACTCCTTTGTTGCTGGATTTCTGCATGGTTGGCTCGAGAAACGCTCGGTGGGTGAATGTGTGCGTCTGGCAACCAGTGTGGCGGCCAAAGTCGTCACGCAAATTGGCTGTAATCTGCCTTAGTTGCCCTACGATCTTCAAAGTTCCCCATTTGCCGCTTTGGTATGCAGGCCAGACCAACACCCCATTACGAGGGTTTGACTAATCTCAGTGACGTCAGTAACTATTTAGATCTTAAGCTCTACAATTGTTTTAAATTTAAACACACACACACACATACACACACATGCGTACATACACTCATGTATGCCCTTAGTTCCTTACAAAGCAAACGCACAAAGTGAGCAATTGGATCAGTAATAAATCTATTACAAATCAATTCAAGGATATTTATTTTATGAACATTGTTGTGCAAGTATTGCGGTAAGTAATTATATTTATAAAAATAAATAAATACGATGAAGAAATTTAAAATATTTTTGCAATCTTTAATAATGGAAAGTTATATTTGTACTGACTTTTAATCTAAAACGGATTAAGATAAACTGAATTGCTTTTACCTTTATATTTGATTAAAATGCTTAGCGCGCATGTAGGAACTAAAAATATCATAGGTACATACATCTTATCTGAAACAGGTCATTATAATCTTTAAATGCTGATGTTTAAATTAATTTCATAATTTTATATATTAAAATATAAATATAATTGAAATATGAATGCTGAATTTCGCCGACTGTTGCATTGCTATAATTGAAATTGTATGTTAATTACTTGAGAATGACGCGCTTAAACTATTTGTGAATCTTAATGAGTCGATGTTCCGATTAATCTTAATATACCTTAAAAGCCCATATAATCAACTGGGTGCAATCTATCAACTTACGATCTTACCGCAAATCTAAATTAATACGATTTATACGTGGGAGTATGTAAAATTTTCTTATATCTAGTTATGAGCAAACAAACCCATATCTTTTTGTACCGAATTAATCATAGAACAAGTCATACAAATAAGTAAGAGTGGGATATGACGACATAGTTTGATACATACACATATATTATGTACTATAACTTAGCTCTGAGTGTGGCATGTCTAGATATCATCAAAGTGAATTTTCTTTGTTGTTTGTCGTTTTGTTCTGCGGGGGTTGCTAGGAATTTGCAAGGGAATTGGATTGGAATAGGAATAGGAATTGGACTCGTACTTGGCTTGGTGCGTCACACGTGTTTGCAAATCGTTAACAAAACTAAGCCGTATTAGCCATGCCTGTTGACTTTGTTAGTACTACTGGGCTACAGGGCAACAGGGCAACAGGCTGCAGGGTGGTTAAAGTCACCAGCTGATGCAAAAATGTTCATGCAGACTTTATTGTGCTTAACAATATACAAATACAAAGCAAATACAAAATACCAAATTAGAAGCTTAGCAAAGCAATTTCAGTTTTCAAGGCAAATGCTTCAAGTAAGCCAAGTGAGCTGCTTAATTGGCAAAAGCTGCTTACGTTAGAAAGACGCCCACAAGTTTGTAATGTAGCAACTCAATGGGCTAAAGTCAATATGGACACGCCCACACAATATCGTAGGAGGCCCCAATAATGGGCAGTTGACTCGTTTAAATCACGTCTCTGGGTTGGCTTGGCCACTGGAATCTGCTGTTAATTACTTGATATTAATTTTGTAGAAGTTGAGCTTGAAGCTAGAGCAGCAGGATTTCAGTTTGCTATACGTTCTGTGCACGTAATTAATGTCATCCTGTGGTTTATAGGGTTAACAGGCACTCAACATTTAAAGGGTGTGTAGTGTGTGGTGTGTGTTGTATGTTGTGTGTGCTTTGATGTGTGTTGTTGTGTGTGTGTGCCTGACTTGACTGAATGTGATAATTAAATGTCGTCAATTTGCAAAGGGCTTAGCTTTTAATTTATAATAAATTTTGCCAATGGAAATTGCTGGCGTTGTTGTTGTTGTTGTTGTTGCCATGCAACAAAATTGCATTATTGCCATGCAACCCAAAAACGGTAGAAAAAAAGGGTTGCCCTTTGATTTATGCAGCAGCTGGAACTGACATTGCATGGAAAGTAAGAGCCCAAGGTTGGGTCAGAAGACTGCTCTGGTCTGGGCCTTGATGTTTGCACAAAATATTGCGCATACGCCACAGATGCCAGTAAGGACTGGCTACCATTTGCTGCTTGAGCTTTTGGCTTTGTCCTCTGCCTTTTTGCGGCATAACGCGCGGTTAAGTGGCCATAATGTGTGCCTTTATGGGCTTGGCCGATGCCCGAATGTTTGGTCCTGCCACCCTTGGGTTCGGGCCATGGCCAACTGTTGTTGTGTACAGGTTTTATTTTAATTCCCCGCCGTATTTGCTGAGCTGGCATTGTTGCTGAATTATGTTATGCTTGGTGCTTGTTGATTTTTATATTGTTTTCTTTACTTTCTCTCTCACTCTCACTCTCCATCCCTGCTTCTGTTGTTGTCTCTGTTCGTCTGTCCCTTTTGGCCGCATTCGCTTTTAATGCATGATAAGCGGCATGGTCAAAATATTTGGCGTTGGCATGTTTGCTCAGTTGTTTACGGATAATCCGGTTTTATTGTTTAATAAGTCATGTCTGTGGGACGCTGAGCCTGGCCAGCATGACTGTTGACCACGTTAGCAGCTCGTTAACTTACTGACAGGATACTCGCTTATTTCAGAGCAAAATCGATTAATATTTGCAGCTTAAAGTACGTGTTTTGTAGATAAGAATCTATAAATATATTTAATAATATTTAGCATGTGGTTAAGTATATGAAATTTCCCAAGTTTGTCAAGACAATTAGTTTAAATGACCAATTGTAAAGCTTAATTGAAAATACATTGATATCTGCTAGTTGAAGTTCATACAATGGGAATTCGACTCTTACCAAACAATCCATTGTCATGAAGCAATTTGGCAAATTATAGGCTATGCAATTGGCTATTACCAAAGGGACACTTTGAGTCTGTCGTTGGCGTCAATTGGCGAAATAAAAGACGTTTGTCAACCACTTTGCGGTTACAGTTTGAAGTGGAATCCGCACACTCAAGTCAACCACACTTTGGTAAAGTTAAGCATCTGTTCTGGCAGTGGATTGGATTGAAATGGCTGGAAGCGAAGATATTGCTCTAGTTGCAATCAATGTGCGCATTTGGAGATACTTTGCCATACTGTACCCCACCGCTGAGAGAAGTTGGCGGAAGTACGCGTTCGTGTTGCCTGTTTGTCTGATGAACGTGATGCAATTCCTCTATTTGCTGGAAATGTGGGACGATCTGCCCGCCTTCATACCTAATCTGTTCTTTATATCGGCTATATTTAACGCCCTAATGCGCACCTGGCTGGCTATTTTAAAGCATAAGGAGTTCGAGAGTTTCCTGGCCAGCCTCACACATTTGTATCGCCAAATTGATGCATCGACTGATGTGAAAATTCAATGCATTCTGCAGAAAGCAGTGCGGGAAGCACGTCACATTGCTATCTTCAATTTAACAGCCTCCACGCTGGATATTACAGGTGCATTGGTTTTTACGCTATTTCGAAAGGAACGCGGTAAGCTGAAGCTCCTTCAATGCAACCGATTTCTGTATGAATTTCCAGCTCCTTTTTTTGGTAGTTCATCCCTTTGGACTCTCCTTGCCGCCGCTGAATATGTTGAGTACTCCAACCTATGAGATTGTCTATGTTCTACAAATACCCACTCCTGTTGTGCTCTCTATGATGTATATGCCGTTTGTTAGTCTCTTTGCGGCTTTTGCGCTCTTTGGCAAGGCAATGCTACAGATTTTGGCCTATAAATTGTCGTGCATTCAAGACTTTAACGATGAAGCGCAACGCTATCAGATGCTGACTGCCTGCATACGTTATCACATAACTATTATGCGGTAAGAGAAAAGTTGTTCCTTTAGTTAACACTAAATATCTCTACGATTCTGCGCTTTTAGCTATGTAAGGAGCTTGAACACTCTGGTCGCTAATATATTGGGCGCCGAAGCTCTCATTTTTGGCTCTATTATTTGTCTGCTGCTGTTTGGTCTTAATATTGCAAGTATTTTTATATTATTTCACACAGTATTTAATGTAAGTTACCCACATAGGTCGATTCGTACACTCAAACGATCCCTATGATCATGTATATTTTCACAATGCTGTATGTGCTCTATACGTATTATAATCGGGCCAACGACATGGTTATTGAGGTGCGTGTTGGGTCGACACGTTTTGACGTACTTCATTTTAATTGGAAAGTCTTTCACAGAGCGCTCTTGTATCGCAGGCTGTTTACAATGTGCCCTGGTATGAGTGTGGAGTGCGTTTTCGCAAAACTCTGTTGATCTTTTTGATGCAAACGCAAAGGCCTTTAGAGGTGAGTGTGTCCCTTTTTGGATTGGCATGCATTTCATTTTGGTAGATTCTAATCTTGCCTTTTATATATGCGCTCCATTACATCTCTCTCTCATTTCGGTTCGTTTCGTTACGTTTCGTTTCGTTTCGTTTCATTTTCATTTTGCTTTCAGATAAGAGTTGGCAACGTTTACCCCATGACTTTAGCCATGTTTCAGAGTCTGTTGAATGCATCCTATTCGTTCTTTACCATGTTGCGTGGCGTGACCAACAAATGAGCTGGAAGCCCAAAAACTTTTTGGCCATACACTGAAGTTGGGGCCAACTGGCAATCTGAGTAATGCAAAAAGTTGTTGTACTGGTTTTATCCGGCATTTGCATATGCTTCTCGTTTGCATAGTTATTTTGAAAGGATTTAATCTGGCTGTTTGTAGTCTCAGCCATAGCGTGAGCATGTAGAGATTCTATTTGTAGTTGTAGTTTTAGTGGTAGGCAAATTGTGTGTTTTGTTTGCTTTAAATCTGTTATACGCTTAGAAATGCTTCACTCAGTCGTTGCATAGTGATTGGAATTGTTAATCTAAGCGTGCGGAGCTCAACTGAATTTTAATCGAAATATTAACTCAGCCTGAAAGTAGGCAACAATAATGGAAAATCAATTTTTATCGGATTTAAATATTGTATTGTCTTAGACAGATTAGCTTGATATATGTCTCTTTGTTATTGCTTAATAAAGTTAATAACTCCTTAAAGTTAAAACGAATAACGAAATCGAGTTTTAAAACAAAAATTCTTAGCACATTCCCTGTCTAAATTTGATTACCACAACCTAAAACCATCAGAAGATATGGTATTCGTTAATTTTAGAATTGCTAAGAGAAGTTAATCAAATTCGGTAAGCTTTAATTTGAAAATTAAAAGTGCTTAGAGTTGACATATAGCAGCTAGAATGTCAACACTGGTTTTGTGCTGTAAAATTTAGATTTTCAGCGAGTGTTGCATACTTTTGGGCGGCTTTTGAATTTAATCCTTGATCCATGCGCTTTTTAATTAGAGTCCGTAAAATTGTTTTGCTTAAACATGTTGTCTGGCGCAATTTAATTAACATTAGTCATGTCCTTTATTATGCAAATAAACAGCTTCCGCAGTGGCAGCGCCGCCGGCAGCAGTAGCAACAATAACAACTTAATTTAAAATTCATTATAACTGACACCAACTAGTTAAACAATTGCCAGGCAGCAGCGAAATTGCCCAACAACAAAGGACAATAACTAAAACAAGGAAAACAACAAAAGAAACAACAACTGAGCGCGCTTGAATATTGAAATGAGCGTCGGTCGCACTTGAAATACGCAAATAAACTTCAAAGGCAAAACGTTAAAGGACTGCACGCTGTGTCCTGGGTCTGTCTTCTCTGCTCCTCTGGTCTGCTAGGGCTCCTGGCCCTCTTGGCCTCCTGGCGAGCGCATAAATAACGGCAGCAAGCCACGGCTGAAGGCGGTAAAATCGAGTCGCTGAAGGCATTTGGCTGGGACTCGAGTGGCGTATACTTAATTTTATTATGAGGTGTCAAGTGGGCCGTCGACTTTGCAGTGTTGGACGCCTTTTGGTCTTTTGTTTGTGTAATTTATGTTGCTGCCATTTGGTGGCAGGTGAGCGCGCCTTTCCTCCCGAATGAGGCGTGTCCCCGTATGCCAATGGGCGTATCGCTTTCCACCTGCGGTTGCTCCAGCAAAATGTAAACTTCCTTTAGGCATTTGCTTTTTATCCAGCACACCGACTGCATTTCATAGTTTTGTGCCTTGATTTTTATGGAGAACGAATATGCAAATGGCACAGGAAGTGTAACTGCGGAACAAACACCCACAGACAGTTGTCCTGGCTGAGAGCTCGTTGTCTGTGTGTGCTGCATAAAATTAACAAGTTTTGTCGTCTGTTTCACCCGCAAAAAAGGAAGCGTTTCATGAAAAAAGTTTCATTAGAGCCATGGCCATGACCATGGCCATAAGCATATTATTTACCAACAGCTGGCATTGCCAACAATTTCACTACTCCCTCTCTTTCTTACTCCCTCTCTCTCTTTCTTTGGGCCTCTACTCGACTGTGTGCTTTGTTGTGGCGCCGCGTCAAAGGTGGCGCTGTTTTATAATTGAATTCATATGCATCAATGGAGGCAGCAACGGCAACAAACACCGAAGCCGCAACATTAAGCTTTGGGGTTGGACTGAGAAATGGCATCCCTTAGTCCCAAAAAAGGGGAAACTGCTCACACTCATGCCGTTTGGCATTTCATTTAAATGGATTTTCAATTGCGGTTTTAACATTTTGCATAAATTGCTGTAATGAGTTTATTTCGTACCCTATGCCATGCAAAAGTGGCTTCATTTGGTTCAGTTCTCGCTCAGTCCTTGCTCAATCCTCGTCTGTCTCATTTGCAATTGTCAACTGGCTGTCAACTGTGGCAGTTATATTGACAGTTTGCTTTTGCAGTTAAATTTAATTGTGGCGTTTTGTTTTCAGTACAATGTAGACATTTGATGGCATTTAAAATGACATTCTATTTTTCAAAAATTAACTTTTCTCGTTCCTTTATTAAAGCATTAAATATAATTCGAATACTTATAAAGCTAGCAGTTCTGGGCTTCTAAAAGTCGATCACTTTGCATAGGAACACCCATATATTTTAGGCGGAACTTAGCTTTTTGCAAATTGGAAAATAATTTGCATTTAACTCGTTTGTTTAGCTGTGCACCGTGATGTTTCTTATCTAGTCCATTAAAAGTCGATCACTTTGTATAGGAACACCCATACTTTTTAGGTGGAACTTAGCTCTTTGCAAATTGGAAAATAATTTGCATTTAACTCGTTTGTTTAGCTGTGCACCGTGATGTTTCTTATCTAGTCCATTATAATCATTTTAATTATGTTGTTACAAAACTGTGTCTGCTATAGTGATTAATATTTTCATATACACGTTTAATGGATTAACATTCGATTCAGTCAAAATTTGTCATCATGCGATCAACACTCATTGTTCTTGGAACCATTGTGATTTGTATAACATATTTGCCGAGTTACAATGTAAGTTAATTTCTATTAATTAAAAATGAGGCAAACTATTAAAATACTTTCAGAATGGCGTCGAATTCAAGTTCTCAAATGCAATTTGTGAGACATATAATAAATCGTGGGCTATCTTCTCCCAATGTCGTCTATATGCTATTAGTCGCAGTAGGAATACATTGAATATAAATACTACTTTCCTTCATCCTTTTAACCAATTGACCCTCACATTGCAAGTTCTTAAGAAAGCTAGTGGGTACAAGCCATGGATCATGAAGGCATCAATTGATATTTGCCGATTTCTCAAGACACCTTATAATCCAACTGGAAAACTTATATATGACCTTTTTAGAGAATTCTCGAATATAAATCATACATGCCCCTTAACGGTAAGTGCATTGAACAATTAATAACATTTAATTATTTAAAGTTATATTTTCAGGGAGTTCAACTAATTCAGGGATTTTATCTTAGACCTGAGATCCTTAGACTTCCCTTTCCAACTGGCGAATATCTACTTACAATGGGATCAATTCTTTACAAATATATATTTTGTCTTTACAGAAGACTTGCAATACCTATAATTAACTAGAAACTCTGCTTTTGTTTTCTTCAGTGTATGGATTTGTTAATTTTTCTATATGCGCGGAAAATCAATCATCCGTGTGAAATAAGTCCAGGCAAGCCACTTTTGCTTAGCCATTTGTATTCGCATTACAAAACAATTTTAATTGATCTATTTAAAAAATAAATTTGCATTCAAAGTTTATAAACGCTAAAAAATTGTTTTAAAAAGGTATATAAATGATGGTTTCGGTCAATATAATCAAAATCGATACATCATTTAAAAATTGAGAGCGCTGCAATTGAAATCAACCGCTCTGCTCAAGGATTGTTACTAGGAGTACTCGTAATTCAACTGACTTCAAACGTGAGTTTGGACAAGAAAGAAATTGTCTTCGGCTCGCCGAAGATTCAATATCCTTGCAGTTATTCATATTGCGTTAGTTTCTTTCAATTAAATTAATAGAATATTGTTCTTATGACAAACAAATCTTATTCATATCATACCACTATATTATATAATAGTGGTCTGATATGAATTCAATTTGTTTTACAAATGGAATTTGGTACTTAATGCATATCGGGTGTAGTTGGTTGAGAAAGATTAAAAGAAAATTTATTTTGCAATGATTTCTTCATTTTTCATTCGATCAGTCCGATTTTAAAATATATACTGCGTGCAGAGAGATTAGACATCTCTACCAAGTTCCATCTAGACATCTTCAAAACTGAAAGACTAGTGTGCATAGAAACAGACGCACAGACGACATGACGATAAGGACACAGCTCTTGACCGTGAATTTGTATACATTATGGGCTCGTCTATAACTCCTTGAAAGCATTATAAATTTCCTAACAAAGACAATATACCCTCTGCAAGCGTAAAAAAAATTAGAATTTCAGAACTAATTTCCATTTCAGAATGCCACTGAACTTAATTTACGAATGTGGTCTGCGAAAGTCTCAATAAATCGTGGGTTGTCATCAATGAATGCTGCTTAAAAGCTGTTAACCGCAATAAGACAACTTTACATTTTAACACTACTATAATACACCCAGTTAATCGAATAACTTTAATATTACAATTTTTGAAGAAACCCAATGGATACAAACCATGGATTATTAAGACAGCCGTGGTAGACTGCTGTAAATTCTTAAAAACGCCTTACCAGCCGTTTATTATTATTTTATATAAGCACATTGGAAAATATTCGAATTTAAACCACACATGCCCCTTTGTGGTAAGTAGAATCTTATTGTTCTTCAAGTTGTTACTTATTGTTCTTTAAATTGTGACTACACTTCGAAACAAAAAGGGTGACACATTTCTTCAGGGATTTTATCTACCACCCGAATCATTGCGACTTCCATATCCATCTGGGGATTATTTAATTAAGATGGATTGGATTTTTGATAAAAAGAAACAGTTTTTTACGAATTTATATTTTCAATTTATAGAAAACTTAATCGATATGTGAGAACTCACCAGACTGGCACAACCAAAAATCCGCAACCAATAATATTCTATACATTTGTGTGTACTATGTGTGTGACATAATGTTTCAATGTTTTGAATATGTTTTGACTAATGGTTATAGAAAAGTATATGAAAAACTGAGCTACTATTTCTGCTACGTTTGCATCACTGTATATCTTTTACTATGGTGTGAGTAATTATTAACTTTTTTCACGCGCAGATAATTATTCATTCATGCAAAATGAGTCAATCGAAACAAAATTAGCTATCCGATTTTTATTCACTGTTCAGGGTTAAAGTTTTTTATTTTGTTTTATTTATTTATTTATTTTTTTTATTTATTTATATTATTTATTTAATTCATTATAAATTATATTTGTAGAAAACCAAAAATATTTAATTTAATTTATGATTTTTGAATTTAATGCAGTCAATTGTAAATGTAAATTTATCATATATTTTTCAAAATTTTTTCAATTACTGTTTTATACATATTAAAAATAAGTCGCAGGGCAACTGTAGAATTCTTTCTTGTTTTATAAACGATATTTATGGAAAAACTAAAAAATTATTAAGTTCCAATGGTGTATTTGGATGTCGATGATTACTCAGGCAATTTTATAGATACAAATATAATTATAAAATTTGTTATTACTCTAATTACTATGCTCAAAAGGTAAACAGATGATGGTGTGTTTTTTTTGTTACGTGCTGACATTTATTTGGTATTTGGAAACTGAACTCGCTGCAATGAAAATAAACCGTTCAGTTTTGGGACTGCTCCTCGCAGTGCTCGTGGTTCAACTAACCTTTAATGTGAGTACTGAATTGTTAAAGATTCAGAACATATTTTAATGTATTTTTTTTTAATACAGGACGCCATTGTCTTCAAGTTAACGAATGCGGTTTGTGAAAGTTTAAATAAATCGTGGGTTGCCATTAATGAATGTCGTTTAAGAGCTATTAATCGCAATAAGACGACTTTCAATTTTAATGCAACTTTCTATTACCCGGCTTATCATATAACCCAAGTAGTAAACGTATTTAAAAAAGCCAATGGCTACAAACCGTGGGTTGTTAAAACTATCCATATCGACGTTTGTAAATTTTTGAAAAAACCTTATCATCCGTATGCTATTCTTATGAACAATCTAATTTTGCAGTTTTCCAATTTAAATCATTCATGTCCCTTTGTGGTAAGTATACTCCTATCGATTATTGTTTAAACTGTAATATAAAAATAATATTTACAAAACAGGGTGAACAACTAGTTCAGGGATTTTATGTGTCATCTGTGCGACTTCCATATCCAACAGGTGACTATTTAATGACAATGGATTGGAATTTTAATAAAAAGAGACAGTTTTTTACAAATATATATTTTCGATTTATAGAAAATTTAATTTAATAATTGTGTGTTCTACGTTTGTATTTTCGAAATATTTTTTTGTGATCTATAGTTAAATTATATATCAACTTTTAAATATATTTCTGTTGAACTGTAAAAAAATGAAGGGCTAATATTTTTTGGTATTCAAAAAGCTTTGATAATTTAACGCTTGAATAGTCTGATTATAATTTTAGTTTTTAATGATACTATTAATCCTATAAATCATTCATTCGTGCGAAATGAACGAAAAATAAGCTAATTTCACTGTTCAAAGTATTTGAAATAGCTAAGCAACTTCATTTAATCTACGAATTGATTGGATTCAACTCATTTAATAGATTATTTTGAACAAAATTGGCTAAATGGTCCAATATTTTTGCTTGAAATATAATTAAATAGCTATAAATAGTTTTGCACAACTAAAAATCTATGGATTTATTATTTAGAAACTGAGCTCGCCGCAATGAAAATCACCCGCTCCATTCTAGGATTGTTGGTGGCATCATTCCTCTTTAATTTAAGATTTAATGTAAGTATTAAACAACTAAAGACAAAGAGAGTTTCAAATGGATTTTGTTTTTTAATAACAGGAAGCAATTCTCTTCAAATTTACGAATTTGGTTTGTGAAAGTTTTAATAAATCTTGGTTCGTTATTAATGAATGCCGCTTAAAAGCTGTTAACCGAAATAAGACCGTTTTAAATTTCAATGGAACTATTATACACCCGGCTAATCAAATATCTCTATTGGTGCAAATTTTGAAGAAAGCCAATGGATACAAACCATGGGTTATTAAGTCAGCCATGGTCGACTGCTGTAAATTCTTAAAAACGCCTCATCATCCATTATTTATTCTATTGTACAAACACGTTGGAAAATTCTCCAACTTCAACCACACCTGCCCCTACGTGGTAAGTAGAACCTTATCGCTTGTTCTTTCAATTGTGACTTAAACACTTCGTAACATAAAGGGCGACGTATTACTACAGCGATTTTATATACGACCTGAATCGGTGCGGATTCCATATCCTACTGGGGATTATTTAATTAAGATGGATTGGATTTTTGATAAAAAGAAACAGTTTTTTACGAATTTATATTACCAGTATACAGAAAACATAATCGATATGTAAGACATTGTTAAACGAAGATGAAGTATTAAAGTTAAAATAATTTTAAAAATACTTCTCTTAAATTGAATTTGGGTGTTTTCTTGAGTGTGTCTTTTAAAGCATTTAGAGTAGTAGTGTAGAGTGAAGTTTAATATTATGTAAAATTTAAAATATATTTTTGCTGGAATAACTTACAACAAATGTAAAATTTTACAATTGATACGCTTTTATCAATTGAACGCTTGAATAATCATATGAACAATAATGAAGTCATTTTGTTATATTGGCTGAATTAATAATTACTTATCTCATGTGAATTTTATATTAGTTGGAAATGAAGAGCATTTTAATAGTTATAAGAAAAGTGAACAATGTGTGTTAGTTTCAAGCGAGATAAGTAAGCTGTATACATAATTAACCGATTTTTAATAACCCTAATTTTAGTACAGTTTTAACAATCATGTGTGTTTTTGTCATAAATAAAGCTAAACAGACGATTGTCATTGTTTTGGGGCTATTGAGAAATCTCTCGTAAGCTAAGCATTCATTTTCCAATTATTTATTGATAAGTGTGTGCTGCCAGGAAGCAGACCATGGCCACTGTTCCCCTTGGCCCTATCCCCTTTTAGTCAAGTTAATAGCAATAAATCTGCTGCTCTTGGTAAGGACTCAGCTGCGTTGGCACAACAAGAGCAATGTCTGAGCTAGCGACTGAGAGAGATAGAGAGTGAGAGCTGTAGATAGAGACAGATAGAAAGAGTAAGAGGGAGACAGTGTCTATTTATAGTGGTCGTCGTCTGGCTGCCTTACAACCTGCAGCAATGTCTGTCTGGCTGTTGTTGTCTGCAAAATATTTGCATTTTCACTTTTGATTTATTATTGTCATTGCCATGTGTAAATTGCCAGAGCAAAGGTGCAAACAAGCATCAGGCAGAGCTCCAGCTAGCATAATACATATATGCACATCTATCTATGCATCTCTTAGTACGACTGTGTGAGTAGGTATGTGTGTCTGTTGTGTGTGCTGCCTGCGTTGACAAGGACACATTATGCTGACCAAATGAATGGTAATTGCGGCACTGAAACAAGTAATTGAAGTGCAACTCAGTGAGCTACTCAAATAGATTCGTTGCTCTGCGGTTTGTCCTCTGCTCCGAGTACTCAGAAGTGGAGTTTTAAGTTGATTTAGTTGGCAACACTTCGATTTGTGTGTGGTTGTTCGTGTGTATTGCACTTAATGTTCACTACTCTTTTTGTTGTCGTACGAAAAAGGTCATTAGAGTTGCTAATTACAAACCCAAATTGGAGTCTGAGACAGAGAGAGAGAGAGAAAAGGACAGAGTACTCCAACTCGAACGCCAGTGGCAGCTGCTTTTGCTCCTGCCAGTGCCAATTACTTCCGCTTCTATGCAATTTCCGGTTGCGAAGATTGGAGCGATGCCTAAGCAGCTTTTCAGCAAAAAAATGTCAAACAGCGACAACTTTATATGGCCACAAGACGAGGAAATGGCAATATGCCATACAATAATGAGAATGCGAACGAGATTGCGTCTAAAAAGGCAGAGCACAAAAATAAGCAGATAATTACACGGCAGCCAGACCCGGAACTCACGATGTCCGTGTGGCTTCGTAGACTGCGCCACAAAGTAGAAAATTACAAAATAAAAAGCCACAAGCGGAAAATTAACAGAGAAACAGCGAGGACAACATTTGTCCAAGATATTAACGTCTGTGTTCGCATGTGGCACAATAAGTGGAAATGTTCTTAAAGTTGCAAACAGTTAAAGACATTGAATTCGATTTGGTTTGAATTGCGCCCAGGGGCAAAAAGCGACAAGAACTTTATCAAGATGCTTATCGCCTCAAATGCAAAATTCCTGTTTACCAAAATTCCAACAAGCAAACCGATGATTTTAGAGTTTGAGTTAAATTTTGTACATTTTTGACTGTCTGCGTGCTGTAAGCGAAATCCAAACAGACAACTCCCCAGCTCTATCTGTGTCTCTCTCTCTCTCTCTGTCTCTTTCCTTTGGAATTTTCATTGTAAGCCCGCCAGCTACATTTAAATGTGCCGTACAACACCTGATACCACCTGAAACCAACTGAAACCAACTGAACCCACCGCCACGTGGCTGCTTCGGAGTCTGGCACTGATTTTATGCTTTATAACTTTCGATATGCGAATGGCAAACAACGTTTAGCGCTTTGCCAAGTGTTGCTCTGCCACCCTAGGGTCTAAATCCTGCACGGCACGACACGACGTATACGTAATATTTACGATTGTGTGCGCTTTTCCCATATAGATTCAAGTTCCATTTTTTTCCGTTTTACTGCCGCGAGGGTTGCAAGTACCCTTCTTTTCACAGTTTGCTCATCAAATATTTATGCCATATTTTTAGCTATTGCGACAATGAGTCAAATCTGATGGAATCCAATGTCTGAGCCCCTTTTGGCTGCGATAATAAAGTTTAAGGCTGATAAACGATTTTGCAATCAAATTATGCGCATATTGAGAGGAGGAAATGTGTGTGAGGAGGTATGTGTGTGTGAGAGTGTGTAAAAGTTGTAAAATTTATTATAGACGTGGTTTAAAGTGAGTAGGCTTTGATTTGTGTGTAGTGTAGCAGGGTGTGTGACAAATTGAGTAAATGTAACCGAAACTAGTTTAACTTGCCACAATGTTGCAAGTTGCAAGTTGCCGGTTGTCAATGGTATTATCTATTTGTGATATCTTGTGGTTACATTTCAACATTAATTCCCTTTGACAGTGACAAATTTATGCATTTATCTATAGCCAAAGACAAATTGAATTTTGTGCTTCAGGTTTAAGGTGCTGCAACTACCTAAATAGTAGCTCAAAGTTGTTGTCCTGACAATCCCTTACACATGATATTGTTATTTTTGTCGTAATTAAAAACCCATGAAAGCGACGACCAAACAACTGGCCACAATCGCATGAGCAGACAAACTGGCACACACTCACCGAGTGTCTGTCTGTCTGTGTGTGGTAAAATAAACATGAGAGTATTGATGATGGGAGCAGCTCTTCCGACGGCAAAAACTTTCATATCAATTTTAAGCCAAAGTAATGAAAAAGTAACAGCGAGAAGCAGTTCGGAGTTGGAGTTCGAGTTCGGTAAAAAGGAAATAAAACTGAAAGAAACGAATGCTATAGACAAAGCATATTTACA
Source organism: Drosophila acutilabella (assembly GCA_035046005.1). NCBI lineage: Eukaryota > Metazoa > Arthropoda > Insecta > Diptera > Drosophilidae > Drosophila > Drosophila acutilabella. The sequence goes on along the minus strand of JAWNOK010000024.1, from coordinate 1,943,347 downwards.
CAAGCAGCGCTGAAGCATACGCAGTACGAGGCACTGGACTGACTCTGATGATGATGACGTTGTTGATGATAATGATGAGCATGTCGATGGCGATGTCGACGTCGATGATATTGTTGGCAACATACAAAGCAACGCTTATGACAGCCAGCAGCCCAAAAAGAAATAGCAATGCCAGGACCCCCACTTCTAAGGATGCTGTTTACATTTGAACGGCAGGCAACAGGACTCTAAGTGTGGGCGCGTCTGTGGCAACGAAATTAAAAACCAATAAAAAGCTGCACACGAAATTAAAAATTATGTTTTCCTTTTTACATTTTATGATATTACGACTATTGCAGCACAGCAATGTAGCAGCAGAAACAGCTATAAAAAAAGTGTTTGTAAAAACGCATTCGAAAAAAAGAAAGTTGAAAAAATATAAAGCATAAAATGGCCAACATTAAAGCAGTTGAAAAATATGTTCAAAACTTTGTGCGTTTTTAAGTTTCTGTAAACTTTTACAATTAACCAAAACAATAAAAGTTGCGAGCGCCTAAAAGGCAGCTCCACGTTTCGATAATTGAATACTTTAAACTTTTTGCTAAGCTGCAGACAGTAAAAAAAAGCATAGCATACATTTCAGCAGCTCAGTAATTGGTAGAAAATATTCAACAAACCGCCTTCTATAGTTGATGAATTTTTGTGTATATTCATAGTTTCGCATATACTTTACTTTCTCCACTTTCCCGTTTTCATTTTCGCCAATTAAACGACCATTCAGCCAAGTCATTCACTTAATTTACTACCTATGTTACTCGACTCCCTTTTCCACCATACCGAACATCCGTCCCATAAAGCAACTCTATAGCTATGGCTATGAATAATTTAAGCAAATCGCTGGCTGTTTGTCTGTACGTGTCGCTGTGCCGGATTAGGCAGCATTTGCATATTTTAATTATTTAGATTGTTGTGTTGAGCTACTTGCTCCTAGTCCACTGTGCCTCAGTTTCTACGTCGAACCGGATGTTAAGCGGAAGTGCCCACGACGACATTGTCGAACGACAGACAAAAACAGGCAAAACTTAATTAAAATCAACTGTTTTTCTACCTGGCATTAAAGGTATGCTTTCAACTGATATTCGAATAGAAATTGCAATGCATATGAATATAAAATAGATTTAATTAATTATTTGCTTCCAAATCAATTGATTCCAAAGTCAATGGACCTAAGAGGTAAGCCTTTATTGCTGTTATCGAAGGCTTTTTGGTATTTTTTGTGGCCTAAATCAATTTTAGTTGGCATTGCCAACATAGCCACTGCAGTCTTGTTTTGGCCAAGTTAAAGTCAAATACGAAGAGCAAACATTTATAAGCATTTGTGGCTGGCTTTGCCAATAAACACATTACAGTTGCCAGAGCCAATCATAAATTCATAATGAAATATGAGGGCCACTGTCCAAAGATAGTCTTGGCCATAACCAAGGCGAAGCCAGACAGCCAGCAATAGCTACAACTACAACAATCAGTATTGCCAGAATTTGTGAGACCAAAATGGTTGGATTGATAAAAATGTAGCTTTACAAACCTTACAGAAGAATTATATTAAAAATAGCTTTAAAAAAGCTAAAACAGCTGCACTAACAACAATGCACAGGGGAGGAAAATAGAGGAAGATTCAGTTGCAGGTCTGGTTTTTGGCAAGCGTGGAAAAGTGTAGCAGTAAACCAGGCGCTTGAGACTCTCCGGCTGTGGTATTACTTTTATGATTATTTGTGTCGTTTATTGTATGAGTATATATGCGTTTGTGTGTGTAAGTTTTAGTGTGTGTGACAGTGACTTTAACAACTAACACATATGGGGAATGAACAGAGTCTAGTCCATGTCCGGTCAGCGGGCTGCTTTAATTAGATTTGCACATTAGACGACAACACAGAGGCTAATGACATCTCGCTTCAGTATGCGATGCACGGAATGGACTTGCTCTGTTTATGGTCGTCTTTGGACTTACTAAACGCACACTACGAGGCGATAAACACCAGACCGTAACAGTGATAGCGAAGAGGGAGACAAGGAGAGAGAGAGAAGGTCTCCATCAATAAGGCTTAATTTAATTTGAGCCTTGCTCATTTTTGCGCTATCTTTAAGCCAGAAAACAGCACACGTCCACACGTATCCTGCACATGATTATTATTATTAGCTACAATGATGAATTCTTTTTATAAATGTGTGTGTATGTGTGGGCTGTGGGACGGGCACGGCAAATATTAATAATTGTTGCCTTTTTCCTTTTTTTTTTTTCGAGCCCGTCGACGTCTGCGGAACACGCTAAAAATTAATTAAACGTTCTTGCCTGGTGGGTGTGGCGTTGAAGGGAGGTGTAAATATTTTTGCTCGGCCATTTCGTGGTTATTTATGCGCTTGATGCTTTGGCCGTTTTTACAGCACCATTTTTACCCACACTACCTTTTGAAAACACTCCCCTCGCCCACATAATGGCATACGCTCGACACTTGATTCATGTCGATGTTGTTGCCTCAGCCTGTCGTTGTTATTGTTGTAGCTGTTGTTGTTTTTGTATAAACAGCACGCACTCATATTGGCAATTTATATTTGTATTAATTAATGGGCCAGTAAACAATTGCTGAAAGCAGCGCCATTAGCACGCATCGAGGGTTTGGGCAATAACGTGTACCAAATCCTGACTCCTGGACATCAAATATGGTATACACAGTACCATATGTACATATGTGTATGTGTACAGATAATAGGGATTACGATACGAGCATTCCGGGCAGTCCAGAGAAGGGTTCTCTCTTGTTTTTTGGTGAATTAATAACATGTTCTGTTTGTGGCATTCTGCAAAATTGACTTTAGTCATTTCATAATTTTTGCAGCAGACATCATAAATCTGCAGTTATTTTACAAATATTTGCATATAAATTTTGATTACTAACGTGAGAAGGGTTCAACTAGACAATTTTTGCTAGCCAACTGGCATATAAAAAACAAGAAAGAATGCTATAGTCGCCCGTGACTTTAGGATACCCATTACTCAATGTTCGACCGATTGTTCCTATGGGAGCTATACGATGTAGTAGTCCGATTTGAATGAAACTTGGTCAGTACATTTATGTTTTATTAAATAATTTATGTTATTAAATTTATTCTGTATCAGTTTCGTTAAGATAGCTTGGTAAAAAAACAGAAAATTTTCATATTAATTCATACTAAATGCAAATTTTGGACTGATTGTTCCTATCGCAGCTAGTCCGATTTGGATGAAACTTGGTCAGTATATGTACGCCATAGATGTGTACATCCTATGTGGATTTGGTTCGGATAACGTAACTAATAAAGTTTTCTATACTTAAACATGCTATTTTTACCTACTTTTACCTTTATATGAACATAGAACGCCCTTAAGTGGGCGCGACAAAAAACAAAAACAAACTTGTACTGCTTGGGTATTTTATCTTTCATTTGCGACCTCTCGGGCTCTAGCTCTTATAGGTGCTGAGATCCTTTTGTTCATACAGACGGACAGACGGACGGACGGACGGACGAACGGACAGACGGACATGGCCAAATCGACTCGTCTATTGATGCTGATCAAGAATATATATACTTTATGGGGTCTGCGACGCTTCCTTCTGCCTGTTACATACATTCCAACGATTACAATATACCCTTGTACTCTACGAGTAATGGGTATAATTATAATATTACGAATTGTGGATAAATGGACATCTTGACTTGTATGGTTGAACATAAAAATTGAACTCACTTTATTTCTTAAAATCCTAGGCCTTATATAGCTACAAATTTACATCGGAGCACAGCTCTCCTTTAAGATATTGTACCCTCGCACAGGATAGAGCGTGGTTTTATATTTAGATGTATTTTTACCTTCGGCTTCGTTGCCAAGCATGGAAACGGGTCGCCAGCATAGATATATAGATTATATGCTTAGATTAGTCATTTTTGGGTTTACATAGTCTCTTAAAATAATCGCTCCGTTTTTCTAGTTTTATTGCTTGAACAAATTGCATGAATATTTTAATTGGAACATGTTGATTAGTTTGCTTAGTCAAGCGATAAATTTGGTGCAATACATTATACATATTCGAAGTATTCAGGGTTCTTACCAAACTCATTCGGAAATAGCCGCCATGCTGCTCAGGTCGCTTGTTTTTCAAGTCTTCAGTATTTGGATAACCCAAAAAGTGGTCTACAATGTAAATACTAAATTAAGCTCATACTATAATTTAATTGTAATTTCTGTATCATCTACAGGACGCTGTTTTATTTAAATTTTCGAATGCGGTTTGTGAAAGCTACAACAAATCTTGGGTTGTTATAAACAAATGTCGTCTGAAGGCTGTCAGTCGGAATGTGACTACATTTAATTTTAATGGTACCTTACTCCATCCAGCGCCCATTATTGGAGTAAAACTTCGGACATTTAAAAAAGCAAGTGGATATAAGCCTTTTGTTCTTAATGTTGATTTGGACGTCTGCCGGTTTCTAAAAAAGACTTATAATCCAATCGCACAACTGGTGTTTAAATTATTTAAAGACTTTAGTAATTTCAACTCAACCTGTCCCTTAATCGTATGTATAACTTGAATGACAATGGTATGCTTACATTGTATTGTATGCTTACATTTTTTAAGGGCGATCACATCATCGATGGTTTTTATCTACGACCAAATCTTTTGTCACTTCCATTACCGACTGGTGATTACTTAATGTCAATGACTTGGATGTTTAATCAACGCCCACAATTTATAACTAATTTATATGCAGAATACAAAGAGGATTAATAAAATAATGTCAGAACACACGTAAATATGTAAATTTTTATATAACAACGGTTAGCAAGTAAGCTATTGGAAATGAAATGAAATGATGAAATATTTTCAGACGTAAAATAAATTAGAAATATAATGTTTAGTATAATCAAGCAGGAACAACTTTGAGTTGTTATTTATAAACAATTCTACAATTTTAATATGTTATTTTTTAAATTCTGTTTCTATAAATGCGTACAATTCAGTAAACTGTTGAGCAAAACTATCAAATATTTTTGATCTCGACAATGCAGCAGTTAATATCTTTAGTCAAATTAAGTACGCAATGTTTTTCGATGAGTTAAAAATAAATAAACATTTGGTGATCGAATAATTGATTTTATTTGTGATGTTGAAGTTCTGAACAGTCCAAATGGTTCGAAACTCTATTAAATTTATGTATGATTGAAAATTGAACTGAGTTTATTTACGATGCTGTGCACTTTGCGTATTTGCCTGGTGCTCATAATAAACCGTTCGCAGTAAAATGCATTGCAAATAAACTTGAACGTAATTTCGGAGTAAAAACTCAAAAGCGCACTGAAAACGCGTGTAACAATCGCCAACGAAATGAGCAGAGCAGCAGCCAGGAGCCAGGAGCCACGGGCCTGGAGCCAATGTCCTGTAGCAGCTGAACAATAAAAGTCGCCATGTTCCAGTTGGAGTTCGCTTGGGATGAGGATGAGGATGTAGACTCGGATGCGAATGCGGATGAGGCCTGTGTGTGACATTCTTTGGGACACTGAAGGACCTTTTGCTGGCATTGTATGTGTGTTTGTGTATCTGTTTGTTTGCCCAGCGCCCTACTCCGCTTTGGGGCATTGTAATAACTGCAGCTGCACGTTCACAATTTGTACGTAATGTTGTGTGTGGTTTGGTTTGGTTTGGTTTGGTTTTGGCTTGGTTCAGTTCGGGCTTGATAAAAATGAGCGCCGGAAATGCGAATATAAATTTTGCCATATCTGATGTACAACTGTTCGTGTGTGTGTAAGTGTGTGAGTGTTTGTGTGAGCGTGTGGCAGGATAAACGTAATGGCTGCATTGCATTGCCAGGAAGTGGGGCAGACAGCAGACAGCAGACCAATCATCAGAAGTATGCAGCGGGCGATGCGACTAAGAGGACATAGAACACAGGACACAGGAGGAAACGGAAATGACATGCAATAAAACACAAAGGCGCACGCATGGGGCAAAATTGAGAGTGGGATTGGGATTGGGATTCGGATTGGGTATGGGTTTTGGTATAGGCACTGAGGTCTCTCCTGTCCATTGTGGATTATAACACAAAATGGCATCTAACAACAAAAATCTATCTGGCAAATGCATCGCCAGAAACTTTTACAGAAATTACAATTGCAAAAGTTGCGTACTTAGTGTAGAGAGAAGAGAACTTGAGTTAAGCTGAGTTCAGTTACCCGCAGTAGATGCTCATTCCCCAATAGTCCTCAACCTTCAAAAACACCCCTCATTCCCCTTCCCCTATTTCGAAGGCACTGTCCTTTGTGTGCGTTGACGCCAAGTCATTTGGCTTATCAATGCCAGACGCAGGCAATTTTGGTCTTATCGCTTGGTCGCATCGCTCCCTTCATGCCATTTAATGCAGGTGGCCAGCAGCTCAGCTCAATCGATGCCCATTCCAAGCTGATTTAATGCCAACCCATTTGAGGCTGTGTCGGGTTGTATTATTAAACGCCCATTAGCCGTACCCTGGCGACAAAACAGTGCCCAGTTTACCACGTAAAATGAGCAGCGAGAATTTGCTATTGGCCTGGTCAGCTCATTGACATGTATGCAAACATTGCACTAATGATGGTCAACCAAGTGGCCACTAACAACCGTTTCTAACGAACTCAGCTCCTGGTGCTTCACAGACTTCCCTCCCCTCTCTGTCATTCTCCATCCCTGTCTCGCAATGTGCACAAGTTTTGTCTTGCTTTATTGGCTAATTACGCCCTGCAGCAGGTTGTTGCATGCATGTGATTGCTCGTTTCGGTCTACAGTCTCCCAGTTGCATTCTCTACCCCTCTACCTCTGCCTGCCATAATTTGCCACAAAATGCTGCTGTTTTATTTTCGATTTTAATTTCCATGTCGCTGCCGCCTGTGGTAGTTTCGCATATATACCTATAGATATATATATATATGGTCGACATGCGCCTAATTTATATTCATTATCTGATGCATAATTATAGATAACGTTGCATATCAGTTGTTGTAGTCTCCACTGCGAAATTCCACTAGCCACTTGCTGTTTGCCTCTCGCTTGTTGCCAACTCAACTCCTCCCTTCAGCTCCATATCAGTCGCTGCCTAAGCTTGTTGCAACTTTGTGTTTATCCTTGAGCTTATGCGTCACCCAAGCGGATGCTGATTCACTGTCTAAATATTTGACTAACGCAATTGGTAGCAAGCACAGGTAAGCGCCCCACTCTAGCCAACTTCTTAATCCTGTTTAAGCTTATCGCAATGTTACCCCCAAAAAGTTGCTGTTGCTGCCACAAATATCAGCGAAGGTTATGTAAAATCTTGGGGAAAGGCTACACAAATATTTGCTGTTTAAATCAACAAAATTAATTTTAAAGAAATATTCTAAAAAGCATTTTAAGTATTTTGCATATTTCCCAATTTAAAACACAGATTTTTCTTTGAACTCTTCGTCTATATAATTTATTGTATATTTAGAACTTAGTTACAAAAAGTGTTTATGGATTTATTCTAAAATTATTGTTAGGTTTCTTTAGCCAAATCATATCGCATCGGTTTACCTATTAACTAAATTTATTGTTGTAAATAGTTGATACTTAAAGTAAATATATGATTACAGATAGTTATCGAATCCACTTAAGATTCGTTATAAAAATATAATCAGATTATTTGTATTATTCTTATGTATTTAATTAGGGATGTGTTTGTTTTTTGGAACAGTATTGAGACCCACTTGGTAGGGGGATTCCATATTGTAAACCGTTCAATTCTTATAACTAGACGCCTTAATCTCAAGTTGAACTTTATTGCTTTGTTGAATGCGGGATATGAGTTCGTTATCTCTATGTTTATCTCTATCTCTATCTCAATCTATATCGCTATTTGTATCTGTATCTTTATCTGTAGCTAAAATTGTATCTGCATTAATAATTAATGGCCACCTGGTGGCTGCTTCGTTAGCGTCTGCTGCTGATTCCCGCGATTTGCTCGCGGCGCATCTCATTTATTAACGACTCGAGTGTGGCGCAATCAGCGCTAATTAAAATCGCCTCCAGCGAACATCACGAGATTATGCAGTTCTTGTCCTTGTCCCCAGCTAGCTCCGAGGGCTTTCGCTTCCGATCGTAGGCGAGGGCATCGTTGGGCACGTAGCTCACCCTCACACCGCCGTAGTGTCGCCTCTGTGGCAGCTGGTACATCATCATGTAGTCTTCGGAGCTGGACGAACTGGACGAGCAGGTAGAGCACACATCCGACTCTTCAGTCTCATCGCGTTCCCGCTCGCGTTCCCTCTCTCGCTCCCTATCTCTGTCCCGGTCCCGCTCCCTGTCCCTTTCCCGTTCGCGTTCTCGCTGATGCCGTGGGGACTTGTGAGCGTTTGTTTCGCTCTCGTGCTCGGCATGGAGCTGCGAAGTGGGTCCCTGGTAGGAGGATGACAGGGGTTGGGCTGGCGCATAGGTGTCCGCTCTGGTGGTAGAGTGAGAGCGATGACCGCTGCCACTGCGATGGTGGCTCGAGGACTTGCGGCGACGACGTCTGCGCGAGCCATGGCCATGACCATGTCCATGCCGACTTCCGTCTCTTTCTTTGTCCCGCTCCCGCTCCCGTTCTCTCTCTCCACCGCTGCCGCTGGTGCCCGCTCCATTGCCGGAGTAGCTGCGGGATCGGGGCAATGTGTCGGGAATGCCTTCAAAGCGCACGCCCTTCTTCTTGCCCGGCTCGCCACTCATGGGCGAGGAGGAGGAGCCACCGCTGAGTATGGATACGGGATGCGTGGGCGCCTGTGTAGCCGACTGCGTGGACAGTGGAGTGTTCAGCGAACGGTCGCCGGCAGAGTGCGTTGGAGACCCCATTAGTTCCGGGGGTAGCGCAGTGGACGCAACACTCAGATTGGGCGTGGGCAGCTCAGGAATTTCACTGCCCGCGGTTGGCGGTGGGGGCGGCGGATGCATAATGTCCGCGTACTCATGGTGAGCAGCATGGAACTGCTGGGCTGAGGCGTGCAGCGGAGGTGCAGGCAGCGGTTGGCCAAAATGTGTCAGGTGCTGGGGAACACCCGCTAGACCCAGCTCTGGCATACTGGAGGTGATAGAGTTCTCCATCTTAGAGACCTGCTGCAGTTGCCGCTGCAGCTGATAGCTGTGAGTGGCGCCCAAAGGAGGCTTGGCGGGCCAAGCAGCGTCCAGATTGGTGGCCATCTCGTTGAAGTTATAGACACCATCACGCTGCAGTTCCATGGGCTTTGGCATCAGGTGTGGCTGGAAGTCCCCAGGCGAATTCAATGGCGATATGTTCTGAGAGCTGGAGAAATCCGTGAAATCGCCGCCAGTGCCGTGCAGACGTCCCTGCTCGAGATCCTTGACCACACCTGCATCAGAGTCGGAGGTGGCATAGCCCGGTTTGCTGTGGGACACCAGGTGTCCTCCGGCGGCTTCGTTGAGCACGCCCATGGGCAAAGGCACCCCAACGCCCACACCACCACCTACTCCAGCTGCCAGCTGCTGGCTCTGAAGATGATACATGGCCTGATTGAAGCTGGCCTGGTGCTGCTGTTGTTGCTGCGGCGACATGGGCGGTGAGCTGGAGGCGTGGCTGCTGGGAATACGCGTCTGTTGCGGACGCACGCGTTGCGTTGGCGGTGTTGGCGTGGTATACATGCCGGTACCCGAGCTGTCCGACGGCGTTGGTGGCTCTCCTTTGCTGCAGGCAATTGAGCAATAGATGGCGCCACGGCGCGGCAGAAAGGCGCGTCCCAGCAGCGAACAGCGACAGGTGTTGCACGAGAAGCACTCATCGGTGGCATGCCAGTGCTGGCCATCGTGGCTCATTTGCCCCTGGTCCACGCCAATGGCCTCGCCGCAGTAATCGCAGTACTCGGCAAACATTGCGTCGAAGCAGAGCAGGCAATAGGGTTTCCCCTCCCGCATGATGTACCGCTGTCCACCCAGTTGCTTGTCGCACTCATGGCAGGCAAAGTGGTTCATGTGCCAGGCACGTCCCTCCGCCTCAGTGCACTCATCGGCCAGGATAATCTATCGAAATGAAAGTCTGACTCAGTTTCCATTTGTAAGGATCGGGTTGCAACCAAACTTACCTCATCGCAGGCAGAGCAACGGGGCTTGAGAGTTTCGGCATGATGTCGTCCACAATACATGCGTCCGTCTCGATGAAAATAGATGAGATCCACAAGCAGCTCACGGCAGATGCAGCATGTAAAGCAGCCTGGGTGCCAGCTGGCATTTGGACCCAAACGTGTGGCAAATACGGCAATGTCCCCGGTGGAAATCAGTTCGTCGCACTGCAAAGAAGCGCAAGAATTCACTACCGTTGGCAAAAGGATAGGTGTTAAGGGAGACGGCGAGAAGGGGGAGTACTTACGCCATCGCAGGGACGCGCACTCATCAGTTGTCGGACATTGCCGCGTCCGAGTGCATCACGTTTGCGTTGTGTGGAAAAGAGTCGCAGCTCCTTGCGCTCCTCATCCGTCAGCGAGTGACAGTAACGAACCTGCAGCGAAAGAAGGTAACCGAAAGCACCGTTTTGTTATTTTTTTGTTTGTAGACCCTGTACTTTAAAGAAACTAGTGTGGTTTATAGGAACTATTAAAAAAGTATTTAAGTAGGGCAGTAAGCGGGGTGTTCCTCTTAAAAAAAGGAAAATCAGTTGTAGTTGTTAGGACAAACTTTGTTATGTATAAATTCAATGCTTCCTAACAGAACTCGATTATAATTTACCGATTTAACATATGAAGAATCAGTACAACAAAAATCTAAGAAGTCTTCATATACAGGGTCTTTTATGGTCGGCTCGCTTGTCTTTTGGCTTTGCTTTTTCTTTTCTTTTTTATTTGTTTGTGGCAGAAAGGCAGTGAGACAGGCAAATCATATGTGTGCTGAATGAGCAGATGGATGGATGGCAGCCACTTGAAGAACGCCCCGTGGGCAGTAGCAGCAGCAAAGGTAACTTAAAGTGATCTTTCCCAGAAGTCAACTCAACCAGAAGATTGTTTGTCTGCAACAACAGCTAGAGCTTTAGTGCGTTGCCAGCTCAAGTGGTCAGTGGGCTGGGCTGACAACCGCAGACAGAGACCGGTAGCCGGCAGTCGGCATTCGGTAGTCGGTAGTTGGCGGACGGTGGACAGTGAAAAACGCTTCGAGTCCATATCCAACTGCTACTCCATCTCCAGTTCTATCTCCATCTCCTGCTATAGTTGCTGCTGCGGTCAGCGTCTCGTTTGTGTTGTATGCAAATTTTTCGGCTGCCTTTTTTTTGTTGCCTGCCTTCTTCAAACTCTTCTCTCTGCTGCACAATTTGATTTGAGTTGCCGGTTTGGAATTTGGGCATTTGCCACACATTCCCTCCACACACAAACACACACACACACACATACATACACACCCAGCCTTCCAGACTGGTGTTCTGTTAACTGGTCGTTAACTTGCAAGCCTCCAGTTAGTGGCAGTGGTTAAAATGCTAAAAACAGTAACTGATACGACTTTTCGAATTTGTGGCCTGGGAATTCGTTGTGAACTTGTACAGGGTCAGTTAGTTTGCACTTGTTTCCTTGATTAATTAAAAAGGTAACTCAAATGTGTGTGGGAAATTTGCTGGCAGTGACTGTAATATGCCGTTGCTGTAATTTGAGTTGTCGTCAGGTGGGCGGAGGGGAGTAGGTGGGGCAGCACAGCGGCCATTCAATCACGATAAAACGTGCACACATTTAAATAAATACTGCGAATTTGACAGCACAGAGACACTTGCTCTGCCTCGCTCTATTACCAGTGATACACACACACACACACACACACACACACACACACTCACCTCGTTATCATGCGGCGGCAGTTGATGCAGCAATTGTCGTACACGATACTGCTCGCCAGGGCTGTTGACGTATGGCACTTTGTCGTCGGGTATTTGGGAGAAATACAAGCGTACCTGCAAAACGACCAAAACAGAATAAAGAATATATAAAAATGAGCAGAAGAATGAAAGCTGGAATGCAATATTGAGGTAGGAAAAAAAGAAAAGCTGAAGCAGGAATTAGAGGTCACACACTCAGCGATAAACTACGGCTATAAAGGGTTAAGTCTCCCAGCCAGGTCCTTGACTGTAGCCATGACATCACCACGTTGATCAGTGGGAATCAGAATCAGCATCAGCGAGTTAGTCCCGTCAACTGGCTGTGCACAGCAGGCAACTGACTAAAAGTTTTTGATTTTATTACGTTGATTTTCCATTTGGCCAGGTTGAAAGGTGGCCAACGTGGCCATCCGCTCTTGGCTCTGAGCTCTCGGTGAACTTCTAAGCCCAATTCTTTATTGGCCACGTTTTTGCAAGTGCTGGGCGATCTTAGCATCCCAAATCTCATACAATTTGCAGTGTCAGTCTGTGGCAGCAAACTGGAAATGGCCAACTGGACAGCTGGCCAACTGTCCAAGTGTCCAACTGCCCAACTGTCCAGCTGGCTAGCTGGCAACTGACTGACTGACACATGGCTTATGCTACGTCAACGTAAATGGCTGTAAATAAATTTTCAATTCTGTTTGTAACGTTTGCCAAAAATACAATATGGCAATGCCAATGGAAATGGCTAAAAAAAAACGTCGCTGGCTGCGAGACATGTGATAGGCGGCGTTGTCAGTGTATGTTGAGCGGGATTAACGTGGCCGAAAGAAGGGTTTGGTTGGGGTGGGGCTAAAGAAGCGTCGGCTAAAGTTAAAGTGCCTCATAGCGATGACTTTCGGGCTGCCAAACAAATTGTAGTAGCGCGCTTTTAGGCGCTCAGCGGACTGAAAGATTGTGCAAGATTTATTTGCCAATGGCGCATATTTTACGCAAATAATTTATGTGACCGAAATAATTGAAAAAAAATCGGCGCAAATGGAAGCAGTTTTCTTTTTGCTGGCCATAAAAGTCACATTGACAAATGGCTAACAAAAACGGCCGCAGCTGCAGTTTGCTAGAACTGCGCCTTGAGTTTCATTAGCGCCAGCTAATTCAACAGATAGACCTTCAGTTGGTTCAAAGCAGATGCAACTGGGCCCAGATATTGGAGTCAGAGTCAGAACGAAGCTGAAAAGTTTCGATTTGAGTTGACTTGATTTATGGCCCTGTATTGCATATTTATTTACAGCCATGGCCAGTATCTGTTCCAGCTCTGAGGCAACGCACCATAAGTCAAGTGGCGTCTTATCGCTGTCCACAAATCAAGCATCAAACACAATCAGAGATCACGAGATCTCAGGCCCTCTAGACAGCTTGACTCACCTGATCGAGTCGCAGACCGGGCGGCACCCAAGTGTACTCCTCGAGTGCACAGCCGCTGTCGTCGTCCGAGTGCGATTGTCGCTGCATGTCCATGTGTGGACCGGCGAGGAAGGGAGCATGCGAACCCGCGGGATGATGGAGCAGCGATGGTGGCGAGGGTGTCGATAGCGCCGGTGACAGCTGATGGTGTCCATGATGCGGCGGTTGCTTCAGCGATGAGTTCGAGTACTTGGAGTTGGAGGAGCAGCCCGAGGCAGCGGGCGAATACTGTGTGGATCCGGTACTTGGACCACTTGGCAGCTGCTGATGGTGTGGCGGTAAGTATTGCTGATGTCGTTGCAGGGGCAGCGGTGACGTTGGCAGCATGCTGCCCGCATTCTGTGCTCCATACAATGCACTCGCCGAGGAGCTGCTGGGCAGGCCCAAGTTGCCCAGCGGTGGCGGCAGTGGGAGTGGCAATGTGCCCACACCCCCCGCACCATGGCCCTGAACCTGTCCTTGACTGGGCGAGAAGTGGCGGGGCAGCGTAGGAATCTTCTGTAGATACGATATCTGCGTCAATGGTGTTCGACTGATGGGTCTGCAAGAGATCAGAGCCAAGGAAATAGATTAGTGCTAAGTTATTGGCTACATTTTTGTGGCGTGGCCAATTTAAACTTAATTAAAATATTTATTATGGCACATGATGGGTTAAAGGTTTCGCATGTTGGTGCCTGGGAAATTGTTTAAACAGTTTAAAGCATCACAAATTTTACAGAGTTCGCTGCTCACACGGCCAAATCATATTTTTAATGTAATATAAAACCACAACAATTTGTGTGTGTATTTTTTTTGGATTTCCTTTGTAATTCTCTGGGCTGGATTTATGCGGTTTTGCACTTCCTATTCGAGTTATTTTCTCTTTTATATTGTGTTTTCTGTTGTCAGAGTTTCGTTTGAACAAGCTGTCAATTTTAGTTAATTTTTTATGCGTTTTTTTGCGATGCTAAAAAAAGGATTATGCTGTTTTTTGTAGCTACTCGTGTATTTTTTTTGGTTTTGTTTGATGCAGCGAAACGTCAAAATGAAAATACAAATACGCTTCACAGCACTTACACAAACAAATCGACAGTTCTATGGCTGTTGTTGTTGTTGTTGTTTGTCTGATATATTCGTTGTCTGCTTTCCGGGCCCTTGGGCTGTTGCTGTTTGTCAGTTTGTCATTTTGTTGTAGTCTGACATTGTTATCCTAGCAAACGCCCCAAATACGCTACAAACTTGTCAAGTCGACTATTTGACGGATGTAGGTGTGAGTGTGGGTTTGGGTATGGCTGTGGTAAGCTTTAAAAAGCATTTGTGTCTATGTAAAAGCTCTCTTACTTTTGACTCTCATTAAATAGATATATTGTTTTATAAATCGTTAACTTATTGATGCTTATTTTAATGAAAACTTTCCCAAAAAACCATACTATTTTAAAACTTATATATGTTCCTTTTTTATTGCCTTTTCTATGCACAACACTCCCAGTGTAGGGTATACGCGACTCTTGCGGTGGCAGCCACCGATGTGGCATGCACCATTTCATGCCAGTTGTTTTGTTCAATGTTGTTGTCGCTATCAAAGGATAACTGTGTATTGTCTGCGCATATGTAACTGTAGATTTGCTATAGACTGGGTGTGGGCGTAACCTCCTCTGACGTTTATTCATTTGTGACTGTGCGACTACATTTGTGAGTAACTGTGCGTATGTGAGTGTGTGTGTGTGTGTGTGTGTGTGTGAGTTCGTTCATGCGGGCGTTTTATCAAAACAATGTGGCCGCCCTTTTGTTGTTTTTCGGGCCAAGTGAATTCTTTTTGTACATTTCCCACAGACTCGCCTCCCTACCAAAGGGAAGTCTTTGTATCCATATCCGTATCCGCTTTAGCGATTGCAATTCCATTTCTAGTCCGCTGACTCTGTAGCTGCTGATGTGTCAATATTGTGTGAGAGTCGGTTGTTCTGCGGTTTGCCAGCAATTAATTGCACAGATTTTGGCTTTTAACTGCCAGCCCGGCTAAAATCTATGTAGTTTTCCCATTGTTTCATGCAGCCTCGACATTTACATTTTTAAAGCACCAAAAACTCGCGGCCAAGAATGCGTGGCATCGCATTGCAGGCGTGGGATTGCCAAAGGGGATAATCACTGCACGTGCAGTTAGTTTTTAGGCACTATTCCAGTTTTAGTTTCAGTTTCAGTGCCAGTTCCAGTTCCAGTTGAGAGCAAAGGCCCAGTTTGCTGTCACAGCTGGAGACAGATCCCAGCAACGATGGGGACCAAAAGTGTTGGCTGCTGTCAAATCAGCCGCATTCAAACTCAAATTACAAGCCAAACAAATGGCTGGCGGCACTCGGCCATAGCAATTGGAATTGTGAATGGGAATGGAATTGGGACTGGTACTGGGACTCGGATTGGATTTTGGGTATGGGATCGGAAGACTGCCGGCTGCCAGCGGCGGTATGGTGGCTCTATTCAGCATTATTCGCAAATGAATAGCGAACCAAATGGCAGCAGAAAACTGTGTCTAAACACAAATCAGTTGCATTGGAAAATGAGAGGATTGCTGCAGTTGGTACCGCGCATTGAGGCCTTTTGAATTTATTGTGTGGTCAGCTGTAGCCGCTGTGCGGGCCTGGCTAAAACCAGCCAGCAGCCTGCAACCAATCCGCTTGGCGACCTGCATTTCTTTTCATTCGCGCGGCAGTTTTGCAATTTACAAAATTTATTGTTGACTGCAGCGAATTGCGTGAAATTGGCAACAATTGTGGCAAGTTTCAATTTGGTTTGCGCGTGTGTTTCGCTGCTTTTTAGCTGTTGTACTAGCCCAGGTTTATTAAGCCATTAAAATAGGAAAATGGAAAGTGGTAGACTCTAAGGCAGATTCATAGAAAGATGTGAAGCTCTTGTACACGCACAATGCGCAACAATGTTGCTGCAACATGCTGCCAAGAATACCCGCGAGAAACATTCTATGAGCTGAGTTATAAAATAAAAGAGAAGCAAATATAACACAATAAATGCGGGCATTGCCTGCGGGCAGCTGTTGCCAATGTTTGCTTTTGCATTAAGCCAAGCGAAGGAGAAGACGAAGTTAAAGGCAAAGTAGAAGGAAAATGAAGGGTTCAGTTTCAGGCCGAGGCTCACTTTGGCAGTCGTTGAACCAAAAAATAAAAAAACTAAAACTGGTTTACCCACTTGGCCGTTGGTTTCTCTAGGCCCAATGCTTTCGGGCCCTAAAAACTAGTTCAAAGCGCTGCCATTGATAACCGCAACATTGCAATCCATTGCAGCTGCCCCTACAGGCACGAGCGTGTCAAGTGTTGCAACTATTATTTAGCACTAGACCTGGCAAAAAAGCATCGATACAGACAGAGGTATCGAAATTGTTACTGCTCTGGCAATGGTAGTGTCACCTGTAGGTATTGCAGCTACTTTCTGGCTTAAGATCACTTTATAGCCATACTTTATATACAAGGGTTG
Source organism: Drosophila acutilabella (assembly GCA_035046005.1). NCBI lineage: Eukaryota > Metazoa > Arthropoda > Insecta > Diptera > Drosophilidae > Drosophila > Drosophila acutilabella. Next base: position 1,926,547 of record JAWNOK010000024.1, on the reverse strand, counting down.
CTTATCTGCTCACTGGCATCTAAATGAATGATCATTATATACAGCACGACGAGTGCGTTGACAAATTGCAAAGACAATGCCTCGGTTACAATTGTGGCTGCTTTTGCGATGGACGTCTCAATGGCTGCTCACAGACAGACAGACAGACAGCCAGAGAGACAGGCAGACAGACATTGAGACAATTGTTGCTGCCAGTCAGTCATTTGGTTTGGCTTTGTGGTTTTCTGACTCATTTGTTAGCTAGGCCACGAAAATTTGGGTTAATGTCGAGCATCAAGCTTAGCGAAAGTTTCCACTTTGGCTACATATATTTTTCATAGCTCCATATCTCTGACCCTGTAGTGTCACACTGCTAATGGCCAACAACAGACACTACCAAGTATTCAACGACAACAACAGCAACACACCGACAGGTGGTCCCTTAAATGCCACTATGTCCTGGAATTTGACCGGTGAGACTTGTTTAGTAAGTTTTACGATGTTTCACAGGCTTCGTTTCATTTCATACTCCTTTGTTGGCTTTTATTGTTTTACAGTCGAAGCGTTAGTTTAGATGGACTCTTAGATACCCTATTTAAGTTTGGATAAAACACAGGGCATGTGAGATGCAAAGTGCTTATGTTTAAATTTGATAGTATTTAATGACATATTTGCTGAACTATTTAAATTATAAGTTGTATATAAATAGTTGAATTTCTACTTTTTAGAGCTGCATTGCATTCCAGGGTATGTTGAATGCATAAATGCACAACTGCTGTAATTGCAAGTGGCAGAGCTTCATTAAGAACGCAACCAACAACGATGCTCACAACTACAACATAGTGCGATTGTCATAAACGATTTTTGAATTGACAATAAAAAATTGCCGTAAACTTTATGGCGAACATGGAGAACACACGTACAGCTTGCCACCTGCCTGCTGCCTCTTGCCAGTTGCCAGTTGCCACTTGCCCCGGGGCCTCTTCCATCTCAGTACTCAGTTCTCAGTCTCTAGCTCCCAGCTGGTGTGCATTGTGTCTGGCGGCAAACGATAGTCGTATTCCAGCTCTGTCTGCCTTGTCAACATGACATTTGGCGTGTTGACATTTTTATTGACTTTGGCACCAACTCGTACTACGTTCCCTGGCAAACATTCCAAAGCTCTTGTTGTTGTTATTCTTGTTTGTTTGTTGCTGCTAAAAGTTGATTAAGAATGTCTGCAGTGGATAGGTTAGAGTTGGGGCTTTGGATTCGGTTTGGGTTTGAGTTTGACTGATGCTGGAGTTGCGTGTGGTCAGACTGTGCATTTATTGCGCATACGCCAAGTGGCACTAATTGCAAACAAGCTGCGAAATGAACATGAACACAAATAGAAATCAATTAAATGGCTAACTGTAAATGAAAGCCTGTTAATTTGTATGTTCAATTTAGAAAGTCGCGCATAAGCAAAATAATTGCATAATTTGTTCGGATCACTGGCAATTTTCACACCAAAAGCCAATGCCAAAGCGAAGCCCATGTACCAGACGAACTTGTTGCTTCTAGACATACGGAGAAGTGAGCAGAGTGTGGAATTGGAAAGCAAGAGAACAAATTGTTTGCTTATCTTTTGGTAACAAAGCTGACCAATTAATGTAGTTCCCGGGCAACGTCAACATTTGTAAGGCGGCAAAAATGTTGCTGCAACATTTTGCAGTGTTGCATTGCAGTTTTTGCTTTTGTTGTGCTCTGCTAACGGCAACGAAAATTGTTTTCTGAGCGTGCAAATTTTCACAGCTGCTGCAACAGCAACAGCAACAACTATGCCAGTAATTTTCCAACTGACTGTGCATGGGTAAGTGAGTGTATGTTGGTTGTGCGGCAAACATCGAAGTAAAAGATGCCCCAACACTTCAACTTGAGCTTTGGACAACTACACGAACCACAGCAGCAACAACAACAACAACAATAACAACAAGTTGAAAGCGGAATCTCTTCAGTGCTCTGAGTGTTAGCTGGAAACAAAAGCAGGTTTCAGAACACAGCCGGAAAATGCATGGAAATGTTGTTGTTGTTAGGCTTTTTAGTTTGTCTTCACTCAATTCGTCTTGGCCTGGCTCGTTCAACGTTTGCATTGCCAGTGAAATTGCATCATCAATGCAAATTTAGCGCGATAAATGTTGGTAACAGACCGATGCTAACATAACAAGCAACAATGTTAGCCACGGTAATTGATTCAAACGATTATACAAATTTTTTTTAAGTTAGTTTTTTCCATTTTTACTTTGGCAAGAGGAGCCAGTTGCTGTGCTCAACAAGTTCTAATTAATTTATAACTCGCTGTAAATTCATCAAAATTGAAACGCATTTGTCTTGGATCGCCCACTGATTGACTCTGCTCTGTTGCTTTCCTGCTCCATCAAACGGTCCCTCTCTTTCTAGCCGTGTGTGTGGCGGCCAAGTCCAAGTCCAAGTCCACATTGAGGCTGGCCAACATCTACTACCAACTACCAAACAGCATTCGCATTCAATCGGTCGTTGTCTTTGGTCTATGAACTTGTTTTCTCATCTCCTCTCGTAGTTTTAATTGAAGCTGTGTCTTTGCTTATTTTTTTATGCTTTTTGTCTTCATCTTCCTCTTCCTCTCCATTTTCATCTTTGTCTCTTCTTTGTGCTTCGTGCCTTGTCTGGCTATTATAAATTATGCGGCTGCTTCGATTTTTATACATTAATGTTTCCTCAGTGCGTGGTGATTATGCTCAATTTTGTTTTTGACCATAATTATTTCGACGCTTGGCCCATCCGTGTATCCGTTAACTTAAATAATTTTTTCTTTCTTCATTTTTTTTGGCTCATCTCTTTGGGTTTTGTTACGTTGTTGCTGTTTGTACAACAAATTGGCATTGATTGATATTTATTCCTGCTTTGGCACTCGACAGAAAAAAAAGAGAAGATAAAAAGCAAAGACACAAGTACATAATCGTTCGGGAAATGTTCAAGTTTCCATGCTGTGAGTACTCGTAGTCTCGTACTTATACTCGTATTTGCAGACCTTGAATCTGATACTGAGTGTTTGACTAAAAACTATCGAATCGTGTGAATGTTTGAAGGTCAAAAAGATTGAACATTTCTCGAGGCTAAATGTGGGAAAACGTAACAAACTCTTCAATACATCAACTGTTTATTAACTCTAACTTAATTTCAACATTGAAGGCAAGATAAATCATTTGATTAGGCAAGCCATTGGTAGCACTTGGCCACATTTGGCTTATGGAATCCACTTGAATTATTAATGACACTCGCAGACGTTAAACATGTCCACCCCACCGGCAACTACAGAGCTTGCCACATGGCTGAGGATGATTTATGTGCAACGCTTCTTAACAAAACTGTTCACAAATTAACCGTAATATGATTTACAAAAAGCCGCTTTGCTGCTGCTGCTGCTGCCGCTGCTCCTATTTTTCCCAGAGTGCAAGTTGCAGGCTTTGATTTATGGCCAACTGCAATTGGAATCTAATTTCTTGGCCATTAACAAAACCAAACCAAGCCAAGGCACAGCCGAAGCCGAAGTCAATGCCAAAGCAGAGCAGTAGGAGAATCTGCTGCCTACGCAGCATGCAACGCGTTGTTGCATCTCTGAAACCGAACTCCAACTGTGCGGTGTATGGTGCATGATGGTTGTTGTTGCTGTTGTTACTGTTCTAGTTGCAGCAACACGACAACGACAACAACCTCTAAAATTAAGCCAAAACTTTTGCCAAATGTTGACAAACTAAAACGGTAACTTCCACTTGAACTTGATGACTGCAGATAACTGTAGCTTTGTGGCATCTTGTTGACAACTTGCAACCAAACTGAACATGGCAAATAATTAGCTGCTAATTGCTTTAATGTGTGCATTGCTCGAGACTAATGATAAACGGAAGAGACTCCTCCTCGCAAAGGATTCAATTGACCATGATTTGCAGTTAAAGGAGCATTTAATGCTAACGGGTCTTTTCTTTATGCGATTTGTGGCTATTACGAGTGGCAACTCGATAAGGTTGACATGATATCAGCTGCATATAAACAATGATAGAGCACAACGTGTACCCCAAAAATGCTTATCATGTTTAGAAAATCGACGACTTGCCGCACTTGCAACTAAACCAGAAATCGCCACCAACTTGTGCCAGCAAGTTCAAAGCAGCTAACGAGGCAGGAATGCAAAAAGTGTGAATGCAACTTGAAAGGGGGAAACCAAAAGGGGGCGTGGTAGGGAGCCACTAAGTAAGTGACTCGTCGAGTGGCATGCAGGCAATTTAAATGCAAAGCCAACTAAAGGCATCGCAAAGGCAGCAAAGTGAAGCTGTCAATGAAAATTACGCGCGCTTTTCCATTTCCACCATTTTTTGCATCCTTCTCAGCTATAAATTAACTGGCTGTGTGTGCGTTAAATGTATAATTAATTAGCGAGAAATGCATTAAGTGATTTGTTGTCGTTTAATATGAGCCAGCAGAAATTCCGGAATGTGGCAATGTTGGCCCAAAACAATGGCTAAGATATCAGCAAATTGTAACAGATCATACTGTCATTCAACTGTCAACTTTTATTTTGGCAACAAAAGGCAAAGCGAAAATACGCACTTTGTTATCTCGCTCTCCATCTTTCTCTCTCACACACACACATTGTCCCTCTCTTTCTGTCTGAGTGTCTATGGCCAATTGGTTTGACGTGGGCGCAGACAAGTTGATGCCAAACAAAATGTATCATGAGTTGGCACAAAAAAAAAAGGGGAATTCTATACGGATTTCGGATTCAGATTTCTAAAACTGATTTCAATTTCTTTTAAGCCTCACATATCACAATATATATATTGTATCTGCAGCAATCGGACATGGCTCTCTGACACTTTGACAGCTGCTTAAGCGCTTGAAAAATGCTTCAACGTGCAAAGGGCCAACATACATTATGGCCATTATCGCTGGCTCCAAATCGCGCTTAACAAAAATACACAATTAATATGCGACGCATTGTTGTGAAGCCACACATTGCTCTATAATTAGCAGCAAGACAGAGACAGAGGGTGGAGGATAGAGAGAGAGAGAGAGACGAGGCAACATTTCGAAAAAAATGACTTTAATGGGCTGTCTTATTTTCACATTACTACGAAAGAGCGACAAAAACAAAATCATATTTTATCGTTTTGCATAAATAAATCACGAGGCGGCTTCACTTGTGGTACCAAGTCTCCACCTCTCTCTGTCTATCTTACTCTCCCTGTCTCTGTCTCTTACTTGACTGGCGCCGTCTGCCACCATCTGAGGCACAAACATAGCGCTGGCAACAAATGGCAAATGGAAAATGGCACTTGGCAACTGGCAAACTGGCAACTGGGCAAGTTGGCCAATTGTCTGGCAAGCCATACAAGTTGCATGCACAGTCACAAGATTTGTTGCGTTTTGTTATTGTAATTAAGTTGCATCTGCAGTGAATGCAACAGCATCAACCTTAGCAGAGGCAGCAGCCAAGCCACATTGCCAAGTCACAGAAAATGCCACAGTAACGCCCAAAAGTCATTTGTCAGACGCTTTTGGCTCAAGCACAAATGTGCCAGTGGAACTCTTGTCTCTTTGCTTTTCTCACTTGTCTCTTGTCTTGTGAGTCTGATATTGTAGCACAGACACTTTCGGCCGAGTGCCCTTAATGGCTTTGTTAATTAAAAACAAAATCAATATGAATGTAAAGAGGCGTTTGCAGTGACAAATAACTCACTTGACATTGCAAATTTATGCCGATCTACGAGTGATAAGACCCAGCAACTAAATGGGGTTCTAATCAAGCATGTAATTTATTCATAAGACTTGTAAGACACTATTCAACTAAAGCATTTTATAGTCTAGAAATTGGTTTAGGAGTTTTCTATGTTTTAAGTAGTTTCCTGTTGCATTCTTTATGGCCTTTAACTTTGATAGCCAAACTTAAATCAATACATGAGTCTAAGGCAAAGAATGCACAAATTACTTCCATTAACCGAGCTAAAGTTTACCCAAAACTGCTCATTAAAAGCTAACATAATTCTTTCTAAAACACTAAATACTTGGCTTTGAGTTAATCATGTTTTGAGCCAAGTCTGACGGCCAGAGACATAAGTTTTGTCATTTAAAAAAAGGTAGCTAGCATGTCGTTAAATGCTTGGCTAAAATAGTTAGTTTGGCTTAAGCCGACGACGAAGATGAAGTAAAGCCAAAGATTTATGCAACTGCCGATGGTAGTTAAGATTGAATTGAATGCTTAGACACGAGTTAAGTCCAACAACAGCAACAACAACAGCAATTTCATTGCATAGCACGAATAGAATGTGGATGTGATTGCCGTAGTTTAAGTTAAAAACCTGAAGCTATTAAACAGAACAAGATGATGGCGATGAAGACTTTAAGATCAAGTTGCAGTTTGAGTTGCAGTGCCTGGCAATTTATTAATAACTTCATTACCAGGCGTTGCTGTGGCAGTGCCAGCAATTAAAATGCCCCGTATATCAGTGGGTGCATTTAAACTGGCGGCAGCAGCGAGTTACTCGTAAATGCCACTGCCAAATCTGATCAATTAACTCGCTGAACTAACTGAAGTAACTACTCTGTGACTCTGGGTCTGGGTACCCGCGAGCTAATTTGCCTGTTCGCGTGTGGCAAAATGGCAGCAGCTACTGAAATTCTACAACAGATTCTAAATGCTCTTGGCTGTTGGCCGTTGCCTGTCAGGCAACATCAAAACGGCGTCTGTTATTATTATAAATTATGCTTTGTATATGCGTTTTGTGTAAAATTCTTTTCCCTCTGCCTTTTGAATTGCATTGATTTGGCACTGTCTTCTGTGCCTTATAATTTGAATACTTTGCTTAGTTCATGTGGCTCACACGAGTAGCAGCAACACAAACCACAAGCGCAATAGCTAATTGAGTTGTGTTTTCTGCTGTTGTGAATTCTGTTTGATTAGACTTTGGTTTTGCCCATTTCAGCATATATTAACTCAAGCTCAAGTTCGTTGTCTAAGTCTTTTGTCTTTGCATGCATTGTAAATCATAGAATGAAGACGATAGAAAAGTCTGCTCAGAATATGTATGCAATATTTTTGCGCTCGACTGCGGCCAAAAAGGAAATGTCATGACACTGAAAACAATTGCAATTCGCAACAGTCGCCATGAAATGCTGAATGAAATACTTGACCAGGCCCTCTATCTGGCCACTTTTGGCCAGGATAGTCCTGGGCAGCGCCCATATTTCATAAGCTGCGTGCTGCACAAACACAATAACTTAGGGCAACGATATTTGCATGGCATTATGCACAATCATGACATGAGCCGTAGCAACAGCAACAACAACAACAGCAACAACAGAAACTGCAGCTCATATTTATGTAAAGCGAGCCGCGCCAGACAAAGGCACTGGTAAATCACACTTCGGCAGTTGTTGCTATTGTTGTTGTTGTCGCTGACAAAAAACAAAAACAAAAAAAACAACGCGGCGTATGCGTAACTTGAGCATGAGACGGCATTGTCGCTGCTACTGCGGCTGCTGCCGCTGCTGTGAGTGATGCTCAGGCACAGAAACCGGCCAGAAAGTCAGCCAGGCAAGCAAACAGTCAAATGACTGGAGACTTCAGACTTGAGACTGGAAACAGCAGACAGGAGACAGGAGACAAGAGCCAACAGAGTTAACAGTCAAGCATCTCGTAGTGGTTTCAATTTCAGTCAGCCTATAGAGAACAAGTTGTTGCTGCAGTCTCCGCTGCAGTTGCTGTTGTGCGTTGCTGTTGTTGCGTGCAGTTTGCGGTTTCGCAGCGAAGCAGAACACGCAATGTGTGTTCATTGACTTCTGGCTGCCAACTTGCGCAACAAGTTGTTGCTGTCTCTGCTGCTGCCGGGTAATCAATCATTATTTGCACAGGGCAACTGCGGCAGCACCACCAACTTTAACCACTTGAAAAGTTATGCATTTAAATTGTCAGCGCACGTAGCTAAAGCGAAATTGCATCTGACAAATGACCAGCCAAAGTTACTCACTCATTTGACTCCTGCTGTGAGGATGCGGCTGCTCCAATCACTGCTATATCTGTTTCTGCTGCTACTCCTGCTTCACCATTGCCGACAGCCACTTCCGGTTGCCGTGGAGTGCAGTCGGTGCTGTCGAGTTCATTGAAAGTGAAACTGATATCATGAGGATCCTTAAACGGCTTCATGCTGCGCGGTAAGCTCCGTTGGCGCAGGCTCAAATTCAGAAACCTAAGATCGCTGGCGGTAATCGGTTGCAAGGGCGTAGATGGGGGCGCGGCATTGCGTGCGGGAGGCGGTGGCGCAGTCCGTTGCTGCTTCTGCTTTGGTGGCAATGCCGGTTTGGGTTCCTCTAAAACTTCTTCCTCCGACTGCTCAATGATTTCAAGGACCTGAGCCGTACACGTTGATGCCATTTCCAAGGCCTGTGCCTCCAGTTGCAGGGAATAGTATTTGGATATATGCTCTGTGGCATCTGCAGTGTTATAGTTTTTGCCTCTAATCAGATCACCCAAATGATCGGCATCGATGCCAAAGAGAAAGGGATCATCGAGCACAGTCACTTTGGCATTGCGTTGTGTTGGTTCGTCCTGGGACTGTGGTTGTTGTTGCTGTTGTTCCTTTGACTCCTTCGACTCCTTGTGCTTGCCTTCGCCCTTGACATGAGCACGCAGCGAGCGTAGCAACTTTTTGCTGCGTCTTGGCGTCGTGGCCGAAGTTTCGCATTTGGCGGGAAAAAGCGGACGATTCGTTGCTGTTGTTGCTGTTGTTCCAAGTCGCTTTTTGTTGCTGGCTGGGCTGCTATCGCCCAGATCGATGCCATCGTCCGCATCTTCGTTGGCATCTAATTGCGCTGAGATAAAATCACAATCGCCAGTGCCAGTGCCAGTGCCAAAGCCAACCATATCGTAGTCATCGGCTGTTGCCATCAATTGGCAGTTGCTGTTGTTGTTATTGTTGTTGCTGCTGGCATTGTCATTTTCATGATTAGCCTCGTTGCTGCCGCTGGTCGCCAATCGCTGGGCAGCCGCCTTGCTATAGAGCTGTCGATAATATTTCTGCTGGTCGCCATACAAAAAGCAGACGCGCCACCATTGTTTGCATGCCAGCAAATTGGCGGTACGTGGCACCACCGCCGGCTCCAAGTTGCCCGTTGTTGTTGTTCCTGTTGTTGCTGTTGCTGTTGCAGTTGCTGTAGCTACTGCTACTGCAGCCTTAGTTGCTGCTGACAGGCTGGTCATGTTGCCAGCGCTACTTATTATTATTGTTCTTGAGTTGTAATTATTTTCAGTGGTGCAGCGGTTCAGTGGCTCTGCTTACAACCACTGCTTGTTAGCATTCTTTTATTTTTTGTTTCCTCTCTTTTTTTGGTTAATAAATTTTCATGTTTTTTTGTTAAATTTTTCATTTAGTTGTCACTGCACGGAAATTAATGTATTTTAATTTTTATTGCTTTCTTTTTCGTTGGGAAATTTATTGTCCACATTGTCAAGCGATACACAAATACCACACTAATTGCCATAGGCATAATTTATTAAAAGCTTTTCCACTTTCACACACAACTGAAATGGAAAATGAATGCAGCATTGATCGATCGATCGATCGATCGAAGTATGTGTTGTATGCATAATGGACTTTCGAAGGCAAAGGCTCATTTGGTATGCAAGAGACTTGGCCAAGAACAAAGCCGTGCCAACAGAGAATCTAACACTTTCCAGTTTGCAGCGATAGCATCGCCTGTGCTGTCAGATAAATGGAAAACAACAACACGAATCTCTAGTTCTGAGTTCTCTGAGTTCTCTAGTTGCAGTTGCAGTTGGAGTTGCACACGGAAGCAATCGATCGCTGTACCCAGCAGTTGAGGCTAATCAAATTTGCAGACATTGCCGCCGTTTACACATTGAAATGTGCTGCAGAGTCGCCTAATAATGATGGCATCGCATCGCATCGCATTGCATCGCTTCGCTTCGCAAATAGCAAAGTGTACACGTTTACCACTAGACGCTGCTGGCATAGGGGGCGATTAGTCACGCCTCTAATAAAGATAGCAACCACGTAGCTGCTGCTGGAAGAGTGGCTGCAGTTGCAGATAACTCTTTGCTAAGTGCAGCCTATGCAGTCAGTCTTCCATGCAATGGCGATTGCCTTACGTTGATGCCCTTGTCAGATAATAATAACTTCATCTTCATCATCATCCACCTCAGCATCAGCATCAACAGCAGCAACATCCCATAAGTTGCATTGGCGGCCACTTTGAGTGCTGGCCAAAGTCTTGGCAGCAATTGCAGCTTAGCAACTGTCAGCCATCTCTGTGAATGAGTGTTTATATGTATGTGTGTGTGTGTTAGCGTGTGCATTAAGCCGCTTTACGCTTAGTGCTCTTAGCCTCTTTTTTGAGCCATCAGTAAAGAAGGCGTTGTCCAGGCGACTAATGGATCCAGCTCATATTATTGGCATTAGCAGCGAGTTATGAATGCAACACAGCCACAAGAACAACAACAAATGCAGCTCAGAGTAGATGTAAGTGTGTGCATGAGTTGTGCTTGCATTAGATATGAAATAAGTTTGACAGCAACACAACAACTCAAAGCAAAACAAAGTCATCAACTTCTGTTTGGCATCTGCTCGTGACTTAACTGCACAGAAATGAACTCAGTTAACCGAGTTAACTAACAAACGCATACACACACACACACACACACATAATTACTGCATACGTGCACATAATTGAATTACAAACAAAAACAAAGAAGAACAAATGCAATCATAACTGGACGACGCCTACATAAACAAACCAGAAACCTGGCATTTGGCTTCCGGTAAAAAGACAGAAAATGAAGATGATTTCCAGCCAAACAACTGCACTTAGCGCAGCAAAAAACAACAACAACAATAATAACAGGAAAAACAGAAACAACAACAGACAACTAAAGAACCAAAAGAAACCGCAGCACGCGATGTGAATGTGGGCAGTAAGTTTTGCAGTTAGAAAACGATGCACCACCAACAGCAGCAGCGGGTGTGATTAGCTAGGTGTATGTGTGTGTGTGTGTGTGTAAACCAGTTCAAGGAGGCAGCTACAACCCCTGCCAATGATTTCCAAAGAAATGCCGCACTTGGGCCACTCAAGTCTCTCACATCTTTCACATGTGCCACTAAAGCTTACAGTCAGCTCCAGTCGCAACTTTGTTCAATTGCATGCGATTAAAACGCGATCACACAATAATCATAAAGCAAAATAAAAAAATTTAAGAAAAATTTATGCCTCACCTTGCAACAAAGCAGTGATGCACGTCAAGAACTTATTATGATCTGTTAAGTTAATTATAACTCATGCATCAGTTGCTTTTGGCACTTCATGTACAAATTTAAATAATAAATAGTAGTTTTCTCAATAAAATAGTTTTAACAACAATGTGATTTAATAACAAGAAAAAAGCTCAGCTCTCTTAGAAACCCGTTTTAATAAACGGTTTATTATACTGTCTATAAGACCTATTTGAAAATAATAGAAATTCGATTTAGTTTTCTTTTTGAGGCCTTAAGAAAACTGATATTTAATTGAATAACAATGGAAAATTGAACAGCAATGAAAAGAGCTTTTCATGAAATATTTTCTATTATTTCCCTCACTGAAGTATTGTTGTATCTAATGAAAGAAAGGCATATTAAAAAATCATTTCCAGTTGAGTCAAAGATGAAATATCTTTAGTGAAAATCGCAGTTGGCGGCAAAAATAATAATTAAATAAAATAATATTGGGCATCATAGTATATCCGGCAAGAAAGTTGGCCACAATGTGTTACCAAGATAATGATTGAGCTGTTTTAACCCAGACCCAGCCAGACCCAACTAAATAGAGTCGAGTGCTTTTGTGATCTTCGCAGCAAGCAAACAAAAAAACAGAAACAGAAAAAAAAACAAAAAGACTTGAGTTTTTGCCGCACCAAAGACTTCCGGCGAATGTTGATGCCGATCAAGTTGATGGGAAGCTGAGAGTCAGTCTCTGTCTCTATGTGTAAAGGGGAAAGGGGGAGAGAGACATAGAGACTGCAAGCACCGTTAGTATTTATTGATACTATATGGACATGGACGGACATGTGTAAGCGACGCGATCGGTGTCGCGATAGTCAGCGCATAATTTATCAATAAAATACGATAGTTTATGTTAAGTGAGTTGACCCAATGGCCGCTAACAGCAAACTAATTGATTGAAATCGATGCTGTTGCTGTTGCTGTTATTTGTTTGCTGCTGCCAACGTGTCGAATGAGCGATGCAGCAATTTTGAATTTGAATTTGAATTTGCACTAAAACTCCTTTTGATGTAGTTTTGACAGTGAGGCCAATGTGGAGACTGCTATTGGCTACAACTGATAGATCCCAAATTGGTAGTAGTTGCAACCAAGTTTATGTTTTCTTCGTTTAGCCTTTTTTGCTGCCGTCTGCGCTGCCGGGCACTGCCATTAATCGCCAGCTGCAAATGCCGACTTGTTTTATTGTGCCTTTTATTATGCTGTACTTTTATTTTTGTATTTTATTTTTATTACAATTGTTGCTGTTGTGCCTGTGATTTGTGCACTGCAAATGAAACATTTGTCAGCTTACAAGTTTTTTTTCTTTTCGTTTTTCAAAGCTGGCGGCAATTTTCATCTTGCGTGGAAAAATGCGTGGAAAATGCAGACAGGCAATTAATTTGATTGTTATTTATGCATATTTCTGTAACTGCAGCACTTAATTTGTAGCAATGCAGGTTAAAAAGTCAATTGCTTTGTCTTGGTTTACTTTTAGCCACGTTTATAATGATGCCAAATTGAGATGGACCATTAGCTAGTTAACTGAGTTGCGAGTGGACCGGAAATCTCAGTAGCTTTTTAAAATGACTTCCAGTTGAGGTCAGTTAGCAATAATTTTGATAAGCCGGAAGCCGACATATCTAACTGAATCTTTGTATCTCTTACTTTTAAACTAGGACATTTAACAGCCCACGACTGTTCACGACTTTGAACTAATAACGCCCTTTGTTGTTGCTGTTGTTATATGTCTCAGACACCCACACGTAACATGGCCGACAGCCAACGCAAACAAACAGAAGCCACATGATGAAAATGAACTAACAAACATAAAAATACTAACCGCAAAGTCGAATTCTAAGTAGAATTTAATGTGAATTGTAATGTGGAGACCCAGAAAGCCGCACAAATTGTGTTATCAGAAATCTCTCAATTTCAAAAGCCAACAGGCACACAATGCCACAACGCTGCAGGTTTAGTTATCGGCTTAGGCCCAAAGAAATGACTCGAAAGCCGCAGACATGACAACTCATTTAGCCTCGACCCCTTCAGAGGCTGTAGAGAACTGTAAAATTTCATAATTGTATACACTGAAGTCTGAAGTCTGCAGCATGGATCAAAGTCACAACTTGGGGAATCTTAAATGGAACAGAATGGACTGGCAGACTGGCAGACTGGGAGATACAGCTGACATATATTCGATATTAGCATACGAATGCCGTGAGTACAAAGAGAATTATGTATTTAATAACAGGCGCTACAATGTATGATTTTCCAGTTATAACTTAACTGTACTATTCCACAGCTACATAGATTCTTGCACACAAGAGATACTGTGAGCTGAAGTTGAAGATGACAACCGCGCCTGCTAATGGATTAACTTGTTTGTATACTTTATGTGGCATCTGCTTGAACTGCCTGAACTATAATTTAAGTGTGCCCAACTCTCTAAGTGACTGGCTGTCTGCTGGGGAAATTCTAATAACACAGTTTAGTCTTGGGCACCGGCTTAGTCTTAATCTTAGGCCCAAAAACCCAAAAAACAAAAGCTTTTAGCCAGCTAAAACGAGTTTTCTAACTTGAGCGCTCTAATGAGCCATTGTCTAGATTGTCTAGCCTGTGTTGCTGTGGCTTTTGGCTCATATTTCATTGGCCTGATAATAATCTAACGCCTCTGCTAATGGCTAAAGTCTCCAAGTTGGTCATTAAGTTGTAGCAACGTGCAAAACGCTTTGTGTCTGGCAAATTGATTGGCTTTTAAATGAATAGTTTTGTGACATCTGATCGGGAATTTAATTGCATGAAAGCCAAGTCACAGGGAAATGCAAATGCAAATGGAAAGTCACACCTTTAATCCAGTGTGGGTGTTGTGTCAACTCCAATTCCAATTCCATTCGAATTGCAATTGCAATTGCTTTTGCAGCTGTTGTTGTTTTGATCGTTGCATGTGCTTTAATTAAAAGGCAGACAGGTCTTATCTGTTAAAGTCTTAGCGCATCCGTGTTGAATGTCAACCGCAATCAGAGTGCACAACATGAACAAGATCACGTCTGCTCCATTTAAACATTTGTGCAGATTTGTGTAGATCTATTTGCGTTTTGCTTAAAAATCGGCACAAGCCGCCCAAAGCGATGACTGTGAACTAGTTGTTATCTATTTGAAAGATGATTTGCCAACTAACACAAGCTGACAGCTTGACAGATACAATTGCACTCGACTCATCAATGATCGCGATGATGATCATGGTGATGATACATGCCCAGTCAGTCTGGTCAATTGAGGCAACGGCAATAGCAAACAGCAAGCAACAACGGCAACTTCTTCTAGCTGACTGCACTATCATTTATCATCGAAGCTAGAAATTTGCGCCCATTCTCAGCAACTCAACTCGTAGTGGGGCATCATTAGCGGTTATAAAATATAACTTCCTCATTTAAACAGTCGTAATGTTGCCTAATTAATTTATGAGCACATTTTTTTAGCCTTTGTGTTTTTTGATTTATGGCTAAGCAAAGTTGTTTTTATGAGATTCGCTACCAAAAAAATAACACAACTTTAACAACGCAACGCAACGCAAAAAACAACACAATATTTGGCTAATTGCGTGTGTCTTGTCTGCGCTGGCCACGCCAAAAAAAGCTGAGCTCAATTAGCGCCAGAAAGAAAACAGGCATATATGATGGCAATAACAATTTTGATATGCAAATGATTAATGCGTTATAGCATTTAAAAGTTACCAAGAATTCCCGGCGAGCATAGAAATTATTCGGCAAGAGAATGCGGTGCGTGAAACAAAAGACTTAGGCAACAAACTTGATGACGATGCTGTGCGATCGTCGCGTTGCTGTTTAACGGTTATTGACCCACTCGATACACAGCATAACATACAACAGAACACACACTAGCACACACTCCGAAATACACTCACTTCTGACAGCTATCGTTTGTTATGCTAAAACTATTGATAACTGTAAAGATACCACACTTTACAGCGATACAATTGAGTAAATCTTTTAAAATCTCTCTCAGATCTGTTAAATACCATAGATTTTTAACGCTTCGGCTTTAGCAATTGCGTGAAACTAACAAATTAACACAACTGACTAGACTGCAATTGGGGTTAAGCAAGCGCCAAGTGAGGGTGCTGGAGCGGAGAAAGTCGATCGTTGGCCGTAATTGGCTGCCAAGCGACCAGTTTTAAGCCAAGCCAAAGCCAATGATCGAGCGCCGTAAACAACAGTTTTCAGTTGCCGCCGGCTGCAGCGGCAGTAGCTGCATAATTATCGCCAAAGCGAAAACATTTGCCGCAAAGAATTTCTAAATTAAGCGCAGACCATAACCGAAATGTGAAACAACAAAAAAATGTATTTGCTGAAGTTGGTACAGTTGTTGTTGTTGTTGTTGTTGCTGCTGCTGCGTAATCAATGTGCGGCCGCATAAAATATGGCCGCAAATTGCAGGCCAGCTGCCTTGGCACTTTCCTCTATTGGCGTCGCCTCACTAAATGGACACAATTAACCTGTATCTAGGCGATGGTTAAAGCAGCAGACCTCCCCATCGCCCTCCTTCAACTATACCCCACCAGTGTTGTTACGGGTTCCGCTTGTCAATCAAATAGACACCAAGTGGCTGCTACTGTTGCCACTGTTGTTGTTGTGCCTGCTTTTAATTAAAAAGTTTGCAGCATGTAGAAAATGGTAGCATCCACAGTTGCCAGTTTTAATTAAGGCGTTTCGGCTTGGATGACTGCCTAACACATACACACTCTATCACACACACAAAAGGGGCGGGCGGACGTGCCACTTGCCGCAACACAGTTGCTTAATAGGCAACGTCTGCTGCTATTGCACTTTGCATAGGCTTTGTCTCGATTTCTGGTTAAGATCTGAGCTGATTCAATTCACACTCTCACTGTAAATATACGCCATTTAAGCCAATAAAACTATTGCCAATTGCCAATGGCCAAAAGCACATTAATTGGCTTGTCAAGCAATTAGAAATCACAGATAATTTACTCAGCGCCCACATGAAAATATCTGAGTTGATTTTACGATTTTACAATTCGACTCAAGTTGTACCGATGTCTGCACCAGGTCTGGGTCTTGGTCTTGGTTTTGGTTTGGTGCTGGTTATTGGTCTGGTGGCCAGTCCATGTCAATAAGGTGTTCCAAGTCTTTACATGTTTCGCTGCAGCCCACACACAAAGAGCACTGAGTACACACATGTCAATTGGCAATAGCTGCTGGGCTAACAAGCCATTGTTGACACATTGCAGCCATGTTAGCCATGTCATTGCATTCGGCAGCTGTACATGACTCTGTTCGAATCGAGTTGCCAGTGGGAGTTTTATTTCTACTTTTTTTCGTCATGTAATTGGATCAAGATGCAGAGAAAGCAGCCGTAATAATCAAATTTTTGTTGCTTGCAAACTTCACATATTCATATATGGATACTTATTGAATAGTTTTAGTTTGCGTAGTTGTCTTTGGCTGGTTTATCACCTTATGGAGCTATCTTGTAGCCTGTCCAGCTCATAAGCTTGAATGTTATGACTTCATTTGCTGCTGGTGAAAGTGCGCAAGGTGATTTTAATTTAACGCATTAAAATAAATCAAATAAAGTGCGTATAATGTGCAAGCTTTATGAATGTCATTAATTTGAGCTGTTGCTTTTTACTGACTTTTTACTGTGATTAGCTTAAACGTCAAGTTCGTTGCCTAAGTTATTTGTTTGCCCAGCGCACACAAACCAACAAACAGACTCAGAGAAGGAGGGTAAAAAACCCGAAAGATACACAAGATTTCATAATGATCACTTGATTCTCGGCCGTTGATAAAGACGAAGAAAAAAATCGTTAAACCAGCCGGACCGACGCCTGTGTTTAGCATTCCAAATCAGTTTCGAGTTTCATTTGCTTTTAATGTAATTTTTTTATGTGAATTTTTGTTGTTGTTGTGTATCACACTTGTTGACAATGTAGACAGTGTATGGACGACGCACCTTTAACACTTTGCTGCCATTGGGCAGCGGCTTATATGTGCCGCATAACTATATTTATGAATCGAATTGGCCTCGAGAACTGGATCAGGCATTTATTTGACTTTGGTAGGGCTTCAACAGCACACCTTTTTTATCATATCCTTTTCTTTTCACAACACTGTACTGCGAAATTTATTTCCCGATCTTATTTTATGAGGTTCGATTGGAAGTAACTTGAGCGTGATTTGTGTACTTCCAAGTCGCAGAAGTTATGCTACTTCTGATGAACTTTGGCACTCAACTTCATAGACCAACGGTAAACGACAGATCTGGCGCACGACAACATAAAGCGTGATCGACCCCGAGACCCGATCTACCAAAAAT
Organism: Drosophila acutilabella; assembly: GCA_035046005.1. Classification (NCBI taxonomy): domain Eukaryota; kingdom Metazoa; phylum Arthropoda; class Insecta; order Diptera; family Drosophilidae; genus Drosophila; species Drosophila acutilabella. The sequence goes on along the minus strand of JAWNOK010000024.1, from coordinate 1,908,902 downwards.
GACGATTCACCGTTGAAAAAGCGCGCTCGCAACAGGTGCAACCGTTCGCGTTCGCTGTCGCTCTCAAACTGCGCGCACGCTCACACAGTGCAGACTGTTAATGTTAATACTCAGAATGGCACTGCTGCTAAACTTTTCGTTGTTTTCGTTGCATATTTTTCGGCTGCACTTATTAAAGGTAAGTTTAACATATCACTGTTAACAAACTGTAAGCGTCGTCTGAAGACATGTTCAGCAATGTTGCATACTTTTCGCCTGAATTTAAAATTTTTCTGTTAAGCTGCTGAGTATTTACTGTAATTTTAATTCAATTCTGTAGAGGCACAACATTTGCTGTTGTTACCCTTCAGAAATTTTTAGAACCCACAAAACTGTTAGCAGAAACATTTTATAAACTGCCTAAAGTAATGCAAACAATTTTAATAACAGTTGAAAATTGTTGCCAATACATTATTGTAACATGAATTACAAATATAAAATCAACGATAAGCACCTGAGGGCTAGAGCTTTCTTTGCCGTATGGTGGCTCTTAAAAGATCTATCCTTTTATGGAATGCAGCTCAGCGCAACTGTGTGTGTAATTTTTCATAATGTAAAAAGTGCAAGGTTACTAATTTCCCCAGGTGCCACTTCATAGTGTTCCCTGACTTTTAGTGGTCATTAAGACAGAAACGAGTCATTAACACGTTGTTGGGTCTGTGGGTTAATTAGTATTCAAACATTGTAATCGCGAGCGGATGTGTTGTAGTTTTTTCCGAGCATCTGCATTTTCTTATGATTTATGAAACTTTTGTTAAATGGATGCAGCGTGTGAATGGCAGGCCCAAGGGGACTTACATGACTTACTCAAACTGTTCAATGGCTATTCTGGGAATGCAATTGTAAGCTTACCTGCAAAAGAAAAGAAAATTAAATTAGTATTGGTTATGAGAATTAATAGTAAAACTATGATTAGTTTATTCGATAGGGTTGCTTTAATGTTATCAGAAAATCAATTTGGCTAATTGCAGACATAATGGCCTCGTTTGTCGACACATTTCAACAGACACTATCAATGGGAGGAGCTTAAATGCGCAGACAACATTTTGACACGCAAACGTTCCATTGGAGGGAGTGTTTATTAGCCAAATAAAATAACCCCCAAAGTGTCATCAAATCAATGCAAAGTAGCAGAAATCGAAGCGAGAATCGCAGCCTAAACTAATAGACACAATGAAAGCCCAATGGGAAGCCAAACTTTTTGGGAAACATTTGCTACAGCCATTAAAGTGCTTCGGCCGAAACTGAAACTGAAAATGGAACTGTGTTCTGTGTTTTGGGGTCTTTAGGGTCTATGGGGTCTTTGGAAGCCACTAAACGAGAATGGGCAATTCTGTTGCTCATAAAACGTCGTAATAATGGGAAAAGTTTGCAACCAGGCACGAAACAAGGACACAGGTGTGTCCTTAGGCATGAAATAGTTTTTCTTTCCCTTACCCATGCCAGCTAATAGATTTTTTGTATCCGCCCTACGAAATCAATAGATGTTCCCCAAGGAGTGGGCTGAATCTCATCAATAAGAACGAATTAATGCGCATATTACATATTAAACTTATTAAAATATAATTAATATATTAATATCACTACAATAGTTTATGGATAAAATGTTCAATGAAAACTCTTAAATTTTATTACGCGCTGCCTAAAAGTATGCTACAATTTAGTTTCATATCCAGTTGCTTGCTGGAATCTTGTTAAAAAGAATTGCATATTTTAAAACCATTTACACCCAGAGTACAAATATCAATTTTGTTGGACACTAGTCCCTATATCACTTATATAAGAACAAGAGCGAACAAAGGAATAATCTCAGACATTCCCAACTCATACCAGCTCTGTGCTCTCTATAATGGATACTATGTTCTCTGCAATATCACACAAGAGCGTATATGTCTGTATGTAGAGCGAGTCTCTGTAATACTTTTTAGCTCTTAGCTTTTTCAGCAATATCTTTTGCAGTTCTTCAGATTTTGACTGTCGCATCTCTGATTTTTCATTGTCGGAGGTAGGACCTTCATCACTGCCTGCAGATGTAGACTGTGAGAGGTGTGTGACGAGTTCCGATTTTAGGCAGGTTTGTTCAATGTTGTTCATCAGATCTTCCCACTCCTCAATGCCATTGGCAATACAGCCACGCACGTAAACGAGCCGTGATCGTTCCTGCTCCTGGTAATGATCAAAGGTGCTAAAGTCCATATTGCCACTAGATTTCATTGAATCCAGAATTTGGATTAATTTCTTAAAATTTTTTTGTCGAGATTTAGTGAGAGGCAGATCTATAATAGTTTTTTTTAAGGCATCAATACTAAAATCCCAGACCGGATCACGTGGCTTCTTATTTTTAATGTAAAGAGCTCGGAGATTTTCGATATCCTCAAACCGTTCACAATGATAACCCACGTTCAAAGAGTTAAATACTTCACGTTCATCAAGATTCCGTTTGTAGGGAAACAATATCGGGGGCGTTTCAATGATCGGTGCTAACCTACCTTGGCGTGTGCCCAACTTTTTAATGATCTGGTCATTGCACTTATCGACTACAAGCTGGAGATGATAGCCCAACTTATTGGAATACATCGATGATGGCACACACTTGCCATTCAATTGAACCACAAGAGTGCCCCGACCACCGCAAAATACATTCGGAAAGATTTTCAACTCCCAGCGTTCTTTGCATCGGGTTACCATACATGGCCGATAAAGAGCCTTTGGTGTGCAAACGTCACCAGGAAAAAGCATTATTAGTTTGTGATCAAAGAGAAAGTTTTTTCCGCACTCATTCCATGCTTGTGGTGGCTTGAGGGAATCATAGTTTCTTCCCCAATTGCAGATAATCACCTTTTTGCCAATGTTTTCCAACCGAAGAACTTCCTGAAGGTCATGTTGGAAGGGTTCGCATTGAAAATATAAATTCAAGTCGCCAATGGCTGGATTACGCTTCTGATCATAAGTATATATCTTGTCATTGATCTTAATTCCAACATAAAAGTCGTCTGCCTGCGTCTGCGGCGAGTTAGAAAAGCATGTTACCTGACTTTCAATCAAGGCATTCTCCGTACTGCCGCTAAGGGAAAGTATATCCTCCCTCTGCATTAGGTTGATGTCGTCGTGGTGCACGACCTTCGCACTGTTATTGACGACAACTTCAAGTCTATTTATGTTCGGACAGAACTCTAAGACTCGCTTGATATCCTCAGTATTGTCCATGATATGTTTTTCAAGAGCTTTTGAATTTTGCCACTTGGTCTTCTGTCTCGATGGAGGTTCTTTGAATACTCGAAGTGGTTTAAGTATCTCCTTCTTGGTCGTCATCGTGAGTCCCGTGATATCCGTCTCCATTTTGCCAGTTCGTTCAGGCTCTGGCAGTGTCTCCTGAAGTTCCGGTAAACACTTTCCAGTATATTTATTAATGCGCTCGGGAAGCACATCGGGTTGCTTCTGCTTGAGGGCAATGGGATTCATACGGCTTGCAAAATCCATCAGTCGTTGTAGTGTACCTTTTTCCCGCTGCTCCAGTGATACTGGAAGATTGCAGAGCATTTCGTTTGGGCTTTTACCTGTTTTACGACAGATTTTCTCCTGTAGCTTTAAACGATCCCTCAACGTGTCCTGCCATCGCTTCAAACGTTCGTCCATTTCCTCCGATTCCTCAAAGGAATCATTGAGCGATGGCTGTGAGCTGGAGATATTGGCAACTCCAACATTTGCATCGAATATGCCATTGACAATATTCTCGATTATAATTTTACCATCGTGCAATGAAACTTCCTTCAAGTCGCCTGTCTCATTGTACAGAGACCCTGTGCTCTTGGAGCTGATAGTAAATGTATTCTCCTTGGACTCATCATAGGCCACGGACTCCAGTATCGACACCAAGCGATATTTATTGTCCATTATGAATTGTTTTGTTTTTATTTATATTTGTGTTTTATAATTATTTATGTATTTTTTTGTGTTTTTAAGGTGTACCTTACATTGAGTTTCTGTTGTCAATGTGTGTGTGTGTGTTAAAATTCCAATTTAGGCACACTCTGTACTTTCGATTACCGAGACGATATCTTCCATAATATTACACAAAAGGTTGTATGTATAAACATATATGGAGTCCAGGAAATACTTTGGATACTTTTGCTTGTGTTGGGAGTCCTGCAATTTTACAGTTTTTCGCATTTGCGATTCCATTTTCAAAATATGTTCCCCCCATAAATCAATGTTATTTGCAATAATTCCACGCACAAATATAAGTCGTGTCCTTTTACGTTCAATTAGCTTAGTTGGGCTATCGCTAATGACTATTGAAGCCGTTCTGCCACGCAATTTATTGAGTAGAATCACTAGCCTAGCAAATAGCTCTATTCTCTGGACTTTTTGCTGCTTTGTACAGACCAAATCGATTAGCATGCTGACACTATAGTCCCAGTGCATAGAGCCAGTTTCTGGCTTAACAAGTTCAAAGAAATTCTGAATCTCTGCAATGTCACGATAGCTTTTACAATGGAAACCAACATTGCGTCGATTAAATGCCTCGTAATCTTCAAGCTCCCGAGCGAAGGGACATTGGGAAGGACCTTCATTTAAGGGTTGAGGTAGCTGAATCTCTGACAACTTACGACACTTTCTGATGGGCATCTCCACCTGGCATTCCAACTGTTGCAAATACTCCAGAGGTGGCTTACATCTGCCGTGCATATTAAGAGTTAAAGCCATCGGGCAACGAAAGAAGATTCTGGGCTTTGTGGTGAGTAACCAACGTTGCTTTGTAATCCCGACTTTTGTGGGGCGAAATAAGACTAATACTTCCCTAACTTCACCTGCTCGTAGCTGAAAGGTTCTAGAATCGAAGACAAATATTTCCTCCTCCGTATTAAAGAGTGTGTTATTGTAAGCAAAAAAGTCGGATCGTTCCCAATCAAATGTAAGCAGCCTTTGACCATCGTTCTCAATTCGCATTATAGTGCGAAGGCTTCGCTCGTAAGGATTGCAGACAAACATTCGCTCCAGAATGGGCGAATACTCTGGTCTGTATCGGCAGTACGATGTGCCATTTATCAGTACCGATAATCTCATTGTCATCGTTCCTCTAGTCTTAGTGGTATTTTGAGTCAACCTCGCTCTCTTCACATCCTGAACATTCTCTTGATCAGCAGTAATGCTGGAAATTGAGTACAGAGAGTGACGCCCAAATGAAGTACGTTTCCAATGATTCCATCCTCTTATTTTCAGTTTATTTAAATGTAAATTGCGAATAGCTTCGTGTTGCCCAATTTGTTGAGCTAGTAAATCCGATTCAATCCAAGATCCCTGCTTTAACCTTTTTTCTAAAATATCTATAGTTTCTTTTGGCAACCCTGCACGCTCAATGTATTTCCTAAGTTTTTTATTTCGAGTTTCTTTAGCATTAGTTGCTTCATCTTTATCATAATGCTCGCTAAAGAGAATGCTATTCGGACTTTTCCCCGTAGCCTGGCTCAATCTGCGCTGCAGAGCTCGACGCTCAAATAACATATCCTTCCAGTATTGCAGTCGCCTATCCACGGATCTGCTTGGAGACTTCGAAACTGCTTCGGAATTAGCCTCAGATTCAGATTGCTTGTAACGCACTTCATACACCTGTAAGATGTCATCCACAATTTCGTTGGCAATGTTATTCCCAGTAGTGGTTTCATTGCCACTATCACCGCCATTGAAAACCCCCCGCTGGCTGTTCATAGCTTTAGCTAGTTCAATTTTGTGTTTATTTGTTCTGTTAAATGTCAAATAGGGAAAAGTGACAGGAATTAAACAGCATGTGATGAATAATTCATCTGTATTTGTGTGACAGTTTTCACAGACAACTAATTTAAAATATCAATAAAAGTACATCCACCTATCAATTGGGCACATCCTCAGTACTCTCAATAACTGATACAATATTCTCCGCAATATTACAGAGATGCGAATAGGTTTGCATGTAGAGTGCATCGCGAAAGAACTTGGAGTGATGAAGACTTTTCAATACTTCCGAAGTGACTTTATCACTTAATTTGTTTTCCTCTTCTTCGATATTGTTAAGCCCTGCGAGAATTGTGGTTTTCGGTAGTATATCTAGCTCCTCTTCCTCTTCCTCCTCCTCTTCATCTCCTATCTGTTTGACAAAGTATTGCTGCAGCTCAGACTTGTAGAACGACTCCTCAATGGTGAACATCAGATCCTCCCACTCCTCAATGCCATTACAAATAGCTCCACGAACATAAATCAATCTAGTGCGCTGCTTCTGCTCCTCCATTTGACATTTGGCCAGATTCGGTGCTGCTCCCAGAAGCGGCTGCAGTATAACCATAAAATCAGCAAACATTTTCTTGCGAGTGCCCAGATTCTGAATGCGCATGATGAGCATCTTAATGGTTTCCAGACGTAGATCCCATTGTGGTTCCCGGGGCTTCTTTAGGTGCTTGTGCATACCCTTGAATACCTCCAGATCATCGAATCGTTTGCAGTTGTAGCCCGGATTCAGGGAATTGAAGACTTCCCTTTCATCCAAAGTACGCTCGTAGGCACAACAGGCCAAAGGTGGCTCAATAAGTGGAACCAGGGAAGCCTGTTTACCCACAAGCTTACTCATTTCGAGGGCATTCGATTTGTAGGCGACTATACTCTGTAGCTCCTGGAGCTTGTCCATATATTCCTTTGGAGCTGTGCAGTTTCCATGAAAGCGCAGCTGCAGTGACTGCTTGTTGCCACAGAAGATTACGGGTTCGGTGTGTAGATGCCACAGTTCCAAGGCCATACTGACCTTCCTTGGCTGATACATTACAATCAGATTGTAGCTCTCGCCATGGGTCAAACGGAAGCTTTCTAGGTTAAAGAGGAACTCGTTGTCCTTGGCCAGCAGCAGGGTAGCCCTATTGTAGTAGTAAATACCCTGCTGCCAGTTGAAAGATATGGTCTGCTTGCCAATATTGGTCACTTGAAGGATGTGCTTGATGCGCTTCTGAAATGGTTCGCATTTGAACTTTGTTAAGATCTCGAAGCAATCGTTAAGTGGCTTATCACACGGTATATAAACCTTGCCATTGATCTTTAGACCGATTTCTGGTAAATCTGGTTGTGTTTCCGGCTCACATGAAAGCAGATCGTCCAAGTAATCAAGGTCTTGTTCCTCAGAGCCAATGGGATTGCTAGTGCTTATATCAACGATTGGTTGCTCCTCAATGAAAGCAGAGTAGGGTTTCTGGTTTAGCTTCTCCACATTTGTGCCTGTCACCTGTAATTTATCCAGATCCGGAAAGAACTCAACGACATCACAAATGTCATCGAAACGCTGTACAATGCGTGTCTCCAAAACTCGTGATTTGATCCAGCCATTCGGCAAGTCCTTTGGATCTGCCACTTCGCCCATCAGCTCCTTCTGTACCACTCTGGGAATACCAACAATTTCGATACTTTTATAGCCATCCCGCTCAGCTTTTGGCCAAGTTTCTTCTACACCGTCCAGAATTTCACACGTTTTGGGGTCCACAACATCTTTTAAAGTGTTGACTGGTTTTTTGGATATCGTTTCAGGTAAGACACGATCGGCATAATCCAGTATGCGCAGTACGGTCTCCTTATTTCTGTTGTCAAATGTGGAGCGACGATTAAAAAGCATTTCATCTGGATTCTTGCCCGTTTGGCTCTGAATTCTTTCCTGCAACTTTTTGCGCTTTTCCAGCACTTCCCGCCAATACTTTAGCCGTTTATCCACATTTGGCCCAGACTCCTGCGTTGAAATCTCATCACTCTTGCATACCGATGATGTGTCAACACAGAATCCACGTCGCTCGGCAAAAATAACATCAAGTATCTCGTCCACAATGCGTCCGCTATAATGTGAAATACTGGGACCCGCCTTCAGGGTTCCCTCGACCAAGTCCGTGTGTAAGTGAGTGGACGAGGGAGCAATTGTGACCAGATTGGTCAGCGTTAAGGGCGCCCATGTAATAGGTTTGGATGACTCAGTTTTGGCCTGTAAATGCTCGCAGGGACGCACTTGACTGCAGGGCAACATTTGAGTGATTTGAGTATTATTCGATTTTGGAAGAGAGAAATTAGTTGCAAAGTAATCTCAACTTGTAGTGTTTATTTATTTAGTTAATGATTTTGACAAAAGCAGTATAAATCTTTACAAAAGATTCAAAGTATTTTGTAAGTGAATTCAAAGACAACTGAATCCCTCTGATATTGACTTCTCAATGCTCAAAGATGTACAGTACTCTCAATGGCACTCACAATATTCTCGGCAGCATCACAGAGTAACGTATATGTCTGAATATAGAGTGCATCCTTAAAGTACTTGCAGGAGTTAACCCTTTTCGAAACATACCAATCAATGATGGCATCTTGTTTTGGTACCAACTGCCCGGCACCAATAACATTGTTAATAAAACGCTGCAGTTCCGACTTGTAATACTGCTGGGCCAAAGTTTCAGCCAGCACTTCCCACTCCTCGATGGCAGAGCAGATAACGCCCTTAACATATATAAGACAAGTGCGCTCCTTTTCGATACTCGACTCGATTCTAGAAAAGTTTTCATTCGAATTGCAACGCATCGGTTCGATGATGTCCATCAGCAGCTTCTGCAGAGCTTCACGTTGATTTGCCTCATGTTGATAGATGCATTGACGCACTGTGGCAATGCTGTAGTCCCACGGCGGCTGACGTGGTTTCTTCACTAGAATATAGAGCTGCTTTAGAGTTTCCAGATCTGTGTAACGAGAACACTGGAATCCCGAGTTCTGGGCACTGAACAGCTCACGCTCGTCCATTGGACGCTCATAGGGACAATCTAAATGTGGCTTATCCATCATAGGAGCCAGTTCTGCGTGAAATTTCGCAAGTCTTCCTGTCACCTGACGATTTCTTTTGTCAATCACATCCTGCTGATCCTTGTCGATGCGCTGCTTATAGACAGTTGGTGATGTGCACACTCCCTGAAATTTTACGTTGATTCGGCGCACTCCACAAAACGGAGAGCGCTGCAAGTTGAGTGTCCACAGTTGTTTCTTGATTCCCACAGCCGTGGGAGCATAGAGTACATCGATTCGACGCTGGTGACCCGGTAATAAGGTAAACGATTGTGTATCGAATACGAACTCACCGTTCATGGCATGGTGCTGATTCAATTCTCTATTGTACAGGGTATTCTGTTGCCATCTAACTAGAATAAACTTATTTCCTACATTCTCCAGATGAACTATAGTCTTTCGCATGCACTGAAATGGATCGCACTGAAAACACATATGCATATCGCTGCTAAGAGCTCCCTGGCCATCACCAAAGCCATAGACCTCCCCATTGATTTTAATTAGATTTTTCTCAGGTGGCTTTTCAGTAGGCACAGCCGGTATATTTGTCTTCACCGACTCTCTGGCTGTAGCTTCCACTGGCATTTCTTCGCTCGTCTCCGACACAGTCAGGAGCTTTTCCTCACCCACCTGCAGACTGTCCTTTACTGGCACTCCTTTTGCAATGAAACCAGGAGCAACTTGGAGTCGCCTCATGTCTGGACAATGTTCGAGTACACGCATAATATCTTCCTCGTGCCTCCCGAGTCGTTGCCCTAGCACCTTGGAACGCTGGAACTGACTTTCGGGCGGATCAATAACACCAGCAAGTTCCTTTTGAGTAACCCGTGGCAAGCCAACAAATTCCAATTCCTGCAGCACTGGATCTGTTGCCTGCAGTTCCCTAATTTCCCGACAGTTTTCCACATCAAGACGCATCTTGAGCACACTCTGTACATGATCCGGAGGATAACCCTCACTACGCTTGGCACAGTCCAAGACACGGAGTAGCATTTGCTTGGCCTGTTCATCGATGGTGACACGACGATTGAAGAGCACATCCTGAGCACGTTTTCCAGTACGCAGCTGAATGCGTTCTTCTATAGCTTTGCGTTGTTTCAGCACTTTATTCCAGCACTTGAGACGAGGATCCATTTCTTCATTATCATCTGGTTTGGTCTTTTTCTGTATGGGTACGCCACAGTCGCTCTCACTTATTTTGGTCATACAGGTTCCATCCTTTTCCTTGATTACATCAAAGATTTCATTAACCAACTCGTTAGCAAAATACAATGGCGAATGGTTAACACCTCTGGGATAGTAGTTGACCTGTGAAGGATTTGTGTCTATATCCTCGACATTGGTATTCATATTGAAACTTCTGGTTTTGTTATTGATATTTTGGATTTTTACAAATAGTTCATGTATCTAAAATTAGGTAGCAGTAAATGTCATTAATCTTTTTTGTGAGCTGTTCAAGTGCTTACGTGTTTTACGTAACTAAATAATGTGAGTCTATGTATTTTGTATGTATATGTATATGTGTAGGTGTGTCCTAACTTTACCTATAATAAAGTTCAATTTATGAACCCGAAATTGACGCGAGCTGTGCTAATTTGCTAACAATCCACAATACCAAATTAAAGCCTACTCAGCTCGTGTGACAAGTCATCGTAATTTTCATCAGCATTTTTCCTTGTATTCCATTTCCATTCCCATTCCCGATCCCATTCCCGATCCCATTTACATATACATATTTCCATTTTCATTTCCATTTCCACATCCCTGTGGTGGAGTCTCAACGACATTGACGTGCCGCCTTCACACAATTCAAATTTTCCATAGTTGTTTGCTCTTGTTGTTGTTGTTGTTGCCTTTTGTGACTGGCACAACAACAGCAAAGTGAAAGGAGTCAAAGCTGTCAACGTGGCAGACAAACGAGCGAAAGAAGGCCAAAAATAAACTTGATTTATTGTCAATGTATGTGCAAAATATTAACAATAACAACAACAAATACAACGACTGCAACAATTTGATATTCATGATAGTTGTTGGGATCATTAGTAGTTTGAACTGCAACAAATACAAAGGAGAGAACTCCGCTAAAGAAAAAACAAAGAAAAAGCCAACAATCGAAACGGAAATAAGACTGAAAACAAAGCCATATCAATTACCCAGGCAACCGGACTACTACTCAAAAAAATAAAAATAAATACATAGAACAAAAGCAGCAACAAAAACAAATAGAATAAAATATATAAGAAAAGAGTAGAAAATAAAGTAATTTTGTATCCTGGACAAGTTGTAAAGCCAACTAACCGCAGGAAAGGAAGCACGGACCGCTGCAGTAATGGGTTCAAAGGGGGTTAAAGGAAAAGGGAAAGGGGGTAAGTGGAGAGTGGTAAGGGGAATACGGAGCACTGCTGTTGGTCTGCGGAAATATAAAGCTACTGCCATTGTTGGCAATTTCAATACTCATCATTATTATAAAGCACACAGAACAGAGCACAGAGCGCTGACTTCTGAGTTTTGGCTTTGCTTGGCTTGGCTTGTATTGGCTTGGAGCATGTGTTTCATTTACGTGCCTGGGCGCAATGCAATCAACATATTGTAATTCTGAAATGCATATTGAGAACGTGCAAAAAGATACTCTGCACAATGCAATCGGAAACTTTGTTTGGCTGCACTTAACGGGCCGCCGGACAAAAACAAAACGAGTATGGGGATATATTCGGGAGATCGGGACTGGGACTGGGACTGGGACTGGGACCGGGACTGGCATCTCTTATGCCGCTGCACTTGATGCATCGGTTGAGGCAACTTGTGGCAACTGTGGCAGCTGAGGCAAAATCTGGCAGCGTTTGCATTTTGATTTCCATTTCGCATGCACTCAAGTAACGCATTTATTATTTACACAGCCTGGCAACAGGCAAACGGGCAATGTGCAACGTGCTGCCTGCAACTTGCAACCGGCAACAGGCGGCTGAAGCTGTAGCTGATGCAGAGACTGAGACTGAGACTGGGACTGAGACTGTGGCAACTCAATTCAATTCCGCAAACTCATGCTGCAGTTGTCAACGTTGCAGACGAAGACACTTGTGAACAAGTAATGCCCCGACCTCCCCCCCACCCTCTGCTGAACACCCATTTCATGTTGCACATGTTGCATACCACTTGATGCTGTTGACAGGCAGCTAGCAACAGCAACAGCAACAGCAGCCGCAGCATCTCTCAGACGGCAACTGTTGGCGCTTGTTGAGTGAAGACAGAAGAGAAGACTGACACTCAGTCAAATATACAATAAATACCCTAGAATTTTGGGCATTTGCATCAAGCAATTCGGGCTGTGATTAATTAGAACATAAAGAAATTTGGAAAATGGGTTTAACTTTAAAGTAGGATTATTAGATAAACTTTAAGATATTTAACAGAGTCGAAATAACTTTAATTAATTAAATAACATATTTTAAATGCACATTAAGATCGGTTAAGAATCGATCAAATTATTTGTTGGTAATGCAATAAATTATTATTATATGCTCATTTCATTAATTTTGTAGTTCTATCAAGTTCAGCTATGCCAACGAACTGAACAACTTTCCTTAGTTTACAGGGTATATTTGGCATCGGTTTACTGTAAAAGTCAAGTTTACTATCTCGTTATTCCATAATAAATAAAGATTTATTTATTTTTGCTGAGCTGCCGTTGGAATTTTTTTATTTTGTTGGTTTTTTTTTATTGTTTATGCAAATGTTGCATTAGATGACGCCCATAATAATCAAAATTTTATTGAATGAATTGCCAGCTGTAAATTTGCTGCATATTCAGAATTAGTTAGACAACGTCGAGGCCAAATCCATTGAGGCAATGTGGGCTGGACAAGTGGACAGATGGACTGTTGGACTGTTGGACGAATGAACTGCTGAAAGGCAACTGGTTGGCTGGTGGCTGGTGGCTGGTCGCATGTGTGGCCATAAAAGTGCGTTACAAATAACTGGACATTTATTGAACGGTACCGTTAGAGGGGCCTAATGACCAGCAGATCGAGCTCGCATCAAGTTGATAATATTGCGACTTAATTGCTGTGCAATTTGTGCACCAATGTGGAATGCGCTGTCAAATGGTGTCCACTTAATTAAAGTCCATTGAGCGAAAAGCGCGCTTTTAATTGAACCAAGTGCCACATGTGGCAGTTGCAGATTCATATTTACCTCACTTCAGCTGACTTGATGATCGCCTTGGGAGGTGCATCCCAATAGTTTGGGGCCGGTGGCACCCATTGTCGTAGCACCTGATAGTTGCCCTCGAGCAGCTCCATGCCCTCGATGACCTCCACGTCTGAATCGCCATCATTGTTTCCTGCTGCAATGTTGCTGTTACTGTTGTTGTTGTTGTTGCCACTGCTGCTATCAGCATGCAAATTATCAACGGATTCGCTCATTGTCTTTGATATTTATTTAATAATTTTATTTTGGCGCCGCTTTCACTGGCATCTCTGAGTGACTCGAAGGTAAACAAAGATGCGCACATCCATTTGCGCTGAGTCACCGACACCAACACAACACACACACACACCTATACACAGATACAACACAGACACAAAGAACAAGAAGAAGAAGCAGCAGCAGCTGCCACCAAAACAATAACAACAAAATTAAATCTTGGCGATTTCTTCGACTTTCCGGGTTTTTTTCCCACTTGTTTTGATTGATTTCTTTGTACACTTTTCGAGGAATTTCTCTGGGTTTTTGCTTAGTAATATTATTATTTGGGAATTGTTGTATTATCAGTATTTAAATTCATTTAGAACAGCGCCTCGTTTGGCTGTCAGCGGCGCGCGGCGCTCACGTTGCACTCACGAATTGTTTCTTTCTAATCGGCGAAAATGCTCGTTGCGTTTGTTTTGGCACGGAAAATTGACAAGCACGGCGAAAACACATCGCACAAAGCAGCACACACACACGCACACACCGTAACACTCATACACACACAGTCATGCATTGAGAGGGGTTAATATCTGGCATTCGCTTTTGCATCCCTTGTGGAACACAGCAAACAGCACACAGAACACCGAACTCGGCATTCTGAAGTCGCCCCATTGTGCTGCGTCCTTGGTCCTTGCTCGATTCTGTTCTCTGTTTCAGTTTCAGTTTTGTGTCTCGGTTTTCTTTCGCCTTGCTCGACAGCTTTTTTTCTTTTTTAGTGTGTGCAAAATAAGGGTTTGTAATTTAATGTTTTTATGTCTGATTTCGTTTTCGTGTGCACTGCAGGCAGGGAACGAACGGTCGCACAGGGGCGTACAGGGGCGGTAAAGGAGGTGTTCTACTCAATACACGCATATTGTTGAAATTATGTAGCCAAAGACTTGAACCAAAAATAAGGGGAAGTCCAGAGGTGGGTGTTCACCTTTTAAGCTCTTGAACGAAGTTCGAATGGAATTGTGCACAGTGCATTGAAAGGCAGAGAAATCAATGTGAATTTTAAATTCAAAGTGTGCCTACTGCAAAGTAATTTAATGTGAATAATCATATAAAGTTATATTAATTTTTAATTTAACTATGTTGGTAACTTTCTAACATTTTTATTTATTATAAATAAATATAGCTATTGTTTTAAATTAGTCAGCCGATGCCGCTGAGTTTTACCTTAGACATTTCTTTCCAGTGCCATCAACAAATCACATTTGTACCACTGTGCAGACAAAGGTCTGACGGCACGATCCCCGTGAACTCACACATACTCACACCGATGCACACGTAAAAGGAGCACAACCTTTTATGGCCACTCACTCACACTCGCACAGTCGCAAGCAAACGAACCCCAAAAACACAGACCATTCAAAACAGAGGACGGAAGGAAGTGAACGCTCGAACGTATGCTCATATTTTGCTACAAATATTTTCAATCTGATAGTGAGACAGACCGAGAATGAGAGAGAGAGAGAGAGAGAGAGACACTTTGCTCTCTCAGCTAACGAGTTTCTCGCTTTCTTTTTGTTACGCTCTCTGTCTGCGATGCTCTCTTTATTGCCAGGATTTCTTTTTTAATTCACTCACTCAATTTAAATGTTGTTCTCGTTCGGTAGAATTCACCCCTAAGCGTCTTCACGGTAATTTGAACACGTGCCGAGCAGCTGAGCGCAGTCCTCCCTCCTCCTCCTTCCTACCCCCTCAATGCACACCTCAGATAGCTGGTGTCTCTCTCTTTTCGGGTGGTAGCTGCTGGTCAACACGGTATACCACCCCCCGGGGGTGGTTCCAATACAGACACAGACGTTGTTGCGATCGTAAATTTTTATGATTTCATATGCTGCTTATGCTTCGAGGCATGCAGACAACAACTAACTGAATGTTTTGAGCTTTTTAGCAATTAGTGGAGCAAGTTGGAAGTTAGCAAGTTGGAACTTGAAAGTTATTTTTGTCCTAGACTCAACTTAACTCAACACAACTGTACTGTTCACCCTCGGGTGCCGCAAAGTATGCAATGCACTCGTGAAAACAATCAACTTGGCAACACTTACGAGGCCATGGGGAATAGAAAAATGGCCTGGAATGAAAGTGAAATTTGTTTGTGTGACGTCAGAGGTCTGTCTACTTCGGGTTACGGACTACGGGTTACGGTATTTAATGTGCAAATAGCTCATACTCCAACTCCCCCGCCGTCCACTCCACGTGTTATTGCTGCTGTTGCCAGCAACAAATTGCGTCGTTTGCCAAATCAACCCTACAGACAGATCCAACAACACGCATTCCAAACCCATAAAGCCAGCTCTAACAACAACAAATATGCACAGCGAGTACAAACAAGAGTTTGGCTAGGATGCGAGGGGAAGGGAGAGGGGTACACCCATGCGACAATCAACAACACTTCAATAGCCGCACACAATTTCCGTTATCCTGTGGATACGTTACATTCAGTTGAATTTTAATTAAAATGCAGCCAGCAACATGCAGGAAACTCTAGCAACATGTTGCTGGCAACATTGTTGCCAGCTTTAAACTAAATGACATTTGGGTTATTTAATTTATTCATTGCATTATGAACATAGTTAGCAACTCAAAAGGCTGAAAAGAGCTCAGGGGTGGGTGGGAAATGGGGGGACTGTCAACCCTCAAGAGATGCCACAGATACACACAACATATATTTTCGACACACTCCTCGCTTATGGCATAAAAATAATTATATAAACTTGATGCCCTTGTCGTCTGGCAATTCTTTGATTGTTAAACAGCATTTCCACCCTCAACAGTGTCCCCAGTATAGCAAACACCCACACACACGCCCACCCTACCCACGTTTAACGCGAAACCGCACAGTTTTGAAAACAAGCAAACCAGAGAGCGGTATAAACATTTCGCCCACCGGCTAAAACTCACCTCGCCAAACTCTGGACTCCATTTGGGTCGGTTTTAACATGATTTGTTGGATTTGCCAAGATTTCCTAATTCTATTCGTTAGCCCTGCACTCCCGGAGGGTTGACTCAGTTGAATCAGTTGACTGAATGAATGAGTGTCCCGTTGTTGTTGTTGTTGTTGTTAGGATTGTCGCCTTTGGCTGATTTGTAATTTGTTGGTTTTGTGGCAATGCAGTTTAAAGTGTTCTGCGCAAAGTTGCACAACATTTTGGATTGAAATGTGTATCTATCTGCATTAGAATTCCTTTCAGCTGATTTAGCTTAATTCGTTAACATTTCCGGTATTTTTAGTTATTTTAATTGCCAACTACTAAACGCTTTGAGTATTTCCGTTAGACATTGAGCTCATGTTCCCAATTTCTCACCATTATCAAGAATTTCGTGATTTTTATCAAGAGACAAGCGACGATGTGTGTAATTTTCTACTTTAATGAGTTGTCGCTGCTTCGTTATTGGCAGTACCAGTGGAAGTACGTCTTGGCCAAGTTAGTTGTTGGCTGGTATCTTACCAAGTTGACATGCCAGTCGGCATATTCATTAGCAACTGTCTAATATTGCTTAGCACTTCATTATGGGCTGCTATTAGTTGTCTTGCATGACTTTGATATGCCTTTGTTGTGTCTTCGCCCAGTCCCCAGTCCCAGTCACCAGTCACCAGTTTGATGTGGGAAAGTCTGCTTTATATGCTGTACTCTATAGCAGTTGGGGGCCACACAGAAGCAACTGCCATAAAAAACCGCTGAGCACTCACTAGTAGTACTAGTACTAGTTTTTTTGTTTTTTGGGCTGGGATCACTTAATGGCGTACTATTTCAAGTCTAAGACGACGTTTTGTGGGTCGTTACACTCTTCGAGGCTGAAACGGTTTTTATGCCAAATAAAGACAACTTGGAAATAACATAAACCAAAAACAAAAAAAAAAAATTAAAGAAACCATATGCAAATGCTCAGAGTCATAGCTGCTCTTGGTTGTTTGGCAACTTCCTTTCCAGCATTTGTGTTGTTTATTCAAAGACTTTCCACGCATCGTTAGACAGAACAGCCACATGTTGATGTAACAAAATCCAGGGCCAATCCAACCACATCAAAGGCAAAGTTCACAGTTCCCAGCTCCCAGTTGCTAGATGCTAGATGCTGATGAAAGCCCCCTCTCCGCGCCCTTTCTACCCCTCTTCTCAACTGCCTCTAAACACAGCGTTTATTACGCCTTTTAGTAGACATTCATTTGATCGAATCGCTTAGAATTCCAGTTAAATGTTTGCTTTGCTGCTGCAGGCTGAAAGGCGAAAGTCAAAGAATTTTTTGGCCACTAAAATAGTCTTGGCCAACATGGCTGGCGGCTAAGAAGCAGCAACTCAAACAAATGCTACACATTTAATGCTTATTTGTATTTATGTTTGTTTGTTTATTATTAAAATCAGCTTGTTTGTCTAACTCTATCTCTTTCTAACTCTCTCCTGCTTTCTCTGTGTGTGTGAGTGTGTGTGTGGGTGTGGGTGTGGGTTTGGTTGAGCAGCTCATAAATATGCAAGTCATTAATAGAAATATGATGTACCCAAGGCTGACAGAACCTGCAGCACATCAACGTCAAAGTCATAGTAACAACCCCAGTGCACACACACACACACACACATACACCACAGAGTGGGTGAGTGGGTGTTGTAGCTGGAGAAATGAACTGACAGTCTAAGCGCTCCACTGGGACTCAAACTGGTCCTGCAATTGGGGTTATAAAATGCTGTAACTGCCACTAGATGTGGCAACTGTGAAACTCTCTCTTCATGCCACATAAATTGAGTAAAAATTACGCTTCATTTGATTTAACACAATCGGTTTGTTGTTTCCCTCCTTGTTGTCAAGGCATTTGACATTGTGGCATCCTAACTTTTAACGCTCGAGGTCTAACTCTGATTTTGGGGACTGACAATTGGATTAGGACAACATGATGATGACCAGCTGAACATTCCACCATAAGGCGGATGTTTGGAAATTTCCGGATTGCCTGTGGCTACCAAATATGAGAAATCAGCTGAGTATTTCCGTAAGTACTCAAAATCGATTAAATTCCTTAAGTTAAATAAAGTGAACACTTCATCTGACTAAGCACATAAACGAATGCATTTTAAACAAATGATGAATCTTGAATCACACTCATAATATTATTCTTGGCCAGCTATTATAATTGGCTTGAATGGCCAACTAGGAAAAGCGTGAAATCATTTGGACCAAATCTTTATCTGCTGCACTTTCTGTTGCACTAGCCCCAAAATGCAATAATAAACACATTGTCTTTTCTGGTGGTGCGTGCTGGTGGTGCTGGTGGTGTTGGTGGTGCTGCACATTTTATTGCCTTCTTTTGCAGTTAGCTGCATTGGCAGCCAAGCAAAAGGCTAATATTTCCGCTATTGGCGGCGATTTCTTTCACTTTGCCTCGGGCCACTGCAACTTGCACATGTTTTGAATCACTTTGCTTTATTTTCGCCTCTTTTTAGACCCTGTACATGAAATTCAAGCGGCTTTCCAAGCGTGTGAGGCTGAAAATGGTTTCTTTTGTGGTTTCTGATATTTCACAAGTACAGGGCCTTTGCCAGTCGACTACTGTGTTTACTTTATACAGCTACTCTTTTTTAGGTTTATTGACAAGCAGCGAACGTTACATGGAACAGGCACAGCTCCTGAGACTGGAGAGTAGAGAGTAGAGAGACCTGCCAGCGGCTGCAATTGCAACATCCGCACATGTGGCATGAATCGGGAATGGGAATAGGAATGGGAATGGGATTGGGAATGGGTATGGGTTGGACTCGCTGTGTAGATCTCGGAATCTCTGGATCTCTGTGTTTGGGTCTGCTTTTTTCTGTTTCGTTTGCACCGTCGGCAGCATTGTTATTGTTTATTGATGCACTACTTTGCGCTATTTTCGTGTGGCCAAGCAACATGCCTCATGCCTCATTCCTCATGCAGCAGATGGCGTTGTTTTCTGCAGCAGCTAGTGGGCGTTCGAGATGAGAGCCAGAGCAAGAAGCAATGCTATACTAACAGAGAGTTTGCGTTTGGCTAAAAATACATAAATTGTTTCAAACTCTGCAGATCTGCAGATGTGCTACAATTCTTCACGTAAGACTAAGGAATGAGGTGTGTGCTAGGTGTGTGTGTGCATGTGTGTATGAGTGTGTAATACGCCCAAGTGCAAACGTAATGAGCCAAGTGGGCGGAGAGGGTCATGCAAATTGGTTGGCAAAGTGGAATTCAATTAGTTTCCAGTTTGTGGCAACTGTAAATGCAACTGCAACTTGACAACTTTCGCCCATAAAGCGCGCAGTTTCATTTGCAACAACTTGGCTGGGAAATTTGACAATGGCAAATCACATAAACACAACGGCATAATTAGACTCGAGTAGTTGTCAGCTGGCAACTTGCAACTGCAACAGCAGCGGCGGCAAAAGGTAACTCCTGTCGCAGTTTTATTGAATTGTCAAGCTTTTGTGGAATATATATGGCCAAGAGATCGACTTGCTCTTGGCTGCCTTTGCTGCCTTTGCTGCCAATTACTGCTGCTCACAGTCAGACATTGTTGTTACTGTTGTTGTCGTTTGGCAATTGCATTTTGCCTTTTCTTTTTTGTGGCTACAATTACGTATACGACCTGGTTGCCAGAAGAATTGCGCGCTTGGCTTTTACTTCGGCTTTTCCATTGCTTTTATGTCGCATGTAATTAGTCACGATGTTGGCAGACATACTGAAGTCTGCAGCAGTCCAGCTAATGTCCTACTCTGTCTCCAAGCTGGGATGGCGTCTTGGGTGCCTTGCGCTCGATTCTCGACTTGTGACTTGGCCAACGATGCCGCCTGCTGCCATTGTTTGGCTTTGTTGTTTGCCGTTAAGGCCAACCGAAAAGGTATTGCAAAAACAAACTCAGTCTTCGACTCCATCTCTGTCTATTCCGTCTCTTTCACTCGCCTGCTCTTGACTCGCCATCGCGGAAGTGTGAATTGCAGCAAACGCGTCGCTTCAAGCCGCTTACTTTGCAATTTATGGTCTACCATTGCAGCCAGTAAACTGCAGCATAATTAGCCCAATTAGTTGCCAAGCTGATCATAAATTACTCGAATTTCAGCCAATGGCAATCAAAAACTGCAGCTCAGCTGCTGTTCTCCTGCACTGATCGTTGATCGTTGAACGACTCTTACTCAAAATCATCATTTAGCATATTCATTAGAAGTTTAACGCCGTCAAGAGCAACACAACTAATTTATAGTCACATGCAGCGACTCAATAATAGAGTATTAATCAAAGCACTGTTAATTTTAAATTGGATACAAATACAAACCGGTTACTGTTGTGTTGCCTGCTATATACTCATTACCGGGCATCGAGTGAAAAATGAAACAAAATTTCAGAGTTTCAAAAGTTTTGTAAGCACTTGAAAACTCGAATTGCTGCGTAATGTTGCCAACAACAACAAGTAGAAGAAGAAGAACAAGAGTAATAATAATAACAGCCATAATGCTCGTACATACATGAAAATACATATATAACAACATGAGTTTTATTTTTAGGTGAGAGGAGAGGAGAGGAGAGAAACGAAACAGTTTGTTGGGCTTTGCCTGGTTGGGTCGGATGTGCTTGGCTCAAACACTTGAGAGACCCTCGCATATCGCGCACTTGAATCTGTTACGCAAATGTGCGTAATGCGCATGAATATGGATGGATACATGGAAGCCAAGTATGAATACACTTTATACTCAGTGTTCAGTGTTCAGTGCTCAGTTATGGTTAAATTTGTGCCCACATGCAAAACTCAAGCAACAACAACCAAAACAACAGCAATCACAGCAAAAGTAGTAACAGTAAAGCGTTCCGCTAGCCAGGCCTTCAGCTATTTTGAAGGCGCGTGGGCCTTGGCAACAAAATACTGGCTAGGAACTTGAGCTACTGCCTACCAAAAAGGTCTTTCGGATTCAAGTGGTCTTGTGAAGTGGCCGAAACCAAAGTTACAAACTGTTGCCCATAAACTTAAGCAATTTGTTAAAGTAATGCTTAAGCCAAGTTTGTTTCATGTTAACTTCCATGTCAACTCTCTTTTAAAATCTTCCACTTAAGAAATTTCCACAAATTTCCTAGTGGAATTTCTTTACTCTTTTACGATCATTTACAATGTTGCAAGTTCAATTTCAAAGCTCTGCAATCAATATAAAACCCCATGGCGATTGCTTCTCTCTCTATCTCTTACATTTTTCTCGAATTGTCTGGCAGTTCATTGGTCTGACAAGAGAACAACTTTTCCAACTGGCATTAATTGAACGCTGTCGGCGACCCCAAGTAACAAAGTGCGTTCCTTCACTTCCCCTCTCACTTCATCCTGCTCCCTTTCACAATTATCTACTTCCCGCACTCTTAAGAACTGAGTTTAACTCGCATTCAAGTGCGAAGCTTTCACAACAACATGTCGCTGATGTGATTCAAGTCGAAGCGATTCGCATTGAATCAAATCAATTCGGAGGGAATCAATTCAAACTGCAGGCACTTCATTACTTCACTGTGCAAAAAGAAAATATATTTACTAAGCCCAAGTCATCAAAAATGAATAATGAAATATTCAAATATCTCGTGTTAGGAGAAACTTAAATCAAGTCTTCAAACAGTCACTTCGAAGTCCAAGTAAAATATACTTACAAAAAATTCAATCGAAATTAAAAATATGGCTGTTTAAATCACTTTGCTTATTTTCCATTTAATCCCGCTCCCAAAGCTTTTAACAGTGCATATTGGCTTAAATTTCGCTGCAGTTTTCAGTTTTAGTTTGATTGACGCAACGACACAAAGCTGCGCAGCTTGATTGTCCGCATGCGCAGTCAATCAGGCGCCAAAGCCCCAACAATTAATCCTTTAAGCAAGTGACCAGAGTTGAGTACATAAACTCAATTTAGCGCACACGCTGTCACACAATTCGCAATCAGGCAAACATCTAGATACTACATACACGATTCAGATACGGCCATGGCTGCAGCTAAAACTACAGATACAGCTACAGATACAGCTACAGATACAAGCTACAATATACAAGACACCAAATGGCAATCCTAGGCCAACTAAGCTGCGACATTGCGCGACGTGTTGGGTAATTTGGAGAATTTATGACAAGCATTATGGCAACACTGGTTTCACTGGAGCACACCACATGCTCTATGTGTATCTGAATCTGTTACTATGTATGTATGTGCTTGTATCTGTATCTATGCCTATGTACAGCCGGGCTGTGTAAGTAATTCTGAGCGAGCCGCCCAAACCAGTTTCATTATTGTACACATTTTGATATTTATGCAACGCGTTTAGCTTTCTGATTACTCACGCTCAACTGGCCACAAAAAATAAAGAGAAAAAGGAAAAAAGAAAAACAAGAACTCGCCGTTTGCTGCTGCTGTTACTGCTGCTGTTGGTCGTGAATTTTCCAGCTTCAACTGCATTTAATAAGTCAGCAAGCTGCGCTTCAAGTGGTAACCGGCGATTCCCAATGCGATTCGGTGACGTCGGCGCATTTTGAAGATTTCAAAAAAATTAGAAATGCCAATTATACAAATAGTCAGAAGTTGTTGCAAAATTGTCAAAACTGTTGTTGTTTTTTGTTGTTGGTTGCTGCTGTTGCTTGCTGCTTGATTGGCCAGTTTGACGGGCCGCCAAAGGTGCGGCTGAAACTTAACCGCAATCTCAGCATTGAGGCTCAGTTTCAAGTCTCAGCCTTAATACAGTTATGGCCAAATCCCTGTAGCTTTTAAATTGCTTTTGCTCACTGCCAGTTGCCAGTTTCTGTTGCCCGTTGCCTACTGCCTGCTGCCAGCTGCCTTTACTGTTTGTCTAAATGTCAAATGCAATTGCAGTCCGCTTGGATGCACATTGGCATTGCCTGGCTTGCTCTTGGGCGTTGCGACCAGCTCCAGCTTTAATTGCGCAAATCTTCAGATCTGTGGCAAAATGTTAAAGTGCAACAACCACAACTACAACAGCTTCAGTTTCATTTTGGGTGTGTGCAGCATGCAACTGCTGTAAATGAGAACGAGTTCAAGCCGCATGGCCGCATGGCCGCATTTGCGTATACAAGACGTTGCGTATACGCCAAGTTGTCTGCTCGCTGCTTTAATGCATTTCCCAGGCCTAATTCAATTAAGTTGTAGGAAAATTGGCCAAAGCTACGTGTCGCCCATTCTTTTGAGCTGCTTTTCCGTGCTCCGATTTGCTTGGCAATTTAAATAAATCATCATCGCTTGCCGCAAGGCCAGACCGGGCATAAAGTTCTATGTCGATGCATTTTGAGTATGTGCCGCGTGTCTAAGACCTGTATTCAGTACTTGGTACCTTCGTGTCTGTGTCTAAGTCTGCCAATTTAATATTTACCTTGGCCCCTTCTACGCCTGCACTTTCCAATGTTCGTGTGGCTGCTCCAGTTTCGACTCTTTCGCTCTGCGTTCTCCTTTTTTCACCTTTTCCATTTTTTTTTCATCATTTTTTGGTTTTTGTGCCTAGGCTTAGGTATTACCGTGTGATAATACCGCAATTCATCATTATTATACTAGTACTTGTACTTGTATTATGGCAAAGTCTTTGTTGTGTTCTTGGGCCATGTTTGCACGACAGTATCGCTGTGACTCTAATGAAGGGGTTCCGCATTTTGATATATTGACATGAAATCGTTGGCGGCACACATACACATACACGCACACGCATACACAGACAACACCCTACACTAGAGAACAAAACATTGGCAACATGGAAATAAAGCAAAATGTTAACAGCATTTCTTCCGGCTAATCATGACTGGAGTTCCAAGTATTCATATATACATATGTATGTATGTGCATATAAATGCTTGTACTTTCTGGCATGTTGCGTGCCTGGTGGGCGTGGCTCGGAGCTCAGCATAGCCACCGCCTCAATTAGGCGTTAACTGATTGGAATTCTAACGGCCATTCCACATGATTGCAGCAAATCTTTGTGCTCATTAGACGACGGGTTTAACAAACTTGGCTGCCAGCTTGCTTATTTAAATCTAAATATAAGCATTTACCACAGCCAAACAGGCGCAACAACAATCGGAGTCACAGTCCAGCCAAATAACAGCAATTGCCCAAGCTGCAGGCTTCACTGTACCTCCATCGAACTCGTTGAAACAAATGCAAAAGAGGCTGGGCCACAATCATTAGGCTTAGGCCGGCCAAATGGCCATGGAATGCTTGCGATAAGGAAATGCTAACGTAACCAAAATACAGCCTCAAATTTAGATCAATAAAAAAATACGCAGCTACAAAAAGACCACCAAAAAAAGATAGAGAAATAACAAGAAATCGAACCGAATTTCTGGTATACTTAATTACATTTTAAATGTTTTTTGATAGAAAACAATAAAGAAAAGCTGGGAAGTTTATGTTCTTTAAATTGGAATGCTGTTAGACAAAAGGGAGATAAAACAGTTTGAATTGGTAAAAGAACATTAAGTGATTAGAATAACTATTAATTTAAATTGGTATTTTAGCATACTGTTTTTGAGACTATTTGTGTTATTTAATGTGTACATAATTATACTATAATTTACTACCATGGAATTTGAATTTAATAGCATATTTAATATGCCTTTTGTTAGGGCATTAATACCACTTTGTTGCTTTGTTGCTGGCCAGGGACCAACCCAAAAAGCGCACAGAACAATGCCAAAAGCGAGGTTGACCTCAGTGCGGACAGGCATTTGCCCCACTGTGTGGGTGTATAAGAGTGTTGGAGTGTGTGTCAGTATCTGTGTGTGTGTGTGTGTGTGTGTGTGTGTGTGATTGTGTGCTAAGCTTAACCCATTATGGCGCCTAACGTACGAAACGTTGCACACGAAACATAAACAGAGACCGAAGACTAGAGACTCGAGAGTTTGAGACAGCACTGCAGGAGACAGAGAAGGAGATAAGTAGAAAAGAGTGAGATGCAGTGTTAGGGACAAGGACTGGCTGCTGCATCGGATGCTCATCAAAATGATTGCATCACGAAGAACAAATTTAAACGGCGATTACCGCCCATTCGTCTCATCGCCCTTTGCCCACCCTTGCTCTCCCTCCCTCTCTCTCTCTCTTTAGTCCCCTACACGGCTGCTGTCAGCTCGATGCTGTCCACTTTTGGGGCTGGCAATTTCTATAACTGCAGCTAAACTCACAAATCCAGCAACAACTCTGACTACAAATATGAATACACTGTTCAAAAAATAGCATTAAAATTATTAAAGGGACAACATATTATTTGTTAATTATGGAAATTCTTTATTTAATTATTTTAATAAATAATTTCATTAGCAAGCAATTCATTACAAACATAAATGTTCCTACATTTCCAAGTTCTCTTTGTTTTCTAGCAGTGTGCATGAGTCGTCGTTGTACCCGGAGACGTAGACGTAGACGGAGCCTGGGCCGGATTTATGGGCTTTCACAAAATGCCGCTGTGATTAAGTTGCATGAAAATTATAGTTTCGCTAGAACTTTTATGTCGCTTTAATTGATGCGTCTCCGGATGCGGTCCAGTCGGACGGATTGGGACAGTCCAGCTTGGCCCAAGCAGGCAGTTATGAGGTCTGAGGCCAGACTTGACAGATGAGATCGCAGCATGCAGCTTGCAGCTTGCAACTTGCAGCATGCAGCATGCAACTTGGAGCCATCTTTCAACAAGCTCGTTAAGATGGCAAAGCAACAACAACTGCGGTAGCAATAGTGTTCCCTGTACATACTGCATACCTTCCCTTATTTATACACATACATATATATCTCTATGGATTTATGCTTCTTTATTTTGTTTTCTTGCAGCTGCTTTTGTACTTGTTGCTGTTGTTGTTGTTTTTGCTCCGCAATTGTCGCAACTTGTCCGCCTTCGACAGCTGAAAACTCGACGAGGCAAATTGGCAATTGCACATTTGAGGGACAAGTGTAAATATTGTGATTGTCAGTAAATTTTCTGATTTATTGCCGTAATTATATGCACATATGTAAGCACACACACACACACACATATGCAACACATACACACACCTATTTGTCTTTGTATTTGTATTCATATGCAAAATCAAATCGTGCGGCAAACGTGTAATTTAATGCGATTTTGCTGTAAGAGACGCCGACACTGACTCTGCTTCAACGTTGGAAAGCAGGTGGCAAGAGGGGCACCAATCGGGAGTCGGAGGTACACCGAGAAAGACAGGGGAGTGAAAGACAGTGAGAGGGGGTGTGGTGGTGGAGTTACAAATGACAAAGTTGCCTGTGCATTGCTTTTCGCGCCTTTTATTGCCGGCCAGTTTGCGAGTTTTGTTGTCAGTCTCTCAGCCTCTCAGTGTATGCAAGTGTCAGTTTAAT
The DNA here is from genome assembly GCA_035046005.1 of Drosophila acutilabella. Taxonomy (NCBI): domain Eukaryota; kingdom Metazoa; phylum Arthropoda; class Insecta; order Diptera; family Drosophilidae; genus Drosophila; species Drosophila acutilabella. Next base: position 1,882,275 of record JAWNOK010000024.1, on the reverse strand, counting down.
GCTCGACTGACTTAACACGCAAATTAATTAAATGCGACTGCCACAACAACAACCACTCTGACTGTGACTCTGTTGCCAACAAATTGCTTTGCGGTTGCTCACTCTGCAACACCAACAACAACAACTACAAATTGTTGCATACACTGTGTGGCAACATACTGCAATTCAGTCTCATAACAATCCCAAGTGAATTGTGTGTGCCTTGAACTCGCAGTTGGCATACACATGGCTGATCTTGACCCTGAAACTGACCCTAGCTCTGACCCTGAAACTGACCCTGACCTTGAGACCTTAAGCATTAACATAAAAAGAATTAGGCTACTGATTTTACACGCATTTCTCATTCTTTATTTAGTTGGCAGGAACTGGTTCAATAAAAATAGAATGCGTTGCTGCAAAAATATTTGAATTTGAATATCAAATTGCTTGTAATTTTCTTTCATATTTGGAGTTAAACTGAAGTGACTCTATTCTAAAAGGCATTGCTATTGCGTCTAAGCCCTTTTAGGGTCTAAGTAATTACACTTTTTCTTAACTGAAGAATAATTTCATAATTTATATTAAATTGGTTTAACCTCGAAGATAAATTTATTGCGTTTTATAAAATGGATTAACACAAAATTGAAAAAGTATTGGATGAAAATAATAATTTATAGGAAAATTCCTCTTTAGTATTATTTTTACTCCTCATCCTCATTTAGATTCATAAATTTAGATTCACATTAAAAAGAAAAATGAAATGTTTTTTTTTGTAAGTTTAAGAATTTTTCCCTGTTAATTTAACAATTTATTAAACTTTATCATTAATAATATTTCTACACCTGTTTTCTTGCAGTGTATACAAATATATATTTAACTTTTTCATGTACTAAAGACAACTGTTTAAATTCTGACAGCAATGAGAAAAAAACCAATTACAAATGTCGCTTGTTTTCATGTCAGCTTCTTAAATTGATATCGCTTTTTATATAGCTATTTTTCAGGAAGACTCTTCCACCATCAGGTGTAGTTTTTCTTATCGCTTCGGAATTCTTTTGCCGTCAGCTGTGTTCCCGTAATTAACTCAGGTGGAGCAAACTCTTTGAAATTAATTGATTGCATTTTATGCTCGTTCAACTTCAACTCCAACTCAAACTCGTAACAATTGGCCCATTTTCAGAAGGCGGCAGTTTCAGCGGCATGTGCCTGACAAGGGGCGTGGCAGCGTCAGCGGCTCTAATTGGAGTAAATTATGTTTACACATTCGGCCGTGCAATTAGGTCAACACACTCGTGTGTCAGCCAGTGTGTGTGTGTGTATTTATTTCTGATATGATATGAACTGCATTTTGTGGCTTGATTTTACATAATTAAGAATAATGTGGTCCAAGGGTCGTGTGTGCGGTCTCTAACCGACTTTTATCTCACATTTAGATTTTTTTTTGAATATTTAATTAGTTCTCGCGCCACAATTTATGTCCAAGTGTTACGAAATAGGAAACGTAGATGGGGCCATGTTGAAAAGTCTTTAAGTAACATTTATCAAAGGTTAAAGGTAGCATGAAAATGCCAGAAGAACCATTTGACGTCATGGGTTAGTCAGACAATCATTAATTGCAGGAAATCTAAGAATTATGAGTTTCTATCTTTCCCTCTGACTTTCAAGCGCTCAGTATCTGTGACTCTTAGCATTCTATAAATAAAATAACAAGCATTCAGCTGGTTTTTTTCTAATATGATAACATTCTCCGACTGACTCACGGGATCTGACTGAATAGCAATCGCGATTGAGATTGCACGTGTTTTTACTGCAAACCCACGCGATTTTCACAAATGCAGAAGACAACGCCCTTCTTAAGGCCTTTGGAAAATCAAATGACAATGTCTGCCGGGCTGACTGTAAAGTAGTATCTTGGCAGCACATGTGCATGTATATATAATTTCTATTTATAATTAGAATTTACATAGTACATGCCGGGATTTTCCAAGTTCTTGATGTCTCAATGCTGCCGCCGGCAAACTGAGAGCCAATAAACTCAGTAAAGCTGAGCTCAAAGTAGACATCGATTTTTTGTGCTCAACTGGCAAACAAGTAAACGGACAACTGGTTTTTTACACACAACTCTCGTCAACGCACCCACTGTGCAAAGGGGCAGAGCTTGAAGCATTTTCTCCCAGACCGGTTATCTCGACGAGCTCATCCAAAGTGATCGCTCGCTCGTTTGCTTCACGTTCTCAACTCTCAGCTCTCCGTTCCCAGTTCTCAGTGCTCAGCCCGCCTTTGGATCTGTTCGACACTTTTTGCACAGTTCAGTTTTGTATTAAAGCTGCGATCGAGCTGAGCTGTCTTCCAAACGCACGGAGTGCCAACAAAAAAAGTATAGGAAAAAAACAACACAAACAAGTTCCCAGGGTATTTCGAGTTGTCAGTCCGCAGTTCTTAGTCTCCAGTTCTCTATTCTCAGTTCTCGGCTCTCAGAAAGTAATTGGCAGCCATGTCGTGCAAATATTGTAAGTATCAAACAAAGCGAACTGAACTGTTAAAACTCCAGCTAATTCTGTTCTATCAAATACCACTTTCTTAGCATTTCTACTCCTCTTAGGCAGCAGTCTCTTACTCCTAAGCGAACCCGTCGCGTCTTCCGGCGTTTATACCAGATTTAGCAGCGTAGTCTTCTCCAATCGTGCCTTGGTCTCAAATGATCCAAGCACAGGGCAAACCAGTTCCGGAGCCGGTCCACCGAATCAGTTAACTCCAGCAACTGCTCGCAATAGAGATTTGCAGCGGCCACAGGCGGATGCAGAACCGACAGTGCAACAAACCTGGAATGGTCAACGGACATCGGTGCGTGCAGCAAATCCTGCACCTGCAGCTGCTCCTGCTCGCGCTCCAGCAACCCCTCGTGCTACTGCCCCCGTCTCTGCTCCCGCTTCTGGTCCACCTGCTGCTCCAGCCCTGCCTGGACAGGACCTCGATAGCCATATTGTTCCTCCTGGTGCCGCACCCGTGGGTCCACCTCGTCCCCCAGCCCAACTGAACTACCGTGAACGCTTCAGCTCGGTGCTCTTCCAGCCCATCGTACGCGGTAACCACCGCAAGAATGTGGTCTACTCACCTTCCTCACTCCATGCCACATTGGGTTTGCTCTATGCCGTCTCTAGTGGACAGACTGCTGGAGAACTGCTTAGAGCGGGTCAATTTGTCGAGGATAGGTTGGCGGTAGCCAGAGACTTTCAGCAGGTGAATCAACGAAGCCGCGAAACTGACAACGCTCTTCTGCTCGCGGCCAACAAGTTGTTCTACAACAACGAATTGTCCGATCTGAATCCCGACTACAGACGCTTTGCTAAGGAGTTCTATGGCTCCGAAATTGAACCTGTTAGCATGAAGAGATCGACGAATACTGCAGCCAAGATCAATGCCTGGGCAGCTGATGCCACACGGAACATCATTCGTGATCTCGTCAGTCCCGCGGACATTGATGTACAGACGGAGGCACTGTTGGTCAACGCAATCTACTTCAAGGCCCGCTGGGCCACAGAGTTCTCAGCTATGGATACCATACCCGAGAAGTTCAGAGTGGGCAGCAATGCAGCTGTGACAGTCAACATGATGTACAACGATGACATTTTTGACTATGCCGAGCTGCCAGAGCTAGATGCCACTGCCTTGGAGCTTCCATACGCAGGCACCCAAGCGACAATGCTGCTGATTCTACCCAACCATGTCGATGGTCTCGTACAGCTGGAACGCCAGCTCGCACATCCCAACAATGATCTTAACATAATTGCCTCCCGTCTGCGACGTGAAACGGTCACCGTTCGTCTGCCCAAGTTCCGCATTGAGTTCGAGCAGGATATGGTGCGTCCACTGCAGCAGCTGGGTGTGAATCGCATGTTCACAAGTGAATCCGAGGTGGATGCCATGCTCATGCGTCCCGTGAGGGTCTCCAAGATACTACAGAAGGCCTTCATTGATGTCAACGAGGCTGGTTCCGAAGCAGCCGCCGCTTCATGTAAGTAACTGCCAAGTAACCGCAAGCCCAAGAGCCCCCAAAAAACACCTTTGAATTTCTTTCTGCAGATGCCAAGTTTGTGCCTTTGTCGCTGCCTTTGAAGTCACGCGATTTCACTGCCGACCATCCGTTCATCTTCGCCATACGCACTCCGGATACGGTTCTGTTCATTGGCCATGTAGTGGTACCCACACAGGTGGCTGGTACCCACTGAGGTACCGATCATGTATCTAGCTCTTAAGTTTTATGCATTTTGATACTCTATACTACGTATATCACTCGTAATCACAAGCGTAATCATAACTACTTCATTATAATCCATCTTAAATTTCTGAACAATCACATAAATATAAAAAAAGTAAAGAAATTAAACTTGTACTTATTCTTTCTTGATAACCTTTGGGGCTACAGCTTCTGTACCTTTTCCACATGCAGCTGTGTACTGTCTCAGGAGAATGGTTTTTACAATCCAACCGAGTCGAGCTTCGAGCTGGCAAACCCGTTCTGTGAAGAGCGTGTTGAGGGGGACCCCCTCCGGTGTTTGGCATTGTTGTTTGCCCCTCTAATGGGTTCTGGGAGCTACGAATGCAAATTTCTCAATCACATTGGCACAAAAATATACACAAAACTTCCTCATTGAATCAACAACAGTCCAAACATACTTATAATATTCAGGTTCAAGTTGGAAAGTCCAGCTTCAACGAGAGTAGTACAAATTGGAATGAGTAATCTTAAAAAATCCCATTGAAAATCCAAGCAGTTTAACTAATGTTATTGATTATTGTTTTATTGCGTCATAACTGGCTACTAAGAATTACAAAAGAGAGAACAAAGAGAGAGAGGAAGAGAGAGAGAGAGAGAGAGACAATGAAAGAGGAAACAAGAGAGCACAGATGAGAGAACACGATCTTGATCCCATAATCTGCAGTACGAACTTATTTGTTTATTTCAAATTTCCACTGATAAGAAAAAACCAGTTTCTCATCAAATTAAAAACAAAACATTCCAATACTCACTATAAATAATTTAACGGTAAGAACCGGCATTGCCCGTGTGCAGAAAAATAAAATTAAACTGATGAGAAACTTAATGACAGAGAAATTAAAATTAATTGTGGGTTCAAATTTAATGAAAAACTTTATTAAAACTAATTGCAGAATAATTAGTAAGCTAAAAATACAGCAACAGGTTTGTTATGACACTAAGCAACTAGAAGTTAGTTAGGAATACATAGCCAATTAGGTCACTTACTAGACTCTGATTAAACTGTTTCATTCAGCTGCCTATCATCTCTATCACTTTGCTCTCATATCATCTCATAGCCAAGAAATTCAATTAAAAATAATGTCGAGAGCTTTTTGTTTAGTCTTAACCAGCTCAATGCCATGAGCTTTGAGTGTTTTGATTGTGGTGTATATGTGTGTATATGTGTGTGTGTGCGGTGTGTGTGGAATGTGAATCGCAGTTTAGTTGTGTGCCAGCCACAAAGCCAACAACACAGCAAACACTAACTATAATTGAAAGCTTGGAATTACCCAACTTAGAATGACCACCAACAACTGGAGACGACTTCTAACTGCCGTCTCGTGGCTAACAGTTCTCGGACTCGCATTCAGTTCCTCGGTGAGCGGCAATCTAGACGCTCTGAGCGACTCCAGTGAACGCTTTGGACTGCGCCTGGCCACAAGTTTGGGACAAGCGCAACCAGGGAACAATGTGGCAGTCTCACCACTGTTGGTGCAATCAGCACTGGCACTGCTCTGCGCTGGCATCGACCCCGATTCGGCTGTGGCACAGCAATTGCGGGTGGCACTGGACTTGCAACACTTGGGCACTTCAGAGCAGATATTGCAACACTTTGAGCAAGCAATTGCACAACTTAAACAAACTGCGGCTACTGCAACTGATTGCAATATGAAACTGCTCAGTGAATTTTACACGAAGAAACGCTACACTTTCAACTATCGCGATGAGTTTGAGGCACGTGCAGCAGCACTTCGCATCGGAGTGAATCGACTGAACTTCAATACTATGGCTAGTGTGGCACAAGATATCAACTCTCATTTCATCATCCAAAGCAATTTCAGTGTGGGCGAACTTGTGAGCAGCACAATGTTGGATGCCACAACGGGCGGCGACACACCCTTCCTGCATGCCTCAGCACTGACATTCCAGGCGCCTTGGGCGCAGGGCTTCGATCCACAGCAGACACAGCGCATCAACTTCTTCAACAATTTGTATGTGCATAAGCTGGTGGACGCCATGTTCTTGCAACACAGCTTCCGGTATGCGGAGGTGCCATCACTGGACGCTTGCCTCATTGAATTGCCTTATGCCACAGCAGATCACACTCTGCTCATCGTTTTTCCCAATCGAGTGGATGGACTCTTTGAGCTGGAAACTCAGCTGCAGAACCACAATCTGTATCAATTGAGGCAACAACTAACTGAACGCAAAATGGCCCTAACCCTGCCCAAGTTCCGTGTGAAGGTCCAATCCGAGCTGCGTAACGTTCTGCAGCAGGTAAGTGACTAAAAGCAATCTGGCTAACCTTTTATCTCAGTGTATTTCATATGTAAACTTTCAGCTGGGTCTGGGCAAACTGTTCACATCGGAAATACGGCTACAAAATGTGTTTAGCTCTTTTCTGGCCAGCTCAGCGCCACATTTGACGGCCGTGCCTCATGCGGCATTTTTCGAGGTGCAAGAAAAGGGCGGTGAAGAAGATCGCACATTTGGTAAGTGACACAAGCAACTGTAACTCTCTTTGATCAGCTGTTAAAATGTTTTCCATTTAAATTTACAGGGGCAGCCTTCACCGATCTATTCAGGAGCACCCTCTCCCTGGTGATCAATCATCCGTTCTTCTACGCTCTCAGCAATGGAAAGACTTTGCTACTGGCTGGCCATGTAGTCGACGTCTAATCACTCTCCAGTCTCTGCTTAGCCTAAGGTTATCAGCCTTATCAGCGAGTCAGTAAACAATGTGCCATAGGTGATAAATGACGTGTAAACAATTCAAACGAAAGCGAACCAAACTGTGCTCTCAGTGTAGCGGATTCTCTAAATTAAATCGAAATCCAAGTCCAAGTCTAGCATCAACATTTGCTCAGTTTCAGTTCAGATTCAGACGCTCAACGACGCCAATCAAAAAAGTGTTCAGCGCAAATTATCAATAAAGAAAAAAACGGTCTACATAGACTACATATATATTCACATATATATACATATATATTTCAATTAAGATGATCATGTCGTTCCACGGACTGCAATGTTTATTACGTAAGCCTCAATTATTGCCTACAACTTGACGATCTCTGCGATCTTTATGAGTTCGACATCGAGTTATAAAACGGAGAGTGACAAAATTTATTGCTCGATTTCGGTAAAATCACAATAAAAAATCTGTTGTCTCTTTTTGCCTGTCAAACTCAAGGTTCAATGTATTGTACTGTCATAAGAAGAATCCAACACATAATAAAATTGGGTTTTTTTATGTCAAAATATTGTAGAATGTTCGCGTAATTAATGCGCATATTTGTAGGCAGAGTTATACATTTTTTCAATCATTTTGGGTGAAAAACTTTATTGCAGTTTCCCTGACGCTCATCGTCTGTTGTCACGCAAGTTTTGATGCAGCTGCAGACCGAAATTTACTGGCAGCCGAGCTATACAATGCCGTGGGTGCAGATCGTCTGAATGAGAACATTGTGATCTCACCGGCAGCCATACAGAGCTCCATGGCATTGGCCTTCTATGGGGCCAAGGGACAGACAGCCATCGAGTTGAAGGAGGGCATGCGATTGGGAATCGGTGATGCCGATCAAGTGGCCCAACGATTTAGCACCTACCAGAAGTCACTGACACGCGACAACTATGTGCGATTGGCCAACAAGATTTACATTAACGAGAATCTTGAATTCAAGGGCGCCTTCCGAGATGTGGCTCAACGTCAATTCGACTCGAACATTGACAAACTGGATTTCCATCCACCGTACAACAAGCGCACAGCCGATGGCATCAATCGCGACATTGCCTCCAAGACAAATGATCTGATCAAGGATATCCTAAAGCCTGAACTACTTAACGATCGCACCGAAGGAGTCATAGTCAATGGCGTAGCCTTTGAGGGCCATTTTCAAAAGGCTTTCTCGGTGGACAAGACAAAGCGTCGCTCTTTCCGCACCGGCAATGGTCAGTCCATTCAGATGGAGAGCATGTCCAGTGTGCACAACCTAAACTATGCCGAGGTGCGCAGTCTGGATGCCAAGGTCATTGAGTTGCCCTATCAGAATCCAGACTTCTCTATGCTGGTGCTGCTGCCCAATCGTAAGGATGGACTCCGTGCCCTGCAACAGAGTCTGATTGGCAAGAATCTGCTCAGCGAACTCGGTGAGATGTCTCAACATAAAGTGGACGTGGAGCTGCCAAAGTTCAGTGTGACCTTCGGCCTTGGCCTAGAGCAACCCTTTAAGCAGGTAAGTCAAAAAGTTTTCTATTACTCAGTGCCCACTGCCCTCCAACTCCTATTTCCTTAAATAGCTCGGCGTCACGACCATGTTTTCGCGTGCTGGAGATTTTGGCAACATGTACCGCATGTTTGTTAGCCACTTCATCAATGCCGTTGAGCACAAGGCCCACGTCAAGATCTCGGAGGCGGGTGTGGAACCTCCCATCGAATCGGGTGGTAATTAAATTAAATCTTAATCAATTTCAACAAACTAATGCTATGAATTTACTTTTGTATTTCAGTGATCAAGAGTCTGTTCTCGCGCTCCAAGAATTTCGAGGCAGATCATCCGTTTGTCTTTGCCATTAGATACAAAGACTCCATTGTCTTTATGGGTCACATAGCCAACTATGCCTATGTGTAAATTATAGACGGGTTTGATTCCCACCCCCGAAGACCCGACAAGTCTTTTTGAGGTGTCAATTAATCACTCGACTTGTTTGTTTTTTAATGAATGCAAATTTGTTCAACACTCAAATAAAAATTTGTCAACCTTTTACGCAACTTAAAATAAATATTGATTGAAATTTATTAAAATTAGTAAGTGGTAAGAGGAAATTTCAATGATATATAGTGATAAAATTTTATTTTAATTATTTGCGAAGGGAAAATAGCTCAATAAAAACTATTAACTGAAAAGTGCAATTTAAAACAAACATTGTTTAATTTGCCAAGTCAAATTGGTCAATCAACTTACAAAAATATTAAATAAAAACTAAAAATCTGTTTTAAAGCTTATTGTCAAAACTAATTGGCAATTAAGTTTATGTGTTGGATTTAGCTATGAAAATGTTTAATACATGTTAATCTTTATAATCTGTGTATATCATTTTATTGTGAAAATCAAGAGAAAATCTGAGATTAAATTTTGACTCACCTTTCGAGCTCAACGGGCATTTGATTTGTGTTATCCATTTTTGTTTGTCGCTTTCGAGAATCCTTGTGTCCTATCTAAGCGGTTTATCGGATGTATTTGAGTTTTGTTTTCGCTTGATTTACATTTATCTTTCACTCTGCACAAATGCACACATAAATTAACATTAACCGATTTTGGCTTTTCTTATTAATTTGGCTGCCACAGACTGTGGCAAATTGGCAGATTGGACTGTGCGCAGGCGCAGTCTTTTGGCATTTGCTTTAAGCCATTTGTTTCTTATACTTTTGGCTTTATATTTATTATGCTTAAATAATTTATATACTTTTTGTCGCTGGTTTTCTAATCGCGCACATAAATCAACTTAAAAACCGCTAACAACAAATGGCTACAATTTTGAGCCAATGCGTTTATGGCTTTACTCTTAATATTTTATTTTATATATTTTGTTTAATATTTTGCTTTAAATTTCAGCTTTTACGCTTTGAATATTTATGTGCTTATGAGTAGTTGAAAAAAAATGGTTTATTGCCTGGGAAACTGGTTCGCTTTGAGCCGAATTACATATGGTTTTTAGCCGTTAAGCTTAATTGTATATAAAAGTAATGCGATGATTGGTGAATTTGAATTTTTTTGGTTTTGATTGGGTGTCGGTGGTGGAAGAGGAAACCCGATCAATTAACTTGGGCATTTGTTGGCAACATTTGGATGGACTTCAATTAAAAGCTAACATTACCGCACCGTGGGGCATTCGTGCAGACATTTAAGACCATTTAAAATAATTGATGCACATTTTCTGCGTTTACGGCTGCCACAATTTTTCACAGCACACACACAGCCACACACTAACACACATAGACGCACACACAAGCTGGTCACTTTTTTTGATGCAATTTAATTCCTGGCTAGCTGCCGTTTTTTAAGGTAGCCAAGCACCAAAAACAAACAGCTACCGATTCTTTTGGCCAGATAAAAGAACACACGCGTGGGCGGTTGTGGGGGACAGGCACGAGAAGTGCGGGAACAGGGGTGGGGTGGTCTGCACTGGGATCAACACTGTTGGGTCAGATCACGCTGCAGTTTTTTTCGCGCACGCACATGCACGTTCAGAAAATTGCGACAACCACACGATAAACTCTTTAGCCGCCAAATTCGTCTGTCTCGCTTGACACCAATACACAGACTGAGCGATCCTCGGTCGCATGCGAATGCACGAACACAGCGCTCGCTCGCTCACTCACACGCTCGCTCGCTCTTTCAGTCTCGTTTAGTTGCTCAATCGTACTGTTGCGCGCTGGCTCCAAACGGCAACCACGACGTCGACGCCAACTTCAATAACAACAATGCCAAATGCAACTCCAACAACACACATACAATAACAGCTCTTACGCTCTCATTCTCTCTCAAGCGCGCGCTTGTTTGGGAAGAGCAGAAATACTGGTTAAATACGGTTGCTGCTCTGAGAGCATAAATACTGGGCACGCTTGCTTGGGTGTCTTTGGCTGGTCTGCATGTAATTGTCGTTGTAATTGTAATTCTTGCAGTGCGCCCTCGCTTCGCTTGTGGTCACTCAGGCACTGTCTCTCCCCCGCTCCTCTTCGTCTCTCAAGTGTCCCTTTGTTAGATTCGTTTGTATTGCTTGACAAGTTTTTCTTTGTTTCATGTTCGCTTTGTGACTGGAATTTGAAGTGGGTTCCCTCACGCTCGCTCTCCTTCTCTCTCCACTGGGCCCCCCGTTCCAATCGAAGTGCAGCAACAGGCAGAGAAGAAGAAGCTGAAGAAACTGAAAATGCAGCAGGTGCAGGCGCAGGCGCTTTTAAAACAAATACCACAAATGCTTCAAGGGACGGACCATTATCTGATGGATGTGATCTAAAGTAACCCGAAACTCGAAACCCGTTTACACCCCAGCTGTACAATCTACTTGCTAATCCTAATGGCTTAGACTACTTTGTGATTCAATTGAAATCAGCTCAAATGACAACTTGGAAAACTAGAAGGTTTTCTCACTCCGAGTACCTTTACTTTTCCTGCTTAAAAGTTTCCCTTTATATATCTATCTAAAAGATTCGATATCACTTAAAACTTGTGAAAGATTTCAGTAAATAATTATGAACTGCATTAACTTCGTTTGTTTGGATTTTTAATTGACTTTTATTTCTTACTTACTTCATTTGCCTTTTGTTTTTTTGAATTTTTGGGTCGCACGTAGTCCCATCGAGGCATAATTTAGGCCAAAATTTCTTTTGTTTACGTTTTCGATTTTATTTTTAGCCAGAGTCTACAAATTTCGGCTTCAAGAAGTTTCCAGTTGCTTGGATAATTCGATTACAGGGAAAACAGTTTCACCAACTGGAGATAATCAATGTAATACCCATTTTTTATGCCAATCTGGGGCTGAAAAACAGTCAAAGTGCTTTACAGATTTCAAGATGAAGTTAGTGTTGTTGCTCCTCATTCATCTGGGTATTATTACACATGTAGAAATCCAGTTTCGCTAACCTTAGTCTTTACGTACTTCTCGTAGTTCTTTCGGAGGCAAGAACCACCAAATGCGTTGCCACTTTGCCCTTTAAAGAAGTTTGTGCCTTTCAAAATTGCTATTTGAATATTGCCCAAAAGGACTTGCAATACTTGAACTGTGATCGCGAGGAGAGAGGAAAACCACGTAAGTCTATTTTGGAGTAGTTGAAATCAAAAGTTAATCCTGAATCTTAACAGCCTTGGAGTTCGTTGCCGAGGGAAAATGCGATGTATTTCACACACCCAAGTGCAAAACATTTGATTACAAGTGAAACTAGCATAATATATGAATTTTATTAAAGTTTTCTGATGTTATGTTTATATAATAAATGAATGAATGTTGAATATCGCACTTAATCTAAAACTTGACAATGTGTCCTGTAAAGTAAACCGCGTGCTGATCGCGAATGATGAAAACAAATGGATGATCGGCCACAAAGGTCTTGGGATCCAAAGGCAGCGACATCGGAACGCCAGCAGCATCTGTGGAGGGGAAAAGGATTAGAAACTAAAGGAGTCCTTGAGACTGGGTGGAATCTACTCACAGCTGATTCCTGCTGACTCGCAGCCAATTTCATTCACATCGATAAAGGTTTTGTGCTGCAATTTCGTGATGCGTGTGCCAATCGGGGACTCATCGAAGAGATTGCTGAAATCAGCCGCCGAGGAGAACATAGCATTGATGCCCAGCTGCAAAGAAGATCGTTAGAAGTAAACCTTAGACTAAAACACTTAATTATATTTTACTTTGTTCAGAGTGGGCTTCAGATCCGTGTCGAACTCGAACTTGAACTTGGGCAAATAGACGGCGACACTTTGCCATTGCCAACGCTCCTCGAGCAACTTGAAGTCCACACCCTTGAGTTGCTGCTCCAGCTGCTGGAGACCCGTGCGCTGGTTGGGAAGAATGAACCACATGGTCATGTTGATGTTCTCGAAGAATAATTCAATAGCCTTGGCATCCAGTTCCGGATAGTCGGCATAGTAGTACCAATTGTCAGCGAACATGGTCGGAACTTGAACCGACTCGGTCTCACTGAGCCAGAAGTCGCGATCCTTGGTGTCCTCATCGTTGAAGGGACGAGCCCAGCGTGCCTTGAAGTAGATAGCATTGATGAGGGCCACATTTGTGTCGGGCTCCAGTCTGTCCACAACATGGTCAATCTTGTCCTGTGTCTTCTGTTTCACCCAACTGTTGATCTGATCGACTGCCTGCGATTCCTGCTCGAAATTGAGACCCTCGACCTCGGAGTCAAAGTACTTTTCAGCCACTTCACGGAAATGTGGCGCCACCTTAAGATTCTCTCGGGTATAGACCTTGTTGGCGATCTCCAGCACCGTTTTGGACTTGATATATGAGTGCAACAGTCGATGGTAGCTCTCGGCCAGACCATCTTTGCTCTCTTGGGCCGAGGCATGCAACGTCTTCTGCAGTTCCGTTGCCGTCTTACCCTCGGCACCATAATAGGCCAGCCCCAAAGCCAGCTGTATAGAAACCGGGGATATGATCACATTCTCCTGCTGCCGTTCGGTGGCCAAGGTCTGGAAGAGTTCAGTGGCAAATAAATTGCGCTCCTTGATTGTATTGGCCACACAAAGCAGCGGCAACAGCAGCTGCAATACAACTGGCAAGCGAAATGATCATAAAACAGAAAACATAAAAACATTAGTCAAAAGACACGAAAGGGGATTCCACTTACAGTTTAGCCAGTTGTGGTAGTTCATTGCGCCTGCGTTGACACCTCGAGACTAAAAGTGAAAAGGCTGTAGAACCTGTCATTTATAGCTGCGCCAGGAATCGGAATCACGACGCGGCAGAGCATGCGCTTTGCATTTCAAGTAGAACAACAGCAACAACAATACGAACACCAAAGAGAAGGTAAAAGAAAAGCAAAAGAAAAGAAAGGCTGGGCAGCAGCAGCAGGAATCGTTCATTGCTTCTGGGCGGTTCATGTTCTGGAAGTGACAAATACTGGGAACACACACTCGCTCTTTCGTGCTCTCGCTCGCTGAGAGTAAAGTGCTGCGCAGCGGCGCACTTGAGCTGTCCGTTTTGTGCCTTTTCCACTTGTCTCCCTGTATTTGTGTTTGTGTTTGAGCTTGAGTGCTTAGCTGTTGCTCAAAGGGCTCCCAACGAATGCACTCATCCATCAAATAGAAGCACTGTACTCTGAACACTGTGCACTGTGCACAGTGTGAGCCACAGATCCCAATTCGAATTCGAGTGCGTAAAACTCTAATTTCGTGTTTTATGCGTTGATTTTAATGGCAGACTATTTTCGTATTTGTTTAGATAATGCATCCATAAACAACACAAAAATGATCAGAGCAGCAAAACAAACAGGCAGTTTCGTAAATTGTTTATCGACTGATCCCCGACTCCACACACGCACACACACACACACACACTTGCTCACCGTTCCAATTAAATGCAACACGCACACATAAATTTCTGAGTAACTGAAAACGCAGCAGGGCCAACAAGCTTTTGGCCTTATCCAATTTTTTATCATTCAAAAGCAGAAGGGGGCTGGATAAAGAGGGATAGGGGTAGTGAAGTGGAGGGGCTGGGCGGGGTAGAAGAAACACCGTTCGGTATCAAAGTCCCGAAATTTGTTATTTATGCACAGTTTGTGTGAAATGCTAATAAATTTTAATGGAATTTTAAAAACATGCTTTATAGCCTTGTCCGCGTCCTGTACATAAATATAAATCTTGACCAGGCTGGCTTGCCAACTTGGCCAACTTGGGCAACTTGCTTAACTTGGCTAACTGCGTCTGGCTTTTGTTTCATGCTCATTTTTTTATGATGGCATAAATTGTCTTGGCTACTGTGTGAAAGATTTTTTATTAATTGTGGGTGAACTTTATAAACACTTTCAGACTTTCTATCAGTTGATAAACCAGCTTGCAACTTGGCCCATACCTTATATAACTGGCTGCTAAATTGTGTATAGGTGTATATGTGTGCGTGTGTGTGTGTGTGTCCTGGCAACGACCGGAGCTGCCAAAGCACTGACCGTTCTGATTGAATGATTTCACTGATCGAGACAAAACATGTTAAAGATCGTGATCGTTGTGGCTTTGGCTAAGACTAAGGCTTTGGCCATGGCTCTGTGTCTGTGTCTGTGGCTCAGAGGCAGGCTGTTGTCTCTATAGATATACACAACACGGCAGCCAGTAAAAAGGCAACAACAACAAGAAAAAAAGGAATGCCGATAAAAAGAGTTTTGCGACTGGACACAAGGCACAAGTTGATGCAGCAGGTCGACACGAGGCAAGACACCGGAGACATGCAACAAGGGGAGGGAATAGGGAATGGCGAAGGGTAGTAGTAGGGGACTAGGGACAGGGGCTAATACTGTGGCTTTTGGCTTGGACTTGGCTGCATGCAACGGCAGCAAAATGCTGCTGATAAAAATAAACTTGCCACAAAACTTCTTCTTTTGAGCCGTGCGGAAAAGCACAAGAATGATGAGCCAGCTACAAAAACAACAACAGTAACAGCAACAACAACAACAACAGTAACAGCAACACGAATTATGTGATCGTTCCAGCATCTCTTTGGCTCTCATGTCTGTGGCAGAGAGTGTGGGCTTGCCTGCGTTCAAGTAACCCGAAACCAGTTGATGATAGAGCAAAAAACAAAGAAACTTAGTAATGTATAAAAAGCAGCAGAAACAAAGGCCTCCAAGTTAACGAAAAGTAACCAAAAAAAATATTAAACAATGCTACTCTCTCCTTCTCTCTCTAGCCTCCTCTCTTCAACACCCGCACTTTGCTTTCTGCTACTTTTTACTTAGCCTAAAAATTAAATTTTCATTTAACTACACAGCAAAATTTAAATAAATATTGCAAAGCTACAACCATCAGAGATTAAAACTGGATATCATTTTCTATTTAAATATTATTTAAAAATTACTTACGCAGAAAGTTGGCCTAAACAATTAAATACTTAGCTGTGCAGAAAGTTGGCTTAAACAAAGAGCTTAAATCCAGAAAGTAGGTTGGGGCATAAAGCGCTAAAAACTTTCGTTGGCTTGAAACTTTACTGTAATTTTATATATTTTATTTGCTTTTAAAATGTTAACTATTAACCAATTTTCTTAAATTATGGACAATTTTAATATTATATAATTTTTTGTATAATTTAAAATTGTTTGCAAGTTTAGTTACACTTCATGCAACTCTTGTTAACTTGTTGTTATCTTGCATCCAATTGACTCCTGGCTATAACTTTTACTAGTATTATGTTCATGGCAGAAACAACTGTAAGTTAGCAGTCACAACTTTCTTAAAGGCTATCTATGTGTGTGTGTGTGTGTGTGTGTGTGTGTGTTTAATTAACCAATTGCTTTAGCGAAGGCTGTAATATAAACGACAGTTTGGTCAGCACTTTGCAGTGAAAACAAGCCAAACTTTCATTCAATTTCAACATCAATATCCATATCGACGCCAGTCAATACAACAGCAGCAACAACAACAACAACAAAAACAAATCAAGCAAATGGCGTTTTATGCAAAACCAAAACTTGCCACGCTTCACGAGGCGGCAACAAACACGACCAAGACCAAAAGACACTCAGCCACTTGACCAGAGGAGAGCACAGCCTCTAAAGCCTCCAAGTTGCTGTTGACAAGCGCAACAGCAACAACTGGACAACAACAACAACAACAACTGAGCAACAACACGGATGACACAAACGACACGTCAATCTCAAACGCTGCCCACATGCAGCAGGCAGTAACATGGAACAGGATTTTCCAATTCGAGCCGTTGCCGCGACAAATTAAGCTGGAAAAATGCAAGTACAACTGCAACAACAACAACAACAACAGCAACAAGGAGAAGAAGAAGAGCAACATTCACATTATGCGTATTTAGAACTTGTTGTAGTTCTCGTTAATTAGCACTAAAATAAGTGAGACTGCAGTGTCTTCTAGGGTCTTGTTGGGATCTCGATCTACGATCTGCGTGCTGCTTGCTGCTTGCTGCGATCTGTAATCAGCGCTCTTCGATTTGCGATCCTTTCAGTTTCTACGAAATCGGCATCAACATCTTTGGAGTCAAATAAGGCGACAAGACTGACGCAACATGTTGTTAATGTCCGTTAAGGCAGTTGACAGACGCCCAATCAATTGATAGGTTCCCTGTTCTGCATCACAAGTGGGCAACGATCACATGTGCCACATGGGGCAGAGCTACAAAACACTAAAAACAAACAAACCAAAAAAAAAAACTCAAATAAACTGACAGCTTACAATATCAATCTAAAGAATTCATAACGCTGCAGTTCAACCTTCAAACGATTTGATTTGTCCAGCGATCGATTGATTTGTGTCGCACTGTCTACAGTGAAAACTGTCCGTCATAAAATGTCAATTAGCCGATCGAAATCAGCGTATGCGCTATTATTTCAATTTATGGCCAGAATCAAATCGAAACGAAAAGCTCAAAGTCAAGCCAAATAAAAAGTACAATGGCAATGACAAGATCAAGATGCTGCTGCGCCTACTTTGTGTGGTACTTTATGTAACGATCAGCCTTTCAAACATTTTGCCTTTTTCCGCTTTGAATTGCAAATGTTGCAACAATAGAAACAGCATCAAGAAGAAGAAAACCACAAGCGATCTTTCTCTTTCCCCAAAGCTGTGCAGCAAATGATGCTGTCTTTCGTCTCCTCGGTCATCTCCCCCGTTCAGCTGTCGCTCGAGGTAGGTGCTGCTCCTTGGAATTCATTCTTTTTTCCCTGCGTATGCTAATTTTCATGTCAAAACATCGATCAGAGGCTGCAGGAATCGGCCAAAGTAAATGTGAGTCAAAGTGCGAGTGAGAAAGCAACTAACTACTCCTCGCCCAGCTGCTCCACTGATTTATGTTGACTTCCTGAAAGTATGCTACAAATTTATTTAATAAAACGGTCAAAAGTAGGCAGTTATTCAAATAAGCCTTTTGACGTTTTCCAACACTAGTACATCCAGCAGACAAATTTAAATTTTTTCATCCCTCCAAATCCATCAAAAACTCCTAAATTCTGATTATAAACTTAAAATAATGGTTCAAGTGTTCCATGCTGGCTCCGTAATCGAAAATGGTGGTCTGGTATTATTCCTCTTTGATCCAGATGCACAAGTTTTCTTCTTAAAAGTTTTCTTTCAAATACTTTGGAAAGAACAGATATATGGGTTAGTTTTGGTATCATCACAATTTGGCATCAGAATGTTTCCTGCAGGTTGGGCTGTGCTGGATGCAAAGAATAGCATTACATTAATCAAATTGGTAAATCAAAATAAAACTTTTAAATTTAAAAATAAAAAAAAAATTAAAAATTATTTTAAGCTATAAACAATAAAGGGTTCTAAGTAAAAAATTATTTCTAACGATAAACAAAAAAGTGTTCTTTATAAAAATCGGATGAGTTTATTAAAATGCAAATACATTAAAGTTGATGTAAAGATTAACTTATTTAAATTGTATCATTTTCTATTTCTATATTCATCAATATTACCGCACAAATCAAAGAGTATAGATCATCAAGATTGTAGCTTAATAATAAAGAAAATATAAGAGTTAAAAAAGTTAATAATGACTTTAAAACAGCTAAACCGGCAAACATCTGCTCTTCTTCAAAAAGCGCGCTTTCGATAGTAGGCACCAATATCTGGCTTCCGCCAACTAGACAGGCAATTTGGAATGCCTTTCAACTAGGCACCTAAATTGAACTGTCAGTTTTAGTTTTTTTGGCTTCGCTCGACGGTAAAATTTATTGACGTATTGGCAGTGCTTTCACACGGATTTCGCAGCGATTTTAGAACGATTTTAGGCTGGCGTGTGAACACCAACAGCAGGCAGTCGCCAGGCAGACAGTGCTCCCATTCTTGTCTCCTGCGTTAATATGCAAATAGAATGAAACAAAAGCCGCCTTACTGTGCACACATGTGCGTTTTAAAAGCGGATTTCCAAAATTGCCGCGTTCTTTTTTTTACGAGCAAAGTTGCGGTGCTGTGGGAGGACACGGATGGGGCGTGTCACTAGAATTTATTGTGCGACACGCCTGCGAAAATAGTTTTAGAGAGTGCGTTTTATGACGCTGACTTTAGTGTTGTTGGTTTGCCAACCGAAATGTGTTAATGTGTGAGATTCGCATGGCGACTTTTTTCGAGTACGCGTCACGCGGAAATTTAAGCTAAAACGAGCACCTAAAAGTATGCAGTGGTATGTGCCTTTGGCTTAGCTGCCGTTAGCTGAAAGGCAGGCGTGGTCCACTCACTCACTCACGGAAAGTTAACAATTGCAAAGTGTAAAATGTGTTAAGCCAACTGAAATGGGGAAAAAACGAAAGCTGAACTCACTTTTCCCTCTCTCTCCTCGTGAAGCTTAGCAACTTTTGTTGCTGTCCTGCGACTTAGTTTTGCTTTGATGGATGTAAAGCCCCATTGTGATGTGTGTGTGTGCGTGTGTGTGATGGTGTTCGAGGGTATTCTTGCTGGATTTATTTGTGGCAACACAAAGATTTTTTAATGGCATCTTTTGTAGCTATTTTTTATACCACTCCAAAAAAAAATAAAGAAAGAAAAGCAAAGAAAAAGAAGGAGAACTCAAAGCCATTTCATAAGTGCTCATATGTGTGTGTGAGTGTGTGTTTGTGTGGGTTTGATATGGGTGCAAAAGTCCCTGGCGAGGGTAGAGATCTGGAGAACTCTTTTAAGCACAAATAAACTTGCCACATTGTTGCCCTTACATTCTGGAGCCACCCCGCTGGCATCTTTACTATCGCAGAGGGATGCGAGGTGTGTGTGCACTCAAGCAAGGTGTTTGCCTGTTAAATTATATAACAATGCAATGAACTGTAAAATACGCAGCTAAGTGCTGCTGCTTAGTCTCAAATGGAGACTCAGTCAAAGCTGGCACTGGAAAATGCCATAAATGGACACACAACTCACACACAAAGCAGGGTTCAAGGAGCCCGTCACAAAGCCATTATATAGCTTAATTATGTTGCAGGTAAAAACCGCTGCAAAACTGTTAACATGTCGAGCAGAAACACAAAGAGGCTGACGGGTTCTGTTAGTTCCATCAGAACAGAAACTTGGCGTTAATTACTTGCTTTTCTCTAAACTAAGTTTAGCCAGTTTCATAAAGTGAAAGACTAAAACTTCTTAATTATTTATATTAAGCAAAATTAATTAAGTTGATTTCATTAAAGCTGATATATAACTCTCCAATTGATTAATGTATACTAATTATAATATTACTATTCTAAATCATTTATTCAACGCTAATGATATCATTTGTTTTCCTCTACGTTTCCAGCTAATGTCAAGGTCGACCAATCCCTAAAAACAAACACGCTTCCAAAATTAAATCTTCCTTAAATAAAAACACGCGCCACAAAATTGTGTTAAATAATGAAAAACTAAATTTCACATTTAGATAAAAGAAAATGCGAAAATTATGCAGTGCCTGCGCCTAATTTATAAAACAAACACACATATACCCAGTTTACATGTTGGTTTTATATGTAGGCTAAATATGAATTACCGAGAAAATAGTGCGTAGTTAATTAAATCATAATGAGCTTCTAACATGAAGGCAAAAAATCAATTAAAGCATAGCATACTCTTGGGCTGCGTGTGGAAATGCGTGTGAGGAAAGTCATGAAAGAGCTGAAATTCAGTAACTTTGTGGTAAACGCTTTAATGTGTGATAGCAAACGAAGCAAACACAGAAAGAGAGACAGAGAAAGATGGAGATAGAGGGAGAGAGAGAGCGAAAAAAGCGGTCGCAATTTAAATTCAAATCGAAATGAAATGACTTCACTTAGATCTACTTATGTGGAAGATACTTATGAGGGGGATGCTTGCTCTGGGGCTTGGAGCACTCTGTACCCCAAATGGTCTCCCCTTAATTTAAAGATTACTTTTCCCCGCCTCTTCCCCATTTGCCAAACAGTTTTCTGTTTGCGTTCAATTGTTTTTATCAGTTTACATTTAAAAACAAAACAGCACAACATAAAAAAAAGAGAATACGACAAAAACGAGAAACAAATAAAAGTCATGATGCTTTTTTTCCCCAATGCTCGCAGAGATTTAGCTGTGATTTAGCCAGCAATCGTTGGAAAACACATAAACTTTTTGCCTCTTTGCTTTCATTTTATTGGCATTGCTTTCAGAGAATTTCCCGAAAACTCAGCAGAGGATGAGCAAGAGGGGGAGGGAGGCAGATGTTGGCTTTGTTTGTATTTACTTCGATTTGTTTCCGCAGCAGATTGAAAATGAGCTTAGATTGAGGCAAGTGCAAAGCCTTCAATATAATTGAAACTTTGCTCATTAAAAGTGCCCAATGGATACGAATTGAAAAACCTTAAAGGGTAGAGCTTAAAATGTGGTTTTGTTACTTTTTTAAAGTGTTGTAAGTTTTCCTTTGACTATTTGTTATTTTTGCATGCCAGCGACAGAAAATGTTGGGCTGCCATTACTCATCTGTAGCCCTAAAGAGGGTCTGCTATGTTTGTCTATGGTTTTGGCAACTAAGACGTTTGCGTTACACGCATCTGTCTGCAGTCATGAAATATAATGAATGATGTCAGCAGACGAGCAGAGGAGCAGCTTGTCAAAAACACATGCGTCTGTCTGAGGTGCACATGACATGGCGAATACGATGAATATCCGTACTCAAACTCGTACTCGTACTCGAACTCGAACTCGTATTCGTATAACTGTCAATGTGGCGTTTCAAGCAGTCAGCGCCCTTAAGAGTAGACATTGATAATGATTGTTGTGCAGTAGAAAGAAGAAAACTTCCCTTCTAGAACTTTAGCTGTAACTGTAGCAGTTACACGGCACGCTTGATGGATGAGACAATTTGTCATTTGATGCAGACGCGACACGGCAAAAGCTCGACACTCTGCTGCTGACAATGGCACACGCCCAACTAGTTCCGGGGCGAAAGGCAAAAAAGTTGCCCTCTCAGCGGAGTCCCATGTGTGGATGGTCGCATTGATTGGATGTCCCAGATGTGGCGGAAAGTAAAGTAATAATAATGCAAAAACTAGCAACGACAACAATATAAAAAGAAAAACTTCAAGTGCGGAAAATGCAAATAGCTGCAAGGAGTTTTCTTTGGGCGGCTTGAAAAGCGGCTTTAATAACTGTCCAAAATAGCTGCAGGTCAAAGACGCACTCACTGCTGGGCCACAAAGGCGATTATATCGCAAAAAGGGAGCACTGAATAATTATAAAATTTAAGAGCAGACACAAACACACACACACACACACCCCCTTGGGTGTATACACACGCACAACATTCATGAAATGTATAAAAATGTAATGGCATTTAAGTGGCCGTTGGCGTCGTGTTTTTTTATTTTCCACTTTTTTATTTGCTGCTGTGAATAGCAAGGCGCAATTAATATTATGGCATGCCACCAAAAGTTGATGTGCCAACTCAGTCCGCTTTCCGCCAGGAGGCGGAGGGAGGGGCAGAAAGAGGGAGTGTTGCCTGCCCGACGGCAGCAGGAAGCACTTAGCGTCGCAACATGCGAAATGAAAAATTGTGTTGCCTGCTGTTTTGGGGGAAAACAGGGAAAAACAGGGAAAACACAGGCATTGAACTTGCCACGGCTCAAAATAAAATGGAGCATAAATAAAAAATAATAAAAATGGTAAAAATTCATAAGTGCTTGGCATAATTCATGACCTGCTGCCCTGTCCAATTACCGTGTCCACAAAATTGCTGCTCAGCTTCTGTTATCAGATGACGCGTTTATCAGCGCGACTGCAACTGCCACAAATATCGTCTGCATATGGCGGGGCATATATACATATATATGAACAGTATATGGAGGGAACATAGCCTTCTAATTGAGCTAATTCAAGTCGCGAGAACTTCAAGCTTATGCAAATAAATATGGCAAACGTACGTGACCAAGTGCGTAATATGCAAAAAGTTGAGCTACAGCAGCCAAGTCGTCATTACGCTCTGCGAATTTCAAATGAATGTCAGCCAAAGGACACGGAGTCCTTGTGAGACAAGGCGAAAAACAGCGACGACAAGGCAAATGGTAGTCGTGTAGGCGACAGCAGTTGAATTCCTAAGCAGACATAGCTCTCTCTCACTCACTCACTCACTCGCTTGCTGTCTCTCTCGTAACATACAAACACTTGTACGTATGCGCACTTGTCTGGCAAAAAGTAAAAGTTTTCATTTAATTTCACAATTTATTTTAATTTGAGTCTGCTCAAAATAATATAGCATACAATTAGGCGAATTATTCACATCTCCGAAGCGTGTGGAATCAGCATAAGAATCAAGCAGCCCATGTAGTCCAGCGTTGACGCTTGACGACAATTCCCCAGTTGTACAAAGTATATATAGTTAGTTAGTTTGCCCCACAACACAGTGCGTATGATTGATGCGGATGGTGCCTTTGTGCGGTGCGTTTGTGTGTGTGTGTGTGTGTGCTCGTGCAAACAGACGACACAAATGTAATTTGTGCGTCTCTTCTGGGAACTAACTTCCATTGCCACCGACTTTGACGGATGAACTTTGCATAGTTGTGGCACCGACTTAAAGCCAACATCGGGATGCTTAAAGCCAAGTCGAATCGACTCGAGACAATTCTGCTGAGACAGCCAAGTCAGCGCATCGATCTTCATTTCGGTTTTTGCCTGAAATTCAATCAAGTTTTTCCATTTGCTCGCAAATTGAAAACATATGTTCCGCACACACAAACACACACACACACACACATACACGCAGAGCGTTTTTCTCATGTGCTGCGACAAGTTAAAACAAACGTTGCCATAAAACAAACATACTTCATGCACAGAAAACAGTAAAAGGAACAGGAACAGGAACAGAAACTGGCAAACACGGAAAGAAAAGCTACTTAGAAATGTTGCACACGTACAGCCAATTGTGAGTTGGGCCAAAAGAAAAGCAGCCCCAAGACTTTCCCATGCATAGTGTCAGGGAGGGAGAGAGGGAGAGAGGGAGAGGAAGAGAAAGCGAGAGAGTCAACAACTTTGCCGACAACGTTGCGAAATTCCCCAGAGCCTGCGAGTCCGAAAGGCAGACAGAAAGGCAGTAGCAACTTCATCTGGCCTTGGCTGTGGCATCATCCTGATCATCATCATCATCATCATCAACATCATGATGGGCCTCATCAGCAGACCCGGCAGCAGCAACATGTCTAAGGCGTTTGTTGTCCCTCCAATCATTCACACACACTCACTTTGCCAAGGACTACTAAATTTCACGCAATCACGACTACACACACTCACACACACATCTACCAAGCTGTTGTTGTTGTTGTTTTTATGTCGTCGACTGCCTAATAAAATATTTAGTTGGTGCTCATTGACAAGTTTGCAGACACTGACAAGGTGCTCCGGTTTGGTTCTCTGGTGGCTTTGTGGTCTCTTTATGCCCGTGTCTGACATTTGTGGCAGGTGTCGCTCACTCTCCTCGCTTAGTCTTCTAATCATTTACAAGGTGCCTGGATTTTGCATTTACGATCCCATCAATTCTATTAAGCGCACATCAAATCCTCGACTTTCACGCGCGCATATAATGAAAAATGCAAAACCAATATTTAAAATGCCATCAAATCAAACAAAGTGCAGCGAGTGTGGGTCAAATGATATGCCACGCCCTCAAGGGCAACTAACACAAATATTGTGAGTGGAAAAGAGCAGAGGAGAGGAGAGGGTCTCGCATAAACAACGTTTAATATCTCATCAAGTGTTGCGCTTTACGACTACTTAAAAACACATAAAAAATGCCAAACAAAATCAACGATGAAAGCCATAAATTCTTGTGAATAGAAATGAAAAGCCACTGAACGCTATTTCGGGCCAGGAAAAACGAAAGCAAATGTAAAAGCGAAAAGCGAAAAGGAAAAAGGCACAAGGAACAAGGAACAAGGAAAACCAGCAACAACCGCATCCCACACAGTGAACAGATTTAATGATGCAGCATGATTTGCGCATAAAAACGAGAATCGCACAGACAGGACGAAAAGGATCAGTAGCAGGACAAGGAAGAGGACAGGGACGAGGGCACAGACCAGGACGAAAAGCTGAACTCTGTATCAGACTGAGACTGAGACTGACAGCAACTGGTATCGGGTAATGGGTAACGGGTAACTGGGCGCTGTCTTGCTTTGATAAACTGCACTTACTCACTCATACAGTTAACGTGAACACACACACACACACACACACACACACTCACACACACTCACACACATAATGTCGTTTAAGCTACACATAAAATGTTAAAGGCGTTTATATAAAAACGAGCAGCAACAACAACAAGTCCTCGCCAAATGAAAGTTATGTGCAAACGGGTGAATAAACTTCACGTTCACATTCAACTGCACTGGGAAAAACATATTGCACTGAGATGTAAAAGATATATATTATTATACAGATAGTTGATATTCTCCAGTGAAACTTTATTTAACAGCAATGTGATTCATTTTATAAAAGACCAAATATATAAATTAATATTTTAGCAGACAAAAACATGATCAAATTGTCTACAAGTCCTCGGCAAAAATAAAATATAAATTTGTTATAAATTGCAGGCGTTTGTCAATTAATTAATTTAGAGTCAGTAAATAAACACCACTCGGTAACGGAAGCCTCAAAGGACTCAATGGCAGGAAAAATCCTTCGATAATTTGGCCCCTAAAACACAAACAATTATGAAATACGAAAAACAGAATCTTTTTCATTGCTCATTTAATACATATATTTCAAGAAGTACGTACCACAAGGGGACCGGTGTGGTTGATGTTGGTAACTCTTAAAATAAATCGAATAGTTTGATAGCAATTGGATTGTTAGACCTTTTAGATTTATAGAGCCACGGCTTTATAAAAATATTATATTGCAAACATCAAACATCATATTGCACTGCAATTTTTTATGCTGGCTAAAGTTAAGTTCCATTGAAATTAAAAGTGGACAAATTTCGATTAACAGCCTTCAGGCGGCATTTGTGGGTAAACACCCATGATTTGCGTTTGAGAGTTTGAATATGATAGCATCCTGTAGATAAAAAAACATCCTAGATTGCTTACTTTTGTATATTTACATAACAGTTCACTTTAAGGATTACCCATACACTGAAGTCACGAACGAGATTTTTAACCAGCTTCCCTATAAATAAATCTTACTAAAACCATTCAAATCATAACTTAAATACAGTACCCAAACAAAACAGTGCATTGATAAAATCATATAGAATAAAGCTACATTTTTCCGCTTGATTATATAAAATAATAATAAAGTCATTAAAGATCTACAGATACACAAAATGGTTACCAATTGAAGTATATCGGGTATATCAGAAGATCGGGTCATTAGTTTTGCAGCCTTGCAGCTTTAATAATTTCTTTTATTTTTATGCTTTTTATGTTAAATACATTAATTTATAAATCCTTGGTTAACATAAAGAGTGTGTTAGTAATAAATTCAAATCCATCAACAATTTGATTGTCCTAAATCAATTGGCTTTAAATTCGCTTAGGTACAACATTTTTATACAGGAATAAAATCTATTTCATATACTTTTACTCTTATAGGTACATTAAGTACATTAAGTTTACAAAACTTTAAAAACTCGTCACAGGTATGAAAATTAGGTAGAAATTTTTATTTTATCTTGATGATAAGTTTATTACATAAGTACCATATAAGGTAGGTGTGATTGCTGAAATCTTAATACTGGACTTTAAGCTCCGTGTAGAAAACGGCAACTTCCATATAAATTTTTAGGGACCCACGGGCTACGATGGTCCCCAACGTGCCGCCTTCAATTTAAACTTCCTAAATATTGTTTATTTCCCGAATTCGGTGTATCGGTTATCGCGGGCTGCAGGATTTCCCATTCAAGTCTTGAGTTAAAGTATTTTACAAGGTGATCTTTTGAATAGACTTTTCGGCTCTTTCAATAGTTTGCTAAAAAAGTCTAAAGATTTTGTTTAGATTTAATAATCTCTTAAACAAAACAAATACTTCAGACTCTGCAGTTCGGTGCTTTTGACAACCTGAGTGGAATATTTTTAATATTACTACCGGAGAAACTCATGTCTTCGTTATACAAAGAGAAACACTCCGAAAAGCAATCAGCTAAGTACAGTGAAGACATCTCAGTTAATTTTGATGACCAATTGAATTCTATATAAGCATGTACACAATCTGAAAATCAGAAAATTCAATTCATTATGGCATTTATGGTTTTACTGCTAATAAAATTCAAAACTATCCAGTTTTTCGGAGATAATAACAGAATAATTTTTATTTTTAACCTACTCAGTAACAACTGCAACTGCTGAAAGAAGTTTTTTTTAAAAAAAATGATAAAATGATAATAGATTACTTATAATTTTGATAGAAAATGAGGCTGAAACTTTATGTCAGCTATAAATTATTCAATAAATCAGTTAGCCATTAAAATGCAAGAAGTGTTTCTTTAATTTGGATTTGAAAGTAATAGATACATTAATATAATGAATAAACAATTTTTATTATTATGCAAACTTTATTTTTTCTTTTGTGACAAATCTTTGACTTTCAAAAGGACAAGCAAACAAATTTTTATAAGGGGCCTTATAAAGACATGGCTTAAATCCGTTTGCGTTTTTGAATACCTTCAGGCGACTTTAGTGTATAACCATCCACGATTCGTTATAACTTTTGCACACTGCATTAGTAAATTTAAATACAATTGCATCCTGTAGAAATTAAGGTAATTAGATATTTGTTGTGTCACTTGTGTTTATTTTCATTGTAGTTCATGTTATTTATTATCCAAATACTGATAACTATAAATACATATAATTATACTGAACCGCATGGTTTAAATTGACGAATGATACTTTTGACTTTTTTGACATAACTAAATACAATATCTTTTCGGATGAATAGTTTTAAAAATTAGGCTGTTAATGCTTACTTGCCAATCCAATGAAAGTCGGGGCATGAGATATATATATATATATATGTATATTTAATGATATTTAAAGGCTATTTCAATTAAATATAAATCGGTTTATTTTTAGACCTCGTACTCTCAAAAAGATTAGAGGGGTCTACTAAGTTTGTCAGAAGAAGAAGAAATGTGCGTAACAGGCAGAAAGAGGCGTGGACGACCTTACAAAGTATATACATATTCTTGATCAGCTTAAACAGCCGAGTCGATATAGCAATGTCCGTTTGTCCGTCCGTATGAGCACCTGGATTACTATACTACAAAAGCTAGAGCAACCAAATTGGGAATGAGAGTCCGTCTAGTGTACGCAGACTAAGTTTATTTCAAATGTTACCGCTCCCGCTATGAGCGAAAAACCAGACACACCATGAAAAGATCTACATATGTTTTAGTCGAATAAATTTGGTATGCAGGTTCCTGGAGACAGCCTAAATGCAATGTCATGAAAAATTTTTAACTGACACGCCTTCTTTTCTCTTTCTTTCAACTTTCAAACTTCAACGCCATTTTAATGACATTTCTTCATATAGTACAATGATGTAATTTAACACTCATTTGGAGACATATCATATCTAACTATCCTGAAAGTTGCATCAAAATCCTACTATAAACAAGAGCTATCACGTAACAAAGTTTATGTTATTTAACTGCAATATTACTGCATGCGCGCAAGCGAGACAACAAACATGTTGAAACGTTTTCGCTGCCTGTGTAGCGGCGCAGACGCTGTCCGCGCCGACCACTGCTACAATTGCTACAACATTTGCCGGAAATATAGCATACATAATAATAAAGTTCGCATATTTGTATGCATAAATGCGCACAAGAAGGAGTACGGGGTCTTTTACTGTCGGGTCGCTCAAGTGTAGCCTTTCTTACATGTTTTATTGAAGATATGGATAATGAACTACAAACACAAATAGTTAAGTTAATTTAGAGATCCTCAGTAAATGTAAAATATACATTTGTAATAAATTGTGGTCTTTTGTCAAATAACCAAGTTAGTGCCAGTAAATATTCCCCAGTCGGCATTGCATGGGGCAGTTTGTTCCATTGCAGGTAAAATCCATCGACTATTTGAGTTCCCTATAACAAATTTTAAATTGTTGATTCAGTACACAAAAGTTTATATGCGATAACTTAAGAATTGTTCCATCTTATACAAGAGTACTTACGACATATGGGCAAGAGTGATTAAAGTTGGTAAACTCTTTGAATAACTTGAATACTATGATAGCGATTGGATTGTAAGACTTTTTGATGAATCGACAACCGTCAATTTCAGCCTTATAAAGCCATGGCTTGTAACCATTAGCCTTTTTAAATAGCTCACCACGGACTCTAATATCATATGCGGGATGGGGAACAGTCCCGTTAAAGTTGAATGTCGATACATTTCGACTGACAGCCTTTATGCGGCATTTGTGGATAACCATCCATGATTCGTTATAACTTTTGCAGACCGCGTTGGACATTTTGAATACGATTGCATCCTGTTGATTATAAAATTTTGAGTTGTCAACGAAATTAAGAACTTTTATTTATATTTACATTGTATGTAAGTTGGATAATGCAAATACTAAAAACAATAAAAACTGTTAAACTGAGTCGCATGGTGACACTTCACGAATGATCTCTTTTAATATCTCAACATCAACTAATATTTTTTATTTTGGTATATAATTTGCCGCTTGATTTCCTAAATGTATTAAAATAATTGATGAATAAATATAAATCCAGTGTATGTGTCGTAAATTAGACTTAATTTTCTAGCTGTCCAACGTTCCGCTTGACATTGCAATTTAAAATATCAAAGTTTTTATAATATGCACAGTATAATTGTTCGGATTTGCTTTTTTTATTAAAGAGATGGACACCATTAGAGATCCTCAGTGAATGTAAAATATATATTTGTAAAAAATTGAGGTCTTTTGTCAAATGACCAAGTTAGTGCCAGTAAATATTCCCCAGTCGGCATTGCATGCGGCAGTTTGTTCCATCGCAGGTAGAATCCATCGACTATTTGAGTTCCCTATAACAAATTGTAAATTGTTGATTCAGTACACAAAAGTTTATATGCGATAACTGAAGAATTATTCCTTTTTATACATGAGTACTTACGACATATGGGCAAGAGTGATTAAAGTTAGTGAACTCTCTGAATAACTTGACCACCAGTATTGCTACTGGATTATAAGCCTTTTTAAGAAATCGGCAGATGTCAATTTCAAACTTATAAAGCCATGGCTTATACCCGTTAGCCTTTTTAAATAGCTCACCCCGGAGTCCAATATCATATGCGGGATGGGGAACAGTCCCGTTAAAGTTGAATGTCGATACATTTCTACTGACAGCCTTTATGCGGCATTTGTGGATAACCATCCATGATTCGTTATAACTTTTGCAGACAGCGTTTGTCATTTTGAAAACGATTGCATCCTGTTGATTATAAAATTTTTAGTTGTCAACGCAATTAAGAACTTTTATTTATATTTACATTGTATGTAAGTTGGATAATGCAAATAGCAGAAACAATAAAAACTGTTAAACAGAGTCGCATGGTGACAATTTACGAATGATCTCTTTTAATAAATTGACTACTAAAGTTTGTTTTTATGTTAGTATATAATTTTCCGCTCGATTGCATTTGTTAAACTAATTGATCGTTTGCATGTGTCGTAAATTGAGCGTTTTTTTAATAATTTATTTTTCTAGTTGTATTTTAGGTAGTGTTCCGCTGGACTTTGCAAACTATTTTATTTTGAATAAATGCTTGCCAAATATTATTGCATTACCTTAAGTTAAATAATTGTTATCATTTCATGCATATAAGAATTAAATTATTTTCTAAACGGTTGTTTTCATAACTGTGAAGACTATGTAAGACCTAGTACTCCACCTATCACGAATTTTTTCATACAAATATAAAATTTTCGTCCGATTTCTTTAAAAGATCCGGGTGTTCATACGGACGGACAGACAGACAGGTAGGCTGCCTAGCCCCCTTTCTCCATAGGAACTAAAAACTTTCTCAACATTACCCATTTTAAAGGTATTAGTTCTAATCGTATACTATTGTAATTAATAATTCGTGTGGAGACTAAATATATGAAACTATCATAAAAGTTGCATAAAATTCAGACCATAAACAAGAAAGAAAACACGGAACAAAGTTTACAGTCGAACGCAATGTCAACGCATGCGTGCAAGCGAGAAAGAAACATACAAGAATAAGCCCGAACGTTTCGCTGCCTGTTTGGCGGCAGCGCTGCCCGCGCTCGCTGGCTGTGCCGACCAATGCATTGCAACGGTACACATACATATATACATGTATGTGCATACATATAATGCCAAACGAATTTTTTTGTTTTGATTATAGACAAACATATGTTTTTTCGATTAAACTTTATTTTTTACTGATTCAACGTCTTTTAATACAAGTACTAGCTGTTGTAAAACCTGGATACCGATTTAATTAATTTAATCGGGAATAAAAGTAGAGAGTATTATACGGTCGGGCGTGCTCGACTGTACTTTTCTTACTTGTTATATGAGCCAACCACTTTCCCCTATCTAGCACTTAAAGTCTCTGAGATCCTTTTGTTTATACAGATGGACGGACGGACAGACGGAGACTGCTATATCGACTCAGCTATTGATGCTGATCAAGAATATATGTAATTTATGTTACTCACATTTCGCTTCTAAGAAAATCATGGATTTGGACTCCCATATCGTGAGGTTGATAAAGAAGTATGCCATTAAAATGTATGGTCGTTACATTTCGACTGACCGCCTTGAGACGACAATTATGGATAACCATTTTGTTGTAAATTTTACAGACCGCACTTGAGATCTTAAATATAGTAGCGTATTGTTAATAAAACAAGACAGAATGCTATATTCGCCTCTCGCGTTTAGGATACCCCTTACTAAATTTATATATATTATTAACAAAATAATGTTAGTGTTCACGTGATGGATAAGATAGCTTGTTAAATACAGAAAATGTTCGTACAAATTCATATTTAAAGCATATTTTCGACCGAATGATTTTATGGAAGCTATACGATATAGTAATCCGATTTGAATGAATTTGGTTTATTACATTATTTTATTAATAACTTATTCAAATTAAGTCACGGGTATCCTAAAGTCGCGAGGCGACTATAGTATTCTTTCCTGTTTTTACTGTAGGTATAAAACATATTGCTTGAGTGGACAAAATACATTGTGTATTTGAAAAATTATTTATCAATAAGCACAATTAATTTGCGCAAAAATTAGTTGAAGAATTTTTACAAATTTAGAAGCTATAGTATGCTATAGTATGTAAAATTACAGTATTCAAGAAACTTCTGTTTTTGTTAAATTACAATAATTTCCAAAAACAGAAAGATGGAGGCTTTTCGGTCCCATACATGATCAAAATCAACAGCCGAGTCAATATAGCGATATCCATTTGCCCAAAAATTCGGTCCCGACCGTCCATTCTTTATAAAATCTGGATCTTAGAGACTATCCAACAAATTGGGATTGAAAATCCGAAGTCCCGCCGTTTCATCAGCTTGATCTGGGTCGGACAAATATATATTTTAGCTCCCATAGGACAAATCGGTTACAACCGGTCAAAATACTACAGGGTCTTCTACAGTCGGCTCGCGCGACTATAGCCTCTCTTACCAGTTTATTAAAGACCGTGTGTTAGTAAAAATACACAAAACTTAAATAAATTTTAAATGTCCTCAGTAAAAATAAAATATACATTTGTTAAAAATTGAGGTCGTTTGTCAAATAACCAAGAAATCGATAATAAATATTCCCCAGTCGGCATTGCGTTAGGCAATTGGTTCCATCGCAGGTAGAATCCATTGACGATTTGGGGTCCCTTAAACGAATTGTAATTTATTGATAAAATTCACGAATATTATTTTAGATTTATAAAGTATCTGTAACTTGTGTACAGTGAAATAACATTTAATACTTACGACATATGGGCAAGAGTGATTAAAGTTAGTAAACTCTCTGAATAACTTGAATACTATGATAGCGATTGGATTGTAAGACTTTTTGATGAATCGACAACCGTCAATTTCAGCCTTATAAAGCCATGGCTTGTAACCATTGGCCTTTTTAAACAACTGACCATGTATTCTTATGTCATAAGCCGGATGGAGAACGGTACCATTAAAGTTGAATGTCGTAACATTGCGACTAACAGCCTTCAGGCGACAATTGTGGATAACCATCCACGATTCGTTATAACTTTTGCAGACCGCGTTTGATAATTTGAATATGACAGCATCCTGTAGAAAAAAGCAAAGTTAGCTGATGATGCGTCCGAGTATTCAATTCTATATTCACATTATAAGTTAATTTGACTATGAAAATAGCGAAAACTATAAATGTAGTTAAACTGCCTCGCATGGTGGTAATTCCTAAATAATCAATTTTAATACCTTGATTACTTTATATATGAAATTGATTTATATGTAATTTGACGCTCTAGTGACTAGTGATTATCACAATAATTTACCGACTAATCCAACTCTTGTGTATGTTTTGTTGCAGGCAGGGGCGTAGCAACCGCCGTATCATACGTGAACAAATTTAAACAATCTTTCCATTTTTTTTATATTTTACAATGGACAGAAGTAAAAAAAAAAATTAATTCATAACGATGAAAAAGTTGGGTAAGAATCATTCATATTAGGGAATAAAAAAAGTGTACGAGTTTGAACGATAAACGAATACGAACAAAGAATAAAAATGTACGAGATTAAACGGTGAACTAAGAATAAAATTAAACGACAATCAAAATTTAACGTTGTTCCTGTTGTCATTCAGTGCTCTGAATTGTTTAATATTGTTTGTTCGTATGAACAACATCTCACTAGAAGACTGTAAACTATAGACAGCAGGTTTAAATTTTTCTGACCAATTGAAATCTCTAAAAACTTTCTTAGAATCCGAAACTTAAAAAATTAATTCTGTTAAAGAACTGATTAATTTATTACTTATTAAATTTCATAGCCTTGCCCGCAGTTTTCCGCGTGTCACAACAGCAAGTATTTGTTCTTGATCCTTCCGTTTACAATAGCAACTGCAGATAGAAGCTTTTCAAAATTAACAAGAAAGGAAAGTACAGTCGAGCACGCCAGACCGTATAATACTCTCTGCACCCGATTAAATTATTATAATCGGTCTAGAGATATTACAATGTGTAGTACTTGCATTTAAACACGTTGAAACAAAAACAATCTAAGCATAATCAACAAACATATGTTTGTCTGTTTGCGAATACACATACGAAAGCCAATATATGATGCATATACATGTATGTATGTATGTGTGTATTCAGCGGGGCTGGCGTGCGCGAGCAGCGCTGCTGCTACACGGGCAGCGAAAACGTTCGAACATGTGCTTGTATGTTTCTGTCTCGCTTGCACTCATGCATTGATTTTGCATTCAATTATTAATATTGCAACTCTTCTAGTTTTCTTGTTTATAGTGCGATTTCAATGCACCTTTCAGTATTGTTTGATATTGTTAGTCTCCACACGAATTATAAATTACAATACTCTAAAAAAGGAACAAATGCCTTAAAAACGTATTGGAGTTTAAAAATAATTTTATTTCTTGTGGCAAAAGCGGCGTGGCAGTCCAAAATTTATAAGAGCATTGCAGTTATGCTGTCTCTAGGAACTTGTCTACCAAAATTGGTGTTCCTGAGTGCCACAATTACTGAGATATTCGCCGAAAACACAGAATTTTTCCGGGGTGTGTCTAGTTTTTTGCGCATTGTGGGCGAATGGGGTGTGGCATTGGAAAAAGAAAGATTCTTGTATTGACGAGGCCGACGCATTAGAAAAAGTGAAATCATAATCACACATAAATGATTTATTAAATCAGTTTGCTGAAAAACAGGCAAGGAAAGTTTAAATTTGAGTTGGTTATTAAATATGTAGACTAAGGGACATTATAATAATGAATAAATATTTATTTTAATTCACAAAAACATAAGGACAGACAATCAAATTTTTATACGGGGCCACGCCAAGGAACGCTACGCCACTGGTTGCAGGTTTTATTGAAATTGGTATAGTTATCGATTGCAATTGAATTATAAAAAATATATTTAAGAAATCGACAAACATTAACTTCAGTCTTTAATTGGATCGAACAAAAATTATCTATAGCTCACATAGAACAAATCGTATGTAAATTCTATGAAGACATGAAGTGTTAGTTGAGGTATCGCAACCAAACTTACACCGCTTAGCATAGAACAGGGTTATTGCTTACATGTATATTTTGGTGTATGTGTTTATTATAGTTGTATCTAACCTCATTTAGTTTTGTATATATTGGACAACTATATCTTATAGCCCTCAAAGGACAAGCCTGTCGAAAATATGGTAAAATTCGTACTAGAAGGAGTAAGGGGTCTTTTACAGTCAGCTCGCTTTACTGTACCCTTCCTTAATTTTAAATATTGAAAACATTTTATTTGTGTTTTGAATGACTTTATTGTATTGTTAAAAATTTCAATATAAGAATAAAACAAATTAAATTAAGGAAAAGTTTTTTTTAGGGAAAACGCAAAATATACATTTGTAAAATATTGCTGCTTTGCGTTGAACAACTAAGTATTTGGCATTAATTATTCACCGGTTGGAAAAGAAAATTTCCAAATGACTCCATCGTAAGTAGAACCCGTCGACAATTTGTGGGCCCTATACGAAAATGAACATTTATTTAAACTCAATCATAATTTCTATAAATAAAAAAAAACTTCGGCTGTTTTTAATCTAGGAAGTGCAATCGCTACATACCATATATGAACAGGTGTGATTAAAGTTGGTAAACTCTTTGAATAACTTGAACACCAATATTGCTACTAGATTAGAGGCCTTTTTAACAATTCGGCAGACATCGAGCTCAGCCTTATAAAGCCATGACTTGAAACTATTTCCTTAGCTCTCATTTTACAAGTAGGATAAAGGACAGTGCCATTAAATTTGAATGTCGATACATTGCGACTGACGGCTTTTATGCGGAATTGGTGAATGACAAACCACGATTCGTTGTAACTACCACAGTCGGACAGGAACTCACTACTGTGTACCTTAGAGGTCATGTTATGGATTATACAAATACAAAAGACTTTAAAAATAATAAATCTGAAACGCATGATGGCAGTTCGTGAACGCTTTTCCGAATAAATGACTAATATATTTATTCTGTCGTTAATATTTCCTATATCTTTAACAAGATCGAATTTAATTAAAAAAAACAGTATAATTCAAATCAATTGTTTCTTGTTAAAATTTTTGTAAGGTGTTTTAAATATGTGAATATAATGAATGAAGTGAATGTTATGTTAATTGATTGCCGATAGATGGTTAAGTAAGTAATGATAAATATCATTAAGGTAGTGTTGTCAAGGACAAGTATCTTTTATCGAACCTGCTGACAGGCTGACATTAGAATCAGACTGAACTTGATTCCGTATCTTCTTCCGGTAATTGTGATGAGATGCAGACGTGTTCTAACCCTGCTCTCATCTTGTAAATTTAAATCGGCCGATAACCAAACAATCAAATACCAATATCATAAAATTTTTTTCCATTTACATTTTAAATAATTGTTCAAATTCTCAGTAGTATTTCATTCAAATGTGGGAATCAATGTTTTGGCAACGAAGCTACCAAATGGAGCGGTAAAACAACCGTCTAAATCTTCAATGGTAGCTATGTATATAAGTCTACTAAATATTTAATTACACACATTTTGCTACAATGCCCGAAGCTAATTTTCTGTTTAACTGCTTGCGTTTACCTCAAACTTCGTATTGGATTCACCGTATCGTTATGGCCTATTCAGAGCCAGACTGGAATTCAAGCTGATTTCCAAATGCTTAAACCACAAACGCCGAGCGGAATATAAAACAGTTCTGTTTGTTTATTTTTTGCCTCTTTCTGCTAGAAGCTTATGTCATAATTTTCAAGTCAATATGAAAACAATAATTAAATATTCTCTGAGATTATATTAGCCCGAAAATTGATTAGCAGGCTTACAAACATCACTAATAATATTTAAAGATCAATTAAATCAATAAAAGTGTAGTAAAGTTTGTATTACTTGACTATGCCTACTTATAAATTGTTTGGTTAACGGATTCTACTATCATACACACATACAGTGTTAAGTTTGGCTGGTGAAATCCTAACCTATCCTACTTTTGTTTAATAGAATTGATTTGGCATTGCATCAGCCATGTTCTTATCAGTTTGTATCGCTAACTGTATTATTGAGTAGTAAAAATAATTTTCTACTGTTATCAATTCGGACTCGAGCACCACTTGAAATAAAAAATTTGAATACAATGTACGCTAAAATGATATACATATACATACGGTGGGATATTATAATTTATTTTTAATTCCTTACCTTCATTAATAATAAAATTTTAGTTTCAGCAAATTTAAATAATAGTACACAAAAACAATTATAGCATTATCTGTTTACTAAGAAAACTAGAGGGTGACTGATCACTTTGGGTCTGACAAATATACAAATATTATTATAAAAATCATTTATTTATATACTTATAGCAAAGTACAAACTACTTAAAAGCTATATACAGTTCTACTACGAAGTGAATTCAAGTATAACTGTTTCTCAATTTAAACAGCAATTTGAGAGATCAAATATGAGAGAACTAAGCTCTCTTCTCCACTCCATCTGCGAATAAAATCTACAGCACTTAGCAAGTGAATATAGACGGTGAAATAAATAATTACAGCATTATTTACTGAGACATATAAAGTAGCGATTAAACCAAAACAAATTTACATTTCACCATTAAACCATTCAAATAATCTATATTAATGTTAAGGCATTGATTCTTTTGATTGCTTTAAGATGATAAAAGAAATCAAATATCTCTGAAAGTACATAAAAGTAAGTCAAGTGGTGTACTTAACACGCTTAATACTCGTGAAACATATTTAAAGATGAGTCATTTATTCATTCATAAGAGTAATTCCACTAAATCTATTCTATAAACTCAAATTAAATTGTCTTAAGAAATACACAATTAAAATTCATATAGAAAACTAGTATTGAGTTTAAAGAATGAAAAGCCTATGAAATGGGTATTGTCAATTCTAGATATACAAAATATTGCGCTTGAGAGCAATCGATTTTCGAAATCAATACAACCAAAACAAGAGCGTAACAACAATGAGAAATTCCCAACAAATTTGTTGTCTAAAGACTTGTTTTTGTTTTTTTTTTTTTCGCATTTTTTCAAGTGCATACATTATCGCCCCTAAGTTTATCTATTGACGGAGAGATAAGTTTGCTTGTCGCAGCGTAAGTCACATGTAGTTCTCCGGAGAGACTCCATATAAAAGCCAGTTCAGTCAGTTTAGAATTAGTAGTGTCCGCTGTGCTTTACTGGAAGGAACACTATTATTGAACACGCAATATTTTCAAGGTTAAATTTCAATTAAAATTATACAAACATGGATCTGCTTTACATAGTGGCCATAGTGGGTCTGCTTTTGGTGTGGATCTACAAGTGGGCAAGTGCTAGGCACAATGAATTTGTTGAACGTGGATTGCCATTTGAGAAACCCATTATATTTGCGGGAAATCTTCTGGATGTTGTGCTGGGCAAAGCCTCGATTCAGAAGAAAATGTCCGAGTTCTATTCTCGCACACGACAACAGTGAGTGCACTCATTAATATCTCAAGTATTTCACAATAACTTATTCGACCGCTGTTTGTTATTTTAGTAAACTTGTAGGTTTTTTCAACTTTAATGTTCCAATGATACAACTAAACGATCCAGAATACATCAAGAAAATTACCGTCAAGGACTTTGATTATTTCCCCAATCATGCGCCTTTCTTTACGAGCAAAGAGCGTCTAATCAATGACATGTTGAGTTTGATGAAGGATCAACGCTGGAAGCATATGAGAAACACTCTCACTCCAGTCTTTACCGCTGCCAAAATGCGCACCATGTTTGGACTGATGAACGAGAGCTTTGCCGAGTGCATGGAGCATCTAAAGGATCAGGGAAAAGGTACTAAAGCCGGTGAAGGCTTTGAACTAGAAATGAAAGAAGTTTGCAACCGCTTGTCGAATGATTTGATTGCCACTACCGCCTTTGGACTCAAGGTTAGCTCCTACAAAAATCCGAACAACGAGTTCTTTAAGATTGGTCAGGCCGTTGCCTTCTTCCGAGGCAAGGCTATATACAAGTTCCTGCTTTCATCCACACTGCCAAAAGTTTTCACGGTAAGGCTGCAAGTTAAATTCAAATCAATTCTCTAACTTTTATACATTTTCTTAAAGCTGCTTCGCTTCAGCATTTTTGACAAGGATAAGACGGATTATTTCATTCGTCTCGTTGTTGATGCTATGAAGCAACGCCGGGAGAACAATATTGTGAGACCCGACATGATTCAGCTGCTGATGGAGGCCAAAAAAGAGTCCACGGAGAACTGGACAGATGATGAACTTGTAGCACAGTGTTTCATTTTCTTCTTTGCCGCATTCGAGAATAACGCGAGTCTCATCTGTACAACAACCTACGAGTTGCTGCTGAATCCGGATGTACAGGAGCGTCTCTACGAGGAGTGCAAGGAGACTCAGGAGTCTCTGAAAGGAGAACCGCTCAACTATGACATCGTTATGAAAATGAAGTACATGGATATGGTGATATCAGAAGCCTTGCGAAAATGGGCACTGGCTGCTGTCACCGATCGTGTTTGCTCCAAGGACTACACTTTGCGCGATGACGACGGTAAAGTTGTGTTTGAGTTTAAGCAAGGTGATCGCATCAATATTCCTATCGGTGGTCTGCATTGGGACGATCGGTTCTTCCCTGAGCCCCAGAAATTCGATCCCGAGCGTTTCAGCGACGACAACAAAAACAATCTGGTGCCCTACACTTATCTGCCCTTCGGTGCTGGACCTCGTAACTGTATTGGTAAGTTCAGACTTTTGTTTTGATTATAAATCATTGGAATTATTTACCAAATGTTCAATGCAGGCAATCGCTACGCTCTGATGCAGTCTAAGGCTATGATCTACAATCTATTGCTCAAGTATAGACTTGAGAGATCGCCAAAGACAAGCAAAAATCTAATGGATGACTCACTTGGCTTCCAGCTGACACCTAGGAACGGTTACTGGGTGCACTTGGTGCCCAGATAAAATACTGAACAATACTGATAACAAACAACTTGTATTCGATTTTACGTTAAAATACACATATATATTTATATATTTTATTTTTGATTATGTTTCCATATACACTGACTTTAATTTTAATGATTAACTTAGATGATAGTCGAAATGATATAACATAAATTACTCGTAATATATTTAAATCATCATATGTATGCGTTCCATTACTAACATCAAATGTGTATAATAGGCTTATGCGAAAACTTTCCAACTTCTTGTCTATTTCGTCGAGCAATAAATTTTCTGTGAATTTTTATTACAAAACTTTCAAAAATTCTTGACACATTCCTTTATATAACTCTTTCACTTTCACGCTTGGCGAAAGCTTAAAATTACATAAATGTGGAAAACAAAAGAATCTTTTGCTTAAACTTGTCAACAAAAAAGAAACTGCAAAAAACCAAATGGTTTTTTTTATGTATTTGTATATATATTTGTGTATAGATTTGTATATATATATATATTTATATATTGTATCTATGTAAAATGTAACTGGGCGACAGTTTGGAAGTTCCTTCATTATTATTTATATACCATATATAAATTTATTGCACATTTGCGTTGCGAAGACTTTCGCTCTCTTTTTCGTTGGTTTCTTAATGATTTCTTGGACATTTACAAATTCTTTTGTTGGCAGTTTTCGTTTCTTAATTTGTTTGTTTGTTAATTTATTTATTTATAGATTTATTGTTCGTTGATTGCGTTTCTTGTTTCGCTGGCTTAAAAGTGGCAGATTCTCAGCTTTAAAACTACAATACTTAATTAATGTGTATATGTTATTCATAATATATAGTTTAGATTGTTTAATATGTAAATGTAATATTGATATAAGTTTAGCTTTGTACAGAGTTCAGTTATCAGCAGATATTTTCTGCCCTTAATCTCGTATATGAAAATACTTGCAACTTACGACTTTAAAGAGATGTGAACTTAGAATTCGAAAAACAGTGGATAAAGAAATGTACAGTAAACCCACGCTAAGATTACTCCTAGTGTCTTGAACTATATTACATTCTTCGATATGTTTATTTACACAATTGGATCGATACTTTTGATACACCATTAATTATCCCACTCTTAGACCGTGTAGAGACGCTGTCCATTGCCAGCACGGGATTTGCCGAGTCCAAAGAAATTCCAGACGCGTCTTAAGCAACCGGGTTTCTTATCGGGCAATAGGCTGAGACTCTGCTCCTCCAGAATGGTGTCCAGGATGTAGTAACTGCTTAGATTCAGCGGCGGTGGTGGCAGCATGGGAGGTGGTCATGATATGGTGCAGTTCTTGCTCTCGTGCATGATCGCTGGCATGCCAGTAGGAGCTCCTAAACCGCTGCTAGGTGCCGAGCCCAACATGGTGGGATCCATT
The DNA here is from genome assembly GCA_035046005.1 of Drosophila acutilabella. Classification (NCBI taxonomy): domain Eukaryota; kingdom Metazoa; phylum Arthropoda; class Insecta; order Diptera; family Drosophilidae; genus Drosophila; species Drosophila acutilabella. The sequence goes on along the minus strand of JAWNOK010000024.1, from coordinate 1,840,738 downwards.
GACTGTGCCTGCTTTTTCTTACGCTCATAGGCGAGTGCATCGTTAGGCACATAGGCGACTCGGACACCGCCATAGTGCTTGCGAGCGGGTAGCCTATAAACGTAGTCATCCATGTCACTGGAGGAGCTCGAGGAGCATGTGGAGCAGATGCTGGCTACATCACAATTGTCCAGATTATTGAGTAGATTCAGTGCTCCACTGCCCGCCTGCGTTTGGGCATTGTGTAACCGGAGATTTGTCTGATTGATCTGCATCTCCGAGGAGCTGCGTGACTGATTGCGACGCCTGCGACGGCGACGAGCATTCGAGTTGTCCGTGTAGCTCTTGGAGCGTGACATCGTGTCTTGCACGCTGTGGAAACGCACCTCCTTCAATGGGGGTCGATTATCCAGCTGCTCCTGCTCGTGATCCAACTCGTCATTGCAGTTGCGGTTGCTGCGCTGCTTTGCGGCAAAGAGCTGCTCGTAGCCATCGTGGGGTAGCTCCTGTTCCCGCACAGATTCATTGTCCAGTTCCAATTCATTTGCCAGCTCCTGGGTACTCTGCGTCATGTCTGAGTTGCTGGGGGAGTTCAGATTGATCTTGTCTATGCTCTGGTAGCTATGCGAATCCTCAGCCTTAGAAAGAAGCATATCGGGCATGGAAGAGGTGAGCTGTGTGTCTCCGAAGATGGACTTGTCTCCGGCGCAGATGTTGTCTAGGCTGATGCCTAGCTCGGTTAGATCTATGGGCGGCGGATGAGCAGGTCTGGGCATCCCAGGCACACCACCGCCTAGCAGTAAATCAGCCACGCCTGCTGCCTCCATGCGCTTTCGCTCCTGCCGCTCCAGCAAGTCCCCCGCACTGCCCGCACTCTTCGCCGGCTGCCCCGCATAGGCATGTCCATGACTGCCATTGCTTCTGCCCGCCGCGCCACGCCCCGCTGACTCACCAGTGCGTCTTGGCGACCTTGCAATTTGGCTGGAGGTGGAAGCGCGATGTGTTGGCCTCAACTGAGGCCCCGAACTGGTGTCCGACGGCGTTGGTGGCTCGCCCTTGCTGCAAGCAATGGAGCAATAGATTGTGCCACGCCGTGGCAAGAACGGACGACCCAGCAGGGAGCAGCGACAGGTGCAGCAGGAGAAGCATTGATCCGTGGCATGCCAGTGCTGGCCATCGTGACTCATCTGACCCTGATCGACGCCAATGACCTCGCCGCAATAATCGCAGTACTCGGCGAACATGGTGTCGAAGCAGCCCAGACAATAGGGTTTCCCGTCCCTCATAATGTACCGCTGACCGCCCAGCTGATGCTCGCACTCCTGGCAGGCAAAGTGTTTCATGTGCCAGGTGCGACCTTCGGCTTCCGTGCACTCATCCGAGAAGATGATCTGTGGAGTGCAGGAAAGAGAAATTTGATTTAAGCGGAGCGCTAGAAAATGTTTATTTTAGGCGGTAAATTACTACAGTCATTTATTGAGGCATCTGTGATAGTATCTCATATAACAAAAACTAGTTTTATATATATATATAATATTTATATTCGACAGATTGTCTATGTTGCCTATTAAAACTATATGAAATAGTTGTGAGACACTAACAAAACTATGTCGGAAATTACCAAATATTACCCAGTTATACTCTAGTAATGATGTTTTGTTAACGGTCTTTTATACAACATTTGGTAGCTGCAACTAATTTAGTCCCTAGGATGTGAACAAACGAATGTCATCTCCCTTAGCTCCACTTTAAAAAATCCTTTAGAAAAATATACCTAAATATTTTGAGTAAATGGATCTAGCAGTATCTAGCAGACTTAACAGTAAGTCCCTTAGTTATGCGGTTTATTTAAGATTCTGGATTCGTACTCACCTCATCGCAGGCGGAGCAGCGCGGCTTTTGGGTCTCGGCATGATGGCGGCCACAGTAGAGATTGCCATCGCGCTGAAAGTATATCAAGTCAACGAGGAGCTCCTTGCACACGCTGCACACAAAGCAGCCGGGATGCCAGCACAACTGGGCGCCCAGGCGTTGGGCGAAGACCACAATGTCACCACCGGATAGCTGCTCCTCGCACTGGTGTAAAGAATGGACAAAAAGAAAGAAGGTAAAGCGTATAAATAACAGAAATATGCTAAAGTTGTACTGACGTCACACGATAAAAATCTGCAGCGTCTGCTTTGCTTTGCTTTGCTCTGGCCAAAAATATTTAAGCGGCTATAAATGCTAAATAACGGTAATAAAACGCTTAAGCCCCCCAAGCGAGGACATGGCACAACCAGCACGAGAACATAGTCTCCCTCCCTCTCTCTCTCTCTCTGTTCCTTTCCCTCTCTCTCGCTTGTTGCGGTTTTGCTTTTTCACAACGGATATAATGCAAAAATAGCTGACGGCCATCTAGAAGTGCTCCCCAGAGAGAACGAGGCAAACTGAGAGACTTTAAACTGTTTGGGGAAAAACTGAAACCATACTGAAAACAGCCTCGAGGAAAATGGAAAATGGAAAATGCTACCACCAAGCTTTGTGCTTGTGAGAAGGAAAAGCAACGGAAGCGCAGCTTTTAATGACTCAACCTCAACTCGTTAAAGCCAAAGGCATTCGCATAATGAACTCATTTACGTATAGCAAGGAACCTAATAGGGTCAACCAGGCTGATGACTTGCCTCAGTAGCCCACAGACCGCGACCCCGAAAGAATTTCCCTATTGCGTTTCCAGGTATAAAGAACTTTTGGCGTTTGGCTTCGTTTTATGAGCGTGGCAAGGCAATTAGCGCAATTGCCTTGATTTATGAATGCTTTTGGGCCACCGAAAAAAGTTCAACACATGCGACTTCTCTAATTGCCAACATTTTGTGGCAACACACATCCTTCCCCTTCGCCTTCCCCTTCCCCTTAACCTTAACCATCCACTCCTTTTCTCCGTAGTCTTTACAAAGCCTCTGCCAATTTACGCCATTTTAGCTTCAACTTCCGTTTCCGTTCGTCTTCATTTGGCACACGCAAATTACCCAAGCAGCACAAAAGCCACAAGACGTTGCAAGGACGCGTTGTCAGCATTGCCAGCGTTGCCAGAGTTCTACAGCTTCTTAACTTTCCAGGCTATTAAACCTCAGTCTGATGCCGGAGCAACTCCAATGTCCCCCGCAATCAACATTTACGTTTTGCAAGCCATTAAACATTGACAGCAAGTGCCCATCCCGCCCTTGGGCCCGCTACAGGGTTGATAATTTCCATGGCAACTCGCTGGCATAGTAGCTTTTAACTTGCCCTGCACTGCATGCGTCGTTAATTGTTGCCAAAAACTCTAGAATTTATCACCACAACCAGAAAGTACTGCACAGGAACCGAGCACTTTAATTAGGCCCAGAACTCAAGTGCTCAAGTCTTCAAGTCGCTAATGATGTATTTGAGTTTCCTGCTCTTCTTGTTGCGGTTGCGGATTTTCTATTTTTCTTAAGCTTTTTATATACTTTTCTGTCTCTTTGGTCAGCACTTTGCTGTGGTTTTCCGCACTCGGAAACTTTGGTTTAAGTAGTTTCTGTGGTGACGACAGAAAGTTTTCCAACTTTGCGGTAGAATATATGTGTATGTCCACTTAAAAGGACATTTTTCACAGCTAAATCACAACAATCGCTGCTCATTTATCTTATCAATCCAATTAATCCCAGTACCAGTCGCAGTCGCAGTGCAAGTCCCAGTTGATGACCTCGAACACGATTTGATCTGAACCCAGCGAACACTGCAGACAATTATGCCATTGACAAATTGACGAAGCGACATTGCCACGTTAGGGGGCGCCTCCTGTCTGACTGACTGTCTGACTGGCCCTGCAGCGTTGTCCCTATTCCTGTATCCCGACTCCTGAGTCCTTGCTAACCCATTTCGTGTTCGCTCTAATTCAACTTTGGCGTTTTGCCCGACAAACTTGCCTGCAGGCAAGCAAGACAATTTCCTGCCCAGCCGCCTACCTTCCGCCTTCCCCCAAAAAGCCGTGTTATGCTGTGTTCACTGTACAGTGGCTCAAATTATTAATGACGCTCGTTATCGTGCCCTTTTCAGTACATAAACTTTTCGCTTAACGGGCACAGACACAGTCAACAGCAGAGACAAAGATTATGGAAGGTAGCATTCATTTTCCACCTTTTTTCCACCAACTCTCCAAGGTTTGGCTTGTTTTTTTGGCAACTTCTTGCTCCCCACTGGCAAAAAGTATATTTCATCCAGCTGAGGACTGCTTTAGTTATAATTATTTTGTATTTCATCGTTGGCAGGACGACCTCTAGTGTCACATCCTTGTCAAGTTTTTGCTGTCACATCCGCTTCAATTCGGTTCTGACTTCATTGTTGTTCGTGTGGAAAATCGGACTTGGCCAAATCATTGCCAGTTGGCTCAGACACAGTCCCTGACTCTGTTCCTTTTTCTGTCCCTTTCGGCCTCTCTCTCCTCTGATTTTGACGCACGTTTTCTGGCCATGCTGCGAGTCATTTACGCTTGAGTGAATTTGAGTGCTTTCTGGCAGCATCATTCAGGATCATTGAGCGTTTTCATAAATTTCCCTTAAGTATAATTTCCCCCCGTTTCATGCCCTACTATGCGCTGAAAAACCTTTTGCTTTGTTCGCATTTTAACGTCCGTTTAGCAGCTCGGTTATGGTCTGTGAATTTTAAGCAGCAATTCAAGTGAGTTGCTCTGGTTCATCAATCGATTCTACCATGAAATCCGGTTTGGCTTATCATCGATTTCATTAATAATGCATTAATCTAGGGACCGAGTGAACTGAACTTTAACCCGAGTACACTTATTACCCAAATAGGCATATCCCAATTTAATTATGGGAAATATTCGAAAGGAAAATCAAACAAATTTTAAGACTTTACGATTTTTGCAAGCATTTTAGCAATTCGACTTGAGATTAACTTGCCGCAAGTAATTTATCTCACAAAAACCTGTCTAAGCCAATATTAAGCTGATTTTTCATTGGCTTTAGCTTTGAAAAATGTTTAATGAGTTTTATCGCATTGATTGGCTACCGAAAGACTGAACACCTGTTGCTCATTTATTTGTTGATTAATCACAAAAACATTTGTTTCCCAATCTGTAATATTTAATTTACTATGTGTGTAATTTTAAAGCTATGTAGTTTTTTCATTTGAAGAGACTTGGACTTTCTTTTAGCTTCGGGCCAAGTTAGCTCCCACTTCGTCTGCTGCCTGGAATCATTGATCAAACACACGAGCTCTTTGACATAAAACATGTGCAGCTAAACTTATTGAAAACTTCGCACGCTGCCTGCGTCTGTATAATGAACTCTAACCTGTCCTGGCCAAAAGTTCTGGCCATAAAAGTCGATGTCGGTAAGCAAGTTTCCTGCCAATTTGGACTGTCCGCAAACAAACCAAACGAAATCACTGAAAAACTTGGGCACAACTTTAATATGGCAAGCACCGAGAAGACGAGTTGCAACACCCACGCACGTAGCAGCAGAAGATGCGGCAAATGGACGTTGCATGTCCGTCTCTGTGTACGTGTTCCTGTACGTGGCAGACGCAAAGCGAAAACGCAAAACGCAAAAACGCAGACACGCAGCCGCGTGGCAGCATGCGGCATAAAGTTTTTAATAAGTTTTACGAGTGGCGAATGTGAGCACAATAAAATCTAGCTGCACAAACTATCTGTGGCAGACATGGCTGTGGCAACTACCGAACACTTCTAAAGCTAAACCTAAACCTAAACCTAAAGTTGAAGCTTAACCTGAAGTTTCTAGTTGGTTAGCCAGACTTGCGCCCAGTGAGACTGTTGGCTAATAACAATGCAAATTTTTGTGTGGACAAGCGCAGGGGCAAGTGGAAAAAGGGTAGCAACTCTCACTGCCAAAGCAACTGGTATGGAATGGAATGGATGCTACTATTTTTATACTCTCTGCAAGAGTATATTGGGTTTGTGAAAATGTATGTAACAGGCAGAAGGAGGCGTGGCAGACCCCATAAAGTATATATATTCTTGATCAGCATCACAAGCCGAGTCGATATAGCCATGTCCGTCTGTCCGTCTGTCCGTCTGTCTGTCCGTCTGTCTGTCCGTATGAACAAACAGATTTCAGAGATGGTAAGAGCTACAAGTTCGAGCTTGGTCTCAATCGATCACATATTTAGTCAGTCAATACAAGAATCTTTTTTTTTTTCGATGCCACGCCCCATTCGCCCACAATGAGCAAAAAACCAGAGACACCTCGGAAAAAATCGGTGTTTTCGGCGAATAGCTCAGTAACTATGGCACCTAGGATCACCAATTTTGGTATGGACGTTCCTAGAAACTGTGTTAATGTCATGACATCAAAAATTTTGGGCTGCCACGCCCCCTTTTCCCATAGGAACTAAAACACTATTCAAAATTCAATACATTTGAATAGGCATTTCTTCTTATCGTAGAGTATTCTAATTTTTAATACGTGTAAAGACTAACTATATCAAACTATCCTGAAAGGCGCATTAAAATCGGACTATAAACAAGGAAACTAGAAGCGTTACAATATTGATAACTAAATGCAATATCGTGTATGAGTGCAAGCGAGATAGTAACATACAAGTACTTGAGTGGCAGCGCTCAATGTATGAGTGCAAGCGAGACAGAAACATACAAGCACATGTTCGAATGTTTTCGCTGCCAGCGTGGCGGCAGCGCTGCTCACAGTCGCAGGCCGCGCCGAATACACACATACATACATATATGCATCATATATTGTCTGTCGTACGTGTATTCGCATACAGACAAACAGCTGTATGTTTGATTATGCTTAGATTGTTTTTCTTTCGAAGTGTTTTAATGCACATACTACACATTGTAATATCTCGATACCGATTTTAATAATATGATTGGTGGAAAATGCAGAGAGTATTATACGGTAGGGCGTTCTCGACCGTACTTATCTTACTTGTATGGTAGTAGCATTGTGCTTTAGTGCCATTTCACTGCGTTGCACATTCCCTTTTTTCTATTTTTTCGGTCTTTTTGCTACAACGCAGACAAAAACATCAACTTGCAAACAGTTGAAGACAACGGACGGAATCGGTGACGGAACTGGAGTTGGACTCAGTGCCGTTGTCGGAGTCGGAGTCGCCTTTGTGTGTGTGTTGCAAGCAAGTAAAGTTCGCAAGTTGCTGCAATTGTTTTTTTGCAACAACGTTTTTCATTTTCTTGCAGCACTTTGCCGTTTGCTAAAAGTGTACTTAATGAAATCTTTTTGTCATCTTTTATTTGAAATGCTGCCAGTCTCTTGCTGTCTCTGTCTGGCTCGCTCGCTTATTGTTTCTGTCAGGCGCCATTGTAAATTTTTTCCTTCTTCAAGATACATATATATATATTTATAGGGATTTCAGCAGCTAAACCTTGGACCTGCCAAACTTTGCACAAAACTTTGCGTTGCCTTTGCGAAAATATGAAATCGAAACCCGCCATCTTGAGGGGGAGTAAAGGAAACTAGCGGGTAGAGGGCACTGCCTTTTGTTGGTCATAATAAAATGCAAATTTTGTGCTCACAATTAAGATGGAATGCATAGAGTATGAGTGTTTTGTGTACTTACCCCCTTGCAGGGCCTTTCATCGGACAGCAGTCGCACCGCCCCGCGTCCTAGGGCTTCGCGCTTCCTTTGGGCAGAGAAGATGCGCAACTCCTTGCGCTCCTCGTCGCTCAGCGAGTGGCAGTAGCGCACCTGCAAAAGAGTCAAGAGAAGGAGCAAGTTTCTTGTATTGTACATTTTAATTAAAATCTCTTTTACAGCAAGCACAAAAAAGGCAGCGGCAACTTTTTTAATCTCGCCCAAAGTCAGCAGAGGGGACGTGGAGTGAATTGTGCTTTGATTTTTATACAAATTTATTTTTATTTTTCCATTTCCTTTTGTTGTACTCGCTGAGTTTTTTACAACTTGGCAAACATTAACTGCAGTTTTATGCTAGAATTCTTTTTTGCTCCCTTTTGGCTTGCTGCTGTTGGCCCTCTTGGCTTTTTTGGCTAATACTCACTTCGTTATCTTGTGGCGGCAGCTGGTGCAGCAATTGTTTCACCCGATACTTCTCCCCGGGACTGTTGACATAGGGTACTTTGTCGTCCGGCAATTGACTGAAGTACAAGCGAACCTGTTAACGAGCAGAGAAAGAGAGAGAGAGAGGGAGAGTGAATGAGAGTGGAAAAGAGATAGTAAATTGTCTGTAGTGATACAGTTATTGGCCATAAGCTGTCACTTAAAGTTGGTCAAATGTCTTGAGTCCGAGTTCATTTATTGACCCATTTGACATGGCCATTTCGTGACATCGTGTCGAATCATTATGATGAAACTCAAAACGAATTAATCAAAGTGACAAAACGCTTTCACTAACTTGGCTAAAACAAGCATGACGCCCACAGCTGGACCACGCCACGACAAAACTGATGTGAAACGTGTGAAAAACTATAAATTGTCGCAAAAGTCATGGTGCAGACAGAATGCTGTTTTTCAGCCAGCAAAATGCAACGTGCAGCTTGGAGCAACAAGAGGCACACAAAAAAGCTGGACTTAAAACTGCCGACCATTTGTGTATTTTTTCCCAGAGTTTTTTTAAACCATTGACTTGGTCATTATGTAAACGTCTTTTCGTTTTTCATTTTCTTTTGCTGTTTTGTGTTTTCTGTTTGCCTTTTTGGGGCACCTCCCCGACCAGACCAGGTCTAATTGCAGCCAAATGCGGCAGCGATTTAATTACAAAACGCTTTCGCTTTTCAATTGATTGCCTATCGATTTGGAGCGATAATTTTCCAAATGCCCAATATAAAAGCCGCTTTAAATTGTCGCTGCATTTCCTTAAACGTGCACATGGATCAGGCATTGAACTGAATTCGCCGCGTAACGAAAGTAAAACCTCCAACAAGACCATGAACCACAGCAGGTGGCCGAAATGAAAATGAAATGGAAAACGAAAACGAAATGAAAATGACTACAGAAAAACCTAAAACTGCAAACACATGAAAATCGATAACCAAAATGAAATTGCTCCCCGTTGGCAACTTTTGATTTCACCTAATTAGTAGTGACAAATTGCAGTGTGTGTCACCCCTGGGCACGCCCCTTAAACCTACCTGATCCGGCCGCAGACCCGGTGGCACCCAAGTGTACTCCTCGAGCGCACAGCCGCTGTCATCGTCCGACTGCGAGTTGCGCTGAAAGTCTAATTGTTGATGGTGGCTGTGATGGTAGACACTGGCGGTGGCCGCTGCTGTCTTGTAGCTGGCGGTGCGCAGCGGTGACGCCACCACCGAGTTCAGTGGTAAATGATTGGGTGGTTGGCAATGGCGTCGCTGCAGTGGCGACACAAAGTGCGACGGTGTCCCGCTGCTGCTGGCTGTTGATGGTGCATCCAAATGGTTGCATGTGGCTGTCGAAACTGTCGCCTGACTGCCACCGCTGGCCGATGGTTGCAGTTGCTGCTGTGGCAACGTCTGCTCAGCTCGATGTGCCGCGAAGGGCGCACCACCGCCGGCTTCCAGCTGCAGCAGCTCACTCTCCGTTTGTGTGTAGTAACTGCTGCTGGGTTGCTGCATCTTGCGGTTTGTGGTTGCGGTGCTGCTGCTGGTGTTGCCGGTGCGGGGAGCTGGTGTGGGCTTATACTTGTTTGTTGGCTGACTGCAAGCAGAAAGAAAAATAAAATTTACTTAGTATAATACTTCTTAAATGGTTTGTGCTGTTGATGGAATTATTTGTAAATGTTTGTGCCACAAAATGTTTTATAAATTTATATATTTTTTTTTAATAAAAATTTAATGAATTAATCCTCCGTCCGTTAGCTATTAAACATATACGTATAATAATAAATTTCGTTCATTAATTTACTTTCTTCTTTCCCGGTTTAGTTTACTTAATTAACTTTCTAATCAATGTACTATAACTTTGAATTTTCTGCTTTCTTGATTTGTTATTTAATTTGATACTTCGCTTTTTAAACCAAAGTGTTAGCTGCAACAAATCGATTTTGCACTCCAACCGCCTTAAGCTGGTCAAATGTAATCAAATGTAATGCCGCAACATTAACTAATTCGAGTACTCGGGCGTATACATATTCATATGAGTGTGATTAATGCTGACACAACTCGAGCTGTATTTGCAATTAGCCAGCTCAGATACAAAACTCATTCGCATTTTGGTCATTTCTATTGCATTCTGTAGGCAATTGTAAACGGGTTGTTGCAGTTACTGTGGTTACTGTAGATTCTGTAGTTGCTGTTGTTGCTGCTGCTGCAGCTGCTGCTGCGCATGCGTGTTGCTGTCCAATTTATGAAATTTCCAAATTGCCAGCACATGTTCGCTGCGGCCATCAGCATGAGGCCATCATAAACACACACACATACATACATATAAATATTAAAATATATATATATGTTTATGTTTATGTTTATGTTTGGGTATCCACAGACAAGCGTCATAAAGCTAAAGCCCGAGTGACCAATGGAATCTTCTGTTTTGCGCCTTTCTGCTTTCTGTGTACTTTCACTCGCCAACAATCAGCGATTATGCAGCCAAGCAAAAGGCGAAGAAGAAGAAGAAGAAGAAGAAGCAACAGCAACAACAGCAGTAACAACAATTTAGAAATTCCAACGGCAGCTTTAAGCCCCGTCTGCATATGGCACCCAGACTTTGGCCATGTTTCAGTTTTAATTTGCTTGTTTATGTTGCTTTTCTGTGTTTTTTTTCTTGTGATTCCTCTAGCCGCTGGCAACAATTTTGTTTCAGTTTATTATTTTGTTGGTTCGTTTTGTAATTAAAGTCAGTTGTGTGCGTTTAAATGCCAAGTGCTTTATGCGTTTTGTTGGCTCAAATTAAAGATGAGCCAACTGACCAACTGCTTTTGCATTTATTTACCGACAAAGTCCATTTCGATTAGTATCAAGTTGCACAACATTTGGAGCATGAATAGCAAAGCAAACCGACTGCAGACCAGTTTCCCAGCGTTGGCCTAATCAACGTGAGAAGCTGGTCAACAATTTGCCAACGCGTTAAGCGATTTATTAGCATAACTTGTAAATTTATGCAAATTAACAAACAATTAACAATAAAAAATAAAAAGTAAGCGAATGCAGCTTCTTCACAAAGATTTGTTAACGTATTTAGCCAGGCCTACACGCTTTTGGGCCCTTTCGCTAAGCCAAAGTGAATGTCTGCTGCAAGTGGTAAGTAGTAAGTGGTAAGTGGCAAGTAGTGGCAAGCAGTAAACACATGCTGCAGGTGAGTGATGGACATTGCCACAATCATTACCATTACCATTACTATTAACACGCTAATGTAGTTCAAAAGACCTGGCCAAGACAACGATGGGCAGTGTTCGTAGCGTACGTGGGGCGCCAGTGAAAGTTAAACCAAATGCAAATTCATTTCTTATGTCGGATAATGCCAAAAGTGAGAGACAGAGAGGGGGAGAGGGAGAGCGCGAGTCTGACGTATCGCACAATCTGAGTGCGATCAATCAAATGGGCCTGAAACGTGCTGTTACATGCTTTCTAAACCGAATCCATTGCGATTGTCTTCGATCTGTTGTTGTTGGTCCAAGTTGGTCCAAACAAAGTCAAGGCATAATCTGTCACAAATGAATTGTTGCGACTCTTGATTGACTTTGATAGCAAAAAACAGTGGCCAACTGGCCAAGTGCCAGTACCCAATTCAAATCTAGCAAATCCGACTGAGACCGATTGCCAAATACGTCGCAGCTTTCAGCTCTTTTGGGCCAGGCTAAGACAGACGTCTGACTGGCTGGTTTTCTCTTTTAGCCATAAACACAAACCTGTTGACGCTTGACGCTTGAGTTTTGCTATGCGGCATGCAATTTGAGACGTCAATATGCTTGCCCCAAAATGTTTCTGACTCTGCCTCTGCTGCTGCCTCTGCTGCTGCTGACATGCATCTGGCCAACTATGGTCACAGCTCTGACACATGCATAAATTTGGGTTAAGAAGCTTTTGAGTTTATTTGGCCTGATGTTTGTCATTTCCCTGATGCTTTCATGTCACAATTGCACAACGAGTTCGTCTAATCGCACTTCTCCGCATAATTAAAAATTTGCCAGAAACTCTCTGCCAACTGGTATTCGAATTGAGCATGCAAATGGTAATGGTGGTTGATGGTTATGCGTATATAATGATGAGGCTTTTTTTTTTTAACTACTGTGCACAGCTTAAGTCAGTTTAGAACGAGCGCCTGCTGTCAATTTTTACGTGTTGGCATTATTTGGAGGATTATGCGTTTTAATCCGTAAAAATCCAGTTGGGATCTATAAAATTTTGAGTGGATTAGAACTGTTAAAATTCATAGTGGTTCAAATTTTATATTACTCGTATGTTATTGTCCGTTCTTAACCAAAACTATTTGAGTTTAATTAAAAATGTTTTCAAACTGGTAAGGAATTATCCTCAGTTATCCATTATTATTATTCCTCCTTATCCGAAACTGTTTAAGTTTCTTCAAAAATAGTTTTAAGCCAGTAAAAGTTATCCGCAGTTATCCATTTTCTCATATTTCTTGTATCTTATGCTAATCAGCGAATTCTAGCCGTTGTAAGCTTCAACTATCCTCAATTATTTTTATCCGTGTTATCCGTAACACTTAAGGCTATTTTACTGCACTCAAAATAGACTCATCTGTTTAATTTGACCATTTGAAGTTTCATGCAACTCAATATACAGCTCATTAGGCAACATTTCAGCAATTGTGGCACGTTCGATTCAAATGCCAATGCCGTGCCACATAGCTAATAATATCTCTCAATTATCCATGGCAGCACAGATAAAAGAAGAAAAGAAGAGAGAGAGAGAGATAGAGAGAAGTGGATGATTGTCAGGGCTAAGCGAGGTTGCTTTATTTCCTATGGATATTACCGCGATTTCATTAAGTTTTAGACACGCAGTTTCCCTGGAACTGGAAAGCACAGTAGGAGCCGGAGCAGGAGCAGGTACACGTAACTGGTTCAAAATCATTTAGGCACACACTCAAACACACACACACACACACATAGTGTAGATAGACTACAACCAGTTTCCCAGAAAGAAGTGCACTACGTCACGCAGACGGCAACGGCAACGGCAATTGAACTACGTGGAAATTAAAACGAAACATGCAATTCTTTGTAATTGAAAAATGCATGAGGGAGGGAGACAGAGAATGCGGTGAAAAGAGATAGCGCAGTAGTGCAACTGAAACCGAATCAATCCGCATTAAATTACTTTCACAATTGGTCAAAAGATAAACGCCAGCTACCAATTTAAGCAAGTCCCAAACCCAAAACCCAAACCCTGTCCCAATCCCAATTCGGATCGCTGTACCAATCCCAATCCCGATCACAACATTATCTCTGTAGTGTAGCACACGATCTTTGTATAGATCGTAGCTGGCATTTAAGAAGATTTCGTGGAGCACGCCTCGTCAGTGTGGGCTGCTCCAGAATCGCTTCAGCGCTGTTAAATTAAAATGTTGTGCTCGTGGGCGTGGCAAGAAATGTACAACTCCCCTCCCCTCCCCTCCCCTCCCCTCCCACTGCCTCTACCCAGACCCCATTGATTGCTGGACGTGGCCTAAACGCCTTTCCCAAGTCCATTACGAAATCGCTGGCCTACGTCTAAGCCGTAATCTTGAGCTAACCTTAGCCTCTGTCGGGTGCCCTGACCTTGTTGCGTGTTTTTCACTCGCTCGCTGGCTCGTTCATTGTCTTTTTGCCGAATTGCCACTAAAGAGGGCGTGGCAGTGTTGACTGTCAAAAACCCAACAAGATATACACACAACGGAACCAGTTGCAGTTAAAAAAGCGAGCGTATAATATTTAAAATGTTTTTATATTGTTGTTTTTTATGTGACTCGGGGCAACTGCAGCGTTTGACTGAGTTTACGTCACAGGAACAATGAACAAGCGACAAGAGCGATAAGCGAGGTACATGCAACCACGTCGGAGGTGAACCTCCCCTCCCCTCCCCATCCTCTCTTTCCCCACACTCACTCTCTCAACACGTGTTAATGTCGCTCAAACTTTATGCATTTTTTATGAACATGCACACATTTTTTGTGTGCTGTGTGTTGTTTGTTGTGTTGTTTGTTGCCTGTCTGCGCGTCTTTGACTCTATCGTTTTGAGTGCTTCATGGGCCAGGCCAACCTGTAGCTGCAATCCGAGCCCGTTGCGCAAGTTTTGTGTGCAACAGCAACAGCAACGCCTCTTTAAGTACCGCGAGTGATTTAGTGCAATTGTGCCGTTAGACAAGCAGTTGCAGTCAGTTGCAAGCAGCCCCATTTGCTGATAAGCTGCAGTTGCGCAGTTGCAACATGTTGAAGCTGCATCTGCTACGGCATCTACTTCGGCATAGTCAACAACATTGGCTAAAATGCATAATTAATCTGACTGGAAAGAGAGCCAAGTTGCATCTTGAGTGTCTTGCGGTTGCATGCAGCATGTGGCATTAGCCTTAAAACTTAACTCAAATCGAGTCATTTCGTTTCGTTTCGTTTGAGTTTGTTGAGCTGATATTCCTGATTCGCATTCACCTTCCGTCATTAACAGCTTTTTCCAATAATTTTATGCAGACTCTGCGGTAGAACGAGTATAGAATTGCCCTTGCCACTTGCCACTTTGCCCCACTGTGCAGCGCTGTCAGCGACTGTGGACACGTTTCAGCGATTTCCATGTTGCATGTGGTAAGCTCTAATTTATGCAAAATGTTCTCGTTGTTTGTTATTTGCTTCTTTGCTTCTTTGCTGCTGCTGTAATTCAATCCAGTTTCGTTCATCAAATTCGAATAACAAATTCAATATACGAATTTTGGTTTCAAGTTCATGTTGATGGCCAAAATTCAGTTTTGTTAATTTGGCCATAAAAGAAAACAATATAAACTGGATTTTAATGAATAGTTTCAGTTTAGGAGAATGCTGTATAGATTGTTGTTTAAAGCTGTGAAATAGTTATCCAATTAGCTGGCACCTTGATTAAAAAACAAACGTTAGTGGGGCTTTTAAGTCTTATTAAGCTAATGGAGTAGGAACGCTCCCATTCTCAGTACACACACACTACTATACACACCCAGACAATTGAAAAACTCATTTTGGAATGTAATTGCCGTAGATTGGGTGCTGATGATATGCGAACCGTAGTGGATTTCTAGGCAGCTAAAAAAAAGTTGAAAACTCCCACAGTTCTTAGACATGAATTAGATATTTTTCTTTAAATTGATGTACGTTCTCAGTTATGATGATGATGATAAGTGTAATTGCGTTGGCTTCTCATCAAATTAAGGCACATCAAAAAGATTACATTTTAAGCAATAACAAATAATGAAACGTCGTAAGTTGATTAAATTTGAAGTGAGAAAGCGAAACAGAAAAACACCAAGAAGAAGAGAGACAGAGACAGAGAGACGGAAAATAATTGACACAGTAAGTAAGAAATTTTCGTAGAAAAAAAGATGAAAAGAAATCGGAGATGTCGTTTAAGTAGAAGTACCCGAAAAGAAGAATACAAAATGCTATTAAATTTATTGTCTGGTCTTGGTCTTGGTCTTGGACTCGGTCTCGTATGACAAACGTTGGCAGCAAATCAACGGAGCGTATAACATCATAGCTGATGGATGTGTCTGGAACCTACAGGTGCCACATGTAGGTAATACCTGTTGAAACGTGGGAAACTTGACCCCGTCAAAGTGCAACAATTACCAAAAATAAAAAAACACACACAGAGCTTGCAGCCAATGCAACCCTGAAAATAGAAATGGAAGCAACACCAACTACCCTATTGTTGCAACTTGGTAACAGAGGCACCAAAGGCAGCTGACCATGAAGCAATACAATATGAGGAGCAGCCAAGTGTGACCGCATGGGATGCGCTTCGGGTGTTGCAAGTGCAACAAGAACGAGAGCAGGCAATAGAACGGCCAGCGGAAGTGTGGCATATAATTAATGATGGCATATGCATCATGTGGCATCAATACAGAACTTTGAGTGAAAGATACTTTCAATACTTTCTCACAGTTGGTGCTGTGCACTGAGCCATAAAAGGATTAACTGTGCACAACACACACCCAAACAGAAAGACTTTGATATACCGCCTGCCCCGTTGCGACTTCCTTGTTAACTGTAATGCGGTTCACATGTGTGGCTGCAGCATTTCAATTAGCCAAAAGATGCAAACGAGAGGGAGGTGCATACAAGGAGAGACAGGGAGAGAGGGAGAGGGAGTTAAGAGACTCAGGCTAATCGCTGCCTGTCAAAACAAAGTCCTCAAAGGCCAGCGACAAACAGATACTTAGAGAAAAATGTCTGTCTACACTGTGAAAAAGATAAGAAGACAAAATTATTATTTCACCTATGAAAACTAAACAAAATTTCAACATAAACATAACTTTAGTTATTGAAAATGCCTTTCTTAGTAAAGCAGCTACACCTTTTTTTACAGTGTATCTTGACTGTTCTGTAAAAATGCGCAATTAAGTCATCATATGAGTTGCCTGTATTTCTGTCTCGCTGCACAAGTGCAACGAGTGGCATTAGCAACCAGGAAGCCAGCTAGCCAGAGCAGCAGTGAGCCATTTGGCCATTTGGACATTCGGACATTTGGCCAGCCAAGAAGTCTTGGCCAACTTTTACTATTTGACCAACTCACACTGCCTGTTGGGCAGCTGCTTGGCTAATGAAGCTCGAAGCGCAAAACTCGAGCAGTTCTAAATCGAAATTAGTAAACAGGATCATTCTTGTTAGTAGTGCTGACGCTGGGAAAAACCGTTAGTAGTGCGCATAGTTACTCGCCCAGTTCATGGCCATAATTCGCAGTTAGTTTTGAGCAATTTATCAAATGCAACTCTGTTTTGGGCTCATTAACGTGCCACATGCCGCGTGGGCGTCGCTTTAAGACGACGTCGTTGACCCGCCCCGTTTAGGCCGCTCTGCCTTTTGGCCAAGTAACAACTCTAAAATGCTTGTATACCTGGCCAGTTGAGTTACACATGTTTTTTCAGCTTAATTGTGACGCGAACGCGGACTTGAATAACAAAATGCAACGATCTCTTGGCTGCATTAGGTTGCACTTTTTGTATAAACTGGGCTTAGGTGGGGGGGAAAGGTAAGGGGAGGGGGACGACACTTGGCCGAAACAGCAGCTTAGTGTGGCTCAACAATGTCCGCAAAAGTGGCAGAAACATTTCAAGAAAATCACGATTTTCAACTCGAGATCTTTTTGGCTACCGTCTGAAATACGCTCAGAGGGGCAACTAAGCACGCGGGGGAGTGACAGAGGGGAGGGGAAGCTGAGGTGAGCGTAAGCTGCGGTGTGGCTTCTTTTGCGGTTCCAGTTCGATTCGACACTTTCACAAATCGCATAAAAGTGCTGAAATATGGTTTTCTTTTTTAGATGGCAGTTGTTCCACTTCCAATCAAGAATTTGCATGAAATTTCAATGCGAAAGCGTTTAGAAATAAGAGTTTAAAGTCTGTTTTGATTTAGCTATTTTTAGATTTATCGGATTCCATTTTAAATGCAATGACAAATCAATTTGTGACTGCGATTACTCGCGGTTAATTGTCGTAATTGTGGTAGTTGCCTTCGGGCCAACACTTTGGCTACTTTTTGGCCAAAATTGTGTTGGTAATGCGGGGGCCACTTTGTGTGGGTTTATTTACTTATTTATTTGTGTATAAATGCTTCTTTTTGATTTGGCCAAGTGCTGCTTTTGTATTACAAAATGATGGCCATTAAATTAATTAATTTTCGCTTAATGCTTTACCTCAATTTTCAATTAAACGTTGATTACAAAAGTGCTCGTTGTTGTTGGCTTGGTTAAGAACTGGTTTTAGCCTTATTTAGCTTTTGCTTGAAACCTTCTTGCTGTTTGTTGTTGTTGTTGTATCTTCTATTTGGTTGTATTTGCCGCCGCATAATCGGCGTTTATCTTACAGATACACGTAGCAAACAAGCCACGACCTCTGACTGACTTATGGCCACTAAATTGCGTCCATAACATATGTAGGTATGTATCTGAGTTGGCTGAGTTGGCCTAAGAAGACTCTGTGGCTTTAGCATCATAATCACCATAATCAAAGAACAGGAAACATAATAAGCTCACAGCAACGCCCTTCAATTTTCATTCTTTTTGCTGGTTAACAGAGCTCCCACTCCCCCCGCGCCCTGCCTCTTTCCACTCCCTTTTTCCCTGTTCCTTACGCTAATTTCATTTGCGGTTTTTTGATTTTATTTTATAAACACATTTTGAATTTTGTTTTATTTTCCTTTTCTTTTTTTTTTTGCCAATTATTGTTTTTGCTGCTTCAGTGCCTTTAGCTTTTTGGCCTCTAGTTCGCTTGTTGGCAGCATTTTTGATTGATTTAGCTGCCTTTTGGGAAATTCAATTTAAAAGCTCACACATACACGCACAAATACATACAAAAATCAATCAAGCAACTTGTTGTCGATGTTTTATAGTTTGTTTGTTTCTGTCTCCATTCACTTGTAAATTTCTGTCATTCTTTAGTTTGTTTTTGGCTAATGTATTTTATTGGTTCTAGCCTAAAGTGGTGAGCGTTATGCAATACATTTTGGCCACAACGCTTACGGGCATTACATCAACCTCAACACCTGGCCAATAACAGAACGGTACAGCCATTAAGTTATCATCATAATCATCAGCTTCTCTGGCCCAATGTGTGATTCAGAGTGTATAGAATTTATGCTTTAATTGTTGAAGCGTGTTTTGTGGCAAATTCTAGTCCAGAGCACGTAGCGTTTTACGATTGCCCATAAAACCAGAGGCAATTTTTGAATTTATGCGTAATTGAAATTTTGGCAAGAGGCAGAGAGGGGGCGGGGAGAAATGCCGCCAATCACAGTTGATAAATGGGGAACCGTTTGGGAATCTCCGCCTCGCACTGTAAATAAAAAATTACTCATACGCCCACTTGGAGAGCCAAAATAAAAATTAATTACAAAAGTGAAAAACTATTTGCGTTACGCTTCTTTTGGGGCGGTCATTTGATACGTCTGCAAATCAACTCCCATTCCAGTTACCCCCCAACCCTTTTGGCCATTTTGTCCCCCTCTCGGTGTTGGCCTTTGCCATTTCAATTAAAATGCCATATATCATGGGCCAAGAGACTCGAATGCGAAGAGACTTTTCCGCGCACTTCGAATGCAATTAAAATCAAATGCTTGGCTCCATTTTTAAATCAAAGCAAATCGTAAAACGATAAGCCGCCAAGAGACGAGGAGACCAAGAGACCAAGAGACCAAAGGAGACCTTGCCTTACTCTTGGTAAGACCACCCGGCTAAAAGCCCAGCCATTCGAGCCACTCGCATTTCCATTAACTTGCTTTCAAGTCCAAGAGCAAGTCCAAGTCTTGAGCCCATTCCCATTCCCATTTCCAGTCACAATCGCGTCTGTGGAGCTTATTTATATAGTACTTATATTTTATTGTACACATTTCGCTACCATAATACGGAATTCCAATGCAAAGTGCTGCTGCGCTTAATTACACTTTAAGTAGCCGCAGTCAATATTGGCTTTGGTTTATTTGACTCGCAATGGAAATTCAATAGGACTTGTCTTCTCTTAGTGCCCACCGTCCGCAGTCCACCGTCCAGTGCTAATGAGTCGCTTGAACTCAGTTCTAAAGATACTTTTGGTATTAACCGATTCCATTCGCAGGCAGCTCGAATTTCGTAGCACGTTTTGATTTTATCAGCTGGCAAATTTATGCAACACTTTGGCCCTTTCAATCAGCATTTTTTATGGCCATTCAAAGGAAATCTAATTAAGCAACCGACAGGTTTATGAATATCACCTGTTTACCGTATACAAATCAGTTTTGCGGCAAGTGTTAACAAAAGATTTTGCAGCTACTGTGAGCACACAATTATGCGATAAATGAAAATCAGTTCAACTTTACCAGCAGCAGCTGAAAGATACAAAGATACAAGGAGTGCTGGTCAAGATACATTGGGGCATTTTGCATCTTATCGAAACGTTGCCGAACCGTTGCACGTCCAGTCATGTGGCAATGCCAGAGAGATCTTAATTTATCAAGAGGCTTAACGAGGGGCAACCCTAAATATGGGGTTATTAAAAAGACATATGGAATTTATGAGACTGCAGCGAACTGAATGCAAATACAAAATGACAAAGGAAGATGCGAACAGCAAGAGAATGGAATATAAACAAGAAAAGAACTCCAGTCAGTGGTAAGGCGTTGGAGTTGGGACCTGGGCTGGGACTGTGACTGGAGTTGGAGCAGCAGCCGAGTCTGGTCCTTGGGCATCGAAAGTTTTGCCAACTTATTTAAGTCTGGGCCACTTTTGAACTGCTGTTGCCACTTAGTTGCATGCAATTCATTTGCCTGTTAACAAAACTTGACAACAGAATTTTTAGACTGCACTGAACAGAGGACTAAGGTCTGAGACTCGAGGAGTAAGCAGTGAGCAGCCTGTGGATGCATCTCTGTGTATGCCACGTGCTGAACAGTTTGATAAATAACTCTGGGTGTCAGCTTTGCAAATAGCCGCGCATTAATAACGCCTTTTTAGTACCAACACAGTCGATTCATGGCCAAAGGGAAATATGAAACCCAAGATCCATATGCATATGACAGGTCTTTGAAGTTCAGATTTTAAGTCGATCTTTATTTGCTTCACACACAATCCTTAGGAGTATCTTAACTTAAGATCTCATAGTCATTGCGAAAAGATCACAGAGTATCAAGAATTTTAGTCTGAAGATTAAAAAGTATAGGGAAATAAATATAAATAATTCAAGTGAAAATTATTTTGATTAACTTGGAAAGCTTCCTACTAGAGTTGAGTATAAACTGACCCAAGCAAATGCTGTATAAACTCCCATTAATATAATCAAACTTTGTATTAAAGCTCCGCTCGTTTTCCACAATTTAAATGTTAGTTAACAACACACAATTAATTATTAATGTGTGTATTTCTGGCTCAAAGATTTGAGCGGCAATTGTTAAAGTTTTTACGAGCATTAAGAAGCCAAACACATACACGCATAACCCATAACGTATAAAGCTATTTAAGAGCCATTAAACTAGCCCATAAAATGTTCTATACACAATCGTAAACTTTGTTCATGTCATCGAGTTGGAAAGGCCATTAATTCCGATCTGAGATATTCCCACAGGTTGTTGTGGAGACCCCATCACAAATTGAATTCGAAATTGGAGTTGGATTCAGATTCGGAGTAGTTGGAATGTTAAGCGCGTCAAACGCATTCGAAATTAGAGTTTGTGTTGCCGCTCCAATTAAGCCAATTCCCCATTATGGCTTATCTAAAGGCTTGAGACTGGTACTAAAGTTATGGCTATAGAGATAGTGGCCCAGTGGCAAAGTGGACTCGAAAGTTCAACTTACATTTTGGCAGCTTTGCAGTGTTGTTGTAGCTGTTGCTGCTGTGTTAGCGGCACCTTTGAATGACCATCAAACTTGGCCAATTGTTCTTCAATATCGCTTAATTGCATATCATCGGCTATAGCCGCATTCACGTAACCACTTGCTCCAGCTTCAAACTCCGTGCTCCGTTGCAGCAGCTGCTCCGTGTCCGTGTTGTGCAGCCAAACTGCACTTCGATTCCGGCAAACATTCAAACTACGCAATTCGTTCAGTGGCAACAATTGTGCGGGTACAGTGGGCACATTTCGCAGTTGCTGCTGCTGCATGCGTTGCAGCTGCGCTGGCGTCAGGCTGCCCGTGAGCATTGCCACCTCCACATCGTCATCGGTCTCGCCGTTGCAGGAGATGCCCGAGGAATGAAAGTGCTCCTCTTGGCCAACATGGAGTTTCCCTGTGGAGCTGTGACTTAGCGTGAGACTGGACAGATCGCTGCTGATCAAACTCGATTGCTGCGAGTGCAGAGCCATGGCCAAGCTGGGAGCAGGCTGCTCTAAGGAAGTCTCCGCCGGCAGCTCCAAAGCAATGTCATAGGGAGCTAGAGTTAATTGCTTTGGCTTCGTCTTGGCCTTAACGGCCGCCTTGACGACAGGAGTTTTGGACGAACTGCAGCTGGAAATGGGCAGCGTGCGATTCTTGGAGCAGCTGGCCTTCATTTTCCTGGGCGTCAATTTGGTCACTGTCGACTGACGCGACTGGTGGCCACTACGCTGCGGCTGCTTGGCAGGGACTGTCACAGGCACAGCAGCCGGAGACTGCTCCATCGGTTTCCGCTCACCGGAGGCAGAGCGTCGGCGACTGCGTCGTATGCTGGGCATGTTACGGGGGAATAGTTTGCCTGCATCCGGGTGGGAACTTTTGGAGGCACTGTCGCTGCTAAGCATGTTACTTGGACTCCCACTGCTGCTCCCATCGCTGCTGCTGCTGGTGCTGGTATCAGTTATGGCCAAAACGGAGGCGCATTCACTGTGCATTATGACTTCCCGATAGTTTTTTGTGGCATCGTTTTGGGTGTGTGGCAAGCAGATCTTCCACCAGCGTTTCTTGGCCAGCAACTTGGACATATTGGTAACTGAATCAGAGTTGTTGCTGCCAATTAGCACATGGCCCACACCCCTTTCTTGGGCAATAACTGAGCACACACGCGTCAATCACAAATCGCCAATCAATTGACACATTAACGAGACACTGCACACATGTATATGGTATGCACAGCAATTACTGTCAGCTGCAATTAACGGCCAATCCGTTTGTTCTAA
The DNA here is from genome assembly GCA_035046005.1 of Drosophila acutilabella. Lineage (NCBI taxonomy): Eukaryota > Metazoa > Arthropoda > Insecta > Diptera > Drosophilidae > Drosophila > Drosophila acutilabella. The sequence continues at coordinate 1,818,069 of JAWNOK010000024.1, read as the reverse complement.
TTACGTGCGTAAAATCAATGAGAAATCACTTTAACTATGGGCAAAACCGCACGAGAATCGCGCGCGATTTTCATATATGCCGCGCGCTAAAAAACCAAACCGTTCGCTTTGAAGTTCCGTCTACAACTGAAAACGTACGGCGCGCGTAGAAAGTTGTCTGGCCAAAGCGGCTGCAGCATAAGCTGTGTGGTGAGCAGAGCTCATATGCGAGAGTGGGAGAGAAAATAATTGTAACTATTGTTGTTATGCTGAGAGCAGAGCAAGTATCAGCAGTAGAAATCGCGCCAGACAGGTTGGTGCAGGTCAAACTCAACACAGCTGTTGATTACGGGCTTGAATTCACCACGCGGAGCCACTCACCACTGCTCTCAGTCACTCAAGTGCGCTCTCTCTCTCGATCACTAGCTTGCTCTCGATTACTTCAATGCGCGCGATCAAGTGCTGTGGAGAGAAGAACAGGTGCCGGCTGCCGGCTAAATGCTGCCGACTGCGACGTCGATAACGAGTGCATTTGAGCGGGGGTTGAGCTATTGAGCAGATCAGTTCACTCATACATCTGTTTGAGTAAATTTCTGGTTTAGGAGCCGCATTCTGTGTGCTTATTAACAAGTTATTGGTTTGAGCCGTGACTGTTGCTACTGGTTGCCTGATTGGCCGCAGGCTATTTGACACATTTCAAGCACTTTAGTGAACTGACCCATTTCATCAGCCACAACCAGCGAGAGCTGCAGTAGTGAAGCGGAACTAAGAACTTAAAGACAGCAACTGAGACGCTGACTCCGACGAAGACTACAGCAAAACACTCAAAAGAAGACGACACTTGAGTTTAAATGCGAGTTTGAGCCTAATGCCACTAGGCGTTTTGTTGGCACATTAGCAACGTCATAGTCGATCATTATCACGAAACTGTTCAGCCGGAAGGGTCTCTAGGAAACGAATTTGAAGCAAAACCCGTAATGAAGGAGAAAGAAAATCGAAGAGTTTTTATGCTAAGTTTTCACTCGTGGCAATCCGTAAATACGTAACAGTGAAACTTACTACAAATCTTTTCCGACTTTCTAATTTTGACACATTTCTTACAGAGAAATTTCAATTAATTTCTAAACCAAAAGAAAATCGATTTTGTCACTCAGTTAAACACATTTAAAGTGAGTTAAAACTTACTTTTAAAACTTGCCAAATGGAGATTCCATTTTACTGTCCAGCGTTGTAAGCGATTCTCGAATTGTTTGCCAAACTGTAATGAGAACAAAATGCCAAAAAACAAATAAATTAAAATGCGTGTTTCAAAGTTAAATATTTACTTTTTAAGAGAAGGAAGAGGTGGGGTGTGTATCAAATTAGCCAGAAATGTGCAACTAATTTTGGAAGCAAAATAAACAAAGCGAGTGCGAAAGTATTTTAATTACCAGAATTGCAGTGTCAAAAACAAGCGACAACAACCACGCCTACATCCCCAAGTCAAGCCCACGTGAAATGAAAGCGCAGAACGAAACAATTTTGATTAAAACTGCGACGAGCAGTTACCAAATGGCAGTTGGATGTTGGAAGTTAGCAGTTGGAAATGTCAGCCAAATGTAGTTGGCAGTTGGCTAAAAGCGGAATGCGAGGGGGGCCAACAGAGTTACGTGCAGAATCTCTGACAATTGCCATTTGTGCTAAGTACAGAATGGGCAGGGCAACAGGTAAAAGTCAACGTCACAAACAAAAATAAACCATGAAAAACTACGTAGCAAAAAACATTCATAGGACACAGCAAAAACAACAACAACAAATAACGGGAACGACAAGCGACAGCAACAACAACGAATGCTCCCTGCGATGCTGCTGCAAAGGTCGTAAAAGTTGAGATTTTAACGTGCGCTGTACACGTGTACTCACCATTCGGAGAGAGTGAGAGTACAAGTGTCAGTGTTTCAGTGTTAGTGTGTGTGTGCAAGTAAGAGTGAGAGTTGGTGGTCGCAGGAGTCAGAGCAGCGCACTTTAGCGCAGCTGACGCCATTGAAGGCAGCGCTGCCAACGCTATCACTGCCAAGATGGCGTCATAAAGCACTAAAAAGTATTAAAACAATTTACACTTTGTAAAAGCAGCAGCAACATAACAACTACACAGCATCAGCAGCAGCGGCAGCTACAACTGTTGTGTGGCTTGTTGCCTGCACGTGTCCAAGCCTAGATGGAAAGAGATAATGCTAGTGAAAGCTCAGTAGAATAACTGTGTATGTCCTCTGACTCTCTCTTGCTCTCTATCGCTCTCTGGCACTTGATGTGTTATTAACTTTTTCATCTGCACAACATGGCGTCTTCTGCTCTCCTTCCCCTGGCACAGTGCCTGTAACTGTCATAATCATAACGGTTCTCGGTATCGAGCCTTGGCGTTGACAATCGCGTTACCGTAATTCTTTTTGCTAAATTCAAATAGCATTTGGCGCTTATTTGCATAAACAACGTGAAAGTCGTAAAGTGAAAAATTGCATAAAATATAATAAGAATGGGGAATTGAAGTGCAAACAGGAGGCGGAAGGAAGAATGAAGCACCAGAAAATGCTGCAATTGTTGAGTAGCGAAAGTACGCACAGTGGCATAAATCTCATTTATTTTGTAAATAAATTTAAATATTTGATTTAAATTATGAACCCTAACGAGATTTGAGTTTAAATCAGAAACAAGTAGAATATTAAATTATAAAACATTTAAGGAAAATATTACTTCCATTTCGGTCTTAATTTTGAGATTTTTAGCTACATAAATACAAAAATACATTGCACTGTTTGCTAGAGTTGATTCCACAGTGTAGCGTGTACACAATGAGGCTACCGTTACATCCGTTCAGCCGTTGTGTCGTTCCGTTCCATATGAAAGGCGCTTAGAATGCGTAGAGCGGCACTGTTATAGCCAAGCCCTATAGCTATACCCGACATACTCCATGTTACTGGTAGCTGCTCTTAAGACAATAAGCACCGAGAGTAAATTCTGGAGTTGTGGCAAAAACAGCGGGAGCCGAAACAATCGCATCCAACAGACAGCTCTTGTCTCCATAACCGTCTCCGACTCCATCTCCGTCTCCATCTCCATGTACAGTTCTGAGCTTCCTGCGTAGGCGGCAGCAATGTTGCCCTAATGATGACGTCGCTGCTTGAAAACTGTTTGTTGCTCGGGGAAATGTGGCAAAAGTCTCAAGTGCTGCCTGCTGTTACGAGAAGCAGTTGAAGTCCCGCAATATTTATGAAAAATATTCGTTCTTTATACGAAATGTGATGACAAAACAACCAGGCGCAATCATTGCGTTGATTTGCAAAATGGCGCTGATGACAATCGTTGAGTAAAAGTTGTAGAAACGATGGGGAATCAGAGGAAGATGCTGCCAACTGCGTGGGTCTACTGATTTTTAATTAAACAAGTAAGAAAGGCTACAGTCGATCGAGCCGACTGTAAAAGACCCCGTACTCCCATAGTATTGCATTTTATTTAAATTAAAATTTTCAAATTAAATTTAAAAAATTAAATATTTACATTTTGAATTAAAATTAAAAAATAAATAATTAACAACTGTCATTGTCAGCATTCGAACCCGCGATCCATGCGAAGGTTCCACATTGCGCCGCAACTCTACCAGTTGCACCACGACCCTTTCTATCATTCTTCCGATTATTTGCAAATATGTATGTGTGCTCATACATATGTTTGTATGTATAGCATTGTTCGGCGCGGCCAGCGGCTTCGGGCAGCGCTGCCGCCAGCAGGTAGAGAAAACGTTCGAACATATGTTTGTATGTTTCTGTGTTTGTTTGTATGTGTTGCGCGCATGCAGTGATTTTGCTTTAAAATAACTTCGAATTTGAACCGTAATTTCTCTGTTGTTTGACATAGGATTTTGATGCCACTTTCAGGAAAGTTAGAAATAGTAATTCTCTAAGCGTATGTTAAATTACAACACTGTACTATTTGATTTAATGCCTGAAAAAAGGCGTTGAAGCTGGAGAGTCTTTTATTTCTGATGAGCAAAGGGGGCGTGGCAGCTCAAAATTTTGAATGGCGTTATATTAAGGCTGTCTCTAGGAACCTGTATACCAAAATTGGTGCTCCTAAGTGCTATAGTTACTGAGATATTCGCCTAAAACAAAAATTTTCTCGAGGTTTGTCTGGTTTTTTGCTCATTGCGGGGGCGGTAGGGGGCGTGGCAACAATTTGAAATAAACTTGATCTGCGTACATCATAAACGGACTTTCATTGTGAATTTGGTGTCTCTAGCTTTTGTAGTTTAAAAGATCCAGGTGTTCATACAGACGGACGGACAGACAGACAGACAGACAGACAGACAGACAGACAGACAGACAGACGGACAGACGGACATTGCTATATCGACTCGGCTGTTGATGCTGATCAAGAATATATATACTTTATGGGGTCGGCCACGCCTCCTTCTGCCTGTTACGCACATCTCGCTTCTGACAAACTTAATAGACCCCTATACTCTTTTTTAAAGAGTACGGGGTCTAAAAAGCAACAAGAAGCAGCAACAGAGTGCAGAAAAAGGAAAGAAAGCACAAACAGAAAAAAAGGAGAACAAAACTCAAAGTGCGCGTCACAAGGTTTCCTTTTGTTAATCGACTTGATTGTAAATATTTTCTTGCTACCAACCGTTCCCCATCCCGCTTTCCACACCCCACTCTTCCACCTTTGTCTACTCCCCTTGCGACGTGTCTGCTTGTCATGGTGCGGCGGCTGTTGCTGCCGCTGCTGCGCTTCTAACGGCACATTCACCCAGCGCCAGTGACACTGCCACAAACAGGCAAAAATTCCCCCCCACCAGTCAGTTCCCTGTTCCAATTCCTTGCCGCACCTGTCTCTTCCCAGCAGCCTCCCCTCTCGAGTATGTCGCAACATTTGCCTTTGTTATTTATGGCAGCATTGTTCGTTCTCCTCATATTGTTGTTGCTGCTGCTGTTATTGGTGTTGGTCCCTGCTGATGCGTTGCGCGTTTTTTCACGCGCCAAACGCTGCCTGGGGTCGGGACATGAGAGGGCAGATCTCGTCACTATCACAAGAGGGCGGTTACAGGTCTGTTTTTATAATTTTGACTTTGACACAGCAACAACAATCCAAAATCTACAACTGTCAGAGGCAGAAGAACAAACGTTTGACAACAAATTAAACACTAAATAAACATATTTCATTGATTATCGTTAGCTGCATTTAATTAAACATTTTGTAGTAACTTTTTATTGCCCCAAATTCAAATATTAATAATCTTAATATGCGTTTAATACTATCCATTAATATTCATCATTTCCACAAACTGTGTATCTCAAAACTCTCAATTAGAAATCTGGTTAAAAAGACAGTAAATTGCGATTTAAAAACATTTATTAATGCACAAAAAATTAAGCATGACTTTGAAATAATACAGTGTATTTATCGCAGATTAATCTTCCATTTATTTTGTGATTAACTTTGTATAATACATACCAAATATCTATAACTCTTTATAAATGTTCAGCTTGAAATGCGGAATGAACACATAATGCGCTAGTCAACTGTAAATATTGGCAGCAGGCTGATCAATTTCTCACAGAATGAGACTCAGTATTCATATAGAAGTTTTGCTGACATTTCTTCATCTGTTTGCAAGAAGTTCGGGTACACTTATTAAAGGAACAGGACTTCAATGCAAGGCCAATGATAGAAAATACTGTAGATTTGAAAAGTGTGAGTTGAAACCAGTACGTCGTGGGGTTAAGGAAATTAGCATTACGGCCAAAATGCTTCAATTACCAATAAATGGTAATGTGACTGTAAGTGTGAATAAAATAGTTACTCTTAGCTCTTGATTTACTTGGAGTTATTTTAGATTGACGTGAATATTTTACGACGTGGCTATAAGACGCAGTCGTTATACAAAGTGTCCTTTGATGGATGCAAGTTTTTCAAAAACAAACGTCGCAATCCAATTGCCACTGCTGTCTATGATTTTCTTGGCTTGGCTACATATAGTAATATTAATCACTCGTGCCCATACAATGTAAGTAACACAAAACTATCGACTGATCAATACTAACAAAGCCTCTTAGCACGACTTAATTGTAGATCGTTTAGTACTCGATAAGAACTGGAACTTGGGTTTACCCATCGGAAACGGAGAATATGTCGTGGAAACCTATTACATAGTCTCTAAAATCCTTCGTGTTACTGTTATTGCATTTATTCAGGTCACAGATTAAAATTTATACTTTCCGAATAATCAAAAAAAATTAATTAATTATTACGTTCTTATAAAATTTTCAAAAATGTTTCTTGTTATGTGGAAGTGAGTGTAATGGGTTGGTGCGTAAAGAAAGTCATAATGGTGGTTCGATTTCTGATTCAAATACATAGGAATGAGTTTCCTTTTAATAGCTCTTACTTTAGTAAAAGTATCTCAACGTATCTCAAAGTATATCAATAGTTAACCATCAATTCCTGAATTACAATTCCAGTCTGTCTCAGAGCTCTATTTTATTTAAAAACAACAATTAGACAATTACTTAATTTTTTATACTTCAGTTAATTTCACAAAATATGTGGATCAAAAGCATCAATTAGAAACATGTTACAAAAAAAATGTGTTTAGCTATTCACAAACATTTATTACTGATCCTAATCTCGATCATCGCTATTATACAATGTATTTAAACGTTCAATTATATTATGATTATGTATCTAATATTCACAAACAATTTCAGCTTATTTTTAGTAAAAATCCAATGTTTTGGAAAAATAAAGTTCTAGTTTATTGCAAATTTTCAGAGCAGACAGGTCAATTTACCAAAATGAAAGTAGAATTTTTAATAGAAATTTTTGCGATGTTTTTTCAGCTTATTAGCACAAGTTCCAGTACTTTTGTTAAAGGAACAGGACTTCAATGCGAAGCTAATGATAGATCATACTGTAAATTTGAAAAGTGTGAATTGAAACCAGTACGTCGGGGCGTTAAGGAAGCTAGCGTTTTGGTCAAATTGTTTCAATTACCAATAAATAATAATGCGACAGTAAGTGTTCCTGAAATAATTATTGTTGGCTCTTTATTTACCCAGAGTTCTTTAAGGTTGATGTTTCGATATTCCGTCGTGGCTATATGTCGCAGTCATTGTACAAAGTATCCATTGATGGATGCACGTTTTTGAAAAACAAACGTCGAAATCCAATTGCGATTGCTGTCTATGATTTTCTTGGCTTCAGAACTCATAGCAACATTAATCACAGTTGCCCATACAATGTAAGTAATTTAAATCAGTCGATTAATCGATACTAACCGAGTCTCTTAGCACGATTTCATTGTAGATCGCTTAGTAATCGATAAGAACTGGAACTTGGGTTTACCTATCGGAAACGGAGAATATGTCGTGAAAACGCATTGGTCTCTCTTTAAAATCCTGCGTGCTACTGTTACGGTTTTTATCCAAGTAACCGATTGACAGTAATTTGTTTTAAATATTATATTTTATATAAACTCCAATACAAAATTTACCATTTTCTAATTAATGTTCAGTTCGTACTTAAAATATGTTATCTCTCGTAATACACATTGTAATTTATACTTAAAATTGTGTACTAATGAATTTCTTTTTTTTTTTTTTATTAGACATATTTATTTAATTAAACTTTAATTCTAATGAACTTAAAAACTTTTGTACAATTAAAATAGACAAGGATAATCAATGGGATCTTGAATGAAATTGCTCCTACATGCTCCTTTTGGGCAATTGGTCCAAAAACACCCTTTTCAGACGACGACGAGAAGGACTTGATGAGAAATGTAAAGCATTAGCCAATGAATTTTGTTTAACAGATACTTCGTTAATTTTAGACATAACTGTGGCGATCCCTAAATCCATCCTGATATCCACGATTCGAGCAAATGGACTGAAACTCCATATCTCCAAATTGGAACTATAAGGGATTTATATAAAAGAACTTTGTTTTTTAAAGATAATTTTGCCGTTGGACGAAGCAGCCAGTCCATTTTCTTGAGTCTAGTGTTAATGGTACCAACTATTGTGTTTGTGTTGTGTTTGTGTTCCAGGTTAATCCTTTGTCCTTTGTACTAATTTGTACAGCACAAGTTCCATGTATAGATTAATATTTATATTAAATTGAGTAACGGGTAATTTCAAGTTGGCAACTTAAGCGTTTTATAATAAAGGTTTAATGTAGAGGTGATTAGCCCCCCATAGTATTTTTGTTATTCGTTTTAAATTTGTCTATAAATGTTATTTAGTACGACATCATTTATTAAACCGAAAAGTTCGGACTTTTTTCTCAATGCAATGAAATTATTTTTGTTTATAAGAGCTGTCTTGGCATTTCTATTGTTGCATACGTTCACTTGGTGTACGCTGATCAGGATTACTGGACTTAAATGTCATGCAGATGATCCCTCATTTTGTAGATTCGAAAACTGTGTCATAAAACCAGTGCGTCGGGGTGTAAAAGAAGTTAACATGGTGGTTAAATTACTGCAACTGCCAGTCAACAATGCGTCGGTAGGTAAAAATGGATTAATTCATAATAGCTTCTATTTTATTTAAAGCTTTTACTATATAACAGCTGCGAGTTGAAATCTTGAGACGCGGATATACGACTCAATCTTTATATTACTTCGAAATAGATTGTTGTCGTTTTATGTTAAGTAAACGACGTAATCCGATAGCAACTGTGATCTATGATTTCCTGCGCTTGGGCACTCACAGCAATATTAATCACACCTGTCCCTACGATGTGAGTTCTTAAAAATTGTATTCTTTATAATAAACTATAGGGGGCTTTTGTCTCTCTTACAGCATGATTTAATCATACATCAACTGCGTTTCGATAAGGATCTAAACCTGCCACTACCCATAGGAAAGGGGGAGTATGTCATGAAAATGTTTTGGAAAATTCGCAATGTTCTACGCGGCACTACATTTCTAACTATGCAAATTTTAGATTAGGGACAAATTATTTTAAGCAACAAATAAAACTATATTTAACCAAAGCGAGTTAAAGCATCTCATGAACTCATGGGTTTTATTTTGAAATCATTCATAAATTAACTTGATTTGTTTTTTATAAAAATGTTTATCTGAGTTTTAATTACTTCCATATTTAGATGTTTATTCAACCATTTAATTTGGAAATACATTTTAGTACCTTCCAAACACTTTTAATTCAGTTCGTTTAAAATTGTAGAAGAGAAAGTTTGTTTTTTGTGATAAATGAAACCGTATGTCAATGTCTTTCTGGTTCTGGTGTTGTGCAGTTCCTTCACCTGGTGTACCGTCATACGAATAAATGGAGTAAAGTGCCGTGTAGTGGACCCCGCTTTTTGTAGATTCGATAACTGCGTTGTGAGACCAGTGAGTCGGGGAGTGAAAGAAATCAACATGGTGGTCAGAGTATTTCAGTTACCAGTTACCAATGTTACGGTATGGACTAACAAAGAGCTAAATAAAAACTGAAATTAAATTTTTGCAGGTACAAGTTGACATATATAGACGAGGCTTAAGCATTCAACCGCTATACAAGTTTGAAATCAATGGTTGCAAGTTCTGGGAAGGTAAACGACGTAATCCTTTTGCCAATGCGATCTACAATTTTCTGCGATTAGAAAAATATTCCAATATAAATCATTCCTGTCCCTATGAAGTGAGTTTTTTAACACTTTGTTCACATTCAACAATAAGTGAATCTCAAAACTTTCAGACTGATTTGATTATAGACCATCTTAAGTTTGATAGTGACTTGGAGCTACGTCTACCCATTGGACATGGAGAATACGTACTAAAATTGCAATGGAAGATATTCAATGTGCTGCGATGCATAACTGAATTATATATGCAATTTGTTGATTAAAGTCAACACTCAACGTGCACATTACGACTCTCAGCATTTTCAAAAAATAATTACTTTGTTTAAGTAGCAAATGGAAATCAAAAAACTAATCAAAATAGAACAATTATTTAATGATATGTTTAAGTGAACATCAAGTGATGTATAACATGTATCTGTTATTCAGTTTTTCATAACTTCAAATTTGTATTTATTTTTTATTTTAAACATTTCATCACGAGTTTACTGCACACAGGTGAAAGCAAAAGGTAAAAGGCAATGCACGTATAATGTGGCAGGTGCCACAAGCTTTTGTGTACACAATTTAATGTTGTGTTGCATATTCCAGTGGCAACTTGATCAACAAACAGTTAAACAGGCAACACCCTCAATTGGTCAATGTTTTACATGAAGACAAACAAACGAAATGAATGCAGTTAAGTCTAAAGACAAACAGTTCAGCAGGCCAAGGATTACACCCACTCCACCCACACCAGTTACCCAGCTAGAACCCGGTTTTTATGGGTATGATGAAGAATTATGAATATTGGATGCGCCCAAAAGAGCTGACATGTGTGTGAATGTGTCTAGTTTAATAAATGTCTGCCAGTGTTTTGTGTCCTGCCTCTGTAAATAATTAAATTCTTAATTATCTCAAACCACAGTGAGTACAAAAGAAAGGCACACTACATGTGAAAGAGAGAGTGGTGAAGAGGGAGAGAGGAACCGTAAAGTCGTAAAGTCTAATAACACTTTGACTGAAGTCACATGATTAGCCGCATTAAACTTCATTTGCACTTTTCGCTTTACCTTCACGTCGGCTCCAAAAATCTCCACTGACATTGTCATTTAATTAATTTTAATAATTTATAAGTAGCAAAAACTCACACACTCAAAAACACACACACATGGCAAAGTTGTTCGACTTTTGCTTGCACTTTAAAACAACTGAAAGTTGAAATAATTTCATGTTTTGTCTGTGGTTTTGACGGTGTCAGAGCGTTAATGAGCGAATTAGTATTCATTATTAGGTGTCGCTTCAGGGCGATAAGCGAGCGCAGCCTTGTGGTAGCATTTGCATAATGCCAGCTTATCGACGGTGGGCGTGGCGTTGGCAAGTTCAACTTGTTCCCAAGCAGAGTGAGTAAATTAAAATAAATGGGCTTGCAACATTGTTATATTAATGCTCGCACTTGTAGTAGATAAGTGTTAATGTTATAGTTATCACAAACTTGCGTGTCCCAATTGTCGAGGGGCATGCAAACCCTTCCTCCCTTCCCAGAGGTGCCAAAAATTCTCCTGAATTCCTAGCCGAATCATATCCGCATTGAAACAGAAACCCGACCCGAAAATTAAGCATTCATATCGTATTTCATCCTCCCTGACTCATTACCGAGTCTTTGCCCGCCCTGCCAATTAGCTGGCATTGAACCTTGGACAATGTTTTTTGTTTTTGTCTGGCAAACGGTCCAGTTGATTGGCACTTGGTTAACTAAAGAAGCTAGAAAGTCCACTTGGACTTGAAGTTCATTATGTTGCGCTTACCTCGATGTTATACACTCTGTTCTTGGCGGGTTGTTGACTCCTAATCCAATTAGAAATTTACTGCCAGCACGTACGAGAAGTCGCCGCGTCGAAGAGTCGAAGAGTCACAGAGTCGCAGAGTCTTGGACTTGGCTCGTTAAGCAATTTGCAATTTACTTTACGACCCCAAAGAAAACTTTCGGGGCAGTTGTTTGACGCTATCGGACGTGGGGACTGGGGCAAAACAGTGAAACAGTGCAAATTCAATTTGTTAACATTTCAATTTTCACCTTCGTTATTCAATTATGCATAAATGCAGACACACGCGACTCACACTCTTGTTTACACACACACACACACACGCACACTACCATGCGCGCGTTTTGGCAAGCGACAACCGACAAGTGACGACAGTGTCGTCATTAGAAAATTACCACGCGTAATGATATGCGATGCTTGAATTCAACCCCTTTTCGAAATCGCTGAACTTGAAAAAATCAGCACAAAGAACAAACTCAAACTCAAAATATTCATTGAAACGGAAATTGTCGCGTCCTGTTGCAAAGTGCAAACAATTTTGATTGAAGGCTCGACCAAAAAAACGCACGCAACACTGAAACACACTGAAACTGAGAAAGCGTAAGAAGCGATAGCGTTTGCCGTTTACGTTAATAAGAACGCTCTAAGATCGAAATGCCGCTCGCACGTTGTGTTGTGCCGCGTTTGCAAACCGCAACTGATTCGGTAGCGTCAGAAAGCATGTGGCAAGGACACGCTGTCTGGCAGTGCCAACTTAACAGGAGACGCCAAGTCTGCCATCGAACAAGTGTGTGTGTGGGTGTGTATTTTACACAGTAACTCGCAGTGTGGGTGCTTCCAACTTACATTGTTTTGGTTTGCCTTCAACCGGCGTCGAACAAATTTGTGTTGCATACGCACAGGCGCAGTAAGAAAATTTCTCTTCGCTGTGGCAGCGAACGAAAGCTTAAGAGAGAAATGCGAATTTCTCTTTGCTTTTTATTTAGCTTGGCAATTGCTGAGCTTATTCATTGCATAGTTCCATAAATGATTAACTAATTTTTTTTAATATTTGACATTTTTAAGGAATATATAAATTTGCTTTGACAACAATCACAGCAGCAATTAATGCTTTTAATTAGTAAACCTAAAAATGGAATAAATATTTAAGAATAAATATGTAAGAATACAAGTAAAAAACATACAAAAATATTATGATTGTGAGCAACAACTAGGCAACTAATAAAGCTAATCCGTTAATTTATTCATCCGCAAATGCATTTTATTTTGTGGTTGCTGTTTTCAAAGTATGAACTTACTTATCGGAATTTATTATAACCAACAAAACGAAATCACTAACAGAACGTTTTACCAGCATAACAAATAATTTAATTATATTTCTGTGTGAGTAAGAAAAGATTCAATTTCTTAGCGGAATTAATTAATAACGCAATGGAATGCAATCCATCAAGCTGTAAGCTCAGGGCACATCAAACTTGCGCCAATAAAAGCTAATGAATGTAAATGCATGAAAATTAAAATCAATCAGTTTTAGTGTTAGTTAAACCCCGACAATAATGCAGCCACTTAAGCTATCAGCCAGGACAGCAACGAAAGGAGCAAAAACAACAACAAGAAGAGCAATGAGAACAAGAACTACCAGTATTAAGTACAAGCCATGGCCAGCCAAGTTGAAGGACAACATTTATGCCACCCTTGAGATTTGGCATTTACGAGAGGCGACTCCTTCGTCCTTGTGGCTACCCCCAAACCAAGAAATTGGCGATGATGATGACGATGATGACAATGATGATGATGATGGTGGTGGGCAAGTGGCTGGCAATGGGCATGGAGACCTTGTGGCCAGCGCAGTTTCGCGGTGACTTGGCTAAGAGCTTGAGTTCGGTCGTGTGCTCGACAACTTTGCTTAAAGTTATTTGCAATTCTTATAAATGTGCATGCGCTACGCACCGTTGCCCAATTTGGAATGAGAACGAGAAACGAGGGTAAGGATGGAAAAGGGAAAGGGAATGGGGTGGGGAGGGGAATGGGGATGCGGATGTGGTTAAGATGCTGAATGGGGGACTGGAGAAAAGACAGTCCAATGAATAAAATGTGAGCATACTTAGTGACATTGGCTGATGATGTGGCCGTTGACGTCAAGTCAAGAAGGTGAAATTTGGCACGGCACCCTCAACGCATTTTAAGGTGCATTTTCATTCCCCCCCGACTCCCATACACATTTCACTTTCTTTTCTTGCTCCCTTTCACTCCATATTTTCTATTTTAGGCAATTGTTGAGTTGGTTACTTTGCCGGGGTGGCTGTCTGCAGGAGGGTTGGTTGTAGCCAAATCGAAAATCTGAATCAGAATCTGAAATTGAAATTACTTTCAGCATTTGGCGACTTTTATTGTCAGCTAAAAATGTCAATAACGCACTTTTATAACTCCAAATGCTGAATTCCCGCTGTGGACTTCAAATACTCAAATTAATGTGTGAAAAACGCACAGCAAAATGGACGACTTCCTGCGACGTTTGGGAGGTGAGCTGTCATAAAAGCTGTCTACTATTAAATAGTAATAAAGATTGCCAGTTCCCAGTTGCCAGAACAACAGCCAGAATAACAACAACAACAACAGTAGTCAACACTTTGTTCGCATGTGTCAGTCGCAATTTTACGAGCGAAATACTTTTGGCAAAGTTTTTACGTTTTACGCTCAGATCGGCAAACAAGCGGAAATGGCATTTTTACTGGCCATCTAAACATACTAGCTCCAAATGCCGCACAGATTGTGTCCAGCTCCAGCTGTGTGTGGGTGTGTGGGTGTGGAAAGCTCTTTCCACCGATGGGAAAATTGAAAACTATGGCAAGTGCCAGAGTGCCGAAAAAGGGAAAACTTTTGTATAACGTTTAGAGGGATGGAAATAGAAGTGAACAGCATTTTCTGCTGCAATGGCACAAAAATTGATTTGTTGTCGATTTCAGTTGGACACTGTCCTCCCTTTGTGTCCACGTTGTGTCCCCCTTTTGACTCTCCTTTTGCCACCAATTTGTGGGACAAGCATTCAATGTTACAGCTTCGTTTTCAATCTAATTTATGAGACTGCAAGTGCAAGTAAACATGTGCGACAAACGACCTTATGAAGCCAAAGTTTTTTCGGCACTGCTGTTAAATAAAAATACTTTTTGGTTTATTGGAATTTGAGAGTTGAAGCTGTGATGCTTCAGTTTCAGCATCAGCTTCAGCTTCAGGATGTTGCCCTGTCAGCAACAGAAGCTCAGACCATTTGTCTTTCTTTTGAATCATTGGAGTGTTGAAAACGAGTTGAGTGTCGAGTTGTTGTTGAGTGTGTGGAGTGCTCACTGTACATAAAGCAGGGGGTAAATCGTATAGATTGAGATTGCAGATCGTCAGTGATCGATTGGACAGGCCGAGACCTATCTGCAATATATTTCCAGCTGAGAGACACAAATCACAAATTGCAGCTGTCCTAAATGCAGACATTTAGTTATTTCAATTGAATACTACTGCACTTTTTGCCTACTCATTAAAGCTCCAAAGCGAAAGTTATGCGAGATTTGTCGACTCTTGTGGCATGTGAATTTCTGCAACGCTTTTCTCATTAGCAGCCAAGATAAACTTGGTTACAACTGGTTAACCCCGTGAGTTATTCAGGTGCATTCTCATGCAAGTGCACCGTAGTCATTCTCAGCTCATGACATTGCCCTTTTAACTCATTTACCATTTGCCATTTCGCATTTACCAATTTTCCTGAGCATTTTCTTTGGCTTTTCCATGTCTGCGTCCACCTACTTAATTATTTGAAGCATTCGCACAATTTTCACAAACATGTTCTTCTTATTCACTTAATTCACTTTTTGCTGTCAGTGCTCAGCTCTGCTCTTGGCCAGTTGAGAACAGGTTGTACACCCAATACACACACACACACACACACACACACACATAGTGCTGCACATTCCTTAGTTGGAAGCTTCACATTTATGCCAAAGTTAAGTGAACTTGAAGCCTTTTTGCCAGTGTCTTAGCTTCAGCTTCTGGCTTGGACTGTGACGCTGCCCTTATCTACCCACCCCCCTCCTACCGCCTGCTGCCCCCCTCCACGCCCTACCGCATAAATTGTGAGTTTTTTAATTGCAGTCTAAATGGACTTCAATGAATGCAGCAGCAGCAACAGCAACAACAGCAACAACAGCAACTTGCAACTGGCTACCTGCAACTGGCGGCAGTTTATCTTTTGATTGTTACTGCTACTTCTGTTGCTGCTGCTGCCTTCGAAGCACTCGAAGTTGTCTCAAAAAGCGAAACAAAGTCACAAACGGAAGACGACAACAAATGGAGAATGGAGAACAGAGAGCTAAGAGCTGAGAACTGAGCAGAGAACTAAGAGAATTGAGAAGCAAGCACGATGACGCCTTTTTCAGTCAAAGATTTTAATTACTGCAAAAATGTTTTCAACATTTACAAAAGTGCACTCAACGCGACACTCAAAGAATCAAAGGCTCAAATTGCAGTTGCAGCAAGTTTAACAGAAATTAAGAGTTGCCGTTGTTGCTGCTGCTGCTGAGGCTTCCTCATCGATGTGGCTTAATACAACGATTGATATGGCACATTAAAATCGCCGGCAACTGGCATTGGTAAGGCCACAAAGATTGATGATGCCGCACGGCAGTCGCTGCGCTTATCGGTTGCACAGCAGAAGCAGCAGGAGCTGCAGCATCATCAAAGCCTCCACTTGGAGCAGCAGCTGCCCAAAGTGCACGTAGTTTGTCTGCAGCCACGACCACTGGCAATGGCAATGGAAATGGCAAAAAAGCAGTGCCACATGCCGCGCACGGCCACAATTCGTAAATTTATTAAACGTCAACACGGCACTGAGCCAAATAAACTTGTCTCACGACAATTGTTGAGTCCCAAGCCACAAGTTGAAGTTCAGGTTCAGTTTCAGCTCCAGCTTCGGCTTCAGCACGCAGCAAACGGTTAAAATTAATAAAGCATTTTTGTCTTGGCTTATGCGTTTAGCTTTCGCCTGCTTACAATGTTCTAGACAGGCAGAGAGAGAGGGAGAGAGAGGTAGAGAGGCGGAGAGAGAGGCTCTACATAGACAGGCAGACGCAGCAGATGCAGCCAATCTATGACTCGTCTTACCATTTCTGTTGACCACTTTTTCCCGACTGCAAGCGCTAAAAACAACGTCAACTTGGCTCGAAAGTTGCCGTTGCCGTTGTCGTTGCCCACTGCTGTATCCCCTCCCTACCCCCTCCAGCCAATTGCATTTGCAGTCATGTGGGCTTTCTAACAGTGTTATTTATCTGCGAGTGCAATTACCGTTGTATGGACTCGATTAGGGTCTGCTGGCATACTCATAACTTGGCAATAAGCAGCGGGTTCAAACATTTGCACAAGTATTATGTATCTTTGTATCTGATTAATTGAAAATACATAATACAGTTGTTGCCTTTGCCATTTTATTTCCTGCACTTCAGGAAGTTTCAAGTTTCATTTGATCGGGTCTTACTTTTCTTTGTAGCTTATTGATCAATAAGGTGCTGCCTGAAGGCTTGAAAATACTGCAAGAAAGAGTATACAGCTTATTTGTTATATACTGCTCTCAAGGAAGTATCTTTTGGGTTTAAGAAAGTCAAAAGACTTCGTTTTTCTGGCTTTCGCTTGTTATAATGTAATAAAATCCTTTACATCATTTTTTATTATTTTTTATGGAAGAAAATGTGCAACACTTTTATTTTTTTTTATTATTATTTAAGACATCTTAAACATGGCTATCTGCAGATTACCCCTGATCATGTTAAAATAAAACACGCATCGGAATGTAAATCTTAAACAATGATTAGAAATTTAATAATGAAACTACAACATAGTAAGGAGCAAGTATGATCAAGAAGTGTAGCACAGGGAGGAAGAGAGGGCAGTTAGTGGATCAACGAGTAGAAGAAGCTACATAAATGAAAACAGATCTTAACTTGTTGCCTGACTTTGTAATTGCCTCGAAGAGAGAGAGAGAGAGAGAGAGAGAGAGAAGCTTGCTCAGAAAACTGCTCCCCGTCTTGTTTATGCAGCTCGTTTTGTTAGTTGTTGTAATTAAAGTGCGAAAATGGACGGTTGCAACAAGATACCTACACACACACACACACACTCAAACACACACACACACACAGTGCACGCGATTAAAATGGAAAATTTCTGCAGAAAGAAGCGCAGACAAAGAACAGACTCCAAGGGAGTCCACTTTGATGATCATGGTGATCAACTGCAACAACAGCAATAACAACAGCAACTTTTCGTAATTAGACTAAGAAGCAATTTACAATTTTCAACTTTAATCTTGTTAGTTTAATACAACGTAGTGGAGTCAAGCCCAGCAGAAAGTGTGAGTCTCAGTTCAGCTGGGATTGCGTGCCTCTTTCGGGAGGATGTGGGTGTGGCAGCTCCAAACACGGCCAGCGGCCACGCCCCAACCAAGCGCATCCAGCGATGAGGTCAGTCTGCGGTAACGCAAAGGGTATGCAAGAGCAGCACATACTCAGCAAAGCAGAGGTTTCAGTTTCTTTATTTAATTAAAATTTTTCATTATTTTTCATTACTCACGAATCAATTAAAACATTTAATAAATAAATTAAGGTTTATTTTGATTTTTATTGTGCTCTTACCAAATTTAACACCCTCGTTAATGATCTGACACTTACAGGGTATTAAAATTGAGCTGTTGGCATTGGTCTGTCTGACTCTGTGACTTATGTGGCAAATTACAGCGCCTTGGCTTCCAAGAAATTGAAAAAAAAGCGCCAAATTATCTGCAATGTGTTTTATTGCCCCGGCAACAGCAACTAAAACAACAACAACTGAAACAACACTAACTACAACAACAACTCTTTCGGTTTGATGCGCACTGTGGCACGTCATGGATGCCTAATTGAATTTCACATGAGTCTCTAGCTGTCTCTGGGTCCTTGGACTAATCCTCGCCAGCTTCATGGGCTGCGTGTGTAAGTGATAGCTTTGTTTTGGCTTAAATATGGCTGCCATGGCGGTGGGGGTGAGGGAGTGCGGAGTGAAAGTGGGTGTGCCCACTGAAGACGTCTACACAGACGGCCAACAATTAATTTCACACAGACACTTGAACTTTTTGGCTGCACAAATCCCAGAGACTTGCACTGAGTTTTGCCTCTGCTCCTCCACTTTCTCCCACAAAAGTTTTCTCTAGAGCAGGGGAGACACGGAGAAAGGGAGAGAGTAATTCTCCCAATGAGTGCGGCATAGTTTTGTGTGTTTTGTGGCTTGTGCCAGCTTTAGACCAAACAATTTTCAGGCTTCCCAACTTGGCTGTTTATTGTTTATGGCATCATTGTGCTCCATTGTAGCTACACCTCCTTCCCCGCTGCTGCTGTTGCCAAACTTAAATCCTTTTAGTGTTTTGTTTATGAACTTGCATATAAATTCCAAAATTTTCGACTACAGCAGAAGTTGTTGTGCTCAATTTTTGTATTGCAGATAATCCCCATATTGCCGCAGTACACACATATGTGTGTGGTGTGAGTGTGTGGCATGTGTTGCACAAGTGAGTTAAGATCGCTTTAATAAACTTTACGGCAAATAAGCCATAAACTGCCTTCAAGCTTTTAAAAATAAAAATGATTTAAGAATTTAAACTGATTTAATGGCAAACCTGTAAATAAAGCTGCCAACACTGTTTAATGGTAGCAGTGTTGCACAACGCATGGCACCCCAAACTTATTTCTCTAGAAAAGACTCCTTTTGATTACATTTTAAACATTCCCAGTGATTAAAACTTCTTGTCTGAAATCGGCTAATGTCAAAGGAGTCAACAGCAAAAGTTCACAGCATTTCAACACCGTCCAACGACTGCAACAGGTGTCTTAAAACTATGGGAGACTTCATTCAAGACAGGATTACTGTCAGCATTCAAAATGGAACTAGAATTCTAGGGCTTCTTCGAGGCATGCAAAGCACTCAGTCCACAGCTCTAAACCCCTCAGACTTTAGACCTTTGGAATGGCATCTTCTGCTCTTTCAGCTTATGTGTTCTTTTGGTCAGCATTAGCATAATCTTGGAATGCATTTGGCCTTTAAAAAGGACTTCAATCCGTGTCGCATCATCGATGAGTTCGCTGCGTTCCAAAGGATGGCAACTTGGACAATTCTAAATGCAATCTCTGGTTGGTAATTTGATGGCTTCTACGCGTATGAAGCTGACAAGACCGAGTTGTTGGCCATTGTCGCTCGTTACTTTCATTAGGCACTCGGCACTTGACAATGATGTATCCGCAGAGTATGTGAAAAATTGAAGATCCCTGGAAGAGGAAACGAGACGAGAGGAGTGGGGAGGAGAGGAAAGCAGACAAGACGGTCAGCTGAAACCAGTTGGCGTTGTGAGAAACAAAAGGCTTGCAACTTAAATTGGGCCTTTTGTTGTTGTTGTTGTTGTTGCTGTTTGTTTGCTTAAATGTTGCATTGTATGTTTGGGCTGGGGTCTGTCAGCCATTGACTGCATTTAGCGTTCATTTGATGAACAATTCAGAGCTGTGCACTTGTTCTTCTTCTTGTTGCTGTTGTTATTCTTGTTGTTGTTGTTGTTGCTGGCCAAGGCGTGGGCAAACAAACGGTAGCTGCCATGGAGGCAGCCACAAGTCGCCAGCTTCGTCTTCTGCATCAACTTCTGCTTCTGCTTCAACTTCAACTCAAATGTATCTGTCGTTGTCGTTACCACTCCCCTTTCCAAATGGTCTTTAGCATTCTTTGCCGCAATAGTACCTTTTATACTCTTATACTAGCAAGCAGCTGTCACTTTTTCATGCATTTAGGACAGATTGACAATTTTAAATCAGGTAGCTGCTATTTTTGTTTAATTAAAAGCACCTTGTTTTATTTTAAATGAATGGAATTATTTTAGAGGTGTCTTTAATAGTCTTTTTTTATAATTTTATTAAATATTAGTCTTTAAAGTTAACACTGCTCCTAAACTATTATTTTTAAAATAAAAACAATTTTTTGTTTTACACTTTTCTTCCCCCATGCTCTCCCCCTTATCTCTTAGTAGTTAGTTAATTAATTATTGGCTGAAAAAAATTTACTTTAATTTAATAATATTTTTCTTACAAACATTTTTTAATAAAATTAGACATTGCTGTTTTACTTAAATAAATTACCAATATTTTATATTTTATACATAAAAATCTATAAATGTTTAGTTAATTTCCTAAGAGCATTTGAAATTCGGTGTTCTAAAGTATTTTTTTCTTACTTTTTTGTTGCTGTCGACTGTGGCATGTTATGCGACTGTGATTTGAATTCAATCAAAACGAGACAGAAATACACACATACACACACACACACGCACACACACACACTCATATGATGAGACAAAAAGCATTGCCGCCAAATTGGCCGCTGGCTTTTTATGTTTCCTGTGACGATTCTTTGTTTATTAAACTAGCAATTTCTACTTTTATTTCACAATTTAAATGCCCCGCTACACACACACACACACACACACCACACACATACACACTCGATACACTCCTACGGGCAACTTAGAGATAGTCATGTCAGAAATGAATACATGAACTTTGTTGACCGCCGCAGCAGAGATTTATGTGCGCATGCGCAGTATGCAGTATGCAGTTTTCAGTTTGCGGTTTGCAGAATTCAGTATTCAGCTCTCCGTGATCTGCCCGAGCTGCGTCTGCGTCGCAGTCTACGTCTACGTCTCTGTCTGCGACCGCCAATTGACATTAATTTATGGCATCGGTGTGGACTCGTTGCGCTTAACAAGCCCAAAATGCAACAGGCAACCGAATCAGCCAAGGAGCAACAAAAAAAACAAAGACACAAAACGCAACAACTTATGAACTGCTTATGAGTATTTATTTTTATAGAAATAATCAGAAAGGCAGTCAAATTTATGGCAACACAGAACGCCAGCAATGACCGAAGACCCCAAAAGGCGCTGCCACATCACGGCCGTTGCACAATTCGCAGTTGGCAATTCACAACTCTCCTCAATCTGCCAATTTGCCTCTGGGCGAATTGTTTGGCTAAAGAGCAAGGAAGGACTTTGGCTTATCAGCAGTCGCTTAATGCGCTGACATGTTTAATTTTCGGGCGTGTTCGATAAGAAATTGCTGCTGCTGTCAAAGCACAAGTTCGTTATGCAAACGAGGGCAGCTCGAGTAGTTCTAGTAGTTTATTAGCTATTCATTCAGTTTGTTGTACTGCAATTCTTCAAACATCCCTCGCTGAGCTTTTTAACGCACCTGATTGAAAAACTAAAACCGATCTCCGCTAACGACCAACAGAACTCAACTTAAGTCAACTTAATGGCAGACAAATGCTGATTACTGCATTCACTTAAGCCGCAGGCTTCGAACCGAATTTATCAGTTTTGCTGCTATCATTTCTGCTGCCTTGGAAAACGACTTAAAACGGTTCGTTAATTGAAATCGAAAGGAGTTTAAAGTGTTTTACGATACGGTTGGCAAATGCCGGCGTCTTTGGAATGCCTTCTGTGGCAAGTGACTCTGAATGCCCCACAATGTTGCACAACAGCAAAGAAAAGCAAACAAACGTCGTTTAAGTGTCAATTTGTAGTGTATGTGGCCAACAAACAGCGTCAAATGTAACAACTTTAACACAATTTCATTTATTGCCTGGCCTACTAATCCGACATTAAAACAGTTTATACATTTTGGTTATAAATAGCGCTGACAAACGACTAACGTTAACTTAAACATAAACTTTTTGATAGGTTTAAGTTACTGAATTTGCGTAGCGACTTAAGCGCGTTTTCTGCGCGTTTTGTTAGCGTTTTTTTCGGTATTTGGTTTACGCATCCTGCAGATGCGATTTGTTGCTGTTGCCGCTTATCTCAGATGCTGGCAACGACCAGCGACACCAACAACACCAACAACAACAACAACAGCGACAACAACTGTCGATTTTTTCAATCTGGACAGTAAAATTACATGCAAATCCAATTAAGTTGTTAACTCTTCGTTCGATGCCGCGACTTTTTTGTATTTTTTATTTTTCTTCCTCTTTTTTGTTGCAATTTATTTTAATTTTTTGTTTCAGTTTGTATTGTTGTCTTTTCGCTGTGTGTTATTTAAGCTCTTTAGGGTCAGTGTGGTGCACTCCTTGCGTTTTTAATGAGCAAGTGCCCGGTTCATGGTTTTGGGATTGGAATTGGGTTCCCTCGTGGCTGCCAAAGTGTTGGCGTTTCGGGCTATTGCTATTGACCAGCTGTGATTAAATCACAATCCTTGTCATTGTTGTTTTTGTTGTTGTTGTTGCTCTGGCCAATTACTCGTTTATTTGCAATGCAGCCAAAAGCCAAAAGATTTTTGCTTTAATTTAGTTTGGTTTTAACTCGTATTTTGTGTTTGGCTTTATCGCATATCTAAATGCAGCTTATAATTGGCAATTTAAAACGAGCCACAAAAGCGTTTATTTAAATCAATTGACCAAACGAAACTGTAAGCCACAAAGTCCATGATTAAATGGCCTAATTACACCACATAAACGTGGTAACTAAATTAGTTTTTTATTTTAACACGGAAATTAAGAGTGTAATCAAACATAATTAAAAACATTTGCTATAAAAATATATTGCTATAAATAAAAAGATTAAATTGCGTTAAATCTGTAAATTTATCAATCAAATGTGCTAATGTGAATAAAAAACAGATATAAATCTTTTTTATGGTCTCCAATTTGCTTTAATTGTACTTTTTTAGGTCAAGAAATTATGAGCTCTAATTGATTTACAGCTTTCAATGTACTTATTCACATAGTTTGAACTTATTTTGAGCTCGTTCTTTAAGTGCTTTAATTTAAGCAGCACAGAAAGCCAATTAAAGCAATTAAAATATTTTCTGAATGAGCTTGCGATGAAAAGTATGAAAATAGTACAACAAGTAGTGCATAATTTAAGCTCGTGTCATTGCATCACACAAGTTATGAATGTTAGACATATTCGCTGAATATTTATGCTCAGCAATGGTGTAATTGCCTTTGCAGTTGTAGGACACGCCCACACCATTAACCATCCTGCCTCCCATGCAATCATACGTGATCGTACTATTTGCACATAGACACTCACCTGTGATTTTGGCCTGTGTGGCTAGTAATCCAGTGTAGCAGCTACTATATAATTGAATTCAACCAAACTAATGATCCATAAGCAAGTCGTTGTAGGCAATTAGAAGGCCCTCACATAGATACACACACACACATAGATACTCACACACACATAGGTTGTTTTGGAATGCATTGCAATTGCGTTAAATGCACAAATTTATGAGAATTTAAACAGTGATTTTCACGCTTTAATTACCCAGGCAACCGGCAAACTGGAAAGCGACTAATAATAGTACCTTCTACTAAGCCTACAATTGTGGTCGCTGCATAGAGCGACGCGTCGACAACGCATGCGCAGCAGTTGCTGCAGTTGGCAGAGCTGCAAGCTGAACTGGGGATTGGACTGAGGCTGGGGCTGGGATTGGGACTGGAACTGGGAGAGAGACTGGTCTGGGACTGCGTCTTCCTGGCCGCGGGCAGAGTTGCGTTTGCGCTACCTTTCCAAAAACATAACAAAACGGAGAGAAAAAAAAGTAGCCGCCAAACGGAACGCGAAACTGCAACCGTGTAACTGCTGCGATGGCGTTCACAAATTTCATTTGGCCTCGCGGCGTTTTTGGCTTTAATTTATTGCAGTTTTGTCGGGTTTGCGCTGCCAGAGTTTTTAATATGCGCGTTGTTAAGTAGTTGGTGTCGGTAGTCGCGTTACAGATCTTGCAGATCTATCCACCGCTCTCTCTTTAACACTCCCTCCCACTCTCTTTTATTCGCTCTCTTTTGCTGTTACTTTTTGCACTGCACTACATCCGTGTTTTAGTTCTGTTCGCGTTGAGTTTTGTTTTCGCACTGAAAATGTTGAGCGGTCTTCGTCTCTGTCGGCGTTGCTGTCGCCGTCACTGTCTCTGTCGCTGCCGCTGTCGCAGTCGACTGCGCTGTTTACGCCACTGCGAACTTCGCTGCTAAGAGCAACGAGTTTGAAGTCTGGAGACTGGGAATGGTTGGGGAATCGGTGCATTTGGGAATGCTCCTCAAGTTCTTTTACTCGCCGTGCAAGTTTTTTACTGCACTGCCATCAGGTTGAGACCGAACTTGGGAATGCGAGAATCAGGCAATAGAACTGGGCGAAAGGGAGCAACCAGTGTTGCCAGTGTTGCCAAATGACAATATATAAGCATACCTGTTGAAAGCAACGAATATATATTCAGTTGTCAAAGTATTATGCATGATGTTTTGACTACACTACGATAATTATAAAACTGGAACTTCAGGCTGGTAATGCGTCTGTCGGCTTAGCTAGTGCTTGGCCATTCTTTATAGCCTGATCCACTTTGTGGCTATCGGATGAATGCTAGGCACCCTGACGCATCATAATTCATAAGCAATTTGAGTGAAGATAGAGACACTAATGGCTAGCTGAACTCTGCACAACTCAACTCAATTCAGTTCAGATCTCTTCTGTTCGGAGTTAAGCTGCAGTCCTGGACCAGTTTTGGCCCAAAGCTAAAATGCTGCTCATTAAAACTACAAACGTTTATACTCTATAATTTAATTGATTTCCGAGCACCTTTCTTCAGATGTGAACGATCAAAGACTTTGAGTCGATTATAGATTTTGTCCTACACGCAGTGGCGTTTATGCTATTAGATAAATGATAGTGTTAATCATCATCTGGCAGGGAAGCCTGTTTTGCGGCCGACAGGAGAGAGCCATAAAAATGTGGCCACAGATCATCATTGTCGATGTATTTTATGATGTAAGTAATTAAGCCATAATCGTAAAATACCGTTCTTTTCTCATTTAAATTAACATACTAAATGCCTTGGGCCGAGACACAAAGTGCAGTTGGATCTTCAGTTGGGGGCTAGCTAAGAAGAACAGCCAAAGCTGTCGCTGCTAACGGATCTGCTAACCAGACGCCTTTGGCCATCCATCTACATCCTCGTCACTTGATCACGGCGACAACGAGAAGAACAACAACTACAGCTACAACTAGAAAGAGACATGGACAACGACATCCAGTTCGATAATGATGTAGAGCACATACGTGTTGTTTGTGGAGCCTGTGTTACTGTCGTTTAAACTGTGAGTTTGAGAAATGCAACGCCATTGAATGACCAAAGTCTGCATAAATATCCAGGCAACAAGTTGTCGACAATACCTGAACTTGTTGTCTTTTTTCAACAGGTGCAACCCACGCCCAGCTCAGTCCATGTCTCATTCTCAGTTTCAACTGCATTTGCTTATTACAATGATTAGCATAAATGTTCTGGACATGCCCATAACATTTAATAAACATCAACATAAATATGCTTCTCTCCATTTGCTGGGCATCAATTTAAATTGCTTTCTAATTTTTCTAACAAACCTGCTATAGTCAGTCTCAACTGTACAATGTTTGGCCATTTATGGTCCGCTGCTCATTAGTTTTTCTTACCCTTTGAGCACCCGACGCAGCTTCTGCTCTCCCCAAACTACAAGTAATTTTAATGGCCTGTGTATGTTAACTTCTAATGGCTATTGGCTCTGGCCATGCCTTAGACTCTCGGTCTAGACGGTTAGCCACGGTTCTTACAACTTTGGTGGCATGTCTAGCAATTTGCAGGTGCATCGGCAGATAAACAACGCGTAATTACAAATTGCAAATAGCTTCCTATTCGGTCTTAATGATCTTTCGAGTTTTACCAAATTTCTTAAGAGCTCAACTGGATCCCAAAATTAATAAACCATCTAAGTTAACAGTTTTTCCCATAAATTTGTTAGTTTTGACAACATTATTTACGTTGAAGAAAATGTTTAACGTTAAGGAGAATAACAAAGCATGCAAATATAAAATAATAATATAAATATAAATAAAATATACTAGAAATGAATAATCTTCAAAACAAACATTGCCAACATTTTGACATCGATACAAATCTTCAAAGCTTTTGATAAACTTTCAAGGGGTATGGATAAAAGATAAATTAAACAAGTAAGAAAAGTGCAGTCGAGCACGCCGACAGTATAATACTTTCTGCTTTTATTACCGATTAAATTAATCCAGGTATTACTTTTATTAGAACCCTTTGAAACTAATTAAAACCAAGTATAATTGAATCTGTAATCACAAATATTTAGGTAAGTATGTATGTATACCATTGATCGGCACAGGCAGCGCTGCCGCCACACAGGCAGCAAACCGTTCGAACATATGGGAGTATGTTTCTGTCTCGCTTGCACCCATGTGTTCATATTGCGCTCAAATGTAAACTTTGTTACTTGATTTCTTTCTTGTTTTTGTCCGATTTTTATGCAACTTTCAAGATAGTTTGATATTATTTGTCTCCAAACAAATTGCAAATAACAATTCTTGTTATTGATGCTTGTGATGCCAATAAAGAATATATGTACACATAAACTATATGTGGAATATATACACTTAATGGGGTCTGCCGCTCCTTATTTGTATATGCCATTATATATACCATTTATATATTTAAACAAGTAAGAAAGGCTACAGTCGATCGAGCCGACTGTAAAAGACCCCGTACTCCCATAGTAGTGCATTTTATTTAAATTAAAATTTTAAAATGAAATTTAAAAAATTAAAATGAAATATTTACATTTTGAATTAAAATTAAAAAATAAATAAATTAACAATCGTCATTGTCAGCATTCGAACCCGCGATCCATACGAAGGTTCCATATTGCGCCGCAACTCTACCAGTTGCACCACGACCCTCTTCTATCATTCTTTCGATTATTTGCCAATATGTATGTGTGCTCATACATATGTGTGTATGCATAGCATTGTTCGGCGCGGCCAGCGGCTCCGGGCAGCGCTGCCGCCAAAGCAGGTAGAGAAAACGTTCGAACATATGTTTGTATGTTTCTGTGTTTGTTTGTATGTGTTGCGCGCATGCAGTGATTTTGCTTTAAAATAACTTCGACTTTGAACCGTAATTTCTCTGTTGTTTGACATAGGATTTTGATGCCACTTTCAGGAAAGTTAGAAATAGTAATTCTCTAAGCGTATGTTAAATTACAACACTGTACTATTTGATTTAATGCCTGAAACAAGGCATTGAAGCTGGAGAGTCTTTTATTTCTGATGAGCAAAGGGGGCGTGGCATCTCAAAATTTTGAATGGCGTTATATTAAGGCTGTCTCTAGGAACCTGTATACCAAAATTGGTGCTCCTAAGTGCTACAGTTACTGAGATATTCGCCTAAAACACAAATTTTTTCGAGGTGTGTCTGGTTTTTTGCTCATTGCGGGGGCGGTAAGGGGCGTGGCAGCAATTTGAAATAAACTTGATCTGCGTACATCATAAACGGACTTTCATTCCAAATTTGGTGTCTCTAGCTTTTGTAGTTTAAAAGATCCAGGTGTTCATACAGACGGACGGACAGACAGACAGACAGACAGACAGACAGACAGACAGACAGACAGACGGACAGACGGACATGGCTATATCGACTCGGCTGTTGATGCTGATCAAGAATATATATACTTTATGGGGTCGGCCACGCCTCCTTCTGCCTGTTACGCACATCTCGCTTCTGACAAACTTAATAGACCCCCTTTACTCTTTTTTAAAGAGTACGGGGTCTAATTAGACAGTGGATAATATAATAACCTTCATATATTAAATTGAAAAATCATGGGGAACGTTTGACAGCTAGAAAATATAGTTTAAACAAGATTCACATTTATCGATCAAATATTAATAAAAGCAGGTAATCGAGCAGAAAATTATTTATATACATAAATATAACAAATATTTTTTGTAGTCAAGCTATTGAAAAAGATTATTCATAAAATGTCATCATGCGACTCAGTTTAACAGTTTTTCTTGTTTCTGCTATTTGCATTATCCAACTTACATACAATGTAAGCATAAACGAAAGTTCTGAATTGTTTAGTTTATAAACATTTTATAATCAACAGGATGCAATCGTATTCAAATTTTCAAACCTGGTCTGCAAAAGTTATAACGAATCATGGATGGTTATTCACAAATGCCGCCTGAAGGCTGTCAGTCGCAATGTTACAACATTATACTTTAATGGTACCGTTCTCCATCCGGCATATGATATTGGACTCCGGGGTGAGCTATTTAAAAAGGCTAACGGGTATAAGCCATGGCTTTATAAGTTTGATGTTGACGGTTGTCGATTTATCAAAAAGTTTTACAATCCAATCGCTATCATAGTATTCAAGTTATTCAAAGAGTTTACCAACTTTAATCACTCTTGCCCATATGTCGTAAGTACTCTTGTATAAGATGGAACAATTCTTAAGTTATCGCATATAAACTTTTGTGTACTGAATCAACAATTTAAAATTTGTTATAGGGAACTCAAATAGTCGATGGATTTTACCTGCAATGGAACAAACTGCCCCATGCAATGCCGACTGGGGAATATTTACTGGCACTAACTTGGTTATTTGACAAAAGACCACAATTTATTACAAATGTATATTTTACATTTACTGAGGATCTCTAAAATTAACTTAACTATTTGTGTTTGTAATTCATTATCCATATGTTCAATAAAACATGTAAGAAAGGCTACACTTGAGCGACCCAACAGTAAAAAAACCCCGTACTCCTTCTAGTGCGCATTTACGCATACAAATATGGGAGCTTTATTATTATGTATAAATGTCGGATCCAGCAATTATTGAACAACAATATTGAATAACAATAATCTACACTTATTTAGAGTACGGGGTCTAAAAAGTATATAGTGCGTTCTATCTTCATATAAAGGTATATGTACAGATAAAAGTTGAATGTTAATAATGCTATCTGATCCAAATTTACACATGTCCATGAAGTACATGTACTGACCAAGTTTCATACAAATCGGACAACTATATCGTATGGCTCCCGTAGGGACAATCGGTCAAAAATTTGCATTAAGTGCGAATTTGTATAAACATTTTCTGTATTTACGAAGCTATCTTAATGTAACTGATACAGAATAAATTTATCAATAACATAAATGTACTGACCAAGTTTCATCCAAATCAGGCTACTATATCGTATAGCTCCCATAGGAACAATCGGTCGAACATTGAGTAAAGGGTATCCTAAAGTCGCGGGGCGACTATAGCATTCTTTCTTGTTTATTTGTAGAAATTATAATAGATGGTAAATAGATTTTTATTTTCTTGTAGGGCCCACAAATTGTCGACGGATTCTACCTACAATGGAGTCATTTGCAGCTCCCTTTACCAACCGGCGAATATTTATTGGCTATTACATGGTTGTTTAAGAAAATGCAGCAATTATTTAAAAATTTATATTTTACATTTACAGAGGTTTTGATAAATTAAACTAATTGCAGTAATTTTCCCAAACAACAAACATTGCCTAAATTTAATTTGTTTTATTCTTTGATTCAAATTTTAAATTAACTGTTTTTGACTCCGACAAAACTTTGTTATAAACTTGATCTGCCTGACATATAGACGGTCGTCATAGAGGGTCTTTCATTCCAGATTAGGTGTCTCTATCTCTTGTAGGTTAGCAGATTCATAAGTTCATACGGACAGACGACAGACAAGCATCGCTTTATCGATATATATAAACTATACTGTGGATTATATAAAAACCTTGATATATTAAATTGCAAAATCAAGGGGAACGTTGGACCGCTAGTCTAATTTACTATACATACACAAGATTCACAATTATCGATCAATTATTTTTAAAAAGCAGGCAATCGGGCGGAATATTATATACAAAAAAAAAATATATGTAGTAAAGTTATTAAATGAAAACATTCGTGAATTGACACCATGCGACTCTGTTTAACAGTTTTTATTTTTTCTACAATTTGCATAAACCAACTTACTTGACAAATGTAATTAAGTTCCCATCATGTTTAACAAAAGTTTTAACGAATCGTGGATCGTAAAAGGCTCTAAGTCGAAATGTATCGACTTTCAACTTTAACGGGACCGTTCTCCATCCGGCATATGATATTAGAGTCCGCTGTAACTATTTAAAAAGGCTAACGGATATAAGCCATGGCTTTATAAGGCTGACGTCGATGTCTGCCCTAAAAAACAAATAAATTGTTTTCAATATTAACAAGTAAGAAAGAGTTTTCCTTAATCTTCGACCGATTTGTGCTTTGTGAGCTATATGATATAGTTGTCCGATCTGAACAAAACTTATTGAGGATAGCTATAACCATGATACACACATAATGCGTAAGCACTAACCATGTTCTATGGTCATGACAGTAAGGTTAGGTGGAAATTTGGCGTAAGTTATGCGGTAACACTGAAGGGTATAGACTAGCAGACAGCGACTCACTACGCTTAGTTTGATGTAAACATCACCAAAATAATAAACGACAAGTATTACAACGGTGGCAAACAATAACGAATCGAACTCGGCGATAACTCGCCGGGTCGGGTCGGTGATATAGTCATTCGATCAAGCCGACTTTAACATATGAGAGAATACACACGTGTATTAAGTTTCATCAAGATAGCATTAAAGCAGTGTTTACAAAAACTACTCTGTAGCAGCGAGAGCAATACAAATTGTGCCATTGTACGGCTACCGCTCTGAGTTTTATCGAGAGCCATAGCCAACGATCGAATACGTGTGCTCTGCTAAACTCTCAGCTCTGTCGCGTAATAAACTACCGCTATAGCAGAAAACGGAAGGCGAGATGAGAGGAGAGGAAATATTTTTTTTTATACCGTTCCCGTGTGTGTTTCTGTTTTATGATCGTTTTTAACAGCAGAGCATTTTCAAACGCCGCTTTAAAATTTAGAGACTATTTCGCATGGACTTTGCTGTTTATGCTGATCAAAAACATAGAAACTTATGGGGTTCCACACCTCCTTCAATGGATAACAAACTTCGTAACAAAAACATAATACCCTCTTCAAGGGAGTACAAATCATGGAATTAAAAAAAAATTATTTAGGGTGTGGCAATTTAATTATACTGAAGTTGATGTTTGTCGATTTCTTAAATATATATTTTAAAATTCATTTGCAATCGTGAACTCTACCAATTTCAACAAAGCCTACAAAGTCAAGCGGAAAGGTAATAAAAAAAAACTACACGAGAGTTGCATTTGTCGATAAATTAATGTGATAAGCACCAGTCAGTCGAGCGTCAAATTACATAAAATCAATTTTATATATAAAGTAATCAAGGTATTAAAATTGATAATTCAGGAATTACCACCATGCGAGGCAGTTTAACTACATTCATAGTTTTCGCTATTTTCATAGTCAAATTAACTTATAATGTGAATATCGAAATATTATAAATACTCGGACGCATCATCAGCTAATTCGCCTTTTTTCAACAGGATGCTGTCATATTCAAATTATCAAACGCGGTCTGCAAAAGCTATAACGAATCGTGGATGGTTATCCACAATTGTCGCCTGAAGGCTGTCAGTCGAAATGTATCGACTGCTTACTTCAATGGTACCGTTCTCCATCCGGCATATGATATTGGACTCCGGGGTGAGCTTTTTAAAAAGGCTAATGGATATAAGCCATGGCTTTATAAGTTTGATATTGACGTTTGCCGATTTGTTAAAAAGGCTTATAATCCAATCGCAATCCTCATATTCAAGTTATTTAAAGAGTTTACCAACTTTAATCACTCTTGCCCATATGTCGTAAGTACTCATGTATAAGATGGAACAATTCTTCAGTTTTCGCATATAAACTTTTGTGTACTGAATCAAAAATTTACAATTTTTTGTAGGGAACTCAAATAGTCGATGGATTCTACCTGCGATGGAACAAACTGCCGCATGCAATGCCGACTGGGGAATATTTACTTGCACTAACTTGGTTATTTGACAAAAGACCACAATTTTTTACAAATATATATTTTACATTCACTGAGGATCTCTAATGGTGTCTTTTTTTTTTTTTAAATATGTTATACATTGTCCATCTCTTCAATAAAACAAAAATGCATATTATAAAACCTTGATATTTTAAATTGCAATGTCAAGCGGAACGTTGGACAGCTAAAAAATATAGTCTAATTTACGACACATACACGAGATGCACATTTATCAATCAAATAGTTAAAAACAAGAAAGAAAAGTACAGTCGAGCACGCCCAACCGTATAATACTCTCCGCATTTTTCCCCGATTCATTTATTAAAATCGGTATCGAGATATTGCAATGTGTAGTACTTGCATTAAAACAAAAACAATCTAAGCGTACTCAAACATACAGCTGTTTGGCTGTATGCGAATACACATACGAAAGACAATATATGATGCATATATGTATGTATAGACAGAGAAAACATTCGAACATGTGCGTTCAATTATCAATATTTTACCGCTTCTAGTTTTCTTGTTTAATATTCCGATTTTAATGCACATTTCAGGATAGTTTGATATTGTTAGTCTCCACACGAATTATAATTTACGATACTGTAAGAAAGGAACAAATGCCTTAAAAACGGAACGAAAGTTGAGAATTATTTTTATAAATTGTGGGAAAAAGGGGCGTGACAGTCCAAAATTTTAAATGTCAATGCATTTAGGATGTCGCTAGGAACCTCCATACCAAAATTGGTGCAATAGTTATTGAGATATTCGCCTAAAACACCAATTTTTTCCGAGGTGTGTCTAGTTTTTTGCTCATTGTGGGCGAATGGGGCGTGACATCGAAAAAAAAAAGTTTCTTGTATTGACTGAAATCTGTTTGTTCATACGGACAGACGGACATGGCTATATCGACTTGTCTTGTGATGCTGATCAAGAATATATATATTTTATGGGGTCGGCCATGCTTCCTTCTGCCTGTTACGCACATCTCGCTTCTGACAAACTTAATAGACCCCTTTACTCTTTTTTAGAGTACATGATCTTAAAAGTGGTTAAGAAAACCATCTCTTAAATAATCTAACAGTTTACACACTGCTCCCAAAATAATACTTGTAAATAATTGCTTAACTATTTAGTTTTCTTGGTATGCTATCAACAAGTTACCCAAGTTGTTAATGAGCGAGCGAACATATCTTAAACTGATGGAATTTACAGCACTTGCAAGTAAAATGAACTCATTGTTTTACATAGCAAACTTTACTAGTAAAAGTTAAGTTTTACTTACGCTTAACTCAAATTTAGCCTCAAGGAAATTGATTATCCGGTACTTTAGTTTCGTTTGTTTTTTTCAGCTTAAGTTTCGACATATCATGGTTCTGGTTCTGGGAGTCTTAAATGTAGCAGAGCAACGCATTCGTCACGATTTTTTGTGGCATGGGAAACAAGGTTGAAGTTGCAAGCATTCTCATTTCTTTTATCGCACATTAAATTTACAAAAATAGTTTTAACACCTTTTAAGCTTACAAGCATGTGTTGCTTGCGCTGCTCTGCTCTGCTCTTTTTTCTTCAGAGGCCTCGTTGATTTATCCTTTACCCTGGCGTACATGATCTTTGCTGGTAGACATGAGCTGACCATGGCCAAGAACAACAACAACAGCAACAACAACAAAACCGACGACGACGACATGATTCGTACATAATCCAGCCATTATTTCAGACTCCGACTCTGAGTCTGAGTCTGTGCTGGCCTTTGGTTCCTTGCTTTTGGCCAGGTCTCTGGACGCGGCTGTCGACTTATCGCAAAAATTGCGTCAAGATGTTTTAATGCAACGCGTTCGTGGCGGTGGTTTGCGGCTATAAAAATGAAAGCAACTTTGCGGTGAGAGCGAAAAAGAGAATAAGACAGAGAGAGAGCGAGAGCAAACATTCTTTTTAATTTAAAACATTATCGTAAATTCTCTGGCAATTATGTGCGATGTTCAAAAGTTCCATCCACTCAAATATCCGCATCGCATTCACATTTCGCATTTCGCATTGTCCGCAGTCACAACACATGTCCAACTCACACTAAGTTGCAGTTGCCACTTGCAACTTGCAACTAATGCTAATGAATTGTTTGTTGCCACATTTCCACTCTACATCTACTTCTCTTTCCCCCCTCTCCATTTCCAACTGTCGTGCTGCAAGCAGATTAGCGTGAATACTCTCAACTTACCACCTGAAGGACAGGTACGAAGTTCTTAAGGCCATTTTGACTAACTAGACAGTCCATATCTTATCTTAGCTGGGCTCTGTCGACACGTCGTTTGGCCAAAAGATATCACCATTTCAGGCCATGTGCGTGCATTGTTGTTATAAGTCAAGCTCGTGTTTAAGCCCTTGGCACATATCGACAGATGCTTTAACTATAGTTTCAAGTCTGACTCAATAAACGACTGTAAACTTATGCGATTATCTGTAGCTCGGAATTGCGTATAATTGCACAAACTGACAAGATTTCGCTTTAAAAATAAAAGGCTGTAATCAAATGTGGTATTGAGACAGCTGAGAATTTGATTTTACAGATATTACAACTACTTAAATGAAGACATATTTACTTGCTGCATTTGAATGGAAAATAAAAGTTGTATTACCAAAATTATTTACCCCTTAAAGCCATAAAGCAATTAAGCCGCAATCGCTGGCGTTAACAGAAGTTTGGAGCTCCGTGTAGTGGTCTGAATGGATTCCATAGCTTTTCAAGTCCCTACAGTTTGCCAATTCAATATGTAAATGCCGTAATGTCTGCATATTTTACGAACTGCAAAGTAGACAAGTTTTGTTTTAAAACTGTCAACGCAAAGGTTCGCAACGCCTACAAAGCGGATTCTGCTACCAATAGGGTAAAAAAACAAAAACCGAAAAAAAGGGATAGAATAAAAAAGTAGGGAAAACAGCAGATTCTGCGTAGGAAAAATCCGTAATAAAATAAATTGTTTCAATGCACGGCAAGTAATCCGCTTTAGCGTCTCTCATTCCTTGTGGTTTAAGATTTATGCACTGCAAAGTCGCTTTCCATCGCATTTTCTTTCGGTTTCCTTGGTGGCGAAAGTAAAAGGGGTGCGCGGCACGGTCTAGCCATAAATTAGCTGTGCGGAATGTCCTTCGACTGCTTTTGTACTCTTTTCGCTGTTATCCTGGCAGTGGCACTTAAACACAGTTAATCCCCGCATTGCTGGCTAAACAAAGTTTGGCAATTTCAACATCTTTTTTAGCTTCTTCTGCTCCTTCTGCTTTTGCATCTTACATTTTTTCTGCTTTCTGTTGAACAGTTTTCAATTAAAGTGTTGAAAATTTAAAGCCGTCGTGGCAGCCAAAACAAAACACATGACAAATTAGCTTCCTAATGAGCTGAGACATAAATCTTGACATGCTTTTGCCACGCACTCGAGCAAACAGCAACCCACCACACCTCCACAGCCCCCTTTACAATCCACAACAATGAACAGGAGACTTCCTTCACCCCAGCTATTTAACCCCGCCCATGTTACGTCTTGTACACGTGTTAAGGCAAACATGAAAGGCACCCGAGATGGCATTAAGGCTTCATTACAAGGACTTTCCAGCGTCTACAACTGCCTCTGCCCCATTCCTCTTATTACCGCTTCTGTGTGTTCTCTGTAAGCCGAGCCATTATTAAAATGAACTGTTAATACAACGACAGCAAAACGCTTGATTTAACTGCGCACCAACCAGGGCTGGCAACCAATTTCAATTGAATTTTAAATTAAGAAATCACAGAATCAAATCCAAGACAGACAAGCTGTGGTAACTATCAACAAAGCCACAGGCACTAGAGCTGAAACAAAGAATTAAATTCTGTGACATATTCATTATTTAACCATACCTGTGATGCTTTAAATCTCCCCCTTTTTTACTAGTTAAAAGCTTTACCCACATCATAACAATGAATAGCATTTAAAAAAGGTACAAAAAGCCAAACAAAAAGCCATATCAAGTGAAACTTGTAAATATTTAAAAGGCCTCTCATATTTTGTTTGCCGTATCATAAATCCCATGAGCAGCTGTTATAAATAATAAAAGCATATATATTTAAATGCCCATAAATTTGCGATACGGATTTAGGTCATTAAACTGTACTAAAAAGAAAAGAATCCAAAAGGCAGAGAAAAATAGAATAAAATAAAATCAGTGCCTGCTTCTAGGCGC
This sequence comes from Drosophila acutilabella, assembly GCA_035046005.1. Taxonomy (NCBI): domain Eukaryota; kingdom Metazoa; phylum Arthropoda; class Insecta; order Diptera; family Drosophilidae; genus Drosophila; species Drosophila acutilabella. The sequence continues at coordinate 1,781,513 of JAWNOK010000024.1, read as the reverse complement.
ACGTGAAGTTTCTCTCGAATGGAACATAATGCTCATAATACTCCAAGTTGACTGTAAAGAGCCCATTCGAATGCCCATTGCAGTGCCTATTATTAGCATAATAAAAATATATACACACACACTCATACACACCCCAGTGGGGAACGTTAGTGATGTGGGCTAAGCCAGGGAGCGGATTTTGGATTGCAGATTGCCGGACAGCATTGGACAATATAATTTTATGGCCACACTTTTATTGTAGCAAAGTGTCTTGAGCTTTGCTTTCCAACAACAACAACAACAATTTCACCATTATGATCATTATAAGCGTCATCATCATACCCGGAGTAGGCGTTGAAAGCCTTGGCCGCATAACATTTAAATGTTATGGTTTGTGGCTCACACGAGCTGCCATAAATGTTATAACAAATTTTCATATACACTCGTACTTGCATCTATATTTTTTGTTTTAGCTGTATAAACACTGGTATCATGTGCATACGGTGTTGACTTTCAAATGCCGCCGCAGTTTTATTAAATGCTCTAAAGGAGGGCGGGTTGTGAGGCGTAAACCGCAAATTGCAAATGCTCACCTGGGCTCACCTGTGCTCACCTGTTCTGCAGCAGGTGCTTGGCTCGCCAATGGGGAAACCTTTGTCTGCGCATGTTTTAATTAAATATTCCATTTGCCTAACCCGAAACCAAAACCGTAACACGCTGTTAGTTGTGGGTGTATGTAGTGCATAAATTTTGCAGTGACAGTGGTCAAAAAATGGCACTGACTGTTCACAGAGTCCAAAGTACTGAGCACCTGACCTGTCCCTTACCTGGGTACAGCTGCATGTTTGCATTAAGGATTATGTGTGACTGCTCACGGCAGTGCAATCCGAATCAGAGCAGCCAATGGTAGAGGGAGTGGGCTATGGGCCAGTGGTCAGGGGGTGTGGCAGTTACTGGGCTGCCCATTGCCACGCAACTCATTAACACATGCTCTGGTGGCACAGTGGTTTGCGGTGCATGTGCCAGCTGTGTGTTTGCGGTCAGACAACTTTAAGTTTAAAGTACTTGACAATGTTTTGTGAATTTTTGCCAACGTATTGAATTTCAATTAGCTGTAAAAATAACAATTTTTCCACGTACGCATTGTAAGCGCATTTAAATTTAACACAAACCAATAATGAACCACAAAACATTTTACAACTGAATAAATAATATGCACATTAATTTCATGTATTTATTTTAAGCCCTTAATTGCGTATACGCCACGTTAGTCAGCTGCCAAAAGTGTTCAACTAATTGAAGAGGTCAACACACAAATTACATTAATTTTCATTTATTTGCATGAAATTTGGGAGAAATAATGCAAATTTCAATCGACTATTTGCATTAAAAATAATCTACAATATTAACTTAATTAATGCATATTTGCAATTAATTTAAATGTACTTGACTGGCAAATTTCGTGAGTATTTTATAGTAATTTCCTCGACACGTTTCAGACATGAATCATTTAAAAAGCACTATGAAATCGAGACTGAGGCCAATAATTAATGATATAGAAATCCTATTGCATTACAAATCATTAAAATTCAATGGGGGCAGCCATAAATTTGTAAGCACATTTAATTTGAAAACTGCGCTACTCGTAATTCACTTTACGCACAATTTTTTAATGAAAATGTCAAAAGAAAAAGAAAAGGAAAAATCCAATAGGGAAAAACGAAAAACTTTTCTACTGGCAACAATGGCAGCAATGCAAATGCGAGTTGGAGATGATAATGGCGACTGGTGGCAGCCAACGGAAGCGGAAGTAATGCCAAATAAGAAAACGGCACACGGCAAGTGGCAGGATGGGAAGGGGGTGGAGGAGTAGCAGTGGTAGGTATGAGGTAACAACAACAAGAAAAGAAACGAACAAGGCGCCAACACATAATAATGCCATCATCAATGCCAAACAAGCAACGGAAAACGGCAACCCAATACAAAATATCGACAATGAAGAAATTCCAGGAGGAGGAGAAGTATGGGGGCGAAGTGAGGAGAAGGGGAGGGGCGACAACAAATGATGGAAGATGCTTTAAATTAACAAGCAAATGCAAATAAGCCGGCGCGCCAGGCAAAAGGGAAATAAATTAGATAAAGGCAAAAGGCAACAACGCAGAACAACGCACAGGACAACGCCGCGAGCCGCAGCACGCGCAGGATTATAACAACAGGACAGTAGCAGCAGCAACAACCATAATAGGCATCAAGAGCACCCAAAAAAAAAAAGGACAACGCAGCAGAGCCTGCGGCCAAATGGAAAGACATATTCTCGTATTTCTTTTGTATTGGATCTGCAAGATTTTGCTGGTTCGTTAAATATACCAAAGACATTTGCCCAGGATATTGAGATGGATGCTAAGGAGGCAGCTGCAGATAGAAGCGTAGTCGGGTCCAAGCCAAATGTCAATAAGTTAAGTGGGCATGGTCACGTTAAACTGCCGCTGTCTTGTGTGTGTGTGTGACTGGCATGCTAAAGCGACCAACGAGCTGTGTGGCAAGGGCATTAAACTTTGACTTATAAATATGATTAAAACATATTTTCACAGCCCGGCAAAGCACAGCACAGCGCAGACTACCCTAGATGAAAAGCCGATGAGACCAAAGCCAGTTGATAAATGTGCAAAGTTTGCTGGCTTAAAGCTCAGCAGGCAGTTCTGATGCCAGAGATGCCGATATTAATCCAATTTAGTAGCTACCATAAAAAGTGGCAGCAACTACCTCTCTCTCTCTCTCTTTTGCACTCTCTTTTTATGCTTCCTCTTCATCTGTAACTATTTGCATGATAAAAATCTTTCATCAAGTCAAGCGCCAAAACAATCTCAGTCGCACTTTTTGTTCGAGTTTCTTCTGTTTTGCCCTCGATCTCTGCATAATTCGACGATTGCAGCAAGAAGCGAAGGCTTTGCCTTTGTGTGGTAAACACCTAAAGTAGTAAACTGGGATTTAAGCACACATACACACCCACACACCCATACACACACACATACACGCACACACGTTGAGCATTCACCTACGTGTCTATAAAAATTTTACGTCGTTCGCAAGGACAAAAACTTTTGCTTGGGTCTGATGCCAAAGGCAACAACTACAACAACATCGAATGATTGAGGATTGGTGTGGGAAAACGTTATACAGGATATGCCTTTTATTGCTGTGTGAGAATGGGAAATTGTGATGCCTGAATACATACATAAATTCTTGGTTATATTCGAGTAAAACCCAATAGGGACATTACCATTACGTTCTACCTACTACTGCGAATCTATAGAATATGTAAAATACTTTTCAAAAAGATTAAAATTTTTGCAATTTTAATACGTTGCTGGGCACAAGGAAGGTGCTGCCAGGACACACAAATACACACACACACTTAAGTTTGCGTGGGTTGCCAGCAGAACTTCTCGCACAGACAAAGTCGCAAGGCAAACAACAAATTTTAAAAGTTCCCTTCAAGTTTCACATCTTCTATGCAAAAGATGGAACATCTATGTTTTTTTTTCGGTTCATGTTTGCTCTGTAATTGTTTTTCGAAAAGTTTTTCATAAGCAGCTGCATGTTTATAGCAAAACTCTCGCAGTTACTCGGAAAACTGCCTTGGCTACTTTTGAGCAACTTAAAACTTTATTTAAATTCAAATCAAATAGCCATACAGTTTTTAAGGAAGTTTTAAAAAAATAAAGGAAAAAAACTAACCAAATAGTTAAAAAGTTTAGTTTAAAAGAAGTTTTTAAACTATTAATCATTTAAGCAAACTTTTTCTTCACAGTATATTAAATTCTGCATTCTGTTTCAAATAGTTCGTAAAAAATATTCAAATATTAATTTCTTTAAATAAATATAATATAATTTATTTATTTCTTCAACAAATATTAATAACTTTTAACTTTTTAGACCCCGTACTCTTTAAAAAAGAGTAAAGGGGGTCTATTAAGTTTGTCAGAAGCGAGATGTGCGTAACAGGCAGAAGGAGGCGTGGCCGACCCCATAAAGTATATATATTCTTGATCAGCATCAACAGCCGAGTCGATATAGCAATGTCCGTCTGTCCGTCTGTCCGTCTGTCCGTCTGTCCGTCTGTCCGTCCGTCCGTCCGTCCGTATGAACACCTGGATCTTTTAAACTACAAGAGCTAGAGACACCAAATTTGGAATGTAAGTCCGTTATTTTCTCGAGCAGATCAAGTTTATTTCAAATTGTTGCCACGCCCCTTACCGCCCCCGCAATGAGCAAAAAACCAGACACACCTCGAAAAAAATTGTGTTTTAGGCGAATATCTCAGTAACTATAGCACTTAGGAGCACAAATTTTGGTATACAGGTTCCTAGAGACAGCCTTAATATAACACCATTCAAAATTTTGAGCTGCCACGCCCCCTTTGCTCATCAGAAATAAAAGACTCTCCAGCTTCAACGCCTTTGTTCAGGCATTAAATCAAATAGTACAGTGTTGTAATTTAACATACGCTTAGAGAATTACTATTTCTAACTTTCCTGAAAGTGGCATCAAAATCCTATGTCAAACAACAGAGAAATTACGGTTCAAAGTCGAAGTTATTTTAAAGCAAAATCACTGCATGCGCGCAACACATACAAACAAACACAGAAACATACAAACATATGTTCGAACGTTTTCTCTACCTGCTGGCGGCAGCGCTGCCCGGAGCCGCTGGCCGCGCCGACCAATGCTATACATACACACATATGTATGAGCACACATACATATTTGCAAATAATCGGAAGAATGATAGAAGAGGAGTGTGGTGCAACTGGTAGAGTTGCGGCGCAATGTGGAACCTTCGCATGGATCGCGGGTTCGAGTGCTGACTATGACAGTTGTTAATTTATTTATTTTTTAATTTTAATTCAAAATGTAAATATTTAATTTTAATTTTTTAAATTTCATTTGAAAATTTTAATTTAAATAAAATGGAATACTATGGGAGTACGGGGTCTTTTACAGTCGGCTCGATCGACTGTAGCCTTTCTTACTTGTTTTTGTACAATTTCTTTTAGTTTTCCCTTTTTTCGCTTTCGATTTTCTTTATAATTTTGGAGCACTAAATCACTCTTACCCTAGTAAACTCATTGGTCACGCCAGTCCAGTTGGACCCACTAATAACTCAGTACTACGTTGTCCTGAGTTTTAAAGCCGCTTAGGTTCATGAATCCGCTTCCGGTGAAGCGTCCGCTTATTAAGCAACCCGCGCGCACCTTGAAACTTCCGTTGCCGAGAAACGGCATTGGTTGCCCAGCACACTCGTGTGGCCAGGCACCTTTGCTGGCCGAAAAGAAGACGTTAGGATACAGCACAAAGAAATGAATACCCAGGCCAGGACTTGGCAAGGACTTGGCATTTAAGATAAATGATCGCCTGCCAACAATGCACAAAGAAGAGTCACAAAAAGTTTGGTCACGTTTGTGCTATTTGGCGGCGGAGGCATATGCTCCATTTGGGGGTGTGGCATACCCTAGAAGTTATGTGTACTGGGGGGGTGGGCCAATGTCTAGCTTGCATTTACCTTGCCCGCAAATTTTAATATGGAGCTGGAGTTTAAAATTCAAGACACATGCAGCAGCTTAAACGTTTTAGAAATCTATTTTTCAAATGCCAAAGCCAGCACAAAGGAGGGAGAGCCAGAAAGGGGAAGAGGAAGAGGCATAGCGAGGGGTGGGCAGTCACATGTGTGCGTGCAAATTGGCAACGTAGCGCACATTTAATTGAAACGTCTGCCGAGCAGTACAGCAACAGCAACAAGAGCGGGAGAGAGCACAGGTGAAAGTGTTGCGACTTGAAGAACAAACAATTTTAGCCAATTTTATTGCACGCTCAAAGGAAAAAGTACACCAAATAAATGCCAATTGTAACAAGTAGAGTGTAGAGCACATACAACTCAATACGAAGCCCCGACATAGACTGATGCCTGTCTAATGCCTGTTGTGCCAACTTCAACTTGGTGCAGTGCTCGTAGAGTATAAGAGTATGCCGTATGATAGTGTACTCTACCCACTGTATGTGCTCCAGCTGCGCGTGCAGCTCATCAAAGTCCAGCGAGTGCAACAGATCATAGATTCCCGCCAAGACATTGCGTGGTATGTGCGTCTCCATGCCACCGATCACACCTGCATCCAGTTGCGGCAACTGCAACTGCAGCTCCTCATTGATCAGCGCTTTGTAGGCCGACAGTGTGTCCAGTTTATTGTTCATACGCTGCAAACGCTTAAGGATACGACGCAATGAGTTCTCCTGCTCCAACGGTAGTGCTCCGGTCATGTAGTCCAGTGCATTGAGTGCCTTGTCGTAGTTGCCACGACAGATGCATTTGACAATACCGTCGGCCAATCGTCGCTGTGGCGGAGTCAGTGACTGCATCTGTACTGTGGACATTACCTAAGTGCAACCCATTTTGGATCATGGCGTAATTGTTATTTCCTTTTACTTAACTCACCATTTTTATCGCGTTTTGTGTATTGTGTTTTTGTTCCTGAGTATTTTTTCAATTACCTACTGTGTTGAATTTGGAAAATGTGTGTGGCAGGGTGTCCCTGTGTCTGCTTTAAAGTTAACTTTGATGGCTCCTCCAGCTGGTTACAGAATGGGTCACATAAATCGAGCCACATATGTTGGCATTACAAGTGGCTTCTACGTCTGTGCGCCCAATTCAAATGGAAATCAAAGTGGGCGTTCATGAGTTAAACACTCGAATACAGTTACAGCTACACTTGCAACTGTGACAAAGTCGCTGCCACTTGCGCGCACTTGTGGTTTACGACCTGGCTGCTTTCTCCTTTCTGCTCCCCCCCTTCACCCTAACTGGCAACTCAAGTGGTTTCGTTGCTGACTGAAATGACGGCGCTCTATAAAATGGCGGCAAGCATTTCCGCTGCTCAAAAATTTATTATTCTCATCTAGATGAGTTCATTATTTTTGCAGCGGCTGCCAATGTTGAATGTCGAATGCGAAAACAATTTAATTTTATTGTTTTTCACATAAATTGTTCTTTTTTCTAGTTTTCTTTTTATATTCTTTTACCATTCGACAGAATTATGCATTGTTTTTCGTTTTCCGAAACATTTTCTATATGAAATCTGAGACACAATCGCACATGTGTGTGTGTCGGTTTGAGGTAGTGGGTGGTGGGTGGTATAGCGGTGCTGTGCTGCTGTGGTTGCACTGCTGTTGTTCTTGCTGCTGGCCATATAATTGAGTCACGTTTGCTTGGGGATTATATGCGCTTGTGTAAAATATTCAGATTTATGCCGCGATGTCGATTTATATGTGAATATATGGTATATATAAACAAATTGCTGTTCTGAGTAGATGCTGTTATTTATGATAAGCATGTAGATGCTTACACATTAGCAAAGTCTGGCAGAGAATCACAGTGTGTTACAGTACGCATGATAAGTTTGAAAACAGATTGAAGATTTATACAGTATTAACTTATGTTGCATATATGTAGCTGTAGCAGACGTATGTATGTGTTAATTTAAACAAGTTAGCAGTCTTATACCAATTCACATCTACTTAATTGTCAAGCAAATCCAATTCGTCGATTATATGTATTCTAAATGTTAAATTGGCATGCATTTCTTAACATAAGTTAATTCCCATGAATTTTCATTTAATTTTTATTTAATTTAGTGAAATACAAAGCGCACAAAACACACATACACTTTTATATGTGCTACATACTAAAGTCCTTTCTATTCACAATTATCTTCTTTTATATTAAACGCATAACTAGTAGTAGTATCTTCATTAATGCATTGATTATGCATATTTCTAAAGCTAAAACGCTTTACAGATATCACAGCACCCGTTAAGACCACAAATAAACCAATTTAGTACGTTGTTATTAAGACTTTGCTCTCGTTTCGGCTACGTGTCTATAATGCCAATAACCTGGTGAGCCCCCTGCCCAGTACTCGCCCCTGCCACCCTCTCAATTGTCAATAAACAGAAACTAATACATGACAGACAGACAGACAGAGCAGAGGGCTGAAAGACAGAAGACAGAGGGGTACGAATCAAAATTCGTGTTGGCATGCAAGTTCAATGTACATTTTCAGTTTTCTGCCAAACGAAATTTAATTTATCTGTATCAGTTCCAGCTTTCTGATAGTCAGATGACAGGAGCAGGCCGAGAGCAGTCAATGGCACAGCTGGAGGAACACATGTTTCGACAAATTCATCTGCCATGTCACAATGCGCAACGGCATGCAGAAATGTTCAAAGGGGCAGGGCACCCCACACGGATATCGACATGGATATGTATATAGTTGGGGGCGTGGAGGGTTGGGCCGTCAGCCTGAGAGTAGTTGGTACAGGCTGCACACGCTGCACGTGACAAGACTCAACGAAAAGTGAAACTTTCTGTGCAAATATTTTTACAGCAAACAATATTTTTGGCAGCAACTCAAACTTAAAGCTTTCCGCCCCCAAATATGCCAACAACCGACCCCCGTACCGCCTTCTCTGCCCGAATAATCCGTAAGTGTCATTAATCAAATGGTGCCCAATAATTTCGTTGGCGCGTCAGCGTCTGCCAACCCTTTCTGGCCCACATCCTTTTAGCCGTTATCCTTTATCCTTGCCACAGTTTGAGCTTGTTTAGCAGCCATTTTTGAAATATGAACTTTTTACGCTGACGAATGCCGGCAGTCATTAATAAATTAGGGGTTAAAACGCCATAAAAGCATCAGCTTTTGGGGGAAAAGGGGAGAGGGAGGGAAAGGAGACGCGAAGGAAGCGCTGGGGAAAAGTTGTTTATTTAATTGAAAGTGAAACGAGCGAAAACAGATTTGTTTAACTCAATTAAATAGAGAACGAGGTTTCATTTTACGATCCTGACAGTTGCTGTCAACAATTCAAGTTTTAGTTTCATTTAATCACCTACAATTTAGTTCAAGTTTTAATAATGGAATATAAAAATTTAGACACATGGTACCAGGGCAGGTGCCACGCCCCTGGCATAACAGTTGAGGAGGAAAGTGAGCAAAGTGATGTAAGTCCAGCGACAGCGCTGGCAGCTGAAGAACCCAATCTGGATTTGGCCTATGCTGAACTAGAGACCATAAAAACCCGACTTATTGAGTTACGTGGTAAACTGGTAAAATCACCCGAAATGGAAAAATTGAATACCATGGAGAACCCAGTGCCTTTGACGCCCAATCAGCAGAAGTTGCAGCAACTGCAATCCTGCAACAACGCACTCAGGTGCCAACTTGAGAAAACGATGCAGCGTTTGCAGGAAACCCGCAAGGAGTTGACAATATTGGACGAACAACATTGCCAAATGTCCACTCGTCTCTCCCAGATGGCCGAAAAACTGAACGAGTTCAGTACACTCCAGGCCAAAGCCAAACATTACTTTGGCTTGTGCATCGAACGCAATGAGCAGATCAAGGTTTGCAAACTGAGTCACAAGGACTTTTCGTCACAGATGACCCGTTTGATAGTCCACACTGAATCGAGAATGAATCATCTGGTGCCGCTGCGTTGCCACAAACAGTTGCACTATGATATATCCATGGAACTGGTTCTCATGCGCATCTTTCTCCATACGCTGTTCAGCAACATGATGAATGATACGAATCAGTGTGGTCGACGTCTCCTCCAGTAAGTATTACCCTCGACCTATTCCGATGACACAACTCCATTTAAATTCTAAATTTCAGACAAAATTGGCGCTGCAATGAAGCTCTTCCCTCTGTGGACAGTTTGAAGTTGCGCGATTAAAACACTTGGCTCATGAATATTTTTCCCTTTTTTTTATTATTTCATTTCATTTTACTTTATTTTGTTTCAGTTGTTTGTTTGTTGGTTATTTGCTGTTGGCCAACTTGGCCTCTTCTAATTGCTTCTGAAATGTCGCTCAATTAAGATTATTGGCGCTCAGCGGCTTTTATGGCACTTTTGTGGCACATTCCCTTACGCGGCGCAGTCGTAATAATTACAAAATTTTCAACTCTGCTCGAAATTGCCTCAGATTAATGACGTGCGCTTTTATTTGAACGCATTAAAGTAACAAATAACCGAGCATAGCATTTTTATTCCAGCCCTCGACTGCTGTCCACAAATTCTAATCCGACAGTCGAGGCCATACAAATGTACACATTCCCACCAGGATAAGACGCTACAGCTAAATAGGAATTGGCATCTGATAAAAACAAAGCAGATTTGTCTCTTCCATACAAACACACGGTAATACCCAGCCTGATCCACGCCCCAAAAAAAAAATGGGGGGGTGTCTGAAAAGAAAAGTCCTTGACACAGGCCCTGAGCTAAGCGGCTGCTAGCGGCTATGATACCACATCCTTCGTTTTTGGAGCCTTTGTCGAAATGCGTAAAAACTCAATTGGCAGACAAACAAACTATGGATTGAGATCTAGCTATGTTCCATTTCCCCGTTCCTCTCTTTGCTGTTCCATTTCCCCGGGCTAGGGAAACATGGGTTAAATGCCTCACAGTCCTCGTGGCTAAGTGAGATAGCGCTAAAACGGCAAAAACGAATTTATTGGAGTCATGTGCTGATAAGCGCTCGCTTCAATGCCATGCCAAATTACAATGTTACATGAGTATCAAGGCTGGCAGCTACACAACGAACTGTCAATGCTCTGAAGAGTATTTCAGTTTAAAGACGACTTATTAAGATTATCTGTCAGTATAAAAGATTAGTATTTTAGATTATTAAAGCTGAAAAACTTGCCCAATTAAAGTTATCTCATAAATTCTATAACACTTCTTTTAAACTAAGCATTTCCTAACTGCAATTCGTGTGTATTCTAAGAAAGAGTATATGGACACAGAGATACCAATTGCCAACTACAGGCAGCAAACACATCAGACATCAGAACATGGTTGTAACACAGGAAACGCATTAGATACTTTTTTGGTTCGGTTAGCCCGCTCATTTTCCACCAGGTTCTGTCTGTGGCAGTTGCACTGGGCCTGGACATGGTCAGTTGCCCAACTTCTGTGGCAGACATTCGATGTGCGATAAAAATCTGCGTAAAATGATGCGGCAATTTGATGAGCAACTAACTTCGGGCAATTAGTTTGGCAACATTTCGCATAGAAGTTCTAGTTGGAGTTGGAGTTGGAGTTGAAGTTGTCGTGCGTGTTTTTCCACACAACTAAACTGTTGCTCCCCCCTGCGTGGGTTGTGCGGGGAATTGGGAATAGCAACTGAAACTGAAACTGGAATTGGAGGTAGTATTGATAACAAACGAGGGGACTGTTTCATAGCATTTAGCGTTAATGTGTTTAGCAACTGTTTGAAGTTTGGCTGATTTATATGACTAGATGCTGACAAGAATACTCTTAGATAGTCACGCCCCTTTAACTGTATACGCAACTAATGCATTTGCCATTTAACTAAAGTCTTTAACAGCGCAAACTAAATCTGCTTCTTTCAGAGACGTATAAAACATTGGTTTCTTGTCTTGGGGCTGTTTCTGTTTAGCAACAATCTCAAAGATACATTCAAGTGCTTGAGTTTGCACTGTACTTGTGTGTGCCGGCCGCAAAAGTACAAATAATTTCCATTTGGCCAAAGCAGAAACTGCAGATTCAACATTTGCATTTTTCTTCAGCTTCAGTTTCCGTCTCAAACTCAGCCGAATCCAGCAAAGCAGGCAAATATGCCTTCAAGGCGGCAAACTGAGTACAGTGAGTTTTGGTAGTGCGAGTATATTTGTACAGCCGAGAGATATGTCTACTTATAGATACTTTTGTTGACTGGGCAAGCGGAAAGGAACGAAACGATGCGGCACAAGTTGTAGATAAATATGGCATAGATTACATAACTAGTTCGGGCGAACAATAAAACTTTTGCTTTGCCGCGACGACAACATAAGTATCTATTTTTCTTTTCCACTTTTCTTGCGCACACACACACATACACTAGCACACTCATGGGTATATGGTATCTGTAGTGCAAACATACTGTTATTTATGAACTTCAAAGTTTTTGTGCTACATTTAGAACGCATAGTTGCCATGGCGCCGTGGCTTAGTTGGTTAAAGCGCCTGTCTAGTAAACAGGAGATCGTGAGTTCGAATCTCGCCGGGGCCTACAGTGAACTCTTCCTACAAGTGGGGGTGTTTAGTTGTTGTACACTTTTTTAAATGTGTTTTCCAATTACAAAATGGCTATTTTGCACACCGTCTGCTGCCATTTGCTACTTGCGCCCCATTTATTATTGTTTCCTTTTCCGTTCGCATTTCCATTTAAATTTCCTATTGTTGTTCCTGTTTAAACAGTTGTGTTTGCGTTGTTGTTGTGATTGCACGCCAACTGACGCACTTGCCATTAACATGTTTCAATTGCCGCAATAATTGTTTCAATAATCGTTAAAATCAGCAATATTACACCGAGCCATGAACTTTCTGCATAACTGTAAAAGTACTGCACAAGCTGCGCATGTGGAAAAAAGCTTCCACAGCAAAAGCTTTTAATATTTCTATGCTTCTTTTTATAGACAGGTAAATCGAGAATTGCTGCGAGAACTGATAAGGGCAACTAAATTAAATATAAGTGCCAGTAATGCGATTATTAACTACCAAATACCCTATACAAAATATTAAATAGTCTATACTTGACTCTAAATCTTTTTTTCGTTTATAATATCAGTATCTATTTTTCGTTTATAAGCTATATATACTTACTTATAAATAGAATATCAATTTAGAATACGACATAGTCTCAACTTGCTACTCTTAAAGTATGAAAAACGAATTGTTTTCCATGAGATATGCTATCTTCATGTTTTAAAATACAATATTTTAATTAAAACAATGTAGTTTTCAAGTACTCGTCTGTAGATAGCAACACACGGTAACGAAGCATTTTCTTAAATTGACTTTTTTCCGCGGAACAAACACAGCGGCGCCGTGGCTTAGTTGGTTAAAGCGCCTGTCTAGTAAACAGGAGATCGTGAGTTCGAATCTCGCCGGGGCCTTTGAATTGACAAAATTGAAAATCAATTCAACAGTAAATCAATTTTTTGTTTTAAATATTATTTTATAATAATTTCTAATCACTAAAACTATTGAGCAGGCCTTAACTGAGTAGGAATAACATAAAACATTTACAATTTGGTTTGTGCAGTGGCTAACAAAGCTAATACGGAGCTTTATAAGCTTTTAAGCTTTCACAACTTTCACTTTCCATTAATCCTGATAGACGAGATACAAGACGACAATCATGAAGTACGTGGGTCGTTCGTAAACAAGCTGGGTGAAGTTATCACGCTTCTCATCCATCAGATGGACCATTCTCTGATAGATGCCCTGATTCTGCTTCTCCACCAACGACAGCAGACAAACTATGCGATGTCTGCGAATCAAGAATAAATATTGAGGTCATTGTGGAATTGTTTTCGCTGGTAATTCAAATAAGTGCAATTTGCACCACTCACCGCCTGTGGTTTAACTTCTTGACCCGATCCCGTATCTCTGCAGCCAAACTCTCCACCAGCTGAAGAGCTCGCCACGAATCGTAGCTGCGGCTGAAGCGATCCCACAGCAGACGCTCCTCGATGCAATCTTCGATGATTTTCTGCGCACGTTCCATATTGAAATTGGTGTGAAAGAATTTCCAATCATTTTTGGGCTTCTCCTTGCGCTCGCCCCCCTCTCCGACTGCTCCATCGCCCTCGCCGCCGTTCTGCAATGCTCGCCGTCGACTAAGCATCGACTCGGAGAGCAAAGCATTCATCCGATTTGTGGTGCGTACGGACGCGGTGATGCTGCAAAGGAAACGGCAACAGAAAACAGAAACTAATCAGTCAGCATAAACTGACACACGTGCCACATACCGCGTCTTCATCGAGGTCCAACTGGACGCCGCCAAAGTTCCCGACATTTTTACCCTATATGTATATTAAGTATACGTTGGAAAATTCGCGGGCAGCCGGCAAAAGGAAAACAAATTCCATGCACTGCTATCGGCACACTGACAGGACATCGGTACTGACATGCTGACATGCTGACACGAGGAGCCTTAGTCTGAACCTACCACACACATACACATACGCGCACCCTCCTATACACAAGCAGAAAATTTCAGTCGGCGACTTTGTTGGTTTTTCGCCATATACTCTCTTGAGGTACATTTTGGCCTTCCGGTTTGCGTGTCGCTTATCATAAACTCAAAGGCAGCGCTCCAATTGCAGCAACGGCGACAGCGACAGCAACAGCAACAGCGACGGAGACGTGGGTGTCATCGCCATCAGTTGGGAGTCTCAGGCCTGGCAGGCATAGTGTCGGCACATGAACGCGCCCTCGTCTAGGCCAAATTACTTGGGCAACTAGCAACACGCGAAGACTTTCGAGTTTATGACTTTTGATCGGTTACTTTGCGACACCTGCGACGCGTCGTGCAACGTCGGTGGAATGAAATCGCGGCCATTGTGCGGTTTACAGCCAAAGTTCAAGTAGTTTGATTGCATTTACGACACTTGACAAACTCTTTATTTTCATTCATGGCATTTTACCTACATACACCTACTGACACTGACTAGTTGCCAATTGCAGCGTATTCAGAGTTCGTGTTGTTAGCCATCAAAATGCACACAAACACACACACACACATACACACACTCGCTCGCACACGCTGTTATTTACTTAGCTATACTTTTGAGCTTATTAAATTGATATACCCGTCGAGTCACGTGTCGAGTCAGACCCAACCAAATAGTTTCCAATATTTCCCATATGAGTATTCTAATTGTGTTGAGGTAGTGCATGAAATGCATGCTTATATCAAACTGCTGTCTACAGCGCGATTCAGTCAGGTAGAAACGGCTTTGAAATGCTAAAATTATTTGAGTTATGAATTGGAACAAGTCTAAGAAACTTTCAATGATTAGTAAACTTAAGTATTCTACATAAATATCAGCTCAGTTGTGAATAATTGAATAATTTATAACTTTTGCATACCAAACAGAGGCTTAAATCAGAATTTTACCCCAGGTAAAATGTTCCTAATTTATATATGTGCTTCAAGAATTTTAATAGATTTTTCCTTTATAATTTAACTTAGTACTTGCTCAGCTGAGTTGACTAACTTATATTTTTCTACAGTTTTCTTTATTCGCAGTCGATAAGATAAGCAATAATAACAACCGTAACACGACGATAATGCTCCCGATTCGTTACCATCTCAGTTGGGTCACAATTTCGAAAATATTACAAACCACACGACATATTGTAACGAAACAGGCAATAAAATAAAATAAATTGATAAAAATTATAAACATATTTATGTCTGACAAATTGTTCACTATTTTCTCATTGCATTCGAGCACCGATCGAGCAATTAAAAAGAACATTAAGAGTAGATGCGGTTGTAGTAAATTAGCGCAATTTGCGGGTCTACCACAAAACTTTCTTAGTGTAATTAAAAACCGATCGATAAGTTCGAGATTGCATTGCTTACACATATACAGTTTCTAAAATTGTTACAGCTTGAATAATTTTTTATTTTAAGCTTTAATTTATCACTCACATATTTGATAATGACATATATAATTAGTAGTCTAATCAGTGACGTAAATTTTTAATATTTTTGGACGTAAATATTTAAATTAAATTGAAGTGTTGTAACTTTAGTTACTGAGTAAACTACCAGCTGCCACAACAGCTTTAGTGGCAAACTGAATGCGAATAAACCGAGCTCCGTCTTTTATTGCTTGAGCAATAAAATAGATGGAACTATAACCGAGCTGAGATAGTAGAATTAACCGTGTCATATATCACAAAGATACAAAAATTATTCACCTTGTGCGCCCGACAATAAACGGTTGGAACTTTAACTGAAATTGTTGCCTTTGGCAGTTACCTGGTTACTAATTGCCAGGCACAAACTTTACGACACGTGAATATGTGCCAAAATTAAGTAGCAAAGCCACATTGAGTCCTTCCCAACCACCGCCACCGCCACTGCCATTGCCTCAGTCACTGCCACAACAAATTAAGCAATTTGTTGGTGGCGACACCCACAACTGGCAACACTTTTGTGGCAAGCAGCGACTGTTGCTATTGATGCGTTGGGGCAGGCTATTAGCACCACGGGTGCACGAAGGGTAAACAACCGAACAAAACGTAAACAAAAATAGGAACGTGAATGTGAACGGAAAAACTAAAGGAAAATGCTGTGAAAACAATGGGAAACTAGCACTATATGCCACAACTATTTGCATTAACTTACGCTTGCATGCGACTCATGATTCGCCTCGAATTATGCTACGCTTTTTAGCCGGAATTGTTACCCGTTTGCTGTTAGCTTTTAGCCGTTTACCGTTAGCCGCTCTGTATTTTTGGCAAAACTGCACGTACGCTCGTCTCAAATGAAACTGCCGTTGGCTGCTCAAAACATAAAAGCGCAAAACTATCGCTGAACAATTGCCCCAAAAAAATGAAGAGGAAGCAGCGCTCTAACGGAATCCGCTGACAAGGTGTACGCTGCAAAGGTGATTGTTTCACGATACACCACGCCCCCTAAAAAGGGGTAGTCCCGCCTCCCCGTTAAGCCCCAATCTAAATGGTATCCTCCAAGCTTTGGTTACCGTGGCATGTCTAAAGACAACTCTGAATTTTGTTTTTATTTTTTGTTAGGAACCCCATCACTTACACAGGCACATATCTAAGGTTTATGTGTATTCCAAATTGTATTTATTTTCAGTAATTTTCTTTATATTTGACACACATATACGGCAGCCCAAAACACAGACACACACACACACACTAACACACACTCTAGAAAAGCGTATATTCAGTGAGGCAATTAAAAACTTAGGTTACAAACTGTCGACACGATTGCATGCAACCGATTTACTTTGACAGCTCTTCTATATATTAGTGTGTGTAGGGAAGTGAGTGGGAGCGAGAGACAGCTAGAAAGAGAAAGAGTGAGAGAGAGCGCGTGAGATCGCGTGTCAACATCACGTTGAACATGTCCACTTAAGAATTGCATTTAAAAATCCACAGAAATCGGAACTGTACACGTGAGAACCGTTTAGCTTTGTTAGCCAAATTGTTTGGGCCAAGTGGCATATTGACACAATGTTATGAGTGCTTGAATATATCAAGATAAATACAATTATAGTGTTGCAAAACTAAGTTGTTAAGTGGCATAAATCAAAATACGAACTTTGAAATCATTTCTTGAACATCATCTCTATAAATTTTGTAATTTATTTTCTTAGACTACCAAATTTAATGACGACATTAAGTTATCAATTGTTATTTAAGAGTTTAATTTCTATTTCTTCCAACTGTACTCTCAACCATGCAATAAGTTGAATAGCTTTTATCTAATCCAATAAATAAATTGAGCTAAAGCTTCAAATCCATTTCCATCAAACTGGAAAGATAACCGAAAGTTACTTATTTAAAAATTGTATATTTACTAATTCTCTTTTACATAAACAACATTTTTGTCATTCTATTATTTGTATTGTCTGTATGTTATTTGATGTTTCCGGGAAATGCTTAATATCTGGAACGACGTTGTTCGTTGTTGAAGGTAATACCCAAAATCGTGGCAAAAACGAAGGCAGCACCCTGTAGAAAATTAAAGTGTTGACATCATACAAAAGCTCCCACCAAATATTTGTTTTAGATAAGTTAACTTACCTCGATGGCCACCAAAATCCAACCAAAGACCTTAACAAACTTAAAGGCTTCGGTATAAGCATCGATCAATTTCTTCAGGCAGCCGTCGGTGTAAACTGTGTGACTCGCAGTGCTGGTGCCGTTGTTGGGAGCATAACAACTTTGTGGTGTTGTCATGTTGTCCTTGGTATAGTCGTTGGGTCCATTAATACCACAGCACTTGAACTGAAAAGAATGAAAAACTTATGTAGCTAAAAAGCTATGAAAAAAGGAATTATGAGACTTACATTTGTCTGGTAACTAGCCATGGCATCGGTACCATTCTTCTGCTTGGCCCAGGCGGTATTCAATTGATCCCTGGCAATGGTATTCTCATCAACGTGATGCACGTAGACAAAGCAGAGCACGCAGGTTAGGACAAGTATAACCAGCAAAATAATGGCATACTATGAACAAGAAATAAATGGGTTAATACAGCTCTTATATAGACAATTTGTCACTCACCATCCATGTCAGACATGAGTTCTCTTTGATGGCACCACAGCAGCCAAAGAAGGATATCAAAAATATTATGGAGCCAATCACAATGAAGAATATAAGTATGGGCCGTGTCTCTTGGGCTACGTCACTCAGTCCCAAGGAATTAACCACAATCACAGCAATGCCGAGCAACTAAAATTTAAAAGCGTTACGAAATATAGTCGTCCATTTTACTGACTCATATTCAGGTATATATGTATTTATGAGTGTATATAGAAAGATAACCCGAGTGCTTAAACAAAGTATGAAAAATATCTAACGTGCCGCACCCAAGCTCAGCTATCTGTACAGTGTACAGTGTACACTCACACACTCTCACACACGCAGTACACTCTCATACATCATGCACAGTTGACTGCCGATTATAAGTACTGAGCCACCGAATTCAGTGAACCACCGAACCACCAAAACTGCACTCAACTCCACTGAACTTTGACGCTGACTAACTGCGACTCAAAATTGTATCTTTCAGTTGTTGTTGTTGCTCTTCTTACTTACCGCACAGAGCGCGTTGAACAGGAATACAAGATATTTGATCGTTGCCGTTGCACAACCCATTTTACTTCAACTCTCTTTTCTTTTCTTTTCTATTTCTATTTACTCTTTGTTCTACTCTGCTAATCTGCTTTTAGCCAACCGAAACTGTCCGAAACTAGAGACTATGTTCAGAACTTTGATGTTAACTCGTCGACGACTTTTTTTATACTAAATACTTGACTAAAAAACAAATCGCTTTCCCGTTCCGATCGCCGGTTTGTTTGCGATAATAATTGTATGGGGAGTTTTTTAGTTTCTATTTTTTTTTTTTTTTTTTCGCTTTTTCTGTGACAATGTGGCGGTGAGAAAATAACAATAATAACAATAATACGCGCTCAATGCACTGAGCAAAATATTCGAGTGACAAGTTGATGCTATCATAATTCTTATCGCACTGATAGTAAATTTAACCTGGTTGCTTTCAAATGACTGTTGTCAATTAATAATAGTAGTTGTAGTCACTATATTAATTTCCTGGCAGGTATATTAACTTTAGCACCCTGTACATAGTTTCCAAGTGCAGTTAATCTAAATGTTATGAGCATATCGAATTTATATACTTATAAATACATAATTGAGTTCAATAAGTGACCTGCACTTTGTAGCACTCGATTTTAATGAAATGTAATCAAAGTTAATGCATTTCGATAAGTGTGACTCAGATTGTGACTGGTACAGGGCCCCTGAATTCTTGGAGTTTTCCAAGCACCAGCTGCAAATGTGGGCGTACATTGTGTTTATTTATAGGGTATTACGGTAGTCTTGCACTTAATATTGCCTACTGTTTGACCCTGAGCCGATAATGAAGTGAGTGTAGTGTAAGGTAATTTACTGATAACAGCAAACGACTAATACCACACATTTATCAGTGTTAGTATCAGTTGACAATGCCCAACTAACTAAGACACAATTTAGACTCAAAGAAGCTTTCGGCTGTGAACTTTGCTGTGATCGATATGTTACCTAATTGAGTGCACTTGGAGTGCAGCTGGTAATCATTTTTCAATACTTCGCATTGATTTCAGCACTGAGATGGGTATGATAAGCTGCTTGTTTTCCACTCGTGACGCTCCCGCACAGCTGTTCGCATTGGGAAACCTTATCAGCTAGGTGAGGCTTCTCCCTGTTATCTGAATACCTCCTAAGCTTCATTGGACAAAACACACACACACACTCATACACACATGGCTAATGTTTGATTTAGATTTTTTTTATATTTTTCTTGCCGCTCAGTTGCTTTTTAACACTGCGCATAGACGAGACAGCAGAAAAGAAGAGAATTGAATAAAATATTCAAAATGAGCTGTGGCACTAAAACTCTGAAGATCACTTCGTTTGTTTTGGATTTTCTATGTTGTGTGAGTTCAAGTTACGAGTTTACATTAAGTGTTATCAATAAATTGTACAAATTGTTTAACTGATTTGCAAATTTGTACAGGTTTTTGGTGCTTTATCTATAGCGGCATGTTCATACGCACTGATAGTGTTCAGCAAGAGCGAGGCCATACGTATACCCTGTATATTAGGTATTGTGCTGGGAGTGCTGATATTTGGTAGCACAATTCTTGGCTGCATTGCAGCGTTACGAGAGAGCATACGTCTCAGTTGGATTGTAAGTGAAACACTTTAAATAAAATATTTTAAACATTTGATTATTCAACCGTTTTCATTTCTTTACAACGCCTAAAAGTATGCAGCCATTTTGTTGGCCTTGATATTTGGACAAATAACCGTTATATTCGCACAACCAATCAATTTTAATCTGCTCGCAAACGAAACTATCAGCTCTGCCTGGCAGCATGAACTTCATCAAAAGGGCAGCATGTCCTACTATGAAATCAAGGTAAATATTTATTTATATCGAAACTACATTGCTAAATATCAATTTACTACCCATTTTAAGTACAACTGCTGTGGGAAGTCGGGACCGATTAACTATGTGGACAGTGGATTGAAAATTCCTGCAAGTTGTTATTTAAATCAGAATACAACAATTGCACAAGATTTGTTTACCAAAGGTTGCGACGAGAAATTGGCCGCTGCTTATGTCATGGGCACAAGCTACGAACGCATCAGCGACTGGACCGTTGTGGGCATAGAGGTTTGTTCAGAAATTTATCAAAATATTTGCATGCTTGATTTGTTTACTTTTATTTATTTTACAGTTGCTCACTGTTATGGTTGCAGGTCTCTTTGCAATCACATTACAAAATGCAGAACGTAGACGTCTTTATCGTTAGTTCAATGTAGTAAGCTAAATAATTAACAGTATTGTGAAAATATAAAAAATATATAAATAATTAAAAAGTTGATGTACAATTTCGAATCAAAAGTTGTCAGTTTGAATTAAAGAACATATAAAAACGCACCTAGCGAAATTTGCGAGTACTACGCTCATAGCGGAATGACACTGTCTAATTTTTTAACATATATACAGTTTGCTTACGAATCGTATATAGGCAAAAATGCCAATGTAAATAGAATGAATGAAACAAAAATAAGATATAATTTAATTCATTGAACATGCAATTGTATTTTATTTAATTGTTTGTGTCCAAAATATTAACTTCTTGTACAGTGTGCTGCAAGGTTGCCACCTCTGCTAATGACTTATCGCCCTGCCACCACAATGCTCTTCCGCTTATCGATAACAAGCTCTTCCGTGTTTACAAATTCCAACATGAAGACAACATCTGGCATAACTAGTTTTTTGCATAAATAGCAATATTTCGAACAACCGAAATGCATTCATAAATCATTTTGCACAGTTGTCAAACAGAACGTTTATACGCTGCGAAAGACAACGACTGACACAGTGTTTACGCAGTCAGCAATCGAAGCCGAGTTCGACAGACGGGAGCACAACAAACAAGAGATAAATTTCTCTGCCGTCGACTTTAGTTTGGCAGCGAAGAGAGTTGGCGAGCTTAAACTATTGAGAGGTTCGAAGTTGTGGCTCAGAGTTGTTGCCGGTCATTAACACAGCGTTGCTGAAGGCAAAAACAACGCTTAACGAAGAAGGCGGACACAAACAAAAGAAATCGTTGGAAGCGGCAACGGCAGCGGGAGACACATACACTAGCACTGGGTGTCCAAAATAATAATTCGTCAAAATGGGCCTTCGATTCCAGCAGCTGAAGAAGCTCTGGTTGTTATACCTGTTTTTGTTGTTTTTTGCATTCTTCATGTTTGCAATTAGCATAAACTTATATGTGTCAAGTATTCAAAGCTCTGACGCAGAGCCGCGGTAAGTAAACCACAATAACAATCAAAACAGTTAAATATATTGTGTGTGCTATACAAACAATTCAAAATGGTAAAGGAAATTTATGTGGAATTCGCCATAAAGATGCAACCAACCTGCAACTTGGCTTTTGCCAAAAATAAAAAAAATACTACAACAACCGTTGCGTTGCAATGTCATTGCATAATTTGAATCAAGGCAAAAGTCTGTTGTTAAATTGTCGAGACTCCACCATGGTGTTGCAAGTGGCGTTGGCGGCTTTTGTCGCTGCCGGCGATGATGTTACACTCGAGTAACTTGACTGGACGGACGGGTCTGAAGTCTTGGGTCTGAGTCTGGGGGTCTATGGTCCGTCAATCTATCTAGCCTTGCTTTCGATTTTTATAGCTACTTTGCATTTTTTTAATTTTTTTCATTCCATTTTTACAATTTTTATTTCTTATTTCTAGTATTTGGCTTGATGCTGCGGATGCGTCTCAGCCTCATTGTTGAATATACACACACAACAAATTATTGCCATTGTCATCTATTGTTTGTTTTTATTTATCTCTTTATATACATATATTTGTTTTTTTCTTTCTGTTTATTTGCTTTTTTTGGATCACTTGGTCTTCGATGTTTGGCCATTGGTTGTGCAAAGTCATCCGAAACCGCCGCCCAAACGGCGCTCGCTCTGGCCGTACAAAAACATTGTGGCCCACTACATTGGCAAGGGAGACATCTTCGGCAACATGACTGCAGGTTATTAAACCACTTAACAAATGACACAATACAGCATTCAATGACTGAATCATTTGCAGACGATTACAACATTAACCAGTTCGAGCCTAAACAGGGCGAGGGCGCCGATGGCAAAGCCGTAATTATTCCACCACGCGATCGATTCCGTATGCAGCGATTCTTCAAGCTTAATAGCTTTAATATACTGGCCAGTGATCGAATTCCCTTAAATCGAACGCTCAAGGACTACAGAACGTCAGAGTAAGTCATTCACCTGCATACATAAGTAATCACTGTACACAAATACATTTAATTTATCCACCTTTCATCAGATGTCGCGACAAGAGATATGTGAACGATCTACCCACGACTTCGGTCATTATAGTATTCCACAACGAAGCCTGGTCTGTACTGTTGCGCACCATTACGAGCGTTATAAACCGTTCACCTCGCTCGCTGCTCAAGGAGATCATACTGGTAGACGATGCCAGTGATCGCTGTAAGTATTAACTGTTTTTATCTGAACTCGTTTCCTCATTGACTTGTTTGACTCGCAGCCTTTTTGAAGAAACAACTGGAGGCCTACATAAAGGTGCTGACAGTGCCCACGCGCTTGTATCGCATGAAAGAGCGCAGTGGATTGGTTCCTGCTCGCCTCATGGGCGCCGAGCATGCGCGAGGCGATGTCTTGACATTTTTGGACGCCCATTGTGAATGTTCTCGAGGTTGGTTGGAGCCGCTGTTGGCTCGCATTCAGGAGTCACGAAAGGTAGTCATCTGCCCGGTAATAGACATCATATCGGATGATAACTTTAGTTACACAAAGACGTTTGAGAATCACTGGGGTGCGTTCAACTGGCAGCTGAGCTTCCGGTGGTTCTCCTCGGATCGCAAGCGTCAAGCAAGTGTTAAGCCCAAGGATAGCACTGCACCCACAGCCACGCCTGGCATGGCTGGCGGTCTATTTGCCATCGATCGCAAGTACTTCTACGAAATGGGCGCCTACGACAGTGATATGCGTGTCTGGGGCGGCGAGAATGTCGAGATGTCATTTCGTATTTGGCAGTGCGGTGGACGCATTGAGATCAGTCCCTGTTCACATGTAGGGCACATATTTCGAAGCAGTACGCCATACACTTTCCCGGGCGGCATGAGCGAGGTACTTACCACAAATCTGGCTCGAGCAGCCACAGTCTGGATGGATGATTGGCAATATTTTGTAATGCTTTATACGGCTGGACTTTCGCTAAGTGCACGCGATAAAGTCAATGTTACGGAACGTTTGGCGCTACGTGAGAAGCTGCAATGCAAACCGTTTTCATGGTATCTGGAGAACATTTGGCCGGAGCACTTCTTCCCTGCACCGGATCGCTTCTTTGGCAAGATTATTTGGCTGGATGGCGAGACAGAGTGTGCCCAGGCCTACAGCAGGTACATGAGGAGTCTGCCAGGTCGTGCTCTGTCCCGTGAGTGGAAACGCGCCTTCGAAGAAATTGACAACAATGCTGAGGAATTTATGTCGTTGATCGACCTGGAGCGTGATAAGTGCTTGCGTCCACTTAAAAACGATGCACCACGCTCCACACTTCAGCCCGTAACGGTGGGTGATTGTACATCGCATACGCAGAGCATGGACTTGTTTGTCATAACGCCCAAGGGTCAGATAATGACCAACGAGAATGTGTGTCTCACCCATCGCCAGTCGAAGATAAACACCAATAAACTAATTCGTAATGGCAATGTCACAACTTCTAACATAATGCTTATGCCGTGTGCAGTTGAGCCAAGTCAATTGTGGACATACGACATGGATGTGAGTATTTAATCTAACAACCCGATATCCAATATCTGATTTCTTAAAATTTCCTTTTACAGACACAACAAATTTCACATCGAGATTCGAAGCTCTGTCTTACACTGAAGTCAGCCACAAATGTGCGTACCCAAAAGACCGAGAAAGTGGTGCTTACAACAGATTGTAACTTCAAGGATATAACACAGAAATGGGGCCTCATACCATTGCCATGGCGCATGTAATGCTTACCATAAAACCCTGCCAGCGATCTAACGCAATGTGATATTTATAGCAATTGTTTAATGCCCCCATGATTCCCAACCCTTCCCCTATAAGTTTTTACACTGTACACAATGTAAAACGCACATTTCCCTACCCAAACCCACACGACCCACACAAACACACGACTCACACACCGAAATACGCCCACATGAATTGTTTGTGAAACATTATTGAATGCATTTTGGAGCTTTTCTCCGTTTGCATTGCGACTTGATGGAACTTTATGCAATTCTATGTCATATTTATTAAGCAAATATTTAGACAATTTTAAGACATCAACTAAAAAGTACTAAATACTTTTACACTTTTTATAAAGAACTCAAACTTTAACAAAATTAATAAATAACGTAAAAAGTGAAAGTGCAAGTGCATTGCTTCTATCGGAATGACACACTCCATTATCTCAGTCTCTGCTGCTTTATAATGTAAAGTCTTATCGGCTGAGCAGGTCAGCTTTAAATGCACTGCCTTTTCAGCAGATTGCAGCATTCACAAAATGATCGTCTACTACACCACAATCAAGTACACCGGACTGTTGTCCAATTTTCTCTATATGGTAACTATATATTCATAACTTGTAAGTCTTCTATACTAATACATTTCTAACCTTGCAGCTGCTGGCGATAGGCGTCATGTCTGGTGCGGGACTGAGCCTGCAAATTGTAGAACCTAATACGCCGGAGCACACATATTTTGTGGAGAGTCTTGTGTTGGGCGCCACGATCTGCATGATTGTCATATTCGGATGCTACGGAATGGTTTGCGATCTACTCAGCGTTAACATTATAGTGAGTGCCTTTAAAATGCATCAGCTTGCTGTTGTTAATACAGGTGACTCTTAATTTAGTTTACCTGTTTCATACTGATTGTGATGGCCGTGGAGTACCTGCAGGTGCACAACTACCAGCCCCACAGCCGATACATTGGAGCCATTCAGCAGCTAGAATTATCACAGGCCTGGCAAAATTTAGACAGGCAACCGGAGCTGATGGAACAGTTCGAGAAGGAACACAATTGTTGCGGTTACAACAATGCCGAGGACTATAAAAATTTACATTTACCGATACCGAAAAACTGTTATCAGTCGTCTCTGCAAATTGATGGCAGCAGAAGTGTCAAGCTGATTTCTCGAGGCTGCCAGGCGACTTTGAACAACAGTCGAAGCGGTATTCAGCATCGCGATAAGCTGTTCATGTGGTGCATCGTTGGCCTTGAGGTAGGCAATTGACACCTTAACCACAACCACAGCTGGTTGCAATTCACTGATCTTGAATAACAAAGGGAATGCCTTTTTTGTTGTAGATCTTTATACTGCTCCACACCATTACATTAAGCATGCTGCTCTACAAGCTACGACAGCGTGAGAGAAGAGCGCGGCAACAGGTGCCTCCAGGTGTACGCAGAGACCCGCGTGCTAACCACGTCCACTCACGTGCCCAGTTGTTGGACAATGCGTGAAGATCTATTCATCAATATGTGTTCAGTTTATTGTATGTCAAATGCAGGGTGCGAATGTAAGCTTAGCTTTAGTAGTTATAACGTCGAACTTTTGTGGTCAGCTGGCAACTTAGCGTTATGGCCAAAATGATGGCCACAATCTGCAAGTGGAAATAAAACAGAATTGATGTGAGCGGTTAGCTAAAGAAGAAAAATCAACTCTTACCTCATAGCTAATAAGTCCAATGTGTGCCCACTTTTCCATACGGTAAATGTTGAGGTGATCGCGCTTAACCACCGCCATGCAACCTTCGGCATAGGGATACAAGGCGTGAACACCCTCCTCGGTGTGGAAACAGCTCACGGGCACTTTCATATTTAGGCTGGTGTAGTCCGAAAAGCCTTTGTCGCCACAACACTCATACTACAAACAGAAGTCATAGTTTAAAAATAATGTTAATTAATTAATTTATTTACTCTTACCCTTCGCTGCAGCTGGTGCATAGCACCGGGATGTGTCAGCTCCTTCATCCAAACGCCCATGACGAACATTTCAGTGACATCCAAGTGCTTGGTCTCATTGTAGTTGGAAAGTTTCCAGCCATGAGCAATAATCAATGCTCCCAGAAAGATCAAATGCTATGCAACTATAAGTCAATATATTCAGTTAAAGACTGGGAATCGTTCCTTACCACAACCAGCACTTTAATGGAACCCAGGAAGGCGCCAAAGCAGCCAATGATCGCGGCCAACACAAGTGCACCCGCCATAACCAATTGGGCCAGTTTATCAATGTCGAGAAGCCTCGCAGAGCCCTCTTCTATTTTATAGAGCAATTCATAGGCGCCGGCTAAACCGGCAAGGATGCCGACGATCTGATAAAAAAAAAAAGAAAATCAAATGGATTAGTGTTTTGTTAATTATCTACGTCACAATACATATGTATTATATTTTATAGTATATGTGGGTGGAAAAATAATAACAAATGCTAGAATATAAATAAAATTTTAAAGTGTCCACAAAAAAAATCAAAGGCGGATAACAACAACTACAATATGTTAAATTACTTTGGGCTTTATTTTTAAATGACAGCCGCATATAGATATAAATACACACTCATACCTACATATGTATATACATGTGTTAACTTGGCTATGCAAAATTTTAGCCACAAGACGCAGCAATAATTAAAAATAAGTAAAGTGACACGTTGTCTGCCAGAATGGAATCACAAGATTTGTTTGCTGCCAAATTGGCCGTATACAAAATTACATTTAACAATTAAATGAGATCACAAAATATTGAAAATTAATTTAATTGCTTGAGAGAACAGAATCAAAATGCATACACATACACGAATGCACAGTCAACAGTTTAATTTAATGAGCTGCATTAAAACATTACACATACGCCGTGTGAGTCAACTGAACATTAATTAAAAAAAACACTCGAACACAAATTTAAAGTAATAAGACAACAACTTGTCAGCGCTATAATTATGTACGGAAAACTAGGCAAACAAAAGTTGTATACTTTGTGGTGAATGTAAAAGTATATTTCGATTTTTGGAAAAACTTACCAGGGTAAATGTATTGAAAACCACCGCCGACCATTGCAGACAAACCTGCAGTGTAGGCATTTTGCTAAGTTTACTTTAAATATTCCACTAAAATTATGACACTATATATAATCTATATTTTAATGTTGTGTTTAGTTGTATTCACTTTTGTTTTTCTTTATTTTAATTTCCTTTTATTTTATTATTTTTGTTTCATGTCTCAGTCTCTAACGTTTGCCGACAGAGACGCGCGCTTCTCGTGCCTCAAACTGTTAATGTTTTGCTGGCCGCTTTTGCCGTTTTTGCCGCTAAGAGAACTCAACTCGTTCAACTTAAAGAAAAACTGCGAAATGTTTACAAATCCGTTGAGTGGACGGGAGGTGGATCGTTACTCAAGAGACATTCCCCTTCACTGCCACAGCATCACCCCTTTCCCCACCCCGCTCCTCTTCCTCAATATTCAACAGGCGGTGGCAAACATTCGACATCAGAAGGGGGCACCAAAACTTTCTCACATGTATTTTTATATGCGTCTTTATAGGCAGCTATATATCTATCTACTTATCTGCTTATACGATACATTCGATTTATATATGTATATATGGTATATGTAAGTAATTTGTTTGGAAAATGTTGCAAAAGTAGAAATTTGGTATTGGAAAAGTGCCTCTGAGTACTTTATTTATTATTTGTTTACACCAATTCTGTGCGTATTATTTATTTAATATTTTTCACATTATTTAAGCCAAATAACCAGTGATTTTAGTTTTAACAATGTTGGATCATTAGGTGACAACTTAGCAATGTTTGAGAAAAACTGAACAGACGTAAATAGAGTGAAAAGCTGCAAATAATAATGAAAGAAAATAATTTTAATTTATTTTAACAGCATTAGTCAAGGTTACGACGCATAACTTGCCTCCACAATGAACATCAGCGATTTGATGATAAGTTCCTTGGTGATGTTGTCTGTGACATGCAACTCAATAGAATTAATACAACCTTCTGTAAATAATTGAACTGGTGTGCGCATTAGACTCCTATAACAACTCAACGGATATACGTTCTCAAAGGCAACATAATCTTGCGGTCCTTCTTTTCCACAGCAAGAGTACTGCAATGAGATTATATAAATGATAAACATGATCTAGATGATTAATTGTGAGTCAACCTCTTGCTCCCAGTACAAAATGTCCGTATCAATGCCAACCTGAGTCTGCCAGAGGTTTAGGAAATGAATGCGAGCTCCCTGCACATAATCCGCAACCAAAGCTAAAATAAGTAAAAGGACTAACGCAACGATCAGTAATACAACACATCCGATAAACTGGAAGTTACATTTTATTAGAAAATAATTAATGACATCGAATATTAGAATCATTTTACATACCCTCCATAGAAATTTTAAAGTGGTATCACAAGCGGCCAAGTAGCCCAGGAGTGAACTCAGCACCATAACAGAGCCCACAAAAATGTTTGACACAATTCCGATATGCTCCAAGGAACCCGGCGAATAGACTTTCAGCTCGTATGCGGAAATCCAAACTAACACAATGGCCAACAACTAAATGCATTTAAGAGGAGATGTCAAACAAATATTATCAGAAAAATTACACATACGCACCGAACGAAGAGCACTCAGCACAATCAGTGCACTTTTTACTCGGGACGTACTGAAGACAGCCATGTTCTTGTGTCAAGTCTTAGCCTTGTTGTGCGGTACAGGAATTCAGAAAATGGAATAATAGTAACATTCGTACAATTTATGACTTTGCCGTAAAACTGCGACAAAATTGCACCTTATATTTTAGTGGCCCTTAGGGTGGCAGTCGCTTCCTTAAGAAGTCCTTATAAAACTCATCATACCCCGGGATATTTATATATATATGACTTTATATTTATTTATAAATAATTTTTAAAGAAATGTCTTGACTTAGCGACAA
Source organism: Drosophila acutilabella (assembly GCA_035046005.1). Classification (NCBI taxonomy): domain Eukaryota; kingdom Metazoa; phylum Arthropoda; class Insecta; order Diptera; family Drosophilidae; genus Drosophila; species Drosophila acutilabella. The sequence goes on along the minus strand of JAWNOK010000024.1, from coordinate 1,751,814 downwards.
AAATTAATCAATATTTTTGAATATAGACAGGGTATCTCATAGTTGAGCAATCAATTTGTAGCAACTAAGAGTAATTTCTGTATTGGTGGGCAAACATTTGCGAATGTGATGTCATGATATTGGAATAGCTGCTTAGCTGTACTAAAACCGTATCAATTAAAGGATCATAACTATATAGAAAACAAAAATAAAACAATAAAAGCATCTGGCTAAATATACGTGGAAATTAAGTTACATATCGTCACTAGCTCCGCCCAGTTATATTATTCAATCGTATTTACCACTCGTTCTTGAGGAAAAATAGAAAATTTATTAAAAAATTTGTTTATCTAATTTTATAAATTTTTTAAAAACCATTGAACCATTCAGCGATTCCTCTGAGACTCTCCAAAACAGGGTCATTGGGGTACAATTTAGAAAGGTGTGAAAATATTTGAGCCGTCGCGAAGAGAGCGCTGGTCTGTAGGTGATAATGAAATTAGAATGACATATTTATCTTTAAAACGATAGACTTAGAAGAAACTTACCTCTAAAACTAAAAGCATCCAATTGATAACTCTCGTAATTTGACGATTATTAATGGCGTGCACTTCTACAGCCTCCATGCAACCTACGCTAAATAGTTCGGTTTGAGATTGCTCCAGATTTTTATAACAACTTTTCGGATAACCGACACCCCTATTGACATATTCATCGGGACCATCATCACCACAGCAAAAGTACTATCGAGGTAATTAATGAGAAACAAATAAATGGAATACATTTAACTTTAATTTACCTTTTGCTCCAGGTAAGCAATTTTATCGACGTTGTCTTTGGGGTATTGAAATTGAAAGCGTACATTATCTAATATTGGATCCAAATTATTCTTCATGTAGGCTTTGCAAAGTGCAACGATTGGAAATATCAATGCTATATTGATAATAAAAATAAACTGAAAATAGTTATTAATTAATTATAACATTGATTATTGAAACTATTTGACTTACGACAATAATAGATCCGAACGAGGCACGTCTACCTGCATAAAATCCTATAATAGAAGTCACCAATGCAAACAGACCAGGAAATATGTCTATTATAATTGTTAAAGCGCCCAAAGGCTCTGGCGAATAGTCGTTCATTTCGAATATGGTAAACACAAGTAAGAGAGTTCCCGTTATCTGAAAACAATGCAAACGGCTAAAATCGAATAACATAATAATTGTTACGAATACGCACCATAAGCAACACATTCATTACCATAACTGCAGTTTTCATCACAAATAGACTACACCACGCCATGGTTTTGATTTTCTGCACAATTTTTGTTTTTAGCTAAGTACGCTGAATTGCAGAACTACACCTATTTTATTCTGAATTATGTCACTGTCAAGGGTATTATAATTCAACGTTCCCAAGTTGGCTAGTGAGCCCTGGAAACCATAAAAGGGAATTATGTATATATAAATAGCATGTAAGAAAGGCTAAAGTCGAGCGAGACAACTGTTGGTGCTGATCAAGAATGTATGTATATACTTTATGGGGTCAGAAATGCTTCTTTCTTCCTGTTAAGCATACTTCGCGTCTTACAAACCTAATAGACTCCTCTACTCTTATATAGAGTACCGGGTCTAAAAATGTATTAAATTAACTCAACATACTTCTTAATAATTTGCCTAAAAAAATCAAATTTAAAAAAAAACTTTTAAATTGAAAACTTTTAAATTGAATATTTTTAAATTTAAATGCAAGCAGAACATCTTACAGTTAAGATAAGGTCACTGCCAGGCGCTGAATGTGTTTGACAGTCAAACAATTTGCGTGATATGATGTCATGAGGTCGAGAAAGCTTTTTTCATTTTGCTGTGCTCCTGCAGGGGCACTTACCCGAAATTAAATCATTGAAATATGCTACAAAATATATAAAAACAACTAATAAAATATAAAAACGTAAAATCAATATCTTTATTAAATCAATTATTCAAAAACAATATTCCCGCGAAAAGTATATCAATAAAAACAGAATAGAAAGTTGAAGATAAGACGTCAGTACTCGAACTTCATGCTTCGTTTTAATTAAAAGTATATTATTAATGGTTAATATGAAGAAAGCCAACGGTATCCATATATATAATAAGGTGATCCTCGAAGCCACTCCTTTCAGAGTTTTCTTTTCAATGCGATATCGAACATTTTTTTAAAGGTTAAGTTACCAATTATTGATGTATTACAATGGAGATAATATGTTTTTTATTTAGTGTTGTTCAATTCAAATTCGCAACGAATAACAATTTCTTTTCATTAACATAAAATGCGTGCTGAACAAATGCTAAAAATAAACTGATTAAATTTGTGTTTACGTTCGCTACAAGTTCAAATGAACAGCCCGAAAGTAACAGCACAACTTATTTAGCTTAACAGTGGAAGAGAACTACTTTTTTATACTCTTCTGTTACTGAACAGCTGACTAAAGTAAGCAAAAAGCTAAAGCCGAAAAATAAAATATAAGCGTTGGTGTTGCCAGATAGTCGAGATAATAATTATATTTTCAAAAACCACAATTTATATAAGTGAAATGCCAAAACTTTAGTTTACAATTATTGATTTTATTATTTTATTGCAAAAGATTAGATCGATGCTGGAATAATTATAATTGGAATTTTTTTAAGTAGATTTTGTTACATTTTTCATGTCACGTATTGTAAACAATCAGCGACTTTTTTGATATTAGACAAGAATGGGTCATTTGGATACAAAGTACCAAGGTGTAAATAAAGAACAAGTGCAGGAAATATAGAGAAAAACTGTGAATGAGAGTGGAAGAGGAGAAAATATTAATTTAGTTGGAGACATGTAAACAGGCCACACTTACCGCTAGGACAAGCTGAATCCAATTGATAACCCTTAAGAAAGTGTAATTGTTCAAGGCGTGTGATTGCACAGCCTCCAGGCAACTGTTGTGAAACAATTGGGAGTCTGAACGTTCCTTATTATTATAACAACTAATTGGATAATCGACACCACGTTTAACATATTCCTGAGGTCCATCTTGGCCACAGCACGAGTACTAAAGAGTAATTAAATTATTAACAGTTTGATTAAAAACAATTTTGTTACGCTTACCTTCTGCTGCAGGAAATCAATTTTATCAACGTTTTCTACTGGACTTTTAAAAAGCGGTATAACTTTATTAGATATGTCTTTCATATTATCGGGGTCATAGGTTGAGAGAATTAAAATGATATGATAACCAATAAGCATAAAGAAACAAAAAATAAGCTGAAAATGAAACCGAATCGTAATTAAATCGTAGTTATTTATAAAAGCATCTGACTTACGGAGAAAAGGATTGGAAATGAGAGGCGTACAGCTCCAACAAAGCCCAAAATGGAAACAAACACTACAATCAGACCCGGTAATAAATCCATAAAAATAGAGCTATTGTCCAAAGGATCCGGAGAATACGCGTGCAGTTCGGATATAGCTACAGCAATCGTCACAACTCCCGCTATCTGAAAATGTTTGAAGCGTTTATTAAAAACATAAATATGTATTATACTTATTACACATACGTACCATAACCAAGGCACTCGATATCATTACTACATTTTGCAACGTTGTTATTTTAACACGAGTCATTTTGTTGCTTGCGGTAAATGATTTTAAAAATAGAATTTATTAACTCCGCTTTTGATGTTCCACTTTCCTGTAAAATCACAAAAATCAATTACATATTTTATGAAATCATTTCCGAATAATGCGATACAAATAAAGATATTGTAAAAATATAATGTCATATATTAATATGAACAGGGTACCTTACATTTGAGCAACGGAGACAGGGTACCTTACAGTTGAGCAATGAAGACAAGATCACAGCAACTCGCTGAATTTGTGTACGCAGTCAAAATTCGTGCATGCTATGACGTCATGTTATAAAAGCTTTTTCCGTGTATCTAATATATTTATCTTCAGAAGAGAATCTAGCTCGACATTCATTGATTGAAATTCGCCACAAAAACATTTTATAAATCTTTACTTTAATAATAAAGTCAAAATACTGCATTCAATGGCTGTATAAGAGAAAATCCCGCGATGAGTAAAACAACTATAGTCCAAGTAGAAAGTTGAACGCAAAAAGATGTGCGCAATTTAATTGTGCGGAGATGATTATGATATTCGTTTTAAATGTACTAAATTTTAATAGCTTTTGTATTTCAAGGCACCGGTGTTAGGTATTTTGGTTATCTATGAAGTGATGTCTGGTTGTTTTTGCCTAATGAGATGTCGCCAATATTTGTGAATGATAAGTTACCAATTCGTGATGAGATTCAACGGAGATTATTAAATTTTGAGATTGTTTCCAAATTCTTTACACAAACATAAAATGCGTGCCGAACAAACAAATGCTAAAAATAAACTGATTAGATTTGTGTTTTCGTTCACTGAAAGCTTAAATGAACGGCCAAGAGAACTTGTTCAGCTGAACAGAGAAATGGAACGACTACCGTTCAACGCTTAATTAACAGCTGACTAAATCGAACCAGAAACTCAGCTTGAAGAAAGTCAAGCTTTGTTATTGGCGTTGCCAGATAGTCACGATATTTATTTGTTTACAAACGCTATGAACAATTTATTTAAGTAAAATGTCAACATTTTAGAAAGCTACAAATTATTTTTTCCTTTATTTATGTTATTATTTTTATAGCAAGACAATAGAGTGAATTGAAATTAATTAGAAATTCCTTATTACAGAAGTGTACCAAGAAGTTTTATTATACCCTTGCAGAGGGTATATTGTTTTAGTCAAGAAGTTTGTAATGCATTGAAGGAGGCGTTCCCGAACCCATAAAATATATAATATATTCTTGATCAGCATCAACAACAGAGTCGATTTAGCCATGTCCGTCAGTCTGTCCGTCTGTTTCTATGCGAACTAGTCTCTCAGTTTTAAAGCTATCTTAATGAATCTGGTACAGATGTGTATTCCCTTTGCACTCAGATCATTCGTTAAAATTGACCAGATCGGATGACTACATCATATAGCTCCCATAGGAACAATCGGATGCAAATGGTAAAAATGCTTAGTATGAAAATGTTGGGTGTCTCTTGACGAATTTGATCCAACATAAAACAATATGTATTTGTTACCATTTTCCATCTGCAGACCAAATTTCATCCGGATCGGACAACTAAATCAAAAAGCTAATATAGGAGCAATCGGTTGGAATGTTAAGCATGAAAATTTTGTATGTCTATTGAGCGATTTTAACCAAATTCACACAATACATATTTTCTATATAACTCCTGCCTGATACATACATTTGCACAAACCCAATATACTCTTGAAGAGAGTATAAAAATGTTTGGCAGACGAAATTCTTGAGCAAAATTTCGTCATGATGATATAATAGCTTTTGCGCAATTTCTTCATACTTTTTTCCACAAGAGAATCTAACTCGAACTCTATTGAAATTTGCGACTAAAACATTTTATATATCGTGTGAGGAGACAACTATGAAAACAAAATATGATTGTGTTTTGTTTAGTTTAAATGTTCTAAATTTTAATATAGATGGTGGATGGAAATGCACCGGTATGCATATGTGTGTATGTGTAAGTTTATATTTGGTGATCCTTGAAGCGATGACTCTGGGATTTAAAATAAAAAAGATGTCTCCAATATATCTAAATAATAAGTTACCAATTTGTTATGAGTTTAATTTTAGATTATTTAATTTTGTATAAGTAACACTTCCACAATAAAAAATTAATTTTTCTTAAACAATGCGAAATATAGACTGTTTACGATTGTGTTGTTTCTCTCGATACAAGTTTTAATGAGCGGCCCAAATAGATAAAAAAAAAACCAGTAATTCAGGTGAACAGCAAAATGTGTATGTGATCTGAAGTTCATCGTTCAATTAAACTAAAAATCCGAACTCGAATAAAGTGGAGCATAAATGTTGGTGATGCCAGACATTCCAGATATCTATAGAGAAAGTGCTTTTAAATGTTTTGTATATTTATTTGTTTACAACAGTTTTGCACAGTTTATTTAAGTAAAATGCCAACACTTAAGGATGCTACAATTAAATGTTTTAATTTGTTTATTGATTGCGCTCCATGACAACCAATTGACTAATTGGGAAACCTGCTAGAAACGCTCCCGCCGCAGTTTGTTTCGCACTGTGATGCCCAAATGGGTGGCCGAGATAAGAGAGCATAGCTGTGAATGTTGTAAAAAGAGAGTAGAGGGAGAGTCGATTTAATATATATCGAGAATCTATTTGTAGACTACCTAAGCTAGCTATAAATTATGAGAGAAACGTCAAGGTCATTGCGCATAACTTACCTCCACCACAAACAGCAGCCACTTAATGATCAGTCCGTTAATGACATTGTCAGTGGCATGTGTCTCCACGGCGTCTAAACAGCCGCCGCTAAAGAGCTGACTGTAAACACGCTCTTGATTCCCATAGCAGCTGAGCGGATATGCGCCTCCTTGGAGTATGTAATCTTGTGGTCCGTTCTTTCCACAACAAGAGTACTGCAATTGGGAACCGCTAAGTAAATTGAATTCAAGACTACCAAGTGTACCTTCTGTTCCAAATACGCAATGCGTTCAATACTGTGTCGCTGATCCGCCCAAAGAGCCAAGAAATCCGTGCGTGCTCGTTCAACATAGTCCGTAGTATGGGCAGCGGCAATTATATAGATTTGTAGGCTGATCAGTATTAGCATGCAAGTGACAAACTGCAAGCCAAGTCTTAAGAAATCAACAATTCATTACTGACAAAAACTATTTTACTTACGCTCCAAATAAGTCCCAAGGAGACGCGTCCTGCTGCAAAGCAGCCCAAGAAGGAGCTCAACACCACAAATGAACCCACAAATATCTGAACCACAATAGCAATGTGCTCGAAGGTGCCTGGCGTGGAGCTGTTCAGCTCGTACACGGATAACGCAATTAACGTGACGCCAATTAACTGTAAACGTACTTAATCAAAATAATATCATTACAAATATTACGCATACGCACCGATAGCAGCACATTCAGTATAATCAGCAGAGTTTTCAGAAAGGATATGCGACAGGCCATGTTTAAACACTAGCTGTGCTTTAAGGCAAAAATCAATCGATAGTGCGTCCAATTAAAGTTCCTTGGCTCTGACTTACTTTGCTGCGCAGTTAGGGAACCCACGAAAAATAAAAATAAAATAATAGAACACGCTCGCACAATTTCAGCCCTTTGGTCGTACACGTTGAATTGCGACTAAACGACGCGGTTTTATTTTGAAATTATGGCGCTTCAAATAGGGCCAGACAGTCAGCAAGCTGTTTTGAATTATTGGCTTCTGCCTAGAAATCCACGTACTACCCTATAGCAGCAGCAATCTTGTAATAAGGTCATAATCACGTAGCCGTTTAAATCGTTTTAATCCATTTTGTTTTTATTAAATGAAGAATATAAACCGCTTAATATAATTATAAATTATATATAAATTTTAGTGTCGTAAATGTGTACAGGGTATCTGGCCGTAGAGCAGCCAAGACTAGGTCACACATACTTGTTGTGTCTCTTTTGGCAGTCATAACATTTGTGGGTGGAATGATGTCACGATGTGAGAAAAGCTTTCTCGCATTTCCGTTATGTTCAGCCCCCAAAAGAAGCTTTTACGCCAAGTTCATTCATTCAAGGAAGCAAGAACACTCTGCCTAATCAGTGAAGAGGCCCAGGATATGAGAACTTAGCAAACGAAAAAGCATCGGAAATGCTGTCAATTCAAAAAGGGGGCAAATGTGGGAAAGTGTTAAGTTAAAGTCATTATTCATTTGAACAAAATGTTTACAAGTCTTGCAATGTTTTTAATTTTCTTTGCGCTAGTTTCTGGAGGTGGACAGTTCTCGGTGCTGGTGAGTCCGAGCTCAATAGAGTTCTCGGGATCGGACCCTCTGGAGAGCTCTTATGTCGGAGATGTATTTCTTGCCGCACTGGGAAATGCTGTCCTTGGCTCAATCTCCTGGCCCAGCATGTCTATTCTGAATCCATTCAGCTTAGCTCAGAACACGCTGATCATTGTACAAGTACAGGGTATACTAGAAATACCCACACCCCCTGGAGCTATCAGTTATGGCTTAATTGGTTCCGATGTCGAGGACTCGCTGAATTATCTGGTTACCCAATTGCCAAACGAAACCGTTTACAACATTGACTTTAATGAATACAAAAAGGGTTTGGCCGAGTTCCAAAACACTTTCGGCACCATCGATGTGCCTATTGTGCAGCCCCTGCAGCATCTCGATCCAAATCAATACTGGAGCCACGAACATTTTCTCGAGGCTTTGGGCCTTATTAATTATGCTACTCAGAACTTGGATCTCGTTCTTAAGCCATCGCATACTATAATCTTTCGACTCACGGTAAATCGCATTGTCAAAGTGGCCCGCTTTGAGCCAATTAGTGAGGCCAAGAAACTTATAGAAGCCACTGTTGAGAATCTGTTTAATATAGTCTCCCAACGCAATGAATCCGTGCTCCTGGTGCTAATCGTAAACAAATTCGAGTCTCCCGTGGTGTCGAAAACAAACAACGATGCAATGGGCACCTTGAGTCCATTCAAAAAAATGGAATCAGATCTACAGTATCCCATTGTGGCCAATATCATGGCTTGGTTCGGTTTGGCCTTTGCTATCTCTGTTGCTATCATCTCGTATACTATGATCACCATGGATCCTGGTAAGAATTCAATCGTCTATCGTGTCATCACCCACACTGAAGTTGCAAAAAAAAGACGTTAATTTGGTTAATAAATGCGCCAAAATGGCGGGTGATAAGGAAGTATTTAAATTAATTCATTACACCCTTACTACTGGGTACAAAAATCCGTTGGCTTGGAAAGATGACTAAATATCATTAATGAGTTCATCAGTCAACAAAATATGTGAATTTACGTGCCTAGCATATGAATCGAGCAACCCTCTCGCCTGTTTGAATCACATGCCAAAGCAAAACATTAAAATGACAACAGTAATTGCCTGTGTGTGTGTTTTATGTATGTAAAATATGTATGTGTGATTTAGGCTGATGAGCAACAAGTTGTCTAGTCGTCTGGCATTTTTGTTATTCTTTTGTTCTCTTTGGCCATGATTACGTGACGTTGCTCTATTTATTCAGATGGTCAGCAGTAAACAGGAGTTCTACCTGTGGATAACCCTGCACCACATGTGGTATACGTAATATGCAGTTCAATTTTTAAGACACACACATTAAAAGTTTTTATTGGCTTTATAGTAAGAGCTACTCGTAGATAAAATTAACTAGCTTAAGATTCAGCATTTGACGTAAATTATTCGCAGAATAGTATATATTTTTTGGTATTAAAAATATCATTTAAATACTTTGAATCCAGTACTCGATCCAATTTTGTACTTGGGGCGTCGCCAGCATCAGTTGGCTGCCAATTAAAATTGCAAACGCCTCTGCTTGTTACGGAAACTTATGCCCAGGAAAACGGCTGCGGCAAAGCAAATCAGCTGCAAAGAATCCCACAATTAAAATAGTTAATTGGATATAAATCGATCGACTCACCTCGAAGGCCACCAGCACCCAGGATGATATCAAGAATCGACGCTTGTCGCTGTCGTATTGGTCCTGAACCATTTCAATGCATCCCTTGACAAACAAATGATCCGTAGTCTGCTGTAGATCGGTATAGCAGCTGGGCGGAATATCCTGACTTAGATGTACATAGTCTTGGGCACTTGCTTTGCCACAACATCCGTATGTCTGCTGCAAATCATCCATGTTATTGGCCTGCCAGGCAACTTCGACAGTCTTCTGACCACTCGGAACTTCCGCCGGATGTATAAAAAGAATGGTGGCAGCGATTTGCAGCACAGCCAGCAGAAGGAGAAATACAGCAAACTACAGAATATATAAAATTAGTTAACTGACTGGGAAAGAAATCAGGTTAATGACCTACCGTTATAGTCAGACAGAAGGACTCTTTTATGGCCGCATAAATGCCCACACAGGCCATCACCAATATGATTGCAGTGACCACATAGCTGGAGATGGCGAAAGTTTGGTCTTCGGTATCCGCATTGAAGGCTATCCAGACGATGGCGCCCAAGGCCAATAACTAAAAATTGTAACGGAAATGCAACTCATTTGAATGACAAACCACAATAGACACATAGGCACACAATAAACAATCAACGATAACAAGGTCTAACACAACGAGAGATGAATGCAATTTAAACAAGTATCTATATAGTATATAATATATGAGTATCTAATTTATTGATGATACGGTTTATAGCGCATATCTAACGCTGACTTTACTGAGTTTCTTCAATTGCTTTAGGTTTACTTGTATAGCTTCTACACTTATAGGGGTGGCATATAATACACCCCCTTTGTATGCTCGATATAGGTCAAACTATGTGGTATGACATCATCAAGTAGCCAGAAACGGGTACGATTCCTTCTTGTTTCCTGTTTCATGTAGGGGGACAGTCAAAACAAAACAAAGCAAAAGTGTACAAGAAACAGCAAGTGTAAACAAGTTTGTCATGGTAACCAGAGGGATGACTGTACTGTTTTAGGGGTACCTGTGAGGGGAGGTGGTTTCTGGGGCAAGACCTGTCGACGACGTGGCCATAGTGTGTGAAACTGACAAATGACAGAATATTAAAAATACAACATGGCCAGATCCAAGTGGCTACAACAAAACCAACAAAAACAAATGGAAAACAGCATTGGGGCCATGTGCATGAGAATATTTTTGAATATTTATATATGTGCACACTCTACTATATATCTAGGCTCCGTATAGAAATATTATATGGAAAACGAAAACACTCTTAATTGCCGTTATACTTGTTTCAAAAATGATTTCAGTTCGTCATTTTGAATTGGCTTTCATTGTGTGACAGCTTATGACATCATGCCTGCAAGTGGGCTTATTTCCTTTCCAACAAAGCCAATTTTATAATACTACAAATTTGATTTTGTCGATTTGCATGTGGATATAAAATAATTTATACTTAATTAGCTTGTTTGCCTTATATGAAACTTACCGCCAAAATGGCATTCAGCAAAACTGCGATGATTTTAACAACGGTTGTGCCGCAACCCATTTTCAAAACTCACTTCAGAGATCTGAAAAGAAATCAAAATTTAGTTACAACTCATTTTCAAAACCGTTTAGTATTAATTGTGTATAGTTAAATAATCTGTGTGGTGCAGGAAGTGCACTCAGTTTACTTTTAATTGCAGTAAATTAACGTATATTTAAGTTCTCTGTTCATAATTAGCATCAAAGCCCTACAAGGCACACACAGATGAGTATCACAGCACAAAGTTTCTTAACCTTTTGACTTGCAAGCAATGAAAAAACACACGCTTGTTTATTGTTATTTAAACAATATAAATGTCCGCAGTGTTGATGCCCCTTTAAATTTGAATATTTTTTTTCTCAGTTGAATCCGTCTCGGAGACTGAAACTTGCACGTTCTGCGTTTTCTTGCAAACTGAATCCAAACAAACAAAACACAGAAAAAAAGATTGTTGTTTTGTTCATTGAAGGCGAGCGAGAGACGCTCTCTCTTGCTCTCACACAGGCACACGCACGCATGCTCAAAAGTCACCCCACAAGCACACACACACACGCAGAAACTGCTAGCAACAGAGAACGAGAGTGCAGAGAGAGCGAGAGAGTTAATGCGCTCGCGCATATTTAACGCTCATATCAATGACGTCACGCTCAATACGCGCGCCATCAACATACCTCGCATTGCTAGGTGTAACAAGTATTCTATTTCCATCTCTCGGCTTGTAAACGTGATTAAATCGGGTTGATAAGGTGATAAGTTGTAAATTAAGTTTTACCGCGCGTTATTAGCTTTGTTTAGATGGCAGAGTTTATTAATATTGTGTTTAATTATTACTGATTAGTTGCCAAATCTTTTTTGATAAAAGTTTTTACAAGTTTAAATAAAAGATTTGATCAATAAAAGCTATTTCGTCTTTTAAGTCAACATATTATTTAACTTAAGAACTTTTGCGTTTAAAATGCATTAAAATATCAAAATATTTACAACATTTAAACTTTACACAATGTCTTTACTTTGAGCTTGAATAATAACATAAAGATATGCATGTTTAATGGGAATTAACTTTATGACAACTGTTTGATTTCCCAAGAATTAAAGCTCAAATGAAGCCACTCACATGCATCGATAAAACCTTCACGAGAGCAGCTGTGACTTACAATATCTCTTCACCCACTCTCTCTCTCCCTTCATCTTGCTCTCTTGCTCCGCCTTTGGGCTTTGGAATGGAGTAACCTCAGACATTGTTGTTGTGTCGTAAATGTTGTGGATTAAGCTCTGGTGCATTGCTCGATGCTGTGCAGCTGTTCGATATGACGGCAGAAAGCTCATTAAGTGTGTCGTCATTAGAGCTTAATTGTGTGTTCAGCAGTGGTTAAATTTCAGCTCCCACGTTTCGATTAGTTTGCCTAATTGATTTCGAGAGCTTTCGAATTTCTTAAAGTCTGATTCACTGTGGATCAAAATCAAAATGACGAAATCACATATGATGTTGTTAATATTCGAGTGTAAGTTGTATATTTTTTAAGGCACTGGTTTTGCTTGGCAAGAAACACACACAATTAGAACTGTGAGCAGCCTAAATATGGTATAGGTACATTGGTGACACTTAAAAATGAGGTACGAATACAAAACTGACTAAAATTAAAACCTAATTTTGTTACTAGACACTAATAAATGTAGCGGCGTCTGCGGTTCGAGTAGTGTATTGCCAGTATAAAGGCTAGCACCAGAATAACCAACTGCAAATAGACAAAGATTAGTTAAAACAGTTCATTAAACTAAGTAGTAGCATCTACTCACATCAAATCCTAGCAGACCCCACTCGCTGTAACGCCAAATAGTGGCCTCATCAGCGAAGGCCTTCTCCACGCTGCTGAGGCAGCCCTGATGGAAGATGTTCAATGGATTCACGCAGTTGTTATCTCTGCAACAGCTCGAGGGCACAGTATCATTCCTGTGGCCAATTTCAAAGTAGTCCTGAGGTCCAGTACGTCCACAGCAAGAGTACTAAAACAACCAAGCAAAAATTATTCACTGTGCTATATACAAAATTCCGTTTAGACTTACAGCCTTCTGTATCAGATCCATGCTACCGGGTTTGGTCAACTCCTGTTGCCAATGGTCCTCCACCATTTGCATCGAATATTTCTTGAATGTATCACGTTGATTGAAGAATATGAAGGCGGCGATCAGTACGAGCAGCACCAGCAGCAACGTCACATACTATACATAAGCAGTAATGATTAGTTGTGGTTACTAACATAGTTAATAAGAGCACTTACCGTCCACAACATGCGAGATGATTCACGAATGGCGCCACAGCAGCCAAACATCGATATCAGCAGAATAACGCCTCCCAGAATCATTATGCCAATGGCATACTTCTCGGGCATGGCACCCAATCCGAGACCGCCAAATACTATAACCAGTATGCCAAGTATCTGAAATGTTTAAACATAAATAGGAATGGTATTTTAAAAGATTCAATACAGTATATAATAAGTTGAACAGCATCAACTATCCAATCTCTGCGTTATCTTTAAAGATAACCTTACATAACCCTGTCAACAAGAAAGTTATCTGCAAAAATCGTTTATAAATTAAAAGCTTGTTTTCTAAAAATGTTTTCTTAAAATCATGTAAAACTCAAAAATACTTGGCATTTTTGTTGACTGCCAGATGTTGTCCATTTCGACTATCTTTTATTTCATCAACAAATTGAGAGCCGTTTGGCAATACGCCCCTTTAATTCTGATGATTTCATTTGGTTATAAATGTTGTCTTAGTTTTCGAGGTAGAAAATGTTATGAATAATACTTTTCTGATGTCATCTGCAGGTCTAGAAGTTTGTTAACCGGTCTCTCGATATACTCCCGGTATACTAAGAGCCAATTAAGTTAAGAGTTTCCATTGTGAAATATGAAATATGAGAACATCGAATTCGTAAGGTCGATTGTCACCGAATACAAGAAAAGACATGGAAAACCTTTAGTTGCTTTCATCGCCAGGTGTTGACATTGTCATTGGTGTCTTGTGTGCATGTTTTCTAATCCGGTTTCTAAATTTTTTCCACTGTGTTTTTTTTTTATTATATTTTGTTAATTATTATACTAAATCTTAAGGCATGACGTCGCCTTAGTCGTTGTCGTCGTCGTTTGTTTGTGAACAAAGAAGCTTTTCACGCGACTCAAGGAATGCAAAAAGCCACAGACAATAGACACAGATACTCACACACACACGCATACACCTCTAGCTTGTATGTTTAAAATCGTGTAAATAAGTGTGTGTGTGTGTGTGTTTGTGCGAGTGTGTTTGACTAGCAGTAATAGTCGTGAACTAAGCACGCATATGTACAAGTTTACTCATAACATACAAGATGATATCATCTGCCGCCAGGTAGAGCTAAAAAGCGCTTCTCTACGCAGCATAATATAATTTAAAAATTGAAAACAAAAAAATTAATGCAATTTCGCAGACGATTTGCTATGTGCCATATGGTATATTTCAGCATTACAAAATATTCAAAACTTACCGCCCATAATGCATTGAAGAGGAACAATGAGTATTTAATGGTGCCCGTTGCGCAGCCCATTTTTCAGCAAATGTTTTTTGTTTTTAGTTTTCAAATTTATTGTTAATAATTGTAATGGTTGGCACTTGACACGTGCAAAGCAGCTTGTACAGGCTGGTGGAAAACAAATCTGGCCAAAGCACTTGGGGATCTCACGAGTCGTTTGTCTAAATTTGAAATCGAGCGGAGAACTCAACGAGTGCGAAGTATGGAGAGCAACTGCTAGAGCGGACACGGTCACGAACGAACTGAAACTGAAACTAAAACAGAAACAGAAACTCAGACAGACAGAAACTGAGGCCAAATCCGAAGCTGTCGGCAGCAGCAGCGCCAACGGCAACAGCGTTTGCATACAAGCACAAGCACAGCACTAGAGCAAGAGCACACAAGCGACCACAGCACCACACCAGCACCACCACCACAACAAAGCAAATAAAAAATAAAAAAGCCAGTAAACAAACATGAAAACGCAAAGGCAGAAAAAAAAGCCAAAATCAAAAGTCAATGTATGTATACGAAAGACCCAACGATGTCGGAAGCCAAACAAACAAACAAATAAACAGCCGGGCGGTCTACTCCAGCCGTAGAGCTAAAAAACCAAACGAGCGACCGATTGCCGGAGAGACGGGATGACGGAATGATTAAGCGCACTCCAAAGTGGTGCACTTTGGGGAACTGGGTCTAGAGGTTGCGTCTGGTTCTATAAACGATTCTGGCGCTGCCTCTCAAATCCGCCAGATGTTGTTACAGAGAGAGAAAGAGGGAGAGAGTGAGAGCCACTCGCAATATTTGATCATTTCTCCCGCTCTCGAAACTAATGCATTAATGATTATTGCGTCATGATTGAGTACCTCGGGGATTGTCGTATGACGCCAGCTCAATACATAGTTTATAATTGATAGCGCTACAACTAGACTTGATTAAATGATTTATTTGTACATGTAAGAACGTGACAAAAGATTCGAGTATTTGAAAAAATAATAATAATTATTGAAAAAAAAATTCAGTTCGTTTCAATAGTGATAAGAATTCGTCCAACGTTCCCTTCGAAAGCGTCGCGCCAAATAGAATGAACAGAAGCACAACAGAGCCTGAAATGATATCATATTTAGACTGGTTTGTAATGCCAAAAAGTAATTATATGTAATTGACATATACCGTGATACCAAATGAGCCCCATTTGCTCATGTTCGCATAGTTGAAGTATCTCAGAAACTCATCGGCAGCTGCAGATACACAGCCCGTTGCATGGTAGGGAATCTTGTCGTTATCTTCGGGATAACAACTGATCGGTAGTGTGGTGCGTCCAATGCTTACGTAATCATCGGGTCCATTACGGCCACAGCACTCATACTATTCCAAAGGGAAGAGAACGTTAATAACTTTTACTCCTTTTGTGTTCTTCTTACCGTTCGCTGTATTTTGTCCATGGCACCTGGGTGGAGCACTTCCATATTCCACTTGGCATCGACATCTTCAACCGCAAACTTTTTAATGTAATCCTCATCAAAGTTCTTGCCCAGAAGTCCCAGCAATTGCACAACGAGCAATGCCAACAATATGAATCCATACTGTATGTATATACATATATATGTGGTTAAGCACCAGTAGCTTCTATATGGAAATTGTTTATCAAGTTCACTCACCGTTGTGGTCAAACAGACACTCTCCTGACAAACGCCACAGCAGCCGATAATGGCTGAGACAAACACAATCCCGCCAATCACATACAGATAGGTAATGTACACCGAAGGTGCTTGTTCCAGACTCTTTGTGGCTATGCCTATAATCAGCAGGCCAAAGAGCTGCAATCCAATAAAAATGACAATTAAGTATGCAGTTTGTTTATCAATTAAATGAGTCAGTAACATATATAATTTGCTACAATATGTTAATCTTCGTAAGCATTAGTCACAGTTGAGCTATGAACGGAATTATTGAAAAGTTATTAACTAAATGGAAATATTTTAAAATATTAATTTAATATTAAAAAGAGCAAGACAACATTCTGCGCTCATTAAAGTAGATTTATTTAAAAGATAAATTCTGCTACCGAATCAATAACCAAATAAAAATCGGTCATGAAAAAAGTCTTGATCTTGGGCATATATATATTGTTTATCATTTAAAAGTCACTTTAACTTAAACATAAGAATATAACGATTCTCACACAGTTTAGATATAAGATTCACATACACATAAAACATAAATATATTCGGCTATTTGTTAGTTAAAGCTTTAAATTGTCCAGCCAAAAACCGGCTATATAAATGAGTATATAGATAATCTTTTCTTTTTTAGCATTCGCACACAATCGTTAACAATATTTATACTCGATGCTATTGTATCTATATATAAATAATAAAATGTGAGCGTTTAAGAATGTTAAATTGTTTAGAAATCTTTTATTTACCCACTCGGATATATTTTAGATTTTGTATAAGACTTACCGCAAAGACAGTGTTTAAAATGTTGAGGAAGCACTTGAAGCAACCGGAAGTACACCCCATTTTGACAAGCAAATTAAATGGCGTTGAGTGAGACAATTGGCGTATATAACACAACCGATCTGATCGGCTTCGTTCCTCCGAATGATGTGAGCCAAAAAGACGAGAGACATTAAAAGCATCAATCGTGCAAAATCTTCGAAATATTTTTGCCAGTGCTGTGAAGCAGCTGGAATTGAAATCATTGCCCGAATTCAAACAAATGTCGGCATAACGTGTTCGTAATAATTTTTATTTCTTATTTAAAAATCATAATTATGCTACTAATTTGACTATTTGTTGTATGGCATTGCCAGGGATCAATGAGCTAATTTAAACAACTAAATTTAAACTAAGCAACTAATGCCAATGACTTAGTTATCATTAATTGGAGTCTCGTCATCCTTTGTCTTGATCAACTTGCGTGCCTTGCCCATGAAAAAGCCAGCGAAGAGTCCCAAGATCTAAAATATATATAAGTTATTTTAAAAGTTCTATATATGTTTATTAAGTCTTACCTCCAGGCAGAATATGGCAATGCAAGTGTAGTAATTAATATCCGCTTGCAGCAGCAAAAGACGTGGTGCCTTTGTGGCACAACCTTCCTCGTTGATATTCGAGGGTTTGGTACAATCAGCTGAGTAGCAGCAGCTTCCTGGCAATGCACCCTGCTCCGGTCCTGTGCCCAGATAGTCCTGTGGTCCCTGCAGGCCACAGCAGCGAAAGAGACTGTGTATGGGCTGCATGGTATCGTCCTGTACGGATTTCTCATCGTATAACTGCTTAAGACGATCCTCGAACTGTCGCAACAACTGATTCTTCATTGAGGCATAGGTAAAGAAGTATGTGGCCAACAGCGTCATTACCAATGTGGTGCTGATCAGGTACTGTCACAAAGAGAATCAGGCTTAAGTCGATAAATAATAGTTATTGGAGCAAAATCATATACTTACATAAATGGAATACTTGTAGGATTCCTTCAGCGACACATAGACGCCCAAAAAAGCGGCGGCAAACACTGAAGCGCCACACAGAGCTGCTGCATAGCCGCCATAGACGGAGGAGGCTGAGCCCCAGGTGACTACGCCACACGAAAAGAAGAGTATGTTCAAAGCCTGGATAATGAAAGAATTAAATAATAGATAAGATGCAGGAAAACTATGCTGAAAGGGGGCCAGCTCTCACAATTTAGACTGTCTGCCTAGCATAAACAATAACAGCCTTGCCTAGTAATGCCTATCCGACAGCATAATACCCTGTGACAATGGTCAGTGTTCTTTAAGTTTCTTCTCCAATTTCAGTAACACAAAAAAAACCCTTAACACGGGTAACTACATAAAATTGTATACATATATAGCTTATCTAGTCTTATACTCCTCCAATAGCCTGTATAAAAACCTTCAATAAACTGAGCATACCCACAAAGCAGAGCCAAACACATTCAATTCTCATATATGCAAAGTTTTTCACATATTACGTATACCGCATGTAGGCCAACTGAAGGCGAAAGTAAACAAAAATATTTAAATAACAATTGATTGCCATTTCCCAAATGCAGACAGCTGTTTTCAGCTCTACAGAAAATTGTTTTAAACAAGCCAATTTGTCTGCACACTCAGAATATCGATTATTTCTCAGCATTTTATGCTGCTAGTCGTTTTGGGCGGAAATACTTATAGACTTTTGGCTACAAGCTGTCTGGTCCGGTCGATAGTCAGGTCAACATATATCCTTTGTAATCCAAAGTTGGTCAATGACATTGATTCAACTTACCGAGATTAGAATGCAGGTTGTGAGCAATGCATATTTCCAGGGTGTGATGGCGAATGTCTTCTCCATGTTGCAGCAAATGGAACTAAATGGATGGTTTTGTTAATAACGAAGTCAACAATAATTGAAAGGAAATTCCACACTTACGACTAAATTCAACTGGCTGTAGTTGTTTTGCTAACCGGATGGCAATTATGACACTGACAGTGAACCTCACGTTTATGCCACGGGGAGTGGCATTGTTTTATGTTTCGATGCGGCACAAACAAAAAGCCAAGTACGGCTGTGGCAGCGTCACTTATGGCCCGAATGTTGTCAGTCGACTGAAAGCAGACTCGGTTCGAGTTTCAGTCGCGGTTGGAAAAGCTGATGTCGGCGCAGACGCTTTAAACGCACAATACAGGGTGTCTCGACCGAAATATTTCGTAGCAGTAATAGAATAATTATAAAACAATTATATATTATACTGATTTAGATATTCCATCATTGTCATTGATGTGATGCCAATTATGTGTTACTCAATGAGCAACAGTTCAATGGATAAGATGGTACTTTTTTGGCTTTTGTTATTAAACTGCTGGACAAATCAGTTCTTTGTTAACGTAAGTAAACTATAAATTTAAAAATAGTTTACATAACTAAACTTTTTCATTTAGGCTGCTTTTTTGCAGTTCACAAACATTACCTGTGAGGGCACAGACCCAACTCTGATTACAGTGGAACATTGCTTTATAGGACACGTGAATCGACACACAAACTTCATAAGCATACGTTACTCCATGTTGAAGCCAATAGCTGATGATATAGGCGTGAGTATTCAAAAGTTTCAAAACATGTCTAACGATTCTCCTTCAAATTTACAGCTACACCTGCAACTACTGATAAGGAGCAATGGTTGGAAGCCCTTTCTATATGCTGTGGATGTAGATGTTTGTAGATTTTGGAAATCGAAATATAATGCATTGGCCAAGTTGGTAGTCGGCTTTGTGGATGGTCACTCGAATGTGAATCACAAGTGTCCCTATGTAAGTAGTTTTTACATGTCCAAATTTAAGTTATTTACAATTTCTTTATTTTAGAATGAAAAGCATATTTATATAGACAGAGTTATGAACACGGAAATATCTAAGAAAATTCGTGGACTGCCCTTGGGCAGTGGAAACTATGCGTTTTCTATGAAATGGTCTTGGAAGAATGAAACACGCTTCGCTACGCAGGTGTACTTTGAAATATTGAATTGAATTTGTTTAATGTTTATTAATCCATCTAAGTGCAATTAAATATTAGTGTATGTTAATTAAAATAATACTTAAGTCTTAGTGTTAAATTTGTTTACATCCAGACAGCATTGTTGCGTCGGTCGTGGTTCTTAAGCCCAGTTAACAGCAGCCAGGCGAAAGCAGCACCAACACCCTGTAATAAAAGAAGGCTTAGGGTACGCCTAATTCAGGAAAGAAACTGAACTCACCTCGCCTATAATAAGCAGCCAACAAACAATCTTAAAGACCAACAGTCTGCCATCCAAGTACTCCACAAATTGTGATTTGCAGCCCACTGTGTGAATACTCGATTTATCAACGCATTTTAAATCAACACAACAAGTCTTTGGTATGGCATGATGTATAACCGAGTAGTCCTCTGAGTTGTTGACTCCACAGCATTTCAGCCAAGTCTCGTAGTAGGCCAAGGCACCTGTTTCATTCCGTTCAGCGTCCCAGAGTTTCTCGAAGCCCTCGTTGATGCTCCCCGAGATGCCGTCCTTGGTGCCGTGCGACACCATACTCAGGAAAAGTAACTGGATGAGTATCAGCAGCACCATAGCTATAATATACTGCAAGGAATACACTTCTTTAGCATAGTCACAGGGTATCAGGGTATAAAGCAGGGTCTAGCATACAATTAGCAGTCGTCTGGGTGACTCCTGAGCAGCTGCCAAGCAGCCAAAGATGGCTATAATCAGTACGACTACGCCCAAACCGATAATCAGTCCGCCAGCAACATTCTCGCCAATGCTTATCGTTGTGACATATGCTCTAAAAAGACATATTGTATATAAATAAATATCTGCTTTCTGTATTAGTTTAGTTTAACGTTGAACTTACAGAAAGAAAATGCCAAAACCAATCAACGCCAGGCCGAGCACCTGCAATTAAAATAGCCAAAATGTGCACGTTAGATACATTTTAGTTTAAGATACTTTTACTCACCGTGTAAACAAAGTTGAAAAGCAACAGCAGATGCTTCACTGTAGTATCCGACAGACCCATTGTTGTTACTGTGTCAATGCAAAAACCAAAACTGAGATCAAGACTGAGTTTGAGCTGAGGTAGAGGCGCAGTTGTCTCTCGCTATGACAGACACAGTGACTATTTAAATCAGCGAAAATGAGCTGAATGCATTAAATAAGTATTACGTATATGGCAATAGCCAGTTTTGGATTGTAGTTGTATCTGTCGAGTGAAAAATACAAAATACAAAATAAAAACAAAAAAATTCTCTGCTCGCTGACCGCTGCCTTTCAATGGCGTGAATCAACTGAAATGCCGTCTGTATTTATTTTTTTGTGTTTTTCAAAATGCGCGTACTTCTATAATATTCTATCCTCTAAGCAAACACACACACTCGCGCACACACTCTGAGTTTTTCTTTTCATCTCATCGATCTATGTATAACAGCAAATGGTTTGAGAAAATCGAGAGCGTTGAACCGCCCACATCGTTGCTCTTATTGGGAAAAGGCGAAGTCGCTTCTCCTCTCAGTATCTATGTGGTTAAGTCTTGTGTGTGTGTGTGTGTATTTCAATTTTATCTCTTGGCATTCTCGTTTCGGCTTGTTATTGTTTTTAAACCAAAAAAAAATCCTACTCAATTTTTGTTTTTACTAGTTTATATATATTTTTGCTGTGTTTAAAATACATATATCTAGAAATTAGTCAATAGCAACAGGTTTATACTACAGTGCTTTTTTTTTTTTTTTGTGTTTCATTGCGTGGGGTTCAGTTTACAACGCCGCAACATTTTTTATTGAATACGATGTCATTGATATTTTTTGATCAATGAATGCAAAGTTACATAGTAGAATTTACGTTTAACTATTTAAATTTACAATCACAATTGCAGAAAAAGCTAACTAAGAATACATGAGTAATAGAATACAATAATACAGGATATAGTGTCAACAATTAATATTAATTCACTCGTTTAATTATAGAATCGCACCCGTTCGCGATGATTTCGTATACTATCCACTAAGTAACAGGTAGCAACAGAGCCAATAAACTGCAAAACAGATAAGAAAATGGGTTAAGACCGTTTTAATTGGTTGGCTTAAATTGTGGGCTGAAACACACACCTCGATTAAAATTAATATCCAACTGAGTGTATGAAAATTGGCGGTTTTCTGGCTAACATATAGCTTGAACTTGTTCTCACAGCCATCCATGAAGAGATTAAAGTGATTCGTGCAGTCACGATGCAAGCAACAGCTCGAAGGATACTCCCGATCCAGCATTATGTAGTCAGAAGCACTGCTGCGGCCACAACAGTGCAGCTGAAAAGTAATGCAACACTTGTTAAATACATATAATTAATTGAAATCTTTTTAAGAACTCACCCACTCCTCGTAGATGCTGAGAGTGCTATTGCTGCCATACGGATTATCCCAGAGATCATCGAATCCCTGTCTTAGACTATCAGGTAAGGCATCTCTGCTTGCTGCATAACTAATGCTAAACATGATGAATTGTATGACCAACAAAAGCAACAAGAGCACTGCATACTGTAAGTACAAACTGATTAATCAGCTATTAAATTAATTGGGCTTAAATAAAAACCTACACTTATGAGCAGTTTCTTGCACTGTTTGACCAGGGCAACACTGCCAAAGATGCTGGCCAAAATGATGACAACACCTAGTAGAATGCAGAGAATGCCAGCCAACTTCTCGCCATGATCCAATTCAATTGGCTGCTCCTCAATCGTGCCCAGCAGCCAGGTGCCATACCAGATGAGCAGACAGCCGTTAAGCTAACAAAAGTATTTAGGAAATTGGGTTTGAAATTCTTGCTTCAATGTCACGAGATACTTTTTGTTCTATTTCTTATTTTGGCTTCTTCAAACTTACAGCAAAGATTAAGTTGATGACACACAGTGTGTATCGGAGCAGACGTGTGGTACAGTACATATTCGCTATGATTACACTACGCACAAAACATGACACAACGCGATGGCACTTGTAATTTATTGTTTCAACAAAAATAATTTTGTATATAGGAAAATCAAATAGATTTTTTTCGTTTAGGTCTACGGTTTACGGCAAAACACCTTGAGCATCCGGCAATGGTCGCACGGCAAATACTCGCAAGCGACTCATAATCTGATTTTGTTTGTCGTCGCATCTTGTTGCGACGCGTCGCTGTCAGTTGAACGATTAACCCACAGTTCTTTCGACCAATGCAATATTAAGCAAATGCCCGAGAGAGTCGTCGACGACGTCGTCGTCTGCTCATAGAATAAATACATAAAGTCAATATCAAAGAAAACTCAGCACAAAGAATCAAAAATTAGCGTATGGCGCCCACGCGCAGCGCACACATACACACACACATGCACACATGTGGCGACAGATACATAGATACTACTAGAGATAGAAATTCAGATACAGATACAGATACAGATACAGAAACGGAAACTGCGGGCTGCCAAGATGAGAGGCAACTCAGTGCTATGATTTGGTCAACAGCGTTATGATGTCAACAAACAAAACTGAATCATAGAACTGAATTTTCTTTTAGCTATTTAGCATTGAAATTGTCCCTCAATGCAGCGGGTGGTCAGCGATTCTAGACTATAAACTTTAGACTGTAGTTGCATACATTTCATGCCCAACCAAAAAATTATTAAGTCCATGATTTATTAGGAATTTATTGAAATTTATTTTAATAAAATATAAATCTACATAGCTGATCAATTGCTTCAAATATTGTATTGGCCATAAGAGACAAATGAGTTTACTTATGGCAGGCACTGTGTCGAGTTGTTGATTTATAAGGAGATTATTGTAATAAGTACAAAACTACTTCGTTGAATGTTACGAATAACCCAAACCATGCATTACTTATGGCAGGCACTGTAAATTCTTTTTTTTTTTTTGTGGGAAATCTTATCAAAAATAAATACATGCATATAAATATTTAAAGTAAATAAACATCGAAATCGGCGTGAACACTGCTTTGTTTTGGCACCTTTTGGTCCGCTCTTTCTCTGCTTTTCCTCTCTTTCTTTGCTGACTCAGTAACGGAATCGATATTGTGTTTTTAAATAGTTTTTTTATCAGTTTATCAGCAATCAGCAATCAGTAGTCAGTTTATTGATGAATGAACTTGAGGTAGACTAGCAAAATTGTCGCATTTTTATTTGTTGTTCTGGAAATTCGATTTGTTATGTATTTGCACAGTATTGAGAATTCTTTGGCCTTTTTTTCGTTTGAGTATATGTGTGTGTGTGCGTTATATGAAGAGTGCTTAGAACACAATGTTGAACTTATTTTGGAAAGTATTTCGAGCGTCTCCAGCGATTCACAATGCTATTGGCCAGCACATAGGCGAGCAAAGCGCAAATAATCTGCAAAATAAAAAGAATTTTAAATATTTATTTATTAAACTAAACCTAGAGAATGATATACCTCTACGCCCACTAACGCCAAGACGAATATATTGAATGTAGTCCAGCTTTCGGCTATGTAGTCCAGGAACTTTTGGCGACAACCTTCCAGGTTTAGTTTATCCGTTTTGCTGTTGTAGCAACTCTTTGGCGGCAGCAGATAATCCTTATAGCTAGCATTACCACAACAATCGAGCTGCAATTGACAGCAGTAAAGATAAACAATAAAATGGGGATAACTAATACTTAGCTACAATTCAAAACTCACCCATTTCTCTATGCTCGATATTTGGCTGGCATTACCGGGTCTAACCGGAACGGGCTGATCATGCCAGAGCTGATCGAATGTTCTGTCCACATTAATGAGCAAAGATGTTTGGAATATCCAAAAGAAACCTACTGTCATCAATTGTAATATGATTAGTATAATCAACACCACAGCAAACTACAAAAAGTAATAGAAATATGATTTAAATCAGTATTAAAGTTGCTTAGATCTAAACTTACCGATTTGTTTATGCTGCTGCTCTCCCTTAGCGCCCCCAAAGTGCCATAGAGTGCAGCAGAGAGTATAATGATGCCAAAGGCTATGATGACGATGGCGGCAATTTCAAAATGTTCAAATTTGAATATTACGTGCAATCCAATGCCAATGACACCCAGACCCAAGAGCTGTAAAGATTAAACGAACAATAAAAAAAGCTTTGAATTAAATAACAAAAAATATAAATTTCTTCTTATTATTGTATTACGTCTAAATAGATTAAGTCTTCATATAGTCTCCAAATAAACATTATTTACTAAGGCCATTAAATAAAAATTGTTTAGTCTGCATATAATCAAAATATGCTCTTAGTTTAGGCATCAGAATAATGCCCATAAATCAAAACATATTTCTGGCATTAATTTCACTTATTTCAGACTTTATTGATTTGGAAATAAAATTATGAGTATGAGCGTATGAGTAATGTTAAATTTAAGCATTTTCGCTTAAACATATACATTGTAGTGGCTTTCAATCGATGCAAGCAACAAGTTAGCCTTCGCACAAATTTGACTCTAAATATTTGCGGCTGACATCACTCATACGCAGTGTTGTCGCGTGTATTTCATAAGACGCGATTGCACTTAGCTTTTCCCTTTCACTAACAACTTTTGCTGGTGCACAATTAGCTTAAATAAGTTGCACGCACCGTTAGCTGCAATTCTAATTAAATTTATAATTCAAACAATGATTCACTCATTTGCTGCGTTTGCTCATCGACAGAAAGAGAAAGAAAGTTTTCGCATGTAAACAATTTCGAATTTGGCAATTGGCACACTTGGCAAGTAAACTATAGTTTTTGAATAGTACTGAGTAAATGAATAATTTCAAATGCTTTATTAAATGCGCAATAAATATTTTTACACAAACATTGTTTGCTTCTAGATGCTTACAAATCGGCAACCTGTTGAATAAATCTTACATTTGATGGGAGGTGGAGAGACGGGAGACTTAACCGCAGACAAGTCGAGACTTATTGGCACTTTAAACTGCGACGAACTTCCGCCACATCGATGTCACGTTAAGTAGCCGCCCCCTTGGCTTTTAGATTTTCCTTAGCAATGAGGTAATTATGACTGATTTGTGTGATTTGTCATGTTTATGTTTCTGTTTTCAATAATTTTTGGGTTTGTCTAGCGCAAACGCATTTGGCATTTACTGTAATGTATGTCCATAACTGGTTTGAATGTCTCTAAAATTTATCTTCACCCAGCAACGCCTTTTAAGGCTCTCAAATGTAATTGAATTAAGGTCGCCGATTAATAAATTAGCTAATGTCTGAGTCTGTCTCTGTGTATTTATACATTACAAGTATGCAAATTACAAACATATTTATAAGTTGTTGACAATTGTCGCTGTGCATCCAAATGAATCCCACGTTTATATATGGACAAGTAAGTAAAAGTATTAGCATTTCATAGAGCTAACCGCTGGCCATTAAACCCCACAAAACATTAATTGAGTTATATGAAGCGATTGTAAGTCTAATTTGAATGCTACTTCATGTTGACGAATGATTAGCACTCCAGACAAACACATAAATTAATTTCTGATTAAGTGTTTACAACGCGTTGGAGATAAAAACTCAGCACCCGGGGGGACTTTAAAGCCTATTTGGCATCTGGTATTATGCGCTGGAGATACAACGCCATTAAAATGTAATTTATTACACATGACACCCAATTGTAATTCAGAGTTTTGTCAAACCGAGCATAGCCCATAGAATCAAAGCGTCAATGACAATGGAACTAAGCACACTGTGCACAGTGTACTCGAACTTAGACAGCACTTAACATTAGATAACTTAGTGGTGTCACATGTGTTAGCTTAGTAATTATCATTACGATAAGAGTTATTAAGTTCAACAGCAAACGCACTCAATAAAAAAGACTAATAAAAAACAGATATCAAATGAAACTATTTGCTCTAATTTGTCCAGCAGACAAACAATTAATTGCAATTATAAACTAGCCAAGGTTAGTTCAGTAGCAAATATATATTTGCGTACACTTCACTGATAAGCCAAACAGACAACTGATTAGCTTGTGCGACCATATTTAGATCACCGGAATCGACTTGGAGATTCGCAGAGGAGGGCGCACAGCATGTGGTAAGTGAAACTAGAATAACTACACAAATGTCATTGAAACATTTGCTGAGATTTATGTGGGTTTACACTAAGCACAAAACCCAGACTTGACAACATAAATACATGTTGTGTAGAGTTTGGGAAAACTACAAAGAAATACAAATAAAAAAAAAAGGTTATGCCCTACCTCAAATGCAGGGGAGGCCCATAGGCACAGCTGGCATTTAATTAAAAGCACGCGGCCGCACCAAATGAAGTAATTTTCGAGCTAAAAACAACAGACAGTCGGACATAAAGGCAGACAGTACAGACTCATCCGTAAATCAAAGTTTACTCGCATGGAACCAATGCGGAAAATTGCGCATACGCCACGTTATGTGCGCGCGTTTCTTTTCGGCATTTCCTTTGGCATTTTTAAGTTTTCCTACATACGATTTCCTCTAAGGTTATTGCCGACAAATATTTATATATTCTGTATTTTGTAACGCCAGCGCGTCTGAAAATGACATCAACAGATTTTAGTTGATGTATATAAAAAGCTAAAAACAAAATAAAAACATACAAATGTATATGAACTTATATATGAACACTAAAATGTTTTTAAAAATTGTTGGCGCAAAAGTCAAAAAAAGTAAAAATTCTATGTTTATATGGCTAAAAGCTATGACCGCCTTTTGCTCATGGCCAAGTTACATTTTTTTTGTTTTGTGGCGTGGGTGACCGAGTTTTATAAATTTTATTTTTACCGCTGAGCAAATAAGATTCTTTTTTTTTCTCAATACCTTAGTTTTTATAATTATTTTTAAATAAATATATACTGCAAACAATAAATAAAGTGACTTGCTTTAATAAGGAAATACGTACTAAAAATTAAGCAATTAGCCAAAATACTAAAAAAGCGTGGACAACAAATTATTCGTATTGAAATTGTTGCCAAGTCACAAAAATTTAACTTGAGCATTTGTTTTAAATTTTGTGCCCGAATTTGATGAGCTGCACCCAAACCGATTAGCCAATTAACATAAGAATAACGTATAGTGTTTTTTATACTTTAAATAGTTAAAGCAGAAACAAAAAACCTTCAAATGTAATTGAATACATTCAGCATTTCAATCAAACTGAAAGTCTAACTGGACGTGTAAGTAGAAACTGTTTAAATTTATCCATCAATTAATTACACAACAATAAATATTTATACGAACGGTTGCGGAGAAGTCAAGGTTTATTTTATGAACTTTAATCATATAAACAATTGCCAAAAGTTTATGCACAGCTGATAAACTAACGAATTACAGTGTGAACGAAATTTTGAACAAGTAATTAGAAATTACCCGCCAATTAGTTGCATGTATATTAGCCAAGCTAAGACCTTCTACTAAATAAACTTTAATCGAGACTTTCAAGCTAACAATGGAGAGTAAAGTCCGTGTCTAATGAAACTAGTCACATCGGTGTAATAATAACTTTTAATGCTATTATAATTATAAGTTTTAATAGCAAACGATGAAGTCATTTACATAGAAAACTTCCGGCAACAAACTGAATTTTTTGGCTTCTCGGGTTACCGTCAACAGAATTCATAATCATAATCACATTATATTGGCCGACTCACCACATATATAATATCCCATATTAGTGCAAAAACTTTCAACAGTTTTGTGGAACACGCCATTTTAGCCGTTTATTTGCCTTGCCAAAATGCACTCTTTGTTGTTCTATTTTTAAGTATCTTTTCCAATTTGAAACTATGTAGAACTGTGTCTGCTTTTTGATTTTTTCTTCTGTCTTTTTTGCGTTTGGCTTTTCACTGCTGCACTTAGTTGGCCCAAACACTTGGCAACGCGCACGGCCAAAAAAACACTTGTTACAAATTCAAAATACTTGATTTAACGGTCGCTCTGGAAACCAAACCCGACATGTTCGCGCACGAATGTTAACTGATTTGTTGATAGCGAAAACTTAGGCAAAAACTAAACACAAGTTGTTTTCGTTTTGTTGTGGTTGTTGTATTTGAAAATGAAACGGTCGTTGGAACATCTGGCAATGAAACAGATACTCACGCGCGTGCCATCGTCTATCGGTCGGTGTCATGGGCGTCGCTTGCAGGGGATCGCTACGTTTCAATTCCAGAGTTTCGCTTGTTAAATAAAAAAATGTGTCTGAGTAAAACAAAAAAAACAAAAAACGACTGCCAATTTTTGTGCTGAGCTATTTTTAAATACTTTACATACTTTTTAGCGCAGTCAGAGAACTTTGAAATGCTCTAAGAGAGATAGAGAGAGTGCAAATGCACTTGATGATTCACTTGAGACTTAGTCAACCTATTAGTTCAACTCAACATACTAGTGGGTTGCATTTAGATAAACTGGAAGATAAGTGTTTGTTATTTTCAATGTATTTCCTGTATTTCAATGTATTGCACTGAATGATTCAGTTGAGATGCAAATTAATATCTTGACTCATTTGTGGAAAATGTCTAATGAAACACATAATTAAACGAAAAACTAAACTTTAATTATATGCAGTAAATTAAAAGCTCTTCTTCTTAAATTTGGTGTACATTGAAATAAATTTAAATGAAAATTTAAAAGTCTTTCAATTAAGCTAACTAATTATACCTGCTTTCTCTTTCCAGTAAGAAAATCAATTGAATTGGTAATTCATCAACATTTATTAATAATAATATTCAAAATAAATTAGTTCACAGTGCTTAAACTTAGTTTACATATATGAAATGCACATCTGGCAAACCATTATGCTGACAACATTGTATATTGTATATACTATATACATTAAAAGCCGTTCAAAATTTATAATTTGTATAGTGGTTGAGAATAATTAACATTGAGGTATTTTTTTGTCTGCCTTGAATTTAATTTAAGTTTTTTTTTCACCTTTTAACTTTTGTTCAAATTCGTCAAATAAAAAACGGTATAACAATCAAAACTTCATATATAAGCTTTTTTTTTGTTGAAACAATTGAAATACAACGAGTGTGTTATCCTTGAGCCTTTTTCCTTAGTAGTGAGAGCGTCGTTTATCATTGCGAATACTGTTGCACAATCCGCAGGACAAAAAGCTGAGCAGAAGCTATAAGAAAGATATAGTAGAATAGTTATCAGACTTTCGAATAATTGCTTGCATCTGGGTAGAACCTACCTCAATAGCTACTAGCACCCAGCCGAGAATATTGAAAATGCTCAGAAGATTGGCCCAATAATTGACAAATTCAATGCGGCATCCTCTGTGGATCAAATCATTTGCATTGCCCTCGTTGTGATTACGGAAACAGGATTCTGGTGGCAGGCGTTCGTTAACAATATAATCTTGGGGACTTCCACGACCGCAACATTGAAACTGAAAGTAGTATATGATTAACAGTATTCATGGGCAATAAATTGCATGTTTAACTTACCCAGTTCTCATACATTGACATGGCACCGGGACTGGCCAGCTCCTGTTCCCAGGTATCCTCCAATGTGTTGGCCAGATTCGATGCAGCGGAGCTTTCATTTATGGTAAGTAAATACAAAATGGTCACCTGAGCAATAATGACCAGGTACAAAAACGAGACAAACTGTTGGACAATAAAATGAAATATTAAATCATTAATGGAATTCAAAGGTGATATCATTAATGAATACTCACGGTCACAGTGCAGCAGACGTGCTCACGCCAGGCAGCCAAATAGCCCCAGAGAAAGATGAGAATCGCAGCTGCACCAATGATTATATAAGCATAAGCAGCTGCTGATCCACCTGGATTGACATCGTACGTAAATAGTATGTAGGCTCCAAAGCCAATCAGCACCAAAGCCAGCAACTGTAAGCAAAAACATTGTGGACAATGAAAACTACGCTTTATGTATTTGACCTTAGGCAAAAATGAGTTCATTCTTTATTTTTGTGTATCTTCCCTAGAAGGGGACCCAGCAACCCTAAAGGCGACTCCTAGTCTAGTCAAGAGGGCGTCAGGGAAGACGTCACCTACAGCAGAAAGCTGGCGCCTAAAATGGGGCACAGTTATCAACAACAAATAGGCCAATTTGGGAACAGCTCTTGACCGAGTTTACTTCCAGTTTTGTGCTTTTCGACTACTGAGCTGTTATGGGAACAGATTTATGTAGTTTCCAACGGCAATAGGAGTACAATCAAAGCTTTTCAATGGAATAATCCTGGTCAAAATCCCTACAAACGAAATTACTGCAGAGTTATTAGTTCTGGCTTGACTCACATATTATCCCCTATATTTCATATAAGTACAACAATCAATTAAAATTTTCGGCATTCGCTGGAAAACGAATTTAATTGAAATTCAGTATACAAATTTATCGTACAGTTTGTTCGCAGTATTTGGAATGCTTTATTTAATAACAGACAAACTACTACAATGAGAACGAGATACGTAGCTCAGTTATGATGCCATCAAAGTGTTGAAAGATTCGAAACTGATGCGAGCTATTTGGAATATTCTCTGCTAGAATACTAATAATCAAAACATGTGTTTATTCTCAGTGTTAGCTTATAATAGCTTATTAAACTCAAGAAGATCTTGAAAAGAATTCATTAAGTTACCAATGTCATTCATGTCAGATATGCTGACTGTCCTTTATGCAATAAATTTAACGAGTAATAGAATTTTAAAAGATTATTAAGATTAAGTGAGCAGTTTACTGGCTAATTTCATTAAACAAAGCTGACTGGTAAATTGGTTGAGTAAATAAAGCAAATGGAATTGAATACAACACTTGTGTAAGAAGACTCAATAATTTACTTACCGTACAGAGTATATGAAGGACATAGGCCAGGGCCTTTAAGCTCGAAGTGGACGCCATCCTGATGTCACTAAACTCAAGTCTCGAGTAAATGACTTTCTATGAAATTCTTTGAATTCTCGTATTACTCAAAGAAAATAAAAAAAAAAAACTGGTTGATACTTTTTATCACTCTCACTCGCTCTTTTTGTCGCTCTTTCCACTGCCTCTCAATATGTTTATTTTGAGTTGCGCTCTCTCAATAAGCTCAACGATAATATGAGATCATGGAACAACCTTTCTTGCGTACATATGTTGTATTCGTATGTTTTTGAACAATTATTAATTAATTTAGATATTCACAATAGCACGACATATGACAGCACTATTTATATTTATATTTAATATCGAATTTTGTCTCGCACCCACAGCTCACGCATACATACATACATATATAAATATGTACTGCATTAGCATATTTCATACATAGGTGCGTCTATCTTCGAAAGATATATCTGTACACAGCTACGTATATATGTATGAGCTCCACGCGACGATTACGCACCTCTCTTCTTGCACGCGTCCAACAGTGTACTGAATGAGTAAAACATTTTGTTTGAGCGCACTACCAGTCGGACAGCCGGCAAAAGAGCTTTTTGAGAGCTTCCACTTTGGGAGCAGCATGCAGTGTTGCCAGATTTTGGGAAGCACCATAAGCTTGATTGAAGAAAAATAAGCTAGAATAAGCTAATAAATTAAATTAAAAAAAAAAACTTAAAAAATAATTTCGGATATTTGGTTGTTTAAAAACTTGCCAAAACTTACAATAAAATTTAAAAACAAAACTTATTTTGCTTGAAATTTTTTGTAAGCTGAAGAAAGCTAAATGAAATTTGAAATAAGCTAGATGTCAAGCTGTAAGCATATAAATTTTTTTTTTAGCTGTTTGATTTTAAAATAAGCTAAATCTAGTCCAAAATAAGCTAATAAGGCAACACTGTTCACGCAATTGCTGGAAAAATTCGAAAACAGCGGATAGCGGGAAATCTAGCTTTTCTAAAATTTATACAGATTACAGTTCAATTTAAAATAAGGAGTGCCACTTTAAACTTGGAGTATTTTTGAACTTCAAACAGTTATCAAATAGATCGTTAGTAAAATGTCATGACTCTTATACAAAGCAAATATTGTGAATAAATTACTATTTTTTTTTTTTAAGGATTTGGTTTTTTATACTCTCTGCAAGAGTATATTGGGTTTGTGCAAATGTATGTAACAGGCAGAAGGAGGCGTGGCCGACCCCATAAAGTATATATATTATTGATCAGCATCACAAGCCGAGTCGATAAAGCCATGTCCGTCTGTCCGTCTGTCCGTCTGTCTGTCCGTCTGTCCGTCTGTCCGTATGAACAAACAGATTTCAGAGATGGTAAGAGCTACAAGGTCGAGCTTGGTCTCAATCGATCAGATATTTAGTCAGTCAATACAAGAATCTTTTTTTTTTCGATGCCACGCCCCATTCGCCCACAATGAGCAAAAAACTAGACACACCTCGGAAAAAATCGGTGTTTTCGGCGAATATCTCAGTAACTATGGTACTTATGATCACCAATTTTGGTATGAAGGTTTCTAGTGACAGCGTAAATGCATTGACATTTAAAATTTTGAACTGCCACGCCCCTTTCTCCCACAATTAATAAAAACTTTTGTTCCGTTTTTTGGCTTTTGTTTATATAGTACAGTATTGTAATTTATAATTCGTGTGGAGACTAACTATATCAAACTATCCTGAAAGGCGCATTGAAATCGCACGATAAACAAGAAAACTAGAAGCGTTACAATATTGATAACTGAATGCAATATCTTGTATGAGTGCAAGCGAAACAGAAACATACAAGCACGTGTTCGAATGTTTTCGCTGCCTGTGTGGCGGCAGCGCTACCGCATTCGTATCAATGTATGAGTGCAAGCGAGATAGAAACATACAAACATATGTTCGAATCTTTTCGTTGCTTTTATAGCGGCAGCGCTGCCCGCAGTCGCTGGCCACGCTGAATACACACATACATACATACATACATGTATATGCATAATATATTCTCTTTCGTATGTGTATTCGCATACAGACAAACAGATGTATGTATGTGTGATTATGCTTAGATTGTTTTTGATTTAACGTGTTTTAATGCAAGTACTACACATTGTAATATCTCTAGACCGATTTTAATAACTTAATCGGGAAAAAATGCAGAGAGTATACTACGGTCGGGCGTGCTCGACTGTACTTTTCTTTCTTGTTTGGCTTGTGTTATTCACTAATCTAGCTTTTTTTTGTTACAAAAAAAATGACAGCACTGGCAGTTACTCATATGTTAATTCAAATTAATTGAAAATCAGTCGTTACCTTCACTTGACTTAATCATGCTCTACAGTATGGAAAAGTTTAAATAAAACTAAGCTCCAAAAGCTGCACGCATAAAACAAACAGACTTTGCACAAAAATAAGAAAATTTTCATTTTATTGAAGTCAATAGTGCTGAAATTTATAATGAAAATTAATTTTACAGAAGAAAATAAATATATTATGATTTAAATGACGTTAAACAAACTACGGTAAGTTTTTAGAGCAAATCCATAAGTAATTTATTCCTATTCCTGCAATAGGTAAAAGCTATACAAAAATAAGCTTAAATTTTTCTTAAAAGACCGAACCTATGGTAAAGAATGTCATCACTTTTGCAGGCAAATAAAGGTGAGTCCAGAAAAAATAGAGATCTTGTACTAGACACGAAATTAACAAGGTAGCAGATGCCGACATGAAAATGACCATAGCTTTGCTCTGGAAAGAAGGACAGTTATAAATCGTCAATCAATAAATTAAATTATTTTTTGATACTTACCTGATACTTGTAATAATTGATAATAATGCCTATCGAGCAAAGTATGTAGAATGTTATTTGAACAGATATCATAATCTCATCCAGGCATACGATAAAGAAAACTTTCTGCCCTGCAGTAAAACAATTTTTGTATTTTCTTACTCAGTACTGAAATTGTCGAATCTGTACCCAGCGCTTTCGAAGATATTGTTAACATGCCAATAAAAAACACTTCTACTACAAAAATTAAAACACAAAAAATTAACAATGTCAAAGTGAAATAATGAAATATTTTTCTAGCCGATATCATTTTTTAGCCTTCTTCTAATAAGTTAGAACGTAAACTAAATGAATCCAAAAGCGACAACTAATCAAAAGTCAACTGTCCATTTCAGAATTAATTGTTATACAAGAAAAAATGAATTTAACCGTTAATGTTTCAATTAACGAAATTAGTAGACAGGATTATTGGATTATGCTTGAGTTTCTGCTGTGTTTTCAGTGACAGTTTCTGCAGGAGTACGTCGTATTTTAAATAGATGTTTAGCAACGAATGCAAACGACACTATAAGTAAAACTAAAAAATATTTATATTAACAACTATAATCATTAAATTAATGCAAATTTAAACTTACCAACACCAATGAAATTAGTCACAATATTATTAGAACTATAGAAAGGATTGTAACAGACGTAGAGTAGACAACTGCAACAGGTTAAAACTGCCTGAAAGAGCAGCCACCACTCCAAGTAGAAAATGTTCTGTATAAGTATCGAAAGCTATAGAGATACAAACTATCTACAATCTACTTCTTTACTCCCTACTCACACGAAAGTCGGCCAATATGATCAGAGGAGCAGCCATTAACGATGGCGCATACAGTGTATACACAGCATACGCAGCGTAACAATCCTCAGAATAATCTCCACCTTTGTTTAAATTATAATATTTGAACAACAAATCATATTTATATTGAAATGATTTTACCATTAGGCGGTTCATCGGTGTCACAATCATCGTAGCACCTTAGCAAGAACGTAACTATCACAAAAAGCACTAAAAAGTTACAGATTAGGGATAACGAAAGCGCTACCACGCCCACCGATTTCCATATCGAACACATCGCTTCTATTTATCCCAAAGTTTACTCAACAAATGTCATAAAAAGCAGGACCCTTCATTTCTTTTACTGGTCTAACTGTGGACTATAAGGTGATTACGAGTACATAAGTTCATAAATGAGTTAATTAGTTAAGTCATATATTAACTTTCAGTACAAATGAAATACTAGATAAACCTGACTAGGGTCAAGGGTATGTTTGTTCCTCATTGAGTGAACAATAAGCATGGCTTATACTTAAGTGTAAATTTGTTTTGCTCGATAGTAAACTCAACGGTCTAAAAACTGCTAAAATTTAAAATAAATAGTAAGTTCATGAACTAAGTGTTTGTATGTTTTTGGTTTTTATTGTTTATGTATATAAATACTTTTTAAATGCTTTATTCATACAAGTTATTGTTTGCAATTCGAGTTTTTTTGACGTTTTCAATTTAACAATATTCAAGAGATTCCAATTTACAAATACTAAAATGATGAACAGCTTTTAATGTATATGAAACTTTATAAATCATTGTGTATATAATATATAATATGTATTTATATAGTACATATAGGTTTTTTGGACACTTGTTTATCATTTAAAAAACTGGTAAAATTTTAAATATAACTTCTCATGTTCATATCAGGTTGTAACTTTGATTTTCAGAGTGTCCCTGTATCTGTCTATTTGTATTTTTATTCGTTTTAGCTTTGTACAACGACTTTGGATTCGTTTTTATTATCGCGTGAATTAAATTTAAGAGCAATTAGATACGAAAGCGATGATTCAACAACAAATAAGCAGCTTATTCTAAGTATTTATCGTTTCGTATTATTTTTTTTTTGTTTCAAATTAACTTAAATATTCAAATTTCGAACCGAAATGGTTTCACAATATTTTTCCATATTTTTCTGTGCGTTCGACGACAATGCAAATTACAAAATTAATGCGAATGTGTGTGGTTTAGTAATGCGTATGTTGCAAATGGGCTTCTATAACTTATGACACTGGTTTAGTAGCCATTGCGGCGTTTGTAGTTGCGAACATTGTTGGCCAAACAGCAGGCAAATATGAAGCCAACCAGCTAGAAAAAGTAAATAGAAATATCATTTAACCAATTAACTTGTTAAGAGATTGACCGATTAGCAACTCACCTCAACAACAATCAGACCAATGCCAGCATACTTGGCTGTATCCGAGCTGCCGGACATAAAGTCAATCATTTTGCCGTGGCAACCACCATAGATGTTGGCTGGGTTAAGGCAGCTGCCATCGCAACAGCTTGTGGGCAGCTCCCTTCCGCTAAGAATGTAGTCCTGAAAGCCAGAGTTACCACAGCAATGCAGCTAAAGACACCAATACAAGCAAGACATTAGTATTTTCAAAATACCCTTTTGATTTTAATCATACCGAAGTCTGGATGGCATCAAAGACACCACCTTCACGAGCCTCACGGGATTGCCAAGCCTTGTCAATGAAATCGCCCATGGCAGTGTTAAGCTTTTCCTTGTTGGTGAATAACAGCACAACGATCGTCATTTGCAGAATGAGTAGAACCAGCAGGCAAACGGCATAGCTCATAGTCATGCACACGGATTCGCGAATGGCACCGCAGCATCCCAGGAATGAGATGAACACCACAATCGAACCAAGAGAAATCAGAATAATGGGCAGCACTGCCTGGGGCGGGAAACCGACCTGTCCATTGACCTCAATGGTGCCAATACTCTTCAGGATCAGCGCGCCAAAGACAATACCCAGTATGCCGATAATCTGTAAATTACAATAGAAAATTGTTATTATATTTATATAAAAATATTTAATCTAAGAGTAACATTAATTAACACATTATTACTATTTGTGATTAGAGCTTAACTCAAATCGTTTGATCTCAATGAGACATATATTGTGTATGTATGTAAAAATAACTTACTGATAAAATCATATCATTTATTAAATACTTTAAAGTTAACTTAATTCATATATTAATTTTTTTATCTACAACATTATTTGCGCGTTCCACACACTTAAAAACTTATCAGTGTTAGGTATATGAAAGCTTATTTCCGGCTATTTAATCACTCACTGAGTGCTACGTTCTCCCAGTTCTGGAAGAATTTCTACCATTGTTTCCA
Organism: Drosophila acutilabella; assembly: GCA_035046005.1. Lineage (NCBI taxonomy): Eukaryota > Metazoa > Arthropoda > Insecta > Diptera > Drosophilidae > Drosophila > Drosophila acutilabella. Next base: position 1,713,723 of record JAWNOK010000024.1, on the reverse strand, counting down.
TAACTACCAAAAAGTACAACTGACTTAAGTGCAACCGAGGTTTGTGGGTCGATAATAAGTGCATTCACTATGTACAGTCAGAGTCACTGATACAGTCACAGTTGCAGTCACAGCAGTAAGTTGACGGTTATTTTGTTTAATTAAAGGAGAGCATGCTTATTTAGATGGCAAAGATAAATAATAACAAGCGTTAATTACAGCTGAGCCCTCATGGTCTGACCTCAGGGATATTAAAAAGAACAGAAGTCGTGGCAAATGACTATAAAGACACCACATATCACCACGACGCTTACGTAATGCAACTTATGTATGTTAATTTCAATTAGTTAAGTTTAGCTAAGTTTAGTCGTGCTTAGCTTAGTTAAACTTGAAATACTTTAGCACGCATGTTTGCTCTAGAGACAAACAGCATCAAGCATACGCACAGTGGGAATAATTTAATGTAACGAGTGACGACTAAATTAGTCATAATCCACGGTTTGATAACCTTAGAATCTTTGGCGTTGAAATCGCTTAAAGTTCAAGGTGCAAAGGCATTTACGTCGAATTAATGCAAATTTTAAAAGGTTTTTTTATTACTATTTTTGTTGTTGTCGTCGTTCGTCTTGTCGAACAAAGCAGAAAGCAGAAAAAAAGCATTTTGCTCTCAGTAATTTAAATCTGTGTGTGAGTATAAAATGCCGCAATAACAACAATTGTTCGCCAATCAATTGAATTACTTGATTTAATTATGCACACACATGCATGAAGATCATCAAGTTCATATGTCTGTGTGTGTATCTGTATCTGTATCCTTATACGTATCTGTATCTCTGCGCTCTGTGTGGGCTGCTTGATTTCAATAATTAAGCGCAAAGTTTTTAGGTGGGCGGTCTAAAATTAAATATTGAGTTGAATTGAATTGAGACAAAACGAGAGCTAAGAACACTTTATTGTTCAAATCTCTAGCATAATTGACCCCAATAATCTGACAGACAAAAGCATTTGTCTATTCATTCTGTTAATTGCTCTACTTTCCCAAAAACAAAAACAAAAACGAAAACATTTTCTAATGAAAACATCACGTGCAAACAGCTCAAATGATTAAGGCCTGTCACTGTTTTCAGTTGAGATAATATCTACAATATTTTCGCTTATAACTAAGCTGACACTCTCCAATTACGTCATAGCTATGGCGTCTGAAAGTATCTCCTGCCCAACAAATGCAAATTCTGAAAACAAACACACAGAATCTCCGGAGAACAACCCTCAAGTGCAATAATGAAATACGCACAATATGGAAAAGAAAGGCAGAGAAACCAGCCATAGCTACAGCCACAACCACACCCAAAAAATGAACCGAGACACGACATAGCGACGCCAAATTGTGGTTTCATTGTTTGTATATAGATATTTTGATACGTATATATCGTGTATCTCGCAGTTATCGCAGCAACAAGAGAACAACAAGTGCCGACAAGTGTGAGATACGACGCTTCAAAGCTGGAGCAACAGGACGTATGCGTGTTACGAGCGAGTAAAAACTAAAAACATGACATTTTGATTGAATACGTTTAAAATGAAATAATTATACGTTTTGATTACGGTTTCAATGCAGTACAATACTGTGTCAAGGTACGATTGGGCAGGGAAAATAAATGTGAAAGCAGAAATTAAAAATATTTCACATTATCTGGAGTGATCTATAATCCAGTGCCCTAATTGTACTTACTATCAATATTTAGTTATTTTAAAAAAAACTCCATGGCATGCAAACTTCTAGAATGTGCAATTGATGCAAATTTGTGTATAGAACTTCTACAATTTCACAACGGTGTTTGCTTAGTTGTTTATTTAGCAACTGGTCAATTGTGGAGCTCAACGAACAGCTGCGAAGCCTGAAAACTACAAATAAACACACACACAAAACAGTCGCATTGCTCCCAAGGTGAATTACTGAAGTTGATCCGATTCACTGAAATCCGATATTAAATTGTGAGTCGCAGCTTTAATCGAATTTCCACAAAGCTGAGAATGCAAAACTTGATAGCAAACAAACAAATAATCTGAGCTCATCATCTAAATCCAGATTAAATTTTAAAACATATAAATAACAGTACATTTTTTATATACTACACTTCTGGGAATTCCATGGAAACTGTGTTAGTTTAATTTCCCCAGTGAGTCAAATGTTTGTAGTTTGGCATTATTATTTGTAGTTTCATATTTGAAACGTTAAAATCAATAAGGCAGTGTCAATTATTAACAATTAATGTTAAATATTAACGCATTCAAGGTGGGTGAACATTAAAAATTAGAAAAAAAAATCACATTCGGTACAAAACAATTAAACGTGTTGGAAATGCTAAATAAATATCTGGACACAGACAATGAATCTGGGTAAAACACACATGACTCTCCGTCTGTAAATACGCCTTCGTTTATATACAAATATCAGTAATGTATTTAAGGGGATACATATATATGTATGTGTATATATATATAGTTATATATGATTGTACCTGTAGCTGTGTAACCTGTAGTTTCCCTTTTGTATTTAACCAACCAAATTGCACAATGTTTTCAGCTGCTTTCTCAAGCGTTACGATATAATTTCAAAAACCTTTTGGGTACTTCAATTTAATAATTAACTGCGTAACACTTTTCAGATCAGATAAAGAAATTCTTTATAAAAAAATCATTTCAAATGTTTTTGAATCAGTCTGAATGTAAATGTCAGAAGTTTAATTTTGCTGTAGATCAGCTGTCTGTATCTGTATCTGTATCTGTCACTGCAAGAGTATCTTGACTTCGACTCAATAATAAAAGTGGATTTTCCAGTTTGTTTTTTTACTTTTATGTCTGGTCGGGGCGGCTTTTTGCTGTTGCCTGTTAATTTGCTTGCCTTAACTGTCAAGTATGCTATATACACACACACACACACGCACATGAAGTCTTGAAGCGTCTGATTCAGATACATATATATTTTTACCTGCACGTGTAAAATTTTAACTATGCAAATAACTTGTACTTATTCTACATGTTGTTATAGCCAACTCAACAAGTTTGCTGATTTTTGTGTGTGTTTTGAATTTTTCGTATTTATTTTGAAGCTTATTTGTTTTAGTTATCAATGTGTTTGTTTCGTTTTCTGAATCACTTGGCGACATATTGCCAGACTGAAATATATATATTGCTTATATACTTTTATATATATGGTTCAGTAAAGTTTTCCAAGTTGACAGTATGTTTTAATGTGCGCTTTTTATATTTGTTCCGTGCATAAATATTTGCCTTATTTAATATTTCAAATGCGACTCGCAGCCATTTTATCTGAGGTCTCGAGTAGGTCGTCAGCAAGGTTTTTTTTTTATCGTTGACTCATAGACTCATATGTACATCAATTGATCTGAACACGTCAATTAAGTATGTACGTGTGGTGTAAATGCATCTGTATCTATCAAGTTATCTGAACTACTTAGTAGGTGCAAATTCTCGGTAAATGATTCACTTACTCCAATGACATCATTCAAATCTCGTCTTGAGTTCTAATGCTTTTAATGCGCAACAAAACGATAAGTCAACAAATCTCAAGATAGAGTATCTATGGTAGCTGCAAGCATAACAAACAAACCATTGGAATAACAGCTCGTAAACACTGAAATTGATTAAGCCGACGCAGCCCCAACCATTGTTATGTATATACTTAAACACATATGTATGTAGTCTTAATGTGCTCAGCGGCAGCTCTGAGCCGACTCGTCAGCTACAGATACAGATACCGATATCTTTGTGTGTATGATAGGTACGCACACAGATACAAATACAAATACTAAGAGCGGCATGATTGTAAGAGTGCGCGTCGTCTCTCTGTTGGCGGTTGGAAGCTGAACACATATAAATTATTGTATAAGTATAGTTTATGTGTACATATATACATATATATACTATAAAACGATGATGTCATAGCTGCCGGACGCAGAGACGCTGCGATGTCGAAGAAAAACAAGTTAGCTTTTGTTGAGCACAACTCGACTAAAGTGAAACTGATCTGTATGTTATTCTTACTCTCAATACTTTGAATTCAATAGAATTTATATTTAAAAAAAAAAAAAAAAAACTAACTTAAAACTGCAGAATAGCACGTTCAAATTGTATTGAAATTTGCTAGGAATTTACTCACCGACACAATCGTATTGAATATGAAGAGTATGTATTTAACCATAGACGTTCCACAATCCATTTTGTCTTAGTTTTCGCTTCCTGCAATGCAATAAAAATAAATAAAATAATTTTAATTATGATTTTACCGTTATGCAATCGAATAAGTTCGAATTACGAAAAATACATCAATTAGTTAGCCATCAATAGATCGATTAGTCGATTGTTATATAAAGTTTGTAAGTCGTTGCATATGTTCAACTTGAATTATCATTTCTTTTATTTACTTTTATACGGATTTGGATAATTAATTTTATGCAGCTCGGTCGTAAAACTAATGTTTATTTGGTGGAAAGTTGAGTTACAAGTTTAAATTTTTGTTGTTTCCTCTTTGTTTTACAAATTGTCTATCAAATTAAGTTGAAATCATTCGCAATACGCGATCTGTGATTCCCCTTTATTGTCGTTTTGTAATTTTTTTGTTTGTCGTTTATTCTTTGTTTATTTACATTATACTATATTTCCTTATTATTCACGCGTTTTATTTTTTTTTTTTTTGAACACAGCAAAATGCGCTTTTCGACCTTAGTTTGAACTCTGAAAATAAAAATAACAATTATAATAAAAACCATCATTTAATTTTAACACCCAAATCTTTTTATATTTTGCGTGGACTCGAGATTTGCTACTTAAGTTTTTACGCGTTTAATTCACGCTAATTAAATAATTTAATCTCCGGCTGTAAAACAATTTACAAGTGTGGGAAATTCAGTACATTTTACGCCGTAAACAGTGCAACATTCGCTTTTCATCTGGGTCGTCACAGCAACCGTGGAAACAAACACAAATCTATCAATGAAGGCTAACAGCAAGAACTGTGTGTTGGTATGCGTGTATGTGAGTTTGAGTGAGTTTATGTGTGTGTGTGTGAATTGTCTCTTTTTTTGTTGAAAGGGAAAAAGAAAAGTTCACTGCACTCATCTTTACAGGCAAACAACAACACGTAGTCATTTGAGTTTTTTTTTTTGTTAATTTTCTTTCAATTTGCCTTTATACACACGGCAACCAAAGCTGAAATTTTGAAGTGCGTCGTTGCTTTTGCATCTTTGTTTTTGTTGTGCTTTTGCACTTTATTCAACCACTTTGTCACAGGCGTCGTGTTTTTTCAGACAGCTGCGGCAGCTGCAGCATCTCAGGTAGTCGCAAAATTAGAGCAATGCTTTGTGCATTTTAGATTGGATGTGCGTTGCAAGCATATCACTTTCAATTATTGTGTTAGCTGTTCATTGTCACTTAATACTTTAAATTACCTTTTCAGATATTTCACAATGTTACACGCGCGACACGTCTGACTCTATGAAAAACGAATTCAAAATTGTGAAGCAACGCGCAGAAAAACCAAAGACGGCCGGATTCCGGTGTGACCGAACTTCGTAACACGAACAATGACAAGCGTTAGACGACTATGTTATGCTCAAATGGTTTGGTAAACCTTCTGTATTTCGTTTTGCTCACTTTTCTCTGTTGTCATTGGGCGGCCAGCAGTGCTGCCATTTTAGCATGTTAATGTCTCTTAAAGGCAGTGTTTCCAACTTGTCCTTTTTCCGGATAGATCTGTCCTTTTTCAAATTGTTATGGCCGGAAAAATTTTAAAACGTCCGCTGTCCTGAAATATTGAATTTTTTATGGTATTTTATCCTTTTTTTTGACCTTTTTTGTATTATTTTAAATTACTTGAAAAATTTGTTAATTTAAACTAGATGATATCGCATTAATATTGTTTATCTGATTTCAATAAATATATTTGAATGTTTTCTAAGCGTGTAAACGAAATCAAACATATCAAATATCTGTATATAGCGTTTAAAAGTTTCAACATGCCAAAAGAGACAAATAAACAGAAATTTCGAGAATCGTGGTTTAGTTAACATGATTTCAAGAATTGGGAGTGCAGAAATCCTAAAGACGACGTATTATACACATTGGTTGAAAAACTAAATTAATTGGCAAAGAAAAACTAAATTTTGTACAAGAAACATTTTTGTCCGTTTTTTATGTCCCCTTTTTTCAATATTTGTCCCTTATTTTGCCTTTTCTTAGTTTATCTAGCCTTTTTTTTAAGTAAAACCGTTGGCAACACTGCCATACAGACAAGAACTGCTGATTGCGCCTAGCTTTGCTGCCGAACGGTGCTCTCACCGAAAATACTGCCGCTGTCAAATCTTCACTTCCGGCAGATATTTAAAGTTAACGGTCGTTACAAAAAACAAACAATACTCAAGTAAACAGACATATATTAGTTACATTTATTTTATTTGCAAATCGTTTAAACAATATTTATTGCATTGCAAAACTAAATAACGTATTTTTAAAATTTTGATTTTTAATAGTTTGTAACAATTAAAATGTTAAAAGTATCGTGCATATTTATATGTTTAAAGATGAACGTGAAAATAAAAAACATATGACGAGATACAATTCAAATTTAAACTTTTTGACAAGTTAATAGTTTTGACGTCTCAGATTGTTGCGAGTTTGATTTGCCAGGCAGCAAGAAAAGATGAATGCAACCAACTGAAATCAAAATAAAGTTGCAATTAGTCAATTTAACTAAAAACATGATCTTGATAGGCTTACCTCAACTGCAAGTACTCCCAGGCCAGCGTACTTGATAATATTGGCATTTGTGTCCCACAAGGAATCCACAGCCGATCTGCAACCAGGAGTAGTCACCACAGATACAAAACTGCAGTAACCGTTAGTCGGGGAATCACAGCAGGAGGCGGGAATACTATTTATATTATAATCAGCGAATCCGTGCAAGCCGCAGCATTTCAACTGGAATAAATAATATACTTGTTAAAAAATTGATTATTTCAATAATTATTATGTAAAAACATACCGATTTCTGCAATGTGTCTATTAGAAGAGCATCTGTGTTCCTTTGGTCCCATATCTTTTGCACAACTTTGTCCAGGGATTCTCTGATTTGCACGTGATTTACCCAAATGTAAATGATTAGAGCGACTTGGCACAGGAACAAACCGAGCATAATGATCGCATACTAATTAGGAGTAGAGTTTTAATAATTATATGTATCCAGTTTTAAGCTTAGAGTCACTTACCGTTGAAAGGCTACAAGAATTTTCGCGAATCGCACCGCAGCAACCCAGGAACGCAACGAGAAAGATGACACATCCTAGGATCAGTATAATAATAGCCACACTATTTGCAGTGAAGGTTTCGTCGACGCTCGAAAAGTTCTTGATTTCCGAGACCATAAGGGATCCAAATACAATCAGTAAAATTCCGCATATCTGAAACACAGGTTAAATGAGTAATTTCTTTAGTTTTTATCGCTTCGCATACAAAAATCCAGTTATCGACTTCTTAAGGGTCGACAAAAAAAATTGTGACACGAAACCTAATAACAGAAATGAAAGTAAATTTATTAAAAACATGCGATAACCAGCAGATCCAGAAAAAGGCAGTGATTAACCATCGACATGAATTCTTATTCATTCAAGAAAATATATTATGTGACTGGTCCAATCATCGTTGCAAGTATGCATTACTCATCGAGCTATCAGTCAATCATTCAGTCCGAATATATTTCAAAACATCTAGTTCCAGCTGACTTCGTTAGCACTAATTACGATGAACAATTGCATGTAATGGGAATGCGAGAATCACGACATTCCCGACCCTCAATGATGGGCTTTTTCTGTCATCATCATTTGATAAGATAAAAAGGCGAAACACTTTCGAAATGTTGGTATAACTGCACACAAGCGAATTGAGAGCCACAACTCGATATATAAACCTTTTCACCAATATATATGCGACCCTGTACATATAGAATGTGTCTACTCGTGTTTGAGTTAAAGATCTCGAGTATATTCAATTTTTCGCTATAGATAAGATAAGCGGCTTATACACATTTGCAGTTTAGTAAACAAACAGCAGAAAATATAATAAAATTTTAATTCTTACCACAAACAATATATTAAATATAAAGAGCACATATTTAACGAAAACTCCACCGCAATCCATTTTGCTTATACTCTTTATTCTTTACGTTTATGAAGAATTTTGCCGGTAATTTAACAAAGATAACTGAATAGTCGAAGCTTCGGAAAGTAACTGAATATGTTCGAATTCCTTTTCGACTCAATGCGAATCGGTGTGCAAGCTTTTTGTTATCGCAAATTGCAGTTAACTTTTTCGAACTAGCATTCGAACTCGAGTTACTCAAAATCGTTAACATGTGTTGCATACTTTTGTGCTTTGCAGTAAATACCCCAAGTTTTTAATACAAAATTTAAAAAATTACAATTTAATTTAAAAAATAGATCTTATAATATAATTAATATTAAATATAGAAAAAACAAGTAAGAAAGGCTACAGTCGATCGAGCCGACTGTAAAAGACCCCGTACTCCCATAGTAGTGCCCATTTTATTAAAATAAAAATTTTAAAATGAAATTAAAAAAATTAAAATGAAATATTTACATTTTGAATTAAAATTAAAAAGTAAATAAATTAACAATCGTCATTGTCAGCATTCGAACCCGCGATCCACACGAAGGTTCCATATTGCGCTGCAACTCTACCAGTTGCACCACACTCCTCTTCTATCATTCTTCCGATTATTTGCAAATATGTATGTGTGCTCATACATATGTGTGTATGCATAGCATTGTTCGGCGCGGCCAGCGGCTCCGGGCAGCGCTGCCACCAAAGCAGGTAGAGAAAACGTTCGAACATATGTTTGTATGTTTCTGTGTTTGTTTGTATGTGTTGCGCGCATGCAGTGATTTTGCAGTAAAATAACATGCACTTTGAACCGAAATTTCTCTCTTGTTTGACACAGGATTTTGATGCCACTTTCAGGAAAGTTAGAAATAGTAAGTCTCTAAGCGTATGTTAAATTACAACACTGTACTATTTGATTTAATGCCTTAAAAAAGGGATTGAAGTTGGAGAGTTTTTTAGTTCCTATGAGCAAAGGGGGCGTGGCAGCTCAAAACTTTAAATGACATTGCATTTAGGCTGTCTCTGGGAACCTGCGTACCAAAATTGGTGCTCCTAAGTGCCATAACTATTGAGTTATTTGCTTAAAACACAAATTTTTTCGAGGTGTGTCTGGTTTTTTGCTTATTGCGGGGGCGGTAGGGGGCGTGGCAACAATTTGAAATAAACTTGATCTGCGTACATCATAAACGGACTTTCATTCCAAATTTGGTGTCTCTAGCTTTTGTAGTTTAAAAGATCCAGGTGTTCATACAGACGGACGGACAGACGGACATTGCTATATCGACTCGGCTGTTGATGCTGATCAAGAATATATATACTTTATGGGGTCGGCCACGCCTCCTTCTGCCTGTGGAGACTAACTATATCAAACTATCCTGAAAGGTGCATTGAAATCGCACTATAAACAAGAAAACTAGAAGCGTTACAATATTGATAACTGAATGCAATATCATGTACGAGTGCAAGCAAGATAGTAACATACAAGCACTTGAGCGGCAGCGCTGCCGTATTCGTATCAATGTATGAGTGCAAGCGAGACAGAAACATACAAGCACGTGTTCGAATGTTGTCGCTGCCTGCGTGGCGGCAGCGCTGCCCGCAGTCGCTGGCCGCGCCGAATACACACATACGTACATATATGCATCATATATTGTCTTTCGTATATGTATTCGCATACAGACAAACAGCTGTATGTTTGATTATGCTTAGATTGTTTTTGTTTCAACGTGTTTTAATGCAAGTACTACACATTGTAATATCTCGATACCGATTTTAATAAATTAATGGGGGAAAAATGCAGAGAGTATTATACGGTCGGGCGTGCTCGACTGTACTTTTCTTACTTGTTAAAGAGTACTGGGTCTAAAAATATTTAATTTGTTCACACTACGAACAAAATTATAATCTTTGTGGAAATCAATTAATTAATTCTGATTTTTTTTAAAAATTATGCTATAATTTTAGCAAAAAAAAAAAATGAAATTTTTAATGTTTCACAATGAACATTTATTTAAAAGCAGAACTATATTAAAGCTCAAACCATTAATAAATGATATTCCTTGTGGAAAACGGTTAAGTCCGTAAAAGTTTCGTTACTTCAAAGTCTGTGCATAATTTTAGGATCTTAATTTTTAAGCTTTAAGGGACAAATTTGATTTGTTTATGATTTATTAATAATTTAATTCAACAACTCAAAAATCCAATTAATTTAAATAATTTTCAGAGGGTCCACATCTAGGCCTGTCCAGAATTCGATCTCCGCATGCTGTGAGTCAAACCCGCCGCGATCACGAAAACTATCAGCTCATACAGGCAAATTCCCAGACCTGCCCAGCGAATAATGTCGGTATTGTTGATCCAGAACTGTTCAAACTTTTGATTGCAACCTTCACGGCTCTGATAGATGGAAGCCGGACAGGCTTCATTACGGTTTGTATAGCCGCAACAGGTGCCGGGCACTGCTTGGCCTCTGGTGAAATAGTCCGTATAGTCGATGTTACCGCAGCAGTCAAAGGTCAATTCCAGGGCACCCATTGGATAATCGTTTTGAGCGTTATTCTCATCCCAAACATCTGTCACTATATTTTGCATGTCCTGCAGGAAGGACGTACGATTCACAGCTACCCAACAGGTAAGAATCAATTGCAGCACGAAGAGCAAAAACATCAAACTGGCGTACTAAAATGTGTATATAAATATAAATAAAATAAATATGTAATTGCACTAACTATATATAGTTGGTATATCTGAACACTTACCGTTCCCGTCAGACAGGGACTCTGGCGCCAAGTTCCGCAGCAGCCGAAGAAGGAGACGATAAAGATGAGGACACCCAGTACGGTAATACAAATGGGAATCGCATTCGTGTCCATTAGATTTGAAATTCCATCAAACTGATTGATGTGCGAGAGCATAATCGCACCCAGCACAATGAGCAGGATGCCAACGATCTAGAAAGAAACATATTGATCAATAACTAAGTGAAGAAGAAGAAGAAGCTGTAGGTTTCCCAATTAAAATATTTAAAAAAACTTAACTTTTTACAAGGCAAGTGATAGAAGTAAGCTTTAAACGATTAATATTTAATGCTATCATTGTAACAAAACATTGATAAATTTGTTTGTTAAATGCACAACTAACAACAGTATCTGTAGAATTTTATCAATACTCATTTATCATATCATATCAATTTTGAATTACATGCATGTACTTTCCAAAATGAGTCACTTGTGGCCATACAAGTCTCTTTTTTATGTGATAACCTGCGATAACGGTAATGACAAAATACTTTTTATATATATTCTTGTATAATAATAATCCTTTGAGCTTCGGCGCATGTGTTGTTAATATATTTATTATTACGATATTTGCAAATTAACTGCGAAGTAAAAAAGTTTCACAACATTTTTATGGGAATTCTACAGTTAGTTGTAGTAAAAAGTAACTTTTTTTTTAATATTTAAATTTATATAATATAATTAATACAACTGATTTAATTTTTAACTGTTTTAAGTATTTTCAAGGTAAATCCATTGTGAATATTCTTACCAAAAATACTATATTTATGATATATAGCAGAATGTTCAGTAATCCAGCTAAGCAATTCATTTTGAAGCAGTTTCAGTTACAATTCAAACAAGATTATTATTTTTTAAACTTTATGAAATATTTTTTTAAGCAAAATTTAGTTTATCGACAATGTAAAATTGAATTTTATTGCCTTTATCGCGCTTTGAAGACGCGTCGTCGTTTACTGTAGTTCGATTAAACAGGGCGAGTAGTGCTACCGTTCTTAAATGAGCCCGAGACCACAAATAGTATCTAGATATTGGGATTTGCGTATCTTATCGTAGCGGTCATTTGTGTTGATAACAGACACGAGAACATTGTGTTAGGTCTCTCTGGTACTCGCAAATAATAAATACTTGGGGAAACGAGTGGGCGGTATTGATAGATAGATATGCCGTCGTCGGTGTAGATTCATTGGCAAGGCCTGAATCATCGAATCGCACCCAAAATGAGCTACAATCAGACACCGAAAATAATAACAAAAGACTGAAATTGATAATGAATTCTGGGAATGTTTTTTTTGCTTAAATTTGTACTGAAAATTATCGGCGTACAACTACCTGAGATATTGGCCAAGAGCCACTAATTTGGCCACAACTAAAAATAAAAAATAGAAAAATAATAAATACTATTCCGATAAGATAGCTGGACTGAAATGTGATAGATCATACATATAAGTGACAGCACTCTATAAAGTTTCTTGGTAAGTATTAAAGCTATTTGTTTATTGATTATTTATGGCTTTTAGTGAACAATTTTTTTTTTTTTTTTTTTTTTTGGTCTGTTTGGTGATCTATGAAAAACGTGCATGAAAATCGGATTTTGGCATTCGACTTAGCGGCTCTTCCTCATGGCACTGGCCAAGCAGCAGGCAATCACGAAGATGCCAAGCTCGAAGAGGGCAATGATCAGGGAACTCCAGCGAATAAGATCCGTGTTGGAGGCCCAGAAGTCGTAGAACTGCTCACGGCATGGAGGACGGATCTTGTAGATGGACTCTTCGCAGACACGGTTGCGATCGCTGTAGCCACAGCAGGAGGAAGGAATGCCGCTAGTGTAATCCGCATATGAGTCCTTGCCGCAGCACTTGAACTGCAAACCATGAAAAAACAATGAAATCAGTAACGGAAACTTTACGTTAATGTCTTTGACTACTTACAGATAGCTGCAGGGCATCCATGGGGTATCCCTTGGAGGAGTCATTCTCCCTCCAGGCAGTCTCCACCAGATTATTCATCTTGTCCAACAGATTGTCATTCTCCACAAAGATCCAGATGGACAGTGCCAATTGCAGAGCGAACAGGATGAACATACAAACAGCGTACTAGAATCGAAAGTTGTTGTTACTAACAATCGAATTAATCGGCTATCGATAACTTACGATTGTAGTGCAGCAGGCGTTCTCGCGAATGGTACCGCAGCATCCAAAGAAGGCAACGATGAAGACAACGCAACCAAGGACAATTATCGTAATGGGAATCGTCTGGGCATTAACCGAGTCACTGAACGATCCAAAGTTTCCAATGCTTGACACCATAATGGAGCCCACAACAATCATCAGTATTCCTCCGGCCTATAAGTGGGTTCAAGTGACATTTAATTAGGTAATCCTGTGAGTAGTCCACGTGGACTCGCTAGTACTTACAACAAAGACCAGATTGAGGAAGTACAGCAAGTACTTGAACATCGCGGAAAGGCAATTCATTTTGATTGATTCGTTATTTTTCTTGTTTCGTGTTTAATTCGAAGTCCGTTCGTTTCGACAGCCCGTGGCTAAGTAAACTGTTTTAGCCCAGATCTGGGCTATTATTAATGAAAATTGTCGCTCCAAAAGTTGGAATGGAATATTGCTTAACTTATCTCCATACTTATCTCCAACTAACAACAACAAATCGTGGGGAATGGATCCAGTAACGAATACTACTGGCTTATCAATGGACCTTATCGGATTGTACTCGGACAGATTGTACCCCTAACGTTTCGGTTTGGTTTATATGCCCCATTCCGTCATATCTTTTCAGTGCGTTGGAATACTCGCATTTCGATATGACAGATAGAATCTCTGAGTCACTGAGAACCTTGTCCTACCACGGGGGGCATAAAATTTGACTAAAAAACCATCTGATTCATCCGAGTTTTCGGCTGTGATTAGCTGATGTACACAATGCATTTCCTGGTCAACAAATCGTCGGTTGTTATCAGTTATCAGCCTCTTAGACGTATTATCTTCTGCAAAACGGGCAAATACCTCAATCACCATTAAGTTCTGGTTCCAGCATGAGTCAAAATCAGATAATTGGGTACAAAATATATAAAAAAAAAGTTTTGTTTGTTGGAAACCACAAAAAGCGTCGTATGGGGAAGTACCTCCACCGTATCGGGTTTGATTTATTAATAGCCATACAAATTATGCCCATTGGCGAAATTAACTGTCAAATGTTTATTAAGTTAGTTAGTGGCAGTTAGTTAAACTCACTAAGGCAGCGATTAAACGTATAACACTTTTAGTATTTATGAATTTTAGTCCCCTTTTGCTACCAATAAAACTTTTACCGATACAGGGTATGCAAATAGATAAGAAACCGAAGATTTCTGCCAAACAGATAGTACTCAGAATAATAAATAAATTATCAATTTATTTCTAGCTAAGTGATGATTTGGCCCTCTTTAATTAAAAACTCAAGTGGTTAATTAAAATTTATAATTAATTTATGTATTTATTGCATTTTTTATAAATTAAAAAAATCGTTTATTTGTACAGTAAATAATAGCACAATTATATGGAAAATAGTGCAGATTAAGCTGTTTAAAATTCAACAGACATGTTTATTACAAAAATAAAGTGCGTAGACAAAAAAAATGAGAAGTAGAATCGTATTTAAAAATGGCCAACTGAATTGTAAATTCCAAGTATTAATTATGTGTATAATTTGTAAAAGATTCGTACTTTCAGTTTCAATTAAAATTAGCAAGGCCACAATGTCATCCCATGGCTGATCCGTAGAGGATCAGGCCACTAATAGTCCGCGCGACGTCGGTAGTTCCGAATGCTGTTGGCCAAACAACAGGCAAACACAAAGCCCACAAACTAAAGGAAAGAAAGAGAAGAATTAGTAAAGCATAAATCTGTGATGGATTTTCTAGACTCACTTCAATGGCAGCAATGACCAGACCGGTATACTTGATGATGTCACTGTTCTTGTCCCAGTAATCGACAAAGGTCTGCTTGCAGCCGCGACGATAGACGGTCTCCTGGCGACAGTTGTTGGTATCCCTGCAGCACGAGGGTGGGAAGTATCCCTGGTAGGAGTAGTCTGAGAAGCTGCTGCGACCACAGCACTCCATCTGCAAGGAAAAGTGGGTAGTTTAGCGGAACTGATCTAAAACTGCTTTGACTTCTTAGCTACTTACACTGATCTGTATGGCATCCATATAATCGGCACGTCGGGTACGGCGATCCCAGGCCTTCTCGACCACATCGCCCATGATGACCAGATATTTGTCCTTCTGCAGCCACATATAAATTACAAATGCCAGCTGACCAATCATAAGCACAAACAGCAATATGGAGTACTACAAAACCAAACGATAAACTCACATTAAATGTTACCAATGATAGAAATTTGACTTAAGTAATTACCGTCATGGACATGCAGTAGGATTCGCGAATGGCGCCACAGCAGCCAAACCAGGAGATCAGCAATATAACCGTGCCCAGGACAATCATCGTCACTGGCACCTGCTGTGTGCGCAGAGCCTCGGAGAAGTCATCGATGCTGTGGATGTTGCTGAAGAGGAGACCGCCAAAAACAATCAGCAAAATTCCGCATATCTGTAGGAGACACAAAAGAGCTTTTAGCCAATACACCCACCAAACATTAGTCACTAGGCTGGTGAGCTTTTGTGGAGCTTTCGTTCAAAAAAACAGCAAGCGCACAAATCATTAAGTAAATTAAATTAATTTACCTATTGTCCGATTCAAAAAGGCAACAAAATAAGTTAAATCTGCTAAATTTAAAATATATAAATTTATTTGTTAGTTCGGTGGGTTAATCAGTCTTTGCTAATCGACTGTGTTAATCCAGAGTTCCTTTCAGATTCTATACAGTCCCCATAGCTACCAACTTGATACGCCTCTAATCTGCAGTTATAATTTCAAGTCTTACTATCTGGACAACAGTTCAGCGAAATGGCAATTAGGGACAGTTCAGAGCTTATCAAGCGGCCTATCTAATCAAAAATATTGGCAATCCCATTAGGCAATTTAGATTAAGTGATAACCATAACAAATACACATGCTTAAGTAGAACTATCTGCATTGATTTGCTGAATAACGTCAGCAAATAATAAATTAGCAATTTGAATAATACCAAGACTAGCAGACCTGAAATGTAATAGTGAGTAATTGTCTAAACTATTGATTAAACAAACTGTGAAACTGTAAAACGCTCAACATGATTATCAACACATTAACCCACTTTCAACAGCAATTAACGAGGGCTTGACACGAATATTGACCTATAAATAATTCCTCTAATTTATGCACAAATTGAATTAAGATGAGCTGAAATAATGAATGGAATAACTACAGTGACAAGTAATCGGATGCGTGCTAACCCGTAGTTCATCCCAAACGAGTTCAAGTTTGCTGTCAACGTCGTGACGCCGCCCATTTTCCATTTCCACATCATATTTTCCATACTCAAGTCTTAGCGAAAGCGTGTACATATGCAATAATATTCAGACCAAAAATATTTTGACTGCCTGGGAGACGGACAGACGGCTGTATGCCAAGTTCACATTTAATTAAGGCAGCTATTTTTGGCGTTGACGCGTCAGAGACGCCCCCAATCTTGCCCTCGTCACACCCTGCCCCCTTTTGTCGTCTAGATAATTGCGCAATTTTCCATTTTACATTGCACAATTTTTGGCTCCCTTTACGTGACCAGCCAACAAATTATTAAAAATCGTTGTATTGCTAGTCACTTCAAAAGTTTCCCAGAGAGCGTTCAGATATTATATATATATTTTAAATTAAAAACTGGTTATCGGGTACAGTTCTCAGTCGTCATGGAAGTTCAGCAATTGCCAAACAAATGCCATTGTTTACATTATGGGAATTGTTAGAAAACCTGTTTTCTGGCTACGAGTATTACTAGTTAACCTCGTGCTCTTGGTCTTGTAGAAGTACGAGAATCAAAATAAACAACAATAATGCCAAACTATTCGTAAGAGTAGCATTTGTTGTAGCAAAAGTTATATATAAACGTGACTACGTCATAGCCCGAAATTTAATAACAAGTTTTACATTGTGATGAGCTCAAACTGTTGATTACAAATTCCACACTTTTCAGGTAAACCGGTTTCCCGTAGGCCTGCCTTCACTTTCTTAAGAGTCTAACAAAACACCTTCTACAGTGAAACCTGACAAAAACACATTGCTTTTTGGGTTATTGTTGAAATTGCTGTACTTAAAATTTCAGCTGTAGGAAACCCATAAATGCATATCCAATTAATTTAAATTTATTAAGCAACTGCCTTCGATTTTCTCAGGTTTTACTGTAAGGAAACCAGTTCTAAGCTTGTCGCGTAATTTATGATATCATACAAATGGGTTTGGTTCAGCAATTGAAAATTCAAATATATCAAAAAATAAGTCCATATGTTTATAGAATGCGATATTATTACTCACCGAACACAGCAAGTTGAATATAAATAGTATATATTTGACCATAGATATTCCGC
Source organism: Drosophila acutilabella (assembly GCA_035046005.1). Classification (NCBI taxonomy): domain Eukaryota; kingdom Metazoa; phylum Arthropoda; class Insecta; order Diptera; family Drosophilidae; genus Drosophila; species Drosophila acutilabella. Next base: position 1,696,233 of record JAWNOK010000024.1, on the reverse strand, counting down.
AACTCATTTTGATTGAGATTCAGATTCTTTGAGATTCGAACGGCAACGGTTTTCTGTTATTCGAAGAGATCGCACAGAAATGGAACAAATAATATCAAGTATACGTTATAAATATATTTTATTTTGAAACAACTATGTGTGTATTTTGTACATATGTGTGTATGAACTAAAATGCACTCACACATACGCGTCTAGATTAACTCATACATACACACACACACATATGTGTCGTACAAAAAGACAAAAGCATTAATTGCTTCTTTTTAAAAATTTATGCATTATTCGTTCATTTCTCTGTAGTTTTTTTTAACGTTCCTGTGAAAATTAATCGTTTAACACGTACGTTTTTAAATTGCTTGGGATTACTTTTCGATTGTTGTGTAGCACAAACACGGCGACTTATAACTAAATTAACAAATATCTACGTTCAACGTTTCCTCTGCACCGAGCTTAAACACTAAAGATGAGGAGACCTGTGTGTGTCTGTCTGTGTGTCGATGTGTGCGGTTAAATCAGCGCACTAGCTCGGGCAACAGCTTTTGCTTTGGTAGAAGCGATGCCTTCAGCTGATTAAAGCGTTGCCAGATGTACGGATAACGCGCTATCCAGGTTAACCAGGCTTCTTTGCTTGCCGTGCTGCTCTCCACCTGACGCAGATGCTTGTAATATTTGTTGTTCCTCTTTAGAGAAGCTGCCACGTCCTGAGCGTATCTGGCAAAGCTCAGTTTTAGCAGTGTTTCCGACACATCGAACAGTCTGTTACCCTTGGGCGGATGTACCAGGCAGAGCTGGCAAACTACAAAGTCTTGGGTCTTGCTCTTGTTAAGTGGTATAAAGGTTGCCTCTCGTCCAACCAGGCACTGCTGTAACCAGGAATAGCCATTAGCATTGACGCGTACGCCTGGCAGCTTGACGGGAAGCAATTTTTCGCGGCTTGTAAAGATCGGTATCAATGGACGGTGTTTGATTAGAAGCAGTGTATCCTGATCTCGCTGCTGTACACCGCGAATCGTTCCAGTGTGCATGATACGCTCGTTGATGATTCGTTCGGGTATGTGGGATGGCTGCTTGAACTGGCGTACCAAATAAGCTGGCTTGCGCTTCATGTATGCAACTAGCAGCATCAATGTCGAAGTGCCATAGATGGCGACCTCACTGCCCACTGTGTCTCGCTCCAAATAATTACATAATCCATTGTATTTCTCCAAAAGTAGGCTTTTTGTGGCCTCCATTTCGCTATTGATATTTAATTAAGTACACTGTTCACTGTTGCCTGTGCAGGGGGAGGGTGGAACGTTGAGTATTTATGCAATTCTTTTATGACATCATTTTACTTTTATAAACGGCAGCGGCGGCAACGCAACGTCCTTCACTAGTCTCCCGTCTTTTGGTTATAAACGATCTATACTTATTCAATACATATACACACAAATGTATATGTTTGCGACGCTTTTGGTAATTTTGTTTGAGATTTTGTTGTCATTCGTAAGTTTTCTTTATGTTTTGCTCAGAGAATAAACGAAGCAACCAGCAAGCTAATGTCAAATGAACAAAATTTGACATTCACGCATGCCGGCGACGCCTAAGTGCAAGAGAGATGGCTTATAAACGCTTGACGATCTAGCAACATTTTTCAACACTGAACAACTAACGTCTTGCAACACTTAAGGATCATTCAAACGTATGCACACACATACACACCCACTAACGTATTTCAGAAACTCACACACACCTTTACGATATATTGTCCGTTTTTTTCGTGTTGTTTAGCGCGCGCAACGTTATGAACTGTTGTCGGTGTCGTTTAAGACTGAGATCAGCCACCACAACAACCGCCTGTTGCTTCATGCCGTCGCTCGGTCGGTTGGTCGGTCACACAGACTCACACTTTTACGCTCACCAACATAACGGGGGCACGTTGGCGTTTTTGGCACTCGGCTCCCATTGGTATTTAATTGTATTCGTTATTGGCTCTTCGTATTTGTTCTGCTCACGGCTTCCCCATCCCCAACATATTTAAATGACGACGACATCGTTTATGTGCATAAGAATTGCATTACCAGCAATTTATTTTTCTTGCTTTAACTTTTGTTAGGTAGCGTTTCTTAGCAACACTTTTGTTTATTTACCTATGTAAATTGGCTGCGTATTTTTGTTTGCGGCTGTACGTGATTTCGATTTCTTGTTGTTGTTGATGTTTTTTGAGTGTGAATGCATTTTGTGTTACGCACGAAGCGACTAAACGAGTTTTGGCTTTGGGAAAGAAATTTGAATACGTCTTGAATATCAAATAACCCATCCCTTACATAAAAGTATTAATTACTTTGTTATTACCCACAATTAAAAAGTCAGATTTAAATTCGAGCTTTTAATTACATTAATTTGATATTTAGAATTCTAGACATTTGCTGCTTTTCCTTGACATCAAAACAATAACAACAATGGCGGCGGTTAGAGCAACAACAAAAATAAAAACAACACCTTAAAACAGGTTTAGATGCGGTTGTAACTTGCGTAATTCAAACAAATAAATGTGGTTTGAAATAGTCAGTTATTTAGACACTCTTATAAATGTACAATTGTAGTTATGTTGGTATGTATGTTTGCAGGAATGAATGAATGAATTCTGTACTGTTTATTCATCAGTGGAGCAAAGGGGCGTCTCAGTCACCAAATCTAATTAACAAGAGCGTTCGGTACAATTAACCTCGGGCGTATTTAAATGTACACTTCCACAGACGTTCACAGACAAAATAGAATATATGTATGATTGTTTACACCGTGACTCATTTGTTTATTTCATTTAGCAAGAACGGAACTCAATATATCAAGAACACATTCGAAAAAAAAACGAATTCGTTTGCTTAATCAAATGATCGCAGCTTAGAGCCTAAATGAAAATGACCGTCAAGGGTGCATGCAATTTCCCAGAAATTAAGTTGAGATTTCCCATCTGCGCTTATGTCAAAGGCTAGTAATTTCGCTATTTTTAATAGAATAATTGCTTATGTACATGCAAGTATTTGCCTTTGCAAATGCAAAGTAACTCATCTACTTATAAAATATATTTCCGCACAATAAACACAGCTGCGCAAATATATTCAATCATGTATTTGGTTTTAACCCACGAACGATACTTCTTATCTGGAGAGATCCGCACCATAACGTATATATACATATGTATATATATTTTATATATGGACTATATGTAGAACACATGAACAAAAGTAGGAGCACATGATAATCAAAGGTTAAGTTTAAACCTGTGTTCTACATATAGTGTATATAGAAAATTTATATTTATTTATAGTATTGCTTTTGTTTTTAAAAAGTACACACAATGTGCTTTCATTACTGGCCATTAATACATGGAAATTGTTTTCGTTTCGATACGCTTTGCAAAATTAATAAAGAAAAAAAAACTTGCTTGAATAATTTGCTCTATCCATCCAATTCCTTGACTAACTGTATGCATATTGTAGGTGGAACGAGTTGCAGTTACGCATACATATACAGCGTGTGTACATACACAAGAATTACAGTTACCAAATATACAGACAAATATGCATATGTGTGTGTACGCAACCGGTTCCTTTTATGACACTTCGTTGACACCACATATGCACGTTGCTTGAAATTTCGTGACTTTAGATGCACTACTACAAGTATAAACACTGCCCCACATTCCATGCACATGATCAACACACAAACATACAGGTAAAATATATTTCTTGACTGGAACGCGCACTGAAATGGAAATGGAGCTGGAAGGATAAAATTTAATTCCATGATTAATTGGAAAATAGGGACGCCATAGTTGTGTGTGCTTTATTGTTTACTACTACAGAGCAGCTTAGTCAAAAATCAAAATCATATCTGCTTTAAAATCGTTAAATTACGTGTGAGCTTAGCAGTTACTTATTATTAAATCGGAATTAATACAAGCGTCTCGAGTACTGTATCTGCTGCCCGTGAGGTGGTTGTCCGGATCCAGAACCCGAGCCAGCGCCCGGTTGTCCGGGCAGCATGGACAATTGTTGTCTGGCCAATTGCTGATCATAGGCAGAGGCGCCACGTCCTGGTGCATAGCCCTGGGTAATGCTTCCAGTGGCTTTGGGATTCTACAACACAAGATCAGTTAAAATTGGATTCCGATCATTCATCGTCTGTGGAGAAATGCTCACCTGCGCTGTACTGGTGCTTATCTGCAGTACATTGGGATGCAGCGATAGATCACCCAGATGTGGCTTGTAAATTACACCCTCCGATAATAAATGCGGTGGCGGTGGCACGTGGCCCTGTGGTGGACCATCGTGCTTAACCTCAATGTGATATCGATCCGGCAACTTTTCCATGGTCACCTGCGGCTTGGACGTTTGCACTGAGAGACTACCGGCGCCAGCTTGAACCTGCACCAGATCTGCCTGTGAGATAGGCGGTTGATCCAGATTTATGTGCAACACTTGCATGGGCTGCGCCTTAGAAGCCGGTGACTGCGATCCGGGTGCCTTGCTAACCGTAGCACTCGGTCCAGTTGGTAGCTCCACATGGTATGCCGGCCGAAGGGGCAGACTATAGTTGTATATGGACTGCAGTCGTGCGTCTGCCTGATGCTGTGTGGTCGGCGGCGCCGCGGTGGTCTGATAGAACAGAGTTCCGGTGCTCGGGTACTGTGCCGTGGGCTCTGTAAACCAAAACAAAAAAAGGAAGAAAAAACGTAGAAAGATGGCTAGTAATGAGTTAATTCCATTCCCGGCCAGAGTACTGTGCACATAGTAACTACTTAAGTATAACGATTAATGTTCTTACTGTTCCATGACATTTTAGCATAGTCCGCGGCACGACGGAAGTCATCGTGTTCTGCGAATCAATCGTAAACAAATAACGAAATGAAAATATAAATTATGTGGTGTCTGTGCATGTTAGAAATAATTAGTGCGCGCTATTCAAATGAGTGATAATGTCTCATTATATCATAGACAAATACAAATACAGGTTAGTAAACTGAAGATGTTAATCAATCAGATAAAAAATAAAACAAACAAGCGAAAAGAGCTTGAGGTACTCTGCTCTCCTGGCTTACTCTGTTGCTGTTGTTGTTGCTGCTGGGCATAGCTGGCGGGACTCTTGTAGTACGCCTGGTGCGGTTGACTGGGCGGCGAGGGGCTGCGTCCACGTTTGACAGACGTGGATTGACTGCCAGGTGGCGGCTGCTGATAAAATATATGAAATAGTATTATTTTTGATAAGTTGTGCTTAAAAGTGCCCCACCTTTTGAAGCAGGGGCAGTTGGTGATGCTGCAGTAGCACGGGCGGCAACAAGACCTGGGCTGTTGCCACGCTGGCCGCTCCCTGCATGATCTGTTTTTGCTGCAGGGCGAACATTTCATACTCCTTGGCCTGTTTCTTTCGCGTCTCATCGTCGTTTAGCACTTTCTTCAGTTGCACCACTAGTTGATGCTTTTTCTGATGCAAATCTGCCAGCTGCTCATCTAGCCTGGTTATCTGTCCACGTGTGTCCTGCAGTGACAAATTGTTCTCACGCTCACGTGCTTCCCGCTCTCGTCGGAGCCGCAACTCTTCGCACTGCCGCTCATACTCTGATATATTGTATTTTAAGGAATATATATTGTTTATTATTGCTTTTGTACATATGCAATTGCACCTACCCTCTTGTCTTCGTTGTCGGTCTGCTAAAATGAAGCCTTTGAGTGACCCTCGTAGTTTTTCTGCTCTTTCGGCCGCAGCCGCTTGCACAGCCGCATTATTATTGTTCACCGCAGACGCTGGCGGCATCTTAGAGTTATGCTTACTTATTTTGCCAATTTTATAAGCTTTTAGTGACAGTTTTGCAACGTTTAAATGTAATTTATTAAACTAAAATATGGCTAAAGTGTTTTAGCAATCTTATAAATTCTGGCCGTTTTACTTGATGTCCAAATTGCGTTTTATTTCAGGGCCTCCTGGACACACTTTTGTTATTTTCTAGTTTGCGGAGCAAAGGCTATTTGCAGATGAGTGTAATTATCAATCAACGCAGAGGTAGTGTAAATTGTATGCACTTTGTATTTGTTTAAGTGTAGCCTTTAACTAAATAATAAACAATTTGTTGTGTGCTGTGAATGTGTTTTGACAACTCTGCTAAAGCTATTGTATAGTCATCTCTTTTGCTCCTCTGCGGAAAACAGCTGGTTGCACTTGAGTATTATTCATTTTAAAATACAGTCACACTTTCGGTAAGCCGGATATCTATCGATAAGTCTTTCAGTCGATAGTACCATCGAAGGCATCAAAACTCAGTTGCAGTCGAGTTTTCTTTGGGTATTGTTGGTCTGCGGTAACAAAATCGGTAAAAAAGAAAAAAATACATTAAAATACAAAGCAAAAAGCGCTTAATAATCTATATATAAATATAAAATATAGCGAAACCGCAGACACGGCTGGTATATGTTGTGCGAAAACGCGGGTGCCTCGAGAATAACTAGTTGAAGCTGATAAATGTTGTGAAATGTGTTTACTTTTTTGATTAACCCACATAACGTTGTTTAAACAGCGACTGCATTTCGAATTGAAGATTATTTTGTGATCCCAATAAGTATTGTATAGCGTCGGTCAAAGGAATAAACAGCAAAACACACAGAAGGCGGCTGAACTTAGAAGAAGAAGCAGAAGAGCGCAGGCAGCAACCAATAACAACAACATGGCGAGTGAGTAATAAATAGCAAAGAGAATAAAATCAAATTATTCCTAATTTTTATTCATGCGTGTACGCTCACGCATCGCAACAACTAAAGCACAAGAAAACAGTTTGCAAGCAGATCTAAAAACGTTTTAGCTGCACGTTTATGTTATGCCTTGTATAAACAAATGCAACTCATGCGTGTTATTGTGTGCGTGCTTATATGTATGTATACGAGTTAGTGTGTGTGTGTGTGTGTGAGTGCAATCAAATGTGGCAACTAAAGTACGAGTACATTTTATGTGCGCCTTAATATTTTACGAACTGCACTGAATGTACAACAGATACCTGCACTCCCCCTCCCTTATCCAACACAACACCAGCAACCAGGTGCATGAAGTGTTTGTCTGTCTCGCTGCCGGCTAAAAAACTTTTGAAAAGTAGCAGGCGGGTTGGAGTCTTTGCAGACGTTGTTGTTGCTGTTGCTATTGCAGTGGCTTTTGCTGTAGCTGCAGATGAAGTCGCTGGCGTCGTTGCCTTTGCTGTGGGAGTCATGTGTGAAAAATCAATATTTACGCGCTTTAACTTTTGTTGTTGTTGCTGTGGGTTTGGTTGTTTTGGTTTGCACTTGCCAAAGAGTTAACATTGCAAATGGGCACACTTTGTCTTTGATTGTCATAATATGGTCACACTCTAAACGATCGCCATTTGCATGTTTGACACTTCCAATCAGAAATGTGTGCTTCTTATACGATTTGGGATCCATTAACTGACAACCACCTTTCAGCAGCCACACAGCCAGAGAACCACAGAAACCACCCACCGAACAGACGACGACTCCCCATTAATAAATGAATGTGCCCCTGTGCGGCACATGAGGTGCCAGGTTTACTAACTTCCAACCCCCTTTGGGCACAAACAACACAACAAAACAGAAGCGACAACAAGAACAACATCAACGTCAACAAACACAAGTTGTACGTGCCAGCGCACACTTTGAGACAGACGCAACCACCGCCCCCGCAGCATACCCGCGGTGACCCAGGAAGCGCAGCTGTGCCCCAAACTCACTTTAGATTTTAATTGGTCCTTTGTGTCTCGCGTCCTCCGACACTTGAGCGGCAGCCCCCCTACCCCTCTCTGTCACCACCAACCCCCTTTATCGCCACCCCTGCATTGGTGTACTGATAAGGCATATCGCTTGCAGAAACACCCTGCGCTCAAATTGTATATTTTTCTGGATGCCCTTTTTTTCGTTTCTTTATTGTTATTATTATTATTTTCGGGCTTTTCATTCGTTTCACGCAGCTTTGGCCAGATTAGCCTACAGTTGTAGTTTTACTGCTCATCTCCCCCTCCCGCTTCCCCGCTCTCACAGTCTTTATCCCCATTTGCTCACCCTAAAAGGGATTCCCTTCCTCTCTGGCTGCTTTCCCGCTGGCGATGTTCCGACTTGTGATTTTTCTCTTTTCCTTTTCGCTCTCACTTACATATTTCTCGTAACTGCTAATAAGATTTTGGTCTGCTCTTAATGGCCTTGACTATGTGCCATTGGGAGGGTGAGACAGGCGGGCTGGGAGTGATGTTTTAATTGAGTTCGGTCCCTATTCAAATTGGCATAGAAATTAATTTCAATTAACTCAAGTTTTGAGTTACAGACAAGGACACTTTTTGGCAGTGTTTCATTTTCTTTTTCCATTCCTACCAAAGAACGACAAAAGTTTTGAAGCATACTTTTGGGGATTTGAGTGCTTGTCAGCCGTCAGTTTGTTTAGGGAACTTTTTGAACATCCTTTTTCTAGGAAATTTCTGCTGCTAATGTAGGTCAAATTTAGCTGGAATTTCGCGAAATAAAAATAATGAATTATTGTCAAGAATTTTGAGCACACTTGGAACTTTGTTATCGAAATGAAGTGTGTAAACTTGTCAAACGTGTCAAATTTAAACAAATTGTAATAAACTGTTTTAATTTTAATGCAAAACTCTTTGTGTGTGTGTGTGCGTAATTGTGTGTGATTAAATTCTGTGCTAACTGGCCCAAATTATATGTTTAAAGTTGGCTTTAAAGTACACGTTCATATGTATATCAAATCCACATTTTTGCTTACGCAAGCTGCCGAAGGGGCGTGTCCCAACAAGGGCAACACTGACAACATGCTGCAGGCTGAAAGAAAGAAAACCCCAATCTCCAGCAACCTAAGAAGCATTGTCAATGAGCTCAGCTTGGGAAACCATGAGCTGGCCATTGGTTTGATTAACAAATTATTGGCCAGCAATGCGAACAGCAGCAGCAATCACAACGAGATCATGGGATTACTCGAACTGAAGAATATTATTGTGAGGCTGCGTTTGAGGAGCGAATCACCAGTTCAGTTGATTGGACCAACAAACAAATCGAATGCATTGCCCCATAGCTTTAGCATCGAGATGCTAGATGTGGTCCAGAAGGTGCTCCGTTGTCGCAGTCACTACGAAGTGTTGCGCATCTCACATCATGCCACATACTCAGAGGTGAAGCGAGCGTACAAGCGACTCGCCCTGCGTCTGCATCCGGACAAGAATCGTGCTCCGGGTGCCGAGGAGGCATTCCGGCGGATTAATGAGGCAGCGGATACCCTGACTGATAATCAGAAGCGCATCGATTACAATATGCTAACTGCCATTGGTGATTGTTTTGGCTCAAAGAGCAGTCTGTATTGCAATCTCAGCACAAAGGAGGTGGAGCAACAGGAGCAGGAGGATTTGGATTTAGAATGGGAGCAGCAACAGCAGCGTCGACGCTCATATCAACCAGCGAATCAGCGAGTGCCGCAATCAAACACACTCTACCAGACCGAACAGTTGGTCATTGGCCTCGTTGCCTCGTTGGTGTTCATAATCATAACGTTGCACTATATGGCCACAGCGCCAAACTTTAGTTTCACGCCCACCAGGTGAGTGCCAGAAAATGCCACACCCAAAACAGGCACAACAAAGCACACAACACACAATCATCTCCCATACCATCGACTTGCAGCACCCACAGTGTGCGGCTGATGAGCAGCATCAATCAAGTGCCCTACTTTGTGACCCAGGAGTTTGCTGACAGTCACACGGCGTTGCAGCTGCAGCAAATGGAACAGGAGATCGAGGAGATCTACGTCACGGATCTCAAATACAACTGCAAGCAGGAGCGCAAACTGCGTAAGTTTTGTGCCAGTAACACTATTTTATATATAAACACATATATATATATTCTGGTTCTGATTGATCTGCTGCAGGCGACAAGTTGCTGCAACGTGCTCGCAATGGCAACAATCGCAGTTTACGCGATCACGCCTTAAGAATGCCAACGCCCGCCTGCCACGCCCTCGTCAAACTGGATGAGGCCAAGTACAAGCCACTGCTACTGGACAACATCTCGGATGCCAATGAGCCTCAGCAATAAATCTCCGTGAATCCAAACGGAAACTCACCACAAAATTTTACGTTTTCACGCGTAGTAAATTAAAACTAAAATAAAACTTTGTTTATATATGACTTTCTATAAAATATGTAAAATGTTGAAATAAATTTATGTCACGATCTCACTGATAATAGATTTAAAACTGTTCCTAACTATTAAATTGTTTTATTTGCTTTGCTTGAAATAATTGTGCTTTTAAAATATTTTTTAGCTGACTTTGAAGATCTTAGTGCAGAGAAATAACTGTGTGAACATTGTGAGTTGTAAACTTTTATTAGGTTTTTTCAAATCTCTATTTCAAAAATTGTTTGCTATAAATATTCAAATTTCTTTGGATGTTTGGTACAGTGAAATTGTTGTTTACAGGGAAGGGAATGCCAAACATCAATTTGTAATTTAACAATGAGAATGCCTTAAGGCCGTTTATAGCATTTAACCCAGTTTTGTGTTGCCAACAGCGCAAATTGCACATGAATTCAATATGCAACAACAACATAAACTAACAAAAAACGAATAAAAACGAAAAAGAAAATGTGGCCCAAAAGCAATTGCCCCACAAATTCTTGCAGAGGGCGGGAGTGAAAGAGGGGTAAGAGGGGCGGGACATGCCCCTTGGTGAAAAGCTAACGAACTTGCCACAGCGCAACGGTGGCATGGAGGCATAAGCTGAATACCAACGAGTACCAGTTACAATAAAAAGAGGAAAGAAAGAAATCCAAACCAAATTCCAGACGAGGCAAACGAGGCATTCGGAAGCGCATAAAAGGAGTCACGTGGCAGGACGCATGTGGCAAGAGGCATGGGGCATGCAACATGGGGAACAGACGGAAGCGAAGCGCAACGAAATGGAATGGAATGGGGTAGACAGACGGAAGTGGCACTGCACCTGCCACGTCTGTCACTCGCACACTCACCTGTCCATTTTCAATTGCATTCAGGTTTTCGAGTCTGCGACAAAATGCAACAATTTCTGCATGAATTGCACGCAGGAATAACATTTCAATGTGTTGCATGAAAACCACTGACATTTCACAGGCTTTTTCTATGCCAAATGCTTCACCAATTGAAGGGTTTTCTTTCTGCTTCTGACTCCGCCTCCTTTAGCTGTGCTCTTCTCTATTTTGGATCAACTTTTATTCATTATTTATGCTCCACAAAGTTGACTCAGTTGCCGACCACTCCACAAAGTTTTTCTTGTTATTGTTGGCAGTTTCCATTTTCCACTTTTCAACTTGGCTCCGCTTGGAGTCATGAGTCCTGAGTGTGCGTTGGGTCCTTGTCCTTCGCCTGAGCTTAGTTTGCATCTGGGAAAGCTTATCAAAAGGGCATTTTGAGGGTTTTGGAAGCCATGTGTTCTGTTCTCTCCCTGTTAATGCCCCAAAGAGCCAAGGACTTAAGTCGGTTGCATGTGTGTCCTGTTACAGCAGTAATACCTCCAAAAACTACACATTAAACCAGCTGGAAATACGACTTAATAAATACTTAAATAGTCAGCTATTAATGTCCTTTATGTTTCTCGTTCGTTGGGAAACAAGGTTTAAAAATAAAGTGAATTCCCAAAATAGTTGAGTAGTTTTAATTTGAATTAAAGAATCAAAGTTTAAGCAGATAATTTAAAAATAGTAACAGTTAAGTGCTCAAAAGTTAAATGTATTTAAAATTATATGTAAAATAAAATAAATATTATGAGAACTAAGAAAAGAGTTTAAGTATTCGCTTAGCTTTATTTACTACAGAAGAAGGAAGTGTATTTTGAATTCATTTAGATTTATTTACTCTAGAACAGAGAGAGTATTATGATCTTGTTTAGTTTTTATGTAAAGAGACTAGTTGAATTCGTTGAGTTTTAATCATTCTTTATGGCAAAAGAGTTTTTTGTATTCATTGAGAGTGTTAAGAACTCTTTAGCTTTATTAACTCTTCGAGAGGAGAGAGAGCATTTTGCATTCGTTTAGCTTTATTCGCTTTAGTTTTGCCATTGTTTTTATGGTTTTCTCTTTTAGCACTTTACACTTTGCCAGTTGCAAGAATTTATGCAAATTGAGTGTCCGGCTGTTGCCAAAAGGCAGAGAATTCCCACTGCTCTCCGCTCTCTGCACGCACCTCTCCACTCTCCTCCTTTCTCAAAGAAGGCACAAAATGAGCATTTAATGTGGCACGCTTTAAGCATTTGCACATAATTTTTAGGAGTAAATTGCGATGACTGACAATTCGCAAATAAATGGGATTAGTTGGTATGGATTGAGTGCTGCGGGTTCCACGCTTCATGGTTGGACCTCAAAATAGCCGGAATTGTTAGCAATAAATTTGGAAGGCTAACAATGGACAGGATATGCTACAGAATTACCAGCAGTGCTGGTTTAAAGCTAATATAATAGCTACTTTATGTATACCAAGTCACTTTCCATCTTCAATCAAAGAGTTTTTATAGTTTCTTTTAGCCTTTTTTGTAGTGGGCTGTGAAATGTTGGCATCACTGGTTCCGCCCCGTGCCTTGCGTGCCTTGGCGCCGCCCCATTTAATTGTGTCGTTTTTGGCATAACCCAGATAATGGCCAAAAATAGACAAAAGCCATTACAACGAGTATTTACTGTACTGCTATTTATGCGTATTTGAATGCTTTGAATGTTTTAATGAACCTTATTGGGTTTCCTTTCTTATCTTCTTCTTTACAGCCGAAATCGACGAGCTCATCGAGCAGCTGAAGACCACGACGGTCAGTCCGAGCAACACGACAACGCTTCTTTGCGAGATCTCGGCCACAAAGGATCCCAAGTTATTCGATAAACACGAGCTGGCCGAATGCTTCCTGCGCCTCACACAGTCCGAGGACACGAATGTGCGCAAGGAGGCGGCCAAATGTATTGCCGAGATCACCAAATCGGAGGTGCAACGCAAGAAGTTCACTAAACGTGAGATCATTGCCGCCTTCCTCGAGTGCCTGCGTCATGTGCCCACAGATGATGGCAGCATGGAGCTGCCCATACAGATTTGCCGTGCTCTTGGCAACATTTGCTACCTGAACGACGAGGCGCGTGATCTCATTCTGGAGCTTAAGGGCGACGCTGTGCTTCTACAGCTGCTGGACATTGCCAAAATCGAGGATGCCACCAATGCGCCCCAGTTCATCAAAGTCCGTGGTGGTCTGCTCTCCAATTATCTGCTGGGTGGCGAGGGGTTGGCCAAGCGTGCCATGGAGCTGGGCATCATGCAGAAGTTACAGGGTATTATCGACACCGGTGCCAGCAACGTGGAACAGCATGAGGATCTGTTGCTCAACACGCTGCCGCTGCTGAGCATACTCACTGAGAATGTGGCCGATCTGAACTTTGATTCCCAGTTGAATATACAGTTGTCAAGGATTTTGGCTGCCTCAACGAATCCGGATCTGGCCGAGATGTGCCTGGAACTGTTGCACTATCAGGCCGAGAGTGATGAGGTAAAGTTACTGTTAGCCAAGGATGGTCTCTGTGAAACCATCTACAATCTGCTGGAGAAGTACAAGACGCTGGCCAGCACCAGCGAAGCGCGTGCTCTTATGAAATTGGCCTGTGAACTCATCGTGCTCATCCTCACCGGCGGTAAGTGGAGGGATCAACAAGTTATTCTTCTTTAACTAAACTCATTTAATTGCAGATGAGTCCATGCATTATTTGTACACGACATCGCTGCTGAAGAACATGGTTGATTGGCTGGATTCGACGGATATTGATCTACTGACCACGGGCGTGCTGGCCTTGGGTAACTTTGCACGCACCGACAGCCATTGCATTTACTTTGTGGAACAGCAGACCATGAACAAGCTGCTACAGGTGCTGGCCAAGAATAATGGCGTTAAGGATGATGTGCGTCTGCAGCATGCGTTGCTGAGTGCATTGCGTAATCTTGTCATACCCAAGCCGAACAAGAATGCGGTCATTCAGGCGGGTCTGGTGCAAACCATATTGCCAATGCTGGAAATCCACCAGCCACCGGTTGTCTTCAAGCTCTTGGGCACACTTCGCATGACCGTAGATGGTCAGGGTAAGTTGACTGTTAACTTTTAGTTGTATTCAGCATTAACTTGTTGTGTCTTTGTAGAGAAACTTGCGCTGGAGCTGCTTAAGAATAAAACGCTTATTGAACAGTTGGTGCACTGGAGCAAGTCGTCAGATTATGCTGGTGTCACTGGTGAATCGCTGCGTCTGATGGCCTGGCTCATCAAGCATGCGTATCTCAATAAGATTGCCTATGCACTGCCCCGCAAAGGTGACGCACCTGCCGACCAAATAGCGGACAAAATTCCACTTACCCAGGACTATGATCGCAGCAGTCTCACCGAATTTTTGGCCAATGAGGGCACCGTTGAGGCCATGGTCAGCATGCTGACAGCCCAGCATTTGGTCATGCAAAATGAAGCCTTAATTGCTCTATGCATACTCTCAGTTGTCTACTTGTCCAAGTCTGGGGAGGCCGAGCAGGCGCAACGCCTTCAGGACCAACTAATTCAGTGCAATGTGGGCGCTAAAGTTGCTGAATTGATAACAAAATCATCGGACAGCATGACGAAGGAGATTGTAGAGAATCTACAGAACTGTATTAATCTGCTAAAGACATCGGAAAAGTTGGTGGCACATCTGGAGCAGCACAACATCAATGAACTGCTGAAATCGATACCCATCCTGACGGAATACTGCACCCTGTAAGGAAAAAGGACAAAAACGATGACATGTGGATGGTACAATGGAGTCGAGTATTGATCACTCGTTTTGATCCCACACTGTTCAGGCACCAAGCTTGAAATTTAGGCCACAAGTCACCAACACGATCTACAAACACCCTGTAGTTTCCACCTTAGAACAACGATTCAGAATTAGACTTGATTGTAGCAGATGCCACACACCCAAACACACACACACCACTAAAGTGAACAAAAATGATGAAACGGGAATGTATTTTTTAGACGCAAGCGTATTTTTATTGCATTTACGATAAACATATAATTAATTAAATATACATGCATAACATATATAATATATATATATATATATATTTATGACTAAATATATATTTAATTTAGCATATAAAACTTTTCTGTTACATGATATTTAAGAGCACAATAACAACAAATCGTGGTGATATCGCTAATTATATGAAATAAATGTATTTTACGTATTGTACTTATAATTTCTAAATACATTGAAAAAAAATATTCGTTGGCAGACACCAAAAACATAAAAATTCTAAACAATTTTTTAACGCACAAATGCATGTAATTTGAATATAAATTAAGCATTTTAATTGTTGCACATTATTCTAATAAATATTATTGTACAACTCACCGAAGTTCTCACACAGTTGAAAGCCAATTTTAAACATTTTATACGAACAATAAGCAAACCAAACAAAAAATTTAACAAACAAAACAGCAACTCAATAACAATCAGCGAAAAATAGTTGAAACTCGAATAAAATATTGCAAATTTTTTAAACTGTAGTCTTAGAATATAATTGAAATTTTTAACAATTATTTATTATTGTACTCAATTTTGTGAACAGCAACAACAACATTAACATTTCTTAAATCTAGCACTTAAGGCAAATTTAAGCACAATTTAAGAAAATATTTATATAACGCGTTGAAACACACAAATATTTATAAATTCTAAACACAATAATGTACATTTAAATAGTTCAAATACAATTTGAAATGCATGAGAAAATAAATGAGAGAGAAAACCAAACTAATGTTTTGAATTTTTTTTATCTGTAAGCAAGGAAAAGGAATTTTAACGACTTACGACACAAGAAAGGGAATTAAAAAAATATTTGTTTATAGGTGTGACTTCTAATTGTGGTGTGTAGACATATGTAAGTATGACGTATTCCGTAGAACTGTTCCCAGACGTGCTACTTATTTTCTCATTAGGCGGGTAGAGCGGTTTAGCTCTTTAAGTCATATTTATTTTGATCTTCGAGAAAATAATTGAAATCTGTTTAATTCTTTTACCGTAATTATGCATTCAATAATTTTTAAAAATTACTATAAGTGGGAACGTATTTAACACACCTCGAGAACAGAACAAGTTCACCAGACCGACTTAAGGTAAATTTATTTAAGGAGCTCTCAAAACAAGAGCGTCTACTGGATATATTCAATTTGCTTGGCCCAGATATATTAAAAAATGTTCGCCAGAAACTTTTTTTTATCAACAAATGTAGCTTTTAACTTTGTTAGATGTTTAATTTAAAGTTCGTAAGATGTATAATTTATTTAGCAACTAAAGTATTTTCTGTCTCGCCAAAAACGGTCACACTGATCTTAAATAAAAAGTCAGACGCTAACGCTACGGCGAGTTTGTGTTAAATTTATTATTTGAACATGCTAAGAAAGTGTTTATATTCAAGTGTTTTAAGAGTTTCATGTAAACGTTCTTAAAAACCGCATATTTTGCGCTGGAAAAATTATCACAACAATTGTAATGCGAAAAACCCGCTCGCAAACTCAGGCGGAAAATGCCGCTTCTACCACACAGCAACAATCAACATCTTCAGCGCCAACAGCAGTAAACACATTTGATGCGACTAAATTTAAGGTTAGTCTCTCAAACTATGTTTGTTTTAGCTATAAACTGTATAAAAAAAACAATAACTATTAAAAAAAAAAAAAACAATTGATAAGTAAAAACAATGTGACCGCAGACAAGCCTCGTTTTGGGCGCCATCTATTGCAGCATAAACGAACATTAAATGATAGACATACAAATTTTTTACAACACTGTCATCCGCCATATTTCCTCCGACAAAACAAATTTACTGCGATTAAAAAGTTAAATGCGGGGAAATTAAAGTAGCATTGTAGTTGAATATCATCTCATGATATTTTTAGTTGTTAAACATAGTATTCCTGATAGAAAGCGGCTGAATGAATTGTTAAAAATAATGTCGCTTCCTTCGAACGCCGTTTTCGCCAGTGCCGTTCAAGGTAATGTAGAATTTGGGACGTGCAATTTTGTGTTCACTGTGTTGTCGGCGTATCTCAACATATCTCTGTCGGTGATTTTTGCGAAGAGCGTATATCTTCTGCCGGTTTTAATTTAGTGTTTTATGTTTCATATCGACCTGTAGCGCAATATTTTCACTGTTGTACATGCACATGTATAAATGTTTTATGTACAACTTGGTGTATGTTCACGTACATACATACAAACACATGTAATGCATACACAATTGTCATTGTCTGCTGCATGTATGAAACTTTACAAGTGTGTGTATGTGTTTGTGTGTTTATGTATTTGTGTAAGAGCGGCGTCGTGGTCTATGAAACAGTTATTTTATCAGACTGCTTCGCATCCGTTGTCTGAATTTTTAAAACATTTATAAATGTTTTTTTTTAGGAATGTGAGCAGATGGTGCAGATGCTACGCGTCGTAGAGCTGCAAAAAATCTTATCGTTTCTGAACATTTCCTTCGCTGGACGAAAAACCGATCTGCAAAGTCGCATCTTATCGTTCCTGCGCACAAACCTGGAGCTGCTCGCGCCGAAGGTACAAGAAGTTTACGCCCAATCCGTACAAGAACAAAGCACCACCCTGCAGTACATAGATCCAACCAGGATGTACTCGCACATGCAGCTGCCAAGCGTGCAGCAAAATAATGCGAGTCTCGTTGGCGGCGCACCCACCCAGGGTGTGCCACCAGGTGGAGGTGGTGGCAATCCAGTGCAAATGGCTCCTGTAGGCTCAGGCGGTGCACCGGGCAACCTGATGCCATTCCTTCATACGCACAGCATTAACAGCCAGATGCCAATACATCCCGATGTACGCCTGAAAAAGCTAGCCTTCTACGATGTACTAGGTACACTGATAAAGCCATCGACGCTGGTGCCCCGAAATACCCAGCGTGTTCAAGAGGTGCCTTTTTACTTTACACTAACGCCACAGCAAGCTACAGAGATCGCAACAAATCGCGATATTCGTAACAGTTCAAAAATTGAGCATGCAATTCAAGTGCAATTGCGTTTCTGTCTCGTAGAGACTTCATGCGACCAGGAGGATTGTTTTCCGCCCAATGTTAACGTCAAAGTCAACAACAAATTATGTCAGTTACCTGTAAGTATAAATGAGTTTAGTTCTATATTTTGTCTAATTCTTTGTACTTCTTTCCAGAATATCATTCCTACAAATCGCCCAAATGTGGAGCCAAAACGTCCGCCACGTCCGGTGAACGTTACCTCAAATGTTAAACTGTCGCCAACAGTGACAAACACAATTACTGTGCAATGGTGCCCAGATTACACTCGAAGCTACTGCATAGCTGTATATTTGGTTAAAAAACTCACATCTGCTCAGCTCTTACATCGAATGAAGACAAAAGGCGTTAAGCCTGCGGATTATACCCGTGCTCTGAGTAAGTCCTCTAAATCATTACTTATACCATTTAATTATTCTTTTGCTTTCTATCGCTTGCAGTTAAGGAAAAGCTTACAGAGGATGCGGATTGTGAAATAGCAACGACCATGTTAAAGGTGTCGCTTAATTGTCCACTTGGCAAGATGAAAATGTCGCTGCCATGTCGCGCTTCAACCTGTTCGCATCTTCAGTGCTTCGATGCCAGTCTCTACCTGCAAATGAACGAGCGCAAGCCTACCTGGAATTGTCCAGTCTGCGACAGACCTGCTATCTATGACAATTTGGTTATCGATGGGTATGTATTTTACCCTTCATCACAATCCATTTAATGTTGTAACTTTGGGTGTTTTTCGTATTATCTTTAGTTACTTCCAAGAGGTATTAGGCTCATCCCTGCTGAAAAGCGATGACACTGAGATTCAGCTGCATCAAGATGGCTCGTGGAGCACACCGGGATTACGCAGTGAGACACAAATTCTGGACACGCCATCAAAACCAACCAAGGTTGAGGTCATTTCAGACGATGTTGGTAAGTATTTGTAAGAAATCACATTTGAAGTTCCAAAAATAACTAATTGCTTATTAAATTTAAATAGAACTGATAGATGACACAAAGCCGATGAAGTCTGATTTATCGCCAGCGCCCGAGGATCAACCCACATCAACGTCCAACAGTGAAACAGTGAGTTTTTAATGAAAATACTAAATTTATATTGAGTTTAATAATCAAATTTGCTCCTTTTATTTAATGCAGGTCGATCTTACCTTGAGTGATTCTGATGATGACATGCCGCTGGCCAAACGGCGTCCACCGGCCAAACAAGCACCTGTCACATCCACATCAAATGGTACTGGTGGCGCACAACGTGCCTATCCCACTTCGCAACAGCCGCAAAAAACTGGTACGTTGGATCCATTTTTGTAGATTGATGCAAATCAAACAAGAAAATAAACAGGCAACAGTTGAATATTTATAAATCGCTAAATAGGTTTATATAACACATAATACACATAATACAGACACAGACATAAGACAATATTCATATATCTCCATATATATACGCATACATCTCATCTGTCAGATACATCTTTTTCACTGCCACTCTCCAAAAATAGTTTTATAATCTCGAATGATTTTTGTGGGGCATATTTTCCCGCTTAGTTTTCATTTCTTGTCTTTTGACTGCTTTTCTCACTGGTTTCATTAAGTTATGTTGGCATGATTGGGTTTGACAGGATTGCATTGGTTGAGGTTGTATTCTGTGTGAATCGGATATCGTTTTGTTTTGGAAAAACATCGCAGTACTCTTTAAATGTAACTACAACACAAATATGTATCTTTCAACAAACATGTCTCTTATAGCTATTTTCAAATCCTCAAATCGCCCAGATCAACTTTATACACGCATTGATTCTTTGCGGGCACGGTAGGTTGTCTGACTGTGGGTTTTTGTGTATAGAATCCGTACTCTATTATCATTGTGCATTTATAGGTATAATCCTAACAATAAAGATGTTAACAAGAATCGACGCTGACATCCTTGTACCTTTATGATATGATGGGCTGTTGATTGATTGGTGCAAATGATTTCTATTTTATACAAACATATATGTTTTAGTTTGTCTCTTTAATTGTATTATTTATTTATTGTCAAGCACCTTTACTCAATGTTATATCAATAAAATTTTAGCTAATTCTTTTGTTGATCAGCAGTTGCCACAGAAAATCTTCAGTTAGTTTCCCAATAAACGATGTAATAATAAAAGATAAACCCGTTTTAAACATTCTCAGTTCTTTCTTTCCCTCCTTTCTCTCTCTATATCTCTATGTCTCAATCTTTCAATATATGTATTTAAATATATGTATATTCTGTTCTCTTCTCTTCCCTGTGTGCTTCTCCGACCAACTACGACAAACGCGACAAACCAAAAGATTCCCCCGAGCAGCAAACACAGCGACCATCACTATCACCTGTACCGCTAGAGCAACACCAACAGCAACAACAACAACTGCTGCTCGGAGATCAGCCGTCAGCAGCAGTTCATGCCAGTCTATTGGAGTCTCTGGCTGCTGCGGTAGCGGATCAAAAGCATTTTCAACTATTGGATCTGGCTGCAGTGGCGGCTGCTGCTGCTGCCACAGCGTCTGCTTCAGCTCAGAATCCAAATGGGGCTCCATAGAGTCTCTCTCTGACACACAAACACACTTATACACACACACAGACACTTGCTCTTCTTTCATTCGCTCTCAAAAAGAAACTAACGATTGTAACAATTGTAAAAGAGTTTACTCACAAGCGCGCACACACATACACACACAAACACACACTTTATGATTTACAGTTGTTTTGCTTTCAATTACTTTTTAGTTGGTTTCTCTTTTGTTCTCATCTGTTACATTCTCTTCGCTGGCATTTAACTCATTACTCAAACTCAGAGGCTATTTAACTCACTTTCATTGCATTTTCATGTATCTAATTTGAAATAAACTGCTTAAGGCGACATCAATTTGGTTGTTTATTAAATATTTGTGTGCGTGTGTGTTGCAGGAGGCGCAGTTAAGTAGCAGTTGCAGTTGCTGTTGCTGTTGAAGTTGCACAAACACAAGTGGTCTACTCCTGCTTGCAACATGTTGCTGTCCGGTTGTTACTGTTCCTACTTTCAACACTTTATATATTTTTTGTAGCTAAAGGCCTCTTAACTTACAATTCTCTTTTTTATTTTCGGTAGAGTTTTAATTTTGTTGTATTTGTCTTTATTTTTCTACACACATATACCCAACACAACACCCAAACACATACACACATTTCTTAGCCAGATTTAATTTAATTTAGCCACACATAAGTATGCAACAACACGAATAATTTATTTGTTTGTTTATGACGCCGAAAACTATATGTAATAGATTATACTTTTATTAGAATATTAATAAAAAAAAAAACACACACCACACAAAACAAATAGAATAGTTTATATTTAAACATAAATCAAATGTTAACAATTAAGCTTAAAATACTTCCTATTCATATTGAAGCAAACAAGAACAGAATTGATCATCAATTTTAAGCTATCTATATTCGGGAATAATTTAGAACATAAGCTATCATTTATTTTTGAAATGCAAACTTTATTTGCATTGAAAACAGGATTAATTTCTTTCAGTTTAACTTTTACGTATGTGTATCTTTCTGAAAAGAAATGAAAAGAAACTAAAGAAAAATAAAATATAAACCAAAAGATGCAACTGGAAATTGATAACATCTAAAAATTTCACTCATTAATAATAAAGAATAATGCTGCAAATGATCATATATAATAAATCGCTTCACCTTTGTAATTATTTATTTAGGCACACTGCTGGATTACATTTTTAAGCTGAGTGAAAAAAGGTGAATCATAGGACCATATCCATTAATCTCCACAATGCACATATGTACAAACACATTATTGTCTCTGCGAATGACCAAATCAATAAAATCCACTATAATCCATTGTAGATATACTATATAAAACCTTAATAAATAGAAAGACACACGCTGCCGATTTTAATTTGATATAAAACCATGAAAATATAGCATGAGGAGAATATATAAATAGGTAATTTTTAAGATATAATCTGCAAATTAAAAGTAAAAATTAAAAATCAAACCAATATCGTCTTTTATTTGCTGTGAAAAATTCCACTGGAGCCGATTCTGTTAACTCGATATTTTATGTACAAGTTTTAAGTTTTAGTTTAGTTTGTCTATTTTACACTTGTATTATTTGAGTGTATTTTTCATTTTAATTAATTTTTTTATTGCAGATGAATCAGAAGAACCCGTGGATAAAAAAGAAGCTTCTGTTATTGAACTTTCAGACTCGCCTTAAAACATTCGTACAATCAGCAAGCGAGACAAGCTCCAAAGAATATAAGAATACTAATTTAAGGTTATACACTTGACAGTTTATTTTCTCTTATATATAGTAACTAAAAACCCCATGTACACATTAAAACAAAATTGCAAATAAAAGATTACATTCATTACCTTAAATACAGCTTCCATTTGAATTTCGGTTGTCTTTCCGTTACAAATTGTCAGCAAACAGCTGTTGACAAATGGTGCCAGCCGTTTTAATTTTAATTTGCAAGCAGTTGGCAGCCCTGCAACCAGTGTGACCAACGCACAATATTCAATAACGTATTCCGTATTCACTAAGCGTATTGAACTGTGTTTTGATCATTTGATATTTTTGAAAGTTGAAGAATCTTGAAATGTCGGAGAAGCCAATTTTATATTACGCACTCTTTAGTCCTCCCGCAAGGGCTTGTATTATAGTAGCCAAGATAATTGGTCTTGATTTGAAACTCAAGTGAGTCGAGCTTTATTTCTAACAACTATATATAGAAGATTTTCTTACCATTTACAGAGCTGTTGACTTTGCAAAAAAGGAACATTTCAGACCAGAATTCCTAAAGGTATTAAGTGTATAAATTTGTTGATCGCATTACGTAATTATTTATTTCTCTATAGCTGAATCCACAGCACCAGATACCCGTGTTCGTCGACACGGACGGCGAGGTGTATGTGGACAGGTGTGTATAATAAACTTGAAACTCGTTTTGGGCAAAGCTTTTAATAAAAGTACTTTAAAAGTCATGCAATTATTTGCTTTATGGTGTCCAAGTATGCTGAAAGCGATCAGCTGTATTCGAAAGACTTGAAACGCAGAGCCCACATCGATCACCGCATGCACTTCGAGAGCGGCGTGCTCTTCCAGGTGGTCAAGGATATTGTCGCCCGCAACATATACGGCGGTGAGGGAGAATTCAATGATCAATCCTTGGATCTGTGCCACAAAGCATACGCCTCATTGGAGCAGTTTTTGGAGAAAGGTAGCTTTGTTGTCGGTAATGAGCTAAGCGTGGCCGATGTTTCCATACACACGACACTAATCACATTAGATTTGCTGGTGCCTGTGGATCAGGAGCGGTATCCACAAATAATCGCATGGTTGGAACGCATGAAGCAACTACTTCCAGACTACGAAGAGATTAATCTTAAAGGTGCTCGGGCTTTGGAGCAGCGTACGCTCAACTGCATGGAACAGCACAGGGCGAAGGCCTCAAATTGTAATATACTTTGATTTTATTTGTTTTGTTCGTATTTTAATATATATGTTTGTACATATCTATTTATATATAAATTTCAATTAATTGGTTTATAAGCTAATTGGATTAAATTCTGGCTAAGCTAAATTCTCTTGTGTCTTTTGATTTGGAAGTCAAATGTTGTTTATTCTTGCGATTAAAACTCTCGAGCTATGTTTAACTAGAATACGGCGAATATAGGTATATTTATGTATGTTTGTATGTATATTTGTATGTAGATAATAGTAATATTTAAGGTTTTCTGTCTGATATCGTATGCTATCGCAGGTGACTTACCTGCTTCTATGCCTAGCTATATGTACAACACAATCATAAACCTAATCACACTTATTTTGGTATACTGTCTCTTCACTATTGGATCTCCCCAATTGTTTACAATTTATTTATATTTTATTTTACTATTTTTAATCGAAGGTCGTCCAGTTGTTCATGCCCTTGCCTACACCTGTGCCCGCAGTTAGAGCCGGCGTTGGGGTGTTGCTCGGCGGAGGCGTCTCTGGGGTCACATGCAATGAGAACTGATCCAGTCCGTATTTGCGCAACAGCTCAAAGTCATCATCCGGTTTGACCCCCATGTTACTGCGCTGGATTTGTGGTGGTAACGGTGCTACACGGCTCGTCACGGCAGCCACAGTGGCCATGTGCTTGGGAGCAAAGTATGGATACAGAGGATTGTTGACACTATTGTTGGCCTGCATGACGACACTGCTGTTAACTCCGGCTGGCAGCGTGCTCGACCTGGACTTGTTGCTGCTGAACGGTTTGCCCAACGGCGGCAGTGGCCGTGCATTCTGATTCAATGGATCAAAATCCTCCAGATCGAAGCTAGTGTTGTTGCTATCGTCCAGCGATATCAGATCATTCATGCTGTCCTCCGGTTGAGTTGGTACACTGCTGTTACTGCGCGGCGACTGTATAAACAAACAGATACAGAGAGAATAAGTTAAATTATAAGCAGGGATTACAGAGGTTTGGATGCATTTGTTAGACTACGAAATGGCAGGCAAGTCGAATCGGATTAGTGGACTACAGGGACTATGATAGATATAAGTGGAGAAAGATGTGTTAGTAAAGTATGTTGAGGGACCGCAACCGGGACGTTCTTAGATTAATAGACGCGCAGCACTTGTACCTCTCTTTTGGCCCGCGGCGTTGGTATCGGCGCCGTCTCTGAGCCCATCGGCGAGGAAATATTCAGTTGGGAGAATCTTGAGGCTGCCGTCACAAACGAAGCACCCGACGAGCAGGACGAAGACGACGCCGATGATGACGACGACGTTGTTGATCCCGATGAGGTGTTTGAGCTCCGCAATGAATCATTCGGCTCATCCTGCCAGCAATTGCGTTCCAAGCGATTGATGCCAGCACTCACAGCTGCTGCAGTGGCAGCCACCACAGCATTAGCGCTGCACTGACGTCTAGGCGGTATTGGCGGTGACTGCATGTCCGGCGGATTATCAAAGCTCGAGTCGGTTGTGGCCAAGTTACGTGACTTGGTCGGCGTTGAAGTATGACGTTGTGGCTTGGACTCCACGTGCGTGGCAGCCGGTGCATATGGATGATTGTAATAGGAAGCGGGCTGCGTAGGCGGCGGAGGACGTGCTGGTGGTGCTCCATTGGCTGTGATGCGCGAGCGTGTGCTGTGGTGTTCGGCATTTGGTTTTAACTGCATGGCGGTGGCGGTGGCGGTGGCAGTGGCGATGATTTGGTATTGGTGGTGTTTTGGTAGTGCAAGTTTCGAGAAGATGAGCAAACAATCAAGTTGTACACAGACAAGAGACAGAGATACGAAACAAACACGAGACACAACAACACACACACACACACATAGAAAACACATGGAAAAGGCAATGAAAAGAATGAACGAAACATCAATTTTTTGTTTTTTCATCACTTAAAACAAGAAACAATGATATAAATATGTATGCAAATATATAGTAAGTGGTATGATTGTAGACAGAAAGCGATAAGCTATAAAAACATATAGATACACATATACATATATATATATATATATATATATATATGGTATGTGTGTGCGTTTATGTATGTATGTAACAAATGCCGCAAGAAGCAAGCGACGCGATCTTAGAGCTTCAGCCGACTCTCATATGCACGCACCATGCTACTTACGCTGCGATCAACGGCGGGCATCTTAAAGAGCGGATGATTCTGCAGCTCCTGCGACAGATTCATCTCCGATGAGCAGATCGAGCTTGCCGAGCTAACAGCTGGAGACGCACCCACATGATGATCATAATGAGGACGCATTTGCGGACCCAGCCCATAACCATTTGCCGGTATATGACTACTCGAGCTAGACATGGCCAGCGGCACAGGACCGCGTCGTGGCTGCGACGGATGCAACTGCAATGATGTCTGTTCCCTGGAGGCGCCATTCACAATGATTTCAGCTTCAAGACGCTTACTGCAAACCGGTGAACTAGGCGCCGATCGATGCGTGGGCTTGCGTCCTTGTGCGTGCAGGGAACCGTTACTGCCGTCTGGACGATCTGAGTGCTGAGGCGAGCTGTAGTGGAACTGTTGGTTGGGATGCTGGCTACCGTTATCCCTCCACTTCTTAAGGGCCGTTTTCATGCCACGTGAGCCCTCTTTGACCTTTTCAGAGAAAAGTTACAAAAATGTTCATTAGTTTAAGTTACAGAAATCGAAATTTATGTGAACACTTACAGAAAATATAATGGAATTTTAAATTGAATATAAAGCTACCACTCACCGATTTGACAGCAGACTTAACGGCTGGATTAGTCTGCAAAAGTTAGGCGCATGTTTGGATAATACAGTAATACAGTAGTGGATAGAATCGTTGGATTCAAAGTCAGAACGAGCGAGCAGAAAGCACAGAAGAAGCACACAACGTGAGTCCCAAGCAGCAAAACATATATGAAAGAGACACGATTCGACGCGGTTGTCAGACATACATTAATGAGATGTGATAGCGGTAATAAAACAAAAATCATTACATTTATGTATCTACTACTTAATTGTTAATATACCAGATGGCAATGCTGATAAAAAAGTGTCTGTTAATGTGCAATGAGGCTTGAAAATGTTTATAATGATGACTATTTTGAAGGTTGAATAATGATATAAAGATTTGTAGATTTGATTAGTACAGTTTGGGGTCGAGATGATGATGAGTTGTGCATGTGTGGGTGTGTGTGTTAGATATGTAAATCCCCCATTTAAAATATTATGTACTCTAAATTATGTCTAAGACTTTAAACGCTCCTAATTTGTTGCTTTAATTTTGTCAGTTTTAAAATTTGTACTACGTTTAAAGTGATACTATTTTTCGAAACGGTAATTTTTAGGAAAGTAAATTAGAAAACAATTTAGAGCACAACTCAAAAACAAGCTGAGACTCCGCCTTGCTAAGCTAAGCTTTAAGCTAAAATATACAAAACTTAATCTTAGCAGCTTGAATGGGGAGCGAGTTCAGTATTAGACAATATATAACTCAAAAATTAAGCTACTTAAAACACTTAAAAGTATAGAAAGAAAACAAAAATGTTTGAACTAAAAAAAAATAAAAACAATTAAGTTAAGTTTTGTAGTGAATAATAAAGAAAAATGTGCAATTGTTTGTTAAAAATAAGAGATAGAGTGTGAAAGTAAATCAATAAAACTAACATTTTGTTGTGAAAAGGTGTTTGAGTTTGTGTGTGTGGAAATTCTACTCGAATTTTGCTTTTTTTTTATTTTGGTGATGGACGATGGCAATCGGTTTAAAAATAGTTCTTGGCAAACACTTGCGAAACACTGCGCTTTCCCAAATAATACTGCGAAATAAATCAAATTAAATTATAGATAATTAAATCGGAAGCGTAAAAATTCTTAAAATTATGACACAACATTTATCAGGAAGTTGTAGTGGGACGCAGTGGGACAGCGCAGGGGAATTCTCTTCCATGTATTATGATCTCCAAACCAAAATATACATATATGTGTTGATATTACACCGTAAGTTGCAGTATGACCCAATAGAATGCAGCACAGTAAAAAGTGGAGTTTTGTTGTGGAATGTTTTGGAATTGCTCTATGAGTTAAGGTTAAGGCAACAGATATACCAGCTTAGGCCACATAGCTAAGGCTACAAATATATATATTTCCTTCAGGCCATACCTTGTCCTTCATTTGCTTGAGGAATACATAGTTCCGTCCACGTTTCTTCATCTTTTCCGCATAACGCACAGTCTCCAGCTCAAACTCATCGGAGAAGCCCAATCCGCTGTTGAGCATTTTGAGACGATCGTCAACGAATTGCGCAAAGATTTGTAGCTCCATCATTTTTGATAGAAAGGGACGCAAGTGTGCGGGCCGAGATTCAATGAATTTTTCGTGATTGAACGTCTTACAGGTGTCATGGAACTCCACCGCATCCCGATAGCCGCCAATCAGCTGCACCAATGCATTTAAAAATATCTTTGAGACACGATCCCCAATGTGATCCTGCGTGTGATTTAGATATTTCTTCAATTGTGACACAATCTCTGGTGGCAGAGAGCGCACATCATCAAAGGGGCTTTCAAATAGCTTTGTATCACAGTTTAAGATCACAACTTCTCCCAGTTCATCGGCAGAAACCTGCAAAATAATGTGACACATAAGTTTTGTATGAATAATCCAGATTTCAGTTTTAACATTACAGTTTCGAGTACAGGCTTTGGCACACCAATTAAATATGGCATGGGTGCGCCTAAGTAATCCTTAAATTCCCAGGGTAATACCGGTATAAATATATGCTGCCAGACCATGGGATAGAGGAATGCATTGGCTGCTTGTATGCAACTGGAGAGCCTATCCAGATGGCTCGATGTGAATATTATTCGACGTTCGGCAAGCATTGCCGCAAATACACAAATCATCTCCTTGGGATCCACGAAATTGTAATACAAATTGAGGTTATGCTGTAAGGGATTCAAAAATTAACATAGCTCATTATTTGAATGACTTTAAGACTCACATTTTCTGGTATGCTAGGCAACTGGAACTGCAGCGGACGCTCGAATGTGAAGTGCTGGAAAATGTAAACGGAAAGTGAGAAAAATCTAGATGAAACTTGTAGTTCAACACTTACGCTTTGGCCGCTGCTATAGAATACCGTTAGACTGCCACCTGAATCGGGCACGCCTCGATTGTAGGCCTCTGAAAGAAAGGTACGGAATCCATTGCGATCGGTTCGCCTCAGCTCCGAGAGCACAATCAACAGCTTGAGGAAGGTATCGTGCCAGGGCAGATAGGTTATCAGCACCATAGCCGTATCCGTTTTGGGGTCGTGGCGACAGAAACCGAAACGCCATTTTGAATCGCCGGTGGTATGAACAAAGGAATAGGATTGTACTGAGCCACTACTGAAAGCAGGAAAAGATACACACAGATTAGGTAAATTAATAATCTCGAAAAATATCTACTAATTGAATAAAACGATAATGCACATCAAACATTTCTTTTCTTTATCAATTGAATTCAAGTGAACTTTGAGCAAATGAGCAATTTCAAACTATGTTCTTATGGAGGTGTATTATTTCAATTGTTTTGTCTGCTATTTTAATGCCCCAAACTCAAATACTGCAAACAATTTGTATTTCTCCTATTTATTTCCCGTCATGCCGGCGTATGTAATTTGTAGATTTCTAAAATAAACGATTACGTCTGTATATTCATATATATTTGCCATTTGTGTTCAGGATTAGCAAAATACATATGGACGTGTACATGTACAGCTGAAGATAATTAAAGAGCATCCGGTCGGCAACGGCACGAATCTTATGACCTTGACACGCTCCATACTCTACCCAAGAAATGCTTCAGCGCATCTATACATTGTACACACATTCATAAGTTTGATACAAGTACAATTTATATAAGTCTACCAGTATTATGGAGATATTTCAAATTTGGAAATAAATGACTAATGCTGTCCATTGAGGCAGAAAGTTAAGGTACCGATCTCTTTCCTGGAAACACTCTTAATCCACATTCGGCGATTGAATAACCAAATGTGATTAAAACTAAATTTATTAACGAAAATAAAAGTATGTATGAAGCAAAGATATACTTAATTGAATATAAATGCAGACATAAGGGAGATTTCAATGAGCTATTGATGAATGTTTAGCTTTCAAAACGCGTTGTTATTGTGTGGAAATCTCCTATTAGCAATTTAAATAACGCACAATTTGCAACGAAAATAAGAAACAACAACACGAAGAAGGAAAAAGTGTTTACTCCCACTGTGATCGTTTTCAATGCGACACGATGGGAAGCGTCGAGTAGTTTGGCCTCCGTTTTGAGCTTATTCGCATTTCGCGAGCCCATTTCTTGTTGTTGTCTTAGGCAGGCAAAGGGGATTACGTAAAGTCGTTAGATGCGCGCATTTATTTAATAAAATATGCAAAGCAGGCAAGCGACAAAATCGCAGCGCGCACTGTTTATGCGGGCGAATGGCAAACTTAACAAGGAAGTTTGACTGTGTGGCAAAGGGGGTGGGTAGGGCAGGGCTGGGTAGTGTCATTCCAGCTTAACATGTTGGTGCATTGACTTTGCCGATAACAGTTAATTACAACCATGATAGTATTTAAGAGCGAGGGTGAGAGAATTCAACTTATGATGAATTAAGTAGATATACAAAAAGAGTGAGAGGGGAATAGAGAGGGGGAGGGTAGCTGGAGGCTGTCTTTGTTGTGCTCAATTGTATTCAGTTAGTCAAGTAATTTTAGTGACAAAAAAATACTGGATTATTATTTATAAATATAATTAAAATCAAATTATTTTCACAACTTTTCTCTTGTCGAACTGTTGTTCGCTTTAATGATGAGCCCAGAGACTTGTGCAATTATTAATAATTTTACTTTGAACTAGCACAACAAAATGTGAACAAATAGTCGCCATTTATAAGCTTTCAAAAATTGTGTTTATCAGTGTTTGTCAAGCGATAATGATGATGATATTGGCAAGGGGGAAAAGGGGCAAATTCGGAAATGGGTGCGAGGGAAACTAAAGTCAACTTGTGGCAAAGTCTTGAGCAGCTGCACAGATAAACCAGAAATGTTTTCGGCGTGACTAACAGGCCACTCCACAAAAGACAATTCAATTTAATTCGGTGTGTGTGTCTGTTTGTGTGAGTGTAACCGATACAGTAAGTAACCAGAGTATGGAAATATTTACTATAAAACAACAAAACAAGCGTAAAGTGCGAAAATGAATTGCGATTGAAATAATTCACAATGCCCATACACATAAACTCTCGCACATGTAAACAAACATAAAACTATACAACAGGTTATACAATTCATGGACAACTTGAAGTGGTCGCCGCTGCTGCTGCCGCTGCTGCTGTTGGTATGATTCATCACCAGACTGAGCGGCAACGTCAGCGTCAGTGTTGGTCTCGTCGGGTCGACCGTTCACCCAGTCAGACAGTAAATATCAAACTGAACATCAAACGGTTGTTAGTTCTACTTGTTATTGGGCTTTGTATATATGACTAACGTAGAATAACCGGAAACAAGTACACACTCATACATACTATGCGTAAATGTTTTTTATGGAAATATATGTGTGAGAAAATTGAATTGTACAAACCTTCCGAGATCGCAGGGAAACGCAAACGATGGAATACCGGTTAGCACCTCCTTATCGCGAAATCCTTCTGGAAAACTTTCGATTATAACACCAGCGGGCGTTGCAGCACCTCCTCCATTTCGACTGATGGTGCCCCGATCGATGCCGCGTGTGGGTTTAACCTCGCACCAAAACTCAAAGAGTTTCTTAACGTCGTTTCTGCCAATAACAGAGAATAACAACTATTATATTGGTATATACGATTAAAACCAACGGATTTTAATTTCACTATATATAGTTGCGCTCGCTCTGCTCAGCCGAGCGTTACGCCCACTGCATTATTTTTTTTATTCCCAGCAGCAGATGGAAATCTCGTCAGCAGACAAATATATACTCACTTGATACGTGAACCCATTTGGATGTTTTTGTTGCTGCTGATTTCTTTCTAGCACATCTTTCAATCAATTTCTGTGTGTAGATTTGTTTTTATGCTATTTTTATATGTTATACTTTTAATTTGATTTGTTTTGTCACTGGCAGCAGCCCGCATAAACATACACAGGCGGCGCTGCACTGGCACTCTTCCCTTCTCTTGCTCTTTCTCTTTGTCGATTCACGATTTGGATTCGCGACGTCATTGAATCATTTCTTTCATTGTTTTTCATTTGCTTATTGCGTACAATTTTTTTTTTCAACTCCTTAAAGGCCACTATATATTATATTCTGGGCATCTTATTGGGCCCCAATTATTAATGATACACTTAGCACATTTATATATATGCAAAATACTTGAACAAAAACAATTTCAACGACAAAACACCAATAACGCAACGACGCAAACGAACCGACCCCGACAGCAGTTGCACTTGTACTCGATGCCTACTCGATAATTGACTAGAAAGGGTCAGCTGTGCCACAGCGCTTATCGGTACTTTGCTATCGAAAACGGCTGTACAATAACATAGGAACAGCGACGTTTAACGTTAGACTTTTATGTTGACAAAATAGTGTAAATATGGCAAACGCCATATATTTATAAATGGCCATGTAAAATAAATAAGTATAAACATTTTATGATATCCGTAACTAAATAAAATATTGTTACTCAACTGGCACTGTCAACTTTCACAATTTGAATAGAGTCCCACTATTATCGAGGCCGCTAACATTAAAAGTCCCACTATTTTGAGAGCCATTTATATTTTGGATTGGGAAAGGAAAACAAAACCAAATAAGACATGAAGTGAAACTGGCTTTTAAAATTTTTTTTATAGTTATTTGTGTTATTTTGGTTATAAAAAATGTGAATTGAAAAAGTTATACAGTATTCTGTTAATTTACATTACCGTAAATGTAAAACTCTGTTGTTGTTTCGAGTTGTGCCAGACCGACGCCAGCTGACACGTTTTGGTTTGTTTTTGTTTACAACACAGTTTTTATTACATTTCAAATATAACTCTGCTTAGTGTGCACGCAAATGAAAATGTGCAAAAAATGTCTATAATCGTTGCTGTTATTATGTAATTACATTTCCTTAAAACGTCAAACACTAACAACTGCTAAAAAAAAGTTCCTTTTCGAAGACATTAAGTGGCTGGCGACAACAACAACTAAAAGGCTGCGTTTGTTTACAACTTGTGAAGGCAAGTTATCAAATGCACATATACATATTTTCTATTCTAAAATGCGTGCGTAATAATTGGTAACGTAATTACGCCACCCACGATCCAATGTAACATTTACTAAAATAGCACAAAGGTTCATCACTTCCTATCCCCTTGACCCCAGGCAATCGATTTTGTTGTTGCACGTGACGATGCCAAGACCATAAACTCAATAATGTGTAAGTGCACATGTACTATGACGCCGTATGTAGTACGTACGCAAATGTGAGTATGTACGTATAAATGTGTGAGTGTGTAAGTGCTCGCAATAAATACAACGGCCATTTTGACTATGAACTGCAAACTACCTTTTGCTTCTGCCTAGAAAAGCCAGAAGTGAAAACCACGGCTCATTGCTATTTTGTGAGCCGTTGGATAAACAACATCAAAATTACTTGTTTTGAACAGTGTCACGACATTACAAAATTATCTAAATTTATAATTTATTTTCTTTCAAATTTTCCGTTATTTTTTTTAATTTCTCTTCAAGGTAAGCACACAAAACTCATTTCATGGAACGTTATTATGCAAGATATCAATAAAAGTGTGCAGAGTTACCTTTGGTGGTAAACGATAAAAACGAATTTATTCACACACACACACTCACGTACCTGGCTAGTGGCTAGTGGCTAGTGACTAGTGATAAGCGTTAGTTAAAATATTTTCACCCCTCCTGCATAGTCGCCATTATGTTGAACGCCTTTGTCCAGATGCCGCCAAAAGCGGCGTGCAAAATTCAAAAACTGAACAGTCTTGAATTGAGAAACTTTGCCCGATGCGCGCTAATGATTACTCATGATGACAGCAGAATTGTGAGTGCAGCTTTAGCGCAACAGCTCCAACGATACCAACAACAAAGACCACTACACCAACAACCACAACGACGAGGTGTACTTTTTAAACAGGAACTACTGTGAGTGCCGTGTGATAAGCCCCTTGAACATATGTACCTAATTTGTGTGATATCTCTGTAATCATCTGATATTGTCTTTACGCCGATAACAAACAATGCTTGCGTTCGAGTGTCGTTCTGGACAGCATTCCTTCAGCTGTTATGCCCCACCCCTTGAGCTCCTCCTCTGCCTTCGCCTCAGCCTTTACTTCTCCTCAATCAAAACTCATGCACACGCTCATACACAGACATGTTAAAGTATTTGTTATACTATGTGCCAAAAGCGATAAGATATGCCCCACGATTATAGTATAGTGTACTCGTACTTGTATAAACCTGACCAGATTGAACAACCCACAGACACACACACACACACTCATTCACACACAGAGACAGTTCCCATTCCCATTCAGCAATTCGAGTATGTGAGCTTCGGGTTATAAATTGTAATTTGCACGTCTTTTTTCATTTTTCATTTGCAGTCGCCCTCGGGATCAAAGTATCAAATTTTCGGTTCGAGGAATACATACGGAGCCCATGTCAGTGACCATGTTCTACTCCATGTATGCTTACCTCTCCCACATACCGCGCCTGCATGCGCTCGGTATTGCCATGTTTGCCTATGTTGTGTATTACCTCATTCAGGTGGTAAAGGTGAGTCTCCCTAACCATTATTGCGTCATTCATTGTGTCTGTGTGTTATTATCGGTACATCTAAATTATTTACAGCGTCCGATTATCGCTTGTGCTGATGGGCCATTCAAGCAATACCTGATTAGAAAGATGCCAACGCTGGAGAACAAGTATTGGCCAACTTTCTGGTGTGTGGAAAGCCGTGCCCAGACTGTTCTTGCGAGCCTGCTGCGCTCCAAGAGTCTGCCGCGCGTCAACTACCGCAGGTAACCTCCATTAACCCTCCCAAGCACTTTAAATCTAAACACAATTTGTCTTGCTCTGAATACAAATAAGCTTGAAAGTGCTGTGACTTTTAAACTGTGTTACACCCAAAACCTTCTATTTTCAAGTTTGTCTAATCTAATAACTTTATGTAGGGAAATTCTATCGCTGAAGGATGGCGGTGAGGTAGCTCTAGACTGGATGGAAGAGGGCTGTGATGAAAATTCTCCCTGTGTGCTAATACTGCCGGGTTTAACTGGTGAATCACAGGCGGAGTACATTAAATGCTTGGTTCTTGCAGCCCAGCAGGCTGGCATGCGTGCGGTGGTGTTTAATAATCGTGGTCTCGGCGGCATCGAACTGAAAACACCGCGACTCTATTGCGCTGCTAACTGTGAGGATCTGTGTGAGGTTGTGAAGCACGTGCGACACACGCTGCCCGCTCACTGCAAACTGGGCGCTACTGGTATATCCATGGGTGGCCTAATACTCGGTAGGTGGTTTATAAGAAGCCTTTTTAATTTCATTTAAGATATACTTTTATTTTCTAGGTAACTATTTGGCGCGCAAGAGTGACGAGGCGCGTATTAATCTTTCGGCTGCCAAGATTATATCGGTCCCTTGGGACGTGCACAAGGGCAGCGACAGTATTGAGAAACCCGTCATCAATAACTTGCTAGGACGTCATCTTGCCGGCAGCCTGTGCCGCACATTGCGCAACCATTTGGATATCTACAGGGACATCTATCAGGATTCTGACATTGATATACAGCGCATACTTCGTGTAAGCTATAACTTGTGTTACTTCTGCAGCAGTTTACTTAACCCATTCCTATATCCATCTTTTTGTAGTGCAAGACAATCAAGGAGTTCGATGAGCTGTTTACGGCGAAACAATTTGGATATGCCCATGTCAACGACTACTACACGGATGCCACACTGCACAACAAGTTGGATCATATTTCTGTGCCGTTGCTATGCTTAAGTGCAGCTGATGATCCCTTCCAGCCACTGGATGCCATACCCATTAAGGCAGCTAATCAATGCACTCATGTGGCAATCATTATAACTGCTCGAGGTGGACACATCGGTTTCCTTGAGGGCTGGTGGCCTTCAACCAAGGATCAGTACATGTGTCGCCTTTTTACTGAGTATTTTACTAAGGCTCTGATTGACGAGGACGGTGAATTTGAGAGGGCTTCAAACAAGATGCATGAACGCTTTTTGGCCAAAAAAACTATTGAGCTGGGCTCCACTGTCGATGTGCCTCCAGCGGTTTTATTGTTGGACAAGCCGGTCGATCAGCTGGAACACCATAAGTTGAAGCTAATGTAGATGGGATGAACTAAAACAATTAACTAGATATTTACATATATACTATGTGTACCAGCATAAAGTCTGCGTGTGTAATCCCAGTGCTTGTTAGCTGGATTAAGCTGGCGACTTGTGATATGAAACAGTTGAACAAAATCCAAAGGTTTATATTATACTAGATTTAAAATAATTAGAACTTTTTCGACGGCCGTTAGAAACTAAAACCAAAATTATTGCTAGATCAAAACAAAAAATATTAGTCACATATCAAATTTGAGCAGTGAACCAAAAGCTTTATAATTAATAAAAAAAAATTAATATTTTAGTAGATAAAATACGTAATCGCAATGAAAATCTACAACTATGACACAGAACAATAATCTTACTCAAACTATATTTTTTTAAAATTCAATATATATATATTTAATTAATAAAAAAACTACAACGCTTAACAAAAACGAAATACACATAGTACTTAGTTTTAAACAAAGTATTGGCATTCCACTTATTTTTTATAGATTAGAAATTGTAAATTAGCGAGCGAGAGTTGAAAAACCATTTACAGCTAAACACGTAGTATGTATAGTAAATATAATAATAATAAAAACAAGATTTGGGTTAAATCACGCCTAAATGGGCTTGTAGAGCAGCGTTGTCACATATTTCTTGCGATAACGATGGGTGGCACTGAGCACCATGACGCCGTCTTTGATGGAGAGCGCATACAAGTGGTTTAGCATGACATGATTCGGTTCAGGCAACAATGTGGGTTCACACTGCGAAACAAAGGAAAGCAAAATGCAGGTAAATATGTATACTAGGTAAATACGTGGCGTCAGCTTGCTTACCGAGAGCGGAGTGTCTTTATTCAGTATGACCTGAAGGAGATGCGGTGGCAGCACTGGTGGTCCGGATACCTTTTCCCAGGGCTTCACCTGTGGCACCTCCTGTGAGTACTCCTTCTCGGCATAGTTGGGCACATTCTCGCTGTCTTTGGCCAGAGCTTGGAATACCTCAAAATCGGAGGCACGCACTGATACCAAGTTGTTCTTATCACCCTCATCGTTCTCAACGCTTTTCTGTAAAGTGGGACAATTATTAATTTGTAATAAGAACGATAAACAATTAGAACAGTTTTTGGGGCGTTTGTTTCGGTGCTGCCAACTCAGCCCAAAAATCCAACTAAGATCTCTCAGTCGGTTTTGTTTACAATCCAGCCGCGATTACACAACGCAGTAGTGAAAAATAATCTACTGCGTCATCAATTGTAAATAATGCTTGCATATCGATTTTCCACTTGAGATGAACTAAATGGGAAAAACTTACCAATTTTGGATCGTGCTTCCATTCACCATCCACACAGAATTTATACTGATGGTCGCCCTCGGCCAGATCAATGATGGTCACAAAGTTGCCATGACTACGCACCATTGGTATCGGTTTCCATTTGGAGAATGTACCCGAAATGGTTACATTCTTGCCACCGTAATCCCAGCGTAATACCGTTGGCAGCGCTGTTTTCTTTGGTTCAGAATCGGCATCGGATCCTATTGCCTTCGCCAGCTCATCTTCGTTGCTCTCATCCATTGTGTTCTCTCTATCAGCTGTTGCTGCTGCGGCTGTTGTTGTTGAATCGTTATCAAGTACTGATGTGCGCTTAGCTGCTCCCGCTGCCGCTCTCGTATAATATGGGTCGTCGTCTTCTTGCGACGAACCCTCAGTTAAGACTGCCGTATGTTTTTTATCGAATGAGAAAGCTTGGCCACCGCCGCCGCTTGCTCCAATGCCGCCCAAAGCTGCTGCGCCCGCGCTACCGCCCCCGCTGCCCCCTCCCGGACCAACACTTGCCACCGAATCGCGAAAATGTGCGGGAGAGCTTGGCGTCGAGAGGTCGGTCGACTTGTGACGCTCACGATGCATATGCACAGTCGAGCTGCCCGCGTTTCCCATATTGCACTTCTCTTTGTTTCTCTCTCTTTCTCACTCGTTCACTCTCAAAATTTTTGGTATTTTTTTTGGAGGTTACTTAAAGCATTTAAATTTGCTGGACGATTATTGTTTTGGCACTTTGTTTTTCCTTGACTTTTGTTATTGTTTTAATGGCTGTTTCGTTTCCGCGTTTATATAAAAAAACGTCTGTTCAGTACTAGATTTCGTTGTAGAATATATTTGGCATTTAACTTGTAAGTTTTTATTATTTAATAGTTTGTTTTCGTCGTAAAATGGCTAATTATAATTACAACTACAGATATATGTGTGCATATGTATGTAATATATGTCCGCATGTATATATGTGCGTAGCTGTATATTCGCAGTTCCAATCGGATTACTGATTCATTCAGTGAGAACGATGCAGAGTTGCATTAAATATCCAAGTCGACCAGGGCTGTAAAACAACCAGATAAAACAATAATTTATATTGATTATTCATGTAATCAATCAATATTATTTTGGACTGCATTATAATCGAATTAAAGTCCTGTAATATTGTGTATGAAACTAAATTTTTTAGCAACTGAATTTTAAAACTGGGTTCATCAAACTTAAGAACCAGTTCCGCTGAGTTAATGTTTGTATCTTGCGTGCAGCCCTGCGCAGATATGCAAGGTTTATATGTGAAAAAATTAGAGGGCAGCACATAGCACATTAATTAAGCAATAAAAACTACATAATAATGGCCGAATTGGTGAAAGACTGGCTGACGGACTATCAACGCGCTCGCCGTCAGTCAGCGGACACCGAGGCTTTTGCTGTGGAACATGAAACGGATCCTGAAATTGCGGAGGCTATATTTACGATATTTAACGAAAGGCAACGCAACGAGGAACTGGTCCATGATATTTGCCAACAGCTACTGGCCTTCTATCGAGCACCTGAGGTTCCTCTACATAAATTCCCACTGCAGTTCTTACCTGTGCTAATATATACGTACCTTCATGCGGTAGCAGCCGGCGACAAGAAGGCGTCCAGAGGAGTGGAAACGCTTCTCATATGCATTTACAACGGCGAAGTGTCCATCGATGATGGTGGTCAAAAGATCGTGGCTTTCCGCATGCCCATTCTGGCACAGGCCTCCGTTTACCATGAGGTCAAGAATCTGCCAATGACCGATCTGCGGCGCTGGGAGGAGAACTGCAATCGTGAGGTCAAGTGGGGACCACATCTGCGCATTGAATCCATAAACGCCCAAAACCGAATGCGTATCATGACAGCGCTGCTCTTCTGCTACAATCAGCAGGTGAGCCTCACCCAAAAGTCATCGTTGCTACACCTGTGCCGTGTGACGTCACAGTTGGTCAATCAGGGCTTTACCACAAAATCTGGTCATGGACATCGTATGAGCTACGGGTAAGCAAAACACATAATACGGAAATGCCAATATCTAAATCTCACCTTGAGACGTTACGCCTTCGCCAAGGTGCGAACCAAGTGTCTTTTGCCAATTACGTGACTCACAAGTCTACAAAGCAAAAACAAAACACATTTATATTAATGCAAATTACCTAGCGAGTCTAGCGTCAAGAATTGAGATTCGGTTTTGCGATTAGAATGTAAAATACTTATGCATATTTGAAATTTATCAGATCGGATCCTGCGACAGGTGCAACATTTCCCAAGCCTTCTGCACCGCGGATACCGCTCTCTGCATCTTTTCTAATCGAACTGGTGCATGCTATCTACTACGCCATGTTCAATGGCTATGGAACGATTGCAATACAGACATTGGAGGACATACACAATCGTGCCAGCTACGAAATGTATACGGAATTGATTCTGGTAACAAACGCTGTAAGAAATTCACTGCATGCGAATCCATCGGGTCAACCCAACGATGGACCAAT
Source organism: Drosophila acutilabella (assembly GCA_035046005.1). NCBI lineage: Eukaryota > Metazoa > Arthropoda > Insecta > Diptera > Drosophilidae > Drosophila > Drosophila acutilabella. Next base: position 1,656,371 of record JAWNOK010000024.1, on the reverse strand, counting down.
GGGCTTAAGCGTGGCTTTAACTCCTGCTACGAATACAGTGACAACATCAGTTTCGAAATCTATGATCACAAACGCATCATTCCGTACAAAAAAGCTGCCGGATGACATACCTATACAAGTTCAGGATCTCACAATGCCACAGGCGCCGCAGCAGCAGCTCGCCAGCGTTTCAGAGGAAACAGAGCCAACGGTCAAGGAATCGCCGTCGACCAAGGAGAGCAGCGGCACACGGACATCCATTATACGGCCAAGCATGGAAGGTATTAAGGCACAGGCGCACAAAGCTCTGATTGCCGGCTTCAAAAAATCGAAGGATAAAGAGAAGGAGAAGGATAAGGAACCGCCAAAGCCACCGCAGCGTAAATTCGACAAACACACACAACGTAATTCCTTACTCCAGCTGCAGTCGCAAACAACCGATGACTATGAGAAGAGTCCGCTGACGGTGAGCAAGTCAAAGACCTACGATGCCGTTGCGGATCCGCAACCCACCGACATGTTGCCGATGCAAACGCTTTCGCTGATCAATGAAAATGGTAGCAACAGTTTCAGCATTGATAGTGACGTAAATGATGGCGTTGCCGTCCTGGCTGGCCAGGGCACTTTACCGCCAACGGGCACAATGGCCTCGATGAACAGCAACACAACATCGATCACAAGCAGCGATTTGCTGACCAAAAGCTTTGACTCCAGCGTCGAGATGGCCCCAATGGGTCATAGCAACAGCAATGGTGGCAAACTGGCCGATCATGGCCTGGAATAGTGCGTTAAAACCATTCCCCCCGAGTTCAATGACAAAACAAATTAGCCAAAAATACACAAATATTGAATTCTGTATATCATTACTACTACATATATATTCGCACGTTAACAGGTGTCTTGTGGTTGGTCGGGGAGTTCTTGGACTGCAAATAATACTTAAAAATGTTTGAATTTGTTAAAGTTTATTGTCACTCTTAGTTGTTTCTATGTGTACGTATGTATTATTGTATTGTATTCTAATTGTTGGTAAAATGTACATTACTAATTATGTAATTATCGTTTAGCTGTAAGCGTTCAAGGTCGTATTTAAACACACAAAAACACACACACCACAAACACTCACACATGAATATACATAAAGAAAACAACAATATTATAGCCAAGTAACCAATATTTTACTAATTCCAAATGCTAAACAATAGCATTTCTTGATGAATTTAATTGTGCAATTAACTGTTTGAGTAAACATTGTTGAAATTTAAATTCCACAGATCCTGCAAATATGAAGATCCCAGATCTTAGTGATCGGCGATGATCAGACAATTGAAAATAAAGTAATTGCATAACATATACATTCATATATACAAATTTGTAAGTCTAACATATACATACAAATATTTATTGAACGTTGACTTACAACCGATGTTAATATTGACTTAAATTAATGAAATATATACTTATATATAAATTATATACATTCATGAAAGGGATGTGGCAATCGAGAGTTTTCGTTTTCTGAACTTGCCCTGCAGAAAGATTCTGGGCACATCGATTCCTTCTTTGACATTAAGCGTCCGACGATGCACATAGTTGTTGGTAATCACCTCGAAGCCGTTGCTGCTGAACAGATCTGAGAGTTCTTGCTCGGAAAAGTAGTAGCTACGAGTGCCATCCTGACGCATGTAAAGATTCTCGGCGATTTTGTGGCCCGGTTTGAATCGCAGCTGTGCCATATCATAAAGGCCGTAGTCTCTAAACAACACTAAGCCACCTGGTGTAAGAAGCTTTCCCAGATTGCGTATGACATCACCAAATTTATCTGGATGTATGGCTGACAGCACAAAGATCATGGTGCACACATCCAAGCTGTCAGCGGGAATATGTTCATGCACCTGTTGCGTCGTGATATCACACTGAAAAGCCGTAATGTGCCTTGTGTTGTAGAGCTGGTTGGCGCGAACAAAGTCAACAGCACGTGGGGAAAAGTCACAAGCGTAGAAGTAGAATCCTATGTCTGGACTGCTATCTTCGCTTGCGTCCTTGATCTGCTCCTCTAGCAGTGGAAACACTAGATTGCCAACACCGCAACCCACTTCCAACAGCGTACGCCTTCCCTCTTTGCCCCTCTCTGTTTGCTCAGCCAGCAATTCCTGAAACTCGCGTGTCGTCCAATGGCGATCTTTGAAGAATCTCGTCTCGTTTCGTTTGTAAAATAAATCCCAATGCCGTTGAGCATCAATCTCCAGTTTGTTTGCCTTAAACTCAGGCACCAATCGCTTATTTTGCTCCTCTAGTTGTACTCTTTCGGCAGCAGAAAGCTCTTTGGTTTGTGTGGTTATTAAATCGGGTTCCATTTAATTCAATGTTAATTAATTATCCTCTTTATTTAGAAAGTTTGGCACAAAACAGTGCACTCAGTGTCTCAGCAACAAACAAGTTGTTCCATGCTTTGCAACTACGTCACAAGCTCACGTCGAACGGATAATATTTAATATTGAACATCTGTTTTATAACCTTGTGATTCTAATTCATGGCGAAAGTAATCGGACAATCGATAAATATATGATGCGAACGTGTGATTTTGAATTTGAAATGGTCTAACATATTTTGAAGGTACTGTTTACTATAAATCTACTGTTTTGATAAAGTTTTTCTTTATCATAATGAGTGAAAACAGTAAAACGTTTGTGTATATTACAGGTAAACAATTAATTTATTTATTGTGCTAAGTATTTCAGATCATTATAAACCAAAGAACTTGAATTATACATACAGTGTATTAAGAAGATAACAAGTAACAAAAGTGAAATTACTAAATGTAACATCGACCCTGAGAACGGTCGATTTCTTTGGTCTTTGATGTTGGTAGGTGCAAAAGGAACAGGTAAGCAGCTACCTTTCCCTATCTGCCCATTATGGTGGGCTCGTCGGCCATGGCAACTTCGTCATTGGGTGCTTTGGCGCCTTTCTTCTTGCCCGAATACCAGAGGAACATTACACCGCACAGAATATTGACTACGAACGTGAACCAAGCAAAATAGACGCCATAGCCATATCTGTAGAATGGAACAGGAATACATAAGTGGTATGCAAGAACATAGAAAAATTCTTTACTTACGTTAACTCTGCACCATCCGGATATGCATAGAACAAATGATCCTTCGTGTACTCAACCGAGGCAAACAACACCTGGAGCACTACCAAAGCTGTGGCTGCCGCCACCAAATGAATACCGCCAGCTAGACGCTTGAACATATAGCGTGGATTCATGAACGTGTAGAAGGAGAAGACAGCTCCTAAGCTCATGACAAATAACGTGATGCAGGCAAACGATGCCTGCGTTCTTATATAATCTGAAATAGAGTACCACATCACTACAAATTAAAATCCGTTTTAAGTGAAATCCACCCAAGAAATACTCACCCATTAATTCCTCATCGAATCCGGGCTCGTTACGCAAAGTGTTGGCGTTGAGGAACATGTCGATGTACTTGCAACGCGCTGTGGAAAATAGAGATTGAAACAATAAATGGATAAGAATATTAATTGAGTTGGATAGGGAGAGGTAGCGTAGGCGCTGTCTCGCTCCTACACATATTGGCAAATGTCCAAATTTTTTTGTGGCGCGATCTTTAAGAAACTTATTGAAATGCTTCATAGCTGTTTTCACTACAGTTTAACTTACGGTAAGGTATATAGCTGTAGAAGGTGGTTTGTCCGCCTTTCTTCGGCGGCAGCGGCGGCACCAGGATCAAAATGACGCGATCCTCGTTGAGGACAAAGGCGGGAATACCAATATCACGTATGTAGGTGCCTAGCAAACGCACCACTAACGGGTAATCCGTCCAGTTGCTGAATATGGACTGCTGTGCTACCTCTGGTATTACATAGTAGGACCAGGTGTTGTTGTATTTAACTCGCTGTAGTGCTGATCCAAAGGTTTTATGTGCTCTGATCTCCTGGACATCAAGAGGATTTACGGCTATGGGTTTGGTGGCCGTGGCATTTAGCTCCCGCTGACCGGCCTCCGTTGATATTACGAGCTTGTGGAAGGCACTGCGCAACAACTGGAAGTCTTCATCTTCGCCACGGGCCCAATGGGCGAACATGCGTCGACGTGCGGGCTCCGAAAACGTTTGGGTCTCCTCAATCTTCTCCTGGGCAAAGTCTCTGATAAATTCCATATGGGAAAGATTACGTTTGGCATCGTTGATTAAAGATTGCGAGGTATAGGACATGGAGCTAAAGTTTCGCACCACCTGAGCATTACTTAGCGCATTCGGAACGATCGTGTTGCGACAATGACGCCACAAACCCGAATGTGACGACATAAAGAATCTACGGGATTCCGGTATAAAGATGCCTGTAGTAAAAGTGATCAGTAAGAAGAGGGTAGTCAGGAGCAGTTAGCACAAACGCACCTGGACCGCCCGAAATAATAATCCAGTGATCTGTTGAAATGGCCCAAATCCAAAATATCAGCGAGAGGACCTTCAGCAAGCTACAGCCGAGTAGCACACGTCGCTGGAACATGTAGGCCTCCATGAGGGGTCGTCTGGCCTCATCCCGGCCAATTGTGGAGGTTGAAACGGTGGAAACGTCACGCTTCATTTTGTCCGCTCACTTTCTACGGGCTCAACAGTTGAATTGCCTGTGACTGTTCTCGGTCTCCGGACAATGCCAATGGGAAATCCACACGCACATGGGACAGGACACGTTCCTATTTAATGAAAATAAAAAATTGTTAATGGCTAAATTAAAGTTATACGCGACTCACTATTTTATTCTAATGGCTAAATAAATGAAGTCACATTGCGTATACGCATTGTTGTACAAGGCATTGCTATATATATATATGTGTGTGTGTGTTTACGTTTGAGTGTGTGCGTGCATGAGTTTTTCTCAGAGCGTCATAATTATAATTCAGGTGTTTATTTTTTGCGGAATTTACGCGTTTTTCATTGCTTTTCTTTTTTTGGCGGATTCTCGCTGCGGATTTATTTTTGGTTTGGCTGGCTCAAATACTACAAATACTATTTAAAATATCATATTTTATACACATTTCGTCTGACACTGTCCATTAATTATGCTGCTTTGGAGAATTTATTTATTTACATGTTGACTTTGGCATCGTCGCTTTGGCAACAAAACCGTTTTGAAAATCGTCATGTGGTCGTCTAACATTTTGTTCTTACGCTTTGACAGAAATTAAGCAAATTAGTGAAGACATTCACGAAAACCAAGAAAAAGACTAAATAAAAAACAAAAAGATTTTAAATATTGGAAGAAAATAATGTGAATTCTTTGAAATAATGTTCCATTTATTCTATTTATTATTTTCTTAATTTTTATTTTGCACATATTTTGCGAGAAATTAGGTGCTCTCGCGTGGGTGGAGCTATGTGATGAGTGTAGAGGGAGAAGGGGGAGGCGGGGGTGCTCTCATGTGCGTGTGAAAGCGCTATACAAAAGTCAAGGCACATTTGCCAGCACAGCCAGGTTTTTCCTTCTTATACACACTTCTCAACAAGATAATAAAATGTATTAAATACACATGTATTTTGAAAATAAAAATTTAAATGCTGCGCATTATAAAGCCAAAAAATGTCATTTTAAACATGGGGAAAACCCCAGCACAATTTGCACCAATTATTGCCATAAGCCAAAAGTTATGATCCAATTTGTATGTTGTTTTAATGTCTCAATTAAATGAATACATATTCATATATGTATGTACATATATTTATATTATCTTCTGCTTTGTTTTGTTGCATGTTCCTTCGCTGTTGTTGCATGCAACACATGCTGAAACGATCTTAACGCTTCCGCAAAATGTATTTTTAAATAAAATGCAGTTGCTTGGAGTTGCATTTGCGTCATTCGAATGAAGTGCGTCATTTGCCACATTTAAAGAGGCACCACAAAATCTCTTCTTTTTATGACTTACTTAAATTTGTATACATTTTTTAAGGGTTAAAGCCGTCCTGGGACAGAATTCTTCCTACTTAAACTTGATTCCAAGGAACAGCCTTTATAAATGTGCATTAATTAAACCAAAACTCAAATTTTCGCTATCCTTTTTGCATTTCGATCTTCGTCAACTGCGCACTTCCTGCATGGTACAATTACATGCAAGGTAACATATTCACACGACAGGAGTAAAACGTGAGTGGCAAACCTATCTACACACTTTGTCATTGCAAGCCCCAACCTGCATAAAAATCAAACCTCTGCCGTAGCTTGACTGTTTCTACGTTTAGCAATAGCTCAGCGCGTTGATCGCACAGCGCCACCTGTCGACTTTTTACACTGCTTTTGAAGTTTTGGCGCCTTTATTTTTAAAAATTCAAATTAATAACTGCCAATTCTTGGCAGAACTTGACAGTTCCACTTACAATTTTATTTATTATTTTTGTTATTAGGTTTGGCAGAGGGAAGGTGCGGTGGCTGGATTCCTCTTCAAAACACTTCGCACTTGGCGCATTTGTTTTAAACAAATTTGTCTTAAAATTCTTTTGTATTTTTAGACAAAATGTACAGTTATCAGACAATGTCTGTACACGAACACACATAAACAGAGGCATTCTCATTCTGAGCGTATATAGCCTAGGTAATGTTTGTGCATATATCTTTCGACCTGGCAAAGTGACTGACTGCCTGACAAAGTCGCCAAAGAGCTCATTTTTCACATCTTATTGTCTTTTCGCTTTTATTTATTTTGATTTTCTTTGAGAAGAGCACATATATTGACACTTTTGACGTGGTAATTTTTTAAAAATATTCACATACACATATTTCTATGCCAGTTTGAGCCGTATTTTGGGAAAACACATTTGCACCAAGCTTTAATGTAAATATTTCGTTTATTTTGATTGTCGCTATTATAAAACTGAATGCAGTTTACTTGTACATACATTTCTTTTTATATTGTGTATAAATCACATAAAGTGTCAGCATAACATTAAATTTTATACATGAAAAAGAGAAATGCATTTCATTAACTGCCCACGAGTGCAATTAATAAAAAATTATATAAGTGCACAGTGGCCATAAAATAAAGACTACGTTAGAATAATAAGTGCAGCAGTGTTTACCATTAAAGCTCTCGATCTTGCAGCAAATTTCTAGTTTACGATCGATGGTGATGGATTTCAATTTGTTTACGGGCGTTTAGACGTAGAAAAGCGCGACGCGGTATAAACTAGCTAGTTTAGAAATTAAAAATCAATGCGATAACAACAAGTAAATAAATATACTATGAAGATTTATACGCATATATTTTAAATACAAGAGCTAAACGAAACCGTTTAAAAATATATAAGAGCGTGAGACGACGACGGCACGTATACGGATTTTCCACAATACAAATCACAACACACAAGACACGAACGTGGAGAGATCTGGCGATCGTACAGCGGCCGTTGACTGTTGCTACTGCTGCTGCTGCTGGCTAATGCAGAGCACAAGCACAGACTGACTGACTACGGCGGCAGCAACAGAAACAGCAACGACAGGCCGAATGAAGCGAGTAGCAAGTAGCGACGCAGTGGTTGCCCTGGTCGCGTTGGCGTCGATGGTGGGAGCGCGATAAAAACAAAAGGCATCAGACTCAGACATGAGGCCAAGGAGCCTCTATTGTTGCTTGGCCGGCGATGATTTGCGATTGCGAGCGTAAATATAAGGCCCCGCAGCAACATAAACATAATTGCGGCGTTCTACATGCACGATTTTATTTTTTGGGGGAGGCCTTTTTGGCTCAAGAGAGCAGCCAGGGGATGGCACATTATGGCACATGGCACATGGTGTGGCATGCGTATAAAAATAAATATATGTGCATAGATACAACTACGAGGACGGTGTCGCGACAGCAACCAGTGCATGCCACCTGCAGATGCTAAAGGCTTTAGCATGGTAATGGTAATGGTTATGGTGCCAAGCCCCAAAAGCAAATCCCAATCATGAATTCTGTCGTGTGTGAATCTCTGCGTCATCGTTTTTTAATTGCGCCATAAAAAACTCTGGTCAGTGTGTTCTGTTGTAGAGTAGTGTAGCGCGTGTGTGTGTGTGTTTGTACGTGTGTTCCACTGTGTGCTTAAATTTAGAAATTGATGAATTTAGGCATCTCTCTTTTCTTATACTTTTTTGTTTTAATGATATAGAGCCATGGGCAGCTATTTATATACATACTCTATTATTCGTACTCGTACATACTATTTATGCCAGCAGTCCGCAGCCAGCAGCCAGCGCACATCGTCTCTCATCCACATGCCTCCCGCCTACCGACCCTCTCGCCACCGTCAACACTGAGAGCGTTCAGCGTTTTGGGCCAAAATGCTATTAAACGTTGACAACGAGTTTATGAATGCTGTTGGATCTTTCTTGGCATACCATTAGCGCATCATTCAAGCCAACGAGATGACGTCGACTGGGGACTACAGCTAACCACTTGTTGGTGCTTATTTTGGCAAATGGATTGCGATGTTTGTCTGTCTATCTGTCTATTGCTGTCTGTCTGTGATACGCAGTGCGCCCATATCCAGATTTAATTCGCTAAGTATATCATTGGGAGCAGCCCCTTGCATTGTCAGACCGGCAATAATCTGTTGCGCCTCTGGACATTTGATGCACGCATTTCGAATGGCCAGAATACTCCACTCCTTCATCACTGTAGTGACAAAAGTATAAACGTTAGTTAACCATTCAACAAGTTATTCGTTATATTCTTACAAGGATTACGTGCATCCATCACAGTGCATTCGAGGAGTGTGGGCAATAATTGGGTATCTATGGCGTAACCTTTGTTAGCCGGATTCTCGTACAGCAAATTGGCAGTGCAGCGCACCAACAGCGTTTTTAGCTCAAAAGATACCTTTGATTCATAATCAGCATCAATATTAGAGGTTAACGCCACTTCCTCGAGCTTTGTCATTGGTTTATCCAAGCTACCGGCGCCGTTGGGCTCTTTGCCAGCAGCGACTACGCATCGCAGCAGACTGCTCACATTGATAAATAGAGACTGATCATTGGCATAGATAGCGGCATACTTTTCAGAGCCACTGGCACTCGCAATAATACGCAGCAAGGTGTGCACTTCACGTGGATGCAATTCGTGGCGCAGTTTAATGGTTTCACGCAAAATGCAATCTGATTTCATCCGAAATTCCTTGGCAATGTATTGCAATAACATAGTATGGAGTGAGCCATTTGGGCTGTTCTCTCGCAGATAGTTGATCAGATAGTCTAGGAATGCAATTCGTTCCTCGACTGTCGCCAGTCGCTGATAGCACTGCACACACTTCCGTCCATCTGAGACTACGTAGTGCTCCAGCAAAAAGTGCAGATATTCATAGTTATAGCTCGACTTGGCCTCGATTATGGCCTGCCACAGTCTTACACAAGTCTGAAAAACCACCTGATCACCAAGCACATGTGCGCCAAGTCCCAAATACATGTTGTACATTATCATGAGCAGTATATTATTAGTGCTACCCAGAGGTGTCGTAAAGGCCTGTTCCGAAATCTGTGCGCCATGTGTTTGCCAAGTCACTTCCTGTGAGATTTTATTATTTACCACGCTGTTTGCAAGCACCTGAAGCGTCACATTGTGTAGCAACGGTTGTTGTGTTCTCATTAGTGGATTTAATACGACATTTTGTACAAACTTTGCAAACTCGGCGCTGTTGGCTACTGTCTCTTGACTTTGGGTGCTTTGAGTGAGCAATAAGCGCACGCGTTTTAAAAGCGTTAGTATCTCTGCTTCATTTTCGGCTACATTAAAGCTGACTATTTCTTGTAGAATATCGCTGGTTTCTTGATGCTGCAATAAACAACATTAATAACGTTAATTAAAAAACAATAATAATTCTATACCGGCTCCACATGTTCCATTTTGTTTTGATTTATCGTTTTGTGACTATCGATTTTTTGTATCAAAGCTTTGAATTTGAATGGTAGGGGTATTCCCTCTAATTTCCATAGCTGATTTCTTTTCAATACTGCACCGCGTAACACAAAAATTTATGATCACATGATAGTATTAATATTTAAGGAATCATCGCAGTGTTTGGCAAGCATACAAGTTAATACATAGTTGATAAAACTGATTTTGCAATCATTAGGTGTGGACGCTATTTTAAAGCTTAGTGGAAACATCGAAATTAGGGTTTCTGCCTTGTTTAACACTGGAGACTGCGCGGCAAATGCAAACAAAAATATCGGTTTAAAAGTACCTTTTGTTGATTATTGCATTTCAGCTTAAAAATTATATTTGTTTTCAATGATTTATCAATAATTGTCTATAACTAATTGTATATTTTTAAGAAAACTCATAGTATAAAAACAGTCAAACAATAAAATAACAAATGTTAGCAGTCAAATTAAACGCTATAAGCTGCTTTAAGGTTCCTAAAGTACTCCAAATCGGTTTGGCTAATGGAAGGCACAAATTTGTTGAAAGATGTTGTAAAATCATCCGATTCCACGATAATGCTTTCTGCATTCAACTCCTTAGCGGAGAGTCCGTCGTCCAAATGATTGTTTATGGTTCTCCGAACAGCAGAGAGCCATGCATTTGAACATATAGAATATAAATCCGCTCCACTCATTTCGCTTTTCAGTTGTTCTGCAATCTGCATAAGGTCAACGTTATTAGCCAGATTAAAGCGCTGTGTTTGGGCACGCAAAACTGATGCTTTGTCGTCTGCCGTTGCGCAGGGTCCTACATAAAAGAGTTTATCAAAGCGTCCGGGTCGTAGAAGCGCGGGATCAATAAGATCGGGCCGGTTTGTTGCAGCGAGTATAAAAATGGGCTTTGTGGAGTCACCGTTGCTCATGCCATCCATCTCAGCGAGCAGCTGCGAGACCACACGGTCCATTACACCGCCAGAGTCACCAGCAACGCCTCGATTAGGTGCCAAGGAGTCCAGTTCATCCAAGAAAAGCACACAGGGCGCAGCCGAGCGAGCTCTCGTAAATACCTCACGTACATTCTGTTCACTCTGACCAACATACATGTTCAACAACTCGGGGCCCTGGACAGACAGGAAGCTAAGATTGCATTCGGTGGCCACAGCCTTGGCAACCAGCGTCTTTCCTGTTCCGGGCGGCCCGTAAAGCAGAATACCCGAACGCCTTAGATTCTTGCCCATCAAATGCACATGCTTCAATGGCAACCCGATGCTGCTTTGGATTTCATCCTTAAGCTTGTACAATCCTCCAATGTCAGACCAGTACACCTTGGGCACCTTAGGAGCCCCAAGACTGTCTGCAAACGAGCTTTGCATATCGTTAAGGTTCTTGGCAAAGTGTTCTAGCGTCAGATGGGATTCTCCATACTTATTTCGTCGCTTAAGTCTCACAGCGTTGTCGTAGAGCAGCTGAAGATCACCCAATAGAAACCCCTGTGACTTGGCTGCAACTTCTTTCAACACTTTCTGCGTCTCTTGCCATTTGGGTGAAAGTTTGCGCATATATTGCGGCTGCATTTGAAGAGGGAAAAGGGGAATCTGCTCAAGCGCTTTCTGGTTGTATATTACATCATTGAAAGACTCCCGCACATGCATCCACTTGAGTAGCTCAAAGCGCTCCTCCTTGTTGGGCACTTCAATACTTATTATCTCCAGGAAAAGACCTTGTATCATTGGCTTTAGATGCTTGTCACTCGTCAAAGCCACAACCACAACTGGAAATTTGCGATCCCGGGCGAAAAGCTCTTGGATCTGCACATGGAAGGCCGAAAGCAAACGCAGATCCTCATTGCCTTCATTATCGATGCCAAAGATCTGCAAAAAAGTAGTTTTTAAATTATGTATGTTTTAAAATCATTTCTCAGAGCTTAAATACCTCAAAGTTATGGAAACAAATCAACAACGGTTCGCTAACTAAGTTTTTGGCAAACACTGCCTTCAGTTTCATTTCCGTGTGCGATGGAACCTGTGACACGATTTCCGCACAGTCCGCTCCGTAAATGTGCATGCCCAGTTCTTGGGCTACGGCATTGACAAGCTTCGTTTTTCCAGCTCCTCGATCACCTTGCAGCAGGAAGACTGGAAAGATGTGCTTCGATGACAAGCATGCGGATTTCTTAGGCAAAAATGCATCCACTGATGAACGCAGCATCTGATAAGGTTTCCTTAAGCCACTTGGATAGTTAACCGCTATGGCACAATTGTCCAGAGCTTGACGTGGTAGGAAACTGTGGGCTTGTGGCACCTGAATCAGGTTACTAAAATTCTTGGCCACAATTGCCTGCAGCTCAAAGTCGCTACCTTTGACCTCGAGGTGTAGACAACGGAAATACACCTCGCGTAGATAGGCGAATATTAGATAATAGTGAGCATAAGTAGCATTTCCCACCAATTGAGCATTTACTTCAATGCGATATGTCTGACCTCGATGCAAGATACGCGGAGTATTGAAGTAGTTGCTCAAAATTAGCTCAGACAGCTCTGCGGGCAGTTCATGTGGATTGTTGAGCAGATAAACATGAGCCTTTGTGGCAATGCTTGGTATGGTTTGGTCATCGTGGAAGCCATCCAATTGGACCCAGCAGTTATTTCGCTTGTTGCCAAGACGGTCCATTAAATTTCCATAAAAGTTTTCCTATAAATAAAAACCATGAAATAATTGTTTAAATCGTGCAGTTCACACTTACCTGTAAATAGAGACAATTGCTTTGACACTGGTCAACCGGTAGTATTTGTGCCACTACGGTGTATGGTGTGTCCTGCAGAATTTGCTTGATCATCACTTCCGATGAACTCCAGGATTTGTCGGTATCTTTGCCAGCAGATCCGTTATTGGGCTTTCCCTTGCGGCGCAGAATCAAATTGACAAAATTCACATCCTCGGATTCGGCATAAGTGTCATAGACATCCTGGCTGGCAAATATGACATGCTCGGACTTGATCAGCTCATTCCTTATCAGCAAATCATACAGACGATTGGGTATGGGCGTCAACAGAAACTTGCCCCTGTAGTTTTTGGCGTAACGCCAATAAACGGCATATATCAAATATCCGGGGTAAAAATACCAGGGCCACTTCGGCACAAGCAACTGCACAGCAGCGTTGTAACCCTCGACGAGCTCCTGGATTCGTCCAGTGTAACTGTATCTGGGTTCCAAATCGACCGTGGAATCATTATCAATTGATTTGGCTGTCTTGGCGGCAGGCTTTTTCTGTGAAGGTCAAAGTATATATACACATATATATAAATATATCTAAAGTAGAAAATATCTCATACATACATAAGCATGAATATTTCTGCTTCTATAAACCTACCACAACAAAATCATCAACACTCATGGTACGAAGACATAGAATACAAAGGTTACTTGTGGATGAGGCAAAGTCTAAGTGCAGGGAATTGGAGCGCAGGTAAATACAGACACAGGTTTAATCTGAAACAAGCTGTTATTCAAACTACTAAAGGTTATTTTATGCCACTACTTTTATAATTTCGAATTTCAAATACTATTTTGTTACGTACCTTTTTAACAATTACTCTTTTCTTCATAACTTTTCCACTGGTAACCGCTGGTAAATTACTTACACTGCAAATGGGATATTTAAAGTTCTTGTTTGAAGATATAATATTCATTTACTTACGACAACCTTTTTATTTTTATTGAATATATTCCAAAAATATTGCTCGCAGATATAAATATTTCTCGTGAAAATATATCGGTTTAATGATCAGTGTTGAGTAATGTGCATACACATAAAATACCACTTTAATCGATAAGAATAAAATCATCACTGTAAATAAAATGCAACTTATCGATATCGATAGTACACAACAAACATAAACTTTGTGAAATATATGTAAGATTTTTTCTTTTAAAATGAGTGTAGAAATAAACAATATTAACGGAGGCAATGGCAATGAGAATCCCGCACAAACACAAGACAAGCGTGAGCTGCTCTGTCTGCTCAAACTTTTACGAAAATATCAACTTAAGGGAACAGAGGAGCTTCTTTGCCAGGAAGCAAATGTGAATAGTTCTGATCTAGCTAACATATTTGAAAGTGATGTTAAGTCTGTGCTCAATGCAGCGTTAACATTGCCTGACGACGGACATGAAGTAAAGTCGACACAGGCTCAAGCATCTACATCTGTCGACGCGAAGGCCGAAGTGAATGCGGCCGAGGCGTTAGCTAAATTCATTGGCGACGACTCCTTCGATGCACAGCAGTATGAGCTTGCATACGAGGAGCTGCGCACATTTGTGGAGGAATCTTTGGATATATACAAACACGAACTATCAATGGTACTGTATCCGATATTAGTGCAAATCTATTTCAAAATACTTGCAAGTGGGCAAGTAGAGAAAGCGCGTGGATTCATTGAGAAATATAAGTCAGATCTGGATGGCTACTACATTGAGGGATTGTTCAACTTGTTGCTTATATCAAAGCCCGAGGAGCTGTTAGAAAATGATCTTGTGACGGCCATGGAAACTGATAAGTTTGTTATCCGCATGTCCAGAGATGCACATTCACTATTCAAGCGTCACATTCAGGATCGCAGGCAGGAAGTTGTCGCAGACATCGTGGCCAAGTATCTGCACTTTGATACCTACGAGGGCATGGCTCGCAACAAGTTGCAGTGTGTTGCAACGGCTGGCTCACACATTGGAGACGCAAAGCGGCAAGACAACAAAATCCGTGTCTACTACGGTCTGCTTAAGGAGGTCGATTTCCAGACACTTACAACGCCAGCACCGGCACCGGAGGAAGAGGATGATGATCCGGATGCGCCTGACAGACCGAAGAAAAAGAAGCCCAAAAAAGATCCGTTGCTTTCAAAGAAATCTAAATCGGATCCCAATGCTCCTGCCATCGATCGTATTCCGCTGCCTGAGCTCAAGGATGCGGATAAGTTGCTTAAGCTCAAGGCGCTACGTGAGGCCAGCAAGCGTCTACCCCTGAACAAAGATCAGCTTCCCTCGGCCGTGTTTTACACGGTGCTCAACTCAAGCCAAGGAGTAACGTGTGCCGAAATATCCGATGATTCCACTATGTTGGCCTGCGGATTCGGGGACTCGACGGTGCGAATTTGGTCATTGACACCGGCGAAACTGCGTACACTTAAGGAAGCCGATGCGCTGCGTGAGCTGGACAAAGAGTCGGCAGATATCAATGCGAGAATGCTAGACGAGCGCAGTGGCGAAATGACACGAACCTTTATGGGTCACACGGGTCCGGTCTATCGGTGCGCCTTTGCTCCCGAGATGAACTTGTTGCTCTCGTGCTCCGAGGACAGCACCATACGTCTGTGGTCGTTGCTGACGTGGTCGTGTGTGGTCACCTATCGTGGTCACGTCTATCCCGTGTGGGACGTACGCTTCGCACCGCACGGATATTACTTTGTCTCGTGCTCCTTTGACAAAACTGCCCGCTTGTGGTCGACAGATTCAAATCAGGCACTCCGCGTCTTTGTCGGCCACCTTTCGGACGTAGATTGTGTGCAATTTCATCCCAATTCCAATTATGTGGCCACTGGTTCCAGCGATCGCACTGTCCGCCTTTGGGATGCGCTCACAGGTCAATCTGTGCGCCTCATGACCGGCCACAAGGGCACCGTGAGCACCTTAGCCTTCTCTGCCTGTGGTCGTTACCTTGCATCCGGTGCTGTCGACCATAACATCATCATCTGGGACTTGTCGAATGGTTCTCTGGTCACCACACTGCTGCGACACACCAGCACGGTGTCCACAATTACATTCAGTCGAGACGGCACATTGCTGGCTGCCGCTGGTCTGGACAACAATCTGACGCTGTGGGACTTTCATAGATTGACAGAGGATTATCTGAGCAATCATATAACTGTATCTCATCATCAGGACGAGAATGATGAGGATGTCTATCTATTGCGCACATTTCCCAGCAAGAACTCACCATTCGTGGCGCTCCATTTCACCCGTCGTAATCTCCTCATGTGCGTGGGTCTCTTCAAGAGTTAGACCCAAATCTGGACCAGACAAATCCCAAGTAAAGATGGGATTCTTGATTTTACCATCGATTCTCTGTCGTTTCAAGGAGATTTTTAAGTTGAAAGTAGCCTCCCTAGTTAAGTTTAAATGTCGAGCAAGTTAATCTAGATTTAAGTTTGTAATAAAAACCGTAGTCTTGCTAATAAAAATGTCTTTTGAATTAAAATCCCAAAAGGATATATTTATATATATATTCTTATTTAATATACATAGTTTTACTAAAAAGGTATTTGTTTATTTTACTCATCATCTGCAATGCCAAATGTGCGACGCACTGCCTCGAAATTCTTGATGTTGAATACGGAGCATCGTGGAGGCTTCTCGCCGCCAAAGGCCAGCGTGTACGGATCATCTGGGCACTGACGCATACATTGTAGACGGCCCATGTTGAAGTCGTGCTCGTAGACATGCTTGGCCTCGGTGGTATTGAAGTTCCAGATCTTGAGGGCACCTTCGGTTGACGTGGAGGTCAGCAGATTCGGCATAAGCTTGTTGAAGCACACGCCAGAGATTTCCTCGTTGTGTGCCTTGATGGACCACAGAAGCTCGTTGGGTTTACGTCTGTCCGCGTAGTGCAAGCTGCCGTCATTGGAGCCAATGATAAAGTAATTGGTCTCTGTTGGATGCCACAGTACCTTCTCCACCTCTCCACTTGTCTGCCACTTGATAAACGAGGAATTGACGCTCTCGGCATCGCGGCAGTCAAATAAACGAACCAATCCATCGGCACAGCCGGTAAGAATGCTTTGAGCGTCTTCGGGATGGAACTCTATGGATTGTACCTTCTCCTCAAAAGCGGTAATGGTCGTATGAGGCTGCCCTTCGTCCATGTCCCAGAGTATGAGTGTCTGATCCACAGAACCACTAGCTAAAATATGCTCAAACTGAGCATTCCATGATAAATCAAGAACAGCATCGGTGTGTCCGTACTGCTCCTTTTGCTTTTTGCGATTACCCTTCGAGCCCAGTTTGAAAGTCGGCTCGATGGAGTCCTGTATGTCTAGATCCCAGATTGTGATGATCGGATCCATACAACCAATGGCGCACATGTTGCCTGGTTTGTCGCTGCCTGCATCATGGTTCATCCACTCGATACACAGCGGAAAGCTGGGGAGCAGAAAGTCGTGGTGTGTGTATAGAGCTTCCTCCTCCTGGTTGAATACCCAGACCTCCATGCTAGCCGCATCGTCCTGTACATGGCCAACTAGTACAAGGTTATCACTAGGCTTGATCACTTCGTCCTCAGCCTCAGAGTCTTCATCCTCGTCGGGCACCTGCTGATCTGCGTCCACAACGTTGGCCAGATTTGTCACTGTTGAGTTATCTTCGTTTTCGTAATTGTTGAAGTTGAATTCGTCTTGAGGATTGTGGTTTTCATTGCCAGCTGTAACAGCTGCATCGTCGTCCACATCCATGTTGTCTCCGTCTCCACCACCTTCGCCGTCTTCGTCGTCATCGTCTTCTTCATCATCCTCCTGAAGCATGTTCTGGGTCTCACCAATAATACGTGCAAGTTCTGCTTGTGTTAACACAATTTTGTCTGGACGCTCTTTGGTGACACCTCGTGGAACAAAACATAGCGCTGGAACAAAGTCTATGCTCGGCTCTGGCGGCACTCCCTCTTCCACATCTGCCATTATTGTTTTAATTTACGTCAAACTTTAACACAAACTAATGAAATTCCGCAGTAAACACGTGCAGCAGAGTTCATGCATTCAAAAATATGACTAAATTGCGACAAGATTTGGTCACCCGATTTACTCCAGAGCGCAGTGTGACCAAACTCTGTAAAATACCAGTTTCTAGTAATAACATTGCAGAAAACTGTTAATGTTTGAACAACCAAAATATGCATTTATTTATGTTTTATTTTGTAAAACACTCTTAAGCTTAATATGTTATGTGCCACGATAAGTTGTGTAACCATATGGACTAAGTAAAAGAGGAATATGATAGTGTTGATTTTCGTTACAGTCCACTATAATATCTATGGCAGGATACAAAGTTGGAGAATTTTTCGCAGCATAAAAAGCACCCACGTGGAAGGTTATTTTATAAACTCCTTTGGGAAACTCCTGTTCGTCCAACAACAGACAGCGGCCGTCTGAATTTGTCTGCGATGGGCTGATCGCCTGCCATTTTTGTAATGCGTCCAGGCGATAAACTGTCACTTTAATATCCGCAGCAGCCTTTCCAGTTGATGTTTCCAGCACATGAGTCGAAAGCTTACGTGAGTTCATGGCGCTAAAAAACTGACTAATTAGCGACGATTTGTGTCTGCGATCTTTATATTCAATTATCTTACAGAAGAGATAAATTGTTTGTACACTATTTGCAGATAGATATGGTGACTATGCTGGAGCCATACAGACTTTGGTCTGATAAGACTAAAGAAAGGGAAAGCAATGGTTGATAAATCCGAATTAGTTTTATGCATTAAGATGTTTCCAACACTATGCAACAAGTTGAATCCAGTATTATATTATTAATAGTTATTATTAAGTAAATTATAAGCACCTGGCATGTCTACAAAGAATTTAAATTTCTGAATGCGTTTTTATTTCAATAAGAAAAGATAATTTTGAATTGTGCAACCCGTTAACATTTTACAATAAGATGTCTATCGATAGGTAACAAAAGAATCTGTAAACTAACAGCGGAAGGTAACAACAGTTTTCTGTTAAATCACTCACAGCAGCATTGCTGACAGATTTTCTTGTTATTGTAAAATTTGTTATTGAAGCGGTCGGTCTGGTCGGTTGTGCTGTCTCGGAATATAAACATACAACGCGATTTTGAAAATGATTTTTAAAGAATAAACTCGGCTCGAAAAGTTAAAGTGTTGCTGTTTTTGCTGTGAATTACAAAATATATTGTTAATCCATAAATTTAAATCAGAGAATGGTTAGAAGCCGCGTACATACACCTGCGTTGTAAACCAATAAATTTCTGTGCATGCCGGTAACTACAATATATTAAAATCGTTGAAATATATTTAAAGTATATCGAGCCAACTGGACAACGGGTCAAATGTCAATCGGTTTAAGAATAATACAAGTTTTGTTGTAAATAAAAATGCCCACGTTCCTTGTTGTTGCACCCAGAAAGCAACAGTTGTTTGTGTAAATAATTGTCAGTGTTGAAAAAGAATGAAAAAGAGTGAATGCAAATGATATCCGCGTTTCGTTAAAAGCTGGGTAAACAATACTACGCTGGAGAATAGAACACACATTGGTGCTGTAGTATTGGAAAGTACAAACTTTTCTGTTTGTAATGATTGTATGTAAACTTGAATGTTTGTTCATATGTATGTATGTGCACCTTACAAACACACAGGCACACACACACACATGTATATATATATATGTATAGGGGAGCGAGTCTGAGCAGAAGCATCGAAGTTACCAACTTCAATCCCCAACAAATCTTAAACCAGTTTCAAGACACATATTCTTGTTGTTTGTCTGCGTGTGCATGTTTTATTTCGCATTATTTTCGTTTTGGGTTTGGAGGTTTTGCTGCCTCTGCAGCTTTAGCTGAGTGAGTCTGTTCGTGTGTGAGTGATCATACATATGTATATGTGTGCTTGTAAATCTATATTAGTTTGTATGTATGGCGGATACCCTTTGGCTGTTTCTCTTTTCCTCAGTTTAAACTAATCGCGTGATGATTATTTTTTTCGGTTTTTGTTTTTAATATCACTGTGGTTGTATCCAATGTAATCCAATGGATCACCCATTAAGTGCTGCATGTCTTAGCAGCTTTTTCTAACCATCTTACTACTCCTACGCAAGGCAACACATTAAGACAACAATAGCAAGCTCAGTTTAAAACCAGATCTAAAACAACAACCACAATTATTGCAGCTACAACGATAGAAACTTGGACTAATTTACCGTACATTTGTTTGGGTATTACATTGGCATTTAAGTCGTTTTAAAGGTAGGTCGAAACACTAACATTCAATCTAAATAGTTAATTAAAAACAATTATTTATCCAAGAAAACTTGCTTTCCTTCAAAAAAGCGCGTTCAATAATACTATTATTGTTTGTTATATAAAATAATATATTTAATATATTATATAAAATAGGTATATGTGGATAGTCTTAATTAGGTGATTGTCAAATAAATGAAATTTTTGCAAAATGTTAATTAATCAGTGATAAAAACGTAATCAGAAAATGCTAACGGTTCGGCGGTTTATATGATTTAATTGATTGATACGTATCAATCGGTGTAAACAAAAACTTTTTAGCCCCAAAGTGAAACAGTCAACACATTAACTGTTTATAATTAAAATTTGGAAATTTCAATATGCTGTAATGCCGCTACAAAATTGACACAAAAATGAATCTTCATAACGATAGTTTCCATTTTGTAGAGTTAATTTCCAATGTGTGGATATATTTGCATAACTGAAACAAAAAAAAAAGCAAAAATACCAGAGAAGCTGTCGGTTTCTTTTAACCCGATCATTAATGGCCAATGGCATATTAGAAACTAGCCTTCTCGCACTGACAGCACAGCGCTTAAATGTTTAGCAAAAACATCATTGACGAGAGCCCAGAGCATTTCCAACTAAGATAAGACTGTAAGTGAAGTAAGTTAAGTTCAGGCTGCAAAGAGTGGAAGTCGAGGGAAAAACAGGAAATGAGTTCACTTTTTCTTGCATCTTTTGTCCGATTGGACATTATAGTGAATGCTTTACGACGACTTCTGTATACCCTAAAAATTTCGATTTTAGAGATAATCTTAAGTCGATATGGAGTACTTGATTTTATGTGGGAATCTTTAACCAAATATTTGTATGTGGTTTCGAAATTGTAGTAAGAATTATTCTTAATTTAGGAAACAGACTAGAGTAGAATTTATAAAAAACTAAAATAAAATCAAAATATTTGAGTTTTATTTTAGCAGGATAATATTTTCTGTAATTATCTAAAGAATACTTTATGTTTTTTTTTATAAAGTCTCATCATGTTCCTTTTTTCCTGCTTAGTTTATGGCTGGGTTTTTCAAGGCTTTTTTATCTCTGGAGCCCTTTTTGTTTATGCAGACAACCCGCATGATAGTAAACCACACAGATAAAGCCATGTAAAGATAGTTAATAGCACTTAGGTTGCATTATGCCATACAGACATGCCCTGTGAGCAACACTTGATCACACACAGTGTCCTCGGGCACTCCCTGTTACCAGTTCCCTTATCGCTTATCCCATTTCCCTTTTCCCGGTTCACAGTTCTCAAATTACATGTCGTCATTGTTCTCATCTTGCAACATTTCAGACTTTTATGCAGGAAATTGCAATATGCGTAAAGAATAAAAAACATTTAGCCCAATTTAAATTTTTTTAAAAAAGCAAGTATTTAAGCAACTCAGTAAAGTATTGTAATAAGTGTTGTAAGTGTTTTTGGTGTACATAATTCGTTTATAAAAATTCTTTGGCTTTGGCTGTGGAAACTACAAACCTAAATATAAATACCTATTTATGTGTTGAAGTGTATGCGTGGTATGTATGTGTGTGTTTGTGTGTAGTTGTTGCTGTGGCAGGTAGCGTGACTAAGACATTCGCCATGCTGAAGTGAGTTTTCAAATTTGAAACAAATTTCAGTTTTCAGTTTTTCTTACAAAGATGTGCTTCCATTGCTCGCTGGTTCACTTTATATGCGCTTTACTGCCAAATTACTGCTGCCAACAAGTCAACCAAGTCCAAAAAGCAGACGTGATTATTTCTTTTGTTTATATCTTTTATTTTGCACACTATTTGCACACACAGCAACACACACATAGTTTTGTATGGCGCAAAATTCAAACAGTGCAAATAATTGGAAAGGCATCCCAAGTAAATAGTGTGTGGAGATGCTGCTGTGTTGTGCTGTGTGCTGTGTGCTGCGGTGCTAATGCGGTGCTAGTCCACATTACAGTCTCGCACTGAATCCCAATTGTAACGCAAAAGTCGTTAATCACATTAGCGAGAGAGAAATAATAAAAATGCTTAGACAGGTAATCATACGAATTATTAGTTGTATTTATGTACTAGTTGGAGCTGGTTAAATATTAAAAGCGGAATCCAATAATCGCTGATACAGAGAAATTATAAATTGCACTAAAATAAATCTGATTTTTTCATTATTTCTTTAGTACGATTTCAGTTAATACTTCTAAAGTTGGAAATATATACCTAGAGAATTCCCCAGTGGTTGGGGATATCAGAAATTCTCCTTCGTTTAGGATTGAGTTTGCTTCGGAATTCCTGATTTCTTTCTGTGCAGCGATTGGTCTACTAAAAAAGTTACAATCAACATAATTATTCATAACAGAATTTCTTTTCGTTATGATAAAAGTGCTTATGAATAGATTTACACACTCATACACACACACACACAGCCACAATTTGATCGAGCTGCATTCACACGCAATCGAATTCAATTGCCACATTGACACACATATAAATAAATTGTTAATACCTCGTTGATACCAATTGCAAGTTGCCTGCGTACAACATTCGCATCATGACGATGACGATGATAATGTTAATGATAATGATAATGATGATGACGAACTATAAAAGACCTTCACGGTAGAAAACAAAAACTGAGCCACAAGACAGAAGACCGACAACAGAAGACTGAAGACTGAAGACTAAAGACAGACGCAGCTGATGACGCGACGACAATGGCAATAAAAGCACTTTGCACACACAGAGGGAGGGACAAGTGTTTTTTGGGTTGTTGGTTTCTTGGGTTAACGACGAGTGCGAGGGCAGATTGAGGGATTCTATTTGGTTGTGTTGTGCATATTAAATAACAAACAATAGAGTAGAAAACAAGTCAAAAGAACTTGGTTGTAATTGAATTTGCAACTTGTTTTTTTCTGTGCATATCTTCAGCATTGAATACTAAATTCGATAGAATATACTTTTCGAGCATTTTGTATGCACTTAAAGTGTTATGTTGCCCTTCTTCTCCCCTCATTGAACAATCGGCAATTTAGTAATCAACACATTGTAGAATTGTTGTTAATTTGACCTAAATATTTGTTAAGTTTGTAAAGTTTGTCTTTCATCTTTTGGGCCATACTGCTACACATCGTTGGCTTTTCGCCAAGTAATGCCGTTAATTGGGTCAAGCTTCTTTTAGATTGCTCTATGAAGCATTAGCCTGATAATCTTTGCACCACTTGAGCGACAAAAGCCAAGAGACCAGGCCCAAACTCAGTCCCAAACTCAGTTCCAAACTCAGTCCCAAACTCAGTCCCAAACCCGAACCCAATCCAAGACCTCAAATTTAGACCAACTCCGTGTACTCCCCAAGCCCATGTCCGGCTCTTTGTCTAGACTCATTTTCATTGCGGATAATTTCACCTTTCATGGCCAGCAAAAGACGGTAAAACGATTTGGCGCTAATGTTGCCCATGCTTACCATGTTTTCTGCTCGTCTTTATGGCTTTCTTTTAACATTTTTGTTATTTGCGTTATTAGCGTTACTACTTTTTTGTTATTTTGTATTTTATTCTGTTTTTTGGCACAACGCAATTATGCTCATTTTTGCCAGCTGGCAACATTTAATGTACTCTCCCTTCATGATATCTGAATAGAATATAATGTAACCCCTTTGGGTTAATCAATGTTCTTTCTAGTAGTCGTGGAAAGTACTATATAGCGGATGGAATACAATGGAACACCGCACCCAAATCGTGGGATTGATTACAGGCAGAGAGAATTCAGCTCGACATTTTAATTTAATTGCGATCACTGATTAATCCGTGATCACAATTAGCTGATTGATTAGTCGATCTCACTACTGTTTTAGCAAATGAATAACATTTGCAAATCTACTCGTATTCCCATTCGAATTTAATTCGCCATTTCAAGCCAGCAAATTACTCAAGCGTTCAACTATTTGTGCGATTTTTGCGCTATTTCGAATTATATTTGTTTAATGTTCCAATGCTGGAACAGGTGCTCTGTATATTTATATACCCTGCACCCTTCGGCTGTATATACTCTATATTTGTGTGGTTTAACTTATAGGGTCTGTTTGTAACAACAGCATCTATTTATTTTGAATACATATATTAGTATTAATAACTAAAATATTCATAAATATAGTCTTTTATATCAGTGCTCTATATGTACGTAAATATAACTACCACAAATTTATTCAAAAAACTAGTTTATAAGCACAAAGCAGGGTATTTTATAGTGCTATTGTTACCATTTCGCATTGAGATTGGCTTTGTTTGTTCGTGTGAAAGGGTTGTGCCTGTACAGTGTGTACACAACCATATTGCAAGTCGATATTGTTGTAAAGTAAACAGTAAACGATCGCATTGAAGTACCTGTCCTTGGTCTACGCTAAAATTCCGCTGACGCATCTAAAAAATGTTTAGCAATGTCGTAAGATTTGTTGTCACACGACAACAATGCAAGTTTTCAAATATGTTTAGATATTACATGACAATGAAAATATATAACTGCAAACAATATTCGCAACAATTCCAGCAAATATGAACTCAATTCTTTTACCCGAAACCGATTGATTTATTTACTTATCTAATTCAAACAATCTGAAGAAATACTATAGCAATAAACGAAGGAATTCTAAGTGATTGGAATATAAATTAACGTAGCAATTAAAACAGACGAGTAAGAAAAACAAAAAGAAATCGGAGAATAACAGAATAAATAAAATAAGTTGAGTACAAAATGTGGAATCGGTACTCAGATCTCTTTCTGGTTGTATTGTAATTGCCGAAACTGCGACGTTCTTTTTATCGAAGTCAAACAATTTCTATTTATGACCATCCCGGCGACCCCCACTGTAGAATTCCCTGTACGGTTGAGTGGCGAGTGGTAGTTGAGTGCTGCAAGTAGCGGGGGAAAGCAAAGGCAACAAAACCAACAAACGGCGATCCGATTGTATTCGGCTGTTCGCTCTTATTTATACTTATGAAAATCAGAAGAGAAAGACACGCAAACATAAACATGCATACATAAGCACATACTGTGTATTTGTATGTGTGTGCACACATAGCATAAGAAAATGTTAATTTTATGCCTCTGGCAGCGAACGCACGTAGAAGTCGCTTGTCGTAAACGACTTTCGATTCAATGAACCACTTGTAAAGTACTAACTGCTCCAATTTTCACAACAGCCTTTTATACAAAAATAATGATGTGTAACGTTGTAAGCATTAACTACGAATTGGTACTATTTTAAATAGGAATAAATAAGCATGGAGTAATAGGCTGAGTTTAGTGCAGTGCTTTTAGTTAACATTACATGTGATCGCTTAACAGCATTAAGCTGAAAACTAAACTGCTATTAGGTCTAAAGCTGTTAGCTAACATAGACGTAGGATTTCTTTGTCCTGTTAATTTACATAGTACATCAGCAAAGCATGTGAGTGGTATAATATGTTTACGATTGCAAAACACCTAAGGCATTTTATTTGGATAAAATAATTTGCATGATTACAAAAACTTTAGCACTAGCCAAGATTTACGCATGTATTAAGTAACCAGCATGTAAAGTAACTTAAAATGCTTTGTGCGAGTTTGTTTTATGGCAAATTGTTAAGTTGTTGTTGTTTCTGTTTTTACTCAGTAGTTTAAGCCCAAAGGGGGACACATTAGTTGCCTCTTTTATGATTGTGTTTGCTCGTTGTGGTCTCGTGGTTTTCAGTTTTACTTTTCCGAGCACACACATACTCCAAGTATGTAAATAACTTAAGCTACATCCACTTGCGGGTTTTGGCATTGGAGTTTCATATTACAAGCCATCTGTGGTGCTTTCAAATGGGGGCCAGTTCAAATATACACATTTATCTTCTAAGGATTTACACTATATATATAGTATGTATATATATTTATGTATATCCTGTTACGTATTTGATTAATCGATTTGCTTGAACAGCTGTTGAGCCCACAATTGTCTTAGAGAAAACGAAATCATCTCAATTTAGTTTTCGTTTTCTGAAACAAGCTTAACAAATAAATAACAACAACAGTTGTGTCACATAAAATTAATAACAAGAAACAGATAAAAGCCGCCAATAAAGAAATACACAAAAAAGCAGAGTCAAACTTGTTTAGAACTCAAAACAAGCTTTTGTGGCTACCAATTATTTATTCATGAATATATTTAGACGCATTGTTTTCTTCTGCTTAAAACAAACTTTTACTTTTCATCATTGTTCAGTATTGTTGCTATTTATCTACGAATATAAAGAAATCGTTCGTATTGCAATTAATCTTTCAGCGGAGTCGACCAACCAATTAGATAACCATATATGTATATATCCCCCCTGCCCTGTAAAGACCTGTAAAAAACCTAGCGAAACCTCAGACCTCCAGTCTTTACTCTCGATTCACAATCGAGTGTGGGCAGCAAAGTGAAAGTTTTGAACACAGTTCTATTCCATCGGTGAGAGATTGTAATTTGCATATCTTAAAAAAAGTTAATGCATTTGGTTGCACTCAACTTGAGTTGTGTAGAAATCGGCTTAAAGTATGTTAGACCAAGTATGTTAGACCAAAAGTGGTAAAGGACTAGGTCAGGGCATGACCTTACACGAGCAGTTATTGGCATTTCCTTTAAGCCATTTGTATGCAAATCAGTTAGCGACACGCATGCCAAATAATAGCTCTCGTTTCTTTCAATAGGGGCTCATGATATGCCATATAAGAATATAGTATATGAATATGCAAATGAGAATGGAAGTGGTTCTTTAAACACCATCAAACCCCATAGGCTTGGCTCCGTTTGCAAAACTGGATAGGAGACTTCCTGTTTTAGCCTTACGTAATGCTTTAGACATGTCCTACACTCCGGAATCTAATAAGAACATTCCATAAAATTAAACTTTAAGCTATTTAGTAATTTAATATATATTCTATCTTTTACTTATAAGTATGAACTTCTGTTCCTTCCAGAACCATCAAATACTATAATGTAAAGACACGAGGGCACATCGACAACGGAATCCAAAAAAATTTGGGAGTATAAACACTTGAAATCAGGTAATTCGATAATTACAAATAGTCATTTTAATATTTAATCTAATTTATAACTATAAAAGTTTACTGCTTTTTAAGCTTTGTGTTTGAGAAAAGAAACAGATTAAAGTCAGAAATAGTATACAAAGCAAACAGATGCAGTATTGTTCCTTAAGTAATGCACTGCAAAAGATAAAAACTATACTGGGTATATATAGTTCTTCAATAAATTTATGCTTCTCAACTGTTTGTTCTTTTTTTGAAGTTCGTTGATAATGAGTTCATGGAATATAAAACATGTTTACATCAATTATGTGTAGGTTTTGTTTTCACTGCAAACTGATTACCAAAATCGTCTGTCTTATCGACTAATATATACATTTACAGTGTGCACAGGCTAAAGGAAACAGCAGCGGAACACACCCTCAAAGTAATTGCCTTATTTGGAAATTTTTGAGGGGTCAACACAGTCAGAGTTTTTGCTTTGTTGGTTGACTAGGTCAGTATGTGTATGTCTTAACTTTCAGTTGTTCGACGACTGCGCACTGATAAGCGAAAGGAGTTTGGATTGAGAGAGTGACAGTGGTAAAGCCTTGGCAACCAGATGAGTCAAGACTTAACATACTTAATCAGTCAATAGCATAATTAACACTGTTGTAAATATTGTTCAAAATTTAAACAATTGAATTTGACTTCTTGTTATGTTTGTTGTGGATTTTCGAGGTGACTCGCTTTTGTTCGGCAACATGTCGCTTGTAAACATGTTGCTAACAGATACTCTTACTCCCTCTCTTACTCGCTCTGTCTCTTTTCAACTGCGCTGATGCTGCAGTCGCAGTAGCACCCGCTGTTGCTCTCCCGCCCACGCTCTCTGGTGAGAGCGGCTTTCGGTTGCGCTCCTTGACCTTGGACACACATAAAATGTTGCTTCAGCTTTTTTGCGCTTCGCTTGTGTCATCCCAAGTGTATTTGTATGTGTTGAGTTTCGCAACATATCTGTATGTGTGTGTGTGTGCTTGATGCTGAAGCTGTGAATATGGACTCCAATTTCAGAACGAAGAGACAAAAAAAAAACGCATTTTAGTCGCGTTCATTTCGTTGGCAGCCACAAGTTGTAGCCTCGCGGCGGTTTCGCTGTGCCGTTGACAGTGGATGTGACCAAAGTGTAAAGCAGAAATTAAAAATCTAAAGCTTTTAATTGTACTATAGGTACATATTTGTGCATATATGTACCACATATTAATAAAATGCCGTACACGCGACAACGATCCCCCGCAAAGCTGAACGCCGTCTGGGAACACTCGACTGCCGATGCTGCTGCTGCGGGGTATGTATGTTCCATATGTAGCAACTCAGCAACCAAAGTGACGCAGTCATTTGAAAATAAACAACAAAATCATCAGCATTAACAACAGCAACAACATTATTTTATGGGACCGAGAATCTCTGAATCAGCAAAAGCAAAAACTAAAGCAGAGGCAGCGACAGCGACAGGGGCAGAGGCTGAGACATAGGCAGAGCAGCAACCTCTGCGTCATCTGCGACACTTTAACGGAATTTGCCCTTATTTTGCCAACCTTTTGCATTTGTTATTTATTTATTGATTTTTGTCATTGTTTCATCCAAATGGGTTTATTAATAAGCAAGCGAGTAACCCAAATTCCCTTAATTTTTTTGGGGGGGAGGCAAATCCAATAAATTAAAGATTGCCCCTAGTCAGCCAATTACATATATACGTATACAAAGCTGGCCACACAAATGGGTTAATTTTCATTTGCCTGGAATAATTTGGACAACAGTACTTAGTATATGCTACAGACAAAAATTATTATCTCCAATTTAGTTATAATATATTTACCATATTTGCATCTGATGAGATATAAAGTTCTGCTTAAGCTAAAGTGATCTCATTTCCGAACAATCATTCTATAAATTCAAAACATTTGTTCGCCATTCATACACAAAATCCACTTTAATTGCTTCCTCTGTGTTTTCATCTGGATCGCAATTCAAATTCTTAAATTATTAAAAGAAATCTAAAGTAACGTATGTAATATTAGTTTTATTGCGCTTATTAATTAAGCAGAAAATTGCAAGCTGCTTAAGCACCTTGATACAAAATTGTTATACCGATTTGGTAGTTTTTAATATGGGCGAAAAAAAATAAATTCGGTTAGGAAACAGGCGTCAAAGTTGTATGTCATTAAATTTAATGGCGAAAAATAAATAAAAAACTGACACTACTAAGTAACAGTTTTGAGGTCTCTCGGACTGAATCATTGTGTAAACTAAACGTGCAATGAGCATGCACTTTTCATTCAGCTCGCTTTTCGCTTTTCCATCCACTACTTTCCGGTCAGGGGCACTTTCCTTTTCAATTTGAGCATTTTCTGCGCATTATGCCATTTTGCAATGACGTTACTTCTGCTGTCTTTCGCGAGTGCTGTCATTGAGATTAAGTATTTTTTTTTAATAAATTTTATTTTTCATTTTTCTTTTCTAACAATTGTGTTCGCAACAAGTGTTTTTGTGGCTTTGCCTTGAGAACG
Source organism: Drosophila acutilabella (assembly GCA_035046005.1). Classification (NCBI taxonomy): domain Eukaryota; kingdom Metazoa; phylum Arthropoda; class Insecta; order Diptera; family Drosophilidae; genus Drosophila; species Drosophila acutilabella. The sequence goes on along the minus strand of JAWNOK010000024.1, from coordinate 1,626,845 downwards.
CTCGCTGCGTTTTATGGCCAAGGCGAGAAACCGAGTTAGAGCATCCGAGGCTGGTTTCCTTTTGGGTCCAAAAGTCCATTGTTTAACTGAGTCTGATTTAAGGTTACTTTGTTTCATAATTATGATGGCAAATTTGAGTAATGAGCAGGTGCAATTACCGTGTGTAAGCAACAGATACAGATACTTACTAAATAATGCTCTCGTAGTTAAACATTGAAGTCGGTATGCAAATCTCACTTACATACATATAATTAAAGTTTTGTTGTTGCGTTTCACGGCGTCTTAACTTTTCAATGTTTGGTCTGAGCGTATAAGTACAATGTATCTATACACACTGGCACACTCACAAGCACACACTAGAGTACCCTCTGCATCTGTTAAATGCAAATGAAAGCCAAAGTTAATTTGTAAGATTTTCACGTTGCGATATGTGAGGCGAGTGCGACTACATGAGAGTGCAACAGTGCGACTTTTGCGGTTACATACATGTGTTCACAGTACTCGTAATATCCAATGATCATTAGTCGTGCTAATGCTGTTGTTGATAATTGTAACTCCTCCCACCCCTTTCCCCTTTTAGAAAACAATGCGGTTACGCCTGACGCACAAGAGTATGCAATGCTTTCTACATTTCTTTCTGTTTACTTTGAGTGCGACAACTACAACAACATTTGCTCTCCCTCTCTTTGGCGCTTTCCTTCCCAAAGTCGCTGATAGCATGAAACAGTGTGTAATAAGCTGTTGCATACTTTGCGGCGGCGCTTAATATTACACTGCGTAGTGAACAACTGTTTAATTAAAGCAAATTAATAGCAACAAAGAAAGGTAAAGTTGGGCTCACTCAACCGTTATATACCCAGTGCCAGTACGGGGTGCTTTGAAGTTTTATGAGTGAAGTTAATGTTATTAAAAGTTAAAATGTAATTAATTTGTTTTTAATAAAAATATGTTTGAATTTTCTTTTTCAGCATGTCTTCCGGTTTGATGTCGTGTGTTCGGGAGAATTCCCCACCTTTGGAGCTGGATCTGTGTGCATCGGGTCCACTGTCATTGCCTTTGGCAGGCAATAGCAGATCCCATGGCTATCAGGGACCAATAACATCCACACCTATTGCTAGTCCATTACCCATAGAAGATGGCAGCAGCTCAGCAAATGTTGGTGAGTCACTTATTTGTCTATTCGATCATGTAGACACATCTTACATATAAGATCAAAGGTGCTTATGTAAAATACTATATATTACCATGTACTCAGGTCGGTGTGTGCAAAAAACAGTCCGCGACTTTCCCGAACGGCAACACACAATTGGTACAATGAGCGGCAATTGTTTATACACTTTAAAAGTAGGGTAGCTGCCTGCTGAGGATCGCCTCGCCTATGATGATTATTGCTCCTATGAGAGAGCATTACATTAGTTAGTCTTTATATTTACGAGCTTGTTTACAGTACACATATACGCTTGTGTGTAGGTGTGTGCATAATTAGCTGGGACTGTGAAATTCGTTTTGTTGCAACCGCATTCGTCAGTCTGTCGTCTGTCTGTCACATAAATCTGCAGAAAAAGACACACAATCACAAGTACATCATTCATATGTACATAATTACCTACATACTTACCTACAAGTACACATGGTTAAATAAAAATATATTCATGTACATATGTATGTGTATGTATATAGTTCATGAATGTGACCTTTTAATTACATTTGTTGGCTTTAGTGAAAATAAATTCAATTTCTCTATTCAATTGCGTATTACACACAAAATTAAAGAAGAAATGTGTTCCTAAAATCTTTGCTTCAAAACCTACTTTAAGGCTTGATTTAACACCATTCTGAATTATCAGTTGGTCATAATGTTTGTTCAAAAATAACAACACAAAATAGAGCTGCTGTATAATGCTTGTAAATAACTTTCTACAATAAGAATTCTAGGTATTACGCATTCTATGGGAAGGCAGCCATTTGAAACTGTTCCCTTTGTTGTAGCCATCGCATAGAAGCAACAACAAAACAAAACAATAATTTACATACAAGTACAAGCAAACAGCGCACTGTTAAGCTCTAACAGAACGCTGTTATGTAGCCATGTAATGGTATGCATTGTGATACGAGCACACATTTATACAGTATGTAAGGCAAAAAGCAAGAGCTAATCAGTTAGCCGCTAATAAGCCAAACATTTGCCGATCCGATCCGAGGGTCGTTCGGGTTTTATACGCTTCGCTTTGATACGATTCGATTTCAAATTGTATTTGGTGTTTTGTCTGTTATTTCGATTTCCACTTGGTCGCTTCGTCGCTGTCTGTATTCGCATTCGTATTCGTATTCGTATATTCGTATTTGTAATCGTGTATTCACTTATTCATTCTGTGCTCTCTGCTCCACCTGTGCAGGTGAACAATTCGTAGTACCTGACGCGTGTCGTACTAATTGCTGTGCTCATAACTTACTAAATTTCAAACGAAACAAACTTCAATACAACAACAATTGTAATCAATTAGTAAATCACCAAATTTGTAATAATATTTTGTAATTTTAACTAATCTACTATAACTAGTGCAGTGAGTTTAACTCAAGCAACGCGCCAGAATTATCAGAAACCAAAAAAGAATTCAGAGAAGTTTTTAACCATTAAGTAAAGTGCATAATTGTGTTGATATTGATTTAAGCGATATCAACATCAAGTGAAACATACAATCTAATTTATTAAATTTGCTCAACTTCAAACTGTGTTCGCATGTTTACAACACTCACTGTAAACAATAGACCGAGCAAAGGAAAAAAAAACATCTGCAGCTATTTTCGGCTAAATTTTATTTGAACAGGTAATACTCAGTGTTCTATTCTTCAATCGATTTTCATTTATTTATTCAACAACAAGAACAACAAAATGCTTAACATATTTCGCGGTATTTCGGTCTGGGGAAACTTTGATAGAAAGCAATAAACAAATGAAGGCGAATGCGATTAGTTTTGAAATTTGAAATATAGAGTATTTGTGTATGTGGAGTGTTTTTTATGGTTTAAGCATAAATTTTATTTAGTATTAAGCCAGACAGTCACGACTTTAGCCTCGTTTGACTATGGTTTTAGCCCGAGTGCTACTAAAGTACTTATTTGGGTCAGATATTATCGGGCAATTATACTGCTCAATGGGCGACAAATTTACTGGTACAATCAAAATAATGCGGGTCTTTACTGGAGGGAAAGAGAGAGGGGAACAATGAGAGAAATGGAGAGCAGAGCTCTAACTATTTGTTCTAAAATGTCAAAGGTTTATTAATCGATTTTGGTAAAGCCCAAAAGCTTAAGTTAAACAAGGGCACGTGATTTTCAATAGAAGGCACGATACACAAGGCTAGGGCTGTATTTATTACAACATATTTATTTAAAAACTATGCAATATAAAACTCTCAGCTCGTGCCCAGTCGTGACACGACACACGCTCAACGTTACACATAGAATCCGGGTTTGTTATATCATTCCCCGGAAATGGGAATCAGTTGAAATTAAAGATGAAGTGAGAGAAGAAAACTCGTACACAAAGTCCAATTGAAGTCGCTAGACATCGGTCAGACTTAGAAAACTGTTAATTGAATTGCATTTGAAGATATATTGTGCAATCAGTTTCTGTATTTCTCTGCAAGCCTTTGGGTTTCTCTCCGTTTTGTGGTTACTGATAAGCTTCATGTCATCGTCACGTTGTCGCTTGATTGAAGTCAAGTTTCCGGAGATTATGGCCTGCCTCTCTTATCGTCGCTCTGATAGTGTGTGTTGTGCTCTCAAAGATCGGGCATTATAAAACAAATTGAACTTGCTGAGTCGCGATATAAATATAGACTGTTTGTGTAATGATCGGCCATAGAATTCGCCCAAGAGCTGATTAGACAAACCGAAAAGAAATAAAGAAAAATAAGAAAACCGCTTGAAGGCCAATAGAGCTTGCAACAGTAATGCTGCATGCTGCATGTTGTACTTTTGGCCAAGTTTATTTTTTGCGTTGCGGCAACAGCCAACGCAATGCGAATTGCGCAATTTTTTGTCGTTTTTTTTAAGTTTATTTTGTTCTGTCTATTTATATTCTACGTAAGTGAATTAAGCACTTGTAAAGCGGATAAAGCTGCCCACACGCCAATGCCAACTGGGAATGGATGTTGTTGAGGGCGTGGCGGCCAAGTCTTGGAAGGGGGCAGGGCGCAATGTGGCTCACTTGACCTTCCTTCCAACCAAGTCAAGCCAACGAGCCACGGCAAAATGCAAACGCAAAAGCAAAAGCAATGGCCCAAAGCATGGTTAACTGAACAAAAGAGTAAACAAACACAAAAAGTAGCTAAAACAACACACACACATACATGCATACACATATATTCATATATGTACCTAGTACATATGTCAAGTATCCGCTCACACAACAACAATAACAAGAGTCTCCAATTACTGCAACTCGCTGTTTGCTTAAACACCAAAAACAACAAAAAAGTGGCAGTCAGTTTGGATTTTGTTGTGTCTGAGCTAATACCAATTGCCGTTGCCAAGTTGCCAGTTGCCAGTTGCCAATTTGCATTTGTGCGCGCAACATTTTCAATTGATTAATTAATAAATGCGCCTACTTTGTTGCAAAGGCCAAACGCAAACAAAACGCAGACAAGTCGTCGAATTCGACAGCTTCGATTTCCAGTTTTGACGCCTGTTTGCTTTTAGCCACATCCATATATCATTTAGAATTTGTGTCAACGCGAATGCCCTACTAACAAAATTGTTAACAAGCTGCAGCTTGGCGAAACCAACAGTGAATGCTCCCTAAAGTAGACAAACGAAACTATTGATATTTAATTTTAATGTATTATACAAAACTTTTACAAAATCTGGAATGCATTTTTAGCAATAGATTTGTCCACCTCCGTGTGCTGTTTTTACCAGATTGAAATGGAGTAAACCTTAACTACATTAAGCTTCCACTCTACCCATATTTTAGACCAACACTACAGTTTTGATTACATCACTTAAATTGCCTCATGCTGCCAAATAAGTTGAGGAGACTTACAATGTTTTGATAAATTACTGAAATCACATAAAAGACAATGAACACAAAATATAAAAAATAAAAAGAGATGTTAAATGACTGTGCCAAAGTCTCAAAAATAAGAGAATTATAATAATATGGACGTAGTATTACCTAACGACAACGTCTCTCTCATGTACACGATGATATATTAAGTAGCTAGAAGGAAATGTTTGTCATATAAACAATGACTCAGCATGAATCATTTCGGATAATGGTATCTGATCAGAAATATTTCGAAAACGAAAGTCAATGGAGTAATGGCTATTTTAAAGAACGTCTATAACATCTACGATAACATTTACAAGTGTTAAACGATAACAACTTCTTTAGCCTTGAGAAATAAATTCAGAATTAAACCTTAATTCAAATGAACTTTAACATATATACTATGTATGTATATGCAATATACCCGACGACTTGGCTCGCGTGCCGGCTGATATGCATATGTCTTATGGACTGGCCCTAAAACGTGACTGGCATACTGTCGATTTTGGCTATAAACGCTTTGACAGCTAACGGTAGCACAGGTCGTGCTATGGCCTATTGATTAGAAGCTTTTTTTAAGGGAGCCAAGTCACATTTCGATTGCTTCGGCTACTCATTGACTTCCGCTGACAAGCAGTCATTCAGGTGTTAGGAGAAAGTCCTCTGCTATGTTATTTAGGTGTAATGTTAACTTGCTGTTAAGCTGTGAATATTCTATGTTAATCTATCTTTTAATTATCATTTAGTTCATCTGGGACCTGAATGACACAAGCGCATTTAGAATTGAGTCACGTTTAAGGCTCTGACATCATGTATCCCCCTCTCCGCCTCTCCCACTCTGTCTAAATGGAAGCCAGAGGGTATTAGAACATGTAACTGGTTATAAATACTATCATATTGTATGAATACATCTGCTGTGCTAAATCTTTCTGTCGAATTGTGCAAGTTTCGAATTGAGTCTTAGCTGATTTCCGAATATAATCGTTAATTGGCCAATGTAAACACTGCGCAAAGGCGTTAAAAGCATTTGCCATTTGCCATAGCACATTACTTACCCGTTTTTAACGTGTTTTTTATCAGCAATAAAAATAAACGTTATGAGGTTATTGGCGACAGAGCACTAAAAAAGCAAAGAACGAAAAAAGAAGTGCCAAACAAAGAATGGAATTGAAATTGATTATAATTTACAATACGATTAAAAAACAAATGAATGCGAATAACCAAAGCGTAGTTAAGGTATCTGATACCTAAAGAAGTCTGTCTGATTTACTCAACTCGAGTACAACTAATAAAAAATGCTCTTTCCATGGAAATTTATACTTACATTCGTTTGTTGATAGATTAGATACGACCTTGCCCAAGAGTAGCGTCTTTCTCTCTTTCCCGGTCTACTATTCGCTCTTTCTCTCTCTCTCTTTCTGTTTATGTCTGAATTGTATTTAATGGTTTTGGTTTTGGTTTTGGGTGCTCCCAAAAGCACATTGACTTCGGGTTTTGCCTATTTATGGGCATGTTGTTCGATCGTTTTGCCAATTGAATTGTTTTTGCTTTGCTTTCTTATCAATCATTCCAATGATTTGTGACACCAATTTGTGTGTTGCTCAACTCTTGAAACAATTCCAAACGATGAAATGAATTTGATTCGCAATTGATGGGACTTCACACGGTTTGTCCATTTAATTGTTCAAGTTGTGGAAATCTTAAAGTAGATAAATTTTAACAGCTTTGATTACTCAAATTGTGTTGTGTATTTTATAGGATCAATACACAAAAAGTTAAAATATTAAGCGATTTAGTAAGACAAGCGGATAAAGCCATAAGATGACCACTATGAAATTTAAAATATTGGCTTAAGTAACAATGTATCCTTTAATTATTGCACCTGTTTGTTATTTTTAACTCTAAACATAATATAAAGAATTCGATCTAAAGCAAGCTACACTATTTATGTGACTTTTCAAATGCCTTTACATCAGTATGTTTTAATTTTTAACTTTTTATCCAAATTGAATTGTTTTCTTTGTTTTTTCCGCTGTCCCTGTAGAGCAACAACAGCAACAACAACAACAGCAGCAGCAAAAGCGCCGTCGCTTTCATCCGTTACGTAATCTACGACGGATCTTTCGACGACGGACAATCAATAGTGCTGATAGTACCGTAGCTGCTACTGGAGATTCTCCAGGGCCGGGTTCTTGTAACACCTTACCACCGCCAGCGAGTAGTTCCAGCGAGAAGAATTTACGGAGCATAACGCTCTCCGCAGGAGAGAAAGCCTCTGCGTCGGTTTCGTCCCCGGCATCGCCTTTGACCCACCAGCAGCTGCACGAGAGCTACCAGACACAGTCTCTGCCCAAGTCCAAGTCTTACGGGGCCCATCGTGATGAGCTTCTAAGCGTTCTCTTGGGCAAGAAAAGATCAAGTAAACAACCGACCCAAAGCTCCATTTCCACCGACCAGCAACTATCTGTCCCGGCTCAACCCAATTCCGACACCATGTACCAGACACAGCGACTACAGATGGGCGTGGCCGTCTTTCCCGACGCCATGAGCATGAGCCGCAGCAGTTACTTTGCGGAGAAGCGTCACCATCAGCGGCAACTGAGAAGCGTTGGCGATTCTTCACAGGATCTAAACACTGAAGACAGCGGCGCCGTCGGAGGAGCTGCCGATATGTCCGATAGTCAACGAAGTCTCAGCGAGGCCAGGCTACTTGACGTCGATGTGGATGGGTAAGTGTTTCACAAACTATTTGAATCTTTGTCTCCCACTCTCTCTAACTATTTTTTACTCTTCTTCTCGCTCTTTTTGTTTCAGCAGCGATTACACACGCGAAACCCTTTCGCAATCCCACGACAGCGTCTTCTCTGAGTCAGCAACTGCGAGCAGTCTATCCATTGTGCTGAAGGTGAGTTATTGACTAGCAGGTACCCTGTACACTGTCTTTCGTACCTGAATTTTACTAGAATATAACAAAAATGAACTGCGTCGTCGCTCATTGCCTAATAATACTAATACTCCTAAAAGAGCAGCAATTCTTGTCTGTATATGTGTATTACTTCCAGTTTAACTGTTTTACGTTTATGTATACTGCTCCCAGCTGCAAGGCTTGTGTGTGTGTAGCTTACTACCAGCACAGAGCAATGCAAATTACACAAACAATGTTTCATATTTCATTTCACATCTTAATTCTATGAGTTCGAGATCAGCTACAACAGTTATGTAGCGTATTCCAATAAGAATTTATGAATGTGAGCTGCTTACACTTGTAAAAATGATTTAAGCTTTCAAATAATGTTTTTTTTGTGTCTTTGTGTATTGGTAGCCCACGCATAGCTGTTTCTTTTCAAACTTCTTTTTATAGATACTATAAAAAGGAATATGTTTACAGGGTATTTAATTTGTAATTTAAATTTACTCAGTTTTCGTTTCGTGTTCGTTGACAGTTAACGCAATAGACTTGATAATATTTGTGAAAACTCATTATTAACTCATGGCCAAAAGAAAACTCTTTACTTGTGAATTATTTTGGGTTCGTTTATATCGATCCGAATTCCATAATCCTTGCCCACAATTAGCCATGACTCATGCGACTCTGTTGGGTTTCCCTTTCTTTTTTGCAGCACGAATCACCCTAAAAAATAACAGTTAACAGCTTTGGATGGGGGCCTCGAAGGGTCACTCAGTGATATATGTATATGCCTCAGTTTATTACCCCCACCCACTATCCACAACATTCCTGTAGTAGCTGATGTTGTAGTTCGTACTCTGTTGTGTTGCAATCATTTAAATTGATTTTAATCAAATTCAATTTACTTGCATGCTTATGTCGGTTTGTTGACTTTGGAATGGGATTGCGATTGGGAATTGGGTATACAGTATATTTATGGGGATGTGTGTGGGGATAATATTTGGGATTGGGGATGGTCTTTGACTCGACTGTTCCATTGTCATTGTTGCATGACTCATTCGTGAGACTTCTATATTTGAATAATATATTCCATTAGCAGTAGATTTTTGTATATTTATTATAACAATGATTATATTTATAATCCAAAACGCCACTTATTTCCACTGTAGTCAAAATGAAACCTATTTTAATCACTGTTTATTCTTTTAAAGTTAAATTTTTTTCAAGTTGAGAGTTTTCCATGTCAAATCCTTAACATTTATTGAAAAACTTAAACTGTTTGGCTTTTAGGTGGAAGTTTTAATCATATTTCGACTTCTACACCCAAATCGAATTTGCAACTTTTAATTTTTCCAAAAAAAATAGTTTTGAGATTATTGAACACCTTTAAGAATGCTGTGCATGTTTTCGGTTGTCTCGTGCCAATTCAACACAAATCTGCAAAGTTTTGACTTCGGACAGAGAGTGTCTTTGTATACCATATTATCTAATAAAGATCTGAACTGCGCTGGTGTCGTTGTCCGTGCTAGTTTTGACTGCATAATCGGCAAAGTCGTGTTTGTTTTGCGGAGAAACACGAAAGAAGCAGCAAATGTAGAAGACACCGCACGCGTCGAGGCAATACAATACTGTACTACCGTACTACTGTATCACCGCACCACCGCATGTGGAAACGAAAGCCAAATGCTATGCAATACCTCAGCCCCTCTTGGCAGTTGCTCCTCTCCTGTGCTGTGTTGGACTTGGCTAAGACACTGTGGACTGTTACTTCGGGCCACTTGGCCAACTGCAGCGCGTGGCCAACAGCAATGTGTGGCTTCTTCCTCGTCTCACTCTCTCTCTTTCTCAATTTCTCACTCTATATATCTTTCTCTTTCTAGCTGTCTGCTTCTAATGCTTCTTCAGTATTGCTGGCCAAACAAGTTACTGACTCTCGGTTGCTTACTTCTTGTTATTCCACTTTTTTCCACTTGACTGTCGGTTGCAGCTATACCTACCGGGCCGCCCCCTCCGCATTCGCCCCTGCTCCTCTGTCCATTCCCCTTGGTCTCAGTTCAGATGGCGGCTTGTTTGCCAACCTGGTTAGCAAATAAATCGCATTTTCTTTCTGTTTCTATGCTATTGAACTCCTACAGAGTTTTCCGCTAAATCAGTTTGCTTTCAGTCACTTGGATGTCGACATCGCTTCTGCGATCCTCCGGTTCAATCACGGGATCAATGGCATCCAATAAATAGAAACTTAATAAAAAACAATACTGTGTTTTGTGTGTGTTGTGTCAACTGTGTGTGAATCAAAGATAAATACAATATAAAGTATAATTATTGATATTTTGTGGCTCTGCTTGAATATAATCAATTACCAAGGTTTTCATAATCAATACCTGATATTCGATCTTTAATTAGATGATATTCATATCTTATCATAAAGAAAATATAGTAGTTTTGTTATACTAGTCCCGAACCAGTTTTGTGGGGAAAGAAAGATTGGATTTGTGTGAAGATTGTAAATAATAGAAAAAGAAAAAAAAAAATCTGGTTGACGTCCATAATGGGGCAAATGAGCGACAACGCAAGCATTCAATTTTCACTCTGAAGATTGTAGACTGTAGACAGTGTCCACTGAAGACTGAAGACTGGACAACTGATGAGTTGAATTGCATTTCAGAAGAGTGAGGAAGGGGGGAGAGAGCAACATGCAATGCCATTTCTCACGCTTTTTACTTTAATTACTTGCACGTCTTGGCCTAAACCTGTTGACTTACTGACAGTCTTCCTGTCCTAATGGCCAACAGCAGGACGCGATCGTTGAACGTTGAACGCTGATCGTTTGAATCGTGCAAATGCAAATACTTGTAGTCAAATCAAACATTTCAAATCGACCCACATACACACGCATATGTCCATGCAAATATGGACACAAAATGAGTTTTAATGGATTGCTCAGACTTCCTGCTTTGTCTTGAACTGCTCTCGTATTGCATAAACGGTTGTCTGCTTTTGACTGCCATTTTTTAGGTTTCCGCGAATGTAGATCAGCTGTCGTCCTCAAACATTTAGCCACCAAAATGCAAGTTTCATTTAGAAATTTCGTAGAATTTCAAGGAAATTAGGAAGTGAAACATTGACACTTCTTAAAATAGCTCAATGAATAATATTCTAAGAATTTGCATTTAAATTTAAAATGTTTTTCAATACATTGACCGAAATTTAGCCATTTAGATGGTTAACACATTTGTGTCACAATTGTTTGTATTAATTAAATTGTTTGTTGAAATAGTTATAGTTAAATGCATTGCTTTAGTCTAGTTTCCATATAAGCCGCAATTTTCCACTTTGAAAACCGTTTGTTGTAATCAAACGGGGGTGGGTAACTGCTGCTGTCTGCCGCATGCCACAAGCCACAAGTTGCACGCTAGGCCAGTGGCTAGTAGCCAGGCCAGGCCAGACTAGACCAGATCAGGCAACAGCAGTTGGCCCAGTCAGCAAGTGTGCCAATAAATCAGCGAATGTGACGACTCGTCGCGTTTCGCTTGGCTGAGGGGTGGATTAGGCTAAGCAGACAGGTAGACACTTCCTTAACATCTGGTAGGGTTTACCTTACTTAACTGTTACCTGCTAGGCGTTACAAAATCACGGCAGCTGTGCAGAGTCTTGCAGGGTATTGTAAAGTTCATTAAACCCTGCGTTAGCCTACAATTGCATTTCTGTACTTAAAATGATATCTGAGGTCTTTAACCTGCCGCAGTTTGGCACTTAATCCAGGCGAGCTACAGCTACCAAAAATAGACGCCAAGTGCTAAAGAAATAGGCGTATTTACAGCACTCGCCTACCCCCGATTCCCGATCCTCACGCCCTCCGTCTCCTCCCACTCCTGACGCGCCTCGTTATGCTCCACAAGCGCCGCTGATTAATGAATCGGGAAGAGTCTTGGAATGCACAAGGAAGCAAGAGCAGTTCATGACTCTAGTTTTTTGTTTACCATTTGAATGTAGAGACTCGTGTGTCGGGTCGATCACTTCGGAGTTACCCTTGAAATACTAACGAAACGATACGAAACGATACGAAACGATGACAATAAACAGATTCCCAGTGCCTGCCTTGCACCCAATTATATTAGACTAGGTAAAAAAGAGAAAAGAAGACACAAGAAATGAGCCGGAGATACCATTTCACATCTGTCGAGGGTGCATCTACATCTGCTGTCAGTCCCTCTGTCTCTACCTCTCTCTGTCCCTCTGTCCCTTCGCTGCTTGCCTGCCTGCCTGCTGAGCCCAGCGATGTCGGCACAATTTCTTCAGTTGCACGCTGCACTTGGAGCTGCTCACAACGTCGCTTGCCGTACGGTGCAATGAAAGTGAAATCTAACGAATCGCGTGTCTGTTTCGCACTTAACAATCAAAACAATAACAATAGCCCTTATTAGTTATAATTAATACAAAGTAGATTGTGGGGATTCCAATCGAAATGGTAGCCGGAAGTGCGGGTACTCGTAGTATTCAGGCTCCGCCATTCCAGCTCTCGTTTGCGGTAAGAAATCCATCAGAGTTAGAAATCCACGTGTTGTAAGTCAAGTAGAGTCCACAAAATACAGAGATTACTTTACACAGTTGATCTAGGATCATTTGAGGCCTCGGCCTTCAGTCGAGGCGACGTTCAAAATGCTAGACTTTAAACAGAATCCGTTTAAGATGCGCCTAACCGGGTCCGGCTCATGCTCCGGTTCCGGTTCAGGTGGAGAAAGTCGTCTCAGTCGTAGTTGCCTGCGTGCTCGCTTGGTATTCCGCTGGAAGAGCTGGGTAAACCAACGACTTAAGCCTATCATACTCCTAGCTTAGTCAAAAACAGGATTAACCTTTTGCTAATCGTGAAATTCCAAATTTGTTTTTTATAGGCGGAGTTAACCGACGTGCTGCGAAAGCGCCGTAATCGCCCCGACGCCTCGGATGAGGATCTGGGTCTGCCTCGCAGTCCAGCGTCGCCTCAACGACATGGAGCAGCTGGACAGAGTCGCAAGACAGGTGGATATCAATCCCGAGGCGGTCACGAGGTGTCCTCTCTGAGTCTCCAGAGCGCCAACAGCACTGATGGTGACGCCGAGGACACCCAGAGTCACAGCCATAGACAAGTAGTGTGCAAATCCTTTAGTTCGGACATATTACGATCTCATCCAGAGGATGAAGTGGACGCTGTGGGCCTGGACCGACAGAGGCTCTCACATGCTGCTGCCAAACACAAGATGGCCCTTAGGCCGGCCAAAAAGAAGGGTCCAAGTCGACAACACAGGAGAACTCTGGAGGTAAGCACCAGAATTAAGCCCACTGAAATCCCTGCTAATCTATTTAATCCGCAGTCTTCCATACCCGAGGCCAATGAGGAGCTTGCCAAGATTAGCCAGACACAGATGCAAATACCCAGCATAAAAGCTGTGAGGGGTAAGTCGGATTTGTTTTCGGGATTTCGTGGTAGAATCGATTCTAATCTTCTTTTTCTCTCCTTATGTAGAAACTGATCTGAAGAACAAGACGCGCTCTCTTCCACCGGGCAGCAGCTTGACTGGAACCACAACCACCTCGAATGCCACCAAGACAATCGAACAGAAGAAAACAACAGTGACCACCATTAAGAGCCAGGAGAACTCCGTTTCACCTACAGTCACAGCCACAGGCACGACCAAATCCATGACCAACTCCACGACAACATCCATGATCGCATCCTCGACTACTTCCTCTTCCCATGTTTTTGGCCTGCGCTCTCTTACGTTTAAGGCGGCTAATTCGCTGTTCGATGGGCGTGGTGAGTCTTCAACCGATGGCGATGACGTCCCCATAGCTCCTACCACAGATGCCAATGATCAAGGTTTCCTGCGGCGTTTGATGCAGCGCAATTCGAAACGAAGCATTGCCAGAGCAAATGATGGCCTAGAGGATTTGGATAGCAGTCACAATGTGGCCAAGAAGCTGCAGATATCCACGTCCTGTTTGGAGGCCACATCCCGGGAACCGCTAGCCATGACCAACAAGTCGAAGAGCGCCACTTCCCATGAGCAGCACATTCTCGAGACGCGACAAGTTATCAAGCGGGAGATTCAGAACGAGGGCAAACATGGCCTTAACGCCATGGTCAGCAACTATGGAGTGCATCCACAGCCACCGACACCTCTTAAACCCAAGTCTGGGCCGGCAGCTCGGCAGCGTTACTTGCCACAGGAATTGGGTGCTACGTCCAGTGTGCCAGCGAATGACAGTGACGTCACCAGTCTACTGTCCAAGAGCTCACGTGGCAACGACATCTTTCAGTCCACGGCCTTGGTGCGGGAACAGGAGCAGCCGAAAACAGAGACGTCCTCAAGCCACTTTGAGCGTAAACCTCGGATCGTAGGTCTCAGTGCGTTCCAGCAGAAGTTGTCGCGGTCCAGTGACTCGATGGGACAGCATTCTAGCTCCTCGAACTCCTTGGAGACCAGCACCGATGAGCCTTCCGCTCTGTACTACGAAGAGAAGCACCGCAAAACTGTAGAAAAGTCTAAGAGTTTCCGCAATTATCAGGAGGAGCGCGATGTGGTCAACGAATCGATAGCCATGCACAACAATATGCCCAGTTTGCCGGATTTGTCGATTAGCTTCCGTGTGCCTTCTACCTACTACAAGCAGCAGCAATCTCCGCTCTCCTCGCACTCATCCATGTCGCCCATGTCTCCCATTTCGCCCAGTGCCAAGTGCGTTTCTTTGGGATTCGAAATCAACGACAACAAGCTGCTGCAGGCACGTGCCGAGTCCGCCGGAAAGCTGACAACCCCGACAAAACTATCGCCACAACGTAGCACCACACTACTGGTGGCCAATCCGAGTCCTTGCCTCACCAGCTCCCAGCTGCAACTCTCTCAGATCGAGCAGAATATTGACTTGATTGTCAAGTCGCCGCTGGTGAGTGTTCTACGCAAATCTGGAGCGGTCACGGAGCAGCTATGCCTGGAGACGTCACCACCACAAGTAGCTGCTCCTCAGCGTCCCAAGGTTCTGGAGCTGAAGCAGACCACGACCATAGCAATCAAGGATTCTGCGAAGAGCCCCAAAAAGTCGAACAGTCCTCCCACAACTCCCAGCAAGGGGCAACAAGCGGAGGTGACACCCGTGACGGGCTTGGCTCTGGAGCAGCCGGAGTTCATGAAGATTCAGCTGAATCGTGTGGACCAGGCAAAGATTCACAACAAAACGAATCACTTGGTGCTGGCCAAGAATGTGAAACCCGTTGTTTCTCCTGCGGAGCGCAGCCAGAGCAGCGATGATCTGAGCCTGAGGCGTCTCAGTGGAGAAAGTACAGGCAGTATTCAGATTGTTGAACGCAATTCAACAAAGCCAGTGAGTGGCACAAGTCCGTCACAAGCGCAGCAATCTCACAGTATTAACCAAACCACTGAGATCCTCTCCAAACAACAGCGTGCAGTCAGCGCTAACAGTTTGCGTTCCAGCTACGTGAGCACCACCAGCAGCAGCGGCGGCAGCAGCGAGGTGCTGTCTTTGACTTCGCCCACAACACCAAAGAGTGCCAAAGACTCGAAGCCGGAACCGGCGGTCGTCAATGGCAATCGCTTCTCGCTGGAGGAACGCAAACGACTGTTCCTCAATGAGGACAAATCGCAGGCGGATCGCAAAATTGCCGAAATGCGTTCCGAGCGCAAAAAGTCCATCAATGAGGAGCTGCAGCGAAAGACTGAGCACACACCGGCAGCAGCACCGAGCACACCAGTAACACCAGTTACACCACCGACACCTGGAAATGATGTGGTGCTGCGCAAAAAATCATTTGCAAGCGTTAATAACGGGAATGCCAGTGGGAACAGCAACTGCAGCAGCAGTGGAAATAGCAGTGGGAACAGCAGTAACAATGGGAACAGTATGGTCAACATAAATGGAAACACTTCGTCCCTTCGTGAAGATGCCACGCCCGAGCTAATGAAGGTCTTTGCACGCCGCTCCCTCAAAGTGAAGGATGATGATGTGGTTGCCATGGCCCAAGTGGCAGTTGCGGCCCACAAGAAAATGAGCAATGGCAGCCAAAGTGTGGACAGTGACAAGGAGAATCATTCCAACAGTGAGGAAAAGCTGGATAAATTAATGCCCAAATATGAAACGCAGACGAGCACAGAGACATCCAGGATTACTCAAAGCCACGCCCAATCTCAATCTCAAACCCACTCCCATTCCCATTCCCATACACAAACACAACCCCAAGCACAGTCCAACGCCAACAATCGCTGCTCTGTCGCAGACTTTCGTAATCTCAACAATAACCAGAAACTGTCCAACCTACCGCCCATCAAGGTCAGCAATGTGCGAAATGCCACCGCCAGCAATAACAATAACAACAACAACATTAACAGCAACAAGATTAGCAACAACAGCAGTAACATTATTAAGCCCGCCAATGAACGTTACTCGTTGCAGCTGAAACAGACAACAGCATCAACAGCAGCAGCCGCTGTAACAACGCCTGCAATAACAGCAGCTGCAACAGTGCCAGGAACAGAGTCCACTGTTATCGCGCCCTCAAAGTCAATTGAGCGATCAGCAACAGTGGGCGAATTCAAGGGCATTCATCAGCGTCGAGCCGAATGGGAGCAGCGAGTAAAAGAGGCACTCAAGTAGAGTCTGTTAACGAAAGAGAGCGCAACGCTGTTAAGTTAGCAGCACAACAACTCTTAAATAACAGCGCTGTTGGAGCAAAAGAAGCGCTTAGGTAGAAAACTGTTGAATAACAGCTCTGCTAGAGTAATGGAGGACACTGTTAGCTAACAGCTCTGAGTTAAAGTTAAACAGGGAAAGCTGTTAATTAACAGCTCTACTTTAAATACTTATCTATTGGCTTGCTGCAGTTTGATTACTAACTGCTTTTGTTTAGTAATGCTCTTTAGTGTAATTACAACCGGTCTGAAATCAAATAGTCCCCAACCGATACCCGACTCTTTGACACACTCATACTTGGCCCAATTGGTGAATCTAACAAACACTTAACGAGTGCGCCAGCCCATCCAAAGAAACGTGTTTGGGGGTCTCTTAATCCTCGATCGATCTTCAAAATGAATAGTTTATGGTTTATCGTATTATCATAGTTCAAGTTTAAATTGTTTGTGCAAGTCAAAATAGAAAAACAATCAAAATAATAAAAAAAGATGGATAATACTAACCGAAGCAAAAACAAAAGCGCAACTAAAAAAAATAACACAAAATACATGATATACAATTTTGAGGACTGTGAGTAAAATTTATAAAAATCTTTATATATGATATTCGAAACGATTTGATCTAATTCGCTGTAAAGTTGATATTCGTACTAATCTTAATCTTAGGCATACTTAAGCTAGATAAACGCGAGCTTTCAAAACCAGGAACAGTTTACACCCACACCCACACACACACACACACAAACACAAATACATACATACACACATACTACTGACGATTTATAATTATATCTAATACTTATAATACATACAATATATATCTGTAATAGCATTTAATCTATTATTTTCATAGTCGCATAAATATATACATTTGTATGTGTTTATGTACAATATATTATTAATAATATTGACAATTGTTGCTGTTGGAAAAGCTAAAACTGTTCAAGTTTGTCCAAAATAACAAATGTATTTACGAATTGTTCATCAATAAGTGAGATTTACATGCAAATTGATTTGTTGTGGCAATATTCCAACCATTTACAAATAAAATCACATTATAAAGTAATAAACATTTAAACAAATTGTGTTTCAATTATTTTTGGGCCTAAGGAAAAGTAGAAATCTGTTCGATAAGGAAACTAATCAGAAATCTACAAATTAGCCAGTTTTAAAAAAAAATAATTAAGCTTTAGAGTAGAACTCGAAAATGTTATAATGGTTTTTTTTCGCTCCCTTCCCCTTTACCCCTCTACAACTCTACTCACCTTTTATTTCCACCTGCTAATAAACCTGAAATTGATTTTTTTTTTGTATTTGTAAACAGCTTTGCAATTATTTTCTTGTTTTATTTGATTTGTCAAAAGTGTTATTGCCTCTTAAAATAGGTTTTCCATTCATTTTGGCAGACGACTCAATTTGAGTGTGTGTTTATTTTGGTTGCGGGTGAAAAACAATTTATTCAGAGAAAAGTTTAAATATTAATTCATTAGTGTCAAAGCGATCCAAGATAAACGGCAAGACATTTGTACAAACAACAACAATTTGTTGTGGCCTCTCAACTTATTCAAGAGAAATTTACGCATTAGATTTTCAGTATAATTTGAATAATTTGAAATGAAATGAGACTTGGCTTCCAAAAATTATAACTATACTTAATTATAGACAGAAATATAAATACGTTTTTATTTTTTGTTTGAGAGACTTAATTCAGGTGGCACAACTGTGGAGCAAGCCAAGTTATTAAGGCAAACGAGAGACACAAAACGTCAACAGAATCGACAACGTGGTCAAAATGGTGACCTCATGAATGCCGGTGTCGTCACCGCTCTTCTCTTCTGGCTCTCATCGAACAGCAATCAGCGATCTCATTGGACAGAGCGACATTCATGCTGGGAGCATGTTTGGGTGCTTTGGGGATTTGCCTGCCTTAGTTTCAGTTTAAATCAAGAACGAGGCGGATGGAAGCGATCCGTAGTAAATGTGAACGCGACGCGACGTGAGAAAAAGTCGAGGAAATACTTGTGTGCTATATTCGAAATAATACAAATATTTTTAGGTACTTTTGTATGGAATTAATTTTGGTGAATTAAACTAAGCGAATTTATTAAAAGTGTCGAACGGAAATTCGTGTTCGTATTTTGAGAAAAGTGATTTATAAAGTGGCGCAACAAAGCATCTGAGATGCAGGCTCAGTCTCCCACGCCCAGCACTCCGCCGCCCTCGAGGCGTTCGAATCGACCACCCCGCATTAATATCTATAACATTCATGGCGGATCCACGGCTGGAGGGTCCTCGTTGCCGCCGAGTGCACAGCCACAGCGTCCTTATACCGCACAGACAAATCACTCGGGGATTGGACCGTCAGGCCCTTACTGGCCACCGATAGCGAATCCCTTCGATGCGGGCAACTTTATGGCCAAAGGCTATGAGGGATTCCTGGATTTCACAAAGTCCGGCATGAGTTTCGGCGAGAAGTTCTCCTACGGCCTCTACAATAAGTTTAGCACCTGGTCAAAGCGTTGGTTCACCCACGCGTTTCTCCTGCTTATCCTGGCTGCCTACAATGCCCTTGGAGCCGTGATGTTTAGAGCAATTGAACGTAAGCGTGATGAAGAAGTAAACCCATCTATATCTATATTTATATCTATATAGCTCCCATCTTCCGGAGAATAAGCCACTCGCGACCTTATAAATAAACTTATTGATGATTTGTTTGCTTTCTAAGCTCTTCGGCAATTGTTTTGTTTTTTTTTGGTACAGTAATACCAATCTAGCGGAAAAGCTAAAGTATACAAATACGATATATATCTGCAGCTGTATCTGTTTCTGGATTCAGGTCGGGTTTTGATGTCTTCTGACAATATACAAATTATCAAATCATAGCACAGGTGAACGCATAGATTCAGACAATCAAATGACTCATAGCTAAATTTCCCCCTAGGCCACGCGATTACCATATATCTCAGGTATAAACAATTAGCACTCATGATTAATTTTAATCGCTAGAAAAGTAGCGACTAACAGATCGGGCCTTTGTGCTCGTTTCCTGTGCAGTCATTGTCCTTAAAACAAATATACAAATTATTCTCGATTAAAATAAATATATTTGTTAAATGCACCAGTCTTTAAATTCGTTTGGTCGATTCGCTAAAAATTACTCAAATATTTTTGCAACTGTATTTAATTTAAGGAGGTAAAAGAAACTTGGTTCTTCCCAAATTTTAATACTTTCACAACAAGAAATGTAATGTAACTCTAGAATATTGGAATATTTTGATGATACATTTGACAATAAATTGGCCATATTTTTTATTAGTGTTTTTGTTAAAGAAATCAAATAATTCAAATTAATTTATTGCTTAATTTCTAAATTTATTTTTACTATTGCTAGACAGAGAAGTTGCTAGAGAAATGAGAGATTGGCAACTTGACCAGAGAATGTTCTTCAAACAAATGCGGGCTCTAACAAATGATCCGAAAATGAATGAGGTTAGTCTTACAACAAAGTTAAAAAAAAAAAACCAAAATTTATTGAAAATATTTATACTTTGATGCAGACCGAGATGGATTTCAGTGGGAGGGTTAATAGCATTATGAACGCGCATAAAGACGCTGTGAGAACACTGATACATATTGGACAGTTGGATGAAGCGCTTATGAAAAGTGAGAATCCTTGGTCCTTCTGGAATGCCATGGTCTATAGCTGTACCATCTACACGACTATAGGTGAGTTACAATTATCCAATTATTCTATATATATTCTATATGAGATGAGCGTATATTATTGTAAATACTCAAAAGCCTATTTATATTTTTAAGAACTTGTCAACATTTTGTTCATAAAGTCAAAATAAGAATGTGACACAAAAAATGGAAATAGTTTCCGTTGTTTTTCCTTGCGCCAGCAAAAGTACTGTCCAAATATGTGTGATAGTGTGTGTGTGTGTGAGTTCGTGTTATTTATAAAGAATAGCAACAAACATTTGCATACGAGGTAAAAGAAATATATATTAAATACAGACATATACTATATATATATACACTTAATATGTATTCGCAGACAATAATCAGAACTCGTGAACTCTTTGGAAAAATTGTCAGCGTTCCGAATATGATTTGAGATTTGAGAATTTTAAAAAGAAAATTTCAAATTTATTCTTAGACCAAATAATTGTATTCACTTAATTGTTGGAATTTTTATTTTATTTTCGTCTCTAATTAATGAGTTTGTCGAGAGATTTTATGGCCTGCAAATATCTTGAATAATGAATGATGCTCGGCTCGTAAGTACGCAAATGTTTATGTCCTCGTTGGCAAATCTGTTACTAGCAATAATCATAAACTTGTCAGGAAATCAATTCAAAACTTATTGAATTGAATCCCAACAAACAAAAATAAACAAACCGCTTGTGAAATTATTGCGAATTCAGAATCCGATCCGTCATCAAGTGAATATCATACGCATATTGCGCATACGCCCCGAGTGCTCGGCAGGCGTATTTATCGTGAATGTTCTAAATAAATACAAAATACATATATATACATTTATTTTGAATACATTCAATGTTTTCTTACTATTTTGGTTTGCATATTAATTTGCCATGAATACACCCATTTGCAATTTGAATGCCTTGAATGCCAAAATGTAACTGACGTCACGGATTTTGATTTGCCAGCATCGGGAAGTTAAATTTTCAATAACTAAACTCAACTAGTTGGCAGCTCATTTTATTACTCTTTAATATTGAGTGTGATTTATTTAATTTCGAAATTTGTTTATGACCAGCAAACACAAGGTCATTCGACAAATTGGATAGCCAAAAAGTCCAAAGGAAACAGCAATTACTGTTCAAGACTTGAAGTCTTTTCAGATATGTTGACGTCCAAGATGTTGCAGATTTCGCAAAAACCAAATGGACATGTTTTTAATTAGTATACAAATGGTTTTGGTAGATACATATTCACCTGTTCGTTTCTTGTAGCCATTAATCATCCTTATCAGCATAATCTCTTTTCATTTTGCTGAAAATTGGAAAACTTAATCTTTATAATCTCTGCTGTTAAGTTCTTTGAAAAAGGCGCCAATTTATTTATTTAAGAGTTTTCCAATTTTTTAGTAGCTATCTTTTTTTATTGGGGCTTAATTATTAGTAAACTATTTATTTAAAACATTTTAAAGTAACCGAAATGAAGTACGCATAAGTTCTTAGTGTTGTGAAACACATTATAGCGTTATTCAAACTTGGCGCCAGTAAATGTGTGGAGCTTAAAGCTCTACGACAGTGGCGTCGTGAAAAGTGTGCAGAGTCATAAACAAACTACTGTAAGTAGTTGATTAAAAATATATTGAGCGGTATGCTGTTTTCTTATTTGCAATAAACATTTAGCAGCACAAATTCAAATGCAGACAAATGTTCTTTTAAGCCATAAAAGTGATCTTATTTAATTGGGCTACATATGTATAAGCATGAAAATAGAAATTCTGTTTGAAATTGCGAGAGAGACATAAAGCGAAAGAGAGATAGCTAAATCAGCTGATGTGTTTATAAGTATAATTTCAAAATTGTATACAAGAATTTTGAATATTTTCATGCGGAGCAGTTCGAAACCAGACGACGCCGTGAAAACGCGTCGTTCCGTGCTCTTGATCGGAAAATCTACATATAAACTAAAATATATATGCATATATGAATATATATACTAAGTATTAGTCAGCGCATAGAGAAATGTATGGATACTAATACGTTGCTGTGCCAAAAGGGAGAATTCAAAGCCAAATTCGAACTCAAATGAACTGTGTATGAAGGTGTTAAGGTTTAAGGGATCGGTGAATTGGCTATAAAAAGAAATTTCAGACGAAAGTGATATAATTACACTTTGAAATACTTTTCCATTTGGTCAGTTGCAAAATATGAACAATTTGACGAGATAAAAATAGCAAAATGTGTTAAACCGAGTGAAATAGAAAGAGAGGAAGAGACAGAGAGCAGACATTAATCTTCATTGGAACTGAAACAATTTATTTGAACATGGACAGTTCCGACGCTGCCGTAGCTGGATCCAGACAGCTACGACACCGTCGTCGCGGTCGAAGCCAACGGGAACAAACTCCAGACGCGGGCAGACAACAGCAGGAACGCAATCGAGACCGGAACAAAGCTGATGAGGATGAACTGGCTCAGGCACAGCATGTGAGCATGCAGATTCGTGCGCCTAGCGCAATGTCCGCTCATGAGAGTAAAATACTTCGTAGGCGAGATAAAAACTTTGCGGGTACGGCTGCCCGGAGTCAATCGCAGCCACGCGAAGCCGAGAAACTTAGTTCACCCGATGCCTACCAGCTGATCAAACATCGCAGTTTGTCTTCGCCACGCCACAAGGAACAGGAGTCCAGCGAGAGTGAACTCACGGGCAGCTCCCACTCCTACACGGCTCAGATGCAGCGGAGCAACGATGGCAGTACTCGCCTAGAACAGAACATGCTGAGATTCGAGGAGGAACGTCGACGCTTTGAGGCAGAGAAGCGTCTCTTCGAGCGGGAGAAGCGGGAGCACAAGCTCCGACATCGCCAGCAGTTGGATCATGAGGAGCGGAAAAGATTACTGCAGAATTACCGTAAGATAAGCGATGGCTTTCAGTTGCCTCAGGACGAGGATGAACGACGTCGACTGGTACAGAGTCTGCGGCTCCAACGCAGCGAGGTGCCCACGGTTCGTTTACGGAATCGCAGCAGCGGCTACGATGAGTCCTCCACTCAGTTCAGCTCCTCCGATGCGGATACCGCCGAGGAGCAGATCTCCCGTTTCAAACAGACAACGCGCAAGACAGCAGTTCCATCTCCGGGCTATGTAGCTGCTCCCATTCGGGGTGCTCCACCGCCTCCCCCAACAAAGCAGACGGCACCTAAGCCTCCCGAGCGTCAGTCCATTAGCAGGAACAGCTCCCTCTCCCCGGTGCGTCCCCAGAGACGTTCCAAGACACCGGAGCCGCGAGCAACCGAGGACTTAAATCGTAAACTAGAGTACGTTGAGGTGGGAGAAACTCCAGTGGCACAGCCCTCCAAGCAGAAGCTCAGCGAGGAAGAGCAACGAGCCCAACTCCGCCGAGCTTACGTCGAGGCAGCGGAAAAGGCAGCAGCAGCGGAGGCAGCGCTGGCCAAGAGTCTAGGAGCGGATCGGGTGAGACGTAGCAATAGCCTTAGAGTGCCTGAAACAGAACAAGCACCCAAGGTGGACACCAAACGGAGTTCCAGCCTGGAGCGACCTTTAAGGTCAAAGCGTACTCCTAGTCTGGAAAGGCCCAAGAAAGAGGAGCCAGTTCCTGTACCACAGCCAGAGCCAGAAAATCAATCCCAAGTGATCCCAGAACCTACTCAATTAGAGGGGGAACCTCTTAAAGATGTGGTACAGGTAGAGAAACCGTCGATTCTGAGGCGTGTAGGGAACCTTTTCGGGAAAAAGCAGCTCCCAGAGAAATCTACCGCCGAGCCGGAACCCAAAGAACTCGTGTCTAAGGCATTGCTCTCCGGGCTTCGTCTGGAAGCACGCCACGAATGGCGACGTCTTAAACTAGATTACCCCGATCAGATGCGAGAGATGAGACAGCTAAGGAACAAATGCATTGGTCACCTCATACTATTAATCCTATTGCTAGGATTCGGAGGACTTATGTTTCGCTACACCGAGGGATCCTCGGAGGACATCTACAAGTGCGAGGTGCGCAAGGTGAAGCGGGACTTCATCGATAATCTCTGGACAGTCAGTCATAACATGAGGTACCCAACAGCTAATGCCTGATTTGTATTGTGAAAAGTAATTGAACACTTTCATCTGTTGCTAGAGAGGACGACTGGAAGTCCTTGGCTCGCCAAAAGCTACGGAAATTTGAGGATGAGCTCAATGCATTAGCCGAGTTGGGTCTGCGTCGGTTTCCGGGTCAAAAATCGTTTAATTTTGTCAATTGTTTTATATATTGTTGGACTGTCATAACAACTATAGGTAACTCCCTCCGAAAGTATGACCGTATTTCTGCGACTAGACTGGAGTTTAAGAGATCTTTTACCGAAAAGCCTAACTAATTCTAAGTCCACGAAGTACTCCCTTGCTTGTCTTATTAATCAGTTTGTTTTATTATCCGATAGGTTACGGTCACATATCTCCAAAGACAAATGCAGGGCGCATCTTGACAATTATCTACGCCATTATTGGCATTCCGATGTTCCTCATTGTCCTGGCTGATCTGGGAAAACTATTCACGAGAAGCCTTAAATTCCTGTGGGCTTATGTGAGGCGTCTCTACTACACTGGCACCTGTCGCCGGATACGGAAACAGCAGCAGTTCCGTGACGCCATGACAGGCATCAACACTGTCTACGACATGGCAATACGAAGACCCAGCATGTTCTTTAGCGCAAACCCGGAGGACGACGAGGAATCACATCCGGAAGGAGATGCTGAGGCTGCCAAGTCCCTGGGCACGTCCCATCCAGAGACACCGACCTCTCCCTACCCGGAGACCTTCGAGGTAGATGATGAGTTTAATCTGCCGATCTCGGTGGCCACCTTGCTGCTGGTGACCTACATCATAATGGGTAGTTTTTTCTACGCATATATCTTGGAGGCAGAGTGGTCCGTTCTTAACTCCTTCTATTTTGTGTTCATCTCCATGTCAACCATTGGCTTTGGCGACTTTGTGCCTAGCAATCCGTTCTATGTGATGCTGAGTATGATCTATCTAATCTTTGGTTTAGCCCTCACATCAATGTTCATCAATGTGGTCCAGATCAAGCTCAGTGATCACTTCAAAAACGCCAGCGCCAAGATTGGTGCCACCATCGGCATGGCTAGTGAGTTCGGAGACGAGCTGGGATCCCAGATAAAGACCCCATCGGAGATGGCTTCGGTCCACGGCTCTCGCTTGGATCGCATTGAGGAAGACGGTCATGAGACGCCACTTAACGGTGGAACAGCGGGACCTCCTCTGCCTCCGCCTCCATTGACTTCGATCCTTAGGACGACACGCCCACTATCGCCCACGTCTACCCAGGTGGAAAGCCCCCCGCCGCTGCAACCCAGGAGACAGACAGATCCACAGCCCACACCAACAAGTGAGAGCAGCAGGAAGAAGAAGTACAGATTCTTCTAGAGATACAAGATCAGGAAGACTTGAGGTCGCATTTGGCTCATTAAAGGCAAAGCTGTAGGATCACTGGACTCCTTTGGACCTAAGAATCATCTATATATTTAAGCAAATTAATAAATGACAATAATAATTAAAATCGAATAAGAGCCAACATTATTTATTTATTTTTAAATTTATTATTTTTTTTGTTTTTCTCATAATTAAGTGTAAACCTATATATACGTACTTATTATAATAATTAAATTATTATGAGTTTTCAAAATTGATGTTTTCATTTATAGCAAAGAATGTAGAACTCAAAATATTGCTAAATTTTTCAAATAGGTATTTAAAAGCATAACACAATTGACCTTGATTTTTTCTGATTCTGGTAACAATAGTTTTGTTTAACAATAGAAAATAATAAATGCTCACATGCGGAGCTTTAGCAGGTATTAAGAATCTCCAATTCTAGACTTAAAGCTGCCCTGTACACGGCGCTAATAAGCTCGGGGGTCTTATTGCATTCAATACGTCCTATCGTCCACTTCCAAAGAGTTGTTAATATCACCATAGGGAATACCAAATAATTGATTTAATAACTGTATGCAAATATTCCACGTCTTCTTATTCATACAGCTACAGGGTATCTTACCAACAGTAAGTATTTCAATTATGCTGTGCATCTCAATTCTAATAAGCAGCTTTAACTGTTATCGATGCGCCTTTACATGTATGCTATACACACATTTGTATGCAAATAAATATACATGTGCATATATTTACATGTATGTAGCTATGTACATATGTATATTTGTCTATTTCACAGTTAGCCCAAATGTCGCTAGAAAGCACTGCACATCTGTCGTGCCAAGTTGAATGTGCGGGCCGAAGGCGGAGTCGCTGTTAATGTGATGTCAGTAGTATGCGTAAGTGTGTGCGTGTTTGTTAATGCGTTAAATTCGAATAGAAGTTGAAAATGAAACAACTGCGAGAAAAGGAGAGCGCTGACTAAGAGAGACACGCGAACGCTCTCTCACTATCGTTCGCACTCCCTTCATATGCAGTGCACGTAAGGACCGAAGTCGCAAAGTCCTGTTGTTCGGTTTCGTTTATATATAGTTGTTTCATTGCCATTACGTTCCATTTGTCTGGCACAGTTGTCGTGGCCTGCAGCCGCTTGTCGCGTCCGTCAGTTGTTGTTTTGAAACGTTTACGTGTAGGTCGGTCTGCCGTCGAAGCGTTTGATCCGTCGCGTTGCCAAAGCAAAAGACGCGCCAAAATCGTGATGAATGTGCATTGAGTACATAAGCACACACATTCACATTTCTAAAGAATGACTGATGAAATAGTGCAAATATAGAAAACTATTCGAAAGTAAGAAATTTGACAAAACGCTTTAAAAAAGAGGACTTTTCGAATTGTACGAGTGTTTGTCGCCGCCACAAGAGCAAACGGGAACTCGTTGAATTCGCGACCACAACAAACCTAACATAATTGGATTGCATGCCGGTTACTGCGACATGCTATTGCATATGTATATGTGTGTACACACTGTCTATACATAAGAATATAAGTGTATTCTATTGTCGCGTGTGGAAGAGTTTCAATTGCAACAACTAAAACTACAAAAATATAAATAAAACAAACAACAACAATAACAGCAAGGGTGCCATACACAAACCAGGTGTGCTTCTGCTACTGCTTCTTCTGCTTCATATGTGTGTGCGTGTGGATGAGCGTATGTGTGTGTGTGATTTTTCTTGTTGTTTTAGTCCTTCCACATTTTGAGCTGGTTTTTGCGGCGTTCATTCTGCCAGATGCATTCATTTTTAGTTTCGGTTTTGGTTTTTGTTTTGCTGCATTCATTTGCTTTCAAATAAAATTCCTTTATAACAAACAGTGCAGAGCAGCTGTCAGCATCATTTACAGACACACACACACACATACGCACGCCTTTACATATGTACACATTTGTTTGTTTGTATGTTGTTAAATGCACGCGACACATGCATAAGAACAGAGCACATGTAAATATGTGTCTGCGTCTCGCGAGTCATTGAAAACTGTTAAATGCCTCTCGTTTTGCTTCGTTCTCAGATTTGCATAGTTGAGCGATAAACAGCAGAGTTTCTCTGTTGTTTTCAACTTTGCTTAACAACCGACAACGTTCTTCACAACAACAACAACTACGACAACGAAATCATAAAATTGCGAAAATGTCTGCAATTAGCAGCCGCAATCAGAAAATGGAACAACAGGTAGGTGTCAATTTACACATCAAAGTTTGCACTTTCCTATGAAAGATGAGATCACAATATGTTACATATATGTATATATATATATTTTTTTTTAACTGTCACTTATGAGAAGGAATCACCCTTAAAAAAAGGGGTAGCGGTACTGAAACCCATACTACTGTTATCTCCCCTTTAGCTCCCACTTGGTGTTGTGTTCCCCAGACAACGCCAATCAAATAAATCGAATTCTTACCTCGAAAACTACTGTACCCAGAACATTATTGTATCAGTTCCTTTCAATGCCTATATTGCATGTTAAAATTTGGGCCATTTGTAATTGCCTTTGATTAAATCAGTCATCGATCTATCAGTTATTACCTTAGCGTGGGGATTTCTTAAGTTTCCCCAAGTCCATAAATAAGTTTGTTTATAAGCACAATAACTGTTAGAAAAATATATTTTTAATTGAGTTTGAACAGTCAGAGAAATATGCATTGGATACAATCGACTCTTAGCATTCTAATTGTTGTTTATGACGTGAGTACCCTAATTAAACACAATTAGACAGTGTCAACTGTAAGGAATTTCTTAATGAAAACAAACATAGTTACACTAACTAACTAAAATGTAATCAACTAAAATTATATGACATGACAAGAACAAAAAAATCAAGAAAATGGTTGGGGGTGCATGCAATTTGCAGTTAACATAAATCAGCAACAATGTTTATGTCAGCTTCGTAATATAATTCATGGTTAAAAATACACAAAGGATTAATAAAAGCTACACTGAGACCTGAAATAAAATTTGAGGACTCTATGCAAAAACAAAAAAAAAATAAAGGAAAACCTTTGGCAGTTGTTGTTTTGCCCGGCGTAACTAGGGGCAACTATCGTAAATTATATTATATAAACATACTCACAAACAAACACACACACACACACACTCGGGCACACAGACAAAAGTATTGACAAAAATGAACAAATATTTTGATTGTTGGCTTTTGTGGTCGCTGCTGGAATGCTTTCGAGGGAAACTTTCAGAACTGAGCAGATGGAATTAACAATATCGATTTCATGTGTTGAGTTAATCCAAAGAGTCAAGCTATACTAAGTCACCCAATAATTGAGCACGTTCCAAGAGCTCATTACGCCCTTACCATAGACATCTACACAACAAAAAGAATTCAGTATCTGAACCATGTTACCAGCAGTGTAATCTGAACACATCAAGGAATACTTGATTTAAGTTTTAATGTTAAGAACTTGTGATTTTTTGCAGTGTACTTGCTCTCACTTTAACTTGACTTGTCATATTAAGAGCACAATCTCTATGGTTGCTTAAGTGACCAAACATTTTCATTTGGCGCCTGCTGTCAAAAGTCAAAATACTCTTGACGCCACCTTTCCCTTTCCATATCACTTTCTCTCCCTTCCCATATCTCGCTCTGCTGCTCTTTATCACATATCAATGCCATAGGCTACACACCTAAGTATTCAACACGTTTGCCAAATGTCAGGAGCGTAGTTCGTGCGTAAAGGGGTAAAATTAGTAAAACATCGTTTGGTCTTTTTCGATAAAATTTATATTCCGCAAACAGTTTTTCTCTATTAACAAGAACAAAAAATTAATGTTAGAAAATTTGATAAGCTAGGGGCCCAAAATTCTTGCTGCACCCCTGGAAAAATTGTGAAACTTGGCCAAAACCCCAAACGGAAATGACGCATAGCCTATAAGTTTTGTTCTTGTTGTATTTTCTTTTATTTCGCAATTTCATTCTCCTATACAGGGTTGAAATTTGTAGGGTGTTATTGCGACGGGGTTCTTGACCTATTGTTGCTAAAATGTCCCGCCGGCTTTTACTTACCGTATCGAATCTATTTCTCATTAAATCCCAAAAGAAGGTAAAAAGAACAGAGAGGAAAAACCTTTAGCGAGCTGAAGTTCTTTTTCACAATCATGTGGAAAATCTCAAAAGGCAAACCACAAAATTGAAAACTTTGCTTCATTGCACTAAACAGTAAGAGCATCAAAAACAGGCAAAGCTAACTTTTGTGGATTTTTGGTTTGTCCTTCTAGGCCAGAACAAATCTAGTTGGCCATCAAGCTTATACAGTGACTGCAATTTGTGGCTAAAAGCCATGAAACTACATATGTGTGTGGGTGGGTGTGTATGTGAGTGTCTACTTAACCACAAAGCATGTGTTGAGATAAACATAAGCCGTGGTTTGTATACCCTGTAATCATAGGCTTCAACTTGGTTAGTACAAACTTCAGATAAACTGATAGCTCAAAGTGCTGGGTATTTACTAGCTTATCACAGTGCAATGTGTCTCCTTTTTTATCGCCCTTTCAAGTGTAAATAGCACAAAGAAGCAGAGATAGACGTGCAGAAAAAATCTGGTAATGCGAAAACATTTGTCGTAATTTGCAATTTATGCAATGCGAACGCGTCTTGCTGCGAGGCTTCATTTCCATTGCAGATTTCGTAAATCGCAATTTGCCACTGCGTGGCAAGTACTTCAAGGTAGCTTTCACTATGATTTTCCCAGACATAATCAAATTTTCAGATGGCAGAGAAGGCAATTAAATTGCAATTTTAGTCTCAGATGCTCAAATAAACGTTATTCTGTGAACAGAAGATTTTTAGAAAACGTACATTATTTTTGTAAATTAAAATGTCTATTTTAATAAAATTATAAACACCACACGATATTCTGTTCGTAAGTTAAAGCGACAGGGAAGAATTTGTAACATTTAGTAAAGTTTAAAAGTTGCAAATTAAATGGCAAAACCACAATGACAAACTGCAGCACTGATTAATTGACTTTTTCTCTTTTTTCCACGCGGTTTTCCAGTATCAAAGTGGGTGGAAAACGCAGACACTGACTGGAAAATGCCATTGATTGATCACAGCTTATGGTACATTAATCAACCGATTGTTTTACTTAAATTGTCATTAAACTATGTACAAATTTCAAAGTGTCGGTTCCTTTATTGCATCAATACAAGCAATTTAAATTTTAATGCATATTTGTGTATTTATTGACATTAATTTATTAGTTTGATTTAAGCATTTAGCATAATTGCAGTGCATTCATTTGTAGGTTTATTGCATTTTAATGGCAAAGTAATTAAAACTACAGAAACAGCAGAATGGTCGGTTAGTGGGACCAGTATTAAATATTGTGAATAATTAAATCGCTCAAAAATATATTTATACCACACATTGTTGGTTAACAAGAATATCATTACAGCAGTGTTACTTAACAGAATAGAATTATGTAAGCATTTGTCTGCAAACGGTTCTCTGTTATAGATCAATTTTTAAATTATGTTATGTCTGCAGATCAGCAAACACTTTTCTGTAATGTTTAATAACATACGAAGTCTCTGGATTAACAGCTTAATAGCTTATGACTATTTTTATTCCACTAGCACAGGGTATTCATCTTAAATGAATGCATTAAATCATAAAATATTCATGAAATTCTTTTCACACTTAAATTCAATTAAAATGTTCATATTTCAATTGAGTCCAGGACATTTCAAATAGCAAAGCGCAATTAATGCGGCTTAGAACTAATTAGCCGCTTTGCCTGCAGAACTATTTAATTGCCAGCCAATAAATTTCGTAACTATATAAAGCCAGGTTTTATCTGTAGTATCCAATACGGTGAGACTAAGTGTGAAAATAAATTAGCCGAAATAATTAGTGTGGGCATCGTTAATTCTCCACTTTAGTGCAATATGCTTCACCACCAATTAGGTCGGAGATTAAAGGCGTTTTTGCCAAATAAAAAACCCAGAACGAAACAAGGCAACTGCTGGTAAGGTTACCCGCAATTAGCTGGGAGAATGGTAACAATCAGACTTTGCCACAAATTAGAAGTACATACTGTGGTGTCTGCGAGGGGGAGGGTAGGAGAAAGTGAGACAGAGAGAGAGAGAGAGTGTGATAAAGTGGGATTCAGTCAAAGGTCGAGGGTGGAGAAACCACAAAAATTAGCACGCGACAGAGTCAAAGTTCCCCTGTTTTGCTTGAGTTCCAGCGAAAAACTTCTGAATCGGGTCATTTCACGCGAATTAATTGTTGCATACTTTTGCTCTGAAAATATGGTATATATATTTTTAACAAGTTTATTCAGACGCAAATCAACAACCGGAGGAAATCAAAATAACAGAAACAAATTACGTTCTTCTTCAACTTTTTAAGTACACATCTCGAAATAGCTGACCATTAAATTTAATACGGACGTAAACTGCCAATTATGAGACGCATTCATTTCGAAAGGCACTTAAAAAGAAGAACTTTGAGTAAATGCAGCGGAAAAGACCATAAAATCAGAGACTGGACAACAAGTCAGGGCAGGAAAGTACTTCTGGAAAGCCGGATAAAGCAATCAGTTGAAATTGTAAAGGATTGCGAGGGCTAAAAAGCAGCCAGGAGGCTTTTAAAAACTGCATTGGATAATGTTTGGTTTATTAAAGTTATAAAAAAATAAGTAAGCTAACATAACATATCATAATCAATAAATTCTACATTAGAATTCCCTATGTGCAGGTGTAAAAACCCATTTTTTATTCAATAAACATTTTGTTGTACTAATTATTATCTTTTAGCTGAATTCCCCTGACTCTCAAGTGTTGACATAATTATGTATTCGCTTCGAGCCACAACTTAAATGACAGCTCGGGGAATACTTTGGTTTCAGTTTGAGTTTCATTTGAATGCCTGTCATAAGCGCCAAAGAGTCGACAGCCATAAAGTGTTTATTGTCGTGCTTTTCACATTATTTTGTAGGTCAAACGCAGTTGGAAAAGCTCAAATGTTTCCACTTTTGCTCCGAGTATTTAATTTAAGCTTTTTTTCCTTCAATGGAAATGTGTGAATTTCCACTAATAAACCACTCATAAAGTATTCCATCTTGCCACTTATTGATTGATGATGCTACAAAGTTTTCAATTTATAATGAAAATGTCAGAGATTACCAGGCGACAAATTCGTTACAAAATCTGTCATCGACAGTCTTCCTTACAATTTACAGCAAAGTGTTCAACAAGTGACCAACTATGTAGTACTTTTAAAATTCGCCTTTTAGGCACGCTAAAATGACTGTCAAAACAGCAAAAAAAAAGGAAAATGTGACATGAAAAGAGACTGGGAAACAGCGACAGAATGACAGCCACTAGTTTTCCACGGCCAGGATTTGGTGCTGGCACTTTTGTGCTTATCCCTGTGCCACTTTCATACCTGACAGGGCGAAGGCTCGCCGTAGCCGACAGAAGTGATTTTGTAATAATGCAAAGTAAGATAAGCAGTGGAGCAGGAAGAGGCAAAGTGTAATGGAATAATCGCAGCCGTTACCATTATTACAACATGACGTATGAGTGATATTAAATAAGCCGTAATATTAACGCCAGCCAGAGTTCAGACACTGAACTGTTCTTTCATTTAAAATGCTGCTTGAAATATTAAATTAGAACAAGTTCAGACTGAATGGAAAAGCAATCGACTGTTGAATGGATTGAACATGAATACGAATTTAATCAATAGACCGAGTAGCTTTATGGTCAGTTGCCTACACCCTGTGTACAACTTAATTAGGAGTACCCTCCCAAACGAGGGGAACCATTGTCCTCTACACGCACACAACATGTCGTTAGCCATGTCGCACATGGAGGAAACCAGGTTTGTCGTTGCCCGTCAAACTGGAAATAAATCGAAGAATCATTGATCCATAGTTCATACTCGCATTTGAACGTTGCTTGAATGGAGGTAGGTAGGTGTAGGTGGTGTGTGTGAGTAGTGTTGCTGCTGTAGGCGTTTCCGTTGCCAATACTATAAAATAATGACCAATGTCCTCGCCGTCAACGTCGTCCTCGATATCCTTCTTGTCAATGTCCACGTTCTTCTATTCGTCATTGTCAGTGGCATTCATTCATTCATACATTTCACCAGCTGAATGGAGAGTTTTTTTTTGCCTACCACCTGTGCTGTTCCTTTTACCTGCCTCTGAGTTGCTATTTAAGCTAGTTTATAGCTAGATCTAGCATTTATAAGTCGTTATACTGCTATTTGGGATCATGGAATTGTGGCAACACTGTCACGATTGCTTCGCAGCCCTTTTCCCTTCAGGTTTCTTGTCAGTTTTAATGCCAATGACATCGTCCTTGCACCTGCAATTCAATCCATTCCCCACTCCTATTGTCAGCTGTCAATGTTTTATACTTCTTTTATCGATTGTGCGTCGCACTTGTTCTACTTACGAGCTAATAAAAAAATAACTATGGTAACACGTGTATGTTGAAAACAGGCAGCAGCAAACGCGGCGTATGCTTGATTAAAATACAATTATATTTGTTGCCCCTTTCACTGATTAGTGTATTTTGTTTATTGTCTTATAGTACAGCAAAAATAAATTAAAGAAATATTAAAATCAACATTCCTGTTCATAAATTTTGTATAGCAATTAATTACATGTGCAAGACATAGCACTCTCCCTATCTCATTCCCCTCTTTCTCCTTGTACGGGTTTTGTTCTGACTGCAGAGTCATAAATTATATCCGAGGTTTTGGCTACTGTCACAGCAAAGAGCCTTAATCTGTTTTGTGACGGGTCGCTTAATGACTCTGATTGAATATCGCTGATATTTGTGTAATTGCCTCAAAGGGCAAATGATTCGACGTGAAATATGAACATTAAATCATCAAATAGCAATCAGAAATCATGCATGGTAGCTAGGATTTAATTGAAGGCTCTGTTAAAGAATTAAACTGAATAATAAATATATCTGTATTATAAACGCTGCACTACATTAGTAATTAACCTTAGAATACGTCGTCTAAAAAACTCTTGACATTTAATTTGCTGTTGAAACAAACTACGACATGACATTGAGCTTGTTAAAACTTTTATGCAGCCACTTATAAAGTTTTAAGGTAATTTGAATACACTGAAAGCTATACTCGAGCACAGTATAAATAAAATAATACGGGGCTTTAGAATAGAAACTTAAAACTGATGTATTAGTTTACTTTTAGATTGCACTTCTTTAAACTAATTAAAACATGAAGCTAACAAGTGATCAGCAACAGGAGTTCTTACTTTTAATTAAATAAACTATTACTGAACGTTGGCCATCGATTAAATATATTATCGTTAGAATGACAAATGGCAAAGCACATAAAAAACTGGCTCGTTCTTTAATGCAATTTGCATTTTAATCAAATTGGTGTGTTTGCTTTTAACACACACTCACACACACCCACACACATACAGCTCGGTATTCTCAGAGGTCCCTTAAGTGTTGAAATCAAACAAAAAACTGGGTACCTATTTGCTCAAGGGCACAAATGTCGATTGGAAACAATTCAAAATGTGATATTGGCGTGCCATTCACACACATACGTTTTTCCTCTGTCCCTTTTTGTCCTCCCCTAGGGGGGCATATTCGCGTTAACTCGCGACCTGCTAAAACTGCAAATGAAATTGCGCTTTGAATGCAATTTAAATGCTGTTTTTCCATGAGCCAAATTGAAAAGTTCGCCATCAACAAATGCCATGACAACGCTGTTGTTGTTGTACCTTAAACGCCTTCAAATGGGAGACAGGGGCGTGGCAACAGTGCAGCAGTCTGATGTGCTTGCAACAGACATTAAGCAGTTTTTATTGATAAAACTTTTTCTTCAAACGGCTGTCGTAGAGTCAAGGCGAACACGTCCGAACTTGCCGCTGCCCTCCCCCTCTCAGAGGGTGCTAAGGAAAATATTTATTATGTGCTCCACTCAGCACATTGAGGGGTAACTATTTATTCAACCCAGACACCTGTGTCTATGCTAGAACTTGATGAAGGTCGAAGATTGCCCTGCCTGATGTTCACCAAACATAAGCCATGTTAATGGGTAAGGAACTGTAGCCCATGTAAATACACAGAAAATCAAAGAAAATTACTTATGCATGAAGGCCAAAGCAATATTGAATATGATTTTGATTATGTTTACCAGCCAGGTTAAGCAGACATGGTATTTGAATCAATCAAATGATAAAATCAAGTAGATAGAACTAGAAAAAGACCTTAGAAAATAAGCTGAAATTAATTTAAATTCAAGGCTTACAAGTTATTTCAGCTACATAAAAGTAATCAAAGTAACTTTCTGACTTTAAAGGCGAAGCGAGATGTGGCCATAAAGTCTTTACGAGCAAAAAAACTAATTAAGGACTTGATTTGGCATCCTCATAGCACATTTGTCGTTTCCTTAACTGACTGTCATTAGGTCTGCATCTTCTTCTTCTTCTTCTTCTTCTTGCTCGCAGCCAATCGACATAATTAAAGAAATTGTTGTCTGCCGTGAGTTGTCTACAGTTGTCACTTGCTGCCACTCGAGTGGGGGCAACACCTGCGCAAAGCCGTCTTAAAGACTCAGGCAAAAGGACATGGGCAAGCGTAGGATTAAAATGTTTGAGGTTGGGTAAAAGTTGATGGCTTTTAAGCGAAACACTTGAAGTACTTCTACAGTGGAGACTGGAACGTGCTGTGTCGTGACCAGTTGCTGTCTAGAAATTCCTTTTTGGGTGTGAAATACGAGTCACGCGCTCATCCCTGCTTTGTGTGGCAATGACAGGAGAAAAGCAACAAGAGAATTAGAGAAAGGCAGAGTGAAGAGTGTAAAGTGAAACAACACTTCATTAGTTTTAATATAGCCAAGTTAGCATTTAGAGAATTTAACTTGTTGCCATTTCTCTGTCATAATTAGCTTAATTAAATGGACAATCAAATGAATGCGTCAGCAATCAAAGTCCATATCCTCATTCCCATTTCCATTCTATGACCGAGCATCTAAGGATTCCCACTGCCATTTCCACTCCAATCCTTGGTAAACAATCCTCAACAAAAGCGAAATACATTCGCACATAATTGCATGTAAATTATGGAAAACTCTCCTGGGGCCGGTTTGTCGGTTCCGGGTCTGTCATTCCACTTTGATAGCCGGAGGTCTGATGAAATGCAATTGTGTGTGCCTCATGAGACTCCTGTCGTCCAATCAAATCCGTTCAGCGTCCAATCGTCCTTCGTTCTTCATATCCTGTCTCGCTTTTAACTCTCCAGATTCGTAAATATTAAATCAGTTAATTTTCCCGATGACAAGCAGTATTTTAAGTTATAACTTAAACCACAGGCAACCTAATCAATTCCCCCCTGTCCAATCCATTTCGATATTTATTATTGTTAGAGAGGGATTTGAATTGTTCTCAATCGCAAACTGTCGATTCATGGATTTTACTACTATTCAAAGCTCTTTGTTTAAGAGAAACAAGTAAGAAAGGCTACAGTCGATCGAGCCGACTGTAAAAGACCCCGTACTCCCATAGTAGTGCCCATTTTATTAAAATAAAAATTTAAAAATGAAATTAAAAAAATTAAAATGAAATATTTACATATTGAATTAAAATTAAAAAGTAAATAAATTAACAATCGTCATTGTCAGCATTCGAACCCGCGATCCATGCGAAGGTTCCACATTGCGCCGCAACTCTACCAGTTGCACCACGACCCTCTTCTATCATTCTTCCGATTATTTGCAAATATGTATGTGTGCTCATACATACATATGTGTGTATGTATAGCACTGTTCGGCGCGGCCAGCGGCTGCCGCCAAAGCAGGTAGAGAAAACGTTCGAACATATGTTTGTATGTTTCTGTGTTTGTTTGTATGTGTTGCGCGCATGCAGTGATTTTGCAGTAAAATAACGTGAACTTTGAACCGAAATTTCTCTGTTGTTTGACATAGGATTTTGATGCCACTTTCAGGAAAGTTAGAAATAGTATGTCTCTAAGCGTATGTTAAATTACAACACTGTACTATTTGATTTAATGCCTGCAGAAAGGCATTGAAATTGGAGAGTGTTTTAGTTCCTATGAGCAAAGGGGGCGTGGCAGCTCAAAACTTTAAATGACATTGCATTTAGGCTGTCTCTGGGAACCTGCGTACCAAAATTGGTGCTCCTAAGTGCCATAACTATTGAGTTATTCGCTAAAAACAAAAATTTTTTCGAGGCGTGTCTGGTTTTTTGCTTATTGCGGGGGCGGTAGGGGGCGTGGCAACAATTTGAAATAAACTTGATCTGCGTACATCATAAACGGACTTTCATTCCAAATTTGGTGTCTCTAGCTTTTGTAGTTTAAAAGATCCAGGTGTTCATACAGACGGACGGACAGACGGACAGACGGACAGACGGACAGACGGACATTGCTATATCGACTCGGCTGTTGATGCTGATCAAGAATATATATACTTTATGGGGTCGGCCACGCCTCCTTCTGCCTGTTACGCACATCTCGCTTCTGACAAACTTAATAGACCCCCTTTACTCTTTTTTAAAGAGTACGGGGTCTAAAAAGCTAGAACTGTAAGTAGTTTCGAGCACACCAAAAGCGGATTAGATGAACAATGTTCAACAATGTTGAAATGTCATGTTTTTAGCACTAACGCTTTGATCAAAGCCATTTCCCGTAGAACAAAACCCGTGAGTACAACTGCTGCTCGGAAGTCTGCAATAAGTATCTGCTAAGTAGCAATAAATAGCTAAGAAATTCTTTTAAAATAATGTATGTACAAAAAGGAGTTGACAGCGAAATGTATTACACTCCCTGATACTCATTGAAGTAGAGTACTAACTTAAATATGTATTATTAACAAATATTTTGTAAATACCAGCGAGCTCCTAAGACTTACAATTTCGTTATAGTTTAAAATGGGTCCACACAAAACTATCTACCCATTGTGAAGCGAAGTGGGTAAAGGGTATGGAATCTGTGAGTACCTCGATAGAATACGGAATGCCTGTCGAAATATGAAATGTATCCAGCTCCTGATATTGTACACCCACTTCCACACTCACACCCACATGTACACAGTATATATACATATATAAACCACAGATTCATGGCTTGGTGTCTTGTGGCATTTTATGTGCAATTTCGTGGCGCTTTAAAAGCTTTTAAACCAGCATCGGAAAGAAAAACTCTGCAATTGCATTTGGTCGACTGAGGCTGAGAGACTGTTCACTTTGAGCTGCCAAAGGATTTGGCACAAAGGGTGGAAGAAAATTGGAAAAATGTGGAAACTTATAGGGATTAGTCTGCGAATAGAATTTTTGGCAATTTAGGTCACCTTTTTAAAGTCTTATCTTCTATTTTACAACATTGCAGTTCTCATTGAAAAGTGTTGGACCATTAATTAAAATACTTACTCGTATTTTGCAATTTCAGCAAAGACCGCAAAACTTTTATTATGTGCAAGTTTTGCTTGGTTTCTTTCCTAGCACCTCCAAAACTTTGGCCACGGCGTGAAAAGAGGGCAGGGGGAAACCAGAAGGAAAACAAGAAAGTGGAATCGGTCATGCAGCGCTAACAATGCACCAAAACTTGCGATAATACGTATTTCTCTTGGCTAGTTGCGAATAATAAGTCAAACTTAAAGTTAAGGAAAAAAATAATTAAAACTAATTAATAGCCTTGTGAAAATAGAGTAAGAAATGAATTTAATGATCTTAATTATTATGCGCTCTCATCATTATTCAGTGGGGGTAGCCAGTGGTGCCTATTTGGCTAATTTGAAGCTAGACAACAGTAGACAAAATGGCTTAAATTATTATCCTTGTGTTTTCAAGATGTAAAATTCTTTGCAAAGAAAGTTTGTTGTTAAAATAAATATTTGTTTCTTAAATCTTCATTCACGGATTTTCTCTTTGGGTATTAGTATTACCAAATTAGCATTTTTAGCTGTAAAACTTTTTAATTTAAGCCATGGCAACACTGGTGGCAATCTGCTCGTGTCTTTTCTCAATTTTCCATTTTGCCGGCAGCTTCTGTTTATTCAGCGCAAATATATATAAGTCAGACGAGCTCTGGTCAGATATATATAGCCAGTATATATACATATGTATGTGTGTAGGGGGCTATCACAAGGGATATGTGTGTCGCGAGTGCAGATTCTGTTGTTGTTTGACTTTGCCTTTATTGAACTGTCAAGGTGCCAGGGCAGCAAAGGAATGCGGAGCAGAAGAGCACAGAGAAGATGAGAGGAATGAATTCCACTTCAAGAACAGGGGAACATGGATGTGAGAGGCACAGAGAATATGCTGATGAAATGGTTAAACCCAATTTGACCTTTTGTAGCCAACATGTTGCCATGTTTTGACTCCGTTCTTTTTATTTTTGTTGGGTGCTAACGAGTAAAATTCTTGCACTCATTGTTATCCAGAATGCGTGTATCTCTGTGTGTGTTGGGGTGTGTGTGTGTGTGTTTGTGACACTGTCAACATAACAAAGGCTGCCATTTAGCCCCGGGCTCTGTTACTTTGCGCTTTGCGATTCTTTGAGCGGCACGGCTTTCTCACTTGCCAAGGGATGTCAGTTTAGCGGTTTAAAAGCAATACAACAAGAAATGCTAATACCTTTCAATGTAAGCATATTTTAAAATCGCTTTACTAACAGTGTAATTTTATTCCAAGATAAAGTAAAAATGAGAGAGACAGAGAGAAAGAGAGATAGAGAGAGAGAGAGAGAGAGAGAGTTCCGGCTAGCAACCAATTTGTTGGCTACAATTTTGTTAGCGGTTTTGGACCAATAAATTCTGGCAACACTGAACTTTCAACTTACCACACACAACATTGTGTTGCATACTTTCAGGCACTCGCCGCAGCCTCACTCACACTTACGCTCTTCCTGTCTTCCTCTCTACATGACAGCCACTGTCAGTCTCAGTCGCACCTTCAGTTGTTGCCCAAAAAAATTTGCATACAAAGCGCAAAAGGCAATTGAGCCATTAAGGCCACTACAAAACGTGGCTAATTTCTTCTCAAGGGTTTCAAATGTTGTTATATTAGAAGATGGCATTCTCAAGAGCCTCAACCGTTAAGTGGCATTCTTTTCAGTTATTTCCTAATCTTCAATGTCGAGCAGATGTGTGTCCATCTCACAAACTACGAAGAACTTTAACCCAACATTCACCCGACTTTCACCAAACTTTTCCCTTAATGTTCAAAAAGAAAGAAAATACAGAAAAACGGGGGCTTTTCTCCCTTCTTCAATTTGTAAGGCAGTAAAAACCTGACAAACAAATACGTGTGTTTACAACATTTTTACATACATCCTTATAAGTATGTTGTTCTCTTTTTTTATTACATGGAAATGTCGTCATCAGCTTAAAAAATTGAACTTAAGGCTTTAAGCCGGATATGAAAAGCATTTTTTGTCTTAATCCTGTGTTTATATTCATGACTGGTCCAATTAAATCCTAGTAGATTCTCGTTTTATGATCTCTGTTTCTGAATATTTGATAAATCAGTTGGCATATAAGCCATAATCCCGTATAAAACGCCAAATACAATTTAGAATTTTATATCAAATGTGCATTTTTCTATGAATTTCACAGCACGAATTTTATATTTGTGAAATCAATCAACCAGAAATTGTGGTTTTCCGAATTTAAACGGACTCTGAAACTCTGTAGGAAACGAGCTTTCATTTAGCTTTTGACCAAATTACACACAGAATTTATGGAAAAACCTTAAATTCAATTTGTTCGAGCAAAGCACAAAAAATAAAAAAAAGAAACTCAAATAATCCGCCTTTAAGCTTATGAAAAGATTTGTGACGCACATTCCAATGGATATGTTGTTGTTTCACAGACAGGACATGACATGATAAACATGGAGGCCATGTGGCAAAGGTGGACAAAGACAATGGCTTAATGAACCGTCGACTAAATGGATGCCAAATAAAAAAAAGGCCAACACACGCTCATACACACACATACACAAACACTTAGATGGCTTAAAGGCATTGGCAAAGTCAAAGGCGCAGCTAAAAGCTTCTAATAGTTTCATCTATTCCTTTATCTACTTTTTTTTTTGTTTAAGCTTAATCGTTGCCTTATGTGTGTCAATGAGTATTTTTCCAATTCATTGGGCTTCGATTATATCAGATGATGATGTATCTTGTATCTTGTCTGTGGTCTGCTCATCGGCGCATTCATTATTCAATAGTTTTGGCCAAAGTTTGTCTGCTCGCACACACGTTTGCCAGATTCAATTTAAATTGCAAATATAACAAACTCACACATTTAACTTTATCCGTAACCGTATTCTTATCCTTATCCTTGTTCCCTACCTTGTCCTGGCTCTTCTTCTCCATCTCGTTCCTATTGTGGTATTGTTTCTTCTTTGTTTCTGCTGCTTCGCTTCACTTGTTGAGCATTAAGAGCACACTTCATCTTTAATCCTTGGCAATCCTTAATTGCAAGAAAAGATACTTCACAGCCCAACTCCTGGCTCTCCGTTGGTTGAAAATGTTGTCAAGCCACTCACTAAATACTCTAATCAACTGAATGAAGTCCAAAAGCCTAAAGTTAGTCGTGTTATCCTTAGTAAGTGTATCAAACCTACAACGAATAATTCAGCTTTGTTTGTTGTTGTTAGTGCTGCTGATTTTATCAATTTCGTCGTGCCACACGGCGTATGAGTAATCATTTTATTACACGACCCAAGTTAGAGCTTTGAAGACCATATGTGTGTGCGGTTGTGTGCGTATGTGAGTGAACACGTGCTTTTTATAGCACACTGTAACGCGCTTTAATTTTACGCAAATTGGTCGCTCTAAATGAAAATAAACGCGTTGAAGCCAAAACTCTCGAAAAGATGCCAGAAACATTGCGCTGCATTTTTGATGAACGTCCATTAATTTTGGTTATTTTTAGTGAAAATTTATGTGTGACATTGAATTTAATAACCCAATATTAAATATGCACTGCTCTGCGAAGCAAATTTGTCAAATCTTACTTTCTTTATGTGCCAAGAATTGTGGCCAAACATCTTTTAAATGAACTTCATCTAATGTTGCATCTTAATTGGTGATTAAAATCGGTTAAGTTAAATGTAATCTTAGTTTGAGCTTGTAAATATTCTATTAACTGATTGGTGTTCACAACTAAAACTTAAAACACTTATTATAATCAAGTTTTCTCTATGATTTTCTGAACTGACTTAATTAATTCTCTTTTATAGTCGATATTAGCTATGTTTTCTGGGCACATGAGTTTTCTTAATCAAGGAAGATTTCAATGCACACTTTGAATTCAATCTTCTCCCTACTTTCTCCTAAGCTTTCTCTTTCACAGTGATTTACGTGCGCGCACTTACAAATTAGTTTCCATTCACACACTGCAAAAAATAGTGGACAAACAAGCGCAAATACTATGTGAACTCGTAATTATGTAATTGCATATAAATTACACGGTCGCTGACAAAGTTTTTGGGCATTTGAATACAACGAAAGAGCAATAGAATTTTTGTACGGTGGGA
Organism: Drosophila acutilabella; assembly: GCA_035046005.1. Classification (NCBI taxonomy): domain Eukaryota; kingdom Metazoa; phylum Arthropoda; class Insecta; order Diptera; family Drosophilidae; genus Drosophila; species Drosophila acutilabella. Next base: position 1,583,475 of record JAWNOK010000024.1, on the reverse strand, counting down.
GGTCTGCGACAGTGTTGTCCATTTGGCGGTTTAAAAGCTAGTTTTCTAACTAGACAACGATTTGAATAGAATTTATGTAAACTCGTTTACTGCTGGCTATTTCTAGCTGTTTTTTTTTGACCCCTTAACTGCTGGCAACACCGCTCTCACCCTAAATGCATAGTTAAGCAACTGAATAATTGAGACTACATAGTGAATTGGCTCGGTTCATTCTTGTTGGAGTGACCAACTGATAGATTGACTAACTGACTGACTTTCGCCCCATTGACACGAAGAGTCGCGACTCGCGACGCTTTTTGCGCAGCTCATCAAATCAAATTCATTAAATTTGCTCGATGCCGCAACTGATGACGTCGTCTACATAAAGTATCTGTATCTGTGGCTACTGCTGAGTATCTGAGAGATGCACGTGCGAAACGGTTCAGTCGCCAGCGATTTTACTACAGCTTTTATCGCCTCGCAGAGAAGTCGTAAATTGTGATTAGTGATTGCTCAGTGATAAGTGATAAGAGAAAACAGCCAAAGCGATTTAGGAGCTTAGCAGAGCGTGTCGAATCCAGTGGCAGTCGCGACGCGTTCGTCGCCGAGTTCAGTAACCATGTCTCTGTCCATTGAGAAGACCCTCGCGGCACTGGCCATCGCCTGGCTGAGCACACTCTGCCTGCTTCCGGCGGCCACCCATTGTGACAGTGATTCCTACTACGAAAAATATTATGCCGCTCGCCGCTTTGTGCCCATCAAGCGCAACTCTCCTCTCCAGTTCAACTTTACGCTGACCCTTCGGCAGGAGGAATTTGGACTCTCCGCCGATGAGCGTCCTGCACTGGTGGGAAACCTCGCTGTCCTGGGCAGTTGGCAAGCGGATCGCGCGATCCTGCTGAATCGCACAGACGTGCATAATGTCTGGATGGGATCTGTGTTGCTGCCCCAAAACAGCAGTGTGGAGTATCGCTACTTCGTGGCAGCCGTGGCACGCTCCGGCAAAGTCCAGATACGTCGCTGGGAGTCGCATGTAAATTCACGCGGCTTCAACACCACCAAGTTGGCTGGAAATCGCACGGATGTGCTTGGCATCATTGAAGGTCAACGGCAGCTGACTCGCGGCTGGTTGCAATCCTCTGGCTCCATTCTGCACTTTAAGGTGTTCCGCGGTGCCCTGCGTCTGGAGGAGCAGTCTTTGTCGGAGGCAGCGAATCTGCGACTGCGTTTGCAGCCCGTAAATCCTAACTCACTTTCACCCATCCTAAGCTCGGCCACTGCGAAGGTCGAGTATGTCCGCATGGAGTACAGCGACAGCAACCTGAAGGCACAACCGGAGTACGGAGTGCCATTCGTGCAGGATAAGGATTTGCTCATGTTCCATGTGTCACTCGATCAACTCGAGAACGTGGCTTACCAGCTGGAAGTCTATGGGGAACAGGAGGATACGGTGCGCTTACTGGGATTTGCTCATCTCCAGCCAACTAAGCTAACGGGCAGCGAGGGCAACGTGACCCTGCAGCTAATATCCCCGGTCTGGCAGCGAGTGGTGGGTGAACTGCAACTGCAGTATCTCATAGTGCGCCCCATGGTCAATGGCAGCTCCGATCTGCGTACCAGCTTCGTCAATTACTGGCGTTCCAACTGGACAAAGCTGGAGATTGGGCACCGTGGACTTGGCAAGAGTTTGACCATGTCCTCTACCACTGCAGCTCCGCTTATCGAAAACACCGTGGCCACCATGCAGGCAGCGGGACAACTAGGAGCCGATCTCGTGGAGTTCGATGTGCATTTAACCAGCGATCTTGTGCCGATCATTCATCACGATTACTCTATTCGGGTGTGCATTGACTCTAAGACACCGACAAATCGCAACGATCTTACCGAGGTGCTGATCAAGGACATCACCTATGAGCAGCTGAAACAGCTAAAGACGTACCAAATCGTTAGCAACAAGATCATCGAGTATCCGGCCCACAACAACGTGGAGATCGTAGAGCAGCGTCTTTTCCCCAGCCTACAGGACTTCTTCGAGCAGATGAATCTCACGGTGGGATTCGACATTGAGATCAAATGGCCACAGCAGCGCTTCGATGGCAGCTACGAGAGCGAGCAGACGATCGACAAGAATCTCTTTGTGGATCGCATTTTGGAGGTCGTGCAGAAATATGGCTGTGGACGACTCAACATCATCAAGAGTTTCGATGCAGATCTCTGCACGCTTCTGCGCTTCAAGCAGAACATGTACCCGGTGCTCTTCCTCACCAGCAGCAAGGAAAACGCCTTCGCCGATCCTCGCACCAGCACAGTGGAGCAAAGCATCAATTTTGCACAGGCTTTTGATCTGGCAGGCATTGTGCCCAACGCAGTATTTATCAAGGCAGATCCTTCGCTGGTGCAGCGGGCAAAATCACAAGTACCGTTGATCCTGCTTTGGGGAGGTGATCTCAAAGATCGCGAGTCACTCAATTGGTTCCATCAGCAGGGACCCGACGGTCTTGTCTACGATCGCATGGATCTCTGGCTACCCCCGAATAAGACCAGTGCCTTTGATGCTGAAGAGGACCTTCCCGAATTCTTCCAGCTGCAGTGCTCTCCTGCGACCAAACAGAGTGTCCACAACGCAACTGTCGAAAGTATTCTCAGCAATGTCAACTTCCTGTAGACCATGCAGACCCTGTAGCTTTATGCCAGGCAATAAATGCACATTTATCTAGATTCCAGAAATGTATTTCAATATCCTGTTACCTCTTAAGCGGTAAAAGGATTTCCCCATAATTGCCTTTTCCCCGTTGTGCAGGAAAATGGCAGGAAAATGGAAAATAAATGATGAAAAGCTCTGCTATGCTTTGTATTAAATGCTTTTCATTTCAAATGAAAGCAGTCGGCGAAAAAGAGGAAAAACTGCAACTGCATTTTTAGAGAGAAATACTTTGCTTATTAGCTTAAAAGCCTTTTAATAGGCCCCTTACCATATGACTATAGTTGCCAGTGTTAATCAGGGCAAAATATACTAAATATCTCATATAACATATTTATAAACAGCGTAGTTTATTTTACGTCTGTGCTGAACTTGAAATTTAAATGTTTAATCAAATCATTGCCATAAACTGAGACCCACACACAGTACACACCCTGAACTTGCACCTACACCCACTCCGGGTACCAATCCCAGTCCCATTCGCTGTCATGTCGTGTCATGTCATGACAGGTTGTTGAACACAAACTACAATTCCCTGGCAAGTGGTCAATCCAATGTAAATATACTTATATTGTCAGCGAAGGCGTCGCAGTTTCCCAGCGGTTATTTTGATGATGCAACTGCAACACTCACCCACAGAGACTTCGCCCGCGGTGCCTCATCGCAGGGTGCACTCACCCACTATTCCCCTAAAGCCCCTTAAATTTGATTATTGTTCTTTAAAAGAGGGTATATTACTGGCAATTCCACTTATAAGCTTAATTTCTAGCTGGCTAAATGAGAAAATTGTGTGGATAATTATAATTTACTTTAAAAATAGATGTGGAATATATTAAATACAATTGCGACTGCTTGAAAAGCAATCAAATGCTAATTAGGTGCAAGTTTTTATAAAATCAGGTTATTGCTCGATTTTTTTTAAATTTTATATAGTAATTAGAACCATCATATCGTATAGTAATGTATATACTATAGAGTGCTTACTCTATTCTGTAATGTAATAAAGTATAGTATATATACATATGTATATAAATATATATTATAGTATATATAGAGTGCTTACTCTATTCTGTACGCCTTTTTTATAGTTGTTAAAAGCTTATATAATTATTGCATAACTACAATATGTAACCCCAACATTTAACTTCCATAAAATATTGGGAATTGGGAATAGCAGACGTCTGAGTTCCGCTTTATCATTCTACATATTCTATTTTATATTCACCCCATAACTTTTAAGAAATACGAAAATGAATTTGTTTTTTTTGCATATAGTATAGCCATAAAGATTACAAAATTGTTTTGTTCTAATCGCACAAAGAATTCCCGCAAAAGAGGCTATAAATCATCTACAAACAAATAATCCTCAACCAGCATTAATAAATGAATAATACAAACAATTTCTTGTATGTATTTTTTATTATTACTTGCAGACAAATTGATCAACAATTTTTACAATTCGCACAGCTGTAAAAATTACTTCACTTTTCCGTAATCCATTTGAAGCATATTGGATATTGAATAATCACATTTAATTGAACCTATTCCATTCTGTTTGTTCTGTTTACAGCGCCAGCTGATGGATGCCTATATCCGGCAGAAACGCGCCTCACCTGGAATGGTCCAGGCGAGCGATCTTCAGATCAGTCGACCAATGTCCGGAATGCGCAGCAATTCCCGCGAGTTACACGCCTATGATGGACCCATGCAGTTCATGGGTTCAACACAGAACCCCGATCAGATACTGAGTAGCAACAGCAGCAGTATTAACTTATCGAGTTCACTCAATTCGAGTCGCAACAACTCAAACAACTTGCGAAGCCTTAGTACCATCAATCAGGAAGGTAAGTCAAAGAAAACTCCATAATTGAACACTCATGTACTAGAATCACTTCAATGCAGATGTCATCGAGGAGATCTCGTCGCATGAAATGGAGGATGAGGAGAGCAGCCCTGTAACTGTTGTGGAGCAGCCGCTGCCACCGCTTAGTGCCAACTCAACACAGTCTCAGCGGATTCGCAACCGACAGCAATCTATCAGCGATACCCTGGACGAAGAGGACTATGCGAATCGTAACATATCCGGCGTTGCTCCAGTGCGTCCAGTTGGCATTGCCTCGTCCTACAAGGAGGACTCTGCTTTGGATGGCAGCACTGGAGCAGGCAACGGCAGCAGCAGTCTCGGGGGAAATGGTGAATCCGAAGGCGATGTTATTGGCAACATCGATCAGTTTGTTATGCAACCGGCGCCACAAGGTGTCCTCTATAAGTGCCGCATCACCAGGGATCGCAAAGGGATGGATCGAGGTCTGTTTCCCATTTACTATCTGCACCTGGAGCGTGACTATGGCAAAAAAATCTTTTTGTTGGGTGGTAAGTTGATCGTCCCTTCACTAAAATGAGATAATCCTTTCATGCATTCACAGGACGCAAGCGAAAGAAGAGTAAAACATCCAATTACATTGTCAGCTGCGATCCCACCGATCTATCCCGAAATGCGGATGGCTTCTGTGGCAAACTGCGCTCCAATGTGTTCGGTACATCGTTCACAGTGTTCGACAATGGCAACAAAGAATGCTCGGAAAGTCCGCGACTCGATCTGGCAGTAATCATCTATGTAAGTATACATGGTCAAAAAGTCAGTCAATCAGTTTTATAACTTTATTTCCACCAGGACACAAATATTCTGGGCTTTAAAGGGCCAAGGAACATGACTGTGATTCTGCCAGGCATGACTGAGGACGATCAGCGTGTCAAAATTAGCTCAGCGGATCCAAAACAACAAGGAATACTCGATTTGTGGAAGATGAAGGTAACTTTCAATTAGTTGACATTAATTTCTAAACACTAAACACTAACTTTTTTCTCTAGAATATGGACAACATTGTCGAGCTGCACAACAAGACACCAGTTTGGAATGATGAAACCCAATCCTATGTGCTCAACTTTCACGGACGCGTCACACAGGCATCAGTGAAAAACTTTCAACTCGTGCACGACTCGGATCCGGAATATATTGTCATGCAGTTTGGCCGCACCTCCGAGGATGTGTTCACCATGGACTATCGCTATCCCCTCTGCGCCATGCAGGCATTCGCCATAGCTCTAAGTAGTTTCGATGGCAAGATCGCCTGCGAGTGAGAGCCTTTGCTCGAGGAATCCTTGTTCCAGGGATTCTCTGCAGCACTTGCAATTGCCTTATTTATACGACCTGCAACAATGACACTCATAAGAATCCCAAGTTTCCACTGCAAGCCGTACAAAACTGTCATTTAGTAAACTTTCTACACACTTTATACAATAATTCCCAAATGATTAAAATGTAGTCCTTTCAAAATGGCTTGCTTCTTACGAAAAGCATTTAACTTTCATTTCACGTTGCAACTGTGGAATCCAATAAACATATAGTATATCTATCAATTTTAAAGTCAAATTATAGACGATACTCCTGATACTCTCTCAAAATATTACTCAAATCGAATATCAAGTATTTGTACTATGTTTAAAGATCTGTATTTAGTTGACAGTTATAGTCATACTATAATCCAAAAATCTAGTCACGCGGCATAAAGTAGATATAACAATGTAAACAAATATATGTATGTCTATATATACTTGTAGTATATTTATGTAATATTGTATATTGATGGCAAACTTCATTGAACCATTTTCTGTATCTTTGAAATGTGCTCACCGATTTTATAAACTGCTTTTTCGAATCCCATAAACAAATCAAAAGTTTTTCAAACAGTTATCAAATCAAAGCAAATCAAATTTTATAATTTGAATACAGCTGGTAGCAAATCGAATATTATAGGTACTTATATATATTTATATCAATATTGATGTGTATCATAAACGATTACTATTAGTCCATAAAAGAGAGCATTACTATTTGTGCCGAGCTCTTGTTATAATTAAGTAAAATTCTTATTTAGCAAATAATTATTTTTCAAAATATATATTTATGTATGTAATTAAGAAGTCAATAAAAAAAAACAAATGAATATAAATCAAACAGTTGTTTATTTAATAGAATATCTATATATTCGCTCCTGAAACAAATCCTTTTAGACTCCAACCCATTTGTCAAAAATCGTATAAGAATCACATGAAATCCACAGTATAAAGTAAGTACAATTTTCTTTATTAAATGACATTAAGTACAATTTCTTTTTGTATACAATAAATGCAAGTTATCGGCGTACGTATTTTGCTTAAAATAAGAACAATTTGATTTTATTTACAAAACAAGGTCAGGTTGAGATTACGTACTTTTGTTAACAACTGCCGCTGTCGCTTATTTTATATGAGTATTTGTTAAAATGAAGTGTCGGTTATCAAATGAAATGAGCTAGAAAAATAATCATTTGAGATTTACAAAATTAAGACAATTGTTGCTATGAACGCGTTCGTGCTTTGTGCATCCCACGATCTTCCGGAAGCTTGTACTCGAGAGGATCGTAACTCTCGTAGGCTAATTGCCGCTCTGGCGATGTATCAGGTAACTTGTTGATTTTCTTTAAACGAGCATAGACAATTTGGAGATGGCGTCCAATGTAGTCCTCACCTGGTGCGAGCCGCTGGGCAAACTGCAGACAGGCAGCGGCCTTGGCCAACCATTTGCGCTCCACGAATACCACACAGAGATTGTGAAGACCCTGAGTGTTGTGCGGTTCGTTCTTCAATATGCTGCGATAACACTTCTCAGCTGCATCCAAATCTTTCATGTGATTTATGTAGATGTCGCCCAGCAATATAAGACCCTTTACATGAGATGGATGATGGCGAATTAATTGATTTAGAAATGGCACCGCATCCAGTGGTCTCTTCGTGTCTGCCAGCAGCAGAGCAAGATTGAATAGCGCACTTCGGAAATCAGATTTGAGGTGTATAGCACGCTTAAAGAATTGCTCCGCTTCTTCGAAGCTGGACTCATCCATGGCCAGCATACCCAGATTAAAGTACACCTTCTCGTTGTTGGCGTCTCGGGCTAGCACCTGGTAAAGGCGAGCACGCGACAATTGACGTGCTTCCTCCCCGCCCAGCTCCTGTAGAAGTATGGCCGAATTGAGAAGTGCCTGTTCGTGTTCCGGATACAGTTCAATGGCCTTGTTGAAGTACACGTGCGCCTGCTGACTCTTTCCCTGCTCCAGGAAAACAACGCCCAAATTGTAATAAATATCAGCATTCTCGCTGTCATAAAGCAATGCCTGCTCATACACCTCCTGCGCCTGAGCCGTGCGATTTAACTTCATAAGTATGTCGCCGCGATTGATGTAGGCCTGAAACAGTAGAGTCATCAATATAATCTTCGAAATAGTGTTGTGTTATCTAGACTCACCTGAACATAATCACTTCGCATGCTGATGGCTTGACGGTAGAGATGATCAGCTTCTTCCAGCCGCGTTTGGTTCTTGGCTATCAGATTGGCCAGATTAATGAAAACATTCAAATGATTGGGTGCAATGCGTGCATGATAGCTGACACCGGGTTTGGCTTGAGGAAACAGCGCCTTGGCACGGACATATGCCTGCTCCGCTTCCGCGTAGCGCTTGAGGTTGTTGTAGGTGCGTCCAACGTTGATGTGGGCACCAATATCATCCTCCTGAATGCTCACCGCTTGTTGAAAGTACAATAATGCTTCCTCATACTGTCCCTCGTTCTCCAGGGCATGTCCCACATTGTTGAAGAGCTTCGCATTGCGTTGATTCACATGTACTCCGGACATGAACAGTGAGTACTCACTACGCCAGTCCCAGTTGCGCTGCTGTGTCTTTAGTGTATGCGACAGCAGCAAAGCAACGAGTGCGACCTGTGCCATAAGTCGCCATTGCATTCCAAATCGTGATTGCAGCTGTACATAACCATAGGCAACAAGCAGACAGTAGCCCATCGAGGGCATATATAGAATGCGCTCGGCAACCACAAAGCCCACGGGAAAGAATAGATTTGATGCAGGCAAAAAGGGCAGCACCAGCCAGCCGAGGCACATGAGTAGGATGCGTGACTGTGCCAGGTTTCGGGTGAAGCAAGCCTTTGCCGTCAACACAGCCAGGCCAAGGAAGGTGCATAAGGTGGCTACATTGCGGGAGTCCGAGAATCCCTCCAGCAATGGCACAGTACCTGCAATAGACGTTCACACATGAAAACTTATGAGTAAATACTTTCAAAACGCACTTACCCATAGTCCAGTCGCAACAAAGTAGCGATGGACACAGTAATAGCCAGGAGTTCAGGTAGATTAGGTAACCATAGGTAAGCTGACGCACAGGTGTCGGTGCTGCTGAAGCAGGATTATCGAAACGTGTGAAAATTGGCAACTGGGATCCCATCACATAGACACGTCCTACCAGTAGAGCCACTGTGATGCTGACCAAGAATCCTAAGCGTTTCCAGAGCACAGACGACCAGCGTCGTGTACTGCCGTTGCTTGACGACTTAATCGGCGACTGTTCCTCAAACAGACGCAATACAAAGTGACACAAATGCAGCGGACGCAACTGCTGCACTACGAACAGCTCATACACCGCACAGATACCAGCGACCGTGATGCCCTGCTCCTTGCACAGCATTGAGGCCAGTAGGCAACTGCCAAAGCAAAGGAATAGCGACAACCAGTTCGTGCGACGAGATGATAGCGAAGAGTGCGAGGAGAGCGAGGAGCTCGTTGCATGCGCGTAGCTGAGGAACGCTCCCAGGTAGCATATCGAAGAGAGCAATTCAGCGCGACCAACGACGCCAGTAACGGCCTCTGTATGCACCGGGTGTGTGGCAAATAGGAGCGAGGCAACAAAAGCGCATGTGTTGAGCGAGGCAGGCGTCGTACCATCGTTACTGCTTGCAGCACATTGGCGCAGTAGAAGGCGGCACACACGACGCCACAGCAGGCAGACGGCAATGTGCAGCAGCAGGTTGACGAAATGATAACCGAATGGCTCCAAAGCATGCAGCAAGTAGTTGAAGCGGAATGTGAGCACTGTCAACGGTCTGTAGGACTTGTGCGACTGCTCCTTGCGCATCGGTGTGCCCCAGAAATCGTTGAGGAACACATTACGCAGTGGCGTACTCGGCCGCAAATCCTTGTTGTCCCTTATGGCGCTAATGTCATCAAACACCAAGCCACATTGTGTGCTGTTGTAGTAGCAAATCACGCAGGCAACACAAATGCACAGAAACTCTACCAAGTTGCGCTGTGAGGTACTGTTACTGCAGTTGTTGTTGTTACTGTTGGTACTCCTGCTGCTCCTGTCTCTCTCACGGTGGCATGTGGTTGCCTGTGCTGATATTGCTGTTGCATGTTGTTGATGTAACTGCTGCTGCTGTTGCTGCAACTGCTGCTGCTGCTGCTGTTGGTTTGGGTTCGTTGACATCGTTGACTTTTCTTCTTCCCAAAACGTTCCCGTTACTTTCTGCTCTTTCCAGTCCGTGCAGAACCTCAATTCATGTATCCATAATTACTTCACTAACCGATTGGAATGATGCGAATGTTTCATTGAATGTTTTATGCATGTAATTTTACAGAAAAACTTTAGGGAGATTCTACATTGTCTGCAAATAAAGTTAATTTTTCCAATTAGTGAAGTTTAGTTAACTTGTTTTACACATTTTAAATAATTATTTAAATTATATTGTTTGCAATAGAAATACCAAAACATAAATTATGAGATGAACTTCAATTTTAATTTTCAGTTTAAAGTAACCGTTTTAATAGGGGCTTTCATTAAATAAGCGATTAAACAGGATAAAACCTTTCTTTCACCCTTACCACTGCCCTCAATTATTTTACATTCAACACGCCCTTTGCTAGTTTAATGGCAACTATGTAATTTTTGCAGAATTTTCTTTTGCTTTGACAAGGACCGGAAAAAATCAATTAATGCGCAACAAAGTAACTTCGTCCCGGTTACTGTCCTCAATACCGACTGCATACGCCAAAATCCCGAAGTTAACAAAGTTGTAAGCGTCGCTGCCGCCGTTGTTAACGGCAACGGCGACGTCAACATCAGCGACGGAGTCGGCGTCAGCGTCAACGCCGTCACTAGCAGCAGCAGCGACAGGAACCGGCAAAAATTGCACAGAGAGAAAAGTTGCAGAAAGCAATCTGAGTTAGGAGCTCGGGAGAAGTGTGATTTTGTTTGTGTTGTAAATATTTTGAAATTACAGGGCGAGAGGCAAGTGCCATAAGTACTATACACAGAAGTAGCACATCGGTATGCGGATGTGAATGCAACATTTTCTCACTTGCGCCGAGCAATAGAGTCGAGAGACAACAACAATGTTGCACTCAATGTCATCGATTTTGTGGCGGTAGTCAAAACAAAACTCGACCAAAAGTAAATGTTCAGACTGTGAAGAAAAGAGATAGCAAGCCACACAGAGAGAGAATGGGTGAGTATAGAGAGAGTGAGAGCGTAACAATGAGAGCAACATTGTTGCACGACCGAGTTTCTCTTTCAGACCCGAAGGACGAAACACGTGCCGGCAAAGCTTGTTGATTTCCCGCCATTTAATACGCATGCGCCGGCAAATCCTTGCACTTTCGTTTCGTGCCAACAACAGCGACAGTCGTCCACAAATGGGCGCTCACAGAGGCTCTCGTTCCAAGTGTTTTTGTAAAATTACTTTGACCGAGATCCTTGCTGTGCTGCTGTAGCAACTATGGTACTGTAAACCCACCCTCACTTGTCACGCGCGTGTGTTCGCATCTACAGTGCCAATTATATGTCGCAATTACATTGGCGTCCATGCGTCGTGTACAACACAGCTTCCAACAACAATAACACGACCGAAATGTACATAACATATGAACGCGCACACATACACAATTACGGTAGCACAAACTGATTTACTTTGTTGCAAATTTTTGAAACTATTACAATGTTGCCGTTGATAGTGAAACAAAAATATGCATTTACTGAAGCCCATTTTAACTATGTTCGTCACTTATAGCATTTATTTCGCTAGTGCTAAACGTACTTACATTTAAATAAACTAAAGTTACATTTTTACACAAAATTCAACTCGGCTTTTGCCCAACTTGAGTGCAATCTGCCATTCTCATTGCCACGCATGCATCAACATTAATCGATAGATAAATGTTATTATCGCAAAAGAGTAAAAAGTTATCGATACCGGCCATAACTCAGCAACCCTAAACATAGCCGCAACGTTGTGAGCGAAAGCGTTTTTGCAGAAAAAATATATTCTTTCTTGTAAACTGTAATAAACAAATATCGCAGTTGCTCGAAAAGCAACAATACAATGTCGTCAACAGAAGACTTTTATTTGCGCTACTATGTTGGCCACAAAGGCAAGTTTGGTCATGAGTTCTTAGAGTTTGAATTCCGGCCCGATGGTAAACTGCGCTATGCCAACAATTCCAACTACAAAAACGACACCATGATCCGCAAAGAGGCATTTGTGCACCAATCTGTCATGGAGGAGCTAAAGCGAATCATAATTGATTCGGAAATAATGCAGGAGGACGATTTGCCATGGCCGCCACCAGACCGCGTTGGTCGACAGGTAAATAGCAAGATTACTTTCCTCGAATTCCACGAATAACTCTCGTTTCTTCTACAGGAACTGGAAATTGTCATTGGAGACGAGCACATCTCGTTTACTACCTCGAAAACGGGATCCTTGGTGGACGTTAACCGTTCAAAAGATCCAGAGGGCCTTCGCTGTTTCTATTATTTGGTACAGGATTTAAAATGTTTGGTCTTCTCCCTCATCGGTCTGCATTTCAAGATCAAACCCATATAAATCCTGATATCTCACTCTTCCAAAACTGTATTCAACTCATTTTCTATCTAAAATACAAATATATTAGCTGACTCATTAAATTTTGTAATGACCACACTTCAAACACAACAATTTTGTTTCAATACCTTATCCTAATCAGAGGCTACTATTTCTCCAGTTCAACGTTAAGTCACATAATGGTTGTAAACGTTATCATTTATTGAACAACATATTAAGGTACAGATAAAAAATATTTAAGTCCTTTACATTTGTACATTTGTAAACTATATAATTGGTATAAATGTATAGATAAATCTTATATGGAAATGTAAATATATATCTATGTATATATATTAAAAAATAATATTCTACAATCAGATTCATTTGTAGTGTATATAATAAGGCTTACGAACATTGATTATTTTGATTTATGTATACAAATCGAATCATTTAAAGGTGTCTGTAAAAAGCCGATTCACGTGATAAAAATATTGTAAATCTTAACAAATCGTTAAGAGATTTGTAATTGAATATGTTGCATACTAAATTGTAGCTTACTAAATTCAGTCTTTGGGGTTACTTAGCAGTTCTAACTAAGACTACGGCACTGCACTTGGTAAATGCACATTAAAACTAGGGTAACTAAAGAAAGCTCTTGTAGAGCCGTATGCGTAGATCTCAGAGTCATAACTGTGGCTGCTGCTGGTGTAGGGCAAGAGTCGCTGCAATATTTGTGCTGGGTCTCTCAAGGTAACTTCCAGGTATCGGTCCAAGCCCTGGCATCTCCAGTTGCTGTTGCTGTTGCTGCTGCAGCTGCAGCTGCTGCTGATGTTGTTGCTGTTGTTGTGACGGTGCCTTGAGCAAACTAGGGGACGCTTGTAGAGGCGTGTTTGAGCCAAGACTGCCGCCGGGACTTGGCCCGCCTTCTTTAAGTGGACAACCGATAGTGAGGCGAACATGTAAACCTGATTCTTTTATGAGATTAACCACATCTCCATGGGACATGCCCGCAATGTCAATGCGATTAACAGCAATGATGCGATCACCCACCTTAAGCTCACCACAGCGATCTGCGGGACTGCCAGGGATTAGTTTACCTAAAGAGTAACCAATGTAAGTAAGTTATATCCTCAGTGTCTGGTGTATGCTTACCAATTGTGGAGCCATAGTAATGATTAGACGAAGATATGATGACAAATCCAAAACCCTCGTTTTCATGGCGACTCACAATCACATCGTAAGGATAGCGTCGCAGTTGAGGCAGGGGAGCTTGTTGCAACAACGACGTGCGTCGACGACGGAGTATCATTGTCACCTGACCACGAACAGCGGACTCGCCCACCAGCGAGACCACCTTGTGGTGTGAAGAGTTCAGCTGCAATAATAAAATAATAGAAAAATTACTTGCATATATATTAAATTTGGATATAAATAAATAATAATAAATAAATAATCAACCTACCACATTGATGCCATCGATGCTAAGGATCTCGTCACCTGTTGCAATGCGATGATCATTATCAGCTGCACCACCTGGCACAATGTGACCAACGGTCACCTGGGAACCCTCCTCCGTTCCGCCAACAATGCGAAAGCCAAATCCCATCGCCTGTCGCTCAAGCGTCACCTCGGTCAGCTCACACTGATCCGCATCCTCGGATACATCCAGCAAAGCACCATTTCGCCAGCTGGGCGAATGCTGCAATTGCAATTGTTGGGGCGGATCTAGATTAGCAAATCCCACGCGTCTTCTATCACTGAGCAGTTCATTAACACGACGTTGCATCCGTTCGTTCTGAATGTGTGCCGCCTGCATGGGAGAGTACTGTCCACTGGCTGCGGATACCGCTGGCTGCTGGACATAGTAGCCCAACTGGGATGGCTGTTGGGGACGCTGATAGCGCTGGGCCTGACAATCGTAGCAATAGCACGACTCGTGATGAGCCAGTGGCATAGGCAACGGTTGCATGCTCGGAGGCAGACCATAGATAGGATTGTAGTTTCCTCCGCCATCAACGTCAACATCCACATCGACACCATCTCCGACACCGCCAACTCCAACGCCAGTTTGCAATGTGGCCTCCGCTAGGCGTTCACTTAATCGACTGACCATCTTAGGATATGGATCCATAAATGGAATATCATCCAGCTCCTGCAGACTGTTGTTTGACTTGCCCTGAGCCTGCAGGTGTAGTGATTTATTCTCTCCCACCGTGTCCACATCCGTCTGTTGCAGCTCATTGCTAGGCGTAAGGACCCGGACACGTCGTGTGTCTACCAGCGGCGTCTTGGGTCGCATGGGCAGCACCTCCTTGGGCTGAGTACTGTACAGATCTGCTGTGGGCGTCTTGCTGCGAAATAAACCACCTCCTCCAACAGTGCCGCCCACAAAGTTCTTTCTCAGCTTAGCCACATTACCCAATCCCAATCCCAGTTGACTTCCCTGACTTGGAGTCGTTTGTTCGGGTGGTGTGCGTTGAATCTTAAGAGCAGTAGGTGTGGTTTGGCTGCACTCCTTCAGTAGTTCTACTACATAAAAATGTGGTTTATTGCGCACGTTGATTCCGTTGATCTCGAGCAGCACATCGCCTTCAAGGAGCTGAGTGCAACAGTTGCGATCTAAAATCTTCTTTACGATTTGGCCACAAGCCGAGTCAGCAATGGTAAAACCAAATCCCATTGAACCTTTCATGATGGAGAATGTGTAGATCTCTGGTTTCTTCATCAAAATGAATCCACTTCCCGTCGACTTGCTGACGCCTTCAACCGACAGATCTAAGAAATTGTAGTTGCCATCCATGTTGAGGTCCACATTCAGCCGACGTTGCTTCTCTGACTCACAAGGAAGTCCATCTACAGCCATGGTGGTCACCACCTCGGTATTGGGATCGTTGGGATCAAAGGGCAGTGGATAACCCCGACACACTTCCAAAGCAGCAGTCTCACCGGGCATTATGGACTGAAAGATGTTGACCATGTCGTGGTGTGTGTAGCCCAGGACGCAAGTATCGTTCACATAAACTAACACATCCCCAGTCTGCAATTGTCCATCTAGCCAAGCTGGTCCATTGGGCACCACCGTCTTGATCTGAAGGAACTCCTCCACATCACTGCCAGTGCTGCCATCGCTGCCCACAATGGTGAATCCAAGTCCACGTGTCGACTTCAACAGCGTCGTATTGATGCGTTGTCCCTGTAATTCCGCCGGATTGCGAGTGAACTTATACGGCAGCTTTGTGGGCGTGCCAATGGCAACTGAAGCTATCGGCAATGATGTCTGCATGCCACCTGTATCCTGTGCAGCTGTTGGCGTCTTGGAACGCTGTTGTTGCAGGTGCTGCTGTTGATGTTGGAGTTGTTGCTGCTGTTGTTGTTGCTGCTGCAGCTGCAACTGTTCCTGTTGCTGCTGCTGCTGGCGCTGCTCGGCCGCACGACGTTTTGCCTCGAGCACAGGATTCTCGTACTGCGTGCGACGGTTCACGTGATCGATAAAGTACATGCCATACATGGAATCTTCAATCTTTTCCCAGCCATAGGGCAACTCATCCTCACAGCAATCCTCCAGTGATTTCTTCTGGTATTTGGACAAACGTGGATCCAGCCAATGCGAGGTGCCCGTATTGTGACTAAGAATTCAAAGAAAGTACGATGAATTTATGTTTTTAATAATTAGTCCATTCTTCCTCACTCTATGAAGTACAGTTCACCACGTTCCGTGTAGGCAGTTTCCCACTTTGGAGGCAGTGGACCCAATCCATCGCCGGGATCCTCATGATTTTGTGTCTGATTGACGTCTGGAGCACCACATTCGCTGCCCATGCTACTGCTGCCTCCTCCTTCACCATTGTAATACGTATTTTGTAGCAGATTCTCTATAAAAATAAAGCAAACTTTTAGTTAAACTTTTCACACTAAAGTCCAGTCAGAGTGGACCAATCAATCGATGAAACTGATAACAATGAAGCTACCCTCAAAACCGGATAGGTTTGGTCCATAATTAAACCTTGGTTGACTGATTGTCGCCCTTGTGCATCCGTCAACAAAGTGTTGTGCAACCAGCCGAAAACGCTTACTAACTTGGCTAGTAAATTCCCCCTATTTAGGGTCAATGTGGAGTGAACCGTTAACAGTCCTCCGGTTAACCAATCACACTAAGAATGACTTAATTGCGCTTCTGACCCAATTCTAATGATGCAACACCGTATTGATTAAAGAAGAAGCAGTCAAGAAACGGTGACAATCTATACAGAAAAAAACCAGGCCAGTAAGTTTTATAGGAAAAGTCATTAAACTCTGAACAACTTCAATCTGTGACTTAATTTGATGCAAAAATATACCTCGATGCTCATCAGAACTAGACACAAAGCTTTTGGTAGTCACTGTGCTCGAGGTGAGGCTAGAAAACGGTCTAGTCATTCAATCGTTAGCGTTAGCCCATATATGGTTACATTATTCATCTGCATAAGGTTGTAGAGAGATGGCGATAGCGATTAGAAGAGCAAAACATTAAAAAAAACATTTGGAAATCGAAAAAAGTAAATTTTAAAACGAATGCAAAACATTTGCATAGAGAAGTATAAATATTTATACGTGCCGTTTGCCAGCTGAAAGAAGGGCAAATACACCGGCATATTTGGAGCTAGAAACGGGTTGGGAGAGGATAGTGGGTCTTATCAATGCTGGGCAAGCAAACGGTATAGAGTTTGATTCACTTGGACACAGAAAGATATGAAAACCGGGCGCATTTACTGCAGAAACTCTAAACGGTCGAGGTATGAATATGCAGTGTGTGTATGTATGTCTAGAGGCTGCATAATCCAGAAAGTGTGAACGAACGAGTCCAACTACGGAAGTTGTTGGAGCTGTGTCTCTGGAAAATGTGCGCGAAGGAGTGTTATGATTTGTTGTAAATGTTAGTTACAATTAACAGCCCAATAAAACTCCCTGACACCAAAAGGTGTTAATCAGAGTCAACTTGAAACTATATACTACTCAATATTTCTGTGAACTTTTACACAGAGTATTTTGCAGTCATGTCGACTCGTCTACAGAACGTTTACTTGTTTTTGCTGTGAGTCTGTGGCACAGTTTGCTTTAATAGTTGCCCCTCCGTCGCTCACGACACGCCCTCCCATCATATGGCGAGGTCTTGTGTAAATATTTGTGAAGCGAGCGAGAGAACGAAAAGGTATTGGATCATCAGATGTACCACACAAAAATACAGTTCTTTTTTTAATAGCTGAGGGCTCCATGAAAGCGATTTAGGTAAAAGTTCATGTATTTGATAGTTGGCTCGTGATGAAACTCATTTGAGTCTGTGTTAGATTCGTGCCGTGACACGAATACGCAGCAAACAATCCGATAGGTTTGAGTTCTCAAAGCAACACAGTGATGGTGCAAATATTATGAACAGTTTGCTTGTCCAATGCAAACATTCTTTGTTAACAGTGCTGGCACAAAAATTAATCGCAGCGTTGCTTAATCAGTTAACTCAACAGTTCTGGCATATATGTTATATTACAGACACTAAATGGTTTTAAGTGCAAACAGAAAAATTATCAGAGATATAGTAAATTTCTTTGTTTGGCTCAAAACAATTAATATGGCACTAAAATAGACTATTTGTTTAACATTCAGTGTCCCTTTTTAGTTTATGCTTCGTGTTTGCGCGCATCTATTAGTCTCAAATTGTGTTTGTTTTTAAGGATAGTTTAGTTTGCATAAGTTCTAATTTATGTAAACAAACAAAAAGTAAGCAATCAAGGGAAATATCTTCGTATCTATGCAAAATACTCCTTGTCTTACAGTTAAGATAAGCAAACAAAATAAAGTTCCACTGTAACAACAGCTAAAAAAAAAACAAATAAAGATTGGTTAAGGAAGAAATTAAGTTAGACTATTTAGTTGCTCGATTCTAATCTAAAACACATTAAAAGTTATATTGTACTTCGATGGTTTTAGGCGTTCACGAGCCAAAAGTTTAGAGAAAAACAACGATTTCTTTTGAAAGTCATTGAACTGTACACAAATAACATGTTGCAGCCATGAATTTCCATGGTTGCCACAATTGTTTTTCGGGCTGCATGACTCCAATCTACAACGTTTATGGGGCGGACACAAGATCGTTGTTTATATTTAGCTTTGGACCTTTAGAATGCATTGTTGCAGCCACAAAATTGTCTGTAATCGGTATCAGTTTCTGTATTTGTATCTTTGTAACTCCATTCGCATTTCTTTCTGCTTGTCAATCTTCTGATCTGCAATTAAGCACAATTTTTTCGTGATTATCTCTGGCAATCCAGGAACTGACATCAGAAAAAACCATTTATTATGAGAGTAGTTGGGATATTTCTTGATTAGCACAAACAACCAGCGGAGAAATACGAATGTGAATCGTTAAAACCAAGAGTGAGTGAAGAGTATGATGACTCATACGGCAAGACAGTTGTGGGAAATCCATTATAATTTTACAAATGGAGTCTCAATGACAAAGCGTATATACATTTTGTTTATATACCTTTGAATACCACAGTATGTGAGTGAATTGTGTCGTGTGGCAAATTGAAGTGCAACAAACAACTTCGTTTAGTCTGGAATAGGGTCTGGAATTATCTTTCTGCTCCTAGTCGAAGAAATTGAAAAGAGTTTTCATCAAATAAGTATAGACTACACCACCCACTGCCCTCTTCTCACCCCAAGCCAACCCCAAATCCCTTGTCCCACTTTAGGTTCCACAACACTTCACCGCTTCAAGGCAGTGTCTTTGTTCCCAGGTAAAACGTACCTACAGAAGTGTGTAGACATGTTCGCCACTACAATGGCAGAATGGAGACTGGAAAGCTGGAGACTGTAGGCTTTGGACTGATTCATCATGGGTTAAAGTTGCTAGCACTTGGATTTTTATTCTTACATGTATTCACTGTACTTTGTCTTAATGATTGCATCTAATTGGCTTTGCTGCTTCGTTAACTTGGCTTACAGTGCACGCCACAAGAGGCACAGTCTTGACTCCCCCTTTGCATGTCACAGTGTTTGGCGTAATCAAGAAATTAATAATCGCATCATATGACGACGACAGCGACAACGACGGCAACGGCAACGGCTACAGCGACGGTTCTGCTAATTGAGTCTGACGTGACGCGTGAATGATAAGCTGTTTTCTGCTGCAAGGTGTTTCCTCGTGGGTGACCGTCAAGTTCATTGCCACCACTGTTTCTAAACAGTGGTGTCTATTTCGTTAATGCCACCCCATTCAACACACACAATTCAACCGATAAATTCACACATTTTACGCGCTAATAATTAAAAGCTAAACTCAAATTTAGCTTAAAAGCTATTAGCAAGATCATAACAATGGGATGAAAAGATAATATTGAAACACCACAACATATAGCGATTGAGTCATTCACCACTTGCCCAACTTCCGTTGGATATTAAAGTTGGCCCAAAAATAAAAGTTAATATGTTTTAAAACGGCCTTTTTGGGCCTTGTTGTGTTTTAGCCAAGTTAATCAAGAGCGTTTATAAGTTTTGCCCACTCTAGTGCACTGAATACGTTTTGGAAACTATAAATATAAATTTTATTAATCCACCACGCCCACTCGCCTCCACTTGAATGACATGTGGGTCGATTTGGCTTTGGCTTTGGCGTGAACTCGTTTTGTTTAACGTGTTTTTGCTTTGGGTTTTATGAATGAATGAATTTTGACTTGCCTAATGTCAGTGCGGTTAACCCACTATTACTACTATAAATTACTACGTCGCTTCAAACGCCTTTAAAGCCATGTTTAAGCGATGACAAGTGTTCAGTTTAGTTTGGCCAACTAGTTAATTTTAAAGCTAACTATAAGAAATTCTTAAAAATAAAAGGGAGAGGGATCTTTCTGTTGACAAAGAAGGTGAAACCAAGCATAATATTGAAAGCCAACTGCTCAGCTGTCTTAGAGGCGGTAAGAAGACTTACAAGGAGAAGTGAGAAATGGGTTTGTCTTACAATTGACCCCTTGTTTTAAACTTGTTCTTTTCTTGTAGTCTTTTTGTTTTGTGCTTTTGTGTGTTGTTTCACTTTTATTTATTTCCAGTTAAGTATGAGGTGTAAACAATTGGCACGTGTCGAGTGCAACAACAGCGAAGAAGAAAAAGAAAAAGAAACCGAACAACACAAAGGCAAAAACTGTAAGACAACAAGCCAAATCAATTGAACTTTTACGTTCACACTTATTGCTCAGCCGCCCCGTTGTGTGACAGAGGGTGTAGCCATTTAGTTGAACTTATTACCCCCTGCAGTGCATGAATTTCCTTGCACTTGCTTATGGTATGTTGAAATCTAAAACCAAAACAAAACTTTATGTAGGCGGAAATGAGAACTTGAGACGAAAAATTGATTGTCTGATTATATTTGGACTGCAATGATTAACAAAGTGTCAGCTTTGTTAACATTTTGTATTTAATTAATGTTAGCAGCAGTGTTTTCAGCTTTCTATATCTCTGTTTGATGTATTAATGTTTCTCCCTGCTTCTCCCATTTATTTATAATCGTCTACTGAATCTGAATCTAGCGCACAGATGTTTTCTTAGCTATTTTTTATGCTATTCGATTTGTATCTCTTCTTTGAAGTACTATTTATATGTAGCCAATTCTCAATCTGTCTGTCTTTATCTGCAAACCATTTTTCAAAATATCTGGAGTATTTTTCGCTATTAATATTAATCTGCTTAAAAGTATCTTGTTATTCATTATTTTCCTAACCTGCTTGTAGTTGAATACACAATTTATTTCTCCAACATCTACTATTTCTAATGTCAATTTACTAGTCGTTTCTACTTCATATCGATCTTTCTCCATCTCCATCCTGTTTGTTATACCCATCCATTATTTAATATATCACCCACAAGTATTCATTTGTTTTAATTTATTAAAATTCTCACCTTTGCTGCCTTTTAAGATACTGCTGGGATGTCCAACACTTCGCCCGTTGGTAGAGTTGCCATTAACTCCGTTATTCCCAGTGTTGCCACTGCCATTGCCAAACTGATTGTGACCAGAAACTTGACTGTTGAGGGATGAGGTGCCGCCTAGAGACGCGACATCTTCGCGTGAGGCATGCAACATTGCAGGCTGCGGCTTCTTAATGGCGGGCGGTGGCAGTCCAAGGGGCGGAGCTGGCAGTGCTGCCTTATGAATTCCATAAGCACCAGTTCCAATGTGACCAATACCAACTCCATTATTGCCAGTTGCTGTTAGATCGCCGACGTTGACATCGTTGCAATTGAATTTTGCCATGTGGCTCTGTGCGTTGCTGCGATTACTTCCGTTGGCAAGGTTAGAATTTAGACTTGAGTTTCCGTTAAATGTTGCAAAACTGGTCGAGGCAATTGGCACAGCTGTTGCTGGCGATGTGGTTGCCGTTGATGCTGTTGTTGCTTCCACAACAGGATGTGAGTGTGGATGTTGGTGGGAAGCATTTAGCACAACTGACGACGGCGCCAACTGTTGCTGTTGTGGCTGTTGTTGCTGCTGCTGCTGCTGCTGCTTCTGTTGATAATAATGGCTGTTGAACTGTTGCTGTTGCTGCTGATGTTGCAACATTAGATAATCACTCGTTGCTGCCGGCGGCGCTGTTAATGCTGTTGCCGTTGCCTTTGCACCGCTTTTAACCGCTGCAACCGGTGGCAACACCGCACCGCCCGTTGCCGTTGCTGTTATTATTGGCATCTCTTCACGATGTTTGTCGAGGTTAAAGTTGATTAATTTTAAACCTTTCGTAGCTTAATCCTCACATCTGTTGGCCATTGTACACTTTGAATACTTCGCTTTTAAACTTTAATTATTTGTTTATGGCTTAGTCTAGCTTTTGTTTGCAAATTATTAACTCGTGTTCTCGCTATCTCATCACTTCACTTTAACATCACATATTTAATTATTTTATTCTTTTGTGCAATAAAAAAATGCTTAAACTGCAATTATACAATAGCGGAGGCAAAAAGAAATATTAGAAACCAATCACACACAACTAACTGCAGAAGGCGCCACAGGGCACCTCAATAGTGTTAATAAAAGTGAAACCAATCAATTGGATGCAAAATGCCATAATAAACACGGAAAAGTTTAAGGCGTGTATCTCAACTCTTTTCAACCCAATTCTTAATCTTTATAGAATAAATTATTTATGTTTGCATAAGAAATAATAATGAATGCTAAGGTTCAAGCTATACAATTTCAGTCCGTTAAAAACTGTCATTGTCGAATTAATTCAAGGCAAAAAGACCAAAAAAAAAACTTGATTTTCGCTAAGATTTTGGTTTTTCATCTACTAAAACGTTTGACTCATACAAACAATTATGAATTCGGATGCGGGAATGCATAAATAATACAAAATGAAGAAAATTAAGTGTCCGAAAAAAAGAGGCAAGAAGAACGAATAACATTAAATTCCTCAAGCGAAAAATTTACTCCAATAAAAAAAAAAAACAAAAATATTTAAAAAAAATTGAGAGGCACACAATCATCCAGCACAGGGAACAAGCGGCTACAATCACCAGCAAAGAATGCCAGCAAACAGAACAACAAAGGCGAGAAACAAGTTTTCAGACCATGCCACCAGATCGACCAGTCAGACATGATGCCACAAGCAGCAGCAGCAACAACAACAACAACAACAGCAGCAGCGAGCAAAAGGTAACCCCCATATAAATACAAAACACACATACACCTTTATGCTGGTGTGGGTATGTATTGGTATTTGTGGCAACTACACTGCACTTGCCACGAGACGCTGCCGCTGTAGCAGTTGCAGCATAGTTAACAGCGACACAAATGCACTGGGAAAACGAGTCGCTAGCTCCGCGGGTCTAGGGAAAAAGCACTGGAGGCAGGAAGACAACGAGAGGGGGGAAATTCCCAAAGTTACTACGGTCAAGACTCGGCACGATCTCTTTATATTTTTTATGTTTTTTTCGGACGCACGTTGCATGTTGCTGGGCACCTGTCACATATAAAAAACAAACTGAAAAGCGAAAAAGCGAAAAGTGCACGTAGCGACAACATTTGTGGTGCAAACTTTCAACTGTTGCAAGTTGCTGTTAGGCGGCAACAACAACAACAATAAAAACAGCATTAACCGCTAAAAAAACAGAAGACCATAATTTCACTTCATGGGAGAAATTTATCATTAACGCTTTATAATTATAACCGTCGTTTACTACGTTTGCTTTTTATGTTGACAACATTGCGGTTTCTGTTGTTGTTGCCGAGTTGCTGTTGTTGTTGTATGATGCGCCAAGGTGCCGCTTTATTTATATGGGAATTAGCGTTGGCCGTCAATCAAGTCGGAGTCGTCGGCATTATGATTATGATTAAGTGGGCAGCTAACTAAAAACTTTAAACTTAGCATATTAAGCAGACGTGTACGTATTTAAATTTCCTTCGGCAAATTTTCAAATTGGCATTTTAAATGTCTAAAACAAACAACATACGCACACAGACACAAACTCACACATATGCACTTATACAAACACTAATACTCGTAAGCATGTCATTTTGAAATTTACAATCAATCAAAAACAAAAAGTAATCCACTTTCTAAGATATGCACATGTTTGGCATGTGTGTGGAACTCATATCATAAGTGTACGTGAAAATGTGAGTGAAAAGCGTCAAAAAGTAAACAATTTGCCTTTTTTGTTATTTTCTTGCAAAAGACAACATGAAAACACTTTCATTCTTCGCACCTCTGCATTGTTTGCCTCAATTTATGGGGATCGATCTCCTATCTCAGCGATCACAGCCGATCACAACAATTGCAGGAGTCACTTTCCATTTCGGAGCAAAAAACCACAACCACAAACACAAACGCGTTTCCAAATTGAGCGCCGCTTACACATACAATCAAAATTCACACATACACACACTGACGATAATGTTGTATATGTTTGAACTTGTTATTGCTTTTCTACCTCCTCGACAGCTCACTGAGCAGCGCGTTACACCTGCGCCGAAGATAATGCTACAAGTAGACTGTTTACGAGCTCCTAACTATTTTAAAATTCACACAACTATAAATATTAATGTTAAATGAATTAAATACGTCATTGCTTTATTGTTTTATATCATAAGTTACTCTGTTATTTATTTTTTCCCGCTGCAGAGTATAATCACGCGCGGCGCAACCGATTCAAGCGAAATCTCAACAACAACTAAACAATCTTATGCACGATACTATCGATACTCTCGGCGCGTACCTGTTGCTTTGCACAAGACACCAACGCACAAAACATAAAACAAAGCGAATATTTTCAAGCGCACCAATAAAACGCGGTTCACAATAAAACCAAATTAAGAAAATAACTCGAAAACTTTAAAAAAGATAATTTGACGAACGAAAAATTAAAATAACCACAACGCAAACGGCATCAACAACGTAGCACTCACGCACGATGAAAATGCATTTTATTATCGAATCGATAATCATGGTGCATTTCAATTTATCGATGACCATTCGCCCCGAAATTAAATTTTAATCCGATATACAGTATTTAAAATTAGCATGTAAAAAAGTTCAGACCTAGCAAGCGTTACTGGTTCACAAAATTTATTTCAATGTTCAACTTAGCACAAAGGTTTTATACCTTTGTCTTAATAATTCCTTAGAATATTAATGTTGTTGCTATAGTGAATCTGTTTTAAGAAAACATTTTTAAAAAATTATTGTAAAAAATTTTAAATGAACTATTTTCGGTACTTGTAATATCAATAAAATATTAAAAAATTTAAAAAAAAATTTAAAAACTATATTAAATAAAAATGGAAATCGGCAGTAAGTTGGAATAAATAAGAAATTAATAACAATGTCTAATCGACCATTAATGACAGTTGCACTAACCAATGAGCTTGAGATGCGAATCTCAGAAGCGTTCTGTATATTCGATCATCATGGCGATAAATACATTGATACTCGTAATATAGGCAATGTTCTACGGTTTTTAGGATGTGTTCCGACAAATAAAGAAATCGATGAGATCATTGCCGCTACAGATTCCTATGAGAATCCTGGAGAAACCCATCTGCCAAAGTTTATGGCCCATATCTCTCAGTTGCTTATGCAGCGAAAGTAAGAGTTTATATCATTCAAAGAACGAATTATTAACACGCCTTTAATTACAGAATGGAACCAGCAAGTCCAAAAAAACTCTTGGAAGCATTTGAAATTTTGGATCCTGAAAACAAACGCTTTATAACGAAAGATTATTTCGCTAAATTACTGAGAGAGGAGGGAGAAAAATTTAGCGAAGAGGAATTAAACGCAATATGGCCTATTGCTGTTGATCCAATTACCGGAAACATTCCCTATATATTCTACATCAATAAATTAAAGGTAAGCTAAAAGTATTTAAATTATCTATCTTAGTATAAAAAGGTTTTTAAACGTTGATTTATAGCATATAACTACAATTTACGATGTTGCTGAAGCAGTAAGGGATGAGATTGCAGCTAATGAGAAAGAGAAGCGAAAGTAAAGCTAACCGATGTATTGTAGTGTAAGATTAAAAAAAAATTTACTATTTGTGTAATGAAATTAAAAGTGAAACATTCAAATATATTTAGAAACAAAAAAAACACTGCAATTCTTTCGATTGTTAAAAATGGGTGCTGCCAACTATCGATATGAATCAGTTGGCAGCCGTAAATTTTTTAATTTGAATGTTTCCAAGGCTCTAAAAATAAATTTGTTGAATAAATTTAATTTTATTAAAAATCATATGACCAGCTTAGTAATATAATTGCATAATCTTAGACCACAAATTAAAAAGTGGCAGATGATGATTATTTTATTAAATTAATGTTAGCGTTATCACAGCTGTAATGTTAACTAACATCTGGGCTGTCATTCTCTTCCTGTTTTATCGATTTTTTTCAACGTCAACCAGTCAGCGATAGCCACGTCAGCTTTTTAGAACACACCATACAAGAAAGTCCACGACATCTTGAAAATCAGACGATTGCTGCATACCATAGTATTACAAGGTGATTGAGAAAATTGCGTGAGATTGGGTTAAAAAAACCTGAGCAAACAGTGTAAAGGCAATGAAGAAAATTAAAGCCACAAAGCAAATGGTTAACGAAGCGGAAGCAACGAAAATCGAGACATCAGTCCAAATGGTTTAACCAATACAAAATCAGATAAAGTTTAGAGCTCGTGCACACACAACTCATCACGGTTACTCGCGAGTTCCATTTAAAATGAAATATTAATTTTTGCTAAAGTTTTATCACCAATTACTTAACCAACACATACATAAATAATAATTAATGGCACCAGCAAACGGAGTGTTGTCAAAGTGTGTGTCGCTTGGAACAAATATTAATTTAAACATGTTGCCCAAACTGAGACCTGCGCCCATGACAGCAGCGCTGCTTAAGGGTAATGCATCACCATCCAGTTCTGGCTATGCATCCTCGTCCAACAGCATGGCGGATGAGGAGTCCCACACAATGGCCTTGAATGCGGCTGCGCCCATAAAGGCCAAGAAGCGACGTCTGGATCATCTATCTTGGGAGGAGAAAGTGCAAAGAAAGTAAGTATTCTTTGAAATTATAAGAATAGCACTTGTACTGACTGCACTTATTTTTTATTGATTAAGGAAACTAAAGAATCGTGTTGCGGCACAAACAAGTCGTGACAGGAAGAAGGCACGTATGGAGGAAATGGAATATGAGATCAAGGAACTAACTGATAAATCGGAAATACTTCAGAATAAATGCGAGAGCTTACAGAGCATCAATGAGTCTCTGTTAGCCAAAAATCATAAGCTGGACACGGAAGTGGAATTATTGCGTCAGGAACTTGCCGAAATGAAGGAGCTAACGAAGAACTACAGCCAAAGTAACAGCAGCAACAGCGGAAGCACCACTGTAAACGCTGACGGCTGTGCGTCCACACTCACTGGATCTGCAGCATCCAATGCTGACCCTCTGCCGCAGGGTACTCAAGTGGACACACAGTCGTCAGCGCTTGCCTTGGCGCCGAAAATGTTGCAACAGCAGCTGAAACAGTGCAACACAACAGCCTCGCTATGGAGAGTTGTGGCGCTTTGCCTTCTATACAAGACATGTTGCTCGTCGACGATGAAGAGTTCGACCCGCGACGACTTGAAGAGCTGGCCGAGAGCTTGCTCGCAGATATCACCGCAGACCTGGAAACGGGTGGTGGCTCAAGCGAACAAGTTGCTCCCAAAGATGCAGGCGAGCCAGAGCGATTGCCTAGACCAATGGTGGGGTCCACAGCAGAGCGCATGGAATCCAGCGGAAATAGAGCTGATGGCCTAAACGATGCCAACACAAAGCCTATTCAAATGCACACTACACCTGAAATCAAAATCGACAGTGACATCAGCCTGAGTATGCAGGTGTCACAGATAAATGGAAACCTACAAACAAAGAAAGCAGCTCCAACATCGATAAAGAAAACTACATCGACGACAACAACAGCAACTACAATTTCAGCAGCTACATTTTTGCAGAGCACAACACCCGATACAGTGTATGGCACCTATGATGCTAAGACCAATTCCATAACGATAGTAATGGATGGCGATGCTGTGCCGGTTAATGAGGCCGTTGAGGTGATTTACGGCGAGGGCGTTAGCGCTGGAGACGACACTACCGATGTGATCATGAAGTGTCCGCCGCCAGCGACATCGCCCTCCCAGGTTTATCTCAATGTGATTAACGCGACCGAAGATTCCGATGATGAAACAATCAGTCATCTGAATTTTGAACCCATTGAGAAGTTTCTCTTTCCGCGCGTCAAAGCGATTTCACCACTGGCCAAATCACCTGCTCAAAGCATGCATTCAGCCACTTCGGATCATGGCTATGAGTCGGTGATTGGATCACCTACATCCACGACGCTGGCCAGTCTGGACACAGATGCGACAATGCTCAACGAAGATGACTTCCCCTGGGAAAGTAACTTCGATGAGCTGTTCCCCAGTTTAATTTGAGTTCGTTCCGGATTCGAATTCTGAGAGAGGCTTCGAAAACGATAATTTTTCAAATTGAAAAATATGTTGGAACCAACAATATCTCTTAATATTGTAATATTGTTAACTCTTAAGTTTATTTGGCCGGCCGCCCTCATATTTAGTTTGTAAACACTAAGTTTAAGTTGTAGCTGTTCGAAATATTGAAGTGGGGAAATGTAGTCCCAAAACTGTACAGAATTTGTGTCATCGATGACGACTTTATTATGATATTGAACCTTGAGAGTAAGCGCTAAACTAATTTGTAAGTTTCTATTTATATGTTACACCCGTCATTCACATAGGCTAATCTAATTTGTAATTGTAATATTTCAATGTGCTCAAAATGAATAATCCAAAAAAAAAAAACACAATTTTTACGTATATTTGAAAATATATACAATTCGCAACCAAATCTACGTCTTTTCACTTTTGGTAGGGAAATATTTTTAAATTCAAGCGACTTTGCAGGGTGATTTTATTAATTAGCTAGAACGCCATTAATATTAACAGACATATTTATTGTTTACTCATCAATTTAATCAAATTAATGATAAAGTGTTGATCTGGATATTCAATAGTTTTTCCCCACGACTCTTAAAATTGTTGCCAAGTTCTGTCGACCACATATCGGTTATACTTTTCGCTGGTTTAATACCCAACACAGGTCATTTGTAAAGCTCCGCTTTCTAGTCGTTCACGTTCCACCTGCTTCAGTAAAATATTAATTTTCTCTGTTTCGACTTTAGACTAAAACTGTAGCTTAATCGCTTTTTGCTTCATGGACCTTAAGTCGTCTCTTAAAGCGAGCTGATTGCTATGACACTTGGAAATGACGTAAGGGAAATATGTGAAATATTGTTAACTGTAATTGTTTCAAAAGTTACGTTCTTAAAACGCTATTCTTATGGAGTAAAGCAGCGGGTTGAAAGTTCTTTTGTATGATGTCTGAGGAGACACGGACAATGCTGCGTAATACCCCACTACAAGTAAAAATAATGTAAACTAATTAGAAGCCGTCCATTTCGGCCTTTCGCTTGCGCTTCTTGAGCTTCTGTTTAAGGTCGGGCGCCTTGCCACGGACCACAGCCGTCTTAAGGCGCTTGGCCGTCTTCTTGCGTTCCTGAGCTCCAGCCTTGCGCTTCGCCGCCCTCACCGGATCGTGGATCTTCTCCTGGGCCACCGCCTTGCGACGTTCAGCACGTCGCACCATTAGTTTAGTTTGCACTGCGTTGCGCACCTTGTCGTAGATCTCGGAGCCAATACACTTGCGCAGGCGACTGCCCACACGCAAGGCAAGCTGACGGAGTTCAACGTCAATGTTTTGGTCCTCCTCGGACATTTCGCGCACAAGTGCTTGGAGCAGCGTTGGTGCCAAGCGGGTGACAGCGTCAACGCTCAGTATCGCGGTCAGACCTTCGATGAGATTAAACAGGGCTGTGCGCTAAAAAAGTAAACAACGGTCAGGGCACGGCTACATTATGAGTGAATATCGTCTACTTACTATTCTGGTGTCATGAGGCGCCTTAGTCACTTCCTTGGTGATCATATTGCGTATGTTGCCCACCAGCCAGTTGAGGTGCACTTTGCCGGCTGGCGATAGTTCGGATTGGTCTGCGTCCGGTTCCTGTTTAATGCTGAAGGGCACATCTCTGATCATGTGCGCCACGTAAAGCAGTATCTTCATTATTTCGTCAATCATCTCCTGCGCCGTCTCACCGGGTATCACCTGAGCACAGAGATCCAGAACCAAGCTCTTGAGATCCTGCGCCGGATGTGCGTATATAAACTGCAATGACTTCGTTTCCTTCTCCTCCTCCCGCTTAACACCCACCAACTGCTGACCCACATAGTCGTAGTCGTACTCGGCCAGGATCTGCGTCAAAAGTTTGGCTGCATTGCATCTCACCCAGTTATGGTCATGGTTCAAAAGCCGTTGACAGGCATACGCTAATTCATCGACCGTTTCCGCTAGCTCCTGGTCAGCGAGTAGCTCCTTACCGCAGTGCTCAAAGATCTTAAGCAAGCAATACTGCAGTTGTATCACCTGATGATCAAGGCTGCGTTGCTGCTGCTCCAGCTGGGTTTCTGCGTCCTGGTCCGCCAGGAGAAGCTCCTCATCGGGCACCTGTAATTGAAATATGTTACAAAAATTTATTTAATTTTATGGTTTTAATTCGTTACCTTCCGACGACGCTTGCGCGGCACACTGGCATCCGACAAAGGCAATACATCGCGTCCAGGAGCGCGTACAAACTTTCCGCCAGCCTCAACATCGTTCAGTGTGAGGACAGACACCAGAATGGGCAGAACTAGCGGGATGCGTTCCAAGAAACCGGCGCGCTCCGCTTGCACGAACCTTGAGAACATCGCAGCCGCCATCTCACGAACTCCTGGTGTTTGCATGGACTGGGGAGAGGTAAAGAATAGCATAGTTACATCCAGCAGAGGCTGCCGATGCAGTTTACTCAGTCGTCCAAGCAAAGCTTCCACGGCCCCTGCTACAGACCGACGACAGGCGGTGTCCTCATCATTGACCAGACGCGTGCCCAGCGATAGGTAAAGAAACTCGGAGTGTTTGGCCAGCAGCTGGAGTGGAAACTTGTTGATAAGCGAATGCATAAACTGAATAGCTGACTGACGGCCAGCAGGTTGCGAGTAGGCCAGTTGGACGGACATGAATTTAAGCAGCTGATCGATGCGCTTCTGTAGAGGATACTCCATGATGTAGGTGGTTAGGATGCTCCTCGACTCGTCCCTTACGTGGTCCGACGGGGAAATAATAGAGAGATCGGCCAGACGCTTCATCAGATCGTGCAGCGAACGTGTGTCTACCTTACGTCCGACCAAAGCCTTTAGGACACTAAAGCACATGGTCTGACTGCTGCACTCGCCTTCCTGTAGCTCCTGCTCGATGTGGAGCAGTAGTTGCTCGACCTGCTCCTCACTCAGGTTATATTCCTGGCACTTGCGAAGAAGGGCAACCACAGCCTTAAAACTGGCACGAACCAGCTGGGCGTTCTCCTCCTGACGCGTAGCACCGAACGAGGAGAAGTTCTTCAGAATTTCAAACATGCGCTTTACAACTGGTCCTAGTTGCTCTGTATTCAGTTCGGCCAGCTCGTACTCGCCCATCCAGATGGCCGTGTAGCACTTAAGGGCATAGCTCGTGGTCCTGGCATGGTTACTCTTCAGAGCATCTCGCAGCAAGGGCAGCAGTGGATGCAGGAAAGGCTGATAGTCCAGGTCCGTTAGCTTTTTGCGTTTGAGCACAAAGTGTAGCAGCTCCAATCCGAACTCAATAAGGATGTGGGCATTCGCCTGGGCATTGGACTTGACCTGTTTGTTGCCAGTTGCGACGCTGCGTCTTCCCGGAGCCGGCTGCAGGAGAAGACAGTCGGGACGTGCTCGACGCATTAGCGCCTGTTGCTTGTCGCTTAACTGGCGCTTCTGTATCCCGGGTAGTAGATCTGATATGCTCTCCGACATGGTGCCATAGATGAAGATCAGCAAACTCTCGCGCGCGATGTGCGTGTTCTCCACTAATCCAGTGACAATTTTGGCGAAACACTCCTGAATCTTCTGGGTCACCCTGCGGGAATGGGTGCGCGACAAGTGCTCCTTGAAGGGCAGTAGGAGATCGAGCAAACAGTTGTCCCTTATGTGCTTGGCTGCAATGTTTAGAGTCAAGTAGCTCTTGGCACTGGGCTTCGCCTCGGGTGTGTGGGCCACAATCTTGTCCACCTCCTTTTCAGCATTCACATCACCGAAGATATCGTTGAGGGCAACCTCCAGTAGATTCTGCAGACAGTTTTCTATGTGCGCCGGCTGCAATTGAGCTCGCAGTGCTTCCAAGACTCCATGCAGTGTCACAGACAGAACATGTACCTGGAAGCCACGGGTCAGCAGGGACTGCAGCTGCTCCAGTAGAAGACCCAGCCAGCTCCCACCCAGGGTGAGCATAATCTTTTTCAGAATGTCCCGAGTTAGCATACGCACGGACTTCAGCGGGGATCGTAGGAAGGTACACACCTTCATAAAAATACCTGCAACAAGATTAGATGAAGCTCAGTGTCTATGTGGACATAACATAACCAAAGTGTACTCACCTGGCAGACTGTTATCCAAGAGCTCCTGGGGCAGCTTCTGCAGCAACTTGACCATGGCTAGAGCAATAGGAACACGCTGTATCTCCTCCTCCTCCCGCTCGTAGCTGAGTCGTCGCCGGTTCACCTTGTGCTTTGTGTCGTAGTTCGTCTTCTCAGTGATGGATCGGTTTAGGGTGGGCAGGAGCACACTAGTAATGGTAGCCATCACACGCTTGGCGGCATTGGGAGCCAGTATCTGCTGTTTGTTCTTGGCGGGTAGATGCTCCTCCATTGCATCGTCCCCTTTGTCTTTATCCTCCTCGAAATCAATGTCACCTCCATCGGCTGGCTCCTCTTCCTTGGGAGGATTCTCTTCGGTCTGCTCCTCGTTCTTTTTAGTTGAAAGAGGTTCGTTTATCGGTTCCGATAGCTGCTGCTTGAGCTGGGCCAGTGCAGTGACATCGGCATGCGCATTGGTTAGATCATAGTGGAAGGCGTCCAGAACACGCACTACCAAGCGAACACATTGTTTCTGCTGGGAGTTCGCATGACGCAATCGCTGCAAGTAATGACGCAGCACGGTGTGGTATTGCTGCCAAGGCAAGAATTCACACATCACGCCCACCGCCTCGATAGCTGTATCCACTAGAGTGTGCTTGCCAGAGTGTTTCTCGCTAAGAAGATATCGCGTAGCTAGTGGCATCAGGAACTGGGTTAGAGTGCGGGCACAGGGTGGAGAAGACCGCCAGCTGGCACCTCCAGCAATGTTGACAAGTCGTTGGAGGCCACGCCCATGTCGCTGAGCCTGTAAGTGCAGCATGTTCTCAAAGAAGTCAATCTCTAGATCGCTGCGATCCGTCAGTGGCGCTAGATCTCGCAGCACATCATGTGCCTGGGAGCACTGTCGCGCCAGTTCGCCCAACAATCCAATGGCTTCACTGCGTGCATGTTCAAAGCGCTCCTCGCGTAGAGATCGCTGCAACAGTGGCAATAGGCACTCTTCCAACCAAAAATTGAGTAGCTCCCGGCTGGGACAGTGCTGCAGCTGGTTAGTCAGATGGGGAAACAATAGCTTCAGCAGCTCGCCAATGTTCACACGCATGCCCAGATCAGATACGTGACGTAGCATATAGACGCAGTTGTGGGTTACCAGCATTCCCAGTTCCAGATCAATGACAGTCTTTTTACCATCTGTTGGTTCCTGGAGCAGCTGCTTGAGCTCAGTGAGTGCCTGTAGGCGTTTGTCATAGTCCGGCTGCTCCAGCCAGCGCTTGTCCCAGGCATTCATTAGAAGTACAACGCGCGCCCACTCGCGCATCTTTTCAGCGACGTTTTGGAGTTCTGGCTGCTGCTTTGCCTCCTTATGGAGTCGTTTGGCCATGTCGGCGAGCAACTCGCAAAGTAGTTTGCGTGCCGGTAGAGCTTGCACCTGCTCAAACAGCGGCGACAGTTGGCGTACATACGTATGGGGAGCGGGTACACGCTGGCTGAGATTCGACAGAGTGGTGATTAACTGCAGCACGGCCTCGGCACTCGCGGTGCCCGCCTGCTTGGTGAAGATAGGCAGCAGCAAATGCAACAGGGTCTCGCAAGTGTCGGGATCTTTCACATGCACCGTCAGAAGACTCAAAATGTTGAGCTCTCGCTTGTCCAGCATCTGTTTGCCGGACTTCTTCTGTCGCCAGCTGGCCTGCATCAGTTGGAGGATATCGGGTATATGTGGGTGGAGTATTGAAAGGGCCTGAGCTCCGTGCTCCTCCGCATTAGCGCATTCCAGCAGCTGCTCCACCAGCTGCAACAAAGCACGTCGCACCACCGGCTTGGCCTTGTCGTTTAGTAACAACGCCATCAGATAATGCATAATGTTTGGCGAATTGGATGAGGGACACTTCAGAAACCAAGCTTGGAAACGTGGTTCGGTGCCCCACAGAAGCAGCAGTTTAAGCAGCGGCGTCGGTGTGTGGATTGAATCTTGGGGGAGGCGAGCAAGACCGGGCCAAACGAACACCTCACAAATGGCTTGCAGTTGCTCGGTCTGCCACAGATCCGACATGCCCAAGAGCTGGTCAAAGTAGTTGACAAGGGTCTGCAGTGCTCCATGTCGCACATTTCTGTAGGCACTCACTAGCTTTCCAGCCTCAACTTTGCTATCAATTACTTGCTGGGACACGGCACCGGCTAGGAGCAGCAGTTTCAGCACATAGACTTGAAAGTCGACACTCAAGCGACCTGCGAATTCCTTACGCACCAATTCCAGCAGGTTCACGATCCTCTGCAGCTGCCTTGCGGCAATAACAGCTGTCGGCACAAACTGTGTCCTCACATGGTTCACCAGCTGGTCGATGGGTTGATTTGTGTAGTCGGCAAAACGACTGAATGCCATAGCCAGGAAACTTTGGATCTCCTGCTCCTCCAGTTGACCCAGGAAGCGAAGTATAAGCGTCTTGCGCTGCTGTCCACTCAGCTGACGCTGAGCTCCTCTGATTAGATGTCCATAGAGCACACGCAGAATGAAAGGCATTAAGTCGGAGCGTTCTTGAGGAGAAAGTTTTGTCAGCTCGAAGTCAGTCAGTGACGCCTTAAATTTAGCATCATCGACTAGAGCCAGCATTTGCTGCTTGTGCTGCACTAGAGCCGTCGGTTTCTTGTATGTGGCGAGACAGTCGAGTGCCAGCTGCTGAAGCTGGCTATTAGGACCAGCTAGCAGCTCTAGGTAGAACTCGTGCATCTCTGCTTCTCGATGAAGTGCTTTCGGATTGGGTTGGGATACAAAACAGGAAAGCTTCAGTTGCAGCGTTTGGAGAATAAACTTGGCATGCAGATTTTGAGTCTTTCTCTTGCTTCTGCCCTTGGCAGGCGTCGTCTGTGGAGTACTTTCGGCATTCTCCTCTTGCTCCATATCCTCTAATTCTATATCATTAGCTGCATCGCCTGCAAAATGCAATGGTTACCCGTGATTTTATTAAGGTGATGGTACTAGATACTTGCCTGTTGTTTCAACCAGATTCCAAGTGTGCTCTGAGCGCTCCAGCTGTGCCCGATACTCAGACTCCACGAACTGCAGGAACAGACGCACTATATCCGCATTTTTCAGTTCGGCAAGGTTACCCAGCTTCGGAATGCACTGCCAGAGTAGCTGGCGGTAATTTAGTGCCTGTTGGAGGGTAATCTGTTGCTGGGAGTCATCCAGTGGCAACAGTGAGCTGAGAGCTGCTGAACTATAGACACGTTGCCGAGGTTGCCCCAAGGTAGTCACCTCCTTTTTGTAGTCAATGTATTCGATTGTCTGCAACAACTTCTCCCTAAAGAGACTCCAGAACTCATCGGTAGTCATCACCTTGACGTACTCAGCCAGGAGCTGCTGTACCGGTGCCCATACGAACTTGAAGTTATTGTAGAGCAATCCAAGCAATAGACTGACCACATGCTCCTTAAAGTGGGGCAATTGAGCATACTGTTTGAACTGCGCAGATCCCGGCTCCAATTGCTGTAGCTGCAGCAGCAACTCCCGATAATTGTGCACTGTGGGCTTAATGGAGCAGGCGGCAGCAAAGTATCCATAGGGATTATGCTTGCCACGAAGATTACCTAACAGCTCCAGACAATGGGCAGCTATGCGACGAGTTTGCGTTGCAGGCTGACTCAACTGCTTGGATACCGACTGTAAAATGGCATCCCAAATGCTGGTTTCAAGTCCACCTTTGTTTGTCTGCAGCAGGATGAGTTGTAGGCAGGCCAATGCTCGGATATCGCTGCACACCGCGGGCAGCAGGGTATTTTGCAGTTGTGTGCTGAGCTCCTTGGACAACTGGAAGTTGAGAAGTTTAAGAGTCTGCAGCAGGAGCAGCAGCTGGGCGCAATCGGGTGGTGTGCTTTCTAGCTGATCCTTAATAGCACGCTGCAGGCTACTCTCCAATGGCTGCTTATTGAAGCCGCGCAGATGGGGCAACAGGAGGAGCAGCAACACTTGCGACTCCTCGTTCACATCGATGTGCTGCAGTTGTTTCTCTATGTTCTCCATTGTTTTCGACTGTTTCAGCTGCATTGGATAGGCCAACCAGTCGGCAAGGCTGCTGGCATCCACAGACAATGGCCGTTTATGCTGTATAATTCGAGCCAGAAGCTCCAGCGCTCTAGTGTCCAGATGCTCTTCGTAATGAGCCACAACATGTGGCAGTACCAGCAGTTCGAACTGCTTGTAGTCTAGCATTTGGATAATAAAATCTTCGTAAACGTTCCGGGAGACTTTGTTAACTTTAAGCTGCTGCTGCAGCAAACGACTGGCGTCGAGTTGACTCAACTGTGTCTGGCGAACCTGCAATAAATTGCTCACCAGTGTACTAAGCTGTTGTAATGGATCAGCTGCAGTGGCTATGTTTCGATCGATCAACTTCAACACGGTGGGCACTAGAAGCGATAACTCCGCAATGTATCGTCCATCCTTGTGAGTGACGAGTGGTAGCATGAGTTCCAGGAGTTGCATCGTTGCCGTCGCACTAAGATCAGGTTTCGAGATGGCTCCACAAAGTTGTTGCCAGAGAACAACGCTTTGTTCGGCGTTTATAAAGTTTAATAAGAGGCCAAACGTGTGTTGAACAATATCCGCCAGTAGCGCTGTTTGGGCTTCAGTGTGACTGGCATCGGCGTTCACAAGCACGTGCAGAACATGACCCAGAAGATCAGCAGCACATATATGCAGGTGACCATTGACGCCACGCAGTATTTCATAAAGCAATCGTCCGCAGCCATGTACACTCTCTACCTGTTCGCGGAGCACAGTTTTCAACACGTATGTGAGGAATCGCGGAAAGTCGCGAACATCTCGTGCTATGTATGCAAAGCATTCCACGGCAAAGTTAGTCACATGGTCAGCGTAGTGCTGCTCGTCCAGAAGTGGAAGGATTGCATTGAAGACAACGCCTATATTCCGTTTTAAATAGGACTTAAGGGTTTTGAACAAATGTGCGAGACAGATTAGCGTCCACTCAAGTTGCTCTGCATCCTGGGTATTTAGAAGACATATCAGACGATCCAGCACACGCTGGAAGTAGGCATAAAACTCCTCGCGCAAATCACGTGCCAGCACATAGAGCAGCTCCAGCAAAGGCTGCTGCGACAGAGTTGTGGCGGTGGACAAGCGCTCCAGGAGCATATCAATGACGAAATCTTTTTGGTGCAACAGTTGCGGAAGAGTCACAATGTTGCGGCACCGCTTGCTGAAGTAATTGTACTCCTCGGTCAGATTGAGCACGTTCCATTTTTGCAAAGTCTGCTGGAAGAACGTTTCATTCTCCACTTCCTCAAGCTGCTCATATTTGTGGCCTACATGGTACAGAGCCAGGTGACGCAAGTCAATCTCATTGACGCGATCGGTAAACGATTTAAACTTTGGGAACACAAAAGTACATTATAACATCAGCAATTCTTTTGAGTGCACCTTGAATTACTTACCCGAAAAGTATTTGTTTCTTTCGACTTTTCTGTTATCGCAGCCATAATGTTTTAGGCACTTTTGATTCTTTGTTCAATAAGTTTAAATTAGAAAAAGTATTTAAATTTACTTTTTGGTTTTAATATACCGCTGCAACACGTGCGCATTGTTTACAAAAATGAGGCTAACGAAACGTTGTTCAGCATAACAGCTGATATTATCGATATGACGAAAATTTTCGATAGGTATCCGCGCTTTACCCACTATTTTGCGACCGCCACTTTTGTTTTCCCAATAATTTCATTGGCACCCATATTTTCATTGGGGAATTGTTTACCGATTTAACTGAGTAACAAAACAAAACCACTTTCGAACTTAAATTAGATGCATTAATTTGTAGAAAGCATATAATAAAAACGATTCATAAATTTAACAATATTAACTTAGTTTTTATTAACATACAAACAACAAGGTAATGCTAACGATTTAAATATACAAAGAAAATTTAGCCTAGTTTTATAGAAGCATGAAATTCCTTTAGCCGACTATCTAGCATCGTAGATGCGGCTGCTCTTGATATTCACATTGAAAAGTCGAGACCAGTTTGTGATTATTTCGGAGTCACGATCCATGATGTTGTCGCAAAAACTAAGATCCAGCAATTGAAGCTTTGTACAATGCACCAAAATATCGTAAACACGTTCGTGTGTGATGTTCAGAATGCCCATTAGGTCCAATTGCTCTAGATTTTTGCCATACGTTGCGATATGTATGAGATCACGTTCTGTAATGCCCCTCACAGCCGACAGAAAGAGTTTCTTCAGCTTGGGACAGTTCACAAGCAGTTGCTGCAAGCTGTCACCCAAGGACACCTCCCGAAGGCACCAACCCAGGTCCAGTTCCTCGAGCTGTTGGCAGCGCGCTAAGGATTGAAGTCCGCGGGTGGACAAGAAATGCGCCTTCCACAGATCCAGTGACACCAGCTGCGTGTTGTAAGTGGCCAGGTGTGTGGCCACGCTATCCATGCTGACGGAGACACCACAAAAAGCCAGGTTCAGATGTCGTAGCTTGCGGTTCCCCTCCAGCATGCTCAGCAGCAGTTCCGATTCGAATGCAGTTTGAAAGAGATCAAGTCGCTCCAGATTTTTTAGATTGGCCAGACAGGAGAAGTTTTGCAGCGGGGGATCGATGGCACAGTTGCGTAGGCTCAACTCTGTCAGATTATCACAGACTATGCCCACTGTCTCTATGCAGCTGGCGTTAAGAAACTTACACGAGTTTAGCCGCAAGTGAGTGAGATTGTCGCCTCTTTGGGTCAGAAACTTCTTGAACTCGGTGGGTGAGACTTCCCCAAATCCGCCACAGCACGACAAGTCCAGTTTTCTCAGCATTGTGGCACGTCTCGCCAGCGTGCGCAACAATTTCGAGTTCGTCAAGTGCCAATATGGCTTCAGACTGAGTTCACCATAGAGTAGTGGATGCGTGGAAATGTCATAGAAGAGACGAGATGTTTGGCCAATCCGGAAGAGCGACTTCAGATCCAGATAACTGAGTATTTTCAAAAGGATTTCAAAGGGTAGATCCGTTAGGCAAATGCTGCTTCTCGGACTCTCTGTGGGCTCCATGTTGTTCTCCATTAGAAACTGGCTTAGATCGTTGTTAATGAACTCATGCAGTTTGATGGCATAGTTTTCCCGGCAGCTTGGCTGGAACTTCAGGGTGCGCAGTTTACAAATAATTGGTCCATTACTGTTTTCTTCCCGGGAGGTATCTAGTGCTCGTCCCACTGACACTGGCGCTATCAGCTGCTGCATACAAGTCATGGAGACGGATCGACCACATAACATAATAGCATCGATCTCCGTGTAGTAATTCAGCTGACTGTGGTTAAACTCAATGCGCAAGGTTTTGGTTATGATATTGGTCTTCTTTAGAGGCGGTGCAAAGCGTCGAGAATCCCGTGGATAGTCCCCAGGAGGCTGATCTAGATCACAGCTTTTTGCTTCCCACAGGCAGGTCCAATGCTTGGTAATGCTATAAGCCCAAATCCGCACCACTCCGCCCGGATTAAATGTCTCGAAGATAGCTACCTCGGTGGGTATGACAAACTTTTCAAAGCACACAACAATATAATCATGGGTGGGTAGAGCTGGCAGATTCTGCTCCTGAATCTCACACACAGATGATGGCGCACTTTGCCACCAGTTGCCATAGGTTCGCATTGTGAACGTCTCCGGATAGTCGCCATAAGAGGGATACTTTGTTGGTCTACCAATCACATTGTTAGCAGTATAGGATATGCTATAGTCGATCCCATATTGCGAACTAAAGTCGAGCACTTCCAGCACGTACTGTCCTAGATAGTAACCCTGATCAGCCTGCGACTGGGTCTGCGAGTGCAGCTCATGGTGTGGCTCCGATAGCATTGTCCTAAAGTCGACAAGTGCATCCGTCTCCGTGTCACTGGAGTTGCCATCTTCGGCGCCATCATAGGCCAGCAGAGACATATTATACGTTGGGGCTCAGAGTTTCATTTGTTAGAAAGGGCTGACTTATGTGAAGTGGATTCTGTTGTTCGTCAATTAGGAGGCGTAGCTTACGAAGGCGTTGTCAAGTCGACTATCCAAGCCACAAATTGTCCTGGCAGTTAAAAGCGAGCGTATACCCAAATTGGCTTTAACGCGTTTCTGGTCTCAATGCTAGCACCAAGTTATGCAAATTTACATACGACGCTAATCCAATTAGAGGCAATTACCAATTGCTCTGGTGGTCGGGAGGTATGGTTGGGGGGCCTGGTCACCATATAGTGCTTGTGCTGGCTTCGGCGTAAACCCGAAACACGTAGGTTGGTGATTCCTTTATACACTGGAATTTGGCGAAAATCTGATTATTATTGTTTTGTCGTTACTTCTATTTACTAGAGCTGGAACTAACATCGATTTCACAATCGATGCAACGATGTTTTATCATTGTCGCAACAAATCGATTGAATTTAAAAAAATCGATTTAATTTGAAGAAGTGGTGGGTTAAACAAATGTACATTGTACAAATATACCAAACTTAGTAAATACACAAACCACAACAATCGAACCTCATATGAATGCCTCTTGAAACTGCAAATAATTATAATATACCAGCGTAATCGTGTTCAGTTGGTTGCTGTTCCAATAATTCTCTGAACTTCTCCAAACATAACATAGCAGTGATATTATTGGGAAAATAAAAAGCGTAATAATAGTGGGATTCTGCGATAATTCAATGTTAGTTTACTGGAACTATTCGAGTGACCAATTGAACTTATTTAAATTCGTAATCCATTTCTTATTTCTCCATCGACATACATATAAATTTTAAACAAAGCTAATGAATGAAAGGGGTGGCCGCGTAAACTTCAAATGATACAAAATTTCAGCTATTTTAAATTAATTTATTTTTGTAATCAAAGGTATTTTTGTGTGCAGTATTACTATATTGAACATAAAAAATGATTTTAATGTTGAAAATCTCCTCATGCAGATTCTTGTGCTTGGCTGTAATTGTAGACAGTTCCGCGCTCTACAAATCTGTGGGCACTTTTAGTAATAGGCGGCGAAAGATCAGCGTTGGAGGAGTCATCGCTGTGCCCGTAACCACCACCACCAGGTGTTTTCATTGCAAACGTGTCCTGTATTGAAAGAAAAAGTAACGAAAAGTTAATTCATGTTTTCAAATATTTTTATATTAAACTTACCCCTGCGTCCACATCTATGCAGATCTTGCCAGCCAGTGCAATTACTCGTCCATCTCGCTTTAAGACCAGATTACGACCGGATTTGCCCGGTTCACCACCAGCCAATCCATAAGGCTGCAAAGTGCGTCTTTCAGTTAGAACGGATAACGTCACTGGTTTACGGAATAGCAAATCGCGCTCTACGCCCTCCCCGCCCGTGAACCGGCCACGTCCGCCGGAGCCATCGGTGCGCAGACAGAAACGTTTTAGAATCATGGGATATCGAAGCTCTAAAATCTCCGGATCGGTTATGCGGGTATTAGTCATGTGAGTGTGTACACCTCCTGCACCATGCCAGTCAGGGCCAGCCCCTGAACCGCCAGCAACAGTTTCGTAGTAGCCCCATTGATCGTCGCCAATTGTAATGTTGTTCATGCAGCCCTGGGAGGCAGCACAAACACGGAATGCCTTTAACACGGTGTCCACAATACGCTGTGACGTCTGCACATTACCGCCAACAACAGCTGCACCCTCCGAGGGATCCAATATGGAATTCTTTGGTATCACCACCTGAATGGGCGCCAGACAGCCTTGGTTAAGCGGCACGTCGTGGCCTACCATACAACGAAGGCAGTAGATAAGCGCCGAAAGAGTAATAGCACGTGGAGCATTGCAATTTCCCCAAACTTCTTGACCCGATCCGGTAAAGTCACACAAAGCCGATCCACTCTCAGGGTCAATAGTGACCCGTAACGTGATAGGAGAACCGTCATCCATAAACTCTTGGGCTGTGAGCACTGTGGATCCTGTGCGCTTTAAGGTATCCCGACCTATCTGACGCAACATGTCGCGTACGGCCAACTCGGCGTTCTTCTGAATATGCGTCATGTAGGCCTGAACGACGTTCAGGCCATAGCTATCAATGAGCTCGGACACTAAATGTATGCCCTTGTGGTTTGCAGCGATCTGTGCCTTTAGATCCGAAAGATTGTCACTAAGATTGCGAGTGCCCACTGCACCCTTAGCGTCCGTAGGTGTTGTCAGACGTTCCACAATCTGCTTCTCCTGAAACTGTCCATTCTCCACAATAAGGAAAGACTTAAAGGCAGCACCCTCCTGGGCCAGCGTTGTGGAGTGAGGAGGCATCGAACCGGGAGTGATTCCGCCAATATCCGCATGGTGTCCACGGGACGCTACAAAGAAAACGGGTTTTGGTTGACCTCTGAAAGTAAATAATTTGAATAGATTAGAAGAAATGCCAAGTACTAAGAAGAATCATTAATTTACTCATAGAATACTGGGGTAATCACTGTTAAATCAGGCAAGTGTGAGCCTCCAGCTTGTGGATGATTGGCCAGAAGGACATCGCCATTCTTAAGCGTCTCTCCTCGAACCCGCAGCTGGTACTGGACAGTCTCTTGCATGGCGCCCAAATGCACGGGAATGTGTGGAGCATTGCTAACTAGTCCTCCGTCCGGCCCAAATAGAGCGCAGGAGAAGTCCAGGCGCTCCTTGATGTTGGTTGATATGGATGTTCGCTGAAGTACTCTGAAAGCAAGCAAGGCAATTGAATCCTATTTATGATACACTTTTCAAGACAGTGAGGTCCTTACCTGCCCATCTGCTCCGCAATGCTCATAAAGCGATGACTAAAGATGCTTAGATGAACTGGATCAAGTTCTTCGTTGATACCATGCTTACCGCCTGTTGCCACATCGATGATTAAGTCTCCAAAGTTGGTGACGCTTGCTGTGCAATTGGGCTCCACTATGATTGTGGACAAATGATCGATAAGCACAGCTGGCCCGAGTATCCTGTGGCCGGCCAACAGATTCGCGGTCAAGTAGATGGGCACCTCAAATGCCCCCTCATCGAAGTGTACGGTGGTATTACCTTCGGCTTTGGGTGTGGACTCTGGAGCAGCCTTTAACTCCGCCTCTGGAGGTGTCTGGTTCTTACCCAGACCTCGGATGCGAATGTCATCTACAATAATGCGTCGATTTTGCAGCACAAAGCCAAACTCGGTACGATAACGTTCCAAAAAGGTTTTATGGAAATCTCCATATGCGGTCAGCAGTGATGTTGAGGATTCGTTAACCAATTCTAGCCCTGGACGCGCTGCTGGCGCACACATCAGGGCTCCATCAGTGCCCTCGTATCGCAAGTGAAGGAACGGCTGCAGTTCAATACGTTGGAATCCTTGTTCGGCTAGCTTGGTATGACACTTCTTGGACAATGCATCTAAACGTTCCTTCAGCACTTGACCATTGGTTTCATTGAACACGATGCCACTGGGCTCCTGCACTTCATTGACCACATCAGCCAACGCCATTCCGTAAGCCGAGAGTATTCCCGCATACTTATGGACGACCACCTTCAAGGATCTGGTTAGATTAGTCCACTAGTGATTTGATAAAATGGTTTACCTTTTTTATACCCAAGTTACGGGCTATAGAACAGGCATGTTGTCCTCCGGCGCCACCAAAACAAGAGAGCACATGGTTAGCAGTGTCCAAGCCCCGTGATTGCGTCAGGGCGCGTATTGGACGACACATGGTTTCGTTGGCCACTTGAATGAAGCCTAGAGCAACTTGCTCAATAGTCAATACTCGAGGATCACCGGTGGATTGAAGATGCGCATTGATGTCGGATTGCAGTTCATTGAACATTAGCCTGGCCACGTCATA
This sequence comes from Drosophila acutilabella, assembly GCA_035046005.1. Lineage (NCBI taxonomy): Eukaryota > Metazoa > Arthropoda > Insecta > Diptera > Drosophilidae > Drosophila > Drosophila acutilabella. Next base: position 1,539,112 of record JAWNOK010000024.1, on the reverse strand, counting down.
ATCCAGCGGCTCCTTCTCGGTAGGACCAAATATCTTTGGAAAGTATTGTGGCAAAATGCGACCAAGCATAAGATTCGCATCAGTAACGGTCAAAGGACCACCCTTCTTGTAACACGCTGGTCCTGGATGGGAGCCAGCCGACTCCGGACCCACAGCAAAAATTCCCGATCGGAAAAACAACCGTGATCCGCCACCAGCGGCAACTGTGTTTATGTCCAACTGTGGCGCCTGAATGGTCACGCCCGCCGTGGTGCTCTCAATCACGTGCTCATAATTGCCGGCATAGCGTGACACATCTGTCGATGTACCGCCCATGTCAAAGCCAATGAGTGGCAGATCCGTTTCCCGGGAACCCGTCAATGCGTAACCTACTACACCGCCCGCTGGTCCCGACAATATAGCGCGAGCTCCTCGAAAATTTTCCATGTTAGTGAGTCCACCATCGGATTGCATGAATAGCACATCAACTCCAGACAATTGATTGTCAAAGCCGGATTTAAAACTGCAATGGAAATGGATATATATTAAAAATTTGAAGCACTATGTCACAAATCAATAAAGGAATAATTTATAATATAACACAAACATAAAATAATAACTGAAATCATAACTAATTTATTGACCGCGACTGTATCGTGAGAATGCAGTGTTGTTGCTGCAACGAATACACTCACACACACAGTGAGCCAGCACAAATAAATGCATATGTATGTGGGAGATAGGAAGACTGAGAGAGAGAGAGAAAGGAAGAAAGAAAGAGAGACAAAACACTTCACACAATTTGAGTATAAATTTGCTTTCGTCTGGCTCTCTTTATCTTTATTATTGTCGCGTTATTCTAATACTTAATTGTGTTAGAATTTCAAGAAAAAATAAACATACTTACAAAATAATTTACAGGCAAGATTGGAACTTGGATAAGCTAAGAGGCACACACAAACACACTCGCACAGATTACACACTCACCTGGCCAGGTAGCGATCCACATGGGGCGTTAAATAGGCCTCCGCACAGGCAGTGTATCCTCGGGCCACAACACGGCACATGGGCATGGCCTGATGGGACAGTGTGACATGGCTGAATCCTAGCTCCTTGGCAATGGCCCCGATGCGGAGTTCGTGCTCTGGACAAGCATAGCTGTGTGCCAGTACCACCGAAACAGAATTGATGCCTTGTTCGTGGGCAGCGGACAACGAGGAGCGAACGGCTGACTCGTTTACCGGCTGCACTTCCAGGTACTTGCTTCCGGCCACACCCTGCAACACCTTCCACTTGTGGTCTACCACGGTATTCATTGAAATTGTAGTGGGGTATTGAAACTATACATTTGATAGTAGACTCACCTAGTTGACAGTGATCTGCCTGCTCTGGCACAATGCGGCAGTCCACCTCGACGACAGTCTGGTAGAGATTAGCTGGCTTTTTAATGTTGAGATCAAAGATCTTCGGACGAGCCTGATTGCCAATGTAGAGCAAATCGCGGAATCCAGTGTTAACCACAAGCACAACAGGATCTCCTTTGCGCTCGAGTAGTGCATTTGTGGCCACCGTTGTGCCCATGCGCACCCATCCAATCTTCGAGGTATCAACCAAGCCAGAAGGGGCCAAATCTTCTCCAGTTTCCTGTAATACCATCCCACAGCAATAAAAACTTGAATTTTCACCTTAAATATTACTAAAAACTTACGTCTTTAAGAATACGTCTAATGCCTTCACGGGGAGCATCGCTGTAACGCTCAGGATCCTCGGAGAGCAATTTTCTTGTGATTACCTGTCCACTGGGACAGATGCAAAGCACATCGGTGAAGGTGCCGCCTCGATCAATAGCAAAGCAATATTTGCCCTTGCGCTCATCAGAACTTTCAACAGAACTTTCAACAGACACCATTTTTCAACAAACGATCGTCGCAGACTGAATGAATGCCACTTGTCGTGAGCATTTTTATACCTTCACAGTGAGCAGAGAGCATGTGTATTAGTATTGTTGTTCGCTCTGACAGAACTTTGCTCTTTTGAATCTTGCCTTTTTAGCACCACTCCACGCATTTTAAATACACTTTCCGTCACAGTTGTGATTTATAAAGTGACTTTTGAATTATAGTATAAATAATGACTGAAAGTACCGATTTGTATTAAATAAAATGCCCAAAATTAGTACATATACCCGCATATTTATTTATAATCAAACATGAACATAACCATGAGCAAAAATGAAAGAGAGCTTTTTATTGTATGCTTGTATTAGTACATTTAAAACACATTTACAATTGGAGCGCAGTGACCGGTCTTTGTTTGTGTTGGTCAGTTTCAAGAGAGTTGGTTGTGTTGAGAGCGGGAAATGATTTGCTTGTATTGGTAAACTCACACGTATATCATTATTGGTATGGGCCACTTCTCTTTATTACTTTTACGCAAAAACAAACTCTTATGTACAAACACTTGCGATTCTGAATTAACACTTGATATTTATGGTGTTCAAGTTATTTTCGATTAGGGAATTTAAATTTAAAACACACAAAACTTCAAAATTAACTCTAGACACCCTGTACAGATTTACAGCCGTTTCTTATCCCCGCGACCTACTTTGTGTACATATCAACAACAACAAGTTTTGTTGACAAACGGTGCCAGTGGAAAATTTCCAAAGATTTTATGTTTTTTATTTCAGGTTTAGCTGTTTGGACAACGATAACGGTTGAGTCTATTGGATTTCACAAGAAAAACTCACTTGTTGAATTAAAATTTTGTTTTTTTTTAATAAAATCCATTTTGCTCCATCCACTTGCGTTGGCTGTCGATCAGAATCTGACCACCTAAACTCTCATTTGAGCGAGTTAACCCAATGGCAGAATTTATGCATTAGTGTTAGTAATTTGAGTGGAACTCACTAATACATTTACACTGCAAACTGCTCTCTTTTCTCATTTACGAAAAACTCTTCACATATACATGTGCGCTTGCTGTAATAAAATAAGAGAGCGAAGAGCGTTAAGTTTGAAGTGTGTTAGTAGTTGAGTGTAAGTAACTAACACAATCAAATATTTCTTTTCTCTCTCCGTGCTGTTTCTGTGAGCTCTCTGTTTACATTTTGGTACTAATACAAATTTCTAAAATTTTAATATTCAAGTGTAAATGTAAAGATATGAATATAGATATAAATATATAAAGTTAATGAAATTATATATTTGTATTATTTTCAATATAAAGTCCATAGCATTAATATTATTAATACAATTTATACATAGTTTTACATATGGCATTCGGTTGAAAACAGCTGCTGGAACAGCTGTTTCTTATCTCAGAAAATTTGAAATGAGCTTCTGGCGTAAGAGAGCCTTGCACCTTTGAGCTGTATTGGTGAGATACATACATATGTATCAGAGAACTGCACGGGTGGTGGTTTTTTGTACTCGAGTACTACCCAAAGAAAATGCGGTGGCGGTCTTACTCGTACTCAAAATTTAGAGTAAAAAATATGATCGGCTATTTTTTTACTCGAATACTTTTTTACCCGAAGCGAAATGACTCGAATATTCTTTTTACCCGTACCCGAAGTAACGGGTATCGTAAATACTCTTTTTGAAAAGGGTGTCGCGAGTACGAATCATTTTTTGATGCGATAGAAAATGATTGTGTAGACAACACACAGAGTAAAAAAAATACTTACCCGAAATACTCGAGTACTTGAGCGACGGTTTGCCGTCGGCAAATTGAACAGCGCGCGTTAGAGGATAAAAAGGGTTTTTTGCATTAGAGAGAATGCATGTAACAGGTAGCAAATTACAGCTTTCGGGTTTTGCCAAAAAAACCAAATAGGCAACATTTTTACAATATGCGTTTTAAGTGTTGACAATTTATAGATAAACGGTTTCTTCATGCCAAATTGTGACTTAGAATACCCTGCAACAAATATTAAAACAGGTGTCCCATAATCAACCTGTAATCTATTAGTCACCTTGATTCTCATTAATGTGAATATTTAAATATATAAATTATGTTTTTTATCTTTTATGTAAAATTTCAATGGAAACAATGCCTTACTTCTTACTTTGCAATTGCCTTACTTCTTACATAAACTATCATTTATTAATTGATTAAACTATCATTTATTAATTGATAACATTTAACTAGTCCATAACAAAAGAGCGTCGCAAGACTATACCCGCGCACACGATCGGCTAAAAAAAGAGCGGATAGAAAAAAACCCGAGTAAAAATTTACTTATACTTCACAAGGGTGGTTTTTTTCGAGTATACATTTGATGCGGTGTTTACGCCACCAAGTAAAAAATGAGTTGGTACAAGAATGATCGGGTAAAAAAATATCTTTCATGGAAATACCCAAACGAAAAGGAGTAAAAAAATATCCGATACTTTTCGGGTAGAGTAAAAAATGATTCGAGTCGAAAAATACTATGTGTGTGATTTGGGTATTTTTACATGCGGTGTATCGCTGCAGTTCTCTGATATGTATTATTTTTCTCATAATCACCGTGCACAGTGTGCACTGCACACGTACGGTCCAACCTGTTGCATCAATGTTACTGGTATAAAATGAGCATTTATCACCAAAGCGTTAGTAAATTTCATTGAAATTGTGAAAAGAACACAAGTAAATTGACTTTTTTTTGATTACAGCTAAACATTTCTGACTATTGCAAAAGCTTATAATATAATGTTATTTATCTTAATAAATTTGAATGTCATCAAGCCATACTGCCCACTTTCCTTGAAGTATATGCGATTTAGTATGCATGAACAAAGCTTAGATTAGATAAGGAACAGTCCACGTTTAAAAACCATGTTTGATATAGGGCATTCAATATAAATTTCTGTGGGTCATCAACTACAGGAAACTGTACGTTCTTTTCATAAACAAAATAATATATGTGAGCAACAAATTTTTTTTAAACATACATATAAATACTAAGAAGTGATTGTACATACGAGTGTGTCAACTACGAGAAAATTGTTGAGTATATTGGTAATTTAATAGAATGCGCCAACACTAACAAACCTTGTACCGGTCTCTGCGCTCAGTTTCTCAAAAAGATTTATTGTTTAATACGCAAACTGGATAAAGCGAAATGATTTAAGAATAATATTACACTATTTAGAGTTATCCTATAACCAGAGAATAGTAATATTCTTTACCACCAGGTTGTTCTAATTTTACTACTACAAAAATACCTTTAAATGTTGTTTTATAATATTATTTATAAACAAAATGTAAATAGAGAGCTCAGCTCATAATCACAGTGCGAAGAGAGCACAAAAATGTTTGATTGTGTAAGTAGCGTTCACTCAATTACCTACACACTCAAAGGCTTACGCTCGCACGCTCCCACAAGGCAATGTGAATAATTTCTCGTTTGTGTGAAAAGAGAGCAGATTTTTGTGTGCATGAATTGGTGTATTCCACACAAACTACCAATACTTGTGCATAAATACAGCTATTGACTGAAATTCAGTTCACTTGACGGAACGAGAGTTTAGATTCTACTCGACAGTCAACGAAAGTGGATGGAACTGCAAGGAATAAATTTTAAAAATTTTGAACTGTCTTTTCAAATATGTTTTTGTCTGTGAAATCGTTTAAGCAGTGTTTTATAGCTTGCTAGGCCAAAATAACTTAAAACTACGGCGCAAAAAAACAGTGGAATTTTCCATAGAAACTGTTTGTCAGTCAGTAACGTGCCTTGTCGATAAGGCAAGCAGTTAGCGGAGACAAGAGCAGGCCACGTGTAACCGCAGCTAAACAGGGTGTCTCACATTTAAGTTGACCCTGACAGATCCACATACCTGCTTTCTGAAATGAGAATAACTATAAGAAGCAACTGCACTTGTTTGCATACATACAAGCAATTTTATAAACATTTGAATGCAGTTGAAAAGCAATCACATAAACCCTTGCACCATATTCCAAGCGAGAGTAACCGTTCACAAATTTATACATACGTACCCACTTATTTATATATTATGTTTGTTTTTGTGTGTGTAGTATATGCTCTTGATAAGCAGCGACCCCGCCAGCAACGTTCGTCGCTAGATCGCGCGCTCTCTCTTTGTCTCTTTATATCTCCCCTCTTCACCCTCTTTTGCTTGCTACTCTGGCTCCGCGGGTATATAAGGAGTGCCGGTTTCGTACTTAGCTTTAGTGCAAAAAAGTGCTTTAAGCAGTTCGAGAGCTTGCAAATCTGCGAATTTCTAACAGTGTAAAGTAATCAAAATGCGTCTGGGTCAAACTGTTCCTAACTTCAAAGCGGAGACCACAAAGGGTCCAATTAGCTTCCACGAATGGCAAGGCAAAGAGTAAGTGTTATATTATTTGAACATGAACTATTTCATAGCCTAGCATATAATTGAGGTTATGCATACGTACATACATAGCATGTGTGTGTATGTATGCATTTCGAATTACAACCTGTAAACCGCAAACTCTTGTCACTTAAGGCCTTTATTGCAATTATTTAATGTAATTCTAAATTGAAAATTGTAGGTGGGTTGTGCTGTTCTCTCACCCCGCCGATTTTACACCCGTATGCACCACGGAACTAGGTCGTATTGCCGTACATCAGCCAGAGTTTGCGAAACGTAATACCAAGTGCCTGGCGCACTCGGTTGATGCACTGAACTCGCATGTAGATTGGGTTAATGATATTAAATCCTACTGTCTGGACATTCCCGGTGACTTTCCGTATCCGATTATTGCCGATCCCACACGCGACCTGGCCGTGTCCTTGGGCATGTTGGATGAGGAACAGAAGAAGGATCCCGAGGTTGGCAAAACGATTCGTGCTCTTTTCATTATCAGTCCCGATCACAAGGTGCGCCTCTCTATGTTCTACCCAATGTCAACCGGTCGCAATGTCGAGTGAGTAATAATATATTTGTAAGATACTTTTTTTTTTTTAACATTATAACGACTCTTTGGGATTTTAGTGAAATCTTGCGTACCATTGATTCGCTGCAGTTAACCGATCGTCTCAAAGTTGTTGCTACACCTGCCAACTGGACTGTGAGTATTTATTAATTATCATTGTTTGTTCTACATTATTCTAATCAATTTCCAACTTGAACTTAGCCTGGCACCAAGGTAATGATTCTACCATCGGTTACCGATGAGGAAGCGAATAAGCTCTTCCCCAAAGGCTTTGATAAGGTATCCATGCCATCGGGCGTCAATTATGTACGCACCACGGAGAACTATTAAACCATTTAATATTAATATTTATTATAAATTTGCTAAACTAACTATATATTTTAAACCCATCAAGAAATTTACAGTTTTAGTGTAATAAAATAAATGTCTTTTTATTGAATTTCAATTGGCAATTGGTTAACAAATTAAATCAACGATAAGTGGTAATTCATAAATTTCAGTTGTCTTCGAAAAAAATGTTTAAAAAATAAATCAATATAATTATTTAACAAACATAAAATGCTTATTTGTACCTACATTTGTACTAACGGTTGACGGCAGCAAAAAGATTCGAAAGTTTATTGCTCAGAGCCGAGGCAAAGGGAAAAGTCTTGAAATGCTTTGGATTATTTGACTGTACTATCAACAATTGCTCCGAAAGTTTGCTTAGTTTCTTGAATAAACTTGATCTGCGAAGTTCAGCCCGGTTCTTGGCGTTGAAACAAAATAGTTTCCAGACGCATAGCACCACCAGATTGTGCTCCTCAAATGAGTCCAAACTGCAATCGCCTGCACCGGCAAAGCCACGCACTGGCTGCGATGCGATGTCGCTTAGTAAATTTACAAATTCGGTCATGGCTACCAGTTGGGCCCGATTGCTGTTGGCGAAGGACATGTTTCTCAGTATACGAAGACAGCATTTCCGTATCTTACTTAATGGCGGTGAGTTGCGGACTGTATTTAGGAGAGCTGGCATGTGACACATTTTATAGCCGAGCTCATATCTGGAGAAGATTTCCCAGAAGGTTAGCCAATGGAGCAATGTATCTGGCTTCACTTTCTTCACAGTGCTACTGGTGGCTGGAAGTATCGTATCAAACATGTCCAACACACGCATCTTGCCAAGACTAACGCGTCCCTCAGTGCATGAGCAGCAGTTGATCATGACACGAACTGCTGCCTCAAGAGGTGACTCCGCGTGGTGTGGGTTATTGTTAGTGTTCTTAACACTATTCACATCTTTTTTGGTTGTTTCGTGGTCAGCCACACGTACCATCAGCTGAAGAAGCGAATGGGACTGACCCGAGAGCACCAGAGACGCCTGTTTGCACATTTCAAAGGAGTGCTCCGTGAGTAATGTGGTCAGCAACACGGTCATGTGCTTGAGCATTCCCGAATGAGATAGCCAGGGCCACACACGAAGAATCACATGAATAACCCGTGAGGCAATCACTGGATCCGTGATCACCGATTGGGGTGAGCTGTGCCAGTGCATCAGCATGTGGAACAGAACCAATAAATTGTTGATAATGTCCTGTGATTTGTGGGCCCCCACACGACGGACATAAACTGTGGCATTTCCCACATTGCCATCATCAAGAAACGTCTCCAGCAGTTGGATAACGTAATCCAATAAATGAAAATCATGTGCGCTCTTGGCAACCAGCGGCGATAGCTTCAGTATATTACCAAGCACTTCACAGATCTGTATATGACCCCGATTAGGCGGCTGTAAATAGCAATAGTGCTTAACCGGATAGTGCAGCTGGAAAACCTGATCCAATGAGTGATACAGGAGTACGGTGCCTTTTATAATGTCCGATGGATTCGCAGTGTTCTTGGAGCCTCTTGGGAGTCCCTTATTCTTCTGATTGCCCAAGGAATTTGAGCTTAAGCACGTAGGAAGCTGTTTGTTCAAAGCATTCGTGTTGTTCTCCTTGTCATTGGAATTTGCATCTTTGTCCGTGTTCTGCTCCTTTTCCTTGGTCTTGGTACCAACAACGATAAGGTTTTTATCCACATCAGACTCTAAGACATTTAGTAGATTGAATTTTTGGTTTCCCAGCTGTGCTTTAGCCAACAGTAGGGAGAGCAAGGCCAAAGAATATCGCTGCATGTCCGGCTCCAGATGGGTCGTTTTTAGGCCATGTAGCACAAGGTTCAAGAACAGCTCGGGTGCTCCACAGAACTGCTCGCATAGGAATTCATAGGCATTCTGATCTTTACAGAACACCATTAACAGCTTTAGTAATTGAATCACTTGGTGATCTGGTATCCTTTTCTGTCCAAACACTTCTCCAATGAGGACGACAAATCTCTTAAGCAAAGCTGCGTCCCGACAGATGGTCCGCTGCAGAAACTCAAAGTTATGTTTGTAACAGAGCGCATAAAGACAACAGATTTGTCCGGCGCACAGCTCCAGTAGAGGCCTGTTTTGCTCCGGTCCATCGGGTGACTCCAGTTTCATGACATTGCTGAGGGCGTTGGTGAAGGCGTGCTCGCAGAGTGTTGCACACCAGCTTGGTTGCATAATGACCTGGTTAATACATATGCTCACATAGCAGCTGATGATCTCACACGAGTTGCGTGTACCCGTGTGCTCCTTATCCGCCTTGGTGCTGGGATACAGCTGGAGGGAATTTAGAGCATTGTGTGCTTCTTTTAAAAACGAATGGATCTTAAAGAGCTCGCAGCAGGCAGCTGCTCCAAGATGCGGCATTTGCAGCTCAAAAACCCGAGCAGCCATCTCACGAACTAACATTTGCTCATAGCCATCCATCATGGTGCTGAGGCAACTGGCTGCCAAGCCACCAGGAAGGAAGTTAATAAACTCGGCCAATAAGCAAACAATGTCGTCTTTGCTGTTTCGGACCCAGTTGGCCAACGATACCCAGGCCAGGGTGCGGACCTCTCCATCGCTGTGGCTGCACAAACCAAGCAGATAGCGTACCACTTTTGTAAATGTTCCGCTCTTGCCACCAATTGCATAGGGATCCTGGGTCTGTGCTTGCAACTGGCAAATGACCAGAAGGCAGTCGCGTTGCCACTGAGCTCCCGTCTGGGTTGATGTGCGGAGATTGCTCGACAGTTGCACAAAGTGTTGATAATAGATCTACAAGCAGGAGGTTACAATAAAGCTGTAATATCAGACCTGATTCCAACTCACCTGCAGTTTATTGTCGTCCAGCTGAAGCGGACACTCGCTGAGCTTGCTAAGAACTTTAAGCAGGCAGCGAACATGCTGCAAATTACGTTTCTCGAAGTGGGTGCGAGCTAGAGAACTGAGCTCCATGAACATTTTTCCAATCCAGACAAAATCTCCTTGATAGTTATCATCGCTCAGTAGCAGGACAATGCAATCTGTGACCAATTGTAAAAGACTCAAGGGGCTGTTTGCATCCCGCAGTATGATATAGAAACTATGATGCGGATCCGTTTCCAAAGCTGTGAAAATTCCAGTTGGTACCCGCTTCACACCATGGCGCAGGCAATTAATGCACAATTCTAACAGTGCCGTGTATAATTGAAGATCTGCCACGTTACCGGGTGTGGTCTTTAGATATTTGTGCATAAGCTTCCACAAGTTGTTTGCCAAGCCCGTTGAAATCTCGTTGCCCAGCAGTATCAGAAAAAGTTGAGTACTGGCCACGTGGGTATGTAACATCTCGTGGTTACTGCAATTACCAGTGTCCATCAGGTGATTTTGCATTTGAATATGTAGGAGTGAAGATTGTACCGCCGCCAGGTCAGCGGGTCTTAGCTTCATGGACTCCACAATGTCCAAAGCCCGTAGTGACGAAATTTTTAAATCCTCCACCGAATCACAAACCTTAAGGGCGACATGGAGACGCCAATGCTGGGCAGCCATGCACATATTGCCCATAAAGAATTTGGAAGTGACATGATCTTGCAGAGCAACGCCCTTGGTGGCAGCTGTTGGCGGTGTGCTGTGATCTACCTCACAGCTAAACGGTAGCAACAAGGCAGATAGATCCACATTCGTCAGTAGCTTCTCCTCAGTCGGTGTCATGTGCTCGTGAAAGAGAAGTATGAATATACAAGCGCTCAGCTCAGCGCGCATTCGCATCTCGAGCGGATGAAGATAAAGATGGCGCAAAAGACAGTGTAGAATGTCGATTTCATCTTTGAACTCCTCACGACAATCTTCGCTCCGAAAGAGCACCTTAAGCATAACACCGACAGCAGGCGGCAGTAAGTCCACCCCGTATCCGGGAGTTAGGGTTTTGTCACGCAACAACGGATCGTGTACGGCCTTTAGGAAGAGCACATTGAAGCCTTCCATACGGGTATAAGCTTCCACGGCCTTCCAATTGTGAAGTAAAACATTCAGTTGGGTAAATGAAGACTTCCGTATGGCTGGCTTTAAGTCCGGCGTCTTTAGCAGACGATGTAGCGCTTGAAGATTGGTCATGAAAGGTAAATTCATTCGATCACTAAACAATTTGGAGTAATCCAGATGAGGCCGTATAACGCAGAGATCCGGACTCATCACAGCCAGTTTCATTTGATCCGGAATTGGTCTGTACCTGTGTTGATGATCGTACCTTATCAGAGTATACGCCAGACGTGTTTGGGCTTCCTTGCGCACCTTTGCGTCCGGATGAAACAAGTAGCAGGCATTGACCCGCATCACCTGCACTGGCTCCATATAATTGGCATCCGGGTTGAGCAGTTCCAAGAGCTGTCGCTGTAGTTGTGGATATCGGATGGCTCGGCAAACGATTAGAGGCAAAACAGGAACTACTACTTTAAATAGCTCCTTAAAATCCTTACTGTCGATCATCTTGGCAAGGCCCAACAGCATGATCAGGTAATCAATGCACCACTGCTGCAGCTGCAACTGACCCGCATGAGCCTGACGTGGAATCCAGCCGTGGACAAGTAGTTTACGCAACAAATGCGTACTCATTGGCAGACCCAAAATGTTGTGCCTGGCCAACTCAAGATTAGTGCACCCGGCCATGTAAATAGTCTTGTTCATAATGCCATGAAAATGTTCGACGACTGGTTGTTTCAGCAGGCGCAAAGCACAGCCTCGGAGTCGATCATCGGGCAAATCAAAAAAGGTGCTTAGCAGCGCCTCCGCCTCATGGCGTACCTCGGGCTGGGATAAGTAGAATGGGGTGCATTTTACAATTGCGTGACAGAGTTGTTTTATTAACTTCTCACTACCCAGTTGGATAAGCACCAGGCACACTTCGCGTTGACTTTGTAAGAGTTCCTTAGGTGGAAATCGTTTTTTAGATGTCAATTGATTTACTGCTACGGTATAGGCCTGCTCCAGACGCTCCATCTGGAGTTTCTCTGGTGGCTTTCCATTTAGTAATAAACTATTTAGATGGTTCGCCTTGAGCGTTAGCATTGGGAAACAGCTTAAATAGGCGGTATCGGTAAGAGCAATCTGTAGGTGCGATTGAGCCGACTTCTTGTCCATTTTTGGATCATATTGTAGATTTATCACTGTGGCTTCCATTAGCATTGCAATAAATATAAAAGATGTCAGTCTCGTGATCATAAGATCTTTTGTCAGCTCAGGTATTTCGGCAGCAGAGCCACTATCAAAGCGACCAGAATAATTGATCAAAGTGTTGACTATTAAACCCAAATGATTAAGAATTGTACTAGGTATCGGAGCTAATAGTAGACCAAAGGTTTTGGTCGCCTCCACAACGAGTTGGGTTAGATGCCAGTTATGATGGCAGAGTTCTAATTTAGGCGGTCCATGCGAATGCAAAGTGAAATTAAAGAGCAACGACAAGCAGCTGGAAATGCACAGCTGTTGTGGCGCTGATTCTGAAAATTCCATTTTAGCCGAGTAATAAACTGACTTGTTGCGTATATTCAGTTCTCGTTGCATTAATCTTAAGATTATCAGCAGCGATCGGTTAATATGGAAGAGCACTTTATCGGATGACTGTCGCTGTTTGTGCAGCAGGTTTAGGAAAATGTGTGGTGGCTGTAGAAAATAGTCCACAGGATAGTCACCTAGTTTTATTTGTAGATTGGTTAAATTGTCCAATAGCTCTAGATCGTTGTCCACTGTAAGTGAATCCACCATGGATTTCATTGTGGCCATGTCATCCACACTGGCGCGAATCCATGCCGGCTCATAATCAGCGGGACTGAGCCTAAACTTGTCGATTGAGAACTCATTTTCATTGTTGCTGCCGATAGATGCACCTGTGTTAAAGGGACCAGGTTACATTAAGGCTATAAATTGGATGCATTTTAATAAAGATAATTACATGACGTTAGGTTGCTATCGACGGAATTCGATTCAGTGTACAAAGAAGTCACCAGACTCTGTAGATCATCGAGTAATTCCACGACACGTTTCGACTGCAGATGTTCAAGTACTTTACCTATCTTGTCAAGCTCCGTTGTCAAGCGTTGACAAGGAATCTTACATACAATGGCATCCACATAATCCGAACGTAATAGCTCCAGCATCAATGACAATACACGATCTGCGGCTGTCGGCGGCGTAAAGCCAAACCAGCGTATCAGCTGTTTTAGGAGCAGCACCGGCTTTAAACTCATTGTTTCGCCATGTTGCAGACAGCGTATAAATCGTGTTTCAACTTGTTCCAATGCGCGCAATCGAATTTCGGGTGTCTCATTGGTTAATTTAGCAAGTTGCTCCTCTCCAAGCGATATCGTTAGCCTCGATGTTGTTGACATTATGATTGTTCATCTGTAAATATTGTTATTAGACAATGTGCACCACGTTGTGTTTCTTGCAATCTTACCTATTAAGCTTCTGTCAAAAATATAGACAGTAATTGTTTTACTTTTTTGATGTAGTTTCAAAAGCGTCGCCTGCTTTCGCGCGTTCAAAGAAGCCAGCAAATTTTTTCACGGCGTTGTCTAAAGCAGACCAATGTTAATCTTAGATTACCATTTGAGTTTAACAGTGCTGTAATTTAGCATTTTTGGTTTAAATTTTAGAAAGAAGAGTGTTAAGAGAGTTACGGACAGTGTTGCCGTTTTTCCCCGAGCAAAATAAGCTGAATTAGTAAAACAAACAAGCCAAAATAAGCTAAATCTCAAAAAAAAATAGCTGAAAAATCAGCTAATTTTTTTTTAAGTTTTTATTTTAGATTCTTTATACAAAATTTCATTTTTATAAAAAATAAAACTAAAACAAGAGTAATTGAAACTTCAAACATTCATTTAATTAAATCTTCTATGTATTCTCTATGTTCCTCAGAATCTATAGATTTACGACAAATTTGAGAATCTTTGTAACCAACGCAAAACTTATATTGTGTCGGCTTTTTGAGACATTACCTTATGGTTAATATTGAATTTAACGTATCAACGTTCATCCTATATCTTATTTTATTTTTTATTAAATTCATTTGGCTAAAAACACTTTCCACTTCGGCGCCCGCCCTAGGTATCAAAGGTATTTGAAGCGCAACAGATCTCAGCTTAGAAAACTGGCTGTGTCCACCCGAGTCTCTGTAGCTCATTAATTTTATCCAAAACTTCATGGTGTCCTCAGTATTTTCACAAGAGACTAGTGACAATTTAGTGATGTTATACTTCAATAGTTGCAGGACTGTTACTTTGTCAATAAATCGGTATTTGAGAAACTTTATTATGTCAACAAAAGTAAAATATTGAATAAGCTGTTTCGATTCTTAAAAAAGCCAGATTTTCCGCCATCCGCAATTTCCGAATTTAATCCGCAATCGCTCTTAAAAATAAGCCAGATCTGGCCGAAAATAAGCCGAAACGGCAACACTGGTTACGGAGCTGTATCAGCTGTATGCAAGCAGAGTATCTGTTGACGACCGTTTAAGTAAGAGCAGTGCTGCTGTAGAACTGTTGAACATTGCATGTGTCAAACGCTTTGCGTACATTTGGTCATAGCTATTATGTTAAATAGGATTGAATCTCCTTTGGCATTAAGCGCCACCTGTTGTTATCCAAGCATTGAAAATATAAACCTCTTTCTGAATGCAACAGATGAACATCAGAAAAGCGCCACCTATGGTATAAAAGGCCGACATAGTAGTTTGATTCGTATTCGAAGCTTGAGATAAAATTTTGTTTTAGTTAAAAGTGATATCTTTCGAAGTCATTTAAGTTGTGACAAGTTAAGAACTAAATATCTCAGAGCTGTGCATTTCAAACGATTTTTAATTTTAAATGAATTTAATAATAAGGACAATAGACTTGATCAGGCCAACCGCAAGTGTAGGACGTAGTATCGAAGTATAATCCTTCTCCACACTTCATGTCATAGCGAATGCCGCCAGCACATTGATAGAACTGATTACAATCGCTGCTGTGTAGGAAGAATCCGTCCACGGAGCAACCCTCGTTGGAACCTCCACCGCCACCAGGTGTTGGAGCAGGTGTGGGTGCTGCCGTTGGTGCTTGTGTAGGTGCTGAAGTGACACTGCCTCCACCGCCACCTCCACCTCCACCGCCCATTGCCCTGTTCATCGCTTTGAGTAGGGGGTAGCTCTCACCGCAGCGACCAAGGAAATCATCCGTCTCAATTGACCAGGTCATGGCACCTCCCAGATTGCGGGAGCTCACCAGCTGCATCTTAAGCTCAATACTCTGGACATTGTCGTATCCAACCCACTGATCGCCTTGGAAGGCATACGGGGATTTGTTGGCGTCATCGAACACAGTCTGCCAGTTGTTAGCGCAGATTTCGTGATAGCCAAGGAATCCTTTCTGACGAGTGAAGGGTCCTGCCTCACCTTCTCCCCTGCAGGACGCACCTGGATTATGCTGGGAGCTGTCGGACATCTGGTAACTGTGGCCGTAGAACCCGATGCCAAGAATCAGTTTCTCGGCGGGTGCACCTAGTCAGTAATTAAGGAATTGATTTTAAATTTCAATGGATATCTTGAGAAGTGAACGCCCACCTTGACGCAGCCAGTAGTCGATGGATTGCTCTACCTCGGGCAGAGGTGCATTGAAACCCAAGTAGCCATCGAATGCCATATGGAAGTCATAGGTCATCACATTAATGAATGACAGGTGCTGGGAAATGGCGGGAATGTCATAGGAAAGGGCCGCGGAGGCTTCAGAGGCTCCAACAGCAATGCCCAACTCCAGGTTGTGTGGAGCAAATCTTCAAAAAGCAAATCGATTTATAAATGTTTATCGAAAATACATGCAAATTCTTCACTTACGCTTCCTTAATCTCCCGCAGAAGCGTGACAAAGTTTTGCTTATCCTGGGGGCCACCACCACGTTGTCCCGGGTATTCCCAATCCAAGTCCAGACCATCGAAACCAAATCGCTGAATGAGCGCCAAGGTGGAGGATATGAAAGTGGAACGCTTGCCTGGATCAGCAGCCATTGCCGAGTACTTCTCGGATCCCTCGTTCCAGCCACCCACAACAGCCAAGACCTTCAGCTTTGGATTGCTCTGTTTCAGAGCAATGGTTTTCCTAATGAAACCTATTTTGTGAGAATTATATATCAAATAAGTAAGTCCAGAGCTCAACAGTAACCAGTAGTTTACCCAATCCTTCGTCCATGTCCAGCCATTCGTCTAGAGATATAATTTCTCCCGAGTCTCGGATGCCAAAGAAGGTATAGCTGATGTGCGTGCACAAGCTGGGATCAATGTTCGAGGGCTCGAATTTGCCATCTCCGGGGCGATAGTTAGCCCATGTGCCCCAGTAACAGTTAAGAATTTCTGCAATGAATCGATGGTTAGCTCGACTTGTTTGCGAACCCTTGAAACTATCTACTCACTCTCACTGGAGACCACGGAAACCAGCGCGAATAAGAAGTACGCCAAGAACTTCATGTTTTGTATTATAGGCTTCGTCTCAGTCGGCTGTGGCTTTTATAGGTCAGCATATACGGTTATCTTGCTTATCAGCCGATTTCCGATAATGCACACAAAATGGAAATCAATTACTTAATATATGGCAACTGTTGGAACACTCAGATTATAATATCTCTGCACACTTTGTGAAACTCAATAATACGCATAAATTTTTAAATTTTTTATTTTGAGCACTGGCTTGAGTGCATCTTGATACTATTTACTACCTAAATATTCATTCAGGAGTTATAATTCATTGAAATTCGGTTTCTGCATAAGTCTAATCTCTATAAGTATTATTGATGGGGGCGATTACTATCGACCCCCAGAGAACTGGCTTATTGAATCGACCATAAATAGCGCTGTGTGTAATTTCATTTGATTTAAATCGTTAACAATCTTTACCAATCAATCCCTGACTCATTGTCCTCATAAAAATACCTATGACACCCTATTTGGGAAAGTTACTAGACGCAATTTCTTGGCAAACAATTCTTACATTATTTCCTAGTTTATGACTACATTGTCTGGAATATACTCTTGTATACCCTGTAATTAAAGAGTTGTCATACTAACTAGTTTTCATACGTTTTGATCTACTTTTTTGTCTACCAAGTAGCTTTCTGTTGAGTACAACTGAGCAGGATAACTTTTGTGCACGCCAAACAGCTTCTTACTGTAACCGTATTTTATGCATATCACGGAGATGTCTGATAAGTCCCTTTGTTTCCTTTGGATATCTTTTGTGCATATCAAGCAACTTTGACATGTATCCCTTTTATTGCGCATGCCAAGTATCCTTCTGTTTAGTACGTTTTTACTGAGTAACAGAGAATACAGCTTTGCGTGTAAAATGCTGGATGGTGTAAGTTTTCGAAGTCTTTTTCACTTGTGAAATTCTAACCAGCTTTTGCTTATGAGCTGCAGGATAACTTTTGTGGATGCCACACAGCTATATTTTTATGACTGCCAAGTAGCTTTCTGTTGAGTACAATTGAGCAGGATAACTTTTGTGCACGCCAAACAGCTTCTTACTGTATCCATTCTTTTGTGCATACCAAGGAGCTTTGTGCTAAGCACAGTTGATCAACTGGATAACTTTTGTGCATAGCAAGTACCTTTCTGTTAAGAGCATTTTTACTGAGTGATAGAGAATACAGCATTTCGTGTAACGTTCTGGTTGGGGTAAGTTTTCAAATCCTTTTACATATGGGAAATTCGAACCAGCTTTTGTTTGTAGGCAGCAGGATAACCTTGTGCATAACTCACAGCTAATAACTGGTGGTCATACTGTACTAAATGACTTAGAAAACAGTCATCGCTATGAAACGTACAGTGCTAAATTGAATTTCAGTGTGGTTCTGTTCTAAAAATAATTAATTTCTATTTCCAGTCGTTTTATTTAAAACTGCTTTCATTTCAAAACATATAGACATATAATCAAGATCAAGCTTTAAATAGAGTATTTCATTATCAGTTCCGTACACAAAATGTGTGCAATTTTTGATCGAAATTGATTTTTCATTGGAGGCTTCAGTTCCGATAAGATTTATTTTTATGTTTATGACCCAAAGTTTCATTTAGAACAATTGGCACAAATTACGGATATATATTGATGCTTATAACTTAATAACGAAACAATTGTCATTGCCTGATAACAATTTTGTGGCAGCAAGCCTATAAAAACTAACAATATTTAAACTTAGAAGATACAGACCGATTCATTAGTCATTACAAAAACAATTCCAGTTAATTGATATGAAATAGATAAATGTCTTATCATTTAACCATAATGATAGTATAATCGAGTGACATCGATGGTTGTAGACTCTGTATTTAATACAATATCAATAAACTAAAGTTACTTAAGGGAAACACTGACTAATCAGGGGTATGGGCTTGATTATTTAACTCTTTTGTTGTTCCCGAACACCCGAAATAAAGAATATAGTAAAACTTGTTTGCTATTCTCGTTCTTTATTCAATTAACTATTTACCAACGCAGTTTTCTGTTGATCGTCTTAAGGAGAGGGTAACTCTCACCACACTGGCCACGATAGTCGTCGGTTTCCAGAGACCAAACCATAGCGCCACCCAGGTTCTTGGAGAGGGCGAAATCCATCTTCCACTGAACACTGAGTACGTTGTCAAAGCTAACCCATTGGTCACCGGAGAAGGCATAGGGAGCGGCATTGTTGTAGTCGAAGACGGTGTGCCAGTTATTCAGGCAAATCTCGTTGTATCCCAGATAGCCACCGTCACCAGTGTAGGCACCAGCACTGCCTACACCACGGCATGGAGCACCTGGCCAATTCTCTGAGGGATTGGACAGCTGGAAGCTTCGGCCATAGGTGCCAACACCAAGCACCAGCTTATGGGCAGGAGCACCTGTACATCGGAGTAGTGTTAATCCTGGACATTTAGGGGACGGGACAAATGGACTTACCTTGGTTGAGCCAGTAGTTAATGGAGTTCTCGATGGCCCATTGGGGGGCATTGAATCCAGTTCGGCCATCGGATGCCATGGCAAAGTCGTAGGTCATCACATTGATGAAGTTCACCTGTTGTGCAATATTGTAGATTTCATAGGAATCACTGGCAATGGACTCTCCAGCGCCGACAGCAATACCCAGCTCATAGCCATAGGGGGCAAAACTAAAATCACAAGGTATAGTTATATTAAAACTGACTTTCCACTTTCTACTCAATACTTACGCTTCCTTGAGTTCACGCAGCAAAGTCACAAAATTGGAGCGATCTTCCCAGCGTCCACCGCGTTGGTTGGGATACTCCCAGTCCAGATCCAAACCATCGAAGCCATTATCGCGCAACAGACTCAGAGCGGAGTTGATGAAGTTGCGACGCTTGTTCCAGTCCGCGGCCATGTTCGAGTACTTCACTGATCCCTCGTTCCAGCCACCCACTACAAGGAGTACCTTGAGGTTGGGATTCTGGTGTTTCAGGGCAACAGCTTGCCTGATGAAGCCCAGGTCATAGTCCAGCCATGTGTCTAGCGAGTGAATGTCGCCGTTGTCATTGATGCCAAAGAAAGAGTAGCTCAGGTGTGTGCACAGGTTGGGATCGATATTGGATACGTCAAACTTTCCATTGCCGCTGCGGTAATTGGCCCACGTTCCCCAGTAACAGTTGACAATGCCTTGTTATTTAACATTGTTTGTTAATTGTTTTGTTTTTCTTCTTTTTTTTTTAAGCAAATAATTTTGTAACATTTTTTATTTGCCATACTTACGTTCGCCTGCAACTATTTGACCAAGAGCGAGCACCGCGAGTATCGTTAACAATTTCCCCATTCTAACAATTCTACAATTTGCAATTGCCTTTTGGTCTTTGCTCGAGTTTGCTACGCCTTTTATACCATTTCGGTTATCGCCCTCGCTGCTCTGGGACTGACATATTTATAAGAGCTCTTCAAAAGGTTTTCTAAATTAAAACCAAACCGCTTCAATTAAGATTATTCCGGGCACCTGTGCTATACCCTGTACTGTCATGCAGTTGCAAACTCTGCATAACACACAGCTTTGTGTTGACAAATTTTCTTGCGTTACATAGCAAGCAGCTATTTTCGGGATACAATCATTAAAGCTTATGAGTTTTAAGCTTTACTTTGCTGTTAATTGTATTGAAATAGAACAGCTTCCTGTCTGTAGCTTTAAACTTCGAGTAACGGGTATAAGAAAAGAATTCCAGAGACTATAATTGAACAAGCAGATCAAGTTTGTTTTTCATATCTGGCATTAAGGACATCATATAGCTCCCATATTTAAAAAAATAAATAGTTCTTTTAATTTTGTTTAAACTCAAACTCTAATATAAATTCTTTTTCATGTCACTGATTAAAAACAATTCTAAGTGCAATTATAATTTAACCAAATCTACGGTATTTTTTAGCCAATCAATTTTGTATTAAATTAATATTTGAGCCACACAAGATTTGAAAATTATTTTATAATTTAAACACAAAATTGATTTTGTTTTCTTGATAGGCCCGACTATAAACATGTCTGTCCATCTATTTATTTCTAAGATTACTAACAGGAATTTCATTTAATACAAACTCATTTCCCTTTCCTATCGGAATCACCTACCATAAATCTTATTTTAGTTGTTCTTAAAGAAGCCAAGAGGCACTTATGTTAAGTCAAGTAAATATAACTCAAATGTCTTGTAATTCTTTAATCACTTGAGCTGCGGGGGACTGATATTGGAAATTATAGCCGCAAATAAATTATTTATAAAATCAATTGCTCGAAAATTAATCTCAAAAATGATTAATTTAAGATAATGTTTTTTCAAGTGCGTATCTTGAACATTCATATTATTTTTATATGAATATAAACACCAAAATTTCTCAATATAAAGTTCCGGTTTCAAAACTCTTTCAATGAAATTAAAAAACACACCCTAAAAATGCAAGTATGCAATAAAGCACAGTTAATGCTTATATTAAAAATTTAATTACAACACTTTTGATTAATTTTGCAAATTACAAAACGTTTAAAATAAAAGAGTTAGAACTGCATTCATTATTGAGATTCAATAAACAGAAAACAGAATGTAATTAAGTGATCAAACAAAATAATATAAATAAGAAAATGCTTTTGTAGCTGTGGAAATATCAGATGTTCCATATTCGAATAATCCAGTGCGCAAGTCTCATCTAAGATGCATCTAAGATGCAGAGTTTAACTAGGTTAAATACTCATATGTTTCGGGCTGATAAAGTAGCTGCCACGGTTTGACTTTACTGGGACACATAGATCTCGAACTCTTTGTAGGCCAACTCCTCGCCACCATATGGTATGTAGCAGCAGCCATGGGAGGGTTGCACCTTTCCGACGGTGACGGTACCATCGTGGGTGGCACGACCGATGAACAGGGGCTCGCCTTCGGAAGTCTCGCCGGCGGGAACGGCATTGGGGGGAATGTTTCCAGCCTCCACGGGCAACCACTGGCCACCAGCAGCGCAGAGGACCTCATACTCGCTGTGACCGTGTTCACCACCTCCCCAGGCGATGTAGGTAACGCCATGAGATGGATGCAGCTTGCCGGGAATAAGGTCGCCCTCGTGGCGGGCACGTGCAATGTAGAGCTGTTCGTTGCTATCGAAACCGCCCTGAAGAGCATTCGGGGGTACCTCGCCATTGGCAGCTGCTACCCAGCATCCGGGTCCACTGCCAGTTGGGGCAGCAAATCCCATCACTGGGGCAGAAGGTGCGGCTTCTATAGGATAATATTACTAGTTAAGTATAAGTTTGAAACCAAAAATACAAATTTTAACTGTACCGTCAATCAACCAGGTACCGCTAGCACCCCATCCCGTGCAGATGCCCACAAAGTTGATCGGGAACAAGGAGCCGGCGTCGTATGATAAGAAAGCAGCAGCGTCGCCCTCATGGCCAACGGTGATAACGTTATCATACCAACGAATCCAGAATCCACGGAACTCGCCGGCATTCAGAATTCCCGGAGTTGGCACCTCAGCCACATCCGGTTGCTGGCCATCCTTGCGAATCACAGACTTGGTATTCTCCCAGCCGCCGATGAAAATCTCAAAAATGGGCAATCCCTGCTGTGGTCCAGGTGAGAGCGCAATGTGAGCGTCCTTTGGTGAGCGCACCTTGAAGGTGAATACTCCTCCGCTAGCCGGCTGGAATTGGTATTCCAATTTATCGGGTGTATTGATTTCTAAAAATAAGATTTTAAATTTAAACATTAAAGGCAAAAATATCAAGTATTTCGAGTTCAAAAGTTAATTTAAATCGCAAATAATTTAATAATGTTGTTTGTGCTTTGGTTATCATATGTTTAAATTAAAAAAAAAAATTTGATTATATTTTGAAATATATTTTAAAGCATTACACTGACAAAAATAAGTTAGATCTAAATGGGTTAAAAAAATCGAAATTTAAGAACAGGGACCCCATCTTAAAATTATGCAAACATAAAATAATAACAATAACTAACATGATTAAAGTATTTTTTACGTTTACCATTGTGGAAAATTATTATTTAAGCGATCATAACACAATGCTAACTTAACCTAATGTTAACTTCTGAATGTCGACCGTTTTGATTTTAATTTTTAAAATTGTGAAATAAATTAACGCCAAAGCTAGTTAGATAAGTATTTCTTTGATTTAACAACATGCTTTTTTTTTCTCAGTGTACACAGAAGAGGTTTAATTTAAATTAATTTTTTTTGAAGCTATTTAAGCAGTCATTACACAAAGCAAGCACATTATATTAGAGATATGCATTTAGTTTTGTTTAAGAGTAATCTTGTTAGAAAATGGGACTACGAAGAGCACGGATTCCAGAATAAATCTAGATAAACAGATGTTTAATGGGGTATATTGTTGTTTTCGTGCTTGTTATGCGGCAAAATGACGCATTTCTATGTCATTCCGCATGATGTCATTTTCGGTCGTGCCACAGCTCATACCCATGGCATTCTCGAGAGTCTAGAGTTTAGACATTATAGTGTCTATTCGTCGAGCTGAGCTTCAAAATATCACATAGTATTACTTATACAAACAGACCTGTTTATGAGACTTGCAAAACTGATAATACTTAGCGAGTTTTTTGTTTGCTTGGGCGCGAGAATGTTTTTTGTATCTCTTAGATACATCGAGAGACTAAAAGCTGTTTTGTTTTCGTACTCATTTTGTTTTATTATTTATTTGTTGTTTTTTATAAATACTATATGTACATATATATATAAGGTTGATTTGTATATGTTTGTGAAATGAAAAATCGAAAAGTGTTTGCCTAAGTTTCACAGCCACATCACATCACAGCAGCATTTGTAGCGAATGACATCATTTTGATGCAATTTGAGGTCGACATAGAGTCAAGTACGACCATTTGCCTCATATTGATTATTGTCAAAGTTCAAAGGGGAGTTAAGGAGGTACTGCAAACTGTTTCTCTTCATTTCGTTTTCTTTGGCATTTTTAGTGACTCAGCGGCAAAGAAGTGTATATACATATGTATATATGTTATATATGGCTATAAATAATAACAGCTTCGGCTAGCTTGTTAATTAAATTCAAATGACCAAATGGTGAAAGTGACTGAGTTTTGATATAAAATTCTGCTTCTGTTTATTCGCAATGTAATAAAACTCCGGGATCTGTTTACAGTAGCCCAATGGCACAACTGTACCTACCTCACCTGACTTAACAAAATGTATAGAAATTCTGGAGATGTCTCACGTATTTTTGAAACAGTTATGCCACAAATAGATAAATAAAGTATGCAAATTGCAGCCGGCTCTGTTGGAAGGGCCAGTAATTGTACCAGACCAGAACTTATATAGATATATAAACATATGTATGTGTATAGAATTCAATTAATCCATTATTTCATTATTCCGTTATTCATTGAAGACACCCGCACAAATATATACATATCTGCACACTGACACAAACACATACATATATGTTTGTATATAGAAAAGACTCACCAATTGGCATTTTTTCTGACTTTCTTGCCCTCGACGTTGTTCGCGGACTGAGATTCTGATTCAAACTGACACAGTGAACAATTTGGAACTGTGAAGTAAGCACCTGCTTAGCCGCTGAGAGAACAAAACTGAGAGACAGAGAATGGAAGAAGGCGTGAAAAGCTGTGAGCGTAGACGTGAAAGCTTTCAGCTTCAAGCTTGCTACTAAAGTGTATCTGTGTGAGTGTCTTGGATCTGCAACGGTTGGGAGGGGGAGATCGTTGTCTAATGGGAGCGGGTCAGACTGTACCTATTTAAACAATGGCAGACGAGTTAACAGTTAAAGCTTCGAGAAAGACGGTTTTATTAAATCAAAAGAAAAAGTTTGTGCGCTAAGTTGTCGGGTTTGCGACACACTTAATCGAAGCCAAATCTGTTCAACACTCGTATTCCAAATTTCTGTATAGTATATATTAAACAAGAAATGGATACTGTCTCGCTCTTCCCAGCGTGAGGTTAAATAGAACAAAGATAACAATTATATACACATGAAGAAGAATTAGATCACGGCAGCTCTAAAGTTTCGAAGTTGTGGTGTTATTGAAATGGTATTGAAAACTGTATATTTAATTAATTAATTAACCAATTGAACGAAATTTGTTTTTTAAACTTAAACATATGAGATTGTAGGGCACTTAACAATGTTACAGACTCTTGACGGAAAGGGTATAAAAAGCTTCCATTGACGCTGTTATCAAATTCAAAAAAAGCTCAGCTTGCAACGTAGTTTCATTTTATACTCGCGACTTCATAATACGTTGTTTATTTCTCTTTTTAAATTCCGTCATCTACCGGTAATATTCTATTAGTCATAAGCTTCGTCTGTGGACCCGATGACACCCAATCGTCGAATGTATGTTAGCTTTACTTTGATGATAACGTCATGAATTTGTCGCTGAACTTCTGATTGAATTCAATCAGCAGCAGCTGGATATAATCGCAAAAGCTTAATTTTATTTTGAGCTCAAATTGATTCGTTGATTATCTTAAATAGTTGACAAAATTAAATTCGATCTACTTGCTTAAAATTATTTTAATTGAATTCATAATTAATTTAATTGATTTACTTGAATTTATAACATAACAGACAGAAAGACAAACAGACAAACAGACAGGCGGACAGACGGACATGTCTATATCGACTAGGCTTGTGATGCTGATCAAGAATATATATATAAAAACTGTGGGCTTTAACGTTTTAAGTAAATGTTTATAAATTTTTTAACATATACATACTATACATACAAATTATTACATTGTTACAATTCTTGGTTCCCTAATTCATATAATTGTCGGATATGTAACAAAATTTCATTACACGACATTGTATTGTAGTGAGCATCTAAAGATTTCGGAGTATTTTGACAAAAAAAAAACAACTATTCGTTTCCTTTGTTTTTATTTAAATAATAACTTAATAATGATGAAATGGATATACGACACGAATAAATACCTTATGGAATGCCTCTGGCCGTGTCAATAGCTCAGAGAACTAAGCTGCCGACCTGTCATAAGGAGAACTTCATGCTTACATGAGTTCAAATCTGGATGTGGATCCTAAACCACAATCTACAGTATCACTTATAACTTTAAGTTGTAACTCTAATTTGTAAATATTCTAAACACTTTAATTCAGATTGTAAAGAAACAACAGTAAAATTAAAAGAATAAATAAAACAAAAATTAAAAAAAAAAAAAAATAAAAAATAAAAAAAATGGAATGCCTCTATTTTTCAATGTAATAACGAAATTTAAAAGCATACCTTTAGGCTGCTCGAAAATTTGAAGATAATTTGATTTCGGTTATAAGCGAGCATTCGATGTAGTTGCACAAAAGCTCGTTTTCGGCTTATTGTTAGCGCAGAAAAGAAAAATTAAATGATTTAAAATATAAGTCTTAGTGGATAGCATTTAAAAGGAACTTTGATTCCAAAATTTATAAAATGTTAATCAAAAAATTTAATTATAAAAATTTGTTATATGTATTTGTTTTGTTTATATCCGCTGTTGATAACAATTTGAATAGGTAAACGTAACGTATACGTATGTATAAATAAATAAAAAAAATGTGTTTTTCTATATGACAAGCCCCTTAACGTTAGCTGCATTCATATTTAAAAAAGCTGCGACATGAATCAGCTCTACATGCCCATGTTAGCCAATTAAGCGGAGTCCCATCAGTAAACAAGTTAATTAACTTTTATTGCACTTTCCATTGTTTTTATACTCTCTGCAAGAGTATATTGGGTTTGTGCAAATGTATGTAACAGGCAGAAGGAGGCGTGGCAGACCCCATAAAGTATATATATTCTTGATCAGCATCACAAGCCGAGTCGATATAGCCATGTCCGTCTGTCCGTCTGTCTGTCCGTCTGTCCGTCTGTCTGTCCGTCTGTCCGTCTGTCCGTCCGTATGAACAAA
Organism: Drosophila acutilabella; assembly: GCA_035046005.1. NCBI lineage: Eukaryota > Metazoa > Arthropoda > Insecta > Diptera > Drosophilidae > Drosophila > Drosophila acutilabella. The sequence continues at coordinate 1,512,416 of JAWNOK010000024.1, read as the reverse complement.
CAGATTTCAGAGATGGTAAGAGCTACAAGTTCGAGCTTGGTCTCAATCGATCACATATTTAGTCAGTCAATACAAGAATCTTTTTTTTTTTCGATGCCACGCCCCATTCGCCCACAATGATAAAAAAACTAGACACACCTCGGAAAAAATTGGTGTTTTGGGCAAATATCTCAATAACTATTACACCTAGGATCACCAATTTTGGTATGGAGGTTCCCAGCGGCATCCTAAATGCATTGACATTTAAAATTTTGGACTGCCACGCCCCTTTTTCCCACAATTAATAAAAATAATTCTCAACGTTTTTAGGCGTTTGTTAATATAGTACAGTATTGTAATTTATAATTCGTGTGAAGACTAACTATATCAAACTATTCTGAAAGGCGCATTGAAATCGCACTATAAACAACAAAACTAGAAGCGTTACAATATTGATAACTGAATGCAATATCTTGTATTAGTGCAAGCGAGACAGAAACATACAAGCACATGTTCGAATGTTTTCGCTGCCTGCGTGGCGGCAGCGCTACCCGCAGTCGCTGGCCGCGCTGAATACACACATACATACATACATGTATATGCATCATATATTGTCATTCGTGTGTGTATTCGCATACAGACAAACAGCTGTATGTTTGATTATGCTTAGACTGTTTTTGTTTCAACGTGTTTTAATGCAAGTACTACACAATGAAATATCTCTAGACCGATTTTAATAATTTAATCGGGAAAAAAGGCAGAGAGTATTTTACGGTCGGGCTTGCTCGACTGTACTTTCCTTACTTGTTATTAAGGTGTTTACTGTACTTAACAGTTATTGCATCTGCTAGATTTGCATGTTTTTATTTCCTAGACCATTAATTGCACAAGTATGTTAAGCATTTTAGTATTAAATATTTTTTTACTTTACAGACTGCCTTGAACTAGTTTCATGCTTTCAAAATTGAATATATGTATTTATTCGTCGTACGTGTCGCTTAAGTAGTACAGTAGTCGGAGCAACTATTGTTCTAACTAAATATAATTTACACGATTCAATTAAGGTTTCCGCCATATTCGCAGTTTCCAGCAAATCGGGATGACCACACTCAATTTACGTTAATTCAGTTCTTTGCCCTGACACAAGTCCAACTGCTCCGGTGGAAGAGAACTGAATAGTCTGCGCAATTTATATAATTGTGAAAGAAACTCACGCTAGTGACGAAATCTGAATATAAAATAATTTTATCGATATAAATATAATTATGATTAGAATAATATAAAAAACTTTTAAAAGTGTGATTTGAATTTAGGAAAATAATCGTCACTAGATGATAACTCATAAGGGGTTTTATATAAGAACACAAATAATGGTATGTCCATCATCCAGTATGCTTAAACCATGAGTCAATTGATATTAAAGCTTAAGTTGAAGAAGTGCTTACAATTGGCTTAAATTGAAGTCACTTTTAAATTATTATCAGTTATTTTGCTTTTTATTCCGTTTAAAAAAAAACGATCAAATTCTTCGCGTTATGGTTGCTTGACGAGCCCCTTATTTCGTCACGCCCCTACTATATCAGCTTTCGTATCAATATTTGGCCGCACCTGATATCTATTATTTTAGCTTCATATATTCAAAGTAGAAAAACTTATAGTAATTGTTTGTACTATGACAAAGAGTTTTTATCATGGATATGACTAAATCTCACAGAATTATTTCGTAAATAAAGGTCAGACATGAAGGTCATTGGCTTTTTACTTCAGCATTTCAACGGAATGGACTAAAACGTGTATTATTTGTACGAGCGAAGCACGCAATTTTCACTTGTTGTTAAAAAAGCACGAGTTTTGGAACCGGTTCGCTTGGTAGAGCCACCGCTCTCTGGCAGCAACAGTTGGCAAGGGCACCTTGAAATTGAGCCAACCCGAATGTGTTTACCACTAGCGAATATTTCTATACATACTTACCGATGTCTGTTAGGCATTTTTTGTATGTGTGTGTAAACAAATTGTCGAATAGCTAAACATTTTGTTTGGAAAAAGCATTCGGTATTTGTCGTCAACACGTCAAAGTTAAAAAGCTGCTGCAAATTGCATCAGCAGCAGTCGCAAAAGCAACTGGGAGCGGGGTACAAAGGCTGGCGGGAGTGCATCAAGATGTCTACTGACTGCCGGCTATGTGTGAAGTTGGTCGCGTGTGACGCATCATGTAGCTACTCTTTTGCACATTGCTCTCTCTCTCTTCTGTTGATTTGTATGTCCACTTGTATGGGAGAAAGGGTATACATCGTTTATAAAGAAAATATGTCCAAACATATTTGAGTATTGAGTAGTTAATAATTTTCTGACTGCTGCACAGCATTTATTATAAAGGTCAGACCAAGTATATATGCAGAAATTTTATAATGACGTTTCTAACCACACACACATACACAAAAGTATTAAAATAAAATGGCGCAAGGTAAGGTATATGGCAGTCGGGCCGCTGTTATCTCAAAAAGTTCTTGCGTGCTGTTTATCACAACAAAAGCAGAATGTCAACACTCGATTTTCTCTCGGTTTTCTGCGCTCTCTCTCGCTCTTTCACGCTCTCTGACTCGATAACAGCTGGCCTTACGTCAAACCATACAAGCTAGATATTGACACATACATACATTCGCAAAAGCAAGAGAGCGGCAAAAACTATTTATTTACAAGGGGAACTGTTGGTGATCGACGTTACAGTCTGTTTTGCAGCGTTTCGCCCGCAGGTCGCACGCGCTTAACGTTTTTAAAAGTGACTGCAAAATTTAACAAATTTTGTTTTAGTGATAAAAACAAAGACGGCGTGTTCAGTGATAAAAATAAGGTTATTAGAGAGCCAAAAACGTTTCGAATATTATTTGAGTTGCTGCCAGCACAGCAACACGCAAACGCATAAACTTACCAGACAGACAACTCACTTCGCTTGATAAATAAACAAATAACACCGCCGCGTGGCGCCAAGAGGAGTTCAGCAGATTGCAAACAAACAGAGAGCGAGAACGAAAGCAGAATTTCGTCAGGACCCCAAAGAGTTGCAATCAAAATGAATGCTAACGCGTAAGTTTGAAAGTTTCGTAACATATGTATAGTATTTTACGATTTATGAGGTTCCGTTTATATTTGCACACAGAGTGCAAAATTACATAATTTTGAATTCAGAAAAAAAAAAAAAAAATGCCAGACTAACTGTCTGTTAAATTAGAAGGTGCTTTCACTTTTGCAACCCCTAAAAAGCTGTACGTATTTAAACACAGACAAATAGAGAAATGCGTATGTAAGCTTCATGCACATATGTACATACTTACAAACAAACATAAAAGTATTTTCGTAATTGTGTTATAAATACCTTCTGTTTTTTTCGCTTTTTATTTTAGTTTTTGCCTACTTTACGTAGTTTTTCATTAAGTCCCTCTCCCTGTCTCTCCTTCTGTTTCTCACGAATTCGCGGCAAAACCGACCATTAGCTATAGAATACCCTGTTAATCATATTTACCATATCACGCGTAATCAATTGGTTAATTTTTAGTTTATTAGACAAAATATTTACTAGTGCGACGTTCAGCTAACGCCCTCTGGCGTCTGTTGGCAGAAACCTGTTTGGTTTGTTTTTATTGAAACTTGTTGGAGAGGCAAAAATTTAACAGGGTATCTGTTCGGTTAGCACAGTTTATTTAATACCATTTTTGTTGTTTATCACTAGTTTTCTTTACTCTTTAAGTTTAACACATTGGTTGTGGTTAAAGGAAGTTTGATAGTAAAATGAAAATAAACAGTAATACAGCTAATTCTTAATCTATTCCCGCGTTTAAGCACGAACGAATATCAGAACTAAATTGAGACAAAAAAGCCCAATGTAACTGAGTGGAATAACAAATGACTGAGCAGTTTAGCACGTGTTGCAGTACTCAGACCTTTATATAGTGTGTTAATAACGACCTTGTATTGGTGCTATTCAGTTTGTTTAGTTTTGCAATTGCATTGGACAGTTTAACCTTTGAAACATTAATGTAACAATAACATTGAGCGTTTGCTTTTCTACCAAAGTGCATATTATATTTTTGATTTTTAAGGTTAATATTGGGAGTCTGCAGCGGTTCAATAAAAAATTATAAATTTTAAATAATTAAATAAATAAAGATAGTTTTAATAATGAATATATTTTACCAATAGAAGTTTGATTTTGCTGACTTAATTTGAGACCTGCTATGATTCACAACCAACACGCTTACCTGATTAAAAAAATTGCTAATAAGCACAAAAGTTATAAAAGATTGTACCCTTTATCAGTAGATGTCATGGAGATTCCTGCATTGTACAAAGTGCATTGGTCTTATCTTAATTGTTTAAAAAAAAGTTCTATTTATACACATTTTTGCTAGACATTCAAGCCAATGAACCTTTTAGCCAAAAGTCATTGCCAACAATTAACTCGGCCAAAGAAATGCACAATTTAAGAGCATTCACAATTGTTGTTAAGTAATACTATTGACCAGATGTGCACTTCTATTTTTCGCAAACTTGGCCAACATTCGATGACCGTTGATTTATTTTGTCTGTATTTAGTTGGTTATTTTTGGGAGGAAACACAACGCAAAATTCGCTGAGATTTACTGAGCGCACAAGGTGACATTTTCTCAGCGTTCTTTGTCTCACTTAGAAATACGATGTTTTAATAACAAACAGTGGAATTAATTATTAACAGTCAGCTGATTGCATCGACCATAAAATATCACAAAATTCGAAGCTGGCATATTTCATGAAAAACTTGTTTTAACATTCAGTTCTGTTTCCGTTTTTATTAAGTAATTTATTTACATCGCTAAATTAAAATATCTGGGAATGCATACAAGCAAAATTTCGAAGACACTTAAAAGCATTGTAATAAGTTCCTCGATTGGAAAAGAGGATATATCTTTTATAGTCTTCATAGAAAATGTCCATATGATAATAATATAATTTATAATATTTAAATTATTTCCAGATTTTGTCATATTTAATCTTCTGCATGTAAAGTCCCGTGCACATAGATCTCAAAGACTGTGAAAGCTAGAGACACCGATTTTGGAAATAAGTTCTTCTATAGTGTTCGCAGATCAAGTTTAGTTCAAATTTTTTTTACGCACTGCATCGTCTTTGCAAATTATTTTGTAATAATTCCATACCGTGGAAACTACTCTGACTTTACATTTTATGTATATGTATCATAGTAACTATCTACTTTATCCTACTATCCCCACCAACTATATGCTAAATTTCCCTTTAAATATCTTCTGAAACTTCCGGTTAATTAGAATTTCCGGTAAAAAAATCCCTTTAATTTTCCACTGCATACGCTCAGCACCATAAAATAGTATTGCATACTTTCATGCAGCGTTTGAAAAAGTGTTTACCGCGTTGGAAATAAAAAGCTGACTGCTATGTAACGTCTCACACATGGTAATCAACATTTGTTTAGTGTACCCTGAACCCTCATTAAGCTGTATAAAAAAGGGTGGGAGAATGGTTTTGTTATTTATTTTACTAATTTTAGAGCTGCAATCAGTTCAAAGACTGGGAAAACTTAAAGCTGACCGCGCATAAATAAAATATTAAAACCAAAATGTTTTGCATGGTGTTTCTGAGCAATAAAAATTATACTTACTTAGATTTATTTTACAGCCAATTGTTTTGTCGTGTAATAAAGTTGTCTAGAAGTTTTACTAGACATTTCCGTGCAAAAGAAACCTATAATTCTTTTATGGGGTCGACAATATTTGCAAATTGACCAAACACTTAATAGATTAGAATATAAATAAATGAATACGTGGAAATAGATAAGTTAAGCCCGGGAAATTACGATGTACTACATACTCAGCAGGTGCACTCCGAAACAATTACTCTCTTGCATTTTCATTGGCTGAAGCTTTGGCGGTGTGTCCGAGGCGAATACGTAATATGAATGCAACCGGTTCTATGCATTTGATTAGTTTATCAATAATTCATGCATATTTTTAGTCTATCGGTTCTTACCAGGTCTAACACATAGTATATTTTGTATATATTGTACATATTGTACATAATATAATATTGTAATCATCTTTGACGATGGCATTGCCTTATCACTTAAAATTTCTCTTATCAGCGGCAACCAACTTTCAGTTTTCAGTATTTACAGAGCTAAGCACTTTCAGTCTCAGCTCTAATCCACTCAGAGCATTTTAAATGCGATTTGTCAAGTCTCTGCTTCAATATAAGCAGCTTCGCCGCGAATTCTTTCCTTTGGTAAGGCGAAATTGGAACTTTTCAGTTCAGAGCGAAGAAAAATGGAGACGAACAACATTCACATCCAGGTTAGTGCCAGATATTGGGGCTATTAAACTATCTAATCGCTAACATTAGAGATAAAGAGTTACTATGCTAATTTTTGCTGATAAACCTGCCAATAAAATATCAACTGACCTTGAGAAGAATTGAAAGTATGAAAAATCTAATGCTGAACTTTCTGAAGAACAAACTTGACTATGTCTAATCTAAGATAGTATAAAGATAAAAGCTGTATCATATATAATTTTACCATTCATTCATATATATTTTAATTATCTCCCTCTTCAAGACATTTCCCTTTGAAATAATCTCGAGTAAAACTTTCCTAAAAACAATGGTCTCAACAAATTCTTTAGCAATGACTTCAAATCTGAACACAATTTATTGCCTGCTATATTGCTCCAGTATTTCACGTTAACAGCAATGAATAATTCAGTATATATGTATGTATTCTTAATACATATAAGTTTATTAGCCCGTAAATACTACGGGTATATGAGTGGAGCAGTAATTTAATAGATTGTTAAGCAAAACATAGCAATATTCTTAGTAGTAGTAACAATACAAATTTGAAAATCTAATTGGGTTTATTTTAATTATTCTTGCTATATACCAAGAGAAAGTTGTTAAATAAATCTTTCATCATACCAGGACTTCAAAACCTATCAAGAGTTATATAAATTTAATCTTTTACATTAAAAATTAGGCTTCACAACCTTCACATGCTTTTCTGAGTATATAAAACTTAAAACAGCTATAACTTTTAGTATATATGTATGTATGTTTGATCTTGATCATATTTAAGAAGGATTAACTAACTAAATAACAGTTAGGTGCGTGTAACTAAATTTACATTTTTCTAGCTCTTATAGTCTTAGATTATGTTTTGTGCTCAACAGTCTTTTACGAAAGTAATATACCAGCACTCTACGAGTAACAGGTATTATAGCCAGAAGACCGAGGGGTCAAGGGATGGCAGCAAAGAGATACAAAGTGTAAAGACAGATTGTAAATCTCATTTAAATGTAGTTTCTTTATGCACAATCTTAGACAGTACGTCAAGTGGCATCGAGACTTCAACATCGCAACAAATCGTCGCGAATTTGAAGTTGAATATTAGTGATAAGAGAATAGAGACAAGATTACGGATCTAGAAAGAACTGCCAAGAGAGATAATCAGAAAAAGGGTTAACTAACACGGGACAGTTTTTCGATTGAAGTTCGTTCATTAATAAACTGAATCTGATGTGAATGCAATTAGAAACTCAATAAAGAAATAACATAAAAATTGTTTACAGTTTATAGCAATAGAATAAAACTCAAGTCAAACCAAAAATCAATTCATAAAACAAAACAGAATTCTGCACAGAATTATTAAAAATAATAATGATAATATTTCATAATTGTTCCATAATTGTAATTAACTTCAACCGCAGACAAACAAAGCACACCGCAGCAATTAAATCACGAATTTTTCCGACTAATTTTACAGCTATTTTTTTTTATACAAAATTCACAAAACAATTTCAATGTCTTGTGAGCACCTTACGAATAAAGGGTGTCTCAATATATTATAAAAAAAAATCTGCTGCTGTTGAGAGAAGTCTCGTTTTAAAAACTGACAAAAAATAGTAAATTCTCTTAAGATAAGTTTAAACTCTTAGATACCCTTTATAAAAAAAATTCATTTTAAAACTCCAGTTCAAAATTCTTCAATATTTATGTAAATTTTGCAATAGTAATTTTTTTTTGGGAAATCTTAAAAAAGTAAGATTAAGATACCGATGATAAATATACATACATGTGTTTATTTTTCCAATATTTAAGACCATCCATCTTTTAACATCAACTTGACTTGATTTCATATCGGATTTTTAAATTTTGGAGCTAAAATAAATATACCTCTTTTAGAAACCATCGAACTACAGGGTACTTGTAATACCAGCATGTATTACATGTTAAAATGAATTTGTCTGTCGCGAACGAACACGTTTAAACTGATCGCTCTGATTTAGTTAGGGGTTTATTGATCTTACAGTAAAACCATTTAATAAAACAAGTAAGAAAGGCTACTGTCGAGCGAGTCGACTATAAAAGACCCCGTACTCCTAGTATTTTTCATACAAATATTCTATCCGATATGAATTTGGTAAGGATGGTTATAATGGTACCATATACAGAATGTGTGAATTTGGTCCCGATAACTTTAGTCGTTTCCAAGTTATGGTATTGTGATAAAAGATTTTTGGAATTTAAGCGGCCGTAGTGAGCGTGATATAAACTTGATCTGCTCGCGAAGGAGAGAAACTTTCATTCCAACTTTTATTTGGTGACTCTAGCTCTTATAGTCTCTGAGATCTAGGTGTTCATATGGACGGACAGACAGACAGACGGCATTGATATATTGTCTCGGCTGTTTGTGCTGATCAAGAATATATACACTTTATGGGATTAAAAATGCATCCTTAATAGACCCCTCTACTCTTTTTTAAAGTACGTGGTCTAAAAAGCAATAACAAATCAGCATTTTCATAACCGTTAATAAATTCGTTTAAGTCAGGGACAGTCAAGAGAACAGTTAACAAATGCGTGTTCACGTACTACTTCCATATAAATCCAGTTAATGATAATGATATTGTTCATGATAATGATTTGGGCTTATCAGCTGTTTATATTTTGTTGCCCTGAACTTGTGACTTGGTCGTAAATGACAAAAATTGCCAATGTAATACCCGTTTGAAGTGGCTTCAAGTTTATTTGCAATGCTTTTCAAAATCAATAGATTGAAAATAAGACACTAGATAGTATAAGACTTGAACAACTGGGATCTGGGATCTGGGGACTGCCAGAAGTGCTGTAAACTCTTTCGATGAAGTCATTGATTAGGGATTACGTTATTGACCAATTCAGTCTCATGGGTTACTATCAATAACAAGGTCAGGAATTAACCATATCACAAATAACAGCTAAATTGACCTTATAATCTGAAGATAGCGAAGTTTGTTTAAGACAACGTTGAAAAATATTTCAAAAATTTTTAAAACAGAAGCTTTAAGTAAACTTTGTGTCTATTCTTGTATAAATTGTACTAAAAACTAATGAAAATGTTTAAGACTATTTTTCCTTAAATAATATTCTTAGTTATCAATGAAATTAAAATAGGAAATTGTCATTGAAATTGTTACCCGTATAAATTTTGCAACCGTTATGAAAATTTGTATTCAAGTTTTTGCAGTTATATCTATGCTAATTAAGTTAATCGACCATTAAAACACTATTCACATTATTATGAATGTTGTCCTTGAATCTTAATCTTGAGCACGACCGTTTCGCATTATTTGCATAGCCTGCAGTTAATTAAAACGCGATTGCTGAGCCATATTTCGGAACGGGTTTTATTTTTTGTCAGATTTCAACCAATATTTTGTTAGTTAATTGAGAGTTTCGATTTTGGTAGATACTTTAAAGACCAAGTTAAGCGTTGATAGACGTCACTTGGTCATGTCTATAAAGCAAACGATGACGTCTATTCAATTAATTATGGACAACATGAAAATTTATCAGTGAAGTGAGACTGAAAGCTTATGCCAATTTCCAACTACAAATAAATAAAATAATGACTTTCATAAAAAGGGTATTCAAGCATAGCTTTCATATAGTAGAAGATAGTTTCATTAATCATTAAATTCATCAGTTTGTGTATGATTAATTGCTATACCTTGAAGATGGTTACCTCTGCACCTTAGTTTTCAAAATAAATATACGCGTGAAAAATGAGAGCTAACATAAAACTGTGTCTATTATATACATAAGTGAACATAACTAAGTTTACCCCTTAAGTTCCTTTTAAAGGACCTTGATAATGTATAGCTATAAATATTCATACTCAAGTCATTACATTGTCATACTGGAATCAGTTGAATGGCTTTTCTGAATTTCGTTTGAATTATCCAGAATCTGAACCGGAATTAATTGTGTGTTATTATACAATTTAATTTTTGTTTTTTTTGTTTATGTTTGCTTTATTTAAGCGGAATCAAAAATATTATTGAAGTACGTTAGCAATACGTAAGTACATAGTAGATCGGATATAGGTATGTTGGAAATGCCTATCACGTACCAACTGGCATCTATTTGTCATCACAACAACACTTTAATTATTGAAAAGTCCATTACACTCGTTTAAATATTTGTTCAGCAAGTGATACAGTCATAATATTCGGACGACCTTAGTTTTTGGGTGGTTATTTAAAGTTAACAGTGAGTACAACAAATTCAAGCCCTTCCCGAAACACACCCAATTGACGTAGGATCAAAGTGTTTTAGCTATGTATTAATAATCGTCATAGTATTCTTTAAATAGCTTATGAAAAGGTCTTGAAAGTGATAATTTTAAATAATACTTCTTTTTTTTTAAATATTGGTATCATTAATCATCATGCTATTATTTCTACTCAGAAAAATTAGATATTTGTTATATCTACAGATATATTTTTACAGATTAAAAAATATTTAAAATTTTTTTTATTATTAAGATCAGGGGAGTTAAATGAATTGTAGGTTTTATCGGTTAACATTTTAGATTATTACCAATACGTACTTTAAAAATCAGATCAATACAAAAATTTAAGACAATAATTTTTGAAAGATTTTGTTTTCTGTGTACATATGATAATACCAATTATACCACAACTTTTTTTTTGCTAGTGCTGTTAAAAATTTTATATAATTTGTTCTGAATACCAACAACAATAGTAGTAATTATTTAAATATTAACAATGATTTCGATATAAATTACTAAGCTTAATGTTAATTAGTAATTGCCGCTGGCATTTCGCTAGTGAGAATTCAAGCTCAATTATCGGGTTTCCTCAGTATTATACCTATGTATTACTTAGTAGACAATTTTGAAAGTGTTAAAAGTCAAAGCGGTAATTGTGCATTAAATATCAGATCATAATGCCACCATGATTTCACGATTTTCTAACGACAACTTGAGCTGAGATTGTGACGATTGTTTTGGAATCAGACTCGAGACTGGAATGCATAGAACTATTATGAATCGGTCATACTGTCGTCACAAATGGAATAGAATTACGGGGGATAGTACAGATACAATGATCAAGTATCTCCCACAGGTGCAATTAAATTGCACAACTGTTCCGTTTTATTTTTTTAAATTTCTTTGGGGCCAATTTGCGAGTCAACAAAGTGGCTTTGTTTTGAGAATCTACGAAATGTTATAACAATAGATACAACAAACCGAAACTTGTGCTCGGTTATATCATCGTATCGCTTGTCTCTGAAAGTACTTCGAGTATATATATATATGTTTGTGTACTGAGTACACTCAAGTGAGCATTAACTAACTAAATGCGATAAATCAGTAAAGTGCCACATGCGACATGCCTCATGCCTCATAATGAATTTCCCGGTCAATGATCAGGTCCAGTTTCTCAGATTTTAATAAAAACGTCGCAATTTGACTGACAATATTGTGCAGATCTTTTATTCCCTCGACTAATCCCTAGTCAGTTCAAAAAAATTGTACATATAATACTTCCAATTGGAAAAAGTGCGACGCAGTTAGGTTAAATTATTTCTGTTATATTTACGGTAAAGTTAGATTTTAGTGGATTGTGTGGTTTTATAAGCAGAAACTATAAATAACTAGATGCATATAATATGGGGGATATTCCCACTAGAGATACAAGCAAATACATGATCAAAGTTTAGTTTATTTACATAGAACTCATGCATTCTAAGGGTTTTCCAATTTAGGTAAATCAGACTGACCCTATTTGTAAATAGAACACTTGCATTCTATCTACGTAATAAATTTACATATTGAGTGTTTTGATTAAATACCAAAATCGTTGGGTTTAATTAAGAATGATAGCAATGGCCGTCATGTTCTACATACCTCTTTACCTGTATATTTTCGAAACTTTGACTTTGACTCTGGTCTCTATATACATAAATTGTACAGTGAAGGCTGGTGTGAGTTATCCGTAGCTTACGGGAACGATACACACAAATGAAAAATATTTTTGTTTCTACATAAATTGCAATCCTTGGTTGCATCTGTGTATTGTATATACATATTTTATACATGGGGGTATATGGGTTTATCGGTTTGTGAAACGCCCATAATTAGCTCTTGGTTGTTTGTATGCAAATGTGATTGTTTTTTCCCTTTAGTATTAAAATATGCATTTAGATTAAGGCATTGCACAAAATAACCCAATTGATTGTTCTTTATGGATGGAGCAAGCCTTAATAGTCCGATAAGAAAATCACTGTTATACGCATAAAATTTTAAGCCCAATTACTCACAGTCATGAAAACACTGCGTTATAAATTAGATTGTGTAACACACATAACAGTTTACATGGAATTACAGACAAAATCCAAAATAAAAGCTATTACATTTTAATAGCTACAACAGACTGAACAGAGTTGTCTGGTGAATGAATTGCTTTAAAACACGTGTATAACAGATTATTTTGACAATATACTCTCGTCTATAACAAGAACAACGTTAGCTAACGGGTAAATTAAAACACCGTATATTCGTATACTTAGACTTCGTTGGTGGCTCAGCCACAATTGCTGCTCAGTTGATTTAAAAATAGAACAAACACACGATCCACGCCCACTTCGTACAATTTCAAGTTCGTGTTCGTGCTCGTGTCAGTGTATGTTGTCGACGTCTTGCTGTCGTGTGCCGATCACTTGCTCTTGTTCGGCAATAATATTAATTGCTCTGCCACTGGTTGTTCTGCCTATGGCGCAGTCACTGCCACTGTCGCAGCCGCAGTCGCCGTCGGCGTAGCCATTGGTTGTTGTTGCTGTTCGACCATTTATTTTATAAATGAAATCGGGCGAAACAGTTAGAAGTATTCTTGCACTGACAGGGCGCAGGTCGTGTCTGTGTCGATTGGCGCATGTGCAAAGTGCAAAGTGATAGAAATGAACTCTGATTCCGAATATCCTGCTCTGAAGTCGACATAATTTACTTAAAATTAAACAAAGTGCGGTCGTTGTCGCGAAGCCACAGTTTCCTATTTCGTGCTTAAAACTAAAAACGAAACCAGAAAAAAGAAAAACACATTAAAGATAAAATATTTTTAAAAGCAGTCAAAGGCCACTCAGTGTGATAAATTCGTTACTTAATTTTAAAACACAAATACTTGTGTAAATTAGAGTCGCATACTCCCAGGTGATCAAGTGAACGGCAAATAATACAAGCGAGCAAAAAACTCAGTTCCTTAGTCTCTCAGAGTTATAATGCTAAAACCATTAGATCTGGTAATACTCTGCTGCTGCCTCGCAGCGCTGCCCCTATTGCGGGCGAGGACTTTACTAGAAATCAGCACGGATAGTCCCAATGCAATTGCCAAGAATGTCGAGACCTACGACTTCTCATCGTGGTGAGTTTTTCATTTCCAACAGGCTGTTTTTATGGGATGTTTTTATAGACATGATTTAACTAATATGTATATTTATAAGTGTCTCTTAAACTTAGTATGCATTTGTCAACTGGTTTACTTTCCTCGACAATCCAACAAACCGTTGAACCGGTCTTAAATTTATTAACCGAAATTTATAAATTCTTCAACACAAAAATTAAAAAATATACTATATAAAGTACTTTAGTGTCAATTATCAGATGGTATAAAAAACAACATGTATTTGTGTGAAAAAAAGGCGTAATTCGCAAACTTTGTGGCAAACGTGATCAATAAACAAATAAACGTGACGTTAGTTATCAATAGGGTTCAGATCGTGAGCTGTCTATATTATTAGTTTTTGTTTGTATTTATTGTGGCAGATCCAATCGGACAGGTGTTTTTGCTCGAGTCGGAGAATATAGTGGTTTGAACTAAAAGTTTTATGTGCACTAATTAATGATGTCAGCTTTGAAGTGCAATAAAGATCTTTGTTCCTCTCTCCCGCTCTGAATCTCTCTGTAAATACACATTTTTAAAAAACAACTCAAAGCATTTTGCAATTTTGTAGTAAAGATTATTTACTTTATGCATAATAAATTATATAAACTGTGACATTTTTATTCGGATCATCTATGTATAATGCTGTCTAATACACTCGGGAGAATGTTGGATTGAAGTCATTTTAAAAGTAGAAAGTCAAGTTCATATCTTTAAATGATTGGAAGAAACTTGCTTAACACCTGTTTAAACAAAAAACGTCATGACTATTGATCAAACTCTAATTACAAATTAGACTCACCAGCAAGTAAAATAATAACTTAAATGGTATTTATAAATAAAAGTTTTAAAACATTCTAGCAAATAACAAATTGTAAGGATGATGACAATTCGTTGGAAATTTATTATTGATAAATAGTATAATTAAATTTAATTCAAATAAAGTGCGTATTCGAAATGATTTTATTATTATAATACAGATATGAAAATTGGGCTATTAACAGTCGAGCTCTTTGATGTTCTTGCAATTTTTAAAATTTGTTTCATCTTTTAACACTTTTTTATCACAGTCAAATCTACTGCTATGGGCCTCTACTGGACACCATTCAAATGGCGAAGTTGTACCCGGACTCAAAGACCTTTGTGGACATGAAACTTATAGAGTCGCCCGAGAAGACCATGGAGGATTTTGAAGTATTTATGGCAGCCCATAATAGCAATCCCAGCCGAGATGAAATTCGCGAATTTGTAGATGTGCGATAGAAATTCAATTCCCTAGCCGAAAAAGCCATAACAAAATTTAAACTATTTTCAGGCTCACTTCGGAGAGAAAGGCACCGAGCTGGATGTATGGACACCAACAGATTGGGTTGAGCATCCCGGTTATTTGGATGTCATCTACGATCCGGATCTCAAGCAATGGGGCTCTGATCTGAATAACATCTGGAGAGAATTGGGACGTAAAATGAAAGACGATGTGCACAAGAATCCCAACCACTACTCCATCATTCCGGTACCCAATCCTGTAATCATACCCGGTGGTCGCTTTATCGAGTTCTACTACTGGGACTCCTACTGGATCATCCGTGGTCTGCTCCACAGCCAAATGGTGGACACGGCACGTGGCATGATCGAGAATTTCCTTTCCATTGTGCAGCGCATTGGATTCATACCAAACGGTGGTCGAGTCTACTACTGGGGACGTTCCCAGCCACCACTATTGACGGGTATGGTTAAGAGCTATGTGGATTTCACAAAAGACGATCTGTTTGCTATCAATGCCTTGGATGTGCTGGAGCATGAGTTTGAGTACTTCATCAACAATCATACCGTGCAGGCCAAGGGTCATAATCTGGTCGCATACCGAGACTCCTCGAGCGGCCCTCGCCCCGAGTCCTACGCTGAGGACGTTGAGACATCCCAGAGTTTTGACACCAAGGAGGCCAAGGAGGATCACTACAGTGAACTCAAGTCTGCAGCCGAATCGGGCATGGACTTCAGCTCTCGCTGGTATATCAATAAAGAAGGCACAAATGTGGGTAACCTTACGGACGCCAAGACACGATCCATTGTGCCCGTCGAGCTGAATGCTATTCTGTACTGGAATGCCAAGATCATTGCTGAATTCCACTCCAAGGCCGGCAATATCGACAAGATGACGGAGTACGAGACCAAGGCGCAAAAGATACTAGAGGTAAACGGCTGAGTAGTTTCAAAGGTTCCAAATTCTCATACATTTCTTCTACTTTACAGGCAATCGAAGCTGTGCTCTGGAACGAGGAGGTGGGCTGCTGGCTGGACTATGACTTGATCAACGAGAAGCCAAGGAACTACTATGTGTCCAGTAATCTGTCACCACTGTGGGTAAAGGCCTACAATATTGCCGACTCCGAGAGGATTTCGGAAAAGGTCCTTAACTACATTAAAGAGAATAAACTGGACTCATTCCCCGGCGGTGTGCCAAATACTCTGTACCACACTGGTGAGCAGTGGGACTTCCCCAATGTGTGGGCACCACTACAGTATATGGTGGTCGAGGGTCTGGACAACCTGGGCACTCCGGAGGCCAAGAACCTTTCCACGTCTTGGGGTCATCGTTGGGTCAAGTCCAATTTTGAGGCTTATCGCGAGACTCGGGCCATGTTTGAAAAGGTTTGAAAGTTTCTCACTTATTTGCGAATTG
This sequence comes from Drosophila acutilabella, assembly GCA_035046005.1. Lineage (NCBI taxonomy): Eukaryota > Metazoa > Arthropoda > Insecta > Diptera > Drosophilidae > Drosophila > Drosophila acutilabella. The sequence continues at coordinate 1,495,973 of JAWNOK010000024.1, read as the reverse complement.
GTTAATTAAATCGAGAAATGTTTACAGTATGACGCAGAGAAGTTTGGTGGACATGGCGGCGGTGGGGAGTACGGCGTGCAGAAGGGCTTTGGCTGGACCAATGGCGTCATCATCGAGTGGCTGGCGAAATATGGACGCCATATCTCTTTAAGCAACACAGGCACCGCAGGTGATGAGAAGAAATAGAAGCCATCGACGCTATCATTGAATTTGCATACTGAATCTGAACATCAGACTTTTTTCGGCTTGGCCTGATATCCTAGAAATCCTCTCACACACACATACACACAACTAGTTTTAAATCGAAGCTCGTTGAGATGCTCAAAATACACCCCTAGATAAAATATAGCTATAAGAACTGTTCAGAATACCAATCTCATTGACGTCATCAAATTAAGTCCACGTACTCTCGCTCCCTCATACTGTCACCCTGTCTCTCTCTCGCTCTCTCTAAATGTATTTAACCTTTGTCTTTGATTTAAAACTTAAACTGTCAACTTCTCGAGTACAAGAATCAGCATTCAAATATCAACAAGCACCAGGATTTGATGTTCCGGAACCAGTTCGAAACTAAGCCACAATTGCACACAAACACAAACCACCACACACACACACACACATACACACACCTACTTGTCTCTAAATATTTCGCTTTACATATGTTTCGGCTTTGCCTTTGTCTCGCCTTCGTCTCGTTTCTCGCCAAGCATCTGTGTCTGTTCTATAAAGTTTCTATGAGTGTCACATCTTAAATTGCCGCCTAAAACTTTACGTAAGTGTTCTAATAATCATATTGACTATATATTATAATTTTATAAAACAATCTTTTCTTTAACTTTAAATATTAAACTTTCAACTATTAGTTTTAACCTTTCAATTCATTTTCCCTTTGTTGAACTTTTGCCAAATATATAAATCTAATTACTTCTTAATTTTCTAATCGTGCAGCTCGCAGCAGTCGACTTATCACAGTTCTGGGAGCGTCAGTGGTGGCGTTAGTCGGAATTATGGCTGGAAGATTTGTTTGGTGAGGTAAGGTGATAATCTTTTCACTAAAGAGTGTTGCCATTTCAGCCGATTTGTAGCTATTTAGATACGTGTACAATTATATTTTTATGAGTAATCATTTATTGCATGGTAGCACTTTATTCTTGAAATCTAGTAGATTTTCTTTGAATGAACTAAAGTTTTTTCTGTTTACTCATTTTTAGCGACTTAAAGTGTTTGATTTATAGCTTTCCTCGGAAAAGAATTTAAAATTTAAATAAAATTTGTAGGTTTTTAAATAACAAACATTTAAGATAATTTGAAAATCTTTTTATACATTAACGTATTATCCTCGGATCTAAAGCTAAACAGTTTTTTTCGAATAAATACAAATAGCTAACTATTTAAATTGCTGGCATCACTGTATCATAAAAAAGTTGCAACTAATTATAATGATTACTTGAAATGTACTTATCTTCTGTTTTCCATTTCAGAAACGAATTACGTGCCAATTTGTTATGGAAAATGTGATTCCCCCAATGGTGTGTGCATGTGCATGTGTGTGAGTCAGTCTATCAATCTGTCTGTCTGTGTATGAGTGTGTGCGTAGTTTAATTATAGTTCCAATTACATGAAAAACATTTTAAGGTTTTTGTTTTTGAATGCGCGAAGATTGCAGTATTAGTTAATAATTTACAGTTGACTTATTGTTTAGTTGAAGTGTAATTATTGTAATTAATATATTAGATAAATGTATAATATCCTCGCAACCCCGATGAAGACACAAAACCTATTTGAATAACAATTTGATGTATTTTTGATGTTGTTAATTGTTAACAAAAATTGCCAAATTGTTTGCTCTGATTTTGAAATAAAAACAATACATGTATATTTTTTGAATGAACAAATGTTTGTAATGTTTGATTTCTTGTTGTTTTTTTATCAAACTAATTTTAAAAAATATTTGCAACAATTTTTCACCATCAGGCGAAGTTGGTTCAAGTAAGCGAATCTTGAATGCGGGTGAATCCACGGAAACATCGAGTGTACAACACTTTTTATTCAAATTTTTTTTATATATATTTATATAGTATCTATAAGTATTTTTGCTTTGCTTGCGCTAAATTCAATAATGGAAACTTATCTAACAATCTACACAGAAAAAATTAGATAACACGACACATAAAAAATGGGTTAAAACTAGAGGTCTGAGTTACATCATTACATCTTTACATTAATTGCAATAATCTTAAAACAAGTATTTGCGCATGGATATGACTCGGATCAGTGTGACAAGGTTGAACATATACACCAAATAAAATGATTAATTATAGTACACAACAGTACACAGTACATATACGAAAGAGCAAAATAAATAAAGCAGCGCCGCTTTAAGACCTTAAAGACTGTGGTACCGGACTAGTTGGATTGCGGCGGTGGTTCGTGACTAAAGTAGGGAGCGGTGTTTGGCGTGAGCAGAGTGTGACAGATGTCACAGACCCGGGCAATACGTTTCCTAGGTCCCGATGGCACCGTTTTTGTCAGACACTTGTCACAGTAGATGTGCCCGCAGTGGCGGCAATGGATTTTCCGCACCATAACCGTGAAATATGCATTGCACGTGGGACAATTGTTAACATCGTCGTCGTCCTGCCAACGCACATCGGTGTCGGCATGTCGCAGCTCCTCCAAGGACATCTTCAACAAAAATAAAATAGTTAAACATCAAATAAAGTAAAAGTAAAATTTAAGCTTACTTGTAACGTTTGGGACAATTTCACGAAATCCTTTTGCACCGTTTCCATTGTGGACAACTCTTCCTGAAGTGTCTTGATTTTTGACTTGTAGTCTGAATTGGTTTTTCCTAGTTTTTCCTGCAAATGTTAAAGGTTTAAAAGTTAGATCAGTAAATTTTTAGAGTCCAGGAAACTACTAAATCTATCTCAGGTAAATTCAATTAAATAAATTATACCCCGCAAGTGTACCCTGGTCGGGAGCAGACAACTACCTTATAAATGGGCAAATAAAGCGACACATTATTTACATATGTGGTAACATTATACATTCAATTAGTATCCCAGTAATTTGTAAGAAAAACTATTATTCGAATTGATCTCTTACAGTTACTATTATAGTACACAATAGCTTTATCTTTTAGATGTATGATCAATTTACTTACATTGGCATCCTGAAGTTCGATAATTTCAACACGGCATTCCGAAAGCTGCTTATTTAATTCAGCTTCCTTGCGCTCCAAAGCGGTCTTTGATGATTCATGCGATTGCACGGCAACCAGGTGTTCTGTAACTCGATCTCTGTAAGCCAAGACAAATGGATTAAGGTTTAGATTTGGCTAAAGGCTTCCTCTACTTACTGAAGCGACTTAATATCTAATTGCACTTTGCGTTTGTAGGTACGCCTCTCGTTGTTGCTTTCCTCAAGCTGGGCTCGTAGTATTTGGATCTCATCCAACGACGTTACGCACTTTTGTTTCTCATATTCGCTACTAACCCGAGCCTGGATAAGTTCGCTCTGCTGGCGCAGCATGAGTTCCTGCAGCTCCACGACAGTGTTTGGGAGATTTATGTATTGATTCTCAATTTCCTCCGATGTTGCCAGATAGCGGCCAGACAAAAAATCGTTATCAGCTTGAAGGGTTTCTAGTTGCTGGTTGACCCGTTCACGATCATCGGTGACACGTTGCAATTGCCGCATGACCTCTTCCTTTGTCTCCAGGAACTTTTGTTGCATATTCAAAAGCTGTTGCTCATTGCTTTTGCCCTGCTCACGAAGACTTTGCACTTCGCTCTTGTGTGCCTCTCGTTTCGTTTGCCACTGATTCTCCAGATCATTACGAAGGGCTGCTTCCTTGCTCAACTGCTCGCGGGATTCAATCAGCTGCTTTTGCATGACATCCAACTGTTTTTGCTGCTGTTTTACTTGTGCTTTCAGCTCCTCTGATTGTTTTTCCATTGTGTCACAGGAACTGCAGGTAGACACCAACAAGTCAGTTGATGTAGACTTATGTACGCCATCGCCGTCATCGTTAATTGTGGATGTGGCCTCCTCCTTGAGCTCTGTCATAGTGGGTTTGGCCTGCAGCTGTTCATCGGCTTCGCGCAGCTTTTCCTTCAGCACCTTCATTTCTTCCTGAAGTTGCTCAACTATTGAATGCATCATTTCATCCTCTGCAGGCTGTTGTGGGAGCACATAAATATCGATTCACATAGCGTTACCTGTTGTGTACTCACATATTGTTTGACATTGTTTTTTGTTGTGCCCCGCGTGCTACTCTCTGGAGTCTCCTGCTGAAAGCTGCTGTTCAGTGAGTCGCTGCCCAACTTTCGCACGGATCCTAGGGTCTTTTTCACCTGGTTGAGGACATGCGGCGCCAAGCCGCCAGATGGCTCTGCCGGTTGCTGCATCTGCTGAAGCTGCTGCTGTTGCTGGCGTAGCTGCTCTACTTTGATACGTTCCAATTCTGCTTTATACGTAGCCGACTCCTCGATGGTATCCTGGACCAGCGCTTGAAGGGAAGATATCTCCTCCTGGGCTCTTATATCCTTCAACTGCATTTCATTCTCGGACTTGAGGTCAGCCACCATTATGTGGGTCTTTAGCTCATCTAACTCCTCCTGCAACTGCTTCCGCTCCGCCTCCTTTTGCATATAGAGCTCCTTCATTTTGGCCCGCTGCGTATTAAACTCGTTTTGCATTCTTCGCATATCGAGTTGGAGCATCTCCAATTTATGCTGGTATGTCGCGTCATCACCACCTAAAATAGATTTCCCAATCATAAAAATTCAAGAAGTTTTAATCACTCAATTACCGTTCGCGACGTCATTTTTGGCATCTGACGTGCTCTCGTTCTCTTCCATTTTACAATAATTTGGGTAAGGCAAATGGAAAAACAACAATTATGTTTAGTTTACAGCAGGGCTGCACAACATTTCACTTAGAGGTGAACACTCATCGCGATAGTTATTGCAGTTCGATACATTTAATTTATTATGTTTTTAACACGTACTTCGTAAATTAAGCAGACAATTTCTTTAATTTAAAATTCCTTACGAAAGTAAAACATATTAACCATGAATTTCATTGTCACAAAAACAATAACAATGCTGACGTATCGATAGCAAAAATCGATTTAATTTAAAGCGTGAATCGAATGGTTTGCTGTCTGCTGCGCATCACTAATGCACATGTGTTTTGGTTGGCAATTTTCTTACAAATCCAGAAATAACAGATTTAAACAACAAATTTAAGTAAACCGAGCGTAAAAATGGTAAAATATCGTCACTTAAACAAATAATTCGCATCTAAATAGTATATTTAAATTTTAGGTAAAAGGAAAGAAACCATATATTGACCGCAAAAAAGCCGTCACGTTTCACTTGGTCCATCGCAGTCAGCACGATCCATTGGTTACCGATGAAACTGCGCCGCAGCGAGTGCTCTTGGAGGCAGGCGCTCGACAGTCGCAAAGCAAAACACAAAATGAAACACCCAGCGATCCAGCGAAACGGCAAGAGGAACTTAAGAAGTTCGGAATTCACTTTGATGATGACTACGACTATATGCAGCATTTAAAGAAACGTGAGAACGATGTCGTCTGGGAGTACATGGAGAACCCTAACCAGGTCAAGAAGCCAGGGGCAGAAGAAGCAAAGAGCAGAAACCATCTTTCACTGCCCAGTTCTGTGTTTGCTAGTGAGTTCGAAGAGCCAGAGGGCATGCTTAACAAAGCAGCTCCACAGCCCGGTCCACGCCCAGATTGGGATCCAGATGTAGTGGCCGCTCTCGATAGCGATTTTGAAGACAACGAAGACTTGGAGGATGATTTTGTTATGCAAGCTATGGGCGATGGTGAAGACGACGATGAAGAGGACGGCGATTGGGACGACGAGGATGGGGGAAATGAAATGGACTACGACTCAGATGATTTAAATGAAGAAGAAGACGACGACGAGCTTATGGATCGTCTGGGACCACTAATGCGGGAGCGTCGCTTTGACAACGAAGATACTAGGTCGAGGTTTACTGAATACTCCATGTCATCAAGTGTTATTCGACGTAACGAACAGCTTTCATTGCTTGATGATCGTTTTGAGCGTTTTTATAAGAGCTACGACGATCCAGAGGTAGGCGATCTTTCCCTGGAGGACATTGAAGGTACCTGGCACCAAAAGCATCCGGTTGTTATGCAATGTTTTAAGGAATTTAAAAAGAAAACCGAAGTTCTTAGCTATGATAAAGAATGGGATCGTGAGCGCATCAAGAAATACGATAATGTTGTTGATGGTGAGCAGGACCCCACAGAGGAGCTTGTCGCTGTCGAGGTGGAGGATGCGAAGGAGAAGAAGTGGGACTGCGAGTCCATACTATCCACCTACTCAAATATTTACAATCATCCGAAACTGATCGACGAGCCTCGCTCCAGTCGTCGATCCGAGACAATACAAATCGATCCCAAAACTGGCCTTCCCACAAATGTGCTGCGGGGCGGCACTGATGGCCAGCTAACGGCAAAAGCATTAGCCAACCTTGCAGATGACTCACCAAGTTCAACTGGTCCCAAATCTCTGTGTGCCAAATCAGTGCTCTCCACACTCAGTGTTCTATCCATACGGCCTAAAGACGAAACTCCAGAAGAGAAACGGGAGAGGAAACGTTTGCTCAAGGATTACCGCAGTGAGCGAAGAATCGAAAAGAAGGCCAACTCGGAGGCGTTCAAAGAGGAGAAAAAGCGCCTGACAAATGTTAAGATTAACCAGCGTACCAACCAACAGGGATCTACAATTGTTTAAACCATTTCCTGTGGAAGATCTAGCTATAATTCGATACTAAATGAAAGTACTAGTTTTAAAAAATGTTTGATTACATGCACTAAATGTTAATTTGGATCTGTCTGTATTTATGTATTTACCTTAAATACAAGCAGATATATTGTAAAGAATTGATGTGATGATTTTGAATTATAACAAACAGAAAGTTGTTATTAATAAAACTGAAAAATGGCTATATCGTTAAGGGACGTTCGAAAAATACTCTTAGATACCAAAAGGTAGCTCAACCCAAAATTCAAATATGCGTGCATAGACAACTTTGTGAGCCACGCGACAATTAACATCATTACCTTTGGGTTTTACATTGAGCCATTTGGGACTAACTGCACCCGGAAACCAAATGTAGTTGTTGGCCGATTGGCTTAACAGTATAACTATATGTCACTTGTTGCCCAGTGAAATAAAGTTTACCGAATGGTAATGGTAGAAATGTTATTTATAAAACAGAATAAGGTGTATACTCTGTGCACTGTTATGTACGGATTCAATAAAAAGCTCAGACGCGTTCATTCATATTTATTTTCCACGATGATTAGTGAGTGTAGTTGGAATAGTGGGACAATTGTTATTTACAGCTACACATTTGGACAGGTATATTTTAGCAAGCCGCGTTCTGGTATGCTCTGCTGTGACTTGGCGCAAAGTTTTGTTATAACGACTAATTGCTGAATGTATATGTTATTTTCTGAGCATTCTTTTATTACCGACATTGTGACTAAGTAAAAGGCCAGTATTTCTAAAAAGGCGCAACCTATAATGTTTTATTATATGTATAGTATTTCGCCCGGCTCCCAAGATAGTTACGACTTTAAATTTAACACAACGTTAATTATACACTGTGTATTAAAATGTACATGCATAGTATATTATACTAAGCCAGTTTGCAGCCACAAAAACAGTACGTAGGCCTTCCCAAGAGACATGAAAAAGGCAGGCACGATTTTCAGCTATATAGTAACTAAATTGCTTAAATATGCAAGGTGGGTGTCAATGCTGGAAAGTCCCCACATTATACATATTTACATCAACATTTGTTTAGTATAATAGTCACCTTCATGTGCAATAGATTTTGTCATATTTAGTTTTGGTTAAATGTGGGTGAAGTTTTCCAAAAGGAAATACCCATGTCCATACTCTTAGACGAAACTAGACTTCTATAACTACTTATTTAATTCATAATATAATGTGAATGATTAATGCTTATTCTATTCGATTGTAGCATGCAAATAAATTTAGCTTTAATAATCCATTTTCTACTATGCCCTAATTAATAGCTCTGATTTGTTTCATTATTGTAAATGATTAAAAATCCACAATCCACAATCCACATGGCCATATTTCCATGGCACCTAACGGAACCTAACACCAATTTGGAACCAAGCTCGAGCCCGCACGCTTTCCCAGCACGATACTCGCCAACTCCTTGTAAATGGAAACCGTCACAGTTGTCCTCCCCATGCCCTCTTACTCTTACCCACCTCTCTCTATTTCGCCTAGAACTCTCTCTTTCTCCCATTCTCTCTCACACTTTCTGTCTTCGCTCTGTCTTCAGCTGCGTGTATACCGCCGCCTTTGCCACCATTGAGCTGGCGGGCAGCGCCGGCGTCGCCGTTCACCGTTAGCCGTTTACCGTTGACTGGTGGCAGCGCGTTCTATTCGGTTCTGTTTTGTTCTGTTCTGTTCGGTGCTGTTAAAGTGGCAAGAAACCAGCAAAGAAATTCGCGCATTTTCAGTTGTGTTCAGTTCCTGAACGAAGCCGAAGGGATTCAAACGCGCGTCGGCCGACAAACGCGGTAATTTTCCCAAGAATGTTGTTGTTATTATTGTTGACCAGTTAAAAGTTAATAACGCTAATACATGTTTGTGACAAACTTGAAAAGTCAATTCCGTTTGTTCTCAACTTAGTAAAACAAATACATACATACACATTTATTAATTAAATGCATAAACGCAACTTGCAAATTGCGGTCTCAGTGTTTGTGCCAAAAGCCTAAAACAGTTACTCATCGAAAACCCATTCCCGTAATTATGCCAAAACCCATTCCAATACCCAATCCCACACCGATACCCTGAAAAAAGTCGTTCGAACTTCGAACTCGTGAAAGCTCGTGTGCAGCCGTTAAAAAATACCATTGCTTTATGACTGCAATAAATACTTAATGATATTAAAGGAAATTTCAAACGAAGGAACGAAAAAAAAAAACATATATCTTTTGTTATAATTTAAAATAAATTTATAATAATTAAACGGTCTAAATTAAAAGCGTGTGAATGCATTTCAAGTTGGCCGCAATAAACATTCATAACTAATATAAATGGATTTCCAGATTTAATTGGTGAACTACACATACATAAGCATGAAAAATAAAAATTAAAACCTTTTTTTAAATCGTCTATCACGAGATGCAAAGATAATAAAATATTTAAACCATTAAAAACTGTAATCAAAGCAGTAATAAAAACGTTGATATTGCTACAAATATGTTTGCCTAGGAAGAAGCAAAGAAAGAAAGAGAGAGAGAGAGAGAGGTCTAAATTCTAGAGAACTACAGATCTACATACTAAAGTATGTGCCTCTTCTACTTGGGTATAGCCGGATATGCTTCATCTTGCGGTCCACTCATTGAAGTGGAATTTTTAATTTGAATGGCGAGAAATGTCACTTCCATTCCCATTTCCATTCCTATTTCCATTGCCAGTGCCAGTGCCAATGTCAATGTCGGTAGACTGACTATATCTTTTATATCTACATGTATGTGCTTGTTACATAAATTATAACTACTTATAACCGATATTTTTAGGTGACTTTCGACTGTTTCAATCTTAATTGTTGCTAATTGGTTTGCCAGCGAAAGCAATTCCTCTAGACGAACATTTTTTGATATCACCCCTCGATGTATTCTTTTGCATATCTTTGCTTATTGTGATCCAAACAAAGGTTATGCCACCTTGCTCCAGACATAATTAATTATTTAAAAGAAATTAATAAAATGAAAGCCAAATACAATAAATTAAAAATCAATTTAATTCGGGGAATCCCAAGAAAATAAAAATTAAATAACCCGGCTTAGTGATTGACGAAGTCAAAAATGATTACTTTGGATTTCCGTGCGATCAACAATTAGTTCACTTTGCGTACGTCACAAATTCTATTGATAACGGTACCGATAACGATAACGATAACACTTAAAGCGTGCGCGCACTTAAGTGAAATAGGCACGCGATTCAATTGTCTTCACTCGACCATTGACTGTTGGCGCGAAGTGTGCCGCAATTACAGCTACAGTTACTGTTATACGGTACATGCTCGTCCGTCCAGCTGTCCGGTCGTTTGTATGACAGTGTGTGTTTGTGTGCGTGTGTGTGTACAGAATCGTTTCAGTGACTGCTATATCATCTTACGGGCAAGCCTCCCACACAGATGTCCCGATAATCGCACAATCTATGAACATATGTGCATATCCGACAGCAGATAATCATGAGATAAATGTTGTACACATTCTCACTGTGTATTTGCATTTGTCTCAGTGTGTATGTGTGTGTGTTTTTGGTTGAACTCGCAACCGACGAGTGGACATCGGATTATTTATTCGATATTTGTACGCGAACTGAGCTGGTATCAAGTCGAACTAAAAACAAAGTACCGCTACCAAAAATCACAAAAATCTTATAGAAACCCGAGCAATCATAATAAATTAGCGAAGTCCTAACTAAACTCTATTTAAAAGTTATACTACAAAAATTGTACTCGCCGTCTTGTGTTCGTGTTCGAATGTTAAGAAAAAAAAAACAAATTAAATTTCAATTCAATTTTTTTTTTCAAACGCAATCAGCTTTGTGATAATTAAATATAATTACCACTGTCGCTATACAAAATATCTCATATTGCAGATATTCTTAAGCAAATAATGAAATTCCCACGTCGATGTAAAGTGAGATGATTTGAGGTTTGGTTTCATTTTCTGTTTCGTCGTCAACATCATGCTGGGAAAAAACAACACAAAGGCATTCATATCGCTTGGATTAACATTCATATTGATGTGGTGAGTTCCTATTTCGATTGACCCACACCTCCACACGCCCCACACCGCCCTAAGGAGTAATAGTCCTCGTAGTGCATATGGTAGTTTGACTTGACTTAATTGACCTGTTTGATTGTTGCTCACGAATCGAGCGAAATTCAGTTAAATATTTATTTCAAAATCCGTTGCATATGCTATAATTGCTATGAAAATCTATAGTTCCACCTTATTCGAAATAGTATCGACTAAAGTATTGACCCAGGTCGCGTAACCTAAATTCAATTTCTTAACAGAATGATTGTTATGCGAAATAACTTTTAAAAATATATGAAGTAGGATGTTACACAACAAAAGTCGGACAAGTTATTTTATAAATAAATTCAAAATTGTAACTTGTACTTGCACAATCTTTTTGAAGAAGCGATTTCTTTTCTGTTTTAAAAAACTTGGTTGAAATACTTCGGTAAAGTCCCCTAAAAAGGTGTACTCAACCAATACATATGCACTTTTAGGGGACTCTGACGTTTTTCGTTTTCTGATTTCGTTGTCAGTTTGCGGAAACGGAAATCCGTTTCAGCAAATAACGAAGCAAGTTGATTGATTTACGTATCAAGAAAGACACTCTTCTCGGAATGGGAAATATACAGCTAGTATACCGGATGGAAATTGGAAAGTGTTCTTGTTTTGTCCTAGTGTCATTCAATGTTTTCGTTTTCTAATGCAAATCATTAAAAAACGTCACTATTTCCAAATACTAAATGCGCCATTTTGTTCGAGTTTATGTGGAGGAAATTCCCAAATAACCTTTACATGATACAAGTCAAATCGGAATTATTGGCAAGCCATTTGACAAAAAACCCCGACAAGGTCGAATCATGAGGTACCAGCACGAATGTTAGCCAAACTTAAAGGCATTGTGCACTGTGCATTGTCCTAGGTAGTGCTCTCAGTGCTGTCAGCTGAAAACGTGAATTTAGCATGCATGAAATGTATGAAATTTACATACATATACTTATAGCTAGACAGACCCAGACACGAAGTTTGTTAATTTCCAGTTCAGACTTAAATTGACAAAGTTTTTTTTTTCTACAATAACAAGCAATAGTTGCATGTGCCCCTGATGACTAAACTGGGCCTAAACCAACAGCTATCGACCAACTACCTCAAGTCCGCACTGCACATATGAGATGTGTTTGCTAATACTTTACAGTATAACCGATTGGCTTTTATTGTTGTTATTTTTTTGATTTTTCTACTTCTAATTTTTTTTATTTTTTGCCATATTCAGGATTAGTGAGGCCACGGACACCCACATGAACTACAACTACACAACGAAGCCTCGAGTGGTTCTTCCGCCTAATTATGTCAAGGGTAAGTCTGCAATATTTTTGTACTTGGCCGAGTCTTTAGAGCTGCATTTCTGCATTTCTACATTTCAGTATTTCTATTTAATATTCGCATTGTTTTTTGTTTTCTTTGATTCTTTGTGTTGTTGTTTTTTACTTTCTTTGGTATCTCAATCAGGTTTTATTAGCGTTTTTTGCCCCCATTATAGCACGGTTGTAAGTTAATTGTATGGACTTTTTAGGATTTGGTTTATTGCCATTGTTGGAGTTGGAACGTTGCGTGCGGCGTTTATCGTGACGCAGCCAATTTCAGGGTCTTTCACCATATATACACCCCATATACATATATATACAGAGACACAGTGAGAGAGAAAGTTCTGCTTTTGGCTTTCGCTGGAATATATTCGCTTAATTTCTGTAATTACTACTTATGTACACACATAGAAATGCCTCTGTAGTGTATAGTATATTCGTATAGTTGTAACTGTCCTCGACAAGCGTGAGAAATTGTGCGATCGATGAAAGCGACAGTTGACAGATGAGATTTTATTTATTCATTTCAACATATAATTGTTAATATTCTTAGTTGTTAGAATTAATATTATTAATGTATTTTATTTTTGATTTTTAAAAGTCAATGTTTGGATTAGGGGAAATTTAATTTGAGTGGTGACGAAAGTAATCATATGCACCCAAAAACAAGGTAAGACTACAGTCAATAAGGTTGACTGTAAAAGACCCTGTAGCTACACATTTTTAAAAAAAATTAAAGTAAAATATTTTCAAACTCTTAAAAATGTATTACTGAAAATTTGTATCCATGACGGCCGTGTGATATAGTTGCTTTTTATTTATAACCGACTGTTTAAAAGTAAAAATCCAAATTTTCTCACTTCATAAACAAGCAAATTATATTTTGTACACGGGCTGGACTGGATTTTACTACTCCACAAATTGTAGGTAAAATGATAGGTGATTAGGGGAAATTAACACCTTAATTTTCATCGATTTTCAGTGTTGTGTAATACTTTTTAAAGACCCACCGGCTGCCCATGAACTAAAGGTACGGCTGAACCCCAAAATCGTTATACCTTCCCCAATCTAAGCCCATCCAGTCTGAAGGTGTATTACGTAGGTGTTTGTTGAGCACATGAATTTGCGCACGAAATTTCTTTTCATTTATTATTCAAATTTTTATTTAAGTAAGCTCGGTAAAAGCCGCAGACACTACTTTAATAAACTAAGAAAAATAAGCAGAATACTTTTATTTAAACGCCAGAGGTGGAGGTGACAATGTAAAATTTCTATTTGTGTGAAGAATTGGAAAAAGAACCTTCAAAAATATAATATAATTGAGTATTATAAAGTATAAAAAGTGATAATTGTGTTTTCTTTGTTTTTTTACTTTGTTTTTGGGCTTACAGAAATGCGACCGCCCTCTAAAAAGGGCTCCCCAGTGATAGTAGACTTTAGCATATTTGTTGTAGATATTAACTCAATTAACGTAGAGGATATGGACTTTAGGTAAGTGATACAGAACCCATTAACCCATTTAAATATTTATTGAGAATTGCGATAATGTAGCCAGTCATTCAGTCGTTATATATTACTTTACAGAGTTGATATGTTTATACATCAACGTTGGATGGAATCTCGACTCGAAATATCAGATGACATATTCGAAGAGGGTGACGACTATGTTACCCTGCTTCCAGAGTTTTTCGACAACCTCTGGCAGCCGGATCCTTATTTTCTTAACTCGAAAATAGCCGGTAAGTTTAAGTAGTTTAAATTCAACAAACAACAAAACAATATGTTATGTCCCTATTATTTATAACTGATAAAGTGAGTGGAGAGTATTGGGAAATTTTAGGTGCATTGTTTACACTTTTAGATAGGCAGAAATCACAAATACTATTTAATGTCTGTTTCGCACATTTTCACCGAATTCTACGCATTTAATTTGTGTATAATAATATGGTGTTTTTTTTTTACTTTTGATTTTCATTTGTTTTTAATATTTCCAATTACAACAACAACAAATCAATTATACAATGCTAACTTCTACTAGGATTTGGAAGTCCATATATTGCCTCAACTTCTCTGCTACGCTATAAGGATGAAAGAGAATCTAAAAACTTTCGTCTTAACAAAACTTTAAGTATACCTAACTCCCAAAACCTAGACTGTGTTATTGTGTTCAAAAATCAAAACAAATCAAATCAATTCTAAAAGAGTTCACAAACTGTTTCATACACTTTCGGAGATTGATAGGATAAATCGTACAAAACCGAAGATATTTCGGCAAGCCGAACATTAAATTCCCTTGCAGACCAAAATGTTTTCATGGCTTTAATTTTTTTTTAAATCCTATCTGTACATACTAAAATTATATACCTGCAAGGTTATGCTGAAAATTTCATGTTCATATTTCAAAAAATATTATTCATTAGTTATTTAAATTCGAATATCATCTCTGCACAAAAAATAATATTAAACATTATTTTTTGCTGTAAACTAATTTAATTTTTGATCATGTAACCCATAATGAAGACAATTTCCAACTGATCGAGCTTTATTATTTTACTGTAGTTCACGACTTGATTTAAAACAAAAACTAAAATTATTTGACATTGTTCGACTGTCTAAAAGTACTCAAAATGCGCTTTCTTTATATAAAAAGCTTGGTAAATGGGTGCAAACCCATTCATTTTTTTGATTATAGGTTTTTATCATTGAAAAATTGTATTTAGCTTGATAATAAATTCATGTATAAGCAGACTTAGTGATACAAATTGATTCTATAATTATTTTAACCTTGAATGCAATTTAAACTTCACCCACCCACTCTAAAAATCTTTACCAACTTCAATTTGTGGACTGATTTGAGGCCTCCTGTTTCTCCCACCTATTTTTTGGTGTTAAAACAGAATGATTGCAGGTGCGATTTGGCCATTAATCGCACGCTGACCAAAAGGGTTCGGTCGATTTCAAAGTCATGGCCAACTAAAGCTATTTGTAGGTGTTTTCGCCCTGCATTAGTCCAATACTTTGTTATACAAACCACATAAAGTCCATGTCGTCCATAGAGTCCGTTTTAGTATTGTTGAAAATTTCAGTTGCATGTGATGCGATAAGATCTGGGCTTTTTTCATGGTTTATGTTATGGTAGTGGTTTCTAGCAATGTCAACACCCACGAATATCGATTTATACGTCTATCCAAAAAAAGGGTACAAGAATAAAATGTTTAAGTTTCTAAAACTTCTGGCTAGATCAGAATACCTTAAGAATGTTGTGTACTACATTTGACAAGAATAAAATGACTACGAATACAGAAAGAAAATTTCAGTTTTAGATATAAATTAAAATTTCTAGATTTATGTAATGAAGTTAAGTTCAGTTTTAATGATATTAAAAATAAATATAATAACCAGACAATCAGATTTTGTCATTTACACATACATATATTTACCACTGTGCACAGTGTTGTCAGTCTCTAGCCTCCATATCATTGAATTAATAGAATTATATTGCAGTTTCTGATACACAAAAAAAATAGTTTAGAGTTATACAAATTTAAGTTCTCTGATTTATTCAAATCATTTGATTAACTTGAATAATTTTAATTTGTGCCTCTAAAAATCGATTTAGCTTAGCGGTAGTTTTTGTAAAAATTAATGAATTTCCCTGAAAAGTAAGAAATTAGGATCAGACTATTGATAAATGAGGTTGCAATTCATTTATAATCGTAACATATTCGATTCGAGACAAACGCTTATAGTACTCAAAACATACACACATTAAACATTTATGTACACCAACTTCCGAAGAAAAACGAAGAATCAACTAAGAAAGAAGAAGAAACATTGCAAACATTGACGGCACAACGCACTTTCGTACATCTCAGTAGACGCAAGCAAATAAACATCAGCAAAGATCAGATCGGATCGGATCAGTTCAGATCAAATCAGATCAGATCAATGAGTGCCTACCAATGCCATAGTTCTAATCGAAACAACTTTGTTCCGCAACTCTGCAACGTCTTTTCGATGTCTCTTCTCTCGTTGTAGAAATAGCAACGCTGACGCACAAGTTCACATCGGTAACCCTCTATAAGAACAAGACAGTACGATATGCGGCCCGAATGCATGCGATTATCGCCTGCCAGATGGAGTTCCAGCTGTATCCCATGGATATTCAAGTGTGTCCCATATACATTGAGAGTTGTAAGTAGCAGATTAGCTGTCATAATTATTTAATTTTCTGATGGATCGTTAAATCAATATTCTCTAAACGTATTTGATTGAAGTTTCGTCCAATAACCAGAAGGTAAAGCTGCGCTGGTCCGATCCGGGTGTAACGCTCAATCCAGAATTAAAACTGCTGCAATATAATCTCGGCCAGCCATTGGAGCTGGAGGAGAGTGATGGCTATATGCCCGAGAAGGTGGGCAACTTCTCTCGTCTCACGGTCTACTTTCGATTCGAGCGACAAATTGGACATCATCTAATCCAGACATTTGCCCCATCATCGCTGGTGGTGATGCTCTCGTGGTTCAGCTTCTGGTTGGGGCTGGACGCCATACCGGGACGCGTAACACTACTAGTCACCTGCATGCTCACACTGGTGACCATGTTCACGGGTCTGCGGGCGGACATTCCACCCGTTGCGTATGTAAAGGCAAATACCTCGATCCTAAGAATACATTTTATATATACAAACTATATATAAAATTTCAATGGGATTAGCTAAATTAATCGGTTGTCATTTATCAACAGGCGCTTGACCTATGGATGGCCGGATGTATGGTTTCGGTGTTCGCAGCCTTGGCCGAATTTGTGGTTGTCAAAGTTTTGGATGTGCAGTACCAGTACCAGGTAAACCGAATACCAAAGGTACTGCCCATGGTAAGCGCAAGTCTGTGTACCGCTTTAATAAATAAAAAACGTTTTCTTTATCATTCCGAATCCGAAACCTTCTCCGTCCCTCTCCTGTCCCCCACTCATTTAACCTGTACACCTTCTCAATTCATGCCTTCACCTGGTCTGGTGGTGTGCAGCGCATAAGCAATATGGAGAAAGGTCAATGTGCAACTGTGGCAAGCTGGGAGGGCGGAGCTGTTAGGTCACGAAAGGCCACACAAACTCCAACAACGCCGGGCCAGGTGAGTTAGTAGGGTTGTCGCTAGCTAGAGTTGCCTTGGCCCACTTCGTACTGCCACCAAAAATGCAGCTATTGATGTGTATGCGCCAAGGATTATTTAATCCATCCCTATTACAGACATCCCTGCAAGGAAACGGAGGACCACCAAAGCCCGCCCGTCGCCAGAGCCTTCTCTCCGTCGCCTGGACGGACACGGACACGGGCGTGGAGAAGATCATGTGGCGGGAAATTGACAAAGTCTCGAGAGCCGTCTTTCCCATATTGTTCTTTGTTTTTGTGCTTTTGTATTGGCCCATATTGCTGATGAAGTCCTCCTAGGATTTGGGGAGTTCCAGAAATCATATCTCTGGACTCCGTTAAAAAAAGATGCACGCAACTCGATCCCGATGACAAAACAACTTATAGGACAAAAAGGATACATGGACACAAGGACTCAAGGATACAAGGACACTCACACACTGCAATACCCGCAATTCTTCAATTGTTCTACTTATCTATTGCTATGAGTACTACTTTATCATACAATATATCTAAGTACTGTCTGGTTAGAAACAGTTTCCTGCGCTAAAGCTTTATCATGCTAATCCTACGATTAGCTGTAGACCCTCAAATTTTGATCATTGCTCATTAGCACTCTCATGAACGATATTGAGTACCTCAGAAATCGAATCTTATGGTGGCATTAGTGTATTGCCAGTTCACTCAGCCACAACTTGAGCAACGTCAACTCAGTCTCTTATAATTGTATAAATTTATTCCCTCCCCAAATGGAGTTGGATTCGATTAGTTTGGTAAATATGTGACATATAAGAGCTCCAGCTCGACTTTATTTCTCACAGTGTAAGAAATTAACTATCGAGGGAAGTTCAAGTAGTACGACAAAAGTTCAAGACAACCACAATAATTAAAAACACTTTTAAATAAGTAAAAATAACTGAAATTTTAAATAATTCACAAAAGCTTTGATATTCAAAATAATACAAAAAATTCATTTAGATGTATAGGTATATATATTTTTTATTTATACGTAAATTAAACAGTGTACACAGTGGGAGAAACTTTTTAGTTACTGCTTGCAAAAAAAGAATTTTTTTTTTTACTATTTTTTAAAGATATATTTAAGCTTAAGCAAATCAGCCAGAAAAATAAATTGGTGCTTTAAAGAGATAATAAAAAAATTTACAAAACCTTTAAGGATCAAAAGACATAAGTACATTTATATTATATGGATTAAATGTAAATAAGTAGTGACAATGTTATTTAGGAACTTTTACACACAATCGAGACAAATAACACTTTAGAGCTGTGGCTTTATATTATACAAAAACAAAACAAAAAAAACAATACTATATTTATAACTACATATATTTACCTGTAGTTCAAATTTGGCACACTGTCGAGAGAAAGAGCTAGAAATACGAACGTATATTAAATATACTAATTGATAAGTAAAGCGAATAATATATTTTGTATAACAAGCGAATCTGTAAATATATAATATCATTCAGATTTAAGATTATTATTATTATGTTACACCTAGACATTTATTTACAAACGATATCTGTGTACATACATTTCCATCGGTTAAGTTTTTATTATTCCTTATTTCACACGGCTTTCAGAACTATCAAAAATGTAATGCTCTCATTAAGAGATTTCGGAAGCTTCTAAACTCAATGAAAAAATAAAAACTTTCACAATTATGCATGTAAAGTAAATATAAAAACAAAATTGTTTAATTCGAAGGACAAGCGTTTGCGGAAAACGGTTTTATACTGTTTGAGACCAATAATAAATACAGTTCAAATTAATTACTTTTAATCATAATCACTTAGTTTATTAACATTTTCTATTTATTTAAAAACTATTATGCGTCGCTTTCCTCGTCATCGTTATCCGTGTTCTCCTCACTATCATCATTAAACTCCCGTTCCATAGATTTGTCATCCTGACTGCGAATCAATAACATTTCATCATCGCTGTCTTCATTGGAAGACGTGCCGTTAGCTCCGTTAGCTTCCTTCAGAGCTTGCTGTTTCTCCGCTCTGTCCAGCAGCACCCGAATCGTGTATTTGTTGTAGTCACAGCTGTAGGAAAATCAGTCAATTAATTATCAGTCGATACAGGATTAAGAGAGACTTACATTTTGTTAAGAAGCTCATATTTGCGTGATATACTCTCGTGTAGTCCCAGCAGAGCCGTCTGCTGAAAGACTCCGTCATGATATCCATGTTTGGTAAGCAGGCAACAGCACCACTGCAGATAGAATTCAATGTGGGGCGAGGACTGCAACAGGCGGGAGAGGTGTTGCAGCAAACGCTGGGCAAAATCAGGCGACAGATCCCCACAAAGTAGCTCGACTGTAAATAGATTCAAGACATTCGTTTAAATAACAATGCAGGCGACACGTGCCTCAAAGGGGTTATTAACCATAGGACCTGACTAACCAAGCACGTGAAAAAGAGAAGACGAATGCAGAAAGAACCTTGAAACTGTTTATTAACACAGCAGGAAATTTGCACATTCGATCCAAAAGGTTGGTTAGGTAATAAGCGAGCTGCCTTGAAGGGTTACCCCATTGCCCCTCTAGCTCCTTACCCGTTTTCCTTCTCCCCTATTACTCCGTTACCCCCTTACAACAAGTTAACTCTCAACTATTTTTAGACAAGCTTGAAATCAGAGCTATTGATTGCAAGGGGACGAACGAAGGTTGTTATACTCCGACTCCATTATAAGTTTGAGCCACCTTTGCTCTCCAGCCATATTTCTATAATTTAGGTGCACTTACTATCCCTATAGGGCACACGCTCTAGCACTAAGGTCACCAAATTGGGCTCGTTTAGTTTCAGGGCCATCACCAGGGCCTTTGTGTACTCCAGCTTCTTCAGGGCCTCATGTGTAGCCTTGGGCGTCACTTCCAACGACAAATCAAATGGGTCAAAGACAACACCTGCGAAACAGTAGATTTAGTTTGGTTTTTATAATAAATGTCGAGTTTAAACCTTTGTCGAGAGCATAGACGCATAGTCCTTCGGTGCCGGCGGCAGCAAATGCCTGTCCGGTGGGTGAGAAGCGTACGGAAAAGACTCTAACTTCAGGTTGGAAGCTACGTGAGGACATGTCACCCTTTCGTACGCCGGGCAAGCGTAGGGCCACATTGCCACCCTCGAGCTCCTCGCGCTTCTCCACCAGCGCCAAATTGCCAAACTGACTCAGATGTTTACGGCTAATGAATTCCTGTAAAAATAAACGGGGTCTTCCATGATGATCTATTACAAATAAACTTTTGTTCACTTACATTGAGGCCATCTAGGCTGTAGTTCTGTGTGATTTGAAACTTCTTTAGCAGAATTGCCTCACGCACATGGTAGATGCAAATGTTTGCCGATTTTCCCGCAGCCAGTAGACATTCACCATCCGCAGAGTACTCTATGGTTGAGAAGTAGCTAAAAGATTGGTATAAGATAAGCCATTGATGATAAAAATTATGTCACTTACTTCGACTCTGTGTTCTTTTTGGCAGTAACAACATCAGTCTCCAAGCGTCCACCTCCGAGATCATTGCGTCCTTCGATCGTATTCACTTGTGTGGCGCTTTTAACATCAAAGATCGTAATGGTACCAGCCAGCGTGGAAACGGCAACCTAAATCACACATTAAGAATTAATGAACACAGATTGCTTTATGAGGTACATTACCTCTTCTCCGTTCGGAGAAAATGTAACGCAGGTGACGTCGGAAAGAGCGTCGATGGTTTCGTGTTCACTGTTGCTTTCGAGGCAATTCCAAATCTTAACCGTTTTGTCCCAGGAGCCCGAAATGAGCGTTGACGACGTGGAGACAGGCGAGAATGCCACTGAGGTTACAGGACCTTCGTGACCGCTGATAACCTCTAGCAGTTTACCCGTCTTAATGGACCACAGAAATATTTCAAAGATATCTTGACCTCCTGCCACAACCAGTTCTCCGGAATTATCCACTGCCACGCAAGCGAACTGAGCCGGAGTTGGCGATGTAAACGTACGAAAATTTCGATATCTAAAAGACACAGATACGCTGGATTAGTTATAAACTCCATGGAAAGTTCAATTCAAATGAGAGTTACCTGATGATATCAAAGGCACGCACTGTACCATCGAGTGAGCTGCTAACTAGGAACTTTTTGTTGCTGCTGAATTGGACTGCGGTCACTCCACTCGTGTGCTCACTGAACGTGACAAAGCAGAAACTACTTTGAGTATTCCACAGCTTCACCTTGGAATCTTCGCCGCCCGTGGCAATATACTGACCATCTGGAGAGTAGGCAATGCAAGTCATTTCACTGCTGTGACCCTGCTGCTTCATTATGTACTGTTCGCTCTGCCACTCCCATACGAGCAGTTGGCCAATTTCACGGGAGGCTAAAGCCACCCAGTCGCCAGTGCAGTTGAAGATAGCCGCAGATATGGGATAGTCTGAGATGCTCAGCGAGTGAATCATATTCACATCGGGCAGCTCGTACAGATAGAAGGCACCGGTACTGAAGGCCACAACCAAAACCTTGGTCTGACGATTGTAGTTGGCCGCTGTAAGAACTGCATCTCGCTTCTCCTTGCGTGGCTCGTTGGCCAAGTAGTGCCGTCCCAGCTTCTTGTAGAAGAAGGGATGCAATTTTTTCAAGCTCTCGTCTTTTACTTCGTTCTGGTCCTCGGTCACAGCATCCTCCACTGTTGGCTTTTCCACCGTGTTTTCCACATCATCCTCAGACTCGTTGTCCGCATCAGCTCCATTGCGCGCGGAGAGAGTTTTTCGTTTGCGTTGAGGCGGCACAGCCTCAGTGTCATCAGCTTCCAGCAGGTCAGAGGGTTCCATGCTGCACTCCCACAAGCACAGTTGTCCATTTCTGCTAACCGTATTTATATGCAGACTATTCGACTCGAAGAAGCAAGCGACAATGGCATCCGTGTGTCCACTTAGATTGTAGGTGCGAAAGTTTTTTGAGTATTTCATAGATATTATTTTAGTAGAACTGTCGCGGCAACCGATGGCAAGCAGCTTTGAGTCGGAGGACCAATCTAGCCAGGTAACATCGTCATAACCGCCAATAAAGCTCCGTCTCAGCACAAATGGATTGTATTCTCCAGTAATCTCTCCAGGAGCATTAAATACAAGCACAAGATTCTCTCGAGCCACTGCAAAGTAGCTGCCGTCTGGACTGAAGCAGACACACTGTACACCGGTTTGGAATTTATGCTGATGTATCACCGTACAGGAGACCATGCTTATCAGCTGTGCCTTACCCTTCTCATTGATGGCGATCATCAAGCTGCCGTCCGGGGAAAGGGCGATGTTTGTGTAGTTGTAACGCGACTCCAGAGACAACGTGCGCGACTTGTTGCTAACAAGAGCATAATATTTTATGTGTGTACTTTTAACAAACTAGCAGGCTACTTACTTCTTGAGATCGTACAACGTTATCCGGTTGCCCACAGGACTGATGACTGAATTTCCATCGGGTGTGAAAATCAAGTTTCCGTTGCGGTAAATTGTACCCAACAAATTCGAAAACTACAAAGGAAAATAATAGTCCATATATTCTCTCTTATTTCCGTTACAATTACTTACTTTGTAACCAAACTTCATATTGCAGTTCTCTAGGATAAATTAACGTATTTGAAAATGATGTGAATGCGGCAATAATAAACAAAAACCAATGCACGTGCTAGCCAAAACAAAAATGTACTAAATTGGGCGCAAACACGCTAAAAATGTATATTCAAATAAAAATACCAAAATAAATACCGTCTTGGCTTTACTTATTTGCTGAAATTTCTCAACAAGAAACAAATGTCAGTCTTTTTAAAATAATTAAATTATCTATATAGTCTGCAATTTATCAAACATCTATGTTAAGTGGGACATCTAAAACTACTATTTTGGTATTAAGCCCAAAAGCGCTGCCAACTTTCTTGTGGCCTCTGGCTGTGAATGTCTCTTGAAGAAGAAGAGACACGCATCTAAATCAAAGTAAAAATAAAAACATTGAGCACTCGAAATCGACCATGGAAAAGCCAAAAACTGTTGCAGAGAAGCTTGCTGAGCGCAAGGCACGTCTACATGATCTCCATAAGCAAAGACAGGAGGCGCGCACACAAAACCATCAGGAAGTCGTGGCTGAAGATGCACGCAAGAAATTGCCCAGCAATTGGGAGGCACGAAAACGTCAAGCAGAATGGTTAATGGCAGATGACAAGGCACGCGCGGAAGCCGAATCAGCTGGCAAAGATTACGAGCGCATGAAGCTGCTGGATGTGTCTGCCGTGGATGCTGAACGCATCGAGAAGAAAAAAAAACGCAAAGATAATCCAGATCTGGGCTTTTCCACCTACGAAGCGCAGACTGCACGACAGTACAATAGACTCGTTAAAAGTATGCCTGCACGCGATATGGCCAAGTATGAGAAACAAAAGGCTAAGCTAGGCGATGCATTCTACGGCGGCCCAAACACAACACTTCATTTGCGTACTAAGGACACTCCTGCTGCGATTAACAACATGGTAAAGGATCTGGACCAGCAAATTGAACGCAGAAAGAAGTATTCCAGGAGACGTATTTATAATGACGACGCCGATGTGGATTTCATTAACGAGCGCAACTCGAAGTTCAACAAGAAACTGGATCGATTCTACGGCGAGCATACGGCGGAGATCAAGCAGAATCTCGAACGCGGAACGGCCATTTAAACAATGTATTGGTTATTTTATTTACATTATACAAAAAAAATATATTAGATTTAAGCATAAATAATATTTGTTCTTTGTTTATTAAAAGATAGACAAAACACCTAAAATGCGTCGCAACGTTTGGCGCCACCTGTTGTCTGTTTGCAATAATATAGAGACACTGATACGATATTTTTGGCCATAATCGATTGAAAATTTTTATATCGATTTATTTCCCACTATCGTCACGAGTACTACTTCACCGACTGTAAACAATTAATTTGTTTAAATGAATTTTGTTTGCTGAGACCCCAATTCTCAGACTCAAGCAGAATAATTTACAACAATGCAAAAGTTTAGCGGACGTGAAAAGTATCTCATTACCAACACATTAAACTGTTTGCCGGTGTTACTTCAAGGACGCGCTGTCCTCATAGATCTACAGAATGAGACTTCTGTGGCGGGCATAATAAGCATCGCTGATGGACACATGACCTGCGAGCTGACAAAGGCGGTCTTTATAGATAGAAATGGTGGACACCATGCCTTTGATAACTTCATGGTGCGCAATCGCATGATCCGTTTGATACACCTTCCAGCTGATCTCGATCTGAAGACAGAGCTTGAACAGCAGCAGCAACAGCGCAAACGAGGGGGAAGAGTCAACAAAGATGGAAAGCGCACGTTTAAACAAAAGAGAGCAGAAGAGCGGCACAAGGAAACTTTGGCGAACATCGAAAAGCAAAGAATGGATAAAGTAGCGAACTGATTGCCTATACAATCAGTAATAGCTCAAATAATATAAATAAAGACATTAGTTTAGTGTAATGAATATCCATCACTTTATTATTTCCAAACCACGATTATTGTTTAAAGTTTAAGATACAAAGGTAGAAATTACTTGGCTTCCTTCTCTTGCTTGTATTTGTAGTGCAGTTCCATGCAATCTGTTTCGGAAATTTTGATCCAACCATTGGGGGTCATGTGGTAAACACGAACTATGCCGCCGGAGTAGGCATCTCTGAACGTGGCGTGGTAAATAGCACGACGACCCAATTCCTGAGCTTCCTGGTCCTTCAAGTCCCAGTGGTAGCCAGAGTCAAGGACACCGAAAGCATAAATAGAACCACTGCCAACAGAGAACACATTACCCGGAGTGCGTGAGCCTTCTGAATCCACGTAGTACAGTCCAGGGCCCCGCTTATCGTAGCCAGCTAACATCATGCCCATGCTTAGGCCCATTCCCTTGTATTCGTGAGCAATATTTGCCATGATCTTGCTGGCAGCAGCCACCGAGATGCGTTCCTTGTTGCGCAGCTCATGTAGTCGGCATTCCTTGGCCAGAACACGATCCCAGTAGACACAGTCAGCGGCACCACCGGCCAGTGTGCCCAGCAGGAATTGATTGATTTCGACAATTTTCTTCATTGTCTGCGATCCAATGTACTGGCCTCCGGTGGCACGCGAGTCTACAGCCAGGATAACGCCCCCTTGGTACTTAAAGCCCAAAGTGGTGGTACCGTGATCAAAGTTAATTTTGATGCCGGTCTTGTCGCCATTTGCTTGAATTTTGTTCAAATTTTCAAGTGGCTGCAGGTGCATAGTAAAATATTAATAAACACAATTGCTTTCAAGACTTTAATAAGAAATTATTTTCGACTTACGTTTTCGAATGGAGGCGCTGCCAATGTGTACGGGTTTGCAATGTTGCTTGTGAATGCGTTTATTTCCTCTTCGACTTCGTTTGAAGTCCACGCAGAGGGCTTCATATACGGAGCATTAGAAATTTTACAAATCTCTGCTAATGCCATTTTGCAAGTTTTCTTAAAAAATGCCGATGTTAAATTGTTCAGTCGAAATAAGTTTACGGATGACAAACATAAATTGTCTAGCGATGTGACTGCTGATATCGATTGCAGATATCGAAACTTTGCGATACGCTTTCGATAAGTCTCTCAGGTGACAACTCTGCACAGAAAACCTGTTGCCAATTTTACAATTCGCCTCAATTTTCTCTTCTATTTTCCTTAAGGCCTGGCTTAAAGCCAAATTAACTCTGGGCGCACACAAAATGTAAGCAATAAAAATATAAATAAATAGATAAAAAATTTGGGATTGTAAATTGGAAAGATGTTCATTGATACAATTGGTATAAACTATTCAAGTGCCAAAAGTAACGGATCAAAATTAATCAGTGTCTTGAGTTGTAGTTTGTGAAAACGTCGCAATCCCCGTCTGTCATTGGTAATTTATAGTGAGTTTTCTGCCCTCAACTAACTTTTATGTTTGTCAATATAAAAACAGATGTTATAAAAAATTAAAGTTTTGTTTCTGAATCTCAATTTATTATAAATTGTACGACTTAAATGCGAAGTATGGCTTACATACCAATACATCAAATTAATTTTCACTGCTCACACACATACAGAAGCACATAAATTGCCAACTATTCGTGGAGCATCTGTAAGTTCATATATATGTGTGTGTGAGTAAAAACGAGTACTTGTGTATGTAATGTGAACTATTATTTTTTACGATCGTTGTTATTTTGCATATTTTACGTGATATCAATTTAATGCACATATTATTTACGCACAGAAAATGCAGAATGGATCGCAATATGAAGCAGGAAGCCTTGCCGAACGCCATTTCCGGGGTTAGTAAAACAAGTGAAACCTTTTTTTTTTAATGAAAAATAAAATGTAAATCTTTAATTTCCAGCATGAATCTAGGAACTGGACGGCATTGCATGATGCGGTTGCCGCTGGCGATGATCGGCGTGTACAAATATTGTTGTCCAGCAATGCTGATCGTTTGGCTAAGGAGTCCAGCCAGGGGAACACCCCATTACATGAGGCAGCAAGTCGAGGGTTTAGTCGCTGCGTTAAATTAATTTGCACGCCGCCTGCCGTAAAGACGCAACACAAGGATAAGGAGAAGAGCAGGCTCAAGGCAAGAGTGGCAAACACAATTGAAGCCCTACACAATGCCACACTGAGCATCATCAACAACGAGGGTCTCTCCCCGCTTCACTTGGCTGCTCAAAATGGACACAATCAGAGCTCGAGGGAATTGCTTATGGCTGGTGCCGATCCAGATGTACAAAACAAAGTAAGTGGATTAAGTTTTAGTGATTTAAGTTTTAGTTTGGCTAATCTTTAATTTGTTTCTTTCTTTTAGTATGGAGATACTGCATTGCATACGGCATGTCGTTATGGCCATGCGGGAGTCACTCGCATTCTTCTGTCAGCCCTTTGTGATCCCAATAAGACAAACCTTAATGGCGACACTGCCCTCCACATCACCTGCGCCATGGGACGACGAAAGCTCACACGGATTCTGCTGGAAGCCGATGCCCGTTTAAGTATAAAGAATGCACAGGGAGAGACCCCTCAAAGCATTGCGGTTAGAAAAAATTATCGGGAAATCAACGAAATCCTAAACACGCCGAAACGCATACGTAATCGTCGAGAGAAACCAAAGGAAAACGACAAGTCGGTGCCGGCGCAGGAGAAATCCGGGGATTGTGTTGATAAAGCGATCAACTGGTCACCTTATGGTTGCCATTACTTTCCCGACCCGCGTTCATTTCCATCGCCCAAGCTGGAGACACTGCCCAAAGAGCCATTGAAGCAAGGTGAACAATACTTCCTAGACCTGGCCGGCCACATACACAAGGGTCCTGTGAGCGTGGGGAACACTTGCTATTGTGGACCCTTCTTCCGGCATATTGAGAACAAATTGAATTGTAACCGAAAGAGCTTGAAGAAATATGTGCACAAGACCAAGGAGCGCCTGGGTCACAAGGTCCAGGCACTAGCAATCAAGACAAATGATCAAATCGAGCAGCTGACACGTACAATGATCGAGGATCGGATACGTTGCGAGAGTAAGAGGCAGTATCTAAACGAGTATCTACGGCGTGGGGAACCAATGCGTTCTACATACGATAATCAGACCAAGTGTCAGAGGATTCATCGAACGTTGTCCCGATGTCGAAGCTTGGATCTGCTGGACAGCAATCGTGATGACCAAAAAATGCCTAACTCCAAGAGCGTTGAGATTTTGGAGCAGGCAAATCAAGCAGTTGTTACGGCCGTTTATCACTCCCATGCCAACGATGTGGCCGAAGAAAGCGACACCAATGAAGACTCCCAATCCAATTCGAGCAGGGAAGAGCCACCAGTAAACTGCATTGATGACATGGCGCAAACTATGGCGGTGTCTAGAATTACATCGGAGGATTTGAAGAAATCTAAACTGAATGAACTTAAGTTGGATTTTCTAAAAGTCTCTGAGAGACTGGGTGACTTATTAGAGAAAACTTCACTGATTATGGAGAGAGACAATGAACAGGAGAACAAACTGCAGCTCTGCTCACTTTCTCCCGAGCAAAGTGATCCATCGACTTATAGTCCTGGGAATCAATGCAATCTACTAGAGAATAAGGAGAGCGCCAATAGTCCTAACTACGATGAATACACACATGTCCAGAGACGATATCCGAATTCAAGCGAAACATCGAATCCCTCCCAGAACTCCAATAGCTGGGAATTTGAAATGTCGCCTCCAGAGACTCAAAAGTATTATCATTGTCTAGCTCGAGGCGACAATATGCTAAACACCGTGATAAAAGCCCTTCGGAAAGACGTCTCCTTTGCGGATCTCAATAAGGACGAAGCGGCACGCAACGAGAACGCTGACAGAATCTGTGGCGATAAATTGCTCTACAAGGCTCAAGCTCATGAGGCACCATCTCCGTCTCCATCTTGCAGTACAGAAGTTGCCTTTCATGGCCAGCAATCCGTGGCTAATCTCTTGAAGCGTCAGGCCCTTTGCTTAGACGAAAGTTTCACAGAAAATCCCACTTTATTTTATACAAATCCCATTGCGATTGATGCTGGAGACATGGCACGTCACGCCGAACGGATGCAGATGAGAAGGCAATGCTCAAATGATGCGCCATCGAAGATCGAAATCAGAAATAGCGAAATTAAATATCTAAGGAAACCCATTTCTGGTCAAGTTAAAGACATGGTAGCCCAGTTACAGGACAGAATTGATTCCACACTGCAATCGCCACAAAGTAGTCCCCAAATCTCTAGCCAGCAACATCCAAATGCATTGAGTCCTCGCTTAAATAATAACATTGCGTGGAATGGACACGCTGCTTCTTTTGTCCTACACAATTCTTCGTCCCTGTATACGACGGTTCATGCCAGAAACCTGCACCCACTTGGAGTAGCTGAACGCCAGGTACCCAAAGATGCCTATTTCCATGACATTCCCAATCGCTCACGGAATCTGCAAAGAAACCAGCCAATTTACTCGGGAGATTTGGTTAATGCTCGACTGCACCAAGGCTTTGCTGGTCAACAGCTGCTACAGGGTTCAAGTGGTCCGTTAACGTTGCACCTACATCAACCACATGATCCTATGGAAGAATATGTCAACCATTCTATCAGTAATCACCCGCAACAGGTTTTGCATGCAAATATTCCGCTCCAAAGTGGCCATTCCTTGAGACCGCATCACATTTATCGTGGTCAGATGCATCCTGATGTCCTGAATAATGGTGTGGACACTGATGTGGACGCTGTGGGATTGTACAATAATGTATCGAGCCTTGTGTAAATTGAAGATTAAGATCTTGGAAGCCACAAAGATTTGTAAATAGTTCTCAAAATGTATTTATCATTAATAATTTAAACAATTTAATGTTGTTGCAAGATACTAAATGTTTTCCAAATAACTAACAGGACGTTTTAGGCGGATTGCAGCAAATATTATGAAATCATTTTGGCCAATACGCAAATTTCGGCGGCAACAGTTTGGCACCAATTTGAATATCTGGAAAGATTTATGTGTACTTAGATTTTTAGGTAGTTTTGTATATCTTAAACTTAATATATATATAATATATAACTTCGTATAGAATAATTACTGAATTAAAATATATATATATATTTTTTCATTAAAAAATTTGTTTAAATATAATAGTATTTAATGTAATATGTGTAAATATCAGAATGTCAAGTACATATTTATTTGATAACAGATCGTTTTGGTGTTTTTTGATAGACATGCGGCTTTCGATATTGTTAAACTATGAATTAAAACATGAAAATTATCGACAAACAAAACATAAACTGGTTACAAAATCAATGAGGGGAACTTTTTGATATTCTTATATTTAATATGCTTGCAATGCTTGCTTGTTAATACATTTCTTTTTGTTTTCCTTTTGTTAGCAATTTCCTATCAAATAACTCTCGATGTGTTCACTATTTAATTTTAAATTTAAATTGTTTTAGATATTTTCTTTTCTTTATGATTCTCTGCTGAAAGTGTCGAGCTCTAAAGCTCCCTATTCTTACACTTATCGGCACTTAATAGTTATCTTAGTTCTGAATAGTCAAATTACAATAGCCAATAATTTAGTCGATTTTAATTGTAGCCTATTATTATAAACCTATTAACATTATTTTGCATTCTATTGAGGGAGATTTTCATATTTATTTTATCTTTCTCTTGGCTTTTATGAAATGAGTGGCGATGTCGATGACGAATCTAATTTCGATCCGACTTTTATCTATTTAACTTAACAATATTGTTGTTGGTCTTCAGACAGCAGGGATGAGTTGCGCTCGCTTGGGACTTTGAAAATATCTTAGATCAGGTAATGTCTCAAAGGGGACTGTTGTCCGAGTCTTCGCGCTCTTGGATTGTGGTGATACTCTGCTGCAAGGCATTCGGTGTTAGCCACTCTCTAGGAAATAGATTCACTTTAGGTACGATTTATATGTAAATTTCAATTGAATGCACTCACTTTGGTAAGCATCTCTGTAAAAATGGCACACAGGAGCTAAAATGCGCGAGTCGATTCACCCAACTGGGAATTTCTTGGCCGCAAAGTATCTGTTTCGTTGATATAAGATACAATTAGAAAAAAAAAACAAACAAATATATACTCTAGTTCCGCCTAACCTGTGTTAAAGATCCCGAGAAGTGATTGCAATTGTTGTTCATAAGATGATAGCGATCTCCACGAAATTGATTGCCCAATTCCTCAACAATGCGACGCACTTCCTCATATGTAAAATCGGTACAACCAATCTGTATGCTCTGTCGAAATTGAAACTGATCCCCCAGCTCGTCGTGATCGCGTGGAGTTATTTCAAAGACGCCGGTAAAGGGAAACGGATGGCCACCGTATGCGAATTCGGTGCCAAATGCTTCGACGCCGGAATGGAATACGCCAAGACCAATTGATGTTGTGTACTCGTTAATCCAATACTGCCAATCAAATCCGATCAGATTATATGAAACGAAATCAATTAGCATAAATTAGGCAAATCAAATTGAACTTCTTTACCAATTCGATTAACTCACCATGTCGTAGACGTTGAGTATAACTGGTTCCCTTGTCCCCATATTGGACGGCAAGAGCTCCTCGTTACCATCTTTTGGGACGCTTAGGCAGCTCGGAAACGACAGGTTGCACGGCAGCCCGTTGGAGAACATTGATTAAATGCGTTGTTTGGTTTTTATGTGGTCTGTAACAGGTAATAAAAGTTACAATACATAGACAGTTTAAATCATTTGTTTTAATTCTCTGTTTTTAAATCGGACTTGAACTTCAAGTGTTCACAAAGAGTTAAACTCACACATGCAAACACTCGGGCAGCCGCTACATATGCACAAATGTGTTTATGCACTTGTGTACTTTCATATGTGTGTACATCTTACATGTGTATGTATAGAATCACCATTATTCATATACATACATACATATGTATTACAAATGTGTCATACCAAACAACTTACACGAATGTCTTTTCGCTAATATCCCATGCTCCAGTAGAACTTAACAAATTTAATTCGTTTAATATTTAGAGACTCGCATTTAAAGCTGTATTTACTTCGGCGTATGCGTTTAGTTTATGTACACAAAATTTTTTTGTTTATGGATTGATTTGTAGAGTTGTGTTGGCCCAGTTCAGCGTAAGTTATTGAGTCAGTTTATCGAACCATAAGAATCGGTTCCGCAATACAACAATCGAACCAAATGTTATTCACATATTAAATGATTTTTACTTATTTGCACTAAATCTAAAACAGATTTTTAAAAAGTATTCAGAAATTTAAAATGATTAATTATGCTAGCACGACTTGTGCTGTTAAGCTTTCACTTTTCGATCTTT
Source organism: Drosophila acutilabella (assembly GCA_035046005.1). Lineage (NCBI taxonomy): Eukaryota > Metazoa > Arthropoda > Insecta > Diptera > Drosophilidae > Drosophila > Drosophila acutilabella. The sequence goes on along the minus strand of JAWNOK010000024.1, from coordinate 1,463,700 downwards.
AAAAATTCCTATAATAATGGTGTTCCTTATATAAAACTGAATTTGAGACAAGCAAATGCATTGTTATCTGTTATATTTAAAATTAATTTTAATCTTATTAAAATCTGTTTATTAATAGTTATTAAATCGGAATAATTGTCAAATTTTTATATTCTGTCGTAGACAATAAGGAGAACCACAAGAAAATAATTAAAGGTTTTGATTGAAAAATAAAACGATATTTTCGAATTATTCAATAAAAAATTTCTCCGATTTTTGCACTCCATATTTTTAACCTACCTCGAAATAAATTATTCATATCAGAATTTATGGACGAAAACGAAAAACTTTAAAGACTGATTAGAAAACGATGAGTTCCAATTTCGCATTGTTGGACGGCGAATGGATATTATCATTTACTCTACTAAATTATATTCCATTTTACTTGAATGTTTTAAAATAAATGTCCAAGAAAATTAAACTAATTTTTATTTTACAATGAAAACAGTAAATTTTGCCACAGTACTGTGTAGAATATGACCAGCTGTTTTCGGTAAAAGTATGTTTAAATCTGCATATATTTAAGTATGTAAGCTTAAATGTTTATTAACCTGTAAGTTGTTCAATACTGCGCATGTCTGTGATTGTAATTTACAAACAACACGTGCTTACAAAAAGCTCCTCCATCGCCCAATTGCCGGCTCTCTCAGTTGTTTAGTTTGTGTTCAGCCGATTTGGCGTCATAGTCCCTCCCTCTCTCACGGTCTCTCTCGCTCTGTCATCGGCAATCTTAAAAGTGCCAGTGCCACCCGTGCGCTCATACAATCTGCTTCAGTGCCAACAGCAACCTCCGTTGTGCTCTCAGTCCTTGCTGAGCGACGCGGAAGGACGGTTAAGGTTGAGTCATCTCAAAGGCTACCAGAGAATGTGCAACTTCCATAAAAGCAGCCCAGGGAAGGCAGCAAAAATTAGTATAGAGATAATAAAAATGTGAATTTTGTGTGGTGCATCCTTAAAGCATACTTAATACAGCTACAATAAAATTGAAAGCAAATTAAAGTGACAAAATTGAGCATATAAATTACTGCTCATCATTGTGAAAATGTGCTAGTGTAATCAAGGTCTTACACAGTAAAGTCCTTGTTCATACAAAATTAAATTGTATATTTTGTTAAGTGCTACCAAAATGTGCAAATAAAAATGGAAAGCTCACCGTCCAGTTCCATAGAAAAACAAATTGATCACTTTCTGGAGCACTTCAAACGTAGTGCATCCAAGGCCATCGATGCCGAGTGGGGCAGCGGGTCGGACATCAACAACGGTCCTTCTGGCAGCCCTCAACGACAACCGTCCCTGCAACGTTTACTGCAACGGACCAAAAGTCGATCCAGCTGCCTTGACGTGTCGGAGCTATCAGGTAAAAATCAAGGTCCAATTTTTTGTGTTCGGCACTCCTGCATTTTGTTTATCGCTATTCGCCTAACAATAAACTCGAATATTGATTTTCCATGCTCCTTTGGTGTCATGGTTAAACTCATTAGTTGTGACATTCATGCAACTAACATGAGGTGTTTGAGTTCGGTGTTAACTTAAGTATTAATTTTGGAAACGAAAAAATCATTAGTTTTATAACTATGCTAGCGAATAAAGCTTTAAATAATGCTAAAGGTTTACATTTGGCTTTTAAATTGAAGCAATGAAGTTGTTTGAAACTGTTAAAAGCTATTAAATAAGCAACGAATCATAATTACAATTTTAAATCAATTTACAATCTTGGATAATTACTAACAAGTAAATTCAATTATACAACTTTTTGGCTTCAACTTAGTTAGTTAGTAAATTGTGAAAATTTGTTGTATTTAAATAAAACCATATAATTTTATTTAAAGAAATTTATGAGCCTGTCATACAACAAATTTTCTTAAACAAGTTTTATTTAAGGGTTTAGATATAAATATGTATATAGGTAGATTTTGAAGAAAACTTAACTCTTTAAAAAAAATTCTCAAACCTTTTATGACACTAGAATATTTGTAATGCATATGACAGTTTTCAATTAGCTGCACTTCATTGGCCGCTCTTGTGAAATGCATATGTTTTAGCATGTGCATGTGTGTGCTTAAAGTGTTGCCCCCAATGCAATTGACGTTGCAGTGGCAAGTGGGCTTCAATTCTATTTAGGGTAGACGATGCTTATTGCTAATCACCGGTAACGACAATAGTCGTTTGCTGCCGCTTTTTGCCCACGTTGCAACGTTGAATGTGGCCTTGGTTTTAATTATATAGACTGAATACCGCAGATTTGCATAACGTTAGTGGTATATTATCCGGCAGTAAAAAAGTTTTTTTTATTAACTTATGTCGAACACTTATTAAACTAAGAACAATTTAAGTTTCTTCAGCAAACATTAACCAATTTTCAAATTATCTTTTGTCAGTTGGATTCTGTAGTTGCTCTGTTAAAGCAGTTCCACATTGGAACATTTCGATATTGAACTATTGCTCACTGTTAAAAAGAGCAAAGCAAATGCTTATGTTATCTCCCTGTTATGTTATTAATATTAGTCTTCTTCTTATTCGCTTTGTGTGTTATTCCCGGTGCGTAGTGAATATATAGTTAGTTGTTTAAAATACTAATGCTGTTTAAGTACCTTTATAAATATATATTGAGTCTAAATAAAGATATAATTTAACTACCCTAATCAATAAATAAACCAAAGAATTGTGATCGCTGTGGCCTTAGCTCTGTTTGTTTAATATTGTGAATTACTTTGATCGCTATGCTTTTGAGTTGCGGATTTTTGTGCAAACAAACGATTTAAAATAATATGATCATCAGCTGTTGATCGTTGTATTATAACAATTTCTTCCCATTATATTGGAATAAATAAAACGGAATGATTTGATTATGTGTAAGTGAAACATATGTGTGTTTGTCTATACATAAATATGCGGGCGTTGCAACTTCTTCGAGTCGTCATTGCCAAACGGGATGCTAATTATCAGAACTTTAACAGCTGGTAAATGAGAGAGAGACGGCGCCCTGTTTGGCACATACGAAATTCGGCACAGCAGATCGATGCTGCACTTTATGTTAATATTCGGATAACCTGTAAATTGCGTTTTGTGCCAAACGGCAGATGTTATATTTGTGAGTGTTATAATTAAAATTTATGGTGATCCGATGTATTACTTTATCAGCAGAGAAAAGCCGTTTCGCTATTAACAACCAAAAATTTCGCCTTCGAGCATATGTATGTACATGTACCTACTTAAGTATATACACACATTAAGTGTCAGCGCAGCTCTGCGGGGTGTGCAATTACTTATGAGACCAACTATAAATACAGAAGCAAATATGGACACTGACGTGTGTACATCCATATTATAGATTCTATAAATGTATATTGCACATACATAAATTCTTACTTATATATTTGAGAACATTTTCTGTTTTGTTTGTGTTTTTCATTCATATTTAAGCACCCAGGTGATTATCGGCGGTCGCTGTTATTATTGTGTGGAACAATCATGAGTAAATAAATATACAAATATATAAAATAATTTTCAATACATGTAGTATACTGATAATATATGATATTATCAATGGTGAGCACACAATGACAAATGGCGAATATATTGACTAAAGCGGAGAAACAAAATTTACCGCAATTACTCGGAAATCACGTACACAGTGCTTAAAAAAAATCTGACTCTCTATGTATGAATACAGGCATTTTCATTATGTATAATTTAAAATTAATGCAAGCTGAAAGGTCAACATTACCTAAGAAATGCTAAACGGGTTTTACGAAAACTTCAATAAATTGTTTTTCATATTAAAGACTTGATCACAGGGTATGGGCTGGTCGTTATACTGTAGAATACAAAATATATTATTAATTGTTTATAAACGATTTTTATCTCTTTTGAATTTTAATGCATTCATCAAAGAAAATAATTTCTTTCACTACTTATAATTTTTCTAATATAAGGCTTCAAATATAAGACTTTACTTTGTGAAAGATGAAAGCCAATACAAATATTAAATTCTAAAGTGCAAATAAACAATTATATAGATATAAAAGGCCTCATTTGGTGGGCCAAGAATAGACCTTTAAAAATTTGCAAATGTTAAGAGCATTTAATGGCACGAGCGCTCGTAAAAAATGCGCGAGCCCTCGGTGACAAAAGCAAAAGTTCACTTAACTCATTTGCTAAATACTTTTAAAATGAACAGCTATACACCTCACCTTGTTACATGCCAATGCCCGTTGTGCACCTGTTATTACTTAAACTTCCGATCTATGAGTTAAATTGCTTTTTTTTAAGACTTCCTAATAGCTAGTTACTAAATATAGATGTTTTAATATTACCAAAACTTTCTTCTAAAATTTATACCCAAAGTATCTGTTGAAATAGTTTACACTTTTTCATTCATAGAAAGTTCACCCAATCTAAGTGGCCTGTGATATGTCGAAATAAACTTATATTTAAATCTAACATAGAATACAAAAGATAAATCGTGATATCACTAACCAGAGAATACAGAGAATAGTGGTGATATGCTATTAAAGTACCTCACACACTGCAATCCATCATTATAACTTACAATATGTTTGGGCTTATATTTTAAACGTGTCGGTAGAAATGTCACAGAGAATAGTTTTGATGTACGAGTACGAGAGTTATGACATCAACTTCGTTTTGAGTCGTTGCAACGGGACGGAATCACGACAGCGGAACCAAAATTTCAGTATCTCAGCTGGTAGATGCGAGAATCTTTTTCAGTTAACTATCTGTATTTCTTTTGTGTGTGATCATTGAGTGAACAGCTGCTAACTTGCTGCTCCAATTGGGACTGCAGTTGCCGCCAAAGAAAGCTAAAGAAACGAAACGTTTGGTCTTTTCTTTTATTTTCTTCTCTCTTTTCTTTTTCTGCACTGGTCTTAAATTAAATTGAATTCTAACGATCGGGCAATCGCCTCGATGCCAATTCTTCTCTATACTCTCGCTATCGTACTCTCCCTTTATCTCTCTCACACTCTCTGTGTGTGCTTGTCGAAGCAGCTGATGTGAATGATGACGATGCCAGCGAACCATTGGGACTCACTATACAGAGTCTCGTCGAGTACGCTGCTTTTCAGTTACGCGATTCTATTTTCTTGTTGTCGTTGTCGGTGCGGAATATACATAGAGATAAATAGTGTTATTACTCATTGCCGTAATGAGGATTTCGAATGTTTTGTTCATTCATAGAACTCTTCATCATCAGGTGTTTATCGCCTAGAGCAGTGGAAACGAAATATCAGAAAATAAAGAACTACATTGCATCAAACAACATATTTAAATACTGTTTTTAGCTTTCAAAAATTGTTTAAAGGATAATTTGTGCTATTAGTAATAAATCAAACACATAATAAATCTTATTTATAAGTTCATATTAGAAATAAAATATGAGCATATGCTTACATATGGTGGAAAGTCGGACAAACCGAAACCACATGTGATATATGTGTTTATTCAGATCCGTAATCACAATTGTGATACCACAAACTGTATGCAAATACTTACATAAATAGCTACAACCGTACCAGGTACTATGGGAAACCAGCAGAGTCAGCCCGATGGTATGTCTATATTTGACAAATATAGAATCAAGTAATAATTGCAATATATTTCTGATAAGAGTTCATAATTCTAAGCCAACAATAGATAAAAACACAATGGGAACGATAGCAAATTGTAGGCACTGACCTATTGTATATAACCTGTGATTCACAACCTTTTGTTCTATAAATTCCGTTGATATTTCTCACTGTATTTATCAGAGTGCAGCGCAGTTAATCGGTGCATTTATTGTCCTAAGATACGAAAGTGTGAATAGCTGAGTTATAAGCAGCTAGAACTTTACCTTTTTACTTGCGTAGATTTTAACATTACAACCCTCGCTGGAAATGTGCTTGAAGTAGACACAGCATAGCAAAAAATAGATACACGTGATAAATTTAAAGTTTCGACCGCGCTATTTATCTTCTGCACTGAAAGCGTTGCCCAATTCTAGGTAATATTTGCGGTTTCATTCATGTAAAATCTTGCTTAGATTGCAGAAAAACTCTTTAGTTTAACTATGATCTAAAGAGAATCAGTGTTGCCAATTATGTTTTTTTCCCGCTAAATTTCTGCTATTTTTTACAACTTTACTGGAAAAAAAACAATACTTACCCAATGCGTAAATTTGTTATTTACTTCCGGATTATCCGCATTTTTCCATTTGTAAAAAGATTCAATTGAAAGAAAGTGATGTTATTTTTAGAAATACCAAGTGATACCAGTTTCTGTAGCATTCGCAAAAGTTAACGAATTTTAAAATATGTTTTATTAGTAGTAGTAAGTCTTCATACTGCATTGCTATATCAGCATCGAAATCTGTAGATTCTATGCTATTTTAGAAAGAAACATGTTCTATTTTCACGTAATATTATTTTGATTTAATTCTGTCACCACTGTTGAAAGTGCACCTTACTTAATGGTTAGTAGAAGAGATAGAAGTGAACACAGAGAGAGACAGAGAAATAAACCGAAAGAGAGCGGGAATGAAAGAGGGAGCATGAAGAGCTTCATCTAGTTGAAATGGGTCAAAGCTAAAAACAAAACGCAACATCCATAACCACTTCGCAGATATGTGCATTCATAGATACACAAACACACACGCATTTGAAAATGAATACGATTACGAATACGTTGTGTTTACAAAGAGTACTCATAGCTGGACCAGAGATTGGTTAAGAGCTGTAGGTGTGTGCGTTTTTTTTTTGAGTGTCTGTTTGTGTTTTCGTGTGTGTGAATGCAACAAACATTAACAGCATATTCGATATAATTTTGGAAATCTTTCACTGCACTTCAGATTATGAGATTTGATTAGCTGCTAATGATTTGTTTGGTTTTCCAATTTGATTTTCCGGTAACAGACAACGATGTGGAAACTGCACTGGCCGAATCACAGGCCATTGTGATGAGCGCATCTCAGACACAATCACAACAATCACAGCAGCGACAGCAGCAGCTGATCAACCATCATATGATCGATTCTCAGATCTCGGTGAGCAGTGGAGCTTCCATACAGACGGCGATCTTTCAGTCACTCAGTAATTCACCAGCGCATACAAATCGGAGTACAGGATTACTGCAGCATACGACGTCTACGATCAGCAGCAATTCGATCACATCGGTGAACTCCCAAGGTGTTGCCTATGCCGCCGAAGCGTTGAGCTCGCAACGAGCTGCGGAGCAGATCAACTCACTGATGGAGCACATAAGTCCGGCACAAGCGGCCGCTGCGATGAGTGGCGAGGGTGTGCTTAATATAGCGGATGTTGCGGATCTCTTGCATCCGCAGCATGCCATCATCACCGGTGGCCGTTCTCAGGAGGGTTGTCCACTAATCATCTTCCCGGATAACAATAACTTCAACACCATCGAGGAAGCCGATTATCAAAAGCTCATTTTGTACCTTAGTTCGGTGCCATCGTAAGTAAAGAGATATCTTTGCTATAACTTAGTTAAAATCATTTGTTTTTATAGCCTCCAAGATGCTGATCTCGGATTCCATTTGATTATCGATCGTCGCAAGGACAGATGGACATCGGTGAAGACGGCACTACAGCGGATTTCGGTGCGTGATTGGTTCAATTCAATTCAATACCCACAGCTGAAGGGCTTTAAATGAATCTTTAAATTGCAGATATATTTTCCCGGGATTATACATGTGGTCTATGTGCTTCGTCCGTCGGGTCTCTTTCAGAAAGCCATCTCAGAGGTGAGCTCAAAGTTTTCCTCCAAGGATGAATATCGCTTTCGTCTTGTCGTCTGCTCGGCTCTCTCCGATCTGCATGAGTTTGTGGACGCGACTCAGTTGACCCCAGACATGGGTGGTTCACTTATATATTCACATCACGAGTGGATTCAACAGCGAATTGTAAACATTCAAAGCTATAATTATTACAAAAGTTCCATTCTAATACAATCCAATGTCTTTACAGTCGCTTGAGAAGTTTTCCAGTTTGACGCATCAAGTATCCGCAGAATTGGATGTGTTTATTCAGGCAATACATGACACGGAGTTTCCCAACTCCGTCGAGGCGACCAGGAAGCTATTGGAAGATCAGGGCGCGGATTACGCAAGATTAAAAGTGAGTTTTATTTATTACCAGTCTTTTTATATTTTTAAATTGTTTTCTATTGATTTTAGGACGAGATTCTTGCTGCTGCGCGACATGGTGAGACGCTATTAAATAAGATCAAATCAAACGACGAGCTTAAGGAGTTCTCTGAGCGCACCGGGAATGTCAGCGCCATTGAGAGGTACATACACAACACAACACTACACGCACTACACTATACAACATAAGTTTGGTGTTTTTTGAATTGCCCTGTTACCGTATACTGCAGTATTTGGTTCGAACTTTTTAAATCTCTCTGTCTCTTAACGCGTTTCTCTATTAACTTAACTAACTCCTTTGTTGATTAACTCTTGAAATCTATTCGAATTTGGTTTCGTTTCTTATAGCTCTGCACTGGTTATTATGTAATATCTAATAATAATTATCTATTAACGTTTTATACTTACATTGAAAATATTTTGAAAACATTCATCATTTCTCTATAATCGAGCTAGTGCTCTTTCATGTTCATCATAATTACATTTGTTATTGTTAATGTAGATTTGATTTTGAAAAAACTTACATGACTCAACATGAATTTTCTCTTTAAGTTTGACATTCGTTTTTACTAAAAGAAATTTTCACTTAAAACTGATTCACTAAAAAGAAAACTTATTTTTAGTTCTCACTACAAAGTATGTAGAATTTTAAGAGATTTCTTTCATTAATAGCATTTTAATGAATCATAATGAACTTATATAATTTAAATTTACATTGTACATTTACCTAGTAGTGTCAAATAGATTAATCAAATATGTCAGCATTGCATTTAAGTGGTTAATTCTGAATTGTATTTTTTATATTGCCCAGTAAGCGTTTTAAGCCAATCTTATTTCGAAATAGGACCTTGATTCCTTCTTACTTTTAAAGTTAAAGAATATTACTGTGAGAATAATATCGAAGGGTTTATAGATATTAACTACACTTTTGAGTTTTTATTCAGTTTACGAGAACATTTTGAAATATGTTTAACAAAAGTGTTTCGACATACAAATGTTAACGTTTAAATCGTTTGTATCGTAAAAAACTGTTTAAAATTCATTTTAAAGTAACATTTTGTTTTAGTTATACAACTAATAATAATTTTTTAAAATTAACTGTGGATTAAAATATCTTAATTGCATGTCAAAAAGATAAGTGCTCTCGCTTTGTTATTATAGATGTAGCTTAATTATAGATATTGCACGTATGTATATAAATTTACATATACACATTATGTTTATAAGTCGGTCACTCGATTCTAGTTTATAGTTTTTGTTCATGGATCAAAATGATTTAAATTTTATCAATTTGCGTCTTTGAATTTTTACAATCACTCGCAATTAAGCACAACGCACATTGAACAGTCACAGTCACACAAATAGATACAGTATATATATGAGATAACTGTAATAAAAGCTCATCGCTATGCCACTCATCTCACTCATTAAGCTGTTTGTCGTCTCTTGTCTCTCTCTCACTTTCTTTGTCTTTGTCTTCCCTTCGCGTTCTCTCCTTTGTCATACACATTCGCGGTGTTCCCAAAATATTTTCAAATCAAATCGAAAACCAATTTCCAAAATGAATCAATTTAAATGTTGTGTTGATGTGCAGATCCAGTGCAGGGCAGCAAATACATCGCCAACAAATTATTTATCACCAACAATATAAGATTAAGCAACCACAACATTATGATGATTGTCGCGATTATCGTAGACTGCTCGTCCAGCTGGAGGAGACGGAAAGACGCTTCGACGAATTCTGGCGCACTCATCGAAATCGCCTGGAACAGTGCCTCCGACTGCGCATGTTCGAACAGGACTTTCGGGAGCTGCAGGTAAGAAATTTTCTGGAATTAGCTTTATATAACATATATACTAATAGGATCTTTCCCTCTCTTGTAGAACGTCTTCGATGGGCATATAAAAACCGTCGCGGACATGACAGAGATCGGTGAGAGCGTCGACCGCGTAGCCACTCTCATCCAGGAGACGCAACAATTTCGTGACCTCATTAAAATGGATGTGGAACATGCTGAGGAGGTCATACAAGCGGGACAGCAGTTGGTGGGCTCTCGCGGGGTATATCCCTGGGAGATTGTACAGCCCAAGTGCGATGAACTACAGCGTGTCTGTGAAGTTATCGGTTTGCGCCTGACCAAACGCCTAGAGATTCTGGCAAAGAACAGCGAACTTATGGAGAGAGTAGAAAAGGTAAGCACTTGCAATTGAACTTAAAAACAATCTAATCTAACATGTTCACCTATCTTGCTATTCAACTAGGCTAATCAATGGTGTGCCAATGGCGTGGAGCTTTTGGCATCTCAGCGAATTGAGAAATGCTCAGTTTCATCCGATTTAGCTGAGCAGAGTCTGCACGAAATTCAAGCGTTTATTGCATCTGCCTCCGATTTCAAATTATCTAGTCCAAGTGAATTCAAGAAGATCTTCCTAGAGAGCACCACACCAGAAACCAAAGCCCTAGTTTCACAGGTGAGCGTATATTGGTGAATTGATTATTTGATACAAATTCTATAAAATTATTTATAAAAAGGAAGTGTGCAATAGAGTTTAAAATACATTTTAAATACTCATTTACGCATTACAATTGATTTATAATGATAGATAGATCTTGAGCAACAGTAGGTTCTATAAACATTAATATCATTGGTAATCTGTTTCAGATATCACATTATTCATGAGATTTTAATCTTATGAAAAAACTGACTACTTTTAAATATTTTATTTTAAAATTTAAATTTTAAATACTAATGCAAAACATAAAGTTTGTAAAAAAGTAAAACATTCCATATAATCTAATAGCACTAGATTTCACTGTTATTAGTTGAGTTTAGATGGATTGGCGTCTTGGCCAAGCCACGCAACGTTTATTGACCCGTAAAGCGAAAGATGCTTTTACCTGTTCGTCTTAATTTGCAACAGTTGTCGATTGACCAGATTGAAGACTGAAGACTCTAGAAATGGAGCTTGGAATTGTTGTGCAATTGTGATATAACTCAAAGACTGGTTCTTTCAAGACTGTCTTTAACAAGTCGCCACTGCAGTTTAGCCATGTACGAGTACAGTTAGATAACAGCGTTGGCAACGAAAATGGGACATTCTGTAATTTAAGAGTAAGTTAATGTACATTTAATACATTTAAATGCTTTCAATCAACTGGTTTATGTCGCCTCTGTGGGATTAAGCTGCTTATTAAAAAGATAACATTAAGCTGTACCAGATTTAATTAATTACTTAAGACAGGCACAGACTATAGTTCTGTGTGTATGTAAGGCTAAAGTCAAAGTAAAGCAATTTAAGTAATTTATTTAATATAACAATTTTACTTGTGCAATATTTGTTTCTAGTTCTTGCAAATATTTTCGTTTTGAAATTTGATCAGTTCATAACAACTTATTCAAACTGCATCAAACGAAACATGTTCGACGTACAAGTTCGAGTTCGAATATAAGTTGCAAGTAATCACTTTTGCGCTTGAAGGAGAAATAAATGTGTGATTAGAAATATATATAGTAGAAGTTCATTCATAAGAAAAAGATATTTTTGTTGTCTAAAGATTTAATCAAAACATATTAGTTTGTCAAGCGAAATAAGTTAAAATTAAAGTATGATCAATCTTCAACCAAATAAAAATATAATTGAGGTCAAATTTAAGGTTTCATTGAATAATACCTTAGTAAAAGCTAAAGAAGAGCCAGGCAGCGCTGGATAATGACCCATTTTCGTAGCCGCATTGCAATTCCAGTTCTTTTGGGTATTTATTCATACCAAGCCATAAGTAAAAAGTTGTCTGTGTCGAAATGGGTCAAGACAGACCCGTTTAGTTGTTTAGACCCCAAAATTGCCGCGCAAATGTTCTTGCAGCATTTACATTTTTCTGGATTTCTTCTATATGTATGTATCTCTGCGTGATGATGATTCTGACACAATTTAGTCTTGATCAGACCGCTTTCATTCCAGTCTTTGGTTGTTTGACCAGTTTTTGAACTGGATATCCTTGCGATCCACCAGCCAAATGGTGATTAAAAAATTCTTTGTTAGTTTGATAACCATCGCCATATGTATCTATTGCCTAACCGAAGTTGCATCACGTAAACATTTAAGCTAGCCTACTTTCCCTTGCTCTGGGGCCGCGAATAAACCCGATTTTCCAAGTTATTACAAACTTGACCAAATCTCTATATAACTAATATTGAATAATAAGCATTCTCTGATGCCTTCTTGCCGGGTGTAGATAGGAAATCCGCACACAGGAAGACTCACATATATGAATATCGCAATTTGTGGTGCGGCTCCTCTACCTTGAGTTTAAACGTTGTCAATTGCCATCAAAAGCGGGAAAATCCATTCAAGCTCTGTAGACAAGAGCATGCCTCCATATTCAAGTATGCACAGTTACTGTCTTCAGTCTGGGCACAGTGTAGGCGACGTCTCCTGCAAAGGTCAACGGAAGTTCAAGTGAGCTAACTGGTCGTGCATCTTGACAAGCGCCTATTTGGTTATGATGCCATAGCCTCTGCCAGGGTTGCCAACACTGCAGTTTATAAAAATTGAATTTGCATGCAAATGTTGAATTGATTGAGCTTAAATGATTTAAGTAGATTTGTCTTGATTCCTTTAACTTCATTTAAATTATATATATATATTATATTTTGTTTAGATTAAAGTTTCGTTTAAATACTAAGTATATATTTGTGACATTATTTTTTTCAAGTGCAATAAATAAAAGTTATGTCGTAAATATTGAACCATTTTTAATAATATTAATAAAGTTGACGTATTCACAATTTGTGAAGCAGTAAGTCGTTATACATAGAATGTAGTATTATCTTAAAGTTCGTAAAACTCATGCTCATTTTCTAGCCTCTTTAAAACTTTTCCTGTATACTTTGTTGGGAGTTTAAATTGAATTTAAAAGAAGTTGATAACCCTGACAGCAAAAATTTATAGCCACAGTGTCCAGACAAATCAAATTTAAATTCACAAACATATTACAAAATACTTGCGAATCTGTGGTGTGTGATTAGCTCATCGTCGGATCGTGAACTGCGTTTATTATGCCTGCATTTGAAAGACTGCACGTGTTGCATGGAGTTTTGTAGAAACCCACATAACTGGTCAGTGGCTAGATAGCTGCCTGGATGGCTCCTGCCTGCTGCTTGTGCCACGCTGAAGATGCACCCGCTTCATTGTTAACAATAAGCCTGATGCGATAGCGACCTCGGCGAAAGCAAAAGTGAAAGCGACAATTGTTGTCTTGCCGCCGTCGTCAATTACGTAAAATGTCAAATGTCACGACATTGCCAAATACAAAATGCCAACCGATGTCCTCTAGACGCAATTCGAATATTTTTTTATTTTATGTAAACTTAGCATTTTTTTATTTAAGCTGTCAAATCACTCGAAGTTTGTACAGTAATCTTACTATATAATTTAACAATACTATAATGTTGTTCAGAATATCTTATGTGAAATAAGCAATTCGGAAACTTTTTTTGAGATCTAGAAAAAATTCGAAATAGTATAGCGAGCCCGATAAGCCCACTTGGGACAGTTGTCGCCGTGTCCAGTCTCGTCATGGTAGACAAAGGCGACGGCGTGTCACATCTCGTGGATCAGCGTCATGAGCAACACATCGGGTTGCTTCAACTTCTGCCAGAGCACAATGCGTGTCACTATCTGTCCGCTTTTGTCAAATTCATGAACTGATCTTGGCTAGCATGGTCTTGGTTGCTTCAAAGCCCGACTATCGACTTGACTGTAAATGCATGACACATATTCAGAATTGTTTCAGAAAAGAGTTTTGCTTGCGAGTATTGTCGTCTTCATCCATGTGACTGTCCTTTAGATTATAGACGCCCATGGGATTGTAGAGGTGCCGGCGTGCTGGCGAAGAATTTATTTAGACGAGTCTTAAGATCACTATCGCCTTAAACAGCTGAATCAGATGTTGAGAATGTCAACATGTCGACTTAAGTCCAACTAAATGGTGGCATCACGTAGCTTACGCGTTGGATTTGACTGCTTCTGCTTTATGTAATTCTTATCACCTTCGTCGTCAATAGTTTCACTTATATCGGGCTTATCCCATGTGATGTCTATGTCTATGCTTCGTCTGCGATGATTGATCAAATTTGTGATCAATCTGCTGTTGCACAGCTTGGCCACTGCGCGTGGTCCGAATAGCTTCCACTTCTGTGCGGCTTTAAAAGATTGCTTCTGCTTGCTGTTGCGATAGTAATAGTGTTGGAGTACTTACAAGATCATCCTTTATGCTTGGGCCAATTGTGATCGATTAATAAATTTAACTCTAACCCTTAAGCCACTTACATAAAAATTCGAGGTATTTTGATATGAAAATATCACGATCACTTATAGGATGTATGTTAAACAGCTATCAGATCATCAGTAGACGCTGTGGGTGCTGAGACCCCAAAACAAACCAAACCAGTAATAACGTATTTATTATTTGTATTTTTTTTAAAATAGTTTTTTGCTTTGGTAAAACAAATAATGTTCACTGCGCATAGTACTGAAAAAAATACATCACAAGACAGAAAAATTTCCATTTTTCTAATTTTTTAATTAAAGAAAATACTTTTTTTAGGCGTTCTTAAGTGAAGCTGGAGACCTTTGAATATTTTATATCGTTCCCAAATTCTCATATGTATTCGGAGTTAATTCCATCATGAATTAAAAACAAAACTAAAATAAAAACTTAATCAAATAATAGAGGGCAATTGACAAGTCAGCCACGCCTGCCTGATACGTTGAGGAGTTGATGCACTTTCGTTGTAGCGCAAATTCCATTGTTATTTCTGTGTTGTTGTTGTTCTTGTTGTAAGCGTTGTGTGCCACCTGCAGCAAAGTAGCTTCACTTTTGTTTTCTACTCTGTTTTTGTACGACTCTAGTGGCTTTTTCACTCACAACAAATCAAGGTGAAACCGCGTGCGAATACCACTAAATTCTCCTACATAATTATATATGTATGTATGTACATGGCTATTTTGCATTTACACTTGTGATTGCCTCGACTATTTTTGCTGCAAATGCTGTGTAAATTGTTGTGACAACTGCAAAGGAGAAACTAATCGATAACTTTTGTTGCCGACAATTGTTCCAGAGAAGAACAAAGTAATTTTTTGCGACTTGGCGAACTCCATAGTTTCTTTGAATCTTTAAAAATTGATTCGTTAAAGTTTAAATCGAACTAAATAAACAATGTTCAAGAACAAAGTTCGATTGACATGTGAATCATTTAAACGATTTAATTTTAAAACAATACCTAATAAGCAATAATAGTATTTGTCATTTAACCACAAAAATTATGTACTGTAATCAGTTAGTTTAGTTTTTGAAGTACTCTTGTTATAGTGGAAACTTAAGAAACAGTTCACTAGATTCGCAGCTTGACACTTTCTCTTTATAATAAAAGAAGTTAAGAACACATTTGCCTCGTTTCTAGTCTTTCACGCACAACAAAGTGCACAAAATAAAGAGTAGACTGATTCATTGACAATTTCTAGTAAATCCGCTTGTTATATTGAGTAAGTGACAATGAAGGGCTTAAAATGCCGTCAAGTTTATTCAATACAATGCTTTGAGTTTCATTCATTGATCGAACGACTTTCCATGATCTTCCATAAAAATGCCAAGAACATACACTCATACACCGCTGTCCAGTTGAATAAAACCATGTTTATTTGAACTAATAAAATGTCTTTTGTTATTGCAGGTTTTACAGCGAATTGACGATGTGTCGCTGATGTGCGACAAACGCATTGCAAGTCTCAAGAAACTGGCACTGAAACCACCGCGTCCTGTGCAACAGGTAACTCCCGAGCCCGCTGTGCCACTGCAGCCACCGGGCGGAGCGCCCAACCTCTTGCGCCGTAAACAGATTAAGGTAAGTGGCTAAAATTAGATGGAACTCCGACGTCGGCTTGTTAGCCACAAGTGTTGAATATGCAATGCGTTTTTCATTTGCATTTCTCAAAGCGCATGAAAAGCGTAAGATTCCTAATTAAACAATGACAACGCTGCATTACTCCAACTCCAACTCTGACTCTGGTATGGCTGACAAATTTCTTTTTTGTTGTATTTAGATTTGTTGTACAAATTTCAAGTTCATTGTGCGAAATTCACACGTTGCTTGTATTTCTTTATACTTTTTTTTTGATCTGCCCAAAAGATTCCGACCCGCTGCGACTGCGACTGCGGCTAAGGCCAATTGTATTTGGCCAAAACCATAAAGCAGCGCAGCCGAGGGCAAAACAAAGCCAAACCAAGACGCTTTACTTTGCCATGATAAGACAAATACTGCAGCAACAAGTTTCACTTTTGGCGACTGCGTAAATCATAGATTACGGCTCTGGCGAAGACAACGCGACCCAGTGCTCCGGGCTAGACTAGCTTTAGGGGAAGTACGGGGTCTGCCGCCTGCCCCATTAAAATTCGTATGGATTCCGAAAATGCTTGACCATCAGCTAGACAAAATTTCATAATTACCTTTTCCGAATCCCACAATTGTGCAGCCGACAAGACAGACAGTCCATAATTGAGTTGAACCCTCGGTGCCATTTACCATTTAGGTTTATTTAATGACAGACAAGCTAAAAAACATTTACGTCCAACCATTAACAGAGTGTTTCCATTTACACGACTGGCCTAGTATTATCTATCTATTAATAGACCCAAAAATGGTTAGAGATACAATTTAAATGATGAGATATATGCAGATTGATTGGAATAGATATGAAGAAAGATTGTGAACCAATAGATAAATAATTGTAACTGCAGCTTGTGTCTATCTATGTATAACAATGGCTTGCGCAGTTAGCCACGGTTATACTCTTGTTAAAGCCAACTTAGCAAAGGGGAAAACGCAGTTCGTTAAAGGTTGAAGTGGCAAATTATCATTTCCGTTGGCCGCAGGAAAAACGCTTTTCAATTTCAATTCCGCATTGCAAATGAAGCAATTTTCATTCTAAATTACTGTTACCTGTTCAGCTTACCGTTGAGCATTAATTTTCCATAATTTTCTAGTACTCAATTCCACTTGTGCTTTGAAAATGTCTGTAAGACATAAATGCATTTCTAACAACATTTTTTAAAGTATTTATTGAATTAATGAATTTATTTAGTACACAAACCAAATTTAGTGACATAATTGTCATGAAAGAATACCTAAATTTGATACTATCCGTTTGAAAATAGAGTACTTAACTAGGAAATAAATTTGGACACACTTGCTTAGTTGTGGCTTAAGAGTTCTTGACTTGCTTTAAACAAAAGAAAAAATGCAAATGCATTAGATGCAACCATTAAGTTGACTGTCATTTGAAATACATTTGTAGAGCTGATGATTTTTTGTTTTGTTTGTTTGCTGAGTGACTTGGAGAATTAAGGCTAACACTCTGGGTGTGCATAAGAAAAGATACTTTCTAATACGGTTTGCATCGAAACGAGTTCATTTACTGCAATCTGTCTGCAAAGTCATTCCAATTTTCAGCATCGCTCTTTTTTTTTGCCCAACTTATCATAATTTCGCACAGTTTTTGTTTGCTATTTTGTTGTAGCTTTTTGTTTGCCGGCAAACGTTGATCTTCTGCTGCCTCTAGGCTGATGTTGGATGCAGTTCTTCAGCTGACACTTCGCATGATTGATGTCTGCTGTCAGTTTATTGTGTGTGTGTGTGTGCCACAGTGAAATACAAATATAGTTCTTGCCACGTAGCTATTTTGAAGTGCAAAAGTACTTGCACAATCTGAACGACTTGGCATGCCTAATGTCGTGGTTTCAAGAGAGTTGCAGCGATTTCTCCGGCACAGGTGGCCACAGGTAGCGCAGGAAGGCCAGGTCGCCTATCATTGAGCAATTAATCGAAAGTCTCCACGCGTTCCACTGTTAATTGTTTTATTTCTTTTTATTACTTTACTATAAGTTATTGAATTGAATCGAATATTGTCCAAAAAAGGGGAGACTGATGGGAGACAAGTCTGGCAGATGCATATGTCTCTTCTGTGAAGAGTCGAAGTCTCTTTCTCTGTGTGTTTGTGATTGTGTTGCATTCACAGCTTTTCCATAATTAAATAATTAATCGGCATTTGATTAGGCTTGCTAATGCTAATGCTAATGCTGAGCTATGCGCTCTTTCACTTTCACATTTATACAACGAATACACGGCGTACCACACGACGTATGCGCGATATTAAAACAAAATTATGATACAAGTACGCGACGCCAATTGAATGTGTCGCCATCAACAAATAAACACATAAACATACTATAAACAATTTCAATTTCCATTGTTGTTGCTGTCGCTTCACGCAACTGGGGTTAAGTAAGTGCATTACGTACTTGTGGCACGTACAATTGTATCTGAGAGATACCAAATATGGTTTGTAAAAGTTACTTTTATTTCAAATTTCAGTTACAATTTAACCAAACGCTCATTCTTATGGCCACTTCAAGGTTTTCACTAAAAAGAAATAATAAAATTTGTTTTAATTGGAATTTGCTTTAAATTTAATTTTACGCACAATCTCGCAGTAATCCTCGCACTCGTATTTGCTGTAGAACCGATTACCGTTACCCCCGCAGCCCGAGTAGATGAAAGACAGGCACTTCCTCAGCTTGGAGGCATAGTACCACTTTCGACTGTGCGAACTACAAGATCCAACCTGTACAGGTGCACTGCAAACAGCTGAAAGCAGTTGAAATACTTAAAGAACTATATAAATTATAGTAGACTTAAACCTACCAATGCGATGCATCAGGTCCTCTACGGTCCAAGCAGAGCTAAAGGATAGATAGATCAGCAGAAGCAGGCACAGACAGCAGAATTTTCCTAGACTGATCTTCATGGTTCTGCAAAGAATTTCCAATTCAAGCTTTTCAGGAAAACAGTTGCTATTTATAGCAAAATTTGTAGGAATTAAAAAAGTGCTGGATTGCAAAACACATTTTACTATCAAAGCCAAACACGCACTTGGATAACAGCTGTTTATAGTTAAACAATTGCAATAACTTGGCAATGATTAAATATAGAGTAGAATCACACATGTAATATATAAGCACACAATGCCAGTGATTTATTCACCAAATATTCATGAGTGACTCGAGTACTGAGCTTGAGTGCGGTGTGAGTGCATTTCACTTTCACTGCGAGTTGAGCCAAATTGAACCCGAAATCCGAACGCAAATCCAAATCTCTGAGAGTTATTCGACAAATTTCTAAAACCACAAAGACTGCAACATGTTTTGCATGTCAATCAAGATGATGGCAAAAAAAAAAGCAACAAGTAAAAAAAGAAGTGCCGAAAGCCAAGTTAGCTAGCTAGCCAGCCAATTGGTCAACCAAGGCTGCAGTGTCGATTGATCGTATACGCCCAAAATTTTCACTTCAATCAAGTCGTGACATGACCATGACTTGGCTTTAGGCCTGGCCATAACGGTGTAGACACTCGACAAGAATCTGTCAAATACACCATGTATCTGCAATTGCTTAATTGCCAACACGTACTCACATTGCGAGGTACTTTTGAGTCTTGCCTTGAGAACTTTCTCGGCACTTCCGGATGCGTCTACTCTTGGCCAACTGGAGCTACCAGTCTTTAGTTATTTTCGCTGGTCGGCTCTTTGATGCTGCTGGTGAAAAGGCCATAAAAAGTATATCTCAGAGATCGCTTTCTTAGACGCTTTACTCAAAAAGTGCAGGGGTCTGCTAGGTTTATCAGAAAAAATTCCTTAATTTACAATTCATTTTTCTTTAGATCGAACAAATAAACATATCTGCTAATGTAGATCCAATTGTACTGATTGGTAAAAAGTCATTTGTTATTGTGACAAAATAATACAGACTAAGAGCAACTTTATATTTCTTGAACAACTGTTACTCTACTGTTATACAAAAAATCTAAGATGCGCTCAAGTTATTTGTGTTGGAAAAGTACGAGGTCTTTTACAGTCGAAACGCTTGACTCTAATCTTTTCTACTAATTTTTTGTTGTTGTTGTGAAGCTTTGTGAAAAGTATCTTTCACTCATGTTGGTAGTGAAACCCGTTAATTCGTCAAGCGTAAGATATTGCGCAAAAAATAAGTGCTTTGATGAGCTAAGAATCCCATAATCCACTAACTGGATTGAGTTGGTTTAAATCTCAACGCTATGGGTCAACTTGAACTTGGCTGTCAGCAGTTCGGCCAGAAAGGTTATTAGGGCCACAGTTATGCCCAAAACCCAAACGACCAGAATGCCAGCAAAGTTTGTCATGCCCAGCGTGACCGGCTCAATGCTGATGTCATCCTGACCCTGATCCACACCTGGCATCGTGCTCTCGACCTGCTGCTGTAGCTTCATGTTGAGATTGTCTGCGACCACACGGTACTCCCAGTACTTGTCGAAGCCGGAGGAATGCCAGCGATACACGAGATCATTGAAGCGTTCCAGTAGTGGCCAGAGACGTGGCACAAAGGCTACCGTGTACTGAAAATATAAATCTTCCTGCATAATCACCATCTGGTCGATGGCCTGTTCTGTGAGATAATCCCCGATGGCAAAGTGACCTGGAGGCGAATAATAATACAAAATAAGACCATCAGACCAAAATAGTGGAGGGAAATACCAAAGGGTAAGCGCTCCACTGTGAATCCCATGACGCCAAGTTGGGCCAAGTCTAGCAATTGCTCATCACTGTAGATATGAAAGTTTCTCAAAAGTTCCTGAACCAGTGGCTGTAGCAGAGAAGGAGAATTGTGAGTATATTCAGGGATTGGATGCGGTAACTCACATCGTTGGTTTCTCGTATGGCAGATACCCACGCCTCGGAGTTACCCGCCCACTGCAAACGATGAGTGCGCATCCTGGCCAGCGTGTCTGCCGCCTCACCTAGGCTGGGAATGGTCAAGATGCTGGCCAGACCACCTCCATAGATACTTGTGATGATGATGTCGTTGAGAAAGCAGGCAAAGAGCAGCACACGGACGGTAACGGATTTGACATTGCTGTTCCCTGACTGCGAGATGAACAGCTTAAAGGTGGTAACCACACCAAATGCCCAGCTGCTCCACCAGCTCAGCTCCTTCCTGCTTCTACGTTCATATAGCTTCTGCTCATTGTGGTGCGCAAACACCAGTCCCACAATCTCGATGCTCAGGCAGAGGAGTACGGCGGCCCACAGTGTATACTGGAAGGGCTGAAGGGGTAGGTACCAGCTGGCCAGGCGATGGGGAGCGGGCACCAGGCATGTGATGCCCGATCTCACCAGATACATGGACATGTCCAGATAGGTATAGTCGTCATACCAAGAGTACATTGCACCTATGCATATGTCCACCTTTCTCTGAACGATCATGCCCATGGCTCCGTCCCCTGACATGTTGGGATAGATGGTGCCCCAATCATAGGCATCAGCTGCGGAGGCAGAAAGAAAGGCAGAAAATCCAGCAACTCCTTCTGCAATTCCTACATTTTTATACTCACAGGTGTCGATCTGCACGGTGCAATTGAACTGGGCACAGAAATTGAGCACAACTCTCGTCTCGGTGCCATCGATGTACACCTGGTCCGACTGGGTGCCGACGCCAACATCTCTGACGTTGCTCGGGTTATCCGTGCTCTGCAAAAATATGAGCTTAGCTTATTCCAGGGTCACCCTATTGAAATGATTACTCATACTTACCTGTACGGGTTTGATAACCGTGTAAGGCCTATAGTCGAAGCCAGCAATGATCAGTTCGCGTCCCTGTAGATCCTGCAGTTTGTCGGGAAATAAAGATGTTTTAACCTCGAATTCCCCAACACTGGCATCGAAGCGATCGAGAAACAACAACTGGGCTCGATTCTCCGCTCTGGGTCCTACATACTTGTTAGTTTTCAGCTCAAAAAGTGTTTTTGTCTTCAAACTTTGTACCACAAACAGAATATTCGGTTGATCTAAACGTTACAAGTTAAAGACAAATCACATTCTTAACTGCTGTCAATCAGTTGGATTCACAAACCTTCAAAAAAGTAGTGCCCATAGCAAGATTCTTCCAATTCATTATCCACATGGGCGAAGACAAATCTGTTGTGCAAACTACGCCAAATGGAGTACATCGATGCCCTCGAAAACGATTCCACAAAACGGGGAATGTCTTCGCCAAAAACAATGAAACTCTATTGAAATAAAATGTGAATAATCAGTTGTGAATTCTGTGGAAGGTTATTTATTCCGTACCTCGCAGTGTGACGTCTCTATGGATATGGTCAGCTTCAGCAGCAGGTCGTCATAGGTTAAATCATTCTGCCTCATCTGCTGCTCCTTAGCCTCTACATCGACCACGTCTCCTTTGAAACTTTCAATCAGTGTCCTCATCTCGATGATCACAAAACTGGAGTAATTTCTGGCTTCAGTTTGAGGCTGCCAGTCAAAGTCTTTGTGCCACATAATGCAAATTGTACTTGCTGCGAAATATCTTTCAACTAAACAAAGTCAAGGTCAGTAATAATCTTAAAAGGATTTCGAGTTCATCCTACTAATGATATTCAGAATAAGCGACCAACTATTGTCGTTAAGCAACATCTTTCGAGGATTTAAACCTTCAGGGACCTTTGTTGTAGCACCACTGAAAGTGGTGAATGGGAATTTATTTTCTATTCATTGGACTTTTATTGACCATTCATGGAGAATTCATTTATAATCTGTTTGTTCTCATTTGTGTCTAGCAAATTAAGCAATTGGTCAAAACTGTTGAGTAATCACTGTAAACAGTGACAACAATTTCTCTTGTCTTCAACAAAAAGTTTACTGCTCATTAAAAGTGAAACCAACTGTTTAAATTTAGTAACCTTCTTCTCTCGCCCCTTCAAATTACCCCATCTTTAAACCTGCCGCAAAATTGTACAAATCGCAATTATTAAAATTACTTAAAAATTGAGTAGAAAGGTCAACAAATCATTTTTGGGTGGATTGTAAACCAAACAAATTAAATTCTTTACGTGGAAACTTAAGTGCTGCTCGACTTCTAGATAAACGCTATTCTTATCAAGAGCTCCAAACCCATTTTTTTTATTATTTAATATAAAAAAAATTTAGTTTCAGTGTTGATTTAAAAAAAACATTTCTGCCTCAAAAAATAAAAAAAATACAAATTGTTCGAGAAAGTATTTTTACTTTTATTTGTCCAATTACCAAATGGCTATTAGTGAGATTACAGGGCTTCTGAGTTTTGGATGTTAACACGAAATGGAATGAAAGCGGAAATAAATAAAAACAATAAAAAAAGAAATCAAGACAAAGTCAAAATATGAAGATGATGATATCTTAAAAACCCTATCGACAACGCTGTCGATTAAATTCCGATTTCTATACAAATTTTTATTACTTCTTTTTGCAGTTTATTTTTGGAAAAAAAAATGATTTTTGATAAATTGAACTCAATTTATTTATGTTTTCCTCTAATCGATATTTATGATCTATAGTTTTAATCAGGTTTTTGGAGTCAACTCTACGGACAGCCAAAAAAGAAATTTTAATTGATTTTAAATGAGAAATTAAATGCGTTAATATGGAGAGTAAAATAAAACACCAAAGTAAATTTATAAAGGTGCCAGAAACGAATGTAAGTTTCAGTTTGTAATGAGCATTATTGTCTTCACTTTCTACTATCATTTTAAGCGTTATTTTATCCCGTCAGGAAATCTACAATCGTATCAAAGTTTTCGGTGTTTCATAATTACTGTAATAGAAATTTGGTAAACAGAAAGACAGTGGTGATACCCTGTAAACGATCACTACGGCCTTTAAATATACAGTTTTCCCTATTTCTCCATACCAGTATTTAGTTATTTAGTTAGTACTCAAAATTGAATGACAGCTTATAACATTTGATACAATAATACCCGAGATTTGTCATGTATAACGAAATTTTAACTCTAAACTTGTCTTTCCTTAAGTTTTTTCTTTCTATGAATTCATCTTTTATTGTGCAAAAGATCTATTGTGTGTCGCATTTTTAGGAAAAATAATGCTCAATTCAATACGTTGGTCAACTTTATAGCCAAACAAAAAATGGCACCAATAAAATATTTAAATCTTCGTCATAAATGCGTTGTCAAAAAGATACCTAATTCCTCAAGTTTACAGCCCTGGTTTTACGATCGAGTAGCTTTGTACTTAGTAATTAAGTAAAGAGTTTTGCTCATTGAACATACTAATGAAATAAACAATACAATGATGGCCGAGTTTATCGCCAAATTTGGCAATACGATGGCCAACAATGGGCGAAATGAACTTGATCAAGGCAAAAACATATCTTGCGACGATATTGTTTGCATCTCGTGATTCGTCTTCTTGTTTATCGAATGTATATCGAGTGTGTTGTGTCGTCATCTATAAGACGCGGTTGTGGGGCGTATCTCTGATATGTTTCAAAGATTAAATTGAAGTTAAATGTAGTAAACGCCGCATTAGCTTTGTCACTGAGTTGGCCAAAAGAAAGAGATTCATAAATTAAATGTATATTTAATGGCATTACATTTCCTACAGATACGCATAGACGCGTACCCGTAAGATACTTATTTGTTATGAGATTGTTTTCTCCGCATTACTTTTTGTTATTTTCTTTTCATTTCATTTACTTTTGTTTTGTTTAATTGAATGAATGAATGAAAACTTAAAGCTTCTTGCTGCACCGATTTTTGTTGCGTTTCACTTTCGATTGAACCCACCGATTTGGCCATGGTCTACCTCATGTTGGCCCCCTTTTGGGCGTCAGTCTTACCAATGTCTCTATAGACATATTTGGAGCTCCTACTCAAGCGTAATCCTTTTGCGGACAACTAGCTTCCGTTTCACGTAATTGCGAAAGCCAATAGACATTCGCGTGTGTGTGTGTGTTAGCCAACTATTGTGTGTATTATTGCATGTTTTTGGCCATAAACGTATAAGCACGAACCTACAAATTAAGCTGTTCATTGGCTGCCACTCGCAAATCGCACAAATATCAGCGACTATCATGTTTATTAGAAACGAGTCTGTCTTGTTTCAGCTCATCCATATTCGTAGGTTTATGCTCATAGCAACATATATCCCTATACCCTGTAAACCAGAGTTTATTTGGCTGAACTTCGCTTGTTCCTGATTTGGAGCGCTGCAGCAAAGAAAATATTTTAGCATCGAAGTATAGAATGGGGTATTTCGCTTATATTTGTTTTCTTTTCGTATCTTTATATTTTAATTGCATACAAAATGCTTTATGCCAACTTAGTTCAAATTTAGCAACTGATGAAATTAGACGTCATTACTCACAAAGTTTATGAATTCATTAGCTTGTCAACTTCCCATCAACTTGTTCTGAATAAAGCGACGCAGGTCTATTAAATATATTTATATTTCTTTTTTTACAACAACAAACAGCAAGTGTTTATAGTTTATTACTAAGATTAACTTACTTTAAGTTAAATCACAAAAAATGTTGTTCAAATTGTAAATGTAATCTTGCTGCCTTAAAGAAAAGTAGCAAATCTTTTCCTTCGATCTAGGTTCGATTGAAACCACATGCAACATGTTGCAAACGAATTTCATTCGAACTTCGAGTAGCTGACGTAGCTGCTAACGAGTTGTACGACAGTTGATGCCGATCTCTCGAACTACGCGCAACGTGGTCACGCATGCGAGTCGTCAATGAAATACAAAACAATTTCGAATATAATAAAATACGTTACGAGACGAATTGATGAACGCGAAATACAAAAAGACGTCGCGATGTTTTATTTAATATTGAAAAGGTGCATAAAGTGATTGGGTGTGTGATTATTGGCAATAATAGCAAAAGAAAGAGAGGTGTGATAAAAGCTGACCTCGCAACTGGACCATCTGCATTTGCATCAGAATAGAGTCGAGCAGACAAGGGCGGTGCGAAGCGAAAAGGCAAGGAAAACAGTGATAGTGACAGTGACTGTGACTTGTGAATTGTGAAATGTGCAGCAAATGTTGTTGCAATAATCGTTTGCTATTATTAATATTTATTTGTGGTTTCCCTTGAGACACTTATGTGTGCTTTGACCGCTTTGGATCCCATCAACGGGAGTTAAATACTCCGATAAATACTTTCGAATATGCCCATTGGCAAAATACCACCGCCCCAGGGCCCAGTCCAGAGTCAATCGCTGGCAATGGCTTTGGCGATGAGCCGCAAAGCGTCGGCGAGTGAAGCACCCAGCATGGATAGCACCATTGATTCGAGGATTTCGAGCAGCGAACTGTTGCCTATGGAATTGCTTAAAGTAGACTATGTGCATCAGTGCAAGCAGGCCATGATGCGCAAGACGAATGAACCTCTACCCAGTCCCCAACTCAATAATCCAGCCCGATTCATGGGCTATCGGAGGCAGGTTAATCAAATGCCACGCCCAAATCGGTTGATGGTGAACGCACTGTCGCCCAACAGCGCCCGCAAGCCACTCCCCCCGCCTCCGCCCACAGTGGAGTCGTGGCTATTGCTGGGAAAGCAGCAGCAACAGAAACAACAACATTTGATCCAATCCAATGACTCGGATTGCTGCTGCTCACAGTCGGCCTGCTCGTGCTCTGACTCCAATTCGGATATCACTGAAGCTAGCACCGTTACACCGGATTGTGAAAAATCACAGAGCTGGAATTATAGGCACACAAGACGCGATATAGCCCGCGCTGGCGCTGCAGCAGGCATTAAGTCTCGTGCAGATCGTATAGCACGCATCGAAAGGAGATCCGGACAGCAGCAAGTCCAATCCCAGCCCCAGCCGCAGCTGCCGTCCCAGTTTCCATCCCAGCACCAAATGCAGCCCAAAAAAGAGCCATCGGATGTACAGTGTGTTGCCTGCGTGCTCCAGCCTGAGCCACTGAGGAGTCCAGTTTCTCCGACGCAACGAATGCAGCCAAAGTCTCGCATACCCAAACCCATGGTCGTGCGTAACGAGGCTGCACCGTACAGTGAGACAAATGTGCTTTTGCAGCGTAGAGTAAAGCAGTTGTTCCAGCAGGAAGTGGTTCACAGCCACAATGCGGCACCCAGGTGGATGTTTCAGAAAGCAGGCTCCCGCGGAGCAACTGTTTCAAGTGGACCACCAGGATCAGTTGAAACAGGGAACATGTCCCCCCAGGAGCAACAATCACCACGGCTACCTTCGAAGACCAAGCTGGAGCGCGTGCACATACGCAAGAAGCGTCAGCCGCTACAAATTGTCAACCAGCTAAGCGGAGATGGAGCAACTGCATCCATCCCAGAGAAGAGCTACAAAACTCAGCCACGTAGTGTGACAACAAGTGCCGTACTTAGTCAGGCTGAGCGAATCAAGAGATTTTCGCTTGAGAGCTGCTCTGACTCGGGTGTGTCCTCCTCGAACGATACCAAGGAGCAGCAGTCGAAGCAAACTAACCTACGGCGAGAGGAGAAGTGTGTCGATTGTGTCCAGGCACTGGAGACACCAATGACATCCGCCAAACAGAAGCACTACGAACGGTCTGCAGGCACTGCTCAGACAAGGACACTGGCCGATCCCAATGATCTGCAGAACTTCGCTAAGAAGAACGTAACCAAGGCGAGCACCAATGAGCTCCTTACGGCCGCATCTGCATCCGCATCAGTAACCGCTGCTGGAGTACAGCCTAAGCAGTGCAACATCGAGAAGGAACGACATTTAAACCATTTGAATCAACAGGTGACTTCGACCACAACTATTAACATTGACGACAGCTGGGTGCAGGAGTCCTGCAGGGACCCCAACGATGACTACATGGAGACGGACTCTCTAATGCTACCGTCTGCTCCAGTGCACAGAAACAGCGTAAAGATCTTTGTAAGCAGCCCGGATAGTGACTTGGACAGCTGTAAGCGGATAGGAGCAAAAGGTCTAAGCCGATCCCAAAAACTGGCTATATCATCGAGAGATTCCATGTCATCCTCTGGCTGCGGTGGTTCCAGTCGGGACAACAGCTCTCTCTGCGAATCAGAGCAAGATTGCTGCTCCTGCTCGGGACCACAGAGCAATCGAGCATCTAGTCCCAGCTGTGCCTCCTACGACTGTTGCAATGCCATCGGAGGCGTCTACTGGAACAACGCTTGCTATCAGATTGAAGCGGATGTGGAGACCAACGGATGTTGCTGCAGTCTGTCTAGCTGTGACGAGGATGATTGCTCCTACTACGAGGGCGACTTCGTCGTTGAATTGGATCACACTCCACTCCGAATCAACGGCAATTTACCACGAAAGGTAGGATCCAAGCGTACATCCGAGACCCAGTAATTAAACGCCCTAATTATACACCTCTAATTAGACGGAAGTGCAAATCAGCGTATCTTGAGCTATATTTCCGCTCTCCACGCTTCCATTTTTAAAATCTGCACTCTCATTGTCTATAATCCGATCCTATCTGACTGGGAATTATGCGCTTTCCTTTGTTTCCATAGATCTTTTTTCAGTTCCTTGTTAAGAACCATTTGAATTTACCGTTAAGTAACAAATTAGCGACTAAACACTAGCACTAACTTGTTAAGTTGTTACTTAATAGCAGCTTGTAAATTTGCAAAGTTTAAGACTTGTGAATAAAGTTTAAAAATTCTTGAGATCAGTGTACCTTTAAATATTTGTATTTGACCACTTTAGGTCTGAGTTTAGAACACATTAAGACAAATTATGTGGCGTTGGGAATGGGATGCTGACTTTATAAGCACCATCCATGATCTGAACATGATCAAAAAAAACTCAGACCCATAGAGATGCAAACTCTGCTCTTTACACATACCATATAAACACATTTACAGGGTTTATAGAGACAGAAAGCCAGTATAACTCCTATGCTAAGAAAACTCTTGTGGAACTAACTCATTAATTTAACCATCGATATTAAGAATAGATAATCATATGTGATCGGCAACGCTTGATGGCTCACATCCGGGTTGATTATAGTTGCCCAACACAATATGGTATATTTAAAATGAGCTTGGGATGCGCCCACTAAAGTATTTCCCGACATACTCCAATGACACGGAATACTCAAGCTCAGCCCAAATGAAGCAAATAATTGGAGCTCAGCTCGTCTTTGAAACGGATGAACTGCTCTAATAATAATTAATCATGCATACATACATACATATGTGTATAGTTAGTGTGTCTGTGTGATGTCTGCCAATATGCAATTGTTATATAACTAAAAGTCACACATTCGAGGCACCCAAAGAGCCATATATGCTGATCAAAGGTGAAGGTAGCGTGGAATATATATATGTATATTCGCCAGGAAGTTTCGTTTCATTAATAAATACAACAGCTACTGCTGAGGTAAAAAATAGAGAAATAGCGAATGAAAAAAAAAACACCAGTTTATGTTTGATTTGGACCGTTGTGGTTTTCTTTTCGCGGTTTCGTAACAAATTATGTAGATACCTTGGATTTTTTCATACGAGCCGCAGCTGACGACGAAACAATTCGTCAAATACTTTGCTGTTATTTTAGTAAGATTTGTTGTTGTTTTTCATTTGCTTTTTTGGCACTCACCTGCGGCTTCATTAACACTAGGCCAAAACATGATCCGTTGTTTTGTGGCCACTTCAAAATCACATAATTGACAGTCGTCCACTTCAAATACATGTCTACTTTTATCGTAAACCTGCAAACTCTATTTTGTTTGCCGATCTGGCAGTACTGGCTGGTAACTTTTTGCTTGGAGTACGTACCTACTTTAAAAACCCTTATCAACAGCAAATTTTGCATAACAGACGAAAAAATACAAATGACTAGGCATAAAGTAAATATATTTTCTTGTTCATCGTTAGCAGGGGAGTCAATTAGGTCTATACATATTTTTGGTAGTTGATAAAAAATGCATTTAACAAATGCAGTAATTATTTCCCTTCTACTTTCTTCTATTTGGACTACGACATGAAAATATGATATATTTTTTCAATAGATGCTGACTTCAGTGTAAAACACTGTGGGCGCACTGATTGAAGCACGAAAATAAACTCAACAAGTGTTAAAAAAGATTTGACATATAAGAGAAGTCGATTTTTATGATACTGCAACTTTTAATAATCACCTGAAAATTGTTCGAAACATGTAGTAGACACTGACCAAAGTATTGAGTAAAAAATTAATATAGTTTCCATTGAAGAAAATTTGTTTTGACCATTAAGAAAACTGGTAAGCATAAAATATCATTAAATCACTAGGAACTCCTTTATAGAAGTTCGGAATTTAAACATTATTTTTTACTAACTTATTTTTAGCAGTGTTTATTGGATGATTTTTTTTTTTGAATAAGATGAAACTATTAACGAAGAAATTCTTTACTGTAACATTGGTGTAATAAATAAAATATTTTCACGATTAAATAAAACGTGACTTGAAATACACAAATAAATACTTTAGTGTCAGGTTAATTAAAGGAAATAAAGAAAATCTTTTTTGAAAATGTTACAAAAATATATTGTTCATTGTTTAATAAAAAACTAACCGTTTATTTTAAAATAATATGTTGTTTAAATTAAAATATACAACACTGAAATTAATAGAATACAATTATGGAATTTATAAAGCGAGCAAGAAATGTGAATGTAAATTCTTACGCAAATCGCCAAAGAAATTATACTTGATCTTTTGTGTCTCGCATTTACCGCTAACACCTTTCACTTTCCTTGTTGTACAACCAATGCTGATGCCAACTATGCTATAAAACGTATAAAGTTTTGAATTCTGTCAAGAATCGAATTTAAAGAGAGATCCGAGCTGCTTCTTATTTCAATCAGTTGTCATAAAGTGGAATCATTAAGATTTGATTTCGTAGAGCTTTTCAAATGCCAAACTTTATGATCTAACGGTACATGTGTGATCTGAATTTCTCTGTGTACTGTGCGTGTGTGTTTATTGGCCCCGATTGAAAGCAGACCAAAACAACAATACGCATTTTCCAGATCTGAAAACTTGAGTTTTTCGACCTTGATGTATTTTTTTTGGAAAACTTGTCTCCGTGCATAATTAGTACTGGCAGAAATGTAAATTATTGTCAGCAAGTTAATGGCATAATTTTAAAAGTTTCGGTATCTCAGTGATGTGATTGTTGTTAGCCAAGTTAATTAATTGTCTTTGTTGACAATCGCACTCTCACTTTTTGTACAATCTAATTAAAAATAAGTTGGAAATCTCTTTGGCGGAGTAACTGAAGCGTATTACAGTATATATGTATATATATATATATGTACTTTCTATATAGTATATATGGATATCTGTGACGATCCTCGGACCCAAATTGACAGGGGTTAGTGTTAACCAAGTTGGCCCAGTTTTAGCTTCATGGCCTTCTGCCCCAGAAAGCAAAATGAAATTGAAATGAAAACAACAACGAAAAAAGTGAAGAACTGAGCCAATTAGACCTTGTATATTTTACTCGTAATACTCGTACTTAGTGCCAAAGAATAGAGTTAATTCTGGCAAAAGCAGGTGAGGGAAGTATTGCAATTAAAACCTCAAACAGACTGTGAGCGGTTAACTTGGCCAGTTGAGTTTGTGGTTTGTGGCTTGAGGCTTGTTGACGGCTTAGAAAGCGCAAAGTCTCGACTTGTTTACCAATTATCTCACATAAGCATTGTTTTAGTCAGTAATTAGATACTCCCACTTCTCAAGAACTTATCACTATTGGGTAATGGTCAATGAAGAATTGAGCAGCAGTGACTATTGACCGTTAAAAGTATTCAGAAAGAACTATATTGGGGAATAACAACTGTGAAAGACTCGGTATTCACACTTAAACTCTTATACTAGATATTTATTTAGTATTCTTTTAACAAATACTAACGAATAATATGTAAATTTTTGTTCGCGTGGTCAGGCCCACTTCTAGCTGACAAACCTAATAAACTACTCTGCTCTTTTTGATTACTGGGTCTAAAAACGCATAGCTATTTTTTTTAAGTATTTTAAAACCAAAAAAGCGTGGAAGCATGGAAAGTTTAACGAATTGACCGACAAGATGGGGAGGGAGAGAGAGAGAGAGAGAGAGAGACAGAAAGAGGAAAGCAGAAAGCGGGGAAGTGGGCAGCAGACTGCAGGGACAGAAGGCAAATGGTCAAAACTAAGACACAGCGAAGCGAAAGTGGTAACAGTGGCTGCCACCAATGGTCGTTCAGTGGTTCACTGCTTTTTTATTGACTATTAAAAAAACTAAAGAAAAAGAAGAAAAAAGTAAAGAACCGTTTGTTTACATTTAAATAAACTTTGTCTAGTTAGAAAAGTCGCTAAGTCGCTGCTAAGCTGTCGAAACCTTAAGATTTGTCAAAAAAACAAGAAACAAGTCAAAACTTGTCTCTGTGATCTGTGCCAACCGTTTGTTTCTTTCGACTGATTCTGTTAAGACCTTCTTTCTTTGCTGGGAATTTGTAAGTCGGGAATTGTGTGAATTGGTAACATAAGTATAGCAAAATGTATTTGGCTAAATATCTTAGTATAACTGGTGTATAGTTATTAATTGCTATTAGTGATTCTTTTCATATATTACAGACTGGCATACATGAGTTACGACCCAGATCTATGGACGGTGTCATTGACTCCGGCTCTCTGAATGGCGACACCGGCTCGAGTCCCGACAATGGAGAACACGCAATGCAGAATCAACAGGTTAGTCAGGTCAACTAACTAATACAGCATTATATAACTCATTAAACATAACTATTAGATAGCACTCGATGCTGTAAATAATTATCCACTAGTTATTTCCGTGGCTAACACTCAAACCACATGACATACTTCGCAAAAAGAACTACTCTATATAGCTCATGACTATCAGATACCCCGTACTTGAGTTATTAAGTTTCGTTTTTTTTGTCTTCTATTTGGCAGAATGGGTATGAAATTTCTTTAATTTATTTCGAGATTATTTTTAAATCGTGATGAAATTTTGAGCTTTTACTTAATTCCCTTAAATGTTTTTTTGTTTCTGCTTCAGTTTCAACACTTTCTAATGGCTATTCCTAATTTATTGAACTTAAACGGTTTAAAATTCCGATTTCTACTGTAATGAACAGTCAATTTTTTGCTTTACACAAAAGTCACTGGAAAAAACCAAAAAGAAATACAATTGTTTAAACTGTTTGCTCAGACTTTGCGAACTGATAAATATTTTTTAAAATTTCACATTTTTAATAACCGCATAATGCAGTTTATTATTTCTATATTTAATTTTGTCAATGTAGTCTCAACTTCGAAATGAGGAGCTTCATTTAAGAACATTATTCTAAACGTCTTACAGTTCTAATTGTATTTTAATATAATTCTTTTATATTTTTTTGGGGTTCTTAGTTTTTTATATTATTTTCAAAATAAATTAACTTAGTTAAATCTTGTTGTAAAGCAAAGTATGAGAACATTTGCATATGCTTAACGCATACTTTACACTAAAAATCTTATTTTGCTAACAAAATCTTGATATAAGAATCTTTTCAATTTGTAATTGCAATAAACTAATTCCATAAATTCTACAGGATGCGGAGGCGCGCCGACTTAAGCGCGGTCATGTGCTCTCTGAATTGCTGGAGACGGAACGAATCTACGTGAATGAAATGAGTTCCATTCTAAAGGTGAGTGATATGCAAATTGTTATTGGATAAAGTGGGGATAAGTAGATCGAGTGTGTATGTGAGCCACAACGGTATAAAGCTGCCCACATTCATGGAAGCATGAAGCCTGGAAATATAGTCCAAATCCAGCTCTCTGAGTCTTAGGCTTAGTATAAGTCTGTAAAAAGCTGCCCAATGGTCAGCGAACTGAAACCAATAGAGTGTTTTTTATATGACTAGTTCTACGATGATTATAACGATCATAATAATGATGGTGATGATGATGAGCGCTTGAATGCCCATGCTTGTAATTAGTGCATTAAACTCATTAGGCCCACAGTTAACAGTGGCAAACAGTAGACTGCAGACAACAGACATCGAACAACCAAAGAAGCTACTACCAATAATAATTTGTTACCAATTCTTGAGGTGGCCAACAGCCCCAAGCGCTGATTTAGCCGCAATCATTTAGCGATCGTCTCTTGTGCGCTTCGGTACAATTTCTTCGATGTTCTAGCCAAAAGGTTCGAATTCTTTTGGACTCGAATCGATCCCGTTTGACAGCATAAATATGCGCTACGGTGGCTACGATCTTCACAAAGCTTCCAAGCCCAAGAACGCGGCAGGGCAAAGCTCATTTCGGTTGCGACTTGTGCAGAATACGGCTAGCAATATTGTAGGACGCTTTAATCTTAAGTTTGGCGACTCCTTGATAAGGAGATTCAACACGGAGGAGCCGCGTGAATCGCCGCTGTCGTTCCAGGGCTCCCTCTTCGACTCCTCGCAAGCATCTGGCGGTGGTGTCAGCTACCGTCCAGCGGACTTTCGTCCTCGCTTCGAGAGTCTCAACTCGGATCTTGGTGGCAATTATATCTTCGGCACAAATCTGTGTAATTTTGCCACACAGAATATTCTCAACGGAAAGTCGACCATTAAGGTCATTAATACGTTGCAGGAGTGCCAGGAACGTGTAGCTTTTGCGAGTGATCGGGAGGAGTCACTGGAATTGGATCTGGGACAGATGAACTGCTCGAGCACTGTGGGGAATAGTCTTCAGCGTTTGAAGGACCAAAGACGCACTATATTCAAGGAGCTGATCGAGTTGTCCAGCTGTGACGAGTCCTTGGAGTACCGATTAGTCCAGGACTATCTGGAGTCGAACAGCTACTCAGAAATTGAGAACGACACTGAGTTCAAGGACTATTTGCAGCGCAAGAACTACATGGATATCCTGGCTTATCTAGAGGACAACGAACCCAAGAGTTTGATGTCCGTATCCTCCTCGGTTGCTCGGGCTCAAAGCTCACTGGGCTCGCTGAGCACGGCGAAGTCGCTGTCGACGCCCAAGTCACTGAAGGCACCCAAACTCATAACCGGCTTGGACAGTCAGATGTGTAGCTCCTGCCGCTCCAAGTGGCCAAATAATCTTAATATTCCACCACAATTGGGTAGTAGAAAAGGAAGATGGAAACAAACGGAAAGGGATTCTAAAATAGAGCCGGTAAAAGAAAGGGAAAAACATGGTGAACAAGGACAACAGCATTTGCCGGATTTTGGCGGCTCTTATCGAGATATTCTCAGTTTCTGTCATCAGTTCTTCGAGGAGAGCTTTAAGGGTGTCTCGGGCGATTCAAGTAATTTGCCCAAAATCAGAAATACCAAGTTTAAGTTGGCCAAATATGAGAGAGTCCTTAAAGACTTTGTCCTTAGCCAAGGCTACGTTAGCGTTGAGGAGTATGTGGAACAGAAGTTTGGTCAATTTATAAGCAGCAAACTAAACGCTTTCCACGATCAAGAGCAATTAAATGTAACAAAAATTAAAGCGATCTTTTAAATCCTATTTATCTTTATTGACTCACCTTCTTTCTTACTATCTCCTACTTATTTAGGGCTATTACGATCAGATGCAATCGGATGAACTTATGCATCTGGTACCGGCCAGTCTACAAGGCAAGGAAGATATACTTTTCGGTAATCTTCACGAGCTCTACACATTTCACAACGAGGTCTTCCTCAAGGATCTGGAGAACTGCATATCCACAACCGAATTGGTGGCACTATGTTTTGTACAAAGGGTAAGAGTCCAAGTAATCCAAGTGATTATCCTTTGGAATAATAATGCTCGCTATTTATTTACAGCGTGATACCTTCTATCGACTGTACTCGTTCTATTGTCAGAACATTCCCAGATCGGAGAGACTGCGTGAAACGCTTGTGGACACACATCTTTTCCTGCAGGAGTGCCAGAAGCGATTGGGTCATAAGCTGCCGCTGGCCGCGTATCTGCTGAAGCCCGTGCAAAGGATAACCAAGTATCAGTTGCTGCTTAAGGATCTGCTGCGATTCAGCGACAGTGGTAACTGCACCAAGGAGCTTCAGAAGGCCATCGACTGTATGCTCATTGTGTTGAAATGTGTCAATGATTCCATGCACCAGGTGGCCATTACCGGATTCCCGGTAAGTGACTGTAAAATATATCTTTAGAGCTATGAATAGTAATCCTTGTATGCTAATATTCCCTCAGCCCGATCTTGCACAGCAGGGAGAGCTGCTGCTTCAGGACTCGTTCCAGGTATGGACGGAATCAAAGAAGGATATTCGACTCCGCATCAAGCCACAGCAACGTCACATCTTTCTATACCAGAAATCGCTGCTTTTCTGCAAGCAAACCTCTAAAACGGGTCACAACAAAAGCACCTACCAGTTCAAGCACCATGTCAAGGTATGATTCATTTCTGTTACTCCATCGGAATTACTCAAGGTTATAACTTTCTGTAATTAATAGATGTCGCAAATCGGTTTAACCGAGTCAGTTCGAGGTGACGCCAAACGCTTTGAGGTATGGCTACAGGGTCGCCAAGAGGTACACACCATGCAGGCTGCAACGCTGGAAATGAAGACCAAATGGGTGGCCGAAATCAAGCGAGTGCTACTCAATCAGCTCGAGGAGTTAAAGGGCGAGAAGATTAAACAGTATGGCATGAATCATCGTGGCCTCAAGCAGACAACTTCCTGGGACACTCCCAACATTATACTTAGCTCAGCCAGTCGCACAATCAGCTGTGATGCCTCCTCCGAGTCCTCCAACCGCAACTCCAACTGTAGCACCGAAGACAATGGATCCTCAATTGTAGCTGGTGGCAACTCTGGTAGTGGCAGCGGTGACAGGGACAGGGAGCATCAAGAAGCATGCGGCTGGAGCTCGGACTGCTCGAATAGTGAGGATGAGCTGTCTCTAAATGAGGATAACAGCACGCCGGTAATGAATCCTTCAAAGCTTTAACTTGCATCGGTTTCTGGTAGATTACTAAGCTTTTAATTTTAATCCATGAATAATACTTATAAATTTATATCGGATATATTTGAGTTTATCTTATTTATTTACTTTCATGAACAAACATTTAAAATACATTTCTTACGTTATGCACTGTACTGTGTCCCTCCTTTACCATCGGCAGAGATTCCTGAATGTCCTTGCACAGTGGGCCTCATACAATGCCGACGGTTCATCGTCTACGTCTTTTGCCCGCAGCAACAAATCAAACTCCAAATTTTATGTCTCCGTTGACTAGTTTAAACGGAAGTGTCACTAGGTATGACACCTACACACACATACACACATATATACATGCTAGTCAAGTATGCACGATCTTAATGTTAAAGAGGATGTTCATCTTTACCCTCTCTGTTAATTTTGCAGTGCATTAACATTGCCTTAACATTCTCCACAGTGTCGCTAAAACGTATTTGCTTGTCAGAGCCAAACACGCATGTATTCACAGCTCTTGCATTCGTTTCGAAGATACCCATTAAGTTTAGTGGATTAAATAAGTTATTGCTCGGACTAGCATATTTATAGACCGTATTACCGGATTTATGATATAGGTTAGGTTATTCTTTTTAAACTAACAAGCAGCCTTAGACGTTCTTTATTAAACTACTGATCCACTATACAATTATTACTATTCTAGATTTGTAAACAACTGCTTCAAAGCTTAAACAACTAATATCCATACATATTTATTATTTGGTCTAACAATTAACACAACTATATTTGCTTTTTTTAACAAATGACGCAATAATTTGAATAATTAAGCTAGGCAAAGTGTGCGCGCGTGTTGTGTGTTTAAGAGTGTAAAAGAAGGATGACTTTTAGCATATTTACCTAGTCAAGTTCGAATAATGAGTGAAAGAGAGCAGAAGCACCGTTTTATAGTTAAAGAAGCTCTCCGCTTTAAGTCACGTGTTAATAGATCTTCGAAATGCGTGCACGATTTCGTTATCAGAACAGCCTGTGAAAAAAGCTCTCGCGGGCGTTTTAAACGAAGAGAGCACATTCAATTTGAGACCCCGTACTCCGAAAAAAACGAAGCGAAATTTGCGAAATAGGCAGAAGAAGTCGTTTCCGACTCCATCAACCGCGGAGTTGATATAGCAAAGTCCGTCTGTCCGTGTGCTCATCTGTCCACAACTACACATATTCGAGACTATAAGAGCTAGAGCCACCAAATTTAGAATGAAAGTCGGTCTATATGTAAGGCCGATCATGTTTATTTTAAATTGTTGGCACACCACCTCATTATCACATTATCATATCTTGGAAACGCCTAGAGCTTTTGCATAACGCCATATATTTTGTGTATGGTACCGTTATAATTATCCTCAACAAGTTTGATCGGATCGGACAATCGGTCGAAAATAAGACATTTGTATAAAGACATGTATTATTAGTTAAACTATCGCACCAAAAATACATATGTGTATGTGATGATTGTAACTAGAACAATTACGGGGTCTGTTACAGTTGACTTCTTCGACTGTTGCCTTTCTTACTTATTTGACTTGCTCTCACATACATACACACATGATGGGCACACAAATAAGCTTGCACTGTAAACATTTTTTTAGTGTATTACCAAATAACTAATACTTTTCTACTAACAACAAGTGGTCACACAATAACCCTTTTGTATAAATTTCAATTCAGGGCAGTAAATTCATTGCCCTGGCTGATTACACGGCTATGGGACACTCGGAAGTTTCGATGCGGGAAGGCGAAGCTATCGAGCTACTGAAAGTGGGCTGTGCTGGCTGGTGGTATGTGCGTGTTTTAGGTAATTCATATTATTAACATTAAAGGTTTTTGAATTGAATAAAACAAATTTTAAGTAAATGATTTAATTCAAATCTTTTTCCATTCACATATTCGCAGATTCCAATTCAGAAGGCTGGACACCAGGAGCATATTTGGAATCGATCAATAGAAAATCGTCTCGATCATCGAGCTGCAATCAGGAGCGAATAAATACAAAATAAATCTATGGAATCTATGCAAAATACACACTGAGATCGCATCTCATCATCCAATTTTCATCGTTTGAGCGACTTTCAAATACTCTACAGCACGCTTTCAAAACTTAATCTATTGATAAAAATAGACCACAGCATTTGAGCTTTTATCCTATAACTCGTATCTTCTCAGGGGTACAGTAGTACCCTAGTAACCTCTACTCTCATTCGCCTCAACCCCGCAGCCATTAAGCCTTGTAAAAGTGTAAATTAGAAACAAAAAACAAAAGCATTGAAGTATTTCTTGTTAATATATTATTATAAAATATATAGTAATGAACATATTTAAGAATTCCTACAATTATGTAGTTTTATTACCTAGCCCATAGAACTACGTATGTGTATGCATCCCTGTATGTGCGTATAATACATACACTCTAGTATTTCGAGGACTGTTACAATTATTGAGGATTGTTAAGAACAACTTGTCGAATATTTCTTCACTTCGTATTAACATCAAATGATCAAATTGTTTTGATAATTATATATATTCTAATAGTATATTTATGTATGACTAAATTTATTGAAATCCACATAGTTGTGTACATTACATATATAATACATTTAAGTGCATAAAGTATGAAGCTTAATATTTAATAAATCTCCCAAATTAAATAACAAATATTATTATATTTCATTTTATTGATTATTAATTATTCATTGCATTAAAATATTAAGTAATATTAATATATATAGAGTAAATATAAAACTTGGAAACAAATGCAAATCATAATCAAATATCAAAACTGAGAAGCTTGTTGTATCATGCTGTGGATTTGTTTCTATGTACTCATAGATGTTTCTGAAGGTTTTATTTACTGGTGCCTTCAGCTTTAATAGTCTCGAAGAACCATGTGTTTATACGGACAGACGAACATTGCTATATCGGCTCGGATGTTGATGCTGAAAAGGAATTTATATATATACTTTATGGGGTCGCCCGCGCCTTATTCTGCCTGTTACGCACATTTCACTTCTGATAAACCTTTGGCAAATTAGGAAATCAAATTAAGAAGACCAGAAAAATGGTACGGACGGTGAAACAATTTTTACCCATGCACAAATATAATACAATAAAGCTATAAGATGCTTACTAAAATGTTGGATGCTCTTTAGATTTCGTTTTGGCCAATGATTCACTTCTAAATATCCGTATTTCAGCTTTAGGACCAGCCTAACAGTCATTTTAGTAAGTGGGGATTAAGTATGTGCCACGAAAAGTCATTTTTTATACTTTATACTTTAAAACTTTGGTCAAACACATTTTATAGAATAAACTTGCATTTGCATCTATTAACAATAAAAAACTAACGACTGTCAGCAGTACTCAACCCGGTTTACTCCTGGCGACATTCTCGCAATGTGATCCAACATCTGAATTAAGAATGCATAATGTTAATAATTATTGAAGAGATTACCCATTCGAAATGGTTTTTTTGGAAATTTCAGTTTATTTTACATTTATTTAGTTTTATTTTTTCCATCCCAAATAGGCTACAAAGCTAACGCATAGAGTTGTTCGTTTCTTTGACATTGAATACAGAATATACATTCGTGAAGACGATAAAGATACATATTGATGCTTTAGATGTTTTTTTTTTAACATGTGGAAAATCGTTTTGATATAGGTTGTTGACTTTTTCTTGCTTCATATTTAGTTAACGAGTTCGACCAATAAAATAATAAAAATAATTGAACTAACAAAGGAATGTGATTATTATGAACAAACAATTGTATTACGTACATACATACATGAACTTTTTACTTAATAATTATCATATTTAATTCAATATAAACATTAGCAACAAAAACTTTGGGGATATTATACAGTAAATAAACAAATTTCTTCAACTTTAAATAAAACGTTTCAATACTAAGTGTGGTTTTGTATTTGCCATCGTCCTTGAATGCTCTTGTCACTATCTATTTTGGTTTGTTTTCAGATTTTGTGTTTCTCGAATTTGCATTCAATTCCAGATAGCCAACTTAAAGATTGAAGTTGAAGCACAGGTTTTAGTTGGCAGTCACTCTGCTATTCATGTAGAATTGTTG
This sequence comes from Drosophila acutilabella, assembly GCA_035046005.1. NCBI lineage: Eukaryota > Metazoa > Arthropoda > Insecta > Diptera > Drosophilidae > Drosophila > Drosophila acutilabella. Next base: position 1,422,528 of record JAWNOK010000024.1, on the reverse strand, counting down.
TGCTGAGAGCAAAAGTGTCAATACGTAGATACACGCCGCAATCCAGCAATTGTAGGCATTCTGTAAACAATTGTAATAAAATAATTATTAACTATATATGATTTCTGAAGTTCAATAATATGCATACAGAAGCCCTTACACCCCAAAACACACAAAGATACATTCTCCCTAATCAATTAGTTCAGATAAACGCACTGATGGGTGTGTATGTGTGTGCACACAAATGTGCAAGTATTTAGTGTGTTTGTATGTGTAAAGGCCTTCGCCTTAGCCAACACAGCTAGGAGTGGTGGAAAACACACACATATATATATATATATATTTACATATTTGTGTGCACGAGTATTTGTTTGGGGGACCGCTAATGTACTCTGATAAGCTTAGTTAGTCTTCTTTGTATGCACATAAAACCCTTTTTTGCTTCAAGAACGAACCTGGTTGTATGCATTATTCGCAGCTGTATAAAATGCATCTAAAGTTTTGTACTCCTCCTCCAGTGGCAAATCCTCAATGAGGGCTACACTGTGTATGTAGAAGAACAGCCCCATGAGCACCTAGAGATAGACAATATTTGCATTAAGTTCTCTTTTAACGATTATGCCAATCAGTTGTGTGAGTCTTGTGACTATGTTTTCAATGACTCCACCAAACAAATCGACTTTAGCAAATACACTCACCAACTGCACAATACCCCAAACAGAGATGATCAATCCGCAGAGGGAGCACTTAGGACCACAAATTTTCATTTTGCTAGCTTTGTTTTACGCTGCTGCTCGACGAGGATGCAAATTTCTTCCAATTACACTGGATTTATCGTCAACAGACTTTTTTCGCAGAAGCTAGCAAATGTCAGGTGAAAATCATGTGACAGTTCGTGGTGAGTTTAGTGTGACCAAGTGCTGCTATTTCAATCTGCTATCCATACAACAATACTGAAAATACTAAAAAATACGGAATCGTTACTTAAAATCTTCTTGCTTATAAATAATTCACAAAAGTTATTTTGGAATTCTTTTACAAATTAACAGTAATTTATAAATTTTATATTCCAAATTTTACATCAGACCCACATACAATACAAATAACATTTGACGTCATTCAAATCGAAGCGTGTATTCATTATACGCCGTTACAACCACACATCAACACGTATATATGTATGTGTGCAGATACGCATACGAAACAATTCTACAATCCACAATAATAAAGGAAATTAGTTCGCTTAGACTGCAAGCAAATTAAATAAATCGGCCCGGTTTTAAGTATTAAGCATGCCAATATCATCTGTTTACCATGAAAAACAAATGAGGCAATTGTGTGCCTTACACGCGTTAAACAACTTATTTCAAGGCGATCAATCCTACACTAAGGCAGAACTGGATGACATTTGCAATAATTTGAGTCCCAACGTCTGGATTAATCCACATCGCTCAGTGCTGGGTCTTGGGAACTATGATATCAATGTTATAATGACTGCGCTGCAGAAACGAAACTGCGAGGCAATTTGGTTTGACAAACGAAAGTGAGTATCTACAGTGACCTACAAAAACAAACTTCCACTCACTCATCGTTTACTACGCAGAGATCCGTCTATCATAAGTTTGGATTCCATTGTTGGCTTCATACTCAACATTCCCTCGGACTATAAATTTGGCATGATTACATTGCCACTGCGGAGGCGACATTGGATAGCTGTCCGTCGGATTGGAGACTATTACTATAATCTAGACTCAAAGCTGCGTCAACCGGAATCGCTGGGCAATGAAGCTGATATGCTACAGTTTTTACGAGAACAACTTTCCCAGGAAGATCAGCGAGAACTTTTCATTGTTCTGGAACGCAGTACAAATCAAGAAGGAACACAGCGTTGGCTAAAACAATCTGCCGATTGACCAGAATAACATGCAATTCAAAGACCATATTATGTACAATCCATCATATCAATCATTTTGCTATAGTGTACATTTGTGTACATTGCATTTATCGAAAGTTCACTGTGTGAACATTGATGGTATAAGATTTATGCATTCATATTCGGATAGAATAGCACAACAATGTTTAATTATGGCACACAGGAACATGATATTTTAGCCAATTAACGAGTGGCCAAGAAATCTGTGAAGGGGCTTCAGGATTATCGTTTCGTCCGGTTATCTGATCGAAGTCTTGTTATTTAAATAAAATTAATTAAAAATTTGTATTGTCTGTATAAACACAATTTATTACATTTAATACATGCGTTGTACAAAAATATTGTTTAGTAAAATGTTAAAGATTTTTTATAAAATGGAATGGTTCGAGAATGTTATTAAATATATTCGAGGCAAATTCGGACTTAAAACTATGGACAGATTCAGAAAATACATAGAAGGACGGATATGTTAATTATGTGTATAAACTTATACACTCGTTGTGCGCTTTTAAATGTCCGTTTGGATGCTACCATGTGCGGGTGCAGTCGGCAGACGGTGTCCTGGCTGTGGTCGACGAGGACGGCTGGGCTCCGGAGCAAAGTAGGACTGCGCTGGTGGCGGAGCTGATGCTGCTGCTGCCGATGTCGATGACACAACTGCCGCAGCCTGGCTCTGATAATAGTCATCGCCATATTCGCTTACTTCACGGTTGCTAATTTCGTTAAGTCTCTTGTAACGCTCCCGGCGTGCTTCGACCATGTAGAGTATGCCAGCTGGTAACAACATTACGGATCCTACTACGGCAAGGGCAAAGGACCAGCCCATATCGTTAGTCTGCCAGCCGGGCATCCAATCACGTGAGTCACCTTTGGCTCCAAATGTTACCACAGCGATAAAACCGAATATGGAGGCTATCACCTGACAGGTACCAATGGTAAGTAGCAGCACCACATAACGATCGTCATCGCGAGATGTTCTCAGAATGCCCAACGTAAGGGGCAATGCAATAAGGCACATAACAAAACACAGTGTGGCAAACAGTTGAACTGCTATGTAGAATCCAGGGAGTAGAAAGTCGTGGATTATGTAGTATTCCTCTTCGAAGACCCACATGCAACCAGTGAAGCGAGTATCGTAAAACCGGTGGATGTCCTGAAAGTTGTTAAAGCACACTTCCCAAAGCCCCAAATTGGTAAATCGTGGATTTTCTAGACGGCCATCGGTGACAAGCCAATAGGGCGTAGCAAACGCGATGATGAATAGCAAAAACGAAAAGATTGATATGCCAAGAGCGACTTGTGTGTTTCGATTAGACACACCCATGGCTACACTTTTAGACTTTTATTAAATTCTAAGTTAGACAAATGAAAAGGGAAAACAATACATGAGACAAACAAATTAACAAACTAATACACAAGTGTTGTGTCAGAAAACACTAACACGCCCTGCCAGTGTGACCAAACTGCATCTTGAAATCCACCAGACTTTGGCGTTGCCATACAATTCGGGCAAAACTGTACGCAGGCGACAACTCTGCACTTGTCAATCTCTTGTTTTGTGGCACAAAACTTGTTTGCGAAAGCAAACGAAGAAAAATGCGTGTTTCGGATATATAAAACTGTTCGAATTGCCGAAAAAGATTTCAAAAAATTGTATTTTGTGTTCGTGTACTTGACGTTTTGGTGTGAGCTGTTATTTATAGGCGCCGCATCGTATTGCTACTACGCTGACGCCGAATCTGAATCTGACGCTGACGGCAACAATATGGCTTCCGATATCGCGGTGGTAAACATTGGGAATTTTGAAAAGATTCAGAACTTTTTAAATGACACCGCTTACAAGGAGATACTCGAGAACAGTGAGAACTTTAATACGCGGCTTTGCATCGAGCGGCGGCTTCGAATGCCGTTCCTTGACCCCCAGACTGGTGTTGCACAGACACATTGCGCGCTCTTTATGAAGCGAAAGCAACGTATGCCCGGCTTCCGACATGGCCAAATTTACACTTATCCCTCTGCACGCTGGCGCAAGCCGAAGCGACAGTATTTACTAAATCCGCATCACAGCTATCGCGCCTACCAATACCGGGAGCACCATCTTCCACACCAGCACCAACACCAGCATCAACACCATCATGTACCAGCTTCTGTCTCAGGAACGGTTAATGCACGTGATCATCATCAAGCGGAAAGTGCAGGTAAGCTACAAATTTATTTATAATCAAATCCGCTTGTTAGTGTATGCACAAGAATTTATATATATACAAATATGTATTTGGAAAAGACGTTGTAAAATCAATAAAACTTACAATTGCTGCTGCTTTGTTCAGCTTCTTCCTCATCACTTCCACCACCGCTGCACAGTGGTCAAAAACTAGCTTGCTGACACAAACTTGTGTATCTTTACAATGTGGTTGAGCGTAATCCAATAGCATTGACATTTTTCAATCATAACTGCATGTCGTTTTACATTTTGTTACATTTATAAATATATAATTATAGTTTTCTAAGCACCGAGGCAACTGTTTGAATGCACCACTGTAAAATAAATACAACAATAAAAAGGCTGCTAAACATGTGTGGCATTATGAGGCTGCATTTATACGCTGGAGTTAAATCTATGTGTGTGTGTGTGTATGAGTGTGCGTGAGTGTATTTGTGTGTAACCACCCTACAGGAATATACAACGCACAATATTGGGGGCTGATTTATGTGTGTTGTGTGCCTTGGCAAGCAATAATCTTGTACTTGAATAAATTTATTTCTCTATTGATAAATAATATTGGTTTCCATTTGTAGCTATTGTTGCCACGGATGGCAATTCGATGGGCGCTTCGGGTGACAATGATAGCAAGGACTCGCATGCGAATGCCGAAAAGGACTGGTTCCATGAGGATATGGACTCGTCCCATTACCATCATGCCGATGACTATGAAGACGACTTTGACTCTGACAACGACTTTGATGAGTCCTACAGCAGCAGAGGAAAACGTAAACGCGGTTCACGTCCACGACGTTCCAATGCCAATGTGGATGGTACCCCAAAACGTGGTCGTAAAGGAGGTGGTAAGCATTAATTATGCATTTTGATGTCAGCCAAAAACTAATCATTGTTTAAATTGTCGTCGTCTTCATGCAGGCAGTCGCCGACGCAATGCAACAGATGGAGAGACAGGTGATCGTAGGCGGCGCGGCGCTGGAAACAATGCGAATACATCTGCTGCAGCTGCAGCGGCGGCAGCAGCTGTTGCCCACGCTGCCAGCACTGCGGCAGCAGCAGCAGCTACAGGACTCTATGCAACTCACTCTAACTCAGCATCACCGATTCCAATCATCGATGAGACCTCACAGTCAGCTCTGGTAATGACGGCCCCGCTACCCACAACATATGAGAAAAATCCATTAAACGATGCCGGTGCCTCAAACGATTCAATTCCATTGGCCACAATGGCCAGCATGGGCATGTCAACCACATCATCGGCTGCAACTCCAGCTGTATTCACGTCAGTTAATGCCTCTCCAACCACTCCGTTGGCTAGTCCCAAGAAGCACAAGCTACGCGCCGAACGTGAAGTGGCACTGCCATCACCGTATTGTGATTTCTGTCTGGGGGATCAGCGTGAGAACAAGAAAACCAATATGCCCGAAGAGCTAGTGTCTTGCTCCGACTGCGGCCGATCTGGTCATCCATCCTGTCTGCAGTTTACGCCCAACATGATAATATCTGTGAAACGCTATCGTTGGCAGTGCATCGAATGTAAATACTGTTCTATTTGTGGCACTTCCGACAACGATGATCAGCTTCTGTTCTGCGATGACTGTGATCGCGGATACCATATGTATTGTCTATCACCTCCACTGGTAACTCCACCGGAGGGATCATGGAGTTGTAAACTCTGTATGGAGGAATTTCACAAGCACAAGTAATATTTAAAAAACAAAATTAAAGATATAAAAATGACATGAGAATTGAAATGAAGTGAAATCATGGGAACGTTGCTATAGATGTAAAAATCATCTATTTTGCTTCAATTACAAATTAATCTATCAACTCCCAACTCATTTAGCCGCGGCAGCTCTTGAAATTAATTATAATTTAATGTTCATATTAAGTATTCCTTAGTACGTTTATAATTTTATGTACCTACTTAATTTAATCTTATATTTGTAACAACCCAAACGCTTATACGGACCGCCCCAAGTATTGTAAGTATTTCCAGCCTTCCGCGCAACGTTATTGTCACGAGGTCCTTAAGCAAATCTTATCCTTGTATTTTATTTTTTTTTTACAACATTTTGTGTAAAGCTTACGATCCATTCATTCTATGAATATACATGATTAACATAACGCCAATAAATACTTCAACACTTTTGTATCCATGATCTGTATTTCAATTTATTTTCAAACCTAGTAAGGTGAAAGAATGTATTTTTCAGAATGGACTCTGTGTTAATTATTTAAGGAATTCATCTGCAAGTGTCAATTGTCTTAGAGCATTGCACGTTTTAATAGAAATTGTAACAATAGTGTGTTAATTTGTACTTGTTCAGTTTCAGTTCGACTCGCTTAGCTTTCGACATTTGAGTTTAGTCGGTCGAGATGGCTCATAGTGTCAGGTTTTGTTTGTTGCTTAGTCTTTGTCTCGTATCAACTGCAGAGTTGAAGGAGAAACGTTCGCGATTCCGGCGTTTTCTACTCTTTCCGCGTCAATCTCCGACAAGGCATCAGGTAAAATATATGTACTTAAATTTTCAAACAGCAGCTGAGTGTATCTTACAGTTCATTGCCGGCATTGGCATTCCGGCTGATTTGTCATATGAGTCCCTCACCGTCGGACATGTGCTCAAAGCCGAGTTTTTTCTGCCGTATAATGCGACTGTGTTCCGACAAAACCCATATCTGCCAGAATACCTGCCTTCGAGAATATCTCTAGACGGTCAAACTATTCGACACTTGGCAAAAAATCCTTCCGAGCTCCGTTGGCAAATTTACGCTTACATTGAACACATGTTGAACAGGTGAGTGTAAGTGAATTACTTGTAATCATCTAATCACTTAGAATTTTGTCATTGTAGTTATGGCTACCATGGACATGAGTGCGTGCTTCAAGCCATTTGCGATGCCAATTCTATTCAATTTTCAAAGGATTTTAACGTCTTTCATGAGCTACTGCACTTGGTGTTGAGGTAAAGTATTTTTTTATTAAAATATAAATTCAATATTTTTAAACTCTTTGATATTTAACATATATCATTTAGTCCCTCTACAACTCTGAATAAGGACTCTGCAGAAGCTTATGACTTCATGTTAGCCGAAAAGGCGAACAGAAATAATTGTGAAATTTACGATTGTAACTTTAAACTGTTGGATTGGTTTTCGAGTGTAATGCATTTGAACATTTAAAATAAACTGTTGAAAATAAAAAACAAAACAGTAGGTATTAATATACTGAAAGTGAATTTTCTTAGTTTATTATACATATAAATAATCACTGAAAACTTTTGTCAAATTGTATTGGGATTATTGTGGATTAATGTTTATTTTTTAAAAATAAAAAAAATTTCGGATGAATTATTTGCGTTTAGCAATCTTAATAAACACTTCAGATTTTGTTCTTAGCAGTATTCCAGCTAAGAATCTAAACTCTTTTGGATTACTGACAGGTAATATTTCAAAGTTTCTTAAAATATGAACCAATAAGGTTTTCACTTCCAACATGGCAAACTTTTGGCCAATACAGTTTCGACGGCCTGCGCTAAAGGGTATAAACGCAAATGGATGTCTGTTATCCGAGTTTTCGGGAAGAAATCGTTCAGGTATAAATTCGTTAGGTTGATCAAAGTATCGGGGATTCCGATGAATATCGAAAATATGGACAATAATTTGTGTGCCTTTTGGCATTATCAAATTGTTGGCCAATTTGGTATCCTCATGACACTCTCGCATCATGCCCGGCACCGAAGGACACAGTCTCTGAGTTTCCTTAACGCAACATTCCAAATATTTCAGCTGGGCAAGTCTGCGGTTATCCAAGACCATTAGATCGTCTAAAAAGTTAACATTTAAATAAGACGTAGTTCTATGTTTAAACTAGTCAACTGCATATAAATTTAAGCAAAGCCGACTGTTAACAGCCTATTTAAACAAATCTAAGATGAGTTGATTTCTCACCATTGTTAGGTATGTGTTCCATAATCTCCTCCAGACATCGCTGCTGCTTCTGGGGATGATTGGCCAAATAAGCGAGCGTGAATATGATATTCATAGAAGTTGTGTCAAATCCCTCGAACATAAATGTGTCCACCTCTTCGCAGATACCATTGTGATCGATGAGACCCTCCTTCTCCGCCAGCAACATCGTGTCCAGCATCGCGTAACGTTGCTTAGTATTTAGTTCCCTGCATTGAGAATCAGGGTTATTATTACGTAGGGTATTGTGCACAGACAAAACATACTTGGATTCCATGGCATTTGAGTCTACAAAATCCTTCTCATTAAAGTTTAGTCTTCGTTTTTTAATGATCTTGCTTGAGAACGAATGGAGTTTGTTGAGAGTGGGTATATCCTTGCGGCCATCCCCATAGCGATTGTAAAGGGTGTCGCTGGACATGAGAGGATTGATGACACGCTTTATGAAACTGTGCTCAGCCGTTGTAATATTATTCCTGTATTCATCACTATCTGCACAATCGTCCAGTTTCACTCCCAGAGCAGTTTCTAAATGGGAATTACTTTAAATTTAAAGACTGGTGGTAATATTGGAGGTACTTCGATTACCGCATATGCTGTTGAGTGTGAATCGGGGTATAACTTCGTTTAAATTAATCTCACAGGAACCAACTGTTTTTTCTGCGACTTTATGTAGATGATCAATGACTTTGATGCTTTCTTGACTGCAAAAACGCATAAGTTAGAAGTAAATCAGATTGCTATTAAATTAAATACTTACTTAAACACCTCGACAAACTGTTCCAAAATTTTAAAATGAAATGCTGGAGTCAGTAACTTACGTCTGCCATGCCAATGTTGACCTGATATGAGAATATATTTATAGGTACATATATTAATATATATAAATATATTATTAAATTAATTTTTATTTTGGGTTTTGCGTGCAAATAATACCCTATAACTGATTTTAATAACATAATAATAATATTGGGAATTAAATAAGGAGACTATTGTAGAGACTTAAAGAAAGTATGCTTGTATAATTTTTGTTCAGTTAATTCCATTTCGTCCAAAACTATATAGGTATAAAATCTCAGTCAATCAGATGTAATTTGAATTGATCATATGCTGATCATAAGCCTTTAGTACAAAAGTCAAAAGTTTGGCAAGATATAGATAATCAGAAGTTATATTTTCATCATAAATTTTAGTTGCTGTCCCAGTGATTACTCATTGTTTGTGACCATTTACTAGACTCAGTTATAAAAAAAATATTTAAACCTAAATATAGATTAGAATTGCAAACGATAAAGTCAACTACATTCTATAAAATGGGTTTATAATGTGTGCTATACAATTAAAGATAGACGTTATATAGTTGGTTTAAATACCTGTGCTGGTAAGCAAACCCGATTTCAGAAATGGCTGTAGAAACCGGTACATGTCACCCTTGGTAATTAGATTATTATCATTTACCACCAGCTCGGCATCATCCGCATCGATAATATTGTAAATGGGAAATCCAAAAACATATTGGATATAGCTTCGTTTGAGTTCCGCAGCGTAGTCCCGGGAATAATAAAACAATTGTTCTATGCAAGAGATACGCTTAATAGTTAAACATTTTTATTCATAACTTTCTTCTTACCAGATGTCATTCCAAAGGTATCGAAAGTATTGCCAAACATTGTAGTGCCTCTTCCCCTGGCCACCGTCTTCTCCAGAGGTCCTCCATCGACGGTTTTAAAACGACGGCAAAATGACAACAGCTCATAGTCTTTTCTAAGGCTATATACATAAATTGCCAACAGTGCAAAAAAAATTAAAATAAAGAATAGCATTGAGAAGCCGAAACTCAATTAGATTCACTTGTTTTATTTATTTATTTTATTTTTTCACCACACTAAATTTGCACAGAGCACGTCAGATTCAGTCAACCGTTTGCTTTCGACTAAAATATGTAGATTACGGTTCTCAGAGACCCGCTATGCAATAATCAGTGTATAGTATATTGTTTATAATAATAATCCCATTCACTTACACAAACACACAATATGTCTACACATATATGTTTTCTAAACAAAGCTGGACACTTGATTAAGACCAACTTCGGTTACGAATACCTCAATAATTTCAAACTTGTGTATGCATTTATAACTATTTGTTACCTAAACGATGATAAGGCTTATAAATGAATAAAATTGGACTGCAATAAAATTGTGTTCCTTTATTTAGCAGCGCTTATCAGTAGAATGCGCGGAAAAGCTTGCACGACTTGATGGAGATTAAAGGTCCTGTGCCAAGCAGTGTACAACTTTCTAATACTCATATATTCTATACTTTGAATAGGCTGTCAGAATTATTATTATCAAAGTGTGTTTCTTACCAAAAACAGATGTATTAACTTTTCTAAAAAAAAAATCTTTTGCTATTTTATGACTACCCATGAATTCTGGTAAAAACAAGTAAGAATCATAAGTCGAGCAAGCCGACTGTAAAATATTCCATAATCATTTTAATGCGCATTTAACCATACAAATAAGTAATGTTTGACCGATTTTATCTATAGGTGTTATAGAACATAGTTGTCCGATTTGAACCAAACTTATTATAGCTATAAGTATGTGAGTTTGGTTACGATAACGTAACACTACATTCATACAAATTTCCCATTTTTGACCAATTTGTCCTATATGGGCTACAGTTGTCAGATCCGGAGGTGAGGATAATTATAATGGTGCATACATACACACATGTATTGTGAGAATTTGGTTGTGGTAGCTCAACTAACACTGCATTTCTTCATACAAATGTCTTAATTTCGACCGATTTGTCTCATTGGAGCTATAGGATTTAGACCCGAATCAAACTTGGTGAGGAAAGTAAGAAAAGTACCACACATAGCTCTAGAAGTTTTCAAGTTTTGGTATTATAAAAATGATTGCTTAAATTTTGTGGGGACGGTAGGGGGCGTGGCACTGCTGTTGATGCTGATCCTTCTGCATGTTACGGACATTTTACTTCTGACAAACTTAACAGTACACTTTAATCGTTTTGAGTACGGATTACGTACGTAAAAAGTTAGTAATTCGTTGCTATGCCCTGTGCTGAAGGTATAATAAGTTTGTTAATAGGCTAAAAAAAATGTACATAGATACATTTTGTATCAGTACAAATTACCATGTCCGTATTATGTTCTTTTTTTTTGTTTAAGTTATCTTTCTCTTTTCAGTTTTTAAACCACAAAATGCTTAAGCAACTTAAAAATTTTAAGACTGCACCGCATCCGATTTTAAGAGTTCTGTACATTCGGTCGCTACTACAAAATTCCAAGTCAATTCAAATCCAGAAGACTGGAATCAAAACCCATTCTAAGCCTCACGTTGAGCCTATTTTAAAAGTGCCATTCGTAATAGAACCCAAGAATTATAGATTCGAAGAAGGAAAGACTTATCAGGGATTCCAGTGCGAGCGTATCGAATCCATACCCGACTTTGGACTTACGTCCTGCACTTTTCGACATGTACGAGCAGGCACTGAGTTCTGGTATCTTGATCGCAATGATATCCACAATGTATTTTCCATAAATTTTCGCACTACTCCCTTTAATTCCACGGGTCTTCCTCATATTTTGGAGCATCTTACTTTATGCGGTTCAAACAACTATCCCGTTCGAGATCCCTTCTTCAAAATGCTCAATCGATCAGTTGCAACCTTTATGAATGCCATAACTGGACCTGATTACACAATGTATCCATTTTCATCGATGAACGAAGTGGATTTTAGAAATCTGCAAAAGATTTACTTAGATGCTGTATTCAGGTATTTAGTTAAAAATTTCAATCTAGCAAAATCGTTAATTTGAATTACAGGCCGAACCTATTGTATTTGGACTTTTTGCAAGAGGGGTGGCGTCTTGAATACAACGATGTGCACAATCGGGAATCTCATCTTGCCATTAAAGGTGTCGTTTATACTGAAATGATCGGTGCTTTTTCAGACAATGATATGTTATTCAAGCAAAAAATGCTGAATTATATTCTGCCGAGCAATACATATGGCAACATAGCTGGTGGAAGTCCCCTCGACATTCCGAAAGCAACTCACAAAGATTTGATCGAGTTCCATCGCAAGTATTACCACCCCAGTAATGCCCGCATATTCTGCTATGGATCCTTTGACCTTGAGAAAACTCTTGCTTTTATCGACAAGGAATACCTATCTCACCACGTGATTATTGACAATTCATATAGTATGATACCTCCGCAGAAGCGTTGGACGAAGCCATCTAGTGCCCATATAACGGGCAGACTGGATAGTATAGGAGCCAGTTTCGAGAAACAGAGCAAAATCGCTATTGGGATGCTGATGTGCGATATAACCGATATACAGGAATGCTTTGAACTGAGCGTGCTTTCCGCTCTGATGATTCGAGGTCCCAACTCTGCTTTTAATAAAACTTTAATTCAGGGCAATTTTTCAGGAGGTTACTGTAAAGGAACTGGATATTTACCCGACTGCAAGGATACGTACTTCGTTGTTGGTTTACGGGATGTACGGCTTGAAGATTTTGACAGATTTAATGAGCTTTTTGATGAGGCGATCAGACAAGCAACTGTGGAAGGTTTTGAACCAGTGCATATTGAAAGTGTTCTCTGCAATTTGGAGTTGTCTCTGAAACATGAAAGCGAATATTTTGGTAAGCGTTTGCTGTATAAATCCGCAGTACTATGGAATCATGGAGGTGACGTTGTCTCTGGTCTACAAGTCTCGAAATTGATATCTACACTGCGACAAAAACTGAAGGAGAACCCGAAATATTTACAGCAAAAAGTAGAAAAATACTTTACAAACAATCCACACAAGCTAACACTTACAATGTCACCGGACGAAAATTATGACGTAAAATTTAAGTTATCTGAAGCGAAGTTACTTGTAGAGAAATTAACTGAAATCAGTGATGAGGAATTTGATCAGATATATGAGAATGGCATCAAATTGGAAGAGGTTCAAAAGGCAACTCAAAACCTACAAGTTTTGCCTTGTTTATCCATAGGTGATGTGAGGGATCCCGTAAAGCGACCGCTCTTGGAAGATACAACTCTTGAAAATGTTCCAACACAACTGTGCAAAGTTTCCTCCAACGGAATAACCTACCTCAAGTGTATATTTAATATCACAGGACTCAGTCACGAAGATACTTTGCTCGTACCGTTATTTGGATATGTGTTCAGGAAAATGGGTACCTCCAAGAATGATTTTCTTCAATTCGACAAACTTGTGCGTTCAAAAATTGCATCCATTACTTGTAATGTAAAGTTGGTTGAGAACGTGTTAGATGGAAAGTCCTATCGCGTAGGATTATTAATGTCAACCCATGCTCTTGATAAAAATGTTCCCGATATGTTTCAAATATGTGAAGAACTTATGCTCAATTTTAAGCTAGAAGACACGGAACGCCTTAAAATTCTTATTGAGAGATACATTTCAAAGTGCCTAAATGAAATTGGAAAGTCGGGACACTTATTTGCCATGATTTTGTCCTCCGGGCTGGTAACCAATGCTGCACAGTTAAGATCTCAATTAACAGGAATGGAACATATAGATTTTATGAAAAAGTATGTAAAACAAACAAGCGTTGAGGAGATTCGTGACAGTCTGGCAAAACTTGGATCAAAGATCTTTGCTAAAAATAACTTGCGTGTTGCTATAAATAGCTCTGAAGCCTATCAATGTACTGTCGTGGAGCACTGTGATAGATTCCTCAAGAACTTACCAACCCTCGAAAAGACAGTCGACAACACTGAATTACATTTACTCGAGCCCTCGTCCCGACACTTCGTTTTGAACAAGCCGTTAAGCTACTGCGCCAAATCGTTCTCTGCAGTGCCTTACACACATGAGGACCATCCCGTGTTGCGGATTTTGGCCAAGTTTTTGGCTGCCAAGTATTTGTTGCCTGTTGTTCGGGAACAAAACGGAGCTTATGGAGCTGGTGCCAGGATTGGGTTTGACGGCGTATTCAGTTTCCATAGTTATCGGGATCCCCACGCTACGAAAACAATCGAAGTGTTTGACAAGACTTATGAATGGCTTCAAGCCGAAAATGCAAAGCTTGATCAGCAGGCCCTTTTCGAGGCTAAACTGGGCGCACTTCAGCTCGTTGACTGGCCGAATGGACCTGGAGACATTAACATGGATAACTTTGTACTGGGTGCCTCCTATGATATATATTCAAGATATCGCTATCGTGTTCTAAATGTAACAATAGACGAAGTGAGAGCTGTGATTAAAAAGTACATGAAAAATGATCCCAAACACATGGGGAAATGTATTTTAGGACCCGAGATCGAAACAAAAAAGGAAGAAATCAATAACAGAGTTCAAATCTAACATAATTGTACCTAATTTTTTTTAAATTTATTAAATCTATTATATTCACAGCATTGTACTCAACCTGTCAAAGTTGCATTTGTTAATTAATATAATGAGTTGGATAGCTATTGCATTATGTGATATTTTTATTTGGAGTTCCCTGTCTCGGTGTAGCTATTCACTGCTGTTCATCGGACAGAACTCTCTAAAGCTTAAACAAATTTGTTTATACATTACACTAAATGGTGTTCTTTGATACATTTTAAACTGACTAATATTTCGGTGTCATCTCGCAATTCAAAGAAATTTTTACGAGTGTAACCCTTTTGAGAAGACAACAATTAACACATAATCGCAACCAAATAAAGAACCTAAGCAAATGCAGTAACAAATTGGTATTTCAAAAAGTTTAATTTATTCAAATACTAGCAATTTAGGAAAGGTTAGGCAAGGTACTTGGGGTTACAGCGACAACATAGAACTGAACTTTTCTCGGGACAACTAAACGCCGGCCACCCTGACTCACGGTGTTGAATGCTGTGGACGTAGCCCATCGACCTCGCATGCCAAAAGCGCTATCTGCGCATAGGTAGTGGCTGCCACCTGCGACAGCACAAAGGGCGCCTCTCCGTCGCTAGGGTCGCAGTCCTATGGTATCAGAGGCCTTGAAGTGAATATGGCCTCAGCGTCGGTCAGATCTCGAAATTTGCCCTCTGCGATCGACACGCAGCTGATCTGCCGCGTGACCAGTCGAAGAGAGTGTTTCTCTGTGGAATACGTTTCAAATTCAATAATTTCAAATTGAAACGAACATCACAATATACACTTTTAGCAGGGCTTGTCCTTAAATTCTAATTAACAACTTAATGGGCCAACACAAATCTACTTCAACACCAATCGACAAGATTTTTTAGTTTCAAGTCTATTAATATGCTACAACACATTAAAAATTTCAAGAACGCTCAGCGTTAAGGTTGCTGCATAAAAAAAATAAGTGATAAGTAATAAGTGATATTCGCATGCCAATCTTCTGTCAAATGTGGAACATATATTTTACTTTATTAGATTTTGTTGTTGTCAGAATGATCCTCTTGTGACAAATGGGGCATGGAATTATTTGTTTTGCTCCAATGCATTGTTTTAGAGATATCTGAACGAAACTAACGGACTGCATGCATGATATCAATTTATACAGTAAACAGGTAAAAAATCAATTTGATGGCTATAAGAGCAATGTATGTTTTATTGTTAAGCAATCGAACTTATTATTTAAATCAAAGTATCAATTTCTATTTATGTTAAATTTAAAGTAACATTGAAAATCAATTCAAAGTTTTGAACATGTCATAAAATTGTTACTAAATTGCGCAGTTTTTTTTTAAGTTCTAATTTATTAAAATGCTAAAACACATTAAAAATTTCAAGAACGCTCAGCGCTCAGCGTTTATTAGAACTCTGCATATCCAGTCTCCATTCAAAATTCAAAATTCCAAGAAAATTCACACTAAAAAGATTGCAGATTCCGAAAATGACTTCATTAAAACTCTGCCATATGTTATAGCCCCCCAGAATTATAGGTACAAAGAAGGAAGGATTTATCAAGGATTCCAGTGCGAGCGTGTCGAATCTATTCCTGACTATGGGCTAACGTCGTGTACTTTAAGACATCTTGCGACAGGAACTGAGTTTTGGTATCTCGATCGTAACGATATCCATAATGTATTTTCCATTAATTTCCGAACTACGCCATTCGACTCGACGGGTATTGCTCATGTTTTGGAGCATCTTGCTTTATGTGGATCGATAAAATATCCGGTTCGGAATCTGTACTTTAAAATGTTCTATCGTTCAGTTTCAACGTTTATGAATGCGATGACTGGACTGGACTTTACGATGTTTCCATTTTCATCTATAAATGAAGAAGATTTTCGTAATTTACAGAAGTTTTATTTGGATGCTGTATTCAGGTATTTAGTATGTAATAACTTGTCATAACAATGTCTAATTTGTTTTATAGGCCCAACCTATTCTATCTGGATTTTTTGCAAGAAGCATGGCGTCTTGAATACAGCGATGTGCATGATAAAAAATCTGATCTTACAATTCAAGGCGTTGTCTACAATGAAATGAAAGGATCTTACTCAGACAATTCCTTATTGTTTAATCGTAAAATGCGAAATACTCTTTTTCCCAGTCACACGTACGCCAACATCGCTGCTGGAAACCCACAGTATATTCCGAAGTTAACACATAAGGATTTGGTGGAGTTCCATCGCAAGTACTATCATCCTAGCAATGCTCGCATATTCTGCTATGGATCCTTTGACCTGGAGAAAACTCTGGCCTTTGTGGATCAAGAATACTTATCGCATTACGATTGTATTGACAATTCTTATAGTTTGGTACCCCCGGAGAAGCGCTGGTCGCAGCCAAAAAGTGCCCATATTAAGTGTAGACCTGACTGCATGGGAGCCAGTATCGAGAGGCAGAACCACATAGGTATTGGGCTGCTGATGTGCGATGTTATCGATGTACAGGAAAGCTTTGAACTGAACGTTCTGTCCAAACTGATGATTCGTGGTCCCAACTCGACTTTTAATAAGACTTTGATTCAGGGCAACTTCTCAGGAGGCTACTGTAAAAACACGGGATATTTACCTGATTGCAAGGATACGTATTTCGTAGTAGGTTTAAGGGAGTTGAAGGCTGAAGATTTTAGTAAGTTCAATGAGCTTTATGATCTGGCGGTCCACAGAGCTAGCACGGATGGTTTTGAGCCAGACCATATTGAAAGCGTTCTATGCAATCACGAACTTTCCTTTAAAAATGAAACCTTTAATTTTGGTAAGCATCTGCTTTATATGTCAACAATACTGTGGAACCATGGGGGTGATGTTGTTTCCAGTCTGCGAGAGACTGAATTAATTTCCGTTTTGCGACGCAAATTAAAGGAGAACCCGAAATATTTCCAGCAAAAAGTAGAAAAATACTTTACAAATAACCCAAACAAGGTAACCCTTACAATGTCGCCAGACGAAAATTATGATGTAAACCTTAAGTTATCTGAAGTGAAGTTACTCGTGGAGAAATTAAATGAAATCAGTGATGAGGAATTTGATGAAATATATGAGAATGGTATTAAATTGGAGGAGATTCAAAGGGCACCTGAAAACCTGGAAGTTTTGCCATGTTTGTCCATATCCGATGTTAAGGATCCTATAAAGCGACCGCTCTTGGAGGAGACAACTCTTCAAAATGTTCCCACACAACTGTGTAAGGTGTCCCCGAACGGAGTAACCTACTTTAAATGCATGTTCAATATCACAGGACTAAGTCACGATGATGCTATGCTCGCACCGTTACTCTGCAAAGTGATTAGCGAAATAGGTACCTCTAAGTACGATTTTCTCCAGTTTGATAAGCTGGTTTATTCTAAAATGGGACCAATAAAATGTAATGTAAAGTTGGTTGAGGACGTGTTTGATGGATTGTCCTATCGCTTAGGATTAATAATGTCGACGCATGCTCTTGATAGAAATGTTCCTGATATGTTTCAAATTTGTCAAGATCTAATGCTTGATTTTAAGCTGGAAGATACGAAGCGACTTAAGATGCTTATTGATAATTATATTTCTCAGCTGTTAATAACAGTCGGGGGATCTGGACACTTGCATGCCATGCTTATATCCTCTGCGTTGATCACGAATGCTGGCAAATTAAGATCGCAATTAGAGGGAGTCGAACATATAGATTTTATGAAAACCTACTTTAAACAAAATAGTATTGAGGAGATTCGTGACAGATTGGTAAGCCTTGGATTAAAGATCTTTGGTAAGAACAATGTTCGGGTTGCCATAAACAGCTCTGAAAACTATCAATCTACTGTCTTGGAACACTATGATAAATTCCTTTCTACCTTGCCAACCATTGAAAATACAGTCGACAAAACTGAATTATATTTTATGAAGCCCTCGTCTCAACACTACTTTTGGAATATACGGCTAAGCTACTGCGCCAAATCCTTTTTCGCAGTGCCATACACACATGAGGACCATCCCGTGTTGCGGATTTTGGCCAACTTCGTGGCTTCTAAGTATCTGTTACCTGTAGTACGTCAGCAAAATGGAGCTTATGATACCTCGGCCAATATAGGGTTTGACGGAATCTTCAGCTTCTTTAGTTATCGGGATCCATATGCCTTGAAAACAATCGAAGTGTTTGACAAGACTTATCAATGGCTTCAAGATGAAAGCGATAAGCTGGACCAACAAGCTCTTCTTGAGGCTAAACTGACTTCTTTACAAGTTTTGGACAATCCGCTTGCACCTGGAGACATTGGCAGAGATAACTTTGTAATGAGAGTGACCTATGATATGTATTCAAGATATCGAGCGCGTCTTCTGAGTGTCACAGTAGATGAAGTCAGAAATGTAATTGAAAAGTACTTCAAAAATGAAGCAAATCATTTTGGAAAATGTATTCTAGGACCAGAAATTGATGCTGTGCAAGAGAAAAAAAAATCTACAGTTCGGATGTAATAAATGCTGTAAAAAGATTTTAAATTTAAAAATTGTTTTTTTTTTTTGGTATTGCTCTTACTGTATGGTGAATAATGCTTAATAATGAACTGCTTTGAACATAGGACAATATGTATTAACTAATAAATATGTCTGTTAGTCTGTTGGTTGAAATAATTAAATTCCTTTGACCAGCTCCAAGAGAGCTTTGGCTTTATTAACAATAGTGGAGATATGATATGTGAAACCCCATATTTTATCAACAAGTAACAAAAGTACAGTCGGGCACGCACGACCGTATAATGCTCTCTGCATTTATTCCCCATTAAGCTAATTAAATTGGTATTCAGGTATTACAATGGCTAGTACTTGTATTAAAACACGTTGAAACAAAATCTGCTTGTATGAGATTGTATGTTTTGAGATTGCAATAAAATGTTGACTTTGTTACGTGTGTATCAGAGACCTGCAACGAGTATAAAAATTTCGAGTATACTCGAACGCTACTCGTGATCGTTTTTGTTCGAACAAATTTGATACTCGATCGTTTGTGTGCGTGCCGCGGGCCTGCTTATACTCGTTTTACTCGAGTATATAATGCCGTTATATGGAACATGTTGCAAGCAAGCCAAATAGAAATTTAGAAATGTTGCATGAAATATTCTCAGCGGTGGTACTACACAAAATGATTTGACGGCGTTAAAGAATGTTTTTTAAATAAATTGACATTTAATAATAAATGCAATTTTGTTTTAAATACTCTGTTCATTCATAAGATTTTTACATAATTAAAATGTGCTGAAGCCTTTTCTAGCGCTCAACACTTAAACGTAGATGGGCTGACCTTTTGGAAATTCCCTTGTTTGGCCAGACTATGACTCTCTCAGTTTTGTAAAAGGGGCATTTTGCATTTAGCGCAACATGTGCAGCAGGTAGATACTCTTCCATTTGGGTTTTTCTGTCTTAAAAAAAAATATTAGCGAAATGCGTGGTATGTCAAACATAACAATACTTGCTCGCACAAATACACACAAAACATAAACAACCCTCAGCTTGTTGCGCATGCCATCAGTGTTGCTCTCTAAATTGTTTCCCGCTTGATCTAGCCTTTACTTATGTGTACATGGGAAAATCAATGCACATATATTACAGATATTTCATTTTTTATATTACCCATTATGGTTTATAAAATTTTTAATAATAAAAGAAGAATAAAAATATATACTTATACAATTTTCTTATTATTTTTTATTGCAATCTAGCCTTTTCCGCTAGAACTAGCATATTTTCCTCCCAATAAATGGCAACACTGCGAACGTCACGCAACGCAAGCGAACGTCTCGCAACTCAAGCGAACCAACGAACTTGCTTGATACTCGAACGTTTGCTTGTACTTTTGTACTGAAATTACGGGCAGGCAGGTTGCGTTTGAATACTCGTTCGAATACTCGTTCGTCCAATCGAACGATCAGCAAACGATCTATGGGGCTGATCGTTGTGCTCGCAACCAAATTGTTTGATATCAAACGATCATTTTCGAGTCAAGCAGAAAACGGGCAACTGATCGTTGTGATTCGAACATTTTTCGGACAGCCCGTTGGTATACTCGTTACTCGATCGTTTGATGAAAAGTTCGAACATACTCGAGTATACTCGTTGCAGGTCTCTGGTGTGTATATATATTCTTGATCAGCATCAATAGCTGAGTCGATATAGCCATGTCCGTCTGTCCGTCCGTCCGTCTGTCTCAAATGAAAGGTACAATACCCAAGCAGTACAAGTTTGTTTTTGATTTTTGATACGCCCACTTTAGGGGGTTCTATGTTCTATATAAAGGTAAAAGCAGGGAAAAATAGCATGTTTAACTGACTATGTTTGATCCAAATCGGACTACTATATCGTATAGGTCCCATAGGAACAATCGGTCGAACATTGAGTAATGGGTATCCTTAAGTCGCGACTATAGCATTCTTTCTTGTTTATGGTGGATAGTCTTGGTGAAAAGCAAAGAGATTTAAGTGAAACGGATTTTATAACACTATGTGGAATACAGACATCAAAGACTGTTATATAATATGATGCAAAGAAGAAAAGTTTTCTTTTGCGAAAGCAACGTCGCGATTTGGAAGGGGAAGAAGGAGGGTATGGGTATGTCCAGCTTGTACACACATACATTAGCGGTATGTATAGGTTAATGGCTCAGTCGTAAAGAGCTTTAGTTGTCTTTGAATAATTGCAAAGTTGTAAGTCGGCAGAGTATACGTATAATATATTTCATTGTTAACCAATCGAACTTATTCAAATCAAAGTATCATTTGCTACTATTATCATTTGCTACTATTTAGAGTTTTGAACATGTCATAAAATTGTTACTAAATTGGACAACTTATTTAAAAATTCCAAGTTATCAAAATGCTCAAAAGCATTAAAAATTTCAGGAACGCTCAGCGCTCAGGGTTTATTAGAACTCTGCATATCCAGTCTCCATTCAAAATTCAAAATTCCAAGAAAATTCACACTAAAAAGATTGCAGATTCCGAAAATGACTTCATTAAAACTCTGCCATATGTTATAGCCCCCCAGAGTTATAGGTACAAAGAAGGAAGGATTTATCAAGGATTCCAGTGCCAGCGTGTCGAATATATTCCCGACTTTGGGCTAACGTCGTGTACTTTAAGACATCTTGCGACAGGAACTGAGTTTTGGTATCTCGATCGTAACGATATTCATAATGTATTTTCCATTAATTTTCGAACTACGCCATTCGACTCGACGGGTATTGCTCATGTTTTGGAGCATCTTACTTTATGCGGATCGAAAAAATACCCGGTTCGGAATCTGTACTTTAAAATGATCAATCGTTCAGTTTCACCGTTTATGAATGCGATGACTGGACAAGACTTTACGACGTTTAATTGTTCATCGATTAACGAGGTGGACTTCAGAAACCTACAAAAGGTTTACATGGATGCTGTATTCAGGTATTTAGTGTGTAATAACTTGTCATTAAAATGTCTAATATGCTTTATAGACCCAACCTATTCTATCTGGATTTTTTGCAAGAAGCATGGCGTCTTGAATACAGCGATGTGCATGATAAAAATTCTGATATTACAATTAAAGGCGTTGTTTACAATGAAATGAAAGGAGCATTCTCAGACAATTCCCAATTGTTTCATCGAAAAATGCGAAATACTCTTCTTCCCAGTCACACGTACGCCAACATCGCTGCTGGAAACCCACAGTATATTCCGAAGTTAACACATAAGGATTTGGTGGAGTTCCATCGCAAGTATTATCATCCTAGCAATGCTCGCATATTCTGCTATGGATCCTTTGACCTGGAGAAAACTCTGGCCTTTGTGGATCAAGAATACTTATCGCATTACGATTGTATTGACAATTCTTATAGTTTGGTACCCCCGGAGAAGCGCTGGTCGCAGCCAAAAAGTGCCCATATTAAGTGTAGACCTGACTGCATGGGAGCCAGTATCGAGAGGCAGAACCAAATAGGTATTGGGCTGCTGATGTGCGATGTAATCGATATACAGGAAAACTTTGAACTAAGTGTACTTTCCGATTTGATGACTCAAGGTCCCAACTCGGCTTTTAATAAGACTTTGATTCAGGGCAATTTCTCAGGCGGCTACTGTTATGGATTTGGATATTTACCTAATTGCAGGAATACGTGTTTCTTAGTAGGTCTACGGGATCTAAAGGCTGAAGATTTCAGCAAGTTCAATGAGCTTTATGATCTGACGGTCCACATAGCTAGTAAGGATGGTTTTGAGCCAGACCATATTGAAAGCGTTCTATGTAATCTAGAACTTTCCTTTAAAAATGAAGTCTTTAATTTTGGGAGTCGACTTAAATATGTATCGTCAGCAATTTGGAATCATGGGGGTGATGTTGTTTCCGGTCTGCGAGTGACGGAACTAATTTCCGTTTTGCGAAGCAAATTAAAGGAGAACCCGAAATATTTCCAGCAAAAAGTAGAAAAATACTTTACAAATAACCTAAACAAGGTAACCCTTACAATGTCGCCAGACGAAAATTATGATGTAAACCTCAAGTTATCTGAAGTGAAGTTACTCGTGGAGAAATTAAATGAAATCAGTGATGAGGAATTTGATGAAATATATGAGAATGGTATTAAATTGGAGGAGATTCAAAGGGCACCTGAAAACCTGGAAGTTTTGCCATGTTTGTCCATATCCGATGTTAAGGATCCTATAAAGCGACCGCTCTTGGAGGAGACAACTCTTCAAAATGTTCCCACACAACTGTGTAAGGTGTCCCCGAACGGAGTAACCTACTTTAAATGCATGTTCAATATCACAGGACTAAGTCACGATGATGCTATGCTCGCACCGTTACTCTGCAAAGTGATTAGCGAAATAGGTACCTCTAAGTACGATTTTCTCCAGTTTGATAAGCTGGTTTATTCTAAAATGGGACCAATAAAATGTAATGTAAAGTTGGTTGAGGACGTGTTTGATGGATTGTCCTATCGCTTAGGATTAATAATGTCGACGCATGCTCTTGATAGAAATGTTCCTGATATGTTTCAAATATGTCAAGATCTAATGCTTGAATTTAAGCTTGAAGATACAAAGCGACTTAAGATGCTTATTGATAATTATATTTCTCAACCTTTAATAACAATCGAAGGATCTGGACACTTGCATGCCATGCTTATATCCTCTGCGTTGATCACAAATGCTGGCAAATTAAGATCGCAATTGGAGGGAATCGAGCATATAGATTTTATGAAAAATTACTTTAAACAAAATAGTATTGAGGAGATTCGTGACAGATTGGTAAGCCTTGGATTAAAGATCTTTGGTAAGAACAATGTTCGGGTTGCCATAAACAGCTCTGAAAACTATCAATCTACTGTCTTGGAACACTATGATAAATTCCTTTCTACCTTGCCAACCATTGAAAATACAGTCGACAAAACTGAATTAAATTTTATGAAGCCCTCGTCACAACACTACTTTTGGAATATACGGCTAAGCTACTGCGCCAAATCCTTTTTCGCAGTGCCATACACACATGAGGACCATCCCGTGTTGCGGATTTTGGCCAACTTCGTTGCATCTAAGTATCTGTTACCTGTAGTACGACAACAGAACGGAGCTTATGATACCGGGACTAGTATAGGGTACGACGGAATCTTCAGCTTCTTTAGTTATCGGGATCCATATGCCTTGAAAACAATCGAAGTGTTTGACAAGATTTATCAATGGCTTCAAGATGAAAGCGACAAGATGGATCAACAAGCTCTTCTTGAGGCTAAACTAACCTCCTTACAAGTTTTAGACCGTCCGCTTGCACCTGGAGACATTGGCAGAGATAACTTTGTAATGAGAGTGACCTATGACATGTATTCAAGATATCGCGCTCGTCTTCTGAGTGTCACAGTAGACGATGTCAAAAATGTAATTGAAAAGTACTTGAAAAATGATCCCAAACACTTCGGAAAATGTATTTTAGGACCTGAGATCAAAAGTATAAACGAAAAAACCAATAACAGAATTCAAGTCTAATTTTATTGTACCTCATTTTGTTTTAGTTATTAAATATAGTTAATTTACATCGTTACCACCTCTCACTCCTGTCTACAGTTCCCACTGATCACTTTCAAAAGCTAAAAGAAATTCAGACTTTTTAAATTCAGAAAAGTTTAAACTTGTTTTTGTTTGTACTTTAGCACAGTTCAAATTGATTAATATTTCGTTGAAAACACGCAATAAAGAGAAGAGATGACAACAATTAAAACTATATATATACAGATAGCAAGATCTCGAGCGCTTTGCAAAGAATAAAATGCAGATAATCGGAAGATTCCTAAAAGCGGGGCGTGGTGTAACTGGTGGTAGAGTTGCGGCACGTTCTGGAACCTTTGTATGACGTCGCGGGTTCGAATGCCGATAGTGACAACTGTTTAATTAATTTTTTAAATTTCAATTCATAAAATTATTTTAAGAATTTTAATTTTTTAAATTTCCTTTTAAATTTTTAATTTACATTAAATACAAATTCGCCCTACTAGGGGAGTACGGGGTCTTTTACTGTCTGGAAGATCGACTGTAGCCTTTCTTACTTGTTTTTATTGTTAATATTAATTTTTAAAAATTTTCGTTGCTTTCAAAAAAGCCGCCACACAGGCAGCGAAAACATTCGAACATGTGCTTGTATGTTTCTGTCTCGCTTGCACTCATACATTGGTATTGCATTCAATTATCAATATTGTAACGCTTCTAGTTTTCTTGTTTATAGTGTAGATAGTTTGATATAGTTTTATTTATTTATTAACGCAGATTAAATGCAGTCGCGAGTATTACCAAAATATAAAGTTATATTTATAATTAAAATTACTATTTATGACTATAAAAGTATAATAAAAAATATATTTTAACTGAAAATATTAAAAAAAATTAATTAATTAAATTATTAATTAGTTGATAGTTAATATGGGAAAAAAGTAAAGAAGTTGATCCAACATTTGTTACAAGGATTGGGGAAAACCCAGAAAAACCCAACCGGATCAATGCAAAAGTATGCCAAAACAATCACGAAAAATTTCTGATTTAAAGGAACGCGTGAATGGCTAAGATGCCAAACATACTGTCCCTAGAGATCAGAGATTTAACTGAGTTGGCTGTAAAGTGAAGCTTTAAGATGGGAAAGAGAAAGAGATGTATCAATAATTCTATAGTATTCGTTATAACGAGCGCATAATACCCGAAAACGATTGTGCAAAGCATAGTCAGTAGCGCATGTAGGAAGAAATAAAGGGATGTAGTACCTGGTTGCCCTGGTTGGAATATTGAAATTAAGGCGTTCTAAAAGAGATGAGGAGCAGATATCACCAACTATAAGCTTGTGAAGGAAAATAACTCCAAGAACTCTCCTACAATTAAGAAGGGACGGAAGATTAAGGAGTAAAAGCCTATTGGTGTAGGACGGAAGGCGAAGATTAGGGTGGGTGGGAAACCTAAGATACTAAATTTATGTAAAAGAAGGTTATGATTAACAGAGTCAAATGCTTTACTAAAGTCAGTGTATATGACATCAGTTTGCATTCTATTAAGGAATGCCTCATTAACAAAAGAGGTAAATTCTAATAGATTGGTCGAAGTCGGCCGACTCTTAACAAACCCGTGTTGGGCGGGAGAGATAATTGACTTGCAGAGGTGTTGCAAAGTCGATGTTATTATATTTTCGAACAGATAAGAGACTGCTGACAACTTCGCAATTCCCCTGTAGTTGGATATATCCGACTTGCACCCTTTTTTATGCAGTGGGATAATGTAAGATTCTTTCCATAAAATAGAAAAGATAGAGGATTCTAAAGAAAGGTTATACAGAATTAATAGAGGTTTTATTATAGACGAACAGCACTCCTTAAGCACAACTTGGAATGTTGTCGGGGCCAGGAGAGAAGGAAGATTTTAACGTGTTAATTGAAGAAAGTATGCAACTATAGGTAATATGCGGAAAAAAAAGTACTGGAGGATGGGAGTTTATAGGGGTAAGAGAAGTTTGTAGGCAAACTAGAGGTGTAAGTAGATTGAAAAATATTAGCAAAGAGATCGGAAGAAATTAAATTAAAACAGAAACATTAGAAAAACTAATGTCAGCTATATATAATTTAATAAATCAATTAAACAAAATAAGGCACGGAAAGTGTTAATTTAATTTGAATCGATTATAAAATTTTTGGTAAGTGATAGATACAAAGTTAAAATAAGTAAATATTTGTATAATTTTATGCAAACATTTTTTGTTCTCAAGTGAGAAATTTTTGACTTTAATAAAGGCCGCCAAACAAATTGTTTTACTCTGACACCCAGAAAAATTATTAGTTTATTTTCGAACCTAATTTACTTTGTATTAACATTTGAAGAGAAAATTAAGTTTTTTTCGAATTTCATAATTTTCTATACATCTTTGCGTTTGTATTTTTAAATATATGTTAACATTAGTATATACTCATCCATTATCAGCAATTGGGCAACATAAAAAATACATACATACGTACAACGAAATCACCCTGTATTACAAAGATATGACATATGTGAAAATTTCTTACCAAAATGAAACGCAAGCATTTAAGCATGCGAACAGTAGAAGCAGTAGATGAACCCCACAAATGCACGTTCTGGGGTTTTCACTTAATATAGATTGCTTATTTTAATGCCATTTTACTTTTCTAAATCCTGCCCTTTAGCGGCACTTTATTTCGTGCAACTTATTCGGGTTTGCGCCCGTTACCTTATGATATTTTACAACACTTCGCTCCGAAATATCGATATTCAAGTGCGATATTATTATCGAAACATCAAACATTAACAGTTGCTGCAATCGCTCCACGCTCGTGAGTTCACATCCAAGTAAAATTCATAAAACGGCTGAACCTTAATAACTGGTACGTGCTAAAGTTTATTAAATTTTAGATGACTGCCAATTGAATCCAATTCAATCGAAAAACTCATTAGTACATGGAATTTCAATCAGTTTCTTTCTGGAAAAATAAACTAAATTTATCGAGGCATACATACATACACGTAGGTGCATATATACATGTGTGTATGAATGCCGGCTGATGTAACTAAGAAGTTTTGGTTCTTGTTCACATTGGTATCTGTTAATAATAATTGTTGACCAATGCTTTTATCTGGATATCATTTGCAACTCGTATTGTGTACTTATCATTTATAGACTCACACTCACAGATATGCTAACACGCTTACAATGGTTAAAGGCGGTGCCACGGCCCGTAAGCGTGCTGAACAGCCATTTCACCAGTCGAAATTTGAAGTCGAACAATGTGGATGAGGCTCCAGGCGTGGCGCAACGGAAGTCCAAAGAGATTGAGGAAATGCCCCATATTATACCAGATCGTAAATATAAATATAGTGAGGGCAAGATATATAACGGCTTCAAATGTGAACGAATAGAGTATATTCCCGACTTTGAGCTAATGTCGTATAGCCTTCGACACATGGGCACAGGTACAGAGCTCTGGTATCTTGATCGGAAGGATACCAACAATGTGTTTTCCATAAATTTCCGTACGACACCGTTTGATTCAACGGGTCTGCCTCATATATTGGAGCATCTCGCCTTGTGTGGCTCAAAAAACTTTCCAGTTCGAGATCCTTTCTTTAAAATGCTTAATCGATCAGTTGCAACATTTATGAATGCTATGACTGGACCAGATTATACGCTATATCCATTTTCCACCATGAACGAGGTGGACTTTAGAAATCTCCAAAAGATTTACTTGGATGCCGTATTTAGGTAATATTTGTGAATTTATTGCCAACAAACACATGCTAAAAAGTCTCTTTTGCAGGCCAAATTTGGCGTATTTGGACTTTCTACAAGAGGGCTGGCGTCTTGAGCATAAAGAAGTGCAGAACCGGGATTCGGAGATCACAATAAAAGGCGTCGTCTACAACGAAATGAAAGGAATATTTTCAGAAAACTCGCAAATTTTCAACAAAAACCTGCTGAATAATATGTTGCCCAGTCACACTTACGGCCACGTCTCGGGAGGCAATCCCCTCGAGATACCCAAGTTGACCCACAAGGATTTGTTGGAGTTCCATAGCAAATACTACCATCCCAGCAATGCTCGCATATTCTGCTATGGATCCTTCGATCTGGAGAAAACTCTGGCCTTTGTCGATAAGGAATACCTAGCCCACCATGACTGTATCGACAATTCTTATAGTAGGATACCTTCGGAAAAACGTTGGTCGCAGCCCCGAAATGTGCACGTTCCGAGCAGACTTGACTGCATGGGAGCCAGCTTCGAGAGACAGAACCAAATAGCTATTGGACTGCTGATGTGCGATATTAACGATATACAGGAGAGCTTTGAACTGAACGTGCTCTCTGAGGTGATGATTCGTGGTCCAAACTCTGCGTTTTACAAAAGTTTGATAGAGCCAAATTTCTCTGGTGGCTATAACCAAAGTACCGGTTTCTCTGCAGACTGCAAGGACACGTATTTCGTAGTCGGATTGCAGGATCTCAAGGTAGAAGACTTTAAAAAATTCAATGAACTGTTTGAGGAGACAGTGCAGAAAACAATTACAGAAGGTTTCGAGTCGCAGCACATCAAAAGTGTTCTACATAATCTGGAGTTGGCACTGAAACATCAGAGTCCTCATTTCGGCAATACATTACTGTTCAACTCGACGGCTTTGTGGAATCACGAGGGTGACATTGTCGCCAATCTGCGTGTTTCCGAAATGATTGCAACGCTGAGATGTCGACTGAAGGAGAATAAAAACTATCTGCAAGATAAAGTAAAGCAATATTTTACAAACAACACACATAAGCTAACACTCACTATGTCGCCAGACGAGTTGTACGAGGAGAATTTTAAGCAGGCCGAGTCTGAAATGATAAAACAAAAAGTTTCCGCGCTTGACAACAAGCAATTGGATAAGATCTACGAGAATGGCATTAAACTGGAGGAATCCCAAAAGTCTGTCCCTAATTCTGATATATTGCCATGCCTGACGCTGGCCGATGTCAAGGAGCCACCAAAGTTGCCCAGGATAACAATAGAGTCCATTCAAAATGTTCCCACGCAATTATGCAAGGTGCCAACAAATGAAATCACATACCTTAAATGCTTGTTCAACATTACTGGTCTAAAGCGAGAGGAGATTATGCTAGTACCTCTATTCTGCAATGTGATCAACGATATGGGCACCAGCAACCATGATTTTCGTGAATTTGATAAACTAGTGCTGTCCAAGACAGCGGGAATTGATTTTAAACTAAACTTTGTGGAGAATGTAAAAGATGCCAAGACTTATCGCATGGGGTTGATGATGACTACACATGCTCTGGATAAGAATGTTACGGACATGTTTCGTTTAAGTGAAGAACTGCTGCTTAACTTCAAGCTGGAGGACACGAATCGCCTCAAGATGTTAACTGAGAACTACATTTCCAACATTTCCGTGGGAATTGCCAGCGCTGGACACTTGTATGCCATGCTTAGTTCTGCGGGACTAGTGACCGATGCTGCCCAATTGAAATCCATGCTATCGGGTGTGGATCACATTGAATTTATGAAGAAGTTTGTTCAAGAGAAAAGCACTGAAAATATACGGGACATATTAAAGGATATTGGCACAAAGGTGTTCAGCAGGAGCAATATGCGTGCTGCCATCAACACTTCGGCGGCCTATGAATCTACGGCGTTGGAGAAGTATTCAACGTTCTTGGAAAAGCTGCCTGTTCTGGAAGATATGAAGAATGATATCGAAATAAGAATGCTTGAGCCTGGTGAACAACATTACCATATGAATATTCCCGTTAATTATTGTGCAAAGGCCTTCTTTGCCGTGCCGTACTTGCATGAGGATCATCCCGTGTTGCGAGTACTAGCCAGGCTCATATCTTCGAAATATCTGTTGCCCGTGGTTCGGGAGCAGAATGGTGCCTATGGTGCTGGCGCTAAAATAGGCTCCGATGGTATCTTTAGCTTCTTTAGCTATCGGGATCCAAATTCAATAAAGACACTTCAAGTCTTCGACAAGACATACGAGTGGTTACAGGCCGAGAGCAAGAAATTGGATCAGCAAACATTATTCGAGGCTAAGCTCGGTGTGCTGCAGCAACTGGACTCACCAATAGCACCCGGAAACATTGGCATCGACTATTTCCTCTATGAGGTATCCCAAGAGATGTTCGTTAAATACCGATCCCATGTCCTCTCCGTAACTATTGATGAACTGCGCAACGTAATTGACAAGTACTTCAAGGAGGAACCAAAGCACTTTGGCAAAAGCATTTTAGGACCTGCCAATGATAAACCGGGAAAGGACTTGGAATAGGAATCAGACTCTAATTTGAAATGGAATGTCATATCCTAAGTGTAGCATTTTATAGTAAAATTAAGGTTGTAAATATTTATTGCATACTCTTCTCTTTATTCCTTACATTCAATATTTGTTTTCATATTATCTTTTCTTTTGTTCGTTGTAATCGATTACAATTGTTTATGTTTTCATATCGCAAAAGTTGATAACTTGTTATTAAAGGATGTTTAAAGTACGTTAGTTTTTCAAGAACAAAACTTATTTTGAAAAATGTTTGATAAAGTAAGCATATGTTGCAGGATTGATTGGATCAAGGCTTTGTCTTTAAGACCTATGAATAAAATACTACATATCTTTCTTTTTCCTTTTGCAGCCATGTCCCTGCCCAAGAATTTCGTTAGTGACGAGGCTTACTTCAAAGCATCTGTGAACTTTCTACATTCCCACGCCTGGATCTTCCGTGAAGCCAACACATCCTGCATTAAAGCCCTGGATTGTATGCCTACAGATTTTAAGGATTATTTTCTAGGCTTATCCAATGATCAGCTGAATGCATTCCCATTTGTTCACGAACCCTTGGAGAATTGTCCTGAGCAGTTGGGTTGTTTCCGCCAACAGATTGCCTCATTGACGCCTCGGCATTCCGCAGATACTTCTCAAAATAGTGCTGCTCGAGCATCAGGGAAGTGCAGCAAACAAAATCGTAAAATTAACAAGAAAAAACTACATGAAATAGAGCAATTGACGCAGAAAATTCATCAAGATTGCACAGAGATGCATATCCGGCTAATCATCGACTTAGGATCTGGTTTGGGTTACCTGATCGAAGCTTTGTTTCAATTACAGGATAACTATTTAATACTGGGTCTGGAAGCGGACGAGAAAAGAGTCGAGACCGCGAGAGAACGTTGTAAAACCTTCTTACCTCCAGCTTCTCTCTCTTCAGTTAGCTACCAGAAGGAGTTTATACAATCGGACGACAAATGCCGTGCCCGCATTGCACACCATGCCGCCGAATTGGCCCAAAGCCATGGGCTACCAACGGATTCTAGTACGGCTTTAATTGGGCTACACGCCTGTGCGGACCTGAGCATCAGTGCTATGAGATTGTTTCTGAAAATGCCTCAAGTGCGGTCGCTTCACATAATGCCCTGCTGCTACCACAAACTTACTTTAAGCCAAGATGCCAACAGCAGAGACCGTAGCTACTTTGTTAACTTTCCACTGAGCAAGGAACTTAATGAAGCTGTGTCTGATACTTCACTGCTTGGAGTCGACTTCTTCAATCGTCCCTTTATGCGCCTGGCTTGCCAGCAGACAAACTCACGTTGGAGCAGCACTAGACTTGAACATGCCCAACATGGACGACAGATGTACACGCGTGCTCTGGCGAATGCTTTGTGCGAAGACGATGAGTTGGTCAAGATTCGGGACAAATCGACTTTAGCTGGTGCCACTGATAGCGACACCTTTGACGATTTGCAGCAAGGCTATCAGCTGTACGACCGTCAAACGGGGAGTCCTCTTAAATGGACGACGGTACACGAGAGACGGTACAACCAGATTACTGAAAGGTATGGCGATGGGCGTGGCTGGTGTCTGGCCGAGGCACTGTGCTGCCTGCAAACAAGCATGCAGGTAATTCCAGATTATTTGCCCAAAACATTTAACATCCCTCCACATCCTCTACAGAAACTCTGCGAGAACTTGCTCCTCTACGACCGTCTGTGCTACCTTAGGGATGCGGCTGCAGAACAACAAGTGCAGCTTGAAGTGCGCTACGGCAAGCTATTTGATGAGCACGTATCGCCGCGTTGTCATGTCCTGATTGCCAAAAAGTTGTGATGCGGGTGGAGGCGCCGCCACCTCACTCTGCTTCCTTTGGAAATAGCAGCAGGCAGCACCTTAATACAATTAACAGGCACTTCGCCGCTAACTGAAAATGCTGTTTAAATTATTATAGCCAAGATGCTGTCGCATCTACACCGCTATCTGTTGCCATCAATTAAAATCAATGCCAGCTAAGGGGGGAAACTTTTTAAAACGCACACTCAATTTTTTCTATTTTCCATTCTCTTTGCTCTTAAAGAAAGCATTCTTCGTTTAAGTGCTGTTTGGCTTTTTTGCTCATTACAGCAGTTGCGGGCCTTGTTCGTTACATAATTACATTTCTTGTTCTACGGTGTTGTACACACACATAGACGCGCGCTTATGTATGTATGTAGGTATGCGTACCAACACACTCAAAGCGGCCGGTTTACATACGGTTGGTTCTCGGCAGTTGAATAAAATGCATTAGCAAGAAATTAATTGTTTGCTACCGTTGATGAATGTGTTTATGAATTCATGTGAGTATATAAGTATTCATAATATATTTATGTAAGTGACATAACATATCATGAAACAATAAGAAGGGAAGATAGTACACCATTAAGAAGGTTTCTAACTAGTGATGAAAATGTTCAACTTACTTTTAAATTTGTCTAACAAAAATTTTTTTTCCAAACTATTTCACTAATTTAATTTAGAAAATTATTCCGACAGGTACTGGGTCTGCGCTTTTGTCACTGCCACGTACCGTCAGTTTTAACAGACATAAATATTCTTACATTTTTATACCCGTTACTCGTAGAGTACAAGGGTATATTGTAGTCGTTGGAATGTGTGTAACAGGCAGAAGGAGGCGTGGCAGACCCTTGATCAGCCATGTCCGTTCGTCCGTCTGTATGAACAAAAGGATCTCAGAGATTATAAGAGCTAGAAAGGTGAAAGGGGTCGCAAATGAAAGGTACAATACCCAAGCAGTACGAGTTTGTGTTTGTTTTTTGACACGCCCACTTTAGGGCGTTCCATCTTCATATAAAAATAAATGTACAGATAAAACTTGAATGTTTTAGTATAGAAAACTTTTTTGTTAGCTATGCTATCTGATCCAAATTTACACGAAGATTAATGTCTAGGAAGTACATGTACTGACCAAGTTAGATCGAAATCGCACAACTATATCGTATAGTTCCCATAAGAACAATCGGTCGAACATTGAGTATCGGGTATCCTAAAGTCGCGGGGCGAATATAGCATTCTTTCTTGTTTAAATATAAATAAAACAAAATTAATCATATTGTATGTTAAATAAAAACATTTGTGAACATTCATGAAAATATGTGCATTTCGTAAACTGTTAAATCAAATCGTTTTGTCACTGTGCGAATTAAATATGGGCTTGATTCTAATTTTAAATCGACAATGTGTGCGACCTTTACCTGTCTAGTGGGTAAAAACACCGTATTAATTGGGCACTAATTTTTATAAAATTGGAAACTTAAATCAATTTATTATGACCAGGTTTAAAATTGCCAATTCAATTGAAATGTGTACTTAAAGTACAAGATTCTAGCCGCAAAAGTGTTCGTAAATTTTAGTGGCCCACTCTGCACTGTAAACAAATTCCTGCTCCAATAGTAAATTTACACAACTGCATTTTCGATATAGATGTATGTATATTTACAATTTATTGTTGGGTATTAAAACTTTACCAGCCCCGTTAAAAATCTTAATACCATTTGCTTATTGAAACAAAAGAATAAGCGAAAGGATAACGATAACAATTAGTATGTATGTATTGTTTGGTTTGTATTAACTGCCAGAGGATCAGGTGCCACAACAGGATGGTCAATCAATCGCCGGTTTCTGTCGTCGTCGCCTTAACGCCAAGGATGACCCACAGCCTACTTGGTGTTGACATCCTCCGAGGCTATGCTGTTCGAATCCAATGACATTCCATCGTTGCGGTTCATAATATTGTTGAGCTCGTCTCTGAATCACAGGAAAATGTGAAAAGGGAAAAAGGGAAACTCAATATACATGTATAAGCAGAAATCAAGGGCTCTCTTTGGCACGCCAGAGGCGGACAGAATACCCTGTAATCAGGTGTTTGTTCGATAACTAAGTTTATGCAGACTAATGTTTTCAAGCAGTTCTTTCTCTTATATTTGTATCCACTAAAAGATACATTTCTTTTACACAAGGTTATAATTTCTTAACGAGGGTATGCATCCACTCGTTGTCTGAGAAGGTAGAATGAAAAACTTACGCGTTGACGGTGCTGCAGCGATAAAAGTCTCGAATTCCTGTGTACACGCAGGACATGGTGTGTATTCTTGTCCTGCTGCTGCTGCTGATGCTGCTGGCCTTCTCTGCGTCCACGCCCGACTCTACAGACCGTTCCGCATCATGCAACGAGGCTTTGCTTAGACCCAGACTCAGGGAGCTCTGCTCATAGGGCGATAGATACTCGTCGCTTCTCTTCCCATATCGAGAGCCCAGAAAGAAGCGATCATTCCGGGGCACAATGATTAAACGTCGTGTCTTTGAGGTGCCAACCGCTGGATTGGAAGCACTACCACCGCCAGCGGCACTATTTGCGCTCGAGCGACCGTAGCGACTGCCTACAAAAAATGCCGGTCGCTTGACCAGATTGGAGAACTCTGGAAATCCGAAAAATGATAATCGGCATATGAAATAACCTGTTATAATGGTAACATTAAACGTAGGTGAATTACCGTTGTCCTTGGGCACATCATTGTCGCCGTATGCTGCATCCGTTGGTGCTGTGAGTACAGTCTGCGTCAGAAATGCACACACAGTGAGCAATAAAATGCCTACATAAGATTTGCGTGACTGCGTTCCAAAGGTCTTCGACTGCGACATTCTGTCAGTCTGCAATAAAACATACGAAACCAAACCAAAGGCTTCAATAAATGGGCACTTAAACATACAAAAGTGTAGCCGATTGTTCAGATAATCCTTCTCAAAATATCTGTACATTTTATGGATATTGAGATATTTTCAAAGTTAAAAAACCACTTGAAGAAGTGCGTACTTACTGGGTTTTTTTCTTTAGCCGATTTACAAAAGTATCAAGTATTGTACAATGAATGACAAGTTAAGACCCCGTACTCTAAAAAAGAGTAGAGGGGTCCGTTAGGTTTGTTAGAAGCGATATATGCGTAACAGGCAGAAGGAGGCGTTTCCGACCAACATTTATTAATACGGGAAGTAAATTTAAATGGCTGATCTATTCAGTCAGACAGTAAACAAAAAGCACACATAAGAAACCACGAATTTAAATTTTTTTAATGTTAACTATGCTATGAATGTCTACTAGTTAATTCTGTTTCTTTGGTGAGATAAGTAAGAATTAAAGTCTCTGTTACACTTGTAAACAATTTAACCTTTTGACCTGCCTTGTTGTCATTGTCATCACCTGTCCACCTCTGTCAGTCTGTTAGTCTCCCTTTCGGTCAGCAATAAGCCGCAGCTTCGGGTTGTCTTATTCAATTTGTATTCATTATTACGAATATAAAGTAAAATTTGAGTCTGTCCAGCGTTTGCGGACGTGCATTAATGGTAATTACAATTGGTTCAGCTCTTCGACGAAGCTGCACAATTTGTACAACTTGTTGTTGTTGTTGTTGTTGTTGGTACTGTTAACTTGTTGTTGTTGTTGTTGCTGATGGCTTTTCCCAGGAGCAATACCTTTTGGACACGTAAATTGCGCGGCTCTCGCGCTGTAATTAAATTTCATATTTTTCTTTCTTTTTTATTTTGTTATAACATTAATAATGTGGCACAAAGGCGACACGCATTGTGGGCGTGGCTGGCATAATGTGTGGGCAAAAATGTATCCGTTTGTTTGTGTGCTCGTGTCCTTGTTAACAAGGCTCTCGTGTGGCAGCTATAATGCAGCTGCAATTGCCAAATCAAATTAGTACACGATTGCAAGCAAATACTGAGCTTTATTAATAACTCATTCGAGGGGCTAAATAGGCGGCTAGGAGGGGAGGGGGCGTAGGAGATGAGATACGGGGCGATAGCACCTTTCATTTCCTGTTGTACTTAATGAAAACGAGCCACTTTTGGGCTGTGGTTGTGAAATCAGTTGCCACAAATTGGTGGCACCACCCAATGCCAACTACGTGAGTGATTATCGGAGCTGTTGGAGCCACCGAAGTGGAGTATAAATAGACAAGCATTTTGTC
This sequence comes from Drosophila acutilabella, assembly GCA_035046005.1. Lineage (NCBI taxonomy): Eukaryota > Metazoa > Arthropoda > Insecta > Diptera > Drosophilidae > Drosophila > Drosophila acutilabella. The sequence goes on along the minus strand of JAWNOK010000024.1, from coordinate 1,385,653 downwards.
GAAGAGCTCAGTGGAAGATCTCAACCGAGACAGGCAAACAGAATGCACAACAAATCTACTTGTAACATAATGAAGTCACTACTCCCGATGCTGCTAATGGCAACGCTTGCCACAACGGGTTGCTTAGCAGTGGTGGACAAGACGCTGCCAAAGCGCAGTCTGGGTGACTCCAGCATACCCTGGGCCTCGACCAGCAGTGGTCAGCTGGGCGCCAGCGGAATCTGGAGTGCAGCTGCTGGAGCTGCTGCCTCTGCTGGTCTTGGTGGCTGGTCAAGTGGCGGCTGGAGCGGCGGGCACGGTCCGCTGAAGACAGTGCCATCTCCGCATGAAGTGGCCAATGCCATCTCAGCAGCGAAACAGGCATCGGCCAATGTCCTCATTGCCCAACAACAGATGCAGGCGGCCAAGGAGCATGTGCTGAACCAACAGCGTATCGCCATGGAGAAAGAGACCCATGCGGCCATTCTCACCCAGAAATCGGAGGCAGCAGCGGCCATACAGCGTTCTGAAGCCGCTTCGGCTGCCTCCGCTGTGGTACTGGCCCAGCAGAGATTGGCTGCCTCCAAGGCAGCCGTGGCCTATCAGCAGCGCATAGCTGCAGCTCGCGAAGCTGAGGCAGCCTCGGCTTTGCAGCGTTCGGCTCATGCGGCTGCTGCCGAGATTCAGAAGTCGGAATACGAGGCCTCCAAATTTGGCCAGTTTACGCGTAATGGAAATGCTGGAGCGGCTCACCATTTGACCATCATCAAGGACACGGCTCTGTCGCCCATTACAGCTGGCACCAATCACGTAAGCAACCTGGAGACCCTCGGCTTGGGCCCTTGGCTGAGTGGCAACAGTGTAGGCAAAGCTGCTGCTGCCGCCTCCGGCTGGTTGTGATCTGTTGCTGTTATACCCTGTAAAACCCATTGTACCCTATAAACAGTACAAATAAAATAAGCGCATTGATATCAACATTCGTTTTTGACGAGACACTTCGTGTATTCCACGAACTGTGGTCGATTTTGCCTCAATTCCAAAGTTTACAAAAATTTAGATCAGTGTAGTCGTCGTTACTTTTATACCACTGGGTCTAATTCTGTCTATCCAGTTTAAATCAATTTATTGACAGATCTTTATCAATACCCTAAGGTTGAAACTTTGTATGCCCTTTCTGTATTATCACAGTATTCTCACGATTATCACAGTAGCTTTTCTGATAAAAAGATATTGCTAACACAGGCAGAAGGGGGAAGGGCTTACCCTATATAGTTTATACAGTATACATAAGTATATTATTATTATTATGACCATTTTGATTATTATAGTAATTGCTACAGAATGAGTGAGGGGTCTTTTACAATCTGGTCTCTCGACTGTAGCCTTTCCTACTTGTTTTTATTATAAAGATTAAAAAGTCACAATTAATTCATATTTTTGGGAGCACAAGCACAGCATTTATATTACTTAGTACGAGTATTAATTTAAGGATTAACTTTGTGTCTTAACAAAATAATGTGGCATAATGTGGCAGAGAAACATTTGACACGTTTGTTTATCATTTTTCTCCCTTGACTTGACTTTAAACAAATTAATTAGAGACTGTCTGTGTACGATTTGCCTGACTTCCTGGTGTTCCCTGCGTTCGCTAGGTGTTTTTCCCTTTTGGAGGGGATACTTTTTATTTCTTGTCGTTTCTTTCCAACATGCTTGGGTCTCACAAGGGCGTAGTCAGTCCACATCACAAACAAACAAAAAAAAAAACATTCTCTGACCTCAACCTGACACTTTGCGGTTTGTTTGTGTCACCGCCGTCGCGTCGTCTGCTTCACAGAAATTTGCTCACTTTTGGGACAAGTTTTTCCACGCATAACCCCAGGTGTTGTCCTATATATTTAGTGGGGCAACTTTAAGCTCTAATTTGTAGCTGGCCAAAAGGTGTGCGACGGTATGCGGTTTCAAAGGGACATTCTCTTAGCTTGTTTTGCCAATGTGGCTGCAACTGTTGCATTAGGGCTTTTCCCCTGTCATTCAATTTACTCCATTTCGTACCTTTTTGGTAATGCATTAAATGCAAATATGCATTAAAACAGCTAATGAGACATAATTAGATCCACGTCAGCGTCAGGGAATCAGCTTTAGAGTGGATTTTAGCGTCACTGTCTGTTATGGTCCAGTTTCTTCTGGGAGTTGATATAAATATGAAAATACTCTTACTAATTTCTGCATTATAAATAATTTTGCACCTGAGACTTTTCTTGACATATTTATTCTTGCATGAAAGTGGTTTCATATAAGCTGCATAAAATTATGGGTTCATTTTAGACAATTTGTTAGAATAATTGATGACAAATCTTTACTAAAATTTAGAAAGACATAAATAATTCCAGCCATTAATTAATAAATTTTTTCAATAATTTCGATTGGTTTTTGAAAACATTTGCAACATGAAGTCAGATTTGTGTCATTTTAAACGTCTGTACGTCACAGAAAAGATCGTATTAAAATCAAGCTCGGAAATTTCCAGGATATTTTTCTTAAGTTACTATAAAAACGGTTCTATAACAATTACTTTAATTGTAAAGGATAAAACTATATTTGAACCCTTTCGTTTAAGTTAATTTGTCTTTTATATATTATTTAAATTATAAAACTATCCGTTCTAAAGAGATGAATGCCTGGGGCATGATACAATAATATCTATATCTGACATCATATAAGATTGGTTCAATATATTAAACGAAAACTGAATATTAACTTAATTTTAAATAGTTTTACTACCGAGTATTTTGAAAATCTTTTGTTACAACTAAAACATGCAAAAGTGGGTATGCTTTTTCACAGTGTATATTTTCCTTTAGCTGGCTGGCAAATAAATCAAATGTTGCAGCTAATTGTCAATACCCTTTCTCCGCCAAAAATAGACTGTGTGCTCATGGTCTGTGTCTGTCTCATCATGTGGCATGACGTTCAGCCGTCAAGTCTGTCGGGACTCTAGCTACTTTTGGCCAAAATGGGCGGGAAACAAAGGCAAGGTGCTTTATGTATTTCCACCCATTTCAGCGCGATGAGAAGCTGTGCGCCTCTGTGTGTGTGTGTGTGTGTTTGTATTGGTATATATATTAATGCTGCGCTACATTGAGTTTCAACAAAGACAAACAAATAAATTTTAATAGACGTCGCCAGGTGACAAACGCCGCATTAGCTCGCCCTAAATTGCAATTAGGGAATATTTGGTAATTTGGTAATTGACGCGCGGGCGTATTCCAGCAGCAGCAGCAGCAGCAAAAAGAAAGTGTCATTTGCCCGCTGGCTTGTGGCCAAAATCCCAGAGACTTAGCCGGGATATCTGAAATCTTTGGACCCATCCATGACAGCGTCCACCTGATTACACCTGGAAATTCCAGTTAAATGATAACCAACTCACTGATAACAACAACAAAAAACTAATGTCCGGAGTAAGTGAAGCCAACTGGATAATAATGGGCCCGAATTGGTTGGCAATCACAATTGGACTGTTCCGCCCACACGACTAACACGCCCTCATCCCCATCCATCGGTTGTTATCAATTTCAAAGCGCGTCATCAGCGAGATAGTTGATAACTCGTAACGCTTCTGGTCTGGTTAAGTCAGGGCTACTGTCGTTTAATTGCAGGCCATCATAAATTTACTCTCATAAAGATTTTCGGTTCGCTTTTGGTGGCTTCTTTTTTTCGTTTTCGTTTTTGGGCCAATATTTTGATGCGGCACAATGCGAATGTTTTTTAAATCACAATTTATGGTTTTCGGCGTGTTCGGCATTTATCGTAAATACTGTTATTACGATACAATACGATTCGATACGATTCGATTCGAATTGCCAACTTACCCTTAATGCTCGTATCATGTGCAGAATAAGGGCAAGTTTTCATTTGATTGCCAGAGCCACAAACGTTTAACAGGGCCAACACAAAAAAAAATCAGGTAAGTGTAAAGGGCCTAAAAACGAACACGTACGAAATTTGATTTGAATTTCGTTACTTTTTTTGTTGCCTGATTTGTGCGTCAGCAAGAAAGCAGATGGCCAAATCATCGCCTTGTCATTCCCCCTTGGAAACCCCTTTCTGTCACACTTTCTCTCTACCCCTGCCAAACTCTCTCTTTCACACCTCTTCCATCTCGTTTATACCTTCTGAAAGTAGCACTGACTTAATTAGAAGACGTTGGCTGATTTTGGCGGCTTTTGTATTAAAAAAAAATACTTTAACAAAAAGATGATAGAATTTTAAAAGACCAACGAACAAACAAGTTAACGAATATTGTTAGCCTTATCTGGCATCTCTTCACTTGCCATTCTCCACTCTCATTAATTGTGTTTATAAATATTTACTTTTTATTATTTGGCTCAAAGTTCAATTAAGGTTTCAAGTGCACAAATCCTGTTGTCCACTGAAAATGACGTGCCACATATTTAGCCTTAAATCTTTGACGGCTTTTAACTTTTCAACTTGTGGCTCTAACCTGAGGTTTGGCTTCAGTTTTAAACGTTCCCTCATTAAATCTATTTAATCAGGCATATTTGTTGTGGTCAAAAGTAAAATACGAGTTACAGTCAGGGCGATAATTACACATACACGCTGTTACCCAAATTACTTTGGAAAAAAAACAGCATAAACTATTTGATATATATATTATTTGGATTCTATGTCCTTTTAAGTACTGAAGAGCCTTTAAAACATTAAATTAATTTAGGATAATTAATTGAGCATTTACAAAGTTAGATTTTTGCTGGTTTTCTTTAGATCTCTATGACTTCTTAACAAATGTAACTTATAAATTTTGTATTTATAATTTCTTGATTTCGATGCAAAAACTGTATGTGAAATTTAAGTTTTATTATTTAAAAATTTCAACCTGTATAATTTATTGTTCTGTTTGAAAAAAAAAACAGCATAAACTATTTGAAATATATATTATTTGGATTCTTTGTCCTTTTAAGTACTGAAGAGTCTTTTAAACATTAAATTGATTTAGGATAATTGAATTGAGCGTTAGATTTTTGCTTATTTTCTTTAGATCTCTATGACTTCCTAACAAATGTAATAACTTATATATTTTTTATTTATAATTTCTTGATTTCGATGCAAAAACTGTATGTGAAATTTAACTTTTATTATTTAAAAATTTCAACCTGTATAATTTATTGTTCTGTTTCCATTTCGAACCTATTTATCGCTAATTCATATTTAATGAATTGATATTCCCCAGAAACCAATTTTATAAATGATTAGTTAAGTAAAAATGTCAAAATTAGTTAAAAAAGAAAGCCAAATTTCTTTATTTCAATACGTTAATTTAAATAAATTATTCCACTCTACAATAAATTCAGTTTATCCGAGACAAAAGACCATTTACAGCCATTTATAAACTATGTTTTAATGGACAATTGACAAGTTAGTGGGTGACTTAGGTAATTCTAGCTGAGCGTTGATGTAAATGTCGCATAAATTGACAAGCGAAGGACATGCCGACAAAAATAAGAACAAACACAAAAAGAAAGTCTTCACACACATGATGTACTATATAAAAATATGGATATGGGATTATGTAAATATGAAAAGCACGATGCATCTATATGTTTATGGTTGTTTAAGCTTGATGGGATTTTTAAAGGTACGTGAATTTTCAAAATACGTTATTTTTATTTGTGGTTATTTGTATAATATATTTCAAGCAGAATTTCGCTGAGAAAACAATGCATATTCAGTGGCGACCATTGTGTATCGGTAACAAATGAAATGTCAATATCATTGTGAATCCTAATCAAACACAACATTGTTTCTCCTTTTGGACAAGTAAGCGGAATAGTAAAAGAGTGGGAAGAATGGACAACTACCGCCTTTGTTCCTCCCAAAGGGAGAATGCAGTATTTGCATGGATAAGCTGACACCTTGGAAAGGAGTTGACGCTGGAGGGAAACTGACTTCTTAGCGGCATCGTTTCCCATTTGCCGCAAAATTGTAACAAAAAACTATTATGAAGATAAAGTGGAAGTAGCACTCGTTGGCAACGCACAGGGCCAAGAAGTTGTTGGCCCCTGAGGCTGATTGCCAGGCAGGTTGGCAATTCATAAATATTGATTGAAAGTAACTGTGTAGAACGACTTGATGCCAAGTTTTCTGCATATTTTCTTTGAAAACACAAGATGTGGGCCATAATTATTTGTGCATAATTTGTATTTGTAACACTCAGCACTTAGCACTCATCAGGTAAGAGTTGGCAATACAATTCCTCTCTTATTAGGCCAAATACGAAGACCGAAGGCCTTCTCAGCAAAAAGTTTGCCAAAGTATTAGATAGCCATTTATTTAATTAGTAATTTCATCACTTCAACTTGAAAGCAAAACTCATTCTTTGCTTATGTTTAACTCATGACGGTAAGTAAGTTGTTCTAACGAGTTGAAGCCCTATACTGAATAATACATATACTTGATAATGGCAATGCTTACAAAAGTTCCGAGTGAATTTTGAATGGACAATTATACTTAGTAACTTATGCATTAACTCAACATTCTTAATTAGGGGGCATTGTTATTTTTGAATCACATTACTTAGAAAAGATACAATGATTTTAATAAAGTGATGCAGGTTTTTTTAGTACATTTTATTTATACGAGCAGATGCCGAACCAGACACTTTATAATCAAAATTATTATTTAAGTAAAGCAATATTAAAATTTTGCTACAAGAGTTGGAAACTCTCACGTATGACATAATTTTTAACCGACGGAAATTGTTTTTTACCACAACTGACCCCACTGATCATGTAAAAATAGAACATTTATTTGGTGAGGATATTTTACAATAAATGAAAAATAAATAAATTAGAAATTTGTTTCAGTTTGGCTTTTAGCTTTGAGTTTATAATTATATTATAATGACTGACTAATATTTTTTTGATATATTGAAACGTTAAAATACTTTAGATTGTTATTTAATATTGAATTGATAATATTTTATAATTAAATCAACTGGCTACAGCTTAAACCACAAAGCAGATATATACAACTTTTTTCCAGATTCCAAATTTGTTTATGTAAATGAAGTTTGGTTATGATTCGTACTCAAGAAATGTTTATCTTAAAAGAATGTTTAAAAAAACGATTTTAGTTAACTCGATTTGAAAGTATAAATGTGAGGGATTCAGCATAAAGGACTATAAACTAAATTTGATATTATACTTTAGCATATAATTTATGAAATGTATTAAAATAAATTAACATAGTAAAAAACCTATACATTTTTTTTTTTTTAAATCAGAGACTTTTCCATAACTTCATTTAAAAAAAATAAAGTATAACTTAAAATGAAATAGTAAATTTTCTAGACTTTGAAATTGTGTTTTTTGCCTAACTTACTTTTAACATAATTTGAAATGAATAGTTTTGTTTTAGATTGATAGATCCAATGCTGATCAGTGTGCATTTAAACTAAAACTCACATATGATTATTTGAAGATTTCCGAACTGCACCGCACTATCGCGCTATCTCCTGCTGCCGCTGCTGCCACAGGTAGCTCTTTTGATATTGACACGAACGTTCGCACACAACTCAACCGAAGTGAATGAGCCCAAGTCCTTTAGCCGCCTTGGCTTTTATACCTAACGGCCAAGGGAACGGGTGACGTCGCGACGAAACGACAGCAACACAACGCAACGCAATGGAGGAGTACACATGCATTGGTATTGGAGTCTGTCTCATGTGGGTGTGAGATAACACTAACACGCACTGCCTGCGTATGAACTGCGCAGCACCCGCCTCTCTCTCTGCTTTCGTCGCTGCTGCGGCCGTTGTGTGTCTAGGGGCTGGGCGGTGGGTTCGGGCGCACAGGTGACATTTGCTGTGTTGTTTTTTGTTGTATTTATGCTGCGGTTGCTTTTGTTGCCTTTAGCCATAGAAGCTTATGCGAGCAACATGTTGCTTGGCTCTGGCAAAATGCCCACTGATTTACGGGAAGCTGCATTATTATTAATGCAAAGAGATCGCCAGAAAGACTTTAAGTGTGTCCACTCTGAACGCACTCCCATTTAAATATTTGATAGTCACACTGTCTTTAGCGGGCGTTGCCACTGTTCATAAATTGAAGTCATAGATCGATTACAAGTTTGGCGCAAATATAGTTACTTTTCTTTAATATAGGAAGGATTTAATGTTGGAAGTCATTGCAGGCAATTGCGAAATAGTAAACGCATAAAAATGTACAGGAAACTAATTGTAATCCATTAAAATGAGCGGTTATCTAATCAATGGTCTAACCTGTTTCCCCAAAATTTTGGAAAATACTTAGTACGTATTAGTATGTAAATATATATATAGATATCTATTTATGTAGTTGATATAAAACTTCAAGTGTCAATTAGATAATAACAACAAAAATCCATTGAAATGCTGTTCACAAAGTAAATAGTCATGGCTTACTAATAAATAAACCGTATCAATGTCCTATGCCGTGACTAATTTGACATATGGGGGTGTAATTTAGCATAAAGCAAAGATTGTTTTAAGTATCACACAGGAATTACATCCGATACTATTTACTTCCCACGGACATCAACAAAGATGCCAACAGTAAACAAAGTTATCGAAACAATTAAAAAGTTATTAAAAGCCACGCACAGACGAAGCTAAGAACGACAAAGGCTTTTGTCATCATGGTGTCTCAAACATAATGTCCTTTCTTTCTCTCTCTGTCTCCCGTCTCCAATCTCTCTCTCTTCCTATATTACAATTGTCGCTAGCGATGGATTGCAGTTTTATTGGTACAGTTTTTATATTCTTGGAAAATAAAGTCATGTCGGAAATCAGAAATTCTTCTGAAACTTAATTCCTCGCCATTAAATACTCGAAAAGTGTAGGCTTAGTGAAATTAGTAAGGAGTAACAGTTTGAGTATATTGTTTAGAATATACCTAATGCTTAAAAAATCTAGAAAATTCATTAAAAACTTCGTTAGTTACATAAATATTTAAAACGCAACGTTCGAAACGCGCCACCTTTTGTGTGTTTGCGAAAAGTACTCCATCTACATACTAATTTCACGATACCTATATACAGATATCCCAACGATGTGTATGCTTGATATCGATATGACAAAATGCAGCATGAAGTATTCAATGTATCGATAGCGACTTTTCATAGTTTTGTTCACTCTGTCGGCAGAAGATTTTTTTGGTGGACGTTGAAATAATTGCAAAACAGATATTTTAACAAAACTAATATTTTCACGTAGCCGCGAGCTAGGTAATGTATAACTAATTAAGGGTTTAAGTAAAATAACAAATTAGGTTTCTTTGACACTTTCGTAAATTTGATTGAACAAAGCGGCGTGGTGGGATACACACAATATTAGAGACGCTACCAAAGCGGCAGATAGTGCAAAAAAAACGCAAATTAAATTAATGCAGACAAACGCTGCTAATAATTAAGATTCATAAGTGTTTGCATTGTGGAATTCAGCATAAAACCATTTCCACTGCTATCATTTTTACAGAATAAACAAAACAAAGCAACCTTTGACTCCGGCTTTATTTTAGCCGGTGGCGCGAAAAGTACACACTGCGCGCGTGCGTTGGCCAAGCATCGATTTTTCCTGCAAAGTGCAAGTTGCAAGTAAGTGGCAGGCATACAAGCAGCTACTCCTCCTCTCAGCTGAATCCACAGACGGGACATACACTGTACATTGTGGAACAATGGGTGCTTATCTCTCGCATCCAAAGACCGACAAAGCGTCCACAGATGAATTCAATGATTTGCTCATTGTGGGTGCAAGCTCGATGCAAGGTTGGCGCAACAGTCAAGAGGTTAGTATCGTCTTTACTATGATTTGTTTTACTTAAGAATCAATTTGTGTATAATGCTTTCAATAGGACGCACACAACGCCATACTAAATTTTGATAATAACACATCGTTTTTCGCTGTTTACGATGGCCACGGCGGAGCCGAAGTGGCACAATACTGCGCCGATAAACTGCCAGAGTTCCTTAAAACTCTTGCCGCCTATAAGAGCGGCGAATTGGAGCAAGCGCTCAAAGATGCATTTTTGGGTTTCGACAAGACACTGCTGGAGCCTGCAGTGGTCAACACATTGAAGATACTCGCCGGCGAGCACAATATTGTCGATGATGAAGGCGAAGGTTACGACGAGGAAGATGATGAAGAGGAACTTGCTGAACTGCACAAAGAGAAGGATTTGCCATTGACCCAAGTTCTGGAGAAGTACGAAGGTCTACCACAGACACATGATTTGGCCCAGCTTAAGTCCGATTCGGCTGCAGGTAAATTGATGTCGTCGTGCTTACGTGGCCGACGAGCTGCAGCTGTTGCAGCTGAAGCGGTCAACAAAGCTGTTATGGATCCAACAGCTAAGCCCGCTGGCTCCTCCACATCAGCTGCAGCTGCTGCGGCTACAGCAGCAATCAGTGAGTCCGATGGCCCAGGCCCCAGCTGTTCAAAAAGTGGTAAGCTGGATCAGGAGGATGAGTCTACAGTGAGCAGCAGCAGCAGCTCAAGTGCTGGTAAAGGCAGCACTTCCACAAGCGTCAGTACTACTCCTTTGGATGCTGCTACAAATAATAATGTGGTCGTTGCACCCACTGAGCAAAATGGTAATGTCACCTCATCAGAGGCCAAAGCCGTTGTCAAGACTGACAATGAGACTGCCACAACAACGGAAGATGCTACCGTTTCAGGTTCCAGCGATATTGCTGATGCCAAGTCAAATGGCAGCGTTGATAAGCCAGAAACTAGCAAAGTAGAACCCGCCGATATTTCATCAACCAGTAAAGAATCGGAAAAAGCTCTGAAAAAAGCTAGCACGGCACAAGACGATGATTCCACTGATGATGATGCCGACTACGATGAGAAAGCTGTGGTTAAAGCCCAAGATATTTCCACGGCAGACAGTTCCTCCGATGAGGACATGGAAGCAGATGCAGATGGTCTTGATGATGAAGATGACGACGACGATGATGATGATGATGAAGATGAGGATGATGAAGTAAGTGTGAATCGCAACCAGTACACAAAAATAGACAATAATATTTTGACCATGTCTTACTTGCAGGATGATAACGGTAGCGAAGAAGATGATACCGATGAGGATCAACTAGCTAACGATCAGTTTTGCGCCAACATGATTGAGGAACCCGGTAAAGATAGTGGATGCACTGCTGTTGTCTGCCTGCTTCACGGTCGAGATTTATACGTGGCCAACGCTGGAGACTCCCGATGTGTTATCTCCCGCAATGGCAAGGCTATTGAAATGAGTCTGGATCACAAGCCCGAAGACGAAGAGGAGTCAACGCGCATTGTCAAGGCTGGTGGTCGTGTCACCCTCGATGGTCGGGTTAACGGAGGTTTAAATTTGTCCAGAGCTTTAGGTGATCATGCCTACAAAACGAATCTTGAGTTGTCAGCCGAAGCACAGATGATTTCCGCTCTGCCAGACATCAAAAAATTAATCATAACGCCAGAGGATGAGTTTATGGTTCTGGCCTGCGATGGTATTTGGAATTACATGTCCAGCGATGAAGTTGTCGACTTTGTGCGACTACGCTTGAAAGATGACACCAAGAAACTATCCCAAGTCTGTGAGGAGGTAAGACAAATTAATCCCAATACCTTAAGTGTCCACCAAGTTGACCAAATTCCACCGATTTAGCTTTTCGATAACTGCTTGGCGCCGAACACAATGGGCGATGGCACTGGGTGCGACAACATGACCGCAGTGATTGTGAAATTCGAGCCGAAGCTTCAGGGACTCCCTGCCTCAATTGATCCAACTAAAACGGAGGACGCTCTCCTGGCAGCTGCTCAGCTAAAAAAATTGGAAGCCATGGAGTCTGCCGAACAGGTTTCTACCAAACGTAGCGCTTCGCCCGATACGCCGACAGATGGAGCTGAAGATTTAGCTGAAAACACCAGTAAATCGAAGCGCGTTAAGATGGAGAATCATTCAGTGGATTCGGCAGACGACAAAGAGAAGAATTCCACCGATGTTATAAGCAAAGCACCAGCATCTGTTGATGTCGTATCATCCACGTAAATTCTATTATTAAATCAGCAAAAAAGAAAAGAAGATTACACTTCAAAATATACAAAGGTGGCAAGTGCTTCGATATTTTTGAACATTTTTCTGATCATTATTTGAAATGAAAACGAGAACTATGAAGCTCTTAGAGCTAAGAAATAAAAGCGAAAAGAAATTTCCAAATTAATTGATGCCCAGCCAGTTAATATATATAACGAATATTCATTTTTGTACACAAACATAATTTTTAAATAATTATTCATATATACACACATTTTTTTTTAAATCGTTCTTATGTAAAACTGTAAAATCAGTTAATAATCCTGATTTCTTACAATCGATTCAAATTGTCGTGAAAACTGTACTACACATATTCATACACGTGCAGAAACTAAATTTACATCCGTTTACAATTTATGATTTCATATTTTATTCGATTGATCCACACGAAAAAATGTTTTCATACAATTAATATTAATGTATAATGTGACGAGTAAATAAATAAAACCCAGTAAGAACGAGCATATTTGTCTATGAAAAATGTCAACTGAACTTTAAACACTGGAAATATTGAGAAAAAGGCTTGATTTTAATAAACAAATTACTATTTGTCGAATAAAATAAAGTGTATAATTTAACTGTTTTGAGTTATTAAATAAAAAAATAAATAAATTGCATATTTTTCAAATATAGGTTTTCAGTGTGACCATACACTTAGTAGATGTCTTAACCAAAGTCTTGACAGAAAGAATACTAAAATTGGGCTGGAAATATACTAGTATTATTTTTTGCCATTTGTCAATGGCTATTTGGATAGATATGTTTGTATGTGTGGGTGAATGCACTTGTGTACGTGATTTTAAGACTAAAAAACTGAGTGTAGCGTCAAGAGTAAGAAAGATAGAACAACATTGATTTGCAATTTCGTTTGAGAGATTAAAATATTCGCCAAAATTGATTCCCTAACGCTTTCGGCGGGCGTCAGCAACGCAAAAGAAGGCGTTTGCAAAGGCTCCAAACAAAAGGGCGTGGACGCAGTCAGTGCCAGTGTAGGAGGAGGTGTTGTCGGTGCTGTGGCTACGGCTGGTGCATCAAATACAACAACATCAACAACAATAACAGGAGCAGCTGCAGCAGCAGCAACCACATCTAGCAGCACCGAAATTGACGATTTACATCGTGCTTTAAATGGCAAACTGAATTTAACACCAGCAGCCAGCAACCAACTAGTGCTCCATGCCAAAGAGCCCGAAACAATGTCCGGTGATCAGAAAGTGCTACTAAAGGGACACGCCTCCCAGTATGTTAAGCTGAATGTGGGCGGTCGTTTGTATTATACGACAATTGGAACGCTTACAAAACACAATGACACAATGCTAAGTGCCATGTTCAGTGGCCGCATGGAGGTGTTGACTGACTCAGAAGGTTTGTACAAATGAATCATCTTTCTTTTCAAATTATATGTTATTAACCTTCCCTTTTGTAGGTTGGATTCTCATAGATCGCTGTGGCAATCATTTTGGTATTATTCTTAACTTTTTGCGAGATGGCAGTGTTCCACTGCCGGAGACAAACAAAGAGATTGCGGAATTACTTGCCGAAGCTAAATACTACTGCATTACGGAGCTGGCGATGTCGTGTGAACGTGCTTTGTATACACACCAGGAACCCAAACCGATCTGTCGCATACCATTGATAACGTCACAGAAGGAGGAACAGCTATTGATTAGTGCCTCTTCGAAACCAGCTGTGATATTGGTAGTACAGCGACAGAATAACAAATACTCATACACAAGCACGTCGGATGATAATCTGCTTAAAAATATCGAGTTATTTGATAAATTGTCGCTACGTTTCAATGAGCGCATACTTTTTATCAAGGATGTCATTGGACCAAGTGAGATTTGTTGCTGGTCCTTCTATGGGCATGGCAAGAAGGTAGCCGAGGTCTGCTGTACGTCTATAGTTTATGCTACGGATCGTAAACACACTAAGGTTGAGTTTCCGGAAGCACGCATCTACGAAGAGACTTTGCAGGTGCTGCTCTATGAGAATCGCAATGCACCGGACCAGGAACTACTCCAGGCTACATCATCGGTGCGTGCCGGTGGCGTGAGTGGTGCCAGCATGCATCAATACACCAGCGACGAGGAAGAGGAGCGCACAGGACTAGCACGGCTGCGATCTAACAAACGAAATAATCCCACTTGATTTATACCGAAACTGGAGCTGCCACAGATTTGATGGCAAAATTGCGGTACTTGCAATCTCTGTTGGTTTGCCTCCTGAGCCTGATTGTCTGATTTTCCGTGTACCGCAAGAGATTAACCGCTATTTAATCTTTCCACACGTCTACCAATCTATATCTGTCTCTCAATAAACTAAAATAACAGCTCTCAGCTTCCCAAAAATGTAAACAAAGTATTAGGTCTCATATGTTAAATTACGTTAACATGTTTTAAAAAAAAATATATGAAACTTGTTGAAAACAAATCTACAATTGTATAATAAAAATCTATGACAATATTCATAGCACATTTATATACTGAATATTTAGTATTATTTAAGGGTGGATCTGATATCCATGGCAACTTACTGGGTTCAAACATTGAAACTTTCCTCGATTTCTAAGAGTAACTGGTAAAATGGAGGAACTACAGAAAGCTGGCCTCTATATAGATGAAATTTATAGGCTACGAGTGCAGGATCCAAGGATTGCCAACCAGACAATTGAGCTGCGCCAGGAGTGTCTGGAGTACTCAAGAAATCTGCAAGATCTTAAGAAATTTGGCGAGGATTTTTATAAGATATCAAACAATTTCGCTAAGGATGTCGAGAAGGAGAAACTCAGAGCGATTGGCACACAAAATCAGCTGAAGACCATGGCCAAACAGCGACACAGCGAGCAGCAGGTATATCAGAGCCAGATCCTGGAGCAGACCGTGCAGCTGGAACGTCTCAAGAGCGAGTATCAGTACTTACAACGCATCGAGTCTGAGCAGCAAGACATAATCAATAATTTTTTAATGAATCAATAAAATAACGTATATATTAATTAAAATTGATGTTAAGCCAATTCTTTAAGCTACGGCAAGATTCTTGCGGTAGCAAGCCAAACTACAAAGCGGAATATTAGTTTTTGAGCAGCTGTAAACCTTTCGCTGGCCACATCCGCTGATGCCGCACAGCTGAACTGGCGGCGGACTGACTGCCGCTTGTGGCTGCAGAGGAAACTCCTGCCCCGGCGGCACCAAAATATAGCAACCTTCCAAGGTATTCATATATGTTAGTGATGGATGCGTGTTCTTTGTGTTGTTTTTGTTGCGAGCTGCTGCACGTTGTTTTCCACTCTCTTGTTTCTTCAGAAGACGCTCCATGGTCTTCTGTTTGTCCTTTTCTCGACGCTCGTCGGCCTGTTGCTTGCGCTTCTGTGACTTTAATGCAGCCTTTTGAATGTCCTCGGCTGTTTGAGGCTTTTCCTTTTCTCTATAGCCACTGGGTAGAGCTATTAGCTCCTCAACAAATCCAGCCAATGCTGGCTCCGCATCTTGTGTTCGTTCGTACATGGCTCTTTGGCGTGCCGTCATTAGTTTTGGATCCTTAATCTTTTTCAGCTCATCGTCGACATCCTCAAGCTTTCCAGTCTCGATGGCATTCAACCACCGTTCCTCATCGCTGGAGGTGTCTGTGTTGCGGCGTTTTCTTGTCTTCTTGGCTGCATTGACACTCGACGTTGACGTCGGTGGCGATAGCTTTGTGCTGGCTACGGCTTTGCTGATGTTCTGAGCAGTTGGTGTTGCTACTGTTGCTTTTACATTTATTGGAGAAGTAACAACATCAACCTCAACTGTTTCTGTTTGAAGATTTGGCGATGATGTCGACTCCGTAGGCGATGCAAATCTCGCGGGTTTCTGTCTTTTACTGCGCTTAGAACGGCGGTCTGAAATAACTCTGAGGTAAATTAAACGATACTTATGGTTGTATAACTATATTGCACTTGCCCTCAGATTTCCCCATCGTATTCTAATTTAGTTAAATAGATGTATTGCTTAATTGCTTAGGACAAAACTATTTGTTTTCTTGTGTTTCCTCAAGTGCCTTTGGAAATAAACAAATATATGGGAGACCATGGTCATGTTGGAAAAACAAACATAGCAGGCCGCACTTAGTTTGGTATTTTTTAGAGCTGCTTTTAATGCGATAATAATAATCGTTATCGACTTCGAAGTCGCATGGCCGGTAAATTATTTGTTATTATTATCACTTGTTTGACTTGTCGGTCAATTTTTAATTAAATGGCTATAATTAAAAGACAAGCCTATAAGTAATAGGCTTACCAATACACCAAGCTCACGCCAACTGCACCTGAAGAAAAGTCTGGATTCCAAGTTAATAGTTTTGATTTTAACGAAAATACATTTTTGGGTATCTTAGAAGGCGGCGGACAATATTTTTAAATATAAAAAAGAGTATAAAAGGGGGAGAGCATCGTTCATTTGGTCAGAGCAGTGCTTGGTACAACCGAAAACGGATCTAAGTCGTAAATCTTTTTTTGTTTCGTGTTCAAAATCATACAAAATCATGAAAACTAACCAAACTACCAAAAATAAAAAAGTTGTAGGTCAATCTACACCTGGTAAACCGGTGAATAATCCTCCTCCCAAGGCAGACGAAAATGTGTCAGTGCGAGAAGAAGCTGCTGCTGAACGGAAGCTAGAAATAGAGAACAGAGTTCGACTGGCAGCTGATGGAAAGCGCATCAAGCCTGTTGTTACCAAACGCAAAGAGGAAAGAGTGTGTTTTGGGCTTAATACAGCGAACCATGTGGTTATAAATGGATCCAGCAAGAAATCCAAGTCCCCCGAAGAGAATGGCCAAAGCGATTCGGAAAAACCTGCTGCCAAGCGTAAGCTGGAAACTGTACAGGCGAACGGCACAGATAAAAGAGTTCGACTGGCTCCTAATGATAAGTCCAAGAGATCAATTGTCACCAAACCCAAAGCGGATAGAGTCTGTTTTGGGCTTAATCCAACAAAGGCTGTGGTCATAAATGGCTCCAAGCAATCCAATGTCACTAAAGACGATGACCAAAGTTCCCAAAGCGATTCTTCCGAAGATTCCGAGACCGTGTCGTCGTCGTCGTCAAGTGATTCAGGTAAGACGTATAACTACCTTCAACGGATTATATAAACGCAGGTTTTTTCTACAGAAGACGATACCGATGATAGCTCCTGTCATAGCTCCATTATGAGACGTTTGTTTGGCAACAATGCCGATTTGTTTAGGAAACCACAGGTCGTCACACTGGACCAGTATCGAACTAAATTAAAGGATCTTGATCTACAATCTGATTCTAGCACAGAGCAAGATTCGGAGAAGGAAGAGCAGCCTTGGCAAAAGGACTTGGGTAAAGTAAATGGAGATGTGGCTAAGGTGAAAGTGTTTGAGAAATTTCCCGAGAAATCTCGTGCACAAGATCATGAGAAAGCTCCTACAAAAGTTTCTCACCAAGCTACCAAGAAAGCGGAAGAAAATACCCGGAAAGAAACGGCAGCCCCCAAAAAACCTGATGCTTCTAAGAAATCCGCTGAAAAAAGTCCAACTTCTGAGCGGTCACGTTCTCCGGAATTCCATCAGCCAGAGATTAACGTTTTCGAAAACAGCATAAAGAACAACTCTGTTCTTATGGTGCTTAAACAGGAGACGGAGTTATATGGCACAGTTATACTCACGTTGCTCTATGGGAGCATTACAATTAATGGCTATAAGGTTCGCAAGAATGAGCCACTAACTATCTACTCACCCAAGGGTTTTAATTGGGTAATCATTACTGCAATGCCTAGCATGAAGCTGCCCAATGTGTTGTCCATCTATGACAAAGTGGAGCACAGTTTTTCCTGCGCCCAAGTGAAGAGCATTGTGGCAAACTACGCGACAAACGATGCAATATTGCTGCTTCAAAGAAACAGCGGAGCTGAAAAGATGATTAACACCTTTGAAAAGCATATGTCGGAGAGAGTCTTCCCGTTCATAAATGTCACCAATCGGCCATACTATTCCAGTGAATATGTGCTCAATTGCCTTATCCAGCGAGCTGACATGTCCCAGGCATTGCAGGTGCCCATACAATGGAGTACTCTTCCTGTGCAGCAGGAGAATCGTTTTGTTATTGCTGGCGGTAAAGGCGTGGGCAAATCCACCCTACTCCGATACATGGTGAATCGCCATCTGGAAGTTTATCCACGTGCTCTGCTAATCGATTTGGACATTGGTCAACCGGAAATATTTGTTCCACAGACGGTATCGTGTACCGTCATCGATGCTCCACTGCTGGGATCCGGAATCTTCCTGAACAAGCAGCCAGATATCGCATATGCGGTGGGTCACGTCGATGTGGTCATGTGTGCGGAACAATACGCTCGTGCCATAAGGAAATTGTTGGCTTTTTGCTGGAAGAGTCCATGCCTTAGAAGCATGCCGTGGCTGGTGAACACAATGGGGTACAACAGGGGGCTGGGCACGGAACTGATGGCTCTTATTGTAGCCTATGTTGAGCCTACAGATCTGGTCCAAATCTTTAGCACAAAATCCATTAATAACTTTGAAGGGCTTCTCAACCGAAAAGCGCTTTCCGACGTAAAGCCCATGATGTTTGTGGCCGAAGAGTTCAAGCTGGATGGCTCCTTATCGCACTACAATCTGCATCATCTAATGTGTGCAGTGCCCCAAGATAACAATCGTAACTACAAACACTGGACCATGAGTGCGCGGGATGCCCGGTACTCTAATCTTCTGGCGCGTCTCAGTGCCGCGCTGCATGGCAACGCAAAGTACTTAACAGACTGTCAACCCGTACAGGTTGATTTGGCAGCTCTGCATGTTGTTCATCTTACGTCCGAGGAGAATACACTCGATGAGCTTATTGCCGGCATGGAGGTCAACTTAGTCTATCTATGCAAATATTCCTGTACTAATAGGCCCGTGGAATGTATGGGCGTTGGTAAGTTCTTGATTTTCCTATTTAATCCCCATATAATCACTGTCTCAATGTAGGTATTGTTCGCTCCATTGATTACAAACGGAGGAAGCTTTACCTGGTGCCGGCAATGCCTTTTGATCGACTCACTAAGGTAAATTGCTTGGTTATTGGCGGTGGTTCAAGTCTTCCTCAGGGATTTTTTAAGCATCAGGGTGCCAGTGTAGCAAACAAAGTGCCATTTGTTTTTGTTATTAACGACAGCAGGTCATCGAAGAGTGTGAATCAAATTTACCACCGAGCTCCAGGCTTCCTGGGCAATCCAGCAGCAAAGAAAAATGACTAAAATCAATCATGTTAATCAGCACTAATCAAAAATGTACAAATATAGTTAACTATATAATAACTCAGTTTTATTAATCAGCCTAATGGGAGATATCATGTCTCCCCTTCAGTATGCGGCGCATCAGAACTCGTCGTCCCTCAGGCGTAGACATCCGGGTCTCCCAGCCGTGCACATTGATTCGTTTTACTTCGCGGGGCTTGGGGAAGTGACACCGCACCTTGGGCTTCAGTACAGCACGGTCGAAGGCGTGCTTTTGACGTACGAAAACATTTTGCGCTGTGTTAAACACGGACACACAAGTTCTGCAAATACATGAAAAGGCTAGGTTTTATTTATACAATTGATTAAACGTTAGTTTATACCTTTGCAATAATCCCTGCAGCATGTTAAGTAATTGTAAATAAAATGCAATGTGACCATGTAAAAATAATTCTTAATTTACCATATTGTTAGTGTTGTAAGACTACTGTTGTGAGTGGTATCGATGCTTTTCGATATTTGAATCTGTTAGTATTTTAGAGTTTGGTGCTCGCGGTCACATCGCCATTCAAGTGCCGTCGTTTGCTCCAACAATAAAATCGCAGTGGAGCCGTATGTTTTGTATGTTGTTATACTAGAAAAAGTGAAAACCCAATTCCAAAGCCATGTAAAGACTTAAACGCGAATTAAATAATTTACATGACGCAGTTTTAATTGTAACGCATATTTAGATGGAGCTGTAAAGGTGCAAAAGTGCAAAGGTGCAAGTGAAAAACCTCCATACCATTCATACATACATATATATATCTGAATGTATGTGCGTGTGTGCACGTAAGTGCAGCTGCCGTGTATGAGTAAATTCCCGTGTATATGTGTCGCGGTGCTGGTAACTGAATTTTGGCAGCAGAATTCTTCTCATCATCGCCAGAGCAGCAACAGAAGGCGAAATTGAAGTGCATCTTATACATGCAAACTTAAATAGAATCCCGAGCAGAGCGGCAGTAGTCAGAGGTAAGTGCTTTTGTATGGGAGCGTGCATCTCATGCATTTTATTTTTACTTCAACTGTGCCAACATTTTTACTGCACATTATGTGTGTGTTTGTGAATATTTACACTTATTAGCTTAATAAGTAAAACTCAAAACAATACACGCATCATTCGCAAAGGCATAAATAAAAAAAAAGTAAAAATCGATTTTCCTGAACTTGCAATTTTCTACGCCTCGCTGACTCCGTGGAGCAGCATTCACCAGGCTCTAGGCATCGCCAATGCTTGCTGAGCAGAATGGGGAGCCGGTGATGCCAACGCCAGCGGCGCTGTCGTCGTCGTCCAAATGCGGCAAATGCGGAACGCGTCTGGCAGGCGCTGCGAATGCGGGGCAACATCATAAAGTATACATAAATTGAATTTCGAAACACGGAAGCGACGAGAGAGATGAGACTCAAACGAACGCCCCAACATGTTGGCTCGTCACAGTAGTAGTAGTTGTGGTTGTTCTTATTGCGTTTGTTGTGATTGTTGGTGTTGATGATGCAAAGCATGTGTGTGTGAGTGTGCTTGTCCGCTATTGTGTGCGTGAGTGAGTTCTCTTGTCCATCATCAGAGCAACTTAATACCAAAAAAATAAATAAAAAAAGACTTGACCAGTTTTCATTTAACAGAGTTTTGCCAACAACCGACTGTGATGGGAAGTAGGGGGGTGGGGACTGTCACAGCGTGAGCAGCCCTTTTTTGACCCTCCCATCTCTGTCGTTCTCTGCCTCAGTCACTCAGTCTTCGTTTATCTCTGTCCGTCTGTCTGTCTGTCTTACTATGATGTGTGTGCTTTGATGACGGCACTCAGCCAACGCTGACGGCGACGCCAACGTCAGCTGTAGCATCGACAGCGACGCACCCGCACTGATTTAAGCTGTGTACGTGTGTTGGTGTTTGTTTGCACCAATACACGCACAACAGCATTAGCAATTCTGTTGTTGCTGTTGTTGTTTTCTTTTTTTTTTGGCAGCGGATGCTGCTGCCGCTGCTGCTGCGACTCCTCCTGCGTGCCCAAAACGGGGGATGTCCCTTGTCATCCACAATGTGTTCTCTCTCCCTCAATGTCTGGTCTGCCGTGTCCCTTATTTGCCTTCCTTCCGCTAAGCACCCTTATGTTTCACTGTGCGTGTGTAAGTGTAAGTGTAAGTGTGTGAGGCAACAAAAATTACTTTTACGACCATTTAGCATAGGTTGTGTTTTCCTATTCCTATTTCTTTTATTCTTACGCTCTTTCTTTGCTTCTTTCACTCATCGTTGAGTTTTATTTGATGCGTTTTTAATCAGACTGCGTCAATTTGCAGCTCGCTAATGACGAGGGCGTAACGTGTCTTGGCGGCTGGATGCCTGGTTGGTTGGTTCCACTGGTTTTCTCTGGTTTCCCTAGTTGCCGTGGTTCATCGTGATTCCTCTCAGAATTTACATGATCTTTTCAATTTTATTTCCAATTTCAGTTTCATCACCAGCTGTGCTTCCAAGCTACAAAATTATAATTCTGTTTTTGTTTAAAACTCTGTTATTGTGACTCTTTTCATATGCAGCAATATTGAACACATTAATTCTTTGTTTCTGTTGACTGACTTCCTCACTGACGTTTTAGCCAAAGCCAAAAAAAGGCTGCCAACAGAAAAAGCCTGTGACTTGATACCTCTTCTGTGGCTGATTCTAATTGAATTTAATTTAATTTTAGCAGCAGGCAGACCCGAGATAAAATACTTTCTTACCTTTCAAAACTTTTTATAGGGTAGAGATGTCTATTAGTACTGTCAGAAGCCAAATGTGCGTAACAGGCAGAAGGAGGCGAGGCCTACCCCATCAAGCATATATATTTATATACATAACATTAAAAGTTGAGTCAATATAGCCATGCCTTTCGTCCGGATTAACAAATAGATCTTCAAGACTATAAGAGCTATAGCTACCAAATTTTGATTTAAAGTCCGGCTATATGTCAGGCAGATCACGTTTATTTCATATTGAAATTGTGAGAAACAATTATCATATTACCATAACTTGAAAACTAATAGAGCTATCGGGACCAAATTCACTCATTATGTATGCGGTACAACTATTAAGCGGACAGCAACAGCCTACAGCTACTGTATTGTATAGCACCCCTAGGACAAATCGGTTAAAAATTACTTTTTTGGATGGTAAAATGTGCAATAGATTGAGTAAGGGGTCTTTTACAGTCGGCTCGCTCGCCTGTAGTTTCTCTTACTTATTTACTCGGTTTTACTTAGCTTGTTATAACTATGTGTATGCAGATTTAAGAATGCAAATTTAAAAATGGTATTGTTCTTACTAAATGTCAATTTCAAATCCTTAAATATTCATTTATAAATATAATAAATTGCTTGAATTGATTTTAATTTATTTTAAAGTTGCATTAAGTATTTCTTTCATCTATTTATTAATTAAAAATCTAAGTAATTAAATAATTTATATTATTTTTTTTATTATTTTTTGACAAACTAGAAACTCCATCTGTATCTGGCTCACTCTTTCTATCCCTTCTGTCTGCTTAAAAGGTTTCCATTCTTTTGCAAGTCTCCCCATTGTGCCACATTTTTTAATAAATATAAATGTTAGAGTATTCAAGCAACGTCATAGTTTTCTCTACGATTTTTCGTGGTTGTTTTCTTGTTTTTTGTTCCATGAACTGTTGGAGTACAAAAATACATGCGGAATCGATGCGTGTATCATGGCCGCAGCTGCTGCTGTTTTACCCGGCGCTGCAGCGCGCTGCCCGTGCTAGCAACAAAAAAATACTGTAACAACAACAATGACAACAAATGTCGCTTTCATCAACGCCTCCAAAAGTTGGTCGTTGTTGCTGCGTTTGTTGTACGTTTTGGTCTGTTTGTTTATTTTTTTAGTCTTATTTTTTATTTTTTGTTTTGGTAACATACACACAATATTTTTAAAAAATTTACGACAGCAGTAATCGTGAACGAATTGTCATGCGTTCATTATGCATGCAAGCGATCTGTTTGTCCACTGCCGATTGTCAACGTTGCAACTTGTAGCTTGCAACAGCACACTACTCTCTGCAAACTGCACCCTTTACACTCCGCACTCCACACTTCATTTGGACAAAATGGCGTCACAGCACACACATACACCCAGACGAGAGACAACGAAGTTATAGTTGTCTCTCGCAGTCCCACGCTGAAAATATTTCTGATCTGACTTGGCAAATAAACATCGTAAATCGTATCGTGTCTTTATATCGTATATCGTGTATCGCATATCGTAATGTATAGTAGGTGGGAGCATTGGCCCCGCTGATTCCTTTAGATGTGCATGGTGCACAGTGTGTTAAAAGATGTAAGCGTTGTGATTATTTATTTATTAATCAAACTCAAGCACATTAATCACACCGACGAGTCACGAGTAGTAAAAGTAGTTAAGTTAAGTTAGAAGAACTCGATCGTTTAAGACCCTGTAGTTGAATCAAACATTCCGGAAACTTCGGGTGTGACAAAAATATAAACAAAATTGATCTGTTTATGGTAATCAGGCACGCACTATGTTTGCCATCTCATCGCTTGCTCGTTTAGACTGACATGGCTGTATAGACTCGTCTGTCTGATCAAAGAATATCACGCATGCTATTTTTCATTTCGTCAGATGTGCAATTTCATTTGCAGGGTCTCCATGGAGAAGTTAAAAAATCAAATTAAATACAATTTCTTATTTTCTACAGTTTTAAAAATACAGCCTGTTTGCAAGGTCTCTGAAGATAAATAAATAGCTTAATAGTTGCGTTTCAGTTGTAACAAACAAAGTACGTATTTTTCGCACATATAAAACACCCTTTTCTAACTTTGAAGTACAGGGTCTCCAAAGTGAAACTAAGACCTAAAAAGTTGGATGAAATTTCGTGTTCTTCCTGTTGTTTCTTTTTCTTTGTTGTTATTGATCACTTTCCAGCGACTATGTGTGTGTTTGTCTTAATTTGAAATCAAATTGGATTGTACGCAAAATAGGCGTGGCAACTGCCTTGCAACTGAACCCAAAAATAACTAATAATAATAATAACAATAACAACGTTGTCATAGTCCAATTACTGTCAATTAAACGCTATCAAATAATCCCCCAGAAATGGGTCTCGGGCTGAGCAAATGTTTCTGCTGCTGCATCATCTGTCGATCTGCTGGTTGCAAGTTTTCGGTCTAAAACTTTTTTTTCTTCAATGGGTTTTTTTTTCGGGTGTTGCATGCCATGCTTGACCTCGGTGCGTGACTTGAAGCTGGTTACGTGCTATTTGGCCGCTTTTCGGGTTAACACCTTTTTTGGCCAACAACTCACATATGCAAAAGCAACTGATCAGAGCTTGCCAAATATGAATTCTGTTGAGTTGCAAACAGTTGCAAACTTGCTGCATTTTGTTGCACTTTGCGGCATTCCGGTTCATTGCCCAATTTTTTGTTGTTTTTTCGTTTATTATGTTGAGTAATCGCCGGAAATTAGGTTATGCACATCATCAGCTAACTGTTTACATTTTCACATATATATTTTTGAGCTTTTGTTGTTCTTATCTTTTATGCATATCACTTAACCGTTATCACATCTACCTATGTATCTCCCTCTGCTTGTCGTGAGCATGCATACATATGAATAACATAATTTTAGGTAATTTTATAAAATTGTTTTAAATGTGACCGCTACTGTCTAACCTAAAAAAAGTGGACAATTCTTTATCTTTCTCTTGTCAAGCAGTTGATTTTTTATATGTTAATGCCGGTGATATGAAATGATTAAGTAATATAGAAACACTCCCTTTCCCCTTTAAAGCTTATTAAGATATTTTCTATTTTATGCCGAGTTCACACTAGTCACGTTTCTGTCAAAAGTTATTTTAACAGCTTTCGGCTTCAGTTGCGCAACACAAATGTTGGCATGTTTTTTAGTTCTTTTGATTTATGTATTTATAATGTTCGTTTTCTGTAATAATATATTTTTGTTTTTAGACCCCGTACTCCAGAAAAGAGTAGTGATGCTACGCCCCATTCCGCCCATAACTTGGGAATTATAACCTATAGCCTATATACATATATATATCTCATAGGACAAATCGGTTGATTTGTCAACCAAACATTGTTTTAATATCATGGATTTAAGCAATTAGATTGTTTTGTATAAGGTGATAAAAAAGTTGCAACGAATTTTGCGCCAATTTTAAATGTATTTTTTAAGAATTTCCTATCATTGAAAACATATTTTTTCAAAGAATTTTTGTCAACATTTTTCTGACTATCAATTAATCATAAGTCAAAAACAAAATTCTTGTGCTTTTCTAACAGGTCAAATGAATCGATCATGATTTCAGTTTAACTGCTCAACTTTCATTCTGACCTCTTTTGATAAGAATTCAACTAATATATCATATGACCAACATTTGTTTTCGTGTTTCTCTTCAAAATGTATGCTTGATATACTTTTATACTCTCTGCAAGAGTATATTGGGTTTGTGCAAATGTATGTAACAGGCAGAAGGAGGCGTGGCAGACCCCATAAAGTATATATATTCTTGATCAGCATCACAAGCCGAGTCGATATAGCCATGTCCGTCTGTCTGTCTGTCCGTCTGTCCGTATGAACAAACAGATTTCAGAGATGGTAAGAGCTATAAGTTCGAGCTTGGTCTCAATCGATCAGATATTTAATCAGTCAATACAAGAATCTTTTTTTTTTTCGATGCCACGCCCCATTCGCCCACAATGAGCAAGAAACTAGACACACCTCGGAAAAAATTGGTGTTTTGGGCGAATATCTCAATAACTATTGCACCTAGGATCACCAATTTTGGTATGGAGGTTCCTAGTGACAGTGTAAATGCATTGACATTTAAATTTTTGGACTGCCACGCCCCTTTCTCCCACAATTAATAAAAATTGTCCTCAAATTTCGTTCCGTTTTTTGGCTTTTGTTTATATAGTACAGTATTGTAATTTATAATTCGTGTGGAGACTAACTATATCAAACTATCCTGAAAGGCGCATTGAAATCGCACGATAAACAAGAAAACTAGAAGCGTTACAATATTGATAACTGAATGCAATATCTTGTATGAGTGCAAGCGAAACAGAAACATACAAGCACATGTTCGAATGTTTTCGCTGCCTGTGTGGCGGCAGCGCTACCGCATTCGTATCAATGTATGAGTGCAAGCGAGATAGAAACATACAAAGATATGTTCTAATGTTTTCGTTGCTTGTGTAGCGGCAGCGCTGCCCGCAGTCGCTGGCCGCGCTGAATACACACATACATACATACATGTATATGCATAATAATTGTCTTTCGTATGTGTATGCGCATACAGACAAACAGATGTATGTTTGATTATGCTTAGATTGTTTTTGTTTTAACGTGTTTTAATGCAAGTACTATACATTGTAATATCTCTAGACCGATTTTAATAACTTAATCGGGAAAAAATGCAGAGAGTATACTACGGTCGGGCGTGCTCGACTGTACTTTTCTTTCTTGTTAAAATTGTGTCAGTAAAAATTCAAAAATAAAAATGCGCATTGTGCGTCATTTTTTGTTACTGTTTCTGTTTGAGTAAACCAGAATTATAAAATGGGAAAATGAAAAAGTGACACGCCTTTATTGGCTAAAATCAACGTCGAACTCAATCCAATTCTATTTTTGGTAATTGTGGCCTGCTTTCCTAGTGCTTGGACCAAGTACTTATGGACAGTCTAATGCATTTTCCGAGTTTTCCAGCACTCCAGTTCCAGTTCTCTTCGGGTTCCAGTTCAATGACGATGTAATACACAAATTACGTGTAGATGAAAACAGTGGAAGCAAGAAATGGATGGGGCTACTGACGATGACAAGATTGTGGGTCAAAAAATACGAATACGCACACACACAAATGTTCGCATGACACACACACGTGTGTTTATAAAAAAAAAAAGAATAAATAAATTTATAAAAAAAATTTCAATCAGGGAAACTGAGTAAACAAAATGCAAGCAACAAACAATCCATTAAATGTTCATTGAAAACGCGCCCATTGCGGGGCATCGAATTAATTAAACCAGCCCAAGAGAGAAAGAGAGAGCGAGAGGGACAGCTGCTGCAGTGTAGGACGGTGACAGAGACAGTAGGAGGTTTTTGGTGGGGAGGGTAAGAGAAAGCTGTACAGCAAGATTGAAAGAAATTGTTTTTTTTTATTAATTCTTGGAAAACAGCACACAACATGAAATACTTATAACAAGTAAGAAAATTAACTTAACAACCGATTCGACCATAATAATACCCTGTAATAAGTTGTGACTAAAAGGCTGTGCTGCTGTGTCTTATTAAGATACTAAAATTAAGAAATGAAGTTGGGTAATGTTTAATGGTAAGAAAGAAATACGAAACGGGAAGGGAGGAGGCAGTGGTAGCTAGATGGTTGAAAGATAATTGATGAATGGGAATTATGTATACTTTGGAATATTAACAAAAAAAAGTCTTGAGTTATTAAGAAAAGGGTAAAAAAAAATTGGAACAAAATTAATAGAATGAATTTAAATACTACATGTTATTGGTTGGATCTCATGAATATCGAACAGTAAATAACTAAAGACGACTTTCATATCACGCCCATACAACGCATACAGCCTGTGCCCACGCAGCCTAATGGGTATATGAAGAACATAAGTCAAAATGCTGAGTAAGCCGAGGATAGAGCTACCAAAAGTTTGCTTTAAATTAAAAGCGGTGGCAATAAGTAGACGCAGTTTCTACAGTTTGTACGGAAAGTGTGTGTGTGTGTGTGTGTGTGTTATTATGTGTATTAAGACACATACATTTATTTTTATTTATGTGCGGTCATATATGCGCTGACTTTGTTGGCTTGTTAAAGAAAGAAGTTCTTTGTTGAAAGTTGCAGTTGAAAGTTGTCTTTAAGAAGCAAGAGTTTTGTGTCACGTAACACAACATACACATATATAAACACGTGTACCTATATATACATATGTACATATGTATTTATGCATGAATGTGTTTAGAGCAAGATCACCTTAGCCGCCCACTTGCAAGTCGTCGCTTCAAATATAACGCTAATTGGCTGCACTTTGGCCCAGTCGGTGGCTAGTGGAAGGGGTTGCAAAGATAATGAAATGCCCGCAGCAGGCATCGTGCAACAAGCAGCATGCTACATCCTCCGAGTGGCACTCAACTCTAAATGCATGGCTAATCACATTATAGATAACGATATGTCTTTGTGCGGCAACTGAATAGCGCCTGCGGTTTCAAAGAGCGTGGGCGAACAACAACAACATCATCTTCATCCTCATCATCATCATCATCATTAGCTTTATGGATTGGCGCCTTTTGTTCTGTCCATATACATACAATATCTGTACATATATGCACAACTCTCGTACCTTTATTAGTTTGCTTTTGTTTGCTCAATTTATGAACTTAACTCTCGACTCCATTGAACTCTGGCTGCAGCTTCATTTCAGTATTGCGTGCCGCATACACACATACACACATACACAAACACTCAGACATACGATACAATTGAAAAACTTGTTCTCAGTCCGCAATACCCTGTATAAATTCCGTGAGAGTAGATTAAACTGGTGATTTCTAATATTTAAAGTAGCAAAATCATTATTTTGTATTTTGAAATAAGCTGAAACCATCAGAACATGGTTAAGGCATTATTAAAATAAATTATTAAATTAATTAAATTTGTTACAAACTGTATATAATTTATTGACTATATTTGAGGGTTATTTTAAGAGTTAGTAAAATTAATTGTGTCTTCTACTGAATCAAGCATAGTTTAATTTGAATCCAGCATTTTACAATAACCAGCAAAACAAAGGATAGTCCTTAGTCGGGCATACTCAATTTAATTCTAGTGTACTTGTTTTGCATTGTTTTTGATCTTGCATCTTTTGTGTTCGTCTGTGTTTTGTCTCTGCCTGTTTTGCATTTGGCGCAATGCTAATTCATTTACACACACAAACAGTTACAACAACACCCACAGCAACTGAAGGTATGTCTTGCGTGTATGTGTGTGTGTGGCTCATTCTCATTCATGCCAAAACTGCTGCCAACTTGACTGATGGCCCCGGCATGCTTGGTTGCATTTTAAGTTCATCTATTTGTGGCATATTGCCCATGCCCAGTTCCAAGTTCTTTTTTCTACCTCCAGAGTCTCTACCTTTTACCCATTCTCCATTCTACACTCTCTGTTCTTCTCCCTTCAATTTTGCCTATCTTTGGCTCATTTGTAATGCGAGGCAGCGGGCGGAAAGTGCTGTTCAATTAATATTGTTGTACACTTTGAAAATAAACAAATTGCAGCAAAGTGCGAGTACACACTTAAAAGGAAGACGAAAGTCAGCAAGAGAGAGTGTGTGACTGTTAGAGAATTTAACATTACTTAGAGACTAAACTCATATAACAGCAGCAGATTCTGTTTATGTTAACAGTTTAATATTCGTTATAGTTAAAATAAGCATATACAATGTAACAATAGCATAGACAGTTTATTTTAAAAGCACTACTCGCACATTTCGTGTCGCTTATTTTGGTGGTTAACAGCATTTTATAGGGTTAGCATTTACATTGTTTAAAGCATAATTAATCTTTTTTTATATTAAGAACTTAATTTTATTTTTTTTATTTAACAATTTGTTATATATTGTTTATATTAACTTACACACAGTATATTTCCAAATCCAGCTGTGAAATAATTTCTTCTGAACTCTCTTTCTCCAATTTGTTGCATGTTGCATGCTGTTCACTGTAGTTATCATTAATTGTATGGCCCCAGTTCAAACTTTGTTTGTGGCACATTTAATGCCTCAATTAAGACGTTTTTCCAATTTTTTTTTATTTTTTTTTTTTATTAGTTTTCCACGCATTCCAAGTCATTTTTCCAACTGAACCCATTTGAAAAAAACAAAATTGCTTATAGGGCGGCAGAAAGAAGAAGAAAGAAGAATCTGCGGGAGGATGACACATGTTGGCAAGCTTGTGGCCTCATTCGAAACGTACTCCCAACTAGTGAGTGAGTGCTGACTGATTGTTTCCCCAAGCTCGAAGTCTGGGAATAGGAATGGGAATGGGATTGGGAACAGCATTTGCCTTGTCTATAAATAGACATAGCCATTGATAAGAGCTGTATGAATGGAATGCAGTCGTATTTCCAGAGATTAGGCAAATCATCATCGTGGAAATTCTGCGCATGATTTATCAATGAATTTGCCTTTGGTCGACTTCATAATCTTATCGCTAGTATGATATATTTTAACTGATAAAACAAATAAATATGTACGCATTCATTTACTGGAAATTCTTGCAGGGCTCTGTAATAAGTCTGAACTGTTTTAGTCGCGACTTTTTCCATTAAATATTGTGACAAGTTCTAGTTTTTATACTCTCTGCAAGAGTATATTGGGTTTGTGAAAATGTATGTAACAGGCAGAAGGAGGCGTGGCAGACCCCATAAAGTATATATATTCTTGATCAGCATCACAAGCCGAGTCGATATAGCCATGTCCGTCTGTCCGTCTGTCTGTCTGTCCGTCTGTCCGTCTGTCCGTCTGTCTGTCTGTCTGTCTGTCCGTATGAACAAACAGATTTCAGAGATGGTAGAAGCTACAAGTTCGAGCTTGGTCTCAATCGATCAGAAATTTAGTCAGTCAATACAAGAATCTTTTTTTTTTTTGATGCCACGCCCCATTCGCCCACAATGAGCAAAAAACCAGAGACACCTCGGAAAAAATCGGTGTTTTCGGCGAATATCTCAGTAACTATGGCACCTAGGATGACCAATTTTGGTATGGAGGTTCCTAGAGACTGATTAAATGTCATGCCATCAAAAATTTTGGGCTGCCACGCCCCCTTTTCCCATAGGAACTAAGACACTATTCAAAATTCAATATTTTTTTATGGCATTTCTTCTTATCGTAGAGTATTCTAATTTATAATTCGTGTAAAGACTAACTATATCAAACTATCCCGAAAGGTGCATTAAAATCGGACTATAAACAAGGAAACTAGAAGCGTTACAATATTGATAACTGAATGCAATATCGTGTATGAGTGCAAGCGAGATAGTAACATACAAGCACTTGAGCGGCAGCGCTCAATGTATGAGTGCAAGCGAGACAGAAACATAGAAGCACATGTTCGAATGTTTTCGCTGCCTGCGTGGCGGCAGCGCTGCTCAAAATCGCTGGCCGCGCCGAATACACACATACATATGTATATGCATCATATATTGTCTTTCGTATATGTATTCGCATACGGACAAACAGCTGTATGTTTTATTATGGTTAGATTGTTTTTGTTTCAACGTGTTTTAATGCAAGTACTACACATTGTAATATCTCGATACCAATTTTAATAATATAATTCGTAGAAAATGCAGAGAGTATTATACGGTAGGGCGTGCTCGACCGTACTTATCTTACTTGTTTTATGTGTAAATGTATGCAATATTCGATAGACATATTTATCTCTATATACTTTATAAGCTATAAAAGCTTAGAAAAGCTAAGCGTTGTACATGTTTTTTTATTATTATCTAACCAACTATTAAAAATTTGAAATTCTATTCCAACCTTCATATCGCAATATCGAAATATTTTTTTTCCAATCTAATATTCATATTTGTATACTCGTCTTACTAGTTTCCATACTGTTTTCAGAAACTATACTCTAACATCAAATTCAGCATCTGTTTACAATTAAATGTTTTCCATATATTTCAAATATTTCACAACTTTCCATTTTTCGATGCTTATGCCCCCAATGATCATCAGTGTCATTGATCAGGCGCTAATTTCAAGTCGAGGGGAAAAACAACAAAACTAGAAAACAGTTGTTTATGTTAATTACGTATACGTAGAGCAGTTACTTATGCGCTTTGAATGAATGAGTATATGAATGGGTTACAAATTATGTTATGGTTGGTGCTGGGTCTTTGACCTAAATGGGGTTTAAGGCGGAAATGTATCTCTGGAGTAATGATAATTAAGTGCTTAATTAACATGGGCATAACTTTCAGCTGTACTTAATCAACGAGGCGAGACCTTTATGCTTATATAACTGACACATGTATTCATAATTCTCATAAATAATTCGTTGTTCGCTTTTCTTTCAGATGACGTAAACGACACCTAAAACAACAACAACAACAACACCTCCAATAACAACTGCAGTAACAAGACGAGAAGATAACAGCAACGGCTATTTTAGAAACGAGTCCAAAGAGCTCTCACTTTTTTTACCCCCCCGTAAAAATCCTCGATTCATTGGAGTTGTATATCAACCCAAACAAATTTGAAAACGAATAAGAAACAGAAACTGAATCCGAAACCGAAACTGAAACCGAAATCACATTCTATCTATATAGAGTGACGGTTTATACAGATATAGTATTGCTTGTAGCATAGAAGAAGAAGACTGAGGAGTATGAGGTCGACAGTCTTATCACTGAAGTGCAATCGATGCGCGACGTTGCCAATTTTATTTCTCGCTTTGCTCTTAGCGGT
Organism: Drosophila acutilabella; assembly: GCA_035046005.1. Taxonomy (NCBI): domain Eukaryota; kingdom Metazoa; phylum Arthropoda; class Insecta; order Diptera; family Drosophilidae; genus Drosophila; species Drosophila acutilabella. The sequence goes on along the minus strand of JAWNOK010000024.1, from coordinate 1,352,751 downwards.
AAATGCGGAGAGGGATTTTAATGTGAATGACTCTCAGGTAAGCGGAACGAAGGGAGTTTTAGTATCAGTTCCATCAGCAGTTGCAGCAATAGTAGCAGCAACTGTGGCATGCAACAGTAGCAACAGCGGCCTGTCATTTGTCTGTTAATTTTGATTGATGATGCCTGACACATTTCACTTGAAACATGAACTGAGCTCGCCGACAACTGCCCCATGCCATATGCCCCATGTGGTAATAATGCTCATTGTTAACTCTTGCTTTTTAGGTGCCCTTAATGGAGCCCAAAGATGCCCCCGCCTATATGCAGGATCCGTACGTCTCAGAGCTAATGCGTTGCCAGAACACACAGTCAGAGATTGTGCTCTCGTTGCTGCTTCGAAAACATGATTGGAGCGATATGAGCCTGGCCAAGCGGACGCATGTCCAAGCCAAGCTTTCCAAGTTCTTTGCCATACCCAAAGTAAGTCTAATCCAAGTATATTTGAACACATTTATTTTATTCCATTTTGTCTTTAACAGGAATTCATCTCTCTGGATTCGGTGTCCAAGCGAGAGCTGGTCAACATGCATAAGTTGTCTATGCGTAAAGGTGGCAAGGGTCAGAAGCATGCCGAAGTCATGAATCGTCGTCTGGGACGTGCTAGTTTTATGGTAGAATGGAAACCAAAAGCCTTACACTTGATCAATAAACGTTTATCATACTTTTTCTGTTTTGTAGATCGGCTGTGGTCAGGATTATTTTAGTATGGGTGAACCGATAGCTAAGCAAATAGCCCATCAAATCAAGGATGGCACCATTGGTGCTCTGACGGAGGAGAACTTTGGACTATGGTTTATTTGGCGCAAGGAATTGAAGACAAGGTTGATTTGATTCGAATATTATAAGAAAACTAGAAATTTAATTTAATTCAATAATTTAAAATACGAACTCTGTAAATTAAGTAATCAGGTCTATATTATAGATCCCTTGAACTAGATTAGTAAGCTAGTGACTCGCAGAAGTCTTTGTTTAACAATCTGCTTTATTCGTGCTTTTTAATTAAACAAAATAACTTAATAATACACGTTTCTCTTAGAGTAAATGGGTATATTAATGTTTAACATCAATAGAATAGTCGATATAGTCACGTTTATCCGTCACGTCTATCCGTCAAAAGGATATCAGAGACTATAAGAGCTAGAAAGGCCCAAAAGGTCACCAATAAAAGATACACAGCACAAGCATTAAGAGTTGTTTCTCAATCAACTAACTTCAGGGCGTTCTGCCTTCATATTAACGTAAATGTACAGGTACTAATAGCTTGTTTTAGTATGGAAAACTTTTTTGTTATTTTTGCTATCTGACAAAATTTAATCGGATAGTACATGTCTAGAAAGTACAAGTACTGACCATTTTAATTCAAATCGGACAACTAAATTGTTTATCTCCCATAGGGAGGGTCAAAAATAGGATCGAAATAAGAATTAATATAGAAAACTGATACAGTGACTAGCCACATTAATCAAACTCACACAGAAAATACGTAAGGCAATCATACTAAGTTTCATTCAAATCGTATCACTATATCGTATAGCTTCCATAAGAACAATTGGTCGACAATATGATCTAAGCAGGAAGATGTATACAAATTTTTTGTGTTTGCTAAGCTATCTTATACATCACCTAAAGGATTAAACTTATATTATAATCATATCCCATTATTAATAATATATTGAAACTGAGTTACGGGTATCATAAAGGCGCTTGGCGACTAAATCATTTTTTCTTGATTTAAATGTATTTAACAAAATATATTGAATGCCTTTCTTCTACTTTGTGAGCAGATCACAAAGGAAGCGTCGTCAGTCTGAGGGAAGCGGAACTGATGATGACTATGAATACGAGGATGAAGAGGAAGAAGAACCGGCAGTGTAAGTATTGATGAAGTATTTAAATAATTTGTTAAAAAAAAACAACATCCGATTGTTGTATTGATTGCAGTGAGCCAGTTACTGAAGTGCCAACAACACATGCCCATCGTCATCATCATGGAGCGGTAAGTGTTGTCCTATAAAAACACCTTTTAGGTGTTTTTTCCTATTTGGTTCTTACGTTATTGGTGTTTCTGATTACCTGAGGTTTTTTTTAATCTATTGGTTGGTTAAACACGCTAAGAATTATAATATTCTGAGAGACATTTACGACTAAGTAAAAAATTATGATTTTATTATGTTTGTTAATGCACTTTGTTGATAACACGCAATACACTGAAAGCAATACAATTCACAGATCACGATCCACACCAAATACTTACATCTACCATCTATTATATATTTATCTATGTATTCATGGTATATCTTGAAACATATTTATAGTTAAGACTGTGATTAAAAAGGGTTCTTTAACATGTGTAAATGTTATTCATCATATGGTGTTCTCGTCTCTTTTCTTCTCTTTTGCCATTTACATTCTTTCTCTCTCCCTCTCTCTTTTTCTCTTACACACACTAACTATCGCTGTGCTCATTTAATACTGTTACTTACCAAAAAATTAATGTTAATTATACATAAAAACAAAAAACAACACATTGAACTGTGTATAAACAGTCTGGAGAACCAGTGGAAACTGTTGGCATCAGTTTCTCCCCCTCTTCTTCGTCGACTTCCTCCGTATCGCCGATTAGCAAATTGGATGAGGAAATCGAGGAAAGTGTCTCCAAGTTGGAGTCCGTCATAAGCAAAACCATTGAGAACACTAAGAACATCAAGGAACTTCCCGTACTGAGTGTCGAGGAGGATGTTGATGATGTCGTTGAGGATGTGGACCTGCAGCAGCTGGGAGGAGTACCCGCTGCTCCTGTTATTGTGGAGACGGAAAATGTTGAGAGACAAACCACGCCAGTTACTGGCAGTAGCAACTCCATGGTTACGGTAAACGCTGATCAAGATGCTAACAACAGCAACATCAACCAGATTGACACTGCGTCCGCCGCTGTTGATGAGACGAGCACCTCACAAACCACCACAAGTCACAACAATAACAACAACACACCCGTTACACCGGGCACACCCATAACTGCGTCCGCCCATCCCAACTTGTCTGAGCCGTCCTCTGTTTCCTCCTTTCTTCCATCTGCTACTGAAATTGTTGTAGTCTCGACCACGCCCACCAGCAGTAGCAATATCCCATCATCCACGTCCGTATCCATATCCGCATCCTCAACCACAGGCTCAAGCACAGCGAGTGCCATAGACACTGAAACATTTAACACACAAACAACAACAACAGCAACATCATTATTGCCATCAACTCCATCAGCAACAGATACAGCAACAACACCATCATCATTATCATCAGCAACAACTTCATCATCACTGTCAGCGTCATTACCAACAATTGCAACTATGCCAACAACAACATCAACAACAACAGCAACAAGAACAACTACAACAACAATAACAACACAATCACAAACTCCAAAGGTAATGTCGCTTTTGTGTGTGTGTGTGTCTGCGTGTGTGCGTGTATTTGTTTGAATCTCTTTATGTGTTCTTATTGTGCGACAATTGTAACTGTTTTATATGTAACTGTGTGTGGATGTGTGCGTTTGCCTGAGTGCGTGTATTTGTGTGTGTGTGAGTATATCTCTTGTCCTGTATTGCCGTCTAGTACAACCCATCCCCTTTATTCAGTCAGCCAACATATGTATTGGTATATATATATGTATATATGTACATTTTCTCTGTATACCTGTGTTTGTTTTATGTAAACATTGATGTTCAACCGTTAGATACGTTTTGTTGTACAACATTGACAGAGGACCTAACCAAAAAGTTGTTAACTAACCTCAATTAATATCCACAAAAGTTGTATAAATTATTCATTTAAAGTGTTAGTTACGGTTTATCGCTAACTTGAGCTGTAGATTTATACTCGTTGGGAAACATATTGTATAATAAATCCATTATTAAGTATTATCTTATACAATAATATTTTATTTTAATTGTTAAGTTATTGTTTCTTAGTTTATTACCACTTAGAGTTTAGTATATATTGTTTTTAGTTGATGGAAACATATTAACTGGTTTTGGCTAATTGGTGACTCTTTAACTCTTTAATTTGTTGATACATCCCCGGCTTAAATGTTGAACGGATATATCTCATATCTCGAATTGAGTAGATTTATTTTCTCAGAGAACTTTCATGCAACGGTAGAACAGTATTTAATCTTATATATTAGCCGATTAATAAATAAACTTCTTTGTTATGTTAGGGTCTCTTAAATCGAAAAAAAAACATCAATAAATATATTCGTTTATTGTTTTTAAATGTTTTTTGATTAAATACTTTATTGATAAAAGGTATTTAATTGACCTATGGCTTTTAAAAACACCATTTTGTATAGATTTAAACCCAATATCTGTAGCCCAGTGTAATCTATAGGTTTTGTTTTACAAGTTTCACGAACAATTTCGTAAAAAATATGAAAACTTTAATGTTCCCCTTTGTTATCAATTCCACTTCCTTTTGAAAAGGGTTTTCGTCTAGAGTTCTTATTAGTCCCAACCCCTCTATTAAGACCGTTTTGATTTATTGAAGAATTGACAAATCAAATTGTAAACCGCAGCCGAATGAAGTGGAGCTCGAGCAGAGCACTTTGCTGTCCACGGATGTAGCTGAATCTGAAATGGCAGCTACACTGCGTCCAACGCTCGCCGAGATTGATAGCGAGATAGAGATCGAGGCAGGGGCAGAGTCCACAACGACTTCGGGTTCGCACGCTCACAGCACGCTCTCAATTAGCCCAAAGGTGAAATAATGTACTACTTTGGCAAAAAAAAAGAAACACTTTAGTATGCAAAAAAAAACAAAAAAAAAACATTTAGATTTAAATTCATGTCTTAATAAACTGCACCTAAAACCGTTATCAAATCCAATTCCTTCACCCGCCCCGCCCCACGAAAGATTGCTGGCAATTAGTTAAGCCAATTAAGGGATTTTTGCAACGATTGCACTTAATCCATCCCAGTGAAGTGGAAATCGAATGCCAATTAGCGATGAATAGCGCATTCTCCCGCATGTCCTCCAACTGCATGAATATATATCTCTAGAACTAACTCACACTCAATTATCTATGTATCTTTGTATCTATGTATCTGTGTGGCACTCCTAATAATCTCTGCCTGCCTTTTTAGCCGTACACTATTCAAGCATGACACTAAATATATGACTTAACGATAACGCGACAACGCTTTAATTAATCAGTTTATATGTATTTTAATGAGTGCTCCGTAATTCTCAGGCTGGCAACCCTGTTGACGCCCTGGAAGCAGCCAACAATGGCAGTAGCGTCCCCATCTTGTCCAGCAACGAAGTGAGTCTGGATTTCTTGGCAAAATTAAGCGTCCAATTAATTTGATTTCAATTTATTTGCAGCTGGCCACACCAACTACACCAGCGACGCCAGTGACAGCGACGACAAAGCAAACGCCAACTGAGCCAAGCAGTACCACAACAGATATGTCCACGGATTATGTGGAACCAAGGCAGGAGAACAGTTCGCCCATCATTAAAATGCGTCTGCAAAAGCTAGCGGTGACTTCAGGCAAGGCTTTCAGCTTTGTGGTGCCCATGGAAACCTTCTATGACTCGGAAGATCAAACAAACCTGCGCCTGGAACTAACTGATAAGGATGGAAACGAGTTAAAGTCCACATCCTGGCTACAATTCAATGCGGACAAGCGAGAACTTTATGGATTGTAAGCTGTTAATAAATAATGTTAAATGTTTTGTAACTAACGATTTACTTTTTACTCAGACCTCTCGATGATACTGTCTCCCGTTGGGAATATCGTCTATCGGCCACGGATTCTGGCAATGCCAGCGTCACGGAGAAGGTTGAGATTACCGTACAGCAGCATCGAGCTGTACGCACAATTAATCATGAGATCAACATTTCGGTCAGGATCAATGAGAAGTTTGGACACAGCATCGACTGGCAACTGAAATTGATTAGAGCCGTGGCTCATACCCTGGAGGATGGCGGCAGTTCTGCAGTGGTTGTCCGCGAAATTCGCCAGACAATGCAGGAGCCACAAAGCGCTACCTTTGTGTACTTCAATGAGACGCTGCCCACCAGCGATTGTCCCGAGTCGGAGCTGAAGGATGTGGTTAGACGATTGAATGCAGAACGTTTAAGTGATTTGGTGCAGCCCCTGTTAAGCATCAAGAGCATAACGGGTCAGCTGATTGGCGCCTGCCAAAAAACTGAGCTGACCAAGACAAAGCCAACGATGCACATGGCCAAGAACTTGCCCCCGATGCCTCGAAATCAGGTGGATCGGGTGAATGCGTCGGTGGGTCAATTGCTGGTCTTTAAAGTGCCCGGCGATACCTTCTACGATCAGAATGATAATGAGCTAACACTATCGCTGAAGACCAAGGATCACAAGGATATTAGTGCACGCAACTGGATGCAATTTGATTCAAAGAATCAGGAATTCTATGGCATTCCCAAAAGCGGAGACACTGGCATTGAGGAATATCTACTCATCGCCGAGGATAGTGGCGGTCTCACGGCCAACGATGCCCTCGTCGTGGTTGTTACCCATGCACCCAAAAAGGAATACGCCATACTCTTCAAGGCCTATCTTGCTATACGTCATGAGAACTTTAATGCGGAGCTGCAGCGTAAATTTGCTGAGCGGATTGCCCAGCTGCATGGCGACGCGAATACCTCACAGATCCTTGTGCGTTCCATTACGCCGCACCATGATCTGGATGGCACAATTGTTAACTTTTACAACACATCGCTCTATAAGATGAACAACCGCTGTCCTGACAAGGAGATGGCCGCCATACGAAGTGTCTACCTGAACAGCGATTTGACACCAACATCCAGCGTTAAAAAAACCCTTGGACCAGAGCTTAATCTAACCAACTTTACGGTTGTGCCCTCGGGTCTCTGTCACTGTATGTTCCAGTATTACTATTGTGGATGAAAAAAGAAAAATATTAAATTTATGTGTTGTTTTAGATTCCGAGATCAGCGACATTAATCAGCTCGATAATCTGTCGCCACGTCATAAGGAGCCGAGCCTAAAGCCAGCTTTCGCTGACGAGTATTTGGCCACGTTTATACTGCCCGCCGTTATTATTGTAGTCATGATACTCTTAGCCTCGATTGTAGCCTGTTGCTTGCATAGACGTCGTCACAAGAGCGGCAAAATGGAGCTGGGTAAGTTGGTGAATCCTGTAATATACTATAATTTATTATAATGGACGTATGCCTTAACCAATTGCAGGTGATGAAGAGGAACGTAAATCGTTCCGTACAAAGGGTATACCAGTCATATTTCAGGACGAGTTTGAGGAGAAGCCCGAGATCGGCAACAAGAGTCCAGTTATACTGAAGGACGAGAAGCCACCTTTGTTACCGCCCAGCTACAACACTTCCAATATGAATGGTGACAATGATGTCGATGAATATGTTCCACCGCCAGCTGTGGTGCTTGGTGGACGTGAGGTGCGAGGGAAATCACCTGCTACGCCCTCTTACCGTAAACCACCGCCATATGTATCGCCATAAATGTGTCGACAGCAACAGTAACAACATCAACAACAACAATAACAGGCAGCAACAATAACAATAATCATTACTACAACTACTCAACATTATAGGAAACTAAGTGAATCGAGTTTTTCTAACATAATCTAACAAACTTTGTGCACCAAAAGATATTGACTCTTAATTGTAACGTGAGATTGGATTTAAATTTCAATTTGAATTTAAATTTCGTTTGAGTTTGAAAACCGACATACCCGCCCCAAACATGAATATATATTAATGAAATGGTATTATCTTAATGGACGCAACTGTAAAACAATCAATTAACGATTTCAATATGCGACTTGGCAAACACTTAAACTAAAACTTTACTAAAACACACCTATACACTATGCTGCATATTATTTAAATAGGATGTACCTTTACTTATATAATGTACACACACACACACACACACACATACATACACTTTCACTCGTAAACACAACAAACCATTTATAGTGTAGCATTTAAAATGATATATATGTTTAAATGCGGCTAGCCGCTGTTTGCAATGCCCTTTGCCAAGGAATAAATTGTATTTAGTATAAGTTAGTATTCATTTAACTTGAGCCGAATCAAGTTGATAGTGTTGTAGCCATTTTTGGGCCAGTCGCCGTCCGTTTGCTAAAATAATCAATTGCTGAACTGGCCGCTCTCGAAGAAAGCAAAGAACAAAATTTAATTTGTACCACTTTCTAGCCAATCATATTTTGGGCCCGAAGTTATTGGACATTATCAAGCATATGCGGTAGATAGTCTAGTATTATAATCATATCAACAAATTTTATTTATTGGCTATGCTGTAAGCTTCATCTTAGCACTTCCTTTGGGCAGGGGGCATTCGTCGTTTGCTTCTGTTTTGCGTTTGGCATTTAGGTCTTAAGCAGAAAGATGAATGTGTTTTTTTTTTCTAGTTTACCCTTGAATATTGAATATTAACGCTATACTCGATACAGCTGCCAATTTGTGTATTGTGAACACAATCACAGTTCTATTAACAAATACAAATCAAAATAATAGTACATATATTCAGAAAATTCCTACAGTTGCCCCACAAAGTGCTTCCTCCATACCACCAAAATCATATCCACAAATCAAACCAAACAATCAAATATTCTCACCAATACAATCACCAATATATATACATACACACACAAACCCACACACTATTAAGTATATCAAATCTTTACTTAAAGTAGCCCTTAGTTTTTAATTGTTTTTACAAGGTCCCTCTATATATGATTAGAATATATACACGTATTTATATACTTAAACATTAAACTTGAAAACAAAATATGAACGAACGAACCATTTGAATTATTCGTACTAATACTGCATATTTTCTGTGTAGAGAGTATGTTCATTGATTTTATATACACGGACGAGACCCGTAGTCTATGTAAGTTAGAGCAATATTTTCTCTGAATTATGAATTATACTTAATGAAAAAGAAAAAAATAAGAAAGCAAAATTATACGATACTGAAAATGTTAAGAAAGTGCGACCGCAATGCGGCGTAATGCCTATTAAATTAAGCATATTGCATATGTCTACTAATTTTGAGTAAATTGTAAAAGCTCATTAAGCATAAAAACCTATTATATACACTGTATTTTGTGACAAAAAAAAAAACACAATCACAGCAACAATAACGGTATCAATTTATTTTGAATAAAAAATGCCAAAGATACATATTTCTATTTATTATTTAAAGCTCAAGAAGATGGTTATGGTCAGTCGCAGCCAATTTAACAAGCTGCAGCGATGGCAGCCAACTTAACGAGCTATTTGCTGTTTGCAAGGAAGATATTTTAATTTGATTGTTTGAACCTGGTTTAGTTTATGATGCGAAAAACAGTCCCTCATTTTCTGTTATTATTCACCCACAGCTACACATAAGCACACACACACAGACACACTCCCACTGACACGCCCTTATCCGTGTGTATACAATTTTATTAAATTGAATTACACACATAAATAGTTTTGAATTTAAGCAAATTGTAGTCTAGAGAACTGAATAAATAAATATAAATAAAATAAATAGTTGAACAAACAACAGAAAAACAATAAGTGTGCATAGAAATTGTAAACGCAGTAAACATGCCTGCGTGTGAGTGTGTATGTGTGTGTGTGTAAATTTGCAGGCCATTATTTGACTATATAAAATGGTCATATAATTTAAATTGATATATATGGAAATAATAAAGTCAAAATAACTGGATGAAAGTATTGAATCAACAAAGTGAATGCAATTTGTGTCTAAAAATTTGAAATAATTGTGGAGATGGACGACACAACGCACATAAACAAACAAACAAACAAGCATGCATATTATATAATGAATAACAACAAAAATTACTAATAAACATTTATATATATATTTTGATATAAATTATGATGTGTTTTGAATTTTTAATTGATTAAATTGATGCCTTGAATCAATTTGCCTAATGAATAGATATTCACTTTATTAAAATACCAACTAAATTATTGTGATATCAAATCAAAAGCTTTTCACATAATGAAGTAATATAAAATTTTGTTAGCTCTCTATCAAACATCCTCCCCCCATTTGTCTCGCTCACTCACCTGCCTAATAAAGAACAAGTCCTTTTCCTCTCTCCCTCTCTCCCTCTCCTTCCAATCTAAGAGAGTTCTTTGCTATTGATTCGGTTGTGCTGACAACCAATATGCGCTACTTGTGTTGGATGCTTACGTATACCCCACACATAACACACATACACTAAGCACACTTATACACACACACACACACACACACGCATTTGCTTGGCTTCGCTGACGCCAACAGCAGCAGCAGCGTCAGAAGTAGCAACAACAACAGCTTCCTTGTCTGTCACTCAATTCAGCTAAATGTGGGAGAAAGAAGGAATAGGTTTGCGGGCAGCTGGCACTTCACGATGTTATTGTTGCTGTAGTTGTTTTTATTATTATTATTATGTAATGCAGTCATTTAATTGGTAACAAATTGTATTGTTTGGCTTTGGCGTTTGTACGCTTTTATGACTTTACCAGGAAACCCAACAGCAGTAACAAAACAAAACAACACAACACAAAACAACAAAAAGAACAGCAATTTGACATATACCCAAAGTACACACCAGAATACACCAGTATATAGATACATACGTGCATTCACATATGTTTTTAGTATGTTCTTAGCTTTAATGCAGCACCCAAAGGCCATTTCCTAGAGTCTACTTGGGATTCTGACTAAAAACAGAGACCAGAAAAAACTTTTCCAAACAGGAGTTCTTGTTATTGCACATAATGTTGCTGTTGTTATTGTTGTTGCTGCTGCAAAGTCCTTCACTTCGGATGCAATTAAAAACTCGGCAACTATTTAGAGTCAACTCTATCAAAAGAGCAACAGGACTTCCAAATTATTTAGAAAATTGTCCGGTTAAGGTCAAACAATTTGTACAAATTTGTTGCATTAACTTAACTCCTGATACTTAGAGAGAACCAACTAGAAATGCAAGAGAATCTAGAGTAAGAGTTTATAGCAGATAGCGGCAGTAAGTAAACTGGTGAAAATTAGAATACTTGATGTTGAGCTCAGCATATCGCTTACCCATTTATACATAATATACAACTATCAAAATGCAACAGCGTTAAAGAGAGTTTTCCAGGAGTAACATTCAGAATTTCGTTTGAGCGTAAGTAAAATAATGTGAGTAAGGATGCTTTACTGTAGGTGAACTTGCATTGGTCTCATCCATACAAATAACTAGCAAAAGGCAACAGAGATGCAATCGAAAAGAGAGTGTTTGATGCAGTAAGCAGCAAAACTTAACAGTATTAGATATTATGTATATAATATAGAATATGTGTGCAAAGGAATATCCAACCGGATAATTATTTTCGTAGTTACAGCAACTCGAACACCCCTTCTACACACTTGATGACGGTAAAAACTGAAAACTCGTTTTTCTTAAAACCCTGTTTTCCAACCCAACTTCACGGGTATGGGTCAATGTGTCCATCCGATTTTCTTCACTTAAAATCTAATTGAAAGGGAAACTTTTTTTCTAAATGACCAGAAATTTTTGCTGTTAGCGAAGTTTGAATCAACATCCTTTTAAATTAAGAAAGTATTAAGTTTTGATTTCAATACATTATCAGAATGTTGTTTTTGGGGAGTTTTCTAGCTGAATTTATAAAATACTTGAACTTATTGCTATTCAAAGTCCAGTTTAATGAAGGAAACTGGAAAGCTGCTCTTTTAAGAACGTTTTCTAAAAAGACATTTGAGTTAAAATTTCTTTAAACAGTTACAAATTTACTTTACTCTTAAATTGCAATTTAATATAATGATGCTGTGGCAAATTGCAGATTATTTATAAATCCTTTCAGCTCTCAAGGATGCAAGAATGCAAATATATTTTGCTAATTGAGATGAGCAGATTCCATGCTCCGGCTTAGTGTTTCAGGTGAATTTCTGGGCCAAACAACATCGCTTTATTATACATAGATCACATACATAATAACTGTGTAGTTTCAGTCGTTGGAAAGCAGCAAAAAGCATAAGGTTAGGGGAAGGAGGGAGGTATGGGTTGGATGAAGCAAGCGCTTTCACAGGACTTGTTTAGCTTTTATCATAGCTCAACAGCTGCTGTCAGTGTCCTTTTACGTGTCTTGACGTTGCCATAACACTAATTACCGCTATGTTGGCCCCATTATGCCTTGCGTTACCCACCTCCCACCTTTCTCCGTAGTAGCATTTGCGTTTTAAGTTACCAAACAACTCGTTGTTGTTGCTGTTATAATTATGTTATAGTCTTACAAAACATCATTCCATCGAGTGACAACTTCAGATAAATACTTTGGATTCCAAGGACTCCAAGGCTTTCCGAGTGTCGCAGGACGCGTAAGTGCCAAAAAAGCGAAGTATCATAATTTAGTCAGGTACTAAACTCAAATCTCTACAATCACACATACACATACATGCCATTGTGCTTTCACCTATTGCAAATAAGTTTTCAGCTTTTATGCTTTGTGAAAATATTTACAGCACAAAAAACTGGCCAATTTTTTGTTGCTAGCCATTGTTTTTGCCAACTGAGCAGCAGGCATCAGGAAAGTGCCAATAGAAATGGACGAAGTAATGGAATGGTGGCGTTGCCACGCCCATTTCAATTGTTTATACTGTCACAACAGCAAGAGACCCGTCTCCCTTTTTTCATTGTGCCGTAATCAATTTCGAGTATTCCCTGTTTCTATACGCATTTGGAATGCACTACTGCCAACATCCATATGTCCAGGACAGAGTGTCAAAGGATCTGGTTTTGTGTAGAGTAAACAATGATTTTTTGTTTGCACTGTTTTTTCTTGCTTTAGTTGGCAGTTTTGAATGTATCCCTGGTCCATGGTCAAACGTTGAACACGCCCACTGCAATTGTTATGTAGCTTTAAGGCCTTTTCAATTATGATCCAAGTATACGAATTGTTGGTACTCTTTAATGTATTTGAAATGTTATGGGCTTACAAACTTGTCAATAATATTGGAATTTTAACAAACAGACCAGTTCAAATAGAACAACACATTAACATAATAATAACAGTAACATTAACAGAAACTGTAATGTTTTTGTTAACAGAGAAGACAAGCTCAGTTGTTAGGAGGCCGGAAAAGCGAAGTACATGAATCAATAATAAGGAAAATCAGTTTATGTAAAGTTAGATATCGAGATTGTTATGGAGTAGATACTCGTGTTAACAAAGCTAAAAAGCCTTAAGCATAACAATAAATAAAGTTTGATACTTGTCTTACAAAAAATTACTAATTTATTTTGTACTTGGCTTGAACCAGGAATACACATAAAAACCATTAGTTTTACTGTAGACTTTAGGTAAAGCTCAAATGTGAGCGTCATTTTAATTAAGTGCTTAATTAAAGTCGTTCCAGGAAAATTTATTTAATAATTGTCTAAGCTCTAACTGCATCAATGGCATTCAAAGGATTCGCAGGACTCCACAGGATTCCAGGGGATTTGGGGATTATCACGTTAGACTCATTAAAGTGTATCTCAATGGCAGATATCCCATAGATATGCAGATGATACACGAATACAGATTGGAAGTTTCATTTGGGGCACGTTCGTTGTGCTCTTTGCACTCTGCTCTGCACTGACAAAGGTAAACATTGAATGTGGGGAGAGGTGAAGGGAGGATGGACTACGAGGGAAGACGGAAAGGACCTCCGACCGAGGTGTGATTATGTGGGGGCAAATTGAGATTAATAACAAAAACCGAACCTGCAACGTGACAAATGCTGAGCTACAGTGGCAGGGAATGAGAAAGAGAACGAGAGAGAGACGGGTTGAAAGAGTCAGGGGATGCAAGGAGAGCGATAGAGAGAGAGAGACAAAAGTTGAAGCTGAATCGGTTTGGCGTTATTAGATTGAAATAAAATATTCGAATTGCTTCGGTAAGGACTAAATGCAAAAGCCAATGATTTGTAAGCATGGACACGGACACTGAGCTGGACATGGACCTGGACAAGGACCTGAATTTGAACCTGGACAAGGACCAAAAGCGGTAGCAGCAGGACATACATGTTTGTATTAGGATACATATGTATATTTAAGTTTCCATTCAATTGGGCAGAAGGCGAAATCGTTCAAATGCCAGCCAAATTGAGAAGGAGTCGGCACAAATCAATTATATGCCCGGAGAGGGAGCAAGTACAAGAAGAAAGAGAAGAATCAGGACACGAGAGCACACAGAGATGCAGAACAAAAAGCATAAGAAAAAGTAAACCCAAAAGCAACAGCAATAGCAAAAGAAAAAGCAAATGGAATCAGGAAAGGGAACAATAGACAACATTGGCAACCTGCTGCGCGTTGAGCTAATGCCGCAGCTCAGACAAACAAAACTTCTCTTCACATCAACTTCCCCTACTCCCCTCTTTAACGTTGCTCCTTCTGCTTACTGCCCCATCTCTTTTACTTTCTTGCAACACGCTATGTGCCACAAAACGACGCACAATTTCGCTTTGTAGTCAATTGAAAGAAATGTTGCTTTTACATACCCTAAAAGGGCATTCGAATTTAGTCACATCGTTTGTAACGCAACGCAGAATCAATGATAAGACCCTGAAACCGTATTTTATTTGGCATGCATTTTAAAATGATGATTTAATTTAAGTTTAATAAAAATAAAATAATAATAATAATAATAATAATCATAATAATAATAATAATAATAATAATAATAATAATAATAATAATAATAATAATAATAATAATAATAATAATAATAATAATAATAATAATAATAATAATAATAATAATAATAATAATAATAACAATAATAATAATAATAATAATAATAATAATAATAATAATAATAATAATAAATAATAATAATAATAATAATAATAATAATAATAATAATAATAATAATAATAATAATAATAATAATAATAATAATAATAATAATAATAATAATAATAATAACAATAATAATAATAATAATGTCTGCAAAAAATAGTTTCAGTTCTGATCTTATCGCTTTACTAGAGCTTTTCTTCACTCACTGTTTTAGTCACATACATATTATTGAGTTTATTGAATACACCCATTTAATCGAAATTAAGTCTGTATGTTAGTATTCAGATTTCTATATCATACAGCTGCTATTAGTAGTAGAATACTGGCTACTGGGACGTGTAAGAGTATTAAGATTTCCCAACTTTTTTTTTGTTGTTGTGACAACTGAATGGCAAAGGGGGAAGGAAGAGATGAAGAGTGGGGAGTGGAGAAAGCATACAGAGGATTAAGATTGGCTACAGACAGCAACACACTCTATTATTGAATGAATGAACAAGTGAAGAGCTAAAGGAAGTGAAGGAAAATTGGTAGATAGTGGCGGTAAGGCGGTAAGGCGGTAGGAGGGAAGGGAGGGGGATTTGGGTGGGCTCTAGGTAAATTGCTTTTATTGCATACGCGCTTCGTGTCGCCATTTGAATTGCACTTAATTTCAATCAGTCGCCCGCTGTTAAAGCCACTTCAGCTAATTGTTTGGCTTTTGAGGCAAACGGCGAAACGAGATGAAGGAGGGGGAGAAGACAGAGGAGAGTTGAGTTGAGGAGTGGAGACTAGCGGTGGCAATTCTGGCAGGATCAGGCTAATTTGCAAATGCTGACTGTTATTTCTGCTGTCGTCGCTAGGAAACTTCAAGCGATCCCATTGAAGACTTCTTCAGTTGGCTTGAACCGACTTAACTTGGCTTTAAAATCAACTTAAGTGTTCTGCAACTTGACGTGACTCTAAGTCCCTGCAGCACCCACTTCCCTCCCACACACCTTCCACCTGCCTTCCTCAGGCGATGCCTTAAGTTGTTTCCAAAAAATTAATTGTAGTGGCGTTATGCGTGTTTTGCCAGAGCACTTTATAATTTCAGTGGGCGTGTATCATTAGCTGCAGCTAAGCCAAAAGCTAAAGTACCGCTCCATCTCTCCCTCCTCCTAGTCCTCCTACCACTCCCCGTCCAGCTTCTTCAACGGCTCCTCCAATCCGCTCCAGCTAATGGAACTTGCTTGTTGCTTCTGCCGCGAAGTAAAGCTAAAAAAAGTTTTGACTACTTAAAGCCCCGACGAGCGGAACTTAGAGAGCTGGGGTGCCAAGAGGGATAGGGCTTATGATTAATACAGGGGGTGGGGCGGGGGAGTAAGGCGCGTGGCTTGGCAACGCATCAATAATGCGTTTTTTACTTGTTGAGCGTTCCTCAAAGATTACGGGAATGTAAAACATGTCTAAGAGCGAACAACTGGAGACAAATGCCCAACTAACCGATATCCTTTACGGAATAAGTTATCCTACGAGTATCACATAAAAAAATAAAAATAAAAATAAAAATGATAAAAAATCTGCAATTTGGAAAAAAAAAAAATGCAATCGCTTGAATTATTAGCAAATATTTGATTAAAATTATTTGGGTTGTCAGAAGTATATACATTCCTGATCTGCATCAATAGCCGATACTATATAGCAGTGTCCATCTGTCTGTATGTTCGTTTGTACTTGTAAATACCTGGATCTTTAAGACTATACAATAGCTAGAGCTACCAGGTTAAACGACTATACTTTAAATTGTTGGCACGCCCCAATATATTTTCACATAATCATAACTTGAAAACTACTAGAGCAATCGGGACCAAATTCACACCTGATGTATATGGTACTATAATATCCTTACCATAGTCACCAAGCTTGATGCGTATCGGACGACTATATCTTATAGATTGAAACATGTTTGATACACACAGCACGTAAGTTTTTAGAATTTGGCAATTTGAAGACAAAAAGTCAAGATTTGAAAGAAGTGTGTTGTAGAGTATTTTAAAGATTAAACATGAAACAGAGCTCTCTACAACCCTTCAGCAGGTGCAGGGTATATAAAGTGTTGGGGCTCTTTTGGAGCTGCTTGCTGCCTTCTTTCCAGAGGCGACTCTTGGCTGCGATTTCAAAGGATAACGGCATTCCCATATGGCAAACGTGCCGCGTCTCATGACCTCATTTTCAAAATCGAAAAATCAGCGAGCGCAAAGCCCAAAGGACAGTCGATAAAACTTGGATTTATGCTATATAGACAGCCAGAGACAGAGGGTGAGTGAGGGAGGGGAAGATACAGAACTAGAGAGAGAGAGAGACAGATGAGCTTTATAAAGAATTAGAGTGAGAGATTGGATTGCTGCTGTTGCTTCCGCTGTTGGGCTGCGAATCCAATTGAAGTGGCAACAATAACTAAATTAAAACTAAAGCCGCATGCCACTTGCTTCACTTGGCTGACACCCAGGGGGGTCAGGGGGTCAGAAGGGATGTCAAAGGGGTAAGGGACATGCCTCCTGTCGTTGTACACGCGCTTTGAATACGTTTAAGCAAATGCCGCCCCTTCCACACGGTCCCGCCCCCAAAGACTGTGCGACTAAATTAAAATGAAGCATTGCGGAATGATTTTTACCGCCTTCTCCATCCACTATATAAACACAGCGGCAAACTGGAGAATAGAGCAGAGTGTGTAGTGTTGCGGGGTCTTTCCTGGAGAAGGGGCTAGAAGAAGGGACGCATCCACACGCACAGCTGGCTGCTAAGCAGACTGGCGCCAAAATTGTGGCTGACTTCACAGATTTTTCATGACGATGACAAGATGACGGCTTAGCTGTATGGTCCATAAGGATACAGCCATGGCACTGAATACGGCTCCACTTCCCTTCTCCCTTCTTCACATACACCTCTGCCTCGACCTCCATCCACCACTCTCTCTTTCCGTCTCCGTCTTCCTCACCAGCTTTGGCTTAGCTTTTGCTTTGGCTTTGGCACTGGCCATGCCCAGCAGCAGCAAGTGCTGACTCCCAATGACTTTTAGTGACTTCATAGTTATACTCTCTCCATTTCTCTCACACTATGTCTATTCCTGTCTCTCTCTATCCCCCTCTCTTCCCCTCGCTGCTGTACGGACTTTCTCGTTAATGCCGCCCAGTTGAGCGCCACAGGGCGAATTCTCACTGTGAGATGGAGCCACACTGTTAAGCATCGTCTACACTGAGAAATAAAAATACTTTCAACTTTTTCAATGACCCGTTTTATATAAAACCTAAATATTTTCAGGTGTGCTTTGAATATTGACAATTAAAAAAATTATAAGAATTTATTATAAATCAAGCTTTAATCGAATTTTTAGACCCCGTACTCTTTAAAAAAGAGTAAAGGGGGTCTATTAAGTTTGTCAGAAGCGAGATGTGCGTAACAGGCAGAAGGAGGCGTGGCCGACCCCATAAAGTATATATATTCTTGATCAGCATCAACAGCCGAGTCGATATAGCAATGTCCGTCTGTCCGTCTGTCCGTCTGTCCGTCCGTCCGTATGAACACCTGGATCTTTTAAACTACAAGAGCTAGAGACACCAAATTTGGAATGTAAGTCCGTTATTTTCTCGAGCAGATCAAGTTTATTTCAAATTGTTGCCACGCCCCTTACCGCCCCCGCAATGAGCAAAAAACCAGACACACCTCGAAAAAAATTGTGTTTTAGGCGAATATCTCAGTAACTATAGCACTTAGGAGCACAAATTTTGGTATACAGGTTCCTAGAGACAGCCTTAATATAACCCCATTCAAAATTTTGAGCTGCCACGCCCCCTTTGCTCATCAGAAATAAAAGACTCTCCAGCTTCAACGCCTTTGTTCAGGCATTAAATCAAATAGTACAGTGTTGTAATTTAACATACGCTTAGAGAATTACTATTTCTAACTTTCCTGAAAGTGGCATCAAAATCCTATGTCAAACAACAGAGAAATTATGGTTCAAAGTCGAAGTTATTTTAAAGCAAAATCACTGCATGCGCGCAACACATACAAACAAACACAGAAACATACAAACATATGTTCGAACGTTTTCTCTACCTGCTGGCGGCAGCGCTGCCCGGAGCCGCTGGCCGCGCCGACCAATGCTATACATACACACATATGTATGAGCACACATACATATTTGCAAATAATCGGAAGAATGATAGAAGAGGAGTGTGGTGCAACTGGTAGAGTTGCGGCGCAATGTGGAACCTTCGCATGGATCGCGGGTTCGAGTGCTGACTATGACAGTTGTTAATTTATTTATTTTTTAATTTTAATTCAAAATGTAAATATTTAATTTTAATTTTTTAAATTTCATTTGAATATTTTAATTTAAATAAAATGGAATACTATGGGAGTACGGGGTCTTTTACAGTCGGCTCGATCGACTGTAGCCTTTCTTACTTGTTTCATATAAATTATATAGTACGACTGATTTGTCCTATGGGAGCTATAGGTTATAGTTGTCCGGTTCGGACCAAACTTGGTCAGGTGAGCAATAGTCTTGATATACACATAATGTGTAAGTTTGTCCTAAGGCAGCTAAAGGATATAGTTGTCCCATCCAGATAGTTATAGCTTTCCTCAATAGGTTTGGTTCAGATCGGAAAACTATATCCCATAGCTCCCATAGGACAAATCGTTTCTTACTTGTAAGAAAAACAGGCACTAGAATGAGTACAGGGTCTTTTAAAGTCGGCTCGCTCGACAGTAGCTTTCTTACTTGTTTTTTTCTGTGTACTTTATTATGGTATCAAGGAAATAAATATTTGTAGTATTCTGCAGTATATTTTTTGAACAGTGTAAATGTGGTATGCGTCTGTCTGAGTGTTTGTGTATAAGTGTGTGTGTAGGTGACATGTCCATGTCACGAGAACAGCCCGCCCGCAACGAGGCGCCAGCTCATCAGCTACACTTGGGCTTGGGTGCACATAGTGTACCCCTGTCCCATCTCTTCCCCCCCTTATCTACTGTGATACCCCGCCAACGTCCCTCTGCTGAGTACTATGGCAACACGCCTGTTGTAGCTCTAGCTGATCCTTAGGGAGATACCATACTACGCTGAGCAAATGCTTGG
The DNA here is from genome assembly GCA_035046005.1 of Drosophila acutilabella. Taxonomy (NCBI): domain Eukaryota; kingdom Metazoa; phylum Arthropoda; class Insecta; order Diptera; family Drosophilidae; genus Drosophila; species Drosophila acutilabella. The sequence goes on along the minus strand of JAWNOK010000024.1, from coordinate 1,332,708 downwards.
CAAGTGTCATTCGGGGGTTGATTGCTCCTTGCTGCTTTGCTGCTTTGTTCCTTGCTCCTTGCTGTTTTTCTGTGGCTTTTGTTGTTGTTTTAAGTTGTCGCTGTATTAAAAAATAGAAACACAGCAACAACAAAAACTCGCTCCATATGGCCGTCTTTCAACCCAGATCCAAAAGCCAAAGCCACGTCCACATCCACATCCACAAAGCCAAGAGTCAAGACTCAGGGTGAGAGGGGGTCTGTTGTGGGGGTGTCTAGAGAGAAGGATGGAGGCGGGCGAAGGAGCTGTGGGGTATTTTCGACAAACGCTTCGCTGCTGGGCGTCCTCGCTTGCTCGTTTTCATAATCGGGCGGTAATTGTACACCAATTTGACTTATGAATATAAATTAACTGTGAAACGTGCGACAGTAAAAAAACACACTCACACATACACATACACGTACACAAACCCCCTATACACACATACTTATTTGTGGGGATGTGTGAGTCAGAGCTCAACAGGAAGGATTGGAAAGGGACGAGAAACGGAAGGGAAGTAAAGGAGGAACTAGAATTTTATCAAGATCATTCACAATACAGTTGACAATCGAGATTATTGCAGGTTCTTTGTGAAACACTCGTTTGTTCATTCATTTGTATTCGTTTATTCATAATTAAGATGAAACAGTTTTAGATTAGTTTCTTGTATTTATAAATTACAGCTAAATATTTCAAAAAACTTGATTCCAGTTGGAATTTACTTACAAATAGATTTAATATTGATTGTAAGGGGGAAAAAATAGATAACTAGTTAAAAATAGAATAAAAACTAAAATAAATAAATTTACTTGCTACGAAAATCAAAAATAAAGTTAACAGTTTTTAAATTATGTTGTTAAATAAATAGAATAAATATTAGCTTAGTAGACGCTTTAAATAATTCCAAAAACTATTAAGAATTTGTTGAGTTTCGTTAAGCGTGGAGCAAATTAATAAATAATGGTTGGAAACCAGCTAAAAAATTCTTAAAATAATTATCACACATCCAACAAGTAAAATAAAACCACAAAATAACAAAAATGATTGAAGTTAAAGCAATAAATGAAAGCAAAATAAAGAAATAACAAGAAAGAATGCTACAGTCGCCCCGCGACTTTAGGATACCCGTTACTCAATGTTCGACCGATTGTTATATTTGGAGCGAGTTTTTAACCGATCGGTCCTATGGGAGCTATACGATATAGTTGTCCGATTTCGATCAAACTTGGTCAGTACATGTACTTCATAGACATGTAATCTCCGTGTAAATTTGGATCAGATAGCATAGCTAACAAAAAAGTTTTCTATACTAAAACATTCAAGTTTTATCTATACATTCTTTTTATATGAAGATAGAACTCCCTAAAGTGGGCGTGTCAAAAAACAAAAACAAACTCGTACTGCTTGGGTATTGTACCTTTCATTTGCGACCCCTTTCACCTTTCTAGCTCTTATAGTCTCTGAGATCCTTTAGTTCATACAGACGGACAGACGGACGGACGGACGGACGGACGGACAGAAAGACGGACATGGATATATCGACTCGGCTATTGATGCTGATCAAGAATATATATACCTTATAGGGTATGCCACACCTCCTTCTGCCTGTTACATACATTCCAACGATTACAATATACCCCTGTACTCTACGAGTAACGGGTATAAAAAGTGGAAAATTGGGTGACAAAACCTGAGTCCACCATAAAAACAATCGAATGAATCTCAAAAGAAATTAAGGGATGAAGAAAATAAAAAGTCAAAGTAACTGGAGATTGATAGAAAGTATCAAAAACATAGACAGAAATGGAGACAGAGAGAATAAATGAAGCATAAAACGAAATAGGAAAATCAAAATAAAGTGAAGTTTAAATTGTATGTGAATTTAACCACTTGTATTGCAACAAATTTGTTTTTCGGTTTTTATCATTTATATAGTTAAGCTAGCTGTCAATATATTTTTTTAATTAAAGCTGAGTATTTATATGAATTAAGTTTTCAAAGCTTTTCCAAGTTATATTGCTTTTGTTTGAAGAAAAGTTTATTTTTATTTGAGTTTATTAATTTAAACAATTTTTTTTGTCCTTTCTTGCTTTTTAGTTAAATTTATATCGGTTTATTGTTTGCTGAAATCAAATGAATGGAATATGCAATTATTTATAAGTTTATAGAAATATCTCTGGGTATCATTGTGCTCTAAATCGAACTCAATCATTGAAGGGATTTAATTCACAGCTTGCTTTATAATTAGATTTTGCGACAGCGGATCATGTGCAAGGGACTAAAGCGAGTGGGAAAAGGACTAGACACCAGAATGAATACCAGAGTAAATGTTAGAGTGAATACTTGTGTGAGTTTGTGTAATTGCTTTAAACTGTCCAGAATGGCTATTAAAAGCCAATGGACAACGTCATCATCGAGCCACATCCTGTGTTCGGGGTCCAAAAACCAACCAAGAGAGAGAAAGATAGAGAGACAAAGAGGGAGCAAAAAAACCCAAAACGGATAACAGCAAGCAAAGGGTAGCCCAAAGGAGAAAGGGGAGCAGTGTGGAGATAGCAAGCAGGACACTGTCGAAGGACATGCGAGAAAAACCAAGTGATTTGCATGTGTAATTCGATTTGCGGTCTCAGAATTTGACGAGCTTAACACTCGTCTCTCCAAGCAGGAATCAGGAATAGAGGACAGCATCAGCTGCAGGAGATCTTACTACATACATGAGTGTAAGACTAAAAGTGTGGTGTGTGTGTGTGTGAGTGCGTGTGTGTGACAGTTAGACAAATGCCGACGGCGGCGACGCACAAACTTCAAATAAATCAAGAAAGCCAATTTATATTTGGTATATGGCCCATTAAATGAAATCTTATGAAGTTCGGATGACAATTACATAAATAATTATACGAAAGGGTGCCGCGTCTAGCATATCAAAGTGTGTGTGCTTGTATGTGTGTGTGTGGGTGTTATTGTGTGTAACCTAAGTATTGAGCTTAGGTCCCTTCCCTTTTTCCCGTTGCTCTCAGTGGCGTCTCATGTGCTTGTATTATTTATGTGTGTCGCACACACACACCCACACACACACCCACCCCTACACACATATAGACATGTCACAAAAACCCAGGAAGGATATACAATTGCACTTAAAGCACACTCTCCATATGTTGCCACAAAGCGCCTTTGCTGACTGCCGCATCCGCATCCGCCACCGGTTTCGCCCCCGCATTTCCATTCCTATCCCCATCCTCATCCCCTGAAGCCTCCATCGCATCCGCATCCGGTTGTGCATGTGTAACTGTAACTCAATCCATGTAACCAGGGGAAAAGGGGCTTAGGGGGCGTGTATGCTGTTACGCCCAGCTTTCCGCTGCTTGTATTAGTTGTTGGTTTTTCTTTTATTTTCCCAACGTTGCATGCAGCATTTCAAGTGCGTTTCATTTACAATTTCCTTGGGTTTTATGCGTCCGTTGCGACACAATGCCAGACATGGAAAGGTTGAAAGTTGCTTTGGCTTTTATGTCATTGTTATATGCTTATTGTTGTGTCTTGCGTTGATGTTGCAGTTGCAATTGCCGTTGCCATTGCCGTTGCTGTTGATGCTGCTGCCGTTAAAACTGTTTGCTGCAATCGAATCACAGCGGCCGTAAAAGATGCAAATGGCAGCAAAGATGCAAAGAAGCCAAGCAGCCAAACAGCTAAGAAGCCATGAAGCCATGAAGCCATTTAGACGATCCCAAAAGCATTGCCAATATTATTGGTATACACGCGGCGTATACGCAATGTCTACTTCAAGTATATAGTGTCTCCTATAGACTGCTTAAAGTGTATACTATTTATTATACTCTTTATTATATGCTGCATATTGTTGCATATGAAAGCAGACGCTCGAAATTTATCAGCAGCTGTTGCCAGCTGGACGTGAAAATGTGTAAATGTGTGAATGTGAAAATGTGCTTAATGGCAGCAACCCAGCCAAACAGCCAAACAACCAAACAGCTAAAGAGCCAAACGGCTAAAGAGCCAAAGAGCCAACGAGCCAACGAGCCATTTCAGCCAGCCAAAAGTAGGCCAAACACACAACAACAACACAGTCACAACAACTGAAATATACGCGCATACACACGACTCTTCTTTCTTCTCCTCTCCCATTCCAGCCCACTCCCCCATTCCACTACCCACTCTCTATTCCACTTCCTACACCCCACCAATACAATTGTTTGTCCAACGAAGCGTCTGTGTGACTGCTTCTCATTCTGTCTCTTCGTCCGTCTGTCTGTCTGTCTCTGTGTTGTGGTAACTCCAGCCAAGCCGCGCAGAAATTTATCCAGCCAACAGATGGGAGAGAGACAATTCAATTTTTCATGTGGAGCGACACTTCGCGTGCCACTTGCCACATATTCGCGACACACGTAATTTAAGACTCACGAATGCAGTTTAAAGTCAAAAAATCAAGCTCAACTTAAGAGCGGAAGAGGGACACAAAAATAGCTATTAAAAGTGTATTTAAATGTTGTGTTTTGTAGACGAAAACATTTAGATTTTTTTTAAATATTTTTTTTTAAGTGTATTTGAATTTTGGCTACAAATATAATATATTCTTCTATTTGACGTCAATGAAGAATATTTTTTGATTTCTTTTTAAAATTAAATTTAAGCATAACTAATTCATTTTTTTTTTTTAAATTTAGGTAGATTAGTTTAATTATACAATTTTAGTTTTATTTTAATTTTTATTTAAAAATTTTGTTTTTTTTAAATCTTTTAATATTAAATGTTTCAACGTTTTAATCTTGAATTTAAGTATGTTTATGTATTTTTTACTTGAATTTTTTATTCATTTAGATTTATGTATTTATTATCACTGCTCACATAACCAAGTATTTTAAATTATTTGTAACGTATTTTTTTATAAGCTGCCCATTTTAAATTATATCCAGCTACTTTATTAAAAGTTTCTCAGAAAATGTTTTAAGATTACTTCAGCTTGCAAAATTCTTAAGCTTTTTTTAAACTTTTCCATCAAGTAAGTAAAATCATAAGTAAGTTGTAAGTTTGTAAGTTTGATTCTGCTTAAAAAAATCAATTAAGAACTTTGTTAATTCCCGCTAATCGTTTCTCAATTAGCAAAGAATGAGAAAATTTCCATATGCGCTTAAAAGTATGCTATGAAATTTAGAACTTTTCTATTGGTTTTGCTTCCTGTTTTTGGACTTGTTTGGTTAGTTCGGTGTGTGGGTGTGTGTGAGAGTGTGTGTTGTGGCATTAGGTGGCGATTAGATGTCAACTATTTGCCATTTAGCGTTGCACAATTGCCAAAAGTTAAGAGCCATATGTGTGTGTGTGTGCATAAAGTTCGACTGCAACTTTGCTGAAAAGGCAGCAAAGGCAGCAACAAGTTTGCCAAGACACACCACAATCACGTACTCGTATATCAGACACACATACACACACTCACACAGCTGCTGGGATGTTTCAAAAGTTACGCAGACCCTTGTGCAGGCGCAAACAATTGACTTTTGAGCATCGTTCCTCGTCTGCCTCAACTTTAGCCCTTCCTCTGCTGCTGCTCTGATGCTGCTGCGACAACGACAGCGATGTCAATGTAGCCGGCGCCAGACCCTTGTTGTTGTGGTTTACTGTTGCTGTTGTTTTTGTTGCTGTTGCTGTTGCTTTTATTGTTGCTGTTGGCTGCCTTAGCCACAGCTAAGTAAAAGCAAAAACATATGAGACATACTTGTTACTTTTTTGCTTGTTTGCTTGTTTGCTTCCTATGCCAATAAATGCCAACGCATATGGACGCTGCTTCAGCCTCAGTCAGAGTCTCAGTCGGAGTCTCAGCCTCAGCCTCAGTTTCAGTTTGCTTTAAATGCCTGCAGTTGTTGTTGTTGTTGTTGCCGTGTGTTTCTTTAATGCCAAGCTCGGTAAAAATTAAGCATAATAATAAGTAGACGACGAGCGACGGCAACCAAAACTCCCAACAGCAAACGGTTTGCAAAAATAAAAAAAATAAATAATATAAAAAAAACGTAGAAAACACGAAACTGAATATAGAAAAAGAAAAATGCGAAGAAAGGAAAAAAAGACCAAAGCGAAGCGCCGCCAGCTGTCCATATGGATGTTGTTGCTGCTGTTGCCGTTGCTGTTGCTGCTAATGTGTGTGGCGGGCACACACTCGTGCCTACTCTTTCACACCAACAAGTGTGGGCGTTTATGCGCTCCAGCTCTCTCGCTTGCTCTCGCCGTCTCTCTGTTGCACGCACACACATTGTTGCCCACGGCCAGACGGGGCTGTTGCTGCTGCCGTGGCTGTTGCTGCTGCTGCTTGTTGCTTCACTTGTTGGCAGCCGGCGATGGCGCCGGCGCAGTTGTTCCTGCTGCTTGTAACACAATAACAACAGTTGAATGCAATCCACAACACGTATACGCACCGTATGCCATACTTTAAACCACAGTTGGCTACACTGCTGACTACAGACTACAGGTGGGTGGTTGTAGCAGCATATTGCTCCCAGTTGCTGCTGCATTGCATACTGCATTCAGTTTACACAAATAAACTAAGACACAAATAAAGAGAGCACTCTCGAGTGCCAACGAGCATATGTCAACTGGTTGCCGTTTGTGGATTCCATTCGGTAACTGAGCAAAGTCTCGCAACAGGCGACACCGACGGCAGTAGCAACAACAACAGCAGCAGCAGCAACGACAACAGCAGCAACAGCAACAGCAACAACATTTTTCATCCCTTTTGCGAACTGTTGCTGCTACACCGCGCCCAAGTTACCATAGATACACCCTCTCCCGCCCACTCCTGCCCCATAATGCCCACGTTCGAGGGTTGACGACGACGACGACGACGCGGCACGACATCGACTGAAGCAGCAGCAGCAGCGACGTCGCTGCCGCCGTGTGCCAGCGCAGCATGCGTTGCTAGACTTGCTGCCCGATAAATTATCAGGCTTCATAACAGTCACAGTCTGACTGGCAACGATTGTGGTACTCTTGCCTGGAACACACACTTTTCCACTCACACGCACACAGCCGAAAACACACACACACACCCGTACAGACACATACACTCACACTGGCTCTGTTCAATAGAATTTGTTGATAACAAAACTGTTAGTGAAAGTTATTCCAAGTTAAGCAACAATTTAAAACAAAAACTTTGTCATCAAAATATGGAAATACACGCAGAGCTCAAACATCGAGGAAATGGGAAAACCCATAGCTTGAATAGCGGCGCGAAGCGAGAAAAACACACCATATGGCTGAGTAAGTAGATAATACACATATTATTAACTTTTGCTCTTATCGTATTAAATATTCAATATGCTGTATTAAGTATTAAATAATAAATGTGAGCGCGCTGATAAGAGTATGTTAGGAGCAGGGGGAGTAGGCGAAGGGAATGGGTGGGTCTAACATATGGCAGCTAATTTATGGCACTGTCACCACTAACTCACAACTGGGCTAAGAACGTGAGAGACCAAATGTTGGAACGTGTTTCTGGCAGGCAAACAAATCAAACTTGGCAAATTGAATTGCCAACAGACAGAGTTGGCCAACAGACAGGACAGGACAGGACAGGCCAACAGGTAGAGCTGGCCAACAGACAGAACTGGCCATCACACTCCGTATCCAGTGTCCAATTTGCCTGTGAGCCAATTTTGACGGCTTCTCAGCTTTGGCTTTTTGCATCTACATTTTCAGTTTTTTTTTCTTTTGCTATTGCTGCTGCTTTTGGCCCTTGGCTTTTGGCTTTTGGCCTTTGGGTCTGCGCTGCGTGATTGATCATTGTGATATATATCGCAGGCAGCTAACGGTGCTAACACCTAAACGTCAACTTTAATTAATGTCCCTCAGCCCAAAGGCGTTGTCTGTGTCTGTTTCTTGTGTCTTGGCCATAGACCGACTGACTGACATGGGTATTGGCCAAATTTAATTTCGTTTAAATTACAAAAAAAATAAGAAAAACAAGCCAGACTGACAGTGTCTGTTAACTTGGTCGTTTCTCGTTTACCGTTTACCACTGACGCTGACTAATAAGCAATAAAAGTGGAAATTGAAATTTAACACCTGTTGATAACACACGATGACAGCAGCAACAGCAAGAACAACATCAGCAACTATAAGCCAGCCTCATTAATTGCACTAAACAAACGCCAGCCAGAGCGCTGTGTAAACGAGCAGGCAGCAACAGCATCACACCAACAGCAACTGTTGTTGCTGGAGCTGAACGGTTGCAGCAGCTGCCAACTGCCAACTGGCAACAGCAACAGGCAACAGGCAACAGGCAACTTCTATGGCGGGTACTAAATTTATGGCCAAGCTCATATGCACCAAGCACAAGGCCAGCGCCATTTTGTTCACTGTGTCTGTGTATGTTTGTGTGTGTCTGTGTCTGTGTGTGTGTGCAGCTCCAGACAGTTGCCTGCATATCAGGATTTTATGCGTTCGACACTGCGAGCAATAAAAGAAATTTGTTGGCCTGAACGCCATATAACTATATACATACATATATGTATATTGACTTGCATCTAAATCCAATAGAGCGACTGAGATAGCTGATGGCTAATACAAAAGCGAGCGAAAGAGATAGCGAGCAAAGTGAACTTTTTTATGGCCAGCAAATGCTGCTAATGGACATAAATTTGAGTTATCCAAGCAGCTAAATAAATGAAACTAGGGACAAAAAAATAGAAGCGAAAGTGTGATAAGAGCACAAATAAAAGCGATAAACTGTGGCAGCACATAGAAGAGAGAAAGAGGGACAGAACGAGACAGAGAGAGAGAAAGTGAGAAACTACTGGAGGGAGAGCAATAGCGAGGAAAAGTAAGGAAATTATGAACAAGTTATTTTTTATGACATTTAGAAAACTTTGTAAAAACTTCAACCGATTAAAGATCAATTTTTTGTGCTCTTCTTTGTTGAATCAACACACAAAAAAGAAGACGGAAGCGGAAGTGCGGTAAAGCGGAAGTAGACAAGTTCAATCTAACCTATTAAATTTGAACCAAAACTTTTATAGCATTTGTGAAATCTGCTAAAGCGAAAGCTTGGCCAGCTCTAACTTACTTATTCTATTAGTATACACTTACTGAAACCATTGTTAGAGAGAAAAAAACCAAAACTTCTTGAAATAAAATTTAATAGATTCTCGAAATGGAACTGTCGCAGAAATTAAATGTAGGTTTGTTTGTTGTTGCTGAGTAAGCCTCGGCCTCTAAGTATAAGCTCCTGCTGCCACCTCCTGATTCTCCACTTAAACTATGCTAGGTTGCCAAAAAAAATCATCTATGCAGCGACACACGCTTGCCTTTGCTGCCTTTGCAGCGTAGTCGCCAGTGGCAGCGATCGTAGATCTCTCTCTCTCTCTATCTCTTTCTCCCTCTATATTTAGCGTCGTCCTAAGCCCCAGTAGTCTGCTGGCTTGAAGCTATTTGGTTGTGAGTGTGTGAGCTAGCAAATCATAAATGTATGCTGCTCCTCTTTGCTCTCAAAAAGTAGCATTTTATTAACTCGTTCATCGCTATTTTGGCTCATTTGATTATGTGTATTAAGTTTTTCGCTTAATAGATAAGTAATGAAATAAATTTCATTTCTGAAATAAAAATAAATTTTTTAAGTGTTATAAAAGCTAACTAACTTTAATCTCTAAGCTTTAAGTACAACTTAAATGATCAGTGATCTCTACAATTTAATAAGCAACAGTGTTCTTTGTGCTTCTCTTACTTTTGGCTTTTAAGTTAATTAAATGAAAATGAAACTCATTAGTCTTAAAGTCAAAGAAATTGCAGAAGATGAAAAAACACGCAGACACAAAGTGAGACAAAGTTTCGCTTACTTCTCACTGTTTCTCCATCTTCAACTTCGTCCCTCCAATTCCCTCTCCTTTTCTTTCTCTTTTATTAAGTTTGTCAAGTTTTTAGTGGAAATTTGTCTTGCTTTAGACTTGGATTTTCACCGCACTAACTGTTATTTAACACAAAATCAGCTAAGCTACAAAATTAACACACCCATGCACACACACATTCACATCATCACATGTTGTACATGTTTCTAGTTACAAATAGTAAGTAAATTTCTGAAGCTGTTTCTCTTTTTCTCTCTTACTCTCTTTCCCTCCTTGCTTATGTTAAGTAAATATAAGTAATGTTTATATATATGGGTATATAATGTCCATAAATATCATATTTTGCTAGTTACTTTTCAATCAATCGTTAAAATGCGTAAAGCTGTGAAAACATCAAAATTGTTTCAATTTTTGCTGCTCAAAGAATAAAACATCGATGAGCGCTCCATGTGACCATTAAATGCCCTTAAGTGCCAATTAATGTTTGACTTATACACGCCCAGACACACACGCATTCTCACACACCCACACACACACAAACACACACAAAAAGAGCGACTTTTGTGAGGGTTGACATTGATATTAATGCTGGACATGATGCAGAGATTTGCGGGACTCTGAAAGGGGCGGGGGTAAGGTGTGGGAAGGGAACGGTTACAGCTGCGAGACGCACAAAATCTTATGACAAAAGCATAAAGTATTTTCAATAGATATTTAGTAAATATATATATATTATATACTTATGTAAGAGAAATACTTATCGTAACTTTTGTGAGACTTTTTAAACAGCAATTATATTCAGTTATTGGAGCGTATTAATGCGCCTACGTTAAATACCCACACCCATAGCTACGCACACAGGCACACACACACACACACACAGAGAAAGTGGTGGTGAGGGTATTGGTATTTATGCCACACCTGATCCGAATGATGCGCATTAAACATTAGCACATCAGAGCTGAGGTAAGCTCATTTGAGTTGGCATTTACGAGTCTGTGGCATGCGACATGTGGCATGCTGATATGTTGCATGCTTTGGCTATTCAGTTATTGCCATTGAGTAATCAGCTATATTGTAGTGTGCAGCTTTTGGCTCTATTTAATTAGTAATTCGCCTTGGCTTGACTTTTGCAGCACATTGCGGTGGCGTATTCACAATTTGCCCATTTGTCTGTCACTGCAGCTGCGAAACAATTTGTGCATAATTAATAAATGTTTCCCCTTAAGAACTGAAAGCATTCACTGATTGAGCGCTATTCTGTTCAAATGACCCAGTCAAACATGGCCCCAAAAAAATAAAACAAAAATAGAGAAGAAGATGACTTCAAAAAGTAACTGAACTCGCTGAAAAGCCAAAAGGAAAAGCGACAAAAGTGTCTGGCAGTTTTGCATTGCTGGCACTTTGAATGAATGCGTTTTAATTAACTTAATATGCAGCGCACAACACAACAACGAAAAGGGTTGAATTCTTATACAAAACATTGCGAAAGGGGTGAAATGATACCCTGTAAAGTCATTCCGCAGTTATAGCTACTTAAAGCCAAGGTTAGACAGGTGAAACGTGGCTAAAATTTAAACTGCATTGCTGGCTAATTTTATAATGCTACCATTTAATTAAAGCTAATAGTAATTTTTAAATTAAATTTATTTTTTTGTTTTTTTTTTCTCTTATTGTTTAATGAATAATAAATTAAAAGCAAAATTTAAAAGTGCAAAATTTGTTGTTTGATTTTCGTTGCCTACTTTTCTGCGCTTTATACCTTTGCTAACGTTTCAAGGCTTTGCAGGTCAAATTATGCCTATGCATGGCATTTACTCTTGTTTTATACATTCATTATTAAAATATAAGATGGCCTTCAGTTATCACCAGTTTCTATGAAATATTTTGAGCGACTCTGCAGAGTTATTAGCAATGCAAATGTTTCAGTCTGTGTCCATAACTATGCAACAGGGTAAATGCTTTAAAAAATAATTTAAAAATGCGCTGAGCATTTCTCATTTAAAAAGGAGTATAATGCGGGGTCTGTACGGGCTGGTGATACTAAAAATGCTGAAAAGAGAAAATGAAAGAGGGGGAAGCGATTAAGTAAGGAAGAGAGCTGCCACTAAAAGCATTCCCTAAAAAATCTGTCCACTTCGAAATCAAGCCCAATGAACCAAACCTTCAAAGGCTCGAAACCCAAAATCAAATGTTTCCCTTTTTTTTTTCCATATTTTAACATTCATATATATATGTTTTGCATACTTTGTTTATCTTGTAAAAGATTCTTTTTTTATTATTATTTTTTTGGGCCTTTGTTGTTGTTTACTTTGGTAGCATAAATCAAGTTGAAATGAACTCATGTGTCACATTATCGAATGGATATATGCGCTGGCAGTCGCGACATCATTTGAATATCATTAACAATGGCAACAGCAAAGCAAGAGCCACAGCAATAGAAACAACAATACAAAAAACAACAATAATGTTGCCAAAATAAGCTAAACAACTGAACAAAGTAATACACATTTCCAGAGAACTCTGAAATTGCGGTGGATTTTGTTAGTTTGGATGAGAAATTGTTTGCTATTTTTGATTGCATAAATTCAATTCGAATATTTGTGGCTTTTGTGGGAAAAAGTGCAATTGTTGTTATTGGATTTGTTGCTGTTGTTGTTGTTGTTGTTGTTGTTGTTGGTTTTGTGTTCAATTTGTGAGCTTAATTAAACTTGGCAAATGATATTTCAATTAACGACAAACAGTCAGTCGAGAGTCTCTTCAGCTTCTTTGTAGGTATTAATCTTTGTTCTTTTGCTCTGTCTCGCACAACAAATAGTTGCAGAAGCAACTTTACGTACGTGGTCAAAATTGATTGTGGCTGCTGCAATTTCAACTTGGCCAACTTGGCCATGAGTTGAGGCAAACTTGGCCGACAACGACAACGGCAACAGCAGCAAAAGCGACGGAAACGGATGTGAATGCGAATGCGAGTGCGGATGGTAATGGAAATGAAACAACAGCAACAGCAACAGCAACTGAGTATCTGTCTGCGTCTGTCAATGTTGGCACAAATTGTTTGTCACGCAGTGCAAATACTTCGTGATGTTGCTCTGCTATGCGGCATTATGCGCGATTTATTTTCGAACCAATAACCTCGGGGGCAGCAGCTACAGATACCACAAGGATACAGTGCAGCCACAGCAAGAGAGACAAGAAGACATGGCAACAAAATGAGGCAAGAAAACTCAAGACAAGGCACAGCAATAGAATGAATCAAATGCGATACCAACAGCAAATGCCAACGGCAACAGGCAACAGCAACAGAGAACAACAACAGCAACAGGCAATACAGAAATACACACGACATCAAATAAAATATATAAAAAATAAATAGATAGATATAAGAAAACAATTTGATATTGGCAAACAGGAAAAGCGACAGACAGACGACCAAACAAACAGACAAATTTCTAATTAATGCCAACGTCTCATGTGGACCCAAAAAAAATAGAAAAACACAAGAAAAAACAAGAAGAAGATGGGAAAAAGAGAGAATACAGAAATAAGCGAATAATTTGCACTTTTTACCTGCTAATTAGCTTGAAATGTTGTTCAACTTTTGCATCAAACCGGGATACAGTGTTCAGCATCTGGATTATATAAGTTTTAATGCAGTTTTATGCTTCGTCTGCTACTCCTACCAGTCCGCCGTATACTATGTCTACGCCGTAATTGAGTTTTATATACATTTTGCATTTTGCTTCACACACACACACACAAACATACACACAGCTTGTTGGCAGAAAGTTGTTTGATTGGCTTTTGCCCAGCCACCAAATTGCAAAATAATTGCAACAACAACAACAACACGAGAGGGGAGTTAATAGGGGCGGGGTTTAGGGGTAGGTAAGGTGCAGTTGCTGATTGCGAAACAACTTAATTTTATAGATAGTGACACTACGGACTGTTGTCAACTAGACTTGCCCCATAATAGACAGTTGTTGTTGCTGTTGTTGGCGATTTTGCTGCTGTTCATTACATTTTGCAACTGCAACAACAACAGCAACAACAATGATGACGGCAAGTTTGTGTAATGTAATTAATTAATTATAGTGAAACAACGAAGCGGTCACATTCCAAAACACACACGCACACACAGCAAGAGCGAAAGAGACAGAGGATAAGGAGAGAGAGATATAATGTGGGGAGGGAGGGAATCATGCAAACTAACGGCAGCGGCAGCGGCAACAAGCACAAGAAAAGGATGTTCCTGGTTTCAGTTGCGTCGCGTATTGTGAACATTTTATGAGCTTGAAATGCTGCCGAGGACTACAGCCCCTCCACTCCCCACATTCACCACCTAAGGGTGGCCAGGACAACGCTCTGCTCGTATACGTGTTCGTGTTTGCCCTGTAACTTAATTACAAATTATAGTGCAATTAATTTTGCGGCTTGGGCATTATTAGGCATATCAGGCGTAACAAAAAACCGCCAACCAAGGATAAATAAATAGTTAACCAGCAGCAATACATGGAGAAAGGACCGCTTTCCTGCCCTTTGAACCGCCTCGGGTAAGTTGATGAAATTGAATAAAAAACAAAACCAGAAAATAGTGAAAAGCATAAAGAAAACTCGTATAGTCGTAAACTAAAGTGGCCACAAAATGACCAGAGCCCTTGGCAGCAGGTGAAGCAGTTGGTACAAGTGGAGGACGAGCAGCAGAAACCCAAACGATGTTATGTAAGATGTGAATTCTAAGTATTTATGGAATCTGATATGGCCACGTGTATGCTCTTAGCTATAACGTGTTCGATCAAATGTTATTGCTTGAGAATACACGTAGTTGAAAAGATTCGCTCAACAAGAGTCGCCAACAACAACAACTACAACAACAAGTGCAACAACTCAGTGGAAAACAGCCACATCTCAATTATAATCAATAAAGTTTGAGACCATCAATTATTCACTTTTGATTGAACTGCAAAAGTCATCAATAAGCATTCAACTTTGAGCTTACAATTTGTTACTAAACTTAAGCATTAAGATTGATTACACGAACTCCAAGTGAAAATCGTAATCGTTTTCTTGTTTTAAAACAAATGTTAACTCTTATTATTTAAAGCACATAAAGTATCAAAGGAATAATTTCGTTACACTATTTGACACTTCAAAGAGACTTTATCAGACGTAAGAAGCATAGGTATTCCCAGTGGGGCATGTTATATAGTTCGTAAGCGGAATAAATGGGGAAAGTCATTGAATTTGTATAACAGAATTGACTTTAATGGAAAGTATCACATGGTTTTCTGTCAAAAACAAGCGCAAACGTGTAATCCTTACACATACAGATGTAAATGTGTGTGTGTGCGTGTGTGTGTGTGTGTGCCTGCGGCTTTGTGCTGAACAAAAGACCTAATTAAGATTCATTTGAACATATGTCCATAGCACACAGAAACACACACAAACACAAACGCACACACGCCTGCTCATATGTATAATTAGCTGGCGCCGCCCGAAAGTATGCAACGTTTTGTTTGACTTGTGATTAACAGCCGCATTTAAAGGCCGGATGACAGAGACAGCGGATGCGGCCTAACGTAGTATGACAAGCCTTTTAATGACAACAACACACAGTGCGAGCGAGACAGATGTGAGTGAGTGAAAGACATTGCTTGAGGCATTTGGGGCGGGTATGGGGAGAACAGGAAGTGGAAATGGAGGTGGAAGTCCAAAGTGTGGGTGTATGATTTGCATTAATGATATGCAAATGATTTGTTTATTTATTATTTTTTTTTTTTTTTGCGTTGCGACAACATTCGCATCTTTTATTGAAAAGTTTCTCATGCCGAAACAAATGAGCACATAATAAGCAAATAAGATGATGAGTAGATGCTGCCACCACACACACAGAAAAACACAAAAATATATTGATAAGGTTTGTTGAATACGCAATGTTAAGATGTTAATCAAAGGTACACCTTGTCGAGTGTACTCGTCACCACTTCCACTTACTTTTTTTTTACACAGAATTCTGCCCATCTTTCCTCCAACTCACTTTGACGCCACACCACAGAACACGCACATCTGACGTCTGGAGTCGCACACGACGCGGTTGTTTATTATTGTAAGATGCTTTGGCTTGACTTGGCTTGGCTTTCCCTGTCTTTGCTTGGCTCACATCAACGAACTGGAAGGAATGCGCATTGACAGCGCCAGTTGCTTCAGTTGCTCAAGTTTTTCTGCTCTGTGTTCTGTATTTTATGGAGCTTTATAAACTCCAATCTCTGGGAAGCTAAAGCTACGCCCTGACATGCCGTGCCAGACATTTGCATTGTTTTATTTACATACTTTGGCATAAAGTTTCGCCGGAAACTCCCAACACATATCGATGATAATGATGATAAGGATGATGATTGCCGTTGCTGTGGGTAGAAGAGTGAGACATTGGCATGCATAAAATCTATCAGCTAAAGCTAAACATTGACTTTAGCATTTAAGACGGTCATAAGCGGAAGGCAGTGGGTAAGAAAGAGAAAAAGAGGGAGAGCAAGATAGTGGCGCGCTTAACGTGGCTCCCTGGAGTTATCATTATTGTTATTATTATTATCATTATTACTTTGTATTCATTTTGCTAAAAACCGAAATATGCAGATCAAGTTCCGTTTTTTGGTTTTGATGGCGCATAATTTGTTTATCTTTAATTTCAATTAAACTCACAGCAGCGTTATTCGATCTCTCGCTCCCACTCACACTTTTTACTGATTTTCTCTGAATTCTGCTCACCCGTATTTAAATATTCCTTTATTTAAGATTTTCAAGAACAAATAATAACCAAAACAGTTGTATTATTTTGAGTAAGTTAAAACGCCAGAATGTTTTATTTTGTATATTTATTATTTCAAGTACTTGAATACATTTAAGAAATATTTGATTTTCACATTAAGAGTTTGTGAAAATAGTTTAGATAACTTTTGTTAATTGCTTGATTGAAGAAAGTCTTAGCAATGTTATGTGATTCACACACACTAACGCTCTCTCGCACACACCCACACACACTCAGGCACATATAATTAATAAAAAAAAAAAACAGTGAAATATAATACAAATCAGAATAAAGTTTTAATTAACTCGTGTGATCAACTATGTTTTCCCTTAGTCGTAAGCAAACAACAAATTTATTGCTTTGTCCAGAAGCCAATAGAGTAAATTAAATAAAAATTGTAACATTTTACTGTTAAATATAACAAATACGCTGCTATTTGCATTGCTATTATGTAAACAAGCAAATTATTTTATTGTTTTATTTGTGTACCTTTTTGAGGGCTTAAAAATTAATTTCGGTTTCATATTAAACGCGTCAAAGCGGAAAATTTTTAATAAAAATGAATTAACTATTTAAAAAAAAGTTTTTCTATTTTGCCGTTGGCTTTTTAAATAAACAGAATTTCGAGTAAATAAAGCGAAGCAAAAAAGAGAATACAAAAATTTCTGGTTTTATTTTAATTTATAAAAATAGTTATTACTGTTTATTGTTTCTGTATGTGGTATGTGGCAAATTAATATAAATTTAAACTACAATGAAAATAAACAAATATTTTGACTTTTGCTTAACATTTGCTGCAAATTAAAAGTCGCTTCGTTTTACGGCGTTTGGCAAACTACCAAAAATGTAACAGTTAAAAATCACTTAGTAACACAGTTTGCATGCAACCAAATATACAAATGTTGTCTAGTCATACACACACTCACACAGACACACACACACACACTAACTCAAACTCACACGTACCCATACACACCCTGCCATACACACACTTAGACAGCTTGTATGATCTAGACATAAGTACACCAGACAAATTATCTAAAATTTACTAGCTGTTTTTATGCTTGTTTAACATCTTTTATTTTCGGAGATAGCACATCTAGATACCCCTCTCCGCAGTCCGTAACCCCCTTCAGGCTACAACTGACCCACAGTTGGAGTGGTGAGTGTTATCCAAGGGGTGGAAAGGGGTGCAGATGTGGGTTTGTCTTTCTTACTCAGTTGTTGTTGTTGCTGCTGCTGCTGCTGCTGCTGCGGCTTTTGCTGCTCTTGTCACTTGGTTTGATGTATGTGGTGAAGTTTTCATTAGCTTCATCCCCTTCGCCACCGCCTCTCCCAATCGTTGCCCCATCCCTTGCTACTGCTTCATGTGGTTTCCAACGGCGTCGACATTGTCGTAATTTGCTGTTGACGTGAAGCTGTCGCCTTCTATAAAATCAACTGTTTGCCTGCCATCCATCATTGTGCCTCTGCTTTGGCTGGGCACGGACATTGCTCCAAGCTCAAACTTTGACTCAGTGCTTGTCCCAGCGTCAGTGCCAGTCCCAGTCCCAGTCCCAGTCCTAGACCCAGTCCCAATTCCTGAGCCAGAGACAGACATCGTAATAGTCTCCTGCTCAGCTCCTGCGTCTGCTCTGGACTGTTTTGACGTGCAGGCAGCAGATGTTTCTCGGCTTGTAGCTGATGTTGCTAGCTGATTCTCCCTTTGCTGGTCAGTGAGAATTCTTTGGGCAAGCAGTGGACTGCTCAGAATTTCACCTGATGATTGCGTCGTCTCTGGTGCCTTCTGCGTGCTCTGAGCTGGCAAATTATTTGCTAATTGCTTTGCCAATGGCAGACAGAGTGGCTCTGTTGTTGTTGTTGTTGTTGGTGTTATTTTTTCTGTAGTAGTTTCAGCTGTTGTTGTTTCCGGCATATTTATAATATCCGCCGTAACGGAATTTGGATTTTTAAACATCTCAGCCACGTTTGCCTGCTTTTGCTGTGAACCCAGCTCATTCTCCTTCTCCAGTTGGCTGTCTTGAGTTGCTTCCGCTTCTGACTTATTCTCATTGCCTTTCCCTTTCTCATTCCTATCCCGTACCGCTGCCACCTCCTGCTCCTGCTCCTGCTCAGTTGCTCCTGCATCATTGATGCTATTTATCGTTGTTGTTGTTGCTGCTGTTGTTGGTGCTTGTCCATGATTTGATTCGACATCTAAAATATGCAAAGAATGGCAAAGTTAGCAATGAAATAAAGTGAAAATAAAACAGGAAATGACAGGCGCGTTACAATCTACAAAGCATTCGCTCTGTCTCAAATACTTTTTCGCAAAGCGAATTGAGAAATAATTTCATATTATTGTTAACATTCAAGCAAAGCATAAGAAGAAAAAAAAAAAAATATATATATATATATGCGTATAAATAAGGAGAATGTATTGCTGCCTTTCCCCGGATGAGAGGGGGCGGCCGACGAGGGATGCTGCCCAGGGGCAGCGAATATCTGTGGCATGGGTTGCACACATTTATATTTTATATCGTTAAAATTGACTGTTTTCATGTTCGAGTGCTTCGCCTCTTTGACATTTATTGCCACTGATTTTTTACACATGTAAGTCCTTACAGTCGAGCCTCGCATTCACGAACTTCAAGCCAAACTTTAAAGCTCAACACATTTTACCCCAAAGGAATTTCAACTACCAATTTAAGCAGTTCGCTGTTATTTCACAAAAAGGAAATCCATTGAATACATGTCGAGTAAAATGTTAATATGTCTGATTCAAGCTAGTTTGTCATAGGCACACCTGACTGTCGAATATTCGATTATTCGCATTCCTTTTGGGTTTACCCATTTTCTCTTTTGTTGACTGCGTTTTCGAGTGCAGCTTAAGCGAATATTTAAATTTATCTTCCGCTCGATTACCCACGTGTGGCAACTGTGGAAAATGCGTCGCATCCCCATGACAACGACGCCACTAGAATTTGTAGCACTTTCTGGCCAAATATTTGCAAACGTGGCTTACGTTTTAAAGCCGCCAATTAAGCGCATTGAACCAGAATACTACAAAAAATAATAAAAACATGCGACAATATTTAGTTACCTGCTGTGGTTGTTGAAGTTGTTGTCGCTGTAGCTCCCGCTGCCCGTGCTTGCAGACCTGGTGTATCGCCCATATTGACGCGGTGCAGCCGCACATGCATAACCTGACCCGATCCATGCCCCTGCCCCAAAAAGACACGTCGCACGGTCGCGAATTGCTGATGACGCTGCAGCCAGCGACCTACGAACGGCACACGTCCCAAGTTGCCAGCGTCCGCAGTAGCATTGTTGGCCGGCTGTATCTGTGGCTCAGCTGCAGCTCCCGCATCCGTGGCTGAAGCCCCACCAGCTTCTGCTCCACCAGCTTCCGCTGGTGAGCCAGCGGCTCTCTGCACAGCTGCCAGTCGCATTCTCTGTGCAGCCAAATGCCTGAAGACTTGCGTTACAATGATACGCGCACGTTGCACTGACGCTTGTTGCCCAGGTCCACCTGCAGCTGCCCCCACTCCAGCATCAGGTGCTGCTGCAGCTCCAGCTCCAGCCGCATCTCCTGGAGCTGCAGCAGCTGCCGCATTTGGCTGATTTCGCGTAATGAAGAAGACATGTCGTTGTGCCATAATGGCAGGCAGCTCATAACGATGAAAGAAGAATACCATTGAATGCTGTACGGCGATAAAAAAAAGAGAGAAGAACATAAGGGTATAAGAGCAGTCACCTTGGTTGAGTTATACAATGGACACGTGATCTGCCTCAGTGCCGTCTACACGTGAGTCAACACACACATACAGAGACAGAGACAGACAGTGACAGTTGGAGAATAATGCGCTCGGTAATTTGTCATGCAGCTGACAGGCGGAAAGTGGCGTCAGTGGCGTCAGTTGCGCAACAACATCAACATCAACGACTGCCGACAACCAACAACCACAATGCATCCATAGTTACCTGTATGAACAAATAGGAGGAGAGCAGTGCCAAGGAGCGATATTGTCCACTGAAGCGATAGTGATACGCATAGAACGCAAAATGATATAGGTAGAAGAATCTGTAAGTAAACAACAAAATATTATTAATAACAGCAGCAGCGGAAGCAACAACAACAATCGGAGGATATAGAACAACGCGGGGAGTTGTCGTTGCCAAACCCTCGTCAAGAAATGCGTGTGTGTGTGTGTGTGTCTCTGGTCATGATGGCCGTTCAATAGATTTCTATTAAACATTGTTAATATAAAAAGCAACAAATTATTGTTTTCTATTTTTATTACATACTTTTTCTTCATGTTTTCTTAACCCCTGCTCCCTTCATACCGCACTTCAGCTGTCTGCTGTCTGCTGTCTCCGTCCACTTCCCACCTTTTCTGCCCCGTGTGCAAATGCCAACTAAGCTGTAAAGAAATGGGTCAGACAGCCAGACAACAGGACAGGGCGGGACAAGGTGGACAGAGGAAATAGAGAGACAGCTATGACATAAGTAACGCCTTCGACTGACAACAGGCACAACAAAAATAACACTTATGCCAATTGCTTAGTCAGTTGATCGGCCATAAAATACCCTCGAGAATTCGAAAAACCAAATGCTTTCATTACACTAATTGCAACGCGCTTAAGTTTTCAAATTTAAATGGGGAGTTTAAAGATACTCAAAAGAATTTCAACAGGTGGAAATACGTCTGACAATATTAGCAGCTGCTTCTACTCTCAACGCTTCGATCATGGATCACTAGGACACTAGGGATTTTTAAAGATTTTGCTTCTCTAGATCCATCATTTTACTTAAGAGCCTTCTTACTTTGCTGCTGTTTGCAGCTATAAGCACCAATCTATTAATTAAAAGCTGTTCTAAGGATTAAACATATTTTAAATATGTAGCCTGCTTTTCGGCTGAGTACTGTTAATGCTCTGTTAACGTTAATGGTCTGTTAACGCTTTCCACTTAAGCTTCAAAGTTTAAGTTCTTCAAAGATGAAATATTAGAGAAAATAATAAAGCAGTTTCTTCGCCAAACGTCAAATTCAATACTTTAGTAAAGGCTACTCTGTTTTCATATTGAATATTTAGAGCCAAAAATAAGGAATTTTTCGTTTAAGGCACTATGGAAAAGACTCAATTTCACGACGGATACTGGGTATATAAATAACAACAATAAGTGCCAACAATGGCGAGGACACTCAAGAGGATTTAATAATATAAATAATTGCTGGCGCTGTTAGTTGAATTGTTGTGCGAGCCAAAGACAACAAATAATAAACACAATGAACGACACGAGGCGACTCCGATGGCGGCGCTGGTCTTATTGATAAACAGCTGGAACTAGCTGGAAGCAAGGAGCAACCAGGGCCAGAAAGGGGAAGGCAGCAGCTGGACAATGGGCATAACCATAACCAGGAACAAGAAGAGACTGCAAAAGACCGAGACAGTGACAGAGACAGAGACAGGAGAAGTGTTCAGCGGAATTCAACTTTAATTTATTTTTACAATGCCTCAGGACGTTTGTTGTGTGGGCGTGGGGATCAATGGATATGGGCAAGGCCATGATTGAGTTATGTTATTGAATTTAATTTGAGTTGATTGTGCACAAACACTCACTCACACTTACACACACGCACAACAGCTCGAAAAGGAACATCACAATCGACAGCGACAAATGAAGACACACGACACTTATTTGGTTGGTAAGCCTTTCCAATGGTTACGCAGCCAGAAAAAGGGAGCAGCAGCAATTTCCACTCTTCCTTCTTTCAACCGACACTACTCTTCTTCTCCGGCCCTTCCTCCTCACTCCTCCTTCCTCCCCTGGCAGTGGAATGAAGACAGTGAAAGCAAACGACACGTAGACAACACTTATCGCTTGTTCGTTTCCGTTTCATTCGCTTTCCTAATGTAGCGTAGCGTTGACAAGCGTCAAGCGGGCGGAACAAGCTCATCCCGCACCCACCCTCTGCTCCCGATTCGCCCGTTACTGCTGACACTCCATCACCTACTCCTTGGCTGTAGTTGTTGGAGTGTCGCAACGGATGTGCTCCAAGGAAGTGCTATTGGCATTCATATCCTTCAACTGAACGGAAATGAGGGCAAATGATGTTGCATCAACGGCAGCCACCAAGTGGGGCAGAAGTAAGCAGCAACAGGCAACAGGCCACAAGACATTGCAGACAGCAGTTGGCTTGGAAATACTGTCAACACAACTGTTGCATGTGTGTGTAAGGGTAGTGGGTGTGCGGTTGGGAGCTGCTATCGCCAACGTTGCATGGTTAAATAAGCAGTCCCAATGCAAACAACACACAGACAGCTTTGCTTCAAGGTGCGTCTCTGCAGGGAAAGCGGAGCGGATTAAAAGCGAAGGTGTTGTGTGGCACGTTGATCCGATCAGCGTCACAGGTGTTTATTTGTTGCCAGACGAAGATGTTCGTTCCAGCTCTTGCAAGGAAAACGAATAATGGCTAAAGTGCCAAATGAGCTAGCAAACACTTGAGCTACACGAACACCATACGACACCTCAAACTACTACAGCTACACAGGTACAGCATTAGCATATTGGTTAAACCGATTGAACATGAATATAACGATTCTTGGATAAAGACCTTGTTGCATTAATCCAAGCAATTTTGTTAAAGTGCAACGATAAATGCTGACACCTGTTGCAGCATATTCCTTAAACTCCAACTTAAACTCTGTTTAAAAAGCTCTTAGTTAAAACAAGACAAAATTAATGCACAATAATTGTAATAAGTATATTTCATATACTGCTAGTAGTGTGTTGTGAAAAATAAATAGAAGAACTCCGTTATATAAACCAAGTTGCCTATTCGCTAAATTATGCATATGTTTTAGTTTCCTAAACAGCTATGAAATTAGGTTCATTTTCTGTTAACTTGGAGTTTTTTTTTTGGTTCTGCTGACTCATATAAATGCTCTGTTATTAAAGTATCATTCTACAATTAAGCTCGGTTGTTTGAATGAATTCATGGTATACAATAATAAAGACTTCTTTAATTAAACTGACTGTAAGTTAATTAAACTAATTTTTTAGTATAATACGGAATTCTGTATAGAAAAGAAAGACAGATGTTACAAACGCGAGTTTATTTTTTAAATGTATTGAAATATGAGAAGCACAAACAAAATATCAATTATCAGACAATAATGCAATGAAAACAAACACAAATGCAGACAAAATAAAAAAAATAGCTGTAAAACGTGACAAATGCCAACTATTTTATTTTTTATCTCTGATTCACTTAATTGAAATATAACAAAAGTGAAGTATTATTGCAGACAACTCTATCAAAGAGAGCGAGTGTGTGTTTATGTGTTCGAGTGTGTGTGTGTGTGTGTGTTTCTTTCATTGATAAATGCGTGTAAACGAGCCAGTTTCATGCATAAATTGAAGCAGTTTTGGGTTGCATAGAAGGGCACGTTGCGCATACGCCACGTTAGCAAACAAGAAAGCGAAATAAACAAACAACAAAAAGAAGAACAAGAACAACGAGAAAAACAACAAAAGAATAAGCAAACAAACAGCCAAGCAGCTACTATATGTTATGCGTATAACAATGAAGCGATTTTGCCTCGTTATAAACACTCATCAGCTGCACCTTTGAACAACAAGCTTGTACACACACACACACACACACACACACACACACACACACACACACACACACTTGCACACTTGCACACATACATACATATGGGGGAGGGCCAAGAGTAGAGGACACTTCAGGCATTGGCAAACGGGACTAGGAAGGGAATTGGGTTCGAGGCGTTGGCTCGCGGACAAAAGTTATGGCAGCAAAACAAACTTGACGCAATTATACTTTGCGTAACATGATCTCAATCAACACGAAAAACAGCAAACAGCAAACGGCAAACAGGACAAAGGGGTGAAGGCGAAAGGGGTTTGCTACCAAAGTGGTTGGATAAGGAAATGTGCGCTGCCGCCGTTGCCAATGGCTTGAACATTGACGTCGATGTCGGGACTAAACCGCCACCTTTGAGTGCCAACTAGGAGCAAGTGCTGGCGACCCAAAGTACCCAAAGAGCCAACAATAACAAGCGTACAAATCTATATATGTACTAAGATATATATATATACATAAAATATATGTATATATACTTATTTGTAAGTAGGTTCGCATAACAAGCGTGTAAACAACAGCGAAGCAAAAGGCGCAGCCAAAAGCGTGTGCTGTGAGAGGACAAGGGAAAGGGAAAGCGTTCGAAGGTAAGCGGAAGCTGGAAGCGGGCAGCAGGAAGCAAGGACAGAGAGTGGGGCAAGCGGAAGTTGGGGAGTTTGAAGTTGGCAGCTACTTGAAACGCACGACAGCGACTGTTACATTTTGCCCGTGGTAGCAAACCCGAACCCGAGCCTGAACCCGAACCCGAACCTGAACTCGAACCCGAACCCCAACTTGAACCCGCAACCAAAAACTCAAACCTGCGTTTTTGGCCTGATAAAATTTGTTCTTTGAAGCCGCCAATGCCAATGCCAATGCCACGCAATTCCCCTTTGTCTGTCCGTCTATTTGTCCGCCGGGTACAAGGCGATGGCAACGTCGACGACGACGGCGGCTACAACGGCGACAGCGACAAACAATCTGCGCAAGACTCTAGTGGCATACGTAGCCGGCAGTTATTTTGTTGGGCCAAAGTCCTACGCCCGTTCCAGCTTCTGCTCTTGAATCTACTGCTACTGTTGCTGCTTACTGAGATTGCTATTGGTATTGGTTGCGGGCTTTAAGTTGGAGTTGGAGCTTGTAGCTTGAACTGGCTTTTAGCAGCATCTTTCCGCAGCTCATTTAATACGTGTCGTCTGCCCCGTGCCGTGGCAACCAGATTTAAGCACAAAAGAAGCATTACGCGGCACAGGAAGCCGCAGGGCAAAAGCAACAACTCGAGGACTGGGACCAGGAGCAAGACGACAACGAGGTCGAGCACAATGGCAGGCGGTGGGCGTGAACATGGTAAACTGGTTGAAAGGGGTGCCAAATTATGTGCTCTATATATTTTGGCGCCTGCTCGTTAAACGGCGATTAACAGAGTTATTTTAACCGTGCCACAAACGACTCGCTTTGATGCCGCTTTAAAAGTCGCTGACGGTAGTCAATTAGCCAAATACCAAAGTCAAAGTACTCATATACACAACTCTACCTTCACCTACCTCCACTGCTACTCTGCTTTACAGCCATTGTTTCTTTTGGCCCTATTTATTAACCAATGCATATTGGCTGAGCACTATTAACTGGATTTAAAGACACCAGAAGTGAGCGCCTTTTAAACAAGTTAAAAAAAAAAAAATTGTGGAGATTTATTTGGCATTTGGCTGGACTAAGTTCGACTGGTCTTTAATGCCAACTTGAATAGCAGCTAACCGCAAACAGCCAACGAAAACGGCAGCACAGACAGGATGTAACTTGTGGCAATGGGATTGCTTTGGAGCGGAAGAAAGGTGGTAAATGGGGGGCAGATTGGCGGGGAATGGGTGAAGGGCATAAGTGAAGAGAATAAGCTACACAGTGAAAAAATAAGTTCCAAATGTAACCCAAAAATTCTGAATTAATTTTTAATTTAAGCTTTGAAATTATATCAGTTCGCTTATATTATATGTAAGCCCGAAACTCTAGAGATTATTTTAAATTATATATTATATAAAGACAAATATATAAAATTCTTACTAAAGTTTACTCAGCACTTAAATTAAAGAATGAAAAAAAGAACGAAAAAACGAAATTTCAAGAAATTCTTAACTAATTCAAGTATACTCTGTTTAAGAATATACTAAATTACCCAATTTCGAGCATAGTTTGGAACTGATTTCAAGCCTGGAGTTCTGCTGTGTAGAATTCTAACCCATAACCTATAATCGCAAGAGCGATGGGACCACAAGAAAAAGCTGGAAAAGCAGGAAAGCAGAAAAACCCCTTCGATTGCTTTGGGCGGTCAATAACAGTAAAATTAAACCGTACCAAAGTACACAACCTACACACCCTCATGTATGTATGTATGTTCGTGTGCTTGTGTGCGTGTATGATGCCAATATGTTTTGACTTTTCACAAAATTAATTTTTACTTGTAGCCAGACTGAGAAATGGAAAATGGGTTGTAAACGAAGGCAGCTCTAAATCTGCATATGGTTTTTGCCATTCTTTTCATTTCATCGCATCCCCTCGATTTTCCGTTCGTTCATCTATGCATTTTTGAACCACATGACCAGAGAGTATCCAAAGAAAGCCTGGAATGCTCAGTTCCTAGGTAAACATTTGCCAAAAGTTTCCTTTGACAACGGCAACCATTTTTTTTTTTCTTGTCGGCCACAAAACTCAAACTCCGTCTAAACATTTATGATTGACTCCAGTTTCGCTACACAAAATAAATTTGATTTTCTTGGAATCAATAATAATCGAAAATACATTTAATTTTTATTAAGTTTACTAAGCAAATAAAAAAATGTGAGCAGTAAAAATACTATAGCAGCTTAATTTAAATTTGGCTTTAAATAGTGACTTCGTTGCCTTTCTCGTAGATTTTAATAACAAAATATTGTGATCAAAATGAAGCCAATTAAGAGAAGAAAATACTGGATAATTTACCCAAAAAAATGCATAAAATAACTGCTTGTGTTGTGAACAAAAATTAAGTTAAAATAGATTTTTGATAAAGTTGAACAAAATAAATTAAAAGATATTATTTTACCACAGAACAAGTGAAAGAAATAAATAAACAAACTTAAATAAAATATTCAAATGTTCATGACTAAAATTTATCTTACAAACTTATTTTTTTTGTAACCTAAAAATAAAATCCACAAATAAATAGCGGTTATTAAAATGCTATTTGAAAGAAAGAGTATGATTCAACTGACTAATTAAAATATACAGAATATGCAGGTACCGTCGTTTTAGGTGAAAATATATTTTAAAATGATTTAAATTGTTCAGGAATAAGTAGCAAAGGAATACTTTTAAAATAAAGGCTTTTATAAAAAATGACGACGCACAGTTAATAAACAGAGGGCAATTAGACAATATTATGCTGATTTAAAGTCAAGAACAAACGAATTGGAAATATTTTTGGCAAGATGATAAGCGTTTAAAACAAAAAGTCTCTAAAATCAGAGCATGCCGTCTAAGAGAGCACAAAGAAGCAGTGGTCAGAGGCGAGTGAGAAAAGATGGGGGAGCAGAGAGTTGCGGTCTTAAATTTTAAATGATTTGCGGCAATGAATGTTTAATGAATACAAATGGGACGCGTAGACAAGTGGACAAATGGCCCACAACAGCTGTATTGACCAAACCAAATTGATAGCCTTTTAATTCAGGCGCAAATTACGCAAAATCAACACCAAAAATCAACTCAAAATAGGAGAAAGAGGGGGATATTGGGACACTGGGGGGTAGGGAAGAGTGAAGAATAGTGATTGATAAATGCCGGCACATGAATTTCTAATGGCACTCATAAACACAAAACTGACGAATAAAGGGAATACTCGAGTGTCTTTTTGAATTATTGATGGGGAAATGTCTTGAATGCTTTTGAAAATGTAAACTGATTCTAGGAGGGAAGGCGCAAGAAGGGGCTAAAGTGGGGGCCGAGAAGAGACTGCTGAGGCTAAAGACTCTAACTGTTACCAAAATTATTTCTAGCCAGGCAGTAGCTCAATTATGCAAAGTGCGCGCAATAAACCGCAAAGTAGCCGCCAGTTACCACCGCCCCCGACCACGCCCCTACCCTCAGCAGACCCAGCAGCTTGTAGACTTTTCACTAGAAGTATATTTATGTAAAAAAAAAAGGGGCAACACAGCAGCAGTTGCTTTTTTTCCTGCGGCCAGATTCAGTTTTGGCCTTGTTGTTGTTGCTGTTGATGTGGCCGTGCGTGGTCATTAATGTTTATAGAGCAGTGTGTGTGAGTTTATTTTTGTTGTTTTTTATTTTGACTTGTTTTTTGGTGCAGAGCATAGCTATAGCTATAGCTGAAGATATTACAAACAAGTTTATTTAAATGTTTGCTAATGGCGCGGCTCTACTGGGAATGGGTCAGGGTATCTGGCTTGGGTTACGCTTGTTGACTTAAGTGATGAAATTCTGTGTGCCAAAACAGTGGACAAGGGGTAGGCATAGGGGGTGGAAGAGGGGGAGTCCCCTTGCTTGGTGTTGGTCGATTTGTTTTGGCCCCGGGGGAGGCTTGCGCAAGCCAAGTTAATTTTCAAATAACAACCAAACAAAACGAAACGAAATGAAATGAAATGAAACGAAACGAAAGGAAACGCAACGTAGAACTGTAGAGGCAAGCAAACAAAGGGAACGCTTGGGAAAAAAAAGAGTGTGAAGTGCAACAACAAAAAGAAATCGACTGTTGAATGCTGGGGGATGAGATAGTAGTGGAAGGAGGAGCCGCCGCAGCAGCCGGACAACAGTCGAAGAACTGAACTCAGGCAAAAGATTGCGACTTAATGTAATTGAATTTGTCATTCCTCTCACTCACTTAAACTCTTTTCCTCTTTCCCATACCATCCCTCTTCATTCTAGTTTAAACATCTGTAGTTAGTTAAATAGATTTGTTGTACACACCTGAGCCAATGACGCTTCGTTATGCTTGTGTGACAGCAGATGGCATCGAATTGATCGGCAACCCAAACAATCAATATAATATAGAACGCAGTTGTTGTATCATTAAAGAATTCCGACATAATCGCTTCCATGCCTGGTCAAAAGATACAGAAAAAATTTACATTTAGTTTGAATTAATTAACATCACATGCAGTTGGGGTATGCACACCTACTAGCGCCAATATGACCGTCAAAAGGGGTGCAATGGGAAAACGCGCAGATACATTGTACTCCAACATTTGCAGCAGATCCACTAAAACGAGATTCACGTACATATAGTTCAGTTATAAAGTTAAATTAACTTTTTAGTTACCAATAAACACAAAGATCTGATGATGCGAATAACGCAAAAGCATTGACACCGAAAACGTCTGAAATAAAATATAATTATTAATTAAAATTAATTAATTAGGTGAGTTAAACATACAAAGAGCAGCATCACTGAGAAGGCAGCTGGATAGCTGCTCCAGGCAGCCCACCACATGGAGACGAAGCGATAATGTTCGCCAGTGATAACATTTCGCAGATAACCCTTGTTCTCCTCCTTCTCGGCTATGGTCCGCACTGAAGCCATTAGCAGATCATCGTATCTGGGTAAATACAATTCCGTGTTAGATTAGATCATTACATGGATTGAAGTGTCTTACCCCAGCAGACGTTTCAGCAAATATCGCGTTAATCTGTCGCCAAAGCAGGGATTTGTATTAGGATCCAGTTGAACGGTCATTACAGGGATATGTAGCCGCCTACGGGTCGCTGCGGACAACCGGAGGTAACCGTATTCCAAGGAATATTCCACAATGTACTGTTCATCTGTAAAGCGGAGTAAATGAAATCTCTTCTAAGCTCAAATCCACAGACCTTACCATCTTCATCATCGCTCTTTAAAGGTATCGCACTGGGATGATCATAATTGTCCAGCAAATTTATGGCCTCAAAGTAATAATACAATGACTCGTTGTTGTAGGAACGCATAGGGCTTGGGGGCACACCCAGTTTGCGTAGTATCGCTTCATACCGCCTAATTCTCCGGTGATTCTCCAGCGTTTGTGGGCCCACATCGAAGTGACTGTAAAATCAGTTTTGAATTAGTTAGAGAAAACCTTGAACTGAAGTGAATAACTCACTAAGTATGCTTGAGTTTCTTAACCATCTGCTGATCCTCCTTGATCCGCTGCCAGATAACACGCTTCTCCGCTAGGTTTGGTATGATTTCCACCCGTATAACACCATCTCGTGGCCAGTTTTGCACCTGCTGGAGACAGGTGCAGGGATGCTTGATGAAAGCCGTGTGTACGTAGACCAAGGTAAAAAAGAATAGCAATGCCTTGGCAAGCAGCAGGTACTCAATGGCCAACTGCACCTGGCTACAATTTAGACAAAGGCTTGCGTTATTTTAAAATCGCACTGAAATTATTATACTCGGCATGCCGAAGATTTGATACGCTTGCAGAGAGTTTAGTTGATGGAAAAGATAGATGCAGGAACCAGAAGGGGCATCTTGTTGCAAGTGTATCCAATTGAATACATACCGTGGCACCAGTTCTGCATAAGTTGCGGCTACGCGAAAGTAAATCGCATGGAAAAGACGGTCTCTCATGTTCATCATGTTGTTCTACATATAAAGCAAAGATAAGCATTACAATAATGTGAGTGCATGTGTGTTTTTGTGTTTTACTTACCTGGCCAGCAGCACCACCCCCTGCACCACCCGCCAGTACGCGATTGCGGCCGTTGATATTATTGATTGCATTGGCAACGGCAATTTCAGCCGCATTTTCAGCTATATCTGCATCAGCCATGGTTTGCTCAGTTTGAACAGCTTGATCAGCGGCGCCAAGGTAGTATTTTAATCAAGTTTTCAACACAAAATACTTCCGTATCTCTGAACCGACTGTCGTCTTCCGCAACGTCAGCCCCTCCGCCCAAAAAAAATGTCTTATAATTTACTAGGCCGTCGACTGTTGTAGTTTCTCAATGGGTGCCTGTATGTCTGTGTATGTGGGTAGTGACACCTTCACCTATTGCTCATTAGTCTGCTCTTGTCTTGTTGTCTACAAAATAAACCGAAATAAATGAAAATAATCAAATTGCAACTGAAAAAGACAGGAGGTACTTACCATTATTGTGAGTTGTTTGTTGTTGCTGCTGCAAGACTGCCAACTCGTTGCGAATAAAAGTCAAGTAACCATTAAGGTAACGAGTCGAACGCAATTGAATACCCACAACATTTGTGACGTCACAAAGTGTGCTACCAGCTTGTCTATTTATTTTCTCATTTTACAGCACTGAAATTGTGGCGGTCATTTCCATGTCATTCAAGACATGAAACGAAACAAAGTGGAACGCAGCGCACAAAGAATCATTTTTTTATTTTTATTTTCTGCAAACCAATGTACGAAATTAAATATCCCAATGCATCGTTTTCACATGTTATAAATAAGCTACATTAAATGTCGTTTAATTTAGTTTTACATTGATTGGTGGTTGTGATTTCTTTATTCATTTTATGTTTTCTTTTCTTGCCTTTTCACTATAGTTTTCTCATATTTATATATATATTTATATTTTACGCATAAGTATTTCGTATGTTTTTATATATAGCTATGTACGTAGGTGTTATTAAGCTACAAAATCATACTCATAAGAAGAATACAAATTTAGCTTTCTTTTTTGTTTATCGCTTTTACAATTGTGTTCAACAGGCTAAGTTTTTCATTCAATTGTTTATTATGTTTTATGTTGTTAGCATTTTAAAATTTTGCTATGGGATTGTTTAATTGCTTATGTGTTTGTGTGTTCTCTTTTTCGTTTTAGTTTCGTTTTTAGCTAGTTTTTGTAGTTTATTAATTGTTAAAAATCGCTCACATGTTTCAATTCTGGTTCAACGCGTGTTGTGTATGTGTGTATGTTTGTGTAGATGTGTTGCGTTGTCCTTTTCTTACGTATGTATGTATGTATGTTTTTGTTGTCATCATTTCGTTTCTTTGGTGTGTTCAGTTTATATAAAAGTTTACATAGGCAGGCGTGTGTGTGTGTGTGTGCTAACTTACCGACTAATACACGCTACACATTTATTAACTTACCATTTAATAAGTATTTTTTACTATTCATTTGTTTTCCTTTTGTTTTTGTTGTTTGTTGTTTTTGTTCAATACAGTTAAAGAACTTCCAAGAAGTGTCAATAAGTACAGAATGTACAGTTATAGTTTCTTAAGGTACAGCAATGCGAAAAACGAAAGTATTGCCAATTTGCATGTGTATGTGTGTATGTTTTTGTGTTTACCGTTAAGTCTGTGTGTTTGTTTAAGTGTGTGGTGTGTCTGTCTTACAAAAAGTCTGGCAGCTCTGCACATAGTAAAGCGTAACGGTCACTTAAATCAAGCACTAAAAAATGGACATAAAACATGTGCTCACTTTCATTGTTTTCTCATTTTCTACAGTTTCTCCATCGCATAGTATTTTTTTTTCTTTTCTGTTTTTTTTTTGCTTGTTTGCATTGTTTTTATAAATCTTTGCTAAAGTTATATATAAACTATTCCATTCTGAAGTATTGACAGTCGCAGGCTATGTGAAGCATGCCTTTATT
Organism: Drosophila acutilabella; assembly: GCA_035046005.1. Lineage (NCBI taxonomy): Eukaryota > Metazoa > Arthropoda > Insecta > Diptera > Drosophilidae > Drosophila > Drosophila acutilabella. Next base: position 1,299,828 of record JAWNOK010000024.1, on the reverse strand, counting down.
TTTTGGATTTTATATTTGTTCCTTCATCAAATATATATGTATATATACTATATATATTTTTTTTTTTTCTTGTATAATCAATATGTTCTTGTAGTATGGATTTCGTTTATGCACTAAATTTACTTAGGTTTCATTTCATCTCACTTGGCGTAAAAAAATTCCCTCCTTAATCGTTTTCGATCCTCAAACCGGTTACAAATCGATATTTAAAAGCGTCTTTGTACAAACACAAACGAAAAGGGAAAACAGATATTTGTAAACATTTATATAAATGATAACGTAACTATTTAAACTATCTGATATCAAAAGTCTTGAGGCGTAAGTGCAGCGTTTCATAGTAGACCGGTTTCCACGTTATGTGCTGTACCCAACGTGTTCGGATCAAAGTTAAGTTTATCTCCAGCCAAAACGATCTCCGATATGCAGCCAATTATGCCGCTAAAATACCGCTGGTGTGTAAAGTATGCCACGTCGGGCATACCACCTGTAAATAAACATGGACACGGTATAAGTATAGACTATGTACAGAGAAGTGACTCATAGGAGACCTCGTTCTCCACTTACCAACATAAAGCCCGGTATCGGTGTTCAGCTGACGCAGCTTTCCCGGCGCACGTAACGCCAAGGTCTTGCGTCCATCCACCTCTAGGTAGCCTTCCTGCGAGTTTCTGCAAGTTGAATGGAATGTGTTTTAGAAAGTATACTGGTAAAAACTTAAATTTTTAGAAAATGCCCTCGAATCACAAACTCAATGTGAAACATGAATGTTGGTTTTGGGTTTCTTTTTTTAAATTTTATACACGTATATTAAAATTTTTATTTTTGATTTTAGAACATTTCCAGTCCTATTTGTATTTAATTCTTCATTACCTTATGGCCCTCACGCGATGCCAGAGACCATCGCTGATCTTAGTGCCATTGAAGCGTATGTCCAACTCGCCAGCGCCCAGATCGTACCGGAAGTGCAAAAACCTGTTGAGAATTTGTACAAAGTGTTGTTAGAGCATTGCCTGATACTCTATAATTATTTGATCCAGCATACCCTTTCTCAATGCCCAGCGACAAATAGTCGTCGTGCTCCTCCGTTGTGCCCTGCCTACCCGTCCATAGGATAATGCCGTTATCCGAGTGCGTCTTGATCCTCAAATTCAGATCAATGTTGTAGCTGATGACCCGGCTCATAGTCTCCGCATCGTTGTAGTGGAAGTAGCTATCGGTGCCTGCAAAACAAGCCCCAAAATTCTTCCGTACACTCTGCACCTGCGACTGATGTTCGGCGGACAAATCGAATTTCTTAAGCAGACTCCAGTCGGTGTGGGTTTGTGGTGTGCTCGGACCAGCAGCTGCTGCAACAGACAACTCTGGTATCTCGGGCACCGTTTCAGATTTGAGCACTGGAGTGAGCAGCTCATCATCGCTGTAATCCTCGTTACCCACGGCACGATCCTGTTCTTGCTCCTGTTCCTGTTCCTGCCTTGGCGTGTGTGCATTTCCATGAGTATTGGACATGATGCGCTTCATGTCTTGGGCCAACTGCTTGCGTTGATAATCCTCGGTGCCATCGGAGGGATCAAAGAGCGACTCGTCAAATACAAATCCACTTTCATCCGTATCCGCATCTGCATCCGCTTCCACATCTACATTCGATTCTGTTTCCACATTTGAACTGGGATTCACATCGGATAAGCTCTGACTGCCACTGAATGCCTTGCCCATTTGACTCGTTGCCATCGCGTCCACATACTCCTGCTGCTGCAGACTGGCTACCCAGTCGTTGTTGTCATCAAATGTGAGTATATCGCTGTCTGGATTCGTCTGGAAACTTTCGTAGTGGGTGGGCAGTCGACTCAGCTTGTCGGCAAAGGCATTCGGCTTCTCGTGGTGCTCATGTTTGCTGACATGCTGTTTGCCTACATATTTACTGTGGATCTTAAGCACTGTTTTCGGCCTGCTCCTTGCCCCTGGCATCAGTATCGAACTAGGCTTCATTGTGCTTGTGGCACGTTGGGCGCCATTTTGCATGCCTGCATTCTCATGCACATAGCGGAAAATGATATCATCTTCGATTTCCTCATTGCTGCCTCCGCTTGTGGCTGCTCTGGTGGTGGTTGTTGTGCTAGGCGTAGTTGTGGGCATGGCAGTTGTGGTTGTTGTTGTCGTCGTTGTTGTTGTTGTTGTTTTGTGCTTGTGCAAATTCTTGCGCTTTGTGGCATGCTTCTTGTGCGTTGAAAACTTCTTGGTTGACGATGATGATGAGGATAAGGATGTCGAGTCAACTCCTTTGTATTGTTTGACGTCAAGTGGTTTGCCATTGTGCGCTTTGTGGAGCACGTGGGGCGTGTGGAGCGATAGTTCGGGAAGCAGCTCGGGTGGCACTTCAGCGGCCTTGTTGCAACGCTCGTTGTAGATGCTGCACCGGCACTCGTAGCTCTCCATTTGTGGCACGCACTCGGCAAGCGGACCACACGGACGTGCCACACAGGCGTGCGGGCAGTTGCCAATGTTGCTGCCTCCCAGCGCCTCGGCCACAATGCCCAGCGAGTGGCCATTGATGTCAATCTACGGTAGAAAAACACAAAGGGTTAGCCGGAAGTTGAAGCAAAGTCGGAGCACCCAAAGGTTGTTTGTCCTGGTCATGAACTTACGCGCTGTATGCAGCCTACAAAGAAGGACTTGTACTTGAGGTCCAGCGGCAGATGGTCTACATGATTGACCCCGCCCACAAACAAATTCTGGGCCAGCGACAGATGCCAGAAACCGTTCGAGGATATGGTCATGACCTCCTGATGCTGATCGATCTGCAATATAAAACTATTCTTCATCTTCTACTCTTGAAAGATGAAAAAGTCACGAACTCACCTTGAGCACGGCCAGGCGAGCTGTGCGGGATATCTTGATGGTGTGCCATTGTCCAAGGCTCAGCGAATACTCACTCCTATTGTTGGAAAAGCAGGGCGTAAGATTTTTAATCACAGTCAGTTGGTTTGAGACTTACCGCACTACGGCTGGACCGCTGCCCAGATCAAAGGCAAATTCCACAAATCCATCGAGTAAGTAGAGTGCTATGAAATCACCACGATGTTCTGGGCCAGAGTAGAGTATGAGACCATCTGATTGCTCCGGTTTGAGTATAACCTTCAGCTCCAGCCAGATGAGAGCACTGTTCCCAAGCGGTGCATAGCGCAAAAAAGATGAACCATTGAAGGAGGGCACCTGAAACAATACCGAATTTTAGTAGACCAGAAAAAAATAGTTTTGTTTAATGCTTACCTGAAGATCCATGCGAATCTCGCAGAGATCACCCACAAAACCAATGGGACACAGACAAACGGCGCCCTGATCTGAGGGTAGACACTTGCCACCATGTTGGCACGGATAACGCACACACTTGTCCGTAGAGCAGTCCTCTGAAGAGACCAATACAGTTTAGAGAGTTAGAGAAACTAAAGGATTCTCAACACTTACGTATGTCAAAGCCATTGATGACATCTCCCAGCGGATGCTCCGTAAACTTGTAATCGTGTTCGTTGGCAACAAAGCGACGAATGCAACCGGCAAATCCTTCGGCCAAAGGCAGACGCTTGGCCAAACCAGTAATATTGCCAATACCTCCAAGGAAGACAGGTTCCCGGAACGTAATCCTTGAGAACAAACCCTGCAAACATGATGAATTTAAACAGAGTTTTTGAAGAGACTTAAATCAGGTACTCACATTCGATCTGCCTTGGACTTTGGTGCCATGATTGAGCACCATCCAGGCATCCCAACGATGGCGATAGATAATCACCGAGTTCCATTCATTCAGCATTATGGTTTCCCTTGAACGTACACTGCCCACTCCGGAGCCGCAGTCGAACCAGAACTCCACAAATCCCTTGTTCAGCAGCAGAGCCATAAAATCACCTGTTAAATCATCACGTTCCCCGCTCAACAATATGATGCCATCAAAGGATTCTGGACGGAATTCCAGCCGCAGCTGGACATGTTTATAAGCGCCATGCAATGCTGCAAATGCCAGCCATGAGCGTTTGGCAAATCGCGGCACATGTGCTCTAATATCTGTGCACAGAAACAAACCGTTAAATAACTGCAAATGTGAAGACTGCAGGACTCCAGTGATGCTAATTACCTTCCAGGCAGCCATTGCCTGTCTTGCCAAAGGGACACCGGCATCGGGGAATGGACGAAGTCGCCTCCAGGGCACAGATGCCCTCGGTGCCACAGTCCAATGTGCACAATGGACTGTCGAGAAACGAAAATATGTATGTGATAAAATGTTAATTACAGTGGAATAGCAGATCATATGTAGGACTCAGTACAGACCGGTTAACTAGACCACTGTACATCGCGTGTCGGCAAAGTGTAGTGCTTAAAATTACTGCCTAACAAAAGCTGGCAGCTATTGGCCTTAGTATTGATTGACTAGTAGGCTGTTAATGAACATCAATGTCTGAATATCCAAATCAGTAAAAGCTACAGCCACAGCCACCAATATTATTCTTATAGACCATTTGCATGTAAAAAAGTATTTGACAAAATGACATAAGTAGTTAAGCATTAAATATATTCATCTGGTACTAATGATCCTACACTTTATGCTTATAGGTATTCCAGATTCGCTTAAAATATAAATATTTAAGTATAACCTAGTTTGCAGTTTAGGGACATAATGGGTATGGTTGGAAACACTTTAATATTAATATCTACGTGGTCTATATTCAATGTTCCCAGCAATTACCATCTCAGTGATCAGATTGTTTATGACTACATCTCTAATACTGACTGTTCTTTCACTCCTTATAATACTTATTGAAAATTAGTAGTAGATTATGCAAAACAGACTTCCACACATATATCGATAAGCGATAAAATATTTGAGTTGATATGTATCGATACGTACCTGTTAACTGTTGTCGCTGTAGTTGTTGTTTTTATTTCTGATATGGTATTGCTATTGGCAGCATTTTTATTGATATGCATTACGACTTTGTTGTTGTTGTTGCTGTTGCTGTTGCTGTTGCTAGTCACTTGATATGTATGCGAATTGCTGTTGCTGTTAATCTTACTGTAACTGTTACTGTTACTGTTAGTTTTGCGTCTTAAGTTTAATTGATTATTATTGACATCGTCGTAGATGGACATGTCCGATTTGTAGCTATAATATTCATCCACATCTCCATCACCGTCTCCGTCCACAACTCCTTCCCTATCTCCATCCACCTCCCGATCATCGCCATAATCCATCAGATTTTGCTTCACCTTATTGTGGGTGCTTGCTGCTGCTGTTGTTGTGACCTTTGTGGTTCTTGCTGCTGCTGTTGTTGTTCTTGTTGTGGGTCTTGGCGTGCTAGTGGTGGTGGTATCTGCTGTGGATGCCACCTTAAAATCGCTTGCATCCAGTTCTTGATTCTCATTCTCCGAATTGAAGCTTATGCTCTCGGCTGATATGTAATAATCGTTTGAATTGACTTTTTGTTGCTGTTGCTGTTGCTGGTTTTGCTCCTCCAAATTGTCGTCGTTGTAATCATAAGTATCGCTTTGGTTTTCCGCCTCCAGATCCCCTGCAGATTCGGAATCAGTATCAGATTCAGAAGATGATTCCTGATTGGAATCATCTGGTAATTCAGCTGCTGATGCCAAACCACCTGCAAAGCGGCTTTTGCCCATTTCCGACCTGTCGTTGGCCAACTTGGCGCTGAAGGAGGCTCCTTTCTGATACAGCACATCCTCATCGGATTTACCATGTGCATCGGCGCCACTATTCGTCGTGTTTATGACTAGAAAAGGAGACAATTTAAAAGTTTGACATTAAATTAAATACTACTCTGTACATTAAATCGCGTAAGTAATTCACTATTATTAATATAAATGATAACAAAGTAAATCATCTTTTAAGTGTATTTTTTATTCTATAACTGTCTTAATTCAATGCTAATGAACGCACCTTGACAGCTGTAACCATTCTTGTTTAGCTCGTAACCCTCGATGCAGTCGCACTCGTACATTCCATCGTGGATCTCGTAGCACAGCTGCTCGCAGGGACTCGTGTGGCCACAGTGACCTGGCAAATGGTGTTTGGATAGACAATAAAAGCAATTTAAGTATGTTTGTGTCCATTTAAATTTCAACTCGAGTTCATAATTTTTTAGGGGGTGTCAGTTAGGGGTAGTGGCAGGGGTGGGAAGAGTAGTGTCGATTCGGTGGGTCGTTGTAGGGTGAGCCATGTGCGTGCTCCTGTCCGGTCATGGACATATGGGCTATTCTCAGTCTTTGGTCTGGGTGTGACCGACGTGTCCGCAATAAATTCTAATGAGCTTTACCAACTTAAAGCCAGAGTCATGTTGGTAATTTACTGCTAAGCATTGGCCACATTTCCAAACCCAGCCAAAAGCAGACAGAGCACACACATACAGCCATAGACACATACCAATACGCATTTTGGCCAAATGTCTGTGTCCGTTTTGGACGTTTGTCTATTTGCGTTTTGGCATCGGGCCAAAACTAAGCACCAACTACAACTGTTGAGCCTCTCTCTACGCATATGCAGATGGTTTTCTTTTTTGCTTTTCATTTTCCGTTTTCCTTTTGGCGTTGGCTTTGGCTTTGGTTTTCCCAACTTGCTGCATGCATCTATTTTCAATAAATATTTCTGTCTTCTGGTCGCCATTTCAATGGAAAGTTGACTCCTAAAAGCATTCTACGGTATTTAACTCTGCACAAAAGATTTTCCCCAATTGGAAATGGCGTTTGAAGCAAACCGAAAGCCCAATCAAAGGAAAACCAAAAACATTTCTCTGCTCTTTATAGTGTTTTTCTTGCGGTTTCTCTTTGGTATTTCAGTTTTCAGCAAACACTTGACATCATTAACTCCGCATCGTGTATATGTGAGTCATTAGTCTGGCGAGTAGAGAGTAAAGAGTAGCGAGTAGCTGTTGTTGCGGGCACAGCCAGTGACGAGTAAAGAGTAACCAGTTTTTTGGTTTTTAAATATGCTTTACTTCACATCAATTACTCTAAATTCTGTAAATGATACATTAGTGCAGCGAGTAGCGAGAAAGGAGTAGCCTACAGTGTCTTCTCTACTTCATAGATTCCCATCACACAACGAATTAACATCAATTAGGAAACAAAACCAACTCGCCAAACGTAATACCAGATTACCTCTTCTAGTATGATCAAGTATTAAACCTTGATACATATAAGTATCACTAAGGTAATTAAATAAAAAATTTTTTTATACTCTCTGCAAGAGTATATTGGGTTTGTGCAAATGTATGTAACAGGCAGAAGGAGGCGTGGCAGACCCCATAAAGTATATATATTCTTGATCAGCATCACAAGCCGAGTCGATATAGCCATGTCCGTCTGTCCGTCTGTCCGTCTGTCTGTCTGTCTGTCTGTCCGTCTGTCTGTCCGTATGAACAAACAGATTTCAGAGATGGTAAGAGCTACAAGTTCGAGCTTGGTCTCAATCGATCAGATATTTAGTCAGTCAATACAAGAATCTTTTTTTTTTTCGATGCCACGCCCCATTCGCCCACAATGAGCAAAAAACTAGACACACCTCGGAAAAAATCGGTGTTTTCGGCGAATATCTCAGTAACTATGGTACTTATGATCACCAATTTTGGTATGAAGGTTTTTAGTGACAGCGTAAATGCATTGACATTTAAAATTTTGGACTGCCACGCCCCTTTCTCCCACAATTAATAAAAATTGTCCTCAACTTTCGTTTGGTTTTTTGGCTTTTGTTTATATAGTACAGTATTGTAATTTATAATTCGTGTGGAGACTAACTATATCAAACTATCCTGAAAGGCGCATTGAAATCGCACGATAAACAAGAAAACTAGAAGCGTTACAATATTGATAACTGAATGCAATATCTTGTATGAGTGCAAGCGCTGTGTGGCGGCAGCGCTGCCCGCAGTCGCTGGCCGCGCTGAATACACACACACATACATATATGCATCATATATTGTCTTTCGTATGTGTATTCGCATACAGACAAACAGATGTATGTTTGATTATGCTTAGATTGTTTTTGTCTTAACGTGTTTTAATGCAAGTACTACACATTGTAATATCTCAATACCGATTTTAATAACTTAATCGGGAAAAAATGCAGAGAGTATACTACGGTCGGGCGTGCTCGACTGTACTTTTCTTTCTTGTTTTAAATAAGTTACTATTGATTAAGGATTTTATTATTTATTTCCCATTTTGAAAGTTAATTCTTTACTTTAATGAACTTCCACAAATCATTTGACATAAATATCATCAAATTGGTGTGCCCTTCAGACAAGAGTAACGAGTACCGCGCAGCGAGTAACGAGAAGTGAATTAACGTAATGAGTTACCTGCAGAATGTACTTGTTATTTGTCGAACACTTACGTCATGTTACAGCCAACAACTACATCTACGTTTGTCTTTATTCTGCTAAATAGAACACGCAACTTAAAGAGCCATCAAGGAACACACACACACCCATGCATACATCAAGTACTTGTCTGTGGCTCTGTTCGTGTATTTGTGTGGGCGTGGAAGTGTGTGTGTGTATGGTTGTTAGTTGATTAAGCAACTATGTGCTACCGATTAAAGTGCACTGGACACTCTGCACATTTGCATATTAACACACACACACACTCATGAGTATATGATGCTCTTAGGTACTCCAATTGCCACACCTTCAATTTTCCTTCTATTTGAACTAGAGTTTGGGTTGGGAACTGAATTTTCAACTTGCGTATTCAAATTGAAATTGAAAAATCGCATATTGCATGCAATTGAAATCGAAGTGTCAGCAGCAGCAGCAACAGCAGCAGCAGCACAAATGCTGACAGCTAGACAGAGACCAAAAGGGAAAGAGATAAGAGCTGGGAGTGTAAGAGAGACAGAGAGACAGGGGAAGCGAGAGAGCAAACGACTGTCCCATAATTTCCGCAGCTGTCGGGAAAATTTGACAAAAACATTGCATAACAACGATAATTTACATACGCACACAAATGTACGGATTGTCGTGTGTATCGATGTGCCAGTGTCTGTGTGCTTTTGGAACGCATAATTAAGTTGCTCATTAATGTCAAAGCCAAAAACCAGACTGATAGACAGACATACAGACTGGGGGGCGGTCAGAGGAGGCCCTTCATTTATTGATATGCTCGTGCTCAATTTGAACATTGCCCCAAAAATTGCACAATTAGACACTTTACTAGAGTCAAAGAGAGAGAGAGAGAGAGATAGCGAAAAGGACAGAGAGATCTGAAGTGTGGGGCTTGAGGCTGTCAAAGAGAGGTGACACTGACAAAAAAATACATATTCCTTTAGACTTATAAAAAAGTCTTTTTAAAAATCTGGTCTTACATATAGAGTAAAATTCGTGGTTCCAACTGCATCGCGAAACACAAAAACTTATACACATTTTCATATTAGCAAATTTAGCTGCTTTCGAAGTCTAAATCTGTTTAATAATCGAAATTAAAGCATTTTTAAGACTTATAGTACCACAGCCAAAACAAGAAATTTATGTATTTTAATGTAAAAAGTTTTTCTTTTTATACATAAATATTTAACTGGTTTTTATTAGTAATTCCCCTGTAAATCATTATGATGTTTAAGAGGCATTACACAGCAATATTGTATCTACATATGTAATTGAAAAGTATTTTCAAAAGGAAATTTCTGAATTTATGCGAACTATTAAAAGACAGCACCTTAAAGACTTAGTTGTGAAAACCAATAACTCTGAAACCAAGTTCCTTTGTGTAGCACTATTTTGCAGTGTACAGTGTAGTATGCAGGGGATAGTGTTGTATGGGACCTATTGAGGGGAATACATACCTTGAAAAGCCGCCTCCTCTGGCTCGACGATGCTGCTGCTGCTGGCACTAGCACCAACTGCCCAATTTTGATGGTTCCCCAGCACTGACAGCAGCAGAAACAACTGAAACGACAGACACCAACTGTGTCCAACTCCTCGCATCCTTTGATGTCCTAGCTGCTGATGTTGTTCTTGCTTTGATGTCAACATGTTGTAGTTGTTATATTTGGGAATGGTTTTTGGGGCTCGGTTGGTGACACTGATGATCTAGGCACTACTTGCACGTTATGAATATTAAGTATACGCACGATTCACACGATCGCTGGCGCTTTTAGACGACTTCGGCGAGCAGCCAGCGTTAAACATGGAGCGTACATGCGTCTCGGCGTTGCTTCTGCGACTGTGCTTCACCTGCTGTTTCCTGTTGATATATCAAACACACACAAAAGCCAAGGTAAGCAATTAGTAAAAGCGAGAGAACGAGAGAGGGAGAAAATAATGGAGGAGAGAGAGAGGAGAGAGGCTCGGGTTTTTTTGGGAGGCCTAAGCATGGGCGCAGGCAAATCAAGTGGTCATTATAATATAACCACACAAATTGCTAAACACGCAACGCTCACGAACCCACACACAACATGATTCATGGCTTTTGCCTGATGGCTCTTGCCACTTGCCTCTTGTCTCGTCCCACGTGACCCGTGCCCCTTCGCCTTGCCCACCGTCTCCTGCCTCTGTGAGTTGGCAGAAGTAAAATCAATAAACGCCGTCATGGCAACGGTACCACAACAAATAGAAGACAGTGTGAACCCATCCTACCTCTAATTTGTTTCTATTTGGTTGACTGAGCCACTCCTAAGCATATATATACTACATTCGAGGTTGGATCGCTGTGTTTGCCAGTGTGTATACATGTGTGTGCGTTTATGTGTGGCCCTACCTTAAGTTGTTGCCTTTGGGCCAAGTGCTGTCGTGTGGTAAATGCATGTAATTAGAAATCAATACGACAATTCGACAAAAGTGTCTTTAGACAGATATAAAGTCGTATACATCGAGAAAAAGAAAATTAACGAATAAGAGATCAAGATGGAGGAGAGAATACATTTTTTGTTTCATTTATTTCCTTTGCCCTTTCGATTTTATCCAATTCCGAATTTTAGCCAATTTGCTCGGCCGATTGAAATTGAAATGTCAAATGTCTAAGTTCGAAAAAGAAACGCGTGCAAATACTGTTAAGCCGGGTCACAGACCCATATATACACAGACAAACATGCATATATGTACAAATTTGTGCACACACAAGCACACGCACACAGAGCGACACAAACATACACTCATGTGTGGCACTTAACCCGTGCTCAAAAATATGTAGCATACTTACTGGGGCAAAAATTGCAGCCACAGCATGAAATCTTTCTTTATTGCCGTAGCTTGCTGTTGTTCTTGTTGTTGATATACCCTGCAATCAGTGACACAGTTGGGTATACAAACAAAAACAACAGTCAAGTATGTCCTATGCATAATAGTTCGAAGTGTTAAAAGATTAAGCATCTGCAGTTAAATTCTATTTGCTCAACATTTGCTTACACTGTTAAATGATTATGTTAACAGATGCAGAACATGTTTTCGCTGTTGATTATAAGGCGATGATACAGTTAACATATTTTCTAACAGCTTTTTGTTACATATTTTACCAAGGAAACAAGCTGTTTTATTAAATTCCACACAAAAACATTTGGGGTATAACTCAAACAAATTTTATTAATAACTCACACATCCCCTATCTGTATGTATAGCATATGAGATAACGTTAACAGTTAATTAGTTTATATGACAGTTTAATGATTTTAAGTGTAAGTTTTAACAAAACTTTGAATTTAATTAAAATCTTTGTTAATTCCCCGTGGGACCTGCCATACTCTGAGTAGCATGTCAGCTATAACTCTTTAAAGTCAAGGTGTTGGAGCACAAAACTATTTTAGCTCAATCAGTTTTAACTGCCACATAAACTTGCGAAAAATAATTGGCAAATAAAAACAGATTCTTTTGTTTATATCGCCCACGTGCGTGTTAAGTGCGAGGTATTTCCCTGTAGAGCACTCTCAACTGTAACTTTCTCAATGTTTGTTGGCATTTTGCGTTTACTTTATTTTTTTTTTTTTGCTTTTGTTTCTGTTTTTGTTTTTGCTTTATTTTTATATCAACTTTTGTATGCCTGCGCTTAAAATCGCGATGTCTGCCTCTGACTCTGGCTCGGGTTGTGGGACGAGTTGCCCTATATGTGTGTGGGTGTGGGTGAGTATGTGTGTGTGTGTGTGTGTGTTGTGGTTGTTGTGCTTGTGCGTTGCCTCCTGTGCGTGCAAAAGTTTTGCAAGTTGGACGTCGGTAGGCTAAAAAGCATTCGCCATTTGTAATGTCTCGAGTTTTTGGGTGTATTTCAAAAAACCCAACCAAATGTTGCCGTATTCATTTATATCGATTTTTCCACCTTGGCTATTTGCAGTGGAGCCTTAAGCACGCACACACACACACATACACACTCTGACATACTACCATATACTACAAAACATACACATATGTATGTATGTATGTATGTGCTTAACATATACTCTTTGTACATTTTTGCGCACTCTCAACAACATTATATTTTCGTTTTTCTTTCATTTCATTTCAGTTTATCTTGTTTTTTCTCCTTTTTTGTTGTTATTGCGTTTTTAATGGCATTTCTTTCCGGTACGACGCCTCCGAATAGCCAGCAAATGTTGAAGGCTGTCGCACGGACGACGACGACGACGACGTCGAACGAATTTCAGTCAAATTGCATACGCTTTAACCCGGACTCAGAGTCAGAGTCAGAGACAAACGCAGAATCCGACCCCAGGACAGACCACGGGATTGCTGATGATGCAGCTGAAGTTGTCCACTTCCATATCCGAATAATGTGAGGCATGTGCTGGGAGGCATCACATCAGCTTGAAAGCTCATTATTCAGGTAAAGGCAGCAAAAACGTGTGTTCATTTCCCGAAAACATTTTGGACTATGAAAACTGTGATAAATGGCAAAAGAAATGTGGCAAAGAGGCAACTGGCTTTAATTCCGGCCAGAAACTAATTAGGGAAACACATTGGTATTGGCTGAATCAAAATTAATAGCACTCGTCTGCCTGTATATCTATCTGGTTTGCTGTGCTTATGTCTGCCAAAAAGTTGAGCAACTTAATTACACAGCTAATGGAGCTAAATTAGTGCTGAGTGGCATTGATTTAATTACGCAAATAAGTTATATATATTTTTGACGTAACGAACAATAAACTTAAAACTTAAGTTCTAAATTTCACAGCTCAAAAGTATGCTATAGTGAATTAAGTGACGCTTTATCAAATCCTAATCGCTTGCACTTAAGATCTGGCCCTCAATTTATGACCCCGGCCTGATTAGCTTTGTTTGAGTGTCCTCTGCTGTAAGGACAAAGTTTTAACTGAAACTTTATGAGTCATTTTCCAGCACAAAAATCGTAAATTCATAACATTCTCCCTTTGTGAGGGAAACATGTCAAGTCACCTTGAATAACTACCAAAGAAATTAATCTCACCTGACAAAAGCTAGAAAGAAACAAATCAAACAATAGCAAACAATTTGCATTGCAATTTTTCCTGATGATTTAGTCGAATATTCTTTTCATAACAAAAGTATTTAAATTTACACCTGACCCACACTATTTCGACATTTAAAAAGTTAACTTTTAGTGTTAGCATTTATTTGTTTATTAAAGCATTGGATATTTATTGCCATTAACCTGACAGATATACTATAAGCATTTTACCATTTTAAATAATTTAAGAAATTATAAGGTTCACTCATAAAACATGCAATAATTGAGTAAGATAATGAAATTTATAGTTATGAGTTGAAGAATTCGATTTTGGCGTATTTTGGGCCAAAAGTTCAAATAGTTGTTTCATTTCCAAAACATTTAGACTTCCCCTGTTCGTAAAACAATATTAACTTTCCAATTAATTGCTATTGATTTCCAATAACTGATCGTTCTGTAAAGCAATGCTTTTGTTATAGCTCCAGCACTTTACATGAGCTAAATACATAAATCGACCTAAAGAACTACTTGGATTATCTCTGCTGTATTAATCTCACAAAAGACAACACATTTCCATCTGATTATCTTGAATAACACGGAATAGACCTACATTTATGTAAGTATATGTAAAACATTCAGGCTATTTTCTTTTGTATGACATAGTATATATTATTGATTCAAAACTATAGCAAGGCCAACAGCAGCGAACACGCATCACGAATTATATTCTAGTAAAAAACGAGTGAATATTTTTAATGTTGTTGTTGCCTTTTCTGCTGCTTATTACTTTTTTGTCTGATGTCACGCAAAACTTAATACAGAAAGCCAATATGAAAGTTAACAGTAAATACACACACACACAAACATAACCGCACTCACACTTACACACATGCAATCACATATAGAATACAAAACAAACAACAGGGAGCATCAAAGTCAATGAAGGAAAAAACAAGAAAAGTTGAAACAAACAAAACTGCAAAGCAACAACAAGAGAAACAAAAACAACAGAAGCATAAATGTCCGCAAAAGAAAAATCGTTAAAGCAGCAATAAATTGTGTTTTTATAAGGTAAATAGAGCAAAGCCCGCTGAGAGCCAATTGGAGGCGCACCACAAAATACGAACAGACAGACAGACAGACAGTAAAAGAAGCAGAAGAAAAAAAGAGCAGACTGGAAGGGGGACGAATAGGGACAGTTTGGGACGAGAAACTCACGCATGACAGACTGACCCAAGTAACGGGACGAACATACACATACACGTACACATACATTCTCAGACACACGCACACGCGTAAACATAAAAGTTTGGCGCGCGTTTTTGCTATTCTGCTTTTGGTGTCGAATGCTTTGATATACTTACATACATAAACACATATAGTAAGTGCGTTGGTGGGTGTATCGCCTATCTTGCGCCTAATTTATGGCAAATTCACAGGTGCGCATATTACTTGCGCCCTGTCAAAGACGTCGCGCTGAGCTCTACAACAAAAGCAAACAGCAGCAAAAAGCAATTTCAAGCAAGGACTAAAACAAAAGCCCCCCAAACACATACACACACACAATCACACATTTCGGAATATAATGCTCAATAGCAGCAGCAGCAGAACGTGACGTGCGTGTGTGTGTGTATGAGTGTGCACTGCAGCCGCAGCCTTTGTGCGTGCGTGGGTGAGTTTGTGTATGTGTGAGTGTGGAGAAACGTTATATCAAAGACATTTGACTGACTGCAAAAGGAATGGGAAAAGGACGGCACCGTCAGCGTCAGTAGCGAGCGTTGCCCGAGTATTGTTGAGTGCAGAATCCAAAAATGTCATTTTAATGTATTATTTTATGTAGGTTTACGTATGAATGTATATACATATGTAGATTTGCAATACTCATGTTTATATCCCCGCGCACTCCGATTGCCTACTAAAGTGGCACTTCAAAGTGCGCTCTCTGCTTGCCCAACATAAATTTCCATTATTTCATTTCGCCTCGTTTCTGCAACTACAACAACCACAACAACAACTGCTACTCACTTGTATTGCGTTTGCTTTCTTGCGAGTGTCCGCCTCGTTGACGACGACGACGACGACGTCTTCGCCTTCGTTGATTTTTGCTGCTTTATTTTCGGCGTTCAGCGATTTTCGTGGTATTTACATTAACTTACACACACAACTGCACACACATACTTCTGCAAACCCAAACACACACAATACACACACTCACACACACAATTTTTAAAAATGTCTTTCACATTGCACATTTGCCTCTTCTTAAGCTCAGTATTTTGCACTCCTATTTTGCTTTACGCTTCACACTTCATATTCTATTAAGAACGATTAACGGCATTTATTTTGTTTAGTTTTAAAAAACTATTTGCTTTAGCTTCTGCTGTCGTTGTTGTATGTGTGTGTATATGTGATATTTTGGTTGTATCCTGCGAACGGATATGTCTGTAGCGGCGCCGCTCCGTTAGCTGTTTGTCTGGAGCGTAACGTTTTTACACTCTAATTGACGAGAGACTACTGCGCGTATCGCAACCATTGCTGTCTGATTGGAACGAAACGAAATCTGGCTGTGCAAAGTGCCCAACTGTGGCAGTTGCCGGAGACAGAGACAGAGACAGAGCTGGATACGAAGAGAGCACACAAGGCAACAGCGACAAGAGAGAGGATATAACACCGCGACTACTGTTGTTGTTGCTCTTACTATGCCAAAATCGCCATTGTAGTATTTAGTATCCGATGGCTGATTATCCAGCCATATCAAGAGGCGCCAAATATGAACTCAGATTGTTAAGGGCTGTCGAGAGTCTGACTGAGGACCTGTTCTTAGATAATAGAAAAGATATTATTATTATTTAATTATTACTTAAATATATACATATGTTAAAGAGAATTAAAGTCTATTCTTATCGAAATAAAGGTAAATGAAAAATGGTGTGCCATTTATACTCAAGTTCATATTTTGATGAAATAATTTGTTTAATAGTTCGAAAAACTATCGGTGGCTTTGAGTTCAACTTTTTGGCGCTCTGGCAATCCTAGTGCCAGGCTGACTTTTGTGCTTGCAACGTCCGTATACAAGTGCCGACCGAAGTGAGCGAACCATAGAGCAAGGGGGATAAATAACACATTAATTTTGGCGCATGCGAGAAACGTAATGGAATGAAACATGCAAACACACAGAGAAAGAGAGTCGTGAGTGAGCTGTCAGTAGCAGAGATGACTGCGCTCTCTGTTAGACAACAGTTTGTTGTTGCTGTTGCCAGCAACTTAACATCACAATAAACACATACAGAGGCAGCCAGCACTTAAACGACTGTATGTATGTATGTACAAATACACACTGCCAGATTTGCGTAAGCCCATAATGAACTCAACGACACGCATGAACAACAAAAAAACAAACAACAAACAGATGGACTGGGACATGCTGAGACATGTCGAGAAGTGAAGGGCAATGAGCAGTACATAAGTCAGCGGCGACAGCTGATCAGGTTGCAAGGGTTGTAATTGTTTTTGTTGCTCGTTTGCCCCGGGGTGCTGAAAGTGACAGAAGAAATGAAACGAAATAATATACAGGAGACAAGTCAAAGCCCCTGTTCCAGCTCCTGCTCCTGCTCCTGTGGGCCGTGTAACTGAGACTTGGCTTGACCATGTGCATAAGTTAGAGTTGTTGTCAGTGTGGGATTGTCTGTCCACTGTTGTTTTTTTTGTTGTTGCACTGACAGACAACTTTGCTAATGACCAGGGCTATTCATGGCCCTCAACAATGCTCCGTTAAGTCCTTTGCCTTTGAGTTTGCCAGAGCAAAGGCCATACTCTGACATGGATATCGTCGTGTGGGGGTGTTTCTGTGTGTGTTTGTGTATTTGTTGGCTTTATGCACGGCTTAGTGGGTGCAGTTAAAAACCCAACAGGAACTCTCACACGTCGCGTTGCAGCAAATGAGGCATTAATATCCAAACTGAACCATTCCTCATTCCTCTGTTCCTCTCACCCAACTCAGGCTGAGACTCTAACTCTAGCTTGTAGCTCATGACTGGCTTCCATGTTTCCATGTTTTTCGAGTATGTCAGGGCAAATATTAGTATTCCACTTCAACGTTAGCATTTTGTAATGGAAAGTGTTGTTGTCCTACTCTCTCTCTTTCTCTTTCGCTCTCCCTCTCTATCTCTCTCAACCTATTGCATTCCTTGCCTTTCTGCTACTTGTTGTCGTTGTCGTCGCATCCATCAACAAGCCAACCAGGCGCAACTAATGTGTCACATTACAAATGGCGTCTTTGCTGCCGCAGCCAGCATTGACAAGCACCTGCCAACCGCAAAACCCCAACCCACAAACACGCATTCACACACACACACATACTGTGATGTTCAATAACAAAAGTATTAAGTATTATTACCACCCACGCCTCTCTTTCTATCACTCATCATCACACAGTCTTGAAGCAATAAAGCTGCACTTTATTCAGCTACAAAGCAGTTCACAAAGAAATAAATATGGAATGAGTGTGGTGAAATTATTAACAAGTCTTTCACCACCCTGTTAATAATCTCACCAATGCATTGGTGGAGGCGGGCAGCGGAGCAGCAGACCAGCAGAAGCAACAGTTAGCAGTAAAATGTAAAGCGTAAACAACGCATTATATTTAATGCAGCAGCAGCAAAGCGTTTGTATAGAAAACCAGGGCCAAGTCGTTAATGTGCTCGTTATTGGGGTTATCAGGGAACCAACTGTCAATTTCCATCACATTTCGCCAGTTGAGAAACTCATTATAGCCGAAGAGTCCACAAATCGTTGCTGTAATTAATCAGTATTAAAACTAGAGATTAATTTCCAAGCCAGGAATATTACCTTGTTCCAAGTACAAGTCCCTGTATTTTCCCAAACCCAATGCCAAACTGCGTATGGCATTTTGTTCACTCAGAATCTCGTTGCAATGTATCTTGACCAACTCGTTGTAGAGCTTAGGAGGACTCAGTTGTGGTGCACATTTGTGGTGGGACAGCATAAAAAGCAACAGTACTCTATACATATAAAGCAGTGTAATTTTTTTAAGACGTTCTTGCAGTCGTAATTATAAAGTCTTACTGATGTGTGCGCTGATAGCCATAGGCGAAGTCCTCGTTAGTCAACACATTCAAGCAGTCCAAGCTGAGTTTACACTTTCGGGGATTCAGATTGACTATATCACGCATGCAGAGGTCCGACTGGGTGCTGTTTGGCTGTCCTCTATTGACTAGATGCTCATAATTCAGGGCCAGCTGTTCGTATTCGGCATTTGCGTTCAAAGCGCCGAATCTACACAGGGAGAAAAATGAAAATGAATTACGATTTTAAACTTTATATTTAAAAAAATAATATATAATTAATTATTAAATTGTTAAATGACTTCAATTTTAACTTAATTTATTAAATTTATTGATCAAGATCGAATGCAACCGAATCGCATTTAATAGGAATGCTTCAGACTAATTTTCCTTTACTCGAAATAAAAATCTGAGATAACTCAAATTCTGACATCGATTCTACCACGCAGTCCGCGATAGTTCAACACCATTAGTTAATCAGGGCTACTTAATTTAAACTATGTACTTACTTTAGTCCAGGAGGCAGCAACAACACATTCCTTTGAAAGGCATTTTCCAGTACTATTTCAGTAGTGAGTGTTAGTAATGTTTTTGAAAGATTTTGCAAGTAGAATTTCCAGACTTACTCTGCTCCTCCAATTGACTCATGTTGTCCCGCTTGGAATCCCTGATCAGCTGATCCATGCGATGCAGCAGATGATAGTACAATTGTCTGTCATATCGAGTGGGTGCCACATAACGCATCTTCTCTGTATAGCATATAGCATAAAATAATGTAATGCTTGTGATTAACACCACACACATCCATCATGTGTGTGCACAGCTCATTAGGCTCACGTTTTATCAGGAATTGGGCCAACAACAATGCGAAATTTGCACTCGCATTCAGTTTCCTGCCACAGCACAATTTATCTAGCAGAGCATAAATGCGCTGAGGCAGCTGCTCCTGTGATGACGATGTGGACACGACTCTGGACTGGGAATGGGCCTCAGCCTCGACCCGAGATTGGGAGGCGCCACAAATAACGCAGAGTGTTACAATTTTTAAGCAGAAATTCGCGTCCAAGTACATGTTGGGTGAAGAGCTTGGATGATTCTATGCCTGTTGGCCTGTTGGCCACATTGAAATCACATCGCTTTCAGTCTTTGATTTCACTTTTTTTATGAAGATTAATTGGATGACATTTGTTCTCTGCTCTGTGCTCTGTGCTTTGCGTTGGCGAGTGGCCGTTTGTTGGATGGTGGTAGGGGAGGGGCAGCGTATCGGGATATCGAAGGCGGTCGCACTGGTGCGCAATATTAAGTTTCGCATATTAATCACAATTTAAAATTGAATACATTACATTGATTAAGAAAGGGTTTGCAGCACGATGGCATTTCTGTCAAGATAATCAACAGCTGTTGTGAATTTATTTTGTGACGATGTCTGAGCAGTTAATATGAATCAACAGTTTCACTTAAATACATGTGTTTTTTCTTAAATCAATATCAACATATGTCATCGGTCTCACTATCAGTTTGAATTCACGCGCCAAGTATAATCGTAACTATCGACAAACGACTTATCGATGTATTCCCATTGAATGAATTCCCCACTATTATTCCCAGTATTTTTGTTATTAGCTGATATAAGGGATTTTAGTGGCCTTATTTTAGCTGCGTTTATTATTGTCACTAATTATCGTAGCGCACTTTACATTTTTGCAGTTAATGCCATGTTTATAATTTTGATTACAAACAACATCTTTTAAAATTTCAAATCAGCAAAAAATCAGCAAATATGCTGGGTATGGATGCAAGATGTTATTTAGTGTGGCTACGCGTTAAGAGCTCATTTAATTTAGCTTGGTATGCAGCTCAACAGCAGTGAACAAAAACTTTCTGCGTAAATTGAAGGATTTAATCGATGATTTTCATAAAACTAAAAGTGCAAGTCACAGAAATAGTTAAAAACAACATAATATTCGTGTGCAGATAAAAAGAAATCGAAGTAAACAAATATAAAAGTGTGTGTGTAAATCATTTTCGGTGTTTTGCAAGCTGTTTTCTCGATCAACGTACTAGATAGAAAAATTTTACAGCTTTGTGTTTGTGTTAACATTGCGTTAACAGGCGAATGTTTTTTACATCAGACTGTCTTTTGTCTTTTCTTTGTGAAAAATTAGTAGTACTTTAGTTTAATTCGAAATAATAATTAAATACACTAATGTCGGAAAACCAGGACAAAGAAGAAACATTGGCCAGTTTCCAGGTAAGTAAGGCAACAATAAATGCCCGCAAGACGCTGCAATCTTCTGTTATTATTTGTTGGCCCAAAACTGAGGTGCTGAGTGCGCACATTTTCAATGCGTGTGTTTTTGTGTGCCTCTGTGTGTGTGAGTGAGTGTGTGTGTGTATATGAGAGAGTGCACTGCGTATGTATTTAAATGTGTACGTGTGTGCGTTGCTTGCATCTTGATTCTTTTACATTGTTTTCTAATACAAAACTCAATTGAATTTCAATGTCACAGGTCATAACTGGAATCGAGGATGTAGGCGAGGCATTTTCTCACCTGGAGGCAACCGATTGGGATCTTTTGGTAAGTGCGTCTTTGTCTCAAGACACAATATGCGTCGTCAAATCAATTGCGTTGTTTTCGTTATGTTTATTCGTTAAATGTTTGTTGTTGTTATTGTTGTAGGAGGCAATCAGCCGTGTAATGCCACATGACGATGCACCGCTGGCCAATCCCATACATCCGCCAGAGACGCAATCAGAAGCGCCAGCACAAGATTCCGTGTCAGTAGCAACTGGGCATCCAAATCCAAACACAAATGGTTTCAGACCATTCAATATCGATGAGATGCCTGGACCCTCGCAAGCAGCACGAATGTTTCCAAGTAAGTAGCAAACAGGCAGATATCGAATGAGTGAGTAAGATAAAAAAAGAGAATGAGAGAGTTGTATACATATATTAGAGAGTGTAAATCTCTCGTTGAGATGTGCAAAGCACTTGACTTGAAACGTGTATCTACTATAGCGTCACAATTGCTAGCCCAGCTGACGTCGAGCATCAACCTGGATCCCTCGAGGCAGAACAACAACCAAAATATCTTATTATTTATCATACACTTCAACCAACAGCTCTATCAAATACGCATGCAATCGAATGCGACCATTGGTAAGTGTGCAAATCCCCAAATTCTTGCGCCGAAAGATTTCAATTCTAAATTGTGTTCGTCCGTAGAGCAATTAAAACGCAAGATCTTTGATGTGACCAGTGTGCCACAGTGCCGTCAAGCCATTAGAGGTTGGCCACCGTCCACAGCCAGCGATGCACAATTGGCTGAAACACAGCTCTGCAATCTGGGATTGGCTCCAGAGAATGAGCTCATACTCGTTGATCTAACCGACGATGGCTTCATGGATACCGAACAGTAAGCACAGCTAACCCTCTTTAGTCAAAAGAACTTAGGATCACTCTACTTGATTGTTCATCTAATGACTTGTAATCATTTGCAGAGATGAGAGCACTCAACGTTTGGATAAAATGTTCAAACTGCATATTGTCGAGCAGCCCGAGGGACGTAGAATCACACTGAATATGGTGGGCAGAACGACATTCGAGGAACTGAAAACGAAAGTGTACTACGTTACCAATACACCTGTGAGGCATCAGGAATGGTCTGGCTGGCCAAGCGGTTGTGATAATGAAACCAATCTGGCGGTAAGCCTGCTATCTTTAACTCCAAACATCTTATTAAACGCGTCTGTCTCTCATAACAGCAATCGGGAATAGAGCAAAATCACGAATTTGTGATACGCAACATTGCAGATCGAGTCCAAAATAATTCAAATCCAATAACCAGCTCGTAAGTCTGTTCCGTCTCTAGTTTAATATGATTACTCACTTTAATCTCTTTCATGGGTTCCACTGTGTTGGTGCAGAGAAATCGTTAATCTTGATAGCGAAAGCTCAGCAGATGAATTTGAGGATGCAACAGATTTCAACAATTCTGAATATATATTCTCAGATTCGCCTCCTGTTCAGCCACTCAACAGGCATCTGAGTAAGTTATGGATTAAATTAATTATTTTAATTTATTTTAAAATAATTCTTAACTCTTTCGTGCAGTTCCAAACAATACAAACAATGAGATCAGCGGCTCAGCACAATTTGTGGAAAACTATAAGCAGCGCTTTGGTGAACCACATCCAGATTTCTTTGTTGGTAGCTTAGAGAACGCCTTGAGATTGGCCTGCCACAAGCCAGCCAAAGAGGTAGTTAAACTAACCAAAAATCTATAGATTTTCAGCTGTACTAAACTATTTGAAATTGGTTATTTTAGCGTAAATTGTTGGCCATTTATTTGCATCATGGCGAGAGCATACTCACAAATGTATTCTGTGATCATCTCATGAAGGACGATGGCATTATATTAACATTCAGGGAAAACTTTGTGCTCTATGGCTGGGACATGACCTATGAGAGCAACAAGGATATGTAAGCAGCTTGAATCAATCCCAATGTCCTCAATAGACTTTATTATTAATTATTCATTTGGTAGGTTCCTGTCATCGCTGACGGCGTGCATCAACAGCAATGCCTCGTTGCAGGCCAGGAATATTAAACTTGACAAGCTACCCGCAATTATGCTAGTCGGCAAAAGCCGCATGATGGGTCGCCAATCATGCGAGGTCTTATCTGTGATTCATGGTAAGCGTCTGAAAAATATTACTCTAGAACTTCAACAATACAAGGCATTCCATTTGTTTATTTTAGGCAACATTGGTTTGGCTGATTTGCAATCGCGTCTGTTTGACACAACGGTGATGTACGAGGAGCATCTGCAGGATGAGATACGTGAGGAGAATGAACGTGCTGCGCGCGATCAGGTTAAAGCCGAACAGGATATGGCATACGAGGAGACGCTACAAGCAGACATGGCCAAGGAGGCAGCAAAGCGGCAAAAGGAAGCGGCTCAGGCAGCCGAACGTAAACGTATTGAATCCGAGAGAGCCGAAGAAGATGCTAGACGTGAATCCATAAGATTGGTGGTATGGCCAGAACAAAAACGCATTCATTCAGTTACACTATTAATGATTTTTGCTCTTTATTTTGTAGGCAAAGCAATCACTACCTCAGGAGCCAGCCGAGCATGAGGCAAACATTTCCAAAATCCGTGTACGCAAACCCACTGGAGATCACTTGGAGCGTCGCTTTTATATACATGATACATTGCAGGTGTGTCTTTAATCATCTCCGATTATATACCGATCCACAGCCCAAGTTTTCTTTGGTTTCTTTGTAGGATCTGTTGAACTTTGTGGCCGCCAATGGGTTTCTTATTGACGAGTATAAAGTGTTTAGTGGATGGCCACGTCGGGATCTAACCGCCATCGATGCTAGCCAAACGCTGGAGGGACTTAAGCTATATCCACAGGAAACGGTCATATTGGAGGAGAGATTTTGATTTTGATTTCCATACATATATAGATCGATTTCAATGTTCGTTTTTGAGTTTATGCGTTTTAAGCGTTCGTTTCTTTTTCATTGGGTTTAAGTTCTGCATTATTAAGTGTGAAACAAAATTAGCGTTTTAAATTTTATATTAATTTTCAATGGAGAACACTACAAACAAAAACATCAAGAAACAACAACAATTGGGCATAATGCAGAACAAACTGATTATTGATTTAGCTGTAGTTTAAGAGCAAAAAAACAATTTTTTACAATTACAATCGAAAGAAATAATGATAATGATATGATAATATGTAAAAGGTTCGAAGCAGATTAAACATATATAAATATATACATATAGATTAGCACCGACTGCGATTTGTGTTGCCCTCCCTCTAACACTACACACACATACCCATACAGACTCACTGACCTCCACTCTCTTGCTCTCTCCCTTTCTTTGTCTATAAATGATACCGTTAGTTAAGCATTGAGATGAAACGCATTTAAGTTGGCTTTGTTTTACTTTATCAATAATAAATTATATAACATGTACTGAAAACTCATGCTCTAGGTTATACATTTTTTTGTTTAGCATTTTACACGTAACAACTTAAAAAGGGTGGGGCGGGGTTAATTATAGGAGGAGGGGTAAGGGAAATACAACAATTGAGTGGCAGCCTAAGAGTATTGACTGTTCAGGACGACATAGACATAATAAAAACGGTCTCTTATGCTAAGTATATAGATAAGTGCATCCTTGATTCTATCCGAAAACCTTTTCTATGGGCGCCAGCACCACAAGCAGTATAAGGACAACAGCGAATAGCGCCAGGACAACGGTATAGACGCCCAGCAGACCCTTCCTGAGATTGCCGTACTGTTGAAAAAATAAAATAGATACATACACATTGAGGTATAATTATTTAGATACAATTTGTACGGCATCCACTTACCGGTGCATCCATTTTGCGTTCCATACTCATGCCATTCCGCATGGCATGTTGATGATGATGAGTCATGTCACCCATTTGGAATGTATTCACACGCTGGCTCTGATGGCGATCCGAGGCGATGGAGGACACCTGCCAATGATTAATGCACAAAGAGATCTGGGAATTAATGGACGTAGCCACTGGCTCTTTGGGGCGATACATGCGATGAATGAATTAGTACCAAATGGATGAGCATTTAATGACAAATCCTACTGTACAGGCAGGCAAATGCGATTGGGATTGAGTCCTTTGTACACACGGGACATGATTGAGAAGGGTCCACATAACCAAAAAACACACGAACAAACAGACTGAAGAACTTACAGAGAATATTAGATGTACAAGGACATGAAACACTACAAATCCAACCAGAATCCAGTCCATCCATTCGGGCAGCTCTGCCTTGGGCAGTTTCACCGAGAAGAAAATGGCCACAACTGCAACAAAAATGTGGGATTAAAATTAAAGCACACAAGGATCAGCTGCTTAACTTACTGGCTAAGATGTGGGCCAGATTGCCGCCTAACCAATGACCCCAGTTGAAATAAGGCCGCATCTTGTCATTGGGACCCGGACGGAAGAGAGCTCCAATTGGTTGAATAAAACAAAGAATGACTGTGATCAAGCCAGTGATGGAATGGGCATGCCACACAGCACGCTTCAGCTCCACCCAGATCAAGATGTAGGCAGCGATTGTCAGTGACCATGTGGTGACCATGAGCATGCGATGCCAGGCAAACCATTGATCCTTGCCGCAGGTCTGGCTGCCCACCCAAGTCTGCTTGAAGTAACGGGCGAAGATAATGCCCAACGATGTGGTTCCAATCCAGGCGGCAATCATGAAGGCGCCATGCAAACGCACCAGCAACAAACTAGTACCAGCCAGTTCCTGAACTGATGCCAGATTAATAGGATTGGCCGCTGGCAGAAAGCCAATGTCGTGGAATCCTACGCTGTTATCCTTCAATCCAGTGCCCGAGGCAACGAGCATGTGATATGCTCCGTTCTTCAGGTCAAAACTGCGTCCTTGCACTACCGTGAGTGGATCGCGTTGCACTTTGCAGTAAATGACACCGTCCACGAATGAGGCATTCAATAAACGCGCCGAGTTCTGGGACTACGTGGTAATCATCTTGGTTATGAATTGTAGCAAGTAAAGGAAGTTAGGCACTTACCACAACCGCTCGGTGGGCACCATAGTTGGGACTTCCCGATGTGTAGGAGGAGTACAGATTCACACGCCCATTTTCAGGCACACACTCGGTCGTCAGATCCTCACCCATTCTGGCGTCATCTGACAATCCAAGTGCTACATAGGCGGCATTGGAGCCTGCAATACAAAATTTGGAAGAACTTGTTAAGACCCCACGAATATTTCAGAGTTTTTCGCATCTTATACACTTTAAGAACTGTGATGTTCCAGATACCTCTCAGACTTTGTAAATCTCCCTCTCACTTTTAATAGAGTGTGACTAACTCTTCAGAAACGAATTCAATTTACTTATATACAGCAACAATTATGGCTGTTTTATATCCTCGATAAAAAGTACACTAATTAAAAAATTAATATCCGACCAAATATGTAATGAAAATATGCAAATTAAGATTTAATAATTATGGATAAACATGTATTCCAATAAGGTAATCTTAATTGTTCAAAATCGTGTTCTTCTTCAATTACCAATCAAAATAATAATTATCCATCATCATCGTGTATAAGAGATAAAAGTACAAAAAATTATTGCTTTTTTAAAAATGTACTGATAAGTAATCTTTTCTTATAGACATGGGCCAAAATTTCTCTCTAAATAAATTCACTAAATTTTAAATTAAGAATACACTTACCCTTGCCGGATCGCATCTCAAACTCATAGATCTCCCCTCGCACAGTTATGGCGGAGATAATCGTACACGATTTACTGGCCACACAACCATTGGGGAAACCAAAGCAGTTCTTGGTCTGTCCACATCCGTCGTAGAAGGTGTCCTCTACCACATTATTAACGACAGGTGCAACATAGTTCGGAGGTACGTAGGGAGCCCGAGTACTGCCAAAGTTGAAGTTGGTGGGAGGATTGACTGTCGGTAGTGGAGCTGCCCCTGAGACATCTCGTCTGACCACCTGCACAGGATTTGATGGAAGTCCCACCCAGAATTGGTCATACGCCTGAGCAACGGTAGCACTACAGGGAAAAATACATACAATGGAATAAATAAACAGTTGGTAACCGGATACACGAGTATTTATAAATATTTCACTTGTACTAACAGTAAAGCATTATTTGTATAATTTAAATAAGCATTATTTGAATAATAATAAGTTACTTTTTGGAATTTGGATTTTAAACTAACTTTTTGTAGACCATATTTAAGTATTATCTTTTAATAAAGAAATTTACATTTTTAGGAGTCTTTAATAAGTTTACAAATTTGGTAACAAATATTTAACACGATGCTAATAAAATAGACATTTTATTAAATACAATAGAAAGATATACAATATTTGTATATTAATAATAATGCTAATTATATAACTTCTAATAATTTGTTGTATTTAATTTCAATTTGTATTTTATATTTTTAGCTTAAGTTTTTCTGGTACTCACTTGAACACCACCTGGCCGAGGAAGTCCACAGGGGATTGCCAGTCCAGACTGACCTGTTGCTTAGGACCGGCATTGCTGTGGGTGGCCGAATTGTTGACGGAATTCTCACAGTTCATCAGCTTGATGGTGCCA
Source organism: Drosophila acutilabella (assembly GCA_035046005.1). Taxonomy (NCBI): domain Eukaryota; kingdom Metazoa; phylum Arthropoda; class Insecta; order Diptera; family Drosophilidae; genus Drosophila; species Drosophila acutilabella. The sequence goes on along the minus strand of JAWNOK010000024.1, from coordinate 1,272,163 downwards.
TCGCGGGAGGGACTAAACTGTCCGACAATTTGATAGGGCGGATTGCGATTGCGTGCTTGGATCATGAAGCCACCAAAGCTTAGCGGCGACGCCCCACCAGCACCCCTGATATCCACGCGGAGTGTCTGTCCCTGGCCAACCACGGACGTGGATGTCTCAATGCCAAAGGGGGAGACACTGTTTTGGGGCAACACAGTGCCTCCGGCATGGTACGGCAGCATTGTGTCGCACACCGTTTCCGGTGCACCTTGAGGCAAGCTCTGGACTGTGGTGATGGCAGCAATCAGAAGTGCGGCCAGCGCAACGAGCACCACCTTCGTCGGCAATGACATCTTTAAGCACCTGTCCGGAGTAAAAACAAAAAAAAAAAGTAAAATTAGTTAACTCATTCCACTGTTCAGGGGGGACATCATGCGTGTCCCTGTGCCCAGCTCATCACAGCTGCGTTATGTCATTCCAAGACTTTAATTACCATGCCAAATTATAATTGCATGGAGTACAACATGGAACACTCGTCTAGATACCCATCTATTCATAATATCATCAACTGCTATCGTTTCGAATGCGCAGTGATAACTGTTCCAGCATTGTTATTTTAGCTTATTTCTAGCTAGAGTTAAGTGGCTTGCATTATTTCCAACAAGTCTAGCTTTTTGAGCTACACACTTTCTAGTAATTATTGAAACAAATGTTTAACAAATTTACTTAATTTAAAATTTAGCCGTTTCTAGCAATATTTTCAAATCTTGTACATGAAATTCTGGCAACACTGATAATTACGTTTCTATGCAGATCTCTGTCCCCGATTTATTTATACACCGATTTGTATTTATATCTCATGTAAGTACTGGCACATATTTAAGTATGTATTTTTAAATAGTTATTAAGTATTACATTTAACATCGTTTAGCTTTTAGCAATGTTTATCATTTCGCTTGCTTTTGTTTTATGCTTCGCTGCTTATTAATGTATATGTGTATGTGTATGTGTGTGTATATGTAATATGGCGCAGTGTGGAAGCGATAAGCGACAAAGTAATTAGCTTACACCGCATTAAATTAACCAATTAATTATGAAGACAATTAATATTATTCATTTTATCAGCTCCTTTTATAATAAATTTAAGTTGCGTCATTTCCGCCATAAACTGCCTTCACACATGACTCAGAACGTGAGTTTTACCCAAAAACTTGACTAGTTTGTATTTAAACTGTTTCAGTGCAGTCAAATTATCTGGTTACAGGACTGGTTAAAGTTGCCAGACCAACGTAAGTGGCGTTGCCATATCCTGACAAATAGTTGCCTGCTGCAAATATAATTCTAATCGGAGCTCGCTACTTTCTAACATGTAACAAACGTTGCTAAATCAAGGCAATTGAGTAAACAAAAACATCATAAGCCCAGCGCAAGCATAAGTGGCAGATTGTGCGTAAATTGACAACATGATGTGAATAAGTCTGGTTTTACCCGTAGTGAATGGCTTTGACTGTTTTGAGTTTATATGGAGCTCCATGATCGCCGCAGATCACAGAGCATGAGCTAAGCATGCTAATTAAGCGCCTACTCATCGACATGATGACGTTGTTGTCGTCATCGCCAATGGAGTTCATGGGTGTGGGGGGAATGGAGGATTGGAGGGTGAATAACGATTTGTACAAAGATCTAAAGAATGCGATTTGAACTTGAAATTAAAAAAATCTCATATGCGCGTAACCTTGAAGGGTGCGTTATTTTTGTTGTGAGTCTTGTATGCCTTGATTTAATGCCTTTGCGAGTAAAATGATTAAACAGGCTAAAAACAACTTTTCTTTAAAAGTTATTTTGCTTTGTTGTTTTGTTTTTTAAAATGCCAAGCACACACAAAATGTTAATTGAATTGCGCGAATTAAAGCGCAAATCCGACAGACTCATTGTTTAACGTTTTTTTGGACATTTTAACCTAAAATCAAACCATAGCGAATCGAATCTGAATCTAAACCTGAACCTTATAATGGGCGTTCACACTGAACTTGGTGAAAAACCTTGAAAGTAAACTTAGCTTTATCTAATAAATACATAGTATGCTCGTAGTCAGTATCATAAATGGCATTCCCAAAAACACATTCACTTTTAATTTATTTTTTTTTTTTTTGCTTTGGAATGGCATTTGATTTTCAAATTGAGGATATTTAGTTATAGTTTAGGTCATGAAGTGAAAACTACAATTTCACCCATTAAATTATTAATTATTGAATGCACAATTCTTGGCACTTGTGAATATAAGTTTTTATAAATGTATGTGACACTGGGCATTGGCCCCAAAATAGAGTCCATGACGGAATTCAGCTTTTGTTTTCGAACGTGAGACCAAACTGATTAAATGTTTGCAACTTGCAAGCCAAAAAAAAAAAAAAGAAATACCGAATAAAACAATACAATAGCACATTATGTGGGTTTACACACTCCGACTCTAAACGTATAGGGGCTACATACATACTACATAACGTCTATAACATAGCTCTGGCAGTATGGCAGGCCCATGCCCTTGTTAAAGCCAGTTTTTGACGTTGCCAATCACAATTTTCTACTTGTCTACAGAGTTAAGTGCACGACATATACACAGACATATATACATATTTGTATATATATGTATATATATATTTTTTTTTAAGATAATCGTACAATTGAGCGTTACGAGTTGAGTTGACAGTTAAGCTCTAATTGGTTTTATAAGTATTTGCAAAACGTATTTGCAAATATTTCTGGGTAATGTTGATCTTTATGGGAAGGTTCGTAAACCTCTAGATAGTTACAATATCTCTTTCTCTTTTACTTTCTCGCTCTCCGCTCTTTCTGAGTCACTAGCTTAAATTATACAACATAACAAAAAACATATTTTAACAATCTCTTAATTGCAAAACGATAAGATTGTAGTTTTCGATACAACTTTCAGACAAAGGAAATCAAAAATTGCAACCCTTTTTTAACCAATCATTTCTAATATCTGTTATCATCTATTGAATAGCTTACTATATGATTTTAAATCAATTTGGTTGTTAACATGTACCGAGGGGGTTATTGGGAATCGGGTGTTTGACCCATCGAGTAGGCGATGTGGTAGAACCGTTGCCATGGACTTCTTGGCAAATGTTGGTCATTGACGCAATCTTTGACCCGGACATCGCGTGCCACAGCTAACAATTGGGTTAAACATTATTCGACCTCTTCCTTTGTATTTTCAACGAAGGGTCAGTCAATTTATTGTACACGGTAAGAAATCTATGCAGTAATTAACAAGGGGATTTTGACTCTACGGCTAAGTTGCGATAATGTCAAATTGTCTATTTATTTAAAATAAAATATATCCCAGCATAAAAATTGTAATCATTGAAATTTATTTTTTAACTTCCCCTTTGTACATACTAAAGTCTTAATTCCTCAATAACAAATCGTTAAAAGGATTTTTCTCTCTGTGCATGTTAAATTTGTAGAAAGTAACTAGTATTTCTGTATAAGTTAGATTAATTGAACGGCATAGACTTCCATTTAATGTATGTTGTAGGGGGTGGCGTTACATATCTGAGGTGACTATGCGTTAATTGTAATCATTTTATTGTTCTAGAAAATCCCAAAATAAACACGACCGACTTTGTGGCACCGTGAATAAGCGATAAAAGTAAATAGTTTTATTTGAAGCTTTAGGTAACTGCCCAATACCCAAATCTATAGACAATTTAAGTATATACTTACAGAGCAATAAGAAATAAAACTGAACAGGTCACACATCATTAGCTACTCTAGATGTCGCAACTAATATTTAAAGTGGTTTGATAAAAAAATACAAGTATTAATTAATGAAAGTGCATACCTCGTGAATGTGGAGAATATGTAGTACAGTATTGGTTGTGTAGGAAAAAATGGTGAAAATATTGTGGAACGATAATGACTATAGATATGGCTATTTTTGGATTGAAAACTATAAGTACTTTCACTTAAATATTTCCGAAAATTATATAAAAAAAATAAAGTTTTTAGTAGATTATAATGGCTTTGCCCATGCCAATTTTCTAATCCATCTATGAAGTCTTTAAATTTCTGGCAACACTGTTCGCGATACTGTGCACTGATTGAACTGTCACATTAAGCAGTGCAGGGTAGTAAGCAATCGAACATAGCCAGTTAGAGAAAACTATTTATAAAATTAACTCTAATCTTAACAGGTGTACTAACTGGCCTTTAAAACTATTAATGCGTACATATGTCTACACGTGGCTGTAAACCAACAACAAAAGTCGCCATTGGAATCTTTTTTTAAAACAGCAATAAGATGACGTCACTGATTTATTGGTAGTATTAAAACAAGTGTTAGTATAGTAAAATACTTAGAGAGCATTGGCATTAACATGTTTGATGTGTTAACTATGATTTGTCATACGCGCTCACACACATAAACACACACACGCGTGCACAACTTGTAACTTTGTAAATAGAAAGCGACTTTGATTTATCAGCAATTTAGGTATTGTGTGAAACAACTATGCAACAACAAGTGAAGCGGGGTGGAGTGAGTGTGCGTGTGAGTGCAGGTTGGTATGTGTAAGTACTGGAAGAGTGTGCCAATTGCTAACGGCAAGAGTCACGTTTGCGTCTCCTCTCCCCACTTTTACTTAAGATAAACACGTTTTCCTCTCTGCTTTTTACGCGTCCTCATACTACTGCTGACAGTAACTGTAGTTGCTAGATGTTTTTGCTAAGTTTGTTTATTGCTTTGTGCTTTATGCATTGTACTTTGTGTTTATTGTTACGCCTTGTTTACATCATCGTCCGTCGCAGTAGCTGCAGCAACAGACATTAAAACAACAACAGCATTTACTTCACAACCCACAATATCATCTGCGAGTTGCACTGCGCATGCGCGACACTTGACATCACAAAGTGGCTGGCATCAGGTTTTATTTTTATATTGTCGTAGTCTCACATACAAACATGTATAAAGCTGATCCATTAATTATTATTTGTCACTGTGTTAGAATGCACTGTGTTAAGCTATTGCCATTGAAATTCTGTTAGGAGAGAGCAGCCGGCGTGTGAGCTTTGGCAAGTGTTTCAGCGGAATTGATTGAAACAGTGAGAGATAGAGAGAGACAGACAGCAACACACATACTTGGACACAGCATCCACAGTGTGGCATAACTGGAAACCGGTTTCCAGTACACCTTTACCATAGTTTAAGCACAATAACATGGGACATAATTGTACAAACATAAAAGCAACACAGCTCCTATACGTATGCCGTAGCATATTAATATTTAATGTGTGTTTCTCACAAGCAATTTTAACTGCGACTTTGAAATCTTTTTTTAATGAACAGAGCCGCAAGCTTGTCTTCTAATCTTAAAACAAGTTATCGGTTTATTGCACAAATTCCGCATATATATTTTTATGGGTGCGGTTTTGAAGTTTTCAAGTGTAATTTCACTTTTAAATGCATTAAACACCATATTTGCATTTTGCATGCATAGGCTCACTAACTCTTTGGCCAGTACATATTTTGGTATTTAGAACACGCGAATTCCACATCGTTAGCAAGCCACATTCTTTTCATAGTTTTGATTTTTGGCACAAATGCAGAACTTAAAACTCGTTTGACAAAAATACACACATACACACACTAACCTAGAACTAATGTTGGAATTTTTAACAAATTAACCCGCTCGCTCTGCGTATATGGCTTTGGATATTACTCCGTTTCTATCGCGCACAAGACAGCGCGCCTTGAATTTAAATATGCAACTGACACTCTGAAATTCCAATTGGGCAGGCGCATGCTGTGTGTGACAGAGGTGAGTTACTGACGTGGTGACTTGCAATAATGTTACCTCTGCTCTATCGATAGTTTTAAACCCGCAATAGTCGATTGACGATAACAAAAAACATCTGATGTGTTCTTTTTTATTCAATAAATTTTTCAATTAAAGCTGCTCCAAAAAAGTCACAATTAAAATAGAAAATGTGCTATAAACTTCTTATAATTGCGCTACTTATTGGCCTAAGTAGCTGTGATGTAGTTATCGGCCAAGATGAGCTCGTAGACGAAATCTCTGGTTACTACACCATTGAGGGCAAAGTGTATGCGCCAGAAGTGGGGCCTGGAGTTGGCCAGGGACTGGCAGTCACATTGCCGACTGGAAACAAATGGCAAATGGATCTGTCGATAAGCATCAACAACGGAGAGTACAAGGGCTTTGTGCGCGAAGATGGACAGTTTGTAATCAGTGGAGTACCTTCTGGAAGCTACGTCCTGGACATTTATCACCCAGACATATTCTATGAGCCTGTGCGTGTAGAAATCAACCCGAAAGGCAAGTTCCGAGCACGCAAAGTTAACTACATCCAGCCAGCACAAGTCGTCCAGGTGCCATATCCACTAAGGATGAAGCCCCTTATGCGATTCAAATATTTCCAGACTCGCGAACAATGGAAGGTAATAAGAAGGATTAAAGGATTTCAAATTCAATCAATATAAAGTTTTTTTTTTTAGATTACTGACTTTTTGTTCAGTCCAATGGTGCTGATGATGGCTTTGCCCTTGCTGCTTATGCTGGTGCTGCCAAAAATGATCAACGATCCCGAGACAAAGAAGGAAATCGAGAATATGCAGTTCTCAAAGGTAAGATAATATTAAAAGAGTTTGTTGAACGTTCCAATTAATGTTTCTTTTAAGCAGATGACCAACGATATGCCGGAGATTAGTGAAATGCTTACTTCATTTCTGGCGGGTAAACAGCCCGAACCGAAGGAAAAGAAGCCAGTTACGGCAAGCAAACAAGCAAAAAAACGCAATTAGGAAGTGTTCCTGCATTTTTCAGTGGAACTAGTAAAGTAATTGAATAAAGCCCTGAGCTAATAGAGAAATCATTCTCAGTTTATAGTCAAATATTGAGTAGCTACAAATAAACTTTCGTACCAAATAAACGTTAATTTATTTAAGAAATCCGATTGTTTTGGGACGTTTGGGACCCACACGGGTCTCCTCTGATTTAAGCATCTTTACAAGCAGTTTGTTAAGCTGTTCCCCCATGGAAAGACCAAGTTGTATGCAGTTTAGCATGGTATCCCTGTGCATAGAGCCTCCGCCAGTCATATGGGTGCCGGAGAGATATGCTAAAATCAGTAAAGATTTAAGTCTTAACTTGAAGTCAGATATGAATTGATAAACTACCTGAATCATTACGCATGGAGACGGACACAACCATACTGACTGCACTACATACTTCTTCCTCAGCTGTGGGATCCACCAGACAGTAATCACCTATTTTGCAAACAGTAACAAGCAAAGGCACCGCATCAATGCCAATTCGTGTGCAATCATAGGGGTTATCAGATATTATTAAGTCAGTAACACCGGCATCCAGTAATGTTGCAGTCACGCGCGGCAGCTTCGTATTATAGAGAGCTGCCTTGGCTGCCAGGGAAACAGCATCGTGTAGGTTTCCGCCACATTCAAGGATCTAAGCAATAATGTTCTTTGGTGTTATATTAACTTTTTAAATAAACTTCAATCTTACCAGTATATCTATATAAAGCTTCCAACATTGCTGACCCGGAATGAGACACAATGTGCGATAGTCAAAAGCTAAGGGCGATTCGTAAGCGTTTTGAAGTGACAATATTAGTTCTTGAGCTAAATCTGAACCACCTCGGCCCTCAAACTCTGGTGTGGCATTGGCAGAGCTATATTCATGAAAAATCGTCATATTATTGTCCAAATCACTGACTTTTTCCCGTCTTACCAGTCCACAAAGAACTCGAGTTTGCCAAATTCTGGCGTTAATGAATTGGGCACATCAATTTCTGTTTTGACGCCAACTAAAATGTCCGTATTTGCCAGGCGGAGACGAGCTGAACCACTGGCATTGCTCACCAGACCAGTTTCTAGCTCCATTGGCCGGTAATCGCGACGAGAGCGTCCATCACAGCGAAAGTCTTCCTAAAATCACACACATTACATTATTCATAAATTTCAGCAAATCCAATATCTCTTACTTCTACGCCATGTAAAATAAACGTTTTCTCTGCTTCGCTTAGCGCAACATATGCCATTTTAAATGAAAAAAAACCTCAAAAGCGGTTGTTTAAAACCAAATCAAAACAAAGTTAACATGTGGATATTTGGTATCGATAACAATATCTATCGATTTGTTTGCTTTTAAAATGCATGTCTGTCAGTTGCCTTTTACAACACAGTGCCGGTTTAGCCGCTTCGCAGCACTTGCCAAAAACAAGCCAGTCATTTCAGTCTGCATTTTGTTGCACGAATTACAATTTAAAAAAAAAACAATCATCACCAGAATGGGTCCCGAGCTTGAATTCACCGACACTCCTGTCAGCACTGGCGTAAGTCCTAGCACAGCACATATAATGAACAGAACGCTAAATAGAATTACTTACTGCAGACAACCATTATGGCCGTAGAATTCGATGGCGGCGTTGTGATCGGTGCCGATTCTCGCACCAGCAGTGGGGCTTATGTAGCCAATCGTGTGACCGACAAACTCACCCAAATCTCGGATAAGATATACTGTTGCCGTAGTGGTTCCGCAGCAGACACTCAGGCTATTGCCGACATTGTAGCCTACTCGCTGAACTATCACCGAAATCAGACCAACAAGGAGCCACTTGTCTGGGAAGCTGCATCAGAGTTTCGCAACTTTTGCTACAATTACCGAGACTCCCTTTTAGCTGGAATCATTGTGGCTGGTTGGGACGAAGAGCGTGGTGGACAAGTATACAGTGTACCCTTGGGTGGTATGTTAACTCATGAGGCTTGCACCATTGGTGGCTCAGGATCTAGTTTTATTTACGGATTCGTCAGAGAACATTACCGCGAAGGCATGCCCAAGGAGGAATGTGTTGAGTTTGTTAAGAAAGGTTTGTGCATGCATACATAATTGATTATTAAATATGCTTAATATAATTTCGAACAACTATCTTAGCTGTGCAACACGCCATCTACCACGATGGCAGCTCCGGTGGCGTTGTACGCATTGGAATCATAACAAAGGATGGTATCGAGCGCCGTTTGTTCTATAATACGGAAACTGGAAGGTCAACAATTGAGGGCTCACAAAGCTTTGTAGTCTAGATGGGAATGAAAATTAAATGGATTCTAAATTCAGATCTTATGGAGAATATAATATTTTTGGTTTTTTAATGTATCTATTGTATTTTATTTGGCAATGGGTAACAAAAGTCAAAATCTTACAAACTATATGATAATAAATAGTGGATGATAGCTTAATCCTACAAGCACTTGCGCTCTTTGTCACAACGCATAAATATCACATCCTTAAGTCTGATAAATTAATTTTTTGATTATGCGCGAGAATTCATGGGAGTCTGCTCTGGTGGCATGTAAGTAGTCTCCATGGATTTGGATGTAATTTGCTTCTGCTTATTGAAGCGGTAGTATATTTCTGGTGTCCACGCCAGTACGACTACAAGAAGCAGAGCGATCTGTGCATACAAACACACGACGTAAGAATCGGCGTAGTCGCGAACCCAGCCAAGCAGCTGACCAACTGTTATCACAATGATTCCCTTGGAAATCATGCTAAGACCCAATCCTCCGGCTAGCTTGTCGGCCCGACAGTGTGCAGAGATAGTCAGATTGTTGTTAATGACAGTCGCTGATTTGGTCATGCCCGTAAGCACAGACATGGCAATAATGATGGGCAAATCGGTTGTTTCAGCCAAGCCAATGCGGGCTATCAACATACCCGCTGTACCCATCAAAAAGACAACACGATATGGTATGCGGAGGCGATCGGTAACACAGGGAAGCAGCAGACGACAAATGATGTCCGCTCCAGCCACAACGGACATGCAGGTGGCGACCGTTTGGCTATCGAGTTTAGCCGTGTGGCGGAGGAAACTGGGAAAGACCATGGTGAAATTAATGGTGGCTGTATAAACCAATGCCATGCCAACGATAATGCTCCAGAATACAATATCCTTTAGCAGTTCCAAATCCATAGCTTGGGACAAACGATGTCCCATTTTACTGCACATGGTATCAGATTTATCTGAGGGTACACTGGTTTGGGCAGGTTGAATAGTAATAGCCTGCAATGCACTGGTTTGATTTTTATCTTCCTTATCAGCCAGCAGCTTCATGTGCTTGCGATTATTGTGCTTCACGGGCGGAGTTAGTGGCTTCAAAAACATTGCACCCAGCAACTAAAAATAATAAGTTGGTTAATTTAGCTAAAGCTTTCTTAATGGCGATCATTAATACTAACCCCGCATAACGATAAGGCGGCCACGGCAAGGACTGCAATACGGTAACCATGATTGTGCAGAAAGTAGCGCACCATGTGGGGAATGAACACCTGACCAATGCCAGCTCCGGCCAATGAGACGCCCACTGCACGTCCACGCTTGCTGCTGAAGTAGGAGTTGATGGCCATGAAGGTTGAGGGCGATATCAAGCCCAGTCCGAAGCCAACAAAGAAACTATAGCCAACAATTAAATGCCATGTCTGCGTAGCCATCGAGCACAACACCAAGCCAAAGCAAACAAACAGACACCCTGTGGCAGCAACATTCCGTGGCTTAAAGCTTTTGATGGCAGGGCCTATGAATAGTCCGGAGAAATTTAGAGCCAGACTGTTCAGATTTGTAATAAGTGCTGCCGTGAAAGTGTCCTCATTCATGCGCTGGAGTTCGCCAACAAACAGTTGACCAAACACTGATAATATAGACTGATTGGTCATCTAATCAGGAGTTAATAAGAATTCCAAGTTAGTATTATAGTATTGCGTAGGTAGTTTGATATGGTTACTTACATTAATAACAGCCACAGCGGCTACTACGACCCAGCCCCAGCCACCATCTGGAACAATGCGAGTTGCCTGGAGATCCATATTCGAATAATCTGGATTTTGTAATACTAATGATGTAGAGTTGTAGGTGTCGCAGCCACTTGGGAAAGAGCAACTGAAAACGGTAAGAAAGATAAGACAAGTAAATAACGCAATTCAACAATTGGCTAATTATATTTAATAGTCTTATCAGCTTATCAAATATCTTTATCACTCGGATTGAAATTTGACAGTCTTTAGCAAAGGATCCATAAACAATGCCCGACTTAAAGTAAACAAACAATACTATCTTGCTTTATGGTGTCACATATATTTTTGCATGGAGCTTATTGCGTCTGGAAAGTCTCCTTCTGCCTGTTTCATAATTTTGCACAAATATAACGTCCCTCAGTACAGGGTATCACCAAATTTCTACACAATGTATATAAACGAACAAAGAACTGACATACTTATATATCCAGCGACTTCTTAAGCGTCGAGTTATGCTTTGTTTTCTTTGTTACCATTTTATTGAACCTCCTTGTCGTTGAATCGGATAAACAAAAAAATTAAATTATACGTTAAAGTTAAAGTCGTTAACATACGCAACAACAACAATAGCAATAATGATAGGCAACAATAAGTTTAAGTAATTTACGTACATCTTAGTATTTGCTTAAGGGCACACCAAATGCGAATGCAATTGATGTTCATTTTTATCGTTTCACCGTGCACATATATTTAGATTAATCGACACAATCCAAAAAGAAATTGATTTCAATTGTTTAATTTAGTTCAAAGTCGCAGTACATAGATCCAAACTGCCAACTCGTGCCGGCATCGCCTTGATTTGATAAGTTGGCAGGCTTGTTGTGTCAAATCAGCTGTTCGATTAACGCCCGCTATCGAAATTGTCAACTTTATTGAACACATTCGGCATTATTTTTAAGCGCAAAAGGCACAAAAATGTGTTTTCTTTGCAGACAGTGTACGGATGATGCTGTTGGTAACATCAAATTTGATTCCGATGAGGCCACACTGCTTGATCTGAACGCAATCATTGAAAAACACTTTTGGCTGCAGGTAAAAAACTTAAATAACGCTTTACGCGATTTGATCACACATTTAAATATTTAACTTAATATACAAACAGACCAAAGATGCCAGTGGGCACGTGTGCAGTGCTTGCTGGGAACAATTGCTAGCGTTTCACAATTTCTACCAGAGTGTCGAGCAGGCCCACAATGAGCTGCTACAGAACCAAACCAAGTTGATTGTGGAGCAAGAGAATCCTACCATTGCGGAGCAAGTGGACGCGATCAATAATGTTGTAAAGCAGGAGAACTTGCTGGGCGAGAGCGTTGCGGCCACAGTGAAGCGTAGACGCGGACGACCTCGTAAGCAATTGCCACCAGAGGATGCAACAGGTATTAATAGCAGCGAATTTAAAGCCGTGCTAGAACAGATCAATCTCAATGAGATTAAAATTGAGTTTCCCGAGGCGGATCTGAGCATTGCCGATGTGCTTGAGGATCAAGAAGAACAAAATATATCGGACTATCTGCAACAAAGCGCTTGTGACACCGAAGATGATGAAATTGTTGCCATTCCCATGACAAAAAGACCAAGAAAGACCAAAAAACGACACTACGCAACGAAAACAAAAGTGATGGTCACTAAGGTGAAAGGCGAAAGCGTTCACAATATGAGAAAATCACAGGAATTCAACGACTACATCAGAGATCACTACAAAGTCCAGTGTCCCATTTGCAATGAACCTTTGGATGGTTTCTCCGAGCTGCTGCTGCATGCCCGCAAAGATCACAATCAGCGTGGTTATGCCGTGTGCTGCAATCGAAAGTTTTGGAAGCGAGGCGTACTTGTTGATCATCTGCGTCGTCATCAGGATCCGGATCTATTCAAGTGCCACATCTGTCAACGCGTTATGGGCCATCGTCGCAGCTTGGAGCTGCATATGCGCATGCATGACATCAAGAAACGTGGCCGACTCTATCAATGCGAGCAGTGCTCAAAAAAATTCTACAGCTCCGTCGTATGTGAGCGCCACAAATTGACACACATTCCCAAGGAGCAGTGGCTTGTGAGCTGCACCAATTGCACCAAAACGTAAGGCATTAATAATTATTAATTAGATATAGTCCAGCAGAGTCATGTAATCAGTTGGTTCTTAGCATTATCTGTATATGGTCTAGTGTATAGCAGAAACTGTCCTTGTGTAATGTTTAATGTTCCCCAATCCTCCTGATATATATAGAAACCTAACTTGAAACGTATTTAAATAATCTTTCGTATTGTAGCTTCCCCAATGAATACCTCATGCAACAACATGTGAAGCTGGTGCATTTGCGAAAGTTCGATAAGATCTGCGATGTTTGTGGCAAGTCGGTGCGTGGCCGTGAGGCCTTGGTACGTCATATGGAGGAGCACACGGGAGCCCCACAGAAGGTTATCAAGTGTCATTTGTGTGAATCAACGTTGACCACAAAATATGGTTTGGCACGGCACATTAAAATGATGCATACTGCGGAAAATCTTCAACCAATTCAATGCGAATATTGCCTTAAAATGTCACCTAGCCTACAGGCTCATCAGCATCACATCAAATACACGCACAATACGGCACGTTCACATCAGTGTCCCATGTGCGAGAAGGCCTTCAAGCGCCCCAATGAGTTACGCGTAAGTTAACTGATTTGGGCTTTAAGTGATGAATCAGCCACTGAATAAATGTTTTCTATTTATATTGACAGGAGCACTTGACAACGCACACGGGTGAGGTATTGTATACCTGTCCACATTGTCCAAAGACCTTTAATTCAAATGCAAATATGCATGCACATCGCAAGAAAATGCATTTCAAGGAATGGCAGGAGTATCATCATCAGCATCATTCCCGGCAACGCAACGGTGACACCATTATTTCTGTCAGTGTACGCAAAACCACGGAAAGAACTGCAGCGGCATTAAACCAGGAGACGATCGGTGGAAGCGTTATCGGAGTCGATGGCGATGGAATTGGACTGGAGTGTTGATTAAGTGACCTTTTTTAATGTTATAACGATGACACAACATTGAAATCATTCTCAGATTTAAAAACAATTTGTTTGCTTGTTTAATTGAAAAACGCAGACTATTCAAACCGGTTCAAGCCAGTTTCACGAAACCATCCAGCTCATTATGAACTGGTATAAGAAGACAACAGAGCTTGGTCTTATCACCGCATTAAGGTCGAATCTGGTTACGTTATGTCGCTGGCATATACATACATATGCTATATACACATACATACGTATAGAACATGGTTCAGTATTCGGAGCAAATAAATTAATATGATTGTTATTATTATATTGATGAACGATTGCGCGAACTTCTGTTTCAACGATCAGAGCCTAGACAAGACACATCTTCGTCTGTCCGACGAATAAACCGGTTTTAGTCAGTTTTAAAGTGGATTTCTGGCTTATCATTTAGAATTATAGTTATCAGTTCAAAGGTAACAGCTTCAAAGTGTGTTTTGTAGTTGAATCTGCTCTGTTTATTTTTAATTGCCTGGAATCAACTGCCAAACTGTGCCAATGATTTTGTTTTTTTTAAATTAAATTTAAAAAAATATGGTCGAATTTCTAGATTGTCTATGGAATATTTTTGGGATTTTTATTATATTTTAGTCTGACAATTTGTCTACGCGTGAATCCCGTTGGGTGATTTGTGAAATACATTTAAAGTCACGTCGCAATTCAATACTTAAAGCGTGCATTATTATTGTTATTTTTATTAAGATGCAGATTGTAATTTAATACTCAACTACCACTATTAGATTCAAAAACAGCGTGAGCAAACGTATGAATAATTGCAGATCAAAGAACACTCACCTTTGCACAACTTTAAGTTAAATTTGTTTGAAAAAAATTACACACGGCTTATTTCTGTTAGTCTATTTTGAGGGTTTATTTGGTTCCCTCGGAGGCACCTTATCACTCGACGAGTAAATATTGTTTGTACGTCTGGGCTCCGTGTTCTGGTATTTATTGACTTCGACTTAACATCACTGTTTAAATACATGCATATATAAGACAAGTATACTTAGTCTTTCCAGAATGCTATGCGATCGGCGTTCAAAATTTGCACGTTTCACTTTTGGCGCCATGGAAGTGTGGTGAATTAAAAAAAACTCCGCCTAACGAATCTCACCACGTGTTGTAGCATCCAGCTTCTGTCTGACTGTTAACATCTGTCGTTTACAGCTGCAAAATTGTCTTAATTTTAATTCAAATTTTTTTAATTTAATCAGTATTTTAAAAATTTAATCAATCAGCAAAAAGTTATGTAATTAATTGAATTGGACCTATGGTTTTCTAGAGAAAGACGCTCAAGCATTTTGCCTTTGATGTTACTAACATAACAGAAAACTGTTAAGTTTAGTTTTTGTTATTTTACTTCGACGTGTCACACACACGAGCACGCACTCACACTTAAGCACACAGGTGTGTTTGGTTTTTATAAATTGTTTTATTTAACGTTCCTCAAAGGGATTACAATACATCACAATGGTCGATGATAGCACCAGGAAAACGCTGAGTAACATTCCATTACTTCAAATACGAGCTGGTCCACGTGAGAAAGATGTTTGGGTGCAGCGCCTGAAGGAGGAGTACCAAGCTCTGATAAAGGTAACAAATTGATAGAAGAGATATGCAAAACAGCAAAAAAGAAATTGAATTTTGATTAACCAACAGTATGTGGAAAATAATAAGCAGTCGGGCAGCGATTGGTTCCGTCTGGAGTCTAACAAGGAAGGCACCAAATGGTTCGGCAAGTGTTGGTACATGCACAATCTGCTCAAATACGAGTTCGATATCGAATTCGATATTCCCGTTACGTACCCCACAACGGCACCGGAAATCGCACTGCCAGAATTGGATGGGAAGACGGCCAAAATGTATCGCGGCGGTAAAATCTGTTTAACAGATCACTTTAAACCTTTGTGGGCTCGTAATGTCCCGAAGTTTGGAATTGCCCATGCAATGGCTCTGGGACTGGCTCCCTGGCTGGCTGTGGAAGTTCCCGATCTCATCGAGAAGGGCATCATCACCTACAAGGACAACTGTTGAAACTATGCCTACTAGAAATCCCCCTGACAATGAACAAAATTTTCCATAGATAATTAGCCAATTTTTTTAATTTTTCCATTTAACCATAGAAATTCGCATTTTTTATTCAATCAACTGATAATTTTGTAAATAATTATGCTCCATTTTTCGAATGATCTAAAATTTGTTAATAAAACTCTTGGCTAAGACGTGAATTACGCCTACAAGCGGTCGGGAAAACAGTTTACTAAATATCTTCGTATCTTTATTTTGCTATTAAAAGGTTGCTTTTGATCTCTAATAGAATTTCCTCTATACAAATTTAATTTAAATTAATTAATTTTATTGATTTTCGATGTCAAAAAAGATTTGAGTTTGATTCACATAGAAATATAAATTATAAGACCTTTTTCTTATTTTTTAATCTTTCTAGAAAGAGTAAAAATTTAAATAAAGAAATTAAATATTTTTGTTCATCAAATTAATTGTTTGAGCAACCCAAATAATATAATGAATATAAATTGCTACTAAATACTCCATGTATGATTTTTTTACTAAAATGTTTTTGAGAACAAAGTAAATAATTTTATGGTGCATTTATATTAATAACAACTACTTCATCATTTTTTTGTATATATTTCTTTTCTCTGAAATATTTTTGAAATGAAATTAAATTAAAAACAAATACTTTATAATTTTTTGGTATATTTTTTGATACTCAAATGTGATTTTAATTAATTAATAATGAATTAATTTCAATTAACACAAATAGTAACTTTTGAACATAATTCTGTTTCCTCAAGGAAATTAGTTGAGTAAGAAAGTATTTTTTTAAAAGAAAACAAGTTTTCATTATAACTGAAATATTTTTGACTGAAATAAACAAAATCAGGCAGCGTCTTAAACAAATTAAATTATTTAAAGGAATGAAAGTATTCGAGAATATTATTCATAATGATATAATCATTAATCTTTGCGATTTTATTTAGTCAAAAAAAGTCAAAACTGGAAAAGATCATGTTTCATCGTGTCTCTTAGCGTGTTTATACCTAAGTGTCTAAAGAGTAAGAATTTCATTTGGTTGCTTAAATTTGATCAGTGAGCTTGGATTAGAAGCCATTCAGTTCATGTGATTGTTGCGCTGTCGCCAATTGTCCGACCAGATTGAGCTTGGCGAGCTAAATAGATCGTATTGGGTGCGCATTGGATTCACCGATCGATCCTCTGCAGCGTCTTGTTGTGCGTTCTGTGTTCCATCGACGATATGATGATTATTGTTGCCATTGCTTATGGTTGCAGGAGCTGGTATTGTAGCTGATCCTGTTCCGCCTCCTCCAACTGCACCTATGGTTGATGCTGTTGCTGCCTGTGCAGTTGCTGCACCTGGCAACTGACAGTTGTTGAAACTGGCTTCGAGTCCCGGCGGCGGACGTATTACACCTACACTGGGATTAGTGCCATGCGTGGGCGATCCACGAATCCCCACATGATTAGTCTGATTTGGCCAGTTGGCATAACCAAGTGGCGTCCATGTGCTAGACGCTGTTGCGTGATTCATTGGCCAATTGCTGCCGCCATGTGGCTCCATGGTCGACATCAGCAGTAAATTCTCCTGCTGCTGTTGGTGCTGCAGTTGAAGCTGCTGTTTCCTTTGCTGTTCCAGCAGAAGCTGTTGCTTCAGCAGCTGCTCCTGTCGTTCCCACTGCTCCCGTTCGTATAGGTTCTGACAAAGATCTGCTGAAATACGCACAAATTAGAGATGTACCTAAACAGCTTAAAAAATCACTTACCATTCATCGCTGGCAAATCGTTCGTATTCATGCCCATGGAGCACGGCTGTGAGATGTCAAAAAGCGAGTTCATTAATGCATTGCTGGTGACTGTTGCCTCAGGTGTCATCAGTGGCTCCCAGAGCGAGGTCACCGCTGGCGCTGGACAATTCTTGCGACTGCCAATGGGACCCAATTGACTGTGGGCCAAATCACATCCAGCCGGATTCCAGTTAAGATCATTATCCACAGCCGGCACCGGTTTCGTTTGGAGAACATCGCGAAAGGAGACACGACTGCTGGTTTCCCACGGCGAGGTTATCATAGCATCCGTATCACTTGTACCCAACTGTGAGATGCTATCGATGCTCCCAGCACCACCATTGAAATTGAGCTGTTTGTTCCGTTGCTTACGCTCCGTGGACTTTTTGCCGCTGGTCAAACCATTGGGGGAGGTAAGCTTCTGTTCCTTGCGTCTCTCCCGACCCGGAGTCTTCCCCAGCTTCTTGACACTACCATTCTGCTCCTTGAGTACACGTTCTTTGGGCGTCTCCGCTAGCGTTTTAGTGGCTTTCGGGGATACATTCTGTGGTGAAACGTTGATAAGGGCTTTGGCATTCTGACTAATTTTGGACTTTTCCTGAGGCTCAGTGGGTGGCGAGTCAAGCTTTGGTTTGGGCGGGGCAGCAACTGGCGTCGTGGATTTCAGTTTTCTTGGCACGCGCACAGGAGCAGAAACTGGAGCAGGTGCAGGAACCGGAGTAGGAGAAGATTGTGCTGTTTTCTTGCTGGACTTAGGCGAACTCGAGGGCTTTGTCGCCACAGTTGCTGCTGGAGCTGTCAGGTCCATGCCCCAGGACGTCCAAGACTTGGGTTTGCGTGATGTCACAACCTTATCCGCTCCAGCTCCAGCAGCGGCTGCCGTCGCTGTAGTTGTGCGTTTGCGCAGATCCTTGAGCTGACTATTTCGGAATTTCTGCTGCTGTTCCGCTTTGAGCGCCGCTGCTGTAACCGCTGCTGCCGAGGCATTGGCCATGTCCTCCGCAACCTGCATCTTGACAATGTTCCGCAGGTTAAAGGTCGGCTGTAGAGGGCTCTTGTAGCGTGCCGCATCGTATGCATTTTGATGGGCCTCAATGGCTCTCGCGTCGAAGATCGCGGCCAGGAGCACTAGACAAAAGGTGACCAGCAACACCATGAGCGCCGCATTGCGCAATGGCGACTCCCACGGTGGGCGTGGCAGGCTTGCCGCACAGCGCTCGATACTCTCCGCGGGCAACTGGGCCATGAGCTGGTATCTGATGTCATAGCTGAGATTCGTGAGAAGCGTCAGTGTCCGTTGCACACGGGATGCCGTGAAATCCGTACTAAAGCTAATCTCCACCCTGCGAGTCTCGTTCTCCCGCAGCACGAATCCCGTGCAGTTGAGCACCTTGAATCCATAGCCCTCGCACGGCCGCTTACCTATAAGGAATCCCTCGATCTGAATGGGCAAAACTCCTGCATTGCGTGCTGTAAAGCTGCGTGTCGCCACTATATGGTGACTGTCTAAGACATCCTCCACGAGGGGCTTCAGTGTACCATCGCAAGTCTCAAAGTTCTCTCGATTCAGTTCAAAGAGCAGCGGAGTACTGGAACCAGGACGTCGATTTCCAAAGCGGAACTGGGATTGAACAGCACGGCCGGTTAACCAGACGGCCTCGTAGAGCGTAAGATTACTGCGCACATGGAGCAGAGTGCAGTACTTATCCGCCTGTTTGGCACTGAACTGCACGGGGATCTTAAGCGTGCCGAGGGGTGGAAAGAGCACAGGACCACCAAACGGTGCATTGGGTAGGGAGAAGACATCCTGATCGGTTAGATAACAACTGCTGCCACTCCCATCGGTCACTTCCAGGGGCAGCGATAGCTGGGTGCGTCGGGCAAAGGCCGGATCCGAAAGAAAGTAGTCGAGGAGCAATGGCTGCGTTGTGGGATTACTTAGATAAATCCACTGATGCTGCATTTGGCCCACTTCTATGGCGGGAGTGGGCGGCAGCGGTTGGAAATTTACCAGTTTGGGCCATTCGATGGCAATGCTAAAGTCCAGATCCAAAGGAGGCAACTCCTGGCTATGCAGCGTCAGGGACATGGAGAGCAGTTGACGCTTAAACTGCCGATAGAGTTCTGCTCGTTGACGTACTTCGACGCCATCGTAGAGAAGATTATTGTTCGGCTGACCCGATCCGGCGGCGCCCCCAGCTCCATTGTTGGCAATCGGAAAGATCGAGTGCTCGTTCAAAGAAGGGCGTATATAGCACGATGATCGACACACCGCTGATGGCTCAAAGTAAATCCGACCCA
The DNA here is from genome assembly GCA_035046005.1 of Drosophila acutilabella. Taxonomy (NCBI): domain Eukaryota; kingdom Metazoa; phylum Arthropoda; class Insecta; order Diptera; family Drosophilidae; genus Drosophila; species Drosophila acutilabella. The sequence goes on along the minus strand of JAWNOK010000024.1, from coordinate 1,252,099 downwards.
CTTTGGTTAATGTCAGTGCTGCGATGTTTGTGCCCTTGGCATTGAAATCTTTGAATCGCAGCCCAGGACTTTGGAATACAATTGATTTGAGATGCACTGGATGCAAGAAACTGGAACGTATGCTCAACACCGCCGAGCATATTTTTCCCGGGAAGCACGACTTGAACTGTAGCTGTTCGTGCTCAATGTCAAGCTGTCCCACCGCCGCCTTGAATTTAACCGTCGTCCGAATGAGCTCATAGGGTGTCCAGAACTTAAACGTGCCAGCACTCTCCTCGGCTACATACGTTTTGATAGACAACATAAAGACGGCACTTTCGCCTTCGCCAATCTGGCTACAAAACTGAAAGCTTGTCTTATTGTCTGGCGGATCCATGGGTTCCGTGGCATTAACGCCCGCCGGAACGCAACCCACGAGCATGGCAGTGAAGTAGACACTCGTGGGAGGCTTAAAGTACCATTTGGTGATCTTAATGGGCATGGGATTGTCGTTGCGAAGCACAATGTAGCCATTGCGTGAATTCTCCGCAAATGGCACGGTGCCCAAATCCAGATCCAATCCGTAGTCGCTATCCTGCGGCAATCGGAGCTGAAATTTCTGCGTGGAAACATGCAAACGTCCACTGCACGCTATGATGGGCAGCTCAAATATTGTAACATTGCTTTCGATGAGCAGCATGGACTTAAATCTAGCTTGTTCGTTGAGCAGATGAAGCTGCAGCAATTCCACGGATTCACCGGGCTGCAGAAGGAATTCCTGGTCCAGCGAGGACAGCTCAAGCACCGCGGCATCTATGGGCTCCGATAGACTGAGATTGTAAATCATCAGCGGAAAAGCAAAATTGTTGCGCACCACTAGACTACGCCGCATTTCTAGTGGTGTCTCATCTGCATTGCTGCCCCGATCTGTGATGAAAAGCGTCACATTGCGATCGTAGGAGAGCCCACCTTTAAAGATGTCAGCCCGTATTATGACTGTAAATTGCTGCTGTTGCTCCTCACCCAAGACAAGGAGATCATTGATACTTGCACTCTCTTCGAACAGCTTTGGATCTAGAACAATGCTCGCATTGTATGGATCATAGCTAAGCCCTGGAATATCACGCAGATAGTTTCCAATTAGCTTGCGCTGTGCCGCATCCACGGATTGATTCTCCATGTTTAATTTGAAGTGCAACGCATCCTCGTGTTGATCCGTAGCCATACGGCCGAAATCCGCCAGAGGATTACTCGCATAGGCACCATGTTTGGGCAGTATTTCGAATTCCACGGGTATGACTAGCACGTTCTCACTGAGATGCTCTAATGGCGATGATTCTGCTGAGTCTGCTGTTTGCTCGGCTATTTTGATACGTATATAGGCGCTGTGATTGCCCGCTGTTCGTCCATGGAACGAGATGCGTATGACGGGCTTCAGTGAATGCGGTGGGATTTCCCATAGCTTCTGTGGTCCCTCGGACATGCCACTGGGTAGCTCCAATTGAAACTCTCCCCCGCTGCTGTAGACCTTGAAGAGGGTAAACACTTGGAGTTATACATAGCTTGAATACGTTATGTGGAATACGTACCTCTAGTATCTGCAGCGGTCGCTCGTGCGGATTATACATGTGAATTTCTGGCGTGAGTGTGGCATTCATTGGCGCTTTAATGCCCACCAGTGGCTTTAAACGGTATGGACATTCACTGCCTTCGCCACGCACCTCGATCTCAGCTCGCCCAAAGGATGTGTGGATGAGCAGACCCGTTGATATGGCACCAAGTTGACGGGGTAGAAAAACCACACTAAATGTGGCATTCCCTTGAGGCGGCACCTCGTGTGTGCCAAAGAAACTGCCGTAGAACATTGGGCTTAGCCCGGCGACAGAATTCAAATGAACGGTGCGATTTGTGTGCTGATTAAATAGCGTAACAATCTGTGTTACAGTTTGCCCCACCGACCACTTGCCAAAGTCGATTGCCGGCGGCACAAAGTTTAAATGTCGCAACAGTTCGACCTGTTCGCGTGTGTGGGGCTCTGGCAAAGCTTGTGACTCTTCCAGACTGATGAATCTCTCCTGTATGTCTGCGAGCACCTTTTCCCTGCTGCCCGCCATTTGCTGATTGCCCCTCGCACTGTTCGTAATCATCATCAGCATAAGCAGGACTGGCAGCAGCAGCATCAGCATCAGCCTTCCTTTTGTGTACATCGTTTTTGTGGTGTAGTTGCTGTGCTGCGCAATATGTATGGTTTCTTTATTACGGCACTCAAGTCTCCTTTAGCCGCAATCTGTGTTCACATTAAGTACTAGTTTAATTATATTACTCAATATCGCTTATGCTATCGCTGATTCGATTCTGAGAGCATTAACTTTTGTCAGCTGTTCGATACAAGAGCAGCTGACTCGATTTGTACATTTAAACCGATATATTTATCAATGTAAAACGGTCTCACTGGCTTCTTAACAGCAGCATGTTAACGCAAAATGGAGCAACAACATAATTACGGAGTCGATACGTTTTGATCTTATATCGATAACTCGCGATATAAATGCATATAAAAAGGTCTCAGAGCGGAAGAAAGTTTTCGGTGTAAAGTTATTAACAAAAAAGTGAAACTGCTGTAATACATAACAGTTATAGTGAGTTATTTAAAGTGTGTGACACAACTGTGCTGCAATATAATTTGTGCGTATCGGTTGCAATGAATGCAATTGCAAATAAACATGAAAGAAACAAAATTACACACACACACGCACACACTTGCAAAGCCATGCGAATTTGTGAATGTCCACAAAGGCGCATTTGGTGCCCAAAAAGAGAAAAATCGAAAAGAAAAGAATAGATATTGCTTTTCTATTGATTTTACCCACTTTCCCTGGCACCCAGCCTAAAGTTACTGTAGCTACAAACTGTTGAAATCAAAAGAAATTTTCTAATACACGTCAGAAATTCGCCGTGAACTTCGACAATTGCGCGCTCTCATGTAAATTTGGTACTTGGCAACCGCAACGATTTCGACAACGGGCAGTGAGCAGCGGGAGCTTTTAAACGCAAGCTTTGAATTTGCAAAGTCATTCGATCCATTCCATTGTTAGGCGATTGCTGAAAATGTGTGCAAATTAGAAGCAGCAACAGAAACACAAACGGCGCCCGATCAGTTGTTGTAAACAGGAAAAGTCAATATATGAATATGTTCGTACTGTGTGGTAATGTGCGTGTGAATGCGCGCGTGTGTGTGTTCGTTTGCTGCCTTAAACGTCAGCGTCGTTGCCGCTGTCAACGTCAATTTACCTGCATAATTTTAAAAACCCAAAAATAAAAATTCATTTTGGGTGAAAGTTGTGTTGTATTTACCTGCCCTTTTCACTAGTTTACACAAGACACTAAACCGGTTCATCTTCATCCCATTGTCCGCTAAAGGTTGGACAACAGTTAAACTAATACACTGTCCAACCTGACTTTATTTCAAACATAGCTAAACATTTAATTTTTTTTGTAAATGCAAGCACCCACAACTTTTAAAACCAGTTCAAAGTCTTTACTCAAAACGCAAGCGGTATTTGTAGCCAGTGTACCATTCATATTAGTAGTAGGAAAAATGGTAGTAGAAAGAAGTGGTTACCAAGAACTGTTTATTTTGTTTTGGTTTCAAAAATATTTCACCTATTTATATCAACAAGTACGATGTACTTACGATAACACAAAATACAAAGCACATAGAAAAACGAACAAGCCCACGAAGCTTTGTCTTGATCATATTCGGATAGCGAATCGGTTTTGGGTCGTGCTCTGCTCGTGCTCGGGTTCGTGTTCGCACTCGTGTTTGGGGCTAGTCTTCATTATTGACTCGGCTTGCAAATTAGATTTCAGTTTACTTCAGGCTAGACAGCGCGCAGGTTGCCACCTGGTTTGCTCCGTTCCGTTCCTAAGCATTAGACACATACAAATACAAAAATATTTATGTATATATAGAAAGGGCGAGAGGCAAACAAACAAATACATAGAACGCACGCTCAGTCAATAACAACAACCACAAATAACATATTTAAGGCAGGTGCTGAAAAAAAAGAAACTGGGTGCACTTCCACAATATACACAACCCAAACACACACACAAAGAGAGACAAATGTACACAAACACACACTCACACCTTCATTTGCGTTTCTGTAATCAATTCTAAGTAAATAGAATCAAAGTTTTAAAGTACAGCTAATATAAGTGCCAAACCAAAGTCATCTAAAATGTTATTAGTATAACCTAATTTGTATCTATAAGTATGTTTATTGTCTAATTATAGCACCACTAATACAGCATGTCTGCGAAAGCGATCACCGAAGCCACTGGCAAGGATATATTAAATCGTCATCTGAACCTTCACGGCGCCGGCGCAGCCACCTGTCGTTTTGCCACAGTTAATGCCGAAACGGATTGGTCCAAGCTAAGTAGTGATCACCCCTGGTTGCTGACCACGGTAAGTACCAGACTAGACGCTAAAAAATGTACAACTGATAGTAGCCCCCATTAGCGGGGGGTAGATAAGGCGTGCGGCCTCCCAGCAAACACAAATCTTCACATTTAGTTCTTTTTTATTTACTTTTTTTTGTGTTTGCAATTCTCCCATTGAACTTGACCATGGTCTGATGGCACAAGAAGCCGGTCTGGGGCCACGTTGCGGCATGAGCAGCTGCTTCGTGACTAAGCGTCATCATCAATGCTTCGCATGATTCCCATCTAATCAGTGATAACACATGGCGCGAGCATTGGCGCTCTGTATTAGATTGGTTTGAAGAAAAAAAAAGAAAAACTGCAAATAATATTTTTTACTTTTGGATTAATTCTAACATCATTCCTAAAACATCTTCGTAAATATATAATTATATTTTTTTGCTCTTTTTAACGTTCGCATTTGCAAATAGCTTGATTTCCAATTGTATTGTAGCAATTCTCAAAAGTGTTTAAGCTTTTCGCTTACAAAGTTTGTAGCTAGGAACATGCTAGATTGGCCACAATACTCCATTTTTGTGTCATACACACTATTAAAGTTAACTGAAAGGCAATCGTCCGACTGATTGATTGAAGAGTAGCAACTGATACTGGTTAGTATTTGGAAGCAATCTCTGGGCATACATATATTTAGCTGATTCATAATCTTAAAAAAAAAACCCATTGAATTATTTTATTCTCTGACTACTTTTGTTACTATTTGCGAAGATACACATTTCACCTTCCGAGCGACTAGACTGATTAGATTACTACTATATCATTAAAGACAACATATTTGTCGTTCTCTAAAGCCAAAAATCAGTTATTGAATGGTTAAAGTGATTTCTTCTGTGTCCCCATTCAGAGTATGAAAAAACTTTATTATTTTATTCCAAAAGCTAAGCCGAAATACCATTTACAAGTATTTTAGTTTTTCAATTATTTATTTCTCATATCTTTAAGGAATTAAATTTTTGCAGTTTTTATACATTCCCCAGTTTACGCTTTAGTTCCCAAAACCAATTAAATTATTGGCGCGAAGAAATTAGTTTTGATAGCGCACAGTTTTTTTTATCTAATAAACAAACAAATTGTATGTGTACTTATGCGGGTGTGTGGGTGTACGTGTATATTTTAAGTGTGGGTGTATGTGTGTGCTTGATTGAGTGACAGCCGGCGGGTGGCGTGATTATTTGATAATTTGATTATTTACTCAGGATTATCCGCAACTAGGCAAACAAAAAACGCAAACACAATTTGTGTGAATGGAGTTCTATATATTTAAAGATTATAATTATTAAAAACTAAGCAAATAAAATAAATATTTTAAAATATAAAAACATTTATTAAACGTGATTTCGATTGAAATGTTTATAACTAATATATAAATTATAAACTTTTATACAAATTGAATTGGGAAAATCTAATCTCTAATGAAAATTACTTCAATTCGTATATAGTTTTGTTATAATGAACATGCCATTTTTTGCTTAATTTCTGGTTAGTTCGTCGTACGTCTGTTCTCTAGACTTTTGGGAGAAAAAATCCAAGTTCTGTTAACGTGCAATTATACTTTGAAGCGAATCGCCTGAGTCTAGATACAGACGTTGCCCTCAGATGTTTTCCTCATCTTTATTTTTTCGTGTACGTAGTATGCATATTTATTTTGTTGCTTTTCAATTTACACTCGTACGATCTTCTAATAAGCAGTTGATGAGCGCGCGAAATGTGAATTGTGTGTGTGTGTGTGTGTATAGTGTCACTGTCAATGACGCAGTCATTCATGTGACCTTTTAGCGATTGTCATTCACACTCGTAAGCAACACAATGGCTTTAACATTTGAACTCATCAGAGAGAGTTTGCATCTTTTGGGATCTGTGGATTTGCTTGTTTATCAGTACTGGAAATCTATAGAATAGTATTTTTACACATAGCATTCCAATCTTCATGAATAACATTTTATCAGCAGCACCACTAACATGTTATTTGTTACTTGTTGTAAATAATTTACTTATTTGTAATTATAATTGTTCTCATTTTTAGCCGCTTGTGGTTAAGCCGGATCAACTGATCAAGAGACGTGGAAAACTCGGACTTATTGGCGTCAAGAAAACCTTTGATCAGGTGAAAGAATGGATTGGCGAGCGTCTGAACAAGGATCAAAAGATTGGCAATGCAGTGGGGAAGTTGCGCAACTTTATTATTGAGCCCTTCATACCACACACAGATGTAAGTCCTCAGATTTGTAGAGAAAATCTTAAATAATACTTTAAATCATTAACACAGGCCGAGGAGATGTATGTGTGCATCTATTCGCATCGTTCGGCGGACACGATTCTATTCTATCACCTGGGCGGTGTTGATATAGGGGATGTGGATGCCAAAGCTGTTAAGCTGGAGGTGCCCGTGGACAGTGTCCTTTCGTTGGCTGATGTGAAGACGACGCTATTGAAGGCCATAACAGATGCAGCCAAGAAAGAGCGAATTGCCAAGTTTATATATGCGCTGTACTCGACATTTGCCGATTTGTATTTCACGTACTTGGAGATTAATCCTCTAGTGGTGACGGCAGATCATCTGTATATATTGGACTTGGCAGCCAAGCTGGACTCGACTGCCGATTTCATTTGCCGTCCAAAGTGGGATGAAATCGACTATCCGCCACCATTTGGCCGTGATGCGTACCCAGAAGAGGCTTATATTGCCGATTTGGATGCTAAGAGCGGTGCATCACTTAAGCTCACCATTTTGAATAGAAACGGACGCATTTGGACCATGGTTGCCGGAGGTGGAGCTAGTGTCATTTACTCAGATACAATTTGTGATCTGGGAGGTGCCTCCGAGTTGGCCAACTACGGTGAATATAGCGGTGCTCCATCCGAACAGCAGACGTATGAGTACGCTAAAACCATACTTAACCTGATGACCTCGTCACCCAAACATCCCGATGGCAAAGTGCTGATTACAGGCGGTGGCATTGCCAATTTTACCAATGTCGCAGCGACCTTCCAAGGTCAGTTGTCCCTATCTTATCAGCGAGTCGAACTAATTGAATCAACTTTCTATTACCTCCTACTACATTGTTAGGTATCATTACCGCATTGCGTGAATTTCAGCCGAAGCTGGTCGAACACAATGTTTCGATCTTTGTGCGCCGCGCTGGTCCCAATTATCAGGAGGGCTTGCGCCGTATGCGTGACTTTGGTGGTACTCTGGGCATACCTTTGCATGTCTTTGGACCCGAGACTCACATGACCGCTATTTGTGGCATGGCCCTGGGCAAACGATCCATCCCACAGGTGGCCAGTGTTGAGTTTTCCACGGCCAATTTTCTGCTGCCAGGCGGACAGCAGGCACAGGCTGATCTCAAGGCGGCTTCCAGTGATGGTCTTGGCTCGGGTAAGTGATAAGCCACAATACAGGTCATTTGCTAACATTACCCTTTCTCCAATCCTTTCCTCCTCTCAAACCCCTTCACCTAATTTAACTCTCTTATTTCCTATATGTTTTATGTAGTTTAGTTAACTTTTGTGTTATTTGACACTTGTTCTGGAACTGCATTTATATTTCTGTTTTCTCTGTATTTCTTTTGTATGTATTCTTGCATTGATCGCCCTCGTCCAACCAACAACAAAAACCATAAACAATTTATTTTGAACTGTTCGTTTGGCAAAAAAAAATCGCACCTCGTGAACCGAAAATTCCCCCAACAACAAAATCGTAAACCTACCACAACCAAACCAATCAAAATCAAAATCAAACTCGAACTCAAAAACCAAATATCAAAAAAACCAATATAAATTCAAAATCACATCGCATATCCCCGCACCGCACCAATCCCGCGACTCCAACCAACGTTCGTCCTGACAAATGTAATCGTATTTGAATGTTGTCTATGTGTATGTGTATGTGTATCTTATATGCTATATATATGATTATATATATGTATGTGAAATTCTATACTCTCTCGACTATTTGCTCGCTCTCGCTCATCATCATGATAATATCGCAATCGATTACGATAACGATAACCGTAACCCTGTAATGGCATCGACATCGACTCTTGCCACTCATTTGGGAAAAAACCGAAAAAAAAACAAAAATTAAATTCAAGTAGCATTGCGCTCGACAACAGCACAATCGATTAAACTACCACCTATCTCGGCAGATGAGAGCGATGGAGTCGCCGGCGGCACCAATCATCAGCAGGGAGCAAGCAATGGCTCGAATTTGAACAGAAAGTTCTTCTCGAATACAACCAAGGCCATCGTCTGGGGCATGCAACAGCGTGCGGTGCAGTCTATGCTAGACTTTGACTTCATCTGCAGGTGAGACTCGGTTTCCTATTTAATGGTTTCAGGGGTTACATCTAGGAAAAAAACCATAAATAATAGGTATTCCCAAAAATTTTCCTGAAAATATATAAAAAGTGGTTATATATGTACATATACATATGAATTTTAGAATTTTTTTATTTTTAAAAATAAAAAAGCCTACACCTGGTACAGACACAAGTGACACGACTAAACGGATTTAGTTAAAGTAATGTGTAATCTAGAGATTATTCGATGGAAATCGATGCTAAAAATTTTGACTTTAAATTGTGTTAAAAAAGTATACGATAAAAATAAAAAACCATCGAATTACCTCTACAAAATAAAGTTGAAAATCCAGTGTAAAAATTTGACACTTATCCGTTTTTGAGGTACCGTAATCCTCGACTTTCAAAACGCGTTCAAAATATTGTTGTCCCATAATAACACGTTGCGTATAGCTGCGGTAATGCTCAAAATTTCAACCCAAAACGATGAATTCGGCTACAATATTTTTTAAGCCAACAAATTCTTTAAAATATGATTTTCATTTATAGTAGATAATGTTACTTGAGTAAATAGTGAAAAAAGTTTTATCCAATATGTGAGATTATTTGTATACATATATTTTTCTGTTCAATGCAGACGTGATGAACCATCCGTGGTAGCCATGGTGTATCCGTTTACGGGTGATCACAAACAGAAATACTACTGGGGACACAAGGAGATACTGATTCCAGTCTATAAGAAGATGTCCGACGCCATAAATAAGCACAAAGAGGTCGACGTCATGGTTAACTTTGCCTCTTTGCGTTCCGCTTATGACTCAACCTTGGAAGTACTGGAATTCCCTCAGATACGTACGGTTGCCATCATTGCCGAGGGCATTCCGGAGAACATGACCCGCAAGCTGATTATCGAGGCCAACAAGAAGGGAGTGGCCATTATTGGGCCTGCAACGGTGGGTGGCGTAAAACCAGGATGTTTTAAAATAGGCAACACCGGTGGCATGTTGGATAACATACTCCACTCGAAGCTGTACCGTCCTGGCAGTGTGGCCTATGTCTCCCGCTCCGGTGGTATGTCCAACGAGTTGAACAACATTATCTCGAAGGCCACGGATGGTGTTATCGAGGGCATTGCCATTGGTGGAGACAGATATCCAGGCTCAACGTTTATGGATCACATTCTTCGCTACCAAGCTGATCCAGAAACTAAGCTGATTGTCCTTCTAGGCGAGGTGGGTGGCACAGAAGAGTACGATGTGTGCGCTGCTCTCAAGGATGGTCGTATCACAAAACCACTGGTTTCTTGGTGCATTGGTACCTGTGCCAGCATGTTCACATCGGAGGTGCAATTTGGTCACGCAGGTTCCTGTGCCAATTCTGATCGCGAAACGGCTACTGCAAAGAACAAAGCTCTGCGAGACGCGGGTGCATATGTGCCCGAATCTTTTGATACTCTTGGCGAGCTTATACATCATGTTTACAGCGAGCTGGTGAAGACCGGACGTATTGTACCCCGTGAGGAAGTGCCGCCACCAACAGTTCCGATGGATTACTCCTGGGCACGTGAGCTAGGACTCATTCGTAAGCCAGCCTCCTTTATGACCTCAATTTGTGATGAACGTGGCCAGGAACTGATGTATGCGGGTATGCCCATCAGTGAAGTCCTCAACAAGGATGTGGGCATCGGTGGCGTCATCTCGCTGCTTTGGTTCCAACGCTGTCTACCATCGTATGTGTGCAAGTTCTTTGAAATGTGCCTCATGGTCACCGCTGATCATGGACCCGCTGTCTCCGGTGCCCACAACACTATTGTGTGTGCCCGTGCTGGCAAGGATCTGGTTTCCTCTGTTGTCAGCGGACTGCTGACCATTGTAAGTGTTTAAGTAATCATTGTTTAATCAGTTTTCTAATGTGAAATGATTTCGATTTTAGGGTGATCGTTTTGGAGGTGCTCTTGATGGATCCGCCAGGCAATTCTCCGAGGCCTATGACACTAATTTGCATCCAATGGAGTTTGTTAACAAAATGCGCAAAGAGGGCAAACTTATTTTGGGTATCGGACATCGTGTCAAGTCCATCAATAATCCCGATGTGCGTGTAAAGATCATCAAGGAATTTGTGATGGAAAACTTCCCTCAGTGCCCACTGTTGAAGTATGCATTAGAAGTGGAAAAGATCACCACGAACAAGAAACCCAATCTGATTTTGAATGTTGATGGTGTCATTGCCACCGCCTTTGTCGATATGTTGCGCAACAGCGGCTCCTTTACTAGGTAAGAAATCTTTCCTAGTGCTTTAACGGATGAATCTGATTTGGTTTCTAATATTTTTATGTTTTGCAGTGAGGAGGCACAGGAATACATCAATGTGGGAGCTATTAATTCTCTGTTTGTGCTGGGTCGCAGCATAGGATTCATTGGTCATTACATGGATCAGAAGAGACTTAAGCAGGGACTGTATCGCCATCCGTGGGACGACATCTCCTACGTTATACCCGAGCAATACAACTAAGAGCCGAGCTTTTTTCGTGTCCATTGATATTTATAAATTGTTGGATGTTGTTGTAGTTAAGCACCAGATGTTAAACAACTGCTTTCGTGGCGAGCATGAATATTTGGCCATGGGCATGGTTCCACAAATCGAAAACAAAAAAACAAACAAACAAAACACACTCCATTAGCTGTGTAGTTGAGTTTCTATTCTTTTTCTTTTATATATAACTTAAAGCTAATCATAGCTCAGCTTTTCTTTGTTTGTCCTTCCACCCTATCTTTATATATATCTATATCTCTCTCAATCTTTTATATTCTCTCTTCCCATTTTCAAATCTCTTAGTTAAATACATTAAAACTATGATAACAGTTTCATAACTAAGCCTGCATTTACATTCGTATAAATAATCAGTTACGGAAATTTATTTTGACGCTCGTTTTAGGCTATAGCTGGGTTTTTGGAATTTACTAAAAAGAATTTAAGTTTATAAAAATCTTCCTGAGCTCTTTTTATATTTTTCGTTAATTTTTATAAAATATTTAATTTAGTCTGAATGCAATTATGGTTTAGTCAACAACGAATAAATTGTTGCAAATTACATAACTTATTTGAATATTATTTCTGCAATTAATTTGGTTTTCTCAATATATTTGAAACATGCTCGCTCTGGAAAATATGTGGAAATTTTGCACTAATTAGATCTGCACCAGTTCCTGCACTTTAATGCACAATTATCTATATTTAATATACAACATATTAAAAAATATATATGCACAGGGTCCGAGTGAACATTTTTAAAAATATTTTGGGTTACATCGAACGTGACTCACTTAAAGGTTAAATTCCAAACTTTCACTGTCAAAAAGTGTTTTTCTTTAATTCTGCGTTACGAAAACTAAATTTTTGTTCACTTTGACACATAAATTAAACCGCACAAAAATTTCACAAAGAAAAAGAAAACAAAACGGACTTTGAATTTTCATTGACTAGAGACAGAGGAAGTCTCGGTTTTAATCAGGAAGATAAACTAATTTTGATACCACCGTCACATCTGGGCATTGGTCTCCTAAAAACCAAGCTATCTAAGCGTTGAAAATCTCATTTTAATAGTAGATGTTTACATAAACATATATAAAGCAGCCTCGTACGAACATGAAGTGAATGCAGCTTAAACCTGGGGATAATGACTATAACCTAGACCCGAGTTTATACCCATTTTAATATTTTATCTATTGCGACGCATTTTGCGATCCAGTTTACGTTGCTTCTTTTCGTCCAGTTCCGGTTCCTGATTGGCATTGCGCTGAGAGAGCCAAGGCTGAATAACTGAGCCCCAGAGCATCCAGACAGCGCGAATCGGTGCCAGCAGCAGTGCCAGCCAAAAGTAATTGGAAATTAAAGCTAATAACAGTGTGCCAGAGGTCAGGATAATTAGATCCTTAACATTTCTATAACAAAAAACGATAACGTGTTATAAATGCTTGGCTACCATTAATTTTTAGAGGAATATTTACTCCGCAATTCCGCCCTCCATGTTTAAGTCATTTCCAGAGTCAAGTAGAGCGCCAGTCTCCGAGTATTTTGCACGCGACATGAATACCATAAATTGGTAAGCGGCGCCTAAGATAAGCAGCGATACAACCAGCATGAACTAACAAGATTTCGACTTTTAGTACATATATATTAAGCAAATCTGTAAGTTCTGCACTCACCACTGTGAGTTTTGTGATCTCAAAGACCAAAAAGCTCAAAAGGAGGGCAGGTGCAGCGCATCCAATGGACATGTTCCTGTAAAATGCCAATGTTGTCTTGTTTTCCTCCACTATCTGCTTAGCGCCCTTTGTGGCCTGCTTGCCCTTTTGTGGTGGCTGCAATTCAAATCGATTTTCATTCATAATATACCAAGTTAATATATTTATAATACTTACAGCCATTTTTACTTATATATTTTATGTAAATATTCTTAAATATTATCAAAAATTACGAGTATGAAAAGACGTGGCAGATACTTATCATTCGGCAAAACTATCGATAGTCTGATTTCGATAATGAATGTATGGAAATATAAACAATAGAGTGGCCAGTCTTGTAGGAAATTGTTAAAATGGTGGCAACACTGAAGCGCATTCCTGTACCACTTGCACATTGGACTTTATTTCAGTTGGACTTTATTTCAGTCAACAAACAGAAATGGATAAGTGGGTGCAATTAAATAATCAGGCAGCCGGAAGAGATAAAATTGCGAGGCTCATCCAATATGCCTCCCGTGCCATGTGGGATTCTCTGGAGAGCGCCAATTGCCATCCGGCGTTGGTGGACAACTTCAAAACCATTGAGTATATACTGAGTACATTCCGGAAACGTAAGAATAACTTGTTCTCTTGAATGCGGAAAGTTTACAGTTTTGTGTACTTATTTTTATAGTGCTTCGCTTTGGCAAAGGCTTTGATGTCTTTTATGCCAGTCTGCGATCCATACATTACCCGGACTTGACCATCCGTGTCACATTGACCATGAGCAAGATTTCCCAGGCCCTATTCCTGCTAGCCGACCACCTACTTTGGCTGTCACGCACTGGACTCACCAATGTGAACGCCAAGAGATGGTCGAAAGTTGCCAACAAGTATTGGCTCTTTTCCATTGTTATGAATCTGTGTCGAGATTTTTACGAAATAGTGCGAGTGTTAGATCTCCACAAAGCTGGCTGCAAAGGAGGTATAACGCGCTGCAAGATCCCATCCAGCATTAATTCACCAGCGGATATTAAGCGTTTAGCTATGCAATCTTACGTTTTGGCAATGGGACACAAGGATATATTAGTAGATACAGTGAAAAATGTGTGTGATGTCTTTATACCTCTTACGGCTTTGGGTTATGCAAGTCTTACACCGAGGACTATAGGCATTCTTGGAGCGATATCATCAGTGGCTGGACTGTTGGCTCTGCTTGATTCCACAGCCAAGCTTACACCTTCCTAAGTAAAATTACCTGATTGTACCAATATCTACGTACTATGTATTGTGTTGTACTGTTTATTTAATATTATGTAATATGTGCTAACGTGTAAATTGACGATTTTATAAAACGCCTAAAATATTTTTATTTACAAATTTCAAATTCCTTTTGTTATGGGTCAAGGGTATTTCATGGATCTGGCACTCCTTGGCTGTTGCGTTTACGCGTTATCCAACACTGGTGAATGTTATCGGCTGTTTTGATCGAAACAGCTGTTTTGGCAGAATTTTTCTAAATTTTGTTAACAAACTATATTGCCCGCATTTATAACGCGTTATCTGCCATAACTAAAATCAATGCGTCATTGCTGGTGGTGCGTGTGTTTGAGGTGATTGCGCATAATCGTAGTGTGTGTAGGTGTGCGCGTGTGTCTCCCGATATCCGCTAAAATGCACTACTCATATTCCTCGCTGGCTGCTCCTGGTGGCGTGGATCACCACAATCGGTGTCTCGGCAATCGGGCCTGGTGTGTTAAGGTGTGTATATTACTGCTTCCAAATAATGAATAAAAAGTGGCCAACTGATTAATGTTAATCTTTCAGGACATTTGTGGCATAGTATGCGTGATTATGACATGGCTGCTCATACTGTTTGCAGAGTTTGTGGTCTGCGGCCTGATACTGTTGCCGAGTTATAACAGCTATGCTGCATACAGCACCATTAATATGATTATATTTCAAGCTCTAGCATTCCTAGCATTTGTCTCACATCTGCGCACCATGCTCTCCGATCCGGTAAGTCTTAAGTAACAAGACTTCATTTAATTTGTTTGAAATAATTTTACTTCGCTTATAGGGCGCTGTGCCGCGCGGTAATGCCACTAAAGAGATGATTGAACAAATGGGCTATCGGGAGGGTCAGATGTTCTACAAGTGTCCCAAGTGTTGCAGCATTAAGCCAGATCGAGCACATCACTGCTCCGTTTGCCAGCGATGCATACGAAAAATGGATCATCACTGTCCCTGGGTGAATAACTGTGTTGGTGAAAACAATCAGAAATATTTTGTACTTTTTACGGTGTGTATTCACATGGTATAGTTACTTTACTTATCCCTAACTGTATTCATTTACTGCATGCAGTTCTATATAGCCTCGATATCGGTGCACACGCTTTTCCTTGTGATGTCCCAGTTTGCGGAGTGTGTAAAAAACGATTGGCGCACTTGCTCACCGTATTCACCGCCAGCTACCATTTTTCTGCTTCTTTTCCTCACATTCGAGGGTCTTATGTTTGGCATATTCACCATTATAATGCTATCCACACAACTGAATGCCATACTTAACGATCAAACGGTTCGTGCGCTATACAATTTAATTCATTTGATTGAATTTATTTAATTTTTTTTAATTTCCAGGGCATTGAGCAACTGAAGAAGGAAGAGGCGCGTTGGGCCAAAAAGTCGCGACTTAAGAGCATACAGTCTGTATTTGGACGCTTTTCATTGGCATGGTTCTCGCCCTTTACGGAACCGTCGTGTCGCAGCAAATTCAGTACACACTTCTACTCGGTTTGAGAGAAAAATCGGCTTTCACCAAGAATGTTGGCTTAAACGAACAATAACCTACCTGGGTCCACCATCTCACTGTAACTTGTTGATGATTACTGCTGTGCAACAATCATAAATGTAGTGTCTGTATTTATGTGATTTGTGTGGTTCAGGTGTGAGTGTGTGTATAAGTATTTACTTAAGTTTAACATGAATGGACATGTGTTCTGCTACTTTATCCTGTTCAGGTGTAACATAATAATACTTACTAATACTTAACAAATCAAATTAAAAAAGAGATTTTACTTTGTGAGAGCGTCGTGCAAATATATATATTTATTTTATAGAGAAAATAAAGTCAAGAAAAAAAACTATGTTCACGTTTTTCAGTTGGGCACATGTTGCGCATATAGAAGGGAATGCAGCAACAGCCACAGCAGCAGAAACAGTAGCAGCAGCTCTTCGTCTATTACCAGCAATAATAAAATTATAGAAGACCGGAGAGTTGAAGAGAGCAAGCTAAATACTCTCAGGCGGCAGCAGATAGTCAAAAAACACGAATTTCTCCGAAGCAAGAATCGGGCATGGACTATGCGGATGCAAAGTGCCTTGAGTGTAGACATCGTTTAGTCTGAGAAAAACGATCGGAGATCCAGGAGGTGTCTGCTGGACGTGGTGTGCGCGTGCGGTATTTATTTTTTTGTTGTATATAGTTATTTATATATACATACATAGAAAAAAAGAAACGTTTTGTGTCAATTTGTGCGAGTGTGTGCGTGTCTGTGCATGTGTGTGCCTGTCGAAAGCAGCATATCGTGGCTGCATTTCACTTAATTCTATTAGAAATGTGCAAAAAGTCAATTGAAAATACATATCTATATGTAAAATATTTTTCTGTTATGTATTAATAATTGAAAAATTGTATTTTTTTAGTTAAAAATAAAGAAAAAGATATCGACAAATCGGAGGGAAAAAAAAGTACTTCGCCGACTGTGCTTTATGTTTGTGATCTAAATATAAAAAACAAATCGCCGCCTTAAAAAATATATCCAAAGAAATTGCACAAATCCCGTAAAATCCCCAAAAGTTTAAAAATATATAATTTTTGAAAGAAATAGTCCTGTTTACCAGACTAAGGCCGCCCGTGTGTGTGTTTGTGTGTACGCGTGTGTGTGTACATGTAAAAGTGGCCCTGTTTTGGGGCTAATTATATAGCTGGTCGTCTAGCTGTAGCTGCAGCATGGAAATTTCACCGGGAATCGCAGGTAAAGCACCTCGAGCATCAAAGATTGCGCCGCCGGCGAAGAGCTAGTAGAGGGCAAAGGGAAAGCGGTTTCCATCACTTTTTTTTATGTTCTATTCTTTGCCGAACAGACAATAGACTGAAAGTGTGTGTGTATTTTTATGATCACACGCTCTTCTCCCCCGCCCGGCCCCATCCCTGCCCCAGTCCCTTTCCCTTCCGGCCTCTGGCTTCTCCTTTGCCTGGCGTTTCGGTGTGGTTACGTAATGTGGAACTGTCTATGCGAATCTTTTCATAATTGTGCGCTAAATAAACCGATTTGAATATTTTACTTAGTATATTATACAAATATAATATAAACATAATTATTAGTTAATTAGGAGTGAACTCTGCATATTTCGTATCTTATTTTGATCTTTGCTAAATGTGCACACTTGCATATATACAAACATTAGCGAATAGGATTTTAGTATAGTTTCGGTGTATGAATAATATTTGGAACTATTTTTAGTGCAAATTTTCGGTAGACAGTTTTGTCGAGCTGCTTCCCGGTGAATTTTTAGCGCAGAAAGAAACATTTATTTATTTGTGAATTCCGTTGCGGAGTTGCTCAGGCTGAAAACAAAAATGTTCGGCCAATTTTAGAAAACATAAATTTAAATAATTGTTTTAATTACAAGACTATAATAAACTATTATCAAATTTTATTAGTTTAATTAAAGAAAATAGATGACAGCTCGTATACCCATTGACTGTATTTGTAGAGGGTATAGCAATGTTGTCTATAATTGATAGTGACAGTTATTCGGCTGCCAATTCCAAGTTTACATATTTTAGGACTGTTATACCTTGTGGTTCGGGTGGAATGGTTTTGTGAAATGCTTGCTGCAGGCGGAAGAACGCACCAGCAGTCGGCAATGTTATTTTCGATAGTAATGTCGGGAACCAAAAGTATTTTAAAGTGCTGGACGTTCCATATACTATGTATAGACTGCTCAAACATATAGGGTATATTAAGTTTATTTTGCCATACCTTTTTTTCCACACAAAAGCTTGCCATTAATTTTGGCATATTATATCGAACCTATCATGTTCAACATGAAACGATCCTGTAATTTTAAAACCAGTTTTTATAGTCAAACAGTGAAAGCGTTAGCGGACAGCATTTGGTGAGTAGTAAGCGCATAAAAGCTTGTTAACTGTAATTGAGAGCAGCTAGAAGAAGCACAGGGTATCCTTTGTTTGAGTGGGTTCGCCTTTACTTTATAGTATAAACTACCGTTTTTAATTCGGACAGTTTGGAATTTTAATTAATTATAAGTAAATCAGAAAGCTTCATGTTAATTAATTAATTAATCTTTAAATCATTGCAGAACCTCCTGGTCGGGATACAGTGGGCAATAGAGTACCGCGTATAACGTTTAGTGATAACTCCAGTTCCCTTATACGCTGCACTCCCAACGAGCGTGCGACATTTTTTGTGAAAATCGATTGCGATGAGGACGATGAATCCGAATTGCTGCCCTTCAAATTCGAGTGGTAAGTCGTTTAAAATATTAACATAATATAATTAAGACTTGTGTGTTTGTGTGTATTTTGTGCATGATTCACACACAGTTGCTGTGCATAATGCCAACAAATTTGCGCATTTAACAGATGATTTCTCCTTCACGCTTTTGCCACAAACATAAAATCAACTAAGTTTTTAGTCTCTAAAAACTGAGAATTCTTGATTCCAATGCGTTTGCGCTTAGAGCGTGAAACTGCTGTCGTGTAGCGGATGAAGCAGAAAAGCGGAAAAGCATCCGCTCAGCGTGCTCTTTGACCAAATATTTGGTTGGCCATCTTCGGAGGCAGCTAAAACCGGTGAGACAGTTCCACTCTGACGATCGTCGCATTAACATATATCCGTTGCCCAGCAGCTAGGCATTTTTTTGTATATTCAAAAATATTTAATCGATTTACGTGTATATGTGTATTATAAGTATGTGTGTGTCCGTGTGCGTTAAACGCTGCGTATACTTGATAAATACGACTTGTGCAACATAATCAATCAACATTTTTAAGGAATTTCCCGAACACAATGTGGAAAACTAGTGCATGCACAACAAAAGACTCCAACAATGGGGGTGTGCAACTGTATGTGTGTGCTGTGTTGGTGTGTGTGTGTATAGCTCGTCTAAATATAGCAGCCTGAACGAATACTATTTGTGTGTGAAAAATGTTGCAATAGAGTAAAGCTGTAAAGCTGCTGACAGCGTCGAAATGTTTCAATTTTTATGCCCAAAAAGTGTTTGAAACTAGTACAAAAATAGTATTTCTTGTACGTTCTTCTTGTTTTGTTTTCAAATTAAATGGAAAATTACATAATCGGAACTAAGTTTGCAGCATCCGTGGCAAACGACGAGATCAACAAATTTGCAATAAATAAACGAAGAAACAAACACAACGTAACAATTTATCGCAGTCTACGCGATTCTTTCTAAATTCTTTAATGTTTCAATGTATCTCGGACATAGAACAACCAAGTTATTAGCTTTCGAAAATGAAATGCGTGGCATTCGCGAGTCCCAAAAATAAAATGACCAAAACCAAAAACAAAAACAAAAACAAAGAAAAGGAACATAAAATACAAAAGAAAACAACAGAAAATAAATAAATGAAAAAGAAAAGCATTTTGTGTGTGTGTGTGTACTACAAACTGAAAATACAATTAATATAGTCGAGCTGCTTTGAATTTGCATTTATTTATAAACATTCTCGTTTGCGATTGAAATATTTTCGTCATTTTTCATTTTAGATTCATTTCTTTATTTTTTTTTGTGTTTTTTTTTTTATATGACTTCGTTTATTTGGTAATAAGCATATTAATGCCAAAATAAATAAACGACTTTGTTTGTAGAATATTGTGTGCACGTGCTTAATATTTTTATATCGACAAGATTATTATTATCATTTATTTATTTATTTATTGTTCCAATTGCAAAGCAACTGTGTGTGTGAGTGTTTTAGTGTGTGTGTGTAAATAAATTAGATACATTTAGTTATATTGTAATAAGAATGGGCAACGGATGCTCCAAATGTTGTAAGTGCAACGAACACAAACAAATTCATGGCACGCTCTCCTCGGCCTCTGCATCCTCGATCTACAGGAAGAGGTAAACAACTTTTAAATAGTATGCAAAATAATTTCCGCTCATACGTTCACATGAGAATTATTATAAAAAGTTTAAAATACGCTTTTGTACTCTTATAATGTTGGTCTTTAAAAATATTATTCCTTAATTTTGTACTTTATTATTCAATTGAGAAGGTTTTTTTTTTAACTTGCTACCACAAGTTGATTCACGTCCTTGCGATAAGATCATGCTCTATTATTCATCAGTGCACTGCTTGACCATAACGATAAAACATTACACGTTTCACAGGAGCCGTAACGAAAAACCCATCGAAAATTCCGATCGCTTTCGGATCACAAACACGAGCAATGCCGTCCAGCTAGCCGTAGAGCATGTTCAGCGTGAGGATGCCGGACACTATACGCTGATAGCGCGCACGAAGAGCAACGATATCGTGCGAAAGCATATCGAGCTTATCGTTGAGGACAGATCCACAGGCGAGGATCCGCCAGTGTTCCTTAGACGCCTTGTCGATCTCTCTGTCAAAGTGGGAACCCGCACGCGTCTGCTCACTGAAATCCGCAGCTCAACAGACCTTAAGGTATTATAATAGGAAAAGTGTTCAATAGAATTTAATTATTTATGCATATGTGTATGTTTAATGATGCTATATAATTCGAAGTAATTAGCTAGACATGTTCTGAACCTTTTGATTTCTTTAGTTTGATTTTTTACAAGAATTGTAAACTTGTAATTTGTTTCATACAATTTGTGATTAAATGGCACCGGTTGAGAGTTCTAACTATTCAATACCTCCTGAGAATAAATATTGTTGTTCATATATTTTATAATTATCGGCATTGTTGATTAAAATGGTATTAACGAGATATATCTAGATTGTAAATATAATTTTTGGTACACTTTACCAACAGGCGTTATCATATTTGAGAGATAAAATTTATGTCTAACGGATTTTTGTAACTAACGGCAATTGGTTGTTATTAATATTTACTAGCTATGATAAAAGTTTGAATAAGCTTGTATAAAGTTTTCAAAGTAATATTTTCATACAATTTTTGATTTACAATACCAATATTCAAGTTTTATTTTATTATCATATATTATAGATTCTTACAAAAAAAAGGTTTTAAATGAATTTAAATTTAGAAAAAAGAATCGCTTATTGGTATACATAAATAAACGTGGAAAATCGCTGAAAAATTGTAGTACTAAAATATAATGAGCTGAGTTTGAGAGTTAAAATTATCTAAATATTAATTTTTGTTAAAAAGAAGTGCGAATAAACAAACTTTTAAAAAACATTCATGTTTAGCTTTATCCCAAATTTTAATATATTTTTTGCAAAATCTTTTGATTAAGCTAACCTGGTATCGCAACGACCGCAGGATATGCGAAAACGAGCGCATTACGGAAACGAATGAGGGCACATTTCACTACCTGGAAGTGAGTCCAGTAATTTTAGAGGATGGCGGCCAATGGATGCTGATGGCCGAGAACATGGGTGGTCGCAATTCCTGCTTGGCCAACTTAAATGTACTTGTTCCAAAGGCCTACAAGACACCCGAGTTTGTCGAGGATCTGCGAGCCGTATTAACAGAACAGGGAACCGTGTCCCTAGAATGTAAGGTTGTGGGTGTGCCGACGCCTCATCTGCGCTGGTTTAAGGACTCGAAGGAGATCAAGGCTGGTGACATCTTTGCACTGACCGCTAATGCAGATGATCCCACGTCCCTGGGCACGTACACCTGCGAGGCCAAAAATTGCATGGGCGTTACGTATTCCAGTTCCAAGGTCCATGTCGTGGGTCGCGGCAGTCGCGAGGGATCGCTCAAACCAGCCGACAAGTGAGTATATAGAAAACTTATTCCCAGCCAGCAAATGTTTAATTTTCTCTCTCTCTCATACTTTTTTTGCTCTATTGTTCTCTCTGCGCTCTCTTTCTCAGCGTTAGCAATAATGCGCCGCCGCCGATCTTTACGAATGAGCTGAAAGACATGAACGTTCGGATTGGCGATACAATCATTCTCGGCTGTCAAGGTGAGTTCTCAGCGCGTTGGCGTTTTAATTTTGGCAAACTGCCAAAAGAAAACAAAAATGAAAAATAATAAAACAAAAAGATTCTTTGTTTATTTTCTCTACACGTTTTCATATGGTTTAAAGCACTAATACATATATTGAAATATATACTTATATTTCAGTGTCTATTTAGTAAATATATGTTTGTGTGTGCCATACAATTCGACCGGCTTTTCTTTGTTTTTAGACTCGTGTGCTCGTGCTCTAGAAACTTGAACTCAATGAAATTCGCTTGAAATGTTTTTGAGGGGGAATGCTTTGATTGTTGTTGAGGTGGGTCAACAACATTCCCGGCAAAAGAAATGCGATGAGTCGCCAAATGAGTCGAGCAAAACAAAACCAATGGTTGCTGAAGAGAGAATGGCTCTCCTATTCACAGCTCTCCCACTCTCTGCCTATCTCCGTATTTCTGCCTGTTTGCCATTCTCTTTTAATACAAAATGGCGTAATAACGTTTTGCTAACTTAATTTTATACACTTAACTTATGACGTGCACGTAATTTTGTTAAGAGCAGTATTTGTGTTTTCAATTAATTTTTGACATGAATGTCATGGCTTTAAAATAAGTGTGCGGAATCGCGAATAAATAAATACGTAGTAATCAACTATATGCCCATTAACAAATGTATAATAAATATAAACATGAATAGTATACCCACTGCAAAGGTAGAAACAAAAATAAATTAAATTATTATGAAAAATTGATTTTATAACGTATTTAAGATTAAAGTTATTTTTGAATTATTTATTCTCTGCATTTAAAATTAAGAACAGAATTTATAAATATGAATATATTTTTTTTCAAAAGTATATGTTTAATTTTTCATGATAATTAAATTATAAAATGATCAATCTTTTAGTATAAATTATTAACAAATAAATAAAAATTAAATTGTTATCATAACAATTTTTTACATCATAATAAAACTTCCCCTTCCATTACAGTTGTGGTACCGCCTTGGCCTAAGAGCGTTACCTGGTACAACAAAGATGGCCGCGTGGAAACTGGTGAGCGCTACAAACTAATCGAGGATGGATTAGGAGTCTATATGATTGAGATTAAGCCCTCTGAGTCTTGCGATGCCGGCGATTGGAAGTGCGTGGTCAGCAGCTTTGAGGGTTGCGTGGGCATCTCCTCATCTGTGGTCAACATGGACAGTGCGTTAACAAGACTCAACTATCTGTTTGAATTATTAATAAAATAATGTAATTTTTAGTTCCCCGAAACTATCGCAAACCCAGATTTATGGAGAGTCTGCGTGCCGTACTCACCCAGGAGGGGTTGGTTTCCTTTGAGTGCAAGGTAGTTGGTTTTCCCACTCCCGTGCTCAAGTGGTTCAAGGATGGTCACGAGCTGAAACCCGGTGATGTATATCAGCTGACAGGGACAAATTCTCTGGGCACCTACTGTTGCATCGCTCGCAATTGTATGGGTGAGACGAGCAGTACGGCTGTTCTCACCGTGGAGGATATTCAGAACCAGCTGACGGATGAGGAGCGTTTGGTTTTTACCCATCAGAATCAAGCTCCCAAGTTTTTAACTGGTCTTAAAAGCACTGATGCCAAAATCAATGAACCATTTCAGTTCAAGGTTGTTGTCAAGGCCACCCCAGATCCAGTACTCAGTTGGTTCCGAGATGAGTTACCTATCGATTCGAATGAACGATACAATCATTACCGTGGGGAGAACGATGACTGGCAGCTGGACATCAAGTCGATCGAGTTTGTCGATCAGGCTGAATGGAAATGTGTAGCCGTCAATGACTTTGGTACTAGCATTACCTCATGCTTCCTTAAGCTCCAAATACCAAGGCATTACAAGAAACCCAGATTTCTGGAGTGCCTGCGAGCTGTGCTTACCGAGGAGGGAGCTGTCAATCTGGAATGTAAAGTTATTGGCGTACCTCAGCCAGCGCTCAAGTGGTACAAGGATGGCGTAGAACTAAAGCCCGGTGACATTCATAGGATCATTTCTGGTCAGGATGGCACTTGCTGCCTGGGCACATACACGTGTGAGGCACGAAACTGTATGGGTGTGGTGGCCAGCTCTGCCTCTCTACTAGGCTTTGAGGAAGCTCAACGAACCCAGAAGACTGAGCAAGTGCATGAGAACGAATTGCAGAGAAACTACTCCCTGTCCACTATACAGGAGGAGCGCACGTCCCAGATGTATGAGACCCCCATGGGCGATATAACTATCGACGACAAGGGCGATGTCTCCTTTTCTTTCGATGGCAAAGAGGTGTCTGTGTCGCTTTATGAGACACCCGACCTAACTGAAGAGGAAGCTCTCAAGATTGTTGAAATGTATGCGGATCAAATATCAGAGCACGTGACTGAGCATAATATTGTGGAGTTGCCGCCGCTGCGATTCGTCAAGGAGACATCCCAATCCGGGAAACTGCTAATGGAGGCTGTGGTCATTGACATATCTCCCGAGTATTTCACCCATGATGAGGACTTACGAACCGAGGCCGATATGGATGATATATCCATTACCGAGATTACCGTGCATGGTTCCTCTGGTAGGGAAGGAGTCTTTGACAAGGAAACCGAACAATACGCCCAGCAATCCTTTGAAAAAATGGAGGAGGAACTATCACTTTCGGCTCCGATTAGGAAACGTAAAAAGTCACGTCCCACCGAGACAGAGGAATTCTTCAGCTTGTCGAAGGCTACCGCTTCGGGTAGCCAGCTAGATGGCGATGCAGAGGGAGATCTAGATGAAGAGACATCCGACTTGCAAACCTTTGCCAGTGCACAAATGTCCACATCGCAGAAAGTGGCTCAGGTAACATCGGAGGGCGAAGCCACCGCTCCTCCAAAACGTAAGAAGTCCAAGAAACCAACAGACAGCGAGTCTTCAAAGACCACAGATGATGAGGCTAGATTAATGGACATTTCTGGTGCCGTTGGCGATGGTCTCCTAATGACTCCAACTTCGCATTTGAAAGCGGTGACCGACGAGGTGGAAATCAATAAGAATCTTATTGCCTTGGTACCTTTGGCCAAACTTCTGAGAATTATTGAGAATCATTTGACCGTTGTGGAGACAGAGGTGATGGAGCAGTCCACGATGATGATGACACCAGCGGCTGCAGATCAAAGTATTGCCATCATTAGAAATATCTTGGAACCAATCAAACAAATCGAGTCAAAACTGAGGGTCTACTCTGGAGAGACTCAAGTCGATGCCTTGGTCCAATCCATGGAGGATGATATACGCAAACTTCACCTGGGACTCCAGGTGATTGAGAAGTGTGTCGAAATCGATGGAACTGGTGCCACTCTCATTCAAAGGACGAGCGTTTGCATCATCGACAGTGTAGCAGAGCATATGAAACGGGCTCTGGAGGAGATGAAGATCGTCAGCGAGAAGTTTGAGTCGGAAAGCCTTCGTTCACAGATCAAAATCACTGCTGATGATATACAGCAGGGGTTGGAGATTACTCAAGGCACAATTAGATCACAGGCTCTGCTGCAGGAAGCGCAAGAGCTCGAGGCGGCGAAGCATTTTTCGGATACTGTCGAAAAGATGCAGGATGTACCCGAAAGTGTTTCCTTTGCCACTATATCGGCGGCGAATCTGCCCAGCGAAGCGAGTGCATTGAAAGAGATTTGTGAACCGGTGGCAAAGATTCAGGAAGCTCTGGAACGTGTCGAAATGGAGCTGTCGTTGGAAGAGAGCGAGGAGCAAATTTACAAGAAGGTGCACAAGAAGGTTCTAGACAGTATCGTAGAGCCCATCAAGCAACTGCAGACGACACTCCAATCTATTGAAGATAAGACAGAGTCTTTAGCTGGCTCCGAATCCATGGAACAAAAGATCAACATGGCCATTCTGGATATTGTAACTCCACCGCTTTTCGAGCTCAACAAGGGCTTGGAGTTGATTCTTAATGAAACATCTGATACTGTAGAAGCCGGTATGTTTACTGTACAGACGGTGGAATCGATGGTGCCACCACTTCAGGAGATTCAAAATGGTCTGGCTCAGTTGAGTCAGGATCTTGAGACGGGACATTCGGAGCGGGCTGAGGATGCTGCCTTGGATGTTGCCGATACACAAAAGTTATTACAGTCAATTGCCCAGGCCGTGTTGCATTTTGAAACAAATATTGAAAGGATATCGGACCGTCTCACTGAGAACGTTAAGATCCGTTTACAGAATCTTAAAGATGAGCTCTCAGCTCTGATCGGCACCATTCTGGATAAGGACATTACACGACATCACGTGGAACTTCTTGAGAAGTTAAAGCGACCCATTGATGAGCTCAATTATTGTATACGCCAAACGGAGGTGAAGTCCACGTCTGGCTCACTGGCCGACTTGATCGAACCACTCACGATGCTCCAGGAAAACAGTCACAAGGGACACGGAGCTCTGCTCGCGGTTCGTGAAAAGGAACCTGATAAGCAAGCACTACATTCGCTCGAAAACATACGTAATATCATACGGAATGTCATAATTGATATTGAGGAACATGAGTTTAAGATGCTGCAGCAGGAGATTCAACAGGATGAACAGAATGCATCGCAACAGGATAAATCGTTTAGTGCTTTGCGTAAGGTGCTCGAAACGAAAGTCTCCCTGGACGAGGCAATTGGTAATATTGAAACCCTTCAGCTGGCATTGATTAGAATTAATGATAACCCCAAAGCTGTGCCAAAAACCCGATCCTCAGCAAATGAGGCTCAAGTCGCTTTATTAAGGATTCTCCAAATAGCCAAGGGATTAGCTACATTTAGCGAGTCAGAGACCACACTCAACTCCAATGAGGCAAACACAACTCGAATCCTGTTCGAGATGGGTAAAAGCTTTGCTGACCTGGCAAAGACCCTCGATAATCCTACGTCTGAGAATAGTGAATACAACAATGTACTGGACAACTTCAATGACATACTTAGTCAACAAAAGGATGAACAACTTGATTGGAAATCTCTCGCCATTGCGAGTCCCCTCACGAGTTTTATTCAAGCCCTTGAAAATCTTCAACCTCTGAAGGATTCCAATGAGGATCTATCCACGCTCGATGACATTTCCGTGATGAAATCCATTGCCGAATCGCTGCCAACTGAACCAGAGGTATTCGTAGAAGACGAAAAGAAATTGGATGGCAAGATAAAATCTTCTAAGACAACTGAAGCTCTACTCTCCGACCTTAATCATGGCATTGCCTCGGCGCTGTCCCACTGTGAGGACTTGGACGTGACCTCTCTACCTGCTGATGCAGGCGAACCACTTCAGGCAGCAATCCTTAAAATGCAAGATCTACAGAATAGCATTGCTCTGGTACAAGAGACAAACCTCGTAGAGGCTGCACAATCCATTTCAGAGGGTACGGATCCCGGCACTTTTGCTGCAGCGATGTGTACCCTGGAAAGTTGTGTTCTCGAAGTAGAAGAATGCCTCGCGCATAGTGGCGCCGAGAGTTTAACAGACATGGAACTTTCAAAGCTAAAGACATTGGCCACTCCATTGAGGGATCTTAGGCAATACTGCGAACAGATCGACATGCAGGCATTAGAACAGGTCATCGATATTACCACACTGGATATATCAGACTTGAAGACAAGTGGCCATAGGCAAGCTGTGGAGCCGGAAGCTGCCAGGCAGGAGGCCATCATCGGAACGGAGCCCAAAGTGGAGCTATATGATGTGAAACAGGGCGTGGTGAGTGGCATTAAGCAATTGGAGGCTTGCCTAGAGGTCACCAAGAAGGACGACAACGAAGAGTTGCAACGTGTGGGCGAAATTATGCAACAATTGAACTCCGACCTTAAGAACATCCAAGATGTACTTACATCCGATAGTGAACAACAGGAAAGTGTATTAGCTCAGGCGAAAATCGCACAAACCATGTTCAAATTGAAGGAGTGTTTGGTTCACACCTACGAATCGGGATTAGTTGATTCCCTGGAAAATGTGGAAAGCGCCTTTGAAGATATTCTGCTTTCTTTACCCATCTTGGAGACGCAATTGGCACAGC
This sequence comes from Drosophila acutilabella, assembly GCA_035046005.1. NCBI lineage: Eukaryota > Metazoa > Arthropoda > Insecta > Diptera > Drosophilidae > Drosophila > Drosophila acutilabella. Next base: position 1,223,872 of record JAWNOK010000024.1, on the reverse strand, counting down.
AGATGTTTGGAAAGATTGAGAGTACCTTCAGGCACTTCATACTTTACTGTCAGGAACCGGTTGCTCATCCACAAAAGCTAATGGCACATCTTAGTTCATCTTTTAATAAGCTTTTAGAAACTATTAAAGCTGTCGCTGATTCACCAAATGTTGATATTGATAAATCCTCCACTATAATGATTAATCTTCAAACAAGTCTAATGGCTTCATTTCGTGCCCTTAATGACGTCAGCGAACAGGCAAACAATCAGATACTCGAAGGTCTTCTAAAAACTCAGAGTAGTCTTGTTTCAGTATTTGATTTTATTGAGAATAATGAAAATTCAATTCGTATTATAGAATTACTACAGGAAATTGATGCGATATCTGCCGAACTAAAGAGTATTTGTCTGGTTTCAATCGAACATAGAGTTCCAATCGACATTAGCGTGATCATTGAAAATGTGTCTTCTGGTAAAGCATTCCTAACTCAAATAGAAGAGGGTCTGCAGATTGCCAATCCATTGAGTGCCATTTTTCTGGACGAGAACACTGAAGAATTAAGCCACCTAGAAGCAACACTCATCCAAATCGAAAACGAAGTTCTGTCTCAGCCCGAGCTTACACAAATCACCCCCGAACAACTTGGCCTTATTGAGGCACTCCAAATTCAAATAAACAATCTACAGCAAAAGTTAACGAATTTGAAGGCGGTTCTTGAGGCACAGCAGCAGGAGGAAGAGGAAAGGAGGGTTGCTGAACAGAGACAGATTATAGAATCTTTTGAAGCAGAGCAGCAGCAAAAGAAGCACAAAGAGGAAAGAAGGATTGAAGAACAGGAACAGTTGGCATTAGAATCGTTTGAAGCGGAACAGAAGCAAATTATGGAGGAGGAAGAGAGGAGGATTGCTGAACAGAAACTAATCTCCCTAGAATCTCTTGAAGCTGAGCAGCAGCAGATGTTGGACGTGAAGAACGACACTTTGATTGAAGACCAGCAAAAGGTAGAGGAAGAAGTTCAGCAAGCAATGGAGGTGGAACCTCAGCAACAAATTCAGGAAAAATCTGAGAAAGCTCACGAAGTGAAGACAGAAACAAAAACGAAAAGAAAACTTGATCAAGAGGAAATAGACGCAGTCGCTAAGAAAACTAAAGATGAGTTAATTGACAAATCAGAGGAATTAAAACAGAATTTAAATGAAAAATTCTTATTGTTATCTTCTACATTAAAACTCCAAGACGGACCCGATGATAGGAAGATTATTTTAAGCAAAAGTCAAGAAATCATTGACAATTTGGAAGATTCAGAAAAAGTAAAAAAGGGCATATTTATGCTAACAGAGCATATTGTGCATACTTATGATGGAAAATCTCCGAAAGATCCACAAGATAAAGAAGCAGTTGAAGCATTTATCGAATCACTACTTGACTTCTCTCCAGATGCTGCTGAAAAAATTATTCAACATTATCTCAAGGAAATTAAAGCAAATATTATTTTGACTAAAGCTTCAATTAGACTTATTGACGATAATGAAATGTTTGCAAAGCCTTCGTTACTTTTACCAAAATTAGCTAATCTTGAAACTATTTCTGAGAATATCAAGTCTGATCATCATATTGAAAAGTCTTCTGAAAAAATGATCCACTTACAACAAAATATTATGGACATCTTTGTAATTTTGGACGATTTGTTGGATGAAAAAACAGCAGTGTTAAGTCCTATCATCGAAGACATGAAAAATCATTTACTTGCTGAATATGATTACATTGAGAAGGGACAGAGTCAACTACAGACTGCTATAGTAGAGGAAAAAATTTACAATGTTACTAAGAAAATGTTACATGTGTGCCACCAAATAGAAAAGTTACAAAAAGAAATAAGCGATAAAGTGGTTTCTGAGAAAGCAAAGATTCTCGAACAAGAAGCCAGTAAGAAAGAGAAGGTGGAAACTAAGACGAAAAAACAGGAAGAAATAGATTCTGGAAAGAAATCTCAAAAGGGAGAGGAATCCGAAGTGGTTCCTGAGAAAGTTTCCGAAGAAAAGGTAGCGGAAACTAAGAAACCTGATATTAAAACGTCTGAAGCAGAAGCCCAACAAGCAAAGATTTTAGAGCAAGAAGCCATTAAGGAAGAGAAGGTGGAAGCTAAAACGAAGAAACAGGAAGAACTGGATTCTGGAAAGAAATCTCAAAAGGGAGAGGAATCCGAAGTAGTTCCTGAGAAAGTTTCCGAAGAAAAGGTCGTGGAAACTAAGAAACTTGATGTCAAAGAGTCTGAAGTAGAAGCTCAACAAGCAAAGGTTCTAGACCAAGAAGCCATTAAGAAAGAGAAGGTGGAAGCTAAGACGAAGAAACAGGAAGAAGTGGATTCAAGAAAGAAATCTCAAAAGGGAGAGGAATCCGAAGTGGTTCCTGAGAAAGTTTCTAAAGAAAAGGTTGCGGAAACTATGAAACTTGATATCAAAGAGTCTGAAGCAGAAGCCCAACAAGCCAAGGTTCTGGACCAAAAAGGCCTTAAGGAAGAGAAGGTGGAAGCTAAGACGAAGAAACAGGAAGAACTGGATTCTGGAAAGAAATCTCAAAAGGGAGAGGAATCCGAAGTGGTTCCTGAGAAAGTTTCCGAAGAAAAGGTTGAGGAAACTATGAAACCTGATATCAAAGAGTCTGAAGCAGAAGCCCAACAAGCAAAGATTTTGGAGCAAGAAGCCATTAAGGAAGAGAAGGTGGAAGCTAAAACGAAGAAACAGGAAGAACTGGATTCTGGAAAGAAATCTCAAAAGGGAGAGGAATCCGAAGTGGTTCCTGAGAAAGTTTCCGAAGAAAAGGTCGTGGAAACTAAGAAACTTGATGTCAAAGAGTCTGAAGTAGAAGCTCAACAAGCAAAGGTTCTAGACCAAGAAGCCATTAAGAAAGAGGAGGTGGAAGCTAAAACGAAGAAACAGGAAGAAGTGGATTCAAGAAAGAAATCTCAAAAGGGAGAGGAATCCGAAGTGGTTCCTGAGAAAGTTTCTAAAGAAAAGGTTGCGGAAACTATGAAACTTGATATCAAAGAGTCTGAAGCAGAAGCCCAACAAGCCAAGGTTCTGGACCAAAAAGGCCTTAAGGAAGAGAAGGTGGAAGCTAAGACGAAGAAACAGGAAGAACTGGATTCTGGAAAGAAATCTCAAAAGGGAGAGGAATCCGAAGTGGTTCCTGAGAAAGTTTCCGAAGAAAAGGTTGAGGAAACTATGAAACCTGATATCAAAGAGTCTGAAGCAGAAGCCCAACAAGCAAAGATTTTGGAGCAAGAAGCCATTAAGGAAGAGAAGGTGGAAGCTAAAACGAAGAAACAGGAAGAACTGGATTCTGGAAAGAAATCCCAAAAGGGAGAGAAATCCGAAGTGGTTCCCGAGAAAGTTTCCGAAGAAAAGGTCGTGGAAACTAAGAAACTTGATGTCAAAGAGTCTGAAGTAGAAGTTCAACAAGCAAAGGTTCTAGACCAAGAAGCCATTAAGGAAGAGAAGGTGGAAATCAAGACGGAGAAACAAGAAGAACTGGATTCTGGAAAGAAATCTCAAAAGGGAGAGGAATCCGAAGTGGTCCCTGAAAAAGTTTCTGAAGAAAAAGTTGCGGAAACTAAGAAAACTGATGTCAAAGAGTCTGAAGCAGAAGCCCAAAAGGCAAAGATTCGGGAACAAGAAACAGTTGAGAAAAGGAAGGTGGAAGCAAATGCGAAAAAACAGGAAGAACTGGATTCTGGAAAGAAATCTCAAAAAGAAAAGGAATCCGTAGTGAGTCCTGAAGAAGTGTCTGAAACAACGGTTCCAAAAACACTAACGCCAGATGACAACGACTCTCAACCTGAACTCCCAAAATCTAAAATTGAGGAACTAGAAAACCTTGAGAAAAAGAAGGATGATGCTCAAGAACAAAAACTGGAATATATGGAGTCGGAAGCCCAATTTGCGAAGGACCAGGAAGAGCAATTTTCGGAAGGCTTTGGATCAAAAGATTCCAAAATGGAACTCGATGAGCAGACAGATAAAATAAGGTCAAAAGATAATTTAGACGTGCAACTCTCAAACTTGGTTGAATTATCAAAAGTCCAATCTATAAATGAAGACTTGCAAATTGTTGTTGCAGAGTGTAAATCAATTATCGAGAACACTGCAGATTCAGATGCAGTCATTAAGTCAATATTTAAAATCAGGGAGCATATTGTTCATACGTATGATGGAAAATCTCCGAAAGATCCACAAGATACAGTAGCCGTTGAAGCATTTATCGAATCACTACTTGACTTCTCTCCAGATGCTGCTGAAAAAATTATTCAACATTATCTCAAGGAAATTAAAGCAAATATTATTTTGACTAAAGCTTCAATTAGACTTATTGACGATAATGAAATGTTTGCAAAGCCTTCGTTACTTCTACCAAAATTAGCTAATCTTGAAACTATTTCTGAGAATATCAAGTCTGATCATCATATTGAAAAGTCTTCTGAAAAAATGATCCACTTACAACAAAATATTATGGACATCTTTGTAATTTTGGACGATTTGTTGGATGAAAAAACAGCAGTGTTAAGTCCTATCATCGAAGACATTAAAAATCATTTACTTGCTGAATATGATTACATTGAGAAGGGACAGAGTCAACTACAGACTGCTATAGTAGAGGAAAAAATTTACAATGTTACTAAGAAAATGTTACATGTGTGCCACCAAATAGAAAAGTTACAAAAAGAAATAAGCGATAAAGTGGTTTCTGAGAAAGCAAAGATTCTCGAACAAGAAGCCAGTAAGGAAGAGAAGGTGGAAACTAAGACGAAACAACAGAAAGAAATAGATTCTGGAAAGAAATCTCAAAAGGGAGAGGAATCCGAAGTGGTTCCTGAGAAAGTTTCCGAAGAAAAGGTAGCGGAAACTAAGAAACCTGATATTAAAACGTCTGAAGCAGAAGCCCAAAAGGCAAAGATTCTGGAACAAGAAACAGTTGAGAAAAGGAAGGTGGAAGCTAAAACGAAGAAACAGGAAGAACTGGATTCTGGAAAGAAATCCCAAAAGGGAGAGGAATCCGAAGTGGTTCCTGAGAAAGTTTCCGAAGAAAAGGTTGCGGAAACTAAGAAACCTGATATCACAGCGTCTGAAGCAGAAGCCCAACAAGCCAAGGACCAAAAAGCTATTAAGGAAGAGAAGGTGGAAGCTAAGACGAAGAAACAGGAAGAACTGGATTCTGGAAAGAAATCCCAAAAGGGAGAGGAATCCGAAGTGGTTCCTGAGAAAGTTTCTGAAGAAAAAGTCGCGGAAACTAAGAAAGCTGATGTCAAAGAGTCTGAAGCAGAAGCCCAAAAGGCAAAGATTCTGGAACAAGAAACAGTTGAGAAAAGGAAGGTGGAAGCTAAAACGAAGAAACAGGAAGAACTGGATTCTGGAAAGAAATCCCAAAAGGGAGAGGAATCCGAAGTGGTTCCTGAGAAAGTTTCTGAAGAAAAAGTCGCAGAAACTAAGAAAGCTGATGTCAAAGAGTCTGAAGCAGAAGCCCAAAAGGCAAAGATTCTGGAACAAGAAACAGTTGAGAAAAAGAAGGTGGATGCAAAGACCAAGAAACAGGTAGAACTGGATTCTGGAAAGAAATCTCAAAAGGGAGAGGAATCCGAAGTGGTTCCTGAGAAAGTTTCTGAAGAAAAAGTCGCGGAAATTAAGAAAGCTGATGTCAAAGAGTCTGAAGCAGAAGCCCAAAAGGCAAAGATTCTGGAACAAGAAACAGTTGAGAAAAGGAAGGTGGAAGCAAATGCGAAAAAACAGGAAGAACTGGATTCTGGAAAGAACTCTCAAAAAGAGAAGGAATCCGTAGTGATTCCTGAAGAAGTGCCTGAAATAACGGTTCCAAAAACACTAACGCCAGATGACAATGACTCTCAAAAATCTAAAATAGAGGAACTAGAAACCCTTGAGAAAAAGAGGGATGAGGCCCAAGAACAAAAACTGGAATATATGGAGTCGGAAGCTCAATTTGCGAAGGACCAGGAAGAGCAATTTTCGGAAGGCTTTGGATCAAAAGATTCCAAAATGAAACTCGATGAGCAGACAGATAAAAGAAGGTTAAAAGATAATTTAGACGTGCAACTCTCAAACTTGGTTGAATTATCAAAAGTCCAATCTATAAATGAAGACTTACAAATTGTTATTGCAGAGTGTAAATCAATTATCGAGAACACTGCAGATTCGGATGCAGTCATTAAGTCAATATTTAAAATCAGGGAGCATATTGTGCATACTTATGATGGAAAATCTCCGAAAGATCCACAAGATACAGTAGCCGTTGAAGCATTTATCGAATCACTACTTGACTTCTCTCCAGATGCTGCTGAAAAAATTATTCAACATTATCTCAAGGAAATTAAAGCAAATATTATTTTGACTAAAGCTTCAATTAGACTTATTGACGATAATGAAATGTTTGCAAAGCCTTCGTTACTTTTACCAAAATTAGCTAATCTTGAAACTATTTCTGAGAATATCAAGTCTGATCATCATATTGAAAAGTCTTCTGAAAAAATGATCCACTTACAACAAAATATTATGGACATCTTTGTAATTTTGGACGATTTGTTGGATGAAAAAACAGCAGTGTTAAGTCCTATCATCGAAGACATGAAAAATCATTTACTTGCTGAATATGATTACATTGAGAAGGGACAGAGTCAACTACAGACTGCTATAGTAGAGGAAAAAATTTACAATGTTACTAAGAAAATGTTACATGTGTGCCACCAAATAGAAAAGTTACAAAAAGAAATAAGCGATAAAGTGGTTTCTGAGAAAGCAAAGATTCTCGAACAAGAAGCCAGTAAGGAAGAGAAGGTGGAAACTAAGACGAAAAAACAGGAAGAAATAGATTCTGGAAAGAAATCTCAAAAGGGAGAGAAATCCGAAGTGGTTCCTGAAAAAGTTTCCGAAGAAAAGGTAGCGGAAACTAAGAAACCTGATATTAAAACGTCTGAAGCAGAAGCCCAACAAGCCAAGGTTCTGGACCAAAAAGCCATTAAGGAAGAGAAGGTGGAAGCTAAAATGAAGAAACAGGAAGAACTGGATTCTGGAAAGAAATCTCAAAAGGGAGAGGAATCCGAAGTGGTTCCTGAGAAAGTTTCCGAAGAAAAGGTTGCGGAAACTAAGAAAGCTGATGTCAAAGAGTCTGAAGCAGAAGCCCAAAAGGCAAAGATTCTGGAACAAGAAACAGTTGAGAAAAGGAAAGTGGAAGCTAAAACGAAGAAACAGGAAGAATTGGATTCTGGAAAGAAATCTCAAAAGGGAAAGGAATCCGAAGTGGTTCCTGAGAAAGTTTCCGAAGAAAAGGTTGCGGAAACTAAGAAACCTGATATCACAGCGTCTGAAGCAGAAGCTCAACAAGCAAAGATTCTGGACCAAGAAGCCATTAAGGAAGAGAAGGTGGAAACTAAAATGAAGAAACAGAAAGAACTGGATTCTGGAAAGAAATCTCAAAAGGGAGAGGAATCCGAAGTGGTTCCTGAGAAAGTTTCCGAAAAAAAGGTTGAGGAAACTAAGAAACCTGATGTCAAAGAGTCTGAAGCAGAAGCCCAACAAGCAAAGATTTTGGAGCAAGAAGCCATTAAGGAAGAGAAGGTGGAAGCTAAAACGAAGAAACAGGAAGAACTGGATTCTGGAAAGAAATCCCAAAAGGGAGAGAAATCCGAAGTGGTTCCTGAGAAAGTTTCCGAAGAAAAGGTTGCGGAAACTAATAAACCTGATGTCAAAGAGTCTGAAGCAGAAGCTCAACAAGCAAAGATTCTGGACCAAGAAGCCATTAAGGAAGAGAAGGTGGAAACTAAGGCGAAAAAACAGAAAGAAATAGATTCTGGAAAGAAATCTCAAAAGGGAGAGGAATCCGATGTGGTTCCTGAGAAAGTTTCCGAAGAAAAGGTTGCGGAAACTAAGAAACCTAATATCAAAGAGTCTGAAGCAGAAGCTCAACAAGCAAATATTCTGGACCAAGAAGCCATTAAGGAAGAGAAGGTGGAAACTAAGATGAAGAAACAGGAAGAACTGGATTCTGGAAAGAAATCCCGAAAGGGAGAGAAATCCGAAGTGGTTCCTGAGAAAGTTTCCGAAGAAAAGGTTGCGGAAACTAATAAACCAGATGTCAAAGAGTCTGAAGCAGAAGCTCAACAAGCAAAGATTCTGGAACAAGAAACAAAGATTCTGGACCAAGAAGCCATTAAGGAAGAGAAGGTGGAAACTAAGGCGAAAAAACAGAAAGAAATAGATTCTGGAAAGAAATCTCAAAAGGGAGAGGAATCCGAAGTGGTTCCTGAGAAAGTTTCCGCAGAAGAGGTTGCGGAAACTAAGAAACCTGATACCAAAGTGTCTGAAGCAGAAGCTCAACAAGCAAAGATTTTGGAGCAAGAAGCCATTAAGGAAGAGAAGGTGGAAGCTAAAACGAAGAAACAGGAAGAACTGGATTCTGGAAAGAAATCCCAAAAGGGAGAGAAATCCGAAGTGCTTCCTGAGAAAATTTCCGAAGAAAAGGTTGCGGAAACTAAGAAACCAGATGTCAAAGAGTCTGAAGCAGAAGCTCAACAAGCAAAGATTCTGGACCAAGAAGCCATTAAGGAAGAGAAGGTGGCAACTAAGGCGAAAAAACAGAAAGAAATAGATTCTGGAAAGAAATCTCAAAAGGGAGAGGAATCCGATGTGGTTCCTGAGAAAGTTTCCGAAGAAAAGGTTGCGGAAACTAAGAAACCTGATATCAAAGAGTCTGAAGCAGAAGCTCAACAAGCAAAGATTCTGGAACAAGAAACAGTTGAGAAAAAGAAGGTGGATGCAAAGACCAAGAAACAGGAAGAATTGGATTCTGGAAAGAAATCCCAAAAGGGAGAGAAATCCGAAGTGGTTCCTGAGAAAGTTTCCGAAGAAAAGGTTGCGGAAACTAAGAAACCTAATATCAAAGAGTCTGAAGCAGAAGCTCAACAAGCAAAGATTCTGGGCCAAGAAGCCATTAAGGAAGAGAAGGTGGGAACTAAGACGAAGAAACAGGAAGAACTGGATTCTGGAAAGAAATCCCAAAAGGGAGAGAAATCCGAAGTGGTTCCTGAGAAAGTTTCCGAAGAAAAGGTTGCGGAAACTAAGAAACCTAATATCAAAGAGTCTGAAGCAGAAGCTCAACAAGCAAAGATTCTGGGCCAAGAAGCCATTAAGGAAGAGAAGGTGGGAACTAAGACGAAGAAACAGGAAGAACTGGATTCTGGAAAGAAATCCCAAAAGGGAGAGAAATCCGAAGTGGTTCCTGAGAAAGTTTCCGAAGAAAAGGTTGCGGAAACTAATAAACCAGATGTCAAAGAGTCTGAAGCAGAAGCTCAACAAGCAAAGATTCTGGACCAAGAAGCCATTAAGGAAGAGAAGGTGGAAACTAAGGCGAAAAAACAGAAAGAAATAGATTCTGGAAAGAAATCTCAAAAGGGAGAGGAATCCGAAGTGGTTCCTGAGAAAGTTTCCGCAGAAGAGGTTGCGGAAACTAAGAAACCTGATACCAAAGTGTCTGAAGCAGAAGCTCAACAAGCAAAGATTTTGGAGCAAGAAGCCATTAAGGAAGAGAAGGTGAAAGCTAAAACGAAGAAACAGGAAGAACTGGATTCTGGAAAGAAATCCCAAAAGGGAGAGAATTCCGAAGTGGTTCCTGAGAAAGTTTCCGAAGAAAAGGTTGCGGAAACTAAGAAACCTGATATCAAAGAGTCTGAAGCAGAAGCCCAACAAGCAAAGATTTTGGAGCAACATGCCATTAAGGAAGAGAAGGTGGAAGCTAAAACGAAGAAACAGGAAGAACTGGATTCTGGAAAGAAATCCCAAAAGGGAGAGAAATCCGAAGTGCTTCCTGAGAAAGTTTCCGAAGAAAAGGTTGCGGAAACTAAGAAACCAGATGTCAAAGAGTCTGAAGCAGAAGCTCAACAAGCAAAGATTCTGGGCCAAGAAGCCATTAAGGAAGAGAAGGTGGGAACTAAGACGAAAAAACAGAAAGAAATAGATTCTGGAAAGAAATCTCAAAAGGGAGAGGAATCCGAAGTGGTTCCTGAGAAAGTTTCCGAAGAAAAGGTTGCGAAAACTAAGAAACCTGATATCAAAGTGTCTGAAGCAGAAGCTCAACAAGCAAAGATTCTGGACCAAGAAGACATTAGGGAAGAGAAGGTGGAAACTAAGGCGAAAAAACAGAAAGAAATAGATTCTGGAAATAAATCTCAAAAGGGAGAGGAATCCGAAGTGGTGTCTGAGAAAGTTTCCGAAGAAAAGGTTGCGGAAACTAAGAAATCTGATGTCAAAAAGTCTGAAACAGAAGCTCAACAAGCAAAGATTCTGGAACAAGAAACAGTTGAGAAAAAGAAAGTGAAAGCAGAGGCGAAGAAACAGGAAGAGCTGGATTCTCGAAAGAAATCTCAAAAGGGAGAGGAATCCGAAGTGGTTCCTGAGAAAGTATCTGAAGAAAAGGTTGCGGAAACTAAGAAACCTGATGTCAAAAAGTCTGAAACAGAAGCACAACAAGCAAAGAATGTGGAACAAGAAACAATTGAGAAAATAAAGGTGGAAGCAAAGACAAAGAAACAGGAAGAATTGGACTCTGAAAAGAAATCCCAAAAGGGAGAGGAATCCAAAGTGCTTCCTGAAAAAGTTTCTGATGAAAAGGTTGCTAAAACTAAGAAACCTGCTGTCAAAAAGTCTGAAACAGAAGCCCAACAAGCAAAGATTCTGGAGCAAGAAGCCATTAAGGAAGAGAAGGGGAATGCAAAGGCAAAGAAACAGAAAGAACTGAATTCTGGAAAGAAATCTCAAAAGAGTGAGGATAACGAAGTTGTGCCTGAGAAAATTTCCGAAGAGTGCGTTTCAGATGGAAGAGTCCAATCGAAAATGTCATTTGAGAAACAGGAACTCGGAGAAAGCCAAGGCGAAGCAATTTATGGTAGTAGGGACAATGAAAACATTGCTACCGAGTCAGAAAGTCTGAAGCTATCAAAAACTTACAAGTCGTTGGAGAGCGAATATAAGGAAAGAAAGGAAACTCGAAGTGCTAAACGGAAACCGACAATAGACCTTATGCTGACCAATCGTAATTCGGCAACAGGTAGCGATCTGAAGTTAACTTGTGGAATATCTGGTCAAGATATGAACGTCAAATGGTTTAAACAAAATTCCCCAATATCAAACGATGTCAAGTACAAAATAACCTTGAACGATGGTCTGTCCTGCCTTGAAATAAAGTCAACAGAAATGAATGATTCTGGCATTTATCGATGCATAGCGTCCAATCGAAATGGAGAGGTCGAAACAAGCTGTCTTGTGACTATATACGAAGCACCTTCAACCAAATTTGGCACGCCGCCAATATTTACACGCAACATTCGAGGTAAGTGCCTGTTCTACCTATGCATTCTCATCGATTTAATTCCCAACGCAAGTAATTCAAACTTAATTAACGCTAGTTTGCCAAAGATTTAATTATTTGTAATTGGGCAACTTAGACAACCTTCGTAAGTATATAGGAAGTAAAGACGTCCGACAGATAGTCTATTAAGTTTATTGGACCAATAATCTAGATTAATTTATTGATCCTTTAAGTGGTTTATCATAATTTCTATAAACTTTATTAGCCACATTATTTATATATTCTAATAGACGCCTCTATTAATAGAAACGTAATTTATATAATTGATTTTACTAAGTGCATTAATTAAAATTCTACGGCATTTAAATAGATTATTTGAGATGCATTTTTGGCAACAATCAAACTGCCAGATATATGTAGATATATAAGTGTATACCTAAACAACGAATCGATTTGCGTGAACAATCGATTGACAATTAGGATTTATTCGAGAAGGAATGTATTATCAAATCTTTTAACACTTGCGGTCAGTCGTGAATCTTCTTTTGAATCGAACGGACGTCTGACGTCCTAGAAACTCTTTCGATCGAACCGTTGCGGGATTTATATATTAAGATATATACAATCGACTCGAACGGATTATCATTATATTTTTTATCGGTTTTCTGTACATATTTTTCGCAACGAATATTTAATTTCCCTCCCCTGTTATCCTGTAATAAGACAAAAGACAAACCCTGATCGCGATGGGAGAGACGGACGGTGATATTGAACCGCGGGGTTCTGCTGAACCCGAGACTGCACCAGCACAGGATACGTTGCAGGTGCCGACGCAAAAGAAGCGAAAGCTCAAGTCTCCCACTCCGGGTAGTTTACGCGGACGCAGTGCCACTCCCATTCATGGAAGAAGTCAGACTCCATTCAGTTTGTATATGACACGTCGCAGTGCAACACCCTCGACATGGCGCAGCATAACTCCGTTTCTTAAGCGGGAGGAGAAGGAAAAAACTCCCTTTGAATTGGGCAGGGATATCAAGATGCAGACTACGTGCAACATTGCCGTATTCGATCGAGCCTTGGTTATGGATATTTCGGAACCCGTAGATGTTCAAAAGCCCGTGCGTTACATAACATCCGATATGTCGGTAATCGATCGGGCTGCCGTAATGGATGTGTCAAACGTTGAGGTTATCTACGTGGTTGAAGAGTACGAGGAGTATGAGGAGGAGGAGGAGCTCATAGAGGAGGTGAAGCCGAAGAAAAAAGAAAAGAAGGCAAGGAAGCCTCGAACCGGTCGCAAGTCTATTGACAAGGATCAAAGCCCGTCCGGCCTAATTTCGGAAGGTGAAGACATGGGCGATGCAGCTGATGATCGAGAGGATAGCGTAGACTTTGATGACGGTGACGAGCCCGTTAAGAAGGGCAAAAAGAAGGCGCCACCAAAGAAGAAAGAGAAAAAGGAGAAATCTCCCAGTCCAAAGTTGTCCTTGAAACTGGAAATAGGCGGTGGCCAAAAAGCCAGCAAAAAGATGTTTGAGCAACAGGCTGCTGCGCCTAAACCTCCACCAAAGAAGAGTAAGATGGTTCTCCAAATGGAGGAGCAGGCCAAGGCCGCAGCCAAGGCAGCCGAGGAAGCGGCTAACCGTGCCAAGCCCAAGGGCGAGACCTTTGAGGAACGCCAAAAACGTTTGAAGGAAGAAAAGGAAGAGCAAGAACGACTTGAGGCAGAGCAACGAGCTATTGAGGAAGCCGAAGCTGAGGCCGAAGCGGAAGCTGAAGCTGAGGAAGATGAAGAAGACCCTTCCTTTGTCGATGACACTGATATGGGCACTGAAGCCGCCGATGGCGACTATAATGAAGACGAAGATCGTGAACGCGACGAGGGGGAAGAAAACGAAGCAGAAGATGAAGTCCTCGATCTGAAGGCAGCCAAACGACGCGGCAGTGACTCATCCGATGAATACACTCGTCCCGATCCCCATGAGGAAGAACGTTGGCAACGCATCGCTGCCATCGAGGGAGAGGAGTTCATGCAGCAGATGCGTAAATACAGTATCGCCAAGCGGACCAGCGAGAAGGAGCGTGATGCTGATTGGCAACGCCGACGTGAACAAGCCCGCAATCCCAAGTTCATTAATTTCCTCTCCGATCGTACTGTCGAAGCTGGTCAAAGTGTTCGCTTGGCTTGTGCCGTCGATGGTCCAGAGCTCTCTGTTAAATGGTTCAAGGATGGCAGACAGCTGGAACGCGATGCGACTCATCGAATCATCAACAATAACAACATTCTGGTTTTGGAAGTGGTCAACACAACCATATTGGATTCCGGCGAGTACTCTTGCCTCATATTGAACCAAAACGATGAGGTGACCTCATCGTGTATTGTTACCATTTACGAAGTCTTTAAGGACGAACCCAAACCTCCCTCTATTCAGTATATTAAAGGTATATGGCCACACACTATGACAGTTTCCGTCAACTTCCGTGTTTCCTTATTGCGTTTTCTGATCATTTCTAGAATACTATCATATGCGCGACGATGAGTTAACCATCGAGGGTCATGTTCATGGTGTTCCGCGTCCGGTTGTCACCTGGTGGCGTGGTGCCTTCCAAGTGAAGCCCAGCTACAAGTTTACCATGCTCGAGGAGGCGCACGGTGTGTGCAAGCTACTAATCTATAAGCCCGGCAACAAGGATGGCGGCATTTACACCCTCAGGGCAAACAACTCTGTAGGTCAAGCGCAGATCAATCATACCGTTGAGGTGGCTAAGAATCGTCACTATCATGTGCCCGGCATATTCCATGCCCGAGACAAGATCCAGCTAGATAGCTTGAAGCAGGCCAGGCTGTCAATGGACGCAGCCCTCAAGTCCTTGGCCGAGTCCGATCTGAAACGTGCCGAAATCGAAGCAGAACAACAACGGGTCCAGGCGGCTCGTGCCCCTCCAGAACCGCTGGTGCCTGCCAAGCAGAAACTTTCGTTTGCCACCCAATTGCGTGATCGCATGGCATTGGAGGGTACCACGGTGAAATTTGTAGCCACTGTTATTGGTCCCAGTCCGAACACCCGTTGGATGAAGGATGATAAATGGGTGACAATGAGCGATCACATCAAAAATCTTTCTGAGGAAGGTAAAGCGATTATTGAAATCATCGGAGTGACCTCGGCTGATTCTGGGGTCTATAAATGTGTGGCCAAAAATGATTTGAGCGAAATAGAAACCTCATGCTACTTCAAGGTGTATGCGGCACAAGCTGATGGCGATGAATCGGAACCCATCTTTGCCCTGCCAATGCGAGGTATTTTTAATGTATCTTTGTCTTCGTCTTCGTTTGTATCTGTGTCTGTGTCTGTTTTTGTTACAACGCCAACACGAGCCGAACACACACGTACACTCACACTGCAATACAATCGTGCAAATCGATTGAGGTCAACAAGTAAACAAAAATAGAAACAAATTTAGACAAAACAGACAATTGATTGAAGGTGTCGTCTTGTTCTTCATAGATGTGTATCACTCGTCCCAAAATGATTTGATTATCGATACGAAGGTGCGAGGCAATCCCCGTCCGGTTATCTCGTGGACGAAAGACCAAATACCCGTTGTACTTGACGATCGTGTCGTTCAAATTGAGCACTTGGATGGCATCTGCGAGCTGATCGTTAACAAGCCAACTGATAAAGACAACGGCGTATACGTTTGCACCGCCCAGAATAAATTGGGCAGTCAGTCGACCACCCACACGGTTGTCGTAGACACTACTCACTCATCCCGTCGATCGAGCATACTCTCTTCAGCCATGCAGGAAGATGGCCAAGCCGCCGAGGGCGGTGAGGTGCAAAAGAAGAAGACTAAAAAGCTACCTAAGAGTGAGGCAGAGGGAGGCGAGGGAGGTGAGGGTGGTTACGAGAGACGCAGTCGTTTGCCTGATCCATCGCCCAAGCAAATGCTCTATTTCACGGTTAATTTATCTAATCGCTATGTGGCCGAGGGTTCCAAGGTCAAGCTACAAGCGGTCGTTGGTGGACCCGAACCAACTATTAAATGGCAAAAGGATGATCAGAATGTGCAGTATGGACCCCGTATAAGGAACATGAATCGTGACAGCTTGGCTGTGCTGGAATTTATCAACGCTCAGTCGGAGGATTCTGGCACGTACACCATTACTGCACAGAATGAATTTTGTAAGATCACGACATCGGCTCTCCTGCATGTATATCAACCGAAGGTCAACACTGATGTACAACCCGTGTTCATTCGCTCTCTGAAAGGTAATCGATCTTTGTGATCCTCAACTTGTTTACTTGTGCTTTTGCTGCCTCGGCATTTGTCTAATCAGATCTATGAATAGATCAAAGCCATAGACATTGGGCAATGACAATTTGTCTGTCGAGGATTATGCAATCCGATTGATCATGTCTCTATTTGTTGACTAAATGTTTTTGTTAATGCGTAATTATATAAGAACTAATCGAAGACCTTCGAATTTGTCAACCTCTTAGAGACTTATCATCTAAACTCGAATGAACTAATTTTGGAGACTGCAGTTCGTGGTCAACCTACGCCTCAGGTGCAATGGTTTAAAGATAGCATTGAGATTCAGAGCGGAGGACGTTACCAGCTTATAGAGCATCAGGATGGCACCTGTGAGCTGATTATTGATCGACCGGATAACAAGGATTCCGGCAAATATGTGGTCAAGGCAGAGAGTCGTGCTGGTAAAATGGAAATTTCTCATTATGTACTTTTTGAGGGCAAGGCATCACACATTGCGGAGAATATCCATGGTGTGTTCCATGCGGACAAGAGCCTAATGCGGCCTAAAGAGGTCGAGAAGTCCGCTCCCAAACCGGCTCCAGTCGCTGATGGTGGCGAAGGGGCTGCCGAGGGCGAAGAAGCGAAGGGTAAGCGACGTGGCCGCAAAAAGGATGACCCCGAGGAGGAAGCCGCCTCATCGGCCACGGATTACGCTTCGGATACGGCTAGCATGTCGAGCAAGCGACGCGAGAAGAACGTTGCTATACACTTTAGTACCTCGATGAGGGATCGAGTTGTTGCCGAGGGCTCAAAGGTGAAAATCTCCTGCTTTTTGGAGGCAAAGGAACCGCAGGTCAAGTGGTTCAAGGATGAGGAGCCCATTCAAAATAGTCCCAAGATTCGCGGCCGCTATAGCGAAGGCCTATGTCTGTTGGAGATCAACAGCGCCTCCGTTGAGGACAATGGCGTTTATAAGTGCTGGGGCAGAGACGAGAGCGGAGATGCTTCCACCTTCTGCAAGCTCGAGGTTTACGAGGATCCCGGAACTGGGGATGTTCCGCCAACATTTACACGCAATATCAAGGACACGTACCATGGCAAGATCAATGAACTGCAACTGGATGTGCATGTCCGCGGCCTGCCCACACCCAGTGTCACCTGGTTCAAGGATGGTGTTAAGATCGAGAACAGCGACAAGTACCAGCAGGTGGATCATGATGACGGAACCGTTGAGCTGTTCGTGAGTAATCCTAAGCAAGCCGATAGCGGCAAATACGTTTGCCAGGCTGAGAATCGTGAAGGGCAAACGGAAATTGTTCACATGGTTACGGTGGAGCCTCGTGTTCGTGTTAGACCCACGTCACCACCCCGGGAGGGTAGACCGCCAGCTAAGCCAACTGCTGAAGGCGAGGAACCCGCTGTCGAGGGTGAGGAACCAGCTGAAGGCGAAGAGGGCGCTCCCGAAAAGAGAGTCCGTAAGCCCAAAAAGCCTGATGACGAGGAGCAAGGAAGCTCCAGACGTGAGGTGCCTCCACCACCCGATCTTAAGAAGCGTCTCTACTTCCGCAACTTCCTCTCGAATCGTACAGTCAAAAGCGGCAGTAATGTCAAGTGGATGGTGAACATCGATGGACCAGAACCAACAGCCAAATGGTTCCACGGTGATCAACCTATTACCTTTGGCCCCAAGAGCAAAATGTCCATGCAAGATGGCATTGCATGGCTTAACCTGGTGGGCGTTACCGAAGAGGATGCTGGGGAGTATACTCTAAGGGTTCGAGGTTCCGAGAATGAAATCGTTAGCACTTGCAATCTTTTCGTTTACAGCACGGGTAAAGTTGAGGTGATTACACCCACATTCACAGTGGGCATCAAAGGTATGCAAACAAACTAAGTAAATGCAACAGGTTCATGCATTCAATGTGTCATCTGTGATGCTGTCCAAGTGAACGTTAAGTTAGTAATAAGCTCCATTTATTATAGGGCTAATAGTATTTTCCCACGTCTTCCTACTACCAAATTTGTGTACCTTTGTCTTATGTGGTTTTGTGCCTTGTCTCTCTGTGTTCACATCCATTGCAGATGCATATCATTCCCAAAACAATCGCCTCACTCTCGAGTGCAAGGTCTCGGGCAGTCCCAAGCCTAATATCTCCTGGCAGAGGGATAACACTTTATTGCCGCTGGAGAGTACCAAGTATGAGTACTCTGAGCAGGCCGATGGTGTGAAGCAATTGATTATTACCTGCTTTAATAGCGATGACAGTGGACTCTACACTTGCTATGCGGAAAGTGAAAATGGTCAGATGAAAATAAGCAAATTTGTCCAAGCCTCTGACTATGTGAGGGAGCGCACGATGGACAAGAAACCCACAAATCAGGTGACACAACCGCTCAAGGAACAGGAAACTACCGAAATAACAGTCGCTACGACCAAGGCTAAGTCAAGGGAAGCTAAGCTGCGTCTTAATTTGGAGACAAGTCTCAAGACCATGACCATAAGTAGTGGCAATAAAGCCCAGCTGATTTGCTACGTCACGGGCTTCATCGAGGACGTTCATTGGTTGAGAGATGACGAACGAGTCACTAAAGATGCCCGTCACAAGATCTATAATATTAATGGCGCCATTAGTCTAGAGATTTACGATGCTCGCTCTGATGACAGCGGAAACTACAAATGTGTAGTCCGGAATAGCAAACAGACAGTGGAGAGTTCAGGTCAACTAACGGTGCTGGACGAGCATAGCGGTCGGTTGCCACAAAGCTTTGTGGAAGGTATTAAGAGTAAGTTTAAAATTAGATATATGATATACGGTTTGCTAACTTAAACTTTAACTTACAGAATCCTATGATGCACAACGCAATGAGATTGTACTTAGTTGTCAGGTTCACGGACGACCGAACGTCAGTTGGATGCGCGATGATCACACTATCTGCAACAATCGCTACAGGGTAGTGGATGAATTGGGCGGAGAGCGCAAACTGATTATACGCAATCCCATACCCTCGGACTGTGGCATTTTTGCTTGCTTTGCGGAGCATGACGATCATATTGATTCCATTAGCACTTGCATCAGAGCTGCTGACCTAAAGCGTCTTATTACCTACGATCAGGATAATCTAACCTCATTCCACACTCAGTCGCAGCCTCGAGAAGTCATGGAGCAACCCCATCGTAATTATGTCAATGGAAATACTGGAAGCCGAATCCTGCGTAGTGTCGTCCAGTCAAAGCCATTATTCCATACATATCTACATGATCGCACCGTATCTGAAGGCGCAAATTTGCGACTAGTGTGCACTGTTTCCGGAGACGAGAACACACATATCGAGTGGCTTAAGAATCACAAGCCTTTGCCAAAGGACACGCGATATCAGACGCTCTTCCTAAACGGCGAAGCATCGCTTGAGATCTTTGCGTCTGTTGCGGAGGACAGCGGAAATTTCACATGTTCGGCCATTAATGACTTCGGAGAGAGTCTGTGTCACGCTCAGTTGCGGGTTTACAAGCATTTCAGGGAGGCATCCATGCCCAGTACCTTTGCGCAGCCAATTCGAGGTATTTTTCAATCCAGAGCCAGCCCAGAGCCAACCGCCTCGAGAAGCTGTTCTCTATCGTAACCACCTAACTATCATAACATTGTTTGTGGCTGTTTTAACCGCTTTTATCTCATATTAATCTAGAGGATCGTTTAATAATTTTAATCTCATTTGCAGACACGTATTCTCTAAATGAGAATGAGTTGGTTCTGGATTGTCGCGTACGTGGGCAGCCACGTCCAGAAATTCAATGGATGAAGGGTAACGATATCATTTTCAATGATGCCAAATATCAACAGATTGATCAGACCGATGGTTACTCCAAGCTGATCATACGCAATCCCACTGAGAAGGACTCCGGCGTCTATGCCTGTGTGGCCACCAACGAGGGTGCCCAAAACAAGATGACTCACCAGGTTGACTTTGTGGGACGGGAACGTTTCACACTGGAGAAAACCCATGGTTTCTTCCATCGTGATCCCAACAAACCGCACTTCCTTACACCACTCGGCAATCAGACCGTCTGCAACGGAGGCACTGTTGCCATCTCTGCGGAGTTCATGCAGTCGAGCACACCAATCGAGGTCAAATGGTATCGTAATCGCAGGAATGTTGATGGTCCGAATGTGACAACCCTTAATGATCGTGGTGTTTACACACTGGCCATTATGAATGCCGGAGCCGAGCATGAGGGCACCTACACGTGCCTTGCCTCCAATGCCTTTGGACGCATTGAATCGCATGCCAATATTGATGTCGCTGTCGGTGCCGAGAAAAACGAACGTCCGCCCCTCTTCCTGTCCAGACCCGAAACGGAAATGAAGATCGCTGTGGGTGATCCCTTCTCGCTCTCCTTCCGCATCGCCGGTGATCCAAAACCAAAGCGTAAGATAGATCACATTTGCTTCATATGTTCAATTTAATTCTAATTTATCTTCTTTTTCAGTGGTCTTCATGAAGGGCACCAAGGACATTACCCAGTCGGACCGTGTGAGCAAAGAGGTATCCGATGATTATACCAGATTCACAGTGCAAAAGTCGCAGATCTCCGACTCCGGCACCTATTTCGTTGTCGCTCGCAATGACTTTGGAACGGACAGAATATTCGTTACCATTACGGTTCGTATTCCACAGAGACAAGTCATTTATTTAAGTTTATATAAGAAAATCCAGAAATTCCTTTTGGATTGTCTTATACCCATAATAGTGGATTAGTATTTAGTTTTGTTGTGCTGTCGCTATCGCTGTTCCTTAATGTTTCTAATGCTTTTGCTTAACTAAATTACTGCTTATTTCTTTCTTTCTTTTTCTCTTTCTACGCTTTTTTATTTTTTTTTAGATTAAAACGCCTAAAAAGAAAGAATAAAGTTTAAATAATTATGTTTATATTGTTTGCGCTAAAATTTTAAACGCCTCTTACTTCAAACGCACCAATTATCAATTATATTATTTAAGTCTACTTTCCCGACTCTATGTGTTCATTCAACAAGCATAATACAATAACATATATCGTTCTGACTACAAAAAATAAAAAAAAACTTATAGGTCAACCCTCGTGCTCGCTCTGAAACTCCAACGCAACCACGCTGGGGTCAGTCCCTGGACAATTACAGCGATACTTCGTATTTTAGAGGTGAGTAATTATTCTTTATACTTTATTTCTCTGTTGGGTTCGTTCCATAAATATATGTGTTTAAAAGACATTTATAATGTTTAGTTTGATTTAAATCATTTCAGTTAAATCAATTTCATTAATTTATTTAAACAACATTTTGAAAGATTTTTTTTTCCTTAATCTAATCTGAAAAGTTTCATAGTTTGTTAAACTATTTCCATAATTTCATAAGCCGTTCACTGTTTTCGAAGTCCGTTTGTTCTCTGTTGTGTCCGTGTCAATTTTTGTCTGATTTTAAAATTGATTATATTGGAATTGGACTTGCCTATATTTTACAGATCGCGTCAACTCAACTTCTCAAAAGCAATTTCCTGTGAGATTAATGAATGGCCACAAAAAAAATCCAAATCTTAATCGAAACCGAATCAAAGAAAAAAATATGAAGAAATTATCCGTGTATTTAGATTTTGTTAGTTGTATTTTTGAACGATTGACTTATTTTACAATTTATTTGTATTTTATTATGGTATACACGAGTATAAATAGCGTATTATATAGAGCACAGCAATCCAGCTTATACATTTACGTAGTCGAAAACAAAAAAATAAAATATATATATTTCTCCGGGGCGTATTGTTGTTTGATTTGTCACCAATCTGTATGTTGCAGATCCACCAGGCTGCATTTCGACGGAACCTTTGGTGGTTGACTCTGGACCCACCCACATATCCTTGTCCTGGGGAAAACCCGTGAGCGCGAACTCCGCCCCTGTGATTGCTTACAAAGTGGAGGCATGGATCATGGGTCACGAGGGAGGGGCTTATTGGCGTGAAATGGGCCTTACGCCCATTAACTCATTTGATGCCTTTAATCTGAAGCCGAATGTGGAGTATCATTTCCGAGTTACGCCTAAAAACCGTTATGGATGGGGTCCGACGGTTCAGACCAGTTCCCCGCTGCAGGTGGGAGGGGTAGAGTGCCTGCCGGAGTTCGTTAAAATCTTGCCGGGACAGGTGAAAGCCCTTTTGGGATCTTCCTTCACACTGCAGTGTAATATGCGTGGTGCACCACGTCCTCAAATTACCTGGTACAAGGATGGCATACAGCTGAGCAGCAGTTCGGAGCGCGTAAAGATTCGGCAAATTGGCTCCACCTGTGCCTTGACTATAGCTACAGTGAGTGAGCTTGACTCGGGGCGGTACACATGCGAGGCGACCAACTCGAAGGGACGCGTCTCGACCTTTGCACGATTGCAGGTCGTCTCCGATCCCAGAGTGTTCGAGGCAGACTCTCGGCTTAAGGAAATCGCCCATGGAAGCCATCCGGCTGAGCTAGGCGAATCCCTGCCGATCTTCACAATGCGACTGAGAGACCGGCGGGTGCAAGTCACCTATCCGGTGCGTCTCACCTGCCAGATTGTGGGCTATCCCACTCCGGATGTACTCTGGTACAAGGATGGCCAGCTCATCAATTGCGACCGACGACATCTGATCACTGCCGATGGGCAATTCTTCACCCTAGAAATAGCAGCTACAATGTTGGACGACAGCGGCGACTACACATGCACAGCCAAGAATGAGCTTGGATCGGTATCCTGTCATAGTTGCCTCGTTGTTGACAAGGGCATAAGAGCCTACATTTCGCCTGATTTCTATGTGCCCCTCGATCCGTTTTATGTGTTCCGTGAAGGGAGCGAGATCCGACTGTCTACAAAGGTGGAAGCCTATCCGGCCGTGGGTGTCACCTGGCATCGGAATGGCATGCGTCTTCGTCCCAGCCGCCGAATCTCCGCAACCCTTGACACCACGGGCTACGTAGAGTTGATCATTGCTGAGGCCACTACCCATGATGCCGGCATCTACGTTTGCGTGGCCTCCAATGTAGTCGGCAAAGTGGAGACTATTTGCCGAGTAGCCATCGAGGAGCACGAAGCCTCTGCAACTCCACAACGAGCACTCGAAATACCCAGCATTAAGACTAGCGACATGCCGTGAGTACTAAACACAACTCTACTCAAAAACGTATACTCATATTGTATAATAATGCAGGTACTCCAAGGAGCCACTCTTTGTGGTAAAACCACGTTCCAGCGAAGCCTATGAAGGCGACAATGTAATCATCTTTTGCGAAGTTGTTGGAGATCCAAAACCAGAAGTTGTGTGGCTGCGAGATTTTCTTAATGTAAGTTCAATTAATGCTGATACCCGGGTTGTCCCTAAGAAGTAACTTAATAACTTAACATAACTTATTACGCCCGATCGTGTCTTTTAGGTCAGTGGTCCATGATACAATAATATATAATAATAATATATTTTTTAATCTGTTCCACCCGAGTTAAAAAGTTGTCATTTGAAATACTTTGTGGTAGTTAAATGCCAATGTGAAGTAGCCAGAAAAGGTTCTATAGTTATCAAAAATAAAGAAATGTAAACAGCAGTAGAGTTTTTGCAGAGAGAAGTTAATGTAGTAGAAGTAGATGTTAATGTAGACGAAAATATCGAAGACGATTTACAGCCGAAAAATTTGACTTTGACTTACAATATTAATGAATTTATTACTTCTGTTCGCCTATATTAATTCTGCATCTTTTTTTTCATATTGTTCAAAGTGCATTTGATTTTAACTTAAAACTAATTTTTTTATTAAAATCCTCTTTTAGAATTGTAAGATAGTGTTTTACTTCCAATCTAAATACTGCAACATATTACCTATCACCAATTGCGACTTTAAAATGAATACAGCGTAGGATAAAAAGAGTAGTTTCAAATAATGTATTACTCCCAGCATACCGTTGTTGTCTTTCCCGTGGTTAGTCATTCACACAGCTAGTGACGTCAGCAACGACTGCAGTAGCAGCGGCGCTTGCGCAGCGTCTCGGTTACGTTTTGTTGCAGTTGCATTCGCGGCGCCAACGAATGTGGGTCGCAGATATCGTAAAGTCAGAAATCAAGTGCAAATGCGCCAACACCAAAATTCAATAAAACTAAATCTTGGGTTCTGTGGGCCCTAATCGAAATCAGGAAATTAAACTATTTACAATTTCCATATCTATTTCCGCACTATTTGCATATAAGTCTTATAAAGTTGGCAAATAGCTAAACAGTAACATTTCTAGCATTCGTTACAGTTACTCGTGCGGATAAATTTAATTAAACAAATAGACCCAATTAAAAGCCTAATTGATTCGCTTGAACGAGCTAAAGTGTGCGACAAGAAATAAACCGTCAAATAAATAACTTCTAGTGAATTTAGCGATTACATCTGAAGTATGACAGTGACTTTAATTTTATTTTTTTAAAATTTAGTGAAATAATTTAAATACTCTCTGCGAATGTGAATTTCAACAGATGCAGCTGCTTCTTACTCGAATTACCAGACAACTGCGTCACACGTAGCGCTCCATGTCGCTGGTTATACAATCCACCAGAGCATATACATATATATATATATATACAAAAGCTTAAACAGAGATTCTCACACTGACATGGACAGTTTGGATTCTTATAAAGCCGATCTGCTGTCAAACTATCAGCTAAATCAAGTTCAACCCATATCAAATAACAAGCTAACAATTACGAGTCTTGGCCAAAAGCCAAATAGGCAACAAGCATCTCGCAACAAGCAAACGAACAACAAAATTATTAGCCACAATCGTGCTGCTGAACGTACCAAGGAAGCAGGAGGTCAGGGTGGGCAGCCTATACAAGCACACAGACGGACGGACGGGCAAACAGACGGACGGACTGACATAGAGACAAGTTCCACATACCAGTTTAGCTATTGCAAGTCATAAAATTAAATTTTGTGCTTATATGGACATAAGTTGTGCACAACAATAAGAACACATACGCTTTAAACATGATTCATTCATTCAGTTGTCTTAAACGATCCTTTAGGCTTTAAAGCAAACATCAGTTTAAAAAGACTTTTATTTTGTTTTGCAGCCGGAGTATTATAAGGACGCGCCACATTTTCGACGAATTGGCGAGGGACCAGAGTACCGCTTGGAGATACCCAGTGCCAAATTGGATTTTACCGGCACATATTCAGTTATAGCCAGCAATTGTCATGGCGAAACCAAGGCTGTAATCTCATTACAAATATATGCAAAGGGTGAGTAGAATTGGCATAAATCTTTTGATCTGGTGATCAGGTCCATAGTCTCACAGTGTCTGTGGGTATATGCTCACGAGACGCGGATAAACGACGTCCTTCCAGAACTCATCGGCCATGCTTAGCAGACTAGCTACGAATTCCGGATCAGCCTGCACCCAAACGTAGTGCAGAGCACCATTCGTTTCGAATGTAGGACTGAGCACACAGTATAGGGCCTTCTTAACATTAGCTAGAAACATTTGTATTTGGATTTGTGCCATATACTTGGGTGCAATGGATTCGCGTGCCTCGAGATATTTTTCAAAATCCTCTTCAGTTTTTGGTGCTTTAATCTCCACAATGTGATCATCCGTTATTCCATCAGGTGCACCACACAAATAAGGATAGTTCTCATGAAGCAGTAGACCACATTCGAAATATTCCTTGTTCTCCAGTTTTTCAGTCTGCTTTAAGATAAAGCGCTTGTGTTGCTTCTGTTGCACCCGATCTTCGGTGTCCTCATCGCGGCCCTTGCAGAAAAGCATGTTGAAAATTTGTTCCTCTTCCTCTTGCGTCTTGCGCGTAGCAATCATGTGCATCATCGAACAGCGAATTCGCATATACTGCGCTTCAATCCAGAGCTTTGATTTGTACTGGGTTTTGGTCACTTCGCTAAGGCTTTCAAAAAGTCCGCTCTGTGCCTGCAGCTCCATGTGTTGCAAAAAGCTGTGCACGTCGAATATATTGTACTCTACCACCTTTAGCATCACGTGGTGCACAAGTAAAGCCTCAAATTCATCAGTAGTCTCAATGCACTGGCGATACAGCGCAGAATCCCGTCCGCAGATGGCCAGTTCCTCCAGAACAGATTGTAAAAAAGCGCGGTCTTCGCCATCAGATGGATCTACTACATCAGAATCCTCATCGTTGGGTGTTTCATGATCGGTCAGCATATCTCGTATACGTATTGCTCTTGTCGGTTCTGGTTGGACAAGTGCTTCCAGTTCATTTCCCCAAAATTCCACAACTGCCGCAGGCCTTTTATCCGTAGTCTTGTTATGCAGCCATAGAACAAAGCCAACAATATGTGGGCAAACAGCTGGTGAAATAATCTAAACAATTAAATGCTATGCAATTATTATAACCTACTCACATTCTCCAGGACACAGACTACACTGGCATTCCCTAATGCTATGTATGTCTTCCATAACCTTGATTGCTACATTAGCATGTGTTTCCGTATTGGCGAAGTCGCCTGCGGAGAATACCAATGCTTTCAGTTCACATATTTCAGCTTGCCGACGCAGGTGTACGTAGTCTATTAATAGATCGTTGTTATCCGTGGGTCTATCAACAATTTAAAAAAAAGCATAAGAAACTCGGCATAAACAACGAGAATCACTTACATTTGTTTGTCGGCCGCTTCTAAAAAATAATTAAATACCATTCCGTGATTGACTGCGGGTATGTTATGTATGTCTGCTTTGCGGAAACCTGGTTCCAAGTCCATGGGCACAATTATTAATCCCCGCATCTTTATAAATTTATTTATGAAGCTTATTCAGATCAAAACGAAATGTAAACACTCCTCGGCATTTGCTATTTCTGAAAACAAGATGCTATAATAAATTTGCTATTTATAGCTTATCCAGGGCTGCATCATTTTTGCAGTGATGATTTGAAACACGCACACGTTCAGGCAACTCAACTGTTGAGTAGCCGACAATAATGCGCCAAGTAATAATTCAAATTTTTATTTCTGCAGATATTCTTAAAGAAAATCGCATGGACAAAGCACAAACCCGCCATGGGTGAGTTCTGGCAATTTATTTTTATTCCTATACATATATATTTATTTTATATTTATGTTCTAGCAATATTGAAACCTTGCCGCGATTCGTACGTAACTTGCGGAATCTTCGCTGCTGCGATGGAGACGCAATTTCGCTGGAATGTCATGTGGAATCAATGCCGGAACCATTTATAATATGGGAAAAGGACGGACGTGTTATACCCAGCGACAGGGACTACTTGATGTCGTATGACGGCATGAAAGCCACCTTAAGTATACCCCGTGTTTACCCCGAAGATGAGGGCGAATACACGTGTGTGGCAAAGAATTCGGTCGGTCGGACACTGTCGTCAGCCTGCATAATTGTGGATGTGCCGGAGGAGAAAGAGAATATGCTGAGTCGTCAACTGGCACGCCCAAGTGCTCTGCTGTCCGCCCATTCGACTCCACGTTCCACTCCCCGCTCGACACCAAACCGAAGCTTCTCACCCATGAGACTTTCCTATCGCAACAGTAGCATTGATATGACCATGGGATCTGTGGATCGTCGACGCAGTGACGCCAGATGCATATCGGCGCCCAAATTCCTAGCCATTCCCTACAACCGTGTCGTCGAGGAAGGCGACAGTGTGCGATTCCAATGTGCCATTAGTGGACATCCTTCACCCTGGGCCACATGGGACAAGGATGGATTAATTGTGACGCCGACTCCACGTATTGCTGTCAAAGAAGTGGATGATCTTCGTTTTATTGAAATCGATGAGGTCGGTTTTGATGATGCCGGTCTGTATCGCATTACCTTGGAGAACGACTTTGGCCGCATTGAAGCCACTGCTCGTTTGGATGTCATAAGCAGTTCCCGCTACTCAAAGTCCCCCTCAACAAGAAGTGTGCGTGCTTCCTCATCCCGCCGCAATGCCTATTTATATAGACGAATCATGGGACCATCTACAGGTAAACTAATAGAACTACTATAATATAACCACGATATTAACTAGTATTCTTTCAGCTATTGGCGGTCGCATGGCATTGGCAAGCGGATTCCGAGGATCATCCGTGCCTTCGGTGAGATTTTACCACAACAATGTGGAGCTGGAACCTTCAGATCGGGTGCACATTGTGCTAGAGTGCGATGAGGCACTCCTCTTTGTGGATAACGTAACACTAGCTGATGAGGGCGACTATACCTGCATTATAAGTGGCGATCATGATCCTCTAATTAGCTCCATAAACGTAAAATTCCATGAACCAAGTGCTGAGATTTTACGTCGCCCTGCTACCATCTTGGAGTCGCTGCCGGAGCTGACGAAATCAGTTGAGGGCGAGGTGATCGATCTCTGCTGTACCATTGACAGCACCGATCCCTACAGTTACGTCTGGCTGCGCAATGGCGAAGTTCTGCCCGATAGCGAGGAGTTCAAGTAGGCGATGAGATCATATTATGTATTATGATTACCACAAACTACATTTAAATCTGTATATTTCACTGTCTTACAGCTACATCGATCACGGCAATGGTTGCCTTTGTCTGCGTATTAATGACGCCTTCGACATTGACTCTGGCATCTACAGCTGTCAGATCTACACTTCGCAGGCCGATGACAGCCACGTCGACGTCGACTACGACTGTCGCAGCAGCGGGGAATTGTGCGTGCTAGAGCGAGATCTTTCGCAAACTGATGAAAGTGTGCAGCTGCTAAAGACACCGCTGCCGGTGGTATGTGCGTCAGGAGCGGAAGCGCTCTTCTATGCCCGTGTTTTCCCCTGCGAAGCGGTGGCCGAATGGTATCTCAATGGGAAACTCATTGAGGATGACTCACATAATATGACGGTGCGTAATAATAGTGTAAACACACATGCTCACACCCTTACAGCCATTTACTTAGTTCATAGTTTATATACTTTTACGCAGCATTTTTTATTAGTGTTATTGTATTTTTGGTCTTAATGAAGCTGTTTGGCCTCAATTGTCTGTGAGTCAAGTGTCCAGTATTCTGTTCAGCACGTGAAGTTACCTTGCCGTTGGCGACAGTCTTAACTGGCAGCAAATGCCACAGTAACGCGTAGTCGCGCGTGCAATACCGTACACATATCCTGCTTTCTCAGAGAGCACAAAGTTTGATAAAATTAATAGCTTGAGTTCATTGATTTAATGCATATTTTTATATTAAATTTTTTTTTCTATTTTAATGTAAGCTGATTTTTAAGACAAAATTCTAGAGCAGCCTTCGAACACATTAAGTGAAAACGTTTTACCAAATGATATGTTTTTAACACTTGAATGCTTATAAGTGTAAATTCTTTATCCATTAACCTCATTTCGCTTTGATTGAATGCAATTCATTGACTAAAACTAATTTGGTAGGTAGATTCTATACCCAAAAAAAAATTCAATATACCCACCGTAGTCTACAACGAACAGGGTGTCGAAACAAAAGCGCTTCGTTTACACCTTGTCACCGTCCAGAAGACAACAACAATCGCAATGCTCGTAAGAAATTTATAAACAGAGGCCCCCCAAAAAAAAGACAAAGCAAAAGCACAAAACAAAAACAACAAAGATTAAAATGCGATGGCATGCGTTGCGCATGCAAACGATGTTAGTGACGCGACTCAAAGCGCGCGTCTGTCATTGTGTCTGTGTGTATGTGGCTTTGTGTTTGTGCGTCTTCGTGTCTATGTGGCTTCGTGCCTATGTGCTGTGTGTCTGTGTCACAAATCGATTCGGATGCGATGCTCGATCGGACGGCGAGAGAGAGAGAGCAAAAGCAAGCAAAGCGTCAGTGCGTCAATTTGTGAGTGAGAGGCAAACACTCGGCTTTCAAGCGGCACACACATCCACTGCTGGGCAGTCAGGCAATAGATAACAATAGATCAATAGATAGCAAGCACTGAGAGATGTCACAGGTATGACAATTGTTGTGTTAGTTAACGATCGGCAGACTACTTTAGATAAAATGTAACGAGCACTGATAAGCGTCGGTTTTTGCGCGCGAGGAATTCTATTGAGAGTGAGCGTGAAAGTTTCGATATCGAATTCGAAAACGAAAAAAGACGACAGCGTTCCCAAGATATCCATGTTCGCGGTTTTGTTCTCAATAATGTTTAATTGGTGCGTCGTCATTCTCAGTTCAACACTGGCCATTGCCGCCTCACGTACTACTATCGTGTCAGTCAGAGAAATCAATTGTTCAGTTAACTAACTATATACTACATGTGTACATATGTACACACATATAAATTCCAGCTTGGTGTTTATTTCATTGTCATTGAGCCGCGTTAAAATTGTCTTATTTGGACATCAGTTTTGAAATACACATATGTATATTGCTTCTGGCTTAACTCTCACACACTATATTTCTTTCTCTCTCTTTACAGTTGGAGTCGCATCCGGAGAACGGCATACGCCTGTTGCGCCTGCGAAACGTGCAATTGGCCCAAAGTGGTGAACTGCGTCTACAAGTTAACCATCCAGGAGCCGAGAGACTTACACCAGCTGCTCGCAGCTATACCAGCTTACTGGTACTACCAATAGGCCAAAAGCCAAACGATCCACCGCTGGCTCTAAGCAGCTGTATATTGAAACGTCCGGAAGATTGCACCGCGCTCATTGGTGGACATGTTCAGCTGAGCGTACACTTTGAGCCATATCCCAATACCAAAGTCACATGGTATAAGGCGGTACGTATAAGAAAGTGTTGCCAATTTAGCCTTTTTGTAGCAGATCAGTCAGTTTGTCGATATCTTCCGGAAAAAGTATAAAATATATTTTCTGAACTCTGTTCTTATTTTGGGTAAAACTAAAATATTTGAAAATTTTTTCAAATAATACAGCCGTCACGGCTCACCTACTGATACCTACATATGTATTATTATGTATACAGATTATGGAAGATTTAAAATTTTTGCACTGTTTGTTGAATTTTTGTGGCTAGCAGTTGGCATCACTGTAAGAGGCTCTTGGGCTACGGGAGCGCTTTTAACTTAAGTGTATTAGCCTGGTTTATACAGCCTGGCTTGCTGCTTATGCAAATTGTTCCGGTTTTTCTGGCCGATTTCGCTTGCGTAATTGTTTTCATTGACATGTGACCTAATTAGGCATAATGCCGTCAACAGCTTGAAGATTAGCGCAATTGTTGTTATGCCCATGATCCATATCAGAATTATTATCTACTGTTGCACATAAGCCGCCCCAGCTTCTGCCCCTTCGTTATATCTCATTGCTTTCTATGGGCATTGGGGCACGTTTAAAGATCGCTTGTGATCAATCTCGGGTCTCACAACACTTGTGTTTAACATTTTTTTGTTTTTAGCTAGTGTCTCTGACTGTGTCACGATCAGTTTGCGGTATTGACGTATGGCTAAATACTGAAATACTCAAACGTAATTGTTAACCGCAAAAAGCAAAAAAAAAAAAAAATTATAAGTAATAAGGCGTCAGCTTGCTCGAAGGTTGCCTCCAGACTGAAGCCCCTAAGCACCTAAGCCCTGCCCCTTCGCTATTTCTACCAAAGCCCTTTTCCAAGTTCAATCCCAAAGTCAAGAATTACTTATAACCTACTCCCTTCTATGTAGTGCCATGCAATCGTTGAGGGCGCCAATGTGAGAATTCAAACAACTTCTGAGCAGTCGACGCTTTATATAACGGACATCTCGGCCGATGATAGCGGCAAATATACGGCAGAAATCATGAACGACTACGGCGTAGAGGCAGCGGCCGCTTCGGTCGCTGTCGAGGGACCACCAGAGCCCCCAAGTGGAAAACCGAGTGTATCCCAGGGACCAGATCGTGTAGCAGTGGCCTGGTGTGGTCCACCATACGACGGCGGTTGTATGATCACAGGGTTTATGTAAGTTTGTATACCCGTATAATTATTCATTTAGCTAATTTTACCTATATTTCTCCAGCATTGAGATGCAGAGCTGTGATAACGCTAAGGATAACTCCGATTGGCAGCAGGTTGCTCGAGTGGTGGACACACTTGCCTACACAATAAAGGATTTGTTGCCACACTTGCAATACCGGTTTCGTGTGCGCGCCGAGAACATACACGGACGCAGTGCACCCAGTCAGGTTAGCGAGCTGGTCCAGATAACCCGTTCGTTAGTAGGATCGCCGCCGACTACAGCTTCAGCAGAACCAGACATCTTAAGCAGCGTTTGCGTGCAGTCCGGTGGAGATTTCAAGTCACGGTTTGAGATCATCGAGGAGCTGGGCAAAGGACGCTTTGGTGTGGTCTACAAGGTACAGGAACGCTCACAGCAGCCCCAACAGCAGCTGGCCGCTAAGGTCATCAAATGCATCAAGTCACGGGATCGCCAAAAAGTGCTCGAGGAGATCTCTATAATGCGCTCTCTACAGCATCCCAAGTTGCTACAACTCGCGGCATCTTTTGAGAGCGCACGTGAAATCGTTATGGTCATGGAATAGTGAGTATATATATAAAATGAACTCCTTTCTGTTGCACTGTATAATAACGACTCCCTACAAATTCACAGCATAACGGGCGGAGAACTCTTCGAGCGTGTGGTGGCCGATGACTTTACACTAACAGAGCTGGATTGCATCTTATTTCTGCGTCAGGTATGCGAAGGTGTCGCCTATATGCACAGCCAGAGTGTGGTGCACTTGGATCTGAAGCCGGAGAACATTATGTGCCATACTCGTACAAGTCATCAGATCAAAATCATTGACTTTGGTCTCGCCCAGCGTCTGGATACAAAGTCACCCACTCGTGTGCTCTTTGGTACGCCGGAGTTCATACCGCCGGAGATCATAAGCTATGAACCTATTGATTTTAAGTCGGACATGTGGAGCGTGGGAGTCATTTGCTACGTGCTGTAAGTCTTTTCTCTCCTTCTGATCACTCTACTCTCTCGCCTTTCTCTTCTTCCTATCTCTTTTCTTTCTACTCTTCCTCTTCTCTCAGGTTAGTTTTCTCTTCCTCCTCGCTCCTCCTCCCTGTCCTCATTTATCTTCTTGCCCTTTACATATGTATCTATCTTTATATCCGTCCTCCACTCTGTCTCACATTCTCTCCCCCTTTGTCTGACTCTTTCTCCATCTCTCTCGATGTCTCCACCTCTTTCTGCTCCTAATCCGTGAATCTTTCTTTTTAACTACAGATTGTCAGGTTTATCGCCTTTCATGGGCGATACAGACGTGGAGACTTTTTCGAATATAACGCGTGCGGATTACGATTTCGATGATGAGGCGTTTGACTGCGTGTAAGTAATTGCCAATTAGCGAATCCATATAATACATTTGACTTATTTAATTGCTTACAGCTCACAGGAGGCCAAGGACTTTATCTCGCAGCTGCTCGTGCATCGCAAAGAGACGCGTCTGACCGCACAGCAGTGTTTGGAGTCAAAGTGGCTGTGCCAGCGCCACGACGAGAATCTCAGCAACAACCGAATCTGCACAGACAAGCTAAAGAAGTTTATCATACGACGCAAGTGGCAGGTGAGTCGAAAAGTTCTTGAGCTGCTCCAGCTTTCTGCTTAATCCTTGCTTTGCTTAATCCTGCATTGCTGTGCTTCGCTCCCCAACTGTTCATCTGCCGCCCACCTGCTTGCTGCCCAAACAGAAAACTGGTAATGCAATTCGAGCTTTGGGTCGCATGGCTACATTGTCTGCCTCGCGTCGCAATTCAGCCATTGCTATGGGTGTACTGAATAGTCCACGTCCATCGATTTCTGGCTTGGGCATGCTGAGTGCCACGACTGTAGTCACCCCACAGATGGCCTCGCTGAATGAAGAGGAGGATGATTTCAGTGTAGAGATGCCAAAGTCGGTGGACAAGCGGAAGACAAGCGGCGTGCTTAAGTTGCGCGACAAGACGCAGTGCAGCGAGCGGAGTGATTCCGGTTATAGTGAGTGCTCTAATGGCAGCCTGGGCAACACACAGGAGACGCTGCTGCTGACGCTGGCCAAGACCAAGTTGGAGCAGATTGCCAAGGCCAATGGCGATCAGGAGAGCCCAACGCATGTGCCTAGTCTGGAGCTAACCGCCAAGGGTGAACCCATAATGCTATCTGACTTTACCAACACCATCAAGATGCGCAAGAAATCGCTGGAGGATAGCTGCACGCGCGAGAAGGTTAAGACGCATGTAAAGCCGCCCAGTTGCGAATCCAAGCTAAAGGTGTCCCAGCTTAAGCATAGATTCCAGCAATCAACTAACAAACCCGCCAATAAGATCACTAGCGTGGGCCACAGCAGCAAATGTAAACAGTTTGTGCCGCTAAGATTTTTAACCAGTTTATGCTCCCTACTAACAAATTTGACTCTCTGCGCTCTCTTTTAGGTCGAAGCACAGTCGTCACTAAAGCGAATCCAACACAAACACAATCAGTGCCAAGCTCACCGCTGTCCCAACGCGCGGCAACGCCTACGCGGCTGAGCAGTCGAGTCCGAGAGACTACAGAGCGTCTTTCCCAGCAACAGGGGAGGAGCAACGTCCAAGGAAATGGCAGCGGCAGTGGGAGTGGACTTGGACTAGGTCACGAGTCGAGGACACGACATCTTATCAATAGGTTCAACGAAACGAAAAATTTAACGTCCTAGTTTAATCGTTCCATCAATCGTTGATTTCATTGTTTTTATTATGATTATTATTATTATTTAAATGTAAAATGTTTAAACAACAGAAGCAGCCCATAAAGGGAAGGAAATATGTGCGAATCACACACACAGACACACACCTACACACACACTCGAATATATATATATGCATGCATGTGTATATGTGCAATATCTATATATGTACTAGTTTATAGTTGGACACGAACTAATTATAATTATAATCAATATCCGAATCCAAATCCAAGCACATCTAAGATGCACTGCACCTAGGCTAGACGAAGGCTAAAATATTTAAATTATTTTATCGATTTATATACATAACTATTTACCGTACTAATTAAAGTTAATGTAACGAAGCCAGCGATTTCCGACTCCTTGGAACTTCTCTCATCGTTTTGAATCGCTACCAAATCCCTTAGCTTCAGTCCGGAGCTATGCCTCGCTTTGAGCCTGTCGTGGCTTTAGACGCACCCAGAGGCCACCGGAAGCACGCAAGGTAATCCGGAAGGTGGCCTCAAATGTGGTTTTGCCGGGCACAGATAGTAACTGATAGCTGCGTAGCAGCCGGGATACAATTGTCTTGATCTCCAGTATGGCAAAGCGATTGCCAATGCAGTAGCGTGGGCCAGCACTGAAGGGTATGAAGGCATATGGATGACGCTGCTCTACATTCTCCGGGGCAAAACGCTCTGGCTTAAACTTTTCCGGCTCGGGATAGATGTGAGCCAGGCGGTGGGTGGCATAGGGGCAGACGAAGATGTTGCTGCCCGCTGGCAAGGTGTGGGCACCCAGACGCACTTCTTCACCCAGCTTACGGGCGATTAGCGGTACACTGGGATACAGACGCAGTGCCTCCTTGATGCACATCTCCAGGTAACGCATCTCTCGCAGATCACTCATGCTGGGCGCCCGATTGCTGCACTCAAAGATTCGCTCCAACTCCTCGTGACACTGCTCCTGACAATCCGCATTCTGGGCCAGCAAAAAAATGGTGAAGGCCACAGCGGCACCTACTGAATCCTGACCAGCTAGCATAAATGTACAAGCCTCGTTGACAATGTCCTCCTCCGTAAAATCCACATTGCTTTCGGAGATCTCTATCATGTAGTCCAGGAGGCAATTGCGTTCCACGTTGTTGTTGCCGGCGTTTGCCATAATCTCCCGTCGGCGTTTGATCATCTGGCGTGTAAAGTCGTTGAGACGCTTCTTCTGGTTCAGCTCATCGTTGGCCAACGATGTCAGCTGATAGATTCCATCAAAGAGCAACCAGGGCTGCGTGAAACGCGCGGGCATCATAAGCTTACCCTTGCGAAAGGGTGAATCCTCCATTAAACCCAAACCCTTTTTTTTGATAGGCACACCCAGCACAGCCTCTAAAAAAAAAGAATTGGTTTCAGCAATGAATTAACCATGAACTTATCGTTTCAATTCACCATTGAGTATGTCAACGACACAGTTGTTCACATATTTAGCTATATTGATTTCAATGCCCAAAGCTGAGGCATCCAGGTTCTCGTTCAGCGACTGCGACGCATCTACAAATGTACCAATGAATTTCTCTAGGAGATTGTGATGAAATGCAGGCTGTATGAGCTTGCGATGTGTGCTCCATTTAACGCCACTGCTTGTGATCAGACCGTCTCCCAGAAAGTTGTGCATCAGGCGATAGAAAAAGACCTTATTTGTGTGCTTTTTGGATGAGAGTATCACCTGCAGATCCTCCGGCTGTAGCACCACAAAGAATGGAAACAAACAAACCCAAATACGCACAAGGGAACCATAGAGATTAAATGCATTTGCAGCACGTTTTCTCATCACTGCAATGATTGTATTATATTAATTTAAAGTAGGAATGTTTATATGTAGATAAAGAAAAGAAATAACTAGCACAGATTGAAGTTTAATAAAGGTAGTATTACACAAATCATAATAAACTTAAAACGGGGGTGAAAAGAATTTTCCTTCAACTAATATACAAACTTGATTTAGCTACGAACTTTTTAGACCTAGTACTCAAAAAGAGAGATTGGCTTGTCCAAAGCCAAATATATATTGGCATCAACAACCGAGACGGTATAAAAACTTCCATCTGTCAGTCTAACTGAAAAAACTGATCTCTGAGATGGTTAGAGCTACAAATTCAAATTTAGTCAATCAAAATTTCTACTTTCCACCGCCAGAGCTTGTTCACCGTAAACATTCACAGAGATACGATGACTTTTCGCGCCTATTTTCTTCATGGTGAAGTATTGAAGATAACACTTCCCAGATTTCGACATGTTTGATACTTCGTTACTATTGCCTACTGGTAACGATGAGTAAAGTCAGTAGTTTTCTGGAGAAATTTAAATTTTGTATGTGTGACCTAACACTAATATTAAATTGAATATAATTCATCTTCTTAAAAATGTAAATTTGAACAAATTTATTAAACTCAATACTTACGATCCTTCTCATTGATCAGAAGACAGTTGCCGAGAAAGGGCAACGTGGGTGGTCCAGAGAGTCGTAGTGATAGGAGAACCGATCTAAGATACGTCTGCAGGTGTGAGTAGAATGTGTAGATGATCAGAGAGAGTAGCACCAGAATCAGGACAGTACACAACTCCGACTTGGTGGCACGCTCCAACTGAGCGCAGTAAAAGTGGGAAAGAGATAGATATAAAGAAACAGAGGTAAGTCAGTTGCAGTTAATTTGTTTGCCAATTGAGTAGTTAAATTACGAGTAAGTGCGTAAAATATTTGTCGAGCCCGCTGCCAATCGGCCCTTTAAATGACACTCGAGTTTAATAGCCAATTGTTAAAATACATAAGTATCTGTGTGGCACATACACAGACAAATACATACACACGCATGCTCGCATGCCAGTACCGAGCGCTGAGCAACTCGTGCCATGTCGTAAGTTTTTCGTAAACACTCTCATCAATCTAAAAAGTCGAAATCATCGAAAGTGCCTGGCAAAATGGTGTGAATTACTTAGGACAACACGTCGCATGCGCGATTTCTGCAGTAGTGTGTGTGTGTCTGTGTGTGTGTGTGTGTGTGTGTGTGTGTGTGTGTGTGTGTGTGTGTGTGTGTGTGTGTGTGTGTGTGTGTGTGTGTGTGTGTGTGTGTGTGTGTGTGTGTGTGTGTGCAAGTGTGTATTTAGGTTTTATACCCAACCCAAACTTGGCCCTACAACGATCAAATCAACAACTAAAATAAGTCAACAATCAACTGCAATGCAATGCAAGGACGCAAGCTACCTACATATACAATTTAATTAACCAGATACATTTGTATCTTGTGACCTTTGTCACCGCCGACGTCTTCAGCTAAAGCTGTTGACAAGAACTCATTCACCATTCACAAAACACAACAAAGAATGTTGATTAATGATGATCACCAAAAAAAAGTAATGCATAAAATCAGCCAAAAATCATGGACACGTTTTTTTTTTGGCCTTTTTTCCCAGACTCATCGGCTTCGGGCATTGTTCCGTTTATATTTTGTTAACCTGCCGGTAAACGCGTCAAACAATTTCGGAAATACGAGCACTACTCACTCAAGTTGTCAAGTGTTTTGTGCCCCACAAATACAAATTCAAAAAAATCACCAACATTTTTAACGAGTTTCATAAAATAGCAGGAAAGCTATGAAAGCTATAATTAGCTTAGTGCACCTAAACTGGAATACTCTGTAAAACTAATATAAGTGAGACTTAATTTATTTATAAGTGCTCAAAATTTTACTTCTTCAAGTGGACTTACCATTAGGATTTGGATTGGGAATAAAAAAAACCTAATACAAATATATATATGAATATATAAAATTTATTGAAAGATTTATGCGATTCAGAAATTATAAAAAATTTCCGTTTATTTCAAGAATGCATAGAAACTACTTAGCTCAATTTATTTTCAGAGTTTTTGTTATATGTTTAACACCGTGCAGACGTAAGAAATATCCATTTTTAGACCCCGTACTCTAAAAAAGAGTAGAGGTCTAAAAGGCTGGTCAAAAGCGGAATGTGCTTTACATGCAGGAGGATGTGTGGCCGCCCCATAAATATGTGTACATATATATTCTTGATCAGCATCAAGAGCCAAGTCGATATAGCAATGTCCGTCTGTCCGTTTGTCCGTCCGCACTCCCGCCATGTCCGTTTATATGACACGCAGATAAAATTGTTGCCACGGCCCTTACTGCCAACGCAAATTTTAATAAACTATTTTCATTACACTAAAACTTCGAACTACTTATCAGAGCTATTGTGGCCAAACTGACACAGTACGTGAACAGCACCGTTATTGCTATTCTCACCAGTTTGATCGGATAACTATAGCCTATAGCCTATAGCTAAGCGATCGTAACCAAACTCATACAGCATGTGTATACAATGTAACTATTAAAACTATCCTATCCAAGTAATCGGTTTAGCCAACTTTAGTTTATAGCTCACATGGGACAAATCGGTCGAAAAACGCACACATGCGTGAAAAAAATGAGCTATTCATTCTATTTTGCACTTTTTTAAAAGATAGAAATTTGATTTAGCTTTATTAGAACTTATAAGTTCCTAATCTGGATATATAGTACAGGTAGGGAAACTTGACACTTGAAACTTAGTCTTTTTTAAAGCGTATCTAAGTGTTTAGCTTACCGGATATACCCTGTCTACAGAAATGATCATACACCTTCACATATGTATTGCACGAGTAACAGATTCAGGGTCAATTTCACATAGTGCTGGTAAGTTACCAGTATTATCGCATAGTTCAGTAATGAAATTAAAGTCGCGTACAACATACAAATTAGTTATTAGATATATCAAAAATAAATAAGGTAAATATATAAATACTGAAAGGTGGGTGCATAACTTTCAGAAAGCGAAAGTTTATGGGCCCTGCCACGCCCAACAGCAACACAAACAACTCAAATTAACAACAACAACTGTTAACTTTACGCAAGTATGTGTATGTGTGTGTGAGTGTGTTTGGTTCAATATTTATTTGTCATTTGTACAGCTGACATATGCATTTCCTACATAAACTGAAAGATGCAATACATTTTCTGAATCTCGTTCTCGTTCTCGAATCCAAATTTACCTTTGATTAGATAGAAGCCTGCTTAAGTTTCGACCAACAAACCTTATGGCAGAAAAGCATTAATTTAAGACTTGACTTTAAGCTTGGAAGCTTACCAAAAACAAATATAAAATTATGAACATGTTGGTGTGTAAACGACCTATTCCGACCATAAAATCTAGACTTCGTAACCCTCGGTTAAAGCATTTGCATCGCGGTTATGGAAGAGACTGCGCTCACCGTTGCCCCAGGGAAAACGTTTATTGCGGCGTCTCATGTACTCGTACTTGACGAAGGGTTGACGCAGCTCCTTGTGGCCGTCGTCGGAGCCATAGACATTGATCATGCATAGGGCAACGATCGGGGTGGCCACAAGAAAGGTGATGCGCTTCCAGAGCAAAGATCCGGTGTTCTTGCCACCAATTAGATTCAAACTGCTTCGACTGACCTGGTTCAGACTTGGGCGTAGATAGCGTTCCCAAATCTCCGACATTATTTACGTATATTTGTATATATCCTTAAATTCCTAGACTTATTATTTGTGATTTGTTTTGAATTTTTTCAATAATTTTCAGTATACGATTCACAGATCGAAATGTTCTTTCTGTTTTCTATTGTTTGTTGTTATTGAATCCTGAAACAGTCAGATCGAAGACAACTCGATTGGGTATCTACACACACACATACATATTTACAGCATGGCATGTGCAATTAGGAAGTTTCAAGGGAAACAAAGCTTCACACCAAGGTCTCGAGATTTTGAGTCCAACAACCTGGACAGGCCCAAAGAGCCGCTGAAGCGAGTCTTCCGCTCTAGCTGTGGTACAGTAAAGTATCCATTCATTTATCTAAGCAAGTATCTATCTATCATAATCAGGTATCATAAGCATGTGTGGAAAGAGAATTCGCGGTTAACTGGCGTATTTGAACAACAATTCACACCTGCCCACTAATAAATGTACATGATTATTTCTCACTAATTCTATAAATTATCATCAGCGTCTTTCGGTACTCTCAAACCCAAAAACTTTAGCCCAAAATCGAATTTTAAATCCAAGACCAAAGCTAGAGGCAAAGCCCAATAAGCGCAGCTCCGAGTTTGTGCAATGTATTTCAGCCTACGTGCCTCAACCGAAAAGGTTAATAAAATATATAAACGGTACTACGATTTTAAGACTTTTCAATATCATGGCTCTGGAATCTCTTTCGCTCTTCAAACACTTTATTGTTGCATAATTTACAATGCAATGCTCAAAATTTTAATTCATTTTCAACTTAATCAACTTGTTCAAGCCCATTGATATTTATAATATAATTCTGATTACCTTTATATACATTAATTATTTTACTTTAAGCTTATGTAAAGCAAATAACATTTTTTTATCTACAACCATTAAAACTCCCATGTTTAATTATTGAATTTGAACCAAATAATTAATTAACTTTTGTGAAAAATTCCATTTATTACCTGACTCAATTGATATTTCCGTTCATTTTTTAAAATTCATACTCATTTACTCACCACTTTTTCCACAATCATTTTGTGTATTTGTCTCTTATTTTAAATTCTTTCACTTCACTTGTTTTACTATAATTAATTTAAATTTAACGAAACTGTCTTTGAAATGTCCTTAATGCAAACACTTACAGTGCTAGCTTAAAAAAAATCAACACTTTGAACACCAACCGAAATGGCGCGTACGTTTAAAATGTTCAATTCACACACGACGAAAGCTGAATTTCAAATGGTGGATCTCCAGTCGGGTTGGGTCTATTTATAAGCAAAGTAACCAAAAACGTAAAATGCCTTAAGCGGGGCGTACGTGAGACGCTGCTTACCAAGAGATGAGCATCAGAGCATCTGCGTTAATGGGAATCGCCGAGGAGAACACATACACTGACATTTACATAGAGTGTAGGCGTTGAACGAGGTGCTAAATAGCAAGAACTAGGAAAAGAGTGAATATTCAACGGTTCTGCTAATTATGCACTTTTAATTCATGGAGTATTATGAATCGTGCTGGGATTTACAGTAATGCAGGCTTTTCTAAGTGTCATACTGTGTTCCACCACTCGAGCCTTGAGTACGTATACGTAGTTGCTAATGGAATGTCATTCACACTGCACTTTGCTTGCCAAATAATCAATTAATTAGGCATTCGACAGTTTGGGAAAATATTTGTAGAGATTGCCCGACTGCAGCATTAGAATTACGCATTATAATTTATAGACACCGACAGCGCATTGGGGAAGCTTTATGCTTTCCGTGAAATTTCTAAATGTTGACTAAATACACCTGGTTTATTTGCACATTTAAATTAAGCATTATTCACAAAATATGCTGCATACTTCTAGGACGACGAATTATTACAATACTGTTGCATATTTTGGGGCTGCTCTTTAATTCCTTTCTTGTACTAACAGAGTTGCCAGAATTTCTCTGGTCATAAACGATAATTACAGTTAAAGTAAATTCAAGATCAAATATTTTGACATGAACTAAGTTAATTCTACTTGTAATATCAGTATTTAAAAAACTTTAAAAATTTGTACTTCACAAATAAGAATAATAACTAACATTTATCAGTCTTCGGCAGATGTCTAGTATAATTTTGATATTATTTTTAATTTGAGAATTCTGATATGACCATACGAATCCAGTCAATAGAAAAGTTAACCTATTTTATCCCAAATTTCGAAAGCACTTTTAAATGAAAAAACTTAAAGTTATAAACTGAAAATGAGTACGTTTATTGGAATAATTTTGACAATGAATAGTTTAATTAAAATGCATTTATTACACTTTTTTGTTTAAAAACAAGACATAAAATGTTTTTGGAACATTCCTATTTATCACTTAAAATTAATTTGAATTTTAATGGACGAACGATATAAAGTCCATTTTAATTTTATTTCTGATAAGCACATTATACTAATCCAACAAAGATAATTGAAATTATTAATGTTATTTTACGTATTTATTCACGCATTTACGTATTTATGACCACAACAATCTGTTAAAAACAAAAAACTGAACCTGAAAAATACAAAGCCTTCGAAAAGAAAATCAAAGCCTCCAATAGTAAATAAAAATTGTGACTTCCTCAATGCTTAACAGTCTCCAGAGTATAGCGCACTAGATCGTTGAAACCCAGCTTACAGGAGCCCCAGTAGATAATGCTCCCTATGATAAGCGTTTTGCAGAAACGGTCCAATACATACATGCTGAAATATTTTAGAACTCATTATAACTTGGCATGAACTGTATTCTACAATAGTACGTACAATCGGAGCTGAATACGCGATTTGGGCAATGATGTGAGGGGCTCCTTCATGACGTACTGTCGTCCACCCAAAATACTGATTTTCATGTACTCGTAGTCGTCCACATCATCGGTATTGATTTTAAATCTAGGAATAGAAAGCACATATTGAGTCTTTTGATTCAGTATACGATTATGGTAAGTAAATTATTCCTATTTTCTTTGTTGACTGTTGGAAACCTGTTATATCTAGACTCCAAGCAGATTAGTATATATAACAGCATATGGCATACATTTTGCGATCTTCTTCTGTTAGCTCGTTATAGATTTGCCGGAAATGCGTTGATTTAAAGTTCCAGTTCCGTGTTGTGAAAAACTGCAGTACCTCCAATCCCACGGAAATCTTTGTCTGCACTCGAACCATGCTGAGGGTAAAACGAAGTTAGTAGCTCTATGAGTACTTAAGTTCAGCAAGAACTTACAAACGTCGTTGTCCAAAGATGGCCAAAAGTAGATCAATGAAATATGCGGGTAACCACATAAACATTATAGTACAGAAGGTGTGATAGATTTTGCTAGAGGTCATATTGCCATCCGGATACCACAGACCAACCTCGAAGGGATACTCGATGCCTAGTGCTCTGCCTACATCCATAATCCACTTCCAGGTGCGTTTCTGTTCATCCTCTATGGTTATATTGTAGACTGGTATATGAAGAGGTCTAAAATACAAAAAAAGTTTTAATACTTAATTAATATAAATACTTTCCCGCACTTAACTTACCTCTTTTCTACACAACTGTTTTGATAAGGCACCAGAATAAGTCCATTAATGGCTATATCAACTGGAATGACCTCCGACTTGAGTTCACCATTGCAAATCATGGAACGTATGACACCTTTGCCAGCCCCAATGAGCACACCTGTAGGTCCATTCATATTATCGACCCATCCGGGCAGAGGTTCCGCTAATGCGGGCGTCACTGAACAAGCAGAATATATGTTAGTTAAGCAACGTTTATCCATAAGATATTACAAAAATGTGTTAGTTAAAAACCCAGGTAACTAAAAAACAATTAATAATCTTTACAAAAAACCTAGAAGATATATTTATTTAGGGAAAACCTTGGCTATGAATTACAG
The DNA here is from genome assembly GCA_035046005.1 of Drosophila acutilabella. Taxonomy (NCBI): domain Eukaryota; kingdom Metazoa; phylum Arthropoda; class Insecta; order Diptera; family Drosophilidae; genus Drosophila; species Drosophila acutilabella. The sequence continues at coordinate 1,180,163 of JAWNOK010000024.1, read as the reverse complement.
CTAATACAACTAACTGACTAAATAAATTCCTGTGACCACAAACAGTTTAAAAACTTCCAAAGAACTTCATTTAAAGTATCGTCCACTTCAGCAGATAGTAGAAGAAGAAGCCCACAATGAGAGTCTTGCAAACGATGTCAACGACCCATTGGCTAAAAAGAAAGGGCAAAAGAAGCAATTAAAAATGATATCCCAAGGATTGAATTCAAGACCAATTGGTTTATTTATTTACATGCGCATGTGCAGCTTTGCCTTGGGAATATCCTCATCCTTTTCCTTCAGAATAAACTTACGTGCACCACGAGCACACTGTTCCATGTATTCCTCCTCAGTTTCCTTGACATCCATATTCATATTGAAGCTAAAAATTAAATATAAAATAAATCAACATATTTAAATAAAAAAGATGCACAAGTCTTGTCTTTGTCTTTGAAAGCAAGCGAACTGAATTATTTTTGGAAAAAATATAACAATAAAAGGATTCAGCCACTAGTCATATTAACTCACATTTCTTTATCCTGTTCGCAAAGTTTTTTCCAAAGGGAAGCATAGTTTTCAGAACGGAAGGTCCAAGCAGTTAAAGTAAAGAACTGAAGGACTTCGAGACCCGTGGAGATCTTTTCCTGAACTCGCAACATGCTAAGTAAATTTCATGTGGAGACAGTTAGTAATTATTTACAGTGAGTCATTTTATAGATTAACCTACAATCGTTTCTGGCCAAGAATGAGCATGAGGAAATCCAGGAGATAGGCTGGCAACCAATGGAACATGGCCACATTAAAGCCATGGTAGAATTTATTTGTGGTGACACAGGGATCGGGATACCAGAGACCCGCATTGAAGGGAATCTGTTTGTTAATCCGCTTGCTCATCTCGACCACTGTGCCCATGGTCATCTTTCGGTGATCAGCATTCGTTATGTTATAAACGGGTACGTCGGTGGGTCGCTTTGCTTGCTTATTGAATTCATAGGGTATTACGATGAGACCATTGATGGCATAGTCAACGGGTATGACCTCGGCCTTATTCTCCTGATTTACCAGCACAGATCGAATAACGCCCTTACCACAGCCAATCATCAATCCCGTAGGTCCATTCAGATTGTCTACCCAACCTCCCAGTGGTTCATAGGCAGCAGGAGATACTGTATATGGTGAAGAGGTGAAGGGTATTAGAACAAGGAATGAAATCGAACGATTTTATTGGATTCTACATACCGAAAAGCCCATAGGTGATATTCGTATCCTTCTAATTTGTTGATGAACCGAAGCCAATTAAGTGTGAATATGTATGTGATTGTTGGAAATGTAGTGAGTCTAGTGAGTGTTGTGAGTATTGTGAGTGTTGTGAGTAGTGAATGAGTGTGGTTGTTTTATTATACCAATTTATTGAAACACAATGTAGCCAATATTGGAGTTGTGAGTGAATGTGGATGTTTTAAATAATTTATATATATATATTTATATTTTTATGGAAATTTTAGAAAAATGGCTGGAAGTAAATTTTGAATATTATGTGAGGCTTCGCGTGTTTATAGTGTGAGTGTTGGTAGTGAATTTTTAAGTGAATGTAAGTTAATTTTTGCCAATTTTGATTTAATTTGAATTTTAATATTTTGTGTTTAGGGTCTCTTGGAAAGTGAATGCATATGAATACCAGGAATGTATTCAAAGTATTCATATGGCAGACTTTATTCGTACGAAACTGTAAGATTTGTTTGAGAGTTTTGTGTTTTTTGAGTACTGTGTGTATTCACAATATTCATTTAAAAGTATTTTTTCTCTGTATGTGTGCACAAAATTTGGTTCATTTTCGTAGTCCTTTGTGGGCACTTAAGCAGCATTTGACACTCGAACACGAACACGAACACAGTAAAATTATTCGAACCGTTTATTAGATATTCAAAAGATATTCATGGATAAGCAAGAGACTTAAAAGTATAATTCATAGACGATTTGTACCCAACAAAGCGAACCTAAGCAATAATCATAAAGCGCGTAAATACATATATTGGACATGGCCAATAGCTATTAACTGTAATCTGTTAACTGATTTAGACAGCCACTAGGCGTGTCAACAGGCCATAAATCCAGTACCCAACGAAGCCAATGAAGATCGTCTTGCACGCACGATCCAACAGATACATCCTGCAAGTACGGTAGGTTGAAAAGGGGGATAAGGGGGAAAAGAGTCAGAAAAATTGAACTGTGGAATTAGGATTCATTGGTTTACAGCATGAGCTGGCGACGAGCACGAGGCAACGACTCCGGAGATTCCTTCATCAGGTATTGACGACCACCTTGGACACAGGACTCGATGTACATGGGAACGGTCTCCACGGGATCCATGTCCATGTTGAAGCTGGTCACGTCGGGGAGAGTCGATAATACGTTTAGCTCGTGCTTTATATACTACAGCGCAAATGCTGATAAAACAAACTGCTCTAAGATCAAGAATTTGTTCCCAAAAAATACAAAAAATCTTAGAATTGGACAAAAAGAAAATTTAAAATTTCCATTGAAATAGAATATTTTCGATATGTTTAGCGATTTATCAAGAGATAACTATATCCATCAGATTGAACACAAAACCAGCAAACAAAGTTTAGTTCAATTTAACGCAGCATAAACCAATTGGGGTTTCTAAGGGTTAAAGTTCTTTCCTCATTTTCCTGAATTTAGAGGCTTGTTCGTAAATTGAAGAACACAATTTCTTGATTTTAGAACGTGTTCCGTTTTTATCAGTGTACGCGTGTTGATGGCTCTTACTTTTTCCTATCCGCATCGTTCATCATATCCCAGAGCGAGCCATAAGCGTCGGACTTGAAGAACCAGGCACGCATTGTAAAGAACTGGAGCACCTCCAATCCCACTGAGATGCGGTTCTGTACACGTATCATGCTAGGGAGTGATGGGACGAGGGGGGTGGAGGTGGAGGTGGGATAGTAACAGTAGTCGCTCGAATCGAACCGGATATTTTGAAAAACTTACAAACGCTTCTGGCCAAGAATAAAGAGCATGAAATCGATGACGTAAGCAGGCAGCCAGTGGAAGAGCAATACATTGATGTTATGATGGAACTTATTGGTTGTAATGCATCCATCGGGATACCAGAGACCGGCCTCCATCGGATACCGATAGCCAATCTCTTTGCTCATCTCAATAACCTCGCCCCACTGCATCTTGCGGTGTTCGGCACACGTGATGTTATACACGGGCACATCCTCCGGCCGCTGCTGTGTCACAAACTGATATGGGATGACGCAGAGCCCATTGATGGCATAGTCCACCGGTATGACCTCCGATTTGTGACGAGTATCGATCAGCATCGATCTAATCACACCTTTGCCGGCACCAACCATAAGACCGGTTGGTCCATTCAGGTTATCGACCCAACCGGGCACGGGCTCATAGGCCGATGGTGAAACTGTGTGTGTACGTGAAAGTCAAGCATCAGCAGCCGTTTCCATCCTCTATTCCTCTCGAGGAACAGCAGCAGCAGCCACAGCAGCAGCATCAGCAGCGGGGGTAAAGCGGGCGAAGGCGGAGGTGGAGACATGGGAGAAGTGTATCTTTGTGTTTTTTCTTTGGTTTGGTTTGGTTTGGTTTGTGCGTAAGCTGGCCAAGAGCTGGACAAGAGGCAGAAGGATAATTGGCTTTAAGGCCTTTGTGCTTTAGCATAGGGAAGTGGCGTGTTTGCAAGGTGTCTGTAGATATCCTCGATGTTTTTACACAGAAAAAAATATCTTACTTGTATTTGTAACCCTAAAATTCTTGATATTGATTTTAGATTTAGATATTGCAATTTAAGCAAAGATTTCTTAAATAAAAAGTCAAGCGGTTAAACAGGAATCACAGCATTTAAATAGAACAAATCAATCAGAAATATTTGATTTAAATAAAAATATTTTTCTACTCCCAAATGAAAAAATATTTTAAAGTATAAAAAGTCTAGTTAAAGGAAAATCCGGTATATCACTTCTTCTTTGTAGATTTCTGTGTTTAACTAAAGTTTCAATTTCAGTTTCATGCTCATTGAACTTGTTGGTCAATGACGACGACGACTTCTTGAAGTCACTGTATGTGCGTGTGTGTGTGTTGTGTGTGTACTTGGCATGTGCACGCAAATCAAAAGCGGTTATTTGCATAAAGCGCAGTTTATTATAAATAAAAGGTGTTTGCAAGCACAATGCTTAAAGTTTTGATATCTCAAAGATACAGATAAATTTAAAAAATCGCAGAGATATAAAACACACAGCGAAAGAGGAAGATAGAAAGAGTGAGGGATGGTCGTGAGCTGGGGAAAAAAGCGCATTTGAAAACAAAAGTGTCAATTAGGCAGATGCCACACCCACAACAGTTTCAAGTTTGGCAACCGTCAACAATGCGGGCCCAAACAGCCAGCGACCAGCGACCAGTTACCAAACCCATTTTGCGGCTCGCTAAAAGACTTGAACTCAACGAACTTTGCTTACATTTATTATGTGCCGCCAAAGTCATCAATTCTTCAATATACACAGAAAAAAAAATCATATGCAAATTCAAGTAAAACATTGTTGGTTCTAGTTTGATTTCTATTAGTACGAAATTAATATATATTTTTTCATAAGATGCCTGTGAATAACTATGTATGTTAATAGACTGTCTGGGACGAACCTACTTCTCAAATTATATCCTTTTAGGCTACATATTTTTTCTCAGTGTATCTACATGTAATGATTTCTTTTCTATCTGCTTCCATCTCCCTCTTTCTCACACAACAGTCCTACACTGCACAGCACACAATTCGTTGCTTTATACACCTGTATATTTGCACAACAATTACAAAATTGAGTTCAATTTGCAAATTCTACAAGTTTGCCAATCGTCTTCACAAAAGTATTGAGAACACGAATTGGATATGCTAACTTGTTCCAAGTTCATACAGGTCAGCCAAAGCCAAATATTTATCTGGCTACTGCAATTCTTTTGGTCTAACTAAAATCAAGCAACGACTTAATCTTGGCTTAAAAGTTTAGCTAGATAAATTCTTCAAATACTTAAGCACCGTCTTGGAACTGATTGGATTTGGAGCTGTTGAATTTACTACAAAAGCTTAACTTAATTAGTTGCTAAATAATCTTGATTGAAGCACATTTTAATTATGCTAATTTCACTAGTTTGATTTATAATAGAAGTTTCTTTAGCTCAGTATTATTTTTCTTTTTTTTTAGATAGTCTTAAAATATGTTTTTAGAAATGACTATGTAATTGTTTGTTGATCACGTGTAATTTATCAAAGTAATCCTGATAGATATGAACATATTTTAAAGGAAATGAATTTACTTATACGCTGGACTACGTTATTCAATTTAAACTTAGACAATGAAAATTTTATACTCCATGGAAATTTAAAAATTTTTTGCTACTTCTTGTCTTTTAACAAAGATTAATTATCTTTAAAATTGGCATTTCAACATTGCACAATTAGTAATATTGGTAATTTTCTTTTCACTCCTAAATACACTTGATGAAAAAAGGCTTTAAACTAAAGGTTAGGACAATCATCAGTTTATAGACACAGACAATTTCTTGGAACTAAATTAAAAGTAGCAAAAAACTTTAATAGAAAACTGATTATATTTTCATTATATTTCCACACATGACTTGCATAATAATATATCAGACATTTGGGCTTTGCAAATTGATTTTTAATTTGGTCTCTGTCTTTTAAGACATGATTTTGGAAGGTGGTACACCTGTGTGGTAATCAACTGTACACATAACTTTGATGGTGAAAATTCTATTTACTCGTTAGTTGTTAAGGATAGTTAAGCAACTAACTGTCCGCACCCCTTCTCTATTTTCGTTAACTATAAAAAAATCCATTGTTAAATTGCCTTAAGGGAAATAGACAGAGATCTCGTGAGTTTGGAACTGCTGGAACTGCTGCTGGTTAAATAAGGAAAAAAAAGGCTAAAAGCAAAATTAATTGGCTAAGCAAAGAGGTGTGTGATTAGAGTCTGCTTAAGTTGACTGAATTGGCCAACTCTCACAGTGACATTTATGGCCAACAGCCAAACAGCATGAAAAAGCGACACATAAATAATTGATAGACGATAGTATACATAAAAATCGAGTAAAAAGCTTAAGACATAATCGAGGAAGCAAGCAAACCAAGCAAAAGTGAGAGAGACACAAATGATGTCTACCCAGCGAAAAAAAAGCCCCACAGTAATGGCTTATAAGCAAATGGCTATAAAAAACACTTGTGGCCAAGAGAGTGCACTTACCAATGCTAGGACGGGCAATAATCACTGGCATCGTCTCGTAATGATCGCGTACAAGTATCTCCGCCAGACGCTTCGAGTAGGTATAGGTATTGGGATGCGGCTTCAATAGATCCGGCGTTATGGCATCCAAAGTTTTAACATCCATCCATTCGGCCAGGCGCATGAGATCCTCGGGCTTATGTGGAAACTCGTACACCTTCTCGTACATAACTTCCTGATCGCAATTGCAAAACGCCGTCGACAAATGCACAAATGCATCCAGTTGCTTCATCTGCTTGGCCACGTTAAGAGCTCGCTGTGTACCCAGCAGATTCATCTCGATGGCATCCTTGAGATTACCCTCCAGCTTTAGGGTGGCCGCCAAATGGAACACTATGTTCGTGTTCTCCGTTACATGCTTGAGACTATCTCCGCTCAAACCAAGTACTAAAGAAATGGAAAACAGTTAATAATTAGTACACTGAGATAAAAATCGAGCATTTTGTGCATAACTTGAATTTTTCTACAAGAATTTTAAACTAAATTTAAAATGTTTAAAGTTAAATAATACAAACATAGATATATTTACTTGTAGTATTAATAGTTTTTACTTAAAATTAATCTATAATGGCTTCTTAACAATTGCTTATTTTAAATTTAATCTTCAGATTTTTAGTGCCCCAGACTAATTTAAAAATTCTGAAATAATTATTTTTTAAATATAATATAAAAATACAAATTAAATTAATCAATTTAAGTTGGTAAAAATTCTAAACTTTTTTTTGCCAGTATTTTTGTCACCGCATTTAAATAAAACATAACATTTCGTCTCATTTATTATTTAAAATCATTCCCAAATTTAGCCAAATTTGTTTATTTTGTATAACTCTGCCTAATATATTAATAAGCTAAATCCTAAATTTCATTGCTTTTTTTTAAATCTTTTTTTTAACTGGAATAATTAATTTCACAATGACTTGTAATTCGAAATACTCTTGTTTTTTTTTTTAGATTTATGGCGTGGAGAACAAACAAAAAAAGAGAATTTCATTATTTAAATGCTTTTGAAATTCAGCTGACTGTTAACAAAACGATAACTCTCAGTTTTAATCTTAACATAAGCGAGTGTTTCTCAAGCAGTTTTTAACTTACAATCATAGGTGACATCGCCTTGATAGATGGTCACCTTCTTGAGCATATGAGGTCTTTCATCACGGATGCGTTGGAAGATGGGCAGCTTGAACATTTCATCGAGACGCGTTTCTGGCGTCTTGCCGCGCTTGGGGCGGCAGATGATGATCACCTCTTTCAGGGAATGGCATGAGTAGAGCAGCTTCTCCAGCAAAACTTTGCCCATAAAACCAGAGGCGCCGGTAATGAATACGGTCTTGTCCTTGTAGAACTCTTGAACTGGTGATAAATCAATCATTTTGACGCTGAAAGAGACGGGGAATAAACAGAGAGAGGGATAGTGTGTGTGTGTTAGTTAGGTTGCAATAATATTTGCGGTTTAGTATTACACAGAGTCAGGTTGCCCACATTCCGTTCAAGCAACGGCAGGTGTCGAAAGCAATTGGCCAAAACTGGAGCTAATTCTGAGCCACAATGTGGGCTAGTTCCAGTCTCAGTCTCAGTTCCAGTCTAAGTTATAGCCGCAATTCGAGGCCTGTCGAATTGAAACGGGTTTCAATTTTTACTTTTTGATTGCGGCGTCGATTTCGCATTTCTTTGCATTTCAGCTACAATTATGCAATGTCTGGACGGCTGGCTGATCAGTTTAATGGCAACACACAATGGTAACAACAACAGCAACCACAGTGACATCAATACAGGTAAAAGTCATTTTAGCGTCAGGAGTTGCGACCAGACCTAAACTAAGACCACGACTTAGACTAAGTCTCAGACTCAGACTTGGACTTAGACCTGGAGTCGCGGTCTAAGCCGGACCACCAAAACACTGGTCTAACATGTCTAAGCTTGATGTTTGCTTTTATGAAAGAGTGTTGCAAGTTGCAAGTTGCAAGCGGCAAGCAACAAGCGGCAAGCGGCAAGCAGCACGCAGCTTTGCAGCATGCAGCAACAAATTGCACAATGCGGATTGAAGTTGTAATTGTTGTTGTAAATGTTGTTGTAATTGTTGTAATGGTTGTTATGGTAGTTGTTGTTTTTTAAGTTGGCGCTTGTTGTGCTTCGGTTTTTATATGCTTTTGGGTTGTGGCTGGCGTTACACTTGGCCAAATCATAAACTCGGCTTAAATTGTGGCATATATTTAAGTGTATATGTTGAGTGTGTTACTGTGCCTTGCTCTTTGGCCGCAAGTCACTGCGTGACATTTCTAAACGGCCTCAGCCCAAAAAGTTGCTCGGTTTCGCTTTCAGCGTTTATACCCTTTACTTTAAATTATGCAAATTAGGCAAGTACAGACTTGTGAGAGGTATTACACCCACCCCTCCGCTTCGCCATACCACCAAAAGTATTATTAACTTTCAAGTTGAGTGTACAAAAACTTAACATGTTTACCAGAATAAACTTTAGAAAGTAATTGTGTAAGTCTAAAATGCCCACTCGAAAAGAAATAGCAATGGGCATCTAACAGTGCATCAAGCACTTTAAGCTTTTAATAAATCGCACATTTCATGCAAGACTGAACAAGTTTTTCGGCATTTCAGCTTTTTTTGGCTTGTCCCCATGTCTATTTACCATAACAACAAAAGACAAGGTACATCTGTTTAAAGATACTTATAATGACATATATATAGCCGTATCTGTATCTGTATCTATAGCTGTATCTACAAGTGTTTACACAGTTGAGCGATTAAGGAAAGTGTGCTGAGGAGTGCGCGGTAATTGCGGCATGACGATACAAAATTATATAAAAAACTTTAGTCTGACTAGCTTATCTAGACGATAAATTTTGTGTGTCAACACGACGACCTTGAACTAGAAATTGTGTTTATCGCAATACCGTTGACTGATTTATGAACTTGGCTAATGGAGACTGACTGCAATTTAGCTGTGTCAATCGAATGCACTTTTCACGCTTCACTCTTAATTCGTGCTCATTTAACGTCTTTTTGTAAAACTGATTGCATCATTTCCATATTTATTGGGTATGAAAAGAAACAACATAGAAGCAGCTGTCACACAAGAAGATGAAGAGAAGAAGTAATAGAAGAGAGGTGAGAAAGATGGAAGAGGGGTGAAAACTAGTGTGCAACTTGTGCAAGCCCAAAAGACAGCTCTAAATTCGTTAGAGGCCGAGTCAAGCCAAAAATCATATAGGCATAACACACACACACACACACACACACATGGAGAATGCGAAAACAAGCTGTAATAGAAACAAAAATAAAAACTGAAATTGAAGCCAAAAACTTAAAAACCTGAGCCTACAATTTGAATTGTAGAGGGCAAAACGAAAGACTTAAGCAACGAACTTGCGCACTCTGGCATGCAATATAATAAGCTGTAACGCATGTACTACATGTGATTCTATGGTGCTTTTAGCACTGGTCAAAATATGTAATACATGGTATTAACCTTATTAGCCAACATTTGGGCTAACTTGAGTTTATGCCAATTTAGCGTCTTTAAAGAATGGAAAACAGCAAAAATAAAAAACAAAAAATATTTAAACAAAAATACCTACTCTTGACCAACTTGTTAAAAAATGTATAGGTAATGGTCAAGTTGGTCATTAAGTTGTGTGGCTATAAAAAAGATTTTTACTAGAACGTTAGTTTACCGAGGTTAAACTCCAGTTAAATTCTCAGAACAAATATCAATAGTCTGTCTTTGGTAATGCCCAATATTATTCAATCAACTAAGCATAAGTGGCTTAAATACTGTCTGTGAAGTGGCTAAATAATAATTGCATACGATCTAATAATATTTGTCACTAAGTGGTAATTGGTGTAGTTTTAAATGCTGCTCATTTTTATAACCAAGTATCAATTGAACAATCAGTTAATTTGGTTTAAGTGGTAGTCGTTGCGTTGGAATTAATTCTAGTAAGGTTATGTAAACCCGAACATTCCCCAACATTTAATGAATGGGTATATTTGTTCGATGTTATTCAATATTTACAAGAAATGCAATGCTCCTTTCATGTTTGACTGTTACTTGTCATCAAATTTACTTAGTCCACAGCTTGACTATATTATCTTAGCTGTCGTCGACTCACCACACTCTTTAGAGCCAACGATATGGTATTAATAAAAACTATCAGTTGTGTATTAAAGTGTTTTATAAAACCGGTTTGATTAGTTTTTCTATTTTTTGATGTAACGAATACAAATGATAGCTTGTGATGTCTTGTTGTTTACATTTTGCAATAAGTGTGTTGTTGTTCTTAACTATGTATAATGATCAATGGATATCGAGTCGGACTTCCGATTAGAACTCGAAAACGGTTCAAAGATGTTGACCTTATTTCTGGCATTGCCAAAAGAGTTGAACGAAAATCATTAAATATGTACAAATGATTGGTGTGTGTGTGTTTCTGTGTGTGTTTGGCATCCCTTTAGGGGGTTTTTTATTTAATCTCAAAATCGAAACAACCGACAACCGACAACCGAAAGCAGATTTTCGACAACCTCCAATAGCCGTATGTAAATAAGCTTAGAGCGATTGCCATTGACACAGAAGTGAAGAGAAACGAATACATTTGTGATCACTGTATTGAATTGGCCAAAATGAATTAAATAAAACAATATATAATAAAAATTCAAACAAGTGCATGCCGAACTCCCAAATACCCTAGCTCAGAATGCAAAAATAGTAGAACTTAGTGATCAAAATTGCAATCGATTACACTCGTTACGTTCAAACCATAATTTATGTAAGCTAAACCGGAAGTAAGCTTCGTTTTTTTTCTTCTAAGTTTAATCTTATTCACAATAAAATTATTCAAATGAAGACGAGACGAATGTAAAATGAGTATAAGCACATTACGACCAAGGCGGATTACGACCATGACTGGATGCCTTGACCCAAGGGTGACCCAAAATTGCCCCGTGTTGAGGGGTTATAGGGTTAAGCGTTTTATCTGCTGTCTCGACTCTTTTTATGTAATTAATAACAAATATTAAGATTTCAATTTGATGCTTCGCTGAGCAGCAAATGGTGTCCAAAAAATGTTAAACTGTTTTCGAAATTTTTTCAAATCATTTAAAGTTTTTTTTATTTTTTGGCTAATTGCTCGGTGCCAGTAATTAAAGCACAGAGGTAATTAAACAATTGAATTAAATTGCACCCAATGAAAACTTTTGGCATTCCAACTAAACTTTAAACATGGCCAACCCTAAAGGTGTTAGATAATTTTATACTTTTAATTTATTTTATTTTTTTTTTAGTGCGTGCAAGCATTTTAATTACCTTTTTCAGAGCTTCTGGCTGTCGCTTTAGTGGCTGATGTTTTTGTTGTTGTTAATTAATTAAAAAACGTGAAATATTTCCAAAACCAAAACAAGTTACACAGACACGCGTCGACCAATATATTTTTGAAATGCCACGAACACGAGATTTTAAATCGATGCTGAAACTTGGAGCTGGAAGCTTAAAGATTTTAGCTTGAAGCTTTTAGCTGAAACAACTGGCTTATTGTGTTGTGCACAATACGGCGGTCGAAAGAAGACTGAGCCGCGTTTAGCTGCAACCAGTCAATATGAATGAAAATATGACCAAGACGTTGGGCTGAGAGCTCCGCAACGAAAGTGAGTTTATTAGCTAGCTGGTTGAGCATTAAGTCGGGATGCAGTACTTGGGACTGAGAGCTGCTGCAATGAACTGTTAGCTATTAGTTATTACCAATTGGGTATTGGCTATCAGTTATTGGTTATTTGGCTATAGCCTATTGGTCGTTGGCACTTAAAATTTGTTTAGCAAATTCAGCGGAACTTTAACCAATTGAACGTTGAACGCAACAAGAAAGGAAGTTTCGCTTATGACTTTAGCACTTAGCCTAATTGCTAATTTTGACACCGTTAAAATGGTTCAATAGCGTTCAACTGTAAACATATATAGTTGATGTCTTGTTTGTCTTAGCACTCATTAAATATGCATATTTATGGGTCACATACATATTAATAGTGGGTTAAATTATGGCTGTGTGCGGGCGAAACAAATTAAACAACAAAATTTTGTAAATATAATAAATCTGTTTGGTGATTTTTCGTTTGGCTTACACAACATTAGCCACATTTGCATTCATTTGCCACTTTTTTCTTCTGCTTCAACTTAATTATGCAATTATCAATATGTCATGCAAATTTAGCTGGCATTATTGCCAAATGTTGCGAATTTGGCCAATAACGTCGATAGATAACCTCAAACAGAAAGCTAACAAACAAAATTAATTATGCTAAACTCAAACATATCTTATGTTAATGTGATGTGAACAACCTATTGTTACAAATTGTTTAAGCTGGCCGCCAATGTGTGCACTAACCGCCGATAGCTTGTGCGAATGCTATCGAATATGGTGCTGCCACCTTGCTTAAAATTTGCCACTTGACAGCTTATATCGATGCCTCAAAATGATTTTAAAAAAATATTTGTTTATGTACATTTGTTGATAATAAAATAAATTAGATCGTTAAAATAGAAATCAAAGTGCAGTTATTCGGCTAAAAAATGTATTCGTAAACATTATTAACTGCAACTATCGAAAGTAAATTATGCACATTATGTGCATTCAATGGCAGAATTTTGTTATAGATATTAAATTAATAAATACATAAGTTGTAATCAATAAAAATTGATAAGTAAATGTGCAGATTATATGAGTTCAGAAGGTGAATTGCAGATTTTCCATTCTTTGACCACGTGTGGCTCACTCATCGATAACCGCTATCGATAACGATTTGTGCTAATTATCCCACCTCACGCGAGTGCGATTGCGATTGGATTTCATTATAATTTGGAATTGGGAATTGCGAAAATAATTGCAAACATGGCCGAATTAGACGATTTCTTTGCGAAAAAGGACAAGAAGAAGTCAAAAACTAAGACTAAATTTGTAACGGCCGACGAACTCGTCAAGAACTTGGAAGAGTGCACGAAACGTGAGGTGGCGGCTAACATTGCTGTCAAACCAAAAAAACCTGATGTCTCGGCAGCAGTCGCCGCGGCAGCGGCTGGCGGCGTGGCAGAAGGCGGTGAAAACGAGAGCAACAGCAAAGTAACGGAGACCGTTATTGAGGTGAGGGTGAGAGCATACTGGAGGACTTAATACATTTCTTGATGTGCATATGCTTGGTATTAATTCAATTTGTTTTTGTTGTTGGGGGGAACACAGCCTGTGGAGGAGGAGTGGAAAGAGTTCGAGCAGGAGCAACGCAAGGACTACAGTGGTCTCAAGATTGGCCAGCTAACGATCAACGAGAAACAGCAACAACAACAACATCAGCACCATCATAATCAGCAACAACAGTTGGACGACATGGATGATGATGAAGACGAGGATAGCGACGGTTATGGAAATCCCGATTCAAATGGCAAGCGCAGCGAACATGGTCCCTGGAAAAAGCTAATACCTGCCGAGGAGGTTACTCAGATACCCGTGCCGGTTGAGACGGAAAAACCATCGGCAAACACACGCTACATAAGTCCCGCGTTACGTGTATGTATATATCAATGAATATCGTATTTCAAATGATCGTATGATGATATTTGTTACTTTTGGACTTTGTGGCCATTCCCATTATTGCAATTGCAGCAAGCTGGCATTGGACTCAGCAGCGGAGGCAGCAGTGCTGGTGGTGGTGGCATGCGAGCACGTCGTGCCGCTCCTGATATTACCAATACCGAGTTCTTCCCAACGCTGAACGCAGCGCGTCCGGAGGAACAACGTAAGAAGAAAAATGAACCCGCCTTTGAAGAAGTCCGACATGGCGGTCGCTATCAGCGCGTGCAGGAGACAACCGCTGCGCCTGTTGCGGCCACCAATCGATTCCAGTCGCTCGATGATGAAGCGGACAGCTAGAACGGCCATGCCCAATTGTTGCTTGATCCTGTTGCCGCCTCCGACGCCGACACCGATGCTGATGCCGACGCCACAAACTAAACAACCGTTTTCACCTTATATATAACTATTATAAAAGTTTCCACTGCTAAGCGAGAAAGAGAGAGATAGATCCAGGCCAGATTCCGGCTAGAAGCGCGAGTGTCACCTGGTCGCAACAAATTCAATTAAGTTCTTGCATGATGTCAACATTTTTTCTAGGCTTTCCGATTCAATATTTTATTATTCCTCCTGCCCCCTAAAAACAAAAACACACAAATATTGTTCATTTCGTTTGCATTTTGAATTATGAAATCAATGTAATAGAGAGTATGAATAATAGCCATGCGTTGAAATCCGTTTATATAAATGTTAACAATATTTTGCTTTATCACTCCCAAAACTCTCCTTGAGGCCATCGATGCTACCACCTAACGTCAGTTATCCAAGAAAAGATCATCAGCGTTACTGTTCGTGTAGCTGCAATTTTAAACCTTGTCAGTAAGTAAGATCATCTTTAGCCTGAATTTTTGGATCTCTCACTGACTTTTCATTGTACGGCTGTTCCGAAGTATTGTGGTAGCTGGTCAGCAGTGGCTTGGACAACATCACCTCGGGAGCATTACGTATTAAGTATAACCAGCATTCCAGTGTCCTGGTTGATGCAAAAAATTACTAATATCTTTTATCAGTAGCAGTCCCAATATCATTGCTTACTCGTTTTGTTCCGTTAATATAGATTGCATCTCGCGATCGTAGTAATTTGGATACTCCTCGAGCACATCCAGATTGGCAAACATGGCATCGTCCACTTCATAGATCTCACCCTCTATGTGGTGGCCCACTCCCGGTTTGTTAAGCAGAAATGGAATATTATATCGAGTGCCGATCACCAAGGGAAACTTTACTACTGTCTTCCCATTGGCCACAAATTTAGATTCACCATTCGCCTTTTTGGTTAGCCAATAGTGATTTGCCTCTCCTCGCTTTAGTGTGCCATAGACAAATACTCTTTTAAGTATCTGCGACATCTCTTAGATTTCACACAAAACTAAAAGATAACACAAATTGAGATTTTGGCATAGTGATTGTACGATGAAACTAAGCTTATCAGTTTGCCATTCACCTTAAGATTAAACAGTTTTGATAATGTTAAATTAACAGAGTTGCTCCACACGGAACAGTGCCGACGACAGTGAACGTGACTGAAGAACCGATAAAAGACGGCTTTTAATAATTTTATAAATACAGAAGTGTTCGCTATTTAACACTCTATGTACTGATTTAAGTATTTCCATTCTTAAAACTTACTTTATCCATGTTTTTACTTGCGAGCTCTCTCGCTTAAAAGCGCCACCTTTTGCCTGGGCTAGTATAACACCATCTGCAGTTCGTTTACAATTCGCAAATATTTATGAATATTATTTACGATGCAAAATGCGGTTTTATAGTTACTGATAAAGGACAATTAAATTAAAATAAAAAATAAAATTTGTATATATTATGTAATTAAAGTAACTCACTACTGTCCCAGGAAAAATTTCACTTTCAAAGAATATATGAAGCCTGTTGACGTTAAGAAAGATATTTAATAGTTTACATAAACAAACTGTTACTCAATTGAATTGCTTTTATTCTCTCGAAACTTATAAAATTACAACCTACGCTAACATATATTTTATGTGTATATTATTAACCAATATGTACACAATAAACACTATAAAGCGTGTACATATCGGTATCTTTAAGTCAGTCACACACACACATACACTCAATACATAATTAAGTATGTATATTTGTATATGTATGTATGTATACTTGTATGTGTGTGTTTCTATACTTGCTACAAATGCAACTACCGGTAAAAGTAACGGGCCACGCCCTTATGTCGTTGATGACACTTTAGTTTTGGGCCTCATAGCTTAGATCATCCTGGGCAGGATGCTTGTGGGTACGACGATGTCTCATTATATAAGGATGTGTGGTGTTGTTCTCATAGCTGGACAGGTACGGAAGGGAGAGGAGCTTCTCGGGGTACTTCTGCAGCAGATAGACCCAGCAGGGAACAGTGCTGCAAGATCAAAACCAAAGATATTAATAAATTGAGTTAATATGATTACGTAAGAAAATCGATGACGTCATCGATCGAGAAAACTTACCCCTCACCCACGCCGATGTTCATGTCCTGCTTCTCGCGCGTATAAATGTCCTGGCAGTCCTCCAGATTATCCAGTGATTTGAGCATACGATCGTCCACCTGTTGAGAATCATTAGATACACCTGCTTCATATACAGGGTATGCGTAGCTGTACATACCTCATAGATCTCGCCGGTTACATAATATCCAACTCCGGGTTTGTTTAGCAGAAATGGAATGTTGTACCGCGTGGCAATAACCAAAGGCAGCTTCTGTGTCGTCGTAGCCCGGCACCACAAATTGGCATAGCCATTGCCGGTATTGGCCAAGATCGAGTTACTGGGCTGACCGTATTTCAAGGCGCCGTAGACAAACAGTTTGCTCAGAGCAGAAGAGGCTTTCTGCAATGGGAAAGATATGAGATTAATACACAGATGGATAATGATAAGAAGCATTCAATTGTTAAATCTATAATTGCCAAATCTGATAAGCCCCAAAACAGCAATATTTCCATTCACACACACGCCCAAAATGCCCCCAGCCAACGTCTCGATTGATAACGTCTACAACAACGAAAAGAAGAACGACAAACACGAGCCGACGTCGCGCTACTCGCCCTTCCCATCCCCCACCCGCCCTTCAATCCACATGCTTTGTATTCACATTTATTTATAACATTTCGTTGCCAAAAAGCAAACGAACGAATGGAAAAAATTAAGAAACGATTTGAATGGATGCATCAACCGGTTTTCTGCATTGACACTTCGTTTTAGTCAATTTAATTGTTTTTGTTAACACCTATACGCACACATACACATACCCATGTGTGTAAATAACAGTTCAACGTTTTTTGGGACTGACGAACGTGAAACATTTAAATTGCGCAGCAGCTACGCCTACTTCAGAAATATATGTATCAAGACAAGAAATGATTCGATAAAAAAACATGCATACATTCACACATAATGCACGCGTGTGCCTGTGTGCGTGTGAGTATTGGTTAATAGCAACTTAAATCATTCTATTCAATGAAATATTAATAGAGCTAGTGACACGCTATGTCAGTCTAAGCAAATTCAATGTCACTTTTGTTAGAACAGTAGTTTGTTGCAATTTATTAAGCAACTTGTCTATCTCCCTGCTCTTACATAACACGAAGTACAGCCGCACACACACAAATATATGCATGCACATACATATATTACTGCGTAAATAATCACATTATAAAGCCTTAAACATAATTTTTCCCACGCTCTTTCTTACAAATAGTGCTGCCAACTTGTCACAGGATAACAGCAGCTTATACATAAGTGTCCACATATACACATGCACACACATGTATACGTATACAAGTGTATGCTTGGCTTCCTGTGTGTGTGTGAAAGAGAAATTTCTTGTACTTACCTTAACTTGTCCCATTTTCTCTTGTTAATGCACTTTGATGTCGTTAAACTGGCTTAAAATTGCAAATTACTTCAAGTTTTTTTGTTTAAGCTCAGCAAGGAAAGCACAAAGAAAATACGAACAAGGAGAGGTAAGAGAATTCAAGTTCCAGCACAAAATCGTACCACACCAGTGGGAAGCAAAACTCCAACTGAACCCAGCCGTCGCTGCTGCTAACAGCAGAGGTCCATAAGCATTGGAGAGCGAATGTTCTGCTTTTGCTTCCGTCGCTGCCGCTGTCGCCGGTGACGTCTACAATAACAAAACTGAGCACCAGCCCCTGCCCCAACAAGAATAAATGAAAACACGCCACACACGCTTATTATTACCGCCGCCAACGCCGCATGCTCTTGCTTTATCTAATATTAGCAAGAAAATTGTTAAAAAATCGTATACCCTGTACAAGCATAGAAATTAGCAGAAATTAGCGATCATTCAAACAAATACCAAAACATAACTGTATGTCTGTATTTACATTGAACAGAGAAGCTTATCAGACTTTTTTTTTAAGTAAAACTGTCTCGATTTTAACTGGTTATCCGGGAGTCGACATAGGCGTTGCAAAGGGGTTTCTGACAAACCCCTTTTAAAATGTCAAGAGCATTGATTTTAAAGCGCCGCCACTGGACTGCACGTACGCAATCAACACTTAGTTGGTAGAGCGGCGGAATAGGCGCGTTTAGTTTCTCTAAGACCTCGTGCTAAGTCAAATTATGATTAAATAATTAATAGTTTGTATTAGGCGTAACTTTGTAATCCTTTTCAAATGCTCAAACGTAAACACAGTTTATAAACAATAACAAATTCAACATTTTATTGTATTCATACACATCGCCAAAACATTAAAGCATTCTCTTACTCTCTCACGCTCTCTCATGCTGTTAATGCACTGTAAATTAAGCTGTTAGGCATTTCGGTTTTAAAATACTGTTGCCACATCTGGTACATTTGTACCAATGTACAATTGTTATGTTTAAAAGGGTACAATTTTAGGTGCAGATTTATGAAACATTATTAAGTATTGAATCTACGTTTATGTTAACAATTTAATATAATTATTTGTGTTATTTTTATGGATTGTATTTGAAGAGTATATGCCATATACATAAATTAATTTAAAATATATACAAAATAAACTGATGCGAATATATATATTCTATCTTCAATATCATTACTCTTATTTATAAAATAAATTAATATTTCGCTTTTGTAACAGCCTTAGCGCCCTTTTGCACAGGTACTCAAAAAAGCCACTCGTGCCGCCCGTTGACTAATTTTATTGAAGTGTCATTAAAATATTTTTACGAGCAGCTGTCTAAATAAATATTATGCATTACCTCTAAACTACAAATTGGCTTACTATAATTAGTAAACAAAATTCGAACACTTAGAGATTACTACAGACCGAGACTTATCTTTAATAGTCCTTGATGCAGGTCCCTTCCCGAGCGTAGTGAAAGTGCTTGTGGCGACAGGCGCACATGTTGGGGGCAAAGCAATAGGCTCTAGGACCGCAATCACTGTAAGATAAGGAGTATGGAAGAGGGAAATTGGGAGGGCAGCTAAATACTTACTGATCACAGATGGGCGAACACTGGGCGCCATGAAGCAGGGTGGAACGCATCTCGTAGCCCTGGGCACAAATACAGCGACCGTCGTATGAACAGCTGCCGTGAGTACATCGTCTGAAAAGGAGACGTTCAGAATCTCTTACAGATATGACGTCACAACTCACCCGCCGCATAGATCCAGTAGGCGAGGTAAACGCCGACGGCATCGTCGCGCCACAGCATCGTAGTAGTAGTGTTTGCCCTTGCGACAGATGCACAGTTCTGGACCGGCACAATACCCCCCTGCCTCCTGGCAACCCGGCAAGCACTCGGCAGCACAGGCAACGCCATCTTTACGGGTACTCTGATAGTAATTATCACACGGACAGGGACCGTCCTCAAAGCAAATTCCACGCACACACACAATGTTGCAGCGGCGCACACATTGACGCGTATTCACTATTAGCATTTCGTACTCGGAACAGATGGGCGGCGGTTCATTTAGTTCCCAGTAACGGTACTCATGGTAATAGGAATGAACAGGGATGAGCAGCATTAAATCCAGCAGCAGCGAGAGCTGAAGCGACAGCGTCGTTGATAACATCTTCCACACAATTGACAGCTGACAAATGATTGTGGATTAAGTGAAGAGTAGCCAAGTAAGAGTGAAAGTGTAATTTTTTTCTGTATGCGCAATTCATTTTGCCCGGTCACGATCATTGCCATAATTGACATAAGTACACATGGAATATGATGCAACTGCCGCCTATAGGAATACGTTGGGGTGAAGCCAACTGATAAGACGAGTGGAGCAGCGGGAAGCGGTTTGATCAGTGGAATTACAAAACTTAATTTGCATTCAAGCAACTCAAACGAAAAGACGCCAGGCGGTTACTCACCAGCAGTGGTAAGAGCGGGATAGAGCGTCTGGCACTGGGGAAGGGGAGTTCATAGAGATCCAACTCCAACATGTGTGCATGCTTAAGCACAAAGAGAGCAAAACTGCAGAGAGCGAGCAGCAGCGAGTGTGACTGAGAAGGAAATATACATATGCATGGGAGAACCTTTGCTGCGCCAGTCTGGAATGTCTGGATTTTTAGACCTCGTAATAAATAAAGTACATGGGTCTACCAGGTTTGCGTATGGGGCAAAAGAAGGTGTGGCCGATCCCATAAAGTATATATATTCGTGTTCAGTATCTACAGCTGTTTCAATATATGTATGTATGCATATGATATCAAATCAAATCAGTTACAAAATTAGTGACTTGTAGGGTTATAAAATCTAATAACTACATCATATAACTGCCAGAAATGAATATGAACAACTGTTGATCATGTTGAATATTTTATTTTAGTGCACACTAGTGCTCTGGAATGATTGCAGGGTCTCTTGCAGTCGGCTTACTCCACTGTAGCTTCTCCTACTAGTTACAGTTCTCTTTCCCACTGCCTCTTTCTGTGCCTCCCACCCCGATCGCATCCACAGCTTACCCTCTGCTCGCTGTCGGCACACATATGTTCACGAATATATTTGTATGTAGTTCTGGCCTGGGCATGCGCTCGGTCTGCGCTTTGGGTGCTTTTTCAATGCGCGCCATTCATTCAGTTCGCTTTTGAGTTGAGTTTTCAGTCTTCAGTCTGCCGCCGTTCAACACGTTCACAACGCCTGCGCACCAGGAAGTGACAACGAAAAATGTTGCAAAATTGAAAGCGTACGCGGCACATTTCCAACTCAAACCGAATCAAAAAAGAAAACATAAAATAAAAGAAAATAAAACGCCAACCGGCTACAGTTCGAGCTTTAATTGCAATAACAACATAAACAACAACAATAAGTTCAACTATTTTTATTTGTGTTCTGGCGCTCGTGTGTGTCTATGTGTGTGTGTATGTGTGTGGGGTGAATGAATAACAAAAAACAGACAACGGCGATTCGAAAGCATATAAAATAAACAATACCATTTCGGGCGCAGTCTGGTCAGCTGGAAGGAAGTGGCACTGCTGGTGGTAGTAGTAGTTTTTGTAGTGGTGGTGGTGGGAGTGGGTGCGTCTCAGTGTGTATGTCTGTCTCTCTATGCGAGTGTCTGTCTCTGTGTGTGTAGCTAACAGAGCACGCACTGCTGCCAAATGATTAAAGTCTGCACCAGAAACAATTATGTATGCGGCAAGTGTTGACGCCTTCTGATAAACGGAATTCAGCTTGAAAAATCTCATCATTTATTTTAAATCCGAATCCCAATCGATAATCTTAAGCTTAAAATGTGCTACGTTATCATAACAAGTGTAAGTCTAGTCTGGTTTCTGTGCACCCTTGTCGCAGATATGCTAGTGGCTGTGGCGTTGGTCACGCCCAAATGGCTAATTGGGCCAAGTCTCAATGCCACACCCATTTCCAGTGGCAGTGTAGTCAGTTACGGACCCTATGAACGCTATCCCTCTGTGGGCATTTATACGCGTTGCAAGCAGATGCAGCAAAGGGGTTATCATTGTGGACGCTTCGATCTGGATGGATTTGCCACTGATGGCAGCGTCTATCCGCTGGAATGGAAACTAGCCATGTTCTTTATGTCCTTGGGCTTTGTACTGCTTTCGCTGACGGTCGCTGCCACGCTGCTCACCTGTTGCCGCCAATCAGCGTGTGGCAAGAGCATACACAACATGACGGCCTGTGCCCAGGTGTTGGCAGGTGAGTCGATTCCTTATCAACCACTCGTCAGTCTAAAGTCTCTGCTCTGGACAGGTATTGCCGTTATGCTGGCACTGTTTCTACACCCCTTGGGATGGCGAGCACCGCGCGTGCAACGCTTGTGTGGCCCGGAGGCGGAACCCTTCTATCCAGCCGACTGCAGCATAGGTAATATCGAAGAAAGATACTGGAAAGAAAGTATTAATATTCTGTTCTCTTCAGGCATCTCCTTTTATTGTGGCATGCTAAGCATATTGTTGACCTTCGCCGCCGCCGGGATCAGCCTTAAAGCAGAGTCCTCCAATCTGCGGACAAGTGTGCGCAGACGAGTCGAGGCCGGCAGCAAACTTGTCTGCATTCCATAACCAGAAAATACTTAAAGATTCCTAAATGGGCATTAAAACTTAATTTAATTTGGAATTTAACATAAATAAACAACTCTTATCATTTTTACAAGCAACGCGTGGGTGGATTTCGACTTGGTTGGCATAGTCACTATGCACCATGGTTAATAGTAGATTCATTTACGCCTTCCTTTGCCCTTGCCACCTGGCGGTTTTCCCTCCACTTCCGGCTTTGCCTTGGGTATGTAAACGCCGTGATTTGTCTTCTTAAGATGGGCAAACAGTTTGTTCTTCGAGTCGAAGACTAGTTTACAGGTGACACATGTGTGCTGTATGTTACAAAGCGTTTCCTCATCATCCTCGTTCTTTGCTGTTGGCTTAGACTTTGCTTCCGCTGACTTGGACTTGGACTTGGTTTCTACAGGCGGCTTTGGCTCCGCTTCCGGTTTGGCTTTACCATTTGTCTTGTTTCTGCTTTTTGTCTTTTTGGCTGACTTCTTGCCTTTGCTCCAGTCGTCATCGTCATCTACCTCCGAGTTGCTTTGCGCCCCATTTAGCTCAACAGCCGGAGCAGCTGCCTCATCTTCATCATCAGTTTCAACCACTGCTCTTGGTGCTGACTTCTTTGACTTTTTACTCTTCTTATTTCGCTTACTTGGCTGTTTCTCCATGCTGTCTTCGCTGGCCAGATCATCTTGACCACTCTGATCTGTCTCCTGGTTGGCATTAATATTCAGATCGTCGAGACTTTTCTCAGCCGCATTGAGACTTTTGTTCTGCTCGGCGAACTCTTGCTCCTCGGTTTCCATTTGATGCCGTAAGCGTTCCACATTGTCATGGTGCTTCTTGCTCTCCTCGTGGTTAGCGCGTGCCCTTGCGTTCTTAAAGGATTTGTTGCATGCTACACAATAGAGATCATCTACATACTCCAGCTCATTTTCGACCTCTTGGTCAATGTCCTCGATATCATCATTATCTTCAACATCATCGTCGTCATCGCTCCACTCCACATTATCTTCGTCTTCGTCCGTGTAAATGTCGGAATCACTGCCATATTGTTGCTCCAGCTGCCTCAGCTGCTCCTCGTATCCGTCGTTGACCACTTTATTGGCTCGCACTGCAGCTAATTCTTCTTGACGCTTGCGCAGCTGTTCTTTTCGCTTCTCTTCCTGCTTTAAACGATTGGCCTCTGCGCGCTCCTCAAGGACCCGTCTGTAAGCTTGAACACGTCGATCTCGCTTGCGTACAAAAGACACCAAGTTGCGTATCTGAAAATAGATAGATTGGACTTTTCAACCTTTAATTTAAGAATCAAACATTTACTGGTTACCTCTTCGTTACGATCTTTGCGCGCACTCTGTACAATTTTTTTCATTTCCTTCTCAACCTTGCGCAGTATGAAACGCTCCTTTATGTCCCTCACGTCATAGGGACACAACCATTCATAGGTCTTCTTTGTGCTGTAAGATGACCAGTAGGCATAGAATGGAGCCACCACTTCCTCATAGCTGCTGTCCGCGTTACCAAATTGTGGAGCAACCATTTCATCATCGCTATCCATGAATTCAATATCCTCGGAGGCAATGTTGATGAAAACATCACGATAGACACTGTAGAATCCCTTAGCATCATTGCCATATCCTTTGTAACAGGAGCCAGTAAAATATTGAAAGACGTCGAGGCAGTTCTCTGAATATTCAGAATTTTTGCCACGTAGAATTTGCTCACGGTGGTTGTCATACCAAGCGCGTTCCTGGGCATCCGAGAGAACTTCGTAGGCCTGTTGGATCAGCTGAAATCGTTCCTTCGCCTCCTCCAAACAGTCCGGATTTTTGTCTGGATGCCAGCGAAGTGCCAACTTTCTATAGGCTGTCTTAATGTCACTCTCGGCTGAGTCACGGCTTAGGCCAAGCTCTTCATAGTAGCAACGCATTTTTAATGTTAAGTGAATACGAAATGATTACATCAAAATACGTATTAACAGCAGGAATCTGTGCCAAAAGCGCCCGTAAACAAACACACAGACACAGAAGTGTTAGAATATTTCACAACCCTCAGATTTTTTCGTTGTCTAACACCAACAGCTGTTTTGAATAAACAGCATGTGGCATAGAGGCGGGCTACGCTCAACGTCAGACATGTCAGACATTGTCATATCGATGGTAATAATCGAACAACTGTGGTGGCAGCACGATAATTTTCAACTTATGGAAAATTAAAAACTAGCTTGTAATAAAGCAAAATCATCGATGAATATTATTAACTTTGCGATAGTTGTTATCAATAAGCATAACAGTTTTAAATTATACTGCCTACTTCCAGGCTACAACTAAATTAATCCAATTTAACGCAATACCATAATACAATGTTTACTAGGAAAATTATAACTTTCTGAACTTTTCTAAAATTATTTCAGTAGGCTTGTTTGTAACATTCAAAGTGTATGGGTTTCTGTGATTTGGTGGTGGCGCATTCCGTTAGTTGCTTTGCTCATTTCAGCGGCGACGGTCGCTCTCTTTTCAAACGCCGCGCACAAAACGACGTCGCAGCCGCACATTTTATTTGCTACCACCGAAAATAAAATAAGTCTAAGTCCGACACATGCACATACCAATACAGAAGTTCAATAGACAGTGTAAAATGTGAAAAAAGATCCTTTTGATTGCAGCCTAAAAGTAGGCAACTTTCTGCTTTTTAACTTATATGTTCCAACGCGAATGTTCACATTAATTTGCATTAAAAAACAAGAAAACTTCTACTCTCAACTGACACAACATATATAAATGTATGTAAATGTTGTATATATAAATGCTATATAACGATTGGCTAACGTGAAAAAGTTACAGCTCGCTTAGGCAAAGACATAAAGAAATCAAATCAAATTAAATATTCACGGCAACAACAATTGAAAATAGCTTGACATAAAAATTTACAGTTACGTTGGATTTACAACTCCGTCTACGTTCAGTGCCACCAACCAAAAGGGGAGGGTTAAAGCAAGCACACAGACAGCCCAAAAGACACACACACACACACACCTACACACCCATACACTTAAATCGTTGAGTAACTTTAGCGCACAGCGGGAGCAGAAGCAGGAACTGATGAGTCCTTAAAGCGGCAGTAGGCGTGCATCTCAGCACACAAACAACCCCCAAAGCACACAAACACACAAACACACACACAGTCAAATAGTTGCATATACGTATAAGACAGTGAAAAACGTCAACAAAAAATAAACAAACTCACACTCGCAAAGATTAAGCGCTGTCTGCTTACACACACACAAACGAGCACCTATACGGACAGCAGCACAGTAGTTGTCTATATGTATGTGTGAGTGTGTGTGTGGATGTAACTGTCCTTTCATCTCGTTGCCGCACAATAAAAACAGGCGTAAAGGATATTATGAGACAGCAAACATTTGCGAATAAGGTAATTTCGCATCAAATACCAACACACACATACACATTTTACCACTGAAAAAGGCGAATAAAATGTACACCCACAAGTTGAATACCCTAAAAATATATATTGGGAAGTTACGATAGACGCTAAATGATAAAGTCATTTGATCTTGACCAGATTTAGCGTATATCGCTTACTAAAATACTAATTTTACATAAAAAAAAAATAAACTGAAAAGAAGGATAACCGATTTAGTAGCTTTGCAGAACTCTGAAGACAGTCTCCTCAAACCCATGCTATGGTGTATATAATTTTTATTAAATTGGATCGATTAAGAATACATGTATCGATTATTTATTAAATATATGTATATCTTACTCTCCTAATTTGACTTTAAAGTAATATTTCTTTAATTCAGAGGTTTATTCGATTATTCTTATATAGTTGAAGATAGTTGAACACATTATCCGATAAGGATTAAAAGTAATGCTTGAGTTATAATATTTTATGTTGCATACTTTTACGCAAGCCTGTAATACCCTTAGCGCAGTGTATCAGAAACTATAGCATGCATTTATGGGCGCTCGTTGAGCTTCGACATCTTTTGTGCTGTCATAAATGGATTTTCTTATCAAGGCAAAGTGGCCCCAGGAGTAAGCTTGAAACCCTGGCCTCGCTATTCCATTTACCGTTCCTGCCACTGTTCCCGGTCTCAGTTACATTATGGGATTGCATTTAAAGCTTTGCATAAACTTAAACTGAACCATTTTCATTTCCATTTGCAGAAACAATCCGTCCATTTATACATTTGAGAAACAGAGGGAGAGAGAAAGAGACAGGGATTGTGTGAGAGAGAGAGAGAGAGTGAGAGCAAGCCCAAACATGTTTGGCTCCAAGCTGCGCTCCTGGATGGAAACGCACATTGTGCGCCCCCGAAAGAAGCACAACAAGCACAAGCAGACGGAGAATGGTGGCAACAAGGCCGGTACCTTGCCACAGAGCAGTAATCTAAAGAAGACGACTACAAGTCCCGTGCTGACCAGCGGCAGTGGCAGTGGCAGTCACAGTCACAGCATTGCGAGCCCGGTGCGACGACGCGAGGTGTCTCCCATTCAGTGCCATGTGAGTGTCTCAGATCGTTTCAAGAAATACTAGAAACACTACTTATGTTTTCCTTCATTTCTTTTGAACAGACGCCCAGTCGTTATGGCTGGCAGTCGCCAGATCAGGACACCCACACCATCACCTCGCCCAAGTCGGATAACTTGCTGTATGCTCCACATCGCTATCAACGTCATCAGTCGCTGCCACCTCTGCAGCAGCTGCAGCAGCAGCAACAACAGCTCAATGTGCCCAGCAAGGACAGTTGCAGTTCCAGTGCGGATAAGTCTCCAATGCGCGTAAACTGCTCCTCCTCCTCTATATCTTCGCTGTCCTGGTCCACCGGCTCCAAGGAGCCTTCAATGCACTCCGGAGCCAAGCAGGCTAGCTACAAGGTAGAACACGTGGAAGTGAGCAATGAGTACCAGGTGCCCGTGGAGGATGAAGTGGACTACGAGGAGGTAGGCGCATTGTTGTTGCGTCCACAGCCGCCAATACTGGATTATCAGCGTCCGAATTCTGAGAACTTGATCAGTCTACAGCTAGTCTATGCCGAGGAGGAGCAGAAGCTCCAAACTCACACCCAAACGCGACAGAGCAGCAGTCAGCATGTGCACTATGGCCGTCTGCTGCCCTCGAAGCTGGCCGCTGCTCAGCTTGACGACTCCGTGGAGAATCTAATAATTGTACCACCACCGCCACCGCCGTCGGTGATCAATCGCATGCGTACTCCTCGTGGCATGCCACGTGGCAACTTTATGCCTGGACCGCGCCCACACAGCCTGTCCTCGCCGGAGAGCGCCTACTCCACGGGCTACTCTACCGATGGCACCTCGCCTTGCGCCGTCAGTGGCTCCAACGCCTCCAACTTCAACTCGAATGGGAATCCTCCAGCACCGGAGTATTACATCAATATGCGCAGTGGTACCCACTACTTCCCTAGCAGATCCGTCAACTCGCTAGCTATCGAGGCCCAACGCTACAAGTTCGGACTGAATCGGATCGAGGAAATGTCTCCGATGGATCCGCTGCCCAAGAGCAATTTTGGCAACGCTCTGGAACCCAATCCCAGCCCTCTGGCTCTGCAGCGTTCCTGTCAGGGAGCCAGCAAACTATTTGAATGTGAGTAGAGTAGTTAAATCTTTTAGACCCATCGCACCATTCATCCTGTCTTGCGTTATCCCACAGCTCCTTCGCCAAGACAACGTTCGCGCATAAGGACCAACCCCTGGTACAACACGGTGGAGCACAGTGCACAGCTAATTGCTAATGGAGGCAGAACAGAGCTGGATGCCACCAGCACAACCTCCACCACTTCCTCAGGCATTAAGTCTAGCAATGAGCTGGAAGTGCAGCCAAAAGTCACCGCAATCCAAGCTACAACAGCAGCCGTGACAACCCCCAAGAAGTTGTCGGTGGTAGGGCAGGGGGGCGGTACGGGAATAGGGCTTGGGTCTGGCGCAGGGGCTGAGTCCTCGGAGGGTTCGTCGTCGTCCTCGACTGAAGTGGAAAATCTACATGCACCGCACACCATCAAGCGACGCCACTTGGTAGAGCAACAGCAGCAGCATGGCATGGAGATGGGCGTGGCAATGGGTGTGGGGGTAGTGGATGCCTTTATGGTAAGCGACGATGAGGCCACACTTAACGAGATGATTGGCAAGTTTGACGAGAGCTATGTCTACGAGAAGGAGACGGACATTCTCAGGTAAGTACTTAGTCCTTGCACCACTCGAGTGGTTCAAGTGGTACTTGTTCCTTGCTTGCTTCTGCATTGCTCAGTTTTTCGGCATTTGTAGCAGCGACTCGGATCCCACGGACTGTGCATCGGAGCTGGACACTGGACAGGATGCGGGCGATGAGTGTGACACTGATGAATTGTTGGATATTGACTTTATCGACACATCCTCCATGCAGGAGGTGGTGCTGGAGCGGCAGGATGCTCAGCGCAATCTGGGCAGCTGTCAGTATTATCCAAATGGCAGTCCTCTGATCCTAAGACGCTCATCGACTCGTTCCCGACGTCGTAACCAACCGGAGCAGCAGGATCAGCAGCGTCGTCGTAAACGCTTTCTTAAGACTCGCAAGAAGAGCTGCGAGAATCGGGAAAAGCCTGGGAATTCTCCGTTGCGAGAACCACGTGGCAGTCGCAGCGTCGGTGGCACGCCCGTTTGCCTAAGGCGGCACCTACTTGGACCGAAGGAGAGGTAAGGTTACGAGTGATTTGTAGAAATCATAGAAATGTACTCTATGTTCTGACAGGATCTATAAGACGTCGCCTCTATCAAATCGCTCCAACTCGCTGATCTTTGGCAGCATTAATGAGCCACATTTTATGAGCATCGCGGAGAGTGAAAAGGCGCTGATGAAGGCCGATCTGGAGGCAGACATGAAGTACAGGCAGCTTATCATGGAGGCCGAATCACTGCTGGAATCCTTAAAGAACAGCATGCAGAGGTGGGTTAACTAGATGCCTTTAAGATCCTCAATTTAATCAAGTCTTTTCGTAGCATTCCCCGTGACACACCCGTCGCCAGTCCCCGGCGCATTAATCCCTTGGCAAACAAGCGCGTGGAAATGCTTAAACACAGTGAGTTGGAGTCCAAGAAGCAAGCTCCTCCAGCTCCTCCACCAGCACCACCGCTAGAGCACGAACTGGCCGCTGCCATCAACAAGCGTATCGAATTGCTCAAATTGGAGACCTCGGTAGGAGCTTCACCTCCAAACAGCCCCAAGGCGGGCCGATGTAGTCCGAGAAAAACGCATCTCACTAACTTCATGAATCAGAATGCACCACCAGAGTTGCCACCACGTAAGCCGCAATCACCGCAGTTGCAGGTGAACGGAAGACGGCTACAGGGTAGTCCGAGGAGCAGTAAACGCCAAATCATTACCAATGGCAGCGACTCGGAGCTCGAGGATATGGCCAATCATAACTACTTGCCACCACAGCAGCAGCAGCAACAACAGCAACTCCACAACAACATGGATTACAGCAATAGAAATGTTCCGGATAAACCGGATAACTTCTACTGTCCACACAGTGAGCCGTTGAAGCGTAAGGTCTACAAGGGAAGCAGTTCTTTTGAACGTATAAAGAAAACCTTCGACTTGGAATTGGGTAAGGCATCTAGAAGTCCTTGAGAATCCTATCATACTCTAATTCAAATCTATTCCAAGCCTTTCCTTCTCTAAATAATCACATTCCTTTTAATCCTTCTATCATACTCCTACTTTTCCTAAGCCCCCTCTATGTCTGGTAGTATAGTTAACATTATATATGGGACTTTATGTCCCAATTAACTTTATCCTATACAAATTCCTTTCCCATCTTCATTCGTTTTAATAATTCCAATCTTTTACCTGATTAGATATGAGTGAACGTCCAAAATCAATGGGTCAATTTAAAAACCGTCAACAATCGAAGCTTTTGGCATCGGTTTCGGCGAAAAGTTCCATGCAGGACGTAACTGTAGAGGGAGCAAACAAGCAACAGCTTATTGTGAGCACCATTGTGGATCTGAAGCGTAGTTTGGAGCACCAAAGCTATCAGCTTAGTGGTTTAACCGAGGAATAGTTTAAGGTATAGATTTGAAAAGAGCGTTCTACTCTGACTGACAGCTAAATAATCCTAAATATCCTACGACATAAAGTATCTCATCAATTAGAAAAATAAGCAAGACAGTTAAAAAGTCCAATATCCCTCAGACTAAACAGAAATTGAGTGCAATAACTATAAAGTAGGAGAAGGAGAAGGAGCCTAGAGATATAAGTGAAACAATTGATGGACTGGAGGACAGCAGGTTATACGGTTATACATAGATTAAAAGGGTTTACATAACATCAATTGATTAAAAGAAGTAGTGAGTAAATTGTTTTTGATGCCATTTATTTAACCGTAGTAGTTAATTAATTTATGTTGTGTTTTTTTAATCAGCCAAAAGTTACTCTAGTTTAATAGTTTATTATTTAAACATTAAAATGGTTCACTTACCAAAGTTTCTACTCAAATTCCCAATCGTATTGACAGTGTTAAAAACACTCCAACTATTTAGAAGGATTAAACTTCTAACCTATTGATATATTACTATGGATATTAGGTCAAATATCATGTTCAATTAGACAAGATCATAACCGTAGCTGATAATACCCCTTAGTTAAACACATATTATTCCATATTTTTATTTAGATATGTTTTATCGAACTTATCGAACATATCGCACTCATCGTAAGTATTTATACCACGATTATCGAAAATCGATCGCGCCTTTGGCGTTGCCAAACAGTTATCGTTTAGATTGGGCATATTCCTGATTCTTGATCATCGTAGTATGAAATAAACTTCAGCTCATTACTAGACTTGGTAGAATTTCACTTAATCTAAAAATACTATATTATATACATCTACATCAATTATAACAATTATAAACGTAGCATTTTAAGTAAAGTAAATTCAATTATTATATCCCTCCATAAGAATGATCGTTTAGCCAAATTGTTTGTAGAATACAAATTGTTTAACCGTTTTTTCCACGATAATTCCAAAACGGATCTATCATTAACTTAAGTTTGAATTTGGATTTGTTATACGAGTATTGGCATAAATTAATTCTGATTTTAAATTCGGTATAAAAGAGCCAAAATTGGGTTGTAATCAATTAATTAATTATGTAATTGTATTGTGTGCTCATTATTAATGCATATAGACGCTATAGAACCTACACATACATATATACCATACATAAAATATACAGAACTCGTAATTTATGTGTAAGCGAATAATGTAACGTGATAATAAACTTAATGAAAACCAGTTGGACATGGGTGTAAACACAAAAAAAATAATAAATAAAAAAGGTAACTGCATATGGAGTAAGTATCTCAGATTTTTATGTAGCTAATATATTTTAATTTTTATTACATAGTTATCGTTCTCGTAGCGACTGATCCCTAAAGTTAACCTTTTGTAGTTGTACCCATTAAACCTATAAATTTGTTTCTACTTACGTAGTCGTTGTGTCTCGTTTCAATTAAATTACCTAATGAGTTTAAACCAGCCCCGACACTTGACTGACAATTTTGAATGAACCAAAGTGCAGCGTTTCCCTATTGAAACATCAGAAATTTATGCGAATCCCACAAAATACTGAACTTTAGATTACCGACAAATGCGCATTAGCCATTTACCTTGGGTCTTTAGCAGTCCTACTGTTTAATGTATTCCCCTCCGATAGCGCCCTTTAGAAAGGGCTTCCCATCTAAGCGACCTTAAGACAATCCATCGAGCTTTTTTGATACTATAAAAAATTAACTAGGGCTCAACTATCGAAATATAGCAAACATATCTATCACCTAGTTACGTAAAGCTTAATTTGGAGTCGAACAACTTGATAAGACTGGTAAATCGAATTAACTATCTTTGGTGTACATAACACTGACAATATCATCCTCAATATCTTGATCCAAGAATTACATTCCATTTGTTTGAGGTTAAGTTTCATGCGGAACTTTCAACAGGAACTCATCACTTGTCTATATACTACATATATGTATCCACCATAAAGTTTAATAAAGGACCAACTTGTGTTAAAGTGAATCAGCCGAAGTCTTCCTGTTTTTAGCTTGATTGATCGGCTCTTGTCTTTAGTGATTGACAGCCCAACGCCATTGTGGATGCTGTTGTTATTGTTGCAAGTGGAAATTCCACAGGTAATCGGCGCCGTCGCTGTCTCCGTCTCGTTCATTATTATGCTTGTCGGTAATAAGAATTCTCTTTGGGATAAAAATAACTAAAAAATATATATGTATGAATTCTAAAAATCACCAGAAAATCAGCGCAAAGGAAAATTAGCAGACTGAACTTGTCGATAATTATGCAAATGTTGATGAAGGGAGGTAGAATGGAGGAGGGTGGTGGAGACAGCAGACATGCCCGACTGGAATATC
Source organism: Drosophila acutilabella (assembly GCA_035046005.1). Taxonomy (NCBI): domain Eukaryota; kingdom Metazoa; phylum Arthropoda; class Insecta; order Diptera; family Drosophilidae; genus Drosophila; species Drosophila acutilabella. The sequence continues at coordinate 1,147,292 of JAWNOK010000024.1, read as the reverse complement.
AATCGCATTGGAACGCACGCTTAAAACATAAAAAAAACAAAAGAGCTTTAATTGGAGTGTTTTGACGGAGGCCCGACCTAAGTATGTGCGTGTGTGTGTCTGCTGCGGACGGAGGAGAATGGAGGATGCGAAACTGGTTCGTAAAAGTGCCTCTGGCTGTGGGCAAGAGGGGGGCGAATGCATCGAAAAGCTCTGTCGAATTCCAAGCATAATCTGTTGCTAAACAAAATAATTGCAGTGGGGTGTACTAGCCGTTCAGTAATGGAGTTCTAATACAATATAATTATATAGTTGGAGAAATAACAATAAAAAAAAATATATTTCAATTAAAGTAAATTAATGAGCTTAAATTACACAACTGTTTACAAAAAATTACTATCAATACTTACGCATACATATGTAGTTACGACTTTTCACATTTACAGCGCATTTATTCGTCGACTACTTTCAACTGCAGCGCTCGAACTCGTTTTTTCGCATGCTACGCAATCTCAGTCGCAGTCGCAATCGTCGAAGCAGCAGCAGCAGCAGCAGCTTTCGTTTTCAAGCTCCAGTACATACATAATAAGTATGCGCTTGGCTTGAAAGCTTTTCAGTTTGTTGTCGACATATTGTCTCTCTGCTGTGCTTTTAATGTTGTTTTTGTTTTTTAACGTCTTTTCTCGTTGTTGTTTCTGTTGCTTTTTGACCATAAACTGATACTTTAGCTGTTGGCTAAAACGCACTCGCAGCAGCTATTGCCGCTGCTGCTTCTACCGCTGTTCGCGTCTCTGTCAGCTCTGCTATTTTTTTTTATTTTATTTTTGTACCCATGAAGGTCATACCCAACGTTTGGCATTCAGATTCAAACCGAGCGGCTGCGCTTGCGCCGTGTGCTGTCCGCTTAGCAGGTGCGGCAGCGAACAGAGCGGCGGCGTGTACATAGTCAGCAGCTAGACAAGCGGGCTGGTTGGGTGGGGGCAGGGGAGGCTAGGGGTAAACTGCGTTGTTGTTTTGGCAGTTATGAAACTAGTCCAATGACTCGCAGTGTTGTTGCGCTTTGTGAGCTTTGACGCCTCTTCTTGTAAACATGTAAATGTATGTATGAATGCATGTACATCTATATGTATACATGCAGCTACACACACGTACACGTGTATTCATTTCGTAGATCACTACAACAGTTTGTTGATGAATAAACAAAAACATTTTGGTGTCCGATGCAATGTTCAGCATTGAAGCGACCCCCAAGCTTTAAATGTATGTGTGTGTGTGTGCATGCACACCGCTGTGTGCACGTGTGTGTTTCTGCCTGTCAGCCGCCCAAACTACAGGCCCGTCGCCAAATGTCTCAGCAGTTCTCAAGATTTCGTCAGCAACTTCTGTCGAGGTAAAACCAAATGTAAATTGTACAATACGCATTTGAAATAATTAATTTACGCATTAAGTTTTTACTTTAGACTATTTTCGCAACGTTTGTCAAATGCTTCTAAATGAGGTTAAGTTAAAAGGTATCTGCTGCTGGCTGTCTGGAAATTTGCCATAAAACCAAATTAACGTACAAATCAGCTGCGTCATGCAATAATGGGCAAAATTTTGTCATCAGAATTTACATGTATTTAATACATTTGGATGTGTGTGTGTGTGCGTAGTATGTTAAAGTTGTTGAAATTACTGCGTAGCTGTTATTCTGGTTCTGAGACACCAGCTATGTATGCACAATGGCCTACATATACATTTATGACCCGAATAGATCCTAGACAAATCTTAAGTATTTTTCCGCAGGGTTCAAAGTCCAACCATTGCCGCTAAAACTCCAATTAGTGTTTGGGGTTTTTTCTCTTTCTCTCTCTTTTCCTCTTACGCGGGGTTTTCTCACCAATCATGCTGAGTTGCTGTGGCTGACTAGTAGAACCGGCCTACCCAAAAGATTTATCGATATCGATAGCACGAGTCCAGTCAGCTGTATCGAGCGCTGATTCAGTTGATGATGCCCTCCTGCTGGGAAACCTACTGATGTCACAATTGCTACTTGTTGGCTTCAGCTGTATGTTATTATTATACCCTTTTGAAAAGGGTATATGCTCTTTATGAAAAAGTAATTATGTAAAGCGTAGAAAGACTTTTGAAAGTGCTTATAACTTGGATAACATTCAAATTCGGGTTAATATAGGCTAAGTAGCTTGCACTTAATGAAGAGTGTAGCGCATATAAATTTAGTAATGCATCAATATGTTAACTGTGTGCAGGGTATTTCACAGCCGATGTCACACGGCTTGAGTGTTCTTAGTAGTGATTTTTAGTTGACCACAGCATACAGCTAATTACTTCAAGTGCCCAATTAGCGTTTATTTCGCATTGAGTTTGAAAGAGTGAACTTCAGAAATGCGTTCGATATTCCGGATTGAAGCACTCGACGCGAATGTAAAGATAAAGATACAAATACACACTCTACTCATAAATAAGGAAATCTGTAGATGTGGATACGCGCTTTGTTGTTATTGTTTTTTGTGCTTTTATTATTATTTCTTTTTTTTTAGCTGTTTTTGGTTACTGTCGCAGAATGTTCGTGAATGAATATATTGGCATCTCGCGTCTCCATCATGATTTAGCGATTTGTAAGAGCGTGTACACACATACTACAAATACTACAAGTGTATTATAGCTTTGTAGTATCTATAGTAGTATGTGTGTGTGTGTGTGTGTGTGTGTGTTGCTTGCTTTATGTGTGGAATTTCGAGTTTTCGGACTTTGTACTACTTGCTAGCCATGAACCAACGCTTGGCCGCCAACCCATCAGCGACAGAGACGGAGACAGAGACACAGCCACAGCCAAAGCCAAAGCCAAAGCTAGAGAAGCAACTCAAATCTCTTTGTCTCTTTTTCCATCCCTCTCTTCCTCTCACCCTGTCGCTCTCCCTCGGCAATCATTGCTCACTGTTAGCTAGGCTCTAATTATTCAAATATTTATTAGGGGGCGTGTCCCATTTGCAAGCTCTAATGCGGAATTCTAATCTCGTTTATGGCTAGAATCAATACGGCAATAGTGCAGGTAGAATCCGTGTACTCACCATAACGATCTCAGCCATGATCAATGAATGGAAGTGATTATGATTATGATCATGAAATGTTTCCCGCTGATTGACAGCTGTGAATTTGGCTAACAGGAAGAATTTTACTCACTAAGGCATTGGATCAGTTGGATAAACGTCTAACGGAAATAATTAGTTAATAACTTTAGCTGATGAATATCTAAATATAGCTTTTATCTTAAGCTTGATTGGTTTCTCTCTTTCTGTGTCTCTTTTTGACACACTTCCGCTATGTCAGGTAAGGGTTAAACTTGGGGTCAAACACAACGGAAGTATTTTCAATATGCGTATATCATACGATTATTATAATTTATTTTATTTTATATAATTAATTAATAGATTATAATTTTAATACTTACTAAGATTAAACCTAAAGGGTATATTAAATTATATCAAACACAAATTTAACTAGTCATAGTTTATAAGCCCCAACTTTGACTTAAGCTAATAGGTTGGGCAACAGTATAGCGGTCTAACTTTTGTAGACCCTGTACCTCTAGCTGACCAAGAGATTTTAAAGAAGTTTTTGCAGGTCCGTTTTAGTCAATTTTGGGCTCTTGTTACATATAAATCAAAGAGATCTCCGTATGCCTTTTCAATAATTGATTTTTTTATATACCCATATAATAAAACCCACATAGTTTCTTTACGGTTTATAATCAGTAATGAATCGCCAAGTGTAAAAATTAGACTAAGAATACATAAAAAATTTATGGATAATGATGTGTGTATAATCTACTGACTTAAAGTTTTGAAAAGAAAGCAATAATTTTTATATAGAATAACATTCGGAGAAAACCAATTTGTAATAATTAATTAGTGGAGTATTTGGTTAGCAAAGTAAGCAGGGTATCTCTTAGTTGACCAACTGATTAAAAGCGAAATTTGCTTATGTCCCCAGCTGTAATTTAAAATAATATGTGTTTTTGGGCATTATATTATTTTGTCGCTTTTTCAACAAGCTTTAAACACTGAACCATTCACTGAGTTATTCACATTCACATTCAGATTCCATTCACACGTGATAATATTCGTTTCCGAGTACAGTCTTCTGCTGAAATTCTACAGCTGAAGAATTCGCAAACCTTGGTAAACCTTGGTTAACCTTGCACAACAATCGTGTGAGTCCCCCAAAGCTCTTCACTTTACTTCTCTCCCTCCTCCCCCATCCCAACCAAAATTCCACTCTCTCTTTGTTTCCACTACAAATTGGGGGCATAATGATTACAAAGATTATTTAACTTGAGTATCGGGAGCTTCCGAAAATCGCTGAGTCAGCGTGAACTTTCGTCTCTTTTCAGCCCGCTTAACAGGTTGATGCTTAATTTTAAGATCTTTCTACACATACACTGAAAAGAATCGGGAATTTCTGGATGCAACTAAATTGATATAATCGTACAACTTAATTTAAAATTTAGCAAATATATGTACTATAAAAGTCATAGTAAAATTATTCGTAACCTAATTAAATATTTGTGGTGTATTTCTCTATTTGTCATAAAACAAATAATTTCTTAATATGTATATGAGAATATCTACCTACAAGAGCAAGCTAAAATCAGGAATAATACAGTACAATAGACTTTTCTTCAGTGTACATATGCTAATCGGCTTTGCATATAGAATTTTCGATTTCATTGTAAGTTTATGAGTAACGAAGGGTGTCATTAATCAACTTACGACTGTAACGCAATTCGGACTGGTTTTGCCAACCACTAGTTGGCCCAAAGGGGGTCAACAAACGGAAATGAAACCATCGAAGATGTCTATGAAATCCAAAAATAATTCTTTATGATGCTGCCGACGCTAAACAAAAAAAATTAACTATAAATTTATTGTTTAACAATTTCCGGCTTGTTTTTTTTTTTTTTGAGGTCTGAAGAAGCTGGCCAACTAACGGTCTAAGACTGAAAGATGAAAACGAATACAAAACTGATCTTGTCTGATGTTAGCAAATTCAATTTCCGCCTATTGCTAGAATCGCAGTCGAAAAAATAAAAACACGTTTCGATTCACATATGTGTATATATATTTTAACTAATCGATAGTAGATAAAGATATATATGTATTTGTGCTTATATTTGGGATAAACCAAACGAACGAAACTGTCGCAATTTGCAAATGGTTTTAGCATCGACCCCGAGTCGGGGACCGACCCCGACCCCGGCCCCTACCAGTCTAGTCTATAATGTTATGATTAATAAAAATCAGTTCTAGTTTGTTTTTCTGCTCATACGGAAGCCTTTCAATGAAATTGATTTTGTCTGAAAGGCGTTAATTGAAAATGGTCAGAGCCAAATGGCACAGCGTCTACAATTCGTTCTGTCTCTTTCTGTCTGTTGGCCTAGAAGAGCACGTTAGCAGAAACCGTTAAAACTGATGAAACAGTTGAAACCACTCAAGTACAGTGTCTTTAAATCACGAAACAAGTTCATGGCTTAATTAAATTGTTTTATGGTTCTTAACACACACACACACAGACAAACACACGCATAGCTTAACGTTGACCATGTCCGACAATTGAAAACTCAAGTGTCAACACAATGTTCCAAGATAGCACTTAGTATATATACTAAATTCGTACCATCGCCTGATCGATAATTGACGCTGATTAGCTGCTTGGCAATAGTCTGTTGTGAGTGGGTGTGGTCTTTTTTTAGAACACCTTTTAATAAACGAAAGTGCTCTCAATGGAAACATTTCAAGTGCCACTTTGTTTACTTTTATTCACAGCTAATCCTTAATCTATAATACTAAGCTAGTACATTTTATTTGCAGTTTTTACCAGTTTCATAGTTTTTTCGGAAATTTCTTATCATAGTTTTGCTCTTTGTTGACAATAAACACTCTTATAGCCCATTTTATCTATAAGTTAGATAATGCTTCTTCTTGGTATTTCCGTTACGGGAAGTGCGACAGTGAAAACCCCCTAAGCTGGAAAAGGTGTTATAATTCAATATGATAAATTAGTATTACATCATGTTCCAGCTTAGCAAAAGCTTTTAAATTAGTTAGTTAATCTGTTGAATTAAGTCTTGAGTTAATAAGATATAAGCACCACTTACCCTGTACTTTTTGAAATAATACATCTTTTGCAAACTGGTTTGTCTTCTAAAGGTATTAATCATTTCGTCACTAGCGTGGTGTGTTACCGTACCATCCACCTGTAATTACAAGCTTAACAAAAGCATAAAACACTTTTGTAAGTAGAAATTTATGAGCTATAACTGAACATTTTCTAGCCAAGTGTGCTCGACAAAAAACCACCAATGAGTTTATGTGCGTGTATACCCTATAGAGTAATTGAGTTTTGTAGTAATATATCCAAAAGCAGAGCACAAATACTTAGCAATCTGTAAAAGTATAGCATATATTGGGCAGTCGAATACTCCCATTATTTAGAATATAAATTAAAATATGGGATCATTTACCATATAAATGAGTTTAAAACACAATTGATACTACATTATCAAGCAGATTGACGCCATTACTGGGTATGTGTCAGTCGAGTTCTCTTTCTGCTATACAAATTATCTGAGTTATGTGGGTATAAACTATGTACAAGGTAAAAACTAGGTTTTCTTTGGACCAGTACTGAGTGTTTTCCTGTTGAGTACACTCTATATTTACTTAATCAACCGAGTCATGTAATAATATACTCTAAATAAACAATACCAAGTTACTAAACATTTGTAAAACTAATGGTATTGCTGGGTATTCAACAGTCGAGTAAGCTCCAATAGAAAGTTATTTCGCTATAAAAGAACTAAAAAAACCAAGTGCAACTGACAATCTACCAAAACCAAAGTCCCTTATTATTTATTACCATAATTTCTGATTTGTCGCGTACTTTGCACGGACGGAACGAAAGTTAAATGAATGCAGTATAAAGCTTTAATTGACATCATAGCCAGTATTGACTGTAGTTGTAATCAAGAGAACAAATGTTTATTGATGGTCATTGCCACCGGTGCCAACTGTTTTTGTTTTGACCCACTTGGAATTTGCACCGAACATTCGATCGATCGATAATTATAATGGCTTTTTATCGCAAAAGATATTTGTTAAATAAACACATATCGAAGAGAAAGAGAGGAGACGAAGAGAGACAGAAAGAGACTGTAAAAGAGAGTGAATGGAATTTCTTTTTTAGTTTTTTCTAAATAAAATTTATTTATGTATAAATAATTCTCATTTCACGTTAACAGTTTGTATTGAAAGTCTGTGCCGCTCTCTACACAACAACAACACATGCTTGTGTTTGTGTTTGTGTGTGTGTGTATGGTGTGTGTATACATTTATGTACAATTTGTTGTTGTTGCTGTCGCTTCGAGTTTGGCAATTACAATAATAATCAACGGAATTATATTTGTTTCTTTCTCGAAATTATATTTCTTGTACTTGAACATTTTGTTTAACATTTCGAATTATTTATTAATAATTTGTTTATACACTTAACTAAACAGCATTAAATTTTATTTTTATTATTATTATTGTTGGTGTTGTGGTTGTTGTATTAGGGAAACTATAAACTAATATTTAACACATACAATTAATCAAATGACAGAGCGAGAGGCAGAATAATCAAATTAGGATAACATTATTATAATTAATTTTGTATTGACTGTGACTTTCCACCCGTTGGGTCAGTGATTATAATTATTAATTTTATACTGAGTATATATTTCTCACTTTCGGTTGGGGCCAGGCCACACCCACTTTTGAATGCTACATCTCTCTAATTGTGTGTGTGTGAGTGAGTGTTTATTAAAGGAATGCTCTGATATTTTCTTCATTTCTGTTCTGTTTCACATGATGATTAACAAATACAAATACAAATACATATACATATACAAATTTCACAGTTTTTCTCATTTTTCATTTTCAATTTTCCATTTTCCACTTTTGCAATTTTCTATTTGTTTGTTTTGTACCCGTCAACCCAAAAAATACAAATTACGTATAGAATATAGAACATTTTGTTATCGACTGGCTTAACTGCAATTATCTATTTATCGCTATCGCTATCGTTATCGTTATCGCATTATCAGTATTACCTTTACAATCCCCAATCCTGATTACAAACCCGCCCGCGAAATTAACAAAATTACATATGTTTGTATGTGTATATATTGATCAAACACATCCAATTTAGATATATATATGTAAAGATATATATAGATAATAGTAGACATACAGCTTTATACGAGTTGAATCCGTTTCCCCCCTCCCCAATATATTTATATGTATATTTCGCACTAGACGGGTCCAATATCACTTTGGTATCTGGCGGTTAGATAATTAGCCGCCTCTGTCATTTGTTCCAGGCACTGGTACAGTCCATTCAAATGCCTCTTGCACCGTTTCGCCAAATCTGTGGCTTTATCCGATCCAGAGGATTTTGACTTTTGACAGGCATCGATAATATCGCTGCCATCGCTACTCTGAGCATTATCGCTCTTGTTGCCATCAGACTCGAGCCCAGAATCGATCTCATTCGATGCATCCGAATCAGAATCACTCATGTTGCTCACCGATGTGGTGGACATCATTGATGCGGTTGAGGTGCGTCTCACATGACCCTTGACTCCTCTGCTGCTACTGTTGGTGCTCTGTCGTTGCTGTTGCTGCTCCATTTCCAGCTCAGGCTGTTGTTGTTGCTGCTGCTGCTGCTCCTGTGCCTCATTGGTGTCGTCCTCCTGGGTGCCTGTCCAGAGCAGATCGTTCTTTAGGGCATTGAGCATGTTGTACAGATTAAACAATTCGGAGGCATTGAGAAATTCATGGATATTCTTTGACTGTGCCGCATCGCGTTTTCCATGTGCACTGGAGCTCTGGGTCAGCTGATTGGCGGTTGTATCCTTGCCTGTTGCAGGAATTATATCAGTACTATCACCGATCTGTAGGATATGAAAAAAGATATGGAAAGATGGAAAGCACTGCGATTAGATTTGGGCTTTGTCATTTAGATTAGGCACAGAGCACAGAAAAAGGACGACACACTGTCAATTTAAAGACAGTTTATATATATATTATACTTTATACCAATCTATAGCATATTAAAAGATAAAAATGCAGCGGACAATCTTGTAAAATTTTATAGAAAATGCCGTTTTCTTTTAAGAACAATTTTAAAACTGCTGTATTTCGATTACATTATAGGAATAAGTAGTTTATCATTAAAGATAATCGATATTATTGATGGAAATTATGACAAATTTAAAATATTAAATGGATAAATTAAATTCTTATAGACAGTAGAGTCTAATCTTTGGAGACAAGCTAATTAATCGATTTTTCCAGCTCTATTTAAAGTTAGGATTAAAGCTAAACGCACCTGACGATCCATGAGCCTGCATGGCACCAGTATGGTATCATCCATAATGTTAACAGTTTTCACAAACTTCTCCATTACGTTGACTATGCTGTCTTTGGAGAATTGCTGCTCATCGTGACGCGCTATGCGACGCAGGCAGTTCCTGAAAAGATAAGCAGGAAAATAAAATTAAACTTTAGTTAACTTTTGTTTAAAATAAAAACCAGTCTTAAAATTAAACAATAGAGCATAATTTTTAAAGCCCCTTCCTCCAAAAACAAATCGGGAAACGAGACGAGATGAGGTAAGAAAACGTGTCGTCGTTAAGTCTGCCATTTGTTCTTAACTTTTTTGAATATTTCCTACACCAACTTGACCACAACGTGTTAGCCGCATAATATGATAAATACCCAATTGATTCCAAACCTATGCAAATAAGTCTGACGTCGTCGTCGTCTTCTTGTTGTTGTTGCGCTCGCAAATTTAATTTGTATAAAAATAGAGGCTAAAAACCTGTCAGCAGATTTCTATTTCTGAACAACAAGTGTCTTTCACTGTGTGTGTGTGGGTTTGAGTGTACTTTTGTGTGTGTTTGTCCGGTTAACTGTCTTTTGTTTCTTTAGCGACTCAAGCCACGTGTCTTGAGAAAGTTACACAAGTCTCTACATTAGCCATTAGTGCTCTTTGGGTTCCCACCTTTCGGTCGCCCCTTCAGTGCTGTCAGAATTAATTGACACAAAATAGCTGAAAATAGCTAAAGAAGCTTTTAAATTCTAATTAAATAAAGAGCCAATTTTAAAATATTTGATTAAAACGTTTGTACCCAAATAAATAACGTTCTAAAATGCATTTAAGACTCCAGTTTTATAGAACAAATTTGGTAAGCAGATCTAAAATTTGGAATAAAAAATAATAATCTGATTGAAATCACATGCTGAACTTGATATAAACATCTGATAAAAGTATTTAGATATTAAATAGGTTTTAGAATAATCGTACTTATCCCACTATCTAATGCTCTGCTTTGATTCTATTCCGGATTTTACTTCTACCTGAATCATTTTTTAATAATTTCCATACATAATTAAAATAATTATTTATTTTTAAAACCTTAGCTGAATTTAGCTTATTTTTTAGCTTGAATAATTTACCCGCACTAGCTACGCTTGCCCCATGGTTAACCCGATGTCGCCGTTCAGTCTCTCTCAGCTCATAACTTATATCAGCAGACGCCGTCTGGCGGTGTGTCGTAGAGTCCAACGTCTGGAACTAGTTACGTCTCTGATAGCTGATAAGTGCAACAGTTTCTAGCCAGACGGGTCAGAGAGGGAGGCGAGGTGCATGGAAGGAGGGTTTTTCTGATATAGTTGTAGATTTCCTCACATAGTAAGGGGGTATGGGGGAGTCATGTCTGGTGGCCTCGTGATAGGGATCGCACTACGGAATCGCCCTTGTTATGTGTGTGTAAGAACTTCGAGCATTGATCAATTTGGACTGAAAGCACGACGCATTTGTCGTAAAAGTGATAAACTACCCCAACCACTGTCTAGACGTTAGGGTCTAGATTCTAGACGTCAGCTATTGATAGTTCTTACAAATGGACACGCGAGCGCCGCGTGCTCTGCCTCCCACCCACCATCCACCGTCTCACTCTCTCTTTGGCATCTATTTCTTTCTATTGGCATGCCGCTAGTGAATGATATCGTTGAGGGACAAACGTGTTCATACATGTGTCAAGGTTTATTTCCACTGACCATGGGCATACTTTACACTACGCATATACCCTGTGATCGTTTAAGAGTGTCATGCATTCTGCACCCTCGTGAATCTATACCCTGTGATTTTCTGATAACTGTCATTGTTCTAAATTATTTTAATTTGGGAATTACTGATTTATCTTGATTAAAAGTTTGTGAAAAGTTAGTTTAATTTATCAGTTATTGAACTAAAATTATCATATTAAAGCTATGCAGGGTATAAATAGTTGATAGAACATTCCAAAGAACAGTAATCTTATCTATGTCAGTAAGTTGCATTCCTTAGTCTTTGTCATAGTATTACAGGGTATATCATATAGGAACAGGTAAATGTAATTGTATATACATACGTAATAAATTTTAAGATTCAGTTCAAACTGACAAGAATATGCATATTTATAGAAAAGATACTAATACAGGGTATGTGTGTTCTTACATGCAAATCAAATTTGCATAGCAAATTCAAATTTGATTTAGAAAAAACTTACAAAAAAAATAGTCACATACATATATTTGGTAGACATATTTATATAAAGTTTAATTCTGTACAATTACTTTGTAAAAAAACAGGGTATTTCACATTGACTTCATCAAATCTATACATTTACAGGGTATTTGCAAAACACTTATGCAAAATGAAAGCACGCACTATTCTTATCAGTAATTAGCTGTTGCCTATCTCGTTCTCACACAATTCGCACAAATTCGTAATTGGCCCATTGAGTGAAGTGTTTTTAAATAGTAAAAATCAGATGTTTCCTCTTTTTTTTATAGCAAATGTCGCAGTTGAGTCAGTACACAAATATTGGCCACGCGCCAACGGGAGATGAGCTGATTGTGAAAATGGATGAACGGGAGTGGAAGTGGACGGGGAATTGAGGGCGATCAACGTTATTGACCTTTTGTGTGTTGTGGCAATTGCCCGTAGGAAATGGTAAATTGCACAACAAAGCTGCCGCAATTGGGGCGCAAGAATACTCAATATTACCGGCATCGGAGGCAGAGACAGAGGCAGCGGCAGCAGCAGCGACTGTGACAATAGCAGAAACAGGTCAGAACACGCCATCGGATTCAGCCAATTGCAAAGCGGCACGAATCGAGCTTCATGATTATCTCGTCGCATATCTTTCAGGTGTCTATTCTCAGTTTGTCGCCATTGTCTAGTCTATTGTTTCGATTTGTCGTGAATCAATTAAGGCGCCAAAAGTGAAGCTCTAAGCTGCGGCACACCTGAAAACACCTGACCAATTGCCCCCGCTTGCCTGACAGCCGGTGTTCTGTGTGAAGTGGGCCAAGCCTGGCACGCGACACGGGTTCAGTTTGGTCATGCGCAGCAGCTGCGCGGCATACAACACAGAAATCGGCTGATTTTTGCTTTTGATGGGTGAAGAGGGGCGACGGCGGCAGCAGTAGCAGCAGCAGCAACGGTGCACTCACGATTTTCGCGTGGCATACAAGAGAGTGAGAGCGCTCTCTTAAGTAATTATGTTCTCTTCATATGTGGCGTGATGTTTTCGAAGCTGCAATATGAACGAGCGAGGGAGGTTGAAAGCGTGCGAGCGAGATGTAAGCATAACAAGCGGTTACTGTACGATTGTTAGATAAAGAGACGCTGGTCATGTTGCCATTGTTGTTGTGGTTTTTGTGTTTGTTAGCTAGCAATATTTGCAATGTTGGGCAACGCTTTTTTTAAACTTTAACACAAATTGACCAACATTTGGTTAATGTTTGTATTTTTCTGTGTTTCTCTGCCCCAGCTTGACCGACCTCCACTGCTAAGCTAAGCATAATCGATAACGAGCAAATCGATATCAACACTGCGACAAATTCAAATTCTATATAATTAATTGTGAATATTGTATGAAAAGAGTATTACGGGGCCGCAGCAATTTCAAGGCAAAGACGCCACAACTTTTGTTGTAGTAATACAAAATTCCCAATGGCACAGAAAACGTCACCAATATATTTATGTACATTGGTCTAAGTATGAGTATGCATGTACATAGGTACACATTATTATGTTTGAATGTATGTATGTTTGTGACTACGTCAATCAGTCAAGTTTAAGTGAATCACAGAATTTCTGATTATTTTTCGTTACTGGTGTTTTTTTTATGGTCTTAAGGGCGTGTGGCTCATAACTATTTGTTTTACTTTTCGCATTGTGATAATGCCATGGGGCAGATGAGTAATAACCACAACTATTATCGATATTTAACATGGAAGCGCCAACAGCGCTGATTAGAAACAGTACGATAAAAAAAGAGTGATCGTACGAGGAAAGTATAAGGGATATGGTCATCGAGGTATGTATGCATGTGCATATGTGTGTATGCAGTACACTTGATTTTATTAGTTTAGTTTAAACAAACACAAGCACACATGATCCCAGTATATATATATATATATATATAAATGATGTACATTCGTATGTATTTACATGCATATTCATGAGCACTCGCACACGCATACACGCACATTATATATACAACTGTAGTACGATTGTGTCATATTAGGCAGCAGTGTTGCCGTTGCTTTTTTTTCTTTCATGTTTTGAATGGTCGTCCGCATCATACGATAAATTTTTTGTATCTTGCTTGTGTTGTTTTTTTTTTATTTCTTGTGTCGGTGCAAACGAAAGAGAAAATACCGTGCGGACTAACATGGCCAGGGGTGCGGTGCTTCTGCTCTGCCACATAGCCACAAGAGAGAGAGAGAGAGAGAGCAAAAGAGAGCGAGCGTAATTGATGTGAGCGAAATTGTGTGTTTTGTTACTCCTCCCTCGACAGACCACCTCACTCCATCATCAATTTAGCAAATGCTTTAAATTGAATTTAAACACAGTTTAACTAGAAACTCGCGCTTGCCCAGCCCAAAACTGGACTCACACTAATGCAACACATTAAGATTAAGAGACAAAGCCAGAGACAGATGTAGGCACAGACACAGACTCCGCATCATCATCATCCGATTTCGCGCTACTCTTACACTTACCGACTAGTGTCCAGTTTGGTGAGGTCTGAGTATCCGCTCATTGTGCTGTATTTTGTTGTTTGGTTTATGTGGGTTGCGTCTGATACCAAAATGGTTTACAGACGTTTTAGGTTTATTGTTAAATGCTGACACCGCAATTTAATTGAAAAAACAATTTTCTTTTACTTTTTATTACACATACACGCGCACTTTCACTCGGTATTTGTGTCCGTGTTCGACAGTGCCTCTTTTTGCATGTAAATGTGTTTGTGTGTGTTTCTATTTCTCTTTTCTGAGTGAGAGTTTGTATGTGTGTCCGGGCCTTCAGCTGATTTTCTTGACTTTTGTATTCTTTGCGTGACGACAACGAAGCTGCCTGCAGACAAGCTAAATGATTGTTGCTATTACGAAATCTGCAGATTTTTGTTTACTGGTAGTTAGTTAATCGCTCGATATTAGCTGCTTAGTGCTGCTGCCGACACGTTTGCTTTTAATTGAACTCGAATGCGATTTGCGTTGATTTGAAAATGTAGCTGCCGTTTTATGCCAAAATAATCGCTCGTGCACACACGGTGTTTAGATATGACTCTGACTGATGAGGCTGCTGCTCAAATCTATTGGTGCTTTTATTTATAATAAAATTCTAAACAGTTTGCACACGCACCGCTGCTGCCACAACGAACGACCGCTACGAACGAGTTTCGATTTCAAAATGACCAGAACGGTGCGCGATGTGACCGCGTACTCTCAGCTCAAAAATAAACCGATACTGTATCGATACTTTGAGTAAGAAATCGATGCTTATTGTCGATATCTGGCCGGCTATCGGTCAGTTTTGTATATCGAATAAATGGAAGGCGCGATAATTTGAACTTATTTCCAATTGGCATATCTAGCTTATCAGGTGTTATTGTTGATGCCCCCATATCACCCAACCTTTTTCACAACACAATGAAATTGCCATTGTAATCTTCCAATTGGAATAAATAACAATAGGAGTATTCCACGTTTGTACAAAATCATTTAGGCCAAACTAAAATGACGATTTTATTCTCTCGAAAACAATTACTAATCATTAATGCCTTGTCTAGCAAAGCGTCGACGACCTAATGACCCGCAGCCGCAGCCTTGGCAGCGATCTCATCCTCCTTGGCGTGCAAAGCGATGAGCTCCTGTTTCTTGGTAGCAATGCGCTCTTCACGACGCTTGCGGGCTTCACGCACCTTGGTACGTCTGGCCTCGGCCTGGTCAGCCAGCATCTTGCTGCGCTGCTTCTCGGCCTTCTTCTTGTGAATGTACTCCATGAGAACACGCTTGTTCTTGAACACATTACCCTTGCACTTCATGTACAGATCGTGGTACAGATGACGATCAATTTTCTTGCTGTCGCGGTACTTCTTCAGCAAACGGCGGAGCACACGCTGACGCTGCATCCACACCAGCTTGGTGGGCATACGGGCGTTCGCTGTACCCTTGCGCTTACCGAAACCACAATGGCGACCCTTACGGCGAGCCTCGGTGTTCTTGCGCACACGGTAGCGGGAATGCACCACGACGGGCTTCTTGATGATCAGACCATCCTTGATCAATTTGCGTATGTTTTGACCTGTAATGAACAAGAAACCGGGAACATTAGCAAATCTTGCGAAATCAAAACGCAACAGCGTTTAATTCGATTCACAAAATACTTACGCGAGTTTGTGTTGGCGATTTCATTGATTTCATTGGGATCCAACCAAACCTTCTTCTTGCCGCAACGCAGTACAGAGGCTGCGAGCCTCTTTTGGAGCTTAAGAGAACTGCAAGAACAAATTCACAATTAATAAAACAGCGTGCCATGAGTTGAAATCATGTGTGTATGCGTGCGTGCTGCCGTGTGAGTGTGTGTGTATATAGTCAGGTTATTTCACAATTATTCTGCTTGAAATGAATTGCACTCATTTTGTGCTTCATTCAGTCCGTAACACAATCCCGTATATACACTTTATACACATTAAATCACAACAAATGCGCAGTAAACACAGAAATTTATAAAATCACTATACCTCATGCTGTCGACCCTTGCTCGTCGTGGCTGGGAAAGAAAGAAAAATTTGACAGACGGAAATGACTGCCATTTTCGAGAACGCACCCTGACAAAAAGCTGGTCACTATAAAAGTATGACCATACCTGTAAAATACAACACTGAGGCACTATCGAAAGTGGTCGTAACCGATAGTTCATTACCAAAATTTTTTCACAATAAATTCCCATTTGTTTAGAGCCATTTTTGCTTCACGGCTATATTTTTTTAGAATTATCTCTTTGATTTGCATCATATAAAAAAAAATTAAAAATGTTTTTCTATTACCAATATTATGTCATTTAAAGAGTAGCACAATAACACTATGCCAAAATTCAAAATTGATGTATCACATCGCCGCATTATCATAAAAGGGTGGCCGTAGTATTATCGGGAAAACAAATAAGGGTGGCTATGGTTAAACTGATTTTTTTATTATAATGCCTTTATGCGGTTTTTTTTTCGTTTGCAAAGACAGTCACACTGAAAGTCTGCACAAATATGGCCGTCGCATGAAAATTATGTGAGAAAAGTTAAGCGCCGTGAATGCTATTTGTGAAAATAAAAACCAACAAAACTTATACTAGCGTGCCCGCAAAACGTATAAAAATGTAAGCAAATTAGTTAAGTGCCTGTAACTATCGTTTATATTAGCTTAACACACATTAATTTCCCGAATTCGGATCGCGTTCGGTTTCGATTATATGTCGCTGACAAAGCAAAAACGGAGAAAAATATGCATACATACATACGAACGTCTGTGCGCGCGTGTTTGTGTGTGTGTGTGACACTTTGCTTTGAAAGAGCACAACAAAAATCAGTGAGATGCCGGTGCGTGTGTCGTCACTTTTTGAATATATTAATGAACTCGAAGATACCGGCTGGTTTATTGTATGTAATTGGCCTTCATGGTCATACGTGTCGCGGCATGGGCAGAAAAGTCTGCATTTCGTTATCGCCACGGTGACGCCTCCGCTTCGATCTCAAGGCAGCCGCGACGCGTACGTAAGGTCGTACGTAACTTACGTTTCCCAGCTGTTTGTTGCATCTCGCTCTTGTCAACATACGTATGATTTTGGCCCACAGTTCGTGTGGGCGGGTAACGGGTAACGCTATGTTACGTTACGTTAAGCTGCCGACGCGCGTTTGATTACGTTGGGACTGTTTTTTTTATTCTCATTGTTGATATTGTTGTTGTTATTGTACGCCATTTCTAATGCCTCTCTTTCTCTCATGTTTTTATAATCAATTGTAATATATTTGCAGCTTTTTGTGTATGTGTTTTATGATATATATATAATGAGATAGTGTTGCGCGCGAGTTAAACGATTAGCAAAATAAACGTGCGCGAAAGAGAGCGCGATACGAATCGCGTGATGGCGTCGCGCAGGCGCCCCGATTTGAATCCAAAACTGCACATGGACAGACAGCCAACAGCTGCACGCATAACAGGTACCTAATAGGTATATCGATAATTTACCGATATTCGATACATATCGAATATCGATTCATGACGTCGGAACATCATTTAATCTACGACTGATCGTTTTACGCAAAGTACCGAGTGCTAGTTATAGTTAGTTATACTTTTTCCTTTAATATTAATTATTCAGTTTAGTCCAGTTTTGTAATAATTAAATTTTTTGTCTGTTGTTGTGTTGCTTTTTTGGGGAGTCCAAAGTATAAAGACAAGAGCATTGGGGTGTTTTTGTAAACGTTTTTTCATTTATAAGGAAAGCTAGCAGTGGAATTTTTAATATATTTGTACAAATAACTAGGCATTGTAGTGTTTTAACTTGGTGAGGCCGGTGCGGATTAGTTTTAAGCCAGGGGAAATTTGCTAATGTACAAAAACATTCTCCATTCACAGATCCATCATTACCCGCTGGAAAGCGTCGCGAAATAGACAACGTTATGAAGAAGGCCCGTGCCAATACCACAAACGATTACTGGGACAAGAAACTGATCGAGGCCGAGGAGAAAGATCCGAATCGTTGGCGACACACTGGATACAAGAAAATGTATATTCAAGGCGAGAGTAGTTCTGGAGAAAGCGAACGTGATTCTGGTCAGGCCAGTTATTCCCGTTATCCGGGTATGCCGCCATCATCTGGGCCACCACCACCGGCATCGTCGTCGTCTTCGCGTTACGGCCGGTCTCGATCACCGCACTCGCGAAGTCGGTCACGTTTGCGCAAATCGCCTCCGTTGTCTCCGCCGCCTCCATCGCATGCTCGTCGTCGGTCACCGCCCCCGCAATTTATGGACCGCAGACCGGTAATGTCGCCTCCACCACCCCATCATAACGGACCGCCGGCAATGCGTGGACGTCCACGCTCGCCCCCAATGCCACCGCGGAGCATGCCCCGTTCGCCTAACAATCACCACAACAACAACAGCGAGATGTTACGGCGGGCTGGGCCGGGCAACGGGCACGGCAGACCGCGATCCCCGCCGGAACCGGCCACGGGCTCAAGTTCATCTCAGATGCGTCGCAAACCAACAAACGCGTCGCGATCGCCGCTTGGCCGCCGCCGTTCGCCCCCACTGCCACCTCCATCGTCGTCGGGAATGGAGAAGCGTGGCATGGGGCCTGGCCATATTCTACCGCGCTCCAAGCGTCCACCGTCACCGCCCCCAAGGGTAAGCATACAATACTTTACCTTAATAACATTAAAACCGGAGAGGGAGAGAAGAAAAAGGTTTCAAGAAGATGTAACTGAATATAGCGCCAGCTTAATAGCTTAAACTTACAATAAAATATCTTATCAGGTGTAGGAAAATATATTCTTAATTGGTTTATTATATACTGAATAATCACTTGTAGGAAATGATTGATATGAACGCACTAGACTCTTGATTGCCTGCAGTTACGGATCGACAACTTATTTGGTGGAAAAGTATTAATCCTTTAATAGAAAGAGGCGCTGAGTACGAGCAGTAGTCTACGCAAGTGACGAAAGTAGCTCCAGATCAATACAACTTCGTGGTCGCTCGGTCAAACACAACTGCCATTTTCTTAGATCCCGTACTCTAAAATAGAATAGAAGGGGCTCTTAGGGTCGCCAGCAGAAAACTTTGCGGAACATGTCAAGGGAGACGCTGACGACTCCATGAAGTGTATATATTCTTGATCAGCATCAACAGCCGAGTCGATGAAGCGATGCTCGTCTGCCATGTTTATTTTAAATATGTTTGCTACGCCCCCTTCCGCCCCCGCATATTTAAAAAAACCGTTTCCATAACACCACAACTTGGAAACGACTAGAGCTATCGGGATCAAATTATGTTTATAGTACCGTTATTACTTTTCTCACACTGCTCACTGCTCGATTCAGGGCCGGATTATCATAGGGGTCAGTCGGGTCAGTGCCACAGGGCCTCCATCACAAAATTGCCTGCCCCACCCGCGAAGAACAATATAATAAATCTCAAGCCGTGCAAAAGTCAACAATGGTTCTTTATACAGTACAAACCGTGGAGACACTGACAATATTTGTTCTCATATCCTATTACTCTTTCGTATCCCTGTTTTACTTGTTTTGGGCACTTAAATCGCAAATAGTTAATGTTCTTTATTAAATACAAGCCAAGTTGATTCATATCGCTGGGATATTGAGCTCCATTTTAGGGGCCTCCGCCACACTTGGTCCCATGACATAAATGTGTTTAATCCGGCTCTGAAGGGAGGGATTTGCACACAATCAGCAGAACATATATTAACAAAATCGAATCAAGTTGCGGGTTTGCCCGTATAAAAACACTTACTGAATAACACACAACTCATTTCGAGGAAGATGAATCAATGAACAAAGTCAATTTATTATGTTACCATTAATATTTTGTCTTTAGCGTTTGGTCGTACAAACCAAAAATAATTCTAAAAAAAGCGAATTACAACAACTGTTTTAAATATAATTAACATTTGCAAATAATTTCTTTTCCATCAATTCAGCATTCAATGCGGTCGCGATCAAACAGTTCAATGAGCAGCAGCTCAGATGATTCTTGTTCGCTGTGCTCGCCCAGTCATCGTCATAGATCTCGGTAAGTTTTCATGAAATAAGTGACAATTTACAGTTTAAATTAAACTTTTGCGCCTTTTGTTATAGTTCTCGTGGTCCGCGTTCGCCTCCGCCAAAGCCACGTGGTCATTATCGCGGTGCCGGGGCGCCGCCTCCGTTACCACCGACAGAGTCCCATGGCCGCTTACATGGTCGTCCGACAACTCCGCCGCCGGTGCGTGGTGGTGGCATAGATAAGTATCGTGAGGCTAAAATGCGTCATATAAACCACGAGCGTGCCACATCGTCGGATGTGCACATGAAAGTCGGTCGCGCGTCGCGTCATTCTCCGCCGCCAGAGGATCCGCGCCTCAAGCATCGGCCGCCAGAGCCACCAGAGCCGGCAGCACCTGCGCAAGCCGCAGCACCGCAGGCCAAGAAGAAAAAGAAGGAAAAGGAGGTAACATTTTCTTTGATTGAATTATATCTGTTTCAATTACTTATTTATTCTCTATGAATTTGAATTCTTAGCTGCGAACTCGTGTAAAAATCGAAGGTGAAAAACGCAAGAAGCATTCGAGTGCAACTGTTGCAACGAGCGGCAGTGGCAATAATGGCAACTCGTCGTCGGATTCGGATGATTCGGGCGGTTCAGATAGTGATGAGGCGACCCCAGCATTGCCATCATTTTCGGCAACAACGCGACTCACGCTTTCGGAGCGTTTCGGCAAAATGGCTCAATGGAGCATTGATCGCAGCAATATGGAAAATATGCGCATCACTAAAGACTCTGCTGGTGGTGCACTCAAAGTAATGATCGAAGAGGGTCTGGAATCGCCTCCGCGTCGTTACTCGTACTCACCGGCACCGGCTGGTCACTTTCCCGAGGAGTTGGCCACTACAGCACCGTCGGGTATGCTGTCGTGGGATGATGTGCGCGTTCGTTACGAATACTACAAGAGTCGCGGCTACTTAAGAGATTTGGATCTGAAGGTGAGTTCCCACTCTAGATCTATATCAACGATATCTAATCTTCCGATTTCTCTTTCATACACAGGACTACATCAAATGGGAGGAATGGTGGTATAAATATCAGGAATGGTTAAAACAGGAACGCTATTACGAGTACTGGGATCGCAGTCAGCAGCTGCGAAGACGGCGCAAGAAACTGCCAGTTACTCAGCGTTTGAATTAATTTGATTGCACAATAATATCCTAAGCTCAACCGCTTTCCCATTTCCCTCTTATCCTCCTCCTTTCTGTTTTCCCCGCATTCATTCTGTTAGTTTTTCCTTTTATGTTCATTCTTCATTTCAGACTCACCCTTTATCATTTTTCGTACATTTCGAATGTATGAGATCGCATTTTGTCAGCTTTTGTATTTAACAACTAATTTATATATTATGTATATGTGCTTCTATCATCGAGAAATATCGATGTGCATCGGATCACAATATATTTATATATAAAAACTGTTATATATATATACTATATATATCAAAATTAAACACAGAACATTGTAATTTGTCGGTTATTTTGTCTGTGTATGTGCTTTCTTTCCAGGCAGCAAGATACATTTGTAAACACATTAAATACCATAAAATTATGAATAAATGAATACAAAATTAAATACAATTTTGATGATATTTTTGACATTGAGTTGGGCTATAAAAAGAATTGGGTGCAGCATGAACATTATGTTCAAATTAATAATTAAAGTCGTTGCTGTTATTGGGAAGCCTAATGGAGGGACTGACTCCTAGGTATGTGAGGATATGTCAGTATATGTTTTTGTACATACTGTTGGAACAAATAATCCGGTATCCGAGAGTATTACTCCAGAAGCTAGTGGAAGTTAAAGTAGATTGGCGACCAAAATAAGATTAACATAGTTGGTAAATTTTCTTTTCTATTAGATCAATTGGTAGATTATGCAGTATAGCTAAGGCATCCAGCGATGCACGGTAATGATTATTTCAAAATGTTATAGGAAACATGATTCCTATCATAACACATTTTCTGTCCTCCAGTTCTATCTCGACACACGATTCCTATATTTTTTCTACCAGGACACACCTCAAAGTTTTTATTTTATTTATTTTATTTTATTTAGGATAAATGATTCCCTACAGGGTGCACAATAAAGTTTCGGGCCTAAAAATGTTTCTGAATGAATAACAAATTTTTGCGGGTGTATTTTATAAGCACATGTAAAAAATTCCATGTTAAAAATATATAAAATTCCAACAAAAATTAAAAAATTCGAAGCAGCAATTTTTTGTTTTAAATTATTTTCTGGTCTGATTAGAAAAACTTTCATAATATCTGTATATAAATTTCACTTTAAACAAACAATACTGACACTAATAATGGGGGAAATTATTACAAAAATTGGGAAATTTAAACACTATTCACAGGGTGACACATTATTATGGGTTGGTGCACAGACTAAGCTTTCAAAAGCTTCTGTAGAGCTGTGCAATAACATTTGAGAGTTGAGGTTTGATTCAAGGTCATCATTTGCATAATTTAAATAAATAAATAAACGACTACACAGTTCTTTTGACTTGGGGGGTCTATGAGTGTAGCGGGAAATGTCGTTGATGTCAATGTCGTGACACGTCACAGAGAAATATGCGTACAACATTTGCCTGACGGCATATAAATTGAAAAATTCACATAAAAATATGTAATTATTTGGCATGTTTTCAATTTGCACAAACCAAAGACGTTGTGTATGCCGGTATGTGAAGGAAGTGGGTGGAGTACTGAGGTGTAATCGGCTAAAGGCGGGAAGAGGGGTTTATTTCCCAGGGACTGTCAGTAACATCTTGCGAGGCATTAGATTTCCGCTATATGAATTCTCTGTTGTCGGGGATGAACAGGTAAACTGATAATTAGATTAAATGCTTGACGTTGATGGGGAATGTCGAAATGTCGCAATGTCGCAATGTCGCATAAAGTGTTTACTGTGGCATACAAAATGTACATAACTTCTTAATGAGAATTATTGATTGTACATACACTAATGATATCACATATTTGCAGTAGTCTTAAAAATCGTTGGTTTAGGTTAGACACTTAACGGTATTATCCTGGAGTGCAGCTATTCTGTTCTCAAAAACTGCCTTTGGCACTCTGTGTCTAACCTCAATCTGGATCTTTGTCATTTGAAATATCATGGGTGTGCGCGGAGGGGGTTTCGGGACGTAAAACTAAACTGGGCCACTTATATAGTGCTCTTTTCTTAAACCACTTAAACGAAAAAAATTTCCAGTCGATTATATTTTAAAACCTTTTATTATTCCCCTTTGTTGCTGGCTGACTACGGCCATGTGTATCACGGCTAGGGCGTGCCCATGTCTGACTAAATAACAACAACAAAAGTGTTAAGAAGGCTTTAAGCCACACTGACTTCCCTTTCCAATTCTGCACATAAAAGAAGCTGGAAAAACTTGAGGAAAAGTCACGTCTAATTACACACATCTTACAGCAGCTTTTTGACCTGGTTCCCTGCACCACCTACAGAGGGGGCGTGGCTTCGTTGGGGCGTAGGGATATTTTCGCCAAATTGGTTTTAAAAGCCACAATGAGGCGTTCATGAGAAGGGGCGTGAGAACGTGAGCAATTATTACGGTTAAGTAGCAAAGCGAGTGTCAGACCGAGTTATACACTCAACAGCGCACACACAACACACACACATACGTGTGTTGTACTAATAAGTCCTGCAAAATCCGTATTAAATTCTGTTTTACTATGCTAAAGATGACACATAAGTGTCATGGAATGAAAACAAAGCGACAACTTCCACAGTGTCGTCCTCTGTCGGCGTAGAATTGAAGTACGCCCGATATACGATGTGGAAATATAGCGAAAATTAAAATAATGAAAATCGTGTGCAGAAAACAAGCGAGGCGCAAAAAGTGCCGACGATAGACTCAAAGAAGAAAAGAAAGAGTGTGACGCATACAAGTACAGTCATCGCCTTGGGCCGATAGTCGTCATTATTAAGCTTCATTTGAGCCGACCAATCAGGCATAAAAAACGAGAGAGTGAAAGAGGGATAGAGAGAGAGTGAGAGAGAGAGAGCTGAGATAGTGCCTGGGGAAGGGAAGGGGAGAGTGTAAATTAACAATTCCTTTCAATTAACTGCACAACCGACAAAAAGGCGTGTAATAAAAAAGAAGGCAACCAGCAATATTCCCTTTCAATAAAAATCAGACGACTCCAGCCAGGGATACGAGCGATTCCTTGAGAAAATTCGCGTTGTAGTAAACCTAACACTTAACACTTTAATTTTCGAACTTTATTAATTTGGCTAAATTATTCAAACCTGAAATCATTGGGCATATTTCAATTCCGGAAATCAGATTGAGTGCCAAATTGAACTAGTTTGGTACGGAACCGATCCGGTTCACCACGAGAATCCATTTGCAGCCCTGGTCGCTGCAATTGCAATGAAAACGTTGCATACGAGCGGGCGCAGAAGCGAAACTACATAAATAAACGCAGAAAGATAACGGGAATGCGGCAACGCAACGGGTATTCCGGCAGTTTTGTGGGCACCCACGGGGTGCTGGGCAGGTTGAGAGAGGGATCTGCGTAGCTGTGTGTGTTTCTGTGTGTGTTTTTTTTTTGGGTTTGGGGCTCTAAAATCAGCAGCGACTGTAACAAGTTTCGTGTTTCTCTTTACAGTTCTTTGCTTTTTGTGTTTCGTTACAGTCAATCAGTTTTGCATGAGCGATTTCTTTACTCGTTTGCGCCAACTGTACAATTTACTTATTGGAAGCTTCACTGTGGATTCGACGGTGGGTAGTGCGAGGGGTGACGAGTGGGGGCTCGCTGGTGTGTGGACCTGTACGGGATTTACAGGGGGTATGTTTTTGGGTTGCGGGTCGCTGAGCTCGTTCGCTGCAGTTTTGAAACGAAGTTAAAGCGAATAGTTTTAGCTTCGATTGGGTTTGTATTTTTATTTAGATCTTGTTTGTGCAGAAGCTTTGGCCTTAACGTTTTCTGACAAACAGTTACTATTTACTTTTGTATTCCAAATTTTATTCGAATCCAATAAACAACAAGTGACAAAAGCTTACATTCAAATTCCAAAATGAATAGCTTGATTTAATTAATTTTTATTAAATGAATTTAATATTTTTGAATAGAGAAAATTGCTAACTATTCGATCTTATACCTTACACACGTTTGATAGTATCAGTTTGGTTAAGGGGAATCTTTAAAGGAGGATTGCAAATTTCCAAACATTTCCCTACAATTTAAAAGAAAGATGAAGATCGGAAGATAATCGTATCGCTTATCGAAGATAACGTTATCGCTTTCAGGGTATTAAATTTCGGGTTGTTGTATATTTTTTTTTATTTTTCTTTATTTTTTCTTCTTTCATTGAAAGTCTATTTTGTTTCCGCAAACTTCGAAAGAAATAGAATTTTTAAATTTGCTGACATAAGTTTACTGAATGAAATGTGATTTTTATCAATTCCAATTTCCTTTGAAGCTTTTCATTGAAAAAATCAATGAATTAAAGCTGTCAACAGAATGCCAAAAACTCTTCAAATTTGCTTCGTTTCGAATGTGAATTAAGTGCTGTGATTCAGATTCAGCTTAGATTCCAGAATTAGCCACAATTTGTGCCAATTTCCAGCTTCGACTTGTCTCCTCACTCTAGTGCTCGACGGCTTCTGCAAATAACCATTCTCTGTAATTAAAACCTCAAACAATCAAACGATCCGATTGCCCCACACCCTAGTTTCCCAACTTTTATCCCCTCCCCTTCTCAGTGTCCTAAAAAAGAAAGAAAAACTTTTGCCACACACGTAGAGATTTTCACACGCACTTTGTGCTAGAATTTTGTTACTGTATTCGGTTGTATCCATGGGACTGCTTGTCTTTGATTTTCATTCTACGGCAATCGACGTGATATTTGCTTAATTTTTGCCCAGAGCTTTCGATTCGTTTCGTTTCGTTTGGCTTGGATTGGTTTACACGAATAATTATTTGCCCATTTGGGATAAAGTTTTCCTACACTACAGGTAATTTTCGCATTGAGATTGGAGCTGCAACTGGACCTGGGTCTGGAGCGGGAGTTGGTAGTGTGGTCGGGGTTGTACTCTGGGTAGACGAAAACAATTAGAATCGAAATCAAACGAAGCAAACCGGAAACAACAGACACAGTTACACAGGGTGGCAAAGAGAGCGAGGGGACAGACAGATAGACAGACACACAGAACCGGATATCAGGTAGTTGTTTCAGTTTGGTTTATCACTAGGAATTTAAGTTACACTTTCCTACTATCCCAGCAGACCGTATCGCAGGAAACTGATTTTCATCTGACTTTTCATGACGTATTTTAGCTATAATATTATTAAGCTTAAATCGTTTGATAGACCAGCTTGTCTTTTGTTGGTCAAAAGTCAACACTAACCAGTTGTCAAGTGGCTCAAATGTGAATGCCCATCACCACATTCATATATCTCCGTCCCTTTCATTTACATAAATATCTGTATCTCGTTTTTGGTGCACAGTCAATTCGTTATGTCTGGGTTTGATTTGCTTTATTTATTTATTCTCATGTTTCGTTTATGTTTTGTTGTTGTCGAGGTCGGCCTATAAATAGATTTGATAAGCACACGTGCGATCGTTCTCTACAGTTGAAGCGTGTGTGTGCTGTTAGACGTTATTATATACGCAAAGTCGTGCGTGTTCCCAACGGTCCTGTGGCGCAATGGATAACGCGTCTGACTACGGATCAGAAGATTCCAGGTTCGACTCCTGGCAGGATCGATGAAATTTTTGCATTTTTTAAATTTTTTATATTATTTTATTTGTTTTCTTTGAAATTAATTTTAATTTAAAGCTCAAATTAAAAAAATATTTTTAAGTAAAATTATGTTATACGAAATTAGGTTTGTTGAAATTATTTGGGAAATGATTTCTGTGCGACGTGAATCTTCTGCACTGAAAACCTTTTCTGTTTTTATATTTTCGTGTTTTAATAAAGCAATTTAATATTAAGTTAGCTGTATGTAAACATGTATATATGTATTTGATCAAAATCGTTTTCCCTTGCATACACGTTTAAGTACTTACAATTTGGTTTTTATTTGTTACAGAATATTTTAATGATCATCTCCAGCCCACAGTTAGACAAGCGCTTTTCTGTTTATTTTAAAATTGCTTTTATTTTATTTCCTCTTTTAGCTCACAATATTTTATGATGGCACACATAAAGCAAGAGCAAATCTCTCGGCATAAACCAACAGATATACATATACACACAGAAATGTTGCTTGAATACAATAATTTCATTATCGTATACTCCCACATCCCCTCAAAGTACTTACGACTCCTTGGCAGAAACTGTCAACACGATGCTTTTCCATTTCCCTTACAGTTAACATTGCCCAGAGCCATGCCAGATAACGGTTTACTTTCTTAATCTTTGTACATAATTTTTGCAACCTCATGTCACGTAATGTCTGCCCCAAAATGTGTGTGGGAAATGTCGTAGTCAACCTGTGCTAATACTCTATACAAACAGAGTACTTCAATTTGGTAACGGTTCAAGTTGCACTCAATAGAAATGAGCTGCCTTTTAATTCAAACATTATTTGAAATATTCCATTGAGTAGTTTTTGTCATAAATTCCGTATGTTGAAATTTAATGTAAGTTATAATTTGGACACGCATTTTATTTAAAGACATGTTTGAGCAGCTTACTTTTGTACGACAGTTAGCACGAACAGTCAGTACAACCTCCTTATATCCATTGTGTGCTCTAAAAAGGGAGAAGTGTTTAGTAAAGACTTTGCTAATTTTCCATGCTTGTCTTTAAGTGTCTTTTGTATGTATTTTTTAAAATGGTTCTGTCTAGCCTTAGGAGTTTTTCCTTGCTCCCCATACAAACATACATATGTACCCCACATACGTGTGTGCTTTTGCAGGTGTTCTTGCTGAAACGACTTGACATTTCCTGTTGATAGTAAGTAGCTATGAGGTAGAATCATAATCCAAAACTGTGCCACAAGCAGCTGTTGCACATTTTTAAAGAAAGTTTTTAAAAAACTTCGGCTTGTTTTCCCTCGCACTTTTCTTTGGGTTCAAGTCCACTTCACACTCCACTCAGCTCTCCACTCTCCGCTCTTCACTCACCACTTCACTTTACTTAAGTCAACTCCATTCTAGTCTGTGTGAAGCTCAAGTCAAGTGTGGAGACGACGCCGACGCTGACGTCGCACTTGACCGTAGTCAACGGATAAACCGCAAGTGATTGCGGCAGGAGCAAAGTTCAGAACACCGAGCAGCGAATACCGAGCACATCCCAAGCAACGCTTTCAATTACCAACTTAACGCTGATTACTTATTCCTCAGTGTTAAATCCTGACATGCGCTTCTCTCCTCCATTTCCCAATCCAAATGGCCAGACCACAAGGCATATTAGTCAAAAGCGAAATGCGGCAGGGCTCATAAGGAGTTTTGGTGTTGGCTTTCTTCGTCTTCGTCTTCGGATTCGCCTTCGCCTTTGTCTGTTATTCTGTCGCACACTTTCGCACACTTTTGCACACTTTTGCACTGGCCTTTCAGCTCTCTTTCAGCTTGGCACTTAATCTCGCCTCTTTGGTATGCACGGACTGTATTCAAATGAATTCTGATTGAATTCATTGAAGCTCATCAGTGAGAAGCGATTTTTTTTTATCTAAGGCAGACACACACAGTCAGATTGTCGGAGTGTTCGAGTCAGTAGTCAGTCAGTCAGCTAGTCCGTTAGGCAGTCAGTTGGTCCTGCCTGGTTCTGGATGGTCCTGGCTGAGCACATCCCTCCGACATTTATTTTCAGTAATGGAAAAAATGTGTTCTGCAATTTCGCTCATTTTTATACATAAATTGTGCCACGCACATTGATATATATATGAATATATATATATGTACGTATACTTGTATATATACTGGCATAATGCTAAAAAGTAAAGTAAATAAAGGATAATGCAGCAAGGATATAAATTACATAAAGCAGCTAGAGAATGACTAACTGTGGCAGCTCAACAGCCACTGGACGCGAACGTGGCCAGCATTGTGCTGGCTACTCAAACAAGGGGCTATATTCAGGGTGTAGGGTGTAGGGAGTAGAAAGTAGGGAAGGAATCAGGGGAAGGGAGCAAACGGCAAAACGGATGCCAAGCCGGCGCATTAGAAAATGGCGCACAGGAAACAGGAAGTATTTTTAACGATTGGTAAATTTTGACGGGCGCCTCATAACTCCGCATTCCCCCCTCCACGCCCACTTTCCATATTTTCCTCCTTCTGCCGTTAGCTTAAAATTTTTGCAATGCGTCGCGCTCTTTTCCCTGAACACATCGTCTAATATTCCTTTGTTATTGATGGAAATGCAAATTGGATTTTGGGAAAATTTGCCTCCTTGTTTGCATTTATACTGCCATTTCCCATTTTCACTCTGCTTTGGGAATTGCGTGAAAATTTATAGAAAATTATTAACGGCAGGCGAGCGTTGCATTTATCATTTGAAATTTGTGTTTACTTGGCAATTGTGGTCGACTGATGCTCCCAAAGTGTCGTTAGTGTCCATATTTGAATCGCACTTTACAATCAGGGCTTTGAGAATTATCTTAAGTACACATATTAAACTTAATTCGTAAATGAAAAACTTGATTAATCGTCATTTCAACGGCCTAGGATAATTTATCATTCCAAATTCTAGGACTTGTGTAATCAAAGTGCATATGAATACACAGATTTTGTGGTGATATCAAATTGTGTGCCGATTTAATAATTTAATTATTTCTGCAACCAGAAGCAAAATGTTTCAACAGAGTGAACTTGCAGTAAGTGTCAATAAAATTTAGCACTTGGATATCATATCTAATTTTTTGGATGTATTTCAAGTAAATAAAGGGACTCATAATTTGTCAATAATAATAATTATGTAGAAAATGTGTAATTTTTTGTCTGACAGTTAACCTCGACCTTAATGTAATCATATGTGTTTTTCCTACAAGAAGAAAGTACTAAATAGCCTTCAAAAATTAGAACGAATGAATAATTTGAATCTCGTATTTTTTAAATTTATTTCATTAATAAATGGCACTCGCCTTTTAATTATATAATTTAAAAAAATTGCTTAATGTACCCTTTATGATTTTTTATAAAATGTTATAAAATAACTCTAGAGTATGGCTTGCTTTAATAACAATTCCTAAGAATTTTCGTCTGCTTTTCTGTGTCCCTTTTTGGCTCAGCAAAGTTGGAACAAAGTTGGTTGGATTCCGTTGCTTTGACTTCGAGTTTGAGTTTAACTTTAATAATTTGAAATCATCAATGCAATTGTTGCCATTGTCCACGCCAATCCTTAAAGTGTCCTTTTCCCTTTTCCTCTTTTCCACTCGAAAAGTCTCGGGCAATAGTCGCTTGCAGTTTACTTCAAAGTAATTAACGACGATCCAAAACAGACGCCAATTTGCATAGCTTTGGCTTTGGCTTTAGCTTACGCTCCTCAATCCGAGTACACAAACACACATACACACACACACACACACACACACTCATACACATATATATATGTATATGAAAGACTTGCAGCTCGGAAACAAAACCTCTTGAATTTTAATTAAACGTTTTTATGCAAGATTCCGGAACGCCTTGTGCTTCTCATTTTTCTTATTTTCGGTTCAGTTTTGGTTCGTCGTCATCGGCTTTCTTGTTGTTATACTAGCTGTCGTTCTGGTTCTGGTTCTGTTTCTTGTTCTTGTTCATCTTGTTGTTGTAGAGTGCATTTGAATTTTTGCCTTTTGCGTTGTTGGTCTACTATAAGCTATTGCATTCTGTACCAAATAACCGGGAATATTTTTCTGGCAGCTGCAACAAGCACAAGCAAATGAAGAAAATGAAGAACAGCAAAGGCAATAAGAATAAGAATGAGATGAAATGAAAATGAAAATGGTAGTGCCCACGATGAAGAGTTCGAGAGAAATGGGAGGAGGATAGGAAAGGCACGGGGTCTTGGGATCCATTGACTGCACTCTGTAATTCAATTATCGACTCTTGGCAGTAAAAAGTGTTAATTATTAGTTTCCTTTCTGCAGCGCTGAAGATGTCGCTGCTGTCGCCTTGGATTCTCCTGGGGGAAAATGCTTGCTAATGAAGACGTTGTTTCTGAAGAAGCAGCTGCTGCTTCTGCTGGATGAACTGGTTGGCTAAAAAGAAAAATATGCATTATAATTAAGCACTTTGGCATTGATGACTGTCACAGCCAGCCAGGCCAACCACTTGATCTAACGATGCAACGGCAACTGACAATTGAGTGTTGGCTCTTTTGAAGTACAAGTTGATAATTGATATTAATTTTAACCATATTTTTTTCTGCAGCAAAGCTAATTAGTTTCGATATTGGCTCAAAAGCAGTAAGCTTGATGAAAAAATGTATTAAAGATATATGGGATTTGTGGGATTAGGGCTAATAGATAATGGGCCACGTTTGCAGTACCAGAAGGTAAATTCCAATAGAATACTTTTAGGATTAACCGAAATTCAGAGCTCAGCATGAAAGTATGCTACAATATTTTAATCAGAATGCAATGTTTTTTTTTTTTTTTTTTTTTTTTTTTAAAATAATTAAATAATTTCTGTTTTATTTATTCTTTTAATTTTACTGTTGTTCTTTACAACCTGAATTAAAGTGTTTAGAATATTTACAAATTAGAATTATAACTTTATGTTAGAAGTGATACTATAGATGATCCACATCCAGATTTGAACTCATATAAGCATGAAGTTCTCATTATGACAGGTCGGCAGCTCGGTTCCCTGAGCTATTGACACGGCCAATGCAATGTTTGAAGAACAATTCTTGAGCTTGAATTATTATTCGTATATGGTTATAATAAACTTTCTACATTGCAAATGAGAGCTCTTCTAATAAACCCCAATCACATCAACTAATTGTTATTCTGAACGCATTGACGCTTTTGGGGTCGCTCTCAACGAGTAGAAAAAGGTATCGGGAAAAAAGTCAAACATTTGGGCAACATCACACTTCATTAGCGCAGGTTATCGCTGAATTGTGCCATTCGCCCAACAAAGTATCAGTTGTGGACTCGTAGTCAAACTCGAACTCAAACACGAACTCTTTTCACGTTTTTCGTGGCTATTTGAATTTCGAATGCACATGGCGCAGACATTTGAAAAACGGCAATGCGAATGAACATCGCCAACTCCCAGGCACGAAAAAACTGCAAAGCTCCAAAACAGACAGACAGATATACAGACACACAAACACACAAACACACAGGCAGGCAGTCAGGCAGACTAAGAGGCAGGCTGAAATGTAGCATATGAGAGGGCTGTGAGAAAGAGGAGCTTGGCCGGTGTCAAAGGCAAAATACAAATTCGAAATGAAACGAAACGAAAAACAAGAAAAAGTAAAGTGAGTGGAGGGCAACCATAAATTATGCAGCACGCGGTAGCTGCAATCTGATGCCCTCAACGAAATGTCGGCTGCATTCAATTTGTAGCACTGTAGCCATGCCTTACTATCTTCCACTCACTCTCACTCTCACTCTCAATCCCACAACAGTTCGACTGTCTTCCATCCCTCTCGTATGTGTGGCAGCTGCGGCCGCAGGCCGAACTTGCCACGGAAGTTACAGTTCGCATGCAACTGCCAGCCGTGGCTTAGCTATGAAATCTGCCCCACACGCGTGTGCCGACAATGCCAACGCCAATGCCAGACGGCACAATCATCATCAAGGGGAGGAATTGAAGGGGCTGCTAGAGAAGTAGGGACTTTCGCACAATAGGCGCAACTGCAGAAAACGTGAAAACATGCGTGACTGCAGAAGTAGTTTACTTTGGAGATACCCTTTGAGTGGCTAGCATTTTCAATGCTTGCTTCCTTTTTAAATTAGTAACTACAATTATTTGTATGTACTTGCCTGATGAAGTCAAGTCAATTTTAATCAACTATACTTTAATAATGTACAGAAGTAGATAATAATTCATAAATTAACAAATTAAATTAATTATAGCTATAGAACTCTGCTAAACACAGTTCGATATTTATTGTAACTTAGTACTAAGAGTTATTAAACAATGTTTTATATAAAATAATTATATCAATAATATTTATTGATATCTCTTTACATAATTATAAATGCACAGATAATGCATTAAAAATATTTGTAGTGATAAACATAACAAACGTATATCATTGTCAACGAAGTTAATTTTACAGGGCATCACAACCACAAATTTCATGTAGTTATGGAGTATCCATTTCTCGTTTTTGACGTTTTTTGTGGTCGACATTGTCAAGGCAACCGAGCTTTGCCAGAGTTCCGGAACTTATTGGCTAGTTTGTGGGGCAACTCAACAAAGGATGTCAAATTGTGCAGTGTGTGCAGCCTTTAACCATCAAATTGCAATTGTATCGGGATATCGTGTTGATAAATTTGCAATATATTTTAATTATAATATGAAAACATTGCTGTTTATTCTGATTGTGTGCTTAAATTTGAGATTTATGACTATTTAATTATTTGCATACATTTTCGCTTAAATAGTCGTCATAATTGTAATGTCGAATATAACAATTGACAAGCGAACACGTCAAATTGAATGCTTTATTTGAGGTTACTTTTACTACTCATACGGCATTACTCTCCTTGTATTATATAGAGATTTAACAAGCGTAAAGAAAAAAATATTTTTTAGCATTTTAGCGTTAATGTGTTTGAATGGCTTTGTGTTTACAAGCTCCACTTAAAAAGCAGCCAACCGTGTAGAAAAAAATCTGCTATAAATTCATTCAATACATTATTTAAGAGCATATTATGATCGATGGCAGTAGCTGTAACACAGTGCAAACTAAAAATGTGTTAACATTTATATTTATCGTTGCAAATTTAGGATTATAATGGAACTTTTTTAATTGTGTACATAAATCAGAAATTTTTTAATGCTTTTTATTTTTGCGTAATTGAACTGCAAAGTTTTTATTAGACTGATGCCAGTAATAGATTTGGCTCCTACTTAAGCAATCTCTACAATAATGATAATCGTGAAGTTATAAAACTATTAGTTTATTAGTTTGTGTTATTTGTTTTAATAGCATCATTGACTTTTTGATGGCAGACTTTTATCAGACACTATTCACGATGCATTAAAATATATGAAATATTTTTTGCGGCTTCGTAAAATATTCTTCATAATTTGGTGTGCCTTCGAAAGTGTAAATGTATCAATCATACGCCATGGAAGCCAACCGAGCGCTTCGCTGCCAACACATACAAAGTGCAGGTGTGTGCATGATATCGCATGAGAGTTTGGTGTGAGAATGTGAGACTTTGTACATAATAAACTGTTTTTATGCTTTAATTTACATCATGCGTGGCTTAATTCTGCGTCAATACATATATCCATGCATTTAAAAATTTTTTACGTAAATTAAAAGTGAACACATTTAACGCAGTTTGTGTATTATTGCTATTATTTGTATTATTATATTTAAAATATGAACAGAGAGTAAACTACAAGTATGTTGTGTACAAATTGAGTTTGTTGTGCTGTCGCTGCTTTTGGCATTGCCAATTTTGCTGCCAGTCATCGGATGCTGCCATTGACGACATGGTAAATTCGTTGCCATTGCCACGTCACTCACAAAATACTGCATACAAAATGAAAGGAGGAAAAAAATAAAGGGAAGTTAAAAAAAAAGCAAGTAGGTTTTTATAAATGGCGTTTTCTCGACAGAAAAATACCCGTTAGAAAATGAGTTTATTTTTACAGAAATACATTTATATATTTATCTGATATTGTGTATCGTTTATTTTGTAATCACTGAGTTGATTTCTCTTATGCAATACTAATATTACTTTTATTTTAATAGCAGCAAATACAATATACCCAAACTCTAAAAGAAACGGGTATTAATATGAAGAATTTAAGTATAAAGACAAGCCATACTCAGCTTTCAGGGTGTTGTCTGGCTGGCATAATTTAATAGAGTCGGTAATATCAATAAATTTTAAAAGCCTTTTAATGCGCATCGATAAAAATAACCACGAAGCATCTTTTTGCGACATAATTATGCTGAAGCGTTGACAGCATTGTTCCAATTGAGTTGCTCGAGTAATTCGGAACCATTAACAAAATATTTGCAAGAAGCCATGGATGCAGAGTTTTAAAACAAAAATAGATATGTACAAAATATTGAAGCATGTGATTAATGTGCATAAAAACCAATGTCTTAAATGCAATGATAGAAAAAGATTTAATATGATGAGTATGATAAAATCAATCTAAAATTTTATAACACCAAGTGCAGTCTGTGAGATAAAACATTCTTCGATTGTTAAACGATAGAAAAAAAACAATTACAATCACATTTTTAAAGAAAATTCCAGTTTTATATGCTATTTATGTACGACCTAATTAGCATAATTGAGTGTACAACTCTACGAATCTAACAAGATGTTAAAGTCCACTTTAAATTTTGTTAACTTTGAATACGCCAAAGCAGTTAAACGCATTTCCCAATGCGATTTGGAGATGGGGCAAGGACTCTTCAATATTTGTAGCATACTTTTGCGCACTCATGCACACTAAACCAATGCCCCAAACTTGTAAGCGCCACTCGCACGCTATCAAATCAACTCAGCAACATGTTCAACTCTGGCTAAGCCCCCATGGAAATTTACTCACAGCAAAGAAAAAACAAAACAAATAAAAATAGAGTGAGTAAAAATGTACGCGAATAAAAAAAATTATAATAAGTAGCAGACCGGCGATGGCGAACGATAAAATGTGTTGAGCGCTGTCGTTCATATGCAATGGGAAACGAAAGAATGCAACAAACCGCAAACAGGCCCCACCCACTGAGCACCACCATCAAGCATGCCCCATTCACCACCAGCTCCACCACAAGCAGCTGTAGAAGCAGTTAAAGCCACCAAAGACAATGCCAGAGTATGGATCCCTTGTTGAAATGCAACCAACGAAAATTCATGGTATTAAGGGAATGCCAAGCGAGCTGCGCAACAAAACAGAACCAAATAAGTACGTTTATCTTTAAAATGATGTACTGGAAAATATCCTTTAATTTTATACCAAGTGTGCACATAATTTTGAAAGAGATATTTTATATAAGTCACTATTTTGTCGAATAGACTAAAAATATCTTTTTAAAAATATTTTGGTAGGTAAATTGTTTGTTGACATGAATAAAGTGATGGTTAAATGTTGGAAATTTAAGCTAAAACTGTTAGTTATCCTGCTAAAGTTAGATATTATTATAATTGGAGACTGATTTAAAAAAAAAAAAACGAAATAATAACTGGAAAAGATTAGTAAGTTAATTAAAATGTTAGCTGCTTGATACTAACGCTAGTAACTGTTTTAATAAAACAAGAATCTTCAATACTAGAAGCAACCTTGTGAAATTTCTTATACTTCACAAAGGCAACTTTTTTGGACAGCTAAACAAAGCCAAACAACTCAGACTTAGATTTTGACGATTTGGTAAGTACAAAAGTTAACTCTACCATTTCCATTGCAGTTGCCTTTTGTGGTAATGCAGTTGTTGTTGCTGTTGGCATTGCTGTTGGGCTGGTGTTGGTGTTGAGGCCATTGCAACTTTGGTTACGGTTTGTCGCTTTGCTGCACACCAAGCCAGCAAATGCCTTTGGCTTATGAAATATTTAAACATTTTGTGGCAACATATTTGCACTGGGCCTTCCAGTCAGTGTTGCCTTAGACATTGCATGCTAAGCGGGGTTTGTAGAGGTGAGGGACGTGGTCGGGTTGGGTAATATTGGAGCTATTGCTAAAGTTCAAGTAACACTCCCAGCGTATGCTATTAATATTGTGCGACAGCTGTTGGACTGTTTAAATATTTATTCAATACGCAAAAAAAGTATGGCGTCGACTCGGCTTATCGGGGACAACGATGACGAGGGCAAACGTAGTCATTGTCATCGGTTTTTGTTTCGCAGTCGCCTTCGTTGCCTCGTCCTTGTTGCCTTCCTTTGGCTGATATGCTAATACGGTTATGGTTACGGCTGCTGATGTTGCTGCCACTGCCGCTGCCGATGCCGCTGCTTCTATTCTTTGCGGTTGTCCTTGTCGTTGGCTGAGAAAATTTCATTATGCCAATTACTTGCATCAAAGCTGCTGGGATAATTGACTTTGCTTAGCGGCAAAGGCACCATTCGAGTCTGTTCCCTTTGCCCTCATATTGTTGAATTTGAAGCGCTTGCATAAGACGCCTTTATGGTTTTGAGTTGACTCTCGCACATTGCACATTAAATGCCCTATGTGTGTGTGTATGTGTGTATATGTGTCTGTGCGTCTGTATGTGTGCGTTGGCCTCATTTTGGAAGCATAAAATAATTAAACCTAATTGACAGTTTTTGGCACCACCTTTGTCCTTTGTTTCCTTTAATCTAATCAGCTCAACTTCGACATCCAGTGCCTGCTTAGCTTTTAGTTTAGTTGGTCATTGAGTTTGTTTCTTTCCAGACATTAGCAACTGGACCACTTAATTTAAAACACTTACTCAGTACCAAAGAGTATGTTGAATTTAATTTTCCAATTTTTAATATTATTTATAAAAACCAACAAAAGGATTAAATGTTTAGAGTTTAAAATTAGGAATCCTGCACATTCCACATATTAAAGTAATTTCTTTTAAAATATAACAAGAAAGAAATGTACAGTCGAGCACGCCCGACCGTATAATACTCTGTGCATTTTATTTCTGGATATATGATTATATTATTCAAATCGGTTTCAAGGTATTACAATGGATAGTATTTGTATTACGACACGTTGAAACAAAAATAAATTCTAAGCACAATCGAAACATTCATTTGACTGTATGCACATGCATATTCGTTCGGCATTATATGTCTGTATATACATAATTATGTGTGTGTATCATTAGTCGGCACAGCCTGCGAGCGCGGGCAGCGAAAAGTTTCGAACATGTGTTTGAATGTATCTGTCTCGCTTGCACTCATGCATTTATATTGCGTTCAATTATTTATCTTGTTACATTTCTATCTTTCTTGTTTATAGTCCCATTTTAATGCAACTTCCAGGATAGTTTGATATAATTAATCTCCATACGAATTATAAACTACAATACTGTTAAATAAGAATTAATGCTTTTTAAACAGCATGCAAGTTCGAAAAGTTTTTTTTTTCTCATGGTGAAGGGGGCGTGGGAGTAAAAATTTTTTGATGACATTGAATTTATGCTTATCAAAATTCGATTTTTTCCGAGGTGTGTCTAGTATTTTGCTTGTTGTGGGCGAATGGGGCGTGGCATCGAAAAAAAAGATTCTTGTATTGACTAGCTAAATATGTAGTCGATTGAGACCAAGCTCGAAATTGTAGCT
This sequence comes from Drosophila acutilabella, assembly GCA_035046005.1. Taxonomy (NCBI): domain Eukaryota; kingdom Metazoa; phylum Arthropoda; class Insecta; order Diptera; family Drosophilidae; genus Drosophila; species Drosophila acutilabella. The sequence goes on along the minus strand of JAWNOK010000024.1, from coordinate 1,108,688 downwards.
CTTACCATCTCTGAAATCTGTTTGTTCATACGGACAGACAGACAGACGGACATGGCAATAACGACTCGGCTTGTGATGCTGGTCAAGAATATATATACTTTATGGGGGCTGCCATGCATTCTTCTGCCTGTTACATACATTTGCACAAACCCAATATACTTTTGCAGAGAGTATAATAAACTCAAATACTGTGATTTTCCTTTCGAAACTTTGATTTGTAATGTACAAAGTAAGCATTGCTTTTTATAAATTTATTAATATTTTTAGCCTACCTGTATACAAACAGTTTCGATTTCGATTATTTTACTAAAAATTTCTTTTTAATAAATTTCCGTCAGAGAATTAGATAAGTTCTCTTAAATCCATCATGAGAATCTATCCAAATGCAGATGTTTGGTTCTATATTGACAAGCCTGGCTGCTGGGGCAGTTATCAAAAGTATGGGCCCTATCATAGTTGGAAGTTGCCTAGCAAAGAGTTTACGCCCAAACACATGTACTATTGGCGTGATACCGAAGGACATAAATTACGTGATGTGAAACGCAAGGATCTATATTTTGAAAACTGGCCAAAGTCTAGAATTCGTGCGCAAGCTTGTCTGGGCATGCTCTACGCAACTGGATATCGGTTTATTAGGCTCAGCATGGCTCCACCATCAGGATTCAAATGTGCACCTCTTCCGGTTAATCTGGCCACCGCTCAATACGTTAAAGGTAAGACAAATAAGTTTGTTAGAATTTTTCTTAACCCATTCGGCCTAATAATCTCTATAGCGCATCTGAAGAAAATGAAGAAGGAAGAGAAGCATGCACAGAAAAAAGCTAAGCAGGAGGAGAGTGATAAGAAGAAGGCGGCTTTAGCACATAAAAATAGAGGCGCACCTCGAGCAAGAAACTAGACATGGAGTAATGTCTACCATTTGATAAATTGAATTAAATGCATATTAGTTTGTTGACCACTTTTTCGTTTTCCGTTATTTTTAACATACTTAGTTATGTAGTGTGTTGTGTTTGTTAGATCAGTTCAATTAAGCTGTCTAGCCTTCGGTCCATTATAAAAATGGCAACGACGTCTATTAAACTTTGAATAATTTCCATTCTCTACGATCCGAAGGAGTCAACCTTTGAACCGTTATTTCCCAATAACAGTAATGATTTCAGACAAGAGGAGGTTCGTCGCGTCGCCTCCGCGGCTGATTCTAGAATTGTTGGTAAATTTTAAAACAGTAATGTCATTGTTAAAGACTTCTGTTTACATATTGCATTTACTCTTTCCAATATGCATAAAATGCATAAGTCATTCGAAGTACCCATTTAGAGAGTTCTTTTATTCGGAATTAATTGTTTTCATGTAATATATTTTTGATGAAGATACGAAAATAATGAAAATGGTCATTTGATGACCAACAAAAACCATCTCTTGTTTGTCATTATTAAATGATTTTCGTACGTCAATTATAATCAAATATATAAATTTTATAATTTTGGTTTCAATATATATGTTGAAATGAAATTGTGTACTAACTAACTAACTATTTGCATAGTTTATTTTGTAGCCCATATTCAAGAAACTTTTGTAAACAAATGTATTGAGATGAATGATATACTCATATCTTTTGAATGCATAAAGCACAACTACCGCACAAAAGCCAACTTCAGTACAGCTCATTAGACAACAATAATTTGGTTACACAAAAGTACACATATGAGCATACATTACATGTCTGCACATACACACACACACACGCGCATATGGGCGTATAAATTTATATGGGTAGATTTATCAGTGTTCATATGTATTTGCTGATTTTCATCGGCCGCATAATTAGCGTAGCCAAGCGCACTGATTAACTTGCATTCAACAATTTTCAATTGAATTTTGCAGTTCGTTGATTCGAGCCAAAAAAAAAAAAAATATTAAAACATGTTGAAAAATATATAAAAGATATATAAAGACGACACGCAACTGCATTGCAATTGCAATCAGTATAGGAACTGATGTGGGTGATCCGATATGAGGAGAGAAGTGAGGGATAGGTTAATAAAAATACAAAGCGGGATAAGAACGAAATGAAACATGTGCAGTCTGATAAATGATGAATGTGAAATGTACCATTAATTAATTCGATTAAATGGTGCAATTCAGCCAATCAGCCAAAAAAGGTAGGGTTTTGGCAGGAATACCATACACAGAGCGCAACAAGAGGAGCAACAGGAGCACAGAAAGGCCAGGACAGGACAGGATACAGTTAAGAGTCAGTCAATCAATAACGAACCCACAAATTACTGCAAAGAATTATGAAACCGAATGTTCGCAGTCAGAGTTAACCAAAAATTAATTCGAATTTTAATCATTTAATATGATTTGCTAAAAGTCTTTTTATTTATTTTTTTTTTTTTTATAATAGGATTGATTTTATTCACATTAACGGTTTGCTTTTATTTATCTTCATCGTATTGTAAATTGCCTTATGAATTAATATCAGTACTTAAACTGTTTAAAATATCGTTCAATCTGACAATTCTTTAACGTATGGGAGTTTTGTACGGACGCACAGTGAAAGTTAGTGAAAGTGATTGAGTTTTGACACAAATTTAAAAAAAAAATTTAATGAGTTTTATCTACACTGACTGAAGATACCGTTATGAACTTGCTTTGATTTTTTAAATCAAAGTTTCCCGCAAACTATTAAGGTCCACAAAAATTTGTATAGTTTAGACTCTGCACTCAAAATGAGTGGAAGGGTCTATTACGTTTGCGTTGATCCTACCCAAAATCTATATATATTTTTGATAAACATCAAAAGCACAGTCGATATGGCGATGTCCGTGTTTACGATATTCTGATTCTCTGGGAAATCATGATAATCATAATAACTGTTTACATTAACTTAGAAACTACTAAAATAACATCTGCTAATTGATAGATCTCATGGTACTAATTAAGTAAAGTCAATGTTATTTACAGAGCGTACAATTTTTAAACAATCAGCTCTATCGACTGTGTTACATGTATTGTTAAGGCTTATTTTCTTTTGAACATTAGGTAGCATTTATTTTATTGTCATAAATTTTATTGGGTAACTGCTTTATGTACTCACTATCATTCCGTTTGCTGAAAAAAGCACAACTCACAACTCAATAATCAACAAACACAAAACATTTTGTCAAACTCTAAAATTTCTAGCACTAAACAATTACACCAAGAAACATTTGAAACATGAAGGAAAAAAAAACTTGCTCCGATGATCGGCAAAATTTCGTTGCAACTCGCATGAGCTTGCCTTTATTTATGGTTTCACGTAAGTCATAATTCCCAGCAAATTCTTGCAACTTTGTTAATTAAGATGCTTTTTAGGTAATCGTTTACGAGAGGAAAATTTGGATGGCATCCAAAAGCAATTTAAGTTAGCCGGAGGTCACTATAACGTACATTGTCAACAAGGTACGTCTGAAATACGGCCAAATAGTTAGAAAGATAATAGAATAATTAATGATTGCAGAAAACCGTGGAGAGGAATTCAGCACTAGAACTTACTCCCACTACAAACACATTACGGGCTTTGAGAAGGTGCCTGCTTATCCGTATCCACAGCAACGTCCCCTGAAATGTGATCGATCATTGTCCACTTGGCGTAGTTATCACCAGGCTCCGAATCGCTATGGTGTCCTACCGGAACCTTACAAGAGTCGCATGGGTTCCAAAGGCTCAGTGTTTGCCAAGATGCATACTACCAAAAGTCGCGTTTTAACAAAGATACCGCCACCACAATTTTACGAGATACCATCTGAGGTTGATCGATTATTCAGAGCGGAGAATAAGCAAAAGGGCATCTTTCTATCAAGTAAGACAGCTTATAAAATAGGCTTGCTTTTATATATTACTAATTTTAAAGATTACAATATGAATGCTATCAATTCAGGAATAAAAGAATTTATTCCAAGTACTTATAATTCTTTTTTAAAGAGGATTTAAGTTTAAATTTAATTTTAACTTTACTGTCTTCATCAGATGCTCGGGATCATCGTCCCAGTTCACGTGCAATGGTGTCAGATTTGTCGACCTGTTGGCACAATCCGAGAGATCCAGGTCCCACCGATACCTACACTAATATGTTTGAAATCAATGCCAGAATGACGCCTGTTGTGAAGACGCCACCTGAGAATCCGCATCTGTTCCTGCCCCTGTCATGTGTGCCCACTAAACCCAATGATATGATAAGACGTAATTCTAGTTTCCAACCGGGTCCAGGACGGTATGATATACGATATCCGAATGTTTGTAGTTGCGAAAGAGGCAAGAAGCCTATGCCGGGTCTGACAGTGCAGATAGAGAAACAAAAACGCTTCAAGTTTCGCCGTTTGCCGTACACGCGCATCAATTCCAAAAAATACTGTGAGCCAGACTGGCGACATGTTATAGGCCATGGACACAAGCATGTCTTCCAAATGGGAAAGCATGATTTGCCTGAGCCACCGGTTAAGAAGACGGCAGTGAAAGGCAAAAAGGCCGAGAAGCAGCTGAAAATGTTTGCGGATGGCAAATATCTGAACATGTTAATCAATCCGAGACACTATCCTATATCCCTGCGGGACTTTCCGTTGGCTCCATATGTGCCGCGTATTGTCTACAATTGCGTGGCCAAGCGAATTGTTCGCAAACAGCTTCGGAACAATAAGAAAATTGCCTTCTTGAGTGGACAGGAGCGTTGGAAAGACGGTTCACGTCCTCTTCAGCTTACCGCACGCCAACTGGAGGCTATTAAGGAACGACTACCACTTGACCGTCGTCTCTGCGATCATCCATTGGTTCTCCGCGAGTCAAAGATAATGAGCCGACTTCATCATGTGCCACACCACATGAGGAATACGTATATGCCCAAGTTACGCAAGAGGCTCTTCAAATTCTTGCCCATACCTGGAGCTCGTGTACTTGTGACAGATAGCGATATTAGACCTGATTTGCATTTTGACCGGGAGAATCCCACGGGCATGTATAACCGTAAGCTCGATGAGACTCTGTTCTATCGGGATTCCGTGATCCTGGAGATGCAGCAAACGGATAAACAGGAAGAGAAGGAAAAGGCTAACGTCGATACATCGATAAGTGCTTCGGGCTCGGCATTCTCCAGGCAAAGCAACATGTCCATGGTACGGCCATCGGCCAGCAGAGCATCGCTGAAGCGCAGTGTTAGCAAAGCAGCCGTTATGGTCCTCAATCCCAGTGAGACACGAGCCAGGGAACTCAAATCCGAGGCAGCTGCTGAACAGGCTGCTGTGGCTGCTGCCGAGGTAGCTGCAGAGGTGGCTGCTTCTTGAAGCAACTTTTCCACAATTAAAAATGTTTAAATTAAAAAAAAAAGCAGAATGGGAATAGAACTAGAAATGAAAGAAAGAAATATCACACACGAGCCACGTTTACATAGTTTATGATTTATGCGCCATGCTCCAGTAAATTCTGAAGCCACCAAACTGTGAGCAGCAGAAAGTAACTTTTGACCATAAAATAAATAACTTTTCAGTCTCTGCTTCCGTACGTTTCTGTATATGTATATGTGTGTGAGTACCAGTGTGTATGTGAGTGTCCTAAAATGGCCAAAACCGGCAGCCAGCACGAAATAATTAAGTTTTCCAACGTTTTGCGGAATCTGTGCCGGGTCCGAACTGTGTCTCCTGCTCGTTTTCCTCGTACTCCTGCTCCTGGCGCTGCATCTGCTCCTGGTAGTTCTTCAACTTCTATCTACGTGTGGCTCGCTACATGTGGCCATTAAAATTACAAGCATATCTCATATCTTCTTGCTTAGATTGTAAAACATAATCTGTTATCAATTATTTTAGCTGCGTGCTTTTGCCAGCTAAGGAAGACATGGAGAGGAGGTGGCCTATAGGCGTGGCCAAGTCAGAAACTAGCAAAAAGCGCACACGCTGCATTTGGCAATTGCTGAAAGAAAACTTTCCACATATTTATGACTTGGTTAAAATTTTGGCATGTAAGCAATTTCATTTGATGCGCCTCAGTTTATGCTACCATCTCATCAAAAATGTGAATCCTAATCGATTTTACACTCTTTACCCAAGTGCGTGAGTCAGTTAGTGTGTGAGTGAGTGAGTGAGTGAATGAGTGAATCAGTTGTGCGAGTGCTGTACTTAATTGAGTTTTCCGATGTCCGTAAAACTGTTGATAGACAGCTGCCAATTCAGCAAATAACTTAGAATTGAATTGCGTAAGTGGGAGCCAAAAAGCTGACTGCACTGTAATCGATTTCTAAATGAGTTGAAACCTGAAAATAACTAGCAAAGTCTTTGGCAAAGACTTTTAAAATTTTATTTATTTTTCAACAAAATTTATTTTAAAGGAGATGTCAAAATATTTATGCTCCGATTTGGTTATCCGAATGTTTCTTAATATTCTTTACTCGAGCTCTACCCTTAAATATTTCAATTTCTATAAATTACTGCATACTCCGCACTCTAAAAAAGAGTGGAAGGGTCTATCTAGACCCAATAAACTATATATATTCTTGATCAGCATCATCTGCCACGTCTCCTTCTGTCTTTTACATACATTTGCACAAACCCAATATACTCTTGCAGAGAGTATAAAAACTATTTGTATAACCCCGAAAAAACCAAAAAAAAAATTCTTTTGGTGTAAATTTTAAGTTGATTAGTGTAGCATTTTTTCGGCATGGTTTAGTATTGTTTAACTTACTCACTTATTACCTAAAAAACTAATAAGCTGCACATCCATTTGTTTATTAATGTCATTATAATAATAAAACAGAAACTCAACATTTTGTAAATGCATTTCATTTTTCTCATGCAACTATTGTGCTCGCTTTTCAGTTACTGGAGTAAACAGAAGTGAAATGAACACATCAGGAAGGATTCAAGGCTCCATTCAATGCATTTTGTTTACCAGATGCTGGCAGTTGGCAGCTGATTAACAATGACAGGAACTCCCCAACATGTCCTGGCTGCAACTTTTCGCAAAGAAAATTATTACGGTTAATGCTGTGCTCTATTGTGTGCTGTGTTATTTGTTGTAGTTGTTGTTATTGTTGTTGTCTCAGTTGTTATTATTGTCGTTGGCGTTGCCGAGTTGTCGTTGTCGTTGGCTGTGCAAATATTTTACACACCACAAACAAAAACACAAAGCCAGTGCCAAAGCGCACAAGTAAAAGTAAATTATAAGCAAAAGGCAACAATGCGACGCAATGCTGAAGTGCAGCTGATTGTGCGCGAAAAGTTTTTTGCCCAAGATGAACAGAGGACGAGGATCAGGTTGAACAGAGTGGGAACCAGAACTAGAACCACAAGCACAACGTGTTCGAGAACAGGAATGAGAATGAGAACGAGAACGAGAACAAGAATAAGCACGAGGACAACGAAGAAGTAACAAAAGCAGCAAAAGACACTGCACGGTTTTCGGTTAACATGAGTTATTATTGCAAAGTGGGCGGCTAACCGGCGTAAGACGTTGACTTCTTCTTTATCTTTCTCTTCTCCTTCAGTTTTGGCTTCAAAGCTTCATCTACTCTAAGATGCAAATGTGAGCAAAGCTGATGTCTTTGTGCTCAAACTTTCAAGCTTATAGTGAGGTATGCCAACTATGTCATTACAATTAATACTGTTCTAAAGCTTTTCTTTGGTTTCTAATCTTTAGCCATTTTCAAATCAATTGTTCCATTTTCTATGTTTCCATCTTGCATTTTAGACGATCAATGCTTTGGAGGTAACTATTTTGTTATTTTTTGTTTTAAAATGAATTTCCATTTCGTATGTGTGAAATATTCTTATTTGTGCATCCAATGAGCAATATTTTGTATTAAATATTCAACATTCTATATTATACATTTAAAAAAAAACGTAAAATATTTTTTTACAATTGAAATAAATTTAAATTCCTGCATTTTAATTTATTATTTAATTTTGTCTTTTCAATATTTTACTCTATATTTTTACAGGCTATATTCTCGAAACGTTTTATAGGATATCTAGACATCAACTTAAAAAATATATTTTTTGTGTAGCTTACTTTTGTGCGTCGACTAAACAAATGAGCCAAGGAGTTCTGCGCTGCTTGCAACGTTGTCTATGAACCTTGGCTCAGCTTGAGTCACAGTCGCAGTCACAGTTACAGCAACGGTGTAGCCTTTGTCTGCTTTTCTTGTTGCTAAGATTTCTCTCTATTTAGGTCATGGGGTCATAGTGGGTGCAAATTACAGCAGCAGTGGCTGCGGATGCTGCAAAAGAAGCTGCAATCGCGCTGTGCGTGAGTCGTGAGCTGAGACTCGACATGTCGACTCTACATTTTCAAATAATTTCTGATTAAGCTTGGACCGTCAGGAAGTATGCGAGACGGAGGGACCACGCCGTTGGCGGTGATGCCAACTTGGCCGCCATGCTGTGTGACAAACGCAACGGGTGCACAGGCAACTCTGGCAGCACGCTGACATATTGCGGCGCATAATTTACCGTTGCTTATGCAATTCTCATTTTATTTCCAAGTCAAGGGTATAATAGGTTTGTGCAAAGTATTCAAAAGGTATTCAATTTTATTATTAATCAGTATCCAACGTCCAAACGGCCCATCAGTGTGAACGACTGACTCTCAAAGATATACTTGCAGTGCAGCCAAGAAAATTGAGTTAACAAAATAAAGACATGTAAACATTACTATTAAAACTAACTTCTACTATAAGATAATGGATAAGATAAGTATATCAGATGTTTGGTACAGGGCATATTAAGGTCGAGCAAGCTTCTCTGCTCTAGCACATATATTTTTTTTTGCCGAGTGCAACTAATTTTTGTTTGTTACCAGCAAAAGCCACAAAGATTTATGCTCGAGAAATTATGTTTTAAAAGTAAGCGTATTCCTTCCATGTTACATTTGCAGCTGCAGTTGTTGCTGTTGCTCTTTTTGTTGCTCCGTCCTTTGCGCTTAAGTTATTTAATATACTTTAATGTCAGCTACCGTTTTCTGTTTCTTTCCTCTCTTATTCATACATGCATACATATTTCTATATATAATGCATATTAGTATATGCGCATATAAAAGACGTGTATTATGAATGAGACGTGGGGGGAAAAGGTTGCAATAGCAACAAAAACAATCCCAACAACAACTACAACAACAAGAACGCGAATAACAACAACGAGCAGCGAAATGTTCATAAAAATGTAAATGTGCAAAATGGAACGAGAAAGAGGAACAAGTGAGAAATCATAATAAAGCGCGTGTGAGGAAAGTGGAGAAGAGGAAGCATAGCTTGAATGTACCAGCTGAAGGTTGCCAAATGTTTATGTGTGCATGTGAGTGTGCGTATGCGTGTGTGTGCGTGTCTGGTTGTATGTGAGCGTGAGCGTGTGTGTAGTCGCAACTTTTTGCGCTGACATTTTAAGTGCATCTTGTGAATTATTTAAACAAAGAATAATTACACAAGGAATTAAAAACTTAATGCGACGAAGTGCATAAAAGTGCATTCTGTTAAATGCTAGACAACCTTCCCCACTGTCCACTACTGAATTCTCAGAAGAGATACTGTTCTTGAATTTTATAATAAATTATGTAAATTAAAATTTGTGTTTCAATCAAGGATTATTATGTTAATCGTTGAAATGAATTTTCAAACTTTAGATTCAAGTTTAATTTGTTTAACCTTCTTGTTAAATTTGTTCACAATAAACCAATATTCATTAAAGGTGTGAGACGACAATTTATATTTTAAGTCCGATTTAAAGCAAATTTTAATTATAAGCCGCCGACATATCAATATTTGAAATTTTGTTGTATAGTGGTAGCTAGTTTGTTAAAAAAACAAGAAAAATTATTTGTATAGCCAATTTTTCATTTAAGTATAGTTTACCACATTGAATACATGGATTAATTTATATTTATTTTGTTTCTGTCTACACCTTTTAGGTTTTAATCAACAAGTCACTTTCTGCACAAGCTACTTAGTGTCTATGCATGTGTGTACTTACTTTTATATAAATTCCACTCAAGTAAGCAAAAACAAAGACATAAACCAAACATGAGGCAATGCAAATGGCTTCAGTACAGCTCCATGTTGGCTCCATCGGTTTGGACGAGGGGTAATGGGGAAAAGAGGTTGGTTGCTCCTGCTTGACGGCTTTTGCACACTTTCCGCTTTGTTATTATGCGTATTATGCAAACCACGCCCCCTCATTTCCACCCTTACCCCTTGGTACTAGTCCTGCATGCCACTTACATTTTACTTTACGCGCTTTTGCCACGTATTTTTATAGCCATTTGGTTGGCAAAAGCAAAAAATGGAGACAGCACTTCGTTGGCGAAGAAAAAATGGCAAGCTCTAGTGCTGCTCTAGACGACCATAATGTACGCTGTAGACTCAATTATAGCCACAGAAAACTGTATAACATTTGACCGAGCTCAACACGTGTTGAAGAGTGCGCCATATAATTTAAAAAAAATTACCAAAAAAATGGTATATAACCAAAATAGATTAAAATATCATTAAGAAGTGTTAATTTAAAAATAATACCATTTATTTTTTGAATTGCTGCCTTTGGAACTTCCGGATAAAAGCGAAATTGGCAACACTGAAAAAAGCCGGGCTCTTTGGCATTTATATGTACCTGGAAGTGTAGTGTACACACAATGGCGAGTACATATGCAGATAAGGAAAAAATCATAGATGGCTTAGTCGGGAGCTTGGGACTACTACACACTCTATGTATAATGCTTCCCAGAGATATGCTCTGCTAAACTTATGTTTTTAATAATACTTAAAACTATTAAGTAATTAAGTCGGGATAAGTTTCCGTTTTGTTTGGGTATATTCAAACAATTTATGAAGAAAACTAACACATGGTTCGCCACAAGTTTCGCATTGAATAAGGGTATTTGGAATTTCATATGAATGCCAAGTGAAAGAAAGAGTGAAACAGACAGAAGAAGCTAGAAATGTGTGTGCCGTGCGTCTGTGTGTGTGTGTGAGTGTGTGTGCATGTTGAAAAGCACTAAAAAGTATTATCTAAATGATAATTTGTTGCTGCCTGTCTGTTTGTTGAGTAATGTAATTTTATGTACAGCAGTGGGAGCTGCCATGCATAAACCATTGGAGACAAAGGCTTCAGCAGTATTCGCTCTTTCCCCTTCCTTGAGTTACACACACACTTGCAAACTGTAACGGTATGTGCTCGTATTTCTCTACAGTTTTGCGTGTATTATGTGCGTAAAGCATATTTCCGCTTCCGTTTGCTGTCCAAGACACAAAGGCGCACAATTCGCTGACTGACGAAGTAAATGAAACAAAGCAAAATCACTTAGTCAGACATTTGGGGAAAATGTCTTAAGTTACCATAAAACTATTTAGAACTAGTTGGTCTAAGACAATTCAATTGCATTCCATGCAATCCACTTCACAACGAAGTTTTTGCCAAACTGAAAACTGAAAGGCATTCAAGATTAGCCTCGGCTAGTTTACCTGCACAGATCCTCAAATCAATTGCACATTTTGCGCAACTTTGGACAAATGCAATGCAATTAAATGCGACAAAGTTCAAAATTGAATTGGAACAAAAATCGACGGACGTTTGACTTGTCCGGAACTCTATTGGCCGAAAATAAAACGCACGACAAAACGTCGGACAAGCCAAAAGGCAAAGCAGTCTAAAGGCACAGATAGGACCAGATAAAACTGAACTGGACAAAACTGGATGGGACGGTACAGTACGGGAATGAAATTCAATTCGGTTGCGCTCGATTGCGTTGCATTTCAATATAAATATTTATTTTATTTATACAGTAATACACACATACACACACGCACATGTACAGATACAGATGCAGACACACTCAGCTACACAAATGGACGGGGCGACAAGTTGCAGTTGACAGTAAAAGATGTTGTGGAACCCATTTGTTTTAGTCAATGGATGGCAACGGTACAAAGTCACTCCACAGTTCACTTGAGTTCAGTTTCGACTAGTTCGATTTGGTTCGGTTCGGTATGTGGCATTAGAATTCAATTTTCAAACTGATTTCGTATCTATGTATCTGTATCTGTATCTGTGTTATGTGTACTGTGTTCTGTCTGTGTTGTCTATTCGAGTTTGGTTGAATGCCATGCCATAACTTTGGCTTTGCTGAGAGCTTCTCAGACTCCTGACGCTGACTTTGGGTCTGAGCTGGTCTAGCTGTCAGTAAAACGAGAAAAGAATAGAGAGAGGGAGAGAGAGAGAGGGGAGAGGGAGGAGAGGGATATGGCACCAGTTGTGCAAAGCAAATTGCGTGTGGCGTTTTTGGTATGTAAGTAGTTGGCCCAATCAGAACTGAAATAACTGAAAATCGTTGACTAAATGAAATCAACAGACTGTGCACTTATTCAGCTAATAGAATCTAACAATCAAATAATACCAATAATTGTCTTTTAAATGGAATTCGATTAGGAACGATGAAGCGCTTTAAACGTAGCCATCATTTTAAAGAAAATCAATAAAAAATAAGAGAAAAGATTCACTTCACATAATTCAGATCATAAATAGGAGAAGAAATTTGTTTACAGGAATTCCACTCGAAATCAATTGAAACCTGAGTAATTTTTGCATTTAAATTAAAATTGTTCAAAGTTATTTGTACATTTTGTTGAGTTTTTATAAAACAATAGTAGCATTTAGTGTAGCTTAAGTTTTATAAATTAATTCTGGCTTTAATGACTCACTTAAGTGAAGTACAAAGTAAAGTTTTGAGCGTATAGATATTGTCATCGTTGTAACGCTTTTTAATACAATTTTGGATTTGGTTGCTAATTAATTGTATATTTCTTTGTATGGAGATGGAAAATTATTGCTGAGCTCTGGAAGGAGAAGGAGGGGGAGCTGCAGGAGGAATTTCATTGGAAGGACATGAAGCTGTCGCTAATTTGAAAGCTTTTTGCGAGAGACAAATGCAAATGTCAGCGTTGTGTGTGCCAGGGTTGCCAACTTTTTCATTTTGCACATTTTGGTTTGGCTTGCATTTGTCATTTTACGTTGTGGAAATGTCAAACTTATCGACGCTAAGACACGTGCCCCGATGAAGTACTTTGCTCTCTCTCTTTCTCTCTCTCTGCCTCTCTCTTTTTCTTTGTGGCTTGAAGGTGGGCATGGTGCATGGTAACGACTCACACTACGCGTTGCACTGTTGCCTGTTGTGTGGCACGCCAATGTTGCACGTTCGAATTAACTTTAATGAACTCAGTTTAGTTGCAAATGAGTTACAAAACTCGAAAACACATCGAGACGTGTTTAGTGCACAATGAGCATCGTGCCACATGCGTGTTGCAAGTGAAATTGCGAGGCGGATTTAAAGAGTTCAACTTAGGCATAGGTAATGACTCTAGTTTATTATTTTGCTTTTAGTCTTGACTGTGGCTTGTAATTTTTCGTGTTGTGTGTGAAAATTTGGAATAAAACGCATAAGAATTATCGATATTCTATTATGTATAAAAATCAAAAGGGCTGGAAATAAGAGATGAGTTAAATTTAATCTCAGATTTAACAATAAAGTATCTACAATTTTAAAATGGAAATTTCGTTTTGGGAATTGCTTAAGAAATTTTAATAAAATTCTAAACAAGTTTGCCAATCGTGTCAAAAGCCAAATTTCATGTTTGTGACAGTTCGTAGATTGCGAAAAAATGTTCTTGTTGGCAAAAGGTTAAGGCGTTCGCTGAAAAACTTTCCAATGAAAGTTCACACGGCGTATACACAGAAAAATGCCAAACTGTCTCTCTGAGTGTCTGCATGCCACGCCCCCTTCTCCACGAAGGGGGCCAGAAGGGAAGTCTAAAAATGTGCTAATATTTGGCATAGACTTTCACTAGGAACAGTTGTTGTTGTGATATTTGTGGTTGTTGTTCCTGTTGTGGTTCTTGTTGGTTTGGGCCTTGGCAATTTTGTGTTTTTGTTATGCTGACAGTTATGCTTATTTATAGGCGTGTTATTTCGAAAGTATTTCAGGGACTGCTGACGGGGGTCGATGGCATTTTTAAGCCAAAGCAATTTATTGGCTTGCTGTGTGCCGATTAGCCAAATATTGAGATTATATTAAGGACGGATCGAAAGCCGTTTCAATTTGGGGCTTATTACGCACTGGGAAAGGCTTAGGAGCGTCTATCTAGATAATTGAGACTGTCAATTGCAGTTTCTCCCAGAGCTACACCACTTCACACCACAGTTAGCGCCTCTGGTTGGGGTTCATTGAACCGCTTTCAGCAGCCTGTGGTTTGCGGCAAGCAGCAAGCGGTAAGTGGTGAGTGGCATGTGGCCTGCGGTATTCACGGGCGATCAGCCAAAATAAAGAATAACTGCGAAAACCAAACAAATTGAAATAACACCAGATAACTGAGAGACTCTTCCTCTTCTCCATGCTTGGCCAAAAATGTTCGAGTTGCCAAAAAAGTGTGAAAACCACAGCAGTGGTAACATTGGCCAATTGTAACGGCTGTGCAGCCACTGAAAAACACTGAAAACATTGGCAAAAAATACACAACTAACTAAATGACTGCCTGACTGACATACATAAATGACTCGACTTTACAACTCATGCTCCCATTCTCCGTCGTTCTCGTTCTCTTTTTCTCTCTCTCTGGTTCTGTTGCGGCTTTTGTGGCCGCAAATATGCAAGCCAATTGATTTATTTAAACAATAAACAAATTGCCCAAGAAGCTACTCCAATTATGCGCACATCGACTGCGAAAAGAATGTTGCAATTTGGAACACGAAACAAAGCCACAAAATCATTATTTATTTATTTCATTAGCTATATCGACAATAAAATACTTCCTTTAATTTCATAGGAATTTCTCAGTGATAACATTCTTCTATCATTATTTCTAAAAAGTACTATATGTATTTAAATTATTGTAAACTATATTCTATGTAGTAAATTGTGTTTACAAAGTTTCTGCTTACTTGGGTTTCAATAACTTACTTTGATCAGAAATAAAACATCGTATTCAATAGGAAAATGGCTGGGTGGCCGTTTACAAGCTTTAAATTTACATAATTCTGATTGGTGAAAACGATTGTTGTTAAAAATATCTTTGGATTGCTTCTACCACATATGTATGAGTTAAATAACACACCATTAAATAATTCGTTACGGAGATAATTGGAATCAAAGGATTTTCATGACGCCATCAAATGGAAATATCGATGTGTTTCAAAGTGATTTAATATAAACAAAAAGGGTTTAAATGAAATTAACCATATGTAAGTCAGTCTACATAAATATTTTCTGTCCAGTCGGGATTGTTAAATAACATAATATTTACCTCTTACAAGGTGTACTTGTATTTAATATTTAAATCAACAAAGAAACGCCAAATCTAGAGCGATACTGATAATAAAATACTCGTATATAGATTAAAGTATTTAATTATTTACTTTATATTTTTTGTTTGTATATTTACAATTTGGAAATATATTTAATATTTACATGGATATTACGTGCTCTTTGAAGACCCTTTATTTAAAAAAAAGTACATGAGTCTACTAGGTTTGTGTTAAAGATGTGTGCATACTATAAAGAAGATATATTTTTAGTCAGCATCAATAGCATTGATACATCCATGTTTGTTTGTCTGTCTGTCCATATGTACTAAAGGATTTCAGTCAAAGTAATAGATCGAAAGATCAAATTGGATATAAACACTTCAGACAGACATCAGATTTTAAATTGTTAGTACCTGAATTCGCGAGTCGGGTGAACTCGTCTCTACTTTTTTTCGTTTCTTGATTGCATAACCCGATTCTAGTCAGGTGAAGGTTATTGGGTCAACGTCAGACAACAGAAAGCTCGAAAAATGATTCAAAAACAAATAGTTTTTGATAAGACGTGAACTTGAAATAATTGGCAAACTGGTATCGTTTTGGACGAAGTTTGTTGACTCGCAGATAAGGCCACTGATAAGAAAATACTCATATATAAAAGCGTTAAGTTGTTCACTAGGTCGACACTATTACATCGGCTTCCACCACACTAAGATGTCTTTATTTACATTCGTTTCGACAAGTTTACTATTTTCTGTTGCTGGCCAAGCCACACCTCAATATGATGGACGCATTGTGGGCGGTCAAGAGACAGACATACGCAATTTCCCATATCAAGTATCCGTACAGCTGAACGGTCAGCACATCTGCGGTGGTGCCATTATCGGAGATTACTTTATATTAACCGCAGCTCACTGCTTCGAGGAGCCTTTTTCAGTAATCGATTTTAGTGTGCGTCTTGGTTCTACGGAACACGCGGTTGGCGGTGAGTTGCTCAGCCTGAACCAGATCATAAGGCATGGAGCCTACAATCCCCTGACACATGATAATGACCTGGCGTTGCTGGTACTCAATGCACGGCTTAACTACACGGAGGAAATTCAAGCGGTACCTCTGGCCAACTCACAGGATGCACTTAACTCCGATACTTTGCTACATGTCAGTGGTTGGGGCTTTCAAAGTGAGGAAGGGGAAGAGGGTGTTTCACCAGTTCTCCGCTATGTGGACGTGACTCATGTGGCGCCAAGTGTTTGTCAGCGCGCATATACCAAGGTGCTGCCAATTACCCAGCGAATGCTTTGTGCCGCCGACGATGGTCATGATAGTTGTCAGGGGGACTCTGGTGGTCCATTGGTTGGCTTTCAACCTGGAAGTACTCATGGTAAGCTGTACGGCATAGTTTCTTGGGGCCTTGGCTGTGCAAAGCGCGAGTATCCAGGTGTTTATACAAATGTGGAGTCATTCGGAGACTGGATAAATGCCCAACTGGGTGCCTGGGGTTGGAATACGTTACTAGCTGGATGGAGTGGACTGCAATGAGTCGATGATCAAAAATTTTATGAATCTTTATATAAATAGATATTTTGTTTGCCATATGAAAAATTAAAATTAGATTGAATTATTTGTAAGCCATTAAAAAAATACTATATTTTCAATGTAATTTTTTATTAACCATAATATATAATTATATTTTTAAGTAAAAAACTATTAATGACTATAAAAAGTAAAATAAAAACATTTATTTTAACTGAAAATATTAAAAAATTTAGTTAACTAAATTATCAATTATTAATAGTTAATTGATCCTACAATTGTTGAGAGGATTGGGGAAAACCCAGAAAAACACAACCAGATTAATGCAAATGTAAGTTCGAAAAAAACGTATAAAAAAAATTAATAGCATTTAATAACAACTTTAAAAAGAAATTTATTATTCTTAATAAATAGATTTAATAGCTTTGCAGTAAGAGGAAAATTGATGTTTAATTTTTATAAATTTCTTAAATGCCATATTAAAAATAAGAGAAAACAAGTAAGAAAGGCTACAGTTGAGCGAGCCGACTGTTAAAGACTCAGTACTAACAATAAGTTGTTTATACAGACAGACATTGCTATATCGACTCCTTCTGTCTGTTACGCACATTTTTCTACAGTCAAACCTAATATACATACCTTAACTCATTTTTATTCGCATTTTTCCTTTTTATTCGAATTAAGTCACTAAAAAGAAGGCTGCTGAGCCAGCTTTCTGTACTTAAAAAAAAAATAAAAAAATAAAAAAATTATCAGAATATCATGCCGTTTTTAAGGACTATGTTATCATAATGTACTGCTTTTTGGTATTCGTTAGGAGACAACAGATATCAAACTATTCTTAAAGTTTCATAAAAAATCAACTAGGCTTTGACTAAATTTTTAGACGATTCTGGACAAAAATTTTTACTGAAATTAAAAATTAGCTACTCCATATGAATTCATGCATAACAAATATTTTTTTAATAATTTGGTGTGTTTTAGTGACAGCTTGTTTTTGGAAGAGCATTAAAATGAAGAAAATGGAGAATTTTAATTTAATGTTGATCTTTTAAATGCATTTACAACATGTTTATAGACTAGTTTTAATTACAAAAATTAATCATTTTCGTTTAAACAATTAAGCCACTGAGGCTATTAGGTAAAGCATTATACAAAAGCCAGAAGCTGTTCATAATTCACAATGCAGCACAAAATATGTGAGACTAGAGCTCGAAACTAATTCAGATTCAATGAATATGTTAACATCTTGCTTGCCGCAGAGCTTTGCAAAGTCTAGCAAATAAATCGTTGCCTACAACCAGGCGCAAATATCAAAATGCAAGCTAAGCACACACACACACACACAAACAGAGCCTCACACACATACACGCACATACTCATAGTGTATACTATGTAGTATTTCATTATGAGATAAAACAACCTGCACTACAACAACAGCATGTACAACTTATTAGTTTAGACAAAAATAAATTGCATAAATATTTAAAGCAGGCAGTATGGCTTAAACGTGGCTAGTTGTATACGACCAGAAACTGGATGTGTGGTCAGCAAGTCGTCGTGTGTTGGGCATTTAGGTTCAGGGGTCAGGGGCCAGTGTGCACTCTTCGTCACACAGATACACAGCACATTTCACAGATTTTAATTTGTTTTGCCGCTAAGCAAACTGTGTAAGTGTCTGGCCTAGATGATAAGATTCAAACCCATACATTTGCACATATCTTGCAAATTGTTTCATTTTGCTTTGGCAGTGAGCAAACATTTCAAACAGTATTTCATTTAATTGCATACGTATTTTCTGAAATTTCAATTTGCCTCTGCTGTCACATGAAGCCTGACGTCTGCTTTCAGTATGCTAATTGCAGTTTGGCAATTAATTAAACATACCATCTCAAAGCAGTCAGTTAATAATCACAACAACTTCTATAGCTGCAAATATTGCGACCGCCCCGAGATTAACAACATCCCTAAAGTGTAAAAAAAAAACACCAATTGCCAATTTCATAAACGCAATATGCCAAAATTGGCATTTCAACATGCTCGTAGACTATTGATTAAAAATGCATGTTTGCATGTTGAGTGTTTTATTCGCAAATTTTGCAGCACTTTATTGGAAAAAAAGTAAAAAAAAACTAGTAAGACATGTTTAGATACCCTGTATTTAGTATAGATTATCATTTTTAATACAAATATCGACATAATATTGTCTATACTTGATCAATTCATTTAGTACGGAAGTTTAGAATTATAACATACACGAAATGTGAGAGCACTTTAAATTATTTCATCTAAACCACAATAACTTGACAGATTGGTTTTATGAAAATTGTCCTCTATTTGATTTTGCATGATGACAGACGACGAGCTAAAAATTTAAAATTAATGTTATCTGCCCGACTGACATTCATTCCAAATATCGTGGGTAAATTTCTATTAGTCGAGCAGACTTAGGTCTTCCTTCACTCTCTTACCAAACTAAAATACTCGTTTGTACTTTTTATATACGCAGCTGTAAGATGCCCAGTTTTTTTGGAACATCTAAATAAATAGGAATATATGTAGAATGTTTATTAATCAGTGATTCAATGAATAGTTAAATAAGGTATTACAAAGTTCAAGTGAATAGAAACAAATGATCAATTTCAAAAACTGAATGCCGCAATACGACTTTGATGACTCCTTCCACAACGTACGAACAACTTTCAACTTATGTACTCGGGACTTAAGATCTTCAACAGCCACGCTCGACAACGACTTCTTTTCTACTGCTCCTTTCTTCTTCTCTTCTCTCCTCCATGTATCGGGTTGCCACCCCGTTGCATTCCATCCCTTCGTTCCCACCATATATGGGGCTGCCATCCCGTTGCGTTCCATCCCATTTTTACATTCGGTCATCCTGATCACTGTCTTCTGACCCAGACGACAACAGCTCCTCGTTGACAACTACGTATTTCCACAATTTCATATTGTCGTTGCTTGTAGAAGTTATGGATGGACCTTCCACATTTGCGGCCTTCTTGACATCATACCGGCCATTGCGCTTGACCTTAATTATTTCATATGGGCCAAGAAAGGAGCTTGCAAGTTTTTTGCCCGCCGTAAACTGAGTGCGTCGTATTGCCACCAAGTCACCTTCCTTATAACAGTGTTCTTCTTTTCGTGTTTTGTCATAGTTCTCCTTGTACTTCTTCTGAGCTTGCACAATACTGTTCTTTGCCTCCTCCCTTAATTTCTGTCTATCATTGTCAAACTCGTTTATCCATTCTTGATCCAACAGTGCTGTTAGTTTGTCACTGAGCTTACATTGCATTTCAACTCCAAACATCAACTGAAACGGAGTCTTCTTGGTTGACCCGTGAACATGTGAATTAATGGCTCGCTGTACCTCTGGTACGAATTTATACCATTTTGATGTATCATCTGCAGACAGTTTGCTAATAATTGATAAAATACACCTGTTGACCCTTTCGATTTGACCGTTGCCCCGTGCAACTCCTGTAGTTGTCCACACATGCTCAATTCCATTACTTTTAACATAATCCGAAAAGTTGTTTGAAGTGAAAGCGACACCCCTGTCGCTGACTATTCGTGATGGATGTCCGAAGATTTTTGACCAATCCTCTAGCTTCTTAAGTACTTCTTCACATCCAGTGCTTTTAGTTGTGAACAGCCATACAAATTCAGTAAATGCGTCAACCATTCCGAAAATAAACTTATATTGCTTTGCTGTGCTATCCATGGGTCCTAGATGATCGACATGCAGCGTGTGTAACGGCTGATCTCCTTTATTGATGCAGTATAAATAGCCTTCTTGTTTTCCCAACTTCTTATTGACCAGAATACACTGAATGCATGTGTTGACTACCTGGCCGACTTTTCTTTCCAAGTGTGGTATCCAAAAGTGTTGTTGTACGGCATGCATTGTTTTTTGTGACGCAAAATGACCATTGCTGTGCGCCTCAAGGATAACTTCGTGTTCCATATTCTTTGGTACCACCAGCAATTCATTTCCAGCTACATGTTTGTACAGAACTCCGCCTTTAAGGTTAAAGTTTTCGTAAGGGTGAGACTTAAGCACTTCTAGAATCATCTTTATATAATCATCTTTCCGTTGAGCGGCTTTGATACGTGGTGAAATCTCTGACGATATGACAAGCACATCTTGGGGATATCGACTAAGACAGTCAACATGACGCATTTTTTCTCCAGGCCGGTGACTAACATCGAAATTAAAATCTTGCATGGCCAAAATCCACTGGGCGACTTCCCGTGGTATATCTTTTTTCTTGACTGTTTGTGTAAACGCAGCGCAGTCGGTAACTAACGTAAAACGTATTCCAAGAAGATAGTACCGAAATTTTTCCATTGCAAGGTAAGCAGCTTTAACTTCGAGTATATAACTATGACGTTTTTCATCATTCGGTGAAGACTTCTTACTCCAGTAAAACACCGGGTGTTGTTTTCCTTCGAAATTCTGTAGCAAAACGGCCCCAAATCCGCTTTTAGACGCGTCTGTATGGAGTTCTGTGCTCGCATTTCGGCAATATAGCCGTAACACCGGTTCATTTGAAAGTGCGTCTTTCAGTGTACTTATGGCTTTAAGCTCATTCGTCTCCATCTTAAAAACTGCATCCTTTTTTAAGAGATCTGTTAAGGGACGTGCTATCTGTGCATAACCTTTTATGAACTTTCGAAAGAATCCGGTTAGCCCCAAAAATGATTGTATACCTTTTATATTTTTTGGCAAGTTGAACTTTTGAACGGCTTGTGTTTTCTCATGACCAGGCCATATTTTCCCACCTTCAACTGTGTGTCCCAGAAAACTTATCCTGTTCTGAAGAAAGTGACACTTTTTCCATTTAATACGTAAGTTGTACTTTGCAGCTTCAGTAAGTACGGATTTCATCTTATTGATACATTCTTGATTTGATTGTGCGTATATGATAATGTCGTCGATGTATAACTGCATAACGTCGTTGGCAATCAAATCATAAAAAATACAGTTGACGAAGCGATTAAACACAGCTGGTGAGTTGCAGAATCCGAAAGGTGCACGGCAAAACTCATACAATCCTTCTTTGGTGACAAACGCTGTGTACTTTCTGCTGCTCTCTTCAATAGGTACATGCAGGAAACTATTTTCTAAATCCATGACCACGAAAACCTTTGCTGCTTGCAGTTTTTCCAACACGTCCTCCATCAACGGTACCGGGAAGCAATCTTTGAGCACCATGGAATTTAGTTGACGAAAGTCCACGCATACCCTGCTCGATCCGTCCTTTTTCTTGACGATCACAACTCGGCTTGCAATATTCGATGTCGACTTGCGCACAATACCCTTGTGTAACCAATCGTCGACCTGTTGTTTCACCACCTCCGACTCCTCGGGCGTATGGCGAGTTGGTTGATGATGGAACAGCTTTAACTGCCCGTCAGGCACTATCTTCATTCGCACGGGGCACTCAAAAGGTGAAGTCGATGCCGTGTAACCCGTAATTATCGATTCTATCAATGGTATAAACTGCGGGGGAGCATTTATGTTACATTCGTCCTCAACAATGTTATAAATACTTAGCTCAGTTGGTTCAGCGCTGTCTGGTCGCGCTGCCACCTTTGTGAACTTGAACTCTCCTCTGTTCAATATTAAACAGAACTTTGACGCAAAATCGTATCCAAGTAGGCAGTCATGCTCCATATTGTTATCAGGAACCACAACGAGTTTCTGCTCTGTTTCGCAATCATCTACGCCTATAACGCCAATGAACATTCCTAGAGGTTGCGTCTTGCTATTTCCCAGGCCACGTAGAATTGAACAGCATTTCTCCAACGTAACGTCTGATAACTTTTTGAACACACAGTGGCGAATTAATGTGACATCCGACCCAGTGTCGACTAAACAGCTAACTCTAACACCATTCAACGATATCTCTTTGTTTCGTTTGTCTTCCTTGACTACGTTGATATTTTGAACATTTTGTGGACAGTTTTTGGAGATGTGTCCCACACCTTCGCATTTAAAGCACTTTGTTTCTGATTTACAGTCTTTTCTCATGTGATCAGCTGCGCCACAATTAAAACAGCGTGTAGTTGGCCTGTTATTCTTGCCACCAGTGTATGCTTTATTTTCATTTTCGATGTTACACTTGCGCTCATAGGTGTCAATTTTATCTTTGAGCTCTTGGTATGTTTTACATCCATATAACCCAAACTTATATTCCGATTTCATGTTCAATCCATCGACAATATAGTTTATAACAGACTCTTCATCAACAATCCCTTGTGCTGCAATTTTTTTCATATTCAGCAAATATTCGAGAAAATGTTCGTCTTTCTTGATTTTTCTTTCCCTTAGCTTCGTGTGTATGTCAGCGCTTCTTAGTGTGCGTTTAAATTCAGCAATGACAACAGCTTTTAAATCCAAATAGTTATTAACTACAACAGACTCCAAGAATAGTTTGGCCAAATTTGTCATTTTCCCACGGGCTTGAACATATTTTTGTTTTTCGGTGAGTTCATATGCGTCTGCGTTCTGCTCGAAATTTGTGAACCAATATTCAACCTGCATATTGTAACCATCGAAGTCTGGCACTACTTTACTGAAGTTTTCACCACTGATTTTCGGCTCTCTCTGTGTAATTTCATCAGCCTGGATTTTTAACGTTAGCAACTGAATAATTTGTTGCAGGCTTCTATTATTTTCTGCTTGCATATCGTTTATTTGCATTCTGTCTATTGCTGCTTCGTAAAATTCTGTATCATCTTCTGCGTGCTTTTGTGTTCTGCCTTGTTCGTTTTCGCACATTGCGGTACCTCTATTAGACTGCGATCGCGTGATTGCACCATGTCTCTTTTGTTCTTCTTCACACATGCTTTTAAATTGAAAGGTTTTTTTTTTTTTTTCTACGACTTGTCTTTACACGTTGAATTATTTTTATTTGGTCACTACGAGTTGATCATTAATTGTCTAATCACCAGGCGGTTGAGCCCCCAAATGTAGAATGTTTATTAATCAGTGATTCAATGAATAGTTAAATAAGGTATTACAAAGTTCAAGTGAATAGAAACAAATGATCAATTTCAAAAACTGAATGCCGCAATACGACTTTGATGACTCCTTCCACAACGTACGAACAACTTTCAACTTATGTACTCGGGACTTAAGATCTTCAACAGCCACGCTCGACAACGACTTCTTTTCTACTGCTCCTTTCTTCTTCTCTTCTCTCCTCCATGTATCGGGTTGCCACCCCGTTGCATTCCATCCCTTCGTTCCCACCATATATGGGGCTGCCATCCCGTTGCGTTCCATCCCATTTTTACATATATTTTCCAGTATAAATACTTCTTCGTAATATACTATTTATATCCAATTAATAGGGGAACTTTAATAAACAGCTGACACAACTTTAAGTTCAGGAGACTGGCACCGACTTGTCGATATCCGATTTGAAAAGTGCAGGAATAACGGTCAAGTGGGAATTCAATTGTTGATATAGCACTTGATGTTTTTAGTTGGCATTTCTTTTGCTTTTCTCGCTATCATCGTTGCCTGGCAGCCACATTTTGTGAATGGCACTTCATTCCCCCCAAAAATATCTTTAAGATGCTTGATATTTGGGTTGCCCATTTGTTGCGGCGTATTTTCTACATTTCATGGACTTTGAAGTGGATACTGTGTAATTTTGTTTCATCCTCTTATTGATTGATAATGACAAAAGCGCAAAAAAAATGTTGCGAGTATCATGAAATTCTGTGAAGTTTAAGGGATTTCTCAGAATACCATAAATTGTATTGATAAAATGTTTGGAGGAAATGAAATAAATCTGAAAAAATGTAACAGTCGTCATCGAGAAAAAAAGAAGGAGAATTTAATTAGAGCATAGAGACAGAATATTTAAATATTTTGTTTTCATTTTAAAATTTTCTTTGGAATCGTTTTAGTTTTAATTAATACCTACAATTACATTTGTCAGTTTCAAAAGTCAACTGTAAAGATATTCAGTACATCACACACAATGAAACTGTTCAATTTTTTAGATGCTTGTGAGTTACTTGAACCTTGGCTCAAGCTTTCTTTAGTAGCAATCACTGAAAAATCATATTTAATATACGATTAATTGAGCGTAAATACAAAAGATTGCGATGCAGTCTCTTGTCACGCTTCCATTTCTTTTCACTGACTTGGCAAAGCAGTAATAACAGTTATTTCTATTTATGCGACATAAGCTACGTATACGAAATGAACCATTATTTACAATTGTACAATATTTAGCCTGGATACGTGAGCGTATGTGTATGTGTGTTTACTTGTCGCTAAGTCAACATGTCGTATGTGTGATTTTGGTAAATATTTTTCCGGCTTATAGCCGGTAATTGTTACAGTTAATTGCGTGTAATTGAGAACGCTTTTAGGCAAGACGCGTCATAAAACACGCTGCTGGCAACCTCAGAGCATAAATCTTTGACAGGCGGGAGTTAATTGCGGGGTGGCAACATCAATTACACCCCACAAAAAACGTAGCCACAAGCTCTTGACACATAAATTATGCAGTCATTTTTTTAATGCTACTGTTGCCTGTCGCTGGCCTCCATCAAACTACAAGCAACAACCAAGTTTGACAACAACACACTGTAGAATCAGCGAGACTTTATTTTAAAATGTGTGTTTATTATGCCATAACAAAGGAAAAATGATATTGTGGGAGAGGAATGCTGGAAAAAAAGTGTTGCAAAGCGCGGCAAAGTGTCAGTATTAAGGGCGAAATTAATTACGAACGCTTACTTGAGTTAAATATTTGTGCGAAGCTATTATGCGACACTCACACCACCCCCACACACACACATTGCCACTCAAATATACACTTTTGCTGCACGCAAGCGAATTCGTTTCCGCAACGCTTCAAGAAGTTGTCGGCAAGAACACAGACAAAGTCAAGTTTTTAACGCCTCGCGCTTTGGTAAAAGGTTTTAACCGGGTCTTCGGTCTTCTGGCTTCATTTTACATGGCCCACAGCGGGCTGCAGTAAGTCGAGGCACTTTGTCAGTGTTAAGGCAACGCGAAACTGAGAAACTCGACCGAAAATAGAGTACGGGTTTCTCTTTTTCTTTTGGTATTTTGTGCGTAGTATTTTATTATTATGTTTACATACACTATATTCAAAAGTTTATACCAATAATAATAGAATAACTAATCCACTCTGAATAGGCGATTATCAGTTCAATAGCAAGTAACAAGATGTAATGCAAACAATTATCTTTTTTTTTAATTTTTCAGTATCAATTGCTGAAAAGGGTTAAGTTTAAATTAAAATGATAGGTTTTGATAGATAACATATGGTCTTATTTAATGTATTTATATATCTTGTATTCTATTAATTGACATTTTCTTAAAGGGTATACAATGTTTCTATTTACCAGATATTTTTTCTGTTCTGCTAGCTATGTTTTGGGTTTTTTTTTGGTTGCTTTAAGCGCAACTTGAACATTTCATTTGTCATGCTTTTTGCTTCGCCGTGCTGTTACCTGGCAACTGCCACGCCCATGCAACGAGTTCCGCCCCCACCTCTCCCCTACCGTACGCATATGTTGCTCGCCGTATTTTGACTGATTGCACAGGACAAGCAGCGCTGCCAGCAACTGGCATCCAAGATGTTGAAAGCAGAGAAAGAGAGAGAAAAAAAAATATATGTACATGCAGAATGGAGCAGTGTCGAGTGACAGGCAGCGCTAATGCTAACGGTAACGGTTACGTTAACGGCAAAAGCAACGGTAAAGGTAATGCCAGTGGAAGAGGCAACAACAACGGGAGTGGGAGGGGGATTGGGGGAGAGAGAGAGAGAGCGGAAGCGGGCAGGACAACAGTAACGCTAACGGTAAAGTGTTGCAAATAGCTTTTTTGCGTTTTTGAATAATTTATAAGATGTGTTTACTCTTGAAACCAAGTGACTAAGTGTTGCCACGCTTGGCCAACACCCCAGGCTTGTCCCGGATGGTCAAAACGGTGGTGTTACCTTTTGGGTGGCTTGGCAAATGAAACACGATAATTTACTTAGGTGCACTGTGGTAAGAATGGAATGGGTGCTTGGATTACTTGAACTGGCAAAAAGATTTGCCTCATACAAAACTTATGTAAATAGAAAATGTCAGAATGCTTCATTTCATCTAAAAACAGATGCTGCAGTGCGACAAATAAAGTTGACAATTTAAATGTGCTGTGAATAATTTGTGTTACAAAACTCTTAAAAGTAAACAAAACTAAGAGCATTATCATTGCAATCCAAAATACATTTTATAATAAAAATCCTTGTAGTTTTAAGTTTTTTCTTTACAAACATTTATAAAAATCTAAACCCAACATACCGGATCCCTAAAGCCTGTAAAATGTTATGACAAGGATATGACAAGCTTTAGATATGTATTTTTTTTTTAAATTTAATTTATCTTTCAGCTCTTACATTGTACGATAGCCGCACAAATAATGATCATAATCATGATTTAATTTTAATTCAAATTTTAATATTTCATAAATACATATTAGGCTATGTAATAATTGTCAGTATATCGATAAAATTAAATTTTATACTCATATAATGCGGAAGTCTCTGCCATAACTTTAATTGCATATCATATAGAATATATTTCTCACTAACATAGTGTAAAATGAAACAAGTCTTAAGTTGAAAGTTTGATTAAAAGCGACTTTAATATTGATTTCTATACAAAATATTTAAAAAAAGATAATTTAAAATAAAGACAAAGATATGTATTCAATTTTAAATTTTATAAGATACGTATTAAGTCGGCTTATCACATCGTTCAGTGTTGCAACTTGCAACATGGTCCGGCTACTAATTGTGCTCATTATCTGCTAAATGTTGGCAAATTTATGTTACGCACGCAGTTGGGCACCAACTGATTTGATTACCCGTACGTGTGACGTGGAATAGACCCATGGGCGAGTCAACTGCAAAGTCAAATTTGGATTCGGAGTGGTTACCTGCACTTGGGGGAAAAAAGTCACAAAATGCAAAAGTAGAAAAACTCAACTCATAAAACATGTAAAATGTTAAAAAGCTCACACACAAGACTGCAAGTTGGCTCTCGTTAAGTCAGTGTTCGCTGTGTCGGTTTCGGAGACTCATTAAAAATTCCTAGAACGTTCCACTAAATGTTCATGTTTTGCATAAAAATTCGGTAAAAGGACATGACGAACAGTCGCTTCTATTTTCCTGGTTGACTGTGAGAAACGTGGGTGGTACAAGGGATATGTGCGGTTGTGAATAAGTGTGTGGGTGTTTGTTTGGATCTGATTGTGCGTCTTTTTGTGGTGGTAATTTCAATTGGTGAATCGAATGAAGAAAAATAATAATTAGCTTATCTAGCCTAACGACAAGTCGAAAATTAAATTAACTTTTGCATATTTTACACTAATGCGTGATTGAATTTAGATGACTCTAAATTTGACTAATATCACATTTAGCATATGTTAATGTTTAGGATATTAAGAATTCTATAATGTTTGGTAAGAATATTTAACAATTAAACAGTCGAGTTCATCCGACTCTAGAGTAGCCAGTAAGCAAACTTTCAGAGATTTCTTTTTGAAATGCTATCCGGATCACGATGCGAAGATATATATTACAATTATATATATTTATACTTGTTAGAATAATTATATATCCTTATGTACGACTGCAAAGCACCCTGTATTTATACTTGTGCATGTTTTTTAAAAAAAAACTGAATTTTCCACCGACTTTCATATGGGATCTATTGGCAATAGTTGTCCGATCCGCAATGTGTGAGTTTCTACAGATTCAGTCGTTTTCTAGTTAGGGCAATGGGAAAATAGTTTTTACAATTCGAGGTGCCGATAAGGGGCGACCAAAAAATTTAAAGCAAACTGTCATATAGACGGCCTTCATTCCAAATTTTTTTGGCACTAGTGCGGACAAACAGACATCGCTATACCGACTAGCCTGTTGATGGGGTTGGAAATGCTTCTAACTGCCAGTTACCTAAGATACTCCAATATTCCCTTTTTAGACCCCGTACTCTTTAAAAAAGAGTAAAGGGGGTCTATTAAGTTTGTCAGAAGCGAGATGTGCGTAACAGGCAGAAGGAGGCGTGGCCGACCCCATAAAGTATATATATTCTTGATCAGCATCAACAGCCGAGTCGATATAGCAATGTCCGTCTGTCCGTCTGTCCGTCCGTCCGTCTGTCCGTCTGTCCGTCCGTCTGTATGAACACCTGGATCTTTTAAACTACAAAAGCTAGAGACACCAAATTTGGAATGAAAGTCCGTTTATGATGTACGCAGATCAAGTTTATTTCAAATTGTTGCCACGCCCCCTACCGCCCCCGCAATAAGCAAAAAACCAGACACGCCTCGAAAAAATTTGTGTTTTAAGCGAATAACTCAATAGTTATGGCGCTTAGGAGCACCAATTTTGGTACGCAGGTTCCCAGAGACAGCCTAAATGCAATGTCATTTAAAGTTTTGAGCTGCCACGCCCCCTTTGCTCATAGGAACTAAAACACTCTCCAATTTCAATGCCTTTCTGCAGGCATTAAATCAAATAGTACAGTGTTGCATGTTATTTTACAGCAAAATCACTGCATGCGCGCAACACATACAAACAAACACAGAAACATACAAACATATGTTCGAACGTTTTCTCTACCTGCTTTGGCGGCAGCGCTGCCCGGAGCCGCTGTATGAGCACACATACATATTTGCAAATAATCGGAAGAATGATAGAAGAGGAGTGTGGTGCAACTGGTAGAGTTGCGGCGCAATATGGAACCTTCGTATGGATCGCGGGTTCGAATGCTGACAATGACGATTGTTAATTTATTTACTTTTTAATTTTAATTCAAAATGTAAATATTTCATTTTAATTTTTTTAATTTCATTTTAAAATTTTTATTTTAACAAAATGGGCACTACTATGGGAGTACGGGGTCTTTTACAGTCGGCTCGATCGACTGTAGCCTTTCTTACTTGTTTTTATTGAATACGGGGTGTACAAAAGCTTAAATATAAATATGAAGTGAATTTTGTTATATTTTTAGACATGCGTCATGTCCTGTCTACCAAATTAAACTGAATTTATCTTGAAGTTACAAATGATTTGCCAATATCAAGAACATAAATAGCAATATCAATATAAATCAAATCAGAATCCACATAAATGTCTAAAAATATTGTGGTTTTAGTAGCTAAACTGGCGAGCGGACGACTAAGCAGGAAATGCTATTGAAAATCACGTAATCACACTTACATACAAATTCTAAACTACGAGCACACAAACATGCACGTACTATGTATTATGATTGTTGCAGAAAACGTAAAATTTCATTTCAACGCTTATCATATTTGCGGTTTTTTTTCTTTTAAAAATTTTTGTTCTTGAACGGATGGGTGTGTGTTTGAGCGGTGGTCAACGCATACAAATGCAATGCGGAAATAACATGAGGGATAAATCAGGAAATTGCTAAACATCAAATAAAGCTGATAACGTAACTTAGCTGTATGACATACGAATACATACGAATATACATGGGTTATAGTATATAGATTGGACATTTGCTGATGTCAACAATTCAAAATCATTGCAGTGATGACGAGGCAAACAGCTGGCGGAACAAAAGTGCTGTGCATCGAAAAATTCAATTTTGCAATATGACATCCGGCGGCCACACACACTTCCACACACACTTCCACACACACTTCCACACACACATTCACTCCCACATACCGTCCAAAAACTCATACACACACATGTATGAGTAACCCACAGCGTATACTTAACGCCGCTGCGCTCAAGTCAACATCCAACGGCATTGACATACTGGCCATTCTAACTGTTTCTGGAAGGGTCTCTCTTCCGTCAGCTCCAGGTCATTTCAATGGCCAGAGCAACACTGCAGTTTTGGACTGGAATTAGACTGTGGCAGTTCTGTGGATGATTTTGAAACCAAAGATAAGTTAACAGGCATGAACTTTCGGTTAATTATAATTAATTTCTTCTGGAAATATGTGTCTACTTTAATTAATTGATAGAATACTGTTAAATATCAAATGTTGTTATTATACTCTGTGAGGCTATATACCGGATTTGTGCAAACAAGCCTTGACCGTCTGTCCGAGATGGTAAAAGCTAAAAACACCAAATTTGTTACATAGACTACTTTAATATGCAGGTAGAACAAGCTTAATATAAATTTTGCAATGCCCCCTAACGCCCCCGCAAATTTTAAAAAACATATTGAAAACGCGATACCTTGAGAACTAATAAAGCTATTATAATTATCCATACTAGCATACGAACTATAGGATAGCTCCCATAGGCTAATCGGCCGAATATAGGTAATTTGTATTAAAAAATTGTGTACGCAAGTGTAAGGGAGACAGAGCGTGCTTGTTCTTCTTCTTGGTTGGTCGCGTTGTGTTTTGATTCATCTATCGATAACAGTTCCTAAGTTAATTTGAGCGATTCTTTATCGATAAATTTATGAGCTTGAACTACAATACTTAATAATCGACTTTAATCAGCTGTTTAGCTGTATCGTTCTGTTGCGTGTACTGAAATTGGATTTATGATACAACTGATTAAATACGCAAAGTGAAGATTTCTATAATCTGAAGTGGGAATCGGACTTATAACAGGGTATCTCACGGTCGGGAGAGCACAAGTATACATTGATTCTTGTTTTTGGCACAAGAAGATTTCTAGAATTATTAAGGAATCTTCTTGTCCCGAATAATTAACATCGTTTACCATATACACAACATTCATATTCATAAAATAGCTATTGCGAAACACATTCTGTTAAACACGCAAAATGGGAACTTTTAGTTTTATAAATGGCTGTTCAGATATGGCGCTTTGGCAACTTGAAGTGGAAAATACTTGTATAAAACACGGAACACATTTTCGGCACTTTTCGCGGTCGGCCTTTCTCACACACACACATGCACACACCTATACATGCAAAGCAAGCACGCACACAGTCACGTGGAGCTAAAGTAAGCAAGTTGGCAACGAAAATTTAATTACACTTAATTAAGTGCAAAAAATTTCGACAATGCTATTAAAATGTGCTTCAAAATGGTTTTGGTTTTGGGTATTTTTGCCCTATGTGCGCATGGTTGTAAGCGAGTGTGTGTTGTGCAAGTCTTTTTGTGTGTATGTGTGTGAGAGTACATAGTTTAGAAACGCTGTGGTCCTAGTGTTTGACTGAGTGAACTCTACAATGTACTTTGCATTTATTAGAACATTTTTGCGGCACAGCCATAAAAATGCTTTGTCCTATATTAGTTTTTGAGCAAAAGTTAAGCACTCACACCAAGCCAAAACACACGCGTACGAAATACACACTCGCATACATATTTATTCATAATCAACGTTTTTAATTAGATTCAAAAAGAAGAGATCAAATAATAATATATACATGTATATTTGTTGAAATACATTTTGATGGGCAAGTTTAATTTCAAATTTTGATTTTAACAATATTTACTTTAAATCATTTAATATTGAATTTAGATAGAATAGGTCATAAACTTATGTTTTTAATAAGTGTTCAAATTTTCCATTCTTTACAGAACAGAATTTAATCAAAAGAATTATCAATACGCTTACATGTAATTTAAGTTTATATTTAAGACTCTAAATTTCGAGTTGGAAAATCGCCCATGGTGAATTGAAATTATATTAAACAAACTTCTGAGCTTCGTAGCTTACGATATGAAGCGCACATAAATTTACCGAATGTAATTTTGTGGCTTGCGTTTAGCACAAACGTAGAACGTTATAAAAGCCAAATTAAATTTTCCGAGACAGCATGTAATTTTCGTACGTTTGGCCATAGTAATAGTGAATAAGTTTATTACATTGTGAGTTGAAATACGTCCAAAAAGCGTTAGATAACTTGCTCAAAACAATAAGAAACATTAAAAATTCTTTATTATTGCCACGGCGAAAACTTTATGACTCTCTCATCCCCACAAAAAAAAGTACTGTCTATTACACGTAATTTTTCCACTCATTCTATATAAATACCCACTAATATTTGTAAACAAGGTATGTCTTGTTCGAGAAAACTTTAGAAATGTACATTTTCTCAAATACTCGAATAAGTTTTAAAGTTATTGGTAACATAAACAAAAGATTATAAATTAAAACCCTTGTATTCTACATGTTTAAATATTGTTTGTTCCTCATATTTAAATTTCAAGGGTATTTTAGATGTTAAAAATACCGAGTTTATTGAATTAACTTATTTTGATGTTTATGAGCCAGTCGCTGTTCGTTGTTTTTGGCCACGGTTGGGCACTGGCCGTTGTAGAACTTTAGGCTTTGCGTTGACAGCATATGGCTGAAATTGCGGCTACTTAGCATTATCAGGGTATGCGCTGTCTTGCCAAATTTTTCGTATTGTTGTTGCTGTTATTATTGGGCAGGCGAGTGTTTTTATAAGCCTCTTTTGGCTTAGCTGACAATCCGCGGCTGCTGCTACTTATTTTGATTAAATTTACATAATTTTTTTCTGTCCCTCGATTTGCTTAATTTAATTTAGCCGTATTTTGAAATATGGCGCCTTATCGCCAGTTATTCTCTGTCGCTTTCGAACTGGTATTTTCTCCAATTTTGGCTATGATATTTGCCTGGCACTGTTAACTCGATTGCCAATATCGTGAGCAAATATTTCATCATTCAACATTGCAAGCCAAGCGCCAAACTTTGTAACTTTTTCGAGCAAGCAAATCAACGCCAGTTACTTGCCACGCCTCTTCAACAGCATACGCCCATTGGAAATCAAATACGTCGACCAACGAGCTGAGTGTATAATTTGCGCTTTGTCTAACTGTCAACACTTTTAACCCATTTCTGTTGGTTATAAGTTTCAAATGCATGTATTCAAGTACAGTAGAAATCCGCAATGATGACTTAAATTCCCCAGCTATTCATTCTCAATGAATGCAATAGAATCGTCATTAATACAAATACTTTTTTGTTTAAAC
Source organism: Drosophila acutilabella (assembly GCA_035046005.1). Lineage (NCBI taxonomy): Eukaryota > Metazoa > Arthropoda > Insecta > Diptera > Drosophilidae > Drosophila > Drosophila acutilabella. The sequence goes on along the minus strand of JAWNOK010000024.1, from coordinate 1,074,818 downwards.
GCACTCCATATATTAAACTATTTCCAGCCTCGTTAGGGTATTATTACTGTACACATTACACTGAAACAATTCTAATACCCCTTAAGCAGACAAATACAGTTGCAATTCTGAACTGACAGATTATTATGCAGAGGAATGCAATTAAACTTTGATAATCCCAATTCTAAGCCAAACTGTAAAAAATATGAAATAGTCCTGTGCTGATTGAAGCTGATAAGTTTGAATACAAGAAAAGGACATATGAAATATTTCCAAATTTTTTTATAAAATTGTTTTTACAAAATCGAATTAAATGTCGTAGTGTTTTGATTTCGCTTTTCTGATATTAAAAATATACACAAATGCTAAGAAGTGACTTAATGTTTATCAAAATAAAAGAAATTATATAAATTAAATGAGGACAGGGTAGATTTAAGTTCAGCATTGTGAAAGAAAGATACTCTTATAGTTTTTTCTTATGCCTTCGGGCAGAGCATAGTTTTACATAACTCTCTTGAAGCACTCTTTGTTCAAGTAGATGCAGCTCATGCAAGAGCTCAACATTTTCCAGGGTCTCTCTGAATTTCGGAACATCACACTTTTTGGCTAGAAGGCTGACTGGATGGCTGGCTGGCAGTTGAAATAATATTTGCGATCATAATGGATTTTGCCAATTTGAATATTATTACAAACATACAGACAAATACGCTCAAACACAGACACATATAGATATAGGTCTAAATCTACAGAAATTTTCATTGTGCTTTGCTGCTGCCTTCCTTTTAATGGCAAACAATTTTCTTAAGTAGTAGTTTAGATTTTTGCATATTTAGATGAGAATAAATCGAAATTGAGTCACTTGTGAGACGCTATTGCGTCTGATGAGTTGATAATGAAGTGCGCTTTACGAATATAATCGGAATTGCTGCATTCTATCGAGCTGATATATACAAATATGTATAAACATATAAACGTATAGTATATGGCTCGCAATAATGCCAATGGGCAAACAGTGATGGCATATTAGTTGAGCTTCTCCAACTGTTACTCCCACTTTCTCCATCCTGGTAAACAGTTTGCCATGCCTTTGCCACAGTGCAAACATGAAGCACATTATCATTGCTGGCAAATGACGTACAAAGCTTAAATATTTGCCCAACTGTGTTTCAGTACAACAACCAACAGCCAACATCCAACAAACAACGACCAACAGCCAACAACAAGCAGAAGGCAGTAAGTAGTAAGCGGCAGCAAAATGGCCAAAAGGACAGACGGAAAGGAGTAGCTGCGTAGTTGCCAGTTGGCTGGCATTGCGCATACGACATGTAGCCCTTGCACAAATATTAAAAAATAAGCAGCGCGTCCGACTTCGACTCCCTGACAACTATGTGGCGTAATATTCACAGCATTTTGCCTTAGGCCACCAAACCACATAGAAGAGCAGACAAGCAGGCAACAAACCAACAACAAACATTGTTGACAGGAGCAAAAGTAATAAAACTTTAGGCGTTGACTCGTTGGTTGACTGACTGACTGGATGGCTGAGTGACTGATGGAATGGCTGAATGAATTATATGGCAATGAAATGTGTCGACCCGCAGAAGCGTGTAGTTATTTTTTGATATTTACGAGTACGCCTCTGGTCTGTCAACAAATGCTATCATAAATAATATAAAATATTAATAAATTTGATTCTTTGAATATGTGCATGGAATGAAATCAGATTAAATGATTTTTTCGATTGGATTACTAAAAACGGAAGAATCCACAATTTAAACCGAGAGAAAAAAATAAAAATATTTTCAAGCATAGACTTTTTCGGAAATTACGCACATTTAACATATATATTTAATTTTAACAGCTAAAAAATAAAAATAGGTGTTGAAAAATAAAATGTCGCTTACTAAATAGCTTTTTGGGTTCCTTTGTTAGATATGAAAAATTATCTATAAATCAGCGACAAACCAATCAAAACATAAAAATGGATTCACCTAACGTCTTAACCCAATCGTGGAAATATTAGCCCCAAAGTTTTGTTAGTCTCACCGACAATCTGCTTTGATTCCCGTGGTCCTTTTCTCCTCATTTCCAATAATCTGTATCGCGGTTTTGTTGCACGAAAATTGACGTACAAGTTAACGCAGGCACCGAGAAAGCTGTAAAGCAAAAATTTTGAAAAATCGCTGGCATGTGGTGGGGCCGAGAAGACGAAGGCTTTACTGTGAAAATGGACATGCTATGCATGCCGATTGCTGTCGCATTTATTATCAGCTTTCTGTTCTCCCCTTTCATTTCTTCTATTTCCCGTCCCTCGGGGGCTGTCAATGTGCGGACAGCAGGGGTTGTTATACAGAGAAAATATATAGATATTTTCTATAAGGATATATACTCGTCGTACATATTACAGTGGCGTTGTCGATGCGTATTGCTACGTGCCGAATGGCAGCTGAAAACTTTTTTAATTTAAAAAAATTCGCGTTGTTGTTCTTTTAAACCCAAAGACGCGAATACATTGTCGATGAGGCGTTGAGAGTTCGAATCATGCGTTGCATTAGATACGTCCAAATGGAATTCAAAGCCGCAGTCCACAAAACAAAAAGAAAAGGGGATTATATACACAACTGTACATCATTTAAAGGTATTCATATAACAGATTCCCTTTTATTTCAACATAAACTTTGGGTCCGTTAAACTTTTGTTTTCTGGTTTCATGTCCAGATATATTAACTCTGCTTATCATTTATTGATTTCTTAATGCTTATGAAAACTATGCACAACCAAAATTAATTTTAATACTGAACTGACATACGGGAGGATTTATTTAAAGCATTTTTATATTTTTCTAATGTTTCAAGAGTTTTTGCAATTATTGCAATTCAATAAATTATTTTCATCGCAGTACAATGCTGTAACGGGTTTTTCTTTCTTTAACAATCTTAAAGATTTTAGCATCGATTTTTAAATCAATGTTGGGTTAGTTCTTAATTTATTTTTGAGGTTATTTTCAAGTCTTTTACTTGTTACTTAACCTACATAAGTATAGAATGCCAATCTCCGTCAGCTGTCATAAACTTTCTGTCCGATCGACCAAATTCATAGTAAGAATACAAATTTCATCAAGGAGACTTGTTGCAACTTTCTTTGATTTTAGGTTACAGGGTATAAGAAAGGCAATGTTAAGCATCGAATATTCAATGCCGCGAGCTGTCAAGTTAATTTACAAACGAAACATTAGAATTGCTGCCGAACAGTGAACCCAACGACGGCTGCGGCATAATAAATGTGAACATAACTCTGATTCAAATTCTGGATACTGCCCAATCCTGCATTTTTATCATATTTTAGACCCTTTGCAGACCCAAACACCCACGCACACATCAAGACTCGCACACGCACACATATAGACAAAACCGATACATAGAGAGTGCGTGTATTGCATAGTGCCGACAACAGGCAACTGAATGTTATTGAAAAGAGCTAGAGCTACTCATATTTCAAAGGGACAATCACGCGTATGACAGCCGCGGGCTGTCAATGGTCGGCCATTGGTATCATTGTCGATGGCATTGCTGCCATGACGGTTGCTACTGTTGCTGCAGGCCCTGCTGGCGTTTTTATTATTATAAGCCATGCTGTGCATATTATATTACCACACAAAAACTGTTAGCACATGCTTCGAGCCATTCAGACTTGGTTAGAGGAATGCGACAAAGGGACCGCCATCACACAGACTGTGTGCGGGGTGCAGGGTGCGTAGACCGTCCCAGAAATTGTCACTTATAAATTGACATTTAAAATGTTTGGTTTCGGGTTCTTCAAAAGCGTGTGGCTGGCTGGCGAAATCTGAAACTTTTAAAAGCAATCATCGAGTGTAGCTCACTGATAAGTAAACCAAAGTTTAAAGTATTTGTTGTATGAATAAAACAAATTTAAAAATTATTTTATGAACCTTTGATAAAAATAAATAACAAGTAAATGCGTTTTAGCTATGTTTAAAATGATTTGACCTCGACAGAGCCTTGTATTAAAATGAATAAGTCAGGTCAATATATTAAAACAAATTATAATAATTAATCAACTAATGTTCTGCCTACATTAATTTTAATAGATTTAACTGATATCATTAATAATATATGTTATTAAATAAATACATTTAATTGGCTTATTAGTATGCAGTACGTACTGTACTCAAATAAACACTTGAAGTCAAAATAAATATTTGTATATATCTGTAAGTATGAATTAAGTATTTAAATTATGCCCTTCACGCACGTGACTTTCGCACTTTTATTATTTATAATTACATAATATTTACTTTGTTAAATGCAACACTCGGTTTATGCTGTTGTTAATTTTAATTGAAACTTTTTAATTGCATTTAAATCAAACAAAAATATTCCAACATACTGACAACCATACATGAATGTGGTCAATGCTCTTGCATAATTCTGAGAAACTTATGTAAAAGTGTATTAAAAAACATTTAAAATTAATGATGGTTACAGGATACCCAGTTTTGAAGTTTTCTTCCGAACTAAGTTAACTGTTCTTTAAGTTATTGAGTGTAAAATACATATGTGTATATTTTTTGTGTTTTTGTAAAAAATTATATATCCCCATAAAGTTAATATACCCTCTTTTTAGTAAATAGAGAGTGTTAAAACCCTTTTAATTCGCAATGTACACTGTATGGCAATTAAGAGGAATACAAAAAGTTAACTTTTTACTTATGTATGGCAATGAAGTGCAATTCAATTTAGACAAGAACCAAGCAAACATACAAATGTTACTATTATCAAATAAATAAATTGTCGGTTTTGTTACTGGAATTGTAGTACTTATTATGCAACAATTTGTGGAAAAGGGTAAAATCGTGTTTAATGAAATAATATTTACCTTCGTTAGCAGTCGAAAATAGTTTTAAATTTTCTTATGCAGCCGACAAATGCAGCCAACGAACCGGAAGTACGACAATGAATGTACAACTTAAACTTAAATTTAAACAGAATTTGAACAAAAAGCTATGAAAAAACGTTGAAAAGTCATTGCAAAAATATAGCAAAACTATATGCAAATTTCGAGAATGCTGATGCCAGGCAGCCACTCAACGTGCCAGTCAAATTTCCTTAACAAGCTTTTTGGCCTAATCAAATAGCAGTGGCCCCAAAAGCAAACTGGTGGAAACCCTTTGGTGACTCGACCCGAGAAAACTGTCTTGTAACAAACGCTTGACAGGCAATTGTCTTATGTCTTATGTGGTATGCTAATTTTTTATGTCGCTCTTTCCCTCATCAGTGTGTCTCAGGCTATCTTTATATACATATTTTGACGTATGTTTGTGAGTGTGTTGGAAATTTGACTTTTTATGGCTTGTGTGCCGTCGGGCAACAGAATTGCTAAAATTAAAACTATAAACTGTCTCCTTTTGAAGTCGTAAGTGCTGTTGTCTTCAATATTAAACATAAGAGATGTAATTATTTATATTTATATAGAGATGTATTGCAAATATTAATACTTTTTTTGAAAGTAAAAAAATTATTGCTGTTAAAATGATGAAATTGTATTGTTTTTTTTTGTATAGAACATTTTACTTTTTAAGTGGGATGTTTAAGTATATATATATAAAATATTAAGATAACGATTTTTTTCTAATAGTCATGCATGTTAGTATTGGATATAAAAATATCTTATTTATTGAATAATTTAGCTAGTTGTGTTTTGAAAATATAACCGGCATGTTATAGGAGAGGGGGATAGAAAACGAATAGGAAAATTGGACATAAAAATGTTGACTGTCAAAATTGTGAGCATATCGGCAGCTTTCGAAAAATGCCCGCGGTAGATATCAACTCGTACATATTCCAAATTACGTATTGCCTTGTAAAGCAAAAGTTTTTCATAACTTTTCATAAGTTACTCTTATTTATATGGGCCCACAATTTTGTACTTTGCATTTTCTTTATTTGCATCATTTCTGTTTCGCTTCTTTGCTTCCTTCTTTGCTTTCTTCGTCATCCTCTCATACACTCTTGTTTTATTTCATTCGCTTTTCGTTTCCCTTCCTTTTCTTTTTACTTTGTGCTGGCGAGGAAATTGAAACTTTGCTACTATTTTGCATAATTTTCAGATGGCAGAAATGCAGATAGAAAGGGAGCGTGAGGAAAAGGGGGAGAGAAAGAGAATGAGAGCATACTATTCGCACTGAGTGCAGAGTACAATTGAAGTTGAGGTTGACAAGAAGGATGTCGACGCCTTGCCAAGAGGAAATGTCGCTGTGGTTATATGGCAAATCCAACTGAATTTGGTATTTACTTACCACATCCTTTACGACTTCTCTGAGCTAGTCTAGGCTTGTCTTCTGGCGTTTGTGTATATATTTAGAATGTTCCAAGTGATTGTATCAGTACACTAATAAAAATATTTTTACTTATGGTTTCATTATAAAGTATAATTGATGACCAGATGACTCTATAGATAAAATAGAATAAAGGCTTCAAAAGTATCTACATAGTCTCTCAGTTTTAAAATTATCCGAATGAAACTTGGAATAGAGAATAATAAAGAATAGTAAGTAGATTTTATTAGGGTTATTATGAATTTTGTAATCTGCGATTCTATTTCTTTCATTTTCTTTCTCGATATTGGCTCGGGTTTTATGCCAAGCTAAACTAAAACTATTAGTCTATATGTATATTTGTGGTATACGCCAGAATATATTATTTATTTTATAGAAACTTATATTTATATCAGTTTACGTCGTTATATTAGTTTTTTGATACTCGCGAGTCGTCTGAAGCAAGCAAATCCGTTAAATGACCACTTAGTTCGTTCACCTTGCCAAATTGCAACAGCATTTAGCTTGCAAAGATGCAAAAGAAAACTAGTGTAATTACATTACCAGCTGCTTTTGGCGCCTCTTTTAAGTAGCTTGGTCATTTCCAATAGGAAAACACAGTAAAACATTTGCAGGTCTTGTGGTCTGCAGAAAATGCATTGGCTGAGTGTTTGCCAAAAATGCACTCTCCGTGATGAGTTACTGCCAGTTTGCAACCTCTTTCTCTTTTGTTAAGATAAATGCTCTCTGGCAGCAGCAAAGTCAGTAGCAAAAAAAAAAAAAAAGCTGGACATGAATTAATTACACACTCGTATAGTAAAGAAAATCTGCTTACAAATCAGCGCTCATAAGTCAATATGCCAAATGCCAGAAATGCCAGAAATGCTAGAAATGCCCAAATGCCAGAATGTCGATATGTCTGACCGTCGCCAGTCAACGATAAAGTATTTATAGAGTTGTTGTAGAGCGGGACTACATCTTTGGAAGGTGGAATGGGGCTACGGAGGGGTGTGCCCTGGAATTAATTGAAAGGCTTTTCCCTATGCTCCGAGTGATAAATTAATGTGTCGATTGTGTGTCGAGGATTAAAAGTAACTCGGTTATGTATGTGATTTTTATTTCGATTCAGGGTGCTTCCAGCACAACTGCCATTTCCTATATACAAATAAATATCTATGTATTGTTGTTCAGGACTTGTCGGATTATGCACATGTTTACAAGGTTTTAGTTATTTATTATTTTTTGGAATTTGTTTTTCACTGCTCTGTGAGACAAGAGGAGCGTTTGTTTAGTTGGCAGGTTTATTAGTTATGCAGTTTGGTGTTCGCATTCGGTGAATTATTAATAAATAAATTGTTTTCTGTCTTGTGGCAGCCCTAAACATGTGACTCAAGGCTATAGCATATGCCGCAAATAGCTCTAGGAATTTGTCGACTATTTTGAATTATTGAATATTTGCTGTGATTAATGAAGGCAAATTATTTAAAATAATTACTTTGAATTCATTAAATTATTGTAATGAAAACATGGATAAAAAAAGCAGCAATTAGTAATGTCAAGCAAGTAAAACCATTGACTTTGATGTAACTCCGTGAAACTTACAAATTTCTCTGTTTTGACTTTGTTGTTGCGATACAAAAACTTTAAGAATGCACATACCAAGATACTAATCACATTTCAAAAGAATTTTTGCCTGTGTTTTGCGATGGACAAATTAAATAATTGGCATGACAATGAACATGACAATGCAATAGACACACATACACATTCCAACACATACTTCGGGGTTGGCCAAGAGGCAAGAAAGAAGATGAAAAGCTTTCTTATGTGAGTCGGACCTACGTAGTCAGCCCAATGACTGAACATTGGCAGAAGGACAACAATTTCATTAGAAGTGAATGAAGTCCTGTGTTCGTGTCCCAGTCATTGTCATTGACATCGTTGTCATCGAGAGGGATTACAAACAAAACTACTTAAGTAACCACGATTACATGTTATCGTAAATTAATTGTCCGACATTTTGTTTTACTAACAACATTCTAAAGAGATACGTCAAAGCTATCTGTGCCGTGTGATTGTGTTTGTGTGTTTTATCCAACAATATTTATTACAGCATATTTGCTCTATGTGAATTTGTTTGGAAATTCAATTCCCAACTAAATTGATGATTAAAATTAAAATAGTGATATATGTAATGAGTACCTAAAATCAAGAATCTAGATTTAAGAAAAATTTCAAATTCTCTTTTAACTTGTTCAACTATATATTCTTAACACTAAGTTTTGTCTGTTTTGTAATGTTTTGAGTCTTAAGGTGAAAGATAAGATACAAATGAAATACTGGACTTTTTGAAGATATGAAAACTTTAGAGTGTCAATGATAAACTTTTTTCTGTTTTGGTTCTAATTGAAACGCGTGTCAAGTCAAACTAATTAAAATCATATGCTAAGGTAGCGCTGTAAAGTATGCAGCATATTTTTCAGCACTCATTGTTTAGAATGTGTATGTGTATGTGAGTGAGTGTGTTGCAGGTAAACTGCAAGCCACCTCGCGCTTCGCTTAATGCATAATTACACACACAATTTTCATTAAATAAACGTGCAACGGCACCAAATGTTTGTCGGCAGCAGGTGGCAGCTAGCTCAGGTTGCATGTAGCTTCAGACTGCATTCTTGCAACACTGGCTTCGCCGGTTTCATTCCCTCGGTCCCTCGGTCCCTCTGTTCATCTACATCTCCTGTGTCGTGCATCTCCAGAGCGGCATTCCGGTGCTGTTAAGTGCGTTTGATTTGCCGCTCGAGTTAGTTTGCACATGCCGCACTTGTTTATAAGTTCTCTAATTAATTTTTAAGTGCCACTGCTAACTGCCTGGAGGACTAGCTTGGCAATAGTACAAGCTAACACCAACTAGACTCACACACACACATGGCTGTGTGTGAGTAACACCCTTAAAGTTCCAAGGTGTGCTCGCAGTCAGATGTGGCAGAAAGGCTAAAAAAGTTATGTACGTGTGATTTGCTGGCCATAATAAAATTATACTCGTTCACTGCGTTTGTTGTTGCCGATGTTATGTTTGCTTGCTGTTTTGCCTGTTGGTTGTGGGTGCAATGAATGGTTAATAAAGTGGATGCATCCAGCGTTCAAAGCTCAAGAATTGTATTAGGATTGGGGCTGTTAGTATAATGGTCTGGTGCATTATGTTTTGCGGGCTTTAATGGAAATTTATGAACACCAAGTGCAGAAATTACTTACTAACTGCGGTTTACTGTGCGTGTGCCTGATTATCTGATAAATATATTTATGCAAATAATTTCTGTTTATTTATCATGGCTATGAGTAAACGAAAATTGTTGCATTATCGCCTAGAAAAGTGGATCATGAAAATATTAGTTTAATTTCTTTACTTATAATATAATTAAAAGTACCTGATTGATAATAAACGGGTATATGAAAAGTATGCGTAAAACAACAGTTTTAAAATTAACTTAATCCAAGTGTTTTATTGTTGTTGTATAACTGTCATTATTTATTGTATAAATGCAGTAAATCGAATCTTGACAATAACCTATTTCTCTTTTAAAACTGTTGGAGCAATTAATACAATTTAATTAAGAAACAATAAGGGAAATTTGAGAAAAAAATATAAAAAATATTTTGAAATTAATATCATTTGGTCGGATCTGAGCAGTTAGTGCTCTTGACATGAAGTACAAAAAGCAGCTGCAGATGATGTATCTCTCATGTTGTTCTTGTTCTTATCGCGATGTGGACTTTTGTCATGTTGTTGTTGCTGATTACGCCCTCGGCATGCTGTGCTCTTGTTGTTTTAGTTATTAAGAAATAATCTACTTGTAAAATCTTAATTAAAGTTATTATAAATATGTATGTATGTGTATCTGACTGGGTGTTTGTAGTGCCAAGGCAGCTGAGGCAGTCGTAATAGCAACAGTCACGTCGGCAGTGATATCTCGCAGATACGGAGAAAGAGAAAGATAGAGGGAGAGAGACCTACATATAGAGATACTTTTTATAGTATTCTGTATTTGTGAGTACGTCTCGTTGCTTGTTTTCTTGTTTGCTTGTATATTTGCTTCGTTTTTGCCTTGTATGCCCTTGGCTCTACTTTCCCGACGTTAAATTGCGCAGCTGTTTGCATTTCACTTTATACATGTGTGTACGAGGAGTGTACATGTTGTACACACCTCCCACATCCATCCAACCTCCTCCCTCTTCTCCCTCCCTCCTCCTACATACATTCAGTCGCCACACTGCTGTGGCTGTGGAAAAAAGAAGCTGTGGGTGGCATAAGTGTACAGCAAGTGGCATCAAAAGTATTTGCTCTTTATTATGACAACTGACATTAGTTTGTTTGATATTTGTGTTGGTTGGCTGCGTATTCAACTCCCACTTAGTTTGATAAGATTTAATTGAGTTGACATTGGTGTGGGGAAAGAGATGGAGGATTGTCGGCGGGGTGAACTGGATAACTGTTCGAAATCCTGAGCAGCGCCTGCGGGCATTTGTGGGAAAAGTCAAGTGTGCAGTTGCTGTTTTTTTTTTTTTTTGCTTAGTTTGCTTGTTCATTTGTTTGTTTGTTTGCTTGTTTGTCTGTCTGCTCAGTTTTCAATGAGTCTTTTTGAAGGCGTTAACCTTGTTGTTTTGCGTTGCAAAAGGGTTAAGGTTAATGCATGTTAATACGACTTAATCAAGCTAAAATGCACAACTAATCATGTGCATCAATTGCTCAATTGCCCCTTTCCCGCTCTCAAAGCATTGGCACTTCCTCCCCCAACGGACAACATCGTGTACAAGATGAACCGAAGACGATGCCGGAGGAGTTTCTGAAACGGAATCTGTCGCTTTGCATATGAATTGAAAAAGTTTGCGCGCGTAAAATTTTTAATGAAATAAATTAAAAAAGCTGTCAGCTGACTGTAAGTTTATATTAGAACTGATAAAGAAAAAAAGGAATAGCAGAAGCAACTCACCAGCAGCAGTTCCGGGAAATATGCTTAAGTGTTGAGTTACGCTAAATGGATTTTCAGCTTCAGCGCGACTTCAACATTAAAAAAAAAATAATGTAAACTACTGCCAACTAAACTGTCATGAGAGCTACAAAAAGAAAAATTAAAAAAAAAAACTTAAAATTAAAATAAAATTCAAATAAGGAAAACTTGAGACGCCATGAAATTCGATTAGTAACTTGCCATTAAAACGACTGTCAGGGTTTTGCGACTCATTCAGTGCAGTTCAGTTAAGTATTTTAAAATTTATAAGATGCCAAAAAGTTAGTCTGTAAGTTTTGTTGAATTAATTAGGCGGGACTAAGCAAGTTACCAGCTCAAACACAACTGAGCAGTATACAATAAGTGATTTATCGACTGGGTTTTATTTCCTAGTAGATCTCATAAACATTATGTATAAATTGATTTATTATTTTGTATAAATGAATAATTCAATTTCAAATATAAGTATTTCTTGAACAATTCTGATACAAGAATTATGATTTCACAAATTAAACATTGATAAACACAAAAATAAAATTGAAAGTTTAGCCGTGTTTATAATTTTATACAAGTCGAATTCTGATTTATTGCAAACATAATTTATACGTTGTGTTGTATGATTTTTAATAAGAAGCTTTTGACTGTGTCATATCTTTACAAGCAGGTTCTTAATTTTAAAGATATACAGGTCTTATTATGAATGTTAAAACTATTTCAAGTATTTTCTGCCTTTGTCATAGAAATACATTCATGACCATCAGAATTTCAGAACAAGACGACCTATTGCTCTTAGTTCCATCCAGAATATTTATTTGTAGAAGTAACTCCAATTGCTTACCATTTTTTATCTGAAAAGTACTTTGAGAAGATATCTCAACTAACAATGAAATCAATATATATTCAACTTAAATCAATAACATATATTTTTGACTTGGGAGGAATGTGGGGCGCCCATAAATGTTCTTTGATAGTTTGAATGCAACTATTTCTAATCGACTTATTCCAACAGGTTGCCAAATCCATGATTTGCATCAATAGATGCAAATGAATAACTAAATAGACTGAATTATTTAAACAATGGCCTAAGCCTTAATTAATGTATCCTACAATTAATTGTATTAATAGTCTCATAACTTCTCTTTGTGTTCATTATCATGGTTTATTCTAGGTTAAACTGCTATTTGCAAGTCATGCGGACATTGAATGCGCAAATTCAGATATAAACTTTCAATGCCAAATCAAGCTAACAATTATATGCACACAAACGGCCAATGAAATAAAACCGCATAGCAGAAGGTTACATACATACATGTCTTAAAATGTATATCACATGTATATCTATAGGACCACATAAAGCTTCCAACAGCAGGCGAGTAACACGGTAATAAAACATATTTCGAAGAAGGCAACAGAAAACGACTGTTGGCAAGGCAACAGAAGGGGCGGATGTGTTGGGAACACAGATGTCCTGCAGGAGCTGAGCATAGGAATATAGCAGTGCATAGAAAAAAAGCACTTGAGCGAGCCTTTACAATGGCAACATACGGAGAGGGAAAACTTACATAGTACAAATGAATGAAAAGTGCAGGAAAAACAAAGGCCATCGAGGAGCATGTTGTTATATAGTAAGTATATATAAAACATTTATTTGTTTTTGTCGCAAGCATTTGGTGCGTATGATAATAAATACTTAATCCGCAACAAAAGAATATTAAAAACAACAACAAATTGAAATGCTAAAGAGCATAAAGAAATGCATAAAAACAAATGCTTAGTCCGAACTGGACCGAGTTTTATAAATACATATATTCATGCATAGAGGTAAGCATCATGTCTACACGTATACGCCAGTCTGTGTTTGTGTGGAGCATAACAAAAGGACCTTTTAAAATGTAAAATGAACTTGCTTTTCATGCTACTCAAACATGCATGCATACATACATAAAATTATTGTTCATAAAAGCAAAACGCCAGGAGCAAGAAGTGGTAGTCGACTAGTCAAATATGTGTACTATTCGTTGCTACTTACTTAGAGTGCATGAACATTTTGTATGTAAGTTAGTTGTTCTGGTAACTTTATCAAAAGCAAATAAAACTTGGCGAGCAAATGTTAACGAACCACAATAAGCCAAAGCCGCAAAACAGTTTTCGTCATTTTCCAAAGAAAAGTCATTAAAACCCAACAAGACAGACTCGAAGCTCGTACACAATTATTACAATAATAATCATACGCACAGTTGAGCACAAAGAGAAAGAAAGATAGAGAGAGAGAGAGAGATAGAATTAGAAGGAAGGCGCTGACAACAACACTCGACCACACCCAAAAATTCAACAAAATCTATTACAGATAACAGTTATTCAGAGGCTGTGAATGTATTAGGTATTTACTGTAGTTTAGCTTTATAATTACCATTTTATGCGGCTTTTATTTACACATAGTCACCACACTGCTTCTCCTTCCAGTTCTTCTTATGATATTTCTAGTGGAGTGAGTTTTTCGTTTCAACAAATATTAACATTTTACTGAAACGATAAGCAAAAACTTTACATCCTGTGCGTGTATGCTGCGTTTTTGGCTATGAATTTGAATTTGCAGCACATTTCGTTCTATGTAACTCGCTCTTCATATCTAATGCTCTCCCTCTTCCACTTCCATCACCCTCCCTCTGCCTCACTCGCATACGCCGATGGCGCATTATTATAGAAATGTTACCAAAAAAGTTTGCATTGCTATCAAGAGGCCATCTAAAGCGTGGCATAAGCACAGACCCTTACTTCTTTGGCATCCCCTCTCTCTCTCTTTTTCAGCCCCGCTCTCTCTCATTCACTCTGCTTCTCGCTGTCTCTCTATCTCATGTTGTCGTCAATGGTAAAACGTTGTTCGTGTTAAACTTTAATTACAACTACAATTTCCCCTCGGCACTCGGTTGCCTACTCGATCTGCAGAACTTTTCAGGCTTAATGCGTATTTACATATGTAGTCATATTAGCAGATTGCCTGCTAGACAATGAGATACTCCTCAGTAGTGCACAAATAAGCAATAAAATAATATAAGTTGAGCTTATGAACAGTGTTGTTTAAAGACAGCTTGATATATTTTAATTAGTCTTCTTATTATTTAGTTTACTGAAGCATCCTTCAGGCCTCTGGGCTATTTGACACAAAAGTAGACTTTGCAATGGCCCTGACCAGTCTCTCACTATCTTACTGTCTTTACAAAAAAAAAAAAAAAAAATTTGTATACTCTCTGCAAGAGTATATTGAGTTTGTGCAAATGTACATATGTAACAGGCAAAAGGATGCGTGGCACACGTCGCCCACAATGAGCAAGAAACTAGACACACCTCGGAAAAAATCGGTGTTTTCGGCGAATATCTCAGTAACTATGGCACCTAAGATTACTAATTTTAGTTTGGAGGTTCCTTGCGGCAGCGTAAATGCATTAACATTTAAACATTTGTCCCACAAATAATAAAAATAATTCTCAACTTTTGCTCTGTTTTTAGACATTTGTCCATATAGTACAGTATTGTAATTTATAATTCGCGTGAAGACTAACCATATCAAACTATCCTGAAAGACGCATTGAAATCTAGAAGCGTTACAATACTGATAACTGAGTGCAATATCGTGTATGAGTGCAAGTGAGACAGAAACAAACAAGCACATGTGACGGCAGCGCTGCCGTATTCATATCAATGTATGAGTGCAAGCGAGACAGAAACATACAAGCACATGTTTGAATGTTTTCGCTACCTGTGTGGCGGCAGCACTGCCTGCAGTCGTTGGCCGCGCTGAGTACACACATACATACATATATGCGTCATATATTGTCAAACGAATGTGTATGCAAACAAACAGATGTATGTTTGATTATGCTTAGATTGTTTTTGTTTCAACGTGTTTTAATGCAAGCACTACACATTGTAATATCTGTAGATCGATTTTCATAATTTAATCAAGAAAAAAATGCAGAGAGTATTTAACGGTCGGGCTTGCTCGACTTAGTATCATTTATATTAATTAAAATTTTTTTTTACTGATTTATTGATGTGTTCTTTTATATTTTTTGAAGAGTGCTTATGTAAAGCTAAGAAGCTTGTACAAAAAAAAACCATTAAAAATAAATTAAATAAATATAAAAAAATATTGAAAGCTTTACCAATAAGTTAATAATGCATATTTTAGCATGCACAGTCTTTACTTCATTTCGATTGTTAAACACGAATGTTTTTGTTTTTTATACCCTTGCAGAGGGTATATTGTTTTTGTCACGAAGTTTGTAACGCATAGAAGGAGACGTTTCCGACCCCATAAAGTATATATATTCTTGATCAGCATCAACAGCCGAGTCGATATAGCCATGTCCGTCTGTCCGTCTGTCCGTCTGTCCGTCTGTTTCTATGCGAACTAGTCTCTCAGTTTTAAAGCTATCTTAATGAAACTTGGTACACATGTGTATTCCCTTTGCACGCAGAACATTTGTTAAAATCGGCCAGATCGGATGACTATATCATATAGCTCCCATAGGAACAATCGGATGAAAAAAAAATTTTTTTTGAGCTATGTTAACCAAATTCGCTCCATATGCATTTGGCATAAAATCCCGTGTGCAAACCAAATTTCATCCAGATCGGACCACTATATCATATAGCTGCCATAGGAACAATCGGTTCAAAATGCTGAAAATGCTTAGTATGAAAATTTTCTGTGTCTCTTGTACGATTTGAACCAAATTCACGCAATACGCATTTGTCATCATTGTCCATCTGCCGACCAAATTTTATCCGGATCGTACAACTATATCATATAGCTGCCATAGGAACAATCAGTTGAAAATGCTTAGTATGAAAATTTTCTGTGTCTCTTGTACGATTTGAACCAAATTCGCTCCATATGCATTTGGCATAAAGTCCTATGTGTACACCAAATTTCATCTAGATCGGACTACTATATCATATAGCTGCCATAGGAACAATCGGTAATTGAAAAAAAATTAACGCAATGTGCCTGACTGCAAGGGTATACAATCTTCGGCTAGCCGAAGATAACCTTTTTTTCTTGTTTTATTTGACTTATTTGAGAGATAGCACATTTTTCAACCACAGAACATATTGAATTTAATGATTAACTATTTATTGCTCATTACATAAAACAAATTGACATAGTGCAGCATCCGCGATGGGCTATCAGCCACAGCAGATGTCACATTACACTCAATTTGTCGTAGCGGCGGTAACTGGAAATTGACTCGCTTGACACAAAGAATTATATTACGTATACGCCGTGATATGCACGCGACGATGCATTTGATGTCAGGCCAGTGAACGAGACGGAGTTCAATGTATTGGAAAATTGCAAAAAATTTGTCATATATAAAAACAAACACATTAAGGCTACACTTTGTAGCCGATTGTTGTTGACTGCTGACTGCAGACTGCAAAATGCTCTTGGTTGTTGTCTGTTGCTGAAACTGTAGCTGTTGTTTCTGTTGCTGTTGCGGTTCATTGTTTGCGCCTGAGGGCGACAAAATAATTTTACAACGCTGACACATTTTATGTTTATTAAATCAGCAGCTAGACTCAACCTGACCGGGTCAGATCGGACTGGTCAGTGCGTTCCAGGACACTCAAGGCCCAAAAATGAACCCCAATTTGTGCATGCTTCATTTGATTAAACATTTATGTTCAATGACCGCCTCTTGTTGTTCTTTGCTTGATGTGTGAGCTGTGTGTATGTTTATATATATGGAATCATTCCGTATGATTTACTTGGCAGTTCATTGGTCAAGTCAGAGGTGCTGGTCCATCCCATCTGGTTGCCTGGCTGCTTGGCTGCTTGACTGCTTGTATGCTTGACTGCAGCTCCGGCGGTTCTTGTAAGCAAATCTAGTGACCCGAAAATTAATTGATTGGAAAATAATGTAACATGCATTTATTGATTCATGTTTGAGGCGCCTCTTGGCACATATGGCCAGGGCAGAGGTCAATACGGGTTGTATCGAAATCCAACATAGTTCTTTCCCTTCCCACTGATTGAGGTCAGTAAAAGGTTGTGGCGTTCGTCTCTAGCTGATGCTTTCAATTTGGTTTCCGGTCAGTCCACTTTAATATTTATCTACTTACAGTATATTTTCGTACATTTGGCTTTTTTGTTCATCATCATGATGATGATCAGGCTGAGTGTGTGTGAGTGTGTTTGTATTTTATGCAAAATCCATATTCAATTTGCCAGTTGAACATCTGTGTAAATATCAAATATTGACTACAAATACTTGCTTGCTTGGCAGCCTCGAGTCCATTCTCCACTTGATATGGTCGAGTGCTGTTGCTTTTACATTAAATTGCAATTATGTGTATATGATTTTATTTACTCTGCATGCCGTAGCACACAATTACATATATGTGTATAGTATGTTTTTTGCTCGAGAATTATTAAAATCCCCTGGACGCTGCATAATTGCTGATGACTTCCGAAGTGTTTGCCATGGCGCCTGTTTATAAACTTTATTTTTACTCAATTGGGTGTTCAAGTGTCGTGTCACAAGTAAACTTCACCGACAATGAATCTGACTTTATCAAAATAAATTTAATTTATTGCATGTATTAAACCGTTGCCGTTTGCACATGAGCAAACGAAAATGCTGACCACTTTTATTCACAGCCGCTGTTAACCAATCGAAAGCCATGATAAGGACTGTAAACTGTTTAGCTGTTATTTAAAATGTTAGATAACAGATCAATGTAAAGTCGCGAAAGCTTTCTGTTAAAATTAAGCTATCTGTACTCTTCATTTAAATTGTAGAAAATTTCTCTTACTTTCTGTTGAGCACAGTGCTTTAGTTGCTGAATGAAGTAGATTGATATCAAATGGATTGTGTTTTATTTTAATTATGTTAATAAAATAATCATAAGTTTCACATATTTTTATAAAATTAACACGCAAAATATTCGCAAATTTCGTTCTGTTGAAATTTGTGCTTATGTTTATAAAAAACTCAGCTTTCCTCCATCATAAAATTATTTCTTAAAACAACAGTTATGAAGTTACAACTTTTCAGAACAGGATAGTTAGTTAAAAAGAACTGAAAGTATTCCTCCTAGCTAATATTATTCAAAGCATTTTTAAGCCACTTTAAAACACTACACTACACTTAAGAATGGTAGGAGTTTCCACAAATTAAAGCTTAATTGTTTTTTTTTCTGTAGAATAAGCATTACAATCCATAGATTTTCTGGTGACACTTGAATAATTTCATATTTATCGAACGGAAAAATCTCACGCACGTTCGCACAACGCCCACTTCCAAACAACCACTGACCATTAGATTCATCTATTCATTTATGCCGACTTCAGCTCATAACTCAAAATGTATTTAGTAGCCAATCAAGCAGAATGACAGGCACAAGTTCAACAACAAAAACAATAGCAAGAACTTCAAGTTGCGAGCAGGAGCATAACACTAACATCAACATCACTTCGAACTTGATTCATAAATGAAAATTGATAAACCTGGACACACGTGTCATTCACTCCCAAGAAGATTATATGGATTTATACATTTGTTTGTGTTTTCTGTATATGTTTTGCTTTTCCCAGTCATATTTGTGTGACTTAATAAAACTTGAAATTCATTCATATAGATTAATGCGTTATTTCTATGTTTTTTTTTTATTTATATTGCAATATCATGTTTATTTTGCTCGTTCAAGTTTGGTTCACAGTTACAAAATCACAAATTTATGTGAAGGTCCAATACAAATTAGAACTTTTCATTACACCATGCGAAATTAGTTTTTTTTTTTCCAACCCCACAGCCCTGGGCATAAATCCAAAAACAAGAAACCTTTAAATTGGCACCATTGCTTATAATTAAATTAACTTGCCAATAGTATACTAAACTGGCCCTTCAGACAGGCGTCTCATAATTGAAATTATGCCGAGCAAAAGGGTTAAAAGGCTGGAACTCCGCCCACAATGCTAACTGATGAGCCTCGACAGTTGCTAGAAATATTTTTGGAAGGAAAACAAACAAAAAAGGTCACCAATAAAGTAATTAGGCGCTCAGTGTCCGAGAAATTTGTTACATCAAAGGACAAAAATTGTTTGGTGTCTTTTGTGTGAAAGTATGGGAGTGAGGAACAGTTTTGTTACCTTTTGTGTCCAGCTGCCTGCTGCCTGCTGCCTGCTGGTAACAATATGAGATTCAATTATTGCAAATAGGCCGGAAAGTGTGCGGCAAAAGGCCTATGAAATGAAGTTCTAGATGTAGATAACTAAATTGCCATCTAAGTGGAACACTCGACGCTCTTAAAGTCAAAAAAGGTTGCAAATTGAGTGATTGCCTGTGGATAATGGAAAAACAAATGAGAGAAATGCTTTTGTTTTGTAAGTGTTTTAAAGTTATTCTTTAAACTCTTGGAATACCATTCGAATTCATTGGCTTTGCTGACTTAAAGTCAGTTCTTTAGTGCAGTCTTAAGCTTCGATTTTTGTAAATTGCCTATCGTTTGGGACCAGCTCTGAAAGTTTACATTGACTTCTGCCCAGAAACTACAACTACTGCGATCCCATGCCGATAAAACAAAGACAGAGTGTCAGAGATTTTATGTCGATGTTTGTGTGTCATAAAAAAGAGCTGAAGAAAACGGAAGAAAAACAAGTAAGAAAGGCTACAGTCGATCGAGCCGACTGTAAAAGACCCCGTACTCCCATAGTAGTGCATTTTATTTAAATTAAAATTTTAAAACGAAATTTAAAAAATTAAAATTAAATATTTACATTTTAATTAAAATTAAAAAATAAATTAATTAACAACTGTCATTGTCAACACTCGAACCCGCGATCCATGCGAAGGTTCCACATTGCGCCGCAACTCTACCAGTTGCACCACACCCTTCTTCTATTATTCTTCCGATTATTTGCATATATGTATGTGCACACATAAATATGTGTGTATGTATAGCATTGGTCGGCGCGGCCAGCGGCTCCGGGCAGCGCTGCCGCCAAAGCAGGTAGAGAAAACGTTCGAACATATGTTTGTATGTTTCTGTGTTTGTTTGTTTGTGTTGCGCGCATGCAGTGATTTTGCTTTAAAATAACTTCGACTTTGAACCGTAATTTCTCTGTTGTTTGACATAGGATTTTGATGCCACTTTCAGGAAAGTTAGAAATAGTAATTCTCTAAGCGTATGTTAAATTACAACACTGTACTATTTGATTTAATGCCTGAAAAAAGGCATTGAAGCTGGAAAGTCTCTTATTTCTGATGAGCAAAGGGGGCGTGGCAGCTCAAAATTTTGAATGGCGTTATATTAAGGCTGCCTCTAGGAACCTGTATACCAAAATTGGTGCTCCTAAGTGCTATAGTTACTGAGATATTCGCCTAAAACACAAATTTTTTCGAGGTGTGTCTGGTTTTTTGCTCATTGCGGGGGCGGTAAGGGGCGTGGCAGAAATTTGAAATAAACTTGATCTGCGTACATCATAAACGGACTTTCATTCCAAATTTGGTGTCTCTAGCTTTTGTAGTTTAAAAGATCCAGGTGTTCATACAGACGGACGGACAGACAGACAGACAGACAGACAGACAGACAGACAGACGGACAGACGGACATTGCTATATCGACTCGGCTGTTGATGCTGATCAAGAATATATATACTTTATGGGGTCGGCCACGCCTCCTTCTGCCTGTTACGCACATCTCGCTTCTGACAAACTTAATAGACCCCTATACTCTTTTTTAAAGAGTACGGGGTCTAAAAAAAAAAACAATATGCTCTAAAACAAGAACTAACCGAGCTAACTAAAAAAAAAGAAATGGAAAAATAGTAAAGAAACCCTCTTATCAGCTACAAAGTGACAAAAAAGCAACTGCAAAATAAAAAACTGTGGAGCGATATGCCCAATTGTAGCTTTAAAGTTCTATGTTTTTTCTACACTTGTTTTTTTGTATTTCCTGCTGATATTGAAGCGTCTTACTGGCGACACTTTTATGGAGTAGATGGAGGTACATTGTCTAGGTGTTGGACAGCTTAGAAGATGGCAGCCAACGCCCTAAACAGAAGACACGAGCGTACATGTCAAGTATGCAGCAACTGTCATAAATTCAAGTCGAAATTCTTGTCTTGTTTATGTTGGTCTGGCTCTACACAGATAAAACAAGTATATATGTATACCCACACTTATTTATATGCATGTGTATGTATACACATTTTATCGAAGTTGGCTAGCAGGGAAAAAAAAAGAAATGGCTTTTTAAAAAATTACATTAAATGTGTGCGCTTCAGTGGGCAGGAATTTATTTTGTTGCATGGTCCTTAGCCGACATTACAGGACAATACAGACGCCCAAGTGGCGGGGCGGACTGAACAACAAGTACAACAAACAGACTATAAACTAACACCAAATGGCACTTCAAGTGCCAGACAATCAATTGCGACAGAAACAGGCACAACAAATTGCCGGCTGTCCCTTGCAATTGTCTTTCGCTCTCAGCAACCTCCATCTATGTAGAACTTGAAGTTGTGCTGTTTTGAGGCACTGTGTTTGGGGTCTGCGGCTGTCAGACATATATCATAACAATTTACAACGCGCCATACACAATTATTAAACTAATTAGCTAAGAGATAACAACTAAGTGACCAAATTTCGAAGCTGACCTCAAAGTTGGTAGCAAGAAATGAAAAGCTCGCGGGTTTTTTCAATTGATTTAAATACATGCATTTACTTCAAAAAATATATATTTCTTTTAATAACCATTATTATGGTTTTTCTTGTATTATATTGAAGTTATTCTATCCGAAATAATATGTTACATCAATTTGTTTTTCTAACATGACTTTTCCTACTGTTGCAAACATCTAAGGGCTCATGGTGTCGATAACAAGGGTAGGCCAAAACATTGTCTCATTTTGGATTGTGTTTTCCATCGAACGATACAACAAAAAGATCAAAGATAAATTTCCAATTTCAGTGCCACGCATCATCAAACGCACTTGGGAGAGATGTTCCTACTCCCAGGAAAATGAAACTTGAACTCATATGAAAAGCTTTTGCTATTATACCACACTCTTTGTGGTGTTTGTTGCTGTGTATTGTTGTTATTATTGTTGACTTTATTCTTATTGTAACGCCGCGACGTGTAGACGAAACTTTAACAATGTTTCTCTCATTCCCCACATTTTTTTTATATTTTATTTTCGTTGATAATTCGTCCTGCATCGACAGCTTTTGTTGGCCAGTGCCAAACACTTCACATCACTTCACACAATGCGCTCGGCAAATGAACGTGGACCGTGCGCTGACAGACTCACAAATATAGTTTCATACTCAAGACTCTACTACCAGCACATTGGCCACTCAATGGCAGCAACAGCCACAGCAAACGGTATTCGCCACCAGCAACAACAAGAACAACGAGGGCAACAACGACAGTAAGAACTACAAAGTCAAATGTACTGCGGCGAATGACAGCGACAACTGCTGCAATTAAGTTAAATTTCAGCATTCCAAAAATAAGGACAAATTTAGCATTTTTTTGAAGTCTCTGCGGTTATTAAGGTATGTTAAGGTACTAATTGTTCCGCTTTAACTTAGATTATAGTAGACATGTCAGCTTGTTAATAAATTTGTTTGACTTTTAGAATGTTTCCTTTGCTATTTGGTATAAAATTATTCAATTATTTTAGACCGCGTGGTCACAAAAGAGAAAGGGAATAGGGATGTGGAAAAGAAAACTAATTCTTTTTCTTATATGTTATCCAAATATCGACAAAATTTATTATTGTTGTATAGAAATCAATATCTATAACATTAGTTTCAGGTTTGATTTTACATATTTAAACTATTACGGTTTTAGTTATTACTGAAGATATGATAACTTCCTATCTAGTTCTGTACACTTCAGGATATATATTAAGTTACTTTAATTTAACACCGACTTACAGTCTTTAAAGCCAACTCAATTTCATTGACAGGCCTGCTACAATTTATGTCTTTTGCACACAACTCAAATTACTCGCATTATCTACGCACTTCGCCACGCATCGCACAAATCTATATGTCAACTTGATGCTCCCACCCAACAACTTGGAGTTTTTTCCCCAAGAATTGGTAGGTTTATTGACCTAGACACCAGGAGATGAACGACAAATTGCATGAAAAGCGTGAAATAAGTTGGAAACATATGGAAAAGTCGACTGCTGGGGCTGATAAGAACATTTTGTGTCTTATTAATATATAGAGATATGTAGGAATGCATACAGTGAGCACTGCTTGTAGTTAACCAAATATTTCACACATACTTAGACGGTTCCTTGCCAGAATATCAGACAGCTTACCACCCTCGACACTGTCCAAGGAGATTTATTAGTTGGGCGTTAATCCCCTGCGGCCTAATACATCATTTCAATTTGTTGCAAGTCGTGTTTATTTGCCCAAGTTTTCGTATGAGACTGGGCGAATGAGCGGTAGGCAAAGAAATGGCGGGAGGGATGGCAGTGGCAGTTATGTTTCAAAGAGATTGCCAGCCATCGGCTAAAACTATTTCACTTATTTACTTTCATAACTTGCAAATTGTCAACTTATTGTTGGTTCGCTATGGAACGAAAGCCAACAAAAAAAAGGAAAAACTCTTCATAGTCAGCTTGTATAAAAGTTTTCATGCTGCGGCAGTTGCTCAAGTAAGTGGCTTATTATGGGCCACTGGGTGTGGCCTGTTTCAAGCACTTTTGCTATAGTTAAGCTCTTTTCTTATTTTGTTCCTTCCGATGAGCCCACCATCATTTATTCTCTGGTTACTTAGGTGTGTATATATAATTTAATTAGCTTAAAAGTCGGACTCTGATTGCAAATGCCGAGTACGTGCCAGTGATTTATATTGACAGCTGGCTATAACTACAACCATGTAACTGTATTAACCAAGTGAGTTATCTGCTATCGAAGTGCTGGCGATAGTCCCTCCATATGTGGCAGGTGTATATAAATTATTTGTTTTAGACCAAGTTAAGCTCAGAATAGCAAATTAATTAACACTTGTACATTAAATATAAGTACTATACTGGCCCCAAATCTAAAGTTATTTTATGACCAATCTTGCAATGAAACGAAAATACGGGTCTCTTTATTTTTTACCTGAATCCCCGTAATTATAAAATTTTCTGTCCTCATAACTACATTTCAATCGGTATCCATAAGAACAGATTCTACCAACTGCGATTGGACCTGACCTTGCGGATATGTTTAAAGGTATCACATCCCGATAAATACGAGTATGACGTATGTCAAACCCGCAAACCCAACTTACACTTAGAATCTAGCACCTCCCCCAGATTGCTACGTCGATGCTATATCTAAATGTTACTAGTATCTGAAAACCCCGTACGAAAAACTGATTCTTTGTATTTTGGTGGTCTGCTATCATCCCTAGCATGGACTGACATTCAAAGTGATGCGATTGCTTTTGAATAAGTAAAAATTACAATGGTTAGGAGAAAGTATACTCAAAATACAAAGCAGTGTTTTATTTATCAGTTCAAGTTTTAAAGTTTTTTTTTATCTGCCGAACACTTACACAAAATTAATATATATGCAGATCAATAATTTATTATATAAATATTTTAGTTCATCTGAGGTATTATTTACATAGACTTAAATAATTTCAGCCTTTTTGATCAAGACGGTTACACGCCTTTGCTTAATAGACTCGTGGTTTAAGGCCCAGATTGATGCCCGTTGAGGAGCGAAGGATCAAATTCATGACCGGCTTGACGGGCTCTCCGCAAGGGAGCAACTCGAAATGCCTAAGCATTTTACTAACAGTACTCTTCATTTCTAGCATGGCAAACTTCTGACCAATACAGTTTCGAGGACCAGCCGAGAATGGAGCGTAGGCAAAGACATCAATTTTGCTGTTGTTCTCCTGACTATAGCGTTCGGGATCGAATCTATCTGGGTCAGGGAAATAGTCTGGATCACGTTGGGCATGATACGTCAACATAATTAGGTTTGTGTTAGCGGGAAATACTCTTCCATCTGAAAGTGAGAGACAGAGAGTTTAGTAAAGTTTTAAATAAAGTTAATATATAAGTAACTCATGGCTTACCGAGCGTTACATCTTCTTTTAGATGGCGACCAATCATTGGAACTGGTGGATACAATCGTAGAGATTCCTTAATTACGCACTCCAAATACTTCAGTTCACCCAGATCTCTCATTGTAATCGGTTTTGATTTGTCATCGCCAATTATTTCTCTTACTTCCTTAAACGCGCGTTCCTGCACCTCTGGATGGCGTGCCAGTAAATAGCACGTATAGGAAATGGCACTGGTGGTTGTGTCGTGTCCCTCGAACATAAATGTATCTACTTCCTCTCGTATGTCCTCGTTGCTCAAAGGCTGGCCATCAACGGAAGACTGCAGCAACACATCCAAGAGCGCCATGCGACGCTTACTGCCGACTTCATCTTCCTCAGGATTGGTCACATTCCCATTGGACTCGTTTAGAGACTTTTGCAAGGCATCGCGACGCTCCGAAATAACCTTGTCTGTAAAGTCATGCATTTGTTTGATGTGTTTCATCAGTTTAAAGTATTGGAAGGGATAAAATAGGCGCATGGTAAAGTCGAACCGTTGCAAAGGATTCATAAATCGTTCAGCCATCATGTTAGACACACTGAAAACATAAATTTATTATGAATTAATGGTTAATAAAAGGTGTTTAATAACTTACAACTTCACGGACTGAACATAGGGAAAATCGGGCGAACGCTGAGCATTGATCTTGACGCCCATGGAGGTCTCGGCAATAATATCCAGAGCAGCCAAACAAGCGACTGGGAACATATTTATGACTGTCTTACCATCGGCTCGATCATACAGTTGGTCAGCCATTATAGCGCTCTGTTGATCGAATACCTCAACAAACTGTTCGAGAATCTTGAAGTGGAAGGTTGGCGTGATAATTTTGCGGCGTCTGAACCATTTCTTTCCGGTGCTCAGTAGCAGACCTGTACCCAGCCAACATTGCAGCAGATTGTAGAGATTATTTTTCGTAATTGTCTGTTGGCTGCTTAGAACTGCTTCGATCAACCTTGCATCGGAAGTTAGAAATCCGAATTCTTGGAACATTGTGATTTGAACGGTTTTGCCATGTTTTGCAATCAAGCGCGTCTCTAAATCCAGCATAGCTGAAAAACGTATTTACAATTTTAGCTTATCTGTATGCTTGAATTTTGAATATTTGCTCACTTTCAGCTGATTCTCCAAGCATAAACAATGGCGCATTGCCGAGCAGCGGAAGTTGCAGGGGACCACGTACTCCAGCAGCAGCAAGCATTTTATTCTGTCTTCTCATCACCAGGTGATCCCACAGGAGCAATGCTGCAAACAGCAGACCAAAAATTTCTAGCCACATGTCGCAATGGTTTTAAAAACTACTCAAAACTAAATCCAATTCAAAGTATAAATTGTTTATACTAAAATTATTCTATTTGCTCGCTTCTGCAGCTAAAGTTCGACTATATACTCCGACCAACCTGAGGGGCTAATTTATACTTACATTAGTTTGAGCAATGCTGATAAGATTAGGCGTTGACCTTATCGGCAACTAAGTGGGCTGATTACCGGATATTTAGTGCGTATAATCGCTTGAACTGTGGAACTGCAGTTACTTATCAGTTTGAATAATCAATTGATTCAACTGCACTATATTTCAAAGATTATAATGATGCGATCGAACTTCTTCTTGACCTCTTTAATGCGCCTAATAGTCACTAAAAACGAAAGTGGTTGTAAAGAAGAAAAAAGTTGAAATGTGACGCAATATGTATTTTGGCATCCCCTCGTTATGGGAACTAGTAAACTATAATTTTCCAGCAAAACAGTTTTAAATTTTGAAGTATACACCTACAAATTAAGAGTTAAGTTTGTTGATTGATTCCATTTGAAATTCCTAGTGTTAACGGCTCTCACTATTCAAAGTAATTTTTTAAGTCTTACTGTTATAACAAAAAAATTCAATATAGCCGTGTCATGATGAGTAAACAGTTTTCAATTTGGCAGTATAATGCTTACCTAGCCAAATTTAGAATATAGTGCAAATAATCATGACATGCATTAAAAAACTTGTACAACAATTTTTGTCAACATTCTCCTATGATAAGAGTGGGCTAAGCTTGTGGAAACGAAAGTTCCCATTAATAATCTGAAGTACACAAATTTGATATGAGTTCTATTTATGCTTTGGTAACTTTAGAATTTGAACACCTTTTCTATTTTTAAATCAAAAAAGACTTTCTCTTAGAACAATCTTAATAATTGTAAACTTAAATTAAATGCAAATTCAAATCAAATTAACTGAATCTGTGAGCCTTAAAAACATGTCCAGAGGTGTACAATTTAATCATTTTCTACGTAATAAAGTGCTTCTGTACTTTGCTATCAGTATTGGCTTAGAAAGATAATATTGTGTGAGATACACTATTAAAAATGTTTCCTGTTTATAGATTGCGGTAAAAACATTTAATTTGTATAATTAAATGAAATTATATTTTTGTTTTAGGAGGCAATAATTTTTCGAAGTGTACATAGTATTTAAGAGCAAAACAAACAGATAGAATCATTTATGTTGCTGCAGGTTAGGTTCTTTATACGAATTACTTGCGACGAATATATTGTAAAATATATGTAAAGTTCATTAAAGTGGACTTAATGTTTTAAACGTATGGTGAGAGCTTTAAAATATACAACAAAAGTTAACTAATTTGATGTGTTTTTTGTTGTTGCCCGATTGCGTTTGCATTTGCTCAATTTCCTCTCTAATCAACTCAATTAGTTCAAATGTAATAATAACTGTTCAAAGCGAGCTAAACCGCAGAACGTACAAAATGATTGTGTTACGAGGTCGTTAGTTGTTGCTGGTTGGGTGTTCGGGAGGGCGGCTGCTTAGGGGGACACATATAGCAAATTTGCATAGCTACACTGAGTAACAGATGTAT
The DNA here is from genome assembly GCA_035046005.1 of Drosophila acutilabella. Taxonomy (NCBI): domain Eukaryota; kingdom Metazoa; phylum Arthropoda; class Insecta; order Diptera; family Drosophilidae; genus Drosophila; species Drosophila acutilabella. Next base: position 1,046,501 of record JAWNOK010000024.1, on the reverse strand, counting down.
TTGCATATTGTATGACTGCTTTGACGTCCACCGAAAGATAATCACACGTGCCAGAATTGTGTCCCGAACACCATTCCTTTATTTCCTCTTGTTTCCTTACGTGTCAATACTCAGTACCGTAAGTACAATAGGTTTGTTAAATATGTTTATTATGAATTTAGTTATTATGTTATTAGTTAATAATATAAGTTTGCATATTTATACGAGTTGATTAAAATACTTATTTGTAGAGGAATGTTCAAAATGATTTCAAACCCATAAAATAAATTTTGTTTTAAAAAAATTTTTAAGTAATTTTGAGAATCACATAAAAAAGAAATGTTTAGTCGATGAGGTTTATAAAGTATGTAAATTAAATGTCTGATCCCATGGTATTTAGCAGTTGTTTATTCTCGAGTAAATTTTGCTTCTTGTTTTGTCCCCGGTTTTGTTGTGTTTATTTGCATGAGCATGTTTTCTGTTTTTGTTTTTAATTTCCTACACGGTGTACTGTTTATGATTGCCAAACTACCCGCAGCGGAAAGGAACGAGACTCAGAGAGCAGGCGAAAAACCAACAGGGACCAAGGAAGCATGGGTGAAGATGATGAAGAAGAAGGAGACGCCAAAAGAACAGAAGGAGTCGCAACGATGGCACTTTCGATCTCTGTCTGTGGCATTTGGATGATTAATGTGTTTACACAGCCAACGAGCGTTGCGGTCGAGTCTGATTTGAAAGGGTTAAAAGGCGTAAACAAACACAGACATACAGAGAAAAACACACATATATATATATATATATGTATACACATGCTGTGCTCGCTCTTTGCGTAATTTTATTTATTATTCTCTTCCTGGAATTGAGTCCCACATGGGAGCATGATATTAAAAATGCTGTACATTCCTTTTATTTGTTTGCTTTCGCCGTTTTTGTTTTATTTTTATTTGCAGCAGCGTCAACAATTTAATTAGTTAAAAGCCAGAGGCCTCAAGCCAATTTACACAACCAGTTAACCAGTTTCATGTATCTTAAGTCTCTATATGTTACCTACATATGTATCTTGTATCTCATCTCGTCGCATATATTTTGGCTGCCATTAGCTTCCATTTCGCTAAGGTGCTGTCGCATAATCTTTCTGGTACCACGTTAAGTGTCCGGAATTGAAATTTACGATTGCACGAAAAGGTAACTCAAATAAATGTGTGCCAACTTGGCCAAGGCCACAGACAAAGATTGCGCTAGAGATGAGACCAAATGTGCATCCAGCCATTTATGAAATTCCTTTTGGTCTTTATAAATGTCGTTCAGCATCTATGTACAGCCTAGAATTTTCTGCTTATAAAATTGGGTGCGACCTTTTAATCCGCTGTCGATCATAATATTTGATATCGGATGACAGAACATGTATAGAGAACGCAGTTGTTTAAAATATTTAAACAATACTTTATTTGTGAAGAATCATGTATGAGTCATTTTATTTGTCTAACTAAATAAATAAATATTATTTGCTTCAGTGGCACGAGACCATCACTAGTGTGAACTTAAATTATTTAAGTGGTCCATACTCCGTCGACTTGAATGCCATGTTGTTGTCGAGGCCAACGCCAGGCAGGTGCCAATATTAAATAGTTTAAATGAGAGCCTCAACCGGGATGAGATGGAATGAAAAGAAAAGGACAAACGGGGTTGGCTTGGAAGGAAACTGACTTTATGGCCATGATAAGCAGGTCAGACCCTTTTGATTTGGTTTAGGATTTGCGGTTGTCGCTGCCTCAGTTGCCATTGCTCTTGATGCTCTTGTTGCTGTTCCCCTGTTTGCCTTTTCAACTCGTTAGTTATGCGCCAAGCCGAGAAGGGATGAATCCTTACTGATTCTCTCCCCGTTCCACGCCCCCAGTCACCAATCCAGCAGGAAGTAAATGAGAGCGGGAGAAGAGTGCATTGGGCTTAAGGTTTATTTAAAAGGCCACTGCCACATGTTTGGGGTTTTGTGTGTGTTTTAATATGACACCTTTGCCGATGGTAATTTATCACCTTAGCACTGGGGACATATGCTTTTGGGCAAACCATAGTTGAGGCCGATAGGGTGTGTGTGTGCAGGTGAATGTGTGTGTGTCTTTATAAGCACTGGAGGATTAGGGCAGCACTGACTTTAATGTGGGACCAACTGATGTTGGCTGGCAGATAATTAGTGACCGTCCAGAAGATTTATGCATGCGTGTAAATGGCTTAAAGTAGCTTTTTCAAATAAAACCAAATTAAATATAAACAAACTAAGCGTCTAATTAAATCGCAGCAATGGGCCAATAGGTGAAACGCTTTACCTAACTCAGTGCTGTCAAAAATGTGTAATATTCCATCAATCCCATCATGCTAGCAGGTGCAAGTCATAATGCTGACACTTGGTCAAAGGCACGATTTCCTCTCTGACCCTACTTCCGAATGGTTAATTAAGTTTATCCAACTAAACGTCAACGTTTTGTGCACCTCTATCAACTGTAAAAGTGTCATATTAAAATAGCTAAGCCTTATTCAACAATGTGGTTGCTAAGCTGCTTGCGTTTCTAGGATCTTGAATGGTTGATGTCCTTTCCAGCTAAACCCTTGGCATTCCAACTGATGCATGTATGTTGTGTGACAGACGATATATCCACTGTATGCACATTTTTCAATTAAATTCTTTGTAACTTTTATTAAATGTGTATTTAATATTTTATTTTGTTTTGGTTTTACTACAACTCTTGCGATTATTTGGAATTTTCATTTACAATTCATTGGATTTGACAGTCTATTTGCCCAACACTTGCTCCAAAACAATTGGTTATTCAAATGCTATTTTGTAGATTGTTTTCAACTCGATTCAAGTTTTTGCATTAATTTTTAAATCTCAACAAATTCAATGCAAATTTCAATTGTACTCGTGTGGGCATAGATTTTCTATTGATTTTGCAATTTAAGTTTTTGCAAGTGCAGAACTATTTTGGGAGAAAAAATATTATATGAATGAATAAAATGTTTGCCTGTTTGTTAGGTTGGAAAATTATAAACCCATTGGTAGATACTTTTTACTACATGTACGTGGGCCAATCCAACTCTCAACTCTCAACTCCCAACGGAACTAATCTGTATCTGGACTTCATTTAGTATGCGTGACATGTAGGTAGTAGCTTTGTGGTTGTGGTTGGTAAGGTTGTTTTCGGTTGCCAGGTTCTCAGCTTACCCTCATCATCATCATTATCATCATTAGTAGCAACAACGAGTACTGCAGATCAAAGGACTTTGACAAAAATTAAGCTCACTTATGAATTTGCCTTGCCTTCGCTAATGAACCATAAAAACGCGGCCTAAACGCCTGTTTGCCTTTCGAACGCATCTCTAAGGTGATAATATCAGCAAATAAGGCGCCATACAGTCCATAAAGTATTGAGTAATTGTCTAGACCAGCGCATTTATATCCAAGTAAAACTTAACACTTTACGGTTAACCGACAGTTGGAAAATTTTTTTTTTAGACAGTAATTTTTCAATTTATTTAAAAACCAATGAAATAAAAACTATTTAACGATTTATATTTTTATAATTATTTAAAAAGAATCAGACTGAATTTAAGGTATCCACATGAATTAAAATAAATCGACTTTAAATTTTCTAATTTTCAACAAATATTTAATAAAATTTAATACAGATACAGTTATGTCAATTTTTTGTTTGCTTGTATTATAAAAAGAAAATTTAAAATTATCAATAAGTTCTGTAGGTTTTGCGTTTTCATTTATTTTCAGATATCTCTTTGGTGTTTTGCTGTGTCAAGTTGGAGACTTTCTGGCGTCAGTGCGACAATAAATCATAGCTTATAATAAGTATAAATGTAAAATTCAAAATGGCTGAGAAAAAGTTTAAAAGCGGCTATCCTCTTGTCGATGGTCATGGAACTCCTAAATTAAACAGAATCCTTGGGTCCAGCCACTGCTAAATATTTGGACAGCGGTTTCAGAAGCGACAACCCTTAAGTAACCCCAGCAACTGTTTTATTATTAACTTCATTTGCTGGCGCACCACAAAGCGGGAAAGTTTAACTTGCACTACACCAAAAGAAAAAAATGAAAATCAAAAAAAAAGAAAAACAAAAAAAAAAAAAATGGAAGAAACGAAAGACATAACATAAAATAGCAGTTATAAAAAGCGCACAAAACTTGTTTGCTCAAGAGCAAAAGTAAAAAAATTTTATTAGCCACTGCCGTCGCCGTCGCCGTTGCTATCGCCATCGCCTTTTGCGAAGCCCAAAGTTTTGCCAACGTACTGAAAATACTTATAAGAAAATCAATCCCTACGGCCAAGTCAGGAATTCTGAGTATTTTATTTATCAACTCACGCAACGCACACCAAACCCACAAAAAAAAAAAATAATAAAAGAGCAGCGGACAGAGAAGAAAAAAATGTAATACAACATAAAAATGAAGAAAAAAAATGCAACCAGAACAATTTCCAGAGTTTCAATTCAACTTATGAAACAGCTCGCGGCCATATCGATTTCACGCTTGACGCTAAGAAAATTAACTTTGCCAAAGTAGCAGCGGCAACTCCAAAAACCAACAGCCGGCGGAAAAAACAGCAGCAGCGGGAAATGGAACTGGAGAGGGGGGGAAGAGCATGAGGTAGGGCATAGGGAAGGAAAAGCGTCGCAGATACTTCGATGCGTATGACAGTGGGTGTTGCAGGAAGAGGGAGCAATTCCTAAGCCCTGCACGTACTGTGGGTCCCAAATATTGTAAGTGATTTGGTGAAGTTCGCCTCAAAATAAAAAAAAAGGTACTCGCCAAAAAGTTTCACAACGCGCTTCACACATGTGTGCGGCAAAGGTGTACCCAGCACAAGCGCAATCACAAGCACAAGGAGTATCAGCATCAACCGAAACAGGATCAGGAGTAGTATGCACGACAAGGAGCAGAAGGAGCAGAACAGCAACGTGCTTGCAATTCAAGAGATGTTCATCGCCTGGGATTTTGTGCGCCTAATTTGCTATATACTCAGCCATCGATGGGACATGAGCATGAGAAGCATGTGAGGTGCCGGTAGCTGTCGGCAAATTTCGGGGTGAGAGGGCAATTTTCATAATTCACCGGCGCCCGCAGTCAGACTTTGAACTTCACTTCAAAACTGGTCATTAGCTGTACGCATTGCAAGCACTTTTCAAATGTCATTTACCATTTGGTGTGGCAACGATTTTGTGGCCAGCACCCGTGCTTCGACTTCATTAGGCACAACAGTGGGAATTGCGTGAGGGTGTGTGAGTGAGTGGGTGTGTGTGCGTGTGTGGGCGTGGCAACCCAGTAACGCCCAATGCAATTACTGCAAAAGTTCGCGCAAACAACTTTTTGACTTTAGCGCGTAAAATTCAATGAAAATGCCATTATTTCGAGCATTGGACAATGAATGCTATACAGCGATATACAGGCGAGGAGCAGGACGCCGGAGACAAAAGCAAGAAGGAACGGGGATCAGGTACCAGCCAGGGGCTAAGGGGCTACCAGCGAAGCGTGTATAACGTACAGTTCCTCTGACATACAAAATGTACACAGGCAACAATGAGCAATGTCGTAGACCACAGTGCACTGGTTTGGGATAGAAAGGAACAGCGATACCGAGAGCGAGAAATAGATAGAGAATGAAACAGAAAGAGAGGGGATATAGGGGGAGTTCAGTGGTTTTTTGGGCAGCATTGCAAATAGGAAATATGCGCACAATGTTTGCTAGGATAGAAGGGAACTGGAAAAAACCGCATCCGAATTGAGATGCGCGACATTATCACCAGTGTCCGATGTAATGTGAACCGCTTGGCCTCTAAAGGGGTGTACCCAATTTGGTATACTGTGTACAGGGCGATGATTGTACCGCTGATTTATTGCATAGATAGCGGGCAATATGAAAACCAGAGGAAAATGTGTAAATGTGTTATAATAGTTGAAATACACTTATTGCCTAATTGCAAGCACAAAAGCGATAAAATCTATAACAATATTTGAATGTGCAAAGATTGTGGGTTAAAAATATATGAATATAGAAACTAATCGAATAACGCAAACATTTCCATTTATTGAACTGAACTATTGACATAAGTTTGTAACTTCCTATTTTCATTGCGTTGTGAAAATTACAATAAATTGCGTTCTAATGAGAAAAATCTGTCCATGGTTTGTAGTGTTTGAACAGGGACAAATTTGTATTATTTTTAAGCACAGTTCTCTTCAACGTATTTTCTGCAATATGATGCAGCTGCCAACCTCACCATTTCGAATACCAATTAGATTTGCAACCTTTGCTAGTGGTAGAAAGAGGTCAGCAAGCAACGAAGGAAAGTAAACTGGAAAAACGCAATTCAAATTACAAAATTATACAAAATTGCCAAGCGAATTGCATTTTGTTGGCTGCACAATAGGGCAAGTGGGTAGCGATGTGTGCATGTGAGTGTGAGTGTGCATGTGTTGCTAAGGCAAACAAATGAAGCAATCAAAGTCAATGCGCATTACACATACGCAGCGTGTTGCAGAAAACTGTGATAATTTAATATACGAGCTCATGTTTATAAGCACATACTTGAATATGAATGAGTTCGCTTGAAGTTTCTTTTCTGTGGCATCTTTACCTTGTCATTGAAAATGCACAATGAACTAACTAATTGTCTTAATTGGTTTTGTCTGCTCTAAATTACAACAATTAGCTTGCGCACTTGATTAGTTTAGTTGTGCGCAGACAACGACTACACATAATGCACTCAGGTAAAGTGTTAATTGCATTAGTTGTCGTTGTTATCCTTGGGTGCACGATGATGGTAGCTGCATCCAAGATGTCCTTCTCTTACTTACTCTGGCTGCTTATTAAAATCAAATCGATAAGTTACGTGGCGCTAAAAGCTTAATTACACAACTTTGGGGCACGCTACAAAGTTAATTAAATTCGAGTCACAGGATCTTAAATAATGTGTACAGCAATGTCTGCATTCCTGTAATTTATTGGATGTCAACCGAGCAAAAGCAATTTGCGATGACAAAATAAGTGTACAGTGCGCTGTCAGCCAGAGGCCACAATAACAAATGATATGCTAAAGTCGCAGAAAATGCAGTTCACAACTCAAAACCAGTCGGAACATGTAGCCTTCAACTATTCTACAGCAGCAGCAAGTGAATCAAATGATTGACTCAAGGATTGCCTGTAAATCCAAAGATGCTCACGAATGGAAAAGTTATGTCAACACAACAAGATCACAATCTCTTAAGCAAAAAGTTTTAAAAGAAAAATATCTTAACAAAAATAGTTTTCATTAGAGAGTTATTTATTGTTGTGAAGCACCCATTGAACACAGTTCAGATCTTTCGAGTTCAGAAATTCAAGTGTTTTATTTTTATACTTCTTAAAAAGTTTTCTTTTTTATTTTTTTTATTTAAGAGCGTTGATCATTTCCATATGGTACATCAACTCGAGATAATGCTATTTTCCACGAATTACAGGGTATCTTAACAGATCTCAGTTTGATGAGCATTCCTTCTAGCTTGAAATTCGCCAGTGAAGCAGTTATCAGACAGTCGCTGCTTGTTGCATTCATTAATTTCGTTTCCATTGTCAATTTCCGGTTGCCGACGGTGGAACACGCTCCGCTAACGCGTGGCACTTGTATAAATCGAAGGAAACCTATGTCATAATTCCTGGCTTCAGCATCAAACCATATTCAAATGGGATCTGACTTCATATTTCTTGTTGGCACTTTTGTATATGCAGTTTGTTGCACGAGTGCATTCAAAAACCATTTTTATATTTCCCAAACTCGGGTTATGTACCTCGTTCAAGTTATACAAATGGTTCTGGATTTCCTGAGCGATATTCAATAAATGAGTATGATAAAACAACCATCAAGAAGAACAAAATAATGCGACGATAAAACATAGAAGACATGCCAAAAATCAGTTTCGTATATTATATTTTTATCTTTTAGTTTCTACGTGTTGCTTAGCTTATGTGATAAACTTCTATAAAATAATTCAAATTTCTTTTTCAAATTGGGGAAATTTTTCAGTTGACTGCTTTTAATTATTAGTAAAAATATTGATATCAGCATACAATGTTTAATATTTTATCAAAATGAATAAACATTTTTGCCCAGTTAGTTCTTTAAATTTAAATTTATATTTTAGCTACATCGAAAGCCAGGAATTTTATTTGACCAACTGACAGCCAAAAACTGATTAAAATATCAGCGCAGCGTGGCAACAAATCTCTGGGACAGTGTCGTACACTTCAGTGGGTTGTATGTTGTGAGTTTTGTTTTGTTGAGCAGCATTTTGTTTTGTTTTAATTGCTAAACATTGTCAACACAGATTTGTTGTGTGGTCGGTCCAGCGGCTAGAATAAGAGAGCTGCGTTGACAGTATTATTAGTTGGACCTGTATAGGTCCACATAAAGTAATTAGGGAGTTTTGTTCATACTCTTTTATTCTTTAAAATATTCATGTTGTTAAAATATATTTTTTTTATCAAAACATAATAAACAAATTTGCATTTTGGGTGCGAGTTACTCTTTGTGCTTTATTTTATGTTGTATTATTTTATATTTTTTTCTTTATTCTGTGACGTTTGCTTTCCGTTTTATTTCGTTACAGTTGTTCGCTGTTCCATTGTCGTCGTTTTGAAGTTGCCGCAAAAACTTTTTTGATTAAATATATATACAAATGTAGAATTCGTTTTATTTTGCCCACTATTTACGCTTTGTCGCACTAATTTAAAGTTGCATTTCATGCTGGAATGTCAGGGGTTTCAGTCAGTAACATAATTAAAACAACGTTATATATATATTTTTAGGAAACTTCACGTCCTTTTAGAAAAATCAGAATGGAGATATCGCCAAGTACATTCTTAGTAAAAAATTCTGCGAAGAAAATAATTTTTACGGTACATTTATATAATACTCGCTTTTTAGTTTCCATTTTGTTTTTTCCCTATTTAATCCATGATTCGCATAGTGTATAAGCACTAGCATACGGCTACTGCTTATTTTGCTGTCCTCTGCGCAATAATCATACGCAATGTTGCCCTCTTATACCATCAGCTGCTTATGTGAGATTTTCAATTTGTTTTGTTTTCCACACATTCACAAGCACACTCACACAAATACAAATATAAAAAAAGCAAGTTTTGCTTGTTCTGCCATTGCCATTTGGAGTTAAACTTTATATATTTTGCCATAGTAACGGTTATCATAGCTAGCGAGCGGGTCGGGAAGGTCGTCCCTTTGGCTCGATGCTTTCATCAAGAGCAAGACGCGATTTTGCTGTGTACCCGAGTTGGTCTGCTGACTGTTACAGTTGGCCTTAATAACAACACTTGTCGTAATATCATTTTTATGCCCGGGGAGGAGTTGGCCGGGGCCAAATCGTTTTTATGACACGCACCAGGCGCTGAATCCACATCCCTCTGTCCCTCTTGTTCTCTCACTCTCTGTGTGCGAGATAAAGAATTGATTTTATAGCGTCAAACATGCGATTATGAAAGAAACAGAGGGTAAGAGAAGTGCTGGTGGGGCAGATGAAGTCAAAGGGTGTCACCTAGAATGATGCGGGTGTCAGAGCAATAAAAACTTTGCACAGCTTTTTCTATTTCCTTGTTTTGGCTTTATATCTTCAACTATTCACAGGCAGCTTAGTGCTGATTCAAGTAAAAATACATACGCATTTATATTATTAATATCCAAGAGCAACAAATAAACAACAAACAAACAAACACTTTGCTCACATTTGGGAAATATCATAGCAATAAAATTATATTTATGACAAGGGCATGCAGTGTACAGGGATATTTACAGTTAGCTCGTTTCGTGCCTGGGACTATTTTACATAAATCAGTTTAATGATATCTGTTAGCAGCTCTAACTAATTACCAGCTGCTGTCGACTGTTTGTTGCATAGAAATGTTGCCAAAGTCAATTAAAAGTTGGTCCTGTCCGTGTACCTGCAACGTCGAATTCCAACTGCAATATTTTAATTTGACGAGCTGGATCTAAGAGAGATAAAGGTAATTTCTGTAAAGGCGTTTTGTAGGACTGTAAAAAAATAACTAGTGCGATATTTTTAAACGTACGAAATTAGTTGTAAAATATGTAAAATTATGTTCTAAAATTAAGTCAAATCATCTTAAAAATTGTTGTCACGATTTGAAAAACAGTTAAACAATAGTATAGAAGGTCCTTAGTTAGCTAAATTAAAGATATTTAATTAATGTCAGTATACCATAAATATTCATGGAAATCAATTTTGAATAGCGTAAAGTTGACTTTTAAATTTATCGTCAAAATTAGAAATATGACCTGTTTTATATTTTATTTATATGTTTTATGGTGTAAAAAAGTTTGAATTGGATAAGATAACCCATGTTCCTAATATAAATATCAATGGTGTTTAGATGAATGGTCGCTCTTTACGTAATATCCAAATATTTTCAAATTATTTAATTTAACACAATGTTGTGCTTAAAGGACTTAGTTGGAAGACCAAACATATATATCAAGAACTTAATTTGTGAATAAGAAAATTGCATTTAGTTTTATAAAAAGACAGGTCTATAATTAAACTTGGGCATTGATGAAAAGAGAAGGAAAAGCCAAAGACAAATGACAGATTAGCGCAAATATTTATTTAAATCAACACTCTGGCAACGTTGCGTTAAGTATGTCCACACGCGCGCACATACACACGCACTCCCACACACGCCCATACACGCTTACAATGTCAGCCATTGGAATAGAGAAGGGAAAGGGAAAGGATATGCGGGGTATTTGGGCTTGCCAGGATGCTACACGGTTATAATGTTTGAGCTGCGCACTTGAATACCCTGGGCAATTGGCGATGTGGATCCAGAGGGCTTTGTTGGACGGGTTGCCGCTTCAGTGCTTATATTGCCCATTAAACACAAAGTCATAATGAGCAGTCGGTTGCGGAAATGGGTTAAAATAACTATAACAACGTGTACTGCAGAAAGTATATTGTATAGCGTGTAGTGTATAGCGTGTTGCTTATGTAATAAAAGTAAACAGCCAACAAATGGTGCTAAAAACTGCATTTATCAGCACGAACTTGGGACGAGGGTTGCGACAACTATCAAGGATGTATCTATCTCTCCTTCTCACCCTCATGCACTTGCTCTGTCTCTTTCCCGCAGCGAAGGGTGTTTAAGTTGTTGTTCTTGTAGTTCTATTGTTTGTTAGTTTCTCAACTCTAACCGTTATTACAAAAGCAAAACATTTGCTGGCCTCCACTGAAAGTCAATGGCAGTTGTTGCTTTTGTTTTCGAAAGGTAATTACACACGACATTAATGCTTTTCGGTTGATAGTGGCTTGAAATGATCGACAATGCTATGTTGTTTGTGAAAATTGACAGCTCTTATGGATTACGAAATTTAGAATTCTGTTTGAGAAGCTATTGAAAACTTGTATTCATTAAAGTTTTGTAATATATTGCGGGGAGTTCAGAGATATGCTGAAGTCTGCTTAATCCAACACATGCTCCTAATACAGACTGAAAGTTATTGAATTCCAATAACAATCGTAATTAGAGGCAGGCGTTTATCTATAAGCTTCATTAAATATGAGCAGAAATTATTATGGCTGTCGAAACTAATTATAATAAGTGAAAATGCATTACTTATAGGTATGACTAAATAGGAGCTTACTTCATAAGTAGTTAGAGCTGACAAAATGACATATTTATATGTTAATATAAGAGCAACATGAATGGCTTCAGAAATAGCCGTGAAATTGGGAAATGGTTGACTTAATTATCAAAGCAGAAATAGAAGCAGAAAACTTGAAAGGTCTTCGAGTGGGTGGGGACTGCAGCTGAAGGAACAGGATGAACTTATCAGGGCTTAATTTTTGTGCTTTTGGCCGAATCAGAGCACAAAAGTTAAGTAGCCAAAGATCGAGAGTTGACTGACTGTGCCCTTTATGCAAGCCAAACAGAAACTGCTTACGAAACAAAAAAGTCAAACAGGGAACGGCAGCAGTTTGTGTTGAACTTGCCATAGATTTGACTTCCAGAGTCTTTGTCTTTACTCTTCATTCTGCTCTATGCTCATAGATGTTGCTGTGTTCTGTACAATTTGGTAAACTTTTTGCCTAAGTCACTTTTATGCAGGAGTAAAGGAGCTGGGGGAGTTTGGATCAGGCCTTGAATTAATTATACATGCAGGTCACGTAAATATGATTGTCATGCCAGCAGACGATGGCAGATTGACCAAGAGGCGAAATGAAACCTTCGAAGGCACTTCAAACACACCATTGAGTCAATGCCTCAATGCTCGATTGCTCCATTGGCCTATTGCCCCATTGCCTCCATTACTCCGTTGGATTGGCATCATTGCCATGACATTGGCTGGATAAACTAAAGGACTTAAGAGGCTTGCATGTTTTGCTCACAGCTTAGACCAGGGGCAGTTTCCAACCCACGCATCCAATCTGTAGTGATTGAAGCCCAAACTTTCCTCGAAATCCCTCAAACTAAAAGTATTTAGCTAATAAATTAAACAAAAATTGAAACAAATTCGTTAAGCATTTGAGTGGTAAATCACGGACTGAACCGATAGCATGTCTCCCATTCTTGTCTCCCATTTTGTCCAGTTAGATTATAGCAGCTGTTTAGGGTTCATTTTTTTGCCATTCAAGTGTTGAAATTGTGGTTAACTTTCAAGTCGATTCGTAAATGTTGCAGTAATAGTTTTAAATAGGTAAATGTATGTTAAGATGTGCATAATGGTGAAATGTTTAACTTAGTTTAATAATTAGCCTTCAAAGCTAGCAAAGTGGCTTATGCTATGTACGCTCTCTTTCCATTTATTACCCATATACATATAATTAGTTGAGCAATGATTCTGAGAACATTTTTAAAGTAATTGACTAATGCACTTGTACACGTATAGTAGAAACTTTAAAAAGTATTTAAATATTTTTATTTTTAGAAATTACAGTGCCTGCAACTGCTACAGGTTATCGCTTAAAAAAATGTGTAAACTAAAGTTTAATCTAGGGATTAAACAAAATGGCCGCTCTCCATTCACATATTACATTTTAAGACATTGTGGAGCGCATCGCTAAGTGAGGATAATTTCAACAATAATGATAAATCTAAGTGCATTACAAATTGTTATTTGTTTTAAGTGAGTTCAAAACATTTTTAAACCAATAAAAATTGCTTGTTATTAAATTCAAATTTTCATTTGAAAGGGAAACGCCTTAAAACTGAACACATTTGCCAACAAACTGAATTTTAACTCTGCTTGAGTAAGGTGAAATCAGTCAACAACAGTGACAGGCTGTGCTAAGTAGCAAATACCAAGTTAAAAAACAAGATTTTAGCAAGGACAAACAGTTTGTCGCAAGTTGAACCCGTTGAAATTTGCAGAGACTTCTAGAGAAATGTTATACATTCACTTTGAAGTTGCAAGTGTTTGCTGTTAAATTTGCTTTTATAATTTGCAGAGACTTTACTTAACACTCGTATTTATTGCGCATACGCAAAGTTCCAAGTTCCAAGTTCATATCATCCTCACACACATACAGCCCTATTAAAACTCATTACATTTGCAGCTGCGGAGTAAATTTTAATTTCCTGCTTGACAGACAAACAGAAACATTAGGCAAGTGACTTAAACGGAACAAGCTAGGCAGCAAGAATTTGGGTTCGGAGTATTTCTGGGTTCTAGAGACAAGTGGCCAGAAATGTTAACCGCAACAAGCGGCAGTTAAGGAATTCAAATAAAGTTCATGTACCCGTCACTCATACACGTGTGTGTGTGCACAGCAGTCACGTTATAATTGATAGACAGTTGCAAAACGTGTGCGGCGCCTAAAAGTTGACATGCCTTTTTTTATAAACTTTTCCAGGACATTAAGAGTTTCGGGGACGACGCCGGGGTGGAGTCGGGACCGGGCCGTACTCGGAGTTCAAGCAGAGTCTGCCTGCTTTGTTAATAAAAACGCAAACACAAATGAGCGTGCGTAAAAAATTCAATTATGGCACCCCGAGTTGTGACAGGCTAGCAGTCGAAAGGCAGAGAATTAAATAAACTCGCAGGTAAGTATGCTACATAAAAAGTAAAATCGTTGAAGGTATAGAACGTGCAGTCCACCTCTACCATTTCTTCCTCCTTTACTTCTAGCTACCCTCCTTTACCAAAGTGAACAATGACAGTTATGCGTAATTCCTCAGCCTCTCCGCGTTTCGCTCGTTCCCAAGTACAAAACAATAGTACAGAGCAGTTTGAGTGTGTCTGTCCCATATAAAAAATGGGAAGGTTCTCGCATTTTTCACTCTTGTGTGTGGCACCGCATGACATTGCGGTTGCAGTCTTTAGGACCCTGAGCGCGTGCACTTTATTTGTTTAATTAATGTTGCCCTGTAAACTGAAAAGTGTCTGCTCATCTCTTAGTCCCCACACGACTCAACTCCCCTCGGTCTGCCCTGTTTTGTAGCTCTTCCTTGGTCTTTTGATAGCTTCTGTGTACTGTCGTGCTGTCTGTTTGTTATAGGCAAATAGACACTTGACATAAACATAGCTGAGTTGAAAACTTGATTAAATGTGCCGCAGCGACAACGTCAGTCAGGGTCCTTTCAGGGATCTCGTGGCCTGTCCTTCCCTGTCCTGTGCTGTCAAAGTGCGTGCGGCCACTAACTGACAGTTGCCACCTTGACGCATGCCATTTCCTGGCATCTGTGTCGGTTGGTAAATAAACAAGTAATTAATGCTGCGTTCCCTTGCATCATGATTAAGGCAATTGCAGCAACTGACACAGCGATGAAATCTTGTAAATTCCTGTTTATAATCAAAGAACCAACTGAAAAAATTACATTAATTCTCACACATTAGGAGTCTGTACAAATAATATTAATTTAATTCAAAAAAAATGTAATGAAAGAGCTTTACGCTTGTCTAGCTCCAGATAGTGTGAGTAAGCCGTATTGAAAGCACTTAAAAAGACAAAATTCAGCTATTTATAAAGATAATAAAACTTTCAAGTAAATTCTAATAAACAGTTTGAAATTGTTTTCAACGACTTATAAATGTTCATGCTCTCGGATTTTTTAGTTCATTTGCTAGAAAAACTTTTATTAATTGGCTTAGATATCACAGGAGTACGGTTCGTAGACCACGTTCTTAAAATAAGTTCAATTTGAATTGTTATAGGTGTTTTTATCACAAGATTGATAAGATATATGATGAGCTATATATTGATTAAAAAGGCTTTTAACACATGTAATGTTTTATGGGTCATTTCAGTTATAAACTTTAAAAACTCTTAATAAAATTTTTGCACGTCCAAAATCTCTTATGTTTTAAAGTTTTTTACGAAAGATTAAATTTTTGGAAACTAAACACAATTGAGCAACACATAAAAAGTTAGTTTTAAATAAAAGTGGTTTTATTATTTTTGTAAAAGCCAAGATTAATGCCTGAATTGCAGAAGTACAAGTGCTGAAACCAGCAACAAGCATAACCAAGAAAACTACAACAACGAAAACACCAAAAGCGTCACAACTTGAGCCATCAACAAGCCCATTTAAAACTAATTATGCTACGACGTGCTGACGTCGGCTGTGCTCAGATTTAATGGCAATGGCGTTAGCATTTTATTTACTACATTTAACTGCATAATGCGAATGCCCCCGACACCACCAACGCCACTGCCACCTTCGTCGTCAGATTCCACCCGAATCCGCCTCTACCTCCGATTTCTCTTGTCTCAGCTGATGTTAGTGCCAGGCAAGCATTTTGCATGCACTTAGCATGCACACATGGCCATGTCCATACACACACACACATCCACTCGAACACACTAACACACACATACAGGAATTTGCCTCAGTCTAACCGAAACTACTTAAAACGAAAGTAGGCATTTGAGTCAGAAACTGAGTCTTACAGTTTCTCCCAAGCTTTCTCTTTCTGACTTGGCTTCTGCCTAAGACTCGCATGTCCTGACGTACTGTTTAATGGGTAATTACACAGCACAGCAGCCGTTTGAGTGTATGTACGTAAACATATATAAATATATATGTATGGACATATATATGTGCCCTGAAATAGCACTCGACTTGACTGCACTCAAGTATCGTCTATGCCTGCAATAAGTTTCAAGTGGTTGGTTCGCAAAGTGCAGACAGGTTAGTTAAGAGTTTATTTTAAATGATATTTATTTATAATGTTGTCTTGGTTACAGACCCAGTAAAATCTCATTTAAGTTGTAGATTACTTTGTATTTATAAATGTACAAGTATGTGCATGCTTAGTTGCATGTTATATGGTAATTTGTGCAAGCCATGAATATAAGCCATGCATTTATGTTGCCTTCTTTGTTGTCGGTTAAACTTTAAGTAGTTTCAGTTGTTTTCGCAAAACTACAAAATTAAGAGAAATAAGTTGTAACAGATTGCCAGACTGTTATTATGTTTCGCCTTTTGATTGTGCACATTTAAATATGTATAAATGTTTTGAGAATGTGTCAGAGCGCAGCCATTGAATATTAAACTAATGTTTAAATAATTAGTTAAAGCAATGAAGACTCTGCGGAGCCATTTACTTTTATCAAAACCACTTTAAGATAATGTTTACAAAAAGCTTTAATTAAAATAGAATTACCAAAAAGCGAGCCAAGATTTGATAAATTTTATTTGAAATATGTTCATTATACGGCACTAATTTGTAATAGGCTGCCTCACACACCCTAAGAGTATGTAAGCAAATAAAAATGTCAACTTGGCAGGCGGAGGTCAAATGTCCTAGAGCCAATGCTTTCGCTACTGCCTGCGTCTAAATTCAACTTAATAAATTTCGTTACAAAATGAAAATGTGCAACTTGAGCTGTACGTTGATTTTGGGGCGCACAAGCACTGACAACACCTGTGCCCACTTGGCACGTGTACTTTCATTGAGTTGCTCAACAAAGTTGGCCATTGGTTGGATGAGAGAGGGGGTCCCCGCTCTAGTGCGCAGAGCGCTCTTGACATCGGTCCTTGCTTTCAGACTGTCCACTCGCACATTATTAGCACCCCAACAACCTGAAGCACAATAAATAACATGCTGTGCGGCATGTATCCCCCTCTCCCGACTTACTATATACTATATATGACACATTGACTTTTGGGTCATGTCTCTACTCTGCGCTTGATGTTACGTGGAAATTAGAGAATTTGTAACTTCTGTTTGTTTTGCTTTATTTCCTTTATGTTACGGCCCGTACTACATGAATTGCGATGTCTGAGAGCTAGAGACAATAAATTAGACACTAAAGTCCGTTTGTATGTCGCGCAGATCAAACCTATTTTAAATTATTCTAATGTTAATTTTATACTAACATATATTTATGTCTATAAGAAATTTGTTTTATTATTTATAAATTATAGCATATACCTCAGTGAAATAAGTATATGTGCATTTTTATATGCTCTTGTACTTAATTAAAATCGAACATTACGTTGTTTTCGAGTATGCACGTTTTCGCATACATTCATATATTATGTGTACATATTTCTCGTCTTCACTTTGAACTACATTCTTAGTACCCATTTCTTATGAAATAAGTATATGTGCATTGCGTTAATATTGTGCTTAAGCGTAACAAAAAAGTTTTTGAGGATATGAAAATACCTATTTTGTAATGGCCTGCGATCAGTCCGGACCTAATCCCGATTGAAGATCTTTGGTAATACTCTTCCGCAAGGTCTACAAAAATAACCGCCAGTTTGACATAGTAAATGACCTTAAAAAGCCACTAGTCAAAAATTGGGATGAAATTGACCTTTCAACTCTGCAAAGCTTGTCAAGTTCAATGGCAAGTCGAATTAGTCAAATAATTGTTAATAAGGGTAAACATATTAACTATTAAATAACAAAAATTATTGGATAAGACAACAAACTACTTATTTTTTCTTCACTATTATCATTTTTCACATATACTTATTTCATATGGAATGAACTCTGTTAATTAAATATTTTAAGTTTCTTAAGGATTTAAAAAAAAAATATTATATTTCTTAAGTAATACATGTATACTAAATAAGTTTAAAAAACCAAAAATTTGAATTTAGTTTTTCATTGATTTTATTTTCCAAAATAACAATGCACATATACTTATTTCACTGAGGTAGCTAATAAAGAATATATCGGTTGATAATCCGTAAAGATATATCTCACAAGTCAACAAATTGCATTGTATGTCGTATAATATGTATGGTGTATTACAAAGTCTTCTTTACTTCATTTGGGTTTAGATTATGACTCCCACTAGATATTAATGAGACCGAAAACAGTAAATTAAATTCATTGTTGACATAATTAATATTATAGACGGTAAAATTACATTAATTAAAAAAAAGTAACGAACTTATCAAATTTGTTTCAAGGATTCAAATTAAAATGGTCAACTTTATTGATGTGCCGATTGTTCATAGTCTGACAACAAACACACAAAATATGTGTAAAACTAATTTCGGTTAGTTTTGAGAGCCAAAATCGTTTATGCTGACACCCCTTTGCACATATTCGCTCATTCGCTCTTATTAATTTTTTTTGCACTATGGTGAAAGCTAAAAACTTCTATTTAGCCCTTTCGGAGTCGTGTTTTTCATTTTTCCCTGTTGCGTTTTTACTCTGGCCGCAAAATTGCGTGACTCGTTTGTCTGGCTAAGCTCGAATCAAATGGAAAGCCAGCAATATGACATTTCAATTTCCATCAACAATGGAAAACCAGCCGCAGAGACACCTGCACAACGTTGTTCGCAATAACAGACGACAGAAACAAAAATAAAAACAACAACATCTTCACTGTCGACATCGACAGCGACATCGACGCACTTCTAATACAATACAAACGCAATAATATCGGATTTCCGTTTCCGCATCCGTTACGCAGCGTAGTTTACAGTTGCCAGTTTACTGTGGATTCCCAGTCACATGCCGAGTACTAGGGGTTATTTGTGGGGATTTCTTTTCTCTTTTTTATACTCAGAGCAGAATACAATACAATTTGTTGGTGTGTTGGCAATAGTCAGGGCAGCAACAGGAGAAAAAAAAAAACAATTTAGAGCACTTTAAGCACGCCAAAGCAATAAAAACTTGTTGGCCAAGTCTGCAACGTATGAAATACTAGTGTGAAAGCCTTTCATACAGTTGCCATGGTGCACAACAGTTCCACACACCCACCTACCACCTACAACCACACCCTTTGCAATTGAATGCATGTTGACAATGACGGCAATCTGAGCAAAGTTCAAGCGACTCAAAACTTCGAGTCCTGCAACGGAAATTGTCGCGCAAAGTGCAATAAATCGCGCCTTGGCTGCTATGAGCATCGCTTCGTCTTGTGTTGTCCTGGACATCACGAACCTGTGGGCCATAATGGATATTGATTGAAAAGTAAGATTGATTTTCATCTCCGTGTGTGTGTGTGAGCGTATGATAGTGGGTAATAGCAGGAGATGTGTATGGATTTATGTTATGAGTCAGCACTGTAACAGTGACAAGAAACATGAGTTTGATGAAAAAAATGTTTGTTTTCTGCAAATTTAAATAAATCTGTAAACACGCATTGAACATTATGAAAGTTTTTTTTTTGCATTTAAACAGCATTTTTATAATACTAGTTGTTACAGCATAGTTGACTTTAAAAAAAACCGAGACCCTAATGAAGGAGTAGCTCGGCCGGGATGTGTTTTATGCATGATCAATGTGAGTAGGTAAAAACTTTAAAATAAACAAGCTTTTATAATTTAAAGGCTTTGCATATATATTTCTATGTTTTCCATAAAGTAAAGAAGTAATTATTCAATTTTTAACAACAAAAACAACACGTAATTGCCAGTTTCTAGAACTTTAATGCTTGCGAAAATTTTTTTTTATTATTGACTGAGTATCATTTACGTGCAAAACTAGTTTAGTTGTTTAAATATTCAACTACAATTTTTAATAAAATCAAAAATAGTACAAGCCCTTGCTCATCTCGAATGAGGTTCCAAATACATTCATGCACAAAGATACTAATGCCAAAATAACACTTAATTTGATATTAGTTATTATGATCGTTTTAGCCGATCTCCATATTGAGCTATCGCTAGCCCAAAATAATACACGACCAATGAGCCTTCGTCACTTGCATGTATCGCCCTTTACAGTGACAGGTCAATTAAAGTCTGATTGTCTAAATGACATGTTTAAAAATGTATGATATAAATTTTAATTTAATTAGTTGTGTTTTTTTGCTATGCCAAGAATGCTCTCTAAAATGGTTATTAAAAATCACATGAGTTAATTGACACAATTGAAAGGTGATTTAATTTGTAAGAGGTAAACAGCAGTAAAATTGAACAATAAACCACAGCCAAATTTGATAGCATGTGGCAACTAATAATGCTGAATGCTGAACGGCATGCAAAAATCAACTCAATTACAAATAGCGGTGGCTACTGTGGTACCGGGAGTAGTAAACAATGCGACCACCGCAATATTCAATGGTCGGTATGCGGAATGTGGGACAAAGTCGTGGCAGGGCAGTCTGATGGTGAAACCAAAACCGAATGAGTGCCCCAAATGCCCCGTATACACAATATACAAAATGTTTTTTAATTGTTTTGCAATGGGTGAAGGTGCACTTCAGAGTATATAACTCTTGGGAGGCAAGGCAGATGTGTAGGGATTTCAGTGCAAACGACAACAATACATATACATTTACATATACACACGAATGCATATATGAGCATGAAAGGAGAGAATTCGAGAGAGATTTAATTTTATTCGGTTTCAAAAACGGCAACAATTTCCATATGCCACAATTGCATTTATTCCAGTTGTTGTTTTACTGCGGTTATTGTTCGTTTGCATTTGTTGCTATTGAAGGCAGACATTGCATTGCATTGCATTTCAATATTACTCGGAGTGAGCTGAGTGGCCGATAGGGCGTATGCGTAAAACGTTGAATTGGGCACAAACGTTCTGGGCCAGTTTAATCTCTTAAGGCAACCAATTGACTTTTGTCCTTGGTTTATTGCGAACTTTTAAGCGCTTCAATAGATCGCTTGCCCAACTTTTTTATTGTTAATAAATTTTGTTTATTTTCAATAAGGAAATAAAACAATGCGAACATAAAAACTGTGCACAACTAACATAAAATGTACGAGAAGGACAACAAAAACAACTCGTTATATGTATATGGGAGTTGAGTTAATGCTACAAAATAAACGATATAAATGGCAAAGTTTTCTATGTGTGTGCTTTGCTGTTGTTTTGTTGATTTTTATGGCATTAATTTGTTTAATGCACAAAGGTGCCGGGGCAACTAAAGCTTGACTAAATATTTAAATGGAAGCAGAGACATATTCGCACATACATATATGTTAGATATGTGGCAAAAGTTTTGCCCTATCAGTTGCACAATTTCACAAACTTACTCACACAAAGTCCACGGTATGAAGTTGTCCCCTCACAAATGTAAAATGCGTATACGTGATGCTCTGTTTCGAAGCGTTAAATCAGCATATAATCCAAGAGTATTTCCAATTTTATACACACGCTCACTCACATAGCTTGTCAAACAAACTTAAAAACATAAAAAAAGAAAAAACGACTGAGCACCTCCCACCCACACACGCACAATAACGCTCTCACAATTTGCAAGTTCCTTAAGGTATATACGAGTGTGTGTGGCAAAGTTCATGCCACGCTTTCTGGGGCGCGTCTTTTGGAGCCGCAACTGAAAGGCAACTAAGACGCACATTCGTATCTGCTTATGGGCCGTCAATCTAAGCCCCAAAATCTTGTCGTTGTCATGTCGTATAAATTAAATGTGTTTATATTAAATGTAAAAAAAAAAAAAACAAAACTGAAACAAAAACAGAAAGCGCAAGCGAAGCAGACAAAGGCATCGGTTTGCGCGTGTATTTGTTATTTGATAAAAAAAAAATATCAGTTGGTTGTTTCTTTTACTGTTGTTTTGATTTTTTGGCATTATGTATTATAATAAGTTGCAGTCGTAAAGGAGAGCAGGAGCTGAACGCTGAAGATATTTTTTTTGATAAATATTGACATGTTAGAGGTTTTGTTTGTCGATGTCTGCCGTCGCAGACTGGACGTGGACAAGGATTGGATCTAAGGATATAAGTATGTGGGACAAATGCTGACACGCAATCAGCTGAGATCAGTTAACAATTCTGTATGAATTGGGATTGGCTGTCGTGTTACTTTCAAGCTGACAGCAAGTGACATTCTTAGGGCTTAACAAACATAAAGGTATTCTAAGGAAGCGGTTTTTTGATGTAATAACTGATATATAAGATATTTGACAAGGATAGATAGATTGAGGAGGTGATTTGAAGGAATAGTAGATAATAAAATAATTGATTGTCTTTTTATTTAGATGTATACACTAATGTAGATGCTTAAACTTACATCTATGTTTGAATACATATTTAAATGATTAAGTATATATTAATGTATCAATTTTCATTGATATAATGTAGGCATGTTGTTTGATTGAATAATTATGTTTGCGTTTATATAAATGTTATTTTTATTTACATCCAAATTTTGTTAATTTTTTTTTGACATGTCAAATGTTTGAAGAAATTGCTCTGTGAACAAGAAGGACTGTTTGGCAGTGAGATTTTTAAAATTAGATCTGAGGGTCAGAAAAGCAGGGGAAGCGAAACAGTCAAAAAATGACAGCCGTATGTAGCGAACCGGAAGGAAGCTTATGACCAAATGCTGCTTCCGCTTGCCGTGTTTTATGTCCGGTTGTGTTTGTGAGAAACTCTGTCGCAAATTTATAACTGTACCACTGACTCCGCTTCGTGCTGATTTTGACCACGATGAAAGTCGTGCCGCAGAATTCAGCGCCAGCTCCAACTCCAAGTCCAAATCCAACTCCATCTCCAATACCCACTGGGGCATTGGCTTTGGATCACATGCATATTTAATGTGCTGCCGGCATTGTCAGTTTTTGGTACAAGTATTAGCAGCATATTTTGCTTTTGGGTCACTTCCAGCAGCTGTCGACGACATATGCAATTGTAGTGGGTTGACCCACACCAAAACCCAACCCATATCCATATCCGAAATCTAACTGAGAACTTGGCAAGCAAGACAGCTATATGGCAAAGTTTCTGAGATCAGTCTTTTTGTGAGAGAGACTGAGACAGAGTGAGGGAGAGATTTGCACTAAAACCACTTTGTGGTGACGCCAAAACTTCTAGCCAAGTTAAAAACTATTGTCATTCTGTTAAGTGGTCACATTTAACACTTGGGGCGCTGACTCCAAAATGCTGCTGCAAAGAGATATATAGACAGAGGAAAAAAAGACAAAACATAAGTACAAGGGAGTGAATTGTGGAGCTTAGCTTGCAGTTTTCTTGTTTTTGCTTCTGTCTGGCTGATAAATGAGAAATGTGTGAGTTTTTCTCGTTATTTGCTCATTGTCACAGCGACAACAATGCCCTTATTGTAAAATGTGAAACATTTGTATTCAAATATTAAGAGTACGCGGTGTTGGGAATATAAATTCTGTAATTGGGTCAATACAAGGAGTTAAACAAGAGCAAAATACATAAGAGTGCTTTATCTATCGATAGGTTACTTCATATTCTGACTTTAATTTTATCCCTTTCCCTCCTTTCTGAGTTCGCTTCAGCCCTTTTTTCACTACCCACCTCATTAAACTTTACTCTCTCATTCTCCGTTCGTCTTGTTTTAACTTAATTTAAGTACTTTGCCTGAAGTCAACCCACAGCCTTGAAAGTTGTCTCAATACCGTCGTCAGGGGTGTTTTTCAAGACACTGGACAAATGTGAGGACTTGAGGAGTTGATGAAGTGCCGAACGGTTGGAGATATCATTGCTGACTGTCTTGCAGCCGAGTTGACACGGGTAAGCAGTATTCGCAATTGAAACTTAACATTATTCCTTGCTTTCTTACTTTTCCCTGCTTTCACTTTGTAGACTCACTTTGTTGCCTTTTGCCATTTGTCGAGTGGGTAATTAAAACGGATGCGCTCCACTTGGTTTCATATTTCAAACTTTTATTATAACCCTTAACATATAAAACTTTCATTAGTTCTTCAGCAGTTCTTTGTCCTATTTTTTATATGGACTTACATCACATACAAATATATAGACCTTTATTGACAATCAATTTATTGTAAAATATCTTGTGGTTAGTAGATTCAAATTACTTATTAACAGACTGAAGCCAAAGTCCTGTGCCTAAACAAATAGCAGATAAGCCTTTTCAGTTCCGATTATAGCCCCCTTTTTAGCTGAAATTCAAATATGAACTTTGGTTTCAAAGCAGCTCATTTCACGCTTAAATGACAGCTAAGATGTTAAGGATCAAATAGTATAAATGTTTAATTATAAAAAACGAATTGTTGGGTCAAGTAAATCGAACGTAGCATACTCTTTAAATAACTTTTAAACAAATATAGAACCTACCAAGCTAGAGCTTTAAAATAGTACTTAACAATAAACGGGAGTTGCTTTATACAACAAACAGTTAGTGTAAATTGTATACGCACACATGCAAGTACAAAGACCTAGCTGAGTGTATCTTCAAAGGGCGTACAATGCGCGTGGCCAAAATGGTCAGGAAGTCCAAGTGCCAACCGAAACTTTTAATTGTTTCTGCTGTTGCTTATGCGCTTCCGTTTCTTGCCAAGGAAAGATATGAAGAAAGAAGCAAAGAAAAAAAATTAAACTGGTGTTGGTATAGGTCTGCGGGAGCAGAATAAAACGCCACGAAATGTAAAAAATCAAGCAGTCAGCAGGCTGGTTACCAATTTACCTCACAGTGCACAATGTCGAGTTGCCTTTGGGTTATTTGGCTACATCTTTTGGCCAGCTAAAAAGAAAGAATGTCGCGCATGTCGTTCCGGCTTTGTTAACTTTATCCTCATCTAAAGTTCTTGGCCATTGTTGCTACTTAACTTGTCTGTCCCCGGTTTACACCTCATGAGAATTTCAAGGAGAGGAGAACGGCGAACTGAGAACTAGGAGGAAAAGGAAACAGTAAAGAGAGACAGCGTGCACTTTACGAGGTTATTAAAAATCTCATTATCATTGTCGTTGCGGCGTAAATTTTAATTGTCCGTTAAAAATGTCCCCTTTTTTTTTTAGCCAGCTCCTTGTGGCTTTCCGAAATCAATTTAAAATTGTTTGACCAACTTGATTAGATTGAAATGAATTTGCGTAATGTTTTCACTGTCCCCCAGCATTTCTTTCAACTCTACTCTGTCTTCTGTATCCTTTCTCCGAATTAACTCCTTTTACTCTGGTGATCTTTTTGCAAACAGAATTTAAAGTTTGGTGTGTGTTTTTAAGGCGCACAATTTACAACAGTTTCATCACTGTAAATGGCAGTCCATTCTAGTGACGAAACATTACACACAGTATGTAATGCAAGTTTGTGCGTATAGTATCCTGTGTATCCTTATCAGTTGGTGAATGTCTTGTGTCCCAGCGGCGTTTTGCATGTTAAACATGTGAATAATGCAAATTGTTCACACACATCCATCTATATTCGTTCATGTCCAACCAACCATCAGCTATACAGCTACGGGATTTACTCAGCTCGGCATCAGGACAGCTTATGTATGCTTCGCTTCGCTCCGCTCCTTGAACGTGTCACTAGCTTATAAGGAGCTCGCCGGTGAATTTAAACGTAAGGTATTTAAGATAATATTAACACAGTTTGGTTTGTCTCCCAACAATGAAGCATAATTTGAGTTGTTGAAATATTATTGATTTAATTTAAAATCAAATACAATTTAAATAGAAACAAATTGTCTAACAATGGACCATTTTATAAGCCTAAAGATTTTGAACATTTAGTGTTTTATGTTGTGTTTTGGTCTATCATAAATCTTCTGTTTAAGTACAACAAATTGTTAAATGCCTCTTAAAGTAAAATCCCATAAATACTTAGCAACAACAAGTTAACAAACTCTTTAAGTCCAAGCTCCAAAGTCATTAGTCAATTTTCATAGAGACAACAACAAGACAGTGGAAAGAAACCCTTTGTCTTCGTCCCTCTTGGACCAGTAAAGTCACGAAGCTGAGCTTTTTGAACTGATTTGTTGGGCCTAGACAACAAAGAGTCAAAACGACTTGAACCAACAGCTGAACAGCCGAACAACTGAAGAAGGATGAGAAACAGAAGCATGGACAGAAGCTGAAGCAGAAGCAGAAGCGAAGCAGCAGCCACTTGAGCACAAAATAATCCTTAATTACACATTGGAAGCACGTAAATGTAATTTTTTGTACACTTCTCTTTGGCAGTGCGTTCATGTTTTTGGCCTGGCCGTAAACGGGCATAGGGAAAATTATGTTAAGACACGATTTGGTGATTGGCCTTCTGAGCATAATAAGAGCAAGCGTTTGTTCCAAAGCGTCTTTACTGATTGGCTGACTTTGTGGCTAAGTCCGCCATAAATGATTGTTGCCTTTGGTGATTTTGAAGGACAATGCTATGCAATGGCTTAGGTACTCGTCTTGGTCTTGGTGTTGCTGTTGCTGTTGTCCTATTTTGTTGTTGCCCAAAAATTGTAAGTTGTTATGGGTTGTGGTCTGTTGCCTGGAAGATGTTTTCTGCAGTTTTGTGCTCACAGGATTTGGCTAATTTGTGCTCGTTTCATAGTGTTTCGAATTTGTTGAGGGCTTATAAGAATGTTCTAGAGACGTCTAATGGATTGAGTCGTATTTATTACCTTGGTAATGATAAATCATAGACAAACTTTTAGGAAAACGGAAACTTATTAAAAATAACAAATAATTCAATATTATTCTGGTTATTAATGTGTTACTAGTATTATAGGCATGTGATAGAGATACTCAATTTATACAAATTAATACAAATTTTTACATGGAACATCATATGGTGAAATTGAAACTTTGAATATTCTTAAGATATTAAAGATCTTACAATGCCGAATAAAGGTTATTAAATATTGTATTTTTTTAAGCAATAAGTAAACCTAAAACTTAAATTGATATGAAAAAAAATTAAAGTTTGTAGTTTAATTTAGAATTTAATAATCAAAATAAAGATTATTTTAACAAATGTCGTATTTTATTTAATTTTAAAATTATTGTGCAGTTAAAAGCAATTGATTTAATTGCTTCAGCTCGAGACCACTTTATATAGAATATTTCATGTAGATACTCCTTTATTTATGCAGCTGCCCAATGTGCAAATTGCGATTGCAGCTTCGAGCAGTTTGTGCGTGTGCCGTGTGCTGAGTGCCTAGCATGATAATTTTTGTTGGTTTCCATTTTTTATGATTGTTTTAAGAGAAAGCACCTTTCTGGCAATGTATTTTTAAGGGTTCTGGCATTTCGTGAATGTTTACTTTATAAATTAACTTTAATTAAAGTCGCTGGCGTTTACATCAATTGTTTTTCGGGAATTTAGAGCATTCAACCATGTGCATAATACTCGGAGCCTTCTCTGAAATTTTCATTTTCCTTTAGTCGAGTTTTTCCATTGTGCGTTGACTATAAAAATCAATATTCGAACATGGAAATTGCATATTCAAAGCTCATGCAAATGGAAAATTTGAGTTATGGTACGGGTGGAAAATGCATTGGCATTGTTTGCAAACCAAATACTTGTACAACATGCTGAGTTAGAAATTAAGAGAAATAACTAAAAATGCATGCGGTTTTCTTTTGTTGTTGGCGGCGATGCTGCTGTCAATGGCATAGCAATTGGGTTTCCCATGATTTAAACTTCATTTATTTACACGACAAACATTCAGATTTCTTAGCAAGCCAATTTTATTTGAATGGAATTTATTTAATATCAATATTAAATTGAATTTTGTCTATTTCCTGCTGTTATTAACTTAATATGTTCTATTAAATTCATAACAATTAAACTCACGCAATGAAAACATATGCGAAAACCACAAAAACACCCATCAACACTCGAGTACACGAGAACGTAATAGGTAACACATACAATTAGCAAACAATTGTAGGTTCAGGTGAGGCATAACATTACAATTTTAAATTTTAAAAAATGGACAAATTAAATGAAAGCAGACCGACATGGGTGTGTGTGTCTGTGCAGCAGTGTGTTTGCATAATGTTGCCTATTTGTTGAATGAAATTGGCCAATCGACTGCGTTGCTGGCCGCCATTTCGTTGGCAGCTTAAGCTTGGACGTTTTTCTCCTTTGAGTGTATGTGTATGAATGCTTGGTTGCGTGTGTGTGTGTGTGTTGTCTATGTGCATAATACCTTTATCGCGCTATGACAGCAGCAGGCTCTGAAATGCGGGATACATAGCTTGGCTTGTGTTTGCGTGTGTGTGAGTCTGTGTGTGTGTGCGGCATTGAATTCCATTGCAAATGGTCAAGCATTTTTAACAGGCAGCCAAAATGTATACTACAATTTTCTATGTTCTTTTAGGCGGATTTCGAAATCCAGTAAGTTTAACAGTTTTACATTTTAATGATATAGTGTCTTTTAAATAATAAAAAAAATCATTACTAATTAGATAAAAGCATTTGAAGGTAAGTGCTGCTGGTGTTTTTAACCCAAATTTGCTTTAGATGTGTACGAAATACTCAAAAATACATTATAATATATACATATTACAAACAAGTATCCATACTAAGTGTTCTGGAAGCTGATTACAACAAACAAAATAATAACAGATGTAAGCTATTAGATTTTTAGTATTTGTCTGATTTATGCTAACGAAAATAAACTAAATATCTACTTTTATTCTCTTGCAAATGTATTTACTTTAACATTTTCACCTTGTACTAGAAGAAGCTAAATTATATTTTATTTAATTATAAAGTATATTTCTGAAATTTGCTTATAAAGTTCTTTTTAAATACAATGGTTTTTTTTTTGCCAAATTAATATCCAAATAACCTTTCATTATTACCAAGTCGAACATTTCAACAAAACATAAAATCTTTCAAATCAAAACTCATAATACAAATTACACGCAAAGAAGATCAAAGTCAATAATTTATTTTCGACGTTCAGTCGACGTTAAAATACAAAATATAAATGCGAGAAAATGTCAACCGCCAAGCGCCATAATAAAGCTCAAAATAAAATCAATTACGCTCGATTAACTGAAATAGTTACATAAATTGCAGATAACCAAGGCATGATGAAACACCGACTTGGCCAAGTAAAAGTCAAAGTTAAACTTAAAGGCGAAGAGGAGACAATAGAAGCCAGAAAAAGCCAAGATGAGGACGTGATACATTTTGTGGCATAATGACAATTTCCAAACGAGACAGCCAAATGAAAGACATTCATACAATGACTAAGGGAGCAACGGAATGAAAGAAAAAGAGACGAAGGAACTGGCTGAAGAGGCTGCGTAGAGATAACTATTAATATTATATAAGTAAGAAAAACTTCCGATTATTTTCCGCAACATAAAACAAAAGACAACAAACAGCACGCAGACCACAACGAAGGCGTATATATGTAAGTATATAGTGCAGAATCAAGGCGCTTAAGAGTTGGGTGGGCAAGGGACTTAAGGAAAGAAATACGCGGAAAAATAATAAATAATACCATTTGATGCTCAAAGCGAAGACAACGCATTTAAAATGAACGCATTTGCACGCTTGTAGCACATTTCACCCCAGAGCAATCAAAATATACCCTAACTCTCCACAGAAACTCACCCCACTAATCCCACCCCATCCTTTAAAGTACAGCCAAATTTGCGGTTCAGACTTAGTTCCTTTGCTGTGGCTCTTTGTTGTTGTTTGCAACTTTACGCGCAATTAATCTAAAATAAATTCGTTTATAATTTGACAACAACAACAACGAACTCAAATGGAAACAAAGAAAAAACGAGAATTTAACTCAAGCGATAATTTTCCAGCTTTAAAATAATCAAATGTCAAAGTTTTTCGCATTCAAGGTCTACACAGGCATTCAGTTGCCCGCCAAAAATTCAATTGCTGTGACCAAAAAAGAAGACAAGGACCAAAAACACTCACAGAATAGCAACAAAAGCTTAGATGGCAACAACAATAAGTGGGTCCTGTTGCAGTCTGTTTCATTCCTTACTTGATGGGTAGTTCGAAAGTGGGGTTGGGAAGTAGATGCTTTTGAGTCTGACAGTTCTCGGGTTCAGGTTCAGGTTCAGGTCAACAAAGCAAAATCATTTCAAATTGAAAGACTCGGCGAGAATTGTGCGACTGCAGCCGCCTCGGGGAGTTATTTTTGTTGGTGTTGTTGGCACAGCTCGTAAATTATTATTTAATGACAGACGAAATTGAAAATAAATTTAAAGCTAATAATCGTTGAAATAAGCGCGATAAATTGCGTTTTGTGTGACAGTGTTAAGTTATTGGAATATTGTCTACTCCCAATTGAACTTTAATTGAAATAAATGCAACAGGTTGGGTAAAATTGAACAGAAATAATAGATTTTTGAAAGGGAAATAAATGTTATAATAACTCTCCATTTTCAACTGATTGAGATTGGCATTATCGATAAGTCTGTTGGAACATTGTAGTTTTTAAAAATGGTTAGATTTATTCGATGAGTTAGTTAGCAAATATGAGTTTGAAGTAGACACAGATACATCATTAACTAAGACGTCAAAGGGAAAAGTTTTAAATTTTTAAGTGAGTTAGTTATGGTTCCCTTGTCAACATTCTTAATTGTTTATCTATAATAGACGGATATATTTTGAAGAATTGTGTTATACCCTGTGTTGGGGTTAATTGTTTTTATCAATTGCATGCGGCAGGTAAAAACTTCAAGACGATTTTACCTCATAGCTGATTTCTTTGAATAATTCATTTATGTCATTTATTTTCGTT
The DNA here is from genome assembly GCA_035046005.1 of Drosophila acutilabella. Lineage (NCBI taxonomy): Eukaryota > Metazoa > Arthropoda > Insecta > Diptera > Drosophilidae > Drosophila > Drosophila acutilabella. Next base: position 1,015,636 of record JAWNOK010000024.1, on the reverse strand, counting down.
AAGTAATTTCTGAAAACCAGTGTTTATATTAATTAATGATCATCGATATTTCTGTAAAGTCTTTACACTTAGGTGCTCCTTAGCTTTTGAGACGATTAAGTCTGTCAGGCAGTATCTGGTAAAAATACTGCCCCTAGGCCGAACATTTGAAGCGCAACAAGCGCAACTTGAAGCGCCTCAAGTTGATGGTGCCCGCTACCCCTTGCCCACTGACCCTGCTGCCCTGCTGGCAGACACGTGTAGCAGGGCGCAACAGCGTAAACAAAAGTTGAAAAGAGAATTTGGTATTAGCCGAGAACAACAACAAGATTGTCTTCAAAAGGCTCAAGCGGCGAGTGACTCCATGTTACGTGTGAACAAACGCAGAAAGTCGGACCTCAGAAAGGTAAGTGGAGATGTAAAAGCGAAGGAAAAGAAGGAAGTGAAGGAGGACGGAAAAAAGGGAGACGGAAAGGAGTTGGAGTGTGCTTGCCAAGGATGTTGCGCCATATTAGCGCCGCGTGTCGGATAATTTATGAAATGGCATCGTCGGCCGCAGCAGGTAGATGGAGTGGGTGGCAGGTGGCAGCAGTCAGTTCCGTTGCGGGACGGCAAACTCTGACTCGGCATCTACCTGACTGTAAATATCTTTAAAAGGTGCTGTTAAAACAAATTACTGTCTGGTTGCTATTTTGGGGTCCCCAATGCCACAATGCGTGTCCCCTGCCGTGGGATTGGGGCTGCCATTCCCTGGCTTCCTAAATCCGCTTCCTGCTCTGTGTGTGCTGGAGCACGCACAGACGAAAGTTATTAAGCGAATTTCGCAGGCAACATGGCATGAAAATTCCCGCGGGAATATTCAACACCCACGAGGCCGAAGTTTTTCTTGTTGTTGTTGATTTTCGCTCACAATTTCCGGGGTCCATATCTAATATTTTTGGCTGCGCTAGGAGACCAATGAATGGAAAAAAAGACAGATAGACTGGTAAAACGACAGCTTCTTGACAGTGTTGTCAATTTCATTTTAAAGTTGTCGCATATGCAACTTTTTCTTCAAATTCATTTTATGAGCGCAGCTCAATGCATAGATAAATTTCCAATAAATGTGGAAGCAGCTGAGCTTTGACTTGATGAAGTCAACATGTCCTATATTTGGCAATCAAGTTGAAGTTACGGCGTCGAAAATGTTGAGTTCATTAATGTTAAAGATATTGAAGCCGTTCTGGGACTGGCAATTGAGTATGATAGAGGTATGGCAAGGAAATCTGAGGTATGAGGGAGGCATGAGCACAACCCAATAAACTTAATGCAAATTACAAATTTGTGCCAAAAATTAAGTTAAATTATGCTACAGTCAACGAGAACAAAAACAACGACAAGAGCACAAACGATAGCAAGAGCAGGCAACGACAGGCAACAAAACCCAAACACAATAAAGAATACCACAAATTGCGCTGAGCCCTGAGAGCAACGCCCAGCAAACGGTCGTCTCCTGAACCCGGAGTAGTAGCACAAAAATGTATTTGGGAAGAAAAAGGACAGGGAGCGGAAACGGGAGCTACAGCAGAAGCAGAAGCAGAAAAGCTACCTTCATGTCGTGTAGACAAAGAAAGTACAACATTTTTTTCTGCCCGACGCACAAATTGAAAATGAAAAGTCAGAACTTGAAAATGATAATCAACGTCAACAAATTTAGCTGAGGGGTGGGCTGATACGGGAGGTGTATTGCAGTGTGGGGCGTGGGAACAACATGAACATGGCAAGAAGGCAGTCTGTATAATGATCTAATAAATTTCATTACCGCAGTGAGCAATTTTTGCATTTGGTGAAGCAAAAAGTTAAAGCTAAAACGGGGGAGAGCAGCTCAATGTGAATAGCTGCTAGCAATACTTATTAGGTGGCTTGTAAAGTAAAGGCATAGGGGCGTTTTACGTATGTTATGTATTTCCCAAGGTATGCTTTAAGCCAACCCTACCCATACCTCACCTTCCTCTTGCCCTAGACAGGTGTTTAAACTTTTCCTGCTGCTCACTTGAGGCGCCACTAAATTGGCAAAAGCGGAATCCAGCTCGCTTGTGTCGCTGCGCACACTTCAAACTTGGGAACTGACATCCAGTCATCGACCCACTCGGAACTGCCACAGCTATAGTAAAAGCTATTGCCAATGCCGGAAAACCCCTGTACACCAGAGCTCCTCAAAGTATGCTGCATATGTCAGCATTTTCGTTTCCTTCTCTTTTGCATTGGGACTTCAAGTTGTTTTTTAGCGCTTGCTATTTGCCTATATAGGTTTTGTGTTTATTTTACTTATTTGGCTTATTGCGGAAATTTGTAAATTTGCTAAAGAGTTACCTCTTATGGGTAGGGGACCTACGTGGGCCATTAGAGGTAAGAATTAACGGATATTTGTTGTTGTTGATATATGTAGCTAATAATTTAGTTGGTTGTTAAAAATGTTGTAAAATAAAATTGTGAGAATGTAAAAAATATTAGGTTGAAGAACTCGATTTAATTTTTAAGCAAGTTCAATCATAGTGGTAGAAATATATCTTATAATCAATTGAGTTAAAAACGAACTCTCATTAATTAAATAATAAACTGTGCAAGTAATCGGTTAATATGATGTGAAGATATCTCTGTGAACCATTTTTGGAAGTAAAAGGTTTGGGTTCATACATCATAGCTTACCCGCAGCTTGCCCATTAGGAGGGTTCATAAATAAACTTCTAAAGAACAACCCTGGAAGCAATTATGTATTACGTTTACTATACTAACGCACCATTTGGCATGGGCTTTAAGTGCGTGGGAGAAAGTGGCTGGGGAAAGGCAAGTAGGAGTAAGCAGGGAGCGTGGGGTCAGCGTCCATAAATAATGCCACTTAATTGTTTTACAAAGCATAATTTTATCCTTTCGTAAATCCAGTGTTTTACAAACGTTTTCCGAAAACACACACTAAGTGCAGAAAAGAACAGAAAACAAAGAGCAGTGGGAATGTTTTGGAAAGAGGGCAACGGCAAATGGCGCCTTATTCTTTTGCCGCACCAGCTTAAATATGAATTAATGGCCAATAAAGATAATCTTTTACACATTCGCGTACGCAGCGCATTAAAAGTTAAATTTATGTATGGACCCCTTCAAAATTCACTCCCCGAATTTCTCTTAAAATTTTCTTTCCGATTTTTCTGCACACGTAGCAAATTTTTATTCTTCGTTGCAATAATTTCTATGCGACTATTTATAAGTCATGTAAGGAAACATAGTTCTTTAAGATGGTATTCGGTCCTCAGACAGTGGAGGCAAGGTACAGTGGAGACTGCGAAATCTCAGCTGACGCTGTCTGCGAAGTGATTATCTGCCATCCATTTGACTCTTTGCTGCATATTCGATTTTATTGCGTATACGCAATGTGCCCTCCAGCAGAAGCAACAAAAAATGCTCATTAATATTTCATGTTTAGTGCAAATTATTCAAAACAATGCGGGCCAAGATGGACGCGAGCAGCATCAACAAATGTTCCCAATCCAGTCCGAATCCTGAGTCTATAGTGTGAATATCCTGCGGTCACAGCGCGTGACAGCCAGAAGTCAGGGGCTTAAGTGCTAGGCTGGTCCTTGGATGAAGTCCTGATGTATATATGGGGTGATTTGCCACTCGCTGTATCAATATTTGTGTTAATCTGTCATTTTGCGTCGTTTATGAGTATTTGAATTTGTTGCAGTGCCAATGGCTCTTCACAAACGGCCATGAAATTTTCATGTGATTTCTGGCAATTTTATTTTCTTTTGGTCGAGTGTTTGCGGAAATGTGATGATTATTGGTTGCACAAATAGAAATTCCCGTGTTGACAAAGTTCTATTTGAGCAGTTGTCCGAGAATGCCGATTGAAATTGAGTCATTGAAAAAATGTGACAGTCAGTCTTGTTGGACAACAAAGGAATGCGAAAGCACAGATACACATTTAGAAGAAAATTTCTGGCTCTAAGTTTTTGAACTGTTACCAACAACTACCAAAAAGCTAGACCACTTATTACGCCCAATTGGCCTCTGAATTATGTGTAGTCTAATGCAACATTAAAATATTTCGCACATTAATTTTGGACTGCTCTGTTTGACCAGACATTCAGAGTGCCAGCATGCTAAAAAGGCAAAAATTGCTACTAGTAATTTGACTTCGGCCTACACAAAAAAAAGTCACAATAAAAATAAAAACAACAACTGTTTTCATAAAGCAAAACATTTATTATATTTGCCAAATGGAGTGTGTACTCCAACAGTCAAAACTATTCGGATTATATGAGAAAACAGTTCTCCTTTTAGCCATTGTCTTTTTTGTTGGTGTTGTCACATTTGACCAAAATAAAAAGGGTTATGTGCACACATAAAAGAAAATTCTGCTGTTGAGTAGACAAATTTGCATATTTTTAATATTTCTTAGTCAGACATACAACGAGACGGACGAGCGGACGAGCGGACGGATGAACTGTAAAAGCAAAATTTATGTGCGTGCGTTTGAAACACTTAAGTAAATTACATTTGAGTAGGAGGACGGTGACGTTGAGGGGAAGTATGGAGAGGGATAGAGAAGTGGGAGTTTCGTTGTTCAAATTGTTTTCTATTTTGCACAAAATGCAAATTTATAAACATTCATTGGCTTATACTCGGGTTCAATCAACGCTTTGTTGTCTGACATAGGAACTTCGCTTGAAGTGTCCAAAAACAATTTGTAGTTATAACAAACTATATATACCATAATCTGAAAAAGATCTTGTTCAAGTAAATGAGGAAATCCATTTTTAGGCTTTTACCTTAAAAATCTTCATAGATGATATGTAATATCTTTACATTTAAGCACAGACTTAAATGTTTAATTTACGTTTAAAATTATAGGATATAAAAATATACATTTATCAAAGAATTTGCAAATTTAATAAAAATAATTTACGAATTATCATATAAAAATTCACAGTTTATAGCTCAGCACTTAAAACATTGAATGTATTTTTATCTGTCGGATTTACTATCAAAATTTGTGCAATCATATTTAAATATCGTTCTGAATGGGTACATTTATTTTTAAATCAACTTGAATGATTTTTTTGTGAGGTGATAAGTAATAAATATCCAAAATATTAACTGCATAAGTGCGCAATATGTAAACTGAATATTTGGCGCAATTAAAAACAGAGCAGCGTAAAAAAATGGCCCTTAAATATTTAAAAGGCATACCATTTTTTTAGGTTTCTTTCTTTTGAGGCATAGCATCACGTTGCCGGCATGTCGCCACTGTTTTTGCAGCCAATAAACGAAAATAATTGTGCCCAAATAAGCGTAAATGCATGTAAATGGAAAAGCCGTTGTTGTTAGTGGGTTTGGTTGTTGTTGTTGATAAAATGAATGGTTGGTTGCATTGTTGCCAAAAGTGTTGAGCTGCGTTAAGTATGAGAACTGAGAATGAGAATTTTGATGACGAATATGGAAAAAAAGAAAGCGACTGTTAAACTGACGCCGGAACCGCATATTATGCCAGAAATCAAATGAAATGAAATGAAATGGAAGTTGCGAGTTGCACACATTTTATTGGCATGAGCACACGAATGATTTGACAACAAACCCAAAAGCCGAACTGAGAACTGGAAAAAATTGCAGAGCCACAGATCTACATAAAAAGACAAAAAAAAAACCTTTGCAATGAATTTTTATAACCACCAAACGTCGAACTGGCAAATTAAATCAATCGAATCGAATGCAGTCACAATTCAAATGGAAAATGTTATAAATCGAATGAAAATTCTAGTGAAAAGGAGGGTGAAAGAAAGGAAGCTTTCACTGACGCCAGTGATCAGCCAGACTAGTAATCTTTCAGCGGTTTTGTTCTTGCTCTTTTTATTATACTGTATACTTGTTAATATCTTCGTTTTTTTTACCGCTTGTCAACACTTTGTTGGGAAAAGTGAAGAAAAGGATTTTAAACTATGAACTTTTTGTGGGGGAAGTCAAGCTTTGTGATTAATGACAAGTTTATTCTCCGATAGATCAAATACTTTTACCTAAACGATTTCCAATTGCATTTTAGATCTCAGACAAAGAGGAAATGACAACGACTTTCTACGAGCACATGTTCCATTTGTGTTTCTATAGTTTACTTGATAGAATAAAAAATAAAATATTTCATTAACATTTCTAATTAACAGTAATGCGACCAGCGTAACAAATGATTTAATCATCAATCATGTATTACGGCTGCCAGCAACGACACTGAATTTAGTTTCATATTTGATTAGACAAGCTATAGAAGGAATTGCAAGTTTTTGAACCAAGGATGTGTCCATTAATGTCAGACACAGTCAGTTCTCGGTATATTGATTGTATGAAAGACAGGACCTAATTCAATTAATCAATTCATTAGAATATGGCGTCGCATTTACAGCATTTACTGTGCGACGCTGTAAACAAAACTAATAAACCTAATTTTTTAATGGCAACTTAATGCATAATCATTAACACGCCTTCAGTTAATGCAAGTACATCACCCATTCGCCCCGTTGCCTGGCAGTTGCCTACACTTCCGCCACTGACTGCTTGGCAAATAGCTTTGAGGAGAAAAAATCATTTAATTTTTGATAGGCTTCCGCGACGCAGCGCAATAATAATTGTTATGTTCGACAAGGGACTATGGCTAGAAATGTGCTGTTTTTGGGGCTTCGAGTCCCAGTTGGCAACCAATTGCTGTCCCAATTCTTTTTATTGGTGTCCCACTGTGACTGACCATTATTCCTGGAGTATTTTCGTTAATGTATATTGTTAGAGCAGAAAAGTTTACATTCCAAAAGCAATGTACCAAATTTAATTTAGTTTTTTGATAAAAGAGCTTTCAGGTAAGGTTCAGTTAGAACTTGTTATAGTGTTGTATTCAATGCAAACATGTAGTCCATTTGTAAATGATGCACGCTGAAAACCCCAAAAAGTTAGTTCAATCCAAAACTACGCACAATTAGCAAAATGCAAACATCCGACTGACTACAGGTCAAACTGGTGCCCTTTTTCTTTTACTTTAGACACCATTTGGGTACCTTAAAAGGTTGCATAATGAACAGTGTTGACAATAGTGCCAACAACAGAAGTTTTGCTGAATAAACCTTATACTAGAAAATGTAATAGCAAAACCTGATAATAAATATGTAAGAAGACATTTTTGCCTTACCATACCGTTCTATAATTAATTAATTAATTAATACACACCGCAGAATGCTATCTAATAAATTAGGACATCAGGTGAGTAACGTTTCATGCCAAAAAAATAAAAAAAGAGAATTGAAGCAATGTTAGAAAAAGTCATAAGCACTGGCCTTGGTTTTGGCTTTTAGCTCTCATACGCATACATTTTGTGTGTGGTTGTGAGCCAAATTTATGGCCGGCTACTGTGACATTTGAACCCACATCCTTCGTCACCATTGTGGGCGTGACGTTATTCACCCAGATCGTATGATGACATTTTAAAGTCTCGCTGCCTTAACATTTTGGCATTGCCTTTAATGGGCTTAACGAGCATCCGTTCCCGATTCGACAGTAAATCGTTAATGAGCAGCAACAGCAGAAACAGCCACAGCTACAGCATCAGCATCAAACATATTGAATGACAGCGTCAAATTAAAGGCAAACAAACTCAGAAGGGGTCGATCGTGTGACAAATGGTACAACGAATCACCTGAACGACTGTTATTGTTGTTGTTGTTGTTGCTATTGTTGTTGTCCCTCATGCAGCAAAGTGACCTCGGGCCACCACAAGGACATCGTCTAATTAAATTTTGTTAAGGCCACTTTACAGGCGAGTTACTTTTTTGTACGAACAACAGTTTCTATTTTACTTTCATTTTGTTTTTGCTGTTTTACTCGCATTTCAGTTTACCGCAATTACAGCAATTAACACTAAGCAATTAAAAGCAACAACAATGCAAATTACGTGCTGCCTGCAACGAGTGTGGAAAAACAACCCAAAAAGAAAAACGACTGTGAAATATACGTAAAAATAACTGCTCGAATATGGTATACCCTATTAGTCTTACTTTATTATATAAAAATGAATTTTATTTACTCATTTTTATAGCATTATAATTTCAAATAAACTTTGTGGTAGTGTTTAACTTAAATATATAAATAATTTTTTTTACTGTATAAATTTTAGTTTTAGAAAAAACTAAACTTGCACATGATCAAATTATTGAAAATATTTTATTATTATTATTATTGACCTTGGTTGAATCTTATTTGACTAAATATACACATGTATATTTTTTTAAATTATTTTAAATATAATTTAATTTAAATAGATTTGTAACAAAAATTTGTTGTACATTTTCCATATATTGTTAGGCCTATTATAGGCATTCCTCTTACATAATAGTTTTGCTATGTTTATTATTTACTACAAAAGCTTAAAGTATAACATATTCTTAATAAACTTTTTTCAATAATTGCACATAGAATATTTAATTGATAATTGTTCTTAGTTATATATTAGATTTGATTACATGTAGCTTGAAGTGTCATATACATAAATTGCACATTTCATTTAAGTGTATTTAAACAAATAAATAGCTTGTTGTTCTCAGCATCACTGAGGAAGCTCATGGTTCTGGCAGAAGTCGTGAGCTGCAATTTTAAATATTGTCGGCAGAAACAGACAGACTGAGGAACATGGTAGATGAACAGTTGTATAGACCAATGAGACTCTGAAGTCGTTGCCGACAGCGACAGCAACAGCGTCACCGACAGATACGCGGACGGTGACGGCGACAGTGACGTCAGTTCACGCTTTCGCGGTCGAAGCGTTAAATGCGGACCACAAAATGCAGCACATAGAAGCACTAATTAAGTTAAACATAGACACATGCAAACAGACTTGCATTCGTATACACACAACTCACACTCTAACATACTCCAACACACTCACACACTTTCACATCACACTCAGCCATAGACAGAGTTGTACGTGCTCGGTGCTCAATAATTAACTGACAGCATGCACGCAAATGTTTTCTACTCTCGGAACCTTCTACTCTCCCCTGTTTTATCTTCTTTTCACTTCTGTTCCATCTCTTCCGAACTCCCCAATGATGAAGTTGTTTACCAAGTTGAAGTTTACAAATTTCATATGGCATTGCACTTGAAATAATTTAAAAATATTAAATAAATATACTTTTAGGTAAATTTTTACTTCTCACTTTTCCTCTGTCACACTTTTTCTCCCTTTTTAATTGTTAACTTACTAATTAGCATTGGCTGTTTAAGTGTTAAGCAAATTAAGGAATAACGAACTCTTATAGTGCTGAAACCATTCTAATTTTTAAATTTCCTTAAAGTTAAATTAAACTGTGTTTCTTATTAATTACTCGCTTTCAGTTTATTATTTATAGAATACAATAATCCATTTTTTTTACGTAATTGGCATGTTATTAATTTGTTATTATTGTGATCATTGAGGTTTCGTTGTCTAGAATTAAATAGAACAAAACAGGAATATTAAACAGACAGACAAGAATTCAAAAGGCAATATTCGAAATTATTATTTTTTGACAAACAAACGTGTAATTTTAACAAAGCCAATTTGGTGATAGGTTGGCAATTTCCAATGACTATGAAATTTTAATTATAAAATATTTTTATCAAAGTCTTTGCAAATTTTTTTATAAATGTTGTGCAAAAAAATATAAAGCTTCAATTGTATGTAACTTTATCCTGTAGAATATATTTTGCATTCAATAGTTACACTCGTAAATATGCGAATCAGTGTATTAGAGTTTATATGTAAAATAGACCCACCAATAAAATCGGTTGAAACGTGTTGGGGCATATAAAAAGTTGCCACAATATGACAGGCCATTCAATAACTGTGTATCTATAGGGGCAGTAAACAGCCACAAGCACACATAAAAATGCAACAAAAATCAAGAGACAACAACAAAAAGAGCAAAAACAACAAAAACAACAACAACAATAACAGCCACTAAAAACAAAAAAAAAGAAACAAATAAATGAAATGAAAACTAAAACAATGTTATGAAAAATGTGGCAAAGAGTTGGCCAGTCATAAATATGTATGGCTGAAAATAGTAAAAAAAAGAGTGGGATTCGAATGAGATTTGGTTTGGGGCGTTGGAGTTGGAGCTGGAGTTCGAGATATATAAATCGCCTGCCAGCTAAGCAAAATGTCAGAGCTATAAATATCATAAAAAATATATATTATTATGATGTGCGTGTGGGATCCACAATGTGTGTGTTTGGATGTGTGTTCGTTTCCAAATTGTGTGTTAAAAGCACTCGACTGAACCCAAAAACAGACCCTGTTACCCGTTTCGAGTTGCCAGTTGCCAATTGCGAATCCGAAATGCAGCCCACCAGAAAAACATTCAGAGAAAAGTAGAAGAGTAAAGGGAACAATTTTAATACACGCAATAAAATTAGAACAAAATACGCAGTAAAACTAAATTGAAAAGAAAATCGTTATGGTTGACACAAACAAAAAGAAAAATATCACAAAACCAGAAAGAAAAGTATCTAAAGCGTTTCAAGCGCGTTAAGCAAAGCGCGATTTAGTGCCAGCAACAATAACAAAATCCATATTCGCACACCCAATCTCACACACACTCACACACATGCCAGAGTGTATAGCAGAAAAATACATTTTATTCGCTTGTTGTTGGCTTGCTAACTTTTGCACAGTTTTTCTGGCCGTTTTTATATCTTTTTGTTGAGATTTTTAAATATTTTTTCATGCGATCTGGATGAATGGCGAAAAAAAATTCAGAAACTTCTCGGTTTCCCAATAATTTGATGTTGCGAACTTGTTTTGCATGTGTGTATGTGTGTGCTTGTTAGCTGCTCTACATATTTCATAAAAAGCAAACAAGCAACAACAACAACCACAACATCGACTACAAGATGGGGGCGCTAGGGAAAGAAAGGAAGCAAAAACCTAAGCAGTTTTCATGCTTTCCAAGGGTCGCGAACTGTTGGCAGCAGTTTGTAAAATATATTTTTATTGCTATTGCACACACAGACACTCGCACACACACATACGCACATACACTACTAAACATAACAACAATAACAATGACTCTTTTGAGTAGTAGTAGTAGTTATTGTCGTTGCCGTTGTTGGTTGAAAATGCGACTTGGTCGTTTCTATACCCTTTGACTTTAGCTATTAGAGACTCTGACAAAAAGCAGCAGCTAGAAAAAACTGTAGCATGCTTTTTGTCATATTTTTCTAGCTAACCAGCACACGCACACTTACACACACAAACACACAGACACTCACAATTGCACATTCGCTGCTTATGAAGCAGCATCAGCAATAAATGGTAACAGCAGCGGCAGTTGTAGGAGGTAGGAGGCATGCCGAATGAGGGTTGTGGCAGGAGGCGGGTGGCGGGAAAGGGCAGGCAACGCATGTTGCGTATGCGGCTGGAACACTACACAAAAACACTTTCATTACTGCAACAACAAGAGCAAAGGAATTTACACTGTGGGTCGAAGCACTCAGAATTGCAGTACAATTTTCGCTTGATACAAAAAGAATGGCCAATGTTTAATTTAATATAATTAAATTATATCCTTTCGGCCACTCTAAATAGTTTGAATATTTATTAATTTATAATTAGTTTATTATTAATAAAAAGTGCATATATATTTCTTATTGATATTCAGTTCAGTTAATATTCAGATATATTTCTAGTCACTCTCGGCAATTCAGAAGCTCTGTGTTAAACAATTTTTAAATTTAAATGCAATGTTTCAAGCAGAATGTAAGGCGATTTGTCAAATGTTTGTTTCAATAATTCCTTTCACTAAGCTGATTAAAAAATCGTTTTAGTTATTTGCAGTATTTTTTCCACAGTGTGCGATCCGCTTGGGTTCCGACTGGACTACTTAGTACTACATCGTACATTTAGTTGGTGTTATTTCATGCGCAAAAGTCGCTGCGTGTTGTGTTTGCTATTAAAAATGACAGCAGCTGGTTCTGTGTGTGTGTGTGCGTATGTGTGTGGTAGCCAGAATGGCTCATGCGTGTGTGAGTGCTGCAGCTGTAAAATGAAGACAGACACACACACAAGCACATGGCGGTCAGGCAAAAACACGCTTTTAACACTGAAATGAACTTGTACGCCATGTTTATGAGCTGATAAAAAACAGTTGACCAACATTTGTTTGTCGTTGTGTTTCGGTGTGCCGAACAGCTTTAATAAGTGCTCTGGTTTAGCTTTCAAGTTTGCCAAACATACACATTAAGATGGTCCATAACGAACTTATTACTGCGATTTGCTACTTTTTATCGATTCCCAGGTGTTTTTTGGCGCACAGCAGCTTGGCCATCAGAAATATCCTACTTTTCAGGTTGCTTTTAACTATAATAAAAAGCGCATTATTTTAAAAGCGCATTATTTTATAAATTTTCGAGTCGTTCTTCACCAAAATTGTCAAAAATATGGCAAAGAGAAAAAGCTGGTGAATAAAGAGAAGAACACTGTTAAGGCTTTCTAACAGAGCTCTGTTATATTTGCCAAATAACTTTTGTTCAAAATAGCCTTTACATTTTATTTCCTTTTATATGTATTAAAAAACTGACAATTTAAATATTTATTATTTTTATATGATATAAAAAATACGCTTTTAAATAAAGAAATTTTAAGAAATTATATATTTATTTTTGTAACTCTAACAGTGTTTTCAATTTGTGTTAAAAATACCTACAGTGATTGACAGGCAGAGCTAAAAGGCAACAGGTGTGCCCATGATTAATATGACCATAATCATTTTTAAATGCTTTATGTTAATTATAATCGTTTTTAATAGATATTATGACATGTTAATGAAATTAAAAACCATAAATAAAGTAATAAATTTCATTTAAAGAACGTTATGCTGTTGTGTCATTGAAGTTTTACAAAACTTAGTCAATTCTAATTTTTTGTTATCCGATTAAACCTTAAGTTTAAATAATTCATCTTATCAAAAACAACAATACTTGTACAATATTCTAAAGTAAATGGAACTAAGTAATAACTGTTAGCTAAACATAATTTTAGAACAGTAATCAGCTGATTTTAGTACAATCTGCGCGAGAGAACAATTTGAGAGTAATCAGTGCGCCAGAGCAAGAGCGAGAGAGTTCCCATCGCCGTAAGCTGCTGAGAAATGTAAACAAGCTAAAGCACTGCTATAAATTTTTAAATGCTTAGTTCTAAAAGATGTTTTCATTAGTTTTAATATGTGTACTTATTCTTTGTACTATAAGCATGACCTGTTCCTCTCCTTTGCGAAGTTGTGGTTCAGTTGCCTGCTGTGAACGCTGTAAAGCTTGCTATAAATTATTTGCCAGCGGCGGTTTTATTAACAGAGAGCTGTTAGAGACATGTTAGCAGAATGATAACAGCATCCAGCTTACAGTTGCTGAGCGGGCTGCTGTGCTCGGCTCGCTCATCGGCAGCCTCTCTCTCGTACGACTCGCTTATTGGCGGCACCGTTTCGACATTCGTGCGAGTAATTCGGGATGCTGCCAACGCTTCGGCAGTGCCCACTTTTTTGCTCGGTCTGCACTGTGTGTACCATAAAAATGGTTTCAGTGAGAGTTTGCGATCCCGCGGGTACGGTCGAAACTGACGGGGTTTTCGATTACTTTGCCGTTACGCGTTTCTGTTTCGCGTTTCGTGTTGTGTGCGTTGCATTGCGTTCCGTTACGTGGGGTTGCGTTACGTTGCGTCGAGCTTAACACACAAAATATAATTGGGAAAATATGTAAAGAATATATATTGTCGAGTGTTTATGTTCATTCTATGAAATGTGAATTATACCAAAATGTGGCTGTCGAAATTGTGTTTACGCCGCGTTGATTACATTTAAGCGAAAATCCAGAGGAGACAAATCCCAAAACGCGTTAAATTTAAACGAAAACTTAAAATTCGCTGCCTTTTCTGGGTGTGATTATTGTCGCGTGTGTCGCGTAATCTCAGCACGTTACTAGCTGGTAAATGTAAGCAGTCCATTTGTTGTAACCGACAAACAATTTGTTGTCATTGTCGCAGTTGTCGTTGTTGTTGTTGCTGTTGCTGTTGTTGCTAAATTTACAAATCAACATTTGTCGACTGTCGGAGCACGTTCTCAGCCGATCCAATACGATCTAAGTGTGGGCTCTCCCACACTCGTTCTCAATGAAAATCATTTTCATGGAAAACGCAACGAATGCCAACGAATACAAATCTCAGCATCGGCGTCGTTTGGATTACTTGACAGTTAGCGTGTGTGCATGTGTACGTGTGTGTGTGTGTGGAGGCGTGAGTTCATCTGTGTGGTTGTGTCAACCGGTACATGAAACGATTTTCCCCATTGCTCGACTATTTAGAGGGCTTTATGTTTTGAATAGATTTTGCAAACCATTGTTGATGTTTCTAATACAAATTGCGCATAATATAGTATTGTTGCGAGTTTCAATTCAGAAGAATTCAGTATTTAGTATCTATAGGGGTATACTACTTATGCAACATCCATTAGCAGTCTATATCCATAATATTTTCTTTGTGTGCATTATCAAGTTTTATAGCATCAAGTGCTAAATTGCTGGCATTGAAATGAACTATGAACCACAACCAAATAGAGAAATACAATAATAGCAAAATGTCAAGTGATATTTGCTTGTTTAAAGTGTTGAATGATGCACATTTCTTCAATTGATAAATTGCTGAAGTGTGCGTATAATTTCATTACATTGAGACCACTAAAAGCCACTTGAGTCCTGACAAAAGGCAGCCGCTATACTAAATACTAGATTATAGATAAACTGATTGAGAAAACGCTGCTAGAGGAAATGGTTAATATAGATTGTAATAAGATGAATAGATTGCTAGGGGCTTGATTTAATTTGGGCAGCTTTAAAGTCAATCATATTTAAGGCCAATATACTAGATCACAATATCATAAATACATTTTTAATAATAGGTCATAATCAAATATAGATTGCAAATATAAAAACCAAAATTAATCAAATGAATATAAATAAGCGACGGAATTATAAAGATAAAATCCATCGAAAGATAAAACAAATAATGTGGGAATAAACTTTAAATAATATAAAATGAATTACGTTCGAATTATGCTTATGAGATAAATTCAATTTTATATTTTAATATACGCATTTTTTTAATCTGCTGCTTTGCAGTTTTAACAACTTAAAATTGGATAAATAATCCTTGGAATTATTTAAACGGTTTTATTGTATCTAAAAAATTAGTTGCAAAAATTATTATTTAACAAAGTTAATCGAAATGGGTATTATAAGCGTCCACTTAATTTTTTATTGAAATACATACAACTCAGGAAACTCGAATAAATGCAGTCACTTGCCAAGTTAAAATAAATTTTTAAATGACTTTTAAAACAGCTTCTGAGTTAATAAATACCGATGACGCAAATAATTAAGTGTAACCAAACACCTCCATGAGCTGCAGTGTGCCAGAAAATTTAAGTTTAATATATTTGACACAGTTAATCAATGTATCGAATACACAATGTATGTATGTATTCATTTAAATCATCACAGTACTGTAATGTTTGTAAAAAGCACTGTACTCATATTTTGCTGATCAGTGGATTAATTGTGTCAAAAATATGGAGTAAAACCATTATACTGTAGTCACTCAGAGTGAATGACAGTTACACTTGTTCTCTGTATAAGTAAGCACAGTACACCAATATAAATACGAATTACAAATCATAGTTTACATAATTTGAGAAACTACATTGTGAATAAGACTTTGGATGGAGTCATGATACACACTCAATTTTTCAAGCAAACTGAAGATATACAAAAAATTAAAACAGTCGCCCCAATGATTTATCCGATTTTTACTGATTACGCACAGCCCAATATGGAGAACAATATTACATCCATTTTAAATAAAGTATTAATTAGTTAATAAATTAATTAACAAATACACTGAACAGTTTAACGTTATTAAATGGTGCCAAAAGTAGTATTAGCTGTTCGTGCAAGCAGAGCAGCTTCAGGAAGAACATTTTCTGTGGCTAAAAATCTAATTAATTATAAATGCTGCAAATTAGCCACAGGTGATGATTTGATCAACAAAATTATGTTTTCACATTAAAATATTGGCACTCATTACAACGAATAATTTTCATATCTAAACATGAAATATTACACAAAACACGCGCATAGAGAGTTATTAAAGTTTGCAATTTGGTCTGTAGTTAGTTTTAAAACAAAATAGGGATACGAAACCATTGCCACTGGAACATTTTTTGCATATCAAGTTTTCCGTGTGCCAATGTGATATGCAAGAATATCCATCAATTTATAGTATTTGTTTACTGCCACCTTCATCAAAGTATGCTAGAAAATTAGCAGTAACAACAGCTGCACATGATGATGATGCCAAGTGGTGAACGCTCTGATTGCTGTCATTGCTCTCCTCCCATGGAGTTTAAGTATTCATAAAAATGTACTTGAACACATACGCCCTACCTCGTAGAGTGGCTGAGAGGTAGACGCACTCATGCATGGATTTTTATAGGCTCACTTAGCGCACATAAACCGCAACAAAAAATGGGAGTGGGCGAGAGCGATAGAGAGAGTGAGTGAAAGAGGAAAGAATGGAATGGCGCCATTTCTGTCGCTTGGAGTTCAGAACTCGATGCTGCTTCCAGGTACCAAATGACGAGCTGGCGACTTAGCAAAAGGGCTCTCCAGTACATAAAGACTGGGAGTACATACATTCACACGTACACACATACACCCAAACACTCACACACTCGCACAAGTACACAAAACGCATAGCTACTCTTCAGCATACCATAATAATATTGTAACTTTGCACTTTAAATTGCATTTTAATGCAAACACACTTCATTACATTATGCTGCAACAAGAAAAGCAACAACTACGGAAATGGAAAATACATCGACACACTTTACAGCAGCTGTAGCCGGAAAACACACATATACACCCGTACTAACACAACTTGCCAAGTTTGCAAATTGAAGTGCACGTCGATTGAAAAAACTGGCACAATGTACTTCACGAAGCCAGGTTACGTATACGCAGTGTAACATAGGCAACAGCTCAAACTCATATTAGCTTATTTGGCTAAAGTTTTTTGCAAACCGTATTTGTAATACTTTCTTATAATATGGCGTATTGTGGAGTTTTAATGTAATTAATCGATCACTCAAATAAGTTATTTTAAACCTTACCTCTTAGCAGTAGTTTTTTATTTAATATACGTTTAAACCTATTTTTTGGTAATGCAATTACGTTAACTTGAAATGTTTGTCCACTCAGAATATAACTCAAAAATAATCTGTCAACAGCGGCCAAATTAGACAGAATTTTTATGAGTTTCAAAATTAAATTAAACATGCCAGCGAAATATGTCGACATTTTTGATGGGACTTCAGCAGATTTGATATAAAGCCATTTCTAGAATTTTATTACAGCGAATATTTGAATAGTAGATTCGCCAAATTTTGTCACTTTTTACAAATATTTTGCATCGATTTGAATATGCTGATGCATTTTTGATTTATTTTGTTGCCCGATTTGGTAAATATTTGTTGTGAAAGATTTTTATAGATATTTATATTAATCGCTTAACTATGCTGATATTTCTGGTGGCATTGCAATGGAAATACATTTACAGTTGTCACACTGAGCAAAAAATAAAAATAAATTGCCATTTGACAACAGGTCGTATGATGAATAAACATAAAAAGATTTATTATACTCCATTTGAATGTTTTTTTTCTTTCTATTTTTTATTAAATTTAAATTTCTATGTGCTCTCTTCTCGGTTGCGGTGGCTGCGAGTCCGGGTCCATATCACAGTTGCACAGTTTAATAAAATTTTATTTATGATCTGTTTGCGGCGCGAATTGAATAGAGATACATAAATAGTACAAACTGAAATGGGGACAAGGCAGTGGCAAAATAAAATTAGTGCACCGAACTAAACGCATTGCCAGCAATGTAGACGTGGCCGATAAAACAGAACAAGTCAATATATCATAAAAGCACGTCGAACTGACTCGAATGTCGCGCAAAATGGCGACACTGCCTATGTTTGTGTGTTGAGTTGATGTAAGTGTGTGTGATTTTGTGTGTCTGTAGAGCAGAAACATGAACGTATACAGTTTCCGATTTCCGTTTTCCTGTTTATCGTTTATTGAGTTTTTGCTACGTAAAAGTAAAAGCAAAAGCAAAAGCGTGGCGAGTGCTTCACGACACGAGACGACGAGAAATCTAAAGAGAAATTTGCACTCGTTAGCTCTTTGGCGTTATTTCTACTTATTTTTCTCCTACAGTCCCCTACAGGCTGTCGTCATATTGAACTTTGATGCCGGCACGTTCTGTGCGCTTCCTTGGCTCCCTTTTAAAGATCTACACGCGCGCATACTTGGGCACATGTTTTGCCATTCTTTTGGCCCTGCTTTAGTTCGTCTCTGTCCCAACTGCTGACTCCCAAGACTTGACTCCCGTGTCCTTAGTCCTTCATCTTTCTTCCTAGCACGTTGCCAGTTGTTCTTGTTCTTCGTTCCTTGTGTGTTGTTAGTCATTTATATGGGCACCATAAATTATAACAAATATGTACGCAAGCGGCATTTTAAATGATTTCCCACAACTCTCCACCCTCATCGGCAACACCTCCAACCTTCAACCTCCAGTCTCCACCCTCATGTCTTCATCAGCTCGTCGTTGTTTTTGTCTCTTCACCCTAGACCTGGACCTAAGTTATAAATATACTTTAATTAAAAGCGCTTCAGTATGAGTGCAATATGTTGTAAAATATTGAAATGATGCCTACCATTTTGTACGTGTTGCTGTTGCTTGACAAGACCTTGTGAGTTTTGATTTGTTGCTGTCTAGTCGGAATTTTCGTATGTGTATTCCCGGTTCAAGATAAGGCACTTCCTTAAAGACTGGTTCGGTAATGAGCTTGAAATCCATATGAATCATAAGGATAAGATTGCAGTTCCATTACCCAATTTCATTAGGCATGTATGAACGTCATTATCTGTTTAAAATTTGCTGATTTTATTCTTTTATTCTCTTTGAAATTCAATATTCAATTGGAAAATTATCGATTGAGTTCATTTATTATTTACATTATTAATACGAAAAGATATCTAATGCCAATTATTCTTTCTCTTTGCGGAATATTTGAGCGCATATTTCGCATAATTTAAAATAATTTCAATTGTTCAAATCAATTACAGTTTCACTTTGTTGTCCATAAATTTGGATCTAATTTCAAACGACGTTTCACCAGGTTATAAGTAAAAAATTTCAAATTAAAAACATTTTATGTTAAATCATGAATTTGTTGCGTAGTTTGCAAACATAAATTAACAATTTTAGACACACAAATAACATACCCATAATACTGTAATAAATATACAGAAACAAATTTACCCAATAAAATTTGTACATATCAAATAAATCTCAGTACGCGTGAGTGTGTGTGTTTGTGTTTGTATAATTTGTGTAGAGGAAAAATAAAGGCAATTAAATAAATTTCAACGGCAACAACAACATCAAGAATTGGAATTGCAAATGCAATTGCATCGATTGTAGCAGCAATTATCCAAAATGGCAACGCACTCTTATTTTATTTATTGACCTGTCAACAATAGGCAGAATCGCCCAATAACCCCAATACCCTTCATACAACATTCTCTTACCCTTTCAATATTTCTTTTGCAGGCTAAACGAGAATCAGTAAGCGGACACACATGAAATTGCCAAATTAAATAAATTTAATGTATGCACAAACAGCAAAAAATAAATGCTCGGAGTGTTGTGCGTGTTAAAAAACAGTAGAGCTCAAAAGTAGGTAACGAAAACTGCCAAACAAAAATCACACACACACATCCATTCACACTCACAAGTACACACTGACGTTGTCACTAGCAATATCATCAAGCTGAAAGAGCAACAACAACAACAATAAGTGCCACACTTCAGACACAAGCCGCACGCTCTTGCATCGAAATCAACACAATCAAATTGAAAGAGATAGAGTAAGAGGGAGAAGGAGAGGAAGAAAAAGAGAGAGCCAACCATGTGCCTGTCTGTCAGTTGCCAGCTGTCCTTGTTGCTCTGCCTCGTCCTGCCCACATTCAATGGACATGCAGCGGCAGCAACACGTGCTCGTGTCAGCTCCTCAACGGCAATGACGCGCAACATTGAGGAAGAAAATGGTAAGTTCATTTCACTTTATTCTGCAGACTTTTAAATAAATTTTTAAATTTTAAAAGTTGAGTTGTGACAAATAACAGCAATTCTTATTAGAAGATAAAATCACACATTATACAGTTTATTTATCTACCTATTATTCCCAAACAGAATTTTATGTGTTAAGTACTATTATAATTATCCATTCTAAGTTTAGTCCGGATCGGACAACTTTTTCCTATAGCTCCTATAGGCCAAATCGGTCAAAAATAGGTAATTTGTATGAAAATATGGTGTGAGCAAGTGTAAGCGAGGCAGAATGTGCATCTTTTTCTTGCTTTGTCGTGTTTTGTGTTGATTCATCTATCGTTACCAGTTATTTAGTTCATTTGAGCGATTCATTATCGATAAATTTATGAGTTATCGACTTTGATCAGCTGTTAGCTGTATCGTTGTAGTTGCGTTTACTTAAATTAATTGGATTTCTGATACAATTGAAGATTTCTATATTCTCAAGTCGGGATCGGATTTCTCACAGGATATCTTACGGTCGGGAGAGCCGGCCTGTACTTTAATTCTTGTGGCAAATAAAAGAACAATTAATATAAATAAGTTTTTTTATTAATTATATTATTCACCTAATAATCAATGACCAAAATTTTATATGAGGAAGAGTAATTAACTGACATTTAACTTGTCAGGATTATTACTTAGAATACTTTTACTTTATAGACCGTTTTTGCTTTAAATAATAAAATGAAAACCATGTTAATCCACTACAAACCTGAAGCTTTTTGATTTTAACAAATATATAGTATAGATTTATCTTTTAAATAATTTGCACAGGATATCTATATTTATAGGATATCTTCGTATTGTTTCTTTCATACGTTTGGCTGCAAAGCCAAAAAATTGATTTTGCCTGGCGGCAAATGCTGCTCCGTTTTTCCCACTGTGCACCCTTGCGAGTGTGCGTGTGTGATTGTGTGGTGTTGTTTGTGTGAAATTTAATTTAAAGTGAAAAGTTTGACTGCCGTTAAGCCAGCCTACGTTCACATTTGGTGTGTGTGTGTGTGTGTGCAACTTTTATTCAATCAGCATAAAGTTTATTGTGTGTGAGGAATATGCCTATACGTCTTTGTGGCTGTCAAAGCGACGCTTTTGTTGATGCATTATTGAATAAATTAAATTTTTGGTTTATTTTGACAAAGTTTATGTGCAAATTTAATACAGTTCAAATTATGTGAAATTGATTTTGATGGCTGTTGGAAATCCACTGCTAAGCCTCGAGATATATATCGAGTATATCTTTGTAATCGTCTAATGCTTCCCCCTTAAATTTCATTCGATTCGGTTCGAAGTAAAGGAAAATAAACAAACAAACATCAGCGTTTAAATGAAGAAAACTTACTTAGTCCGGCTGTTAATGGTCAGTAGAGCAGCAGCTGTTGGCTTCGCAATTCGATGGCTTTCAGGGCTTGTTATTCTGTTTGGCCGAGTTATTGTTAAGAGTGCTTCGATCACTCGCCAGCTGCTCGGCTACCAAAACTTTCACTGGCCATCACTTTTACCCCACTGGCATGGCAAATAATAATATGTTGCTAATAAATAAGCCAACTAAAGCACGGTACGGCACCGGATGAAGGGCAAATTGAAGGGCGAAGCATATTTTTGTGTTATGCGAACGAAAGTTTGCGAAGTTTTTGCTTTTTTCTTTTGTTTTCAAAAGCCAGGGTAAAGTTGCCAAGCAAATTGAACAATAAGCGAGGCTATTGGGTAGCCACATAAACATTGTGCAAAGTTGGCCAATTTTTTGGCTTCTAAAAGCGGAGAATAATCCTTGACATACCGCTAATTGCGACAGCGTCATTTGACATAAATTTAAGCGCTGATCGCCTTTAAATAGCTTATCAAAATTTGCGCTATCAGGCCAGAAAACTTTAAGAGAAATTTTTTTTAATAAATATTTTCGTTGTGTAGTGTAGTGTTTGCTTGTATGTCCAACCTGGCGTATGAGTATCGTGCTTGTTGAGAGTACGCTATGTGGGCTGTTGCCAGCTAATTTAGAAGCCAGACGAGTTGGGACTACCACTGGAAACACAACATCGCCACAACCACTTGACCCAAGTTAGCCACATTCTACAATCGTTCTAAATTGAACGGCTAACGCCTAGGATAGGCAGCATACTATGCGAGTGGCTTAAATAAAGCTTTAGGGCCAAAGTTGCAAACAGTTGAAAATTGTTAAGATTGTATATATGTCCACACTGGCAAAAATATCGTTTACTTCTTCATATATTAGAAATTTTATTATAATATAGTGAATACTTTTTAGTAATAAAACTTTAGTCTTTATTTATCTTTGTTGTCAAGGCAGTTTTTTTATGATAAAAAATTGTATTTTTAAATAAAAATGCAGTTTTAAGACCCAATATAACTTCGCTTTTATTAGTGTAGGGAAAGTTTTAAAAAATTTAGATTTTACATGTTTTCAATTGAATTTCGTCGCTTTTCTCGTTGTTGTTGTTATTTTTGTTGGTTACGCTGGAGCTAAAACTTTTTACTTTGGCATTTCAATGTTTTCCAAGTTAACTGCAAGCCAAAAACCGCCACGCCTCATACAAACCACTTCCTTTTGCTTGCTTTTGCTACAGCTGCGAGTATTTATCGCATTTCTATGAAAACAACGTACTCAAAATTTTCAGCAAAAACTTTCAAATTATGTTTGGGTTTCTGGGCGTTTGGACGATTCGTTGTTTTTGTTGGTGTTGGTGTCGTTGTTGTTGTTGTGCTTGTTTTTGTAGTCTGTTTTGGGCAAAGTTTGCCATTTGTTGCCGCAACGCAGCTTTATAAATGCTTATTTAGAGGCAAATCTGATGAGTTAAGTTCCAGCCGCCTTTCTCTAGCGCACTCGCCCTTCGATTCCAAACTTAGCCCGCTGCTTACCATATATGGATAGAAATTGGATAAAGATATCATGCCATACTTGTAGAGTAACGCCAAATCTGCAGTTGCCCAAAGCAGCAAGTTGTTTGCTAAGCGGTTGCATAGTGAAAAACTTTTGAGGATTTAATGGGAGATTCTCAAGATTTTGCAAGTGTAAAACATATAAGTGGATTTCAGTTGGGAGATGGGCCGACTGCGTAACGGAAAAGCATTTGATTACAGCACAAAACTATTTGGAATTTGCATTCAAATAAAAAAGCATTTTCAATTACATTACTTGAATAAAACTTTTTCTGTGAAATTTCATTGCATGTGTGAAGTCGGTCTTTTTGGTTACTTTAATTTATTTATTTTGTTTTAAATTAGTATGATTTTTTAAATAATTTTTTATTTAATTTACTTTTTCTTTTTTAATTTTACAGCTTTGTTGAATCTTTTGGCTGGTAAGTTTGTTGTTTATTATTTTAAGCTTAAATAAAATCAAAATGCTTAACACACATGCTAAACCCCATTTAACTAGAAAAACCAACAGTAGGAGGAAAAAGACAAACCCTAAACCAATTTCCAAACATTTAACAACAATTTTTGTGTGCGGCATGGACATCAAAAATATTATTGATGCTCGTTGGGGCACAACCCAAACAATTTGCACACAAAATTGACCAGACCAAATAGATGCCACAACAACAACAACAACAACAACAACAGATGCCACGCCCATACAACGTGGTACAACAATAGACATATACACAAACACACTCACACACACATGGAATGAAGAGGAAACGCTGGTTAAACCCCAAAACAAAAATCAGCTTAACAATGAAAGATATCAAAAGCAAAAGCCAAACAGCTTCGACATGAAATCGAAGCGACTTTCTGGAAACAAGCCCCAAAACAACTTTTTCTTGGTCAAAAGCGATGAGCAACAATGGACAAGGCACTTCCCCGTTCCTTTCCCGCTCCTTTGTGACCTCCTCCCTTTACCATCCATTTTACTCTCACTCTATCTCTATCAGTCCGTCTCTGTTTACGCATCCATCCATCTTGCTCTCGCCATGAGGCTGTCTGTCTGTTTGTAGTTTTCGCTGCTGGCCAGAAACTTTCGCCACTGATTCGACTTGAAAGGCAAAAATTCCAACGCTGCTTAAGTTGCTGCCTTGCCTCTGGGGCGGCACTTCTAAGGGCAAGTTTGCAGAAAGCGTTGCAGAAAAAAGCCAGTGGAAAAATAAACTGACAGCGCGTTGAATGACAACGGCAAGGAAAAGTCGCCGTTCCGAGGAGTTTGTCAACATTTTTCTTTTCTTTCGACTCGCAATACACACGTTCTTAAGGAGAACTGTCTGCTGTCTACTTGTTCTTTTGGCCTGCTTTTCGGAGTAGCCTATTTAGGGCCCAAACTGATGGCCAGAACCTGGTCTGGCATGTTACACTTCAAGCCCCTCTCGTATCTTGTTGTTTTTGTATTTTTTGTGATTTCTTGCTGTTTTCGGAGGACATTGTCCTTGTTTGCCTTACTTGGCCCATATCACCAAACTGTAAAGCCCCATACATATACATGCACATACTCCTACACAATATATATATATATACATATACATATCCTTAGACTCGCCGCATACTTATTCATTTCATGGCTTTACAAGGACATTTATCATTTTCGTAAGTAGACGGCGCGTACGTCACAAAAAGACTCCCACCCCGATTCGACCACGCCTCTTGTAGGCTATCGTTGATTTCTATATATCATTTCAGTGGTG
Source organism: Drosophila acutilabella (assembly GCA_035046005.1). Lineage (NCBI taxonomy): Eukaryota > Metazoa > Arthropoda > Insecta > Diptera > Drosophilidae > Drosophila > Drosophila acutilabella. The sequence continues at coordinate 990,713 of JAWNOK010000024.1, read as the reverse complement.
GAGAAAAAAATTGAAATTTTACCCAAATGTTAAATAGAATTCATTTTGCTTAGTTTCAGATTTGCGGTTCTCTGCTTACTTGCTACTACTTTCTCTTTCTCTCCTTCCCCTCTTGCCCTGTTCCACCCCCATAGCCACTCTCTTTCTCTTGGTGTTGATATTCATGACGCTGTTTGGTCCCATGTATTATTTTTGTATATGAATTTCTGCGGCTCTTTTAGCCAGAAGAGTGCGAGAGCGTGGTCGTAGTCTTATTCGTGGTCGTGGACGTGGGAAAAGTGCCCAATTGCCAAAGCAAAAAAGTGGAAATTTTAAGCCTACTTGAATTTATTTGCGCTCATTAAGTCTGACAGTTGAGATGAGTTCATTTCTTATAGCCACTTGAGCCGACTGATTGCCAGACAGCCAAAGAGTTCAGCTGACTGCTCATAAATACTCTTCAAATCTTCAAACCAAGTCGGCATCAATTTATCGTGTCTCTTTAACATTCGTTTTTCGTTTTGCCAAAATGCTGTAATATTTTCAGGGCATTAAAGCTACACACTAATGAACAAATAAAGCTTACCGAGCCGCAACCAGAAAAGCAAAAAAAATAAGAGAAAGGACATGAAAGTAGGTCCTAATAAATCACGGGCTGAAAACAAATAATACAAATACCAAAGAAATAAAGCCGAAGCAATGGCAACGGCAGCGACAGCGGTAACGGCAGAAAAGCAGATGACAAAACAGTTTTGCATGGGAATTTCATGTTTGACTTATAAGATTTTCTACGCAAATTCCATCCAACAGAATGTCCAAAGCCACAAGTAAAAAAAAAAAAGAAAAGCAACCGTAAGAATTAAACTCAATGCACAAATGTTTCAACGAACTAAAAACACACTCTTATTAATTTAATAAATATTATTACTTTTACTTATTCTTCTAAAAATTTAAGTTGATCTACTACAATTTAAGTTTCATCATAAACTCATTGTCAAGCTTTTTAAATTACTGTTTTAATTATATTATAGAATTTCCATTGGAAGAGTTGACCTGATTTGTCCCAAAGATGTTTACTTTTTGCATATTTCGAGCTTTAGAACAAACTGCTAATACCCAACAATAACTAACAAGAGGCCACAACAAGCATGTGTGTGTGCGTATAAGTCACTGTGTGTGTGTGTGTGTGTGTGTGTGTGTGTGTCAAACTAGACTCACATAAAGTCAACAAGAAAAATCAAACAACTTTGTTGAGTTTGCAGCTGCCAATCCCTTGTCCAGGCCCTGCTCCTGACTCTGCTCCTTGTCCTGGTCCAGGACTCGGTCTTGGCTCTGATTTTGATTCTATCCCTGGTTGTTCTCTCTTCAATCTCAGCAGCAGTACGACTGCTGTTCAGAGTTTATTGTCGGTGGAATCTGAGAGAGATAGAGGACGAGAAAATCAGTTGCCAGTTGTCAGCTGCCAGTGACCAGTTGCCAGTTACCAACTGGCAACTATTATGCTTTGTTAATCGGCTTAGGCATTTTTGCCTGCCTTACGCTCTGCGTGACGATTTACTAGACAAAGCCAGAAGCTCAGACAAACAAAAATGTTGTGAATGTTGGAGAGATGAATAAGGTGGGTGGATTGGGGACAGGGAAAAGGCAGGATTGAGTCCGTTCGTTCCCCCAACAGATAAATATTGTCATGAGGCCTAGGCAGATTGTCTCCACCGACCGAGACCCTCTGCATTTGTTCATTTTTCGCACGCGCCATAAACTCAGACCACGAATCGAAGACTAGAGTCTCAGTCTGCGTCTGCGTCTCTGTCACTGTCTCTGTCTCCACCTGAGCCAACAGAAGTACTCTGATGAGTTGGCTTTGTTTTTGTTTCCCTTCAAAATTTGAGGGCTTTGGGGCCCAGCTACTTGCCTCATTTGGTTGCCAGTTCAGTAAGACGAATACGTACAGTTACTCCCACACAAAATTACAACCTTTCAGTCACCCAGGCTAAACAAATCCCGTTCCTGACTTGCTCCGATGCCCTTGTTCCCTTGTGGTCTGGGCACAAAAAATCGTTTTGTGTGTTTTTGTTAGCATTCCGTGTGGAATTTGATACTTGATTATTTGTTGCCGCCCTTAAGCGTGCATAATATATCAAAGCGACGTCAACGTCGGCGTCGAATCACAATCAACAGCAGAGTTTACCTCCTCAATGTAGAAAGGACTCAAAGTGCCACTCAACATGTGTAGACGTCATGTGTCGGCGTACAGAAAGACAGCCGGACAGACAGACGGACAGGCTGACTGACAGACAGGCTGGAGTTGTGTTTTTAGTTACATTTTAGTGTCGGTCGCATAATAAATAAATAAATAAACAGTTGCGGCCTTTTACCTGAGCCTCCAGGCTCTCAAGGTTCCTCAGTGCGTGCTCGACTTCGTTGCTTATGCTAAAGACTCTAAAAGTTTGCCTCCGCTTTTTTCTCTCTTCGTTTTTCTTGGTCAAAATCAAAATCTCTTGAACGAGAAGTTAGGATTTATTTTGGCTGCGTGAAAAATGTAAAAGTTTTCCATTAATCTTTAGCACTTCTCACTGCTGTTTCCATGGATTTGCATACTTAAACTTGCCGCTGACTGTATAAACAGCTGAATGCATAAATATTATGCTCTCTGTCCACTCCAGCAACTTTTGTGTCCAGGCATAAGTGATTGCACACTTTTCAGAGGCAGTCTGGATTTGAAATAAACATTAACATACTTAAAAAAAAGGAAAATGTATAATAATATTCTATATTGAAGGGAATGCGATATTTCGAACTCCATTAAAAATATATATTGTTGATCAGCAACAATAACTGATTCGAGTCCCATCTATTTATCTTCAGAAAGGATGATCAATCTCTATGAATTAGCAAATTTCAGTTATACACAACAAGGCATAACAACGATTTCAATTTTAATCAAATGGCTTATAGCTTTCTCCACAAAGTTTCTTGTTCAACTCTCAATTCAGTCAAACTATTTCTTTAAATTAGTTTTGCATAACTTAGTAAAATAACTTTTTGCTCATGATCATAATAATATACATTTTGAATAATAAATTTATATGTTTATTTATAGAATATATTTGCAACAAAGGTAGACGAAGCTTATACTCGGCAAAATTTATTTTTTGTTATTTATTTATTATTTATTTAACCAACTCCAGCATAACATCTCATAAATGACTCTTCATTTTAATTGTGACATTTATTGTGTAAAAATAAAATACTATTCAATAAAATTGTATAGATTACTTAGCTCTATAATTGTAAGTTTGAAACAATTTCCGACCAAAAATGAAAGAAAACTTTAAAAATATAAAACAAACTTTTCATATGGAGTATATAGAAGTCAACTATCGAATGGCAAAGGTACAAAGTTCCCTGAAGCAACAAAGAGAGAAATAAAATTAAACTATAAAAATGAGGTAAAATTAAACTATATTGAGGTGATTTACAAAATGGTTAACAACAATTTAAATAAAAGATACAAAGTTTACTGTATTATAATTACTGGGAAAACTATATAGTGGGATAGAGAGATAGAGAGAGAGAGAGAGAGGAAGAGAGGAAGAGAGGAAGAGGTGTATATTAATTAAAAGAGAATGAACTTTTTAGCCTATGGAATATATAATTTGATTGATTTAGTCGGTGAGTCTGCCACACACAGCCAATTACTGTAGCTTATACAGAAGTGTAAGCCTAGCAATTTGCCAGTACACTAATCATAAATGTTAAGTCGTTAGCAGCTCAACAAATACATTAAACATATGTATTTGTCCGATCACACAGACACCCGCACACACACAGAGAGGAAGATGAAGTTTCCTAGTGCAAGGCATCACCTTAAGGGCTTAAAGTGAAAAGCTCTGGGATGCTACGCCAAAATTCCTGAGTCTCAGTGTGTGTGTATGTGTGTCTGTCTGCCTGTGTCTGCAAATGACAACCATAACTTGCAATTGCAAGTTTTAAGCCTAGCAGACACACATTTGTACTTGTGAATGCATAACAATTTGCAGGCAGTGTAGAGCTTTAGGATTGTTATGCAACATTTGGAGCCATTTGCATTCAAAATTTAAATTAAAATTTGACACTGACTAACCCTCCGACGAACTGACGACCTAGCGGAGTTCTCCGTACTTTTCGGAGTTGCAAATGTATTTTACATGCAATTGTGTCCGACTCGAGTAAGGGAGTTCATCTTTCCGCTTTTTGTTGCTGCTCTTTTATAATTAGAGAACCAGAAGATTCAACAAAACTGGAATGCCTCTTTCTTGAGTCTTCTACTCTGCTACTCTCTCTTTTTCTCTCATAACATAACAAAAAGTTAATTAAACATGTAATTGTTGCCATAGAGCAGAAGGCAAAGATTTTACAATAACTACGTTACCATTTTCTTTTTATTCCTGAATGCACTTTGAAGGGTAGAAAAGAGTTCATTCACTTACATTTTCACTTTGTCAGTCACTTTTATAGAATCGTAGTTGCTTTTGAGTATATTGACTTACTAAGTAGGTTGTTCAGGACTTACTAAATAGGTTGTTGAGAAGCATTCTAACCAAGATATAGGTTAAACGTGTATAAAATAATATTAAAGTTGAACAAACACACATATTTAAACATTATTTGCTTATTGAAATTCAAATCAGCTATTTTAGATTGTCCAAATTAAAGTTGTTCAAAGTGTCTAAATTTAATCACCGTTCTGATTTATAGTTTTGATTTTAGAAACTAGAAGATTTTCTCAGTGTATGGCTCGCAGGTCACAAATTTGATTAACTTGCAGCGTGATGTCCTCTCAGTGTGTGCTAGACGAGACTGCATTGAAGCGAGTCGTGCTATTCGACCAGGGCTGCTCCTAATGGCAATTAGAAACGCAGTTGTGTAACGAACAGTGGGAAGTGGGATGTTAAATGCGGGGAGTAGGGAGTGGAGGGTGAAGAGGGGCTACATGTGACACAAGGAACCACTCGAAAAGCACAACGCAATGCCACTTGAATCAACCGCCTGCTGGCAGCAAATAACATCTAGCAGCCAGCGGGTACTTCAAAGCACAATAACAATTTTACAATTAAATTTCGCTTTTATTTCGCTTGCCAGATATTGTGGCATTCAGCTGTGTTTTCGTAGATGTTTTTGTTGTAGTTGTAGTTGTAGCTTTAGCAGTTACACTTGTAGTTGTAGTACCGCCCTCCTTTTGCATGCTCTCTTTATTTTATTGCTTCAAATTGTTTGTAGCCATTTCGCATTTGTGCCGCCCGGTTGCGCATCAGCGACGTAGAAACATTTAACTTTCTGGAACAAGGAAAAAAATCTAACAAAAAAATAGGAAAAAAGTAAAAAGAGCGTCAACATTGCTAGAAGTAAAACTAACTACACTTAAAAAACTAGAACTAAAACAGCGGCAGCGACGACAGCAAAAAAAGTTGTCAACTTGCTTTTCACATGGGATGGCAATAGCCAAGGCACTATTTCGAACTCCTACTCGGACTCAAACTCAGACTTTTTCTCCGACTCTGACTCTAGCATTTGGTCGAGTTTCGCGCACTATTTTGCTCGGGACGGAGGACATGAACACAACGTAGAACATTGCAAAGGGGCAAGTGGGCAAAGAAAAGCAAGAACTAAAAGCACATTTCAGCTTGAACTCCCACAGCGACCCGGACCAAATGAAATTGCCAACGTGAAAGCGTACAAAAATGCAAGCAACTCACCGGCACAAAAGGCAGAACGGTTGGGCCGGGGAGGTCGGGGGGTCAAAGGGTCGTTGGATTGAAGCTGTCGTGCGTTTGCCGGCTGTTAAACTGTAAAGTAAACGTACAAAATGTTAAATCAAAGCTAAACAAAAGAGGCGTAACAGGCGCACACACAGCTCCTCTCAGAGCTCAAAGCACTCAGCTAGCTGCTTCCAGCTCCCAACTCAAGAGAGAGTCCTGGTTACCCAGTGGTAGTTAGTAGCTTAAGGTACTGCCAACAGGACAGCGATTCCAGTTTAGGTAGTGGAGTCCAGAAAGTAAGTGTACTCTACGTTGAGTTTGTTTGGTTCTTAACTGAGTGTTAAGTGGAAAGTTTTGGGCTTCTCGTGCTATTCATTGTCTGCCCTCGAAGTTAAATTAAGATGAACAACACAAGATGAGTTCATTTTCATTTTATTTAAAGTTTGCAGTCAGTTTCATTGGAAAACATAAATATTATCAAAACTTTTGACACTTACCAAGTGCTATGCAATAAGAAACATGTAAATTGTAATGCAATGTTTTTTAATAGTTAGTTTAAATTTGATGTCATATTGTTATAGTTTTCAATAGTTTAAAGGTAAAAATACTAGACCACCCCAGATTTTCAAAATTTGTATATTTATTTAAGAAATATGTTTTGTCAAAAGAATTACTTAATACAACTGAACTACTTTCAAATAACTTTTTCAAGCTTTAAAAATAATATTTAAAAATGGAAAAGTACATGCTGTTTGCAATTGTGATGAATCTTTTAGTGGACATTAAGTTTGCTCGTGAATTATTAATGGCGGTTCATTATGAAATTGTGTAACAAATAATAAATCGATTAAGCAAATATCTGTCAGCGCTAAAAATATGTATTTTTCATAGTTTCCTATATTCCTGTTATTTCCATTTTGTTGCCTACGAGGTCTCCGCAGCCATATGCATTTGTGTGCCATTCATTTTAATATTTCAACAGAACCAGAAATGACGTTGTAAAACCGACGCGGCTATATGTCAAATATGCCACACACTAACACACACACACAAACACAAACCGTGGCATATGTGTGTTTGTTGTTGTGCTCTGGTTTTTTAAATTTGCATGTAAATTCCATTGCAGAAACATGAAAATGTATTTTGCTTTGCACTGAGAGAGTTTCTCGCGCAGCTACTGCATTTTAATAAATTTATGATTTTATTTGCATTTTTTGTTGCTGTTCCTGTTTTCTTTTCGCCATTTTATTCATTTCGAAACCTCTCATTCCCCTTCCATGTGAGAATGTATGTCATGCGCTTGACAATTTTGTAATGTTTTTTTTTTTGGGTTTGGTCGAAAAAAAATTCAACGAACATAAATAAGGCACGCATTCTGCTTTGTTATGGGTAGCATAAGATTTATAAATGTTTTTGCCAAATTGACAGAAATTTCGTTGGCAACGATTGCCTGCCACATTTTATTGACAAAATGAAAAAAATAATTGAAATATTTGCCAATCAACGGAGCAAAAGATAAGACACTAGCACACACACATATAGATTTTCCAGGAATTCCCAATAGCTGTCTGCGGCCCTTTAATAAGCTCAATGCCGGTACCCAACGACCTTTCACCCCTCAAATACACACACAAATTCCAACTCTCGCACCCGCATTTATGTGCAACTCACACACATTTACAACCATGCCAAGAACTTGTCCATTATTGTATCACTCTAGCTACTGCGTTCTATACTCCGAGCTTTACTCTGCTCTGCTGTGTCGTGTTTGCAGCAGAGCTATCTCCGCTGTCAAACCATGTTGGCTGTCCAGCGAAAGCTGTCGATTATCGAGTCGAGATTATTAACCTGTCAGTTTATCGTTTTATCCCGCCTGAAATTCCAGCGACTTGAGCTCCGCTTGTCTCTTTTGTCTTTGTTGTTGCATACAATGTTACACACGTATTTTGTTTTTTTATTATTAAAGAGAAAAGTAAAAATTAAAGGTTAATGCATGCCTTTGATTATAAATTACACAGGATCATTCGAAAGGTTGTGGTTAAATATTCTTTAATAAAGTTTTACTATAATTTATTAGTACTTATTTGAACTAAAAAGACGTAAAACCAGAACTTGGATTTATCAAAGTAATAAAATTTAATGTTTCAAACCACGTCCTTTTCTGTTTTTTAATTGTTTTAAATTTCCAAGAATTGTGACTTGATTACTTTTCGTAAAAATTGTAAATAAAGTCACTTCGTATTCAGTGTAATCACATTTTTTAATCCTCAAATAAATCTAAATGAATTCTGAAAACTTCAAAAGGGTTTACTGAAATAAACTTGTTACCTTGCTTTTGGTGTAAATAGGTATAAATGAAATTAAAAACGTTAATGAATATTTTTTTTCTTTCTCAAAGAACATGACAAAAGTTCACTCCATGCCTTTGACAAATGAATAAATGTGAAGGATGGTAAATGGAAAAAGTGCTTTTCCCTTTGTTAATATTTTTGAAGAATGTCGCACATTCAATCATATAATTTACATTTACATAAACAGATGACAATCTTCGTCTACGTGTCTCAGCTTTGCAAGGCATACTACAAATATTTCTGCAATTTCACAGTATGTCAAGTGAGCTTTTATAAATGAATCTATCATATATCAAAGCTGCTATAAGGTGCGCCTAGCCATATGCTTCTAAATAAAGTGTATGGTATTAAGTGGTGTCTATCTAGATTGGAATGGGGCTGAGTTAATTTTCAATAGATGACAAAATAATGATTTATGCCCATATATCTATGGGATGAATGCACTTTAAGCGAATGTAGACACTTGTGGGGTAATAAAAATGCCCTGATATAAATGAATTTTATGGCGCGCCTTAAAGTGTGCACTTAAAAATTGCAACTATTTGCTTTTAGTGCTGAGTCCACGCTATAAAATAACTCTCAACGTAAGTCAACACTGTTCATAGGAGTCACATTATTTTGTAGGCCGCTTGGTAAACAAAACTCTGTACATTGGACTGTGGACTGTGGACAGTGGACTGTGGACAGGGGACAGCGGACAGCGGACAGCGAATTCCGGACACCGGACACCAAATGCAATTTGAGTGAACTGTTGTTGGGTCTCACTTGCCTGAACAACAACATGATGTCGAGGATTTTGCTAGACCACACACAAATTTTGCATGTGACAGAGACCGCAGCACAGGCTGAAAGGCAGACCGACGGACTAGAGTAGTGTAAAATGGAACAGGATGGGAAAGAACATTGCATAGTTTGTTGTTTCGCCTTGTAGTTGTCGTAAAAAGCCAAAAATGGGTTATATATTCTAGGCAGACACAAAAGCTGCGTTGACAAGGACGCCACCTACTCTTACACTCTACAACAAAACACACTAAACAACAGTTGAACTTTTGCGCCCGAAAGTCTAATAGCAGAGCAAGTGCTTCCAGGAAAGTGTGGAAAGAGGTGCAAGGGGTGTAGAACAGCCATCAACCATCACAAAGACATGCCACTTTTGAATGGCTGTGCGGTGCATAGCCAACGAAATGGAACCTAAAACTGGACAGCACAACAGCACCAGAAGTAGGAAAAAAATTACAAAAAAAAATTTGCATAATATTCGATGCAGCAGCCTGTGGCTGAGCACAGTTTTTGAGGCCTCTTCTCTGTCTGTCTGCATTTCTCCCGTCTGCCCGACTTTCTGTCCGTCTGGTTGTGCATGGGCTGTGTAAAATTCTCATAAATAAATGAACATGGCCTAGCCCAGTAGCAGTTTCCTTCTAGCCAACAATTTGGTCTGGGTATGAGCCATGTCACTGGCCGCCATTTACGACGCGTTGGAACAGCACAAAATAACATGAAATAAATAATAACTTTTTGCAGCGACTATGCCATGGCTCAGGCCCTGGTTCTGGCACTGGCTGTGGCTCCAACTCCCGCTCTGCCTGCGAGTCTGAGACTGAGTCTGACTGTAGCCATTCGCATTGCCATTCTCATTGTAGTTGGAACGTTGAGTTAATTAAAATTTAAAAGCCGCCACTCGAGCGGGAATTGCAATTGCAATGTACAACTTGTGCGACTGTTACCATTATTGTTACGACCACCATTATGAGCCAACTGATATGACGTTGAAGTATACAGTGGTTGTACTAGATACAGCCAATACGAATATACTGAAAAATGTTTTAAATATAATGTATTTGAAAATTATGTTGAATAATTTTATGCTCATCTTCAATTCTATATTCCCAATGGCTTCGTAATATGTACCCTTAAAACCCAGTACCCTGTTTACCCATATCAACCTCAGCTTATCGCTGACTTCATTATTTTTTTTTGATATTTATTTATTTTAATATATTTTATGCTCCGTGCAATCAATTGGCTAGGCCAGAAGTATTAAAATCAAATCGAAATTAGGCACACAAAACCCATTAATCTATTGGCCGCTTCACAAACATTCTCAGCCACCAATCCCTGCACACTCCCTCTGACCGACGGACAACCCTCAATCCACAAATGTGCGCATTATCAGAGCTTAAACATAAGGCCAAAGCAAAATATGGAAACAAGCTAATCTGCCAATTGCAATCTATACAAATACCAGCATGTGTATCTATGTGTGTACGACGCACACACGCACAGTCACATCCACACGCACAAATTATTTATTTGCGCCAACATTTTAAATTGCAAAATTGTCTGTGGCTAAATCGTTTTACAGGCATTTTCTCATCGCCTGCAATTTTTTGTGGGCTAGGCCACAACAAAACATAGTCGTTTATGGCTTTTATGTGGTTTTATTTACTGACTGTTTTTTTTTGCTTGGTATTTGTTTCTGCTGCGTTTTTAATTTGATGTTTATCAATTTTGGTTTTGCTCTGCCACACACAAGCGCACACTCATGCACACTGACACATACACATGTTAGCGAGCACACGCACACGCACACGCACACGCACAGAAGCACGCATTCAACAAATTCTCGAAGGGAAGTCAACGAAGCGATAGACGCACAAAAGTATGCTATGTTAAATTTTCATTGTCAATTACACGAATGCTTGTTAGCTGTCTAATGTGTGTCAAATGTGAAGGCATGCCACGCCCCAAAAGCATACACAAAGAAAGGACAACAACACAGGAAAGCACAGAGCGACACAAAACAAAATAAATAAAAAATGCGAGTCTAAATAGAGAAAATGTGGCCCTTTCCCTCATTCGCTTTTGTAAGTAGTTCGCCTCAAATGTCATTGAGATTAAATTTTGCGTGAAAGTAGCATTTTAAAAATGTATAAATGTGTGGGTGCGGGTGCGGGTGCGCGTGTCAGTGTGTGGGTGAGGGTGCGGGTGTGAGCTCGCGCGTAACAGCAGCAATTGTTGTAGTTGCTGTTGTTACTTTTATTGTTGTTGTCGGCATTAAAAGCAAAGGGCGCGACTGAAGCAACAGTCTGGCCTGACTAAAGCTTAAGACGTGCCATATATTGTAGTCGACTTCAGGCAGCTTTATAAGACTCCCACACAGAAACACACAACCACACTTTTACTCACAATATACAGCCAGCACGTGACAGCTGCGCCTCGCAATGGGCTTTAGTGGCAGGTGAGCTCAGTGCTCAAAGGCAAAAGCAAAAGCAAAAGCAAAGGCTCTGGATTGGGCTCTGGCTCTGGTACTGTTCCTGGCTCAGTCTCAGGCTTTGTGCTTCACTTTGTATTGTGTGGCCCAGAAAACGCACTTAGTTGTTTTAAACAATTGTTGTTTTGCCCTTTGCCATGGTTCTTTGGCGTTGCGTTTGTCTGCTCTTCTGTTGTATCTCATATGAGTTTTCCTTTGTGTCTGTCTATCTGTCTTTCAGTCAGTTTAGGTGTCTTATATTTTATCCTTTTTACATTTGCGGCCTAAATGAACTTATGTGTTTTTCTTCTTTCAGAGCTTATGAGAATTGCGTCTCATTAAATAACAAATTTAAAAAATATTCTCATACAATCGAAACTTTTAATAATATAAATTCCTTATGACTCTTTAATATCAACCGATTCTTCGAAAATTTGGAGTCTTCAGTGGCAATATTTAAATACAACATAGGAATCGTTAAATTTGTTTCATAGTGTAACAGACATACCACGATACCAATTGTATAACCCTCTTTGAAGGCCCTTTAAAAGGATTTACATTACAAAAAAAAAAAAAGATTTATTTATAATTTGTCTAAGCTAAATCTGATTATTCAAAACCGTTTGCTTGGCAACCTAAACAACTTACACAAGTTTTCATGGTTTTTTTAATATTTTGTTGAAATTTTGTTGATTTATTCAACTGTTGCCAGTTGCGAACCGCCGTGAATTCAACGCTGAACCGTAAATTGAGGGCTTTACACATTTGATTGTCGGGTTGCCTTCTCTATTGTATAATTCCATGGACTGGCTCACAAAGGTGTATTTGCCAAACCTTTTTCAGCGTCTTTGTACCTTTTTGATAACCACATTTACGCCCACTTTGTATATGTATATGTTGTTATTTTTCAATGCGATATTTTGCAGCCACTCAAAGATGGGCAAACAGACGCATTGAAATGCCGTAAATCACATACTCATCTGTATGTACTTGGTATGTTGTCCCTACATGGTCGTACATTGTATAAGGTTGCGGCATGTTATTTTCGTGGTATCCTCTACTTTTCTCTGCGCCCCCTGCCATTCCTCTTCTTTACACTCTCCGCCTACGTGCATTGTATGGCTAATAAAGCAAAAAGTAAAGGGCCCACACAACATCGGTAACAATAGCGGTAACTACACGTATTGCGGAAAGAGATACTATTTATATTTTTAGTACAGATAAACATAAAAGTGAGAAGGGGCAGTATTGGACATTTTAAGCGTTGCACTGGGGAATGAGAAGTCGCACATTGTATTGTCAAACATGTCCACATACACATCCACATCCCTGTGGTCCAACAAATACGCCTTTTCACACCTAAGCGACAGGGGCGCCACAAAAAACCTCCACAACAATAAAAACACCAACATCAACAAAAACATCTTTTGTAACAATGACTCTTGTCGACCGTGTCAACTACTCGACAATGCGCACAGAAGAGTAACAAACAATGGTCAACTTTATCCTGTTCTCGTATGGGGACATTTTTATAAATGTTTGTAAAAATGATAGTGGGGAAAATTATTGACCTTGCCTTTAAGTTTCCAATTTTTATAATACATCCAAATAAAGTAAATATAAATTTAAGTTCGTGTTTCAGATAATATAACTCATCGGTCTGGTTCCATACCTAAAATTTCCTCGTAATGCACCTCATTCAAATTTGCTGGCCAATATTTTAGGGAAATGTTTAATAATTAACTTGCAAGTGGTATTTATGTTTTAATATAGGTTAAACGGTGCCAAAATTGTTTCTTTTTGTTACATTATGATTTCATGACATCTGAATGATCATTTCAATTAAAATGATTGATACAAAATCGACAATTTATTTAACAGAACTAGTATATATATATACATTTAAAGTATATGTTAAGTACTTAAAAATATTAAATATCGTTTTCTCAAGTTAAAAAATCTTATTTATTAATAGAAATTTTGGGCACACCTTTGGGGGCCGTCTAACATGTTGTGGTACAAATATGCCATAAACCTAAAATAAAAAGCCAACACAATGCCATCAAAGGCCATTTTGTGTGCGCCTAAAGCGCCACTCCACGCATTGAGCGCAAATGTTGCGCTGTTGAAAAACGCGTCATGGCACGCATACAAATGGGAAGCCCGCATACACATACAAACTTGTACACAAGCAGGCTTACACATACATACTTGCACGCACAGCGGAAGTGTGCTCTGACGACATTAGCGCCATTTTGTCGTAATTAATGTGCGCCATATTAGTTGCTATTTGGCCATTTCTCACACACACAAACACAAACACAGTCACACACAAACACTCACAAAACCGAGTTGGGGGCAAAACTTTTGCAATTTTAGTTGAAGAATTTTTGTTCAGCAGCTGCCTGCCACGAGGAGCAATTTTAACAAGAATGGCAAAGACTGCTGCCCCAGATAGCATTGTATAGGTGCCCTGTCTCCCTCTTTCCTTAATTTCCCATCTCCATCTTTTTGCCCCCATCGCTGGTCGTGTGTGTCTAGACATTCATCTTTAGAGATGGCAACATTTCTCACAAACAGTTCTCATTTTGGGACTACTTTTTATGCCAAGCATACATAATTAGCTGCGTTTGGGGGCTGATTCAAGTCAAATACAAAATAAAACTCTGTACATGGCCTTTGGTTGTGGTATTTGTCCTTGAAACGTGTATCATATTTGGACCGTAAGCCAAGCACAAGTAATGTGCGAGGGTTGTAAGCAGGATCAGAGAGTCCTACGTAAAAACTTAAAGGTCATGATTATAAAAGTCTCAATTATCAAAGTCTGCTGTTGATTACTGTACAAAACTTGAGTGAACTTTAATTACACATATTTCGTGTTGTAAATCAGCATTTAATACAAGTTTAGTCAGAGGTCTTCCTCTGAGCTGTTAAATATGTTTCTTGCTGCTAATTTGTATGGCTATTATAGAAATTAGCTCTGAAATAGATATATTTTGAAAGCAACTCTCGCCAGCTCCTGTTAGCACTGGCAAATTCGCTAATTGGCGCTATATAGCGTTGGTTTTATTCCTCGGTTGGCAGCTTTTTGCTGTTAGTTAGTCAGTTAGTCGGTCATTGGGGTGGCTCATTTGTGGGGGCGGTTAATAGGCTGTGGAGGAGCCAACAGCACAGAATTCGCATTTTGGCTCTGTATATTTAAATGATTTGCTGCTAATGCGTCTGTTTATGTTTTATGTTGATGTTGGTTGTCCGGCCTGAACAGTCTGAAAAGCGTTCATGTTTGCTTTGGGTGTGTGTTTATTTGTGTGTGCTCTTATTTGACTTTATGCAATATTTATTTGTGGCACACTCACACACTCGCACACGCACACATATACAGACAAACCTACAGAAGAACACCGCAGTGTTTATATTTCTGCAAACACATCAAGAGAGTCACCAGCGCCCCACAACAGCAACAACCACAACAACAATAATAATAACATAGGTCACACATGTGTGTGGTGCGCATTTAATTTCTATAGCGGAAGTTGACTAGACAGTCGACTGCGTCGCTCAGATTGGTTTGTCTATCCGTATTCGTTATACGGTGGTTTCACTGTTTGCTTTCGTTCACTCCTTCTCTTTCTGTTTTTCTGCATGCTTCTCACATGTGTCAATATTAACTCAAGGCCTTGTGAGGTCAGACCTTAATGCAAACGTTCGGCTCGACTCAGTTTAAATGTCACCCAGAGAGCATAAAACTCATCCATTAATGGAGGAATTTAATAAATAATAATCAATAATAAATTTAGTAATACCAATATTCAACCATAGTAAAGTTATTTTGCAAATTACTTCAATAACGAATGTTCATTTGTAAACTATACTCTGAATTAGCTAAATGGCATCGATTTAGAATGTGTCGTGACTTCCTTTGGAGGCCTTTCTTTATTCATAGTTGAAAGTGTCGCATCGATTTCGTCCAATTTATTGACACATATTTTTCCCAATGCCAAATATGTTGCATGTCAGAACACGACGCTTTATAGATGCTGGAAACCCCGAAGGCGCCATGCTTGTCATAAATCACACGGTAAGAGCCCCAAAAGAAAACTACTTAAAGCGCCATTACAACAAATTTAAAGCAATTTGGAACTTCGGCCAGCCCGCATCCAAAAGTTCTGCCAAAAAAGCTGGAGAAGAAATAAAAAAGAAATCAGAAAAAAATATAAAAGAGTCTGAAAAAAAAAAATCCAAAAAAAAAAAACAAAAAAAAACAAATGTTTTGGACACTTTATTATGCGCATTATTCACTGTTGCAATGGTTTATCCTTTTGCCGAACCCGGGGCTCTGTTGTGCTGGCAATTTCTAGTCCATTAACTTTACCCAAAGGTCTACTCAAGGAAAACGCTTGAAGAAATCATTTTTGCTCAAATTATATAAATGTCAAGCAAAAGGCCAGGACGTCGGAAATGGTCAAGCCCCAAGCTTAAAACATTTCTTGAACTTAAAGTGTGTTACTCCCAGAGACCCCTACTCTTTTGTACTAAGAAGGTCTTTTGTTAAAGGACTTTTCAATAGCTACCCGTATTAGCTTTGCATTAATGTTGAAAGCTGAACGTGGAACGCTGAAAGCAGCGGCCTACAAATTTAAATATAACTAGCTGAATGTAGGCAAAGTACATGTTATACTTATGAAGATTTTACGTTATATACGTTATATATATATATATATATATATATATATATATATGCAGTTTTGTACAATGATTAGCTGCCTGTGCGCATTATGAATCCTTATCATGCACTCAACTCAGTTCATTGGGGTGTAAAATGCAACCGTAACCTCATTTCCAGCATTTCCCCAACCGAACAAACAAACTCAAACTTAAACCCTAGCCGTTCTGGCCTATCATGTGTAAAATTAGCTTATTTTGTAGCGCCCACATGGAAAATCTGCCCAGTTACTTAGTCCTCAGCAGTCCCGAGTCCGCAGTCCTTGTAAACAGCCTCGGGACATAAAATAGATTGAGATTGCTATGCCACGCCCGTGTGAGTAGTCGTGTCCGTGTCCAGACTTGCATAATTCTTGTTGCGCTTAATGCAATTTTTATGTTGCCTGGCATTAACTCAGAGTCAAAGTCACTGTGAATAGAGGACACATTTCTTTGCCTGTTGGTGCATTAAATTTATATGGGAATTGCTCTTCTCAGTGCATTTGGGGCATCGACAAAACTTTCCTGAGTGTGGCTTGTTTCCCCTTCAGCGTTTGACTTGCTGCCAAGCATAAATTTTGCAAAACTCAACAAATATCCAGCTAGGCAATGTGTGTAACTGCATTTGTAAGCAGACTGTTGTTGGTCACTGTCAGGACTTACATTACTTTTATTTTCTCTATGTCTTTTTATCCTCTGGCCTCTAACATATTTATTTAGTGGGCGTGTAGTTTTCAATTTTGGCATCAAACCGCCAGTCAAAGGCAATGCCTGACAAAATCAATAGCATTACATTTAAGATCACACAAATAAAATGACCTGCGCGGGAATTTGGCATCTAAAAAATGCAAAACTATTGCCAACAATATATGTTTGCCAACACCAGTATGAGCTCTTAGTTAACTGAAAGAAAAAGTGCTCAAGCAAATCAATTTTCCTTTTTTTTTCAACAAAATTTTACAATTGGTTAATATGAGCTGAGTTCGATTAAATAATTTTCTTTCGATAAAACAAAGTTGCCATTAAAATAACAAAAAAAAACAACAACACAACAAAATAAGAAAATGTAGTCAATTCAAGTGAATTCTAAAAAAACAAGTAAGAAAGGCTACAGTAGAGCGAGCCGACTATAGAAGACCCCGTACTCTCATAGTAGTGCGCATAAAATTAAAAAAAAAAAATAACCATTTAAAATTTAAAAAATTAAATTAACAATTGTCAGCATTTGAACCCACGATCCATAAGAAGGTTCCATATTGCGCCGCAACTCTACCAGTTGCACCACGCCAACAACAAAATGTTGAATGATATTAAGGCTGTCTCTAGGAACCTGTATACCAAAATTGGTACCCTTAAGTGCTATAGTTACTGAGATAACCGCCTAAAACACAAATTTCGAGGTGTGTCTGGTATAGCTCTTGTAGTTTAAAAGATCCAGACGGACAGACGGACATTGCTATATCGACTCGGCTGTTGATGCTAATCAAGAATATATATACTATATGGGGTCTGCCTGTTACATACATTTGAACAAACCCAATATACTCTTGCAGAGAGTATAATATCTGTATAAATTTATTCAATATTCTTTGGTCATTCAGTCATGTCTTTCACATGGCAAAACTTTACTTGCGGCATATTTACGTGGCCTGAAAAGTTAACCAACAAATTCTGAAACAGCATTAAATTACATTAGTTTTATAATTTTCAAAGAGCGCACTTAGGGATAAACTTGGAAGAAGAAGAATAGAAGAAGTCGTCGTGAAAGGTGAATGTGGATGGAAGAAGGTAGAAGAAGCAGTGCGTATGTTAATTCCATAAAGCCATGACACATGACAAACTGCAGCGGTGTTCATAGCGCGATTGCATTAGGTTGCCGGCACAACGTGACGTATATGCATTGTCGTGTGTGCACTTTACTTTGCCTGACACACGAACAGCTTTCACTAGCTCCCGCCGACTTCGCTATCCTCAATCCACAATCCGATCTTCCCTCTCGCTTCCTAGTCTTGCTGCACATGTGTATGTAAAAGTTCGTGCCTGGCATGCGCTGCATTTAAGCTGCAAAGTGTTTGACCCATTTTTAGTGTGCGTAGGTGTCTGTGTGTGTGTGTGTCTGTGTGTGTGTGTGTCTGGAATAGGATGCTGAGGAATGGTGTACTTTTTAAATGCACTTTATTTGTAAAAGTTTATTGCAACAACAAGAAAAGAAGCAGAAGACGAGCTAGAAAATCAGCAAATGGTTTGCATGCATAAATTCAACTTGAAGGTGTGCATTTCGTTTTGCGAAATACTTTAGTATTTAATATCTGGTTTTTGTGGTCTCTTGCTGTTCAGTGACACACTTAAAGGCAGCACTCTCCCTCTTCAAGTAGTCATTGTTGTTGTGTATAAATTTGCTGTGCTCAGCCTGATGTTGAAGTTGTCGAGAACCATTCAATGAAGTATGCATTCCTCCTGCACCTGAACAGAATCGTCCCATTTCTTTGTCCCCTCTCTCGCGCTAGCTCCACCGTCCACTTATTTATGCATTCATGCACATTTTTTGAGTTACTGCCGCTTCCTCCGTTTGCCACTGTTGTAGTGCATTTTAATTTCGTTTGCATATGACAAGCAACGCACGGTTCAGACACCGGAATCCAGCGCCTTACTCTGTTTAAATATGCGCAAAACCCCCTTGGTGTCCCGTCCCGCTCCTATTACTCCCCACAGTCAGCGATTTCTGTCGCATGTATATTTGCAAAAATCAGCAAATGAATTTATGAAGTTCATCAACTGAGTTGGTGCGTAAAAAATATGAATTCAAATAATTCAAGTTGATAATCATCGAATCATACGTTGTCTTATGGTTGCATTTGTTATTGAATACATCAGTTTATTTTAAAACGTGTAAATTTATACACACGTGAACTTATTTCATAACTTTTGCATTTTATTTAAGCAAACATTGTGACATTCGACATATTATTAATAAAAACATTCATTCCAAATTGTATGACAATCTTTGCTTTTTAGCAATTAGCAAATTGTATAACTTTTAGCAAACTTTGTTAAAAAGAAAAAAAAATTATTCAAAGTATTTTGTTAAATGTATTGGATTGAATGAAAATTAATAGAATTACCGCCGGTTTCCAATACAGTACAAAAGTAACATCAAGTAGTAACATTAATTTTACATTGTTTTCCTTAAGTTAATTAAGTTTAGAATTATGTTTTGTGATCTCATTTTCCTGCATTTAAGATTTTGTGAAACATAGATTTCTAGCGATTTTTCAATTAATAAAAATTCCAAATTTATATTTTTTTGCTTTACTTTATTATATTAACAATTAATGTTAAAAGGACGGTAAATACTTAATTTTTTACTACTTCACAAATTTGTTTGAAATTAACAACAACAATTTAATATGTTGAACACAAATCATAAATTACTTAATCTGTAACTTAACTTTGCATTTTTATGGCATTTTCATCTTGCTTTTTGGGCTGGGCACTCGACCCATTGTTAACCTTAATAAAAAAAAACAAATTAATGAAACATAAGTCAAAACAGCAAACAAACATAAAATGCCAATCAAATGCGTATCTCTCGACAAACCGGCAACAAACGGAACTGAAATGGATTTTCTAAGATGGGGGGACAAAATGGCGCTTGGACTGTTTCCCGTCCACTTCAAAGGCGTCGCAACGTTGCACAGTCAATTTGCGTTCGAGATTTATAACTGGTACAATGCGCAGCCTATGAAGCAGTTCACTCTTCCACGCCTTTTCACGTCCCACTCCCCCTATCAGGATGGCCACCCGCACCCAATCCGGTTAACGCTTCACTGGCGACGTGTCCTTGAAAAGGCCCCGTGAAGCTGGAACTCGGCTGGTTTTTGGTTGGGCTCTTGCCATAAATATTTTTTGCTCGATCAAGTGTACTAATTTAATGTGTTGCCATAGCTATATGCGAATCGATGACTCGACTGACTTGACTTGGGCGCTATCAACGCTGGCAGGACATTCAAAACAAGATTTATGACAGGCGTGCGCCTTGTCTTTGGTTGGGGCAAGTTATAAGTTCGAGAGCAAACTGGGTTGCCAGGAGTAAGCGGAATTGGGGCGTTGGGGCAGACAGTAACAATAAAATGAAATCAACGTTACGAAACAAGAGAAATGACAACGTTGCTAAATGGTCTTATCTACAGAAGGAACAGGGAGGGGCTGGCAAAGTTTTTTGATTGTCTGTGCTACAAAAATGAAACTCGACTTGAGTATTTTTAGGTCGCAAATTTGATTAATGCTATGCCGTTCTGACGTGACGTACAGAAAATGCGAGCACGTTGCCTGCGAGGGAGGAGTCGCATGTGTTGAGGGCCGTGATTTGGTGCTCCGATTTGTATTCTATCCTATTATCCACAGCAACAAGCAGACTTTTTAATACAATACCTAGGAGTCTTTAATGACAATAGCCGAAGAATTTAGCAGAGAAGAGAATCAAAGAGATTTGTAGCTGGATATGAAGATTAATTAAACATGTAAAGTGTGTATTTAAATGAAAATGAAATAAATCTGTCTAGAACTTAGTGCACTTTCTTTTGGAAGCTTTGGAGCTTGACTCTAGTTCTGACACTGCTGATAATTCTATCTTGTTTTCATTTCTACTAACCAGGAGTGGTAGAGCCTTTTGGCTTTTGTGCATTAAAACAATGCCCAGGTGATGGGAATTTTTGTGCAGTTTTCATAAAACTGCTGAGAGGCTGGAGCAATGTCATTGTAGTAGCCAGATATTGGCCCCAATTACAAGGTGACTGGTGTCCTGGACCTGGTGCTCATTCTATAGCATCTTGTGTTAATTATGTGTCCTGTGCAAGTCGTGCGCATTTGTCTTTATTATGGGTTGCTTTCGCCTTTTGCCGTTTGCCTTGTGCCTGACTGCTTGACTGGTTCACTACCTGGCAACAAGGCCATCTGCCTGTCGCCTTTATTATCATTGTTACGCTTTTGTTGTTGGCGTTGCTGTCGCTCATTGCTTTTGTTTTTCTGCACTGACATTCAGGCTAACGTAAACACAAACATAAGAAGAACACTGCCAACGGCAGCAGCAACAGCAACAGCAGGAGCAGAAGCATCATCATAAGCCATAAGCGCCCCAAAGCAGCAGCATAACTTTCGAGATCCAACAATACATCATGTATGCAAAATGATGTATGCATGTAAATGGCAGCATGTGTGTATGTGTCGAATAAGGGGCTGAAATGATGGGAATGATGATGGGGAACAAGTGTTGCGAATTAGGCCAAGGAGAAGCATTAATAAACGCATTTAGTGGCACATGCGGCGTATGCGCAACGCCAAAGAAGCGGCAACACATCCACAGACATACCCATACGTAAGCTTAGATAATAGCACAAACAGGATGATGATGTGGGCGACTCATGCAGGCTTATAATTTGCACGTGGCACTGTAGCAAGTCCCCAGCCCTTTGAGCCCCCTGTCCCCTGCCTCTTTCCACTTTCTCTTTTCCCCTTCCGCCTTTCTGCCATCTTTCATCCACAATGCTGTACTTATTGTGTCACTGAGCTTGACATACATTCCTGCCTTCACTTTTATACGTATGTATACATATATGTCTTGCAAGTTTATCATTTGCAGTCTTAGTTATGCATATTGCCACGCCCCCCTTATGCCATGTCATCGTTGAGCTGCTTGCTCAGTTCTCCAACGTCTCAAGGCAAGGCGACATTAGTCGTAATATGTCAGGCTGTTACTTTTACACTGATAAAAAGTCTTCAAGACTTTACTCTGTAAATAAATTTTTCTAGTGAACCAATTGCGTTGGGAACATTTTCTGTATGATAAAACACGCTGACCAACTCTCTTTTAAAGGCGAAAAGCTTCAGATAGAGAAAAAACAAGTTTGTATATCATACTATTTTTAAGTAACAAAAATAATATTTAAATCAACTTTTCTTTTCTTATGTTAGAATTATTTCTGTGCACCGTTACTAGTCGGTTTTCTTGGTGTTTCGGCATCAGAAGGGGTTGCTTGGAACCGTGGGTATCTGTATATATACATTTCATTGCATACCTTAAGGCGCAGCGAATTTAACTTGCTACATGTCCCAGTTGAGTCTTCTTAGCAGTTGTTTCTTTGCCGCATTTAGTCTGTCACTTGTTACAACTTGGGTTATTTTCCCCATTCTAACCAGCAACTAAACCATAATAATCAATGTTTATAGTCCAACAACACGCACACACACAAACGGACAACCGGAGGGACAGAGGGTCCGGCAGTGTGGCGTATAATTAACGTATAAATTACAAATAGTGTGACGTTAATAATTCGGCGTTAATAGAATTTTCCTCGTTTCCGGCTATTTTCATTTGTTTATTCGCACGCACAGCGGCAGCTGCCTTTGACCCAAAATGGCTAAACGCTTGACTGCCTAAATTATCGATAATCAATGGATGTGACTTTTATTGTGTGTTATTTGCCTGATGCCCTGTTTGCCCACCAATATGCACACACAGACACACACTCAAAGACACATATAAATATTGGTCACACATGGCTCATTGTTCTGCGCTGATATAAAAGTATATTGAAATTTTATTTGCGATTAAATTCATTTGTAATATATTATTGTTCAAATTACCAGCTAAAAATGACTTTGCCTTAAAACAACTCGAAAAAAACTTAATTAAATACGTAACACCCTTTTGTCAAAGACGAGTTGTCCAATTATGCAGCCCGAGAACCCTTTTGAACTGTTTATTAAAATTCTCGACACATGCTCATTAAAAACAACTCAAAAGTCATGTTCGACCCGGTCTAACTCTACTCTTCTCGACTCGGGTGCTGTTAGACATTTTGTAAGCATTTAACTGCAAAATCATGCGACAAACTATAAACCAACACAACCACAGAGAGAAGAAACTCAGCCCAGCACAATACAACCCACATACATGTGTCTTTTGTAATCGTATAGGAGGCGTAGCCGACAACTGGCAAACAACTAATGAGACACAGACATACAGTACGATTGCCGGAAAAGTTGTCTTTGGGCAATTCAACATTTCACATTCCACATTCGAATAGTGTATACAAACAAAGTGGCATTAAAAAAGCGACTCGACAACAATAATCAGTTGAGAAAGCAGCAACAGCCCCAACAACAGCAACAACAAGTAGACCCAACAAATGGCACAAAATTGCAGAGGTTGACGTTTAATTTGCCACTTTTATTAACAGCGCTCATATTAGGGACTCATTTATCAGACTGCCGGTTGCTCCAAAAAAGCAAAAATAAAACACAACAACACTGTTATGCACACACAACAAACACACACACACACCCAAGCAGACAGACATGTATAAGCATAGATGGGGACACACTACCACCCCCTAGCCACCCCACCTCCATCTCCATCCCCATCCCCATTCCCAAAATGAGACTGTGTAACAGTTGTGGGAATTATTTAATTTAGAAACTGCGCCAGACCTCTTGCAATGGCATTGGCCATGGAGACCCAGAGGCTTAGCAACATGAGGTACAGTGGTCAACTTTCGAAAATAATAAAACAGTATTAAATCAAAATTATAAAAGTTGTAAAATTTTTATTGTTATAGGATTATAAAACTTTTTTGAAGCTTTACTTTAAATTTGTTATTAAATAATAAAATCAGAACAATTTGAAACTATTATTAAACTTGGCACTAAATGGATACAGTTAACAACTGCATATTTAAGTTTTCCTGTCTTGTCATTGTCAGATCAGTTTAATGACGCCATCAATCCCCATAAAACTTAATCAAACCAGAAACTGCTGTTAAGTTTTGAACAAAGTATTACTTGTTGAGTATTCGAAAGCAGAAAGTGTAAATTTTAACAAAGATTTGCAAAAATCTTATGAATCGGTTTTAGAATTGGTGCGGATCGCAAGAGCAATATTTCTTTATTCAGAATTTATATAAAAAAATTAAGTGATGCGATTGTGTAGAAGATTTGAGAATTAGTCGATTTAAATTCAACGTAAGTTTACTTATGTAGTAGGCTGATGGCATACCACTGCTATGTTAACCACTAACAGTACCATCACTAGAATTAACAGTGCCATAATGAGTTAACATTAAGAATATAGTTATCTCACTCTAACTAATAAGAGAAGCAAGGACAGATCTAGCATTAAAAAGAGACATATAAAAAGATCATTCAAGAATAGACGCCAACAACAAAAGACACGGAAAGTGCTGGTGAAATAAAGAAAGTTAAAATAATGAATTAATTGCGTCTACACACGTAAGCAA
This sequence comes from Drosophila acutilabella, assembly GCA_035046005.1. NCBI lineage: Eukaryota > Metazoa > Arthropoda > Insecta > Diptera > Drosophilidae > Drosophila > Drosophila acutilabella. The sequence continues at coordinate 966,400 of JAWNOK010000024.1, read as the reverse complement.
AAAATGTTCTCCAATATAGATTCTTGTAATTTGATTCGAAATCTTTGGATTCGTGTGTTGCGCCCACTGTACGCTCTGTTGAATATCTAGCGCAGGTCGGGGAAATGCTGTTTAACTGCCAAGTTTTTTGCACTCTCATGCCGAGCAGCACAGAGAGAACAGACCGGACAGCGGTTCAGGTTTGAAGCGTTCCTAAGCTATTGCTTTGGGCAGAGCTTGCTAAATTAATGACAATGACTGTGAGCGCTAGTCAGGGAATGAGAATGGCATAGGAAATGGAAATGGGGGGAAGAAAATAAAGGAGAATGTGAGACGAGAAGATGGTGTACCTCAGCGTCATGTACCCACTGATTGTTCTGTGCTGTTGTTGCCACTTTGTTTCAAGTTGTTGCTCTTGTTGTTTTTGGGTTTGCTCCTTCTCTTGTTATTGTTGGTGCTGTATTTTTGCACTAACACATGACAGAGCGTTTCATTTGTTGTGCGGCTCTAGAAGTAAGGCATGACAAGGAAGTCGGCTCCGATGCCAAGCAACACTAGAATATCCGTTTAGATTGCATTGGATATATATATAATATAATGGTGGGAAAATATTACTTTTGCCAAACTCTGTGCAGATAAATTATATGTAATTGTTTGTGTGGGAATTATGAAGTTATGAAGTGTCAGCATCACATCCCAACCTGCATCCAGCAGGCCCCGACTTAATTGAGTTCTGTGTATGGCCAACTGAGCTGGTCATGTGCCGAGCCACTTAGCAATGTATTTAGAGAACCTCGCCTCGCCACAAATACGTTATGGTGAACACACACACTTACTCCTTAAAGCCGTTAACGTGTCGCTTATAAGCACATTTTCCAATCCCGACCACCGCTCAGTCATTCAACCGTTCAACCAATCGCAATGGGCATATGTAATTGAGCTACATTCACGTACACAAGCTGATAGAGAAACAGACCGACAGAAAGACGGATAGTCGGGTATTCATCACGGATAACGGATGGGTCAAGTTTGTATTCAAGTGCATGTTGCCGACTAATTTGCCCCACACAGCCACGTAAATGGACGCGGTTACTCACAGGTCCATCTTATGTCCATTTAATTCACTGCTGCAGTGTTGACCGGCCAATTGAGTTGTGGTTTAATCGTTTTAACAGCTGATTAGCATTGGCTCGAGGCTCGAAAATGGTAAGCATTTCCTTGGGAATTCCGAATATGATAGATAATTCCAATGGAGTAATAGAAATTTGGAGATATATTACAAAAACAATGTCCTGTAATCAGTACGTATCAATTATTTTATTTTCCAATCATGCAATTTAGTTTGTCATATTAATACGATAGATTACAGATTATATGTGATTCCGAAGAAAAGTTATGAGTCGTTATTTTCCTAGTAATTGACTTGTAAATAAATCTAAATATTGAATTTACCATACAGTGGGAAAGGGAGGGAGGGTGAATGAACTAGGTGTTCATGGTATTAATTTCAAATGGTATTTCAGTATTACAGTTGTAAATCAGAAATAAATCGAATGCTTAACTGATGAGTATCAATTGTTCCAAGTGAGCATAAAAACTCGCCTGAATTTATAGTCAGATGAAGTAACACATCGTAAATGAAGCACAACACACACTGAATGTAATATTTAAGTTCCCCCCAATCTGAAAATACATAACTGAGCAAAACACATACAAATGATTTTGTATATAAGTGTGCCTCTGTGTATTTGTGTGCATTTCGCACATTTGCCATATATTACGCACACATTACGAGTTTTGTTCTCTATGTTTGTGTATGTGTATTTGTGTGTACGTGTTTTTTTTTTTTTTTGTTTTGCTCGCCGGCACTTTCTTTGCTGTTCTTAACCCATTCCGAGCAGAAATGTTGCGGTCTGGTTTTATTTTGTTTGACGAAGAGTAAAACAAGTAAAACAAAAATAAAAAAAAACACTGCTGCATACTTTTCCTGCGCACTTTGAGACCAGGGGCAGTTTTGTCTGGTTTCTGGTCCAAGATTTCATATATTTTTAATATATTAGCTAGCAAAATATTATATTATCCACAGTTATATATATGCAGAGGCTGCTTTTATATGTGCATGTAAATTTTATTTGGTTTTTACGAGCGCATAAATCAAAGAAAATTGTTTTTTATATGCTTATATGAAAATATATGCGCTCCCTTTTCAACGGTTGGCTATTCCATATTTCATAGTATATATAAATATGTTCGTCGACCTTTTTATTTCGGGTAGCATTATTGGTTAAAAGAGTTGCATACACAGAATTTGCGTTGATTTTTGATTTGATTTTTTTCAAACAAAATACAATTTTGAACAAACTTTAAAATGTGTATAAAAAAGATTGCAATGTCAGTTAATTAAAAACCCGACTTGATATCGCATTTTTTATCAATGTGAGGCAGTTCACTGGTCCACTTCAATCTCGGCAAATATGAAATCAATTTTCAAACAAATAAATACATACACAGATACGTATACACAACTCAAACGCCTTAGGGTAAAAATTTTTTTTCCAATTTAATACCCTGCATTGCTCTTTGCTGGTTTTCTCATTTTTGTATTTTTTCACCAAACTGATTTCATTAATTTCTAATGCTATCAAAAATATATATAAACAACAGCCCTGAGCTATATCCACGGCCGGAAAATACATCAATGAATTTCGACTAACAAAAGTCAGTGGAAAAAATTATATATATATGTATGTACATATATTTATTTATAGCAGAATATATATATATATTCTGTAAATATATTTATATAAAAGAGCAATAAGTATTCTCACAGTGAAATAAACAGCAAGAAGGCCAAAAGAAAGCCAAAGAGGTCCCTTAGAAAGCAGAAAGTAAAAAATTATTTCAAACAATGAAATACAAAAATTACAAAGCGCTGGGACAAGCTGCAGATAAAAAAATAAGTCATCAGTGAAAATAAAATAAGAAATAACATAAAGCAAGAGACTTTTGATGAAATTTTCATTTCCAAATTCCTTGCTTGGCAATTAAGTCAAAATGCTGCTTTTAAGTCGCTGCGAATGTGTGTTGTGTGTGTAAGGGAACGAAAGAAAATGCCGGGTGATGATTTGTTGTGCCCTTTGTACAAGACTCGACTTTTGCTTTTCACTCAAGAAAATTCATTAAGCTGCGTAATTTGCGCATTCTTATAAAAGGAAACTTTTGGCTAATTTGTTGTATGTCTCGCTCTTTAATAAAATATTCCTTGGAATTAAGTCGAATTTCGGCCGAATCTCGAGATTGTCAGCTTGAGTGCGATTATATAATTATTTCTACGTGATATTTTCTCTTCTGCTCTCCTTTAATCACATTAAATTCACTGGGTTATCTTTGGGTTTACCTTACCGATGAAACTAAACGCTGTCTGTGTATTTTGCTAAGTCAGCAACTGCAAACGCATTACCCGATGCCATTCTTAGATAAAAGTAAAAGCAGCGACATGAAAACGAACATTGCTTCAATGAACTAGTTACACAAACACACACACACACACACTTACACGTACACTGGCTCAGAGCGAATGAGTTGGCACCCCTTTTTTATGCAACAATCTGAAGAAGCTAGCCAAAATCAGAGGACAAGCTATCGTTATGGCCAAGAGGCGAGACCAAACAGAAGGCCAAATAGAAGGCCCGCATAAAAGGCACTTGAAATGCAGACTGGTCGAAAGAGCCCAAAATACCCGTTTCCCCTTTAAGTATCCATAAAAAGAAAACGTTTATAGAAAAAGCGCTCCACTGACTTGATTTGTGCATTAAAGATACATGTGTGGGTATATGTGGTGTATTTGTATGTGTGTGCAAATAAGTAAAGATTTTTTACACACTCCCAAAAATGTGATTCCACCTGCCTCCCAGATACACCATGACATTCAATGGCTGCTTCTTTTTACTGGTGACATAAAATGGAAGAAATATGCCCAGACAAAACCAAGGGACTCACATTGGGTACTTATGGACTTGACATTATACATAGACAGCATATAATAACGGCATGCGAAAGGGTAACAGACCCACAATGGCTACTAAAACTTGACAGTTAAGAGCTTTTGGGCCATGGTTAATAGTAGTTTGTCTCTTTACCCATGTTTTAAGTTTATTCCTTTACTATTCTATGCAGATATGTATTCATATGTGTTGAATATGCACTTACATTGATTTTCATCGTATGGTTAATAACGTGTGCGCACTATGTGGCTATGGAACATATCAGTTTAATTGTTTCTCAAGAAACGCATTGAAATGTGATTAACTTCATTAGGAGTTTGGAATAACTCCCAATGGATAACAACAAAATTGAATTAAATACAAAAATAAGTTGGTCAAAATCAGCAGGCATCAAGAGCAAACGATTTTTGTTTTTGTTCTGTTGGCCTGGTCGGCGAAAGCACTTTCAATAATTGCCACTTTGGCGCACATTAAAGTCAACTTACTCGACGATTGACTACTGCATGACCCGCCCAAAGATGACTACCGATCCCCTTTTCTTCTGTCCCTCAAACCGAGGCATAATCATTATCGTTACAGTTTATTGCACATTAAAAGTGCGCCAAGAAGGCCGAAGCGACACGGCCCCTTTACTTTTATTCCGTGGCCTGGCCATCAACACTTGGCAGCCGAACATAAAGCAAATGGCTATAAAATGAAACAAGGATGCTGAAAAAAGTAAAGACCAAGACTTGACCGTAGAACGCAGACCGTAGACCGTAATTGTCGTCATGTTCGCAGAGCAGCCTTTGTTCAAATTTACACATGAATAGTTGTAGAATCCCGCTAGGCGTTAGACAGTTTAAATTTAATTTAATTGTAGATGAATTTTGCTTAAGTGTCGTGTCGAGTCAAGTCGAGTCGAGTAGACTCGAGTCCTTTCTTTGATTTCACGTTCAATTGTTCTCGAAATTTTTATTTTTATTTGATTTTTATTTCACATTTTTACTTCTGATTTTATGTCGGACGTTTATAGTACCTTCAAAAAATGTTCCCAGGGGATCGAAAATCCCGAGGTAGGGTACCGTTAACAATTAGCGCGCCCTTCTCTGGATTCAATATGATTTAGAACTTAAACATTTACGCTTATTTTCGTTTTGTGCACGGAAATGTCTTTGAGACGTGGACATAAATATCAGCTGTTAAAGGGGTTAAGAATCCCATGGTGTTTTATTTTATGGCTCATGATTCTGGCAAATTATGCAAATGTTTGCACTCATTTGAAACAAAAATGTTTGTTGAGCATGATACTCTCATTGCGCTCATTCCTGACACTTTTCGTTATTATTTTTATTTTGCAAATATTGACAGGATTTTTATTTAAATTTGTATTGTCAGTTGTTGCCAATTTTCTTGGCTTTTGCTTCAAATTCCAGCATTGTCAGTTTCCCCTTGTTTTTCTCTCTTTGCGTTTCTGAGAGCACATTTTTGTCAAATCAGCAAATGTTGCCATTGTCAACTCAGTTTTTCCTCCCTCATCCCATTTCGCTTTCCATTTAACTTTACTTTTTGCTTCAACTTTTTTTTGTACTTTTCCCTGTCAGTGCTTTTGACTTTGCAACAGAGCATTGCCACTAATATGAAGGCAAATTTACATAATAATTTCAGTTATTTTTTTTAACAAGCTGAAATTTCTTCATATTAAAGTTAAAATTGTATTAGCCTTTACTTCTACATGCAAGAATTTTCAATATATTTTATCAGATTTTAAGTTGCAGCTTGTTGCACATTTGCGAAGCGGTTTTTCTAGCCATTATTCAATTTAATTAAATTTAATTGCTTTAATAAGCATTATTAATTAAAGTCATTTAAATCAGTGGCTGGCTGCATGTCAACTACACCCGGTTAAGCCACTGACAAAGTCAACTGTTTTTAGGAGTGAGTTTTACATGCTGCGGTGAATTTGATGCTGGTTACGTCACAAAATTAAATTAACGTTATTGATTTATTTATAATAACTGAATAACATATTAATGATTGGGCACAAGAGTTTACAAAATTTATTATTATACTTGTATTATGTTATTTATATAGTAGTCAATATGTAAATAAATTTTATATTTTGCTCCTAAAAAACTAAACATTTTTGATCCATGACTTTTATGGACTATAGTTTACCACAGTCTTGACACATCAAACTAAACGTCAAATGCATCGATACTTAAGCCCATTTATTTGCACACCTCTGCGTGTTTGGGTCTTGCCAATAAAAATAATTGGCTATAAATGCGCTAAAAGTCAAAAGAACGCCAGCCAGAGACGCAGGGAAACCAAGTTGCGACTGCTGCTGTCGATGGCATTGCTTTTAATTAATGGAAGCAACAGAGCCAAGTGGCAGTGGAGTTTTTACCAATACACAGATGAACACACAAACACACAAACACACACACATACACTTATACACGCATACTGTAGCAGATTCCCGTTAGTATTTTATGACTTGGCTTGACAGCTGTAAGTGCTGCCACATCTAATCCAACACTAGCTATTTATGCTACCTTTGCCTGCCGCTTGTCGCAGTCGCTCGCAAACGCGTTGAATTATAATTTTATGTGCCATTAATTTGCCAACGTAGACAACTTACATGCTGCCTTTCCCACACATATGTGTAGACTTTTAATGCATTTTCGGCTTGTGTGTGAGTCTGCAAACTAATGAGCCTACTCTGCATTTGTATACATTCACTTTCTTCCTGCGTCTAGCCCAGTCTAAAGTTTTGTTTTGCTTGTGTTTTAGTTGTGCTGATTGTTGTTGTTGTTGTTTTTGTGTCTGGGCTAATGTTGACATGCACAAACTTTTGCTATTTATAGCGCCAACAGCGGTAATTTTAATGGCCACTTTTCGGAGAGCGACTCTCTGCAATTAAGGTTGATTGCATTTTTATAGGCCCCAAATAAAAAAGGGAATAGCATACTTTTGTGGCTGCACAATTAACACATAAAAGTTACACGAAATACCTTGTTAAAGTAAGGTGATAAATTCACTTATAAATGTAATTTAAATTAAATGGAGTTTATTAATTTAGGCATTTATTTTTTAGATTTTTTATGGAAATAGGGTATTTTGTTAGACAAAAATAAAGATTTTTAACACAAAATCAGTATTTTTTCTTAAAATGTACATGAGAAAAGATATTTTATTTAAATGTCCTTAAATTAAATTTTAAAGCTCTCCCGCATACTGGCATATTCCCACTCTCCGCATTAAATTGCTTAAACACACAGTTAAGAATGTATGCAGTGAACTGCAGACATTGGTGTACATTTTTACATACATATAAGTAAGTTTAAGAATATATCTTTCCTGGCGCGTTGTGTGCATAAAGTTTGTTCTGCTTGCTTATTACTCGAACGAGTATCCTTTCGAGCTGAACTTCCTGCAGACCCGGAATGGAGATGTTGGCGTGGCTGCTACTTAAAATTTATGAGTCGCATGTCTCGATGGTTGTACTGGCTTAAATTTTAAGCGGCATGCAGTTCATAAATATTGCAATATTTAAACGATATTTACAGATAATCAATACCTTCAACTACTTACAATACACAATAGTACTACGCGTATGTGGTTGCTTTGCGAAGTCAGCATAAAATTTGTTCGCATTTCTCTGCTCATTAACCGATTGATTTTCGGAATACATTGTTTTGCGAATTGTTCATGTTCAATCTACGTATAAATTGCGATGAAGTTGAGTCAAATCTCTAATTAGCTAATTGCTATAATTAAATGCTTTGCTAATGTTAGCATTTCGTTTAACTAAACGCAAGGATAATGTAAATTGCGCCACTCATATATATACATTTATACAAAGCGTGTATGTATTTGTGTATGTGTGCGAATGCTTGGCGTTAGGTTGTGTATATGCCATCATCATTGGGCATCATTATTGCGGTCGCCAGTGATGCCGGCGGAGCCTAATGGCAAATCGAACATATTTGCATATGAAATGAGCGAGAAATCGAAACATGGCGACATCCTATCACTACCGGCATCAAAAAAGCAAGCGAAATGATTTCCGTTAGCTGTGTGTATTGTAAGATAACCCTCATATGAGTATGCAATATCGTTAGCTATCATAATATCTGTTTATACTCGTAATAAATTATGCGCTGATTTTAGCTGACTTTCAATTAAAAGTATAGCACTCTGGCAATGAGTCGTATAAGTAATATTATATTATTATATAGAAATATATCAATCTACTTTTAAAGTACAATTCAAAAGCCTTTTCATTTCGAGTCTTTACGCTCAGCTTAATTACAAAATCAACGACGGCTGCCAAATGCAAGGAAAATACTTTACAAATTTTAATAACTTTGTTTGCCTGGGCAACAAGGCAAAATTGTTGAGCCTAAGAAATGCAAATTAGTTTACAAGTGATTTAAATAAGATACAAAAAGTGACGAGGGACAAGCAATAACAGTATACACCAAGACATGGTCGTGAACAAAAGGGATGCTTACAAATTTTTAGAAGCGGCCCAAAAATAGAGGAAAAACCCGTTTTTAAAATGTTGTAAAAGAAACGTTAATGTAAACAAAGTGCAAAAACGAAATTTCAAAGAATATAATTACAAAATTTAGAAATAAACAGTATCAAGAATCAGATCACTTTCAAACTTTTTGTGGAAAAAAGAATTATGTGCAATTTTCTCTTTTTAATATTAAATCAAAAATAAATTAGAATATTACACATAATAAAGCAATTTAAAGAAAAACACTTGATTGTGGTGTGAGAGTAATCTCTTACTTTAAACAAAGCACGGAACAAAAGCAAATGCATTAATGATGTGAAATTTAAGAGCTGGCCTAAAAATAACACAAGTAAATGCCAAGTGAAAGGAAATTGTTAAGAGCAAAGAGTCGGAAAATAAGCCAACCCCAAATACATAACTCAAAAACTGACTGGCGCCCAAAAAAGCAATCCAGAAATGTAGTCGAAAACAAAACCCTCGAAAGCGAGCTCAAAACAAAAAAGCTAAAGAAATTAGCATAAAAAAAGGATTTGCTCGCTAATTTCACTTTAATGTAAACGCGGAGACTGCTACGATGACGTCGTTGCCATTACATCACTTTTATCTCTGGCCTTTCTCTCCTCCTCATCCTTTCCTCTCTGTGTTTGCCTTTTGTCTTTTATTTATAGCGTTATTAGTGGCACTAAGTAAAAGATCGCGGCATTTTTCATTGCCTTTCCACTTTTCACTCACTGTTCCTTCCACTTGCCATCGTCTTCTGCTTTAGCTTTGGCTTAAGCTTGAGTTTTAGATATAGCTTTGGCCTGCCTCAATAACAAAGTGCTAATGTCCCGGGCTAATTATGCATCATTTGTTCTTTTTTTACTCTTTGAGTCTGTCACATCAGTTCTTCATGTTATCTCTCTGTTATTCTTATGCTTTCAGGTCCACCCGTGCTCTCCGAATCCATAATTGGGACATTAGGGCGACTGCCCTGCAATGTGACGCCGCCCATCTATGAGGATCGTGTGGCTCTGGTCATTTGGTATAAAGTTGGGCTTAAAACCCCGATATATAGGTGAGTACATCAATTGTATCCAGCTGAAAAGAGAGTTTTCTTTCGCAAATAGTAATATAAGTGCATATATTGATGTTTGTTGAGCCAGCTTTTATTTAAAAGCAGAATTGTCAGTTTTATTACTCACATTTCTGAGCTCATACTTTAAGGTTTGGTGTCAAATGCAGAACGACAGACACGCACACTCTCATACACAGTCGCACACACAATCGCGTGTCCATAAATAAGCAAAATTGATTACCGCAGACAACTTTTGTGTGTTCAACCCTCTCCTCTTCTGTCCCACCCAACTTACACTTAACCCTCTCAAACCCAGAAACTGGTAGACAGACAAGGAAATTGAGGGCCGGGTTAATGGAATCTGCACATGTCAGTCGCTGCGTTTTGCGGGAGGGAGAGAGGCTGCCTAGGATGGGCACTTTTTCATTTTGATTTAATGTCTGCTAATTAAGCAATTTTTTGCATGTTTTGGGGGCTGCTCAACTGCAGCCATTAAATTAGCATAACTAGAAAATTATACACAGGCAAGAAGGCGGCAATCAGACGAGCCTCTAAATTGAGTAAAGTTTTCGGGGCTCCGAGGACGACCTGGAATGCTCAAGGTTACATTTACAGCAGAAAAACTTTTTCAATTATTCATGTCGAACATTATGGCATTGTTGCCAGAGAGACTTTTGGTTTTTGTATCTTATAGATACGAGTATGTCTGCGTACACATCAAAGGAGCCAAACTTTAATTGGATTTGTTAGACTAGAACGCATACATGTGGTCGCATCTCTCGCTCTGTCGAGTGTGTGTCTGTGTGTGTGTCTCTCGTTGTTTTTGTATGCGTGTCAAGACTCAAAGAGAGACGCTGATTAGCTGATTGCTAGTTAAGGCTGCCAAGCAGGCAGTCAACGCCATTGACATGCGGCTGAAACTAATTGAACTTCAGCACTTCAAGGACTTGCAAATGACTAGAGCGAAAATAGTAATTAGCGTTGCGTAACGACAGTTCGACCAAGCCAACTTACAGGCTACGCTTCAACTCTTGTTTGTAATTAAAAACCACTCAGCAAGTAAATTAATCATAAAACGAGACTTGCCATTTCCTATTCCCATTGCTATTGCGATTGCCATATCCATTGCCAAGTTGTTGTTTTTCGGACTTTGCCCACTGCTAAAAATTTAATTTACTTGCACATCTCACAGCTGGCGTTTCAATTTAGCATCGATGGATCCAAATACGAGTTTTATTGCCAACTGTCATGTTACTGCCTGGCATATTATGCCAGCACTCACTGTGTATCACAAAACAACAGCATATGGCTGTAAATCAGAATTCAATTGCAATAAAACTCAGACAGAGCCACAGATCGCAGAGAGAATTGCAAGTTTAATAACTGAGTCGGTTTGTTGTTGAGGGTTGCCAAACAACTTCTTTTGAAGACATTCATTCATTCAAAATGTTTGTGAATAACAAAAACCAAGTTACAATAAATTTACAAATAAATATCTTATTAAACATTTTATACCCTGTGACGGTATATTGGGTTTGAGCGAACAGGCCTTGACCGTCTGTCCTTCCATATGAACGCCGAGATATCGATACCAGTTATGTAGTTCATTTTAGCGATTCATTATCGATAAGTATATAATGAGCACAAATAATAAATAGTCGACTTTGATCAGCTGTTTTGCTCTAATGATGGAGTTGCGTTTACTAAAAGTAAAGGGATTTTTGTTACAACTGAAGATAATCTCAAGTCGGAATCGGACTTCTCCGTAAAATACTCAGTCGGGAGAGTCCAACTGTACTTTTATTATTGTTAAAATTATCAAAAGAATAATCAGTGCTGTCTTAAATAATTTATTCATTTTATGTAAGAACATTTTTTAGAGTTTTTCTTAATTAGTAATTAGTATTAACTACATTTCGTATGCGGTATAAGTGAATATAATTTCTTCGCAATAAAACAGAGGTTTTCACAATGAGCATTTCTTGCCTGTAGTTTCTCCTACTTGTTTTTTTTTATAAAATCAAGTCAGATTATATTCAATTTTTGGTCCCGAAATGAATAGCCAACAGATTTAAAGTAAAAATGAATTCACACTAATAAACAGCCAATCACATTCGCAATGTATATCCAATTATCGATTTGATAGCTCATGGATTCGGCTTTACTTAAACCCAAGGAAATTTTAAACATTTTTTCAACGAAAACTTGTGGTCAGCAAAAAGTTTCGACTGAATCCTGGTGCAAAAATTTAAAAGCCATTTGCTAAAGATTCAGCAAGACTAACGGAAAAAAATCGAAACTTTTGGGAAAATTGATTGGACGTTGAAGTGAGCTAATTATGGTAACTTTTAAATCGCCCAGCTATAAATCAAAAAGGTATAAAAAATGAGCAAAATTAATCAATAACCTACAATTACAAACTAAAACAATGCATAACGACAGCGTGATAGGGGGGCAGAGGGGGCTTATTAATTCATTGCAGAACCCAATTAAACAGTTTGAAAAAGTTTAACGAAAGGTGAGAAAGTCTAGTGCTTTGGCAGCTGAGAACTTTGTTTAAATCCACTGAAAAAGAAGCTGGACGCGTTTGTTTTTGTATATATATATATATATAATATAGATGTATGTATGTCTATTTGTTGGTGTTACTAATCGATTTGTTTGTTTTTCTTATTCACGAATGTCTTTCAGCGTCGACACACGCGACTCGAATTTTCAGCAAGGGACCCACTGGTCGGATGAAACGTATCGGGAGCGATTGTCCTTTCACGTGGAAGGACGTGCTGGTACGCTGACCATCAAGTCAACATCGGAGGAAGATACGGGCGAGTATCGGTGTCGAGTCGACTTTCAGAAGAGTCCAACACGCAACTCCAAAGTGAATTTAACTGTCATAAGTAAGTATTGAGCACTTAACGGAATCTCTTGGTGTTGCAGCTGCATTTGCACTGGCAATGACATAGTGGCATAATTGAGCAGCTAATTTGAGCAAGGACTTCATCGTATCCTCGTGTACTTGTGTCCTAGGCCAGCGCACTCAGCTCCTGAACAAACACATTAGTTACAAAATAACACACCAACTGTATGGTCTGCATTCTGCTTTACTCTGCCAGCAAGTTTTTCCACAATTTCCCTCTGTATTTTGGAAACTTTTCTTTAGCTTCGCAAACAGCTTTTAAAGTGCCAACTTGGCGAAAACTTTTCACCATCCTCTCTTTAAGTATAAAAATAGCAAGTGCAACTTCTGAATTCAATTTTTGCTATTTAAATGGTTTATTCTTTCATTTCTCTTACCGCTCAGGATATTTCAGCTACGCGACTATATAAATATATAAATTTATATTTGTTTCATTTTTTTTAAAGCGAAATTTGCGTTTGAAAAGTTTAACTAAATTGATTGACTGATGACTCTTGAACTAAGAATACATCAGTAATAAAATGCATACTTTCAATGAATTCTTTATGGTTTAACAAATTTCAGGATTTCCCGAGAAGTAAGGCCTTTATAAAGAAGTTTACAACTTTGAGAAGTTTCCTAATTATTGATTACTTCATACATATTAGTTTAAATTTAAAATTAAACTTTAATTACCAATTATTTCCATTAAATCATTTTTAAGGGCATTTCGACTTTGGTAACAACTGCTAAATCATTTGTCCATTTGTTCTGCCGTTTTCCACCTGAGGGGCAAGTGAGTTAGTGGAAATTCGATGGCCACAGCTTGCAATTTACCATTAAAATTTATACGCGATAGCAAAGGCGTTTTAGCTTATATATACGGCCAGTTCTCTCAGTCGACGTTGCCGTCGCTGCTACTTCTGTTAGATGAAGCGTTTAAAGGCGTTGGGCAACAGGGCGTGGTCATGTTTTACAAACTTCTGGAGCATGTTCAACATGCAGTGCTCTGCCAACTGTGATTGTGTGTATGAGTGTGTGTTCTTGTGAGTACGTATATGTGTGTGTGTGTGTGTGTAAGCGACATGTGAAGCGTAAAACCATGGCTGGATTTAGAACTTTATACGTCGGTTGGCAAAAAGTTTAAAGAAGATACGAGCATTAGATTAAAAGTTGCCACAACCCTGGGTGGACAGTTTAGACAACTTGCCACTGCTAATGCGAGCGGTAACAAGACGCTGCGGGTCAGCAGTGGAAACATAGGGATGAAAGAGAAGATGGTGGAGGGAAACCAAGAAAGAAAGCAGATGATAGAAGTAAGGAGGTAAGAAATGTAGACAGAGAGACTATGCCACTAAATCCTGGACATGTTTTGCAAATTTGCCAGCAAATATGTTGGGCTAAGCTTCCAACATTATAGCCATTTTCTATTTTCCATTTTCCATTTTCAATTTCCAGCTGGCAGCTGGCCTTTCGAGCAAAATGAAAATATTTTCAAGTGAATAATCGGACCATGGCGCGTGCCAGGCGAACAAACAAGTCAAAATAGTGGCAAGTGGGCAAATAAAACAAGCGAATTTGCGAAAATTAAAAGTTTGCTCAACACGTCGCTTGAAATTTACGGCTTTATTTCACAGCAAGACGTTGACTTGGCCAAAAGAAAATTGTATCCAGTTACCAACTGCTCTCGTGGTCAGGCTAAAAAAAAGCACATAAAATAATGTAAAGAAATAGCGCAAAGCTGAGCTAAACTTTGAAACCTGCAACCTTCAGTTTGCACCTGGATTGCGGCAGAACTCTAGTCTTGTAAATGAAACATGGCATGCTGTCTTGGCTGTAAGCCAGCTCTTTAATATTTGGACAGCTCTTGTTTTGCTCTCGTCTAAACAGAGTGTTTCAGAAAGCTGCTTAACACCGTAAGCTTGAAAATGAAATTAATTCAGCAAATGAATAAACAGTTGCATATTATAAATTGGTAATCCTTGTAGCCAAAACTAAGCTCTTTAGTCGGAAATCAAACAACGGCTTGAAGATCCAAAACATCTTAAATCTTCTAGCAATTTAATTTATTTCCGCTATTAAATTTTTGCTTTCGTTTGTTTAACTACAGCTCCTCCCGAGTCAATCATCATACTGGACAGCAAGGGTGCTACCATCATGGATCACACACTTGGACCCTACAATGAGGGCTCCAGTGTGAACGTCACGTGCGTGGCCATTGGAGGTAAGTGGATTCACACGTCTCTCATGCCGCACTCCCATGCCTACATCTCCATCTCCACTTCCACCTCCACCAAACCACCCAACCAACATTCTATCTCCGTCTCCTTTATAAGGGTTTTCTACCTCTGCTTCCTGTCAATGAGTCGACAAGCGGACGGGTATTTTGCCAAGTGTTGAAGTTGCTTTTTGTGTCTGACAATTAAAAGTGATGAGCATGAAAATGCGGGCAAAGATTTCGCATTTTATTTAATTTCACATTTGCTGAAATGCTGTCGACTGCACGAATCAACAACAAACACAGAGGGAGCACCAACAATGCCCACACAAATTGCATTGAGAGCACTTGAAAATTGCTAAAAGCCAAACAAGACAACAAATGAAATAGCGCAAGGCACTTGGGCACATACACATCTATTTATATAAGTGTATATACAATGCATACACTGTAAAATACATTATTTAAAAAGTGTATTAACAAATTAAATGAAGGGAGTGGTAAAATTTAAAGAAATTTTAGAAACTTTAGTAAATTTAGCTCATATTTGTTTAAATTATTTTAATTTTTAGATTTTGATTTAATTTTTTGATTTAGATTTTACTCAATTCTGTCAGTGTACATATGTGGAGGCACTTGTGAGCACATAAACAAACAGTCCAAGACAGCAGCTAAATCGCTGCCAGCATCTGAGATTGCGACAGACACTGAGCACGAGTGCGAATGGGTGGCTCAAGCTCAAGTCTAAGCTGTAAAGCAAACATATCAGTTGCATACACACAAAACTACACACCCACATGCACATATAGAGTGAGGGAGAGCGACGGAGAAGATAGGGAGAGAGAGAGAGAGAGAGACAGAGAGAAAGACACACATATAGACACCCCCCATCGACCCGTTTATTTCATTCAATGCACTCAATAATTTTCCTTCTTTCTTTACTGCAGGTCGACCACAACCCAGAGTCACCTGGTGGCATGGCAATACAATGTTCAATAGCTCCGGTCTGGGAAATCCGCTCTCAGAACGACGTGTGGGTAATGTGCTTTCGTTGGCCAAACTGAAACGCAAGAACCTACACATGCAGCTGACGTGCCGGGCAGAGAATAATAATTTGACAACGCCAATTATCAGCAGTATCATCCTCGACATGAACTGTGAGTAGTGCAATCCCATCTAATTAATTTACTCTATTCTCAAACTCATTCCCACTCCCCCTTTCCCTTTCTGTATTTCTGTCTTTCTCTGCTGCAGTGCGTCCTTTGACTGTTGAGCTTGTTGGCGAGAATCGACCGCTTTCGGCTGATAACTCTTATCAGCTCAATTGTGTTGTCACCGGCTCACGTCCTGCTCCAACGATTACCTGGTGGAAGGGAAGCACACCCATGAAGAAAACTCATGAGATTGTAAGTATTTAAGTTGGAACCACGAACAGAAGAACACCTTCTAAAGAGATGTTGACTTGCAGCTTATCGACTAAAGGTTGACCTTGAAAGAGCATTTCCTTGCAAGAATATAAATATTTCATTCATTAGAGACGATTTCAGCCATTTTTGTTAATCTTAAAGTGATTAACCAACCAAATTCGAACGAACCAAATGATAAAAGTAAATTTAAATGAATTTACAAATTAAAACAAAAATACAAATACATTTTTTCCTGATCATATACATCTCTGCATTAAACTGAGATTCACCTAAATCCCAGTTCTTAGGGTATGTAGATATACATTCAATATTGCCAAGTTTATTTAAGCGAATTCAACCCAGGGTATCCTTATCACCACTCTCACCACTTCTGGGCATCGTTCGTAGATATGCTTTGTGGTAATTGAAGTTACTTCAATGGCAGTCACGTAGCTGCCTTCAATTAATACCAGGGTAGAGGGAAGACCAGTTTTAACGACTGGCTATTGCACGTGCCCTTTTGTAAAGTTGTATGCTCCTTTGTTTCGGTTGGGAGGACTCACAACACCATTAACTGTTTCTCTATCTCTTAAATTTTGCAGGCCAATCCGGATGGTAATGTGACCACATCGGTCCTAACATTCACGCCCACAATCGACGATCGCGGAAAGTTTCTGTCTTGTCGGGCTGAACAGAGTATGATTCCAGAGTCTGGCATGGAAGATGGTTGGAAATTGGATATCTATCGTAAGTATTGCTTACAATCAAAAATGCTTGGCTTATTATCAGCAAATTGTTAGACTTCAACGACTTCATTCTACAGCTATTTATCTAAGTGCCACGTAATATAGTCGTCGCAATGCCTGTTTTAAGGTGACGTTTGCTTAATATTTAATTTGGCTGGGCACAACTTTTTAATGAAAATGAAAGGCATCCCTTTTCCAGTTCACTTTATTTTGAGGATATCGACTTTAAATACTTCCGTCAAAAATGCTGCAAAAGGCAGCGTATACTTTACATATATTTGAAAATATATAAACACATATATATGTACAGTTGTTCTTTTTGTTGTTGATTTTTTCTGCTTATTTTTTTGTGTGCGAACTTGTGGCAAGTTTGGCAAATTAATTTCCAGCGGCGGCCTGCAAAACTTTGGGCCAAAACTTGCCAAACTTTTTAACCCGCCGCAAATACCGCAAGCAGCGCGCCGACTGCGAAGCCATCTTTACGCTTTTACAGTTTTTCGACCTGTTTGCACAAAATTTAAATGGCAATCCTCCGTTCAAACTTCATCCGGCTACCGGCTACCCGCTCCCATCCGCCTTGCTCCGCTTCCGTTTCCTGTTTGCCTTTGGTGCGCGGTTTGGTTGCTTACCTTTTAACTTCACCTCGATTTTTTATTTTCGTAATACTAACTGCAACTTGTGCTCCCATTCTATTAAATCTTGTGGTCCATTGAGCAACCTTTTGGACAGAGAATGAAAGAGGGACTGGGATTGAAACTGGAACTGAGACTTTCTTTCGGCTTGTTTGAACAATTTGATAGATTGCTTAATAAGCTTAATTGATTCGCCCACTCCACGCAACAATTTTGATTTAATTAAGTTAGAATTTTACTTGTTTATCCCACTCCCAAATACACGAATCTTGTGTAGATTTATTTTCGCACACTTGGCGCTTTCGCTTTTCACAAAAGTATATACAAAATAGAAATCAAGCTCGGAGCCCAGCTCCCCTAATTGACTACAAGAAAGACCCAAGAGACCAGGGAGTGGAAGTATTTTCACAACTTAAATTGCCTAATTTGTTGGGTTTACAAAGTAATTGCAGCTTTGGGCTTCAACATTTCAGTTACTTTAATTTTTTTTTACCATTGTGGTTGAAATGTGCCTGTAATATGCCACTCTGTAATGTTTTATTTGAAACAGACATACCCGTTGTAAGTCTGGAATTGGGCACGAATTCATTGAATGCAACTCTTCGCGAGGGTGTCGATGTCTTCTTTGAGTGCAATATCAAGTCAAATCCGTGGATCTACAAGGTCAGCTGGCGACACAATGTAAGTACAACCCATGAAAATAATTTTAAAGATATTATATTTGTTGCGACACCTTTAAAATTTTGTTTAATTCGCTCCGTTTTCTTAGCGTTTTGCCCCGAGGGTAATCAGTCAGAAATTGAGGATGATTATTAGACTTACGTTATTATTTTCATAATATTTTATACATAAATTACCTTTAGGGCACACAACAAATCGAAAACCGAACCGCAACTCACGCCCATCGTATCCTGAAGGTACCCCGCACACGCCACATAATTGTTGCATATTTTAGGGCTAAGAGGTATTCACAAAAAATCACACACACCCACACATAAACCCGGGAACGTACAGACACACTCATCCACATACCTAGCAGTATATATTGAAATTTATAGAATTTATTATTGAATTATTTAGCTGTAAAAGCACTTAACAATTTATGCAGCATCGGCCCTAAATTATACAGCCAACAGAAAGAGGGAGAAGTTATACCGTTTGTGCCACGGGGCATGTGTGTGTGTGAGTGTGTGAGTGTATGAGTGGCAACATGAAAGTGTTATTAGCTACAAATTAAATTTATTTCAGTGCACAGTTAGCGCCAAATTGAATTTAACTCAATAAATTATTGAACATATCTAAAATTTATCGACGCATGCGAATTTTCATTTTTTTTATCATCTAAAATTCCACACTCAACTAAAATTCGGTCGATTGATTTCATTGCAGGGTGAAATTCTAGAGAGCAACCCCGCCGAGGGCATTGTCGTGGCCAATCAAAGCCTCGTCCTGCAAAACGCCAGTCGAGCCAGAACTGGAATCTATACCTGTGTTGGGAGCAATCGAGAAGGAGATGGCGAAAGTAATCCCGTGCAGTTAGACATTCGATGTGAGTAAATGTGATCAATTGATATTATCATGACGCCGACTAGTTTCGATTCTGTGAATCGAACATAATTGCTGATAAACGTCTAAATATACCCAAAAGGCAATAACTTAATGCGAAGGCATAGAATTTATTGGCCTTGCAACAAGCAAAATTCAAAATTCGTTCAAATAGGGTTCTGCACAAACTACAGAAAAACAAATTCTAAAAAATAACCAATAAGAAGTTCACAAATTGATTAAACAAAATGTGTAGTGAAAATGTTCATTTTCTGAACTGAGCCCAACAATGCTTTTGCACTTGAATTTATATATACATATACATGTATCTATAGATTTGTGTCTCAGGGAGGCGAGAGAACTTTAAACTATACTGAAATTGTTGCCAATTGTCAGTTGCCACAGTTTGCTGCACAACAAATTGAGCAAAACGAGTCAAACGTGGCAAACGTTGCAAACGAATGCTTTTGTTGCCTCGTGTCTCGAGTTGCTCGTGTAGCCATTTAAACACAAATTGAACTCAAGTCTCGCAATGTTTTGCTTTAATTATGCAAATGCCTTGCCAATTTGCACAGGCACGTACTCATTCTCCATTTCTCTCTTTCTCCGCTTCTCGTTGTTTTTGCCTCTTCTGTCGCCCCACAGTCGCCCCTGTTTGCCGTGCCGCGCAGCGAACTACATACACGTCAGGACGCCAGGAGACTGTTAAAGTTGCATGCGAGATCGATGCGAACCCCGCGGAGGCAACTTACGTTTGGAAATTCAATGCAACTCAAGGCGAAGTCGCTGATATACCAGCATCACTTGTGGCCGTCGACCGAGGACGCAGTGTGGCCCACTACACACCCATGACAGAGAATGTAAGTCCAATCCGTTCACACAATGGCATCACATAAATAACTTTCTGAGTTCCCCCGAATACCCCCACGTATTCCACCGCACGGGGGAACACATAATTTTCCAAACGAATTGCGGTTTTGAATTTTCAATTAAGGTTGAAAAGGTGTTTCGCCAATGCCGCATTGCATGCATAAATTAAGTCAACAAAATGCCATTGCATTGTCACTCACACTATTTCCATCCCACCCATTCTCTGCACACTCACTCTCACACACACACACACTTCTTCTCGTACATTCACAGGACTATGGCACACTGTTGTGCTGGGCGAGCAACGAAATTGGCGATCAAAGTGAACCCTGTGTGTACACAATAGTCCCAGCAGGTGAGTACCCACCAGAGCATGCAAGAAAGGAGTGCCACTTCCCCTTGTCCCCCACTCCTTCTACATGTGGCTCGCATGTTTATCCCTGTGCTTTCATTTCCGAGCAGTGGCCAAGACCCCATTGGCTGCAATTGTAGGGTGTCTTAATACAATGCTGAGCATATCTAACTGAGCGAACAGTAGAACAAAGAGTTAATCAAACACTTTAAAAGAGTTAATAAGTATTATATATTCTTAGCAGCAAATATTGAAATTTTGACAAAATCGAATTTATGAAGCATACACAAAATATATATTTGACACATTTACTTAAAGTTCTTACGAAATTGTTTAAGTTATAAACAATTGTTTTTAAAGAGAAACACTTGGCTTGTCATCATAGGGTATCCAAGTGTCGTTCATAGCCTTTCTCACCCTTTCTCGGTATAGGTCTGTGTCGGTTTGTGTTTGTGTTTTTGTTTATGTTTAGTTTGGAAGGCAGATGGCAGTCCGCTGTGCTGATTTGTTGATGACTTTGGCACTTTGGGTGCTTTGCTGGATTAGTCAAAAAGTTGTTACTGTTGCCTTTGGATTTTCAGCCACTGTTGCACTGTTTGGCTTTTCTGCCACAGCTGGATAGTGACATATTGATTTTGAAGTCAAATTTTATGCAGTAATGCTGCAGCGGTTGCAAATCAGTCACCCAGCACGTGCAACTTTCGGTAAGTGGTTTTTTGAGTCCTGACTTTTGACCCTTTAATAACTTGCAGTTTAATCTTTACCTGACTTTGTAATCAAAATGCGATTAATAGTTAATTAATAAATAACTATGATTTTAACAGGAGAACCGGATAAATTGATCAACTGTACGCTGCTCAATCAGACATCTTCCGGCTTCCAAATCGAGTGTATGGAGGGCTTCGATGGCGGACTGCAACAAGACTTTGTCATGGAGGTTTATGTGAATGGAACTACTCGTTTTCCACTAATTTATAAATCAAAGTGAGTAGATGGTAGACAGTACACAGTGGACATAGATTTGAATCACACAGCGTGTGACTTTGGCATTGCCAACAATGCCCAACGAGGCATGGCAATGTGCATATGGAGGATAAAGAGCTTCGGCTCGAATCCTTAGGCCTCCTCTTTCAATGTTCATTTGTCGTTCACATTCTCCTTCAACTTCTCCAACTTCCCATCTTTACGCTGGTTTTTATTTCTGTCCGCCGCTCGTTGTCTTTGCCTGGAACACTCAAATATCGATTCGACGCGGATAACAGGAAGCCTTACTTTGAAGTGAACGGTCTGGTGCCCGGCATGGGTTACAATGTCTTCCTCATTGCGCAAAACAGCAAGGGACGCAGTAAGGTGACCATATTGCAGGTCTACACGCTAAAGGATCCCGAGAAGCAAACGGGTGAGTAGTCACAATAGTACTGCGGGTGCGTGTGAAGAGCCAAATGGGTTTGCAATTTCATGCATGTTCCACACTGTCCTGCACTGTCCCATAGTGTCAGGGACTATCCAAAGGCAGTTCGGGCCTACAAATTAATTGCCACTCGTTTTGTTACTGGGTTGCAGTTACAGTTACTCTTGACTCTCTGGACATGACGGTTTGATTTGTCTTTTAATTTGATTAAAGTTCTTTCTTTACTTTCTCTAACAATTTTTTCTCATTTCCTTTTTCTTTCGTTATGGTTGCATGCTTTCAGTTAAAATAACATTTACCAAGTCCCATCAAGCTCTTAAGCCTGCTTATGGCATCACAACAGTACCAAAAACACCGACTGCATCAACGGCAACAGCAACACCAACATCAAAGCCAACAACAAGTGATTGTGCTTGCGATGAAGATGATTTTATAGGCTTGGGCAATGGGGCATATGATGAAGGTAGTGGCTACTTTCATCTTAAGATATTTATTTAATTAATATATTAATATGTATTTTCTTTGTTGCCTCTTCTTTCTATTAACTCACTCTTTAGTAGTATCTTATTATTTTCATTACTGATTAAAATTTTATCTGTTATTTAAAATTGTTAATTAATTTTGTTCTGTTTATTACAACATTTTTTATAATTTATTTTTATTTAAAATCTGCACCATTATCTCTTTGTTTTTGTACCCTTGCAGATGATATCTAGTTTTCTTGTAAAATTCTTGCTTTGCTTCAAGAATCGAGGCGATATAGTCATGTTTGCTGCCAGTCGTTTTCTTTGTAAACTTGTCCCTCATTTTTATAGCTTTATTACAATCATTAATTAGATCATATGTTTGTTTCATAAAGTATTAATATCTCAATTGCCATACACTAAATTGCGACCAATTTGGATAAACATTTTCAGTTAATTAAGCTATCGCAACCAAATTCATTGAGAATTCAAAAACTGTCATTTTGGACTATCATAGAGATCATTACAATAAAACTCAAAAAACTACAAATGTGATCTTCAAGGGTATCAATACTTTGGCTAGCCAAAGACTTTTTATTTGTTGTTTATATATATAATTAAAAACCTTGACTAAAAATAAACGATTTCATTTTAATTTCTACACTTGTGTTTTTCTAAGTTTTTTTGTTTTATTTTTTTTTGAAGCACTTTTTTTTTTTTTATTTTTTTTCATTGTCACAACTATTTACATTTTCTATATGTTTATACCGGTACTCAACAAGAGTGAAATAAGCTATAGACGAGTATGGATAATATTGTTATGTCCTAAGAAATCTCTAATACATTCATTCATTATGTTGGCCAATATTGTTTCGAATTGCTAAACAATATCATATAATACTACGGTCTGCCCGGTCAAAGTCTGTGTTGCCTAGATGCGAAAATCTTTGAAATTTAGCTGATATATGAGAATTACAAATAAATTTAGTTGTTATTAAGAAGTACAAAGTTTTCTTAAATAATCACGGGGCCTTTTAAAGTCGGAAAGTCGAAAGTAACGTTTCGCAATCTTTTGCCTTTATTTGTAAATTTACTCTTTCTAATCAATTTATTTACTTTGTTTTTACTGAAAATATTTTTACATTCACTTATTATTTATTTATTTTTTTTTTAATTTTTATTTTTATTCTACTATTTGTTTCTTTGACAAAGTGAGGTGGTCAGTAAAGCGTTTATTTGAACGATTAATTTTAATTAATTTGATTTCAATGTATTTCTTTATTAATTAACTATTATGTTTGTTATGTTTCACAATTCACTTACTGAATTTGCATGGAATTTTATATTTTTGGTTTGCTTTAAGTTTGCTTTACGGAGACTGAACAACAAATCCGGACGTATTTTTAGCCAACAGTTGGTGTTTCTGATTTGGATTTGGCTTTTCAGTTGGAGCTGAATATTTGGCTACTAAAAATGCTCGACATGCCGTCAGCGGCTGAGACTAAAATTAGCAACCTTAACACTGTGAGGCTTACAACGAACCACATACACGTACTGCACACACAAATACACATACACTCACTCTCATACATACATATATTAAGCTTCCAACACATATGCAGCTCATTAAAGCAGCACTAAATTCAAAGCACGTGCGGAACGAACTGGGACCAAAAACAAAAGCAAAACGAGGACAGGAACCGGGATAGGGACCGACAACGGAACGTAGTTAGCAGCTCATAAAACAATGCAAAAAGGCAAAAGAAGCAATGTAAAGTAGAGCGAGAGAATGGAAAGAGACGCAAAAGAGTGTATACAAAATTTGAAAATAAAGAAACAGAAAAAGATGCAATGCATTTTGAAAAATTATTATAGCACTCGCTTATCCAACGAATTTCTCTTGTTATTTTTTTGTGTTTGACCCCGTCCGCCCTTTGTACTATCTGACAGACCAATCGGCTGCCCATTCGCCTGTCATCGAGGACATCCGGCCATTCCTTGGCATTCTGGCGGGCATTCTTGGAAGCATTTTCCTGGTAGCCATCATCATAGTCGTCGTAGTTCGGGTTCGCGGCTCATCTGGACGCGATCGTAATAATTACTCGCATCCGGGTAACGGCAGCAGCGGCACAGCCAATGGCAATGGGAACGTCGGCATTCTCGGCAGCAACAATAATGGAAGTCTGGGCATAGGAACATTGGCTCACAATGGAGGGCAATCAGTGCAGGACATGCATCGCATTGGCCGAGAGACGTGCCATGTGACGAGCAGCCTGGATAGCATTGATAAGAACCCGGATATAATACCACAAGGTAAGCCTTTGAATTGTCCTTGACCATTCACATCACTCACATTCACATTTCGATTGGACATTCACATTCGATAGATGGACACGATGTCGATGATGAGTGGACAACAAAGGGTCACAATCGTGCCTATGCAACGGCTGCATTAGCCGAACAGAATGCGGTGATTACATCCACCACATATGATCATATTATGCCCACGTATGCGGTTGTAGACAAAAAGTCTGGTCCCCCAACTGCACATGGCCAGTATATACAGTATAATACGCTTATACCTGTTAGCAAAATGGGCGCTTATGCCAATCAACAGCAGCAGCAACATCAGCAGCATCATCCACAGCATCCTCAGCAACATCCACAGCAGCAGCAGCCACAGAAGGTGAGTTATGCTCGACTAAGGTCTAATCCGCACTTAGCCGCCAGTCAAACATTTAACCTTTTACAAGATGGTCGCCATGGTAAAGTTGGCAGCCATCTTAATTTATAGCCACGACAGGTGGCCAGCCTGAGCAGTAGGGAGGGGTTGGGGACAGGAAGTACCAGTGGAAATGGCAATGGCCACGGCAAAGGCGGGTCAGTAAGTGAGTATCCTCCAGGAGGTCGAGAGTATGGCATATTGTTGCCGCTATCGGTGTTGCGCATATTTTGGGTTAAGTGGTTTTTATGGCCAGCAAACAGTTCATTATTTAAGCCACAATTGATGGGCGTTTCGTTGGTGTTTATCGGTCAGCCAAGTAAACCAAACAGAAACAGAAAAACGAAAAATGATACTGGCAGACCATCACTGTACAACTATCAGCAGTTTGTTTTACTAAATTAATAAAGTTTTTAGACCCTTTACAAACATAATACGAGCGCAAGTTAACCGTCTGTTTAGAGACATTTATAGACCTTTAGACTATAAGAGGTAGAACGCTTTATTTTTAAAGATTATTAGCAAAGCTGATATTTAAATGCCTGCCAAATTTAAAAATCGCATAATTTATTGTTAGCCAAGTGACACAAAATTACCTTTCTAAACGAGCATCCAATTTTGCATTCTTAATGAGATTTTATCGGCCTACACCTTGTACAGAAATACATTATTGTTTTGTATAGGAAAATATTAAATGCAAATCGTTACGAGTTAAATTGGTGAAGGTCGCGCAGCCAGATAAATATAAAGCAACCACCGTAAAATGGGTGTGGCAAAGTGGCAGTGTCGGAGTTGCAGTAGAACTAGAATCAGAAGCAGCAAAACCAACATAATTTGAAAATCATTTAAGTAGAAATTTTCTATGTGTATGCGACGCCCACTAACAACAACAACAACAAAAACAAGGAGAGGGCAACGAACAGAATCGGAAGCTACGGCAGCGACAGCAGCTGTAGCAATATAAATTTTCCATTTGCGAATTTAATAAAAATAAGTTGCAGGCGGACAGAAGGACCATGAAGGCAGACCAGGGAGTAAGCTGAAACATCGCTAAGGAGCAAAGCTCGGAAAAAGTATCCGCGCATTTTCTATCTCCCCTAGTGTGTGTGTGTGTGTGTGTGTGAGTTTGTGTGTATGTTTGAGTGTGTCCATATGGTTGTTGTTCTCGTTTTCGTTGTTGCTGTGGGTAGCTGGCAAACTCAAAATGCAATAAACGGCAAGTGTGCTCTGCAGCTCAACCCTGTACTGCAGCTGCTCGCTGGAAGTGGTGTGCTAACTGACAGAATCTTGCCAAAGGAGGGGAATTTTGTGGCCTGACCAGACACATTAGAAACAGGCGTTGTATAAAAGAAAAAAGTAGAAACTGTGGGCGTTACGTCTCCAAAGCGCTGAAAACAAACAAATGTGAAGGTTTAAAAAAACGTATAGATACTATCGGATTTGTGAGGAAATATAAAATTTACGTTAATTGACAATAGAAAGAGAATCATGGCTGGCATACAAGCGTATCATACTTTTGGAAGCGAATGTTTATGAAAATCTTTAAACACCTTTAAGTTTGTTTTGCCGAAAACTCGCTCTTATGCTTAAATGCTTAATAATTTCTGATAAAAATGAGTTATTCAGAAATTAAAGGGTTTTTTAATACTTATATTTCGTTAACTGTAATTCTTGGTTTATCTTACAACTGGTTAATTAAGCTTCTGCACCTTTTCACTAACAAATTTCTACATTCTCCCTCTCTCTTTCTTCACGCTTTCTAGACTGAGCTCAGCTACAGCGAGCTGGCTGCCCCATTGGTGGGCAGCGCCGTCGGCGTCCAGCGTTTGACACCTTATTGCAGCGCCACCTTGGGACGACCGAGGCAAACGGATCTGAAGCGAGCGGAGCCGAACATCTACTCGCAGGTAAATGTTATGATGGATGATGATATTTTGGCTGACTGGCAGGCGGCTACAGCGTCTGGCAGCAGCTATGTGGCTGGTGCTGTGGTCGATAATGTGGGCGGGGCAGGTCCTCTCTTTATGCAGGGCTATGCGACGCGTGTGTAGAAACTTTGATTCTTATTGTAGATGTGTTTAGTTATATGTTCTGTTATATTTATTTTTAATTTGTAACTCATGCTTAAATAAATTTGAAGACACCATTGTTATTCTTGAATCTGCAAAGTATGTTGCACTTTATTTATGGCTGCAATATATTTTTCTATCTATTCGATTTTCAATTGCGTCTAAAAAGGGGAAAAATCAACTACTGAAAACGCATAACTCATATGAAACTGAGTAAATCGAAGCTGGCACACTGAAACTTCAGCTATGAAGTAGCACACATTTGTCTGTAATTGCCAAAAAGTAGATTCATACTAAAACGCATAGCCAAACACAGCAGAGAGTAACTAAGCAGAATATATGTATGCATTTGACACTAAAAGTTCGTATGGCACAGAGGCTGTAAATTCAATCCATTACAAGATGCTTAATGCTGGAACTGAAAAACTTGACATTGTGAGAAGTATTCTGAAATCGTTTTGAAAAATACTCATGGATGAAATACCCATACCAATTGGTCAACGTGTACGTATTCAAGCCACAAGTTCTGGTCCTGCAAAAAAGGGTAACGGGACGTTTGTCTGTAACCAGCTTTGAAATCAATTATTATTGTAATGACATGAGTTTAGCTCATGTTCAACTCGGACATTCGTAGTTTTTGAACGAATATTTTGCTGGTATTTCCCTACCGTACTGCCCTTAATATGCACTTAAATAATGTGTATGGGTGTGTGATTTGGAAACCATTGAACATTCTCAATGTGCCCACAGCAAACAACTTTTATGGACCAGCAAAACTGTAAGAAGACAAACAACAACACCAAGCAGAACAACCATTGAAACCATTTACCTAATGACATTGTACGGTTTTATTGTCATTTATCGAAAAGTTGTACACGACACAAAGTTCTTTGAGTCTGTGTCTCTGGTTGGCAGACAAAAATATTTGCTGTTGATTTCAAATTTCAGCTTTCAGTGTTCAGCTTTTTAGTTCTAGACCCTGTACTCATAAAAATTGTAGGGGTCTATTATGTGTGTCAAAAGCGAAATGTGCGTGACAGGCAGAAGTATATAGATTCTTGATCAGCATTAACAGGCTTATGAGCATGAATACTGAACGAGTACGGGGTCTTTTAAAGTCGACTCTCACAACTGTAGCATATCTTAATAGTTTTTAGTTTTACATTTTTCAACTAAAATTTTTGTCGTTTTGCCGGCAATTATTTTAATTCGATTATATTTGTACTTTGTGTTCCCACAGTTGATTTTGTGGTTCTCTGTATTTATTTTTTTTTTTGTTTGCAAAAGTTTTCAAACTATGCTTCATGCCAGACTTCATGCAAAGGGGATTACATGTGTTTATTGAAGGGGCGTGGTGTAAAAAGCAAATAATTTAATCAGCTTTGACTTTTCGATTGCATAAAGAGAACGTTTACGACAAATCAATTTGAAGGAGGCAAATTCCATTAAAAATTATACTTTTTTATTAAATCAAAATGAAGTTTGAATAATATTCAGCTAATAGTTTACCGATACAAGAAAGTATTTTAATCAGTCTGTATTTCATGTGTTATTAATTTATTTATTGGCTTTCTCATTTTGACTGAGTTCTGTGGCATTCAATTTTAATTTATTTATCGTTGAAAATTAATTTCATTAAAAGCACGTTGAGGGCATTAAGAGAACAACATAAATTGTGGCCACACATTCGCAAATAGACAAACACATACACACACACACCAGACACCACACACCCACATACGCAAATATCTGTGGGAAAGCGTTATAAATATACCTCGCGCACACATTTGTACAACTCACAAACGCACTCATATACAATTTCGTACACACACAGCTTTCCCAATGGGCAATTATTGTTGCCTTGTAAATGGGAGAGGAAAGCATTGGCTAAATAAGCAATGGTAACTAACAACAACAAAAACGAGAGTAAAAGCCAGCATCAACAACAATTACAATAACAAAAGCGATATGGCAAACCACCTTGTTGGTGGTGCCAGCAATATATATGTGACTGCCACACGCACATATGAAAACTAACACACAAACTCAGCCAGATACTCTCACACACATAAACAACATCTCTTCCTTCCTCCAAGTTTTCAACTTTCCCACCTCCGCGCATACATCTGCTGCATATATTAATTTGAGTGTGTAAGTCAACAAAGCAGCCATTGTAATTAGGGCCACATGGCCAGAGAGGGTTGCTTAGCAAGTTTTAATAATAACAAATTTTTATCTACCTATAGTTTTTGATAAGATACAATATTATTCCCTAACATACAATTTGAAATGGATAGTTACAAAAGCTAAGAAACAAATGTAATGGTGTAAACTATTATTTTCCATTTATTACAAAATCAGAGTTATCGAAATATGTTAAATGTTTGCTTAAGAATTGAATATCACCTGTTATTAACATGTTTTTTCACTTTAATTTAACTAGTGACATGAATTCAACACAAGTTCTTAGTCATATTAAACGAAAAATGTTTGAAAAACAATTTTAACTTTAAGATTAAATATTTTAAAGATTAGCTGACTAAGTATAGGCAGCAGTTGAAGCTTAAAACACACACAGACTCACAAATTCATGATCTAACTTTGTGCATATTAAACATAACATTACTAATTACTCTCCTATTTCTCCCATTCGACCACCCGCTCTCTCTTTCTTTCTGTCTTTCACTTTCTCTCTCACTCTCCCTGGTTTGGTACCTGTTTGTCACTGGCACACATATAGATCGATCTAGCACATCATCCAATGTACTCAACGAGTCCCATGTTTGGAACGAACAGCACCATCACCGGTGTCACCATGTCACATCCATCACAATTGGCCACCTTCTCGCCGACGCCGCCACCTCCTATATTTGCGCACAGCGTGGTCACCACTGGCGATGGTCTGCTGCAGCCAGTGACGTGCATGGGAGTGGTGGCCACGTCTTCGGCTGCTGCAGCTGGCAATGGACCCGTCCAACAGCACCAGCATCAGCAGCAGCAGCAACAGCAGCATGCAACATCTGGCGGCGGAAACGGAAGCATCGTTGGCGTTAACGTTGGCGTCGGCGTCGGAGTTGGCGTTGGCATGAGCCTTTATGGCAGCGATGTGGTAAGTGTCAGTTTGATGTACTTCAGTCCTTCTAGTCCTAGTCAGGGGTAGTCGACTTCTGGCTGCTTGTTGATAGCAACCATTGGGAAGTCAAGTCGCTTAATGTCCACAATGTTGAAAGCGTCAATATGCAAAGTGGATTTTTGGTGGGTGGTTGACCAAGTTGGGCGAACATTTATCACTGACCCCGCACAACTCACTCTATAATATTCTTTTGTGAATTTCTTTTATATAAATTGCAGCCACTCGGGCGAAAAATGGAATTTTGCGGTTGGTCTGATAACTGCTCAAGGGATTGCTTAGAAATATGAACACTTTTCACATCGACCAGCCTCAAGTCTGTGTCATTATTGTGCTAACTAAGCGATTAGACAAATCGTTTAAATTGTTTTTAAGCAGTTCCGAATCAACTAAAAGAACTCAGAAAATACCAAAATAAGCAGCACTTGGTTTTTGATTGCTAATATTTTTAAGCTCAAATTTAATGGATAAAGTTCAAAGCGGTAAATGACCTCAAAATGTGCATAAAATGGCAGCCGCAGTATATAAATAAAAAAAAATACAAAAAAATCATTTGCCGCTTGCTGTGACGTGGAAATCTACCCCTTTCCCATTTTCTTTCTATCTCTATCTTTCTCTCTCTCTCTGTTGTTATCACTATCTCTACCACAGTCACTCACACTGTCTCTGTCATTTGTTCTATAAATATGCCATTATGTGTACGCTTGGAGACGCGCATTGCGTTAGTCCTGGCGACTGCTGCAGGCCGAGGCATTGTCCTTTTTCCTTGCTGAAAATTCGCATTACACGAACTTGGTGTATCCATCTCGTTTGCACTTTTTTAAAATTTTTTTCTCTCTCTCCCTTTTTTTTTGTTGCAACAGTTTCACGCTAAAGGACACTGCGGTGTGGCAACTTTTGACTCTAATGATTGCAATTATTATAGCCCACAAAAAAAAGTACCAACACC
Organism: Drosophila acutilabella; assembly: GCA_035046005.1. Lineage (NCBI taxonomy): Eukaryota > Metazoa > Arthropoda > Insecta > Diptera > Drosophilidae > Drosophila > Drosophila acutilabella. The sequence continues at coordinate 935,440 of JAWNOK010000024.1, read as the reverse complement.
AGCAACTGAATTCACAATGATTTTTTTCTCTGTTTTGACATTGCCTTTTCTTTAACGCTGAATGACTTGTTGTTGCCTTTATCTGTGATTTTTGTGAGTGTGTGTCTGTGTGTCCCTAGAGGTTTTGAAAAATGCAAGCCAAAAAGCAGGGAGGCGCGCAAAGCAGACCAGAAAACACAGTACAAAAACCAGTGCCAGTATTCGAACCAAAACGAGATGAGGACGGGAATAAGGACGAGGACGAAGACAAGGGTTTGACTTTGGTGTGTGTATGTGACTGTTGCGAAGTTGCCCGGGGAGCTGGTGACCGGCAAATGGTTAGATTTGGCAGAACGGTACCATGAACGAAACCAAATAACACGCATACGCCCAGTCACCCAGGCCATGAAACTAGGAGTCTACCTCCCAGTCAAGGGTACAATGGGCGATGAGACGTATTCGGGTAATGCGAATTCGTAATAGCTCCAGCTCCGGGTACTCAAATAATGTGCGCCTCGTTAATTTTAAAGCAGAGCTTTTTACTGTTTCATGTTTTCGACCATGGCCCACGCCACTTAGCTGTCTCTTTTTTTTACCATTTATCCCACTCGTTTTTTCGTTTTTTATTGCATTTAACTTGTCATTGTGTCTGTGATACTCTATGGATTTCGTGTTTTTAATAGCAAGGGGTGTCCACAGTTTCTTATAAGGGAAACAAACATAATTGAGGATGCTTTATTTACTTGATATTGAATTCACTGTTTATTATTCAAACTCAAATCTAATTTTAAAGAGAGCTTATAAATTGTTTTCTCGTTTTCCATTCCATTTTGTTTATTAGACCAAGCCACAACTTTTAAAGACCGTGCCAGAAGAACTGCATCATCAACTAAATGGCGAGGAAGTACTGTTTACCCAGGACCGCAATCATGGAGTGGGAACGCGATTCTGACGCTAAGTGAACGACAAGCCAATCAAATAAGCCAAAAACAAATTAAACTAAAGCTTAAAATAAGAATAAAATAAAATATAAAAGAATGGAAGGAAAAACGTAAAGAGTATTAGGAAAACCTAGTGAAAATTGACTATAAGTTATGTGATGTGGACGGAAAGAATTTAAATCTGAACTTGAACTGGAACTGGAACTGGAACTGTCGCCAAAGCATTTAGGGGAATTGGAAAAAACTGTTGGGAAGACGGGAAACTGTACTGAAGAATGTGTAGCACTTTTTAAAGCAGCAAAGAAACTTCGTCAAATAATGTATAAAATTTCTAACAACAAACCTTGAATGTGAAATGTCTATCAAAATAAGCGAAGAACACTAAGAAAAATAAGGATATTTCCGCTATTTAAGAGCAACCGTGTAAAAACTTGAACACTTAAATTAACAGATCTATTTATTATTCTATCGATTTAAATGATATTTAACTTAGCTGTATGATGTGAGCATTGAATGAATTGTTAATGTATTTTTAAATAACAGCTTTAAGCGCCAGATTCTAGAAAACTTTTAGCTAAGTAAATGAGAAACTGTAAGTGAAAGTGTAAGCGAATACGAAAGAGAAAGTGAATATGGATGTAAGATAAATTGATTATTGTTGTTAATTTATGTTTATGAGTAAGAAACCCTAAAGAACATTAACATTTAGCTTGATCTTAAGGCATAAAAACCATTTATTACAAGTAAATCAAATTCGTCTAATTATAAGGCCCATTTAGCATAGCGTACAAAGGGAATGTAATTACCAGATTTGTTTACATACTCCAAATGGCATTAAGAATTTAAAAGCAAAGTCAAATAAGTGAACTTAATAATAAATGGTTAACTTAACAGAAATAAAATTCAATTTAGCAGCGAAAAGTTTGCATTTTATACGTAACACAAAGAAATATCTTCTTTTAAAGGGGAAGAATAACTAAACACTTTAACAAATACATACTAACAGTAAATGGGAAGTAATTAATTAATAACAGTATAAGCAACTGCATGTAAAATATTTAACTGAAACACTTAAAAAATGTATTTAGAGCTAAGTTAAAATTTATAAATAAAATGAATATAAAAATAGTTAATAAATTTAATTTAATAAAATGTATTATTAAAAAAAAGTATCTTCTTTGTATTTTAGACTTGATGCTGAAATAGGATGTGAGGAGTTCATTGACCTTAAATTGAACTTTGCTGATTGCAGATGGCTATGGCAAACATTTTGGGGAGACATCATTTGACGAGTACTGTAATTTGATGTTCCAAAACATTTTGCTAACCGTAGGCGGTAGCCAGTGGGCGTAGCCATCGTGCAATGGGTGTGGCCCATATGTGCTTGTGGGTATCTGAGTGTGGGTGTGTGTATGTTTGGCGTGTGCCTTGTTACAAACGCCAAATATTGACAGGGCGCGTGCACAAACACACGGAAACGGAAGTCAAGCTGAGCGACACGACCACAGCGACAAGTACAACAATGAGAACAAGTACACCAACGAGAAACAGCAACGAGAACGACAACCTACAAACGACACTGACAACGAGAACGACAACGACAACGACAACATTGCCGATACATCGTTCAAAAATTGTCAGCCATGTAAATTTTGTATGCGAAAGCACTTAACACCATTTTCGCTTAAGCAGTGCAAACAGACAGGGACTCAACTAAACAGGAAGGATAGTGCCGGTGCTCGTGGGACAACCACCAACTCACAGGTGTAGTCGTAGTCGGGGCATATCGTAGACATCATTTATGACTGGGCCCACATTACATGGAAAGCAAATTATGCAAATTTCGACCACAGCGTCGATGACTTGTAAATTTTGGTAGCGCTTCGGTTGAAACCTGTTAAGATATGAAGATATGCCAAAATTCACACAACGCCACGCACAAGGATGCAAATATTTGATACGAAATACATACATATGTATATGTGTGTATAGATGCTCTTAAGGCATAAGGCTCAAGCATCAGCAGTCGAATCAATTTAATCTGCTCGCATGTCAAAAGGTAAAGCCACAGACCACAGGATGACGTAGGATGGCTTCGAAATAGAATGAAATACGCTAAATGGGTATTAATTAATCAAAATTCGCTACATAAATTATAAATTAAAGACTGTTCGTTATATGGTTATTGTTTTCGTTCGTGTTCGTGTTAGTGTTAGTGTTGCCTTTAAGCGTCATCAATCAAGCGGCAATTAAGCGAGACAAAAGTAGAACATTCCCCGGAGAACTTTCTATTTATTATCATTTTATCTATTATTTTGTGCGAGTGAACGAGCCTGATGACATAAAAATAGCATTTCATTGTATTCTAAATCATAAATAAATATTTCAAATGAATTGCAATGTGATTTTTTATGACCCGGGCCTGCAGAAAATACATTTTTCCGATTTTGTGACAGCAAAACACATAAAGTGGAGTAGAATTCAATTTTCATGGCTATTTGAAAGCCCCCAAGGGAAAATACTATAACTGCAGTTTTATTTTATCTCTGCAGAAAAATAATAAAAAACTCGGACCCGCTTCAAATAATGGAAAATTTATAAAATTAACATTGTATTTATTTTACATTATTTATGAAAAAAGGTTTTGCTGACCTTTATTGAACTGGATGAGGGATGATAAAAGATCCTTGATAAGTTTTGTTGTTTTAACTTTCCATAGCTTCTTTTTGCAGTACATCAAATGGTATCTTCATTGCACTACTGCTTAATTAACGTGTTCCATACACTCAAAGTGGGAGATTTAAGTGCTCATTCAAATAGTTTATCCGTACGACTCAAACTCCAAATGACATTCGACAAGTACACTGACGATTTTAACAATCCAATGCCTCTCTTTTCACCATTTGCCCTTTCCCTTTCTGGCTTTAGCTGGGATTGCTGCTGCCTGTTGGTTGAATCTAACTATGATAAATGGCAAACAGAGTTCGTTTACAATTTGTAATTGTTAGAGCGCATTGGCAAAGTTTTCATGTATTTATGCAACATTTGTTTTTAATTGATTGTTAAAAATGACTAACGACTTTCGGTCTGTGGCCACGCCGTGTGATTTATTCGATTGCAGAGCTAATAAAAGGGCATCAAATTGTGTGTAAAAAAAACCAGGCTTGCAATTAAGCGCATTTCTTGGTCCTTGTACTCTTAAGTCGTCATTAATGCGACTTCGCGGCTCTTTTTCGTTCTCCTGATCCGTTTGATAGAGCGTCCGTCTGTGCGACCTCCGTCTGTCGACCATTTTGTTGAGCACACTACAGCTGTCTGATTTATAAGCCGACACTTACAACAAAAGCGACAACGACAACAATAACAACGATGGCTCCAACGCAAGGCATTTACAGCTGACCACTGAAATTTTCTTACCACTCTGATTTATTTACATTTAAGCAATTTCATCGCCCCAACCATAAGAGTAAGGGACGTGGGGAGTGAGAGGAGGTCTTTCAGTAAATGGCATCCGGAAATGCACAGCATTGCAAGCGGAAATTGGCAAGCAGTTGCGACCCTCCAAGCCATGTGACCCTCCATCTGAATCTCGTGTCTGCTGCCACCAGACAAGATTAATGTCGCCGCTTTTATTGTTTGGCCAGTTTGGTCACTTGCCGACCGTTTTATACAATTTATTGTAAAAAAATGACAAAAGCAAGCCAGAATAAAACACAGGGAAGGTTAATGATTTGAAGGGTGAAATCATATCAAAAAATTCAGCATTGATAAATCAATACATATAGTGAATTTCAATTCACTTACACGTTAAGTTGTGTAGTAAATAAAACAGAAACTATATCATTTATTTGTTTGTCCACCACAAACCCATTTGAATGCATTCCACAATGCCGCACACACCACAAAACTAAATTGCCAAGCAAATGAACAGACAAACATACAAACAGATACAAGGCAACATATAATGTGCAACAAATCTGCGCAATTTTCAGGCAAACAAATCCACTTTAATACAACTGCAGACACGCACACCAAATAAACTCGATGAGGCACCTTTGGAATGGGTCATACATTTCATAGGCGACACCGTTGTGACACACGCAGCAGGCATCAGGCAGAAGGCAGGCAAACAACGTTCGAAGGTTAAATAAATTTCCAAGCGTCGTTGCCAGGAGTCTAACATATGCCCAGCGCCGGTAGCCATAAATATTTGGGATACCGAACCCGAACCCAAAAAAAAAGGGTTCAAAAAGCAGGAGCGAGACAAATGTGACGCACATTTACATAGAAAGTACCTGGTGGTGCACATTTCCTGTCTTTTAGATTCGTTCCCCACTTTCCGGTTAGAATGGCGGCGTCAAAACAACATTAAACATGAACCGACCTGGAACGCATGCCGACAACCGGAAGTGAATATAACACGCACTGCGTATACGTAATGCTCTCTCGAATAACATAAAATTTGAAAAGCGAGGAACACTAATACGGTTGGGAGCCTCACTCTGTGTTGCCCTTTGCCGTTATGTGCCCCACAGCTTGCAAATTATTTTTTTAGTACTTCTTTATTCAATGCGCATTAGGCGCACACTCAACTTTGGATTTGGGTTCAGAATCAAGTTCCATGCTCTCACAGCTTACGCGAATTTAAATCGTAAATAAATCGTAAAGATGCGGGTGAATGTGACGAGGCTTCTTTCTCTCTTAGGAATTGGGATTGACAGTGCTTTCTGTACGTGAATATGTGTGTGTATTTGTGTGTGTTTTCTGCGTGTATGTGTATGAATACAAAAAACTAACTAATGTCGCCCTTTTAATTTATGTTGAATTTTTAACATCCTTTGCGTGTGAACGGGAATATATTCACTCAGTTCTCGACTGCGATGATTAGGTTTCCCAAGTGATGGCAATTTATATATATTTATACATTTGAGAAAAGGCAGGAAAACTCAACGCACGTGAGCGATGAAAGGATGACAATGTCTAAAAGGGTAGAATTAAAGACAAGACTAAGCAAACGTTGAGTTCTTTTTTATATCTAAAGATTAACTACGTATTCGATTATTTACATTCGATTAAAGAGTTTTTACTGAGATTATTTCAAAACCATAAAAATTGTGTTTCGAATTTGAAAGCAACAACGCAATGAATTTTAATTTTATATATACTTTCTAATCATTTTCTTTTAATACATTACAAATGTTTTCACTTGTTGATATTGACATTCATTATGTTGTGCTAACATAATATTAATTTTTACTTATAAAGCTGATTATCTTTTTTTTTTTTTTTAATAATAAAACGTAGCACGAATCAGGCAAATTCTTATTTGTTAACAAAATATTGCATCACATACAAATTCCATTAATTCAATTTTGAATATGAGGCTATTGAAAAAAAATCAACTGTCGGACTGACCGGAGAATTGGTTCATTGTCAGTAAACTGGCTATTTAATTTCATAAAATTCATTTGGAATTTTCATTATTAGAATTGAATGTTTGCAACATTCCAATAAATTCTGAATAGCTCACTGACTGATTATGCAGTAAATAAATGCAAATTGCATATTTATATTTTTTTAATCTAATGGACATAACTCTTATTGGCATGAATAATATCAAATATTACACATGTGGAAGGCCCTCTACTAAACAAGGTATGAAATGGCGCATTGTAATATTTGCAAATTGGTTTATTAAATGTGCTTCATTGATAATTAATAAATTGCGCATCGCTTTCAAAATACACATATTGACAACAACAATAGCTGGTCAATCATAAAGAGATGAGCTTCATCTAAGCAGACATTGTGGCTGACTGCACAAATCAAATAACTGCATATGCATTTATATGCTAATTATTTTTATTCAAATTTAATTAGATTTTTTCCATAATGTTAATTTACTTTATTTACGTGTCGATAATAATAATATGCGGATTGAATGGACAATAGACTTTAAGTGGAGTAGTATAAAAACACATTATTAATATGAAATTTATATCGTTACACATCTCGCTTACTTAGTGCACTTTTTACTGTGGCTAATGTAATTTGGCTTTGTCCAGTATTGCAAACACTATTTATAAGTAGCTTATAATTATAAATAGATAAATACATTAACTCTTAGCTGAAACTATAATGGGCTATAATAGACTAAATTCTAAAGAGAAAACAAATTACAATTTTTTTGTTGCCATAATAAGATAACTAATGCTGCGGGAGTCACAAAATTTGAACAACATTTATGATCTTGTTATTTGCTTAGGAGAGTTAAGAATCTGTAAATTATAAAACACGCAACTAATTTTGGATTTGGAATCCTGCTTGGAATAGAAATTAGTTTAATTAGTTTGCACTCAACTCAGTTTTTAAACCCCGTAATCAAAAGGCGTACCGGGGTCTATAAGACATGTCAGAAAATATGTGCATTAAATTACGCAAGAGACTATACGAATGAAAGGCATTAAAAGGCCGTCTGCCCAGCAAGATTAAAAAAAAATTTTTTTTGAAAGAAAATACAACAGGGAAACTATCATAGCTATTTAAAACAAACTCACACATTATTTTCATGTCACACTGTGGTTTATTCTGAAAAGTATTTGATCGAGCTCTTATGACCCTTACGAGAGATTGGTCGAAAGGAGAAATTTGTGTGGGCAAATGTTGTTTTTACTAAGCAGTCCCAGTTAGATTTAAGTATTGTATTTACTGCACCATTTAGTACATTTTAAAATTCGGATAAATATTAAAAACTATTGACTTAGTCATAGTCATAGTCAAGAGAATAGTGACTTAGTAGTCAATAAAAAACCGAGCACATATTAGACATAGCTTAAACGGTTTCAGCTCGAAAGTATTTTGTGGCGTATTGATTATTACAAGAACAGAATTTTCAAATGTTGAAGCTTGACAAAATTAACCTTTGAGTGTGTTTCAAGTTCTTAAGGCAGTTGAGTTTTGTTTTTAACTTCTTCGCACTCTCGTCCTTCATTTCTTTTACGTGTATGCGCGTAAATGTGTGTGTGTGTGTGTGTGTGTGTGTGTGTGTGTGTGTGTGTGTGTATGTGCGTACTTTGTAAAGTTGACTACGCTAATATGTCACTTTGTCGTAGCAAAAGTTAACTTTGCCAAGTCAGCCAACAGCCTCGCCCACTGGCATTGCCTGCACTTGGATTTTGCACTCAACTCAGTTTTTAAACCCCGTAATCAAAAGGCGTACCGGGGTCTATAAGACATGTCAGAAAATATGTGCATTAAATTACGCAAGAGACTATACGAATGAAAGGCATTAAAAGGCCGTCTGCCCAGCAAGATTAAAAAAAAATTTTTTTTGAAAGAAAATACAACAGGGAAACTATCATAGCTATTTAAAACAAACTCACACATTATTTTCATGTCACACTGTGGTTTATTCTGAAAAGTATTTGATCGAGCTCTTATGACCCTTACGAGAGATTGGTCGAAAGGAGAAATTTGTGTGGGCAAATGTTGTTTTTACTAAGCAGTCCCAGTTAGATTTAAGTATTGTATTTACTGCACCATTTAGTACATTTTAAAATTCGGATAAATATTAAAAACTATTGACTTAGTCATAGTCATAGTCAAGAGAATAGTGACTTAGTAGTCAATAAAAAACCGAGCACATATTCTTAAGAAATTTTATATTAACATTAAGGTACATAACTTCATATCATCATGAAATAACTATACTACTACTATATTTCATGATGATATGAAATTATGTACCTTAATGTTAATATAAAATTTCTTAAGAATATGTGCTGGGTTTTTTTCAGTCGGTCCGCTCTTCTGAAACTTTTTAAACTAGTTTGTAAAATGTGCTGATGTATTCGGGTATACTTGAGTTTCTAGGAGTCTAGCTTCGACGTCAAGTTTATGTTATGAACTTTTGTAAATTTTTTCTGACCAGGGACGCAGGGTATATAGAAGTCAGTCTGTGTTCTTTCTAACTAACGTGGTTGTTTGCCTTGCGATTGCTGCATGCATGTATAAGCATGTGTGAAACCAAAAACCAAGCCAACAACGTTGCACAGACAAAGCAAGAGCGACAAAGCGACTGAGTGGCAGAGAGAATGAGTGAGTGAGTGAATGAATGAGTGAGATGGCGAGTGTGAGACAAAGAAGAGAAATAGTGTGCGAGATAGTGAGAGACACTCACCGTGTTGCGGTTCTTGGACCGATGTACAAAGCGGTTGGGCTTTTACCTGCTGCTGCCTTACCTGTGCACGTTTCGGCATTAAATTTGCACTAACACAAATTGTCGCTTACTCGTACATAGAATGTTACACACACAGGCAACAACTCGATTTGTACGCGTGTATGTGTGTGGCACCCATCTTGAAAGCCATTGCACAAAGACAACATATAAATTGAATTGTTGGCAAGCCAAACGACACGAAATGAAATGAAATTTCAAGAAAATGTCGCTGATTTCAAGTAAGTGTAGCAAGCAAAGAGAATCTATATAAATATATACCTATATTATAGACACATGCTAAACACAATTACAGACAACTCTAAATTGTGTAAAGTCTAAAGTGTCAAATAGAATTTGCGGTTTCTGTAATTATAATTTCATGAAATTCTCATTAATTATCCAACAATTGCAGTAACACTGCATTTAAATTTCACATTTAGTAATTACATATATATCAAGTGAATTCAACTTAAATCGAATCACACAAGATAATCAATGTTAATTTGAAATTTGATTTTCTAATTAATGCAGTCTTACATTCAAGTCATGCTTGTATGAGATGGTTAAAAAAATAACTGATGGTAAATCTTAATTGATTTTTCACTTTTGTTTTCCAAGAGAGATATTTATGCAACATTCCTGGATCATGAGGATAAGCTTTTATTAGCATCAAATTACTTTATACACAATTTACACACCAATTTGTTAAATTTTTTCCCTATATAGAATCACTACACTCTCCTTAGGAGTTTTGGTTTAAACGCTTACTGAGATTGCTCAAGAGAATCGGGGGTCGTGGTCTTTAAAGTGAAGGCACGTTTGTTTATTTTTCACGTACAGCAGCACACTTCTACAATTCTGGCACCTTTTTGATTATAATTTACGAGTAAATGTTGTTGTAGTGAAATTTGTAAAACTTTTACTTGAAAAGCAACCGCACAACTTCTTCATATTGCAAACACATTTGCCGTGAGCTTCGGCTGCCAAAAGGTGGCATGCAGGTGTGCAAGTGTGTGCAGCTGTGCAGGGGTGCATGTGTGTGTTCAAGTGTGTGAGTGTGGTGCAAAAGTAACTTTTAAAAGCCAAGCAAAAAGTTACAGCACAGCATGTTGTTGTCCTTTTTTTTTTTTTGAGTTACTTGCGCCCAAAAAGTTTTGCTACATTTTATTAGAATTTAAAATACATGCAGACGCCATAAATTTTATGATCTGATGCGACAAGCGAAAGTTGCAGCAACTTACTGCTGTTGCTTCTGCCGAGTGCTGCTTCTGCTGCTGTTGCTGTCCTTAATGCGCCGACTGCTGCATAATTTATGCTCATTAAGCGCAAATGCAATGCTGACCCACATAGGCAATTGACTGCACTTACACGGCCCGACAAAGTAGCCAGCATGCAAGTCGAACTCAGTGCTCAGTTCAGCAGCAAGTGAAACCCGCTCTTACCATCTCTCTGGCTTCACTAACAGCCCCTGCTACAGACTGGCAAACGGATTCACGCTGGAATAAATGCCTTTTACTGTTTTGGTATGCAAACTTTTTCGCACTCAAATTGCAGCAGCAGCCAGAAACAACAGCAAAAAAGAGAAAAAATTGAAAAAAAAAAAAAAAAAAAACGAACACTGTAACTTTCACACATTCAAATATGAGAAGGAGATGCTAGGATTGTAGATGGGAACGGAGCTTGTTGGTGGCTGAGACCGCCTGGTTGCACATTTGAATGCCTCAAATTGTTTGCTGTTTTGTTGCTGCTGCATTGTTTGAAGCTCAGCGACGATGAGAGACGTAAAGAGCCCCACTTCTTTCACCCCCATGCAGCCCTTCTCAACCTTTTTTTGTCACAGTCACAGGAAGAGAGCAGCCGACGTCGCTACTTTCTCCTTTGGCGACGTTGCCGAATGAATTGCAATGAAATTTTGAGGCAACGTTTCTTCTTCTTTCCTTTTTTGCATACAGCATTTTTGTTAGACTATAACGATGGCAACGGACCGGGACTGGAACTGAGAATGGGAATGGAACTGGAACTGGCTCTGTTTCTATTTCTGCTACTGTTTCTGGGATTGCCTTGGGAAGGGAACATGTTGTTTGGCTCTGACTGGCTCGCTCACTGCTTACTGCTCACTCCTCTTTACTCACTACTCACTACTCACTACTCAGTGCTCAGTATTCACTGCCTGGTTTGGTTGGATGGCTGGCAACAGCAACACCAACGCCTGCCAGGCAGTCGTCAGTCACAACTTTTGTCGTGGCTTGGCTCAAAGCCAAAACGAATAGTTTGAATACCCTGTGGCGGCACGTCAGACGAGCCATGATAAGCTAGAAAACAATTTAAGACTTAGCTAGAAAAGACTGAACAAGAGTCGAATACTTTTCCATAATACAAAAAAAGACTGCAGACAAATTCCACCGAGAGTTCTGAAAAAACACTTAAGATACATAACTTAAAGAAAATTTAAAAAGATCAGTTCCTTACACTGATGACTAAACGTGTATATTCAATATATTTTTCCTATAGAGCTTTCAATAGTAACTTGAAGTATAGCTATGAAACACAAGAAAAGTCTTGCTTTTGCTCATTCTTTGGTACTGCCGGAAGTTTGGTTTTAGAAATCGAGCGACGAAACAGACAAACCGACGACAGACGCTCTCACTCTTACTGGAATTGTTCTGGCCGGGTGAAGTGTCCCAATGGGCTGAACCATACGTTGGTCTTTGGTTTGGAATTCATTAAAGTCAACGGCTCACATATGCGTGCAAGTGGCAGGCAGCAATGAATTTTAGAGGCCGTCCATGCTAATTTTCCAAAGATTGGATGGTCTACTCGAACACCAGAACACCCAAACAACCATACGCCCACACCACCAACCTACAACCTTAACCCCCTCAACGGGGATTGGCAAGGGGATTTTACATACTTGCCATCATTTGGCAGTTCGTTTTCTCGGTGTTGGCCACTTTTATTTCTGTCTGTTTTGCAAGTTATTAACATGACTTTATTAACACTCAATTTGGGTTGTTGTTCGTCGTTCGTCGTTCGTCGTTTGTCGTTCGTTGCGGGCTTTCATTTTATTTGCACACAAACATAGCGAAGCATAAAAACAGCAATTTAGAAAGAAAAAAACTAAAACTGTTACAGAAACAGAAATAGCAAATTGTCGACCGGATGTGATAGTATTAGCAACCAAATTCAGCTGTTACCTAATTTTACATGTGTTATTAAAATCACTAAGCCTTTTTGGGTTATCTTTTTGCAGATATCTTTGTCAGCCCACAAATTGATTCTTATATAATAACAAATTTAGAAAACGCATTTATGCCTTTGATGAATTATCCATCCCATCCCATTTCTATTCCCTTAATAGAATTCATTAGCTGGTTTTCAACTACAACAGTTAAGTATTAAATTGTAATCCTAACTTAAACAAAGTTGGTCAGCTATTACAATCTGCTGGAAAAGATTTTAAAAACTGATGTGTTTACACCCTGTGCGGGTTTGAGCGAACAAGCTATAAGCCACATTGGCCGAAAAAGGTCATTTGTATTAATAAATTGGTGTGGGCAAGTGCAAACGATACAGAGCGTGATTCTGCTTCTTCATGCTTTGTTGCGTTTTGTTTTGATTCATCTATCGATACCAGTTCTACAGTTCATTTAAGCGATTCATTATCGATACAATTATAATGAGCTCAAACTACGATACTAAATAATCGACTTTGATCAGCTGTTTAGCTGTGTTGTGGAATTGCGTTTAATAAAATTTCTGATACAATTGATTTACCACGCAAAGTCAAGAATTCTAGAATCTTTAGTCGGGATCGGTCTACTCACAGGGTATCTTACGGTCGGCAGACCCCGACTATACCTTGATTCTTGTTTCTGTTCAGTTCATTACAAATTTTATAATTTTATATATTCCAAAATAGCAACATAATAATTTTAGTTATACCATCCTTGTGTTTATCAATCTTTTTACTCTGTGTCAAAATAATTAAAGTCATTCAGTTGATGATGTCACAAGGTTTTTATTTATTCTTTACAGTAATTACACAGCTGCCAGGACAAACTGAAATTGAATGCAGCCTCGAATGGTAAAAACAGTGAGCACCTGACAGCCAGTTATGCAACAGTTTTCAGTGTCCATCCATTTGAGAGGAATTTTGAGTGCCTAAAAGGCATCAAAGCAGCTCAAAAACTAATTGCAACTACACAAACAGAGCACAAACCAGCAACAATTATACACAAAATTGAGGGTAAAAAACTTTATTAATTGCAAAAATGCCCTCGCCAGGCTGCGGAAATAGTTGAAATTGAGACTGAAGTGCCCGAAGGGTCCAAGCTCTGGAATGGTGCTGGAAAGGTTTGGAGATGCAAAAGTTGACAACTTCATTTGCAACACTGCTACGACATTGCCTCGCTCTCTCAACCCCTGTCTACCTACTCTTACTCTTAATTTTCTCCTCTTCCATACCTTTACACCCACCCACTTTCCTTTGTCATTGTTCAGGCGCTCGCACCTACTTAACTTTTAATTAAAGCAAACAAAAGCGAAGGCGGAGCCAGGGTGGCTCGGCGTGGTTTGTTGGAAGAGGAACAGGGGCGCCTCAGAGAAATATCAAATGACGCCAAGTGACAAAAACCGTAAAACGAAACGTGCAAATAAAATGTTGGTTGTAACAAAAGCTGTCGAAATTAAATGGGCCGCCAAAGCGGAGAAGCTAAAAACTGAATTTTAAAAGAAAACCCAGCGACTCTTCGCTGGAAAGGAAGATAAAGATAGAGGAAGGCGACGGGGATTCAATGGGGGTATGTCATTGTCTTTTTGAGCTTTTGCCTTTGATGTTTTGTGCCAAAATTTGCATATCATGATACGCAGCTAAGACGCAGACACAAACTTACACACAAAGACTGCGAATGACACTAGCACTTTGAGGCTCCGAGATCAGCAACGACTTTCACTTTGTCTGCTGCTTACAAATTTCCCAAGGAATTTTAATGTCAGCTCCACTACGTCCGAGAAATAATACCCTCTTACCCTACCCTCGCCATGTGTATGTCTGTCGTTTCATGCTGCGAAGTGATAAGCGAAAATCTAAAATAAGAAAAAAGTAATACTTGTAAAGAACTAAAAAAGCAGCAATGAAAGTTTTTACAAATTTTTATACTACGATTAACACAAAAAAAACCTTTAAATATCGAATCAATTGAACTATTGTTTGGCCAACGAAGCCGAGAAATAAGCAATTAAATACACCAAATAATTTAATTTATTAATTGAATAAACGAACACAATTACAAATTATGCGTATGCATAATACAAATATATGTGCAATTAAATACTAATGAGTCGCATTAATACTTGCTAAAGTGCTAATAAGTTTAACGAAAAGTAGCTGGTACGAGTACAATTGAGCGTTCCGATTGTAAAATCCATTTCAGAGCAATAAATACACTAATATCAGCTTATATAATAAATAATAAATATTATACAATTAATGAGTTTAGTAAATAAATATTTAATATTTTAAATTGTGAAAATGTTTGAACAATGTATGTTATTAACAGGGCTTCAACCACGATCCAGCCCAGAAACGATAATTAATTAATAACTTTTACCGAATGGAACACGCTGTTCGTTAAATTGTGAGTACGCAGATGTAGTATTTATTATAAATTGTACAAGTAATATGACTACAGTCGAAAGAGGCGACTCTACTCATTTTGGTGCCCGTTTTATAAATAGTTAAGGAATTTTAGACTAATTTGGCCAACGTGAACTAAAGTTTTCCGATCCAGAACAAATACGGTAAGGATATAAAGAATCAAATCTTTTAAACACATCTTTCAATTAAAAATGCCGCGTTTCATTTTGGCCTATGTACATTTGTTTTCAAAAGCTCTAGAAGTTTCCTAAAGAGGCTACAGTCTTGCGAGCTGACCGTGCGCATTTTTCCATACAAATAATTTATCCCATGAGAGCTGTTGAATATAGGAGCAACAATTTGAAATAAACTTGATCTGCTCGTACATATGATTTTTGTTACTATTTCTTTAAGGGGCATAGCAAATTTCTCTGAGCTCCTTTAACATCTCTTAAACATATTTATATATCGTTTTATCGGCTTGGATTTATTTGACTTTGTCCAAATCGGGCAAGTAAAAAAAATAATTTTATATATTCTAAACATAAAAAAAATATTGTTCGAATCAAAACACTACCCTCATTTGCCTAATCAAAAACTGCAAAGAGATAGGTAACCGTATGGTGTACCCTAAACTTGACTGGATTGTATGAAAAATTGATCGTTCTGATTTTTGAATATTAGTCAATACGATAGCAAGAGAGTACGGGACTTTTACAATTGACCCTGTAGACTGTACCCTAAATTATATTTCTTAAACTTCAATATATGACTACAAATTATAATTTATGATATTTTTTAAACACAATGTGTGCACTAATACAAATTTCTGTCGCACGTGTGTTTTGTGGCCAAATATACATATGTAAAAATACCCTAACATACACATACACAATTATCATATGTGCGTGTGTGTAGTATGAAAATAAAAGAAGAAATTTGTTTGTTTCACACATAGAGATGTAAAGAGACAACGTGTAGGAGGCAGACAAGGAGATAAGAGTAGTAGCGGAATAAGGGGAGAATGAAGCAATGGAGTCACGGCCACGCTGCATGGAAATTAAATGGCGTGCCATTTCCGTGTCGTGACAGTCATTTCCGTTTCCTGTATTTATACAAATCACAAAGTAAGCCAAATACATGGCAGGCACGCAAGGCGACACGACTTGTCTGTCGCTGTGTATATAATATGTGTGTGTTTTTTATGTGCAGAAAGTTAAAAATACCAAAAAACGACCATAAACTTTAAACGTCTTTATGAAGCCAACAACAATGAGCCGAGCACATAAACTTAAAATGAAATGAAATCAAATAAACAAACGTGTAACGAAATAAAAATGAGCGAATTGTCTGATAAATGTGATGTTGCTTGTGGATGTTCGGGGTGAATACAACAGGATATTAACGAAATGTCAACATGTTTGACAAAGTGAAAATTACACAAGCTACAGACAGACAAACAATAACAGAAACAGCGCGATTCAAATACCCAAATACCCAGTTGAATGTGTGCGATGTGGGTGCATAAAAAATGAGCCAAGAACGAAACCAGCCACCAAGAGAATCAAAAAACACAACCGCAAAAAAAGAGCACAAACAAAAAAAACGAACCGCTTAATTAAATTGTTTGTGGGCATTAAAATGACAAAGTAACAAAAAAAATAATAATAAAGGAAAGAGGAAAACGAAAAGTAAAGTGAAAACTTGAGCCAGAGAGGGTCACAAGTGTCGCCAGTGTCGTTGTCAAGTGTCGCAGAGCTGAGAAAAGCAAAGAGAGCAGAGAAGCGAATAGGAAGCGAAGATCTGAACTGATTGGATGTGGCAAGAGGAGCTCGGAATGTGCCAAGCGGCAGACGACCTCATTGTGACGGCGGATTAGCTGCTGACATTCAAGTGAATTGTAATCGTGTCAAAGCATGGCGAAAGGATTAAACTAAGGATTATAACTGGGGCACACACACACGCACACTCTAATAAAGGAACACACGCGCAGCCAAGAGCTCTGATGAAGTTGTCAACACATTTAACAGCGTATAAAACGCTTTACCATTTATCAGACAGAATTTACAAATCTCTTTAACTATTTAATATTACAATAAATATTACAAAATTAATTATGAAATTCAGTTTTTTTTCTTCATTTGTTTTTGTAGCTTGTAAACTCAGTTGACATTAATTAAAGTGTAAACTAACATGAGTATTTTTAAATACCTCCATTTAGTAACTATCAAATAAATAGTTATAGAATTCAATTAGAAGTGAATTTAATATTTGTTCGTCAATAATAAAATAGATGGAGTAGAAATATATAATAATTTATGGACATTAGGCGGTTTGCAAGAATTAATAAGAAATATTTCAGTCTTGAAACATTCCATCTTGACTTCATGAGTAAAGTTTTCTTTTTGTGACAATTTCCTTCGACGATGATACAAATCAAGTTAAATCCAAAAAAAACTTGTACTGTCGTATCGGTACATTGAGTGTCATCTATTGATGACTGAAGTGCCCTCGTGGCTGTCAAAGCGCAGAAAAATAAAGTGAAGTATTTTTTTTTTAATATTTATAGATTTTATAAAACACACGTTACACTTCTGTGTCGAGCGCCTTGTCATGCAATTTACATTAAATTCATATTAATAAAATTTATGTAATGCGATAAAACGACATCAGTGGCAATACAACAATATAGCAACAGCTACAACAATGGCTTGCTGCCAGCTGAATGTACTGAATTGAATGAGTTTGGACAGAGATTTTAAAGCCAACAATGTTCTGATTCAATGTTCGAATTTTGTGTGTGTGGCAAAATTTAAGAGCTGAATGAATATTGTCTACATATGTGTGTGTATGTCCAATATTATGCAATTAATTGCATTGACAGCATTATGAAACCTTTGCGAACAATGCAAACTGACAGCTTCAATAAATGCCCCGAAACTGGGAGCAGGATCTATGGGATCTGGTGAGAATGGGGGCGACATACTGGCGTGGCTTTGTCTGGATGCCCAGACCACATGTTAATGGCCACTGTTGAGTGTTATTGTTGTTATAGTCATTGTTGTTGCCGTTGCCGATGCAACTGCTGCTGTTGTTGTTGGTGTTGTCGCCAACAGCAATTGCAATTTAGTAGCAAAAAGCCTGTGTAAAGTGTTGCACTCGAGCAATTAACTCGGCGCCTCTACCGCACCACCTCAGCCATTGCCCAAATGTCTCCTGGTCAGGTTTCCGCACTCACTCGCACCGCACGTCGTATGCGCAATCAGTTAAAGCGCAAATATTTTATGAGCCATGCGGCAAACTGATTTGCATATTTGCCTGAATTTATAGCTGGATTTTTCAAGCCCTCCATCCAAACTGCTGGTATTTGTAATCAGCGTGACCAAAATTTGAATTCAAATGACAAAATTCTCACCGTGAGGTCGAAATGAAACCTGCACTCACTTTGTAAACAATTCTACTATAAAAACCATGTTATTAAAAGCAGAGGTGAAAATATAAAAACAAATGTTATTAAAATTTGCAAGATTCTTTAACTATTGAAATTTCTATCTACTATCTTAACCTATTTGAAAAAAAAGCACTTACATTTCTTTACCGCAATTGTGTATCGATAAGTCAGATACATTGCCTGTCAGTGTCCAGCTTTGTCTTTGATTGAATTAAATTGTCGGGCCATGTACGACTGTTAGTTGCTCGGTTCCAGCTTTGGACCCGGCCCTGTTTCCTATTTCCTGTTGATGTTGCCATGTTTCATGTTGGCCAAGGCACACGCAGTCATTCATTTTCGTATCCTGACAGTTGCTATTGTCGTCTCCAGTCAAACGAACGTGTTAGGATTTGAAGTTACACGCACAACGACTTGGAGTAACTGCCACCATCGAGGACTCTTTTCTGACGGTGGCAGCAGTGGAGGCGGGGGAGTATCGAAAATTAAAACCACACGCGATCATAAATAAAATGGCAAACCTGCACGGGAAAGAATATACAAAATAAAAGAAGAGGAAAAAGAACATTTAAAAACATTTTAAAAATTGGCACACAAAAAATTCGAAGCCGCATAAAAATTGTTAAACGCCAAAAGCATCAGTAAAAACCCCCACTGCCCAGAAAGCCGAATGCAGCAGCAATTTGGCGCAGATATTGTTTAATTTATTGCATTTTACAGCGTGCTCGTCTTTTGCCTTTTGCTACCCAATGCTTTTTATTTTGTTGTAGTTGTTATTGTTTGTTTGTTGTTCTTGTTGCCGTCAATGGCCAACAATAAAGCAAAGGAGTGGCTTGAATGGTTGGCTAGATGACGACGAGGCAGCTGGGTTGCAGTTGCCAGAATTGGGATTGGAAATGGGACTGGGACTGGAACTGGGACTGGGAATGGGACTGCAGTTTGTTTGGAGAATGGGGAGGAGACAATTGGGAAACAGGGGGCGTGGCTCGCTGGCAGTTTAAGCCTTTTGACAAAAGCATTTTACACGCTGTGGGGAAGCTTCGGTCGCTGACTGTTTGAATTTTTATGAAACTGACAATACGACATCGATCATTGGGGCTTCACAGCACGCTGCAGTGCCAAGAACCAAGAGAACATCTCCGAGCAGGGATAGGGAGATACAGGCCACTGTCAGGGCTGGCAGCTGCCCTGTCAACATTCACCGCAGCCGCCATCGTACAGGACATTTGTTATTGTTTTTTTTTTCGGTCAGCAAACCATTGCAGTTTTATATGGCCAGTAATTATTCGCACTCGCCTCGCTGCAATACTGTTTGCCTTTCCTCCTTTCCCAGTCCCTTTCCCATTTCCCGTAAATTTCACTCCATTTCTGGCAGTGAATTTTATGCTGCTGCTGCTTTATAAAGAAACCATAATTATTGTTCAGTCACACAACAAGTTATTATTAAGCAATAAACTTAAGAAACTTCTGAAATATTCACTCGGTAGTGAATTGTAAAATACTATTGTCATTACACTTCTATTCTATTGTCATTACAACTTCGACTCTATCAGAGATATCGTGACCAAGTTCGCACAGTCCGTGTATGGAACCATTATAACTATACTTAGTCGGACAATTACATAATATAGCTCCTATAGGACAATTTGGTCGATAAATATGACATTTGTATAAAGACATGTTGTATTAATTGTCTTATAAGCTCTTAAAGTCTCTGAGATCCTTTTGTTCATAAGGACGAACGGACGGACATGGCTATGTCGACTTTGGCATTGATGATGATCATGAATATATATACTTTATGGGGTCTGCCACGCCTCATTCTCCATGTTACATACGTTACAACGGAGTATGTAAATTCCCTTGGATTCTACGAGTAACGGGTATAACAACCAGTACGGAAAAGAAGAGAACAAGTAAGAAAGCCTAATAACTTCACTCTGAATCAGCTGGATCAGTTTGCCAAGTTATATATTTTTTGTTACAGAGGAATTGTATATTTCTTGGAATAAGGAAAATTATATTTTTTATGTATGTTAAATTTGTATTGGTTGATGATGATTTTTTCTGTGCACAACTTGGCCCTCGACTGTAATCATAGTAATCGTAATCGTAGTGATCACTTATTAAGTTGAGTAAACGCGCAAATCATTAGATTTGTGTATGCTTATATGGGAATTTCAAACTGATACTCCCAAATAAGCTTACAACAAAAATTTGAAACATCAGAAGACATAGGAAAAGTTAAGGTGCACATAAACATACACACACACGCACGCAACAAAGAGCTCAGAGACAGAGCAACCATGGCATACATGCCCCTTCTACAGATTCCCCAACCGGCTAATCGCCGAAACTGACAGAGCATCGCAGAAAGAAGGCTCACTACACACACATATTCACAATACACTCACGCACAAGCACGCAAACAGGCACACACGCAGACATACACTAAGTCAAACACACATGCATATTCAATTGGACAAGTGCGTGTAATTGACCCAAATTGTGATGAAATTGCGCCAAAGGAGCACTTTGCCAGTTTCCAACTCGTAGAGCAAGAGCAGCTGAAGGCGGACAACTAAAAGTGAAATCAAACGCAAAGCAAGTTAGATTGAGGCACGATAGTCAACAAAAGTAAACTAGGAATATCCAGTCTTGTACTTTCAAATACACGATATGTCTACAGTGCTAAGAAAATCTGCTATTTTACGTTCGAAAACAAAAATTTGATAAAACTGTGGGTACTTAGTTATAGTACTTAAATTAATTTTATCTTGGCAAATAAAAGTAAGTGGCTTAATAAATGAAAATGGTTTAGTATATTTCATTAAACACATTATGTGTAAATTTCTGCAGGTAAGATCAAACCACAAAAATTGTTCTATATTCAGCCTGAATTGTATTGATTGTTACAAAGACCAAACTTGACCAATTTCACTATGTTTGTATCTGATTAAAAGCTTTTGATTTAGCTGTTTCTCTAGTCATACTTATTTTTGAAAGAACAGTAATAAATCCAAGAAAAGCTTAAAAAATATATCATATTTGTATTCTTGATTGAGGCATTTACTTTTTTATCAGTGCATAGGAAGAACTGCAAGAACTGAACAGAAATTAGTAGGCTATTGATTGCATGAGGTCTACTGGCAGACCAAACCTCGAAGAGGACGATGCACTGTTGCAGTCTTCTAAAACATCTTTATCTATAAACTTAGTATATATAACTTATTATTATGTCTTAAGGCTAATGGCAACATTTGCTAATCTTTGGCAGGGCTTTGTCAACTTGTTGTCGAATTTCAGGCATGTGCCTTAATAAAATTACTAAAGTTTTGAACACTCAAGACGAAGACGCCAAAGAGCAGCACAAACAATGGACAAACCAAGCAGTTAAAGTTGCATTTAGCAAGGAAAGCTGTTAGTACTGATCCACTAACTGATCGACTTGAGGATGCCATTTGATTTAAATAGACGACTTTAATATAAACCTTTTCCCAATATTTATTTATAAAAAGTTATTGTTGAAATAGAAACAACGTGAGAAAAGGGAAAAGTCATCTATTCAAGTGCAAGTTGCATAAAAGTTAACATATTAAATGCACCCAATTCGCCCATTTACGGTCCTGAGCATAAAAACTATAGCAAGTTATCAACAATTACGCATAAACAAAAAAGCAAGCCAAAGTTGCGATAAAAAACACACAGCATAAAAATAAATAAATGCCAGCCAAACAGCTTAAGAACCATAAGAGGGAGTTGGAGTGGGAGTGGGAGATGAATAGAGTGAAATAAGACAAAAGCAAAGTCAACGACAACGGCAATAAAAAGCAGCTGCGAGTCAGCAACAACACAGCTTTTTGGAGACGTAGATGCAACCTGATGGGTCTTCTCTGGTCTACGGTCTCCGGTCTCCGGTCTTCGTCCTGTGGACACCAGACTAAAGACTGCAGACTGCGGACTCATTTGCACTCAACTGCAGCTGTCTTGCTTTTGCTGCACCCAAGTAGTTGCCTCACAATTGGGCACACTGAGCTGCTTAGCTCTTAAGCGCTGTGACAACTTTTTAAGCAACTTAAAAGTGAAGTTTCTTCGAAGTTTTTTGGCAAAGAGTCGCTCCAACAGTTACCTGCTGATGAAGATGTAGATTTAGGTGTAGATTCAGATGCAGATGCAGATGGGGATGCCAAGCACAACTCACAGCTCAACATATACAGCTGTGTTTCAGTTTCTTTTGTTGAAGTTGTTGCGCGCTCAGGAATAAATGAAGGTATCAAATTAAAATGCGCTATACCCCTCTACACGTGTAGGTGTATCTGTGTGACTATTGCGCTTGAGCAAGCAACTGCATCTCTTTGGTACTTTTTTGGCCTTTGTCTAAGGCAAACAAATGCCTGCTCAAATTTAGTTAAGTATTCTCCATATTTCTTGTATATTTTTTGTTTTAAATACCTGAAGAACTTTAGCTTTACTGTGCACTCGATTGAAATTAACTTTATTTGTTTGTAGGCATCCAAAGAGCGTCAATACTCTTATGATTCTACCAAATTGGCATTACCTGAGTGCCAAAGGTTTAGCAGGCTATATATTTAGTTTTGAATTATAAGGCGTAATTAATATAATGTCAATAAGGGGTCTCAAAGGAATAGAAAGTGTTTCCTTTTTGCATGTTCCATGTTTTACTAGTTAATATATGAAAAACACCAGGAAAACCAATATCTGACCACAAGAACATGATATGAAGATTTGAGAAAATTAAGATTTAAGACAGCAAAATTTCTATTAAAATAAAGTGATCAGTGTTGATTACAGTTTGAAAGTATTAGGATCAGAAAGTCCAACCGTCGAAGAAGCAAACAATTTGCGTAGGTTGACCCTTTCCTTAAACGACTGTCACCAGCTCAGCACATTCAAGGCCATTCAACGGGAGGAGTGTCGGAGAGGGGTTAGGCGAGGGACTGCCACTGAACGAATGTGAAATGTGTGACAGACATGCAAACGGACAGGGCTAACTGATGGACCAACTGTCCAGTTGAAGATGAGCGAACTGGCAGACTGAACTGACTGAGTGACAATCAAAGGAACACTGACAGAACATAGGTGACCCAGCAAAGCATCGAGTCAACAACTAAACGCAGACTAAATGAAAAAACCGTGACTAGTTTTGCTCTATCCCTGTCGCACATGCATTCGCTCTTCCTCTTTTACTTTCGCTAGCGCTTTCTCTCTCACTCTTTCTGCCTGTCTGTTACAAAATGGTCGCTGCACTTGTCGCATAATCCATACAATTTTTTCAACTGCCTCGTTGTTGAATGTGCTGCTTTTGTTGCTCTTGCTGTTGTTGCTACTGCTGTTACTGTTGGTGTTGCAGTGGTGTGGCCTGATATCAACACGGATCAAAGCGGCCATCTTTCTTGCAGCAACACAATGACCGTTTCCTGTTGTTGTCGTCTGCTGTGTTGTTTGTTGCTGTATTTTACAACAATGCGACATCAAGCAGCGAACGCGTAAAGCTTATCATCAGTGCACGGCCAACTGAGCTGAGCAACAAAAACAACAACAACAAGAGAAAAATCAGCAGCAACAACAACATCTCCAACAATCAACAACAGCATTTCGTGCTGTTGACACTTTGGATTCGAGAATTTATGCAACTTAAAAGCGGTCAAGTTACGAATTTATGCATGGCACCATGCACAAACACATATAGGCATTTCCACACATACACACACTCACAAACACTACCACACTATCACACGCACACACACATACCTATATACCCTCATACACACAGCTGGTGGGCGCTTTCATATAAATATATGTGTGTTTGCATTCAGTTTTTTGTTGTTGCCAATGCATAAATTGAGCAGCGTCGTCTCCAGCTCCGGCTTTAACTTCATCTCCGTCTCTGATCCCAGGTTCGAGTATGGTCTGGATCCGGATTCCGTCCCAGCTCTGATTGTACAATTGGACTTGCTGGACACTTACTGCTTACAGAAATTTAACTCGCTACTGATTCTGGCTTTGGTTAAGATGGTTTTAATTATTCTTTTTATTTAAATTCTTTTACTGCATAATCACCAGGCTTTCATTTCGTTTTATTTCATTTTGTAAAATCATTATCAGAAAATCTGACTCAGCATTATGATTGTAAATACAAGGTTGCTTTTTACAATCTTGAAATACTTAATATTAAAACAAATACTCAAATTCTACTAAATAAAGTCAAAACTAAAAAATATTTTACCTAAAACACAAAAGTCAAGACAAATAAATAATGATCAACCTCAGAATATTTTTTTGAAATGGGGACAAAATGATTTTGAATAGGATTTTAAGACCGCAGTTTTGAGATAAACTATAACCATGTTTTCAAAAATGCTTGCAAAAATCTTTCTAACGCCAGAAGGTTTTACTTTCTCCTATTAAAAAGGATAATTAATCTTTTAACATCAAATAAAATTAAGCATTAAATTGCAAGTAACCCCAATTAGTTTGCTTTTGCTGTATTCATTTATACATAGATATATATGCGTATATACACTTTCGGTCATTGTGTACCGTTAACCTCCACCTTTAACCAGCGCCAAAAAGCTTTCAGCAAGCCGCAAAAGCGCCAAGAACTAGGCCAGCAACCGGAGCTTCAGAGTGCGGCTCGTGCTGACGTGCGGTCTCGTCAGGCATCCCAGAATCTACTCCACCGCATCCCACTCCATTCGCACAAGCCAGGCTAACATCCAATCTTTTTCAGGGCTGCAGTCGGCACCTAAGTGCAGCGCATTGCGCGCATTACGTAATAAATTCTCAGCTTATTTGCATAGTTTTGTGGTTGTGAACAATGTCCAAGCGAAAGTTAATGGAATTTCGTAATAAATTTCGCAATGAGTTGGTTAAACAGACTTAAACTGCAATGAGCTGTGCAGTTGGCCTCTTCAAATCTGTGAACTTTGCCATGTTTTTTTCATCAGCACTTTGATGCGAATTAGAGGGGGAAGCTCAGCAATTACAACAAGTGCCAAATGCACATCAACAACATAAAAGCATCAAGGCAGCACCAGGAATGGAAAGAGCAAGAAAGAAGAGAGAGAGACGCCTCCACGTGCTCCCAAAGAACTACGCCGACTGCTGACTTTTCAACAACTGTCGTCGACTGGCGGCTGTCGCCGGAAGCGCAAAGTTGCAGGCAGAAGCGGAAACGGGAGCGCAGTAAAAGTCGCACTACTTCTGTGGTTGTCAGTTGTTTTAAGAGCTTAGCTGCCCCATCTCCAGTCTCTTCTTTTCATTCTCGACCACTGCTCTTGGAATCGGGCTGGAGATTGCCACGGAAATGTGCTGTCAATTTACGCGATGGCAACGGCAATGGGAACGACGACATCAACTTTTAAGTTCTGCCCTTAGTTTGATTTGCACTTGCTGGCAAGTTTGTGATGAGCTTTGTTATTGTCATATGACGGTAAAAGTATACCCGTACATTGTTTTACAGCCACGAAGTATTTAAAATCACTCATAATTTAAGGCCTTTGTGTTATACTCCTCTCATTTTATAAACTTTGCAACATTTTCAGAGCCTAAATATGGGAAAGAATGTAAGAAAAACTTTAAATATTGACAGCAACTGTCTGAAACTTATGCTGCCGTCTTTTAATATCCTGCTGCACATCCTTCGAAGTGAAAAATTTACTTATTTTCCACACATTTTCTTGGAAAGTTTTTTCCAAAGCCAAGTATGTGTCTTCCCCTTCCTTGACATTTGCATCCATAAAATGTTTGACAGCTTTGACTGCAATTATAAATTATTTTCAATTTGTCAAAGCAAATAAGATAGCTCAACATAAGCCGCGTAAAGTCTGTACCAGACTTTGCCTTTATTAACATGTTTTTTGACACAATGTTAAATATTCAATTGCATTGAACCAGTTTCGCGTTAATTTTGCTGAAAAACAAATAAATAAATTGTAATCTAATTAAATTAAAACCTTCAAATTTAATTATATGACCGAAAATCAAACTATAAACTGAAAGGTACCAACAAAGATTAATATCAGTTGTATGAAAATCAATTCAGTTGTGAATTTGGGGTCTAAAATTGTTCCATTGTACCTTTAAATTGAATGCATATAAAAAATTAAGTCTAATTTATTTCAAGCTAAAGTGATAATCCGTGTATTGAAAAAGGGCGGATTAATTTAATCTTACCATTCAATATATTAGGCGCTAAAGTTTTTCTCCCAAGTTTCACCATAATTTTTAGCTGTAAGTTAAGCGCAGCTTTCGTTCATAAAATACTCTGCCATTTCCATAACCAAATCTAAATTCTTTATGTCCTTAGAAAGGGCCTACCTTAACATAAATACTTCAGTTGCAGACAGAGGAAACCCAAAGGCGAAGGCAACTGGTGCTCGTATCTGGAGGCAAAGATAAGGCTGTAGAGGCAGCGTTGACAGGACGTTAGCAGGAGCTGAGACAACTGACCAACGAAGCAGTCAACCGCTCTGGACAGAATTATTACTAATGTCATAGAGCGAGGCGACAAAAATATATAGTCAGTCTGTGTACTTGTATGTAGTTCACTCCCTATGCAGGAAAAAATCATTGGTCAGAGAAGGAGGAGCATCAATCACAAAAGAATTATGTTGGGGTAAACAAAAGCATTTGTCATCAAACAGCAGACAACAACAAGGACAAAAACAGCAACAACAACAGCTGCTGCAGCTTCTGTTGTTGCTAGTGCTGCAAGTGCCAACGGATTGAGGACATTAGCTTGAAAAGCTGCCACTGGCTAAGGATTCAGGAGCTGCTTGCTGTTCTGTCAACTGTTGGCCGTTGGATGGTCAAAAGTGTTTCACACGCACAAAAAAAACTAAGGCACATAAATCTGTGCAAAGCAAAAAGGTGTATATGAAGTGTATGTGAGCGTGTGTTTGTGCCTGTAAACCTTATGAGTAATTGCTTACATTTAAAATTCTTTTCGCACTTGATGCCAGAGGCAAAGCTCCCTTGTCCACTGGCCCGTGGCCCTACGGCCAAGAGATCTTTCAAATGGAAGCTTGAGGTCAAAATTCGGAAATTTTTTATTTCGTCCTCATGCATAATTTCACAATATGCATACGAGCTTTCCCTTTATGAAAATTTAAAATCGCTTAGCCATCCTTGTTTCAGCTAAATACTTAGTAGCAGTTATTAAATTTTGCTGCACTTGCTCCAAGTAATTTACCAAGGGCCAAAGCTTCTTCTGCATCTACTTCACTTCCCCCACACCCCTCCAGCTCCCTTATCCCATTCACTTATTGTCTGGTTAGGGCTTTTTTGGCTACGAATTTGCATTTAAATGAGTTTGGCCCAAAGGCAACGTATCGAAACTAAATATTTACCATGTGTGCGCCATGGCAAAAGGCAGTGGCTGCCATCAGGTTATTTTTACAACTTATGCAAGAATGCACACATGTACACAAATATTGTGCTACACAAGGCGGCACACCCTAAACAATCGGCACTAAGGGAGGTGTGCTAAGACTTTGACTAGAAGAAATGCATTCTGAGAGATGTGCACAACACCGATAGTTTTTGAAATATATGCACATTATTTTCAGTAAACATTTCAGCATCCCAAGCATAAGGTTCCCATGATAAATATAGCTCATAGCATAACATACTAGATACAAGATTTTATAAAATATTTATTACAAATTTTTAAATTCCCAAAAATATAGGTTTAAGCACATTTAAGATCGACACTTGAAATAAAAACACCCTTAACTTTTTATATTGATTCTGCAGATCTGCTCGGTACCGAATATCAATATTTATTCAAAGATAACTTATCGTATATTAGTACGATTTCCTTGCAAACTCATATTCTTCTATTTTAACACTTCAATGTTGCTACTAAAAAGTCAACCAAAAACCAATTTGATAAGCAACAAAGAAAATACTGGTAGAAAAAACAGAACAATTAGAAGAAGCATTAGAAAAATAAAATAAAAGCCAAAACTAAAGCAGAAAGCCGAGACGAAGAAAGCTCCAAACGAAAACATTCAGTGTTCTGCAAATTGTTGCCTTTTTCATATATTTAAATAACATTTTACTAAATTACTTAAACTATTTTAGTGCTGTTGCCAGGTAAAATAAAAACAAAAATATTTGCAATGAAAGCAAAGAAAGAAAGAAAACCAAACTGAAAGCCAAACGGATGGATCAATGGTAGTCTAATCGGCAATAAGTCATGCTCTACTGTAAAAGATAGGCAAACCTCATCTTTTTAAGAGCTTGTGGATGGTTTAATTTTAGAAATCTACAGCCTTTTGGCATGCTTTTACTGTGTTGAAAAGTCACTGAACTTCGTCCAACAGTCTGAACAACATCAAGAATAGCGAAATATTTATTTATAACTATATTTATTTTAGAATTATTGTGCATATATCATATAAGAAAATTAATATCTAAATTCAATTCTGAAAATATTTTAATTTTGCCAAATTATTTTATTTACTTCAATATTTATAAATTAATTTTACTGATTTTATGTGCATTCTATTATCATTAAGCTCTTTAATATATGTCAATTTAAGAAAATAAAGTAGTAAAGCTTTATATGTATGTATTTGTCTATAGAAAATGAGTTATAAAGATCAATAAAAAATTAACTTGCGTTGACACAGCTATGCATACCCTTTATCCATAAACGTTTTTATACCCTTGCAGAGGGAATTTTGGTTTTGTCATGGAGTTTAACGCATTGAAGTAGTCGTTTCCGACTCCATAAAGTATTTACATATATTCTTGATCAGCATCAATAGCAGAGTCGATATAGCCATATCCATCTGTCCGTCTATCAGTTTGTTTACTTTAAAATCCTATATGCAAACTAAATCTCATCCAGATCGGACCACAATATTATATAGCTGTCATAGAAGCAAGCAAGATTGCAATTTTAAGAATGGAAATTTTCTGTGTTTATTGAGCGATTTAAACCAACTTCGCAAAATATCCTTATTTTATTATTCACAATCTGCTGACCAAATGTCATCTTAATCGGACTACTATATTACATATCTATCATATTAACAATTGGTGATTGAAACAAAATTAACGCAATATGCATGACTGCAAGAGTATTCAATCTTTTCGGCGAGCCGAAGACCAACATTATTTTCTTGTTATACATACAACAACTTAACTACATAATCGTCGCCTCGACCAATTCGCAGTCTTCTGTCCTTTATAGCTAGTGTTTTCAGTTTGGCATTCATTTGCCCGGCGACAGGGTGCACTTTTTTTACACTGCGTTGATTTCCGTTGCTGTATGTAAAAGTGCAACTTGAGGCACACTCACACACTTAAGTGTGTGAGGGTGTGGATGTGGGTGGAGTGGTAGATGGGAATGTATGTGTGTTCTCATGATTGTGCTTGTCGACTGGCAGCAAGTGGTTAGAAAACTAAACTGTTGCCATGTGACAAGTGGCAGCTTGACGACTACTATAGGACTGAAGGAGATGCTAAGGAAGAAACTCCGACTACGCAACGACGACGTCGACGTCGGCATCAACGTCAGCATCAATGACGCTTGCAACAAACAAAAGGAGACACAAGCCTGCACCTGCTGCGATACAACTGAGAAGCAAAAGAAGACGATGAGAAGGGTGACAAGTTTTGCCTGTTGTTGTTTTAGCTAAAAACTCGAGTGCGCACTCAAAATTGCCACAAAAGGTACATAGAGGAACAGGTGGTACATAAGGGGCATGGGGTAAGCGCTGACGCTCATTTAAGCACTCAAGTAATGAGTCGACTCGGCTTGCCTCGATTCTAAGTGCAGTCAAAAGGGTTAAGTGCAGGAATTTAAAGGACCTGCATGCGTCTACAACAATGTCTATTGAACCCAAGTTGGCGGGGTTAAAGTTGAAATACACACTGTACACAAACATAAAAGCTAAAGTTGAACAAAAATTGCACTTGGGAACACAATACATTGAAAATCATTTAACACTGAAATCGGATTATGAAGCTCATATGCGGACAAGTCACCATATAGTATAAGGAGCTTGAGGAGATTGTCATTGCTTGGCGAAGGCAACAGGCGACGGGCAGCAACAACAATTGAAAATCATTTGAAACCTTTCAAATGTCTCACAAAAGAAATTGATTTCATTTCAGCACTCGTTCCATGCCTGAAGATTTGATTTAAATTTACACGACACGCTTTCTCCATTCTTTGATTTGTTCGCCTCGTGTCCAACAGCTGACGGGCATTTCTACTAAAGAATAAGAACGCAAAAACTTTGAGGGGTCAGGGAAACAAGTAGTCGATGACGCCCATTGCAACTGTCTGTTACATTTGCCGGTCGAAGTGAGAAATGCATAAAAGATATGACTTGCAGAAATTCAATAATGTAAGCAGGCGAAAGATGCGAACTGGAGCGTATTAAATCCCCGCCTGAAAGTAGGCAACACAAATAAGTAAGTAGAGTAAAAAGTGTTGAAGGATGCAATTATTTGTGTAAAGAAGGAAGACAAGAAATTACTGCCTTAAAACGAACATTAAAACAAATAGCGACACTATGTTCAACTCTCAACTGTAAGATACCCGTTTAAGAAATTTTAATTATCTCTTTAAGGCTACCAAAAAATTTTTATTTTTTATTTTTATTTAATTTTTATCTTCATGATCACACCAAGAAGAAGAACCAATTGCCAAATATGTAACTGATGGGCAAAGTCTTCATATATAACATCCAAATTCTCCTTAGATCCATATCAATGATTGTTGCACAATTATACTCCTAAGACCCTAAATAATACAACCGATATTAATTTCTTTCATAATAATTATACAGTTAAAATGCTTATTAGATTTATCCTTAATCTGCTAATAATATTCAAAGTTTACTGGTTCTATATCGACTGGAAGGTTAACGTTTTGAAATACACATACAAGTTAAAATCCCTGTTACAAAACAATTAACAATTGCAATATACCCTTTCTCACCAGCACAATTCAACACAAAATTATGCAGTATAAGGCATTTGTTTAACGACCAGAAAATTTCAAATAATTACTTTCATTCTCTTTTCCTGACCTACTGCAAAGCCTCTTTAATCTTTTGTGAATTTATGTAATTTAGAGACGATGTTTTAATTTATTAGCAAACCAAGCACAATGTTTATAAATCCCTAATGGTCATATCAAATTACCTCAACTTAAATTGGACCCATCAGTTGACACACCTTTCTGTACCCAATATTCCCTTCGTAGGACCAAACTAAAGCTTTTAGTTAGTTAACTTCCAGCACATTAAGTTTGGAAATCAGCTTAACTAATTTCCACATCTACAAAGCCTGCCGTGCAGATCCCTTCTTAGTAATTCAATTAGCAGTAAATCTTTACAAATAGGAAACTAGACATAAACCCATCTGCACATATACAGAAACTGGGGTAGTACTTTTTAATATAAATTATGGGAAACTAGACGCCCAAAAAAAGCAACTCAGGCAGTTAATAGTTTCGCCTTTTGGTAACAAAAGGCTTACCTCCGGCCAGCCGTGGGCGGATTTATCTATTCTATTTTGTAATTTTTAATTTCGCAACTAATGCGATTATTCACGGCTGACGGAACACTCTGGCAATAAAAATGACCAACGTGTAAGCCACGTTTAACACTCGGTTTATTTTTAGTTAACGGCCCAGTCCCCGACACGTTCTAAAAAAAACAAAATAGAAAACTAAAAAAACAACTAAAGCAAAACTATTTGATACCATTCGCTGAGCTCAAACTTTAAGCTGCCGAGTTGCAAGCCAAAATTTAAGTGGCCAATACGAGAAACAACATAGTCGATTCTTGTATACACTAAAAACTTAAATTTCAGACTAAATGCTTTTCGCCAGATTTTAACTGCCTGCTCAATTTTAATTTAACTTTGACTCATTTAATTGTAAATTTGTTCAACACATTAAAGTGTAATAAACACTAATTAATACTATATTAATCAGATAGGTATAAAATAAGAACTAAAATAATATATATAAATAATATTTACAGAATATAATCGTCTATCAGGATTTAATTAATGACCGACCAACTCCACTTGAAAGTTTGTCTACCCCGTAACAGTTTTATTCAGCATGGCAAAACTGTCTCAAAAACAAGCGAGGCGTGAAAAATCGTACTAAAAGTTAAAAATGACCGTAGACAAACCATACATCCTTCTATTTTCGGCGCAATCTCACACCCCAACCGGCTGACCAGCTTTTATCCCACTGGACATGCCAGAAGCAAAAAGCTCAACCACTTGTCCATTTTTAGTTGTGGCCGCTTAAACAACAGCACACTTAAAATTTAACTAAAATTCCGCAATTACAAATTAGATATGTGAAAAATTCAATCATTACTGGTTGCAAAAATTTTATTATTTTAATAACCAACACATTTTAATTAACTTGGCACCGCACTAATATCAAATTAAAGCCGTTATTGTAATACAAATTTACCAAATTAGTATAGTCCCACTACGAACGTACTTAACTTAAGAGTTATTGCAATTGATTTGTTTTAGTGTGGATGAGAAAGTGTTCGCTGGCTGCTCACTTGTTAATCATTTTTGGACAGAATGCATTGCGTCTTTGGTTACAACTACAGCACTAACACATATCCCAAATGTCCCAAGAAATTCCATTGTGTGCATGCACGTGCCAACAATGTATGTACATACATATTTATTGTGGGCGTTTCACGGTGGGTGGCATCAAAGTGCATGCAAAATACGTGCCTTGCATACCCAAGCCGCATGCTATTTATTTTTATTACGCAAAGCATCCAAAGTTTTACACATTACTTTTATTCAGCTTAAAGCAAGTTTGGTAGTCCTGGGATAGAGTACAAAATCGCATAGGTGGCACCCAAGCGACAAGCTGCTTAAGAAACTTATTCAACTTCAACTCTGTCTTCCACTTCGACGTCCGGTTTTTTCTCTTGGATCGTTCCTCTCTGACATATTTAATAAATGGCAGAAGAGGCCTCGTTGTTTGTGTTGTTTAACCTTCCACGAAACTATCCGCAGTATATTGTCTTTGAATTATGAGTTTGTTCTTTCCAATGACTGTTCTAACAGGTACTAACATAAAGTTTCAATCAATTATTTATATGTAGTAACATTACACTTCTTTTTCAGCATATGTGGTATATTTAGTTGTTTTGCATTACTTTAAAATTTTTTAGGATTCGTTTCCGATTCAATCAACAATCAGTAAAGTTAAATTTTCACAAAAATATTTGTATATTAAATATGTATATTTGACAGTTTTTATAATTTATTTGCTACTTGTGTTATTTATGCTGACTTAAATAAGCAAATAGTATTTATATGTTTATTTCACGTAGGGTATATACGTAAATAAAGAGTTTAGATTAACATACTCAACTTATTAGTAATATTTAATTTATGAGATGAATTGTTTAAATTCAGATTCATAAAATATAATTCTTGACATATTTATTTTTCCAAAATTTAAAAAGCTTGAATCAATTACTTAAAAACCAGATATTGCGGCTAAAGGGCATTTTGAACTCTGTTATTACCATTTTGACTAACTTGTCTATTTTGTTCGTCCAGCGTGTAAAATGTTTGGGAATTGTGCGGCGTTGATACACATGAAAAATAAATTATGCAGCAAGCCAAACGATCCAAATGCGTTGGAGTTTTATAAGCCTAATTAGCGACTGCCATGGGCCAAAACGATGGACCATAATCAAATTACACAAAATGCTATGTGTGGCCAATTAAAGGACGGGAGCTTTGGATATTCTGTAATTTTCATTATAAATCAAAAATTGATGAGAAAAAAGTACGCTGCAATTAAAAGGCTTCGAGAGAGAATTCGATTGAGATGGAATAAACAAGTTTGATTCTCCTCACATTGGAGGTAGTTTAGCACCTAGCGATGGCTATAAAAATGTGCAATTTTCACAACACATATTTCCCTTTTGGCAAAGAGCCAGCAAACAAGCAATGTGATGAAAAAATAAAATAGAACCTAAAAAAAGAAAGAAAATTTGCAGGCCGTAAATAACCGAGGAAGCCAAGTAAACAGCGACTGGCAGCCACAAAAGCCAAAACTCACTGCGAATGCGAATATTCTTGGAATTTTCATTTGTTGTACCGAGTTTCGGGTGCCATTTCTGTTGAATGTTGTTAGAGTTTGTGTTTTGGTGTTTGTGTTGGTTTTGTTGTTGGTGCTCGGTGTTGATGTTGCCCTTCGTTTTGCTTTTGGTGTTACAGTCGGTGTTGAGGTCGCATACTCTTAGTTAGAAATGCCCCATCCGATGTTGTCAAACCAATTTGTCTGTGTGTGTATGTGCATAACTGTGAGTGTGTTTGTATGCGTGTGTCTGTGCCGCGTAATGGCATTGTTGCTGCTACTGCTACTGCCACTGCATTTTCGCTTCATTTTTGCTGCAAAGTGTGGCAAAATATGTTGACAGGAAATGTTATGCGAATTTCACTGCGTATAAAATGAAATTTACGTGAGTTTTCATAGCGCCTTTTCTTTACTTTTGTTGTTAGTTGTTTCAGCGTTTCTTTTTGCTTGCGTTTGGTGAGTTCGAACTAAAAAAGAACTGATACATATACAGCTAAATACTTAATACTGATACATAATCATATTATGGAAACTTCAAATAATATGACAATTTTTAAAAAGAATGAAAAGTTCAGTCGAGCACGGCCGACCGTATAATACTCTCTTCCCGATTACATAATATTATTAAAATACATATTTATTTATATACATATACACATACATATGTATGTATAAACATATACGTCCGCCCCAAAAGCATGTTTGTATGTTTCTCTCTCGCTTGCACACGTGTATTGACATTGTGTTTAAATTATAAATTGTGTTATTCGCGTAAGTTGCTTGATTGTTGAAAGATTTTTATACATTTTTCAGTATAGTTTGATATTTATTATTTATCATATATTATTTAGTTCGTTGGTCTTGGTCCCATTCTAGTTCGTTCGTTCGTTCGTTGATCTTGGTCGATCGCTTATGCCCCAATCTGTCTGTTGGTTGTTTTATGTTTAATTTAATACTCAAAGGTTTGATTTTAATATAGTAAAAGGTTTTTAGGAACAAAAATAATAAAACTTATCTATATCTATTTTATTTAATACATCATATTTTGATGTTTACATTATATGAACATTTGATATGCATGCTATATATTGCAACAATACTTTAACTAATTATAATAATATAAAAAAAAAAATAAATCAACTCTTTTATGAAGTCTGCATATTACTTCAAACTTGCCTAAAAAAGAAAATATTATTAAATTATAAGAAACAGCAATATGTAGAATAGGAGGAAGACCAACGAATGAACTAGAATGGGACCAAGACCAACGAACGAACTAAATGACCGACATAGTACGATATGCAACTCTACTGCGTAAGTAAGTTAATTGTCGTAATTAATTTGTCTGTCATTATTCGTGTTTGCTAACGATAAGATAGAACTTCATTATCAATCTCAACCATTTTAATGCAGTACCGTCATGCGCTTGACTATTTCTGGTATATTGATCAATTTGAGTAGTTTCTGAGTTCTCCGAATTTGGCTCACACCGAATTTAAGTCACTTAATAACAGCATCATCCACAATAATGTTTGGACGAAAAGCGTCTGACGGGACTAAAATTTCTATAAGCTGATGAGGATATCGCTATGGGCATCCCAGGTCAAGGTAATGGGCAATGCGCATTCAGCCTTCAATTTGTCATATGTACCAGCTCGGAAGTTTATGTGTAACAGTCTGCCGACGGAGATATTGACGAGTTACCAGATTATAGTTATAATGCAAATAGAAACAAATTAATTATAACGAAAGGTATTAACTAATAAACATAGAACTATTTTTTAGCTGTTGAAAAGCAGGTTAAAACGTAAATATATTTTTATTTTCATTTCGTTGATTAAGCTAATTAATTTAAAAACTAATTTTCTCCAAAACAAGCAACAGATCAATTTGACATGCAATCAAAACCGTTCAACAAATTATAACATTGTTTCTACAGTTGAAACAGTTTCAGATGGATGTGATAAACTGAGTATGAATAATATACTTATATTATGTAGATATTTGTTATGATAACATGATGAATAAATTTTAAATTACTTTATTTTTACAATTAGATTTGTATTAATCATGAGACACAGGTATAAAATAAGCAGCGGCAGAATTATTAAAACAGTCGTATTATAGCAGTTCAAAGCAAAACTTTACACAATGACATCAATTTTTTATAGTGTATTTCTTGCGATCTTAATCGTATTTATGTTGGTCCTGGTTCAGGTAAGCAATTTTACTCAGGAAAATGCCTGTGTAGTGACACTGACGACATAATTTTTCAATATGACAGAGTAATGCACAGGACAATTCGGAGCTAGTTCATGACAAATGTGTGACGGAAAATGATATAGGCGGAGAAGAGTTTTCCGAGTTTTTAAACAGCACCAGCTCTGAAAAAAACGATGACAATATTGAAAGAAAGTTTAAATGCTATATTCAATGCGTGGCAAGAGAAATGGATCTAGTAGATGACCGGGGATATGTTGATGAAAAGTTGCTTAAAAAAAATAGTAAGTTTACAGAAGAGAACGACCCAGCCTTCTCAGAGTGCAAAAAAGAGAATGACCACATCATAGATGTCTGTGATTATGCACACAAATTTATGTTTTGCTTACATGAGAAAAAAGTAATATAGATAAGCTAGAAAACGAAAACGAGAAAATGTTTTACTTTCTATTACTCTAAAAATCCCAAAATCCTAAACAAATGTAATAAATGGAAACCAAATGCATAATTAAAAATGGAAAATTTTAAAAATATAATTTTTTTATTTAAAATGCAGTTATTATAATTAAAATATTTACTTTTACGAGATAAGTGATTTATATTTAAATTTTACACAACTGATTTTAAAATTTTACATGAGATTTCAGTAAAATAATTAATAATAAAAAATTCTCAAATTAAACGAGAAAAATTAAGTTTAGTTTTAAAACAGTGAACAAAATAAAACAGGATGGACTTAAGTCAAATGTATTCATTAATCAAACTAAAAATAGAAAAATGTACTTATATTTGTCAAAAAACGACAAGTTTCTAATTCAAATAATTAATAAGCACACCACATTTGGTTGATTTGCATAATTAAATGAAATTTCCATGCGTATCAAGGGGCGTAAGAATTAAATTAATTGCATTGGCGTGCAGTTTTAATTGATTTGCGATAACAATGTATGCATTTATAGACACGACTGAACTACAACCTGGGATATAGTTCGTTCGTTCACTTAAGTGAATCGTTCAATCGAACTTGTTCTGAACGATACGATACAACTCTATTGTACAGCTTGCAAAAAAAGTTGTGAAATAGAACCTTGTATTTGGACGTTGGCACGAAAAGATCCCGTATTGAGTTCATAGATTAAATCAAGAATTCTGTAACTGTAATCAATCAAATAATAATAACAACCTAAATTATATAATAAAGTTGTAAATTCCTAAATAAGAACGTTGGCAAATTCTACATATTTCGAAGCTCAGACCAAACTTGCCATAAATACTTATAATGGTAACATACACATAATGAGATTTGTCTCGAAAGGTTTAATTTATTTAAAGTTATGGTGTTATGTAAATGTTTTTATTTACTAGTATCGGTGCGGTTGTGAACGTGAATAAAATACCAATTAAGTTAGATCTTCCTGCAAAATAGAAAAAGTGGTCTATGTACATGGGATTTATTATCTTTGAAGCCTCCGCGTTCATATAGACGATCAGGCGGCCAAGGATTGTTTAAACAATCGCAATACACCCATACATAGTATTTTAATTGGAAATTGCCAACAATTGCGTAAGTTGAAGAGAAAATGTTTGCATTAAACATGTGTTATTCGATTGAATAACAAAAGCTTTTCGTAATTTATTTGTCTGTCATTATTCGTGTTTGCTGACGATAAGATAGAACTTCATTATCAATCTCAACCATTTTAATGCAGTACCGTCATGCGCTTGACTATTTCTGGTATATTGATCAATTTGAGTAGTTTCTGAGTTCTCCGAATTTGGCTCACACCGAATTTAAGTCACTTAATAACAGCATCATCCACAATAATGTTTGGACGAAAAGCGTCTGACGGGACTAAAATTTCTATAAGCTGATGAGGATATCGCTATGGGCATCCCAGGTCAAGGTAATGGGCAATGCGCATTCAGCCTTCAATTTGTCATATGTACCAGCTCGGAAGTTTATGTGTAACAGTCTGCCGACGGAGATATTGACGAGTTACCAGATTATAGTTATAATGCAAATAGAAACAAATTAATTATAACGAAAGGTATTAACTAATAAACATAGAACTATTTTTTAGCTGTTGAAAAGCAGGTTAAAACGTAAATATATTTTTATTTTCATTTCGTTGATTAAGCTAATTAATTTAAAAACTAATTTTCTCCAAAACAAGCAACAGGTCAATTTGACATGCAATCAAAACCGTTCAAAAAATTATAACATTGTTTCTACAGTTGAAACAGTTTCAGATGAATGTGATAAACTGAGTATGAATAATATACTTATATTATGTAGATATTTGTTATGATAACATGATGAATAAATTTTAAATTACTTTATTTTTACAATTAGATT
Organism: Drosophila acutilabella; assembly: GCA_035046005.1. Lineage (NCBI taxonomy): Eukaryota > Metazoa > Arthropoda > Insecta > Diptera > Drosophilidae > Drosophila > Drosophila acutilabella. Next base: position 896,514 of record JAWNOK010000024.1, on the reverse strand, counting down.
TGTATTAATCATGAGACACAGGTATAAAATAAGCAGCGGCAGAATTATTAAAACAGTCGTATTATAGAAGTTCAAAGCAAAACTTTACACAATGACATCAATTTTTTATAGTGTATTTCTTGCGATCTTAATCGTATTTATGTTGGTCCTGGTTCAGGTAAGCAATTTTACTCAGGAAAATGCCTGTGTAGTGACACTGACGACATAATTTTTCAATATGACAGAGTAATGCAGAGGTCAATTTGGAGCTAGTTCATGACAAATGTTTGACGGAAAATGATATAAGCCGAGAAGAGTTTTCCGAGTTTGTAAACAGCACCAGCTCTGAAGAAGAAGATGAGGACAATATTGAAAGAAAGTTTAAATGCTATATACAATGCCTGGCAAGAGAAATGGATCTAGTAGATGACCGAGGATATGTTGATGTAGAGTTTCTTGAAAAAAATGGTAATCTTACAGAAGAGAACTGGTTCGCCTTCTCAGAGTGCAAAGAAGAGAATGACAACATCATAGATGTCTGTGATTATGCACACAAATTTATGTTTTGCTTACAAGAAAAACTTGATATAGATAAGCTAGAAAATGAAAACGAGTAAATGTTTTACTTTCCAAAATCCAAAAAAAATGTAATAAATAGAAACCAAATGCATAATTAAAAATGGAAAATTTTAAAAATATAATTTTTTTATTTAAAATGCAGTTATTATAATTAAAATATTTACTTATACGAGATAAGTGATTTATATTTAAATATTACACAACTGATTTTAAAATTTTACTTGAGATTTCAGTAAAATAATTATTAATAAAGAATTCTCAAATTAAACGAGAAAAATTAAGTTTAATTTTAAAACTGTGAACAAAATAAAACAGGATGGACTAAAGTCAAATGTTTTCATTAATCAAACTAAAAATAGAAAAATGTACTTATATTTGTCAAAAAACGACAAGTTTCTAATTCAAATAATTAATAAGCACACCACATTTGGTTGATTTGCATAATTAAATGAAATTTCCATGCGTATCAAGGGGTGTAAGAATTAACTACATTGGCGTGCAGCTTTAATTGATTTGCGATAACAATGTATGCATTTATAGACAGTAAGTTAAGTATGCACATCATTTCTATTTATAATAATAGATGTTTGCAGTTATCGGCCTGCAGGCATTCAGGCCTTCAGTCTTCAAAATATATGACAATGTTTTTGCTTACAGTGTGCCAGGAAAAAACATTTTGCTTTTCACAATGCAATTCCGTTACAGTTTTACGCTGTTTTTCTTTATGCCAGCAGCAAATGCAACGGAAGTTGTCACGTTGCATTGTTGCCATGTTTGTTGTTGCTCTTGTTATGTGAAAAGAAAAGAAAAGCTGTACTGTAACAGCAGAAGCTACAATAACAGCAACAACTACAGCTGCTGCAACACCCACACACTTGACTGGCTCCGGTTTTGCTTCTGGCTGCCATTGTTGGCCCGGCTTTCGATTGTCATTTCAACTTTACGCGCTTTGAATACGTATATTGGACTGTGTACATATCTGAGTGTAGGTGGCATGCCACATTAGCGGCAAAAACGAAAAATATGTTTCTGTATTGTCAACACGCCGTATGAGTAACGTGGCCGAGTCTACCACGTTTCTCCAGCCATGTCAACATGCAAAACAACAATGAGGCGGAAGCGCATTGTAAACACAACACAACTCTCCTATGCAACGCCTCGAAACATGACGAGCTGTGTCCCAACGATTGTGTTTTTTTGTCTGGAGCCGGTAGCAGTTGGCTTTGGCTGTGGAAATGGAGCAATTATAATTTTGTAAATCGACGGAAGTCAAATAAGCACATAAAAAACTGTATAGCCCAAAGCCATCAAGATACAGCAAATGAATAAAGCAATTTGTACACGCGATAAATAATAAATAAATAAACATATAAAATAAAAATATATATGAATTTTTAATCCGATGAAATGAAGGTAAGGGAAAACATTTAAAAGTTAAAATTTGCAACTTGATGGGTAATCAGGAAACTCTTGTGGATTAAGAGCCGTATAAATAAGATTAAAGTTAAAGGTCACTTATTTCAATCGATATAGTCAAAATTTATATCGGAATACTAAATTATATTTCAAATGCAGAAACATTGAATTATGCACTTGAAATATAAGCCTTATTCGATTAGAGTTCCGTGTTCATCACGGCAGAGAAAGAAAAAGTAGAAAAATAAACTTACACTGCTCAACACATTTCAGCAACTGCCAATAAAGTACTTGACATGTTTTTGCACAAAAAATGTACGAGAAAAGAAACTTTGGAGATGGAATCGAAAGCGTCTTCTTTGCTTATGCCACGTTTGCAGCTCGAATGCATCGATGCTGCTTTTTTGCTTTAGGGTTCTTATCAAAGAACACATACGGTACTGACATCCACTCACAAAGAAAGGTAAGATATACGGGGTGGGCGGCGATAGAAAGGAAAGGGATGGAGGAAGGCAGACAGCCAAAGGGTAGGGGTAAGTAGCTTCACAAGGCGGTGAAGCAAAACGCGTAAGTTTGCAGTTTTTCTGCTACGTTTTCCTATGGGGAAACTCTTGCAAGTTCTGCATATGACTGCAGGCACATCTCTCTGTGCGTGGGTGTAAGTTGATTTATGCAACTTTATACACAGAACTGCAGCTGGCTCTATCTTCCTTTCCCTTTCTCTCTCTCTCTCTCTCTCTCTCTCTCTGTTTCTCCCTCACACTTTCTCCGCAAGGCTAGTGCATAAATGATTTATTGCTATTCTCGCGACAGTTTCGTTTCGCTTTCGTTTGTTGCCATGCAACAACTGGCATCAGTTGCACACACGCAAACACTCATACACACACACTGACACACACACACACTCGCAGATGCAGCAAGACAAAAGCTTGCAGACAGTGCAGAAACTGTCGCACTTTTTTCAATAATAAATAATTATAATTGTTTTCCTTTCTGCCCCGAACTCCTCGACCACGAGGTGTTCTTGCCCACATGTGCATTAATAAACCCTATAAATATTTAAGTTGTGTGAAAAATTGCAGTGCTGAGGTGACAGGTAATGGAAATGTGGGTAATTGAATGTGCTACATAATATCCATGCCATATCCACCTGGAGTTTATGCAACCTGGCAGCCTGGTGTTAAGGCTCGACTGCTTCATCAGTGAATGGAAGAATGCTCAAAATTTGCATAATGTCGATATAAAGCATGCGACTTACCAGCATTATGAAGCCCGTTGCATGCGGCAAGAAACAATTATTATAATAAAATGAATTAGAACGACACATAAATTTTTAAGAACTCCAGTTCAACAATTGTTATATCATTTATTGCTATATTATTGCTAAATTATTTGATCGAAGTATTAGGAGCTGTTCATTGGCCCACTTTAAAAACTTCTTTTGAATTTAAGTTTGTGAATTATCTGTAGTATTATTGAAACTCTAAAAACTATATCGAACGCATTTCGAAGTGTATTTTTGGCAGCCACGCATGGAACACAACAACTTTGTCATGATTCGCATCTAGAAGAGGCGACTTCAAAGCTCAAACTTTTGAGCTTGGTCACCCAAAAATCCTTGTTTCCGTTTATTTTCATCATGAAAATGCGGCCACAGGAAACAGGAAGTGCGCTTCGTGCAACATTTATGAAAAACCCAAAAAACCAGAGCACACATAAACTGACAGAAAATATATACTACAAGAGACAAAAGGCGTTAGACCAAACAAGAAAGTTGACGCGTAAAAACGACACAAAATGTAAATATTCAAAAAGAACTGGAAGATAGAACAAAAAAATGACAAACGTTAGATGCTGGGATTTAATTAAATTTTAACTTTTTTTTTAAGCTGGTAAACAAAAATTCTAAAAATTAGCCACAAGCATTCTTGAATTGTACTGGTTTCAACAATTTTCTCACATGAATATTTTTATTTAAATTGCAAACATAATTTGTAGTCAACAATTTAATAAATTCGTGTATTTCGACACAGCAATTGAATTTCAATTTTCCCACTTTGGCAATTGGTAAACATTTTATACTCAAATGACACATAATTCTCACATCCTCAATACACTTTTACATATGTATATTTTTATACTTATAAACATTTTCAACATTCATATTCAGACATACAATGTATTTGGTAGCATTTTAATGTTCGACTGCTTCGTAAATAAAACTTGCAACAGTTTGAAGCCCATAACCAGAATGTTGTTCATCGGTACACAAAATTGCATTTCGACTAAGTGGTGCAAGAAATTCTTTAAATTCATTATGTTCCATTAAAACGTTTTTCATTTTTACTCGTTTTTTTTATTTGTGTTTGCATCTGCCATTTAAGTTAAACGTACAATTTTGGCATATGCATATTATTTCTTATATTAAAGTATTTATTTATGACAAGAATATTTCCAATATTTCTTTTATATATGTAGTTCACTGTATAAGTTAACTTTATGAGAAATGCACTATCTCAGATAAGACAATTGGTTCATTTTTCATTTTGCTTTATTATAAAGTAGAGTAAAATATCAGATATAACCAAACATGTCACTTAGATTAGTTATTCAATTCTTTTTGTATGGTATATTTATATATATTTATTTATTAAGCCAAATTAAAAAGATTATGTTTCGCTTTTTGATAATTTTTTTATTTTTCCCTTTAAAAAAACACAACGGCATTTTGGCCCATTCATTTTTGCACAAATTGCTTTAAACCGTTGATATTCCGAGAATATAACGATGTTTAGGACAAATTAAATTTGAATGGGAATATTTTTTAATATTTTCGAGAGTAAAATAAAGGGTTTTTCAAAAGGTTGGTACTATTCAACCAAATCAATAAGTTACCTAGTACAACTTCAAGAAAACACTTAACAGAGGATTATATACACAAAAAATCTTCCGCAGCATGAATCTTACGCAACACAGACACAACTATTATATTTCAAACAACTGTTTAATTTGATTTTACCATTTTCTGTAAATTTAACTAAAAATGAAGATTTTTTACCTTAACTGTAATTGCTATATTATTTTATTATAATTTTGTTTTTATGTTTTATTTTTATGCGTTAAAGTAGAAACAATGAACTGTTTTTTTTTTATATTAACTGCATAAAGCTAAACAATCTAAATTGTATTATAAAAATCGCAAACATTTGCTAATATGAAGTGACACTCATGTGTATATTGAAAGAGAACTATCAAACATTGAACTTCTGAGTCCTTTCAAAACATATAGGAAACCCCAGCCCAAACTTTTTGCTCGTTCTTCAATGCAGACACTCTTTTTGTAAATCAAACCAAGACACCAGAGCACAGAATAAGCATAAAGCGGAAAAAATTCTTACACATGTGACTGACGCTGATTGCGTTTGTCACGTCGACGAAATAAAATTGTAACCCACTCTACAAGCCTGATCCAGACGCCGATCCATTGCCAGAAAGGTGGTAAACACGCACATTCAGTAAAAACCGCAAAAGGAGATGGCAAAGAAGCGGTCCACATACAAAAAAAAAAAGAAAGAATTTAAAGCAATGACAAAACCGTAACCAAAACTGAAGCGAAGGCCCCTTGTTGCCCCCTCTGACAGTTGTCATCACGTCTTCTTCTACTTTTTTGTGCTCTACTCAACGCCGAAAAACTAGGCAACGGAATTGCAGCAAAATCGTCATCGATGAACTCGACGTCGCGTCGCGTTGGGTCGAGCTCTTTGCACACAGTCAAGAATATGAGAGACTGAATCTCACATACATACTTGTTTATGCAAGGGACTCGGCAGTAGGCAGGAGAACGCTGCGGCCATGCTGCGTATACGTAACGTTGTGCATATTGGGTCACCATCACAGATTGTCGCAGTTGCGGCATATTTGCATAATTTAGCGATTGAATTTTATGCTCAAAAGCAAAATAGCACAGCTGCTGTTGCTGTTGATATCCCTGCTACTGATACAGCGGCAAACTTCTTCCATTTTACACGTCAAACGGGCTGTGGATTTATCCATTTGCTTTTTACTTATTAATTAAATAATTTTTCGTTGCATTTGCAGAGCATCGACGCACGCCGTGGGAGCCAGAGTTGTGTGCCATCATCGACAATAATTGCATGCAACATAATTAAAGCCATTAAAGCACTTAAGCTCCCGGAAAACCAACGACGCCATCGAGAGGGGTTGCTCGGGCGAATTGGTAGAGTCATGTTTGCATATGCATATGCATAATTATGATGAAAACACATTTAAATGCATTTAATCGGGCGTTCAGTCCTGTCGACTACAAACTACTTCCCGCAACAAACACCAGCACCAACTGCCTGCTGTCCTTTCCATTGGCAGGTGGCTTGGTATTATAGCCATGACCATGGTCGTCACCCACCCAAAGGCTTTTAACGTTTATTGGTTTTTATTAAATATGCGAGAATGCCATGTTATATGACCAGCTTGACTGGATGGTCAACTTGTCGGTATTGCCAACTGTCCCAGCTGTCAAAAGGCATATTAACTTAGATGTTACAACGACAGATGTTTCCATGTTATTGGTTTAAAGTACAATAATCATTGATCCCAACTGGCATATAAAGAGGGACTCAAATCATAATTTATGGCATTTTCTAACATATTCAATTATCGGCTCATATCACGCATTTAAATAAATGTAAAACTGTTATCCATCACCATGGCCCCCAATGGTTTCAAATTACAGCTAAAAACAAGCAAAACACTTTCCCAACTGCTAAATTTATTAAGTATAAATGTTGATTTGAAACTTTCGGAACAAAGTTAAAGCTTAAATCAAAAATCACTTAGGAAACTAAGAGCTTTGCCATGTCACTCGGCACTTGAACCAATGCTCACATTTGCTGCCAATTTACGAGTGTGTGTTCCCGGGTCCGACCAGCTACGCCCCTTTCCCCCTTTACCTTACCCCAGAATTCGCACGTTGACTTAATTAAAGTTGTACTCGGCAGGCGCAATCAAAAACAACAAAAAGAAAGAAAAGAAAAAATTGCCTCACAAAAGGAAGAGGATGCATTGCCAGCAAAGGCAACAAGAGCTATAACACATGTGCGAAAACTGGCAAAGTAAAAGGCCAAAACAAATTGCCAAAGTCAGAGCACCAGAAGGAACAGCAGCATCAGGGCCAATGGGGATCACTTGTGAGTGGAACGAGTTTGGTTGGTTTTATGGGGTGGCCAAATGGCAATTTATAAAATCCTTTGAAGTGTCGAAAATCAGTAATTGTAGTCAAAGTGCAAATTGATTGCCAGTCAGATACACACACTCACACAAACACACACACACACACACGAATTTGCTGGCAAATTTTGAGTGTTAGTGTGTGTATGTGTGAGCCAAAAAATCAGTGTGCCAGCCATGTTTTATTGAGTGTAATTTGTAGTTGCAAATTAATGGTACCACTTCACTTTTAATTAAAACGCACCAAAAGAAAGAGTGAAATGTTTCAGATTTTACAATCAACGAATCGAGCATACTCTGTTATACTACGAATTCAATAAATAAAATAATGTTAGATACATTTTCCTAATTACACACGTAAATTACAATTCTAAATTTATTGGTTATCACTTTTAATCGTACTTTAAATTCTGCTTTTTAATATCATTCATGGATTAAATTTTGATATAGGTTTTGAAGCCTCTTTTCAAAATGAGTTAATACATATAATTAACACTTATTTAATTAGACTCGTTTTGATTAAGCTTTCTTGGCTTAAAACCATAAATACTCAACATATTTAAAATACCCTACAATTGTTTTAGGGTAATTTAAGTTGCCGGAATACCTTACAGCTGGACAGAAAAGAGTTTTTTACAGTTTTGTGTGAGTTGTAGAATAGTGGAAGATAAGTAACTCAATTGCTGGACAAAAGTGGCGTTCGACACAAGGACATGCGGGCATAAAAAGAGAGGAAATAAGACTGAGTCTGAGTCTTTTGGTTTCCTCTTGGACTATATTACCTTTCTGTTGCTTACTTTACTTCATCTTTTTAAGTTTACCCTTTGCCCTATGCCCGTGGGTCTGGCACGTTTTGCCTTTGCTTAAGTGACTTCATAACCTCGAAAGTAGCTCTCTGGCATTTTACTGCATTCGGGGACTGAAACTTGTGTGTTTGCAGCTCAGGTGCATTCTGGTGGCACAACACGCTCACTGCAAAGTATGCATTTTTGAGCTGCTTTGTCGCCTGTTGCATAAAAATTGCTTTAAAACATAAGGCGGCTGCGGTTTCAACTGCGGTTGCGACAGCAAAAGTTTTGAATAAATTTTCGCCATTTTGCCAGCAGCAAAGAGAAAAAAACCAACTAACTCCATTGAGTGACACCGCATCGATGTCGTCGAGACGAGGTAAGAAGAAAGAGGAGTAGAGGTATTATCAATTTTGGTTTGAGAGACTCATCAATAAAACATAACAGCAGCAGATGGAGACACATGTGGCAATGTGCATGCAACTTGCCACCGGATATGCGCACATCAAGATCTGAGCTCTTTTTTCGAATTGCTGCTATGCTCTTGCTTTTGCTCTTGCTGCTGCTGAACAGACAAACAACTATCAAATTTGCTCTGAATTTAACAAAAAATAGAATAAACCAAAATGAATTAGTTGTTATTGATTTGGAATCAACAAATTAATTTTCTTGGAATTACAATTCTTGAGTGGTTCATGTTGGTTTGGTTTTATTTAAAATAACTGCGTTTGTTTAATTTCGGCTGAAGATTTTTTAAGTCAGTTAATTCTTATATTACAGTCCCTGCCTAATAACCCCTTACCCAAGGGGGAATGATTATGTCTTTAAACATCAAACAAAAGGATTTTTTCGTTTGAAAGTTTAGAACTTGAAGTGTTTTTCGTTATTTATTTTATTCGCTTATAACAAGTATCTTTAACCCATGCATTTTTGCATTCCTTCCTCCATTGGTCCTTGAGTTATTTCTAATGGCAGCTGGCATTGCTATCGCCTTCTAGCAGAAGTGCTGTGTGGAGTTGGCCAAGTTGCTGATTTGATTACATTTACACACATCCGACAGTTGTTGGTTTGGCAATGGCAACTGCTTTTCGGCAAAGTGCGCGGCGAAATTTTCTTGTCAACACTTACATTGGCCCCGAGTTTTGTTTAGCGTCTGAAAAAGGGGAAAGCAGAAGAGGTTCAAGTCGGGGATCGGGGTGGAGTTCGAGGTTGGTTTCAGTGTCGTGGTAGGTCAACAATGGCAGCTGCTGCTTGTAGCTTTTGCTTTGTTATTGCACAGAGCTGGGCCAGGTTTTCGGCTTTGGCACTGAGCTGAGTATTTGTAGCTTCCCTAGTTGGCCAACGGCCAGAGTACAGTCTTTGTTTGCCAATTGAATTGAAACTTTATTTTTTGTCTGCTTGTTGTTTTTGATTTGAACTCCAGGTTAACCCATGATAATATTTGTGATGGGTATGTGCAGCAGCCTTATAATATAGCGCAGAAAACCCATTATGAGAAGCCGGAATATTGTGACCAACAGGGAGCGTCGAAATTCTTCACGATCCGGTTTCGTACTTAGCCTAAACATCCTTGCCGAATCCTTTAAGAAGACCAATAGAGGAATAGACAATACGTCTCCAATAAGTGAATGATATCAACTCTGGCTTGAATTCTCCCAGAAATTTACTCAAACTGCAAATAAAATGAGGACACTGTTCCCAATGACAATGATAAAATAAAAGGTTGTAAAATATATAATTCCCGTTCTTATGTTTTTGTCTTGATCGACGAGGTCGTAACAAACGTTGGTCCATTTAAACTTTGGTAGTTACTGCTTTGACTTGTGAGCTTGATCCAAGCAATGTCTGTTCTGAATTTGTTTGTCGGAATTAACAGCACCCTGCCTGTTATGATGCAACTCAAATCTGTCGACGCTCTTCCCATTTTTCATTTATACTTTTTTTTTTCATTTCTTTTAACTTTTCTCATTACAAAAGTTTTACTATTTCCGTTGCACGCAGCAAATACACAAAATGTGTTTCAAAGGCAACCTTTTCAACGTTTCCTACAGACAATTGCAATTCAGAACGTGATTTGCTGCTCAGCATTGATTGTAAAAAGAAATATTTCATATCCATTGGGTTAAAATTTAGATCAGCTGTTTTCTAAAGTTGTTAGTTTTTAAATCAAATCCTTCATTTTGTGTAATTTTTTTCTAAGAATCTAATCCAAAATCCATTATCTTTGGATGAAATAAGTAATAAATTCTACTTCTTTTTGAACTTAAGCATTATACAAATATTGAGAATTCACCTTGTTGTTGCTACTCACTTAATCTGAGACTATTGCCAGCTACGTGTAGAACAATGCACAATCATTTGGAGTAAAGTGTGGTACGAGAATTGCTCCCAAGATTACACACTTAATCAAACTTTATGCAAACCTGACTGCCACCCACAAGATTTTCAACAATTTACTGGCTTAGCACATGAAGAGATAGAAGAAACAAGCAGAACTGAGAAGGTTAAAGGGAATGACAGGATCGAAGGGAGGCATCGGTACAATCGGACAGAGGTCTTAAATACTGCAATTTGTTTTGCTGCCGAATCGTTGCTGTCTTCACTCGAGGCTTAACCCAAAGAAGAGAGTGGAGAGGAGAGAAACAAACATGTAGCGCCAGCAGCCGGTTGCCAAAAATGTTGCAAGTGTTTCTTGTACTGCTGCTGCTTCTACTGCATGCAACACCAACAGTAAATGCTGTCCAACAATTCACAGCAAAAGTGCTATACAAAACTGTGGCGCATAAGCGGCTGGAAATGCAACAACGATATGCCTGCAACACAAATCCCCCTCGTTCTTCTCCTCCACAGCCTCACCCTATTTCCCCTACTCCTCCTCCTCCTCCTTCTTTGCCCAGTTCTCACCCTGCAGTTCAATCGGCTCAATCGGCTGCATCGGCAAAAGCTGTACAGTGCGTACATTCACATGTACACGCACAAACTTATTCGCCCAAATATACAACTGAAAGAAGGAAAATTCGTTGCTTAGTTCTAAAATACCCATTCAAAGTTGTTGTATATTTTTCGCATTGTTAACTACAAAATAATACAAGCTAAAATTATAATTCTCATTAATAAGTTTATTGATACTATATGATTTAATTTGACTGATTAAGGCTTCCAGAAACGAAAATGCTGAACTCATATTGGCAACTTGCGATACATAAGAAGTTTCAATCTCCTATAGCTCAGACAGTTGACATTCTTAACATCAACGATCTTTAATTGATGCTTGTAATTCTCTCAATATACCCCAACTTAATTGGTTTCGGGTATAACTAGTGTGTATGCTTTTACTTCTACTGGGGTTTCATCGTCGTCGCCATTGAGATTGAAAAATGTTAAAAATTGCTTTTAAATGCCGCAAAATACAATTTATTATTCAACAGAGACAAACGCCAAACACTGGCACAATGTGCGTCCTGGGAATGAGTAAGTGGGCGTGGATTTAAGGCGTGCCTGTGGCCGAGCCATGACACTCACCCTCTTCGAAACCCCGGATGTTACGGCCAGTACGACGCTGCAGTGCCAAAGCTCAACACTGTGGCTGCTTGGCAGTAAATTCAAATAAAGCACGCACGCACACACACACACACACACACACACACACTTACACGGAATATTAAGTGCACAAACACAATCACAGTGGCAAGCAATGCCAACAATTGTTGTTGCATTTTATTTTGTTCATCACGCATAAGCACTTTATGACAGTGTCGAAAATGTTTGTGAAGCAACGCAAATGATTCTAAGTTTTTGGAATGTTATGTATTTGAATGCATGTCTTACAACATTTTTCTAGACTCAAAATTTCTTAAAATTAAATGGCAGCTCAGAACTTTAAACTGAGAACAAAATTTCTTGCGATATATAAATATTAAACTGTTACGATGTTTAAATATGGCATTCGCCTTTTCTTTATTGCTAGTAAAATATTAATAAATATCAATCAAATAATATAAAGGAGAATTCAATACCTCTAATAAACATTATAAGCTTAGTGAGTTCGAAAACCAAAAAAAGTTAGGAACGTTGTTCTATCTATGCAGACCTGGATTGTTTTTTGTATTGTTGCTAAAATATAAAATCAGATTGGAAGGGTACGATCATTTAAAATAAATGTATATATTATAGTTTTAAAGTAACTTTTAAAAATTAATTATTTATAATTCAAAATATATATCAAGCTTTTATATGCTTTATTAGCGACATAATTCGAGATATTTTATGGTGGGCTTACTTGACTGTAGCCTTACCGAGTATGATTGGAATTAAATTATATATTAATTGAATTATAAATAATAATTTTCTTCAAACAAATTTTAAACTTAAAAATCAGAAAACTGTTCACATAATTTAAGGTAAGCCAGGTTCAATATATTATATTTTAATAGTTTATATATTTTCTGTATTAAATTAAGCTAGCATCTTTTTGTTTCTATACATATACCACAATCGTGACAATAATCTATAGAGGCAAGAGAGACAGAGAGAGAGAGAAAGGCGAAAGAGAAACAAGGTGTGGGAAAGAAAGGGGAGTAGTAAACACAAATTATAAACATCACAGTTTAACGAAAATGATTTAATTAAATTTATTTGCGCGCTAATGCCATTTGCCACATTGCCGCTGGAGGCCAGCTGCTAACATCAAAAGACAGTGGAAATTAATCAGGCGCACAAGCAATTGAGGGCCGCCCACATTGCCCGTGCCTGCGGCACATATAATTGCATTAATTTATGTGTAAAAGCCACAGAAATTAAAAATAATAATATGTAATACGTATAATCCAAATATTCAAAATGCTGCGACCAGAAAGTTTCCAATATTTTGTGCCAGCTGTCAAAGAGGAGGGAAATCTGCCCCATCCAACATCCATAACGAACTGGAGTGATAAGAGAAATGCTGGAGCGGAGAAAGCCCCCAGGACCTTGGTTTGAGCTGCCGACCAGTTGAAAGACTAATTTTCACATTTGAACTGAAAACTCGTGATGAAAGAAGACTCCGGTGTTTGAGCTTTGAATGTTGAGACTAATGCGATGGCGGGTTGACTATCATCATTTGGCTAAAGTCGGGGGCGTTGACGTTTTGTGGCGTTTTGGGCATTTGGGCGTGGTTGGCCAACCAACCAATTTCATGGTTAAATGATTCAGAAACAGAATTACAAAATTAGTCGGCCCGTTAACACAATGTAATTAACTTTTGCGCGACCGCTCTCAATATATTTGATATTTATTTACCAGGCCTGAATGCCCCCTGGGGTGCACTTTGCTTCGATGCCCCTGGTCTCTTGGTGTTTTTTGATGCCCTGGTTTCTTACTAGGCTGCTGTCCTCCGGACTGAACCCAGCTGCCGGATGGTAGTTGCTCGTTGACAAATTTCAAACTATAGAGTATCTAACTGAAGCTTCCAATTATCCAATTTCTTTAGGTCTCGAAACTCTCCATCTCTTTTCCATTTGTCTCCATCTCTATTCGCATTTTCAAAAGCAATTTGAAACAAATTTTATTGCCAAAGTTTCGAGTACATGGAAAATGGTTCAAGTGCTACAAAAGTTGCAGTTGGCGCGTGCCTGCGCCTTGGCTTGAAGCACAATTAGCTCAGCCTAAAAGTATGCAAGTGTCCCTGTTGGCAGAAGCACGAAGTAGCAATCTTCAAGGAACATTAAAGTCCCCAACATTAAAAGCAGGTATTTTTAATTTTGTGTATGAAAGCCGTTGCACTTTGTACCTTAAATACATAACTTAAACAACTGAACTTAACAATAAACAAGTTCACAATTTTTTTCAGGTATCAACGGATTTGAAAATTGTATTTGATAAGAATTTATGGAGTATGGATATCTTTATTTCAAGAACTTATAATTTATTTGTTTAATATTTTTCTTTAAATAGTGTCATTTCAAAGAAACTTAAATTTAATTTAAAGAACTGTTTTTTAGTTCTGCAGGGGATCAAGATGAAGAACTGCAATGTTGCCCAAGCTTCGTTGCACGGCTAAATCAAACCACTAAAAACCTGTGCAATGATTGCCAAAAATAAAGAACAACTTTTGCCAACTACAGCTATTGCCAGCCACTGCCATTACCAATTTTTGCGCTTAACACTTCAGTGAACAAATCATTGAGCGACTGAGATACGAGGACATGTAGACATAAAGGCGGACACATAGACAGGCAGGGGGCAATGTGGGGCATGGCAGGGCAGGCCTGTGTTTCCGTTTGCTGTCCCTGCTTATGCCATCAGCATGTCATCATGGCAAAATCAGACGACATGCAACATTGCATAAAGATTTGTCACAGCTAAAGCTCCCAAAATGCAATGCAAGACAACCAACAAGGACAACACGCACTGAGCGCCAGCTCGAACCTAGATAGAGATAGATGCTCACATGTACACTTGCAGTTGCATCTACAGTTGCAGACCCAGATGCAGTTACCAGAACTGGGAATGGGATGGAGAGATGGAGACTAAATCGAGACAGAGACGCATACAGCGAGCGATGAGCTCAAATCGCATTTTCGCTTGCTGAATTTCGACAAATAACAACAAGAAAAGCTGAAACTGAAGCTGATGTTGATGCTGATGCTGCCACACAGTTGTACTATAGCTACTGTTGCGAGGGCCGTTCAATAAATAGGCATTATAATTAAATACATCAAATCATGTTGTCTTCCACAATGCATTTAATATAAATAACTAAATAACATATACATATGGAAATATTTAAATGTTAAAGAATTCAAAACCTATGCATAAATGTGTTTATAAAAATATAATTATATTTTAAACTACATAAAATCAATTGTTTAAATGAATGAATGATAGAATATGTATAGAATATGTGTGCAAAAAGGTTTTTCCACGGGTAGTGATCGATCTGTCCAAGAGATCTACTTCTTTCAAAAACATATTAAAAAGGAATACTTTTTCTCAGTCTTTAACTTAAATCCAGAATAAAAACTGTTTGTTTTTAATTTTTTTAGGATTTCGAAGTGATAATAAAAATTGAATAATTAAATTTATTGCTTTAAATGCATATAAATTAGGATTTTTAGTCTCTACTACTTGACTTTAGGTATAAGGCATAGATAATATAACAGAATTTTATCCGCTACCAGAGACTGCACACATGAAGTTGTGGAAACACAGAGGTAGATCGTTGCCGCCATTTTGGAGCCTTAATTTTGTTTCTAGTCTTCTTTTAGAGTCAATAGATGTTTGATGAATAAAATATTCAAGTCCGCCAGCTCCTATATAACATACCATATATATAACATTCCATATTGCCGAACCAATCCATGAGATGATAAAACTATGTTATTTTAATCCTTCATGAAATGCTGAAAGCTCTGTTAATCGATTTATTAATTTTGAACTTTCCGTGAAAGAGAAAATTAGGTGCAGCAAATATAAGCTACTTTATTCTTCTGCCTTCATCATACTGTTGTTAAGAAGCCTAAAAAGCAGTCAAATAAAAGCCAACAATTAAAGTAAAATATATATTTTTGTTGAAAATAGTTTTGAAACTCTCCTCGTTGCAGTAGACAGGCTAAGCGGCAGCAACTTGCAGCAAATTCAATTTTGTGCAGCTCGATTGCATTGCGGCACATTGGCTCGAAGTCTTTCAGACTTTGTATTGGAATGGGACAGAAGAGACGTGAGAAGGAAGAACAAGAAGTGAGGGTATAATTTTGTTTTGCCTTCTTCTTTTGGCGCTGATCATCGATTCGCATTGCATTTCAATATATAAATATTTATATACAAGGAAATTTGCGCACAGCTGAGATGCGAACCACTCGTTTGCCTCCTCACGGCCCCCTGCTCTGTATCGTACTGCGTCGTGTCGCGTCGTCATTGACAAACTAGGAATGAAGATGTATGGACATACTATGGAGAGTGAGTAATGTTAACTCTCGCTGAATCCCTGGCAGTCGACTTGTCCTTGTAGTCGCTTCGTAAATCGTTTAGTTTCCCATTTGTTTTGTTTTGGGTTTAGTCTGTTGCGACCTTAATTCGTTTTATTAGTTAAGTCTCGCCAGGAATTTGACGCCATATCCATATATAATACACATACAAAAATACATACAAATAGACACATATACATAAATATAAATCTATATGTATGAATCATGGGTAAGCCTTTATGACATATGCTAAAATTTCACAGCTTGGCAGTTTGGCAGCCAGTCTACCATGCAGCAAGTAAGCCCCATCACAACCCATTTTCCTGCTCACCCCAGCAATACCTTTGTGAGCCGCGGTGGGTCGCGTTTTTGTTTTGTGTTTGCCCAACGCGTGACAAAATGATTAAACGGTTAGCCAGGAATAAAGTCAGGACCAGAGACAGGACGTTCCCAGCACCAGGATGCAGGACACAGAGCCCGAATGTTGAAACATCGATAGAGCGACTTTCGCCTTCCGTAGCCTTTGTACGTCAATGACAGTGCAAAATTGTTGATGACGATAACGATGTGATTAGATGAGTGGTTATTTGATGAAACATAGACGCGGGGATTGCGGGTCTCTGCGGGCTCTTCGGCTCTACGGCTCTACGTTTCAACGGTTCCACGGCTCTACGGATTTGCTAGTGCTGTCGTACTGTTATGCGGGTGTCGCATTGTCGAGCGGGTTGATTGCTTGTTGGCCTCATTGAAGTGTTGCTACTGAGTAGCACATTCGCGTTTTTGAAATGGCCCAAATGACGTCGCACTCAGAATATTTAATAGATAATTATAACAGGATGTTCATCACATTAAATGTGATGGCCACCGAAAATAAACCATAACGATGTTTTTCTACCTTAGGTATGGGTATAAAAGGTTTGTGCAAATAAGTAACATGCACAGATAGAGTTGAGGGGCTCTCTTAGGTGCATATATCGCTTAGCATGGATATAATAGTCTAATTAGCCAAAACAAGCATATTTTAAGCAATTGAAAGACGCCCAGCTACTTCCACTCAGCCCAGTTCCCCATGAGAGATAAGGAACTTATCTCATTTCAAAGTCCAACTATGGCCCTATGGTCAGAGAGTCTAACATAACTAACTAACATAACTCCCACAACATCTAATTTATTCTGTTCTAATTTTCATCAGTACATTATTTTAGTACAGAGGTATCTCTTTGATAGGCCGAGCTTATAAAGATTCTCCATTGGCTTTCTGTGCTTCTGTTTGTTTATTTCTGTTTTGGGCTACCACGAGTACAGTCTGTACAATATCAATCATCAAAGTTAGTTCTGGTTAATAAACAGAATTGAAACAATTATACAAGTAAATGTTATGATAATTCGAACGGTGTGGTCAAAGTAATAAACTACATTTTTGGTATCATGCTTATTTTTACCTTGATGAAATTATAAGTGAATGTCTGCAAGTTGCATCATTTTTATGATAATTATGAGCGATAAATTTCGGTTGGACGATAAATCGCTCAAGTTGTCGGATTTAACTTGGTCATAAAAAATAATGTACAGCGCCACGTGCTCCGGACACATTACCTAACCAGATATAGCCAGGCTAAGTGCCTTCCATGCCAATCGTGCTTATTAGCCTACTATTAAAGGTGCCTGCAGCCTACTCCTGCCTACGGCTGCCTGGCAAACTGACTGGCTCTGCTCCTTTTGGAAAGCCAAAACTATAGACAGACAATTTCCTTATGAAATGAAAATAAACATGACATTTCTAGGTTTATGTACTTTTGTGCAGCAGCTGTGTCTCTCCGGCTTTCCACCAGAGCAGGCTGCTGAAGCCGCTTAGACCAAAACCCGATTCCCGATTCCCATACTTCCCAAACCCATGGATGGCTTGTTCCGACTTGGCTGTGACTGCTATAAAATGTCATCTTTTATTATGGCAAGGCTCAACTGGCGCAGACTGTGCCTAGACTAAGGCGCCCGTCCCCAGTCCCCCGTCCCACGTGCCTCGCTCTTCGTTCACTCTTCACTTCTATCGTCACCACTAAGGCAACCCACTCCTTTTTCTGTTCGTTGCGATAGTGGCAAACAATGCTGTGCACTGCCACGCCCCTTTTGACTTCGACTGTCACTGAGCCAGCGACTGCGGCTGAGGCGGAGGCTGCTTGTATACCCAGTTTATACGCTTGGCTTCACATTGCTCTCGGCTTCATGCTGTGAGTTTCATTTCCGGTGCGACATTTTGTTACAAAACTTTATTTTCAATTTGTGCACATATTACACACAACTCGCCACGCCCCGCACTACAACATACCGCCCACTTTTGTACATCTATATATGTGTGTGTGTGTGTATGTGTGTGTCCCACTTATCTGGCTTTTGTTTTTATTTTTAGTGTAATTGTTCTATTTTTGCTATGGCAATTGCTACGAACCCAACATTCTCCATCTACAGCTCCGAGCTGCATGTGTTCAGGCTACTTATCATCTGTGGATACATTCGGTCCATTCGTTTCATTCGTTTTAGTCATTCCATTCGTTCACTGTCCAGGCTCATGCTGTTGATTATTATTACAAGCATTATGACCGGATTTCACTGGCGGCAGCAATGTCTGTGCCAGCTGCTGGTAATGAAATTAGTTTGTCACTCAGAAACATGTTCGGAAGAGGGCAAGAGAGAGGGGTAGAGAGAGAGAGAGAGAGAGGGAGGGAGAATGAGAGTGAGTGGGAGCATTCAAACCTCGTTCTCCTAAGATGGCCAATCTAAAGCTGCCTGTTTATGCTGGCCTATCTGCATCATCATAATTATCATCATCATCATTGTCATTGCCAACGTCATCATCGAGTTCATCAGCAGCAGCTTCCTATTTTGATTGCAATGAGTTTTCAGGTCAAGTGCGCTTCCGACTCCAGTTGTCCGCTTCTTGTTTTATTGAATTTCATTTTAATGTGGCTTTTATTGTTTAGACATGCACTTCAACATGATTTAGTTGATTTTACTTTACTTTTCGACCGACTTGGCCGAGATTTGCATGCAAATTGACTTTCACTTTGGGCTCAAATGTGTTTCTAAACCAACCCGGGTATACACATTACCAAATGTATTTGGTACTTAAAACTCAAATCCGATTTAACGACTCTTACGTATGTAGAGATTTTTATTGGGTTTACTTTCTGTCGTTACTGGAATACGCCTCGTGAAGCATAACAAATACACCAAATGATGAATAACAATGAATACAACAAATTGCTAAAAATTTAGTTACAAATAAGGACACTTTAAAAGCATACGCAGCGTATGCTGGAAAGCCCTAAATCAAAATGAGTTAATTAATCCGTTTATGGCAATATTTTTTACATTTAGTAGCCTCACCTTCACCATTTCTTCTAAAATTAATTTTATTATTTTTATGAGTTATTTGGCTCCCCATCAAAATGAAATGACAAGTTTAATTTGTGAGTAAAAATAATTAAAAAAGTCTATGCAACAAATTGCAGAGAACAAAGTTCTCTCAACTCAATCGACTTGGTCTATGAGAGTTCATGTAATCAATCAACTTTGATTAGTATTTGTGACGGACACTTCAAATGTTCATACAGGCAACAACAACGTTTGATGTTACCATTCAGCCTAAGCCCAACCTCTGTCCCAAAATGATAAAATAGTCGATGGGTTGAGGGACGTTCGTGCTTTACTCGGGCCTAAGTAAAAATCAATATGTCTTGATGTACGATAAAAGTGATATAAATTGTATGGCTCGTAAAGTGAAAGTGTCAAATGACCAGGATGCTGAGAGGGCTAAAGCAAATGAAAAGTGAAGATGTATGATAATCGCAGGTCAAAAATAGTGATACTTCGTTTCATTTTGCATTTGGATTGGGTCAGAGTGTGCGGTTGTTCCCAGACCTAGCAAATGCTGGCGCTTAACCATCTTTGGCTACAGCGCGACTTTAACGTAAGCAATAAATACTTTTAAAAGATAAATAAATCCCCTGACACAAACACCAATCACTGTCAAGCTGAGCACATCCATTGGTTCAGAGTTGGGGTAACCGCATAGACCCAGAAGCTAAGCTGCTTAGTACAGCACACAGCGCCACCTATGTTTTAACTTTCAACAAAGCCAGCAAAACAAAACAAAAACAGAAACAGGAAAAATCTGTAAGAATTTCAAGGAAATGCCGGCAAAAACGCAACTCACATAACAACAGAGGCATTTTTGTCACACGTTGACCATGTGAAGCGTAAATTACCAATGAAACGAGTTTGCTGCTAGCCAGAAAGATGCAGACACACAGATAGAATGTGAAAGATCGAAAAAGTGGAAGAAACCAGATACAAAGATAGTGGGAAAGAGAAAGACAGTGAGAGAGGCAAAGAGAGATAGAGAGTAAAATGGACAAGTGAAGCAGCTAAGCAGCCTGTGTGGAAAGCCTCAGAAAGTTAAAAGTTAGCAAATGGCAATTGGAAAATAAAACGGCAACAGCCAAATGCCAAGGTGTCTAACGGAATTTAATTAAGTGAGCTGTCAAACGAATGACCAATAGGTGGCGCTGTAGAAGAGACAAAATGGAATGGTTAGACCGGAAAGCGGATTGTCAGCTAAGCACAAGGCTTAAATTGAAAAGCCCACTTGCTGCATGGCTTAACTTTCAGTGAAGAATTCATTGAGGTTTGAAGAATATTTTTGAGCTCTTAAACATTATAAAAACTATTGCATATGGTTCTGCTATTTTGACATTTAAAATGGTTTTAGGACTACTTGATTCGAGTTAATAATTTTGGATAACGGTGAGATGGAAGAAATATTTTAAAGCATTTTAATCAAGTTTTATGGCTTACCAGGAGTACTATATACAGTTTAAGTCACAAAGTCTGAAATTGGCATTGATCAGAATCAGAGTCAATATAGCCCTGTCAGTCTGTTTCTATGCTTCGAACTAGTCTCCTAGTTTAAAAGCTTTTTGATGAAATTTTGTACAAATTTGTATCTTTTTACATGCAGTTTTAATGTTTAAATAGATTGACTATACCATATAACCATATATCCTATACCGTAAACAAATTTACCTAATATGCGTTTTGTACCACATCACATGTCAAACCAAATTTCTTTCACATTGATTTTTAACTGAATTTTTTTCGTATAATATTGAAAAAAGTTAAGTAACTTTTCTTGATTGTAGATCTAGGATACCAAGAACTCAAAATGCATTAGTTATGATTTTTTACGAATTTTTACATAATCGATGGACTGTTCGCCTTTTTCTATCAAAACTCGGAAATCCTTCTGCGGTTTTAATCGTGCTAATGTGCATGCTATTCGTACTTACATTTGCTTTATTGCTCATACGCTCTGTTATGCAGACTTTTACGGCAGTTGCAGCTCAGTAAACAAATTTATCACTTCTGGCCAATATAGCCCTTTCAAACTGAATAAGTCACTTTTGTACCCGCCCATCGTGTCGCGAACTTTTATTAACTTGCCATTTCTCTGGGTGCATGTGCTCGTCGTGTTGTATGCAGATTGTTTACATTGCAGCTTTATTGAAAAAATAAATGGCAACGAACTTTGCCTTTGGCTCTGACTTTGGCTCTGACACCAGCTGCAGTTGGTTGCCCATTAAGTGAACCGTGGCCAGTACCGGCTTCAGGCCTCCACGATAATTGTAAACCAAAATCTCATTTTGTATGCAGTCGAGAGTTGTTCAATTTGAAATGAAAGGACGCCATACATGAAAGTCATTATTAAAACGTAAATATCACATTTGCAACATTTATTTGATTACGTATGTAAATGTGCGTGTGATTGACATTCTCACATGAATTTATAAATATATATATATATATATATATATATATATATATATGCAGTGGTATATGGAACTTGTGTGGATGAGCTATGTTATTATGCTCTCCAATCAAGTGCTGGTTTCAATTGCAGCCGCAATTACGCTAAACAAAATTACGTATTTGTAAAATAACCAAATGGAAAGCCAGCTGAGGTCTGAGTGTAAAATCTATGTACACGCATGTTTACCCACACATACAAACGTACTGTTGCTGCATATTTGAGTTTATGTCTGCGGCTATTGAATGTGCTATGCTCAAGTGCCGCAGATAACAAATTGACTGATTTTGCTTACATTGAGCATATCAGTTTAAAATTAAACCACATGCCACACACGAGCTTTTTTCAACTTTTTGCAGTTATCTTTTTGAATTCTTTGCAAAACTTTTCTTCGAAATTAACATAAACAAACCACAAATAGCACAAAGAACATCTCACATCAAGTTTATCACTTAAAATAATTCTAATTATATAAATCAATTATTTTAAAAATCGAATAACTAAACAGTATTAGCCTCTCACCTCTGAGACTCAAGTTCAGCCAGTAAGGACTTCACAACTTCAAATGGCTTCAATCAAAATCACTTGTAGTATGGGTGACTTACAAATTTCCTCTTTGTATCTTCCACCGAATGAGACTTGGACGGCAACTGAATTTGAGAATCTTTTTAATAACTTAGGAATAACTTTAATTCATATCAAAACATCAAGGCAATATTCAAATAACAGACTCTGCAAATATTATAATCTATCAAATTATAAGTTTACTTTACCAAGGAAATTTTCAAAATAATCGATAAGTATTTTGTTGTATTTCGCATGCTCCAAAGCACGCCATTAATATTTTAAGTTAAAATTGCGCTAATGATAAATTAACAAAAATTGAATGGCTTTTAAACAGTGAAAGTATAAGCACTAATGTCATCCATATGCGCTCTTTAAATGCATTAACCATTTTCAGCGCATACAAATGCATACGTATACTTAATATGTATGAGCCAAATTTGCACAGTTCACATTAGACGCTTAACAGCAGCCATTAGGGGCTTTGCAAAGAAGCATTTGCAGCATATACATATGCATAGAAACACACACCCACTCACACACATAGATATGTATATGTATCTCAACACAAGAATGATAGGACAGTCCATAACAGGACGCAACTATGCATCACCAAGCCGTGCCTTTGGTTACAACAATGGCAAAGTCTTTTGGGCAGTGGAAAATGGTGAGCGCACTTTATGAACGGTGCAAGCATAAAGTGCTCTGGCAACCACTGCACCCGTACACCAACCCGCCATACACGAAGTGTGGCATAAGCCAACGCTTTTCCAATTTCCGGTTGGAACTCAGGAAAACAGTACCACCAACAAGTGCAAGAGCAGCAGCAGCAGCAGACAAGTGAGTGGAGAGCAATGTATGGCCATTTAGCTGTATTGTATTTGTGTCTATTCCTTGTCCTCTCCCCTTCTCACTCCCGGTAAGCTCTACCAGCGTGTGGCTTGGTGCATAACTCACACATCCACCTAAACACAGGCACGTACACACACACACACACGCATACATGCGTTTTTGGCCAAAAACGCATCAGAAGCGCATTAATAATGTGCTCAGGCAATCGAAAATGCGATGCGGGTGGAGCATTTTCAGGACTAGAACAATGATACTCTTAATGATGAGAATGCCCAGGAAAGTAACAGAATTCGGTATTGTAATGAGCAGCAGCATCATCAACAGGAGTAGTGGCTTTAGGAGCAGTTAATTCTGGAATTTAACCCCACACTTCGGCAGTCTGTTGTCATCTTGTCGAGTAATTAATTTGTTCAATGACATCCTCAAGGTGTAAGCGAAACCATTTAAAGTTGATGACAACCACGACGCAGTTACTTGAAAACTCACAACTTGGTACGCACACACTGCGACAGCAGGGAGCTAAAGAAGGCAACACCAAGAAGCAGGTGCTTCACATGGCAGGAGTTGCTCGAGACTTGAGAAACTTGTGATGCATGCCCGGCGATGTGTGTATCCGGCAATGCGACTGAGTCACAGTCAAGACAAATCGCAAGCAATAGACCAGCAGTACTGCCGTTGTAGCCGTTTAGAAGCTAGAGCTTTGAATTTTGTATTCCCAAAGCCAACAAATTTTAATAATTAATTTAATATGTACCATATTTAGAAATGTTATAAATGTCATAAGTCAAAATTTTAAAGATTTATGTATTTAAGTGTATCTTAGTCGAAAAATGAATACGTCAACTTATTTAATAACTCTTTGAGCAGCTCACGCAGTAAGGACTCTGCCTAAGTCCCCAAACTCAAAGTATGTGCTCTTCTGGTTGCGTGTGAAATCGGAAGTTGCTGCTGCTGGCTTAGTTGTAGTCGTCTCAAGTCCTTGGTCCTTGAATCCCCTTGGTCTTGGAGTCTCATGGTGTCTCGATGTCTCGCTCTGTGTGTCGATGTCGGCAGTGGGCGACAGGTGCTTCCGCATTTGAATGTCAACGGAAACCGCAACGGTACAACTTAGATAAACGTTTGCTCTTTAAATATGTGCCCTGTGCACGAGTTCCAGATACAGTTGGTTCATCTTAATGTACCTAGAACATCATGTGCATAAGTGTGTGCACTTTTAAAAAAAAATTAAGGAATTTATGCTCATAATTTAAGTTTAAGAAGACTGAAGAGAAAATAAATAAATGAAAAAATTGGGTTGGTTTTAAATGCATAATTATAAAAATAAAATTATAGTTAATAAAAATATTAAATTAAAACCTTTCCACTTATACATATAAATTTCATTGATATTTTTTCATTGAATAATAGATTTGTATGCAGGCAAACTAAGGCATCTTAGCTTATTTTTATTATACTCCGTCAGAAGAAAAAGACTGTTCTAGTTGCCTTTGAAGTTGATTTTTTACCAGTGTACCAATAATTCAGTGTGCAATACGATAGATTCACATTTATTAAGCGGCAGTCACCATGTTTGAGTAACTGAATAAAGTAAATCTCTGCAGTCCAGATATGTTACCTGTGAAGTGGTTACTCTTTGGATATTGATGGCGTTGTGGTTATAGACTGGGATTGATTGGATTGGTCTTTGCTTAGCTTGTTGCCATCCAAAGATATCAACGGTGTTTGCTCAGTCCTGCAACTGAAAATTGCTTAAGATGCCAAATCTGATTACAGATAAAGTCTAATGCAGATGGACTACTCTTTATGTTTTTTTTTTCTTTGTTCTCACTTAAAGGTAATTTTTGAGTCAACCAAAAACACTAAGTATAATATTAATAGTTTTCTATGTTTTTTGTTTTAATATCGTTTTAATTTAGTTTAGCTATTAAACAACAAATAGACTCGATTTCACAACTTTTTTATCATTTGAGCACTTAGTTATATATTCTGAAATTGCTACATATTAAGCTATTTATTTCATTGAAAACGGACTATTATTCTTTATTTTTTCAACTAATTTTATATTACGAAGTCAATGTTTTTGCAAATGTAGGTGGTTAATTTTAAGCGGACGCACATTTAGAAATTCGATTAAATTTAAATCAATTTTCATTCAATTTACGCAAATACCTAAATGAAACAAAAATAATCCTAAATGGAACTGCATTCACCTGGTACGTAGTAAAATCCAAAAAATTACCAAAACGTAAATTGCTAAAAATGAAATCAATTAACAACAAATGTGGACAATTTAAATTCAATGTAAAGTGGTGTTGCAATACCACATACAAAAGCAGGCCACTTAATTAAGCCAGGCCAGAAGAAGCAGACCTACTCTAACCCAGTCAGAAGCCGCATTTACACTGGACAACATGGGACAACGTGTTACCATTGATATTGCCGCATTTTAAGTGCGAAACAATGTAATTTCATGGTAATCAGTCTGAGGGCCGGTTTAGAATTTAATGCCAGCTCAAACTGAAGAGTTCACTTCCGAAAAAAATAACCAAAGCTGTTCAGTACTAACTACACAAATTTCCAGTTGCGCGCACAAAGCCAATGGGACAGAGTTTCTAAAACAGAGTCAGAGCATGAGCCGCAGCCGGAGCCGGAGCCGGAGTCGAGGCACTTGGCCAAAAAATGTCAGTTTGTAATTTTCTATGCCATTTAAAATAAATGAAAATTACGCTCGTCTCTGCTCTGCTGTGTCCAGTTCTGCCACGATCTGGGTGTGGCATAGTTTTAGGCGCTGCTCTGCTCGTGTTAACGTAAATAAATTACACACACACACATACACATGCACGCACACGTATAGAGGGCCAGAGCGACAATCAAGTGGTCAGTGGCATGCAGCTTATAAATCAGCGCAAAGCGCAAAACGTAGCAGCCTTTTGGGCGCAACAGCAGCCATCGAGATAGATGACCAACAATGCGGGTCAGTTCAGAGGAATTGACAGAGTTTGAGTTGACGATGGATGAGCGAATGAATAGATAGATGGATCGCCTGTATAAATGGTTAGCTATTTAGTTTCGGGTTGCTGCGGTTTGACTTTGTTTTGAGTATGGATTGAGGATTGAGGATAACTACACTTTTTCGATTGCCCATAATGTCCTTCCCCTCACTCTTCTTTTCTTTTATTGCCAAACTGGTATTCGTACTGGGTCAATTGAATGGGGCACACATTAAGGCCGCATTCTGTTTTGACAAACAGCACACCAATTAAAAATTAACTAGCATCTGGTTGGGCCGCTGACAAAGCACTTTAACTATTTGTTGGCAATTGAGGGTAAAATAATTATTTAAATCGAGTCGATGTATAAAAAGGATGATTAAAATTTAATGATATCTACCAATCAAATGGAAAACATATTTAATTCAAAGAAATAAACCTTTATCAATTGAAACACAATCTAAAACTATTTTTAAATTACCACAACTGTCGTTAATATTACGTATGAGTTGTTTTGTAAAGACCAGTATTTAAGTAAAACGTCGTTCATGCATAAATTAACAAAGGGTATTATTTTATTTGTGTTGCTTAAATAAATTAACTTTGAAATGTATGAAACGCTCTTACGAAAACAAGCCACTCTTCGTGTCATTAACAAAACTATGTTTATTATTTTGTCAAGCAAAAGTGGAAGTTGTCAGGTCGTTAAATGCGTTTCACAAGTCAACTGCTTAACAGACAGTTGTGGCATTTCTCAGAGGTGTGCATGCAGTTCTGCCGAGGGCACACACACATGATCGCATGTATTTGTACATACCAAACATTCCTTGAGTCTTGACAGCATTAACAACAGTAACTATTTAAGTATCTGCCGCAGTTGTCTTGCCGCTTCTTGTGTGCTACGGTTCGGTATGCCAGAGAAGAGACTGCAACAATGCCATAGATTGTTGTGGCAATGCCATCAACAGAAAACTGGGAGCTGGGAGCTGAGAGCAGAGAACCGAGAACCGTGAACTGAGAACTGCAAAGTAGCACAAAGAGCCAGGCAAGGACCTAGGACCTAGGACAAAGGACCGACACACAAACCGCACTGGGGCCTGAGGGCTTAACTGCCTGCCATGTGAGAGTTGTATAAGTTAAAGCTTTAAGCTCTTGCCACAACAGTTACTCTGCGTGAAAAAAAGCACACACATCAGGCAAGTATTTGTGCAAGTTATTTAAATGGCTTTGTGTTGCATACTTTTTGGCTGAAACAAAATTCACCGCCACCAGAGCCCCAAGCAATCAACTGTCTGGTTTGAAATTGCAGTGGGGAAAACACAGCTTTTCCATGATGCAAAACAAGCCAAAGCACAAAACCCCAACCAAGATAAGCTAACAATGCAATAACATCACGCTCTGATGAATTCAGTTATCATGAAGGAGCCGACGCCTCAACTCAAGAAACTGCTCGTCTCAGCATTCATCATTTGTATGGTTCTAGACAACAGCCATGCATATAATGTACCCAAGGCCACTGTCAAGGTGAATACACCACATGGCTTTGAAGTTTCGATTCCTGATGAGCCTGGTATATCGTTGTTTGCTTTCCACGGTAAGCTAAATGAAGAAATGGATGATCTCAGTGACCAAACCTGGGCGACGGACATCGTCACATCTCGGAACGGCCTATGGACCTATCGGAATCGTCAACAGAAGCTACAACCAGATGATGTGCTTTATTACTGGACAACTGTCAGATATCATGGCATCGACTATCACAACTACAATCAGCGTTATACCGTTGGTGGAGAAGGTCCCAATACTCAACGCATTGATCTACTCAATCAAGGGGGTACTAACCGATCAATTATTATAAATGGCAATCCAACAATAAATATCTATAATTCATAACATTTATATAGCTTACTGAAGTAGTGAATATTTAGAGACGACTCTTACATAACATGCTTCTTTTATTGGCTTTACGTTTTGTTTAAATAAGTAAAAAAAACGCATTGCAAAAAGTACAAAGGCATCACATACAATAAACTATTATATATATATATATAATATTTCGAATCAATTAAATCAATTAAGTTGTGCTAACTAACAAGATAAAATATTCCAAAAAGTATCGGAGTGCAATTAAAAATTCCATAGATTCTGATATAAAGACTTGCAGTTATTCTTTTATAAATAAACTTGTCAGTAATAGAAAAATACAATTTTTTCATTGTTTTTAAAAGCAAAAAGTCAAAGATACATTCCGAAAGAATCAAAACCCTGTCAATATCCTACACCGGTTCAACACCGATGGATGGAAAGAAAAAATAATTTCCCTTTATTAAATATTTGGTTTGTGCACATATCAAACTCATAGTTCGTTGCATTGTTTTTCGAAAGTGCTATAAATCAAAGAAGCAGTTTGTCACAGATACCCAAGTAGGTATCCTGGCAGTATAAATCATTTTGAAAAGTTCTCTCCGCATGCGTGTGAAATGCTGTGCGAGTAATGGCTGCTTCAAAATTACCGCAATGCATTCAAAGTGCAAAGCAAATAAGAGTTTTTGAATTCAGTGTGACACGTGCTAAAAGATACCCTGGATCCTTAAAGTGAGACTGCAAACAAAATTAGTTTTTATATAAAGTATTAAATATTGTATGTACAAATGGAAAGATGGTCTTCTATATTTTCACAAAACTTACACATCTTCTTTGAACTTGCTCAATCGATAAAGAGTTTAATAAAACACAGAAAAAAAAGAGCTCACAAAACTATTCCAATAGTTGAATCTCCTATGCAACGACACATGGAAAAAATAATAGAAACAAGTCGCTTTTGGGCCATTTAACTTTCACTTGAGGCAAACAAATGCAGATAAAAACTTTTGCTTAGCTAGTTAAAGTACAACAAAAGTTAGAAATACTTTATGTTTATCTTTTTTTTTTTTCTTTAAGTTTTTCAGTGGTGCCGATTACTGAAAGCCATTCTTTCACTTCTGAAAATAGGTTTTTGTTCTTATTGTCAAATGGTGGATTTCAATTAAATTCACAAACGGTACAACATACGAAATTTTAGAAAGTTAAGGCTTTAACCAGAAATAAATAAGTATTTTCTCAACTGACAGCCTGATAACAATATACAGCTGGTATTCTCCATTACCAGCCTGCTCTGGTTTATATTCGGAGTCAAGTGCAGTTAGTTCAGTTTTAGTTTGACCCGTTTCAGTGACCGCTTTTAGAACTTGAGTGTCGACAGAGTTTCTTTGTACACCTCCAATTGTTACCTACTACTTAATTGCTATGTTCTTGTTTATGCCGAAATCTTACTGTTCATCAAGTATGGATAACATGTGTTCCTGAGTGACTCGATAACAGAAGAATTTTGAAGCACTACACAAGTATCTTCTGTTAAAGCGGTGTTTAAGCAAAAAAAAACAAATAGAAAATCCATATGCTTTAAGTAGTTTTGAATGTTAAATCAATAAATGTTTACAATATTAAGCACGTGTGTGTTTTCTGTGAGGTACTTTAAAAGGATATGTGAAGATAAAAGGCCTATATAAATATTTGTACTAACTGCATTCGTCACAGGTCATTTACAACAATTAAGCATGTCGGCTAAAAGGTAAATCTGATGCCATTTTCCACACACAACCAACAAATCTCATTCTTATGTAATGTAGTATACAAATATATGTATATATAAACCTATACATACATATCTATGTAAGTGTCGTATGTAAGTGTAATAGGGGCAGCTAAGCGGCGCTGTCAGCAACATTTGCCAACTGTTCTCATTTTCTCATTTCGCGCAATGTGTGAGAATTGCAAAATGCACTGCAAGCAGCAAGTTTGTGTCAGCTGACACACACAGTCTCACACACAAGTACGCACACACAAACACGTATTGCATAACGCACACACTAATGCTTCATTTAACACACACACATACATAGATTTCACTCACACTTATACGAGCGGCAAGGCGTTAAAATTACTTGTGACAATTTTATGTGTCGACTAAAGAAGAAAAAATGAAAAACTGTCACAAAATTATGTCATCAAGTTGTTGCAATCTCCACCAGCATTTAATGTGCAGCTTAAATTTTTATGTTTTCCCAACAAAACGATAAGAATTCATTTCAATTTTATATTTACTACTCATTTTATGTTTTCAACTTTCGTTGAACAAATTTTAATCAAGAATTAATACATTTTTAATGTATTTTCTTCAGGGATTTCTCATGAATTACCATCGCAAGTTTTAAGCCATCCAAATGTCATGCTAATAATAAGAAATTCGTTAACGTACAAAAGATTTACCACATTATACATTATAGATTTTAAAATACATATGCCAACTAACCACTATTTTCTAGAAAGTTCTGGGGTAATAACATTATAATTTCCTTGGTATTTATTTTAGATTTTTGGTTTTTGCAGCTATAAAGAATTTATTACTTTCCTCGTCTTGGGGTGCACCTTTGTAAGAAGCCATCTGATTAGACTCACAGTATTTGAATTATAGAATAATTACCTGTTGAAAATCCATTGGCCACCACTGTGTTCCTTTCTTCAGTGTTTCCGACCTGAGTTCGATACTTTGAAAATATTTTTGCTAGCATGGCAAGATCATCTTTTGTCATAAACTGCCAGAAATTATTGTTGCCCTGAATTACCACTTGTTTAGGGTTTATGTCTCTGGATTCTGTCCGAATCAATAAAGATATCAGCAGTAGCAAGATACAAGCACGTCTCATTCTAATTCTTTGCAAATTAACACTAATGTTAAACATTTAAGTATTACTGGCATAACGAGTTTAAAATAATTGATTTACTAACATAACACCAAAGCTAATTCCGCGAAATATTTACATTAAATACATAGTTAGTTTCATTGTTTACGGTTATTAACACAGTTAGTTTAGCGAAGTCAATACTTGGTCTGTTTTAAATTGGTTTCTTCTGTTTTTTTTTTAAATGTAAAAGCCAACTGAATTAAGGGAATACAGGAATGAAAAAACAGCGATAAAAATCGTGTAAACCAACTGAGTGGGAAATTAATTATATAAGATTCCTGCATGCTAAATATTTTGCTCAAGTTAAGTTCAAAGTTACAGGCAGTGGCACGTTGTGAAATAAGTTGCCAGTAACTTGACGCACATTTGTCACACATGTCGCCCTTTCAAAGGGTTATGCCCCACAAAATGAACCCCAAACCAACCATCTACAGGTGTTCTTGGCACTGGAACTGGTACTGGCACTGGCAATGGTGGCATTGCGGTGTCACTTGTGGAATTTGCCTAGCTCCCGCGCATTGGAGGATTTGGAAGGGATAGCCCCACACAGCGACCTAAGTTTAACTGATATATGGGACTTTGAAATTAGTGTAAGTGCAAAATGTGGGACGAGCAGCAGGACACATGGTTCCCATTATTCATGCTCAGTAGAAAAAATGTGCATAATATGTATTCCTTAGTCATGGTTTACTCAAAACGACAAAAATGCGTTCTCTTTGATATATACGGAAAATTCAGTACTCACTTGTTATTAAAGCCAATGCAAAGTTCAAATAAATTAGGCCAAATTGAATATATTCAAAGAATATTTTCAACAATGCTGAATGTGCAGTCGCATTAAACGTTTAAATACCCTGTAGATATGAAGTGGGTAACTGGTGTATTCATAGCTAATATACTTAACTATATAGAAAGCAAGGGACCACACTTATTATTTTCAAATATGTTCAACCAAATAAATTCAAATACAAATTGTATTAATGTATATTTAATTGGTTAAATCTTTGTTAATTTTGAACTTTAATTAATTTATTTAAAAAAAATGACTGGTTCTATTGAAGGAAATGTAAAATTTGTGAATTCTGTACATTAAATTTCAATATTCAGGTCAACAGTATAAGTAAGATAACCTATCTAACCAAAATAGCAAGAAATAAGAACAAATTAAAAAAAATATATATATATATATTGCAAATATATTTAAAACAAGTAAGAAAAGTACAGTCGAGCACGCCCGACCGTAAAATACTCTCTGCATTTTTTCGCGATTTAATTATTAAAATCGGTCTAGAGATATTACAATGTGTAGTATGTAAGATAGTTTAAATATGTTAATATCGATAATGTATGTTAAGAAACTGCCGATATATTGTTATAAATATCGATGATGTACCAGCTGACATTAGGATCAGCCTGGCTTGATTCCGTCTCTTCTTCCGGTGATGCTTCGAGAACACAGACGTGTCTGCTCGATAGCTAAGATAATCTAAATAAATAAGTAAAGTGAAGACTAATCGGTTGTGTTTTATAGCCTTTTACAACTCAGAAGTGGGATATGAACTCGAGGAGAGTTATATTTCAACGCCCTACGCACAACCTGAAGAAAATCCAGAAGTTTGCTCATGATCCCTGGAGATGGCACCATGAGCAAGAGGAGACGTTTGAGACTTTGTGCGATAGTGATGTCGAGATGCCGCTCTCAGACATACTGACCAAAATGGAGAAACTATACGCAAAGGCCATTAAGGCAGCTAACCCGATGGCCACCGCGTCGGAGCTTGTGATGTCTACAACAACCACATCTGCTGCTAAATCTGCTGTCACGCCTGCCGACTCGCACGTGGTCCAACCCAGAGCTATGGTCATGGCTCCGTCGCCTTCTATATCTGCTGTCCAGCACGAAGATATTCTGAATGCCTCGCCGCCTGTCTTGACTCCTTTGATGCCGGCTGCCCAATCCGAAGCTAAGTGTGCTAACCTGCCAGTACCCGTTCAGCTGTCTGTTATGTTAGCTGGTGCCGCACCAACTACCATTCCGATTTGTGTCCCGCCGCCTAATGTCCATCTGGCTGTTGCTGCGCCCGCTGCTGTTCCTGTTGCTGCGCCCGCTGCTGTTCCTGTTGCTGCGCCCGCTGCTGTTCCTGTTGCGGCGCCCGTTGCTGTTCCTGTTGCTGCGCCCGCTGCTGTTCCTGTTGCTGCTCCTGTTGACGTACCCGCCACTAGGCGCGCTGCCGCTTTATCTGTGTCTATCGCTGCGTCTGCTGAGAGGTCTGCTGCAACTACGCCCCCCGTCGTGTCTGCTGATGCTGCTACTACGCCTGCTGCTGTACAATCGTACGTTGTGCCTGCCACCATCCCTACTGCTGTGCCGACTGCCGTCTACGCTGCTCCATCTGCTACTGCCCGGATTGCTGCTACCGCCACTGAAGTTTCTGCCGCCCTCGACGTCACCACCGCGGGAACTGACGCTCCCGGCACCATCTATACAGTTGGTCAAAGACCGTATTTTACGGGTGAGTACCATGCTTCATGCTTGGCATCCGAGCACCGTGCAGCGTCCATTGGCGATCCACTAACCCATTCAGGCGTGTCCACGCCCGGAATGTCAGGAGTGGCCACGTTCGGGTCAGAGCTAGCCCGACAGATGGAAGAGTTCAGGAGGGAGGAGCTCCTCATACTCCGGTGGGAAGTGGCGGAGCTGCAGAATTTGCTTAAGGATAGGTCCAGCCAGACGTTCCAACCGGCCCAGCCAGTCCAGCTGGCCCAGTCGTTCCAGCCGTTCCAACCGGCCCAGCCAGTCCAGCTGGCCCAGTCGTTCCAGCCGTTCCAACCGGCCCAGCCAGTCCAGCTGGCCCAGTCAATCCAGCCGTCCCAGCCCGTCCAGTCGTTCCAGCCGTACCAGCCGGCCCAGCCAGTCCAGCTGGCCCAGTCAATCCAGCCGTCCCAGCCCGTCCAGTCGTTCCAGCCGGCCCAACCAGGCCAGCCCGTCCAGTCGTTCCAGCCGGCCCAACCAGTTCAGTCGTTCCAGCACCGTCAGCCGTTCCAGCCCGTCCAGTCGTTCCAGCCGGCCCAACCAGTTCAGTCGTTCCAGCAGTGCCAGCCGTTCCAACCCGTCCAACCTGATGTCCACCCGGCCGTTGCCAATGATGTCTTTGTGCTGACTGGTGTCTCAACTAGTGTCGCCGCAGTGGCGACTTGTGTCCACCCAAACGATGCCAAAGATGCCCCTCTGCTGACTTGTGTCGCAGTAACCGCATCCGACGCCGCAGGATCGACTACTGTTGCGGCTTGTGGCCGCACGCCTGATGTTCACCTGGCCGCTGTCCCTGATGCTACTCTGCTGCAGTGTGCCTCAGATGCTGTCTCAGAAGCCGTTTCGCTGACTACCGTTTCGGCTTGTTTCCGTATGCCGGATGTCCCCGCAACCGTTGCCCCTCCGCTAACTGTATTTTCAGCTGCTGCCTCAGCCGCCGCTGTGCCGACTACCTTTGCGGATTGTGTCCGCCCGCCTGAAGACTCTACCGCCGGTTCGTCGACTGCCGTGCCAATTTGTGTCAGCCGGCCTGATGCCCACCCAACCGATGATCCTGCTGCCACTCTGCCGACTTGCGCCTCAGATGCAGCCTCCGCCGCCGGTGCTCCGACTAGTGTTTCGGTTTGTGTCCGCCCGCCTGATGCCTCTGTGCCGACGAGTGCCCTACCGGCAGCTACTTCCTCTGCTGTTCGATTGCATGCCGCCCCAGTAGTCCAGATGACCACTGCTGAAGTGACTCGATGGACCGCCCCGACCATGAAAACGACGTCTACTACTACTACCGTCTCAGTGTTCCCACCGCCGTCTCAGTGTTCCCGCCGCCATCCAACGTGTTCCTCCGCTTGCCATCTGCTGTTGCGCTCCCGAAGTCACCGCGCCCACCGATGTCACTCCTAAATAGAATCGAGGCCGATTCTTTGTCAGGACGGCCGAGTTGTAAGATAGTTTAAATATGTTAATATCGATAATGTATGTTAAGAAACTGCCGATATATTGTTATAAATATCGATGATGTACCAGCTGACATTAGGATCAGCCTGGCTTGATTCCGTCTCTTCTTCCGGTGATGCTTCGAGAACACAGACGTGTCTGCTCGATAGCTAAGATAATCTAAATAAATAAGTAAAGTGAAGACTAATCGGTTGTGTTTTATAGCCTTTTACAAGTACTTGCATTAAAACACGTTGAAACAAAAACAATCTAAGCATAATCACAGATACATCTGTTTGTCTGTATGCGAATACACATACGAAAGCCAATATATGATGCATATACATCAGAGACCTGCAACGAGTCGAGTAACGAGTATACCAACGGGCTGTCCGAAAAATGTTCGAATCACAACGATCATTTGCCCGTTTTCTGCTTGATTCGAAAATGGTCGTTTTATATCAAACAATTTGGTTGCGAGCACAACGATCAGCCCCATAGATCGTTTGCTGATCGTTCGATTGGACGAACGAGTATTCGAACGAGTATTCAAACGCAACCTGCCTGCCCGTAATTTCAGTACAAAAGTACAAACAAACGTTCGAGTATCAAGCAAGTTCGTTGGTTCGCTTGAGTTGCGTGACGTTCGCTTGCGTTGCGTGGCGATCGCAGTGTTGCCATTTATTGGGAGGAAAATATGCTAGTTCTAGCGAAAAAGGCTAGATTGCAATAAAAAATAATAAGAAAATTGTATAAGTATATATTTTTCTTCTTCTTTTATTATTAAAAATTTTATAAACCATAATGGGTAATATAAAAAATGAAATATCTGTAATATATGTGCATTGATTTTTCCATGTACACATAAGTAAAGGCTAGATCAAGCGGGAAACAATTTAGAGAGCAACACTGATGGCACGCGCAACACACTGAGGGTTGTTTTTGTTTTGTGTGGATTTGTGCGAGCAAGTATTGTTATGTTTGACATACCACGCATTTCGCTAATATTTTTTTTAAGACAGAAAAACCCAAATAGAAGAGTATCTACCTAGAGAAAACGTTCGAACATATGTTTGTATGTTTCTGTGTTTGTTTGTATGTGTTGCGCGCATGCAGTGATTTTGCAGTAAAATAACATGCACTTTGAACCAAAATTTCTCTCTTGTTTGACAAAGGATTTTGATGCCACTTTCAGGAAAGTTAGAAATAGTAAGTCTCTAAGCGTATGTTAAATTACAACACTGTACTATTTGATTTAATGCCTTAAAAACGGCATAGAAGCTGGAGAGTTTTTTAGTTCCTATGAGAAAAGGGGGCGTGGCAGCTCAAAATTTTGAATGACATTATACTAAGGCTGTCTCTAAGAACCTGTATACCAAAGTGCTACAGTTACTGAGATATTCGCATAAAACACAAATTTTTTCGAGGTGTGTCTGGTTTTTTGCTCGTTGCGGGGGCGGTAAGGGGCGTGGCAACAATTTGAAATAAACTTGATCTGCTCGCGAAAATAACGGACTTACATTCCAAATTTGGTGTCTCTAGCTCTTGTAGTTTAAAAGATCCAGGTGTTCATACGGACGGACGGACAGACAGCAGTTACCGATGCTGCTTGTATGACAGCTTCTTTCCACATTGCAACGTTGCACGTCCCTTTCGGTTGTGTAATTAAAATTTAACATTCAAACCAGAAATATTTAAGTCAGTTGAAAGCAGCGAACATATTTTAACTCTTTAAGATGCAAATAAGTTTATTTAAAGTACTTCAATTGAAAGCGCTTTAAAGTTTTTAAGTCCATAATCACTTTAAGGTATACATAAAATTTAATTGGGTCTTTAGCTGCAGTTGGCTTTCAAAATATTTCAATTTATTTTCCCTTGACTTTTTTTTTGATGTTTTTATCAGTAAACACCAAATAGCTTACACTTATTTAGGGGTAATTCCCAAAGTGTATCAATACTTCCTCTTTGAATGGTGTTTATTTGTTAAAGCGTTCGTCTATCGCCGAATAATTGTATTACGAGCCTCGGGATTTTTGATTACTCTACTGTATACATAATTTATCAAAATATTTGGTAAGGAATGAAAGAAAACAAATGTTTTTATATTTACTACGCGTAATAGTGTAGTTTACACAAATTTGAGATAAATATTATAATTTGGTTTTTTGCTGATAAGTCGAGGAATTTTTATTATTAATAGTTTTGAGGATTAAAGACCGTAAAGTTTATTAATTTTGGTTTTATATATTTCGAGCTTGATGTATTGCTGATAAGGAATTTCGTAGAATTTTGTTATAATCTGACGTATAATCTGTTGCGTGACGTTCGCTTGCGTTGCGTGACGTTGGCAGTGCTGCCATTTCTTGGGAGGAAAATATGCTTGTTCTAGCGGAAAAGGCTAGATTGCAATAAAAAATAATAAGAAAATTGTATAAGTATATATTTTTCTTCTTCTTTTATTATTAAAAATTTTATAAACCATAATGGGTAATATAAAAAATGAAATATCTGTAATATATGTGCATTGATTTTTCCAACGAAAACATTCAAACATGTGCTTGTATGTTTCTGACTCGCTTGCACTCATACATGATATTGCATTCGGTTAGCAATATTGCAACGCTTCTAGTTTTCTTGTTTATAGTGCGATTTCGATGCGCCTTTCAGGATAGTTTGATATAGTTAGTGTCCACACGAACTATAAATTACAATACTGTACTATATTAAGAAAAGCCTAAAAAACGGAACGTAATTTGATAATTATTTTTATTAATTGTGGGAAAATGGGGCGTGGCAGTATAAAAATTTAAATGTCAATGCATTTACGCTGTCGCTAGAAACCTTCATACCAAAATTGGTGATCCTAGGTGCAATAGTTATTGAGATATTCGCCCAAAACACCAATTTTTTCCGAGGCGTGTCTAGTTTTTTGCTCATTGTGGGCGAATGAGGCGTGGCATCGAAAAAAAAAAGATTCTTGTATTGACTGACTAAATATGTGATCGATTGAGACTAAGCTCGAACTTGTAGCTCTTACCATCTCTGAAATCTGTTTGTTCATACGGACAGACAGACAGACAGACAGACAGACGGACAGACAGACGGACAGACGGATATGGCTATATCGACTCGGCTTGTGATGCTGATCAAGAATATATATACTTTATGGGGTCTGCCACGCCTCCTTCTGCCTGTTACATACATTTTCACAAACCCAATATACTCTTGCAGAGAGTATAAAAATATATGTTATATGCTGTACAGATTTAATACATAAATGATAGAGAGCCTTAGATTATACATTTCCCAAAAATCGTCGCCAAATAAACTCATACTTACATTGGTTGTTATCAAGGGGTATCTTGAATAAAACATTTCTTTCTTAAACATCAAGTGTAAGTATGTATCTATTGCCCTGTTGATGGCGTCTCATTTTACTAGTACGGTGAAGTCATCGCACCCGACGCGTAGAAAATAATGAAAATAAGTACAAATAAATAACAAACAAGTTTGAGTAAACCAACAGAGTGTGTTTTATTGATGCTTGTTCGTTGTTTAATAACTAAGGTGGAAAGTAGTACAGGTATAAACGGCTACTTACACATATTTTGTGTATGTAAATACCCGATTAAAATCGAATGTTCCCCACTGTCCGCTGTATATTTTCCTCAAGATCTCTCATTTGAGCCTCAATACGGGTTTGCACATCCTCGAAATGTTGCTGTATCTTAGCGGCTTCTTTGACTGCATCTTCTTTTATCTGAGCACGGTTAGCATATGATTGGCGATTGCCACTGAAAAGACCTTCCTCAGTTTTGGCAAAGACAGTGCCATCGGCCAGCTCGATTACGATATTGCCATTGTCATATTCTACCGTTGCCTGTTTGCCGTCGATGCTAATATTTTCTTGACTCTTGACCCCGGGTCCCTTGGCCAAGACAGTGTACACCTGATTGCCAGTGTTCAGTTGGAGTCCACTATTTACAACAGTGATTTGATAATTGTTAAAGAACTGTGTGCTCCCTTCTCCGCCATTATTGACTAACACAACGCCTCCACCATTGGTAACAACGTTGGGTCCTGATTGACCAATGTCTTGATCATCCTCACTGCTATGGGAATACGGATCAGTGACAATCGTTTGACCTCCATATCCAACTAATACCGTTCTGCCATCAGGTCGTGTTACGATACTTCCGGCTTCATTTTGAAGGAAAGTATTTCCTCCTGCGTTATACACGTAATCGGTAACGGTCTGAGCCTGACTGTCCTGAGGAATAGTTGTTCCGGGTATAGAGGTCTCAACACCATTAGAGCGATCCACAAAAGTTCTTGGTGTTCCCGTGTCCACTTCTTCAGCTATAATTTTATACAGTTTTACTTAAGATAATAAAATTTAAAATCATAACAATTTTTACCACTGGCCAAGCAGAAAGCGAGTGCGAAAAGCCCAAATAAGATTCCAACGCGATCCGTTTCCATATTAAACAATAAGTTGACTGTATGAATCCAGAGCTTTAAGCCCGCTTTTATAGAGGCATTCAATCGAGTATAATATATATTTACTTATTATTGTGTATATTGAACGTGAATAAATATCTGTATACTCAGTAGCGGATGTCAACAGTGCAACCTCGCGTTGATAACGCGAAATTCACTTCTACATGACTTGCAGTTCTAGTTCGTACTGAGATCGTTTCCAAAATGTCATTATTTTATGACGTTTTTAAAGGTGAAAATTGCGATAATACTCAGAGAGCGTAAAACCACTTCAAATTCTTTACTAACACTAAATTGTGAATTGATGCTGAATTTACTAAAGTGTCAATTTCCAATTGGCATGTTCAGAAAATTAAAATCAATGACATCCAAAGTAAAGTCTGTTAGTCAAATTCGTTTGTTAACCAACCTGTTAACAATTTTGTTAGATATTTGTTTGCCTAGCAATTTTTAAAGCTCATAAAGAAAACAAAAATATGATATACTTATAATAACTGTAAATCCTCATTATGCACAGTTTACTGTATTTCAACTTATCGAGTATTCTATTCTCAGATCATGTTTGTATACAAATTCGTGCTCATGTAGAATGCGCCGCAAAATGGGAAATCCCTCCCGTTATATTTATTATACTCAAGACAATACTTGATTCTTAGTACATGGGTTAAAAGTGTATCGCTCGGATGGGGAAAACATATATAAGATAGAACTACTAAAATTATCAGCTTATAATAATAGCGGTCAGGTCACTATATACGCAGGTAAGTTATTGATGACACAACTGACACTACAAATTTATCGATGATTCTTCTGTCGATAGTTCAATAATCTATATCATAACAAAACAAAATTTACTCCGCAAACACTGTAAAATGATAATCCAATAGTAAGGTATTAAATGTAAATTTTAATTTAAAAGTTACTGGCTTAAAAACTTTCTGTATGTATTCTAAAAAAATCGAATGCCTATAACTTAGCCAAAAGAGCTCGACAAATATATACCTCCTTACCACATAGTAACGTTTGATTTTATAAATATAAATATAAATATATACTTTGTAATACTTAATATTATAACATTTCTAGCTTGACAATAATTAATTAAACTTAACAAATCACGTGGTATTGCAATTCGTATAACTAACATTCCCAAACTTTTTAGTTTCTATGCAAGACAATTTTTGTACAGTGAATGTGTTTTTTGATATTTTTAAGATTTACAAAAAGATATACATAGTCTTGCCAAAAGGTCATTAATTTTATTTGATCATAGAATCGTGCATTCCACTCAATTAGAATATGTTTAATTACATAACAGTTTGTTTAGAATTGTATTTTCAAAAGAATTGAATATTAAATGTATTGATCAATCAATCGAAATAGGAGTACATTTAAATATGTTTTAATCTTTTATTATTCCATTTTTTAGCGATACGGGGTATTCTTTAATGTGAGCAAATGACAATTAGTAACGCCACTTGCCATTTGAGTGCAAAATAATATTATCGGTTGTTTCACCACCATTCCAAGCAGGTCCACCACTGGGCCCCTTATTGGATGATGGACCCATTCCAAAAGGCATGCCTTGAACCGCTAAAATACAAGATATTGAAAAGTCGGTACTGGAATTGAAATTGGAATTGTAGGGGCAATGACTTACCGCTAAGCAGCGCGACGAGCAGCAACAGCAAGCAAACAAATTGAACGCGGTGTCCCATGGTCATGGCAAAGAGAGAAATGATTGTGCCTTTAACAGTGACGTGCATTTATATATGTCCAGACAATGGATTCGGTCGGAGTACGAAAGAGTAAACGCATAATGCGATGTCTTCCACTTCCCTCACTTGAGACGTTTCGCCTCCTGCTCTAATGAATGCGAGTGTGTTTTGACTTGGTGCTCACCAGTGTGAGCCTTTTAGCTTATTTAAAGCTACATTTTGAAACTATATGTTATAATTATTATAAATTAAAAATTAAATTCATTTTGTGTTATAGGCATAGAATAAATTAAAATCAATTCCAATCAATAACAACATATTATTTTCTACCTATAAAATATTTCCTTATTTTAAAGCAGTTTTATTTTATAACAATAGCTGTTTAATCGCACGAAATTTCTGGCAGCACTGGTGCTAGTCTGAAATGCGACAGAGTTAGAGCAATGTGCTCTCTCGCCTTTCTCTCTGCTTCGCCTTTCTGTGTGTCTTTCTCTCGCTCCCCTGTCTCATTTTCGGTTTCCTTCCTCTCTTTTTTTAGCTCAACATAATACACGCTCTTTTCTCCTCAATTTTGAGCAATTAAGAAGCTTCGCTATGTGCCTGAGCTATCTTGCTAATTATTTTCAATTGAGTTGCAATTCTCTAGCCATATTGGTTGGAAATAGGTAAAACTTTTTGTATTGCTGCCCATTAAACATATCGGTTCTTGGTAATCATTTTCCCGACTTGCATTAGCCTCACACCAAAGGTCAATTTAAGCTTTGGAAACACACAAAACCACTCCGCACTCCACTCCAGTGAGCACCTTTTTTACTGTATGAGCTTGGTTGTTGGTTGAGTAATGCATAATCATGAAGCAAGACTGTGTAATACCCGAGTCTGTGTTTAAATATATATTTATATTGACTTGGAAATAACTTAAACATTTTAAAACTTGTAGCTTGTTTATAGGCGCTCTGCAAACAAATACAAACTTTAAACAGCCACCACACTTATATACTAAGATAAAACAATAAAAGCAAGGCTGGGACTTATTGTATGTGTATTATACAGACATTATCCTCATTATGGACAAACATGAAATGAATTGAATATACAAAACGTTAAAGAGATCGGGTAATTATATTGAGGCAGGTATTGCGCTGTTGTTAATGCTTTTCAAATATAAATCAAGAAAACATGTCAAAACCCCAAGCGAGTCACTCCGAGAGAGATAAGAAAACAACGAGCAGGCGAGAACTGGACTTAATGCAAAAACCTGTTTTGAGTAATGGGAGCAACAAAAACATTAAAAGCAAGATAGAGAGAGCAAAGTGTGTATTTTCAGCACTCTTGATAAGCAATGTACACCCAAAGCAAAACTTAAAAGTAATTTGGTTTTGTTTGGTAAAAAATAATTTATATGTGCGACGTACATTCTACATTTAATTTTTCCTGCTGAATTTATGTATTTATTAATTACTATATTAAAACAAACCACTGTGTAAATCAAAACTCTGAGTGGATGCCAAAATGTTACACAGTTTTAAATATTATTATTAGAATAGAATATTTTGTGTCAATTGAATACTTATCATTTTTCGCCTAAAATCATATAATCTAAACGCAAGAAGTATTGTGTTGTATAATTTAAACTTATGTATTAAAGGAGACACTTCCCATCATATGCAAAAATCAGCCAAATGGAATGATGTTATTGTGCAATTTGAACCATTGCAAGGGTACCTAATCTTCGGAGTTCCGAAAAAAAACATTGTAGACAAATAATTTTAACATGCACACATTGAACACAGTTAGACTGTTTCTCTACTTATTAATTTCAAAAAGAATAGTCCAAAGTTCTGAAAGCTATATGTATAATTTTATACACATGAAATCTTGGATCTATGTATATAATGTCAAAATTATTAAACTTTATAGATAGATTCAGAGTTTAGCGATATAGCAATTCTGTTTCATTTTTCCAGCCAGAAAAGGCGATTAATTTATAGCACACACGATCATGTAAACCACAAAGGAAATACATCGAATGCTATGATCAAAAGCAAATCGTTAATGCACAGACGAAGACCCGTTAAACGAACGCAACTGCATTTACAGTTCCAAATACATAAACTGCGACTTACAGTTCTTTAATGTTTGGCCAACCTGTATGCGGCTGAGTCTGGGTCTGGTCTAGTCGGACGGTTTTGTAGTTCTGTTTGAATTGAAACGAATCGAATCAATTTGATTTTCCAATCAATTAAACTTTATATAAATTGCGTCTGCGCTGCTAAATATAACAACAACTACATCAGCAATGGCAACAATAGCCGCAAAATAGAGCTAGCAATGTGTGGCACAGATAACAGGGAGATAGAGACAGAAAGAGAGAAAGAGACAAAAAGGCCCACACTGTCGTGCTTACTCACATTGTCTATCCGCAATGTCTATATCAACGCCTGACTGCACAATCACAAAATGTAAGGTCCCGAGTTCAGGTTCGATTTTGTATGACGGGCACCAACGGAGAATTTTAGTGCAAAATATTTTATACGAAAATTTTACTGTATTTTTTCATCGAAACATCTAGTTATTCAGCAAAAACAAAGCAGTTTGCCAAAAATCTTCGGTTTTATATTGACATTTAAGTAAGAACACCAATGTAGTATTTTTTTATTTTAATTTTTTCCAAATATCCACCGTTTAATTTTTCTAAGTAGTACGCTGTTTTCAAAATGGTATTATTCAAAAAATATTAAGAGTTGCCCTTAATAGCTTTTTTCATGACGAATTCAGAGTTTACCCCATCCAAATGGGTCTCTAGTTCCTCCAGCAGAGGTTCCTCCGCCATTATCGCTTCCAGAAACGGTACCATCCTGATCATTGTTAGTTGCGAAAGGTCCTCCATTGCCCCTTCCATCCCCTATCCCAGTATTTCCTCCTCCAAAGGGTCCTCCACTGACTCCTCCACTTATCACACCATTGCTAGTCTGGCTTCCAAAAGGGCCACCAATATGACTTCCAGATATGATACCGACCTGATTATTGTTAGCTAGGAAAGGTCCTCCACTGCCCCTTCCTTCCACTAACCCAGTATTTCCTCCGCCAGAGGGTCCGCCACTGACTCCTCCACTTACCACAACATTGCTAGTCTGGCTTCCAAAAGGGCCACCAATATGACTTCCAGATATGATACCGTCCTGATTATTGTTAACTAAGAAAGGTCCTCCACTGCCCCTTCCTACCACTAAACCAGTATTT
The DNA here is from genome assembly GCA_035046005.1 of Drosophila acutilabella. Taxonomy (NCBI): domain Eukaryota; kingdom Metazoa; phylum Arthropoda; class Insecta; order Diptera; family Drosophilidae; genus Drosophila; species Drosophila acutilabella. Next base: position 852,087 of record JAWNOK010000024.1, on the reverse strand, counting down.
CGTCCGCCAAAGGGTCCTCCACTGACTCCTTCAGTGCTCGTCTGGCTTCGAAAAGGGCCACCAGCATCACTTCCAGATATGATACCGTCATGGATATTGTTAGCTACGAAAGGTCCTCCACTGCCTCTTCCTTCCACTAATCCACTACCTTCTCCCTTACTCCCTAGTGATCCATTATTTTCCCATGAATTGAATCCTCCATTTATTACTCCATTTCCAGTTTGACTTCCAAAAGATCCAGTACTTTGACTATCAAGAACAATGCCTTGCTGGTGATGGTTACCGGAAGGTCCTCGGCCATCACTACCAGTCTGGTGACTGTAATATCCTGGAGTTTGCGATCCTTGATAGTACGCCTGAGTAGAGGCTACTATCAACAGCAGCAAGGTCCATGTATGTGTCATCTCAACTGGTTACAAATTCACACTGACTCAAAATCATCTAAGCAAATGAAACTGAGACTGTGGTATTTCATAACGAAAAATAATAATATAAACAAACTTTGACATAAAGCAATAGACTTTGGACAGGTTCAGCAACAAAATTTGACTGGCGATCAGTGTGCAACTCGCAACTCAAAGAAATTTTAATGTTAAAACTATAATTTAAAAGTATCGTACAGATACTAGGTACTATGAATAATTTTAAGCGGAATTTATAATCGCGCTATATTTAAGAAAACCGTGAAAACAAGACGTTTTAACTTGTTAGTATTACAAGACAAGTCTTTTCAGTAAGATGAGCTCAGTAAATGTATCTTAGTTTAAAATTCATGCTGAACACACCCTATTTTTAATGACGTCATCCTACGTTGTAGGTTGAAAGCTTACCAATTTCGGCGGAGATACTTAACGTAACAATTTTAACAAAAAATCCTAAAAAAAACTTTTTTCAATAACAAGCAGAGCTTTCCATAGTATATAACATGACTCAAAACGCAAACTGAATTATATAATATGAGCACAAAGCAATAACAAACATGAATTGTATTTATTATTAATTAGCAGGCCTTAATTAATTGAGACCTATTTGATCTCTGACTTAGCTATCAGTAGAGTGAATTTGGTACGTTCAATTGTACTTTGTTTACTACAAAATCGTCGTCTCGTTAAGAATTTTTTGCTAAATAGACATATGTAATACTAATTACATATATTTGTTGGATTATACTTGTTGAATTGATTCATATAAATTAAGACCACAACCTGCCGTGTAGACATTGTAAATATCGAAATGAAAACTGAGCGAACGTTTTCTATGCTCGCACTCTTGTGGGTCTCAGTGTGCTTGATTAACGGTAAATAAATTCTATTTTAAAATGTCTATAATCGACAATAAAATTCTAAAATCTATCCAGGACAAACTAACAACATACAGAAGCATTTAGAAGATTCTGGATTTGAAACTAAAACTAATGATATTGATCCAGATGAACTTATATTACTACTAGAACATAAACTGGATGAAACCAATGATGAAATCGAAAAGGACAAAATTGATGGGATGATACTCAAAGTCTTAAAACTTAAAGCGAGGTTAAGTAGACTGTATGAGGAAACTAAATCCGGACAGTCAATTAAAACCAAATAATTACCGAATTTCCGCATTTGATTTGTACCAGCAGAGATACACAAATCAGAACATTTTATATAAAAGTATGTGTTAAAGTGTAACAATTGTAATTACATGCAAAGCGATTAATATTCGATAAATGCACATTGATATTTAATTATTTTCTTTTATATATTGAAATTGGTTACTCTTTGGCTATTTTATTTGCTATTGCTGTATTTAAAAACGTTTTTCCCTGTCTGTAACATTAGAAATGTTTCATACCTAAAGCAACGAGACTGCTATGTACATATTTATTTAAATATTTCTGTAAGCTACAAATATCGATAACAAAAATGTGCCGATTTAAATCAACCCTGTAATATTGTCAGAGAGGCCAAACTAATTTATTTAATATCGCTTAAACACTTATTTGCTTATGTTAATATTTGAAATAAAAAATAAAAAAAATTAAATTACACTTCGAAAGAATTGTATTCGGATTTGTTTTTACATTTTTGAAAAATTGGTTTGGAATAATTTTTGCTTATGAATTTATAAAACTTGAATTCTAGCGGGAAAAGGGCTAAATGGGAAACACTGGGTCTCGTAATACAAATACAAAATTGAACACATGAAAAAGCCTTAGCATTGCTTAATCTAATTTTGTTTTTCACGAATGTCAAAGCTCTCTCAAACGAACAAAATTCATGAATCACCTCAAAGTACCGCCAGATTTCTGCTCAACAAATCTCTGATTGCTTCATGGCGTTCCCAGTTCTTCGCCTTGCCACTAAATCGTCTGGCACAGAACATTTGCACAGCTGGAGATCCGATCAGGGCCTGTTTGAGACAAGAAGTGGGCACATTGGACAAACCACGCAAAGAACGCCATCAGGTTGACAATGAGATCAAGGCAACCACCGATGGTCCAAGTTGGATCTGCACGGGCCTTGATCTACTCCGACTGGCCATGAAAAAGGATTGTGAACTATCCGTCGCGTACTTGATTTACTGGCACAAACTGGAGCGTTGTAACTACGTGTTGCACTCGGTGGCGGAGCTGCTAGCACAATGCGAGCCACTGGACGGACGTACCTTTCAGTACCTAATGAAGCATACAGTACCAGACGGCGGTAACTGGCAAATGTTTGTGAATCTAGTCCAGAAATACGGCATTATGCCGAAATTGTGCTACGTCGCCAGTTGGTCCTCCACCCGCACACTACATCTCAACAAGATGCTCAAAAGCAAGGTCAGTTAAGTTGTTCAGTTTCTCGGTTATGTCAGTAACCAAATCCTTTTCTAGCTACACGAGTTTAGCAGCAAGTTGCATGCACAATTTACCTTCGATGGTGATGACGGAAGCTTGTCATCGATGATTGAGCCCATGATTGAAGAGTTGTACAAAATAATAAGCATTTGCTTGGGAACACCACCACTAGAGTTCACATGGAGCTTTAAGAACGAAGAGGACTCTCAGACATATACTCCGTTGGGCTTTTACCAACTTTTGGTGGCACCTTTCTATAACCTGGGGGATAAGATCTGTTTAAGAAATGATTCACGTGCCAGCTCCAGCTACCATAGAAACTACTGCTTAGCCTATAGTTCCAATATGATTGGTGGACTCCAGCAGAGCTACTGCAATCAACCAATGGATACGCTTTTAGGAATTATGATAGCTTCTCTGGCTGCTGGTGCTGGTGTTTGGCTCTCCTGTGATCTACACTCAGTATTTTATGGGAAAACCGAGGAACTCAGTCTGACAACGCACAATTTTGAGCAGGTCTTTGGGATCACTGTCGGCACGGAACTCGATAAAGGCGAACTAATGATCTACAAGGGAACGCGTCCCAATACCGCGTTGCTGCTCACTGAGGTCACCTTGGATGCTATGAAGCAACCACTGCAGTTTCGCACCATTACCAAAGCAAAGGAAACTTCCAAGAAATCACAGTCCCACACCAGTTTACAATTGTCTGACCAGGTGAACAATGAGACTAAAAATCGGTATGAGACAGAAGTGAGCGCAGCCAAGCGAAAGACGAAAGGCAATACAACCGCATTAAACGTTGACTGGTTGCGGGAATACGCTTATGAGATAGTTGTCGATTCCCGCTTTGTGCCTCCAGGGGTTTTGCATGCATTTCAAAGTCAGTCGAGAGTAGAACTCCCAATCTGGGATCCCATGGGCGGCCTGCTCTCTTAAGGATCAACAAGAACTTCAGGTAGTCAATCACAATTGTATATTATTTTGGTATTTAAAGATTACAAATCACTGTTCCAATAGCAAAAACTGTCAAAGCTTTCGCTTAACTTACCAACTGTTCAAATCAGATATGTGTTTAGCTTCTCAAGAGTATAAAAAAAATAAAATAAAAATTAAAATATTTCATCACTTCTCCATGATCATTTATTGCATTATGAGAGGAAAAATTTGTATTATTATAGTAAATAAATAAATTATAGTAAAATCCGTATTAAAAGTCACACTTTAGTCGAATTTATCACTATTACCCCATAGTTAGCGAACTTAAGCTTTATAAATACAATACTATTGTAAGCAATGCAAAAACTTAAAGAATTACGACAAAATGAACTAGTTCCTGGCAAATGTTGTTCATTTACAGAAACGATTTTAAATGCACCGAGGCGCGACCTTCTTAAGTTTTTTTTTTTGGGAATTAGAAATACGTGACTGACATGCCTAATTAGGCATTAGCCAGGATGGCAGCAAATGGGGAGGAGCTTGCCCTGGGTGGAAAGTCGCCGACTGTAGCGGACTTAAGGGATTTGCGCTAAGGAATCTAACTTTGCATAAGAAAAGCAAAAGAAAACAAAACACAATTTTATGCTTTAAAATGTTATTTTATTTTTATTTAAGGCACTTAAATATTCGAAGATCAATAACGTATGCGCTTGTTGTAGAAATACGGATCAAAACGGGGTCCATATTCACCAAAATCTCTTCCATGGCCATAGTAGGAGTGTCTTTCTGGTGGTTGAATAATTACTGGTTGCACCACCTTTGGAGAAAACAGATAACTCAGTAAATGACGAGGTGGACGTATTTGAGCATTCTCCGATATTGCAGAGGCATTTCCTGATCCAATCTCGGAAACTGTGTTATTACGCAAGCCACTATCAGCTGAAAAGTGAACGTTATCACCAATTCGATTATTGTTGCCAGGAAAGGCCGCCACTATGCCAATCGAAAGACTACTGAGAAGGAATAGCGCGAAGTACTTCATCCTGGTTTGAAAGCGATCACGAACTGAATAGACGATCCACTTTGCAGGCTCTTAAATACTCTAAATGTTCAAGAACAACAGGTAGCACCCGTTTCAAACTACCTGATACAAACTGTAGGAGATTAACTCAGATCAGGAAATTCTGAGAAATGATTTACAACTAGGTAAGAGCGTAAAGACGTTGCTGCAAATATGTTTTTGGAATGCTTGAACAGATTTAATTTTTCATAATACCGTTTTGTTCGGGGGTGACTCCCTTACCCTAGACAAGCGCTTTAGTGTGTGTGTGTGTGTAATATATTTATATAATTAGGTTCTGTGTAGTGCATAAGATGGCGGTGGTGGCATACCCTCTGGCGGTGGTGGCATTCCCTCAGGTGGTGGTGGCAATTGACGCCGTTGCTGTAGTTGAAAAATAAAAATGGCAAAAGGAAGTGAATTAGTAATATGTTGACATTACTTTGATCCTTTAACGCTACAGGATTGTGAGCAACCCAAATTTCTGGAATTTTGGAATACAAATGCTTCAAAGCATTTCAAAAGGTACTTAAAAAGAATTATCGGGGATCTTGCAGTTTGTTTTTTGTTTTTTTTTGAATGCTGTTTTATTACTCGTTCTTATGAATTTGCGCATATGTTTATTTTTCTATATGGTTCCCCTAACATGCACAGTAATCCTACAATTTTTTCATTTGTTCATTAAGAAATGGTTTTAAATGGGCGGAAGAGGCAAGTCCCCCGGCCTTTGTGGTATTGGAGGAGGAACTTGTCGAGTTTTCTGCGAATAAAAGACAGTCGAGCATTGCAAATGCATTGAAAATATACGTTAGAACACTAAAATGCTAACAAAGATGATTGAAAAGAGCCTTAATGATCTTTGAATAAGTCATCTTCCTCACAGGATCACACTATCAATATAGTTTCCCCTCGATTTTTGCAAAATTGGTAGTTTCGTTTCATATAGATATAGAATATACTATATCACAGCTGAGTCGTTGTAGGACTAATTGTTATGTGTTTGGAATAAACTCAATATACCCCTTATAGCTAGAGTAGAAAATTAATCCATTTGTACATACTCGCATATGCGGTGCCTCGTTTTCCAAATGAGGAGGGCCATCTTCTGGATTATTGCTCATGTTCATGGCATTACGGCGAGACTGTTAATGAGATACCAAACTGTAGCATCTGTTAAGCGATCTCAATATAGAAAAAAACCTACTCTGAAGTGTGGGGGTGGTGGTGGTTCCTCGTTGTTGAACGATCCTTTTGGAGCTTGGCCTTCTGTAGCATGGCGCCGTGCCTAGAATAAGTACGCAGTGAACAAATCCAGTCATTAAAAGCTTATAACCCAGATCTACTCGAAAAGCCTGTGCCTCTTCAGATGTTGATAATGAACGGCGAGACTTATGGCGTTGTTATCGCTTTTAAATTCAAAACAAATCTCTAAACTATGAGACTTACTCTAAAAAGGGTTCTCAGCGGCTTCTGTAAGTAAGGACCGATCATGACATAAGTATAGCCGTTGGGCTTAATTTGCTAAAATTTCTGTACTTACCTCTAAACCGCGGTTGGTACCTCCTCGACCGTCCACTCCGCACAGTGTCAAAACCAACACGTAAAGAGCCAAAACAATGCAAAATAGCTTCATTTTATTGCTATTCTGTTGTGAAAAAGACGAACGATATATTCTCGCTTACTGGTCTCCAATGAATCCGTCAAGCTTCTTAAATACATTTGGTTGCAGTGTCAATTGTGAGTTTAATTGGCTTGTTACCGTTATCTAAAATCATGTAAAATTCCAGTTTACCGAATAATTGCCGATGAATATCGCACAGTGTAACAGTTGAATTATTTAGTAAGATGTATCTTGAAGATACAATGACATGAAAAGGGCGGAATTCGGAAATAGTGTGCGAATACACGTAAATGTGCAAATTTGTAAAAGCCGTTACATGTCTGTATCAATATCTGGCATCTTTTCATCAATTATTAAGGAGACTAGTTCTCAAATTGCGCAAACACATTACGTAAGTGATAAATTAAACAATTATTTATTTCATAAATTCTCTGTTAATCTCATTGTCAAAGCCAATCAACAATTTGACAACTCAGTCTATCAAGTTTAATCTTATTACAAGCGATTCGTCACAACGATTATTATATTTGTGATTTTCTCACTGTGCGGTGTTGCCAAACTTCAGTAATGTTAAGTGCAACCCTGACACTCTGTAAATGCTTATGAGAATTGCTCGTTTCACGCTATTCTCCAGCGTTCTCATTTCCGGCACTAAACACGCCACAATGCTTTCATGTTCCACCTACAAATTTTGCATAATTTTAAAATTATTACACGCTTTGATGTTGCTGTGACACAAGGCGTAGGGTGCGTGACATTGTCTCTCTTTCTAGCTCTCAATCAATCCCTCTCTTTCTCTCTGCTGTCAGTCAAGTCAAATAGAGGTGCAGGCGACAAAAACGAATTTCTTGAAAAGAGTATAAAATAAATAAGCGATTTTTTTTCTCATTTCCGTTGCTTACTTTGACGTGTTTAGTTTTTGATGTGCACAATCGCGCACACAAAAGATGATTAAATTCGTCACCAACGTGGACAACGACGACGTTACTCGGTGACTCCAGGAACTCCTCTCTGTAAGGGTTGTCTGCATCTTAGCGGCCACTCATTCTCTATTACAAACACACACTCTCTGAGTCTCTGACTTACTCTCTGTCTCCTTTAGGCTTCCTTGCTGTCTCTGTGTGTAAACTTTTCTCATTAGAAAACTTTTACTATTTCCGCTACTCAACGCCAAACGCAAACAACAAACAAACAGCAGCAATGCCAACGAAAACGACAAAAAAAAAGCATAAAATAAAATATAAATATAAATAAAAATAAAATGAAAAATGAAGAGAAACGTTGAGCAGACAAAAAATAAATGTGATGTAAATGAAATTTTGTGTGCCTAAGTGCCAGAATTGACATTGTTTCAGTTCACTTCAAGCTCCTACATAATTTCAGATGCTGCCTCACAAATTAAGCGCTGTTGCACAACTTCAGCAGAAGAAAAGGTTTTGAGCATTGAAATTGCTTTATTACATTTTAGCAAAGACAGATGGAATATACCAAAGACGCTGCTGAAAATCAATAAATCAGTGCTTAGCGCTTTACCTTTACCTTCACTGTTGCCTCAGTTTCAATTCAATCAGATTTTGTTATTTGATTTCACCAGCCTCCCAAGCCTTCCTGTTTCCTGTGACTTGCAGTGCGCATTTCCTTGAAGTGCCTCGCGTTCGCTCTAATTTGATTTTGAGCACGCAGCTTCTTATATACGAGTTCATCGCCTGTCATCCGCTATTTTCCCTTGTTCCCCTTTTCAGTTGCAAATTTTAACTTTTTTAGACTATTTGAAATTGCTCCATAAAATTCTCTATATTATATTATCTTTCAAAAATTATACTATACAACATGTACCAATAATTTGCATGTATACATTTATTTATGTATTTTTATCTCATTCTGGACCAATAATAATATATGTACCTCATTTCTTCAAATCTGTAATTGCATTCTGATCTTTTGATGACAATGTTTGTCACCATTCCAATTTGTTTGTAGCCAATATGTGTTTCACAGTAATACAACTATGTTGACTGTTAACTGTCAAAAACTAAGAAACTTTTGCGTGACCACTTTTCCAAAGCCGCTAACTCTGCAATAATTAATGGAAAAAGTTCAAAAATATAATTTAATTTATTCCACTTCAAATAATTTTATATTTTGTTCTAAATATATAAAAATGTATTTTTTATATATATCAACCTCAATTTAAAATTTACAAAATAAGTGTAAGATGTAACATAAAGTAACATAAAGTATAATAGTCGCAGTAGTCTCATCATTTGCACTTTCCAAGATCGTTCTACATTTAACTCTTGTTTTGTACAAGTCGTGAACATATTTTGTCACAAAAGTTATAATGGTAGTTTGAAACTGAACAGAAACAACTTGATGACTTACTGATTATTTCGAAAATGGAAATTGATAATAATGGGTCTAATTGTGACTGGAATCCAATCAGAACCAAACACAAATTAATTTTATCTGTTAGACGCACAGACGAACTTTCACTCTGAAGCTTTAAGCTCTACACATAGCTCCTTAAATCTAATCAAGAATACATGTATGTATATATGTTCGTTTACCTGATAAGCCAATGTTTCTGACTAGCTTAGTAGATGGATATAATAGCATTTCATACTAAACCAAACTTGGCTCCTTTTCATAGTTCTTTCCACCTTAATTTTACCGCCTACAGAAAGTATATTTTTTTACAAAGCTATATTGAACCTATTTGAACCTTTATTAAAATTTTCACAATTGTTAATGTGCAGAAAAAAAATCCATTGCTTAATTTAATTTCATCTACGGTAAAATCCACAAAATTTTAAATGCTGTAGGAATGGAATCAAAAAGCACTTAAGCCTGCGATTTAATAATGGACAGTAAAATATACCAAATGCAATTACAACACGCTCCATTAGCAGTCTATGGAGTTGCATTTAATGCACCATAAGTATTATTGGCAATTGGTAAAGTGCTGGCCAATTCATCCAGGCGAGAAATTTTCAGCACTTTGGGCTAAGGCTGGGCATAAACTAGGAAAGCTCAACGTTCACTTATCACTCGAACTATTGGTGTCCAGTGATAGAAATGTGCTTAGGTGTCAGTACTAAATACCCGGTCAAAATAGTTGCTTCAATAAATACGATTTCGATCCCGACAACATCACGTGTCTGGGAAACGGATTGCCCAGAAAGCCTCACGAACCGGATAATGATCAACGAACTGTATACGTTTCCGCAATCGTAGTCAAATCGACAAACATGCACACAAAATGCAACTGCTTCTGATGCTAAAGCTGATGATGATGCCACTCTCGGTTGGAGAATAGGAATGAGAATGTAAATGGGAACTGGGAATGTAAAATGGGTGATTGGGGGTGGGTGATGCGAAAAGGAATCGCCAACCCAAACCAAACCAACTTATACCGCTTCACTGGCGGCCTCTCTGCTGACTCGGGTGTAAATACCCTTTGCAGGAATGTTTTGCATTATTGATAAACTGCTCGTCGTCTTCATCGTCGTCGTCGTCGTCGTTGTCGTAGAAAGAAATAAAGCAGCGCCAAAGAATATTTATGACACTTGCCATGCCCCAACAAACTGCGTTAAAAAAATATATGCAGCCAGCTGCTGGGACACGCCTCAAAAGCGAGACGTGTTATGCATTAAGCGCCAGAACGTGTGTAGCCGCCTTTATACCCTTTCCAAAGGGTCGTTTTAAATAGTCAAGAAAGGTGAAAGGCCATTACTTGTAGTTTAAATAGTTTAAATAGTTAAATAGTTTAAATAGGAAATTTAATACTTACAAAATTAAGCGATTTGAAAATAATAATCTGTAGTCAACTTCTACACAGAAATATATAACGCGATTACCAATTAAAATCCATTCAAATGTCTTGAAATGTGATTTAAATAGGTACATATTGGATAAAATTGTTAATTGTTAAGTTTGCGATGCAGAGTTTGATTTTAATTTAATTTGTTAATCACTTATTTTCTCACTTTAATAAATATATGTTCTTAGTTATTTTTTAATAAATTTGTTTTTCTTCAAAATAATGTGTACATTTATAGGTACAAATGGGTACAAGTGTGTTTAGTCTTTGGTTAGCTTAAGTTACATATTGTATACCAACTGAGTCCATTAAGATTCGGACCTGATTAAAGGGTATCTTCTCGTCGAGCTCTGGCCTTCCGCCTGGGACAGCAACATTTGTTGCACTTTTGGCAATTGACGTTAGAAGAAAAAAAATAAATAGCAGGCGGCAATGAAGCGTTTAACGGTGGCAACAACTACGCAATGCACAAAAGCAGAAAAATTATAAAAGTTCTGCAAGTTGGTGACAAGAAGAAGAAGAAGGATGAGGAAAGCTCACAAAAAGCATTTGCTACTAGACACACCAATTTGGGTTCAGTGCCGAATTCAGAGCACAGTGAGTGCAAAAAATTTGTTCACGTTGCGTTGTAATTGCATTTGCTTTGTTGTTGCTTACATAAAAAAAAACTTAACGAACGGGCACAAAGAGCCCAAAGACTGGAGAAAAAGAAGAGAAAAGGAAAAACATAAAAGAGAACTAAACATGGGCGGATGCTGTACCAGTGGGCGTGACCCCATGCGTCTGTCTGGGAACGCACACGTCACGTAGTACAGTTGCCGCAACTAAAACTTCATCAATTTGCCTTGCGAATCCTTTGAAACTTTCTCTACTCCATGTGTGTGTGTGTGTGGGGGCAATCCCTTGGAGGGTTGATGGATTTCCTCGGTGCTGCACTGAACACATGACCGACTGCACCCATAAAGAGTTTTACATTGGTCGAATTTTGCTTTCTGACTGGACTCATTTCTCCATAACGGTTATTTATGATTAATTACCGCGTTTAAAATCGTACAAATTTGGATGCAAATTTTATTAACAAAAATAATTATATACATCACATGTATGTACATAGATCGGAACTGAGCCAATAATAAATGCATTTCATAGACCTTATCTTTATTTATTAAAATCCAATTGACTTAAATTACTCCCGGCACTTTCTTTAAATGGTCATGCATAGTAAGCTATCTGATTTTGTATTTATCAAAGGTCTTATTCATGTTAATAAATTTTCAGTGTGCAAATTATGTAGAATTATTGAGATATTCATCTACTTTTTGCTATTTGTATATTGGGTGACTACGTAGGCCCCATCATCTTCCCGATAACCCAAGCCGTTGTAGATGACATAGGTCCAGAAGTACAGTGTGTCCCCAATACTTAGGACTGTCTCACGGTCGCGGAATGTCCAGCGTCCCCTTTTGGCACTGGGTATATCTCGGGCCCATCTGCCAGCCTCTAATCCATCGAATTCCTCGTTGAGCTTGCCATGGAAGGCAAACAATGATATGCCCTCCTCATGTGGTATGGACACTTCAAATCCCTTGGGATAGAACACTCTCACTTGGGCTTTTGGAACTTCGTATGTCCAACAACATCCCAGCAGCACTGTTGTCAAAATGAGGCAGCTCCGTAATGCAAAACTCATTTCGTATTCCGTTGTAACACAGAGGGAGCTTTGTAGCTGGATTTTATTTATGAGTGCTCTGAATGTTTCGTCGAATGATCATTGCTTATCAGTCAAATAATGTGTATACAATTCGTATGTATATAAAAATCAGCTGTGGCATTTAGAGCTATCAGAAACCTTTTTCCACTCGAACCAACAATTTTATATATTTAGTTAATAATTAATATATAGAAGATAGTCTGCTAATTACTTTTTGAATATTATTAACTCGTTCCACGACATTCGATAGAACTGGGATATAAAAATGTGAACTATCGATAGCGATATCCACACACTTTTCACATACATATATTTAGGTGTAGTAAAATTGCAAACTTACAATAGGTGGCGCTAAAAACAATCGGCTTTAACAATGGATACCCTATTAATTTGCTTCAGGGCTGAAGTAAAATGTGTGAAATGGAGTTCCGAAGTTTCCCTCCAAACCAATAGCGCCAACATCAGTCGATTTATTCCAACCCACGGTCAGTTACACAACAGATGGCGTCTGCCTACGAACTGATTTTCGTTAAGTTCACTTTTGTTGTCAACAGATGGCGTTGTCATTACTCACTAAATGTTTGCAACATACACTAACACATGTGGTAAGCCTTTCCTATTTATTTTATCACCATATTGAGGCTATAAACCAACTTAAGGTAACAACAAAAAGCAAAGTATTTACATAACCCTCCAAATAGCCTTAAGTATTTAAAAAAAATAATATTTCTAACTAGCCGCTTTGGGGGGTGCCTTAGCTATCGATTATTTTATCGATACAAAAAAAATTGTACGGAAAACGATTTCCCTCTATTTTATTCGTCCCAAAATTCTCACAAGCAGTGACAGTTAAAGTCCCTCTATTATGGACCATCATTTGAAAAGTTAATGTTGTCAATTTATGATTACCAGGACACGACTGATAAAAATAAAAAAGTCATGAACTTTAAAAATGAATTAAAAAAAAAAAACAAGATTAAAAATATCTATATCATTCGTGAGTGTCACGTACAATAAATATGTGACATGCAAGTTGGCTCTATTAAATATAAAAGGTTCCACACAGTTGCTGTACTTTTACGCGTTACTCGTGGAGTAAAAGGGAATACTATAATCCTTGGAATATATGTAACAGGAAGAAAAAGTGCCACAAAGTTAATATATTCTTGATCAGCATAAATAGCCGAGTCGATATACCCGTTTCCGTCTACCGATCTCTTCTGTATGAACAAATGGATTTTAGAGACTATAAGAACTAAAGTTTTTGATTATTTTTGATATGCGTTCTATGTTTATGTGATGGTAAAACTTTCGGATCGGATAACAATATCCAATAGCTGCTACAAGACACATTGATCGCAAATTGCTTGATCGACTGAAGCCTTTTTGACTTGTTATAATTTCTAAGTGCGTCTGGGCTTACTATTAAATAAAAAATATGAGTAGTGACTGCATTGAAAACAGTAATCGAGTTGAATGTTTAAGACTGCCCAAATAATTGGGATTTAATAACTTATTTTAACTATATAAATTCGTATACATGTTAATAACAAACACTTAATGAAAATAGGTTGAAACGACAAGATAGATAGAAAGGGACAGCCTCTTTATAGAATGGGATAACTGCACTCACTGGCAATGCCACAGAAGCTGCCTGCATTGCGTGGAATCCGCATGAACCCAGACTCTCCCCAGTTCTGGGAGTACGAGTTCTTAATGATCCAATAATCGCGACCGTTTTCGGTGCCGTACCCAACGACGACGACTGAATGGTTGACCTCGCCTTGGTTGCACTCCTCGTCGTCGTAGATGCCGCCTTCGTACTGCTCAAAAGATAGAGTATCTGCGTTCATGGAGCACGCCAGAGGTCCCAGAGTGGCAATCACTTGTTTCATCTTCTGCTCATCCCCCGGATCGATGCGGGCGTAGTCCCGGATTTTAACAATGCTCTCTCGTGGATAAACTCCAGCAGTTTCATTCTGCTTGCACTGCATCTCGTACTGTTCGTAGGGATACTTGTTGGCCAGAGTGATGCCGTGATCTCGAATGTACTCAAAGCCGTACTCCTGGAAGCCACCGTCGCAGCCCATGTTGCCGTAGTCATCGGCACAGTCCACCAAGTTCTGTTGGGACAGAGGCACCAAGAGTCCAGTCCGACGAAATAGATGACCCTCCAGAGCTCCCGTGGTGGAAAAAGACCAGCAAGAGCCACACCCAACGCCCTGGAACCCGGCAGCCGTTACACCTCCCTTCTCACGCCAATCAAACGAATCCGGAAGGTTGTCATTCACTGCGTTCGATGAGGCGGGCAGGAAGTTTATGTGCGGAGCAGTAAACTCTCTGCAAAGAGGGGAAAACATAGTCAAGAAATAGTTCTGTTCAATTGGACTCTATCCGGTGGACTCTACTTACTCGCCCTGGGCTGATATCTTGGAGCCTAGAAGCGTGGATATTTCCTTACGGGTCAGGTCAGCCAGAGAATTCAAGCACAGACTGTATCCACCTGCCCGACGACTGTTAGACAGGTCTATGAAAGACTTTTTCGCTGCAAAGATACTCTTGCGAAACTCCCGCTCCTGTTCATCCAAGTACACCTTTCCCGATTGCCGCAGGTAGTCATCGAAATCTATCACATCGTTGAGCTTTGGAAACTGCTGCAGTGCCGTCTGCTGCAGTGACTCGGCAACTAGACAGGCCAATAGTAGGAGCAACTGAAGTGTCTTTCCCATCTACAAGAGTGAACCATGACATAGTCGTAATTATAGAAAGAATGAAGAGCACAAACGAGTTCAACCGACTCTTATTCACCATGTGCTTTTTAACACATGATCTCCCATATTAGATATTTAGCTCATAATATTCTTATATATTTATTGTGGTGAAAATAACACTTAGTTTCTGCTTAAGAGCTTTTTAAAGGTTGGGAAACTTTAGTAGAAAAAAAAATTTTCTGATATATAAATTTTTTAACAATAAGACGTTGAATTGATGAAAAGAAAATTAAAAAAATAAAAATCAAATGCTAAAATCATTTCTCTAAAATCTAAAAATTAATTTATATTCTAATATTATATAAATCTTCCACTTATTTTACATATATATTTTACTGGTACACATAATACAATAAAATATCTAAGACTGATTTTAAAAACGAAACAATAAACATGAAGATCGTTAATTCCATTTTCTATCTAATATTTACAGTTTTTTTAAATACATTGACCAACACTGTCTCACAGATTGACAATCTTTAAATTATAATTTTGTTTCAGAAATTAAAAAAAAACAAAATTATGCCTGAGTTTGTTCTTAAATTCAGTAAATGCTCTATGAATTTAAGAACAACTTTGACAACTATCCACTTCCTAGACGAGGCTATAAAAGAAAACCATTTTTTTAAAGAAGAGTACCATAATTATTTCAAATACAAGTATGAGCCAATTTTGTTATGCATTTTATCTTTATTATTCTTGTCTATTATGCATTGCAGCTTACGATATCTAGGGAAAAACACAATAATTCTGGCACTTTATGTATACCACGAATTACAGATAAGAATTTATGTACTTGAAATTGAGCCATAAAATCATCAGTTTTGTGTTTCTTAAAAAAGAATTAGTACTTTTTATGATGGGTGACTAGTAAAAGTTTTGAAATTGATATTTATACCCTGTACACATGTAACCAAGTAGGCAAGTTGGATTAACGATTGAGTCAAAGATGAAAGCTTTGAAGTATTACATATCGATTGAATGGGTTTTTAATTAGTGTGATTAATTTTAACTATCATTTCGTGTGAATTTTAATTTATATTTACATATTCATCAAAATTTGCATAAAAGTCTCAATTCGATTGGAATGAATTTCATTGTTTGTGAAATTTCCGTGGCCGAAGCAAACAATCATAAATGTAAACACAAATCAATTTCTCTTTCAATACAGTCCATAATCATGTTTATAGTTTTTGCCCACTTCCACACATGTTTATACTATTTGTGAAGAAATGTTCACTGAAAATTGGATGCGGGTGAAAGGCAATTTGACTGCCAACCGCCAACCGCCAACCGAGAGACCAAAGACAATTGGGAAAGACACACTCGTGTGCCTTTAAAAGTGCTGACTGTCTTGAAAGGTCCATAATTACGATAATGATAAATATTACAACTTGTTCGCACTGACTGATGTGGAGATTTACATAATTCATATTAACGGCAGGCACAGTAAAAGATGTCAACATTTTATAATTTATGCAGTCATTTTTACGAAAGACTTTATCTCAAAACACTTTTTGTTATCAAAGTTCGCACACCGAAAGAGTTCTGAAAAAGGTTCAACTAAAGGGATTAACTAAATATTTATTCACTGTCATACACATGGTTACTTTTATTTTATTTTTTGATTATTAAGTTACTAAAATGGATTTCGAATCACTTATTCACAAAGCACTGTTAACCTATGAATCTTTAATCACCTTAAATGGCTGTGTTTCTGCCGTATTTTTTTCGTTGTGAAGAGACTTGGTTAAGATGCCGATGTCTCGGAGACTGCGACCGCTTTAAGCCACGCTGGCGGAAGACGCAACTGTTTTATAGGCCATGGCTCAAACGCGCCATGAGTCCAAGAGTTGAATGAAAACTTGCTGAGCGTTTATGGCTTCAGGTTTGAAAAGGTTTTCATATTCGAAATCCTCATTTATCTCAACTCTTGGCATTAAATTCAAATTAATCATTAATTTGTATGTGGATTTTAAAAATTACGACTCACGTCTGTTGAAATCTTTTGATATGTGATTTTTCCAATTCCAAAGAGAAGACTCCAAATATTATACATATATACATAAATAAATTATACTAAAATTATAAATGTACAACTTTACTCTTGACTACTTCGCTTTGACTAAACTAGTTAGGTATAGTGACCATAAAATATGCAAATCAAAGCTTTGAGCATAACGAACACGCTTATTTATTTAGTTAACTTAGTTATAGTTATACACCCATTTTAAATTATTATAAACTTGTCAGTTTCCACACACTTAGGAGGCCTAAAAAAGATTTACGAGTATCAAGTAATGAGGGAGTAAACTCTTGAATTGACGAATAGTTGAAAGAACTTATATTTGATTAGTTAATGAGATCGATCACAGCCTGATCACTGAAATGACACAATCAAATCGACTTCTGGACATTAATTTTATTTCTCATATATGCTAATCAGTTTTGCTTACGTCACTAGCGTGGACTGTGACTAGCGGATTCTAATAATATCTTCAGTGAGAACACAACAAATGTTGATTCAATTTTAAAATGCTTGAATTTTAATTTAAATAATTTATAATAAATAAATAAAATTTCATTATTATACTTTTAATTCTAAATCGGAACTACGCTAAATAAATAAATAAATTCGACGAATTCTTAAATGTTTTTGAATAAATATTCCTACAGATAACCATATCTTCTAACGCAACATTTATGAGGTTGTTGGTATCACTGCACTGCCTGAAGAGCAGTTTTATGGTAGATAAAACTAGGACAGTGGAAATTTCAAATTAACAGACACATGAGAACGTAACGCCAGAGAGCCGTTTAAACAATCAGACACTCCCAGTACAAGACAAGACTTTCGTACTTCGATTTGGCCCGTACTTCCCGTAGTGCTCCAAGTGCTCAAAGAGCTCCGAGTGAATGTAGTGCTCGACTATATCATAATTAGGCAAGTGCGAATTAAGCATTGGCTGGGCCCCAAAGAACGATAGTCGTGAATTTTATGTAGAAATCTATTTGCACTGTTTTGTGGCGCGGCTTTTATCTTCTATTTGCTCGTCCAATCATAAAGAAAGTGTTTGGATGGATGCGACTATATAAGTGCCGTGCCAATGCTCAATTGTTAACTAGTGTCTGCTACAGTTTCAAGATGTTAAAGCTGCTGCTCTGCTGTGTCTTCCTCTCCACAGGTGTCCACTCATTTAACCATGGACAGGCCAAACTAGATTTCGACGCGTATGTTGTAAGTTTACCAAAAACTTTCCCAAAATAAATCACTTTTATGGTTCTAACACATTTCAGGACGAGTTCAGTAAGCATTATGACACCGCTGCGGACAGAAACAATGCCAACTACTACTTCAACTATCACAGCAATCAAATTGCTCAGCACAACACATTGGCAGATCGAAAGGTGAACACCTATCGAGTGGGGATCAATCAGTTCTCGGATATCCGGCTGATCACATTCGCAGCTCGCTTGCCCCAAGCTGTGTATCCTGCGCAGTCCCACAACTCGACTCCAGTGCCCACGGAGACCACAGTCGCTGGTGAAATGGATATCCTTAAGGAGTTTGGCATCACTGTGACCCCCCAGGATCAGGGCACTATCTGCAGCGCGAGCTGGGCATATGCGACAGCTACGGCCATACAGATACTGAATGCGCTGCCCAATGTTATGGTACCCTCAAACTACTCGGCACAGAGTCTGATCGACTGTGCTGGTATGAGCACCAGTTGCACCACTCAGGTGCCCCAAATCGCTTTTGATTACCTGACCCAACTGCCCAACACGCAGCTCGTAACCGACGTAGAGTACCCGGCTCATGTGAACTCCCTCCAGGGCATGTGCTCCCCACCCGCAATGCCGGCTAGTGCCGTCAAACTGGACACATATGGTCGAATTTCGGACGGAGACGATGAGTCCGTGAAGCGCTTTGTGTCTAGCTCCATACCCGTTATCGTGGAGTACAACCCAGCGACCTTTGGGTTCATGCACTACAAAAGCGGAGTCTACGTCCCTCCGGCTAGGGCCACGGCCAGCAGCTCCCAGTTTCTGGTGGTGGTCGGTTATGGTCATGATGCAGAGAGTGGCCTAGACTATTGGCTGTGCCTCAACTCGTTTGACGCTACATGGGGTGAGAACGGCTTCATCAAAATTGCTCGTAGTGCCGCACTGCCCATAGCCAAGGGAGCAATCTTCCCGAATTCCATTGGAAGTGCTGCATAAATTTAGAGAAAGTTTGTTCTCGGCTAGAAATACCTTTGCCGATGAGTTAAGTCCTTTGAGGGTTCAATATAACAGCAAATCATAGTTAACATTGGTTTTTTTTATTGATTACATCATTGACGACTGCATAAGTTGAGAAAGTTGCAACAAGTTTTTGTTGTTTTTGTGAAAGTTTATAACTTTTGTTTCCATCTTTATATTCAATTTTGTATTTAGTTTATTTATTGATTTTTCATCTACAAGCGGAGCTTTACAGACTTAAACGCTAAAAATTAACAAGTTCACATAATTTTTATTTGTAAATTGTTGTTGGATTTATTTTCATTTTAATTATTTATTTTATTTTACTTTTATTATAGTTTCCTTTGGTTTTTTGAATAAATATTGGTTGGGTTTGCATAGAAACTCATAAACCAAATATAAAGTATTTAATTATTATTTTCACGACTCAGCCAGCGCAGACAAAACTCATTGTTTTATTATTTATTATTTATAATAATATATTTTTATAATAATTATTATGCAACTGTGTGTTCTTTTGTTCAACAATTCATTTTTCATGTTTTTTATTTTTATACTTGGTGTTATATTTTTATTTTTATTTTTACTTTCAAGTTCAATTTTATGACTATCAACCAAATCTTGTTGTTAGTTTCCATTTATTATACTAAATTATTTTTTCAAATATTTGAGTTTAGAGATTTTGTTTTGTGTTTGCATTGTAGTAGTTATCATTATGTGTTCTTGAAATAACATTTATGTATGTTGTGTAGGTTTTAGTATTTTGTTTTTAGTTTTACTCCGGAATCTCGATACTCAAAAAGCAAAGCTCAGTGATATGATCACGATGCCATATTTTATTATAGAAGGACATTAATTTGGTT
This sequence comes from Drosophila acutilabella, assembly GCA_035046005.1. Lineage (NCBI taxonomy): Eukaryota > Metazoa > Arthropoda > Insecta > Diptera > Drosophilidae > Drosophila > Drosophila acutilabella. The sequence continues at coordinate 832,233 of JAWNOK010000024.1, read as the reverse complement.
TTATATTCCATTTATATTCACTTTGTTTCATTTTGTGATGAATGTAATTGAATATATATTTTTTTTTATTTAATGCAGAAAGCATATTGCTTTATTGTTTATACTTCCAATAAACTAGTTTTAACTAAACATAATGTGATGTAATATCTTTTTATTTTTTATTTATTTTCATTTTTATTTTTGATTTCTTAATAAATTTTGTAATTTTTACCTACGTGTCTCACAATGTTTTTATTTTTAGCATTCAATATAATTATTTATAGTATTAACTAAATAAATATTCTCTGTTTGCAGGTGTATTAAGATGTGTATAAGTTGTAAATCTTTTGAAATGTGATAATAAAATTTGTTTTTCCAACAAAATATGGTAAAATATATCTTAGTTTCGGTTCTACATAATCGAGTTTTGTTCTTGAGTTCACACTTATATTGGTGATGTGTTTGTGTGTGTTTGTTTTCTTTATGCCTATCAAGTTTTCAAATGTTTTGCTAAAAGCTAAACTATTTCAAATTTACAACTAAAACCAAACTAAATCCAATAATTATCTACATGATGAATTGAATGTTAATGTTTCTTGTTTAGGAAGATTTAATAGGCTTTTTAAATTGTCTATTCTTTTACTTTATGTTAAGCTAGATGCTGCTTGAAGTGGACAAAGTATAATATTTTAATAGTTTTATAATCTGACAATGATTATTTCATTTGTTTTGTTAAAAGTTGTCTGCTCTTTACCATTTACATCAATATATGCTATTAATTTGTATTTATGCATTTCGCATTTAGTTGAAATATAACTTGATACTTAATTTCTTTCTTTTTCTTGGATGATCTTGAGTCCTAGTTACTGTAAATATTATGCTCTATTAACTTTCTCATTTCAATTAATTTTTTAATCTCTTGTGACAGATTTTGGGCTTGTTTCTATATTAATCTTGCGATTTAGTAGTTGAAAATATATTCTCCTTTTTTGTGAAATACTTCGATAACATTGGGAAATGTTTTTGAAGTTTTTAGAACATTGACTGGTTAACAAAATATTAATTGAAATAATTCGAAGCCTCTGCTTTTTGGTTGGACATGAATTTTCTTTTATTAGGCGGAGATGTTTGTTTACTGGCAGTTTTTTGTTTATTTTGTTTTTTGTTTTTGGATAAACATGTGTTCAAAATCAAATAAATGAGTTTATAAATTACAAACAATATGGATTTCACCGCCCAAACTATTTGTTTGTTTTATTTTCTTTAATTATTTGAGGTACTGTTTAATTTAATCATTTTAAGAACCCGACAAATTATACACATGTATTATTTGGTTTAATATCTCGTACAGGTAATCAGCTTACACTGTCTAAGTATTTTGCCGTATTTAAAAATCAAATGCCGAAAGGAAATCCTCAACTCAAATGACTCAAAAAAAAAAAGATTTTAAATAACAGATTTAAAAATTAAGACAATACACATATTTATGAGCTCTGAACAGCTATGCTCTGTCTTGTCATGAACAGCGATAATCCAGCCAACAACGCCAGGATCAGAGCACTCTGCGATACAGCCCCGCCTACTGCCCCGTTGCACAGTTCCTTGGTGCAGGCGCAGTAAGTGGCAGACACGTCGTGGGTTCCTGAGCGCCTCACGCACTCCTTGTCTGTGCGCTCGTCTGGAATGTAGCCGCAGCCGCGTACGATGCGAGTTTTTCCATATACTGAAATATTTGTTTGAATATTAGCACAGGAGAAAATGGGAATATTCAATTAAACTCACTCTTCTGCACTGTCTTGCGGCACAACATGGGCTTGTACTTGTCCTTAAGGTGCTCCAGGGGCTCCTGTTTGCTGCAATTCACCTCACCGATGGAGTACGGCTCAAAGGGATCTCCGCAGCGTGGATCGAACTCACTGTTGCAGTCATAACACATCAGGGCAGTGGACACTGTAAAAAGGTAGTGATTACTTTATGTCTTGCTAGGGATCATCATCACTCACCTTGTATGCAGCACAGCACGCCTAAAAGCAGCAGAACTTTCTCCATAAACGGCGACATTTCTTGATTTTCCGATTTTTTATTGTTTTTCTGCGAAGATTAACTCGGTTTCCTCTGGTTATTGGTAGTAAATTCTCTTTTATATCTGATTTCTTGTTTCCTTTATTGTATTTTAATTTGATAGCGTTAAATTAGCATGCTGGAAATGAATTAACAACTTAATACAATTAAAATCACTCGAAGATAGGCACTTATTTATTTTTACCAAAGTAGAAAAATTTTAAAATTGGAACTTTGGATTATTTCTTTAAATTGAATACTTTATAATTGATTAGATAATCAATGTGTTAATGAGTTAAACATATTTCAACTATCCTATTAATAGCTATATGAATAAACTTAACTGAGACTTGTTGCTAATTAATTTGACAACTCAATTCCAAAAAGTATCTTTTAAAAAAGACAAGTCTATAATTATTGACACTCATCTAATATTTAAACAGCATTTCCATAATTCTATTCAACTGCATTTAATCCATTTGAAATTATTTTCTAAGTTGCTAAACGGAATCCACGTTTAGCGGTCAAGAAAGTGAAAAGCCAAATATGAAAACAGAACTTGCAATGAGGGCATCAAAATCTCTCAAATAGGCCAGAATCCGTAGAGCAGGGGACAAGGGGCCATAGAGCTAGGTGGAGACAGAGAGAGAGAGAGAACAGAAAGAGAAATTTGCCGACCGAAATGCGAGTGGAAAAGAGTGTGTCTGAGGGACTAAAACACGACCCACAAGTTGTGGATTCCATGTGCCAAAGTGAGTGGGCCAATTGCACTCAATGTCCACAATGGAAAAAAAATCCAGTACATGCCTAACGGTAACGGCCGCTTTATGTTGGCCACTTAATTGGATTGCAATGATTGGTAAGAGTGCCAGTGATGGTATGAGTACTTTTGCTGACTATGCTTGAAATTGATTTTCCCACTGAGTGTTGTATAATTAGAGGTATTCCCAAGTTATGTTGTCTCATAACGAGCCGATTATTTGACACATAAAACTTGTATATCACTCTATTAGCTAGAAAGCGGGAACTTTCAGCTCTGAGCATATGAAGTGCGACCCATTTCGGAGCACAGATAATGGGCTCCAAGATAGTCGTTATTTGGTTTTACAACGATTTCCAAAGGAATCCATAGGAAGTTTACTCGAGGCATGTGGCAAGTTGTTCAGTTCATCGTCAGAGTACTGCTCTAAAAAGGTGCCACACACCTCCAAGGGTGTATGTGTGTGTATGCGTGTAGAAAAGCGCAAACTGTGACAATCAATAGAGCAGCCCACGGCAGCCGTTGTCATGCAGTGCCCACTGTACTAGTTCTGTGACATGATACACTCGTACTACTATGGCTCATTGACATGCTCGATGTGAAGTGTCGAGTGTGATTCATGCAGGCAATTGATTGAGAGTCCGATATGGACTATGATTTGGTTCATTTGAGTTAGCTCAGTGCAGCTGCATGCCACATTCTGTGTGTCACAGCCGTGTGTGGGCGGAGGACGTAACACTCCGTGGATGAGAGATGGGAAAATTCAATAACTGACCTAGTTCAGTTGCTATCGAGTCCGTGTGTCTCCTCCGTTAACAAACTTTTGGCATTTCCTTCGAGTTATACTCTTCTCCTCCCCTCCACTCCCCTCCCCAGTATTTTGTGAAACTTCCCTCCGTCGAGACTTATGTAATAGTAATAGTAACTCACGATTAACATTGAGCCCAGACCAAATGCCAGCGAAGGTTTTAGTGCATGTTTTTGTTCTTTTTCAGCAGGGAATATCGATTTAGCCATTAAAAAAAAGGAGGTAGAACGGGTAAACCTGACTACTAAAAAAGGGGGTATTTGTTGTTTTTGTTCTTGTTATTGTTGTTGTGGCTGTCGTTCTGATTGTTGTGACTACGTTGGGATGGAATGAGAGACATTCGCAATCATGTTGTATAACAGCGAGACTAAGTATTTCTGGCTTTAATGTCGATTATGAATGCAGGAATACCATTATTGTTCATAAAACACTTTCCAATCAAACAAACATTTACAAACACATTTAATATTACTTATAGAATTCATTTGGCTTAGTTCTGGCATCACTTTCAACTCGCTTTACTGAAATTACTTTACTAAAATTGTTTTGTAATCAGTTTTCACCTTTCACTTTTCACAGCACTTTTACTCTCTCAAAGCTCTGCACAGTTACATAAGGTATCACACATTCGATCAATATATATATCAATATTTCAATATACTTAAAAAATATTTGTGTTTTGTTTTTTATTTTTAATATTTACATAAGAGTAGTTAGACAAACAGTTCTTTTTCGAGACTGGTATCTGGCGTCGATGCGAATTTCTTGGGATTGAAAGAAGCGAACACCGAGAAAAGCTCATTCAAGCTGAGTCCAAGTGGAAATGGAAACGAAAATGGAGGCGAAAAGGAAAACGAACGAAAGCGAGAATCATCCCAGAAGGGCTCAATGTGTGAGTGTGTCTGTGTGTTGTTGTTTTTGTTGTTGTTCCGTCCATTTTGAGCGCAAATTCGTGCACGAGGCAAGGACGAAGCACAAAGTCAAAAGGATTGAAAGAGAGTGAGTTAACAAGAGAGAGAGAGAGAGAGAGAGAGGGAGAGCCGCCTCTGAATAGTTGTTCAAAAGAAGCGCGCAGAGAGAGTAGAATCAAACTTAGTTAAATCGATAGAACACTAACGGTATTATCTAACATTTAAAGAGCAAACGAAACTAACAAATTTAGCGTTTTTTTGTTGATTCAAATGGTCGAAATAAACGAAACAATTCGTCGAACGGCGAAACACTTGAAATTCACATTTATTTAACAAATTTTTTTTTCTTACTTTTCAATCACACAAAATCACCGATTACGCGACACAAGACGTTGCAACCCCAGAAACGACAGATTTCCTTCTGAGCCTCCCTGCGAATTCGCAGCTGTCAAAAAGGCAGAAATGCCGTCAACGGGTAAAAGCCTCCGGACAACGCTCTCACTCTCTCTCTTTTTGGAAATCCGAGAGAGCATAAACGACCGGCTGTTCTCCCGAGAGGAATCAATTCTCCGATTCTGCGCAGGAAGCATAGCGCAAACTAGTCAGATTTAAATGTTTCTTGGATTTTATTAAAGTTTACAAAGTGAGTCGAAACTTCTGGTTAATCTGATAATTTTATTGTTTACAAATTAAAAAAAAAAAAAAAATTCTAAACCTCGTTTATAATCCTAAAAAAGAATTTTAGAATTTATTATTTTATAAAAAAAAAATTAAATCATAAAGTGCCAACAAACAGAGAGGAAATTGAAGTATTTTTTTGAGCCGATATAAGATAAAAAGATACAAATCTATCTTTCTGATAAGAATTTATTGTGATGACTTTGTGATATCGAAAACAAATTTAAACTAAACTGAATAAAAGAAACCTTGTTGAAAAACTGGAAAATAATGGATTATACGGAATGAATTCTATTGGTATTTGATTTTCAAAACTAAGAGAACCCAATTCTTGGACTTACTCGATTCCCCAATTGAACAGAAAGTATTCCTCGTGGGAGGTTTACTCCCTTAGGGCCGACATGATCTGAGACCAGAAAAGCTGCACCTGGGGATCGTGCATTAGAGCTCGCTTCTTTCTGTTAAGCACGGTGCTGAGTATATCAGAGTTTTTGTAGCGATCGCGATTCTGGTTTCTTGCGTCTGGAGTCTCGGGCGAAGCCTCGAGATCTGCCGACTCATCGAACGTGTCCATCTCGCGTTCCGTAGAGGGGCAAACTGTGGGTGCTACAAACGGGAGCATAATAGCTGATTATCAGTAGATTTATCTGTCTCGGACTCACTTTTTTTGCCCTTGCTGCTCTCGGTTTTGACTTTTTCAACCCGCTTCTGATAGGGCTTGCGGGGTTTTTGGACTTCCTTGGCCTGCGTTTGCGAGGGCTTGCATCTTTTGTTGGTGCTATTGTTGTTGATTGGCGTGCCAATGTCGTTATGTGGCAGTTCTGGGGTTTCCTGTTGCAGACGCCGTTTCACGTGCAAATTGAGGCGTTCCCTGATGTTAGTCTTTTCCGGCGTCCCTGGCGGTTCCAGTTTAATCACTTGTAGATTTTCGGGCATATCCGCCATCGCACATCTGTTTTACTGTCTAAAGATCTGGCAACGCTAGCCATGTGCATATGAAATTGAGTTCATCATGTGACGTCACAAACTAATATTTTTAATCAACAGTTGGGGCATTCCTCATACGGAGCTATGATTACTTAAAGGTTTATAATCTAATTGTTAGACTGTGGGCTTTACGATGAAATTTGTGTATTTATTATTTAAGTTATCCAACTTAGCTGTCACTATCTTCTGTTACTTTAAGTACTTCAAAGTTTAATTAATTTTAAATAACTGAACAGAATTACTTAATAGTTGAAGTTTTTTTGAATCGACACAGCAAATGTGAATGTAAACTCCCTTTATCATAATTTAGCTAAAATTAAATCGACTAAGCATTTCTCTTACCAATTGGGTCAGCGGAGATCTAATCATTGCACATAAAACCAACTAAAATCTTTTCAGAAAGGCCTCTACCGATAATGCTGAATATTTCATGCATTTTGACTCTGTTTAAAAGCTGCCGGACAGTAATTCTCTTTCAGGAAATATATTTGCTAATAGCACATTTTCAGTAAATATTTATTTAACACTTTTCGCTTCTATTTATAGTTTTGTCTCTACTTTCTGTACCACATCTGAAGGGTCTTCATACGCTTGACCTTCTTTTGGAGCTGCAGGACGCCATACAGAAGTGCCTCCGCGGTGGGCGGGCAGCCGGGCACGTAGATGTCGACGGGGATAATCCGATCGCAGCCGCGGACTACCGAATATGAATAGTGGTAGTAGCCACCACCGTTTGCACAGCTACCCATTGAGATCACCCAACGTGGTTCGGGCATCTGGTCGTACACCTTGCGGAGGGCCGGGGCCATTTTGTTGGTCAGCGTGCCAGCCACGATGATGACATCAGCTTGGCGAGGTGATGCTCGAAACACAACACCATAGCGATCCATGTCATATCTGGAATGAAGATAGATTAGTTTCGCTTGCTTTTTTGTGGTTTGAGCCTTACCGTGGGGCTGCAATGTGCATCATTTCCACGGCACAGCAGGCCAGACCGAAGGTTAGTGGCCAAATAGAACCCTTGCGGCCCCAGTTGAGCAGGTCATCTAATCTCGCCAGCGACCATTCGGCCATGCTGGACTGCTTCGTTCCGAATGGAGAGTAACCTTGCTTGGGAAGATTATTGCTGGAGTCGACGACGGGCATCGTTTGCTGCTGGCGTACCAAGGTGGTGCTCAGAGAGCCGCCGAATGCGGTTTTAGCGCATGACGCAGTTGCTGTGTTTCTGGTTGCATTTAATAGCTTTGCGTAGGCTGGTCCAGCAATTTGCCGCAACATTTTGTCGTTTTTTGTCGTATTCTTTTATGTAATTTGCAAAATGAACCAGGGCTGACTGACAAAATTCTTCTTCTTTGAAAAACGTAAACAACTAGTAAAGCAAGTGTGACCAGCTGATTCGATGTGTATTAGAGTTACCGTATTTGATTTGGGTACTGCAGTCGAGCTATTGTTATCGGTCCACCATGTTGAATTTTGTTGTCGAACTTCTGGCAACGCTGTTCATACGTTTTCTTCTAACTGGCGACAACGACGGTCCATGAAAAATTACTAAATAAACGTAATTAAAGTGCTTATAACCTTATAAAAATGTTAAAAAAGTGCAAATAAATGAACAATCAAGCAAGTTATTAATAATTCATCGTTTTTAATACGTAAGAAGTTGGAAAAATCTGCAGCTGAAAAGTAGCAGGCCAACAAATAAAAAATTTTCGCTTGGCTCGCGTCGTCTACGTTGATATTGGTGAGCGAGCAGGCAACCCCAATACAAATACTGCGTGCGTGTGAGCGAGAAGAAGTGCTCCACTGGCAGTGAGCAGTGTTCAGAGAGCATCGAGTTTTGTGTGTTTTTCCAGTGTGTACATGCCCATGTAAAAATCGACGCAAGCAAAAAGAAAAAAGGACCCAATAGAGCTTTATATTGAGTTATGAGTGTCGCTGCAATGACTATGGACGATCAGAGACCCTTGATGAACAGTTACGACAAAATGTCTACAAAGTATGATCACAATTTGCATATGATCAACAACAGTGGCGGCGGGGGTGGTGGTGTTGTGGGAGGTGCTGGGGGTAATGCTGGTATTATTGGGGCTGGGGGTAACAGCGGCCCCTCTGGCCCCGCATCGCCAACACCGTCCGGCTCCGAGGAGCTCCCGACGTCGCATCAACAGCAACAGCATCATCATCATCACCATCATCATCATCATTCGACCACATCTCAAGCGCAGCAAACACAGGAGACACCTTTACCACCACAGCTTCGACACCACCATCACCAGCAGCAGCAGCAACAACAGCAACAACAGCAGCAGCAACAACATCATCAAGAACATGATGCCGCTGTTGCAGATGCTGGCACAGCAGCCGAACAACGACGATTGCTTGAAGGTATAAAATTATTCTTTATGAAACATACAAAGCAAATTAGAAACATATTATATAATACTTCTGCAAACAACAACAAACATCGGTGTACATTTGTGTAAATCTTATAATTTTCTTAGTTTTTTTTGTTTACAATATGTGACTGAGGAGTGCAAAATAACTAATTTAAGATATTTACTTTTCATATTTATATAACAATTGTTACTGCTTATTTTGTGTAAAAGTGAACTTATTCACAGTTATTTCACAGACCTTACTTTAAGATATTTAAGGTGATTTAGTACTGAAATTAGCGTTTGCAGCCTACGTTTGAGTTTTTGTGCAAATATGAGTTGAGCTATGAAAAACACTAAAAAGAACTCCACGTGTGCCTTGTGCCTTAAAATTGGTTTTTTCATGATCGAACTTGAATTGATTGAAGCGAACACTCGTTGAAACATTTGTCGTTTATAGTTTGGCGTTTTGTAAAAATAAAATTAAGTAAATATACAAAATATAAATAATACAGCAACTAAAATTGCAAGCCAAGTGTTCAATAAAAGTGTGAGTGCTATTTGAACTATCATCAAATAATATGCATAAATATATTGTATAAAAGAGTATAAATACAAATTACATAAAAGAGTAAAATAATTTAATCGGATCGAATATCAGGTCAATAAAGTATTGCAAAGTGTTGTGCCCAAAACAGTTAAAATAATTAATAATATAATCAAAATAAAATATATATATAAAAAAAACTGCATAAATGAAAATAGTGTAACAAGTGTCAAACAAAAATATAAGTAAAATAAATAAAATAAAAATATCAAAATAAATAAAATAAATGCATCGAAATAAATAATTTATAAAATACTTAAATAAATAACAAAAAAGCCGATTCCATTGGTCAAATTTCTTTACTTCGTTTCTGTGTTTTCGCCTTTGCCGTGTACCGTCGTCACCATTTCCGTCTCTACCGAGTGTACAGTTTTCGTTTTGGCCACATTTGTTGCCGTTGCCAACGTTGCTCTCAAGCTGCCTACGTGCCCGCATTCGTTACCGAGCCCCTGAGCGCGCGCGTTTTCCTTTCTCATTCTGTTTTTATCTATCTTTGTCTGCCTGCTACCAAGTTCTCTTTTGTTGATGAGTTTTCTATCAGCCATTCAACAAAAGTACCAAAATAATACAAATATTCAAGTGCATAATAATGAAAGTTCAAATATAAAATTAATATTAAATAAAATAACATATTACAGTTAAATAATTTATAATTATTGTGTTATTTAAATATAAAAAAAAAGCAAGAACTTTGCCAGTGTCGGGCCTGAAAGCAAAATAGGGCACGAAATGAACTTTTAGCCCAATACAAAATTACCACAATAAATACAAATAATCGACTATGAAATTGCGCGCTAAATTCTCCAAGGTTCGTGCATGTATGCGCGTCTGTGTGTGTGTGTGTTTTGTGTATACTTTGTTTATTTTTTTATCAGCAATGAGATAAGTTTGAGATAGTTCGCTTTGAACTCAAAAAATAATACCTTTTAAAAATTATTTAAATGTTATTATTTTTTGTTGCTCCACAATATAAATTGTCCATTTATTCGATTTTATTTATATTCAGGTCAAACTTTGGCCAATACACACAACCGAACACACACACACACCTATACCCAAACATGAGTGAATCTCAATGGAGCCCTGCTTGTTTGCGACACAACTGAAATAACAAAATATAAAACGCAATAACCAAATAAAATATAGCACAACAAAGAATAAAATAAATTGTATAAATAATATGTGTATTTGCAATACAGTAACAAAAATAAGTCGATGAACTTTAAGTATGAGAGCCAGAGCCGTGAGCATGTTGAGAGAGAGAGAGAGAGAGTGTTGAAAAATGTCAAGAAAAATGAAAAATAGAAAAAAATGTTTGTTTTGCTTCTTGAAATAAAAGCAAAGTGCGCGCGTCGAGTTTTTTACAAGTGTTTTTCTAAATATTTTCAATTTTGCCACAAAAATTTCAAATCGTTTGTTGTTTTTACAGTGTGTTGGTTCTAAAAAAAATCAAGCGAAAAAGAAAATGCAAATTAAGAAAGAAAAGTTCAAGTGCAAGCCAGTGTTGAGTAATGGTTTGAGGCAAAAGCAAGAGAGCAAGCCAAGAGTAAAGCAAGAATTAACGTGTGCGAGTGCAACGTTCGTGACAACAACAACAACATCAACAAAGCCGCCGTCCAGAACGGCTCAAGGGGGGAAGGGGGCAGCGGTGGCGACAACATTGATATCAGCAACAGCATCCTCAGCAGCAAGAACAGCAGCAAGAGCAACAACAACCACATCAACCACAACCACAACATACAAAAATGTCACGAACTAACACGAATGATTGCAACGCATTGGTATGAATTCGTATTAAGTTCATTAAAAACAAATATCAAAATAATATATGTATCTTCGTGCAAACTGCAAACAACAACCAACATTTTTAGATCACACAAAGGTTGTGCCACTTTTTTGACCTTTAAGAACTTGTATATTTGGAATGATTGCGGAATGGGAGCGGGCAACTGCTTCTGCTTGTGCCGCTTCTGCTGCATTTGATGCTATTTACTCTTCTTCTTCTTAGTTGCCAATTGATCATGCCTTCTCCTATTGGTTGGATCGTATACTAATAATGCATTTTATGGCTTTGTTTTGATTTACTCTTCCGACACAATAGATGAAATCGAGAATCTCAAGGTGGAGCAAACGCGTCTCGGATTGCAATGCGCCGATGCTCAGAGACGTGAGAAGATCCTTATGCGTCGCCTGGCAAATAAGGAACAAGAGTTTCAGGATTATGTGGTAAGTTGAGTTGGAATACTTGGTTTCATTCTTTACCAAATTTTTAATGAAAACTGTCTTTGAAATATTAACCTAACAGAGCCAAATTGCCGAGTACAAGGCACAGCAAGCGCCCACAGCTCTAGCCCTTCGCACGGCACTTCTTGATCCGGCTGTAAATCTACTGTTTGAACGTCTCAAAAAGGAACTCAAGGCCACCAAGGCTAAGCTCGAGGAGACACAAAATGAGTTATCTGCCTGGAAGTTTACTCCCGATTCAAATACAGGAAAGCGGCTAATGGCCAAGTGTCGTTTATTGTACCAGGAGAACGAAGAGTTGGGCAAAATGACATCGAACGGGCGCCTAGCAAAGCTAGAGTCCGAACTGGCCATGCAAAAAAGCTTCAGTGAGGAAGTAAAAAAGTCGCAATCGGGTATGTACCAGAATAACGATGTATTTAGCATATAACATTCCGATTTAATATGAACTTTATCTACGTTCACAGAGCTGGATGACTTTCTGCAGGAGTTGGACGAGGATGTGGAAGGCATGCAGAGCACCATATTATTTTTACAACAAGAGCTAAAGACAACACGTGATCGGATTCAAACCTTGGAAAAGGAAAACTCCCAGCTGCGACAAGCGAACTCCGCCAATAGTCCAAAGGAAACAATCGATAATGCAGCGCTCCCAACGACAACGACGGTGGTCACAAATGGCCAAAGTACCAGCACCAGCAACAGCAGCCAGTACCAGCAGGCTAATATTAGCAGTAAGCTGGACACCATTGATGAAAATGCCTGTCTGGAGACGACAACGGCGGTCGCAACTTCAAGCACATCTGACTACTATAATGGCATAAAGAACGATCCACCAAATATATGCCCAGAGATTATAATTCCCGATGAAGGCAGCAACAGCAATGGTAGCAAAAATGGAGCAGCTGCGCGTTTAGCGCGAAAACGCAACTACGAAGAGGAAACGACAAGTGCAACTACAACTGCAACTGCTTCGGCTATTTGCGTTCAAGAGGCACCGGTAGTGCCAATATTGCGAGAGATCAGCGCTCCCCGTACTTTGCCGCCCAAGAAGTCCAAGCTGCGTGGATTAACAGCACGACGCAACTCTCAGCTGGAGGATGAACCAAATTTGGTTATTGTGACATCAACTCCGCTGGTGTTGGACAATGCGGTAGCCAGTATGGCCAGCGAGGAAACAACAGCAGCAGCAGCAGCAACATCAGCCCCATTAAATATCCAGGATCAAGTGGCAGCAACTGTAGTCGAAGAATCACGCGAGGCGGCACCAGCGGCTCCAGCACGCATTCTGACGCGACGTCGCTCTGTTCGCATGCAACAGAATGGGGCAAGTGGCATCGACTATTGAGCCGCAGAGTTTTAAAAAACGCGGGCTTTTGTGTATTTATGGTATCAGACGTTTAAACAATTTTTTAATTTGACACATGCATAATACTAATCGTTAATTTTTGACGTTTATTTTGTGAATTGAGATTCAAGAGAGACTTGCTGTTTATTATATACATATATACATTTAAAACAAACAACATATTTTTTTTAATCATTTAACACATTTATACTGTACAATACGATTAAAGTTTTGTTTATGCTTATTCATCCGGAATATATTTATATATGCAGACTACACTACAATATAGTACACAATTTTAAACAAATTTGAACATTTCGTAATATTGACAGGCAACAACATTAACACCTATCGAATTAATAAAGTTGATACATTTGTTTTAAATGGAACTTAAAACGCTAATTAAATCGAACCTAAGCCGACGCGTAGCTAAATTATCGTTTAATTATTAATTTAAGTAATTTTTTGTAATACAAAAAAGTTGTATCAATTATTACAACTTATGTTAAAATAAATTGTTAAGCGAAAAGAAATTTGAAAAATCAACTATTTTGCCATTTTTTTTTTTAAATATGGTTGGACCAAAAATCATCATGACTGAAAACTACAAATTTTTAATTTGTTACTGAATTTATTTTAAAAAGTTAGTTGAATAATAGGTAACATAAGCGGTAATAGAGTGTATTCAGTGTATAAATAAAAATGCGGATTGTTATATAAGTGTGTAAATTACGAAGTAGAAAGATGACAAGATTTGTGCAGATATTCGTTAAATGCGTTACTTAAGTCTTCAACCACAGTCTGATTAGCACTCGCGTTAAAAATACGGGTGGGTTTATCTCACTTATCTCATGTAAGAATAATGAACCAAAATCTACCGGGCCACATGTTGCAGATCAACTAGATCGCGTTTATGATTGATACCGTTTGTCCTGGGTATCAAAAACTCTCATAACAATGCCTAGCACCATTTGACGAAGATCGCCAAGTCCACAGTTCACAAAGGGAGATCATTCAAGTTTATTCAAGTTTATGCACAAATGGAATCACCAAACCGTCCCGGTTCCGAAGGCAAGCTCGATTCCATTTCATCTAACCAATATAAAATATTTATTTATACTTAAAAATTAAATTTTATGAAATACTCACAGTCTTCTTCCACAGCAGATTTGCACATTCCGATCATTTTGCAAATTAGATTGGGGGGTGTTTTCTTTGTGATTAGATCGACAATCTGATCGAAATGTTTGGTTACCATTTTCTCACATTTATGACGTAGTGGCCCTAGCTTGTGACAAACCTTTTCCAGAGCTCTCTTGATTTCATCTTTGCTTCCATTGTGAACAACAGGCAATAAGTGGTGAATTGCGCTCTTGCAAATTTTGCATTTGGAATTTCCTTTCTTTTTTCTTCTGTACACTGCTGAAAGAGGTTGAGGCATTTCCAGATTGAAATCTAAAAACGACGATCATAACCGTTCAAGTGTTTAATATGTCCATCAATTTTGATTACTTACTGGTTTCTTTATCCAGTAAAAGGCACATGTTGAGCTTTCTGCAAATTTCCTGATGTGGTGCATTCTTCGATATTAACTTAATAATCAATTCTGTGTGGCTATCTATCATTTTGTGACATTTGTCAATCAGATTCTGACTTTTTAGCCCGTCACATACGACATCCAAGATTGTGCTAATATCATATTGCTCCCTGGCCATTTCCTTCAAACTCTTAATTATATCTTTACAGAACCCACAATTCTTTGATTCCTGGGTAATATCATGCGAGATCAGTTGCAGTTCCTTGTCGTTGTTTTCATTTCTTTTTTTGTGGCATGCACCATTAAGTGTGCAGAGAACCTCGGGCTTCATATTCTTCAGCATATCATAAGCGACGTGGGAATACTGATCTACCAATCTGACACATTCGGGCTTAAGAATTGGCGTCAAATCGCAGAGTGCCGTAAGTTGTGCCTTGAAATGAGCCTCAGTATTTTTAGTCAGTGAATTTTGTATGTGCTTGGTAATTTTCATGCACTCTTCGCAGTAAAATTCATCATGTTGTTCTTGGAATGCGACTAATTCCATTTCTTTCTTCCAGTCGGTACTCACACAAATACCAGTAACGGAGCAGATTCCATTCGACTGGAGTTGATGCTTTATAAAATCATAGAAAATATCAAAATGGTTGAACACCATATTGGCACACGTCTCTGACAAGATGGTGAGGCTGTTACATTCATGAAGCACTCGTTCGATCATGTCTTCCCGTGTAATTGACTCAAAGTTTTCCTTCATAATTAGCGTCAACATGTTACATGTTGTGCAGGACATTTGATCAGGAGTAAATACTCTCACGCCATCACTTTCTACATCACTAAAAGGAAGAAAATATTTTTTTTAATCTTAAACATCTTTAAGAATTGAATAAAAATGTAAGTCGTGCGAGCAGACTGCATAAGACCCCGTACTCATTCTATTGCTCACTTTACCATACAAATAAGTAATTTTTGACCGATTTGTCCCATGGGAGCTATAGAATATAGTTCTCCGATGGTAAACTTGATCTGCCTGAAATATAGACTGGCTATCGTTCCAAATTTTGGTGACTCTACTGACAAACAGACAGATGTGCGGACAATTCTAGGATTCTATATCGTCCCAGCTGCTGTTGCTGATCAAGAATATATGATACTTTATGGGTTTGGCCTGTTACGAAAATTTCGATTGTGACAAACCTAATAGACCGCTCCAATCTTTTTAGGGTACGGGGTGTAAAAGTATTGGTATAAATAAATATTTGATTTCGTCATTCTTATAAATATTTAGTTACACATATACTGGGTTAACCGCAAATAAGTCTTTGCGTTAATGCTAAAAATATTAAGTAAATTAATAGTATGTCTATTACCTTACACGTACACCAGGGCCTCGGGAACTTGTTGAGGATACAGCAGTGCCTAATAGTAGGAGTACAATCGTAAAATTATTAATAACTTCAATGAAAATCAACTCTACATCTTAAGTATACAATATACTCAATACTAGATTGCTAATGTATTAAATTTAACCACAGGATTTTTAAATCAACAAAAGATTTGGTTAATTAACTCTCCGTTTATTTTATTTTTAAATTTTAATTTTTATTGAGCTTACATTTTTAAATGTTCTTTAACGGATTGAACAGAAACTATACATTTTATTTTATATTATTATTAAAACTTGTTGGTTACACACAGGTTGCTTTAAATTTGAAAAAAACCGCGATTTATTCACAGTCCTTAAAGCAAATGATATTTCTGATTTCTTCGGTGATTACGCCACAAGTTGTAATATTTTTAATAATTTCAATTGTTTGATCTTACTGTAAATAAGCACTGAGAGTATTACTAGAGCACCACTGAATCTCATATTTATTTTTTAGTTATTACTAAAAAACAATATTATTTCCAGAGATTTCAAAACGAACTGAGCGTTCAACGTTAAACAGAGGCCTTTTATAGTGGCGATCCTGTTTGATAAGGAAACACACTGAAACGCCGCATCGATTAATTATAAAAATAATATGGGCTTGCGGTTTGTACTGGGGGCTATATGGTTGTTGAGTTACACCACTGTAAATTTGTAGATGCCTTGGCTTTCGAGCACTTCTGGCTGTCGTGGACTTCAGCTCGCCGGATTTGGCATGGTTCTTTCTCCGCACATCTATACTGACACTACGTCGAATAGATTAATAAGTGCACATTCGGAATAAAGATTGAGATTGCGAATCAAGAATGACACTGTCTAGACCACTGATTAAAATTAAAAACTTTAAATACCTGATCATACTGTACTGTAGCAATTCTTAGCCTACCATGCTAGCCATGCTAATGTTTTTAGCTACCCCTATATCAAGTCTGTCACCTCCTGTTGAGTGCTACTAAAGTACGTGTCTATCTGAAAAAAATGTTCATATTTATGTACAAGTATTTATGTATGCAGGAATATTATTTTTATACATATTAACATATAATATACATTTTAGTGTTGTTTTTATATTACTCACAAACTCATCCAGCTGCAGATGTTGCCGTGAATTAAAATATTGTTGCTTATGTTGGATAAGACGGCGTCAGTAAAACTTGTTAAATTATTGTTCCTTTCCTAATTAAGGGAAACATACATTAGTTTAAATTTCAAATTGACTAAAAATTAAAATAAAGTTAAAATAATTCGCTTACAAATCTGTCTACTTCAATTGGTTATTTCATTTCAATCGCAATTATGTGCCAATTCCTTTTACTGGGTCATCCCAGTTGTTGTAGTGTTATATCAACATATACATAACACATGTGGAGCCCGAAGCTGGGACGCTGACGGCGCTCCGAATATAGGGGTGCGTTAATGCCCTATATTACAAACGTTCCAAAACGGTAGAGCTCCTCTGACGCATCCAAGTAGATTCGAATTGGCAGTGGTGTGAACGGATGAATGGATCCGTATTAGTTGAGCAGGTAGTAATCCCTAGATTACGCCACTATGAAGGCTGCGATCAGTTTTGATTGCGGCAAGTCTGCTGTACTGCACAGAGCGCGATGCAGTAACACCAGTAACAGGTTTCGTCAACTGCTGTACACTTTTCTTTCAACTGTACACCAACTAGCCCCACTGTATAAAGCGCGGAGGCTACTCGGTGTTTGTAGAAAAGCATTATGCGGCCTGCCTAATGGACACAAATAATAACAAGAAAGAATGCTATAGTCGCCTTGCGACTTTATGATACCTGTTACTCAATTTAAATACGTTATTAACAAAATAATGTTAGTGGATTTGTTTAGGAGATGGATAAGATAAGATAAGCTTGTTAAACACAGAAAATTTTCACACAAATTCATATTTAGAGCATATTTTCGACCGATTGTTCCTATAGGAGCTATACGATATATGTATGTATGTTATGTATGTTATGAATGAATGTTATGTTACTGAACTATGTATTCTGTTTGAGTTTGATTTATATAGCTTAGTCAGTGCATAGTTTGTTCATACTATATAGTTGTCCGATTTGGATCAAACTTAGTCAGTACTTGTACTTTACTTTGTACATTTGTAGTACATATCATATACATATTATGTACATTCCAACGATTACAGTATTCCCTTTTACTCGACGAGTGGCAGTATATGGATCAGCTTAGCTGCTGTTGTGCTATTTATTTATCACTTTTTAGGACTTATAAGTTCAATTTGAACTTACATTTACTTACATAAATGTCACGAGTTTGGATTTAGTTTATTCACTTACTCGATTATGACACTGAACTATTTTCCTTGGGTGGGCGTAAGCCAAAACCGAAGTTAAGGATTAGAATCCTGCCGCGAACTTCACTTTATAAGTCATTGGGTGTTGAATTACAATCACGTAAGGATCACACTAGCGCCCACCAAGTTGCACTCAATCAGTAGCTCTACGTTGTATTTTCTCTCACATTCCCTCCAATTTTAATGTTTTTTAAAAGAGAAATGCCCGTAACGTGCAGAAAGATCCCTGGCAGACCCAATAAAAGCACAGTCGAATCGAGATAGCGATGTTCGTCTGTCTACCCGTCCGTCTGTCCATCCAATCGTATAAACGCATGGATATTAGAGTCTATAAGAGATAGAGACACAAAAATTGAATAAAAATCCTTTAAATCCTCAATCATATCAAGCTTATGTATGAGTGAGCCGAGTGCATGAGACCCCATACTCAATCTAATGCACACTTTACCATACAAATATCACACTTGGTGAGGATAGTTATAATAATACCGTACTTATATGTGTCAAGTAGGTACCAAGTTTTTTGGCTCTTGCTCTTATAGTCTCTGTGATCGAGGTGTTCTTACAGACTTACGGACAGTGGGACATTGCTATATCGTCCCAGCTGCTGTTGCTGATCAAGAACAGGAATACTTTATGGGTTTGGACTGTTAATTTCGCATCTTACAAACATAATAGACCCCTCCAATCTTTTTAGAGTACGGGGTATAAAAGTATTGGTATAAATAAATAATTGATTTCGTCATTCCTATAAATATTAGTTTACACATACTGGGTTAGCCGCAAATAAGTCTCTGCGTGAATGCTAAAAATATTTAGTACAAGTTTAGGGAACTTGTTTAACTTGTTGAGTATACAGCAGTGCCCAATATTAGAAGAACAAATGCAATATTGAAGTAAAATCGTTAAATTATTATTATTAAATCATTAATAAAAATTCAAAACTACATCTTTAGTATACAAAATACTCGATTCTATATTATTTATATATACAATCTAATGATAACAATTGGAGGAAAACCAACTGATTTATTAGAATTAAAATTTTCCAATTTTAATCCTTGTTCATTTTACATGTTC
The DNA here is from genome assembly GCA_035046005.1 of Drosophila acutilabella. NCBI lineage: Eukaryota > Metazoa > Arthropoda > Insecta > Diptera > Drosophilidae > Drosophila > Drosophila acutilabella. The sequence continues at coordinate 813,095 of JAWNOK010000024.1, read as the reverse complement.
AAATAACCAGAAACTATAAACATTTTTCAATAATATTAAAGCTTGTTGGTTACACAAAGGTTCCGTTTAATTTCAATAACAGTTAAAAGAGATTTCCAAACAAGCTGAGCGTTCAACGTTAAACGGAGGCCACCGGTGGCGATCCTGTTTGATAAAAAACCAGTAAGAAAGGCTACAGTCGATCGAGCCGTCCATAGTATTTATATTTACTTAAATTAAAACTTTAAGAAGTTAAAATTTTATTTTAACATTTTGATTTGAATAAAAAAATAATGTATGTAAACATAGAGTTAACACTTCTCTTTTTACCACGTGTACCTAAAATACAATTATTGAACATAGTTTTTGGTTGGGGACGGTAGTTTTTAATTAAACCGATATCTGGGTATTACAATGCATAGTACTTGTATTACAACAAAAAAAATTAAGTTTAACCGAACATAAATCTGTTTGTCTGCATGCACTAACAAATTCGATTGAAATTATATCTATGTATGCACGTATATATGTATGTGTGTGTAGCATTGGTCGGCACGGTCAGCGCCTTCGGGCATAATAACGGACTTTCATTGTGAATTTGGTGGCTCTAACTTACGTAGTTCAAAGATCCAGGTGTTCGTACGGACAGACGGACATTGCTATATCGACTCGGCTGTTGATGCTGATCAAGAGTATAACTTTATGGAATCGGCCACGCCTCCTTCTGCCTGTTACGCTCATTTAGAGTACGGTCTAAAAGTCGAAAAAGAAATGGCCGCTTTGATTAATTTTAAAAATATGTGTTTGCGGTGATTTTAATAATATATAGACCCAAAGTTGCGGTTACTAGCTGCAGTTATCAACTTAGTGATCAAATGAGCTACTCGAAGGGTATTCCTGGAGAAATAAAAAAAAACAAGTAAGAAAGGCTACAGTCGATCGAGCCGACTGTAAAAGACCCCGTACTCCCATAGTATTGCATTTTATTTAAATTAAAATTTTCAAATAAAATTTAAAAAATTAAAATTAAATATTTACATTTTGAATTAAAATTAAAAAATAAATAAATTAACAACTGTCATCGTCAGCACTCGAACCCGCGATCCATGCGAAGGTTCCACATTGCGCCGCAACTCTATCAGTTGCACCACACCCCTCTTCTATCATTCTTCCGATTATTTGCATATATGTATGTGCACACATACATATGTGTGTATGTATAGCATTGGTCGGCGCGGCCAGCGGCTCCGGGCAGCGCTGCCGCCAGCAGGTAGAGAAAACGTTCGAACATATGTTTGTATGTTTCTGTGTTTGTTTGTATGTGTTGCGCGCATGCAGTGATTTTGCTTTAAAATAACTTCAACTTTGAACCGTAATTTCTCTGTTGTTTGACATAGGATTTTGATGCCACTTTCAGGAAAGTTAGAAATAGTAATTCTCTAAGCGTATGTTAAATTACAACACTGTACTATTTGATTTAATGCCTGAAACAAGGCATTGAAGCTGGAGAGTCTTTTATTTCTGATGAGCAAAGGGGGCGTGGCAGCTCAAAATTTTGAATGGCGTTATATTAAGGCTGTCTCTAGGAACCTGTATACCAAAATTGGTGCTCCTAAGTGCTATAGTTACTGAGATATTCGCCTAAAACAAAAATTTTCTCGAGGTTTGTCTGGTTTTTTGCTCATTGCGGGGGCGGTAGGGGGCGTGGCAACAATTTGAAATAAACTTGATCTGCTTGACATAATAACGGACTTTCATTGTGAATTTCATGGTTCTAGCTTTTGTAGTTTAAAAGATCCAGGTGTTCATACGGACAGACGGACAGACGGACAGACGGACAGACGGACATGGCTATATCGACTCGGCTGTTGATGCTGATCAAGAATATATATACTTTATGGGGTCGGCCACGCCTCCTTCTGCCTGTTACGCACATCTCGCTTCTGACAAACTTAATAGACCCCCTTTACTCTTTTTTAAAGAGTACGGGGTCTAAAAACGGATAAATTAAAGAGAATAATAATTTAAAGAATAATTTTTGTTGTCATTCGGACTGGTTTACTATACCGTTGGCTTAATCCTTCTAAAATTTGTCATTTGTATTTTGTTGCCCCTAGTTTGGTACCAAGTAAAACGGGTTTGAATGTGCTAATTAAAACCCGACTGAGAGTGAAAATAAATTCCAATGAATAATTATATATTTTTAAAATATTGTGAAAGCTTTTTTTATCGTCAGATGTAATATACTATTGTATTTATTTGAATAACTTACATATATTTTCCCGTTCTCGTTTCTTTAGTATAATTAAAAACAAGAAAGAATGCTATTATTCTTATTCTATATCAGTTTCATTTAGATAGCTTGGTAAATACAGAAAATTTTCATACAAATTCATACTAAAAGCAAATTTTTGACCGATTGTTCCTATGGGAGCTATACGATATAGTAGTCCAATTTGGATCAAAAATCCTGTGCTATTTTCGCCTGCTTTTACCTTTATATGAACATAGAACGCCCTAAAGTAGGCGTGCCAAAAAACAAAACAAACTTGTATTGCTTGACATTTTATCTATTATTTGCGACCTTTCGGGTCTTTCCAGCTCTCATAGTTGCTGAGATCATTTTGTTCGTACAGACGGATGGACGGACAGACGGACGGACAGACGGATATGGCTATATCGACTCGGCTGTTGATGCTGATCAAGAACATTCTATATATACTTTTTGGGGTCTGCCACGCTTCCTTCTCCCTGTTACATACATTCCAACGATTACAGATTAGATATTTTGGATGTTTTGTGAAGATGTTTAAAATGAATTAAATGTTATATTTCATTTCACAGTCGGGAACGGCGCAAAAGGTACGAACATATATAAATACCACAATTTTGACAAAGGTCATCAGATGGAATAGGCGTTATCTTTGTTATACAAGTTTTATAAGCGACAATTCACTGTTAAAATTTTAATATTTTAAATTTGATATCAAAATAAGAAGACGTTACATCTTAGTTATTTAATCATCCTCATCATCATCTTCACCACCTTCACCTGGACCTGCCTCGCCGCCTTCTTCCTCTTCGACCATTTCTTCAGATGAGCTGACTTCCTCGATCGGTTCAATTTCTGAAGCCAAGTCCTCTTCGTAGTCACTAATTGCCATCAGCTCTTCAAGACATTTGTCATAGTTCTCGTCGAAGCGAATGTTTTCATTGAGCGAAGCAACCTCAACGTCCTGATCAGGTGGAAGCAGCATTGGTGCGGTTCCGGGTGGACATTCCGTGATATTGCGTATTCTCAAGGTATGAATATGAAATATTGCTGAACGATTCGATTCAAGCAAAATCTGATGAAAAACGCTAAGAAGACGGTCAATATTTCCAAACATGCGCACTGAGGCGCTTTTCGGGTCTTCGCCTTCATCAAGAATTCGACCAACAATGTTGTGACGATATGGATCCATTAAATATATAAAATCGCCCTTTTTCCAAAGCGAATACATTTGATTGTTAATCTGAAAGATTATGTAATCGTTGTCAGTCAACGCCTTCTCAAGCATCAGGTGAAAGTCATTATATTTGTACATCGGTACACATTTCCACCAGCCCTCGTACGCATTTGGTGTAAGCAGGACCTCAGCTACAAATTGACCCAAGCGTATTTGACGTGGGAACGTATCCAAGTCCATTGGCTGATTTATATCATTGCACGGTTCCCAGCAATTCTTGCACATGTTGACACCATAACAAATTACCTTGTCGTAGGTTTTCTCGTCCCAAGTGGCCGGATGATCAATTTTTGAGGCCAACGCAGTGGCTACAGCAACTGGTAAAGCACTACGATTACGCAAAGCATCTTTTGGATTGAGAGTCAAATGCAAATTGGACTTAAGATACGCATAATCTGAAGCAATTACATCAAATTCACTCATGCGAGGCCCAAAGTCTCGTTCCTGACTTCGTCCACCTGCACCCGGCGTTACCAATCTAACAACTAATATGTCGCGGAGCGTAAATGGATCAGTCTTATCTAGATTACTCTCCTCCTTGATTAGGTGAATGACATTATCCAGAGATCGCATGGCTAGAAGTATTGGAAAGCCACCGTCATGAGCAGGTTTTAAGGTATCCTTATCACGCCCATTCAAATCAAGTACCATCCAAACACCGGCGTCCTTCCATATAAGCAAATACCAATTTGGCGTCCAAAAGACCACAGTCTTATGTTTTTTAAAATAGGCAGTCAAAATGCGACGCAAGCGACCAATAAGGTTCTGAACTCCATAAAGTTCAAATGGTGCATCCAGCTCCAGTGCAAATTCGATGTTATTCATTTTAAAATGCCGCGTTACCGCTTGCTCATTATCATCATAAACCTCAGGGTAGACGTTTGCGTTTGGAAAATCCATTACTTCCGAGTCACTGAACAATATTTGACCTTCGGCAATAACCTGATCAATCAATTCGGGATTCCATTCTGTACGTCTTGTAAAATAAGTTGTAGCAAATGCCTTTAAATTGCTGGCAAATCGTGTTGATTCTAAATTTGGAATGCCCAACTTTGTTGCTACAGTGCCAGTCACAACACCAAGTGGAAAACCTAACGATTTGTCAACCAAAGATCTGCCATTACTCTTGCATTCCTTGGGATCAAAAGGCCGTATGTAGGGATCATCGTGAACACCAAAGATTCTACAACTTTCATGGGAGCACGGATTGTTATTGTCTTGTTTAACCAATTGCTGGTTGCTAAAATCACACAAATATAAGTTACCGAATATCTATTAGTAAACGCTTATTTTTTTTGTCTTACGGAGAGTTATTGGTGGACTTGGTTGCTGGGGGCAAACATGAGCAGCACGCACATCCGGCTTTCTGGCGTCTTCTACTTGCCATTTTTAAGAAAACTTAGAAATATAACTTTTCAATTTTATTCACAGACAAATTTCAAGAATGTTTTGCTGATTGTTTGGCTGAAATTAATTTTCTACATATAAATATATTGATACTATACTAGAAAAACTTTGCCTACTTATATGTATAGCAAAATTGTTAAATAGTGTTTTGCTATTGAGCAAAGATTTACACTAAAACCACTAGTTCGAAAAAAGATCAGAAGGTGGCATAGTAGATCCCCATTATCAGCACTAACTGGCGACCCGATGTAACGATGTATTTATGTCTGTCCGTTCTTCCGTATAATTACGTGGATCTCAGAGACTATTTGGAATCACAACCAAAATTTTTTTTTGTTACAACGTGTTCTTATACAAGCACTTTCCATTGTAATGCCCAGATATCTGTTTAATTAATTTAATCAGGAATAAAAGCAGGTAGTAAAGTCGGGCGTGCTTGACTATACTTTTCTTTCTTGTAAGGACGTACGTTCTTATGTCAGGCAGATCAAGTTTATTCCAAATTGTTGCAACGTCTTTTACAGACCCCGCAAATTGTAAATAACTGTAATTTAGGTACACGTGGTAAAAAGAGAAGAGTTAACTCTATGTTTACATACATTATTGAACGAAGTGTAGCCCAAGTGGTAGAGGTACCTGATATTATTGTTCGCACTTGAATGCAAACCTACGGTCTGCATTTTCAATCTCGTCACGGACAGCCGTATTTTTTTTATTTTTTTTTATATAACAAGCTCGCAAGCTCGATTGCTGACAATGAGAACTGACTATTTAATTTTTTAATTCAATTTAAAATGTAAATATAAAATTTTAATTTTTAGACCCCGTACTCTTTAAAAAAGAGTAAAGGGGGTCTATTAAGTTTGTCAGAAGGGAGATGTGCGTAACAGGCAGAAGGAGGCGTGGCCGACCCCATAAAGTATATATATTCTTGATCAGCATCAACAGCCGAGTCGATATAGCCATGTCCGTCTGTCCGTCTGTCCGTCTGTCCGTATGAACACCTGGATCTTTTAAACTACAAAAGCTAGAACCATGAAATTCACAATGAAAGTCCGTTATTATGTCAAGCAGATCAAGTTTATTTCAAATTGTTGCCACGCCCCCTACCGCCCCCGCAATGAGCAAAAAACCAGACAAACCTCGAGAAAATTTTTGTTTTAGGCGAATATCTCAGTAACTATAGCACTTAGGAGCACCAATTTTGGTATACAGGTTCCTAGAGACAGCCTTAATATAACGCCATTCAAAATTTTGAGCTGCCACGCCCCCTTTGCTCATCAGAAATAAAAGACTCTCCAGCTTCAATGCCTTGTTTCAGGCATTAAATCAAATAGTACAGTGTTGTAATTTAACATACGCTTAGAGAATTACTATTTCTAACTTTCCTGAAAGTGGCATCAAAATCCTATGTCAAACAACAGAGAAATTACGGTTCAAAGTTGAAGTTATTTTAAAGCAAAATCACTGCATGCGCGCAACACATACAAACAAACACAGAAACATACAAACATATGTTCGAACGTTTTCTCTACCTGCTGGCGGCAGCGCTGCCCGGAGCCGCTGGCCGCGCCGACCAATGCTATACATACACACATATGTATGTGTGCACATACATATATGCAAATAATCGGAAGAATGATAGAAGAGGGGTGTGGTGCAACTGATAGAGTTGCGGCGCAATGTGGAACCTTCGCATGGATCGCGGGTTCGAGTGCTGACGATGACAGTTGTTAATTTATTTATTTTTTAATTTTAATTCAAAATGTAAATATTTAATTTTAATTTTTTAAATTTTATTTGAAAATTTTAATTTAAATAAAATGCAATACTATGGGAGTACGGGGTCTTTTACAGTCGGCTCGATCGACTGTAGCCTTTCTTACTTGTTTAAACTTTATTTTAAAGTTTTAATTTAATTTAATGGCAATAACTTTAATATCGTCGGTGGAACATCTATTAATTTTATAATTTAGGAGGAAGAACATTAAAATACTTTTGACCAAAATATACAAATTAAAAAAATGGTTTATTTAAATAATTTCAAAACTATGTACAAGTTATGCATTTAGTTATAAAGTTCTGTCAGTAGTACTGTTTTATAGTTACATATGTCTAGGAGTCAAATTATTAAAGTCGAACCCAAAAATATATATTTACGACTGTGACAGATCGCAATTTGTGTTTGATATTCACCGAGTGCTTTTCAAAAGTCTTCTACGACGGTCTGATTATCAATTGTGTGAAAAATATGGCATACACCATGAGGATCTATTGAGTTTAAGAGATGTAGGAATGATGAACTAACACCTTCAACCACCGCATGGCAAGGTATGCGAATAAAATCAGGCCAGATTTCACAGGTCAAGAGTACAGCGTTTATGATAGTATCCTGTTTTTCTTGTGTATCAATTAAATTCTTGATTTTTGTTAGAACCTTCTCACATATTGCGCCAAGACTACAGTTTACAGAAGGGATAGGTCCCTCTAGTTCATTGCTCTTCTGAACGAATTCTTTCCATACAGTGCAGATCGATTCACTAAACTGTTTATGTTCCTCAGGCAAGCTCGTTTTTATTCCAACTAATAAAAGGGAATGAAATTCATAAATAATAATAATAGTAATGTCTGTAGCATTCGTTGATTGTTCCCCTGAAAACTCAGCATTTGGATAAACTATTTTTATGCAATTTGCAATTGGATTATTTTAAGAAATCATGGGGAACAGTTAACGTCTACGTATTGCTAATTTAATTTGTTACTTACTCTTAATTTGTTCCAGTAAAAACGTTTCATTTTGCTTAGATTCGTCGCTTGATTTACACATTCCAACCAAGAAACAAAAATATTTTGCATTATGAGCCAGGCTGATAATATCATCACTGTGTATGTTGACAAGCGAATGACACTTTGATGACAAAAGCCGCAATTTGTCGCAAAGCTTATGCATAGCTTTCTTAACCTTTTCTTTGCTTGAAACTTTTCTCACAATGTATTTTATACCATTGAAAATGGCTTTGCACGCAATGCATGATGGATGGAATTTGGTCGGTTGTTGCAGTTCATTGGTTTTGATTTCATTTAGCTTCTTGTCGCAGATTCTGCTAACTAAGCAGATTTTCTCGGCTTTTGCGGTCTTTGTAATGAGATACAAAATGTGTGAATACTGATCTACAATTCTTTTACACTCAAGCTGGAATACTGGCGACAATTGACACATTCCAGTCAGTTTGGCCTTGAATTGAGCCTCAGTGATTTTAATCACTGACTCATGCATGTGTTTGGCTATCTTCATGCATTCTTCGCAGTAAAATTGATCTTGTTTCATTGGGAACTTCATTGATTCCAAGACTCTCTTCCAGTCACTACCCGTACACATCCCAGAAACTGCGCAGATTTCATTCGACTGGAGTTGACGTTTTATAAAATCATAGAAGTAATCAAAGTAGTTGAGGACTATATTGGCGCAAGTCTCCGACATATCTTGATTGAGATGATTACATCCCTGTAGGACTTGATCAATCATATCTTCCCGTTTCGTGGACTCGAATATTTCGTTCATTTTCATCGTAAACATATTACAGGTGGTGCAGGACATTAGATTTTTCTCGTTTTCGTCCATCATATTATTTTCGATTTTCATAAGATCCAGATCTTCCTGGTTCCTAAGTTACAGAATTATTAATTATTTTTTCTAAATTAACATTTTAAATAATAAATAAATATTTAGTTATAAATTTAATCGACCTTTTTTAAATTCAGAGAAATTAAGATTATGCATTACATAAATTTGTATGGACGATTTTTAATTTACTTATTAGGTCGTTTGACTCTTACCTTACGTGTCCGAAAGTTGATGAAGGAACAGCAGTGCCTAAGATTAAAAAAAAAATATATATAATACCTTAATAAGCTCCCTGTCATATTTATAAACTCACTTTTAAATTGCAATAACTCGAGAAGTATTGGATGTAGCGGAATACAATGTATGGAGAAAATGAAGAGAATGATTAAACAAAGAGAATGCATGAAAAGTTAGTTGACTTCCATCTAACGGTACTTAACAAAGGACACTTTGTTGAATTCTCAGTGTTGCATATTTATAAAATCATTTGTAATATTTGTCGTTTCCTGCTGCGTTTGTGATTCGATTTGGTGATGCAAAGTAGAAATATTTAAAAACGAGTTATCTTATCAAAATTACACGTGATCGAACACTTGGGACATTGAGAAGGACACAATTTTAGCAATGAAAGACTCTGAGATCCACGAAACGGTAAATGCTCGACAAATTGGCCGTAATCAATCTGTCGTGGTAATTTAAAAAAAAATCATGTATTTTATTTGTCTATGAAGAGATCAGAACTCATAAAGTTAACAAGTGAGCAAAGTAAACCACAATTTAAAGCAATATTTTGATGTCCTTTAGACGTTTACGCTCGGTAGTTGGACAGAAAGTGCCGGTTTTGATCATTTCCAAGGGCTTTATACGATCGGAAATACTCCAAAAATAAAAAATGATGATAGTCCTAACATGAATCGCATGTCACAATAGTGCATGATTGATTTTCGTATTAAATAATGAGAATACAATGTGAAAGGACATAACCTAAAAAAATGGATATTTAAAAGTCGTGAATTTTTAAGCAGCAAATTTACAGATACGTTTTTTGGACAAAACTAATTGTAATTTGGACAGACCAAGACTTTTGGCATCTTTCCTGGTAGGAACTCCCTTCAATTTGACAAAAACAATTTCGTGATGAGAGCGTTATTGGGCAGGGTGCCTTACCTGCAATTAATTTTCTATTAGTGAAATTTGGAGCGTCACAAATGTAAAGTGTAAGTAAAACTAGTACTCTTTAAAGTAGTCTAGTATGATTTTTGAATCAAAATATGTAAAAACGACATACATTTTTGCTGTAAATTGAAAAAATTCAAGCCCGCAAAGAAAGGAAAGCTCCAAAAGAATACAATTTTCGGATTTGCGGGTTGTTCTCCTGATTTGAGACCATTGAAAAATCAATGGAGGATACTCATTGACTGAGTACCTGCCGAAATTCGGCAGTTTACAACAGTAGCCGAGCTTAAAAATGAACCTATTGATAAGTGGACATGTTTTTTTTATGTTTTAATAGCCACGCACTTGGCAAGAATGCAATATCACCTCGAAAAGGTTATTCGCTCTCTGGACGATGTATTTTGATAATTAAAATTAATTTGAATCATTTATTTTAAGCTACTGTTCAAAAAACAACCAAAAACGACCAGTGATTTTATAAATATGCAACACTGAGAATTCAACAAAGTGTCCTTTGATAAGTACCGTTAGATGGAAGTGAACTAACTTTCCGTGCATTCTCTTTGTTTAATCATTCTCTTCATTTTCTCCATACATTGTATTCCGCTACATCCAATACTTCTCGAGTTATTGCAATTTAAAAGTGAGTTTATAAATATGACAGGGAGCTTATATTGATACAAAATTTCTTCGAAACAGAACTTAATTACTTACTATAAATAAGCACCGCCAGAATTACTGAATGACAAGCAGCTCGCATAATTTTTCTGAATTTTGCTGGAGAACACAAAGTTTAACTTGAGGTTTGAAAATTAACTGAGCCTCCTACTCTTAATGGTGTGTTTATATAGTGGCAATCCTGATGTATTGAGAAAGCTAATTATACGGGTTAGCGATTTGTAATAAAGTATTTTTTTTATACCCGTTACTCGTAGAGTAAAAGGTTATATTGTAATCGTTGGAACGTATGTAACAGGCAGAAGGAGGCGTGGCAGAACCCATAAAGTATATATATTATTGATCAGCATCAACAGCAGAGTCGATATAGCCATGTCCTTCTGTCCGTCTGTCTGTCCGTCCGTATGAACAAAAAGATTTCAAAGATGGTAAGAGCTACAAGTTTGGTTGGTCTCAATCGATCACATATTTAGTCAGTCAACACAAGAATCTATTCGCCCACAATGATCAAAAAACTAAACACACCTCGGAAAAAATTGGTGTTTTCGGCGAATATCTCAGTAACTATGGCACTTAGGAACACCAATTTTGGTAGACAGGTTCCATGTGACAAAGTAAATGCATTGACATTTAAAATTTTGGACATATAGTACAGTATTGTAATTTAAAATTCGTGTGGAGACTAACTACATCAAACTAACTTGAAAGGCGCATTGAAATCGCACTATAGATAAGAAAACTAGAAGCGTTACAATATTGATAACTGAATGCAATATCATGTATGAGTGCAAGCGAGACAGAAACATACAAGCACATGTTCGAATGTTTTCGCTGCCTGCGTGGCGGCAGCGCTGCTCACAGTCGCTGGCCGCGCCGAATACACACATACATATATGCATCATATATTGTCTTTCGTATGTGTATTCGCATACAGACAAACAGATGTATGTTTGATTATGCTTGGATTATTTTTGTTTCAACGTGTTTTAATGCAAGTACTACACATTGTAATATCTCGATACCGATTTTAATAATATAATTCGTGGAAAATGCAGAGAGTATTATACGGTAGGGCGTGCTCGACCGTACTTATCTTACTTGTTTGCTATAAAAATTAAAAATTCCTATTAAATTAGTCTTTTAGTGTTTATATATTTTATTTGTATTATAATTCAACACATCATTATTATTTTAAACATATTTAAATGGCACTTTTGTTGTTGAGTGTGTTCGCTTTGCTTATTTTCTCCATCTTCTTTTTTTATTGTCCTCTTCTAATGCTTCGCTGAAGCTTCTGTCTTAATGCCTTTTGAAATACAATTAAAGTAAATACAAATACTTTTAATTGTTTAAATAATTGCTTTACATACCAAATACGAACAGCCGACAGATTTGTCGACCGATGCACGTCCGCTTCTTTTTTCATAACCGTTTTCACTCATCGGTGAATTCAGCTGTGAAATGGAAGCGGTTCATCCAAAGAGAACTGAAGGGTAGTTATAACTATGATATATAAATACCTTCATACAAATGTCGCTTTTTCAAATGTTTTGATTTGTCGTATGGGAGCTATTGGCTATAGTAGTCCGATGCGGAAAATAAAAAATATACCCGATATTGTAATTAAAATTGGTATCCGGGTATTATAATGGATAGTTCTTGCATGAGAACACGTTGAAACATAAAAAAAAATAAGTTTAATCGAACATATATCTGTTTGTCTGCATGCACATACAAATTCATTTAAAACAAGAAAGAAAAGTACAGTCAAGCAAGCTCGATCGGTAGAAGTAAAATCGGTGTATTACTTGCATTAAAACACATTGAAACAAAAACAATCTAAACATAATCAAACATACACTTGTCTCTTTGTATGCGAATACACATACGAAAGACAATATATGATGCATATATGTACGACTGCAGGCAGCGCTGCCGCCACACAGGCAGCGAAAACATTCGAACATGTGCTGTATGTTTCTGTCTCGCTTGCACACATACATGATATTGCGTTCAGTTATCAATATTGTAACGCTTCTAGTTTTCTTGTTTATAGTGCGATTTCAATGCGCCTTTCAGGTTAGTTTGATGTAGTTAGTCTTCACACGAATTTTAAATTACAATACTGTACTATATGTCCAAAATTTTAAATGTCAATGCATTTACTTTGTCACATGGAACCTGTCTACCAAAATTGGTGTTCCTAAGTGCCATAGTTACTGAGATATTCGCCGAAAACACCAATTTTTTCCGAGGTGTGTTTAGTTTTTTGATCATTGTGGGCGAATAGATTCTTGTATTGACTGACTAAATATGTGATCGATTGAGACCAATCAAACTTGTAGCCCTTACCATCTTTGAAATCTTTTTGTTCATACGGACGGACAGACAGACGGAAAGAAGGACATGGCTATATCGACTCTGCTGTTGATGCTGATCAAGAATATATATACTTTATGGGGTCTGCCACGCCTCCTTCTGCCTGTTACATACATTTTCACAAACCCAATATACTCTTGCAGAGAGTATAAAATAGCTCAATATAGTTTCACCTATGAAAACACCCTAGATTCATGGCTGAATTTCGTAAAATTTCACCCATGAATCATGACTAAATTCGTGGCTGGATTCATGACTGGGCTTCATATACTTTCAGTCATGAAATCATGTCACAATTCACTTCTATGTTCAGGCATGAATCAGCACTGCAAAAAGAAGCAAACGTCTCACCGATCGGTGAGGCCCTAGGACATGCCTGTATAAAATTCATGACCCAAATGCACGTGGTGGATGCTACACTTTCATGACTGAATCTTCCGTTTCATGACTGATTTCATCTAAGTGGAAGGCCTGAACAGAACTGAAGGGTCTGTATGCGAATACACATACGAAAGACAATATATGATGCATATATGTATGTGTGTATTCGGCGCGGCCAGCGACTGTGAGCAGCGCTGCCGCCACGCAGGCAGCGAAAACATTCGAACATGTGCTTGTATGTTTCTGTCTCGCTTGCACTCATACATGATATTGCATTCAGTTATCAATATTGTAACGCTTCTAGTTTTCTTGTTTATAGTGCGATTTCAATGCGCCTTTCAGGTTAATTTGATGTAGTTAGTCTCCACACGAATTTTAAATTACAATACTGTACTATATGTCCAAAATTTTAAATGTCAATGCATTTACTTTGTCACATGGAACCTGTCTACCAAAATTGGTGTTCCTAAGTGCCATAGTTACTGAGATATTCGCCGAAAACACCGATTTTTTCCGAGGTGTCTCTGGTTTTTTGCTCATTGTGGGCGAATGGGGCGTGGCATCGAAAAAAAAAAAAGATTCTTGTATTGACTGACTAAATATGTGATCGATTGAGACCAAGCTCGAACTTGTAGCTCTTACCATCTCTGAAATCTGTTTGTTCATACGGACAGACAGACGGACAGACAGACGGACAGACGGACATGGCTATATCGACTCGGCTTGTGATGCTGATCAAGAATATATATACTTTGTGGGGTCTGCCACGCCTCCTTCTGCCTGTTACATACATTTTCACAAACCCAATATACTCTTGCAGAGAGTATAAAATAGCTCAATATAGTTTCACCTATGAAAACACCCTAGATTCATGGCTGAATTTCGTAAAATTTCACCCATGAATCATGACTAAATTCGTGGCTGGATTCATGACTGGGCTTCATATACTTTCAGTCATGAAAACATGTCACAATTCACTTCTATGTTCAGGCATGAATCAGCACTGCAAAAAGAAGCAAACGTCTCACCGATCGGTGAGGCCCTAGGACATGCCTGTATAAAATTCATGACCCAAATGCACGTGGTGGATGCTACACTTTCATGACTGAATCTTCCGTTTCATGACTGATTTCATCTAAGTGGAAGGCCTGAACAGAACTGAAGGGTCTGTATGCGAATACACATACGAAAGACAATATATGATGCATATATGTATGTGTGTATTCGGCGCGGCCAGCGACTGTGAGCAGCGCTGCCGCCACGCAGGCAGCGAAAACATTCGAACATGTGCTTGTATGTTTCTGTCTCGCTTGCACTCATACATGATATTGCATTCAGTTATCAATATTGTAACGCTTCTAGTTTTCTTGTTTATAGTGCGATTTCAATGCGCCTTTCAGGTTAGTTTGATGTAGTTAGTCTCCACACGAATTTTAAATTACAATACTGTACTATATGTCCAAAATTTTAAATGTCAATGCATTTACTTTGTCACATGGAACCTGTCTACCAAAATTGGTGTTCCTAAGTGCCATAGTTACTGAGATATTCGCCGAAAACACCGATTTTTTCCGAGGTGTCTCTGGTTTTTTGCTCATTGTGGGCGAATGGGGCGTGGCATCGAAAAAAAAAAAAGATTCTTGTATTGACTGACTAAATATGGGATCGATTGAGACCAAGCTCGAACTTGTAGCTCTTACCATCTCTGAAATCTGTTTGTTCATACGGACAGACAGACGGACAGACAGACGGACATGGCTATATCGACTCGGCTTGTGATGCTGATCAAGAATATATATACTTTATGGGGTCTGCCACGCCTCCTTCTGCCTGTTACATACATTTTCACAAACCCAATATACTCTTGCAGAGAGTATAAAATAGCTCAATATAGTTTCACCTATGAAAACACCCTAGATTCATGGCTGAATTTCGTAAAATTTCACCCATGAATCATGACTAAATTCGTGGCTGGATTCATGACTGGGCTTCATATACTTTCAGTCATGAAAACATGTCACAATTCACTTCTATGTTCAGGCATGAATCAGCACTGCAAAAAGAAGCAAACGTCTCACCGATCGGTGAGGCCCTAGGACATGCCTGTATAAAATTCATGACCCAAATGCACGTGGTGGATGCTACACTTTCATGACTGAATCTTCCGTTTCATGACTGATTTCATCTAAGTGGAAGGCCTGAACAGAACTGAAGGGTCTGTATGCGAATACACATACGAAAGACAATATATGATGCATATATGTATGTGTGTATTCGGCGCGGCCAGCGACTGTGAGCAGCGCTGCCGCCACGCAGGCAGCGAAAACATTCGAACATGTGCTTGTATGTTTCTGTCTCGCTTGCACTCATACATGATATTGCATTCAGTTATCAATATTGTAACGCTTCTAGTTTTCTTGTTTATAGTGCGATTTCAATGCGCCTTTCAGGTTAGTTTGATGTAGTTAGTCTCCACACGAATTTTAAATTACAATACTGTACTATATGTCCAAAATTTTAAATGTCAATGCATTTACTTTGTCACATGGAACCTGTCTACCAAAATTGGTGTTCCTAAGTGCCATAGTTACTGAGATATTCGCCGAAAACACCGATTTTTTCCGAGGTGTCTCTGGTTTTTTGCTCATTGTGGGCGAATGGGGCGTGGCATCGAAAAAAAAAAAGATTCTTGTATTGACTGACTAAATATGGGATCGATTGAGACCAAGCTCGAACTTGTAGCTCTTACCATCTCTGAAATCTGTTTGTTCATACGGACAGACAGACGGACAGACAGACGGACAGACGGACATGGCTATATCGACTCGGCTTGTGATGCTGATCAAGAATATATATACTTTGTGGGGTCTGCCACGCCTCCTTCTGCCTGTTACATACATTTTCACAAACCCAATATACTCTTGCAGAGAGTATAAAATAGCTCAATATAGTTTCACCTATGAAAACACCCTAGATTCATGGCTGAATTTCGTAAAATTTCACCCATGAATCATGACTAAATTCGTGGCTGGATTCATGACTGGGCTTCATATACTTTCAGTCATGAAAACATGTCACAATTCACTTCTATGTTCAGGCATGAATCAGCACTGCAAAAAGAAGCAAACGTCTCACCGATCGGTGAGGCCCTAGGACATGCCTGTATAAAATTCATGACCCAAATGCACGTGGTGGATGCTACACTTTCATGACTGAATCTTCCGTTTCATGACTGATTTCATCTAAGTGGAAGGCCTGAACAGAACTGAAGGGTATTCTCACCAAGTATATTTCAGATTAGACAACTATAGGCTACCACATTGACAAAAATCATTAAAACTGTTTTTATGAAGGCATTAATCATCAAATAAACCCACTTTATAATATGGTTTATGCACATAATAATATACTTTTACCACAAACTTTGTAATAAATTTTTTATGATTACTGAATCTGCTTTCAAATGATCGCATTTATTTGGCACATACAATTTTTTGAAGACCGGTTGATAATCATACCACATACATATACTTATCTAAATATGCTCTATATGGAATATATTTAACGCTTTTCTATTAAACAAGAATGTATTGCTGTCACGGAACGTGGTAACAATGTGAAATAAATTTGATCTGCGTGTTATACAGACGGACTTTTATTCCAAATTTGGGGGTCTAGCTTTCATTGTCTCGAAGAACCATGTGTTTACCGGACGACGGACAGACATACGGACATTGCTATATCGACTCGGCTGTTGATGCTGATCAAGAATATATATACTTTATGGGGTCGGCCACGCCTCCTTCTGTCTGTTACGCACATCTCGCTTCTGACTAACTTAAAAGACCAATATACTCTTTTTTAAAGAGTACGGGGTCTAAATTGGCTTATGCACATAATAATATACTTTTACCACAAACTTTGTAAAAAATTTTTTGTGATTACTGAATCTGCTATCAAATGATCGCATTTATTTTGATTGCACATGCAAGTTTTTTCAAGACCGGTTGATAATCATACAACATACATATACTTGTCTAAATATGCTTTATATGGACCAAATTTCATCCAGTTCGGATTGGTTGGAAACCTAAAAATGATTAGTATAAATCGTATTGATCGAGTGCGCATCCTAAAGCTGTAAAAAAAACAAGTAATAATAGCTACAGTCGCGGGAGTCGACTGTACAAGACTCATAGGAGTACGCATTTTCAATGCAAGCAATGAAAAAGAGTGATTAAAATCTTAAATATATATATATATATATATATATATTATATAAATAAAACTGTACTTTATTAAAATTTAAAATATTTTCGGCTGGAATGGAACTTGCGACCTAGATGCACAACGCCTTATGTACTGATGACATCAGTTAACTGCTTTTAAATATAAAAATGTTTTGTTGTAGGACAAAAACAAGAAATGACTCTCTATGTTGCTTTTCGAGACTTAGACCTAAGGTTTACATACAATTTATTTAACGCTTTTCTATTAAACAAGAATGTATTGCTGTTACGGAACGTGGCAACAAAGTGAAATAAATTTGATCTGCGTGTTATACAGACGAACTTTTATTCCAAATTTGGGGGTCTAGCTTTTTTTTTTTCCATGTTTTTACCGGACAACGGACAGACATACGGTCATTGCTATATCGACTCGGCTGCTAACGTTGGACGAGAAAGCTTCCTTCTACCTGTTACGCTTCTGACAACCAAATTCTTTTGATACCAAATTAATATAAATTAATTATTTAAAATTTTTCTTATTAAAACAGCTTGTATATTTTTTAATGGTAATAAATTTTAAATATATTTTATAAATTATTTTAAAAGCATATAGAATAAAATATAAACTGAATTAAGTTGTGGTTAATCAGTGTTTTTGTTTGCTACAGTTATTGTAGTTACAGATGGCTGGAACGATATTTTCTATGTTAAAAGATGAAGAAAAAATATATATATTTATCAAAACGAATGGTGTCTAAATATTGATCAAATGCTTTGCCAAAGTCTTCAACCCAAAATATGGCATACTCCATGAGGGTCTATTTTATTCAACAGATGCAGGAAAGCAGTACCAAAACCTTGAACCATCACGTGGCAAGGTATGCTAAGAAAATCTGGCCAGATGTCGCAGGTTAAAGCCACAGCACTTATGATTTTGTCCCGTTTTTCTGTGGTATCAAAAATTTGCTTAAATTTGGAAAGCACCTTCTCGCATATAGCGCCAATACTAAATTTCACAGTTGGCAGTCGGTCATCGGCCCGGACAAATTGCTTCAAAAAAATGGATTCATTAAACTGTTCCTGTTTTACATCCAAGCTAGATTCCATTTCAACTAAAAAGAAAAAACTATTTTTCCTGTCTCTATAAATTCAAAATTATATAATACTCACTGTCTTCTTCCAAAGCAGTCTTGCATATATGCATCGCTTTGCAAATAAGTTTACGAGGCGTACGGTTATTCATAAAATGGATAATCTGACCAGTATTGTTTTTAATAAATGCATAACATGCATTACGCAGTGATCCCAGACGATGGCAGGAAATTTGTAGTGCCTGCGCGATATCATGTATATGGTATTTGTGGATAATATCGAAACATCTGTTGATAGTCGCATTACAAACTTTGCAATCGAACGTTTCATTTTTTTTGTAAGCATCTGATAAAGTACGAGGCAATTCAAGTTCTAATGCTACAAAAGAAGTAAGTGGAATGGATTAAGTCGCGTACAAGTCATGTTTTCGATAACTTACTCGTTTCTTGTTCCATCAAAGGCATGGAATGATCAATTTCACTTTGCGTTTTGCTAACATATGTTTTCTTGTCGCAGATTCTGCTAACTAAGCAGATTTTCTCGGCTTTTGCGGTCTTTGTAATGAGATACAAAATGTGTGAATACTGATCTACAATTCTTTTACACTCAAGCTGGAATACTGGCGACAATTGACACATTCCAGTCAGTTTGGCCTTGAATTGAGCCTCAGTGATTTTAATCACTGACTCATGCATGTGTTTGGCTATCTTCATGCATTCTTCGCAGTAAAATTGATCTTGTTTCATTGGGAACTTCATTGATTCCAAGACTCTCTTCCAGTCACTACCCGTACACATCCCAGAAACTGCGCAGATTTCATTCGACTGGAGTTGACGTTTTATAAAATCATAGAAGTAATCAAAGTAGTTGAGGACTATATTGGCGCAAGTCTCCGACATATCTTGATTGAGATGATTACATCCCTGTAGGACTTGATCAATCATATCTTCCCGTTTCGTGGACTCGAATATTTCGTTCATTTTCATCGTAAACATATTACAGGTGGTGCAGGACATAAGATTTTTCTCGTTTTCGTCCACTATATTATTTTCGATTTTCATAAGATCCAGATCTTCCTGGTTCCTAAGTAACAGAATTATTAATTATTTTTTACAAATTAACATTTTTAATAATAAATAAAAATTTAGATATAAATTTAATCGACCTTATTTAAATTCAGAGAAATTAAGATTATGCATTACATAAATTTGTATGGATGATTTTCAATTTACTTATTAGGTCGTTTGACTCTTACCTTACGTGTCCGAAAGTTGATGAGGGAACAGCAGTGCCTAAGATTAAAAATAAAAATAAATAATACCTTAATATATTGATACAAAATTTCTTCGAATTTTTTCGAAACAGAACTTAATTACTTACTATAAATAAGCACCGCCAGAATTACTGAACGACATGCAGCTCGCATAATTTTTGTGGACTTTGCTGGAGAATACAAAGTTTAATTTGAGGTTTAAAAATTAACTGAGCCTCCTACTCTTAATGGTGTGTTTATATAGTGGCAATCCTGATGTATTGAGAAAGCTAATTATACGGGTTAGCGATTTGTAATAAAGTATGTTTTTTATACCCGTTACTCTCAGAGTAAAAGGGTATACTGTAATTGTTGGAACGTACGTAATAGGCAGAAGGAGGCGTGGCAGACGGCAGACGGAGTATATATATTCTTGATCAGCATCAATAGAAGAGTCGATATAGCCACGTCCGTCCGTCCGTCCGTACGTCTGTCCGTTCGTATGAACAAAAGGATCTCAGCAACTCTAAGAGCTAGAAAGAACCGAGAGGTCGCAGTACAGTTCTATGTTCATATAAAGTTAAAAGTAGGTAAAAATATCACTTTTTAGTATACAAAACTGTTTTGTTAGTTACGTTATCCAAACCAAATTCACATGGGATGTACATATCTATGGAGTTCACATACTGACCAAGTTTGATCCAAATCTGACTACTATATCGTATAGCTCCCATAGGAACAATCGGTCGAACATTGAGTAACGGGTATCGTAAAGTCGCGGGGCGACTATAGCATTCTTTCTTATTTTAATTTGTAGCTGAAGGGATACCCACATAGCATTTAAAATTACAGTATGACAGTTTCAAAGTATATTTCGATGCATGAATAATTTATATATAAGTATTAATAAATATATCGTATTGCATAAATCGTACATTGTAATAATAAAACAAGAAACGAACAATTTTTTCCAAAGGCAGCTATTCGTTGTATTGAAATTTGGACAGATTCCTTGCATTATCGGAGCTTGATTAAAATATATTAGTTAGATGGCAAAGCAACCAAGAAACTTGTCTACACTTGGACATGTTTTAACACAAATATAGAACTCAGTAATGCCAGCAACAACGTTTAAATGTTTGGGCTTTTGAATTTTATTCTATCAAATGTTTTTTCATACAAATACACAGGCGGACACGGCTATATTGAGTCGACTGTGGATGCTTACGAGGAATAAATATAGATTAATAGAACACCATAAAGGTTAGTGTCAGTGGCTTGGCCAAGTTTCCATCTGGCTGTTACACAAATTTTGCTTCTATCAAACCTATTGGACCTTTCTAAGTTCGAGGTGTATAAATAAATCGTTATTCTATGTGTGTAGTACTATGTATATCCTTACCAAGATGATCCATATATAACAACTTGCATGATATATTTTGACTATAACTATCCTTAACAAGTCAAATCCTGATTGGAGAACAATATCTCATTTCTCTCAAATAAACTAGTATGAACAACTTCTGTGTTTATTAAGATATCTTAGTAAAACTCGAAATAGAATATATGTAGATATACCAACCAAGTTTGATTCAAATCGGACTACTATATAGGCACAATCGGTCGAAAATGTATTTTCTGGATATGTACTATCCGTGTAAATTTGGAATAGATAGTATAGTGTATACCCTTTTACTATACGAGTAACAGGTACAATAAATTGTGCTTTCCTTTTGTAGCTTTACTAATGGTTTGAGCATTGGGTGTGGGTTAGAGTATTCGCTATGGATCACATTCAATACATAATCCAAAGTGGGGATCCGAAAACCACTAAAAAAGAGACGCCGTATTTTGTGACCGTAGTTTGCATTAAATCCATTTTAGTTCCAACTCTTATGTATGGTAACTAATTTCGAATAAGTCTTTGACCATGCAGCAGAGTCGCTATAACCTTATTTTACTGTATTTGTATGGCGTGACTTTTCCCATTTTTCACAACGCAAGAGTTTTAAAATATAATTCCGACACACTACGAAACTTCAGCCTATTTCCTAAGTTATGTTAAAAATCATTTGACAGCTATATAGTATTTATTAGGTACAGAAGTCCGATCCCAACTTGAATTATTTTATTACATAATGTCAATTAATTAATTTTGCGAAAACTATAGTTTTTAATGCAATAATATTTTTGTAAACTTTATTTTATTAAACTTATGGTTGTTGGATGTTTCAAACAATATATAAAAAAGTTACTACGTCAGCATGTTTACTGCAGATATATATGAATAGATAATTTTAAAAGTGTAAATTGAAAATAAATGTTTAAAAAGAAGAAAGACCACAAGTTGTATACAGATATTCACTTATTTCTTCTAGGGCAGTTTGATTTCCAGTTGTTTGCAACACGTGGCAAACAGTTTTTGGCTCTATTGTACTTATCATGAATAAGGCTGCTGAGCCATATCCCTGAATATAGAAATTACAAGCATTGCTTATAAAACTTGGCATAATATTGCAGGTAACAAGTAGCATCTTCAGGATTCTGTCGCGTTGAGCTTGGGTTATCAAAAATGACTTAAGCTGGTTTAACACAAACTCGCAAATCGTGGAGAGAGCACCATTCACAGATTGATTTGGTCCCTCTAGTTGGTCATTTTCCTTGATGAACTGCTTCCAGAATGCGCAGACCAAGTCAGTAGATTTGAAGTTAGGAAACGGGTCACGTTCCTCATTCAAGGTGGTCTCTACTTCAACTAACCGATTTTGTATATTTAGTTATATTTATAATTCCATCTGTATTTCGTACTTACAATCCTCAAGTGAATTGGAGTTCTTGCAAACGCCAATCATTTTGCAAACGCGTTGCGTTGGTGTTTTTTTGGATAGTAAGTCGACAATTGAATTCCCGTGCCGTTTAACAAATCGATCACATTTTCCATGCAATTTTCCCAATTTAGAACACACCTTTTGCATTGCCCTTTGTATACTTCCCTTATCTGCTTTGTGTTGTATTATATTTTTTAGGGCATTGATTACCTGCTTGCACACATAACATTTGG
This sequence comes from Drosophila acutilabella, assembly GCA_035046005.1. Classification (NCBI taxonomy): domain Eukaryota; kingdom Metazoa; phylum Arthropoda; class Insecta; order Diptera; family Drosophilidae; genus Drosophila; species Drosophila acutilabella. The sequence continues at coordinate 790,327 of JAWNOK010000024.1, read as the reverse complement.
GAGACGCTGATATTTCCAAGTCGTTGGTAAGCTCATAATTCTGCACCAACAGCTGTGGTTCATCGCTATCAACTAATGATTAAGCAGATACGGTTTTGGGTACTGTTAGTGACTTTATAACAAAATACTCACAATCCTCTTGCAAAGCAGATTTGCACATTCCAATAGCTTTGCAAATGAGTTTAGGTGGCGTTTGCTTTGTAACCAGATCGACAATTTGATCGTAATGGTTGTTCACCATTTCCTCGCACTGATTACGCATTTTGTGTATCTTATGGCACACCTGACCAAGCGCCTTCTTTATTTCATCTTTGCTTCCGTGATTAACCACCTTAAACAATTCTCTAATTGCTAACTTGCAAATACTGCATTTGTTTCCGCCCTTTTTGTACACTTCACCAATATCATAATGCGGGAATAAGTGATAAAGTAAAATATATTTGAAATATGTTTGATACTTACCGTTTTCTTGCTCAAGCATATAAAATTCGGTTTGAACTGGTTCTTCGTTTATAAAGTCGACAATTTCATTTTCTGCTGTCTCATCGACAAGGGGAAAGCACATTCCAAGCATTGAGCAGATAACTTTTGGGTTCCGGGCAAATCTTATAACCCCGTCGCCGTGCTTTGAAACAAAGCTGTGACACTTGTTTGAAACTTTTCCTAATTTATTACAGGCTCGGTCCATAGCTCTCTTAACCTTATCATTGCTTGCGCGTTTGGATATAAGATTTTTTACAATCCTAAATGCGGTTTTGCACAACGTACATTGTGGCAACTGAGGTTGCTCACCAGAGTACAGAGATGTCTGCAGTTCACTGCTCAACTCTACAGTTTTGACTTGTAATAAAGTTGTCTCCACATTGTTGACATCCAGCTCATCCCGATTACTGCAATACCGTAAAACTTGAGTCAAAATAACGCGATCATAAAATTTGTTATTTTCTGTGTATTTATCTAAACCATAATATTAATAAAATTGAATGAAAATTAATATACAGCATATTAAAAGCAACTTTCGAGTAACGTTCTAAATATAATAAATGCGGGCTTCACCGCAATCACACTTCATTGTTTTTATTAATATATTTTAAGCAAGCTAACCATTGAAAAACATAGAGTAAAACGTTGTTAATACTTTGATATCTGGAATGGAATTAGAGTTTATTATTTGCAAAAGCTTTGCATGCACTAACTGTTGTTATGATGTGAAATATATTACGGAGACAAATTTGAAATTAACTGAAATTTTGTTTTAAATCTAAGGTTTAACTTTTTCGTTATTAAAGGACTTTGGAAACAAAAACGTTTCGCTCTTACCCCAAATTGTTGCATAAAGTTGGTGAATCGCAGTCACTTACATCAGAATCTTCGATACTTGTTGACGAAACAGCAGTGCCTAATATTTAGAATAAATAAGTAAAGTTAAATTCTTGAAATGAAATAATTTTGGAAATTAATCTTTTAACTCCTTTTATGTTTTAGACCAGTGCCGAAATTAAAGATAGCTGTGTCTAACTAATTTACAGATTAACTGGAACGTAGAACACAAAATTGATAGCCATTGTATATAAAAACAATTATCAGACTTAATATGATTTTCAAAATTATAACCTTAAAATAATTTGAAATTTGTTTTAATATTATATATGATTACTTACTGTAAATAAGCACAACTAGTACTAAGAATCGCATTATTTTTCTGTTTTCAATGAGCTGGAGCTAGAAAATAGTTGAAACCTCTACAGATTTTAGAAGAAACTGCGAGTACATAACTAATGGAAAGCTTTTATATACACTGGTAACCCCATTTAAGTCAGTGGCCACTTTAAAAACATGTTACTCATTAATATAGGGTTGTGGTTAATAAGAAATTACTTTACATTTTTTAATATATGTTTTAGAGATAAATATTACCACAATAGCCATTTTGCCATATGACTAATTGCGATAACAATAAAACTTAGTTTTCTATTTATTGTACTTACTTTATAGTTATTTCTTTTAAAAATTCTAGAAAACAATTTGTACAAGAAAAAACGTTCAAACAAAAACAATCTAAGCTGTTCTGTTCGTCTGTATGCGAATACACAATATATGTACGAATGACAATATTTATATGATGCATATATGTATGTATGTGTGTAACGGCGCGGCCAGCGTCCGCGGGCAGCGCTGCCGCCACACAGGCAGCGAAAACATTCAAACATGTGCTTGTATGTCTCTGTCTCGCTTGCAATTATACATGATATTGCATTAAATTATCAATATTGTAACACTTCTTGTTTTCTTGTTTTTAGTCCGATTTTAATGCACATTTCAGGATAGTTTGATATAGTTAGTCTCCACACGAATTATAAATTACGTTCGATAAGAAAAATGCCTTAAAAACGTATTGAAGTTTAAAAATTATTTTTGATAGCATTGCATTTATATTGTCTCTAGGAACCTGTCTACCAAAATTGGTGTTCCTAAGTGCCATAGTTACTGAGATATTCGCCGAAAACATTGATTTTTCCGAGGTGTGTTCAGGTTTTGCCTCATTGTGGGGGAATGGGGCCATCTCTGAAATCTGTTTGTTCATACGGACAGACAGACAGACGGATGGCTATATCGACTCGGCTTGTGATGCTGATCAAGAATATATATATATTTTATGGGGTCTGCCACACCTCCTTCTGCCTGTTACAAACCCAATATACTCTTGCAGAGAGTATAAAATTTGTTGAGCGCATCATAAATAAATAAAAAGAGATTTTTGTATTTTCAAACTTTCTTTTTCATTTGAAATGAACACGGTACATAACCAGTTCCTTTTATTTATTGCGAAATTGAGAAAAATATAGCGTGTATACTTGTACATATCCAATTTGGGGCTTACATTTAATTTGTTATTGAATAGATAAAACTTAATTAACATACGAAATGGGAAATTTTATCTGGTTTCTGGAATACCGATAAATAATAGAAAAATTATGCTTATAGTAAATAGTAAATAACAGTTTGTAGCCAATGATCAATGCTTTGGCAGAAACTATTCTACCAAAAAAAGAGAAGTAAATTAAAATAGGAGGGACTTAAACTTTGTGATATAAAGCTTTATATTGAAATCGGGAGCAAAATCGTCTTGAGTGTGTTTTAATTAGTGTAAGGCTGGTTTTTGAGTTTGCCTAAATGCTTTTAAAATTGATTTATTATGAATATTGCACATTATTTGGTAAATTTCAACTAGTTAATTATGTTGTTTTGGTTTTGTATTTAATATAATCTAAATTTTCTAGACGCTGCTGCTTCTGCTCAGTTCTTTGGCTCGTAGCTCGTATCAAGTTAGTTAGTAGTATTTAATAAAAAGTTTTTATAATAGGTACTTGTGGGTTATGCTAGGTTTCAATTAGTATTATAATTATATTTATTTTTGTATATATGCTTTATATAAAAAACAATGAATTAGGTATCTTTAGGATTTTGCTCATGATGTATATGGTTTTTTGTTTAGGCTTCAACGCTAGTTATAACGAAGGTTTATAAAAGTATTTGATGCTTCTTCTTCTTCTTCCATACGCAGAACTCTTAAATCTTCGATAGCCTTAATGCTTTCACTAATTTTATTAAATTATTAATTTTATTTAATATTAGTTTTATCTTTAGTTGGCTAAGCTAAGCAAATATACAAAAGCTACTTAAACATACATATTTAATATACCTGGTTTAAGTGTACTCGTATGTATGTGTATTTTAAATGGTTCATTATGGTTCGCTTTATCGATTGGTTTAATCTTTAACATAATAATTAGCTAAGTGTTACTTACAAATGTGGCCATCTTAAATTAGTTATAACATACACTACAATATTCATGCACACATATACAGTCACACACAAACATGCACACACTTACGCAAACACGCACACATACACACACACACACACGCACTCACACACTTAACATGGGCAGTAGTTGGTTTAAACAGTGTGTGCAGTTATTGCCTACTTAGCAGCGAGCGGCATTTACAATACATTTTGTTTCAATTGGTTTCCATTTTGTAAGTTGTTTAAGGCCGTTGTTGGAATTGTAGGTGATTAGCTTAATTATAAATTTATATGTATATACTCGTAGATATTAAGTTTTGTCTATTGGAATGTCTACTAAGTATAAAGCGCAGTACCTGGGTCATCATAGGCAGCACACACTGTTTTCTTTCATAGTTAACATAAAACACAACACGCGCCTTGAATCCAACATTTTTTTGTAGCTATGAAAGGACTATCATCTTCCTCAAATTCAACTTCAATTTCAACTTCAAGTTCACCTTCACCTCCACTTTCACCTAATAGCTAATTTTGAACAAATTGTGGAATAAATGAACAGCGCATAAGCGTTTATGAGTATAGTAAAAAATCGTACTTCCCTTTCCAACTATCGTATAATACAAAAAACTTTATCAATATATGTATATTGCCTACAATTAGCTAAATATAATGAGATCGCCGTTAAAGCATGCGACTCAACACATGGCTCAGCAGCAACAGTGTTAGACTCGCATAAATTGTGCACCCCTTGCCGCACAGTTTGATGCTGCTCTCCTGGTGTGTTCGATCGATTTAAAAATCACAAGAAAATTGAAAAGAGAAGGATAGAATTAAAAAAAATATTTAAGAGATTACTTTTATAACAGAAACTTACATTGGCATGACGACTGATGCAGCTTTGGGGCCGCACCCGATTGAATTCGCGGACGTGCTTGTAGCACGAGAAGGTCTCGTTCACCGCCAGCGGATAGTTCACCGGCTTGGGATTCACAGTAAGGATCAGGGCTGTGTCCCGGGGACACAGATGATCGATGACAAGCAGTATGAGATTACTATTTGATATTGGCAACACCACAAATGGCCGCTCGCATGCGTGCGCTGTCATATTGTAGACAACGTTATCCTTCTCATTGTACAGGGTATAGAGTTCTCGTTGCATGTCGCACGACTTGAGGCGCGTTCGGTGCAACGTCACGTACTTTAACCATTCGTAGTTCTTCTTTCCATTGACCGGCTCCGGCCTAGCCTCGGCCTCACTTATGTTCATATACAGTACGTTCTCAAAATTGGCCGTTACGCCGGGAGCCAACTTCATCAGTTGTACAATATACCACAGCGCCGTATGCAGCAGCCATTTGCTCACACGCAAAAGATGAAACAGGGGCTGAAATATGATTAAATACGTTTAGAATACTCTGACAGATATCTCGCGAATATGTCTAGCGTGGACTTACTGAAAGCAGTACACTGGATGCATTGTTTTCGGCTTTGGACTCAAAGCATACTGCTTGATAGTCGTAGACAATGACACGTTTATACACCTTCTCCTCCACCAACCGCATCATAATGGCACCGTTGATCTCACCAAAAAATCTACCAGTTTCGTGTACTCGTGTTGATATGATGACAAACCCATTATTATCCAGAATATAGCAGTCCTTATCGTCCACAGCGCAGGCCTATAATCAACAAAGGTTAACATTAAGATTGCATGAAACTAATGTGAACTTTATGGCAAAAAGTATATACATTGCCGGTAATATTGTGGAAAAGCTTGTAGAAAGCCGAATGTTGAAACTGGAAACCGACAACGGCAGCTGGTGCTGATTTAGAGCTCTCGTTATGGAATATGGCATTACTGGCAGTCACAATGATCTCTTGCCCACCTTCTGCAGGGGATAAGAAACAAAATAATACTAAATTATTGATAGTTTTCCAAATGTTTGCGAACATACCGCCTGCATCAAAGGGCACTGAGTAGACAAAGCTTTCTTTGTGTACAAAATATTGATCCACGGCTCGTTTATACCAGATTTCGTCTATCGCACGCCTGTTGTTTTTACTGAAGATCTCGCTGCAATCACAAAAATGGTAATGCCAAAGTAAACAAATGATTTGCTAATTTGTTAATATCGTACCCCACACTCGGTTGTTCCGCCATGTTCGTGTGGAACTCGTGCCAGCGAGTCAGACCACTGTGCGTGGCCAAAAACGCGACAGTGACACCAAACCGTTGTTTAAATTCGTGTCTGTTAGAACAGAAATTAAAATATTAGTATAAACATATTAAAATATTATTGGATACATATACACAGTTATTGTTAATGAAAGTATATACGATTATAAGTAAGTAGTTTTGACGAGTTTTCTGTTTACCTTGGCAGCAAACCCATTAATACGGCTATTGGGCTTGATGCACTAACGCTAGATAGGGTATATTGTATTTTGTATATCGATTTAGACATTATGAAAGGCATTATGTTATGTGGTTTAAGAGTTCAAGATTGCAGTATTCAGTTTTCATTTGTGGGTGCATAAAGTTATTATGAAATAGACAAACAACAACAATACACGAAAAATCGGAATAATATGCAAATAAAAGTGAGAAAAAGAAAGGCGTATACACAAATTATAATTGTTAATATGTGCTGCCTCAGTTTGAGATTTGGGTTAAGTATACGCCTGGAATGACGTTGACTGTACTTGATGTCAAGTCTAGCCCTGCGTCTTGGAATATACGTGTACGGTATATTCCAGCCAGAAGCTTTTACTTACCTCTTTTCCTCTTTGTCTCTGGCATTAAAGCTGGTGTTATTCGAAAACCATTTGGTGACACGTGCATCGAAGACGAGTGATTGCATTAACTGGCGATCACCTGTAATTTTAAAGAAGTTGTCATTCAAATGAGTAGTTCCAATAGTGATTGATTTACGAATTAAAAAGTAGCTCAATTAAACGTGTCATGATTTTAGAAAAGCTACAAAGCTTTAAATAATTAAAATCCAAACAGCATTTTAACATATAAAATATTTTCTTTTCTCATGCAATTCATTTATTTATCTCATATTTTGTGCAAATTCCGCAGCTAACTGGTGGCAAAACACACACACAAATACACACATTTATAACTACAAAAAGATTGTTTTAAAAGAAATAATACATTTAGGATAACAACACATTATATTAGAAATGTCCAGTTCGCTATAACTATGTTTTGACGATTGATCTCTGTTCGAAAGGAATGTTGGTGTAAGTGCAGAGTGCATGTGCATGGCCAAAAGATTGATTTACTTGTGCTTACTGACATATGTGCACTTGGTACTTGTGGGGTGTTTACGACTGTTACGATTTGACTTGACTTGGCTTTGGTTTTCGTTACTCACAATAGTATCTTTCTTTTTCATTGATTGATGAATAGCGGCCAGTAGATGAGTTGTTAGCTGTGAATTTGCATGGTTATTGAAATCGTATTCGAAACTTTCTTTTCTTATAAACATTTACATTTTCATATCGTTTTCATTTTCTATATGATTTTTATCGAGCGTAAACAAAACATGAAACTCAAAATGCACTAAACTTAGTTCAAAATCGGCAAGAGCGGCAATTGCTTATCGAAGCAGATTTGTTAACAAATAAAACTTTTACAATTGGCCAATTATGACTGTCAACTACTTACAGAAAATGGCAGCAGCATGTTCCGGGGGCATCGCGCTTCGACTCGATGGCCAATGCCAACCAGGCTCAGACATACGATCAACGAAGTACAAAAGTTCACTTTCTGGCGTTTTGAATGTCTTATTGGTTTGTTTGCAAAACAGCCTGAAAAGGTAAAATAAATAAATTAGGATTTTTATCATTACTCTTTTATATTTGATTTTTGCTGCTAAATGTCTGATAAATTATTTTTACTAAAATAGGGGTGAGTTGCTTAGTTATTGCCAAAGAAGGAGAAATATCTATAATTTCCTTTGGTAACCGCCTAGATGCAGTTGAAATTTCTTACAGTCTTTCTTAAGATAGTACATTATGTGAGGAAATGACAAATATATGATAGATGTCACAAATGTAATTAATTAAGTCACATCTGTACTGTATATACTTTTCGTTTTAAGCTGCTAAACTACAGTATTGTAATATTTTAAAACAGTGAAATTTTAATTAACGATCTATTAAGTCGATCGCCCTTTCACTTGAAGACCTTTTTTGTGACCTTGATGATGCGTCAGAATAACTTTTCTTTTTGTTTAGGCAAGAACCCTTTCTAACCAAACAAAATTTGCTCAACATTATTTATTAGCTTACGAGAGTTTTCACTGTAATATCATAATATAATATTTATAATTGTTAAAAGTTTTAGGTATCTGGCATGATATGTGTTGGTATTTAAAATCAGCAAATTGTGTAATTTTTTTTTAAAACTTACCAATCTGGATGGATTCTCCAGCGTTTGCCATCAAAGAAGCTGCGTATGTTTTTGCCCGTTATATAAGTGCGATGAATATCCTGTTCAGTGCGTGGCTCTACGCGATTTACTCCATACCGTTCCGGATATGTAATCACTAGTGTGAATGGTGTGTTTTTGATAGCAGTCCAGTAATACTGCCTTTTGACGCGAGCCACTCGTTTCTGAGGATTGTTGTGAATTGTTGTAACAAATATTTTGACCCATTAATATTTGACAACTTACCATTTCATCGAAATGATTTTTAACCAACATCCACTTGCTGCCAGTCGATTGATTGATTATAGAATCGCGTATCTAAAAACCACAAAACATTAAATTCTGTTTAGTAAAAGTTCCCATATTTAAACATACCGTCATCAGCACTGGATTAAAGTCTCTGGCGACTCGATCGTCATCTAGTAGTTCTACTTCAATCATGTCAACGCTATTGTACGCTGGTTTTAATATATACCCTTGGAACTGTGCAATAAGAAATACCATATTTAACAGGTAGTGTACAGATATTTTGTAAAATATAAAAACACCTACAATTGGACGAAAATCTGGATGGAATAGTATATAACCATTGTTGGTTACTATAAACGCATAGCCATTCACGCCGAGCTAAGTAAACACAAAACAAATTATTTATGTACTTTTCTGGGAATATTCGGTTGAAAGACTTACCATAAACGGCGACAGCAACTTTTTTATTTCACTTATGGGAACATCAGTGCCAGCTACGCCCAGTATATTTGCGATTCTTGTCTGTACACAAGCAGAGATTTTAAGAGAGATTAAACAAGAGGTTTTTAAAGTTTTCGATTAATCGGAACAAAATACACAAGTTTGAATCTGATATGTATTTTAGTTTTTAGCACAAATACAAATACAAATACAAGTACAGATAATTATATTTGCTGGCATGTTATAACAGAATACTGAAAATGAAATTTATTTTGAAGTTGAAATGGCATTGCTATTACAAAACATAACTGTCATTTGGCTTACACTGAATGGCGTTAAACATAAATTTAAAAAATAGAAACCAGAAAATTATTTATAATGCAAATACGAATATTATGAGAAGCATTTGTTTTTACTACGCAAGAACTTACAAATACAGTAAAGAGAGCTGATTTCAGTTGTACTTATTTTAGTCAAACAAATTTAAGCAAATTGAATTTTAAATTAAGTTTTTATATTTTTGATTGAGTTTTTAGCTAATTACATGGCTGGCAGAGTAGTACTAAGAGCGTATGAGAGCGTTAAGTGACTTGACTACCGAAGTAGCTCAGTTTCAACAAATTAGACAAATTAAATACAAATTTATAAATTTAAAAAAAGTTTCATTTACAATTTCGCTTAAATTGAAGAATTGAAATTAGAAAGTGAAAAAGGCTTCATATTTAAAAGTAGAAAAAGCTAAAAGAAATTCTGCATAAGAAATAATTAAATCAGATATTTTGAAAGAACAGTTTGGTTTTAACTGGTGTTGTACTGGGTGTGTATCATGTAGCACTTAAGTATTTCTTGTTTAATCTTTTAGCACAGTTTTTATACCCTTCACACAGTGACAGTTGACAGTGTAGAGTGTGCGGTGTGTGGTACGTGGTGTGGAATACACAGTGTAAAGTGTCCGTAAGTGTGTGTGTGTGTGTGTGTGTGTTGGTAGTATGTGTGAGCTTAGCGAGAACGCTGTGTTAACTAGCTGAGAAAGATTGATTAAGGGCATTTATTTTGTTCACTTAAGAAGTAGTGAGTGTTACCAGTTGCAGAGACGAATGTGGAAATTGTAAGTAAATGGCAGTTCAAATAGACAGTTAGTAAGGTATTTGCAGATATAGATTACAGTTACAGTTTCCTTTAAAAATAATACAGTGAGTGCCCGTTAGTAGCGATTGCCTGAAGCTTTACAGAGAGATGCAGAGATTTGATCTACGTCGTTCGATAAGAATTAGATGTACAAAATGTTGAATATCAAGCAGTTTCCGGATATTAGCTTAAAGGCAAGTAAAAACAAAAATGCAATAACGATGAATATGATACTGAAAATCAATATGAAAATAAAATTAATTGTGAGTGACGTGAAAAAAGATAAACTTCTGAAGGTGCTTAACTTGAATGCGAAACAAGTCAATTTTTAGTTTTATTTAGTTGTTCTTTTAAACAAAATAAACATGCGGCACACACTTTGATCAAAACAAATCAAAAATTGAATTTTAAATAATTTGTTAATCGTAATTAGTTTAAAATTGAGTTCATTTTGTTGTTTTTTTTTTTTGGTTGCAGTTGTTGTTGCTTAGATTTATAATCAATTTACTCACAACTTGAAGGTTTATTTTCGCTGCCGGATTTATATCGGTCGTTAGATTAATGAGCTGTGAATTTGTAGTGGTAGTTTTTAATAAATAAATGTCTATAATCTAAAGCGAATTGAGTGTACCACACCTGTAGGCGTAGCAGCAAGCAGTTTAGGTATGTATGTTTGGCATTAAGTGTATTCTATAAGGGGTTATTAAACTAAGCTGGAACTAAGGTGCCCGCCTAGTAATGAATTGTAAATACCGTCCTTTGGGCAGATCTTATGAAGGGTATAAAAACTTAATTATTGGTTCCTAATTAGGTGTATTTGTTGCAGCTTCAAGTATACATTGTTGCCTGTGTGTTTGGGTCTATATTTATGTTGTTGTTTTTGTAGTTGTTGGTGTTGTTGTTGTTTTTGGTTTCTGTTGTTCTTTTTGTATTATGTGCTCTATAGGGCCTCAGCACTATCTTAAGTTATCAATTCATTTTACATCTGTAAGTACTGTCCTTCACATTGATTGACAGTTTTCTTTTGGGTATTCAATCAAGTGTTTGTTGGCTCACTGCCACGCGTTTTAGCTCAATGGTCGGCTTTAGTATTATTATTTTGTTTTGTTTCTTACGTAAAACAACAAATGTTAAATTGAACTACACAAAATGCTAGATAAAATGTTCTATATACTTTTACGGTTTGTAAGTAACTAGGCATAGCTATATTTAATGGTACTTTTACGAATTATAGAAAGAAAATTATATATGTATGCTATATATAATTATGTAGTTTATAGTAAATACTTTACAAATCGAATTTAATATTTTTGCATTGTTTTGTTTTGTTGTTTTGATTATTATAAATGGGTATTTTGTTGATTGTACCGAGTACGAGTACGTGGTCAACTATAATGTCAAAAAGTAGCTAATAAAACAGCATGATCCTAGACCATGTTAGCTAGAGTTATATACGAGTAGGTATAGTTAGTTACATAAGTAAGTAGGTATATCGGTTAAATATGGAATAGGTATGCATGTAATGTAGCGCAAAGTATAACAAATTGTTTACTTTAGTTTTATACATATATGTTAAATATACATACATATATGTATACCATATATTATTGATAAGATATTGAATTCAATACGATATATGCAATTAATCGGGATAAATAAAACTGCTGCTTAAGAGCAGTAAATTAACTTTTATGTTACTCAAATTTTGATTAGAATTTTGTAGCTTTGTTAGAATTTGGCATTATAGTTTGTACCTCACGTGTTTGCAATTCCCAGAGTGCTTCATTTATTAAAACTTCTTCGGTGATATTCTGTGGTATAGTTGTGTATAGTTTTGGTAGTAGTAGTAGTAGTTGTTGTGTGTTATATATATATAACGCATAAAATATTAATATAGTAGTATTACATGGTGAGTATTTATATATTGATATATTGCAATTTTGTTTGTCTGGGTACGGTTTTGATTTGTTTATATATTTTTGTTAATGTATACATATTTGTTTTTGATTGGTTTGATGGTGAAGTAGCATAATGATCGTTACGTTGTCTGCGCTGGTGCGACGTCGGAAAGTCGTTTTAAGATTTTCGCTAAGAATTGATTTGGCAGTGCGAACTTTTGGTATTTGGTATTGTTTTGAAATAATTTCGTGCCCGGGCACGTTTGATTCTTTGAACCTAACTTACCGCATTTTCGCGTCGGTCGTAAATTGGCATTGATACGGTGGTCATGAATTGGTAGACACTGGAGTCTACAGGTTGGTTCCACGTCTAAAGAGAGAAAAACATTTTAAGTAAAGTAACACATATGTATGTATGTATACACTATTAAACAATACTAGCTTATAAGCTCAGGGTACGAATAGCGTTTTGTTCGTCACATTGTAATCTCTTTAAGTCGAATTTATTTTTTTTAATTAAAAAAATTTTAATTATTTTCGTATCTCAAAGATTCTTAGTGACTTGGTAACTGTTTAACTAAAAATCTCTGTGGCTGACCTAACTGGAAATACCATTTATTTTAAAAATATAAATAATATAAGTGAATAATATAAAAAATAATAACAATAATTTGTAGCTTAGTATAATTTCGAAACAAAGTTCGATAAGTTATATATGAAGTTTACTAAATATCTTTAATAAAATCATTCTCGTTTGAAAGTACAAGTATGCAACTGACCTCCTTCATGCGTCGATATATACGCCTGTGCGTTTCGCTGGGTTCCAAAAATTTATCTTTTACTCGCTTGTATTCCACGATGTCATCTTTTTGTTCATCGCACTGCTTGATCTCCCACAAGTGGTCAGAGAGTTTTGTATCCTAAATGATGGCATTAAATGATTGTTGGGATTTGTTAAGGTTTCGTGGTCCTAGAGAAAGTACCCACCTCAAGGTCAGCATAAACCTGCGTCCATATAACCGGATGATCATGCCTACCCAAAACTAGTGGTCTAGCCATAACCGGTATATAATTTAAAACCATTTCGCGAACCTCAGCGGTATCACTGAGATGCACATAATAGCCCTGATTCTCGCATGCCATCCACCGTATATCATCCCAATTCGCCACCTCTTTGCCAATCAAATAGGTGAACACACGCACCGGCCTATAGGGCGGATCACGCCAATTGTATAACTGGAAGACCTCTTGATTGTTTTCAGGTGTCCCATCACCAATTATCATAATAGCCTGATTGCATTGCGCTCCGCGCGAATTAATCTTCGTCTCTTCCAGTATTTCGAAAGCTCTTGTCAGTGCGGCGGTATAATTGGCAATCGAAGTGGGTTTAATCGATTCAATCCCTTCTTTCAGTTCTCGTATGTTGCCCAAATTTGCCTGGATGAATTTCGAAGATGCGTAACGATTTTTGGTTTTTGTTTTGTATCCAATTTGTGTTTTGTTTTTTTTGGGGATTTTGGAGTTGGTTTTTTGTTTTTGTAAGGGAAAATTAGATTAATAATTTGAATTTAAATAATAATCAAATAAATATTGTTTATACTTGAATTAGTGTCTCCTCGAAACATCCGACAATTGGCTTGACTTCCTTATCAAAGGTCAAGATGTTCACAAAGTCATTTGTACCTAACGTATCGAGTATTGTATTGACAACATGCTTTGCGATATCTAGCCTCTGTCCCAACATAGAACCGGATGTATCCATTAGGATAACAATATCCTTTGGGCTTGTCGCTGCCTCCATGTACCAAGAGCGTAAACGGCAATCATATAGATCAACCGGAACGTCCTTCTTCCATTTTGATGCAGGGAATTGACGCATAAAGCCTGTCGAACTGCCAAAAAATTGCCACGACAAACTTGGATCGTTTTTGTAATTATCACGAAATATTTGATCCAAATTCTCCGACCATTGAATCGCCTTTATTACATCCGATGCTGTGTGTTTGTATTTATGTTGTTTATGGCGATTCGATTTCAATGTCATTCATATCATATTGTTAAAGAAATGGGAAAAATTTGTATGTAATAATCTCATTAGTTTTAACTATCTCATTTGGGGGATGCAAGCTAAGACCTAAAACTTAAGTGTCTCTCAGAAAAGTATTAGAGATTTTTATGATCAGGCGCTTCAAACAGAGCACAAGGCAGTGCGATTGTTGTGTATATGAAATATGTGTGCTTCTTAGGCAATGTTGTGGACGTGTTGGTCGAGTGTTAACGTGGCTTGGTTGGGTGTTGTACGGTTTTTGGCAAAGCATTCCGTGTGTTGAACAAATCATTCACAGCGCTTCACAAACACTCCCAGCAATAAAACGATCCGCTAAATCAGCGATTTGGGCAACAGTAGAGTGTTTATAAAAATCGAACAATTTTCAAGTGACTGGTGAAATTTTTTTAAAAAATTTTTTCATGCCTTAACTCACAAAATCTGCATGATTAAACAAGTTATTACTGGGAAGACAAAAATTACATATGACAAAATAATTAAATCACTTCTAAATCTTTTTCTCTTGTGCCACTGATATAAAATTTTAGTTCATTCGCTGAATGCGGCGTGAAATTGCTTACAGGGATGTGTATGCGATTGTTAAAAGCGTTTGGAAATTGCAAATTAAAATGAAGACTCAGCACACGACAAACGTCAACAATTTGTTAAATAAAGGTTTTAATAACTCTGTAACTAATTAATATGCAGTGATTTAGACAGATTAGCAAGACTACATTTAGACATCTATAGGATATGGATATGTTATATTCTGATAACGCGATATGTGCTCTGGCTTAGAAGCTATTACATAGATGACACATAGTCGAAGTGTGCTTAGTAAAGAGAGAAACAGTTACAGTGTAGATAGATAGACAGAGAGAAAGAGAGAATGATAAGTAATTGTTATGATTGAAATCATGGTTCAAACCTCGATCATACACATTCACTGGCACGTGAACAGAACTGACGCTAAAATTGACCGACGCATTGTGAAATTCTGGTCTAGGTTCTAAAACCAACACCTTGGGCGGAACATAGATGAGTGGCTCGCCAATCTGGTCATCCATATCCGGAGGTGTTGTGGGAGGTGGTGGCGTTGGTTCATTCGGTTCCGCCATCTCTTTGGCATTATAGTAGGAAAACATCTTGTCTGCCATATCATTTTGATGTGACAGCGCCGTGTTCTCAGCAGTATCCATTATTCGCTAAATAAAAGATTATATTATATTAGCGACAGAAGCTTATAAGAACTTATGAAAGTTAATATCTTACCCGCACGGCACTGACTTTGAGATCCATCATCATTTCTATTTCTTTGGCCATGATATCGACAATTGCTCCACCTTGTCTGGACACCACTTTGGCTTCTTTGAAGCTCTGTAAATATTAATTACATTTTTTTAATATTCAGGAGTTTTATCAAATACCAATAATATTTATTAATTTACGGTATGTGCCCCATCACTCTTTATACGGAAATTCCATTCTTAATTAATTTTCTGTTTTGAACTATGTGAGCCTTTTACAAATAATGTAACAATTGTTCACTGGTTGTAATAAAATAAAATTAATAATATAATAATGAAAATTGTAAGCAAATTGATAATTCCGAAATATTCCTATCATTAACCAGTATTGCAAGATATATAAGATACAGTGGGATTGTTTAAGGAAGTGTTTAGAGAGTGATCTGTTATTTTGAAATTATGAAACCCTAGCCATGATAATAATTTTGTTCTTAATGAACAAAAAGCACAATTCTTGATTAGCATTATCAGAAGAGGTTATATAGCCACATCCGCATAATTTTATTTATTTTTACACTAATATGAAGTTTATGTTTTAGTATTTACTTGAATTGTATATATTCAATCAAATCTATTTATATATTTGTCAAAGGAACTTTATGACAAAAATTAGTTTTAGTATGAGAAACTTTACTAAAATTATTGATAAAATTTAACTGTATTAGAACACTAAATATCATTCAGCTTAAAAAATGGAAATCCCCCAATAATATCTTTCTTTCTGCGTCTTTCTATCGTGCCGAAGACAGTCTTCCTTTTCATATAAAACATTTTTTAAATATGAAAATTTAGTGCTGTGTTAATGAACTTCTAGAAATTATTCTAACGGCTTAATGAACTTTAAGAAACTATTCGAACGGCTAAAAGTTGTGTAATATTTGGTATTGTAAGATATTCAATTAATCTATATGGACGCCCAACGGTTTTAGCATAATATCTTCTGACAAAAAATTATGAGATACTTTTTGTTGGAAGTAACCGAAGTTGAAACATTCATAATAAGTCTCCAGAAGTGCCACAGAACATATTAACAAGGGATGATCTCGAATGTGACTCTTTTTCTTTGTTATTGCTTTGATTGATTATTAATAGAGAATTTATATAGAATAGTCTTTAGACTACTTTTGATATAATCGCCCTATCCAAAAACATGTCACTAGTTTAATAATAAATCTCGCATAATAATTATAAGAAAAACGATACGAGCTGCTTAACTAAAACTTAACATCGTTTTTCACATTTGTAAATAATTAATAATTACTAATTTAATGTTACTAATTAATCCATTTTAACAATTTCAATTTATTTTCTCTAACTAGAATTTTTTTTTTAATTAGTTTTATTGATCTTGCAGTTCCTAAGCCTGGGACCAGACCACAAGTCTATCCCTTTTGGGGAGAGCAAAAGATATCTATAAAATCGATCTAATGTTTAAACTCTTGCTTCAATCGTAAGTTTAAGTTTAAAACCTTAAGCCGGTACAGAATCCAGAGTTTTTGGGCTTGCAGTATTATTATAAAGTTTAATCTTGGCATATTTTTGAAGTCAATAAATTAAAGTTTTGATTTTAAAATTCAGAACATAGAATATGAATTACGGGTATATTTTAGTCAAGTGGGCGAATATGTTCCTTATTTTGTTGTACTTATATGTACATATTATGAGCCTCATTTATCTTGGCGTCTGCTTGCCAATTTTATTAGGAGTCCAACGCAGCAGCAGCTACTGACCTCATATAAGAGACAACGACTTGTTTGACCAGCAGGGGTCTAGGTGAAAGGGGGTGTTGTGAGCCATGCCGGGTGCTTCAAACAATTTTTGTATATATATAATTGCCTACTCAGCCAGCCTTTAACCCAAATACGGCGTCGCTGCTGCCATCGCAGTCGACGTCAGAGACAACGGCAGCGTCTGCTCCAACGTCAACGTTAACGTCAACGTCGATGTCGACGCTGACGTCGAGAAACGTCAACAAAAAGCAATGGGAGGGAAGTGGGAAAAATCAATAAGGTAACTTACTTCTTGCACCTCCTTGCGCCTGGTGATAACATCGCCCAGAGTAAAGAGCTCCAAGCCCAGCTTGTCCGCCCAGGAGTGCACGCTGTGTTTTGGTTGGGAGAAGATCAAAATTAATGATTCGATGGGTCCGACCAACGAAAATGCGAACTCACAGATTGTAGTTGATATTTTCGCCAGGCAGTAGATTGACACCAGGCGCACAATAGATGAACACAAATAGAAGGCTTAGGCAGAGACGCCTCCAGGCCCAAATTGGTCTCGCCATAATGCTGTACTGGCAGCGTTGATCTGGGCCGCGACATATATCTAATCCGGCCTAATTAAATTGTAGCCCAATTTTCTTTACTATCACACACTTGGACATACCGTTAGTCCTTTAGGGTAAGGCATTTGCCTAACATTCACGCCAAACGCACAACCATTTCGCAATTATTCACCTAATTTTTTACACTTTTCTCACACGTTGCATGTTTTCTGTTAATTTTCCGCGATTTTTCGACTTTAAAACGCTTTTCTTTCGCTTATCGACTCCGTTGCACGTTTCGTTTTCGTGTGAAAATTCTGGAGGCCTGCAAAAACTTTTCTCTGTATACTGTCGTTAGCTGGTTTGATGTTTCTCTGACGTTTCTGTGTCAGCGATGATTTCATCGCTTGATCCCCCTGGGTGCGAGCGAGACGACTACTCTGCACACGCGTTTGACGTACGCGGCACTGCTCTCACGCCGCTCTGCGCCTGCGTTGACACTTGAAGCGACTGCGCATTTGCTTTGTTTACATCCAAAAAAGCTCCACAGGTGTTTGTTTACATGCGCGTGCAGCTGCGCATTGGCCTTGTTGACGTCTGCCATATGCGCCGCCTTCTGACAGTTGAGCGCCACCTGTTGTCTTCAATTAGCAAATTTGACAGATGACTTCCGACTCGGGTTGCAACCCTAGCCACGTTAAGCTTTATTGCCTGGCGCTGAACTTTTCGACAAGGTTCATGAGTTTTCTAAAGCGGACTACTTGAGCTTTTAGGCTGTACTTACTCGAATTGGACGCCAAATAATGTAGTAAGCCGTTTTGTACAAATTTATCAATAATTTTTAATGGTAGACCATTAAGCTTAGACATTTCAAATGGAATTCACAACAAAAAATGACATCACATAAATGTAACCCAAAACGCGATGCGAGCATTCATCCTTAGTATTTGTAGCCACCGGCACCTCCGCCACCGCCACCGCCACCGCCACGGGCTCCGGCAGCTGGTCCCTGTGGGAACTGAGCCTCGCCCTCATAACTGACGTCCGCATGGTAACCGGTCTTCCAATCGGCTGTGTAGCGAACCACCTGCGTCCGTCCGTCGGGCAACTGTACACGATATTCTCCGGTCACCACATCGCCGTCACTGGAGGCCTTATGGGCATAGTCGTTGGCTGTCTCTGGGTCCTGAACAGCGTACTCAAAGTCGAATGGCATTCCAGGAACATGCACATGATCCTGTTGCACATAGGAGGGGCATTAATATTAGAATGCAAACTAGTATTGCAGTTACTTACATCGGCAGGTTGGCCAGGAATGTTGCGTGGAGGAGATGGTGGGGGGCGAGGACCGTTTCCGGGGGTTCTACCTGGTTGGCTGGGTTGCTGTAAAAGAAATCCTGGTGAGTTGAGTTAATGGGGAAACGTGTAATACCTACGAATGGCTTATTGGGTTCCGGATAATCGTATCCATTCTTGGTGGGCGGTAAATACGCATTTGATCCCGGTGCTACCTGGGCGTACACATATGCAGTAATGGCAGCAAGTGATAAACTCTGCAAATAAATTAATATATTTTTCAAATATATTTAGTACCAGCAGATAGAAACAAAGCTTGGCATTTCTAACTCTATAAGAGTGCTAAAAAAGGTTAAATTAAATCAAGAAAAAATACAAGACTAAAGTGAACGTTCGCAAATAGAAATAGAAGCTAAGATAAGATCGCAACTGACATTCAGCAACAGTAGAAGCTACAACAGCAGCAGCACCAGCAGCAGCAACAGATGCTCTGGGGCAGGTGCACAAAAGTAAAGTTGACGATGACTTGCTGCAATTTAGTCGTATTTGGAATGAGCCCCAGAAACTAAAAGCCACTTGGACTAAAGGGCAAGAAATGGCGGAGGTTAGCTGACAATTAAGGCGGACTTGTTGTTGTCTCAAAATTAATAGCCTTAACGAAAACCAAAAATTTCATATTTTTGATTGAGCCAAACATGGCTAATTGACATATGCAGTCAGGTGTCGATCAAGCTGAGTAATTTGGTCGGTTTTGAGTTTTTTACCTGTCAGCAGGATCCATTAGCTAACTGTCATTTTATTTCAATTCATTTCATTTGAATTAAATAAATGCAAACTTTGTTGTGGATTGCGGAAATAGTGAAAAGATGCATTCGAAGTGATTTTACAGATAAATTATTAATGCTAATTATATTATACATAAATATTATGATAATGATCATTTGCAACTGCCAATGGCAGATTAAGCAACATAACGCTTTAAATTACTTGCTGATTTGTTAATTGAGCATTGCGACGCGTGCTTCTTGATTAATTCGAGCCTTAGCACCAGGTGCAAACATTTGACTTGAGCTTTGTAAAGAGCTAAATATGTTTATGCGTTTTGCATGATTAAACTGAATTAATCAAGTACATAAATATTGAACTTCAATTTGATATTGAGTTGATGACAATGTTTGGAGATTTTTCAAAAACATTCTATATCGAATTCTAGTAATTACTTCAGCGTTTGCCATGAGGGTGGTCCCAACCTTCAAGACGCCTAAACATCAAGAAAATAGAAAAAACAATCCAAAACCTCGATAAACGCCATAAGCATGTCAGCAGCAATTTCGCATGTTAACCAAAGCAATTACCGCAATCCGAAAAGAGGCACCAAAAAATTGTCTGCTCTTTGCTTTGGCTTAAATAAAAACAAAAAAAAAAAAAATACAGACAAACTGAAAAAAAAAATTAATTTGGGTGTAAATTAAATAAAATGCAAAGTCGAAGAGCGGCTAACAAATTACCGCACTTCGGCGACAGCCAAAAGGTAATAGTGAAACACACAATAAAGATGTACGAGTACACACAAATTCAGATGGATAAAGCCTTGCATTAAACTGCATAGAAATCAGCAAGAAACCGCATTCAATTTCGTATCGTCTACGTCATTGGTTTGCTTAGTAGGCAGTAGTAGAAGGGGGAGAATCGAATCGTCAGTAGACATGCACAGTGGGACGAGATCAGTGTTTGGAGATCTATGAAATGTGATCATATTTTTGAATCTTAAAAAATTGTTGTTTTGTTTTTTTAAAGTTGAAAAGTCTTATGGGAACGCTATTTAACTTTTATGTATTCAAGTAGTTTTGTGATAAATGTTATTAATAATTAATTACTGTCACCATATTTCAATTCATCATACACATCAATTCTGAATAATGTTTACATTTTACATGTTTTCGATTAAAAAGCAAATAAAATTAATGAAACTTATTGACTTCTTGACAAACATTTTTACATTTCCATTATAATCAGCCCAATCAGCGGAAGTAAACTTCATCAGTTTATTTTACATATTTCGCTTAAAACTAATTATTTAAATGCGTGACGTTCAAAAATCAATTGTGTTTCATGTCAACGACGCGTCTTGTTGAAGGTGAAGAATAAAATCAATGAACATAGTTTTCAATAATTACAGGTGGGAAGTGGGAGAGACACGATCGGTAGCTCGGTCATTTCGTGGCTGTTAAGAATGTTATAAACATAAAAAAAAAAAAAAAAACAAAAACGCCATAAAAATACACAAGTTCTGTTTAAGGAAATGATTGAGTTTTTGGCTTAAGTTAGAGATGGTTTGCAAATGAATAAGGTCTGCCAAAGAAAGATAGAAATACAAGTCAGTTAAGCTCCACTCGGCAGCAACCACTTTTGATCACGACCAAGTTCTAGGCAAGATATAAAACTCCATAAGACTCGAACGAGTACTTATATGATCCAAAGAATAAAAAAAATAAATAAAACACAAAATGCAAACGTTTATGACAATTGCATATTCAGTGCATCTGAAGCTAAATGTCAAGTTGGCTGGAAAATTGATTTATGCGCGGTAACTCTAAGTTATATTTACAATACGACTTCAAATACGATTGGTCTTTAAAGCGGCGGCACTTCGAATTGCCTGAGTTTGACTAGATTTATGGTGACAATTAAATTTTTAGTAATAAAACGTCTTCATAAAAATGTCTTTTGCTATGTCTGTA
Source organism: Drosophila acutilabella (assembly GCA_035046005.1). Lineage (NCBI taxonomy): Eukaryota > Metazoa > Arthropoda > Insecta > Diptera > Drosophilidae > Drosophila > Drosophila acutilabella. Next base: position 768,708 of record JAWNOK010000024.1, on the reverse strand, counting down.
GCCGGGAGCGATGCTACAGAGCGTGTACTTAAAGTAATTAATTTAATTGAGCAGGTGACTTAAGTGAGTTAAATTCCAGTAGTTAAACAGCGATTGTTTCTCATGACATTTTCCAGGCAGCTATGTTTTATTTCGAACTGCATGTTTATCAGGTATTATTAAAATGTAAGCCACAATTGGTTTGAAGTTGCTAGCTTCTTGCCTCGTTTCTGAGCGGCACCCAAGACAACATTCTGCAAACGCCTACGATGGTGTGCTTTAGGCCAGGCCTATATCTTGTTTTCTATAAATATGTAGAAGCATGTGTTGTAGCTCTTTTCTTACATTTATGGAATTTACCGAGTTCCCAGCAATTAAGCAAGTTTTTGTTTTTGGTGCAACCGCAGAGCGATTCTCCTCTATATTGATGCGAGATAGTGCAATGGCATTGGTAACACACTATACAAGTACACCTAAGTACGTCATATACTTGAAACTTGGAGCTTGCAACTTGGAACTTGCAACACACGATGCCGCTCGCTCGATAAAATAACAAACATTTGGCTGACCTTTTCATCGCATGTTGTATGCTGCAGTTGTTTTTGTTTTCCGTTGGTTTTGGTTTTGTATTTGTTTCCCCACTTTGGGGCATTGAAATGCAAATTTGCCAAAATAAAAGTTAATGGGCCATGTGAATGGCAGCAAAAAAAACCGCAACAAAAACGGCCTCTTCTTGGGAGTATGTGCAATGGGAAACGACTTATATTGTCTTCTATTAGCCTGTATTTATTGAATTATGCTGAGAAATGTAAAGCATATAAATAGAAAAGTATCTAAGCACAAGTTACAATATTAGGATTACTAGATATCAAAAATGTATCACTTGTATAGGAACACATGGTCAAAGTATTTTGTTTCAATGTTTCATTTATTTAATAATATAATTTGTTTATTTGCAATCTTTATTTTAAGAATTGATTAGGGCCGAAATATTTTAGCAATTATATATAAAAACTTAACATACATTTTTATTACATTACGAGTTAATTATAACTTAAACTGAGAACTGTTTATGCATCTTAATTATTTCGGCATAATAAACATAAAAACAATGTGAGTAAATAATTTTTATGCTGAAATTTATAAAATTTATATTGCAGGGTATTTCGAGGCCAATATATCAGCGAAACTTCTATATTCTGACTTAATCATAGCTTAAATTCTAGTCTATCATTTAATAACTCATGCACCACATTAACCCTATTTAACCTGAATTTACTGCCCAAAGTCACAAGCCCGTAAACGCGACATAAAACTGCTCATAAAATTTACGCCGCTGGCGATCATATACAGATATTAACCTTTTTTTAAATTAGCTTAACAAAAACAATATAAACACGAAAAAAAAATAGAAATAAGCGGCAGCGCATTCAAATTACTAACAAGAAGATGAATAAAAATATATATAAATTTGCAAATTATATATTAAACTCGCAGTCATCAGGTGTTGCAAATATCTCTCAAGTAGTTGCTGATGGCAATATGCCAATTATTGGGCTGGCAAAACTTGTACAAACAACAATGAGATCTCTCTCGTGTGGGGAGTGCTTAAGACGGAAATACCCAGTGTGCTCGTAGCTTGGACTGAAATTCTAAATAAACTTTTTGATTTGACAATGAAGTAAAGTGGTGGCGAAGCAATATAAAATTCTTTGTTTATTATAGGCTTTTATAAATGCTTTTTCGCCTTCTCTTAAAGGACCATCTTATTAACTTAATATTTTTCCATGCAACTCTTGGGTTGGATGTTGGAATGCCGTTGAATCAAATACAAAGCAACACTTACGGCCAGCTATGCAATTAAAAATGCCTTTCGTGGGGTGCTCTTAGCGGGCCAGCCCTCATTGTGCATACGCCCCGTTGAACGTTAGGAAATTAGCCACAACGGCGGCTGTTGCTGCTTCCGAACATGCTGCAATGCAAGCCAGCTTCTATGCTAGTTTTCACAATCAGCTGATATTTCGATTTAATTAAATTACCGCACATACCTAGACCCAGATGGTTTCGCTAAAGAGCTGCTACAAAGTCGTAGAAACCGTAAAAACCGATACCACAAACTTCAATTTGTGCAACCAGCTTCAATTGTTGTTGTTTTTCTCATTTTTTTCCTTAAATTTTTTTATGTTTTTAGAATTGCCGCAAACAATGGACCCAGCCGAAACAATTGCAGCTGCAATCTTGAAAAGACAACGACCAAATATTTTTTGTGCATATTTTTGCTGTGTGCAATCAAACCGCAGCTTTATTCTATGTTATTATTATTATTTTTATTGTTGGCACATTATTAGTAGTTGGTTGCTATGAGATTGCGACTAATGATTGCAGATAAAGCAATCCAGTTAATTACCCATCATTAAATTCAAACTTGTGATGCAGGAGATCATTAAAGATGTCATCACTTGTGAAAGTGTTGAGCTTTCTGTGTTTTGAGTTCACAGTTAAGTGTTAAGTTAAGGGACCCACTTACTGCAGGGTATTCAAATACCTTGCAATCATGAGGCGTACAATTGGGCAATCGTTCACACTTCAATCGTCATCAGCAGTCTGTGGTATGACTATGGTCAGAATCAGTCGTTTAATCAAAGCCGGCATTGGCCTGTGTGCCTGCCGCCTGGCTGGTTTTCCATTGGAAAATTACACAGACTCTGCACAGAGCACATTTACGTGTATATGTATGGGTAGTATAGTGGCTTCATAGCGGCTCCATCAACAAAATCATCAGCCAAATATCAAACGATGCATATTTTATCGCTGTCATTTGAAATTCAAAAGCATTTCGAGTTCCAAGCTCCAAGCTGTGAACTGGGAGCCGCGAGTGCGTTTCACGTTAATCATTTTCGCGTTTTTCTTCTCGTGCGAAAATGAGCAGCTGAGACTAGATCTGGGATCTGGAAACTGAGGACTGGATACTGCGATATTACTATGAGTATGCCCTGTATGGCAAAATTTGACTGCGGCTTTTTCTGCATCATTGTTTTCCCATGCACCATGAAAGATGGACAAACATGTAAAAACGACACAGTTGTCCCTAGACTTTGATGTACTTGAATTTCTGGCAAGTTAAGAAATCAAATGGTTTTTTGATTTAAGCAGAAATTTCTTTCAAATTAAATAATTGATCGTTAACTGTAAAATTCTAATATATTTAGAAATATATGTATATACAGTACAAAATAACGGAAATTACGGGGAGGCAATTCAGTCTGCCTAACGATTGTCTGCAGGCTTTTGTATGCCTTTCATAATTGTGTGATCTGGTTTTTACAAGCCCGTTTAAGTCATCTGCAAATTTTAGTACCCATCGCGGGTCATAGTCTACTTCTGGGCGTGTCTGGCATGGTTTGTTTTTTCTAAAGCCAACCAGTAAAAGGGAAATGAGTGCTGTGAAAAGTCAAAAAGTTACAAGCGGCAAATTACACGCGTCTGGCAAGTGGCAACCTAGACAACAAGTACTCGCATTCAGTTTCCCATCCTTATCTTCACCACCTTTGCTAGTTATCTACTTGGCAGCCCAGACATTAAAAAACACACACAAGCAGACAAGAGAGACCAAAGGGACCAGAGAGACCAGACAGTCGACGGTAAAACATAGTATCCGAGTGTCGCACCAACAATTTAGCACGCCTTTTTATTCCCTTGGCAACTCTGGCAGTTAAGTCTGCTTTATTTGTAACCAAGTCTTTCAACCTTATCCTGTTTTCAACCTTAAAGGGATTATGGTCTGGCTTTTACAGGCACAAGTGAAAGTTTAAATAATACAATATACGAATGTACAATAAACTACAAGTTTGTATTGAACTTTAAGAACTATACTTTATAGAGTTTATAAAAATATTTTTTTTGTCACTCATAAAAACGGTATACCTCTTGAGAACATAAAATGGAAACGAAATAAATTTAGAATTAAATTGACATGAATTTAAAACAATTTGACTAAAATGAATTGAATTTAATTACCATTTTAAGTAAATATTATTTTTTTGAACATGTTTAGTACTGAGTGCTGACCTTTTCTTGCGTACTCTGATATCAGATCATTACATAGTTCCACCATGTATTCACACATGGTAACCAATCAGTCGCAGCTGTCATACGCGCACTTTAGCTGGAAATATTAGTATATCGAAAGATTGGGATTGTGTGGACGGGAAGTATCCCAAAAAGATGATTGTGTCCAATTTATTATCTGGATACGTTTGTAAAGTGCTTCAGTTTCTCTTTTTCTTTCTTTTTATGTAGCTACTGATTTAGGTGTACTTGAAGAGCAGCTGTTGCCAGATGAGGTTGAATTTCGTCGTAATGGGATTGAGTGGGTGGGTGTTTACTTGAGTATGCCTTTCAAACAAACGTTTATACTTATATATATTACGCTCATATCTTAAGTGTCTTTGATTATTTGCAATTTGTTCGATTTGGGACTTTTGCTTTGCCTCTTCTGGCTCACTGGCTGAGTGACACGCAGGAAGGCTTTCGGTATAAAAGTTATGTAATTGTTTTTGTTACCATTGACGCCAAGTGTTGCCAACTTGTGTGTGCAAGTGCATGTGTGTGCGAGACTGGAGTAGTTTGGATTGTTGCGCAGATAAGTGGTTGGTTAACCTTCTTGCTTGTCAAACTATCTACCCTATCCGTAAGTAAACTATGATCTTATAAGGTATATTCCGTGAATATCCAACAACAATTTATTTTATGTTTCTGGGGCAACCTCAACTTTTGGCTGGCATGTCATAAACTCCAACTTTACTCGGAATGGAAAAGAAAAAGAAATGCGGAAAGCCGCACGCTAAAAATTCAGCTAAGCTGCCATTGTCCGGAAGAAAAATGACAGCAGAGGGCACAGTTCAAAGAGCGTGTGTCCATCAGACCCAGAATTGCCATGGAAGCCCAGGACATGTGCTCTACACACAACATGCTTATAAACAAATTTGACATATAACAAGCTTAACTTGTTGTCCTTTGTGCGAGCTTTTGTTTTACTCGAAATTTGCGTTAGCAAAAGGCAAGAGGAGGGTCAAAAAGCTTAAATGATTTGTTTGCTGCTGATTTATGTAGGCTTAGGATTTGTGAGTAAAATCTGAGCGAACATTCGCTAGTTAAAGCTATTAAATCTTTGGCTATTACTTGTAGATAAAAATAGTATTTAATAGTCAATAAATAAAATATCTTCCCATCACTTTAAATACAGTTTCCTTCCGATTAACAATTCTTAGATTTATTTTTGAACATTTTCTGTGTATGGTTGATTTATACTCACAAGCAATACAAACGACTTGAAGGACATCATTTTGTTGAATTTATTTTAAAATGGTGTTAATTTAATTCCACTTTGTTAAGTTAAGATTTATTAATTGGTGCTAAAGTGATAGTAAATAAATTTTAAATGATTATTAATTTAACTTGAAATATTTCGTATTTGTCCTTAATGTTAATTTCTTGTATTTGATTATTTTAATAATTGTTCACATGTATAGTATTACACACATACGTATACGCACTTAAAGTGTCCTTTATGGAGCACTAGCAATACAAATTGATCGCTTCTCTCCTTCACTCCCAACTAAACCAGTTTATTCCGATCTGTCTATTTTATTGTGTAATTGTATTTTTTTTTTTTATTTCCTATGCCAGACAGCACAAGTACCGCGCAAAAGTACACGTTTTGAATTAGGTTAGACAATGGAGATGCGCTTGCTTTTTATAATCAACGCGCAGTCGCAGCAGCTGGCGATGCTCTCGGCGCCAACGACCGCGGCAGAGGCAGCGACAGTGGCAGAGGCAGAGACGGCAGTCGATCGACGGTTTTCGCGTTGCCAACTGCACCGAAAAGTAACAAAAGAGCTGTGTAGTTACAACAATTGAGGCAGGTTCACAACACTGAACTTCTAGATCATCTTCTTAAAGGCAGCATTTGGTATATCTCTCTCACTCTTACTCTCTCAGTGCCTCTTTTAGCCTCTCATTAAGAATGACTCAACACAAAACGAGAGAGCGAGAGTATTATGCTCTTGCTGAGCTCAGGTGAAAAAATGTTGCAGATCATCGACACTGTTGCTGCGACGGCAACAGCAACAACAACAGCAGTTGAATCAATTGTTGATACTGATGACGATGTTGATGATAATGATGATTGAATGACGAGTTAATAAACGAACCTCTGATGATCATTGGAGCCAGTTGTAGCTTGGCGGATGTATAACAAGATGCTAGTATTTTGTTGTTAAATCTTTTTCTTAAAGACTTGCAGAAACGCCTGCAATGACTTCATTAAATGCCCAAAATTTGATATTTAAATTTTATGATGCCTTTCGATTCTGTCCCTCGGGCGCAACGAGTGCAACTGAAACCGCATTTTTCGGCCTCATTCCCTTCCCTCGAAAATGCCACTCTGAATGTCAGATGAGTGCTTGACTATAGTTTGTAGTGCTGCTGGGCGGGCTGCCCTTTGAGAAAGCTGCAGATCCCAGAACATTGAGAAGCCCCAACAAGTTTCAGCCGAAACGTGACAAAACCTGGTGAGTGAGAATTGCACAAGCCGTATACGTGGACACGTAGAGAGGCACTGTGAGGTACTCTTCCCTCCCAGCATCACGCACACACATATATACAAACACACACTTATACACATACACAACTGCGACTGACATGTTCTTCATGTTTGATGCCAAAATTCAATCTATGACGTGAAGTTCATGCTAAAAATCATAACTTATCTATTGCCTGGAATGTAGTTTTGTCATGTCGTCTTCGCTCTGGGAAGCTAGCTCCGTTCCATTCCATTTTGTTCCTTTCCTTTCCATTGTGTTCCGCAATCTCCTCAAAATCAAATACCGGCACTTCCTTGTGTTAAATTTTCACGTGCGTATGTACAACATACAACACATGTATCCAAACAGCAACTTCTTCAAATAACAATTAACCTTGGAATCTTGGGCAAAAACGAAACGAAACAAAAATAAAATAAACCGAAACGGAACGAATTTGATTCACCAAAGACAAGCAAAGATTAAATAACAATTAAAAGCAATCTATTTTTGATTACTGATTTTTGTGGCTGTTATAATTTTATTGCCCACTTACGAAGCGACTATGAGTGTGTGTGGTTGTTTAGCTTTGATTTCCAAACAATTATGAATTGGTGCAGAGTTGGCCAAGCCGAAGAGTTTGCGCACTTCATGTAGTAAACTTTTAAAATATTAAGTGAATGCAGTTTTTATGTAGCTGATTTTTTAAAGCGGAGTGAGGAAAAGACTTTTTATACTAATTAAGTTAAAGTTAGCATAAAAGTGCATATTTGAAACAGTTTTCACCGACTTTTAGTGCTTACAGGGTATCATTAGAGACAATACTCCGCTTAGTGATTTAAGCTTCGATTTCCGTGGAACTTGAATCTTTTGATATTGAACATGAAAACTAACTGGCTGTCAAACTGTCATAACAACATAATACCCGTTAACAATGGGAATTTGTAAATTACACACTCAACCCGAACAAAATCTCAAAGAGCTACAGTCGCAGGTTGGATACGACCCCATCCGATCCGATTCCGATTCCGAACCCGAGTCGGGTCGAGTCAAGTGCCACAGTAACGAAATTTCTTGGAGCATCACTTGAAGTTGCTCTGGAGTGCAATCCGTGGTAGCTGCGACTCCGAAAAGATTACTTAAAATGTAATTAGAGCAAATGCTGTTTTATATAAGTGCGGGTAATAATAAACGTTTTGATACAAAACAAAGTACAAACTTGACATCAATTCGCACTTGGGCAACTTTTGTTACCCGAAAACTTTGGAAGCACCGCTGACAACATTGCTGCTGCTGCCGTTGCAGTTTTTAAAATTTCATCATTTGTCAAAAGTCCAAAGATGTTGACGAAGTCCCCAAAGAAACTTGGCATCAACTTCAAGTGTACAATGGCAACGTGGTCACATAATTAATAACGTGACGTACTTAAGTCTAAAACGGAAGCAAAATGGCTAAAACTGTCTAAGCTGTTGTGCCAATAACAAATAAAAATCGCAACAAAATTTGGCTAAAATATGTTGCTGATGACATTTTAAAATCTGACGTTGGTTATTGTTGTTGTTGCTGCTGCTGATGCTGTTGTTATTATTGGTTATTGAATCGTTGCGGCTCTGCACAAATTAACATTTAAAAGAATAGACAAAATTCTGCATTCGGTCACCGCCAGTCACTGCATTTAAAAATGTTCAACACCCTGTATTAACGAAGAAAATAGAGTAGATTAGTGTCCAGTATTAAATAAGAATATGAATAATTGTGAGATAACTAATATGAACCTTTTACATCGATCCAATATGTTTTTTTTTAGAGTTTATCGATTTAATGAATAACACAATACTGTCATATCTTTTTTATTTGTTTAAAATCATTATTATGGGGATAACAAATAAGACTCGCTATAATTCACTCCAGTTTAATCCAACACTTAATTTAGGTATTTGGTAGTCGATTAGAGAACTCTTCTTTAAATGCTGCAGATTTTTCGATATTCCAAACATTGTTTTTGCGCATTTCGTGCAACATTTAGGCGAATAACCTGTTGATTGTTGTTTTTGGTGTTTGCTGCTTTTGATCTCTGTTTGTTATTGTTGTTGCTGGCTATGGATTAGAAACCCCGAATAAAATTCACTGCAATGCTGAATGCTGCACCTTTTTTGTTTAAAAATGAGTGAATTAGAATAGCTAGCCATGTAATTGACGCGTTTATTGCCAAAAGCGATACAAAAAGGTACTCCTACTATTGTTGTTGCTTTAGTCATTGGGTGCTTGTGGTTTTGGTTTTTGGCTTTGAATTTGGATTTAGTTTTGGTTTTGGTTTTGGTTTCGTTAGTTGCTGCAGTGCCTGGTGTGAGATGTAGTTGAAATCAAAGCCTCGTCCAGATGCGCCAGGTGATTTGCATATTTTTGTGAGGAGTGGCTGATTGCCTTTTACAAATAGGTTGAATGTTGTTTTTATTTCTTGTTTTCAAGCTAGAAACAAGTAGCAAGAAGCTACATTCACTAATTCTGGGAAAAACTTTAAACGTATTAAGAAACTTAAATGTAAATCGAAGATTGGAAAGAAGACATTAAGAAGTTGACCTAATAGCAATTAAATAACTCGTATTAGATAGTACTTTAAAGTTATTAATTAAGTTCACATGAACACGATATCTTAATAAACATAGATATAAAGCTGACAAGATTAATTTCTAAGTTAACTGGAAAGTAAATTTTACTGATGTGAAAATTTATTTCTTTAAATTTAAAATTATAATATATTAATATTAGTGAAATTTAATTAAAATTACTTAAGGCAATATTTATTTTTGTTTGCAACGGAAATTATATAAAATTAAATGTACAGGGTGTTTCTACGTGAAAAACGTTGAATCTAGCACTTTCTTCTAATGGATATTTTCGCTCCCTTGGCTTTTTTCCAGACAAATTAAGTAAATTTTTTCAGTCATTTTTAACTTCCGCTTTCTTTGTCGTCACTGACAGCGTCTTGAATCGCTGCACTTCTGTTCATTGCACCCAAAAAGTTGTGCAAAAAGTTTGCACCTAACATAAATCACATTTCAGCACCGCCCAGCAATGCAGCCACGCCCCTCATCCCCTTGAGTGTCGGCTGCATTTGCATATTCCAGTTCTACATTTAATCAATTTAACGCACATACGCGACTTCTCATCGGATGAGGGCGACTTCAGTGTCCGGAGTTGTGAGCAACTATCTCGGAGTTTCCATCATCCTGCTGTTTCAGGGTGATTGCTCTGTGTTGTCTACGGCGACTGCTGCCTTTTCACATCATTTATCCTTGTTTGTTTTTATTTAGCAACCTAAAGGAAATCACGACATTCTCCTGCTGTTACTAAAAGTGATTGCGAAATCTCGTACCGGTGTCTTGAGCGATTGAGCCATAAAACTGCGTTGACTTGTTTACCTTGTTTGCTTTGCAGTTGCATAGATACTTTGTGACGTTCTTGTTGATCTCGATGTTTTCAAGAGTGGCAACACAATTTACCTTATTCCAGCTCAAAACGTTAACCATTTTATGCAAATAGAATTACATTCTACTACTAAATAATTTTAATTATTTTTGCGCGAATGAAAAACTAAAAAGTCTATTGAAATATGTAAATTATTTAAGTTTTAATAAATTAGTCATGAATCAACTTATTTTCCCTAAATTATTAATACATTAATGTTGTTGTTCTTGTATAGGAATGTAAGTAGTGTTGTTATCGTAGAACAGTGGAAGTAGAAGAATAAAAAGTTATTCAGCCACATTATACTCTTCCTTTTAATCCTGTAAGCTTTCTTCTTTTTAAGCCTCAGTTGACGCGTAATTAACGATCTCTGGGGTGGCTCGCATCCAGCTGCCATATATCAAAAACAGATAATGACAAGCCTCCAACTGAGTTTCGAAGCCCATTGCTGAATCTTATCGATGGCATTTGCACCAATGCATTTGAGTCAGAGTTAGTTCCATTACTTGGCAAAGACTGGCTAAACTGGGCAAAACAAGTTGAAAGGAAATTGAAAATCTAAAGCATTTAACTTGCAATGACAGCGCGCCAAACTCAGTGGCTAATGGCCACAACTTATCGTCAAACTTAAATGTGATTTTATTATCGTTGCCAAAACTTTTTATACCCTCCATCTAAATTGCGAAAAGGGATATTAAAACTTGGCGAAAATGTACATGGCAGACATATTAAAAGCGTCGATCAAGATGAGAATATAAGTACTAGATACGCCATACACGTCTCAGGGATGAAATCAGGACATGTTAAGAGTTCTTAGTTGTTGTTATTAGTTTAATTCATATTCCCATTAAAGTGGGCGTGGTTTGACTGCTTCCCAAGAGCCACCAATGTGGGCGTTGCACATACTTTTTATACCCGTTACTCGTAGAGTACAAGGGTATATTGTAGTCGTTGGAATGTAACAGGCAGAAGGAGGCGTGGCAGACCCCATAAAGAATATATATTCTTTATCAGCACTGTCCGTCTGTATGAACAAAACAATCTCAGCAACTACAAGAGCTAGATAGACCCGAGAGCTAGATAGTCGCAAATGCGCAAGCAGTACAATGTGTATTTGTTTTTTGACACGCCCACTTTAGGGTGTTCTATGTTCATATAAATGTAAAAGCAGGTAAAAATAGCATGTTTTGGTATAGAAAACTTTTGTGTTCGTTACGTTATCCGAACCATATTCACATAGAATGTACACATCTATGGTGTACATATACTGACCGAGTTTAATCCAATTCGGACTACTATATCGTATAGTTCCCAAAGGGACAATCAGTCAAATGTTTGCTTTTAGTATGAATTTGTATAAACATTTTCTATATTTACCAAGCTATCTTAATGAAACTGACACAAAAAAAATTTTTCAACAACATAAATATGCCGACCAAGTTTCATCCAAATCGAACTACACTATCGTATAGCTCCCATTGGAACAATCGGTTGAACATTGAGTAACGGGTATCCTAAAGTCGCGGGGCGACTATAGCATTCCCTCTTGTTATGTCTGTGGACTTTTTTGCCACGGTTCATGTGTTTTTTTTTTATGTTGTACAAATATAAATATCATAACCATAATTCCGTGTGTAATTAAAATGCACTTGGTTCTCAAGCTTTGCTTTTCTATTGTTTCGGTTTTTTGGATCAACCTTCAAAGGTATTTCTGTGACACTCTTGTTAACTACATTTAATTAAAGCAAGAATTACTTAATTATTTGTGAAATAGCATAACATGTCAATTCGTTGCAGTTCATTTCGTACGAAACATCATCGTGTGAGCTTCAGTTGCACATTGCTTCGATTTCTGTGTTATTTCAGTTTGGTAATGGTTTTATTTAACACCGGGTCTGACAATCAATGTCAATCACTCAGTAACCATATGAGAAGCGGAGTCGTTAAATCGATTGAGATGCCAAAGATTGTTTTATTTATGAGTTGTTTTGCACAATAATCTCTTCTGTTTAATGTTTTATTCAATTAAGTAAATACTGACAACCTAAAAATACATATTTTAGCATTTGAAATAATGCTTCGCTTAGATTTAATTAAATGGTAAACGCTTAAATGTTAAATTCCAAAAAAGAACAAAAATTGTCCTAATTATGAATAATTAAACATTCCCTCATTGGTATTTAAAGATTCTCTGTTTTGTACAGCCTTGTAATTAGCCAAAAACGATATGAAATACTCCTTTGAAATAACAAATAGCAAAGATGATTTTGTTGGCCTTTCAAATGCGCTTCGGTGCACTGAACGCTACCAAAATTGGCTAATGAGTGCCGCATCTTGAAGCACCATAAAACCTAAAAAATAAATAACTCACAACATTAAAAAATAAAACAAATTAAAAAACAAAAAAAGCAAAAACTGCACATTGGCAATGGCAACGACTTAAAGGTGCGGATGTTGTAGTCGTTGACTTTGAATGCAGTCGTAAAGTAGCAAATTGGCAACGACAGTAACAAGCCAAAAGAACAACGAACAACACGCCATGAAGAATGAACAAATTCGCTAATACAGGTACAGCAAAAGCAACAACCACAGGTACAGGTACACAAATTAGTTTCTACAATTGTTGCCAACATTGAACTTTAAATGGTAGCAAGAAAACCACATGTGATTGTGATTGAGATTGTGTGGATGAAATTCCAATTGCGCGATGCCATCCACGAGTTCGGCTTGGATTCTTCAAATATTTCGATCAAATTGTGAGGATTTAAAAATTTAAAAATAAAAACTATTTGCACAGGCTTGGAACCGGAACAGGTATGCCATCGCGATGATTTGGCATAAAATCGTTTAATTTGGATTTTGATTCCGATCTGATTTTCAAGCAGAAAATTAATTAAAAATCGAATTGAAGTATGCATGTACAATCAAGCGGTAAATGTCGAGTGTCGAATACCTTGACTCCGCAAAACCAAGTACTCACCTCTTTATAGCCTTCATTTATTGATGGATGGGCGTCTCGAATGTCAAATCGCTTCGAAAATTGCTATAATTTAAATTAAAAGTTCGTTTAACAAAAAAGTAGTTTTTGGTAATTTCCTGTTATGTTTAGATCGGAAAACCACTCTAATTTAAGAACATAACCTGCTCCCCTTGTATTATGTGGACTTATGATTTTATCAATAAATTTGAACTTTTAGCAAATGCGATGACATAAAACACTTTCGCGAAAAACTAATAAAACGCAAAATAAAATCAAGTGAGAAAATCAAAGGTCAGCTGCAAGGCATGCCGGTTTTTCCGACTTATTTGCAATTTTTGACAGACGCACTTAAACGCACAAAGTAGCATTTATAAAAATCATTGAACAATTACAACTTATAAAAATTAAAAGCAAAACGCATCTGCCATTTGAAGGTTTCTCTAGCCTTCTCCAATTCCATTGAAAGTTGTTCAATTTGTCAAACAGTTCAAACAGCCACCGGATGTGATGATGTAACCCCCTTCTCTTTGGCCTATGGGGTGCATTGAGTATTGAGTGTGAATTCCTATTATATGTAGAATGATTAACTATTTCAATGTTTGCTAATAAACTTGTTTATACTCTCTCTAATAATAGTTCACTGCTTTTCAACACAATATTTGCAACAAACAGAACCTTCACAGCTATGTCCGCTTTGTATTTATTTAATCGGTGTGCTTTGTTCCGAAACAAGACAATAACGCAATAAAGGAAAACTAGTAAGGGAGGCTACACGTGGGTCTTCCGTTTTATGACTTTGTTTTAAATAACCATAATTTAATGAGTTGAACTACACGTGACTTTCAAATAAATTGCACACATGTAAAATATACAGAAAAACATTAACAATTTATTTAAAATTATAAATAAAGTTTTGATATGAAGAGAACAACGTAGTTTAAATGTTAATGAAGTTAATAAAAATATGATAAATTAGACAATACAATTAAAATAAAGCTATAATTAATTTATATTGGAAATTAATTATTCTTTACCAGTTGCATAAAGGAAAATAATAACCAAATGGAAGGCAACTTAGTTTTAAAACTGTACCCAGCTTTTGACCAGGCCAAAACTTAAATTAACACTTACTCATACTCGTATTCATGTTTGTATTCGTTTTTAAACTCAATGATTGCACATTACCCGTTATAGTTGGGATGATTGCTTTAAAAGTTGATTTCTAGTTCCTGTTCCTCCTTCTCCGTTTCCGTATCCGTTGCCGCTCCTGCTCATCCCGTTCTCGTTTAGTGTCCAGACTTCCCGCTCTCGAAAGTAACGTCCGCATGGAAGCCCGTATCGTCTGCATGATAAATCACGTTCTGAATCCGTCCATCTGGCAATAAAATGTGATATTGACCGCGTGTCACGCCGTGTGAGTCTCTATTCTGTTTGTGGCCAAAATCGTTGCCGGTATGGAAATCACGTATACGATAACCAAAGGCATACTTTGAGGCGTATTGCAGCTGTAATGAAGAGCACACCACAAGGCGCGTTATGTTAGGACAAAGTTAGGACAAAGCTTAGATATAGTTACATACTATGCAATACAAAAGTATATGCGACATAGCTATTCGATAGACAAATCGTGTGCAGTCAACATGTAGACACTAGCGAAAATGTAGTATGTACGCTGTCATCTACAGTGAAGTCTGACTAGTGACAGCTTTAATAGCATAAGTACAAACCAAAGGATGCAATGTAAAGCTTTATTATGCTGTTTCGTATACCCTGCAGGCATTCAAAAAATTCTGCTTGAAAACTATGAAAATTATTGGGAGCTATTTAACGTAAAATCTGTTTGGTATTTTGACTGACTAACTAATAACTAAACGTTAAATAAAATTCTTATAAGAGTTGTATTAATGTTAGATTTTACATAAAAACAATATCCAAAAACAGTATATTTTCTAAACGTAGACATTGTCCATTTAATTTAAAAAAATTCTACAAATCTTGATCAAGATTGATCAATAATCACAAATGAGATTAAACAGGAATCTGGCTTAATTTACTTTGAGTGAATGCTTAGATGCAATTTAAGATTCAACTCTCCTAGCTAAACTGCAATGAAGAGTATTGAGAATCATAAGTATTTTCCTAAGGCTCAGATACACTGAAACTACTATAGGGTATTGGCTTCGTGGATGGGGATATCTGTCATTCAGACGGCGCTTTGTATTGCATCTGATGGTAAATTGTATTGAGGCGCGAATGTAATGAAATTTGCAACATAATATGTGTGGGTGTGTGTGTGTATAGAGTGTATACATTGTACTACATAAAGCAGTGACGGCGCCAGCACCATTTCCATTTCCCCCAGCTGTTGCCTCAACCCTCCCTGCCCCTTCGCTCCATTGGCTTTGCCCATCAGCAGCTGTCACTTAGTTTACTGCACAGATTTGTTTTTGTATACAATATATGTATGTTATCCCGAAATTCCGAGTTGCCTTTTTATTGTAAGTATTTCGCTGGTAAACATTTCAAGATGAAATAAAATATTTTGTGCAAATGTCGACATGTTCGTGCATGTGTGTTTGTGTACAAGTGTGTGTGTGTGTGTGTGTGTGTGTTACCATTTCTATTCATTTTGGAGCTTGGAATCTCGTTGTTAGCTCGACATTGTCACAACTTTCGCTAGATGTTTTGTGTTTTGGGCTGCTTTTGTGGTTTTTACGGCCTAGGAATGGAGGCGTGGCAAAACTTTGTGATATGTTAATGAGTTGTAAATTAAGTTTAATTAAGTTACATTGTTGTTGCCGGCATTTTTCTTGTCAACTGCGGTGAATATACGGAAAGCTCTGAATGCGTGCCTTGGCAGATTTATGTGTTTTGTGGCTTCGCACAGGAAGGAGAACTTGTCAACTTATTTTCGGAGTGATAAAACATTTGAGAGCCCCACTCAAACGAGCTAAATCTAAGCTAGATCACATCACTGAGACATGGCTTACAGTTTAAGGCCTTTTTAACTTATACTTATAAAAGAAAGGATTAAATAATACACCCACTGTACCTTAAGTGAATTAAAGTAATCATAATGTAGTGTCTGAACATTAACTGCTTTCTTATATCACACAACTTTATTCTATTCATTAATTAGTCAATATGTTTTTTTAACATTTCATCCCAGTTTTCTTTTCGCAAAAAGTAAAAAAAAAACTTGTAGACTTGATAGAAGACGCAGCAAAATGTTAATAGATTTACTCTTTGCTTAAAATACACTGTGAATTAATTGATGAAGACATGTATTAGAGGGCGAACACTTAATGCTCTCTGTTTTATAGAGTAAAGAAATCGAATTCTTTATGCATGATTTATTTAAATTATTTGAAAGAAAATTACGAATATGTATTGCAATTAAATAAAGTCCAAACAAATTTATGGACGTTCAAAATGCTTAATGTTAAGACTATCAAAATATGCATATAGTTTAACAAATTAGCGACATACAAAATATATGTTTTATAGGAAAGTACAAGCTTGCGATAAGTTATAAATCATTTTGAAAGGGTACAAAGTTACAATTAAGAGACCGCCAAGTCAGCGAATATGTAAATTTTATTTCAGTTTTTTGATGAGTCTGAGTTTAGCAGACAAGTAATTTATTACGGGCACCGCAGTCGTACAACTAATTTACAATTTTAATTTGATTATATGTACATACAGCTGTGTTCAAAATAATAGCAGCGCTCTTTTCGCTGACAAATATGACTAAGTTTTTATCATGTTTATTCTTAAAGATCAAACCCTAGTGCAAATTTTTGTTAGAATATAGGGTAAGGAAGAGGAAAACGTAAAAATCCCGTTGGAATTGCTTTCCTTTTCCGTTTTGTTCATAATTTTGTGTAAGGATACAGAAATGTTGTTGTTCAAAATAATAGCAGCGCTTCATTTCAATATTAAAAATATTCAAGTAAAAGTTGTTAATTTGTTGAAAGTAAATTGAATTAATGAATTAACTATTATTTACATGGGAATACATAAAAATAACGAAAAAAAATTGCACTATAGTGGGTAGAGGCAGTCCTTGCTCAAAGAAATAGCGCTATTCGATATTAATCCTTAGAAAACAAAGGAAACATACAGGGAAATCGGAAAATTACTTAGATGTTCTTCTAAAATGGTCTCTTATGCTATTAACTATCGCCACAAATGCGAAACCCGCGGCAGGAAAAGAACTAGCACTGAAATTTATAACCGCCGCATTGTGCGCTTCAGCAAGGATAATCCATTCTTGTTCGCATAATCAATAAAAGTAGACCAAATGTTGTCAGTGAGTAGTATAAATATTCGGCGAAGACTTCTGGAGCACAAACTCAAGGCCAGAAGTCCAAGAAAAGTGCCTCTTCTAACTTCTAAACACATATAAACTCGATTGCAGTTCGCTAAAGTACACCTGAAATGGCCCTTAACAAAGTGGCGCAACATTCTCTGGACTGACTGGACTAAAGTTGTGTTATTTGGTGGAACTGGATCCAGACAATATGTCCGACGTCTGTCAAACACTGAATATCAGACTAACCACACGCGAAAGACAGTTAAACATGGTGGACTAAAAATCTTAATATGGGGCTGCTTTTCACATAGCGATGTAGGCCCTATCCATTCGTTTAATTCGGATCATGGATCAAAATGTTTACATGGATATACTAAAAAATGTTCTGATACCATATTCCTCTTGAGAAACGCTAATAAGACGGACTATTCAACACGAAAATGATCTTTGGCATACCAGCAAACTTGCTAAACAGTGGCTTTCAACGGTAAGGATCGACACAATGCCGTGACCAGCTCAGTCCCCAGCTCTAAACTCAATTGAAAACTTATGGGGGGACGTCAGACGAAGTGTGGCCAAGGTGAAACCGTCGACTAAAGCACATCTTTGGCCAGCTTTTCAGGATAATGGGCTCAGATTCCTCTGAAGCGTTGCCAGGACCTAATTGACTCCATACCGCGAAGATGTGAAGCTGTTCCCGCTAATAAGGGGTTGACAACCGAATATTAGTTCATAAGTATCATAGTAAATTCAGTATATGAAGTTATAAACTAAATTTGTAAGCATATTTAAGATTTTTGATTTTTGCTGCTATTATTTTGAACAGGACAATTTTGCTATTATTATCATTTTTTAAATAACTTAAAAAATGAAAGAAGTTTTTGGATGAAAAAACACGCTTATGTTGTTTAAAACTAAGTATGAGTACTATATAAAAACAAAAATTATTGATCAGTAGTCATTATACTATTATTTATCAACCTTAAAATCCGAGCTTATATGCGCTGCTATTATTTTGAACACAACTGTAATTATTAAGACGATTGAAAACAGCGTTTGCTGGGAGAAGGGCTAAAAAACGTTGAGCATTGATCAATGTTTGCTGAAATATGCTTTTAAAAAGAACGAAGTCACATCACGTGCCATATTAAAAATAGTTCTAACAAACACATATCTTTTGAGCCAGGCGTAGAGGAAACATTTCATTGATGATGCTGATAACCAATAGCCAATAACCAATACCCAATAGAACTGAAAGCAACAAGCTGCAAGGATGACAATGCCATTTTTCTTGGCTGTAAATTGAGTTGCCATTAGATGCAGACATCTAAGTGTAGACAGCATAATATTCGCATCCCTTCTTTCGAAAATATGACAAACAGTAGTTTGCTGACACTGCTAGAACACGATATTTGTAAGACCCGGACTTGGACTTGGACTTGGACTCACAATCGGACACGGACATTTTCAGGCACTTTTGAGCAACACATTTTGCATTTAACACGTTTCTCCAAAAGTGCTAGCGAATTGTGAGCCGAGTCGAGTGCAAAATGCAATTTGAGGCCATAATACGTGAGTTCGTTTAGCTTTGCTCAGTTGAGTGCGGGTGGACTGACGCACAAGCGAAGGGCGTACAGTGGAGCTAAGTCATTGAAAGCTCAATGAAACGCGACTATTAGCTGAATAATGAGCTAAAAATTGCACAGATTCAGCTTAATGTTTAAGAGGTAAATAAACATTCTAAATGCATTCCCTGTAAAAATAATTCAACTATTTTTCCCAAGTATTAATTAGATAATTCATTTTCATAGCCAGCCTAAAAGTATGTGTTGCTATTTGCAAATGGTTATGCCAAGCAGTTTCTGCCAGCGTGAATATGGAGTCCACAGCTTTATTGTTTCCATCTCGTCCCACAACCACTTCCACTACCACTTCCACTCATATAATAAGTTCCACAGCAACTTTTGGTAACTGGACGAGTTTTTGCACGCTTTCTACACTTGTTTTTGCCAATCTGCACGGCAAAGCGTGCTTTGAGTGGGCAACGGAAACGCAGGCGATGATTGCTAACGTTTTATTGCAAAATGGGTTAAGGGAAGAGAGTGGGCGTGGGTCGGGTACAGGGTTTGAGCAATGCCTTTGACGCACTGAAAATTATATGGCACTTAGAGGCGTTTGTGCTTTTACTCCCTTTGTTTTACGTATAATCAGCATTGTTGTTGATTTTCATTACGAGCTCATGGTTTTTTCCGTTTCAGAAATCAGCTTTGTTTGCCCATTAATCTGACCGTTTGTTGGCCCTTCAAATTGACTTGGATCTTATTCTGTTGGCGGCTTTTGATGCCGCCTTTTCAGCCGACTCTTCGTCTCTTCTGCTTTGTGTTCTGTGCTCTGTTTATTGCTGTTGGCATATTAATCTCGCTCATCGGTACTCGTTTCAATCATTAGACTGACAAGACTGCTCTTAAATTACTTAATGAAATGTAAGCAGACAACTACACAATTAATAAAAATTGATTTGTTTTATTCCAGCCTATAAACATTTTTGGCTTTTCTATTTCTGAATATAGAAGAATAGAAAGTGCTCTAACAGCCAGTGCTTATTACTAATTCCAGTTGTAACGATCTTAATACATATTATAATCCCAGTGCTGCGATTATTATTCACACATTTCGTTTAAGCAAAGAAAAACACTTTGAAACTGATGCTGAAAACCCTGAGGGTTAGGAAAATCCAGTAAAACACCTAGACTTAAAATACCACCTGGGATAAGGGATACCAGAGGTGAAGGTGTTATGTGGGAGGTAATAGAATGCAATGCCAGGTGTGCTTCAGTGGCAATTGCAGCAGCACCAAACTGAATGTTCATTTAAAATTGAACAAGTGTTGGCTTGGTTACACACAGTGGCACCCATACACACACCTGTTCCCACACACACAAGCATCTATTCAGAGTCGCCACAAATAACCAGTCGGTGTGGAGCGGAAAAACAAGCCAAATCGCATTTAAATGGAAATAAATGTTGTGTCCAAACAATTTACAAAAACCAATTTTACATTGTTAGAGTTGGCGAATCAACCCTCGCCAGTGTGTGTAAGTGTGTGTGTGCATACGTATGCGTGTACCTGACTAGAACGTGTTCAAGTGTGAGTAAGGAATCATCTGGTATTCGTCCTGACGTTGGCATAATCATTGGCAACTCTGGGCCTCTTGGCTGCCAGCTACCAACAGTCACAGCTAGCAGACTTCTCACACAGTGCCAGACAGCAGTCATTGACACAATTGTCTGCTTCGTTGCGGTCGAAAATTCTTACATCCAATTATGGTTCATACGCAATTCTAGTTTAAAATGTGTCCACAGAAAAAGGAGTCTAAAATTTCAAATGACTTGTGATGCAAAAATTTAAAATGCATATTTCAAAAGGAAAAAAAGATGAGTTGAAGAAATAATTCGCACATCCACACAGTTTTTATGGTTCGCTTGTTAGCAATTTCCATCAGAATTATGAACAGAATGAGTATTTTGAGGTGAAGTTGAGGTGAAATTTGCCCAAAAAGGAGCCAGGGGAAGAGGCATATCTCTAACCAAAATTGAGTTATCAGTTTGTTGGCTTTGCCAGCAATGTGCTGGGGCTGATTGCGTGGCAGCTGCCGCTGCAGACCACGAAAAAATACAGAAAAAAATGGGTCCAGGCAAAGACATGACAGAGGAGCAGAAAAAATGACAAACTACGTGATTTTTATGCGAATGTGACAGTTAATACGTGTGGAGAAGGGTGTAGAGAGAGAAAGGGGGCTGATGCAGGGGCAAATGGAAAAGCCATGACTTTTCCGATAACTTTGCTTCTGCTAGTCTAAAGTTGTAAGCTGAATTTTATCTGCGGTTTATTATGTAGAGGAGTGAACTGAAGCTAATTTAAAGTCAACTTTTGGTTTTGCTGAACATGCGATAATACGTTGATTTTGTACCAGAGAATCCAAGGTATGATATTATTTTAGCTATACTACAAAAAACTTAGAAGTATATGAGTGCAAATATTTATTTCTCTCACTTAGCAAATCAAGACGCACATTAGTCTAGCTTAAGAAACAGTAACTTTAGAGTAACCCATTAGCAACATATGCTACAGTTTAGCAACTAAACCTTTTACTCTCACGGACCTAGGAGTTAAGGATCTTATAAAATAGCTGAACCATTTTCCATGTCCCTTAAACCTTTTGTCGAGTACTTTTCAATTCAAAATATCAAACCCAACAATGCACATATGTTTCCCTTAGCAAGCTTCATTAAATTAAAGTTGTTTATCCAAGCTCGCCACACACACGCACCCACATATACCCACACAACTAAACCACCCTCTACTTGACAAGCTCTTTTCAACACTTGCGCATAAAGCTCTAAAAATAGGAAGGAAAAAAGCAAAAGGGTTCAAATAAAAATGGAATTAAAATATGTGAGTTAGCTCCCCAAAAAATATTGCACCTGCAGCTGGTCACAGAAGGCTCCACACACACACACTCGTACACATACACTTGAGGGCCATTACCAACCATTTCGACCACAATAAAATGACAAATGTCCGAAAAATCTGACCATGTTCGTACGCGTTACAAGCTGGCTCTAGGATCCAGGAGACTGAAGACTGAAAGCTGGACAGAGCAGGAAGCAGGAAATGGGTAGAAGGAAGGAGACACGAGGGAGGAGAAAGAAGGCTGCTTCCTGCTTCTGTGACAGCTGTTGTCAAACAAGTCCCATGACAGGCATTGCAACGCCGCATTTAAGACGGGATCGGGGGCTGAGTTGTATCCAAAACTTGAGCCTAACAAGTGTCGTTTGGCTGTCAGTCAGTCTGGCAGTGAAAGGGAAGTGTGGAGAAGGAATGGACAGGTCCTGGTATTCGTCCTTTTTGAATGGCCAAATTGCAGAAGGTGGACAACAGTGGATGTTTGTCCCAACTTGGTTTACGGCAGGGAGAAGGCTTTAAGCCTATTAAAAATCATGCTAAATGGCAGTAAAACAATGTGTGGACTGCCTGATCATTTTGCCTTCATCGCACTTGTCGCACTTGTTTACGGCGTTGGTTATGCGACAAGTTAAGAGCAAAGTTATGCAAGTTGCTGCAATGCTCAAAGCATTTCAAAATTTAACGAAATCAGCAATTCAAATAGCGAATAGTAAAATCAAATAAAACGATGCACAAAATGTCAATAAGACTTTGGCTCGAAAACAATTTTAAGTCGATTTGCGGGATGCAAGTGAAGCAACTCAAGCAACTGACAGAAATAAGTGCCATTTCTTGCACTTTCTTTTGTTAATGCCAGTAATGTTGTCAATTTCATTTGAGGAGAATGCCAAAAGTAGAATTTCTTTTAATGGCTTTGGAAATATCTTCACGCTATGAATATTTCTTTGCTGAGCTTCAATATGTTTTGGCTCGAAGGTAGAACATGCAGACTTTATTGCTGGCAAAGAATATTTAAAAATCTTAAAAAAGCGAAAACATGAGTTTTTTACCGGAATGGTTACTACACACATAACAGAAATGTGGATAAAACCTTTGTAGTAGGCCAAGCATCCCATGGTCATACTTAATCAGCTAATCGAAAATAACTAAAAATATAAGTAAAAGAGTATAAGCATGAGAAGAACGATGGGGAAGGAGAAGAAGAATGAATTGTGAACAAGTCACGAATCAAGAAGAATCAAAAGCTTTACATAAAAACATCAAGAAGACTGATAAAAATTAAAGTTGTTAATTTAATAAATAAATTTGTAAGTAAGAGAGGAATAAACATTTAAATATAAAACTATACCTTATTACATAAATTTAATTATTGAATTTAAAAATTGCCTTTCTGCTAGGTTCTTCTGCGTACATATGAAACACTTAGCTTACTAGTTAGTCAAATCGAATACATAACATAGTTTAAAAATATTTTCGATCACATTATCCGTGAGAATTTAACAAAATTTGTGTACCCTAGAAGCGAGGGGGTCTGTAAGCTCATTAGTATTTTAGTTGCCAACCTGCACACAACAGAGAGTTTGTATAAAAGTAAAAAAACAAAATTAACTTCTGTGAAAATTGTAGGATATTTTTCATACTTTTCATACAAAAAAAATAGAAAAAAAAAAATAGCCCGGTCGTCGGTCATATTTCAAGTCCAAATTCCAAATTCACAGTTTTTCATTAAATTAACCTCAAGATGAAGCATATGCGTCGTAATACCGTGAACAGTGTCCTCGGACTTCGTCGCATTGTTAGATTGATGAACGTGCGTAATGCCTGTGGTTCGGAGAGCTCTGGAGGCGGTGGCAAGGGACTCGTCCTAGGCATCTACATGAAAGAGGGAGACAAGGAACCAAAGTTCACTCCGTCCGCAGAGAAGATCAATGATCGTATCGGGGGCAAATTGAGACAATTGGTCTGCGAGACACAGATCGATGGTCGTTTAGGACGTGGACGTGTCTTTAACAATGTAGACCCAGACTTCAGCTCTGTGGCTGTTGTGGGAGTGGGAATCGAAGGAATTGGATTTAATGAGCTCGAGATGCTTGACGAAGGAATGGAGAATGTGAGAGTCGCAGCCGGGGTCGGTGCCCGATCCTTACAGATGCAGGGCTGCCACACTGTTTCCGTGGATGGGATGGATTATGCTGAGCAAGCAGCCGAGGGATCATCGTTGGGTGTCTGGAGATTCACAGACAATTTGGCCAAGAAGAATCGTCTTGTCGTTCCCAAACTGGAGCTGTATGACTCGCCCGATATGGATGGCTGGACTCGTGGCATTTTCAAAGCAGAGTCCCAGAACCTGGCCAGGCGTCTCTCCGACGCTCCAGCCAATTGTATGACGCCCACCATGTTTGCCCAGGCGACCGTGGATGCACTTTGTCCATGTGGCATTACAGTTGAGGTGCGCACTATGGACTGGATCGAGATGCAGCGCATGCACGCGTTTCTAATGATCGCCAAGGGCAGCTGCGAGCCACCCGTTCTGCTAGAGATCAGCTACTGCGGCACCGCCCCCGAAGACAAGCCCATACTTTTTGTGGGCAAAGGCATCACCTTCAACTCGGGCGGCATTAACCTCCGCCCCGCTAAGGGCATGGACGAGTACCGTGGCAGCATGTCGGCTGCTGCCTCAGTTATAGGCATGATGCGCTGCATTGCGGCCCTATCGTTGCCCATTAATGTGACCTGTGTTATCCCACTCTGCGAAAACATGCCGTCGGGTATGTCAGCGAAACCCGGCGACGTCGTCACCTTGCTGAACGCCAGATCCATGGCAATACGCGATGTGGACAAGGCTGGTGTGGTGGTGATGGCAGACCCACTACTCTACGGGCAAACGACATACAAGCCACGCCTCGTGGTGGATGTGGCTACATTGGGCGTCGGAGTGAAGAACGCTTATGGAGGCGGCGCCTCTGGTATCTTCTCCAATTCTCACTACATCTGGAAGCAATTCCAGCGTGCTGGATCCCTCACTGGTGATCGTGTATGGCGCATGCCACTGTGGCAGTACTACAAAAAGCAGGTCACCGATGAAACAGGCTATGACTTGAGCAACGATGGCCGTGGTGAGGCCAGCTCCTGCCTGGCTGCTGCCATCCTCCATGAGCTGGTGCCGTGTGCGGATTGGGCCCATATCGATACGCGTGGTACTGGCCTATTGACCACCTACGGGATCGTTCCGTACCTCACCACTGGTTACATGACTGGACGCCCAACCCGCACCTTGGTGCAGTTCGTCTACCAGATGGCATGCCCAGAAGTCAAATAAGAAGTTGAGTGTTGTGTTGTATTTATTTTTCCGCTGTTACAGAAATGATGTACTACATATATAAAAATGCATTGACGTACTTGACATTTGAATTTCTCTCCTTTTTTAACTGTTGACCCTTTAAAGTGACTGTGAAAAGAACTTTAAAAATTCTCCAATACTCAATAAATTTAATATGCTAATGGATACTCTCCTTGTCCTACACCATGAGTTAGATTGGACTTTACCATTTTAATTTATCTGAAGGGAGGTAAAGATAAAACTGGTTTCGTCGAATGTAAGCGACTAAGCACACAAGAAAAACTGAAACCATGAACTGAAACTGAAATCCTGAAGTAACTATTGTAAGAAATACTTTAAATCAACATAGTTGTCCCTGTTAAGCATTCAGCAGTAATACCAAGATGTTTCTTGCGAACTTTTTTTCAGTGTAGACTTGCTGCGTGCCATTTTTCTTATCCTAGAGCGCTGACTTTGTTTGGTTAGAAGTTTCGCATTTCCAACTTGTGTAGGGTATAATAATAAAAAACCGACGAATGTCTGGTCAAATGCTATCAAGTAGAAGAAAAGGAGTTGTCTTTCCTTTTAAATTTGCTAAAACGTTTCAAGTGTTTGAGGTACTTCAAAGGAATATATATATACATGCATACACTTCTATATATAGTCGTATATATTTTTTTAGCTATTGTTTTTGGGTTTGTGAGGCGAGACTAACAAAGCCGCAGGTTGCTATTTGCAGGAGTCTGCATTTGGACGCGTAGACGAAGTTGTTTGCATTGCTTTGTGGCCTTCCAGTTGCAGGTAGCAGACGGTAACAGGTTTGGATTTGGGATTGGGATTGGGGCTAGGATGGGGCTGTCTTGGGGCCGTGGGGATGTGGCTAACGACATTGAAAATGCTTGTCGAACTTGAAAATTATTCGATTAAGTGCATTACCGGCGAGACATGGATCGGCAATCAAAATGAATTGCACACAATCCCAATTTCAATCCCTTACTCAACCCCTGTTCCAACTTCATAGCACTTCCATTCACATCTTTAAACAGGTGGAGTCGTTGAATACAGCTACAATAGAACAGGACGGGAAGAAGAATGGAGTGAGGCTTATGCTGCAGGCGTTTCATTGTTGTGACTGCGACATTGTCATGTCTAGGGAGTTGTTGTTGTTTTTGTGGGGCGCAATTGTCGTCTCTGCATATTTATGTTATGTGGCTGTGTTTCTGCCTAGGCCAATCAATAGAGCACACTTTTGGAAGTGCCAAGCCTTTGTACCCTTCCTCTTATTCCCCAGGCATGTTGTTGACAACAACTCGATTAAAATAATGATTTACTTGAAGTACTTGTGAAAATGCTTACACAATTTGATCAGGTTGTGAAGTTATATCTATGTAGCTGTGTGGAATGATAAGTACAACCGAAAGCTCAGAAAGGTCAGGGCCTTTGTTCTTCGTAATGTAACTGTATTTTTTTACGGAATATCTGCACTCATTTTCATTACTATGAAGAATACGAATGTGTTGTTATTGACTATATAAAGAGCACAAAATGAGCCTAGGAATATATTAAATTTTATTAATTCCATCAAGTACTGCTCCAATCAAACATTTCCAAAAAAAAATTATTCACTAGGATTGTCCCACTGGCTAAGCCAAAGATACATATAAATTCTTTTAAGCTAAAACTACTTACCTCCTTGTCTCCATGGCTGTGCACATAGTGCAGTCCACTGGTTACTTTATCTCCATCCAGGGGAGCAGGCAAAGGAGCAGCCACCACTTCTTGGTGATGCACTGAAATAGGATGATGAACGACGTGCTCCACTGTTGTCAACGGCTGTTCATCGCGAACTCCTTCGTAGCCATTGGAAAGTCCATGACCAGGTATGAAATCTTTAAAGAAGTTGGGCGTTGGCAGTTTTGTGGAAGGAGTGCCAATGATCACGGGGTGCTCTGCAACATCATTGTTGCCTGGCTCCACAATGGGCACATACTGCTTGGTCTTTGCCATGCCTATTAGTCGACCTGGTTGAACACCTAACAGACCGTGATCTGCCGATTGCGGAGTATTTAGTTTGGCTAATTCAGAAGCCTGTTGCGTGGGATGAAACTGAATAGGAGCTGTGTTGTCCTGTGGGCGATCGTGTATTTGTGCCACCAGCAACTGTTTCGGCTGGCGTTGAAGCTTGGCCTGCATCTCTTTGGCCAAGAGGTAGGTAAGCCCGTGGATTTGATCATCTGGTGACTTGCCTATCAACGTTGAAAGCTCTCGGAACTCGGGCAACTGTTTGTAATGATCATTAATACTATCCATTGGTGCATGGTATTCAACTTTGATAAGCTGTGGTGCAATCGACTGATTTGGCTCTGACTGAATCGCATAATTGTGTTGTTCTATAGGTCTGCCATAGACAGGACTGGATTGCACAAGTTCCGTTTGCAGAGGATCTGGCTTTGATGGACGAAACTGTGGTGAAGCAATACTTGTAACCACATGAGGGTGTGACAACCCTGCAGCGGAATGAGCGGCTGCTTGGGGAGCAACTAATTCAGCACTATATGTGTGATGCACTTCTTCGGCAATGGCTGGATGAGGAGCTGCCTCCTGCACGACAATTGGCTGGCTTAATGTAGGTGCCACCGGGTAAACTTTGGCATAACTGGGCTTGTAAACATATCGTAGTTGTTCCACCACCGGAACCGATTGAATGTGAACTTGAACTGGTTCCACGGGCTTGGCAGGCACATATTTGATAGCTGGCTTCTGATTGAAAGCAATGGATTTAGCCTTAAAGTGCTCATAATTGCTATTCTGAGGCGGTAAATATTTGATGTAAGCCTTGCCCCCGTGTCCGTCCTTTATAAGGTGTGTAATAACTTTTTGCACCTCATGGGGCAGACTCATAATGGATTTCTTGGACTTTACATGGCTCGTTGAAGGTGCATCCTTGTAGACATACAAGCGTTTCGATTCTGCAGCGCTTTCTTCGGAGGAAACCATGTTGTCATCCACATTGCTTCCTGCTTCCTCCTTCGAAACAACTGTTGTTTGATTTGGTTTCGTCTTAGGCTGTGTTTCCATTGTCAGCAGAGTGGGCATCGCCATTTTCCTTTCGGTTCGGAGCAGGGTAGACGGTAAAGATGTCTTTGCATCTGCCAGCTCAAACTTCATTACATGTAATGAAGCTGATCTTTTGGATCGCTTGGACTTGCGTCCTCGCGGCTTCATGACAACTTGGGAAGGATCGGTTTCATGGATTTTCTGCTGTGCTGATCTAGACTGCCTTTCTATGTCCAAGGCTCTGGCTCGACTTATTAGTTTTGCAGTGAGTGCATCCGGTTCCCGAGCATCAGTTACCTCAAATGGTATCATTTTCACCTTAAAATTTTCTGGTTGGCGATTAATTATAGATCTTCTAGACCGACGTGATTTCGCGATTCTCTTTTTATTTACTGAGGTGATGGATGATGGCATTGGAGTAACACTTGGAACAGTTGAACTCTTTAGTGACCGTTCGTGATGCAGTCGCAATAGCTGCCTCAAGTCTGCACTGGGTTCCACAGCATCGCTCAGTTCAAATCGTAGCATTCTGGGTTCACTAGGCAGCTTTCGCTGCTCCCGCTTAGATCTGGGGTGATCCGATTTGGTTGGCTGACCTGGTTGCTCATTGTATTGGTTAAAAGCTTCCAAATAGCTGTCATCGGTGGGATTATCAATGTGCCGCATGCTGCGAGCATTTCGAGAATCAAAGTAACGCTGCATGTCCTGAAAATAGACAAGAAAGTTCACATTAAATTTTTCAGTTCTACTTTAAAACGAAAACCAACCGCGTTAATTGGATGTGTCTACATAATTTTTACTCTAAACTAACTAATACAGCTATCGAGATCAAATGCACAAATTATGTGTAAAGTCATACTATAATTATCCATATCAAAATTGGTTCAGATCGGACAACTATGTCCTATAACTCGCTAGGCCAAATCGGCCGAAAATAGGACAAGAATCACATTCTTCTTCTTGCTGTGTCGCGTTTCGGTTTGATTCATCTATCGATACCAGTTCTTTAGTTCATTTGAGCGATTCATTATCGATAAATTTATAATGAGTTTGAACTACGGTAATAAATAATCGGCTTTGATCAGCTGTTTAGCTGTATCGTTGGAGTTGCGTTTACTAAAATTAATTTGATTTCTGATACAGTTGAAGATTTCTATAATCTCAAGAAGTGATCGGACTTTTCACAGGGTATCTTACGGTCGGAACTATACTTTGATTCTTGTTTTGAATTGTTGACAAGCTCCATTAGAAAAATCTTCTCTAAATTATATATACTTTGAAGACAATAATATTTATTTATATCAATCAAATTCTCATTCTGTGCAAATAAAATTGACATTCGTTATCAATCCTATGATAGGTCAAAATTATATGATCAGAAAATATTTATATATTCTAACTTAAGTTTGTCCGCAAATAAGGAATATATTTAAGTAAAAAAAATTAGTTCTTTGTTGAGATGTTTTTTTTTTTTATTAAATTAAGACATTATGTTCATGGTATAGTTCTACATTTGGCCAGTACCAAAGCTGGTTAGACTATTATACCACATAGTTTCCAGGAGGAAAATCAGAGAGTTATATTTATATGGAACATTTTACACATATAAAGTCCAGATTGAGCAACTATACTTCTGACCAAATCTGTAAATTGTACATCAACCTTCAGACCGTTGTAATTATGTCATTAAAGTGTACACGACTCGCTTCACTTAAAAATTTCCTTATTAGTTAGTTAGGATGGGGCTTGTTACATAAACAGACTTTCATTCTTGACTTGGCTGTTCGAGTTTTTCGGTTTTTTTCAGAAATTAATATTGTTTTATCGTATCGAGTTTTTATGCTAATCATATGTTTATAAATTAGGCTACCTTCTATTCTGCCTTTATTGTTCATGTTCTTCGAGAAACGTTTTGTTTTCAGTATGTTGCTTAAAAATAAATAAAATGATCAACTTTGTACTTATAGATTTTTCCATTTGCTTGTGTGAACGTCGCTTTATAACTTTAGAAATTAATTTAGGCAATGTTTCATTTAATTATTTTGATCAAATCTGCGTTTACCTCATAGTTGGCAAATGTTTCCATCGTTGGTAGGTGATGCCAGTCGTCTGTGCTCTTGGTCAACACACAAAGACTTAACAGTATCTGGAATACGAAAGTAACTGGATTAACATATTGCATTAATAACATTATTTAACTAATGGTGAAATAAATATTTTAAATTTTGTAATAAATCAATAAATTCAACGGTGACTCTCGATTAGCACTTTCACTTTTAAGCTCGCAAACTATTTGCTATATTTGGATGGCCTCTGCTGTTTGTGGCACTTGCCACCCGACACTTGTTAGTTGATTCAGTTGCATCAAACCCGTTGAGCACACTTTGGAGCACTGCACCTCTTGTTGGGTTCCCTTGTCTGGTCACTTGTTTGACATTGTCCACTTTCACGACAACAAAATTGAACTTGTGGCTTGGCTAAGCTTTAATGGTCATTAAACCTGTGAACCAGTCTGCGGGATTAGCTTGTTGGCCAGCAATGCCGACTAACACATTGCTTACATAACGCCAATTTTGGTATTGGCATTATCTCTGGTTATGCAATGTCGGCCAAGCTATCCTCGCCTTTTGTTAAGTTGAGTATAATTTTCATAATGGACTCACTAATTTGACGCAATTTAATCATTTAACTTATGTAAGTAAGAGTAATGATTGTTAATTAAGGGGAGTAGTTTTTAAAACCCCGTTTCACAAACACAAGAAATACTAGAATTTTAAAATATATGGGGGAACTTTAGTAATTGTTTTATACTCTCGGCAGGAGTATAGTATTTTGGGTTTGTGTTAAGCGTGTAACAGACAGAATAAGGAGACCCCATAAAGTATAAATATTCTTGATCGGCGTCACAAGCCGATTCGATTTAGCCATGTCCGTCTGTCGGTTCTTGTAATAAATTATCATAACACCATGACATGTGATCTATTAGAGCTATCCTGACCAAATCTACATATAATGTGTGCCAGTATAACTATCCTCACGAAGTTTTTAGATCCGGATCGGACAAGTATAGCTCCCATGTGACAAAATTTTTTAAATTTCAATTCAAAAAGTTAATTTAAAAATTTTAATTTTTTTAAAACATATATTAATTTTATTCGATTCTAAGACCTAAAACGACGAGAGGAATTGTGCAATGGGAGAAGATGACCATTTATTAAAGCCAGAATAACCCAACTCCAAATGAACTGTCAACGACCGTTAAAAGTGCAACCGCGTAAACATTTAACGGTCGTTAAAAGTGCGGCTGAGTGAATTTTTATGAACTTGGCATCTAGCTATACCCTGTATCCTTGCACCTGTGTCTTCCCCTCCACATGTTGTAGGTATGGGTCTCTGCTTCAGTTATCCTTTAAGCTGACGTCAGTATTCCCTTTCCCACTCCATGCCCTGTCATCTTTACTGAATAAAATTTTATGTGTTTTCTATTTAACACTTTGGAGCCGTGGAAAGTACTATACCTATGTGGATATATACTATGTAGTTTTTGTTTCTATTGTGCGGGAAGGAAAAGTGCAATAAAAAATTGCTGTTATATATTTTTTTTTGTTATTTCTCGTCGTTTTATTGTTGTTGTCACTGTGACTGAGTTTTATCGTTTTAAAAGCGCGGCGAAAACTAGTTAAGAATTTTTTATGACCTTAAGGAAGGACGATAGATTGTCGGCATTTTAGTTCATTGCAATCGCTTTATTGGTTTTCAGGTTTAACGTTGCTCTAAAAATTAAGTATATGGATTTCAATTCAAACTTACTGCCTGTTTCTTGCCGATAAGCGAGTTCTATAATCTTCAATTGGGAAATCTGTCATTCAAAAAGTATTTCGCTCGGGCCTAACGCTTAAATGTTTACTAGAAATAAAAGTACTATCAATGTTTGTTAATAATTTTCGCAGTTTTATCTTCTCTTTCAGGCAATATTATAATAATAATTTAGCTACCAGGACGTAAAATCTGTGCAACAAACTTATAGATATTGCAATAGTTTGACTAATTGTTGCTGACCATGCAACCTATGGGGCAAGTGGCATGTGGCGCATGTGGAAAATTTGAAATGCCAGAGTTCGACACTTGGCTTGTTGGCTGGCTGCATTCAGAACCAGTTTTTCATTCATTTGTATTTTTGTTTACATTACAGTGGCCAGCAGAAAAGCAAAGTCAAGTTCAATGCACACATAAGACTGTTGTGGAGTGGGAGAGACAAGTTTACTACTCCAAGTCCCACTCCCACTTCCAAGGAAGCAGGAACTGCCACAGGAGAAAAACTAGTGAAAAATTGTTCAAAAGAAATGTAAAAACTGCTGCAAAGTTTTCATCCATTTTCCATTTAAATTGCAAATTTCCAGTTTCGATTGCAATTGGCGAATGTTTTTTATTATTATTAACTTTTTTTTATTTTAGTTTGCTTGTTTTTTCCTAGTCTGCGGTTTTTATTTAAAGTATGCAGTCCGAGCTCAAATAATCGTGAGTGTTTTTATGATCTAGTCGAGGTCATAAAATTCAACCCATTTCATTTACGCCCGATTGCCGCAATTCGAATTCACAGATACAATATTTTAGGTAAAGAAATGTAAAGAAACCAAGTGTTTATTATTTGATGATCTGTTATTAAAAGAGAGTTTACAGGCAGTT
Source organism: Drosophila acutilabella (assembly GCA_035046005.1). Lineage (NCBI taxonomy): Eukaryota > Metazoa > Arthropoda > Insecta > Diptera > Drosophilidae > Drosophila > Drosophila acutilabella. The sequence goes on along the minus strand of JAWNOK010000024.1, from coordinate 735,855 downwards.
GCTGGACTTCCGGTAACTAGTAGTCCACTCATTAAACATAGCATGCAAATTATATCAGATAATACAGAAAAGTTAAGGTATTATTGGATGAAGTTGAAACAGTTGAACTACCAAAGTTTCAAGACCATTTGTCGCTCACACGCCTGAATCGTTATGAAAACAATGGGTTTTACCTCTGTCCTCTAGCTTCTGCCTCTCACTTATCACTTATGCATCGTTCAGACTTACCAGCCATATGAGAGTGCAGTAAATGCCCCTCGTTGCCATTTTTATACAACTTTTGCCGCTTCGTTGATGTCGGAAGTGCCACAAATGGGGCGCCAATTTGCCACTTTTTTTTGTTTTTATATTGTCTGTGCCGATTGATTTATTTTTTAAAAATTGATATTGCTTTTACTTCAATCGCTTTTAAATACCAAAATAAGTAAAAAAATTTGATTCTAAATTGGTTGATGTATTAATTATATTTCTAATAATTTGGATTATTTCCTTGGTTGTGTGGTTATGCTCTTGTATTTATTTAATTTACATTTCAAGCACTTTTCACTTTTATTACTCGTTTACAATTTTTAAAATATTTTTTCATATCCATTTGCGAACATTTGCAAAACACAAACTTTGTCTATTTAATTTAACTTTAGCTTTGAGCTTTGTTTAAAGTTGGTCCATGGCAGTCGCTTCTCTCGCAATTGTTGATGTTGTTGCTGCTGTTGTTATTGCTGTTGCCGTCGCATCGTTCGTTTCTCATTTATTTAATGCGACTTTTAATTTGAGTTGGCTTTTCTTTTTCTTTATATTTCTATTTTTCTTTTGTTTGTTTTTTGGCGCAGCCTTTGCAAACTGGAGGAAAACCGCACGCTTGCGCGCTGTTGCTGCAACTGTGCCTCAAATTTTCGCGCCACTTCAGTTTTGTGTGTGTTTGCAGCTCGAATTTTCCAAAAAGATCCCAGCCAGTTTTTCCAAAAGTCGTAGCTGCTATTATTGTTGCAGTTGTTGTTTATGTTTTTGTTGTATTTGCTTGGTTGACTGTTGCATGTTTATTTTGGTATTGTTTATGGTCTGCAGTGTTAAGAAGAGGGTATAATACAATGATGATGATGCTCACAAATTTAACACTTCCGAGCTCTACATTATAAAAAGATTATACGCATTAAATTATGTACTATTGCTTTAAATATTTCATATTTTGTACAAAACCATTCATATTAATCAACAAAATAAAATAGTTTTGTACTTGTGCTAAAATTAAAAAAACAAAAACAATAATTATTTTACCGAAGACTTTAAATTTCAAATCAAATTTCAGAACACAGTATTATAAATATAAAGAAAGTTGCACTATTTTCAGTCTTTATTGGAATTGTCGCAGTATAAAAGTGTATTTCATATTCGCATACTATGCAGTTACCACTTATACTGCTTACAGTTTATGCAGTCTGTTGTCAACTCATGGTCAATATTGTGACCATGGCTTAGGTCAAGTGTCTGCAGAAGTATTGTCAAGATGCTTCTCAGACAGAAAGATATTTGACAGATAAATGTATTCCACATAATAAGAAGTTGATTATTCTTCCTCCATATTAGAAAAACCTTCTCATCTTTTTCATGACTTGTCTTCTTTTAATTACAGGAAGATAATTCCAATTTGCGTAGAGACAATTAGAAAAACAATTGGCACAAGCCAGCGTCATGTGAAAGTTCAACATTTATGCAACAAGAGACAGCACAAACACGGGGCACAGTCAACACGTTGCAAGCATCTGCAGCATCTGCATCGTTGCAGCCACTGCCGCAGTCACCGCTGCAGTCAGCGTAACAGTCGGCGTTGCGGTCACGCACGCGCCTTGGCTGATGAAGTAGCTCAAAGATTATTATACTTTCTGTTTTTTATTGCAGGCAGTCGCTGGGAGATTGTTTCAGTTTTAGCCTGAGTGTTTCTTGAATCTGCATTGCTACGACTGTTGCCGCACTTAGTTCAAGTTTTGACGCCGAAATATAGTCAGAGTAGGAGGTAATAAGGGGGAAGTATAGATGGCACTTTCACATAATGCCAGTGAATCGACGAGACGCGTTTTTGAAATTGAGTTATTAGCATTTGAGTTACGATCAATGCAGTGGTGTAGTTAAAGGGGGCATAACTTATAACTCCTAGAGTTTTACCAACCTTAATAGCCAAAAAGTTATATGAAACAATACTTTAAGCAACCCTTTGAGTTTAGTAATTGAGTAATTGCCTGCGAAATAATTAAAACAGAAGTTAACTTTGCAAGCAGAACTAAAAATTGTATCTTCATGCTTTGTAAAATCCTTATAGGGGTCATAATTACCGTTATTAGGATAAAAAGCAAAACCTGAATCTATAATAAGTAAATAATCTAGTCAAATATTTTATTTGAATATTAGTTTTGTGTTGTTTCGCTTTCTGTTAAATTTTCTACATATTTCGATGATAAATAGATTTTGTAGCTTTAAATTATCGCATAAGGTTATAAGCCTGACTGTCAGAGGGCGTTGTGGCGAACTTGCCTTCAGGCCATCGCAGTAATCTTGGTAAGGCCTATAATCTCGTAATAAATTCGCACACACTCCGAGATGCGCATTAATGGCCTAACCCCAAAAACCATGTTAAAGTCTCTGCCCATGCACCACCCACCTCCCCTCCCACAGCCCCGCCCCTTGTGTTAGCAGTTGCAGCTGCAAAAGGCGGAAATCTCACACAGAAAGTTGCATGCGGATGCAGTCGTTGTCATCGTCGCCTTCCCTCGTGGTGCGGAAGTTTAGCCAACTAACAAACTGAGGATGAGATGACAACGGAGGTGCAGTCCAAACACTTGCTCCTAACCCCTGCCCCTATAATATCAACAACAACAATCTACGAGGAACCAGAGTACAACATTTTGTGGCGAAATGTGTTGCTGTTGACGCTCAGACTTAGTGCGTGCGATATAATTGTTGGACATCTGGTTGATGAATGGTCATGGTCCAGTTTTGACAACAACACCAGAGACCGCAATCACTTAATGGTCGCCAAATTGTTTGACTGCTTTTGGAACTTCTCTTTTTTTTTGGTTTTTGTATTATTGTATTTTGTGTATTTATACTTGGACAGTTGGTCATTCAGCTAGGAGGAAATGGCTGCGGTTTTGTGTCGATGCTGATGCGATCAGTTTGTAAATTTTAATTGAGCCGTCCTATGCTTCCTTCATTGGATGCTTGAATGCAGTTGGTCAGTTAGTCTGTCGGCCGTTTGGCAACTGGCTATTGGTAACTGTTAACTGGTAGCTTGCTACTGACTACTGGATGTTTGGATGCTGCCTTAATTGTCTGCCACTTCCCGTTTTGCGTGGTCGCCCGAGCAGCCCAAAATCTAATTACGCCAATGCCATCGCCGTTGCCATCGCCATTGCCATCGCCATCGCCAGTGTGACCAACGCAGCAAATTGACCACACAATAAACGTGGCCCACAGTCTATGGCGGAGAAGTAAGGGGATGTGAGGTTTGCAGGAGATTTCCGCTGCACACATTGGTTTTTGGGGTGTCACACATGTGTGACAGTTTCTGATTTATGAACACAATTTCCAGTTTGACAATGAGTCGTGTACTCCTAGATGACCCCCTTGTTCTCGTGTTCTCCTTCTTCTGTTCCCCCGCTCTTCTCTTCTCATTCTACCTCTTTCAGCCAAGTGCTGAATACCGTGCAGCAAGTTCAAAATTCCGTAGAACGGGAAGTTGTCGTAGTCCTGTTCTATCTGGCCTCCAATTCAGTGCGACAAGTTAGTTTATCGCATCAGCCATTGGCCATTGGAAGGTGAGTTATGTTAATTGAGATTTTCGAACTGATATCATAAGAAATATCAGCTCCTGACTTGGCGCAGTCTCCATCTGCCTTAAACTCGTTAAACAGTTGGATAAGCGTACTCCATTAATTTCATTAAATATCTGTTTTAAATGTATAATTTTAATATAATATTCTGTATTTAGGAACCTGCTTCTTTTGGAGGTTCTTTGTTTTAAAATCATAGTTTAATTCGTTTAAAAAATTGAACGTGCTCAATAGATAATTAAAGGGTTTTCAATCAAAAATCAGGCGAAGGCCAAAAACGAACAGAACGCTGCATGATAAATGGAATAGCGAAAGTGGGTGGGGAAGGAAACTCTTGCGAAGTCAACTGAAAACTCATTTAAGGCTCCATTTCACAATGCGAAGTATCAACAACTGAGAAAGGCGTCGTGTGGGGGAGCGGAAAGGGTGGAAAGTGAAGGTTCAATCGGTCAGTCAAAGCCCGTGTACGATAATGGTGATGTGAATGTGTGTGTGTGTGTGTGTGTGGGTGGATGTGTATGAGTCCGATGAGCAAGTCAAAATGATACGGAGAGAAGAAAAGAGAGAGAGAGAGTGGAAGAAAGGGGGCGTGATGGAGGGAAGAACAAAGACCTTGCAAATCGGAACGTTGCCTCTTCGAGACAATTTGCCACTTTAATTGCTGCAATTTTTTGCCCATTTTTAAGTCAAATTCACTTGATAGCTCTTGCAACATTTTGTTGTTGTTTTCAGTTCTTTTCAGTTCAGTTCGATTCGATTCAATTCAATTCGACTCGATTCGTTTCAATTCGATTGCGTTTGGTTCGGTTTGGTTCAGTTTGGCTCAGTTTGTTTGATTTTACTTTATTGTTGCTCTGTGTTTTTCCAAAGCCAAGTGCTCCTAGCAAAGGGTGCGATTGTGAATTTATCTCTGACCCTGTCTCATGTGTCTCTACAGTGCTGATTGTTTCTTCGTCCCCTCTCCCCCTTCTTTTCTGCTAGCATCACCATCTCCATCTCTATCTCCATCTTATAGTCCAAGTCCCAGTGCTCTAAAATGGTTTGTAATTGCAAACAATTTGATATTAAGTACGATTTCTAATTGTGCGAGTGATTGCTTTTCGTTGTGGCATTGTCTGTGGCAAATGAAGGCGACAGTCGAGTCATGAGGTAACAGGATTCCAAACAATTATTTCACATAGATGCCCAAGAATACTCCAAGAATAAATACACATACATTTTTATATTGTCAAATTGTTAAGACAATTGTTTTACTTTATTGTTCACCTGATGTTTTTGTGGAAGTCTGACCGTTAACCAACTTCAATAGAATAAAAAACATTCCAAGTCAACTGGTATGAACTAAAGAGAATTTATGGAAAATATATATAATACAACTTCTATAGAAAAGTTATATGCATTACATATTTAAAGTAACTTTATTTTTAGCTTCTAATTTAAGATTAAATTCCAACGATCTATAACAAAGTTAAGCGTAATATAATTTAAACACTGCAGTTGCTTCAGACAATAAGCCAAGCTGACAGATAAATCCGCCTCGAAGTTTGGGTAAATTAATTCAGCAGATAACGGAGCATCACAGTGTCCATATAATTAATTAAACTTTTATCGCTTTTGCTAATGTGTCCATTCTTACACTGCTACAGTTACAACTGCTAAACTATCAAGGGTTGCTTTTAATTTGCTTTCATAATAAATCCTTTAGATGCGTGCCCGGCAGAAGAAGAAGCATATAAAATCTGAAATCTTTTAATGCCACAAACGACATCCGCAAACGACAAACTAAAATATCACTCATACGCCAAGAGGTCCCAATGCTCTTTAGGTTTCTGACCCGCCCACAATATATGGCGACACTAAATTTTCTGCCAGCGTTTTCTGCAAATTTCTTTGGTTCACATCGCATCGCATCGCTTCGGTTCTGTTCGCTTCGGTTCGCTTTGCTCTTAATCTAAATCTGCATGTCAACTCGAAGACCGCATAAATCACAAAATAATCCTAAAGTAAAATAGCAATGGCAACCGCATGGCCAGCAGCTGTCCCCAAAAGGGCGTGGTCGTTGAGCGGGTCGCATTGCGCCCTCGACGCGCATTAACTTCAATTGTCTTTGTCTGTGGCCACGCCCACACCCACACCATATTTAGTCGCACACTGATTACGCCTCCCCGCTTCAAGACTCCTTTTAAATTTCGCCTTGTCTATTTCAAGTCGGAGATGGGCGGGCGAATTTGGGAGCGTAGTGCGGAAAGGGTGACAACTGTCATTTAGCTTGTTAGGCAAGCCCCCTTAAAATATTGGGATCTCAATTGAGCAACTCACATACCACTCTGCTCTTTTTCGCCGCTTTACCTAGTCTGGGCTTAAGCCACTCAATTTTTATCGAGACAATGCGACCCTCAGCCGCAAATGTAATTCTCGGTAATCGCATTCAATTTTATTTAAAATTGTTAAATGACTTTAAAAGCAAATGGACCATTCCGCAAAGTAGACCTTCTCTTTTTATCTACCACTGAGTCTGGTTTGGTAATACGTGAATACCCTGTAGAAAATATTATAGGCTTAAGACCATTTATTTCTAAAATAATTAACGAATAAATCATGATGGTATATTTAACTCGATTTTTATGCATATGTAAATACTATTTAGTGAATTGCTCAATGCTTTATAGAGCACACAATATTCGGCATTTCCGCTTAGGAATAATTGCGGGATCCCTGAAATGATTTTCTTACTTATTTGCTATTCTGCTGTGAATATGTCGCATTATCCCCTTTATTTCACTCAATCCCAACTGCAGCTGCTGATTATATTTTGTGGAAACACTCGGTATGTCGTTCCACCAACAAAACCAACATTGTAATTGAGACAATGGGGCTTCCAGATTTGTTTAGATACAAGTTCTTTCAAATAAATTTTTATACATTCCAGGGCTTTTATGTTATATGTGGAAATATATACGGTATAAAATGAATAAGCGAATAAGCTTTTATGAATATCCAGAGCTGAAGATGCTTTAGAATATGGTAATTACTGCAGTTGTTTCGTCACGTTGTAAAAATCTTGATTGGGTTAATAAAAGTGAACACTAAAACATTGTTCTTCTATTCAATTCAAAGCGGATGGAGTTGTCCAAACAACCACTCTATCCACTTGCCTAAGCTCTTCCAGCTGCTTTCAGTGCTTAGTTTTTGAAGAAAGCAAATATCGCACTCACACACACTGTAAGCTTCTACGCTCTTTCAATTGATCATGCAATGCGTTAGCATATAAATATAAGAGATAATTTTATTTTTTGATACCTGTTGTGTATCCCAGGCTTGTAGAAAACCTTTTGACAGTGAACAAGACTCACTTAGTTGCACCCACTCGAATTTTATTCATTTACCCTGAAAACTATAAAATTAAACTTTAGCTAACCACCTTAAGCAATTCCTCGGAACACGCAGAGTAAACACTAGGCTACACTTTGACCTGTACTGAGCTGAGCTGTCGTGTCACACTTGAAATTCGAACAAAAAAAGTTTGCTAATATTGTAGACGCAGTTGCTTCATCTAGAGTGTCCCTGATCTTCTCTCGGCTGGCATTCTTATAGCCAGAGTATTGTCGACCTGCTGACCGCGCTGCATTAAACCACACGCATGATAAAAGTGTGGCCAGAGCAGTACCCAAAAGTTGGTTTGTTGATGTTTGTAGGTAGGACTCCAGCTCCAACTACTTCCCATGCTGCGGCTGACGTTGTGGCAGTACCTGCGCCAACTAACTTGAATTTGAGCTTAAAGTGCCTTGAAATAGTTGTTGTTTTGACAGAAAACCGTTGCCAAGCGGTTTCCGAAGACGTTTAGTCCAATGCACTCGAGGTGCCCTTGTACCTCAGCTGCACCACCCGCTGGGCAAGGCTGCTTTACAGTTATGCAATCACAAAGTTGGACCGGCTAAGTCATTTGGCAACTGATTGAAATTCTCAACCTAGGCAGTCATTTCTTCATCTTCTCAGCTTTCTCCTGTGTTTTCGTTGTACGAGAAATTTCTATTATTATTTTTAATATCTGTATCGATTCACTCCCTTGCTGTCTTTATCATCATTGTCAGTTGCCAGCTGCACGACGCTTTTCTGTGCAAACTATTCTTCATAATTTTTTAGCTTCTGTAATATTGTTGATGATTCTTGTTGTGGTCGGTGCACAACAAGATTGGTTGTGCTGCAATTTCTTATTGGTTTGCTAATATTTTCATTTTGGTTTCTTATTGCGTTTTGTATACCCATTTGTGTATTGCTTTTGTGGTCTTTGATTAGTTTTCCATTCGAACGTAGTCTGAACGAGATGAGTAAAATTATACATTCAACAGCTTAGCAAGGGATTCAAACTTTAACTCATTGACTTTTCATTACTCACATTCTGAACATATGCTGCTGCTTAAGTCTGTGCACATCAAATATTTCATAGCATACTTTTAGGATGGTTCGAAATTTAATCTTTAACATTTTTGAATACTTAACAGGTGATAAAATGGATTCATCTCTGTTAGCATTTACACTTTAGTTGCTGTTATTTAAATTTCTTAACTAAACTGTTCCCCATTTTATTTAAGTACTTAATGTGTCTTCAAATTTACTGCTTTATTTAGTGTTGTTCTGGACAAAATGCTTAAGAATAGTTTAAGACTGTTCCCATCTGTTAGCTAATCAGTTTTTATAGTTGCAAAAACTTGATCTTAGCATTAAAGCTCTGTTATTAGAATTCACGTTTTTTTTTTCCTTTCTCTCTCTCTCTCTCTCTTTCGATCTCTATATCTGTGACTCTCTTTATACTACAGTTTGTATAATGGTTTACCATTTAATAGATCATCTCTTGATGGTTAGCATCAATGACTTGATTAAATGGAATGCACACTTTCTATGCGATGTGCTTCCATTAGAAAATTCAATATTACACATAATTCGCATTAGTGCGGACTTATTATAACGTGAATACGGTATATATTACAAGGGTGTTTTTAAATAGTGCAATCGGACTTGGGTTATTTATCTCGGAAGTTGGAAAGGTTACTTAGCGTACGTTATGCAGCGCAATCTCTAGTTGATTTCTACACTTTGTGTGTGCTTTTGACATTTTTGCGTTCATTTTGGGTGACAAGTTTTTGTGTGTGTTGTGTGGTGTGTTGGATGTGGTGTGGAGTTTTGGGTGTTCTGTGTGGTTTACTGAGGCCACTTTACGGCATGTCAGGGTCTCTTTGCTAGACAGCCGGCCTATTTCACACTTTATAGAAAATTTTTGCCAATTGTCTGGCGACGTGGCGACTCGTGCAATGCACTCGTGCCTAGATATATTTTTTTTGTGCGGAAGTTTGCGCAATTTTCAAAGCGGAAATGCAATTTTCGGTTCAGCTGCATTTGTCTCGCAGTCACCTCCCCAAAAAATTTCAAGCTACCCGATCACTCGAGCGCCTGACCGAACAACCTCCCACAACCCGACCCCGGTACGCCCTCAGCCTTCGAAGAACTGGGCGGTGTGCCAACACATCCAAATCGTATATCAAACGCAGAGTTGGCAGTCCCTGACAATGACATGCAGCGGCGGCAGCCAAACCGAAAAAGGCCGACAAGGACATGCAGGGGGAGTTAAGGAAAAGAGGTTTGGGTTTTGGAGGGTACACACAAAAAAAGTAGAAGGAAAAGTTAAAAACGTCAGCGTCGCCAATAGCACCAGGAGCTATTTATTTTTGTGTGTGTGAGTGAGTGTGTGTGTGTGTGTGTGTGTGTTATGCCTTTTGTGGCTTGCTCTGAAAATGTATATTTCACACGCTTTTTTTATGCAGCTAGAGAATTTCTCGACAACTTGGAAAATTTGTGGCGTGTGCTTTTGCATTGCTTTTGCATACACAATGAATTGTTGAAATACTTTTATTTATTTGCATATAAATTATTCAATTGTTCCTTTCCTTATCTTTCTTGCTGACTACACCCCATCCCGCAATCGAACAATCCTCTCCTGTGGTGCCTATCAAAAGTGCCGAATATCGAATAACGAATGCCACATACCGAGTGCTGAATGCTAAATGCTAAATGCCGACTGCATTTCAAATGCAATTTATTTCTGATATCAGATATCTGACTCTAAAAATGGGAGTGGCATTGTGATAAATTTATGATTTATGTATGCATTTTTGGCTCAACTTGCATTCAATTATTATTGAAACTGCATCACCGTTCTAGTAAAAAAAAAATCGCATATTCTTTTACTGTTATTCATATGTATTATCTCTTTGCCCTCCGGTTAAACAAATTAAATTTTGGAAAGAAATGATGAAAATGTTCATAATTATACATATACAACTTATAAAATTGGCTGAAGATTCTAAATTTCTTGAAGATAATTTAAAATATTAAATTCATCTAAGTTTCGAAGATTGTCATCTAACCATGATTTTCATAGAATTTAATAAACAGTATTTTATTTTATCCATTCCAACCATTGCCAAATTATCAACTAATTTTACATACATGTTTCTTAACACTTTTACGATTACAAATAAGGAAGACTTTAGTTTCATTATCATTACATTAAAAGTGCATGAAGTTTGCCTCGCTTTTCTGTATGTCTAGTTGAAACACTTTCCATTTGCCACTTGACTCTTTGCCGCAGTACTTCCGTTCTCGCCAACACGTGCACTAAACGGTTTGTGGGCTGCTTTTTCCACTTCCCCTTCTTTACTCCATCCGGGCCTATTGCTCTCTTCTTCCCAACTATTGACACTTTTTGCTGTCAGATGTCAAATACAGCCTTCAGTAGACGTGCTTTTCGAGGCGCTGCACAAATTTTGCGAGTTTGTTTTTTATACCCTTGCTTAGGGTGTTAATTTTTTGTTACAAAGCTTGTAACGCATTGAAGGTGATGTTTCTGACTCTAAAAAGAAAATATATTCTTGATCTTCATCAACAGCCGAGTCAATATAGCTATGTCCGTCTGCCCGCCTATCGGTTTCTATCCGTTTTTAAGTTATCTTGATGAAACTTGGTACAGATGTATATTTCCTCTGCACGCAGATCATTTGTTAAGACGCTGAAAAGGAACATTCTCTGTGTCTATTGAGCGATATCAACCAAATTCACGCAATACTTATTTTCAATCATTCCCTATAAACTGGCCAAGTGTCGTCCAAATCGATCTACTATATGATATAGCTATAATAGGAACTATTAGTGACTGCACCCAAAATTAACACAATATGTATGCCTACAAGGGTATTTAATTTTCGACGTGCCGAAGATAAACTTTTTTTCTAGATTTTTTTACTTATGTTAGGAGCCTGAGGCAGGCTTCAATAACATTCAGCATTTGAAACTTTTTGGAAGCGAAAAGAGAGAAAAGCGTTTGTCACTAAATATTTCTAATATCTTGAGATACATGTGTTGTAAATTTATTAGCTGTCATATAAATCTTTGCACACTGCCACCCTTTGCCAAGTGTCTTCAAACGTGTCGCTATTTTGGAATTTGGTTGGGGTATTCCTGTTTTCTGGCATACAAAGATAAGATATTGGGGCATCGCAACCCTTCGTCTTAATGTGCAGAATTTTTCATTTACATAAATGCTACTCAGGAAAATTAGTTCCTCTTGCCTTTCTGCAGAGTCCGCTACTCAGCTTACCTTTAATTGGACCTACACCACATACAGCACATGAGTCAGACACTGGGAGTCTGATGCTCCTTCAGCGCCCTTGTCATTTCTTTAATTAGAATTGCGACTAATTGAGCCCTAAGTACACATTTGCTGCGTGAGACATCTTAATAATGATGAATACTTTTTTTTTTACATAAGAATTGTTTTGAAACCTTCTGAAAAGTTTAACACTCAGAGCTCGAGATCAATTTGCCATCATTCAATCTGAAGTAAAAGTAAGAACAACAAGAAAAAAAGGTTATCTTCGGCTAGCCGAAGATTGTATACCCTTGCAGTCATGCACATTGCGTTAATTTTTTTATGAAATGACCGATTGTTCCTATGGCAGCTATATGATATAGTAGTCCGATCTAGATGAAATTTGGTGTACACATAGGATTTTATGCCAAATGCATATCGAGCGAATTTGGTTAACATAGCTCAAAAAAATTTTTTTTTTCATCCGATTGTTCCTATGGGAGCTATATGATATAGTCATCCGATCTGGCCGATTTTAACAAATGTTCTGCGTGCAAAGGGAATACACATCTGTGCCAAGTTTCATCAAGATTTTTTAAAACTGAGAGGCTAGTTCGCATAGAAACAGACGGACAGACAGACGGACAGACGGACATGGCTATATCGACTCGGCTATTGATGCTGATCAAGAATATATATACTTTATGGGGTCGGAAACGTCTCCTTCAATGCGTTACAAACTTCGTGACAAAAACAATATACCCTCTGCAAGGGTATAAAAACTATCTTGGCTAAATCAAACAATGCAACACACTTCAAAGAGCCCAATATAACTTTTTTTTTTGTTGATAGGAAATTATTAAGTTAATTTCATATTATTGCCGCGCTCCTAACGCTCCCAGATCAACAACTTTAGCCTAAGCTCCTATACGACAAATCGGTCAAAAATAGGACATTCGCAACCAAACTCACATAACTATCCATACCAAGTTTGATCTGGATCGCACACATAAATATGTTGGATATGTTTATGAGTGCCGGGTCTTTTACAGTCGGCCCGCTTAACTGTAGCATCTCATACTTTTTTTTGCAGCAGTATTATAATGAGTTCAAATATTACATAACCAATTACAAAGCACTTAGCCTTAAGGGCTTAAATTCGTTACTACATCTCTGTGTATGAAAAAGAATCAAAAATACTTCAGAACTAATTTTTTAAAGACAATGGAAAGATAGAGAACAACATAGTTCACTTAAATATTATTTTATATATTTATTAAAAGCGGTCTTCAAATATTTCACATAAATAATATAAACTATAACTGAATATGGTATTTTGGCACACTTTTTCATTTAAAGGGAATATATTTAATTATATATATTTAATCATTGGGCATCCGCATCAGGTTGTTTGTTAAGGGGATTGCCCTTGTCGTCGATCTCGACGGATGGAACGAGGGGTGGCTTGAATCCGTATTCCAAGTGGAGATTACGTCCAAAGTCGGGACTACGCTTTAGCGAATGCCCACTTCTCCAGCGCTGAAATTCATCAAAGTCGTTGCCGCTGTTGTCACTAGTTGTGCTGGTTGTGGGAACCGGTCCAATGTAGGACTTGACCATGTGAGCGGGTGCCGAAGCAGCTGCTGTGGCCAAATCCGCGGGCAGGGTGTTATAAATATAACGAGCACCCTGTAACCAAGCGGAGCCCTGCGGGGGAGGCGGTGGACGTAGGTCAAATCTCATGTCGGCGAGGCTGAACGTCGCCACTTTGGGCACCTCACCATGGACAGGTTTGATGGGAGGCTTGAGTGGAGCTGTTTTCGCAGTCTTTGGCAAGGTTTTGTGCGCCATTATTTGGGGCAAGAGTTTCTTCAGCATGCGGTTGTAATAGTTCTGGAGCACCTTAGTGGGGACGTGGGCTACAGAGGCGTGCGACCAGGGATGCAAAGCATTGGGATGGGACGCAAAGTTGAATCCAGGTGAATGGCTTGGTGGCAAGGGCATGTGTATGGCTACCGGAACGTGTATGGGTATAGCCATGGGGCGATCTATATACTTCTCAACGATCTTTTCAACCTCCACGGGCTTCTCCACAATGCGTTCCACTTCTACAGGCACTTGCTTCTCTACAATCTTCTCAACTATTGTTTCCACCGGATAGGGCACGGGCTGTTCTACAATGGTCTCTACGGGGTAGGGACGATCCACAAAGTGCTCTACGTGAACTGGTACAGGAACCGGCTGAGGTACTGCATAAGGTACGTGAATGTGCTTTTCGACAATTTCATGAACAGGATGATCTATGATTTTTTCATACGGTTCATGTGAATGCTGTTCCACCACATCAATGGGCTGAGTGTGCTGCGAAATTGAGGAAGCTGGAGCTGGAGCAGTGTCATGATTAATAGCTTCATGTGAGACTGCTACTTCATGCGGTGTCTTCTCATATTCCACATGCTCAACATGGATGGGATTAGCGACCAGAGAATCGTAGGTTTTGACAGCAGATTGAGGCGGAGATGGTTGAGTCTCTTCTGACTTTAATCCGGATACGTAATCCTTGGGACTATACCCCAAGGAGAAGTGATTCTGTTGATAAGGAGGCGGATGGTAAATTGTCTCGTGCATTTCCACCAATTGACCGTCCTTCTCAGTGATGAGTTTGTTGTGTATATTAACGGATTTTTGTACTTCCACAAAGGTATATCCATTTGGCTTAGTCAAGAGTTTAGTTTCGGGCTGGGCGTATGAACTAGAACTTGATTTGGGAAGAACTTGCTGTACGTGATGCTGGGAGGGTTCTGCAGCTGCTTCCGATACATAGTCATGGGGACTCGGGAAAAGGGGCTTCTCTGGAGACTCTTTCGATGGATTTTGTGAATTAACTGTAACATAAAGTAAGCTGCTGGGTGTAGGACCGTAATTAGATTTTATATATGGAGGAGCAGCAGCATTTGGTGGGGAAGAAGCAATCGCCTTTGTATTCAACTTGCCATCCACGTGGCTCTCCTGTTTGGACTGCACATAACTTTGATAGTTTAAACTCGGGTAATCAACCTCCTTTGGTGGTTTAAAGCTTTGACGCTGCGGTGAATGGCTAGACTCGTAGTGGAAAACCCCCTTGGAAATCGGTCCTTCAGCACTTCCGGAGACAATGGGCTTGAATGACTTCAGGAACTGTCTAGAGGGGGCCTCGTGACTCTGCGAATGCCCCTGAATATGATATTGTTCCAGAAGAGCTGACTGTGGATGTGACTGTGGCTTTGGTACATCCTCTGTCTTTCCTGGAGATTCGTCATGAGCAATGTGCACATTAAAGTGCTGATGTTCAGCAGGCCCCTGTTGTTGGCTGTAGCTCTCGATTTTGTGAGAGGACGGATCTGACTCTAAAGGAGGGGGTGGGAGTCGCTGGTGGTAGAGCTGCTGTGTCATATGTCGTGACTCGGCTATCTGGTTATCTTCAATGCTTTGAGTGTCCTCAAGGTCGGTTTCCTGCTCACCCAGAATGACAATAGGTGCACTCTCGGCGGCGACGAGAGTCTCATTGTCTTCAGTTTCTGGAGATATCAGCAAACTTGGCAGCACTGGCGATGTCACTGCGGCGCGATTTATGCGCAGCAGATCATCCCTGGTTATGTGACTACTGCCATCCCTGATCGGCAATCCCTCAGGACTACTAATATTTTCCACCACAATCTGGGTATGGCCTGGTCTCAACTCTCGTCGAAATTCTTTTGTGACCGTTGTCTGATAGCTGTAATAAGTCTCGTTTTTAGGCACCGAATCGGGTGACTTCATCGTGGAACTTGGCTCAACCACGACTGTGGCGCTCACAACAGCTTTGTTTGTGGTAGTGGCTGTGGTTTTGGGTGCATCGGAGGAGGTTTCTATGTTCCGCTCACTGCCACTAAAGCGAAATATGTTCGAGAATCCATCGGGAAACAGACTAGAAAGCACCTCGTTCACCGTGTTCTTTTTGGCATCAGCTTCCACCTTCTTCTGCTCCTGAGGCAATAGTAGCTCCTCTTCTTTGGGCTCTGCTTCATCGATTTGGAATTGAATATAGCCATGTCCATTCGTGGGAAAATCGGTGGTTCTACTTCCCAATTCAGTGGGCAGAGCTGTAGGAAAAAATCTAGATTTGCTAAGCAGCACAAAAGTACGAAACAAAAAATAAAATTTATTTTTCTTCGATCAGAACTATGAATCTTATTAATTAGTGGGAGAGGTTAAAGTGAAAGAAACTAATTTGTGGAAGGAATATCGAAGCGTACAAATATTCTAATTCCGCAAATGATTTTATAGTCTCTGTTCATACGGCAAGACAAATAGCGATAGCGCTGCTGAGGCTATACAAAAAATATCATCTATCATCAAAAATATACGGTCTAACATAAAGGTAAGTAAAGTAAACAGAAAAAATCAAGCATTTTTCGACTATTTTTACATTAATCTACCAATATGATGTTTAATATTATTTTCAAAAATTGTTTATAACGAATGGGAGACAAATGTAATTTAACTAATAAAATATTAAAATGTGTTAATGGTTTTACAAATGTTTCATATAATTTTAAGTAGTGGTACAATCGATGTAAGTGAAAACTTATTTAATAAGTGTAGTTGAGATTTTAAAAGCTTTAACAACTTACCGCAATTGCTGGTTTCCATCTTCAAGTACCTCGATGTCATAAAGTTGATCATCGTTGACCTGCAACTGGCTGCTTGCCTGCTTATTAAGCTGTCAAAATCAACTCTCATTACCTGTCAAAATCAGTCTGTAAACTTAGACCTGGAGTTGAACTCACCTCCTTGCTGCTGTCACTCAAGTTGTCATCATCGATGCTGTCATTGCTCTTTGGCGTTGACGCATTCTGAGGCCCAGTAGCAGTGGTAATGGACAGTGGCAAAAGTTGTGGCTGAGTGGTGGTACGAACTTCTTCGGATGCGTTGGTAGCTTCTGCTGTTACCAATAGGCAGACGGCAATGACAGCTGTTGTCGCTGCTAACAGTTGGTGTTTAGGCCACATAGCAGCGAAGCTGTACGGAAATAGCCAAAAGACATTCAATTTCAGTGTGAATAACCCCAAACAATTTATTCAAAAAAAAAAAAAATAAATAAAAAAATAAGAAGACATAAAAACAGAGGAAAATACATAAAGTGACGCTTGGAATTTACGAAGCTGCGCCAATGAGCTAAGAGACTGAGTAGACACTTTTGGTGGGTCTGTTTGATTTAAGCGATAAGTTTAATACCGTCTCTCTTTTCTCATTACTATTTTACTTGTTTTTGACATTTTGGCGGTTTTCTTTCTCTTTCGCTTGCTTTTCCCTAAAGATTCATCATTTGTCGTTTGCTGTTTGTCGTTTGTCGTTTGCCGTCTGCAGCTTTCATTGCAAGTTGTTCAACTTGCTTTCGTTTGCTTTGGACTTATGTCATTTCCAATTGCCAACAACGTAATGAATTATTAATTATAATCAGTTGTTGCCAAACTTTCGGAGTCTATAACTGTCTAGGTCTCAATCTCGACCTCAGTTTTACGGATAATTGTAAATGAATTGATTTTTACTTTGCTTGCGAACTTAAACGACTTTCTCATAGTTGGCTTTAAAATATATGAACTAATCTTTTTAATTAATTAAATTTAATTTTAATTAGATTTACAAATTATAACAGAACTCTTACAAACACGTAGGTGTGCTTACACTCGAACTCAGTTCTTGTATGTTAATATGAAGGTTGTTTACAATTAAGATTATGTGGTACAAAATGTTTAATATTTTAAAATATACTTTTTAGTTTTATTAATTTAAGCAAATTGTTTGATCATTAATTTTCCCACGCAATAATTGAATTTTAAGTGCTGCACTTAACCATTAATTTACCTGCATCCATTAAATATTAGGAGCGATTGTGTAAGGGTATGCCGTGAAATTAAAAACACTAAATTATTTATTTTAAAAGCCGCACAATTAAAAAGCACTTATATTCACTTTTAAACCGTTTAAAACTCACTACAAATTTGAGTTGTATATTTTAGCTCGTTTGCATACTTTGAACGCTTTAAATTGATTATTGAATCGGTTTCATCGGGAGTGCCTTCAGCGTCTTTAGTCTATTTAGTTGATCACTTTCTACGAACTGATCACATGCCGGGGAGGACTCTTCGCTTTGCGACCCTGACAGCTTCGCGTCCACGTTACGAATGAAAGTGAAACCACTGTGGATCGCGCATTTCGTTTTCTTTTCGATCGGAGTTTGCTACGCAGCTAAAGTGGTTGCTGTAGTCGTCGCTGTAGTTAAAGTTGCTGCTGTTGTTTGGTGGTGGTGTTGGTGCTGCTGCGGCTATTGCTGTTGTTGTCGCAACAACTGCCGCTGTCGATCCTTAAACTGTAGCACTAAACTTGTCCATCCAGCGATTGCGCAAGCGCAACTTGCAACGTCTATCTCTACCTCGCTCTTTCTTTCTGTCTCTTTCTCTTTCGCTCTCACCTGCAGTGACATTTTTTACGGCTTTCTACGGCAGCATTGACCCTGCCGAAAACATATGCGGGAAAACTCTGCAACTGGTTTTCTTTTAGTTTTTGTTATTTGTCTTTTTTCGGCCAAGCCGCCGCTTTTTTTTTTATCTATAGCCAATTGTGTGCAAAACAAAAACCTCAGAAAGCCCGCTCCAAGTGAAAGCCCTTGTCATAGCCATACATTACCTCAGATCGCCCTTGAATACGCTGTTTTTATAAATACATATAAATTTGCAGTTTCTTTTCCATCTGCATTAATCTTTCGCCGTTTTTTGTTTTTGTTTTTGTTGTTACAACAGGTACTAACGATTATAGCATACATTACACTTGAGCTGCTGACATCGTATGCGCTGATAGCCAGTTTTTCTGCTCTTATTGTGTTTTAATGAGGTATCATAGTTGTTTTTACTCTTTACTATACAAAATTTATTTTTAATGAGCGACACGCTGTCTGCCATTTGACATCTGTAGTTGATTGATTCATGAGCTTGCTATAAATCTGTATTTCTGCAGTTGTCAATAATCTATTAAAATATTCAGATAGATCTTGGAATGCAAATTTTTGCTATTAAATATTTTTAAATTTCATAAACTATTGCTACAACATAAGATTTATTGAATAAGATGAGTTAAAAGTCGTTTTTATACAATGATTATAAGCATTCGTTCCCAGTATTGTAACTATTTCTAATCTTAAACTAAGACGAGTTTAATCTTTAAGTTTTTGAAAGATTATACAGATCTGTGTCGTCTCATAAATGCCAGTTTTATGTTAAGTATTATTGTAATTATAGTATTATACAGACGGCTTGGCTTTCACCAAGTCGCTCTACTAGGTGGTATTTTAATGTCATTTCCTCTGTTTTTCCGCAAGAGCCAAATGCGTAAAGCTTTTAACATTCAAGGAGTGTCAGTGTCTATTTGAGAAAGATAATTATTATTTAACTGCCAGAGTTTGGGATTATATAACATAAATAAGCAAGATCTAGTTGGGCAACTAGCCGAGTTTCCAATGACTTTGTCAAAGGAAGTGCAACTCTTAAATTGGCCTGGTCAGTTTTCAGTCTGCTTTTCCATTGGTGGCCAATTTACGCAGTTCGTGTGTTAGGAAATACAGTGAATGAAGTAAATAATTATTGCCGGGAAACCGAAAATCGAATCGACAAAAATGGCCGAGAAAATCGTTCAAAACTTGTAGGAAACAAAGTGAAGCACAAGTGAAAAGTGTGGAAAATGTATTAAAAGAAAATAATTTAATTCGGTTTCTGATGTTTATTTATTGGTTTTACGAAAAGCGCATCGAATCGTAATAGTCAGCAGGACTGTAGGACAAATGAGGCTCCACAAAGTCTACCGATTGTGGATAGGACCACGCCCTTATCGCCTCTTTTTCCTCTTCCTCCTGCCCCTTTCACTGTGCTAATTAAGTGCGTTGAGCAAATAAACTGAGTCAAAAGGTAATTACAATGAATGGGCGGTGGCCGGGCTCAAACCAAAAGCCAATTTCATGCAACAATCAATCAAAAACCATTTTTTAATTTTGCGTTAACAATTATTGTACTCGCATTTCACTGCCGCTGCGTTTTATTTCATATATATTTTTATTAATTTTTCTTTTTCCTCGTTGTCGGTGATTTTGCGCGTCGCTCGTTAAAGTGTGTGAAGTAAATTGGAAAATAAAGTTAAAATTAAAATGCATTAATTGAACTGTGAAATTTCATAAAAGTGTATGGAAAATCATTTGAGCGTGCGTCAATGAGCACAGCGTCAGCGAGCAAGAAGAAGAACAAGACGAAAGAATTAATTGTCAGCGGTATTTTATAGCTCCATTTAAATCGACATAAAGATTTTCAAAGTTTAATTTAACAACATTTTTCACAATGTAAAATAACACATACTGGCCCCAAACAAAAGATTAATACGAAGTAAATTATTATTTTCGCCTTAAGTAGATAATGTAATGAATTTGTAACATTGTCCCTCAAATTTGGGTTAAACTTAAGTCCTACAGCATTTTAAATGTCTTTAGTACTTCAACATATGTTTCAGTTTATGAACACCCACATCGGTAACTTTTATACTAATACTGATACAGCGAAAGCTGCATTATTATTATGATACCCTGTGGGGGCATATGACGTTTGTTCAAACAAGCTTCGACCTTCTGTTCGTCTGAATGAACGCTGAGATTTCAGAGATGGTAATGCCAAAAAATCAAATTGTTTACATTGACTATTTTGTGTGCAAGAAAATGCATTTTTAATGATCTAAAGCTAAGATATACTATATAATCGATAACTTACTTTTCCTCTGGTAGTTCATATGTTTGTGGACGATATTTCTACCAGATTATTTCAGTGTGTTCGTTAAATATTTGTAATTGTTTTGAACTTATTCGATTCTTAATAAAGTAGTTTGAGATTAAAGCAATTGAGTTTATGTTCGAATCGCCTCAAAAACCAATGTCGAAAGAATATTGTGAGTATCTTATAGTCGATCAGCTGCATCGTTTTGTGTGGCTAATTTAAAAATGTAACCACACACGATGCCAACGAACATACTTCAGTAACAATTTCCCATATGTCCAAATTGACCAATTTCACCAGAAAGCAACTAATTTCAATAACTTCATCATGATAAGCTACCGCAGAAACTGAACGGAAAGTATGTGTGTGTGCATGTATGTGTAGCAATCTCCTGTTGCGGTACAATGCAACAGCCACGCCTATAAGTGGCAAACTGCAAATACTGAAATCCATTCATAGCCCACGATAATTTACTCACAACCTGCCCGATCTAATTGGTTCCGATGTGGTTTTTTGCATTTCTTTGGGAAGTTTTGTTCCTCACAGACCTCAAGTCTATGCGATAAGAAATTGAAATATGCGCGCTGAATGTATAGAGTGCGAGGGGCGACGTATGGGAGGGGGGGAGCATATTTGGATAACCGGTTTCTGGCTTTGGTCGTGACAACAATTAAAATGAAATGCGCACAGCAATTGCAATTTCGGATGCTTGTGGTTCCCAGTCCACTATTGCCTACCGCCTCTCCAAGTTCCTTCCAAAAACCGTTCCCCGTTTTCCGCCCCCCGCCATCTGCTGTCCCATTCCATGGTGCAGTGCTCCTTTCGCTGCGGCTTTGACGCGAGCGTCGGCATTCACCCATGTGGCTTGGTATTGCCAGGGCTATTTGGAGTTTGTTACACTCCAAAAAAGGAATTTCGACTAGTTGTTTGCGAGAGTGTTAATGAACTGTCCGTGAAGTATAGTGCAGAGCGACCAAAGCGGGGCGGACCATACGCCCCCGCTGTAGTGGCAATCGCGCTGGCGCCTTAACTATTTGGTCGTCATTAACGCCGTACAAAGTGACAAAGCAGCAAAGTGGCTAAAAGCAAACCGGCTGCTAACTTTCGAGGCGGCTTGTGAGGAGTTTGTTATCATTGGCATTAATGTTGATTTTGATTTTGTCAGCAAACAGGTTGTACGGTCAGCTCTTCAGGCCAAAATATGTAGCAGAAGTTGCAGTACTCGATGCAATATACCCATGTTCAGAGTGCAGTCTCGTGGAGTCGATGTACTCATGATTTTCAATAAATACACCTGAGTCAAAAACCGAAGCAAACATCGTATTGGGCCAATGTACGAATTGAAAACCGGAATCTTTGTCTCTTTTCTCTTTTTTTCTCTCCTTCGTTGCCCAGAGCGTCCTCAATGGTGAGTCCGATCGATCGACTGCTTAACGGCCTTTCCCTTTCATATGCCACGTCGATTGGAGCAGCCTTCTGTCGACATTTATGTAACTGGATGATGGCAATCATAAGATCATTGATTTACGCAATCTTAGGCCTGATTTAGCCAGAAATATTGTCTGGAAATATGTACTTATAACATGGTCAGGTTGAAGCATGATATGATTTCTCATTACTCACCTTCATTCTCAACAAATAAATTAGTAAATAAAATAAAAATAATAAATTTACAAATGACTAAAGTCGCCTAAAAATAATTTCCACTTTTTTTAAATTTTTTTTTTTTATTTTTAAGTTTTATTTTATTCAATGTTCATCTTGGGTTTTGTTTTTAGTTTGGTTTTGCTTCTCTTTATATTAAATTGGCTATTTTGTCTGTTGCTTTGTCTCTTAAACTTGTAAATTTGTTCTGGCCGTTTATGCAGCTTTTTACTGGCTTAAATATAACTGTATTTTTTTTTTTTTGAAGCCCAAATGTTAAACTGCTTTCTTAATCGGACTGGCTTTGAATTTTATTATTGTTATCTGATTTACTTTGTTAGCGCGCCTTTTGATTTTGTTTTCTGCTCTTTTTTTTAGGGTTAGTTCTTTACCCCATTTTATTTTTAGAACTACAAATTTGTTGGTGGTTGTTACATTTTATTGGGCCTATTACTTAAACATTTGCTTATTGTATTATCGTATTTTGTCTGCAAATATTAATCTTTATATTTTCAACACAGTTTGCACTTTGCGCTACAAATTAAATGAGTTCTTTCATTTCATAGTATGTATGTTTTAAAATTAATTTGCCACATTTTTCTGTTATGATTTTAGTTTTGTCTTATGAACTAAGTATTATGGTATTATTCGTATTGTTTTTATTTTCTGGCTTTAATTATAAATAATATTTTTTAAATATTATCATAATAATTATTCATATAATAAATACAATATGCATTTGACCACCCTTTGTAATATGTTTTTATACTCTCTGCAAGAGTATATTGGGTTTGTGAAAATGTATGTAACAGGCAGAAGGAGGCGTGGCAGACCCCATAAAGTATATATATTCTTGATCAGCATCACAAGCCGAGTCGATATAGCCATGTCCGTCTGTCCGTCTGTCTGTCCGTCTGTCTGTCCGTCTGTCCGTCTGTCCGTCCGTATGAACAAACAGATTTCAGAGATGGTAAGAGCTACAAGTTCGAGCTTGGTCTTAATCGATCAGAAATTTAGTCAGTCAACACAAGAATCTTTTTTTTTGTTGATGCCACGCCCCATTCGCCCACAATGAGCAAAACACTAGACACACCTCGGAAAAAATCAGTGTTTTCGGCGAATATCTCAGTAACTATGGTACCGAGGATTACCAATTTTGGTATGAAGGTTCCTAGCGACAGCGTAAATGCACTGACATTTAAATTTTTGGACTGCCATGCCCCTTTTTCCCACAATTAATAAAAATAAACTTTAACTTTCGCTCCGTTTTTAGGCATTCTTTAATATAGTACAGTATTGTAATTTATAATTCGTATGAAGACTTACTATATCAAACTATCCTGAAAGGCGCATTGAAATCGCACTATAAACAAGAAAACTAGAAGCGTTGCAATATTGATAACCGAATGCAATATCATGTATGAGTGCAAGTGAGACAGAAACATACAAGCACATGTGACGGCAGCGTGCAAGCGAGACAGAAACTTACAAGCACATGTTTGAATGTTTTCATTGCTTGCGTGGCGGCAGCGCTGCCCGCAGTCGCTGGCCGCGCTGAATACACACATACATTCATACATGTATATGCATCATATCTTGGCTTTCGTATGTGTATTCCCATACAGACAAACAGATGTATGTGTGATTATGCTCAGATTGTTTTTGTTTCAACGTGTTTTAATGCAAGTACTACACATTGTAATATCTCTAGACCGATTTTAATAATTAAATCGCGAAAAAATGCAGAGAGTATTTTACGGTCGGGCGTGCTCGACTGTACTTTTCTTACTTGTTTAATGTATATATACATAAATATATAATACCATAATTTGTTATTAATAATTAATTTTGTTAGTTAACATGACGACGTGTTTGTTCTTGCTTTGTTATTACAATTCGCAACTTTTGTTTATAATAATAGAAACAAAAAACTCTTAAATAAACTTTACATGGCACACACACAGTTAAGCTATCCATAAATCCATTTTAGTAAATGCTTAATGGCATATTTAATTCAATTCAAATTATATATATATTTTGATTCGTTATTGTGTTGCTGAATTCTTGGAATTCCGCGAAAACCTTCTGCATATATGCAATTTGAATTTTGTTTAAATTGGCGTTTCGTTCTTCTAAGTAATTTGTGTTGATTTTTACATTTATCTCTTATGCTCTTACAGCTTATACCTTACTATGTATTTAATTATATGGCGCATATGTATATATGTATATACTATACATATACCTATATCCTAAGCTAAGATGCTCTATGAAATAAATTACAAAAGCTTCGAATTTATACATGAAAACAGCACGCATACGATCTGTTAGCTCTTTTTGTGTCGTTTTTGTTTTTATTTGTTTTTATTAATTTACAATAGCGTTTTCCTTATTGATGTGCTGTTATAATTGTTTGCTATTTTATTTTAGTTGTTTAATAATGACATTACAATTTGGCATGCCTTTGTAGAGATCTTAGTTCTGACAGATTTATTGGTCTTCTTTTTTTCAAACAACATTTAACACTTGATATATTTATAACATTCTTTAGTTTTGGGAATTATTTTCACGTTTCTAAAACATTTATGTACAATTGTTTGTGTGGAGGGTTCTTTTGGAGCAAATATTTTATATGTTATATCAAGTCAAGTGTATTCGTTTATTTATTTTTTATTTTCGTACAAAATTGCTTTATCGATATAATTTCAAGAGTGTTTGGTCCTTGTAAATTATGTAAAATTAATTACTGGCAAACAATATTGGTTGATTTTTATAATTTGACCTTCAGTTAATGTAAATAATAACGAAACTATTAATTAAATTGTAATTTTCAAAGATACGTATGAGTTAAACATTCATACATAAATCTTTCTCAATTATTTACTTACAACTTGTTATATTTTTTTGCCTGTTCAAATGCGCAAAAATTGAAATGGAAGGAATATGTTCGTACCTGGTAGGCTTTCAATTTTACCTTTCATATACATTAAAGTAAATTTCAACTGTCTCATTTACTCTCTAATATTCTAATTGCCTCAAAACATTTAACAAAATCAGTCACTTGTCTTAATATGCAAAAAGGAACTTAAATTATAATAATCATGGCTGAACTTTTAACAATGATAAACGAATTTTCGTTCATTATATTTTTATTTTGGCATTTGGCATTTGAGTTAAGCGCTTTAACTAGTACTTTAACAAGTACAAACACGCACACGCACACTCCACTGACACAGTCACAGTTATAGTTACAGTTACGAGTACATGCTACATTATTAGTATTAAGTATTTTTTTTTTTTTTATTAAGGGAAGAGGGGGTTCGGAGCCGTACATTTCATTTATCCGATAAGAGAGGGTTAAGGGTGACAACTTATACTCATACAAAGTGTGTGTAGTGTCGTGTTAGTGGGTTTAGCTTAGGGATTCAAGACGCTAATTTCATTTTGATACTTTTGCTAATCGGTTACACATACACATACATATACAAATAGCTATAGAATAATAGTAGTTGTGGGCAGCAGCATATAGTAATACAGTAATACATATGTAAGATATAGTAGATACATGTATTTGAGTATGTGCTTAGACATAGTGTAGTGGGTAATTTTATAGTAGGTTGTTTATAATTTGTAATCGCATGCAATACTTTGCATTCTCTCGCACTCTTTCTCTATCTCTCTCTCTCTCTCTCTCTCTCTCTTTCTTTGTCCTTCATTCACACACACATTGGCTATCCTTTCCACTGACCAGCCAAAAGCTTCGAGCTAATGACTTTGAAGCAGAGTAATACTGATAAGAGTTATCGCTAGTGCAAGTTCAAATCTCTGCTCACTCGCAGTGTTATTGCTGAAGACTGGGAAATGGATTTGTTCGGGACGATTGAGCTCCTCTTCCTCGTCATCTTCAATAGTGTTAGACATTTGACGATGGCGTTTTGTGAAGTTTACATTGAATACGGCTTCAGCAACACCACCTGGAGTTGAAACTATAAAGTAAAAGGTCCGTGGCACACGCTCGTGCATGCTGACATATGTGAGTCGTGCCTCCTTGCAGTATGGTGTCGGAAGATCCTACAGAAAACAAATTTCATGTTTAGAAAACCCATGCTATTTATCATATGTAGTTAGAAAAACTTACCTTAACCGAGTAGGCCAAGACTGTGCTGCCGTATTGATTTCCCGGCGTGAATACTCGATCGCCGTGTAGCCAACGTGCTGCGTGAGCCGGAGGATTCGCACAAAACTCCACGTTGAGGTGCAGGGGTGAGCCCGGGTACGCCACAGGTGTGGCATTTAATGCAACCACAGTAGGTGCACCTGTAAGTGGGAAAGTTTTGGATTAGATACATTGCACATTTCTAATTCGTGGGTGATTATCTCGTTAGTAACTTCTTGAATTTGTCTTAAGTCGTAAGCTATTTGAGGATCGCAGTTGGTAAGTCAATTTGTACACAACTGTACTTTGGCTAAGCCACCTTGATAGATATACATCTGCGTTCTTGCATCAGCTGCAATTAAAAGTGCTGCGAAAAGTTTAGTGTCAACACCATCGCCACTAATTAAAAACGTATCAGCAACAAAACGGGCCCGAGTTTGAGCCAGTGTTGTGCAATATGCAGGAAAATCAAAATAAATACTCAACAACATGTCGTCAAGCACAAAAAAGTTTTTAAGAACGCCGAAACTTCATTAAAAAGTTTTTCGCAAAAGCAATCGAGCGAAATTCTGCAACTTTTGTGGGTCATATGTTAAGGCCTTGGTTTCTGTACTGATGTCACGGCGTTAGCCAACACTGTGACAATCCAATTAGACACATGTGTGCTCCCGTCGCACTCATTGAGCATATTTAATTATCGAGAATTTTGCAATTTTCCCCATCTGTCTGGGAAGTGCTAACGAAATAAACTTGTAAAGCAGGCAACAATGGCGGCTGGAAAACCAAAATGGCTGAAAGTGTTAAGTACAAATCAGTGTTTGTCAGGGTTGTCACACCTAACGCACACACACCCAAACAAAAACGAATCGACGCTTTCCAATTTGATAACTCTCAAACTGTAAAATCAATTAAACCAAGTGATATCCCGGAGTAGGAGGCTGTCTGTGTGTGTATATTTGAGTCTGAGTCTGAGCGAGTTAAATTATGCGTTCGTCGCCATTTTCCAAAATACATTTGTGGCAGGGAAGCAAAGTGGAAGGGCATGGTGGCAACTCCGCCCACCGACAAATGCAATTTTTTCGACAGGGTTTTCAGAGAAACCTTAACACTCCCATAACTCACTGAGTGCTCATTCCTTTTATTGATTCTTAGTCACTGAACTGCGCTGCTTCAGTTTTTACTTTTTACCCTCTGCTCAGGTGACAACTCCACAGCCCAAGGGTCACTGGCTGATCATTGGTGCGAATTTTAATTTGATTTAAGCATCTGTCTCCCATTTAAATGATTTTTGAGTTTCGTAATCGAATTAAGGCCGATTTAAATGATGATGGAGATTATTAAAATTTCTAAGGGTCAACTAACTAAATCAAATACGGTAAAGATGGATTTTAACCGATAAATTTATGTATGATGATTAAGAATTTTGATGGTTGAAAACAGTCTTTACTAGTTTAGAGTAGTAAAATTCTAATTTATAAATTAAGGGCTTGAAAAACAACTATTTTGACGTCCTGAAGGGTAATAAGATTGAGCTGGGAAGACTTTTTTATTTTGGGTGTTTGAAAACAATTTACCAGCCGGATCTGCAATAAAAAATCTCTAAAATGAACATCACATTGTGACAATTTATTTCAATGTTTTTAAAGTACAGTTAACGGTAAACTCAAAGTGAAGTAATGCGATCGATTTATAAATAAATTAAAAATACACAACACGTTAAAAAGCTATATCATACGCAACACACAAACAAAAAGTTACACAGAAAATATATAAACTGCCTTAAAAAAACGCACATCTGCTTTAAAGTTTGTACGAAACGATTATTTATTATTTCCTTATTTAAAACCGCATATTTTAATTTTAAGAGAAGCAATAAAGTAAATCACCATTAACATTTACAACATTTTTAGTTACTGTCCAAAGTTTAGACAGACGGGCTTTCAAATAATTCCTTTCACTTTCTCAAATGCAATTTTCATGCTTATCCTACTTTTAAGGAGTGCAACGCTCTCCTAGCCCTCTGTCAAATTGAAATATAAAGTAAAATTAACATTTTAACAATAACACCAAGATTGCATGTACTACAACTGATGCAACACAGCAAAAATAACAATAACAGTGACCAGTAAGGCAGCCCTGGCCCAAAATAATAAAGTTTTACAGCTGAAAATTACTCAATTCCCGTTGCTCAGAAAAGTTAACTTAATTTTCGTAGTTGCCTTTTGTCAGCAAAGTTTTCCAAGAAGTGCAACAGCAACAACAACAAGAGCAAGAACAGCAACGACAACAGAAAGAGAAACAGAAACGTTTTGAAACACTTTGGTGGACTTTGGACAAAGGGGAGGTGCAGGCACAATACTACGGTAAAGTGCAAAATGACAGGGCTGCACATATTTCTCAGGGATGGAAACAAGATGGAAATGGGCAGTCACGAGTGGAGAAACTCGCGGATGTTGCGAAACTGCGCACCCCATTGATTGCATGTTACCGAATGTTTTGTCTTCTCTTTTTATACCCTTTAGTCACACACCTAAAGCTGTTAAAATAAAAACTGCACCGAAATGAAGAGGGGGAGTCCACTCTGGAAGATTATAGGGAACATAAATAAAACTGTCTCTATAACTCAAAGCATCTAATAAAAAGAAAACTAAACTTTATTTAATCTATAATAGGGTGTTTGCTAGTCGACCAGTCGACTTTCATCAATATTGGAAACGCACTGGAGTTGGCTGAATGCAGAAAAAACAATAATGACCAAAAATAATTGAATTTTCGCATTCATTCGCGTGTTGCAATTACTTTGTTAGTCGCGCCCGCATTCCAACTTCTCTTTCTGTCTCTCTCTTTCCCTCTCTTTTTGTTTCACTCAATCTCTCTCTCTTTTCCTGTTCGTTCGTCCCTTTCTGTTTCCTTTTACTGTCCTTGTACCCACAGTCACTTCGTTGATTTGTTGTATTCTCATCTTATTGCATCAGTGCTCTCCGGTTAATGCATTTTCAGTATGATTATTGTCTATGACCAACGAGGTAAAATAAACGTAAACAGGTCAAATGTTTGAACTTTTACTTGTAAATGGTATAGTAGTATCTAAGGTTTGTATATCAATGTGTATAATTGGAGAGAGGTCTTGATCAGCATCGTGAGCTGAGAGGGTGTAAAAATTTCCATATCTTTCTCAAAAGGTATGGTGTTGTCTGCAGTACAAGTTTGTTATGTGTTCTTGACGATTTAGGAATAACAACCATCGCAAACTATCAAAATTAAATACAAAAGTAGTAAAAAACTTTTTTAGTATATGAGATAAATATTCATTATCGAAATAATTAAAGCTTAGTTTAAGACATGATAATTAATTGGGCCACAGAGGGCAAGTCGATAAAGTGATGTCTGCTTGTCCTTCGGAACAACTGTGTTGTTAACCCCAGATTCGGTTTCGGAATATATTTAATCTGATCGTCATACAGTAGTTACGTAGAACACAACGGTTACTATATATGATAAGAATTGATGGCAATCAGTGTCAGGTGTTTTACAGTCGGCTCGTTAGAAAAAGTTCTACTAGTTAGGAATCTAAAGTTTGCTTTACAAATTTTTAATAGTACGTGCACAGATTAACAATGGCTTTTACCTAAGCAAACAAATCAAAACTTGAACCAGTCTAGTTAACCACATAAATTTTTAAGTGCTAAGGGTTCAGATGGCTAAAAGTTGAGTAAACTTCAAATAAATCTGAAATACTGTGAAAGCCCGTAACTGATTTGGCCGCTTGTTGTCAACAAAATAATCTAAAATTCAATGCCAACAACAAACAGTGTACAATTAATTCAATTACAATCGCCTTAAGCTGGAATATATAAATGGAAACACGATGAGTGGCAACGAAAGGTTTCATATTTAATTGCCAAGGCACGTATTACAAAATGTCCTGTTACTGTTGAAGTTGAAAGTACAAAGTATTGAGTACAAATCAAAACCTTTTTAATTATAAACATTAAAAAACATTTTTAAACGAATAAGAATTAATTTATGTAATTATAAGCATGTTTTATAATAAATTTCTTTTTAATATCACAAGATGAAATAAAATATTAAAGGTTATACAGAAACAAATGCTTAGTTTCCGAAAATTCTTATTTTGTCTAGAAATATAAATGTGTTTAAATGAAAGCAAATTTTTGTTTTTTAGGAAACATCATTTCATTTGATGCATTTGCTTTTGAATTAGCGCACACAACGTTTATTAATTATTCAAGAGCCAAAACTTTGGCGAAGGGGAAGAAAGGAGTAGAAGGAAGAGTAAGATTCCTCTGGCCAGACAGCTGCCTGGAATGTCTGCCAGGCTAATAAAGCAAAGCAGAATCTGAATATTATGACTGTTATTTTATTTTTATTTGCTGCCTGTTGTTTTGGTATTTTGGTATGTTTATATATGTATCAATTTGTCTGAGTTTCAGCTCGAACTCTGACTATTTTCCCAAGGGCATGCTTTCCACTTGTTTATGTCTTTAAGTCAGTTGAGCACCTGTAAATGTCGGTTTCACTCAAAGTATTCTTCAGGGTCCTTAATCAACTATTCCTTGACAGATGCACTTTCATGTTCCAAGCAATTACCACAGGGATACCAAAGATCAGTAGTACACTGTGTAAGCGCATAACTGATGGTAAATGTTTATAAACAATCCTATTGGGTCGACTTTAAAAATTATTACGACTGATTGGACTAAAGCTATTACTGAATATACTATCTCAGGACAGCTCTTTGAGCATTTAAGTTTATGAATTTATAACAACAACTAGTACTTTATGATTTTACTTTGATTACTTCATTCGAGTATTAAGTTTAAGAGCACTTAAAAGTTTTAAGGTTTCGCTTACATGTTATTAGAAGGAAATAAATAAATAAAATGAAACGAATTTATTAAATTTTCAAGTGAGAGCAACGAAGAAACTTGCAACTTGTAAATTACACGACACACAAAACTTTAAGTGGCACATGTGAAGCGATTTTTGGCAACTTGTGCAATTTGTAGGGTTGTTTTAGGGTTGGGGTTCAGTTGGTGATGGTGATAGTGATGGTTTTGGTGTGGCTGTTGGTTCATTCAAAGTTTCATCTTGCTATATGATGCAAACACAAACTTTGTGGAACGACAAGCCAAGACAAGTTCGACTAGAGATGGCCAAAAGTGCATGTATTTTACTTAATCACGACACGAAAGTAAGAACGCGTAAAATTTATTTCTAGATAAAAACTAAATGTATATACTATTTAACGTGTATTTTTATAAGTGCCACACAAAAAAATATAGTAGCAATTTGCCAAAAATACTTTTGCTACAATTTTAAGCTACAAGAAACGTCCTACTCTAATGACATAGATGAATGTGTACACTCTCTACAATATCTACAAGAAGCAATCTTGACTGCTTGCTGCCGGGCAAAAGTTGCTGGCAACTCATTTGATATTGAAAGTGAAAGAGCATAGTTAAATATACTTGTACTTTAGAATTTCAACGAGTAACATTTCTATTCACTGTTACATGTTGGCTTAATTTGTGTTGACAACACCAAATGAGGCCAGCGATGCTTGTGGTAAACTACATATGATGTGGTGGACGAAGTGAACTGCTAGTTCGGCAGTTGCCTCAATAGAGAATTACTCTTTGTACATTTTTAAGATTTGGGTTAGAGATATTTGCACAAATGAACACGGACTCACACACGTTTTTCGTTCACAACTTTGCTTGACAGTATATTCAATTTTTGCACTTCACCTTTGCCTTTACGATGCCCTTTTCCCATTAGACGTAGGTCGTTCGACGGGGATAAAAATTACTCAGTAGATTAGGAAACTAGCTTGAAAACTAGTTTTTTGTCTCAAATGCTTAGAATTTGCTTTTACTTTAATCTGTTGATTAATAAAGTAATTATTTTCTGAATTCGAAGTTAAGTTAAGACTTCTCGGCATTAACAGGGGGCATCAAATTAGCCTTAGTTTGAAGCAATACCAATTTTGTTTTACTAACATCAGCTTTATAAGTTTAAAAAATGTCTTTTATTATTTTATTTAAAAAACGTTCTTTAAGTTACCCTTTCAGAGCAGAGACGAATGCGAATTGGTTGCAAAGTATAATATGAACCAAAACCTCCAGTTTCCCCAGTAAAAACGTGTCAGCAGAGTGCAATCAACTGACCACAGGAACGCCCATTGTTGGCAAGTTTGGATCGTATCTCTAAAATGCACTACATGGCGCATCATAAAATTGGTTGCAAATGAATGAGGGTGTAAATTTTGCGGCTGGCAGGCTACTAGTTCGTCACATACGCACACACAAACACATACACTCACCGAATTACACAGCGTATATGTGTGGGTGTGTCAGGCCTATGCTTTATAGTCTGACTTTTGACATTTTTATTAGCTTTGTGGCGGCGACGTTTAATTACTTTACGCGCTGCGTACAGCAACAACAGCATACCATTTTAGTGCATTATCTGCGCACCGAGGTCGTTGTGCCTGTCATGGCGATAGTAATTGCAATGACAATGACAATAACAACGACAACAACAACAACACTCAACTGCAGTAAAATACAATTAAAATATGCATTTGAGTTTTATTGCATATCCTTAGGCGCACAGAAAATTGCAAATTTTATGCGTGGGCAGCTTATTAAATGGCAATGTCGAACGGATTGTGGGTCAGCGGTTGCTAAACGCATCTCCAGTTTAGTACAGGATTTCGGGAACCCTGTTATGGCCATTTATATTTATTGCTTAACAGTTTCCTGCATATTTTAACTCTACATTTAGCACGAACAATTTAATTAAATTGTCTGTCTATAAGAATGGAAAATATTTGGGATTTATTTTCATCGTTGATATGTAGTTAGGGTTTATATTCGGATCAAGCCATATAAATATGGACTTTCTCACCCCATTAAACTTAAGGGGTTAAGTGGTGTTCAGAGGCTGAAACTAAGCACTTTTTCAAACATTTTTTTTGGGTGTTTGCAGTGAGATATTTTATTAGAACAAAAAACAGATAACAAGATTGACATTTCCTTTGTACGTTAAAATTGGTTTCATAAAAAAATTTTTAAAATTGAGCCGACGGGAGCCAATGTCCTGGAACACTAAAAAAAAAGGACCCTCGTGTTTGACACGATTTGAGGAGAACGGATCATCTGAAATTCAAAAAAAAAATTTTTTCTGTTAGTAAACACTTCAGCCCTGAATCTGAACGAAGGAAAATCCAAAATATTGAAAATTGAATATTTGACAGCGTTTTGAATTTTTTTTGACGAAATTTTGAACTTCAAATGTCCTTAAAAAATAGTAAATGTTGAAAAAAAAAAAAATCCTTCGTTCAGATTTGTCACGAGGTCATATTGAATAAGTGTTCAAAATTTGAAAACAATCGGTTCAAAACTGTTCGAGCAATCGTGTCAAATAGCTTCAAAAACACGGTTTCGAGAAAAACGGGATTAATTGCGCCGCTTCATGAGGAAATACTCTAATGAGCGGAACTTCCGAAGGCTCTATCTCTTACAATTTTACTCGGATCGGCTCCAAATTTTGGGAGAATATAGTAAACATATTGAATTAATTTATAAGCAAAAAAAAAAAAAATCGAGTTTCAAAATTTCTGAAACCCACTTAACCCCTTAAAATTATTGCCTTGAATTTGTAGCTACCATCTTGCGTATAAAATTTACTTTAGTAAATGATAAAAAAAAAAAAATTAAGCACCTATAATAGTGCAATAGTTTTTATACTGTTCAAATTGAAGCCCCATAAATAATCTTAAATAACGATTTTTTTTTTAAGTTAAGAAGCTCAACTTGTGCTCAACAATCGCCGGATAATCGTGCAATCTTCATAGTCATCAAGAGAGTCGTCAGGCGACAAATTGCATTATTAATGCGCTTCAGTTTCTCAATGCCAGTCCACCCCACGGTGCACTGTGGGCCACCCACCAGGCTATTTTATTCGTGAAAAAATAGCGTTGGCAATTTTTAGCAATTTCACGTAAACCACTTGAGACTACGGGTGGGAGGTATGTTACTGGTATTCCCGCTGTTTTAGCTATTTCAGCTGGGTCGATTGTTCCCGCAATGGAACAGTGGTTGTTATCATTATAAAGCAATTGAGATGAAGTTGTGCCGCTTATTAGTTGGTGCAACCAGCGCATGTGGCAGCCTCAGGTCACAATTGGTGGCCTGACATGGGGCACGGAAATAGCCAATAGCCTACAACCCTTAAGAGAGAGCTTAAACCAACGATGTCTTGTGGTGCAAATTTGCATGCTCAAGTGACAATTTCAGCTGCATGGCTATTGCTTTGTTAGACTGTTCAATAAGTTACGCGTTTTTGGCCTTTAAGCTCGGCTAACGACACAATTGAAGCATAACGATTGAAAGCTTTGCCTTTGAGGGGTTGAATAAAGTACTCGGGAATTAGTTTTCATATGTTTACGCATACAACTGCG
The DNA here is from genome assembly GCA_035046005.1 of Drosophila acutilabella. Taxonomy (NCBI): domain Eukaryota; kingdom Metazoa; phylum Arthropoda; class Insecta; order Diptera; family Drosophilidae; genus Drosophila; species Drosophila acutilabella. Next base: position 701,273 of record JAWNOK010000024.1, on the reverse strand, counting down.
GCCAAGTGACAGACAGACACACGGACGGACAGACGCAGCTCGAGGGCGAGTTAAACTGTCAGCTTGTTTTACTGCTTATATCCGGTCACGCAGATGTCCTGAGACGAGTCAAGAGCCAGGAATTGTGAGTCCAAAATTGGGGTATGATGCGCTGGTGACTGAAGTTGATGTTGCTTTCGGCGACATTGTGACGTCTCTTGGCGTCTATTTGCGCAACTTTTGCAACTCATTTCCGCTGCAGTTGCAGACAGTCACCCAGCACAATTCGACTATTTGACTATACATATACTTTTATATAGATCCGTCCCCGTCTTTCTTTTACGCAGCCTGGCTATCCCTCAAAATGATTTCTGCAACTGTCTGAAAAGTTTTACATGGGACATTTTAGGTCGTGCAGCTATTTGCCGTTCAGATGACAAGTTCTCCATTTAGATTTTAACTAACGACTGGAAACGTCCACGACACACACACACACACACACACACACACACACACACACACACGCACACAGTCGCACACATACATAGAAACAGCGCGACACATATGGAAAATTATAATTTAGTCAAGTTGGCAAAATGCCTTTTTTAGTTGCCATCTCTCTAGCATGTCTTCTTCTCTGTCTTACTATACAGTCTGGCTTTTTCTCGCTTTGTGTGTTTTGCCTGAAAATTGAAGCGTAAAAATTAATGCTTGGATGAACTTGTGAAAACGACAACAAAAACACACACACATAAAAAGCAGTTTCATACACCCACACACACACATATGCATCTATGCAAAACTAACGTCGGAAAGAATCAAAGAACAAAAAGTTAAAACAGTGAAAATATAGAAGAAATTACTCTGGAACATTTTTCAACAAGTATACCTAAAAAAAAAACTAAAATCGTTTTTGTACAACAAATAAAATTTGAGTAAATATCTCTTTACTTTTTCTCAAAGAAACGGAAATTGGTTTCAAATAGTTTCAAATAGGAAATTAAGCTGGTTAGTTAGATGGAAGTTAAAGACAGTTAGGTGTCCTATAGAAAACTTAACTTTTTTGTTGCCCTCGATTCGACATAATTGTGTACAAAAAAAAAATTCCAACAACTTGTATGCAATCTCCGACTCCGAAAGTACCCTGTGACAACAGATCTGTATGTTATCAAAGCTAGTTGCGTCTCAATATTCTGATATTATGTATTTATTTATATTTATTGATAGTTAGCAAAAAAAAGTGTGACATTCAAAATATAAAATAAATAACGAATAAGCAACTTATAATATCGGCCGACTATAAAAGAAAAATTCTTATTATTATCCTCCTCTATTTTGTATTCTAGTAGACAGTTACTATTTCATTTGCTGCCTAGCAATCAATTGACTTTTATTTCTACATCACAACGTTTAAGTTATGTTCTTTGTGTCTATTTGACATTCCAACTATTCAAAATTTATTTCCAATTCCTACGAGACAGAGATGTAATATCATTATTTTATTTTATTTTTTACTTATTTTGGGCTTTGCAAAAAAAATGATTCTTTGAAGTTTCAGCTGCTTTCAGTTTAATTTTCATTTCGTTTGTGGCGCTGCAACCCTCACAAAAAATCCATTCAGAAAACGGTTATCTATTGCCTAAGATCGCGGCTCAGAGAAAAAATTTAGATGAGAAGAGGTGGAATAACGATGAGGACGAGGATGAGGAATGCGTTGTACAATAGGGTGGGGCATGCGACGTAAACATTTAACATGCAATTTGGCGCAGCTGCTGTAAAAATTGAAAAGAGCTCATAAATTGCTATTTAAATGAGGCACAAATGAAAAACGCAAAAAGATGGAAACACACACACTTTTATACACATTGGCTTAGACATCCGTATAGCAGAGTTTTATGCTTTTAGCCATGTTAGTATCCTCATCAGAGCGTTACCTAATGAGTAGAAACAATGCAATATTCGCCAGCAATGCGCCAAATTTCGCAGCGAAAAAATTTGACAAGAAGAAAAATAACGCGTGGGAAATGAGAGAAAAAACCCAATGAAAATATTTACGAGCTGGGCTGCAAGGGCATGGTGAGTCGAAGCGTGGCAGGTCGTTCGGCCTCATATGTATGTATATGTGTGCGTTGATCAAAAGGCATGCGGCAAAAAGGAACTTGCACATAACAAATTAGCATGCATAAAACAACGCTAACAGTTTGCCCCGCTTTCCTTTCACATGCCACAAGTCTGTTTGTGTGCGTGTTTGTGTATGTGTGTGCATAAAGCAATATTTATGTTCATGTACGCATATTTTCGGAGATGGCGAAGAGTGCGTTCCATTCCACAACCTCCTCTCCAAATTAAGCATGGAATATGCGTGGGGCTTTTATTAGAAATCAGCCAAGAATCATCAGTGAAGAGAAAGCGAATAAGACGGTCAGGAGAGAGAGGGAGAGAGAGAGAGAAAGAAAAAGCTAGAGAGAGAGAGACAGAGTGCGAGAAATGGGGGGAAGTATGTACGAAGAAGTACAATTTCAATGCCGGCGAGTAAAATTGAGATTTTCTCGTTGCGCTTGCTTTGTAATAAAAATTCCATAAGAAACGACTAGGAAGGACCTCTAACACATGTCATGGTCGACTGCTAATATTTTCCCCAATAGTGAGAGATTAAAATGAGCAAATTAATTTAATTAAATATTTCTTATAAACAAGCAAAACAACCGCAATGCTCGGATTTATACAACTTTAATGTATTCCAAAAATTGTATGGTATTTAAAAATAAAAACAATAAGTATTAATTTGTTAAGAAAAGATTGGTTCGGATTAATGAAAATTAGTGGAGGTATTTTAAGTTAATCAGTAAATGGACTTTCTTGTCGCCAATCAGAGAGTTAATCCTAAAATAAACAAACACTTAATTACAAAATCGCGACTTAAATCTGACAACAACAGAAAGAAAGGTAAAGGTAAATATGTTGTCAGTTCAATGACTGCGTTTGGTATCTTTTATCCTTGGGGTTTTAATTGGTTGTCTGAAATACAAGGGCTAAACAGAATTTCACATTCACATGTGCTTATAAAAAGTTCAAGTTACAGTTTCATTTTTGGGATTTGGCCTCATAATAAAACTGTGCTTGTGTTGTTGTGTTGCCTGAAACGCGTCGCTTAAGTTCCTCGATTTATGCAGCTACTTGAAAATATTGTGTGCTTTACAAAAAAATATAAGAAAATTCTTGCATAGAGAAAAGTGGTGAAAAGGAGGTAAGGGGGGCAATAAAATAAATGTGCATATGAATTTTGAAGAAACGGCAAAGTCATCGCGGCTGCTTCCAATGCAAAAATGCACTTACTTACTGACACATATGCACTCATAGCTACATACGCCTACACACAGCCACACACACACACACACTCACCCCCTCACGTATTTGGTAGCTAAATTTATGCTTGTGTTAAAGTTTCTGGTGCGTGTGTTGGCCAAAAAGTTTCTGCGCAAAAACTTGAGCAACAGCAGCTGCAAAAATTTTCAGCACTCACACAAATTAAATAACAATTTTCTCTCACAATTTCGCAACGGTTTCGCTTTGGCTTCAGCTTCGGCTTTTCCTTTAGCTTTCGTTGAGTTTTCTTTTTCCCTTTTTTGTGTTGTGTTTTTTTTTGCCAAAGCGCTGTCGTTAACTTTATGTGGGCGTCCTTGCTGACAAAGAGAGAGCGGGTAGTCACGTGGATTGGGGGCGTGGCTTAGTCTGCATATGTTAAGTGGCTGCTGGCAAAGTGTCCCAGTAGACTTTTCGCTGCGTTTGGCCCACAATTGGCCCAGTGCAGTTAGCTTCCAACTCGTCAACATGTGGTTAGTGTTTTGCTTACATTTTATTTTAAGTAATTTAAACAAAACTCAGCCCGATCTTGTTCTTACTTTAAATATTTTTTAGAACAAGTTCTATTTTTTGTTAGCTCAAAGTGCTCTTTAATGAAGACATTTCTAGTTATATTTAGAAACTTTTTATCAAGAATGTGTTTGAATATAAATTGAACTTTGCAAAAGTACAGAGCATATTTCATACAAATTTTAAAAGCAGAATTTGTTGTATAAATTTTTCTACACTCAACTTATTTTGCCGTCACAATACTCGATTACTTTGTGTTTAACATTTAATTATATTGATATCTGAACACTCCTTTAGGTCGATAACCCTTTAAATTTTTGTTAAACTTCTTAATTCGGTTTCATTTTGAAATAGTCTATTTGACAGAACTAAAAAACCTATCGGACTGAAGAGCTTGCATGTTTTAGAAGTTTTGTGCTATTCGCTTTCTGAATTTTGTTTAATTTTAAAAGTAAACAATAATACGAGAACGGAACCTTGTGTAAAATAAAACAAAAGCAGGGAAGCCATCTTTCCCTGGAGGTTAACATACACATTTTCTGACTTGTTTGACAATCTTTCTACAGCTCCTCTGTCTTCGTCTTGCCGTGCAGTGAATTTAATCTCCTGTGAGCCAGTTTTATATCTATTAGTGTGTGCGTGTGGGTGTGCTGTATTTTCCTGCAGCTTGTTTTGAACCATTTTACCTGCTATCTCTTACATATCCATACCCTACAGTCCGCTGCAGTTCTCGCACCGTGCTTCTATTGCCAGGCAATCCATCCTGGCTGCAACTTGATAAATATGACTATTTTACGCTGCCGGAAAGCAAGTTATCATCCTAACCTCTGTTTTCCCTGCAAACTTGTTTATTCGCGCAAAGCGTTAGAAACAACGCCTCAGTCTTATTCTGATGTCAGTTCTGTTTGAATCCTAGACCACTTCATGTCTTATTTCATGCAATGTCGCTGGTCTTGTCCCTGGTCCTGGTCCTGGTCCTGGTCCTGCTCCTGACTGCTTACTTTGTTTGTATAGCACTCAATTTCGCAGTTTTAATGACAATATGTCTTACCTTCAAATTGTATGCGAGATAACACTATGTGTAAGTATTTTATTCTGTTCTGTTCATTGTGTTCCCGTCTTCTTGCATATGTTGTTTTGTGCCCTCCATCTGCTTACACTTGGCGCTCACTTGAGCGACTTTGTTTGATTGCTTTGGCCACAGCTCGGGAACAACTGTGAGCTGACATGTTTGTATTGCACTCGAGGGTTCTAAGTCAGGCTGGACTGACTGTCAGTTGCCATTCGCTTAACCCACCAGGAGAAGCAGCAAAAGCACTTGTCAAGTTTTATTGTCTCAGTGTCCACTTAGATTTCGCCTCAAGACAACTTAATACTAAGAGAGCAAGAGAAACAGACAAAACGATATATACTGAGATTGAGAGGCAGAAAGAGTGAAAGGAGTGTCAATATGAAATCAAAGCTTTGGGTATTTTCTCTAATTTCCGCTCACAAGACTTTTGCTTATTTTTCTTTTTTTAAAATTCAAACACGTTGACGTTGTCAGCTGAACATTTTATTCATGGCGTATGCGTAATTTTTCCATGCCTGAGCGAAAACTGATTGGAATTGGCTCTGCTTTCGTCGAGTCATCAATCATGCTTCGTTCTCCCAAACACACATACACACTAGCAAAGATTTGACAAGTGTCAATGTGACAATAACGACAGAGAAACGGGAGACATAGAAGCGAAGGAAGAGAATAAAGTCTTTTGGGCAAGTTACGACAGTCAGATGCTAAGTAAATGTTCAAGTTTTGACAGAAAAAAAATTCAAAAAAAAGAAATGCTGAGACGCAAAAGTTGTTCCTTTGTTTTGCAACTTGCTGAAAACTGCTGTCAAAGTTTTTAATGTTTTTAACTCGGTTCTGTCACCTGCCAAACCCGAAAAGTAGGCTACATAAACTGTGCGAATTACTAGTTGTTACAGTTCTAAAAGGAAATCATTAAACTATTTGGAATTCTATAATAAAGGTGCATTATAGATACTTTTAGTGGTTTTAAAATATTTAAGAACAGCAATTTGTGGAAAATTTAAACTGCAGCGCAACCGACCAGAGAAATTAAGTAAAATCAAATCAACAATTAATTTGACTAACCTGTCTCGTTTAGATATTCTAAACTCTCAAATTGTTTCTGAGTAAACGAACAATTTAATTATACATAAATAAGTTCAATATTGCACTCCCTCCAATTTTTAATTTCCATAATAATGAAGCTTTTAATTTGATGCAAACAGTGGCAGCTTAAAGTGTCGGGTAGTAAACGATATTTTATTCATAGTTTTATGAAAAATTGGTGCATAGTTACATTAAACCCATTTTATTTTCCTTAATCAGTAATTGTGTGTCAGAAAATAAGATATTAGATAACAGTTATCTTCAACTAGTCAAAAATAGAGAGACAGATTTTAAAATACTACAGTAGAATTTTATTTTTACTACTATAGAGTCATGTTAATTGGCATCAAAACCACTCTCTTAGATTGGTAGTCGAAAAAGTTCAAGTTTAACTTACCCTTGACTGAAACGACGACACTCTGAAGGACTTCGAGCTTCTTCTTATTGGCTAGAGATTGGCCAACACACTTATAGGTACCCGCATCCTGGTACATGACATCTTTGAGCGAGAACTGACCCGTTGGCTGAGAACTGCCGTAGCCAAGGCCACGTAGCCTGGCCGAAACAGGGTCCAAGTGGGACCAACATCCTAGAGAGCCTATGAAGCAGCGAGACAAAAAAAGGAGAGCATTAAAGACATTGCATAAATTGAGTGGGCGCCATTTCTAATTTAATTAATTGACTTTCGGCTGGTATACAGTTCTAATTTCTTTAATTGATGCGTTCCGAGTCGTAAACAACAAAACGCTTTCCACTTCCATTTATAACCGAAGCCATCTCCTCAGTCACTGCCCCTTCCATCCCTTTGTTTGGTCTTCTATCGGGCCGTTTGTCTTTGACCATTTGCCGAAAAGTGAGCAAAGTAAATTGCACGCATAATTAATTTTCAATTGTGCTAATGAATGAATAGACCTCCATTCGTGGACTCATGGACTCCGCGATCTCCGCCTCAATTAGTACAAGAAAATTTAAAATGTAATTAGATGCCAAACGTTTTTTTCTCCAATCGAAACCCACATACCCCACCCCCTGCCTAAGCCATCTTTAATTTTCCCAAATTCTTTGATCTATTTGTTACTCCAAGTTTGGCTTTTTGGAAATGACTTACCTTGCGGACATTGCAGTGTCACGGCTCCTCCAAGTTGCACCTCCAGCTGCCCCTTGTTAGGATTATGAGAAGCAGCTGCCACAGAGACGTCCTGATCATCGGGCTCCGATGTGACATCCACAGAATCATCTGCAATCGAGAGGAAATGTGTAAAAATGTATGAATATTTGAATTTAGCTCAACCGTCACATCTGCATCGCGTAAAATATGATAATCTTTTCAGCAATTGTCAATCCTGACAATATTTCAATGCGTACACTGAGCTCAGAGGTTGTTCGCAGTATCAAAGCAACCGATATTAAGGAATACAAATTGCGTTGAATTTACAGTATCCTGGTTTAGGATGGCTACGAAGCTGGCAAGCACCTGAGTCGTTCTCAGTTATCCTTAAGCAATACAATGAGTTGGCATTTCCGATTTAAGTGATTTGACTGGCTGTTGAAGTTCAACGGCATCTTAAAGTGCACATTGTATTACTGCACAGGCAGCCAGAAAAAATCTACACAGCTTTTGCTATGTAACTCAACAAATAGATAAAAAATATTGAATTTTTTCAGATAATATATGCTGATGCCAGTTTCATGAATTTTGTATAATATACATGCACCTGTACGCATCACTTTAATAGTGTATCTTCTCGAGCGACTTGATCAATCCTTGTTCCTTTACAAGAGTAAAAATGAAAAGCAAAGACATTACGATACTTCATTCTAATTTCGTGGCCTCAAGAAAATGACATCAAATTTATGCGACATATTCATGGAGAGCTCGTAACTGGGTACTGAGGGCTGTGTTTCCGTCTGTGTGATTGTGTGGGTACATGGGTGCGTGGGCATAAGTTGTGCTTTAAATTTCAAGCTGCTTTTGTGTCACATACTTTATGAGCCTGTACATATTACGTATAAATTACAATTAACGTTGGCATGCGCCTAAAAGTATGCAATGAGGGGCTTTTGTTTGAGACCGGATATCATAACAATATGTTGCCAAGTGGATGCCTGGGCCAGAATCATGACAAAAGACTTCCCCCGTAGGAACTTTGCCTCTTTGAATTGTTAAGAGTCCAGCAGTTTGAGGTTGCATAGTCAGTGCTCATAAAATTTGTCTTTATCGAAGGTGAATCGGCTCATCATAAATTTTAAAATGAGACCAAAATGTTTATGGACTTGATTCCCGTCAACGCTTTCCTGGCAAACATGTAAAAGAACAGAGAAACAACTTCATATTTCTTCAACATTTGTCTGTGTTTTGGCCTCGAGTCAAGATTTTGTGGGTTGAACATTCCCAAGTGCCCAAGTTACAATTAATTGTGATCTTATTTTCAACCAGAAACCTTTCTTTGATGTCAGTAATTTGGCCGTGGTGGCTAAAAACATCCCCCAGATTGGTAAGTGTTTAGCAACCCTTGCGAATCTTATTGCTGACGTTAGCACAACTGTTTTCTAAAAATCCAATTTTGATTGTTTTAACAAAATATATAAAAAAATTCACGAAATGTTTTAATCCTAAATGTTAGCAGATATTTCAACCGAATATAAGTGTAACATTTAATAAAATGATATCTGCCCAATTAAACCAAAAGTTGCACAACATTTACATCAATCCTTGCAGACTACAAGTATTCCAGATAATTTCATTTAATGGTCTCTTCTCCCTCTTTATCACTACTATATAAAATAATTCACCACTTAGTTCGTACACATGTTTATTGGTCAATGACCACACATAATTTCATACTATCCTGCCCCAAGAGACAGCAAATAAATAGAAAAATGCAAAACGTGGAGAAAAGAAGGAAAGGAAACAAATAACTCCTAGTTATGCTCACAAATAGAAAAAGGATGTGTGATGGACAGATGGAGGTTTATCATCGAAAGCAAAACAACATCGGAAGCAAATATGGAGAGCAAACAATAAACACTAAAGCAAACAGGAGAAATCAATATGCCAATCACGCGAGGTAGAGAGATAGAGAGGGTGATAAATAAAAAGAGAGAAATTTCTTAGAGGACGACTGTTAGAAAATGTGGAGTGTTTATTAAGTCTTTCTATGTTCTATGCGCATGCCAAAAATAATTAATCAGACAAAATTGTCATTAACTTACGATGTTGGCTTTAAGCCTTAATTCATAGTCTATTAGTAATTAATAGAATCGAAATTAAAATCACTTTACTTTCTATTTAATACCAAAAAAAAATTCTTAATTTTTCAAAAATGAAAACAATACGGTAAACTTTTTCAATGCAAAATCAAAAAACTTTGAAGAACGGATTATTTGAAATAGACGTTAATAATTTTTTTTTAAAAACATTTGACATACTTTGCCTCCTTGCATACAAATATAAAACTGATAAACACTATCGTTTTTAAATGCACCACAATTTACTCATACACATAGCTAATTATCTACGTTTTAGCTTTTACTTGCAACAAGTGTTATTTTTATGCTCCAGAGCACAAAAATGCATCTTCGTATTTACTTATAATACTCAATCTTTGGCAACAGCAACAGCAGCAGAATCAGAATGAGAATCAGAATGAGCAGAGCCAACAATCAGCTTAACTTACAAACTTCATAAACAGCAACCGGAAACAACATGGCTGATGGCACGAAGGAAAAGAGGAACCCTGGAAAGTGGGAAATATAAAGACAGTTGCTTGCCTCGTGATGTGGAACTGAATGGGTGCATTTGATTTCGTTTGTGTCTTGGTTATACATTTTAATTTTTTGTGCACTAGCTACTTGCATAATACACCACAGTATTTATAGCAGAGTTTTCAGCATTTTCCCGTTGCTTATGTCAGAGTTTTTGATACCGTCAAAAGCAAGGGGACTGGTAGTGATTTTCTTGGTTGGATGGGTTTCAAATTCCGGACGCGATTAATTCACAATGAGCTGAAATTCTAGATGATTGTAATGAATGTGATGTGAACAAGGAAAGCTTGGATGTAAGCAATAGCGAAAGGCCTTCAAATTAACTTCATTTTTATGCTTTAAGTAACCATCGAGCCAAATTCATTATAATAAGAATTTGTCTATTCTGATATTCAACTTGGAATAATATTTAAAAATAACAGAAACAAAGTATTTTAAGTTTAAACATATCATAATCTAAAGATTTAAAAACTAATCTTTAATTTTAAAACGGCAATTTTTGAAGATGTCATAAATAATACAACATTTATGACGCTTAATGAGTTTTTAATATATCTTTAAATGGCCAAGCAGCCAAAGCGAAAGAAAGAACAAGATAAATAAACAGAATTAGTTTTGCTTTTATTTGAAGTAACAAAGAAAAACAAGTCAAATAAAATTTTATGGCGAATATTTTTGTGCTGTCTTTCCAACCAATTTCTTGAGTTTTTCTACCCCAAAACTCTACAAAGCTTAAGGACAAACACATAGTGAAATGTAATCGTCGGCGATAAAAACAAAAGCAGCAAACAGAAAACTAATAATCATGCGCTCCGATAAACACAAAAGAAGAGTCCAATATAAGAGGTTATTGGGCAGAAAGAATGAAAGGTGAGGGGTAGCCAGAAAAATGCTTCATATTACATTGAATGAGGCGAACTTAACGATAAAGTTAAACCGCGATAACTGGCATGACAAACGATAATACATATATGTTTATATATATGTATTATTTGCAAGGACTTTGGACTTTCTGTTTAGCTGTTGCCTTGAGAAAAATCGTCGCCCAGAAATAAGTGTGTGTATAATATAAAGTATAATTTCAATTGATTCTGTTAAATGCGCCTTTTACATTGCTCGTTTTAAACAAATATCTTATATATTTTTTTGGACTTGCTTTACTTAAATTTCTGTGAGCTAGAACTTTTACTAATTGCACTTTATTAGCCCGAGAAGAGCACATACCTACATGGTAAAGCCACTCAACATTAATTAGCCTCAAATTGAACTTTAACTCATTAATGAGAGCGGCAAACAAACTCGGTACTTGGAACTAATCCTGCCTACATGTATCGATAACTTTAGCCAATTACAGATGCGTCTCATTCACTGTCACTTTTTACTTTCCCGTCCTTTACTTCTCCCCCTTTTCTTCCGTTTTCTCTCTTCACGTACGTGTCAAATTAGCGACGTTTTAACAAGCTCACTGCGTCCGTAAACCGTTAGTTTGTCCTTAGTCTTTCGTCCTTCGTCCTTTCGATCGACTGGCAGCCCAACATGGCCGGCGAATCAATCACGTGAAAGTGGCTGGCGAAAAAGTTGGAAAAAACTACCTCAAATTGCCTACTTTTGTAATCGACAAGAACCACCGCATCACATCGCATCACACCGCATCGCTTGTCCCTGTTGACTTTAGTCCGTAAGTCCTTTGGTCCGCAGCATCCCTAAGCATGTCCTCTAGTTTTTGGGTGATGTTCCGTATAGGACACTGATTGCTTTTTCATTGCATTTCATCGGGACACAGCCACCGTACTGTGGAAATCAAAGTTTTCTTTTGCTACCTGCGCGAATTTTGCAGCTCAATGGCTTTAGGATTTTACAGCAGAGGTAGAAAACATATCGTCAGCAATTAAACGCGCATTCAATCGTCTGACTGGGTTTCCGCATTGGTTTTTGCTTTTATTTGATGTCGACGGATGTTGAAGTCCAAATCAGTGTTCTTCTTTTATTCTTCTAGAAGCCGTTCTCTTGGTTGCAAAGATTACGTTTAACATTTTTTTTGTTTGGTTTGATGCGCTATTTATCAAAGCTGTGCAGCTGTTTGCTAGTTTATGACAGTTAATCCTCACATTCCATATCTTATAAATATTGGTCTATGCTCACAGAAAGACTGTCATAAATTCACGGATTCCTCTTCTGTATTAAAAATTAAATCGAAATTTTCTTTTAGTCTGCTACTTCTGCAGGATTTTGATTTGCCATTTGGGAGTTTCAAAAACGTTTTACAAATTGATTTACGTGCTTAACATGTTTCCAGTTTTGGCGGCAGCCCCTCTAAACATTTCATACAATTAGATTCCACTGCAAAATCAACAGTCAAACTTTTCACAAAGAAGAGGAAACAGAACAAGAACAGGAATAGCATCCAAGCCGTGGCTGACACATCAATCATCGATAAATGCCGATATGTCGAGCCATCACATGGCGCGAGGGTTGGATGCGATGTGTATTTTTCTATGCTCTGACTTTACTTCTTGGCCTCTTTTGGGTGATTTTATTTTTATTAATAAAGCATTTGTTTCCCCATAATGAGCAACGACAGCCGCCTGTCAGGATTCTTTTCGATTTTTCGCCAAAAAATGCTTAGAGATGGAAAAAATCTCTCCCCTGGGTCTGCTTGTGCTAGGATTCTGGGTGTGGCTTCGGCTTCCTTGCTGGGATTCACATAAAAAGTGGAAACACTTTGTCAAGTTGTTATTACCAATAATTTTTTTCTCTGTTTTTCTTTCTTTCGCTGCCTAGTCGGAGTCGGAGTCGGACGCCATTTGCTTTTGTTATTGCAACTTCTGCCTCGGGAGGCGTCTGCCAGTCACTTTCCGTTTGTCGTGATTGATGAGCGCATATATTTTTTTCGAGCTTTGTGAGTTGCTCTAGGGAAAAGCCAGTTCTATTTTTATAGGTGCGAAAAGAGGCTTATCTTCATATTCCCACTTGTTTTTTCCAGGGTCATCTTAAAAGTATACTTTTCTTAATAAATGACAATGTAAATATAAATAAATAGCGCGAAGTTCATGGTAAAGAGCCCACAGTAAACAGTCCATGTGGTGAAATTAGTATTAACCCTCTAATGCTGTTTTCTAAACTATTGGAGGAAAATAAATGGAACAATTTTTTTTTAAGTAAATTTAGGCTTCTAAACTCAAAAATGAACTCAGAAAAAATATAGAAGTTTTTGTTTAGCCGTCAGGTGCAAAAAAGGTAATAAGTGTCTCAAGACACTCTTGGGCATCTAAGAGTAAAAAAAAACGTATTTAATAGAAATGTTAATTTTTATTATTCATATGATATGTTTTAAAACAATTTTTTGTTGATGTGCAGCATAGATGTAAATTACATTTTTCACAAATGCATTGCGTTTGTGATGATTTACAGAGCTTGCACCGTCTCTTATTGTCCCGATCCAACCAATTTGGGAAGTGGTTGACTTGGTCAAAACGTAATTCCGCTATTGGGTGTAAAGTTTTTTTTCCAAGTTTAAGCTCAAGCTGTGATGGTCGGGCCCGTGGGGATTGTGAAAAAGGTGACCGATCTGTTCGCAAAGATGGTGACTGCATCTGGTCTTGTAGAGATACGGTACTGACTGGACGACCTGCGTGGGCTTTATTTCTAAAAGCCACCAATCCTTCAGCGATTGACTCGCGAAAATCGGGAAGTTCCATCAATTTGTCACTGATTGCGTTTTGTTTTTGAATTCGCCTATAAAGAATATAAGCATTTGTTGCTGCCATATCAATACAATGATAAAAAATTCGAGTAGCAGCATCTTTGGTTTTAGCTTTGATGTGATAACGGCCCATAAGTCCATCCATAAGATCAACGCCGCCCATATGTGAGTTATATTCCCGAATTATTTGCGGACAGTCAATTTCAATATGTTGCTTTTTCTTCCTGTCATAACGGTCAGTCTTAAGTGTTCTTTCACTTAAACTTTCCGTAGCAAACGGTTTAACACCTACGTAAGTTGACAATAAGCGAATGGCCTTGTTATCCTTCCAAAGTACATTACTGACTTCTACCCCGTATGACGTGCCTACGAACTCAGTCGAAAAACCTCTCGGCTTTTTGTTAATGATTGTATCGTCAGGTAGCTTGCAATTGGGGATTCGATTCGCACGTACTGTGCCAAGGCTATAAATACCCTTTGCTCGCAAATATACCATTAGAGGCAAAGAGGTATAAAAATTATCAAAGTAGACGATGTGGTGCTTAAAGCTTTGTACTGTTTTGGTCAAACGTACTACTATGTTGGCCGAAGCACCAAGATCTGGGTGACCAGGTAAGACAATGTTATCGCCTGCTCCACTATAAATTTCGAATCGGTATGCATAGCCATATGAATCACACAAAACGAACAGCTTAATACCCCATTTGTGTGGCTTATTGGGCATATATTGTCGTAAGTGATGTTTCATCTTTGTGCTACACATTTGTTCGTCAACACAGAGGCGTGGTTGCTTTGGCACTGAGTCAAATCTTGTATTAAGATAATCGACAAGTCTTCTAGTGCGAAATAATGGATCGTAGCCTGGTTGTCCCTTTTTGATCCGCTGGCTTTCATCACGTAATGACAGGTGCTGTTTAATTGTCTCAAATTTTGTGCGGTTCATACTGGATGCAATGGGTAAAAAGGCATTTTTTCCCCAGTAGCTTCTCATACTCGGGTAGCGATATATTGACATATATATCAAAATTCCTATATAATGATGAACATCTTCAATGTTCATTTGGAATCTTGTTGATATGTTCTCCACTAAAGCTGCGCGCATGGTTTCTTCCACTATCATATCCATGATTTTGGCATCAAAAAAATAGTGAAATATCTCTGAAGGAGTTTTGAGATTCATTATTTCAGCCGGCAATGAAGAGTCGCCTTGAAAAGCAACATTGTTTACATGCAATTGCATAAATTGCTGTCGCCACAAAATTTTGCTCGGCTCCTTTGCTATTGATTCAATACCTAAAAGACATTAATTAACTAATCATAATAATAATAATAATTACAAGCAAATGATATTGTGCTAATATCCTCCACAGCAGCTATTAGAGTTTCAGCCACATTTAAGTCATCTTCCTCGTCGTCACTTGACTCGGATAACTCTGCATCGGAAGGGACATTCTCAAACAATTCCAACAACTGTTCATCAGTTAAATCGGATAATTTGAATCGTACCCGGTTTGCCATCTTTATATGGTTAATATGTCAGTTTCTAGTAAAACAATCCATATAATGAATAAGTGTACACACAAAATTGCAAGCAGTTGTGAAATAGCTGCTGGTAAAAAAAGTTGCTTGCAGCCCCAAAAGTGTCTCAAGACACTTATCACTGTTTTTAAGCTACAACGCACATTTTTTATTTATTTTTATTTTTGTAAACTAGTTTTAATTGTAAATAAACATACCTTCCAATAAAAAATTATTTTAAATGGATTGCTTTCACAGATTTTGTAAAATAATTGTTGCACAACAGCACATGCAGCAGATCAATTTACACGCGCGAAAAAACATATGTTTTGTGTTTATGAAAATAAAAAGTACCGTTTAAAGCACTGGAGAGCTTTTAAAGCTTTTTTCTCAGTAAATTTGAATGTTTTATTAACGATCAAGCAATATTTGAAAGACAAAAAAGCTCCCATTTTTTTTTTAAATTTAAAAATAAAATAAGTGTCTCAAGACACTTATGAGCGTTAGAGGGTTAAACGTTAGTTCCACTTTTTTTTTTTTTATATTTTTGTATAGAATTTCTCTTAGATTGCTGATAATATTCAGTGCCACGTAATGAGACCACATAACACACACGTTTTCATGATTTGGATTTAATGAATAGAATGGGAAACCATTTTAGCTGGCTGCTTTTAGGCAAAGTAGCAACAATATTTGCCAACAAAGTGGCGTCTGTCAGCGACATAAATTCAATAAAAATATTTACAAGCATTAACACGCGTTCGGCGCATAAAATGTGTATTAAACTCAGCGCACACATCTCAAACTCAAATCTTCAGTACAACAAAAAAGAAAAAGAGAAAATATTGACAGAAAAATGGCGGGTATGCATAAATAGTGAGTATTGGTGGGGCAAGTGATGGAGGGGAATGGGTAACGATGGGACAGGGGGTTGACAATGTCGCTGCCTTTCAGCACCCACTCAATAGCAATACCAACGCCAGTGCCAATGCCAGTGCCAATGCCAATGAAATTTGCCACATTTTGCATATATGGAGGGTAACGAAACAAAATTGCTCAGAGCACGCAACAGCAGTGGCATCATCATCACCGCAACCCTGGTAAAAGGACGAAATCAAAAATGAGACAAGAACGAGAATGAGAAAGAGAACTGGCATTGAGACTAGGATGAGGACACTCACATTAACGATGGGACGCACCATGTGCGACTGTCGTAAAACCCACTTAGCATTTTTGGCAATTTTTTTTGACAGCACCACCATTTTTATTAGATGAGAACTAATGGCGAAAATATTATCACGCGCCATTTTAAAGGCAATTTCACGCATACGAGCTCTAATTTATTTCAAGTAGTACCCATCGTAGGACCATCATACTTACATCGCACACTGAGGTAATAACCAATAGACGAGTACTGAAAGTTTAGATGCCGTGATGTGCACTTGTACCAACCGGAATGCTCGCGTCTGATGGATGTAAAGTTAAGAAACCCATCGCCAGTTTGAGGCACCTGTAAATATCATAAATGCAGACAGAGCTTGTGAGATATACATATACAAATAAAAGGGAGGGAAAATTAAGATAAATTCATTTGGAGTTGAGCAAATGAGTTTCGGACTTATGCGTAAACAATTTTTAGTAATTAAGGCAAGGCAAATAGTTGGTCCAAGCACTTTTTCGCGATAACTACACGAAAATCCATTTAAAACTTTCTCCTTGCCAAAAAATCACAAGGCGAAAAAAAGGAGACAAACTCTGAGCAAGAGTCTGAATCTGAGACTGAGTCTGAGCTAAGAATGGGCTTACGTATGCATAAGTTTTAAAAGACTCACCGGAGTATCACCATCGTCCTTTTGCCACCGAGGAGTGCTCGGAGGATTCGAGTCAACGTCGCATTTGAGGCTAACTTCGATGCCTTCGCGCAATGGGTAACCAAAGCCAGGTGTGCGCGAGATTGCAAACGAGGGTGTATCTGCAAAGAGAAAAGGATTGTGAATACGAATAAAGATGAAAACGGGAAGAGGAATGGGTATGGAATAGAATAACACACAGATACGATAACAATTTCGGGTAGTACTTTTTTGAATTTTTGTCTGCTTTCTGCTGTCTACTGTCGTCTACAAAATAGTTTTTAATTAAAAAATTACGACATAAAAATAAACGCAAGGCAAAGAAACTTTTATAATTAAAGTGAATACAAATGAGTGTTTGGCTATTTGATGTTCATCACCACCGCAAAACTAACGACTATATATACTTTTGTCTTTTAGGATATATATTTGAGAATAAAGTGAAAGACAATTAGAAAAACTTTTACTTAAATCTGCAGTATTATTGTTTGTATTATACTAACATTTGTGTTTCAAAAACATTAAAAAACGATACTGTGTTTGAACATTTACTTCTACGCATTTATTTATATAATAAAGCAGGATGACAAAAGTCTTAACTGGACATAATATCAACAAAGTTTCATTTTAAATGATGTATTCGCTTTCACCTTATCTTTCCAGGTTATGTCAATGTTATTTTTACATAAGGTAAAGACTGTCAGTATTTAGACATTACTCGAATTTAAAATAGAGTTTAATGGCTTCAAAGTTCACTAGAATTCAGCATGACAAATTTATCACCTTTTCGCCCGACTTTTGTTTTGCCTTTACCATTTGGTGAGCATTAAAGTATTGAAAGGATTATAAAATTGGTTGTGAATTTAATTTATTATCTATTTTTATCTATTGAGTTTAGCGCTAAAGACAATTCTTCAAAGACTGTAGCCTTTGATGCCTCAGTCCACTCTCAGCATTAAGTTGTAAACTACATGACAGTAATAATAGTAACTATGAACAAAACCCTCCTTCGACTGTCCGAACAAGTGCTTTCATGTATGTGCTTTTTAATTTATACAACAACCCTAACAAACAATAATAACAATGAATGGAATGAGAACTTGAATGGAAATGAAAATGGGAGTGGAAGTGAAAATGGAAATGGAAATGGAAGGCACAAACTCTACGCAGTTGTTCTTTGTTGTGAAACTTTGTGGTTGGACAACATTTCTATTTGTTTTTGTTTTTGATGTTTCAGCTGGCGTTTTTGTTATTGTTGCAGGTCTTTTGCTGTTGTTCTTGCGGTTTTTGCAATTTTCATGCCTGGATGAAGCGCTCATATATCCATTGGATGGATACGAACACATAGTCGCAGTCACAGTTACAGTTAGAGTCACATTCCCATTTCAGGATTTAGTCATGCACATCTCGCATGGCTTTTCTATATTTGCACATCAATTTCATGGGCCTCTCTATGGTTTTTCTACCTAGGCATTTGGCACTTGGCATTGGGCATTGGGCATTTGTCATGGCATTATGCGGCTTGACGTGCATTAACAAAGCCAATCGCTGTGCCCCGTTTTGGCCATCGTCTACTACCAATTTCAACACGTGTCTGCGGCTTTGTTACTGCCAATTAGTTCAAGCCCATCTAATTGCTGTGGGGAATCTGCCATTGATTTTGATCTGCAGCCAGTTCTGATATTTTAGTTTTGATTTTTGTGACTGAAGCAATGTCACGTGACTGCCAGGAGTGAACAATTAGTGCTGTAATCTCCTTCCTCCTTTTCTTCACATACATCAGCTTTAATCCATCAAGGGGATTACACGTCTGTTGAAGCAGGCAGACAATGTTATGCAAAATTGTAACGACACTTGCAGGAACAACTTTGCTCTAGGCAACAAAGTATCGCACTATGACAATCAAATTCGAAATTTGACCACCAAAATTTGTTTAAGTAAATTTCAATAGTTTCAATTTCATTTCAATACGTTAATTTTAAATTTTGTATGAACCACTCATTTCAGGTAGTGAATTTTAGGCGGCCGTAATTCTGAAACAAGTGGTTCACTAGATTATGTACTACATTTCTTTCTAGTTAACTATTAATTTCAGACATTTTCTGTTTCTGGGCTTTATTTTTATGTTCAGTAATTATTAATTATTTTCTGTAATTGTTTTTGTACCAAAGCGAACAAGAATTGGCCGTGCATGATAAGATACCCTTAATGAAAAGTTTTTTCTGAATTGTGTGTATGACCAAAGTCTGTTTTTTCTTCAGTATATTAATTGTAATTTAAAACTTAACTGCCTTGGCCTATCACCTCATCGTGAATATATGAAACAGCGTTTATTAAAATGAATGCGAAGATTTATTATTTTAAAAGTGTATTTAATATTCGTCTAGTGCCGATTGAATTTCTCTGTTGCCTATGTATATTTTTCCGACTGCAATTGCCATTTAAATAATATCATGCTTGCTTCTTTCCATTTCTGCAGCTGCATAATAATTTTTGTTTTCCTTTAGCCCCTTTGAACTCTTCCCTCCCCCCAGAATCCTGGAGCCCCTTCCAGGTCACTGTTGTTGCTCGTGGCGTGTGTTAACTTTTGCAATTTAACTTTTTAATCAACATTTGCCTTTTGGTTTTCACTTTTACTTTTGCTGCTCACTCTTACTTGCCCCACTTGCAACGCTGGCCCGAGTCTCACCTTTGTCCTCGTCGAGTCTATTAATTAAGCCAGGTGCGATTTTTGTCGTGTTTGGCTTTATTTCAAACTTTCTCACATTTAAATATGAACTCAAGTTAGAGAATGATTTTAAAGACTGCCTAATTGAGTGTTTAACTTACCGAATGACAAAAATTATATTTTAATTTTATGGTTTTGAAAGGGAATTCAATAAAATTATTTTTTAATTAAAACGATACTTATCCAAAACTTAATGTTAAGTTAACTTTCTTAAAATGCAACTTTTTCTACTAAAAACAATAATAAAAAGCTAATAAAAGTTTGTTATAATTAAAATTTAATATATTTACATTGCACATCCAGTAGCAAGGAGGCATTTTGCCGAATCTTCAACGTTGGATGTTCCATGACACACAATATCCTGGCATTGTGATGGGCTCTGTAGACGGCAGGCAGACGAGACTCGCTCTTAGCTCCACTGTTGATTTTGTAGTCGTTCTTATCCTGAAAATATATGTATTATATATATATATATATATATTTAATGCATATATATAAAAGGGAGAGGAGGTGATAAAAATTCCATTTCAATTTAAGGCTTAGCCAGGACAAATTGGGCGAAATGACGGGCAATTAGTCGGGCTTGTTATCAACGCGACATCATTAATTTAAATTAAAGCACAGGAAGAAGGAAAGGACCATGGCAATGGCAATGGCAATAGAAATGCCTCTGCTTCCTTCAGCTTCCCCTCCAGACAGTAGACGCCTTCCCCCGCCCGCCTTGACATGCAAATTTGTTGGCACAGTTTTCAATCAATCATCCAGAGTGTCTGTAGATGGAGCGAACCAGACCAAGCACGCAAATTTGTGGCATTTAGGGTCTACGACAAACAAACACACACCAACACACACACACACACTCACACACCCATACACACACACTAAATACTCAAGTGGACAACTTCGATGTGTTTGACAGGTCGTTGCATGCGGTTGGGTGGTTGTTTGGTTGAGTAGTTGGGCGCTTTGGTGGTTGGGTGGTTTATACAAAGCTTGACCAAAATGTCTGCTTTTCATTATGCTCGAGTGCAAGACAAACAAATTTGGCGCAACCGCAAGTGTTCATCCATCCCAAGATACCCGGCCAAAAAGCCTCCGTTGTCCACACTTAATGTGTTTGCTGTCTGTCTTCGTGTTTGTCTTTGCGTCTCCCTCTATCTACTTTGTTTCCCTTCACTCACTTTATCCCTCTCTTTTTTCCTCTTCTAAGTAAGGTTTTTAAAGATTTTATTAAGATGACGGTAAAACATGTCCAAGTACAAGACACTTCATATGCTTAATATGTGTGTTCGTTGCTAAGAAAATCACTTTGAAACTGACCTTCTCGTTCTTGATCTCCTCCAATTCCAGCACCTCGGCAGATACCTTCTGTGCATGTCGATCCACACCTGGACTCAGCAGCACTTCCCAGGTGAGCGTGGGACGTGGGTTTCCGCCCTCACTTACGCAGGCCAAATTCAGCTCCGAGTTCTCCTTGACGGGCACAAAAATGTTTCCAGCATCGAGACGGCGAGAATCAATTAGCAGATAAGGAGGCTTCGGGCGATCTAATAGATCAAATAGAAAATTTATTATAGACACAAGTTTATTTCTTCTTATTTAGAATACCTTTAATAAATATGTCAATATGTCAATATGTCAATTTATTGAAAGCGTGTATTGTGTGAATTTGGTACAAATTGTTGAAGGGACACAGAAAATTTTTATACTAAGCATTTTCAACCGATTGTTTCTATGTCAGCTATATGATCTATTTGTTCGGCAGATAGATAATGATAACAAATGCATATTGCGTGAATTTGGATCAAATCGTACAAGCGACACAGAAAATTTTCATGCCAAGCATTTTCATCATTTTCAACCGATTGTTCCTATGGCAGCTATATTATATAGTGGTCCGGTCCGGATGAAATTTTGTTTGCACATAGGAGCGAGTTTGGTTAACATAGCTCAAAAAAATGTTTTTTTCCTCCGATTGTTCCTATGCGAGCTATATGATACAGTGATCCAAACTGGCCGATATATCGACTCGGCTGTTGATGCTGATCAAGAATATATATACTTTATGGGGTTGGAAATGTCTTCAAAATTACGTCAAATTATTAATAAACAATTAAAATAAATAAAAAAAAAAAAACAGATATATTTTTGTCAGTGCTTTTGTTTAAACAAAATTCATTATTGTTCTTGTTGTTACTTTGGTACTCACCAAGCACGACCAGTTTGACAGGTCGAGCATTCTCGGTGTAGCGTCGGGTATTTTCGGCCTCACACGACCACTTGCCATCATCCTCCAGCATAACATTAGTGATAGTTAGCGCTCCATTAGCCTCCTTAATAAAGCGGTAGTCGGTGACTCGCGATGTTCGGTCCATGGAATGAACAACCTGAGGAAAAAAACGAAGAAACAGGTGCGCGGTTAATGCAAAGCCGTCCCACATTAGTCCACTGCTCACTTTAACTTAAATGTAATGCCACTAGAGTGTCTTATTTGACACCGGATTAACACAAATTGGTATGCCCACTCTGCCTTCACAAACTTTTACTGCTCTGTATTAAATACTCCTCAAATCCATCGTAAGGGCAACGAACCCTGCACATTCTTCTTTCTGCCCACCAGAAACAATTGTATTTATTCATTTATATAAATACGCAGAGACTAATTAACATTCTCCACATTTATGTTCGATTAATATTGTAAGTTATTGTAAGTAGCATATATTTTAAGCAAGTAAAATTATTATCGATTTAATGGTATGGTTTTCAGTTCAACCTCCGGAAACGATAGAGACTTTGCATTACAATAAATATATTCATCATATCTTATCAGTGTATAGTTTTATTTACATTTTTTCTCATGTTTCTGCAGTGTACCTTTATAACATACGAAAAATTTTAAAGATCTATTTATCATTTTTCACATTAAGGAAATAGTCAATAAACATAGCCAGAAAGAGCGTATTACCACTGTGGCCAATAGATCATGACCAGAATTCTGCTCTGCAACTCCTGTGAAGCCTGTGTACGGCTTAATGCATTTACTGAAATTTATGAATGCATTTAAATGTAGCTTAATACGTAGTATGAAAATATTCGTAAATAACTGAAATTATTCCCACGAATTTAATTGTTCGAGTGGCAGCTCTTACTTTTATAAATCATTAATAATACACTTTTAATACTCATAGTGAAATTGGAATTGTATATGTATCACATAAATTCGGATATCTGATGTTTGTATACCTAAGTTAATAGTTTTAAAATATTTCCCAACTGTACTTGTACAGCGATGTTCTTGAAACTCCAAATTATTCTTAAGAGTAATAAATATTTTATGAATCAAATTAAATTAATTTATTATTATTCTTAGTATACACAACTGTATTTCTTAGAAACAATCAAGTCACAAATTTCGAATGGGATTAATTACTTTTCATCCATAAACATTATTATTCAAAATGAATTTACAGCAATGACTAATGAATACTTTGAAATATACCGTTTATTTATGTAAAATGACCATCGGAATACTACCTAATAAATGCAATAATTATTTACATACTTCTGTTAAATAAAGAGTATCATGACATCTTCTGGTAACGCAAACAAAGTACGAACATTTAAGTGGCTTTTAACAAAATCCAAACAATATTTTTGTATGTATATGTTACACTTCCGTTTCCGTTGCGTGCATGTTTCCAGATATTGTAAGTCATGTGCACGATTGTCTTCTAAATTTTTAAAATGTATCGCACATATTTATGTGTTTATAAAACCTAACCTCTTATATATCCATTTCTAGTTGGGTTAATGGGTATACTGTAATCTCTGGAGTGTACGTTTTAGAGGGAGGAAACATTTTCGACCTCCTTGATCTCAGTCAACAGTTAAAAAAAAAAATAACTGGAATTCTATATTGGACATAGTAGAATCGACAGAATTTTAATTTCTAAGATATATACAGTGTATTGCGGAGATACTGGTAACCATTTTATGCAGCTCATACATTGAAACTAAGTAACGGGTATCCATAGAGTCGAGTGTTGACTTCAGCGTTCTTGATAGTTTTTTTGATTTGCTCATGAATGTGTCCCTACTTCCGTTGAGAATTTGCCACATTCGACGAAGCGGCTATTGCAAAAATTTATTAACCTGCGGCGAGCGTTGGACAATATAAGGACGCATTGTATCTGGCGACTGCCGACTGGCGACTGGCGAATGGCGACTGGTAAATGGCGACTGGCAAATGGCAACTGGATTTGCAGGCTGTGCAACGACGCATTCAGTTGGAAATTTATGAGGTAACATGACACAGAGTTTGCGACTGCACAGCACACCTGCTGCACTGTTGTGTGTGTGAGTTTGTCTGAATGTGTGTGCATGTGATTTTGGTTTGGCAACATGGTTGCTAGACAAAAGCGTTAAATGAGCGTGGCAAATCCTTGTTTACAGCGTCGAGCGGCCAGCGGATTACACGCTCTATTGTTTTGGGTTCGCAGTTTTATGGAATGAAAATGCCAGTCTGGCGATCCAGTGCCAGTTGTTGTCCAAGTTGGGCATTAAATCTCACGCATGCTTCATGCAGACAGCGATCTGTTGCCTGGTAATAATGATTTTTCGCCTTTTTGCCAGCTATTGTTTTTTGTCCTTTTTACTTTCCGCTTTTTGTCCTGCAGCTGCGTCAATTCGCATAAATTGTTGTATATTTGAAGGCGCATTTGAGTTTTACATGCGCATAACTTTGCATAATTTGTGGCGCCGTTATCATGACATTGCTTTTTGGGATTGGATACGTGTATCCGACTCTCTGACATGGCCACAACTATGTATTTCGGTGTTATTATGGAAATGTATTTTCTAATTGCGTTGTTTTAATATTTACATTTAATTCGGCCGCAGGAATTGTGAATTTCATATGCACATTTCATTTCTAATAAATTTTCTGCATTAAATAAAGAATTTTTATACCCTCTTCATTTATTTAATAGGCAGTTTAATTATTTCATTATTTTATTAAAGATTCGAAAAATTTTAAAACTATTTATTTCTTTCGTAAGTGACTATAATTTGAAAAAAACATTGTTGTCATTTAAATATCCTTTAACTTAGCAAAGAATGCAAATAGAAGAAGTGGAGAAAATTTAAAGTTAAAGTCACATTATTTTTTTCATAGAATTAGCTGATAAAATGTGGCTAAAAGAATTACTCACTGTCTGTGTTTGCTCCTTTTGTCGTAACTTTTGAATTGTTGTTGGCCCAAAGCTACTAACTTCAAATTGCTTTTGGCAAATATATTAGCCTCTTGATAATTTTCAACAATAAATTCTTTGGCACACACACACTCACGCCCACATACACACATAGAGTATGTGGGGGCTTGAGCCTGGCAACCACTCAAAGAAGCTGGGGACTCGAATGTGCAGCATTGTGCAGCACTTCAGAAAGTACAACAAAAGTCGCTCATGTTGCAAGCTGTCACTGGAACACTTGTCGCTTGTCATTGCGCAGTTGCAGTTGCAGCTTCAGTTGGAATGAGGACTCTAATCGGGATAGGGAATAAGCGAAAGGGTAACAGAGAAGCAGACAGTTCTCAAGGCGTGAGTCGCCGAACAGAAACTAAAATGCAATTCCAAATTTAGTTTGTGGCAAATAGTGAAGAGGTTTGAAAGACGGGGCATCACAGATAACGATAGCAAACAAGTTTGCTAGCCAAGTAAGCAGAAATCCTACAAAGTAAATCGAATGCTCTGCCATTGAGTAAGTTTCCAATGATCAATACAAAGTTATCTACGATGTTTCGTTAAACAGACTCTTGTAGTTTTAAAATTTAGTTTTTGTATATAGAAATTGTTTTGTAATAAATCAGTTTCGAACTTCCATGTTTTTGCCCTCTTAGATAATAATAGCGACTAAGGTCAACTAGAGAGAGTGTTTTGTTCACGGTGTGGTGCTTCAGTAATCTTTTATTCCTGGGATTCTACTCACATTTATTTAGACATCGCCTCACATTGTTGCCGCGTCATTGTTCTAATTGCCATGGCGAAGTCTTCCTCCCTGCTTACTCCTCACCACATACACCCCGCGCTTTAATCTCTTCCACAAGCTTCTGTTCATGTCTTTGCTTTCACATGGCTGGCTCTTGTTTTAACTCAACTAATACAATTGCACCGTGGGGAAATGCTGTTGATGCTGCTAAAGTCAACGGCGTTGATTTTATTTGCCACAGAATATGCATCAGTCTTTGGCGTCTCGAAGGATGCAGGAAGGAGGCTGCAACATTGCTTCTAACTTAATAAACTCGTCAAAGGTACAAAGTGAGCGGCATGTTAACAACTTCAGACTCCTGTCTAGGGATAAACCATCTGACATCGTATTGTTGCTGATTTTCATTAGGGAATTTTCCCCGTTCCTAAGCTGAGTGATTAATTTCTTGACTTGTGTGATTTACTTGCAACTGCAGCAACAGAAGCAACTTCTGCTGACGCTGCACCACCGAGCCACCCAAAAGCCCATAATAGAACCACGCTGATAATCTTGTCTATCAAGTTTCTCCTTATTTGACTAATGGAACCAAGTAGCGAATTTTGGCATACCCCCTGAGAAATACATAATCAGAGTGAATAAAAGTTGTAATCCTGAACCATCACAATGGTGACATTCAAAATTATATTAATAAAAGGCAATTTAAAGTTTTCAATACATTGAATGCAAAAGGAGCAAAAACGAAACTTATAATTGAAACGTAAGAACGCTAAACAATACACGTAATAAAACTAAAAAGCGAGAAACACTTGACAAGTGCAAAGGTCATAAATATCAAACACGTCCCTTGGTTCTTCCATTAAAGAACATACTACGCAGAATTTACGAGAAACACTTTTCATTAACAATTGTAATAACTCATACCTACACAACTGTCTTTAAGAAAAATTTGTGACATTTTTTAATTTTTAATAGTGAGTTTTTCCAGTATTCAAAGTTATGTTTAAGTTATTAAGGTTTGCATTAAATAAGTCATTCAAATTCCACTAATTATTATCAAATCAGACATTATATACTTAATTCTAATAAACCTACTTTTGCAGCAACTTTAGAATGGAACAACTTTCAATGTTCAATTACAGATTGATATGAATTGACGCAATGATTGCAAGGAGAGTGATTTGATGGTGCAAACAAGTGCAGCAATCAGACTGTACAAAGAAGACAATACAAAAGATTCAACACAACAGACAACATATAGGAGACGTGTTTGGTATTCGGGATTCGCCTCATGGCAGCTGTTGACAGCCAATTTGGGTGATTTTTTGGTGGCATTTTGTTGCTTACACGATTTCGCAACGCGATATTGAATTTAATTTTTGTATAGAATAAACACCAGCCTTAACAACAATAAAAACAACACAGAACACAGCAATCGAAACAGCAACAAGCAGACAACATTGTTTGCTTACAACGTCCACAAGTATGCAACGCTTTTTGCGAAACCAACGCACACAAACATATACAAATACATATAGTAAGTGTGTATGTGTATATACTCAGTAGATATTCTGACACTTACACCTGGGCCAGGTGCTCCTCGAAGCGTCAGTTAACATCGTTGGAAAGCCAAGCCAAGCCGCAGACCAACAGTCGAGGCACGTAGTCAAAGAGCTGTTGTTTTTGCTGTAGTTGTTGTTGTTGTTAGTGGTTCTGTTGTAGTTGTTGTATTAGTTTCAACTATTATTTGCCCATCAACAACTTGGCCTGTCCACTCATTGCTGTTGTTGCTTCAGTTGCAATTCACACAGTCCAACAACAAAAACAACACCAGCAACACAAACTCTTAAATAAACAACAAGAGCAAAGTAAGTACAACGAGTTGAACACCGCACAGATGTTTAGTTGTTTGTGTAGAACTTGGGACCAGTGCAACTTGTGTATAATGACTTTGTGATGAAGTTTATATGGCCAAGGGGGGGCATTGCAGAAGTCTAACCAATTATGATGCGGCTTTTAAAAATATTAGTTGTACTCAAATTACATACCATTGCAAAAACGCCAAAACTGTTTACTGTAAAATTTTATATTTTATTTAAAAGTGTATTAAGCTAAATGAAAGTTTGATACTGTCTACTTAAATTTGCTAAGGAAAATCCGTGCGGAGATTCTATTTTTCTAAATTAATCAACATTTAATAATTTTGCCTAACATAACTATTACAGTTTGTGGAATATTAACGACAAAACAAAATGCTACAGTATACAATTTTGCATTTGTTATTCTTATTTGTCATTTGAGATTTCCAAAAAATCTTCATATTTAATTAGAACATGTTCAAAATATGTGGAGTTTGAGTCATGTAATGCGAATTCATTGAATTGCTACAGCATTAAAGCATAAGATAAGATATAAAATGCATTTTATACAATTTCTATTAATAATAGCATACTGAAATATTTTCAAATGTTTTTCTTCAATTGGTATCAAATAAGTATAAATAAACTTTAAAAAATCCTCAAATAATTTGTAAACATTCCTGTGAAATCTATTTACATAAATTAAGTAGCAAATGAACTTGCCAATCATAAATAGTTGAAAATGTAGAAAACTTGATTGTTTTGAATTTATAAAATGTTTCACGATTTCTAGCAATTTGCTATATTACTTTTTGGAGGAGTTAAGATGATCACTGCTTTCCAACATGGATTATACATATTTATTTTTACTTAAATAAATGTTAAATGCAATACATCTATCGGAAAGTTGTCTAAACTCATTATGTAGTGCACTTTTTGCCAATTTATGTTCCTACAGTTATTAACTTCTGAAAATTCTCTTTTGGGTCCGTCTGGCAATGAGTTCGTATGTGAGCTGTGAGTAAAGCTGTTATAATTGCATTACACGAAAAGGTGGAGGATGTTGAAAGGTGGAAAATGTGGAAAAAGTAGAGAACGCTTTTTACCCAACGCATCGTTGAATGGTTGCACTTGCAATTACAACTCAATAACTTTTGCCGGATGGTAGTTAACTTTTTCGCCTTGTATGTTTAATTTGTTGGCAGCTTTTTGGTGCTCCTGCCGCCAGCTGCGTTTTTCTGCGCTTTCGATTTAACTTGACTGTTAAAGCACGGCAGCAGACCCAAAACAAAAAAGTAAAAAAAACCTACATTAAATTAAATTTGTATGGTTGCAGCGTGGCATACTCATACTTGCCACAATGAACAAAGTTGTAATTAGAATATGCACGCAAAACATGAAACATTATATTCAGTAAAAACGACAATTCTTTAAGCATTCGGTTGGTGTGGAATGGACATTCAGAAGGTCATTTGACAGATGAACTTTTAAAAGCTTTTGAGCATCGCAAACTATCAAATAATAACGATTATCCTATTTGCATAATGCGGCATTTAAGCGACAAATAAGCAAGCAGCACAAAAGCCAGACAAATGCGAGTGGAAAAGGGAATGGGAATAAAAAGAAAGAGAAGAGCATAGGAAAATAAAGGACAGGCTGGCACTCGAGACGTCTGTCAGGAAGATAGAAGACAGCGTCCTAGGGGAGTGGCAGGCGCAAAGGACAATTGCCGTGCAGGCGACAATAAAAAGCTACTACGAATGGGTCAAATTGGTATGATGATATACTTAAAAATTCCCTCTAAAAGAAATATATTTAAAATAATGATGACGCTAATATTACATTTTTTGAATGAACTTAACAAAGAGGGACCTGAAACTAAAAGCTTATTAAATTTCTTTAATAACAATTGTTAATTTAATTATTTTAGTTTTTTATTGTTTGTTCAATGCCTTTCATGTATTTTAGTAAGACACACCATCTCGATGTTTTTTCTTAAACTAAATAACTTAGATTCCTATTCTAATATACCTCATAATGTTTTTCTAGAGGGTACAAATATTAAAATGCGAAAACTGCGAGGCAGCTTAAGAGACCAAACGGAAGCACTGAGGGATAACGGGCGGCCCAAGAATGCAATTAAAGTCAAAGCTGTAAGCAAGTTGGCAGCTCGACAGCTCCGGGTAACACCAACAACGGCTAACAAGAAGATAAAGTAATGTTCCAATTGTTGTCACTTACCTGACCATTCTTGTACCACGTGCTGGAGGAAATGTCCAGATCCACCTCACACATTAGCCTAATCTCCGAGTGCTGTTCTGCATAGACGACAGACATTTCCTCGTCCGCATAAGGATTTGGTGGCACTGGACGAAGTGGAAGGGCATGTGGCTCTTGCGGATCGTCATCGTCCATTAGACTCCCGTCGTCGCCACTCTTTGCAAACAAATCTCGAGTTGAGGTGCCGCTGTCAAACTCCTCTACATCATCTATAATAATCACTGGCTCCTTCGGCTTCGGCTTCATATCCTCTGGTGCCAGATGCACTGTGGATCGAGCTCGCTTCGCCTTCACCGTGCTCACCGCACCAGAGAGCGTCTTATTTGCGAAGGCGGTAACAGCCACACTAGTAGCCAATGTGGTGACACTAGGGATCGCCGTGGCCAACTGCAGTTCCAGTTCATCCTCCTCAGTCTCCCGACGCAAGCGCCTTTTGGCCTCTTTGTGAGATGATGCCCTATGAGCCTGATGAGCACGACGATTCTTCAGCTGTGCCTTCCACTTGGCCACCTTTAATTTGGCCTTTGCACAGTTCTTGGCACACTTCAACTCATTCTGCCTGAGGTCAACTGTCGAGTGATGTGTTCTGTGTACATCTGTTCTGTATATGAATGGATTCTCTAGAGGCGTTTGATCTGATATGCCATGCCATTTGTTGCTGTTGTGTGCGTGTTCGGCGGGTTTTGTCTTTATTTGCGACTTGGCATTGATATTTTGTGGTTGCGTGTAGGTGGTACCTGAAAGAGAAACAATCGGTTAAATATATTTTGTTCAATTATAAACATTGTAATATATAATTACAATAACATATTTAGAAATCCCTTAAAGTGGTCAAGGATGCATAGAAATTAATCTGGGATGGAAATATCAATTACAGTGCAATATAACATGTAAGGACAAGTGCCAACAAAAGCCATGAATTTATTTATGACGTTCCATAAGGCTCCTCAATGCATGTGAGAGGAATTACATTTAGTTCCTTTGCATTGTTAAATTGAGACTGTGATCCAGAATTCAGGCTCCCAAGACAAAACCGATTTTGCCTGCATGGAATTCCTTTGGCATGCAAAATAATTTTCATGCTCCACTTTTGTTTGACTGCAGTCATGATTGCAGTTTTCTCCCCTCTTAGGTCGAAGTCACTGTGGCAACTCTGCACAAGGTCTCTTGTTGATAAATTTACACAAGTGTATGACAAGCTTTCAAATGGTAATTAATGCCCATCTTAGACAGGGTACATCCCTCGGTCTTAGCTATAGACTTAGTATCAGCCCCTGTCTGTGTCAAGTCTACATTACTCAGCCTGTTATCAAAAAGTACACGTTGTCTGGCAAAGGTTTCAAATGTAAAGAGAGACTTGGCAACTGCAATAACTGAACACTCTGTTCGGGGTATGCGGAGTGGTCATTGTCATTTTCCAACATTTTCCTTTGTTTTAGTGATTATCTGGTGAGGGAAGGTTTACCTTTATTTAAGAGTGGGATTCATTGTGTCTCGTCTGTGTTTGCAGCTAAATTAAAACTGTAATTTTTCAAGTGAATGCACAAAAGTGTGCAGTGCGACTAATAAATTTGCTCTCGCAGCCGTGGCAACCCATGGAACTCTTGTCTAGGCATAACATGCGAGCATTGGCAAATCCTTAAGCACAGCAGGATACACTGATGTAAAAGTCTTTATGTGTGTACATACACTGACCAAATTTCGATAAATTAGTCTCCGTATTTAAAAAATACATTTTCAAATATAAACACTATGATTGTACACCAATTCAATCGATTCATAATCTTAATATTCAAACTTGATTCATCACTTTAAATGTTCAATGCTTAAATTAAAATCTTAAAATATCCAAGTTTTTTTTCCGTGTATATAACATATTTGAAGGGAAACCCTTCTGTTTTCATAACAGCTTAAAGTCCTGCTTCACTTCTTCAGCCAAGCGAATAACGATGATGATGCTACATGTGTAGGCATATTTGTGAGTGTGTGCATGTGTGTGTCTTTTTTGTTTACACTCAGTTGTAGTTGTTTGCGCTGTAACTTAAGTTGTAAATGAAGATTGCGTCGGAAATTGCACAAGACTGACAGCGTCTTCGCTGAGCTGAGCAAGGCGAAGGGAAGCCAAGATAAGAGGGTGGTAGCCAATCCATGCCGTTGCATTAACTCCGCCCATGTGCATGTAAATTTAATGAAGCTGCCACCTACACACAAAAACAAAGAAAAAGGGGGACGACTCATGCAATTTGGGCGTTCAAATCTCTCAGACATACATGAAATGTGCTGTATACGTTGCGGCGCATAAATTGTTTGTGGTGCTCCTTTTAGAGCCCTATTCCTTAGAGAGGGACATAGTATCGAGTCCGTAGTACTTTTGAAAAATAGTAGAATAGTAAAGTTTTCAACCTGTTAAAATATTATGATATATTTAAAATAAATTATTGTTTGAAAATAAACGATAAAAAACGAACTCTAGTATCTAACCCAATGTAAAAGTTCCACAGCCTGTCTCCTTAAAGACAAGCAATGTCTATAATAAAGAATATCCAAATACTTATAATTTTTCCTAGTATAAATGAATTTCAAATCCCATTATTGTAGACGCAACTAATTCTTTTTTTAAACTTTCTTTATTTCTCCAGCACTTTCCGCGTCTTTTCATGTTGGCGTCTATTCTTGAATGATCTCTTCGTATGCATCTTCTTAAAGCTAGATCTGTCCTTGCGTCTCTTATAAGTTAGTGGTTAACATAGTATTGGAATGCCATCAGTTTACTAAATTATAAAGATGAAACATGTTCAAACACGATTCAATTTAATAAAATTTTATTTTTTAATTATTAAAATCTTTTGTATATTCAGTGAAATTTTCCAGTTGTTAGATAACTCTGTGTTTTTCAATTATTACTATGAGATTTACTGAAATGCTGTTTAAAAGCTTTCCTACAAATTGTTTACGAACAACGGACCAGTTTACCAATTCAATAGATTTATATTTGCATACACATGCATGCACTTTACACTTTATTTTATACTGCTCGAACTCTATCAATGTGCAACAGTACCAAATGGTGATTGCATTTTCATAAACTGGCAGAAGACAAGTGGTGGCACATGCAAGAACGCGGGGACACTCGGAAGCACGCAGGAAAATGCCTGTTTTGGGGATGGTTTTGGTGTACCGGGCTTATTGGGCAATCAAGCGCTGGGATAATTACATGCTCGCAATCGAAAATGTCAGTCTGATTATAGCCTGGCCAATTGGGTCTACTAGGCGGTGGTACTTGTGTCGCCAGTGACAGTCTCGTGGAGGCACATTAAACAGGCAATTTTTTATATTGATTTTTATCTGCTTTATATTTTTTTTACTCCTCTCTTGAATTTTTACATATTTTCAAGCATTTAGTATTTTTTATTGCATGTGCATAACATTCGAAATGTAGCGCTGTCAGAGTTGACTATACACTTCAGCTCTTTTTTAATTATGTCAGCAGTAATTTCATGCACTCGTATGCAGTTTGTGCCTGCGAGGTGCAAGGACCTTCATATGTTGCCAATAATAATATTATTTTATGCAAATTCAAAGTACTCACTAAAAAGCAGACGAATCGCAAAAAAACTCCTGCATATTTGTATGTTTAAAAAAGTGTATATTAAACAAACATGCGAACAATTACTATCCATGATCTCTGAACATGCATATTTACTTGTTGTGTGCAAATTACGTCTGACTTTTGATAAATTAAGGCATTTTAACAGATTTTTAATTTGAGTGGCTTCCAAATGGTAAACAATAGCTCATTGAACAGTACTCCAGCTACAACATACCAAGCTCCACTGTACACCGTTGAGAAGACCCCATGGTACATCGTGCCCAGCGTGATAGTCTCGCTTGCATTGCTATCACATGTGTAAGACTTGTGCATTGATTAGGTTAATGTCCTTAACGTATAATGCCAACTGGCTTTTCGCTCTCTTCCCTTTGCCACTCCCACAGCTCCACATGTGTACCCGTGTCCCCTTTTGTGCTCAGTCAAAGGGAGCACTTAAGTCTCCTTTCAGCCCCACGACTCACGTATGTTGACTGAACCGCTTAGCGGTGTTCGCATGTGTCTGGCACTCGTTGCAGTTGCACCTGCACCAGCACTTGCACCTGTGCTCACTGTACTTACTGTACTCAGGCTTTTGGCTTCTGTGCATTGTTTAAGTTCCATGACGTCGACAACTTTGCCAACCGCCACTTAATGCAAACGAAGCGAATAGGTTTGAGGTTGTACTGTCTCTGTCTCTTTATCCATTTCTGTCTCCCTCTCATTATTCTCCTTCTTCTCGGTATCACTATTTCTGTCTTTCTCTGTGCTGGCACTTTATCTGGCATGTTGTGCGGCTTTTGTGGCAATGGCTGCGTGGCAAACCAGCAAATACTTAACAAGAACAGCAACAACAATAACTGTGCAATGGAAAGATGTGCGAGTTTTGGCATTTTTGTTACTACTCTCGAATTCCCTCCAAACAGTACTTTTCTCTCATCATTTAAAACAATTTAAACTAAAAGCCTTTTAATCGATTCCAAATTTGTTGCAATATTATTTCTGTATTCGCCGCAAGCCAAATAAACCTGAAAGTTGTCAGGTAATTTACTTCTATATATTCACACGCGTGGCTTTAAGAAACCGGTGACATATGCAAACTTATTGATTAATCTATTTCGATTTCTCTTTTGATTTTATTGCTTGTGCCGGCACAGACATACCGAGTCGGTATGTCAATGTCCGTCGTACAGTTCTTATGTCCTTATACACACCTGCATCTCAGGGACTATACGATCTGGGGCAACCAAATTTTTAAGCAAGTCCGTCTATATGGCAGATAAAGTTTTTTTAAGTTGTTAACACGCCCCTACCAATTCTAAAACTATGTTTACACCACCATAAATTGGACACTACTATAGTGACTGAATTCACACATTATGTGTTTGGTGGCATCATAACTATTCCCACTAAGTTTGATCCGGATCGGACCACTATTTCTTATAACTCAAGAGCAAACTTAAATGAGTACAAGGTTGTTTACAGTCAGATAAATAAAACGCAAACTTTAATGAGTACAGGGTTGTTTACAGTCGGCTCTCTCGTCCGTAACCTTCCTTATATTCCTTACATAAAGATTATTGTATAATGTGGTCAAAATGTGTTGTTTACTTGTTTTAAAAAATTGTATTTGGAAACATTTTAAACGAATTTTACTCCAAAATAAGAGAAGGGTTTTCACAAATTCCTTGTCTGCCTGTCTTCAGTTTGATAAATAGCATGTAAGTGCTGACGTCTATTAAAGCACTTTATATCGTTTCAAGTCCAGTTTCCAGTTGTCGGTTGTGAGTTACTAATTTTGATGACCATCTACCTCTTGGTTTTTTCTCTCGTAGTTAACCTCGATAGAGCTTTAAAGTGGAATGAAGTAGCTTGCAAGTTACCAGCCTAATAGAAATGAATGCCTTCAGTTGCCAGCATCTACACTCTTTCTCTGGCTCTTGCTGTGACTCCCTGCTTCTTGCTTTAAATTTCTCTGTCTCATATTCTCTGGGCTGGCCATGTGCCTTACCCATATTTCTCACTTCAGCACGCGCACATTACCAGCAAAAAACAAGGCAAAAAAAATAGATAAAACATCATATTTTATGGTGAAAGTTGCTTGGGTCGTTTGCTCTATGTAATACTCTTAGATGTAATGGTACCATATCTCAAGGTAGCTCTTATCTCTCGCATTATTTATGTAGCCTTGTGGTGCTGCCAAAAAGGTCATCAGTTTGCTTTAAATTGTTCGCGTTTCTGAATCAGTCTCAAAACTTTAGTTCATATTTGAAAATATTAACGGACTTGAGAGAAGTGATCATATCCAAGAATTTCTTGTATGTGTCGTCACTAACTAGATATTTCCTTGGTTTCACTTTTTGTCTCATTAAGTGGGGCTTCATTTAGTGGTTCTACGTGCTTTGCCAAATCCCAACCACAATTAACCATATGTACCGAAAAGAATGCTACAGTTTTCTGCTGAGCAAATAAAACGACAGGACAGTGAATGTCCTGTGTGTGTGTCTGTGTCACCAACTTATGTTTTGGCATGAAGTAAACGCCAAAAATGTTAGAGGCACGTAAATAACTTCAGACTAAAATTTGAGGGCCACGTGACCAAATTTCGATAGAAACTTAGTTTTTAGCCTGATACTTCCACATTTTTTTCACATCTGCTCCTTATAGTTTTTCTTTCTGTTTTTTGAGTGGTCGACAGACGATGGTACTCGACTTTATCATGTTTTCATTTTAGACAGCATTGCCTTTTTAATTTGTGCACATTAAACATTACAAGTGGAAGAACGAGAAACTTGCCACACCATTTTTCTGTTTGTTTGTTTGTTTGTTTTGCATCTATTTTGCTGTTGCTGTCGTTTGAAGGCTTAGCCGCAGTTTCGAGTTAATGCAAATAAAACAATGTGAAGAGCAATAAAAGTCTTTGCAGCAGTTTGTTGTTTTATTATACTACTGCTTTGCAGACTGCCGCATAATTTATTTATTAATGCTGTTGGTTGGGAAAGTAGACGTGCAATTACTCTAACTGATTTTAAATTAAATTAAATTTAAATTTTAAATTAAAAAAGTTAAAATAATTTGAAACCTTACTCAATTTGGTTTGCACTTTAAGGCTATAGGAATAGAAAGCTAAAATGATTTGATTTCTTTTAATTTTTATTGATTTTTCATAACATTAAACTCTTTTAAAGGGCATCTCTCAGTGAGTTAGATTCTCACTGTTTTGCAGTAGGAAAAGTGCAATTAAAATGATAATTTCACAGTAAAGTGTCACGCCCCAAACATGGTGCATTTAATCTTCCCTTGCATCTCTTTTCTCTATCTCTCTTTCACTTTCTCCCTCTACCTTCTCTCTTCCACCCTCTATCTGCAAGTGCGGGACAATTGCATTTCGCACGTACTGTGAATTATAACCTGCCGCATAAAAGTATGCTATAATTTTGCGCTTAAATGATGCGTGCTCAGTTCCTGTGGCCAGCTTTTCACATTTCCCCATTTTACAGTCTTTTTTCTCCATTTCGGGCTCGGTTCGTGTTGCTAGGTTCACTGCCCACTTTGCTGGAATAGTTTTTTGTATGGTTGCCTCGTCGTATCTGTTTTAGCAAGAACTCCAGCAACTATCCACCATGGCTCCCAACCACTTCTTATACTGCATTCCCAAACGGCAGCCATTTTTTATGTACTTTAATTAATTCGCTTGACCGAAAACAAAAAAAAGGAAAGAAGTAACCAAATCTTATTAATTTTAGCTTCTCATGATTAGACTCCACTGAATGCACACAAATCCAATAAGACAGGCGCTTCAATTAAAATCAATAATCAAAGTGGAAGGGTCCCAAGAATAAATGAAGAAGTAGCCGTAAGGCTCCTCATATTACCTTCCAATTCATTAAACGTGCCATCAACCCCACCAAAAACCCCACCCATTCTACTTTCGTCTTTTGCTGCTTATCCTCTTCTTTGGTCTTCAAGCAAATTTATTGGTCAGCACGTTTTCTCTCCGTCCTTAAGGTATGAAAACCGGAGTCTGTATTTGTGACTGTTTCACAGAATGAATTAAATGTTGCGTTGATTATATCGAGCTGGTCAGAACTAGAAAGTCGTTGACAAAATAACATAATTGAAATAATAATACATGTACACGTCATTATAATAGACATAGCATTGTTGTTTAAATAATTAACAAATCCAAATGATATTAAACTTAGCTTCAAATTTTAAATTCTTTAATAAATTGAATTCCCTCCATATTATTAAATAGCTGATCAATACTTTAGGTGGGTACATATTTGATACTGACTTTTGATTTGATACACATTCAATTGTTATTTCGGTTCTTGCACGCAGAGAATTTCATTTTATTCCAATTTAATTTAATAAATCACTCGACTGACTCATTGTCTAGGCCAAAATATATAGACACCAATACATTCATGTAAAAAAAAAAATATATATATATATAATATAAATTTATATGTGCCCCATTTGATACTTGGACTCACGTACAGACTGGAATACTCAATCATTTTAACACTAAAGCAAGGCAGGCATTTCTCGCCCTTTATCGGCTTTCTCGTCCTTATCAAGCGTAAATAATCACAAACGTTGGCTAAATATTAAACACATATAGGAGAATGCTTTATGGGCTCGAATCATTCGCTCGGCTCAATCAATTGGCATTAATAGGCCGGCACATTCAATGTAAGGGCCCAGAAGGTCCTTTTCATGATGGTATAAAAAATGATGCAACTGCCCAAGGGTTCAACAGCCGAAATCTCAAGCAAAATAATACGAAAACGAAACAATCGATTGTTTTCAAAGTCGAGTTTTAGTTAAAGTTTTTCATAAATTTGTATGCAGCAGAACCGGTCTCTTAAATGTAATAAAAATGTTAACCAACCATGAATATATTTCATTTACGCAAACACGTCAAACATTTCGGAATGCTGGCAGAAGCCACTGCCAAAATGTATGTTAAATATTTAACAAAAGTTGCAAATTACGTGCAAAAAGGCAACACGAAGTTACAGGTACTAAAACATTTTAATAAACTGTTCTCATACATTAAACGGTGGGTAACTCACACACAGACACATCTGTCGACACACGCACTTGCGCACGTAATTGGCGGCAAAACAATTAGTAACGTTTTCCAGGTGAGTCAAGAGGACTTTGTATCTATCTGTGTGAGTGAGTTTGAGTTTGCTACCAGCAGCTTAAAATGTTTTACACAAAAGTGTTCGGAAGAGTATGTGGCAAAAACAGCAAAAATTGACGAGCTAAATGCCAATGTGACCTAAGCCAGGGAAATAAGGGGAAAGAATGTGGAAAGACATGTAGATGGTCCAACAGTTGTCAGGTGAGTCTGCTCAAGAGCCACATCCAAAGCTAAACCAGAAGCAGAAAAAGGGTCTGAACTAGAATTGCAACACATTTCTGCAACTGCCATTGCAATTGCCACTGCAACTGCAGTTTTATTTCATTTTGGGCTTTCAGCCAGCAAAAACATTTTACTCGCTTCTGGCTCGTAATAAATTACCGTAATTTTAAAAACACTTAGTTGGTGTGCTTGAGCGATTGCCATCATGTGTGCATATTCGTGTGTGCGTGTGTGAGTGTGCCAGTTAACGAGGAGTGCGTAGATGTGACTATTTGAAACATTTGCATACGTGTGTATATATAATTTCTATTTGGACCCCGTACTCTAAAAAAGACTAGACTGGTCAATTTGGCTGGTCAGAAGCGAAATGTGCGGCAGGTGGATGGAGGAATTTCCGTCCCCATAAAGTATATATATTCTTGATCAGCATCAACAGCCGAGTCGATATTGAAATGTCAATCTGTCCGTCCATATCAACACCTGGATCATTAAGACTACAAGAGCTAGAGCCCCCCAAACTATTGTAACAACAGTTAAACATTAACTTGAACGATACAAGTATACCACTATCATTGCGAAGTCTGATCCGATTTGAACAAATAATAGTCCATAGCTCCGATAAGACTGATCTCAACCAAACTCTCACACTATAGGTATATCATGACTTCATATATCCTGAAAAAATTTAATCCGACTCGGACAACTAAAGCCTATAGCTCCCATTGGATAAATGTATTGAGAACGCGGCATTTTAACGTCGGTTTGCTCGACTGTATTCTTTCTTTCTTTTTTTGAAAGGCAACAACAGAAACAGTTCTCTCGCTCGACAAGCGTAAAAAGCAAAGAAATGTCGTAATTTCCGTTTGAAGAGTAGCAGCTGGCAAGTTGCAAATGTCAAGCATTTACCTGCATGCACAGACACGCATACACCTACACCTGTCTGTCAAGGTTGGCTCCTTGATTGGCTGCATGCGAGGCTGCAGAGAAGCGGGGAAATCGGGAACTGTCTTAATGGAAAAGTCATGCTACTGTCGCCAACTGCATGTTGTCAGCCAACACCAGATGATACCACGATCAGAAGATGTCGAATTCGAACTACTTTTGCGAAAAATGGTAGCTGAAATAATATAAAAATATATTAATTTTTATAAAATGATAAATTCTATAGCAGCTAAAGCTGTAAAATTAAGATTTCTTGATGTCTTTCCAATCCGAGGCAGTCTGCATGATGTATGCTTCATATGAGCGGGTGACTTTTTGCAAAGTAGTCAACGTCCTCAAGTGCAACTGTTGCACATCCAACTAGGGGCTTCAAAATGTGCAAAAGATGTCCAAAGAAGTCATGAAGTGAATGCGACAAGATTTTTAAGAGACGTATGAACTTACCAAGCAACTCGTTTGAACAACTTGTAAAAGGTTAGCAAAAGCGTTGACTGAATTCCTACACTAGCCCACCTTCACCTTCAAGCAGTGCTCGTTACAACGAGTACTCACTGTTGTTGCTGCTATTGCACCCTGTGCACTGAACACTGAGAACTGAGCACTGAGCACTGTGTGGATACTTGAAAACAAGCTCATCAACTGTGACAACACACAAACGTCGGCATGACGATGATGTAGCCTCGTTGGCAACGTGTGACATTCCCACTGGCATTCAGCGCTCCTTCAGTTCATATCCGTTTTCCCAAGCCACTAGTGCTTTCCCTCTTCACATGGCTCAGTTTGTGACAGTCGCTGTCCATTGTCCACTGTTTCATTTCCAATAGAAGGCGTTTCGATGTCATACTTTGATTTGCTGTCCACTATAAATCGCAAAAGAATTAAGCTTGGCTTCATTTTGAAGTGATTTTCAATGTACAATACTAAATTATCAAGTTGAAAACATCTTCATATGTTTCAACTACGATAAATATATTATTTCTGCATACGGTAAAAATGACCGAAATAATTTTTCATGTGATAGGAACGTGATAGTTACTCGTAGAGTAAAAGGGTATACTGTCATCGTTGGAATGTATGTTACAGGGAGAAGGAGGCGTGGCAGCCCCCATAAAGTATATATATTCTTGATCAACATCAATAGCCGAGTCGATATAGCTATGTCCGTCTGCCCGTCCGTCCGTCTGTCCGTCTGTATGATCAAAAGGATCTCAGCAACTATAAAAGCTAGAAAGGTGAAAAGGGTACAATAATACAAATGAAAGGTACAATACCCAAGCAGTACGAGTTTGTTTTCGTTTTTTGACACGCCCACTTTAGGGCGTTCTATCTTCATATAAAGGTAAATTTACATGTAAAACTTGAAGGTTTTAGTATTAAAAGCTTTTTTGGTATCTATGCTATCTGATCCAAATTTACGCGGAGAGTTCATGTCCAGAAAGTAAATGTACTGACCAAGTTCCATCCAAATCGTACTACTAACAGTATACCTCCCATAGTATAGCTCACATAGGAACAATCGGTCGAAAATTGAGTTTCGGGTATTCTAAAGTCGCGTGGCAGACCCCATAAAGTATATATATTCTTGATCAGCATCAATAGGCGAGTCGATATAGCCATGTCCGTCCGTCCGTCCGTCCGTCCGTCTGTCTGTCCGTCTGTATGAACAAAAGGATCTCAGAGACTATAAGAGCTAGAGAGACCCGAGAGGTCGCAAATGAAAGATAAAATGCCCAAGCAGTACAAGTTTGTATTTGTTTTTGGACACGCCCACTTTAGGGCGTTTATGTTCATATAAAAGTAAAAGCAGGTGAAAATAGCATGTTTTTGTATAGAAAACTTTTTTGTCAGTTACGTTATCCGAACCAAATTCACATAGGATGTACACATCTATGGAGTACATATACTGACCAAGTTTAATCCAAATCGGATTAATATGTCGTATAGCTAACATAGAAACAATCGGTCGAGCATTGAGTAACGGGTATCCTAAAGTCGCGTGGCGACTATAACATTCTTTCTTGTTCCTAATTGTTTTTAAATCGCCCTACTAATGAAAGATCGACCAGTGACGTCACTCTTTTGAAAGTTACCATAGTAATGAATGTATGTCTATATAGCTTTACGGCATCTGTGTACATTTACTTTTTTAATTTACTGGAATTTCTGCTAAAACATTGCGCAGAAATTTAATCTCTTTTATTAATAAATATATATCCCGGAGACTAGTTTGTCATTTTACGTCAGTTTAAGCAATTCCTGAAAATAAATTTTTGGTTTAAACAAAAAAATATTTGCCGAAAAACTCTGCGATACAAATGGCTAACACTGGCATGTCCAGGGCAGCTCCAACTGATGCTAACGGCATGGAGCTGCAACAGCTGATTTTACGCAGCTATAAATCGATGAACAGACTGGTTAACTTCTACAATGGGCAACTGCACGACGAGCTGGATAATCTGATGGTGTCCATACAGCAAGAGCAACGCCAAACTCGTTGCATCAGTGAACACAGCTCACAGCTTACGGAAGCACTTGATTTAAAATGGTAAGATTATGTTTGTGTTTATAATGAAATATCGCAATTTATTGACAGAATCGCAATAGTTTAGCAGGATTTAATAAGCTGAGCCAAAACCTTGTGATGCGGCCCAGTTGCAGCAGCTTGGATCTGGATGGCAGCTCGAAATTCCGGCATATTTAAGTCCAGCTTATTATCTAAAGGATTTACTTCAATCAATGTCAACACATTTAATTTAAATTCGTTGCTACTGCAGAATGAATTGAGCACATTTACCGATTGTTCTACCGATTGTAAACAAGCTACTGAGTAAATGACTATT
The DNA here is from genome assembly GCA_035046005.1 of Drosophila acutilabella. Lineage (NCBI taxonomy): Eukaryota > Metazoa > Arthropoda > Insecta > Diptera > Drosophilidae > Drosophila > Drosophila acutilabella. The sequence continues at coordinate 658,833 of JAWNOK010000024.1, read as the reverse complement.
TCAAATACATAAGGCGAATTATACCACTCTTCCTTTTAATATAGTTAAATATTAAGGTTGATCAAATATTATGACATTTTTTACTAGGTTAATCAAAAGCTAAAACTGGTTTACTTATCTATAGTAGCCAATCTGAACTCTCAAATATTACACATCGCTGCATTAGCCCAGGGTTCCATATCTTAAGAAAGTGCAGATTTCTTCATGCCTTTAGTAATTATACTTCTTTGGAGAAATTAAAATAACTGCAGAAAATTTAAGTGTTGATGAGTTTTTAGCTTTCGTTGACAACGGTTCAAATAAAATGAATAGCTGCGAATAAGCAATATATCTGGTATTAGACGACCTCATTTCCATAAATTCTTTTTATTATATTCCTTCGTGTCCAAGTCAACTCACAACAAACACTCCCCTAGCATCCAAGAAGAAATCAATTTTATTGAGCATCATCAAAAAGCAGAAAAATAAAGTCCCCAAATTCATAAAAGAAAACTGGCATTCCAAGATAAAAAATACAAAATGGAAAAAATTTTAAGAAAATATGTTGATGGCCCGCAGCTAAAATATTATTAAAGTTAAAAGCACAAACAAAATCACATCGTCGTTGGCGATTGTTGGAAGATAGACTTTTATATATCAATTGCGAAACTTAAAAGTTTTATAATAAGATATTTAATTAATGGCAAAAAATCGTATAATAAATCCGGAAATTATGAAAACAATACTAATTTACTGTGGAATTACCCTTAACCTTTCATGAGTTCTCATCGTTTAAAATCACAAGTAAATATGTATACAAAGCATACTATTTTTAGACCCCGTACTCTATAAAATAGTAGAGGGGTCTTTTAAGTTTGTCAGAGGCGAGATGTGCGTAATGGGCAGCGGGAGGCGCGGCCGACCCCATAAAGTATATATATTCTTGATCAGCATCAACAGCCGAGTCGATATAGCAATGTCCGTCTGTCCGTCTGTCCGTCCGTCCGTATGAACACCGGGATCTTTTGAACTAGAAAAGCTAGAGACACCAAATTTGAAATGAAAGTCCGTAATCTCCCGAGCAGATCCAGTTTATTTCAAATTGTTGCCACGCCCCTTACCGCCCCCGCAATGAGCAAACAACCAGTTTTAGGCGCTTTGTGTTTTAGGCGAATATCTCAGTAATTTTAGCATTTAGGAGCATAAATTTTGGTATACAGGTTCCAAGAGACAGCTTTAATATAATGCCATTCAAAATTTTGACCTGCACGCCCCCTTTTCTCATAAGAACCAAAAAACTTTTCAACTTCATTGCCGTTTTTATGGCATTTGTTAAAATAGTACAGTGTTGTAATTTAACACTCGTTTGGTGACTAATCATATCTAACTATCCTGAAAGTTACATCAAAATCCAATGTCAAACATGTTTAACTCCAATATCACTGCATGCGCGCAAGTGAGACAGAAACATACAAGCATATGTTCGAACGTTTTTGCTGCGTTTGGTCTGGTATATATATACGACAAATGATTTTAACAAATGATCTGCGTGCAAAAGGAGTACACATCTGCGCCAAGTTTTATCAAGATAGCTTTAAAACTGAGAGACTAGTTCGCATAGAAACAGACGGACATGGCTATATCGACTCGCCTATTGATGCTGATCAAGAATATATATACTTTATGGGGTCTGACACGCCTCCTTCTGCCGGTTACTTACATTCCAACGAATACAATATACCCTTGTACTCTACGAGTAACGGGTATAAAAACTAACCTTATGCTTAATACTGCGTTCAAAGTTTTAAGGCAAATTTTGTTACGCAAATTTGTTTTTATAATATTCATTTGGCTGAATACACTCTCAACAGCAGCATTTGACCAAGGCATTGATAGTATCTGTTGAGCAAAAATGGCCAGTTGCTCAAACACTTTGTTTTGGCCAGCATCTTTTTAAACCAAAACTGATGCCTTAATTCGCACAATTTGGCTCTAATCACTGCCTTGCAAAAGCAGCATTACGCTTTTGCGGAGTCTGTTGGTACTTTGCGTAGCCACTCCTTAAATTCATCAAAATTCAACCACAAATCGAGGAAATTTTGCTTATACGAAACTTTCGGCATTTTTCGCTTGTTCAAAAAAGTGCAAAATTGCGGTGTGACCGAATCTCATAAGCAAAAAAATGACCAAAGTACGAACAACAAGAATGATTTTGTTATCGATACAAATGGCCAAAACTTACAAAAAGTTAGAAAACAAAACTTATTGTGCTCGAATTTTTTTTTTAAGTTGAAGAAAGCTAAATGAAATATGAAATAAGCTAGATTTCAAGCTACAGCATTTCAATTATTTTCTAAGCTATTTGATTTTAAAACAAGAAAGAATGCTACAGTCGCCCCGCGACTTTAGGATACCCGTTACTCAGTGTTCGACCGATTGTTCCTATGGGAGCTATACGATATAGTCAAACGATTTGTATGAAACTTGGTCAGTACATTTATGTTATTGATAAATATATTCTGTATCAGTTTCATTAAGATAGCTTGGTAAACACAGAAAATTTTCATACAAATTCATACTAAATGCAAATTTTTTACCTATTGTCCCTATGGGAGCTATACGATATAGTAGTCCGATTTCTGTGAAACTTGGTCAGTATATTTATATTTTTGACTTATTTATTTTGTGTCAGTTTCATTAAGATAGCTTAGTCAATGCAAAATTTTTTCATACTAATTTATATTTGGAGCGTGTTTTTGACCGATCGGCCCTATGGGAGCTATACGATATAGTTGTCCGATTTCGATCAAACTTGGTCAGTACATGAACTTCATAGACATGTAGTCTCCGTGTAAATTTGGATCAGATAGCATTGCTAACAAAAAAGTTTTCTATACTAAAACATTCAAGTTTTATCTGTACATTTACCTTTATATGAAGATAGAACGCCCTAAAGTGGGCGTGTCAAAAAACAAAAACAAACTCGTACTGCTTGGGTATTGTACCTTTCATTTGCGACCCCTTTCACCTTTCTAGCTCTTATAGTCTCTGAGATCCTTTTGTTCATACAGACGGACAGACGGACGGACGGACGGACGGACGGACGGACAGACGGACAGACGGACAGACGGACATGGCTATATCGACTCGGCTATTGATGCTGATCAAGAATATATATACTTTATGGGGTCTGCCACGCCTCCTTCTGCCTGTTACATACATTCCAACGATTACAATATACCCTTGTACTCTACGAGTAACGGGTATAATAAGCTAAATCTAGCTTAAAATAAGCTTATATGGCAACACGTAGTACGTAGTCCTTGGGACAGTCTTTCAATGCATTAATATTAGTGTATGTCATCTGATTTTTAAGACAATAACGATACCCGTCGGGACGTTAGCCAATTAATATATTAAGCAGAAATAATAAGTTTCTAAAAGAAAATTTAAAAAACAACATTTCGCCATTTTTTTTTTCTTTGCAATTTAATAGCGATTTCCAATAGTTGCTGTGCTTTAGAAAGGTGGTAAGAAACTAGCAACACCTGAGTACATACACGATGACCATCGCCGTTTATAAAGACCTCGAATCCGATACGTTCAAAGATAAGCAAATCCATTTTGACACGCATATATGTATGTATGTCCAAAAAGAACGACATATATAAGTAACAAAAAAACTTAAATGAAAAAAGATCTTTTTGCCGAGCAGTACGTCAATAATAAAGCGAATGCAGTTAACATTCTCAAGTTCCTCAGTCGTGGTCGGAGTTTCCGAGAAAGTCTGATGACTTAACGAAATGCCATCACTGTCAAGAATTTGGGCCACAATAACGTAAATTTGGCTACTTTTCACTGGGAGCGCAGTCGATGTTAACATGATTTTAAGTAAATGCTTTGTAGCAAATCATCGATAGATAAAAATCGATATTCCAATTATCTTAAATTTTAATTTTTTACTTTGAGATTTGATTCACAGTGTGATAACTTGCGGCCAACTTAATAATTTGGTGAAATCATATCCCATAACAGCTGTTTCTGACATTCGAATAGCCATTTTCACCAAGTCATTGAACTGAGTTGGCAGCATAAAAAATTGTGAGACGAAAATTTCAGAGAAGCAAAAAAGATCCTTTGAGCAGAAAAGTTTTTGCGTAACCAATAATGAAGCATAAGAAGAAAAGCAAAGATTCCAAAAGTAAAAAAAATGACGCAGACTCAAAGCGCATAAAAGTGCAGGGAAAGCCTGAGAACTACTTAAAACTTTGTCAACAACAAAGCGGTGCTGATTTCAACGAAATTCATTCAGCAGTGCAGAGCAATTTCAGGCCTGATGCCCAATCGGTGTTGAATTACAAAAATTTTGTCGCCTTAAGAGCCATGGAGCGGGAGCGTCAGAACCGTTCGCGAGAGGAGCAACTGCTGGGCGAGAAGGAGCTGTCAGGTGTAATAGGTTGCTTGGCACTTGTCTATGATTTTCACAAGTGTTGCATGATAGAAAGGACTAGGGAACCGACTGTGAAGCCTCTGCCCGTTGTCGCTCAGCTGGAGCCACCGAAACTGCGAGAGGTGCCAATTGTTCCCCCAGAGCTAGAACCAATGAATCTGTCACATCCAAACAAACGTGGTCACTCTATAACATTGTCCGAACACAATCGTCGTGCTCAAGAACAACAGCGTCTCAAGTCTGTTGAAATGACCCGAAACCAGCCGGAAGTGGAGGTTAATCCCATGAATCTATACCAATCTCCGGTTGTACATCCTCAGCAGCCGTTACCGCCGAAACCTGTGAAAGAAACTCGCTGGGAGAACGATGGGATAATAGTGGTGCCGTCGGAATATTCGAGTCTGGTCACACTGCACAATGTGCAAATGCTTCTGCAGGAGCGGCGTTTTATTCCAGCTGGTCTTATGAGAGGCAGGGACGCTACGCGCCTGGAGGAAGTCTTCATCAAACGAAACAATCGTGGTAAGGAGCAGCGGTATTTGGCTATCGACAATGTGTCAAATCTGTCGAGAGAGAATTGGGCAAATGTGGTGGCTGTATTTGTATACAATCCCAACACTCAGTTTATTGGCTGGCCATTCCAAGGAGACCCCGTTGCCATTTGCCGTAATATTTGCGCCTTCCACCTTGAATTCCGAGGACATTTCATATATCGGGAAGTGGAGGAGCTCAACATCAATATCTTGCGCTTGCACGAAGTCCAACGAAATACTGATGGTGATGTTCTAATGGATTTTTGGCGTAAATTGGATCTCTATATGAACAGAACCGATCACCAGTTGGGCCTTCAGTCGGGATTAAAGTAATTATAACCGTACATTCATTCCGATTTCGATTTCGATATAACACAAAAAGATATAAAATCAATAAATAAAATTGGATCTACTGCCTCAATCAGGCACAAAGACAAAGAGCGAAGTACCCACCCACACACGCACGGCCAGACTTACATATACATGTATACATATAGTGGGGTAGTGTGGGGATTGCCCGATGTTAACGCCGATAATAAAAAGTATAGCAGCAGTGGAAGATTGTGACGGCGCATCAGAAAAATATATCACGTAAGTATAAAAATCATATAAAAACGTTTCGAAACTGCAAAGTTGGCAAAAAAAATTAAGAGCACAAACAAGTCATTGGAGAAGCGGGTGCGGGTGCGTGGGCGTGGTACAAGGGGGATGCGAAAAGGAAATGAAACGCACGCGTGAGGCAACAACTAAATGACCCACAAAGGAGCAGTTGTCTTATGTATTCTATTTCTATACACGCACACACACACACCCAATGGAATCTGTGTGTAGTTCCTCTGGTATGGCAATATGCAGAGGGATTGCTGTTTATACATAAATTTCTACGCCTGTGTGAGTGTGTGTTTAGTAAGTAGTTCGGAGCTTAACATCGGGGCATAAAAATCACTGGAAAACCGACAAGTTTTATATTTAAATAAAATGCAGGAAATGGTAGGACACATATGAGGGCTTGAGGGTTTAATGCATTGATGTAGGAAGGTAAGCCATAAAATGAATCTTTTCACAAGTGAAGCTGATGAAAGCTTCAAACGTGACCAAAACACAATTGGATAAAAGTTGAATTAGGTAGGCATTTCGATAAATGGATTCTATGGACTGTATGTTATCGATAACGATAAGCAACATAATGTTCTGCGTTCTTCAACTTCTAGAATATTCTAATAGAACTAAAATCAACTTTATTAGAACTGTTATTTTGTATTTATCGTTGTCGGACTGTTTGCCACTCTAGTATTCAAATAGTATTTTTTTTTTGTTGAATACTGTAACTGAATTTTTAAACAAATTGCGGTCACACTGAACATTTTTTGTGGATCAGCTGTTCACCAAATATAAGCTCATTTACCCAGTGCTGAGTAATTTTAAAGATCAAAAGAACCCACTATGATGGTATAACTCAAAACATCCAAGAAATTGAATGAAAATTTGTCTGCTCATTTTCCTGTTTTATCCCATTGTATTGTACGCTTTAACAGCAGCAAGTTAGTTAGCTGAAAGTAGCAGCCACTTTCTTCTGTTTGCCAATCGGCTTATTGTCTTACAGATAACTCGATGACTTACACAACGTGTGTGAGACAAAGGCAGGCTGATTGGAATGCGTTGGTAACGATGGCAATGGTGACTGTGGTGGTGCTGGTGGTAGGTGGTTGTACTATTGGTGGTGCCATGGATGGTGATGTGCCTGTTCGTGTCCCACACATGTGTGAGTAAATCGAGTTTGTCGCCAATATTCAATTTTGTAAATTGAAGCAAAGTAGAAATAAAAAGTAAAATAAAATCGAATTCGTGCGAGCTAAGATAAAAATTTACGCACATAGGAGAGTACGAGTTAGATGACAGAATTTCTATCAACGTGCTACAAATTGAATAAACTGATGGAAAACGTTACATTCTATAGAAATTGTGCTTTCCAAGCGGCTAATCGAGATTTCTATTAAGCCAGGTATTTAAAGTTTATGTAAACTGAATCGTATATTTTCTTTGGTTGACGCTATTATTTACAGTGAAGCATTATTCTGCTGAAAGACTTGACGCTGTAAACTAAATAGTATTCCATGACAAAAGTATTTGAGTTTGAATGGGATTTTGATAAAATATACTTTACAAATAGTTTATGACATGAGTACAATATTAAAGCCAACTGTAACTTGCTAAAAAGGTTTAATGTAACAATATACTTGTTACATATTTAATGTAAAAACTGGGACAGGAAATTAAAGCAAAATAAAAAGAAAAACATGTTGAGAACTTTTGTTTTTAACGTATTTTGTGTTTCCACTCATATTAAGATAGTATCATTTGCTGGAATTACTTGAGATTTAACGCCGATCACATACTTTCTGGAAAATTTCTCACTACTATAAAAAGTTTCCGATTATATCCCAGCAGAAGCTGCAAACTAGAAAGCAGCGCAGCTTTTCTAGCTCTTTTAAATCCCTCTGCGTCGGAAAACTTTAAAGCATTGGCTCAAGTTTCAAGTTTACCAAAACAAAAAACTCACAAATATTATTAAACAACTTACGCTGAACCAAATGAAGTGATTCTCATTTACTGTGCTAAAGTATTGTAGTAGTTGGGAAGTGGAATTCACTACATTGAAAAACTAACGTCGATTTACTTGAATATATTTTAAAGCAACATATAACAAATTTGCTGTTTTTATTTAAATATGCATCACTTGTATTTTCTTCAAATAAATAAATTTTTTATAGAATAATATTATTATAATTATAGCTTGTTTTTGGCTTGAGCAGTTGAAATTCAATTTCATAACCCGAATTTTTATAATATTCTTGAGATTTTCTCGTTTTAGTAGTGGGAAACTATTATTCATTTACAATTTTTCAAATGCAATAACTGATATTTTATTATGAATGTTTTTTTCATCTGTAGTGCGTTGATTTGGTACTTGATAATTACAAAAATTATGTACCAATCGATTGAATAGGACTACAGATTCACTCATTATATGTCGTGTTTCACATATTTATACCTCAAAGAGTTATGGGCAAGACAATCTTTTAAATAGGCGACAGTCACTTTCAGTCAGTTTGCTCCTTCTTTAACACAATTATCGCACTGGACTTACAGTATTGCTGAATGCCGAAAGTGGGCACTGGAAATGATTAAACTTGAGTAAATTCAGGGCAAACAACTGTTTGGTTAATTGCATTTCAGCATCGGTTCTGTAAGCTGGCAAACGTACACGAATCGTATTTACTTTACAAGTGCTGCATTGAATGCAACCTGTGGCACTCAGTATTCACAATCTACAACTCACAATCCTCAATTCACAATTCGCAATTCACAACTCACAGTTACCAACTCTCAACTAACAGTTTGTGTGCGAGTATAACTTTGAGTGCGAGTATGAGTGGGTGCGGTCAGCACGGTAACTTTTCAACTTGCGCCAATCAAACAAGTTCAATAACGGTAATTAACAGGACAACGACAGCAGCGAACTGAAGCCATTTGGCCTGTAATTTGTGAAAAGTTCAAAGCTATTAGCATGTCCCTTGTGCTAGTCCCTTCTCCACTTCATTTTCCACTCCTAGTCTCAGTCCTAGTTCTAGTCATAGTCCTGCTGCTCTATTGATGTTCTCGTGTTGTCGTTTGTCGGCATCAGCGGCGTTAACGGAAGTTCGCCAGCCCTTGCCCAGGGCTAATGACAGAAACTGCCGACCGTCGCGTTGCGTCGGTTAAAGCCCATTAGGCAGGGAGAGGACTGAGGGGAATACGACATTTTTGTTGGCCCGTAGTCGTTTAGGCCCTGCACTTGGCCATTTGGCACTCGGCATGTCAGTTTTGATTGAACCTGATGGACGCGCCTAATGTGGTTTAATTGTGAATGATGTGCAGCAGTCACAGCGGATGCTCTTAATTGTTATTAATGTCCACTTATAAACCGTCCTGTCATTCAGTCATAGTCAGAGTCGGAATTATTATCAGGCAAGTGCAACAAGATGATAGTAACGTTTAGTTCATTTGGAGTTTGTATACTGCACAAAGGCGTACAACAAATACAAATAGCACTGTGCATGAAACTGTACCTTAAATTTTTCTCAATTTTGGTTTTAAAAGTATGCAATGCAAATGTGTGTGACTTCTGGGAGATAATTCAGATTTGGCAAGATTTATTTATTGAAAAGTTGCACAAGAAAAAATAAAAAGATTCCATCCTAACGACCTGAGTAACAGAATATTAAGTTAATTAATGATGTAACCTGTCTCTTGAAACTCTTATAATTGTATAATTTGTAAATAGTATAAATAGTTTAATTTAAGTTGTATACAACAGTAAAATTAAGTAAATATAAAATATCAAATGTTAAAAAAAAGGTCATTCAGTAGGATGCAATTTCAATGTTTCAGTAGATCTGTCGTTTTAGGCATTAGAACGCTACACGAGGACTCACAGTACTCTTACCAAAATCCGGATACGGCAAAAGCCAATGGAATCGAGAACACGCGACCTGACAGGCCGGAAGCATGGCAACTAGCCCAGGGCAGAAACGGGTCAAAAAATATGTTGGTTAGGGAAGAAGAGGAGTAGAAAGATGGTTGGGATGAATAGGGGGCATGGGTTGGCATCCGATTCACTTCATTCTTTCGTTGAGGCAGCCACTTTAGAAACAGAACTTGAACATGAGTGCAATCAAATGTATTACATTTTGTGCAACTTAAGAGACGACTGAAGTGCCGAAGACAGCTGATAGAAATAGTAAGCGAAAGACAGAGACAGAGAGAGGGGGGAAAACGATTGGAGTGATTCATACATCCGTCTTTGGGTGCAATGATTTCCTGGGAAAAGTCGAGTCAAGGCTACGGCTACAGCTACGAAAACTAAACAGATGAAGTGCTTGCCAAGATGATGCACAGACGCCGTAAAGTATGCACCATGTGCCATAAAAATGGGCCAACGGCAAACAACTCGGATAAAGGAAATTGCTAGAAATGCATTTTGTGGCTTATGAGCCATGAAGCAACAACCCAAACCCATACCCCAAATTCAATCCAACCCAAATCCTCATACCTCATACTTAAAGCCCAATCTGAGATTCAGACTGTTTCACCTTGAGCTACATGAGCAGCAACGTCTGGAAAATCAATTGAGTTTGTTCGACAAATATCCGCTCGAAATCTGAGTGGTGAGAGGAGTGACTGCAGTGACTTTGTTGATTTACTCATGAACAGTAGATAGTTGATACATATTGAGGCTCGTAGGGGCCAAGCAATTAAATTTAATCGCATCAACATTATGCAGAATAAAGGGTTTTAAATTTTTTTAAATTTTAAGTGTTTACTCAATTGGCTATAATGGTATGATAGATTCTACTGACGATGGATAGATTGTTTGTCAAGTTATTTGGCAAATCTGCACTAGTAACTATAAACAACTAATCAACGTCAGTCGCAAGCAAAGCAATATTCTGAAGCACACAATTTAAGAGTAAACAATTTAAAAAATCATGGACAAAAAGCTAGACAAACTCGAAAAAGGATGCACAACCGAAAGGAGTAAGTAAAGAACTTTATACCTAAAAGGGATTTATTTGATGACTTGTCTAACTCGTGCCTTTGACTCACACGATAACACTGACACTCTTCCCTTGGCCCGCCCCCAAACCAACTGGCGATGCAGCACTTTTGCAAATTAAGTTTCAGAACTTTTCCCGTCTATTTGGCAGTCAGAAACGAGAGAAATAGACGAGAGAGCACTGAAATGCGACAAAATGGAAAGAAATTAAATGCATTTTGAAAAATGATAAAGCAGCTGCCAGTTTAGAAGCCCTTACGATATGAATAAGTGTTTGGTGAAGCCAGGGAAGGAATGGAAGAATGCTCAAAACAAGAACACATGGAATAAACAAATTTTTTTAAGTATAAGCCGAGAGGCAGAAAGGGATTTTGCCACTATTTGTTTGGCCAGGCCAACAATTTTTCTAAAAACACAAAAAAGTTTTCCACAATATTCATTAATTGTCGACAACTTTATTTATTCTGTAGTAGTTATTCGTTTTTTACTTAAAAAACAATCACATACACATAGTTTTGGCGGTAATCAATTTGTTTACACTGACAGACGGTCATCGCTGTTATATGAAAATATATGTTCAATGGGATTAGCCTCGCATAATTTTGCCTTAATAGACCCCTTTGAGTACTAAGTCTTAAAATAATTTGATACAAAATAATAATACATACTTTTTTAAATTTATTATTTCAATAATTGTACTTAATCAAACTCTGGAAAGTAGAATGTGTATATAATTCGAACAAACTAATGCTAATTGCAATTAATCTAGGTCCTGGGGTGACATCTGTACGAAAGAATCAACATAAATGCATTTTATTTTAATTAAAAAGGGCCATTTAATATTTTGCAGGAAAAACAGCTGTTCAGAGACAATGCGACAACGTATAAAAGGAGACACTGGAACTGACAGTTACTACCACAACAACCACATCAGCAGTAGCAACAACAACAATGACAATTGCAATTAGCAAAATTCGAGAAGTTAGCAACACAACGCATACACATTTTACCTCTTTCTCTCTCTTTGTCTCTCTTTCTCGCTTGCACACACATTTACACACGCGTGTTAATAAGTGCAGTGTAATGGTGTTGTAGGTTGTTGGTGTTGCAAGTTGCTAAAATGGTTGCTGCCGCCACTTAAGTCACTGACTTGTCCAATTACTACAACAACAATGCATTTAAATGGTGCACCACAGGCTACACACATACCGAATACATACACACACTCATACTTGCATCCACACAGATAGACGCTATGTTGCAGGTTGCCGGTCCAAGAAAACAACGGAAGCGCCAACTACAAAGTTTTTTCATATCCTGTGAAAATTATTTTATGCTTTTCGCAAAATATTTGAAGCCAGAGGCGAATATACACACCCACTAAGGCACACAAACACACATACACGCACACACTTTCATAAGTTGTGCGGCTGCACTTTTGACCAGCAGGAGGACAAGGACAAGAGCAACATCACAAATTAGTAGCCTGGCGAGAACGGAACTCAAAATGGGAATGAGAACGAGAAGGACACCAAAATTTTCGAACCAGAATTGTTCGACAGTCAAGAGAATATTATTCAGAGTTGTTCGACAGTCTAGGAAACACTGCACTTCCTGTCGACTAAAGCCCCTTAAAAAAACACGTATAAAATGGTTTTGCTGCCACAGCTTGCGAGCAATGTCAGCTTTAGTTTTAAGATTTTTATTTTTTTCAGACAATCTATTCCTTTATTTACGTTTATAAAATATAGATATCAAAATAAAAGCCATGAGCTTTGACTTGGCAAACGAGGTGAGATTCACCAGTTATTTCCTAGAAACGAAAAGTCATAACTCGAACTGCAAAATTAAAACAGAGAAATATTAAACAAGCTCATGATAAAACTTATAAAAGGAAAGAATTATTAAAAATTAACATTTCGATATATTCAAAATATAAACTTACAACAACATAACGAATGGTTTTAATAAGATCCCAATTTTCAGATAAGCTTTGAAATTAAATACTTGCAATAACTGCTTCGTGAAGGGACTTTTCCTTTTCTTTTTATTCCTGCCTCATCTTGGGAAACATAACTCACGATTTCCACAGACATAAGTGCACTTAGAGCACGTCTGCTGCCACACCCACATTGTGCCAGAAGCATTAAGTGCGCCACTAAAATTTAAGCCAATAATAAATTTCCAAAGTAATTCCGTGTAAAGTCTGCACTTTATCAGCATAAGTTAAGATAAGTTCCCATTTTACCTATTCCTTATCATCCTTAGCTGCCAAATGTAGCAGTTAACGGAAATTAAAGTCAAACTACTTTTAATTAAATATTGAAATAAAATGTTTTATTTAAGCATTCGTCAAATATATGCGGCCTAAGTTTAGTATTTTAGGTTCTTCGATTGATACATTTGCCAGTTTCAATAAAAGTAAACTCTACTTAATAAAATTATTGATTGATTTGTTTACTTAATCAAATTCACGCATTACTGTGTTTTTCGGTCTACTCTACATCGGTCTACTATATCATATTGTTGCAAATTTGTATAATAGTAATTGAAACCGACTTAACGCATTTTGAATGATTGCCAGTGTACTTAATCTTCGACGAGCCGAAGAAAACCATTTTTTCTTATTTTAACACTGTTGTGTTGATTTAAATTTATTTCCTTAACTCAACTCAACTATATTGATAACTATAAGTAACATTTGGATACACTTTTTAAATTTATTACCTTGCAAACATGTTCTCTTTCTAATTTAAATTTTAACTTCAACATAATAGAACATCACTTTCACTTTGTCTTCATTTTGTCGGAGCTAACCTTGATGAGCAAGTACGTGCTCATTAGAGAGTTGTCTTCCATGTTTGAAAACTGGTTGAAGGTTATAGCAACAGTACGCATAGTCGAGTTCTAAAACTGATTTCATTAGCATATTTCCGACAACGTGTGCCACGTAATTTCATTTGAACTGTGCACAAAACCAACACGTTTCCATCATTGCCATAATTTCCCTTCTCCATTTTCTTTCCACGCACTTTCATATAAGCAAAACGCGCTAATTTTATTAAGGTAGCTAAAAAATTGTTGAAGTTAGTCAGGTACGAGACTTGCCATCTATGAACTGTGCCCAAGGTGAGCATGTCAAAAGTTTAAAGGTCACACATATCGGGTAATTATTATCAGCGGATAATTACTGACTTTTAAGTAGCGAGTACAGAATGTTTGTGTGTATTACGGATGTCGACACAAATGTCAAATATTAATTACATGTACGCCTTCGTTCGCTGTTTGTTGTTTTCTTCGTCGGTGTTGTTGTTGTTTGTCTATACACAGTTTTGACATTGCCTGCCAAAGGCAAATTACCATAACGTCTAACCTCCTTGCTCCAGTTACACTCCCACTACCACTCTCAGTCTCGGTCTCAGCCTTATTCCCTGTCTCCAGTCTCTATTCGATTGTCGGTCTGTCACTCTCTGTAGTGCAGTATGGCCTGACGAGTGTCAAATTAATTGACAGTTGCGTGGTTTCCATTGTCCACCCACGCACCACTAAACGGACAATTGCAACAGCAGCTACAACGACAAGGATCAAGTTGTATTCGCTATTGAGTTGACATTCTGACAAGTGGGAACCACGCTTATATTGCAGACGATGGATTTGCTCATAAACATAAACAAAGCATTTGCCACGATTTCCATATTTACGTGAGAACAAGTCGTTGAATCCAAGCAAGTGAAAGGACATAATATTTGATGCATTAATTAATGAACACACCCCTAGCAAAGAGTTCATTAATTAAATGAAGGGAAAGCGTGTGGGAGTGTGTGTAGGAGTAAGATTGTGTATACAATGTGTGGTCGGTTTGGGATCATGCTTAAGAGCGATTTATAAAACTCAGATGTGTTAAGGAACTTGATTTTGCCCGTTAAAGTAACAAGACTTCTGTAAATGGCTAATGACTTATATAATTCTGAGTTTCATTAAATAATAATATTTTATGATAGTAAGGTTAACGTTAGTATATCAAGTAATTATATAAATATGTAAGAAAAATGGTGGCCACAAAATTAAATTTAGTCAGGATATTGAGAATTTTCTCAGAAACTAGAAAAGGTAGATTCATTAATGTGCCAAGCAAGTCCAATTGTATATTTGGCTCAACTGTGTTATGCACAAAGCACATTTTCTAAGTTAAATTTTTTTGATATTCTGAATTCTCCGATGGGAAAGTAAAGTTGATCTAACATTTTGTAGATTCATGCATTCAGGGTTTTAGTTTCCATTGCACTTATTTTTGGAACTTTCCAATCAACTTTAATCTCTTTTTTATTATCGTGACTCATTGCCATTTCTAACAGTAGATTTTTATTGTTTTGCTAGTCCTCCGAAAACTAACCTAAACAACGAGGATTTTGAACAAATGGAAATGGAGTCCATTGTCTAACTCCCCCACACTCAATCATTCACTTATCCACTCAGACCCCACAGATCTGCAGTCGGTGCATTCGCATGCCAAAATTTTGGAATTCCTGTCTGGACGGGATTTCCTACAGAAACACCACAGCAAACGCAAACGCATAAATGCATCGCACTGGGAACCATCCAGCCGATTATGCATGTCCCATGTTTCATATTGATGATGTGCCTGAACACAGACCAGCGGGCATCGTCTACAATATAAAACGAAAAATGAAAACGAAAAATGAAAAACGAAAAATAGTTTGGTGTTTGTCCAAGAACCAGGGCAAAGGCTTTGCGGCCCATTCTGCAATTGAGTTGCATAGTTTTGGATTTGGTTTTTGGTTTTGGTTTCGGTTTAGCTGAGTTTATTTGGCTTGTGCTCTTCCCCTAACACTCTTCTAAGCCCCGTCTGCGATTCAGTATACTACGTAAAAGACACAGATGGGGGAGACTGTACTGTGGGAATGACCATTTTGCCAATTGGTTGCACTTGTACCTAGTTGAAAATATGTAGAAAATCCTTGATGGCTACTGGCTCCTGGCTCCTGGCTTCTGGTTCCTGTGACCAGACCACCGATTGCCATTTCGGCTTTAATCAATTTCGTTGATTGCCATATGCAAAAAATGCAGCTGTGTGAAGTCCTTTAACTTAATTGCAGCAAAAATTCGCGAACGCACTATCTCTCAGTCTAGCACTTTAAAACTCTTTTGGTGACAGTGGGACGAAATATATTTATATGCGTTCTTGACCCCCAACTCTTATTTCTTTATCGTAAACTCATAAACATAAATCATATAAATTAGATTGGGTATTTAACTAATAAAGCTTGCCCAAGTAAAAAGACCGTCATTGTTTTTTATTTGGATCTTAAACAAGTAATATGATTGACTATTATGTGCTTGCTCACATCAATACCTGAACTATTCTATTTGACTTCACAATTAATTATACGACCAAGGCACTGCGGTTTTTCTGTTATTTATAGTCAGAACTGGCAACAAATTTTTACTAATTTCCTTTGTTTATATTTGTCATTATATATTTTATATTTTATGTAATTTCGCTGTTTTTCGATATTTATGTGTGTTTAATTGCAACTCATTAAGCATATTAATTAAATCACCACATTTATGCAATAAAGTTGCGCAATTGCCGTAATGGTTTGGGAGTAAGGGGATGTCAGGGATGCCGTGTATGCCGCATAAACAATTTACAAACACAACAACAAATTAGCATGAAAAACACTAAAGTGATGTGAAAAAATAATACTTCATTTTCCATTTTTTTTTTTGGATAAAATTTGCATACGCAATGAAAAATCAGGAAATAACAGAAGAAGAAGAACTGTGCAATCATAAAATTAAAATAGCTGCGAAAATACAATTTATGTTGGCAAAAGTTGGCCGAAGCGGAATTTATTTTTTTTTTATCCACATTCAAGTGGAATTATTTTAAAACGACATTGCATCATTTACATTAAAAATTACACCAATAAAGACAAGCTGATTAAAAAATGCACCCACCTACACACACATATTTATGATTAATACTCGATTTTAATAAGGTATTAAAAATAACGGTAAATATCATTTAGTTGAAAATGCCAGAAAAGGTGAGATGTTTTGTTAAATACGGCACTTGAAAACAACTGATTTAATTTACAAATTTTTATTGTTATTGTTTCTAGTTTATTTCGGTATTTGAAAAACATTGTTAAAATTGTTGTTATACAAACAGCAACATTTTCCCTGTCCAATATGTGCATAAATAGTTAAAAGCCAACCAATTCATTGGGAAATATTCGAATTGAAAATAAACACAACATTAAAAACCAACCATTTCATTGGTGCTAATTGTTGTTATTTATTTATTTAATTGAATTCAACAGAAACAAATTTATTTACTTTATCTATCATCAAACAATCGATACAGCAAAAAATGGTTCAACGAATAAAACTGTTCGGAAACATAAAAATAATGGGTAATTTATTAATTTTTGAATCGTTTGTTAATAATCTAGATGGTTAAGCAAGTTAAAATAAATCATACTTCATTAGAATTTAATAATTTTCTCACGATTTCTGAATAATGTTTGCTTAGCGGAATTAATGCAATGCTGACATTTATTTGATTGTTAAACATACGAATAACATAATAATTAGTGACTACAGTAAATGTATTTATGATTAACTTGTTTTGGCAGACAGTGGGCTATTAATGAAGTGGCACGTGTTTTCGAAAGCACGTGCATGTATTTTTTCATGTATGTGCATTTGCATTTGCCTTAAAAATTTACAAAGTCGACAACGACCGATGCCCATCTTTCAGCGTCTAGTACGCTATGCAAATTACGCCCACTGACACACGACATCGAAGGCGAGGATGGAGGAGTTTTCTGTAAAGATACGTTGATTAGCGGGCTTCTCAACTAGGTCAGAGGTAGAGAGATAGAGGGAAGAGACGAAAAGTGAGTGAAAGCTTGGTTGCCTGAGTTATACATGAATTAATAAAGGGTTGTATTTGCCGGTTGGGAAAAGAACTCTTGTAATAGGGTGTGAAGAGGGTTGTAGAAAAGCTTTATGCAGCTACATGTGCCACCAAATGGACACAGTATTTGCTACTACTCCCTATCTATTTTAATCCTTTATTTTTCTCTGTCCCTACATCTTGTATTCTTATATGTATTGTTGTTGATAACATATTAACTACGAATTGGCTTACATTTAAAGTTTTAAACATACCATTTTGTTAATTTATGTCGCTAGTGTAAGAACTGGTAACATGCCAAGTCATTTATATGCTGAATTCGTCATCTGGTAACAGATTTCTGCTCTTTCCATTACCAGAAGCTCAATGAGCGAATACGTTCAAAAAGCAGAACAGTGATAAGGATCCACTAACAATCAACTGCAATTTCTTATAAATATAACACATAAATATATATAAATTGAAGTTTTAAAATGTATATATAATGTAGAAAAAATATACACCAAGGTGTGGCGGTTGTATGAATTTATGCAGTTGTTTCTCATCAAAATTTAACTGAATTTATGCATGAATCTTATTTACATACATGACAATGTAAAATAAACACACGTGCACCCTTTTGTTAAGCGTCACAGGAAAAGATGTAAAAGTTGACTGCAGTAAACGACTAAAAAATACTCTTTTAAATTTCGATCACGAGGAATATCAAAAGATTAAACAACACATTGAGACGCTATTTATCAAATTGTAATTTTTACAGGGTAGAAAGGTATTCACGAAATTGGAATACATCGTAACAGAGTCTGTCTGAAACTTGTATACGAGTATGTGCGTTCACAAATTAAACAAGATGCAACACTCAGCCTGTAAACTGAAAACTGCCTGGCTGCCAGTCGCCATGCTTGCGGCCATTTTGTCTGCCCAACTGTGCCTCTGTCTAGCATCCGGTTTCCTCTTGTCCCTCTATCCCCTTGTTTCCATCCGTTCCGCGCTACGCGCCGATGTTGCGGCGACGTGGTCCCACAGCCGCTCTTCACTCACCACTTTTGTGGGCGTAACGTGTGACGCCAGCTGCAGCCGCCCTTTAAAATAGCAATGGCTTCGTTGAAATTCGCAATAACAATGCAAGAGAGCAGTGGGGAAATGCCAAAATAATAAAGATTCAAGAAAATGCCATTTATTTTTCACATATAAAATATTCATCGTGCTAATGAACCTTAATTTATAAAATACACTTTATTCTTAATTTTTAAAGAATATTCAAGGAGTTAATTAAATTCATTTATATTTAGATCAAATATATTAAATACTATTGCAATCATGCAGTTTTCTTTAGAAACAAAAGGGCACCGAATAATTCGGTAATTCTCATAGCACTTGGATCAAACTGAATATGCTGACTTTGATGAATTAGCTTGCATCCCGTATTTTGCTGTCTTAATACTAGTAGCAATAACTGTATACAAGCAAGTCGACTGTAAAAGATCCCGCAAATTAAGTGTGATTAATAGTTTTACATATTTATTTCTTAAATTGGACTTAATTTTCTAGCAGCTCTGTCACTCAGTTATCCGCATTTTATATTTAGACATGCAGACCATATATATAAAGTAGGCCGATCCGATAAAAATTTGTTAAGACTATAATTGTACGAACAAGCCTTAAATTTTTGCCACACCCCCCAAATTGTAAAAATAAAACGCGATAACTTGCAAACTAATAAAGTTATCAAGACCGAATTCACATATTATGTGCAAAGTATATTTTATAAGTAGTAATACCAAGTTTGGTCCGGATCTTACAACTAAATCCTATAGCTCCAAAAGTTCAATTTTGCTGTACATAGGTTATTTGTATGAAAACATTGTGTGAGCAAGTACAAGCGAGACAGATCAAACTTCTTCCATCTCTTCCTTTGTCGCGTTTTGTTTTGATTCATCTATCGATACCAGTTCTTTACTTCATTTGAGCGATTCAGTATCGATCAATTTACAATGAGCTAAAGCTACGATACCAAATAATCGATAAGCATCTTTTCTCAGCTTATTTGATTGCAGTTCTCTGTTTGTACTTCTTATTTTAATTAATTTCAATAGAAATAATTGTAATTAATTTTATTTTAACCAAAAGCAAAAATTGCAAAAAAAAAATCATTTGAAAACGATCATAACTCGTGAAAGAACTTCTCACAGAATATCTTCGGTCGGGAAAGGCCGACTGTACTTAGCTTCTTGTTTTGTTTGGATGTATTATGAAAATTTCTTAGAATAGGGGTAATTTTTCAGCTTGCTCGCTCAACAGTGGCCACTCATTTTAGTTTAAGCTGTTCCATTTGATTGATAACTTTTTTTCTGATTACAGGGTATAATACTCAACTACTTTATAACAAAAGCAGGGTATGTTCACGTTTAGCACGGTTCTATCAGTTCAATTTCTTTTATTTATATGCACTATGCTTTTGTCACATTTATTGCTTTGCATTGTTGACATTTTGCAAATTAAACGGATTTCCGCCAAAGGCCATTTCCGATGACCAGGGCCATTGCCACGCCCACTGCATGATAAGCTATTGAAAGCCGCTGCGCTTTTACCAATGTCCCAATGCCATTATTTAGTTTTTTTTATGTATTTTATATTGTAGTACTTCTATTGACAAACAGGTTCTCTTGTTTTTTACTCTCTCAACGGCCTGCACTATTTCGATTTCAGTATGTCTTTAGTATCAAAGGGAGACAGAAAGCCTGTGTAAGCGATACAGATGGAGAAACATTGACAGAGAGCGAGAGAGCAGGACATGTAGTTTTATTTTTTTGCACTGCAGTTTATAACAGTTGACTGCCTGCGGAGCTGCTTTGAATGCTGTTGTCACAAAAGAAACTTTAATAGAATTTTTCTGGATATTTGCATTGAACGCAGCAATTGACAATTGCTTTCGTTATTTGTTTGTGTAGTTATTCATTCTTTTATACGAATCGGCACTAACAAAATTGATTACTTTATTATGTGATGCAAACATTGCATTTGTTGTTATAGCTGGTCACGTAGAAATTTATGTAGCTTGTTAATTAAACACGTTAGGCTCCAATGAACTGAATACGCATGCCAATTATCCAAAAAACAATTGCAAAATCAACAATAAACATAAAAAAAAAATCAATTCATAATAATGTGCTTAATAAGGCAAATATAAAGCATAATATTGGCATAATTTTAATTAAAATTACATGCCAACAAATAATTTAATTAAATTTATTGTCTAACAAAAAATTCAATGAAATATGTTATTTGCACAATTCCTTTCCAATTGAAGTAAAATCTCGTTTAGTTTGACCTTCAGCTAGCACCACAATGTTATATAAGACACCTGATGATCTGACATAGCTGCTGGCTCATTAACATATTGAATTTAAATGTCATGCCGACAAGCAAGCAGACAGACAGGCAGAGAGATAGAATCCCATGGGCAACCCAGACTTTAGAACATCCCTCAAATGCCGCAAAAATGCTAAACTACATTTATTTTTCTTCTATCTTTTGCCATTTTGAATTTGCATTCCCAAACTCAAAGCCAAAAGAAATTGCTGCGTTCAAATTATGATGAAGCGACTCATCTGCATATTTTGCTGTTGAATTGAGAGCATGATTAAATGCCCAGTCATGCCGATGCGCTAAAAAATTACGTCAAAATTGTTCTTGTACTTATATTTGCATTCAAATTACAATACAAACACATGGAAAAATCAACGGGACTCTAAGAGACTCATCTTCTTACTCTTATTCATTTTCGCTTAAAAACTGTTTGTTATAAATATCATGTAAATGGGATATAATATAGTTTCCTAAAATATTGTATTGCCTACATTGATTCAATAATATACCCCAAGCAATTGACATCTTCACACTTTTACTCGTCTTAGATGTCTGTTAAACATAATTTGTGTTACCCGTTTTTAACAGACAAGAGCTGCGGGCCACGTGAGCTTTGTGATGCGCCGAGAAGCACGCAAAAATGTGGCCAGAAGTGCCAAAGGAAATAACCCACACGGGGTTAGCCAGGTAGTGGTCGTAAGTTAAAAAGTGCTACACCAATTGCTTTAAATTTGTTTCCAGATGGACTTAAATTAGCAGACAAGCACTAGGACTAACGAGGCAAGACTTTAAAGCTTGCTTTAATCCAAAAGACTTCATTAGCGTTAACCCGAGCATCAATGTAAATTTGCAACAGTAAATTTATGATCCTAAAGAGTCAACGGCAAATATTGTTTCAATAATTTATCGACGCTTGAACTGCGGAAGTGTACTTGATGCCGCGCCTTAACGCCTGGCTGCAAACATAAATCAGAGCCAGTTCACGTATAAATTCTAGGCGACAAGAGCCGGTTAAATAGGTCACAGTATATGCGGCATTCAGAAACATTATGTATAAAACGATTCTTAAACATGTTGCAATACTCTTAAAAAAAGTATGATAAACTTGAAATTTTATTTTTAAGCACCTTATTTAGTTTTGTAACGTTTTATTCAAGAATTTTCTTAACCATCTTGAACTGCACAATTTTTAGTAAAGACAAAAAATTCGAAAATTATGTATATAATTAAATAACCTCATAATTCTTACAGACCAAATAATACATGAATTTCGCGTTGGGACCAAATAATTAAAAGTTTCCAAAAACTAACTAACTAACTTTCTTAAAATTAAAGGTCTTACCAATATTCGTATGTGAAATGAGGTGGACATGTAACCAGGTGGCACAACAACCGCAAGCACACACTCGCACACACACACACATCTAGTGCAACACAACACATATAAACTTAATTATGTTCACAATTAAATTTCTATTAATTGCAGAGCTGGAAGGTGATGCCAACAGTTGCAACCTATTCCCGGTTTCTCCTCACAATTCATGCTCACTATTCTCTCCTTTACAAACAGTGCTCGTCAGTATAATTATGTTATTCTGGCTTTTGTATGCAACCAGAGTCCAGTATGTCTGCAGGATGTTCACTTGTGGAAATTGAATTTCAGGTAATTTCGTTGCATGACATTAGTTGCAATTACATAATAAAATATACTTGTATAATGGACAAAGTGTTGCTGAGTTACGGCAACACTTGAACACTAAATGTCTTTCATTTTCTACCTGCTTGTGGCTAGCAAAGTGCAACAAATTTTGCTAATTGCTATGCATTACTAATCATGTATATAATGTATAATATCGAACAGTTTACCTCAGCTAATTCAATAAACACTAACAGACATTCCATCAAAAGAAGTCTCTAAAGACAGAAGTCTAAATTCAATACACAAATTTAGCTTACTTTGACATCGATTATATTTTTAAATATCTACTTCTGTATAGCATTACAAATAAATCAAGGGTCAGCTGCCAAGTTCTTTTGACTGAAGAAACACTTTCAAGAGCGAGATGAAATATATTTCGCATGTGTTAAATGTTAATGACAACATCCGTCAGTACAAAGAGTAAGAACATTTGTTATATTCATACATTTGGGTGATTATCTGAAGCGTGAAGTTTATGCTTGCCTTAACACACCAACTGTTTACGAGGTCCAAAAAGCAATGGGTCATAGGAAACATGCAATTTTCATTATGTATTATCATGTTAATGATGAAAATGACTTTGATTTTTGTAGGAATTTCTTCATTTGCTGCTTTGATTCAGATTTATGTATGCTGATATGCTTTAAAACGGATGCCCAACGCACACATGAGGACAAACATGCACATTTAAAGAATGTATGTATGCTTGTATAAATAAAGAAAGCAAGGATAGCTCTAGCTCTAGCCGATGCGAGTTTTCTTGGCTGGATTGAGGTCCTGGACCAACATTTGCCAGCACATAATGCTTTCAAAGCTGCTGTCAGCCAGCTGCGCCACTTGAAGCAATTTATGAAGCATTTTACTTACTTAGCTGCTGATTTACTCCACCCAAAAAAAAAACCCATGGAGTTGTGTTTGCACTTGTGTGCGAGAGAAAGAGAGCGAGTAGGAATGATAGAGAGAAACAGGGTGAGAGAGAAAGAGAGTATAACAGCTGGCAAGAACCTTTACGGCACATGTGTCTGCGATTTTTCCATGAATATGAAATAAGTTTTTGCCTCGCATGTGCGTAAATAAACAAACAGCTGAAAGCAGTTACGACTACGACTACGACTAGAAGCTCTTCGCTCGGGAAGCTAAGAAATTCTGCTCCGTTTCCTGTCCTTCAGTCCTACAGTCCTCTAGTCCTGTAGTCATGTCCTGACTGGCGATCAAGTGCGTTTGTGCAAACGATGTAGCATACTTTGAGGCAGCTGGTTGTTTTCAATGTTTGCCCAAGGCGTTGGTAAGTTTGAAACGAGTAGAAGAGCTAAATTATATAGCTGTAACATGAGTTAACATGGAATAAATGCTTCTAAAATGCTTTTGATTTTGGTCTCAAATAAAAATACAAATATTTGAACCTTTTTAGTTTCCATTTGATAAATTCAAGATCTATACATTTTCGAGATCATGTATGTTTGATTTTTAAATATTGACTATAAATTTCATATAATTTGTAAAAATGTATTAGCAAATAAACTCTTTATCAATTACAAAAAAAAAAAATTCAAAAATAAGCTAATTACTAATTTAAAATAATAACTAACTTTACTTAAACAATTTCAATTATCGTAACAAAAAACATAAAACCAAAGACTTGAAGGACACCTCCGTTTTTAAGATGTCAGAGTTGATATATCCTTGTAAAATCTGACACACGAGTTGACAAAGTTTAGTTCAAGGTCAGACCACATATATTTGTTTTTAATTGAAAAGAAGAAAGAATTTTATCGTATGTGCCAATCAAGTCCAGCTAACAGTGACGCGACATTTAATATAAGATTCTCTGTAATTTCAAAATGTTAACTTTAAGGGTGAGGTGGAAAAATGATGGTGGACTTAGAAGTACTTTCAGAGAGCTGGATAAATTGTCATAATTGCACAAAGCAAATGAAAGGAGCAAAGGAATCGCTTCGTTAGGATTCCGTCTTCTGTATTTTTGATGATTCGCCAATTTTGTCTGGCGGTTGTGAGCTTTTTGAATTTGTCAGTTTGCCAGTTTGTCTGTTTCTATGTTTGTTGCTTGTTTACATAAAAATATTGCCAGCGACAGCGGACGAGCAAAAGAAAAACATAATGAGGCAGACAACTTCCCACATCCACATTCAACGAGTTGATGCCAGACGCGAGTTACAAGGCAGACATCGTGGAGACGAAAGCGTCTGTCTGGCTGCCGGTCTTTGTGTCTATCCAAATGCAAGTCAAAATAGAAAACAAAAGAACAACGGGAATGTCGTGTAGAAAAAAACTGCCAGACAAAGTGGTAAATAGACGTAAAATGCGTGACTTTCACTTTGATGTTGCGGGTGACGATGTCGTCAATTTGACCATGGTGCAAAAAGCCAAGAGAAACGATGTTGGTTCTGAAATGAAATACGGGAAAACTCTGCTAGTTTTTATACCCGTTACTCGTAGAGTACAAGGGTATATTGTAATCGTTGGAATGTATGTAACAGGCAGAAGGAGGCGTGGCAGACCCCATAAAGTATATATATTCTTGATCAGCATCAATAGCCGAGTCGATATAGCCATGTCCGTCTGTCCGTCTGTCCGTCCGTCCGTCCGTCTGTATGAACAAAAGGATCTCAGAGACTATAAGAGCTAGAAAGGTGAAAGGGGTCGCAAATGAAAGGTACAATACCCAAGCAGTACAAGTTTGTTTTTGTTTTTTGACACGCCCACTTTAGGGCGTTCTATCTTCATATAAAGGTAAATGTACAGAAAAAACTTGAATGTTTTAGTATAGCTATGCTATCTAATCCAAATTTACACGGAGACTACATGTCTATGAATTACATGTACTGACCAAGTTTGATCGAAATCGGACAACTATATCGTATAGCTCCCATAGGACCGATCGGTCAAAAATACGCTCCAAATATAAGTTAGTATGAAAAAATTTTGCATTGACTAAGCTATCATAATGAAACTGACACAAAACAAATTTATTAATAATATAAATATACTGACAAAGTTTCATATAAATCGGACAACTATATCGTATAGCTTCCATAGGGCCGATCGGTCAAAAATTTGCATTTCGTATGAATTTGTATGAAAATTTTCTGTATTTACCAAGCTTTCTTAATGAAACTGACACAGAATAAATTTATCAATAACATAAATGTACTAGCCAAGTTTCATTCAAATCGGACTACTATATCGTATAGCTCCCATAGGAACAATCGGTCGAACATTGAGTAACGGGTATCCTAAAGTCGCGGGGCGACTATAGCATTCTTTCTTGTTAGTTCTTCAACTGATGTTTGCATAGAAAACACGTGCAGACAGCTGTTGTGATTCCCTTCGAGAACTTAAGCTCGACTGAACAAGATGCAGGCATCAGCTGCACAGCCATCGATAGACGCTATTGTTTTCAACTTAAATTTTGCTGGGCTTTAAAGACTGTTTCTCGGAATTTGAACACCCAAACTCAATGAAAATTAAAAAAAATTCATTAAAGTTTTCAATCAACATTTTGGGATAAACATTATTACTTTATTCAATAAAATTAACTAATTTCAAGTTTCTAGTTTTGCATGTTCATGTTTAAATGTTCCAAGAAATGCTTACTGAAGAATTTCAATAATTTCTTTTATCATTTATTTAAAATGGGAATAAATTATCAAGTTAATTGCAAGTTGCAGTTGCTTGGGCTTTGAGCCTTTTCTAAATACTTTTAAAGTGCAAGGCTTGTGACAAGAGATAACACTACCTACAGAAACAGGTAAATATGTTGGCGTTACAAGTGCAAACAAGATATAAACTTAGAAAAACTGAGACATCAACAACAAAGTAAAGCATACAAGTCATGCTGCATGTGACGCTTCCTGAGGCCAATTGCAACTAAAACTAGAGATGGATGGTGTCTTCTAGAGGTGTTTTCGAGATTGCAGTAGATTCCAGAGTTTGCACTGTGCTATTTAATATCTGAAACCGACTGTCAGAGCCTCAAGCCAGGTTCACTCAAAAGTACTGCAGTTCATAGTTGAAAAACTTCTAGGCGATAGCGTGGTAGCTGCAATTTTCCTTAGACAAATAAAACTGGCAAAACTGTGAGATAATGAAGCGTAAACTTTCCACACAAATAAATAAAACGGACAAGAAAAATTATGCAGAGAGCGAACCTTTAAGCGATTCAAGTGTCGGCCGAGACACAAGTTTATGAAGGAGCAAAATCAAATCAAAGACGTTGCATACTTTGCGGCTGTCTGTGATAAAAAGTTTGCCGGAGCGAAAACCAAATTGTGTGTAAATACTTAAAAAGTCGTTAGTGTCGGCAAGAAATAGACGCCTATAAGTAGATGACAGAGTCCGAACCTCAGAGAGAAAAAACAAGTTATGAAAGAGAGAGAGAGAGAGAGAGAGAGCACAATCTTAGGTATGAACCTCAGCTGCAAGCACAGCAAATTTTTAATGAGCATCGCATACTTAAGTCGTAATCATTAAAAAAATATGCAAGCATCTATGTAAAATGATTGATTAAGTTCAGTTGAGTTGAAGTGCGCTATGTGCATTGGAGCTTGGAATACTGCGACTGCAATTAATTGCGCCTGAAAACGTGCTGCAATAATTTTGCCTAATCAAACTATTTAGGAGCTGTGTGTCGTCTGTCACAGTGCGGAAGTCAAGCTGCTGCTACTGCTGTCGTAGCCATTAGAAGCCGTAACGAGTCGGAATGATGAGACGGCTCACATGTTTTGCATGCTTTTGGCCAGACGACACACATAATCCTAATTAATTGCCAGTGTCGGGCATCTGCAGTATGAAAAGCTGCATTCACTTGTGCTGTAATTTGAATGCATATCCAGCATCCTGGTATCCAAGCATACCCCCTGTTTCCCTGTTTTCCCGATTTCCCATTTCACTGTAAACCTGCCTGACTGCCCCGTATCCCTGCATCAGTGCTTGACAGGTGCACGTGAGCACTTCGTGTGCGCCATTTAGTCGTCGTGTCGCTTGGCGATGGATCCTACTCCTCAGGTGGCAGCGTTCATTTCATGTCACTGTACCATTATTTCCTTTTGATTTGCTTTGCCTGCAAAAGTGAATGTGCTGAATGGCATCAGCGACGACTGCAACGCATTTCATGCACTTGGTTGAGCTTTGGAGTTGCTTAGCGCGTTTGATGTTAGCAGCCGCTGGGCCACTGCTCATTTCAAATGTGTTTCAATTACAGACTGTGTATGTGCGTGTGGGCCATAAAATTTAATGCATGAAGCGGGTGTGACAGTTTGTTAAACACAAACTGTGAGTATTCTTTAATGGGAGAGCACATAAATTTTAAAAATATAGAGAAAAGCGTATTAACTCTTAGAAAGATAACTTAGCATTTGCGTTTTCTCTTTTTTCAATATAATACAATATTAAAGTACCTTAATAAATTCAATAATTTTTTTAAAATTGTCGCATTGTCAAATATTTGTACATTGTATGAGCAATTCATGTTTCCAGCTCTTTTTGTGTGCTAGAGTAATAAAACAATAATCTGTTGCAGAAGCCTGATTTTGTTTTTATGGGTTGCACTAGATTTGGTCTAAATTTAATAGTAAACACAAACGTTATGCGATAAAAGTTGAGCAAAAGAGGCCAGAGGAGCAGAAATATATAAAAGTTATGCCCAGCAAGAGATAGAAGTAAAGTTCGTTTAAAATACGCTGCAATAATCGAAGTTGAAGTCGAACGTTGGTGGCTTTAGAGTAAAAGGGGGAGATTTTAATAATGCCAGAGGCCATTGGGTCCCAAAAAAGTATGCAACACAATTTTAATTAGTTTTGAAAAGTATTTTAATTTTTGCAATTTGTGTGTGCCACTTGGCGGCAGCAGAAATCTCCAAGGATATCTTACACAAAGGCAATTGTTTCCGAACTCCAGACACGAACCGTCGTCGAAGCAATGTTCCAAGCTCAAAGCTCGTTTAATGCGCCACATTAATGATTATTAACATTATTAGTTGTAATGAGCGTTGTCAGCTCTGTGCTTTAAAGTTTTCTAGGGAAA
This sequence comes from Drosophila acutilabella, assembly GCA_035046005.1. Lineage (NCBI taxonomy): Eukaryota > Metazoa > Arthropoda > Insecta > Diptera > Drosophilidae > Drosophila > Drosophila acutilabella. The sequence goes on along the minus strand of JAWNOK010000024.1, from coordinate 630,219 downwards.
TCTGCCAGTTATTCAGAGAATGAGTGCGTAAAACAAAAGTGGGCAAAAGGCAAAAACACAAAAACGCCAAAAACCCAACCAACAAAATAAGAGAAACCCAAAAAAATTGAAAAACCCAGTGAAAGTTGAAAAAGTTTTCTGAAATATTTGCAATTATTTTTCTGTTTAAATGCAATAGTGGCGTTTCCGGTTTTTCTTACTTTTTTCCCGTCGGCTTTGAAACAAAAAGTTTGTTTAAACTATGTGGCCCGGTTGAACGGCTCGCAATGTTCGTCTGTCCATTTGTCCGTCGCCTTTAGTTGGTTCTACTGTACGTCTGTCCATGACTATGTATTGGTCTGTCTGTCTGCCTGGCCAGTTTAGCGGTTTTGTAGAGCATTCTCAAAAGTATGCTTTGATTTTGTGGCTGTCGTTTGACGTTCGGCCATTACGTGGAATTCAGCGTTCGAATTGTTTGTAGAATGTTTTTCAAGCTAGCTTTTGGTCATATATATTTTTTACGCATTGGCTTTTATTTATTTTCGTTGTTTAGTTTGCATCAAAAGTTCGAAAGTTTTCAAATTAAATAAAAGAGTTTTTGGAGAAAAGTTTAGCTACAAATTAAATTTACCACAAGATAGACACTGGGGCTATAGAAATGATTAGTTATACTTACGATAAAGCTTGGCACTTACCTAAAATGAGATAAAACAAAAAAAATATTGATTAGAAATATAATTTAATATGATTTGTTCAGGATAGCTTATTAATTCGCAATTGGGCAGAATTTATTTATTTTGATGTATGCTAGTAGCTATTTGTCTTCATAAAGTAAAAGTTATAAATTCCAAAAACATTTGCTGTTTTTTTTTTATTTGAACATAACTGGCTAATTTAAAAATTGAATTCCATGGCTATATGAAACCCAGTTATTATCAACGTCGTTTTGTTCCATAAGATAATTACTCACAAGTCATTTGTCGAGCACATAAAGAAACCCGGTTGACGTCAAACCCAGGGGTCACATGGGAGCACAGCTTGACAACAATGTCATGAAATAGAAAACCCAAAAAACCAGACAAACAGACATATATGTCTCGCACGTTTGACAAAAGCCAGAGGCAAAAATAAGCAAAGGCAGGGATGAGGTTGAGATTCTGGATGAGGTTGGGCTCGGATTCAGGTTGGAGTAACCACAAGCACTGAAGCGTGCAACTAACACAGACTTTTGTTTATATGTCATACAAATTACTCAAACGTTAATAATTTAAACCGATGGATGCTGATGACGGCCAGTCGAGGCGTGTCCTGTAAAGGCGTCTGCAAATTTGCTTTGCCAATATCCACACACAGTCCAATCAATGAGAAATGAAAGCCAAATAGGCATTGCCTCAGTCCGACAATCTGTCCGTCCATCTGTTCAGCTGTCTCCTATCTGTCTGTTGGACTGGCTGTCTAGTCATAAAAGAGGCACCTCAAGCTTGTTTACTTTGTACCCGATAACTTTCATTATCAGCCTTTAAATTCATAACCTTCGGCATTGAAGGACAGGCAATTTATATGACTGTCAATGTGTGTGTATTTGTGCGTAAGAAAATTCATTATTTCATCAATAAAACAATGCGGCAATCAATATTTAACATGTATTTTTGTTTACTTTGTCATACTGCTTACTATACTGTGTAGGCATTTCATCCTATGTGCATATTTGTTTAGTTGCTTAAGGCAGATTTCATAACCAGATTCCAATAAAACTCGAAGTTGTATTTACATCATGCTTAAGCAGACAATCGTTCTGCAAAGCAGTTTGATGAAATTTCATAAAGTAAATAGATTGAAATTCCGTTTGATCAACACAAATACCTTCATGATGCTTTTCATAGTCAATTGCAACTTGTTATATATTAAATTTGCAATAATTTCAATTCTAAAAATAAACAGTTTAATTTTTATTGTATAAATATAAGTACAATTTAAGATTTAGACTCATCATATCCATTCATTTGATCCGCTTCAAGGTCGAGCAACTTAATTGACGACTGTGTATGGCCAATTAAGAAGCCGTCCCTGAAATGGTGCAAAGGTAGAAATACATTCCAGCTCGGTCGTAAACTTTGGGGCATTTGGCTAAATTTTCGCAGCCATTCAACTATACCTAACTTGCTTTCAGAGTACGGACATATTTGAGATACATTTTCGGACTGTCGACTATATGTTTCAGAGAAAGTCAACTGATTTGGCAAATATGAATTATAGGCCAACTTTTTTTCATGAGGTGCTCCAAGAACATGTCCCAACGCTTTAACATTGAGTTCAATTATCTTAATTAGATCAGATAATGGGCGAGCAGTGAGTAGGTACCTATTCAGTCCATTATCTTTCCCAATTGTTCTATTGCCTTTAAGTTCGTTCAATTTCTTATTCGGGTCCTTTAAATAAATGTTCATTTGTCTTTGCTCTTGACACTTTTTCTTAACTTTTTCTTCAAGATCAGTCACTATTTTGCTATCCTTTTTGTAAATTGATTCGTTTTTTAATGTATTTCTTTTTCTATTTGAACCACAACTCTGAAGCTTGGCCCGACTAATTTCTTTATTAGTTGGTCGAATTTGTTTTCTGCCTACGGTCTCTTGACACTTCTTGAGAAACTCCTCTTCCCTCTTACTTGCATGGATTGATGGACTTCTTGTTTTTGATACTGCTGCCCAACACTTCTTCGTCAGTTCCTTGAATGGAGTTCCGCTATTGGTATTATTTAAATCTGTCTGTGACTCTTTTTCTTTTAATTTGGAAGAATTACATTTTCCTAAAATTTCAGTCTTTGCTGATTTATTTAACTTTTGATTGATTTCTTTTTGATGCGATTCTGGCGAACCAATATTCCCTTTACCTAAATTTTTCATCTTTCGAACGACGACGTTAAGCTGCGGCCCTAGAAGCACGTTTAATTCTTTTATCTTAGGATTTGGTTGGCCTGGAATACTTTTCAAAGAAGATTTACTTTTTAGGTGTTCCAAATAAATCCTTCTTAGGTATTCGCATTGTCTCATAATGCTATCGATCTTTTGCACTACACAGCTGATACTTTGAATTTCTTTTCGTTGCAGATCATTGGATACCGGATTTTCCATAGAAGGTGTTTTCTTGCTACCATCTTTTTTTGAGGTTTGTTTAGTTTTCTTAATTAGTTTCATAAGTTGTAACTTTTCTTCAGCCTCATTAACTTTAACATTAAAAGAATTTGATCGCAACAATGTAGTTTTGTTAACTTTTGGAGAAGAAGTTTTGATGTTCCGGACTAAAGGTTTTGAATATTCACTTTCCATTACTTTGGGGTTATTTCGGGCGATTGTCTGAACACTTTCTGCTTTGTACTTTGATAGATCTAAATACGCTTTTACTATTGAAGCCCTTTTAATTTTATCTGTCAAACCAGCGCTCATCTCCATGTGATCAACACCTAAATGTCTTTTAACATTTCTCATTGTGTTTTTCTTTTGCATGTCTAATGAATATATTGACATTTGATTTGAGTTCACCTTATTCGGGACTACCACCCCTCCACAACCAGACTTTGACGAAAACCATCCAATGTTCTTTTCCCATTCACGAAGACTTTTTAGAATTTCTTCCAGTTTCTTGCTTGGTGGTTGACCTCTGCAAATATATTTAGAATGCTTTCTAAAAAACTGAATCGTTTCAGAAGTTCCTGAAGTAATGTTTCGTTTTACTTCAGAACTTTTGCATTCCTTTCCAGAATTATCAGTTGTCATAATATTTTCTGATCTTGCATTTTCATTAGACTTTAGGATATTCTTGTCGCTTAAGAATTTTTTTTCTTTCGAAAATACATTATCGGAAATATCACTTTCAGGTACGGATTTCTCATTTGGTTGTAATGAGAATTTCGTGTAGGTGGACATTTTCGCTTTCGTGATGGGACCAACATCCGTCTTTCTATCCCAGTCAGGGAACCTCTCTGAACTTAGATTTCGAAACCGAGATACAAGCTTGGATCCATCATTGCGCATTCTATGCTTATCCGACATCTGTTTCTTTATGTTAACCCCTGAATTCCACAACAAAGATTTTGCATTACTCAATTTCTTTTCTGCTACATTTATGTGTAAGTTTCCCTAAGAATCATTTAAAATATATCAGCATAAAAAAACTTGTGTCACATTCTGTTCCTTACATGCAAAACTGTTCCTTTAAGATTGCCGAAAGATTTTTCCGAAATCGAGAGCTCGTCGATCAGAGGTAACCGCAAAGAACATTTGCTTGTAAACTTGCGACAGAAGATTGACCGTAGCCGAGGAATGTTGCAATAGCTCCACATTTCCACAGTTGCCAATTTAATGATACCCAGAATACCAATTGAATTTTGTTTAAAATAAAAAGCCAAATAAATATGTTCATACTTTAATTACTGTTACCTAATTTAAAAAATTTCATAACTTTATTGATTAGAAAGTCATTGCAGCTAAAATTTAATGTTGCACTGAGCCTGAAGTAACGTCTCCGCGGACTTCTTTAAAGCACAAGCTTCCCAGTCGGACGCAGTCGAGGGCGGAGAATTGCTCTCAAGCCCGACTTATTAACCACACAGGGCATCGAAAGAAATATATCATCTTCAATTCCACAAATGCCCCTTGCATTTGTGGATACAGTTATTATTCGGTTGCTGTTTTCAAGTATAGCAGAAATAATGTCCGCGACAGTTAGCCCAACAGCCCAGTTTGCATAGCCCTTAACGGATTTAACCCTGGAGGCAGCGTCTATGATTTCTTTGTGTACACTCGACCACTGCATGGAATCCTTCTCAGTGCCAATGGTCGGGTGAAGAGTCTGTAGTCGTACACCTCCCACGGAGACAGACGACCATACAGGCACTGACGTTTCGCCATGCTCACCGATTACGTATCCATCGACAGAATGTGATGAAACTCCCAAAATATGAGAAAGAAATAGACGAAACCGCGTAGTATCTAAATGGCACCCGTGACTAAAACATCGCTCACATGGTAGATCAGTTACTTTTTGAGCAATCCACGTCATTACATCCGATGGGTTGGCTACAATAATGAAGATGGCTTTGGGGCTCGTTTTTACTAGATCGGGCATGAGATTTTTTATTATGTTCGCTGTTCTTTGAGCTGTTTGAAGACTAGATTCGTTTTTTATAAGCCTTGCCTCTGTAGTGACCACAACAACTCTGGAATTTTTTGTTGCTTCCATGCTACAACTTTGTTCAATATGACAAGTTTTCAAAAACATTAAACCATGAAGCAGATCCAAACGCTCTGCACAACACAATTCCCCGTCTGTGTCCAACAGAGCTAAATTGTTCGTAATGCCCTTGGCAAGTAACGCAATAGAACATCCAATGCCTACAGCTCCAGTTCCAATTATAGATACTTTGTTTCCGTCTTGAACATCTTGCTTATTCAAATGTTTGAAAAGGCAGGCTCGAAATGCATTTATAAGCTGAGTGCTCTTGCACTGCTGATCCGACGTTCTTCTAAGGAATGGCTTAAAAGCATTTATATTTAAAGAAGTCTCTGGACGACTACAACGACCACACCCACTTAAAATGCATATAAACAGTTTGCAAAATGTGCAGCGGTTTAGTAGCATCGTTTAAACCTAATTTATGACTTTTAGTGGTTATGTAAAAAATCTGTATAAAAAAATTAGTAAAATTTGTATGACTGACAATTTGGAACTGGGTAACTTGCAAAAATTCTGTAACATTTTTAATTAAAATTAGCTATAAAAAGAACACAATAAATTAAAATTATTATACCCAAAATTCAAATTTAAAAAAAAAAATTATTAAGACAGACTTCTAGTGTTCAAGTCGACTGTAATTCTCGTAGCAATCAAATATTCGGAGGTTCATATCAAATTTGGTGTCTCTAGCTTTTATAGGCTTTGAGATGTAGGTGTTTATACAAACAGTCGGATTTGGCATTTTACCCACACAAACAACAAATTAAGAAAGTCTCCCCAAAAAATTGTATCAAAATTCTAATGAGTGGTATATAACAATTCTGTATATACTGATCAAATTTTGTTAAAATTAATAACATGGGGTGATCAATAGAAAATCATGTTTAAAGAACACACTTTAAGATAGTGTTTTCATACTGGATCGTTTGAGTGTGATCTTTTTTATTTCTATCACATAATATGGGGAAACAATTTTCAAAGTTTTCTTAAAGTCAAACCAGTTTAAAAAATATATTACTTTCTTAATGTTTGATATAGTGATTTAACTTAACTTCACTGACAGCAACTCAATAAATCTCAACGATGTTCTGTTAACGATGAATTCACCTTTATTGATTTCTGAATATTACCAAATGTACGTGTCTAACCTTCTGTTGTAAACGCTAATGAATATTTTTAATTAATTAACAAAAGCGTTGATTAAATAGCCAACACATTCTTATGCATCGCAGCTATAATTTCACTTCGCACTGAACTCTTAGCAAGTCTTCTGCGCATTTCTTCAGTGCACATGTTTCCCATTCTGTTAATTGCGGACGGATTATGGCTCTGAGACCCGACTTATTTACTAGACATGGCAGAGAAAGAAATATTTCATCTTCAATCCCACAAAGTCCCTTTGCATTCGTAGACAATGTTAAGATGCGATTGCTGTTTTCAAATATGGCCGACACAATGTCCGCAACAGTTAGCCCAACAGCCCAGTTTGTATGTCCTGTAATGGATTTGAATTTGTAGGCTGCGTCAACAACCTCCTTGTGTACATTCGACCACTGCATGGAATCATTCTCAGTGCCTATGTTCGGGTGTATCGTCTTGAGTCGTACACCTCCCACGGATACCGAAGACCACATAGGCACTGATGCTTCCCCATGTTCGCCGATTACATATCCATGGACAGACTGTGATGAAACTCCCAAAACATGAGAAATAAATAGTCGAAACCGTGCAGTATCCAAATGGCACCCGGAACTGAAGCATCGTTCATATGGAAGATCAGACACTTTTCGGGCAACATAGGCTGCCACGTCCGCTGGGTTGGCTACAATGATAAAGATGGCTTTAGGGCTCTGTTTTACCAGATCGGGCATCAGTTTTTTCAAAATGTCTGCCGTCTTTTGTGCAACTTGTTCGCGAGACTCGTTTTCTTCTTCACGTGCGCCTGCTGTGACCACAACAATTCTTGAGTTTGCGGTTGCCTTGATGTTGGAGCTATGGTCAACATGACAATTTCGAAGAAACATTGATCCATGCAGCAGATCCAATCGTTCTGCACCACACAATTCCTCATTGACATCAAAAAGAGCTAAATTGTTAGTTATACCTTTGGATAGTATAGCAATTGAACATCCTAATCCCACAGGTCCAGCTCCGATTATAGACACTTTGTTGCCTTCTTGAATTTCTTGTTTCTGGAGATTTTTGTAAAGACAAGCTCGAAATGCATCCATGAGCTTGGCGCTTTTGCAGCTATCTTCCGATATACTCCTCACATATTGCTTCACTGCATTATTTGGTTTGCTTTGTTTGAATTTGTTTAGAATGCATCTTAATATTTTGGATTGGTTCAGTAACATTGAAAGTTTTTTATAAATTGCGACAGGAAAATTTAGAATTTTGTTTTCGTTAAATTTGTTATATGTGAACACTGAAGTACAGTTGACAAATTCTAGCCGGGCTACTTATAAGTTCAAAAAGATCAAGTTTGTTTTAGTAGCATCTATGTCAGTCATAATCTCATTCGGATCCCACTTGTCAATTTTAATTTGGGGAAGCGTGAATGAATCCATTAAATATTCAAAACAAAGTTTCTTGAACGATTTTTAAACCGACGGAATTAAAATAAGATTCCAAACAGATTCAATTTCTATACAGTATAATTTATTTACGTTCTATGACTCACACTATAAGAGAAAGTATCCGAACTAATAGCAACATAATTATATAATTATAACGTCTGAGGCCAGTCAGCATGGAGTACAGTGCTCACACGAAATGAATAACATGCTTTCACTACAGTTTGATATTACACTGAGACTCGAGCACTATTTTAGCAGATTTTTTTAACATATTCTTCTCCCAAGGTGACAACTGGGGATATATAATACCGCGCAAACCCCATTTATTGACTATACAAGGCAAGGAGAGAAATACCTCATCTTTGATATTGCATATACCCTTCGCATTAGTGGATAACGACATTATACGGTTGCTGTCTTCGAATATCGCCGATATAATGTCGGTTACCGCAAGGCCAATCGCCCAGTTTGTATAACCCTTACCCTTTATCACCTTTTCGGATGATTTAAGAACTTCTTTGTGTACATTTGACCAATACATCGGATCTCTGTTGGTGCCTATTTCTGGTAGCAGAGATTTCAATGGAATGCCACCAACTGTGACTGAAGACCACATGGGCACTGAACTATCTCCATGTTCTCCGATAATATAGCCCTGCACCGACTGCGTTGATATTCTTAAAATGCGGGCAATTAGCATACGAAAACGAGCAGTATCCAAATGACAGCCGGCACTGAAACATCGTTCGCAGGGTAAGTTAGTTACTTTGCGGGCAAGCCATGTCATACTGTCAACAGGATTGGATACAATAATAAATACAGCTTTGGGACTCTGTTCTAGAAGATCGGGCATAAGGTTTTTTATGATGTTCGCCGTTTTCTGAGCCAGGTCCAAACGTGTCTCATTTTCATTGCGACGGGCCCCAGCAGTGATCACAACTACTCTTGAGTTTTTGGTGCATTTGATGGACGTGCCGTTATCAATATGCAAGCTATTTAAGAATAAAGATCCATGCATTAGATCCAAGCGCTCCGAGTCCCAAAGATCTTTCTTAGTATCATACAGGGAAATGTTCTTTGTTACGCCCTTCGAGAGTAAAGTTATAGCACACGCCATTCCCACTGTTCCAGCTCCGATAATTGACACCTTGTACCCATCTTGAATGTCTTGCTTATTTAGACTTTTGAATAGGCGACATCGGAACTTTTTTTTGTTTTGTTTAAAAGCCTCTCGAAGTTTTTTCCGCTCGAGTTGTTCCATTTTGCGTTTTTCCTTCTCTTCACATTCCATTTTTAAAGCTTTTTCTTCATTCATTTTCTTGAGATCCTCTTCCTGTGTTGCTTTATTTCGTGCCTCCTCTTCCCATTTCTTTATACGCTCTTCTTTTTGACATTTGCTGAGAAGTGCCTTTTCCTTGCGTTTTTTCTCTTGCAATATTTTGCTTTTTATAGTAGCTTCCTTCCGCTTATTTTTCAAGTCTTGGCACTTTTTCTTTAGCGCTATTTTGTCTCGCTTTATCTTTAAAACCTCTTCCCGTTGCTTTTGTTTCAGAGCTTGTTCTTCGCAGTGCTTCCTTAGAGCTTCCTCTTCACACTTCTTTCTAAGTGCTTCTTCCCGTTGCTTTTGTTTCAGAGCTTTTTCTTCGCAGTGCTTCCTTAGAGCTTCCTCTTCACACTTCTTTCTAAGTGCTTCTTCTTCGGCCTTTTTCTTAAGAGCCTCTTGTTCGCGCTGTTTCTTTCGAGCTTCTTCTTCACACTTCTTTCTAAGTGCTTCTTCTTCGGCCTTTTTCTTAAGAGCCTCTTGCTCGCGCTGTTTCTTTCGAGCTTCCTCTTCACACTTCTTTCTAAGTGCTTCTTCTTCGGCCTTTTTCTTAAGAGCCTCTTGCTCGCGCTGTTTCTTTCGAGCTTCCTCTTCACACTTCTTTCTAAGTGCTTCTTCTTCGGCCTTTTTCTTAAGAGCCTCTTGCTCGCGCTGTTTCTTTCGAGCTTCCTCTTCACACTTCTTTCTAAGGGCTTCTTCTTCGGCCTTTTTCTTAAGAGCCTCCTCTTCGGCCTTTTTCTTCAGAGCCTCCTCTTCGGCCTTTTTCTTCAGAGCCTCCTCTTCGGCCTTTTTCTTCAGAGCCTCCTCTTCCGCCTTTTTCTTCAGAGCCTCCTCCTCGGCCCTTTTCTTTAAAGCCTCTTCTTTCTCCTTACGAGCCTTTTCTTCGCACCTTTTTCTTTGAGCATCCTCTTCGGCTTTTTTTTTCAAAGCCTCTTCTTCAGCCCTTTTTTTCTGTGCCTCCTCCCTTTGCTTTCTTTTAGCTTCCACTTCACACCTTTTCCGGTGTGCCTGCTCTTCAGCCTTTTTCTTACGAGCCTTTTCTTTTGCTTTTAAAGCCCGTTCTTCGCACCTTTTCCTTAATGCTTCTTTCTCTTGTTTCTTTTTTCTTAACTCATCATCCTTTTTCTTTTTTTCCAAAGCTTCTTTCCTTTTTTCAGCCTTAAGAGCCGCTTCTTTCTGTTTTAAAGTAATTTCTTCGCACATTTTCCTTAGAGCCTCCTCTTCTTGTTTTTTGTTAAGAGCATCCTCTCTTGCTTTTCTCTCTAACGCCTCTTCTTTTTGTTTCTTCTGCAAAGCCTCCACCTTTTGCTTTTGTTTTAAGTCCGCTCTTTTCTGCCTTAAGGCCTTTTCTACACACCTCTTCCTCAAAGCTTGTTCTTCTTGTTTCTTTTTTAGAGCGGCTTCCTTTTCCCTTTTCTTTACCGCCTCCTCATTTTGTTTTATTTTCAAAGCCTCCTCTTTCTGTCTTTGTTCCTGATCGGCTTTTATCCGTCTTAAGGTCTTTTCTACGCACCTTTTCCGTAACGCTTCCTCCTCTTGCTTTTTTGTAATAGCAGCTTCTTTTTCCTTTCTTTTCATCGCCTCTTCTTTATGCTTCTTTTTCAAAGCATCCGCCTTTTTCTTTAGCTGAAGATCCGCTGCTTTCTGCTTCAACGTCCTTAGCTCACACTCTTTTCTTACAGAATCCTCCTTTTGCTTCATTTTAAGGTCATCCTCTATTTCCATTCTCTTCAGGGCCTCTGCTGTTTCTTTATTATTCACAGTCTGTGCCTCTACCTTTTTTTTGACGTCAATTTCCTTCTGCTTCAAAGCCTTTTCTTTGCACATTTTCCTTAGAGCCGCTTCTTGTTGCTTCTTTTTCAGTTCATTCTCTTTTGCTTTTCTTCTTAAAGCCTCTGCTTTTTGTTTTTTCAAAGCCTCCTTTTTCTTTCGCTTAAGAGCCGCTTCCTTTTGTTTCTTTTTCAGAATGTCTTCATTTTGTTTTTTATTAAGTGCTTGTTTTTGTTCCTTTTCCCTACAATATTCTTTTTCACATTTCTTCCGTAACGCCTCCTCATTTAACAGTTTTTCATGAGCTCCTTTTCGCTTCTTTTTAAGAGATTCTCTATGACACCTTTTTCGGAGATCGTCGTCACGACTTTGTTGACTGACTGTTGCCTCCAATTTTTTCCTACATTTTTCTGATTCTCTTCTGTTGGTTAAAGCTTTCAATTCTTGTATTTGTTTCTGTTGACATTTTCTTTTAAGTTCCTGTTCTTCGCGTTCTTTCTGTTTCTTTTGGCACATTTTTCTGAGTGCTTCTTCATCACATTTTTTCATTAACTCTAATTCTTCGCACATCTTTTTAAGGCATTGCTTTTTAACACAATTCACCTCAGTCTTTGTAAGAGCCTCCTCTTCCAGATTTGTTTTTTTCACTTGGTCTGCTAGCTTCTTTCTCTGTTCCAAATCTGCAAGAGTTGGATTTCTGTCTTTTTTACAAGTATTTGCTCGCTTCTTTTTCGAACAGCTTCCAGTTTCACTGCACATTTTTTCCAATACTTTCCTTTTGCACAGTACCCGGAACTGTGCAGCTAGACAATTATAAGCACTTGTAAGTCTTTTCTGTTCACACTTTGTGAGTGATTTCCTAACCTTACAGACATCTTTCCATTCTTTTTCAATGCACTTTTCTAGTTCTAAAATGTACGGATTTTTAAACTTTTTCTTTTTAGCTATGCTTTTCTTTTTATTAATTGATTGTTCCTTTACAGTTTTCCTTATTACTTTATCGACTTTTTTACTGGAATCAACATTTCTTTCAGAATTTGTAGTGTCTTTTGAACCCGATTTATAGCTCGATACTCCTGTTGAAGGACAATTTTTCTTACCCTCGCACTCCCTTAGTAATGTTCTGATTCTTGCCCCTTTCGTTAACAAAGTACATTGTTTTTTAAGTTTCATCTCATTGCATAACTTTCTTTTAGCCGACTTTTTGCAGGCATTTTTTATTCCACGTGACACGCAATTCATTAACTCTTTCGATATAATTTTATTGTTCTTTTTAAATGATTTAGCTTCTTCTTCCCAAATTTTCACTGCGTCTTTAAAACATTTTTTCTCAAGTAATTTAACTTTTTCCTTTTCTTTTTCTTTGCGAATAGCGTTTGCTTGCTGTTCCTTATCTTTTCGACGCTTATCCACTATTTTTTTGTATTCATCACAAGGATTTTTAACTTTTTTGTCAGAAGAACCAGAGTCTGATTTTTGACTGAAAGAAACACGATGTAATTTATAAGGAAAATGCAGTCGGTAGACGGAGTCGGCTAGAACGGAAAATCCTCTAAGGAATGACCTCCGAAAAATTATGTTTGGTATTCGACTTAAAGACATGCTGAATGGCCAAAATTTAATTTTGAAATTTATCTGATATAATTAATTTACTAGGCTTACAGCTTAAAGCTCTAAACTTATATTGATTAAATATTTGACTTTTTTTAAAAACGTTGCTTGTAGAGTATAAATTTACATTGATGTTGAAGAACTCAAATATAAATTTAAGTTATTAACAGATTCCTATTGAAATAAACAGGATCAAATTATGGTGTCGGAAAGATTACGACTGCTCATATTTAGATAATTTAATGGATGCCTTAATGACCAATAATCCCAAAATATAAAATTGATATATCTGAGATATCCATCACGAATGAAAAGTTAGATTTTGTATATCTAGTAGTCTTGGTAAGATGTCAAATAAGGTTTCTAAGTACGAAAATTTTAAAAGTTCTTTAGTCTGATTTAGTTAAGCATATACTATACTTCGCTTATTCCAACCTCTATTATGTCAAAATTTTTACATTAAATATAATTTATAGAGAAAATTATAATTTTTTGGAATTTTTGGTTTCAAATTTTTATCAAAATTATTCAGTATGTCTCTGGGTAGATTTATTTTGATATTTCATCGTAGTCCCTTAATTAAAGGGCTATCAATTCTTTCTGACTGCATGGATAAAATGCATCTTCCAGCATCCATCAGCAGTTTTCAAAGACTTCAGTACAGTAAGAAGTCTGACTCTGAATCTGGTGATAAAAAAGATAATCCATGCGAAGAATATAGTAAAATTCTGGATCAACGTTTAGAAGATCAAAAAAAAGAAGAGGAGGCTAAAAAGAAAAAACAGGAAGAAGAACAAATTAAGGCTCATGAATTACAATGCATTAAGAATCACAAAGAGGCTTGGGCTAAGGAAATGGAAGGCATGAATAAGAAAGATAAGAAACTTATGGAAAGCGTGATGGATTGTTTGACAAAAGGAATGAAAATGGTCTGTCGAAAAATAGCCCAAAAAAAATTTTGTAATGAAAAAGAAATTGAACTAAAATGTGGTGACATAGCTAAAGAAGCAAAGATCCGAAATTTAGTGGAGCAGTGTAATAAAAAAATAGCAGAGAAGAAAAAGAAAGAGAAAGCAAAAAATAAGAATGGAAAAAGTCCAAAGTCAGCCAAGAAAAAAGGTAACAAAAAAGATAGTACAAAGGAAATTAAATTAAAAGGAAAGTCCAGCAAGAAAAGTAAAGGAAAGAAAAGTGGAAAGAAAAATGAGGAATGTCAGGACGATCCTAAGAAGTCAAGCAAAAAGGTTAAAGGAAAGAAAAGTGGAATGAATATCGAGGAATGTCAGCAAGATCCTAAGAAGTCCAGCAAAAAGGGTAAAGGAAAGAAAAGTGGAAAGAATATCGAGGAATGTCAGCAAGATCCTAAGAAGTCAAGCAAAAAGGGTAAAGGAAAGAAAAGTGGAAAGAAAAATGAGGAATGTCAGCAAGATCCTAAGAAGTCAAGCAAACAGAAAAAACAAAAAAATGCTAAGAATCAGCAAAGCAAGTCTAAAAATAAAAAGACTAAAGCGAAAACAACTAAAACTAAGGAATATGATTGCCAAGTAGAGCCGAAAATATTGAAAAAAGGTAGGAAAAGTGTAAAAAAAATGGTTAAAGATCAGACTCATAAAAGCAAAAGTGGAAAGGGTAAATCCAAAAAAGGGTTGCCAGATAGTAAGAAATCGAAAGGATCTAAAAAATGCGAGAAGAATTCGAATAAAAGAAAAGCAAAGTCCGTAAAAAGAAGTCAGAAAAATGAAGATTGTCAGGAAGATCAATATATGTCCAAATACGCCCAGAAGCAAGGGGTAGCGAAAAAGCAGAAGAAAGACTCCAAGAAAGGTAAATTACAAAAAGGTAGCTTGAGTAAAAAAGGTAAAGGGACGAAAGGCAGGAGCCAGAAAGAAGTCAGTGAGAAAAATCTGAAGAAGTCGAGTAAAAAGGGTAAAGAAAAACCGTGTAAAAAACAGAAAAAGTCTAAAAAAGCAGGTAAGGGAGGTCAACGAAAAAAAGGCAGTAGTCAAAAAGAAGACTGTGTGAATGATCAGAAGAGTAAGAAGAAAATAGAAAAATCGGGGAAAAAGCAGAAAAAACTGTCTAAAAGGGAAGAAGGCGAGAAAGATGCTCAAATTAAGAAGGGGAAAGAAAAAAAGGGTAAGGTTCAAAATGACGACTGTGAAGTTTTGAAGAAAACAAGTAAAAAAGGATCTAAAAAAGCAGGAGAGAAGCAGAAAAAACCCAAAAAAGGAGGAAAGGATGACAGAAAGTTAAAAAAGAAGAGTAAAGGAAGGACTGGTAAAAATCAAAAGAAAGACTGTGCGGAAGACCAGAAGAGTAAGCAGAGCAAATCAAAAGAAGGGGGAAAACCGAAAAAACAGTCAAAAAGAGAACAAGAGGAAGAAGGAAGTCTTAGTGAGAAGGGTAAAGGCAAGAGTCGAAAAGACGTTTGTGAGGAAGACCAGAAGAGGTTGAGTAAAAAGGGAAAATACAAAAACGAAAAGAAGCAGGAAAAGGGAAGTGAGAAGAACAAAAGCCTACGCAATATAAGTAAAGGAAAGAAGAGTAAGAAACAAAATGATGACTGTGAGGAAGATCAAAGCAAATTACGCAAAAAGGAAAGGCAAAAGAAAGGCAGATATGAAATGTCGAAAAAAGCAAAGAGTAAAAAGGGCAAAGGAAAGAAGAGCAAGAGTCAAAAAGAAGTATGTGAGGAGGATACAAATAGTCGAGGAGGGAATAACGGAAAAAAACAGAAAAAGGAACCAAGGCTAAAGAAAAAAGGTAAACAACAAAAGAAAGATGACGCTCCAAAAGCTCAGAAGAAATCCAAAAAAGGAAAGCAAGCGGTGAAAAAAATGGTAAAAGAGCAGACGCAGAAAAGTGCAAGTGATAAACAAAAATGCAAAAAATCAAATTCGAAGTCAAATAAATGTAACATAAAACAAAAGAAACTCAAGGGAAAATCTGCAGAAAATGATTCTGATAAATCCACAAGCGGAAAAAGCTCCGATCCGATTGAAAAGTTATGCCAGTCTCTAAAAAGTAAATCGGACTCTTTAGATAAGACGAAAAATCGTTACTTGGTGAAATTGGAGAAATGTATAAATAGTCAATGGTCTGATGTTTGTAGGATTCGAAAAAAGTTCTCAAAGGAAGAAAAAGAGAGACTTTCCCGTGCCCATGACTGCCTTGCCGCTCAATTTAAGGAATTGTGTAAGCAGAAGGTATTGAAAGATATGTGCAATGAGTCTGGACAGGATAAGCTTAACGAAAGATACGATAATAAAGGAGGAAAGTCTGATGAAAAGAATAAAAAGGAGAAGAAAAAAGAAAGTTCGGCAAAGAAAGAAGAATCTCAAAAACCAGATCCTGCTATGGCAAAAGAGTACGAGAACTTGGCTGAGGAAATAATAATAGTAAAGAGAGATGAAGAAGCTTTTATTAAAAAAGAACTTGAGGGTCTAGAAGAGAGTTGCTTTGAAAATGTATGTAAAGAAGAGGCTCTAAAAAAGAAATGCAAAGAGATGACTTTGAAAAAAAAGGAACAGGCTCTGAAGAAAAAATGCGCAGAGGATGCCCTTAAAAAGAAAAAGAAGGAAGCTCTTAAAATGAAAAGGAACGAGGAAGCATCTAAGAAAAAGCGAAAAGAAGCAGCCATGCTAAAAAAGCGCGCAAAGGATCTTCTTAAAAAGGAAAAAGAAAAGGAGGCTCTCAAGAAGAAAAAGGAGGAAGAGATGTTTGTTAAGCAATGTGAAGAGGCTGTAAGGAGATGTCAAAAACAAAAAGATGAAGCTCAGAAAAAGAACGATCTAGAAAAGAAACAAAAGGCAACAAGTCGGAACAAAAAAGATAGGGAGATAAAAAGGGTAAAGCAAAGTAAAAAGTCTTCTAATAAATGTCCAGAAGGAGAGTCTCCCAAGAAAACTAATGGGCCTTCGAAAAAACGAAGTCGACAGTCCCCCAAGGAGTCTGATGACGATCTTCAGATAAATGAAGTAGAGAAAGCTCTTATGAAAGAGTGTGAAGATGCCCTTAAAGAACAATCAGAGGTAACTAAGAAAAAGAATAAGGCAGGTGTGTCCAAAAAAAATCAAAATAAAACCTCTCAGCAAAAAGGAAAAAAGGGCGGTCTAAAAAAATACAAGGAAGACTGCAAAGAGGGGACTCGTAAAAAAAAGAGTAGGGGCAAGAAAAATAATAAAGAGAAGTCTCTAAGGAAAAGGCAAAATATGGAAGCTCTTAAGAAAAAACGGAAGGCAAAGACTCTTAAGAAAAGGCAGAAAGCTTTGGATCTTAAAAAGAAGTGTGAAGACGGGGCAGAAGCAGAATAGTTATTAAATTTGAATAATTGTTAAAAGTCCATAGTTCTAACACAACAGATAAATACATCCTCCTTAAACTTGCATATTGATAAATGTACTTATTTACTACAATTTTTAATAGTATGTCACACCAAGCGTCAATTTGAATTAAGTTACGAGTACAGACAATGAAGTTTGGTGGAAGTTTAAGCCTACAAGTCGCAATTTTCTATGCACGAAACAAAACTTCATATATATGCATAACAATATAGCAAAAAACTCGATAAGCGCACTCAGGAGATACCGACAATTGCATTTTCGATTTAAGATTCAGAATCAGTTGCACAAATTAATGATAACAAAAAATTTAAGCATAACGCGTTGTCGGCATAATTGCGGCGATAGTTGTGTGTCTGTGTGTTTGTATGGCAAAATGTTAAGCATACTTATGTGCGGCACTGTCAGGCATCGCGGCGGGTGTAGTCAACTTGGCTCGACGTTGTCTGCTTTTGTCTGCTTGGCGGCGCATGAAGTGAAAATTAATTTCTAAATGCGGGAAATTAACAAATTACAAACAACTCAACATGCAAGGAGCAGCAGGTGGAAGATGGGGGGGAGGAGGCTGCGGGTAGCATGTGGCATGTGGCACAGTGGCGGAAGTAGACATGCCATAATTTACAAACACACACACACACACATACGCAGTTCCATTTAGGGGACTCAAGGTGTTGAAGCACAGGTGAGACTCCAACACACAGACACACACACATTGTCTTGACATTGCCTGGCAGCCATGAAGTTGTAGACATATTTCTACACTCACACATCCAAAAACGCAACACTCCATGCACTCAATCTGCTGACAGTTGACAGCTTTGCTAATTTCCAGCAGCCACCCACCGAAAAATAAGATGGGGATCTGTCTCGGGCTGTCAACGTTACAGCTCCAGGCTACATCCGCACCACCACCATCACCAACCAATCTTTTATCTTACCAAGGTGTCACCTATCACCCCTTTAAACCTGCCAACCCAACCCTCCCTCTTGCGGTCGCGCTTCAGCATTTAATTAAGTTGTGTTCCATTTTATGTTCGACAAAATTGTTTGTCTGCCGCCTGCACTTACTGTTACCTATTTTAAGACTGAAGAGTCAACGATGCGGTGGTCTGGCAACTGTGTGTGTCTGTGTATGTATGTGTGTGGGCGTGGCGTTTGGTAATCATGTTGTGGTTGTGGCTGCTACAAAAAGGGAAGTGCTGTTGTCATTTGTTGACGCTTTTCGGGGTTAACGCAGATTTAACAAATAAAAGTGCTTAACCCGGTACACTTGACTATAAGAGTCGTGCACCCTAAGCTATAGATTAGAACTTAAAAAGACATTTAAGATTGTATAAAAAAAAAAATTAATATTTATATTTTTGACATTAGTTCAATTTAAAGCTCAGGTTTGCTATAATTTTTCCAGGCTGCTTAAATTTTCAACTGGTTGAAGAGGTCTGAAATGTACAGGACAGCAAGTTAAATTGTACAAATTAATTTTATAATATTTTAGATTTACTAAAGGAATTTTCTCACTTAAGAATTAACTTTCATTAACAGCATATCTTAATAAACAAGTAAGATAAGTACGGTCGAGCACGCCCTACCGTATAATACTCTCTGCATTTTCCACGAATTACATTATTAAAATCGGTATCGAGATATTACAATGTGTAGTACTTGCATTAAAACACGTTGAAACAAAAACAATCTTAGCATAATCACACATACATCTGTTTGTCTGTATGCGAATACATATACGAAAGACAATATATGATGCATATATGTATGTGTGTATTCGGCGCGACCAGCGACTGTGAGCAGCGCTGCCGCCACGCAGGCAGCGAAAACATTCGAACATGTGCTTGTATGTTTCTGTCTCGCTTGCACTCGTACATTAAGCGCTGCCTCTCAAGTGCTTGTATGTTACTATCTCGCTTGCACTCATACACGATAATGCATTCAGTTATCAATATTGTAACGCTTCTAGTTTCCTTGTTTATAGTCCGATTTTAATGCACCTTTCAGGATAGTTTGATATAGTTAATCTCCACATTATAAATTAGAATACTCTACGATAAGTAGAAATGCCATAAAAATGTATTGAATTTTGAATAGTGTCTTAGTTCCTATGGGAAAAGGGGGCGTGGCAGCCCAAAATTTTTGATGGCATGACATTTACTCAGTCTCTAGGAACCTCCACACCAAAATTGGTGATCCTAGGTGCCGTAGTTACTGAGATATTCGCCGAAAACACCGATTTTTTCCGAGGTGTCTCTGGTTTTTTGCTCATTGTGGGCAAATGGGGCGTAGCATCGAAAAAAAAAAAAGATTCTTGTATTGACTGACTAAATATGTGATCGATTGAGACCAAGCTTGAACTTGTAGCTCTTACCATCTCTGAAATCTGTTTGTTCATACGGACAGACAGATGGACAGACGGACATGGCTATATCGACTCGGCTTGTGATGCTGATCCAGAATATATATACTTTATGGGGTCTGCCACGCCTCCTTCTGCCTGTTACATACATTTTCACAAACCCAATATACTCTTGCAGAGAGTATAAAAATTATATATAACATAATTCCTCTTTTGGAAGACAATTTATGTCAATCGACATATTTTAGTTACTCTTCAATTTTAACATGTTTTATTTTGCTAACTGATGCTCTAGATTATTACATAAATAATTGTCAAGGATAAAACACTGGAGGTAAGTCAGTTTAGCAGTCGTCATTGTGACGATAATGATGCTGTTCAGGTTATTGTTCTTAATATTTGAACTCAATACTAGATCTTTCAAATGGAGATGCAACAAGGATAATGCCTTCACTTGTTCATTGCACTGCCTTGCAGTATTATTGATTTTCCAATACCAAACAAAGGCATTATGGTTTTATTGACTTGAGTTGTGTAACAGAAACTCTTTAAAGCAAATGAACATAATATGAGTTGCATGGTATTGAATATGAGCTTTTGATCAATTTAATCCAACACAATTGTTTTTATAAGAAATCACTATTTTGCTGATCAGGGCAGTCACAAGTATATAATTTATATTTAGAGCTTATTTAGAACTAAATAATAGTCACAGGTGCGAAAATATCATATCCATAGCATCAAAATGCAAATCATGGAATTTTTATACCCGTTACTCGTAGAGAAAAAGGGTTTACTGTAATCGTCGGAATGTATATAACAGGAAGAAGGAGGCGTGGCAGACCCCATAAAGTATATATATTCTTGATCAGC
The DNA here is from genome assembly GCA_035046005.1 of Drosophila acutilabella. Classification (NCBI taxonomy): domain Eukaryota; kingdom Metazoa; phylum Arthropoda; class Insecta; order Diptera; family Drosophilidae; genus Drosophila; species Drosophila acutilabella. The sequence continues at coordinate 610,149 of JAWNOK010000024.1, read as the reverse complement.
ATCAATAGCCGAGTCGATATAGCAATGTCCGTCTGTATAAACAAAAGGATTTCAGAGACTATAAGAGCTAGATAGGTGAAAGGGGTCGCACATGAAAGGTAAAATACCCAAACAGTACGAGTTTGTTTTTGTTTTTTGAGACGCCCACTTTAGGTCGTTCTATCTTCATATAAAGGTAAATGTACAGATAAAACTAGAATGTTTTAGTATAGAAAACTTTTTTGTTAGCTATGCTATCTGATCCAAACTTACACCGGGATTACATGTCTAGGTACATGTACTGACCAAGTTTGATCGAAATCGACAAATATATCGAATAGCTCTTATAGGAACAATCGGTAAAACATGGAGTAACGGGTATCTAAAAGTCACGGGGCGAAAAAAAAAACCAATGAAGACAACCAAGATTTTTTAACGAGGTTCGTCTAGAAAAAGATTGTGTACATCAAGGATTTTTGTAAATGATTTTCTATATGAATGATGTTTATAAAAGGAACGCATTCTAGACATTTACCACCCACGTTTAAATTCAGAAACGTGTACACTTGAAAACATAAATGAAAAATATGCTAGGCTTAATTACATAAGTAAGTATTTCAACATATACAATGAATTTATTTGTCACAATTAAATAATTGTTACAGTTACAATGCGAATTTTTTTCAGTATCATATTTTTCAAAAGCTTTGCATAGTAAAGAGAAGTTGAACTTCTGAGTTGCATCTTGATTAGCATCCTGTTAAACAAAATACCTGATTCTGTGACTTCTGCAATCCTAAATTGACCCACTCCCATTGCGCCATTTTGTTTTACAAATTCGCTTGGCAAATAATTTGCTACAAATTTAGAAACAGCAACTGCAAATGGGATCGACCGAGCTCAACCGCAGTCAGGACGACGACACAGACACAGCTGTGGTTGTCAAATTGTTTGCAACTGTGTGAGTTTGTATGTATGTGCTTGTCTTGATTTTTGTGGGTGTGGCATGTGGTTAGTTAAATAAAATGCTGTGGCTGTCGCACAAATACGAATAAACTGATAAAAATAAACTAGATTCAAAGATCAAAATATTTTAAACAATATTTAATTTTTATATTACTTACAACCAGAGTTGCTCATGGTCAGGATTATTAGACCAAATATCTCTAAGACAAAGTAAAAGCTTTAAAATTTGCATGCCACAAAATTCAACAAGTGTTCCAATTAAAACTAAGTTTTAAATGCTGCATAAGTCAACAAAGTTGAGCCGTTGACCATGTCAGAAATCTTGTAAATAAATTGGTATCAGTAACGAAATTTTATAGTTTTTAAAAGTCCTTTAAACTCTTATTTCTTCACATATGGATTTCCAGCGACATATTCATTTTATTATTTTACTTTAATAACCATTCAGTCATGTGTAAAATTAGTTAATATTGAAGCATATATTTCCAAGAATGGTTTTTTTAATATACCTGCGAGTATGTGGGTCATTAGAAGAACATCGCTGCCTCTGATGAATTAAAGTCAACATCAGCTAGCATTTCTTACAAGCTCCACATCATCGACACAAGCAAAACAAACAGCAGAACCTGCTACTAAGACCAAGTTAAAGATCAAGCCAATCTTTGCGATGCGGCTACTTTAGGCACTGAAAGGTGACAGGGAATCATCTCCCAAGCAACCCATGGGCTGACACCTGTTCCGCTTGATTGTGCCCGGTACGCTGCTACATCATGAAAGGTTAATGACGGCTGCTGTCAGCAGCGAAGGTCAGCCTCCTAGTAGTTCCCCCAAAAGCTCCTCCCAAAACAACCCACCTCATTCCAAGTCAACGATCCTGCTTCCTTCTTCATTGCCTCAACTTACAGCGTTTTATTCCCAGCAAACATTGTCCTCATTGGGGTTTTTTGTCCTTTGTTGGATGGAATCGTGCAAGCAGGCAAAAGTTTCGTTTCATGGGCCCAAAGTGTAACAAAAATACAAAAATGGGTGGAGTTTTGGGTAAGGGGAGAGGTTGTAGGGTGTAAAGAAGCAAAAGCTACTATGGACTCGTGCTAAATAGCAGCGTTGAGCTACTCCTTCGGGGAGGCTGGGGACAACGCCGAGCGTAAAAGTTAAATGAAACGAAACACGTTAATGGCTTCTGAAACCGTAGCATGCGCGGTAAGGGCATGGCAAGGGGATTGAAGGTCGAGGGTTGGGAAGGAAGGTTGAAGGAAAGGGCACGAGAATTGACAGGTTGCTGTGAGGCAAGAAGCAAGTGGCAAATAGCAAGTGGCGAGTGGCAGGTGGCAGGATGATGGTGGCATGTTGCAGGTGGGTGAGCCCAATGTTAAAGCTGAGTCTGTGACCAGAGCAGCCCATTGAAAGTGAAATTTTTCAACTAGTTAGCAGCAAAGTCCTTGTCTCTAAATTTCTGTACCTTTTTTCAGCCATTCAGCTCTGTGATAAAATGATATCGTTGGCTTAGTTAAATAGCAATAAGCAGAAAGGCAACAGAAAGTCATTGCCAGCTTAAGGACGGTGTATCTCAATCACAGCGTCGCCTTTCGGTTGGTATTAAGTTATTTAGCCTATTTAAGAGCCCAAACGAGTGGACGCCTATCGTCAGACTCTCTCCCTCTCACTACCGTTCATTTTCTCTCTATCTCTTCCTCGTCATTAAAGCCAAATTACAGGATATTAGGTTACTGTTATCCTGTGCAGCATATTTTGTTGCCCTCAGGCTAAAAGTTGATTTGCTTTCATGGCATTTCAGGTAGCAAATGACTAAACGCCATATTAAAGTTCTTTCTTATTTATGTAAAAGAGAAAGAAAATTAAAACGAAAACTCATTTGGCAAAAAGAAAGCCCTACAGGGCATTAATTTTAACAAAGATTTAAATTTTTGTATCTACTTGTTATGTAAGTACTGCGTTGAAGCAAAAGAGAATATTTGCAACTGTTTTGTGGCACAAACTTGCACTCAATTGTTTGCAACAATAAACGCAAACGAAATGGAGTAAAAATTCAAAAAATAAGAGCTCAAACTGCCAGAGAACCGCACAAAATAAAAAGAATTATGTATCACTTTGTTACGACTTACTTCCACCTAATTTATTTTCACTTGCTTTTACTCTCTCAGAGCAAAGCGGAGACTTTGTGTGTCTGACAAACAGACCTTAAGTAAGTTCGAAAGAAGCAGAAGTTGAGTAAAGGAAAACCTGTGGTTAGACAATAAGAGTCATTCTGCAGTCAACACCTTGCTGAAAGTGCTATTTTAAAAGTAAATCTATCTTAAAATTAAACCCAATTTTTTAGTCTACATAATATTGCATTAATTCAACATCACGATAAATGAACCATTATCTAATTGAGAAGTCAAATTGTTAGTATAGATATGAATACCAGTGGTATATATATGTAAAGTACCCAAGTATTAATAAATAAAATATGTAATTAATATTGGCAATCTAAATGAAATTCATTCCACAGTCGCTATTCAGAAATTTGTACTATTTTTTAAATGTTTAATAATGAAATTCATTTCAAACTTTTTAAATGTTTAATAATGTTTTCTTTTTATAAAAACTCAGCTAACCTACTACTATTTAACACCTTTTGAAGTTTTTTGTTCTGAATGAATGGAAAAGGTGTGAAATACCAACTGAGCACCAGTACAAATAGTAATTGCAGGAGCTGAATACAATTTTGGCTTTGTCGGAAAATTGCATTCAGCTGCAACTGGTAGTGTAAGAGTTTTCGACTTTCTCTTACATTGGACCCATTTTCCCTAGCAGAGCAATGCCTCAAAATGTTGTTCAAATGCCGTCGTTTTAATCTCAGGTGTGCAATTTAGTGTGTGGCCAATTGCGCCCGTCTAGCCAAGCCGGAAGCCAACAACCCACCGAACGAGAGCCAAAAGCACAAACCCAGAGCCGAGGTCTGAAACATGCCAGCGTCAATTTTGTGCTGACCACACTGTGTTGCACGCTGTTTTCTGAATACTAGTGTTTATGTTGTGTTGCATAACACTCAAGCCCTAAAAAGCAGGCAAATTTAAAACGGAAGTCCACGTTTTATACCCTTTTGGCCATTGTTGTTAGCTGTGTTTCCGCTTTTCGTATTTTTAAAACAACTGGCGTTCTCCCAATACATTTCATATTTCCTGTTCGAGACTTTAAATAGAAAACGTTTTCTTTAAAATTGTGTCTTCTTTTGTTCTACATTTGCAATGCTTTATTAAACAGCAACGAGCTGAGACCTAAAAAAGATACTGAAAAATAGAGAAGATAAATGTACCGAGATCACGAACCGAGGACAGAAAATGGCGCCAACCATAATTTTGAACACACGACAATGGCGAAATGGAGAAGGCAAGATGGAAAACTTTTAATAATTGCATTTTGCAAGCAGCTTCAACTTCAACTGGCCAACATAATAAACTTCGCGGACAACCGGACGCGACGAGGTAATAGTAGAATAGTAGTAGAATAATAGTGGAAGTGTATCTAGAGAAAGCCCTAACCCAAAAGTATCTTCTTTCTGTCTATGGAGCTTTTTTTTGGACGCTGCATCAACACCAGACAACAAGACAATCAGCGGCGTCTGTGGGCCACATAAAATAACCGAAAAGTAATTCGCCACAAAAGTAAACTTGAACACACAAAAGTTGAGTTTTAAAATAAACTTGCTGCAAACTGTGTTTTTCTTAAGTAGAAGGAGAAGCGGGAACCTAGGAGCAAGGAGCGAGACAAGGCAAAGAAGATCAGATGGGGCACTCGAGGCACAAAAGGCGCATGTTATATAAAAGAAAGTGGCTAACTAAGTCGACAACGACGAGTTGCAGCAGCTCAACTCTGATGTGCTCTGGTGTGCTCTGCGCGGTGCCTTTCTGCGTCTCACTCTCTCTTCCCATCTCCCCTTCACTCTCTATCTATCTCAAGAGTCATCCATGAGCTGCTGCAATTGTCTGTCCCCTCAACCAACGCGTGGTCGTCCAGTCGATGCTACTTATCATTCCAACAGGATGCTTCAAAAGCGACCAAAATTGAGTACAGAAGTTCTCTTGAAAACTGAAATTTAAGCTTATTTCAGTGGGAATTTTTTATTTGATTCTAGATAAACAAGGAATGGAGATGCGAAAGAGATGAGCTGGCTAAGATGAGTAATATTCCAAGTACTGGAGTATATCGAAATCGATTATATTGTTTTTATCCTGTAATTAATGATTTTAACTAGTTGAAAAGATAAATTTTTCAGTAAAAGGATTTAGAAACTCTCATTACAAGAATTCTTGGTCCTTATATCTTACGTAAGAATAACATATTTTTTCATTAACCAATGTACAATAATATACCAAAAGAAATATTATTTTTTCATCTTTGATGATTAAGGTCAAAGTAAATGTAAGTATGACTGTGAATGTGAATGTGACTGTAAATGTGAATAGAGAGGCCGCATAATGATATCACTAAGCACACCCAATGCGCCACTTTATTAGAACTGGAAAATACTTCATCGCTGTTGTTGCTGCTGTCACATTTCGGTATTCAACACATTTTGCTATGGACCGGCATCAAGATGGTATTGAGTGTCCTTAGTATTGCAAGCACGTAGACCAACGCACATTCAGCTTAAATACATGGATAAAATGTGAGACATTAAGCTCAAGGGAGTATGCTAAGATAAAGATATTCTATGATGAACCGACAGTAAAATCCGAAAAAATATAAAGGTAAATTGTCAAATAGAAAATTTAACAAAAAAAAAAAAAAATGTTCTGACAAACTCAACCAATATTAAAATGCTTTAAAGTTTAAAATTGTCCACATATCAAACAGGATTGCTTACGAAGGCGAGTGCAGTATGAAGCTGACTGAAGAACTTGCTCGGAGTGTGTCGGTGGCCAAACATTTTTATGCAAAAATATTTTGCATGTCACTACCGAACGGAGCTCGGGACTTGGGGGCTGAACGCCGTTCCATTCCATGTTCTCTTGCTGTGCATTTGCCACAGAATTTTGCATGCATAACAAGTCAACGAGACGGGGGGACAAATGTACGTACGGACCAAACAAACAAAAAAAAATACGCTGGCAGACAACTGAAAAGCAACGTCGAGTTGAAGGAAACAAGAGGGAAACGCAGAGAAATAGAGGGAAAGAGGGAGGTTAAGAGAAAAGTCTGCACACAGGAAACGCATACAAAACTTTAGCGGGCGGCGCATTTCGTAATCTTTGCAAATAAACGCGTGAAATTCCAAGGCGCACCGCAGTGGAACATGTGCCGCAACAAAGGGCGATGGCTCAAGGGGCGGTGTGGCTCTGGTGCGATGGGGCGAGAAGTTGAATGCGTGGACGGACGGGAAACCGGTCGACATGGGATATGGCTGCGATGCCGCCATTTGGTCGACATGTGCTGCGCCATTTTGGCATACAGCTCACACGCCAAATTGCGCATTCAGATTAAAATTCTTGAACGCGTATTTCCGTTTCCGTTTTTTCTGTGTATATTTTTGTGTGTGTGCGTATGCTAAGCTGAGTAGTCGGATATGCAGGGTATTTTCTTTTAACTTTTGACTTAAACTTCAAGTCCCAATCTTTATATTGTTGCCTTTTACATGCATCATGAATTTTAGAGCCACTTTAAGGTGACCCTTAACTAATGGGTTCCAAAAATTAATTTAAGTTAAATCAGGTATGTATATTTAATTGAAATAAAGTGGTTTACATGGATTCCAATTATAGTGAATATACTACAGTAAAAACTTTCCCATATAAGATAATTTTCAGTAGTTAGTAGAATGGAAAATAATTCTCCTATATCGATAAAATTAAAAGTTAAATTATCTGGCTAGTTTGGGTTAAGAGATAGAAGGCCCTTTTCTATCATTTCACATTTAAAATTAAGAGTAACCTGTGCTATCAAATGAGTAATATGGGTTGCTTAGTAAATGACATATCACTCATATGCCTTATTGCCCCAGATGTCAAAGCTTATTATGCAGAACCCGTCTTAATACCCTATTGGAGAACAGACCTTGGGGCCAGTATACATGCATTATTTGTCCAACATACGTTGTCGGTTAACCGTTGTCCGTATGGCCCCCTAAAAACGGTCGGCAAATAAAAGAAACGGCTTTGTTTGTTGCTTGTGGCATGGAAAATCAAGCTGATAAGGACCAGTAGCATCTGAGTCTGATACCACAGAGCCCCTCTTACATTTTGAGGGGGGTTTAGCTTAGGCAGATGCGTTATGTGGGTGCTGGGACATAAATAATGTGACCTGCCTGACTGCGATTATCTGTGAACTATTTTTCACACGTTGCCGACGTACAAAGTGGAGCATTCATTTTCAAGAAACCATTGTCTGGGAAAATATTAGCAGAATGACACAGTGGGGCCACTTGGCAAATAAATTTGGTGACGACTTTTTTTTATTTGGAAGACGCAGCATTAAGAGGAAATAAGAGAGTTTGGCATACTACTTACATTGTACTAAAATAATGAACAATAATATCCAGAGGCGTCGATCGAATGTCGGTCTCATGACTTCATCACTTCTTCCAATGATGTTGTGTGTATTTTGCTTGCTGATTTCTTCTAAGTCACTTAATGACACATGTGTAGAAATCTAAAAGTAAACAAGGGGAAAATTAAATATTTCATTGGAATTGCCTTTTTAAAATTCTGTCTTATAGTTAACAACTGTTTGCCCATTAAATTAATTAATTTTTGACAGAAAGCTTTTATTTTATCTTCTGTTTTACGAATTAAGGATGCATACATACATATACTAATGAAGAGACATTATACAGCTGTGCATTTTCGACAGCATTTTGTCTGCAGTGTTTGAAGAGCAGTGCAAATAAAACTTGAAACTTTGCGAGCCGCATCGTGTGCATACTTTCCTCTAACACTGTCTGCATGTTTCGCAGAAAGCAAATAGCATTAGAACTAAGGTTAAAGCACGTTTTAACAAATTAGCGTTGTTTCATGATCATTTTTGTTATCATTCCTAGGTAACGTTAAATTGCCTGACAATAAATTGCATTGCAGTGTTCCATCTGTTACACTAAAATTCTTAATTCTAATAAAATTTTGTTTATGCTAATATCATTTAATTTCATAGATTTTTTAATCATTTTGTATAGGATTTGCATGAAATTTGACTTTTCTGATGCGTATATCGGGCGTAGTATAAAAATTATAATACTTTCTCGTATTCACCACACAAATGAGAAGTTTGTATAACAAATTTTGAAGTTATGCGAATAGTGCGGAAAGAAACGTTATGATATAAACAGCTAAATATTTTCAGCCATTGAAGTCAAATAACAAATGTGTTTCAATTAATCCTACTGTGAGAAGCATACATGGCAGCTACAGGAACTACAACAATGTCAACTTTGGACAAACATATCACGTGATCAATTTGTCACTTTGACAACAACAAAAAGAACACAATATAAATGAAGTAACCAATGCATTGATGAACGCATTGACAAACTGTACAAACATTCAAAGGCCAGAGGAAAATCAACCATATTTTCTATTCCAGGTTCAACTGTCAGACAGCACAACATTGTGGGCAACCAAATTGACAGAAACATCGACGGGATTTGACGCACATCATCAATATGTGACTGGTTCTATGTGTGTGTAAGCGTATATATTTGTTTTCTCTGTATGTGTGAGAATGTGTACAAATACACAGATAGTGTGAGTGTTGTTGTTCATAAGCTTATGACATGTCACACAGTTGTCATTATGTAAGACGAACTATTGAAATGAAGGCCAGTAAAGGAATATTACTTGGCATTGTTTGTTAGATGAACGCTAGCTACACTGAAGAAGAGCTTGGGCAATTTTTTATGGCAAAGAATTTTTTGAACCAATCATTTTTCTTAATGTTTCAATATTCATAATAAAATCATAATTTTATTATTTTCTTTGTTTGTTTAAAATATAGTTATTTATTTGTGTTTCTGACAGTTCCCTGATTGAATTCTTAAGAGCCAAATCTTTCCTTAAAGGAAAAATTTTGAGATATATTGTCTACAGAAAACATGAACACTTATAAATCACACTTATGAACCAGGCTAGTCCATTAGCGGCAGGTGCTTTCAGACAAAGGGGAAAAGTTGAATAGAGAGAAAAAACATTGAATGCCTGCCTTACTTTTCTCACGATATTTTGGCAAGCTGATGCCAAGTACTTAATACCCTCTGGTCTTTATTTATTGCTAAAATGTTAACTTAAACTTATGGTATTTTAAATTTTTGCACAAATTCTAGAAATATTCCACTTAAAAATATATGAAGAGCACTACACTACAATTAACTTTAAACAATTCTGTTAATGTAAAACAAATTCCAAAAATATAGAAAAATATTGAATATTCCAAATCAAAGCACTTATGGCGGCTTAGTGTCCTTGGAATCCATTTCGAAATTAACCGTAAAAGCGCAGAGTTTATGGCTAAACCTCAGTTTAAATCAAATCCGATAAAATAGCGAGTGAAAAATCTTCATAGAACAAATACGTACATATAAATGAAAGTAACAAAAGTGCAAAATTAAATTGCCACAATTTCAAAGCCACAACCCACAACAACACTAGGTATCAAACATTGATGATGATGATGATGATGAGGATGATAATGTTTATAATGATCATGATGTGTCATTGCAACCAATGCATAAACAATAAATGCCAACGGCTTGTAAATTTTTGCTTATTTACCGCAACAATGAAAAACTATCTGAACCAGTCAAGTGGGACGACCTGTTTGTACCTCGAATTGTAGCTTTGTAGCATTTTAAATGTGTGCACACAAACATTTTTGGCTTACCAGAATGCAGTAAAGAGAATAGGGTAAAGTGAGATAAAAATAAAATAAAAACATTGGACAAGCAAATTTAATTTACATATAAACTCACAAAAGTCGCTGCCAGAAAGAATGGAAACTATATGATAAAGACCGTTTTAATTATTAAACCTACAATAAAACTGTATAAATGTAAAATTTTGCATAAATTCAGCAACGCTAATAATAGAATTTAAAACTAATTTGTGTTATCAGTTTAAGATTAAATTCTTAAGATTTTTTAGTAGATTATTATCGTTTTACTGTTACTATCTGGTACTTTTAACCATTTAAAGTCTTTGAGCCAAGGCACGTAGAAAATATTCAAGAACTTGGTTTGCAGTACTCATTCTATGGAATAAGTTTTGGTATTCAGTTAAAAGTGGAAACAAAGCTTGCTATTAAACTAAAACCAAAACGAGACCAAAAAGGCTAATAGAAAATATTGTGTTTTGTCAGACACTTAGGTAGTGGAAAAATGTATTTAAAATATTCAGCATAAGTTAACTATGATATTAATTGGTGATGCTATTTTCAAGCAAAATACGTGTTAATGTGAATTTATTGGCAATTCGCTTGGAAAGTTCTTTAAAAAATGACTACTCTAAATTAATAGTGTCGTTTGTCACAGTTTAGCCACGTTAACCTGCATCCTGCAACCTGCAACCTGGTAACCTGCTCCATTTCATTGTTAAAACAATACCCCAACTAACACTTGCCGGGCGCCCTAATCAAAGGCAACACTAAGCTGTGGAAAATGCTGGGATAGAGACAAAGTCAGAGTCAGTTAAAATAATCTGAACAAGGCAAAAACCAGGGCAACAAATGGAAAGTTAAACAACTTCGACAGTGTTGCCAGAGTTCATTGTTTCGGGTATGTGGCTGGCAGAGTGACGCCCACCACCATCAGTACCGCCCTTGCCGCCACCTCCACCACCACCGTCGTCACCACAACCCAATGCCACTATCACAATTTCCACATCGACGCGCTGCGATGGCGTCTGCCGAATAGCACATCGAACAAATTTTTCTTTGTCTTTTGCATGCGCTACCGACACACGAACACACACACACACACTCACACACTCATCATACTATCCTTTCTGCCTCAAAGGCCCTAAATTGCCCACACATGACTTATGTGGCATGGAAAGAAACAAATGTGAAAGCACAAAAGTCAACATATTGAATAATGATTGGGTAGTGAAAGACTTTCTCACATATCAACAGCAGAAACACAGCTGTTGTTTCAGTTGTTTTTTTACTTTTACAACTTGTTATTTTCAATAACTCTTAAAATATTTATCTGGCTTAGTAAAATATTCTTCAATATACAAAAATGTGGTTTGCTTCAAAATAATTATGGATAGAAATCTTAGATTTTTACATATGTTTAACCAGTTTTGCGATAGTATTCAAAAACTTAACAACATTTAAAGCTTCCTACAATGCCGGGTATACTTACATCGATGTTGGGTAACAGTTTCTACTTGTTTATTTACTATTTTGGGTATTTTTCTTCTTTCTTTGTATAAAGTAAGCGATAAATTTGAGAACTGTTGGAAATTCTCCAAAAATTAATGATGCGCCTTTTTATTGTTTTCGTTGAAGCTTTTGCCATCTCTCTCTTATCTCTCCCCCTCTCTCTCTCTCTCACTTTATCTACTGTTATTTCTGTAAAAAAATAAAAGAAAAAACGCACATTGCTGTTGCTTTTTATGCGATTTGCGTTTTGTGATAAATTTTAATCGAATTTCACTTTTGTTGCCTCTGGGAGGCGCAGCTCCCATTACAGCATTTACAACCCCGAAAAGAAACCCATGGATACCCTAACCGACCCTTAGTTCTGGCTGCCATCCTTTGTCATGTGTGTGTCATGTGTTTTTGTGTGCTTTTATTGAACCCGATAAGCATGTCCGATAAATACTTTCCTCGTAATTGATTGATATTCCAAGCGGCAACATTCGCTTTCGCCATTTCGCATTTCGCAATTCGCTATTCGCTTTTTTTCTACGAGTATCTATGCCTGATATAGGATTTGTGATTAATTGGATTTACTTCCCGAGTATTCTACAACGAATTGAAAACGGCACATTAAAGTGCTTCAAGCGAGTTTCAATCGATATCGCTTATGTCTACCAAGACGTCAAATGGCCAAGGCAAAACAAGGCTTAGACACAAGTTCTACTCGCATTTGATTCGCAAGTCACAAGACGCCAAGACAATTTCAACTACCAACTGGCACATTGCCATTTAGGTTACCTGGAAGCCACATTATTTGCCATCTGCGACTAATGGAAGCCAGATAAATGCCAAAAACAATCAAGCGACAAAGTCAACAAACCTAGTTGACTCAAACTTAACCCAGAAAGCCAGTAAAATACTGAAATTAAATAATTTCATAATCGACAGTCTCAAACAAAAAAAAAATTATATTTGACCCAACATTTTTCGGAATTGCTGTTCACCAAAAATAAATATTAATAAAACTTTTTTGTGCTCCACGATTGCAGCCCAAAGTTTCTTGAAAAATATTCCATAATTTGTAACAAGATAAACTTCAATTTGACCGATTGAAATCACGGCACTTAAAATATGAACTCTCTTTTAATGGATAGGAAAAGGTATATGATTTTTATTACCCCTTACATTGAACAACAATATTCATCCGTTTGTGTATCTGAGTGTGTTTGAAAGGACCTATGAAGTTGATCGAAATCAAATTAAAATTGCATGCTTTAACATTGTGCTCCAATTACTGTTGCAAACAATTTATACGCATGTCGTTCCGGGGCCAAGGCAACTTTTCAAGCCAATAACTTTGCCAGGGAGACTGTGACCCAAACGGTTGTTGTTATGTCATGAAATATGCATTTTTCAATATACAATAATAATACATGTAACACAATAAATTGTGAAATGTTACCAAAAAAAAAAAATAATAATAAAGAAAAACAACAGGAACAACAAGAATAAAAAAACGCTTTGGGGATGTGGAGCAGAAGATGAAAATGTTATAAAATTGTTATCGAGCGCATAATAGCAAATGTTGCAAAATAACTTTTGACAAAGTGCACTCAATATCAAACACAACGAAAGAGTGAGAGAATAAGCAAAAGTGTGTGTATGAGTGTGTGGAAATCACAATAAAAATTACTGAATATAAGGCAAAAGCTGCGACAACCAGTGAATACAGCGTTTACGCAATAAGATTCTTGATATACCCTGCAAACTTATCAAATGATTTGATCATAAAAAGTGTTAAGCTTTTAAAAGGGAAGGTGTTACATTTTTATAAGAATGTTTTGAGATATGTATTATGATTTATTGAGTCTCTTTGCTGGGTAACATTGAACTTATGAGCCGTTTCCTACAATATCTTAGTGATAGAAAATAAAATGAACTTTTAATTAAAGTAATTTTAAGAAGTATATCAGCTAAAATTTATTTGATTGTTTGATCTGCTAGAGAGTATCTCACAGTCGTTTTGCTTTGAGCACATTGTTCTTTACAAAATCCTTTCGCATATAAATTGACACAATTCCAGCATTCTGTCGTTTTTTGCTGCATTCGTCTATCGTATTGAAAGTCAAGGCAAACTTTGTTGCATAATGCATTGCACAATGAAATATTTTTCATTTATCCACCCCTTGCGGTAAGAGGAAATGTTGTTGGGATTTGGTCGACTTGTCTCCCAGGATGTATGTTAGACAATACGTCAAAATTGTGAAATGGTTAGAATTGTGCTTTATATTGAATAAAAATGCCAACGGCGTTTGATTTTCCGCTCGGCAAATGAAGTTTCCAAGCGTAGTCAAAAGTTTGCAGCCAAATTCTGAATTTTGGGCTTTAAATTCAACGATGCGTTCGTTAAAAGCTGAAAGTTCCAAGTTGCAAGTTGGATATGTGGCCAAATAACGAGAAAAAGGCAAAAGGGCAAAATCGGCAACACATGCGCTACATTCGCGAGCAAGGGCGCCTCAAAATATGCAACAATTTTCGTGTGCAGCAAGAACGCAAAAAGAACACAAATTTTACTGGTAGCAACTTTCCAATCAATCATTGCTTTACAGATACCTTAGGGAAAATGTAAGCATAGATTACAGTTAGTATTAAAACAAAAGTTGTAAGATAGTGTGTTGTGCTTAGCTGATTTATTCGTAATGCTTAATATTTATTTAAATAATATTTATACATCGGGTTGGGCATTTCTTAACTTTGAAATTACAGGGTATTTTAAGCCAAAGGTTAACAAGTGCAGAACAAAAATTTCACTCAAGTATGCGAATAGCGCACACAAAACTACACTGCCAAAAAAAGAAACAATAATTTCACTTATGAATTTCATTACAATTTAAAAAATATTATTCAAGCTTTTCAATACTATATAATAAATATATAAATAGTTTATAGACCAAACCGAAACGAGCACTAACAAAACCAAACCTTAATTTTTCAATACATATTTTTATTCATTAAATTATATCTAAGACATTTCAATGGAAACAAAGAATAAATGATAAATAACTTTGATCATTGATAAATATTTGATAAATAGTATTTCTAATTACAATTAGTCCAATGTACTTGTGCTATTTTAAGGTTTAATTTTCAACAGTGTAGTCACTGGCAGTCAAATCCTGGCCCTGTTCATGACAGGCATGACAACAACTTTAACTAGATCTACAATTTTTTTTCTCTCCCTTTTCTCCTCTTTGGATTTGCTTGCTGTTTCATGCCTGTTTACGGCCGAAACAATGGCTTGCGAATGTAGCGCCTAAAGTTATGCAATTTTTGCTTCGTGTATCTCTCTGTGCTGGAAAGTGTGTGTGGGTATGTATGTGGGTGCCATGTTGTGTGGGCGCTAAAAAGTAACTATTAGTTGCACATTGTTTTGGCAAGGCGACAAATTCTTGCCCCAGCCATGTGAAACTGCGTTATTGTTATTTTGCCCACGCAGACGGGGCGTGGCCATTGCATATGTTGACAAGCCGAAAATCGGGTCAGTAGTAAATCAACAACAATAGCAACAAATACAAAAAAAAAAAACACAGGAAAAAGAGCAATAACAACTCATGTGCACACAAAAACCGAGAGGAGGAAAAACGAAACATGCTGGAAAAACAATGGCAATCACTATTATATATGTATATCACATGAAAAATTGATGTTGCATAGTTTTAGACATTGCCGTGTGCAACATCGTTGATTGCCACATTGGAATTTCATGAATATATAGGAGAAAAATGTTCAGCTCGTGCAATATGTCAAATGGCAAATTAATGATGATCCAAATTGTAAGCTAATCGTGGGGTGAAAAATATGAGATTTTTGTTTTATCAATGTCAGTTGAGTGCATTTTATTTTCCGATTTAAAATCCAATGCTATATTCAGGGCTGATTTGCCGATGACCAAGGCTCTGGCAAGGGACAATAAATCAATAATCACTGGGCAAAGAAAGTCGCGATTGAAAGAAAGCAGCTCCGAATCATGTCGTTCATTGTGTATCACTTTTCTGAGGCCTTGTGCTACTTCTGGCCGCAGTCATTCGATAGCAAATTCATGTCCAGTGCCCGAGGACGCGAACAAGAAATTCGCATTTCTGGTGTGAGAGTACTTTTCAACATCCAGAATTCGAATCTGAGAGTGTTATTAAGTGCCATTTCAGGTAAGCTCTTCGCATGTGGCTTTGAGTGATACGCTGACCAATTACAGAGATAAATTAAAGTGCCAAAAAGTGATTTTTGTATGTATGTGCTAGAAAAAAGAGAGCAAGCAAAATATTGGCGTGATAAATTCTGGTAAAAACATGAAAACCTACAAGCCACAACTTTTCAAAAAGCAAACAGTGATAGCGTTGACCCAACTGAAAGTGGGCAACAACACAAACACACAAACACACACACACAAGAAACCACAACTAGTGGCGCCACGGAATCCAAACTCAACCCTGCTTCACACTGGATACATGTGGCAGGTGGCAAAAGTTTGCGTGCCAAATACTCGTACACAGACAAATGCCAAAAAGTCACTGGCGAAATCAAAAGGTGACCTAGTGTATGTGAGTGTAAGTGTGTGCGCATGTGTGTGCTTATGAATGAAGGCGCTTTGCTAAAGCAAATAGACGGAAGTCGGGCAGACAGACAGACAGCAGAGAGAATGAGAAAAAGGGATAAAGGAAACTCTGTCACTTGCATGTCCCTGCGAGCGACAGCTAAACGACAAACATTTAAAAAACATTTTTGATTTTTACGCCACTGGAAATCTATAACAAGTGGAAAAAGACAAGCGTAAAACTTGAATGAAATGATTTTCTTTACTTAAAACAAACCCAATACGTCTAAAAGGTATAAAATAATTTCTCAATACTTTTATTTTGAAGGATTTAGTAATTGGAATCCACTAGCATTTAAAAGTTGCATCAACTCATATATGTTGTACTTTAAATATTTACTTGTTATTCCTTATAATAAATGTTAGTCCGAATCGACAGGAGACCAAGATATATCTCCACCAATTCATACTTTGATATATTGTATAACGGTCGGTAATTTTCATATTAATTTTTATTAATTCTCTCTCTCTGTCCCTCTTTTTCTCTTGGTCTCTACAATAATCATTTTTCAATTTTGTCCAACCATAAATCGAGCTATATACTCACACATAACCAAAATGGACAAAATATAATA
Source organism: Drosophila acutilabella (assembly GCA_035046005.1). Lineage (NCBI taxonomy): Eukaryota > Metazoa > Arthropoda > Insecta > Diptera > Drosophilidae > Drosophila > Drosophila acutilabella. Next base: position 593,628 of record JAWNOK010000024.1, on the reverse strand, counting down.
AATATAAGCTCATTAAAAGCTTAGCCGCATTCCATTTTTCACAGCTGCGCGAATGTGTTGGTGTGTATGCATGTCCGCACAAGCTTGGTCGTTTTAATTAGATGAAATTGCATTTGCATAATTTCAGGTGGATTAGTTTAGAACAAAAATTAATTTATGCCTAAATCCAGGCATAAAATGTTTGTAGCTTCAATTGATTTCCTAAATTCCAATTACTTTAGAGTTGAAAAAGTGAGAATTAAACTGCTCTTTTAATGTTTAGCTCACTTAAATGCTGGTGTAGGCCCTTTATACTTAACACCGTTTAAACTTTACTGTTGCTAAACAGCACAACTGCAATTACAGCCCCTACCCGGGGAAAAAAATCTGAAAACAACCTGAGGACTACGATTACGGTGTCGACGTTGACGATGGCGATGACGTTATGTAAGCAAAATCTTTCAATTAAGCAAGCTCGCTTAAAAGTTTGTAAAAACTGTGGGCGTTGCGCTTGAGACACGCCCATGCACACACACATGGCACTAATTAAACAATTACCAAGGTGAGTGCCACTTAATTAAATAATTTGCTACCATGTGGTTGTGGGCTAACAACAAAAGAGAAAGAAACATTCACAACGCGTGTAAAAGTTCATAACAATTGGTTAACTTTTTGAGAGAAGCCTGTATACCCATGCCTATTTATGTGTAATCAGGGTATGAATGGTAATCAGGAATATCATTATGTTTTAATGAGTTGCTGAGTCACCTATAAAAATACTTCAGAACATCATTAAGGGGTTAAGTGGTGTTCAGAGGCTGAAACTAAGCACTTTTTCAAACATTTTTTTTGGGTGTTTGCAGTGAGATATTTTATTAGAACAAAAAACAGATAACAAGATTGACATTTCCTTTGTACGTTAAAATTGGTTTCATAAAAAAATTTTTAAAATTGAGCCGACGGGAGCCAATGTCCTGGAACACTAAAAAAAAAAGGACCCTCGTGTTTGACACGATTTGAGGAGAACGGATCATCTGAAATTCAAAAAAAAAATTTTTTCTGTTAGTAAACACTTCAGCCCTGAATCTGAACGAAGGAAAATCCAAAATATTGAAAATTGAATATTTGACAGCGTTTTGAATTTTTTTTGACGAAATTTTGAACTTCAAATGTCCTTAAAAAATAGTAAATGTTGAAAAAAAAAAAATCCTTCGTTCAGATTTGTCACGAGGTCATATTGAATAAGTGTTCAAAATTTGAAAACAATCGGTTCAAAACTGTTCGAGCAATCGTGTCAAATAGCTTCAAAAACACGGTTTCGAGAAAAACGGGATTAATTGCGCCGCTTCATGAGGAAATACTCTAATGAGCGGAACTTCCGAAGGCTCTATCTCTTACAATTTTACTCGGATCGGCTCCAAATTTTGGGAGAATATAGTAAACATATTGAATTAATTTATAAGCAAAAAAAAAAAAAATCGAGTTTCAAAATTTCTGAAACCCACTTAACCCCTTAACTCATCAGAACTTATGCTTCACATTCAATAATACCAGAAAGCAGAAATTTTTGATATGAAAGTTTTAAGTTTCTAATAATTTGATGTTGATTATTTACAATCTGTTTTTTAAATAAACTTTAAGTTTAAGTTACTTATATTTAAAAAAGAAAATATCATCAAAACAATCAAAATAATTTGATTTTTAGGAAAGATGGTTGTAAAGCCAACGTAAATATTTTATAATTCAACTTATATTAATTTTTAACCATTTAAATTAAATTTTAAAAACACTGATAAATTGTTGGTGGTTTTTAATCAATGATAGTATATTAAAGTTATACTTATAATTAATATAAACAGTTTCAAAAATCATTAATTTTGGAAAAGTTTCCCTTTAGAATTTTTATGTATATTTGAATATTAATTTGCAGTATTTCATACAGATTGGCCCGTTTCGTCAGGCTGATTCCATATACTTTCTGATGAATTCGTTACTTTGTTTACCTCTACCGAAAATATGAGTTACATGCGTCAGCAGGGGGCAAATGAAATGTTGAAGCAATGGTGACGGTTGGTTCAACATTTGCGTGCATGCCATAAAAATAAGCCGAACTCTCACGCACAGTGGGGCAAACACAGAAATACACACGTGCGCACGCTGTCACACTCACACACACGCTGGCAAACAATTACATGACTTTTGTGTACACATAAATGAAATTATGACATATTTAAATGTAACATGCGGCAACAGGCAACCACTTCCAGCCACAAGGCATAGCCTAACTGTGAACGGCCGCCATGACAGCCACCATGACAGCCGACTTCCGTTTTCGTTTCCGTTTCGCTTGCCCTGTTTGCTTGCCTAGCATTTCACGTGGGCACATGTTGCTGTTGTTATTGTTGTTAATATTGTTGTTATGTTGCCTGCATAATTTATAATTTAACGCCGTAAAATGTTTTGTGTTTCTTTTTATGGAAAATTCCGGTTGACTACCATTCGTGGCACAAGCCCCAAAGACTTCTGCGTGTCCTGATGTTAACGTTGTTGGGTCAAGTGTGGCACGACACGGTGCCTATGTTAATTAGGTGACAATTTAGATGCGTGTCAAGCAATCAAAATAAGGTGTGAACGATGGAAATATATTTGATTAAGAACACAAACGAATTCGTCGAAACTAGTAAGATTTTCCATCGACAGAGTAGCTAGGCACATTGAAACACTAAGTACAATTATAAAGGAATGCCAAATAAACTTAGTTGTATGTTTTGAATTGATTGAAAGTTCGAAATGTGCTTCTTGTGTAGATAGAAGAAGAAAAACAACAGCAATCCATTAATTTCAAAAGCAAAAGCCCAAGAGCATTGAACGATTGCCATGTGATGTTTTCCCTGTTCGTTGATGCGTTTTGTTTATTTGCTTTTTGAGGCTTAAATGATTAATTAAGCGCCTGAATGTATGCAGCAACATTTGCCATGTTTCAGTAGTTGTTGTTACTACCGCTGTAGTTGTTATTGTTGTTGTTGTTGTATAGTGTGCGGTGTGAAAATCACGTGTTGAAAATGGCGTTAAATCAGCGTATGAATGGCCCTCGACCTCACTCCACGTGACTGTTCAAAGCTTACTCTCTCACATACAAAAGCAAACCAACACACACACACAGACAAACTACGCACACACAACATACACGTGAGTTTGCATATTTTGATGTCATCGTTTTCGGCGCTTTGGCGTTCATTTTAATATTTAAATAAATGTTGCTGTTGATTGCGCATACGCCATGTTCCTTTTCCATAGTGCCACTCACGTTGGCAGCAATGCGACGCACCTGTACATCCTAGAATTGGATTGAACGAATTTTCAACAACAAAAAACTGATTTCATTTTATTTGAATTTGCACTCTTTGATTTCGGCTTAAACAGCAATGATATAAATATTGACATCAATAGAAACACGGCGCAATGCAAATACGAATAATGACAAGTCGAATGTATTGATTGACGACTTGATGATGCTTTATGTGCTGTCATCGATGCTTTGTTATGAATTTATTAATTTGAGCTTATTAGTCGGAAATTAAACATGCACAACAAGATATCTTTGACACACTCTAATATGTGGGGCGTCAATCAGGTGTAAAAGTTCATTTGAAATCTCAGATGGATGTTTGATGTTTTCTAGAAACAGTCAAGAAAACTTATCAAATTGGGATTACAGTTGGTTTTAAATTAATTACTTGCAAGGTTTCACATGTTAACTTATTAATTATTCACACAAATTCTTTGTTGATTATGGGAATCCACAGAAAACCATTTATTTGAAACTACAAAATACGTAGTATAATGGTATATTAATCTTTATTGATAGTTTATTTAAGTATCCTTTGCTAAACTTCACAACTTTTCCCGTTGACCTATTAAAATGCCACTCAAATCATTTTCGCATCCAACAATAGACAAAGCATACTCCCAAGGGGTATCTAAATATTATATCTTTTAGTCTACCCCTCTCTTGCTCTATCTGTTTTGCTTCTCTGCCTCCCTCTTCAACAGACACCATGCCATTAATTCATTGTATACATTGCCAAAAACAGACATACATATTTTAACATATTATTTATGGGACAGTTTTTGGCAAGCATTTCAAAAAGTAAAAAAAAAAAGAACTGAAAGAATAATTTAATCTACATAGCTGTATACATTTTTTTTGCCTAAAAATTTCTATTTATTATAGCGCATTCTAAAATTAAAATATTACTCTCCCGCGAAACGAGAAACACTTTTAGTTTATGAAATATTCTATTGTCAGGACTAGAATAACAATAACCACTAGACAATTGTTCGAAAACAAAAAGCGCCACGCACAAAAACCATATGTAACTTGGAGCCCAGTGTTGCCACCCTTTCACACAGGACGCAACCACACTTATGCATATATTTTCACACGTTTTAAATACAAGAATCTCATATGCTTTATACACATATCTGTATTCACCCAATTTTGTCGCATTTCGTTCAACTTTTTCGGGCTCGGAGCAACCCTAGCCTCGTCTACCCTATCTGCCCCTTCCAGGGCACCAGGGACCATTGGACGCTGTCGCTGTCGCTGACAGGCGGCTACTTTGGGGACGCGTTGCTGATGCTTTTCACATGGTTTTGAATGAATGACACACAAAGTTGGTTTTTCCACTTTTTTCTCTGTTTTGCTGCGTTGTTTGTTTTTAGGTTTTGCGTTGGTGACATTTTTATGAATGCTTCAAATTTTTGCTCACATTTCCTTTCTTTTTCTATTTTGGCCGTAACGGGTCGGGTTTATTCATGCGGAATGCGTCGCATAGTTTTTTGCCCTTTCGGCTTTGTTTGTTATTGTTTCGCCCAGGATCCAGAGACCAGGCTCAGACTCGAGCCCATTTTAACGCAAATATGTTCCATTAGCTGTGGCGCTTTAGCTCTGTTTTTTTTCCACTTTCTTTTGATATAACATACATATATGTTGGTATTTACACATACGAATATAGTATTTATATACATACATATATTTTCAATTCGTTGGTTCGTTTCAGTTTGGTTTGGTTTGGCATGTGTTCATGTTTTGCTTTCCATTTGCTTTGTTGGCATACTTTTCTAAATGGAAATTATAGTCTAGTGCGCTTACATGTCGAGTTGACTGCTCGCCTTTTTAGCCATTAATTTATGTTGCATACTTTTTGGGGACCCATTATTGCTAGCTGCCAAAACTGATGCAGAAAAGGAAGAATTCTCACCAGTTGGCCAACTCTTTCATATCGTTGCTTTAAAAATTGGCAAATTATGTTTTTGTTGTATGAAACGTCGGCAGAATGTAAAGCCCATATGATGTTTGGTGAGAAGTTCTGTTTTAAAGAGATTGCCTAAATCACCTGTGCTCTGTGGTTATTTAAGCAAACATACACTCAACAGAAATTAAACAATGAAATAAAGTCAAATTGGATGAGAACAGCTGCCGCAATGCAATTTACTGCACTGCTTTGGCTGCCTTTCCCTCTGCTCTCCCCCCGACGGTCCACCTTCCGGTCACTTGTGTTTCGGGCAGTCGTCAATGGGACTTTGTTTGCTTTTCTGTGTTTAAATTTAATTGGTTTCCTATTCAAATTGCATTCGATTCTTTATTTTCTATTTGTTTGGCTTTGCTTTCGCTTTGTAGCACTCCCAAAAAAATACAGTACTCTCAACCTATATTGGAGCATATAATTTGGCTTTGATTGCTCCTGTCGCGTCAGCTCTAGGGCGAACAATAAAATCCAAAAGCTTTCAAAAATAAAATACCCATAAATTGGCCATTGCCCAACGGCCTTTGTTGTCGTGCGGCGAATAATTACAATTTTGTGCTCCATACTTTATGGCAATGGCGCCAGGCACATTTATTTAGATAACAGATTGTAGTTTTTCCAATTAAAATTTGTGCGTTTTTCAATTTGAAATTGTAGCCTCTGAAAATTGCATTTGTGACAAACATTTTATATAAATGGTCGCATCGACGTATAGTTTATTTAAAATCTGGCATTACAGCATATTTAATGGCACACCCGAGGCACAGCAAATTAGACTGTTTGCCTTAGTATTGAATGTACTATCTAAATTTATTGGAGTTTCAATATATTTACTGTATTATTAATGGTTAGAAAACCTGTTCATAACACTCGAGGTCATCGACGCCAAGTAAATTAAATGTCAAAGAATAACAGAAAAATAAATGAATGAATAAATGTATATAAACTAATTAATATTTATTTTTCATTCATGTTATTGTTGTATCTATTTCGATTTGCAGCTGTGAAAATTCATTACCATTTAGCAATTTTATTAACCCACTCGTTACTTAAAAAAACCTATTAGCACCAACGATTATTTTCAAAAAAACAAAGTTAATATAAAGGATATAAGTTATTTTGTGTGCTTGTAACATCGTAATTGGCGTTATTGGCAAAAATCAAAACTTAAAACGTCAGCCAAAACGATGAAGAACAAAAAATCATTAAGAACTCAAGTGTGTAAAATGCGAGTGGAGGATTGTGGATGGTGAACTGTGGATTGAGTATGTGTGTGTGTTTGGTTGACCGGATAATACAAAGTCGAAAGCAATTGAAGCGAATACACTGATTCCATAAGAGATTTCTGCTCAACCCTTTCGACAATGGGGTGGACTAAGTGGATAGCAGGTGTGCGGAAGGGAAAACACACACAAATAGAAATAGAAATAGAAAAAACAGCATAAAATATTAATCATAAGAGGATTTGTGCACTGGCTCGCCAAACAATTGGCTAAACTGGCAGACCAGTAATCCCATTACTAGGGTCAATGCACTCTCTGAAAGACGAGAATCGAGTGTAATCCAATCGAGACTTCACTTTGGGTTAACTTGAGCCCAGCTTGAAGTCATGTTGAGTTTTCAACTAAGGTTTGAGTTTGAGTTCATGGCAATAGAGACGAAAAAATCATAAGCAAACCGTCGAAGCTGGAGTTTCAGTTAAAGCCAAAGGCGCTAAGAGATTGGCAAAAAGTTTTCTGCACCCCATAGTTATACGTGTAATTGAATTCTGTGGTATGTTCTTCAGGTCATCAGCATCGACCACATTTGACCACGTACGGCGTGTGTGTTTTGGCGAGAATTGCAGGCCGATGAGGAGAACCATGAAGGCAATGTGCGTATTACACGGCGAAAGGGTTAAGGCGTCTGTGTAATCGTGTTGGCCAGGCTAACATAGCGTTCAGCTCAATTGTACTGTTTGTCCATCTTCTTGCCCAGCTCCCTCGATTTTCACGCACGTTTCTAATTTTATGCGTGGCTTGTCCAATTCTCCTGGTTTTTTTTTTGCCCCAAAAGCACAGAGTGTTGAAATATTTCCCCTAATTGTGTTCGGTCAGAAGTTCATTAAACGGTGAGCTGTTTATTATCGTGCAACGGCTTATAGGATTGTGGTTAGAAGGCGATTTAAATGCTTCAACAAGGGATAGACAGTTCGTATTGTAAATGAAACCGAATTGGAAAAACACGAACCAAAGTACCACAAACACAAAACAACAAGAGAACAAATAAATCAAACGAAATTAAAATTCTATGGGATTATATATCAAATTGAAGCAAGTTATTACACAGCACTGGACTAAGGAATACCCATTTATTATGTATGCCGCTCGGTTGTAAAAGTAAAGAATGTTGTTAATAACTTGTTTTTAATAGTGCGATAAATGTTTATCATTACAGAATAAAAACTGCCGCAGTAAAAATATATTTTAAAAATAATTAAATAAATTTTAAAATTTCTGTTTCTTTTTTTCGAAGACAAGTGTTTATGTTACTGTTAAGGCGGGCAGTAATTTACATATAAAATAAATATGATCTAGAAAATGTAGTTGTTGTGTTCAGGTTGTTGTAGCTAAAAAGTTACATAAAGATGAACTGGTCATTTGCTGGTTAAACAGTTTTGCAAATTTTTAATTCTGAGCTGCATCAGTTAACGCAACTTTTCCTTCAAAACTGTGTAGTTTTTCCATATTTGACTTCTTTTTGAACTACTTGCTAAATGGAAAGGTAATCCGAGAGTTAAGCTGACTAGCAATCCATCATTTTAAAATATGTTGCAATAACCGACTATGAAAATAGAAATCTGATGTATCAGTGTGTCATATATGTAACTGTGGGTCAAATTGTGTAGAAAGAGGAGGAAATGGATGTGGCAAAAACTCAAAATAAAGCTACACAAAGCGTCGTCACCATTGTAACAGGTCTGAAATCAAATACATTTGCTCTTAAGCACAATTGACATTTTGCACATGACAAGAGAAAGCTAAGAAAAGCAAAATAGTAAAAGGTGAAATGTTGCAACGTTGGCGTTAGTTGTTGCATCCTTGACTAACTCTGTCGTGGTGGCAGTGACGGTGGCAGTGGGACATTATATGCTTGTTATAATCCCTGCCAACATTTTTATTGCAATTGTCAACTTGGGCCATAAAGCAGCGCAGAATCTGACACCTACAAGTTTCGGAAGCGAAGCGACACAAATTGAAAATATGACAAGAAAATTCGTTTTGCTCAGCAGATCCAACTGGGTCGGGGCCACAATCGGAGCCAGCAGATCGTTGAGGGGAAAAAGGGCCATAAATGGGGAAGGAGAAGGGATAAGTGTAGAGGTAGGGGTAGGGAATAGGGATGCTGTAGTTTGCTAACTTGTAAAGAGTTGGCGTCGAAAGCATATTGATTTCAGGGCCGTAGGGAGCCGAAGCGTGTTTTGCCAACGTTGCCAAAAAAAACGAGAAAAAAATAAAAAAAAGAAGGATGAAGGAAAATACAGGGAAAACCGAAACGAAGAACCAAGAAAATAGCAAATATATGTTCTCCGTTTGGGTGTACATATATGTGAGTATGTGGAAATTGCAATGAAAAGTGCATATGGATGTGAATGTGAATGTGAATGCGATTGAGAATGAGCATGGGGACGTGGACGTGAATGTGGATGTGGATGTGCTTGTGTCAAGGTGAAGTCAGCAAATTCTTTTGGTGCACTTTTACGTCGGTTGATGCTGCAAATGTGTGCACTGAAGCATAAGAATAATATTTTACCATCGTTGCAAGGCCAGCAAAACAATGCGATTCGTATAGACTAGTCCATTGATATGCGAACAATAAGCCAAGCAAATAAACCAGCAAACAGCAAACCAGCAAATTCAACCATCTGATGTTGACCCACTGGAGGCATCCGGAGGCATCCATGTAACTTTTCGCACTGCAATCTTTACGATCCGATTTCGCTTTATGTGCTTTCAAATCACTGCAAAATTATAGCACTTTTGGGGTTATTAAATAACGTGCGAGACTGCCCAGACCATAGATATCTCACCATGTGAATGCTGATATCTCCAATAAAAAAAAAAGAGTGTTCTGAAACTAAGATTATTATTTTGAACTTAAGATCGGCTTTGTGAATTTCTTAAAGACTGTAAGGCCTGTTAAAGTTAAATGTGTAAAGTTTGCAAGGACTAAATTCTCAATTTATGAATCAGGTATTTTTCTCATTAAATGCCACAACCACTTAAATCTGAAACCCCAAATTGAAATATTGGACTGTATAATATTTTTTAATACCGTGAGTAAATGGGAAACAGTCAAGATTCATTACTTCACCGCACAACTGAACACAAATCAAGAGGCATTAACATAACGAAGCACAACTTGAGTCTTCAATCCCAAGTGGACCTGTAACATTAGCGCACTTCAGAAACTTTTATTGAGGGCAGCCTTCATTCGAACTAAGAGTTCTTTACCCTCCGAGTCAAAAAAATGCCATTAAATTGTTTAAAGCCATCAAATAGGCGCTAACCAACAGCAAAGTTCACTTGTTGAGCATACTTTCAGGCGTTGCGAAAATTTTTTGTATTTTAATGCTATAAGGGCGTTTAATTTTAGTTTGCTTCAAGGCATCAAACAACTTTATATTGCCGTCAGTTGGCAAAAACAATAAAGCATGTCTATTATATATTTTAAAGCCAACTTTATGACTTTTATGCGTCAAGTGAAACGATGCTTCAAAGTTTTAGTAAACATAAACTAAGCTGAAATCAGCTGCTCTTTATGTGGGTTAAGGGCCAGCTGAATAATGTTTGTGGTCCATTAAGAGCTTGCAAAAACTCCATGCAATAAACAAGAACGAACACTAAATTTTACAATTAACAAACAAATACCCTTTTTGCTCATTTTCATCTACTAACAATTGCTGGAAAGATTCAGAGTTTTAAAACTAAAATGATATGAAAAAGTATTGTTGCATTAATTAAATTATTTATCACAATTGCAATTATTTTTAAATTCATGAAAATCCAATTATGATTTGCAATATTACTGATTTGCAATATTATTATAAATATTTTTTCTATTAAATATCATGTTCTTGCTCAATTTAATTAACAAGTTGTGTCCATTGATATAAAATAATAGGATTATTATTTCATAATGAATTTGTTAATAAATTTATTGTTGAATTTATGCAACAAACTATAAAACGTTCATTGTATTCACTCCGTTTTTATGAGTTCTAATTTTAATATTTGCACTTCAGAGATTTCTCTCTAACATTAATAATATAAATATAACAGTATAAATAATATAATCACAGACTTCCACTGAGCGTATTTAGAGCTTAATGGGTTCTCTTTGAGTTCTGCTACGTGAAGTCATTTTATATTAGACAAAAAGAAAATTAATTTAACAACATGAAATTCCACTTCATTGAGGATTTGACACTTGTTTAATATATTTACGAGTATGCTATCAGTCGTCTGGAAATCTCCATTCACAAATCTCCAAAACTAACTGCCAATCGCTTATTTGTCTTAAGGACTTCAACTGGTCACGCCACGTAGAAGTAGGCAACATTATTCAAACACGTTTTTCGCTTGTTTCTGACGGAGTGTAACTTTATGGCTTTTCTGTAGCCTCACACTTGGGTAGGCAGTAGGCATTAGCAAAAGCGTCGGGAATGACCACAAACAATGCCTAAATGTATGCAATAAAAACTAAACAAATCGCTGCCAATGGCACTTATTATCACCTGGCTAGATTTATTACCTGCTGACCGCAAAAGACCAAAAATTAATATGGGAAAAATACGTCGACAAAAAAAAAAAGGACCACAACACCAACAAAAATGAAAGCAATGAAGATGGGCAACGTTTATAAATGGCAACTAAAATGTAACATGAGAAAACACATTTACTTTAAGACCATTTATGTGTGTATATGTGTGTGAGAGGGCGTTTGGGCGTGGCACACAAAGTTGAGCCGCTCACTGGCAGCCTTTTGATAAATTTACTACACAAATTGAGTCGCTAAATTAGAACATTTATTTTTGCTGGCCAACGTTCTATTTCCTTCCCGTTTCCATTCTTCATGTCTCCTTTCATTCTTTTCTTCGTCTTCTTCATCTTGATGTTGTTTTTGTTGTCTGCCAAGTTGTTCATTCTTTCTTTCACTTTTTTTGTGTATGTGCCCTCAAAAAATTAAATAAAATAAAAAGGAGCGAAAATAAAAGAAGAGCAACCCCAAGTGCTTTTTCCACTTGATGTGGCGTCCAAACCGCACAACGACCCGCTCCTTCCCCTCTATGTGCCACTCCTACTGCCTCCGCCCACCCCTCTCGGCCTTCATTATTTTGGCAGGACGCATCGACATCCACTGGCTGCACTTCATACTTAAGCTCGACCAAATCTCGAGAGTGTAATTTATTGTTATCATTTGTTTGGCTAAAAGCAAAAAGACGGGCTCCAAAAGGATGGCGAAAAATGGTAGCAAATTATACCGAATTTCACTTACTCTTTAAGGCATAATTTGGCATTTGAAAACTGTAAGAATTATATTTAAATTCAAATAAAACTTATTTATATCATAAGTATGGAGTTCTGTCTTAAACACCAGAAAAAATATGACAAATAATGTAAGTCGTGCGTATCCAACTTGGAGATACCCTACTTTTGACGTATTTCCCAAAGACATTCATACAACTTCAAATTTGTTCAACTTTTTTGGAAGTTCCGGTCTTCTCTGTTTAATCACATAGTCTATAACTTTAATGTGTTTCTTGGCATATAAAGTCAGCGTGACAAGTAAAATCTCGGTCTGCCGGAGTATATAAGGATTCTCTAAGATTTGGCGTTACTTTTCAGCTGATGAAGTAGATCATGAACATATATGCTTCAAGTCCAGAAAAGCATGGTTTTCCCAAATTAAATATACCCCAGGCTAAGGTATAAAACGATTCCAGAGCTAGTGCAGAGGAGGAGTGAAAAAAGAAAGACACCACATTTATGTATGCGAACGTATGTGTGTAAGTGGGTGTGTGACGTGGTATGTATGTATGTATGTATGTTTGTAGGTAGGTATACCATTTAGATAACTAAAGTAATTTATTTTATATGGGGGTCATGCGCTCATGGACATGCGAACATAAATAGCAAAAGACACACAGTACACAGTGAACAACGCACAACACACCCACTTACACACAATCACATACACACAAAAATACGGACAGTGTGTAAGCTAGAAAATTACGAAGCGAATCTGAGACAGTTCCTGGAAGCACAAACACAGTCATAGATGTATTAGTACGTATCTCGCTGGACTCAGTGCTCTAAACTAGTTTTGTCGTCGGTTTGCGCAATTTTATTGCCTACTTTGCGGTATTAGCATGAGAATTAACAAACTAAAAGCGACCAAAACATCCAAAGCAGCAGTCTCAGCGATTGGTATAAAAATAAAAGAAAATCCTTGGAAATAGAAAAACTCCGTGTGCAGTAAATTGGAGATTCCGAAATTTCTGGCTGAAATTCAATTTCCGACAAATAGGAAGAGTACTCCCTGTGTCGCAAAAACTTAATTAAGTGTACACTAGCTACTACTACTACTACTACAAAAACTACTACTGCAGCTCTTTCAAATGTTGTTGTGTAAATAGTTGTGCAATAGTTGTTTTGGTGCCCTACAGGCAAAATCATTTAATTAGAAAATTGTTTGGCAACAGAAACTTCTGAAAAATGCATAACAATCGCATAACTTCTGGCATAGTTTTCCAGACATCGCATTAATTGAGCGAATAGGGCGGGCATTAATAATGCAGAGCCTACATTTAGGTAGCTGCAACTTGAGCTTAATTAAAACCCAGCCCTTTAATATGGCACTTGGGAAATCCGCAAGGACTCGGCAACAAAACACACAAATACACACACGTATGCTAATCCCCTCCCCCACCCCGTCCACGTAATTGCCTATTAGCCAGTCGTTTACAATGATGCCAATAACAAGAACTAGGACACGCACACACACACACACACACACACAAACAAACAAACACATACATACACACACCCACATTTACATGTGGTCCAAACAAATTATTACATCCTAATGGTCTAATATATAAATTTAGAGCCCAAACAATGGCCAGCAGCGGGTGGGGCCCCATGGCCGATAAGATTCCTCTATTGTGGAGTGGCAAGCCATGTAAATATACTAACAATTTCCATTGTCCCTATGCCCCCAAAGGGTCTGCCGGTTGTGCTTGAAACCATAATCTGGGATGTAGTAAAAAAATTACTTTAAATTTATGACCAGAATCTGGACACAGTAATGTTTAAAGAGATATGTGGTAATATCTTAAAATTGTGTCGCTTATTTCAGCTTCAGCTTTTCCCCTGGACAAGTTTAATCCATAGTTGAATCTCAGCTCGAATTCGCTTGAATTTTAAATAACAATGGTATTAAAACATTAAGCTTAGCTTACAATTTCGAACCACAATTGTGAAAGCTGGTGAAAATAAGGACTGCTGTTTATTTTAATAATTATTTTAATATGAATGCTTGAAAAATGCAGAAATAAATAAATGCTTAGTGAAACAATAATCCAATTGCAAGTAAAATGCATATTATTTCGATAAACTCAATTCCAACAAGTCGATTACATCTCATATTTTTAAAATAATATTACAAAGAATATTAGTGAGCTTCCTGGAATTTAGTTCTTAAATTAAACTTTAATAATAAATACTTTTGAAAAGATTTAAGCAAGCAACAGAAATTAAATTTCTCTTACGAATTCAAAAACTTAAATTTTTATGACAATTTTCAAAATGCGGTGAAATAGCCTCCGTTTTTAAGCAGCTTGTTTGATTTCGGTGTATGTTACAAGTTAAGTAGCTAAAAGACTTTAAGTTACCAAGAATTTGGTGTTTACTCAAACAGACTCAATTTAAATATACATTTTCTCTGAGAGAGTAACGAGTTAAAAAATGCATATTTGCTTCAAGAGGTAAGACAGGCGAAAAAAAAACTTATCATGACTGCATAATACATACTCTGGAACGCTCTATATACATACAAATATATGTATGGCTGTGTGTTATGCATACAGTCTCGAGCTCAAGTGGTTGCATTCTTAAATTGGATTAAGTGGTTTTTACCAGCTTCTAGCAGGCAGCTCTGGCACAGTGCTAAACTTTCAATTGGGGTTTCTTTTTGTTCCGGTTTTGGCATTGCACTCGAGAGGACTCAAATTTAATTAAGAGCAAATAAATAACAACAACGACACATAAGTAGAGCAATGTTTGCATTTAAATGCAATTGTAATTGAAATAGATGCATTAATAGAGTTAGAACAAAAGTAAGCCCAAGTACAGTTTTACGATTTTACTATTTTACTATTGTTTTATTTTACTATTTTACGAGTACACGATACGCAACAGCTGTAAGTTTGTTTAGATAACATGCAAATGTTGATTTGCTTTTGTTAAAAGTTTTCTGTCTAATTGCTTAGGAGGCGGCAGAAATGGAAATGAAAATGAAAACGAAAGATTATATTTTATGCTAAAAGAAGACAATGAACCACACACTTGAACATATTTCGAGTTTATTTCACTGCAAATTTCTTAAGCAAAACACACATTTTGTGCTTTTGGCAATTTTAAAAGCATTTACGTTCACACACCGAAAACCAAACAAAAATATAAATAAAATTCTTAAAACGGAAAGTGTGTGCTAAACAATAGAAGTACAAATCCCTTAAAATCACAAACTATGCAGAACAAGCACTAGCAACAACAAGTTTTTTAATCGGTTTAGTACTTCAAATTACAGCAATTGAACTAATGAAATGTGAGATCAAAAAGAATTTAATCAAATCAGAACTTTTTATTATTATTGTGATAAAATTGGATCAATTATTGCTTAAAAACTCCTTGAGTTTTAGCACAAAGAGATGCGTTAACGAGGCTAAGCCTAAAATAAATCTTTGAATTGCCAATACCCGAACTTTGTTTTTGTAGTTAACTTCACTTTTTGTAGTTTGGACTATCTTTTGATAATGCTACAGAGCTCTTATAAATTTACTTCGCTTTACATCGTGCTGCCCCTTGGCAACCCTGACCTAATTTTAAGAGCATCTGGCAACCCCAATTCAAGCAGCTTATTCCCTTGCGGCGTAACGAGACCAACGAGCATGTTCAATATTGTTTATTCTTAAATTTTACTCTTCATTTGAGAAAGCCAAAGAAGTGTATGCTAGATTGCATAGATTTTACAGCAGTAAGATATACATAGGTAAAAAAATTAAAAAGTATACATTACTTTATCAGCGTCCTTGACAAATGAATTAAATTATATCAGACAAGCGATCCCGTTCAGAAGATGACACGGTCGCATCCTTTGGAACCTTCTAGTCTCTCAGAATGTCTCTGGGACGCAAGTAACCCTATAGGATTAATCAGTCGCCAATTAGCGATCAGTATGATAAGCTGTTTTGTTAATCTTTACAAAATTTTGTCGGAGCCAGATCTCTAAAACTTTAACTGTAAACCAAAGTACTTAAAAAATCCTCTTTAAAAATGTTTGACTGTTTATATCTCCCATTTTACTTAAAGAAGCCAAAATATTTGTATTTTATATTATCGTATCTTATCGTCGTGCATTCTAAGCTAATCAGCTGTCTTTCTGTCTTTCACTCTCTGCCTCTCCCACCCACTCTCTCTCTCATGCTTTGAAAACATTCGTGCGCTGTCTCTGTGCTTTAAATGACTCCTCCTTTCAGCTTTTATTACCTAGCTTCAGTTTTACTGCAGTTCATCCTTGATAAAGGCAGCAACTTTCTTGTTACTTAGGTTTTTATGCCTCGCTACGCATTTTTTTGTTGCGTCTTCATGAAATGTTTATAGCCCCGTTCACTGGCTATATTTGCTTTATATCGACATTCCCGCCCCCTTTCTTCCGCTTCCTCTCCCACGCACCACGCCTCCAGATACCAGCGGGAAGCTTCTTTATTGATTGAGTGAGCTGCGCTGCCATTTTGGAGGGGTCTCCACCTAATGTTTGGCCGCGTTTCCGTTTTTGTTGTTGTTGTTGTTGCTGTCACATGTTTTACATAAGTTCGACAGCAAAAAGTGTCACGTTTATCCAAGTTCTCTTATATTTTTCGTCCAGACAGGGGGTTATAGGATTGCAGGGGGACTGCTTATTAATGTTTCATGTTATTCCCATGATGTGTTGCTGGTGCCAAATCATTTTGATTGACTGTTTTGTCTGCTATTTTGGGATGTTTTATTGTTTTCTAGCTTTTAAACGACTTATGACTTCTGGCACTACTCAGCATCACTTACAATGTAGATTCCCGTCCTAAGACATACATTTATGTATGTATACTATCCGATTTGCTGGACAGCTCATGATGTCCTCAACCCACACTTTGTTACCACTCCATTAACACTAGCATCGATTTAAGCTGATTTCCAATGTGAGCCAAGAGACAAGCAACTGAGTAGCATCAAAGTTTGCCAAATGCTTTGCAAATTTATTTATAAACTGATTTGCATAGTGCGATACAAGACGACAAGTGACTGGATAGGAAATGGAGTGTGTACAGAGAGACAGAGAATAGGAGAGGAGAAACAAAAATAGTGCTAACATCTTGTGATATTACGTATATATATTCGTACCTATAATGGAACTTCTCTCTTCATCTACTGAACTGGGCCAAGAGATTTCTTTCCCCTTCTACTTCGATTACTTTAGCTGCTTTGTGAACTGCGCCACGTGGCAAGGGCATAGAATAGAGTCATAAAATTGAATTGGTAATTTTTTGTGTTAAAAGCAGAAATTAAAATAAATTGAATTGCTGCTAAGACGCAAAGATGCGGCAAATAGCAGAGCCAAGGCGCACAGAATGAAAATGCAAAGAACAAAAAAAAAGAAAGAAAAAAAATTCCACAACCCAAAGGCAAACGAACACAAAATGCAAATGAGTCGCATCGGGAATGAGCGAAAGGGATTGGGGACAGGTTCCTTGGGTTCTCTTCTTTCTAGGTACAAAATGAAAGCAAAACAATACAAGCAGCAACGCCATTGTCGCCTATCAACTACGAGACACCCGGTACTCAAGTTTTTCTTTAATTTTGCAGATTAGAAATAAAATTAGTTTAACAAAAATAGTTGAACCAAAAATACTATTTAATAATATGAATAAATTACCCACGAAAATCTGTGTCTCTTGTATGAATTTTGTAAATTTGAGTCTCTTTTGTTATAAATAAATTATTTAACAAACTCGATGCGTACTTTGTTTACTTAATGTTATTTCTATTGTTTTGTTTTCTTCAAAAATAAAATATACCTCTTTTCAGTGAGTATCGGGTATAATAAAATGCTCAACGAGCTGAGCAAATTGGACCAAAATTCTTATCATGCCATAAATGCATTGTTCTTAGTATTGCTGTCTTACCTAGAACTGTGCGTAAGTGTTCAGATTACTGTATCTTTATATAGAAACTGGCATTAATAGCTTATTTTTATATATTTAAAACTTTAATTAAAAATTAAAAAATTAAAATAAATTAAAATGAGTAAAATAAATCATTTTTAAATATTTCTGAATTTTTTTCAAAGAGTAACTCGTCGTCGCTCAAATTCTGTGTTTTCTGGTTTTTTATTTGCTTTTTGTTTTGTTTTATTTTATGGTTGCTATCTTCCTCGTCTTATTGTCGTTCTCCCTGTTCGTTTACTTGTTGTTGTTGTTGTTGGTGTTGCTGTTTTTGTAATAGGATTACTGCATAAATTAAAGTATTTGCCGTGGCATCATCAAATAAGATTTGCAACGCCGCGCTGGCATTCCATCCCCCTCCACCCCTCGACAACTTGCCCCCGCTCTGACGATTCTAACGAGCTACACTGCGCGAACATCAAGAATCGCTAGGGAGATTGCGAGGGATAAGTGCGGCAGTAAGGCATCAAAAAAAGAGAAAACGAATAACAAAACAGCACACAATATAAATAAATATACGATAGGGAGACTAAAAAGATTGTTGCGAGAGAAAGGGCAAGAGGGAAACAGAAAAAGGGAATGTGCGAAAGACTGTCGAGCAGAGTTGCATAGAAAGTGGCTGAGAGGCACGCAAAAGTAAAGTTTATTGCATAATTTTAGGCGGCTTAGTTAAAGTGTAATGTAAACACCACTAAGGGCCAAGACAGAGCAAAAGGAAATGTAAAGAGAGCTTTAGAAAGAATATGGAGTGAACCAGAGGGAGGCAAAGTAAGAAAAAACAGAAGAAGACAAAGAAGTGGCAATAAAAGTGCAGATTATATGAAAATAAGTCATAAAATAAGATTAAAAATGCATGGAAATCAGACAGACAAAGATATATTGTAGTTAACCCAATAACCACTGAATGGCATGAGACACAACCGATTAAGTTAAGCACTATTGAAAACATGACTTACTACACTGATTAACTTTCCAATAAAATCGATTTGATTTTAGTAACAAACATAAAAATACTATAATTTGTCTGCCTATATAATTGTTTGTTCGTTTAATTATAGTTAAAAACATATTAAATAGTGGATATCCAAAACTAGCATTAACATTCTTCACAGCTACCCATATTATTTATTTAAATTATCTCAATTTCATAAAATAAACAATTTTGCTAAATATCCATTTGAAAAAGTCTGATTTAAGGCTTTAGCTTAACTCGCGCTTTTCACTAAAATTAAATATGCACTAGACCCAAAAAAAAATACACACATACAAGTACTAAAACCCAAAACTTCCGCTTCGGCTTCAGGAAATGCGGAGCTCAGCAGGGGACACAGCAAATAGCAATAGCAGCAAACGACAGGCAAGGAAAAATCACTTCAAAAATTTGAAACTAAACACACAAAAGCCGCAAATTTCATTTTGATAAAATTTTAATTTGGCCAAAAGCACGCAGTCAACAACAAAACCGGACGGAAAAGTAAGGCCAGAGGGTGTAGCACCAGGACCTAAGGACCTCAATGCTCGGAGGCGGTGCTGGAGTGTCTGTGACCCCAAAACGCGCCTCAATAATTCAAAGATGTTAAGCCGCAAATTGGCGATGGCATTGGCAAAGTTGATGTTAGGCGGGAGTTCGCATCAACATCAGGATACCAACAGCTGGGGCCATACGCAGACAGGATACACATCCGCTGGGGGTTTGAAAAACACACGCACACACACTCATACACCCACTCCATTTTGGACTGACACGCACGCATTAAACTCTATTGGGTGCTAATGTTTTTTTGGCCCAGCCCCGAATCAGCTTTCCATATCAGAAGGCAACAATTTTCATAAATTCAGCAATGAGCCTGTCGACACATACACACACATCGACACACACACAGACACATTCACGTGCTCTTGCCTGTTACGATGCATACGTAATAAAAATACGTTAAAATGTTTGTGCCAAACACATACTATATACACAAACACGATGCTTATTGCCTACTCTTGGGCGCGTGATGCAGGCGCTGAGCAAGAGCACAGCAGACAGGAAAAAGGAAGGGGATAGACGGAAGCGGGTAGGATGGAGTAGTACGGTCTGTGTTCAGGCTGGGAGCACTGAGAAGGTCATGGCAATGTTGTTCATTTATGGCGGCTTCCGTTCGACAACCGCATACTCTAGCAATATTAAAGTGCGCCACGAAATGTGCAATAAAAAACGAAGAAGCGAATTACGTGAAAACATTTCGAGCAAACAGTTCCCATCGCAAAGATATTAGAACATTTTAAGTCCCAAAAATAATTTAGTATATCTGACAAGATGCTATGGATGGTATATAGTATGGAAAAGTTATGTTTACTGTGAATTTTCTTTTAACAAATTTCAGAAAACCTTTCCCATATATGATAGTAATAATATCTGTCCTTAACATAGGTAAACATTTTATTGAATTAAATTTGCTTTAAAGCATATTTTAAGTTTGGAAAAATATATATTTTTGGTATTTATACAGTGATATCAGGAAATTAATAAGTTGATAATATTCGATTCATTTTTATATCCTATAGACAACCAAAATCTTTATTATGTGGTATATTAATCGTAAAAAAAATACCTTTTTATTAATAATCAAAATGTTGATAAATTTCTATAATATCTTTATCTAATAACGTTTATAAATGGATGTTTTAAGTTAAATACATAAAAAAAAGAGTTCTTCTCTTTCATATAAGATAGATATAAGAATTTATTCACATAACAAACGTTCAATGAGAATATACGCATGTAAAAAATACTCATCAACAAATGAGTTTAGCTTTTTTATTTTACGACTATAGGAGGATATATTCTCTTTCTTAGCGTCATTTGGGAATTGTAGCGCTTTTCAGAACAATCTTCTAGTTACTCTCAGGGAAACTGTCATCCGTTTTATATATATGCTTATGCGCGGTCTTATCGCCGCCTTAAGTAAACATTCAGAGGGTTGCTATAAAAATTTGCATTTGACTAATGCCACATACAGTAAGCGACGCGCATCCGATAAGAAAATTCCTCCTCCCACCAACGCTCGTTTCCCGTGTCAAGACGCGTCTTAACCCTTACACAACAACAACGACAATAACAACAACAATGATAGCAGCTACAACAATGGATCCTAAGGACATACCAATGCGCTCGCCGATTTCTTGAGCGCGATACGTGCAAGGATTTTTTTTCCAGCATAGTTATGTGCAAGCATCTCAGCAAACCCCTTCCCCTTCAACACCTCCTCACCCACTACTTCTCCAAATACTTTCCTCATCTAAACACTCATGTCCCTTATCAAGCTTCCCCCTCATATGGAAGAAGGGGAGCGAGATTTTTACGCTATTTCCTATTAAGCTATTTGTTGCCAGCTCTCGTTTTTCTCCTTTCTTTCATCCACCAACTCCATTTCTCCTCCTGTTGTCTTCTTGCCAAATTCGTGTATTCTGTAGTTGCATAGCCAAAGATACTACTAAAAGCTTAACCCTCGACGGCTATACACACTCTTACACACACACACACACACAACCCACATACACCATGGACATGTGTATGAGTACGTGTGTATGTGTGTGTGTATGTCTCATTTATCGATTTCCATCGCATCCAAATCCCTTGCGCCTGTCTGCAATATTACCCTGCTTTTCCATACATATCTATGGGAGAGTATGAGTAGAGCTCTTTGTGTGTGAGTATGTGTGTGTGTGTGTGAATTTTTCACATGCCAACGCATTTTAAATTTGCATTTTTTGGCTCCCGACACTTTCAAAATTTTTTAGCTAAAAGCGAGCTGAGTCTGCCAAGTAGGTGTAAGTGTGTGTGTCTGTGTGCGCGTTAGTTGTTCCATGTTAAAGTTTTGGAGCGTTAAAATAACCAAAATATGCCGACTATTACTTTTGCCACTCCTAGAAAAACTGTGCACGTCTCTTTGTCGTTGGCAGCAGATGCTCTAAACGAAAGAAAATCATTTCGTTGGATTTAATCGTAACTTAAAATCATAAGTTTATCACAGATGTTGTATTATTAGATTAAGTTAAGCCACTTGAAATAAACTTAAGATGATATAATTTCAATTATGAAACCGATATGTTGGAAATCTATTGTAAAATTCAAAAACACTAAACATTTTAAAATAATAATTATTATATATTATATGTTACTATATTTGTTGGCTTGTAAGACAAGGTATACATTATTTTTAACTTTTCAAGGAAGGAATATTAAAGGTAAAAGAACAATGAATTTATTTGGCACAGGTCGTGTAAGACAGACTACTTTATTTATTCCTGTAACTGCTAAAGGAAAAGTAGTCGGTATCTGTCGAATACAGCTGGTTGCAAAAATAAAAATTGATAGCCAAGTTTTATCAAGAGTCCTCAAAAACTAAAAAACGGCGGTTTCAAGAAGAAAGATGATTAGGAATATTTATAGTTTGGAATCTGTCACGACTTTCTTTATATTATATGAATATTCCTTTACTCCTATGTTATCCGGAATATGTTTTGCTAGCATATATAATAAGAGAATTATGTTTATGCTATTTAGACCAAGATGGAGGCGTATGTGCCATTTGTAGAGATGACTATCAATTTCTTATATTACAGAGGTAATCTATAACAAACTTCTTAAAAAAAGTTTTTATGTTTTTACCGTTTGAAAAACATAGTTATTCAACTTTTGACAAAGCATGAATCCAAAAGTCAATATGTACACACTTTCTTAACTTTTGTTTTTTGTTTTATTAAATTTATGTGCTTTTCCCACATTTACCTTAACACCCACACCGAAGCGCACACAAAAACACTCACACTCATACGTGAAAGCGTCTACAATAAGTCACTGTCAAAAGCTGTCTTCATATGAGTGAGTGTGGGTGTGCGTGTGTGTATGTGTGCATGTGTGTACGTCTGTAGATGTGGGCCACAACCTGCCACTGTGATTTTGAAGGTAACTTTTGTAAATTTTGTGATTTATTAATCCTGATACATTGCCCACAACCAAGGCGACCTCAAAATTTTCTAATTTTCTCAACACTTTCACAAATAAAATTTCCTTTCGCCCACAAATTTTTGATACACATAAATATTAATTAAAATTTTGGCAAACACTTTCGCTCCACATCTCTCTCTCACTCTCTCTTATTTCCTCACTTATGGCGAAAGCGTCGCTCAGTATAGTCACACCACGCCCACAATTAAAAGCAGCTTTCACACTTATAAAAGATTATGTCAAAATGAAGGTCATTAAAATAAAAAACGAGAAAAAACCTACAATAGGAAAGAAATAAAAAAAATGAATTGAAATTAATTTTAATAACAAAAAGAAAATTTAAAATTTGTGAAATGTCAAAAGCAGCGAATCGTTTTAACTTTTAGCTAAAAATGTGAACCCACAACTTTAAAAATATTAAGAATAAATTTTGATGCAAATTACTTTGTGGAAGTAAATAGAAACACAATTTTAAACAATTTTCCTACTATGGAGAAAAAGAGTTATTATCAAAATCTTGAAAAATTCAAAACATGAATTTAGATTTGAAACTTAAATCTACTTTTATTCTGGTATAATTAATATTGTACCGATCATTGATTTTCTGACATGAATTTTAATTATATTACTAAGTTTCTATTCGTATATTTATTGTACAACTAAACATGTATCATGTTTGTAGCTTTCATATTTATATGTAGGTTTCAATAACATTTCAGTCCTTGTGATTTCAGATACAAATTTGTGGATTGACAAAAACCCACACCAACAACTGAAATAAGAAGCTTCAGCAGAAATTGGTCTACAGTAATGAAATTTTTGGGCAAATCAATTAAAAATATTCTTTTGTTGCTTAAAATACATAAACTACTGTCAAAAATCAAATCAATTCATCCTACCTATTAAAATCATGAATAAAGTTCGAAAAACAACCTCCCTCTTTGCATGTCCCTCTCAATCTAATTATTTTCCTATGTAAAATAATATTTTATGGGTTAATGAACACAAAAGATATTGAATTATTTGTTTAATTTTTGGATTATTGTTGTCACTCGATGTTTTTAACAATATTGTAAATCAATTATTTCTGCTGCAGTTAACTTATTGTTTCAAACTGCTTCTTATACAAATTTCCGGTTCTAAGTTGCCTGCATTTAATCCTATTCCACTAATCGAATAAAGCCTGAGCCTGAAAGCACTTTGGTCAGGTTCAATCTAATTAAATTATGCCTCGCACAGCAACCAAATACACTCGCCCAACCACACAGTGTGTGTGTGTGTGTGTGTGTCGGTATATGTGTGTGTGTGCATGGTCCACACTCTGACTTATCGACACCAGCTTAAATAATATTGATTAAAGGAATTAAGGTCAATTAGTTGCAAAGGACTTTTGATAGCAAAATCAAAAGGCAAATTATTAACGGCATCGAAAATTCTAGTATGACTTGGAGAACTCGAAAAGTTTTGAGCCCCTTTAGGCAAAGGATTAAATTTCACCTAATTGTTGAGTCACTCAGAGAACAGGTCAGACGCAAATAATTTATAACATTCATTTTGATGAATGTGTGTTACTCAAGAGAAGCACGAGATATATTCTTAGGTATCTACAACTGCAATTTGTGTCTGAGAATGTTGGTTTACACTGATAAAAACGTCTAATTAACTGGTACTTAATAATAGGTATTGACTGAATAAAGGTATTGTTAGGTTACATTATCTATAAGGTCAAAAACACCTGTTAAAAACTAAATTTATGGAATTTAGTATGCAGAAAAAATAAGCTAATCTTGGAAAAAGGTTGACTTTAAATCAGCACTGTAAGTAATAAAGTCTGTGACTGAAATTGAAGTAGCTTTAGTTAGTTGGGGATAATCAATTCATATTTGACTTGAAACTCTAAATATGCATAAAAATAATTAACTTTTCTAATGACATCAAATGATTTTAGTTTAAACGAAATATTTCTATTCATCCCATCACTTAAGCCATTTCGTTCCAAAATTAAGCAAGTTTTTAAACTTTTATTTACATTTATTTAAATTCAAGTGCTCTAAATTTAAGAGTTAAGCTTTTGCTCATGGTTTTTATGCTGGTTTCTTTTATCAGTGTACAACCGAAGTTATGAATATTTATAAGTCTTGACATACATCCTATATAAAGTATGTTTTTCATGAATATTTATACTTGGAATTCCCAACAATTCCTTACTTTAAGTCTGGGCAAATGCAAAGCTGAAAAGGCAATGAAATGTTGCCTTGCGCTGTTTACTCACCCAAATGTGAATTGCGTTGTCGTATTTAATAATAATAATAATAAAAAAAAACCTTTTTACTTAACAAAAATAAAAAAAAAAAACGAAACGAAAAGGAAATAATAGAAAGAAAGAAACATAAGAGCGTAAAAAGGGCAAACAAACTCAGATCAAATGTCCCTCGGGCAGCTGGGACAGCGCCTAAAAGACGGCTTCAGCTGAGCACAGAAAGGCCAGAAAGTGCGATATATAAATTGCACAGAGTTAAGCACGTGGATAGGGGAACGGTCTGAGGGGCTGTGCTGAGGCATAAGGGCACATTCGGCATTCAAATTCCGTTAGCATGCTCAGGCCAAAAAGTGCAGACTAAATGCTCGACTGCCTGAAAGTATGCTTTCAATTGTGCGCACTGTAGTACACATCGCCCAGCAACAACAAAGCGCCTGCCAAGTGTGTGTGCGTGTGAGTGTGAGTGTGTGTGTCTATTGTGCTTCGGTTGACTAGGTGTGAACAAACGTGCGAATGCGCCTAAACGCAGACTACAGACAAAAGACAAGAGACAAGAAATGAGCAGATGGGCGAAGCTTTTCCACAGCTCTTCTTGTATTTCCCACTGTTTTTCCATGTTGACTGCGACTGTGATTACGATTATTATGATTATTGTTTACTACAAGCAACGAGGGCCAGTTCGTAGCTCTGAGTGAGAGCGACTTAGGAGGTGTGAGAGGGAGAGCGAACGAGAGAGCCCCGAGAACACAACAAAAAGTAAAAGCAAATATCATAATAAAAGTTCATAAAATAAAAATGGGGCCTCCCCTTTGGGGCAATGGCTGTGGCAACAATGCGACACGGTCCCGCTAGTTTTATGTGCCACATAAACATTTCGCACCTCCTTTCTACGTTTCTACCTCTGCCCCCCGCAGCCAGTTCCCTTACTCCTATTGCTCACCTTCTGCTGTTTGTTGCATGGTTTTTGGCGCGCAAAAACTTTAACAGTACCTGGCATTTTATTACTTGTTCGTACATGACGCTATTTTCCCTCGCTTTGTTCTGCAATACCCTATAAAATCGCCAAAAAGAAGTGTGCTTGACGTGTGCCTTGATTTGAGACATTGAAAGTAAGTTTTTAATCAAGGGTATTAAATGAATAGTACTTATAGTCATTTATAGGGTAACCCTTCAATTTCAACACTCCTTAATTACAATTAAAAGCCCTCTAAACTTAAGTGTTATATTGGGCAACTTGCAGTCGAGCAGCTCCAAGCGACACTTCTTGCTACTGATTTTGATATGCTTGAATGTGAGTTATGTTCAACGCTTGGCAAATGGAATTAAATGCTAAAGACCAAAAACATAAAAAAGTATAATATATGTATTCAATAGAAAAAGAAAGCATATATTTAGAGAGTGACTAACCTTTGTAGATGTGTTGATGTTTTGATCTTTTTTCGCGTCCACTTTGCTTAATTAGGAGACGTGTAAACGTTAGATTTGATTTGTTTAACAAGTGCTATTTAGTATAATGAATAGATTGTGAACAATTTTTTAATTGTTAATTTCTAAATAGTTAAACTTATTACCAATATGAGCTTCAGGTGTGTAAATTATTTTTGCACTTTTTGTTTTACCGGTTTTATTTGCGGTTTTAAATTATTTTACACTTTTTTTTAATTTTCGCGATGGCAAATTTAGTGGACAGCTCTACGCGCCTATTGCCAGAACTTTTTGCTACGGACGCAAATGTCGCACGACGGAAACGGAAACCGGAAATTGCGCGCACAACAAGCACTGGCAATGGCAATGGTAATGGCAATAGCGATGGAGATGGCGATGGCGATGGCAATCTCGACACGTCGCGACACGTTTGTTGGTAGTTGAAGTAGTTGATGCTGTTTACTCACAATTGAAACCACAAGCTCGTTGAGTTTTTTCACGTTCATGCGGTGCTTAATGCGTATTTAAATATGCTTGAAATGCAATTAATTTTGATTCTCATCGAACACAGACACAGTTACTCGCAAATAAAGACGGCCAGACAGACGGGCAGACGAGCAGACGGGTCAAGGGGGAGACAGGGAGATACGGAGACACGGAGACCAGGAGATGGGGGAGACGGCAATTAATTATGTTTGCCTTGTTGTGCCTCGTATTTATTGTGCATATTTGACATGTCAGCGTCGAACTTTTTAATGAGTTTCTCAGTCACAGCCAGATCCGCGCTAATGACTGGCAAATGCTGCGAACGGTGTCAACGGTTTTTCTTTTGTATAACCTTTTTTGTTGTCCACCCCGAAGGAAGACTGGCAATTAGCTCGCAGCTTTCGGCGCAAACAATTTTCACAAAAATGCACTCAACTTTTTTGCAGCGCTTCTTTACACGTAGCGTTTTCACCGACAAACACTCTATCAACTTTCCACGACGCACGTCCGATGTCAACGATAAACGCTCGCAAACTAACGCTGCAAATGAAATGATGCTCACAGTCTATTGTATATTGCTTCCAGTGAGTCCCACGCTCTTAGCGTCATCCCTTCCATCGTCTGCTCTCACGCGCGTTGGCTCTCTCTGAAGTCAGGACGTGCGCGCTCTTTGCTCTCTGCTCTTTGTCTGCTGATTTGCTTTCCTACCGGCTTTATTTTTGTTTTTTGTGTTTTGTTTTGTCGTGCACGCCTTTGTCGGCATTTGCGACGTCATCACAACGCCTCCCTATCCTCTCTCTCTCTTTTATTCCATGCTTTTACCGGCTGCACTTTTGTATGAAATTTTACCTTTTAGTGCTGCGAATATATCTATGGCCCATTTTGGAGCTTGAACTATGCTTGCACTAAGCGTGCATCTCTGCATTAGGGCCAAGTCAATACAATGAAGTGAATGAGTCCATTCAAAGACTCACGAACTCATTCAAACCTCAGTCGCAGCTGCTGTTGGAGTCTTAGAGGCAGAGGCTGACTCTGTTAGCGTCGCCGACTTTAGCGGCCCTCCGCCAAGGGCACACCTGTTGTACCTTTTGCAGGTGTTGTTGCCTAACAGGTAATGAGTTAGATTACAATCATGTATGCAAAAGTCATTTAAGTTTCTTTAACTTAATATCAAATTTTAACTAAACTTTTTGTTAGCGCTTATAAAAATATAAGAACTAGAAGTTAAAATTTATAGATTATTTAAAATTAAAAATATTTTTCTAACATTAATTTCCATATTTGTGCCCACTTTATTAAGAATAATGTATAAACATATTATTAATTTTTTATATGTATATGTATATATTATTAGTTATGTACTATTATAATATTATTATCTACTATTAATGTCAAATTGATCACATTTATTAAAACTTCGTTTGATTGTCAAACAATTAATTATATGTATACGGATTGTGTTTAAAAAGTTTAAGTTGCCCTTTAAATTTTTCCAAATAAGATTGATGGATTCCCTTACTTTATGTATTTCAAAAATTTACCACAGTTTGTATTTATATACATTTTAAAATCTGAATTTTATTACAAAAATTATTCCCGATCTTCTTTTAGTCAATTAGCTCAACAATTGTTTTTCACACCAGCAGAATTTAGGTAGGAAGCAAACATAAATCACGGAAAACTTGCTCGGAATTTCCATATGCAAATAAAAACAGACACAGTCGCAATGGCAATTAGGGATGGAACTTGGCAATAAACTATCGCATTTATTAACATGCAATAATAGTACCTAGCTATTTAAAATAACAACAATTGACTAATTTTTTAATGATAGTATGTTATCGAGATCAGGATAAGTTATTACAACAGTTGTTACAGGTTAGTTTTTTTCATGTCCAAAATACTGGTATATATCTTAAGTTTGTAATTCGAATTCCACTCGGAATGAAGATTTGCATTTTGTACCCCTGTGTTTTTTTCCGTGTAGCATCCACAATCGCAGATAGTCTCCAGCGTGGGCTTAAAATTCTTCTCTCGTTTGTCTCGCCTAAACATCATTAAGAATATATCCAATTAACGGTTTCGAGTGCCAGGCCGAAAACAACAACAACAACAATAACACATTGAATGCGGGGTTGTCGCTCTGCTTCCAAAAATAGTTGCAGTTTGGCAAAAAAATATGTGAAATGCGAGCTGTGCGAAGAATGAGGGATGGGAGAAAATGTCATTGGTATTGCACACACATATATTAACACACGCACACACACAGTTGGACTCTCATAATTGTTACTGTTGCGGTTGCATTGTAACGGCAGTTCCAGGGTTGCTGCTGCTTCCATCTGTTTGACAATTCAGTCCAACCTTTTTTTTTGTTTCATTTTTTTTGTTGTGACTCTCGTTAATCCGCCTGCTAAAGAAATGCAGCCCTACGTAGTACCCCTAAGTAAGGGCTTGTCTCGGGCCCTTGGCTCAGCTTGAGGGCTCAACGTTTGGTGATTTTCTTGGATTGCAAGTTTTCAGCGATGACGTAGCGCTTTCCACCAGACTCCAAATACTTTGCGAACCCATGCACTTTTACACCCAAATGATTTCGATTAAATTTTCGGGGGAAGGGTGGCAACCCTTGAAGTGATGACACTTTCGATTGAAATTAAATGGCAGATTTAAGTTTGAGTTGGGCACGCGTCAAAATTACTTTCTTTTCATTATTCCCTTGCACAGAGTAAATTAGTTTGACGATTGTAAGTCTAATAGACGTCAACTCACCTCATATTCCATATGTTGTATGATGAATTGGTGAATAACATTAGCATGTCATGATTATTTTTCAGTATATTAATCCCAAATTAAAATCGGTTTGCATTTTACCAAACAAAGTTTGTGTATTTTCAAATTATTCATCTATACTATCACTAAATTTAAGTTCTTTACAGGGTATTTGGTCGTCGGTATGCAAAAAGACTGACTGCATCTTGTTTATTAGACCCCGTACTCTTTAAAAAAGAGTAAAGGGGGTCTATTAAGTTTGTCAGAAGCGAGATGTGCGTAACAGGCAGAAGGAGGCGTGGCCGACCCCATAAAGTATATATATTCTTGATCAGCATCAACAGCCGAGTCGATATAGCAATGTCCGTCTGTCCGTCTGTCCGTCTGTCCGTCCGTCCGTCTGTCCGTCTGTCCGTCCGTCTGTATGAACACCTGGATCTTTTAAACTACAAAAGCTAGAGACACCAAATTCACAATGAAAGTCCGTTTATGATGTACGCAGATCAAGTTTATTTCAAATTGTTGCCACGCCCCTTACCGCCCCCGCAATGAGCAAAAAACCAGACACACCTCGAAAAAATTTGTGTTTTAGGCGAATATCTCAGTAACTATAGCACTTAGGAGCACAAATTTTGGTAAACTGGTTTTTAGAGACAGCCTTAGTATAATGTCATTCAAAATTTTGAGCTGCCACGCCCCCTTTGCTCATCAGAAATAAAAGACTCTCCAGCTTCAATGCCTTGTTTCAGGCATTAAATCAAATAGTACAGTGTTGTAATTCAACATACGCTTAGAGAATTACTATTTCTAACTTTCCTGAAAGTGGCATCAAAATCCTATGTCAAACAACAGAGAAATTACGGTTCAAAGTCGATGTTATTTTACTGCAAAATCACTGCATGCGCGCAACACATACAAACAAACACAGAAACATACAAACATATGTTCGAACGTTTTCTCTACCTGCTGGCGGCAGCGCTGCCCGGAGCCGCTGGCCGCGCCGACCAATGCTATACATACACACATATGTATGAGCACACATACATATTTGCAAATAATCGGAAGAATGATAGAAGAGGGGTGTGGTGCAACTGATAGAGTTGCGGCGCAATGTGGAACCTTCGCATGGATCGCGGGTTCGAGTGCTGCCGATGACAGTTGTTAATTTATTTATTTTTTAATTTTAATTCAAAATGTAAATATTTAATTTTAATTTTTTAAATTTCATTTGAAAATTTTAATTTAAATAAAATGCAATACTATGGGAGTACGGGGTCTTTTACAGTCGGCTCGATCGACTGTAGCCTTTCTTACTTGTTTTTAATCTTGTTTTGCTTTGGGAGTTTGCTAGTTTTGTGCAGTGTTTACGGGTTCAATGTGTGAACTCCAAACTGTCAACTCTTGTAGGGTCAGTACACACACACGCGGGCACATAAGGACACACATATACACACACACACACACATTCACACATGTTTAAACGTTTAACTGTTCCTCTTTTCAAGGAGCAAAAGCGCAACTAATGCTGTTTTGATTTACTGCATGTGTGTGAGTATGTGCATGTGTGTGTGTGAAGGTTTTGTGTTCATTCAAGTGTTAAGTGTGTGAGCAAAATTACAAGCACCGTAAGCAAAGGAAGGGAAAAGGGCACGTGCAAAGAGAACTATTGAGTATAAGAAAATATCTGCGAGTCAGCATTGCACTTTCTTATATTTATTCTGTTGTATTTAAGCAACGCACGTAACAAGCGTAATGCACATTTTGCCAAGGTCTGGCAGCTCTGTGGGAAGCAAGAGAGTTTCAGTACCCGGCTCTCTTAACTGCACGCCCAATAGCAGCTAAATGTGAGACGCTCTCTGCGCAGCATTCCAGTGAGCGTACAGGCGGCAAAGAGAGCGCAGTGTTCTTGTCGCGCTCTCTTTGCCACAAATGAAATGCTAAACAATAAAAGGGAAACATAAAACAAAACACAAAATAGAAACAGAAAACACACGGCCAGGCAGGACAGCCACAAGTTAAATTTCGAAATTTATGTTTAACATTTGAAGCATTACAAAATATATGCAAAGAGCAACAACATGAAGAATAGCAAAACAACAACAACTAAACACAAATCACGCAAATATAATTTATTATTTTGCGCCTTATCCTTGAGCCGCAGCCAAGGCGCGTCCTGATGTGTTTGTCTTTGCTTCTGCCCAGCCTCCCTGCCGCCTGCCTCCCCTGCCTCATTCTTACAAGCTTTCTGGATACGCTCTCACTCTCGCTCTTCCTCTTTGTGTATGCCCGTCTTATTCTGACTTGCGTCTTGGGGTCCTTTACGTTGGCTGCTTGGCAAAATTCTATGCTTAACGCCATTTTTGTGTGCGAGACACGATGACGACAAATTTTCAACGTGCAACCTGACACTGAGCTGAGATTTTCCAAATTCCTTGTCTTCACTTCCATCCAGCAGCCCTTTCCCTTTCCCTTATCCCCTTACAGTTCTACGCTATGATTGCTGCATGCATGCAAAACTGCTTCACGACTCCGAGTCGACTGTTGAAAGGATTAGACCGGCTCATGTGTGCCTCTGTCTCTCTCCAGCTCTCCCTCCCTTGGAGTTGGAAGTTGGGAGCGAAGAAGCAAACTGATTGCATGCGAAGAAGAACAAGAGTTGGTGGGTGGGTGGCAACAACGTAAAAAGTATTTGCACAACTCTCAAGTGGGTCAAGTGATTAGGCGGCATGATGAAGTGCCTTTGCCACTTGAGCCGACGCCAATCCCCGCACGCCCACACACCGCCCACTGTCTCTCAGTCACCCACTCTCATCTATGTCTAACGCCCATCCAAAAATAAACAGTTTAATGTTTTGAATGAGCAATTGAATTTGATTATGCACGAATGTGTAAACGTGTGTTTGTGTGTGTATGTGTGTGTGTGTAAGTTTGTGTTTGTGAAAGTGTCTAAAGCAAATGCACTTGCTAAATGCTAAATGGAAGGGATTGAAGGGTGGGATGGAAATGGGAAGGATAACAGAAGGATAACGGGTATATCTGCACTGCTTTGAACTAAATGTGATAAATGTGCTTACGTGACATTAGACAACACCTTACTTGGGCTTACGTTGAAATTGACAAACACATTACGTAGTTTACAGCCGTAAGGTGCTTACGATCTACGGCGTAAGAAAACTAAAACAATGCAAAATTTGTTAAATTACTTTTTCTGTATTTCTTTAAACTTAAACTAAAGTCTGGTAAACATTTTAACTTAAACATAACAATTTTATTATTTATTTAAGAACGATTGAAAATAAAATAAAGAAAATTAATTACATTCATTATTTTTGTTGTTTTTTTTTAAGTTTTCAACTAAGTATTCATGTTTAAAAGGTTTCAATTTTAAAAGATAGTTAATTTTAACGCTGATATAAAAATCTATAATGATTTAATTATTGTTCTAACCAATTTAGGATTTCATAACCAAATGTGATTAACATACAAATTTATTACTGAATTTCGATAATTGAAATTAATTATAGCATGAACTTCATAGACTAAAGTTAAAAAACCACAGAAAATAAATTTAGATTGGATGTAATCTAAATTTTGAAAACCACACCATAATCGTTAGCAAGAAATTATAGTGTAATTAAATGATAAGTTGGACATTTCTCAGTTGTCGAAATGAAACCCTTCTGAAAGATTACAACATTTGAAATAAACCACAAAATT
This sequence comes from Drosophila acutilabella, assembly GCA_035046005.1. Lineage (NCBI taxonomy): Eukaryota > Metazoa > Arthropoda > Insecta > Diptera > Drosophilidae > Drosophila > Drosophila acutilabella. Next base: position 560,164 of record JAWNOK010000024.1, on the reverse strand, counting down.
TAATTGCCGAAATCAGCGACTTTGGTTTTGTGTGAAAGCGAAAAGCAATCAATTCCTGTTTCTACCTGGGAAAAGAAAGGAAAGAAAATAGATGCCCATTTGGGCATTGGCCCAAAAATTTCAACTTTCATTACACGGTTTCAGGTCCGCATTCTGGAGCGAGAAACAATGGAAACAACTACAGGAAATTGCTACTTAAATTCAAAGCCAATCTGTGGCAATGTTGGCAAAAATGAGGCAACAAGATAAGAGTCAAGCCAGAAGAGGCAGTAGAGCCAAAAGAACCAATGCCAAAAAGTGAACAAAAGACAGACAAAATATGGCTGACAACCTATTGAGCGACCAAAAAGACCGAGCGACCTAAAAGACCGAGCAATGTTGTCAAACAACAGCAGCCATTAAACCAGAGACAAAAACCCAACGAAACGGCGACGACATTTAACGTTTTTAAATCTGATTATTCCACAACAACTGTCAATAATGTTAAATGCTTACCCCAAAACACTCGACACTCGGCAGGCACCAGATGAGCTAAGCCCGTCCCGGCAAACGAGCGAGTCCTGCGCCTGCACGGCCTCAAACCACTAAAGTTCTACCCATAGGACTCTCTAGCAATCCTACAATCCACCAATCCAACAATCCACAGCCCTCTTGTGTAAAAACCGCAAAACAACGCGAGAAAATTGTCACCAAGAACCAGAAAAAAAATTATTTAAAAACCAACTGAATGAAATGAGGCAACTGGGAAGAGGCAGGGGGCAGGATGCAGAAGGCAGGAGGCACTAGATGTGGTAAGACCTGTAAATGTGTAAATCAAAAAAATAATTGCAACTGATAACAACATCAATAACAATAAGCGAAAGGCAGGCAGCAAAGGGGTCTAGCAGGCCACCCGATATGATATGAAACAAAGGTAGAGCGAATTATAGACATAACAGTAAAGGATAAGACTCAAAAGCAGTTACTACCACGGCAGAGCTCACGAATAATGCCAAGGTCTGACTACGAAATACCCTGTTACATATAGAAGTAACTTTTATTGCTCCTGAATTCATGAAAGTAGTAATGAATACAGGTTGATCTGACTGTAAATAAAGTTGCTTGGGAATGCCATACTGCGAAATACTCTGTAACTTAATTAATTAGCTGATAGGATAGACAGCATATCTTGCAGAATTATGCTGAGTTATTAGGAAACGACTCATCAGAGTATATAAAGTAGGGCTGGGGCTGCCAGACTACGGGATACCTTAGAGAACAACAAAATATCTGACGGAGCTAATATGAAATATGGAGGAAAGATTGATCAAGTAATACTTAAGAGACATGGGGATGCCAGTCTGTGAAATATCTGGTAAATAAATTAATTTGATCAAATATAAAACCAAATCAGTTAAGAATCAAAATAGAGTACCTGGTGTATATTTATAAACCCTGTAGTAGTAGCAGCTTGTTACCAAATAACTAGAGTAGCTGGTAAAATAATCATAACAATATTGATTTATGTAACCATTGAAAAGAGCAAAACAAATTCCTAGTATCCTAAAGAAAGAATGTTGTGATGTCGGACGATTTTATACCCTGTAAACGAATTCACTGTTGGAATACAGTCTAAAAAAATATTTGATTAAATGTCATTAAAAGTCAGTAGATTTAGTTAATAATAATAATTTATACCGAGGTCAAGATACCCTGTAAATGCAACTTGCAATTAATGTGGTTTATTTGCAACAAATTGCAAACCGTAGCAAAAAATATTATTTTATGATTTCTAATGAAGAGAATCCAACAACATATTAGTGTTTTCTTTTTCACTAACAGCTAAACCTTTTTAAGACATTTCCAGTGCAGGGTAGCGCACAGGAGTCGTTGCTAGGTGCTGTCAAAATAGAAACCAGTTACAAATTCAGACTCCGGGTCTCAGACTTGGGCTGAGTTTGGAAATTGTGCTGTGGCTAATTTATGGGCGTTCTCTTAAAGTTTCGTAACATTTTTGTGTCATAAATCTTTTCAACACCACAAGCACACACACACACACTCTTACCCCGTAATAGACTCCACTTGAGCTCAGTTCACTCCACTTCAACACTTGGTGGGCTGCCTTTATTTACTTCATATTAATATTAAGTTCATTGTGTCAAGTTGGCAGCACCGATTTCATATTATTTTCCTTTTTAATTTTAGTCGTCTCTTTGTGGACGAGGAATTCGACGAGCAGGAGAACAGAGAACAGACGAAGGACGAAGAGAGGAGCAAAGAAGAGGGGCGAAAGAAATGACACTTTTGCCAGGCTTGTCTGCTGCTCGCCTGGATTCGCAGCAGCTTATCTTTTGGCTGCCTGGCATTTACATTCATCGCTTGACAGCTTTTTTTGCAGCTCCTCGACATGGGAGCGGGAGTGATGGTGGGCGTGGGCGTGGCACTTGGCGTATTGTGTTGCGTTAATTTTCTTTTCTTTTCTTACATTTTTTTTGGGTTTCTTAAAGCAGCTTAAAGCTTAAGTAAAATGATTAAGATGAATTTATATATAGAATACTTGGCACTTTTATCTGAAAGATACAATATGTGATGAACCACAATGACAACTGTAAGATGTCAACAATGAGCCCATCGACACCTGACATTTATCAGGAAATGAGTGGGAGAAAACTCACTTCAAGGTTAATTTGAGCACTTGTCCTAATAAAACTCACGTTCGCATTCGCATTCCTTGAACCACAAGTTAAGTATTTCATATAATTTCAGATGCCACTTCTAAAATTAGCCAAGTCACGCAGAGTAATTCAAATCCACAAAATTCTATGGTCATTAAAAATTGTGAAATAATTTCAGAGCACGCTTCAATGAAGTAATCCAAAGTGTGCCTGCAATTACTTTGATGATAATGATTATGTTGATGATGATGAAGATACTGATGCTGATGACGCGCATATATGTATGTACCTCCCCCAGAATTAGTGTGGAATCCATGCAAATGCCTTGTCGCTCTTCTAATGGGACAATAGAATCAAAAGTCACCAGATCAACCACCAAAAACTGACTCAAGTGTTCAAGCTTAGCGTCTCACCAGGGGGTGTGGCAGGGGGCGACGGTGTCGTGTGTGGGTTCCCAGAGTCTTTAATCAGGGCGAATTATCAGTCAGCTATGATATATAGCTATTTCTGGGTCGCACTTCAACACGCACATCTGTCGCAAATTCAGAGTCTCTAAAATGAGCTGGGTTGGAAAAAAGTTGACAGATATAAAGCAAATTTCTTATCGGGTGCACCGCAGTCTATTGTAGTACTCTTAAAATATCTTTATATTTATTCATCATGAAATTTTAAAAATAAAATCAACATATGTGCATCTCAAAAACTAAGTGAAGTAATTTATATTTTAGCTCTTTTCAAAAATTGTCTACCGCTTGAACTCTCTGGCAGGCTCCTCCTAAAATGTCGCCCTTGATTAATTATTCCTGTCCTTGAATTTAAAAGCAATTTGTGCATTAAAAAAATGCACAAAATGTAATTAAAATAAGTAAAATGTGGTTTTTATTTAAAACCAGCATAAAATATAACAAACATAACATAACAAAACTTATTAAAAAATACACTAATTTTAAATATAGTAAACCTAAATTTAATTTACTCCTTTTTACAGTAACGTATACTTATAGTTATTATTTTAATTTGATTTTTATACATTGAATATTCTTTGAACTTAGAAATTAATTCTACAATATATTTTAAATATGTTTAAAACTAATTTTTTTACAAATTTTGACTTGTATTTTAAATATTTACCAGAGTCCCCCATACCAAGAGGTTTAATAAATATAGTAAATAATACTAATTTGTCTATATATTTAACGTATGTTAAATACAATTCCAATATCTATGAATAAAATTAATTATTGATTTAATTTTCACCTTATTCTATTAAGCGGGAATTCCCCATTTCGAAAAGTTGTTTTAAATATTCATAAACTTCATTATTTTCTATGAGTTCTGAAGTTTGAATATTCTACACATTTACCAAACAACTTTACACGCTATCCGGCGATATCTTTCAGACTCCACTGAAAAGAAAGTGAATTTTAACTCGAGTTTTACGGTTGCTACGGAATTCAGAATAATTTCTGTTGTGGGATTCCATTATTTGACATTATATAAGATTAAATTTGAGCTAATAAAATGGAAACAAAGGAATTTAGAATTGAGTTTGAAAATGTTTTTCTCACTTACCCCTTAGCACTGCTCTCTTTATGTGATGTCTGGCCCACAATCCGCAAATTATGCCACCGCTTTATTCCAATTGTTGGTCCTTATGACCATTTTGGTCGGCAGTGGCATGGCTTTGCCAAAATGTTTTGGGCCATGGCCACAATCATTGCCATTGCCATTGCCGATGCATGCGGGTAAAAAATATTTTGTCTTTTGTTTTTATTGTTGTCGCTGTTGTTGTTGGTGTTGTTGTTCTTGTTGTTGTTGTTGCCTTTGTTATTGCTTGAGCGTACCAAAAATTAAGTTAATTATCTTGTCGCATAATTACAAAAGTTAAAACGACTGAAACGAGCCGCGTTGGTCACTTTTTCCCATCTCGTTCCACACTTTTTTCACTCCTCGAGTTTGGAGTAAAAGTCATGGCAATTTCACGCTCTGTCACAAATACGAAGGTTTCGAACAAACGCATTTCAATTTTCTTAATTTCAGTTAATAACTCAACAAATACGCTGGAAGGCAAAGAACTTATAAATGCAAATATTGATAGATACTTTGAGCGTGCCAGGGCAGCAGACAAGCTAATGATGTTTTTTAGAATCTGCACTGAGCAAAAAAGAACTGATTATTAAATTGTATGTGTATATCTTTAATGTTGAAATGTGCGTTTTTTTTTTGTCAAACATAATAATTAAATTACATTAGAGTCCGGTTATAACGACTGCGCTTAAAGCGACCGTCCGGTTATTGCGACGAAAATTCGATTACTTCGTAGGTCCTCTGCTCCTTGGTGTCCGTTGGTCTCCTTTAGGTTAAAGCGTCTACCGCGTATAACGACTTAAAATCGTCGGTCCCTTGAGTGTCGTTATAACCGGACTCTTTTGTACATTGAAAGACATCATTTGTTAAGTTCTTTTATGGTTATTATTTTAAGTCTATAAAGAAGTTTATATTAAACTGTTGGTTTCTAAAATCAAGTGATTTTTATATTTTGAAAAATTTTACATTTAGAGAATTTAAAATATTAATATTAAAAGTTTAGTTTTAATATTTTTAAATTAATATCTGTGTAAATTACTTATTAAATATGAGATAAATTTTTCTTATTATTACAAAATTTGAATATGTATTTTAAACTATTTGATTTAATTTGAAATGCAAGTAAATTTAATGAGAGATATACGCATTGTAAAGTTTTCTGCATTACATTTAGTTTGACCGACGTCTACATTCCTTTAAATTTGTAACAGTGTAAATAATAATATTGGTAATGATTATGAAGATGGCGAGAAAGACGATGAAAATGATGATGAGAAACTGCACGCAGAGCTTGCGTGGAAACATGAAAAGCACTTGCTTTTCCAAGTACTCGAGGAGGGGGAAACATCGGCGAGGTCGGAGTTGAGGGACTAAAGTCATATACTTCCTCGCACTCTTGCTTTATGCCAAAGACAAACATTCAGATGGGCCACAAGGGGCCACTGTGGGCGCTCAGTGTCAGTGGGCGTGGCAGTTGCCCGAAGCATAATGACAATTACAGTTACCGCGTGCGGCGGCTGGCAAAGAACTTTTTACTGGCTTCGCCTCGGCATCAACTTGGCAAATAAATCCGTTCAAAACGCTTGAGCGCCATATCAAAAGACCCATTCGCTCAATGAGACACAAACAAACAGCAGCAGCAGCGGCAGCAGGAGCAGCAGCAACAACAACAATATTACAAACATGAAGCTGCTTTAGTGGTAATACCCTCAAGGGTCGGCTGCCAGAGCGAGAAATTGAAAGGGGTGAAATAGCTAAACATGACCTCCAGCAATGCACGCAGCAAACTCGACTCAACTCAATTCTACTCTTCTTCTTCTTCGTCATCTTCTTCTTTTGACGCTACACAACTCAGTGCCCATCCTGAAGTTTGTAAGTACTGGCGTCCCAATGTCCTAGCGTCTGCTGGCATCATCGACCACGAAAATAAAAGCGTGGCAATACAAATAGAAATAAGGCAAATATACATAGGAAAACAAGTGAGAAAACCTTAGTTGTGACTGCACAACTACTAAATACCCTGTGAAACTGTATTTAGTTAAGTCAAATTTGTTTTTAAATGTATATCCCTTTGGGTGCACTCCTCTTCTTTCCCCGTTTTGCCTTTGGAACTTTTGCCATGGATAAGTCTCTGTTTTAATACGAACTGGTGAGAGTATAAATTTAAAATAAACAGTTTTCATCGATTTTTTACTTATAACGAACTTTTATTTACCAGTTTTCTTTTAAATACAAGTTATTTGAATATTTACTATTTGTGTCCTTTAAAATGATACAGCAATTAACAGAATCGATTACAAATAATTTTCTGTTTTCATTAATACTCAACCTAAAATTATTTTGTCAAACTTAACGTAAACTTTTTTAATATCTTGCTGCACAATTAATTCAATTGTTTAGAGTGGGATTCAAATTGCAATTTCCTTGCTTTGCATTTGGAAAATACAGGGTACAAATAGAGGACAACAACAACTATGAAAAGCAACCACTAATGCATGTGTTCAGAATTGGCAGCACAGCGGAAATGGTAAAAGCGCCATGTTGGAAAAGCTCGACACTGCGTCTAACTGGAAAGAAACGTTGTTTGCGCAATGAAATGCATGATCTGTCCATGAACTCCCATCCCAATAATTTCAGAGCGTTACGTAGTTTTTTAATACCCAGTACTTCAATTGAATAAATGGGTATATGAGTTACCAGAAAATAAACTGTCTTAAGGTTTCTTCTTGGCAAATAATATTTAATTGATTTCACTAAATTATCCACCCAAATTCCATTATTTTAAAGGGAAATTTAACCATTTTAAAAGAAATAAACTGTTTTTAAAGGGCGTCATCGTTGCGATAAAAAAGGGTTCATTTAGATACTTTTATTGTGGTGCTCATTCAGGTCATGTTAACAATATATCTTCTGTTCAAACCCTTGAGCTGTCTATCTCATTTTATTTGCTTGATTTTTTTTTTTAGCCAAACAACACCGCAAGTTAGCCAAAAGCACAAACAAAGCGAAACAATTAGAATAAAAAGCTCTCTTGGGAATTGAGCGATGGACAAAAGAAGATTAAAATAAGCCAAGGAATGGAGGGTATAAAAATGGAAGAAAGAACTCACATCAAATAGAAAAAAAATTAATTTCTAAATCTTAAAAAAAACAGTACATTTCTTGCAAAAATGTTTATTGTGCAATACAACAATTGGATTGCTTCAAACATGTTGCTAAAATTACAATCGTAATTTTATATTGGCTTAAAAAATTCCTATAAATAGTTTAGCCAAACTCACTTCTGAATTTGATGTATTTGTTTTATCTTAAATGACAACCTTTGATTAGAATTGGATAACTAAATCATGTTAGGGTCAAAAAAAAACAATTGGATAAAAATAAGTAGTTTAAATAAAACACATTTCGCATCATTATCATTATTCTAGCCTGTATTCCCAGTACTTATTTATTATTAAAATAGCTAAGTAGTTTTATTATGAAGCTTAAAAATTCGTTAATTACAATATGTAATAAAAGCCAATCAGAAAATCACCATAGGTTCTGAATGAGTATCATTTACGCCTGAGAATAGAAATCATTTGATAACCTCAACCGGCAAATAAAAAAGGGAAAATCGTGAAAATGATGACAATTGCACACGCTTTCTGCTTTTACTTTTGTTGTTACTGTTATTGTTGTTGTTGTTGTGGATATGGATGTGAATGCGAATGTTAAATCTGCGGCTGCACACATAAATCGAATGGCATTTCTGATTTCGTTACCCGCGGATAATGAAATTAATCGGCTGTAATGGTTTATTGTGTGCGACGATTGTGGAATTTGTTTGCCGTCCTGTCCCAGCGAAATGGCGTAGAACCCAATCAGAAATTGAAAAAAAAAAATAATAAAAATGACTAAAATTGACCGCCAAGTCGTGCACTAGGAAGATCCCAAACTTTGTGCTATGTAAAATATTGAGTTGTCATTGAACGCTCCGATGCCATAAATAAACCAAGGCTAATGGTGCGCGGGTCGACCAATTTTTGTTATTTAGTGCGGTTAAAAAACGAAACAGGAAGCGATTCCAGTCGGACGAAGCTTCAAACTGGGCCATATATCAATGGATTACTTTAAAATTCCACCAAAATGGCCGCTGCTCTTAGTGACTGTCAACTGACGTGCCTTCATAAGCTAATAACAGTCATGACAATAGGAATGCTCTTTTTAAGTTTTGACTTTGGATAAACGTTATTATAGTTTGTTCTTGAATTTTATGCTAACTTTGGTGTGTACAATAAAAAAACCAAGAACTTAAAATCGATTAATCTAACGCTGTATGTTACCCACAAAAATTTATTAGCCCCCCAAGGTTCAACAACAAAGTTCAGAATGACTCTCTTGTCAACGTTGATCAGAAATATATACACTTTAGGGGTCTGATAAGTCAAGTCTTCAATAAGTCTATATTTATCTACAAAAAGAATTATGTCAGAGAAATGATGTTTACTTTAGACGTGTCTATTGAAAGAATATGTTTTATATGTCCTATTTTCAAACACTGGACGAACAAAAACTTAAAGAATTGATTTGAAAATTTTAAGACATTTTTGCTGAATATAAAAACATATAAATCGTAAGGTTTTCTCTAACTTTTCAGCCAGCAACGGGTATAATCAGAATCCATAAAAGAAAATCTTATTAATCTGCCTCAAACACACACCCAGTTCAATGCAAAAACTGGTGACAATTTTAGGTGTGTGCAAGACAAAGGAGGAAATCAAAAGAGAAAAAAATGCAGAAGTAATGGAAAGGAAAAGGAAAATGAGACACACGTCGCTGTCTTCTGTATGCATAAGACTTATAAGCTCATTCCATGCCACACACTTCACATTCAAATTACTAAACATTATAAGTATAATGTCCTTCAGGTTCTTAGCACACCCACACCCACACACACACACACACACACAAAGGACCTTCCATGCTTGACACGTTCGCTGGGTTAGCGTAACGTGCACGTTATACATGTGTATATATGTATATAGTATGGTGGCACATTATACTGGATTTCTGGGTGAGATGGAGCGAGAGTTACGAGGAGAGATATCGACAGTTGTCTGCTTGGACGTTAACATGGCAGTTGATTAACAAGACATAATTTTCAAGTTTAAATACAGAGCCAGATACAATATCTAGGTGTGTGAAAATTTACAGTGAATGACAAAAGTTTGAGCACAGAAGGTGCGTTAAACAATACATTACAAATTCAAAAGCTCAAATAATTTATTATAGCAGCTGTCAAATAAATATTACTTAAATATTTTAATGTTGTCTTGAAATTATATTTAGGAGTAACAACGTTTGGCTAAGCAGCCATATCTTTCAAATTTATATTGTTCATAATTTTTGGTTGCTTTCTTTGCTTTCATTGTTTTATTTTGTTCTATTTTGTTGTGCTCGTCAAAGTTGAAGACGCAACCTCAGCGTGAACACCACGTAGCATAACTTGCGCACACAACTGTACTTTCACACACAATTTCAAGTTATAATCAGGGCTCATTACTATACAAGACACGTTTTCAGATTTCGCGTGATTATGCGCCGCGGCTCAAGTCCGGGCATCAACGGCATCTAAAAGGATCTGAGAGCTTGAGTTTCAAGCTAGAAATGGGATGGCGCAAAGTCAAAAAATTAAACTTGAAAATAACTTAAAAGATACATTCTGTGTATCTTGCAGATACACTTTTCGGAGAAAGGCGGACTTGAAGTCCCAGTCAGATTCCTTCTAACTACTATTTCGGGGCGATGCCAAATGCTTATTGTTGTCATTTACAAGGCCCAGTTTGGCTGGTTTTTTAGAGCGTGGACAGGAGGACAGGAAAGGGGAGGCGAAAAGTTTACGCCTTGGCGAAAAATATGCAAATTATAATGAAAAACTTGACACTTTACATGCAGAGGAACAATGTGGAGGAGGGGTAGGAGTAGTGGGAGGGTTAGGTTCCGGCAATGGCTGATGCAAATCTGTGGCAGCCGATTCAGCCAAGCCAAATGAAGCGTTCGCACTGTCTGCGCATTTTAATTAAGCAAGCAGCTCAAAATGCTCATTCCCAACGCACTCAACAGAGTTTCTATTGTTGATGCTTTAGTTGTTCTTGCTGTTGCTGTTGTTGTTGTTGTAATCGTTATCGTAGTCGCTATCACAGTCGCTGTCTCAGCCGCTGCCGCGAAATCACACGGCGAGCGCGAAAACTGTTCCAAAACTTAACTTACCGAAACGACTAAAGCAATGGAAAGTTCACAATGTTAAGCCAAAAACGCCGCAACATTTGCATAAAGCATCTGGAATTGCAACTCTTAATGCAACCGAGTTTAAGTTCGACTTTGACTTCGACTTCGACTTCGACTTTGAGTTCGAGTCTTGTGTTCACTGCTGACTACAAAACCTTAACGGAATTTTTAGCATAATCAAAAGTTCTTAAACTTTAAATCCTTTAAAATAACATAGTTAAAATTGCGTATGTGCTAAGCCAGATGTTTAAGCTAAAAACGGAATGTGTTAAAACGAATTATTTTATTTCAGCAGAAACGAGTTTTTACCAAGAAACAACAAACAATTATTTGTATAAAGGAAACATTCTATCAGCATCTATGTACTCCCTCCACAACATTTTTATACCCGTTACTCGTAGTCTCAGAGACTATAAGAGCTAGAAAGGTGAAAGGGGTCGCAAATGAAAGGTACAATACCCAAGCAGTACGAGTTTGTTTTTGTTTTTTGAAACGCCCACTCTAGGGCGTTTTATCTTCATATTAAGAAAAATGTACAAGTAAAATTGTCGAAATCGGACAACTATATCGTATAGCTCCCATAGGGCCGATCAGTCAAAAATACGCTCCAAATTAGTATAAAAAAATTTTGCATTGACTAAGCTATCTTAATGAAACTGACACGGGTATAAAAACGGGCTACACCAGATCGGATTGGGTTCCTGGTATGCCGAACAGGTGAATTGATAGAAACTGTCAGTCCTTGCTCATCTGATATCCGGTATGATAGAGGGTGACCGGAAATCCGGTATATCGGTCGAGGTGATTGTATATATTACTTTGTTTTGTACAAAATCAAATTTAACCCGAAAATATCGGATTGGGGTTTTAAAATCCAAGCACTAGCGCTATCCGCCTGAGCTCAAACTTCTATCTAATTTTGTAGCTCCTTAGCCTTGGTGTAAATAGATCCACAAAACTATAGTCACGTTTAATAAACTAAATCACAAGTATTTTATAACACAGATTCAATTTCCTTACCTACAACAATCGTGACTTTGCAATAACCTGATTTGGGCACAACAATGCCTTACCTTAGTTCCAGTTTGGGCCAAACGGAATACGCAAACTGCAGAAAACTTTGTGCAGTTTTCCTTTCATAATTACATACAACAAAGTTATACAAATGATGGCGGAAAATTACCTTAACGAAAGGGCTTCCGCAGCTGTGCGAGTATAGCCCTTTTGACACAACTGTACCAGGTCATCCTTGTTGGGGGGTGACCCGAAACAATAGCAATTAGATGACATTGGCGACGTTGCCATTTGTTTGGCTCTGATTCAAATTGTGAGGGTGTCTCACGCAAATAGACCCACTAAAAAGTTTACCAACGCGATTTTCTTGCTCAAACTATAAATTTACAAGCCGCAATGGTGTCGCCAACCAAGGTGTGTAGATGTGTGTAGGTGTTTGTGTGTGGAGATGTGTATGTGTGTGTGTGTGTGAGTGTATTAAAAAGCATTCAAGTGAACCTGTGCCGTGTTTCGAGTCCTTTGCTGAGGGCTGACAATTTTCCGGTCTTTCAACGATTATTTGTTGTTTTCTTGTTGGGGATTTTTATAGCCGTTTTTTTTGTTGTGTTGTTGTTGTTTTTGTTGTTTGTTGCTGTTGCTTTTGCTTTTGCTGTTTCTGTTAGTTTTAAAAACTTTGACTTTGTCGCTGGTGGGAGGGGTTAGATGGAATGATTGTCGAGGTTTAACGTTTCGGTTGTTGAACATTTATCTCGGCACCCTCAAAGTTTTACAGCGACTATACTCGTAGTTCTGCTATAATACCTAAGCCAACAACAAAGCGCATGGATTTCAAGTGGGAATAAGTTTAATGATCAAAATAATTCAGCATGTGCCTTATAAGTTTTGGGCTTAGCTTGTTTATGTCTATTGTGGCTCGACTTTAAGCACATAAGTATGCCGTTCATACTATTCAAAATGTACTAACTGAAATTAATTTATTGTTCAACTCCCTTTCGGCTCTCTCAAAATTCTACAGTTCTTCCAATTCAGATAACCAAAATGATGTCACGCGCTTTTACCAGTCTTCTATCAAAGTTCAAAGTACAAAATACACCAAATAAAAAACCAACAGAATTCTGTCGTCAGTATGCAGTTGAAAAGAAAACTAAACCCTGTCGCGTTGGACCCCAGCCGAAGAACTGCCACGATCCTCCAGATTGCTACGAACCCGAACGATTAAAGACAAATGCATTTAAGATTCCTGCCTTTATAAAGCCCAGGGCCTTCAGGCCACTCGAGAGGAACGAGGTAATTGGTCCCAATGCCGGGAAATGTCAGTGCTACAAGAATCCCGAGTATTATAGCTATCATCGTTTCTCCATCTATGATTTGAGAATGGCCACAAATGCTGTGAAGAAGTGTATTAAATGCTGTGAATAAAGCGCTACATTATTGGCACACTTACTTGAAAGTCTCTGGTATTATGACACTAATCGAATTAGTTAGTTGGTCGTTAGTTAGGCGTTCCCTGCTGCTGAACCTCCTGCTCCCCCTGCCAGGCATTCCTCCTTCTGGTGTTGCCGCTATCAGCGCCAAATGCGATTTCCGCACAATGAGCCGTTTGGCTCTCGTTTCAGCTTCCTCCCCTATCGGCTCGTTTCCGGTTTACGTGCACCATTTTTCGCACAGGTGACATAATGACCTGACTCTGGACGTGCGCTGCTGACACGTAATTAGAGGGACGCGGAGACAACGATGACGTCGAGGAGACAAGGAGACGAGGACATTTTTGCCAACAAAGAAGCGATTCTCCTCCTGGTAACTTTGTAATTTAGCAAATCGGTTTAGCTGGCGCCTAAGAATGACAGTGCCTTCAAGCTAAATACTCCCACACTGATAAAAAAAAAATAAATAAATAAAAAAAAAGTGTCCAAAAAAAAGAAAAATAAATTGCTTTAAAACTTCTCTTTACGTTAGTGTGAAACAAAAGAAATGGCAATATTAATTTATTTAACAAAAGTCTAACACGTGAATTTAGAAGTTTAATCTTAATAATTTGGAATCACTTAAATATTTATATCAAAACCATATATATCATTGGCTTGAATATCACGGTCAATATCCTGGTAATGACATCTCGATGTCCATTTTTTCAGGGACGTCAAAAAATTTGTACAGAGTTCCCAGAAACAATACAAACAAGAACCAAATGTTGGAAGTCCGTCAACTCATCTATTTTATAAGTTATAATAGTCTGATTGAAAGCATCATAAATTTAACAATATTTAACATTTAACTCACACATTGAGAAAATAGTATGAGTTTTAATATGTCTGTATGACCAATTTGTATGTCTTGATACTTGCTACTCGATACTTGAGAGTCGCCTTACTCAACTGCAGCCCATCCTACTAACGTTAATTTTGTTTTTAAGTGATTCATCAGTTGGCTGCAATGAAATGAAAAACAGTGATTAGTGTAATAAGACATGTTGAATATGATAACATAGTGTATTTAGGGATAATTCATTTTTTTTTTAATTTTTCAGGTCTTTTTAGTTTTCTAAGGTCTTGAATCTAAAAGAGTCATCGATACTTTTCAAATTATGCCAATGTTCTTGAACTAGTCTGTAAGTATATGTGATCTTTCTGCTTCCTTGCCCAAAATCTAAGCTGATGTCGTGTATAACAGTGTAGATGGTTTTATTAAATTTACAAACATTATCCCCTTACTTACACTTCAAAGTTGCAGGAACTTGGCCAGGTAATAGGTAATAGTCTCGGCAGATGAGGCTGGCTCTCAAAATTGAAAGCCATTGACAGTTTATTTTAAGGTCATAAGCCAAGGTCTCCTAGCCAGGGTTCCATTTGCGACACCAGTAGGAACCCACATGCTACCCTAGTCCGTTCATTTATCAATTTTAATCTCATGCAAATTTTATGCAGGCTCCCTATTAGCTAAAATCCCTGAGAGAAACTATGTTTCTCATATGCTAACTGGTTGTTAGTTTATGTTAACAACTTTTGCTTTTGCTTTGGCTTTGGCTTTTGGTTTGGCTTTCACTCGGGTTTGGTCTAATCAACAACCCCTTTCCCTTTTCGCCTTTCTCTACTTCCTTTCTCCTTCCTTCTTTTCATTCTGATCCCTGTCCTGGTCCCACTTTCATTTATCAGAGCGTTTGTCGCGATATTTGCATTTTGGTGACATAATTTCTGCTACGAGTATATTGTTAACTGAAAGGATCCCAAACAAGAAACATGGCCAAAAGACATTTGCATAATTAATGAGTTGAATGAATTTTGTGTTTGCAGGAATTCTGTTAGTTTCATGAATCCTTAAAAAGGCAATACAAGAAGATTAGTCCAGTTAATCAGGCTGGATAAATACAGTAATAAACAAAATTTCTATCGAAATTTATGTTGGATTATTAATTACAGAAAATTAACTTAACCATAACTTGCATATATTTTGAAATTGTGAAACTATGTCTGGTAATATAAAGTATGCATAGACAAAAGCACAAAAGAATTATTAATACTACTTAAACAAATATTTGAAAAATCATAGTAAAATTTGTATATCTCTTCGTTATCTACTCTAATCTTAAATTCCAATATCTTCCTTTACTTTTAAACTATAAGCAAATACTATAAAAGAAATAGCAAACTTTTATCTTCTTCTTTAACTACTTTTTTAAAAAGAAATGTTTGTCAGATACAAATCGCCCTCGCGACCAAATTAGCACATTATATATATGGTATCATTAAAATAATCTTAACCCAATTGGGTCCTGATCTGGACCAGCTATATCCCATAGATTCCATAAGGCAAATCTGTGATACTAGTTTGAAGACATGCAGTGTTAGTAGAGTGATCGAAACTGAGCTAAAACATAATGTATGTAGGATCCCTAGTAAATAAACTGAAAAGAACTACTTGCAGTGGTCGCAACTTATGATTGCTCATTTCGTTCGATTTTGAATGGTTCCTTACGATAGTAGTTCAATAGGTTTTAGTTCCTTAAGTACACAGCATGCAACAAGATGTTGAGAAATTGAAGACTTTGCATTTGTACGTCGCGGCAGAAAGGTCACGTTTTGAGTCCATTGTTTAAATCAATAATTGTTAAACTGAAATCCATCATATAATGATAATAAAAACTAAATGATAAATAATCTAAACTAAACCAATTTATTAATAAAGTTGTATATTTCTAAAAACAAACAATCAGAAATTGGAAATATCATGACACTTTATTTAGAATGTACAATTAGCCTGAATCATGTTTAATATAACATTGTACATGTAACTTGCATTTTTCTTTAGTTTATTAGACTAATAAATGAAATAACAAAACATCTTAAAATTACTATCGATAGCTTTAATCCATATTGATTTATTATGGCTCTCTGTCTTTTTCTCGCTCTCTGTGTTGCTGTGTTGTTATGTCTTTTCCCAGGTTTTTCGCCATAGCTCCATCTAATACATGTGTGTTTAATATGTATTAATCGGGTGTCAAGGATATTTGACAAACTTTGCCTTTCACATACTTTACTGAAACTTTTTATAGTAACACAGCGAGTGTACGGCTTAAAGTAAACAAAGTATAACTGCAAGTATTCCATCATCGTTCTGGGTGATAGCTGAACTGAATTCAAAGGACTTGTCAAAGTTAATGGCTTCTTGTTGTTGGACCTTTCATGGTTCAATTGCTTTGGATTTGCCAAATAGCTGCTTGCTTTGTGTTAACTCAAAATACCTGACTAACGCTAATTTCCGTAGGTGTTTCTTTTTTCATTTTTATTCTATTTTTCAGTTTTTTCTTTGTGTTGCCTAGGGCTAATGACATTGGTGTCAATAAGCATGATCAATCATTGGGTCAAAGGCGGAATCTTTGAATCATTTTTGATGATGAAGGAACGAAACTGAAGTACTTATGACTTATGGGGATAAAGTGGTACGCAGTATCTGTGGAAGGCTTGATGGATGCATGTGCGCAGGATGTGGCCTAAAGCAACCCATTGGCAACATATAAAAGCCACTTTCAAGGCACGTATTTGGCCAACAGCTGCTGCGAAAGTTGTACTCATTCGGGAGCTAAAAGCAACAAAAACATTTACAAATAAGTTTTAATTGTTTGAAACAATGAATGAATTAAATTCAAAAATATTTACGTGAAGAGCTTCATACATGGTAAAAATTGTATTTTCATTCAATTTGCGCAACTGTTCGTATACGTGAGTTTTCTACACTCTGTCTATATGTAGATGTGTGTTTGTTTGAATGTATGTGTGTGTGTTCTGTTAAACAAATGAAATTAGACAACTTTTATTCATTCGTTTGACATTTTTATTTGTTTTCAAACTCATTTCGTGCAAAAGCTAAGAGGGGACATTTCCAACAACCGGACAATTAACAACAAATACAATTTGCAGACTTTTGTCAAAAAATTTCCAGCAACTGCTGTTATTTAATTGTTTGACAGCCATCTCTTATCTATTCCTGCTCCACTATATCATCCTTCCCTCTCTCTCTCCCCTTATAAGTTTAATTAAATGTCATTTGCATAAGGCCCCCTCGGTAACTCCATTTGCACGCTACCCTCCAAAAACGAACAACATTTTAAAACTCGTTTTAAATTTATTGCACTTTCTTTTATTTTCACAATGTCACATTGATAAGGTCCGCTTATCGCTTGCCGATTGCAATCAGAAGAGTTGAACTACATAAACTGATAATTCAACAATGTGAACCGATGTCAATTTTCATTTACAAAATATAAAAAAAAGTCGATTCTGTGATTTAATTTAACAGAGAGTAGTTTATGTCATGGTCAGCGTCACGGACAGATATATGTCATTACTTTTGGAACAGTACAAAATATTAAACTTTAGTTATAAAATAATTTGTTCTGTATTTAATTTTAAGAGCCCGTACTTAAGTAGGAGTACAGGGGTCTTTTAATTTCCATAAAGTATATATATTCTTGATCAGTCTCAACGATGTGCGGATTTTGAAACTTTTAAACTACAAGAAAATTAAAATATAAGAAAAGTCTGTCAATAAATTTCACGCAAATCATGTTTATTTTAAATCATTGCCACGCCCTACGTGTAAAAGGCTAGAGCTATCGAAAGCACACTTTATATGTTTATTTATAACCATCCTTAGCTCCCAAAAAAACAAAACAGTCAAAATACGGGGTTTTAACAGTCTGCTCGCTTAACTGTAGCCTTTCTTACTTGTTTCTTTCAACTTCTAGAAGTTCGTTCCTCAAAAAATCCAATGAAAAAATGGAAAGTCAAACACTAAAACAGGCATTTTTAGTTATGAGCAAAAGTTACACTTCTCTCATGAAAGTTTTTATCTTTCAGCGGAGCAAGAATATGATAAAGCAAACAAAATTCAAAACTAAATGATAAGGTCGTCGATCGTTAAATGATTTCGTCGAACTTTTCAATATCAGTTTGTCTCTGGCAGTGGCAACAGCAGCGCAAAGATACATTTATTAATATCTTTAAGATATTTATCTGTGAAAATCATTAAAAGAGAGAAAACGTTATCGGGAATGCCACTGCAGCTGTTCAAGTTGTTGCTACTGTTGTTGCTCCGGCTGCTTCTGCTAGAGTGGCCAAAAGTTAATGCAGAGTGTTGGTGAAGTGAGACAAGTGAATACTAATGAACATGATTCATTTATGCGTCTTTTGCAGCACCACAATGCTTCCATTTCACCTGGCTGGGACCCTATGAGAACAAAGCAAATCTACGAAAGGAGACATGTGATGCCAGGGTTGGAGACTTTAATGAAATTCCCTGTGTGATGCCCTTGGTTGCCACTTGTGAGTATTTGTTAAACTCAAACAAATGATCTTTATCAACCGTATCAATCGGTCTATAGCCAACGATACTGTACCCGATGTGAAGGCTCTCTGGAGAAACGAAACAGTGAATCGTGAAAATTATTTATGCCAAATGTCTCCAGGGTTCTCCTGTGTCAAATACTCATACATATTCAAGGGCGGCAGTAAGTATACTCCTCCAAATAAATATATAGAACTCGCCTCTCTGACAGTTTCCCCTGTGTTCTGATCAAGTACAAAACATAACTTACATGTGCGCCAGAGTGAACAGCAGCAATGGATGCTATCGACAGACTCATTCGTCGGGTATGCAGGTCGAGGCTTGTGTGTGCACCTCTAAATTGGGTCTGATACCCTGTAATGGTAGTCACAACACGCGAACTGTCCAATTTTTGGGCTTGGCTCTGGCTTTGTTTAGTGTTCTTACGATTGTCCAATAAACTAGAAAATAATGTACTCGACAAGAGGCACTTAAAAGCGATTTGTTTAGACAGTGTACATGGGGACAATGGGGATGTTGTCACAATGTATATTACTCATATATCTACACATATACCCACATACGTGTGTGCTTGAACTATATACCCTTTTTTTTTTTGTAAGTTCCACCCTTCTCCCTTGGTAATGTGACATTTCCGCGCATTTGATTTTGACAAGTTTGTGTGAGAATTTATGGGCGTGCTTTATAGGCAATATTTTATTTTTTTATGGTTTTTCATTGGTTTTCGCGCTGGCTAAATAAACTGACATTATTTATTGACTTGGCTATTAATCAAATGCAACGTTGCCGATGAGTGTCCGTGGGGCATCAGCATCTACTTAAATGAATTGTCTAAAATATTTCAGAACACGCACATACTTCAATCATTATTGTGCTTGATAAACGAAATAAAACAGAAGTATAAAAGTAAAGTATTGTTGAGTTTGACTTATGTATAGAATTATTTCAAATATTGAGCAATAAAATTGTGCAATGCTTTAAAGTTTGCTGTCTGGCTTTGCCGAGCGAATCGTGTTCTGCCAATGCCAATGGCAGACAACAGAAAAATCTCAACTCAATAATAACAATAAATAAACAGTAAATCAAACAAACCGTAAAATATTGTCACAGACAGCAGCAGCATAATAATAGGCTGCCAGCGATACGAAGTGAGCAAGAGAGACAGAGATAAAGAGGGAGGGAATGAGAAAGGGAGGCCAAATAGCAAACAATCCACCCGATAAACGGAAAGCAAATGGGGCCCACTCTGCGTATGAGCAACGAACGCAACGAGTGAACAATTAAAAAGTTTGAACAGAGTTGGGCCCGAGGAGAAGATTGGTAATGTCCAATGTCCATTAGCCAGCCCAATGCATTCAAATAAACTAATTTTAATTCCTCTCTCTGCGGCCGGGTCACGCAATGCAGCTCAATTGTGAGTCAAATTGGTGCGAGTATTGAAAGAAGCTGGGGGAGTGGAGTAGTGAGGCGTGAGGAGGGGAAGTGCGGGATGAGCGGGGAACACAGTTTGTGAGGGGAAACGAGATGGGGCCATTTACTGGCGATATGGCTAGGGATGCATGCATATATTTATTTTATTCAAAAACAATTTTTAATATTTGTATTTGCGTTCAAGAATTTAAATGTAAACCAATTCGAATTCGCCATTTTTTGAGAGCAGAAATTAATATAAATTTACTGTTATTATCATAACTGTGTATGTTTATTAATTTTTTATGCCTGTCGTGAAGCTGTAAAATAAACAAAAATATAAACTGTTTAATGTAAATAGAGATTGTTAAATTTAAAAACTTATTTCTATATTCTGTAAATTGAAATATTAGCTAATATTTAATCCAATAAAATCGATAGTGGATCGGTTAAAAATATAAAAGCAATTAATAACAAAAATCTAGAATTAAATCAGTGACATGGAAGGTATTAGTAATTCAATGGCAGACACAAATTTATATATTTAAGCCAAAATCAATAGTCCAAATAAATGAGATAAAATATTTGAATTAGAGAAGATGCAATAGAACCCAATCAAACACTCCTACACGAGATTACCTTACAATATCTAACAAAACCTATAAGTCTAGTCAAGTTTATGGAAATGTGTGCAGCTATATTTATAGACAGCCAATTTATCGTATATATTTAAGTGTTTTTATAAAAGAGCAATTTGCAAACCAAAAACGATACGATGTGATACGCATAAACTCAGTTCGGCTGGTCACAGAGCTTATCTGAAACCCTTTCCAAACCGAAGTGTGAAAACAAGCATGATTTGTTGTTGTTGTTGTTGTTGTTATTGATTTGTGTTTTGACCATAACTATGGTTTCTAACATTATGGCATGTTTATGCACTGCCCAAAACCAAACTGTTGTTATTGTCGCAGTGGATATTTGTTTAGCATTTTCCTCGACTGTTTTATTTGGAATTAAATGGACAGACCCAACCGTCAGCGGGCAGTTCACGCGTCGTATGCGTAATGTTATTGATGGTCATATAATTTATATGTCTGCGTTGAACTTCAATAACAATAACAAAAGTTAGAGTTAAACAAATGTGATTAGCTTTAGTATCAGAATTGTTAAAATAGCTATTTATTTTCAACGGTAGCATTAGAATGTCATGGAATAATAAAATGTATAATTGTATTACAAATAATAACATGAATATTTAATTGAATTCTTTTGGAACTTTTTAATAGTTTGTTTAGTTTAGTTCATGCAAATGATTTAACCTAAAGATCAATAATTATTTTATATTGCGTGTTTATTGAGTATGTAAGAATGTTCTACATACATAGAACACTAACACAAACACTTACTCACTCACACTTACAAGCAATGCATTCGTTCATATTCACCACATGCTCAATTATTCATTCGCTGCATTTGCTCTAGTTTTCATGAAAATGAACTAAATTTGCACCGCTGCGTTTTGTATTAATTTATTTTGACAAAAACCATTGGCAAGCACAACGAAGAAAACCACAAAAACCGCAGCGAATTTAGCACGACGCTTGACCGGACTGGGATGGAAGGGGTTGCAGTCATGAAGCTGGATTCTGGCTTGGCTGCATTCAAATGCAGCGCCGAACAATCCAAAACAAAATGGCGTTCGCTATCCATTGAAGTGTGACAGGCAAAACAAAAGCAGACAGCAGAAAAAACTAAAACAGAAAGAGAAAGAGAAACAAAAAACGAGAACACCAAAAATTAAGCATACGCCGCGTGGGTGACTGGCGTACAAAAAGAATTTGGTATTCAATCGCAATAGTATTGTATGCTCACACATACACACACACAATACACATACCAATGTTTGTCTATATGTATTAGCAACAATGCGAAGCAAAATGCAAATGAAACCCACCGCAGCGCGTCTCTGCCATTAATTGGCAATTTATAGCAGAGCCGAACCACATCAGGCACGCCTCCAACACCATCAGCACCACCGCTGATATCGGCATCACCCGTTTTCACGTGCGCGCTCAAGTGTAAATTATCATTTCCAGCAACTGGCTTTTCCACACAGCCGCAAAACAAGGCAAGAGGCAATACTATAAAAATTGTACATAGAAAGCGACATCCAAAAATAAAAAATAGAATACAGTCGCCAAACTCTACCCGGGAGCAAGCAGTCCATGACGACCGCAGAAGGCGAGAACCCTTCCTATCTTCAAGATAAAAAGATTGTTGAATTGGGTTCCACTGAAGCAGACTGGCAAATACCCTTTATTTTAAAGGAGTGCAACTTGGATTCCCTTTAAAGCGATATATAGCTTATTACAGAGCACAAGCTATGCAACACAATTATTATACTCTCGATAGAGGGTATCGCAAACCCAAGCGCCAATTTATCGCATTTCGCTGTGGTCGGCATTAGTTACGCTGAATTTTATCACAATTGCAATTCTTTCTAGAACCGCCAAAAGGATTTTTGGGTTACAGCCAAGCAGAAAAGGTGGATGAGACTGGTGGAGAAAGGGACAGAGATGGACACATAAAATGGTCGCTGCCTTGGCAACTGACCGAACGTGTAGCTTAAAAATATCCACATTTCTCCCTTAAATGTAATCATAATTCCGTCTGATTTCTGGTTTGTGGTCTCTGCAAATGATTAACACTGCGGGCTGCTTTCGCCCTGTGCGGCTGTAGGTAGGAGGCGTGGCATCCCTTCCGCTGCCAGAGGCCTTGGCCCCTTAGCTTTTGGCATTCCACTGTTTCCACTGAGTTATTTAAAGTGCCCAACACCCAAAAATTGCATATTCTTGAAGCCTGATTGCTCATTAGCAAATTCATTTGGCTGCACTCCAGTGCACACCCTTAGTTTTCTATGCCCCTAACCCTGGATTTGCCTAACTGATAACTAGAGAGCATTTGCATCTCCACTTTGAGTGCTCATAGCCATTGCTAAAAGTGCTCAGACTCCAAACAGAGATACTCTCGAATACTCTATATTGCTCGATTCACAATTCAGATTGGATCACTGATTAATGATTTGCTTTATATAAACTCTTTAATTACTAGTAATTATTTTTGCTATGCTATTTGAAATACAATCGACTCTAAGAACCCCAGTGTTTAGCAATAACTGATAGCTAATATCTTAATCGAAATTTGTTAAAACGTTTTTAATTGTAATCCCTAATTTTAAGGAGTTCTAATGAAGCAATGTATACGACACAGGTGTTCAAATAAAATGTCTAATGATTTATATTTATAAAAACTTTAAAACATATTTTATAAATTTAGTTACAGCTAAGAACTTAATTACATTTTCAATAATCTCTCAAGCTGCATCGGTCTTTCGAAGGACTAGTAACTTTGAAAGTGTATTCGTATTAGCGAATTTAAAAATTGCAAAAATGCTTCAAAATTATAATTTTGTGGCCTAATGACTTGTGCAGAATGTCGCGGTGTTAAGAGATACTTCTGGCGTAGTGGCGGATTGTGCAGAGTGTATAGAGTGTTTGGAGTGTGTGAAGTGAGTGTGCCCAGCTCGGTTCCTTTAAGCCACTCCCAGTTGCCAACTTGGCGGAGTTGAGCACAAAATGTTTGCTTAATTGTCAAAATTTATGTTGAAACTGGAGGGGAAACTATCCAAGGACCAGATCCACAAAGCACGCCATAACTGCGGGCATAGTTGATGATGAAGGATGAGGGGATGATAATAGGGATGAGCATTAACCCAGTTAACCCATTAAAGCCGTGCCATAAATTCAAAGCCCACAGCACAACAACAGATTCGGCAGCAAACAGCAACAGCAACAACAACAAGAAGAAGAATAACAACAAAAGCAACAAGAACAAGAACTCACTTTGTGGCTTTTAGTGGCCAGACTTGGCACCGTTTTTCGACTCATTAAAGCCAACTTTACGCAATTAGCCTAATAAGCCGCCCATAAGTAGGCTACAAAAAGCAACAACACAGAGGCCACCTCACAATTTTACATCACTTTTGGGCGCATTTAGCATTTTTGCTCAATTAAATTAATTAAATAACAGCTGAAATATGCAACGAGGTTGATGAAGAGATGACCCATCCGATGGGCCAACTAAACGGGCACAAAGCGTCTAAGGGACAAGCGCCAACGGTGCGAATACCACAAAGGCCTTTCTCGGGTCACTGTAATAAAGCGTCCTGGCTGAATCAATCTGGACATCAATTAAAAGGCACTAAAATCCAAAAGGGTTAGCTGCAGCAACATATATAAAGATTATAAAACAAATTCCTTATAGAAATATCGTTAGTTTCTATAAACAAAATTTATACTCGTACACTAGATAAAGTAAAGAAATTTGTAAGCCAAGTTAGACTTTCCGAGAGTTTAATTAACTCGCCGCTAATTTAGCAGAACGCAGTCCAAATAGAGTTAGCTATATATTTGTAATCAATGGTCCATTTTTGGAAAGGAAACTATATCATATAAATCATTCGAGTCAAAGATTTGTATTCCATTCAACTCCTACATATATCCAAATAAGACCTTTAATTTAAGAATGCTACTCCCAGTGGCTGCTTTCAAGAGTGCACTAAAGTAAAATTCAATGATTATCACTTGATACATTTATTCAGTTGACCATATATACTACATACATACTACGTATATATGGTGTTATGTACTTTGCTTCTGGAAGCGATTGGGGTACGTGTCAAAACAGTTAAAAGTTGGAATTTTGAAGGTTGGCGGCTCTTGCCCCACCAGCTGGAACGATGAATGAAATAACTCAAATTTGGAATCAGACGTCGTGAAACTAAAATACAAAGACGATGCTGCGACTGGAATCGTCACAGAATCTGAAGATAAAAAACATTGTGTAAAAGATCTACTTGTTGTCGGGACAAGCCATCTGGTACAGGAACTGGATGATTGTGCGAGTGGGACGTCCCGTCATGCGGTCCTTGAGCAAGTACGGCAAGGGATTGAAGCGTGTCATCATACCCACATTGCGTATGTCCAGATGGGCCCAGTCCACGCACGGTACCAGCTCATGCAGGACGGCAGCTGCAATGCAACTGGAGGCAGGGCCTCGCCCACGATTACTTATGTCAAAGGTCAGATTGGGTTTGATCAGCTGCTTGAAGTAATTCCACAGCGGCAAGCGCCAAACACGGTCGCCAGTGAGGCTGCCAGCCTTTTCGAATTGCTTGTAAACGAAATTGGAGTTGCTGAAGATGCCAGCGGCACTGCCTCCAAGGCCACAGGACACGCCTGTGCCCAGTGTGGCAATGTCGAGAATGAGGCGCGGCTTGAAGCTGGCCTGGGCATAGATTAAGGGATCGGCCATGACAGCCGTACCCGCCTTGCTGACATCGACGATGCCCAGAGTCTTGCCATTCAACAGGGTTACCACATCTCCCGGCTTAACCGCCATGCCTGAAGGCATATTCTCGCAGAGTGGCAACACAGCGCTCACATTTAGCGGCAGCGAGAGAGCAGCTGCTGCGCGAATGGTGGCAACGCAAACAGCTGCTCCAGCCATGCAACCGCGGTACTCGTGCATGTGGTCCTTTTCCCGCAGACAGAGGCCGCCGCTGTTATAGGTGAGACCCTTACCCAGAAGCAGGATGGGCTTGTCCTCGGGGGCGGTGCCGCAGTAGTTAACCTCCAAGACGACGGGCGGCTCACAGCTGCCCTTGGCGACCATGAGGAACGAGTTGAGGCGGTTCTCCTCGATCCAGTCCATGGAGCGGATCTCAACGCTTACTCCGCACGGACACAGTGCATCCACTGTGGACTGTGCGAAGATGGTTGGCGTCATTTGGTTCGCCGGAGTATCGCAAAGGCGTCTGGCCAAGTTCTGAGACTCGGCCTTGAAGAGACCTCGCGTCCAGGCATCCACCTCGGGTGAGTCGTACAACTCCAGCTTGGGGATGTGGGTGCGATCCTGCTTACGGCGATTGCTATTGTAGCGCCAAATAGCCAAGGCACTGCCCTCGGCTGCCTGCTCTGGGTATTCCATGGAGTCCACAAAAACTTCAGTCACTCCCTGCATTTGTAAAGCACGCGAACCCACGCCGGCGGCAACGCGAGCATTCTCCATGCCCTCGTCAATCACCTCCAGGTCATTGAATCCAGCACCCTCCTGTCCCAGCCCCACCACAGCAACCGAGCTGAACTCGGGATCCACATTCATAAAGACCAGTCCCTTGCCGAGATCACCCTTCATGCCTGTCTCGCGCACTAGCTCCGATATCTTGCCCTGGGCACGATCATCGAACTTCTCTCCACTTGAGGTCAGCTTGGGATCCTTGTCGCCCTCTTTTGAGTATACGCCCACCACGACACCCTTGACTACACTTCCCTCCTCGCACTTACTGGCAAAGTGCCGCATCTGTTGTTTGACATCCAAGACACTCGGTGGAATCAGTCTTCCCAAGGCCTTTTTGGCCGTTCCTGCGTGGCTTAAGGCCAGCATGTACCGCACTCCTTCAACCGCCTTCACGTTCTTGGTCATCGCCTTACCAATGCAAGTGGCCAACATCATTATGTTTATTTGTAAAAACTGGATTAATTATTGATATTTCGAAATTCTTTGAATGTTTTTGTAATGTTCATGTGAAATGTGGCCTAGTTATGTTAATTCTGTCTCAGTGCTTTACGGGAATCTGTCTAAATCATCGCCTGCTTTAATTCATTCATTTTCAGTCGACAAAATGTTCATATAAAATTCCAGAACTGTGGTTTGGTGTCTTAATCGGTCAGATTATCTTGACATTCGACATATTGATCCAATGATTGTATATGCTTAATTTTTTTGCCTGTGCCATATTCTTTGTTTGTGTTCCATTCGGTTACTAAACTCTAATTGATTCATTCATTTTGTCTCAAGCGAAATGTGCATAACAGCAGATGGACACTAGACCTAGTAAGGAGTCCGTTGCAGTTTGAGTTTGGAAAATAATTCATTAAAATATATTATATTTTAACAGTCCTAAAACATAATAATATTACACAATACAATATGTCAAATTTTAACTGTTTGGAAACCTTAGGGCGGGCATACTAAATTGCTGTGCCAATACGGTTTTGAATACGATATTGCTCGATTTTTGGTTTATTCTATTAAAACCCAAAATTTAATTTGGTAGCTTATTTAATCCCAAAATTTAAATTGGTAGCTTTTCCAGTTTACAATTGCATAAAAATCGGCTGTTAGAACCATAATTGTTAGGTGCGAAGAGAGAAAAATTTAAAACTGAAAAATTAGATTTGGTTGTCTGTTAATTAAGGTTAATTGATTCAACTGGAAAGGAAGTGCCTTTAAGCTTTTACTTGAGTTCAAAGCTTTGACAGGGTCAAATCTAAATCTTCACTTATCAAACATTTTTCAAGATCCAACATTTTTTTAAGCCATGACCAAAGCGAAAATAATTTTCAAAAATATTTGCGTAATAGAGGATTAACATTTTCTTATGTTTTAATTTTTCACTCAATTTGTTGAATATTCTTTAATTCGGCAGATAATAAATGGAGAGTATACACTCAACATGATCTTTAAGCGTGCTTCTCAAACTGTAGGTGATCTGTCTAATCATTTTATTCCTCATCGGAGTCTTGTTGATTGTTTGGCTTCAAACTTCCAAATACTTTGGCGGGAATGGCCTTTTGCTCGAATCGTAGTTTTTTCATAACGAGACCTTCATCATCGGTTTTAGTAGCTTCAGCTGTGTCTCCGCTTGCTGTCTGTTCGGTGTTGGCGTTTTCCTCATCATCATCATCTTCTTCATCCTCATCGCTGTCACCGATATCAATTTCATCGGGATTCACAACAGCATTATCCTTATTCTTGGAGCCGCCCTGCGTCTCGCCGCGCACAAACATAATATTGGAGACAGACTTCTCAATTGTCTTCTGCTTTGCCTCGGCCGCTACCTGGCGCGCCTTCTCCTCCAGTAATCTCATAGCATCAGAGCCAGATCCAGCACCAGCGTCAGCAGCCGCACCGTTGTTCGTGTTGAGAAACTGAGCGGCCATCATGTTGACTTGTGTATTGTAAGTAGCCTGGACAGACCGTTTAATGCGCAGCATTTCACGCATCGTGTCTTCGTTTCCATGACGCACCTCGAACTCCTTCCACGTCTGCCAGAAGTCGGCGGTAATTCGAGGGTCGCAAACCTGAGATAAAGAGATATTATGTATTTAACTGAAAGTTGCTACTTTTTTTTGACTTACCTGTGAACAGTGGGCATAGATGGCTCTGGCACGATCAACCTCGCCAAGTTTAGTCTCGAGCTCGGAAAACTTGACGCACATGTGCCGCATGTGCTGTTCAGGCAGTGCCTCAATGGCCTTCTCATATATTTCCCGAGTCCTTGGCAGGCCATAAATCTCGGCTGCCTTTTTAATAAATATGTTGTACATATCGAACATTTCCTCCTCCTTTACTGCGCTCGTGGCACGGTCATAGACGGCCATGGCGTGCCGAGCTAGTCCATGCTCTTCCTCGAGCTTTGCGTAGAGTAAATAAAAGAACTTGGCATGTTCCGGTGGACACTGATCCAAACACTGCTCAAAGAGGTCTCGAGCTCGCTCAAGTTTGGTGCCTCCATAACGTTCCAAAAACTTTGACAGATACGAGTTCCAAATGTCAAATACATTGGGCCACTTGAACAATGCAATTCCTTTCTCATAGGCCCGATATGCCTCCTCATAGTAGTTGTGCTCCTCAAGAAACAGACCGTAGTTAATGATTATTTGCGGAGTGCAGATCTTGAGGTCAATGATTCTTTCGTATACCGCCTTACAGGTTTTGAATGTACCAAACGATTCCTCCAAGTCGGCGTACATGGACCAAACCTTCAGTGACTTATAAAGACGAGTCTGCACTGTCTCCGTGTCATCGTGGTATGCCACCTTACGCTTGGGCATGGCCGTGGCACGATGCATCAGCTTGAGTGCTCCTTCAAACTGTTGTTGACGCAACTCCAACTCAGCCCATTCGCACCACACTGCGGCCAAGTGTTCCACCTTCACAAACTCCACCTGGGTGGCACGCTCGAACACCACACGAGCATCCTCCACTTGGCCGTTGGTCTCGTAGAATTTGGCAAACTCCACCCACAGTGTGTGGAGCTGACCCACCGCAAGCTTGGGTTGAACGGTCTGCACTGCTTCAGTGTAGGTGTTAATGATCTCCTCGGGCTTGTCCTCATAGAGTTTAACACGCTTGTGCCACTCATGCACGTTGTGGGGATTCTGACGGAGCAGCACACTATTGAGCAGTAGCAGTCGACGCTCCATGAGGTATTCAAAACGGGACAAGCGCAATTCCACATCAATGTCATCTTCCTCGTTTGCCTCCTCATCGTTAGCCACCTGTTCCATGCGTTTGTTAAGAGACAGCTCCTCAAATTGTGCGTACTCGTCGAAGACTTGAGTGAAATCTCGCACTGTAGTCACTGTTTGAATGGCTTCCTCGTAGATATCACGGGCACGATCAAACAGACCAGAACGCACATAATAATCAGCCAGGGAGTTCCAGAGATGACCCAACTGATCCGTGTACCGGCGCAATCCACCACGAATGATCGCGTCCACATTGAGTGAGTGAACCTTGTGTGGATGCTTCGATATTAGATCGCACAGTTCGTTCCAAAGCTGATGGTTGGATTTTCCGTGCTTCGACACAAAATGTTCGTTATCCACAATGTGGGCCAGCTGTTGTGCTGCCTCGTCCAAACGCTCGGCTTCCTAATATTAAATTTTAAACATTAATAAAATCTATTTTGTCCTCCTGGAAATGTATTGAAGAACATACCTGCAGGTATGCCACATACTCTTCCGCATCCTCTGGAAACAGCTTGAGGTATCGCCTGTAGACACGCAGGGCCGTTTCGGGCATCTCGTATCGCTTGACAAATTTCAAGTATAACGGCCAAATGCGCCCATGCTGTGTAATGGGCAAAGCACGAAGGGCACGGTCAAAAACATGGCGAGTGCGTGTTATGCGACACTGTGAACTCATGAAGACACCATAGTCCATCCAGATACGTGGCATTTTGTGCATGAAGACCAGCGCCCGTTCAAACGTGTTGTTCACCTGTTCGTACATTGGATCCGTGGGAATCTTACCCCTTACCTGCTTCCTGCGTGTTCGCAAATAGTTGTACCATATCTTATAGCTACCGGGCAGTTCCTTAAGAGCACGCTCGTATACAAGATTCACGCCGTTGTTTGGCGCCTTTGCCTTGTGATCAATGTATCGTAGCCAATGTTTCACAGAGTACGCGTTGCGTAGAATCTCTTCCTCGTAGGGCACATCCTCCTCGTCCTAAAAAAATTAATATTATAATATTGTTTTTCAAAAAACCTGTTGATATACTTACAAAATTCAACTCTACGTGAAGAGCTGATGTTTTTTCAACCATTTTCCGTAAATTTGCCAAGAAAAACAAAAGCCGCAAAACGTTTTCATGCGCGTCCGGTGTCAGCTGTTGATGATAAGGTTGCCACCCTTAAAAAATTCGGAAATGTTACCATACATCGCGGCTGGTATTTAAATACTTTTTTTGCGTTTGTGCTTCAGTGCTGTAAGTGTCGACAAAAACAGTGTTGTACACCCGCACGCGGCATCTTTTTTGGCGGCCATCATCACAAAGCAAACCCGAAGAACGCAAGCCAAAACGCTTAAATTAATGTGTGTTAACAAGTAGTGAGCACAAATCTTTTAAAACATTAAACCAAACGACTTGAAAATGTCCACCGGCGCTGCAAGAGTTTACATTCAAGTTGAGAGCGAGGCCGAGCAGCAGGAGCACCTAAAGCAACAACGCAAAACGCTTAAGCCATTGCAGGCAAACGCCAACGATAAGGAGAATCTGACTGGAGCTGGTCGCGTCTCCATCGTGGATCAACTTAGTCGTTTAAAAGCCGGCGTGAATCTAACGCCAAAATACGGTAAACGCAAGTGCGTGGAAACAGATCCTCCAACAAAAACAACACAGGACGCGGACACACAAACTGAAGCCAGTACCTCGACGCCCAGCGATGCTGATAAGCCCATCACAGCCGAAGATCTAACCAGCGAGTGTGAGCCTGGGGAGAACTACTACAAACTGTTGGCCGAAAAAAGGCGCGTCGCTCTGGAGGATAGCCTCATCGAAAATCGCCATTTGCATGAGCGGATCGATGGTCTGGAGGAGGAATTAAATCTGATGCGCAAGGAACTCGACGAAGCTAATAATCTAGTAGAAGTACTCAAGGAAATATGCGACGAGGATGTCAGCGAAGACCAGGAAGAGCCGCAGGAATAGTTACGAATGCTAATAACCAATAAATAAAATTATATGTTTTTACGTTTAACATTATATTTAGATTATATTATGAATGTAGTTATAGTCGAATTTCATTTCAAGTTTATTAACTTATTCAAATATTCAGTGCAAACCTCCAACCCAATGGACTGGCCTCAATGTACTCCAGCAACAAA
This sequence comes from Drosophila acutilabella, assembly GCA_035046005.1. NCBI lineage: Eukaryota > Metazoa > Arthropoda > Insecta > Diptera > Drosophilidae > Drosophila > Drosophila acutilabella. The sequence goes on along the minus strand of JAWNOK010000024.1, from coordinate 528,872 downwards.
TAGTTCTAGTTTAAAGCGATAGTTATGTTTCAATAAACGCTTGTTTCTCAAAATCACTTTGTTTCACTTCAGCCAGTCTGTGATGATCTCCTCGCTGTGAAATGTTTCCACATCAAACTACAAGAGAATTAGATTAGCATGAAACCCAATTCTTTTGATAAAAATAGAAAAACTCACCGCGTCCGTAGACACCTCAACGCATTCTTCGTACTTGGGATCAGAGACGTCCAAATCATCATCATTGGTTGCATTTAAATAGGCAGAGTCCGCTTTGGCAGCTGCTATGAGCACCGCTGTTTCTGTATCCGGCACGATTATTTCGTCACTGTCCGTGGCAGCCACCTTGGCCAGCCGAGTATCTGCATCATCTGGATGTCCGTGAGCGGCTTTCATGTGCAGGCGCAACGCAAAGGGTCGAGCGTACTCCGCACCACAAGTGACACACCAGTATTTGTTGGACAGCTGCTGACTCCTGATGGCCGCACTGGTGATGCTCTTAGCGTCGCCGGTACGGTGTGTAGCCATGTGAGCCTTGACAGCATACAAAGAGGCAAACGGTCGGTTGCAGACAGCGCACTGATACGGCTTTGTGTGCGTGTTCTTGTGGGCATAAAGTTGAACGGAAGTGCGGAAGGTCTTTGGACAACTATCACAGGCGTATTGACGCTCCGTGCTGTGAATGCGAAGGTGATGAGAGTAAACTTGATGTGATTTAAAGCTGTAAGCAGAGTTTGAATAGGACTGTTGAATTAGCTAATCATAAAATGGGTAATCATCTCCATTACTTACCGCTTATTGCAGGTGGTGCACACATAGGGGCGTATGTTTGTGTGTGTGCGCAAATGCAGTGTAAGGGAATAGGACACTCGGAAAGTTTTTCCGCATACCTCGCAGCTGTACGGCTTCTCTCCAGTATGGACCCGCTCGTGTTTCACCTTCTCGTATGGTCGCTGGAACACGCGCTGACAGTACTGACAAGCGAATCCTGGCTTATCCTTGCCGCTCGCCGTCTTCTTCGCACTCTCGTTGCTTTTGTTGTTGTTATTGTAATTGTTTTTTGTGCTCTGACGCTCATGAATCTTGAGATGCATCTCGTAGTTGGTCACGTTATCAAACTTGCGATTGCATGTGCCACAGGAGAACTGCTGCTGACTCTGATGCATCTGTTTGTGCACAGTCAAAAGATTCTGTTCGAAGCTACAATAAAGAGGAATAGTTATTTAAACCACATCAATTCCTTCACTGAAATACATTAGATACTGACCTTTTGTTGCATATTTCGCAGTAGAACTGATCGAGTTCGCTGTACTGCTGATGTGCTCCCACGGGTAGCGCATCTTGAATCGACTTGGAGGTGCGTTTATTGTGTATACGCATGTGGAACTTGAGGCATTTGGCAGAACTGAACGTCGTTTTGCAGATGTGACAAACTGTGCTCGTGCTTTTGCCATCGCTCGCCGAATTTACTGGCAATTTACGACGAATTGGCGTATGTGTTTTGGCGAATTTAGCGTTACTTTTTGAGTTGGGTTCAGCATTTGGACAGCTGTGCTCTTCGGCGCTTTGCCGGGTCTCGAATATGCTATGGCAGTCAAAGCAAAAGTAGCGCTCCGACTTGCTGGGACTCTCTTCAGCTTCGGTTGCTTCGATATCCGCTTCAGCGTCGGTTGTGGGCAGCATTGTGCTGTCGTCCAACACTTCCCAAAGCTGTGGCTCGCTTACATCGTCGTCTATTTCCTCAATTAGATCTTCCTCCATGACCATGGATTCATGGTCATCCACAACTGTGTCGTCATTCAGAAATGGTTCATCTTTTATCTCAATGGCATGAACTGCGATTTCGGATCTGGCTTCGGCAGTACCTAGACAACCGTCGGGACCACTGTGAGATTCGTTGTACGCCTCAATGCTATCAAAGTCGTTGCCACAATCTTCACAGTAGTAGAGCTCGTCTGAGCACGGATCAATAATAAAATGATCAACATTGCTTTGTTTTTTCACCTCCACGTGCGACTGCAGCGTTGTTGTCCCTGTGTTTTTTCCACTGTGACCTGGAATGATTTCTCATTGAGTAAAGAAATGCAGTGCCCATGGCGTGGCTTTGTACGTACCTGGCATTGCATTATTTAACTTATATACTTGTTTATATTTCCGCTTTTTTCACCCACATACATATGTGTAAATTCACAGCTTTTTTGACGTAAAATTAATTTCGATACCGATGAGCAATCTTGTATCGATATCTCGATAAGTTATTTACTTTTTATTGTGGTGGTGGTCGATTGGTTTTTAACAGAATTATGTTAACTATAAACAAACTATATTTGTCGCTTGTGTTCAAATGAAATAGCCACAAAAATGTGTTTTCTCCGTTTTAATTAATTTTCTCTATGCGTTTGGTACTAAGTTAGGCGTATATACAAAAACAATATAACAAGTATCAATATCAAACATTAAACAGTTTTCATTAAAAGCTATTTAAACTCTTTAAACAGGAATGATTTGCAAGTATATCTCACTGACTACAGGGTACAACTAAAACTAGGGTGACCCAAAACTAAAATAACAACGAATACAACTGGCTGCCAATGCGTTTGCAAACATTCGATACCACATAAGCTCCAGCCGAAATAGTCACGAACAACGTCAGCCAGCCAAGAAATGTGAATTCTCCGACACGCGGTCTTATGTGCTGCTGGAGTCCAAGCCAGCCGCCGTTGTCGATGAGCCAATAGACCAGATCGTCCTCGATGATCTCGGCCAGACCATCGATCAAACACTGCAAGTAGTCGTAGTGACCCTGGCGGACACAATCAATGGCAAAGCCGCCGCAGACCGAGAATATCGAGATTATTTTGCCCCAAGTAATGCTTGTGCGAAAGAGATCCTTGGCGACCAGATTAAGTAGCATAGGCGCCATGTCGCTGTCCTCCAACTCGCCAAAAGGCGCCCGGGACAGCTGTCTGGAGATGTTCGTGTAGACACGAGGATGCATGCGCTCCAGTTCCTCACCCATCTTTAAAGATACTCATGGTTAGCAAAGAAAGCTTATTCGTGCGGGAATCTTTCAGATACTTACGCTATTGAGCGCTGGGAATACCTCGTAGACGACATAGGACGATGGTTCCAGAATATTCCGTAGTCTTTGTGTTACTTTCCGATTGAGAACCCCGGCACGGCGTAGTCGCGCCCTTATATATTGTCCACAGAGGCACTTGCCCTAATGGATGGCAGAAATATCAAAATTTAATTAACAACAAATTCAATCGCATCATTTATAGTTATTCTATGTGTTCTCGATTTGATCTTTCACATGTGGAGCCATCAATGCCAGAACAACAGTGTGAGCCGTTCAAACGATGAACGTGTATTCATCAATTCTAAGCAGAAAATTTCCGGTAAGAGGGAATCACGTAATTTATGAATTCTGGAAACAGTTTTTCACCATTTATATTTTCAGTTCTTTTATCGCTTTCAACAAATGTTTTTCCAGTCATTTTCGCTGAATCCAATACCCTCACAAAGGGCATAACTAGCTAAACTCTGAACTGGTGACATATACTAAGTACTATGGATATAGAACCCTGACACGTTGCTATGAGATAATACTAGTATAACATTAAATTTTTACTAGGGTACTAAGTCGTCAGCACAAAGAAATTTACGATTTTTCTGGTTTTCTTCGTTTTGGATTTTGGCCAAACAATAATTTTATGGCTGTCTGTGCTTTTGGGTTGCTGAGCGAGTGACACCTGCAAAATTTCATTCACACGTCGCAAGAGCCGGCAGGTAGTTTAGAAATCAAAGCCAACAATTTAGCATTAAATGCAGTTCCCTCATTAAATGAAAGCAGAGGTAATGGGTAGCTTAGACTGTAGATTCTTCACTTGAATTGGTCACCAAATTGATAGAACAGAGCCTGATTAACTGGTTTCTTTCCCTCGCGAGCATTGATCTTGTTTAGACATCGATTACATTTATCAAACATGCATGTATATTTATATATAAATTAGATAAATTTATATTGCGATACTTATTGTCAGTTTAATTTACAATGTCATGCCGCTCACAATTGTTAAAGATACTCGTTGGTTTTTTGCACAATTACCGTTTGTCATGCCAACCAATTTTGGTTTTTGTTTTTGTTTTTGTTTCTGTGCTTTTTAGCTGGAAACAATCATCAAATTGTGTGTCTGGCGCCAACATGCGAGTATGCCACATTGAGAGAGATGGCCAAGAAAAAATGTTGACCTTGTCCTGATACCGAATTGTTGACAAGTCTATTGAAAGGCAAAACCATTAATAACCAGTAAGCAGTAACCAGTCTAGAAACTAACACGATATTTCCTATGGAGCGGTTAATCACCCCAAAGTGCTTTATTTACTCTACTCTTGAATGCATAAATCTATCAAATTTGTTTACATAGCCCCCTTTAGAAGCAGGCATAATTATTACCACCTGGTGGCTAAATATTTTCACTACCTGTCTTTTTGAAGAATCCATCTTAACTCTCGGATATTAACTACAACGTATTTGTAGAATTTGGAGAACTTTATTGTTTGTTATTTTGTTTGCAGCAGTTTGGCTTTCAAGTTTGTTTCGCTTTATGTTTTAGTGCAAAATAAGTGTTTACTCTAGCCTCGTGTGGATTGGTATACTCTCTTTGATGGCCATCAGCAGGGTATACACATTGTTGCAAAGAAAGTTAAATAGTTTTAATATGTAAGGTAAAAATAATTTAAAAGATTTAAGTGAATTGCTTATTTATCACCTTTGTAGGACTTTTTTAAACAACACCATTTTCTAGCTTTATTTACGGGTATGTTAAGTAACTTTAAAATCAAACAATTTTTATTTTAATATGCAACATTTAATCAGCATATGATTAGCAAAAAATGCAACAACTTTAAAGCTATCGCTTTGCTAAACAAATATTTCTAAAATATTATTTCATGGCAAACAAAAAGTGTAAACAATATTTACGTAAAATGGGTACATTTTGTATTAACTTTTATTGTTGTTATCAGTTGAGATAAACAAATGCGAGAAATAAAATAACGAACATAAAAAAAATATATAATGAAATTATACTCTACAAGCTGAAGCGAACCTACTCAAATAAGTGTATATACCCGACACACCCTCACCTAATTACAAATTTTGTACAATTTTAATTTTTCGATAGTGTAAACAAGAATGGGACCACCGACTGTTTTTTATTTGCCTTAATTTATATCAAAATATATCACAATGCCCTGTATTTGCACAGCTTTCGAATACCCTGTGCCTATTAAAAATGAAAGAGTATTTTAAACACTTTTAGTGAAATGAGTCTACGTTGAGAATTTGAGAAATTTTAAGCTCCGAAGAATTCACAAAACAAACAAAACTGGACACAGGGTATTCACTAGTCGGGACTCTTAGGTTGGTGTTGTTGTTGTTGTTTTTATCGCGACCTCTTGCCGACTTACCTGATTAATAATTTCCATTTTGTACTCCTGATAGTTGGTCATGGTGCGTGTACTGCTCGCTAGCGATGAAGTGGACGCAGCTCGTGTCATGTGTCCAGAAATTCCACCCGCCCCTCCGCTTCCTCCTACTCCACCACTGGTGCTGCCCACATGCACAGATCTGCCATTGAGCGGAGCTCGCAAGGCTTTCCAGTCGCTGGCTGCGGTGGCGATTGTGCTTCGTCTGTTTGCCGTGTAGATCTCGTGATCCAGAGAGGAAGATTTGAACTTGGCCAGCTTCGGGGTGGTGGACGAAGAGGCCTTAGGTGTGTTGGCTGTAATGGTCGGCGTTATGGCCATGATCATTTGATGCGGCAAAAGCGGCAAGTGCGAGCAATGCTTGGCTGCTGTTCTACAATGGACCAAGCTGGCTTTGTTTTTGCAGCAGACTCTCCACTCTCTACTCTGCCTGCCCTCGTAAGCTCTGGGCGCATGTAAGTGTTTGTAAAAGTTGAGCTTTTGTTATTACAGTTGGTTTGGATTCGCCTTTCAATGAACACAGCTCGTTTTGCGCTTTTTTGGAGGTGGTTTGGATTGATAAAATGGACAAAACAAAATAAAAATCGACAATAAATATTACGCGCAAAGAGTAGAGCCAGCAAACATACACGAACAGCGCACATAAAAGAAAACAACTAAAAACTTGTTGCTTTTGCCTTTGCTGCTGCTCTGTTTCTGCTTCTGCGTCTGCTTCTCTGCCGCTGCCGTGCTCTGCTGCTACTTCGCGATTGATTTTAAAGCTGTCTGTTGCTTTCTTTTTGCTTTTGTTTTTTTTTCCGTTGTTGTTGTTGTCGTTATTTTACCTTTTGCTTTGGCGCGAGTTTTTTATTGTTGCTTTGCTTCACTTTGCATTGAACTTTTAACCGAGAAATATATGGGAAAAAATGTTGTGCAAACGTTGGGGTAATATTGCCGCTCTGCCTCGGTCACAAATGTAGCGGCCCGATGTTCTAACGCGTGAGAGTGTGCGCCGTTAACTCAGCTGCTGTTTGTTGCTTCTCGCATCGCTGCGCTGCGCTGCCTGCTTTGGGGTCGAGCTCCAAAAAAGCACGCAATAAAAGCTCGCTAGAGCGAGACGACATTAGTAACTGCATGCTGTGCCTGTTGCTTTCACATTCATCGACAACTGTTTGGCGCACAAATTAAATTCAAAAATACAATTCATTCTTGATTTTTATTGTGTAGTTATTGTTTGTGTGCATTTATGATACAAATTCTTTTTCATTTAGTTTATAACTGCTTATGTTATCATTCACTGTAACCTTTTTTTATTAAATACATGACTAAAATCATTCGGCTCCAATAATGAAAGTATCGATACTTGCTGCAAGCTTAACAAATGTTTTTAATCGATAATTTAAAATTAGACTTCTGTTAGCTTAACTGAAATACTCGCATCGGAAAATACGAAAAATACCTAAAACAATAATTATTTCAAGGTCATACTGCTCAATTGTGGGAGAAATCTACATTTATTAATTATAGTGAACATTGTGTTAAAAAAAATAGATACGTGAAAAATAACGGTTTTTTGAATTGAATTTAAAGTCAAATGCATAAAATCAACATAGATCAATTATCAAATAAACTTTGACACGAGCTATGTCCTCCCTAAGAAATAAAGTTTCCAACGTTTTAAAGTTTTAAGTAACTTGTGTAAAATTTAATTATAGTCAATAAATTCGATTTTTGTAATCCATTTATTAAAATGTAACATAGAGATATAGGATTGGTAGTTTAATTTTGAATTTGTTACCATTGGTTGCTTTCGATTAAGGAAACAAGAATACCCTGATTATACCCGCTTTTCTCATGCTCAAAATAACAGGGTATTCAGAGTACTTAACACTAGCAGGCCATTCACTTTAATTCAGTTGATTTTTGTGCGTGAGACTGATTGGTCGTGATTGTTGAGAAACAGTGCATCGGAATTGTTAACAAATCCATTGAAATACATACAGACATATGTATCTAAGCAGTCAACCAGTTTTGTATAGATACTATTAGCTATGCAATCGTTTTATTTAATTATTATTTGTCTTCTATCGATCGTTGGCCTTCCATACTTTTCAATACGTTTTCGCGTTTCTGCGTATGGATCGACTTTGGATCCAGTATCTCTTGGGCCTTATGCATTCCAGAGGCAAACCAGAAATCAGGGATCGAATACATTTGAAATTATAAATGAGTGGAAATATATTGATTTCGAGTATCCAACATTTGTGGAGAGGCAAATGGCCATAATGAATGGGTAATAAACGCTCCCATATATGCACAAAAACATTAATACCCTTGAATTTATTATAAGTGATTAGTGTCAAAATCTTGGGTGTGTATTAAAAACGTAATGACAACTGAGCAAAAGTAAAAGTTACCACGATTGCCTCAATAACCTCAAACGGGTACATTCTGTTACTTGGTGGACCGATTCGTTCGCCGAAATGGTACACGCCACAATGAAATTAACAAGAGCCGGGATTATTTACAGAAGTGTGGTACAAAACATCTGCATTGAGTGGCAACGCTGTTCTGATCAAACATACAGTTTCCCACCCTGTAAAGTATGCAAGCCTTTGTGAACTATTCGAGGGCTAATTACAGGGTGTGTCGTTTACCTTTGAAAAAAATTAATTGTTAATCATGTCAAAAATATCATAATTTAAGCAGCAGATCAAATTAAAGAGAAATGATTATTATTCTCTATTTTTTGCAGCGATTTTAACCCGAAGAATAATTTACCTTTGGGAATCGATGTGCATCAAAACCGTCTGTTCATCACTACTCCTCGCTGGAAGGATGGAGTGCCGGCGAGCTTGGTGACTGTGCCATATCCAACAAAGGAAATCAGCCCTGCAGTCCGCCCCTACCCCAACTGGCAGGCCCACAGTAGTCCCTACAATCCCGACTGTTCCAAGCTTATATCGGTTTACCGCACTACTGTGGACGTCGAATGCAACCGACTGTGGCTAATTGATTCGGGGATTGTGAATGCCACGATCAGTTTGAATCAGATCTGTCCACCAAAAATTGTGGCCTTTGACCTAAGCACTGATCAAATGGTTGTACGCTATGAGTTGCCTCCTTCCCAGGTCAAACAGGATTCATTGCACTCGAATATTGCCGTTGACGTCAGGAACGGAAACTGTCAGGATGCTCATGCCTTTGTCACGGATGTGTGGAGATTTGGAATCGTCGTCTACAGCTTGGAGAAGAACAGAAGCTGGCGTGTGACTAACTACAACTTCTCACCGAATCCAGTGGCTTCAGATTTTAACGTCTTCGGATTAAACTTCCAGTGGCTGGACGGAGTGTTCGGCATGAGTCTCACGCATGGACTCCAGAATAGAAATCGTTTTCTATACTTTCATCCGATGGCCAGCTTTAAGGTTTGCACATAATCGATTTTTATGTATTGATAAGATCGCTCACTCCATAAAAATTAATCATAATATATTTACATTAGGAATTTATGGTACCAGTTGATCTGCTACTTAATGAAGAAATTTGGACAAATGGCACTGCGGACACCTCGAAACTCTTCGTGACTGTTGGTGATCGAGGACTGAATGGTCAATCCTCCACCTCAGGAATTGCCAGAAACGGAGTGATGTTTTTCACCCAGGTTCATCGCGATAACATTGGCTGTTGGGACACTGCTAAACCATACACCAGAGCAAATTTGGGAGCCCTTCTCGACGCTGACAACTCTTCAACGTTAATACAATTCCCAAATGATTTGAAAGTGGATCATAATCAAAAGCAGAGCGTCTGGGTAATGAGTAATCGCCTACCGATTTACTTATACAGTCAACTGGATTATGGGGATATAAACTTCAGGATTCTAAGGGCAGATGTCGATGACATCATTGCCAATACCGTGTGTAACCCACTCTCGGAATCTGCCAATAACGATAAAATCGCAGTTGTGTCAATCGAGGAGGGTCAGTGCTATTAAACAAAAGGGAATCATGGAAAAAAAAATTTAATTGACATTTTCTAATAAAAAAATATCTATACAAATTGTGTGCTTCTTTTGCTTCATCTGGTTTCTATGCTTACCGATTATGTAAAAAGTTATTATTTTTGCTGTGCCTATTTATTGCTTTTTAATGAACACTTTGAAATTTATCGGGTAAACATGTATTAATTTAATTTAGTTGTTGCTTGCTCTATTTCTTAAAATCTAAAGTTCTACTAACAACATTTACTTTTTGAAATCTTAATTTAAAAACATTATTCAAAGATTTGAACTACATTTCTGATTTTAAGTTAACATTCGCTGCTAAAGCTTACAATCACTGTTAACGGTAACGATCGCTGTTAACGGTAACGATCACTGCTAAGTTTAATGATCGTTGTTAACAGTAACGCTAACGATTGCAGTCAACGTCAACATTTGCTGTTAACGGTACCATTCTCTGTTAATGTTAACATTCCTCTTTCTGTGCTGTTAATACTAGCGATGGTAAATTCGTTAAACGGTTGTTATATTCAAACTGGGCTGCTGTAGTACTGAGTTACAATTGAATAACATTTAAATAATGTGCGCAATTTTGACGATTAGTTTGTAAATCGTTGGTATATTTTCGGAATTAAAGTGTTAACGATAAAGCGCAAGAACATGACCAATAAAATCAAGCCAAAGACAACACCGATGACCAATGTCGTCCATTCCAGGGGATTTAAGCTACTGGACGTGGGTAATACATGTGTGTTGATGCCATTCTGAAATTTATATTCGGTAATCATTTATTTTAAAATGAAACCTAATTTTGTTATTTACCCAACCACCGTTCTCGTTAATCCATGGAACTAGCTCGTCCTCAATAACCTCGGAGACGCTCTCCATAAGCTTTGGCAAATATTCAGGGTGACCCTGTCGTACACAGTCAACGGATAGACCACCGGCTATAGCAAACAACGAGATCACCTTGCTCCAAGTGATCTCAACTCGAAAAAGTTCCCGGCCAACAGCACCAAGCAGGAGACTAACAGCATCGGGTGTATGAAACTCCCCTCCAGGATTCCTACAAATCTGTCGGGCGACTCCGTTGTAAACTCGTGGATGCATGCGTTCCAGTTCATCACCCAGCTGCATGCAGAATACTTCGTTATTAGAAATACATTTGCTGGAGATGGTCTACCCACCACTTGCACCGCTGGAAACACATCCCGAACTATTTCAACCGATGTGTTATTATTCCCCAAAATGCTTCGAATGCGTTGTAGGCCCAACTTTTTGTTGAAAAGTCCGGAACGACGCAGGCGGCGTTTGATATAGTGCCCACAAAGACTGCGACCCTAGGAAAGAAAATAATCATTTAAAATGCAAAAAATGTCTTATAAATTATTCCATGGCTAAATTTTTATAAAGCTATCATTTTTTACTTGATTAACGTTCAAAGTATATCCGCTAACCATAAAATTTTATGGTAAGTGGAATAATATTAAAAATAATTTTAATTAGAAGGATTGTTAAATAATTTCAATCATGAGTGTAGCTACCTGGGTGATGATATCCTGCGCAGGAATTTGAGCCGCTTTCCAGCCGATCGTGTAGGATAACTTTCGGGAGACAACATCGCTGACATTGCTCAACCTCCTCCGGGTGGTCTCCCTTTGACCCACTTCTAGTAACGCTGCCGAATGGAGAGTGGCCGGAAAACTAAATTTGCGGCGATTCTGGGCCTGAAGCAGACGTTCACTTTGTGTGGTTGCCATGGGAAAACCGTTTGAGAAGTTATCGTTATTCGAGGGGAACGATGTGCCTGGCATTGTGATCCGATCAAGAGATCCTGGGAAGCATAACTGGAATGAAAGTGAGTTTCGTTTTAGAAAATTCTTAATAACTACATAGCGTATTGTCACAACAAATAAACTTTAATTGAAATGAAATAAATCTTTAGGCCAAAACATGATCAAAGATACATTCCGCAAGCGTAGTTCATGTTAAATCAATTAATTGCCATTCGATTTGGCTGATGTGGCAAATTTTTGCGCGTTGTTGTCAATCTTTTGGGTGCCGGTGGCCATGAGAGATTTTTTATCCGTATCTGTATCTGTGGCTCTAAATGTATCTGTATCTCTACTCGTAGTTGCCGATGGCGATGACGATGGCATACTGGAAATGGGTTTCAGAATAGCCTACAAGTCAAAAACCTGATACAACGATCACAACAACAGCAAAGTCCACAACAACAATGGCACAGTGTCTGCCGTAAGTCTCTGACAAACGATAACAATCAAAAATAATTGCCTCAAATCATAAATGTCATGTTGAAATTGCATTACATTTAAAAGTGACATTATGGGTCTTCGGAGGTTCAGCAATAAAAATTTAATAGTACATTAATGGAATAATCGAGATACTTAAAAATGAAACCATAAAGCAGTTTAAAATATCGAAATTATAATGAGAAATTAAATAATAAAAAAAGCACTTAATTATATACCCTGCGCAAAGAGATATATCTTCGATCCCATAGAGTATTTATATTCTTGATCAATATCAATGGCGTTATAAAATTAAGATTCATCAGAAAGCTAAAAGAGTGGTAAATTTATTATACAGATATAAAGATATAACATTCAGAACATGTCAAACTTTTTAAAAGAACAACCAATCACAGCTTGGATTTCAATTTAAAGTCACACTTTAAATATATGCAGTGGTCTACTCAAAACCAAATCACATTAAATATACTTATTTACAAAGTATATTTTAGTTTAGCTTTGGTGTTTAATATTTATTAATGTTTGTTATTATTTTGTAAAATGCTTAGGTCTCGCACAGGGTATTGTTCAGTCGGGCGAGCTCGATTTTACTTTCCTTCCTTGACGTTAATTCAAATCATATGATATAAATAAGATGATATTCTGTTGCATTAATCATGTAATCTTGATGCATGATTAAACTTAATTATTTTAAAACGTATTTGAAAAGTTAAAACAGTTTTTCCTTTGTGTTAATCTTAATAGAGCTTATTTTATTTAGGTACAGTATTTTTTTTAAGAACTAATATTCGATTAAAGAACGTAAATTGTAATGCATTTCAAATACTGTTTTGCTGGAGAGTAAGAAAAACTTTTTTGATTTTTATATATTAAAAAAATGAAGAGTATAACTTTGAATCAATGATTTTTATGGGCAATCAAAATCAGATCAGAGTATCTCCCACATACGATTTTGTAGCTTGAAGACTTAAAATTGCTTAGGTCTGGGCCATAACAACACCTCAGTAGAGTGATAAGCGGATTGATGGACTTTGTAATATATTTTGTTGTTTGGTACTGTTATTGTTCAGTGTACAATGTATTATTACTTTGTCTGACCATCTTTGGGCACATTAACGACGCGACGTTGGCGTCTCTGATTCGTTAAGTTTGATTGGCGCTAGCGTCTTTAATAAGTTTTTATACCCTTTGGAAGGGTATATTCATATTGTCAAGAAGGTTGTTAGGCATTTAGGGGACAAGGCAGACCTCTCGAACAGTGCAAGCAATTGAAGCGATATAAACTTTCAGTTTACTTGGTTAAATTTAAGCGAGACTTTTGCGTATTGTTCAGGAAGTAAGCAGTTCTAATGGTAAAATCTATGAGATTTTTCGACTATCATGTAGCTGCCATTGGATATAACATATATAATTGGATAATATATATATAATATATATAGTATTTTAATGAAAAATAGTTTTTTGAGCTGTCTCAATCAAATTCACACAGTAAGCACAGAATTTATTATATATTATATTTTTTTTTATTATAAATAAAGTTACAAAATTTTGACCAGTTCAGATAATTATGCTAAACAGCTACCTCAGACATTCCTGATTAGCACAACCCATTGATAATACTTATTACCTATGTAAATTACGACTAAATCGTAATATTATTAAAACCATTAGTGTAAACAAGCTCGAACTTGTAGCTCTTACCATCTCTGAAATCTGTTTGTTCATACGGACGGACAGACAGACGGTCAGACGGACAGACGGACAGACAGACGGACAGACGGACATGGCTATATCGACTCGGCTTGTGATGCTGATCTAGAATATATATACTTTATGGGGTCTGCCACGCCTCCTTCTGCCTGTTACATACATTTTCACAAACCCAATATACTCTTGCAGAGAGTATAAAAACTTGTTTATCTCAACTTAATCCCTTTTATACTAACACAGTCAATCTAAAACATTTCAAAACTGTTTTATATTGCGTTCAAATAAATGATAAAACAAATGTAAAATTTATAAAGTGTATCTAATTTTTGCCATGACAAAAATAGCATTACTATCTTGTTTTTTGCCAAGTTGTGTTAAGTTTTGTTTTGGCCATTTCAAACGGATATCTGCAGTATGTGGCCAAAATGTTGTTGAGAATACTCGTATCCCGTGTTGTCATTAGTTGTCTGCAAGCGGCATGTCAAATGGCAAATGATTTGTGATCAGCGACAAGTGAACTGTGTGTGTGTGTGTGTGATGATGGCCATACACACGGGTGTTGGGAACCGCAATCCTCTGGGGAGTACTAAAGGCAATTAGTTTTACATAACCTGACCCAATAAACGCGTATCGTGATTAAGGAAAGTGGTTACAACAGAATCGTGAGCCTTGATCGCATAGAAAGTAAATTTGCCGACTTGTCGACGCATAAAATGTATTCTACATGCATTTGGGTCAGCCACAATCACGATTGTCCGACCTTACCTTATAAAAGCACACCCACACCTGGTTTAATCAGTTAGTGATCTGACAGAATGTCAACCAATTGGACGTATTTAGTAATTGCCAGTTCAGTTTTTCTGGCCATATCCCCGGCCTATACTGATGTGGCTCATTTCTTTGCCGCACCCACCGAGTTCGGAGGCTTTCAGCTGCATGAGCATGTGCCTTATCAGCTGCCCCTTCCACAGTCCAGTCTGTACGTTCCTCCAGTAGCCACTCCGGCACCTGTGGCACCCACAACAGAGTTCAGTCTGCCGGAGATCATTGAGAATCGCAGCGTGAAGAACTTGATTCACGGACATGGCGGTTTTATTCCTCTAAATCAGCACTATTTGCCCCCTAACCCAGAGGAACGTCCCAGCTACGAAAGTCCCAAACCCAGGTAAGTCAAGAAAGGTGTTAGTATATTTGGAAAGTCATTAACTAATCCTATTCGCTGCCTAAGGAGCTATTAGTTCTGTTAGCCCTACAAGGCTATGTATAATATTTAACAGTACCCAATTCTTCAGAGATTAGCATATAGATAGGAAATATCATCTAGATGAAAATAGCTTTAAAGTTAAAAAGTGTGTGTGTTTCGAAAACTAGCCACATCACTTGTCCTACGTAACCTATTGAAATAATCCAGCTCATATTACTATAGTCAGTAGTCTTGTTTTTAAAACTCCCTTCGACGTCTTCCTTGCAGTGATGACTCTCCCGGATACTATTATCCCCAGCCCAGTATCAGCAGCACTACGAGGATTCCAACAACAACGACTACTCCTCGTCCTATAGTTGTGCAGGAATCTGGTGAGGACAACGATTTGGAACAGTTTCCCGGCCCAGGCTACGATTACCACGCACCACCCCAGCGACCTTCAACCCCAGCTCCTGTTTACTTGCCACCAGCTGGAGATTCTCCCGAGCAGCAACAGCTGCGACTGCGGCTCAAGAACATGCGATGCCTTCAGTCGGGCTACTTTCGGGCGGTACTCAAACTGGACAGTTTTCTGGGAGCGACACCAGTGTTGGACAACGACGGTGAGAGCAGTGTAGAAAAGCACTGCGAACTTAAAATTTCGCGCAGCTATCTCCTGCTAGACATTTCTGGAGTGGACTTTGAGCGTTGCGGAGTCCGTGCCTGTGGCCAGGATTTGTGTCTGAGGATTCGCTTTCCAGCCATTAGAGGATTGCGCACTGGAGGCGACTCCATTCTCACGCTGCACTGCAAAACCCAGGAACGGATTGCGGTTAAGACGCACGCTCTTAAAATGGGTGTGTCTAATGACGTGTGGGTATTGAAAAGAGTTTATGAAAAACTTATCTAAGTCTTAAAACTTATCGCACAGCCAGTCGAGAAGCATAGGCACCTATGCCCACGGAGGCAGCCAGAACGCCTTTCGCACCCACGTGGAGCTTTTGAGGCGTGGCAGCAACGGCTACACACGACTCCTGGAGAGCAACGGTGCCGTGCAGCTGGGCGAGGATCTGATGCTGAGGGCGCATGTCCTAGCAGGCGATGGTAAGGGACAGTAAAAATTACTAAAAATTCTCTTTTCTAATAGTTTTTTCTCCAACAATAATGTCAAATCAGAAAAAACAATTTTCTTCGACTCGCCTAACAATAATTACACTTGCAGTAAAAATTTATATCATATATTTCTAACCTTATGTTTATATGATAGCTATATGATATAGAAGTCCGAATCGGCTTTTGATGCTGATCTTATTAACAATATAACACTGTATGTGATCATCTACTTACTCTTTGTGGTCGGCAACGCCTAATAACACCCTCTGAAAGGGGTAAATCAAAAGTTTCAGCTAATCAAGATAAATTAAATAAAAATTTTCAATTTAACATGAATCATACCATTTTTTCCTATAGAAGTTTTCTGTAGATATTATTAAAATAAATCTTTTAAATTTTTTTTAGGTTGGAACTACACCAAACTTAGTGATGTACAACTGCAAAGGATCTCGGGGTCAGGAGAGGTCCTGAACAGCGCTCAACTGATCAGTTCAAGGGGATGCCTTAACCCAGCTATGCAAAGCATCTGTGCCCATTCGCCCAGCTTTGAGCCGCCTTTGGGCCAACGTCTGCACTTCCGGGCTATCATGTTTCCGGGTATGCACAGCGGAGATTTCCTGGTCATGTCTATGCGCATAACGGGTTGTCTGGAGCGGGAAGACTGCCAGGTTACGGCTCAGGATTGCCAGCCAGGCGTGGCACAGCGCCGACGACGGGATACTCTTCAAAGCACAAGTAGTAATGCCACAGAAGCATCGGAAATGTCCCAGATTATTTTTAGAGTGATTATGCCAAACTTGGATCAGGAAATTCAGCCAGCAGTTGTACACAATTTGGCCAACGAGAACGTGGCCGAGGTGTCCAAGTCTTTGGCCTTAATGGGTAGTTTGGGCTTTGTGGTGTTGCTGCTGGGTGTGGCCATAATGGCAATTTACAAGTTCGGTCGATAGTTCAAAAGTTGAAAAAAATGTATTTTTATTGATGTTCCTAATCCTACAATTATTTTTAATAAAATTACATTTTCTGGTTAATAATCGTTCAGATAAAACAGGTTTCAATTTTAATTCAGTTAAATAATCTGGGCCAACTTAGTTAATTTAGTTTTTTCCTTAAACAACCTTCCCAAAGTTCACTCCTGGGAGAAATACTATAATATCTACTAAAAACACTTATTGCTTCCATTAGAGCTATCTTCAGCATACATCTTAGGCGAACAGCCAGTCACAAAGATTTTTTTGGGACTTTCAACTACAAAACACCCGTTTCAAGTAATATTAATATTTGAGCCTTATAAAATATTATTTGCGATGGTCTTGCTTTAAAACTCTTAGCAGCTATAAATTTCTGACTGATAAATAAAATAGATTTTTGGAACGTGTTTCGTTTTTTCGGATTCATATTTTAAATTCAACGAACGAAATCACACAATCTTTTATACATATTATAAAATAATACACTTTTTAAGAAATAACTGGTGTTAAATGAACTAAAGTGCAACTTCTTGCTTGAAACTACGTTTTAACTTATCAGCTCTGAGAAATCAGGAATGGACAAATGCTTAACCATTTTTGGCTACCAAAATATACAGAAATTAGCACTTAATAAAATTTTATTTATGTTCATGCCACTTGTAATTGGACGGCCTGAAAAATAAAAGTAAAACAAATCCTAAAACATGACACGACAAGCGACTGATTTCCAAACTGCGCGCATTTCAAAAATTGCAAACTCGGATTTTTATGGCAAGACTCAAAACTGAAATTGTATCACGTTTTCACGCTTTGAGCACATTTAATGAAACCAAATACGCTAAGAACTCGCTTTAGATTTTGGCTTTGTTATTTGGTGCAATTTGTAGACATTTCTTATGTTAATTCTCGTCTCAGGCTCTGGCTCGGACCAGTTGCAAGTTGGCAGTTGCAATTTGGTAGTTGGTAGTTAGACCCTCGCGGGCGGTTTAAATGTTGGCCAATTAGCAGCTGATTGACGGCCTAATCCAACTTGGTGGTCCGAGTAGACATTGAAATAATTATTGGATTGGGTGTTACGCGATTACGTGACCACATGAAATGCTTCCATGTCTAGAGACTAACAAATCAATATCAACCATTTATATATTTGATTAAAGATTAAAGCATTGATAAGTTATTTTCTCAAGTTTATAAATAGAATGCAAATTTACAAAAAATAGGATTGAAATTAATTTAAAGCTGGACTCAAAACTCATTTGTAGTCTAAGCATATAAAATAATTTAAATATTATTTAATAGGTATATCATAAAAATATGAGAAAATAGTCTATCATTGGCAATGATAATGAATATAAATAACTAAATTCTTTAGATCATAGACTAAGAATATAGTAAGACACACCTTTTGGTGATGTAAATCGATTTAAAGATGATTATAATATTCTTTGCTCCTTTTGAGCCGGCTACAGGGTATCTTTTAGTCATGATTGAGGTATGCCCACTGCTTTGAAGTGTCTATAAGTAAACTCTCTAGCGTTCAATGGAGATGAACATCTGAGGAGTAGGCAACATGTGTTGCACATGATGCAAGTGAGCCCCTTGAGCTCAGTTTGCTGATCACATAACCGAACTGTGGCGTGCACCTTCTGCTTGGCTCTTGGGCCTTCTCGGAGCTAATTAATAAAATCGACACGTTTGAGGCAGCGTTGTTAGTGTTCCAGGCCAAAGCCAGAAACAACAACAACATGGATAACAACTACTTTATCTTTGTCGCAAATGGCAGGCAAAATGTTCACTCTGTGCACATAAATTATGTGTCGAACGTTCATCCGTCCCACTGTCCATTTGTCCCACTGTACCACTGTCCCACTGTCCCACTGTCCATCTTTCTGTCCGTCTGGCGCTTAAGTCTGTAGTTGGTACTTGCTGTGGTGACCACTAAGCCAACAATCAACACTTTTTATGCCTCAACCAAAGCGATTCGGCTGAGTCGGCTTGACCAGGCCTAAACTATTTTCATGTGTCTTACTCTGGTACTGCTTAAATTAGCGACTACTTAGTGCCCAATTTAGACATTCCTGATAAATATTTATGATTCCACTTCATCTTGAGTCCGTTAACTGCTTTCGGTTTTCAATGAACAGCAAATGGTACAAGTACCAAGATTCTATGAATGGTATGAATCGGATGTTCAAGACTCACCCAAGTCATTCAGTAATATCATGTTATGGCCAATTGTGGAGTTAATTAACAGATTAACAAATTAAAGGGTATCCGAAGAGTTGCAAACTTATTTAATTTTCAACAGTTCAATTTCTTAAATGGATTTTTCTATAATGAAATTTCTAATCAATTATAAATTTTTGTTATTTTATAAGAATATACCACTTAGCAAAGAAGTAGGATTATTATACTAATGTTATGTACAAAATCTTGTATAACATTAATATGTTATTAATCACACATAAGTTTTCAGATTTTTAAATATTTAAGGAACACTAAAACGATTTATTGCTAATCAACATGAGCAAGTCTATGATGTCTTATCTTAAAATTAATGCTGTGCAATAATAATTATAGTTTATTTTTCTTAAAGTTATGGTTGAAGCCGCTCTCCTATTGGACAATCAACTAAACAATTGTTTGAATCGCATCAAAAGTCACGCCTCAACGCACTCATTAGCAACTTTTATTAACCAAATGTGTCGCGTGAGTTTTTTTTTTTTTAAACTCACATTCAGTTTTTGTGTTGCCATTGGCTCGAACTAAGTCAACATTTTTGGCTAATACAATGCGAGCTTTTCTCGGTTTCTTTTTTCCATTGGCCGCTGACTTAGCTGGCTTTAACTTGTTAACTTGTTTTTGTCTTATTCCCAGATCGAAGCAATATCTCTTGTATTTTTTTTTTATTGGTATTTTGAGCATGTTAACATTTGTGTTATTGATTTTTTACTACAGTTGACAGTTACGCAGGCGCTGTAGACGCGCCCCTCCCTCCCGCTACACCACTCCCGTAAACACACTCGATTTTATTTTGGAATTTCATTTCTGTTGGCTTTTGCATTATGCTCTGAATTGGCGCATGACAAACGATCCGGGCAATTTGACTTTCGAATTGTGATTGGTTAATCGAATTGCAGATCATTAAAATGCCTCGAAACTCTTACTTACATTTAATTGCCTGTTTTTTTTGCTTGATCTAAAAATTAACAAAAGCCTCGAATCGGATATAAATGTTAAAACTAAGTAAATACCATATCTTTATTTAACCCACAATTACACGAGATATTAATGCAAATTGGTTGCGGTTTAAGCTTACACGGGGTATGCCCGATCAGCAAATATTGTGTAAGATACTTTAAGAACAAAATCGAAACACAAGTTCAAGTTTCATAACAAAAAACGATGAGTCAGTCGCATCCATCGATATTTATTCATTCACAGGGTATGAGCTTATCACAAGTTTGCGAAAAAAACAAAATTAGTTACAGTAGCTGGAACTTACAGGTAGCCACAGGTGTTTTAAATGATTGTGTGGGATCAGTAATGACTCGTATTGTTCGTTGTTGATTTTGCACTTTTCTTTTCAAGCCACCATCAAACTCGAGCCAATTTACGTCATTCAATTCGACCGTGTAAAATAACTAACAACTTGCGATGGGTTTTGTTAACTGTAAACTGTTAACTGCAATATGGCAAATATTGTGCCAATACTCGGCTAAAAAGTGGGTAGGTGGAGTGGGAGAGGAGGAAGGGATGGAGTGAAGTCAAGTACCTCGAATTCATGTTTACTCAGGTAGCCACTTGAGTAATATGCTTTTGTTAGTTTGTTTATTAAGTGTCTATTAAGTGCTCCGATATTGGCCAACTTATAGATACTTTACCTATTCACTTGTGTTTGGAGATGACACCTTTTTACAAATATGTACTATATTTCAATCGCCTCTCAAGGTATTGTCCCTCTCTTATGCCAATAAACTCATTTATTTTAGTAATACTCGACACAATGCGCACTAAAAAACCGCATCGTAAAGAAAAACATATTTATAGTAAAGTGATTATTTCACTGCATACGACGGTGTGGGTGTAAACTCGAAACACAGCAATACCCAACTCGATACAACGGAGAGCGAATCTGAAACCGAAACCGAAACGGAATCCGAAACTGAGAAGTTAATTAAATTAAAATTAAGTTGGCCTCCAGTTTGAGAGTACTTTCAGCTTGTGGCCTCTGAGTGTCGGGGCGGGTGCTGGCTCATCGCTTTATTTAATTTGTATTAATGCAATAATTGGCTAGCTAAATGATAATGGCACTCCAGAGTTTCTTATCAGCAGGCAATTTCATTGATACGCGACTCTTATTTGCCGTTTATCTTTTTTAGTATCGGATGTGCACGATGTGTTGATAATGGTTATTTGTTTAGTTCCTGATAAATTCTATTTGGAAAATAAAAAACAAACGAACATATTGCGCGCACAGTTAGCCGAAAGCTGAGTTGCATGAAAATCGCTTAATTACCTTTACGTTCTGCGTTATTTTGGGTCTTGAGTATTTGAGTATTCACGGTCACAGTTTTTTATTTTTTTGTGTTGAAGGTTTTATTTATTACTATTGCTGTATTCGTACACACAGGTATATAAAATTATTTTTAATTATTTAAAACACTAAAGTAAATTGAATTGTATTTAAATGCACACGCTCCATTAAATCTTAGTAATAAGTATTTATCCATGTACTTATTGTAATGGGTAGCACACAGTTCACTAACCAATTAAACCTAAGCGGAAGCTTAAATTAATCGCACGTCGGCGAAAATAGCATTCGATCGTTGACCGATTCGCGTTCGAAGTACTCGAGCGTTGCAAATGAAATGAAGAACGAAAAAAAACAAAATAGGCGCGCTGTTGCTCATACCAGTGTTGGTTAATATATCGCGAAAAGCCGTTTGTCAGCACATAGCGATTAACAAGACATATCGATATCTCGAAAACATGAAATGAAGGGTTGCAGAGAGACGCGATTAACTTCGTTTTCACAAACAGTGCAATAATAAAATAAAAGTGCAATATAAATAGACTGTGGTTGGTGCGTGACCACAAAAATGTCTCTAAGAATTGTTAAATATCGGAAAACATCCGAAGGCCTTGTGCCCATACAACCGCCTGTGTTATTAAGGCATAAAATACAAGTGCAGCCACAACAAATTATAAAGGTAAAACAAACATATGTACAGGCAAACAAATTTGTATGTACGCACATATGGTTGTGTAGACTTTAAGTTGTTATTAACAGCTGATATTGCGCGCAATTATAGTAAAGTGTGGCAACGCTCTTCACATGTGGCTCAATAGAATAATTTTAGATTAATTTTGCAGTAGTAGTTTAATTCTAAGCAATATAATTATGGGTTACAGAAGCTAACAGGCACTAGTATTGCGGCGGGCAAGATACCTGCTGGGGTCATCATCAAACCGAGCATGAAACGAGTTTCTAGTATCACCCCTCCATCTGGTGAGTAGCACATCACGTCCACTTCCTAAGAATCACGTTAACCAATTTCGTAACAGCCGCACTACTTAAGACACCCAAATACGTGCTGCAGTCGAGCAGCTATGGCAACACATCAACTTCATTACCCTGGCAAGCGTCAACGACCATAGTCGGTGCTAGAAAGGAAGCCCTGGGCGATGCCATCAGTTCCCTGCCACCCAATACGATTATCAAAGCAACTACGAGGCAACCAATTGCCACAAGTAACAATTCTTTACCGGGCTACGTCAGTGCTTCCAGCACACTGGCTTCAACTCCAGTCGCAGCGCCTGCTGTAGCTTCTGCCGTGCGCCAAGCGGTGTTCCTTAAGCGTGATATGCCACAACGCACAATGCGTAGTATGACACTGAGCTCTATTGACATGGCCTCCACCCTGCACCTTGGAGTATCTACCATGCATTTGCCCTTGTTTAAACGCCACATTTGTAAATATGCAAACCTCACCCACCTGGACTGCTGCATAACCTTGAGAAAACTGCGACTGAATGAACCCTTTACGTTGCTTGCCGAGTTTTTCGAGATGTCGGAGCCGGAGGCGAAACAGACTTTTAAACGAACCATTGTCAAGCTTGCCCGCTGCCTGCGTCCACTCATTTGTTGGCCAGATGCAAAGCATTACTCAGAGCGTTTAAAGCACATGCCGTTGGCCTACAGATCCAATCTGTTGCATGTCCGATCCCTGATTGAGTGTGTGGAGACGGAGGTGAGTGCGGCACTCAATTTTGGATGTTCCAGCTACAAGTTCATACTGTGTCTCAACACGAACGGTAAGTTCGTCACTAGGTTATAGAAAATTTTCAAGAATTTAAATTCTTTAAGGAATCGTAAGCTTTGTTTCGGATGCTTTTCGAGGGGATTGCGATGACCTACAGTTGTTCGAGGCCAGTAATTTCAAGGACATAATACCCAACTATCTAACGTTGTGTGCGGAACCAGGGAAGGCGGTAAAACGCACGCGCAGCTCCTTCAAAACAAGTGAAGACGATAGCTTGGTGGAGGAGGAATACGAGGCACAAGATGAATCCAAGCCAGTGATAAGCAAATACGAGGAACATCGATTAGTTGGACATATGGCTAACATGCAATCCTTGTCTGTTACGGATGGAGCACTTACCTCGACACGTGCCACAAACCTCCAGCTGCCGACACTGCGGGTCAATGAGCCCGCCTGCCGTGCCCAAATGCGGAACATGATCGATACATTGCGGGAGTTTAAAATGCTGGAGAACTGTGCCGTAAGAGAGACGTGGTTGTTAGGTTACCTTAATGAAATGCTGATTGTTGCTGCTGCTCTATGTAACCTGCAACAGCAATAGCTTAGATTAAATATTATATACATTTAGATTACATAACACCTGTTTTAAGGTTGCACTACATATGCTGATTATGAGACATGTTACAATAACAATAACCTTTTGATACTAAAACAGCTTTCTTTATGTTAACATTGTGGCCACGGCAGAGAAAAAGATGCTACAACATTTTAGGGGCCATAACGAGTTGTGTTTAGTATGCGCTGCAACAGGTTGCTGCCGTGTCAATTGCAATTTGACTTTGTTGGCCTCTGGCAATTATGTTTTGCAAATGCCTACATTTGTATGCGCTCCCATGCACACACCTGCATCATCTTAAATACTTAGATATACTATATAATTTAACGGCAAAAACGATGTATTCCTGCCTGCTGAAGCCCCAGCCAATACCTTTATTAAGTCGACATTTGTACAGCTGTTTTGGGCTAATGTTTTTGAACTGCGTTCATGTTTTTACCAACCCAATTGGGGTAGAAAAATTGTCTTTATTTAATGCTAAACACAAGCAGAAGCATCTCTTAATTAAATGGAATTGTAAAAGTTATTTGAATGTGTTAAGATCGCAATTCATTTGCACTTTTTGCTTATTCAGTTATCGACTTACCGACTTTTAAATGTTGAATACACTTATAAATACTTACCCGTAAGCTCTGTGGCAACAATCTCTATTTGAATGCGTATTTAAATGTCAGCGCCTTGAAAAAGTTTCGCTAATTAATTTTTTTTTTTTGAATTGGACAAACAAGAAACACATGTCAGAAAATATGGATTTTTTTTAACTTTATTTAAGATAAAAAGTACGTGTACATACGTATGCTAAAAATTTAACGAATTTTGAATGAACCAGCTGCAAAGCAATATATTCGTGTACAAAGTATGTTATAAACAAATGAGCAAAATATAATAAAAAAAAACAAGTGATTGTTTATTGCTCACTACTACATGGAATGCATTTTAAGCCCAAATATATTCAGATATTTTTCGGTAATTTTGTGTATTTCATTTTGCTAGGCTTTGTGCCAAGTTTTGAATTCGATTCGATTCGGTTTGCAAACTTGTCATCTTCCAAAGAAAGTTGTTTAGCTTAGAGCTAAATTATTTAAACTTGCTTAATTCATAAGTGACTGCGTACTAAATACAATAGTTATATAGTTATATGCCTGCCGTTGCTGAAGAAAATTACAAAGAAAAACATTCGTTTTTTTTTAAAGACTGCGGAAAATGCCAGCCATTATTTCATGTGGTTTTTCCATCGATTTTTGTGCGCATTTCGTGTAAAATAATAACAAGTACGATGTTTAGGGAATGGTGGAATGTGCATGATTTTTTTTTTGGAATTTTGATAGGGATTGCTTTTCTACATGCGAAGCTCTCAGAGCTTTTGAATAATTTCGAATTTCTTCTTCAGATCAACGCTCTCGTTCTTCGGATCGTATTTCTTCTTGGATGCCAACTTGGCGCGCATTTCTGCGGCTGTTAACGGTAAATTCAGGCTTCCCGCCCGGTTCATGGTCATATTCGCTGCTGGCGTTGTGGGAGTGGCACTGCCATTGCCGTTAACGCTTGTGTTGCCGTTTGTAGCACTGCTGCTGCTGCTTATGTTGTTATTGTTGTTGTTGGTGATAGTGTTGCTGGTTGTGCTGCTGGTAGCGCTGGCGGTGGCGTTGGTGCTGCTGCTGTAGACGCTGCCATTGTTGCTCATGTTGGCTACTGTGGCCGAGGGTGGAGGCGGTGTGCTCATCATCATGTTGTTGCTCATTGCTGACGACGGAGACTTGTTACCATTGTGGGTGGTTGAGACCGGAGCAACAATGGCGGGCGAAATGGGCGTGGCTCTATCCACGACATCCATATCGCTGGCATTCATGGTGCTGCCGCTCTGAATGCTGCTGGCGTTCGAGACTCGCTTTGTGCTGACCACACTGATGCTGCTTATGTTGGCACTGGCTCCAGGAAGCTCCTGCTTGGTACCCTCATAGCTGGGTGGACTACAGCTGTCATTTCCATTTCCATTCCCATTGACGACTGGAGATGTTGGTGTGGAGTCCACCTTGGGGGAGGACATGTCAATCGCTTTGCCATCCACATCGATCAGCAGCAGACGCACCTCATTGGCAATGGCCTTAATCCGGGCCACAACCTGTTTGTGTGTCTCGCTGCCAATGGAAACTCCGTTAACTTCCAGAATACGGTCGCCTTCCTTGAGCCCAGCTGATTCGGCTGGTGAATGGGCATCCACTTTACCTATGAATTGACCTGGTTTCACTTTCTCCGAGTGCAAATTGAAACCGTAACCATCGAAATCGGGTCGCTTGACTATGTGACACGTTTTGGTCACGCCCGGTGGCAATGTGGGCGGTGTTGGCATTTTGGGCGAGGTCGGTGTGGACATTTCTGTAAGTAGATGGATTATTTCCAAGTTATTCAAAGTTTTTGCACCTTCCATTCAAATATTCTATAAAACCAATTTGCTCCCCTTTGACATAGTCCAAATTAAACCTTAAACCTGTATTCATATAAAATGTATTTATTTTTGATCAGCGGTATCGAGTCTCAGGAAGCTTGGCCGTGTGCCTTTATGAACTTTTATTTCAGAGATGACTTAAGTTAGAAACTACACAAAACAAATGTAAATAATTCTTTAGGCTAATCCCAGATATTTTCAAAACTAGATAAACTCTTGATTGAGTAATCAGAAATTTTAATATTTTATTTTTCCATAGCCGTTTATTTTCTTATTAAATTTTACTCCTAAATTTCTTTTTGAAGCTTGTGTGCTAAAGTTATTTTCTCTCGAGCAATTTAACAAAAGATTTGACAAATTTCCTACAAAGATAAGAATGTATAAAATTTATAGTGTGTCATAGCTTCGACAGCATACCTTCTAGTAAAGCACTCTTTCATTGAGCTTTCTTAGATGTTATTTTTATACCACTGTGCGATATGGCGCCATGGAAATAGTTTTTTTTTTCCCTTGTGTGTTCTTGTTTTTGCTGATAATATTCAAGATCTTGCTAATGAGAATTTGTTTTTAAATAAACAGTTCTACAGAGTTCGCTGTAATTGAAAATGTCGCAACTTCTTGGCGGTCTAATATCAAGTATTCTGGTATCTGATATCAAGTTTCAGAGAAACTATAGAGTTCCTATGCTTTTGTTGTAGGTCAATTAACTTAGGGATTATGAGTAAGCTTTTGAGTTTACTTGTAGTCAATTGGTTATTGATATGAGATAAACAATACTTAATTCTTATCACATGCCCTTTACAATCGCATTGACGGTTTTTTTTGACCCACGTTCCATTGCATGAAGTAATCTTCATTGTTTATGAATGTAAGTAATGGCGTAATTCACATTGTTATGACTTATTCCAGCTAAAACTGAAGTTTCTTACTTTTTAGCAACCCAAATAGGAATTCCACTAGCATGAGATCACGGATCGGAATGAATTCATAACGTTCTTATCGTGGGCGTAACGTGAGTTTCATTTTTTGACATTCCCAGGCGTTTTAAGTACGAAACGTTATAAATTTGGTAGTACAGTTTTTTGATGGAAGGAGATTAGAGGCTCAGAAAAAGATTTTATTAATTTTCCCCAAAATTTTACCAGAGACTGTAAAATCTACATTTTAGACCCCGTTAGGGGTCTTTTGGGGTCTGTTAGGTTTGATATAATATATATATATAGATTCTAGATCAACATCAACAGCTGAGTCTATATAGCAATGTCAGTCTATCTGTATGAACACCTAGATCTCAAAGAATATAAGAGCTTATTTGTATGTCTATGAATCTGACATATAAAGTTGAAGATTGGTCCTTTTATCAGCTCAAAATTATAAAACAAAGACATATCAACATAAAAATAAGGAAATCGTTGATTGAGCTATCTCAACCCATTTAACACACTGTATTAACAACATAATATTATATATTCAGGAAGACTATAATAAAATACAGCTCCCATAGGATTTATTGATAGAAAGTAGAGATCTGTTGTCAAAACGTTGTTTGTTAAATATAAGTAAACGGTCTTTTTCAGTCGGCTCTCTTGACTGCAGGTTTTTCTTCGCCTTTTGTTAATTTGATTTAAACTTTATTTATACTTAATCAACATTCTTTTGTAATTTAAACAGAATAGTTATTATTATTACTGATTTATTATGAATCTTTTTTTTAGATGAATTACAAATTTTTCTGCTGATTTTCAGTTGTTTTACAAAATGTTGCTGCTTTTTTGAACTTTAAAGTGAATGTCATGAACTGTAAACTGAAAGCCTTTTTGTTGCCAACTTCCTTTGAATACATAAAGTTCAGTGTATGTATTTAAATAAAATGTTTATTTGCTGATTCATCTTTGGCAAACAAATGTGTGTAAGATTTATTGCGAAACTCGTAATTTCAGGCGTGCGATTAATTTGAGGTTTTGATCATCAGTTCGGTTGAATGAAGTCTTACCTGCCCTCCCTCTACACTTAACTCCTTTCCCCTCCCACCCAATTAATTAACAAAAAGCAATTGCTGTAGTTGTTGTTGTTGTTTGTTAACGCTAAAAAGATGCACTCTATAGACGACCTTGACTGGTGGAGAACAACAATTTGAGGTTCACCAATTTCAATAGTAAGCGATATTTAATGAAACAAAGTAAACAATGAGGCGCAAAAAACTGAAATTGAATCCAAAATCACGAAGAGGGCACGAATTTCAAATAATAATAATAAAACTAAAAACCAAATGGCATATGTGTAGGTTTTTTATTTATTTTGCTTTTTTTTTATTTTATTTTAGCACCGTGTCGCATTAGGAAGCGGAACTGACATTTTGAAGAGCTTCATAAATAATAAATACAATATATACAAAGCGATAGTCTTTGCACAATAATTATAGGCAATTAATTAATTGGAGAACATTCTCGTTTTAGGTTGGAACATAAAATACTCAGTGAGTTTGAGTAAAGTGCTTTCCAGTAATAAATCTAAGCAGCTTATTCATTCATTCCTCTGTCCGTTAGTTAAATATTTTAGTTAATGTCCGCCTATCGCAAAACTTAGGCAACCCACACACATTTAATGCCGTCGACATTTGAACATTTGAATATTATAAAAAACACAGCCACAATTGAATTGTTTGTTAGCAAATTTTAATAAAAATAGCCAAATAACATAATATGTTCATTGTGATGACAACAAAAGCCAATCAAAGGCATTTATTATAATGCCGAACATATTATTTATTAATTTGCGGCTTCTAGTTTTGGATGGAGCTCATTTTCATTTTCATTTCGTTTCGTTTTCATTCACGATTCCTCCTCTTTCCCTCTTCTCCTCTGTGTAGAGTTCTACACTCTCTTCGAAAGCTTCACGAACTGTGCAAACTTTAATTGAATTTGCAATCAAGCATGAAGTACATACGTGTATAAATACCCGCACACACACACACACATATAGACTCATACACAGATACGTAGATACAACTTTTATCAGTCACAATCGAGAATTTCCCCCCCGATGCCCAGCAGCCCTGAAGCTGACAGATTCTATTGTATTTTCTATGTGTTGTTGGATGATTTCCTTATTTAAGCGGTTTCTCATCATTAAAACAAATTAGCCGTTAGCTAGCAGTAGTTGTCTGTCTGTCTGTCTTTCCGTTTATTTGTATACACTGTGTACTCATTGTTGTCACAATGTCCGAGTCTGTATCCGTCTCCGATTCTCCTGTTACGACAATTTCGCACACTTGACAGACAAACCAAACACGATTATATAGTACTATACGGGCTTGTGTTCCGTAGTTGCAGTTAAAAACTATTGTTAAGGGATTTGCTAAAATTTATAAACGCACAATTAAACGGAAATTCACAACACGTTAAGTAACCAGAGAACAGAGAAAACTTAAACCTAATGCATAACTCTTTTGTTTTTTTTTATTTGTTTACTCATAAAGGCATAATATTAATTAACTTGCCAATGTCTCATAGTGCAAACTTATTAATTATTCGAAACCAAATATTAGCACGCTCTGCTGTGAAAATGCAAATTGAAACTGATAAACGAAACCCAAAAAGGAAACGCCGCAAACTAAAACCAAACAGCTATGGAATTTCTCAGATAAGAGTTCTTTGCACAAGTTTTGAAATAGTACACATACAACTTGTACTTGTATTTGTATTTGTACCTCTATGAGAAATAATATACAGTGTTCTTTAAAGTACTCGGTATTGTACTTTTGTTCAAGATTCGGTTGACATACATTCTAAGAGGCTGCAGAGCTGAGATTATGAAACCCACGATGACGTGGGAAATTTAACATTCATTTGCCAACGGAAAAGATTGGGAATTACTTATTTAGTTGAGAGCAGTAAGTCACATCGATAACTATATGATACAATTTCAATACTCTTAACAGAAAAAATGCAAGGAGTTCGGTCAGAAAAAATGCAATGGTCTAAACTATAAATTTAAAGGGCAAAAAGGGAATTTATTTTCTTCTTATTTTTTGAAAACTTTACTAAATGCTTAATATTATTAACAAAAAGACTTTATTGTACTTAAATACAACCTTTTAATGTTTGGTTTCTCCATTTAAGCGCTGAGTAATTATTTTTAACCATTAAAAGATTTACTAACGAAATCTGCCATTTAACCGAATTAAAAAAATGCAAACTTTAGTTGAGAATTTTTAACAAACTTTTCTAATAACTTTTCTAAAAATTTAAATTTAATTTTAATTTAAAAGTATTAGACATGCTCTAATATTAATTTTTCACCAAAATGATTCAAATGCATGATCATAATTTTGAAAGCAAAGTAATTTAATACTTTCGAAACATTGCAATTAACTCAGCAGCAGAGTGAAACAACAAGTTTCGTTTTTGGGTTTAATGGAATCCCTTCACCTTTTTTAAGTGATGTATCACGAGCTATTTAAAAGATTATGACAATAATTATACAGTATACAAATCTTAGGAAAAACAAATAATGCCGATAATCACAGTCATAAAAACAAATAAAAGGAAATGTAATAAATTAAAGACATTAAAGTCTTGCCCACATTGCCTGAATTTTAACTGTTTCAACCGTTTTGCCGAGATTTTTTATGAAGAGGTGCCATAAAAGGGGAAGAAGAAGACATAAAAACCTCATAGGTGAAATCCGAGCACCCAGAACTTTCACTGTCACCAGCTTAAAGTCATAAAAAGTTTGTTATATATATGAGTGCATAAACCCATTAATTTTGAAAACTCTCCACTGATAGCGATTGTGCAACCTTTGTAATGATATAAGTACTCATATCAGTACAGAATTTAATACATTTTTTAATTTAACTGGCGTGTGACTTAAGTAGCCAATGGCCAAAATAAATTAAAAAATATAAAAATAAAAATGAAGTTGTTTACTATCATATTTATTGATTTAAGACAAGAGTTTTGGTTTTGCTTCTGCTTAAAGTTTATAATTTTCAGTGTCTAGGCCGCAAAATAATCTTATCAAATTAAATCTTCAGTTTCCATTTACAATAAACAAAATGACGCAAAGTTAATTAATAAAGCTACGATAATTTACTGTTTACGAAGTTGACACATGTCCCAGCTATAAGTTAATGGTTTTACCTTTTTTTTTTGTATTATTTTTTATTTTAATAACTTTTTGTGCCAACTTGGAAAGTGCAATTACTCGCAGTTACTTTCATGAATCACTTACAAAGATCTTCACATATTGCGCCCTGGGCAACCAAAAACTCATTAGCAGCTCTTAAGATGTGGCCAATGGAGAGACCCACTCAAGGGTTTCATTTCCCAGCGTTGCTCCGATCAGCGATCTGCCCGTTTCCCACTACTCGCTGCCCGTTGCCCTCTGCCCGCTACCCTTAAACCGCTTCCCAATCCACCCGTTTCTGGCTGAGTGGCTGGCATTGTTTGTCGCTGTTGCTGCGGGCATTGAGAATTGTTAGCAATGTTTTCTTGCCTCTCTGGGAAACTCGGAGAAACTGGTTATGATTGTTGTTAATGCCCTGTAGATGTAGGGTATGTCTGAATCACAGCTGATTTTTACATAGCTTTGAATTATCAGACATTTCGCTTCACTGCAGGGCATTTGACAGTCGAGTACGCCCACCTCTTCTTGACTGTGTTCTTACGCCCCGCTGATTACCTGTTGATATTCAATGACAATGCCAAACAATCGGTGACCCGAAAGCCCCAACAGCTTCAGCTAAAACTGCTGACACCTGCAGCACATAACTTGAGATACACTCGAGATTCTCTCGAGATCGTTTTGGATGAGCATTTACCTGCGCCAAGCCAAAAGGTGTTGCTGTGCAACCGGACGGATAACGTCATTAGCATTTAGCACGTTAGTTCAACTGCGCCAATGACAAACAAGTGGCATTCATAACTTTATTTAGATACTTATTAATTGTTGATCAACAAAAGCAACGCAGCAGCAACAAAAAAAAATACACCTTTGATGCGTAGTACGTTGTCAGATACTTATATTTTCAATTCAAAAAGTATGTAATCTGTGAGGGTTTTTTTTCGGATGAGATCATTGCTTGATCACCTAAGAAAAAATTGAACCGACACACACACACACATACACAATCTCTAACCAGTCTCCAATGTTGTGAAGCTATTTTTAAAAGCAATGAGTAAAGTTTTACACGATCAAAGAATTTCATTGAATAAATGCGAATACGAGTGGATTAGCATAAAGTTTTCAGTTCAATAGCTTTGTTAAGCTTTACACCATCTTCAAAAGGAACGATCGACATTTTATACCCTTACAGAGGGAGAGAGACTTCCGAAAAATGGAATTTTTTTAAAATCTGTCAAAAAAACAACCTTTAGCATAACAATTTTAATGTTTTAACGGGAAATACAAATTGTGTATTTTGTACTGCTTGTATTATCTAAGCCGGACTATTAATATTTATTTATTTGTCTGGCAAGGCTATCCAAGATAAACTTGATTGTTTTTTTATTTCTGAGCATATACATAATTGTTATAAAAATAGAAAATTGATTCACTTAAACAAGTATACAAAAACTGCTGATTTCGTAGAAAAACAAATCAAGTTAAATATTTATTAAGTTTTAGATACCACTAACTTATTTGTTATATTATACAAGTATACTAAAGAACGCCAGCTTGGCGACAGAATCTTTTAGCATATATAGCGGACAAACCTCAACAAACACCAGCAACAACAAGATAAAGAAGAAGAACAACCACTAGAACATCCAAATAACAATAAAAAGTCTAAAGATCTTGTCTGCCTGCGCCCAGAGAATCTTTCGTGAAAAGAGCGTAAGTATGAGTACAAGTATTTGTATCTGTATCTGCAGCTTGGATGCTTGAACCTCAAACTGGCTGCCTGATGCTGCCTGACAGCCTGACCGCTGTTCATAGAGGTTGGTTTTACCAAATTCATTTTGAAGTTGCCTCAAATTTTTCGTGCATTTCGGTGTCTCGGGAATCGGGGATTGTTTTTAGATTGTTTTTTTTTTACCTCTTTCTTGGTTTAGCTTGAGAAAATAAAAATTGATTCTAGAACCTGTTTTAGGCTTTGAATCGTCGATTTTTTGTTGAGCTTAAGTGTGTGTGTATATTTATCTTCTTCTTATTTTTTTGTATACATATATTTGCCTTTGTACTTGGTTTACTCTTTGGGCCTGCTCTTTTTAGATATTTCTCGTTTCGTCTCTTCTTTCGACTGCCTTTTAGCCCAGCTTGCTGCGATCAAGTTTGGCTTTTGGATCGGCCTTTTTTGTCTCGTCCATAAAAGCATTTCTGAAGAGACGTTTTTTGTTGTTCGGCGCTTTCGTTTTCGTTTGTTTTGGGGCGTTGCAGCCGACGAAATGGTCCATCCATTTAATTAAGTAGATATTTCGTATAAATTATGCATATTTTAGAAAAAAGGAACAAAAAAGCAAATTGGAAAGTTCCCCTCAACATATTCAACGCGTCATTGATTAATCGTGTTTGGCTTGAAATTTATTTTTATATAATTTTTGAAATTCACAACTTTGTTTTCTCACTAAAAGCGGTATAATAAAAACCTTGAGAATATTACTGGCTATTGACTGGAAGTATTCTAATTAATGAGCAGCTCTCAATGAATTCCCAAACAAAACTGCACTGAAATCATTTGGAGACTATTCCCAAAATTTAATGTGGTTTTAATACTTATTTATAAACCTGACATTTGTATTATATGGGAGCTATAACATAACTATCCTATTGTTTTGTTGCTGTGTCTCCGTGTCCGTGCAATTGTTTAATATTTTCACATGCCAGTCAAAGTGAATTATATGCAATGCATACTTAAAATGAATAAATATAGGAATTTTATGAATATTCACGGTTTAATTAGGAAATCATGGAATTTTACTGGGACGATATGCACTCAGTATATAAACAGTTTTTAGGGTGGGTTAGTGAATTTTATTTTAAGTACAGCTGTTCTTATTATGAATTAAAATTCCGACACGCATTAAAAAAAACCTATAAAAATCTGATCAACAAAATTAAACTGGCACGTTTTAGAAGATCTGAAATGTTGACTCAATCGTGGATATCGAAGTGCAAACTGATAATTTATTAGGCACACATTGAAACCCATTGAAGAATGTGCCAAAATGAGTAGACCCGAATCGGTATAATGCTAAATGACAAACTTGATCGAATAATCAAAGCCAAGATCATAAATTAAATTAGCATAGATTGGGATTGGCAGAGAGCGCACCGGATACAATTCCACCAGCTTGAATCGCTTCAATATCTTTGCTATATATATTTACACTAATGCTTACACGGGCCACAAGTGGGAAAACGACAAAAAAAAAAAAAAAAATTAAAGAGCTGAAAGAAAACCAGAAATACACGCGACAAAAATGCACAACAAGAAATCAGGTGAAGTAAACCGGTGAATTAATAAAAATGCTCATAAAAAGAAGAAAAAACAAAAGTAAATGCGTTGACGAAACCTGCTCTGAGACATAGCTGAAATTCCAGCCTAGAGCTAAACTTACTCACGAGTATACCAGCGTCACGAAAATGTAGAAAAACCCAAACAAGTAAGCCGAGATATGTATGAAAGTGCCAGACTTGAGCATACCCTGGGCTCCTGTAGATATTTATTTGAGTAAAACTTCACAAAATAATACTAATTTTATATTTGGTTAGAGTTGAAAATTTATTTATTTATTTAATGCATTTTAAAATATGTTTGGATTTTAGCTTATTAATTTTTTGAAACCTTCGGCTGTGTTGATTCAATGAAAATATCTATATTTGTTCATTAAAAATGTATTTGAGAGGCAACTGTGGAATTGAAATATATCTTTATTTATTTAATGAATTTTCCATATATTTTAAATAAATATTTACGTTTTATATAGAAATTGGCTACGGAATCGATTCAGGCTTTATTCGAGTTAAAGGGAAACTAGTTAAATTAAAGTGTGAATATTTAAATTGCATGCCTTTGCTCCTGGTGTACGATAATATTAATCTACTGATAAATAGATATCTATATAAGCAAACTTTTGATGGCCTGTTCACTGTCGTTGCTGTTGAGTAAAGTTGCACTGCAAACAAACCCATTTTGACTTACTGCAGGTGCAGGGTATTAAAATAATAAAAATCGCATGCATGTCGCATTTGAAAATGGTCTTATGCAATAGGCAAGTTGTGTGTTGGTGGAGAACGTGGGGGAGTGGGGGAGAAGGAGCAAATAGTGTTGGGCAGCGGCATGTGCAAATACGTGGCGGTACAACACACACATACATAGACAGTGTCTCACACTCTCACAGTGGTAAATAGCGTAAAAGGAACCGCAGCAAAGTAAATCAAAAGAGCAACAATTATTATGCAAGTAGTTGCCGCCGTTTGCTGGCCATTAAAAACAGTTAACAGGCCAACATATTTTGCTTTGGCTAAAGTTATAAATGTTTATTATTTAGTAGTATATTATTTTGTTGTTTTTTTTTAGCTTGTGGATGTTTAAGCTTGATTGCTCACAAGCTGCCGCTCTAAGCCGCTTTGCGTGCACCAATTTTATGAGCAATAACAACAAAAATCACAAACACATAACAAAAAAAAAAATACATTTTAATTTGGTTTTGAAAATTATATTTTCACGGTGTTATTAATTTTCTTATTAAATGCACTTAGTTGTGTGTGATTAAATATCAATTAAATATTTTAGGAGTAAACGATTTGAATAAAACTCGTTTACTGAAAAATAAAATCAAATTTATAAATTCACTGGTTTTCTTTAGGTTAAAAGATTGTAATATTTTTTTAAATGAAAACATTATTTATTTACATTACAAGATCAGATGACAACTAACTCAAGGTGCATCCTTTAAGACAAATTTACTGAATAATTTTCAACATTTAGATGCCTTAAATTTATCGCTTTCATTGTGTCAAATGATTCGTGATACAAATTTAAAAATTCTGCTCCAAATTTATTCAACTTTCAAGTTTACTGTATTCAAAACTGTGCACAGGACTCTTAAACTGTGCCAAGGCTGAGGCCAAACAGTTTGACATTCGAGATGCGAATTACATAAACTTTGTAATGTTTCCCAGTACTTTTTCCCATGCAAATTGAGTGTTTTTTTTAGCTCTTTTCAACTTACCGCTAAATGAGCAGTCCCTTTATTTGTAGTTGTGTGTTGTTGATTCTAGCAAACGATTTGATGCCCTTGATATTTCACGGCTTGTTGTTGTTTTGCACTTTTTGCTATTGCTCTATTAATTGTATTAAATTTGATTCAATTTTATTTCATTTATATTTCTTTCTTTTCGTATTTTGCATACATGCAAACGCACAAATACATAAGCAGCCGATGTTGCGACTCGAAATCAATCAACAACAAAGAAAAGTGGTTAGGCGAGAGACGCGAGAAGCAGAGACAAAGTGGAGACAGCGACAGTAACAGCGACGGCGATGACGACGGCGACGTCAACGGTAGCGGTTGCGGAGCGGCGACGGAGTCGGAGAAGGCGAATTGCGAAGATAAAGTGTGAGGCGCATGCGCACGTAAAATTATTTGTTGCTGTTGCTTTGCTTCCACTTCTGTGTATTTTAATGTGAATATTTGTAGCTCACTCGCATTCACGTAGCGCTATCGAAGTTCTCGCGCTGCAGTGTTTTAACCGTTTTCGCGGGTAAATTGTTACTGATTGTAACCGGGCTAACGACGAAACTTCAAGAGGGCTAGTCCCAAAAGCCACAGGTGAGCTCAAAGCTAGCTAGAGATGTGCCGGAAATATCGAAAGCTGATCATCACGTGCCAATATATCGTTTTAATACAAACATTAATATTGACTATTAAGTTAATTAGATATTAACATATATATATTGTCTATAATTGAGCTTTAAATATATTTTTGAAATTTTTATTCTTTTCATTTTCTAGTGCAAAATACTGCGCACCTCTAGCTTCAAACTACCGATGAGAGCGAGAGAGCGGGTGTGAGTGTAAGACTAGCACCAGAGAATGGAGTGCTTTAATGTGTGAGCGGCAGAGCGACATCTGATATCAGCTGACGGCTGTCAAGATACATTTTATAGCATAACTTTAGGATGATGATGTATAACACATTCTCAATGACAAAACTGTATAACACATTCTCAGTGTTAAAACTGCCCTTGGTTAATTCAATAATTCTGGGATTCGGTTTAACTCTCGAGTGTTAATTCCATTGTCCATACACAACGGAGAGTCGCTTATCAGCAGGGGACACCGTTGTTTCCAACTGACTGCACCAACTGTTTGGCATATCAATTTATGTGTGGAGCAATGCAAGTGACTTGTGGGCAAGTCACGTGGTTGGGTAAGACACGGCAGATGCAGATTTATCTACATTCACGTCACTGTCATTCCCAAATCTTATTTCATCAGAGATACTATTTTTAGTTTAAGTGAATTAAATATTATTTAATAAAACGCATACTTTTGGGCATATTATTGAGTATAGTTTACTGCCCTGGAAACTTTCTGCAAATTCATGGAGGTGAGTCAAAGGACTCCTCATTCGTGGCCAGTCCTCAGTACAACGAGCCTTTGTTGACAACTGTACTGTTGTCGTTTGACAGCTGACAGGTGGTATTTTGAGTGGTGGCTGACGTGAGCGTTGGCAATGATTGATCGGGGTGCAACACCAGAAGTAGAAGCAGAAATAAAAGCTTATGGAATTTATTTAATTTCCGCATGGGCATTGCGTCACCGTCAGGCAGGGTGCCCGCATCCCAGACACAATTCCCACTCCGATGAAGCCTGCTAGGCTCCAGAACAACAAAGACAATGCGAAATTTAGACCGATGCAGGGAACCGATAGTGATCTCAAAACGAATTTCGAGTAAATGCTCAAAAGTGGAAGCAGCGCGGCATCTCAGCAATTTGGTTGCGTTGCTCTCTTATCGTTTTAATTAGTTTTATAAAAGTTGGCAAACAAACAAACCGACAAACCAGCAAACCAGTAAACCAGCCAAATGAAAGGCGAAAGGGCAATGCCTAAAGAGGTGGAGAATGAGTAGGAGTGGGCAGGGGGAGGTAAGGACATAGGGACGTAAGGTTAAACATCATATTTGCTTACCGCGTAATGAAATTTTCCTACAATTTGTTGCAGGACACATGTGGAGAGTTGGGCAAATGCTTCAGGGCGTGGGTTTGAAAATGAACTTATGAAATTGCTAGTAATTACAGGAACAACATAGTTTCAGATGCAGTTTAAATAGTTTCGAGTTCAAATTGCATTGAAAATGCATTTAAAGTCAGCACTCAACATTTAATTAAACCTGAAACACATTTTAGGGTCCTCGAATACGAAGACACCTTGTTTATCTTGAGTATGGAATAGAGAAAGGATGGAAGAATCCTTAGCTCTTGGTCCTTTTCAGCTGTTTTATTTGCATGCATATTTATAAGGAATCGCCTGAAATTAAATGCGTCAGTCCCGGTGGTAGGGGAATGGATAAATGGAAAAAAATAAAGTGAAAACTGTTGGGATTAAGCAAAACACCTTGGAATTTTCTTTGAAATTTATATGCAGCAAATAAATGAAAGCAAACGGCTTAAAAAGTTGTGCAACTGCGAGAAAAAATAACTTTTTAACTCCGCTTTTATAGCGGATAAATTAAGGTGAAGCTGCAATAAGCTTAAAACAGAATTCGAAAGTTTTTTTTTTTTTTTTTTTTTTTTTTTTTTTTAAAAAACTGTTTTTATTTATTCTTTTAATTTTACTGTTGTTTCTTGACAACCTGAATTAAAGTGTTTAGAATATTTACAAATTAGAGTTACAACTTAAAGTTATAAGTGATACTGTAGATTGTGGTTTAGGATCCACATCCAGATTCGAACTCATATAAGCATGAAGTTCTCCTTATGACAGGTCGGCAGCTCAGTTCTCTGAGCTATTGACACGGCCAGAATTCGAAAGTAGCAAGATTTTCTAACGTCGAATTAATTTTTTTCTATATATTTTAGCATAAACAAACAGTTTTAATAAATGTGAATTGACGTAGACCAATTTCATAAGAGATCAAAGTTGCTTTGCTCTTTCCCGGTACTTGGGATGGTGGAAAAGGGAACGAGAATGGAACCGAAATGAACTTGATTTCAAAAACCGTGCAAAAATCGTTCAATCATTTAAGTAAAGTGCCAGGCAAGCAGCACGAAAAGGCAGCGAAACTGACGCATTCAATTCAATTGCCAGCGAAAAAACCGTAAAGACATCGAAAACATGTGCCCTCATAAGAGAGCGGCGATAACGCGCACACACAAGCACAAGACACAATCCACACACACAACTCACACACATGCTTGCACATACACAAATACTTGAAACACATTTTGTTTGGCTCGTCGGGTGTAATTCTTGGCTTCTTGTTGTCTTGCTCTGTTGTGTTGTCTGGCTGCTTGAAGCGTGTCTATATTTATCCCACTTCTTTACACTGCTATGCATTGCGAGCATTTTACAGTTTTGTATTTTGAAATGATCATGCGGGCGTAACAAAAGCAAAACAACAAAGCTATGAAAATTTAGAGACTGAGCTGAATCGTTTGCTAGTCGTACGTTTCTGTGGCCCTGCTAACCACATGGATCACTTTATCGATTTTACAAATGAAGAAGCAAAAATGCGATCGATTGTGATCTTAAATCGGAATATTGTACACAAAATAAAGATCGTGCACGGTGCACAGTGCACAGTCGCAGATCCAGAGGCTATGCACAACACTAACTCTGAACACAGCGACAATACTGCCAACTGAGCCACGGCAACAAATGAATCAACTCGGCAACAACTGATTGTATGAGCACTGGCTATTTTATTAAAAGCGAATTTTCAAACGATGTATAATTATAAAAAAAAAGGTAAAAAAGTAATTGGAGATGCCGGGGATTGAACCCGGGGCCTCTCACATGCAAAGCGAGCGCTCTACCACTGAGCTACATCCCCGTTGAAATACCAATATCGCAAAGTTATGTTGAACAGTGAACAAAGATTTTTCTATGCACTGCATGTGCGCACTGCGTACTAACGTGTAAATTAAAAAATAAAGATGTCGCTAAAATCGAACAAAACAACAAAAATGGAAAATAAAGCATTTATCTAATTTGGACTAAACTATCTATGAGTTATGTAAAATGTACTGACCAATATTAATCTTGCGTTCTTGTGGGAAACTTTTATATTATCATTAGGCTTTTTTAAGCATTTGGCGCGTTCACTTCAACAGGGGATGTAGCTCAGTGGTAGAGCGCTCGCTTTGCATGTGAGAGGCCCCGGGTTCAATCCCCGGCATCTCCAATTACTTTTTTGATATTTTAAAATAATTTTGGTATTATTTGGAGCGTTAGGATAATCGTTATTCAGGCATTCTGTCTAGATTTTAAAATTTTTGCCAATGTTCAGGTTGCAACAACCATAGTCGCTTTTCTATGTGCCCTCAGTGTTTCTGACTATGGCTTGGTTGACTTGATTTATGCTCAACGAGGCGGCAATAATGAATTATTTATGCCGATTTACGGCTGCCAAAGCAGGTCTGCATGTCAATTGGCAGAAGCAGTGGCGTTGCTAGACGGCTATCAGGATGAAGAGGGTGGTGGGCGGTTTGGGGAAAAGCGGAGCACAGCTGAGCGAATTGACTTCGGGCGGCGTCTTTGACTTTTGCCTGCTATTTTAGCCACAATGCAGTCAAGTGGTTAAAGTGTGTGCGATGATGTTCGTATTGTTGGAATTGAACAAGGATGAAGAAACATATGTATATAAGAAGTCAAAAGACTGGACGAGGTATGTGAAATTTGTTTACACTTTTGAAGAGTCATGAAATAGCTTAATATTAAATTTAGTATGAACCGACTATGGCCTGATTAGAAATAAACAAAAGGAAGCCAATTGATTTTCTTGAATTTATGTTCAATGTTCTTTTGTGTCCTAAGAATTAAATTGGCAAGCAGCTTGACGGGCATCAAATTTCACTTGACTTCTGGCCATCAATTAGCAGTAACAGAAATCTGAAAACTCTGCAGCAGATGGCACACATCACATAAATATAATTATGCCAAGTTTCAAATAAATATGCATTCAACATTTTCAAGCATATTGAATTTAATTACCACAGCAACGTCTGTTTTTGTCAGCATTTCCCTTTATGTGTGTGTGTGTGGGTGTGTTTGAGTGTGTAATAAATATTCTATAACAATTGGCATTCACACACACACACATACATATATTTGCGTCTGTGCGAGGACTGTCTCGG
Source organism: Drosophila acutilabella (assembly GCA_035046005.1). Lineage (NCBI taxonomy): Eukaryota > Metazoa > Arthropoda > Insecta > Diptera > Drosophilidae > Drosophila > Drosophila acutilabella. Next base: position 487,511 of record JAWNOK010000024.1, on the reverse strand, counting down.
AGGACTCGAAGGCATCATTTAAATAAAAGAAAATACAAATTGAAATTGTCACTTGGAATTTATGTTATTGCATAAACACCGCAAGGACCAAGAAAACAGATACAAGAATGAAGCCAAGAAAATTGTTTATGGCCAGGCCTATTTGGTTACTAAATAATTGACGCAACAAACTAAACAAATGACATAACCTCAATTCTGTGACAGCCGTGTCATAAGTCGAAATTTCAATTTGATTTGATTTGACCAGAATTACCTCAATGGCTCAGTAATCGTTAAGCAAATTTGAGTTTTTGGAGATTTCGTTCGGTTCGGGTTTCAATCAGTTCATACCTTAAATTGAAACATATAAATGGCAATTAAAATAAGATAGTCTTATTGAAATGTCTGTCTTTTATAATTTCTTTTAAAAATTAATTTTTTAATGTTTAGAAAGTTTAGTCGAATTTCTATAATTGCCCTTAATTTAATTTTAAAATAATCATTTTATTTAAATAGATTAGAAATATATTCAGTTATATTTTCTAATTCTTTACTATATTACTTAAAAACAACTTTGTACAACTTTGGATAATCGCTTGGAATACTTGGAAAATCTATTGTGTTGATTTAAATTTGGGATTGGCAAATTGGTTGTTTAAACATATTCCGTAGATTATAAATTATGCAAAAAATTGAGGCAAACTTAAAATTTTAAATGAAATTAATTTCCGTAGAATATTGTTTTTTGCTCTTGAGTTTAATGACTGCATATAAAATATGAGCACGTTTTAAGAAGTAAGTCTTGTGCCTAAATATGTAATACGTGGTACTCATGGTTCAATAAAAAATAAAAGTTCTTGTATCAATTATTAAGTCAATATACCCTTGAATTTAAAGTGTCCATGGAAATCGAAAACTAAACTTTTATACCTAATTTGTAGTCGAAACCGTCTCCATTATTAAATGCCAACAGAGTGCTTTAACTGGTTTTCAGTTTGGCTTTAAGATGCAGTTTAATCACATTGAAAGTGCATTTAAAATTCTCTTTCAAGCAGCAGCGTCATAATCAATATCAATGCTGTTTGGGAAAGTGAAAAACTATATTTCCGCTTTGGGTGGAATGAAGCAACTATTATATGAGAAGTACTCTTGTATAGGGAGGAATTCATAATACATTCGATATTCGATATCGAGACATTTTGCATACAAATTCAATTGTGCGTGCGTGCAAATTGAATTCCCAAAGGACTACAAACATAATGCAATTATGTTAACATACTGAAATAATAATACATATTGTACATACATACATACAATACTTATGTCTGAACATTATGTCGGAATCCAAATGCCTAGCTATTTTGTGGGATTTTGTTGAGTACAATTAAAGCACTAAGCTATCCATTCGGCTACTGATAATTGCAATTGCAAGTGTCAAAAAAGGAAGGAACTAAGCCCCCAATCTCGAACCCAAATCCAAATCAAAAACAAAAAGAACGGCATTCTGCTATCCTGGGTCAGGCCCAGTGCCGACTTCAACAAAATCACGTTTCAATTAACACACATGGTCAAGCCAACTCGCTCGTCCTGGCCATATTCATATGTGAAACACGCACGCACCGTACCGCCCTCCGAGCATCTCCGCATCTCCCCCTTGGCCCCTTGTCAGGCTGGTCCTGGACATCATAATTCCAGCCACAATTCCCAAACACCGCAAAAACAACACTGGAGCACAAGCCAAACTCTGTCTGGTAATGCAGGGCAGGGTCTAAAATTTTAAGTAGGAGTTTGGAGTTTTCAGCCATACCACGATTATGTCCATTACCTCTTCCCCTCCCACAGTTTTAGCCGTGCTACCAGTTGCTGCAGTTTGTCGAGTTCTATGGGGCGCATGAACTAATTACGTTAATATGCGACAACGTTTTCATAGCCGAAAAATGTATGCGCCACACAGCGGGAGGTCTACCTACTCCTAGGACACTGCGAGGGGCATCCAAATTCAGTGTACCCAGCAGCCTAAAAGCGGAATGGTGAATTGCGGTTGGGGTCACTGCAATTGGGAAACGCAATGTGGCTCAAATGGGTTGATCGACGAACTGGATTGCACAGGCAAAACCAGAGACTGCTTAAATTATAACACTTGCTGCGTTTTAAACACCGCAGGAGTACAAGTTTGATATGAATGTTTAATAAAATAAATGCAAATATATATGTATATGTTTAAATTTACTATTTTCTGTTTATTTTATATGCAATTCAAAAATGTATATATGTTTTATAAGGTATTTCGAATAAGTGCATTTCAATAATACCTGTTTTACTAAGAAATAATCGTAAAGTTTATTAATTTAAATTACGTTTATGCAGTGATATGCACTTATGTTAACACTGCATAAACGTAATTTAAAATAATAAACTTTACGAGCCGTAACCGTAAGATACCCTCTGAGTAGTTCGATCCCGACTTCAGATTATAGATATCTTCACTTTGCGTGTTAAATCAGTTGTATCAGAAATCCAACTAATTTAAGTAAACGCAAAACGAACGACACAGCTAAACAGCTGATCAAAATCGATTATTTAGTATCGTTGTTCCAACTCGTTATACATTTATCGATACTGAATCGCTCAAATGAACTAAAAAACTGATAACGCATCACTATCTATCGATACTAACCATAGATAAATCAAAACAAAACGCAACAAAGTAAGAAGAAGAAGAAGCACGCCCTGTCCCGCTTGAACATTCACATAATTTTTTGCTGCAAATTACCTATTTTTGACCGATTTGGTTTATGGGAGCTATATATATATGAATTTGGTCTCGATAGCTTTATAGGTTTTCAATTTAAAACGTTTTTAATGTTTTTTACAATTTAAGCAAGCACACTACAGTAGTCGAGCTTTTACTATCTCGGATATCTTTAAGTTCATACGAACGGACACACGGTCAGGCTTGTTCGCACAATCTTAATATACCCTCACATGGTGTACAAATACAGGGCTATTGAATTCGCGGTACGGATAATTAAGTTAGAAAAATTACACTAACAATTTGAATTTAATTAGATTATTTTTATCATATGGTAAGAAATCTATTTAATTACGTTCCGTTATGTAAAAGCGTACTAAAAATATCTTAAGTTTGGATAAAATTAAATAAAACATTTATTCAGTATAATTATATATCTGTTATTTTTCAACATTTTTCCAAACAATTCAAATTCAATTATTTATTAAATCATTGACTCTAGGTTTTTTTTAGTTTCTGCGTTTATTTATGAAGAAAATTTGAAAGTTATTAATATTCTTAGAAAGTTCTTTTTCTCAAGGCTCTGACAGGTTTTTTAAATGCATCTCTTATCACCAAATCTATTAACAAAAGGTGTAATCCAAGATTTGGTCTTTTCAAGCGAATAAAGAACACAATGTGGATTTCCAACTGATTTTTGTAAAAACTGATAGGTTATCAGAAGAAGGTACTGTGCATCCAGATCGACCAACTTTTTCGGATAAAATCCAACGCATTGGGCTAATTCTTTTATAAGTGGAATTATCTTTGGAGCGATTTCCGCAACTCCTTCAAAAGCAATTTGGCCGCAATCCGAAATCTTTATCAGATCTATTTCCGCAGCGACGGGCTTATAGGGACCAATAACCTGTAAATTGAAGAATTGCTTTATTATTTTAGTCTAAACTATCATTAGGCGGTTTTTGTTCATACCAAAAGACAGGACAGCAAAAGCGTTATCTTAATTATCTTCATCTCCAAAGCTTCTCAATAAATCCACTGCAAAATATGAAACGATTTATAACAAGTTCGTTCTATTTATAGTAAATCTTGTATATCTAATCGCGACTTGAAAATACCCTGAATTTTCTTGATATAAGTTTTGTTTGAATCTCTATTTAATAACAAATACACTCTCTGGGTAAAACCGACTAATATCACAATTCGATACGATTTGTTCGCTTTAACTAGATGAAAGTTTTAGTTTCGGTGTTTATGTAATTTGTAGAAAATTAAATCATTTAAATACAGAAATATGTGTACAAGACCATGGGCGGCAATGCAATATTTAGGTATAAAAAGAATGTTTTTTGTTCACTGTTATAGCTTGAATTCTATATCAAAAATCAGAGTATTTAAAATTTTAATCTCTTGAAATACATGTAAAACTGTTCATTTATTTAAAATGTTGCTATAATTCAACAATTAATTTTTTGAACTATTTAACATTTTATTTTTAGACCCCGTACTCTTTAAAAAAGAGTAAAGGGGGTCTATTAAGTTTGTCAGAAGCGAGATGTGCGTAACAGGCAGAAGGAGGCGTGGCCGACCCCATAAAGTATATATATTCTTGATCAGCATCAACAGCCGAGTCGATATAGCAATGTCCGTCTGTCCGTCTGTCCGTCCGTCTGTATGAACACCTGGATCTTTTAAACTACAAAAGCTAGAGACACCAAATTTGGAATGAAAGTCCGTTTATGATGTACGCAGATCAAGTTTAAAGAATTTTTGCCACGCGCCCTACCGCCCCCGCAATAAGCAAAAAACCAGACACGCCTCGAAAAAATTTGTGTTTTAAGCGAATAACTCAATAGTTATGGCACTTAGGAGCACCAATATTGGTACGCAGGTTCCCAGAGACAGCCTAAATGCAATGTCATTTAAAGTTTTGAGCTGCCACGCCCCCTTTGCTCATAGGAACTAAAAAACTCTCCAATTTCAATGCCTTTTTAAAAGGCATTAAATCAAATAGTACAGTGTTGTAATTTAACATACGCTTAGAGAATTACTATTTCTAACTTTCCTGAAAGTGGCATCAAAATCCTATGTCAAACAAGAGAGAAATTTCGGTTCAAAGTGCATGTTATTTTACTGCAAAATCACTGCATGCGCGCAACACATACAAACAAACACAGAAACATACAAACATATGTTCGAACGTTTTCTCTACCTGCTTTGGCGGCAGCGCTGCCCGGAGCCGGTGGCCGCGCCGAACAATGCTATACATACACACATATGTATGAGCACACATACATATTTGCAAATAATTGGAAGAATGATAGAAGAGGAGTGTGGTGCAACTGGTAGGGTTGCGGCGCAATATGGAACCTTCGTATGGATCGCGGGTTCGAATGCTGACAATGACGATTGTTAATTTATTTACTTTTTAATTTTAATTCAAAATGTAAATATTTCATTTTAATTTTTTTAATTTCATTTTAAAATTTTTATTTTAATAAAATGGGCACTACTATGGGAGTACGGGGTCTTTTACAGTCGGCTCGATCGACTGTAGCCTTTCTTACTTGTTTTTTTATATATAATATTAAATTATTTTCAGTACAGTAATAATTAATTGTCTATGATGTCTTTCCTACTTTTTGGATCCATTTAGAATCATTATTCAACCTACAATCAAATTAAATTGATAACTTCTACCGCAAAAGGGGCCAGTCCTTGATGAGCTTAGGAGACTTTTACGGTTTGGACTTTTGGCGATGAAAAATACGAACGAGCTGAATGTCGATTATCATATCAGGTGTAGAACATGCAAAAACCAAACAGCATTATCCAAAACTCTAATCCTGCTCAAAACGATTTTGCATTCATAATCGAGCAATACATGAAACTCTCCTTCATCAAGGATAACAGCAGCAAATGTGACACAAGCTGTACAAATCCCGAGCTGACCATCTGACCATCAGACCATCAGACCATCAGACCATGTGACCCTCCGAACATCTGCTCATCAAACTGTCCAAACCACCAGACCAGGCCAGAGTGGACAGAAAGGACAGGTTGGGCCAACCATCCACATTCGATCATTCATTCACGTATGCACACAAAGCCCCAGGGGAGCTGCATCTCCTTAATGCGTCAGTTGCGTGCTCCACAGCCGAAGGGGGCTAAGGGGGTAAAGGGGGTAAAGGGAGGGAAGGGGAGGGTGTATGTGGAAAGAGATGGGAAATGGAGAGCAGGGTCTCGTCAATGTCCTTATCGTGCCAGTGCTGCTGACAGCGCCTGCTGTCATTCATTCATTAATGCATTTTCCTGATTTTCACTCATTTAACTCCATAGATTTTTCATTTTGCCTATTACTGAGTTGCCCTGTTGTACCCAGGACCTTCGTCCTGTTTTCCTGTATTTCTGCTTGCCTCTTGTTCATCATTTTAGAGTGCTATGCTACGGTATCGTGTGCTATGAGCGCCTGGAGCTATGCTTCATTTACTTTGTTGTCAGTGGCCATTAGTTTTGACGCACTTTGGGCCAGAAACAGGACGAGAACCAGGATCAGAGACTGGACTGGCTACCAGGTACCAGGTAGCAGTTGTTACCGTTGATGAGTATGCTCCATTGCCGATGGGGTTTTGGCAGACCAATGCGTATACGCAAAGTGATTTGTGTGGCATCTTCAGTGGAGTTGCATGCCACAACGGTTCGGGGGAAATACTTTCATCAGTCACAAGTCAAAACTTTTTATTACAGCTTGCTTAATACATTTCACAAGGTTTGACTTGTATACTAAGCGAAACTCGAGACTTTAAAAAGATTCAATTTTTTTAAAATTATTTTTAAAGTGGGAGCCATTTTAACAACTTTCATTAAAAGAGATTAAATTGATTAAGGACGATTATCGGAGCTTTTTAAACCCCGTACTCTAAAAAAGAGTAGAGGTACGTAACAGGCAGAAGAAGGCGTGGCCGACCCAGCCGCGTCGTTATAGCGATGTCCGTCTGTCTGCCTGTCCGCTGTCCGGAGAAACACCTGTTTCTTTTAAACTACAAGAGCTAGAGCCACCAAATTTGGAAAGAAAATCCGTCTGTATGTCAGGCAGGTTAAGTTTAGTTCAAATTTTTGGGACGCCCGCTACCGCGCCCGCAAAAGATAAAAAACTCCATAACTTGGAAACCACTTAAGCTATCATACCACAATATGTGTATGGTACCATCATAACTATCCTCACCAAGTTTGATCCAGATCGAACAACTATAGCCTATAGCTCCCATAGGACAAATCGGTCGAAAATTAAGGAAAATTCGAACTAGAGGGAGTACGGGGACTTTAACAGTCGACTCGCGTGACTGTAGCCTTTCTTAATTGTTAAGGCTAGCTTACTCCATTGAAGACCTCACTTAAACTGATGAAGGAATTCACTTTTGTGATCTTCTGAGTCTTCTTCAGATCTTTTTGGCATAATATTTAATTATTAGTAAACCAATTAAGGTGACTTGAATTTGTGAGCCACAGAAGTGCAAAATAAAATAAAGCTAAAATAATAAAAATTTTATTCTTTACTGAAAACCAACGTGGAGTGCTATACTAAAACCAGACTGTCACTTGACTAAGAAGGAGTTAAATAAAATAAAAATTCTCGCTTTAAAGAGGCGACAAAATTGCAGTTGAAGGAAATAAATTTGGTTGAAGTGTGCAGCGCCTTGAAGTATGCTACGAATTTAGCTAGCAACTATAGCACGGAAAGGACTAAGGAATAGAGGGTCCTTGGACTGTCCCTTCTTGCCTAGACAATTTGAGGCAATCATGCACTCGTTAATCTTGCTCAGAGCCCAAAATTAATAGTTAACCTGGCTGAAAAAAAGGAAATTGGTGGTATGAGGGGGGCGTGTGCGGACCTGGGACATGGTCAGGTTGTTGTATAGGGTCGAAAGAAAAATGTGTTGTCGAGCAAATTAAACTCGTTCTAAATACATTACGATAGAGCTGGCCAGCTCCTGTCGCGTTCAAGGAGCTGCTGCCCAGAAAGACAAACAGAAGCGTCGGGTGACAGACAACAACAACAACGACAACAAAAGCAACAACAACAAGCAGTGACTAAACAAGATTAATTATACCTGAAAGCCAAAGTCAGTTACTCGCTGCCAGGCGTAGCCTTTTGACTTTTGAGCAGAGCCAAGCAGAGCTCAGATGCTGACGCCGAAGTCGAAGTCGGCGTCGCCGCCGCTGCCGACGGCAATGGCAGCAGCGAAGTCAACAACAATTCCTTGTCATTGCCCTCGAGCGTCATTTAGTATGGAACATTGTCCTGATTCGGCCACCAGGACTGCACCAAGGACGAAGGACATCCCATGGACTTTGACTTTTGTTTACTTGCTGTCTCTCACTATTTTTTTGGTTTTTGTTACTGTTGTTATTGTTGTTTAAATGCTCGGAAAATCGAGTTGTAGATAAAACGCAGCTGAAGCTTAGAAGTGTCGTCTGTATTTGAAAAAAAAGTCACTTGAGGGACAAAAAATCTTTTGCTATGGAGCAGGGCACTTAACAACTCAAAAGTAAGGAGAGTAATAAATTTATTGAAATACTTAAATTTTGTTAAGCGAACAGATTTAAAAGAAGTGCCGAATTCAAATATTCGTGCCACGGACTTGCTTTAGATTTGACTTAGTTTAAAACATATATAATCCTAATCCAAATCAAAATTTAATTTCAAAGTTCCAAGATAATAATACAATTTTTAGTGTTTCGAATGATTAATGATTTATGAGCGTTCTTCTAGTTATTCCAAAGATAAGTTTCGCGATAAGGTGGCAGGATCGGTAAACACATACAATCCGTTTCCATCTTTACTAACTTGGAATCTCTTTATTTTTCCTACAGCAATCCTTTATCAAGCGAAGCTTACACCTTTCACCCCTTCCATTATCCTGTTTTTCTTTACTTGTTTTCGGATTGTTGTTCCAGAGTAAAATGTTTTCATTGTATGGAAAATGCTGGCAGACGATTTAGCTTTCAGTGCTTTGCTTTGTTTTGTTTTGTTTAAATTTTGTTGCTGCCTTTGTTATTGTTATTGCAACAAAGCTGAATGTGTTTTTGCTGTTGACACCTGAAATGCAAACACATTTGCCACAGACGCCGCACAGCAAACGGGATTCAAATTCTGATTCTGATTCGGTTTTGCATCTGCTCATGTGCATGTGTTAAAGTTATGTATGTGTGTGTGTGTGTTGGCCTGTATTTTGGCCATATTTTAGGTATGTTTGTGAGTTTGTAGCTTTCCATGCCGTTGCCAACTGGCAGTTGGCAGCCTCTGTCGTTTTTTCTTAAATGAAACAATCTGCAAGGACAAATTCATGTTTTTGTTTACTGAATACAAGCAATGGGTATACTTGACATTTGACCTCATTGATGGAGATCACATTGAAATTTCGACTTGTGTTAAGTACAGAACAACCTGAAATATGTTGAATATTGTATTGTATCAGTTAATCAACACAATACGTTTTGACATTGCTTTTAAGTCACATATTCTTTCCAATTTTATATATGTTCACAATGCACAAATGTTAAATCCTAAAATGCATTAGAAGACAGACAGACTACGCCGTGTGTAATTTTCTTCACACTCTTAAATTGTATGTCCCCATTAGAGTATCTTAGAAGTTTATAGAACTTCAAATAGAAAGACTTTGCAGGACTCAATTCACCACTGGGATGACCTTTGACTGCATTTGCATTAAGTGCCACTTAACATGGAATCCCAATATTTTATGCAAAAGAAGAAAAGCTACAACTTTGTTATACCTTTCTGTTTGATACAGTGGAGTATAAATAAATTCCGATGAGCATCTCAATCTTTTTGAGACTATGGTAAATCTCTTCGAGTCTCGTGTACTTCTCAATGACACAACGCCTCTTTTTGCATTTTCTGTCCTCTTTTCCAGACATTTCTTACATACCCACAATTAAAATTAAATTTCGTTATAATTCACAAGCAAATAGTTTGTGTCTGGGAAAAGCTGCAATTCGAAGGCGAATGATTATAACAATTAATTCAATAATTTAAAGTAATCAAAACTCTCATCTTAATATCTATGAAAATTTGACAGCTATTTGCCACTTGATTGGCTTATTACTAAATAAAACAATCAATGCAAATGTTATGACTTAATAAAAATTTCTGCTTCCTGGACTAGCAAAACGAATGTTAACTTTAGCAGACATTTCTCAATGAAATTAACCTTTTTTGAAATTAAATAAATTAAAAGACAAAAAATAAGAAAATTGTTAGAAAGTACGAGTTTCTGTCTAGCCTATTTTATTTCTAAAACAAATTTCAATAAAATTAAATTTGATTCAAAATTTACAGATTTTTATTGCTGTAGCTTTTCTTAGCTGTAGAAATGTTTCCTTTTTTGTGATAAATATAGCGAGTTATTTATTTAATTTGATTTCTACAAAGTGTCAATTTTTGAAATAGATAAATTGTTGTATCGGCATTGTATATAACATTATAGAGTTTTTGTAAAAACATTTTAAAATGAAAGTCGAAGATTTTGATCCACTTATACAAAAGATATTTTTTGAATAAAAGTATTTTTATAGATTATTCGACAATGGAAATGTCGAGTTACTTTGTCCACATAAAGTAACCTTTGAATGAAGAAACAATTAGTTCGCCCATGCTTGAATAGAACAAATTTAAATTTCTCTTGAGCTTTTCCTTAGAGGCACCTGCAACAATTGATACAATTTTCCATTGCTTTTAACCATTACGAAATGAACTTTTTGCTTTTGGCTGCGATTTGACCTCTGGTTGTGCAATGGCAAAGTCAAAACTAAAACGGTTTTGTGCATTTCGACGATTACCCAACGCAGCGTTGCATAATTTTAGCATCAAATATTTAACGTAAATCTTTTGTGCACAATCAAACAGTTTTAGCTGCTTCACGATTCCCGTGCGCTCCTCTGTATTTGCCAACTTTCAAAAGTTTAACTAGTTTTATTTTCCACTTTTTTCCATCGCCAATGCGCAGTCAAGCAAACGTCTAAAGGCAAACAAACTTTTCCACCAGCGTCAGTTAATTTAGTCAGTTCAACGCTCACTTTTCTCCGTATTCAACCTCACTTTACCTTAGTTGAATGAAATGCAGCGAAGGCAAAAAATTCCCTGAGTAAATTCCGGGAGCATTACGACCACGTTTAATTTCATCCCCCTCTTTCTTATATACCGCAAAGTATGCAATATTTTTTTAACATTCTGCGTTAGTAATTTTTTGTTGAATTTCAACTAAATCAACTTGGAATTTTCACTGGTATTTTAATCCAAACTAAATTATAATGAAGCCATGCATCGAGGTACAATAAAAAAAAGGTATTAAAATTAAATAAAAATGCTAGTTAAAGACTAAGTTGTAGTAAATATAAATATTCACATTCTATTTATATTTGTTTACTGTTGTAGTTTTGTCAAGAAACAGCTGATAATAGAATTTAATTAAATTAAATTAGATTTTAGAATTAGATGTAGTAGTATCCCAGTTACTAGTTATAAGTCAGCTAAAACTAAACCCCCGCCCTCGCCATAATTTTCGAACAAACTGACTGAAGAGTCATCGCCTTAACAAGGCAATTAAACATGTTTTAAACATAATATACGATAATTTATATCAAAGCAAGCAACGCAGAAAATAAATGGTGCAGAAAATAAGGTGCACTAAATCAGTGCAGTTTTCATATCGGAAAACATTATTCACAGATTTCTCGTTTTGTTTATTTACAATACATATTTGGACCCTCCCGCATCGCCTCTGGGCCATAGGCAAACTTTGTGTTTGGCCAAACTGCAGCAAGCGGCCATATTTTATGTTCTTTGAGAACTGCTAGAAAACAGAATATGCAAATTTATGGTTAGACAAAGTTGTGCAGACATCGGGGGAAAATAAAATTGTGGCAACACCTGCAAAAGTCAACTAGACATCTAACTGTCCAACTGTCTCCAGAGCTTTAAAGAGCTTGAGTATTTTAATTTCTCACTTAATTCGATTAAAAAGTCAGTTTTAAGAATGTGAATCTTACCGTTTTATATTGTATTAAATTGTTTGGATTAACAGACAATTGGGATTATTTTTGTAGCTTTTGTTCATGTGCTTTGATTTGTGTCTGTTGCAATAAATTGAACCCTTTAATCGTTTCAAAAACTTGGCCTTAGTCAACTTATTATTCTAAGTGGTTTTTATGTAGAGTTTCTTTTCCGGGTATTTGCCCAATCAAAAAGTTGTAAAGCGGCTTTTGTGCCAAAAGTTGGTGCTTTTGTATTGGCTCTGTACCTCGAGGCGCATATACCTTTACTTTGGTCTAACATTTCAATTAGAAGGGCAGCACAATTTTTTTGTACATTTTTTTTTTGTGTTTTTCTGCTGATCAATTGGGGGAAAGTTTTTGCTAGCTAAACAATAGAATCCGTTCAGAAATTGTGCAGGAGTGGCCCGAAAGCAAACTTAAATTTATGCTCTGACCGAGAGTTGAGTTTATCTTGCTTAACCCAAGACTCTCCTCCAAAAATCTCCCCTCTTTCTGAACAACTCTCAATCGTAACCCCAAAGCCAAACCCAGCACTAATTTGTCCTCGTTATGCAAGGTAAGCCATTCATTTCACCTTGGTAAAGTAGAGGTAAAGGCAAAGCTTAACGTGGAGGACAAGAGGCGCCGCCGTCTGGATTTGCTGCTTCCGAACTACAGGAGTCTAACAATCTAGAAGTCGGGGAGCGGATACCAGGAAATCGGGGAGTCGCCGATTCTCAGCTCAGACTCCTTCGCTTAACTTGCACATAATTTACGCACGCACATTTGTCGCTTGCTATTTCACTCGCACACATACCCACGTCCCATCCCTGGCATAAGTTAATGCGTCTTTATAGGCAATAAAATTCAAGTTTCTTGGCTGCCTGCTGCCCTCCTGTCTGTTCTCTTCTGCCTCCTGCTTGCAGCCTGCTGCCTGCTTCCTGCTTGTTAAATTTTTCATGAATAAGTTTCGCCTCCTATAAGTTTCCACTCCCATTCCATCAGCTCACCACCTTTCGGAAAAACTTTGGACAAAACTTAACAGAATTTAGTGGCCAACTGAACTGGGCGAAAGAGTCTGGGAAAGAGTCTGCAATTTGGTAACATGGCTGGTCAAAGGCTCCACCGCCACCCCAATGCCACGCCCCTTCTTCCCAGTACCCCTTTATGCCATTGGCAGCAAGTTGTTGTTCTTGTTAATTCAAGCGTTTGGTTAGTGCAAAATTAAGTTTGTGGTCTGGTCCAACAGCTCTGCACAGTTTCTCTGCTGCCGAAACATAATTACTAGTTAATTTTTATAAAGTTTGGGAAAGCCATGTCTGCTGCTTACGGATAAGACAGGATTATGTCGAGTGCTGCATTCTACTTGAAGTGGAAATAGGTAAGATATGCGATATATTCTTCAATAGCATCTTAATGTATTCTAAAATGACTTTAAGCAGTTCAGGAATAATTGCAATCGAATGTAATTTTTAAATTTTATATTTTTTTTTGCTGTTATGGGCTGTGAGAATGGGTTGTTAATAAAAGCTTTAGTTATGATCGAGGGTAAGTTATGTCAGAGCATATAAATTATATAAATAAGAAATTAAAATGGGACCAACCATTGATCGAAAAAAAAAAATTGAGATTTGATGTTTTATAGCAAGTATTATGATTGTGATATGATTCTAAAATATCTCAATCATTTGACTGCATTTGCAAAGGATGCTCATAATATGGAAGTTTGGGTAAGACTGTGCAACTAGTATTTAGGGACACATTCAGTTCAGCACTATTGGTTAATTACTTATGGGAAGATGCGCTACATTCAAAAATACCAATCAATATATAACTTAACTGAATAACTCTACTTAAATTAATCAACTCGTTTAAGGTATTTTAGTAAAACTAGTATTTTAAATTTTTTTATAACTCTGCGTTTTACTGTGCTCCTTAAGTTATTCAAAAAGGTTCAATTACTTAATTTTAAGTTGCTACTTCTCTGAAGAGTTTGCACTTAAATCGTCCCATAAACTAAGCATTAAGTGCCCCCAGGGCATTTATTGAACGTGAATAACCGTAGATGTGACCAAACCCTTTCCCTTTCCATTTGCCAGACAGCTAGTCATCGTCTTTCAGTTTCAGGACTCAGTTGGAACAGCGAAGAGGCAGACACAGACATACACAGATGTACATACAAATATGTTCACACATATATTGGTATGTAAATGATGTACTATGTTGTTGATGCCTTTAGGTGTACGACGTGTTGTGTAAATATTTTGTCTGACACTATTAAAATTTACTAAAAACAAATGGCTCACAGCTTAACATGTGTGTGTATGCCACAGCAGTTTTTAATTAACGTGATTAAATTAATTTCATGAGTTCATCTCTCTCCTTCTCTCTCTGTCTTTCTGTCTTGCTCTTGCTCTTGCTGCGCATCAATTGCAGTCGTTTGAGCTTTTATACTCTGCAAAATGGACACTCTCGATAAGAGGCATAATGTAAATTTCAAAAGACTTTCCGACCCAAAGAAATAAAGAGTTTTAGAGTTGACCAAAGTCAATAGCCAGACAATAAAACTACTGAAGTAATTTTTACAGACATTACAAATTTTTAGCTACAGGGTATTGTCCGCCGTGCATACTCTTCCAGAGCACCCCTATCGGTGGAAATCCACTTAAAGCGACAATTTAATTTCCATGCGTTCTTTGTGAGAGGACAACGGCGACCCTGACATCAACAATGATAACGACAACGACAACGTCGACGACAATGACGTAAACATAAACGCCACGTAACGTGTAATGTATAACGTGAAATGATTTTTACGACGCCGACGACCACACCACATGTCTCATCAACGTCAGAACACAACAACTTTTAACTCCCTCGGATCCCTCGATACCCTCGCAACACCCGAATCCTCCCGATTCCCCCGAATCTTTTTTATCCTTTGGACAGCAAAGCGTTTGTGAGAGTCGTGTACCATCATCATTAACAACATCATGTGGAAGTTCACGTCCCTGCCTTACCCCAGGCTGAGGACATCGTATATAATCACCAGGGAACTAATAGGGAATGGGGTTGTCGCTGTAGAAATTATAACAATTTTTATAGCTCAGAATCCATAATTGTGGGCTAAATTAGCTATGTTGAGGTATCATTATCTCATGCACAAATGGACAGAATATTTTGTGGATGCAAATAACTGCAGATTGACAACATATTTTAGTAAGAATGACAGCCCCATCGTCTGAGGGTCAAAACATTCCAACGGAGTTGCATTCCAGTGTCAGTGTATTTGTGCGTCACGAACTTTTAAAAAATAGGAAGGGAATTGTGTCCTGAAAGAAAGGCAAGAAAAACTTTGCTCTGAGTTAACTTTTCTTTTCGCAACCCGTTTTTTTCTGCCATGTGTCATTTAGATGTCGTTTTCTCCTATACAGACACCTGGGGAATTTAATGTGCATGCGTGCTCTTAGCATACAAAAACTTGTTCGTCGCCCCCTTGCATAAAGGTTATGTATAGTGTATAACATGGTTCAAAACCGATAACCAAACATGCGTAGAAATTCATACAAATTACTTACTCAAATTAAGTCTGTATATGTTTAAAAGATTTCAAAAAATGTGTATAATACTTTGTTTAAAGATCATTTCAATATTCATTTTATATTTTAATCGTGAAAAAAGTCGCCTTGCTTCTTATATAGAAATTTAAAATATATTTTCGATAATTAAAGCTCCACGAGTTAGCTAATATAACTGCATGCAATATTTCCGTTATAAGTTTCCAGTAATTTGTGAAATACAATTTGTCATAACGCTTCAATAAGCAGAGTGGCGCAGTGGAAGCGTGCTGGGCCCATAACCCAGAGGTCCGAGGATCGAAACCTTGCTCTGCTATGTGGAAATTTGTGGAATTTTTTTTTTATTTGCTGCAACCCAATGTCATTAAATAAAACAATTTCTTTTAAATTTATTTCATGTGTTTTTATTGTATTTCATTTTTTGTTTGTTGATTTTTTTTTTAATGTTTTACTTTACTTCTAAATAACTTTAAATGTTGTATTTTCTTTATCATATTTATTCATACAACTTGTTGTTCTTATAGTTGTTATTATTATTTTTTGCATGTTGTTCTTGTTTTCGCGATTGCAACAATATCGCTGTTTGCTGTGCATCTCTTTATTTATATTCATTACTGATTTTGTTTTTTACATGTATATAATAACTAAATTTGCTTTATAATAATAAATTTAATAATAGTTAATAATGATTTCATTTTATTAAATATCTTTAAAAAATGTTCATTTTAGGAGTATAATTATCATCATAATTTCTTATCTTTTTACCTTCGTCATCGATTCCAAATAAACTGTAAATAAGTTACATGCTTTTCTGTTCATTATTTTGAATTCTTTATTCATTAATTAATCATTTTCCATCGCTCAATTCATTACTGCCTGAACCTTATGAACTATTATTTCAATTTATTATTTTTGTATATATGTATAGGTAATTGTATATACTAGTTAATTAATTAATATATGTTAAATACAAAAAATACACACTTGTTACGTGTGCATTACAAATAAACCTCCAAAAAAATACAATATGAACACAAAACTAAAGAAAAAATTATAAAAACCAACAACAAACATTTTTTATGAATATCACAAAAACATAAAATAAAATTTATAATAATTGAGATGAAAACATAGAACATAAACATAATTGTGATCTATATAGTAAAACAATATCTGGACTACGTCTGAAGAACAACACGTTTGCCATACATATAAAAACATATTAAAAAATTCGTTGATATCACCTGACAAAAATGAAAGACTACTTACATTTTATAAATGTATATGTATATAAATGTATATATATATACATATGTAAGTATATAATATAAGTATGTATAATGCATTGTTGCATTCAATTTGCATTAAAGTCAAATTATAACTATATTATAATATTCGCACACTAAAATTGTTCACACCTAGTTACTGTTATTTTCTTAACTCATTTTCTTATTCGTTTGACCGATTGTTCGGATTTTTGTAGTACAATAAATTTCATTACGTTTTGTTACGTTGCAACATTGAATTTTTTGTTCTTTACTTTTCAATAAACACATCACATCATATTCACAATTAATAATTATAATAATCTAATAGTTTATATTATGTGTACATGTACATATAAACTAAAATTAACAATAATAACTATGACTTATGCTCAAACATAGTACTCATTAATACATTTATAATAATTATTTTTTTTGTTGTTAATTTTTATTGATTTTACTGGTTCTGCTATTATAAATCGAAAATTTCAATCGCGCCATTTACAGCGTCATATAATTACGTAAGTTGCAAGGGTTATTATGTATGTAGAGCTAAACAAACTAAGAACTATTAAACTAGATTTTATGTAAGTATCTGTTAAAATTATTCAATATATATTCAATATAAAGTTTTCTCAATAGATGATCATGACATTCGCTTGATAGGACTTTAAGGCAAATAAAAGTTTCTTTTCTAGTTTACATACACTCGAGATTCTCATATCATACACCCTCATCATGCAAGTATTTTCATGAGACTACCGAAAACCGACTATCAATTTCCCACTCTTTACTCACGACTAACGACTTTTGAATATCGAACCAAGACTCACGAACGTTGATTCGAAAGTCAACATAAATTATGAATTGTTTAAGTAAACATCTTATGATACACTCAATCCATGTTCATATTGTTAAAGTTTACTGCTCAAAATCTTAACTATTTTCTTATGTATAGAACATTAATATTGATTTTTTACATAGTTTTTTTTTGTTTTATGCCATTTGCAGCTTATTGTTTTTCCGAATTGTTAATATTATAATTGTTAGAGACGTTTTAAAATGTTTTTGGGTTTAATGCTTTAGTTTAAGTACCTACTAATATGTATTTAATTGTTTTTGTTTAATATGTGTGTTTTATATATATTATTTTAATTATTTTTTTTTAATCTTGGTTTCAACTTTGCTTTATCGTTCTTGTTCTTTTCGCTGTTGTTGTTGTGGTTGCACATAGATTTAAGGTCTGCTTATAATGGACGGAAACTTATTAGGCATTTTTGTTGGAGTTGTTGTTTTTTAGTGGTTATTTAGTATCTGCGTATCTATCGGGATTATTTTTATAAAAAACGTGGTTAGAGTTTGGATAGAGTAGTTTGAATTGAGTAGACAGTTTATTTTATGAGTATGTTCTATAAAGTTTAAGATAGTTCTGATTAAGGAAATCGTAATGCTAGAAATAACCAGATAATTAAAATAGAAAAACCATGGGGAATTATTAGCACGTGGTTGTGTGAAAATCAAAGAACAAATTTCCGTATATTATAGTCAGCCCTTAAACGTATATGTACTCGTAAAGTATAATTATTTCAATTAAGACTTTGAACGATCATAGCTAATGTTGATTATATTGAGATACTCTCATCATAATTTAATTTTACTTTTAAATGTGTTGATTAATGGAACATTTTAAAATTATTTTTATCTTTATGCTTTTTTTTTGTATTTCTTTTATATTTGGTTTTATTTCAGAAACTTTTCTAATATTGATTGCTACTGTTTAATAATTAGTTTTATTAAACTTTTACCTTTATCCAGTTTCTTCTTTACAAATAAAGTGATGTCAATTTTATTTATTTAATAATGATTATTTCCCTTTTTGTTCTTTCGTCGTTTAGTTTTTATTGATTTCTCTTATTATTTTTACTTCTTTAAAAGATCACATTTCATGTTTTAGTTGCCTTTAGTAAATATATATATGTATATATAAGTATGTATATATTTTTGTATTATTTGTGTATATACATAAATATATGCATATATTTTGTATATAATAAGTAGTTTTCCATTTGTAATTATTGTAATTGTAATGTTTTGTCGTGTTTTGTATGTTACGATTCAATTATATATATCAAAAATTAAATTTACTTACAACAGCTCAAATTGTAAATTAAATCAGTATGTAACTGAAATTGTCCATTTTCATATAATATACTATTTTAATGATTTTATAATTACAAATTATTCATAGGAAGATACAGTACGTCATTAATTTTAATATGTTTTCTGATTTTGTTTATTTTCTTGATTTCATTTTTGGTTTCTTAAATATTTTCGAAATTTTCTCATCTCGTTTGTTAATGGTACTCACTTAATATGTGTCTGAGTGTGTGTGGTTGAGTGTAATATTTAAATGATTCATTTAAAATATCTTTATTTTTCTAGAGATTTCAGCTAGATTATTAGTACACCTTTAAAAAATTTAGTTTTCAGTGTCTGTTTAAATTTATAGTTGTTATCTTGTTTTCTTTACTTTTATTTAATTTATATTATATTATTCTGCAAAAAATGCTTACATTTAATTTGATTATTTTAAGTGTTTGTTTTTGATGCTCTTATGCTGATGTTTATTTTTCGTTTTGTATTTTGTGTTTTAATTTGTATATAAAAAAATATTTTATTTCGATTTGTTTGTTTTGCTGTAGTTGCTGATTCATTTGTTCATTTTTATAAAATGTAAAAAAAGGAATATAATTTTTGTATTTAAAAAAATCCATTGAAATATTTTAGCCTTTGCTCTTGCTTTTATATTAACCTGTTGTTGTTTTGTAGTAAATCTTTGTTGCAAAAATAGGACGTGACTGTACTTATTTATTTATGTTTCTTTTCTTTAACCATAATTTTTCGCAATAACAAAATCGAATCCATCGAATTCATGTTCGTTATATGTTGTCGATTCTAAACTATGGCCTATGAATTCTCCCGTTTTGATTAATTTTGACTATTTTCCATGTATTTTGTTATAGATTTCTTTTAGGCTTACTGTCTGCTAATATTAACATTCCTTACTAAGTCATTATAGCTATTGTTTTTTATTTTACCATTTTTTTATTTTAGTATTGATTTTGGTTTAATTTGTATGCATTGAAATATGGAACACTAAAGTTTAAAATAGTTTTAAACTAATTTTAATGCAAGTGTATTTCAAATTTGGTTTCCTTTGTTTTTAATCTTTTCAAGTTCAATTTTAAATTGCTAATTTATGTTTTTTATATAACAACACTAAACACACATATATATACATATATATAAATATATATATGTATATATACACGAATATTTTTTAGTTTTTTTGTTTTTCTAGTTATTAAGAGAGCCGTCACTCAATATTTTCGTTTTATGTACGCCAGTTATATGTAAATCTGCTGCCTACAATACACTTCCTTAAAAGTCTTGCTATACGTACGAAAAAGTTTTGTAGAGTTCTAAATATATAATATATTTTTATACTCTTTTAGTTCTCAGTTAAATTTCCGTTTATTATTATTTTCCCATAATATATGTTGCATTTGTAAATAGTTCATATCAACCTTTAATTTGCATTAAAAAATTTTAAGTTTTTTTATCGTGTGTGTTTGTGTGTGTATGTGTGTCCTATTTAGATGCAGGACGAGGGTGCAGCTATTGTGGCTGGCGTAACGGTAATTGTGGTAGCGGGCAGGGCAGCCACTGTGGTTGCTACCACCGGATAGTGATGTCCCACATACGCATGTTGCTGGTGGTGAATAAGATTGTGATGTTGGTGTTGCTGCTGCTGGTGTTGCTGATGATGATGGGGAGCTCGTGGCTGTGTTGTGTACTTCAACACATGTTGCTGTGGTAGCGAAATGAACGGTGTTGCCTGAATGGGTATGCAATTGGAATTGAAGTCGCTACTTAGCACCAGAGTGGGCGCAGCATCGGCATAGTAGGCTGGGGCCTTGAGAAATGTTGCTGGCGCTGCAGCGGCAGCATACTGCTGCTGTGGTGTGGGCATTGTTGCTGTTGAGGTCGTGGATAGTGTTGTGGCCGAGGACAATGTTGGCGATGTAGCTATCGAACAGGAGGATGAAGAAGATGCTGAGGATGGTGAATACGGGGAGCTGCAGTGATAGGTAATGTGTTGTTGTTGCTGATGCTGTTGATGTTGCTGATACATGTTGTTGGCGTGAGATGTTGGTACTGCTGCTGTGTTGCTGTGATAATAGTTGGTGTTATTGTTGGGGTGATAGCTAAATTGTTGCTGAGATGGCTGTTGCTGCTGCTGTTGCGGCTCAATGATGATCAAGTTATTGTTGTTGTTGTTGTTAAAGCCAGCAGCAACTGCTGCTGCCGTTGCTGTGTTTGCTACCGCATTACCTGCAGCAGCTGCCACCTGCTGCTCACTGGGATTGGTAATCATGGCGGCCATTATGTTGGCCGGTGGCAAAACAATCGGTATATGATAATATTTACACTGCTTGCGACGGCATTGGCTATTGGCATGATCCCGACAGACAGCAACACGTTGATCAATCACCTCGACCTTGTCATCTGTTTGAAATATGTGGCATAGAGAAAAGTAAAGAAATAAATTAGTAAGTGGGAATAATGTAAATATTTAAATATTTTGTGATTATTTATAATTTATTAGGGAAACAGTGAAAGCAATTATAAAAATAATTGTTTTTTACGCCTTTGAGCAGAAGTATATGATATATTATAAAGTTGCTTTTCGACTGGAATCTTAATTTTTTAAGCTCTTCGCACTGGGAGTCAATAAAAAATTTTTTTTTATTTTTTTATATAAAAGTAAACAAACTTGAGTTTAGCTAAGA
Organism: Drosophila acutilabella; assembly: GCA_035046005.1. Taxonomy (NCBI): domain Eukaryota; kingdom Metazoa; phylum Arthropoda; class Insecta; order Diptera; family Drosophilidae; genus Drosophila; species Drosophila acutilabella. The sequence goes on along the minus strand of JAWNOK010000024.1, from coordinate 466,027 downwards.
AACTTGTTCTTGAATCCTACAACATCTGCTATAAATATTAAAAGAAAATCTAAATTCATCCAATTTACTTGTAAGTGGCACTGGAATTTCCAAGTTTTGTGTATTTTGTGTGTGTAATTTTTTGTAATTTGATTGAATTTATGTGTAGCCTAAATAATTAAACGGGAAAATCAACTTAAAATTTAGCCAATAGAGCAAAAATAAATACAAACAATCTTTTGTTCTCTCAACTACTAAACTCAAATAGAATTTTCGTTTTAAATTTCTATAAGAAAAGCGCTAAAAGCAATCAAATTAAAATCTAAATACTAAAAACTAATAACTAAAAAACTTAAACACATGCACTTACCTTCAGTTAAATGAACGAATCTACAATTTAACCGACTGCACATAGATCTATTGAAATCTTGGCACACCGGGAGGGTGTCCAGTAACTATATAGATTTGTTTAGTTTATTCGCATAAACATGAGATTTTTGGATATGACAGGATGCAAACGGAGTAAACAAACCAATTGACAAAATAATAAATTATTTTTTTCATTGTTGAATCGTGTTTTTGGGGTATTATTTTTTGGGTTTCGGGTGAAAAAAAGAGAAGAGCAGAAAAAGAAAAGGAAAAGAGCAAAAATTAGTTATATTCTTATAATAATTATATGGTATACTAGATTTGTTAATGGTTGTTAGATTTTATACGCTCGTAATACGTATTAAATTCAATGTTGGTTGCTGTTTTACATAATTGCTAACTATTATTTCAATAAAATATTTTCTATTGATTCGTTTTCTTTGCTTTCGTAATTTATGGTACACTAATTTTTTTTTTTAAATTATCCTAGGTGTTCACTTTATTTTATTATTTATCTTAAATTCACGAAGAAGAAATTAAAAATGGCGTCGCAAATGAATTTAAAATTCTTTCTGAAAATTGTTTGTGAATGTATCCTGAAAATTGGGCACTTCAATAAAGATGCGTTCGAGATTTAAGATTTAAAAGTAAAATTAACGATTTGAAAGATTAACTTAAGTTAAGAAAAAACAATAGTCTGCTTAGTATAAATTAAACAGATTCTAAAACTTAATTGCTAAGCTAAAACATAAGGTTTGCCACAAAAGCCAAAAGTGTAACTTAGAATTTGTATAAATAAGTCGTAAAATAAAACACCTTAAAGCAGCAAGTATTATACAACAAAAACATAGCTCTGAAGAAGCTAACTGTTTATGAAGATGTCAAGAAGCTTTAAAAAGCGCTGCGTAGATAGAGTAGAAGAGCAAGACAGAGCTTTTGGTCCGTAACACTCACATTTTGATAAGGTTCAGAACGCGCCTTATTTACGATATAGTTATGTAAAGGAATATTACAAGAAAAGGATTCAGATTGATTGAATGATTAAGTTCTAGTGGGTTGTATTATGCAGTAACAGTTACATATCCTAATAGGCGGCACTAGAAATATAAGAAAAAGAGAAAAGAGAGAAAGAGAGAGAGAGAACGTAATACATACGCGATGTTAATTTGTATACCATTAAATAGTCGCCTGGGATTTTGCAAGATTCAAGAAAACAGTCAACAATTTGAAAGGAAAACGAAAATATACGAAAATAATAATTCGAAATTATAAACTTTGCTGCGGGAAGCGCGTAAAAGCTGCCAAGCTAATGAAAACTTAAAAGCTCATATGCCTTTCATACAGCGATCGCCAGTTAAACCGAAACTAAGCACACGAAGCTTAAAGCTTTTGGATTGGTTTGCGATACTATCAAGGGTGTCCTCAAAGGGCACGCAAAGCAGAGAAATAAGATTGAGCAAGTATTACTGAAGAGAGTGACAAATAAACAGAGAGAAGGAGAGAGTAAGAGATAGATTGAGAGAGAGAGAGAGAGAGAGGGGGCATATCGTAATCGTATTGAATGTAAATAAATTAAATTTACTCGCCGCATTTTACCTAATTATATAAAATGTGCCGTTCATTAGCATAGGACACTGAGTGTATAATACGCCCCGTTCCGGCTGGGCTGTGATTACATCAAATAAAGAGAATATTGATTGTGGATTAGCTACATTGTTGAAAAGGTACACGTTTTCAGTTCAATATTTCAATACATTTCATTGTTGATTTTTCTGTTTTAGTTTTCTGTATATTCTTGGGTTCAGTTTAATGCGCCTCTTGTTGTCTTTTGCAAATATTGACACTAGGTTACAAACATATCTATGCGTGTGTGTGTTTGTGTTGGTGTTGCTGTTGAGGTGTGCTTGTGTGTGTGGGTGGGTGGGTTTGTTGGTGTGTGGAAATGGGCGTGTCTCTGAATGCGTATTGGGTCAGACAGTTGTGCAAACAGTTCCTAGCTGAACTGACACTCAAAGGTGTGTCCATGTCAAAGCACTGACATCACCGCTGACAACGCTGGCAACGCCTTCAAAATGGACGTCAACACTTGTTCTTCCTTTCGTTACTATTGTTGTTGTTCTTGTTCACAATAATGATAATAATGACAATGATGATGATGTTAGTGTAATTGTTCTAATTTTAGTTCTGGTTGTTGTCGCTGTCTCGCTTCGTTGTTGTCTCTTGGGGCGCGGCAATGCATTAAATTTTATTAACCTCATTCACGCGAAGAGTGTTGAAATGTGTCGCACCGAATCTATAAACCCTTCAACTATGATAATGTAAACATAGCAGAAGTCTGAACTTCGGTATACTGCAGTTATTTAATTCTCTTAGTTTTCATTTATATACATTTAAGCATTTTACAATGGCACTTGACACTAGAATTGTTCATACTTGCTGCTCTAATTGTGTTTTATTTTTAAACACTACAGTTTAAACATAAGATTTAACAATTTATATCTTTATTTAATGACTGAATACATGTTTTTTTTTCGTTTCTGTCAGCGTTTTAGTTTTGCCTTCAATAATATCAAAATAAAACTTAAAATTTAATAATTATCAATGCCATGCATGCGCACCGTGTGCTAACATGCAAAGCCGTGACAGTAACAGCGTGTAAGCATGCTGCCAACAGTATGTTAGCACCAAGGCAGAGACTGTACCTGGCCACTTGCATCGGTGTAGATGACACAGGAAGCATTTGGAGGTGGTAATTTAGTGTTTGCTATAATTATCGATTGTCATTATATCGGCAAAACATGCAATTTGCACATCGACGCAATGAAAAGCAAATAACATTTAATAACATATTTATAAGATAAAAGTATGCGGCAATTGTTTTGTGGTGAAAAGCATTGCAGGAAAGAATTTAAAAAGGTGATCAAAATTTCGATAGTTTGTTGTTTTGCGTTTGTTCATTTTTGTTGTGGTTTGTTGTTCGTTGAATGTTGGAATCCATGCAGCATTTTGTATGTGTGTATAAGTGTGTGTTGATTGGTTCATTATTTTGTTGCATTTTGCCATATTTAATCCCGATCCGTGCGAATTGTTTATTTTTTAAATCATAATATTTTTTTAGCATGCAAATTGCGTAATAAATTTCGTTAATTGATATCATATATATGTAGTTGAACGCGAATTTGTTAGCATGTAAAAGGAAAAACAAAATTAGTTGAAAAAATATATTTAAATGTATAGTGTAGACATGTTGTGGAACTGAATAAATTAGTTTGCAGTAAATTTTTAATAATTAAGGCTTAAAGTAAGCTTATGTTGCATTTGCTGTCCAACAGAATTTCCGCTCAACAATTTTTTATTTGTTTCACTCTTAAAGAGTGGGTATTAAATCTGATAAGTTTTTTAAAATTTTAAAATTAGTTCAATTGTTAAAGTTGCTTTAAAATTTATTTTACAGCTGTTTCTGTCTATCTTCCTTTTATGCTGTACTCTTGGTCATTACTTGAAAATTATATTTATGCAAATTGAGCAGGAAAAAAACAAAACGAAAAACAGTCAGAAATCTGTGGCTTTCACAAAAACATGACTTAATAAATGTAAATTAACGTCATGTTTTTTCATGTTCGCCCATTTGTCTGCTATAATTCGGATGTTTTTACTCCCTTTTTGTTTGTAGAATTTTACAGTGTGCAAAAAACTTGTTGCATCAAAAATTTTGTTGAATCGCATATGCAAAAAGCAAAACGCATTTAAAGCTAGAATAGATTAATTAAAACGTAATTAAAGCGTAATTATATGAAGAGAAAAGCCGGTAAGCAGTAAGCGAATTAGTATAATTGTTGCATACATTTCAGCGTCTATGTAAAAGCCAAGTTAACTGTAGCCAGTGGCTGAAAAAAATGTAAATAATTTACAACAAAATAAAAAGGACAAAGAGAAAAAAGCGCGGGCAAAAGCGAAAGGCAGCAACTGAAAAATAAAAGTATATTAAGTTCATAAAAAATAAAATTGTAAAATATAAAATTAAATGCAGCATTGCACGGCAGCAAATTGTATTTGAAGCGCTTTTTAAATTGTTACTGGCGCAGCAGCTGTAATTAAAAAACAAATAGACAATTTAAATACTTGCATAAATATTTTTATCTCTATGCAGTTAGCATTAAGCTCACAATAAGGGGTCTAAAAAAAATCATTTTACCAAAACGGAAACAAACAATGCGAATACTTACTACATTAAGTACATACAAACAAGCCTGTAAAGGTTGATCAATCATAAGTAAAGATAAAGATAATATATGTATTTATATATGTAAGTAGTTATACTGTGGGTCGCGTTGCCTTGGTTGTGTGTGTGCGTGCTATGTGTATGTGTGTGTTTGTGGGTGTGTACTCAGCAGAATTGGCCTAAAGAAGGCTAGAATTCTTGTAGATTCTATTGTAGTCAGCACTAGTTAAAGTATAAGCGATAACGGTTAAACGCATCTGATTGACAGCTAGATGTGTGGATGGGTGGATGTAGTGTGCGTATCTAAAAAATTAAGTTAAATGACAAATAAATAGCTCTGAGTGTTGTGGTTCTTGCTGCTGCTGTGTGCATGAATTTGTTTGTGTTGTTGTTTCTCTTTAATCAGCAAATATTCATACACATATTATATTTTTAATCCTGCAGATACATAAAAAGAAAGAACAAATTTGTTGAATGGATAAAGAAAAGGAATCATGTTAATAACATTTCAATAGGTGTGCCAAATATTCAACATTACATAATAATATGTATGCATTAAGTGTGTGAAACGAAATTTAAAGAGAATAGAGAATTAGTTTACAAGCAGGACAGTTTATAATTAAATTCAAAAACATTTCTTAAAATGACTAAATATTTAAAAATTCTCTATTCTTTTTAACTAACCGGTAGTATAACTAAAAATAGCTTGAACCAAAGAAAAAAAAAATGCACGACACAAGTACGAGTAAAGATACGGGTACTTAGCGCCTAGTTAAGATAGTAACTAATTATAGATACGATTATTAATACGTACGAGTATAACAGAAGCTAATTGGGCAGTGCACCAGCTTACCTTAAAAGTGCGTATTAGCATATACGATTATTGTATCTCATTTACCATCTCACATACCACATGCCTCAGAAGCCAAATACGAGTACAGTAAACAAACGTAATATAGTATTTAGCAGATACTCGCAATTTCAATCACAGTTAGCATGATAGTCACAGCCACTTGCAACAGGACTGGCAACTTCAAATCTTGGCGTACAGCTTTTGATTTCCAGATTGCTCTGAATGAGTTTTTCGAGTTTTATTTTTTGGTTTCTTGCTACAAAAAGTTCTTATTTCATTGATCACATGCTGAAAAATTACAATACGATACGCTCCAGAAGAACACAAATCAACGATTGATAATAAAGTATAAACTAAAATGTAATTAAAAAGATGTACACGTAACATATAGAAAAGGGCACTTCCCATTTGATAGACAGGGATAATGATAAGTATAGTTATAAAGTGGAAGATCAATTGGAAGAGTCACTAAAGAAAGTGAGCGAAACTGATTTGAAACAATTACTGTATTGTATGGAACCACGATCAATACTTTTGTAAGCTTTTAAAGATCTCGTCATTTGAAGTATATAAATTTTTCTTGAAACTCTTAAGATTTGTTTTTATGTCGCCTTGGGTTTAGTGTTTTGTCATGCAACAAACTTGTAAATGTTTTGATCTGAGTCGATATAATAAAGGCATAGATAAAAAATACAATGGAAATAAAGACAAAGACATAAAGTAAGTCAGAGATAGAGAAACGTTAGCATCAAAACAGAAAACGATTTCCATAAAACATTACAAAAGTTTATAAACTAATTCAATATGTTGTTTCATTCAAAATACAGTAACAGTTTCCGATACCAAATTAAAATCAGATTTCGTACCATATGTGGAACGTTATTAATAGTACTATCGATAGCTCTTTACTGGTATATATGTGTGTGTGCCTGTGTGTTTTGAAATTGAAACAAAGGTCGAGCTGAAAACACAATGAAGTATGTCCAACAAATACCAGTGAGTTCGTCAAAGGCTCAAATGTTTTCGGAAAGCTCGTGAAATGAAAGCAGCAAATAATAAATTCTAGGAGAAAAAGAACATTAAGTTTAAGCCAAAAGAAACAATAAAACGATAACATATATTAAGTATTTAGCAAACTGAGGATAATAAAAAGGTTAGACAACGCACAGCATAACTTTAGGTACGAATAGTATTAGTAGTGAGAGAAAAAATTACGCAGGTTATTAGTGTTAAGTTTGCCATATAGCACTTTCCAGGCTGATTGTACGAGTAGTAGTAAAAGAAGCAACAAGTTTTTACGGTTTTTACAATAAAACGTCTATATAATTTCAATAAATTTTCTGTTTGTTAGTTTCATGTATATTATGTATTAGTTTTGTGGTTTATTATTTTATAATAACGCATATTTAATAAGACTAATTTTTTTTGTGTATTTTTTGTATATATTTTTTTTTTTGTTTTTTTTTGTATAGCACATTGAACATTTTCATTAGAATTTATGCTTGTATTGGTTGTTTTGTGTATAGTTGTGTATAAGGTATATAGTTAATAGGTATATAGTTTTCGTTTAATATTTTGAAACATTTATAATATTCTTCATACATATTCTTTTTTGAATTTTATTAACTTAGATTTCTCTTTGCTCATTCTCATTGTACATGCATTATTCATTTAGTTACTCCGAAAAATTCATGAGGATTTTTTCTGCTTTATATTTATATAAATGGTTCTAATGGTTGTTTAAGCTAAAATAAATGGAATGCAAAATGAAGGAGTTATCTTTTAGATACGCTTATATCCGTACATTAATTGTTAGTGTGTGATATAAACGTTAAGCATTTTTCTTTAACTTTACCCCTCTGTGTACTTTACAATTAACTGTGCACATGGATTTCTCAATACATTTTTATCTATTTTGTTGTCATCTACTAGTACAAAATATAAACTTGAAGTCTATTGTGGCCATGCGATACTACGCTACACTGTTTCCTATATGGACGGTACTTTTTTCAAATAGTTATCTAATGAATTGAACTATCCAATTAGTGGATCAGAATCTGTCTCGTATGATAATATATTGTTATAATAATTGAAGCAGAATAGAAAACTGTTCATCGGTTTAACTTGTGCATAGACAATTAAAAGAAATGAATTTAAGAAAGCATAAACATTTCGCCACGCGTGAAAAGAGTAAAGAAAATCTATTTCTAGTTTATGTTTTGTAAAGTACGAGTCGCGTTTATTGGCATGCAGTGTTGTGAATTGTCGAAAAATGTGTAGATACGGGTAGTTAATTCTTAATGTTTTACTGGCAGAGTATTTTCCAAACATGTTTCGCACACAGATATCTAAAATTTGTTGTTTTCACCAAATTGCTTTAGAGCAAACAATTCTACAATTTGAACTAAAAACATACGACAGATAGAGAACTGGACATACATAGATAAATAGTAATATTAATATCGGTATAAGTACTTTTAGCAAGACATATCGATTGTTTTCTGCTTGGTTTAACAGCTCTAGAATTTTCGGATTTTCTTTATGTTAGGTAAGCACTGATCTTATCATGTATCATAGTAAGTATTAATTCTGCCACAAGTCAAGCAATAAGGTATATTTATAGATGTTACAGCTAGTTTCTACCATTAAATCAAAATAGTATTTGGTAAGCGTACTTTTTTTGCTTGCCATTATTCTAAGAGCTAAACATATAAAGATATAATATAGTTATCCATTTTATACATATAAGTTTTTTTTTAACGATTTTGTTTGGTTTTGGAGGGTAAGGGCTATGAAAAAAGCATAAGGGTTGAAGCAGCTTTAGGACAGTCAAGACAGAAGACAGAAAGTGTTTGCTTTGGATTGTTATGTTTGTATGTATGTATGTATTCAGCTTAAATTCTTAGTTAGGCATTGCTAAAAAAGCTGGCAAATGCGCAAATTTAGCACAAAACATAGAAAAAGCTAAAAAAGATGGCGAAAATGCTGCTGTTGCCCTAAGCGAGGCATATAAAATGCGTGGCATTTGGCGAATGTGTCGTTGAGTGAATAATTATACAGATTTTCAATTGAAAAGGGTCGTGATCTAAGTAGAAATAAAGTAAAAAGATATAATAAGTAGATGTGTAAGAAGCGGCACAACAGAAATATAAGTAAATACTAAAATAAATACCAACACACAAAAAGATTTTTGTTTTCTTTTTTTTTTTTGTTTTTAAACTATATTTAAAAAACACGCTCACAATATATTAAATAAACATTCATTAAAAAACTATAGACAATTTAATTAGAATTAGTGGCAAACATTTAATCGATTTAAATACTTGAAATATATTGTTGGCGTAACGTAAATAAAATATTCAACAAAACTTTACAGGGATTATTTAAGTAGGTTTGTTTAAGTATATATCTATAATAATATAAAAAAATAATCATAATCATAATAATAAAAATAACTATTAAAGGTCGAATTCATCAACTTCGAGCGCAGAGAGCGTTAAAAAGATATGGCTAAGACCTAAGTGCGCAAGTCAGTGGCAATATATTTTTGTGTATTTTTTTTTTGAGTTTGTTTTTATAGTAGTTTCGAAGGAAAATGCATAAACATAAGTTATAAGTATCTATTTAAAAATTTTTAATAATTGTCAGTACATAAATTAAGTAAAGTAAGAATTAACACGAGATCTAATTTTAATAAAAACATAGTTTTGTCGTCATCGATTTTATTTTTTTAATGATACATTGTTTTTTCATGTATAAATAATTAAGATATTTAAGAAATTGAACATGTTATAATACATCGAGAGACAGAAAAAACGAAAATTGTACATAGTTTTATTTAGAAATTGTCAACATAATAACAAGAGGAGTCAAAATCTTCAAAATAACATTAACATAAACATAACATAATTTTGATGGCTAAACATTTTAAATGTTAAAGTGGTTAAAGTGGGTGTTTGTATGTGTGTGATAATGATTGTGATCTGGAACTGAATCTGAATTTCGGTTTGGATTTGAGTTTAAGTTCAAATCTTTGGGCATGGGTTTATAGTTTATAGATTTGTATGAGCGTTTTATAGCTAAGCCTACGAATATGAACGTATATATATGTATGTATGTTGGTATATATCTGATAACTATACGATTTACATACAAATCAATATTCGTCATGTATTATCTAATTGTGAAGACTGATGTTGGTTTTGTGAGAGTGTGCAAACAGCTAGAGTACATAGTGTTGATTTTGTATATATGTATTATATAGTTTAAGTATATTATTAGCAGCGTACAGCAAGTATAGTATATAGTATTGTGTGTATAGTATATATATGTATATATATGTTTATATATTACTGCATTATATATATAAGAGGTGTATGTATTTTCTATAACTAGGCAATATTCGTTACGCATGTTTGTTGCTCAACAATTCAAAACAAGTAAAATTACAACAGCATTCACGATAGCTAACTATTTGAAGAGACACACTGGTAACTAGAGAGTCAGGTAGAGAGAGAGAGAAAGAGAGGGAGAGAGAGTTTGAGATATAAACGGAAAAAGATAGCTTCATGACAATAACATTTACAGTACAACTGTACCTAACAGCAATTGGTACTTTACTAGTATTCTGTTCTGTTTTTAAAAGAATGGAAATATGTCTTACATTTGAATGGACTGACTCGCATTTTGTGAGTAAATTAAATCTTGTATCTATTTTTGTTCCATTTTCATGATAATTTTTGTATTGTGCAATGATATCACAGTACTTCGTTATATCAAGTTATAGCTTCGATGCTTATTCTGATTCCGTTTCTGTTTCAGTATAATTTTTTTTATGACTTTGTTGTTTAACTAAAATAAGGAACTAAGGAACTTAGCTTTAAAACTATATAATGTGAATATGTTTAGTGCTTTAAAAGCTTCGATCTTCTATAGCCTACATTAAGTACAATGGCAGCAGCTCAACTCATTGAATTATTCTTATCTAAATGAAGCAACAATTAAATTTCAAAACGATTTGTTTGAATCAAAAGGCAAGAAGATTGCTTGAGAAATCGGATCTAAAAAGTGTCTTATTCATATATGGTTTTATTACCGAAACGGGTGAAAGCATCATTAGCTTTAGGAGCATATATAATTTTAATAAAAAATTCTGAAGCACAAAAGTTGATTTTTAGTGCATATCGTGTTGTGTATGAAAAGTGTGTCATGGTATAGTAATCAAACGCTATTAATTTATTGCTTACTTTAAGAATCCTATGGTATAACTAAAACTAATGTTCTAAGACAAAACTGAGGCACATAATCTTACGTCTTCGATGTGTACTATAAACTACTACAAACTACTAAGAGTTACTGGACCAACACTATGTAAATTTAAGTACTGCTCCCTTTCTAGTGACTGCATTTTGACTAAACGAAGGCTGCTTAAGAGGTCTTCATTTTCTTGTACGGATTGAGCACCATGGCACTGCCCTGTGCTCCATTCTGAGCAGCAGCTGCAGCTGCAGCAGCGTACTGCTGTGCGGTCGCTGCAGCCTGGCCGCTGGGCATGGCATAGGCGTAGCCACCGGGGGCGGTGGTTGTGGCGGCAGCCATGACACCCGGGTAGAAGTAACCATGGGCAGCAGCTGCGTATTGTTGGGGCGTGGCTCCAATTTGCATTGGGGCAGTAGCACCAGGGGCACGCAAGAGAGCGGCAGAGGCGCTCTGTAGGTAACCAGCTGAGTTGGCAGCACGCAAAGGTGTACCAGGTGTCACCGGAGTGGACATACCCGAGCTGGGCAAAGATCCGAACTGACGCAACTGAGCTTGAGCCTGGGCTTGAGCTTGAGCCTGGACTTGAGCCTGGGCTTGAGCTTGAGCTTGCATTTGAAGCAGGGTTGCCATGGACATGGGTTGTCCCTGAGGTGCCTGAGGCTGGGGCACTGGCTGCGGTGGAGCTGCAGCAGCGACGAAGCTCTTATTGAGGGTCATACCCGTGTAGGCAGCAGCGGAGGCAGCCGAAACGGGTTTAACGCCCGCATTGGCCACTTTCAAGGCATAGTTCTTTTGGGCCACTTCCTTCGCGATTGCCGCAGGATCTGCGTAGTAGCTGGCTGGAGGAGCGAGTCCTGCAGCAGCGGCATATGCAGCATAAGCCTGTTGGGCATACGCAGCTTGAGCATGAACCTGAGCTTGAGCCTGCGCTTGGGCTTGGGCTTGAGCCTGAGCTTGAGCCTGAGCAACCTGTTGCTGCTGCTGTTGTTGATGTTGCTGCTGCTGTTGTTGGGCCTGAGCGTAGCTGTTGCTGCTGCTCATGCTCACAATGGGCGATGCATTGGTATAGCTGCCGTACAAATTAGCATAGCTGTAAGCAGGCATTGCGTAGCTAAGTCGTTGCAATGAAGCCACCGAAGAGGCAACAGAGGAGCAACTGTTGCTGCTGCCAACGCTGCTGCTGGTGGGAGTGGGCAATATGCCGGTACTGTGACCATTGTGACTATAGCGCTGATAACTATCGCTACCATTCTGTTTGGGTACATAACTACGTGGGGGCGTAGGCTGTATGTAGATGGGCGTAACGGAAACGGAATCAGCATCAACTGCACCTGTTGCTGATGAGCTGCTGATAATAGCTGATGCTGTGTTGCTGCTGCTGTTGCTGTTACTGTTACTGTTGCTACCGTTTTCTACATCGTTTGGCAATTCATCGCCATTCAAGGATTTCAGATTATTGTTAATATACGACATGTACTTGTGGCTGTCACCATTTGCCAAGGTCACGGCATCACCCAGGAGGAGTTCTTGGGGAGATGAGGCAATTGGGGGACTAACGCTACCATTGTTTAGGTCAGGGGGTGTGGCTGAGGCTGTAGCTGTAGCTGTGTCATGTGTTGTAGTTGTTGTATCATTATCTGTTGCTGTTGTTTTAATTGTTTGTGTTGTATTACAATCGTTAGCAGTGTTTGGTGTTTCTGTTGCTGTTGTTGTGTTGGTTGTTGTTGTGGGTGTTGCTGATAATGTGGTGTCATTATTATTTTCTTGATTTTGATGTGAGTCATCATAATCGCTAGCTAGCATTTGATTATCACGATTAATATTATTATTAGTAGCTGTTGTTGTTGTTGTTGTAGTTGTTGTTGTATTGGTATTGATAGTCATAGCAGTTACAGTAGCAGTATTATTATGATTACTGCCTGTTGTTGCTGCTGTTGTTGTTGTTGTTATGGCGCTACTTATTGCAACTTGTGGTTGTTGTTGTTGTAGTTGTTGTTGTTGTTGTGGGGGATACTCACATGACACTGGCACGTAGGGCTGCATTAATTGTTGATAGGTTGTCGCACCGGGTTGATACACTGGAATGCCAGACTTTTCGGCAGCTGGACGTTTGAACGGTACCATGCCAGAGAATTGCTACAGAGTCGTCAATTCCAACAAAGAAGAGAAAAAAAGAGTACAAACTGATTAATAAAATGTAACGTACTATATCATATTTGATGCAAAATAAGTATTACTAATTTAATTGAACTGTTACCATACAATATATCATTAAAATACAAATATTTAGCTTACAAATGGGCTCAATTTAGACTATTTCATATTATCTTAATTTAATTTCTTTGAATTTCATCTCATTGTTTTTAGACAGATGCCAATGTATGTGAAAACAAATTAAACGGAGCCATATATTTCAACAATAATTGAAAATATTTTAATTGAATGTAACACAAAACATTTCAAATTATATCACTAAACTAAGCAAAATATTATTTTGTAAAGGAAACTCAAAGCTTTACGTGCATTTAAAGACGAGCTTATAATGTGATTTTAAATAATTATTTATAATAGCACCTAATAATGCAACTTATGCTTCAAAAACACTGATTGGCTTATGAACAGAAATGTCTTTAATTAAATGACTCCCGAATTCTTAGTCCGAATAGCTTAAACTATAACAAATGTCCAATTCGATTGAGTTAAATCCGATTCAATGTATTCTGTTAGTCAACATTTTGTTTATTTTAAGTCTGATCTCTAAGAATTTGTGTGCAAATTATTTAATGTAGCTTTGCTTCGATTTATATAATTATTGTTTTATTGATTTCATTAATTTAATAATTTAATTTTAAAGCATGCATGATTTATTGAAAAAATATTTTTAAAAGTTTGTGTTGATTTTCTTTTGACTTTATACCGTGTGCATTTATTTAAAAGTGGAGTACTCGAATTAAATGGTTGGGAATTTAAACTTTTTTTTGGTACAATGAGTTTTAGGAAGTCTTTAAGTGTTAGAGGGAATTAAGTGCAGCTTATCACTGCGAAATCACTTGATTTTGCATATGTCTGGTTAACAATCGGTTGGTATAATTCTTTTGGGTTAAAGATAAAGTTTTATAACTTTTATTTTGTTTTGAAAAAGATTTGTTAATACGTTCTAGTTAATTTGTTGATGGTGTGTCTACTAATTATGATTCAGTATTTTATAACTTGTATTTTTAAATGCTGTAATAATTGATGGATAGTTGTTCATTTGGTTTTGAAGTATATTTGATTTGGAGTACTTACGAAATTTTCATAGTAAAATGAACCAACCGTTTTAACATCCATCTTTTTGGTAATTGTGCACATTTATAATTATAGTTATTTTTATTATTGTTGTTGTTATTATTATTATGATAATAATTTATGTATTTATGTTCAGAAAACAGTATTAGTAATTGTTGATTATTGTTTATGATTTATTTATGGTTAATTTAAATGATTTGCGTTTGTTGATTGATGAATTTGTTGTTGCATTTTATTTGGATTTTGTGTTAACACATTTGTTGCAGTTGTTGTAGTTGATTGAAGTTGTTGTTGTTTTTTTCGCATATATAATCCGCAATTGATTTTTAAATTGTTCGCAACAATTAACATAGAGACACAGAAAACAAACGAAAGTTGAATCGAAAAACAAAACGAAGAAGAAAGAGAACACAAATGAAATTAGTGAATATATTCAGCACAACTAGTTAGAATGAATGTATTAGCAGTTAGTTAGAATATACTTAAACTAAATACGCATAGCGAATTACATATTTGTTTTTGACTTGAGATATGTGATGGAAGATTGGTTCAATTTAAATAGTGTTTATGTAAATACTAACCTAAACATACATAAAATCGATACATACGGGATTTATATAGATAAACAGAGATATTATATTGTATATACATAGTGGTAGCAGGCAGTAAAGTAGCCAGACTTAATAAGATTTAACAAAATAATCAAAAGCCAAGCCAAATAATAGTAGTTCTGCTGCCATTTAGGGACAGAACGCAGAATGCATGTTCAGCTAATTAACCTGGAAAAGCACTTAAGCACTAAAGCAATTATCGTAAGGTGGCACTATTGAATGCAGGTAGCTGCAACATATTACGTATTTGTGTAACAAGCACCCGTATAAATAAAGAACGTAAAGCGAAACCGGAAGAACAGTCGAATTGTTGAATTGTCGAGGCAATTCGTCATGCGGGTATATGTGCGACTGTGACGGTGAATGTGACTGTGAATGTGACTGTGAATGTGAATGTGACTGTGAATGTAAATGTGAGTAAATGGGTGAGTATTTGAGTGAATTTGTTCTTCTGTGCCTTGGCAATTATCAGTTAAATCATTTTAATTAACACTTGCCAGGTGAGTGTATCTGAGTGAACGTGTGTCGGCGTTGGTGAGTGTGTGTATGTTTGTGTAATTGTGATTTATCATATGCTATCCTTAATTGGGTTTACATGGGCACGCAACACGGCAACACAGAGACGAGCAACAAACGATGATTGCAAGTGGAAGCTGATGATGAAAGTCAAATGGGCATCGTGTGGTATTGGCAAATTGATTAGTTTGTGCTCTCTCTTTGTAAGTGTGCGTGTGTGTATGTGTGCGTTTTGATATCTTTGATAATGGTTTCATTATATAAATTAAATGCTGTGTAGCTTGCTGATTTCGCTGACTGACTGGCAGACATGTCTGATTTTCTGGCGGAACTGATAATAAACGCTAATTGATGGAACTTTGTGAGTGCATGTTAATTGAGCGACTGAATCGGTACGAGTGAATGAGTATGAGTGAAAAGGCTACACTAAGATGCTTTGATTAGATGAAAGGGTTTCAAATATGCACTTGAAGTTTGGATATAGTGAAAGGAAGCTCCAATAAATTTTAATTGCATACTTTCGCCCGTTGCAAGATATGATAAATGTATATAGAATTAATCGACGTATTATTTTAAATAATTTAAGCAACTTGGCAATTCAATTTATTTTTGTTTAAGCATGCACTAATAATCGTTTGTCTATAAAAATATCAATGTCCAGAAAAAAACAAAAAATATATTTTAACTGAAATCCGAATGCTCGAAAAATAAAACAAAGTAAATAAAAAATCAAAAAACAAATCAAATCGAAACGAAACGGAACGGAACGAAACGAAACAATAAAATGATGAAAGAAATTAAAGAAAATACCAGTGGAAACAATTCTGGATCCGCTGCCCGCTTCTTGCCCACTTCCAAAGGATGATGGCCCATGATGCCAGCAGCGGCAGCGGCGGCGGCGGCGGCAGCAGCAGCGGCAGCGTTGTTTGTTGTTGTTGGTGTTGGTGTTGTTGCGCCAACAGTGACGCCGCCGGCCGTTGGGATGGCGTTGTTCTGCAATTGTTGTTGTTGTTGTTGATGCAGATGCTGATGTTGTTGGTGGACCGTAAGAGATGAGGTCTGTAGTGTGTGTATATATGCACGTGTTGTGTTCATGTGTGTGTGTTTGTGGGTGCGTGTGTGTGTAGTATTTCAGAAAATAAATTCCAGTCAGTTTAGTGAATATATTTTGTCAAATTGAAATCCAATCGAAATCGAATTTACAGAAATCATTAATTTAAACAAGCATTTGAATTATGCGGCAATTAAATATGGATAAATTCCATATGAATTATTTAAGCAGTATTGGTGTTGGCATATTTAATAATTTAGCACATTTTTTGTGGTTGTTGGTTGTGATTGTTGCATTTGTTGCAAAAAATTTAATAATTATTTTTGTTGTAGATATGTTTATTGTGCGTAATAATATAGAGATGCATGTGTGTGTGTGTGTGTGTGTGTGTATGTTTGGTGTGCGTGAGTGTAGATACCATCCATCGTAGAAGCAATTACAGTGTGGCACAGGCGAACAGATGAAATACATAATAGTAAAAGAGTACGAGTGTTTTTTTTTTAAATAAGTATAAAATTATATTCCAAAAAATACGTAAATCAAAATTAATTTAATATATTTTCACATTTAGAAGAAAAGTATGTGTAAAAAGCTATAATAAAAATTAGATAATATTTTTTTTAATTTTGTGTCTCTCTGAAAATAGCTGTATCCTAATTAAGACTTGAAATTCGTGGTACCTTAATTAATTAGTTGAATAAATAAGTATTTGTTATTGTATTAAAAAGCAATGTGTATAAATCAGCGTCTATATTTTAATATTTGAAGCTTGCAAAGCGAGTAAAATAAGCCTTATAGTAAATATTTTATAAATGTTAAAGATACGAGTATTAAGATACATAATCTAAAAATGTTTTACCTTAAAACCTAACTTAATAATTAAGATAGTTTATAGAAACGTAAACAAATTGCTGAGAATCACAACAAAATCGTTTTGTTAACTAATCAGTTGCTGTAAGCCAATATTTAGTAATTAAATCTTTCTGTTCATATAATTGTTTTAATAAAAATTGATTTGATGGTACACACACATTCTCGTTTGATGCTTGATCAAGATAATTCGAAGATAATTCCAATTGTATACCTTATATCGATACCTACCGATGCATCGTTGCTGCTGCTTATATATGTATATTTGAAAAAATACTAAATAATAATACGAAATAAAAAAAAGTGTCTTGTATCTCATTCGGTGAGTGTATGAAGAGAGATCATTTTAAAGCCAAGCGATGCTTATCACAGAATTCAATGTTAATAATTTGAACACTGCAGTTTACACAAAAATACACAGAACAGTGTCGTAGCTGACCCTCTAGTTATCTAGTTAGCCCCAAAATAAAACAAACAAAAATGTCGACAAGCATAACATAACTTAGCATACATTTAGGCTGATTCGCTGGGGACAAACTCGGAAGAGTGCAAAAAATTTGCATTTAAATGGAGCCGCAGTGGGAAGATGTTCTGTTTTTATGAGCTTCTTTTTTCCGGACTATCCATGTCTTTGCAATGTACACGTGGCTCAGGTCGCTGTGGTTCCCATACCAAAAAACTTTCATGTCATCGCCAATGAATGCTATAAATGGATTAATTCGCTTGGGCAAGGCGATATGTGAACTGTCTTTGTGTGAGTATAAATGTGAGTGTATGTTGTGAAAGCGTGTGCCATATTCCGATTTTTTCTTATTTTTGGGTCAACAGTGACTCTCTGGATAAAAGGGCCGGAAATACACATTAAAGAGGCGAAGACTTAATACGCTGTAAATTGTTTCATAATTTATTGAAGTTAATTCTGAAATTATAAAGAGGATTTTTATTTTTACGCGCAGCTAATTTTCAAGACTTATTTGTAATTTGTTTAGCGAGGTCAAGACTTTATTCAGTTGCAGCAGTACTCAAAAGTGTATACAATAAAACAGTTGTCGGGATCAGATATTGAACTGGAAAAGTCTATGGCTGTGGAAAAGCAGTCGTAGCCCTGATGCAATAGCCGCTGGACAATTCATTGGCATGGAAATCTCTGCTTTTAGTTAATTTTCCGGTTCAAACGTTATCCTGCCGACTAATCCGTGTCGTCGTTCAGCATGTCCTGCCTGCCTGCCAGCCTGCCAGCCTGCTAACCGGCTAGCTTGCCTGACTGCTTGTTGGCACTGGTTTGACATTTACATTTTTAGTCGGGGAAAAAAACCTCACAGCAGGTCGTCCAAGAGCCTGCCAATTTTTTGTTGTGGTCTTGCTGCAGCCCTCGTTTACATGGGGATTATAGTTTTAAGCGGCGGTGGAGGGAAAGGAGAATGGGTCAGAGATGTTTGTGTCATAGTAGAGGACAGAGGACACAGGACACAGGACACGGGACATAGGACAAAGAACACAGGATGCGAGGTACACTTTGAACTGTATATTTCATTCGACAGTTGACATATTTTGGAATGTGCGCCATTGAAATATATGTAATATTTTTGCGAGACGATCGTTTTAATTTTATAGAGGCTTTACAGTAGCCCAACAGGTTAAACAAGCAAAAGAGGAAGAAAACTCCAAATATAACCAGAAGTAACTAAATGAATAAATGTTTAACCAAAGAGTGTGTGTGTATGCGTATCTGTGACTGAGAATGTAGCAAAAGTGTGTGTTGAGCATGTTTTTGTTGTTCATGTTGTTGTTGTTTCTGTAGTCGCTCTGTATGCGACATAAAAACTTTCATTTGTATAAAATTGTGTTGTATTTAACAAGATATGTAACTAACAACATTTAATAAAAGAATATTTAATAGGGTTTTGGGACTGCATATTAAAGTTCAGAGCTAACAGGCCAGAGTGGAAAATGTTTTAATTTTCCACGCTGCCACTGTTATCATGCAGGAATACCCCTAATGATAATACGCTAGTATATAATGACATGTATGTATATACAAAATTACCGATAACATATATATAAGAGATACTCGTATACATAGATAAAGGTTGTCTAGGAAAGAGTTTACATATAGGACTAAAGGTATTCAACACAGTAAAAATAATGTAAAACTAAATAGTTGAAGTTATTAATGCAATAGCTAGTTTCGATTTGAGGTAGTCAAGGTATCTGATTTTAGTAAAGAAATTGTATTATGAGAACAAATAAATAATAGTTTTTGAAATATTTATAGCAGCGCTGCATCGGGCGTAAGCTAAGGATTAAGGTAATTTAACATTTATTACTATGAATATATAATTATATTGGTCACATTATTAGTTGAAATTTAAGTATGAAATTTTGGGAAATTTGGGCACGAAATAAAATGTGATATTTGATTTTTGCTTTATACATTCAATTTTACAATTTACATTGATTTTATAAAATTTAGAATATTTATTTTAAAAATGTATCCCGGATTTTGTTGGATTATAAAATATATAAGTGAGCAACACAAGAAGACACATGGAACATTTTTATTAATAATTAATGTTACGCAATATTATGGTATATACTATATTACATGTTGAATAATGTCATTGGCTAATAAGTATATCAACAATTAGCTACAAGCTATTAAATCGCAACCAGGATAACTTTTAACGAGGCATTGAATAATAAATAAATAGGTATTTTTTATATGCATTTAAACGTTTCAGTACAGTTGCAACAAAATATTCGGAATTTTCATTCTACCTCGAGCTTATAATCACATTAAACCTGGGCCCATAAATAAAATTATGCGCTGCCAGGACTATGTGTTCGGTGTGCGTGTGTGTGTGTGTGTTGGAGAGAGAATGAGATGGTGAGTGTGTGTCTGTGCAATATCAAAGGACAATTTGATACAATAATCACGTTTGTCGTGCCTGGTCTGAGACTCGATTGAATTACGCCTAAAATGCTGCAACAATTTTTCACTTTATGCGATATTATGCTGCAATTATGTGTGTCATTTTTGGAAGGGGAAAAGGGGCACAGGGGCAAACAGGCAAGGGGACTCGCCTGCCATAGAAGCATGACAACGAGGACACAACGACAACGTTGTTTGCAGCGTCAAATAAATTTTCAGCCGAAAGCAATTAAGTCGCGAATTAAGTGCGGCGCATAGCCAGGACCCCATGGGCCGACAGGACGAGATTCAGAAAACATACACACACACACACACGCACACAAGAACACACATATTTTTATACACACTGAAATACATGTGAGAGTTGGGCAATCACGAACGTGAGCACACGTGTGTCTGGGTATATGTGTGCAAGTATCCTGTATGTCCTGTGTATCCTGTGCTGCGTGCTCAAAGTTTTAACGCGTTGTAATAAATGTTAATTTTCCCAAACGAAAATCAACATTTATGGCGTGTTTTATGTGCAGCTTCAACATATTTTCCATGTTGTTGAATGCCATCGAACGCCAATGCCTGTCAGTCTCTTTGTCTGTTTGTGTATTGGTATCTGTGTCTGTGTGTCAGGATTATAAGCTTGCACATATACGATATAGTCTTATTTAAAGGTGTGCGTGTTCTTGTTTTGACTATAGCTTTTATTTGTCCTGTCAGGTCAAATTGTTAAAATGTAATTGTAGCTATCGATGTTCTTGTTTTGATTATTTTCTTTATTAAAGATGATTCTTAACATCTTTAACGTACAAATTTCCTGATAATTAAGAAAATGCATGCGAAATGCCAACAGAAATGGCAAAGACAAAATAAGTTACGACCGAACTAACAACAGTTTGATACAAAATTCTAAAAATTATTCTATGTAACAATTTGATAATTATAACTTTTTTTCATTGTTCAGTGTCGCAGAAAAAAAAATTTTAGTATAAAGCATTTTTCCTATGGAACAAGAAAATAAAAGTTTATTATTGGCGACAGAGCACTAGGAATTAGGAATAGATTTTTCACATTATTCGCTGATTTTTAAATTTGTAGGAATTTAGTTTATTTTTAGAGCTAATCGCTGGTTTGTTTGCGTAGAGTTAAATAAATTGCATGCAGCAGAATTTGCTTAAAATTAAATTAAGGTCGGATAGGATTCTATAATTGTTTTTATCCAATATAGTGATATTTTATTGTAAAGTCAAATCTAGAGATTATATAGAAATATGTAAATATTTGTTTTAGGAACAAAATGTGTTGCATACTTTGTGGCGCGTGTAAATTACGTGTGCTAGGAGTAAAGGTGTTAACATTGTTTATCTTTGTTCAAGTGAATAACCTAAAATCACAAACATGAGTTGCTATAAAGCACAAATTAATTTAAAAAATCATAAGATCATTAAATGTTATACAAAAAAACATAAGGAAAAAATCTGTAACAGCTGCGCGCGGAGAAAAACAAACACAAATATTAGGCGGCATAAAAAAATTAAAATAACGGAGGAGCAAAAAAACATATGTAGTTAGTGCTGCCCCATTCACGCATGCACTGATGTGTGAGTGAAGGAGACAGCTAGTTGGGGAACGGATTGAATTGGGTTCAGTTTGATTGGGATGGTTTAGTTTTGGCTGGGTTTCATAAGTTAGGATTAAAGTAAAGTAAGGAGAAAGTATAAAGTAAATATAGAAATAGCCATACCGCAGCTGCAGCAGCGACAGCGGTGGCGCGTGTTTGGGCCGCTTTTAATTGTGCCTGTAGGTGCAGGGGGGGATGAAAGTAGCGGCAGGGGTCACGTGCGCATCTGCCCTTCACGGCGTCCATGCAAACCGTTATGGAACCATCGTCGTGCCTTGCGACGCTCTCCTGCGGATGCGCGAACCGGCATTCCGACTCGGCCCGTTTGCAGGCGCCGCGCAAGAATTCGCGACAGACCTGGAAACACATTTTTAGGATTTGTTTTTTGGTTTTTTGGGTTTGGTTTGGATACGCCGAAGTTGTTGTTGTTGTAGTTGTTGTTGTTGTGTTGGTTGCACAGTTGATTGCAGTTGTTGTTGGTTGGTTGTTGGTTGGTTGTTGGCGGGCAGCGATAGCAAAAGTGGCAGCAGTTGTGGTTCAAAGTGTTTTTGTGTGTAGGCGTAGTTGTTTATTTGTTTTATTTTTGGTTTGTTTTTTTTTTTTTTTGTGGCAAAAAGTTGCAGATTTGTGTGTGTGTGTAGTGTGTGTATTGGAAATAATGGAAGGATATTCAGTAACAATTCATTGTTTGTTGTATTTGTAGTTTGTTGTATTCATCAAAGTAAAGTTAAGTATTTTGGAACGCAACAACATTTTTGGTTTATTTCTTTTGGATTAGAGCCGATTTTCTGTTGTTGAATTTTAGTTGCTTGTCGAGCATGCTTCCATTTACATATATAGTAAGTATATAAATGAATATATATTTATATATATGTATATTGTAGTAGGTATATAAATACATACATATATGCAGGGTTTTACAGCAGAAGCCAATTTCAATTTTCAGTTTAACGCTTAATGGCGGGAATTATCTTATTATTATTTGCAGCATTTCAGCAGGCCGATTAGATTTCAAAGAACATCAGATTACAGTGAATAAAACACATACACAAAATAAAACAGAGCAAAATAGGAGTTAGATGTTAAACTAAAACATTAAACCTTCAACTTGTATTCTGAAAAAACTTAGCTGAAGCTTTGACTTTGTTGAAACAAAGATGATAACACATTATCTGTAATGTGTAATGTTAAAAAGTTCTAAAAAGGTTTCAGACTAAAATACGTAGTCGGTATAAAACTTGTATCCAACCAGATTTAAGAAAATTGTACATAAAAAAATCAACAGAACAATTATTTGAAATTACAGTACATTATAAACCCCTCAAGAGATTAGAAATAAAATCGAAGATAAAAAAAAAATCAGTTGTTTTCTCTCTGATACATAAAGTGCAATCAATTTCACCATTTTATATTATTTTGAAATGAGCTGAAGAATCGCTTATTCAAAGCTTTTGCAGGGTAGAAGCCACTCGGTGCCGCGCTATCTTGTTTTTAAACAAAGTTACACATTTTATAGATCAATAAAGTATATACTATTTGTAGAGCAATATAACAAAAAAAAATAAAGAGAAATCGAACTGAATTCGAAAATACTATATCAACTTATGGTCATATACAATATGAAAAACGATTTTTAAGCAATTTTGTGATGTTAGAGAAAAGTTCAAATACGAATGTGTGTCAACGTTATCAAATCAATTTTTATTATTAGCGAATTATTCAGGTTATTTTTTCTTATAATTTGTTCTATTTTTGGCAAACTGAAGAGAACTTAAAACACTGTACATGGTTTTAGTTGCAACAGTTTATATATAGTTTAAATATTAAATCTTATAAGAAGTAATAGTACATTAATTAATTGGCATGCCAAAAGAACAAAATCAAATTAACTTAAAACAATAACAAAATCAAATTTCTCTCGGCACGTTCTTTGGCATTGTCGACGAATTTCAATATTAACGATAACGATTAATTAACATAAACATAAGCACAAAACATAATTAGAATCATAATCACTAAAATGTATTATTTTATTGGCTTGTCTTTTAGTCAATATAAATATAACAAAATTGAAATAGAATTTTAGTTACGTCACTCACCTCTAATCTGTCAGAGCGTGGAATTTTCTGTTGTGCCACCTGTACAGTCTGTGGCACCACTGGACCCAGCTGCGAGGCAACAGCCGTCGGATCGGGACCCAACAAAGTAGGCACTAAGTGTCCGGTTGCATAGTAAGGACTATATGTGTTGGCTGGAATGCCGGTCAAGTAGGGACTTGTTGCCTGTAAAGGTGAGAATTTGGATATTGTTATGAAACTCGATATAGAACTCTTCTTCTTTTGGTTTAATAAAGATGAAAAGATGTTCAATTGACTTTACTTCCGACAACTATTATAGATTATTACTGGAAAGTTTTGAATTCAAAATTGAACACATTTTTCAAGGCTTATTTCTACTGTTTAAATGAATTCAGTGAGTACATGGGTACGAGTTAGTGGTATAATTATAAATACAGCTTAGAATCCTCCATTATGGATTAATGAGATACCGTGTCAAGCATCCATTACATGGCTTATCACACCAACGTATCAAAAGTATCAAGTATCCGCGGCACTTAATTTTAAACTATACCCAAATTTACAGCACTCCAAAGCATTCAAATCCTCTTTTTCCTAAATCACCCTTAATTTGCCATAGTGAAAGCTCATGCATTTTTTAGCACACATCAATGTCATCAGCTCTCGGCTAATGGCCATCGCCGTTTAGCGAGCAGTTCACAAAATGATGATGAAAATTATTTAAGAATTAATTTGCGATTTGTTAGAAAATGTAAGTAAAAAACGGAAGTGTTTTGTCTGCCACCTCGAACATTATGGCATTCCAGGCATTTGGCCATCCAGACATCCAGGCATGAATAATGTATGCGTTAAACCGGACAGAAACTTCTTCTTATATATATATTCTTGTGCCCCATTTTGAATAACATTCAATTTTTGGAAGGTCTGCAATTTTCAAACTCATAGCGTCAATTCGGCGTGAATAAATGTAAATGGAAATTGAAGCGGAATATCTGCTTATAAATATTCATATTCAGTGAACTCACAGTTAAGTTCAGAGTTGTTAGTTGCTGCCTCTTAGAAGATTCAATTAAAGTATTATGTGGTCTTTCTGGTAAGTACTTACCACTGCTGGCACTTGGCCCGATATGACCGGCTGGCCGGGTGCGATGCCCATTTGTTGCATCAGTGCATTCTTTAGAGCCAGATGATTTCGTCCGTTTATCAAGAGTTGATCCTTTAGATGCTGTGGTGGATGAAAGTACTTGCACGGCGGCTTATCACGATTACAACGGCCCTTTAATTGGAAAATATGATGAAAATGATGATTAGTTAAGAACTTTGAATACTTTAGTTATGTTAAATTTATTTATTTAGATTGTTAAAACAATCACGTTTAATAGTTTTCTTGCTTTATGTATACCTCTAAATATATTTATTGACGGTTCGTTTCTTAATCAAATTGAACATCAACTGTAATATACTGAGATGTTATTGTTACTTTAAGTATAACGTTCACAGTTAACTGGACAGCAGAAATCTTCTTGTTGCGACAGCAAAGCTCCATAAATTTTGAGGAAAATTTATGTTTACGTGTGTGTATTGTCAGCTCTGTAATTTATGTGAAACAGTGTTGGTTAACGGCAACTCAAGTTGCCAAATTTAATCTCAATACCAAAGTACTTTAGTGGTGATTGAATAAATTATGCTTTAATTCATTCCTCAAATATTCGTAACATATATTATATTTATTTATTTGTATATGACAAATAGAGAATTGAAATGGAAAATAAGTTAATTGAAGTACGAAATCAAGAATAAAAAAAAAGTTTATTGGCTTTAAATTTAAAAGAGCTAACTTCATTACAATGACTCATAGCATTCGTGTGACCAACGAATATTCGTTCAGCATATTTGACAAAAACAATTATCTGCACGTAATTTCAAATATTTGGCTCAGGTATTTCAGTTGCATGCCACACACGAGTTCTCATGTTGCACATACCGCTAAAAAATTTAATTTTGTCTGCATGTAAAGTAAAAAGCAAACATGTGTGTATATTAAATCGATAAAAGTAATTTCACTTCATTAGCACGTGTAATTATGCCGGCGGATTAAGGTAGGCAACCTTTTTTTTAAGTCCAGGTCTAAATGTCAACAATAATTATAATGAGTTCGAGCTAATACCCTACGGCGAGTGGGTATGGGGTATTCGCATTGCATGTGAACTGTTTTGTGGTGAATTGGCGGCGCAGACCGCCAAGCAAATATCCATGTAAATTATATTTAATTCAGAGCAAATGAAGTTAACAAATATTTGCACATACACAGGCGGACAGAACAACAACAGGAACTCAGCCCAGTGTCCTTTTGTCCGAGCCTCTTTCGTGAGCGTAAATATGAAAAAATAATAATATATGTAAAAATTGTGAAAAACCTGCAAAATATTTATACGTATGCATAAATTGATTGTTTGCTTGGACAGCTCGCTGCATGAACTGTGGGACACGTAGTGAAATTTTCACCTTTTTGAAGGGTATTGTGATTTCATCACAAAGTACAATGAATTATGTAATGTTTTAATGAATGATATTTATATTACATTCATTCAGTGTGCATGACATGAATATATGTGCAATGAGCTGGCTAACTATTATTTATTATAAGAACAATTGCTTTATTTTATAACATGTCATCAAAACTTTAATTTTAGTTCAGCCAACCGAATAATGTTAGAGCACTGAGCATTCGATACGCCAAAAACAATTGGTTTTTCATTTTTTATTACATTTTTGGTTGTATTTTGTAGTTGTTTTTCATTCTGGCATTCACAATTTATGACGCAATGAAAGCCCTGCAAGATTTATAGCGCGAAAAAAAGAAAGCAGAACAAAAGTGAATCCTGATTCGTGGAGCCGCTAACTTACAAATAATTGTAGTTGAAATTTTCTGTTCCCATAAAATGTTATTCACTGTTGATTGTTGTTTGCCAAATAACACGAATTGTAAAAGTATTTGCACAAATATTTGTTTGCATATATTTCAATGCCAATTCGTTATGACAAATGTTGGACAAATGAACAAAAAGAAAATACATAAAAATTGCTATAGAAAAAAGTTTGCAAATAAACAGTCAAAATTGTGTGCAGTATATAAAATATATATTTTATTTGGCAGAGCAGAGTCAATTAGAATTTGATTTCAATTAATTAGCCCAATTATTTACAACACACAAGTTCAAAATTGGAGTGAATAATTTGCATTGTTCGCCACTTTATTAAATGTATAAATTTCTATACGCTGAAAAGTTGGCAACAGAAAAATCCAAGCCACTAAAATCCGTTCGATAGATTGCCACGACGACACTTTTGGCTTATTTGTTTGTGCTTACTGGCGACATTGACAGTAATTTTATGCTTCAATTGAGCTTATTTTACAAACAGTTGAAACACCAACAATAACAAAGAGCTTGCAACAAATTTTGTTTGTGCAGCAGCAACTTCCATCTGAATCTGTATCTGTATCTGTAGCTGACTGTAGTACTATCTTTGACTGCTTCCCTCTCTCGCTTTCAATTTTAAATGCTTTGCAAATTGAAACAACAACTGTATCTCTTCCCATGGTCTTATCCTGTTGTGCCCTGTATCTCGGCGTTTGTCGTTGTAATTTTGTACACATTCCTCTGTCTCCCTGTCTACAGGGAGCTCTCCCAGCCTGTACTAATTTCCAATAATTAAATACAAATGTGATTTTTAGTATGCCACTTCTGTTGCCATTGCCAGCACTAGAGATACTTGTTGCCATCGATGTGAAAGTTTATTTCGTACTGGTATCTAGGTTAATTGCAGTTGATTGGCAGGCAACCGTTGCCATGATGTGTAGACCATTTACGACATGAGCGAATTCAGTTATAGCCCAGCAAATGGGTCAGCTGAGGTATTAACTGGGTTTTCAATGTGTTGTTTAACGTTCAATTTGATAGCTAATCGATTGAGCTTCCATTTGCATTGTATTGATTTAAAATCATTTCTTGAGTTTAACTACAAACATAAAAATCTGTTCATCGCTAGACTGATTGCCGCGTGAACCAAATGGTTAGAGCGTGGACTACATTTTTACGCAATTGTAGCTAATTCAAGTTTTAAATTTAAAAGTGTGTGCAAATTATTTAGTACCATTTGCGAAATATTCGTATTTAAATTGCATTTGGCATTGCAATCAAATTCGATATTTTTTGTCTTTTTGTCGGTTAAAAAGGGGAGAGCAGGAAAGAAGGAAGACAGGCAAGAGAGAGTGCACGTTTTCGCATCTAATGGCTCCGTGGCTGACATTATCTCTAATGCCAAGCGGAGCTTCGAGCCACGTCTGCTTCTGCGTCTCTGATGCCTTCCCCCAGGCCAATTTCTTATGGTTGAATGTGCAACACTTTCGTTTCTAACTATTTTTGTTCCTTTTTTTCTTCTTCTGCCACACTAAACATTTTCATGTCATTTCGATTGTAATCTGCATGACTGGCTTCTATCCCCTACCACAGCCCGTAACGCGCGCGACACGCGGCTAGCAGCAAACCTGAAAAAAGTGGAGAAAAGCGAGTGTGAAAATTGCAAATGGTGTCCACTCACGCACACACACACATACCTACACACAAATTCAGAGGGTGAAAGAAGCTGATGGCAATGAAGATAGAGATGCAGAGTTGAAAAGAGACATGCAGATGGACAGACAGACAGATGGACAAAAGGACGGATGGACAGACGGTCTGACTGCATATTTGCATTGTGCACGCTGCTCTGCTGGTCTTGCTGTCATTCTCACTGCATTTTTATAGCACCCCCAGTCTCAGTTTATGCCTCCGTCTAAGTCTCAGCCTCAAACCCTTTTTTGAGCAATTTTTTTTTGTCACCATAGCCCTGCGCAGATTATCCGCTTTAAATTGCAATGATTACTTTTCCCTTTCGCTCTTTCTGGATTTTAGTTTTCTTTTCTATTTTTTTTTTTTTTGACTGGCTGATAGCTGGCATTGGTCTGGTATTTCATAGCCATTTTTCTTATTCGCAACGCTCGAAACAATGTTGCTGCCTGTCGCTTTCTTCTTTCTCTTCTGTTCTTTCATACGGTCCCTAAACAGTCCTGTTCTGCGAGTACTGTGCTGTTCATGTGTCCGTCGGCTAAGGAATTTTTCATGTTTTCATGCCAAGTGCAAGTCAAGTCCAGTCATGTATATCGTCGCATCGTATCGTATTGCCGACATGCGTCTTGAGAAGGCGTCCCGATCCAAGGATAAGCTGAAGCGATGCGAAAAAGGACCAGGATGGCCAAGGAACGACAACGACAACGTTAGGGGTATTAAATGTCATTTTGCATTTCGTGACAAGTTGGCTAATCTGACTCGAAAGTTATTTATTTCTTCTTTGTTGAGTGCAAAGGAATTTTTCTTGCACTTTGCCAGCATTTTACATGGCATTTTTTTGCTTAGTTTGCTCAGCGTATGCTTTCCACTATTCTTTTTTTTTTTTGCAACTTTAGCTACTTTTCTTCAATTTGGCGACGATAGAAATCGCCTTTGAATGTTAATAAAATGGATTTTTATGCAAATTTAAAACTGTTTGGCGGTTGGTTTGGTATGCATTACAAATGCCCGAGGGTTAGACTTAGACAATGAGTTTGCTATAATATGCAAATGGCGTTCCTTCAGCTAGAATTGATAGCTAAGGCACAAGAAGAATTTTACTTTATTAAAGATATTTTTGCTTATATCTACAAAGAAAATTAGTAAAGAAGATGCATGGATTCATAAATTTTTTTAAAGTATTTTTAGAGTAAATTTCCAGAAATTGACGAGCGCTTAAAGCATAATTGTAACTGTCCGGTAATAGAAATTTAAATCCCTTTCAATTAGCAGTTGAATATTTAAGCCACTTGCACAAATTTAATGCAAACTAACGACACTACAAGCTTTGGCACTTAAGCGCACAACACATAGATACTCACAACACACATACACATCGACATTACACAGGCAGATGAAAACTATTTTGGACGCGCAACGAAGCAACTCAATTTGTTTCTCTTGGCCATGCAAAAAACACACACACACACAATGGTCACAAAATAAGGTATATCAAAAAGCAATTTCAATTGCAAATAGCAACAACAGAAACTATATGAATAACAACAAAATGTTAGCACGCCAAGTAAGAATCCTGACACAGAAATATCCGTATTGAAGGTTAAAGTTATAAAAAGAATTGCAAAATTTTTGGACGATTCATTAAATGCATTCATATTTTAAATATAAATCGTAACATATGATCAAGAAGGGATTATCAGCAACGGGATGGCAGCCCACACCTGTTACTAAAATGTTCGGGTTTCGGTTATTCTAATGAAATTAAATCTTTTAAATCTTAGATGCCAGAAAAGGTTAAGCGTTCTAAAGATCTCTAATAAATTTAATCTAAATGGAAATGGAGAATAGGTAAGATACGTTTTTATAATTCTAAACATAACTTTAATTATCGAATAGCCATCGAAATCACACAGAATGAGCATTCGAAGAGTGTTCATCTTTTGGTTTAATTTTCAGTTGTATAGTCAGTCGATAACGCGGCATTGGGAAATGAAAATGGAAATGAAAATATTTTTTCCTTTTTTGAAAATGCAAACAAATTGGTAAAGGCAAATGGTCAATATTTGTTTATGTATAGCATAGAAAGCAACCCAAGCGAAGCAATGCAAAGTGTTTGCCACGAACAAAACAAATGAATCGAGATAGAAAATATACGAAACAGGAGCAGGCAACAGGAGAGGGCCAAATCGGCGTTATAGGATGGCGACCAACGGCGCATGTTAAGCGTTTTGCCATGGACAATGGAAGCAAAAAAAAAAAATATAAGCGGAATGCACCAGGAAAAGCAACAGCCGGCGTTGGTTCAGGCAATCTGCCTGTACGACTCACCGCCTCTATCTCTCTTTCTATCTCTATCTATGTCTATGTCTCGTCTCTGCTCCACTGTCTCCACAGTCACTGAACTCAGTGCAGGCAATTCAATACGTGCATGTGTAAAACAATGCTGCATTTTGTGAGACTGTGTGACTGTGTGCGTGTAAGCTAGTGTCTGTGTATGAATGTTTTTTTTCAATCATGCGTTCATTCATTCAATGGCTGCCATTACCATGCATACTTTCGGGATTTGCAACAGATTTTCACGCAATATATGTGAGCGAGTTCCAACCGAACTCAGTTGTTTATGTGCCCAACACAATGTCACATTGTTGTTTTCAGTTTCCCCATTAAGCATTTTTGGTTTTCGGATTAGATATCAGTTGACAAAAGTAAAAAAGAAACATTGATCAGCAGGTGATTTGTGCTAATTGAAACGACAGGTAAAATACACTAAATTAAACGAACTTTAAATTTTAAAGCATTTCAAACTCATTCCTTTTCTACAGTTATGCCTTAGATACTCTACTGTTCATTTTGTTCTTATCAGTCGCAAAATTCACTTAATTTAATGAAAGCCCACAAAAAATTGAATGTAAAAAAAGAAAATGAAGGAAACGTGAGCATGATTTTCACACCATAGAGCCAAAAATAAAATGCATTACAGGTCCGAGGTACTTTTCATTGCCCGTTGGTGCTGTCATCATTGGCATCATCCCATTCCTGCTGACTGGTCATCAACGAAACGTCAGTGGTCCGATCCTGTTACCTCTTGAATTCCCGATCCCACGTTCCTCGGATTGTTTCTCTTCCGAGTTGGACCCATCATCTCGGTCTACCGTCCAGCACCCCCGAATTAATTTCCGTTTTGCAAACCAATTGAAAATCCAATTTTCAATACACAAACCGTGTAACGTAACTTTGTATATATAAACTCATTTTATCTCTCTCTCTCTTGCTTTTCATATTTCTGACTCTCTCTCCCTCTCTCTCTTTTCTGCCGTATGTGGATGTTTGTGGGACTCTTTCTCCTGGGCATAAATTTAACAAGCGTGGTATAGGAGTATTACTGCTCCTACTACCACTGTACAGTGGGTTATTTGTAGTTTCGTTCAAAAACTAACCTAAGTATTATACCCAATAAATACAATTAACTGTGGTAGACTTTTAAGGCAGTTTGACTACTTGACCACTTAGTGCGCTGGAGTTTCTACAATAGTTTGTTAGCAATTAATCAATAATAGAGTTACCACAAGAAATAGTACATTTGTACTTTATTTGTTTAAGCTACATATTTTCAGGCAAATCACCCACAGTGCAGTCTCAGGTTGTTGTTGTTTTTGTCGCTGCATCTCCCTGGCAGCCTGGCCTTTTATTCAGTCCGATGCACACGTGCAAAAGTTTGCCCACATTTAAAAGGGCTTTAAAAATGGCCAAGCTGGGACACTGACCAGCGGCCATTGCCATGTCATTTCGCCTAAAAGTAGGCAACAATATATGGGCATTAAACGCAAACCGACTGCCGGCCAACAGCCAGCGTTGACGAAGGCCTTCCTCGTCCTGTGGTCAGACCTCGTAGCTCTTACCCATACTCGAGTTCGAGCTGTTTGCATTGCCGTGTTTATTTGTATACAAACTCATGCGCCAGCCAAGAGGCGTCCATATGGCCACATAATGCACGCCATGGCGCCTGTGTGTCAGCCCCAGAGTCCCATACTTCTATAGGTGGGGTTTGTTGGGTGAGGGTATGGAGCCTGTCCCTGAGCCAGGGTCTGAACCTGAGCTCAGGTTTGGCCCAATGGCTGCGGGCTGTTGAAGCGATGCATTGGCCACGCGTCCTCTTGCTTCTGCATGTGTGTGTGTGTGTGTGTGTGTGTGTGTGTGTGTGTGTGTGTGCGTGCGTGCTTGTGTGAACGTGTATATGTATGTGTATGTGTGCAAGTGGTACATTGATTTTTTTCTATGGGAAACAATACAAACTGCATATTGGGAGGGATCTTGCCCAACGTGCAACCAGGAACAGTTGCACTCCCAGTTCACGAAGAGTCGACCACATGCTACGCTATTTTTTGCCGCTTTGCAGGCTACAGGCCACGTACTGTGGTACAAAGTTGTAAGAAAAGTTTTGAATATATTTTCTGTGTCCGAGCAGTCATGACACTGACACAAAGTACAACAAAAATATTTCATTAAAATGCTCGTCACACTGTTCTGCATCCATTGGACTGTCACTGATTTGTTTTCCTTGCGCTTAACTCAGTTCCATATAAACTTTGATGCAAATATTTAATCATAGTTACATTTACCATATGTACCTGTATAGAGTTGTTATCATTTTGCAATTTTAAATGAATTTCAATGTGCATATTTACGTTATTTGCTATTATGGCATGTAAAATGGGTAGTTCCTTACATCTTTCTGTTTGATCAATTTTTTTTTCTATTTGTCGAAACCGTTTTTAATGTCTTGAAAAACACTTTTGAAGCTTAAAAGCTGTACTGAGTTTCGTACTTTTTTATGGTGCTGATAAATTTAAACACCGTCAACTGCCATTTGGAAGCATTTGAAGCGGCATCATACTCGTAATTGCGCAAATGTCGACAACATACCGACTTTGAGTTGACTTCCCAGAAATTTTGACTGTTACTTTTATCACAACGCAATATCGGCAGTCACTAAAAGTATATACACTCATACACTCACACACAGAAACACATGTGGAAATACGGTGCGGTAAAATTTTAATGGCGAGTTTCGTTTTTGGCAGACATTGATGACTTTTTAACTGCAGTCATTTGCAAGGCGGCGGCGTGCAAAGCTCAGGCTCTTCAGCTTTTTCATTGGTTTTGACTTCGACTTTGACTCAGGCTAAACATTTGCCTAGGCACACAAATACACACACACGCGTACGCACACACGAACTCACATATTCGGTGGCGTTTCCGTATCCGTTTCTGCTGCCGTTGCTATTCCCGTTGCCGCTTCCATTGCCGTCGCTTCTAACATTTCTCCAACTTTCATTGCGGCATTGCGGCGACAACATCGCGTGACGCGGCGATAAAAATAATCATCATCATAATGTTATATGAAAAGGGACCAAGTGAGCAAAGTGTACGTTAATGTGAAGGCTACGGCTACGGCTACGATGTCGAAATGTCTCCCTTCACTTCTTTGTAATCGATTTTTGCATGCTTTTCTCATTTTTTTCTTCTACGATTTTGTTCATTTTTGCTGTTGTTTATTTTTGTATTTTCGTTCTCTTTTCTATTTGGTTGTAATGCGATTATTTTGTGATTTCTTTGTCGGACTTGAGCGCAAGTGCCCACAAATTAATGAGGCTCCATAATAATTTAGTCGCCCACTCACACTCTGCTAAGCAAAAAGGGAATGCATGCCTTTCAAGCCAAGGTCGTCAACATTTTCTATGGGCAACGAGCAAATTGATTTCATTTCATGCGCCCTTGGCATATGTTACCGACATTTTGGCGCCCCAAATATGTGTGTGCGAATGTGTGTGTGAGTGTGTTGTCCTCCGTCCTTTGCGGCATTTGCATGGCCATAAAATAAGAAATAAAAGTGTGGGTCGTGTGAGCTGCCACTGCGGTCAAATAATTGGGTACACTCTAATACATATATGCCGCAAAGTAGGCAACATTAAATTTGTGTCGACTGTTTTGGGCTCTGCAGCACTTGAGTCGCTATAAACATTTTTATTGTCTTGTATCTGTGCCAGTGATGGCAGAATTTTGAAGCTAAAATTAAAGGAAAAATGCTAAGACAGCTAACTCCTCAAATGCTTTAAAAAATACTATCTTAATTTGTAATTAGAAAAGTCACAAACTTAAAGTAGAAAACTTGTTTATTTTAATTCAAGAAAGTTTCTTTTTCTAATGTGCTTTTTTAGCTATTATTTGCTGTGAATTTAACATAAAATATACAGAATTTCTAAATTGATATGCAATAAAAGATGTTGGTGCCTACAAGAATACATTAAGTGCTTTCTAGAATGGATGTGAGTTTAACGAACGGAAAGTTTTCTACTTTGTTGATAAGTAACCAGAGTAAAGAGCAATTCCATACATATTTTGAAAAAGCTAAATGTACAACAATATAAATATAATAAAAAATATGGTTTAACAACACAACACTGGTTTCATTGTGCTGCACGCCATTTGGGAATTTAACTCTTTCCGAGGCAGGGTAAATCATGTTTGTCTCATCGTTTGCAATTATTATGGCGTACTTAATACCATGTATGGTGCTATTAACAAATTTATAGATCATGGAAATCTGTTGTGTAAAAATTATTATTTGTGAAAACGATACTAAGCTGATTAAATGCCTGCTGATTGCATTTTATAAGCTTATTAGTTAGCTAGTCATATCATATCTGCTGAATATTTGTTTATAACCAATTTCAAAATTCAATTGCTAAATAAAAGAAAGAGCAAAAAAGATTTTATAGCTTGAGCTGCAAGTTGAAGTATTTCTGAGATGCTCACATGGCAAAAGGCAAACTAATTGAAAG
This sequence comes from Drosophila acutilabella, assembly GCA_035046005.1. Taxonomy (NCBI): domain Eukaryota; kingdom Metazoa; phylum Arthropoda; class Insecta; order Diptera; family Drosophilidae; genus Drosophila; species Drosophila acutilabella. The sequence goes on along the minus strand of JAWNOK010000024.1, from coordinate 430,935 downwards.
GAAGGAAGTGCACAAAGCGCAAGGACAAAGTCTATGACAAGTTGTTGTTTTTGCTGCTGTTGTTGACTATACATACAGGAACACACACGAACACATAAAGATACACACTAGGAGAAAGGACGAAAGACACGCATTTAATAAATCCATCACATCACCCGCATTATTAAAAAGATCCAAGATACTGAATCCTGGCACGAACCGGAAAAGTTGCGCTGCAAACAAACTACATATGAGCAAACGTATATATGACAAGAAAAGTGTGGAAAGCGGGAGGGGACTTAGCAAACATAAAGAGGAATAGGAGACATACGCGGATACTGAGACAGAGGCAGAGGCAGAGACAGAAACTGGGAGCTGAACAAAAAGCGCTTATCAAATTTCCACAAACGATGACAATCAAACAACGATGTTGTAGTTGAAAGTCCACAGTTCGCTGTTCAATGTCCACAGTCCACAGTCCGCAATCCAAGGAATGTGAAGGACGTGGAATTATGTGGCAGCATCCTTCGATACAGATTCCCTCAGACGACTGTGGCTGGCAAAACGAGATGATTGAGGTTTGGCCCAAACGCCCAGCCATCTATAAAGTGAATGTAATCGCCAATAAAGTGCATAAAGCGCATATGACAATAGCTCAACTAGAGACTAAGTCCGATTCAGAGTCTGAGTATGAGTCCTAGTCCGAGTCAAAACCAGAGCCAGGACATCAAAAGGATTCAATCAATGCGCAAACAAAAAGGCAAACACAGACTAAACTGAACAGGACAGACAAGATCATCGAACAGGGCACCTAAATAATTCAATTGTCCACATACTGAACGATGCACCATGCGATAATGTTTTCCTCCTTTTTCTCTAACAAAGTTATTGCAAACTCTCTCTCTATCTCTCTCCTTCTCTTTAAGCAGACAGTTTTCTTTTTATTTAACTTTTTTCCATCAGTGTAGGAATGAGAGAGAGGCAGCTGTCAAGGCGCAAACTTTTTCCGCACAAAAGTTTATTGGGCGGGTCGGTCGTCAGAACTACGTGCATAATACAAAAGTAACAACTTTATCGATTTACACAAAATGAGGCTCGTTATTAGTTAGCAGCTGGTGAGCAAAACGCTCTCAGCACATTCAGCACACCCACGACGCTCTAGACACTCGGGACAGCAGATGGCAACAAGCAGAAAGGATTGACAAGCTAAACTAACCAATTGTCAAATTAAACTGGATTTTATCTTGATTTGGAAACCTCATGAGACAAATTATACTATAAGTATAATGTTGAAGAATTCCACAAAGCTACGCATATAATTTATAACCTTTTTTATTGATTTTGAAATCAACTCTCAAGCGAATAAAGAATTCTTAGTACTTTCAATACATTCTAAAGAATACTTTAATACACATTCCATGAAACACATATAATGTTTAATATTGGGAACTCATGTACCTAATAGTTTTATGTACTACAAAATCGTTGGGCTCAATTAAAGCCAGGGGCTTTTTGTGTTTTTGGGCCTCATATGGCATTAAACGCTGTCCGCTGACTAATCCTAAGAGTCTAACGGTCTAACGGCAAGTCATTGCACCCTCCCAAGTTGTACTTCCACTTCCGCTTCTTCAATTTTCTTATGGCTTCCTGCTGTGTTCACTTGTCTCACATTTCTCAAGCATTTTTTATTGGCTTTCTTACACGCCACTTTGCCTTATTTTTTTATGGCTTGCCACAGCAAAAACCTTAAATCCCCAACACCAACATTCTCCACCCCAGTTATCTTCCCATTCTCTCTGCTATATGATCCAACTCTCTCCCATTCTCATCGAACAGTTTTTATGATTTGTTTCGCTTGGTTTCGTTTCCATCGCTTTCAATTTTAAAGGCTTGTCCATGTGTGGGTTGTCTACACTCCCACTGTAACCCCCCAGAATACTGACACACCCCCGACCCTTCGAGACACAGACAAGTCAACGCTTGGGCAATTTTTTATTGTTAGAAAATTGTTTTTTTTTGTTCCGTACCAGAAAAAAATTGATTTCTTGTCTTTATGGCATTGTCCTTTTGCCAGCCGATGCTGTTGGCAAATTTAATATGTTATCCCTCCAAGTGCGTACGGCTTCTGATCTAGATGTTGATGTTGTCGTTGTTGTTATTTGTTTGAAAAATATTGAATTTTTCCCCGTGCCATTTGTGATTGTGTTTGTGTTTGCACCACAGCAAGCAGCAAAGGATAAAGGATAACATCTTTGCCGTGTTTGCGCAAAATGGAGCAACCCAAAAGATGCCAGCAAGTGGAAAATTGTCCAGCGGAATGGTCCTCAACCTGAGGTCCTTGTACTTGTCCTCCCTCCTCAACATGTTAGTGCTTATCTTCGACCCGTCGTCAGATCTTTTGTGGTTAACTTATATCAGCTTTGCTTTTATTGTCTGTTTGTTCTCACACATATTTCAGAAGTTATTGTTCTTGTTGTTGTTGTCTTGGAAAGCATGTGTTATGTGTTTATGTCTTACTATTGATACTGCTCAAAATGTTTCACTTATTCTACATGAAACAGTATTCAAAGCTTTCTTTATTGTTCATCTATTATGTTATCGTCAAATTTTAGTGCATTTCATTTGCTGCATTGCTGATGTCATTCAAAATATAAATTGTAAACCCAGCCTATTATGTCCATGTAATTTGACATATGCATATACTCGGTAACTTTTCTCCTAACAATATTTATTTGCATAATTTTCTTACTCTTTGTAAATTTAGAAATATTTTAGACCCACATGTACGAGAAATAAGTAGCTTTACAAAAGTCTGGTATTTGTGTTGCTTCAATTCTTTTGCTCTATTTCAATCCCATTCAATATTTTATTATTGAAATTTCCAGAGATTTGCATTTACTGCTAACAGAGACAACACAATTGTATTTCATTTAAAAGCCAAACTACTCATTATCAATTGTTATTTAAATGCAAAACAGCAGTAATACAAGTATTACTTTCAAGTATAATTAAGTAGTATTAAATGAATATAATCTAGTTGAGTGTCGTGTGTATTGACTCTGTTAATAGAATAGCAATACAAATTTAATCCTCAAACAATACAAATTATAAATTAAAATAAATTTAAAAATTGAATTCAAATTCTTTTAAATTTTTTATGTGAAGTTTTTTGACTACAGTATTTAAACGACAGAATCAGAGCTGTAGAGTATCAAAGTGGAACTTGAATGATCTGTAGCTAATATGAGCCTAAAGGGGAGACAGACAAAGGGACACGGGCAAAGCCTAAGGCAATAAACACCGGCAAACTTTAAGCCAAAAAGAAAAGCGATGCTAATAAGTTGTCGGATGTGATCGACTAAGGAATACCATTTTGGTTTGTCTTCTATTTCGACTACCTAACAATAAATTTACTTAAATACATTGAGGAAAAAATTTAATAGTTTTAAACAGGTTTTCAGATCAATATATTTTATTACTCAAACGACATACTGCTTTTTCTACAGGGTATAAAGCAGACATATTTCAAGTTTATGCAGACCGTACAGCTCACACACACGACCAGAATGTCTAACCAAAATAAAGGAAAAATTTTAAAATATATATATATAAATGCACAAGCATACACACGAGTAAAGCTGGCAGAAATACATAAAAAATAATATCATAAATGCAATGACTTTTAATGTACAGTTATTGCGCAGCTGTCTGATGTGTTCCATCCCATTCCATTCTCCTCAGTGGCCCCATTACAATATATATGTTTATACGAACGTATATTTTTAATATTGCATACTTTTTGGCGTTGCTTACATTAGGCACAATGCACAGTCGAGTCGAGTTCAGTTGAGTCCTGTAACATAAGCATAGCATACTTTTGAGCGCATTGCATGCATGGCATGTACTCTGCGTTCTTTTTTGGTAAGCTTCATCGCCACTTTACAGTTACAGTTACAGTACATGTTTGTGTATCTGTGTCTGTGAGTGTGTATATGTATGTGTAAGGGAAAGAGGGGACAGTATCGCTTGGCAACGACTGTTGCCCGTTGCACATACTAATAAGGCTAAGTGGCAATGACAAACACAAATGCACACACACACATTTGTATAAGTAAAGAGAGCGACCCTCTGTTGATTTTCCTTTCCTTCCACCACAACACAACCTCCTCCTTGTCATGTCTCTTTGCGTCCTTGGCAATGTATGCATTTTACACTTGGTTCGCATCGCTTCTCTTCGCTTTGCGACAGAATGCCAGTTCTCCAAACACACGACAGTAAACAGAAATTTCATGACTGTTGATGACCTCATAAGCACGCGTGTTTATATCCTTTGTTGTCGTTCTTTTTCAGTTTTCAAATATATAATTTGCTTTGTTGATCATTAAAATGCTATTTGCAAAGAGAAATTAACTTGGCTTTAGTTTTTTATGTCTCAAATTCGAGTTTACATCAACGTCAAAGTTATTGTCATTTTCTGTCGCTGTCAAATTGCAAATTGATGCCTAGCACTCCCGACTGCGAATAGAATCTTCAACCTTGTTACATAATTCTCTCCCTCTATTTATTTGCTTGCAGAACATACATGTTTTCCTGTATTCTTCTCATACTTGCGTTTTTCTTATTTTAGAAATTTTCTTTGGAAAAGAGATGCGCGTACTTTGGCGCTGCTGCTTGTCAAGCCATAAAATGTTATCACAAAAAGTATTTTCCAAGTCAACGCACACACAAAAGTGCCAGACAGAGAGAAGCAGTGAGTGTGTGAAAGAGTGAGAAAGAGAGATAGCGACAGTGAGCACAGGAAGTCTTCTGCCAGCTACAAAGCAAAAGTTGTTGTAGCTCCTGCAGACACATAGTGAAAGTTACAAATAGAGTTGCCATAAAATTTCATATGCTTATCACGTGCGTTTTGGCAACACATCCACACACTCACACACACATACACGCTCTGTAGTTGCCGACAGATGGCGTCGCATCAGAAAAAAACTAGGAGGAAGAAAATAAAGTATTATTGTTGTTTTTGCTGACTGTACTCGGCGCTTTAGTCTAAAAACTTGCCATCAAAATTGTGCACGGGGAGCTTTTAATGTTGTTGTTTCGATTTTTGCCGCTTTTGTTGCTGTTGTTGTTGTTCTGGTTGTTGTCAGCATATTCACACTTTACAGACATGGATGGCATCTTTATGTGCCGAGCTTAACTCTACTGCGAGTGCATCCAAAATATTTCGTTTATTTCAAACTGCCAAACAATACTGTCAAGTTGCAGTTGCTACATTTGTTGTTGTTGTAGTTGTTGTTATTGAGTTGCTGTTATTGGTCGATATGTGTCCATTTTATTGTCATATTTATCAACAACTTGCCAAAAAATAACGGAAAAAACCAAAACAAATTTCTGTTTTTTTTTAGCCTGCACGTCGCTGACATTGACGCATTTTTGCCTTATGCCACATCAAAAAACGATCTGCGAAAATGTGCGCCAAAAAAAAGGAAAACGAAACAAAAGAATGCATAACAACAATAGGAGCAACTACAACAACAACTACAACAATAGTAGATAAGTCAAAATGCCTAGCGCGCATTTCAAATTGGCTTTTTATCTTTTTTCGTTAGTGCATTGTGTGTAGAAAATTGTTGTGTCTGCAGTGACAGAGAGCAAATGCATTCAGAAAATGGAAAATGTGTGCTTGGCAAATACGTTGGCTATTATTGTTGGTCGTCAGTTGACATATTGCCAGAGATAAGAGTCTGCATGTAAAACACAAATAAAACCTTAAACTCAACTTGGGGTTATCCAAAACGAGTAGAATAACAGTTCACTTTCCCTAAATGACAAACAATTGTAAAGATCTTTAAGAAAACGAATATACCAAATGAACATTGGGATATGCAAATTTCGATTAGATTTCTGTATTTTACTTACATAAAATATACTTGTAAAAAATTAAATTGGGAGTGATTGGCTACAGAAAGAACTCATTGTCTAAAAATTGATCATCTTGTTAAATTATAATCGAGCTATATAAAATTTATTTTTATTGCTTAAAGAACACAAAGGTAGTTCACGTTATTCCTGTTAGAATAAAATATATCTGCATTTAGGCAACAAACATTTATTAAAATTATTTAGAAGAAACAATTGTATTGATATTACAGTCCTTGTTATGTTATAGTCTGTTTTTCGTTCGCGGTTAATGACTAATTGGGTGCATTCCATGGTATTCCTGAGTATGGGCAGAAGTAATGTTAAATTCCCATAGCAACATAAAGACACTTTGCGTTTAATCAACTATAATTTAATACTACTACTTTAACCCAGAAATTTTTCCTCAAACTTTTATATACAATGCACACAATTGAAATACCTCATTCTCTGGCGAATAGAAAAAAGGAAGGCTCAACTAATTTAAAAACCTAAAATAAGTAAAACAAACAAAAACTTTGTGACTGGCTCCGCAGTTGCCTGATAAGCTAAAAAGTCGACTGCATAAAAAAATGTACAGACAAATTAACGCGCAAATTTGGCATTGAAAGCGGCCCGCAAATTTGTCGAGCCAAAAAATAGTAGATAGGCTAAGAGAAATACGTTGAATAAACAGAGACAGAGAGCAGACAGAATTTGTGCCACAGCTGGCAAATTGCAATATGAGAGTGGTATAATTTTTGGAAGCAATGCAAAACTTTTGTTTGTTTCGTTCGCTTTGGTAAAGAGTAGTAAAGAGATATGTGGGAGAGAAATTGGGTATTATTGGCCAGGGGTGTAGTATGCTTGGCCAAAAGTTAAACATTGTGTGTTTAACACATGTGACCCAGAAAACTCACTGGGCGCCATCTGTAAATTGCCATTTAGCTGAGCTTATTATGAACTCATTTCCAAAAGCCTAATGCTATGCCATAAAGTTTTCCGTGTGGCACAGAAACACAATTAAATGAAACCCACAAGTATTGCTGGCATGAGTATGAAATACTTCACATGAGTAGAGTATGCAAATATGTGGTACAAATAAATATAGGCACAATTTAGTGCCGAACCAAAACATCAAATACGATTTTTATGTAAATTTTATGCAATGCATTTGCTCTCTTAGGCAAACAGGCAAACGTTAAAAAGTTGTTTCCATACACGAGAGTAAGTATTTGGCCAAACTACCCAACCAGGTGCTATAGAGAGTCATAACTGCCGCCAGCTGTGAACCTGAGACTTCAAACTGACCCCTTAATCTGCATAATTTGTACGGACAGTAAAGAGAACGAAGAAAAAAGAAGTAAAATCAAAAGCAAGCTAAAAGGTAAAAGCAAGAAGCAAAAGAATAGTAGTAATCTCACAGAGCCAAAAAGGTGGGAAAGTCCTGCCCGCCTGGACATTATAAATAGTCCAAGATATTTATTTGTAATGAGTCTTGAGCTTAGGGAGGTTGTCGGTTCAGTCATTGGCTGCCCGGAAGGGTAGTTCAGAAACTGATGCTGTTTTTGGACTTTTGTTCGATTCCGATTCTGAACCTAAGGAATTTGGGCAACATCTGGTAAGGGTCGACTTTTTGGCGCTTAAAAAAGGCAAAGTTCAGTCTAATGATGACGACCACTAAGTTATGTTAATGATCGACCAAAGAAAACTTTATTAAAAACTAAAAACACCGAAAGCTCGAGTTATGACTACTCATAAAACTTGACTTGGCTTATAATTGAGTATTCAAACTCACTAAATTAGTTCGGTCTATTTTTAGAAAAGTTCAAAAGGTCATTCAACTAACGAATGGCCAACCACTATTTATGACATTTTATTATTTAATCAATTTGGTCGATTGGCCTATCATTTACCATTTCCACATAATTGAATTTATTACTCAAGTGTCGATAATTTATTAATAAATTACCAAGGATGATAAATAAATAAAACTGGCACGAAAATTACCAAAATTTAATCATATTCAGAAACGATTCCACTCAATTCATATTATATTTAATTCACTTTTATGCGTTGAAACCATTGCGTTTTTATCCAATCAATAAGGAAATTTTTATTAAAATTAATTTAATGTTATAAAATTATTTAGCGGATAGAATAAAACAATAATTCATCGATTGGATTTTGGTGACATTCCCCAATTTTTCGGCTTTATTTATTCCTATACAGAAATCCCAATCGTCATTTACTGGACTTTTTCCTTAGCTTTAGTCAGTCATGTGAAACTGACATGAATTTGTCATGAGCTCAGTTATTGTCGCTTATTGTACTTGGGGGAAACCAAAATACTGACACCCCCCTCATCTTTGTCTTTCCCATTGGGACTTCAACGAAGCTCATATTTCGATATAAATACACTGCCAAAAAAAAGAGCTGACTAGAAAGTCGTTCGTCCTCAAAACATTACTTTTAAATGAGAATTATTTTACAAAATACACAAACATAACAAGTAAGAAAGGCTACAGTCGATCGAGCCGACTGTAAAAGACCCCGTACTCCCATAGTATTGCATTTTATTTAAATTAAAATTTTCAAATGAAATTTAAAAAATTTAAATTAAATATATTTTGAATTAAAATTAAAAAATAAATAAATTAACAACTGTCATCGTCAGCACTCGAACCCGCGATCCATGCGAAGGTTCCACATTGCGCCGCAACTCTATCAGTTGCACCACACCCCTCTTCTATCAATCTTCCGATTATTTGCATATATGTATGTGCACACATACATATGTGTGTATGTATAGCATTGGTCGGCGCGGCCGGCGCCTCCGGGCAGCGCTGCCGCCAGCAGGTAGAGAAAACGTTCGAACATATGTTTGTATGTTTCTGTGTTTGTTTGTATGTGTTGCGCGCATGCAGTGATTTTGCTTTAAAATAACTTCAACTTTGAACCGTAATTTCTCTGTTGTTTGACATAGGATTTTGATGACACTTTCAGGAAAGTTAGAAATAGTAATTCTCTAAGCGTATGTTAAATTACAACACTGTACTATTTGATTTAATGCCTGAAACAAGGCATTGAAGCTGGAGAGTCTTTTATTTCTGATGAGCAAAGGGGGCGTGGCAGCTCAAAATTTTGAATGGCGTTATATTAAGGCTGTCTCTAGGAACCTGTATACCAAAATTGGTGCTCCTAAGTGCTACAGTTACTGAGATATTCGCCTAAAACAAAAATTTTCTCGAGGTTTGTCTCGTTTTTTGCTCATTGCGGGGGCGGTAGGGGGCGTGGCAACAATTTGAAATAAACTTGATCTGCTTGACATAATAACGGACTTTCATTGTGAATTTCATGGTTCTAGCTTTTGTAGTTTAAAAGATCCAGGTGTTCATACGGACAGACGGACAGACGGACAGACGGACAGACGGACATGGCTATATCGACTCGGCTGTTGATGCTGATCAAGAATATATATACTTTATGGGGTCGGCCACGCCTCCTTCTGCCTGTTACGCACATCTCGCTTCTGACAAACTTAATAGACCCCCTTTACTCTTTTTTAAAGAGTACGGGGTCTAAAAATGTTGATATCAGAGTAGGTTAAGCCTATAAATATATGGAATGACAAAATTATATCGATTGACCTGTGCGACTATTTCAGAGCGCAAAGTGTGCAATAAAGGTGGATTACCGCCAGGTGGACACTGCCTAACGTGCACCACCTTTTTCCACCTTTTGCTGTTGTGGCTGCCAGCGGCAGACCACCCAATGGTTGATTGGCATTGGGAACAGCGGGTGTTTTAGGGTTTCATAGGCCTCACTTCTAGACCAAGTTATACTCGTATTAGTAATTGCAATGTGTTGTTGTTGTCAAATTGTTTTTTACCTCTCTCTCTCTTTAAGCCAAACATTTGGCAGCTAAACATGACAGGTGTTTGCTGCCGGGCGTGACAGGTCGAGGCGACTTCCGTTTGCCAATTTTAAGTGCTTTAAAATGCAGAGTCGACTGCTTAATTATGCAAGGCACACGGCTTGAGGCTATGTGCTAGATATATATCCATTGCTATATAGCTATGGCTGTGTCCAGTATTCAAAATCTGCAGGAAGCAATTACGTGGGCGGCGTTCTGAAAGGGTCTGAAATCGGATAGTGGTTGAATGTGGTGCATTAAGCGTCGGATTCGAAACAAAGGGAGCGAGTGAGTCATGCACACCCCATAAACCATTTATTTGACCGGGTGTTGATGACGTCAGCTAAGCTCGTGAGCTGAGAAAGAAGCGTGAAAGTGTTGAGAAACTGAGCAGGAGACAAGAACGAATCAAAGCGTCAAAGTCAAGCGAATTCGAATTGAAGAAGGTACTGAAGGAAGGTCTAACAGTAACAGTCCTATAAGAAATGTAATTCCATTGGGTATCTCAGATACAGATTTGTGATATAGAGAGCGAGTGATAGGGTAGCAATCAATTGAGGGTTGTTAAAGGGAAGTCTAAGCTTGTTAAAGAGAATTCTCAGTATTTGGGTGAGTTGAGTCAAATGTGAAGGATTCTTAAGAGTTGGAATAGAACTTGATTTGAGTTAGGGGTTAATCTTTATAGAGCTCTTGGTGGTGAAGTGATCCAATTAGCACGACACGCAATCCCATTAGCCTGTCTCCAATTGGAAAGTGTAAATAGGCCACAAAAATCACAAACTTTTTTGGCAATCACATTACTTTAAGTTTCAAAGTAACATTACATAAAAAACTTTGTAAACCTCTTCAATTGAGCGAAGAACTTACGTTATTAAAATTGAGCAGCAGTCAACTCCGTTGACAGCAATTTGACGGGCGCTGAGCAACAAAAACATTTGCACAGCCAAAATAAAATAATACTAATAGTAAGAAAAGGCAGTGAGTAAAGAATTCCTGAACTTGGAAACCCTTATCACACCCCCCCCCCCCTTAAAGGAGTCAAGCACTCAGTTAACTCAAGGGTTGTGACACTGAATCCACAAAAACACTCGAAAGTGCGAAAAAATGAGGAGAGAGACAAGTGAGAACAAGAATGTAAAACAAATTTGTTGATTGTTGTCGCCAAGTCCTTTTTTTATTCGTTGGTAGGAATAATAAGAAAAAGTTGAAGTAAAAGTAACAGAGGATGACACCTTAACCTTTCACCGGATCAGCGCCTATTGTGCTGTCTGCCCAGGGAAAAACAACAACAACAACAACAAAAAAAAAGAATAAAAGTGAGAAGGGATCCGGTTCCGGATATGGGACACCGAAACCGGTACCGTGTACAATATCGGAATCTCGTCGAAGTGCGCTCAAGATTTATGAGCGTGTGCCCGACTCTGTGCCATATTTATATTATTTATCATTTTTTGTCAGCTTCTTTTGCATGCTAATTACAAACGACGATTCGGCGTCTGCTTACGGGACATGTCTTGCACTCGGTCTCCCTTCTCGGAATCTGACATTGGACACCCATAAAGTTCTGCTGGAACTAAGCCCAAAACTCGAATTACGTGTGGAACGTGCCGCGTGTTATTCAGGTTTGCCTTTCACTCGCTTTACTTATTGAATTGCGGCGCATTTGGGACACTTTTTTCACTCCTCTTTTTTTTTTTTTGCTGCTGTTATTGCTCCTTTCATTTATGGCCCATCTTAAAGCATTATTTGCATTCATGCGGGTAATTTATGGAAATTTGTATTGTGCTGTTATCTGAACCTAAACCTGAACCTGAATCTGAACTTGGGACAGTGAATGAGGTCTTGGAGACGCACTTCTGGCGCGTGTTTGCTGTCACAATACTGCGTTCTTGAGGCTTAATCAATTAATAATGAGTTTGTGAATGTTTTTGCAGATTGAGAGACTGCAGATGTATGAGAGAAAGGAATATAATTATGTTACAGTTTTATATCAATTAGTTTTGATACATTTTTATCAGTGTAGAACATCGCACTTAAAGTTAATGGAATGAACACGAGTAATAAAAGAAAAGTCTTCATAGGAATTTTTTAAATATTTAATTTTTATCACATATCTCTTACTTGGCATTCACTACACATTCGCAGCTTTTTTACATTTATTGATCGTCTTGCCATATTTCCCTTGAAATATTATGGAAACACACCCTCATGCCCAAAACAAACACTCCGTAACCCCTTATTTTTGGTATTGTTGACAGTAACCCCGTTTTATTTATTAATATGCCCCCTATTTGGTGTCTCACCATTTGCTTTTATTGTTTTATTTGGAGACATTTGACAAAGACACCCCCTCTGCCGTCATCACACCAGAGCAGATAATGGAATGAGCAAAGACACTCCTGCCATAAAAACTCCCTAACCCTTAGAATAAACTCAATTACATAATAAAAATTTATGAACGCAGCAAAAGGACATTAAATTTTTCGCTAGTAGCAGTAGCAGGAGTCACAGAGCAACTGGAACTGGAACTGGAACTTGAACTTCCCCCTTCTCCTCAATCATTCAGAATACTCCATATACTCTATTGATTTTGGTCCTGTCAACCGTCTACTTAAGCCACATTGATGAACATGGCTTGCACATCAAGTGAAATCCAAAAACATTAATACATATGAGACCCAGCTCCGTTTCAAATTGGAATTGCGATTGACCCTCATTTATACATATATTTCATGTAATTCATCTCAATAAAATGCGAAAAATCCACACAACAAATCCGGCAACTATAAAATATATGTAGGTCCAGTTTCTTTTTCTGTTTCAGTGCCAGGCACTGCATAAACAGCTACCAAAGATAAAAATCAACAGCGTCGAGGGCAGTTTTGTGTATGGCGCGTGTCCCATTGCGGAATGAGTTGAACTTTGACATCGAATAAGTTTTATTTTTGGGGTTGCAATGGGTCAATTTATGCAAACACATGCGTGAATCTACTATATCTATCTAACTGTAGCTATAAATGTCTGGATAGTTGGACTGTAAGCCACTTTGGAGTAGGTGATATTAGAAAGACTTGATAATTCGAGTAAACGCTTTTCGTGACCAATTTTCAACAGCAGCTGCTAATTGTGAAACGTGTGAACGACTTTTGTGTGACCTTCAGCGACGGAAAACTGAACTTGTTATCAACGCAAAATCAAACACAAAACACACAAAAAAATTAACTGAATTTCAGCAGACAACACAAAAAGATGAAATTCTAAACAAGTTTTTCGTGATATTTCTGTTGGAAATCTTCTAATGACTTTGGCCCTGGGAAAGACAGCGCAACCCTCGAATTTGAGTTCTCATCAAAAAACAAGTAAGGAAAGTACAGTCGAGCAAGCCCGACCGTAAAATACTCTCTGCATTTTTTCGCGATGTAATTATTTAAAACGGTCTAGAGATATTACAATGTGTAGTACTTGCATTAAAACACGTTGAAATAAAAACAATCTAAGCATAATCACACATACATCTGTTTGTCTGTATGGGAATACACATACGAAAGCCAATATATGATGCATATACATATATGTATGTATGTGTGTATTCAGCGCGGCCAGCGACTGCGGGTAGCGCTGCCGCCACGCAGGCAGCGAAAACATTCGAACATGTGCTTGTATGATTCTGTCTCGCTTGCACTCATACAAGATATTGCATTCAGTTATCAATATTGTAACGCTTCTAGTTTTCTTGTTTATCGTGCGATTTCAATGCGCCTTTCAGAATAGTTTGATATAGTTAGTCTTCACACGAATTATAAATTACAATACTGTAATATATTAACAAGCGCCTAAAAACGGAACGAAAGTGGGGAATAATTTTTATTAATTGTGGGAAAAAGGGGTGTGGCAGTCCAAAATTTTAAATGCCAATGCATTAACGCTGCCACTAGGAACCTCCATACCAAAATTGGTGATCCTAGGTGCAATAGTTATTGAGATATTCGCCCAAAACACCAATTTTTTCCGAGGTGTGTCTAGTTTTTTGCTCATTGTGGGCGTATGGGGCGTGGCATCGAAAAAAAAAAGATTCTTGTATTGACTGACAAAATATCTGATCGATTGAGACCAAGCTCGAACTTGTAGCTCTTACCATCTCTGAAATCTGTTTGTTCATACGGACGGACAGACGGACAGACAGACGGACAGACAGACGGACAGACAGACGGACAGACGGACAGACGGACATGGCTATATCGACTCCGCTTGTGATGCTGATCAAGAATATATATACTTTATGGGGTCTGCCACGCCTCCTTCTGCCTGTTACATACTGTTGCGAAATAGCAAAAGTCACATTGAGAGAGGAGACAAAAAGGAAGACAAAAAAGGAATAACGGAACTTTGATTTCATTCTCGCATACTCTTCTCTTTTTCTCTTTCCTTACTTTTTGTCAGTTCAGTTTTGGTGACGAGTGCGTACAGACGAAAACAATTGATTAAACAATTTATATATTTGAAGCATAAAATCGATGTGGTATTCTTATTTAATAAATAGATTTGCAGCCTGGTGGTATTAATTACAATAGGTTATGGGCTCAGGCATTATTAAATGATTGTATTCATTGGTTTTATGCAAGTAAAAAATATATGTATGTATGTACATACATATGTGTTCATTTACACGTGTATATTAAAAAACAATCTGTGTAATTCATAAATCAAAAGTGAATTTCGACTGTGAATGGTTTGATGGTCTCGTGTGCATAAATTTATTAATCTTATTAAATAAAATTATAATAAAATATGTTTATTTAATTATTTCAAGAAGCATAGAAAAATCTGGAAACAACGCTGAATTTCACCATCCAATTTGAGCGGCGAACAAGTGCGAGGAGGAGCAAGAAAATTGAGTGAAGTGTGGTCTGAAGCATACATACATATATTATTTTGAGGTTAAGTGCAGTTGAGTGAAATAAAAAAAAATTGAGTGCAGTTCAGAGTAGTTGCGTGTAGTTGTGCGAAACATGGAAAAGAATAAAAGGAATATAAAGCCATTTGACGGCGATAAATACTCAATTTGGAAGTTTCGTATAAGGTCACTATTAGAAGAAAATGACTTATTAAAAATAGTGGATATGGAAAAAGAAGAATTGACTGAAGTAACGATGAAGGCGGATAGACAAGCTAAAAATATTATAATTGAGTACTTGAGCGACTCATTTTTGGTGTTTGCCAACACTGAAAAGAGCTCGAATGAAATTTTTAAACAATTGGACTCAATATATGAGAGAAAAAGTTTGGCGTCTCAATTGTCGTTAAGGAAGCAGTTGTTGGCACTAAAATTAAAAGGAGATTCCAATCTGGTTAACCATTTTCATGTATTTGATGAATTGACAACTGAACTAATTGCATCAGGAGCTAAAATTGATGAAATGGATAAAGTTTCTCATCTCCTTTTGACTCTTCCTACTAGCTATGATGGAGTCATCACAGCAATTGAGACCCTGTCAGAAACTAATTTGACATTGGCGTTTGTTAAAACTCGTCTTCTTGATCATGAAGTCAAACTTAAATCAATAAGCAAAGACACTAGCGCCAAAGTCTTGCAAGCTGTTAATTTCAAAGAGCACAAAGTCTATCACAAGAATAACAAAAAGGTAGTGTTTAAAAATAAAATGAAGCAGAAAATAAAATGCTATCATTGTGGAAAGCCAGGTCATTTAAAAAAGGATTGTTTCATTTTTAAGAAACTAATGTCTAACAATAAAGGAAATAATAATGAAAATAAACAAGCACAGGTAGCAACAGCCCAGGCAGCAACAACACAGCCAGATCGTGGATTTGCTTTTATGATAAGACAGAGAGTAGAGCAGCACAATGAAAACGAGGTTTTATTCATATTAGATTCAGGAGCTTCAGACCACATTATAAAAGAAAAGAACTTGTTCGCTGATTTTATGAACTTGGAATATCCTATTGAGATTTCCATTGCTAAATGCGGTGAATGTATTTATGCTACCGCCAAAGGGATCGTACAACTAAAAAGCATGGGCAAGAATATATCACTGGAGGACGTACTATTTTGCAAGGATGTGCCTTACAATTTGCTATCAGTTC
This sequence comes from Drosophila acutilabella, assembly GCA_035046005.1. NCBI lineage: Eukaryota > Metazoa > Arthropoda > Insecta > Diptera > Drosophilidae > Drosophila > Drosophila acutilabella. Next base: position 415,043 of record JAWNOK010000024.1, on the reverse strand, counting down.
GCAAAATGCAAAATGCAGGAATGACCGTGGAGTTCAATCCTGAAGGAGTCAAGGTCACAAAGAATGGTGAAATTGTATTTACTGGAGCGTGTGAGTATAATGTTCCATTCGTTAAATTTGAAACAAACAAAATAATATATTTATGTAATGAAAAAATATCAAAAAGTGCAGAGTATCGCTTGTGGCATGAAAGGCTGGGTCACATTAGTATTGGACAATTTATGGAAATAAAAAGAAACAGTTTGTTTGATGATATGAATTTATTAAATAAAGTTGAATTAAAAAAGGAGTTATGCGAGGCATGCATAAATGGTAAAATGTCCAGATTGAAATTTGAAAAATACAAAAATAAAGATCATATTAATAGGCCGTTGTTTGTGGTGCATTCAGATATTTGTGGTCCGATAACACCGTGCACAATTGACAATAAAAACTATTATGTTGTTTTTATTGATCAATATACCCATTACTGCGTGACTTATTTGATGACATATAAGTCTGATTTGTTTTCGGTTTTTAAGGATTTTATTGCCAAAGGAGAAGCCCATTTTAATCTAAAAGTGGTAAATTTATACATAGACAATGGTCGCGAATATTTGTCTAACGAAATGCGTGAATATTGTTCAGAAAAAGGTATCAGCTATCATTTAACTATTCCCCACACTCCACAATTAAACGGTGTTTCTGAGCGAATGATTCGAACTATCACAGAAAAGGCTCGCTCTATGGTTAGCGGAGCTAAATTGCAGAAATGTTTCTGGGGAGAAGCAGTTTTAACTGCTACATATCTAATTAATAGATGTCCAACTAGAGCATTGATAGATTTAAAGAAGACACCTTTTGAAATGTGGCATAGTAAAAAGCCTATTTTAAAATATTTAAAGATATTTGGATCAACGGTATACATACATAACAAAGTAAGAAAACGTAAGTTCGATGAGAAGTCGACTAAATGTATACTCGTTGGGTATGAACCAAATGGGTTCAAATTGTGGAATGTGGAGGAAAGAAAGTTTATGACGGCTAGAGATGTTGTGGTGGACGAGATAAATATGTGTCATTCAAGGTCTGTAAAAGATTGTGATATACAGTCTGAAGACTCAGTGTTCCAATTTGAAAAGGAACAAGTTGAAAACACTTGTTTGGAAAATGAGACAGAAAAACAAGATGTGGATTTTCAGAATGAAAGTACTGAAAATGAGGAGTCTTGCTTTCCATTGAATGAAATGGAAAATGTAAAAACTGTAAATGACAGTTCAGAAAAAGTTCTACAGCCTTGCGAAAATTCCACAAATCTGCAGAATACCGATCCAGTGGAAACTACTGGTGAGAACACTGAAATTAGACGCAGTGAGAGGCTAAAAGACAAGCCAAAAATTTCCTATCGATTAATGGAAAAATGCTTGATGAATTCTTATACTAATTTTAATAATATTCCAAATAGTTTTGAAGAAATAAAGTATAGAGATGACAAGTTAAATTGGGAAAAGGCAATAAAGGATGAACTAGATTCGCATTTTGAAAACAAGACATGGGTATTAGTAAAAAGGCCAAGTGATAAAAATATTATTGATTGCAAATGGGTGTTTAGTATCAAACAAGATGAATTTGGTAACTTAGTAAGATACAAAGCTAGACTTGTAGCTCGCGGTTTTACTCAAGAATATTTAACTGATTATGAAGAAACATTTGCACCAGTTGCTCGTATTTCTAGTTTTCGATTTATATTGGCTCTTGCAAATCAATACGATTTAGAAGTTCATCATATGGATGTCAAGACAGCATTTCTAAATGGAAATCTTAAGGAGGAAATTTATATGAAGATTCCTCAGGGACTGTCTCATGATGAAGATACCGTTTGTAAGTTAAATAAAGCTATTTATGGTTTAAAACAAGCAGCTAGGTGTTGGTTCGAGGTATTTGAACAAATTTTAAAAGAAATTGGTTTCAAAAATCTAAAAGTTGATCGATGCATATATATCATAGATAATGGAGATATTTCTTTAAACATATATGTCCTTTTATATGTGGATGATGTTGTTATTGTAACAAAAAATATGGAAACAATGTCGAAGTTTAAATTATATTTAATGAATAAATTTAAAATGAGTGATTTAAATGATATTAGACATTTTATTGGCATTAAAATTGAAAGAAAAACGAATCAAATATTTCTTAGTCAATCAGTTTATATTAGTAATGTTTTAAAGAAATTTAATATGGAAAATTGCAAACCAGTTAGTACCCCATTAGAAAGCAAACTCAACTATGAAGCCTTAGAATCAAAAGAATCATTTGATGCTCCATGTCGTAATTTGATTGGCTGTTTAATGTACATTATGCTATGTACTCGGCCAGATTTAAGTACGGCAATAAGCATATTAAGTAGATATACCAATAATAACAATAAAGAGTTATGGCAGTGCCTAAAGCGTGTATTAAGATATTTAAAAGGTACTGTGGAACTAAAATTGACTTTTGCAAAAAACATGTGTTTTGAGAATATTGTTATTGGTTATACAGATTCGGACTGGGCAGGTAGTGAGACAGATAGACGAAGTACTACTGGTTATTTATTTAAGGTATTCGAAAAATGCTTAATCTGTTGGAGCACCATGAAGCAAAAATCTGTAGCTGCTTCGTCTACCGAAGCAGAATACATGGCATTATTTGAGAGCGTTAGGGAAGCATTATGGTTGAAATCGTTAATTAATGAAATAGAGATTGACATTAAAGAACCAATTACTATATTTGAAGACAACCAAGGTTGCATTAGTATAGCTAGTAATCCCACATGTCACAAGAGAACTAAGCACATTGATATTAAATATCATTTTACTCGTGAGCAAATTGAAAAGAAAATAATTTCTGTCAAGTATATTTCCACAGATGAACAATTGGCTGATGTCCTCACCAAACCGTTGCCTGCGGCCAGATTCCTGCATCTGCGGAGTCAACTGGGATTGACAGAATGAAGTATCTATTTAAATTTTGGAATGAACCATATTTTTTTGAATAGCAAATGAATTGCTGAATTTAAAGCACTTAAAATTTATGTAATTTAAATGTTTATCTCGATGTATTTTTCTATATATGTATTTTAATTTTATTTTCGATTGGTCTGATAAGGTTTTACTGGGTTTTCCTTAATCCTTGCAGCGAATGCTGGACCATGGTTTTGTATCTTACCCCAGAGTACGCTTACTCGTCAACCGAGGATTTTTTTGTATAATTAATTTGATTTGATGTAATGTAACTTTTGAGGAGGAGTGTTGCGAAATAGCAAAAGTCACATTGAGAGAGGAGACAAAAAGGAAGACAAAAAAGGAATAACGGAACTTTGATTTCATTCTCGCATACTCTTCTCTTTTTCTCTTTCCTTACTTTTTGTCAGTTCAGTTTTGGTGACGAGTGCGTACAGACGAAAACAATTGATTAAACAATTTATATATTTGAAGCATAAAATCGATGTGGTATTCTTATTTAATAAATAGATTTGCAGCCTGGTGGTATTAATTACAATACATACATTTTCACAAACCCAATATACTCTTGCAGAGAGTATAAAAACCTTAAAAATGTTTAGCATCCTAAGGGGCACAAAACAATATATTTATAAGCACATTATAATGCATTGTTGTTGCTCCTGGTTTCTTCTTCCCGTTTCCTTATTCCTGGCTGCTGCTTCGGACCTGACCGAGTGTCCTTTGTCACATGCAGAGCTCAGCATATTAATGATTTCATGTGTTGTCCATCCAGACTCCTCAAAAAGGAGTCGAACTTGAAATGTTTAGTTTTCACTTTCCCTTTCCCAAAAAACCCTTTTAAATGCTGTATGTGCACATACATAAATTAATTTTCTTGTTCGCTGAGTTGGATTTTAGTCTTCAAGGGTTCTATTTGGGTTTCGTTAATGATGATCAGCATAAATGTCTCCTCAAAAACTTGTGGGCAGTTTTAGATGATTTGCTTTTGGTATTTATGTGTTTACTATTTTAACCATGGAAATTAAATACGAAATTCCGGTTTGAGAACAAAATACATTTGATGCCTAATGCTTGATGCTGACATTGTCAAAATTGTTTGGTGTAAGAGTGTGTGAATTTTCTTTAGTACTTACAGCCTTTCTTAAGTTTTAGTTCAGAACGATAAAGTGTTAAAAGATGTAATTACCTGAAAAGAGAAGTAAAATAAACTGATTAGTTAAATTTATCAAGAAAGTATAACTTTCATTATTCTGTTACACATTTCGGTTTATTTTACTCTTATAACAAAGACTTAAGGTTTTTATTATCGTTAATTGTTAGGGACATAAAAACTGCCAAACAGCGCATAGAAAATCCCATTAAGGGTGAGTTTCAGTTCCATTAGCGAGTTGCTTGTTTGTACTCAACACGTTTTGTAAATAAGAGTTAACAAATTTATTTTATTTACAATCTCCTTCCGTTCCGTTTCTTCCAGACAATTGCACTTGAGTGGACGTCACACTTTGAAATTAAGTCAAATGTCCAATAATGCAGGCGCCTAAATGTAGGCAAACAATGAGAAATACCAGAAAAAGGCACTCAGTTAACAACACCCACACAGACACACACACGCACGCAAACTCTCTCGCTCAATAGACCATTAAATTTAGCTAGCCGAGAAACGACATCCGCCAAATACAAGATTCAAGATACATTTTGGACTCGTTTGCTCGCTCACTTCAAGGCCATTAAACGCGCGCACAAATAAACAGCCAAATAAGAAATAACAAAATAGGTGGCTTTGAGCTTTTGCGAGAAGCTAAACAAAGCATGTCTTGGGCAATTTTTAGCACTTTTAGCAGTCAAATCCAAGCAAACCGCAAAAAGTCACGTATCCACTGACTCGCACTACAACAGCAGCAACTGAGATGAGATGCCTGATGAGATGCGGTGCGATTGGATGTGGTGTGAGGAATTGAGAGGGAGGAGATGAGGAATAAGGAAATGAGGAGGGGCGAAATGAGGTGCGGCGACACTCCTAACAAGTCTACAAACTGCTCAAGTGCCTCAAAATGAAAACCTTAGTGTTGTTCTTGTCTCCCATGTACCCACGTTGCGTGTCGTCTAGTGTAGTTGCACAGCCTATCCCTATCATCCACCCCCTATACCCCCTTGCCCTAAGCCCTTATTCCCACTCCCTCCACATTTACAGAAATGGGGGTCTTAAGTGAAACCCTTAAAGGGCCTGGCGATGGCGACGGTGACGCTTTAAGTGCTCAATGAGAACCGTTGAGGGTAGCTGCACATGCACTGAGAGAAATAAATTATATCCACTAATAGACCAACAAGTGCAGGCTCGAGATTATAGCGAAGCTTAAAAGGAAGGACAGATTCCAGACTTTCATGGGCTTAAATTTTAGCTCAGGTCCAAAAATAGTTAACTTAACCTATTTTGCAAGCTTTCTCCTTTTTGAAAGGTATTTCTCTCTGTGTAGAGCTTTGCTTTTCGGACCAACTTATACCCCATATGTCCCATATATGTCTTTTCTCTCTCTCTTTCATTCTCTATGTGTTTTACAAAGACTTAGACGCAGTGATATAACAAGAGGACAACAACAACAACAACCAGAACAACAGCAATGAAATCTTAATGCCTTAATGGGCCACACAATCTAATTTACTTTTGTTTGCTTTTCTCTGACTTTGTGTCTCTTTCTAATGGCTAGTTTTCCGTCTCTTTCTCAGTATTAACAATAAATGAATTTCTGTATTTTTTGCTCGCATTTCAGTGTTGTGCTGTGTGTGTGTGTGTGAGATTCGTATTGCTTTTAATTGTTGCTGTTGTTGCTCCGTGTTTTTTTTTTGTGCTGCTGTTGTACAATTGTTGATGTTGTCGTCGTGTAGTTATCTGTTGTGCTTCCTAATCCTATTAACAATGGCGGCACCAACGTCATCGTCTTTGGTTCGTTCACATTCTCTGATTCGCGTATGTTTTTGCCATTTTGCCATGCCAAACCATTTTTTTCATACATTCAGTTTGCCCATTTCTTTATTGATTTTATTATTTCTCTCTCTTTGCATCACTATTTTGTTTCGTTTACTTCTTTATTTAATAGGCTTTAAGTCGCGTTAACATCTACAGACCTATGAACTTTCCATTTTATTTCTGGAAATAACTTTAAAATGTTTAGATATTTAAGAAAATCGGTTAAAGATTCCACTTGGCTGTGAAAACTGCTATTGACTTGGTAAAACAAGAGGACGTGTCGTCGATTTGCCATATGCATTATGCGTTTATTGAGCTCTGCCTTTTGAATAAATCCTCCATTCACATTTGCATTCACATTTTCCTGCCATGTGGCAATCAGCGATCTCAATCCCAAATGTCTGTGACTTCCGCCTCAGGGAATTTCAAGTTCTTTTAGGCCAAGCGCCATTGAAGCTTCCGTCTTTTTCTATGTGCATTATACTAAAAATTTCCTACAACATTCTTGCGCAGCTTAATCCCAGCTCACTATAAATCACACAGACGCATACACACACACACACTCACGCACACACACAGACAGTTAGAAGACATAGTAAGCTCCCAGGCGCATATCAAGTTGAGTTTAAATATCCTATTTTTTCTCTTATTTTTAGATTTTTTTGTAGCACTTTTTGCTGTTTTGCGAAGCTGAAATTCCCTAAAGCTTAACAAGTTTAAGTTGGCTGCAGCTCAAAAAGCTTGCAGAAATGCCTTTTTTATCTAACACACATATACACACACACCCATACATAAACATACACAGATATACTTGCACACAGGACGACGCACTTTAGCAGCATGTAAAATAGTTTTAAATTACACACCGAGCTGAGACCCAGACCTAAGGAGCTGGAGAAATTCTAATTTAATTTAAATTCGGCATACCGGAGAGCTACTAGGCTGAAGAGGGAAAGTGGGGACAGCTGAAAGTGTGTGAGCGAGAAGGTGTAATTCAGATTCGCTTTAAGTGCACGAAACTGTCTCAAGTTGTTTGCCATTTATTTATATTTCATGCAAATTAACTGCAGCAATAAATTGGCAGCAACACTTTTCATGCCAAAAAACTTGACAGACAGTGTAAAGGATTCCACAGCAGGATACGAAGGGATGTGCATTCAAGAAAATGAGAAAGTGAGGGAGAGAAAGAGAAAGAGAAAAAGGTGAAATTTAGTCAGCGAGAAAAACCCCTTTTCCGCCAGAGTTTTGACAGCCGCGACATTTTCTGCTTGTTTACCGCTTTTCAACTTTTTAGACCAAGCCAACTAAGAGTTGAAGAGTTTTACCTGCTGCAGCTGCTTACCTGCAGCCTCACTCACACACACTCTCCCTCTCTCTCTCTGTCTCTCCCTTTCTCTTCATTTCTACATTTTATGCCAAATACTGTCACATGTCAAAATCTGCGACAGATGCGTGTGTGCCAAAAAGTCGGAAAGAACCTTTTTGTTTTCTTGTTGTTTGTACAGAATTGCTGTTATTTCGAGGAAAAGTTTTGTATCTTATGAGTAACTGGTTTAACTAAATTAAAACTATGCCCAAAATTGATTTCAATCTGCCTAGTTAGACGAAAACTTGAAATTTTCTTCTTAGAAGTTATAGAAATTGAGCTTAAACAGATTAAACTTAACTTGACATCGTGTCATGAGTTGTATAATTGATATGAATGTCAGCATTATATTGCGCGACAAGAATTGTATTTCTAAACATTCAAACGTAATTTCTAATGGTAGCCAAAGTCACCTGCAATGTAACAAGTAGTTTTCAAATGCTACACAAGATAAGACACTAATATAAGACCATACAAGCCCTAATAAAAATGTTAGTTCCTTTCATAAACTAGGGTCTGGATAAGTTTCCAAGTTCTCTTATTATTTGTAACATTAGTATTTTTAACATTACAATTTTAAATAACTTACATTTAAATTGAACAGTTTCAGAAAACGGAAAAAAAACCAAAATTATAGTCAGCACATAGCCGGCATGTCTGAGCCTTTTGCCTTTTGCCTCTTTGCGGGGTCTCCGCTTCTCCATATCTCCATCTCCAGTTGAAAATATAAGATACTTGTACTGGCATTCATCGTGAAGCATAATGGCGCGACATTTGCACTCACGATGCCGCACTTTGCGTGGCATGCAAAGCTTCATGCAACATGTCTGCCAAAAGCCGAAGACATTGCAAATTTGTCGTGGCAAGTGCAGGGAGTGGTTGGGGGTGAGGGGCGGAGTGCGATGCAACTTAAAGATACTCGTATGCGCATCTCTGCAGTTGCCTGCCGCCTGACACGCTTGACAAATTTGCTTGCAATTATTTATAGAAGTGCCACGCCGGAGAGAAGACGTCTTGACTACTTGACTTGACTGCAATTGCCGTGGCATATGAATGAATGAATGAACGAATGAATGAGTGAATGAGCGACTGCATGAATGACTGACTAACTGATACAAGCAAACCATCGGCAGCCCGTTTCCATCATTCATTTCCTTCTTGAGCATCGGTATAGTTGAGTGCTCCACTTTTTGGGCAATTTAATTATGAAATTCTGCAAAATTATTTTTATGCCAGCCTCGCTCGTAATATATCTGTTTCGAATTCGATTCATGTGCCAAAGTGTCAGTTGTTATTCGCTTGTGCAAATTGAAAACTGCATATTTTTGTATTCGTTTAAATTTTTTTTTTTTTTTTTCTGACAAAATAATAAATATTTATGCTAAATTTATTTGCATTTGCTTTTAGCTTTTCGACAGTTTTCGGCAATTTTGTTGCTTTCTACTCTTTTATTTTTCCTGTTGTGCAATTAGTGTCACGGCAACAGAATAGATGGAATGCGGTGAGGTGGGAGAAGGGAGGTGGTTGGCAGAGAGGGGACAGCTGTGACTCACTAACTGGCGGTTAATTAAAAAACTTTTTGCTATTTGTATAATTTTCATAATTTACATGCGCTATGCCACAAGATGCGAGTAAAAATTATAAAGCGAGAGATAAAGAGATGGAAAAAAAATGACACTGGAGCCAGTTAAGCGTAAAGTTTTCCATTATTTTTCTTTCCTTTTTTTTTAGTGTAATGGATCTTCTTTATTTTTTACTTTGTGACCAGTTAGCTTGGCTAATTAAACGATGCAACAAGTTAATTAGCAGCGACAAAGGACATGCTGTAGTCGGAGCTAAGGACTCAGTACTTTGGTCAGCGCCATTGTGTTAAAAAGTCAAAGCATACTTGCAGGCGCTCGCTCATTATTTCACTAATATAAGGATTTGATGCTACCGCTGCTTCAACTAGTGAGCTCCAACAAGAGTTATGCAAGTTATTAGTGGGGCTTTGTGGCTGCAGATAAAACCACACAAAGCACCAGATGCCACTGCAGCTCCAGTTAACAATATGTCAATGATTAGTTGCTCATCCTGACTGAGCAAAGTAATCAGTAAGCTAGCTTGTGGAATGTGCATTGGCCTGAAACACATTAAAGCCATTTGGGCTTTAAGGCTCACATATGTCAGAGTTGTTATTCACCTGCAATCTTCATTACCCGCAACAGAAACACAATCAACGAAATGCAACCCATTTTCTATCTGCACCCAAGTATTCTTGTTTTTTAATTTGGGCACAATCCTTTGCACGGATTTTCGTAATTAACTAAAAGTGCCAAGGGATGGTCAAAGGGGGACTGGGGAAATGGAGGGATGGTGAAAAATAACAAAATAGCGCATAAATACCAAATGCTCGACAGACAGTCAAGGATTTCATTTAGTTGCCAGTTTCTCCATTAAGCGTCGTTTAGTCTACCTATTTTTATTCCCTCTCTCGATTCTCCTTTTAGCAACTACTCCGTATTTTTTTCTGTCCATTTTAGTCTAATTTAATTTAGTTTTAGTGACAATCACTAGTCGTACTTGTGTGTTGTAAGCTACAAGGACGGAGAAGTGCTTTTAGTGTTGAGTAATTTGGTTTCTGGTTGTTACTTTTTCTATAAATATGCACTTTAAACGACATACAAAATATATGATTAATTGATTTGTGAAATTAGTATTGTATAATGTTGAAGTATAACTCAATTACTGGCCGTGACTCAGAACAATCAGTTAATTGAATCGATTGTCAAAATAGACCAATAAACAGAGCAAAGCACTTAGCCAACTGACAGAAACGATGCTTTCTGTAAAGATCAAACACAAAATTGCATTGGCAAAAGGCAGATATACTAGATGTGAAACTCTAGAAGATCTGGAAACAAGAAAATGCAAAATAGCAGCCAAAAAGCGGGTAAATAGAAAACTGATTTCACAACACTGACGTGTCCATCGAGTTTGGGGCTGAACCAGAGAGAGTATCACATTTTTCAATTAGTTAAATTAAACTTGGGGGCAGCAATCAAAAAAAGTGGTTGAACTTCGTATGTGGCAAGAGTAAACTGTTAGAGAATATTATTATACTACTTTTACAGAGGGTATAATGACTCTGTGAAGACTATGTACAGAGCCAGCTGAAGTCAGAAGGTTTTAGAATATGCCTCTGTTTAAGACCCAGAGCACCATTTCGTTGGGGATTCAATAAGTGAAGTGCCAATATCGAAAAAAATATGTATCTAAAATATATTTTAGAGTATCTGGGTTTCGGAAACTGTCGAAACCAGCCATTTGTTTGATTAAATTTTAAGTTTGTGTCAATCTAGCTAAGTAAATTTTATAAGAAGAAATACTGAATTAAAATAATTATAAAAAATAAAGATATAAGTTAATTCAGCAATCGGATTGGTTTAAGTATGTTATGTCTCTATAAAATTTAAAACAAATTGGCGAATTAAATTTATCAGAATAACGACAACTCGATTCTTTACATTTTAGGACAAGCAATAAATAAATATATCAACCAGAAGAACAACAAAGGCAAATTTGTTCCAACAGAGGAACACTGCCCTTTCATTTAGGCCAGAAGGACTCCTCCTGTGGTCAGATTGCACAAACAGCTCCCCAGTCCAAGTCCAGTGCAAGTCCAGTCCAGTCCAGTCCGAGTCCCAGTACCAGTCTGACTCCGTATTCGAATGCAAACCTGAGTTGGACTCAATGCAAAGTCTGTCTGGGATAAAAGCACCATTTTAAGCCCCTTCACCCACACCAACCGTATACCATCCCCATCCTCATTCAGCGTTTTTGAACGGGCAAAACATTTTGCGTACTTCTAGCATTTTTGTACGAACATTTTCACCCTTTTTTTTTATCCATTTTGGCGGTATTATTATTTTATTTTTGTGTGTGCGGCTTCCGTTGAGTTTTCAAGTTTTGTGGCAGTTTTGCGTGTTTGCTTATAATTTTGTTTGAGTTGCAGTGCCACGCCCACAACACGCCCAGCCACAAGACCGCCCTCAACGTCCACCCCGGCAAATAAACTGGCTGCATGAGAACGCAACCAAAAACTACGCGAAGGGAACAGAGCAAATTTGTAATTACTTTTTTTATTCAGCAATTAAAAATGGCGTAAATAGGAAAGCAATAGAGAAAGTGAGAATGTGAGAGACCGAGAGAGATAGACAGGAAAGAGAGAGAGAGAGAGTGAAAGAGGGAAAGAAAAGGGGTAGAAGGAAAGCTAAACTTTTTGATAGAGATGGATATAGAGAGATAAACACTGTGCCGACCGGACTTGGCCGCAAAGTTGCCAAAAGTGGAGTTTTATTTTTGCAGCTATTTTAAGTGGTTTTTCACTTGTTTTGGCTCCTTTTCCCCATCCTTCCCTATTTTTACATTTATTTTCCTTTCTTTCTCTTGGCTAACAACTTTAATTGAGTTACAGTATCAGAGCGAGAAGGATTGAAAATTCGTAAAGTGTTAGGAAGAAGGAAATTAAATTACGTAAGTTGCACTCTATTGATTTTGATATTAGTTGCGACATAAATAATCCAGTATAGGTAATAGCACACAGAACACATACAGGTATATATGTATATCGTATAAAAATCCTATAATAATTCGTATTTAATGACATGCAGAGTCAAAAGGTTCTTGTAGTTGTTGTAATTGACGGCGTCATTAGCGCAAATTACAAGCAATTAAATGTACATATACACATAGGGTACACAATCACACGCACGCTTGCGAAAGCTGCTTGTTATCGCACTGCAGCGCCACACAAAAGAGAATCGAAAGGAGCTGAAGGCATTGCAATTGCATTGGCAATGCATTAAATTAATTGAAAGCATTAAAACGCAAACAATTTAGAAGCTAGTGAGCACGAGAGACAGGGAGGGAGAGGGTGAGCGATAGATGGAAAGAGAAAGATAGATCGAGATGACCCTTTTGGCCTTTCAATCAATTTGCAATTACTTAAAGTTCATTGAAATGCGCTAAACACGAAATCGCCATAAAAATAGAGCATTGCACTAAAATAGCAAATTGAAAGTGGAAAATTGTGCCATAAAAACGTGCAGTGTATGTTACTAAATGAAACAAAATACAAAATGTTGCATAAATAATTGAGTAGAGAAACGTGGCTCAGAGTATTCACATACACACAATTGTTCAAACATATAGAAAGCACACTCGCTTGTCTATATACTATTTGGAGACTTGCACATGTGTCGTATTCCCCATGGAAATCAGCATAATATGAAAGAAGTATCTAAGCACATCACTTCGCTTGATACTAAACAAAAAAGCAAAGCCTGCAAACTGCATTTGGTGGTTACTTTATGCCCAGACCAGGCAGGCGGGTGCTGCCAGAACACGCCCCCAATTGGTACACACTAACTTGCGAATAGTGTTTCTTCGTGTATTGGCTAATGCGTCTTTCGTGTATGTTCCTAACTTGTTACTTTTAAACAACATCTTAGTTATCAAAAAAAAAATGAAAAAAAAAACTTAAAAAACGGTAGAAAAATTACAATTTGGGTCTCAAAAGTAGTTAATATATTTTGAAACATAATCACAATTTTAGATAATAAGAAGCATGGTTAAGCATAAAAGCCAATTTATTAAACTAAACTGGTTTTATTTTAAAAATGGAGTTATTGTGAATGAAGTTAATGTAAATGTATTTAAACGTTTTTTTTTTTTCAGTGAAATATACTCGTTTTTACTCTGGTAATTTGTGGTAGCTGCTTAACTATTGCCTAATTTGCACTTATCCAATTGGTTACACGCTTTTTCCTTAGTCAGAGTGATTAACAAGAGCTTAAGCCTAATTCGAAATCAAAAGTATAATGCCCAAAAAGACGAAACGAGGTTCTAGAAAAACGAAATGTTCTAAAAGAGTGAAAATTTTGCTTTGTGGCGGTGGCTTTTGACGTTTTACCAAGTACGATGTGTGTGTGTGTGTTCGCGTTGTGTGTTTTTATTGTTGTTGTAGTTGCCTGGCATTACTGTTGTTGGCCTACAAGGATAAACATCTAGAAAGGCGCTTTGCTACATGCAAATGGGGAAATGAGTCTCGCCCATTGCTCCTTCCAACTCCCTTTCCCTCCCTTTCCATCGCTCCTCCTTTTCCTATCCGTTTGAAGCCAACAACTCGCAACTGTATTTGTAATCTGTCTGTCCGTCTGCCCGTCTCTTTGTCTGTTGGTTTTTTCTCCCTTTACCTATGCGCACTTTTAGTTGGATGTGCGCTTTTCATGCGCCTCTTTTGTCTCAGCTTTTGGTTTCGTTCCTTTTTGTGTTGTTGTGGCCACCTTTGCCATGGCAACGCGTTAAATAATGCCAAAAGAGCGGGCCAACACACAAAAACGTTAAGTGGATTGGGGCGTATGTTAGGAATGGGGAAGTCGTGTGTATTTGCAGCCATTGTTTCACACAATACAAGGTAATTATATAATTTTATTTATAGCCAGATAAGTGTGGCGAAAATGCAATTAACGCAAATAACGACAAAGGGTGTTATTTAGATGGCTTTAAACATTTTGCTGCATACTTTTTGGGGCACATTTAATGCAAACATCCGAACTCACGCATCGAAACAAAGAGCCGTAACTTCAATTATGTGGCAAAGCTTAGCGTCTAAATGCAATTTATTCATTTGCTTCAACAGAGTAAAGAACAAAGCAAAAAAAAAGGAACATAAAAATAAATATATAAATTTATTAAACTATAATTCAGATGGAAAACGGAAAAGCACTTTGCAGCTCATTCCCAACAGTGGAGCAACAACGACAAAAGTGAGTGCAAAAAAGTGGCCAAGTCGCGTCGCAATAACAACAACAAAAACAACCACACTCGCAAAAAAGTACAATGCCAAGGCGGTGGGACGAAAGAACGAATCCACGTACATAAACGAGTGTGCATTACTTGGTGCGAGGCGACACCAAGAGAAAAGTAATAATAAAACATGGCCAAATGGAAAGCAAAATACTATATGAGAACTACAGGACTAGAGGACTAAAGGACTAAAAGAGAGACACCGAGAGTGAGTGAGTGAGAGAGAATGTGACTGGCAGGCAAACAGCAAATTCTTACACCAAACACAGCCGGATCCCGAGTCCTGACAGTTGTTGTTCTTCTTGCTCGCGTGTCGCGTCCAAGTAGCGAAAAAGTTTTGTTTGCATGTCTGCGGTACATTTCCGCGACAGGCACAGAGCTTCCAGCTAAGAGATCCCAACCGAAACCTTATGCAGTACAAACTACAACTTGTGTATGTATTGTATATACACGAAGGTTTACATAGACAAACACATAGACCTTATTCGTTTGCCATGACAGCAATAAAAAACTAAAAACATGGCGCTAAAACAGCAGCAAATTATAGGTTACATTGCTCAACTTAAATTATGTAGAATGGTTGGAAATAAACAACAAACGTTGATCAGAAAAAGGGATCGATTTAAGGAATAGCAAATTCACTTAAAAAGAAAGTTAAATATTTAATGCATTGGTAGATTGACTAAACTTAATCAGAGATTGATATACAAGCAATAATATAATTAGTATTATTCTCTGCCTTACATAATTTTTATTCAATTGATTATTAGAAGAGTTACATCTAAAATGATCTGTTATAGGTGTTAATACTATTTGAATTCATACACACTCTTTCGTAATTGTGTCACTAATCTAATGATTGCTCTAACAGGCTAGTTCCTTAAACCAGGACCCCTCTTTTTGGAGCTCTCAACAAAGTCAAACGACGCCATTGACCTGCTGTGACCACAACAGAACAAAACAGAAATTGGCGTGTTTCTGCAGGAAAGAGCAAGCACACGGTGTCGAGCTCCAACCCCATTTATAGTGCTCCATGTCCTTCCCCTCTGCCCTGCCATTACACTAAAGTGACTGACTGGCGCCATAATGTCGCCTCGCCCGTTTGCTTT
Source organism: Drosophila acutilabella (assembly GCA_035046005.1). Taxonomy (NCBI): domain Eukaryota; kingdom Metazoa; phylum Arthropoda; class Insecta; order Diptera; family Drosophilidae; genus Drosophila; species Drosophila acutilabella. The sequence goes on along the minus strand of JAWNOK010000024.1, from coordinate 399,767 downwards.
TGTATGTTGCTGTTGTTGTCTGCTTGCAAACCATGTGGCGTTTGTATCCTTTTCACACGCCACCACCCAATCTAGAACCTTACTATAAAACCCCCCAAATCCACATTTACCGTATGTACAATTCCATATACATACACACACACACATGTGTACCTAAGCCAACGAGCTTTTTATTGTGCTGTGCTGAAAGTGTTGTTTTTCTTGTGTCCGTGTTGTGTTGTTGCAAATAATAGTGTTGAGAATTGTTTTTCTTTGCCTTTTTCAGTGTTTATTTGCTGTTAATAAAGCGAAAGCTTCGCTCTAAGTTTGCAAAAAATAAATAAATGTAAAAGACATTTTTTCAGCACCAACTACAAATTACTTTTCCTATATATGTTCCCATTTCATTTTCTTGTATATACTTTGTATAGTGTGTATATACATATATATTCTTTTGGAATTCCACTCGTATTTTTATATCGAGAGCGCATAATTCCTAATATTTTTGCCAGCCACAATTCAGAGCCTTGTCAAGCTTTGTGTCTATTTATTTTTTTTGGCTACATGCTCGATAAACATCGCGTTGCCAAGTCGGAAACCCTCTGACAATGACAAGATTTACAGCACCCTAAAGCGGAAAATATAAGGGACAGAAAGAGTGTGGAAAGGGAAAGAAAGAGAAGCGGCCAAAATCAAAGGCTTTGTGCCATAATAATCTGGAACCACATTTGAGATTTCAATGAAAGCTGCTACAGAAACACACACATGCACACTGCGAAAAATGATTTATTTTCCATGTCGATAAACGAAAGAAAAGCGTAACTTGAAACGCTCAGTTTACCAGATCTCTCAGTTCTCCTCAGTTCTCCTCAGTTCTCTTAGTTTTGTCAGTGCTCTACCCTCGAGTCCTGTAGGATAAGTGTAGCGAATGGACGCATAACATTTTGCACAATAGATTGAGCATTTCCGGCCAGAATGTAAAAAAAAACTTAGGACACGAAACGATGAAACGAAAACGCGCTGGCAAAACATGTGTAGAAGTTTAATTTAATAAGTTTTTGGTTATAGGATATGTTAAACATGACGATATTGTGTTGAACGCCTGCCGGCCACCACACCCCTCTCCCACATTCCCCACACCCACGCATCCTTAAAAAAGGGCCCAACACAAAAGAAAATCAAACCTTAAAAAAGAAAATGAAAAAAATGTGTATAAATCTACAAGTTTGAGTTGGTTTCCGCTGGAACATGTTGCTAATTTTGTTTGTTGTAAAGTTTGTTTTTCGTTGTTGGTTTTTTATTTTTCGATGGTGGTTGGAAGTCTTTTGAGTTGTATTTTTTTAATGCTACGGTTCAGTTTTTTTTTTTGGTTCGGCTACATAAATCACGCGTAAAGTTAACATAAACTTTGACTTGAAAGGGAGAACAGCCACATATGTTGCGTAATTTGTAAATGTTTAGCCCAAAAATATTTAATGACAGGATCTCAAAGAGAAACCATGCCGATTTGTAATCGCAAGAGAATAGACTAATTAAACGGCGGGAGTATGAAGAAGGAAAAGACTTCTTGGAAATCATCTTCTCTGGCATTCATTTACAAACCAATGAGGGTGTTGGCGTAAAAGAAGGAGTGGCAAAACTGGATTTGCCTTAAAAGTTCGTTGAACAAATACAAAACAGTCAAGACGGCGACTTCCTTTTGAATACTATTTGCAATAGCTACCGGAAAAGTATAGCAGGGATAGAGAAATAAATAGCAGAGAGGACATTAGACAGGACAGTTGCCGCAGTTTCCTGCGTGTGGCTGACAAGTGGCCCAGGCAAAGTGAATCAATTTGAACCAATCAAATAATGGTGAGTTATTCATTTTCGGGTCAGATCTTTGTCTGTCTGTCTCGCTAATTGTCCATGGATCTTCTTTGGGTATGCTCTTTTGTTAAAGAACCTTTGTTAAGGAAACCTTTAAACGTTGCTCATTCAACGGCAGGTTATACCCTTTTTTCTAAATTTTCTCTTTGTTGTGCCTTTGGGGTTTATTTACAGTCCTTTTCAGTTTTGTTTTCTTCATACAACTTTGCTAAAAGCGAAAGTGTTGATTTCTGCGTAACTTGAGGCAAAACAGGTGCATCCTGTTCAAAGAACTTTAATACACAGAATAAAGCGGCAGACAGAGAAAACAAAACGAAGGACTGAAGCTGAACAACCTTGAAAGTGCAAAATCAAAGAAGAATTTCTCAAAGTATTGAAAAAGTGCGTGATGGATGCGACCTTGGCAGTTTTTTCCCCAGATTGTTGCGAAGGCAGTAGAGGGAAATAAACGTGGGAAAACTTGTTAAGGCTGTACTTAAAGTAGTCCGATTTTACTTTTGTATAAAAACTAGAAAAGATTTATTATCAATTTGCTGAGTTTTCTCAACTTGCAAGTGATTTAATAAGCATAATTAGTGATACAAAAATAAAATTGAAACAAGAAGTTTAAATTTAGTTTAAGCTTAAACTTTGTTTTTGATTATTTCTTAATTAAACTCACTGAAAGAAGTATCGTTCAACATAATCAGATATATTCTTCGTACAGTTACGATTATTAGCTGTGGAAGCTAAAAAGAGAATTAAGTAATTGCAGTCACTAGCAACATTTGTACCCTATAAAAATCAACATATGTTCTATCTTCCATAATAACTTTTTGCTCTCAGTCACCACTTGGCAAGGCACTTTGGTTGTGGTTTTGGCCACAGATGGCGCTCGACTATTCGTGGCTGCTACACACAGTGCAGCTCAAACCACGTACCCACCCACGCACTCATTCCTGCTTCATTCGCTTCTTCTTCTCCTTCTTTTCTATCTCCATCTCCTCCTGCTTTTGAAACCACATACGCACTCAGGCACATGAAACGCGAACGGCAACGAAATTACAACTTGTCAACTCAATCAAGCGCGCTTTATGCAGCAATTTCCGTCACTTGTGTGAGTTCCCACACACCAACGCTCACACACACACACACACACGTAACAACATGCACATATACACGTCGCCTAACACATATTCACATAGTACACCCTCTGGCAATAAAACGCACATAATCAGCTAATATAAAATTTGAATGAGCAAACGGAGCGAGTGCTAATAATCCTTTTTTGATTTGTGAGCTCAGAAGAAATTAACAAAGCTTCTGACATATTTTTTTTTTGCCATATTCTACGGCTTACCTGAAACTCAGACAGCAAATATTATGCAACAGTTAGCGTAATACACTTGAAAAAAAAGTTGAGTAAAAAAAGCTTTTTAAATGTAATAAATAAAGAAAATTTAAAAGTTCAGAATGAAGAAATCATTGCTTAGTTCTTAAGTCTTTAAAAAAAAAGTTTTTTAACTAATTGTAAGTAGAGAGTAAGTGTTGAAATTAAATAAATAATTTTGAAGTATTTCGTTGCACGCAATAATAGTTTTGTACTTTTATTTCAATAAAAATAGAAATTCGAAATTGAGTTTGGCTAATTTGTAACAGTTTTCAGCATTTTAATTTCAAGCTGAGCCATATTTCCTTTCTCGCGACGATGCCATTCGGTTTAGCGAGGACATCCGGCTGCGCTTCCGGCAACAGTTGCCAGCTGGCGTCTTGCCCTTCGCTGTGTCCTGGCCATGTTCCTGTTCGCGGTGGCAGTTACTTCAATTTGCCGCCAGCAAACCAGCAAAGTAGTAAAAGGAACAGAAGCTTAACGACAAGGACAACGACAGCCATGGAAATGAAAATCCAGACGGGTAAGAAGTTGAGGAAAATGTTGTTACGCTGCTACGTCTGCTACTTCTGTTGCGATTTTATGATTTTAGAATAGTTGCACAGCTTAAACGGGAACAGACTTAAAGCGCTGAAACCGTCAATTAGCAATTAGCCAAGTTAAGGGCGGTTTCGCAAAGCCAGCGAAGGAAGTCCACGCATCGATTTCATCACAAAGACAAAAACACACGTACACACACAGACACCCACACACACACACACACACACACACACACACACACACACACACACACACACACACACACACACACACACACACACACACACAAACTAATGAACTTTCAATCTAATCCTCCCATTTTCCCCATTTTTGTGGGGTATTACTTTTTGCCTTTAATTGCAAAAATCAACAATGCCCGCAGCTTTGATTTATGCTGCACATGTGCGTGAACTCCAGCCACGCCCACACTAACACCCACAGCCACCTACCGCCTTTCATTTACAAGCTGTATTTAGTTAATTACTGACAAAGCATCTGCGATGCGGGCGTATCTCGTCCATTGGCGACTTTTCAAATTTTATGTCTTTCAGAGCTCAAAGCACACCAAAATTAACTCCCCGGCGTATCATTTGGTCGAATCGGAAAAATAGAAAAGCGGGAAAGCAGCAACGGGTACCAGAAACGTACGAAAAGTGGGCGGGGCCGATGTCAAACTTTTGCCAGTGTTTACGACTAAATTAAATGTGCATTAAATAACGGTTAACAACTGTCAGTCTGCAAATGGTGAAAATGTGAATGGCACAAGGGTCCAGCTCCAATGTTTAGATTTGTATGCCTCGAACTGTTTCAAAATCCATCTAATTTAGCATTTTATGTGACTCACTTGGAAGGGCACAGTGGGAAGAATTGGCTAGAATGCCTTGATAAACTGAGATCATTAAAGAGTTGAACAATGTTGTTTTCCTATCTTTGGTAAGTTGTGAATTATTTAGTACAAACTCTGTGCCTATTGCTTTCCTTTATATGATTATACCCTCTATTTGAACGGCATTGAGCATGCGAGTATTGTGTATAAAAACACTTCAGTATTGTAGCTGTAGTTATATTTTTCTCAGACAACATTTAGCAAGCTATCTACACCAGGAATTTACTTAAACGAAGTATATTTATTTTACAACTCACTATACATTTTCTTATCAAGCACTTTGAGGGCACATTCCACAGTAGCCGTAAAAACAATTGATTTTTAATTTAAATGCGCCAGTTTTATGGCCTGTATTCCTGTTCATTGTAAGGACTCGCAATAGACTAAAGTCCAGTCAAAATTGTAATGTCGTCACGTTGATTTGATTTTATTGCGCCCAGTTGGGCAGTAGGGTGGTATAACTTTTTAAGCATCCTGGTCGGTAAGGAGGTAAGGGAGGCGTGGTACCCGAGGGAGCATCACTTGGAGACCTCCTTTGAACTGTGCACCCGCTTTTATGTGACTCGAAATGACCTGCGTGGCATAATTTATGCATGTCTCACTGAGCGAGCCAGCGAAATAAAACGAGAAACGGGAAGCCAACGAATAAGTCAAAGTTAGAGCCCACTTAGTAGACCAATAAATACCGAGGACTCGAATACCTAGCCGAGAGATGAGAGTAATTCACCTCCTATCTCTTTTTCCCTGGCTCATTTGAAGGCATTTCTAGCTGTTTTATGGCCAAGCCGCAGCATTTTGCGCTCTTATTAAATTTTGTGTGACGAAGCGTAAAAAAATTCTTTTCTCTTTAGCTTCTATTTTGTTGACTGCGTTGTTGCTCTTCATAAAAATTTGTTTTATATGCTGTCACATACGAGGAGCAAACAGTGGGAGTTACTGCAGTTACTCATGTGGGCGGGTCCCATGGACAACAGCCACACTCGCAAACACACACACAACACACACCGCAGACAACGTCGACGACTGCCAACAATAACCCAAAATGCCAACAAGTATGATAACCGCAACAGCAACAACAACTTTTGTTACACACTGTTGGGAGAAAGAGACAGCGAAAGAAGGATAGAAAGAGATTGAGAGTGAGAGAGACAACGAAAGAGATGCTATCTGCGGACAGAAGGACAAAAGTATGGCAACCATGAAGATATACTGATACATTTTCTACTAAGCGTATTATGAATTTTTTTATATATTTTACAACATGTCTGTGCCATTCTTAAGTTTTTGTATTCATTTTACTTTTTTGCTCTGCTTCGCGTTTAGGGAGCGATAGTTTTGGCTTTCCAAAAATACACTAAAGTGTGTTTAAACAAAATAAAGAAAACCTTTAGTTAAACTGAAGAAATAATGAAATATAATTTTAAAAAAGCTTGTCTTTTTTATGACTTTAAGGTTTGTTAAAGAAATATTTAGACCCCGTACTCTTTAAAAAAGAGTAAAGGGGGTCTATTAAGTTTGTCAGAAGCGAGATGAGCGTAACAGGCAGAAGGAGGCGTGGCCGACCCCATAAAGTATATATATTCTTGATCAGCATCAACAGTCGAGTCTATATAGCCATGTCCGTCTGTCCGTCTGTCTGTCTGTCCGTCTGTCCGTATGAACACCTGGATCTTTTAAACTACAAAAGCTAGAACCATGAAATTCACAATGAAAGTCCGTAATTATGTCAGGCAGATCAAGTTTATTTCAAATTGTTGCCACGCCCCCTGCCGCCCCCGCAATGAGCAAAAAACCAGACAAACCTCGAGAAAATTTTTGTTTTAGGCGAATATCTCAGCAACTATAGCACTTAGGAGCACCAATTTTGGTATACAGGTTCCTAGAGACAGCCTTAATATAACGCCATTCAAAATTTTGCTGCCACGCCCCCTTTGCTCATACGAACTAAAAAACTCTCCAGCTTCAATGCCGTTTTTAAGTCATTAAATCAAATAGTACAGTGTTGTAATTTAACATACGCTTAGAGACTTACTATTTCTAACTTTCCTGAAAGTGGCATCAAAATCCTATGTCAAACAAGAGAGAAATTTCGGTTCAAAGTGCATGTTATTTTACTGCAAAATCACTGCATGCGCGCAACACATACAAACAAACACAGAAACATACAAACATATGTTCGAACGTTTTTCTCTACCTGCTGGCGGCAGCGCTGTCCGGAGCCGCAGGCCGCGCCCAACAATGCTATGCAATGCATAGTATGCATGCATAGAAGACGGTCGTGGTGCAACTGGTAGAGTTGCGGCGCAATATGGAACCTTCGTATGGATCGCGGGTTCGAATGCTGACAATGACGATTGTTAATTTATTTATTTTTTAATTTTAATTCAAAATGTAAATATTTAACTTTAATTTTTTAAATTTCATTTTAAAATTTTATTTTAAATACAATCCACTACTATGGGAGTACGGGGTCTTTTACAGTCGGCTCGATCGACTGTAGCCTTTCTTACTTGTTTTTGAATAAGTTTATACGAAAAATAATGTGCAGCCAACATAAGGAATTATGAGTAGCAATTTATTTTTCCTTTAAATATTTTGTACAAAAATAATTGAGGTGAATTTTACTTTTTCTTTGCAATTTAACAGAGTTATTTTTCAAGACATTTTGAAATATTGTTCGTGTTAAGTTCATGTCCATTTCATTTTCTTTTCATTATACAATTTATTCTCACTTGCAATTTTCTTTTATTTGTTGTTGTTCGTGTTGCTTCAGAGGCAACAAAAACAAACACTTCATATGTTAATTTTCCAATTAGACTGAGAAAAATGGCACTAATTACATGCGCTAGTAGCAAAAACAACAACAGCAACAACAAGGACGGCAAGGACAATAAAAGTAGCCACTTGAAGGACGAGCCGTGGTCCTGCCAGGACCAAAGCAAAGGAAAAATAAGTAAATAAAATTAATTTTATTCACCAACAGGGAGCAGAAACCCAAAGAGAACCAAAGCCAAAGTCTTGCAGCCAGCATAAGAACAACAACGAAAATATATAAAATACATAGAAAAGTAAGAAAGCTTGAATAGAGCGTGAAAGACTTTTAGATACCCTATTATTTTATTAACAGCAAGATTCATTGCTTAATCTGATAGAATATACTTATTCATTTTATTTAGATTGTGACTGGGAATTCTTAAATCTGAATTAAATACTTCCTAGCTTAAACTTCCTGATTAATTTTATGTCTTAGCAGTGCTAATCCGTGCACAAACTTATTATACCCTTACAACAGGGTACAGAAATAAAGCTAAAGAAATGCTGCAAATGTCTGGGCTCAAGTGCGTTGTGTATGTATGTTTCTATGTGTTGTTGTGAGTGTATGTGTGTGTGCGTGAGTGTAGGCTAGGCAGGTGTGTGGGTATGGGTATGTGGGCATTAAAACGAGCGCTTGACACGCGACGCGTTTGCATTTTACACGCAGCAGGCGCAACAACAACAGCAACAACAACAACAGCAACCGCATTGTGGGCATTGTTTTATGAACACATACACATACATAGGCACACACACATACATTCAAGTAGGCGGAAATATTAACCGCACTGTACAATTCTAATTACATTTTGCAAGCCAGGCCGCAGTCGACCTACGTTTGTAGCTCCTGCAGATTCGTCCCTTTCGCGGAGCTCGCATTTTTCAGCAGTCGCGTGTGCCTTTAATTTTATTTATTGCGTAAAATTGCTGACTAGAGGTGTGTTCGTAGCCGTGTGTGAGTGTGATTGTGAGCATGTATTCGTGTTGCGCAGCATCGCGTGTCGCATTCTTATAAAGTGCAACAACAACAACAAGGAGACCAACAACACGATTCTCGTCCTACTTTATTTCGACTTTATTGCTATGTTTGTTTCTTAAAGCTCATGTTAAAACACACAACGGATTTACTAAGTAAGCTGTTTAGTTTTGTTTGGAATGAAGGCAGGAGTTTTTCTTTTCTTAAAAAAGTTATTTAAGATTTAAATTCTCAGTCAAAGATATGTATAGTGTCTGATTGCATTAAACGTTACACAGAATTTGCTACAATCATTTAAAGTTGTATTATGTTTTGCCACTTACTTGATAAATTAAATGTAATATTGATTTTGGAAACATACCTGTAATGAAAAGAAAAAGAAATAATAATTATCTTTGAATTTTAAGTAAGAATTATTTTTGTTAAACTGTATACTAAAAGTTAACTCAAAGCAAGTCCTGTAGTTTTCAAATATTTTTTAGATTTCGTCATAGAAGTCGTTCAAAACGACCTAACACAAGGATAGCAAAAAATACATTCCAAAGGGTGCAACACAGATGACAAATAACGAGGCATTTTACGCTTAATTAAGCAAGTTCAATAAACCGAGCGATGACAAGAGTGGCGAGAAAGGAGTTCAGTTTTATGTTTGTATGTGAGCAGCAAGGGTCTGAGGAGGAAAAACCCTTTTTTTATACTCTCTGCAAGAGTATATTGGGTTTGTGAAAATGTATTTAACAGGCAGAAGGAGGCGTGGCCGACCCCATAAAGTATATATATTCTTGATCAGCATCACAAGCCGAGTCGATATAGCCATGTCCGTCTGTCCGTCTGTCTGTCCGTCTGTCCGTCTGTCCGTCTGTCCGTCTGACCGTCTGTCTGTCCGTCCGTATGAACAAACAGATTTCAGAGATGGTAAGAGCTACAAGTTCGAGCTTGGTCTCAATCGATCACATATTTAGTCAGTCAATACAAGAATCTTTTTTTTTTCGATGCCACGCCCCATTCGCCCATAATGAGCAAAAAACTAGACACACCTCGGAAAAAATTGGTGTTTTGGGCGAATATCTCAATAACTATTGCACCTAGGATCACCAATTTTGGTATGGAGGTTCCTAGCGACAGCGTAAATGCATTGACATTTTAAATTTTGGACTGCCACGCCCCTTTTTCCCACAATTAATAAAATAAAAATTCTCAAGTTTCGCTCCGTTTTTAGGCATTCTTTAATATAGTACAGTATTGTAATTTATAATTCGTGTGAAGACTAACTATATCAAACTATCCTGAAAGGCGCATAGAAATCGAACTATAAACAAGAAAACTAGAAGCGTTACAATATTGATAACCGAATGCAATATCATGTATGAGTGCAAGCGAGATAGTAACATACAAGCACTTGAGCGGCAGCGCTCAATGTATGAGTGCAAGCGAGACAGAAACATAGAAGCACATGTTTGAATGTTTTCGCTGCCTTCGTGGCGGCAGCGCTGCCCGCAGTCGCTGGCCACGCTGAATACACACATACACACATACATACATGTATATGCATCATATATTGTCTTTCGTATGTGTATGCAGACAAACAGATGTATGTTGGAGTATGCTTAGATTGTTTTTGTTTCAACGTGTTTTAATGCAAGTACTACGCGTTGTAATATCTCTAGATCGATTTTAGTAACTAAATCGCGAAAAAATGCAGAGAGTATTTTACGGTCGGGCGTGCTCGACTGTACTTTTCTTACTTGTTTGTCATTGTTGTTGCATAATTGCTAGCATAATTCATAAAATGAAAGAGTTGGCCACAGCCACTACAGTTAGAACGAGAAAAGAGAAATTCATTGACTTTATTTTGTGAGCATTTAGGCTCGAACTGAATACAAAAGAAAGCAATTCTCATTTTTGTTTTTGTATTCGGTTTTTTCCCAACGCTTTGGCACACACAGTGCAAACAAAGTGGCAACAAAGTGGGACAGGAACAGAAGCATCAGAAGCATCATCAACAGCACCAGAAGTAGCAGTAGCAGTTGAAGTAAAAGTAGATGTAGAAGTAAAAGCAGCAGGATATCAGGATGCCATTCCAGTGAATTCTTTTAGTCACCATACCGCGTCGGTTCATCAAATGCACTGCCAGAGCCACTTGCTTTTTAATTAAAATCCAAAGTCATTTGCATGCGCTTTGAATGGATGCCCAAAGAAATTGGCTCACCACGGGGGGTGGGGTGAAGAAGAGGGCAGAGGGAGGGCGGAATATGAAACTGAGGGCGAGATGTCCTGTGCATTGTAATGTAAGTAGTTTTTGGATTGGTAAGAGAGCTGAAGAGAGCTAAGAAGGGGGTTAGCTAGCGACAAGCGACGACCATTATAATCATTATCAATTGCCGAGCGCTGACAACGAGCTTAACAATAGCCACACAGACAGTGAAGAGGACTCCAAACCCAGCTTCAAACCTCCGCCCAAGTCCCAGTCCAAACCCAAAGTCAAACGCAAACCACAGGCGTAGCCATAGAGAATGAACCACGAGCCGCAAAGCCGATGCCGCGATGCATAGCAAGTAGGCTGAAGTGAAGTGGAAGTGAAGAAGATGCTGTTGGCCATGGTTCTGACGGTCTATGGAGGCGGAAGGAAGCGGCCAGCAGGCTACAGGGCAAAGTGACTGAGCAGGGTGAAGCGGAAGCGCAACGCAAGCGGAAACGGAAAGCCTTATTAAGCGGAAACATTTCGCCTTTTGGCTTCGTGCGAACCCGGCACGAAATGCTCCTTATAATTTATGCCAATATTTTTGCACTACACTGATAAAAAAAGATCAGCTTTTAAAAAAACGGAAACACGTTTTGTTTGTTAATAATAATTCACTTTTAAATAATTTTAGGAAATACAATCTTTAATAAATCTACTGAAAAAATGCAGTTTTAAATCAAACTTTATGATTTTGAATAAACTAAACATGTTTTTCGATCTGATGTTCCAAGATAAAAATTTAGTTTTTATTAGTGTACACCACCGCGTTGTAACCAATGACTGCCCCCCAGTGCATTCAAATCAAGAGCTATTCTACTGCTTTTCTTAGCCAGCGAGATAAGGAAAGAGAGAAGAAAGGGAGAGGGTCTGAGTGAGAGCAAAAATTTTGCATTCTTTTTCGATTCTGGTGTCCCAAGACACATCAATTGAAAAATTGCAACTCGCAGAAAAGACAGAGCATAAACAAGGAGAGAGAGAAAATAAAAAAAATTGCGCATAGTGTAAGAAATGCTCTCAAAGGATTCACAGCGGCTTTTGAAGTGTAAATCACAGCAGCAAGTAATGACAATTTCCAGCAGCGCATTTAAGTGTAATTGGGAAAGCGGTAAGGAAAACTACAAGTGTCAATTGGTAAGAATGCGAACAAGGAAATGATATTTATGCAGTCTCACACCAAATACGATCTACACAAAATTTCAGCATTTGCTCAAAATTTAATTTAAACGTTTTTCAAGTGCAGCTTTTGAACCTAAACGATTTATGTGTTCTCTCCGAAACCTTAAAATAATAATGTTGATGTGAAAGATTTAAGCTGGTCTTTTTCAGAGTCACGCATTCTGTAACTTATAAGATGCCATAAATCAAAGTCAGAGCCTTTCTATGTTATATTTAACGAGTGCAGAGTGTGTCGGAAGACTTTAATAATATGTTGAGGTTGAACTTAAATATTCAGCAAATTTGGAGCTACACAAATTTGCTTAGTCTTAAGAAAAGCAGGGGAAGAGTGAGAGAGAGTGAGAGAGGGGGTGGCGAAAAAGCAAACTTTGCTCATCATTAACAAAACAAAATATTGAACATGCCTGGCAGTCGAATACCCGAACTATTCACAGAGTGAAGGAGACTATCATTTCAAGTATTTCTTTTTTCTAATTTTTTTGGTTGCTTGAACAACAACGGCAACAGAAGAAGGAAACGAAGAGAAGTTGCACTCAAGTGCCTATTTATCTTATTAAGACGATGCGGACCAGCTTGTTTTGGGTGCCAAAAGCCATGGCTAAAATGTGGGCGTGGCATTGTCTGTTTTCGGTTTTGGGTTTACTGTTTGCCTTTCCATAGTTCGTTTGACTAAGGAAGTTGGCAAGGACAAGGACATGCTATGCAGCATTTCTTCATTTTTTTTGTTCCTTTTTGCCTATTAGTTTATTTTGCTGCTTGAAGTAGTTTCTAAGTTCTTCACAGCTTGGGTTGCCCTTGCATTTGTTTTGTTAATTTGATAGGATCTTGATCAGGAGAAGAGAGCAGCAGAAATAGCAGTTGAGTTGAGTTGACTTGTCCACTTACGTTCGTCTATATATACATTTATATACACATAGATATATATATAGATAAACATTGCGAATGCATAAATGTGACTGAGCAAACAAAAATGAAAATGTTCTCGTTGACATGGCATCATAGATGTCGGAATGGTTCTGAGCTTGAATGCCATGAATACGTTTAAAGTGCTGTGGACATTTTTGGACTGCGAAAATGTATGCTAATTGGCTTTTGATACTGTACTATGTGGGTAGAGGTCAACAATCATCTGAGTGTTGGCCGTAATGAGTTTAAAAGTGGAGCTGGCTGGATATCATAGTGCGGTTTTGTGGCTCCAATGGCGCCACTTTAGTCTAGAGTGTGGGGTTTTAGTGGTAACCAATGTTGATACCAAATAGTGGTTAGACATGGACTGTTTCAAAGTACGGTGTGAGGACTAAGACTTTATTGCTACAGAGAGCACTTATGGGGTAAAGTTCTTGGAATTTAACTGCAATGCTGGCGGATTGTACTTTCTATAATTTTTCTGGTTAAAAAACTAAATAAAATTTATTTAAATTTTTTGGTGTTTCATTTTAAGTGATTTAAAAAACATGTTAATTTTTAGAAGTGTAAAATATTTATTCATGTGCAACTGGCAACCTTTGCATTTACAACTTACAATCTACAATTGTGACAAGCTAATGATTTGTGGAAGTCATTTGCATGGCAACACAAGAAGTTTTCTAAATGAAGAAGAGAGGAAATAAAATACAAAGCTTAACTTTTTAATAGAAGCAAAAGTTTTCGTTAGCTTAATTTATTAACCTCTCGAGATTCGATATGCTCAGATTCAGAATCAGATTCGAAATCCACACTCAACGAACATCGAATAGCGAACTACGAGGAACGAGGAACCCATAACACACAACGCACACAACGAAGCGAAAACTCATAAATATCGATTTCATTACCAACGCATACATTTCATGGTTATCGGGCAGGGCACCCAAAGGCTGATGAGCACTGTAAAAGGAACTGAACTGAAGGAACTTTGGCAATTGGGGAACTGAACAACTGGGGAACCGTATATATATCGTGTGCGAATCATCCACACGCCATGACTAAAAGTTACTAAATTTTCCGGCCGTTTGCGTCATTAATTTCCAAAAGAGAACAAAAAATTCAACACGGGGAAAAAGCGAGAAAAAAGGAAACGAAATCTCAAAGTGGAAGTGGTAAAAGCCTCAAACCAATCGAATAGAGGAGGAGAGGGAGAGGGAGGGAGAATGATAGAGGGAAACAGTGGAGGTAGAGTAAAGAAATAATGGAGCAGCAAAAGTTTCGCGAAAGCGCGCCGATGGTCGTCCACTGATAAGGATAATGGATTTGGACTCCTGGACAACGAGGATGATGACGACAACGACGTCGCCGACGAGCGACCGACAAGGATGAGTGCGAGTTGCGAGTAAATTTATTCATTGACAATTGAGTTGCGGGCTCCTGGAAATTGAGTTTGGGTCAGCAGAGCGTTATTTAGATATTCCTCTGCTGTTTTTTGCTTCTTCTTTTGCATCTCCAATTCCATTTCGAATTCCAACTCCGACTACTTCACATTGTCATCACCATCAGCGTCCTTATCCTCATCATCGTCATCATCATCGTCGTCAGTTCATCCCAAGTAATTTCGAGTGCTGCATATTTATTTGCACAAACGCTTTGCTTTATTATTATGTATTGCCAAGGCTGTTATTATAAAGGCCAAAAGCAGAGCAGAGCAAGTTCAGTCAAGTTCTCCAGTTCCCTCAAGTGCTTTGCGGTTTGGGCTTTAGGGTCAGGCATCTCCAATTTGAAATATTTTCGCGCAAAAATGTCAAGTATACTTTTTGGTTTTTCTTTTTTTTTTCCAAAAGTAGAAAAGGAGCTTCGGAAAAACACTTTTAAATTCGATGGCTTTGAATAAGCAGCAAACAAATAAGGTTTGTAATCAAAGCGTTGCCAGAAAAAAACAAAATAAATGACGTTAAAAACATAATTAAGAAAGTTTGAACATTTTTAAATTTAATAAAAATCTAATGTTCTTTATTTTCTCAATTAAACTAAGATTTCCCTTATAATTGTCGAACAAATTCATATTCTTTCGTATATGTGCCCTGTACTAAAGTAGTTTTTATTTGAACAAGCACGCGATAAATGCATCAGAATGGGTATTCTCGGTATGCAAAATGGGTAGATTTCAAAAATAAAATATGTTGGCGAGAGATAATAGGTAAGTCGAATATTAAGATAGCTCTCGGAAAACCATTTTAAAACCAGTAACTGAATGCAAGTCAAGTCTCATTGCAGGGTATTCTGAAGGCGTTCCCTTTCTAACTCAGAGCTTTTACTTGATTTCCATCTGCCGTTGCAATTCTTTACATGCTCGTTGATATTTGCTAATGCCTCATTTTATTTTTCATTTGTATGAAATTTGTTTTCCTTTTTTTACAATTTGTTGTCTAGTTTTCTACTTTTTTCAGATGAAATATTGTTATTGTCGACGATGTCGTCGTCGTTGGTTCCAGCCAAATGCCACACATTAGATTGATTTTATTTCTTCTTATTTTTCTACTATTTCTTGTTTACTTAGTTGTTGTTATTTGTTGTTGCAGCTGCTGATTTTGCTACTGCCATCTCATTTGGGGATGCTGCTCCCATGCTGGCAGCTGGCCAAGCACAAATTTGTTTTGAGTGCCTCGGCGACGACATGTCCAAGTTCTTAAACCGAAACCAAAACCCTGCCCTGTTGTCCATTCAGGCGAATGTACCTAGTATCTAGTATCTTCAACAATGCCTTTAAATTTGCTTAACAAATTTTCCATTTTAATATGTATATTTTTTTAGGAAAACTTTATCAAAACAAAGACACATTTTATAAATAAACAAAATCTCTGAGCGCGAATGAAAACCGCACACAGAAAGAGAGAGGTCGAAGAAGAGAGAGAGAAATAAAGTTTTGTGGGCAAACACGTAACAACATTTAAAAAAATCGCGGATGCCTGTTGCCAACGCAGCAGCAGCAGCAGATAAATTGCGGTGAGGGGAAGGGATAAAAGCTGCTGTAGATGATGATGATGATGATGATCCAACAATTCAAGTTTGTTTTTGATAAAACAACCACAACTTTTGCTGATTCGACACTCTCGCTTTTTGTCTCCTCATTTTCTGCACTTACTTTGTTTCAAAACATTTGCGCATTTGTACTTAATTATCCAGAGAGTGCTTTTTATTTGCTTATGTTTTCTTCAATAAATCTAGTTGTCACACAGAGCCCCTGTTTGGCGCTGCTTTACCCGCGAAACGCTACTGGATTTCCCCACAAACACACATATACACATAGTCGCATACAGCCCACACACTCGACATACTTTATCATGACACGCGGCGTATTTCAACATATCTTCTACTCTGACAGATGAGCCAACATCCAGACAGACTGCAGTCAGTCCAGCGCCTCTTTCCATCCCTTCGCTTGTCCCAGGAACCCACTGTAGACTGCAGAATACCGGCTACAGACTACAGACTACAGACTACAGAGTGCAGACTACAGACTACTGACTACTGACTACTGACTGTCCAGCAGCAGTTCCCCAAACCGTCAGTTGTGTCTGTCCAGAGTATCCTGTTGTCTGTGCTGAACATATGACAGTTTAATTTACTTTTATTTTTGTGTGGATTACATTCCAACTGGAATGTTGGTTTTTTGGAGCTTTCCAACTGCTATTTATAGTTTTTTTCTTTCATTTTTTGTTTTTGCTGATGTTTATGTCATTTAATTTCAATTACAACACTGTATTTTCATATGTATTGCTGGCTTAATTATCAGAGAAGAAGGCAGAGAGAGATAGAGAGATAAAGGGAGAATGGGCATTGAAATGAGAGTCCTGTTTTGGTATTTTAATTATGCGGCTGGCTGGTAATTTATGTTAAACTCTGAGTTATTAGAATTTATGGCCAGTTGCTGGCAAAAAACGTCATAGTCAAACGGTCTGTGAATAGCTAATGGGCAAAATTTTGCGTTTAAGATTTAAGATAAAAGCTAAGAGCGCTTCAATACTCCCCTTATATCCCCTAACAGTTGCATTGTTATATACATGCCAAATAAATACACGAAAAAGCAATCAAAAGCAATCTGCCCCACACAGAGGGACACGGCCAAAGTAATAGAAATCCAACGTTTACAATATTGTCTGACTGTTGTTCATTGCATAAAAAAAAAAACAATAGCAAAACAAGAACAGCAAAGATAAATAAAAATAAGCTCAAAAAATCAATTCTTAAAGATATCGAAAAGTGTGTGCTCTTCAGCTATAAGTTAAGACGAGTAAAGCCCAGAAAAATGTAAAATTATTTTTTTTGTGTAATATTAAGATGCTGGTTAGGCAGATATTTGTTGTAACAAATTATATATTTAATTAAAATAAGCACAAATTACAATTCAATATACCTTCAGATAGAGTATTGCAAGGAGTAAGAGCAAAAGGCTCTGACAATAGGCAATGGGATGCCAGCAACGGCAGCGAGAAATCAACGCGCCAAAAGCTGACAAACTGACAAACTGCCAAAGTGACAAACTGACAAATGAGTAAAAAGCAAAAATGCCCACGCAAAAGGGTCTTCCAGAGCCAGAAGTATATATCCTCAGAGTCGTTTACTGGAAAGAGGCGACAATGAGATGGTTTGATGATGACGACATCGTTGACAGTCCACATTGACTGAGCAACTGACTAACTGGCTAAGTGACTAAATGACGACCTATGTGAGTGTATATGTATTTCGCATTTAATTTTTATTGTTTTGTTGCTTTCTGCCAAATAAAAGGGGCTTGATAAGCTGACAGTGTTTGATAAATATTTCGAACATATTTATGGATAACTCAGACAAACTCCAACTGTAAACAATGTACAACTTTATATGTACTTACAGATACATATACATATGTAAAATAAGTATATACTACTTATATAGTCTGTTTGCATGCAAAATGGTGTGTCTGCACCACAACAGTGGTTGAGTTCTTCTTCTAGCTGCTCTTCTTTCTTTTTGCCAGCAAATACTTTCCACTTGAATACAATTTTCTTTTGCTCAGCTCTCAGGAGATTTGTTTTGTTTAGTTGTATTTTATTTTACTTATATTTTTATTTTATTTTCCTTGCTTTGTTTTGTTTTGTTTTCGTGCACTTCTTTACTGCGTCTTTTGTACACACAACAGAAAATGGCAACAACAATGCATCAACCACATCTAGTACTCCACTCTTTCTACTTTCCACTCCCCTTACCCACCATTCTCTCGCTCCTATCCCTGCAGTCCCCCCTTGCGGCTCTACACATGTCACAGACACAGAAGCTTTAGCTCCTCGAAGGGATTTCTTGTCTTTCTCAGAGCTCGGGGTAAAATGTAAATTTACATTAGACGCAAGTAAATTTAAATAATGCGCGTTAAATTTACTACTTTTTTGCACATTGTACTTTGTTTTTTAAGCTATCTGTATGTGTGTTTCTGTGTGAAAAGTGGCAACAACAACGACAAGAAAACAAAAAGCTTTAGATAACAGTTATGGTATCGCCTTTGCTGTTCCTGGTTGCCATGTTGGCAGCTTTTGGCACTAGAGTGGCTTACAAAACATGTTGACAAGCGTAAAGCTGAATTGTTGCCTCTGGTTTTCGAGTAAAACATAAGACCACCAACTTGTATGTTGGTTAAAAGCCAAACGAGTTACGATATTTCTAGATCATAATTTCTGGTCAACTTTTTGCTGAACTTTTGCGTACATCATTAGCTTGTCTGTAGACCAGGAAAAGCCGCATTTACGGCTTGTTTTCAACCTCTGATCACACTAAATCCACATACATTTTTCATGCTTTGTCAAATAAACAGCATCTACATATAAAACACCACACAAAGGAAGCATTTTTTTCAACGGCTAGACGATAGCAATTCGTGCCTGGGTTACAGTTTGTGGACAAACTTTGGACGCGCTTTTACTTGCCAATTTCTGAAGACACCAGAAGCGGGAAAAAAAGATGCTGAGTACAAGGGCAAAACACAGAGAAGCTTGTCTAATAAAAGTCTAGTCGACATTATTTTGCAACCCTCTGCGAATTATACACAGTTTGATCCGTTTTGCGACCCCAATCGGAGATAGACAGTAGAGGAGAGTGACGGGGAGAGGAGAGTGTCAGGCATGAGGCAATGCAATTTTCGTGCATGACGCAAAAACGTGGCTTGAATAGTCAAGTAAGTCTCTCACATTATAAATAAATAAGCAGCCCGACAGCCAAACACAGCACGAAAAGGCCAAAACGGAACTACCACCCTCTGAATAGATTTTTTTTTTTTAACAGAGCAGAGCTAAAAAGCACGAAATAAAAAATATATTATATATGTATAAAAAAGAAAAAGAAATTATATTAAGCAAGCGAGGAAAACATTTTAACAAGTCAATAACATGTCAAGTGAAAACTTTTTTAATATTTTCAAATTGTTGTCGCCCCGAAAACGAAAATGAAAACGACATAGAAAACTTCAACGAACGTCAACTCGTTTGAACTGTGAACCGCTTGAATATTTTCTTCGTTGTCACGTCTCTGTGGAAATGAGGGGTAACATGAAGGCAGGATGTCACTGGGATGACTGTAGGCATGGCCGACTCCTGTCTGACAGCGCAATTAATCAAAATTTTACAATAATTCTTCTAGTACGCTACTCAAAACTGAATCTATTTTGTTGTGTCATGTTTCCGAGATTTTGCTTTATAAAAATGCGGTTGATTTTCTGTAGCCACAAGTGGAATTTGTCATGGTAAAGCTGTCTATTAGAGTGACAAGTGTGAGCAAGTGTTTGCGGAACGTGTTTTTTTTTTAAACTTTTCACTTAATATAGACCATATTAAATTGTTTTTCCAATTAACTATAAGTTACATAGCATAAATACACCATACTACCGTCCAGTTACATTCATAGTAATGGATATGATGTGCATTTCCAGGAAGTATGAAAAGGATCTAAGGTGCCTTTAGTGTACTTAACTTGATTGCATTCGTGTTGCACCTGATGCAGGAAGAATTTCCAACTTACAACTTACATTTCAATATGAATTTCAATAAATCATTCGCAAATGAATGAAAAAACTTTTGCCAAACACCGTGGGAGATCCCACTGAAATGAGCTAAAAGCATTTCAGCAAAATGCTTTCTTTTCTAAAAAGCAAATATGGCTTTTCCTCTGAACATATTTTTAAAAAAAACTTTTTGCATTTAACATATATGTACTTACTAAATGTATTAAAATATACGTACAGCCCTCACATTGATTAGGAACTGTTCTCCGCCTGTCCCCATTCCCAATCAATGAGTTATGTGCATAAGACGTTATACAAATGTGGCCAGAATCTGATTTTTTATAAAAGTAAAAGAAAATGAATAACAGGAAAAATGTGCAGTTAGCCGAAATGTGGCAAAAAGTTAAACTTCATTTTTTTAAGAACCGCGTCCCGATACACACAACCCTCCGTTCCTGCGTCAAAGGCAAACTTTTGCTTATGAACTTTTCGCTAATGCTTTTTGGCTCCATGTGGAACTTAATGTCTGCCACTTTTATTTCATCTTCTTTAAAGTTTTGCCATTTTTCTACGCTCTTTTTTTTGTGTCAGAGCAAGAACAAAAATTTTCATGTTTCTATATACACACACATACATACATATATATTTGTTTGGAGTAGTGACTTTTGCACGCAAGACAAAAAAAGCAAGCACATTTTTTCTCCCTAGGAAATCAGCGCAAAGTTTGCTTTTTCCCCCTTCATAACCATAACCCAAGTATATAAGCGAAACCAAGACATGTATGTGTATGTGCGTGCAAGAAGGCAGTCAAAGTTTTCCTTGGGGTGCATGTCCTTTTTTAGAGCTACTTCGCATCGTTCCCAACATCAAATGTCTACACTCTTTTTTTAGCCTTTAGTTTTGTATTTTCTTGTTCGTTTTGTTCTTTTGTGGCTTGCATTTTGGCCAAATATCATTATTCTTGTCGTTTTGCTGCTTTAAGCGATTTTCGTGAAGTCGTTTTAACTTGACTGCTTTGGTAAATGCCAAAATGGAAAGAAAGGGTCGTGAGCTTGTGCGTGTGTCAAGAGAAAAATGCTCTAAATAGTTTTAAAAGAATATTAAAAAATTCCTCATGACTTGCGGGAGTCAATTGGTTCTGCTGAAATTGAAGCTGGAAAGTGTAACAAGAAAGTGTTAAATTTTAAAATTCTTTAATTCCACAATATGGAATCCAAAAGCTGTCAATGAAATTTAAGCTGAGCTCACGACTTTTTGCCTGTTTGCAAATGTTATGCAATTGCTTTAACTGCAATACAAAAGCAGTTAACAGATGGAAACCACATTACACTTGGCAAGCAAATCAAATTAGTTCAGAATCAACATAAGCAACATCTATCCGGTTATTAACTTAAAGCCAAAACAACCAGGATGGCTGTTAGGTATATCAAATTACAGGCAAACGGTAGGCCAAGTTAATAACATGACTAAATAATTGCAAATATACGTGAAATGAGTATGAGCATGAGTTGGTTCAGGTAGGATAAGGTAAAAGGTGTTGATTGGTAGATTCGTAGAATGAGCTGCTTGCCAAGTTGCTTGCCCATTTTGACTGCTACGTGCTAAACTTTGCCACGTTACTTATTGACCTTATGGCCACGTTTGCAGTTCATGTGTGGATGGTTGGTAACAGCTGCAGGGTCAACATTTGTGAAGCGAAATCAAGTTGTGGACCAGAACATGTCTCTAATTAGTTGGTTTATGGGCAAACTAAGGCTTGTTTGTGTCCAGCTTGATGGTAATGTTAGACTTTACCTTAACTTAAGGAATTTGGGCAATGAATATGGCAACTAATAATGATTTGTTATGAAATGTTTGAAAATCATAAAAGTGGTTACATAAGTCTCAGACCATAGTAATAACATAAATCTTAATTATAACAAAATAACAAAAGTAAGATAAAAGCAAAAAGAATTGTCTATCTGAAGTGGTTTTTAAAGCTTCTTTGGTTTCATAAATTTTTTTCTTTTTTTCTATGAAAATTAAATTTAAATTAAAAATTAGATGAAATCTGAGATAAAAAAATGCATATTGTATATTTATTTTTTAATAGTTTCTGTGGCTGAATTGTGGCTATTTGAAATAACAATGTTTGGAATTTGGCTTTATATGAAAACATAAATTTTTTGTTTTTATTCGATTTTAACTCCACCGCACCACCTTCGCTCCACGTGCACTGCACGTTGTTAGCCAAAGAGCAAACGGCAATCGTTTGCCAAAAATCAAATGCAATCAGCGAAAACAAATAATGGCATAACGTGCCGTATTCCCAAACACTGAGAATGGTACGTGTGCGGATGTTAAATGCAAATAGAAAACACCAAACCCTAACTCACACACACATATGCAGACTTACACTCTCACACATATACTGGCTGTTGAAGTGCTGCATTTAATGCAGTCGAGCTAATAAATATTGAAATCGGTTTAAGCACATTGACAAATAATATCAAACGTAATAGAAAAATAATGAAACAAATAAAAAGAAATAAAAACAGAAATGTTTGCCCAATAAAAAAATGCAATTGCGAAAATCAATAACTGTCTTCCACCCACCAGTCATGCACTCGAAGGCCCCATACATAAAACAAAAAACAAACGAATGCCGTGAATTTATTTTACATTCATTCAACGGGGAAGTGTATTAAAAATGCATTTTTTGAAAATCATTTAAAGTTAAATGCGGAACTGTTTAAGTTTTTATTGATCGAAACTACAAAAATGAAATCTTTTTAAATAAGTTAGAGCGGAAAGTCGTATATACAGTGGCAACAACAATATTCAGTGAACTCAATTCGTTTGTTTTCATTTGGATTTCTCTTTCTTTTCAAAAAGTCCTGGTAAGTGAATGTGGACAGCCGATGCGCGTAAATTTAAATTAGCAGCAACACCAGATTCACACATACGCAGACACGCTCACGCATGAGACAGACCACCACACAGACCATCGGGTCTGTGTGTGTATATGAAATTACGTATACGCCACGTTGCACCACATTTTGACTACTTCATTACCATGTTTAATCAGATCATTGCGTGTGGCAACGACAGCAGCGACTGTGGCGTCATCTGCTGCAGAGGTCAGTTCATCAGTCTGTCTCACTCCTTCCTCTCACTCTCCCTCTACGTCTCCCTTTCCCTCTTTACCGCGGGCCTGGCCAGGCCATTCCATGCACACTGCAATTGTTGCCGTTGCTGCAATCATTTAAATGTTGTGCATTAATATTTCAGGCATACACAGACACACACACACACACACACACACATTGCAGTCACTCTTTGCCTGTAGGCTTGCTTCTCTTTCCCCCCTTGTCTCTCACACTGTTTGGCTGTCTGTGTTGCTAAATGTGTTCAACTATCCTCGACTGGCTTTAGTTTTAGTGTTTTAAATAACAATTTGTTTCTGCATAAATTTACGCATGTTTCTCGCACAACTTTGTTGCTTTTTGCACATAATACGGATGGA
The DNA here is from genome assembly GCA_035046005.1 of Drosophila acutilabella. NCBI lineage: Eukaryota > Metazoa > Arthropoda > Insecta > Diptera > Drosophilidae > Drosophila > Drosophila acutilabella. The sequence continues at coordinate 376,472 of JAWNOK010000024.1, read as the reverse complement.
TGTTATTATTTTTGTTGTTGTTTTTATTGCCGTTTGCTATTGTTATTGTTTTTGATGTGTTGTTGTTGGCTATAAAGTGTCGAACAGGCGACACTCGAACAGTGAGAGAAGGAGTGATAAATTTAAAATGTTTAGCTATGGATTAGGGAATTTAACGCATTTTGTTAAAGCCAAAAAGGCATCAAAGATTTCAATCATTTAAATTAATTCAGCATAGAACTAAGTTGTCTATGAATAACATCAATTTAATTTCCGGTATACAAAAATCTATCCGACTATAACTTATCAGAATTCAAAAAGAATAAGAATCGCTTTTCATCGTCAATCGTCGAAGGCAATCTTAACTATTTGTGCTTGCTAATCACATAAACTAACATATTGACTTTACGTCGATTTGCTTGATTATCTATTTCAATCCATCTATATCAATATAATCATTACATTGTTCTCTTTATATCTCTGTGTATTTGATTTATGCACATCAAGCATAGGGAAAACAACAACAAATACACATAAATTATACAAGGACACGCACAGCCAAAGGGAGAATACAAATATTTGTGCAGTTTCAAGAACAACAACAGCTAAGCCCAGACAATGGCGATGCTTTTAGAGATATATATTAATGCATGGTTAGTAGAAAGACAGGGAAAGATAACGGAATAGAGAAGGAGAGCGAGGGAGTAAGACTTATTCGATCTTAAACTAAAACGTTTTTGACACCAGACAAACTGCAGTACAGAAAGTTATGGACTCTGTTGCTGACAATCAGAGTGTGTGGGAGCGAGAAAGCTTGAAACGAGTGTGAGCGAGACAGAGATATGAAACATAATTAGCATCGGGTGTTTTAATTGATAGTTAAAGTAAACACACACACACACACACACACTCTCATGCACACGAACACATGCACATAATAAAATGGAAAACTTTGCTTGTTTATAAATGCCTGTTGTGTTGGTAGAAGTTCTTATTGTAGTTGTTGTTGTTGTTTTTGTTGTCTGCTGTTTGACATGTCAGGCTGCTTATTTAGCTCATTTATTTTGAATGGCAGCTTTGGTAAAGTGGATGCACTTGCGGCCAGGCTAAAACGTAGCATCCTCGGTAGTTTGTCTGCTTGCAGCATTAATTTCTGGCAATAAATGGCTTAAATTACGTTTCAGCTAACACACACACACTCGTACATATAAGCTCATACTGCTCACTGCATACTTCTAGGCGTTTCCTTCTTGCCTTATCTTTGGCTGCTACAGTCGAGTGCGTATTTTATCGTATACCGAGTATCTTTCGAGTGCCTCTCGCACTTTGTGGTTTGCCTGCTGCAAATTTATTAGCTGCCATTTAAATTGCTTCACAATTGACGAGCCACCCAGACACCTCACAGCATCACACACACACGCTTCGCACGTCTCATACCCACATACCAAAGCTTTGTGGTTTTCAATTGCTGCTACAGCTGCACTACCTGCACAATTGTCCTACCTCTCTGTTTTTAACCGCACACTGATAAAAAAAAACTCTGAGCCTGAGATATTTGGCCATAAGTCTAAGATGCTTCGCCATTAAAACAAACTTTAAAATAATCAGATTTAAAAACATCTTATATTTTTCAGATCAAAATTAGCAGAAATAAATTTACTTTATTTAAATTCGAAGAGTAAATCGACACCAAGAACAGAAAGCTTTAATTTTGAATGGTAGTTAGTCTATCATAATCAATATAATCAAAATTATAGCAATTTAATATAAATAAAATAGAGTTTATCTTATTAAATAATATTTTAATCAATGTCATCATGCTATATACCAAACATGTGACTTTCGGTGCGATTGCTTAACGCATAGTACATGTCCTACTTTAATTAAGATCTAGTTTATTTTAACAGTTTAACTATCAGTGTATCTCTATGTGGAGCTTATACAGCTGTGGTTGCTGGTAGTAGAATAATTGTGTTTGCTTCTCTGTTTTCTTGGCTCAACGTCTAAAACTTTAACACTCAAAAACTCACAAAAGATTTGCATAAAGTTTTGTGTGTGTTATGCAATTTTACTACGAAAACTGTGTAACAAACTCTGGCAATTAGTAATATTGACAGGCAGGCATAGGTATATTTGAGCGCAACTAATTAGCTGTCAAAATAGCATAATATCAACTGGATTTTAACAGCCAACAGACAGACCAACAGAAAAGCATACAAAATTTGAATGGCAAATAACCAGCAACTGTATTATATACAATTTGTTTAATCAGCAATGGAATGCTGAACGGAACGGAAAATGGGAAAAATGGCTGCAAAATCAAACAAATCGAAAACCTGTGCAAGCCTCACTCACACGCACTCATACACAGCTGGAGAAGAAAAGTCAACACAACACACACGAGCACACATTTGAGTTACATGCCTGTGTGTATCTGCATCTGTATCTGTACACATCGTTGACGTTATACTATGTATGTATCTGCATCTATATAAGCAACAAAGTCAAAAAGTTTTGGGGCACTGTGAATTTTTGTCCACATTCTCTTGCTGTCTCTGTCTCCCTCTGTCAGTTTCACTCTCTCATTTTCTCTCTGTCTGGCATTCTCTGTGTGCATAATCGAGCGGATACAATCATTTTAATAGACACGCCGGTGTTATAATTTATATGCAAGCATATCCGTTTTCTGGCTCTCTACAGAGTCCAACCACAATTTCTATGCCATTTGCATATCTGTGGCAATTTTGTTTCATGTTGTTTTTATACTCTCTGCAAGAGTATATTGGGTTTGTGAAAATGTATGTAACAGGCAGAAGGAGGCGTGGCAGACCCCATAAAGTATATATATTCTTGATCAGCATCACAAGCCGAGTCGATATAGCCATGTCCGTCTGTCCGTCTGTCCGTCTGTCTGTCTGTCTGTCTGTCTGTCTGTCCGTCTGTCTGTCCGTATGAACAAACAGATTTCAGAGATGGTAAGAGCTACAAGTTCGAGCTTGGTCTCAATCGATCACATATTTAGTCAGTCAATACAAGAATCTTTTTTTTTTCGATGCCACGCCCCATTCGCCCACAATGAGCAAAAAACTAGACACACCTCGGAAAAAATCGGTGTTTTCGGCGAATATCTCAGTAACTATGGCACCTAGGATCACCAATTTTGGTATGGAGGTTTCTAGAGACTGAGTTAATGTCATGCCATCAAAAATTTGAGGCTGCCACGCCCCCTTTTCCCATGGGAACTAAGACACTATTCAAAATTCAATACGTTTTTAAGGCATTTCTTCTTATCGTAGAGTATTGTAATTTATAATTCGTGTGGAGACTAAATATATCAAACTATCCTGAAAGGTGCATTAAAATCGGACTATAAACAAGAAAACTAGAAGCGTTACAATATTGATAACTGAATGCAATATCGTGTATGAGTGCAAGCGAGATAGTAACATACAAGCACTTGAGCGGCAGCGCTCAATGTATGAGTGCAAGCGATACAGAAACATACAAGCACATGTTCGAATGTTTTCGCTGCCTGCGTGGCGGCAGCGCTGCTCACAGTCCACTATGGGTCAAACGCCCGATTTTTAGGAATTAAGTCATATTTTCAAGTTGTTTAAATTAACATAATTTTGATCACAATCCATTAGGAATACCCCAAATGTAAATGTTACATACCCAGAATTTTAACAGAGTCGCCCTCTGTTATTAAAACAGCTGCTAAACAGGGTTGTTCTACACGACGCGCACATGTTAAATTTTGTAAACAAAGTTTATGTGAATTTGAATCGCCAATTGAAATTAAAATAAATGCAATTTGATTAAAATTTTTTATGGAAAACATGGAATCGGGTTTGTACTTCGTGTTTATGTGTTTGTGTTGTCCAAAATCTTTATGTTATGTAATGTTTTGTGTAAGTCAAAAAGCTGCCTCTGACAAAATTTTTTTGAAAAAAAATTTGTCTTTGATTAGAGAAAAGTTATGTTTGTTACATTTTGTAGCAATGCAACTATATGCATTGTATAGTGTGTTCAATTACGAGTTAAGACCTATAAGCTCAATGTGCACTTTTGCGCACTTTTTGCAGAATTTAATTTTTTAGCAACTAACCTCGGTGTATGCAATGTAATTTTCTTTGAAGTTTAGCGGCGACACGTGAGCTAGCAAAGCAAGCAATACACCTTTTTTAATGTTTTCAATGCTTCCAATGGCCAAATATTAAGTTTTATAGTAACATTGAAAAAGAAAACAACATATTTATCTTCCTTTGACAAAAATTTGAGCTAAAACCTTAAAAAACACGGCGTGTTTGGCCAAATAAGTGATTTGAGCAACTCTTCTTTGAATAACTTTTGATGTAGTCAACCGATTTTGACCATTTTTTCAGAGGGTCTTCAGTACATAAAACCTCACCTAATATGTTGTTTCGGTGTTCATAGCTTGATGGACAACAAAGTTATGGCAAATAACAATATGAAGGAGGGGCGGTGCCACGCCCATTTTTTTGGGATAAACGTGTTTTGACATCCAAAGTCAAATTCAAAAAACCAAATTAAAATATCTTGTTTGGTTCTTAAGATATTAATTAATTCCTGAAAATCGGGCATTTGACCCATAGTGCAGTCGCTGGCCGCGCCGAATACACACATACATATATGCATCATATATTGTCTTTCGTATATGTATTCGCATACAGACAAACAGCTGTATGTTTAATTATGCTTAGATTGTTTTTGTTTCAACGTGTTTTACTGCAAGTACTACACATTGTAATATCTCGATACCGATTTTAATAATATAATTCGTGGAAAATGCAGAGAGTATTATACGGTAGGGCGTGCTCGACCGTACTTATCTTACTTGTTGTTGCTGTCGTCATTGTTGTTGTTGTTTCTGCTGTTGTTACTCTTGGTCTGGCCAGCTATTATTGTGTTAATTTGCAGGTTGTGTGTTCTCGGGCCAAATGTCTGTCCAAAGAGTTAGCTGGGCATATGACAACTGGCAAAAGTTTTTATTGTTGCCATTTTGCGCGATATAATTCAAAAAACAATATGAAATATTTGTCGCTTGTTGGTTGTTTGTTGTTCGTTGTGCTCGTTAGCTGATGAAAGTAGAAAGGAAAGAGTCTGTGTAGAGTATAAAACAAATTGAAGCTGAAGCTTGCAATTGGGGAAAAAGGTTCAAATACGTTGCAGCTGTTCAGGACGAAGGATAAAATACACAAATTGTACAAGTTGTCTTTGCTTATATAAAGAAAAACCTTTTTTGTTTCATTCTCTTAATTAAGCACCCTCCAACACAGTAGAATGCATTATAATTTGAAATGAAACACACGCCTTTGTAATTTAATTTAACAATTTACCAAAGCCAAAAGAAAATTAAAATAATACAGTTAAAATAAATTAAATCTGCGCGTTGAACGTTTGAACTGAAAGCAACATGTGAACAATAAAAAAGAAATCAAATTTGCCCATAAAAGCAATATCATAAAAAAGAAAACAACTTTAAAATAATGCAGCTGTATTGCACTTTAAATGAAATGGGCAACATCTATGTTGGGGTGAAGTAAAGAGCACTATTTAGGGAATGTGTGGGGAAGGATTGAGGGTGTGGTGTGCTCTGACCAACATAATTATTATGCAGAGCGCTGGACGTTCCAATGAGAGATAAATATCAGCGATTAATTTGAAATTTATTGCATGCATTTAATAATTTATTAGTGCGAGGTGGAAAAGCGTATGCCTTGCTCTGACTATTGTTGTCGTTGTTGTTGGAGCAGCAACTTCTTGCTAGTTGCACACGTTACGCATACGCCGCATTGGCCAATACTGCCCTTTGGCATGTCAGCGCAGCGTGAAAAGCAACATTATGTGTGAGTGTGTGTGTGTGTGTGTGTGTGTTAGTGAGTGTGTATGTGCGTATTGGAGTGTATAAAACAATTGCATTTAAATTGCATGCCGTTGTTTGACTTTTGGGTTGTTTGGGCAAATTTTGCAGACCACGGCCCATAAATAAAACGCAAACAACTCAATTTGCGCTGAGTTGCGGAGGTGAGAAGAGAAACATGAGATGATTTTAAAGCCATGCATTGATTCAATGTTTTAACAAATTTCTCCAATTTTAAGCAGCATGAATAAAATGTATCTTTATAACCCATCATTTAAAATGGATACCAAATAAAAGTTGAAAAGTTTAACCACAATTTAAATTTGTTTATCGGCTTGGTTCATATTTATTAGTTGCCAATCAACATCAAAACGAGCTAATCATTTAATTTGCAGCTGTCACTTTGCTCCTGCCACAAATCCACTCAAATGCACTGAGAAAAAATAAATAAAACCCACATCAGCTTTAACCATTTCGCATCCATAGATTTCAGCAAAACTTTTTAATTAAAAACTTTTTTCCCGAAGTTTGTTTTGTTTTCATTCCGTTTCTCGTTTTCGCGCGTTTTTCATGATTTTTCCCTTTTTGGTTTTTCCATGCAAGATTTTTTGACTCTCTTCTGCTTTTCATTTTTTTGGTGTTTTGCCTTTATTGTATTTGTTTTTTGCGTCTTTTGGCTGGCGCTTGTCTGACGTTGCTGTTTGCGTCTGTTGGGGATTTTCCCGCTGCAATCGTTCCTACCACCGAAGCATTTGCCTTTGGGGAGCGACCGCAAAGAGCAGCAATTTATTGTTGTAGCTGTTGTTGTTGCTCTTGTTGTTTCTGTTGTTGTGGTGGCAACAATTAAAAGTACGCTACTAGCGTGGGCGTGGGGCGTGGCAAAAGCATCAGCACTTAATGTCACATTTCATTAGGCGCCCAAGAGCATTAAAAGGAACAAAAATAAACAAATTCACAGAGTCTTCTCTGGACTATACGATATCCGTTAGTGAAGGTTTCTTTTCAATAATTGCTCTACACTGAACAACATGTTAATGTTTTTGGTTTTGGAATTTATTTCATAAATTGAGAAACAGAGGGATAACGATAATTAAAATCTAAAAATATCACTGGAATATTTGACTTTAAGGCAAAGTGTTTTAATGTTGTAAATAAAAATGTACAATTAAGTTACATATTTGATATCTTTACAATGTTGTTAGCATGTCATTAAATCATAGTAAAAGAAATTATTTTTATGAAGAATCCCGATTGTTTAAATTTATTTATGTTACCTAATACGAATCACTTTAATTATGAACTGTTCAATGGTTATTTTATTGTGACCACGAGTTCTTATTTTCTTTGTTACACATAATCAATTAATATCAGATATTAACATGTTTAAATTGCTGTTCTTGACAAAGATTGCCCCTAAGATAATATACAAATAATAAAGAAAATTAGTTGCATAACTAGAGGTCGGGGTAAAAATGAAAATATTAAAAATACTGAATAAAATGGGTGGAATCGAACAGGTATAAATGTGTTAATAACAAATTTTAAGCATTTATGATAATTAGTGGTTCGAAATTCGAATGTTAATTTAAACTAGCGATCAAAAGGATCTGTTTTGACCAAGTTATGGTAATTGTAAAATCTAGAAAGACTTTTACCAGACAGCGTAAAACTTTCTAAAGAAATGCAAAATTAAATTACTCACTAATTACGAACAAATCCATCAGAATTAACCACAATTAACTAAACTTTGTTGCAACAATTTTCTTGAGTTTGCTATCCTTGCGGCCTTGCCACAGTGCTGAGCTCGCTTCCCGCCGCAACTCCAAAGCGCCAAGTCGAATTCAGGGTAGAGTTCGCTTCATTTCAATTATTCAATTTTACACCTTGAGGCATTTCGCACGAAGCATAAGAAAAACCACGCACATATACACAGACGCAAGCACACACAAACACACACACACACACACATACACAAAGATAGCCTGGTAGCAAGAAATGCCAGCAAATTTGGCATCACGGTTTCGGAAGTTGAAAGACACTCCCTCTCCTTCATTCCCCTTTGTTCTCAACCCCTTTCCTGTCTTATCCTCATCCTCATCCTGCCTCGTCTTCGTTTGCGTCTTCGCCGACGCGTTCTCGTTCTTGTCGCATTAATCGCACGCGGCAAAAGGACCAAGTTTTGTTACCATCTTTACCCCTACCACTCCTTCAGCTTAGTTACAAAAATACCAAAAGAAAGGAGCGAGCTTGTGGTACAGCGTAAGGAGTACAGAGTAAAGCGTACAAAATACGGAAAGTAAAAGCTACTGAGCATCTGGAATTTACAGCAACGCTAAATGAAAAATTGCAGAATGCTTCACGGCGCTTGAAGCAAATAGTAGACGCGGGCAGAGCTCTGTAGAAGAGCCGAGAGCCATGAGCCAAGAGCTAGCTGAATTTTCCTTAACTACGATAAGTCTTAGCCAAAGTAAAAACTGTGGCTACTCGCCTGCCTGCCTGCTTGCAGCCTTTGTGGACCAGGCATACTGTGGTAAATACAACACCCAAAAGCGCCTAATGACAATTGGAATCTTGAAGCGTAATGCGCTTAATGCGATATACATTTACTATATATACATACATTTTTATTCTTAGTGTGCTGTTGCGGGTTTTGGAATGCATTTAAAGTGAGAATACTTAAGATTTGTGCAAGTGATACAATCTGAAGAATGAGAAAACGTACATTACAATAAGCGAAAAGAAAGAAATTGGTAGTTGCTGTAACTAAAAAAAGATGATTTTAAATTGAGGCCCATAATTTTCCTCAACGAAACACAGATTTGATTTAAAAGCAGAAGTGAAACATAACTTAATTGAGTTAGTGTTAATTGACGTGTATAAAAAAATTCATAAATTGCCAAAAGCCATTAAAAATATAAATAGTAAATACGTGTCTCTTATACGGTTGCCAATTACACATGAAACATAACATATTTAAAATTGTCGACACAATATATAAATTTAAACTCACAAATACGCAATAAAGTAAAATAAGAAATAAAAACCTCACAAATTGTCGAGTTCTTTCTGGCCTCGAGCCAAAAAATTTGACTTTAGAAAAGTATAATTTGACACAAATTTATTCTATTACATATTTCTTGTTGTAATCAAGTATTTGACGTAGTTTTTCAGCTGCATCTTTAAATGACGTAAGCAGCTCAGAAAAAATCATCAAATTTGCTTTATGGTTTATTTTATGTTGAATACATTTTGCCCTTTGCTTTTTGAGATATTAAAAATTATAAAAAAAATTATGTAAGCTTACTAAAAAGAGAAAAACTTAATGCATTTTTCCGTTAAACAGTTTTGTTTGAAGTTGATCAATGTGCTTACAAAAAAATGAATAAATCGAAATACCCTACACACAATGAGCAAATAGACGTGCAATTGCATTGGCCTTAAACTGAAATTAGGCAACATTTAACTGAGCGTGCCAAATGTTTATAAACTAAACAGACAGGCCGCAAATATGTAAATGCAATGTAAGCATTTTATAATTGAATTTCACAGGCGGATGCTGTTTTGTTTTGCTTTGTTTGATTCTGTTCGGATGGCGGTTCAGTTTTGTTCAACTTATAATTTAGTACGCATAAAATCAGTGGTAAGAATTGCACAATTAAATAAATGGATTTTTCGAAATGTGCAGGCGAAAATTTAAATGATTGCGATTTGCGAAATTAACTCATTATAAAATTAATTAAACAATTGATTGGAGCCGCACAGCGGCAACAAATGTGACTGTAATTGCAAATTCTATGTACCACAACTCGCCCCTCCCTCTCCCTCTCCCTCTCTCACTCTCTCTCTCTCTCTCACACACACACTCGCATTCCAACGGAAATTGCACTCAACGTAGGCCTAAAGGGAAAAGATAGATAGGAGGATGTTTGGATGTGTTTGCAATCAGTTTTCAGTTACCAGATCCCCAGCAGCAAAATTGAACAGCAAACGAGTAATGCGTTTGCGGGCGGGGTAGAAGGCGTGGCAAAAAAAAGTACATGTATATACGCAATAATAGAATCAATTTGTAGTTAACCACATGAGAAACATGAAAAACGCAATAAAAATGAACAGCAGCCGCCTCAATTTTGCTCTGTGTGCTGTTGCCAAATGCCAAATGCGCTGTGGTCGCTTTTGGGGCAACCGCAAAAGAGCTTTAAATTATTGCATACTTTGGAGAGTTGCTTTATCCCCCCAATACGCTTTTACTTTTGCTCTTAAATAATTTAAAGAGCCCTGGCATTTGTTATTTTAATTTAACATTTTTATTTAAATAATTGGTCATTTTATTTTTTTTTTTATTTTATTTATTCTGTAAACTTCTTTAGTTTTGTATTCACTACTGTCATACAACTGCTGGGTTTCTAACTGTGTAACAAAATTTAAGTTGTTGGCACAAGATAATGTAAAAAAATAAAATACAAAATCTGACATAGCTAAATTTGTACAAAGCACAAAACTCTTACCCCAATAGTTTTATCTCATTTCGCTACATTTAATCACTTTTTGTTATTTTCAAAAAACAAGCTTAATTTAAAAATGCCGCCAAATTGATAATGTGAATAATTATGTATGCCGTGTAAGCACATACCGTGTCGTAATCAACTTTAATAAAAAAGTTAATACAGGTGAGAATGAAATGCATAAATTTAAACGGCGTTCACAATTAATGTGCGTTTTTTTTTAATGCCTTGTTTTGAAGTAAATTGTTATTTAATTAAAAATATATTTTTTTAAATCAAGCAGAGTTCTGATTTCTTTCACCTAAAAGCAAAGTAACTTTCCAAAGTATCTTTAGTTGCTTTGTAACCCGCTTTTGTATAATAAATTGTATGCCTCAATTAAAGGGTGAAAATTTTATTAGAATCTTGGATGAAAGTTGAGTGCAATTTATTTAATTATTTTTATAATAATTTAAGCTTCTTGCTCCGCTATTTGAAGCTTGTTAACATGACTTGACAAGACACATACAAAAAGATACACACACTCAAAATTTGATGCCTCATACAGAGAGAAAACACATTTGCCCCTTCTCGCCCTTCTTCTGACATGAATGTCCTTAGAGAACGACAGGCTGACACTTGTCTGAGCTGGCGTCTGTTATGTCTGTCCTATGTTTGTTCTGTTATGTTGATGTTGTTGTTGTTGTTGTTGTTGGTGTTGTTGGCATTGCATAAATGCCTTTTAAGTCGCTTTAATCTCCTTACATTTCAAGTTGTTTGCTTTTACTGCATAATTAATTAGTGAAAATAGCAAAGCAAAAATAAAAGTGAGGCAAAGATGCGAGAAAAGCTAGAGAAACCAAACTTGCCAGCTTTTGACGAGTGCTCCAAGTGCTGCATAAGTGTTGCACTCCCTTCTTACATTCACCCAGAGCCTGAAAGGTCCCACACACTCACACACACACAAGTATCAAAATATATATACTCTTGTGTCTCTTATTTTTGCTTTACCCTTTTGGCCTCTCTATCATTAGTTTTGTTGTTCACACTTTCCAAACACCAAACCTGCTCTTTTCACTTCTCTCCCTCTACAACGTCGAGACTTGTTTCAACTTCTTTTAGCTGATTATTTTAATGAAGCATCTTTTCCAGCTGTCAAGTGTTGTCAACTCACGACCAATGTACCGTACGCGTGATATATTGTCAAAGGTGGCATGCTACTTACGAATTACATGGAGTGTAAGCTGTGGAACTGAAGTGAACTTCACATACCTGTAAGCAGAAAAAAGAGAAAGTACTTTTAATTAAGTGCTGAAATAGTTACATTTAGTGGTTTAAATTAAGGGATTACTTCAAAGTTTAGGCAACATTCTTCAAGTTAAATCAAATTACCCAGAAACACTAAATTAAAATTAAGATTTTGGTCTTAAAACTAAAATTTATGAAACCGAAATTCAGCTGGGAAAACAATGTTAAAATTTACAGATTATTAAATGAAAGAATTTTAATATTATACCAAATTTCTCATCATTATTAAATAGAATACCATTTCTAGTCCCTTATCATTATTAAACTCGTATTTGGCTTAACGAAACTCTCGAAATATAATGCATCCCTAATCACCCACTGGATGCAGAGCTATAATTTAGTTCGCATTTGATAAGCACCTTAGAACAACCCATTTCTGTTGAACATTTTCATTCTTGGCCCAAATGAGGGTATATTGCCTCTGTCTGCCTCTTTCCCTCTTAGTATTCCTCATTAACTGAAACGCAGTGCATTTCTATTTCTCCATTGGCTTCTTCACTGCTGTCGTCAGCATCAACTTAACAGGAATGCATTTTGCATTTGGGCTTTAGTGCAGCCTCAACTCGGGTTCAAGCGCACTTAATGTGCATCTCAACAGAACACATTCTAATCCCCTCCCTTTTCCTCTCCCACGCACATTCTCCTTCTTACTCAATCTCTCTAGTTCTCTTGCTCTGTGGTAATTTGGGTCGGAGCCCTCGCGCACTTTAAAATGTAACAAGAAAATTGGTAATTGCTGCAGGTCACACACCGTTGCTGTCGACAACGACTTGGAGCCACGCCCACAGACACAGACGGCCCTTGTGCCACACTCACCCGCATATACATAAAAGGACCGCAGAAGCCGCAACAACATCTTTGGGGCCATTAACGGCAGCAGCTTTAGCAACAACATCAACGACAACGACAACAACGACAACAACAACAGCAAGAACTTTAACTTAGCGAGTTACATTAATGTCAATTCTCTCTCACGTTGCATACTTTCGGGCGCCATTTAAAGTTGCCCAACTTTTGCCCCGCCCAGGTGTCAATCATCAAATTTGATATGCCCTATTGCCACGCCTCTCATCCTTCGGCCACCGCCTTCTTGCGCCAAAAGCTTGCAACGCAGAGCAATAATGCTCCAATTCAAATCACAACAGGCACTTGAGAAAACTTGCAAAACTTACACAACTGTCATAAAATAAAAATGTAGAAACTCCCAAGGAATGTGAAAAGCTAGATTGGTCGCATCAGGAGATACCCTGTATTTTGAATAATATATTTAATTTCAATTTTATCCAGCATTTACAAAGATCAAATCACAAATCGAGCAATAAACTGTTATAAGATGTTTGAAAATTAATTATGTTTTCAAACCTAATCTACATTGTTGTTTATTATGAATTTGTCTCTAAGACTCTTTAACTGCAAGCTGACATTTTTAAAATTGACACATTACTAGTTAACCCTTTAGAGATCAGTGAGTCTGTTACTGACAAAAAAAAGTTCAGCGTAGTTTATATCTAAATGATTTAAATATACTTAAGACAAATATCTAACTAGCTAGCCAAGTGATACAGAATTACAGTCTATAAAGACAGTACAAGGGCATACTATATGCCGGATTTAACCACTCATAAAGACCAAAGACACCAAGTTAAACTTTCAACTGAGCTGGGCATCAAAATACAATAAGTGTGAAAAGATTCAACAAAAAAAAGTTTTGGGCACACTTTAAAACTCATTCCTACGACCACAAAATGGTAACGGGCATTGTCTTAATGTGCCCGCCAGCAACTTTTAAAAAAGAGAACAAGAACAAAAAAAGGGAGCTCTAAAACCAAAAAAGTACTTGAAATTCAAGTGAAACGAACAACTTTGAGGGGGAGGTGAATGGTGGCTAAATGTGAAATGAAATCACTGTTTTCAGTTTTGGACGTTGCTGCATTTGGTTTTTATGCGCCCAATTCAACTGGCAGTAATTTAGTTTGATGGGCGTGTCGCAGACAACGCCCCTTTAGGCAATAACAGAACTTCGTCACATGTTGCATCTGGCGTTCAACTGCTCGATTTAGATCTCTTCCTTATACGCTTCATATTGGCCAACGAAATTTTCGCAGCTAGTTGAGGCTTATGCTCAGATTGAACTCCCGTTGAGTTTTATGTGTTTGTAATTAGTTTTTCAACAACGGAAAGGGAATTAGGAGAAGCAACTGAAAGATGGGAAGTCGGAAATGAAATTGCTTGCAATCATTTTTCAAAATAGTAAATGGAATATTTTGAAATTTGGAATTAGCGTCAGAGATAATAATAAACAACAGCGGGCGGCGTTTCAAAATGGCCTTTGGAAAGAAAATGTTCTGGGGCGTTTTAGCCAAAGAAAAGCCAAAAAGGGGATGGAGGACTTAATCGCTTTTTGGGGTTGGCCATTTACAAAATGCGCGTTAAGCAGTTTCACCAAGTTGAAGTTGTTGCTTTTAGAGTTCTTAGTAATTTTAATGAATTTCGACAACTTAAAGATATGCAAAGTGTCTAAAATTACGCAATTGGGAAAAACAGGAAAAAGAAAATACTTAAATGTAAATTAATTCAGTTATTTTAAAAAACAACGAAACATATATTTTATTTAACTACTTTATTTTTCCTACATTAAAATTATTAAATTACAAACAAGTGTTGAATATTAAAACATTTATCTAACTAAACTATTTGGTTACTTAGAAATATAATTTGAGTATATTTGCATACTAATATTTTAATTCCCTGAAAATATCAGCAGGGATACATTTTATTCACTGAAATTCAATAATATACACAGTATAGTATAAAAATTATTTTAAATAATAAAATCAATTAATTTATTTGTGTTCCTAAGCCGCTGGCTAAATTTCTTTCCAATTTTAATATCATAAGAATTTCATACAATTTTCTGCTATTCAAGGTAGGCAACGGGACTAATATAATAAATTAATAATATAATTATATGCATTGTAGACGATTCAGGGGCTCTCAATAAAGCTTAGCAGCTGCCTAGGTTAACTTCACACACACATACATATGCAGAGAAAAAGACACACTTAAGCAGACGCTACGTAGCGTGTATAATCATCATCATTAAATGACATTATGTAAATAAAGGCCAAAGAGGAAACAGAAACACAGCCGCAGCCGCAGCCACAGCCTAGCAGATTTAGTCAACTTTTCAATAGCATTTTGAGAAAAGAACAACAAAAAAAAGTGGGAAATAAGGACGAAGAACGATGGAGACGCCTAATAAACTTCGGCGTGCCCATAAAGACGCGTTGACAATTCCCGTAAGGCAGTAACAAAGCTGTTGCTATGGAATGAGGGTGGTAAGCATGGGGATATTGGTTAAACCGTGTGAGCTGCGATACGACGAAGATGCTGTGGAGCCAAGATTATGCATACGCCACGTGTGCGCGATACGCGGAAACCCCAAAGAGCGACTGAAAAGGCATATACAAATACATAATAGGAAGAAGATCGCACCTGATAACAAGGCAAAACCTAAAAGAAAAATATACTAAATCTAGCTCGACCATATAACACCCTGTGTGGGAATAAGCGAGCAAGTTCTCGAATTCTTCTACGATTATTACAGTATGCACTCGTGCTTCTCTCCAGCTCCCATACGTCTGTTGACCAATGAGACAACTATTTTGCTTCAGGGTTTATCTATTTAAAACTTGTAGATTCGATTAAAAAAAACTTGTATTGCATTTGTTCAATTCAAATAGTCAGGGGTTTCTTGAAATTCTTTTAGAGATTGGAGATGGTGGAGAATTGTGGAGAGTGGCAAGAAAAGAGTATTAGTTGGACAGTTTCCTTTGGTTGGCACTTTTGTTCTTGTTTTCTTTCGCAAAGAAGCCGCCTCTTAAATGCCTCGCTGCGCGCAATGAATTTGTTATGAATTTATGTAGCGTTAGTAGGGGGCGTGGCAGGCAAATGAAAGTAATAAGTTCCATGTGGCTGCCTCCACCATTTGCCGAAGCAAGAGGAGGCAGTTGGCTGCCAACAAACGTGCGACAAACGGCAATGATTATGCGCCGAATAAGACAACAGGCTGCCGCATGCCACACGGTGTAGGGTTCGGAGAGTGGGCATCGGGTGCAGGGTGCAGGGCGCAGGTTAACTCCAATTTGCCTGGCACATAATGCCGACAATGCTGACAATGTCGTTTGTACCAAAGACAAAACAACAACAACAACAAAAAAAAAAGAGACGACAAGAAAAGAGATGAGAAAATGAAACCCCCTCAGGGGGAAAGCAAGCACTGGGCGCGAAAAACATTTTCTATTTGGCATTGCTTTCGTTTTCAATTTGGCTGCCGCCGTTTTTCGTGTTTCCTCTCCGTCCCCATCTCCGTCTTTATCTTCATTTCAGTATTTGTCTCTGTCTTTGCCTGGAAGCGTTTCTTCAACGGCTTTAGCCAACATTGGCAACTGAGCAGAGGGTTGGGTGGCGGGATGGGAGCTGCGCTGTGCTTTTCTCAGCTTTCCGTGAAAAACAATAAATATTAAAATAAAATTTGTTATGCGAGACAGGCAGACACGCTAGATGAACGCAAAAAGCAGGTGGCAAGGGAGGACAACAAATGTCGCAGGGTCGTCCTTCTGGTAAACGCTTTAAGCGGACTGACAGTAATTTTACATGTAATTTGAATGCCGCCTCAGCATGAGGTGGGCACTGTTAGAACAGGGCAGAGAAAGCGAGACAGAGGAAGAGGCTCGACAGAAAATAGAAAACAGAAAACGTTATAGGACAGTTAAAATTGCTTAAAGATTTGATGGGCTTAGTTACTTAGAGCGGCAATAAACTGTCTAATAACATTACAAATAAACCATTACATATATATATGTATGTTAATTTAACTTGATGCAATTAGTTTAATTTAAACTACTGCAGCAAATATACAATTTGTTTTTTTAACATTAAAGTGACCAGCAATTTAAACTTTACTTTTGTGATTCAAAATTGTATTAATATCTTACACTTAAAAACTATTTTATTAAAACCAGAGAGACCAAAGAGCATATTATAGGAATTAAATCTATATTTTGGAACATTTTTAATGCCTTAACTAAAGTAATCTGTTTAGAAAACATTTCTTTTAGTCAGTAAAACTCAATTGCTCAATTACAGACAATAGTTCAAATAATACAAAAACTGTTTGCACACTGTGGACACGCAATCTCTGATACTGAGATGCTAAGATACTTTCAAACCAGATACTTGAGCTATGCATACAGGATAAGTAAACCGAGTTTGAGGGACCTAAAAGAAGACTGAGCTTGAGGTTGAGGTTGAGATTGGTATGACTGAGACGCTGTTTATAATTTTATCAACTTGTATAAATATGACAAATCGCTTTATGACTTCTCACGCAGAGCGGTACAGAGAGAAAGTGGGAGAGGGGGCCACAAAACGGATGGCGCCATGCTGATATGGAAACCCACAGCTGGCCAGGAAAGATGACAGCCTGAAGCAACGGCAGCAGACACGCAAGAAATGCTGTACATACAACTAAAATAATCAAGAAAAATGTTTTGTACTAAATCAGCAAAGTTGCAGGAACTGCGAGAAGTAAGGAGAGAGTGAGGCCAAAGGTTGCCCAGTCGAGTGTGCATTCGTATCATGGCAGTAAGGAAATGAAAACCGCAGGCGACGACACTCCATGGCAACTTCCCCAGCGTCTTTTTAGTTGGCTGACACTTTTTTTCTTCTTCTCTCTTCGTGTTTTTCGTCTACGTTTCTTTTTGCAGCAAGTTATGTTCAGTACATGCTGTTGTCTCTCTGCGGCTGCACCACGCCGCGTATACGCAACGGCCACGGCAACGGTAACGCGCAGCTTATGCGCTTTTCCGCTTTTCTGGCCCAACACGCGAATTCCGACAGCTGCAGCTGTCGAGTGGATATTGTGAAGCACATTTGCTTGATGTTATCGCCTCGTTTTCCTTTTCTATTTTTTTCATTTTTCCTTCCCTTCAGTTATTTACGTAATTAATGTTACCGCCCCTTTTGTTGTAGTTGGTGTACTGGGTGTGTGTGTGTGTGTACGGGAGGGTGTGTCTTTTTAAATTGAGCGTTTAATTTGTTGTTTAAATATTTGAGGCAAACATAATTAGCGGCCACAATGTAGCAAAGTCTTCAGAAAATTGACTTTATTTCCTTGATGAACATAATATGAAACGCGCTCTTCTTTTATTCTCTTTAATTTTAGACCGCATTCTATATTTTAAAACGTTTTCCAATTCTGTAGTAATTAATCCGTCTTAATCTCTCGTTCGTTTGAATGCAACATACTTTTCGTAATTTACTTGATATCCGTTTCAAAAACTCCCATGACTACGTCTTGCCCTGTCTACAGTTACATTTTACGTCTTGATAATTCTGGCTATATAGTGTCACCTGCTCAATTCACATACTTTGTCCCCCTCTCTCCCTCACACACGCACACACACACACACCAGCCAAAATCTTCTCCCCTACTTGTCGTCTGTTACATAATTTTGTCACTAATCCGGGTAATAAGATTGTTTAATTTTGCGCTAAACTTAACGTTTTCTTTGCATTCTTGCTTTCTTTGCTTCGTAATTCTTTATACTTTTTTTTTTCGTTTTTTGGCAACAGCTTTGTTGTTGTCTTTCTTAGCTGTTTGCTGTTATTTTGCTGCCGTGGCACGTTCTTTTCTACGTAGGGGTGTGTGCATGGTTGTGTGTGTTTGTTTATCTGCCCCATCCGGCAGTTTCAGTATCTGCCTGCCTCATCACTGCAAGGGCAATGGCGATGGTGATGGCGTTGGCGAGAGCTAGATCTATGCAAATTGTGGCACACCTGCCGAGCAGCAGCAGAAGCAGCATCAGCAAGGCTTCGGCATTGGAGGTCTCAGGTCCCTGGTCTCATGTGGCATCGGCATACATTACCCCCTGGTAAATGTTACAATCTAGTTGGTTCGCTTTCCCTAGGAGCAACCCATTCCAATCGTTCCAAGTCTTGGCACAAAGCCCCTGTAAAATGCTTTATTTGCACAAAGCTTGCGCGCCAGGATCCGCATCCTCCACATTTACACTCACGTTCACATTTTCATGTATATGTTTGCCTCATTTCGTTTGATTTTGTGCTCTGAGACTGCTACTCCTTCAGCTCTCTCTACCCCCTCTGCTCAGTACACTGACAAAAGTTTTAAGCAGTTTTATTAATCAAAATGTTCTGATAACACACCATTTTTTTGATTGTAGGAATATTTTAAAGTAAAACGTAGCTATTCTACAAATAATTAGAATAGTTGTTAGATTTTAAAAGCAGATTTAATCTACAAGACGGATATTTTAAGGATACCTGCTCTTGACTCCAGAAACTAGGTTTTTTATCAGTGTAGATACTCCTACTTTGGTGCCAGGCAGCCAGCCTGGCAGTCAGGCATTCAGGCTGCTACTTTTTATAGATTGCCGACGCCATGGTTGCTTGCCCGTCTGTCTGCATCGTCTTTTGCCTTTTGTGTGATAATAAATTTGCTTTGGTCTAAGGCAACAACTGGGGGATTGCAGCTTCAGTTCCTTTTGCACAAAGACTGGGTCTTCAGTCTTCAGTCCCCGATCCCCAACTCTCTTTTACCCTTCAACCCCAACTGCGTCTGTCTGCTGCCTTTTTCTGCCTTTCATTTTCTACTTGTGCCTTTTTCTTTTCTTTCTCTTTTTTTGGTATTTTTATGCAAACAATGCTCGAGTGTATGCAAATATTTGAGTTTTAAGTGTGTTTGCAACCCATGCACACACCCGAGAACTCACACACACTCGCACATCTATTGAGCAAAATTAAAAACCGACACAAATGAAGCAAAAGGATGTGCCTGCAAAAAAGTCTTTAGTCTTTTCCATCTTGAACTCCCTTGAAGAGCAAATGTATTTGTATCTGTTGCTCCCTTTGCCGGTTCTTTTTGTTTCAATAAATGTGAAAATTATTAAATTAAGTAACTGCCTTTCCCATTGGCCTTTTCCTTTTCATTTCCTCAGCCAACATATGCCTCACACACGCACATGCCCTCACCCACATTCACACACACACACATTGTTCAGCGAAAGTGGTTTTATGTTTATAAGCAAATAAATTACTGTGTAAATAGGTTAAATTCTCTCGCATGAGCATTGGAATGTGTTCCTTCTCCCTTAGGGTAGAAAATATCCCAAAACAGGCGCCAGCTGCACAACAGAATTTACTCTTAGAATTTCAGAGTGGAAGTGTGTGAGTGTGGGCTGTTATGTGTGTGTTTGAATGAGGGAATCTTAAGGGACCTGTCTTTCAATTCCGTGACGTTTAATGTGACAATTAAATTTCATTTTGTGTAAGACTTAAATTATTTTTGCTTTAGGCATGAGAGCCCCAAGGACCCTAAAGTAAACCAAACATGCAAATCTCAGACAAATAAATTGGAAGTTGCAGAAATTTTAATGGCAACTGGAAGAGGTACTTAAAATACGTTTAATTTACCCTTAAATATCCCCAACTTATCGAAGAAATCGCCACTAAACTTGTGGAAATTAAAGTTGAAATCTAATTAATGTTCACGCTTCAGCAAAGTTGAAGATTTTTCCCACATGTTCAGTGGAAAAAAACTTCATTTTCCGCTTGACACTTGCGTCATGCTGTCAGCGTAAAAATGTAATTTTTATTTCTATCTTTCCTTTTTTAGAAATTATTAAATAAAAGTGCAGAAATAATTACAAGAAAAGAAAAAATTGTGACAAGACAAATAGCAGAAGCAAAAGTTGCCAAAATTAAAGAAAAGTAATTAAAAAGTGCGATTAAAAACAGAGAAAGATGTGAGGCGAGAGGTGATGAAGACGAAAATGGAGACGGAGATAAAATAAACGAAGTTGGGCAAATTGTTGACGCTTGCTATTAAGCTTAAAGCTTAAAGCTCGAAGCTGTGTGCTGTCAACACTGTGCTACAAAGTCGACGAAAGGATTTAAGCCGAAAATAATGATAATAATAATAATAATAATGAGTGAGAGACAGATTGTCACAAGTTGTCAAAGTAACTGCGACAAGCGAAAGGAAAAGTGACTGAACGTCGCAGCGATGGGTATTAAAATGGAATGGAATGGATGCGAATGGGAATGGGAATGGGAATGGGATCGTTGATGGATGGCTCCTTGGTTGGCAGATACTTAAACAATTTGTGGAAATATACTCAGCCAATGGGGAATGCGAATATAAAAGTCTTTCACGACCTTGTCGGGGATTGTAAAAAAGTACTTGGACATCGAATTCAAGTTAAGAGATTTAACAAGATTTGCAAATCGTTTATTAACAATTATATTGTAAAGACAATAAACCAATTAACAAATGTAAGATTGTTTTAAATCTAGCATTTTGATAGTAGATGATTTTAATTTGTTACTTTAATGAAAGTTGTAGGGAATCAGATTAAAATTCATAGTTTAAGACTTTGATACAGACGGGCTTTAAATTAAATCAATAATTTAGGTTGTTAATTAGGTAAAAAATTCAACGCAACTCTAACAAATGAATCTTTTGATTATACTATCATTTCATAGAGATGTATATCCTTCAAAAAGGTATTCCAAGTCAAATCACAAAACAAAGTGTTCTCATTGCCTTAGTTACCAGATCAGAGTATTCACAATGGTATAAGCACGCGCAGCTGTTGACATTTATGATGCCAACTTCATCTCTCCCCCCTCAGCCCCCCTTTCGAGCCTTCTTCACGCACTCGGCACACACCCACTTCATATATTACTCATACGCAGCATAGGCCAAATTGTTTTCAATGAAGGTGCTCAACCCGCAAGAGAGCTCGCATCTCCTGACACTTGAGGCTGTCTGGGCTGAAAGCAGGTGTACGTATGTGAAGACCTGTGTGTGTGTGTATGAGCGAGAGAGTGTGTTTTTATGCCACTCGAGTGTAAGGTAAACAAACACAGACACAATGCCGTGAAGCAGGTAAAGGTACCGTAAGGAAAGCGTAAAGAAAATGTAAGCAAAGGACACATTTTCACAGCTCCTCGCACGGCTCTGGGCTCTTAAAACTATTATAAATGTTGACAATAATGGCTTTTTAAGCCCATTTCCAGCACCTAGTTTGCCGTTACGTCGCCTCAACGTCTGAGTGTGGCGTCTTAACAATAAATGTCATTTAAATGAATGCATAATAAGTCACTTGAATTAAAATATACTATCGCTTTGGGATTCGTTCACAAACATACGTTACACTTAGATAACAAAACTGAAAGACGGAAATCGTTTTGTAACCATCATCAATTATCATGTGACATTAAGACTTAAATGCTTTTAAACTCACAATCTTTCTCAGAGTCATAATCATGTGGTCGCAGCAAATTGGCAGCCAGTTTTTTTTTCTACTTTTTAATTGGTGAACTCAGCTTACAAGCATAACGAAGAAAATAAATCGGAAAATCTGTAAGCTGCTAGCTGAAATAGAAATCGAAATCGAGTTCGAGGAGTGTATAATCCATAATCTCTAGCCAAAAGGCAAAACCCACAAGTTGCATATGCAAATCATGTTTGACAGCGCAAAATGGCAAGGAAAATGGAAAATGAAAAATGAAAAAAAGAAGAAAACCAAGGAAATACAAACACACACGGAAAACGAGGGAGAGAGACATATTCAGTTACTGAGATGCAACACTGTATCTATGATACATGACTCTTTGCGCAGAGATTATAATGCCGCTGATTGTTTAATCGCTTGGAAAGTGATTGAAAAGTTGACGTCACTCGGAATCAGTGAGTTAGGATGGTAGATGGTCGACGGTCGATGGTAGGAGTGCGTCAGTCATGTGGAACCAGCTTGGCATATGCTTAAATTTAAATAGCTGAAATCTTGAATACTAAATTATTTGAGTTTCATAATGCTAAAGAAACCCTTTCAAAATAATTATTTATTTATTTAAATATAGTTACTTTGGTATCGAAAACCCATTCACTTTTCCCAGTGCAACTTTTTATTTGCGCAGTTACTTAGCAGGCAGCTAAGCTGTCTGCAGCACATCTGCATCAAAGCTACCAGCTATGAAAGCACACACTTGAACAATCAGCTCAAAAGTGCAGCTCATGACGCACTCAAAGAAGAAAAAAACAAAAAAAAAACAATACAAAATGCGAATGCGAGTAGAAAAAGGGAAATAAAATCAATAAGCCAACATTTAAGTAAGCCGCTGTCACAACAATGCCAAGCTAATGCGACTCTGCCACCCACCCCACCCCACTCACAATAACAGTGAGTGATATAAATAAGCGCCCATCTTTGTCTGGATTCTTCCTTCTACTCTGCTTTCTTTTTTTCTATCCATTTTTCTGCGACTATGTGGCGCCACTTTGATGAATAGAATTGTGGGTGGAAGGGCTGCCAGCTGGTTAGATATATAGCCTGGCATAGTTATAAACAGTAAAACTGTCTAAAAACTGCTGGCACAATTCAAAAAGCATAAAAATCTCTCCCTATCTCAGTCCCACTCGCATTTCTCTCACCTATCTCTCTCTCTCTCTCTCTCTGTTTCTCTTCAACGGGACAGCCGTAAATCATGAAAACGTTGACTCGAGTTCCATTTCAATTTTTATTGTTGTCGTCACTACACACTCTATCTGCCTCTCACTCCCACTTCCACTATCCTTCTCTGCCTTTCTCTAGAGACTGCTCCTCCACTTTTGCCTACTTTGCAGCGGCAGTAAACATACCAAAAATGCTTTTTGAATTGTAATTTTTTTTCTTTTTCGACTTAGCTGCTGTTGGTGACGTTTGTCGCTTTTGTAACTCCCCCCGAGTCCCCCAATTTGCCTCTTTCCTGCACAGTTCGTTGCCGCTGATAAGCGTGATTGAATTGATTTTCTATTTCTATATGTATTTCTATATATAAACTCTGTATTTGCCATTTTTTGTTTTGTTTGTTGTGCCACTTTGCTGATGGATATCAATTGAACTGCTTAAACAGTCGCTTTGCGCATTTTCAATTTTGAGCAACAAAATAAAATAAAAAATCACGAACTGTTAGTCTATAATGTGTACTATATCTGTAAACAATTCTTGGATATACTTAAAATATTCGATATATATTTCATTTATATATTCGAACATGTTTTCTGATTTTTGCTAGAAAACTTAAATTGCGCTGCATTTTCGAAGTTTGGCAAAAACATATTGATTTCACACACACACTAGTCACCTACACATACTCTTACATTTATAGCTGTAACTTCCTTAAGTCCTTTCATTTTCATGGTTGTTGTTGTAGTCAATCCATGAACTGGGCCTGTGAGCCACCATAGCGGAAGTAATCCATTGATTGCGCATCATTTGCCCAAAACTTCTGCCTCCATGTGTGCTCTGTGTATCCATGTGCTATCATATTGGATTTGTGCTCTTTGGCACGTGTAGAAATTGTTTGTCATTGGTCTGATGAGTGTGCTTAAAATGTTATTGATATGGATATAAATCGGGGACATTTTGGTGTTTTTCGGTTACTCTTTGATTGGGGTAATTACCAAGGTATTACATCTGTTACGCTTGTTGTAAATAAACAGCTGTAAGTTTATCTTATAGTTGGAGACCAAATAAATTCAGAATTCTTATCCTTAACATCTTAAAATTTGACTAGTCCATGAGCTCATTGTCAAGCAAAACAACTAAGCCGTAAACTCAGGTTTTCTGCCAATCACATACACACACACAGACACAAATCCACAAGCACACAGATACACTTTTTCCATAATATGCAAATTGAATTGGCAAAAGCGACAATTTCCCTGGCCTCCAGCTTCTATTGTTTGCATTGTCGCTTCGCAAACAAAATTCAAACACTTATTCAAACATTTATCGATCTCGTTGTTGATTAGCATTTTTGTGTGTGTGCTGTTGTGTGTGTATGTAGGTGTGTGTGCGGATTGCTCGTTTTTCATTAGAACCAAGTCGAAAGCAAACAAATACAACAATAACAACCACTCAACCCCCATTGGAAAAATGGTCTATGAGAAGTTTTCGCATTTCATCCCTAGACGAAAGGTGCCACCTGACTTTAGGGACTCTGTAATTTGATGCGCTTGTCTTGTCCCTCAACTGTTAAGTAAATTGAAAATCTTTTCCTTTCTCACTCTTCATTTTTCTCCATTTCTTTCTTTTATTTCTTAGTCAAAATTTTCAATTCGAGAGAAGTTAAGTGGAGTTCTAAATTACACTAATGGACACCGAAATGTAACCGAGCAAAGTTTTCAGATGAACTGCACTGGGCATTGGTCATGGCATTTGTGGGTAAGAATCTGGGCAACATCAACAACATCATAATCATCATCATCATCAACGAATAGTAGAGCTGAGAGCTCACTAAATAGCTGCGCTCCAAGTGTTCCCCACAAGATGTGTGCAAAAGCAAACTTTTGACCATAAATTATGGCATTTATTCAAAGGCAAACCCGGTCAGTTGCAGACAGATGGACTCGACTAGTCAGATAGTACACACAAAAACACACACACACACACACATACATAGACGCAAACAAACACATTTACAATGATATGCTTGCAACTGTTCATCACATGAATGCAGAACGTCTGTCGAACGTCGAATGTCCTGACTTCCATCCCGTTATCCCTTTTGTCTGAATGCACACATATTCATTTATTAGGCTAAAACTAAACTCACAATCGACTGGCGAGCTGTCATACACTGTCAGAATGTTCTCTTAAATTTAAAACTCTTATTATTGCGACTTTATGACTAATATTGTGATTTTTGAATAATATTTTTTAAATAAATGTTCTGTAATTCCTTTATTTTTCATCAAAGAGTTTGGATTTTATCTTAATTTGTATATTTTGTGTTCCTACAAATTTTGATTACTTCTACAGTGTTGAAAAGCGGAAAATTATAAATTGTCTTATAATAAATATATTTTTACAAGAAATCTATTGTGTAAAAGAATTTGATTTATTTATACGCTGTTGTAACCAATATTTATTATATGGATTTTTTTATAGGTATATCTACCCCATCTCTAACAAGTGAAAACTATTGAACAGAAGTTTTGACCACTCATAAATTGAGATTTTCAGATCGGAATTTTCACATTTCAGTTTAACTGGAACTGAACTTACATAAGCCTGGATTCTTTTCACAATTGTAAGCGAGGCCGCTGAGTGTGTCAACAGCACAACACCAAAATGAAGCATAAAAAGCGCAAGTTGCGCCAATGGCGCGTGCAACTTGAAGGCGCTTGCCGCATGCCGCAGCTTCATTAAAATTGCAGCAGCAATGGCAGGCAGCAAAATGGAAAGATGGAGCCTTGGGAGACGTTGTACAATGGGCTAACGATGTCAGCACACAATGGAGAGAGCACACAATATGTGTGCACATACACGTGTGGGTGTGTATGTGTGTGCTTGTTTGTGGTGTTGATTGTGTGGGAGCAGGCAGTAGAGTACTGCAGAAAAAGGCAATAGAAAATTTCACAATATACCCGCAGCAGAGTAAGAAGAAGAAGAATAAGCTGACAGGCATAGGGATGGGAGGCATCTAAAGAGGGAAGACTTCCTGGCGGAGTCCAAGACGAGCTGCACAGTGGAGCTAGCCTGCTGAATATTTAGCAATGTTAAATTAAATATTCTAAAACACACAGGACGAAGAAGAAATAGAAAGAAATCCTGCACATAATATTAGCAGTAAAATCATTCTATTGCCCACTGTGCCAGGCCAAGACGCCGACGACAACTCGCGTGACCTGAATTATTGGTGGCATATTGCCACTCATTGACTTTGCCGCAACGCCAGAGGCAAAAGAAAATGCTGCAGTCACAGATACGAAGAAAAATGGCAAAAAGAGACGCAAATATTCTAAACGAAAAGAGAGAGAGAGAGAGCGATAGAGGAAAGAAGAAAGAAAAAGATCTCAGATGGTAGAAGAACTTAAAGTTGCATTGCAAACAATTTGGGCCGCTTTAATCAATTTCTGCTCAAAAATTTAACAGTCAGCACAATGAATGCCTGAACAGTTGGATGCCAAAGAATTCACTCTGAGGGCTCAGGACTAAGGACGACAAGGCTGACAATTGTTTGTTGAGTTTGTCAAGTGTAAAAAGTCGACACGACGACAACGGCGAATGCAACAGGAACAAGGCAGGCACCGACTTGTTCTCGTTCTCGTTCTCGTCCTACGGCACAAACTGTTTCTATATTCTTCTGCTTGCTGCTTGTGTCCTCACAAATGTGCAGCGAGTGCACTCACTCTCCCGCCCTCTCTCTCACTCTTCTATTGTCGACATTGCGGTTTAATAATGTGTAAAGTCAAAGTTATTTGATATACCTAAACTCCAAATTTTTTTTTTCTCGGCACTTTGTCACTGCTTAAACACACACCCTGAGCGACTCAAGTAGACTCTAGTTTTATAGTTGCTTTTCTTCTATAAATTTATTGCGTTTTCTGTCTTCTATTATTTGCTAGGCCCCCATCTCAATTTTATGGCACGTTTCATTCCAAACCATTCCATTTCTTTCCCTTTCTTTCCATTCCAATCCATTCGCCAACATTTCCGTGACGCTCCGCAAAATTGAAAATAAATTGAATGACGTTTTTATTGATCCCGATTTTCAAAGAGCGCTGCAAGCGCTTTTCCCATCGTTTCCACCACAAAGTTACCCATTTTGACGCTTGACTGTCGTTAGACTGGAAACTCGAGAGAGGGTGAGAGAGAGAGAGAGAGAGAGAGAGAGAGAGACTGAGGAAGATAGCTCTTGATACTGTCAGACAATGAAAGTGGTTTGTGCTACGGAATAAAAAGCCTTAAAGCTCTCCAGACTTTAAATTGAAGACAGTTTTTATAATCAATACATTCGATACGATAGTTGCTAATTATTTCAATCTGTAGCTTCATTTGAGACATTTTATAAAAATGCATTCATAATTGTTGATATAACGCAATAATTTAATATAAATAAACTATCTATATATTATCAAAATTTAATAATAAATTACATAAATAACATATACAAAAGTATTAACTTCATCATTTATACACTAATTTGTTAATGGATACAAAATCATGCCCGTCTAAAGTGAACAGGTGTGTTTAGTACCTAAATTCTAACATACATGATCTGAAATAATTTTATCTTGTAAATGAAATTCTTATATTGAAATATTAAGCGGCTTGAAGTATTTACCCCAAGTGGAAAGTTGGAAAGTCACATAATGAATTCTTTCACATTTTATTTTAGAAATAAATTTACATTTTATTTTATCAAGAATTCGGTGCTTCATTTTTACATCTCTTCATACTCAATTTCAAGCTAATCTGATTCCAATCAAACACATTATGCGAATAATCCATTAGACTGTCTCACAAAGGTAACAGCAAATTTATTATCAGCTTTCTTAATTCACTCAAAAATTATTTGACAGTCTCTCTCATCTCTTTCTCTGTGTATCTCAGCTGTCTGTTTGATTGACAATCATATGAATACAAAATATGTAAAATGAAATGAATTTTGGCAAATCCAATGGAAATCAAAATTGTTGACAAGTTAAAGCCTGAAAAAAGTTATTTTCATATGCACTTTTGACACATTTGTCAAGCGAGTGCATTAACGCTGAAATGAAAATTTACATTTTACTGAAAACAACGAAAAACTTGTGACATTTTTCTTTCTTAGATAAGTTTTTGCGAACATTCATATTCATCGCAGACGAGCATTAGTTTTTATTTGCTTGCCAAGTTTCTGGCACCCATATGATATGAAAAGAAATGGTTGAGGAGTGAAATTTGTTTGTTCTTGGTCAGGGAACAGGATCAGGAACAGACTAAGTTCTGACTGCCAGTTGGAGTTGGACTTGAAGAGGGAAGTATGCAGCTAGGGAGTCAGGGAGACTGGGATTCTGGGAGTCTGCAGTCAGACGGCAATTTGTCAGGCTCGTGACTGTGTTTAGCTCCTCGAACTCGTTCTTGTTCTCGTTCTCATCTTCTTTTCCTACTCTCTGCTCTGGCTTCATTTGTTGGCTTAAGTAACTTAACAACTTTACGCTTTCAGCTCGCGTACGCGACGTCCTCCTCTTGTTTATATTGATAATGTGCCATTTATTTTATTTAAGACATGCCATACCCGCTCGATTTGCCGCCAACGTTGCTGCAGTCACGTTCCGGATGCAGGACGCAAGACGCAGGAAGCAGGACACAAGACGCAGCCAGGACGAATGAATTGTGTAGGTTTCAGCAACTGCGAAATGACTGCACATGTGTGCAAGTTACAGCACAAACCTCATCCCGCCTTCTACCCCGCTCAACTTGCTCCCAGATCCCTTTTCTTATTTCCCCTCCCAATTCAGCTGTGCAGGGACATGCCACAACTTGCTGCTGCATAATGCATTAAGTGCTGGCTCCTGCGGGCTCCTGACAACCACCTCCTGAGTTATTGACTTGAAGTTTGTTGCGGAATTTCAAAGTGCAACGTGTGTAAGGCATTACAAATTAGCGGCAACTCCTTTCGTGCCAACGACCACTTGCAACACTGATTTCGTAGTGCTCAAACGGTGTAGGAGTTGTCAGAGATTATGCCGAGTGCTCATAGCAGCCACCTATACATCTAGCTTTAACCTCTCAAATCGCAATTTAAATAATAAATGAATGTAACTATGAGACTGACACAATTATAATTGACAGCAACAAATTACATACAGTCGTGGACAAAAGCAAAGAGCTATCAAAAAAATTGCAAATACCCAAAGAATTTATTGCTTTTATTGTCAAATTATCGCAGCTATTACTTGAGTTGACTTTCATCTTTCATTACTTTATTAAGTCATTCAGTAAATTGTCGTGGTTGCCATTCAAAGCACTATGAAGCTGAAAGAGATTAAATTTTCTCCAAATGCTTTTAGAAAGCTTTAAAAGTAAGTTTCTTTAAATTTCCTATTATAAAAAAAAAGTACCACAATATTTTTGTTGCTATTGATTTCAATGCCAAGTTGATTTCCCCGCATATATGGGTAGGAATAAGATGAATAAAAAATAATTTAATGCAATCAAAAATAATTGAATGACATTGAATTTTGGCTAGAGCGAGTTTCAAGTTAGTTCCTGTTGTCTTTAAAATTTAATTACCAAAGTATTTCCGAATGACAAGAGCCGCTGGCGGCCGGAAATTCAAGCGTCAACTACACAAAATGGAATAGACATAAACAACAATGCTGAAAACTAAAACAAAATAACTTCAAAGTGGCGAACATTGTTGGCTTTCTGATCCAACCAACTGTCCAACATTTCAGAGACTCTCTTCTCACGCTTCGTGGCGGAAGAGTTGCCATTTTCATTTTCTTTTGCAGTGTGCCATATTCTTTTTCCCATTATGTCATTTTATTATTTTTATTTTTTTATTCTTTCTCATTTTTATTTTTGCTATTTTTTTTTTGTGGTTCGAGCTCATAATTTGCATGGCATGGAACTTGACTTTTGTTGGCCCAAAGCGTGCCGAGGGGCGAGAAGCGTGGAAAGTGTGTGTGTGTTGAAAATATAATAGAAAAATAAGGTGCCACACAATATGGCCAAGAGCTTTACAGTTGGTTAAGTAGCAAAAGCGCGCGAAAGGCGAAAGGACGCAAAATGCGGCCAAGCCAGCCGGATAAAGTGGCAACAACCAACAGCCAACTGGAGAGCTGAGACTGAGACTGCCACTGGAAGAGGCAGATGAAGGGCAGGGCGGAAGCGGCAATGAAAGGGGCAGAGGAGAAAGCGACGCCATGGCCAGCGCCAAAGCATAGCGTGAAAATTGTTGTGACAAGAAAATTATAAACCGGAAAATGTTTTATGTTGTGGCCATGGCGTTTTTTTTTTTCCTTATTTTTTTTTACTCCTTTCCGAGTGCCTTATTCTTTTAAAATTGTGTGCGCGCATTTTCAGCTGGCTCACTGTGAGGAAATTAGCAGTGAAATTGTGTCAATTTTCGAGAAGGGTCGAGAAATAAATACCGAATGAGTTGCCTGCAAATGTCTTTGGCATAAGCACGGATAAGAATTAGATTGAATTATTCTGTATTTGGTCGATTAGTTGCCTTAGCTACGATGTACAAAATTATATTTTGTGCTTATCATTTAAAGCTTTTGCTTAAATGATATAATTCAATTAGGGAGAACTGATAAAGCTAATAAAATATCCATACATTTTTAAATGAGTACTCAAAGAGAACTTCATTAGAAAACCTACACTGCGTATACGTAGCTATAAATTAGTGTCGTGGTCGGATAGAAAAGTTGTCGTCATGTGTATAAATACATGCACACAGACGTACACCCACCGACACACACATACACACACCCACTTGGGTACCACTGGTCCGACCCGTAGGCCTCGTGTCCTTAAACTGGTTGACATCCATTATATGCTGGTTACTTGCACGTTTAAGTTCGTTATACATTTAAACCCAACTTGCCGCATGCCTCCCGTTTTGTGTGTCAAGCACACACACAGACACACACACACACACACACTCACTCTTGGGAAAAAGAGGTGAAAATGAGACCAAACACACTCAGCTACAATTACAACACTCAAAGCCCGAACAAAAAAAAATAAAATAAAATAAAACAAGAAAAAAGAAAACCTTGCACGTCATGCGGCTGGGCAGAAAAACTCGCTCAGCGAACCAAATTGCTTGGCAACTTTACTGCATAGTTAATTAATAGGATAACACAATTAATTTGTGGGCAATGAATGTCTGAGCTTTATTTGCCAGCAGTAGCAGCATCAGTAGCAGCAAAAACTTCTTCCCTATAGAACAAAACTGGAAGCAACTCGGAGCTCGGAACCCATTCAAGTTGCCCTTCGCTTTTGATTCCAATTCCCATCTTGCAGCTGTTACAGGGTCAAAGCTGGCTCATTTTTAGGACAGTTTATTTGAGTATCCATTCAGTTCCGGATCCGCTTAGCCCCAAAAACACACACAGCTGTGACCGGTGAATCCAGTAATTGCCCAAAGCTTAAGAGATTTAAAGGGTAGACAATGATGCTTATCTCTTGCATGTTTTTATACACTCTTGTCATATTAATAATAATCTTCAACAATTTTAAGCATACTACTTGACGAAACTTTCAGAATACCTAGGTTTATACGAGTAACACTTGAAATGATGAATATATGATGAAAAACTGTTATTTTTTTATATTTTTTTTAATGAAATGGCTTGATCTATACATTAACTAGAGTTTATTTGACACTTATTTATTTTGGTCTGGGAAAAGGAAACCAACATAACTAATATAAGAATTAATATTATGTTATTTCAGATATTGTACAGAACAATGCTCTACTTACCTATACAGACGAATGAATAATGAGAATAATGTATAGAACATTTTAATCAGTTTAAAGACTCCGGCAATGTTTTCATTAAAGTGTCTGTGAAAACAAACAAGACTACGAAGCATCGGAAAAGCTGGAAAACAGCAGAAGACCAGCGTCCCTGGCAGTGGCTCAATTAAGGCCGCCGTCCGTGAGGACAGGCGTGAAAAGTACAACAACAAAAGGACACCCAACAACAACAACAACAACAATAACAACGAAGCTACTTACAAACATCAGTTTTAACTATTGTTTGCACACTCCACTCGGGATACCACCGAGCCAAGAGGGGCAGAAGGAAGTGGAAAGTTGACATGGTGAGTGTGGAAGGGTGAGGAGGGTAGGGGAGGCGGTCTGTGAGATGGCCAACTTTAAGGCTCGACTCCTCCACGCTTTGGGGTTTTGTTAAAATAACAAAGCGTTCGCCACTCGCCACAACCGTTAACCAAACAAGTGGCATTGCCTGACGCCTAAAAAGCGGCTACGAAAATTTTTCAAACGTAATTTTTTATGCTGTCACAAATTTGATGATGATGACAACGATGCTGATGATGATGATGGTGGTGATGACGATGGTGGCGGCGGCATTTTGTCAACATTAAACAAGTATACATAAAATATTTTACTTTATGTTGCCGTTTTACATAGTTGCTCTGTTGACAACATTGTTGTCACACACACACACACACACATACGCACACTCAGAAACAAAAGGCTTAATAAAGCATAATAAAACAAAAAAATCGAGCAACTTAATTTTTCCGTATACCCAGAACATTGTCAAGGTTTTGTCGCTCTTTGTTTCATTATTCTTGTTGTCGTTGCTGACATGAAGCTTGAAGGAAAAAATTGAAAATCAGCGAAGTTCTTTTTAAGGATTTGATGCTTTTGTTTTTAAAACTTGGCTGCATGGCTAATCATTCACGATTCACAGTTTTTTATTGTAGCTTGTAGTTGGGTAAAATTCAATAACGTACGGAGGAAAAGGCTCTGAAAAAAAGGCACTCAAATTGGCTTTGTTTTCCCCAAAAGATTAAAACTGATCAATCGATTAAACTTGATGACTAGGATATTGTTGAATAGTCGAGAGGAAAGGAGAATACAAGTCGTGTTTGAGGAAAATTAAAACTTCATCTTAGGTACAAGAAGGTTTTACATATCAGTGACACTGGCTTAATTAATAAAAACTTAATGTGAAAACTTAAACTTTATTAGGTTTACCTGGGAATCATCCATGTCTAATTGTAGAGTTGCCTAGAATTACTCAGAATGCGACAGTAAAAATTATTTTGAATAATTTCGTACGCTTTTATTGTCAGTTAATCCATTTGTTTTGATTATACAATTTTGATTTGTTTTTAACACAATTTCGTTCTGTTTTTAATTATGTTATCACTTGATTTCTCTGTTGCAAAGCACTCTCTACTCTGGCTACAATTTGACAAGCACATAATCATCATTCACATTCAAGCGCAAAGCTTTTGGGGAAAGCTTCTAAAAGCTTGCTCACACATAGATTTAAAGCGCACAAGGCTATTAGACTCAGGCAGGAGGCAACACACACGGGGATAGAGAAACAGACTATGACAGAGAATGTGAGTCTGAGAGAGAGAGAGAGATAGATAGTTTGTCAGCCACTAAGCTTCAGCTTTATTAAGATTTAAGCACAAAAAAATAGTAAAAGCACAAAAGCACATACAACAAAAGCGCGACAAGATCAGTAACTCTTATATTGGGCAGATTTGGGATGTATTCTCATATATATAATAGTATGTATTCATATGTATGTTTATAGGGTAGAGTACTTAAGCCATGATGGATTATAGTAAGAAAATAATATAAGTAAAAGCTTACAAGCTACATTCCATACATGTACACGATAGAAGCAGAAGTGGTAATGGGAGGGGAATGGGAAGTGGGTTTAGTGGGTACAGTGGTAACAGGAACTTTCGTACTGACCTTGATACTGTCATAGCAGGCGGTGACCTTGCCGTTCTGCACCTCAACATTGGCCGGTGGATGGGCAAATTTGCACTCGGTATCCTGGCGCGAGCATTTGTTGCGCTGGAATTCACGGCATACTTCCAGCTGGAGCCAGCGCGAGTCCTTGCCGTTAAGCAGGCTGTTCATATTAACAACGTTGGCCATCGCAGCGGCAATTCTTCAGTATAGTGTAGTAGTATATATATGGTAAAGTCTTTTAGCTGGGGGGTTTTACAGCTGTGTATAGCTTAGCTGGCGACTAGAAATGTTGCGCGTTTTACTTTATGACGTTGGCTTTCGATCTTTTAAATCTTTTTTTTTTGTAATTGTTCACAAAAATTAAACAGCTCTTAGCACAGATCAGCACCTATATATATATATATATATATATTTAGCATAAATGGTAGCGATTTATATGAGTTCGTAAGTTGTGCTTTTAGCGTTTTACACTTGTAACTTTAAATTGGAGTTTTTATTTGTGGATTACAAAGCTTGGGGATAGCTGATAGTTGATAGCTTGGGTACCTAAAACCTTTTCTTGGCTAAGAGTTGCAAATGTTGTTTAATTTTGATTCGAACGACCTTTTATATATATATATATATGTATTTGTATACATATAAATACTTATACGTATTTTTCATATGCAGTAACTTGATTTATTTTGGTTAAGTTTAGCGGCTGTTTTTATTTTATGTTTTGGGTAAGCTTTTCTCTATTGAGCATACGCTGATTTTACATTATCTGAAATGAGAATAAAAAAGAGAAATAGACGTTTAGGATTATACCAAACACTTGGTTATGTTATTTTTGTTTTTATTTGTTTTGAGAATTTTGGAAATGTTTAGAAGTGTGAGATAAAATCATTGAGACGCGTTTGGAAAGACAGAATAATCTTGATAGAGTATGAGACAGAAAGACATCGCATTATGTATGTTTGAGTGTGTGTGTGTGACAGAGATGGAGTGAACTTTCGGTTAGTAGCGCGCAATTAGTAGGAGCTTTTGTTAGTTTTTATGTGGGATGCAGTGTGAACTCAAATAAAATAAATTAAATAAAAATTGTGCACAGTAAATTAAAATATATTTTGCGAAGTTAATAAAAAAATATACATTAAAAGAGTAATAATTAATCCTAACTACAAATGGAACTGAAAATCAAAAGTATGAGTATGGTGAGTGCAAAAACCACATTAATTCACAGTAAGTTTTGATTTGTTCATATTTTTGTTTGCATAACGCTAACTTATTGTCTAATCACTCAATATATGGTATAAATATGTATAAATGTATATTTAGAAATATAGAGCGTGAGCAGCAACAGCATCATGTACATTGTAGCCAGAGGCCATGCCGAAGATGCATTGCCACAAATTGTTGCACGTTACTTTCGAGGCTCGTTGCGCTCGGGGATTTAGCAAGAAAGACAAGAAGACAAGACCAAACCAAGCACGGCCCATAACAGCAGCGATGCAATGCACATTGACAAACTACAAATAAAGTGCGTTTGGGTTTACCAAATGCTTAATTAGATATTCCAGTATCGCTTTTCTCAGCTGCACTTTCGCGTAAGTAATAAACACAACAAACAAAATAATTACAAACTAAAACTAAATGCTTCTTACAGTATATACTTTATTTATTATGATAGCAAAAGCAACATAAAAACTGAAGGACAGAGACGAAAGAAAAGTTTAAAATAGATACAGAACTTATTCTCTTTTTACTAAAGTTGAAACACTTTTTTAAGTATTTTGCATGACAATTAAATCTTGATTTACTTTCGATACTTTTTATGGCATATTTAGTCGTATTTCTACGCGTCTTTAGCAAAGCGTGTAAATAAATTAAACGCACTTACCGATCGATTGGTTTAATAATGCATTTGATTATGATTCTTAAAAAATGTCTATAAATATTACTGTAAAAAAATGTTATTAAAATTGACATTTGTGGTATTGATTATTATAATTACTAAGAAATGCTGTGCGCTATAATATAAATTTAAACAAACTGGAAATTATATTGTATATAGTGAACACAGCGAACTGCAAAACTCAAAATGATTCAATCATCGATGACGCCACACAAAATTTCATTTCGTTTTTGTCGCTTGCTTTATTGTCTTGTTTGATTGTTTTATCTCTGCTTTTGGCATTTTACCTATACTATGTAATTGTTGTTGTTATAAAGCACACAATCTTATCTTATCTGCCGCCTCGCAAATGAATCAAACTATTCATTCAAACCCCAGACCACAAGCCCCAAGCCCCGAGCCCCAAACGAAAGTAATTCAATAATGATGCATAGGAAATAAAAAGTGAATATGAAAGTTTTAAGAATTAAAAATAATTTTGAATTTCTCTTTCATTTTACTTGTATCAAAATAAAATTGGCTTTGGGCCAAACATAACAGAGCAACAAATTACTATAAAAATAAATAGAAATTTATATCTAACTACGCTTTCAATAAGTTTAAGTAATATTCCATTATATTCGTTCAGTAAACAAACATTTTATTTATTTATTAAGATCTGCCCACACAAAACCCTGAACACTGTGCGACTATGCACAAAATCTAAATTAAGTTTTTTAGGTTGCCACCAAAATTCCATAACTTGCTATCTGGCATTTTGGAGCTATCTTTTAGTGTGCCATGCACACATACTTGAAGATACAATTTGCCAATACATTTGCAGTATATTATCTGTGGTTAATTTCGAAAGATAAAAACATAAGCAAATGCTAACAAAAATACAGAAAACGCATTTATGAATTTCATTAATTTTGTATATTTTTTAGCTTGCTGCTTATAGGAAACTTATAATTGTTTAAATTTCTGATATGTTGTTGAGGTCTGCATGATGTCAGCTGCAAATTGCTTTTCCGTATTTCAAGTTGATATCCAAATAAATAAAGACCAAACAAAAAAAACCAAAACTAAAAAAAAAACCAAATATAAAGTATAAATTCTAACTTAATTTATGAGTTGATTTAAAGACGAAACGTGTGTGGGTTGTAGTTAATGTTTATAGCGTGTATTTAAATAATTCCTGTACGTCTCTCTATATCTGTCTTCTTCTTCTTTGATATTGAGAAAACTGAGAAACTTTCTGTTCC
This sequence comes from Drosophila acutilabella, assembly GCA_035046005.1. Lineage (NCBI taxonomy): Eukaryota > Metazoa > Arthropoda > Insecta > Diptera > Drosophilidae > Drosophila > Drosophila acutilabella. Next base: position 339,356 of record JAWNOK010000024.1, on the reverse strand, counting down.
CACTGACGCAGCAAAAAGTTCTAAACACAACCATCGCCCACACAAAAGTACTACCAAAATGGACGTGCTGAGCACATCCAATATACATATATAAATATAGATACAGATACAGATACATATTGAGATACACAGCTAATGCTAGGCGTAGAGGCATGTCATTGACGCAGATTTGGATACATGACGGCTAGAAGGAAATTTATGGGAAGGCAAGTGTGAAGTGTGGAGAAAAATTACAAAAATAAACTTGCCTACAACTAGAATAAGTCGAAAAGCGGAAAAAGTGGGCCAGAAATAATCGAAGACTTCAACGATATCGATAGGCGATGACATTAACATCCGGTGACCTACAAACAACCTTCAACATGCACATGGTCTTATATGTATATGTAAGGATACTAATTTGTTGCTAATTGAGACTGCACTGCCATTAAAAAGATCTTTAATATATTAATAATACCGGAGGCACTAATATTAACGAAAATAAAGTTAATTTTAAAAACGAAAAAAACGAAACAAGAAGATGCAAATTGCTTTAGACACGGACTACAAAAGCAAAACAAACCAAACAAGTTTCACAAGTTTTTTCGTTTGTTCATTTTGTTTCTGTCGGGTATTAAATTTTGGAAACGCTTTTTTTTTAATTTCTGTGAAGGTTAATACAAATGCTAAGCAACCAGAAGCACAAGAGAGGAAAGAAAGAGAGCGTGAGGGAGAGACAGTGAGAGTGAGTGAGTTTCAGCTGCTGCGTCTGAAACTGAAATCGAAAACTGTTAATTTTCGTTGCTGTTAGCACAATCTCACTAAATATTTGCATTCAAAGTATTCATATGCGAGCGAGTATTCGTTTATACACTCGAAACGTATTTATGTAAGCTGTACTAATAAGTCGCAGCAGCTGTCGATGAAATTTTGTTTTCGAAAATAATTTCACATGCGAGGACAATTAACCGACAATAATTGCAAATGGGTTCTACTCATTTTGAATAATCCAAAAAGTCATTTTGCATGCCACCAGATTGCTCAGGCTTTCCAAAAGGTTTTATACTCGTAAACTGTACACTAAATGTAAATTATTTTAGGGGAACTTTTCGTTGGAGTGTTGTAAATAGTTTTCAATGATATCACTTATTACTCTTGAAATAAAACCGAAAAGAACCTATTGAAGAGTTCTTATAAAATATCGAGATTTTCTATAATAAATATTAATATAAATTTAATTATTATTAATAATTTAAATACCTTTTAACAAACTAAGTTTTTCAGGTTTTTGCCTATATGATCATTAGTAACGTCTAAAAATAATTTTGTCTGTCTAAAAAAATCAGAATGTAACACTTAAAAAAGCTTCGTTATTGATCGATTGCTTCATATTATCGATACGTGTTATCGTAAGCAAATTTCCCTCCTCAACTAAGTACTTTACTTAGCCCGCATGCTCCACTTATTACAGAGTACATGGAATTGAGTACGCTCTGCTGATAAGGGCACTCACAGTTTGCTGTGAAAAGTTGTTATTGTAAATATATTATTATATACACATATTGTAGTTTTTAGATATGCACTTCGCACAATATATGAACAAATGTGTGTATCGGTTTGTGAGTATACAGTTTGAGTAAGGTTCTCGAACCGCATTGGCAAGTGATTAGCGAGCGGGTTTTACGGTTCGACGTGTTGAAACTTTAGGTCCATAAAGCTGACTAACAATGGAATTGCATATGTTTTTTAAATATCTCGGCCCGCATGCCGCGAGACGGTTGACTCCGTTGGCTATTTTTAAAGCCCTCACATAATATGGGAACATAAATGGGAACGGGAATGGAAGTTGAAATGGGAATGGGGGAAACCAACAAGGCGACTGCCCTGTGGAATCTCAATAAGGGAAAAACACGTATACGCAATGGACTCTACCCTGTCCCTTCCCTGGAAGCCGTAGCAAGGCGATACCTCTGAGCTCTTAGCTGGGTCGGTCACTAACCGCTTTTGTTGCAACATTATACATTGTACAACATAAGCCCCGACAACTTAGTGAACCCATCGACCCACCCTAGTATGACACATATATTAAACAAAGCGCCCATAAAAAATAAAATAAGTACGAAAGAAAGACGTCGAAGGGAGTACAGACAATGAGATACCCTGCACTGCTTTTATATATTAGGTATCTAAATTAAAACTTGAACAAATTTAATAACTTCAACTTTTCAGCATCTCTGATTGTTTTTAACTCACGAATAAAAGGAATGTGTTCGTTTGATTTTAATGGTTTCTTTTTTGTAACATAACTTAAACAGGCTTGTTAAACCCATGACTATAGCCCCCTAGGGTATCAAAATAGTGAAAAGTGAAAGAAAAACGCAAAAAGCTCAAACAATGAAGCCCCAACTTGAAGCGGCTTCGAATGTTGCTATCAATAAATGCGATTAGATAAAAATTAAACACTCGGAGCTTATATGGCTGCTTCAATAGTTATGTGGGAGGAGGGCAACTAGCAACCACGCCCCCCTTGTCCACTTGATAAGCAATTGCAACACTGCACGTCAAAGGAAAACACTCGATTACCGAAACTCAAGAGTTTTTTTTTGCTCATTACTTTACTTAATGGAGTTTAACTTTTGTTTGGTTCAGCTTATGTCATCACAGGTGACATTTATGGCCGTAACGCAGCTAAACTTTAACTTGACTTAAGGCTAATTAATTCTCTTTGTCATTCATTTACGTGCATAATTAATTTGGCATCCCTCAATGCGTGGGGCTCAAACAATAAAGATAGAAAAGATACATAACATGTCGAAAACTTGTCGAGATATTTTTTTGGGTGACTGATTTTATTTTCTACATCTATTAGGCTTTAGGTTTTGAGAAAGTTTAACAATTTAATTGTTTTGGCCTATTGTTGAAGTCAACCCTAAATATGGTCTGAGTCGGAGTTTGTTAAACGAAGATCTTTAGCGTAACTAGTTCCTAGGGTATTCAAAAAGTATTCCCTTACATGGGGACTAATAAAACGTGCCGAAACTGAAAACAACAATGGAGTGAAGCGTTAAACTCTTGAATATGCAAATGTGTTGGCGTTTAGTGGATATAGATTGATTTCTGATGATTCAGTCCAATGCTCTGGAACTAATTTGTTTTGAATTGAAATATTAAAATTCTACGGGTTCCTTCGAAACCCAAGTAAAATGTATTTGTACAAAGAGAACGCAATTTAAATACACCGACTTCAAATGCAATTCATGTCTTAAAAATTCGCTTTTAATTAAGTCAATGCTTTAGTTTTATCTGCTGTCTGTTAGTTTTGAAGCACAGACAATAGGAATAATTAATTAGAATCCAATTTTGGCCAGGAAGTTACCAAAGATAAAAATAACTAGTGAAGGCAACTAATCTAATCATGTGCACTCCGATATCTTTAATTTTGCCTTCTACAGTTCACTTCGTTTTTCCATAATTTTTAATTTTTTATTATTAACGTTTCTTTATCAAAGTGCACAGTATATGCATATATTAAGACACGTTCACAACAACATACAGTTAAAAAAAATCAATTTCTTTAGAAGAAGAAGATAATTACGTCAGAGTCTAAAATCTTTTTTGGAGGCACACAACAAAAATATTGTCTGAGAAAACGAATAAAATAAAAACATTTCATAAATGCCAACAACTAAACAACTTTCTGAGAGTATCAAAGAAAAGAGAGAGAATCGTGCTCTCTTTTCTATTTTATTCCATCTCTCTCACCCGTAACGTTATCTCGCTCACACTCGGAGTCTTATGAAACATGCAGTCGTATTATATATTTCGGCATATTCATAAAATTTGCTTATCTTAAAATACTCTCACACACACACACTGCTACGGAGAGCAAGAAAGACTGCGTATGTAAAAGAGAGAGTGAACAAGAGTAAGAGAGAAAGAGAGAGTGTGAACTAAAAACAGAAATTTGCAGCTTGAACAAATTTTGAAAACATTTTTGCTTAATTATTTTTCTGCACATGCAAAAAATTATTCAATGATTTGCTATGTATAAATAGCATAGAAAGAAACAGTGAGAGACAGAGAGAGCACTAGTAAATGCGAGTGAGAGAAAAATAATTAATGTGGCGCCCAAAGAAAGCAGCAACTGAAATTAAATTAAACTTTGAACTAATTTGCTTAAACAGCTTGCAGACAGCAAACGATACGCCCCAAACGCCCACTTCCCATTACCCATTGACCCAGCCAAAGCCACCGACCCTACCCCAACACCCCTTCGCCAGCTCCAGAAAAAGGTTAAACAATCAATTTCGCTTTCAATTGATCCCAATTTACCATGAAATGGGTAGCGACGAGAGGGCTAAGCGGCAAACGGGCCCAATAAGTACACAGGGCCACCTAAGGGTTAACGCTGCACTGCTTATGTAAATGAGAAAATCGCTTGTTATTATTGTTGTTGGTATTGTTGTTGTTGTTGTTCGCTGCTGACGTTGCTTGCAGCGCCTGCCAAAAATTTCATGCACGAAAAACTTATTTTTGGTGGCGACGTTTCCAAAACGCAACCAGAATAGGAATCTGCTGGGCCCAAGGGGCAAGTTGGAGCAGAAGAGGCGTGGCATGAGGACAAACTGATTCGAGACAAGGCGAGGCGGAATGATGCTATGCGATGCACAGCTGCAAATACATCCAAAAATGAACAACAGCTGTCGCCGTTCGTGCGACAGAGATGCGCGATGGAAAACATACTCGAAAAAAGAACACGTTGGATTTCAGTTTTCATATCGAAAAATAAAGTAAACCTTTACTATAAAAGCACAAACATTTACGTAAAAATAATTTAGTTTAAAGAAAGTTTAATTTCATTGAATTTAAAATATATAAAAATACTTGAATAGTAACAAACTAGTCTTCATTTAGTGTTTCTTAAAGAATTGTAACCAACTAACAAATTGGGTAAAAACAAAGCTCCTGAAGTTTTTAGGTAAAAATCAATATTCAATAACCTAACCTAGGTTTTTTTTTTTTTTAACAATTCCGCTGCGTGAACAGCTCCAAAGTCTCTCCAAAATATGTGAGAAAAATATTTTTTTAGGCGGTTTTGTTCTTTCAACTCTTTTAGCTGCCGCCTCGTTGAGAAGCGAAAATTTGTGATATTTTTAGAAACGAATACGAGCACATGTTTCAAAATATCAAATCAAAAAAGCACACAACAAAATGTGAAAAAAATATAAAAATAAAAATGATGAAGAAGAAGAGGCAGCAACATATGGATATAAGAAAAACCAAAATGTTTATGAACCACAAAAAAAAAGAAAATTAAACGAAAATCGGGAAAACAGAACAGGCGAGCATTGAAATTAAGCAAATGCAGTTCCAAATATCTGATTCAATCAAAACAACTTTTGTAGTCATAGAGCTTTCTTTCTCTTAAGATAAATTTGAACCAAAATGGGGACCATAATGTATTTGTAGCTTTGAATACAGTATTATATCACATTCAGCTAAGAAAAACTACTTCAAAAGCAATTTGAAATCATTTCCTTCTTTTTTGTGCAATTATCAAACTTCATTTTACACTTGCATTCGTTTCATTTAAAAATCTGGTCACACACTTATTGAAAAATTAATTGAATTTCCGCGCTTTCACAGCAGTTCGTGTTATCCAACGATATGAATTGATTTATGTCGAGCAATACCATGCAAATTATAAAACTTGGATTTTATTTTTCTCCTATCACATGCTTCTCTCACTATATATACGCATTTACTTCAAGTTGTTTCGATTCTAATATATATGAACACAATATTTGACCTCTCGACACCTTTGTCTCGACGTCGACATCGCATCATTCAAATTGCAATTTCAAATGTCGTTGTTGGCACTTGAAAAGCTCCTAAAATTTGTCCAGTGACTTTCAAGTTTTTTCTTTACTTTTTATATTTTTTGTCGAGGGAAACGAAGACAAAACGGTGAAGCTATCGATATTTATTTGTTATTGTCAACGGTAGAAGAAGAAGGAAAGGGAGAGGGAGTGGAAGAGAAAAAGAGAAAAACGGGGAGACGCAAAAAGGCCACAAATGCGATTGCCGAGCAATATTTTTGAGAGTTTGGCATGACTTTTTGGGCGAAAAATCGAATCGATTAGTCATGCCAAGTCCTCAGTCTTCAGTTTTGGTTTTTTATCGAAGCAAAAGTATCTCGGCCTCACCTCTCACATTTAAGCTCAGTTTTTTCTTGGTTTCTTTGGGGTTCATTGTGTGTGCTTTTGTTGTTATATTTTTTGTTTAAACTTTAAAGCGAATGACTTGTCAGAGGCGTTCGAAAGACGAATATCGACATTCAACAGAGACACGGCATATTTATGTGGCATTTTCCAAGCGATTTCGTTGCTTCATTTATTAAATTTTGACGTTCGCTTCTTTTTATGTAGATGTTTTTTTGTTTGTTTATTTGTTGTCAAACACACAAACTTTTGCTTTCTTCTTGTGTGCCAATTCAATTTATTGCACAAATTAAACTTCAGAAAAATTATTTTAAAAAAAAGTGACAACAAATCGAGATGTAAAATTTTAAGTGCACATAATTTTTATGATTACGACTTTAAGTAACGCCAAAGGCCAAAAAGAGGGAGAGGCAAAAACAGAGAGTACAAAACAGACTCAGAATCAAAACTCAAACCGAAATTGCTTCGCAGCCGACGACAGAAGCCTCTGGCTTGAAAAAAACGTGACTTTTCATAACAAAAAAAGCAAATAAAAAATAAAAGTAGAAAAAAATATCTCGCGTTTAAATCTAGCTCAAAGTGAAGCAAACGCAAAAACCAAAAACACAGGCAAAAATGACTTAACAATAGGGGCGGGGCAGAGGCAGGGGCATAGCGAACTTGTAGCCTAGGCCTTGTCCGGTATTAGGAATAAAAATTGCTAAATTTGCATTAAGTATAAGCATGATTTGTGTTTGTGTTCTTCTTGTGTGTATCAGTATGTGTATCTATGTGGGTGTGGGTGTAGGTGTCTGTGTGGGGCCAACTTAAAATTCTGATCAGTTTCTAGAGCGCTTCACACACAAAGTTATGTCAGAAATGGAAGTTTAGGCTCAAAAGATGTTAGCAAGAAAACATATAAAACTTGGATAGACCAGATGATTAATTAATCAAAAGGTTCATAAACTTATAGAGATGACTTCATGTCGCACAGACGTCTATACTATATGGCCCAATAATTAATATCTTACACTAATTGTAGTTTGCCTCTCCGAAGACTTTTAAGCAACAACGCAAAATTAAAATACTCATATTTTTCGCTGATCACATATAAAATACATTTTAATGGCTCGCAGTTCATTAGCCCTGGCCACAATGTGTTTCGCTTGGGGCGATTAAGTATTTCATATCCATACAAAAATAAATACCAAATAATGTCTTGGGGGCCAAGCAAGTTTCAGGTAAAACGACCAAACAATTATTGACTATCTTTGTAGAAAAATTAACTTTGCTTAAAATTGGAAACAAAAATACACTTTTCACAAAATTTATTTTTTAACTCAATTTTACCAAATATAAATTGGGAGTCTAAATAAATAGTAGATAGAACAACAAAAAATGTTTTGAAGGTTACTATTTTATATGAATTTCCAACATATTACTTAGAAATTATGTAGCTCTAGTCAAATATGGGATTGCATTTTTGAATGACTCATAATTTTCAAAATTAGCCAAGAGGAAGGCACTTGGTTCAGACAATAAGCCATGACGAAAACGAAGAGACCGAACTTCCTTATATAAAAAATTATTTACTTTAGTCTGCTTAAGAAAAAAAATAATAATATCTATTTTTGCTCAATTAATCCTAAAAAAAAAACTCGACCTAAAGCTAAATTGTTAACAAATTTAACACAAAACTTAACTACACCAACGAGATTTTTGAAGTGTCGTTCAGTTTCAGTCGAGTTCAAGTAGTTGAAGTAACATAAAAAAAAATGAAGACAAAGAGAAAGAGAAAAAAATAACCTTATAACTAGATAAACACCTTGTGCTACAGCTGATGAGAGGGAGCTCTGAGTTGCTGTTGTTGTGGTTGTTGTTGTTGAAGCTGCGTTTGTTTATTTGTTTGTTTGTTGTTACACATTCACAAGTCTTACACGTAGCTGAAGGTGATGGTGTTGTTGTTATTGTTGGTGTAATTTCCAACTTCTTTTGCGTTATTTGCTTGCACGCGCACAGCTGAGCGACAGAGCGGGAGAGATGGAGTGAGAAAGAGAGCGGGAGCAGAAGAACCGAACGAAGACGCAAAGGCAACTGACGAAAAATAAGACGCGTTTGGTTTGCTTGGTTTTTTTTTTTCTTTTTTGTTATTTTTTACTTCTTTTCTCTTCTGACTTTGCTGACTTTTCAGTTGTTGTCGATTCGTTTGCTGTTATTGCGCGGTGGCTGCTGCTGCTGATGCTGTTGTGGTGGCTGCTTGTTGTGACGTCATTAATATGCCGGTAAAAACAAAGAAATTAAACACTTAATACAGATCACTCGAACTTTTTGGTTTTCGTTATTTTCTCAACTTTTAACTGACACTAAAGACGACAAACGACAAACGCACGTTGTTAAAATTACACACACAGACAGACACTTGAACGCGCACACACGCTCACACACACAGGCACATGTGAGGAGGAGCAGACGTCAAAATTGACAGGCAACAGCAACAACGTGCAAGTCGCTGCTTGCTCTGTTGTTGATAAAAAACACACGAAATATTTTTTGTTGACAGCTGTTTGGTTTGTTGTTTTTTGTGGTTGTGATTGTTGTTGGTGTTGTTGTTTGAAACGCGCGCGACTTTCATAGAATGTGTCTTCTTGAATTTGTTAATAATATTGCATAATTTACGCTTAATATTTTTTACTGTTTCGACTGAATTCGTTGCAATTATTTTGTTTTGCTTTCCTTTGCATATTTATACAACACTTTTAGGTTTTTTATAAGCAAGGCAACTCTGAACAATATTTTTCTCTTCGTGTACGATTTGTTATTTTAATAATAAATAATAATATTTTTCTCGAATTTGTAATAACAGCGTTATTTGTTGTTGTTGTTGCCGTTATTTTGTAGGATGTAACACACAGAAATTCAGAAACTTTTTCAACAAAATGCGCCACACACGTCCGCCTTGCTCGGTGTTGTTTTTACTTCTGTTCGCTTACTGTTATGCCGCTGTTATGCACCAAAAAATTCCAATCAGCAGCTAAACAGCCACAGAGGCAGCTAAGTGAGCAGACACTCTCTTTACTACTCTCTCTCTCTCTTGCTCTCAATTTTCGCAGCTGCTGCTGTTGTGTTCAGTCTGCACTGAGTCAGAAAGGCGGCTGTTGCTCTTATTGGTTTATTTTTTTGGAGTTTTGTTGCTGTTACGCGAGCCTGCAAGAGCGAGCGAACGAGACAGCGAGCATGCCAAGAGAGCGTTCTGTTTATTTGGGAGCGCAAGAGTTTGAGCATTTCGTGCATTAATGTATTTTGAGTGTTTTTTCGTTCGCAGCTAGCTTTGAGTGTAGTTCATGAGCCCTCGGGGTTAAATGAAGTAAACTTGAGCATAAACTAAGGGTTAAGTGCCTTAATATGCTCAAAAGATATTTTGAAAACAAATTAGTTTTTAGTTTACATAATTTTTTACATTAAAGATATGAAAAACAATTAAATAAAACTATATATTTTTTGTTAATTTTTATACATAAGAATTAATAAAATTGTTAAAAAATGTATGGAAAATTTAAAAATAGTCCAATAAGTAACATAGGAGGTGATATATACAGTGGCTAAAATGCTTTTAAAATAATTATCATAATTATTGAGTTCTATTATAATATTTCAAATCTTTCGATTTATGGAAAATTATATAACTCTTGCAAAATGATTCATTAAAAGTTATATAAAATTTCAGTACAAACATAGAAAAAATGTATATAAAGTTTTGTATAACTTACATCTGAATTTAATTTAAATAATATATCCACACTATATTGTCAGTATTGTTTTGGGCTTTTCCAAGCTTTACCCAACAACAATTTACTTAAAAACAGAAATCAAAGGTTTCCAAAGTCACCTTCAGTTTAGTTTTTTAAGATATTTGCACTAAATGCAATTTAAATCGTTTCAAAAGAGTATATATATGTATATATAGTTCACGAGTACATAAATATGAGATACATTTATACACACACATACACTCGCATAATCATACATCCAAATGCGAACATTATTTATGGCTATGTCTGCGAGATCCCAAAATAGCTCAAATAGCTAAAAACTTGTAAGAACCATTCGTATTTTTGGTAGTTTTTTTTTCATGCAATGAAATTTTGACATTTCTATGTCATAAATTTTGGCTTCAGTCGCGTTTTTAGGTACAGTTGGTCAAAGAAATGTATTAACAAGTCGCAATATGAAACTTTTCATGTAATTTGTTTCTTATTTGATTATAGGAAGTAAATAAATTTATTATTCCATGGTTAAAACAATTTCTTGAGTCACTGTGTGTGTAACACCCCCACAGAGAACGAAGCGTAGAAGAAAACGTCATAAAATGTAAAAAGTGAATGCAAATGGATTAGAAAAGCGGCAAAAGCAGAACAAGTCAAGAAAAGCCACACACGACATAAAGAGAGCAACAGAACAGCAACAACAACAACCAGAAAAGAAATGAATGTGAAAGCAAGCAAAGCAATAGTATACAAAGAGAGCAAGAGAGTTTCTCCCTCTCGCACATTTGAGAGCAAGATCGAACGCCCCCGCAATGTTTATTCTTGTTGTTGTTACTGCTGTTCTTATTGGAGAGTGTCTTGTTATTAGAAGATCTTTAACGTGTGTGTGTGTGTGTGTGAGTGTGTGTGTGTGTCTGCGCTATTTATAAAAGAAACGTTTGAAAACTGAAGTTCGTTGCGGCCGACCACATGGAAGCTGCGCAGTCAGCAGCGACTGCGACGTGACTGCGATTGTTGCTCGAGGGCAAGTGAAAGGTTTATTTATCTTGTAGTTTCTGCTGTTGCTTTTGTTATTGTTTTCTATGCCGCAAAACTCGCATGCAACTTGGCTGACATTACATTGAATTTATACATGCCACACATACACACATATGCATGTGTTTGTATGTATCCCACCTCTGCACTCATTCATTATGCACAATCGAAGAAAATACTAAGAGAGCACACGATTTTTGTTGTTATCCCACTTTTAGTCGAAAGCTCACGAAACACACACAGAAAGTGGGGTATAAAAGTGTTCAGTGCATCACACACACACACACACACACCACCACACTCGCATGGGAAGCTGTTTGTCCAGGCAACAAGAATTTCAAACATCGATTTTAAGATTATATTTCTCTACTTGACAACTGGCAAAATATTTCCGGAAATTCAGGATTTCAACTCGTTTTTTTCATTGTATTCTAAGCAAAGTTCGTTCCATTAAAATTATATATTTTCTATTTTTAACTACGTTAAGCACTTGAAAGATAAACAAAAAAAATATTTTGTTAATTGCCAAAGTGTGTCCGGATATGTATAATGAATTGATTGAATCGATTTTTTATGGTATTGGGTATTATGTATTGAAATGCTAAGATAAAATCGCTAAAGTGCTATAACATTTGCTGACCAACTTTGGTTCATTGAAGAACTTAAAAGAATAGATAAATTCAGCTCAGTTTTGTACAGACATTTATTTAATAAATTTAAAAATGTCGATACAAACAATAAAATCAATCTTTAACAGACTGTATTATATGTAAGTATGACACATGTTAACAAAAACAATAAATTTTGAAATTACACCAACTCAAATGAAAATGTGTTGACTTTTTTTTTGAAAAGTACATAATTGTCCAATTTTTCCATTGGTGAAACACTTTATAATTTGAAGTATTTCTTATCATCAATATCGAATTTCAGGGATAACATTTTTTACCCAGAAATCTTTAGTCCATAAACGCCCACTAAAATCTCTTGAGATGATCGTTTGCTACAAATTTGTTGGTTGTGACGCTGATGCTCGCGATGTTGTGCGTTGTTGTGGGTTGTTCAGGGGGTCAGTTGTGTAGATACATATACGAACGCAAAGATACAGATACACAGACTCCGCAGAGACTCAAGACACGAGACGGACAAAACAAAAACAAAAACTAAAAGAAAAAACTGAGGTGGCAAACCGGTTTTAGGCAAAATCAAAAGTTGCGCAGACGCCGACGTCTCTGGCTGCGTCTCGGACGCCGTCTCCGTCCCTGCCTTCCTCTCAGTCAGAGCTTCAGTCTCAGTCTTCATCTTGGCTTCAGCTGTACAGATAAAAGAGCGGGAGCGAGAGTGAGAGAGAGGAAGGAGCTGAGCAGCAATATTAAAGTTTCGCCTGCTGATCACTGGATTCTGTTGAAGTTGAAGTTGGGCACAAAAGTAAATCACTTGAATGCTGAATGCTGACCGGCAGCCATTTAAACTCGTTTTCTGCTGCACCTTTGCTTTTGTGCCTGTTTCCAAGAACGTGTTCAAGGCTTTCCAGGGTGTGCCTGAGTGTGTATGTGTTCGTGTGAGTCGTGTGCGTGAGCAACCAAAAAGGAAAAGGAGGTCGCAAAAGATAGAGCAACAAGTAAGGAAAGTACAGTCGAGCAAGCCCGACCGTAAAATACTCTCTGCATTTTTTCGCGATTTAATTACTAAAATCGGTTTAGAGATATTACAATGTGTAGTACTTGCATTAAAACATGTTGAAACAAAAACAATCTAAGCATAATCACACATACATCTGTTTGTCTGTATGGGAATACACATACGAAAGCCAATATATGATGCATATACACGTATGTATGTATGTGTGTATTCAGCGCGGCCAGCGACTGCGGGCAGCGCTGCCGCCACGCAGGCAGCGAAAACATTCGAACATGTGCTTGTATGTTTCTGTCTCGCTTGCACTCATACAAGATATTGCATTCAGTTATCAATATTGTAACGCTTCTAGTTTTCTTGTTTATAGTCCGATTTCAATGCGCCTTTCAGAATAATTTGATATAGTTAGTCTTCACACGAATTATAAATTGCAATACTGTACTATATTAACAAACGCCTAAAAAAGGATCGAAAGTGGAGAGTTATTTCTATTAATTGTGAAAAAAAGGGGCGTGGCAGTCCAAAATTTTAAATGTCAATGCATTTAGGATGTCGCTAGGAACCTCCATACCAAAATTTGTGATCCTAGGTGCAATAGTTATTGAGATATTCGCCCAAAACACCAATTTTTTCCGAGGTGTGTCTAGTTTTTTTATCATTGTGGGCGAATGGGGCGTGGCATCGAAAAAAAAAAAGATTCTTGTATTGACTGACTAAATATGTGATCGATTGAGACCAAGCTCGAACTTGTAGCTCTTACCATCTCTGAAATCTGTTTGTTCATACGGACGGACAGACGGACAGACGGACAGACGGACAGACAGACGGACAGACGGACAGACAGACGGACAGACGGACATGGCTATATCGACTCGGCTTGTGATGCTGATCAAGAATATATATACTTTATGGGGTCTGCCACGCCTCCTTCTGCCTGTTACATACATTTTCACAAACCCAATATACTCTTGCAGAGAGTATAAAAACGGGCGCACAGGGATTGGCTACTTAACGAGATCAAACAAAGAAAAAGTGCGACCGAGAGAGAGAGAGAGAGAGGGAGCGATTGCGAGAGAGGGAGAGAAAGTGCGTCTTAATGTAAGAGAGCATTCAAGCAACGCCTTTTACAGAGCAGCCGAGCATCGAATAAATTCTAATTGGAAGCTAACGGCTAATGTTATTCAAATGTGAATCTCCTCTATTAGGTGACAGACAGAAAACACGCGTTTCGCAAAGAGACCGGCAAACGGATTGCCTGCATATAAATTTATCTTGAGTAAAAAAGTCAAAAGCCACAGTAAACCAGTTTTTACTCTACACTGACACATGCAGATCAAGAGAGGCGGGAGAGAATTAACACGAATACCTAAAACTGCTGGCACGAGTCAGACGAGACGCTGATGACGTCGTCCTCTTCGTAGTTGCTGATTACTTACATGCACGTACACACACACTCAAACAGACATTAGCATATGTATTGCAGTGAGTCAGCCTCCAGAGGCCACAAGATCACAGTTAGCAGCTAGACAGACGATGTCTCTCTCCACCGCTCTTCGCTCTTCGCTCTCTTTAAGTTCGACGCCTACGCACATGTGCAGGCAAATGCACTCATTTAACTGACAGCAGAGATCAACACATAACAAAAGCACTCAAAGTGCTCGCCCACCAGCTGTTGTGAGTGACATGAGCGTCGCTCTTGAGTTATTTTATTAAACAGATGAGTGCTTTGCTTTGTAACCGCCTAAAGTGTTCCCAGTGTTGGTAGAGTGTTTTATATGAAATTAAGGATGGTTTGATTGCAGATACTCTACACAGAAAAGTAGAGTTTAAAAACTTTAAAGATCGCTAATGATTAGTTTGGCATAATGATTCGTTTGTAAGAATTATAAAAGTTATTCTACTTATTCTAATTTTTGTTAATGTTCCGGGTACAGTTAAAGTTCTGAACTTTCGTGTTGCATACTTTTGAGAGATGTGAAATAATTATAATTTCACATTTAAATTTAAACTTTTTGAACAAAAGATACTTTATCTGCAGGTAGAAGTTCCCGAACATTTCCTCTTATTCCCAACTAAATCTGCATTCAAATTCAAATTAACCAAATTAGTGCAAATTTTCGTCTATTTTGAGGCTTCGTTTTCAGCTGCTTTTGTGTCTGCTTCTGCTTTTTAGCCTTAATTACTAACAACGAGCGGAAAGTTTGTATAGTCAATTGGCAGTCCCAACCCCCTCCCTTATGCAGAACCCTTGTGACACCCGCTCTTACCTTCCCTTTCTTCCTTCTCCTCTACTCTCTTCCCATGCGAAAACATTTGCCACGACGCGTCGTGCAATGCAATCGAAACCTTTTGAGCCAAGTTAACAGCGAAATCAGCAACAACAAATCTAGAGACAAAAGGGAGAGTGTCTGGGGCTGTGGGTAGGAGTGGGTGTGGGCGTGGCAGTTGAAGAAATTACGCTGATTGAACACTAATTTATTTGTTTGTTTGTTTTAACATTTGGCGCATTAAAATGCGGGGAGAATCCGACGAAAGTGGATAAAAACTTTTATTTCGCGTTGAATTCGCCGGAAGGCACTAAAAAAGCAACCAAGGTGATAGCACCCCGCCAGGAAGAGGGAGGGGGGTTTTCTATTGATTGTCTGCAGCTAGAAGCATCTTTTGGCTTTCGTTAATGTTGCACTGTAAGTGCAGTAATTCCTTTCTAGCCGTCTCTTTCTCCATTTCTATCTCCTATCATGCCCCTTCTCTTTCTACTTCTTTCTACGATTGCAGTTATTTGCGAGTCCTTTTTCGCTTAATTGGCTATAATTGAAATCAGTTTTCGGAAGAGAAAGAGACAGAGAGAGAGTGACAGAGAAAGAAAGAGAACTGAGCAAAGTGGGCAACTTGAAACTTGACTCTTATGTTCGAACGTTAAGTCGATAACAAAGTTATTTCAAGTGAACTTAAAGAAGGTTTTCAAATCAAGCTTTCAGATTATAATAAGTAGGTAAAACTAATACAGGTATTGATTGTTTTTGGGTTAAGGTTTGAACAAATTAATTAAGAATTGGGAATTATATAAATTGTTGAATTTTGTGTATGACCTTGGGAAATTTGTGCTTTCAGTCAAAAGACATGAAATCTCTGTTTCTTAGCAAGAACACAAGGAACTTTGGATGCGTTTTTAGGTGTAAATAAATAAATTGTATATATAACTATATATTAAGAAATCTTTAAAAACCACTTGGAAACATTTGAAACATTTAATACCATAAATAAGTCTAACAACTATTTACGATGTAATAATTAAACATATTTCTTTGTGAAGCCTTTAAAATCTTATTTCAAAACATTTAGCGCTTTAATGAGCTTTTGGATAGAGTGAATTCGCAGATACTTGTTAGAGAAACACATCTCAAATAAAAACATAAATAAAGTGCGCTTTTAAGAGCTTTTAGGCAATTTGTCAAAGGAAAACACGCAACAATCCAAAGCCAAATACACACATAAATATAAACAAATAAACCAAAGTGTCGGGTCAAACAACTGGGCAAATAGTCCGCCTGTTACGCCCACACAAATCCACTGTTCACTAGCTGGGCGTGTCCGCATGTGTCTGAGTGTGTGTGTGTGTGTGTGTGTGTGTGTGTGTGTGTGTGTGTGTGTGTGTGTTTGGGAGCTAGTGTGTGTCGCTTTTAAGCTGCCAAATCCGACAATTAAATTATTGCATGACAAAACATGCGCCGCAAAAATATTCAAAACGCGCCAAAAACAGGATGTAAACAACAGTGGACACTGGAATCAAGGACGGACACCATGTCCTTACATACAACAGGATACAGGAAAAAACCTCTAAACACACACACACACCACCGCATACCAACAACAACAACTAGTGAATATGAAAAAAGTCTCCGAACCGAAACAAATTCATCTTCCGCAAAAAGAGAGAAAACTGCCCCCAAAACGACGAGGAAAATCGTAAAAAATAAAAATCGTATACAAACATTCAGGGAAAATTCGACACGAAAGCAAGTAGGAAAAGCGTCAGAGGCTACCGGAAAATAGCGCGTTAGAAAAGAAAACATTGAAAACATAAAAAACGATATAAAAAATGGAAAAATGGAAAGAATGCGACATGTGAGAGTGTCCTGTGTGTTGTCCTGTCTATCTGTCCCTCTGTTGGTCTGACTGTCCATTGTGCACGTCAGACATGAATATAGCTCATGGCAATAATTTGAAATTCGATTACCATAACCAAGTACTCGGAAAACACAAACACGGGACGAAGAAGGGAATGGAAAGGGGAAAGGGGGAAAGGGGGAAAGGGGGAAAGGAGGAATGGGGGAATGGGGAAAACCAGGCATCAGGAGATACGAATTCACGTGAAAAGGCAAAATAGAGTGTGTTATGGCCTATCTGTGTGTTTGTGTGTGTGCCAGAGGCGAAAAACTGCAAATGGCGAAAACGTTGGTTAAAAGGTTGCCAAAGCGGCATGGAAACGTGGCAAGAACTGTGGCCAAAAAGCCAAAACTTGAATATATCAGAATTTCGAGCAAACAAAATAAAAACAACAACAACAACAACAGCAGTGAATGTGCGTGTCTGTGTGTGTGTGTGTGTGTGTGTGTCTATGAGCACTTTGTTTGTTGCCTTGTATTCACTTTGCTTTTGGCCAATGCCACAAAATGCAGTTGTTGGCCTCAAGTCCAAGTGAAAAAGCCGCCAGCTTCAAATTTCCAACATTCAAGCGCAACTCAAAAGACCTTTTCACCACTGAACTGGTGAAAGTGAGAGGGGAGTGACAGATGTGGGTATATCGAGTATCCGGAAGCGGGTATCTGATATTTGGTATCAGGTAACGGGCCAAATATGCCGTTTGATAATTTGTAAAATGGATTTGCAAACAGAGCAAACTGAAATGAATTGTCGCATGCTTTTCCTCAATTTTTCCACCAGTTTTCATTCAATTTTGCTTTTTTACTGCAACTATTCAATCGGCTTAGGAACTAAAGCAGCTCAGACTTTTTGGCATTTCCCTGAATTTTACTAGGGAAAATTATTAACAAAATCAAGAATTTTATGCAGTCTCTTGCCTTCAAAGATCTGAAACATTAACAGAGATATGTAAACAGTTCGAACTCACTGTCGATAAAGTTAAATTTTGGAATCGTCTCACCAAAACTTTTGCCATAAGAACTAAGAATTCCAGGGTAAAAAAGTTAAAAACAGAAAATAATTATGAATTTCAAGAACTTTCCAATAATCTTAAACAAAAAAAAATATTTCGTTTTAAATAACAAAAAACATTAGATTAAATATATAATATACAGTGGAATACGTTATACCCGGTAGACGCTTTAACCGAAACGAGCAAAGAAAAACATTTTTTTTTCTTTTGCTGCTGTCATGTTTGCAATAGGTTTTAAAATAAAACAATATAATTTTTAAATCAAAACAAAATATTTAATAAATTTAATTCAATGTTTTTCGTTGTGACGACATTATTTGCGTGCATTGCTTAATTGCTGAGCTTGTACTGAATGAGCTCTCTTTTGCGCATTTTGCTCTCGATTTCACATAGTGAGCATTTACTCATAAAATTTTAATTGGAAAAAAGCAGAAAAAACTAGAAATATAACGGGACATCCTATGGAAGATACCCGCACACTCGCGCTGAAAACATTTGTATGCGTAGGCATTGTGCTTCGACTCTCTCTCTCCCAGAGTAAAATATGGGAGAATAATGGGAGTGAGAGAGTAAGAACCTTGTTGACGCTCCTATGAGTGCCGATCACTAATAAATACAAACATGCATACATCTTTTTCTTACAGCGTCGTTTGATGCTTATATTTTTTGGCACTATTTCGCTGTATTTTTTTTTCGGCACGTCGCAATAGCCGGTTGAATTATGAAAAATATCGTCGATATAAGCGGTTTGTCTTTATAAGCGGAGACGCACTAAGCGGAGGACCTTTCATACAAGCTTGTATGGGGACCAAACAAGTCATCAAATTTTCGTCGCAATGACCGGACGGACGCTTTAAGCGGAGTCGTCATAAACGGATTAGAATTAATTGTGTGTAACATTTGTAGAAATGTGTAAACATTTTTAAATTAAAAGTCTCTACAACAAACACTTCAATTTAAGCATAACGGTACTCTTTGTTTCACTAACTACTAATTAAGAGTTTTGCTCCTAAGTTCAAAGTAAATGTTTCAATTTAAAATGTTAAATCTTTTAATTAAGTTCTTTATTTTATCTAATCGTGTTAAATTCTATGTTATATTAAAATATTACATGAGAACATTTGGCTTAAATCGAAGTTTATAAATTGATAATCGACAGAATGAATAAATAAGTGAATAAAGAATATGTTTTATGTTTATCTTGTAAATGTTCGATATAATCTTCAGATAATTCTAAGAAATGGCAAAGTAAATCAGTTATGTTGTCCTTCCAAGTTGGTTAATTTTTATGAAACTGGGCTTATTTATTACCAGTTATTTCCGTCAACAGCTTCTGTTGCAAAACTAATCATCTGGCTAGTAATGAGGTGCATATTGAGTAACCAGTGGGTCAGGAGTGACTACTGGAAGGGGGAAAAGTGGGAAGGGTTGATCCAATAAGCGCTGTAATCAGGTCTCCTTGTTATCACCTGCAGCTGCCATCGTTGCATTATAATTAATAATCAACAGCAGCTTAAAGATTTTAATTAAAATCAACAACATCCACGAACACGGACACGGACTCCGACTTGGACTTTTCCCCTCGACTGTTACAGTTGCAACTTCCGCTGTCCATTGTCCGGGTCTTCTTTATCCCTGTGCATCCCACTCCCTCCGCCTTCCCACTCCCTCTCAGGTGTCACCCGCCTCGATTTCTTTTAATTTAGCCGCAGTGACCTGCATCGAAATGCTTTTGTTGCCAGTATCCGTGTGTCGTGGACATTCCCGTTGCGCTTACATTGCACTCCCGTATACCGTATTGCGTATCCGCCCCGTATTCTCCATCCTCTATTCCCCTCTTCTATGTATCTTGATAGCTGCTTCTACTCCAATTCTAGATGCAATCCGTTTCGTTTCGTTTCGTTTCTATTTTCTTTTTTTATACGATATTCTGCAACTTTGCCAAGTTTCAGTTTCGGTTGCAATTACTTGGCGCACCTGAAGTGGATGTCAGGTTAAAGGTTAGCGACGCTGGTGACTATTTGTTTGTTTGTTTTCTGGCTTGATTCTATCTGCTCGCCCGTTCTTGCCCTCTTGTTGTGGTTCTCTCACACCATGTTTGTGTGTGTGTGTGTGTGTGTGTGTCTAACGGTTTCAAGTTTGCACCAGTGCCCCGCTCTACTGCAGCTAGAGTCTTATTTTTTTATTTTATTATTTTAATACCCTGTACTCGTTTAAAATGTGGATAAGTAATAAGTTTCATTTTAGAGTTTCAGCTAATTTTCCTATTTTATTCTACCTGGGCGGTGACGGTGGCGGTGCTGTGGATTAAAATTAAATCTTTAGTTAAATAAATTTTGATTTAGGTACTGATTATTTCAAACAGTTTGAGTCTTGACACAACAATTAGTTCACTGTAATTACACGATCTTATTCTTAATCCTATTTATCGAGCATTTAAAAAATTAATCGTATATAAGATTTCCCTTCTAGTATGAATTTAATATTTCTCTGCCTGAAAACTTTTTACTTTGTTGCTAACTTTGTTACTAACTCTTTGTATTTATCGATGTAGGATATAGCAATTATTTTTTTTGGGACACGCAAAGATACATTCTTATCTATAATTCAGTAAGTCCTTAAAATGTAATACGCTATTTTTACTAAAAAAGAAATAAATTAAATATTTGCAGGGTATATCGCTGTCGAGTCGTATTAAGTTAAAAGCAGCCCGACTAGTTTTTGTTTCTTTTTCCACTTTTCTGTTGACTTTGTGCTTTCTATTTACGCTTTGCTGTTGTTTGTTGAATTCCAACTGCAATTATGTGAATTTTTACCGTGCACAGCATAAAACATTTTTTTCCTTCACGTTCCTTGGAATTTTAGTTTTCGGTTGTTGCTTTGTTGGATGGGTTCTCTAGGATTTTTGGTTTCCCATACCAAAAAGATACTCTACACGGATCTATTGAAATATAAGTTGGCCTGCAACCCGGAGCGCTAAGTTTTGGTCGAGCTCAAAGTTAAACAGCACGGAAAAAGTACACTGAGCCTGAAACTCAGCCAATAGACGCGAAGGGAAGGGAAGGAAGAGAACAGCAAAAGCAGAGCGAGAAATCTAAAAAGAAGCCGAACAAATTTGTGGTTGAGGTTAGGAAAGAATAACTTGTTAATATGTACTCATTATTATATTTTATAAAAATCTTTAAGTCCAAGCAGGCTCTGATAGCCCCAAATCGAGTCGCTTTAAAACTGTTATTACGTTTCAGTTCAGTTTACACTGAAGCGTTCAGCCAAACGAACAAAAATTTTCTAATTTTTATAATTTTACACAAATTTTTTTTATCACAAATTCGTAGAAGTTTCTCAATATGGATGAAGATAATAACCCGACAAGTGTAAGTTGAAGTAAACGAAAGAAGCGAGTAGCTTTTTATAGTTTTCTTCTCACAGAGCCAGGAAGAGTTCCAAATGAATCTGGAGGATCCACGGAGTGCTTCTGAGTTGATAATCAAGGACCAAAGGAAGCTTCGACCCAGGAAAGTCTTGGAACAAAGTGTGATTAAGCGCATTTGCGAGGTTCCAAAACTAAACAATCAACCTAAGAAAAACGCCAAGAAAACCTCGAAGAAAACCCCAGCCGAGGTTCACTACACAAACTCCCAGTTTGGCCAGCCTCCGATACCCTGTGCAGAATCCGGCTGCACGTCGTGTGTTTTGGCTCTGCCCCAGCGAAAGTCCAAGCGACCTCGAAGCACTGAAAATGATTCTTCACACAAGCCAAAGCGTCTTTGCACAGATTGCTTAGCTTTGAATCCAGGTTATGAGTCTGCTATCAATCTGTTTATGGCAGATAATGAAATTCCTCAATTTTCAAGAAGGATCCGTCACTGCATCTGCACCGAGGTCAATGGTCAACTGTATAAACTGATGGACGAACCAGATGAGTTCGATGATGTTTGCTCTGTGTTGGATGATATTTGCAAGCTTCGTGGAAGAAAACCACGGGTTTCTGCTAAACGCAATGCAGCCAGAAAACCTGCGGGCAAAAAGACTCATGGCAAAAATACCGCTGGTAAAAAGACTGCGGGCTACCGAAAGCGCTTCTAAAATTTGCTGCAATGTTGATATAGTTCTACTCGAACTATAATAAATAAAGCATTTTAAATGTATTTTATTTCGTTTGACTATAGAAACCATCAAGATGAGTTCCCAAGTAAGGAAAGTTATCAAATCTTCATTCAGAAGTCAATTTTGTGCTGTAAAAATTCTTCGCTGGATATTTAAACCAGTATATAAAAATGTTAGTACCTAGTAAGTTAAGTATCAAGACCTATTTACTTGCATGAAATATTTCCTGTTTATTTTCCATTCAAGTGACAAGGAGTTTATAATTTCTTGATTAAAGAAACTTGCACTAAAAACTTAAATCAAGAATTTGAGGGCAGTGATGATCGGGTTCTGATGAACATTTAAAATGAACTGTTTAAAGGCTGAGCCAATGCAATACTTGCACACACTCTGTCTGCTTCTGGCCATGTTTGCCTCCACTTCCGGTGCGACACACTTGCTTGTCACGTAGACTTTTCCGTTTGCTTTGAGTTTTCAGTTACAAGATTTGGCCGGCCAAGCAATCATCAAATAAAAAGCGAATGCCTGCCTGGACAGTTGCTGAGCTGAGTTTCAATTTTCACTTAAAACAAAGTTGGCACATGACGAGAAAAAGGAAACACATGAGAAGGACCGAAGAGAGAGAACGAAGGAGGAGAGGGGCAAAGAGCAAATGGAATTTTTGTGGGGCGCTTGGGCGTTAACAAAGCGCGTCTAGAATTTGTTGTTATTGCCGTTGTTGTTTTTGTAGGTTTTGTAATCAGAGCAAAGTAAACGTAGACACATGACTCACCACCTCTCCACACCCTTTCCATCACTCATCCGCCTCAGTTTAAGCCACCAAACTGAGACTTACGTGATTTGGCCTCTGCACTTCTCATTGCACAAAATCACGGCTCAAGTAAAAGCGAAAAAAACAACGGAAAAGCGAGAAAAAAAAGAAAAGCAAGAAAACGAGCAAAGGGGTAGCCAAATATTTTCATGTGTTAGCTTTGTTCTGATGAACACAAGAATATATATGTACAAATATATGAAAAGGCAAAAGGAAAAAAAAGTTTAAGTTTTGCGGCTCACGTGACATTTGTTTTGGCAACGGTTTCCTTTTACTCAGCTCCTTGTCGACAAATCAAGAGAACGTACCTGCAATGCAGAAAAACAGAGACCCAAAACTTGTTTAATGCGAATGATTCCAAAATGCAACAATTTAAAGCTATGAGTGACGGTATTTTTAAATCTGTTATTATTCTCAAGAATAAAAAATACTAAGTAAATAATACTTCCAAATTAAATGATATCATTTTTTCAGTAGAGTTTAATTTTTTTGGAATAAAGAGTTCAATTGTGGCGTTGCGTTCAAACTTCATATCATGAGGCTTAGACGGCGATAACTATTGTAAAGTTAAACGATAGCATACGTTTAATAAAGATTAAGTGTGATGCCAGATGAATATACAGTAGAATCCGGTTATAGTGACTCCGCTTAAAGCGTCCATCCGGTCAATGCGACGAAATTTCTATGACTTTTTGGTCCACTTCTCCTTGTTCTCCGTTGATTTCCTTTTGGTTAAAGCGTCTACCGGGTATAACGACGTAAAATCGTCGGTTCCTTGAGTGTCGTTATAACCGGATTCTACTGTATTTCCAAATTTAAGAGATCAAAGCATAAACGACTAGCATACCCCAAAGATTACTCGGGTTTTCATCATAAGAATAAAAGATTTTTTTCTGTTTTGAAAGCTAAAATATTCAGAATTCAGTCTCGATGTTGTTCCACCTTTTTTACGCATATACATTACACCCCTGCTTGATATTTATATTTCTATTTATTAGAAAACTTCTGGTGCTCCTTTTTGTGGTTTTAATCATGTTTATTATCGATAGAATTATAAGATTTTAAAGTCAGAGCAGCAAGTTGATTTTACAGGTTATTATATGCCGATTTACCAATGGGGATCATTTTTGCCAAAGTCGTACCTATAGCCAAACCATCCATCAGTATAGGCTGTCGTCTTTACGGTAGTAGGGGCTTTCTCTTCGGAAGAAGCTTTTGGTTTTTTTCCTATATGTTTGTCCCAGTGTTTTCTGAATGAACCCTTCTCCTGTGATCCTACGTTGTACTTGACCCGTCTGCACTCATCCATTCGTGTATTCTTCTTGTACCCATAAGCACACGGTTTCGATCTTGCAGAAGTTTGGGGTACGCACTCTACAGCTTCCTCATTCCACATATATCCCATGCCACAAATGGGCACCTGAGATTCTACGAAATCCAATACCTCCAGTTCTAAGCTCGATGGCGGAATATTTGGTAAAAACGGTTCGACAGAGGGTAAAGCATTTATTCCAGTGTTTACTCCCAGAGAACTTCCCAAAGAGGCCATTTCGAAACAACTAAACAACAATTATCAAATGTTCGCAACTTTCTGTATTTCGATTGCATAAACCATTCATTTACACAGTTTAATGCTATTAGGATAATTTTTGTGTTGCTAATTTAAAACAAAAAAGAATGCTATAGTCGCCCTGCGACTTTGGGAAGCCCGTTACTCAATGTTCGACCGATTGTTCCTATGGGAGCTATACGATATAGTAGTCCTATTTGTATGAAACTTGGTAAGTATATTTATGTTATTGATAAATTTATTCTTTATCAGTTTCATTAAGATAGCTTGGTAAATACAGAAAATTTTCATACAAATTCAAACTAAATGCAAATTTTTGACCTATTGTCCCTATGGGAGCTATACGATATAGTAGTCCTATTTGGATGAAACTTGGTCAGTACATTTATGTTATATAAAATAAATAAATATAAATTTATTCTGTGCCAGTTTCATTAAGATAGCTTGGAAAATACAGAAATAATAAAAAAGTTTTCTATACTAAAATATTCAAGTCTTATCTGTACAATTACCTTTATATGAACCTAGAACGCCCTTAAGTGGGCGTGTCAAAAACCAAAAAAAACTTGTACTGCTTTTTATCTTTCATTTGCGAACTCTCGGGTCTTTCTAGCTCTTATACTCTTCGAGTAACGGGTATAAAAATCAGTAGTTCTTTATTTATAAAGATCTCTGGACATCTTAACAGTTGTTATTATGCTTATAATATAATATTTGTGTGATTATAATAAAATAATGTGGTTATTGTGAATGTATTATTTTCATATATTTTGATATTTTTGAATTAAACTAATATACAACTTTTGATCTATAATATTAGTGAAGCTCTAATTATGCTTCAATTAAATTTGATTAAAATTCGAACGTTTTTAAAAAAATAAGAATAACACGTCGTTTTATTTACTTATCGCATTTACAAGACAATTGTAAATACGATTTATCAATTTAAGCAAATTAAGTTAATAATAATTCTTCCGAAAAGTTGCCAGGAATATTTTTCCAAATTTTCAATGAACAAACTTTGAACTGATGGATTCCCTGCTGTTGCTGCTTTTTATTATAATAAGAATAGTTGTTGAAGTTTGTTTTAAGTTTAATCGGCACACTGTAAACTCAAACCGAAATATTTATTTTTTCTCTCGTTTTCAAAACATTTCGGCGTTTCTGGGGTTGTAATTAGAGGAGGTCTGGTTACCTCTGTGTACGTGGTTTCTGTCGTAGTCTTTTCCGTTGTGATTTTAATAATGGGTGCGATTAACTTGCGAAGCACACCTGGCTTCTGAACCGGCTTATAGGCCCTCCGTGTACACATCCCGTACTGGTGGTTCCATTTATAGCCATAGCGGCAACTGGCTGAACGTAGCCATACAAACTCTGATTCCGAGTTAAGAGGAGGTGGAGCTATTGTTTCGGGTATTGAGTTCTCTCCGGATAAATTCGACATTAGAGATTGCTCCGCAACTTTTAAACTCGACATACTGACTTCCATGATCCGTACAGGTAATTTCAAGACAATATATATATTTGATTGTTTTAACTTGCTTCGGCCTTCAAAACCTACAGATGTTCTTAATATATTTCAAAATTCACCACACCGAATTGATTTGTCATACTCAGATTGAATATTTATAATACTTTTTAAAAACAGACTTGGGCTAAAAATAATATGACGTACCCAACTTTACACTTAATATTTAATAATAGTACGCTTACTTATTCAGACTTTAATTGTTTTTAGGGATGATTAAAAAGAGTCTGAAGATAAATAAAATTCAAATTCTTTGATAAGGATAGTAAATGAGTGTACATTTCGTTGCAAAATGAAAAAATGTATGAATAATAAAATGAAAAGATTTAAAGTTATAAGACTACTGATCAAAGAAAGCGTTATAAAAGTTGCGACATTGTCATTATCCTCTAAAAGGTTAAAAAATAGAGCGGTCCGACTATTAAGTAAGAAAGGCATGTGTCGAGTGAGCCGACTGTAAAATACTCGAAGTACTGAGTCTAATGCCAATTTACCTAACAAAAAAGTCATTTTTGACCAATATGTAGAATGACAAGTCCCGTGGCTTTAGTTCTTATAGTCTCTGTGCTGTGAATATCAATCCAGCAAATCCAATAAGTGAAAGTAATAACATTTATGCTTTATTGTTTGTGAAAATAGTTTTATTCATTCATTTTCTCGTTGGTCAAAGCTCTCCTTGAGCGTGCGTTTAGGCGTTGATCGCTTGGCTTTGACTATCGATAACATTCGATAGATGTTTACTCAGAAAGGCAAAGCGTGTTGCCAGATGTTCAATTCAACACTCTGAGATCCAGCTGTTGATGCTGATGAAGAAAATATTTACTTTATGGTATGCCTATTATGCCCATTCCCATCAGACAAACTAAAAAGACTCCTCTACTCTTTTTTAGAGTACGTGGTCTTAAAAATGCCAAAATCGTGTTGGCATTATCTAAGCTTTAGTAATCTGCACGGCACACTGATGGAATTTTAGTAAAAATGTGGTTGTTCTAGGTCTTATAGTCTGGGATCAACTAGTTCACTTTTCACATATAGACATGGCTAGATCGACTCATCTGTTGTTGATGGTTAAGAATATAAACTTTACACCGATTTTTTTCTGACAAACTTTATAGAGCACACTACTCTTTTTGAGTGTGAACAACATAAGAAAATAAGAATTCTTCTAAACAGCTCAGCTATTAATAATCAGTTAAATTCAATGACACTATTTGTTTAAGTTAATACATACTCATTTACTATTACTGCGTTAAATGAGAAGTTTAAAAGAATCACTTTAAATGTGCTTCACTGACATTCAGCCTTCTATTTAGCTGATTCTGATTTTCGACGTAGCAATAATTTCAATTTTCTGGCTAAATAATCGCTATAATTAAGAGATACCCCACACAAAGACACACACACGCATGAACACACATACACACAAACCCATAGATAACAACAAATCAAACAAAGTTCCATTACAGTACCCTCGTTTCAGTCGGATTTCGTTGGCTGCCTTTTTTTGGCTACACATTGGCCTAAAGGCCCACGCTTAACATACCTGCAAAAATGTTCGCATGCCATTAAATTGGCCAACACACGCGTTAATGGCTGCTTATTGGGTGTGAGTATGTGTGAGTGGGTGAGTGGGTGAGTGGGTTTGTGTTAGCTGTAGGTTGTTCATCCTGTGATGGGGTAAAAAGGAGGTTTTGATTGAATCCCGGGTTTTCGAAGTGCCGACATTGCCTTTGCCGGGAGGCAGCTGCTGAGTGCACTTTTAATGAGGGAAATGAAGTAGACTACTACAAACTGATTGAGCTGATGTGAAGGGAAGCAAAAAGTGCGAGGGTAGCACTTAAAGTATGTAAACGAACTTCAATAACATTCGGTTTATCTACACAGCCATACAAAGAGTATTTATGAATGTTTTTTCTAAAATTTCGTAAGTGTAAACTGGGTATGGGATATGCAGATAAAAATGCTCTAATGTAAGAGTTGCTCTAAGATGAAGTTAATTGTAAGCCTGCATAAATGTATCAGATTTATTTATTTTTTAAATTGGACATAATTATAGCAACTAAAGTACTAACTCTCGTTTTGTATGCTCAATGAAAAATTCGTTATTGCATTGACAACGCGGCGTATACGTAATTATTCACCCATTTTGTAATCATTAACTGATTAATTCAATAAAACGTATGCAACGTCTTGTCAAAAGTCAATGTCAAACATGACAGTCTATCCAAGCGATCGAAATGGGCGAGTTGAAGGTTTTTCTTGTATTTCAGGTGCAAAAATGTCTTGTTGTACGTTGACACCTGGCCAAAGGATAGTGTCATTTGACTTATCAAAGTCTCTGTCTTTTCCCTTCCCAATCTTTTACTCTGCAGTCTGTTTGTCAGTTGCACTTAGAGTGTCGCCTTACAGCAACTGACTCGTGAACTGAGCAGCCCATCTCCAAATCCACTGATGATGATGTAGTTGAGCTTCCCCTTTCGCTTAGACTTGGCTTGTAATACTTTCAGCATCAAGTTGCCTCACTAAACTTTCATTATCATCAAAGCGAAACGAGCATAAGGAATAAGTGTTCAAACAAAGATTGGTTGTCTTGGTATTTAATAACGATGACGATGCTCTAATTTTCCATTTTCCACTTTCATTTATATGCATTTCATTATTTGCCGAACCGAAAGCATCGCTTTCAAGTACCAAGTTGGTGTCTCCGATTGCGGAACAGACAAATAAAAACAAAACTGTATGAAAGCGATTATTTTACACGGAAAATATATTTTTAGGCAAGCGTTGCACAATGATTACAATATCCTAAAAAGTAATAATAATAATGGAAATACTGTTTTAAAGTTTGCATGAAAAGAGATTCAACTTTAAAGTCAATTCCAAAAATCTTTCAATTGGTTTATTGTGAAGCATTACAACAAACGGGAAATTGATAATTTAATAAATACAATTAAGTTTTAGTGTGTAATAGATGTATATAAAAAAAGAATGTTTGAAACATAGTGAGTTTTCACATCTAAGAGTAGTTACCTCTCGGCTTGAAACTATACGAGAAGCCACTTAAAGTGTCCCTTAATATACTCGTACACACGTTTGACACCTCGGGGCATGGCATTTGGTTCGTGCGGTGTCCATCAGTTTTTATCTGTGTAAGTTTTTGCTCTGGCAATTGCAACATGTTGCAGCAGGCAAGAAGAGCATATTGCTGCTTGTTATGTCTCTGCTGCCTCTGCTGCCTCTGCAGTCCCCCGAGCTGTGGCAGAGACTGAGAAAACTGAGAACAAAGAATTAAAGGCATAGAAAGGAAAGACAGAGTAGTGTAGGGGGTTGGGGATGATCGGGGGAACAACTGACAGTTGGCTAAGAGTGAAGGCGGCAAAATGTTGCGGCGTTTGCTGCCTGCCATATGACTTGATTTCTCAGCTCTGATTCTGCATCAACTTCAGCTCAAGAACTTGCCGCAGGATGACGGCAACGACGACTGCATGCAAACTGCATGCAGCAACAACAACAGGAATAGAGGAGAAGAGACGGAGAAACTTTTGCTTATCTACAGCACAGCCAAGAGACCTTGCCCAGAATCCAAGCAACAGCAAGAACTTTCCAACAATCCAACACCACCACCCGAACCTGGCTAAAAAGGGTGGCAAGTGTCTTGAGGCATGTTTCCGTTTTTTTACCCTTCAACTTGCTGCAGACTCGAGCTCGTCCTTGTCCTGTGCCTCAATCCGTTGCACATTGCGATTTCCACACATGCTCTCAGCTCCTTGTTTGTGCGTTTGTTCGTGTTTCATTTTATTTGTTGCACAAAATTGGGTTTTAGTGGATTTTGTGGCAAATGATTTTTGCTGCTGCCGTTACGCTTGCATAAACTTTAAT
Source organism: Drosophila acutilabella (assembly GCA_035046005.1). Taxonomy (NCBI): domain Eukaryota; kingdom Metazoa; phylum Arthropoda; class Insecta; order Diptera; family Drosophilidae; genus Drosophila; species Drosophila acutilabella. The sequence goes on along the minus strand of JAWNOK010000024.1, from coordinate 309,669 downwards.
TTAATTTTCCAGCACACCAAAACAACTGGGAAAAAAGAGTGTAAGGAAACATGTTTTATGCCAACAAAAAGGTTTGCTCCAAACACTGTTTCTTGTAATTTGAGCTACAAGTTTTGCCTCTTTGAAGTGTTGAAGACGATTTGAGAAGCAAGTTTTGTGCAATTTTTAAGAAAACAATTCTTCGTTAAGAGCTTATATTGCATTTTGTTCTAAACACCTTTAAAGCCATACTCTTTGTAATTAAAAGTCGTTGCCGTCATCAGTTTGCTTTCAACTCTCTTCAAAGCTTGTTATAGAATACAGGTCGCTATATCTTGAGTGAAAGGTTCCTGTCACAGTTTAAGAAATGCACAAAAGTGCAATTGACTTGAAAGACGAAAGGCAAAGGGTGCACATGTCAAGGGAAAAGCCATAAAAATGGCACTCGCACATACACAGGTGAAAAATTATGGCGTAAAATTCATATTTGATGACTTTTTGATTGCCAGCCCGAAAGCAGTGGGTGGCTCAGCTCCAGCTCCACATTTAGTTCCACCTACAGACTCCTTCGCTGCCTTTGCCTTTACCTTAGTTGCCTTAGCAGCCACAACTCGAGCAGAGCTTTAGGAGGCAGCGCCACATAATACAACGAAAAGTGCTTTCAATGGCATCATTGTCAACGTTGTCGTTCTCTGCATCACCATCATCATCACCGTCGGCAACGTCATCATCCTTAGTTGATCTAAAGTAATGCCAAGCACCGGGATTAAGTTGAAGCTGGATTTGGGCTTCATACACTGCTCGTGGCCGCAGCATCTGCTGCAACTACCTCACAAAACTGACATCAACTTTATGTGTGTGCAACGTTTGCCCCTTGCCACATCGCGTTTTGCACACTGTGTACTGCACACAGCTCATGCCACATGGCACATGGCACATTGCACAGCATTTCATTTTTCAATAGGTATTTTTGTGTAGTTCGGCACTCCCCCGAGCTCTGATTGCACGGAGTGTCTTGATGATGATGTGCTAGAATTTCAATTGTGACGTAAGGCATAAAAATAACCACACGGCGTATGCGTAATGTGAACACTTTGACATTCAGTTGATAAAGTTGAGTTTGAGACTGCATTTATTGTGTTGCCGTATGAATATATTATTCATAGTACAATTTGATTAGGTTTGGTAAATATAAAATTTAATAAGATCGAACATTATTTTAATTGTTTAAATTTATATATGTCAACACTACAACTAATGTAAATTGGAATTGTTATTTGTCTTTAAAACTAAAAGTTGTATAGTAGTTAAATTTAGTTTTCATTTTTTGTAATTTCGGTACAATAAGTAAAAAGTTTAATACTTTCTTAATTAACAACTTTATTGATTTAATCCAAATTCAAAACGTCACGTGAGTTTTTAAAATATAAATTGTTAAATCAATTAGTTTAATTTGCTTTGCTTTATTTGAATATATGTATAAATATTTAAATTCATTTTTTAATGCCTTCAGCTATTAATTTTGTTCTTTTATTAAAATTAGTAAACATTTAGCAAAAGTATTAATTTAAATCTTTACAGAAGAGCCAACTGATCACACGTTTTACAGTTTTGTTTATTTTTATTAATATGAGTGCGTGTGGTTACGTATATGATTATACCTGAATTAAATCTCTGGCAATCCGCAATTAATTGTGCAGTTTTTTATAAGCACGCTAATTTCAATTAAGGGCCAAAAAGCGAGGTTCAAAATGATTCCCCAGACTGTGTAGGCTGGAATGTGGATGACACTAATGCTTATGGACACACAATGGGAGGGAATGAAACAGAACGTCATAGAGAGGGGGAGAGAGAAAGAGAGAAGCCAGGACTTAAGCACACACAAACACCCATGTCAATGTGTTAATGACTCGACGGCATTGCATAAAACGCGGCGCTAATTTGCATTGTTGTGTGTAGGTATGTGTGGGTGTGGGTGTGTGTGGGACTGGGTGTGGGTGTGCGACTGGGTGTGGGTGGTAGTGTCAGTGTGAGTGTGAAGTGGTCGCTGTCAACGCCCGTTTGTTCTTGTGTGTAATCATTTGTGCCAGTTTCCCATTTTCCTTATGGTCGCCATACCTAATATCCCTTAGCTTATGTCATGCAATTTATAAAAACTTTTTACCAACATTTTATGCGCAATTATAAAGCAGCTCTCCCCTTTCCCCTTACACCGGTTTACCCTCTTGTACTTTTCACTGGAAGAACACACACAAAGCTTGGCTACACAGTGACCTTAATTATACGGCGTTAAAGTATGTCGATTACGTCAAGGCCATTAAGCTAACATTTTGTTGAAGGAATTTCGCAAATTAAAGCTATCGAATAATCGATGAAAATATTGTAATACAAAGTAGGACAAATGTATAAAGTTTAAAATATGAATGACGCCTAAAAAATATTTTGATGTTAGGTGTTTTTCTTACTTTGCAGTGTTCAATCTTTTAAATATATATAAAAAACTGTTAGACAAGCTAAGAAACAGTTAAAGTTAAATTCTTAAAGCTCATTTCAATGCTATTTGTATCATTATTTTTAGACCCCGTACTCTTTAAAAAGAGTATAGGGGTCTATTAAGTTTGTCAGAAGCGAGATGTGCGTAACAGGCAGAAGGAGGCGTGGCCGACCCCATAAAGTATATATATTCTTGATCAGCATCAACATCCGAGTCGATATAGCAATGTCCGTCTGTCCGTTCGTATGAACACCTGGATCTTTTAAACTACAAGAGCTAGAGACACCAAATTTGGAATGTAAGTCCGTTATTTTCTCGAGCAGATCAAGTTTTTTTTTCAAATTGTTGCCACGCCCCTTACCGCCCCCGCAATAAGCAAAAAACCAGACACCTCGAAAAAATTTGTGTTTTAGTCGAATATCTCAGTAACTATAGCACTTAATATAATGACATACAAAATTTTGAGCTGCCACGCCACCTTTTCTCATAAGAACTAAAAAACTTTCCAGCTTTAATGCCATTTTTAAGGCATTACTTCAAATAGGACTGTGTTGTAATTCAACATTCGTTTAGGGACTTATCATATCTAACTATCCTGAAAGTTTTATCAAAATCCTATGTCAAACAAGAAAGCTATCACGGTTCAATGTGCATGTTATTTTACTGCAAAATCACTGCATGCGCGCAACACATACAAACAAACACAGAAACATACAAACATATGTTCGAACGTTTTCTCTACCTGCTTGGCAGCAGCGCTGCCCGGAGCCGCTAGCCGCGCCGACCAATGCTATACATACACACATATGTATGTGTGCACATACATATATGAAGAGTGTGCTGCAACTGGTAGAGTTGCGACGCAATGTGGAACCTTCGCATGGATCGCGGGTTCGAGTGCTGACAATGACAGTTGTTAGTTTATTTATTTTTTAGTTTTAATTAAAAACGTAAATATTTAATTTTAATTTTTTAAATTTCATTTTAAAATTGTAATTTAAATAAAATGCAATTGGGCACTACTATGGGAGTACGGGGTCTTTTACAGTCGGCTCGATCGACTGTAGCATTCTTTCTTGTTTTTAATAAATTTATCGATATTTAATGGTACAATTAATGGAAGACTAGCAGTTTATTTCTTCACAAATTCAAATTAAATGTGATTCATATGAAACTGTTTTTAAATCGAAACAATATTGATAATAATAGTATTCAATTACTTTTAATTTAACACATTACCCTTAATATGATTAATATGAATAAATTGATCGATATCTCTTGGATTCAGAAATGAAGAAAACGCGTTATTAAAAACGCACTTTCGTTTGCGTTTAGGCTTCTACACTGAAACAGAGCCTAGCAGAGTGCCGATTGGGAGAACAAGAGAGAGGAGGGTGAGGGCAGTGCATGTGGTGTAGGGAGTTGGCTTGACGACAACAATTCTAGCAATTTTTATATGCCATTTGGCGATTTTACAACTTAGCTGGCGCCTGGCTTATGCCAAACTCAAACCAACTGTGGCGCGCTCGTCATCGTTCCATCGCACTGCTGTCTTAGTCGGTGTCACTCTCCGGCGCCATGTTGGCCAAATCCCAGTCAGACCAGGTTCTCTCTCTCTCTCTCTCTCTCTCTTTTTCTCGCCCATCCCCTTGTTCTCTCTCACTCTGCGCTGGGTCGCGTGCTGTGCTCGTGATGGTAGTCGCCAAAATGGCGTTGCGTGCTGCCACAAAATGTTTGTTAAAAATTTCAGCGAGCTAACTAAATAAAATACGAGTAATATATGTGTGTATGTAGTCATACGTATTAGGAAACACACATAGAAATTTGTATGCGTCACAGTTAGATCCAGAAAACAGCGAACTAAGTCATTTGGTGCTAAGCAAAAATCATAAAAAGATTTATGACGCTTTCAAGGCTATATAAGCGGAGACAACATGGAGACCAAGACAAGGATGACATCGACATCAACCTCTAGATTGGCATTAAGGCATAAAAGTCGAGCCAAGCGCCAAAACTGCGTGCGAAAAGTGCTTTGTGTTTAGTTTGTTTTTGTGAAAAAACAGGCAAAGTTGATAACTAAAATGACATTAAGAAAATGGATAAAGTTGAGCAGTGAATGGCCATAAATCGAATGGATCGAATGGACTACAAAGCAGTTGAGGTGATGACTGCTGATAGTTAATGAGCCACGTGTCTCTTAGTCATGGAGTGACATTGAGACTCTGCAGCGAAAAGAACATTTCCTCAAATGTGAGCTGTCAGTCAAAGGACTTGTCTAATAGATCAAATTATTCACGTTCACCTTTAAGCTCCACCATTGAAAATATGTGGATTATAAATGTGAATCACGGCAAATGCGCGATTTAAGAATGTTATTTGAATTCACATTTTATTTGCGACAGGTGGCTAGTTGCATGTCCTGGATGCAGCTGTAACTTTTTGATTGATGCGGAAATCTTGCAAACCTTGCGCGTTTTCTGCATGTTTTCCAGTTTTTCTGTCCGTCAGTGGCGTGAAAGGTCAGCGCGGGAAATATGTCAAAATGGGAGTCAAATTGAAATGATTCACACATCGATTGCCATCGATGGTGCCAGCCTGTTGCCCGTGAACATGCCACAAATTCATCATCGCGCTGTCAGTGGGTTTTGCTATTTTTTTTTTGCATTTTGACTTCGGATCTTTGCTTTTGACTACTGGCAATGGCTTTTGGGTTTGCTTCTGGTAAGTTGGGTTACTTGCAAATTTATTGGCTGCCTGCTAATTAAACTCGTTCCTAGAGCGAAAGAAACTCAATAAATTAAACGCACGTTGGCCAAAGTTCATAAATTAAACTCATTTTGCCTACAGCTGCATTTCTCTCATTGGAGTTCTGGTTGTTTTTTTTTGGTTTTTGCAGTGGCAGCAGCAGCAGCAAACAAAAACAATTATGAGCTCAAAATAAAAAAGAAAACAACACAAAGGAATGTCCCAAAATCAAAGCTCAACTTTAAAAATACTCTGTAGTGATTGAACTATTTTTGATTGTTGTTAAAATTTGCTATTCGTATAAAATCAAACTCAAAGCCTCGTTAGAAATCCATTTCTTATTTATGTAAGTTTTTTTTCACTTTCGCTTCTCGTTTCTCAATTTCTGTTCAGCTCGTTGGGCAGGGTAGAACAAAAAGGAAGACATAGAGCATAATTTACCTCGCCGGAAGTCGCCTCGGATGCCGAGTGTTAAATGCGGCGGCTGTTCCAACAATCTCGTCCCGTGCCACGCCTCCCACGCGGCCCATAAGTAGGCTTTAGTATACGCGAAGTTTCGTTTTGCTTTTGTCCGCTCGCTTGGTGCATTGTTCTCCATTTTCCTTCTATATTTTTTTTGTGTTGAGGCCTGGCACAAAATTTTATTGTTACACAAAGTTTCCAATTGCACACAATGAACATAGGCAAAGGGTGTAAAAGGAAATGTGGGGCAGGAGAGCGGGAAAAAGAGAATAAGTCCTCTGTTTATTCTGGGACCGCCAAAAAGTTTACGCCCACTGGCCACGCCCAGCGCAACGCCTCAAAAGTTTCAGGCGCACAATTGCAAATGCATTAAAACAATGAAATTTTACTATATTGAGTAAAAAGCACGTCAAAAATCTGGTTCCTCTAAAAACGCTTTTCCTTTGTTGCATTTAAATCTGTTTGGCATTTTCAGCGACAGTAAATGGAACGATAAGTCAAAAAATATAACGATTTCTTAAATCAAAATGTATTGTATAGATTCACTTTAACGTTTAAATCAAAATGATTAATCTTCTTTACAAAAATACAAAGAAATCGGAGGCTACATAACAATAACAATGATTTTATGAAATTTTGAGTTTTTCTTCGAGTGTCTAGCATTATATATACCTAATATGTATGAGCAACAATTTTAAAATTTTTTAGTCGGTTCCATAGACCCACTTCTGCCTTTCATGTATTTCTACACTGCAATTTTGGAAAAAAAAATATATCATCAATCGTCACACACATTTTATAAATATAAAGCAAAATTTATTAAATTAAGCAAAAAATCTTGAAGTATACGATATTTAGTAGGTAAATAGAATAAAAATTTTGAATGTTCAAAAAAAAGTTGGTAATAATAGTGGTATAAATTATACTTAATATAATAATTATAAATATTATAATAGTAAAATAATAATTATAATAATATCAATATAATTCTTTCACATCTAAAAAAGAAGCTTTCAAAAATGTTAAAAAATGAAATGAAAAATGTTAAATGAACTGCCAGTATCTTCAAATACTTTCAAAATAGAAAAAAATGAATTCCCTTATATAAAAATACTAGACTCTTGTTGTCTGATTCTCTGCTAAACAAACCTTTTCCAATTTCAGTAAGAACTAAATACTTTTTTTAGGTAGAAATAGTTTTTCGGTCATCTGATGCTGGCAAGAATTTTCCAATCGTCAGCTTAGTGGCCCAAAAAAGCAAACAGCACACCGCCCATAGTTCCCGTCTGTTGGGTACACATTTTGTGGTCATATGCAAATCCAAAAGCCGACAATGTCGGGAAACAGACACAGAAGCAGCTTCTTTCCATGAGAAGTTGGAGCGTGAGCTGAACAGGAGATGCAGGATGCAGGATGCGGGTTGCAGGTTGCGGATTGCATATGTATGTGCATGAAATTAACACTATGCAGCGAGTGGCATGAGTGGTATACAGAAATAGATACAGAAGAGATACGGACACAGAGGGGAGGCGAGATGCAAATGCAAATTGCATTTGTTTGCGTTGTGTCATTTGTCGCTTGGTTGCTCTGAGCATGCATAACTTCAGCTGGAGATCTCGTACATTCAAATGCGACAACTTGTTACAAAATTCATAAAGTTATGAAATATACATCGCACAGAGTCAGTTCTATTCTCAGCTACCCCAATCTCAAGCAGACTTTGACAAATTGTTAGATTTGGCTCTTTTTATTGACTCACAGATTCCTCACAGATTGTGAGCGCAGTTTCTTAATGGGTTTACTTTGTTAATTAAAGCATTAAGTTTTTAATATTTAAGTCTAAAAAAAAATAAATTTGTACATGAACTTTATTTGCTAATTTACTAAGTTGATTTAAACTGTAATTTTTATAAGTTTTGTTCATTTGTTCCATAGTACTAAAACAAAATGATGATGATATGTAAATATATACATATTTCTTATAATGAATATATTTAATAATTAGTTTAAGTGCTATGTTTTTGTTTTTGTACCATAGTGATACAAATATTTCTTAATAAAAATCTAGATAGCTGTTTGAGGAATTCATTTAGAATTAATGTAATACATGACTTTTTGAAATGCTACGACTGTGTATTTGTTCCATAGTACTTAATAAAAATTTAAAACTTTGTTGAAACCTAGCAAGCTTTGCACTCGAAATTTTGAACCTTCGAATCTCAATCTCCAATATTTGTCATTCGTTTTCTTGTGCTCAGACGAAAACTACATTAAAATTTAACATATAAAATTTACCTGATAATACTTCAGTAAGCAAATGTTCAAATTATTTTTCTTTCTATATTAAAAGTGTTTGCCTATTTTCCTAGTATTTAATCTTCAAAAATGGGTGACGAAGCAGCCACAGAAGCAGCACCAAAGACGACCACTTCCGGTGCTCAGGCGTTCTTGCAAACCAATGCTTGGCTGACTGCAGCTGCTGTTGCCGTCTACACCACCAAGGCCCTTTGGATAAAGCTAAGAGAAATGGGACTCGGAAAAAGAAAAGACGGAGACAAGAACGCTGGCCAGGAAGAGACGCAGGAAGACTCCGTGGAATATGAGCTAAATGAACCACAATCAACAGGGCTCATTCAGTCCCAGGTCGTCAATATTTGTCCGATTTAGTATACGAATTTGACGGGGATACACATACAAATGCACACATATACACACACATACAGATACACATGCTATATCGAAAAACATCGCGGAAGATCTAATCGGAGGACGTTGAAATTCTTGCGATTTTAGGGGGTCGCAAGTTATTTGAAACGCTATACCACACATAATTTTTTGCTGTTGCCTAATTTAATTGTTTGTCGTTTGTGCTACGATGACAAGTGAGGTGTGAACAAAAATAATCTAAAATAAAAATCTAAAACCGGATATATATATTTATTATTTATTTATTTTAATTTTGTTCTTCAGCCGATATTTAAAAGTTGATTCGATATATTAATATTATATATTAATATTATATTATTATATATATATAACTATTTCCAACACTATATATCGATGCTTTCATACTTAATGCTTATCCATAATATATACGATAACAACCTACTAGTATATTACCAAAATAAATAAATCTAAAGCCGTATATACTTATTATTTATTGTAATTTATATCTTCAGCCAAAACTCGTGTCTGATAAAATATATATTTATATATTTACGGGGATTCACATTCAAACGAAGATCGAATGCGAAGACAGTAAAATTCTTGCGGTTGCGAATTATTTAAAACGCTGTTTGTTGTTTGTGCTACGACAATTTGGTTCTATGCTTAATTATCATTAATCATTTAACAATGCGAATCAATCTCTGTATTTTGGTTTAATATCTTAACGGAATTCTTCATGAGTGAGCAATACTTCAAAAATATAATCGCAATTTTTTACAACCATATAACTACCATTATTCCATTAGATGCAATATTTTTATACCCTTGCAGAGGGTATATTGTTTTTGTCACGAAGTTTGTAACGCATTGAAGGTGGCGTTTCCGACCCCATAAAGCATATATATTCTTGATTAGCATCAACAGCCGAGTCGATATAGCCATGTCCGTCTGTTTGTCAGTCTGTCCGTCTGTTTATATGCAAACTATTCTCTTAGTTTTAAAGCTATCTTGATAAAACTTGGAACAGATGTGTATTTTCTCTGCACGCAGTTCACGTGTTAAAATCGACCAGATCGGATTACTATATCATATACCTCCAATAGAAAAAATCGGATACAACAAAATTTTTTGTTTAGCTATGTTAATCAAATTTGCTCCATATGCATTTGGTATAAAATCCCATGTGCAAACCGAATTTCATCCAAATCGGACCACTATATCATGTAGCTCCAATAGGAACAATCGGTTGAAAATGCTTAGTATGAAAATTTTCTGTGTCTTTTAAACGATTTGAACCAAATTCACGCAATATACATTTGTTATTATTTTCCATCTGCCGATCAAGTTTTATACGGATCGGATTACTATAATTTATAACTGTCATAGGAACAATCAATTAAAATGCTTAGCATGAAAATTTTCTATGTCTATTGAGCAATTTCATCTAAATTCACGCATAATGCATTTCTAGTCATTCCCAATTTGTTGACCAAGTTTCATTAAAATCGGACCACTATTTCATGTAGATGCCATAGGAACAATCGGTAAAAGAAACTAAATTAACGCAATATACATGACTGCAAGGGTATGAAATCTTCGGCGAGACGAAGATAACCGTTTTTTCTTGTTACTTTTACTATCTTTATTTAAAAACCAAAACGCAGTCGAAAAGAAAGACTAATTATGCATGTTCGAAGCTTTAACTTGAAGATGAGATTTTTACTGACATTTGGTCGTTGTTTTGAAAATTAAACATAGTAGGCGTCTGTCAACATTTGAATGACCCGTAATTGTGCTACAGTACAAATAATTTCATTCTCAATCAGCGTTTCGGTCAGAAAACAACACAAAGAACTTACATAATTTGTTATAGAATTTTCAGTAAGTCAACACATTTTATATAACATTTTCATAAATCGAAAATCTAGTGAAAAATTAGAAAAATATTTGTGAAAGTTTTTCTTGTCGTGTATGTTTTATTTAGTATTAAAGTACTATTAAAAGTATTTTTCCATTTAACTAGAATTTAGTCTTCCAAAATGGGTGATGAAGCAGCCACAGTAGCAGCACCAAAGACTACCACTTCCGGTGCTCAGGCGTTCTTGCAAACCAATGCTTGGCTGACTGCAGCTGCTGTTGCCATGTATACTACAAAGGCTCTGTGGGTTAAGCTTAGGGAGATTACACAAGGGAAGGGAAATGAAGATAATGAGGATGCTGAACAAGAAAAAATGGAAAACGCAAATCTAATTGAAACCTCGTATCTTGAAAAGGCACTGGAGATGCAGGTACACTCTGAAGATTCTCAGATGCGCCCACTGGACCTCAATGCATCATAGGATTGAAGTGTGGAACAAGATGAGGACACTGATTGATGAATTGCATTTTGCAAGAGATACAAAATTTTTGTTTTCTAAATTAATATTTGTTAGTTTCTGCTTCGATTTAAAGTAGATTTGGTTCCAATGCTTAAACAAAAATAATTATAATAATATTATTAAAAATAAAAAATAATAATGGCGCAACATCAGATACTTTTGTGAATTTTAATTTATTAAACAAATAATCTGCTCTTCCCATAAATAAAAATAAAAATAAATTTTACAATCGTATAAAATCTTCAGTATCGATATTTGGCTAACCAACCAGTCTTGGTAATGCCAAGAACAAGTAACAAAAGCAAGAGTTGAGAGAGCAGACTGTAGACCTTGTTCTCACTTAAGTGCCCAGTTTTTCCTAAAAATAATATACTTTTGACCGATTTCTCCTATGGGGTCTACAAGATATATATTATATGTACATAAGAGTTGTGATCACTCAACTAACATTGTATGTCTCCATTTAGATTTCCTATTTTTGATCGAATTATCTAATGAGAGCTACAGGACATAGTTGTCCGATCCACGGGTCTCCTACAGTCGGCTCGCTGGACTGCAGACTTTTTTTTAAAATTATTTTCCATTTAAATACAATTTTATTTTCATTTAACGAAATTAACATTAACAGAAATGGTAATATTTACTGGCAGGTCGCATTTTCTTCGAATTTTTTATTCTACGCCAACAAAAGGGAACAGTGTACCTAATTTTATAGTTGAATAAGAAAATCTGTTGAAAAACATAAAACTTGCTGGGGCCGAAATCAAGCAAATGGCCACGTGGCTCTTGATACTTGTAAATTAGAAAATACATCACATTACTATACGTAATATCAACAATAATATTAATCTGGGTACATCATGGTATACATATAAGTTTGATAGCTGTTCACATTATTTCGATAAGAATTAAATATAAATGTGCTTAAGTTGATATCGTATTGTCATATATTGGGAATTGAACATATACCCTAGACTTAAATGTCAAATGTGTATATCAACATTTTTTTACATGGTGTTTCACCGCCGAGTATATTAAAGCGAACAGGTTTTGACAGTTTACTTAAAGCCTCTTAGGATTTATTTTTTGTTTTCTTATCAAAACGTTCTTTATACTGTAGACCGAATGTTTTCATCCTCATTCAGAACTGACCTCTTCGACAAGCAAAAGCTAGTTTCCAATATATAATTTTTTTAAGGTTTTGTGAGTATATCTAATTGTGATAATGTTAAAAGAATAGTCAAAAAAATAAATCTTTTATTTTGTTTTTTCTCATAGAATTCGAAATGCCTGATGACGATGCTCCCCCAGCAGGCGAGTCACCAAAGACCACAACGTCAGGTGCTCAAACAATGTTTGAAACTACTGCTTGGGTAACTGCAGCTGCAGTTGCCATCTTTACTACCAAGGCTCTTTGGGTGAAATTTAGACAGATGGGGAAGGTGAAAAACCTTGGTATTGACGAATCTGAAGAAAGCCTGGTTGATGGATTGCACTCCAGTGTCCAGGAACTGAATTCTGACGTTGAATATGTGGATTAATGGGGATCGTGATGAGGATATGTACTAATATGATGGCTCTAATTTTTCCAAAAAAAATTAAAAATAATCGCTTTAAAATGAGATGTTTTTTATGTACACGTCGTGTTGACATATTTTTGCATAATCGCTGTTTAATTTGTTTACCGTCAAAGAGAAAAGCAAACGTTAAACGACAACTCTTGCAATACTGCGTTTCGTGGTTAAATCTCTGACTAACGAAAGGAAGATGATAATGGCAAAGCAAATACGTCAAGAGCTAAGAGTTTGTGGCCTAGTTGGGCTCTGTTGCAAAACTGTAAATATGTGTGCTGAACGTTAATATTATTTGCCATTGCATTTTCATTGATTTGTAACACATTTGGCAACCGGTTGACACCTCATCAGTTTTTGCTCTTTGGGTCGGCTAAGCCTCAACGCAGATACATTTGAAAGCACCATGCATCCATCAATCAATCAATCAAAATCGCAAACGCACGGCGCGTCATTATGTCATGCCAGTGTGGCAAAAACGCCAGAAAATCGTTGCCATCGGCAGTGGAAAGCAGCAATGGAAAACTAGAGCACATGCAACCAGCCGGTTACAATGTTTATTTCCCTTCTCGTTTCTTGTTCCCGTTCCCGTTTCCCCTTTTCCGTCGGCCGCTTCTTTTCGTTTTCCCACATCCCTTTTACACCGTCTCGCATTTGCGTGTTTGTCAATCTTTTCATTTCTGCTACAAAAAATAGAGAGAGAGAGAGAGAGAGACGGAGGGAAGTAGAAAGCTAATGAATGCAGCTGTCAATTAGCCATACGCGATGGTCTGTCAACATTCAATCGATTTGCAGCTAAAGTGAATACATAAACAGTATCAATTGGATCAGCTATTCGAATAAATGCTAAATACTTTGCCAAATATTATTTTGATCTATTTTAAATTTGCTAGTTAAAGTTATTTATTCATAGCAGTTTACTTCGTAGTGCACAATGATCAGGTAGTCAGTGAAAACAATTGTAACTTGAAGCTTAACTGGTACTCCTCAAAATATATATGTTTGCTCACAATATAAAGTAACCTCCGGAATATATTTTACTCAAGAAACAACTTAAATTACAAACGAATAACAAATCTTTGATTGTGTACAATAATTATCATCACTAAGTCAAAATGGCCGATGAAGGAGAAGCAATTCCGATGACCGAATATATTTCAGGTTCAGTTATCAATTCCCTAAACATATATTTATTCGCACCCACTGTTACCATGGTCATGTGGCAAACACGGCATTTGTTGCTCAAGATTATGAGAAAAATTGGAATGAGAGTGAAGACTTGCAATATTTTAAAGCAGCGGGTCCACTAGTTTTTAAGCTAAATTCAAATATCAAAATTTCTGTTAAGGCTTTAAATTGTTATCGTTTTGAAAATGTTTAATAATTTTTATTAAAAATGAAATAGTGGCTTGTGGTTTTTCACAATTCATTGATATTCTTATACAAAATATGTGTTGAGTCATAAGTAAGACACGGAAACGCTCGTGAAACGGGAAATTGCGTTTTTGTTCCTAGCTAGTAAAGCGATATTTTTAAACCCGCATTCATTACTTTATCTTCTTCGTACAAAGTGAATAATTTCATTTTGTTTTCAATATTTCGCATAATTTAATTATAGCTAAAAATGGCACAGTTATTGCCAAGTAATAGTTGCCTTAATTCGTTAGTTGTTATTACTTTAACTATTACTCGATTTTCTTTTTGCCTTTGCTGTTGTATTTGTTTTTGTTGTTATTGTTGCGACGGTTGTGCCTGGTGTAATTATGCTACCAACGATTTCATAACACGCCACAAACATGTTGTTGACGCTGAACGCTCTAAAAAAAAGAGCTAAAGCTCAAGCGAATCAACAACAAAAACATTTTCCGTCGCTCTTTTCCTTTTTCTTTGCTTTTTATTTCTGTTTTCAATTTTCGCTTTATACCCTATTTTTTGTGTGCTGTATGTAATTACTGATCAAATTGCACTAACATAAAAATTGCTTAAAAAAAAACTTTAATAAGGGCAGATAAAAACCGTTTGAATATTTGTAATTAAATCTAGAATATGTGAAAGTTTGTTTTGTTTATTATGTATTAAATAAATTTAGTTTTAAGCTCAGCTTAAATGTACATATAACTAGACTAGAATAATATTAAATATATATATTCTTTTTATAACAAACTTTAATATTTCACAGGGTATAATCGTGTGTATAATAACAGTATGCAGTAAGTGCAAGTGAGCAGTGCGATCGATTTCCTTGACGTATTTTCCTCAAGCTTTTCATTTTATTTTCCATTTTGATTAAACAGTGCTTTCGTTATAATCTGCAGCACATACCCACAAACTCACACATACTTTCACACACTCGCACTCCACTCACACACACACACACATGCACACACTTATGTACACATAGTAAACGCGCTTTTGGCATAATTACTACAGCTCGCGGCTGCAGCACAATCAATAATTATGATGTCGACGTTGTTGTTGTTTTGCTACTGTTGCACTAGCTGTTATCGTCATCGACAGCTTCGATAACCTGCAGTTAAAACTGGGTGAGGCCAGACGTCGAATGACGCTTTCAGCCAACAACTTCGAGTGCGAATTCGACTCCAACTACAACTTCGACTTCATGTAATATTTGCCCGCAATTATTGCGAGACGCCGCAGTTTTGCGGTGGTTGTTGTTGTTGTTGTTGTTGCGGTTGCATGTTGCAAAATAAGTATTTCACTTTCGCTTTCAGTGGCAAGCAGACCCAAGCCAGTTAGGCATTACTTTTCTTCAAGCGGATCGCATTTAATTGTGAGTCATTTGTAGCGACATCGACCGCAGCGGACACAATTCACAAAAAATTGCATTGGACATGCTCAAATTTGGATTGAAGCATTTGGGGGAATACACATATAAGTGCACACTACTTCATGGGTAGAGTGGGTAGAGTGGGCAGAGGGGGTTGACGGGGACACAGTCTGTCTATTTTTTATGTTACGCCTGAGTTTTGTAGTTACAGCATTCATTGTCTGAATTTTTCGACAGGCCTTTGGTTACACTGAAAATTATTCCCCATTCTACGACTACATTTAGCAATCCTGTCCAATCCCAAATAGTCGTTTACAGCTTACATAAGGTATGTTATCATAGTAGTTGCTTGATTTGATTAACAATAATTTGGTGGGTTAATTGTTGTTTTATTTAGTCAAGAACATTTTGTGTATTATATTAAAACTCGCAGTGCATTAAAAGTTTTTCGTTTAAAGTTTTCTTAATAGGAAACTCAACCACAACTTGACTTCGTTTGACTCCTGCACAAACCAGACAAAGAAATGAGCAAAGGATTTAAAAAGTTTGACTCGCAATTTTTGTACATTTTAATTTCTTGGCTTCTGAATTCAATTTGAATTTAATTACTTCAAAATGCCAACTTTTGACACACATTTTGTAGGCTAATGAGCCAAGTCTTGTGCCAGCCAAGATGATTTCAGTCAGTCAGTCTGTCTCCGTTCAGTCAATTCTTTGTTCATAATTCCATTTTGAACTTTACATAATTTATGCGCACTGTCTGCAACTTATGTAAATGTATTTCTTACAATCCTGTCTGCAATGTGTGTGCGGATGACAAATATGTTCTGTACGCGATTTCCCCAAATGGCTCACGGCTCATAGCTTATTGTCGCTGACTTTAATCAGATCAACTACAGTCACAATAGCAATAACAATAACAACTAAAGAGTTGAATCCTTTTCCCCTATCAAGTCATAAAGCACGTGTCATGTCCTACTTCCCTCCATTCACTCAACCCAATGGAAGTTGCCTTTAAGCTGATGTTAGCTTGCTTTTCTATACATGTTCAGTTGCTCACGTTGTTTTTGTTGTTGTTCCTTAATAATAATCGGATTGCTGCAGGCATAATCCATTTCTCTGTGTGTTATGTTGAAACTGTTTTGTCAAGTACTAAGAATCATTAGCAATTATTATGTATGCCAACAATTCGTTCAACTATTTATCCTGCCAATAATGTTACTAAAGCTAAATCTAAGCTAGTCTGATATTATAATTCCATATAAACGCATTGAATTGTTATTTTAATTCATTAAATTGTTTGTTTTCAACGGTAAAGTAAATAAGTCAACATCTTTTGTACATAAATGAGCAACGATAAATAAGTTATTATTTGAAGTTATTGGTGAAATCAATTAAATTATTAATGAACAAAGAATTCAATTCATGCATTTAATCTAAAATGAACAACAATTGCAAACTATTTAAGACATTTAAAGTAAAGTTTCACATAAAATAATCTTTACAACTCAGCTCCAAAATGATTGCCAAACGTCGGTAAGAAAATATCTATTTAAAGAAGTGTAAAGTTTTAACATATATAGAAAATTTGCAGGATATTATAAAAAAGATTGAAGAAATTTGATTGGGAATCAGCCCAGCTCATGACTGATTGAATTAAAAAAGCGAGAAGCAGAAACTTAAAGCAATGTTGGTTGAACTGCAAAGCGAATTACAAGCTAACCCCAAGTTAACCTCAAGCCCAAAATGACAGACAGAATGAGTAAGAAGAGAAGAAGGAAATCAAGACGAAAGTCGCCGTAGAGGAAAAGTGTGAAAATGGCAAAAGTGCCAGGCGCGACCGGAAGGAATCAAAAGCGGCAGTCGAGACGAAGTCGGACGAGCAGCATGTTGGGATCGTCTAGAAACTTACAAACATGACATTAAATGTTGCCTGTGCTCTGCTTCTCCGACTGCAAAAGGAGTCGCCTGAGATAAGCAGCATGGAAAAAGGAGCAGAATACGGCAGGCGTAATCGAGACAAAAGCAGGTGAAAAACGCACTGCAGTCGGGTAAAAACTTTTACCAGGCAGACTGAAAGATTCTCTGCTTTTCTTTTTGTTGGCTTTCGTTTGATTCTTTTTACCTGGTTGGGCAGGTTGCGCATACGCCGCTTGAGCCCAAGGGCTAAGGGGCACATCGTTTGCTACCTATGGGAATTTCATTTGTTGTTCATTTTTAAGCAGCTCGCGATTTGAATTTTCCTTTGCATTTATATGCAGCTTTATGAGCAATAACAGCAACTACAACAACAGCAACGAGTGAATCTCATGAGCAGTGCCGCAGTAAATTTACACAATGAAATCTTAAGCGCTCCCCCGGGGCCTTCAAGAACTTACCCAAAGCTGGCAAAAGTTTTGCCGACTCTCACACACACGCTCTGAAGAACACATACACACACACACAATGGCACAAGTACAGGGTGTATTCAGCAGTGCATACTTGACTCCAGCACTTGAACAATGCCACATTTGTATGCCCCCCAAAACACACATATGTTGTAAACCAAACCTGGCGTCTTTGGTGGAGTGTGAGGATTCGAGAACTGCTCGCCGTTTGACCGGAAGTTCGACAAAGTTCAAATTATATGCGCACACACTCCGAACACATACACCGAGTTCTGTGTGTGGATTTGTGTGCACAAATATGTGTGCATGTGTGGCCTGTTATTCATTCGTTTTTGCAAATAAATGAACCGTATACTAAAACAAACAAATTCAATTGAATCACTCTCCTGGGCATTACAATTGAATGTGCCCAGCGAGCAAAACTCAATAGAAAACTCTATCGAACGGGATTTGCCGACCTCGCGTCGTCTGCTCTCGGATTTTCT
Source organism: Drosophila acutilabella (assembly GCA_035046005.1). Lineage (NCBI taxonomy): Eukaryota > Metazoa > Arthropoda > Insecta > Diptera > Drosophilidae > Drosophila > Drosophila acutilabella. The sequence goes on along the minus strand of JAWNOK010000024.1, from coordinate 291,713 downwards.
TTGTTTTCCAAAGTAAATGTGGGCATGTGTGTGTGTGTGTGAGTTGTAGTTCTTACTGGTTTTCCAGAAACACACAAAATCTAATGAAAATGTTCAATTTGTTGAAAAAAAACCCATCAGAAAATACAAAAAGAATTCATGTTCGGGCACAAAATCTTCAAAAACTTGAATAACCCCACTCCACCACCTTTTCATTTAGACAATTGTTATTGGCCAACGGACTGCACTTGGCTGATTGGAACTTTTGACTATTTTGTTGAATCAAGGCCAGCAAATTTGCCAGTTTCTTAACCATTTCACTTTTACATTTTAGTTGTAATTGTTCTCTAGCATAAAGTATTAAAGTATTTTTTAAATTGTTGTTTTTATCAAACTAAATGAAGCTGTAAACTGAAATCAACTTAACTGCTTATTTTTATTTTTAAGAAAGTTCCTTAAACTAATCAATTTTTCAATTTCCTGTTAATTGTGAAAGGCTTTTCCGCAAACACGCCCACTCATTTATTAACAAGCCACTATTTTGATACTAGTTTTAAACATTTTACGATAGCTGCCCATGGTTTTCACCAGCTTTTATTGTCTGGCAATAACAATCAAACTATGCCATTGAGCTGAGCTCATCAGCTGGCTAAGAAAGTGCCGCACCTTGTCTTGATGGACAGCTGCCACCACCTGTGTCTCTCCCGTCAGTTGTCAGACCAGGAAGCAAAACCACCAATCGGTCGTCGCTTTGGACCTGCTGTTGTTGTGGTTTGTCTGGTATTAAGTATTATTCATTTATCAAATGAAAATCATACAAAATTTGACAGAAAATTACACGAAAGCCGCCCACTTAGTGTTCGCTCTATGAAAAAGGAAAATAAAATACCAAAATTACAAACAGTGACTAATATTTACCCTGCAGTTTGTAATATAAGCAAACGAAACCAAAAAGAGGGAATATTAGCATATACTGTTTATTTATAACATATTTATATTTTAAAAGATAGATTGAAAAAATAGTTCAAAATATTTTATATTGTTTAGCATTTCAATTGCTTACTTAAGATAAAAGATTTACGTTTTTGGCAGTATACCTCATTTTGTTCAGCACTCATATTTGAGTTTGAAATGGCCACAAAATTGCATTGGTCACTTGATATTTAGTTTTTCTTCATTTCATTTCAAGCGGGACGTATACGCAACGCTCGGAATAACTCAAATCCACAGAGGGCTAAGACAAATGGAAAGCGCAGAGTTTCGGCGATAATTATGAGCAATTTATTTAATGATGATTTGCATGGTGCACAATCAATGGTAAGCAACACTCTAGTATGTTGTAGTTGTTTTTGTTGGTGTTTTTGTGAATGCCATTTCTTGTAATAGCGGTCGATTTACACTGAGAAGTTTGATTAAGTGGCCAGAGCAAACGAGCAAAATTTAAGTAACCACAAAAATTAACTGGGCACTTTCTGCATTTCCTAATTTGGCAACTCATTAAACTGACACAGCTTGAGATAATATAAAGTGCTGCAATTTCAATTTCATAGTTTTGGCTACACCAAAATTGAAACTTTTTATGACAACCGGAGGCATCTCTAAAACATAATTATTAATTGTAAAAATGCTCATAAATTGAGAAATGATTAAGACTTAATAATTGAAAAATTTAATGATTTTCTGTACAATACACATGTGACATAACTTGAACAGTTTTGGCATGATTCGTCTTCAATATTATGAGCTCATCTTCACACACGCAATCACAATCACAATCACAGTCCATAAACCATAAAAATAAATAAAAACAAGTAAGAAAGGCTACAGTCGATCGAGCCGACTGTAAAAGACCCCGTACTCCCATAGTATTGCATTTTATTTAAATTAAAATTTTCAAATGAAATTTAAAAAGGTTCCACATTGCGCCGCAACTCTATCAGTTGCACCACACCCCTCTTCTATCATTCTTCCGATTATTTGCATATATGTATGTGCACACATACATATGTGTGTATGTATAGCATTGGTCGGCGCGGCCGGCGGCTCCGGGCAGCGCTGCCGCCAGCAGGTAGAGAAAACGTTCGAACATATGTTTGTATGTTTCTGTGTTTGTTTGTATGTGTTGCGCGCATGCAGTGATTTTGCTTTAAAATAACTTCAACTTTGAACCGTAATTTCTCTGTTGTTTGACATAGGATTTTGATGCCACTTTCAGGAAAGTTAGAAATAGTAATTCTCTAAGCGTATGTTAAATTACAACACTGTACTATTTGATTTAATGCCTGAAACAAGGCATTGAAGCTGGAGAGTCTTTTATTTCTGATGAGCAAAGGGGGCGTGGCAGCTCAAAATTTTGAATGGCGTTATATTAAGGCTGTCTCTAGGAACCTGTATACCAAAATTGGTGCTCCTAAGTGCTACAGTTACTGAGATATTCGCCTAAAACAAAAATTTTCTCGAGGTTTGTCTGGTTTTTTGCTCATTGCGGGGGCGGTAGGGGGCGTGGCAACAATTTGAAATAAACTTGATCTGCTTGACATAATAACGGACTTTCATTGTGAATTTCATGGTTCTAGCTTTTGTAGTTTAAAAGATCCAGGTGTTCATACGGACAGACGGACAGACGGACAGACGGACAGACGGACATGGCTATATCGACTCGGCTGTTGATGCTGATCAAGAATATATATACTTTATGGGGTCGGCCACGCCTCCTTCTGCCTGTTACGCACATCTCGCTTCTGACAAACTTAATAGACCCCCTTTACTCTTTTTTAAAGAGTACGGGGTCTAAAAAACTAACTTAACACAGAGCTGTCGTTATTCAAGTCCAAAATGCATCAAATGCTCAAATCGAAAAACCAAATATTGGCGATTCAGTCGCCGCAAGTGAAGTTGCAAAAATGTTTTCACTTGACTGACTTTTCTGGCTCCATGCAATTTTCGCACTCAAGTGGAGTAATTTGCGGTCGTTGTTTGGATTGGCTTCCTCCACTTCACGCCATAACTTTCGTCTCCTCTCCTCTCCCGCCTCTTCTCCACCACCAATCTATCATTTAGAGTATTCACTTTTGACGGCATGGCCAATCGAAAGTTGAACAAGTCCATTTCGAGGCTGTTTCGGACGCCGATTGTGCGCCTCAAACTCTGAGCCTAAATTTGACTCTGAGTCTGAGTCTGAGTCTAAAACTCCAGCGACTGTAAGCGACTGAATGATTGTGAATCGTGACGGATAATGGAGGGAATAGCGGTAGACAGTCAATAGGAGAGAAAGGAAGAGTAAGAGATAGAGGGAAAGTGATAGGGGGGTGAAAGAGGGAGACGCACATGACATAATGACGACTGAACATGCGGAACACATTTGTTATAACATTTTGGCTGCCAGCCTTAAACACACTTCGCAACACTAAATTTGATACAAAATAAAAAAATATCTATGTTAATAGTGAAAACACTGAACTAGGTTGAAATTTTTGTTAATTTTTATTTAAATAATTCGTAGTGTAAAATGTTTAAAATAAGTGAATATCGATAATGTATATAATGTTAACAGACTGACGATATATCGTTAAGCAAATAATGTTAAGTATCGATTAAGTAGTATCATCTAGGATAAGTATCGATTATGTAGTGCTAAGAACCTGCTATCATTAGGATAAGCCTGGCTTGATTCCCTTTTTTTCCTGTGATGCTTCGAGAGCACAGACGTGTCTGCTCGATAGCAAAAATAATCCTAATAATTAAGTACATTTAACACTAATCAAGTCTTTTTATCAGCCCTTTTTATAGTAGTATCATTAAAGTTTAAAAGAAATTTAATGAATAATTATGTAATAAGTAGTTTCTTTAGTAAACATATATTTAAATAATTAAACGAAATGTTAATCAATTTTATTTATTTTTTCCTTTAAAAATAAGTATTGCTAGTAATATTATTTAAGCATTATTTATTAATTTAATAATATAACTAAAATATTTTAATACCTATTAAAGTACAATATTTACAGTTAACTCTTATTTAAACAATTTAACAAATATTTTAAATTATTTATTAGAATATTTATTATTCAAAGATTCTCTTTCCGTTTAAGTTTAATTTAAAAAATCTTAAGATAGTAAATCTGGCTTTAAAATAAATAAAAATAATGTATAAATAAATAATAAAAACTATAAAGATTTTCAAAACAAAACCTTTTGGTTGGACAGTGTAATTAGATTGCAACTGCACAGCATTTATATTGGAACACTTGGTGATTTTGAAAACCTTCCATTAACAAGTAAGAAATAATTAATGTTTCCATGCTTTTTGACAACTGTCGACGACTCTTTTTGATTGGTGTTGATGGCATCACAATCAAGGATTTAGTGTGGCATTTGAGCGGTAGAAGGCGGAAGTCTTACTTACATAATGCCAGAAATGATTTACACAAATTATTTTGTAATGTGCGTTGGCAACTTTCTGTTGCTGTTGCTTTTTTTGGCCAGGCTTTAAACTGCTCTAGCATCAACTCTCCATTTATATACAAATATATATACATACATATATATATATATATATTTCGTATGTATATATTATGTATGTATCTGTCTATTCAGCTCCTGTCCCTCTCGAAAAATACGGCCCGGTCCTGTCGCCGTGAGCCGTAAGTCAAACAAATCAGTCGTGCCAGAAGATTAATGGCAGCATTATTGTGTCGCCTGCATAGTCATCGTCATCGTCAGTCCCTCTACACTCTCTCCTCTCCCTGTTTCTACCCTGTATCTGTATCTGTGTCTGTCTATGCCACTGCCCCTTCTTCAGCTTCAGCCAGGGCCCATCATCATCATTGGTAACTTCATCATACGACTGCCAACTGCTGACTACCGTCCCTGGTCATCGCTGGCTTCCATAACCCGCTCACTGTGCCAATCCCAAAACCCCTGGTTTCTTTTCCCTCCTTTTCCTCTTCCAATTCTGCCCTTAGGCCCTAGTCTTGCCGTTCAGCAGCTCAGCCCCTCAGCCAGCAAAAATGTTGCATGCGATTTTTCTTGCAGTAAATAATTTTTCATGCCAGCTGTCCTGTTATGTCTGCCTGGTCCAGTTTAGTCCAGTCGAGTCCTCGCCCACCATACACCCTTTAGTGGTCTGTAGTATTATAGCCCATTGATCAGTTTGTTTTACTAGCTTTGGGCTCTGTGTGCTTTAGTAGTCGCTCTTGATGTTGTGTCTGGGCTTACAACTGCACCTCAAATCGAGCCCAAAATGTAAAGCAGTAGCAAAAAAAAATTTTATAAAATATCTATATCATAGATTTCTTTTAAGGCATTAGTTGCATTATAGTAATGTTTGATTTGTAGTATAATTCTATAATTGTTTTGTTTATAGTTAAATTAATTGATCTGTCCTTTAAGAGTTAGGAATCCTTCATAAATTAATTTTGGGTAAAATGTTTAATTTATTAAAATTATCAGATTTATATTGATATATCGGAAATTCTATAGATTCATAAAATTTACAAATTAACAATTATTGCAACACGGATCAATTTTGTAAATTAGTTTGTTTCGTTTATAATAATTTACAGCAACGTTTTATAAGCTTAGTTAATATTCAACTTAAAGCCTTTTTATCATTTCAAGCTATCAATTTTATAGCTCTCGGCCCACTGTAGCTAAGCACCTTGCAGAGTGAAATGGCTGCGTCTTTCTTTGGTACTTTGGCTGTCAAAGCAGCTTTCACATCTTGTTAGTACACTAAACCATGTTGGTCCAGGGATGCGGGAGTGCACTTACGTGTACGTAAGCAGGCCAGACCAGGGCTATGCAAATTTGTCAAGTTTATTGAGCTGCACTTCTGACGACAGCTTAGTCCACGGGCTGATACTGTGGGCCAACTAAAAATGCCTTTTACTGTCTAAGTGGAAACAACAAATTTCACATTGTATGGCTGAATGAGGTGGCCCGAGTGGGATTGTGATGCTGGGGATCTGTTTGGCTGCACTGCTTGTAAAACTTTTACTATGCCTGTGAGTAGAACATTTAATTAAATTCCTTTGCACCTTTAGTGCTGCGCTAAAAATTCCAGTGCCAACAGGACTTCCAGCCAAAGACCTACAACTACAACAAAAACAGGAACGGGAGCGGGAGCGGGAGCGAGAACAACAACGACGACGACGACGACAACGACATTCAGCAATAACAAATTAATCTTTGCGGTTTGCGCTACCGGAACCGGAAGACTCTGACTACCTCCGCAAGCGTAAGCCGTACAAATGAGGCATTTGATTTTAAAACTGGCGCAGCAAAAGTTGCCAACAAAAACGGATAACGGGCCATCGACTGAGAAATATTTTATGCCGCCGACTGGAGCTCACCTCGTTGCCCCTGTCCCCTATCTACTGTCCCATATCCCCCGTCGGCCCCTATTCCCCCTTGCAGACCAGTCTCTATTCAATCAACTGCTGAATTATGTTGACAAGGCACGCACACGCCCAAAACCAACTGGCAAACAGTGTAACGTCACAACGACGAGGGCAAAGTTTTCAATTTACGTTTTTAAGGCTTGTGCCCTTGGCTCCTGTCCCGGGCTACTGTATTATTGGGTGTGGAGGTGCCTTTCATTCCGCCCTTCAAGCGAGGCTCTACAATTTGCTAGCACTTGCACTTCGTCTTCAATTTTGCAAATGCGCCTTAAGTCAGGCCACGTAAGCGGAAGGAAATGCATAACAAAGCGTTTCTTATTAGCATGACAGTCTCAGGAAGAGTGATATGGAGGGAGTGAGAGAGAGAGAGAGAGACTGAGAGAGAGAAGATGGGAGAGAGGGACATGTATGTTGGCCAAGCGAAGCCAAGGGACAGAGCACAGAGTTCATAGGCCTTTTTTTTTGTGGTCGACTGTTTAATCGATAAGTTTTTAAATACCTTTTTGTTCTGTGCCATTTATGATCGAAACACGTTCGAAGAGAAAACTATTTAATAAAGATACCGTTTTAAATAACTAAATAAAAAATATATCATATATTTTCCACTCCTATCCCGTTAAAGTCCTACTAGTAATAATCGTATAATAAAATAACGCTCAATTAATTCATAAAAAAGAAACACTTAAAGTGTTGCAAAATACATGCAATAAAAAAGATTGTTTCATTTTACGATTCGGGACTTGAGAAAGAGATGTGAATGGCTTTAATAAATGATTTTAGTTTTTATGCTTAAGCCATTTTATAGAGCGTAGCCATTACTATTTAGTCGTTTAGAAAGATAGTTTATTGAAGTGAGAGTTTCAATCAACACACACTTAAAACTGAAAGCTGGTATTCGATTTTTATAGGGTATATAAGTTTAGTTTAAATTTGAAATAAAATGGCCACCCGGAATATTATATCAATCAGTATTAAATGCTAATTTAGCTGACCTGCATAAACGTATTTCGTGCTAAGTATTCGTATAACGTATTTAGAGTTGCGTGGGAAAGCAATACCCTGGCTCAAATCAATTGATAAATGTCAACGAAGACCCAGCAGCAACAGCAACAGTTTGAAGTACTCGCATTTTACAGGGGGATAATGCTGAAAGTGCGTAAAATTGACGAGGCAACTTTTCAATTTCTTCGCACGCACATGAAGCAAGAAGAAGAGCGAGAAAAAAGAGGCAACAGAATAACATTGCACCCACAATCTATCAGAAATCATCTTGGGTCTCCCACTCCAGATGTGTATACCCGGAATGTACTGGCTCTGAGCAACGACGGCGTTTGTCCTTTAAACCACTTGGTGTCTTTTGTCCTTGGGGCAATCAATCCGTGTTAATGGCTTCGAAGCTAAATCAAAAAGATTGCCACAAGACAACAAATATAAAAAAGGAGAGCCAAAAAGAGAATGCGATGAACCGAGGAACAATAAAAAAAACTGAAGAAAAATCTGTTGAAAAATTGAAAAGTTTGCACAAATATTTTGCCACTTAAGTTACAAAATCTTGGAAAAGACGTAAAGATGGCACAAGTTAAATTGTTGTTGTTTTAATGCTGTTGTTTTCGGATCCACGCTGCCATGTTTAAGCTATTTAATTATGTACTATAGTATCAGCAACTTCAGCCAAATTCGAACAACAAATCTCGGACAAGAACTTGTATTGCCCTGCAGCAGAGCAAACAAAATGCCAAACTAAGTCGGACCAAGAAATTGAAAGCTCTCACAAACCGAAAAACCCACACAAACACATACAGACTGTCACACACCCTTGACATGGCTTTAACAAAACGGCAACTACGAGCAAGAGCTTTTCCAGCCTCCAACTTAACCTCAACATCACTTTGGAAAGGGGAAGTGGGAGGGGAAATGAGGATGGACGTGGGACGGGAGGAGAATGCAATTTGTATGCCCGTCAAATGCGGCTCGTTATTGCGAAATTTAGAACTGCTCGAAATAATTCCAACAAATTTTCGTGCAAACGAGGCAGACGCAGTTACAACAACAACAACAACAATAACTACAGTAACAAGAACAACTGCAATAACAGTTTATACTAGCAAGTCAAACCAACACGCACATGTAAACACAAACTGCATTCCATATAAGATTCCAGCAACCAACACAAAAGTCGCATTCGATTTTACTATATAGTCGAGCGATAAACCACTATAATAATTTATACTAGTAAATGCTTAAGTATTTGACTTAAATCGCGAAATGTTATAGTTAATAAAATTTATTCAAATATATTAAAGTCGTGTTAAATTAGGAATGCATAAAAAATGTATTTGAATGCATAAGCATGTTAATTATTTTAGTTTGAAGTAGTTTTAGACAACGACAATGAAAATTCGATATAAAAATTAATGGATTATGTATTATATTCTGTTATTATATAAATGTTATTGAGGATTTTTTTCGATTTGAAATTCAGGTTTTTATTTCATGTTATACGTTTATTCATATACTTTAATTATAAAATAAACAAAATATTCATCTTTATTTGAACTCTAACGACTTAAAATTATCTTTAGTTCGACCATGAAATATTTGACAGTTTTGTCGCCTGTCAGAGTTGCCATATCAAGCGAGTGCAGTTAACGGATGCCACCCAATGCTACCACAATCCGTTGCCCAAAAGTCAGTTACTAGCGTTTTCTCTCTTACTCCACCACTCTATTGCTTCTCTCATTCTCCCTTTCTCTCTCTCTCTCTCTGCTGCACGCGCATTAAAAGTTTAGCGCCAAAGTTGTGGGTTCCCTGTGCCCGATGCCCGATGCCCGTTGCCCGATACCCGGACACAAACGGCACAAACCGGAAGTGGTGATGGCGGCGTGAGCCACGCACACGTAACCAAAAGCCGAGGCGTGGCAGGGTCGGGGCGGTAGAAGTGCCAGATGCTGGAGGCACGGCAAGTGGCATGGCTGATGTAGTTTAATTATGTAGAAATCGAGACACGCACTTTGCCAGACAGCGTCAACGATGGATGCACAAGCTGTAGACCAGGTTTTTCGATCCTGATGCTGCTCCTCGTGCTGCTTGTGCAATTGACACGCCCACTCGCCGACACACCGCCCCCCTAACTAGCGTACGCAATATTTGTGGGCTTTTCTGCGAGATGGAGGGAATGCGGGTGAACAAGCAGGTGTTGTGTGAGTGTGAGTGTGTATGCGATTATAAATTCTGTTGCATGTCAGTGCTGCACACAGTGGGTGCACGTAGCAGGCAGCAGGTAGCAGGTAGCAGTTAGCCAGCAGCAGGTGTAAATAATGCGCTGAATTGCATTAGGCTGACGAATGCTGCTGGATCTGAACTGAACTTGGAAAACTTTTACTAAATGCTGCGAGTTAAGTTTAAAATGAAACCAAAAATATATTAAAGAAGTGCAAGTCTTACAGTCGCAGCGCATAAATTTTAATAAAGTGAAAAGTCCGTGAAAGCTGTGCAGGTTTTTGCCTTTATGGCTGGCATTACGTAGCCGTAGAAGACACTCGTCGTTTATATCAATTAGCCGAGACGTCTGCCAGAGCAAACAGGACAACAGTTTACAGAGCACTGCTTGGATTCGTATTCGGAGTATTGGGTTTGAGTTCGGTAGGGTAGGGATACTTGTGCCAGATCCTTGCTCGTGCTCAAATGGACTCAAGTTTCAGGTGTGACAAAGGTGTGTGGGTGAATGTGAGCTAATTGATTTATTTGCGCGTTTATTTAGCTCGAAATGTGTAAATAAATTGTAAAATGGGAAAGTCAGAGCTTTGGGATTAACAATATTAAATAGAGATCATTGTTGCTGTATTTTCTTTCCTCTAGCCCTTGGTCCTCACCAAGAATTCCCAAAGCTAAGCAACGGGATCAAGTGATGGGAGAACCACAAATAAATCCCTTGGAAAGTTGACTGAAAAACAATTCGCGTTGCCAACGCAATTTCACACTTTACCAGCTACAAATTGCAACATCATAGTCCAGCGGTTACGCCCACATGGCGAAATGTTCAACCGATTCCATCTTAAGGTAGAGGAGCGAGAACAGAACAGAAGGGGTACGGGAAGGAATCGCAAACGTAGCCGCCTTGCCAGATTATAAAGATGACGATGGCGCCATTGCTGCTGTTATGGAATTTTATGATTTATGAGTGCGTTCAGGCCGACATGAGCTTAAGGGGTTGCGGCACGAGCTGAGGCGCAAGAGAAGAGAACGTAGAACGGGGAACTGAGGACCAAGAGCTGAGGCATTTTCCTTGGCTCTTTGCTCTTGGCGTCTTTTTTCTCTACTGAAAGTGGCGCCACAGAAATTGTTGCATTTTTTGTGCAGGCGGATAAGGGGCAGGTCAGCGTTCCTGGCCATTTGATAAATGAGTTTTACAGTTTTCCAATGGCCAAGCCAAGCATTGGCTAGAGTTGAGCCCTGAGTTATGAGCGATGCAAGGATACGAGGATGCGACGATGACATCTTTTGCTCCTGCCTCAATCTGTCAGGACACAGCAAATTGATGTGACGACTGTGGTCAGGCCGACAGACAAAAATACAGACGGAAGGACGGACGGATAGGCAGGCGGTCGTACGGATGGACGGTGGTTACTCGTTTGGTGGTGGTCCAACAACAAGTGTGCATCAAATCACGTCAGTTACGCCCCCTTTTAAATGCATGCAATTAAAATACCCCAATCATTTGCGCATTGCCAGCATCCCAAATCCATGATGTGATTTGCAACAAAAAGGATCTAATTAATTTATGCATACGCATATTGTAATGTTGAAGAAAATCTTCACCCCAATTTATTTCTTTAAAGGCAGTGCAATTTACCCTCTCTCTGGATTAAAATTAAAGAAAATACTTTAAGTGAGATATAAATGTATACAAAAATGTATTAAAATTATAACTTTATCTTCTTTTTGCGAAATGCATTGCTTATTGACTACTAATCTTGGCTTATAGTTATAATAATCTATAATTATACTATACTTATAAGTATGTATAATTGTATAAACACATTTTGCACAGAATCTTTGATAAGACAATTACCAAATTCGTTTGATAATTAGTTTCTTGTATAAAAATTAAAGTTCAGTTTTTTAACAAAACGTTCTTTTGCTTGAGCGCTTTAATTAAATTGTCAGAATATATAAGAAATATATACAAAAACAGAAACTTTTAATTTTATTATCGAAAATTACTAATTTAGAGCACATTGACATGCACATAGTTTGAACATTTGTATATTTTAGTATGTATTTTATAGTAACTCTCTTTCCTTACTTTAGTTCGTTTTTTAATGCATTGAGAATACTATCAATTCCAAATTTAAAGTTTAGAAAAAATCAAAATTAGTTTCTTATAAAATGTGTGTTTGTATTTGGGATGATTTTTTTCCATCAAAGAGAATAACCCGCTGTTTATGCGGGTATGCAGCATTTTTACAAGTAACAGTCGCTATATTTCTTTTGTATGTGTTGATACAAGAAAGTATGTATGTTTTTTATCGTTAATCGAAAACCTACTTATGCTTAATTAATTAGAACAGGGATCTCTTGCGCTAGGCATTGCCATAGCAATATTTTGTTTGTTATTGGTGCTGGCAGTGCTGTTAGCCTTTGGAGTTTGGAAGGTGAGTGTATCTAAATATAGTTCCAGAGAGTCTAATCTGTATGTTTCATCGGCCAGCAAAATGAGGAAGTATTGAAACTGTATATGATATTTTATGGATTCGTTGGCCTTGCAACTATCATATTCTTGATACTTAATGCATTCCATGTCATTAACTGGAACGATGACAATTTTGACCACAAATGTTGGTTGGCGTATGTACTGTTAACAGCATTTATAGGTGATTGGTAATTTGGTATCTGATCTCTATCCGGTCTTTACATGTATTCAAATTTAATGTAGGAATCTACGCGTTTTCGATTGGCGTTATGTATTTTTATTTATCAAATTTAAAAAATCAACTGTAATGTACGACGGGAGATGTGGGAATGATGGACGTACATAGTATAGACTAATTGAATAGATTACAGATTTTCAGCAATAAAGAAAAACTATGTGTATTTATTTTGAAATCAGCATTTACTAGTTTTACTGTGGCCAATTATGTTTAAGCCACATGTGTTTGACGTTCAAAACAATTCCGTTTATTGTCCACCCCACTACTCTTTCTGTGGCGCCTCCAACCAAGTGTCAATTGGTTGAGTGCCATGGAGGACTAGAGTTACCGATATGCCTCCATTCTCTATTTGTACCCTAAGCTCTATGAAATCGGGCTGAGAAGGGTATATTGGATACAGCCGTTTCGTATCTTTATGTACCTTTATAAATATGTACCTTTATGAATATCTGGTTTACTTGATGCTTAAAATTCTATAATCACTAATAAAATCCATTTAAAAAAAAAATGGTTTTTCTTTGTGGTTTGTTTAAAGTTATTCAAACTTTAAGTCAACAAGTTTATGTATTCTTCTGCTTGTAATTCAAAACTTTGACCATCTGTAGACGCAAATAATTCTTTATTTAAACATTCTTTATTTCACCAGCGTTTTTCGCTATTTTCTTGTTGTCGTCTATTGAATGATCCATTCTTGTCTTACAGCTAGATCTGTCCCTGCTTCTCTTATTAGTTAGAGTGAGATAACTATCTTATTGATGTTAGCTCATTATGGCACTGTTAATTCTATTGATGACACTGTTAGTGTTTAACATAGTATTGGTATGTCATCAGCCTACTATGTATCTTTGATGAGCTCTTCTCGAACTATCTACTCTTGATCATGTTTTTCTCTAAACTAACTGCCTTCAATTTTGGTTAAGCTTCTTCTTCTCTTACACTCACCCCTCTATTTTAACGGGTGAATGAGTTTGACCGTGGGACCCCCGCCTACTAGTCTTTGATTAACAATTAACAATGTACACAAGCTCATCTGTTTAGGGTATCTGGCAGTCGTGCTTTCTTAGCTTCAGTATTCTTACGAGTTTTTAATGCTGATTTCTTCTTTTATTTTTTTGGGTTTAAACGTTTTAGTTGCCCCGGCGACCAGAAGCCAAACAGCAATTCTACGTGCTCAGACAGGACCAACGAGTAGCAATAGGCAGGCAGACAGCAACACACACTCACACACACACACACTTGGTTTGGGAAATGTGTTCGGAGTGTGCACATTTCCAGCTCAATTGCGCGCTCAATGAATAATTTAGTTGGAAATTTCGGCGCACTTTTTGTGTGAAAATGCGGTCTATACAGTTATTTGAGTGCAACAGCTAACAACCAACATACACTGCTTTTCAGCTCCACTCTTTATTCTTCTTTCCCCTTCTCTCCTCTGCTCAGTCAGTCATAAAATTTATGCGTTTTTCCTTACAGTTTTTCTCATTTGGCAAGCGTCGCGTCCCGACGCATCGCTTATTCTTCATTTTTCTTTAACTTTTTTTTTTGTTTTGGGCTGGAGTTTTGCTCTCGGTTGCCTCATAAAATGCCTTGCGCAACAGTTGAAAATTCTAAACGCGCCACAAAGGCTAGAGAATCCGCTCCCACTCACCGCCCACCTCTACCCGCCCACAACCCACATTACCCATCCGTTACCAAGTGCACTTCGCTGGCGTTGCCATATCAGCGCCATAAATAAATTTTCCATGTTTGACTTTTGGCGAAATGGCAAAAAAATTAAATAATAAAAAATACTGCATGATGTGGTGGCAGTTGGAGGCGTTGGCATACACTTGCTAGAGGGCATGGTACGTGTTTGTGTGTGCACATTACTTTTACGACTGCAAACGCAAATTTTAACAATAATACAATATAATAAAATAAGTGTAAAATAAAAGTGCGTAGAGTCTGAAGTACTTTTATGATAAAACTACAAATTAGGGATCAATTTTCCTGATTCGTTGTGCTGTCCAATTATAAGACTGTAAAATACTGTAGTTTAGCGTACTATGAAAAAGGTTTTATTGTTTTTACGCAGTTCTTTATTTAGGCTTTAACTAAGAAGCCAAATAACCAGCTTATATTTTATTTTTTGAGATATAAAGTCATATGAAAATCAATAGAAAACTTTAAGCTTTTCCAAACGAAATAAAATAATTGCAAAGTCATGAAATGGACCATTTGCTGAGCCGATTGTCTATTGATGCGAATAACCAGAGCTTGAAATATACATTTTAAAGAGTCAGAAGTGCCAGTTTTGGGCATTTTGAATGGACTTCGATTGTGGGTTAACTACGTTAAAATGAACTCACACTTTGATCAAACATGCACAGCGTCCTAGTCATAGTAATAGTAGAAGTCCTTGCTCAAAAATATATGCACAGCTCAGAGTTTGTCTTCTTAATTAGTGGCCAAGTAACAGAAGCTGAAGAAGCTTCACACAAATCCTAGACACGGTCCTTGTCCTGTATATGTAAATGTGCTGGTATATATATATATATGTCTATATCTGTGCTGACTGTCGAATTCAATGGCTTTGTCAGCTGTGTGTCTGTGGTATCTTTTACTATGCAGCTGTCTGCTGAACGGACCATTTTCGGGAGGCACGTGTTTGCTTTGTGCGGATTATGATTATTATATGGCAATTATGCGTTTGTCTTTTGTCAATTTAGTAATAAGTGAGATTGCCTTAAGTAAATGCTAAGCCGCAATTTGTCTCAATTTGAAAATGACGCTTTACAATCAAATTGAAATTTACTCATGCGATATTTTATTTACCTTCCAAATGTTTGTGACAAGTGCTGCAGTTGACATTTGGTACTGACTGACTGACATTTAAAATTGGTATTAAAATCGATAATTATCTTCAGAGTGTTTCCACTAAACAATATGCTGCAATTTGAGGCTAGACCTGATAAGCTGGACACCAATCACCAGACACCAGACACCAGACGAAGTGTTCGCCGTCCAAGCACCTTCAATAGACAAATTAACATTTCGACAAAGGCAACCTAATCAAATGTCACAATCACGCATGCGGCTGTCCAGGTCCTGGTCAGAATATAGTCAAACCCTGTCAACTGGCCCAGCTCCAACTCAAACTCCAGCAGCAGCTCCAGCTCCAGCTCCACTTTCTGTTCCCGAACTCATCCAGGCTACAACTGACATTTTGTTAGACTTGTCGGACTAGCGGGGAAGAGTGGTAGTAGAAGGGGGTATTACGGTGTCGGCCAGTTCCTGGCATTGGCCACTTTTTGTAGCCCCTTCGCATAACTTTCACTCTTGTCAGTTGCAAATTACGCCGCACGTTCGCCTAGGACAAGGAAGGAAGAGATGGGACGAAGCGACACGAAGCGGCCAGAGATGTCGTAATTTAAAGCTTATTTTGACACTCCCTGCCTGTGGCCCATGCCTGGGACCTGCCTCACCAACAACTCCAACAACAACAACAACAACACTAACACCCAATTTGCATCTTTCAAAATCGTGTTTTGTTACATTTTGTGGATGCGCAAAAATTTGCATACGACAATTAACACTCCAAAAGGCGCGCCCGACGGCCAAAGAAGAGGGCGAGGACAAGAATGAGGACGAGTAAGAGGTCGGAGGTGTGCGGGTGGTGTTGTTCACATGTGTCGTATCTAAGGCTGCAACACCAGCAGAAGCAGCTTATTCTGCATGCTGAGGCAGTGCAACAAACGTTGCAGGCGTTGCACGTACAGCGTTGCGTATGCGTAATGTTGTCTACCCCATTGACAACACCAACAGAGACAACAACGAATTTGTTGCAGTTGCTGCAGTCCCACCACAGCCATAAGAGAGATTTGAGATATGTAAATGCTTAGACTTCAAAATTGCTATTTTAAGGGAAGAATTTGAAGTGAAGAAGTAGAAAACAGGAGGATAGGCAAAAACCAAGTGGAGAAGACCGGGTTAAACTGTCACAAAGTCTATTATTCAATTTTGTAGAAGCTAAACGAACTAATGAGGATTTTGAAATATTTGTCAACAAGGAAATTTTGTAGTTTGTAGTAAGATTAAATTACAAAATTCTTTTATTTTTAATGCATTTGTTTTAAAAAAGACAAGTTGTTTTAACGTATGGATTGTTTAAAATCTTAAAAATAATAAATAAAAGATTTATGTTAAATAAAGTTAAAAATAATTAAATCATTAAATAAATGCATTTTAATTATTATGGAAACAAAAGTAATAATTTTAATTGTCAGTTTTTATGAGGAATAAATTAATTCTCCCATGCCTTTCTCTTGTAAATAGAGAATCTATTACAACTGAAGTGTGTACAATAAAATTAATTTACTTTTTTTTAGTATTTTACATTTAATCAACATGAAATATACATTTTTAAAACTTTTAAATAAACACATGAGCAAATGGTAATTAAATCAAATATCAACTAAATACAATTACTTGAGTGTTAAGTGTTTAATTATTTGCAATACCTATATAAAATTATTAATAAACATGTTAGAAAGACTGTAGTTGAGCTAGCCGACTTACTTACCCGCAACTCATAACGAACGTACAAACAGAAGAAGCAGCAGAGTGATTTAAACTTAGAATTGTTTTGTTTTTTAGTTAAAATGTCTTTGCCATATGTCTTTAATCTGATTAAGAATTTATATACTGTATAGGGTCGGAAAAGCTTCTTCTACCAGTTACGCACACTTCGCTTCTGACAACCTTATAAGACCCTTGCAATTTTTTTTAGAACACGGGGTCTAACAATAGATAAAATAGACATTTGCAGATGTTTGACTGGTTCTTGGAATATTATTTATTCTTTAATCGGTGACGTACAAATAAATAAATAAATAAAATCAACACTTATCCCTTGTAAGGACAATACCTATAAGTAAATTAAGAGCCGCAATCAGCCGCAAATACTTCGCAGAACCGCCACCACCCACAAGCACATACAGCTGTACACAACACACACACATTCAGACATCGAGAGACAGACAATTGTCGCGGTGCTTCCCAAAGGGTTGATGCTGATGTTGAGAGGAGGAAGAGCACGAAGTACAGAGAGAGAAAGGGGAGCTGTGTGACAAATGGAGGGTTGAGCGATTGTTGTTTGATGCTCAATGCCAAGAAATGTCATGATAAGCACACACACATAGCCACACACACATACCCACACACACACACACTAACACACACGCAACACACAAACACAGTTGGATAGATACATACACAGTTGCACTTAATACGCTTAATTGACTTTCATGTATGCACGAGTGAGTGCAGCGACACGAGTGAAGTGACGTGCAACGTTCAGAGTCAGGGTCCGCGCTGGTAAAAGGAGTGTGCCAAGGGGGGCAACAAGAACACATCTGACGTCTGCTGTGTATAGTTGTTGGCCAGGATGCTGCGTCACTGAGCTAAGAACTGATGCCATTTAATGTAAACTGATGACGCAAGTGATGTCATTATTAGCTAAAAGTCAAGTGATGAATTAAAATTCTATCGATAAATTTAAAAAGTGCGACTGTGGTTAAAAAATGGTTTGCGAGATCGGAATATTTCACATACGCATAGTACCAAAATTATCAAACATATCTAGTAAAATAAGCTTTAAATTCTAGTACTAATGACAACAATTTAAACATAACAATAATGAATTATAGTCAATTTTATTTAAGGTCTACTCGAAACAATTAAAAAAGATTAACTTGCTTAAAATGACCGCTTTATCAGTATCATAATAAATTTTTTAGCAATAACATTCTACTTAAACTTTGTTATTAAATGTTTATAAATTTAATTTAAGTTAAATAGATTTTTAAATTTTTAATAAGACACTTAGTGTAAAACCAAAATATAAATTTAAATATTCAATGAAACTTTTATTTAAAACTGATACCATAACTATAATCACAGGGTGAATTTAAATTAAACATCGAACGAACATGTAACATAGTCAAACATATTGTCAAAAGGCATTTGTAATCGCACACAGGGTGCTTACTGAAGCTGAGCTCCCACAATTCTGGATACACTCACTGTAAAGGGTTTCGACAGAGGCACACATTCAGTCGCATTTAATCACTATTCACTTCATTGAATCACTTATTCAGTTTCAGTATTATGTGAGTCCAAAAATGCCAACGCATCTACCCATATTCTCTCATCCTCTCACTTTCCCTCAGTTGTCTGTCTCAGTTGCACTCATTGGCAGCTTAACTAGAGGGTGGTGTTTGCATTGTGTGGATTTTGTGGCTCTTTTGCATCACTTTTGCTGTGTGTGTATGAGTGTGCGAAATGTGTGTATTTGTGGGCTTGTCAATCGCATTTGACAGTAAACTGTTCAATGCACATAACTTGACAATTATGCAAGCATTTTTCATGGTCTTAATCCTGTCATATTAGTGGGTTTCCTCTCCAGTTTATCTACAAAATTAGTATCGCAAACTGTGTCAAATATCGAGGGTTTCACTGACTACATAATAGTGTCAGTAAAAGCATGGAATGGAAATTGGAATTGAACATATTAAATCACATGTACTTAGAAAGACCTCAATCTATCAACAACTGTATTTTAAATGCTATGCACGTGAAAGTTCTTTGCTCTACTACCTTTATATTACATTTATTTTAATATTTTTCAACTCTTTATTTAATACCGTTTAATACAATAAATAACACATTTTTATAATCTGTGAGTAAACAGACACGTGTTTGTTTATTGCTTTCTTTCTCCTTCTCATGCCTCGCATAATTCTCTAGTGCATTAAGTCCTTTTTGACTTCTGCCTTTCTTGCACATCAATGGCATAAAATGTGAGCCTTTCTCAGGATTCTCACTTCTCTGTTCCATCCATTGTGGGACTCAGTGTCCCAGTGTCTGCTCTGTTTTGTGCCTATTTGTCTTTCCACCAACATCGCCTCGAATAAAGTCAATGTCAGGAAGGCTTCAAGTGAAACTCAATTACACACACAAACACACGCACACTGTCACATGCACCTGAACAACAAACAGAGACACACACAAGAGACTGAGACTACAGACACATACATACATCACTTTTATTTATTTACATACCAAAATAAGAAATTAACTCTCCTCAAGCGGTGGAATTGTAGATACTCTTAAATTTAAATAATTCCACACAAAGTAATGTTAATTTTTAGCGACAGTTTTGGGATTCTTAAACTTAACTTTTACACAAAAACTGTTTATTAAAAATGTTAAGTATTCAAATGATTTTAGAACTCTAGTGTACGTTAATTTTTATAGAGTATTAAAATTTACTCGGGGTTTTCAATTCGCCTTTCTCCGTTTCTTTAACTTTGTGTTTATGCGAAGGCGCAACAAAGCACACAATGACACTCAGTTGCTACACGTTGCATGCTTCATGCTGCATGTTGCTGTTGCTGTTGCTGCAGCTGGCGCATAATGAGCGCAAAAACATCCTGTGTTGATTGTCTGCGTTGGCAGGACTCGTCCTGATGCCGTATTCGCAATGTTTGCCAAGATTTGTGCGCTTTTAGCGAGACGACATTCAAGTTGTTTCCCCTCAACTTTTTTCCTTCGTATATTTATATATGTACATATATATATTTTGTGACTTTTTAACACAGGACATGAATGCGAATGTCTCTAGAATGTGTGTGTGAGTGTGTCAGTGTGTGAGTGTGTGTTAGTCGGCATGTCGCCAGTTTGGTGACGTCGCCTTTGACGCTGCCTCCCGTTGCGTTTTGCGACATGTGTCGCATTCGCATTCACATTCGCATTCGCATTCTTCGTATCCTGCCAAAGTTAAATGGATCTCGTAATTGTTGTCATGGCCTCTCGTCGCAGTTTGCCCTTGTCAAGCTCATCCTTGCTTTCACTGCTTGGTGTTGCTCCTTACTGCTCCTTGCTCTTCTTTCACGCCTTAATTGTTTTCTTTCGCATTTCGCATTTGAGGCGTAATTTTTTATAGAAATTGCGGTTTAATTGCTGCATTTTAAACGCAATTGAAAAGGCATTGAGCGCACGTTTGCACTCTGCGTCACGGCATGTCCTTTCAAAAGGATAACGTGACATTTGCTCTATGTGCTCTGAACTCCTGTTGTGTGCGCGCTTCTTGCTTCATTCAACCATTTTTGGGGTTGCTTTCGTGTTCTGCGTGTGTGTGTGTGAGTGAGTGTGTGTGTGTGGTTTTGTAAGTGTGAATATGTGTCTACTGACAGGTTAGACAAACACTTTCCGAGACAACACTTGACACGGACAGCATGGAATTCTTAGATTGTATTGAGATCAGTGTTCTGTGTTGGCATTTACCTAGGCTCTAACTGAAGGACATTCCTAGATTTGAGATCTCCAAACCATAAATGCATTTTAATCTCAGTAACTATGAAAACTTGGGGCTCATAATTATGTTATTCGGCAAATAAAAAACTTTAGTTAATTAATTAATAATGGAGTGTGTGCTTTACTCTCTTTACCTATGAACAAAAACATTTAATTTCAGTTTCATAAGTACACAATAAAAGTAATTTCCTTCAAACAAAACAATCACTTTATTTGAAAACACAAATAAAGATTTTAAGCACAAATTTCAAACACTAAGTTATTTTTCACAATACAATAATTGAATTAAAATGTTAAAATTAGTTAAATTTAGTTTTGTTTATATTTTATACAGATTTATTTAACTATTTTCTGTTAATGAAACACAAAATAAATTCGTATCTAACAGTGAAGCTAGGTAATATTTATTGCCATTTAACTTGAATTCATTATCTAATTATCAAAGCAGTAAATGTAAGTTAGCGGAAACCTTAAAGCTTTTCAAACCCAATAACTGTGCTAACACGCCCTACGAAATCGCGATTTAAAGTACTGGGAATCTGAAATCCAATCTGAACGATTCAACTGTAATCAATGCCAATTCAATGGCAACATTGTCAGTTCTGTGCAATGCATTAAAAATCTAGTGCACACTAAAATCGCATGCAAATACGTATCCAGCAGAATTCCCCTCCAATTCAATCATCTGCATCCACATCCTCATCCACATCCACATCCACATCCACATCCGAATCCTATGGTTCAGTCCCTCGGCAGTTGCTGCAATTTTCCATGCATTTTCATTTGTGCCGTTAAAAAGTCTTTTTCCCTTGACTTTTTTATGCGATTCACAAACAGCCACTGGGGAAATTGTTGGCTGGTAATGAAACGTCTATAAAATTCAAATGAATGCACACAAATCGCAAATCATTTATCATAAAAGAGCATTGCATTTCCGTTTTTTTCACTGAAATTTTTTCCATTTTTCCTTTGCTTGAGACTGATTCAGGTCTATCTACTTATCAAATCATCAGTAGCTAATCGAGACTTACCTGAGCAACAAAATGCGTCCAGGAGAGCTGAAAAAAACAAAAAAAAAATAGCACATTACCAAAAGGGATCAATATAAACCAAAGTCACATTGAAAACTGTCTAAGCCGGCAAACATGTTACGTATACTCTATTTATTTTCCACCGCCTTCAAATTTATAATTCAATTCACGTTTTCAGCAAGTTTTTAATTATTAAAATGAAACTCAATTGGCAGTTTCCGGAAAACAGTCATTAGGCAAGTGTTGCCAATAAAAGGAGTTACCACAACCGACATTTCGAAGGCTATAAAATAATATTAGTCTGTCAAAATAAAGTGTTATGTTATAAATTTTATTTTAAACTAAACTTTTTCCCATGATTTGTGATGAATTGCCCAAAGGCGCGAAGTAACTATTAAAAGCATATCAAAAAATAGATATAAATTAATTTGTTCACGATTAAAGAAAAGAAATTGGTACTTTCACAATAGTAAATTTAATATTTCCTTTCATTTAAATTAAAAAATTATTTGAAGTTGTAAAAACGAAACATGTTAAACTTTTACAAAACGGAAAACTGATATATGATCTCTGGGCTTTAAACCTATAAATAAACTGTGTTGATTAAATGAACGCCGCCCAGGAGAAAAAGTGGTTTGGCTATGAAAAAACTGGATGATAGTTTTTTTTTTGGTCTGGACTGGACTGGATTGGCGGGTTGGACTGATAGACATTAGGCGCCTATTAATTACCAACTCCAGTTCGAACTTCAACTCCATCATCCAGTCTCTAAACAGTTGACGTTATTTATGAGCTAATACCTAAAGTAAAACAGCGTTAAATTGTTAACGATTTATATAAGATTTAACACGTTAGGAAACAACTCGAGTGACCAGTCGAACAACGAATGTCATTGGGATCATAAAGAAGCCAGTAAAAGCTATTTTACATCCTCGATTTTATGTTTTTATGTGAAGGGAATTAACCATCAATTTGCTGCTCATTATCCATAAAATGAATTTATCATGGACAGGTGTATATACATAGGTGTGCATAAGCACATTCAAAGAAAATTGGAAAAATTACAAGCTTTGTTTATTGCCCAACAGTTTACGATATTTAAACTAGCTTCGAATCGAACGATTGCTCGAATCCTGATTTGCAGCTCTTTTACTAGTTTTTTATTTACATTTTCTACCACTATTCACAAGCTACGAAAATATCTGAATCTACAAGAAATATAATACATAAATAAATTTAAATGAAATAATATTCAAAAATCAGTTAAATAAATTGGCAATAATTGCATTATTTGCTGTTTTGATGTCGAAACTAATATCCAACCGATTCAAACAATTATTAGCTTCATATGTTGACTTGCAACTTGAAATTTATTTTGGCCTTTTACAAATTTTGGCTCTATGCAAAAATCGAACTGACGATGGCAAGTTTATGAGTTCAATCTTTATCTGGTTAATGGAGAGGAGCATACACAAAAGAGAACGTGAAAAGGGCTAAAGAGATGCTGGGCTGGCCGGAAAGAGCCTGCACAGCAGGCGTCCACATTGGATGCTGCCTCAAAGGCAACAAATTCAAGTGGCAACATGTTTCGACAACAACAGCAACAACAAACTCAATGGCTGGCCCAGCGGCAATGCGAATGTTGTTGAACAACAACAGCAGCAGCAACAACAACAACAACAATAACAAACAAGTTAAGACTTCTCCCTCAACTCTGGCGCAGCTATTGAAATCTGCTTTGCTGATTGACGTCGAATGTTGTGGTTTCGGTTACGATATTTGGTACCAAAATACAAGCAACGTTGACGGTCTGTCGACCCGGTCTAAAGCAAAAGTGGCAGCAGCAGCAGCAGCAACAGCAACATCATCAACAACAACAACAACAACAGCTGCAGTGGCAACAGTAGTTGAATAGGAAGTTCAGAATCCGCAAATGTTGGCATTTTGTTGCTGGCCAAGTTAGTTTTGCCATTGTGATTGGACTGCACTTGGAAAGGGATTGAAACACAATTGAAACTCTGCCTTTGTTGCAACTTAAAATGTTACAATGCATTAAAGCCGAATCCAATGCAAATTTGCTTACATTATCGGGAATTAAAACTTCACTTAGAACTGTAGTTACATATCTCTCAATTAATTTTAATTTATCACATTTACTTTTCACCGAAAATATATCTTAGGAAAAATAAAATTTATAAAAATCTGTTCAATTTTAATACTCTTTATTATACTCAAAATATAAGAAAATAAAATTTAACTTCTACTTTAGAACAAATGAAATGCAAAAACACTTAATTAAAATAACAAATAAATTTTTTAATCTACTTTATTGGTATTGTTGATCAATTTAAATGCTCTATGCCACAGTAAAATAAATGATTGGTAATACAAAGCTTCAAATTAATTCATTAAATATTTTGTGTATAAAAAATACAATTACATAGTAGTCCGCGCTGTTGATAATAATCAAGTACCTACTCAGCTAAAAAAAGAAAATTAAATAATCAAACCAGCATTTTAATGAAATTAAACAAAGTTAAAATAGTAATAAGTCTCGCAAACAACTAAAGAACTGGACAAAATTTAAAACGCACTGAAATGTTTAAAAAATTATATTTTATTTGTTATAAAAATTAAAGTAATTGGTACAAATTTAACAACATTTAAATTTTAATTATAAACATTTATATGTACGTATCGTAACTATTCAAAGCTCATGTACGATAAAGCAAAGAAAATCATAATGCATAAATTTATTTTTTGTTTTAAACAATGAAGTCATTAATTCATTAATTCAGTACAGAGCAAAAGATGGAAACTTTAATTAAATTTCCACTGATTTAACATTCTTTTCGCCTCGAAATTAAACATAATTTTTATTTTTTTTTATTGCTCGTTTGTAATTTTATAAAACTACATATTATTTATTATTTTCAATTATTTTAATTTAATTTTTAAATTTCTTTTACAACAGTAATTGGTTGACATGAAATCAGTAAATTAAGAAACAAATTAATAATATAATTCTTTCGAATATAAACAAATAATATTAAATATTTCCACAGTTTCTTATACCTTTTATCACGCTGTAATGATAATAATTAATTGAATTTCACAGTTTATATGTTTTAAATTTTATTTAAGTATTCGTTTTTTCATAGAGAAAGTTATAGTTTCTTAAGCACTTAAAAGTCCACTTAATAACCAACTAAATTTTGAAATTCTCACTCGCTTTTTCTATCACTAATAGCTTCTTCAACTTTTCAACACGATTTATATTCAGTTAAGCGGCAGGCAAAAACGATTGCGGACTAGGAAGCTGGAAAAAAACGCGCGCGCAAAGAAAACGCAGCGATTCGCGTGCGCTGGCGACTCTGGTAAGTTAACGGTAATTCAGCGTAAGCATCGATAGCGACTGCAAAAAATTACATACGCGAAATATTTTGCTTTATTCTGCGGCTGCGACTGTTTTGGCTGCTATGCTGCTACTGAGCGCTAAATTTGATGAAAGCGCGACGACAACGGCGGCGACGACGACGACGACGACGACGACGATGGCAACAAACGGCGACGACGAGAACTACGATGCAGCAGCGAGAAACGAGAACCGCACGTAGAGAATGTCAAATGGAGACTGAAGCGAGCCTGAGCAGCAGGTGCAGCAGCAGAAGCATTTGCAATGAAATGCCCTTCTTATGCGAACTTCCAAATGCTTCTGTCCAACCGCCTTCCTTCTGGCTGCCCGTCTGCCTCTAGCCATCTAGCGTTAGCTAAGAACAACGTCAGCGCCAATAGTTGCACTCGACGTAAGCGTCAGCGTTAGCGCCAGCGTCAGCGTCGCAGTTTGCAGTCAGCGTCATTGCTGTCGTTGCACTCAACAAATGTTCGGCCAAGCGCTTTGTTCTTGCTCTGTTCGGTTCGCAGATAACTTCGTAACGGCAAAGGCAACGACGAAGACGACAAAGACGACGACGATGACGCCGACGCCAGCGGCAAAGAAGAACATGTTCACGCAGCCGACAACTGCAGAAAGTGGTAAACAAGATGAAAAGCAAAAATACTAAAACCGAAGTTGTTTTGCGGTGGGCGAAAAGTCCAAGAAGCTGTTAACTAACCGACTGTTATCAGATCCACTGTTAACTTAACAGTTGAGACAGTTGTGTGCTCGCAAAAGCAGGAAATCAGCTTCGGAAGTGCAACAAATGCAACGCAACAGTCTCTTTCTCTCATTAACTGTCGCTCTTTCTCTCATTGCTGCACCGAAGAGTGCGTATTAAGAGCACAACGATGCAGAATAGTGAAAGTGAAACTTACTACTCAATAGTAAAATAATGCAATAACAGCTGCTTTTGAAGCTGAGTCTGCCAAACATTTAAGAAGCGTAGCATGGTTTAAGTTAATGGCATTTAATATGTTGCTAAATATGTAACAAATATTGCAAATACGCAGTTTATTCAGTTGCCATATGTTTTCTTACTTCATAACAACAAAGCTTAAGTTACTCTCAAGAGCGCGAATACGTGTTTTCTCTTTGCATAGACTCGCTCTTAACTTGCATTGCTAGACAACGAAGTACTCAAAGACTACGCTCTTTACATGGCCCACCAGCGCGCGCAAGCCAACTTGAGTTGAGTGGATTGTGGAGTCAATTACTGTTCCCAGTATGTTGGTAGTGGTGGAAAAAATATTGTGACTGCTTGTGCATTTAAATTTTTTAAGTATTTAACATATGGAATGTAATGGAAAACTTTAAATATTTGTACTTTTATTATAATTATTTTTTAAAATATTTTCTTTTAATAATTTTATTCTTTTTTACATATGTATCTAGATGTTAGGTAAATATGTTTTAGTCATAATTATTAACTTTAAGTTTCTGACTTGTTGCTCTGCCTTTCTCTCTCTTTAGCTCTCTCTGTCTCGCCCTATTTCTCGTTCTCTTCCAAGCTTTTTTTACTGGTCTGCTTAACAAACAAATTAATGACTCTGCAGCTCAACCGCATTTTGCGGTGTTTGTCGCTTGGTTGATAAGCCTTAGATCTACATATATGTATGTATGTATGTATATACTAAGAGATATGAATATATATCCATACCTTAAATTGTATATATGTATTGGTGTCTGTCTAAGCCAAAATTGCAAAATGTGCATACGGAATATTAATAATGAAAGCCGCGAGACAAACAGTTAAAGATGTAGCGAGAATTTTCTTCCTTTTCCTTTTTCCTGCTACAGAGGAAAGCATGTTGCATGCTGCATGCGGCAAGTGGCAAGTGGCAAGAGCGTACAGTGGGTAAAGTGGGTACAGTGAAGTCACCTTTCTGTTGCCGCATTATAAATTTCAGTCATGTTTCTAATAACTTTGAATTAATCATCTTTCCTGGTTTTCCTTTTGCGGCACGCACAAACTTCCGCTAGATGGCGCTGTCTGACGCTTAAAGCCACAACCGCATAAAGTCAATGAAAATTGGTAGAGGAGAGTTGAGTCGAGTTTGTAGAAATTGGAGGGAGTGCACCAAATGAAATGTAATCCACATGAAAATTGCCTTGGCTTATGCAAAATGTGACAAAGTTGAAGAAAACTCGAGTTCTTTTTCTGCTTTTCTCTTTTTGACTGCGGTCCTACGTTTTTATTTTTTTGTATCAACTTGTTTCTGTGTATTTAAAATGCACAGCATCACAACACCCACCTCCAATCTCCCCTAAGCTCTTCCTTCTCTCTCCCTTGACTTGAGTTGGTGTAAATTACAGCAAACATTGCGCATACGCCGCGTTGTTTGGCGTGACATGAGACGACTTAGAGCTGTTTGTTTGTTTGCTTGTTGGTTTGCAAATTATTATTATTATTATTATTATTATTATTGAGCAAGCTAGTCAAGTCTAGACATCCCCTTTCCTCCCTCTTCGCCCCCACGCACCTCCTTGAATAAACTTAAATAAAATTCGGTTTGTATTTTGATAACTTGAAACTTTGTCTTTCAGGTGGAAAACTGCTTTACCTGCAATCTATTTGGCACACTTCATCATCATTAGCACAGTGCTAAGTTATTACCTTTCCCACTGTCTCGGCACTCTCACCTTACCCAACTCCCCTCTCCCATTTCCTGTGTTGTGGCATAAATAATTTCGTATTTTCGCTCTGCGCGCAGGTTTTCGCTACATTTAATTATATAATTTGTCTTTTTTGCTAACTTTATGCGTTCCACAGATTATTTATAGTTGAGGAGCAAGATCTAGCTTCAAATTAGCTGAAAATACTTCAAGCTGAATTTATGATGCCAAAGGTGTTCACAAATCTGCCAGAGAATTTATGATTCTTAGGCCACTTTAATTGAACGATTAAGAAAACTTAGTCATGGAGCTTAAATGCAATGTTCTTGAACTTTGTATACATCGGAAAAATCTGTTAATCGGTTTAACGTTAAATATGTATATGTTAATTTGTATACAAAGAAAATAGATTTATTCTTCAGAATATCATTTATTGATAATGTTTTAAATTCTTTAAAGCCTTTAAAGTTACAATTTTAATGTAGCAGAGTTAGCTTAAGGTTCTTAAACTGGACTTCGTTATGCTCTCTTTAAAGAAAGTTTAAGCTGATAAAAGTTTGGGAAATTAACAAATTGACAGTTATCAAAAGCCGCAGTCAAACCATTAACAAGTTTTTCTCGTGTAATACGCCGCAGGAATTGACAATTCGAGATACAAATACTATTTCTTCCTGTTGTGCAGGTTTCCTGACTTCTTTGCCTCCCCTTCCGGTTAAATAAATTATGAGCTGTGGCGACAAGGTGTTAAGGGCCAAAAATTAGAACTCAAATACGGCCCATGGCACGCGCCTATCAAATAAACTTTACTTACGTTTCGAATCGGTTTTGGTTTCGTTTCGTTTCGTTTCGTTTCGCTTTTATTTTGTTTTCGGTTCAGTTTCGATTCAATGATGGCTGATCATTTGGGGAACAAGGGCTTAAGGGGAAAGGGATAAGGGTTAAGGTCCACAGACCCATTGACAACTGCGCATCGTTAGCTACAAAAAAAAACCCCAAAATCGTTGTCGGCTTCTTGTCATTCATGTTGTTTTCCTGAGAAGTGCTCTTAACTTTTGCTTGTTTTTCTTTTATTTGGTGTTTGTTATTTCGAATTTTCTTTCACGATTCTCGCGGAAATTTGTCACGAATTTCGTGCTATTTTAATGATACTTGAAAAGTCGTTGAGTGGACGACTGTTTAGAAAGCTTTTTGGATATTTAAGAACACACTTACTTCCAATCTGTCACTTCGTTTCTGAACAACTGACACTTTAAGCGGGCTTTAAGCGAGCGAGACTTACATATACCCTATCAATTTAAGAGTCACGATTGGAATAAGGTTTGCTAAATCAGCGCAAATATTTAATATCATTAAATTCTGGATAGAAATGACAAAATAAATTCATGATAAGTCGCTGGACGATAGTGCATACGAGTGGAAAATTGGAAAATTGTATTTGTCAGTGAATTTCCGCCGTGTTCTGCTGCTTGTTGTTGAGAATTTTGGGAAAACTATGAAACAAACAAACGCCTGCAGATTGGTAAACAATTGCGAAAGCAATTGAAAATTGTAACCTTGCAGAAAAGCTGAAAAGAAGACAACAAAGGAGGGAACATTGCACGGTATATTCAGTTATTATATTTAATTAATTTATATTAAAGAATTCTCCAACACAGCAGACTTATAAAAATATCTTAGGTAAGTTAAGAAGTTTTTTAAATCTTGTTTAATTTCCTAACATTTATTTTATTTCGTTAAAATTTTGATTTCTCCAGTAGATTTCTCCGAACATTTACTGGAAAAATAAAAAATTTAAATGTAATAAACTCACCTTTATATAACTGAGCTTAAATCAATGAAGAAGCTTTATATATATTTGTTTTAATATATTACATTTACATTTAATTTAAATGAATTTCATTAAATATAAAATTTGTGATTGGCATCTTTAATTTTCTCACATTTGTCCATTTAATGTAATTTTTAATTGGATACTACACTCAAAAAGCCATTATAAAATTGTTGATTGGTTATTATTTAACGAAAACACTTTAAGCCTTACTTGATAAATTTAAATTAATTTGAAACTTATATATAAGTTCACTGTGTATATTTGTATCAATTTTTTAACTTACCGAAAATTCAAATGAATTGCTTTAATTGTGTCTTAATATAAACCTATAGTAAAAGCATTGCTCTTGTTGTCTTTAATAGCTTGACTGGTTGAATGACTGACTGAGTGATGGAATGGGTGAATCAACGGGATTCATGCAAATGTGGCCCATATAAGTATGCTATAAAATGTATTAAATTGTCGGCGTGTATGCACATGTATGTATAGGATTGTTTGAGTGTGTTTGTGTGTACCGCAGAGCCGTGCTGGGAATGCGACTCTACAACATGCAAATTACACATGCTCAGCGCTTATAATTTCTAATTAATTATGCCATAAACGCCGTTTCTTGTGGTCATTTCTAGAACGCCATCAACATGCAAATATTTCAATAATTACATACGAGCCATCGTCCGTTGCCTTATCTGTGTGTGTGTGTGCACTTGTGTGTGTATTTACCAAACAGTATATACACTGTTAAGCATTTGCCATTTGCTGGTGAAGTATGGCAGGTGTATTTTATTTTTATTGCCGTGCAACTCACAACGTTCTCAACTCTTTTGTTGGAATTTTTGCAAGAAATTCGCATAAGTTGCAGCTGCGTTGAGGGTTGCGATAGTAGTAGACGATGGCAACAGCTGATGGACCGTGTAACAAAGTAACAAAAACTGCTACAAATTAAAAACAATACACGAAAAATTAAAACATTATTAAATTTCAATAAATCAATTTAGTTAAATAATGTGTTGCCTTTGAAATATTAAAAATGGTACTGTTGATATTCTTGTGTTATATATGTAGATTTATTATAATTATTATAGCTACTGTTTTACAGTGCTACTGGCATTTCAATAGTTTTACAAATTTGCATAAGCTTCAAGCCACTGTGCGAATGCGATGCCAGTAAAAATGAAATTTGTTTCCAGCCCTTTATTTTTTCCATTTCTTTTTCATGCTTTTGTCTCAACATTTTCTTCGCGATTTTTCTTTCCTTCATTCTTTTTGTATTTGTTTTTTTTTTTTGTGTGGAATATTTTAACTAATGAGCTGCAATTTGTTACAAATGGCAGTGGCATCGACATAGCTGTCGAAGTGTTGCATGTGTCGCCAGTTGCCACGATGCATTAAAGTTGCGCATACGACACGTATAGCAGTGGATAGACGGCAAAGCAAAGAAGAAGAAGCAGGAGCCCATTAAAGCTACTGCAGACATGCTTCAAAGGGCGACCGAGCGTAAGAAAGTCATCAAATAGTTTGAAACAGCGGCAGGATACGATGCGATATACAAGGACTTGTTACAAAAACTTGAAGGACAGGCGACAGCCAGTGACTAACGCTGATTGAGGCCATGATACGAAAAGTTCAAACAAACAGCAGCAGCCGCAGTAGAAGCGGCAGAAGCAGCAGCAGAAGCAGTTGCAACAACAGTTGCACTAAAACTTTGCTGTCAAATGAAGCAGGCCAAAACAGGAGCTGAGACTTGGCCAGCTTCCTGAGCTGTCCACTTGGACTCCGCATCTCTTACCCTGCTCCCGTTTAGTAGCCTCGTTGATCGATGCGAGTGGTCGCCACAGAGTTTTTGGGCCGTCGCCATTATTAGCCAATGTTTTCTTTTTTTTCTCCACTCTCTTTTTTGGCTTACAAACTTGGTCCGGAGCTGGCAAAAACCCGTTAACAGTTAAGTGGATAAGCCAATTTATGAGTTTCGAATTTAACTTTGTCACTTTTTTCTCCAACCCGCTGAACTTTTGGCTCTCTTACACACGTTCTATCTCCCTCTATCTCTCCTTCTCTCTGTCTTTCTCGTTCGCTCGCTTTCTATCGTCACTTGGCACATTTAAGTGGATTTGTTTTGCTTTATTGGTGGCTCCACAGTTGCTTAGTTCAGTATTCTGCTTTTCCCCCCGCTCGACAACGCTCCTGACATTTTTCGGCTAAAAGTTTTTAATTTTTATATATTTTTACAACATTTTTCTTTTTTGCTGTTGTTTGTTGTACTTTTCTTCTCATTAAGCTTCTTTATGTGTTGCTCTATTTGTGTTTTGGCTCGATTATCGTTTACACGGCGTTTACAAGAGTAAAGTTTCTCCAAAGTGCGAAAGAATCTGCCACAATAAAATAAGATTTATAATCTAAATAAATTTTCAGAACTTTATTAATATTTTTAATTTGTACATACGTGTAGTAGTTAAAGTTACAATACAGAAATTTCTATGATTTATTTCGACAAAAACTCATTTGAAAGTGAATAGAAATATATTAAGAGTAAATTAAAGCTTATATTAAATTAATTAGCATCCTGAGTTTATTTTAGTTAGTGTTTTTCAATGTAGAACTCATAATTCATCCTAATTGTGTTTTCATTAATCTTTGGGTTTGTGACTAACCTTCTTAACCTACTCTCGTTAAAAGATTAAACCCTTGGCCAAAACTTTTGGCTCATTCAGTCGACTTGTGATTCCAATTAGGATTAAGAAAAGCATTCCAAAAGGTCAATTAAAAGGCCAAAAAAGTAGTAAACTTATGTAGAACTTTTAACATAAGTGCCTGCCAGTTAGTATTGCTTTAAGTCCATTTTAGAGGGGTGCCAAATCTGCTTTTAGTTCGGTTCCGATGAGCGGTTAGGGGAAGGGTCACGCGCCGCAAAAATTGCCCACAAATCTAAACCGAAAAGATGCTGAGAGCTCGTCTGGGGCTGTCCAGACGAACCGCAAATGAATGTCAGTTGATGTTCATGTTGATGATGATGATGATGATGATGATGATGTACTTGTACTGTTCTGCTACCGGGATAACTGTGTGCTGACCGTCCTGTTGATCGTCGCAAGCGCGTCAACTGATTTGCATATTTGCCAATTTACAACAAAAGAAGTGCAACGTGTGTTGCCTTCAAGTAGATACAAAAACCAGGACCTTATTTCATTTTCTGCAGCAGACTCAGCTGTGCCTGCTTATGTATGCGACACGAGCTTTCAGCGTGCGACGACCTCTATGGAGTTGCTACTTACCACTTGCCACTTGCCACTTGCCACTTGGCACTTGGAACTGCGGTCAGCACTGCGTATATGTATTCATAATCAGGCAATTCAGTGGATTCAATGGTCGCTGCATTCGAAAGACACCCAAAGTACTCGGCATTGACAGATCCGTTTGTCTTTCGGCCATGACTTCAATTCGTGTTCCTGTTTCTGTCCTTTTTCTATTACTTTTGCTGACGAATTTCGCTTTGACTCTCGGTTCCCCGGTTACGCTTTATTACTTCTCTAAGAGAACCAAAGCCATTAGATATGCACTACGCGTCCCAATGCGCTTTGACTCCGACCCTGCGCCTTTTTTTAATACCCTATTCTAGTTGCAGTCTCACAGTATACTCTTTTAACTAAATTTTTCTAAATTTGTAAATAGTCTTAAGCCGGCTTTTAACATTAAATATTAATTAAAACACGAAAAATTGATCAGCATTAGACAAGTTTGCTTTTAACTATATTTATCCTTACTGCAAGTTTTGGTATACGATATGAATTTTTTTACTTTAAATTTAGATTATTGATAATATAATATTATATTTAAGCAGAGTAATCAAGATTTGTCATTTGTGTTGGTTTTCTCTCGAATAATTTTTATATTTGTCTTTGGGTCTTTCCTGATTTAATGCATTTTCGCTTTGCGGTCTTTTTGGCTGCTTTGGCTGCAACTGTCTTCTTTTCTCTATCTCAGTTACTTTCTTAGTCTCAGTCTGTTTGCTTCTTTGGTGGAGAAAATAAAAAACTTTAATAAGGAATGGCTTGTAAGCTCGATGTTCAGCGTTCACCTGGAGGCGCCTCAACCGTATGCAGTTTACATGCAACGCCAGCAAAGTTGGTGATAAAAGTTAACGACTCCCAAATGTTGCAGTCAGCGAAAGTTGCTTTTTAAATTTTAACCATTTAATTTTGGGCGGAGTTTTCTCTTCTGTCTTTTATTTGATTTAAATATGCAATTTTTAATAGTCGTAAAACTGCCGGCTTGCTTTCATGCTACAGAATTGAATCCGCATTTGTATCTGTATCTGTATTTGGTTTGGTATTCGTATTTGTATTCACATTCACAGCCGCATTCAAAACTATTGCAGTCACAAACTTCCACCATCTAAAAACTGGCATGGCTGGCATGGGCGAAAGACAAAAATAACTACATTATTTATTTATGCAATATCTGAGTGTGGAATACGGCGTACCAGAAGTTGCCTCGGTTTTTGGCTTTTTCTTTTTTTTATTTTAGCTCTAAATGCTGCAACATTTTGTTTACGGCCGACTAAGGAGTAAGAAGTCTCACAGTTTCATTTCATGCACTCCTTTTCTTTGGTCGACGCTCCTTGGTGCCTGGCACTTGGTTCATTTTTATACAAACCATTTCATTGCAATATTCCTTCGAATGACTTGCAAATGCTAATTTGTTTCTCAAACCATCACAAGCATTTAAACCAGAATACCAATTTAAAACAATCCACAAACTTATTATACCCACCACAGCCAGAAATTGCTTTGAATTCTTTTTTAAATTCCATCTAGCTTGAATTATATTCTACTATTAAAATAATAAAGTAAATGATTTCAAATAAAACTAATTCATCGCAATTACATTTATTTTGTTTGATTGATTTGTATTTAATAAAGAAGTACACCTCTATTTGGTTTTAGATTTATTTTTAAAAAAAAACCTTTATCTAGTTAGTAGCCAAATTTAATTTCACTTTAGGAAACAGATGTTAATACACTGCGAAGTTAGCTCAAGCATTACAAGAGCATCAAAGTAAAATTACAATCACAAATTTGCAACACCAAGGTAAGTTGTAGAAAATTTAACGATAGTTAACATTAAGCTAACAAATAATCTAGCAAAACTAAGTTCAATTATTTATTCGATTCTTTACATTATGAAACTTACGCTTAATATAACTTTAAACCGAACCACTCGTGCTATTTATTGCTCTGGATAATATATATACTATACGTTAACTTTTATCCAAACATAAGTTATATGAACCGTAAACTTGTGATAAAAGAACTTGAACTCGCCTCTAACAAAAATTTATTTGGAAAACATAACGTTTCTTATAAGTTTACTGCTTGATTAATATCAACTACTTTCAATATTAGATAATCATTGACAGTTATGTGAATTTGTACGTGGTCTACAAAAAATTCAACAAACAGATTCTATTAACTTAAGTGTTAAAGAAAACCATTTCCGCTAATCGAAGACTTTGAAAACTGCGGGCAATGCAGCAAATAAATATTCCATGTGACGAGAAAGCTTTTAAAGCTTTTTTGCATGCACACAAAACGAAAGCTTACAGACTCCTGAATGAAGACAGAAAAGTAACAACAAAACTGTTGTTATAATACGTATTATATAATAAATTGAATATAAAATTCTAAATATATGAGTCTACAATTAATAATAATAATATATAAACATTAATAAAAATGTTAGTAAACATTTTAATTATTAAAACTAAAAATGCACATATAAATAAATAAATAATTATTTTATGGAAAGAGTTTGTGCATTTTGCCTTGACTTGCTGCAAATTTGTTTAATGTTTGTGTGTGGTTCCCACATTGCCTTTTTAATTTAAATGTTAATCTGGATGCATGTGCACTTCACACTTTAGGAAGCCAACTTCTTCTTGAGTTGTCTTCTGCTGCATTTAAATTGTTTGAAGTAGCATATTATTAATATTTTCCTTTATAATTTGCATATAACTCGCTGTCAGTGAACTGGAGTTTAAATGATTCAAGTATTTAAAGTTATCTAAAAACGAACTCATACGGAAACGGAAACGAAAACATCTTTATGTATATGTAGCATTGACCTGTACTCGGATCACTTAAGTTTTTATGCTCGTATTTGCACAACCACGCACACACACTTATGTACACACGCAAACACATACGTCTTTTATTGTGTATTTGTCTTGGCTGCCGCAAATAAAGACGAAGACGGCATAAAGACAACACGAACAGGAGAAGGGAAAGACGGTGAGGACGTATGGCCGAAGAGCCAAAGAATTCATTAAAAATTAATCCAATGCCGGCGCTGCTGGAGTATTTGGCCAAGAAATAGCCATGGAATGGGTAACGGAATGGGCATGAGTTACAGGAAGGGGAAGTGGTAGTGGAGGACACTGGGATTGGGGCTTGTTGTCTGCTATTCAATTACGTATGCCACGACTGCTATGAAAATGACCTGCAGTGTCTGCACAGCCCAGCAGCCTCCCTTTTCCGTAGTAAATTCTAACAGCACTTGGGTCGGCAAACCCTCGATGACCCTCTCGTTGCCACGACTGGCTCAACTGCTTGGCAGTTTTATGTGTTTTGTCTTCGCAGTCGCATGCCGCATAAACGGAATTATTTACAATTTATTTTTACCTGAAGTTCAGGTCCTAAAACGGGAACGGGAACAGAAACGAAGCAAAAGCGATGGCATTTGCTTCGCTTGTTTGTTTTTGTGCTATTCAAAATGTCTTCATTACCGGCAGCTGAAGATACTGGAACTTCTGGAACTGTGGATCTTCTGGACCAACAGTGGCTTCATTGGCTTTAATTTGACATTGGGCCAGCTCTGGGATAAAGTCCTGTGAAGTGTTGGCTGTTTATTTGAGACATTTGCAGCTAACTAATATCCTGAGTGCTCCGCCAAGTAATTGGCTGATGGTCCACAGTCCAGACAGAGACACAGTCACAGACACCGATACAAACACAAGCAGCAAGTACATATTTAATTTGCGCCAACAATTCCACAAGAGTTCTTTGCCAATTGCTCAACTTGATTAAATGGAAACAACACTTAACTGTTGCTGAATAAATGCGTCAAAATTGATGTTCACTTTGCATATTTTTTGGTAAGGCAATTCGTATGAGAGGAAGGCCAAAAATCTCTTAAAGCTAAAAGGAAATCTATTTATTGTATTTATTAAAATCATATTTTTTACATGTCAATCAACTGATGAAACTGTGTATGCAAATTTCCAAATTTCTGAGAGTACATTAAAATAAATGTATCACTTTAAAATATTATTGATGAATTTAATATACAATTTTGAAGTAAAAACTTTCTACATCTAAAGAATAGGAATTAATAACTCACCTTAAAATTACTGAACTGAATTATTCCTGGTTAAAGTCATACTCTCATAATATTATTACATCAAAATAATAATAACATTTGTTACCAGTTATAAATACTTTTCTTCCTGGTATTAAAATTAGTAAGCATGTTAATCTAATGTACTTTTGGACTACATTAAGAGTAAGTGTATGGGTTGAAATTAAATGGTATAAATGTTTATGATACGTATAGGATTTAAATTAATAAAACTATTTTAAATTCTACGAATTTATTTTTTTACTTGATAGAAAATTACGTTTCAATGTATATAATTTTTCATATTTTAATAACATTTTCTTCTAAGTTCAAGGGTTACTAACAGGTCCATAGATACAAAGTCACGAATCTCTTCCAAAGTCACCTCAAATCTGTCATCTTTGCGAATTTGTGTCAATTTCTAATCCTAAGCAACTTTAGCAAACTCCGATGACTCTTAGTGAGCAAAACGAGAGAACTTGGTTTGTTTGGGGTATTTACCACCAAGTGTCTTAAGTTAATTGAATGGCAACTAATAGAGTCAAACACAAGCAAATAGAGAGAAAGAGCGAGGGTGATAGAGATAAAGAGGTAGTTAGTAATGCAACTAGACTTAATCAAGGGGAGAATGAAGGAGCCAAGTGTAAACACTCTGCATAAATTAGTAAAAACTTAAACGCAACTCTTAAGCGTCAAGCAAGCGTTGCTAAACAGACATTAGCGCCCAACAAGGACACGTATATCCTTTAGACTTAGAGACGAGCACTTGGCTCGAGGCAGCTGTTTATCAACTGCATCATCATGATTATCATCATTTTCGTCTTCACCAGTATAATCATGATGACGTTCATTCACTGCTTCTTGCTGCACTTATGAGTGATGATAAATCATCAAAGAAGGCAACGTGTTGCGGGTTGCAATGCTGCCAGTTTGACTTGACAGCGGACGCTGCAGTGTTGCAGCATTATGTGGCACATGGTGTGGCGAGTTCATTTATGCACTCGCCCCTGCGCTTAGCATGCCCCACAGTTATTAATTGCCCCCCTGAAGCTGCCAAATAATGATGAAGTACACGGCGTATTTCTGGTTATTTATTGCACCTACGTGTTTGCCAGCCTAAAATTTGGCTTGAATCGAAACTTAATCCAGAGTTTGGCTGAGACTTGCTGTAAGTTGTGCCCTTTCACTGGTCATTAATATGTAATTTTTTGTGGCTTTTTTGCATTTGCAATCGGCAACTGCATTGCGACATTCACTGCACTCGGTGCACTAGTTTTGTCGTGCATGCAAATTAGCCAAGACTAGAAATATTTTTGTGCAAAGCATTTGCATACAATCGCAACAACTATTTGTTTTGGCTTGTCAGTGCAAGTGAGCTGTGCCCTAAATTGCATTACGTATACGCAATATTATGCAGTTGAATGTAACCTATTTAGAAACCAACTGATATATTCCTAACAATGTATGTACTATAACTTTTAATCAAGTAACTGCACTCTTATGAAGTACACATACAACTAACATTTATTCTGCTTATCGAATTCTGCCATTCGAAAATCTTTTTATGTGCTCGCCTATAGCTAAAGTTCTGCATCGATTAATCAGAGTACAAATGCAAATTACTTGCGGCATTTGACGTTTCTTCCAATTTGGGTCTGAGGCGCTCTGCGTTAACCGGAAACGGAAATGTTGCTTGCATAACAAATGAATTTCGCTTAAGGGTGGCATGTCAACTCAAGACTGCTGCTGCTGTTCCTGTTTCTTTGACAAGTCACAAGGCCTTTTCGCATTGTTCGGCGAGTCCTTGTGCCCTGCCAAGCAAAAATAAATTGTTTTCTACATATTGCCTGAGCTGGGACCCAGAAGATATTGGACTGAGGGCTACCCGCAGATTGGTATCGCCTGGTGTTGACAGCATTCATTCCAGGCGGCCTTTACTTGGGCCGCTTGCAAATTAGAAATTCCAATGAAAGTACCTCCCGAAATGGGACTTGCAATTGCAGTTCGCTGAATTTATTAACGTTGGTGGCCATGCGTCAAATAAATGTCAAAAAATGAACTCAAAATATTGCAAAAGATCTGGGCTCCTGTTAAACCCCAACCAGTTAAGGAATGTTCACTTATTTGCGGCCGGCAATAAAAATTGCATGAAATTTTTTGGCATGTTAAACACAATTTTTTAATGAATTTTCCCGCCAGTCGAGTGTGAAATGCTGACTGCCTGGCGCCCATCGAGTTGAGTTCAGTCGAGTCGAGTAGAGTCGGGGCATGCGGCATGTGGCATTGGCTGCAGTTGTGACAGGAGCTGCCTACTTTTAAAATGCCATAAAAACTAAAAAACAAACAAACAAACAACGTGCAAAATAAAGAAATTAATAAAAAAAAAAAAAATACAACAAACAACAAAAAAAAAAGCTGAAAAATATTTCTGTCCACATACAAAGTGAAAATTTCGAGGAATATAAAAAATTGTTTTTCGAAAGTTTTGTGGCTGACTCTCTCTTGCTCTTTCTCTTTCTCTCACTCTGATGCTCTTCGTGTTGATGCTGATGTTGTTACTGTTGTTGTTGTTGTTGTTGTCATTTATGCTGCTGCGACCATCATTTCCTACTGTCCGCTGTCTGATGTTTGAAATGATACCAAGACAAGGCACTGGCTGCGATCCTGTGGTATAGTCACCTACAGCTCATCGGCTTTATCAGTTTAAAAGAAAGCACTGAACTTTCACTGAGTTATTTATTAATTATGTAAGTAATTTATAATGTTCCATCGGTAACCATTTTATTTATTAGTATTATTTTATTTAATTGCTTTTCTGCAGCGCCACCTGGTGGCAAGTGGTATCAATGAGCATATTACACAAACTTTCTTCATGGAAAAATACAAAAATATATAAATACAAATCCAGTAGATTTTGAGCTAACCGATGACATACAGACAAACATTTATTGTTCAATTTATAGATCAAAATTGATAATAATATTACAAGTAGTGGAATTGCAGCGCATTGAGTATTTCTCATAAGCACTGCCGGTATTTTGCCAGCTCACTTGCCATTTTATTTGCTAGTATTTTATACCTGTTCTCCATTAAGTTGGAGTACACTTATGCACAAGCAACAAGGTTAGATCAGCAAGACAAATCAACATATAACTAGCCGTCGTATCTCAGACTGTAAAAAATTGTATAAACACCATTAAAAAATTGAATTTTCTACTTTTAGTGTATTCCAACGGGTATCTCAAAGTCGAGAATTATATAGAACCTTCAAATATATTTTTGTTTTCTGGCCAACACTTCAGCGCGAGACAGATGATAATAAAAAATTTTATTACACACAAGCTCATCCATTTGACTTAATGGCGGTTGAATGTGCAGCCTTTTAATGTGGATCCTGGGACGGGAACGGGTAGCAAGGATGTCGAAAGCGGGGGTAGATGGAGGGTACATGATCTGTGGCAGTAGTAAATGTCTATCTGTCTACCTTTTTTTTTTTTTTGGAAAAGAGAGCACATGGAGAAGGGGATAAAGAGTGGAAGAGAGGGGGGAAAAGGACTTTTGATTATTTAATCATTTTTTCCAGAAACTGGCAATGCTTTCTCAAGTGGAAGTGCATGTAATTTTATTTCATTTGCATTGCATTTTATTTTATTTTATTTATTTTTTAATTTTTTATTCTATATATATACGGTTGAAAAATAATTCGTTTGGAATTTGTTGTTGTTGGTACTGATTGCAACAGCAGCAGCTCTTAAATAATATGGCTTGCAACAGTCTCTCAATAAATCAGCGAAATGCGAGCAAAATAATAATTAATGTCGAAGTGGAATGGCGAGAGGAAAAGAGAAAAGAGAGAGTGTAGCGCAGGTGGTGGGAAGTGATTGTGAGGTGCAGAATGATGCATGAAAATTTGTGAAAAATTGCACAAATTGCGCGTCAAACGTTTGCGGGGAAAATATAATTGCGCTGCCTCAAATGAGCAGCACAAATGTTGCTTGGTTTTTCGGTTTTTGGGGGAAAAGCGGAAAAGTGTGAGAATGAAGCACAGTATACATTTGGGCGCTTCTTCTTAATATGCAGCACATGTAGAAAATGAGTTAAACGCTGGCCGGAAACAGACAACACTTGGCTTAATTTCTATGCTGCCTGTCAGACAACCATTCTCATTCTCTAGCTCTTTGTTTCTCCCCGACCCCTCTCTCTATTTCTCGCTCTCTCATTCTGGCTGTGTCTCTGCATCGTTTCATCATTGGCCAGGCATCATCATCATTTGGCAAAGACACAGCCGCATGTTCAATATGATTCGTGACATGTTAGGGAATTAGTGCTGCAAGCGGTTGCCTAAATGCGTGGCATGGAGCGGGAAGATGATGGTATTGGTAAAAGACGTGGTCTCTTCCACTGCTCCTGCTTTCTCCCCCGGTGTACATTTATATATATATATGTGAGTGTGCTTGTGTGGGATTGCCACGTGCGCCACATGTTTGTCATGCCAAGTGGCGCCAAGCGGCCTCATTAATGTGAGTTGCTTTAAGTTTCATTTATTTATTACAGGATCATAGTTTAGTTTTTTTTCTGTTTGTGTTCCCTTTTTTGGTTTCTGTAGCTAATTGCTTTTTGTCTATTATTTTTGGCAGCAACGAACACAATCAAGTGATAGCTGCTTATAAGGCAATCCATTTAAAAGCAAACAAAAAAAGGAATCCCTGGTTTTTCATACCTCAACTTGCTGTTGGTACGTTCAAAGCTATGCGTAATTGCTGCAATTTGTTGGAAGAAACTGCTTAATATCAAGTAGCCGTCGTGTGGGCACAGAAACGTTCCGTACACACTCGACTACGGTTACACAACAAAAACAACTATTCCCCCAATGTTTTTGGTTGGCAAAAATGTTGTTGCTTCTTGTTTACATTTTGCAGTTTTGTGGTTAAGTTTACGCCGTGTTTTCTTGTCTGCACACACAATGCCAAAGGTCGGAGCCTGGCTGAGTTGAGACCCAGGAACTTCCGGTATCTTATCATGCTAGCAGTGCCTCACTTTAGTGTTACCCACGCATTGCACAACAACCCCAACAACAACAAAAACACTTCATCTACTATTTGTATTCAAAGTATCTAGAGTTACGGGTTGTTTGCCAAGAAACATGAGGGTGCACACTGCGGCTTTGTCTTCTCGCCTATTGTCGACACGTTGTCTTCTAATTTGCTAAATTCCATTACAACACTTTCATATTGGTTGGTTTAATCAAACAATAAGTTCTCAGTGTGCAATCCGACACTGTTGTAAAGCCAGTATAAAATAAAGAATATTTATCGAAAATTGATAGCAAAAATTTAAATTGTTATCATGCCCCTATCGCCTTTGCAAATTGTAGGAACTACATTCAGAACAAATTTACACATTATGTGTATGGAACCATTTAAACTGTCGTTAACATGATTCTTACCAATCTGATAACTATATGTGAAGTTTTAATTTCACGATCTTAGCCACACTATACATAACGTGAATATAAATTTCACTATCTTTAACAAGTTTGGTCGCGGTTGGACAACTATATTCAGTAGCTCATTGGTCAAAGCAGTC
Source organism: Drosophila acutilabella (assembly GCA_035046005.1). Taxonomy (NCBI): domain Eukaryota; kingdom Metazoa; phylum Arthropoda; class Insecta; order Diptera; family Drosophilidae; genus Drosophila; species Drosophila acutilabella. Next base: position 249,162 of record JAWNOK010000024.1, on the reverse strand, counting down.
GAAAATGGGTCTGAAAAATTTAATTAAATTATCTTAAACAAACTTACAAATTATATTAGGAAAATTCCATGGAAAAATGTCTTTTACAGTCCACTCGCTCGACTGTAGCCTTACACCATAGTTTTTTTTGGCAATGATACTTCTAAGCAAATTGGATACAAAATAAAGAATGTTTTGTTGAACGTTTTTAAATTTATTCAAACTTTGCTTAACAAGTTGATGCAATTATATTTGTGTGGAATTTATCTTTTATTTTATCTAATTTAACTGTTGCTATTCTTTTTACTTAAAATAGACAGCAAAAAAAAACAAGTAAGAAAGGCTACAGTCGATCGAGCCGACTGTAAAAGACCCCGTACTCCCATAGTATTCCATTTTATTTAAATTAAAATTTTTAAATGAAATTTAAAAAATTAAAATTAAATATTTACATTTTGAATTAAAATTAAAAAATAAATAAATTAACAACTGTCATCGTCAGCACTCGAACCCGCGATCCATGCGAAGGTTCCACATTGCGCCGCAACTCTACCAGTTGCACCACACTCCTCTTCTATCATTTTTCCGATTATTTGCAAATATGTATGTGTGCTCATACATATGTGTGTATGTATAGCATTGGTCGGCACGGCCAGCGGCTCCGGGCAGCGCTGCCGCCAGCAGGTAGAGAAAACGTTCGAACATATGTTTGTATGTTTCTGTGTTTGTTTGTATGTGTTGCGCGCATGCAGTGATTTTGCTTTAAAATAACTTCGACTTTGAACCGTAATTTCTCTGTTGTTTGACATAGGATTTTGATGCCACTTTCAGGAAAGTTAGAAATAGTAATTCTCTAAGCGTATGTTAAATTACAACACTGTACTATTTGATTTAATGCCTGAACAAAGGCGTTGAAGCTGGAGAGTCTTTTATTTCTGATGAGCAAAGGGGGCGTGGCAGCTCAAAATTTTGAATGGCGTTATATTAAGGCTGTCTCTAGGAACCTGTATACCAAAATTTGTGCTCCTAAGTGCTATAGTTACTGAGATATTCGCCTAAAACACAATTTTTTTCGAGGTGTGTCTGGTTTTTTGCTCATTGCGGGGGCGGTAAGGGGCGTGGCAACAATTTGAAATAAACTTGATCTGCTCGAGAAAATAACGGACTTACATTCCAAATTTGGTGTCTCTAGCTCTTGTAGTTTAAAAGATCCAGGTGTTCATACGGACGGACGGACGGACGGACAGACGGACAGACGGACAGACGGACATTGCTATATCAACTCGGCTGTTGATGCTGATCAAGAATATATATACTTTATGGGGTCGGCCACGCCTCCTTCTGCCTGTTACGCACATCTCGCTTCTGACAAACTTAATAGACCCCCTTTACTCTTTTTTAAAGAGTACGGGGTCTAAAAAAGAATAAATATAGAAATTCCCTTGAGGCCCGAAAAAGCGACACCAGAAAACATTTTCCATTTATCAAGTGATATTGCTGCGACATTTAATCAAGATATTAGCCAAATGTTCAATTTATTTACAAAAACTCTGTGGCTAGAAAATAAAGTAGAGAGTGGCCAAATCAAAAAAAAAATATTTGGTGTAAAAAAAACCAACAGCAAAGTGCAACATGGTAAAAAGTGCAAATAAAAAGAAAATGCAAATCGAGCTGTGGGAATTAGTGACAACCAAGCGGAAAGAGCAGCTCCAGTTCCAGAACTAGTTCCAGGAGCACTTCCAGCTCCTGCTCCCACTACTCTCGCGGCCTTGTGAGTTTTCGTGTGACATTTGCAATTGACAGTCGCGTTGAGTTCTAGTTGGGGGAAAACCAGTATGAACTGTAAAAGAAGTTGAATGCGAGACTGCTTTCTAACTGTTTTTCTAGCTTTTTCTCTTTATTTCTATCTTTTTTTTTGCGCTTGCCACACTGCGACAATTTAAGCTGCAAAGTTTAAATGTTTTTTTCCTTGGTAAGTTTTCAGTTGCTGCATTTTTCTTTTGGGGTTTTGCGGCAAAATGTCAAACGGTGGCCAAAGTTCGCTTAACGCCAAACGTTTTCCTGTGCAAATGGCGGGCCCCAAGTGTTTCGTTGTGGGTGGTGGGTGAGCTTACTCTAGCCCCTTCTTCTATGGCACCATTTGCCTTAACCACACTCCCGTTCAGGTGCTGAGCACGTGTGCAGGATTCCAAAATATTTCTTTAAATTTTGGCATTTCTGCAATTAATTTTGTTAAGGTCGGTAGTTTTTTAGCTGACTTACAGCCAAGAGGTGGTGTCTACGTTGCATAGTGGGTCCAAGCCAATTGAAAATTACCCTGAAATGACGACGATTCCTAAGTGCAAGTCCTGGCAAACGTTTGCCATGTGGAATGTTATAATCATTATGTATTTATATCGACCGAAATTTTGTCCCAATGTGCGGAGAGGGAAAGCTGGTGGAAAGACGGGCGGGAAAGTTTTTCGGCGCCCGGTAATCGTTGGGCCTGTCGCTTTTTGCAGCACTTACTTTTAATTAGCAAACAAAACGGAACGCAACGCAGCGAAATAAAATGAAATGCCACCAAACTGCCTGAAAGTATGCAAAACTTTTGTTATTGTCGCCAAATAAATTTGCCAATGCGTCTGCGATGCAGGAGGCGGGTGAGGTGGCTGCCATACAATTGTGGGCGTGGTCAAAAACAACAAGTAACAAAAAGTTTCAACGAAAAATTATGTGGCGTCAAATGCGGCGAGTCGATGTTGCCAACAAGGGCAGGTGCTGTAAGTGCACCAAGTTGTGGCAGGTGTGGCAGGAGCGGCAGGTGGTTTACCCCATGCGGTTGCCGTCGGCAAAATTTATGTTGCAGTGTGAAATTTTACGCGACAGGTGGAAAAACAGCAGGTAAAATCCAAAATGACTGCAAAAAGTTTCATGCAAATTCTGAACTGAAACAATGAGAAGAGTAAATAAAGCATGTACTATTTTTCGACAGCTACCGATTAGCTGATAGCAATGCCTAAATATTTAAAATGCTATGAAGTAAATAAATAGCAGCTTTAAATAAAAAAAAAAAATTATTAAATTCAAATAATGATATCATAACACTAAAATTATTGAAATAATAATAGAAACAAAAGGAAAGTCGTTCATAACTTTATATCCCTATAAAAATAAAAATTCTATAAATGCTTACATGACACTAGTAATTAAACTGTCAACTTATTTATAAATTAGTTATTAATACTCAAAATAAAAACTTTAAAATTGGTTTAAAAGAATTTTATTTATGGTTTGTATCTAAGAGCGTGGAAGCTGAGTATCTTGTAGTCCCAAACAGTCAACAAACTGGTTTTGAGTTGAACCTTCAACACTTCATTAGCAGCATCTCTTCCATAAGAGTTATTAACGCTTTCCCAGATCAACCGTAACACGACAAACAACAATTTAACACCCACCCCAACTTTGCTGTGTTGCCTCATTAGAAGGGGTTGAAGGCGTGACGAGGGCGTAAATCATCAATTAAATTAAATTCTGCTTCTGGGGCCAGTGGTAAAAATTAAATTTTAAAATGAAATGTTTTTATGAATTATGGGGGTTTACTGCATTACCAAAACGAAGCTTTTTAGGTATCCTTTTTTTACGAAATCCTTCTCCTTACCCACTTTTTGTTCGTGTTCGTCTCCGTGTTTAAGGAAATGCTTACACAGGGATATTCTGAGAGCTCAAAGAAAAATGACATAAGACAAATTATAAACAGGGAAGTATAAAACTTGAAGCAGTTTATTAAATTTTGGATTATTAAAATTAAACGCGAGTCGAGAAAAGAGAGTATTTAAAGTAGAAATTAGAACCTTAAACATAAGTGTTTTAACATGCTTTATTTTATATTGCTCTGCATTTATTTCTGATACACTTATCAGACCATCTTATAATTGCTCTCAAATGTAAGCTTGATTTCAAATTCGAAACCCTGAAACTTGTTTGAGATAATTGCAGTTCAGGGCGCTGACTTCTCCACTATTTGTTACTCGCTGCTTTCTATTTAGTGCTATATTTTCTTTCTCTTACTGTGCCGTTTTCTTCTTTCTTTGTGTGTTTGTTAAAATGATTTCGAAGAAAAGCGTTTACCCAAACCTACCCCAATAAATGTGTATGGCATATAGCATATAAATTACAGGAATAAAAACTGAAATTGCTGCAAAAACAGAAATACACTTAAAATATACAGAAAAAGAGGGAAAAAAGCAAAAGCAAGAGCAAAGCAAAGCGTACCAAAAAGGCAAAAACGGAATATTTATGAACGCACGCCAGGACGAGAAAGCGAAAATGCGCCAAACAAAACCACCTAGAAGAAGGGCCTCACAACACAGTTAACAGTCAAATGTCGACGGGTGGAATAAAGAGAGAGGGGTATCAGCGAAGCAACGAACCAAGTCCGAGCCCTGTCCGGTGTGGCGGGTCTGGGCCATGTTTGTTGGCAGATAAAGCAAATGGCAAAAGTGTTTTCCATGCGCGATCGATATGCACGGCGCCAACAAGACGGGACAAATTTTCATAGTTCAAGTGGCGCCTAGGCTTGTGCCACGACAAAGAGCGAGAACGAGAGAGTGAGAGAGAGAGCATGAGGCATATACGCAGAGAGAGGACTCGACTGAATTGTGGCCAAAAGCAGGCACTAAAAATTCACACACACATACAGAACTGAATGCGATAAAATTTATGCGGAAGTGCGCAAGGAAAAAACCCAAAAAAAATTAAAATGTGGTATAGAAATAGATGTAAAATCAGCAACAGGAATGAGATTCCAAAACACAACGTTTCTATGTAATTTAACTACAAACAAAACTAACTATAAAATGTCTTTACCTGACACTTTATTGTCAATGCTTTCTAAAACTTATACAAATCATGGGGATTGCTATTGAAATCGATAGTACGTCAGCAAATACAAATGCTGCTCTTTTATCAGTACATCTAAAGACAACTGTTAATTGATTAAAATGCACTATTAACTATATAAGATACAATTTTACTATTAAGGCACGCGTGCTTTTCGTTCAAGTTCCTTGAAAACTAATACCCAAAAAATTAACTTGTCTGTTTGCGTTGATTTTATTTTTATGGTATTTGCTGAGATTGTCACAAATTGTGGGTGTTGATATCGTTAGCTTTTCTGCCCTGGAGTTTGGCTTGATGAACGCGTCATCAGCACTGAGCATTGCGTGAGGGAAAACCGATGAGTCACTCTTGGATTTCCATGTTGACTAAGTAACTGCCAGCCTCCCATCTAAAATCGTGGAGAAATAAAACAGTTTTATATTCATGACAAGTGAATAAAATTATTTGCTTCGAATTTTTAATGCATAAATAAGTTTCGTCTATAAATTTGCCACGAATTACATAACGTAATACCAAAAGCATGTAGCAATCACTTTTTATAACATACACTCAAATAATGGAGCAATAAAAAAACTAAATTTAATTTTTATATTATTTGAGAATTAGATTAATTCAAAATAATATATTGGGAATTAAATGCAATTAGAAAATACACATATTAAAATTACACTCAATATTTTTTATCTAGCATCTTATTTGTTAACATTTATTACATGAGTAAAAAAATATATATTAATATTTTCATTGTAAGTGAATTTGTAGATAATTTAAAATTTCTTAACCCCAATCTTTCGTTTTGAAACATTCATTAATTAATTAGTAAAACAACACACTCATTTCATCACATTATTTAGAATTGGTACAGGGCCATTTACAGTTTGATTACTTGACTGTAGCTTTTCTAAAAGCTTTCACTGTATATGTGAGCTTCAATCGACCTAAATAGCCAAATTTACGAAAAGTTCATTGCCATCAATTCTATTTCCTTAACATTTCCCAGCTCAGTTTTCCCCCTTTCTCAACACCCTCCTCGTTGCAATCGCCCTCGCATACTCATAATTCACTCAGAACTGCAGGCAAGGCATTGTTTAAATTTTGGCAAGGCATAATAATTTTCCTACGCATTGTTCAGTTGTTTGCTTAGCGCTGAGACATGAGTTGTACAAATAGAGGCGTAGTCATCGGATATAGTTGAAAAGGGTAGGAAGAGAAGGGGATGGGAAGGGTATGTCTATGAGCAGGCAGACAGACCAAATGCGACCCTTGAGAAATGGAAAAGAAATAAGTTTGGCGAGCGTATGCGCAAAATGTCAACTCATAAATAATGTTGATAAAATGCATTAGGGGGCGTGGCCATACAGCCCCATAATTAGCGCATTAATATAGACAAACTGCAGTCCGCTGCGTCTCCTGCTGCTCTTGATGGAAGGATACACAATAGTTTTATTTATGAATAGTAAGATACTCCAAAAACCAATAATAATGTCCGAATCTGACTCCAACTTCGCTTCCCCTATGCACACTTCTCGTTGTCATTGTTGTCGCAAACAACGCCATAATAATAATGTAATGAAATTTATGATGCGCATTTAATGTACTCAACATTGCGCGACAATAAACGACAGCCACGCAAAGGACTCGAAGGACACGAAGGACATGAAGAATACGAAGGACGTGGGATGCCGCTTTTACAATGTTCATGTTCATTGAACGCCCTACACTTAACTGATTTCAAAATTATATGGCTCTATGGTTGAGTTTGTGTGTGAGTGTGTGTTAGTGCATTTCTATAAGTACAATATGGCATATAATTTTATTGCTTATTGTCCGCCAACACAGCCGTCAAATTTGTGCGTTTGTCCGTTATAAACACACAGCTTTCCGACTGGGGAGGGGATTGACAATAGAGGCGGAAGAAGGTGGAAAGGGCAGACACCAGTTTCAATATTTACACTGATCAAATATTGCAGAAATTTGGAAATCTATCTCAACATTGTCTGTTGAATAAACGTTTTGGGTGCTTAGTGTGTGTGTGTTTAGCTTTTTATTGTTTTACCCATTAATCAACTAGTTAGGGTATATTGTATTCGTGGCTAAAAATGGAAATGCTTTAAAAGGGTGTTTCAATATCTATTTATACATTTATTTCTGATTGACATAAATACCTTTGACACTTCTCTGGAAGTTAGGAAAAGTGCACCACTAATAAGACTGAATTATATAATATAAACAAACCATTATACTATAGGTAGTTTTAAATGTGATAAGTCCATGCAATTGTTTATTTATTTCTATCTAAATCAAAAGCAAACGTTTTTCAAAGGTCAATCATAAGACACATTTAATAGGCACTAAGTTAAATGTAGGTAGTAAGGTTGCATATGAAAACTACCCTTTAAATTATTCTATATACCGTCCTATATACTGTTCACCACCCTTTAGCTATGTTAGTTATGTAATTAACGTAGCGCCAAAATAGTATTTGCTCTATAACCTCATGTCGTGTAAATGGCTTACACAGCTTTCACTAAAATGCTGTGAAAAGTCAAACAATAAAAAAGGGCCAACAATGTACCACAAACTGGAGCATAAAACTCAATTTCCAACGCAAACGTGGCGACATTGCAGTAACATTGCAATAACGACTAGAGACTGGACGGAAACCGCAAGAAAAACTCAATCAAGCTTACATGTTGCACCTCTTTGAAGGGAAAGTGGAAGGGGCATGTGAACACGATGAAGGTGAAAGTAATTTTCAAACAACTTTACACTTAACAGAAGGAGGCGTGGAACGAAGGAAAATGAAAACTGTTGCCCAGTGTGGAAATAATCGAAAAATTTGCAGTGCATAGAAAATCGAATTATGAAGAAAGTGACAGCCAAGATGACGTAGGACGATGGACCTACGATGAAAGGAAATATCAATTAGGTGGAACATGCGCAGAAAGCTATTAAAAACTTATTTAGTCGATCTAAAAAATAAAAACAAGCTCCTCTTTCAATATACTACTATAAGCAAATAATACAAAAAAAGTTTCTGCAAACAGCTCAACCCGCTCCTGTTTATCCTGCTCTGCCTGCTCACACTGTGCAGACAGTTAAGGCTACAAGAACAGGGGCAGTAAAATTAATTGCTTTATATGGCGTGATAATTTATTGAAGCCCACGATGACCAACATGGGAGCACAGGCAAAAGTCCAGGGCCAGCGTCAGTGCGAGTGCCAGGACGAAGTCAAGACGAGGCAAGGCGAGTGGAGCAGAGGCTAGGACACGAACATGGCAGCTGGCTGGCTTGTTGTTGCCAGGATAACACAAGTATTATGCCGGCAACGAGGCGTAAGGGTCAATCACATTAGAGACATGCGAACCGCTCCGAGTTGAACAGTTGAGTTCAGCTCAGAACATTACCGCAAGGATTGCAGGGTGGTTCATTGGGTCCCTGGTCTGGTCATGGCTTGCCTGAAATCTGATTATGAGCCCCGAGCGCGGATAATAAGTTTTTGTTTGATAATACCCTTGAAGGTGGATTCTATCGTAGTCCAAAATAGAAATTTTTCGTATAAATATAAAAATAAAACAAATCCAAGCTGATTTCAGTAAAAACAAGTAAGAAAGGCTACAGTCGATCGAGCCGACTGTAAAAGACCCCGTACTCCCATAGTATTGCATTTTATTTAAATTAAAATTTTCAAATGAAATTTAAAAAATTAAAATTATAGCATTGGTCGGCGCGGCCAGCGGCCCCGGGCAGCGCTGCCGCCAGCAGGTAGAGAAAACGTTCAAACATATGTTTGTATGTTTCTGTGTTTGTTTGTATGTGTTGCGCGCATGCAGTGATTTTGCTTTAAAATAACTTCGACTTTGAACCGTAATTTCTCTGTTGTTTGACATAGGATTTTGATGCCACTTTCAGGAAAGTTAGAAATAGTAATTCTCTAAGCGTACGTTAAATTACAACACTGTACTATTTGATTTAATGCCTTCAAAAAGGCATTGAAGCTGGAGAGTTTTTTAGTTCTGATGAGCAAAGGGGGCGTGGCAGCTCAAAATTTTGAATGGCGTTATATTAAGGCTGTCTCTAGGAACCTGTATACCAAAATTTGTGCTCCTAAGTGCTATAGTTACTGAGATATTCGCCAAAAACACCAATTTTTTCGAGGTTTGTCTGGTTTTTTGCTCATTGCGGGGGCGGTAAGGGGCGTGGCAGAAATTTGAAATAAACTTGATCTGCGTACATCATAAACGGACTTTCATTCCAAATTTGGTGTCTCTAGCTTTTGTAGTTTAAAAGATCCAGGTGTTCATACAGACGGACGGACAGACAGACAGACAGACAGACAGACAGACAGACAGACAGACAGACGGACAGACGGACATTGCTAAATCGACTCGGCTGTTGATGCTGATCAGGAATATATATACTTTATGGGGTCGGCCACGCCTCCTTCTGCCTGTTACGCACATCTCGCTTCTGACAAACTTAATAGACCCCTATACTCTTTTTTAAAGAGTACGGGGTCTAAAAATGATTCGCTGGGTTTTTATTTTTTTCAAAGCTTTTCAAAGGGTATTATAACTTCGTGCATCTCTCAGCCACTTACCAGATTTACGCACTGTAGGCGAACTTCCTTCACTCGTTCGATGTTCGACCCGCTTGGGGTTAGTCAGCAAAAGTATGCTATGAATATAATCAGCGCATTCAATCGAGTTAATTTCATTATGAATATGATGGCGGCTAAACGTTTTCTTCTTTTATTTTCAGTTTTGTTGTTTTTATTTCATTTCTTTTTTTTTGTTTTTTTTTTCTTTAATCAGTCGCCACGCGATGCTGAAACTTCGGTCAAATAAATAATCTTGCCAAGTTGCCTGCCAGGACACAGGACGAACGACACGGGCTACAGAACAGAGGACACTAAGGACACTGAGCACAGCAGCTGCTAAAGTTGCATTCAGCCAGTCCTGGTTGCTGCCGCGGCTGTTGACAAACAAATATGAAACTAATCCTTGGTAATTAGTGCGCCAACTTTTGCTGCATTTTGAGCCAGGACACAAAGTCTGTCCATTGTCCTTGCCGTACTTTTCTGCTCAGTACTGTGGTCAAATGTTGGCACATTCCTTGTGCTTTTTGCGGTTACCAGTTTAAGTGTGTGTGTGTGTGTGTGTATTTTTTTCTGTATGTCGTCGTTGCCATCGTCGAGCGGCGTTATTTTTATTGGAAAAGTTAAGCTCGTGTTTTGATAGGTTTCAGTCGTAAAGGGATTAATTAGTGCAGAGTTCTTGCCACCATGCAGCAGACTCAGAGTCTCAAATACCGGAATTCTGACTCCATCTCCATCTCAGACCAACATGTGGACCAAGTCTCATTTGTTTTTGGCTTTTGAATAATTAAAGTTAAGCTGAGTTGCATAGTTTTCCCTATTCTAAGTGCTATGATCGCACTAAGGACTCAAATTCATAATGAACAATATACTTGGTTGTCTGTTGTTAAACAAGTATAAACTTGTCGTTGGGCTACACTGGTATTTGTACAATTCAATATGAATGATATTTAAATTCATTCAAATTTATATATATTTTTATTTTCATAGTTTTTTAAATAATATTTAAGTACTACATTCATGAATAAACAAGTAAGAAAACAGGTAAGAAAGCGAGCCGACTATAGAAGACCGCGTACTCTCATTGAATTAAATTAAAAGATGTAATTTAACAATTGTCACTATCAGCGCTCGAGAACCCGCGATCTCAGACGAAGTTTCCATAATGCGCCGTAACTCTAACAGTTTCACCACGCCCCAACCTTAAAATTCTTTCGATTATCTGCATTTACATGCTAAAAATTCGTTTGATATTATATGTGTGTGTGCACACCCATATGTGTGTGTATGTATGTATAGCATTGGTCGGCGCTGCCAGCGTCTCCGGGCAGCGCTGCCGCCAAGCAGGTAGAGAATACGTTCGAACACATGTTTGTATGTTTCTCTCTCGCTTGCGCGCATACAGTGAATTTGCAGTTAAATAACATAAACTCTAAGCCTGGATATCACTCTTGTTTATCGTAGAATTTTGATTCAGGATAGTTAGATATAATAAGTCTAAAAACGAATGTTAAATTACAATACTATATTATTTGAACAAATGCCTTATAAACGACATTGAAGTTGGCAAGTTTTTTAGTTCTTATGAGAAAAGGGAGCGTGGCAGCTCAAAACTTTTAATGTCATTGCATTTAGGCTGTCTCTTGGAACCTGCATACCTGCATACCAACCATAAATTGGTTCTCCTAAGTGCCCTAGTTATTAAGTTATTCGGTTAAAACAAAATTTTTTTCGAGGTGTAAGGTGCGTGGCAAAAATTTTAAATAAACTTGGTCTGCGTACATCATCAACGGACTTTCATTCCAAATTTGGTTGCTCTAGCTTATGTAGTTTAGAAAATTCAGGTGTTCATACGGACGGACGGACGGACGGACGGGCAGATGTACATTGCTATATCGACTCGGCTGTTGATGCTGATCAAAAATTTATATACTTTATGGGGTCGGCCACGCCTCCTTCTGCCTGTTACGCACATTTCACTTCTGACAAACTTAACAGACCCCTTTATTCTTTTTTAAAGAGTACGGGGTCTAAAAATTCTGTATTTTATAATATTAATAATAACAAAATTAATTTTTATATATGTTGTATTTGCATTCATTTTTATTGAGCTGTCATGAACAGGGTTTATTAATTTAATTTTGATAGCCGCGCTGAGAGACATTTCGGTTGAAATTCCTATGTTGCAGTATTTTGAAAGTTTCTTTCTTATCTTTTATTATGAAGTAGAGCTACAATTTCGCTGTGTGTCAGCGCATGATTTACGAGAATATGGCTTAAAAATGAAAATTGTAGTAAAAACCGTGCTGCACAAATAGCGAAAAGTGCAAAAAGGGAACAAGGCAAAACACGAACGAATGAAGGAGCGAGGGGAGGACAGACAAGCCTTTTTTTGTGGTTCTGAAGTTTTGGCCACAAAACAGGAAACGGAAATGAGTGCGCAGGACGACGACGACATGTGAAATGTGTTTGGCCCCAACCACTTGAAATAAAGAAAAAATAAAAAAAAAATTCTAAAGCACAAAAAGACGGACACACATGCAAAATAAACGGGTTCAAGTGGCGCTCGTAAAAACAGGAATAGAACCAAGCCAAGCCAAAGGATAACTGTTGAATTGCTGGCCATAATAACAAGGCATGCCACATGTATATGTTTGAATGAAAGTATGTGTGTGTGTGTGAGTGTGTGTGTGGCTGAGCTTGTCGCGTAGCAACTTGTGGCCACCTTAATATCAGCTAACAACATGGTGACAAACATAGGAATGTCGGCACATGTTAAGGTTCATGTAACCAAAATGAATGCAAATGAACTTCTAGTAACTATTATGCATACCAAGAACAATAAAATGACTAAAATCGCAATGAAGTTGCAAGATTAAGTCTGTTAGAGAAAATTATTAACAATGCTTTAAATACTTATAAATAATTTCTTCCTTTACAAAACACATTCTTTAAAAAAAAAAAGCAACAATAAATTTGAGAGAAAAATAACATCTTAAATGTGATCTAAAAAAAATCGTTTGAAAGACTACTCTCAAGCAAGCCAACTGTAAGAAACCCGTTCTTTAAAGATCATTTTTCATTACAAATAAGTAATATTTGACCGATTTCCTATGGGAGTAGTAGTAGTAGTAGTAGTTCGAAATTAAATTTAATTAAATAAAATTAAATCATAATGTATAATAACAATTGGCTAAATAGAATAAATATTCGCGAAGAACCAAATGCAGTTTGCGTAAAATACAAAATATTAAACGAAATCAAACTAGTAAGAAAGGCTACAATCGTTGAGCCGACTGTAAAAGACCACGTACTTGTCCGATCAGGATCAAATTTGGTATGGATAGTTATTATGATTAATTAAGTGAGCCACACACAGGTCAATCGGTAGGGAAGAAATCAATAAATCGAACTGAAATACGAGTTGTAAGAGTAACACTTAAGCAGCAATCGTCTGATTTCCTTTCTCTCTTTTCCGCTCTTTCTCTTTTTCCTTCCTGTTCTTTCTCTACCCCGCACTCGTCAACTATTTGTCTAGATTTTTGGAATGGATTTTTAATGTTTTCTATGAGACATCCATTTTGCCGTTCTTGGTAAATGGGAATAAAAATTTAAAAAGAATTGCAACGCATTGTTAAACCCACTTGGAAGTTATCGTAGGCCAGCTGAGGCTGTAAAGAATGTGGAGATGAAGGGAGAGTAACAAAATGGAGCTGAGTGCAGACCCCAAGAACTGGGGCTTTAATGAGCCAACTGCAATTACTCCAAACATTCGGTCCGTTGCAAGCTTCTCAATGCGACGGAAAACATTTTAATTGCATTTTGCTTTATATTCTATTGCTTGCAGATTCCTAATGATTTTTTTTTTGCGGCTACTAAATAATTGCAGTCATTTCAACTAGATTTAAGTAAAAAACCTTTTGAAAACAGTGGCTTACAAAATTTTCTTTTAAAATATATGGGCGAACCAAAATTGGTATTTCTTATTTAGTTCTGACATTTCAAACTCAATTTTAATGTTGGGAAACTAAATTGAAATAAATTTTCTGGGAAGAAAGGGTAAAACAAGGCCTTGATCAAGAATATAAAGAATATAATTATTTACGATTCGTTCGCAGAAAAGTAGAGCAAACTGTTTTAAAAGTTGCGTTAAAATCCAACTTTAATAAATCGGCTCTTGTTACAAATACTAGGAGATTGGAGCGCGATCAAAGTTCGCAATAAATTAATAAACAGTCCGTGTATCTTGTATCTTGAAAGCTGAACTAATCTTCCATAAAAATGTCAGAAATTTAATAAAAGCATTTCTAATTCAATTATATACTGTTGCAGTTAAGGTCTCAAAGAGTTAGTTTTAGTTTAACAGAAAATGGCAAACGAACAAAGCATTTTAACCGTTTTGTTCGATTAAATATCAATTTTAACATGAGGATAATGCGAATCCGTTATTCGTAGAGTAAATTAGTATACTGTAATCGTTGGAATGTATGGAACAGACAAAAGGATGTGATCTGCCCATAAAGTAAATATATTCTTGATCAGCATCAATAGCCGAGTCAATGTAGTCAATTATAACAGCTAGAAAGGTGAAAGAGGTCGAAGACATTGAACACATTTAACAATAATCCGGTCATACTGACCGAGTATCATTGGAATCGGACGAATATATCATATAGCTTCCATAGGAACAATCGGTCGGTAATACGAATACGAATTTGTAGAAAACTTTCTATATCTTCTAAGCTATCTAAATCAAACACCTAAACGAGTGCACTAATGATATCATACCCCAACGTATCCCGGGTATCCCGGGTATTGTTATATATAAGAATCCTTCTAACAAATAAATTAGTTTCGCGTCTTTCGTACTTTATGCGCTATGCCCCTCAGTTGGTTGGGAGGGAGGTGGCTGCATTACTTGCTGGGTTCCCCGTGCCAATAAGCACGGTGCTGAGTTTTGCTGGGCCACTTGAATGAACTGTCTCTTAAGCACATCGAATTATAGTTCCTAAATTAAAGACGGAAATATTGCTAACATTATTTTCCTAAATAAGAAAACTGAAGAATTTTTGTAAAATAATTTTCGCAAGAATTGACTGTTCATAACAGGGACTTTAAATGATCTTATATCGTATATATTGCAGGAGTGGGCTATTATGAAATAAATATAGTTAATTTAAATATGTATATATAGTTTTAAGAGTTTTACTTTAAGATAACAATTTTTGATACTAAATAGTTAATTTTTAACTATAATTTTAAAGATCATTTTTAAGTTCAGTTCACATGATGTGTTTATATTTCTATTAATTCCTAAAAAAATTCGTAATCAAAAATGTGGATAAGTCATCATTACTACGAGATTGTTAGCTAAAATATATAAAAAATTTCAAATCCTGCAATTTTACATTTTTTTTTAGTAAATCCACTTTCTGCACACAGAAAAACGGATTCAAATCGACTTTTAAATATAAATTTTTTATTTAAATTTTAAATTCCAATTAAAAACTAATTTTCCTCAAAATGTTTCGAGAATATTTCTCACTAGCGTCTTTCATACCTAATGTAATTAGTCTTAGCGTATTTATTACATAAGCATATCAATTGGAATTTACTTGTTACAAGATTGTTAGCTAAAATATATAAAAAATTTCAAATCCTGCAATATTACATTTTTTTTTTAGTAAATCCACTTTCTGCACACAGAAAAACGGATTCAAATCGACTTTTAAATTTAAATTTATTTATTTATATTTTAAACTCCAATTAAAAACTAATTTTCCTCAAAATGTTTGGAGAATATTTCTCACTACCGTCTTTCATACCTAATGTAATTAGTCTTAGCGTATTTATTACATAAGCATATCAATTGGAATTCACTTGTTACAATTGATATAAATAATGAAGTTTACAAGTCTATGTAGTTTAATAGCTTAAATATACAATATGAAGCTGCTTCTTATTTTACTGGTCGCTTTCCAAGTTGTCAGTGATAATCCTCCCTACAAACATACACTATTCCCTGAAGATTATCCGGACGCATTTTAGAATTAAAGAACATGGAATCACATTTTCTGTCAAACGCGAACGTTAAGTGAAATACAAATAAAAATGTTTATTGATAGCAAATAAAAACATAAGAATGTTGGTATTTATATTTAAGCTCAGTTACGCAATTGAGACTCTTTCAAAGGTATTCCACTCAAATATTTGCGCTCTTGAGCGAAACTTAAGCAATTTTTATGAGATGTGCCTGACGCATGCGCCTGAATTAAAATTTCAGGACTCACTCAATTTTTAGTTTGAATTATTTTTTGCTGATTTAGCTTTTTTTGTATTTATATTAACCCTTGGCTGGGAGCCATGGATAATTGTTGGCAGCAACTGGAAACTTAAAAAAAAACCAAAAACAATTGCAGCTAATTGGCTATAATCAAGCATTGGTCGCGTCATAAATTGGCATAAACAAAGCGACGCCAACAAGGCCAACAAATCAGCGCTCTTGGCATTTTTAATTGTGATTGAGTTGGCTGCATAAATCAGCAAATTAAATTACAAACAATGGCAATAAAATCTAACGATTGACATTTTGCTCATTCCGCTTCTTAGCTTTATGTGCGCAATATACCCGTTAATAAATATAAGGAAAAGGGTATTTCGAAACTATTGACACCCATACATAGAAATGCGAAAAGGAAACGTTTTCAATGCTACAGCCTGAATAATCGGTTAAAAATATAGAAATAGCACTGCTTCACAGTAAAATGCAATACGAACACCTAAAAGTATGCATCAGTTTGTGTTTTTTGTCGTGTTTTTATTTTTTTCAGTCTACCGTGCTGCTGCCTTTCAGGCAACTTAATCAAGACAGTTAATTACAATAACTTTAAAGCAATGGATGGTTTAAAATAAAAGAACATATAAGTTGGGCGATGCAAGACTTAAGGGAAGTGATTATCACAGATATATGGTATGAGAGATATGGTAGGTTTTATGTAAAGATCCAGCTCTGAGGACGGTGACGTTTGACTTTTCTTCTTGTCTTCTTACGGCGACTGACGGCACTAATAGCTGATGCACTTGGTCGTCATGCTAGGCTGTTTAGGTAAGCATCTAGTCTTTTTTAAAATCAATTGTAAATTTTTTTTTAAAGTTCCGGTTTTATTCTACCTTATTGAGAGCTTACCAAGCCATAAAAATACTTTTGTATAGGCTATTAGAAATAAATGATATAACGGGTATATTATCGCCTGGAGTCGAATTTACACTCGTTACGTGTTGTTGGAGCTCTGTTTATGTTGGCATGCAACTTTTGGCTGGCGTCAATTTAATTACGATTGCACAGAAGTATACTCTCTCTCTCTCTGTCTCCCTCTGTGCTACTCCTTCTCTGTGTATTTGTTTGAATGTATTGGTTAGTTGCAGCCGCCACGTTGACGCCACAAAATATGCTAATTTATATATATATGAATATGGCGAAGTGCGACGAGCGAAGGATTATTCCCCAAGGGCGCCTCCAAAACTGTAGACCCCTTCACTCTTAGACCCTCACTGCTTGGAAGCTGTGGCTGTGAAATATTTTTGCTGGTTGCCGCCAGCGACTGCGGTCATAAAATTTATTGTTGCCAAATGCATATTTGTCACACTTGCAATGTGTTTGGCGGCGGCACTCATAGAACAATTTATAAGCAACCGGGGACTTTGCTGTGCTGTCTAAATAGCGATAAAAACAAAAAAACGAAGTGGTCACCCAATATAGTCAACCGGCGACTATTTCTCAGCTAAATGTTTTAGCTCTATAAATTTTAATTAATAGGCCTTAAGTCATCCGCAGTAAGTTGAACTGAGTTTTAATAATACTTAACACTCACATAACTTTATAACTTTTTTTAATTATGAAGTGCTCATAAGAAAATTAAAGTAAAAGAGGAAATAAATAAATGATTGCTAACAAAGAAAGCAGCTATTCTTTCGGTATCCATAAAAAAGCTTGGGAAACTTAAAATAACTTTAAGTTTTAGCTGTTTAATACAGAGAGTCAACTGTAGTGGGCTCGCATCCGTTGCTACTGGCAATGTTAGAAGAAAATCTCCCATCAATCGCAACTTTTCCGAGCTCAGTGGCACTTAATCACTTTTACCAATCGTAGTTGATAATTGGCCAAATTCTAAGCTGTGCTTACTCCATACAATGGTATTAGCCCAACTTTATCGGGTATTTCCCCACGAATTGTGCTCAGACTCGTAGTTGGCTAACTGTCACGATGCCAGGAAGTCTTCACACCTCAGAGGCTTTTCCCAACGGATGTGCACAAAAGAAATGAAGTCATTTGTAATTAATGAGGTTTGTCACCCCAATTTGCCGGAACTTCAAACCACAACAAACACCGACCTTAGATGTTCCATGTCGTATGTTTAACCTGCCTGGCATATTGAAAATCACAGAAGGTTGACTCAAAGTGAGGGTGACGACCAAGAACAAAAAAATTTCATATAAAACAACTGACTGTCGTCTCCCATCCACAAAAAAAAACAATCTAATTATCTCGTTAAGCACGCCAAAATGCACAAAAGATACACACGCTTGTATACACACAGAGTGGTAGATTCGACACCCCTCAACAATGTGCGTCAATGTGTGTAACAGTGTGTGTGTGTGTGTGAGGGGGGCAGGTGTTGCCTGCTCAACTGTCACCTTGACAGACGCCTCCGTGACCCTGAGTGACAGACAGCCTGACTTTTGGCTGGATTTCGATACTGCTTTCTTTCACAACTTCCTATCGTTGTCCATTCATTTATGTATATAATTTTTTCCACCTTGCCTGGTGTTTAATTAAAATTATGTAAATAAATTTATTTAGCTGACATTCGAGCGTAATTAAGTGCATGCTGATGTAGAGCGCGAGGAAAATGCGTTAGAAATTTGCATCTGTCACCGTGGACAGTCTGACAACAGTTTCCATCACCTTGGGGACTTTAACCTACACCCTCTGATCCTATTCCCATTCCCACTGTTGCCACTTCCACATTGTTCTTCACGTTTAGCTTATTGCCAATGTCCGCCCACTCTGTTGTTTCAGTATGCTGACAAATTAGCCTTGAAATGAGCAATTTGCAGGCTGTGGACATGAATACTGCAGACGCGGAAGCGTCACCAAGGAGCCCGAGCGGTCCAAGGGGTCTGAGCGGGCTGACGAGTCGTGGGGCGTAAAGTTGCTGTGAATAACAAAACTGAGCTGACAGCTGCTGTCAGTGGCGGCCTGTCAATGGTCGAGTATTAAATATGCTTTGTGGCATGAAAAAGCAATTAAGTGTGGAGTGTTTAGTTGTCTGCAAAAGCTCACGAAAAAAATCCACGAAAATTTTCTACACATATTAGAAAATACATATATTAGAAACGAGCTGGTGGTTAATAATAGAATCGCTTAGTGCACCGTTGGAATCACAGTAATGTCCTCAACATATTCAACATATTAAATGAATAGTAATTATTTAAAATTATTAAATTTTTTTTAAATCTTTATTGTTATATAATTAAAGTGGATTGTATGTGTCGGCTGTTCATAGTCTGTCAATAAACAAATGAACAAAAAAAAGTAAAATTTCAACAAGCAAAGGTGACTGTAAGATACTCCGTACTTAATCTAGTGCACATTATATCATACAAATTATTCCATTCATCACCGAATCGTCCTATGGAAGCTATTGGCCTTAATTATCCGATCAGAATCAAGAGTTATAAGAATACCCTACATATAATATATAAATTTGGTCCAGATAGCTTTAGTCGTTTTTAAGTCGTAGGGTCATTAAAATGTTTGCGGGCTGGTAGAGCGCGTATCAACAATTTGAAATAAACTGTGTCTGCCTGACATATAGACGGACTTACATTTCAAATTTGGTAGCTCTAATTCTTGTAGTTTTAAAGATCCAGGACATCTGGACCAGCGGGCAAACATCGCTATTTTCACTCGGCTGTTGATGCTGATCAGGGTTATATACTCTTTATGGGACCACGCTTCCTGCCTGTTACGCACACTTCGCTTCAGACAAACCTAACAGACCCACATACTCTTTTTTAGCATTTTCGGCGTGTTAAAATTGCTATTTAAGCATTAAAAAAGCTAACTTAACACCCCGGATCACAGCCGATACAAAAAAAAAACAACACAAAATCTGCAATCCAAGGCTCCAAGTAGACGGCACATGTTCAATGATGTTCAGCACCCTGCGAAAAGTTGACATCAACATGGAGGAAATTGTTTTGATGAATGCGTCGATTTAATTGATGAATGGGGTTTAAAGTTGAAAAATCGAAATCAAACCGAAAAACTGCATACGGCTGATGTCAACACACACACACATGTAAATGGTGAACGAATCGAAGATTGAGAACAGAATTTTCAGTGAATAAATGTTTAAGTAGTCACATGAAGGATGGTGCATGAACCTTGAACAGGTGAGGCTTAATTGGAAGACCAGCTCAACGAATGGACTATCCACAATCCCATAAATATACCAGACAAGCAGACAATAGCCAGCTCCAATCCCAGTCTCTGACCCAGTCGCATTTCCATTCCCATTCCCATATCTAGTAGCAGCATAAAAGTTAACAATGCCAAAAAGTATGCAATACAAATTTTAAAATCGCGGCACATCCACACAAAACTGGAGACTATAGCGCAACAATTGCCAACCGCAAATACCAATAAAGAAAGCCAAAACAACAACAACTGTAGCAAATTTAGCGTGTTGCCGTAATGTTGCAAGTTGTTGTTGCCCATTTCAACCAGTCTCTGAAGCTGGTATGCAATAATATAAATTCCAGCAACACAACAGCAGAAATCCTCTCCACTTCCATCTCAACCAATTCTGAGCTACCACGAAAGTCAAAAACAAACTGCGTCCAATAAACAGAATATAGACAACGTTGCACAGCAATGTTTGGGCTTTTGAGCACGTTTCTCTCATTCGACACGCTATCGAATAGTTTTGAATAATACGAATAGAAAATGACTTTTATTTTGTGACAGATTATAATTAGTAATATGTAAAAGAAGTTAAACCAAATGTTTCTGCGATTATTCTTGCAAAGTATTAGGAGTCGAGCAGTCGCGACATGAAAGTTTATGTAAATTAAAATTTTAATTTTGTAATGTTTTGAATTTTATCTTTTGTCAACTAGCGGGTTTATTAAAATAAGTCTTTTACTATGGAATTCAAAACCTTTTGTTGCTTTATAATTGAAATCTTGAGCAATGATGATCAGTCACATAAAAAATTGAATATGCAAGCTTGATTTCGTACTTCTATTACCTTTCTCTAAATTAGATACACCGAAAATATTATCTCTTGTTACTCCATTGACTTCATAATTTGATCCTATCAAGATCCCTAAATTGTAAGAAAGTTTTTAAGCAAAGATAGCCAACATGTACAGGTCAGTATTGAATTCACACTTACACCATTATAATCTAAGTATTTAAGTTGAAGTTAATGATATCGCTTAAATGCTATACTTATCTACGCCTACTGACTGCCACGCCCTTAAACGAATGCGACATAACATATAAAAGTTGATGTGGCGCTCGCGTATAAAACAAAATTTCAACTGCAATTAGTCGTGCAAGGTCTGCACTACATCTCTCCCTCTCTCTCTCTCTCTGTCTCTCCCTCTCACCCACTTCACTTGCTCTTTCCCTGTCTCTCTCTCTTTAATTTTTCGCCAACATGGCAAATAATTTGGCTAACGACATTTTGTAACTAATGCCTGGGCAACCGCAGCAACAACAACATGAACAAGTAGCAACAACCACAGCAACAGCAAAAACAACAAAAACGATAACCATTAACACGCCCCACCCTCTGGCCAACAAAATGCAACGCCAACTGGTCATTAAAAGTGGCCCATAACGGTTTATTGTAATGCCAGCGCATAGGCCATGCGACCCATTGGACAAGTGGCCACCCTTGGTCCAGTTGTCCTCTTGTCCCGTTGTTCGTTCTTGGCGTTGCCACTTAATTAGAAAAGTTTCTCCGCGTCACGAGACAAAAGCCATTGACAGCGACTAAAAGTTCTCCAAACTGCATTTTACTTGCTGCTAGAGAAGTTGTTAAACTGCCAGAATTTGAAATAAATAATGCTCTAAGTAGCGAATCCGTAATACCCTTACGTTACTAGACCAATAAGTATTATTAATAATGCGACATGCAATGCATCGTAAAAATTAAAACTATCTTATGTAAGTTGATGCGTTTATATTGGTTTTTTGGCATTGAATACACTAACTTAATTTTTAGAACTCACCAATTAGCCGGAGGCTAGTGTAATTTATGGCTACATAAGCTACTCAATCACTAAAAATGTCGGAAAAGGCCTTTATGCAATCGAGGTTAAGTCAACAGATGCCACCTGCATGACTCTATTTGCACATTTTTCCAATTAATTGCTTCTACGTGGGCGACACACCCGCGAATGTCAACAAAAGCCGCGACACGAGATGCCTCTACCTCCAGTTCAAGCTCCACCTCCATCTCCTCATGCCACCTCTCCCTCTTGCACCACGAACTTCCTCGTCCTTGTACCTGATTCTCCTGTTTCTGAGCCTTGGGGCCTGCCTCTATTGTCAAGCCGCCCGCTGGCAACTCTGCCACAAACACGCTTGTAAAAAACAGTGGAGCATTCAAGTTTAAAAGCTGTAGTGGACTCTCGACTATATAAATACCCGTTCTTACTGAGAGATGAGATTGTAAGTGTGAATTGCTAAAACTTTAACAAAAGAAAACTGATCATCGTGGTAATATATTCTATATTTTAAGAAAAGTAATAAAGCTTATAAGCCTAGAATTAATAGTGTTTGTGTCAAACTTTTAAAAGAATTAACATAACAGGTATTAAAATAGACATACAGAAGCAGCTTGAAGAGAAGATATAGACTCATCAATGTTTTCAATTGAAATTTTTGCACGGCCGTTGTCGGCTCACGTGGCATTCTTTGTTAGCAATGAAGAGTAGGGAGGCAGATTGGGAAAGGGGAGCTTTTATTTGTTCGTCAGGAGAATACTGGGAGGAGAGGAAATTCCGAAATTGTTGAAAATTGGAACTACGAGTGCAGTAACAATGGGACCAAATATAGGCCTCTCCTTTCACACTGAGCGACAGATGTTTACCACAGTTTGCACAGCAGGTGCAGCCCCTGTCTCCTTTCTCTGTTTGCTCTTCCACTCTGTTCCATCCCGCAATATCTATGCTAAATTTTTTGGCAATATTTGTATGTAAATATAAGAATACTAAATATTGCATTTGATATTCATTTATTGGTTCTAGTTTGTACTTTCTATTTCCTTAGTTTAACTTTATTGTCATGTGAGTTTCAATATCAAACAAAGTTCTTATTACAATAACAAAAAGCTTATTACGAATCTTTATAACTTGAATACTAAGGATGCAATTTCAATTTATAGCATTTCACACCCCTAAAGACGTATTCACTTTATTTGAAACATGATTTCGCTTTGTCGTGTAACAAATACTTTGCATTAGTTGCAGTGGGAAAAAGGGAGTTCAGCACGCGATTTTCAGCCACACCTCTATGGCAGGAAACGGAAATCAACATGGAAAATAAAAATAAGTTTGAAACATTTTTGGGCGAGTCTAGACGACAATTGAACATTTGAAATGGGTCTTTAAGACCTAGTTTGTTAGCTTGAAAAACAAAGCAATTTGGACAACCGCCTAACAAAAAAATTAGCAAGCGAGAATCGGGGTGTCGGGATATTGGAATATAGGGATACTGGGAGATTGGTAGCAATAACAAACTGCTGCTTTTGACAAGTCAATGGAAGAAACGACTGTCAAATGCAAGCAAAGTGAAACGAATCCAATTGGCGGCTTAGAAAAATGAAGTTGTGGGGCACAAATCTTCCAACATGCAACTTGGCGGGCAATTGAAAACTCATTGACAGTTGACAATTGGAAAGAACAATAAGAACAAGGCCGAGGAGAACCGCGTGTGGGAGGAAGGGAAGGCAGATCGATGCCTGAGGGGAAACCAAACTCAATTGCAGTTACATTTCCATTTTCATTCCTCTGCTTTTTATACAGAAATCCACAAGTTTGTTCTGCTGCTTGTCATTGACAGGCACTTGTCGTTCTTGCCGTTGTTCTTGTTGTTATTCATTTGTTTTTCTTCTTTGATTTCTTGTTTTCCTTTTCATTTTTTTAACAATGCTGTGACATTTTCTATTTGAAATTGTCGGCAGCAATTGATATGCATTGCTGTTTTTTTTTTGTAGATGCTGTCCTTTGTCTGCTGATTGCATTCAAGTTTTTTCCCCGTTCGTAGTATTAAACTTCCCGTAAATTAAGTGTGCAACTCTTATCATAATAATTATTTTGGAAACAATTAAAATATGTGCTTAAAAAAAAATTAAGTGATACAAATTGCTGTGCGCATTTCTAGACAAATTGCTTCACAGTCCAACGCGCCTGCAAGAATGCAACAAAAATGCATTTAAAATTTTCGATCATTCCTTTTATTTCATTATTTCTTTTTGTGATTGTGTGTAGAAATGTTTTTGATTTGAAATTTAATGCACGTACTCAATGAAGAAATTCCACCAGCAGCGCATTAGCAGACATGCCCCTCCGCAGGGTCAGCGGCTGACTGTCTCTCTCTCGCTCTTTCTCTTTCTTTCAATATATTTGGCTGTCTCTATCCCTCACTACAGCTCTAGTAGGGGCACGAACAGAGGTCGAGGTGGCTGCCAATTGCTTTTCAACATATTTGATGCGGCAACAGCGACGTCAACGTCGACGCAGACTTTGGACATTTTGCAACTTGGCCACGTACAAAAACGTTGGCAGCTAAGTGTAAAACCAACAGCCACACAACAACAACAGCTACAACATGAGCAAGGAGCACTGCTTAAACATACAAAATGTTGTATATACTTACAGACATAACATATACGTATACGTAAGTAAGAATACGCCACGTTGACCGAACAACAAACATCAAATGTAATCGCAGCTAATAAGAAAACTAAGCAGATCCTTGCAGGTCACGATTTCCGCTCGTTTCGCATTCGATTTGGATTTGCGATGCGCCATTGGCAACGTCAATGCACCGAATCCGACAGCACAGTGAAGCCATACAAGTTCAAAAGTAAATCAAAAACAATTTAAAACATTTAACTTAAAGCAAGTGTAACATTTTAAGAATTGGTCACTATGTGTGCAATTTACCTTTAAAAATAATTAGGTTCTATGGCTGACATCTTTCGGCCCACTGTGCCAACTGGACTTCTTCGTATGCCATGTCAATGGACATTTAATGGCGTTCGCCATTATGCAGCGCATCAAATGCACCAAATACGCTTCGTTGGCAATAAATGCTGCATGGCCAGGTTCTGTCCGAACAACCGTCTGTGTCTTCGTCTTGGCCTTCATCTGCCCTCCATCCTAGCCTACCTACCCCCTACCCTCTGTCCCTTTGTCCAGTGCTTGTCTTAAGTCTCGACCCTGGGCACGATTTGCAATTTTGTGCAGCAGATTTTGCTACGTTTCTCGTAATTTTTCGTAAATTTTTACACGTACTTGCATTCCATCTTCGTCGTCAGGCTTCATTGGCAAGAGGCCAGAACTTGGCCCCGTCTGCAGCTGATTCTAACGGCATAACCTTTGAATAAAATTAGCATTATCAGTGCATACCAAGAGCGTGGCAGGTGTACGCTGCAGATCAATAAAAATATTCAATGTGATTTTGAGCACCATCTGATGGTAGCGTATTTTGGATTAGTTTTAACTCTAAAACACATCATAAAGATCCCCTGCAATTTAATGAAAGAATCCGTATGAATAACAAATTCATTTGTAGATTTTTTAAAAGCCTCTAGAATCTACTACACTAAACACTAATTCAACAAATCATTTAATATGTGTGAAATGGCTAGTTTTAATTCCAAATACTTCCACATATTGTCGGTCTGAACTGGTCTGAATTAAAAAAGCTCTTAGTAACTTTTAAAGGGGCACAGATCAATTACAAGTTTCAGAACGATTTTCACCCATACCATCGACAGAATGGAAAACTAATTGGTGGAAAATTAAGTTTTTGCACAAAAATGTTGCGCAAATTGAAATGCAATCGAGGCAAAGCGGATTATTGAAAAACTTTTATGATCGAATTTTGGGGCCCACCCAAAAATCACCCCCAAAAAGCGCAACGAGACCTTAATGCAAGGCCTCAACAAACAATTGGGTATATGTGGTGTGTATGTGTGTGTGTGTGTGTGTGTATGGGGATGTGAGAGACACATGTGCGACTGACAGAGCTTATGTATTAGTGCTTTTATCGAATGTTTGCCAAAAAGGACAAGAACTGGGAGCTGGGAAAATTCTCTTCTTTTACTTCGTTCTTTTTGTACAGCAGGAGGTCTAACGATTTACTCGTACATTTTGCTACTTTCGCTATAAAATATAAATATGCAATAAAACAAAACGACGACAGGCCAAACATATGCATTACACTCATTCTCTCGCTCGTTCTGCCCAGATATTTGCTAGAAAACGAAGACATAAACTCAGAAATATGGCGCATTTGGCAAGACAAAAAACAAACGGCACTCACTGTTGTAAGAACGAGCAAGCCAAGGCAAGACAAAGGCATTTCTAAATGGCAGTAGCAGACATGCCAACACATGAGTTAGTATGGGCTACAACGGGGCGTATACGTATCGCATTGTTGTGCTAAATTGCGCGCTCAGCTGGCGCACGAGTTGACTGCATTTCGCTTGCAGCAAGCGATGACAAGGGAGATGAGAGCTGGAAGTTGCAGGGAAAGCACCCACTTTATGAAGCGCGCATATGTTGCAACACTGACAACGGAAACTAAAATGGCAAAGGGCAAGGGAGAGATACAGAGAGTAAGACTCAGAGGGAGGGAGCAACGGGGCATATGTGAAAGGGTATTGGACGCTGCGGGGCAATAAAAAATGAAAGGCTTGACAGCCGAGTCCCCTAGGCAAATCACTGCGGATGCACATAAAGCAAATCGTTTGGCATTTGTTTTGATTTGCAATGATTGTTAAAAATATCAACGACGACAGTTGAAGATTGTAATAAGAGATTGATGTTTGTCTCACAAGAGCCTTGAAATTTCAAGAATTGAGCAAATAATTGCAGTGATTTGAAAGAAGTCTAGTAGGAATAGCTACAAAGAATATTGAAGGGAAAGACACAGGAGCCATGTACACTTTGGTTGTGGTATTTGAAGACTTTAATAGAGTTTTCATATAAACATTGGGTATATTTGTGGTCTACTCATTTCAAGAAACTCCTACTCCATTTTGAGAATATCAACTCTCAGACAATTTAATTTCAGAAGTTATTTATATTAATTAAACTGAAACGGTGTACTCTTTCAATACTTCAAGACCTTAAAAAAAATAAAATAATGTGTAGTACCACTCAATATGTTCAGTCTGTGCACTTTTTTCCCTCCCATATGCAAGTGGCCTCACTGACCCTTTTAACAAACTCCCTCCGTTTCTCTGCAGTTGAGAGTGAAAGTTTCTTATCATAATTTACAAGACAATTAGCCAGACATTGTCCTATGTTGTCTTCAACCGGCTGCTCTCCACTCTATCGATGGGAAAAACTTTGTCCGTGCTCCGATGTTTGTTGCACGAGCTACTTAAAGTTTGTAGCCGCAGGGACCTCAACTACCAGACAATAATTAGCCAAATTTATTGTAATTAGGCACACACGCACGGACCAAATGCATGAGATACCTAAAACATGTGGTACCAAGTCCGTATAATTATTATCATTACCTACTCTGTGGACCATCTAATGGTTGTCGCATGTGTGCGTATGAGCTGAGAACGCATTTAATTGCACAAAGCATTCGCAGTTGCTTTGCTCTTAGCAACATTTTAAATAATTCAGTTTGTTGTAAGTACCGGGCTGCATCCTTAAGCTGTCCATAAGAGCCTGTCAGAGGCATATGGCCAGCAAACGCATAACATGGCAAAGACAAAGCTAAACGTAAAAGTAAAGGTAAAGGAAAAGCTAAAGCAACAGCGAAAGGGATAGGACGAGGACGAGGGGAATGTTCTGAATGCTAAATGGGAACAAAGTGAGTTTCGTGCAGTCGAGTCACGTCACAGCATGTCGCTAATTTTTCTACCTTCTTCTTTTTTTTGGCACTGTAACGAAAGTTTCACTGCAATGCGCTAGACGATGTGGAGATGGCCTTCCAATGTTTTAAATACCCTATCTTATAAAAATACTCCAATTTAAATTTAGTTCAAATACATAAAATATAACATGAATTATATTAACGCACTTTTACCTATATGATGATCAAAAACATACTTCCCAAAGTGAATTCCATACACTTGTACCGAATTTCAATCAATTTCAAAAACCGTATTTCCTTAAGTTTTGCATTTATTGATTTGAAACAATAAAATGGGTTTCTATAAATTACAACTTAAGTTTATTTAGATTACATGATGAAAAGCTTGTTTAAAAAATTAATAACATAACTAAACATAAAGTTGCGTTGAACCGCTAAAATTTATTCTTGTGAACAGTGTATGAACAATTCCGTTAAATATAGAACTAACCATACTTTCAGGAGTTTGTTAAATATTCGCTTTGAGCACTTTAAGTGTGACATCAAATGGTCGGAGATGGAGGGGTACTAAGAAAAAGAGAGACAGGGATGTTTCAAAGGTAAGAGAAGACACTCAAAGCAACAAATAGAAAAAAAGTGCAGCATACCGCACGGCGCACGTTTTCTTTTGTAAACTTTATTATTTCGTGTTAAAAGTAAATAAACTTATGCGGGTCACCCTCTCCCCTCATTTTCCCTTCAATTCTCCTCAGTCATACCCCACTTACCTGCACGTATCTGTCTCTGGAGTAGTTGTGTGTGTGTGTGTGACTGTAATAGTGTCCACACTTAAGTGAAATAGTAGACAAGGGACACAAGATTCGCATATGTGGCAGTGCAAGAGCGAGAAAAAGGCAGACGCATATAGAGGGGGGGTGTGACGGGTAGGCGTCTTTGCATTGTTTGCCATTTGCGGTGGCTTTGCTGTCAGCCAGCCAGTCCAAATTGAAATTGGACATTAGACGTACACACAACGACTGAACAAAATGGCAGCTGCCGCGGCTCTGCTAACAACTACAACAACTGCTACATATACCAACAGCAATAACAACAACAAAAACTACAACAACTGCAACAACTTCTGACTGTGTAGAGCTTCTCGTCCTGCCAGTCCTTCAGCCACAGTCATTGTGAATGACAACGCCCCTGGTACGTGATTTCATTTCCGTTCGTCTTTGTGTACTGCACCTCGTAACTCGCTTGAACTTCTCATCGTTTCATAGCTTCTCGTCTAGTTTCGAGTTTGAAGCTTACTGCACTGAAACACAAAATGTTTAAAAAGTCAATTTAGTCAAACTTATAGTTTGGCTCTACAAATTTTTTCGAATAAACAGTCCGACAATATATACTTTCTAGAAGTGCAAAAGTTTAATATATTTAGTTTTATTTTTTCCAGTGTATACTACTCAAACTCCTCTCAACTCAACACAATTCAACTCGACTCATCTCGACTCTGTTTATTTCGTTTTTGGGGGTCGCTTTGAATGCTAAAAAGATAAAACTAACCGACTTAATGTAACTGTTACTATTACTGTATGTACTCTCTTTTATATACAATGCTAGCATAGGATAGGGTAGTAACGCCCAGGGTAGGTTCTTTCTAGGCATCCTCAAGTTCAAAGTTTACTGTGCATGCGTTTCGTTCATTAAGAATTTGCGCTTATCTGGTTGGTTGTTTGCTTGCGATACTTTTTGGCAGGTGGCTCCACCTACTGCACTGCAAGTTTAGCTGCTGATTATGTACAACAAACTTGAAAGGCAGCTAAAATGTATGTACTAAGTTGTTTCCTATGAGCTGATATGAGTTATGAATTAATTTACAAATGATATGGTTTTTGTAAACATAATTCCCTTAGGTATTTTCAATGGTTTGATCGAGTAACAACTACAATAATAGGTTTTAATCAAGAACAGATATTAAATTACTAGTGATTTGATACAATTTAAAAAAAAATTTACAATATTTGTCTAAGTTAATACTCTAAGTTAAAATAATCAGTCTTTTGCAACTTTAAATGGCACTGAAAGTGTTGTTATTCTGAGATAGCAGAATTTAAAAACAACTCTGAAGGCGAAACTGAATGTAAAATAAACAAGAAAATTTAAAATCTATTTAAATAAAATAAACTAGAATAATAATAATAATATGTTGTATATTCTCGACAGTTAAATGATCTCTCCGCAGGGCCATGAAGTTTGTTTCTCAGCCCAATCAGCCAGACTAATGTTGTTTATATTATTTATGGGTTTCCTACAGCTTTTGATTAAATTCAAAATAAATAATAATAATCTACATATCTAGCACAAATTAACTGTCTCTAAACTTTATGTCAAATCGACTTAGGGTAAAAGGAACTAAGCTTAAAGTTAATACGCAACAAAAATAGATTTTCCACTCCCTCAGGAGGAATTTGACAACTTAGTCAAAAACAAAAATATTCGGTTTGCCGCTCTATTCCGGATACGTTAACATAATTACTAGGGCACTCAAAATTATCCAAAACAAAATTAAAAGTGATTAGATTTGCAAATGATTAATGAGTTACGTCAAAAATCCAAAGGCAATTCTAAAAGAATTCATGGTAAACATCTTGAGAATTCTAAAAAAAAAAACCCCCAGTTTGATGACATCATTGATACCCCACGTCAATGTATATTTAACATATTAATGAAAAGCTGTAATAATAATTTTATTTGATTTATTTGAAATATTCATAAATGTGATTAAGTAATGCTTTGTTCCATATATACACGTAACAATATGGAAAATTAAGCTATTTAAATTATTAATTTATTGCAATCAAATGTAGAACAACAAATTTCAGAGCAGACCATTGAACTAATTTAATTCCACCGATCCCATAGTTATTTCAGACTGTCTGAGTTGAGTAAATTGAATTAATTGCTACACATTTACATAGATTAACATTTACATGAATTAATGGCCGAATCTTAATTTCAACTAATGAACTAATAATGAAAATGCCAAAACAAAGCGGCCAAGAAAGCGAATGAGTAGCATGAAGCGGAATGTCGAAAGAGAGTTAGTTGACAGACGCTTGAGTAAAATTTAAATTTCAAAGTCAAGGCCAATGGTTGAGGTATACGAGGTATAATTAAACCCCGCTACCCGTGGCGCCTCAATGACCAACAGACTTGGCAATAAAACTATGCATAAAATGCTTAAAAATATAACCAGTTTGCTGTGAGTGACTTAAGCTAAGGAGCTGCAAATGGATTCAAAATTAAATTAGTTATGCAGTCGATGCAGACATTATGAGCATAATGCAAACGATATCGATAATAGGATAAATACATGTGCATATGAGAAATGTGGGACAATCATATTAAGAGTAACTAGACGGAAGCGATTGAGAACGCGCTTGTCTATGCAAATCAGAGATCATAAATTCAATCCTCTCCAAAAAACAAAAGAAATAAACGTAAGCAACGTATTAACGATCGACATTTACATAAGATGATCATACGAGAAAGAGTGTGAGAGAGACAGAGAGAGAGAGAGAGAGGGGGAGACACTGACAGAGAGAGAAATAAGCAAATAAACTGCTCAACAATTTTTTGGTAGCGACATTCGTATAGTTAACAAGTTTTAAATTCGTTTGGGCCATGAATCTATTTGACTTTTTGACTGTTTGACTGTTTGACTAGCGACTCTTGTTTGTACTTCAACCAGATAGAAAGATCCAACCTTTCGGCACGAGTAGATTGCAAATCTACTAGCCAATATTTGTACATAAAAAAAATTAAGCAATGCTCATGATATACTGTCGGATAAATTTAATTTGTAGTTGCAATTTAACTCCTCGTTGACTCAACGAGTTGAGCAAACCAAAGACAAAGACATCAGCAGAGAAACAAAGTAAGTTCATAAATAATGGACTGTATGTTAAAGAATAATGAAGCGTTTCGAGGAAATAATTCATAAGGCAATGAATGAAAGAAACAACTCTTTTAATTATATTATTGTAATTTCAATGGAGCCAATTTAAATAAAAAGCATAACAAAGATCGGAAAACAAGTATTTTATTTAAACTTGATACAGCTAAGTATAACTGTTTCAAGTGTGGGATCAGCAAACGTTTTTGAGACTTAAATAAAATATAGGTAATAAATGTCTATAGACTTTGCTTCCTGAAGGCGTCGTTTGTGTTTCTTTTTATTAATGATTGAAAATGCTTTGCTTAGTCGGATTAAACAATAGACTTATTTAGTAACCTTCAAAAAGCTGTCAGAAGCAGCACCTATATCAAATTTTTAGAAGTCAATTCAGTATACCCAAATGTTATATCCCTCCAATCAATTGATTAAATGGAACTGGTTTGTCATTAAACCAACCCAAAAACCAAGACAAATAATTAATGACCAAGGGCCTTAGATAACCAAGCTCAACACACGCTTCACAATAGAATTAACGACCGAATTGGCCAAAAATTTGCAAATCAAAACTGTTTCCAGGATTATCAAAAAACCAGAGCGTTAAGTGATTCCATAAAAAGGCCTAATCAGACATCTGAACTGGTTCCATACGTAGATGGTCTGGGAATTTGAATAATTTTTGCATAGTCCCAGAACAACGAACTATTAAGAGGCCATAAACAAAAAATAAAACCAGTTTGTTGTGTATTTAATGATTTATTCAAGGAATACAATGTAATTTGCACATTTCCGCTTCAATAATAAAACATGAAAATTAATAAAAAATTAAATAAAAACAATTTCCCGTTAGCTAAATGTTATGAGATGCTTCACAGTTCTTTGATGCCAATGTTAAAAATCAATTTGATGGCATAAATTAAACAAGCAGGCAATAAATTCTATGGCCAACAATCTGTGAGATAATCACCATGATCGTGATTTTGGCCCACAAGCCAATTAACCAAATACGGCAAAGAAAAATACGAAAAATACGAAAAACCAAATATGTTGGCCCCCAGTCGAAAGACTGAATACTTGTATATTCATACCGGTATATGAATATATTCACAGCTGAATATTGGCAACACCAAAGCGAAGCAAAGCAAAGCAAACATCTGATCGAATAGTTATTTGAATAACAGCTCTCATCTTTGAATAGTATAAATAGTTTAACCAAGCCCCGTAACAGACAGAAGCAATTCAGACGCTTGGGGAGTAAGAGTTCAATACAAGTCCAAAATGGTAAGTCAATACAGCTGATACCATCGATTGAGGATTTGTTCTGATTGGTATTTCTTCTGTTCTTCTGTTCATCTGTTCCGCTATGCAGAAATTCATGATCGTTGCCGTTGCCTTCCTGGCATTCGCCAGTGCCGATGTCTCTCACCTGTCGGGCTACAACTACCAAGCCCCTGCCCCCGCTCCTGTTTACCAGCCAGCACCAGCTCCTGTCTACCAGCCAGCACCTGCTCCCGTGCACTACGAGGCTCCAGCTCCCGTCTATCAGCCAGCTCCAGCACCAGTCCACTACGAGGCTCCCGCTCCAGCACCCGCACCAGTCTACCAGCCAGCTCCTGCCCCAGTCCATTATGAGGCTCCCGCTCCAGTTCATGTTGAGACTCCAGTGAACTCCTACATCCCACCCGCACCAGTGTCCATCCCTGCCCCAGCTCCCGTCTACCACCCAGCTCCTGCTCCAGTCCACATTGAGGCTCCCGCACCAGCTCCAGTCTACCATCCTGCCCCTGCCCCTGCTCCAGCCCCAGTCCACTACGAGGCCCCAGCTCCAGCTCCAGCTCCCGTCAACACCTACATTCCCCCAGCAGCCCCTGCTCCAGTTCATTACGAGGCACCTGCTCCAGTCCACCACTCTGCCCCTGCCCCAGCTCCAGTCTACCACCCTGCTCCTGCCCCAGCTCCAGTCTACCACTCTGCTCCAGCACCAGCTCCAGTGTTCCACTCTGCTCCCGCACCAGCTCCAGTGTTCCACTCTGCTCCCGCTCCTGCCCCAGTGTACCACTCGGCACCTGCCCCCGCTCCCGTCTACCAGCCACAGCAGGCGATCGAGGAGATCGAGCAGCCCTCTGTCGATGGTTACCGTTACAAGACTGTCCGTCGTCGCGTCTACCGTCGCAACCGTCTGTAAATCTTTCTGTTTCTAGTCCCTAACTAACGAATTTCCCATGGAATTACAAATACTCGTAAAATCAAATAAAAACCAAAAAACAAAGAACTTCACTAAATTGTTTTTCAATCAAAATAAAAAGCTAGCCACGCTCAATCAGCAGCAAGAGTCCCAATCAGACATTGCAAGAAGCAGCGCCAAGTTTATGGAGTTTAAGAGTCATACCTCTAGCCTTTACACTGCTAAAAAATTTATACTAACCCCTATTTCAATATGAAACAACGCCAAGATGCCATTTTTAATAGACATATTAATTATACATTTATTATTATATATATAAATAGAAAAGTTAATTTAAATTTTCATATATTATAAATATATCTTTTTGAGTCGTTTCATGATTAAATAGTTGAGTTGATTTAAATATTATTATTTGAAATAAGAAATGTAACATTCGTCTTATATTTTTCGATATTTTATGAGCAACTTATGCTCAGGCTAATCCAAGTGTTCCAAATAAAGAAATTTTTTTTCGTTATCATTTATATGCTTTTTTTAAAGACAAATAGAAAGTTATATTATTAATATCTAAAATGTTTTTACTCGAGAAAAGTTTACCTAATATATAAATCAGTTAAGAACTTTATTGAATATTAAATTAAAGAATACAAGTCTTCCATTATTATAAAATAATAATAATTTTTGAAAAATTTAAATAGTATAATACTTTACTGGGACCAATCTAAAATAAATAAATATAAGTTTGTAAGAATCATATTCTTATCACAGAAGCTGGTCTTTGTGAGCAGTGTACAGCATCCAGTTAAGTTTGAAATTTATGAAAGCCAAATGCGTTCTTCGAAGAAAAGAGAAATCAGCTCGGTATCCGCATCCCCACGACCATCTACATAGCTATGGACTCAAGCAGACAGATAGCAGGAGGAGTTGCAAGTAAGAAGTTGCCACCAACACAACTCACACAATCCCCAAGGAGTTTGCCGCACAGCATTCGGCATGCACTCACATTTATCACGAAATTTATGGGCTGGAATGAGCTTTGATGATGTGGAAATTTTTTCTCGTTAGATTCAAAAGTTTCGCCACGCCCACAATAAGGGCCAGCATTGGCCTCATCAGTCCAGTGACCACTTGTGGCTACGACTGCGGCAATTGTGCAAACAAGTGCCAAGAACCTGGAAAATAAGAAGAGTCAGGAGAATCTAAAGAGCCGGGAACACCAAGACTCAGTTCAGGATATCGACATGATGCGGGCGAAAGAAAATTAACAAGAAAATGCGATGACAACGGCGACGTCTTTACGATTTGATTAGGGAAATGTCTGCAACGATATTCCATTGAGTTCTCAGCCCTAGCATTGATGTGAAGGAGAATTCGCATTTTAGACTTAAAGTGTCGCCACAAAAACCACACAACTTACTAACTAAATTTAATAAAGATTCAGTAGTCGAAACTCTTGTTTGAAATGCCCGAACTTTCAAATGTTCATCGCCTGTTTTTATACAATTTAAAAATTCAGTATCTTGGAGTTATTCCGATGTACCCAATCAACTATGAATTATGATTCGTACTGTCGGCCACACCTCCGTTTTGCCTGTTAAATATATTATAACGAGTGTCATATACCCCTTATAGAAGTATTCATTATAAAAGTCTACCAAATTAATTACGTAATTAAAACAAATCATTTTTTCCGTAAGCCATAATAATAACCGCATTGAACAGTACAAAGGTTTTAGGGCAGCTGCTCTTGGCCAAACCCGATTTTGTTAATTGCATTTTGGTCAAATATTGGCAGCTCAATTAAATAAATTTAAATGTATTTACGCACCGACTAACAATGGCATTACAGGCTGCAACTGGAATGCCTTTATTCCCAATATGTGGGCACTGTTTTTTGTAAAATACAGCGAAATTTTTTGACAGGCAATTACATTTTAGGGTAGACTATTGAACTTGACCACACTAATCAGTTGGCATGAATATTGTGGCTATCTGAAGAATAAATTGGCAATTAGAAACCCAGATTAAGTGCCAAACATAACTAAAAAAAATATTCTACACAATATAATATAATAAAATATATGTTTGAAGTAACTTAAACACTAAATCAAATAAAATTTAGAAACTAAAACTTTCAAATTTATTTTAATTACTGTAATTATTAACAAATTACTGATTCATTTGATATCTTAGATTAAATAACAATTTCCCAGAATACTGAAAAACTAATCCACAGCAGAAGCAGCGATTAGTGAAGCTTAAATCCAAATAACAATCTGCCAGATGCAATTTTAAGCCTCATTGCACTTTGTTCAACTGAGAATTAAAGGCAGAGTGGTGGTGCAGTGGTGCAACGATGTCGGCTGAAAAACAATTGACAGTTGGCTGCATTTGCAACCGCACTTAATTAGCAGTTAATGGTGCTGATTAACACGCATTATTATGGCCAGTCTATCTGTTCCCCACCTCTTATCGTCTACCTTCAGCCATGGCTCGAAGCTGTCCAGGTGTGTGAAATGTGTAATCAATGCTTTAGGCGCCATGGATTACAAAATAATCGCGAGGTAGACAACTGCCCGGTCCGCCAAAAAGTATGCAAAAGAAATCAAACCAAACCGAAAATATTGAACAGAAAAAAAGTGAAAATGCGGCGCATATAAAAACTGATGAGGCCTATAGAGAAGGGGCAGTCCGGGCTGTATGGAAGTGATACAGGCTTACAGTGAGTGAAATGGAGAGCACATACACTTATATGGATACACAGGGAGAGAAAGAGAGAGTGATAAAGAATGGGAAAACGAGGGAGAGTATCTGACAGTATCTGCGTAATTATATCAGCAGTGGCAGCCACACGGCCACTGAAATATGCAACGTTGACTGCCTTCATTTATTTTTACTGTTACTGCATATTGGGGCGGTTCGATGTTGGGTATTTCAGTGCCAGTTTCACACCTGTACATAAACTCCAACCCCGATCCCGACCCCGACCCCGAACAGAGACCCGACTCGGTGCCAAATCCCTGCCCGATTGCTGTATGCGGCAACGAACGGCAGTTGCACTTCATTTGCAGCATTAATTTGTCGCGCGTTGATTTATCTCGCAAAATATACAGAAATACGAGTTTACTCCGGCATTAACAGCATGATGACCCAGGTCTGACCGGGTACAGGGAACGTCTGAATTTATGATCTGACAGTCGCCGGGCATTACAAAAATTGTTAAAATCGATTGTTAAGCGTTGTCAGCTGTTGATGTTGAAGTTCGACATTTAAAACTCAGAGCACGGCTCGGCATTATTCATCTCACAATATGTAAAAGTGAAAAAAAAGTGAAAAAAATTTAGATTTATTAATTCAAGTTGTACATCGTGATTATGCAAATGTGTGGAAGCTGAAATAGTAGGCTTTGTGACATATTGTTTGTTCAATTAGGCCGACGAAGGTCAACCAGCAGGTCAACAAACGTTGTCAAAAGCCTTTAAATTTAAATGTGACAGGAAACTATAAATACAACCATAAATCGTAAAACCTAAAACATAAGATATGTAGCTAATGGAGTCTTCTAATGAGAATCAAAAGTAAATAATTAATCATATGGAAATAGAATGCGTCTCTTGTATTTCAATAAGCCAGTTTATGAAGTTGTTTTCCAACAATTCTTTCCAAGTTACTTAGCCTAATTACGGGAATCTTTATTCATTTAGAACAAAATTAAAATCTAAAAGTAAAAGTGCATAAATGTAGTCCTTATGGAATTATATATTTACATTTTGTTGGAATATGAGAAAATAAATAGTTTAATACTGTAAGTGAAGCCCGAGTTAATAGGCATGTAGGCGTTTAATAATGAAGATTAATTTTTTATTTAATTGACAAAATAATAAGGAAATAGAAGTAAACGTTGACGATCGGTTGTTCGTGCGTAACCAGAGCCGTTGCTCCACTCAACACTCTTGTTCGTTCATTCATTTGAACCAGTTCTGGTCGGTAGAGTTGCCAGACGCTCACAATACATTCAATTGTGCTTTCAAAGTTATCTTCACGAGTATTGTATAGCGAATACTAACGTAAAGTTGATGATGAAGTGAAGTGTTATGCCAGATGAATATATTTCCAACAAGTCCCTTCAGGTTTTATGTGGAAATTAGAAATCATTTTATTGATCTTTTAATAATGTTGTTTGAATTTTTGTTTTGTTTTTCATTTTCTGTTATGTTGAATTCTATTTGCGCAACTCTTGCGTGTCTTTGAAACTATACTATATACTGGCATTTGACTATTAACAACCAAGCAGCTATATAACGTATACGCAGTGGTGGCATGCCGTAGCAAAGCAGCAATGTATGTATTTGTGTGTATGAGTGTATGTTTGCGAGTGTGTTCAAAACATTTTGCAGTTTAACTTTATTGGCGCTACGAAAATAATGGAATTGTCAAAATAAAAGCGGGTTAAGTGCTTGTTTGCATAGCTTTTGTCGTTTTTATTTGGCATTCGCTAAAACAAAAATATATATTCACATCACAATGGAGCAGCAACAACTGTAATAACAACAATAAAAAGAAAATATTATAGGAGTCGCCCAAATGTCTCAAATGCTATTTGGCAAATCGAGAAGCGTTGACAATCCTAAAATCGCTGTTCACTGGCAATTTGTATAATTAAAAGTGCGAGTAAAGCGTCCTTCACTGTATGCGAGCAGAACTTAAATGGCTTTCCGCTCACCCGCCCATCTGCCCTTCCGCCCATTTGCCCTTCCGCCCACTTGACACTTAACATTGGAAAACTAATTTGTTTTTCATGCTGACACATGGGAAACAAACGGCGTCGGACGCGTTGGCGTCAAGCTCAACTTTTGACCTGGAACCACTCGCATATTCAGTTATGCATTTGTATCTGTATCTGTATCTATATTTGTATCTGTTGCCATATCTATCGCATACGAAACATCTTTGTGCCATAAAACGACGGCTTACAACAATAACAATCGACAACAATAGAAGACAACAAGCAAGACAAATTTGGCAAGACGCTAGTAGTTCGAAAAGACAAAGATACAAAGGCACTGGTCCGCCTTATCAAAGCTAATTAAGCAAACTAATCACAACAACAAGTTATTCGGACTTGGTCATCAACAAATGCTCAGCTTAACTCAACTCAGTCCAACTCAACTCAGTTTAGCTCAGTTGGTAGTTGGCTTTGATACAAATAAAGCATTTATGTTTTATGCAAATGACATTTAAATTCAAGCAATGGCAAACAAGTGCGAATACCTCAAAAGGTTCGGCATTAGTGACTCCGATACACGCTACACAAAGAGAACTCTATATATTTAAAAATTCATGTTTTAGTAGACTTAAATTTAAAATAATTAAAAGGTGTTTAAAGACTAAGAATATAAATATAAATACATATGAGCTTGAATAAAATTAATAGAACTATGAAGGAAATCTTAATGTGCTTTTAAAAAATCTATAATCCTAGTTTATAGGCATTGTTTTAAATTAAGTTATATTTATTCATTTTATAAGCTCATGTTTTAATTAAAGTCACTGACTAGTTTAAAATAAGCTGATAAAACCGCGCCGTTTAAGCCAAGCTCATACTCTACACTCCATTAGTCTGTGTGTAACCAACAGTTGACAATAAAATTCTGGTTTCTGGCATATTAAAAGCCTATAATTTGGCAATTCTTCATCTTGTTTGTATTTGAACTCAGCACCGCTCACAATTTCATATAAATATCCCCATTGTGATCTCTCCAAACCATATCAGTAGCTGAAACCTTCCAAGTAACACGCTCCAAAATGGTTAGTTAAGCGTTAGTAGCAGTCGCTACTGTTTAGTTGGAATATCTAAATCGGAACTAATCCTTTGATCTCTGTCTTACAGAAACTTCTTGTTGTCGCCTTCGCCCTTCTGGCCGTTGCCCATGCCGATGTCTCCCACCTGTCTGGTTACAACTATGCCCAGCCAGCTCCTGTGGCCCCCGCTCCTGCTCCCGTGCCCGTGAAGGCTGCTCCTCAGCCTGTCAACACGTACATTCCTCCAGCACCCGTTGATATTCCCGCTCCTGCTCCAGTGCACATCGAGGCTCCTGCTCCAGTCCATGTTGAGGCTCCAGTCAACCAGTACATTCCACCTGCAGCCCCTGCACCAGCTCCAGTCCACATTGAAGCTCCTGCCCCAGCTCCAGTCCGTGCTGCTCCTGCTCCAGTCAACCAGTACATCCCACCTGCAGCTCCTGCCCATGTCCATGTTGAGGCTCCCGTCAGGGCTGCCCCCGCCCCAGTTGTGGCTCCCCAGCCCGTCCTGGAGGAGATCGAACCCATTGCTGCCGATGGCTACCGCTACAAGACCGTGCGCCGTGTGATCCGTCGCCGTCTGTAAAAAGTTCCCACATTTATGCTCTTGGGCGATGACAAGAAGTAAATTCAATAAAAAAAAAATTATTAAGTTTGTGTAAACATCTGGTGTTTCTATTTGAGATGATACAAGTAATAGATAAAGCAAAGCCTTGCTGGGTATAAGTGAAGCTATAATTCATCTATTTCGCGATCTAATTCCGCGTTTGAAACATAATATTTGTCATCGAGTTTAAGTTCCGCATTGTAAAGATTTACGATATGTGGTAAATGTATAGAATCCCTGCCAGCATATAAACTCTTTAAATATGTAAAAGATAAATCCGATTTGATATGAATTTTGTGCAAACAGCTGAGAACCGAATCCTACTTAATATTCCACAGCGTCGATGCTAAAATAAATTAAGCAAATGCGATTCTTGGCAATTAAGTGAGCATCGCAAATAACCACCATAAAAAATAATACCACAACACTAGAAGCGAATCGCAAAAGAAACATAGGAAAACAGCAATAGCTTAATACCAAACAGATTGTTATTAATTTTAGCATAAACTTGAACTGATGCCATAGGCTGGAAGCACATTGTCAGACCATAAATCAGCATTGGGAGGGTAACAAAATTAGAAACAACACACACACGTTTTGAAACGAATATAAACATTGAAATATAAACATAAAATAAAAGTCTAATAATAATAATAATAGATACAAAATGATTGGTCAAAATTCAGATACTCTATCTGAAAAGAAATTTGAGTGAAATAAGTGATAAAGGTAAAAACTATTATGTTAATAATAGTAAACGTAATGATTGTAACAAGATAGAAAAGTACAGTCGAGCACGCCCGACCGTAAAATACTCTCTGCATTTCTTTTCGCGATTAAATTATAAATATCGGTCTAGAGATATTACAATGTTTAGTACTTGCATTAAAACACGTTGAAACAAAAACAATCTAAGCATAATCTGTATGCGAATACACATACGAAAGACAATATATGATGCATATACATGTATGTATGTTTGTGTGTATTCAGCGCGGACAGCGACTGCGGGCTGCGCTGCCGCCACACCTCATATTGCGTTTAGTTATCAATATTGTAACGCTTCTAGTTGTCTTGTTTATAGTCCGATTTTAATGCTTTTTTCAGGATAGTTTGATATAGTTAGTCTCCGCACGAATTATAAATTACAATACTGTACGATATAAACAAATACCTAACATGGGAACGAAAGTTAAGAATTATTTTTATTAATTGTGGAAAAAGGGTAGTCCAAAATTTTAAATGTCAATGCATTTACACTGTCGCTAGAAACCTCCATACCAAAATTGGTGATTTTAGGTGGCATAGTTACTGAGATATTCGCCGAAATCACCGATTTTTTCCGAGGTGTGTCTAGTTTTTTGCTCATTGTGGGCGAATGGGGCGTGGCATCAAAAAAAAAAGATTCTTGTATTGACTGACTAAATATGTATACATTTGCACAAACCCAATATACTCTTGCAGAGAGTATAATAATAAAAATAATAATAATAACAATAATTATAATTATAATCATAATAATAATAATAATAATAATAATAATAATAATAATAATAATAATAATAATAATAATAATAATAATAATAATAATAATAATAATAATAATAATAATAATAATAATAATAATAATAATAATAATAATAATAATAATTATTATAACAATAATTATAATAATAAAACTATAAATACTATTAATAAATAATTTAAAACTTAACTGTTAAAAAAATTTGTATAGATTTCTCAGAAACAGAAAAGAAGATTTGGTCTGTTACACACAGTTTGCTTCTGACAAACGTAATAGACCCCTGTACTCTTTTGATGAACGGGGTATCGTAACAGCAACCAACATTGAAATAAAAGAATATTCATAATAACAACTAATTAATCCGATGTTATAAAACTTTAAAATAGTGCTTTTGTCACAGAAACACTAGAAATATCATTAGATCTGCAGAAAAAAACCATGAAGCTAGCGACAGGAAGATAGTTAAAAATATATATGTATTTCCTGAGCAACAGCTCAAGTTGGCTGAAGATGCAGATCTAATAACCATAACAATGCCAATATTAGTATGCCAAAAATTGAAAAGAAACAAGATAAATGTGTATGAAAAATGAAATGAACGCCGCTAATAGAGCGAGTGACCCACGAACATACATCAAGTCGAAGCGCGAAAAAAAAGTCAATAACTAACGAATTCATATGTAAATTGTCAGATGTTTTATTTTT
Organism: Drosophila acutilabella; assembly: GCA_035046005.1. NCBI lineage: Eukaryota > Metazoa > Arthropoda > Insecta > Diptera > Drosophilidae > Drosophila > Drosophila acutilabella. The sequence goes on along the minus strand of JAWNOK010000024.1, from coordinate 206,801 downwards.
TGATCTAATTAAAGAAGCTTTCGGTTTCAATAGATGACCCCAAGTCAAAGCCAAGCAATGTTTCAACGCATTATCTTAAAGTGCCGGATAACGAAACCCGTCCAACCACTTGGCATTGTCTTCCCACCTCTGTCTCTCTTCACTCTTCTCTCTTCTAACTTCCAACTCCGACACGAACTTCAACTGTGTCCATATTTGTGTTTCTGTGTGTGTATCTGTGGCGGTGACTGTGACTGTGACTGTATTTCAAGCTGTGCTCGTGGCACTTGAGGGCAAAGAGATTTGCGTGGCATCACGCAATTAATTTGTGGCTGCTGCGACTGCGTCTGACCCGAGGTTCAACTACAGAGATATATAAAAACCGCGGCAAGTTGAGAGTTCATCAGTACACAGCTTCTTGTGGTTCAAGCAGCAACAGCTACAACAGTCCCAGCAATTCAAAATGGTAATATAGTGGATCATTAAAGGACGAATTCATCAGCTTCACAAGCAATTAATCTATGGATTTTACCCACCACAGAAAGTACTTATCATAGCGGTTGCCTTCCTGGCCTGCGCCTTTGCGGATGTATCGGAATTGGCCGATCAGGGCTATGACTATCCACAGCCTGCACCGCCAGCACCTGCTCCAGCCTACATTCCTCCCCCGCCAGCACCAAAGAACTCTTACATCCCCCCACCACCGCCACCACCACCACCAGCACCCAAGAACACCTACATTCCTCCTCCTCCCGCTCCTGCCAAGGCCTACATTCCTCCTCCAGCTGCCCCTGCCAAGGCTTACATCCCACCCCCACCTCCTCCACCACCACCAGCACCCAAGAACACCTACATTCCCCCACCCGCTGCCCCAGCAAACTCCTACATTCCACCCGCAGCGCCTGTCCAGGCTGAGCAACCCGTCTTTGAGGAGATCGAGCAGCCCGCCCAGGATGGTTACCGCTACAAGACTGTGCGCCGTCGTGTCTTCCGTCACCGCAACTAATCAGCGACATGCTCCGAAATTTGTTAACTAATGTTATCCTGTTATAACCGATCAAAAGAAGTCGAAAAAGATTTGTGAACATATATTTTGTTAGAGAATCATTAAGTCTAAATAAATATTTTTAAATCAAATTTTACTTTTCTGTTTGATTTATTATTTGAAACATGACTTCTAAAGACAGTATTTATTTAATTGTTTATAAAACTTTTTCATTAATCCGGTTAGTTCGAAATTCAAACGTTTAAAAGATTACATTCATACTGTTCCCAGCAGAACAACTCCAATTAACATTACATTCGATTAACGACTCTCCAATAACATAATATTTCTGTAAGCCTATGCATTGAGATCGATATAACGCCCTATCCTATGTCGACATATCGATCTACTCAAATTGGTAATTGCATATTCTTCTTTAAGTCAAGCACACACATTATATTCTTCGTCGTGTTACATATTTTTGGATGCAATAAAAGTGGATGGTGATTGAAAAACTCCTCTTATTATTTAATTTGTTTTGATTGATTTTTGTTTTATGCTGAAAAATTATCTGAACGATTATTATGTGTTTATAAGTTATAAGCTAATTTGCAAACACCTAGACGCCTATAACAATTATGCATTTGGTGCTGATCAGGATTATACTAAATTTAACTACAGCCAATACCATGTGTAGATTGAGTAGATAGAGTAAGAGTATAAAATGTTGCACATAGCTTAATAGTAAATATTTAATAGTGCAATTTAAATAACTTCATGTTCTGTTGTCTGTTAAGAAGCCAACTTACAACTGTCAAATGGATAACAACAAATTAAATTTCAAGTTGATTTAGGATTGAGCTCTATTTAAAGCCGGCACAAGTCAGTCGTGAATGATTTGGCATGTTGGGCAACCTCAAATCGATTTGCAGCATATTGAGCAATCCAACAGGTCATCCCCTAGCATGTTTGTCAATCGAACTTAACTGACTTTACTTCCACTTAATATGCCACAATCGAGAGAGACAAACCCATTGGCAAACCCATTCAATATCTTTACCACAAGTCCTAAACAAACCGCTCAAGGCCAAACACATGTCGCAGGCATTTAGGGAGGCCGACATTGTCTCCTCTATACCCAGTAGTCGTCGTCGAAGTCATAGTAGTAGTAAAAAGGTCAATTCAACGACCAGACCAATTTGAACAACCCAAAAAAAATGGCTAAAACATTCAAAGCTACAACAACAGAAAGAGCAGCGACGGAAAGTAAAAAAAGAAAACAAACAAATCCTCGATTACAAAATCAAACAGCAAGCGGCAAATTTGCTAAAACAAAAAACAGAAAACGAAAAAAAAAATCATGAAAACAAAGGAGCAAACTTGTTTGCCATAATGCAAAATGGGAAAATATGCGAATTCAATAAACCGCTCGCCCAATTCGTCCTGTAAGGATGTGAGAGGACGAACTCTCTTCTTCTTTTTCTTTCTCTGCGTCTTGCCCTTCTTTTTCCACTTCCACATTCACTTGCCAGCCCTTTCCTTTCACACAGAAACCCTTACAAGTCATTTGGCCAATTGCTGTTGACTTTGCTCTAAAACGAATTTCCTTCGGCCAGCGCCGCCAGCGAGGTCCTAGTCCAGGATACGGTCGATATGGACGATGTGAATGTTGTGGCATCGCCACATATTTTGCACCCAGTTTATGTTGATGACATGCAAGTGGTAAAATTATTTTGCGCTCGTGCATTTTGCGCCAGCCGAATAATGAGCAGCAAACAAGCTGTGGAAATCAGCAGACAGGATGGAGCAGGACAACGAGATCAGGAGCGCAGAAAAAAATATAGTTAAACTTACCATCTTGTACTAACTTGACTTAAAGATACTCTTTGCATCTATCTTAAAAAAGGATCATAGAGCTATTATACTATGAATAATTTCATATTGCAGTGAACAAGAGGACTATCCTGGGCCAAAATCAATCCTTAATGATATAAAAACACAAAGGTTTATAGACAAATTAAATATTCCTTATTTATATTTTTATTGGATATTCATTAATTTCATTAAAGATATTTTATAAAATAAATGCGTAGCTTTTTCTTAATAATCCAACTTAAATTCAAAAATTAGCAGCTTAGAATTTAGTAATAGTTTTTCTGTGTAAAACATTCCTGTTCTTTAACACAGTGTACCCTAAGAAGTACACCCCAAGTAGAAGAACAAAACTCCATCAGACGACACCCCTCAGCTTGGACCCCAACCTTCGACCTCTAACAACCACCCATCCAACTTCCCATCTTCACATCTTCCCACCTTGGAGCTACAAACCACAGCCGCCATTGTCGCCATCGTGTGACATACGAAAATTCCCCAAGGAGTCTATCAACAGTTGATAAACCAAATGTGAGTGGTGTGTATCTAGGTGTGTGTGTATGAGTATGTGTATGTGTGGTGTAACACTGTACCATTCTCTTTTGCAAGCATTGACATTTGCTTTTGCCTTTTGGTATGTACATAAGTTTATTATTTTGAAGGTAATTGGATTTGTGCTGCAGCCAAGAAGTCACAGTCCCGACCTCGTCCTTCTGCAGAAGCTTCGCATATTCTGCGGCAAAATAATAAGAAAATATATATTTTTTCTTACGCGCCGACGAGGACAATGAACCTAACTACGCGGGCACTAGAGATGGACCTGCAGACGAAGGCGACATCTCCATGACCAACTCCATTTCAATCCCCATCTCAATCGGAGTCCCAATCCCAATTGCAACATATGGTCGGACCAGGGAGCCACCACCATTGCCACCGTTGGACATTGGGCATTGGCCAGCAGCGCCAGCGAGTGCCATTGTTTGCAGTCGTAATTGTTTTCCTAATGGATAAAGTCTATAAATTTCTTTGCACGACGCACAGCCAAATGCGAAATATGTCACGAATGTTAAGCGTTTTATAAACGGCGACGACGAGGACGAGGACGAGGACGACTACGATGACTGTGAAATGTTGAATGATGTGAAGAGATGTGGAAGATGTGGCGACTTATCGATGCCAGCCACTCAGCAGGAGTGAAAAGCGCTGTCCAAACTCAATGAATGGAAAATTAAGTTGTTTATGGAACCGACACTAAAATCTCAATTTGAGGGAACAAGGAACTCATTTTGCCCGTAACCAAGAAAAATGTTTCCAATTGAAAGTATTTAACTGTACAGCTAGATGGAAGTAAACACCACTTAAATATTATAATAATAAGAAGTTGTAGAAAAAACAACAACTAGCAAGCCGACCGTAAATGACCCTGTATTTTTTCTGGACCCATCAACTTGATAACAAAATTTATGTTATCTTAAGAGATGTCAGATTTTGACAATAAATGCGCAAAATAATGAGACTTGTGGAACTCGTTTTTAATTTTATTTTCTTAAGTTTATAGTTAGTCCTGACAAAGATCTTCCCCACACCAATTTTATAAAATATAAAACAATGAAATACATATAAATTTACAAAATCGTACTGTATATTTTAATACTATATATACACAATATTATAAATACATGTCTGAGATTGGTTAAAATATCTCAATAGACACTACAGCTTATTTAATATTTATTTATGCGTTTAATCCTTACAATGCAAATTTAGTAGCTTAACAAAACAAAAAAAATAAAATAGAGTTATGAACCAAACCTTCTGATATGCACAGGAGGACTTTTAACTATTCAAAATATAAGTAGTGTTAAGTTAAGTGGGCTCGCAGGGAGCAATCGTCTCGCTAATCTGCTGCGGGGACTGACCAGTCTATATCTGTAAGTGTGTCTCCCAATCTGTTCTTCCACTGTATGCCGTTTTGGATCCCAATGAAGGGTAAAGATGGCCACATAGCACATCTAGTTTGGAATTTGTCGCATTGCTCGATTTTGCACGACTTGTATGAGTTTATAGCGAGATCTCGACGGAATATTAAACTATTTGTTAAATTCATACATTTTATTTGTACAAACTTCAGTTTATAATAAAGATTGTACATGCTGCGATAATTGATAAATTTATTTGATAAATATATATTAGCATTCGTTACTTGACGAAAACAAAGAATAGAATATCTTTTAAAATAGAGTATTTTATTAGTTTGTATACTTTATAATATTATTCCAATTGTCCTGTTTCAAATCCTTTGAAAGATATCAAAGAAAGTACAAGACAAAAGACACATTCACATTTTCTTCATTACTTAATATTTGCTTTACGAGTCCAACGATAACAAAAACAAACAAGACTCCTAATCGATTAGTCGATCAATCGATAGACACATTTAGTTGCGGTGACGGAAGACACGACGACGCACAGTCTTGTAACGGTAACCATCCTGAGCAGGTTGCTCAATCTCCTCAATGATGGGCTGTTCGGGAGCGGGGGGAATGTAGGCATCGACCGGGGCGGCAACGGGTGCAGGGGGAATGTATTCGTTCCTTGGTGCCTCTGGCACTGGCAGAGCAGGTGCTGCTGGAGGAATGTAGGTCTCAACTGGGGCAGGTGCTGGAGGTGCGGGCTGAGGGTAGTTGTAGCCGGGATCGGCCAGTTCGGAGACATCGGCAAAGGCGCAGGCCAAGAAGGCAACGGCGATGATCAGGAATTTCTGTGGGAAAAGGAAATCTATGAGTATTTTATGTTATAGACGAAATATTGGGTAAGACCTACCATGGTGAGTTGTTGTTTAAGCGACGATCAACAGACAATGTGTGCTATGATTTTTGGACACTGCAACGCTTTATATAGATAATGTTAAGATCGCTGATCGACGACGGAAACTGACAAATGACTTTGAACTTGATCCAATCCGATCCGACCCGACCAGCTCCCCTGTCAGTAGATCTCGGTTTGTCTCTAGTTCCAAAGACTGGCTATACCAACATATGTATTTCGAACCGGTCTTACTAAATTTTGAACTCTTTCGGATGCAAACCGTTTAAAAGATTAATGAAGTTATGATCACGTTTTGTATTTTGTTTTTGTTTTGCTTTTTATTGTATTTTTTTCATGCAATATTTTGAGCTGTTGAGTTTTTCAAGTGGACAACCGTCAATTGATTGAGTATTTCTCGGACTTAGAGGTCAGCATAATGCGCTTTGTGTTTCAAATGTGGCCCTTTAATTGATTTACTTTTGCTCATCTGACGGGGCCACGAGCCAAGCGACCCTGAAAACGACCCATGCTGGAAAAACATTATTCTTCTATTTCATTAGTTGCTGTTGTTTTTTGTTGTTGTTATATTTGTTATTTGTTGTCGTGGGTTGAAGCGTGTGCTTGATTAAAACCAAATTTAATTTGCATTTTGTGTGAGCGCAGCCAACTTCAATTACCGTCCAACCAAACGGGGAAACTGCGTTTGATAACTGCTGAAAATATGCTGGATGGGGCACTAAAATCGACTGCACAGTGGTTCAAATTGCCTGTATTAGGAATTAAATACATTTTATTCAACTCGCCCACTTATTCACCTTAATGAGCTTTTAATGATATTAATCAATATAAATTAGTCAGCATAGCGGACTCTTTTATCAACAAACCAAACAACAATGAACATTATAATAATAACAATAATATTGTCATTGAATAATAATAAATTAGTCTATTAAAGAATTTAATGATTTTATGCATCTATTAGCTTAGAAGTTTTTATTCGGTTTTGATGCCCTTAGCTCCACTGTGCGTGCTTACTACTTTTGCAGTCCCTGATAATATTGCAAATAATTTTCTTTTTTATGTTGATTATTTTTTGGACTGCGACCCCGCCCACCAACTGGAGCACACCTGAACCACCAAGCGCGCTGTTGGCTTTTCCTTCATATTCTTTACAACATTTTTATGAACTTTGTTTTTCATTTGTTCGTTTGTTCGTTTGTTCACTGTTCATTCGTTCGTTTCACTTACTCAGAGCTCATCATATTTTAATGTGGAGGATTCCGTGGCGGCATCTTTGGCTTTTTCTATGTTTCAAATTATTCTCTGGAGATTTGCAGCTCGTGATTTTAGCGGGCAATTTTATTGGTCGCCGTCTGCTCGTTTCGTGGGGTTGGCTCAATGTTTAAGAGTTTCATTTTTATACCCGATAATCGTACAAAAAGGGAATAGTGACGTGTTTGCGATGAGTGTAAAAGAGAGAAGGGATAACAATCCTTAAGATTATATATATTCTTGATCAGCAAGTTCTCCGTGTTTGAAAATTGTTTACAACCTGTTGAATATAAAGAAAGACACACAAGATCTACAAAATCTAAATAATTCGGTGCTGCCAAAATAACTTTTAAAACCCTTTTTGGTGTTCAATTAAAGATTTTGTCATCAAGAATAATATTTATACATTTGTATGTTAAAAACCACATTGTTATAATTTAATATTGGCTAGTAACGGGTATCTTGTAGCCGCGCATAGACCATTTCTAAAATATTTCCTATTGTTTAATGGAGGGTTTTGAATACGCCTTCAACCTTTTTGCCTCAATGCAATTGCAGCTGATGTTGGGTGTGTTTTGGGGTACGCAACGAACATATCAACTGGCTTTTAATTAACGCGCTTAAGTCCGCATTAACTTGGCCTAAGCCATTTTTAATTTCTCAGCTAGATAATTGAATTAGCCAACGCACCAGACACTGAACAATGCGACTGGCAGCCTTATGCGCTGTTATCCTTGATAATTAATTTAGAAGCAAGTGGACACTGCTCACAAGACTGTCTATTGTGCACAGTGTGGAGTATACGGCGTACAGAGCACTGGACACAGTACACCGTACACTGTCCACTCCACTTTGAACCCCAAATCCTGGGTAGCTTTGAGTCACGTGCCATGATTTTTTCATAAATCGCCAGCATGGCTAACTTTGTCCAGTCCCAGAGTCTCTGCAACAAATATGTAACACAGCTGAGAATTTTTATAGCCAAAAAATGAAGCGACAGTTTTGACAACACACGTCCAGTCAGAGGGTTTAAGTTTAGGTAGAAGATAGAGCAAGAGAATAAGAAAGAAACAGAGACCATTTACAGTACTTCACACTGATAAAAATAATCCGGCTGTTCAAATATGGAATATTAATTAATTGTTCATTAGAAAGAAAATGTGCACATTAAAAATTACAGTTTATGGGTAAATTCAAATTATAATGTTTGGATCAAAATATCTGGAAATGGAAAGAGCTTGAATAAATCTTATGTTATAAGGCAAAAATATTTAATGTTAAAAATTATTTGTATTTTACTCAAACACAGTGAAAACTAAATGATGCCGTTTCACACCCCATATTTCTCTTTACTAGCAAATATTAGTTAAACTCTTGTCATCTAGCTAAATTCAACCGTTCCGGTATATCAAAAAGAATAACTCTATCTTTAAATATTGATGTAAATATGTTTTAAATATTTATAAATTTTTCAATAGTTTCAGGGCTCGAATTTTTAATCATTTTCGATCAGTGTACGCACGTAGGATGCACAGGAACAATACTTGCTGCCTGCTGCCAGCGAATGCGTCAAGTTACCTGCTGCAGTAACAACGTTGGCAAAAATAGCAGCACCTTTTAGACAAGCCATGAAATCGAGTTTACAGCTTATTCTGTTCTCAACTTCTCTCACAGAAAACTCATACGAGTACTAGCACTCATACTGACAATAGTAATCGTATTCGTATTCGTATTCGAACTCACAGTTCTCCTTGTATACATATTCTTTCCATCGTATTCTTTCTAGCAGTAGCAGCCATAATTAAATGTCAAAAATGACGCTACGTGCGAGGAAAGTAAAGTATCCCCCTGTACTAGAATTTCGCATGCTGCCTGGTGCCAAAGTTCAAGAAAAACTCCAAAGAACACAAGAAATTTTTGGGTACCTAAACAAGAAAACGAAAGAAATATATATATTTTTAACTATGTGTGAATAGGCAAGTTTTCGCCTTGTGGTCGATGGGTTATTTTAATGCTGAACGACCACGCACGCCTCGAAGATGTACCCCTGTGTTGTACATAGACTTTTCACCGGATTATAAAAAATCGTGGTGTAAATTGATCTTTGTCAATTTATAATTAAGCTATATTGTAAGTACAGGGCTTTTTAAAGTCGCATCTCTCTAGTTATACTCTCTGCAAGAGTATATTGGGTTTGTGAAAATGTATGTAACAGGCAGAAGGAGGCGTGGCAGACCCCATAAAGTATATATATTCTTGATCAGCATCACAAGCCGAGTCGATATAGCCATGTCCGTCTGTCTGTCCGTCTGTCCGTCTGTCCGTCCGTATGAACAAACAGATTTCAGAGATGGTAAAAGCTACAAGTTCAAGCTTGGTCTCAATCGATCACATATTTAGTCAGTCAGTACAAGAATCTTTTTTTTTCGATGCCACGCCCCATTCGCCCACAATGAGCAAAAAACTAGACACACCTCGGAAAAAATTGGTGTTTTGGGCGAATATCTCAATAACTATTGCACCTAGGATCACCAATTTTGGTATGGAGGTTTCTAGCGACAGCGTAAATGCATAGACATTTAAATTTTTGGACTACCACGCCCCTTTCTCCCACAATTAATACAAATTGTTCTCAACTTTCGTTCCGTTTTTTGGCATTTGTTTATATAGTACAGTATTGTAATTTATAATTCGTGTAGAGACTAACTAAATCAAACTATCCTGAAAGGCGCATTGAAATCGCACGATAAACAAGAAAACTAGAAGCATTACAATATTGATAACTGAATGCAATATCATGTATGAGTGCAAGTGAGACAGAAACATACAAGCTCATGTTTGAATGTTTTCGTTGCTTGCGTGGCGGCAGCGCTGCCCGCAGTCGCTGGCCGCGCCGAATACACACATACATACATACATGTATATGCATCATATATTGGCTTTCGTATGTGTATTCCCATACAGACAAACAGATGTATGTTTGATTATGCTTAGATTGTTTTTGTTTTAACGTGTACTTGCATTAAGTACTACACATTGTAATATCTCTAGACCGATTTAAATAATTACATCGCGAAAAAATGCAGAGAGTATTTTACGGTCGGGCGTGCTCGACTGTACTTTTCTTACTTGTTTTATATTAAAGTACAAACGCGCAACAAATTTAGAATTCAATATTTAGTTTTACCGGGCCATTTAAAACAAAAAAGAATGCTTTAGTCGCCCCGCGACTTTAGCATACCCGATACTCAATACGCGATATAGTATAGTCCGATTTGGATGAAACTTGGTCAGTATATTTATGTTATTGATAAATTTATTCTGTGTCAGTTTCATTAAGATAGCTTGGTAAATACAGAAAATTTTCATACAAATTCATACTAAAAGCAAATTTTTGTCTGATTATCCATATTGGAGCTATACGATATAGTAGTACGATTTGGATTAAACTGGTCAGTATATGTACGCAATAGATGTGTTCATCATAGGTAACGTAACGAACAAAAAAGTTTTCTATACTATTTTTATGTTATTCTATTTTTACCTGCTTTTACATTTATATGAACATAGAACGCCCTAAAGTGGACGTGTCAAAAAACAAAAACAAACTTGTACTGCTTGGGCATTTTATCTTTCATTTGAAACCTCTCGCGACTTCCTAGCTCTTATAGTTGCTGAGATCCTTTTGGTCATACAGACGGGCAGACGGACGCACTCACAGACGAACGTGGTTATATCGACTCGGCTATATATGCTGATCAAGAATATATATACTTTATGGGGTCTGCCACGCCTCCTTCTGCCTGTTACATACATTCCAACGACTACAATATACCCTTGTACTCTACGAGTAACGGGTATAAATATACTACATACTCGATTGCATACTTTTAGGATGTGTCAAAAAGAAAAGACTACAAATTTAATTTACAAATGAACTTTTTTTTATAAAAGTACATATAATGTGTTCACTCCAACGGCAACGGCAGCATGCTTATAACTTGTGAGAGTCTGCCAACTTTTCTTAAAATATCAATTTATATTTTTTATTATCAACAATAGCCATTTGTAATCGCTTAATTTAGGGACCAAAACTTTTGTACAAAACCCGGAAACTGTTCAAAAATGCACAAAAAGTAATTTAACATTCCACTTTTTTCCCTATATTACGTCCCAATACTCTCATGCTCGTCCTCCTGCACACCATCTATCGCATACGCCATTTGCCAACTCTTAAAAAAGTAGCTTGGAACTATTTAAAGTTTTTTTCGCTCTATTTTATTTTTTCTCGAGAATACGTATCGTACTTTTATTGCCATTCTCTATCATTTGTTGCTGTTGTTGCATGTGCATATTATGCCCCGAAGGCATCGGAATACAGGGAAGGGAACCCACCCAAACAACAAGAGCGATGGTTATGAAAAAGTACTTAACGTGCACAAAACTTATGTGCCAAGAGTCTTTCTTCATATTCTTTTTTCACTCTGGTTATTCCTCTGTCAAGCTGAAAGTTACAACGACATACAAATTTTTCTCTAACTACCGATGGATAAGCGCATTTGGGGGGATTGATTCAACCAACTTGTAAAAATAAATTGCTCCATACCAAAAGAAGATGGTAACTACTACTGGAAAGGAATTTTGTTCACAATTTCCTCGCGACTTGGTGGTTTATTTAATGCATGCGGTGCAAAGAACACCGTCAAACGAATACTTCATAGAAATATGTTGATTGTCACAACAGATTAGTACGTTCAATTTCTCTACCAAGAGAACATTTACATTTACAACTTTAAGATTTCTTCTTTTATATTTATTATTCAAAATTGGGAACACCACTCAGAATTCGTTCTATTCGTGTTACCGAGCGATCATCGAAGCGCAATTCACACAATACGTTGTGACCTAAATCACTACGCAAACGTGTATCACGCAAAACCTCACGCTGCCGAATAAAACGATCCAACTCATCAACGCGGGTGTTAAAGGCTTTCAATTAGTGTGAAAGTAAGTGAAGACTGACTACAGAAATGATCCTGTGAAGTATAGTCTTAACTTTTAAACGCACACCGATACTCTCCTTACTACAGACAAACAAGAACCGATTGGGAATTTTAAACAAGCGAAAAAAAACATGTAGGCACCGAAAAGTATACAATGTATGGCAAGAGGGTTGCTCACGTCACCGAACTGATATTCTCAGATTTTTAAAGTGCGAGACCAACAGAATGATCGCTCTAAAAATAATTTCTATTCGTGGCCTCCAAGTAACTTCACAATGCACAAATGAAACAAGAAGATAAAGATACATTTGGATGGTCTATCTTAGTATTAAACGCAATAAAATTCTCTGTTATAATATTAAAATATTTTTTAATATGCTTTGTTAACCAAGTTTACAACGAAATTAGTGTGAAGAAAACTATGATTATTTCCTTTAAAAGAAAATCGTCTCTAGCTTGCCTCATCTAAACGATTCCACCAATTATAACCAAGTAATGAAGTAACTAGTATACTGATGTCTCTAATAGACTAAACTGCAGCTATTAGTGTTTCAAATGTTCTTTAAATAAAATTAAAAAAAAACTTTTCTCTTGGCAGCGGTGGGATTCGAACCCACGCCTCCGAGGAGACTGGTGCCTTAAACCAGCGCCTTAGACCGCTCGGCCACGCTACCATTTGCTTGCGTCGTGCCTAATTCGCTATAAGAGAATGCGGGTGAACAATGCTGCTTTGAGCAATAGCAGACTTTGGCATTTTGTGTTTGCGCCATTTACGGTCGGTACGTCGGTGGTGACGTAACTACACTGTAGTAATATTTTCAGGTTCTATTTTTATGGCCCCTTGGGCAACACCTTGAGTTTATTTTGTTGCCATACTGCGGCGCATATAAATGCGCTCATTGGTTAAATGTCAATGGAACAGAAAAATCAATTTCACTAGATACGTTTCTTGGGTATATCGAATCCTTTTACATTAAAATGTTTATTAGTTTTAAAAACTGTCAGCATTTTTGTTTAGACAGCTTGGAAATGCGTTTAAAATTCAAATGAAAATGCGAATTTATGCGAACAAGTCGCTCACATGCCCACATATGCAACCGCAGCAACAATTTTCCAGTGCCGTCGACGCCGCCGTTACCTTTGTTATTGTTCTTGTCTGTTGCTGCACCCATAAACAGAAGCCGGTGACAGGCAACTCTCTAGGATCTGTGATATCGGATATGAGAAAGGGAAAAGGGATCTGGAAAAGCAACTCAACGAAGCATCCGCAATGAAATTAGAAAATTGCAATAAAAATCTTTGCACGGGCGACAAGCAAAACAAAAACAAAGTCTGCGGTTTTCCCTGGCCAAGTCGGTCTGTCTGCGGAGGGTTAAGGTGAAACCAGGGAGGAAAACATTTGTGGTTTCATTAAAATGCCAGCGAAGGGCTGCAAAAAGCTGCCGCTGCCACTGCCACTGCCGCAGCCACAGCCGTAGCCGTAGCCGCGTCAGCAAACAAAATATTTGCCATACATACGTGAATTTGCTCAAATTTAAGGCGTTCAGCATGCAAATAATTGCAAGTTGTACATTTTTTAATGCCGACTTGTGTAAAATGGAAAAAATCACGTACAACTCTCAAATTGAGCAGCAGCCAGAGCCGTTGTGCTAATGGAGTTAATTGTGGGTATTACCTGGAATCTCTCCTAGCGACACAGCGAATTCTCTGACCATGTCCAATGACATTAAATTAAATTTCAAACAATTGACATTGACAATCTAAAATGCCAAAGAAATTGAACAAAGGCTTTTTGCAGGCACATTCCTAGCAACAAACGTAATTGAAATGCAGGGTGGCTTCTGAAGTAAATAGAAAATGGATAAAGAATGGCAAACAAATGAACGAGTTGACAAAATAGTTTTGCTGAAGGGAACGAACTAGAGAAATTAGTATGCACTGGGAAATATATTAAATTAAATTGAATATTAAGTAAGTTTAATGAAATGTGAATAATTGTTCAACAAAATGTTTTAGTTTCCATGCACATGTTCACGTTCAGATTGAATCAAACGTTTTTGAGTAATAACATTGCGTTTGCATAAATACATATTTGGGCAGCTGAGTAAACTATGGTAGCGTGGCCGAGCGGTCTAAGGCGCTGGTTTAAGGCACCAGTCTCCTCGGAGGCGTGGGTTCGAATCCCACCGCTGCCAAGTGAACATTTTTTTTTATGTATTACTTATTTGACATTTACTTATCATCTCACAATTAAAGTCTAAACGTGATAATTATTTGACATGAAATGTTTGTGCACAAACTGCAAATAAATAAATCTACGCCTGGTTGCTATCGTTGCTATCCCCATGGGTTAGAACAAAACATCAAGAAACGATACTGCGGTGACGTAAACAACCCTCGTGTCTGTTTCTTTTTTTGTGTTCGCTTGCTTAGAATTCTCAATCGGTTCTTGTTTGTCTGTAGTAAGGAGAGTATCGGTGTGCGTTGAAAAGTTAAGACTATACTTCACAGGATCATTTCTGTAGTCAGTCTTCACTTACTTTCACACTAATTGAAAGCCTTTAACACCCGCGTTGATGAGTTGGATCGTTTTATTCGGCAGCGTGAGGTTTTGCGTGATACACGTTTGCGTAGTGATTTCGGTCACAACGTATTGTGTGAATTGCGCTTCGATGATCGCTCGGTAACACGAATAGAACGAATTCTGAGTGGTGTTCCCAATTTTTAATGAATCAATTTAAAATGCAATCTTTATAAATAGTGTTGCGGACTCAACAATTAAAACTGAGAAAGCACAGTACAAGGCTGTTGTTAAGTTCGTTTGCAAGCAGTTTGAAGGGTTTTTATACCTTATCTCCTATCCGCATCAGAGCTCTCTTTAGTAAACTGTTAAATGAAAAGCACTGGGTAAAAGTGGGCGATTGTTGTTCAAGTACGCTTCGTGCTCAAGGCGTTGGTAGATTATTTCAAAATTTTGGCTCGCTCATAAAAAATGGCTACAACTTTTTTGCTAATTGGAAGTGGCGGCACTTTTCTAATTACTTTGCGCTCGAGCATTGAGTATATGGAAAACTCTTGAGTGAATGAGTACGTGTTTTTGGCTTAATTTAGTAACATAGCGACTTATCTAATGAGAATGTTGATTTAAAGACATATACCAGAAGAACAAACTAATACTACATAATATTTAAACTTTTCTCAACATAAAATTATAAAAAATGAAAAATCAGTAATATTGAATCTTCTTAGGAATGAGAATGTTTGTCGAGGCCCCTTGATAATTGAATTCATTCGGCACGCAGCAACAATTAAGAGTTGCCTACTCGTGCCAATGGTTTGCGTGATCGTAACATTGCCTTGCATTTGGCCCGTTCTCGGGGGTACTTTTATAGGACACGACACGTATCCAAAATGTGTTTAAGCAATGCAATGCAAAGCAAATGTGAATGAAAATGGTAATAGGAAAGGGAATGGAGTTGGGATTGGGAACAAGGAGAGTACAGGGTTCGGGTAATAGAAGTGTACTCACATAAAAATACATTTGAAATGTAGAAAAAGCAAACCGCAGCATTGTCAGCAAACATTGAAACATCATCATTATCGTTCTCATCATCATCATCAAGAAAGGCTCGCTCGACTCATGTTGCCGTTGCAAGTTAAGGGAAGGAATCGATGCTGTAATTGATGTCTTTGCGACATGTTTCCAAAGTGTTTACGTTGGGAATTACCCAAGTGACGCAGTGTATAAGTATCTTTCTCTTGCCCTCTGAGAGCTGGTAGAAGGGGGAACGGTGGTGTGAGAGGAGGCGTGTCACGCCCATTGCTAGTTGACAGCCTGCCGTTTACGTGCATTTAATGAAATGTTCTCCAAAATGGAAGCACGTTTCGGGCATCTATTTAATGAGCCTGGATGTGAAGGCAAAATGCTTTTCCTCAACACATGCCACATCGAGAGTCCTGACATCTCAGGAACCGATGATGTGACTCGTGAAATTTTTAAATGTCGCAACGTAAATTTAATTTTCATTTACTGGTAACTGGTAAGCTGGTAGTGCATCTACACCTGAATCAGCTACATCAACTGCATTATTCAATGGCTCTTCACCACTTTCTGTGAATTGCGAACTTAAGCCGACGAAAGCTACATTTTCCACATAGATACATATGTATCTATACGCATACACACATACATTTTTATATAAATATCTCCTGTGCCAGTTCACACAGTACTCACAGTTTTCACAGCTCTTCTGCATTTGGCATTGGGGAACAGCAAACCGCATTTTAAAATTCATGTGTGTGCTCTCAACAATTCCCCACAAAACAAAATGCGATTAAATGTGTGGAAAATGCCGCAGGATAAACCACAATGGGTTAAGCAAGCGTCTTGTTTGCACATGTGTTGCAAGGTGGGCTTCCTCTCCCTTCACATGACTTCCTTCCCATGTCTCTACCTCCCGCCCCCTTTCCCATCAACCATTTTCCGTACACATATAAAGTCAGAGTCAGACCCATGTCGAAGGTGCAAAAATGCGTTAAGCATAACATGCTAATTCCAGGTGCCTGAAGTTTCAATCTTTTAGCTTCACCTCGCCACAGACCGCTGCAGGCCCGTGCTCCTCTTCCTCCCCCTCTATTTTGTACCGCCCAACTCCTCCTCCACCTTTAACCGGCGGGTAAAGCTCTACGTAATACGACCGTTTTGTGTGCCATTTGATACTGAACATTTTCAGGTAGTTGCTTTTGTGATGTTTGCAGCAATGCAAACTTTTGTGGTCACAGACGAACAAAGAAAAATCCTTGAAGGTGTTGAAGGTGTTTGAGACTGCCTGGAATTAAATACTTTTCTGCTTGGTCTTGTATTAGTCACAACAATTTAAATAAAATAAATTGTTTTTTTTATATAAAGCTTAGCTTTTGAAACAATCTGATTCATTTGGTTAGACTTCTATAAGTGGCTAAATCGATAAATTGGAGGCAAACTACAAAATTTCTTTAGTTTTACGCTTTGCTTTGATTGAAAAGTGTAAAGTCAGAAATTAAAATGTTAACGCCTTTAAGAATTGTTCGACTTTGTCTTGTACTGCTCTTATGCACTCATATGGAACGACAAATTAAAGCAGCTACGTTGCCGCCAAGATACTTTGTCTACGTAAATTTCTCGGATCGAGAACCATCTCGAAGTATTACCAACATCGTAATGCCCACAATTTTTGACGTGCCACCAATGTGTCGTCCCGGATTTCAGCTATCGGGACAACCACAGCGTTGTCACAAAAAGGCTTAAACGATAAAGACCTCACACAAAATATTTATTTTAATTTAGATAAATCTGATATGCGAAACAAAACTAAATATATATTGTTTTCATAAATCACCAATCAAAATATATAATATTTAAGTTGAACAATAAAGCAATTGAAACATATTTAATGCGAATTGAATTAAAAGGCATTTGAGAATTATAGATCGCAGCCCTGTGAAAAAGCTCTTGGCAAGCTTTTTTGTTAAACTTTTCTCTCACACTCTCTATATCTTTAACTCTGTGACTTTTTGTGTGTTTCTCTCGCAAGTAGCGTCAGTTGTTATCAGGAAATTTGCAGTCGACGCGCTCAGTATACCTCGACATGGAGAACGGGAAGCATGGGTCAAAGGGCTTTATGCACAAGCCAGCTGTTCGCATTGGATCGGATGTGTGTTGGATCGGATGGAATGCCACTCATCGAGATACCAATAACAACAATTTATCTGCCACAGCCAACGCTCATCACGATAAAATTCGAGCGGCTATCGAGAGCAAAAACTAGAAATTATAACTTGGTCAATATTAACATTACATAAGCAATTAATGCATCAGACTGTGAATAATGAAATAAGTGAATACCGATCATAATATCAGCCACTTTATATGAATAGTTCTTAAGCAATATTTAATAGTTTAAAAATAACCATTTGTTTTAAATATTACACTAAATGTTAGTGTGAAATACATCGATGCACAGAAAAAATAAAAGCTCTCTGAAGCATGGCGCGTGCAAAAAAAAGCTTTAAAGCGAGTGACAACAATTTTGCACAGTGGTTTATACATAGTAAATTCTAAGTGTAAATGTAAATATAAATAATTATATTTAAAAATAAATAATTAATGGTAAATATAATGTTATGATTTCCTGTCTGGCAAAAGCAATGGCAAAGCAAAAAAAAGCTTTTAAAGCGAATGACATCAATTTTTAACAGTGGTTTATACATAGTAAACTCTGAGTGTAATATAAAGTGTAAATATAAATAATTATATTTAAAAATAAATAATTAATGGTAAATATAATGTTATGATTTCATGTCTGGCAAAAGCAACGGTTTCGATTCGATCTAATATAAATAGATAGATAGAAAGATCCCGAAGACTATAAGATCTAACGCCATAAAATTAACCACTTAATTCCGTTAAAGTTATTAGCAGATTTAACTCTGTTATATGAAATACCAGCTTCCTTATTTTATACTTCACTTAATTTTATTTATGGAAAGGGTATTTAGCTGTCGGTATGCTGTTACTCGTGTGAAGCCAGATTGTGCTGATTTTGCTCAATGGAGAGAGTGAGACAATGCCGGTAAATAATATAAGCCAGCACTCAAAGATGAAAGCTCTCGAACGCAAAATCTTGTTGAATACATGTGTTTTAACAGTAAAGCTTTATTGCCATGATCAGTATATCTGGAAGTGGTTAAAGTAAGTCAAGTTTAGTTTATTCGTACACCTTGGAAAGGTGTGAAGTCTAAGCTTCGTAATAATCATCACCATGTTGAGTCATAAAGTCTTTAGCCGTGTGTGTTTCGTACTTTTGCTGTGCGCTCTCTTCAGTTGCAGAACCGATGGAACACCGCAAATGAAATTTACCAGAGTCGAGGCGCCGTCTCCAGCATCACAAGGAGCCCAGCTGCCAGATCATCAGGATTTCCCGTTGAACAGTATCTTTGTTTCGCCTCTAGTATGTCCAGAAGGCTACATACCTGCCGGACATCCGCAGCGCTGCAGAATGAGGGCTTAAAACCAGTTCACCCCACAATGCGTTCAATATTATTCAAAATGACTATATAATCTACTTCACAATTATTCGTTTATACGAGAAAAAGTAAAATGAATTAAAAAATTAATGACTTGTTACTTAATTGTTGCTCACAGTTGTCAAAACGCGACAAAACTCACATGGTATATATATGTACAGGATATTCAGTACGAAGTTTTGATCTTAATAGTTGATAACTTATCGGTTTACAAAATAGATTTTTATAACAAAAAGTTTACCCTTTAAAATATATATATTGTTGGCTAATTTCTAATAAATATGTTGAAACGTCTTCAGTATGCTCCCAAATTATAGTATGGATATCATTTTCTAATAACCACCTCAATCAATCGCTCATGAACAGGCTTTTTAGTCTTTTTAGACTCCGTACTAAAAAAAAATGCAGAATATATACATATATATTCTTATCAGAATGGTCGATGATGTCTCTGTCTCTATGTCTGTCGTCAGTAATCTCTGGCGCTATAATAATTTGTAATAAAAGTTCGTTCATGTGTCAGGTAATTTTTTAAAAATTTGTCCAGGCAAAATGTGGTCATGTCATGATTTATTATCCATACCAAATTTGGTTTAGATCGAACATCAACATGTATCATACAGGGCGATTTGCTAGTAAATTGCTTATTTAAATAAAAACCGCATACATAAATGAGAACAGGGTATTTTAAAGTCGACTCGCTCGACCGTATCCACTCTTACAAGCTTATTATACTTATATAGAATTCTGAAAGTGAGAGAATGCTCGTCTCGAAGTGTGAAAACTGTAAATCATCCAATGTATCGAGCTGTAAGCTTTTAAGAGCAAAAGCTTTCTCCGAACATGTGTTAGTAGAAAAGCTAAGTTTAAACAACAATCAATATATCAGGGAGTGCACACAGTAAGCCAAATTTAGTTTATTCGAACACCTTTGCGAGTTTTAAAGGCAAATTAATCGTGAATATGCTGACTGACCGAGTGTATAGCCGTTTGTGCTTTGGACTTTTGTTGTGCTGCCTCTTAACTTTCCAGATCGACGGAATGCCGCAACGGAATATTTCCAGAATCATGGTGCCGTATTCATCTTTTCAAGAGGTTTATGACCCAAATTCCCAGACCTTGGGAAGTATCTTTGTATCGCCTCTTGTGTGTCCAGCGGGCTATATTCCATCCGGTTATCCGGAGCGCTGCCGAAAAAGTGCTTGAATTGAGTTCGGATGATAACAAGTTTTAGTTATTTGATATGTTCTGTGCATTTTTAAACAAAGACATATTAAATATAGATGCCAATAACTGGTCCACAAATCATAATTTGCAACATTTGTGGTTTCTACACAACCAATAATATTCCTGGAATGATTCTTTAATATATATCAATTTGAAACAGTATCCAGTAACTATGGACAAAGGCCAGAACAGTGCATGACTATCAAACGAATGCCCTGTAAGAATGAATGCAAATTTAAGCAGTCTTCTAACGTCTGGCTGTATAGTTGAAAACATTCATTAATTTAAGCGAATTAATTATATACTTATATATGTACATATGAATATAGGTGTAGGGTATACATAGAATTATGATTAATTTGTTCGTTTATAAATATTAGTGTACCGAAAGCTCAATTAAGTGAGCGCGAAAGCTTTACACAACTCTATAAAAGTTGGACGTGAGTCCGTAGAAATAAATAAATTCCAATCGAGTTCTGTTCAGTGTTTTGTACTTCTTCCTCTAACACTAAGAAGTTGATCCTGCCGACCAGAAGAATGTATATCAGAGCTTGCGTGGGACTGCTGGTGTGTTGCCTCCTCATCTGCCAGATAGAAGGAATACCTGCAATGAACGCTCGCGAGTCTGAAGTCCAGAAACAAGTTCAAAATGTTGGAGACGCTGAGCTTACAACTATCTTAAATACGACAATAATTTGTGAAAAAGGCTTTAAACCATACGTAAGGTGTATATGAATATAACCAAAAAAAATACTTTTAATTCATGCAATCAACGCATCGGATGCTATTCAGAAACATTTATTTTTAAATGTTTTTTTTCTTTGAAAAATAAAACAAAAAACAAAAATGCTTATTATGTTGAATGGGTAATTCTGTATAATAAAAGGCCCAAAAGGATATTAAATTTGAGTTATAAGTGCTACAAGCAAAGTAATGTGGTATTGCAGTAGCACCAATGCGTATTAACTAGAAAGTAAGCGGGTCTAAATGCGATCCTGTACTTGTTCAAAAGTACATTTTATATACAAATCACCAATGTTCAACTACGAAACTTGTAATAATGTAATCACAGAATAAAAGACTATGATTGCAATAATTCTAGTAGTTTCCAAGTGAAGTTTCTATTTGAGGGCGGCTCTTTATTAAACTTAACTGGTGAATAGACGTACTTTGGTTCCAAATTCTAAACCAGACTGAGCTAAAAGTCCCCTATACACAAATAGAACACTGGGTCAGTAACAATGTATCGTAAGGTGGCGCACGATTGTTTAACTAAGTTTTATATATCTAAGAAATGTGTTAATGGATTATGACTGTTTAATCTTAATATTATACAGGTATGTATTTTAATAAACTAGAGTTCATAAAATGATTAAGCATTAGTAAAAGTGATTGACAAGTTGGACAAAGCTCAATGAAGTGTTCACTATGAGTAAATTTCGGCATATAACTCCTGAGAATTTTCAAAAGCTTTCAAATAATTTAATGGGGGCGAAAACTTTTGGATCAGAAGCTTACAATTAATTATTTAAAGGGCATGCAACTATTGTTTAGATTAGTATTATCGAGAACCTCAGTGAAGTCAGAAGGAAAACATCGATTTTGATTCTCAATATGTCGACGGAAAGAATCTTCATCCGACTGTTTTTAGGACTATTGATATGCTGCCTTTTCCACTGCCATAGTGAAGGATTACCGCAAAAGAATGATCTTAATGTTAAGGGACTGCGTTCAGTCGATCTTCAACTTGAAGACTATGAGGTCCCCGCACTTCATGGAAAATTTGTGTATACCTGTCCTAAAGGCACAAAACCAGTACAAACGTGTCGAAGGCCCGCATAATAAACTTTTTTATTAACATCCTACATATAATTGTGTCTCTTTGTTTAATATTTATTTTAAGATGTTTATTCATTAATATAAAAGTAGTAAAAAAAACTACAGCCCAGTGAGTCGACTATTTAAGACCCCGTTCATACTAGAAAATGTTCGACCGAGTTTTTAGATAGGTGTTATTGGATATTGTTGTCCAATCTAGATTCAACGTAGTGAAAATAGTCATAACGGTACCATGCTAATGTGGAACTTAAGTCACGATAGCTTTCATAATTTCCAAGTTCTGTTTTTTAAAATTTAAAATAAAATCTTTTTTGATCTTACCTGGATCTCAGAGGTTACAACAGCTAAATTTGGAAAGAAAGACCGTCTATCTTACGAACAGATTTATATTATTTCACATTGTAGGTACGCCCCTTGCCACCCCTGAAAATTTCAAAATACCATGCTCACCTCACCAAATACTATGGTTATATTACCATTACTTGGAAACTACAACAGTTATTATGACCCAATTCCCTTAGCATGTGTATATCAAGGTTATAGCTATAGCTTTAAGAAAACTTTTTAAAACGATTAAAAAACCTTATTCCTCAGTACTGCGTAAGTAACATATAAGTTTCCATTCTGTAGATTAAAAATGCGCCGACAAAGGGCGTAAATCAAGTTCAAATGCATTGAATGCTGATAATAAATTATTTCTTACTTGTGTTTCTAAATCAAAGCAATAAAATTGAATTCAAAATAGTTCAATAGTTAATAATTATGGCTGAATAACTAAATTTTATTTCTTTATTTGACTATAGCTGTGGTTTGAACTTAATATAGAGTATTTCCAACTAATTAAAACAATTTTAACAATAATAAAATAAAATGACGTGTATTGAGTAATTTATAATTTATTTAAGTAGTAAATGAATAACGTGACCACAGATACGTGCTTAAAATGAGTTACAGGTATTACTATACTGGTACTTTGATATATAATGCATTTCATTACTGCTTATTATTATTTCACAAAAAATAAATTAGTTATATGTTAGTCCGAAATTCAACATTTTAGGCTGGCAACCGGCAACGACCATAATAAAGTTTGAAGCGTGGTGGACACTTTCTCGAGGCCCTGTTTCTATCCGAAATTGCCGTAGACATTGCACTAAGGAACACCAACATTATTAGTAGCTGATACAGAAACGTAGTGCAGATTAGTTTCATACTGGGTAAGGCCAGAAAAAAGAACTTTTTGCTAGAGAGTCTCGAGTGTAACTAAACATGCGCGCTCTTAACGTATCTAACTTTATACAGAAACTACAAACTAGTTATCATTTCCCGACTTAACATTACTCAGACAGGGGACAGCTGAATTTTTATGATACCCCGGGGATTAGATTCAATAAAATGACGGCACGAGCAACTCGAATACGGGCATTCTCCACGAAACTTTTCTGTTGGTTGACAGTTGTACTCACATATATATTATTGTTATTGTTTTGTTTTTTATACGTGTTTTCTTTTTTGTGCATTGTGATGTCATACTCGACATTATTCCAGCTAAAAAGTAAATATAATGACGCACTTGATGTGGGTTGGTACACCCTATAATAGAACATGCGTCGGACAATGAATATCAGAATTAATTACATTTAAAAGAAGAGTATAAATGTAGTTTAAATATCCACAGTAGTAGAAAAGTCTACATATCAATGCAGAGCACAACTAAAATAATTAAAATACCAAGTAAGACTTAAAGTGACAGCACAGAACTTTAGACTTTAGACGGAAAAATGGATTAAAATCGAATCGGATCGATTTTCTAAAATTTATAAAATGGAACTGATTGATTACAGACCCTGGTCTAAAATGTATAATAAAATATTAAGTCTACTTTAATAAGGACCATGAGAATTATACATAAAACCAAAACCAATATCATCTTTAGCATAAAATAAACAATTCTGTAAAAATAATGTAAAGTAATTTAGTCAACAGCTGAATCTAATAGATGCGTAATAAAATATAATTAGGGGCTCCGTTACACCACATAAATTGTTTGTGATTCACTTGGAATATAAAGTGTCTTATTAAATAGGGGCATTTTATTCAATTAATCATACCCGATCAGCTTACAATTCAGCGGTGTTCCATTCGGAGACGTGCCAAATTAAAAAGCATCATCATTTATTTAGATATGTAGTACAATAATAAATAAATAACGTTATTCATTATTTATTTAGGTATATAGTACAATAATAAACAATTTATTTAAAGATGTTTTTCCAAAATATTTATATTTTTTTATACAATTATCTAGCCAATCACATATTGTTTTTTTTTTTCAATTATCAATTATCTTTCAGTCAATTATTCAGAATATTAATTTATCTTATGTTTTTTTGTATGTACATATTTTATTGTTATGCTTTATGCCCTCGGACGGCAATGTTCGCCAGCTAAAATAAAACCAGAGCCACATTTTTTTTCAGATTCAAGAAGGATGCGGGACTCAGTGTTCATTTTGGAAGTTCTGCCTGTATCTTTAGGATTCTCATCACTGTGACCACCTTCGTTTAATTGCGTAGACACATAATCTCTAGTGTTGAAAATGGACGCAATATTGTCATCAACAATGCTAGGGTTTGGTTGGATACCAGGAATTGGATGCGGTTTTATGGTAATGCCAGTAAGTTCATCTTTGCCTTTACCTTGTCCAGGAAGGGGCTGAATTGGATTGGAAGGGACAGCTTCGCTGGGTTGCTGGAAGTTGAGTTTGGAGAAATCTGTGGGACGTGGTTGTATTGGATCTGTGTTGTCCTGTCCAGGCCGTGGCTGGAGTGGATTGTTGGCGGTTCCAGGCTGCTCTCTTTCTGGCTGATGGAATACATTTGTATCAAACGAACCTTGTCCTGGACGTGGTTGCAGCGGGCTTCCCGCGTCGCCAGGTGTTTGGAAGTTGATGTTTGGCGTATCTTTGTCGACCGAATGGGGACGTGGTTGAATGGGGCTGCCAGACTGCCCGGGTTGTTGGAAAGAATTTGAGTCTGAAGCAACTGGTCCGTGCTGACGATCATTGCCCGAAAGTAATGGATAGCCTACATTTGTATCAAACGAACCTTGTCCTGGACGTGGTTGCAGCGGGCTTCCCGCGTCGCCAGGTGTTTGGAAGTTGATGTTTGGCGTATCTTTGTCGACCGAATGGGGACGTGGTTGAATGGGGCTGCCAGACTGCCCGGGTTGTTGGAAAGAATTTGAGTCTGAAGCCACTGGTCCGGGCTGACGATCATTGCCTGAAAGTAATGGATAGCCTACATTGCTAGTTGGATCATTTCCTGGTTGGTGGAACTCATTTGGGTTAAATTGAAATGGTCCTGGTTGTCGTTCATTGCTGGCTTGTTGGAACTCATTTGGGTTAAATTGAAATGGTCCTGGTTGTCGTTCATTGCTGGCTTGTTGGAACTCATTAGGCTCAAATGGACGACCATAATGGTTTCGATTGTTGCCTGGTGGCCGAAACCCATTTGAATTCGAGCGACTATGCCATGGATGTGGATGCACAGGATAAGCAGAGTTATCAAACGAGTTGTCACCAAACCCGGGCCTTTCGAATTGTGAAGTGTGAGGTGAATAACCACCATTGCCCTGATTAGGATAAGGATAAGAATTATGCATGTATCCGTGTTGTTGTCCTGGTCCATGGTGATGGTGATGCCTGCGATGATAGTGCCCTTCTGGTCTACTTTTTAAATGACATATACTAGTTAGTTGCTATTACTTTTGCTAAGCAGACCATCTACTTACCTTTGCGGCTGGAAGTAGCCTTCTTCTACACCAAATCCACCTCCAGCACCCCGATTACCACCATGCTGAGATTGCACTAGTTGCGCACTTAAAATAATTATCAGTAGTGGGCCAGTTGATAAGGCCAATAGTTTTAAAAACATTGTCCCGTTTGCGATTCGATCGAAGCTTAAGTGATCACAGTTCCATTGAGACTGACACCATCGAGATGAGATTCTGTTCAAATATATGTTCCTCTCTAAATTCTACTGAGCAGCTACTTTAGCGATAATCATCTCTAAGTTGACATCTCTTATATGTTCGTAAAAAACAAACAGGAATTACTTTGTTCAGAACTTGATTAAATTCTTATAAGAGCTAATGATTAAATATTATGCAAGCAAATGATGTCGGAAGTCAGAAATGTAATTGCACGATCACTTGATGTGATGCAAAATTTCAATTCATTTACCGAGAATTTTCACCCATTGCACCCATTTTAAAATGGAATTTTTAATCAGCAAACATCGGTTGCTATTTATAAATATACGAGTTTAGAATAAGCAATGGTGACCTATTCAACACTTTGCATTATACAAACTAAGTACAGCGCAACATAATAAATTTCATCTGAATCGGGCAGCCATATCATAATAGCCCAGTCTGTCGAAAATAAGGTTTAGCAAAGTAAATTACTTAGATAAAATAGACAATTCATTATTCCTTAAACAATATCCGTTCTGAATCCTTCATCTAATCAAGTAATAATTAATTAATAAGCTCGGTGCTCTACAGTCACGAGACGACTTTTTTATATCCAATACTCTCCCTTTATGTACACGTAATGCTGATGTATAGATAGCAATTACAACACTCCAAATGGGGAATTTACAAATTACTCATTGTGTTGAGTACATTCAAAATATAATTATACAAATTTTATTAATTTATTAATATTTTTACACACACGTATGATTATAATTATAATACTTATGATGGTGGTTCCGGAATCTTAAGTACAGCAGGTTATGGAGTGTTTGATCATTTTGGCAACAAAGTTGTGAAGTAACCGCAATAATTACTAAATTTAATTGGAGTTCATTATCACTCTTTACATTACTAAACGAGTACTTATGTAATGTACAGGGTCTGTTCAGTCTGTTTAGGCCGGTTTACGACATCTTCCTGCCCGCAACTGAAAACCAGGTCCGCAGACGGGCAAAGTGTCTATAAGAATTCGATTGTCAAGATTGGGTAACTCTGTTGTTGTAGTGAAATTGGAATCCAAGTCCAAGTCCGAGTCCGAGTCCAAATCCGAATCCGTAATTACTTTCAATTCCTCCGAAGTGGAATTTGTGATACTCATTGTGTGGTTAACGCTGTTCCAACTTCTGAGAGGCTCATCCTTATCCTTTGGAAAGACGATTCGATCGTCCTTGGTGACTGCACAAATTCGCACTTCAACTTCACAAATATTCCATGCCACAATGAACAAGAAGAGAGCGTATAAACCTTTGCCAAACATTGTTTACTGGTAGTACATATGTATGTACATATATCGACAGTGAGAGAGAGCGATGTTCAAAAAACGCGTTTGTCTACTTCCACAAAGCTTTCGAGACTGACAACAGCGACGATGGCTGGAGCAGAGACATGTGGAGTACGGAGATAATGATCCGCAGTCAGACGGTGGGAGAAATAAACAGAGTGAGCTGAGCTGAGCACCACTTGAGATAAGAATTCATTGTTATTATTTTGTTATGGCAAAACAACAACAACAACCACAACAACATAGATACTCACAGCAGCACTGTTTGCCCTCTTCGCTATTTGGAACTGTAAACTGAAAACTCAAAACTGGAAATTGGAAACTGGAAACTGGAATACCGAACGTCTAGCTTGCTTGTGCTGCACACTGTTACTCATTAAAATGTAAACAAACGTCTAGCATATACAAATTTACAGTCCCGGCCCGTCAAGTAGAATCAAGCAGTTAAGAAATGATTTGAACTCTTATATCTTCATTATTGACTCAAAAAAGATTTATTTATTTTAGAGATAATCAAGTAAAAATCTTTAATTTTATTGTTTACTGACTCATAAGTCTCCAAAATCATATTCAGAACGTCGTGGTTTCGATATATCTAAGCTTCCTTTCGACAATGTTCTCCAACTAGTATTGAACCTTTTGGACACGAGGGAAGTGAGTCCAGTAAAATACGTGGTCCGAAACCCAATGGAATCTCCGCTTTCAGCTCATTTGTCATATTACTGGCAGGTAGTTCTCGTGCTTTAATCGGTGGGAATGAGAATTGCAGGCACCATACAAGCATTGCCATGGCCAGGGGTATTTGGGATCTAGGTTTAATTAGCATCTTGTTTAAAATACGTTTACTCTATCCAAATTCGCTTTGAACACTGATAAATCGAAAGAACACCCAACTATACTTAAGAGGTTTCAAGTTCTCAAGGTACTCAGTCGGATGTGAGTTGTTGTCAGTTGCGTCTAACGATAAGGAAAAAAAACACGAAACGCAAACTTGTATAATTGCATTCATAATGAGATTGTTTTGCGTTATTGCACTCACATTTTAAATATATTCTACATTCTCGCAGTTTACCTTTTCTACATTCCATCAAGATCGATTGAAATCTTAATTAAAATAATTTTTGAGAATTGTATGATTGATATTTGAAATACACATTTCGGTTGTAAATATAACTTAAGTCAATATTGGCTGTTATGGACTTAGACATTTGCTTCTATCTCTAAGGTAACAACTCTTTTACCTTAGAGAACATAAAAACCAAATAGAAAAGTACAGTCGACCACGCCCGACCGTATAATACTCTCTGCAATTTATTCCCGATTATATGATTATATTTTTAAATTGCATTACATTGCATTTATGCTGTCTCTAGGTACCTTTGTACCCAATTGGTATTCCCAAGTGACATAGCTACTGAACTATTCTTTGTACTGAGCTTTGTATTCAGTTCCAGTTCCGATTCCGATTCTGGTACCGGTTGAACTTCAGAATTCTTTCTTATGTACTGTCTGTTATGGAGTAACCTGAGCCACTCTTAATAAATGTCAGCTATTTAGCTTAATAATTTTGACAATTCTATTGCGGTCCTTTCCCACTTGCCCTTCGAGAGCTAAGAGCCACCCTGTGACCTCATCATAAAAATACCAACCTTTTAAAATGTTCGCGGTATGACAAAAGGAGGAAAAAAGCGGAAACATAAAAATGTCATTTTAAATGGCATAATTTTGAAAGAACCTGGCAACCTTGGGTTAAATGCTGTAAAACCTTTTTGGGTGGCAGGCCCATTGTTTCGAGCTGTGAATTCTAAATTCCGAATGCGAGAGTAGCGAGTAGTATAAGTATATAAAAAGACATTAAAATAATGCGTGTTCGGCACTCTGGCAGCTGATGCAAGATTCAAACTGGGGAAACATTTTTTGGGACACATGTCGTACAGTCATTTATTTACGACAACTTTCCAGCGAGAAACTTGCAAAATGTATGCAAAAATACGGGGGGTGTTATTTTGTGTGTGTGTGTGTGTGTGTGTGTGTGAGTGACTATGGGCCAAATAAAATGCGCAAGTCAATAGAAACCATATTTTATGAGAAAATAACAAAATGAGCAATACTCCGGCCGTAATTGCAGGTGGTTTTGCCTCTGTAGCTCGGCACAATGGACTACGATGGTTAATCAGCGAGTTTTTGGCAAAGTAATCAGCAAATATTTCCAATTTTCTTTTTGGTTTTTTCTCCCGCGTTTAGCCGTTTCTATTATTCTAGTAAAAGCCAAGTTTAATTTTGTCGGTTTTCATTTGCCGGATTTTTGTTTGTTTTCTTCGTTTGCTGGCTTAAAGAAATATTTGGATTTTTGTCATAGAAAATAATACTCATAATTACAAACAACGAATCTTATCTGTGATCAACCTTGAATATTGATTTACTCAAGAACTGAAGAGCTCTCAGCCTTAAATAGGCAAAACCGCTTTCGAAAAATAGCCAAAAATGAACCACTGTAAACCACTAAAAAGAAAACTCTTTAATTCATAGCGGTTCAGTCATATTTCTGCAGCTCAAAGACGAGTTTCTCATTGTTAATTTATTTTACATTTGAAATATGTTTCGTGGAGTCCTTTACGTGATTGTGCTGCTAACTCTTTACCAACAAGTCGCAGCCTTTGACAGTGAAATCATTGAAGCGGAAACTACAGATTCACACATGGAGTTAACTATTAACAAACCAACTATTCAAGTGCTGAATTGGATGCCAAAAGATATAATCTATGTAAAGCCCTACAACATTTTAGAAGCGAGCTGCCCACAAGGCTATGTTCTGGCTAATAAACATTGTCACAAGAGAGTGAGAGGAGCGACTACTATGAAATAAATTATCTCTTAAAACCAATATGTATTTAAAGTAAAAAAAATCAGTAGATTAATTAATTTTAACTGACTTTCTTTGAAATTAGAAGGCATAGTCTTGTACCTCTATTTAAATGTTTAACAGTTTTGAAAAAAGTAGGAAAATAAAAAATTTATAGTTTCAGAATCTTCTCCTTCTTCATTTACCTACCTTAGACTGCATTACTCTTTAAATTTTCAACCAACTAGTTTAAACCACAACTCCACCTAGACTGACATGGAGACAGTGTCTGCCATAAGTTAGGCGCTCACTGACCAAAAATTCTAAAACACATATCAATGAGTCTAGCAGCTATAATGGGATGAAGTCGATGCTTGTGCTTCTCCTCCAACTCCGCAGCCGCTGGTGTCATTAACTGGCAGCAGCTGCATTGACGTTCAGTAGACAGGAATCCAGGCTCAATTTGCCTCCAACGTCCAGGGCTGGAGAACGCCGTGTGGCGTATTAATTCATGCCATAAAATATGGCTACACTTAGGCGAGTCCTGCAAAATTGACAATGTCTCGTCGTGGACATGAACGTGCATGCTGATGATGGAAGAAATGACCCTAGCTCCAGATAGACTGTGAACTGCAAGTAGAGTCCGTTAACCCAAAAGAGTTAATTAAGCTCCTCACGGCCTAGGCTATAATTTGATGTCGTTTATCAGTGACATTGCGGATAGTCGCTAATATAAATTGGCTTAGGTTATAGGACGCGATTCTCGACTATGGTATACCCGTATCTTAAAGCTGTTTTATTTCAAATTTAGACCTTAAAATATTTTTGTATTCCCAAAACTATATTTAATTTTTTAATATTTTCTATTTTATAAACCTAAATAGTTAACGAAATGAATTTCGATTTCTCGAAAACAATGCGATAATTATTAATAAGCTTTTAGGCTTTAGCGAAATGGATTTATATTAAATAACATTTATTTATTTATCTCCGAAAGTTTATTTAGTAAAAAATTTTTTTAGATTTTTTAGATTTTTTTAGTATCTAACTTTCCCACTACTCCCAGATAAAACATATTTGTTATTAGTACAGCATGCAGTATTTATTGGTTGGAAACATTTTCATATTTACATATCAACACCCAAAGGATTCTTCAACCAGGGATAGACGAGTGGACACTTGTCGCAGACACTCATGTAGCGTGTCTCTCCAGAGGACGTCTTCTGGACGTTGCAGTGGACCGGTTGGCATTCGGCTTTGGCTCTGACCTCACAGGTCTTAAAGGGCTGACCCAAAACAGGCTTCTTGACGTACTCCAGCATGCGGGAAATGCCAGTCATGTACACATCCGGATAGGTGGTCAAATGGTGCAGGAATCTGTTAACGCATGGAAGAATTAGATAAAGAAATATATATTTTTAAGAATTATTTACTTTTTGAAGGCAGCAAAATTGTTGCGTCCACGCGAGAACCAAGCTGCATGGAGATACATGCCAAAGGGAGCCCGATTACTCTGATAATGGCGATTGAAGTTCTCTAGCATCCATTCGAAGAGGACATTTACCTCGTCCTCAGGAGGATACACACAGGCATCGATCATTGAACAGCTGTAGCCCTCAGTGTCAGTCCAGGTGACCATGGGATTCACCCAGACACCGGGTAGAGCCGCATCAGGACAGGGTCCAATCTGGCAATCCTGCACAGACAAATAGTCCAGGGTGTAGGGCCACATAGGTGGGGACTTGAATTGCTGAGTAGGCCAAGAGCTGTCATAGGTCAATCCAAGATTTTTCACGGCTTCAAAGGTCTTGTTGCCCGAGATTTGCAAGAAGGGCAAGCGAACGCCTTGAACCGTCTTCGGATCAACCTTGGCAAACGTCTCCAGTATTTGCAGCTGAGCTCCAAACTCTTCCTCAATCGTTTCAAGATCCGCCTCACGCCAATAATCAGTGCCATCGCCATGGGTCACCGAATGCAGAGCTATCTCGTGTCCTGCATTATACAGGGAATTCACGCGGACATAGTCCGTGTACTCGTGGGACAAGAAGAAGGTGCCAGTAGCGGGACAACCATCGGGATTGGTCAGACCGTCGAAAAGCAGATCATATTGGGCATAGTTCACAGCATTCACCGCATCGTCAAAGGTTATGGAAACGAACTGTTTGATGAAAATAAAATAGTACGATAAGAAATAATGTTGTATAAATATGAATAATAATTTTTCAAATTGAAAATTGTTAAGGTTAAAAAAGCTATAAAAAATTTATAAATTAAATTTAAAAAAAAAATTAAAAACATTGAAACAATTGACTTATAAGTTTCTTCTAAAAAGCAGAATTATTATATCATTTAATTGATAGTAGCACCACTAGCCATACCCTTAATACAAAATATCTTATGGCTATTGGTAGAACGCAATTGACTTTATACCTGTGGAATTTCGTGTTCCTTGCCCTTGAATTTTGGTTTCGGCAAAGTTGCATCCGAGCAACGGCAATCGGGTAACTTGCACTTGGCTGCTGAGCATTTTTCGGCCTTTTGGAGCAATTGCCTCTCCACCTGAGGAGCGACAGTGGTCTTGGTCTTGTTCTTAGACTTCAACTTGTTCTTCGTCTTGCCCGACTGCTTCTGGGCATCGCTTAGCAAAGTTGTGGCCAAGAGCACACCGAGTAGTAATATAATTGCGTATTTCATGCTGGACTTACGAGACTCCCGTCTTCCAACTGCTCTAATACGTCTAAAGGCAACTCGTGCGTCTTTTATAACTTGAGATCGAAGATCATATCTTATCGAGAAATCATTTGAAATACGATTTGCTTGTCGAACATTTCAAAGGGTGTGCCTATGTACATCTCAATGATTATTTATGAGATGTTTTCATTTTTGGCACATGTGGAAATGTACCAAGATCAGAGACAATGGCCCAGTGATGTCAGCAAAACTCAGTGGGGAAGTCTGCAGTCAAGCAAGCCGACTGTAAAAGACCAAGTACCTGTTTTAAAGCTATTATTATTTTTATCACAAACATATTTATTTTATGTTTAAAGAAAATAAATTGTAAAATGCAGAAATAGTTTTTTGAGTTGTACAAACAATTTTAAAGTTTGGTGCACAATAAATAGTTTATATGCTTATAACTAATTGTCACAGTAAAGCCCTATTGAAGCCATAGTTACCATACTTCTGTATTTCCCTAGTCATTTAGATTTGTAAGCATTTACCAACGATTTCAGTTAGTAGCTCTGATATCTAGGAGTCGGCCATCTCTATACCGAATCAACTTTTGATAGTTTATGTGCTCGGCCATGCTTCTCACATTTTCTATAATATTTTATAACATATTTTTTTTAAGGAATAACAGAATTTAATATAAAACTATAATATTCACTAAACAATGCAAATTAAATGCATGTTTCCAGCCGAAAGTGCTAAGAATACCAAACTATAGTCGTTAAATTACTGGTGAAAAGAGATAGATTAAAATCATCTTAAGTGAATGTTTGTTTCACAAAGTTACCTTAATTTGCACTCAAAAACTTACAACAAGACATTGTTCAACTATAAACTGATAATTTCAAGAATGGTTTTACCAGCAATTTTGAATTACTTTCGCATTGGCTTTTGGTTATAGCCAAAAGTAGACGAAAACTTGCCTCATTAGCATAGACCAAAGTCATGAACTTAACAGCTGAGATTTGCGCCAGCGAGTTAAAGTGGAAAAGTTTTTCCTATTTCCCGAAGGAGAGAAGTGAAGGAACATTTTCAAATCGAAGCAACTGCACCCCAAAAATTATGACAGGCCCAAACAAATGCACTTGAAATCGTAAACAAGTGCTTCAAACTTTTGTGGCACGACAGAAGCTCTTAAAACAAAGCCAGAAATATTCTCAAGTATTTCCCAGCCACAAAAATACCCTAGCCAAAGCAACCCATCACTTCCCTACTGTACCCTACTACCCTACACTGCCCTCCCACTTGTGACGACCTAGGTGATGCAGTATGGCAGCCAATCAGAATCGGAATCAAATCCGAACAGCCAACAGTCAAAAAGTCAGAACACAACGAGGAAATGAAAAATGTTCTCATTCTCTTTAAGACTGTATCGGTGCAGTTGAATGCTGAAAGTGGAAACTTGGAGTTGTCATGAACCGCTGGCGAATGCAGCAAATGTCTGCAACGATGCGGATTTCTTGGCACGCATTCAACGACTGACGTGGTGCACGCCTACAATTCATTTTGGTCACGTTCCAGGGCGTTGCCGACAGGGGTAGGTGCCCCATGTGCCACACGTGCCCCAAAGCCAGCCAACCAACAGGCAGCAACCAATAATTTGAGCAAAGCCGACGCCGTACGAAAGATGGAAAAACTCTCGGCTCTGTAGCGGAAGTGGGCGGCTGGCCATACCCCCAACACTATCCACTTTAAACGAAGAGTTCGTTGTCGGAGTTGTAGGGGCAACGTCAAACGCAACATGTTTGAGTGAGTTCGAGGCCCACGTGACGTATGCGCAATGTGTCAAATTGTCCCTTTGCCTGCCCATTTTTCTGTCTGTGTGTGTCGAAGGGAATGTGCGGCTGCCATACGTTTTCTGGTAGCCTTAATAATGATTGAGGACAGCTTGAGACCTGAAAGAGTTTTCAATACATGCAAGTTGCAGATTTATTGAATTTTGATTGACAGCCAGCATGAATGAAGATGAATCTATAAAACGAGTATCTGTCTTCTTCCTTCTTTTCCGCACGGCTCTCTCATTAGTTTCTGACGCGTCAGTGCATGAAATCAAAGGGAAAACTCAGTCGAGAGTCTCACGTGACGCGAACTGCTTTAAAATGCAAATTTCGCTCTAATAAAAATATAACTCATATGCGTGTCCACAGATACATATCTACCCCTGACAAGAAACTTACGCACGTCTGAGTCGCACACTCCAAAACTACAACTGACAAGGGATGCTGAATCAGAGGGGAGAAAACAGGGGTGTTTGGGTTTGGGTTTGCCAATTTTCGAGATAATCACACTCACTAATTTGCATACCGAATGAAATGGCAACGAGTCTGCAAATCTCCGCTAATCAAATCAACAAATTTGCAGACCTAATTTATAGATACATTTACATATATACGCATAAAGATGCTCACTTTTTCGCTCAGTTTTGCATACACTACACGAAAAAAGTAATACTTTCCTTAGTTCTCTACTTAGGATAATTAAAAAATTAAATTATTATTACTTAATTTTTAAAAATAATCTTTGGTCATTTATATTAAGAACACATAAATAAACTAGGAATAAAAAAACCGCGATGAGAATTTGTTTGGTAAGTGTACTAAGGCTTTGTCATGGAATCATTTTGTTTCTACACTTAAATCCCAAAAGTTATTTGTCACCAAAGATGTTTTGTCTTAGGATAAGCCTCTTGTAATACATAGTTTTAAGCCTCCATGCTTTTTTCAGCAAATGAAAATGTTTTCCCACCACCCCCCTTGCCAAACATTTCAAACAAATTTTCGGTTAAACAAAAGGTAACAAATTTATAAAAAATTTTAAGATTTGGTAAAATGTCAGCAAAGGAGCGGGTGGAAGAGGTGGCCAATGCTAAGCTAGAGAAAGTTCTTAAGTTCAACAGGAATCTTCAGAGGAACGAAGTGTTAACACTGCATTATCTGGGATTACCCTACCTGGTGTTATCACGCAGTCCACTGCTGCGTATCAAGGTGCCGGTGAGCACATTTAACTATCAGGATGGCGACAGATGGGGCATTGCCCTGCAGCTGATCTTCACCTGCCCTGTTAACTATCCGCTGCAGTTGCCACACGTTGATCTCGTGGAGAAACGGAATGTCAGCAGCGATCTGGAGCTGAGTCTGCGCACGGAGATTGCTTTGACGCTGGAGAAGCATTTGGGGCTATACATGATTGTGCCTGTCGTTACACAGCTGCAAATGCTGCTCAACAATGAAGTGCGACGAGTGCCACTGCAACACTAACTACTCTATCCCCCTCTTCCTCATTCTCGCATGCTATGTTCCTTGCACTTTTGTGGTTGGAGAAAAGCTCGTAAATGTTGAGTGTATTTTGTTGTCCAAACTGTATTTGGACGAATAGTTGTTGCCAGTCACCATCATCGTATAGGTGTATAGGTGTGTTTCTGTTGTCTGGACGCGTACGTACGTGCACAAACATGTTTGGCATGTACGCAGTCCACAGTCCGTTGTAACTCACGCAGAATACGTGACTTCTGGCATTAGTGGACGGCTTTGAAGTATGCAATACACTTGGACAAAAGTTAACACGTGCCAGCAGAAGGACACGGCAGGACGACAGCTCATTAATTGGCGACCCTGGCACTTCTTAGTGTTCTATTCCATCCCATTCCATACAATTCCATTTTGGTCATTGCATTAACTTAACTTTTATGCGCATGCTAAAGCATTTGCCGTACTTATCTATTTGAGAAGTGGAACTGCGCTTAGCTCCTTGCACATATCCTTGTAACATTTCCTTCCGCTGTCGCCGATCGAAATTGGATGTTGAAAAAAAAAACCCAAAATATATAAATAACGCAAATGTGGCAAAGACATTCGCAGCTGCTGAGTCTGAGCGCATCAGCAGTGACTTCCTTGGGCGCATCCTGTTTATCCTTAAGCTTGCAGCATCGCAAAAGTCTTTTGCTCCCATGCCGGATGTCTCGGGGTAATTTAGATAGCTGCAGTTGTTGCTCACAACTTGCATAATGTCACTTTCAAAGACTTTTTAGTGCCAAATTGCAAAAAAGAAAGCACAGCACACACCCAGGACATGTATACATCTAAAGGGGCAGCTTGCATCATCTTGGGCTTAAAGTCAAAAGTAGTTGCGATAAGAAAACTACAGAGTGTCAAGTAATAGGCAGTTAAGTCCATAATAGGCAGCAAATGGGCGAGCAATAATATTATTATTGCCACCAACCTTAGAATATTTGTGTAGTGAAAAGTAAAGTACAATGACGATTCTGCAAAAGACTAATTAAATACAAAGTGAAATATTTTAATAAAGCCCTAATTTCAAAGAAATGTGGTATTTATTTATATTCTTGAACAGACATTTGTAATACATCAAAGTTATTTGTAATTGATAAAAAAGGAAATGAATGTATTTATATACTCATAAGAAAATATATTTAAAAAATTAGTTTGCTATTAGAATTATATTCCTTTCCAAAATTTAGTTAGCTAAGTAATTTAAGGAGAAAAATATTACATCGACTAAAAAACTATATATTTTTTGATGCACAGCATCAGCAGTCGAATTCGTTTAGCTATGTATATCGTGTGTAACAGACAGTAGGATATATTATATTTGTACAGTTTCGGAAGACTATGAGTTAGAGCTAAAATACTTTAAAAAACATGTTCCCCCTCTTAAAATCAAGATAGTTTTAGACTATTTGCCCTTTTTTAAGTAAGAATGGCTACAGATGAGCAAGTCGACTGTAATAGACTACATACTCAATACAAATCAGAATTTTTTGACCGATTCATCCTATGGAAACTTTTGACTATTTTTTTGAATTGGATCAAATATGGAGTAAATAGTTATAATGGCATCATCTACAAATTATGGTGATGTGAAAATGTTTTCTTAAAGTCCGGGGACGGTAGTGGGCGTGGCAAACATTTGGAATAAACTTGATCTGCATACACCATAGACGGACTTATGACAAGTCTTTTCTGCCTTTTTTAAAGTTTGTGGTCTAAAAAATATCAATATTCAGTCTTTATTGCAGAAAACTGGAAAAATATGAATGACTTATGAATGAGTTATTAACGGTCATAAATGGAATTATTTATGGTTATATTTAATAACGGAACAAATCAATAGTTATTATTTATATTATTAGACATAGAAACGAACATCTTTTTAGATAATTGTTACATATTTAAAATTAATTACATATATTTTTTTTATACTTTAGAAACTGCTTAGTTAGTGAAGAAGAGAGTGAAGTGTAGTTAACACTGCTTAAACAAAAAAAATGGACTGCACTTCACATTATTCAAAATTTGTAAAATAAGTTTTTCTTGAAGATACCAAAAATTAGCTGCAGCTGTCGCATTTTTGGTCAAGTTGTTAGCCAACCGCAAATAGCTGCGATATACTCATTTCAATGGTATTCAATCTTTAATGCGGCTGTGATGGCTTGGGCGTCTGTATGCCCGAAGGATTTGTGCGTAATGAAAAACTGTCACGGCGCCGGAGAGCGTTAAGGGAACGCAAGGGAGACGAAGGCCAATGGACGAAAGACGAGGAAGGAGCTAAGCCTTTGCAGGTATTGCGAAATTGAAAAACGCTCGTCGGGTTTGTCGTGGCATTAAAATGGCAAATTTGTGTGCGTCACCAGTGCGGCAGGACATTCAAGACATTTATAGCCGGTAACTAAACGACGTCAAGCAGACAACTCCGGAGACAGACCATAAAAACTGGCGACGCTTGTGTGATAAGCGCATAAATCAACTCCAAGCCAGATATAGCTAGATATATATATATATATATATACAAATTATACCTGCTTACTTCCAGTCCTTGCTGATCTTAAAATTGAGCTTGCGCTTTTAACCCTAAACTAAGCTCGTAAAACCAACTGTTGTCGGGTTCACCCCCAACAATTTTTAATTATTTGTAATGCATTGCCCAACCAACCGTGTATTTTATTTTCTTCCCCATTTTGTACTTCTATTTGGTCTTTTTACCTGGCCAATTCATTGTCTTTTAAATTGTCGCGACAAAAGTTGGTCTATGAAGCAATTAATTTGCAGATAATCGTCGGTAAATTTAAGTGCTGGCATTTATACTCAGGGAAGATAGTCAAAGTCTGAAGAAGGGAGTCATTTCAGAGGTACTTACTGCAATAAAAGCAATGCTCTCTTTAAAAATGTATTCTAAAATCTAAATTTTACTCTCATTACTAAAAAATGTGGTCTAAAAACTGCAAAAAGTTAAGGATTTTAAGAGCACTAAAATTAACGCAATGTCTAAACTATAAGACTCACAACCTTATAAGGTTGAATTGTTTTAATGTTCAGAAATCAACGTTGAATCATATTCGATTTTCAATTTATTTTAAAAAAGAAGTGACGAACAATATGTGTGAATCTCGAATTTAATTATTTTATTATTTAAATGTTTTTTACATAAATGACAGTATTGCCATTTGAATTAATACATACATCTACTAATGTATTATTAAATTCGTTTGCATAGTTGACTATTGTTTTTAGCTTGATTGACCGTTAGTTCAGCTTCATGTCTACCATTAAACCTATTTCACAAATAAATAGGTAGGTAAATCCTTAGTAAATGATACTACGCTAAATCTCAACACAATTTTTGAATTCATTAAAAGTAGCAAAACTCGAAATCAAAACGCGAATTGAATTTTCGATGACATATATGGTGACCACAAGGGCCAAGATTGGGTCTTAGGGATGTATCTGTCTCTCTTGGAGTCTCCAGCTCATTGCTTATGCCTGAGCACGAAACAAATTCAAATTACAAATTATGTTGTCATTTGTGCGCTTTACGAGGCAGTACTGTGCCAACAACCCACAATAGTGGATGCTCTGACAGCGGACCATGGACAGGGGAAAGGGCACAGTGGATACAGGGTCGAAAGGACATTGCAACGTGACGTTGACTTTTGGCAGTAAATGTTAATCCTCTGGCAATGTCTGCGCTTCATTTTGCGCGGTGTCAACTATTTAGTTTCCGGTTTTAACTTGCGCTATAAACTTGGCATTATGTGTCCGCTTTTATTGCATACTTGCCGACATCTCCCTCTCTCTCTCTCTTTCTCACACACACTCCCTCTCGCTTCATTGTTTCTTAATAATCCGGTCTGGACATATCCGGGACGAGTGCACACGTCCCCACATTAAGAATCTTTATGGCCACCTTCAGGTCAACCCAAGCCATCCGCCTTGAAGTTCGGCATCGCGTTCTGATTCGGCGAAGCAAGTCAAAGTCCGAACCCAAGTACAAGTCCAGCGTCTTGTTGCATGCCACACATGCCTCGCGTTGCAGTCATAAATGCGCTTAATTGGCAATTTTTGTGTAAGCGTGTTGAAATTTTTATACCATCTTCCCTCAGCAGATGAGCAAAATGGTGTGAGTGTGTGGTGTGTGTGTGTGTCTGGGATGGGATAGAGTGGTAAGAATTGCAATCGGGTTGCCAGAATCATAAATAGAACATATGCTTTTGCCACTCACTGTAATGCCCTTACACATATTCTGTTTTTATATTTAACATTTTATGTACTGCTCTTGCTTTTATATGGATATTCATGAATTGGCCGCGATTTCAGACGATTCCTAAGAATGTTATTCTATTTATATAGCTATTACGTAACCTCACTTTACTTTGGTCAATAAAAACTCAAACAAAACTTGGGATTAATTTATACTCTGTGGGCAGCTAAAAATTTCCCGACATCATCTTTTTGCAATCTCATAATATTTGACATTAAAATTAAACTTTTTTAATTCCAAGAGTGTAATCAAGTCTGGAGGTCACTGCAAATGAGGAGTTCCTTTATAACTTATGTAACACTTAAATTAGTTTGAATATTTGATAGACACTATTTGTAGTACCCACAATGATTATTATTTTTATAAGTAAATTTAGGAAACTTTTGAATATACGATCTTTATGAATAATAAATCGTCCCTGGTGAGATCAGACAAAATAATTCTAAAATGTTATTAAAATTTATACTTATACAGAATATACAAAACAGGTTGCATATTTAATGTTATTTTGGAACATTTGACGGATAATATTTCAACATTAATTGATAATACAACACCATGCACTTGAACAGGGACGATGAACAGGATCTGGATGTTCATTTGCTTCTTTATATTTTTTGCTGATTTCTAATAATTTATTTATTTAACTGAATACCTTAAACTATAATAAAAACAATGCTGTTAAATAATCACAGTCTTACATATATTTATAATTGATTATTATGTTTTACTAGAACGATTTT
This sequence comes from Drosophila acutilabella, assembly GCA_035046005.1. Lineage (NCBI taxonomy): Eukaryota > Metazoa > Arthropoda > Insecta > Diptera > Drosophilidae > Drosophila > Drosophila acutilabella. The sequence goes on along the minus strand of JAWNOK010000024.1, from coordinate 165,562 downwards.
TTTGTGAATTTTGCGATGAAGGATATAGATAATAAAATTACAAACAAATAAAATAAACACTGTAAAACATCTCGGCTTAGCTACGAGGAATCATACTCCAGTCAGCACGTTGAACAATTTAGGGATTCGGTTAAACCGACTACAAGTTCCTGGACTCATCTGTAAATCGTGAATGAATTTAGAACTTTGTATATACTAAATTAAATTAAACTTGCCTTGTGGTACGATTTCTGTGCATTTCTTCTCCTCACGCTCAATCATGTACAGAGTACTGGTTACCATGGGAATAATATGCTGGGCTCCACGGTACAGACTCTTGACACGGTCAAATTCGGAAAGTATTTCACCGACCAAATAATCTGGGAAATTGTTCTTTGAGCGAATGTGCACCTCGGGGCAATCACGAGGATAATATTTCGGACATTTGAAGATCAACTTGCAACTGATGCGTGCATCCGATGGAATATCAGTTTTAATGTTCGAACTCACGAAGACTTCCAGCAAAAAGAAATGACGTGATTTGCGAACTTTCATGGGACAACCCATCAAACCAACAGTACGCAGCTCCGAATCACGCATTGCTTTGCAAAGCGCACCGAGTTTTTCTTGGGAAATACTAGAGTTCATTATGAAAAATAATGAAAAGAACTTTTCAAGTAATTTAAGGTGTGAAAATAAAGACTAGCTGTAAGCTACTGACTGAGTAAAATATGAGACTGTCCCTACGAAGTTTAAATCCCAACTGAATGCTGGGCAGACACTAGAGTCGATAACTACTTTGATAAAAAAATGGTTTTAAAAAATACCAGATGATAAAGCTGTCACTATAAATAGCTTAAAGGAAATATGTAGCTATTAAAAACATCGAATCCTAGTCAAAGTAAGGAGTAAATGTTTCAAACACATGTTTTTTTGTTGGGCAGAAGGAGTCCGGGTCGGTCACAGTCGGTTCTCTCGACTGTAGCCTTTCAGCCCTGTTGTAATAATTATATATTGCGTTAAGTAATTTAGCAAAGATACTGTTTTTTAGTGATTATAGAAAAGGTTGTGTGTCTTAAGCTATTCCCAATTTAGGAGTGAAATTTTAAGACGTGTTTGATTTCTTTTAGTGTATAAATGCAGTTCTAAGAAATGGGATGACAATTGAATAACTAACATATTCATAACATGCTTTTGGGCGCTGGATCAGCAAATCGATGGAGAAGTCATAGGCCAAGCATTAATATCATTTTTCCCGCACACTCTCATTGTTCTTCTATTTCCCATTCTTTGTCGGAAACGCATATATTCTATTAAAATCGCCTGTCATTGCTGCCTGGCATCGTTATTGTCCGTCTAGTCCGTGCCGTCCGTTTGGAGAGCAAACAGAGCAAACTAGATGCTCAGTCTGAGGCTGAGTTTGAGTTTGAGTTTGAGTCTGGGTCCTCCTTCCTTGGGATGTTGTGATGTTGGGATATACGAATGTTTGGTTGGGTTGGGCAACTGCTTGGCAGACATGCTTTAGTCCTTTAGACATTGGCAGCGACGATGTTGTCTTCTGGCAGAACCATTATTCTTCAACAACGTGCATTATATTATCCTTTGGCTGACTTTGGAGCACGGCATTTGTATGCAGGCTGGGCGCGAATTGCATTTGGGGATTGGGAGCATCGGGGAGATGGAGTCGAGCCTTTGAGCTGTCGTCGCTGCAATTTGTATTGCCGCCTTCGTCGTTGTCCTCTTCGTCGTTGTCGTTGTCGTCGTGGTCGTCGTCTTCGCTGCCTGTAACTTGTTTTTTATTGGTTTTCTCGTTTTAAATTTCAATTTGGCTCTGGCCTGTAAGCAAGATGTACGAGTATGTACAAGTCGTGGCCCTTCCGAGTGCCATATGTTGGCACGCCAGGTGCGCGAGGCAACAGACCAGGCGATTTATACGCGTCACAGCGCCAGGTTGACAGTTTCCGTCTTGGCAGCTAACTGAACTGTCACTCAGGAAGTGGTGGTATGAGGCGGAGGCGAGTACCATGTACCGAGTACTGAACTCCAAATACCGAGCCCCAACTATGCTATTAGCTGTATGGTCTCTCACATTTTACACCGCATTTAACCCAAAACATGCCACTTAACAAAGCGCATTTATCAGTGCGTCGTATACGTGATTTTCACACACCTTCTCTCACCGTTCCATTCCGTTTGAACACATCACATTATCAGCCATCAGGTATCATCATCATTACTGCGATCATCATCCTCTAGCAGTATTCAATACGTGTTAACCTCGCAGCCAAGTTGACGCTGCATTACTTCTCACTGCGATTATCAAGCGTTTCCGCTTCCGCTTCCGCTTTCGTTTCCTATTCACATTCCCATTTCCATTCCAATTCCGTTTTCAGCCTCTGCCTCTGTTTTGTGGCTTAAGGCAATGCTCCAAAAAATTACATGCCTTTGTTTTTTATCTAATGCTGAGCCGCATTTTCGGCTCTTAAGAACCATCGCCATCTGAGTGTGTGTGTGTATGAAGGGTGTGTGTATGTGTGCTTGTGTTTCTGTGTGTGTCTGATACGTGCGTCTTTGCCTGACAAACATTTTTCACATTTGCGCCCAACAGAAAGAGCTGTTTCCACCCACCCTCCTCCTCTCTCTCTCACTCTCTCTGTCTCTCTTGCCTTTCTTTGTTCCGTGTCTTTATTCGGGCTGTGCTGAGCGTATGTAATTCGATCTATTATCAGTTGTCATCGTCCTGAAATTCACACATTCGCATAGGCATTGTTGCTTTGCTTGATTTGTGCCTGCAATAGCACTAAAGAAATTGAGCACAGTGGAAAGCACAACTCAAAACTACAGTCGATATCAAAAGTATATACATATGTGGAAGACCTAATAGATTGCTAAACTCGAGACTATCTACAAGTTGTACGAATTTAAATATAAACAGAATATAGATTATAAATATATTGTAATGGTTAGCGATAGAGACATGTCAACCAAAGTGATTGGTTATGTGTCTGGAAAGTTTCGATAAACTATGAAATCATTTTTAAATTTTTCTTTAAATTTCCTGACTAACATAAAAAAGTTTCAATAAGAATCTTCATAATCAGAATTTAAAAAAAAACCCAAAAGAGTTTATTTATACAAGTATGTATATATTTTAAAAATGTTATACCCTCTGGAATGATTAACATTTTGTTTTTGTGGAAATTTAAGTCGTCAAATCCACTGTGCTCTTACCAAACACCTCTCTTACATCGCAATTTAAGCCGAACACATTGTTTCACGTGCCATTTCACAGCCAAAATTGGAACTTTTTCAAGCCCAAATACCAAAAGACAAACGAATACACTCAAAAAACACACAAACACACAAATCCAGCTCCGACTACAGCGCCAGCGAGTTGAAGATGACAATGGCGATGGAAGTAATGATGAAAATGGAAATGGGACTTGGGGTTTGGGGTTTGGGGCTTGATGCAGGAGCAGGGAAGGGGGTAGGGCAGGAACAGGAATCGATGCGTGCCTAAGTGTTGCATTTACATGCGACGTAATACAATTTGTGCCCTTCTGCCTCATGGGCGACAACTGCGTTGAGGCGTGAATTGGATAATTTATACCATAAGCAGTGAGCAGTAAGCAGCATGTGACCCCATATCCAATGAGGTATGTGGACAACAGTGCCTCAAAATGCTTCCAAGGGAGCGTTAGGCGGAGTAGGATGGGATTGTGTATTAAGCAAAAATTAGCAACAGTTGCGTGCCAGCGCGAGTGAGAGTCGAATATGTCAAGTTAATTTAATGTAGCGTGAACTGTGAGTATGTGTGATGGGTTTGTGATGGGCGTGTGCGTGTGTGTGTGGGACGGCATGATTGTGTGTCGAGTGTCAGCTGTGGCGCCTAGACAACAACTTACACATGTGTTACGCCTAGGCGATGCTACGTGCAATAATTTGCGCAATTACTTGGTAAATTTGTTCTAGATGCCCGAGAAAGAATATTTGGCTATACTCCCCTACTCGTCAGACTCTCCCTGTCTCTCTCTTTTTCTCACCATCTCGTTCGCCATCTCTTGGCCTTGAGTACGTGCGCGCACATGTTAAATTCAAATAAATTAGGCTTCAAGGCATTTTACAATTCTATTGCCAGCTTTTAGGCGCAATATTGTGAATTGTGTGGCCATGCGCTCGGTAAAGTTGTGTTTGCTTTGCTGCTTGTTCCACAAATTATGCATTTAGTTGGAACGGACGAGAACAAGAACATGTGGCATGTGTGGGCCACTACGTGAGAGGCCTGCTAAAATCTAGCCAATAGCCTGAAAAAATATTGAAATATTTACTTAAGTTCACAGACTTGAAATTTGCAATGCAGTTTAAACCTCAACAAATGTCATTCACTTCACTATAAAGGTTTTTCTAAGTATTTCCTCTTTTTTTTTTCCTAGCTCATAAAAATGTCAAATCATTTACATACACGTCAGCTTAGCGACAACTACTTGACAGACATTAATACACTTAAGCTGCCTGGTAGAGGACACGGTATTATCTCTTATCCCACAAGCAAGCAACAGCGACAACTTAACTGACATAATACAATAAGGCAACAAGCGTGGAGACTTTTTCTTTGACTTTTATTTTGTAGCTGCTGCTAGATGCATGAAAATCATCTGGCAGCACCCGAAATACCGTTAGACAGACCCTACTCCGACCCTGCCCACATGTCTCTTGCTTTCATTCACTCATATGTCAAGTAAGTCGCGCCATCTACTCGTTATTATGCTTGGTGTGTGTGTGTGTGTGCTTGTGTACGATGTTAACAAATTGCTTTTGTGCAAATTTTACAACACAAACACTCACACATCCCAGTTATTCCCTTTCTTTTCCAAAACTCTTATGACGACAGCTTCAAAAATGTACATTGCATACTTTTCGGCGCGCTTGTTTAACTTCATTAGTGTTTTTTTTATGGCCTTTGATTGGCTTGAGGCAGTCTGCATTTAGATCTTTTGGGAATTTTCTTTGCCATGCAATTTTCTCAAGATGAATAATAATTTTTGCAATTGCTTGACCGGATAATCAGAGCATGTGATTTGCCTTTGAATTTCTACGCCCAAACAGTGGTCGAAGCAAATTTTGGCACACTACAAATTGTAAAGCATACTTTTCTGCTGCTCTAAATAAAACCAAAACAAACTTTTAGGCTGGCATATTGAATTGTTTTTCTTCTTCACAGTTGTATGAATATAACTTTAGAAATGTGTGATTATTAATTTGACTAGTTCTTTAAGCGGTTTTCAAGTAAAGACGATGGTTCATTAGCCACTCTACGCGAGTTCAGTCTTCCTTGACAGGTTTCTTTGCTCTTCTGCTGGAGTCTGTCATAAATTCCAAACAAATAGATTTGTCACACAAATTTCGGTGGCCACTGTATGTCGCTGGCATGACCGAAGGAAGCAGATACTTTTTGTGAGAGTGTGGGTGTGTCGCAAAAGAAGACGAAAAGCTATTTACATTTTGCATTTGCCTCGTGCTCGAGCTGTGCAAGGACAACGGCGATGGCAAAGGCAATTTATCATAAATATTTGTCAACTGCAGCAAACTTATTTTACGCTCGGACGGGCAGGAAGTGAATGGAAGTGGCGGCTGTATGTGACCAAGGACTCATACTCACACTCATACTTATAATCGTATTCAAACTAATATTCGTAAATATTGTAACACTCATATTTGTACTCATAGTCATACTGATATTAATTCTTGTACACATATAAATACTCATAGGTAAACTCAGAACTATACTCAAATTCATCCTCGTATAGTAATATTAATTATATTTTTATTAAACAAAAATTAATGGTTATACTTTAATTCATATTCACATTTATACTCAGATAAAAACTCATATTCAAATTTGCATTCATACTCAAAGCAACAGTCATACTCATATTAGTATGCAATATTTAGCAGATTAACACTCCTAGTCCTACTATTCATATTCATTCCTAATCGTAACGAAGCTCGCATTTATATCCTAATTAATATTCTTAGTTATATCAAAATGTATACTAAATCCATGTATTTTTACATATTTTAGAACTGCACTCTCTCACTTATTCTCATATTCATAGTCAGATTCAGGATACCATGCTCTCAATCATAATCGTATTCAAATATTTTCAAAGTGATACTTTCATGTTCATATTCACATCCATAGTCCTACTGATTTTCATACCTAATTTCATAGTCTTTCTTATACTCTTACTCACACTCATAGTGTTGATCGCACTTAAGTCTTTATGCACGCTTAACTAGGTAGGATTCATAGTCATATTCATTGTTATATTCATCCACATATTATATACTCAGATTCATACAATTGTACGAGTGTACAATTAAGTTTACTTTGTTTCATAGTAGTACTCATATTCATTCAGATGTTTTTACTGATATTCATACTTTAATGACTTCCATAATTCTATTCATATTAAAATTAACTTAGATTTATTCTAGTGCTTAATTAATAATCATATTGTACAGTTAGCACTACAAGTACTGCCAAATTAGCCAAATGGCCAGCACTACACCCAAAACGAGGTCCATGGGCAAACTGAATGTGTCGCGTTGTAATTGCTCATGTCTTGCTATTTCAATAATCTTGTGCGTGGCCAGGAGCCATTGCTTAACTATAGATGCTTCGGAAGCCACAAAGCAGTATTCTTCCTTCTTCGTTTTGTCCTTGTCCTGCTGCTTGACCAGCAAATGGATAATCTTATTGGCGTTTGCAGTGGCCAATTCCAAAGGTCGCTGCAGCTCAACGTGCTCCCAATTGTAGTGTTGGCGATAGGCTAAGCGACGTTTTCTGACCTCCGTGCAGACCAAAGATCGATCAAAGAGAAAGACCTTTGCCCGATATTTTTTCTTTGTTGGATAGTGTTGTGCATCGAATTCCGTTGAACGCCGGAAATTGCCCTGTTGCTGCAAATCAAGCTAAAAATGAAGAGTATTCAGTTTAGTCGGCTATACTCTGGTCTGCCATTTAGTATTTTATTTTCGCAAACCTCATTTAGCTCATCTATATTGGGTATCTCCTCAGCTTGATTGACCACATCCAGCTGTCGTCGCATTCGCGTTTCCAGCTTACAAACTGCACTCAGCACAGGCTTACAGCTAATTCCGCTCTTATAGAATTCCTGTACATTAAAGTTATACATAAAAATACAGATAAACAATTGAAGAACTCGATACTTACCGATATAAATTGCTGCAGCAGCAATGGATACCTGGTCAGTCTTTGAATGGGCTGCACCAGAAAACTGTCAATGCCCAGTTTGTCTTTTATAATCGTTTGATGTGCCTAGAAGCAGCAACAAAATCATTTAAGTATTGATATGTTATTTTAAAGTATTTACTTACCTGCAACCATTCACGGTTTTCCTGACGCAACTGCATCGACGACTTTTTTCCCATGGTGAACCTCACATAGCAATAAAAATTGTTTTTCTAAAAAAATACAAAATGAAAACAAATTTAATAATTATATTAAAATTGTGTCACATATTTAGGTATTATTAAACGTTTAGGTATATTTAAAATCACATTTGACAAACAATCTGTCAGTTCTAAAATCATTTTGCAAATTCGCAAACATTTTGTTATGCCAAGAAATACTCAAAATAAATTAAATTCATTTTACTCGACTATGTGTTACTCTGGTTATAAATTGGAATGTATTTTAAATTTATACACAATTTAAATAAAATTCTTGTACGTATTCTATAATATTTACGAGCTTGTGTATGACAATTTACAGCTTGCAGTTTATTTTAATAATTTGTCACATAACAATATTTAAAATAAGTTAGGAATTATAATGTTGTTATATTTTTAAATGATTAAAAAAGACAGAGCTTGATCTATAAAAATTAATAAAACAAACATACCCAACTTTCGTATACTTTATAGAGTATCACCTTAAATATAGCTATTATAAAAGCATTTTAGTCACAATGCATATGACGCATTCTCAGTGAATGCATTTCGACTTCGTATAGTAAAGACACTCTATTCATTTTGGGTTCATTCTAAAATATGTATATATTATAATGTCTACGACTGCAACTACATCCTACGGCAATTGTTTAATTCAATAATTGAGGACATTTGACATGCAAATGCAGGAGAAACAGAATCGTACTATCAACAATCAGAAACCCGAGTTCAGAAATCAGAAGCCCCAGGCAAATGCAAATATTGCCACAACACCAGCATTAAGTCAACTAATGTGTCTCCAACTCCGTCAACTAATCGTATAATTATTGTGCCATTAGATTATGGGTTTTGAATTGCTCCGGGGAACACACTGGGAATGGATATGGAGTTGGGCAAAGCTTAATAGACATTGGATAATCAAATTAAATGCATGAAAAATATATTTTCTGTTTTGAACCAGTTTGAAAATTATATATTTTGCATTGCACCTTCAACGGGAGCGGGGACTCAGACGGAGACAGAGACAGAGGCGGAGACAACGAGTGGAATATCAATTTTTCAGTGGTTTTGCCAAGGTTCACAGTTCGTTCCGAGCTAGTTTCAATTTGTTTGTGAGAGAGTGTATGAATATGTGTGAGTTTGAGTGTGGTGTAGAATTACGTGACTTAAATACTCAAAAATTATGATTTCGCCCAACAGGCAAGTTATATATATGTATATTCAGTATATATGTATGTATATAGGTACTATACCACAAAATAAAAGACTGAGAGACCAAGACAAACTCTAGAATTGAAATGGGTAATGCCCAGACACGAAAATTGAACTTATGAATTTTATTTTCTGACAAAACAACTACCAGCTTTATTTGAACAGCAGAGCAAGTAAATGTTAATGCGGGCTAGTTTAAGGGGATTCTTCTAAGAATTTATCAAACGAACTTGAAAAGGTTTCAATATTGAAGAAATTTCGTGTGTAATTAATAGAAGTTTATGTGTTGAGTTTGAACGCATCTTATCATTTATAGTTTCTAATCATTTTAAAGCGCTATTCAAATTGATAATACCAGTTAGTTGTGTGTTGATGTCTTTATAAATTTTATTTTATAAATCGATTGTAAATTTCTATGGGTGTATTTTATATATGTATATAACGAGACATTCATGAACACGAAATTTGCGAGATTTCACTTTAATTTTACAAGTTTGACACTTGACGCTGACCGATTGAAGGCAACTTATAAATTATATAGAAAAGCTTTTTATGGCTTTTAATTTGATGTCTGTGCGATGTATGACCAAAAATTAACGCGACCAGTTTGGAGAACATAAAATCAAGCAGCTCGGTTACATACCCAAAAAAATATAAGAACAATAAAATAAAGTAAACAAGTCATAAATTAAAGCCGACTAAAATCGATGAAAATTAGCTAAAAACTGATTTTAAACGAGGGAAATATGAAAACTAATCGACTAGCCAATTATTTTTGAAAAGTCTCATTAATTTGTTAGACAAAATGTTGAAAGGAAATACATATCAGCCATCTATTTAGATATTTGTTTACACAGCACGTTGCCAAAATATGGCTAAGAATATATGGATAAACAGATGCACACTTTTATGAAGATGGTTTATTTTGTTGTTTTTTTTTGTATCGATTTTCTCATCTGCGCTGTGATTCAGCTGGTATGACCGAGGAAGAGCAAAAAAAGCATAAATCAGTTAGTTGGCTCTTAGCATGTTTGTTAAGCATTAAGCCAAAGACTTGCCAAATCCAAGGGAATTAACATTTTGCAAGACAGTGTTATAATTCGGTGACTTTGAAATGGGTCCCCAGGAATGTTACCTGCGAGTATACAGATAATTCGCATGCTGTCCATATTCAATGTGGATAAGTTCTTGGAAATCAACATGACATAAGATCACATATTTATATGTACACATAACTGTATGATCACTGTACAGTGAACGCTGTGAACTGTTCCGTGCCGTCGTGCAGTTTCAATTTAAATTGATTATTTGGCTGTCAACATTTTACATTGTCCCTGGACCACATGTTGCCACAATAGAGCAACACTTGCTTCACACAAAGAATTCTCAAAATATCATAGAAACACTTTCGCAACATTCATTATGATAAGTAATAAAACAGCAGGCATACAACTTGTAATAGATCCTCGTCTCTGAAATACCCGTACATACTCACATATTATACCCGATACAATTTTGATTATTTGTTCAAGAACGTCAGGAGCGTGTCCAAATTTAACATTATTTTAATCGAAGGAATCTAATTCCAGTACGGATATAACAGTTAAGGTATACAATTTTTCCATGAATCTTTTTTTTAACTTTACTACATAAATTTAAATGTCATTTAGTTTCAAAACTGAGATCAGAAACAAATTGTGTATTTTTCAGTTGAGTTAAAAAATATATCCTCATACTTGAAATACATACCAAAAGTGTAATGAAATGTTTTAAGCAGACTGAATTCTGTGAACAGACAGACTGACAAGTACACCCTTACTTCGCGAGTAACGGGTATAAGAACTAAGCCATTAGAAAGAAAGTGTCCGATATAATCAGAGAGAGAAAGAGAGACATGGAGAGATACACGTATACATTTTAATTCTTGAATCAATCTATGCCAGTCCACACAACACATAACAAGAGCTCTGTATTGAGCTTCCACAAACGATGACGTCAACTCGAAATGCCGGCAATGAAAATTTTTGCTTTATTTGTTTTGAGATTTTTGTTGCTGTTTCACAAGTGGTTTCAAATTTGTGCTTTTTGTTTACTGTGGACATTTCAGTCTTATCAGAGGGGCTTTACTGTGGCTATATCTACTTTAGTTCGTCATCGTTTGACTTTTGTGGTTGGCCTGTTAATTGCCTGAGTCGCAAATAGCCAACATTTTGTTGTTTATCAATTTGTACTCAACATTCAACTTAGCTGGTTTGCACACAACCGGAGTAAACTTTAAATGGGGTATGCTAGCATTTGAATATATATTTTAAAACGTAATATGTATTTAGTTTATTTTCAGTAAAAACTAAGTACTTAAACTGTATAACAGGGTATATTTGACTCAGTCAGTACCAAACAACTACCAATTTACACTCATGTCATGTAGGCATTACTTGCACGTTGTCTAGACAATGAATTCTCATGATTAAATTTAAGAAAATAAACGCAAAAATTCAATGTTGGGCTTGGCGTCTTAGCCACGTATCTTGTTTCTGGCACTTAACTTGTCTCAATTCTTACTTCCCTGGTAACTTCGATTCAAAATTATTTAAATATTTTTTTATAAAATCAAAAAATCGTGACATACTTGTCAATAGGTGTGAGTTAATGTGCTTAAGTACCAAATAACTCAAAATCATACATAAATTAATAAACATTTTTTTATTTAATTAAAATTGTTTCCAAACTTTAAATTGAATCATAATTTATGGGCAAGTGGCAAGTGTTAACTTTGAATTATGCTCAGCATATTTATACCATTCTACCGATTGTATATAAACACATAAATAGGTTTGCTAAAAAGCAATAAGTTGTCGCTAAAAATAACAATCAATTAAGCGGAAAATGAGATAAAATGCACACGAGTATTAGCTAAAAAAAAGGTTGTTAAAAAACAATAGAAGCTTCGAGCACGAAATCCAAAAACGCGAAAACGTCAATCAAACAAAAACTAAGCAAATAACTTAGTTATGCAAAAAAGTGTAAACAAAAAGTTTGAAGAATGTGTGTTGTGACAGACGCGCTTAATACCCTAATAAAGGTGTTTAGAATATTGTGCGCAGCAAACATTTGGAAGATGATCCTAAATATAAAATAAAATTTAAGAAAGAATATAATTACTAATAATTCCTCAAGAATTCAATTGAAAATAAACTTTGAATCTTGTTTTTTTTAAGTTGAATATTTGTACGAAGTATTTAATTTTAAGTCAAATATTCTTTAATGTGTTTAGTAAAATTCTAAGGCATTTTTCTACTTCTAACGCTATTTTCTCTTTATAATTTGGAAAAGGTTTTATTACTTGTATCCATTTCCACATTTTAGAACTTGTTTACTGTATAAATGTGAATTATATATTGAAATTAAGCCGTCTTTAAGACTTTTAATTCATTATTTTCAATATCAAACAGGACTCTTACTATTAAAACTAGGTTTCCAAAACAAACCAATATTTTGGTTAACATTTGTTTTAATATCTCCAATTAATGAATGAAAGCCAACACACAAGCTCTAACAAAGAAAGGGTAAAATATACAAAATAACTTTATAGACGACTTTTTAAAATTTTAATTTGCTTAGGCGGAAAGTTGATTGATTGGCCAAACCGGACGGACAGCTACTGCTTGCCATGTTAATGGTTCGCATTGCTTTTATTTTGACAGTCGATAGCAACCCACGTAGGCCGGTACTCACCTCAAATTGGGCCGCAAACTCATCGAAGAGACCTTTCAAGTCGCGTTGATTTCGGAGCATCAGAGGAAGAATCTCTTGTTCATGCAACTCGAGAATCTCCGAGATGTTTCCCAATAGCAACTGTTGTCGCTGTTCTCCGCGTAATCCTTCAGGCAGATTCTCGCAATCCTGCAATTTGCCATAGTTGACGAGTCCTTTACGTAGATTGTTCACATAGTTAACTTCGGTTTGGATCAGTTCATCAATGATAAAGCTGATCTTTTTAGACGCATAGATTTCAGTTTGATCGCATGGAAAGAGATTTTCCAGCGACAAAGTGTCCTCATCCTCATGGCTAAAGGAAATATCAAATAATTCAGTAGAACAGCAATCCCAGGTGTATGTATGAAGGTCATGGTAAAGGTGCGGATGCTACTTACTACTCATCGCCCAAGGTTTCGAAACTGAGTGTATGTGTGAGGAAACCATTGTGAGAACTGTATGTTGGTGATGAGTTCGCAGTTGAGACTGAGATTGAGGCTGACGCTGAGGCTGAAGAGGGTATTGTTGGTGTGGCACTTGTTGTAGTTGCTGTTGTTGCTGAGATTGAGCTTACTGTTGGTGCTGTGCTTATGTTGATTGAGTTCAATGAAATGCCACTGTAAACACAAAACAAAATGAATGCCAAACATGAAAAAAAAACAACTGATACCAGATGAGATTGTGCACATTTCCCTCCGATACATGCAGATACACATAGTATATACTAATAACCATATTTCTATTTGGAGCACTAATATAATTTCTTAATTTTTATTCAGATGTAAACTCATTTTATTCCACTGTAACATTTCTTAAAATAGGGTTTGCAAAATTACATATAAAATTTCAACTGCAAACTTATTTAGATATCGGGAGAGCGCGCAGGAAATGTCATAATGCATACGATTTACGACCTAAAAGAATTACCAACAAATTTGTTAATAAGTAAGAAATTATGCACTGAAAGAAATTTGCAGAACCTATTTCTTTATTGAATATCTTTTTCAATTGCAAACATTTTTTACACAAATTTGATATGTCATCACATCCGTTATGAACGGCGTTCTAAGCCTATAATATTTTCTTATCGCGCTTATTACTTCCTATCATATATTTTTATAATACTCAGTCCAAGCGATTAGCAAAGCTACACGACGAAAGTAATGTCGTATTCATAACTTTATATAAGACGAAACATCCAGAGAAATTCACCATAATTAGCGGTAAATTTCCCCGAAATATTGTGATAATTTACTAGATGACATAAAGTAAACATTTACTTTGGCTACTGCTTTATCTAATCACGAGCATGACCCTCTAAATATTTTCGAAGCGATGGGCAAAACGAAACACATTTTAATAGTCCACCGTGACATGAAAATTGATGGACAGCTGTCGGAAAAGTGTTTTGAAAGTGTCTACAAGTAACGGAAAACAAATGAAAAGCAAATTGAACAAAGAAGAAGAAGACGACGCAGAAGAATAGAACTTTAGAACATACCTATCGCTGTCCAAAATGCTCGCCTGCTTTTCCAACTTGCCATTAAACGATGTCAACGAAATCGAACTCCTTTTTGGCGTACTGGGCGTATGAGCAATATTCTCTGATGTCGCACAGTCTGTTTCAGTCACTGAACCAACGATCTCGTTATTTGTGGTGGTTGTTTTTTCACTCAGCACATGCAAATAGACATTTAACACTTGCACAAATAGTATGACCAGAAATGTGATGGCCACTGGAACCAAATCGAACCAATTGATAATTGCAAACATTTTGCATTCTTTCACAAATCCAAGCACTTTTCAAAAATTAACGCACACGTTTTCCCATTGGTAATTCGATTTTTTTAACCATATAGTTGCGAAGGTCGCATTTTAAGCCACACGAAATCAAAGAAAAGCAATCCAAAACCGAACCGAACCGTAGCAAATGCTGAAATCAACTGACAAAATGATCGCAAATCACAAGCTTTCGCAGCAATCGAAAAAAGTTTATAGCAAAAGCTCGCGCTCTTTGTCTGAGCTTGCACTCACTGCTCTCACCTTCTCTCCCGTTTCACGCTCTCTCTCTCTCTCTCTCTCTCTCTCTCTCTCTCTCTCTCTCCGTTTCTTGGCAGCACGCGCCAGGTATTTGTTTATAAACAAACATACGAAACTGTAAAAATAATAAAATATCGACTGGAATTCATAATTCTTCCACACTTTTGCTTTCAGCCCAACTGTCTAGTCCAAAACGAGAAGTGGAATACAGAATTCTGATTTAATGGTCGGCTATTTATTGATTATGATCAATTACGGCGTGTTGCACATTAATTAGCTTACATTATTTAATGCTCATAACTGTAATTAGATCCACAGCTTGGATTTAATTGCTTATTGTCGTGCCTGTAGAATTTTATTTTAGGATTTGTTTATATTCCTAAGCGTATGTATATTAGAATTCCTATAACTATAACTAACCAATCGTTTAAGCATTAGCAACATTTAGCTGTACTTTTATACAAATGCATACTCAAATTTATGGCGATGATCTCAGAGAGATCACCCAATAGCGACAATATAAATATACACACATTATTATTGTTGTCGCTTTCGTTGTCGTAGTCACAGTCGTCAACGTTTTGCAAATTTTACAAATAAATTGTTCACATTTCATTGTGCACATATTATTTTATTTTTATTATTTGCAATTGATTTTTTTGTTCGTAGACAATGTGCACACACACCCCCAAATACATTCCGGGCTAAAGAAGATGAGGCAATGAAAGTCCAGAGATTCCACGAACCGTAATTATTGTATGGGCGAGAGTGATGAGCTGCATACTCCGCGAACATTCTGTTTATATCGAAAATAAAAGATGATCAAAAGTAACCGACTAGTAGATACTTCGCGACATCGTTGCCAACTATCCTTTAAGTTATGGTGAATGGTTCTGATCAGTGCAATAAATGTGTTCAATAGATCAAATAGATTCAAACAAATTTATATATTTTCTTTAAACCCTGACAGCTATTTTGATTAAAGACAACTAAAGAACTTAGTTCTCATGACTTTTACTATATCTTCACGTCTTTTCGATCTTACAACAAATTGACTGAGCAATAGAACTTAATAAACTACGGTACTAGTCACGCTCTTATATCTTTAACATAGGTTTCAAAAAACATATTACAATCTTGATAATAAAATTCAAATAAATCCAAAAAGCTTATATTACATATTTTTTTTGTTAGAACCTTTTTTAAGAATTTCAAAACTGTTTTCCTAAGTACATATAAATAAATAAATAAAAATATTTAATTTGTATATTAAAAATATATACTGGATAATACATTCAGTGTGTCGACATTTTATTGTAGTTTTCCTCAAGATAAAAGCGCTAAAAACCAAATTCATTTAAATTTTAAAAATTTTGAACAGAGCATCAAGTATGCGGTACTCCAACGTCATCATCTTTCTCTGTTTATATATTTATACAATCGCCAATTGTTTATTTTTATACATTTTCAAAGTGATGTCACAGCTGTTTAAGTGCCAAACGAGTTTTTAGGTTTGTTGTTGTAGTTGTGTCGTATTATTAACAATATCACTGGGAGACTGTGGTTGCTAATTTGGTGGTGCAGGGGGAAGAACACCAGAACAAGTGATGAACAACCGACCATTGGCGTGCGACCTTTTCATGATAAATTTGATTGTTTTGACGTCTTTGAAGTGAGCACGTTGTTGAGGGATGCAGTGATTTTTAAAAAAATTTAAAAACAAGTTATAATCGAATATTTTTTGTCAAGTTTTGGGAAATAAACATTAATATATAAATAAATTTTCAAAAAAAAGACTAGATTAACAAAAAACAGTTTTTTAAATATACAACAATTTTCTTTACTTGTGACAACAGAAATACATGAAATGGTAATCAATTATTACAGTTAACTTATTATAAATATTTTTGGTGATTTAGCATAAACTATGTGTTTTTCTTGATAATTTTTCGTATGAATTTTGCTCTTAACTAATTAAATAAAATCTAGAACATAACAAAACGATGCCAACTATAAACAATGTTGTTAAAAATGCTCAACATGAAAACTAGTTGACTTATTGCACAGGCTTTTCAGGTCCAGTCGAATGACTATTCCCAAGTGGATGCGTAAATTTTTTATTAATCTTTCTCTCAATCCAGTTGTAGAAATTCCAGGACGTGTGACGAATAAATTTACGTTGCCGCGTACCAAGTTGTTCGATTACTGGACGTCTCCTCGTCTGGTTTTGGCATTATCCAAATATTTCCAATGCCGCTATCCGAGCTGAAGCGATTCGAGTCACGGTACAGGGACAAACTTGGGGCTTTGCGATGTAAATGATCATTTTCGCGACAATAACGCTCCTGCAACTTCTGGTGTTCCTCGTTTGCGAAATTGTTGATCATGCCACGTATTAGATCCAACCAAAGCTGAATCTGTGCTGGATCAGCTGAGAATTCGCACTCCTGCTGTTTGCGACGCTCATAGTACAGAGTAAAGGACTTTGTTCTGGCCGAAATACCGATATGTTCACATGGATATCGGCCATGAAAGACCAAGTGTTTCCCTTTGATCTCCGTGTATATTATGCACTTATCAAAGATAAATACTTTGGCGCGATAGCTGCGCTTTAGCTTATGGTCCATCACCTGGAACTCACTAACCTTTCGGAACTTGCCCTGATAATAGACATTAAACTGCAAATACATGAAATTAAATGGGTTATTCGAGTTTGAATGAGAAGTTTAAACAAAAACACACCTCATTGCAGTCCACAATATCATTAATGATCTCAGATTCATTTGTTGTGGTCAACAATGTGCGCAATCGCTTCTCCAGCCGACAGCAGGACTCTATCAGTGGCTTCATAACAATATCACGATTTTTGAAGAAGGTCTGAAAATAAAATACAAATTCAAAACTCTTCATAAAATCCCAAATCGAAAAACTCACAGTAATAAACTGGGTTAGCAGCAGTGGATAACGTGCCATTCGCTGTATAGGCTGCACGAGGAAGCTATTGATGCCCAGCTTATCATCACGCTCAAGTCGTATGCTCTGTAAATTGAAATTGGAATGAGTTTCTATAATCGGAAAGTGGCATACAAGTAGCATGAGTACTTACTGTAAAGTAATTTTTGTAGAGATCACACAGTTTTAAGGATTTTTGTTTGTTCATCGTGAAGATCACATAGCCATAAAAGCAGTTTTCCTATAAGATATAGATTAAAATACATATAAGTAAATACAGCTTTTTATACTTAATGCATTTTGAAAACTCACATCTAGGAAACCTAGGAATTCATCAAAGAGACGTTTCAGATCATGACGGTTACGATGCAGCATAGGCAAAAACTCATCGCGATGAAATTCAGCAATTTGCTCTATATTACCAAAGAGATCGTATTTCTTGCCACGCAATCCCAGTGGCAAGTCCTTGCGTTGAAATATGTTTCCATAGTTGTCTAGGCCAGTAAAGAGGTTCTTCACATAGGCCTCCTCGGTGTTTATAAGCTCCTCGAGTATGGGATGCACACATTTGTCGCTCTTCACCCGCAGTTCAATTTCAACCTCATCCTCTCTGAAAATAAAATGTATATTTTTAAGTGACTTTACTTGTCCCCTCTTAGCATCTTGGATACTAACTCTTCGTTGGGCTGATAAAGAGAATGAAACTTGTCCACAAGTTGATGGTTTGTCGTCCCAATGATTTCAGTCTTCCTTCTCGGCGTAGAGCGATAGTTTCTACGGAAAACAATAAAAATAGGCGTGATAAGGGCTTATAAAGTGGTCAAACAATTAAAGCACACACTGCTTTTTATAGCATTTATCATTGATAACAATAATACTAAGCTGAGTAGACTAGACCAAGAACATTACGGGCCCTGGCATTACGAAAACAACAAATAAATGATAAGCAGTTCTCAAACGAGGCACACAGTGAATCACAAAAGCCTCTGGCAACTGATAAGAGACTTTTCCAACCAAGGCAACTGCTCGTGTACATAACTTTTGTGATATAATTAAAATTTAGACTGAGTGAATCAGCTCACAGGGAAGAGGGTTATCCCCGAAATTCGAATTGAATTGGACTTGGTCTTACCCTTCCAATGTGCTTGGCTCGACTAGTTGTGGTTTGAAAGACGACGATTTTCTTCATAGTATTGACCATCGCTGAGGCCATTTTAGTTAGTACACTGAGGAAAAAGTCCAGCTGAGAGATGAGAAACCATGATATCATGATCAACAGGAACATGGACACACCCGTGACAATAAAGCCAGTCAACTGTACACTGCAAAGCTAGCACATAATTTGGATGCAACCACAATGAGACAAGATACTGACCCCCTCGGCACAGCCCTCTTTCGCCGTCATCGAAATGGTTACAATGGAGTTCATAACGCTTGAATGTGGTGATCTATCTGAAACATTTGAATCGGAGTCGGATCCGTCTAAGTTCTTAACATAAATGGAATCGTCGCTCCTTGAAAAGGTGCTCTTTGATGACGGTCGGTTGCTGGTCCTTGATGATGTCCTGTTGGTGCTCGCAGATTTTAAAGACACTCTATCTTCGACTTTTGCAGCTCTTGGCGTCGTATTTATGCCCGTGGAGACCATAGTGACTTTTCTGGATTTGTAGTAGCCTTGAGTGTCCGTATCTGCTTCGGACTGGGCATCGCTTTGGAATTGTGCATTGCTGCTTTGAGGGTCCTCGTCCAGTTGGACATCGCTCT
This sequence comes from Drosophila acutilabella, assembly GCA_035046005.1. Lineage (NCBI taxonomy): Eukaryota > Metazoa > Arthropoda > Insecta > Diptera > Drosophilidae > Drosophila > Drosophila acutilabella. Next base: position 146,383 of record JAWNOK010000024.1, on the reverse strand, counting down.
GAGATGGTGATAAAGGTAATCGGGCTTTCTTTCTGCTTGCCTGCGTTCCCTTTTCCATGTTTCAGCTGAAGTTCGAGCTTCAAAAAGTCCGAGCGCAATATATACATTTTATAAATTTTGCTTCATTTCCTAACCGAGTCTCAGTAGTTTCTGGATTGAATTTTGACAGTTGAGTCAATACTGGAAACCGGTTTCAAATACAGTCCATAACTAATTAAACAAAAACCCAATTAACACTCAAAGCGACGTCGTTTCCACATCAAACACTTGTCAATTAAGTTCAGCTTAAAGCTGGCGATAAATACCAACAACATTTTATGGCCGAGTCGCATATTTCGACGACTTTGCAATTCGCTAAAATGGTAGCACGCCGTTGACCGAGTAGCTAGCGAAAAGAGTGTGAGAAGGTCAGCCAAGCAGTGTTGGGAAATACATAAAACTCAATACTGAAAAGTCTGTAACATGATATAATAATATATATATATATATATATATATATATATATATATATATAATGATTTGAAACAAGAAGACTCTAAAAATGGTTTGTGCACAGTTGTCTCACCTCCTCTTAGGAACAGTGCTGTCAAAGTCACAAAGTTACGTATCGTTGCCTATAACAACAGTGTTGCCAAAACCATTAGATCTTAATGAATAATTTAAGCTCTGTTGTCACAAATCACTTTCTTTGAACACAGTGTTGTAAGTCATTAATAATCTACAGGGTTTTAACACTGTTGTCTTACTTCACTTTGAAGCAATGTTCACTCACCTTGGGAATTCTTTGTCATTGCGGAGAGGCGAAGCGGATTGATCCGCACTAATCGAACGTTGCACCGCTTGCGATTTGTGTTCCTCGGGATCTGTGCAAGTCGTCAACACGGCTGATTTGCTCTCACTGAGCTCATAGTCGACGGTTCCTTGGGGATCCGTCTCGAAATCAGATATCTGATCGACTTCATCCTCAGATCGTACCTCGTCGATGCTGATGTGTGTGCTGGAAATGGAATTGCTGCACGAACTTAGTCCCGGCAGGACAATTCGTCTTGGCGTTGGTGGAGTTCTGATCGGAGCATTTGCATCACAGTGAGAAAAGCTGGGATGCCGACGATTCTCCAGCAGTTTAAGACTATTTCGCTCTTGGCGCTTATAGCTGCTCTTAAGCGTCTCAAAGCGCTGCACCTTCTGGCGCACATCCAACAGCGCTGGATCCGCCGTGGGCGTTGTGGGCGTGGTAGGTGTGGCTGGTTGTGGTATTGCCTCAGGCATCTCTTCGCTGGGTGCTCGCATTTTCAGTATGGAGCGTCGATTGAACGCACTCTCCGTATCCGAGTTAACCGAGTAGGAGAGCTGGAAGGAACTGGAACTGCTGCTCACGTCACTATCACGTCGTCCGGCGTTCTCCGCTGCCACGGCACTACTGTGGCGTTCCAGCTCCGATAGCTGGCCGCTGCGACGTCGTGAGTTGCGTTTGTTAAAGTTCCGGTTGCTTAAGTTGCGCTCTCGGCGAAACGGCAGCGGACTGAGGTCTTCGTCGGCCATTGTGCTCGGCAGTGGAGGCGTTAACAACGCCTGATAAGGCTTATCAAAAGCCCACTTTCTTTCTGTCGTTTTCTATCACTCTCTTGCTCGCTCTCTTGGTTTGTTACTTTATGCAAACTTGTGATTTTATTGCATTTTCCAAGCGTTTCGCATTTATTATTAACGTCTCAATGCCAACACTTCCAACGAGTTTAATTTTAATTTAAGTATGTATAAAATTGTTTATCTTTTGTTGGTATTTTCGACACACGTATTTGTATCTCGTGTCTCGACTGCGACTGTGACTGTGACTGCGACAACAGCTGCGTGTATTTTTTTAAATTTTTATATTGTGCTTTGTTTTGTTTGGTTTTGTTTTTTGTCTGCCTTTTTTAATGCGCTGCAAATAAATGTTAAGCAAAAATAAAATTTCGATTAAAGCTTTTTATATATTTAATACATATATATTTAGTACATACGAATTAAGAAGAAAGTGAAGAAGTTATACAAGTTAAGGTGACTTTGTGAATATTCTTTCATTTCTGATTAGAAACAATAAACATAATTGCAATTAAGCAGACACAAATAACAGTAATCAATAAACCAGTTTCTAAATCAATTAATAAACCTTTGAGATACTTTTGTATCTTTTTTATCGATAAGATTAACCTGAAAGTGCACTTGCAATTAGTAGCTATTTATAGTGCAGGCTATTTACACAAGTGACTTGTTCTTCCATTCAAGTAAAATAAAGATATAGACAAAGATTGCACCGAAACGTAGTATTCCCGGGGATTAGGTCCAAGTTGTTAAAGGGACCCCACTGTAGTGCAAATATTTACTAGAAATGTGTCCACTGAGCGCTAGCTAAATTTTAAATGTATTTAATTTGTTTATTTATAATCCGAATGACGTCAAGTCGTCTGAGGTTCAAAGATAGCAACGTCTGTTCCTCTATTAATACTATATATTCACATGATCTTTCGGAGCTAATTATGTGTGACGTTTAAAGCAGGAAAATCGGTTAGAAAATTATGCAAAAACAGTTTCTAAATTTCCAAAAAAAACATTTTTGATTTTCGTAGTAAGCAACGATTTTGTTATCCCATGTTTTTTGCTTAAATTAGAGCATTTTCGAAACTCATAAGTTTAGTTGGGATTCGAAGTTTAAACAACGTGTAAAGACTTTGAACAAAAATATTATTAATATTTTTTTATAATCTATTCCCCAAATTAAGCGAAATTTATTAGTTTTGCATTTGAGTTTTTTAAAAATAAATTGCGGTAATGAAGCGATTGAATATTTATGGTGCCTTCATGGCACTTGCCGGACCCGGCACCAAAGAGGATATTATCATTCAGGTGGCCAAGCAGCAGAACATTCGCTTCAATGAGCTGCCCCAACTGCAGAAAGAGGTGGATCAGGCACTGGAGGAGAGCCAAAGACTGGGCTTTATCGAGCGCCAGGGGACAATTTATAAGCTGAACATGGACGCGTCGCAGTCAAAGACCCACAACAATACGGGCAACAAGTCGACTTCAACCAAGGCCAATAATAACCAGATCATTGTGGAGCGTAGTTCCCGTAACTTAAATGGTCAAGGGGATGGAAAACGTAGTCACTCTGCTATCAGCACCAGAAGTTGTCCAAAATCTACACCCATTTCCCTGTGTACTGCCTGCAGTGGAGTGGATCCGAAAGTCCCTTCGGAACGGCGCAAGAATTCTAATAAATTGGACAAATTTATATTGCCCACAGACACGAGTCTCTGCTCCATTTGCGGCCTAGCCAGTGATAATCCCGCAAACCCAGAAGATCAGGAGGTCTGGCCGAATTTGCATTCCACTGCCTAAGAAGTGTTGAACCAGAAGGTAAACGATTTGTAGAACTGCTAAATAAATCAATTTCTATAACAATTATATAACTTGCAGATTTCGAGCCACGTCTCCTGACTACCCAAAATTTGTATGTACTTAACGTCTGATAAAATATTAATCTATAAACTGTGATGCAATAAAGTATATGTATCACTTTGATTCTGACATATAAAAAGCTATCTGCTGAACTGATTTTGGTTGATTAGTTGACCCACTTAAATTGGTTAACCATTATAGGCTTGCTCTTGACTCGTTAACTTCGAAAAGGTCGTTCCAAACAGATACAAAAGTTGCTCATGAATTGAATCTAATCATTCAACATTGTTATCGGCAGGTAAATTATAAACACTATCGGGTCTGCATTATTTTTGATAAGAAAATCAACGAAGTTCTACGATTCGCTGCCACTGTACTTATAATTGAAAATAAGTCACCAACAATAAGTCACAATGAAAACTTAACTTTTTGAACATGAAATACACCTGCGGGTTTTCCCAGGCAACTTTAAATACAACTACTTAATACCGCTTAATACTTTAATTGTAGTTATTCAAGTGTTACACTTTAAATCTTTAGAGTGTATTGCACGTACATTGTTGCAACTTTTCACAGCAACGTTGCCATTTTTCATTACCAATTTGTTAAACTAATTAGATGAAACAAGCAATGGAACAATGGTGATTATATCAACAGTATTATTTGGCTGATCCATTAGGTTGTCTGAATCTCTATTTATAGATTGATAGACTCAATCATTGCTTGACTTTTGACTTCAAACTGGTTATGACTTACTAAACTTGTCTTTTTTTAACGTTCACTGAAAATGTTGAAACACAAAATTCTATTGCATGAGTACATTTCACTATCTCTGTCTCTAATCTCTCGATTGACTTTTTATAAACGTTTCTAGGAATTTCCGGCATGAAAATAAATGCCATAAAGCAAACAACAGATATGATTTTATTAGTTAGATTAAGATAAAAAAAGGGAGTTTTTTTGTTAAGTCTTTAATGACTTGGCATCATTTAAGTGCAAATTAATTATGCGCTTATTTTTGAAGAAAAGCAAAACAAGGAAATGCAATTGGCATGAAGTAATTCACAGACATTGAGCAGATTTAAATGGGTTTTCCCGCTCCATTAGTTTTTTTTTTAAAACAATGTCACTTGTTTTTAGTTCCTCCTAAATATCAATTCTTTTTTACTTTATCAACAAGTCACTTGTTCTGGTGATAAGTTAACCAAACAGTTAACCGAAAAAAAAGAGCAAATTGACTGACACTCACCGCAACTGATACGAGCTAGTACGTAAAGTTCGTGTGAGATCACAAAAAAAAGTTCGTTAAATTTGCTACTAAAAAACGAGTAAATAAATGTGACTTTAGCACTCATATGAGCAAAAACCCACACACTTGCACATATATACATAAATGACGACAGTAGTCAGACAAAAAAAACAGCAATGTAAAATAATTTTGCTTTTTCATTTTTCATAATTATTTAAGGTTTTTTTTTTTAAACATTCATATGTGTATAACTTGTGTGCACGTGTTAATTAAACAATTAGCCGTTGGATGGCATAGTTTAGTTTTAGTGTTGATTTTTGTTTTTTTTATAAGTTTTTGGTTGCTGTTTGGGTTTTTACACAAAAAGAGCAAAGATATACGCAAATACGTGTGTTTTTTAAACATTTGCCATTTTTGTCACTTACAATAATTGGCAAGGCGTAAATTGTAAAACGAATTTAAGGTCAATTTCAATCAAAACACAATCAACTAAGTGTTCTTCGAGTGCACACGACGTATACGCAATTTATACACAAACACAAGCACACACAAGCGCAAGTGTCGTCGCAAATGTTGTTCTTGTTCTTAGTGTTTAGTGTTGTTGTTGTTGCTATTAACTGTTCTGCGCAGACACACGACAAAGACAGACAATGACGATGACGAACACGATCAGACACGATATCTGCTCGAAAAGCGACGAGCGACGACGAGAATTTAACGTTCAGCTCACCTGCGCATTTGAATTGGCACTGATCCGGAATTCGCATTGCAACAAGTACGAAGTCGGCGGCTCTCTCCACACAGTGGACCAGAGTAGTTGTGAACCGGTGACAAACTTTATTAAATATTTTCCAAAATTGATTTAAAAAAAAACAAAATCAGTTGGCTAAAGAAAATATATTTATAATATATTTTGCTTTGTGAATTTTTATTTTGAACCACTGTGCAGTCGACCGATTCTCCCTCTCGCTGTTTGTCACACGGTTGTTGCCGCCTCTGATTGTTGTTGCTGACTTTTAACTGTTTTGCTTTGCTGCGCCGACTCCGCCGCTTTAGTTATAATTTTTTGTCTCTATTATTTAGATTGCACACACTCACAGCTGTTTCTGTTTCTGTATGTGTGCGTCTCTATAGGTGTGTGAGTTTTGCCGCATTTTCTACAGCAAATTATTGTCATAATTCTTTTTTGTTGCTGCGCTTTTATTATTTCGCTTTTTATTTACATGCAGGCGGCATAAATTCTTAATTAGTCTAGGCCGACAACACAATGGCACATAGTTTGGCGCTTTCATAGATCTATTTGTCTATCAGTATAAACCTGGAAACATTGAGAAAACTCTCAAAAGTCAGCAAACACATTGTCCAATTTTCTAATTTTCCAATTTTAAAGTGAAAACTGTCAAATGCTTGAGTGTCTTCACAGCTGTTTCTTTACATCATTAAAAACTTTTCAAAAAACAATCTAAGCTAACTCACAAACTAAGTACTTATTATGTACCTGAATATCTTATCAGCTTATCAGTGAATTCGGTTCTTTTTGTAATTTAATCGCCAACGACAAAAATATTAAGGCCAATTGACCATTTTGGTTGCGTTTATAGTCTGACTTCAAGTAATTCGCTTGTTTTTGCTTATCTTAGCGCATTTTCGAACGTTCTTAACTGACTAGAAACTGAAGTACCCACACTTAATACACACATAGGGAACCACCGGTTAGTTGTGAAATTTAATTTAGTGTCTGTGAAATTCTTCATTCAAAGCTGCAACTGTTAAATTAGTGAGTAATTATTATTCTACGTAGGAAATTTTTATTGTTTGACATTCAAACATTCATAACGCAGCCGCCAAAAGTTTTCCATAGCAAGCAGCTTTCTACAGTACAACGAGTATATCGATTAGCAAGCAGTGATAAAACGTTGTACGCCGAGAAGCAGTTCACTGTAATAATCAAAACAAGCAGAGTTGACTGCACCAAGCAGTGCTCGACTTTTTAAATTTATTTAACGCCCCAAACGCATCCATGTCGGACGATAACATAAGCTATGTCACATATAAATATGAAGGCTATATAAATATATACACACAGCTTATAGCAGCGAAAAACAAACCGCTCATATCTCCTTCACTCCAATTGGACTTTGTCTGAATGCACTTTAGCATAAACAAGCTTTGGTAAACCGTTCAGATTTCATGGCCTGGCGCCGACAATACAAAACATTCGACTCCTCATGTTGGCGTTGAGCAATTTTCCTGCATCCAATTTATATTTCCCTATTAGCTGTAACCTTAGCCAAAGTAAGGCTTTTAGCGGAAATGCACTAAATTTGTATTTCGGTCCATATATGATGCCATTAAGATAAAGATGTTTAGAATTAAGCCCGTGGGTGTATTGATTGTAAACATGAAAATGGGCTAAAAATACCATACTGATCTTTGAAGCTGCGCAGAGTTGGGTTGTTTAAACTATCATTAAACTGGTAAACAAGCTACCCAACTAAAAGCCATAATAAATATTAGCTTAGTTTGGGCTACCAGCTATAATTGGTTCATAATTGAAAGCTCGTCAAATATTTAAACAAATACTAAAATAACTTACTCTCGATAGGTTAAAAAGAGCTAAGTTTTGAATGAGCGTCAATAAATAACGATATGAGCGATAATTATTCAAGATCTAAATACAAAACGCCCAATTAGGTAAACTAAACTGTTTAGTGTACACAACAAACTAGTAAAATAGAAACGTTAAAACTACAACGGCGTTTAATTGAATTCATCAGGCAAGAAATTCCTTTGTAAGGCATTGAGAAACAAGTAAGATAAGTACGGTCGAGCACGCCCTACCGTATAATACTCTCTGCATTTTCCACGAATTATATTATTAAAATCGGTATCGAGATATTACAATGTGTAGTACTTGCATTAAAACACGTTGAAACAATCTAAGCATAATCACACATACATCTGTTTGTCTGTATGCGAATACATATACGAAAGACAATATATGATGCATATATGTATGTGTGTATTCGGCGCGGCCAGCGACTGTGAGCAGCGCTGCCGCCACGCAGGCAGCGAAAACATTCGAACATGTGCTTGTATGTTTCTGTCTCGCTTACACTCATACATTGAGCGATGCCGCTCAAGTGCTTGTATGTTACTATCTCGCTTGCACTCATACACGATATTGCATTCAGTTATCAATATTGTAACGCATCTAGTTTCCTTGTTTATAGTCCGATTTTAATGCACCTTTCAGGATAGTTTGATATAGTTAGTCTCCACACGAATTATAAATTAGAATACTCTACGATAAGAAGAAACGCCATAAAAATTTATTGAATTTTGAATAGTGTCTTAGTTCCTATGGGAAAAGGGGGCGTGGCAGCCCAAAATTTTTGATGGCATGACATTTACTCAGTCTCTAGGAACCTCCATACCAAAATTTGTGATCCTAGGTGCCATAGTTACTGAGATATTCGCCGAAAACACCGATTTTTTCCGAGGTGTCTTTGGTTTTTTGCTCATTGTGGGCGAATGGGGCGTGGCATCGAAAAAAAAAAAGATTCTTGTATTGACTGACTAAATATCTGATCGATTGAGACCAATCTCGAACTTGTAGCTCTTACCATCTCTGAAATCTGTTTGTTCATACGGACAGACAGACGGACAGACAGACGGACAGAAGGACATGGCTATATCGACTCGGCTTGTGATGCTGATCAAGAATATATATACTTTATGGGGTCTGCCACGCCTCCTTCTGCCTGTTACATACATTTTCACAAACCCAATATACTCTTGCAGAGAGTATAAAAAGCACATGTCACAACGCCCACAGCATACAGAAGCTCACACACACAAACGCACTTTATATGCAATTTCTCTCTGCAGTGTAGAGTCTGCACTCACACACACATACACAAGCACGCACGAAGAGAGCAATAAACCGGCCGGCTTAATTGCTCTCTACACTTACAATGGCCATTAAGCGTTGAGCGCAGCTTCGTTAAAAGCAGTTGGAGTATGACAATAAAATATGCACATTTTGCAGACTAATATTTTTAATTTCATGTTCAGGGCAATGTTTCTTTAATTCAATAAATCTGTTCATTCTAATTGTGTACATTAAAACTTAGTTTAAATATTAAACCACCAACAAATCACTAGCATTCTGGGAGAGCAAAGAGTAGGCTGTACTCTCTATCTTTCTTTGCGTAGCTGAGAGCACTTTGTGCGCAGGTCGCTACTACTCGTAAGAGAGAATCCATGTGGGAGTGGCGCCGCCCATTTAGACTTTTCGAGCGTATAAAAGCCGCCGCTCAACTTCTCCAACAACAGTCAGTTTTCATTGCTGTTGCTGTTGACGCTGTGATCGGTGCAGGTTAAGTGTGTGTGCTCAACTAAAAGTCAAGCAAAGCCATCTCCAAACACAATTGTCAATTAGGAAGCGCAGCTGGAGCTGAATTTTTTGAAAAGTTCTTTGAGGTAAGGCAGCCGCAAGGATCGCAACGCGTTTGGGAAACTTAATGCACATACAAGTATATACTAAAGTGATGTAATTAACTTAGTGGCTAATCGAATTCTTCAGCCAACTACAATTAAAATAAAAAAAAAGAAAGATATATAGACTATAGAAAGCCGAGTGCATTATGTTTTCGGTTACGCCGTCGTCTTGGTGATCGGGTCCTAAAATTAGAACTGTCTTTAAATTGATTTGATTTGTGGGTCAATCGATTCGAAATCGAAAAGTTTTGAACTCGTTTCGGACATTAGCAGTACTCGCCTACGACTCGAATCATTCACACGCAAATATGTGAAGGACAACGACGTGTGTGGACCCAAACCCATCCGAGACATCGACCAATATCGTCGACCAATAACGAATACCTTCTTCGAATCGCATTAGATATATAGTAAACTCGAAATCTAATTTTTTCAATCGTGGAGTGCGCGTACGAATTTCAAAGCGTGAGGTACTTGACTTTTGCGTTCGGAACAATTTCCCAAATTATTCTCGCAGTGCAACATCAACTCGCCTTATATAACTGAACTAATAGTTATCTAAAAAAAATACTGTATACATGTATAAAATTGATAGTGAACTTTAAAAAACTTTTATCATGATTGTCACTTAATTTGTTTAGTTGGATTTCCAAGTGCGACCACTGTAAATGTCGTTGATAAGAGTTCTTCTGGAGGTTTGATTAGTTCATCTGTAATCAGCGCGACTCACTTTCCAAAATGGTTTATTATCTCAAAATGTTTGTCCATCTGGCACTGGAATCCAGAGAGTGTGAGCACATGATTAATCAGTCATGATATGCGTATGAGTGTTATTACAGTGTCTCAAGTTAGTTATGTTCAAAGTTGCACATTTTCATCGGCTTACCTAATTTCCTTGCACTTTCTAGACATTGTCGAAAATCGATTTCACACAATTAAGTGATCAAGAAAAGGCATCAACATCAAAGCATTAAAATAGCACAGACAACTAATTTTCAAATCGAATCGAATTTTAATTAAATCATGACACTAAAATACCCATGGCTCTTGACTCTTGTGCCCGCTCATCATGGATCTTGCCAAATTAAATTCAATTGATACTGTCTCACTACGAGTACGAATGCGAGAGCAAGAGAAAAGAGTGAGTGAGTGGTGCAGAGAGCGAGAAGTAAAATCGATTGTTGCAATTTGAGACACGAGCAGCGGAAGAGACAACCGATCGAGCATTACTTAGAAGGAGAAGCAGAAGGTTCGGCAACAAATTGACTGACTGAATGAATGAATGACTGACTGGTTGACCGATTGACTGAATGGGCACTTTGCCAAATGATGCAGAAGAGACAACAACACTTAAAACACTGTTTCAGACATCCACCAGAGGCACATGGCACAAGGCCCAAAAGAAAAGGGCTTCGCGTCACTTCCTGTCCCAAACGAAAGACAATGGAAATAAGGGTACGCCCCCAAATGAGATAGCGCCAACGCCTCAATGTCTCAGTTCTCCGGTAACAGAACTACTATAGCAAGATCCGCAGACAGTCGCGTCGTTTAATTTGATCTCCATGGATGTGGATGGGAACGTGAATCTGAATGTGGGTGTGGGTGTAGTCAGTCTCCCTCTGCTCTCCTCTTCTCTTCTCTTCTCTGTCCTCAGTCATCAGTCTTCCACGTCTCGCAAAGTCGAGTTTTCAGGCATAATCAATGCATTTCCGCTTTAGCAGCAGAAGCACTTAAATATATATTATGTATATATACATTTATTTATACTATAAAACTGTAGATATATGGTAATTATTGCGTTGTCAGCTTTTGATTTATCGCAATTGTCTGTAGGAATGCTGATGACTTGAAGGTAACGAAATCTCCAAATATGGAAATTTCGACTATGCGCAAAAGAAACGTATCAATAATGCACATAAACGATATTGTGAAATAGAAGAAAACTAGCTGTGTGCCAATTGGAAACTTCTTGAATCGTTTGTGGGCACTGGTTTATGGTCATTTGTTTATATAGTATCTTATCGGGTGCTGAATAATCCCATTCTTTAACCTGCTCAACATCACAGAACTTATCTGCCCCAATTTAGTTTCTAATCACGTTATAAAACAAACAACTATCCAAATCTTCTTATCTGAATAAGAGATTATATGGTCCTACTCAAACAAACAAACAAACAAATGAAATAAAAAAGAGTAGCGTGTGGAATTGTTAGACCGCGTACTCTAAAAAAGAGCAGCGGGGTCTCTTAAGTTTGTCAGAAGCGAGATGTGCGTAACAGGCAGAAGGAGGCGTGGCTGACCACATATGTTCTTGATCAGCATCAACAGCCGAGTCGATTTAGCAATGTCCGTCTGTCTGTCTGTCCGTCCGTACGTATGAACACCTGGATCTTTTAAACAACAAAAGCTAGAGCCACCAAATTTAGAATGAATGTCCGTAATGGTTGCCACGCCCCTTACCGCCCTCCCAATGAGCAAAAAACCAAATACACCTCGAAAAAATTTGTGTTTTAGGCGAATATCTCAGTAAATTTAGAACTTAAGCGCACAGATTTTGGTATACAGGCTCCTAGAGACAGTCATAATATAAAGTCATTGAAATTGTTGAGCTGCCACGCCCCCTTTTCTCATAAGAACTAAAAAACTTTTCAACTTCAATGCCCTTTTTAACCATTGGTTCAAACAGTACAGTGTTGTAATTTACCATTCGTTTGGAGACTTATCATATCTAACTATCCTGAAAGCTACATCAAAATCCTACGTCAAACAAGAGAGTTATCACGGTTCAAAGCTTAGGTTATTTAACTGCAATATCACTGAATGCGCGCAAGCGAGACAGAAACATACAAACATACGACGCTATGCATGCACACTTATATATGTGCACTGCACACATACAGATAATTTCAAACGAATTTTTAGCACGTAGATTTAGATAATCGGAATAGTGTTAGAAGTGGGGCGTAGTGAAACTGGTAGAGTTGCGGCGCATTGTGGAATCTTCGAGTTAGATCGCGGGTTCGAATGCTGACAATTGTTAATTAAATTATTTAAATTTTAATTCAAAATGTAGATATTAAATTTTAATTTTGTAAATGTATTTTAAAAATTTTTAGCGCTCTTGAATGAGAGTACGGGGTCTTCTATAGTCGGCTCGCTCGACTGTAGCCTTTCTTACTTGTTTACTTTGGGAAAAAAGATAGAAAAGAATTCATTTGACAAGCATAGGAAATATAATACTCTCAGAGATTAATCACTTTGATTCTGACTCGAGAATTTAAATCACTTTTAAAACAGGGAATTGCATTGAGTAAGCACAGAAATGGCTGACGAAGCACAAGCACCACCAGCTGAGGGCGGCCCACCAGCCGAAGGCGAGGCAGCACCACCACCAGCCGATGGCGAGGCACCACCACCAGCCGACGGTGAGGCACCACCCGCCGAGCCCGCCGAGCCGATCAAGCACAGCTACACCCTCTTCTACTTTAACGTCAAAGCCCTGGCAGAGCCATTGCGCTACCTCTTCGCCTATGGAGCCATTGAGTACGAGGACGTTCGTGTCACCCGCGACGAGTGGCCCGCTCTTAAGCCAAGTTAGTATATAATCATCAACTTATAGTTACACAAACTAACACGAACTTTTCGCGTTTGCATAGCCATGCCAATGGGACAGATGCCAGTGCTGGAGGTGGATGGCAAACGTGTGCATCAGAGCATCTCGATGGCCCGCTTCCTGGCCAAGACTGTGGGTCTGTGCGGCGCCACGCCCTGGGAGGATTTGCAGATTGATATTGTTGTTGATACCATCAATGACTTCCGTCTAAGTAGCGAACAATGTGTGCTTCAGTTTCATGTTCAGTGTCCTTGATTAACTCTGGAATTTTTAATGTATAGAAATTGCAGTCGTCTCGTATGAGCCCGAGGATGAGATCAAAGAGAAGAAACTCGTCACCCTAAACGCTGAGGTCATTCCGTTCTATCTGGAGAAACTGGAGCAAACCGTCAAGGATAACGATGGTCACCTGGCTTTGGGCAAGGTATTTACCTCAATCCATTTCATAAATCGTTTATTTGTAGCCTTGCAGAGGGAATTTTACTTTTGTGAGAATGTTTCTAACGCTTAAAAGCCTTTTTTGATCAACTTTAACAGTAGTGTCGATAGTCAGTAGTATAAGTCAATCTTAACGATCTAACGCGAAACTATATCATAATCCGAAGAAAGATGAATCGGTTTTCAAAATAAAACGTTTTGATGTTGCCTTAACTGAAACTATATTATACTTTTATCCATAGCTCACCTGGGCCGATGTCTACTTTGCCGGTATCACCGACTACATGAACTACATGGTGAAGCGTGATCTGCTGGAGCCGTATCCAGCTCTGCGTGGCGTGGTCGATGCCATCAACGCCCTGGAACCCATCAAGGCTTGGATCGAGAAGCGTCCCGTCACCGAGGTCTAAAGCTACCACCGAACCGGCTTCACAACCGGCAGCAAAGCGGTAGAAAGTGCGGAGGGAGAATCATTGCACAATAACAATAACCACAATCACTAAACATCATCAACCACAACAACAACACGTGACACTACACTATTTTTACAATTATTATTTTGTTTACACATTTTGTTCCTTTTTGATGGGATTCTAATTTAAGTGGACCTGCTAAAGGGATTTAACCGCACGGGGTTACGTACGAAATTTCAGAAACTTATGTGCAGTCTTTAAGCACATGGCACTAAATAATTCTTTTGGCATAATTCTCTTTGCATTGCTTCGAAAATACGTAACTGTCCAGTAATGGAACTATTTTCTAGCTATAACACAATTCGCGACTATAAAAAAATTTAAAAAAATATATATTATAATAATATCAAATTTTTGCACAGTTATAATATTGCTCTACTTTTAGAAAATACTCCTAGTACATATGTATATGCTAAACTTTAACTATAGAAACTATATCTATATATCTGTATGTTCACATCCTATAAGGATTAATATTCAACTATCTTTAGTTCAATGCGAAGAGTTCGAAATATTTAAACACTACATAACACAACACAGCAGCAAAGGCAGCAACAGCAGCGCAAATATTTCAATTTTCATTAAATTTCTTTTTTTTACTATAACAGCCTCAAGAATTTTCTACGTCCGACCATTTAAACAAAGAAAAACACACAGAGATCCGGTTAAAGGAAAGAAAAGACTCACTCACAAAAACCACAAGACTTTTACACTGCATAAGCAGATATTGGAATTAGTTAGAACTCGAACAACAAACAGCAAATTGCAAACTCAAAACAAAACACACACAGACAAAAACTGCCAGCATAAAAATTTCACTTTTTGATTTAAATTATTAAATTACTCAATTGCCGCAAACACCAGGCGCTGTAATTTCTAAACATATATTAAATACTATCAAATATTTGCACAATATTAAAACACAAACTTTGAATAAACTACACACAAAATGAGAATCGAGCATACTTTTCGAAAGCAAGTAAATTGGTTTTATTTTGGGAGCTAGCTATTACACCATAAGATTAAAAAATTCGTTGCAAGTCAAATAATTTTTTGAACTCATAAGTCGGTAGACTCTAATAAACTTTTAAATAACTTCAAGCTTTAAAATTAGATAAAATTTGATCTAATACTACCCATACTATGACAAAAACTAGTGCAGCTAAAAGCTTTATAGCCAAAAATAATATGCTTTTGAGTTTACTTTAATGAAGGATTGACTTTTAAGTCTTTCTTTTCTAAAGAGTCTTTTTGTATGCCAGAAAATTTATATACATATTGGTGCTTAATTTAGTTGGTTCGCCTCTAATAGTTCCTCGCATCCCTTTGTACAGAGAGTCAGAAAAACGGAAATGGCTTTAAAGACTCGACTGTCGCATGCTGATCAAATGAATAAACTTTATAGCCCAGTCGCATAAACAAACTCTATGAGAAATGATTACATTACTAAAATCCTAAAGGAATTCGATCTTATTCATGTACACATGTTTATTATCCAAGATGTCTTAACTTACCCTCAAAAATGTCTTCTGGATGAGTATAATGAGATGAGGATGAATTTGGAACAGTCTTACGTAACCTCAAGCAAAATAAGTGCTTCTCCATTATATCTGCAATGCGTAACAAGTGTTTAAATATATTTCTTTATACAAAATTTAAATGCACAACTGGTTAAATTCATCAGCGAATCGTACGTTCTCTTTAATCCTTATGCTGCCACTGAGGCGGTCGCTTCTCAATAAAGCTAGTTATGCCCTCCTTGCAGTCCGCCAATTCGAGATTTTCAATCATTTTCTTCTTGCCACATTCGTAGGCTTCGCCTAATGGTAATTTTAACTGGTTGTAATAAAATTGTTTACCCAGACTGAGAACAGCCCGGCTCTTGTTTTTAATGGAGCAAGTGATTTCATCAATGGTTTTGTCCAAATCCTGTTCAGGCACAACCTTCGTGACCAATCCAGCAATGTAGGCCTCCTGGCCGGTAATGGGCAGACCAGTCATTAGCATATACGCAGACTTGGGACGTGACATGACACGACCAATCGCCACGCCAGGAGTATTGCAAAAGATTCCAAATCCAGCACTAAATGTGAATATGATCGTTACGTAACGCGATATAATCATAATTTAACCACATACCCAGGTGTGGAAAAGCTGCTGTGTTCAGAAGCCACTATAATGTCACAAGAGGCAACCAGCTGGCATCCTGCCGCAGCAGCAAGTCCATTTACTTTGGCTATTACGGGCACAGGTAGCGATTGTATGTCCAGAATGATATCCGTTAGCTTTTGAAACGCTGCGTCACGACTTTCAGTGTCGCTGGAATGCAGCTCCTTTAAATTGTGGCCAGCTGAAAAGACTTTTCCCTCGGCCGAAAGCACAACACATCTCAGTTCTAAGTCATCGGAATCCTTAGTTAAGACTTCGTGAAGAGATGTCATCATGCCCATCGACAACGAATTTCGTGTGGGCGGATGGCACAAGACAATTTCACGTACGCCAGCAACATTTCTCACCTATATTCGTACATACATATGTTAGCTTCACGATCATATGTATTAACTTGTTGAATTTTGTTCTCACCTTTATAAATTCCTGGACTGCAGTGCTTGCCAGGCGCCTATGCGTTGAGTGTGCACTCTATTGAAACGACATAATTATTTATTTTAGGCACTTACTGATTTATTGTTCACAATTATTACCAATTTCAGGATACTGGACAAAAATCTCGACATTACGTCCTTCGCTATAAATTTGGTTAAAACAAGTTAACTGAAAATGGAAACTATAATAAATTGTACTATCGATAATAACAAGTTTTGTGTGAATGGCATAACAAAATGCATATCATATGATTTCTATTTCAGCAGCTTAAGCATTGCCATTCACACGCATATTATCGATATGTTTTTGCTATCGGTGGCAGGCCAACAGCTGTGCTGAGCGCTCATTTGTTTAGAAAACTTCTCTCGCGAAAACACAAACAGGTGCCATAAATTCATGAAACTTTCAAAGTATTTTGCACTTGCTCAAAGCATATAGATCTATTAATCGGAGCACAAGGTAAGTAAACGCATACGTCGACAATTGCAATTATATATTGTCGTTGTTTTTAAAACAACACAAGCATGGCGTTCAATTTTATTGTTAAGCGTATGCATGTGTGCACAATCAAATACATTACTAATAAATAAATAATTATAGAACATGTCTGATACGCTTATCAGCTAACAGACCATTTTGTCAGCGATTATCACGCAACTAGTTCACACACGACTTTCAGTTTTTAACCGAAATTGCGCCAGTTCGGTAGTGTTCCCAAACACTTCCCGTAAAAAGAAAATTATCTTTCATTTTAGTTGTACTCAATAGCACCGAAAACGTAATGCGTCCGTTTTCTACAGACGATTGCGTGAAGCCCGTCACCGGTTGCATAAATCGCGCCTTTGGCAACAAGGAACCATGGCAAGTGGTCGCAATTACCGCCACAACAGTCCTGGGAGGCGTGTGGATATGGACGGAATTAACCAAAGACGAAAGTGAGTAACACTTAACTCAGTTAGTTGGGTGTCAATCTAGCGATCGATCTAGTTTAAATACTCTTCACAAACATGTTAATCCAGCAAATAATCTTATCTGCTCTACTTCGGAATGCCTTTAAGTACAACACACTCATGTACTTGAGTACATAAAATATAAATCGAGAACTTTGAACTTTATTGCACACCCGACGGAGGGCTCTCTGTATAAGACCCTGTAGTAATTCTGGAGCGGAAACAGTAGTATCAATAAAGCTGTACGAGGGCTTTCCGTACAATTCAAGAATAGAAAATCTATTTTAATACTGCACAATGATTTCTGTTATGTCAGCTATATAAGCGCCATTCCAACCGATTTCTTATATTATACTAATTATTTTATGATGTTATACAATTTTATACTTTACTTGGCAACTTTTCCTCTAAGTGATAAATTTTCATATTTCAATTTTGTTTTATTAAATGCATATCCTTCACCACTTTTAAGTACAGAGTCTTTAAAAGATTTAAAGAACGCAAATTCAATTCGCTAAATAAATTATTCTACCTCTAATGACTAAAGGCTAAAACTAAACGTTTACAAGTGAACATTATCTTATTTAAAGCTTTATAAAAAGTTTTTATTTGATGTGGTGCAGCCCTCAACCCGCAATTTTAAACGACATAATTTTTATAACTGCACATTTTAAAACTTCGTTGTATAAACATTGTTTAAGGTTATAGGAAAAGATCGGAATTAACTTAACCAAACTTTAAAGTTATGCATTATAAGTTTTGGAAGTCCCTCAAAAGATAAATTTTCTTTCCGGTGGTATGACTAACTTTCGCTTTAATGTGACATAGAGCAGCTCTTATCAAAGTATTATAAAAACTACAAATTTTGTTCCCAATACTTAAATTGCTTGATAGCAAATTTATGCGTTCTTTGAACTTCTGGTGTGTTTCTGATCGATTTTCAAATAGTTGCCTGGCTACCGCGTACAAATGTTTTATTATAAGTTAAGTTTTAACTCTCACTGTGATAAGCATGCACTTCAATTAAAAAATATGTGCTTATCAATCGCCTGATAAACATTACGAAATTCACTTCCATGCGATTGTTTTAGCCAATTTCTAAGCATATATAATAAATTATATAAAATATAAATATTCAAATTACTACATTATATTTCAATGACTTTTAGGCCTTTATGTGCGGGGCAAGCGACAGTTCTTTAGGCTGGCCAAAAAGCTGCCACCCGTTCGTCGCATGGTGGAGGCTGAGTTGACCAAGGCAAGGGATGACTTTGAGTCAGAAATAAAGAAGAGTAACCAGAGTCTGGCATACTCTGTGCGCTTGCCGGAAAAGGGCATGACCAACGAGCAGATTCTACGACTGGTGGATGATCATCTGAAGACTGGTCATTACGATTGGCGGGATGGACGCGTTTCTGGCGCTGTCTACGGCTACAATCCAGAGTTAATAGAGCTTGTAACGGAGGTTTATGGCAAAGCCTCCTATACGAATCCCTTGCATGCCGATCTCTTCCCAGGCGTATGCAAAATGGAAGCGGAAGTGGTGCGAATGGCCTGCACCTTGTTCCATGGCAACAATGATAGTTGTGGCACCATGACAACAGGAGGCACCGAGTCGATTTGCATGGCAATGAAAGCCTACCGGGACTACGCCCGAGAGCACAAGGGAATCACTAAACCCAATATTGTTGTGCCCCGTACAGTGCACGCGGCCTTCGACAAGGGCGGCCAGTACTTCAATATACATGTTCGTTATGTCGACGTCGATCCAAACACCTACGAGGTGGACATTAAGAAGTTCAAGCGAGCCATTAATAGTAACACCATTTTGGTTAGTAAAAAATATTCCTTAGTTTAACTTTTCTATCTAAATTAATCGTGTTCATTTGCAGTTGGTTGGCTCCGCACCCAATTTCCCATATGGCACCATGGACGATATCGTGGCTATTGGTGCCCTGGGTGTCAAGTATGATATTCCTGTGCACGTAGACGCCTGTCTGGGTAGCTTTGTAGTCGCCATGGTGAAACACGCTGGCTACCAGCTGCCTCCTTTTGACTTTTCTGTCAAGGGAGTCACGAGTATTTCCGCGGATACGCACAAATATGGCTTTGCTCCTAAAGGATCATCGGTTATAATGTACTCGCAAAAGAAGTTCAAGGATCACCAGTTTACGGTCACTACCGACTGGCCTGGTGGCGTTTACGGCTCACCAACTGTCAATGGATCTCGTGCTGGCGGCATCATTGCTGCCTGCTGGGCCACCATGATGAGTTTCGGCTATGAGGGCTATCTGGAATCCGCTAAACGCATTCTGGACACAGCGCGCTACATCGAAAGAGGGTAATCTAATGCAGTTCCATTTAAGTGATTTTAAATACTTAAAAACAATTATGTATGCCTTGCAGTGCTCGACAAATCGATGGAATTTATATCTTTGGCAAGCCGGCTACCTCTGTTATTGCCTTTGGCTCTAATGTATTTGACATTTTCCGTCTATCCGATGCTCTCTGCAAACTGGGCTGGAGCCTGAATCCACTACAATTCCCCTCTGGGTAAATTATTGCTCACTTGATTATTTTGTATTCCCAATAAGACTTGCTATTCTTTTGTAGCGTTCACATCTGCGTCACGGACATGCATACTCAACCTGGCGTAGCCGACAAATTTTTAGCCGATCTACGTAGCTGTACGGCGGAGATTATGAAGGATCCCGGACAGCCTGTGGAGGGCAAATTCGCTCTTTACGGAATGGCTCAGAGCATTCCCGATCGCTCGGTCATTGGCGAAGTGACACGCCTCTTCTTGCATTCCATGTACTATACACCTGAGAAGTGAATTTAGATCCAATTAATGACCACCATATCGACAATACTTACCACCTGTTGCAATATTCCATCCCACTAAACCCGAAAAAACATTGTTGTTGTTCGTATTTGTATATGTATAACAGTCGCCAGCGTACAAAGTGTTTGTTATTGAAATTTATTGAGATCAATTTATGTGTATTTATCTGAGAATCTAGATTATGTCAATTGTATTGTAAAACTATTAAAAATCTTTCTAAGAAATCGTTTGTAAAAAAAATGTTGTACACACTAGTGATGAAAGCAGACCCCGAAAACAACATGAATGCTAAGCAAAAAGCTGTTTAAATTGTTATGGCTTTTGTCACTTTAAATATTGAAGCAATTACTTATTTCTTTAAACAAATATTCGATACACATTCTTGCAACTATTTGTTATAATTAATGTAATTGTGTGCGTGGGTGACGCGATCCAATTGGATCTTTGTCTATTTGGTATCGTTTCTCACGCGTCGGCGTTTTAATTTAGTTGTATCTGACCCGCCTATTTCCTGTCTCGGCTGTTCATGTAAGTTTCTTAGTGTATATAAATTTCAGTAGCGGAAGCATTTATTTTAATGCGACTCATTCAGCACGCGTCAGGTGTCAAAGTATCTAAAGGTATCTTAAGGCGTTTCCCAAAAAGTAAATACCAAATGGCAAATGGAACTCAACTCAGACTCTTTGGAGTCGCCACGTTAAACAGTTTGTTTTCACACAGATGTGCAACAAATGAAACCTGTCGCACATTAACATGCGTCAGTCAAAATCATTCACACCAACTCCCACACACACTCACACATACACACACATTGACGCCACCGATTCAGCGATTCTTCATACAAAAGATTCCCAAGTTTGTTGAGCAAACAACAAAATCTGAGCCAAGCAGCCAAAAAATAAAACCGGTGTTGGCAAAATAAAATAAAAAAAAACTTAACAAAAAAAAAATAGTACATAAACATTTTCATAAGAGCACATGAAAAGCGCAACGACAGCGCTGCACAGTGGGACGAAGCGGACTAAATTGCAGATCTATCTATCTTGCATGCAATTATTTATTTACTTAAAATTAATATATCCCGAGTCACTTAGGGTCACTCAGTCTGTATTTCATAACAAGCCAGCGATGTCAGCGTTCACATTGACGACGACGTTGACGCTGACGCTCACGCCGACGCAGACGCCGACGCACAGGTTGAGCGGCTCAGTCGCTTGCTCAGTGCTCACATACTCAGCGCTCGTTGCGGGGCTTCGTCTCTGGCTGCCTCTCCGTTTCCATTCGGAATGCGTCCGTTGCGAGCGTCAGTCGCACTCGTCGCGCGTGTAAAAAAAAAAATAAACAGATTTTACTATAAAATCAAGCATAAATAAATAATACAACGTATTTATGACACATAATTTAATGCAAATTAATTAAGGGCTCCATACCAAATCAACAAAAACAAAAGCCTTAAACAAAAAAAAAATAATTCTTATAAAACAAATCCAACACGTTGCGGCAACTTAAAAGTTTAGTCATTTAAATTTTGAACAAACCAGCAATTAATTAAAATATTTTAAGTGGTTCCACCTAAGTGGATCCCCTTCAGCACCCACTTCTACCTAGACACATATATATATATATTATATATGTTAAACACAATCGAAAGTGTTTTTAAAGTGCGTGTGTGTGTGTGATGTGATATGAAGTGCAATAATCCAGTCTGCTGATTAAAACGCTTGAAAAAAGCACTGCAATATCAAAAGTCAATTGACAGACTACTGCAAAGGCAAAAGAAATACTCCAGCTAAATTCTCGAAAGGTAAACTTGAGTACTATGAGCTATCAAAGTTTAATTTACAATCAGTCTTGAGCGATTACTCATATAATGCCCAATTATAGAATGATCATAATCGACTGTGAAAACTGCGAATTCGAAGAGTTGACGATAAGAAAACCCAATGGCAATAAAAAAATAAATAAAAATTAAAAGGCAAACAAATAATCATAATATTGACAAGTGGTTTTAGAGTTGAGCTAATTTGCAATTGAGAGCCTTCATATTGAAGATATAAGATATTCCATAGAAATTCTAAGTAAAAATTAAATAAACATACTGAGCTCAGATGTGCTGATAAGACTGTCTAAGTTTATTTCATTTCCAGTCTAAACAGTCTTTGGAATTTTCATTCCGTTCTGCCAGTTATTTATAAGCAATTCGGAAACGTATCGTATTTCAGCTCAACAACATCGCGATTTCTTGAATTTTAAGCCGATATCGGTAAAAATGTTTATAAAATTATGTATCTTATCGTTCGATATCAGATACAACAGCTTATAGAGCTGAGAGCTCTTCTACATAGCAGATAGATAACAGTTCCTCTTCTCTCTAGGTTTCCATTTTATCTAATACTGCGCAAAATAGATAAGATATTGCTACAAAAACTGTGCGGCATTTTGTTTTGCTCTACTTTTTCAAAAAGTACTATTTTACAGTCATTAAATTGTTTGGGTTAAAAACTGTTTGGTCAGATAAAACAGCCAGCAATACCAATCCATCAGACATATGAGTACACAATGCCATGACAACCGTTCCGAGGGCATAACAAGTCCAGCAAATTTTGTTTTCCCTTCGAAAACATCAAAAACAACAATTGGTAATACTCCCCAAAGGACGTGGGCTAGTCGGGAGTCTGAAAGTTGGGTGTACTCACTTCTGTGCTTACCTGGGTGCGGCCTTTTATGCCTGGCGTCATGTTACCATTTATAGCCAGCTACCAACAATGGCAAACTAACCACTACCAATAACCAACTACCAACTTTTTTTCCTAGAACTTTCGCTCCTTCGTGTTTAATCGATAACTGGGAAATGCTTTGAGTTTCCACAGCAGGTTTTCCCCGGAATCTGTGTGTACTTCAGTTCTGACTTGTTGAGTTTGAGTTAATTAGTTGTTAAAACATGTGGCTTTTTTCTGCGACGCATTTGACTCATGATGAAGGGAAAATCAATGCAGAAAGAAAGTTAAATATTTGTGGCCCAACAATATCACTTTTGAAGTGTTTCTCAAGCTTCGCTGTGCTTTGATTATTGCAAAAACTTTAAACAAGAGGGAAAAATATAAAGCAATATTCCATTTGGTAATGCAAAAAAAAAAAAAAAAACTAAATAAAACAGAAACGAAAACCAAAAATCGCAGTATAGTCCATGCATATTTTCAACGCTCCAAAAAATCCAATAAGCGGCAATCACAAGAGGCACAAGCAAAATGCTTTGCATGCCCACGATACGTGAGGTATATATGTATGTCTATATATAAATATATTTGCATCTACTGCATATATAGTATGTAGACGGGCTAGGCATATTCAAGTGCAATTAACATCAAATCTCAAGCGTCGCTGCTTTTTTCTGGAAATACTAAGACTATTGACAAGTCTCATTTCAGTTGGGATAACACTATATAGCTATAGAGTGTAAGTATTAGTTAAGTATCGTAACAACTCGTAACACGCGACTTGAACACGCCTTTTCAAATCTTTTCGCTATGAGATTCAGTGTAACCTTGTCGACTTCTAAGCAAAAAACAGACACAGATACAGATACAGCTAAAAAACCGAGACAGAGATACTCACCGAGTCCCAAACAAATTCTGAGCAACCAAAACAAAAACAAAATGTGTAAATAAACTCAGAGCTCAAGTGATTGCCAAATGACATCAGCTTTTGGTGGCGAGAACAAAAGCACGCTTCAAAATGTTGTAGATACACAAAAACAAAAAAAATTAAAAACGAAAGAAAGATACAATAAAGCACAGTATCTTGTAGTTTTCTCAGGCCGACAGGTGAAGCACACAGAGAGAAAGATTTCGACGACAGTGAAAGTTTTATTTTTATATTTCGGCAT
Organism: Drosophila acutilabella; assembly: GCA_035046005.1. Lineage (NCBI taxonomy): Eukaryota > Metazoa > Arthropoda > Insecta > Diptera > Drosophilidae > Drosophila > Drosophila acutilabella. Next base: position 122,387 of record JAWNOK010000024.1, on the reverse strand, counting down.
TGAAAATTAATAATAATTTAAAATAAAATATAATTAACTGCAGCTGCTTTTTGATTTTGTTTTATGTTTTTTTTTTGCTTGTTTGTTAGTAATACGAGATGTGAGTTTTAGAACCGCATCCGCGAGCGTTCAGTTAATTGATCAGTGACTAAACGTGTGGTTCAGATGAAATGCCTCAAGTTACCTGTTATATTGCATATACAATAATATAGATATGTATATGCAGTATCTACCTATAATCAAGGGGTACACGTATACACTGTTATTAAGTGGATAATTAAGTTGAGCTTGGAATTAAAATTGGAATTGAGACTGAGTTTGAGCTGGAGATTTCTAATTGAGCGTGATGACAAATGACCGTTCCAGTTGATTGGCTACAAAAACAACTCTTATAAAAATAATAAAATAAATTACAGTGCCTAAAGTGATTATTTTTTTCAAGGCATTTCCCATTTCTTTATCTTTATCTCGATTTTGTTGCCCAATACAAACAGTCGACAAGTGACAGAGTTATGCAATTGCTTATCGACCTATCGAATGCAGACTGATAAAAAGGAGTACCCATAAAAACGTAGGTCACATTTGTCCCAAGATAGCTTATCGCGATCCAATGGATACAGAGCATAACTCACAGTGCCACATGTGGCATGTGGCAAGCCCTCAAGAGCAGAGAGCCCGTGGTGCTGGTAAGCTGACACCACAGACGACAAACCCATGTGACCTTCAAACGTGAGTCCATATTGAATGTGTCCACAGTGTTAGTTTAGTTCTTGTACTCATTACACTAGTCAGCAAGTTGTGGGAATCAACTGATTAAGAATGGGACAGATGATACTATTACAAGACTTCAGTGTTCAAACAATTATTAAACTAACTAAAATGTTTTTATTTTTAAGTATTTTACGCCAATAATTTAAAGTCGCTCCATTTGTTACTATCAATAAATAAATACAATTAATTTACATTAAAATATGGAAGTTTCACTCATAATGTGTTTCCATAACATTAAAACACAAAATGAAATCTGAAAAAAAGTTTATTTATTTGGAATTTTTTTTTAATTAATAAGACCCCAGTAATTTTAAAAAAATTCAATAAAATATTTAAATTTCAATTTAATCACGTTTTTCAAAGTTTAAAAATACAAACATTTATGGTAAAATAAAACTTTATTACTCCGAAAATAAATTTTATAATTCTTCATTTTCGAGAAGACCAGTGTCATCGTTCTAGTTCTTGTTCTGGTTCTCGTTCTCTCTGCCTCACTTTGGTTATCTGTGCTAAGCCGAAAGTGATGCGATGCCACAAAGTCCGCTAGAAGGTGAAACTTGGTCATTTGGAACGTACAGTAGCACCTTTCTAACATGGTTTACAGTCATCTTTGTTTCTGGCTATTAGTTCCTTGAACCTAATGCTTAAATCACATCACCGATCTCCCAGTGTCATTGAGATAACCCTTAATATCTTGTCATTTGGTGAATTATTTGTATAAGCCATAAATTAGATTGCATATTTGGGCAGACTTATCGGCATATATTTGACATAAACCACATTCAAAATCTCCCTCAAGGCGCGTGCTCAAATACGATTTGACATTTTAAAGCTTTAAGTCAAATCTTTTTGAGTGGGAGTTGGAAATTTTTTGAGAAAGATACTCGAAAAAGTATGAAAAATAAAACGATATTTAGATTCAGTAATAAAATGCCTGTGTGTCAGCGTCTTGGTATTTTTTAAGTGGGCGGAGAAACGTTTTTAAACAAATTATACTGAAATCAGCAGTTAAAACAATGAGTAAGAGCTAGTCCAGAGTGTTTGACTAAAAGATACCCTAAGTGTAATCATAAATACTGTAAATAAACAACGTAAGCCGAGTTAGCGACAATTAATTAACGGTAAAGCTTTTATATATGTTAAAAGTTTATGTAGATTCTAAAGTTCACAATTTTAAAACACTGTTCGATTACAATTATTTGAAATATCTGTAAAGTACTAAACAACTTCTTTGCTGGTTTAAGTTATTTATATTATCCATGTTTTATGTAATTACAAATATAAATTAGTAGTAGTTATAGAACATTTCGACAGTTTTTAAAAATTACTCAATGATTCGGTAGTTTAATATTTAATATAACTAGAAATCGTATGGACCAATAAGTATTTTAATATGGCAATCAATATTTTCCCATCAATTAAATACTTTTGAATTTACAGCAAAAAGTCATTGGCACCTGACTATAGTTGTTCCTGCAATCGGCACTATTCCAATGGTACAATTCCTGGTATATTGGGGATTATACATTTTTTGATCACGTCATCAACGGCATCTTATTTCTTCATATCAGACATATCTTTGTTCCGACTTTTCGTTTATAGCATTTTGTTTATTGTCTATATCCATATACAACAAGAAAGAAAAGTATAGTCGAGCACGCCCGACCGTAAAATACCCTCTGCATTTTTTCCCCGATTTAATAATTAAAATCGGTATCGAGATATTACAATGTGTAGTACTTGCATTAAAACACGTTGAAACAAAAACAATCTAAGTATAATCGAATATACATCTGTTTGTTTGTATGCGAATACACATACGAAGGACAATATACGATGCATATATGTATGCATGTGTGTATAAGGCGCGGCCAGCGACTGCGGGCTGCGCTGCCGCCACACGGGCACCGAAAACATTCGAACATGTGCTCGTATGTTTGTGTCTCGCTTGCACTCATGCATGATATTGGGTTCAATTATCAATATTGTAATGCTTATAGTTTTCTTCTATATAGTGCGATTTCAATGCACCTTTCAGGATAGTCTACACACGAATTATATATTACAATACTGTACTATATAAACAAATGCCTAAAAACGGAACGAAAGTTGAGAATTCTTTTTATTAATAGTGGGAAAAAGGGATGTGGCAGTCTAAAATGTTAAATGTCAATGCTTTTATACTGTCGCTAGGATCCTCCATACCAAAATTGGTAATCTTAGGTGCCATAGTTACTGAGATATTCGCCGAAAACAGCGATTTTTTCCGAGGTGTGTCTGGTTTTTTGCTAATTGTGGGCGAATGGGTCGTGGCATCGAAAAAAAAAAAAAAGATTCTTGTGATGCTGATCAAGAATATATATACTTTATGGGGTCTGCCTGTTATATACATTAGCATAAACCCAATATAAACTTGCAGAGAGTATAAAAATCTAAGATAATTGAAACTTCTGAGTGATACATGGATTAGAATTTTGTTCTAACTTCCAAAAAGATTTTTATTTTGTTCATCTTATAGTATTTAGTTAGTTGGGAGATAAAGTTATATTTATATGTGATTTTTACAACTTCCACGAAGTTCTATTAAAGAATAATTTGTTTGACACTTGGGTATGTTATGTTATGCAAACCTAATAAATGTACTATCGGTTATTTGGTAGGACAGGCTATTTGCTCAGTAGAATTCTGAATTGACAACTTCATTCAAACGCGGCGGCTTTAAAGAGCTCATTCAAGTTATGCACATGCACAGCAGAAATCTTGACTCTATTAGTCATTTGGTCAACTTAATTGACATTCTAAGCACGTAGTCGTGGTCGTTGGGAGAGTTGCCCCGATACCAGAATGATATTATACCACTAGAATAAGCGAATATAGCCCCATTCGAATATGCATAATCGAATCAAAGCACTTGCGAGAAACAAGTACTTTTATATATGCTGAATGCGGCGCAAAAACCTTTCAACTCAAATTATTCACAATGGATTCATAAATATTTAGGTTTTATCTAGTAAAATGTTGTAGTCATAAATTGAGCTGTTGTCAAGAGAGTAGGAGTAAGAGAACACCAACTGGTTCCACATCGGATATACTTAGTACTATTTGGTTGTAGTCTTTCATAGCTGTTGACACGTTTGACATTGTTTTAGTTTATTTTCAGTATCTCTTTTTCGAGAGCCGAGTAATTTAACGTTACTTAGAGCTTGTCTTCCATGAACTCCATTATAAAGTCGAGCCAGTCAAGCCATTAAAATAACCAAATTTGGCATAATTAGAAGAGAAGCGTTAATTGATATTTAAACTGACTGAACTCCAAGCTGGTAACTGGTAACTGGCTAAATGACCAAAACAAACCAAGAAAACTTCAAAATCAAATTGGCAAACAGACAAACATTATTTTATTTATGGTCTCTGACAATGTTGAAAGCTTGTCGAACGTCAAGATCAACAAAGGCAAAGACAAACAAAAAATAAAAGTTATAGAAATAATAATAATAAGAATAACAATGATGATGACGTTAAGTATGATAATGATAATGATCGTGGGTCTTGTGGGAGATATTTCTGTGAACGCTTTTTCAATTGCCCAGACAACTGAGCTCAGTACACTTTCATTTGCAATTAAGAGCAACTGCGGATTCTCAGTGAGTCTCTGGGCTCGACTGAGTCTCAGTTTCATTTCGACATTCGAGCGTGTCGGCCATAAGATATAGATACATTGCGAACTATAGAACTGAAAATCAAGCGAACATTAACGGTAATTAATTGGCTATTTTGTTAAATGAAACTTCTCTCTCTATTACTCACGCTCTCTCTATCTCTCTCTCTCTCTCTCTTTGGCTCACACATTACGTGAGCCGAACCCGTAAAGAAAACTCGTAAAATCGACATCTAACTTTAGACGATTTCATCATATTTGGTTTTTGCGTTTATTTTGCGTATCCATTAGATACATTCGCTTGTGTTGCGTTGGCTTTTTTGCAAATTAGCTAATATGCGCTTAGCCCCATTGGTGAATGTTTATTTTGAGGCTTGTTCGTCATCAACGACGAGTTTTGTATCTTACAGATACAAAACCGCAAGCTCGCCACTTTTCACTCTTGCATACAAGTTTCGTTTCAACAATGGATTATTAATTTATCCGCATATCTGATAAACATGTAATATATTTATTGAAAATTAAGCTTAAATATCCACGCTATTGACGAAATGCTAAATTATGAAGGCATTAATAATTTTAAAGTTTAGCTATTAAGTGATTACTTTAATTATAGTTTGTCTTACTTATTTTAAGTAACAGCCACGCTAGTGCCGAAATATCGATAGAGTTACATCAAAGTGACTTAATTAAAATTCCCATTTACGAGAGTACAACGCTAGTGACGAAATGCAGATGAAGATAAATATATTAATTGATGGCTTTGAATTGTCTTAATTTTAATTTGTCTTTCATACACACCTAAAAGTAGTAACTTAAGACATTATTATTCACATTTCACTTAAAAAATTCAAATTTAATTCAAATTTGTATCTCACGCTCTGACCTTTTGCAGATAGTACGACAACGAACAAAGTGGAGGAGTGGACTGCTGAGATACCAGCTCGGTACACCCACAGTAATCGCCAGACTGCCAGACTTAAATTATATGGCAGCCTGCAAGATTTCCATATGATTTTGGAGATAATGTGAAAAACTTGCAGAGACAACAACAGCAGAAACAACAACATGCACAGCAACAACTACAAGTACAAATTTTGAATGTGAACCACACACAAAAATATCAGCAACAAAATTCACTCAACAAATTTATTTTGGCTCAAAAGTTTCGCGTGCATTAAAAAACAGCGTGAAAAAAACCGAATTGTGAAAACAAACCAACATTAAGCAAAATTATTACTAAAGCCTTAGTGTGTGTGTGTGTGTGTGTGATTTTGGCTTTTTTTTTGAAAGTGCAGTGAAAACGTAATATGATTAATTAGCAAATGAGGCAAAAATCATTAATATATATAAATTAAAGCAAAACGCTTGCATGTGAACGAAAGATTTTCGCGGCGCGTTTAAAATCGCTCGCGGCGCGACACAAATCGCGCGCGTTTACGGGTTTTTCGCGGAAGCATTGCAAAGTGCAAAATACAAAACTCAACAAATAGAAAAGATTTAAGTATAGAGTTCATTGCATAAATTAAGTCTCAACTTCAACTTTATTGTGGAAAATGGAAACGGCAATGGAAACGGCTACATCGGCAGCAGAGACGCGACCGCTGGAGGCGATTTTTATCGCCACGCCCCCCTGCACACCCCTCATCACATCCATAACGCGCACGACAACACCGCGCGATCTGCCAACCATGTATCATTTTGATTTTGGTAAGTACAAAACCCAAAAGACAATTACAGTCATCACCAAAAACTAGCTAGCAATCGACAGTAAATCAATGGCTAAATGGCCAACACTTTAGAGTATTCCGTTAATTAGCATAAGTATCGAAACACACTCTTAGTCGTATCTCAGGCCCATCTCGATAGAGTGGCTCTCAAGCTCAGTGCCTTTTTGGAATGCAATTGAAAATCAACAAAATTAAAATCAAGACGTTAACAAAAAAGCCGGCTATAAAATTGAGTAATTTTGGAATTCATTTGAAGCGACTTCCGCGCAGGCGCAAGCACGCAGAGGAGAAGGAAGTGCTTAGTTAAACTTAACAAAAAATTTATATATAAACATATAAATAAATATTTAAAGAAAACAATTAAAAACTTTAAAGACAAACAGTGGGCATCGAATTTTTATAAGCATAGCAAATAAAAGAGCCGAATTTTGAGTGGCACTTCAAACAACATCTAAATTCACAGGAAATGGGAATAAATTTTGGGGTGAAAAATACATAATAATAATAATAATAATAATAATAATAATAATAATAATAATAATAAAAAAAAATAATAACAATAATAATAATAATAATAATAATAAATAAATAATAAAAAATAAAGATAGAATATATGGGAAATATTGTCTCTGGTATGTATATATCTATAGTTTCTTAGCGTAAATGTTCAATTAAATAAAAGCTACACTTTCTACAACTAAATTGTACAATCAATTATTGAACAGTTAATAACAAACTTTCTACACATCCAATGACATCAAATAGTTTATTTACTTGGCAGAAAAACAAAAAAACTTTGAGCCATGCAAAAACAATACCAAACGTGGGAGGCGTTTAAAGAAAGAAAACAATAATGAAAAATAAAATACAAAAAAAAAGTATGAAGAAGCCAAGCAAACGACTGAGAACAAATAAAGAACGATGACATACACGTAAATGTATCTGTATCTGTATATGTATTAAACTATGTCAATTTCCATTTAAAGCCGCCAAAATTGACATAAATTCATTTTAATTAAATTAAATTAAATATAAAAAAGCTTCGTCCAAATTTTGCGCTGTACTTTTTTAACAAAATATGGTTGGGTTTGGAAGGAAGGAAGGCGGTAATTATTTACGACCTTATTCCATAGTGTAGCACTTGACTAAAGTCTGACATAAATCGAGCTTGAAATACTTTTGAATCCAGTCACGTTTGGAAATTGCGTGCCAGTTTTAGCTAATGCTCAATATATTAGCATGTACATATATTTATCGTATATGGCAACATTTTGGACTTGGACTCAGTGTCACATATCTGGTTTATAGGCGTCTTGTAATGGCCTTTCTTCATATTTGGCCCAAATGGGCGCAACTTTTGTAACGGACCAAACATGGCTAAATGCTGGAATTATCCCATCTAACCCACATGATATTACCTACTGCTCTCCAATCACCCGATTCGCAATAGACTTCCTTGACATTGAACTACATTTAACTGAGCATCTATTGCCCACACTAAACATCACTCTACTTTACTATAAACAATACTCGCATTGGAGACAAATTCCAGTTTTATTAGAATGAATTCCAAAGTCAAAATACCAGTTTTCAAACATATACAATTTGCAACGTAATTCATTTGACAGCAGACACAAAAACAACAACAATTGAATTCAACGATTGAATTTATTGCTGAATTTGTTGTTATTTTTTGCACGTATACGAAACCAGTTATCGGATTAGCACTTTTTGACAGACCCATCTGATAGCAGTATCTTGTGCAGTCCATTCAAATAGAAGTTTAATAATTCATTTTTGATTTTTGAACTGTTGCGACACGAGCTTTAAGCTCAGCGAATTAAAACGCAACTCCAAAGTTCAGCAGTTGCGCAGTTGGAGCAAAAAGCTTGCCTAAAGCTTTCGTGAGCAGTGTTGCCGTGCTGCGAAATTTTGCTACCTTTTTAGTAAACAGACGCGCGATTATATGATATTGATTGATTGTATATAATTATAAAATTTGCTACTAAATGTATGCTCAGTTTTAATTTTATTGCAGAAAACTTTAGTTCGTTATTATCTTTTTCGCTCTATGATGGCCAGCAACTTTTGCCCTCGTAACCTTTGAACTATTCATTCCCCAGCAAATCAATAATTACCTACCTCAATTAACGGTAAAAACAAAAACAAACCTAGTGTGATTCAAAGTATTTCACACTTTCTAAAAAGTAATCAACAATAGCAACAATGATAAACACACACATACACACACACAGGAACCAGCAACAAAAATAAATCAACATCAATTTGTACCAACAACAAACAAAAGCAACAACAAACAAAATTACTGAACTGAAAACAGAACAGAAAATTGTGCAATCTGCAAAATGCGTTCGGAAAAAGCAGAAAATGAAACAAACTAAGAAATAAACTTTTTTAAAAGGGGAGCGCCAATGAACTGAAATGGTTTCATTACAAACTGGAGCTAAGGGAGCGGAGGAAAGAGTAAAGAGAACTTGAGGGACTGTTGACGGGAGGAAATAGAACTTAATAAGTAGTGAAAACATAAGAGAAGTGCGTGCGAATGAGAATCGATTATGATTTCGAATACAAGAAATCTTTCATTTTAGTGGTACATTTTAAACGCTTAAATAGTTACATGAAAGTAACTAAAAAACTATTTCCTTTATTTTATTTTTGTCAGTGTATTTAGTGGCATATGAAACATTGAATGCATTTTGCTCCTACAAAATTGAGTTCATGTTGTGCGCCTTGCTCTCAAAATGCCACCCATCCAAGCAGATGCACTATTTATATTTATATGGATGAAGTGCCCTTTCTTCTCGCCCTCGAGTCACCGTGAAAACTTCGAGAGATAGATTTCAGCATTTATTTTCGTCTTTCTCAAGGCGTGACAATTAGAAGAGATTATGAAGTTTTATGGCGAGTCGCAAGTCGCGAGTCTCGAGTCGCTAGTCTAAAGCGTGGGCGACCACAAACGATGTTCACGCCCCTCCGAAAAAATACATAAAATATATATAATAGCATAACAGTAGAATACACTGAAAAAAACCAAAAAAAATGTAATCCGAAATATTCCTTAATTTATTATGGAACACTATTTTTTAATATGATTTTTAAACTGAAAAAAATAACTAACGTTTGGATAAATAACATTTACCATAACTGTTATTTTCTTGATAGTTTAAATATAATAAAGAAGACTCCTAGCTAAACATCAAGAAATTTGGGACGCACAGTTTAGCTTGATGTTTTCTTACAGTGCACATATTCTATATATGTGAATTGTACGTTGTTGGTTCAATAATTTGGCGGAGTTCAGAGAATAGCGTGCCTCAAGTTCATTACTCGTCAACATTTGGCTCTGGCAAGAAATGTTTGTGAAGACGACTTGCATAAGAGCTGCGTCTGCAATGACGTCACTGAGCCAACTGTCACAGCGGATGCTGCAACAAAATGTGATTTATGGCGGGTAAAAGCCAAGTGACTTTATCGGCGAGCAAATGAGACAAGTCGGAGTCTGATTCAGATACAGATACAGATACTCAGATATAGATACACTCAAAAGTGCATTCGCATTTCAATTAAAAACAGAAACGTCCAAAAACAGAAATAACAAAACAAACACAACGAACTAAGGAAAGAAGAATGAGCAAGTGACTTAGAGAGACCGAAGCGGGAATACCCTTAATGTATTTCCATTGTCAGTTGTTTATTTTTGAACACAACACATTGCTGATGGCAACGGGAGTTGTGGCTACCTTTTTTGGCGCATTTATGCAACTGTATGCTTTTGGCCATAACAGTGCACAATTATACACATATGTGGCCTACACCCAAAAGTGTTTTTTGTATCGCGTCGCTTTCGTATCAATGCACAGAAAGTTGACGTCTTTGAAGTTCGCAGATTGAGTAAAGGAAGTCAAAGAGTGCCCGATTTGAAATGATTTTGTGTATAGAAGTAAAAATAGGAGTAAAATCCACTTAGATGTTGGCTAAGTGAAATATATCTAAGGCAGCCAAAGTTCAGCAACATTTGTGCGGCGCCTTTAAATAAATCAGCCGTAAAGACATGCATTAAGCGAGGGGAGATCGAGGAGTACAAAGAATAGCCGCCTTTGTTAGTTACACAATTGTGGCTGTTGTTGTTGTAGCACCCACAGTCACACACACACATATGCACTCATGCAACTGGAGTGTAGCTATTTTTAATGAAATGCAAAATAAACAGCAGCAACATGTGGCCATCAACATGAGGGAGCTTAATGTTGCTGCTGCTCATGTTGCCCATGTTGCTAATGTTGCCAAGATGGAGGCACTGATGTTGCTGTCGTTCAGTTGAACGCAAAACGCCGGCGCGTGAAGTTGAGTGCGCGAACGCGTCAAGACATGTTCGAAATAAAAATTGATATTTATTTGTCTGTGTTTTGGAAATAGCGTGCAACATGAGTAAGAAAATGTGGCATAAGATTTTCAAATCAAAGTCTCAGAAGCAGCAACAGCAATTGAACAAAATCAATAAACGACACAGTCGCGACATCTACGACGAGCAGTTAAATGAGTTAATAAATAATTTGTGTAGTGAAAATGGAAATGAAAATGGAAATAATAATGAAAATGAAAACGGGAATAGTGGCAATATCAATGTTTTTGAGCAGCAGGCGCAGCAAAGTTCTTTCAACTCGACGGCAATCAGTGAAGCGCAACAGTTGCAGCAACAGCAACAGCAGCAACAATCGCAGCAGCTGTCAACATTTTCGCGCGTACGCAACACATTTTCGCTGCGACGCAACAGCAACAACAACGGCAACAAGAGCAGCAGCAGCAACATTAAAAAATCTTTAAGCAATGCCAAGTCAAGTGAGTCGGTTACGCCCACAGCAACGCCTACGCCTACAATTGTGGGCGCTGTACAGCTGCAGCGTGTCTTGATTGTTGTCAATAAGATCGATATGGCAGCAGCAACTGTTGCTCCAACAACAACAACACCAGCCGCTACAATAACAACAACAACACCAACAACAACTAATACCGCTACTAACTCCGCTAATCATTTGCATGCCAATCCAGAAACAGCATTTAAATCAAGTAAATCTAACACAGTTAATTGCTAAATATTTAAATGCTCTTCAGCAAACCGTTTTAATATCTAACTAATTAGTGGGTCAGTCTAAGTAGAACAATACGACGTCGTAATTTGTTTAAGCTTTGAATTAAGTATATTTCCGAAAGCTTTCCCCGTTTCACTAAATCTCCTAAGTTTAGCTAAGTACAACTTTTATTTGTGTTTTAGATTTGTTGTAGACCTTTGCGTGACTTTTCTTCTGTGCTTATCAGCAATAATTCTACAAATGATGTCACCGTTGTCAGAATTTGTTAGGAAACACTTTAAATTTATACACGAAAATTGTAGTTCTCACTTCTTCGAGTGTCCAGTTATTATTTGGGCTTGAAGTTGAGAGGTCAGAAAGAAACTAAATACCCAAATTACACCTCGGACATAAATGTTTCACTTGAATGTGCTTCACAAGTTGGAAGCACCTTTATGGCCCGGTAATGTCTTTAATGACTGAAAAGGTTGGCCAACACACAATGGTATATGGCTTTTTGTAAGCCAATTTTTAAATGCATTCACGAAGGCTTTTCTAAATATGTTTATGATCATTATTTTTTCCAACTTTCAGCACTTCAAACGATCAGATTATAATTTCTTTTTGCTGGCTGCCACAAATCAAAATCAGCTTAATACCAATTTCCTTCAAATGGGCGTCCAGCTGTTTTTAGTGGACAATCTGGGCATTATTCTCTGTATTTATAAAACTCAAGTGGCTTCAGTTGAAAGATATGCATACACAATTTTATAATGCAGGCTGCCCTGTCTGCATTTTGCAATGCGAGTTTACCAAGCATCATTAACATAAATACTATATGTGAATGGAAGAATTGTAGAATTGAGGAATTGTGGAATTGTGAGTGAACCGAAGCTCTCATGTGCAACGCATGCCACATACACCTCAGACCAGATCTGAAGACCAGCTTTGGACCCATTGAGGCAGTCACTCACCCACTTCTCATCGGATTACATGTTGAAAGAGACTGCGTAGAAAACTTGCATTGATTTGAATTGAAATGAGAAAGAAGAAGCGACGAACGGAATAACTCAAGAAGTTGCTCATGAATTTGGCGTGCTGTTGATTTATATAATCACATCGTATAATGAGCATGGAAAAAATGAAATCAGCTATTAAAATTCTCATATCCATTTAATTGTATCGCACTATTCTATTTCACTTAAAAGACCCTTTTTCCAAATAATTTATACTAATTCGATCAAACCTGACTTCAGATTTAGTTCCTTATCTTTATTTCATTTCATATGAGAAACCTAAACTCTTTTTGAGTTTGGGGTCTAAATTCAAACAGATTTTTTTATTTTAATACACGTATAAGATGGACAAATTATAAATAAATATTTATATTTAATTTTAATTATATTTTTTATATCGTTAAGATCTAAAATGCAGGTCAGGTTTTTTTTTTTAATAAGAAGAAGATTTTTTTGTTTTGGGTCAACGAATTTCAAGTGAAGTGAGGCACCTGTAGTGTGTATCTCTCAGATACAAATAAAACAATCAACGCCTACAAATCAAGTAAACGAATCCAAAAATGTTGGCTTAAACAAGCTGCCAAATTTGGATATTACCACATTTCATCAATCAGTTGCTGGCAACTTCGAATAAAATAAAGTATTTCAAAAATGAAAAAATATAAATTTTTAGGCTGATCACACACAAACAAACAAACACATAAATAGACCCAGTCCAAATAATAACTATAAATTATTTGGGCATTTCAGTTGTTGCCATTGTCTGGGAATTTATGGGTCTATTAATTCGGATGTATTGAGTTTATTTCTCTTTGCTGTTGACGTGACAAATGACACCGGATAAGTCTTGGCAGACTGTTTGACTGGAAAGTTTTAGGGTTTCTGGCCCAAGACTAAGCCAACGAATTGGCCAAATGCCACTGTCTCTTAGCCGGATTTCAGTTGGCCTTTCCTTTGGCAACTCGACACTTTCTATTGGCACATTTTCATTCTTGGACTTTCAATTGTTTGTTTTCAGTTCAGGGAACAACAATCATAGAAGGCTTTTTCTGTTTTGTTTAAGTTTGAAGTATTTAGTTTTAGATTTGGAACAACATTAAACATTGAAAAAGTTTACCAGCCAACTGAAGCCTTACAATCCAATAATATATATATATATAAACCAGATATATACCGAAACCCATTTTCTAATTTCATATAAATTCTTTTTTGGACAACAAAAGCTACCATGGACTCCGACACACCAGACGATGATCAGAACGAGCAATACGCAACACCACCAGCCCCACTCACCTCGGGCCAGGCAATCCCAGTGCCTGAACACGGTAGTATTGACCTCACTCCTTGTCCCAACTGCAGTCGCACCTTCAGTCTGAATGCACTACGCAAACATGTCGTTGTCTGCGAAAAGATGGCCTCCAAGAAGCGAAAGGTCTTTGACTCCTCCCGTCAGCGTCGCGAAGGCACCTCCCTTTCCACCTACGTACTGCCCAAGAACTTCGGGCTGCCTAATGCGGAGAAGGCAGCGGGATTGCACACACCACCTGGTGTGAGTCGAGAGTCCTCCTCAGTGGCCAGCGGCTCACAGCAATCGGTGAGTTAACACTTTGCCACAATTCCAGGCTCCTGTTTAACAGAATTTCATACAGGTCCCGTTGGCTGCTTCTCCTGCGATCACCCGTCGCAAGTCTAATGCGGATCAGACCCGCTCCACGGTACGCGCCTCCATGCGCAAAGCCTCTGGCGGCGGATCACCTACAGCTGCTCCCGAGTGTGCTGCCGCAGCACAGGTTGCTGCACCACCCGCTATGAGCCGAGATCGTATGCGCTCCTCGGATCGTTCTTTAACAAAGCGCATCAAGGAAGCTGTCGGTGAGCGTTGTCCCCACTGTGATCGCAGCTTCAATGCCAAGGCCTATGATCGACATGTTGAGTGGTGCAAGGAAAAGGCCATACAGGCCACCATTAAACCCACCAACTCCAACGAAAACAGCAAGGCCAAGGAGCGCATGGAGGCACGCAAACAGTACAGACCGCCCAATCTCAAGTAAGAAATACCAATACCCAAGTCCCTTACACAAATAGTCCACATAAGACTCAGCTGATTAACTTTGTATAAAGTTACTCAATTCAGGAATTCCAAAACTTATTTGTAGCGTATTTTACCTTTAATTAATCGAGATACGTATCATTGTTATTAACATTTCACTATTAAAGGCAAAAGACCCTCTTGCCCTTCAAAACATTTTCTCACTTCATATGTGTTTAGTTAAGTTTATTCCAACCAAATTTAATCTGGATTGTATCCAAAAGAAATCAACAGTTATGAATATGGATAAGATTTCATTAAATATCAAGTATTATTGTAGGTCAATTCAGAAAAAGATGTAGTCTTGTTAGATAGGCTCCAAATGAAATGTCTGGTACATTTAAAATCTACCGTGGTTCAAATTAACCAAAAGTGAACAAACTTAGCATAGATCATATATTTAACCAGCTTGAATCTGCCGCTGCAATGATTACACGAAAACTCTACATTATCTTATACAGATCATCTTATTACCAATTACCAACTTACCAATTTGCCTTCCAATGGAAACCAAGCAATCCATCGCTTGATTGGGTTGAATATCAATATATTTATGAATAATGAAATATTTGAATTTGACAGTTGACAGTTGACATTTGACAATTACACTGTTTTTCCTTGTACACGTTAAACTGTTTCATTTTTTTGAATTTGCATTTATTTAATTTCAGGACCAAACGCTCGCAGAACCGCGACAAATATTCACACGAGGAACAATACGAGGCTGAAATGGTGGCCCAAAAGCAGGCTCAAATGTCGCTATCGTCGATGACGTCGTCCGTGCACAGTGATAAGTAAGTCTGAGCAATGAGTTATTCTGACCTGTAGACTAGTCTAACATTATAATTGGCCCATCTGGCGTTGCTATGGTTGTCGTTGCTAACTCAAATCCCCCCAAGTACAAGTAGACATCGTGTAATCGTAGCAATATGAGGTTACACCCACTGATACAACCCCTAAAACGTTCACACTCCACACACCACAAAACAAACCCAAATCCAAACCTAACCGAACCGAACCTAACCAAAACCCAAACCCATCCAACCCAGCTTGCAACAAAGAACTGTACCGATACCACCTCAATTGAAAGTGCCACGTCCCGGAGCACAGAAACCGTCGAAGGCAGCTAAACTAACTGAGAACATGGTCAGTCTGAGTATGCCCACTGAGGATCCCAGCAAGTTCAGCCAGGATCGCGCTGTCTGCCCTAAACCAAGGCGAAAACATTGCGAATCCTCGTGCCAGGAAATCGACATCGCCGTTGATCGTTTGCGTCGAATGGCCACTACCGAATCTATGCAGCTGACAAAATTGGATTGCCTGGAAGCGATGCCACTGCCTACGACCAACAACCGCCGAGTCACGCCACGTCAGAAGCTTAAGGGCGTTGAACATTTGATCGCTGCTCCTCAGGCAGCCATGAAGTTTGAAGATCTCAATGGGTTGATCAAACGAAAAGGTATGCTAGGGATCTTTGAGAGTCCAGAATTGTCTACTTCGTTTGTGGCTAGAATTTGTCATGCTCTAGTTAATTCTCAATCTTGTTGGGTTAAGGCATCTCAATTGCGTGCCTTTAGTTCATTTAGTTCATTTCATAATCACTTTCCGAATTAATTATTGTGCAGGGTTCAGCGAAGCAGTAAGCTTCATTGTAGACCGATCCACTCAGCCAAGTTAGAGAAAGAGTAGTTTTTACGAGATTCTATAGATTCTTTTTTGTTCCATTCGCTTGCTAACCCATGCAAATCCACCCTCAATCCGCATGCTGCAATCCTCTCAGCAGGAACAAATATATGTAATATTAAAATGAAGCTGGACGAGCACGATCTTAAGGTGCCTTCCAAACTCCGTTCGACCACGGCGTTGGTTCGTCAGGCACATCGCCGTATTAGAACGCGGGAGAATCCTTGTATTGAGCTGCGCTCCTTAGAACCGCCGAAAGCCTTGAGTTCCCTGGATCTGTCCGCCAAGGACATTATCCTAGCTGGGGATCTTGACAATTTTGATCTATTGCCAGCCCCAAAGCCTTTTGGTCAGAATAGTAAGAGTGGTACATACTCCGGATCGGAGGATGAAACTAATTCATCACCACGTGGGGAAATACGGATCAGACTGGAGACAAGCACCATCCACACCATCTGCCGTCCAAAGAATAGGGCCACTCTGCCCGCCATTATGAACACCTCGGAACCCATGAGAGCTCTGCCACATCCGGAAATCAAAGATCGCGAGGAGTTGAAACTTCCACTTCTGGACCCAGTCGAGGCCCCAAAAGAGTACTATAAAGAGAACCCCTATGAATTGGACGAAAATTTAGATGTGGACTTCGATGAGGCTGATCTGGAGGTAGACCAGTTACTTAGCAAAGCTAAGCTGCTTGAGCATCCCAATGATGATGATGATGATGACGACAGTGTGCTGATTGAGCTCGACAGCGACGATGAACCTGAGGAGCCACAAAAAGAAACTACGAAGCTGCCATCTTTGCGGAAGCAGCCAACAAACGTGAGCAGACGCCTTGTGGTCCTGGAGCAAGATGAGGAGGGTACCATGTACATTAAGGCACCGCATTCACCCTCCAAAAAGTCGGCTCGATCTTCAGCCAGCACTCGGGAGTGCACTCTCATCAATAGGTTTGTTACACACACACACACATACCTGAACACATACACCTCCCATTTCAGACGACAGCCAAGCGACGCACAGACGGATGAGTTAGCCTAATCCTCAGATCTCAGTGTTTTATATGAACTCTTTTTTTCATTTCGCCCTTATAGCGGCATCAGTCCTCTTACTAGCGACAAGTACGATCCTTTTGTATCCGCCAAGCGTCAGCTGGAGGAGCTCTGCTCACCCAGTACGCCACCAGACAGCGAAACGCCCACAGCCACGTCTACCAACACCAACACCACCAATACACGCACACCCATATCGACCATGTCAACATCTTTGACCGGCACACTCGGAAAACCACAGACGACGCCGACAACTGCTGCGAAGACCACGACCACTTCCAACTTTCGACGCACTTCATCCCTACGTGGACCGCGTCGCACTCCTCTGCTGCCAAGTCGTCCGCTTTTCGCCACCAACTACCGTCCCACCATCCAACGCGGTCTCTCTGACGAAGGTCCCATCTCAAACAACTTCCTCAAACCGGAGGAGTACGATGAGATGCCAGTCCGAGCTGCCTGTGGCAATGACTTTCATAGTCCACGTGTTGTGCGTCGTGACACGAGCGCCTCTAACCGCAAACAGCAGCTAAAACTTCCGCTAGGTGGCGCCACAGAGCCAACGGAAAACGCACCCAAGCAACCGTCACGCAGCGTTGCCAAAACCGACTCTTTGGCAGTGTTCCTCAAGTATGAACACGAGTTGGAGCAACTGAATGCGAAGGCGGCGGAGGTGGCAGCGACCACCAAAGAGTTGAACAGTAAGGAGCTCAAAGACAAGAGCAACAATTTGAGTAAACAGAACTCCGCCAAGAATCTAACGATTAATCCGAGCAACGCTCAGCTGCCTCCGCTAACGACGCCCATGTGTCCACCAACACCGAAGGAGAACAACGAGAATCAGGCACACAACTTCTCCACTCCGTTGAGGCTAGAGCCCATTATCAAACCAATGACTCCGTCGCAAAGTAGTGGCAATAATGGGGCACCCATTAAGCTGGAGAGCATCTTTGGGGTAAATCGTTTGGGGGATTATATTGATCCCAAGCTGATCAATCCCTGTGATAATCTGCATGTGCAGCAGTCCTCCACGGGCTCCTCTTCCAATGCCAGTTCGACTCCCCAGCAGCTTTCCCAGAGTCGCAGCAGTTCCCAGTCGACAATTACGATGGGTCAGGAGCAGCGGCGTCACTCCGGTGACTCGCGTAATCTTCTGAAGCGTAAGATGCGCCTGGGACGCAATCAATTTCTGTACGATGCGTCACCCGAGGAGGCATACATCTCCTCGGGCAGCTGTGCCGACGATGAGGGCAATCGCTCCTCTCTGGAGTACGACGAACAGTGCTGGCAACAGCAACAGAAGCAGCTGCTCTCGAATCCACTTGGCACACCATTGACCATGCCAAATATGCCACAGCTACCGGCGTTTGATGACTTTGATTTCGAGGAATTTCTCTCATCATTCGAGAACGAGAATGATGAGGAGCAATTTCCTCTGTTTCGGGATTGTCGTGAGTTTCTACTGAATCGCACAACGAGCCGACATCGCTCGTTCCAGAAAGCGACTTCCACAACGACATCGACAACACCACCGCAAACACAAACACAGTCCCAGACTCCAACGCAGACAAAGACCAAGACTGCGACACCAACTTCGACGCCAACAGCCACACACAGAACTGCCCCAAGTGGCAAGAGCCCACAGCTTGTATTGTCGCCAAATACTCCGTCACACTACTCGTCCACACCTACAACTAATGAGAGTCACGCCCACAGATCGGATTCGAATATATCAAGCAGTGGTGGCTCCTTTAAATCACAAGCAAATAACAGTGGATCCTATAAAACACCAACACACAGCAGTGGCTCCTACAAGACTCCGATGACCAGCAGCGAGGAGAAGATGCAACGGCAGCTTTCAAATGCCTCTGGCCACATGGAAAGCTTTCAGAAGTGTGGAGACGAGTCGCAGAAACGTGAGATCTTTATAAGCATTGAAACCGAACCAAATGCTCAAGGTCATTCACCCATCTCTCCAGATTCACTGCGTCACATGGTGGGCAATGCACAAACGCCCATCGATGTCCTACACATTGAGAATGGCAACGAACCGGAACATGCTAAATTCAGCAAGATTAGCGACTCTGAGGATCATCTCGATGCTGAGCTCGACGATGAGACTAGCCGTGTTCATTACAAGAAACTGCTAAACTCAACGGCGAACTCAGCAACGACCATGTCAATGCCAATGCCCAATGTGGAGGCAAACAATGCCAAGAATGTGATTGAGAAAATGCGCAGCGATTTTAAGCAATTTGGCGAAGAGGTGGGTGCGTCCATGCGTCGAGATATGTTGCAACGAAAGGAGCAAGTGCAGCAGGCTCAACAGATGCAAGCCCAGCATGATTTGAAGGTTAACTCGCCATTGACGCCATCGCCATCTGGGGATTCAGACGAGCTGAGCAGCCTCGATGGATATCCCATGTCATCCTCACAGTCATCGCGTCGAGGTGCCAGTTCCAAGCTCAGCTCGGACTCGGCTTACGGCAGGTGAGTTTAATACAGCCTTTATTTAAATTAAGCTGGCCAACATGGACTGCCGTTCTATTGACCATAGATAAGCATACATAGTCAGTTGGTATGAAGTTATTGTAGATTTTCAATGAGCGTATTATATCATAACTATATTATCTTAACTAAAGTTCAGTATCTGAGTAAATTATCAAAAAAGATGTGCAATATTAAGATATACAAGAGATGTAAGATAGTTAACGAGCAAGGATTTTGGAGAAAGTACGGAATTAGTAAGAATGGTCGTAAAGCTGGAACTACGGGGCTGACGTGGGGTAATGCTTCTCAGCTCCCGCTGGTTTCTACACGACTGTGCTTTCATATAGCACAAATGTGAAAAATACAACATTTTTAAAGAGACTAATTTTGACTAGAAAATCGATATTTGGTATATTAATCCGATTTAGATGTTTCACTGCTGAGATTAGTGGTGCCTAAATTTGTTGAATAAGTTAGGTGGTGTTATGAAGATCATCCAGAAAACTTCTTGGTACTGCGGAAGGAACAAACTGCAAGGAAATAAAAATATTACTGTTTATTCGATAATAATAATAATAATAATAAACAATCTTTCTTTTAACCTCTCTGTACTCCTGCAGTAGCAACTCTCCATACAGTCTATCACGGCAGCGGTCAGGAGAACAATCAAACAGCGCTCAGCGTTCACAGAACCAAACACGTCCACACACAGCCAGTGGGGCACTGGCAATGTCAGGGAAACACAGCAATGCCATGATGGATGCTTCGACGCAAGCGCAGAGCAACTATGGCACACTGAAGGCTCGACAGAGATTATTTGCTGGAAGCTTTGGTAGTGGTGGAGGCGGTGGCGATGGTCCGGCTGAATTTTGTGCCGAGTACTCCAGTAGCAGCTCAGAGCATTCATTGCCTGTGGCCATCGCACAACAACAACAGCTACAGCAGCAGCAACATAACTCAAATTACAATTATCAACAGCAACAACAGCAATCTCAAATGCAAACAGCCTACAATAAGGACAACATTAACAACAACTACGAGCAGAATGCCAAGAACATGAGCATCCACAACAACAATAATAATTCTATTAACAATGGTATAACACCAACAACATCACAGCACTCACTGGCGAGCAACAATTCGAATGGATCCTCCAGCATGAGTGCGAGTATGAAAATGTCCAAGTTCTGTCATGAATGTGGCGCCAAGTTCATCATTGAGCACGCCAAGTTTTGCATGGATTGCGGCGTAAGACGCGTCGTTCTCTAAGCTCAACTAAGAACTAACATTTAGAAGTTGTTTTCACGCAATGTAGTCGTACAGATACCCAAAATGCACCCACACACACAGACTACGAGTTGGAACTAACATGTTGGCTTGGCAGAATTCGGTAGTGGAAACAGTGAAAGGTCTTATACCAAATGTAGTTATTACATACAATTTGTGAAAGCATTATATACCTACATAAATAACATACATACACAATTATGTATACATAGGCTGCTTAAATATATTTTATTAATAAACACAAAAAAAAAAAGAAACAAATCGTTTGACATCAAACAATAAATAATAAAAAATCAGGCAATATTAATTATAACAAGAAATTTGACATTTTTTAAATAATTCATTATATTTACGAATAATGTTTTTCTTGTCTTTTATTGAAAGAAACATAAAAAAAATATTATAACCATGTTGTTGATTAACAAAGACTGAAAAAATATTAATGAAAAAGCGTTGAAAGCACACAATAATGGGAGAAAAAAATATTTAAATCATAATCGAAATTATGTACGAACATTTACGAAATTTAACTCGATCACACGTTCTGTTTGTAATCCTATACTAATATGATAGACACCGCCTAATTATAATAATATTTAATATGAGCACAATATTTAGCTCGACTTTATTGAGTTGAAAATAAATGGATTTGCTTCACTTATATTTACATACTTAAAATCGTTTCATTTCATACTTGAGCCCTATTTTCATCTAAATGTTAGGGCTAATTTCATGTTGAATATTTCAAGATTAAAATAAAATCATTTTTCCAATTTTCTTCTTTTATTCACAGCAATTTGATGCTAATCAACAGTCATATTATACGTAATCTACCGTTATTTCATATTTCAAAGAGGTCTCTCAGCACATTCTGTTAAAGGGATCAATTGTTTTGTAATTATTATAAAACTTTTATTAATCTAGACTTTCAACTTCAAACTTGACTTATTTTTTTCTAAATCTACATCATGGTCTGATGAATTGAAGAATATTAGAGGTCTGTTGGGTGGATGGTTAATCATATTTCATCTTCATCCTGTTTTGCAATGTGCAGGGATGGAGAAGCCTGCATGCGAGCTGCTACAAATCGGTGACTCGCATCTGCCATTATCTGTCTTGCTTCCTTAGATTTTCCAGTGTGAGGATCAATGCAAAGGACTTTGCATACTGTTTTAGCAAAGGCCGAACAATGTGCCTTTGCAATGGATTCTGAAAAGAACTGGAATCGAGCAATGTCCCACTTTGTCCCTTCTATTGCTACAGACATCATGGCATATCTGGGACAGGACCTAGAAGAAATCTCTTGGAATGCACGTTCTTTATTTTTCACATCCATGAAACCTAGAATCCTAAGTACCACATTTAAAAGAGGCCCGGAGTCTCTGTCATATGTATAAAAGATATTAAAACTCTTTGCATATTCCATTTCTTCTGCTCTTATGGGATGGGCCTTGATGATGACACTGGGAAGATGTTTATCAAAAAGTGCATTGCTCCAAATAAGTTTGTTGATTGTCGCGGCATTTAGAATGGAAAGATCTACATTTAAAAGTTCCGACCCAAATTGACGACTAAAATCATTCAAAGATGTGTATATGATGATGGAATATAAGGTTGAGAGGTTGATATTGATAGTTAATATCTTTAATTGATAAATATTTAAAAATACAAAAAAAAAAAAATTTAAATTAAAATCAGCAATCAGTAGCTAAAACATAAATTGAAACATTTCTGTGAAAAAAATTAAAAGATTCATAAAATACGATTCTTGAGACTTCATTAAAAATGAGTTTGAACTTAAATCTCCATATGGATATTTTCGTAGATATTTCTACTAAGAAGTTAAACAGGTTTTTATAGTTCATATTAGATCAAGTTAAGCTTTAAACTTACTGCAGCTCCACCAGATTTTGTTTTGTAAACAAAGATACTGATGATCCACAGTGGGCGATAATGGGAAGGATGTCCTCGGTGTTGCGTAGCGATAAATTTTCCAGGTTTATATTGAGTTGTCTATTAGAATTTGAGCACAACGAATCATTCGTGGAACTGCTTATATCTTCTGACGACTCTGTCTCATCTGAGCTGCTGACTTCCACTGCAATATATAATTCATAAATGTGCATATTTTAAAGTACAAGTAAATAAAAGCACTTACTTGAATTGATTGGAAGCTCGCTTTTAGGTACAGAAATGCAAATATCTGTGGGCATATCGGCATACCAAGGGACGAATTCGTCTTTAAACTCAACTTCCTCGTTATCGTCGAAATCTTTCAAGAAATTTGGACGACGGGATCCGTCTTTCTTCTTGAACAGATAGTTGCCATGTAGTTTGCACTCATTGATTATGTAATGAAAGTCATGATGATGACGCAGTGTGACTGGATTACCAATGAGTATCATTAATGACTTGGCACGCGATAGAAGGACATTTATTCGCCGAGGATTGCGCATAAACCCCATGTTAGAGAAAGACCTCACTAGCGTTGCTATTATAATGGCTTTTTCACGACCCTGATATTTCTCAACACTGCCCACTTCCACATTCGAGTATCCATGACGGCGCAACATATCACCAATCAGCCTACATTGGCCCAAATAGGGAGCAACTACTCCGATATCTTCCTGATTCACACGGACACCTCCTCCAATCCCATTTAGAAGCAAATGTTTCACATACCATATAAGTACTCGGGCCTCCAGGGCGTTAATCGAGCTGGTAGATTGCAGTTCTCTTTGTGTCACACCATGCGTGGCCTGGAATATAATAGGAAACTGCGGATTGGGCAGCAATTTCCAGTTGCAGGCCAAATTGACTTCGCTTGGTGGAGCCATCGGTATTAGTTCACCGTTATAGTAGAGTGTGTTAAACAATTCAACGATTCCCGGATGCGATCTGTAGTTGCGACGAAGTCTAGTCTGCAATGTCTGATCATAATTGCCATTTGGGCACAGTGTATACAATTCACTGCGTAGTAGTCGCTCCATAAGTGAGTGTCTTAGACCCAAAGTAGCAGCCCGATTGCTGGTTATGATTGCACTCAGCTGCTTGTGATCCCCGGACAATATCACGTGGCATTTATCATTCTGTTTTATGCCCATGATACCAATCAGAGTCTCTGGCTCCATGGAGGCACCGGCTTCATCAATGAATACGTGTGTGAAGAAATTAAATTTCCCCAAATTGGTAGTGACTAGACGTCCCACAGTGCAGAGAGTAGCAACAATAATTCCATACTTGCGTAGTATATTCACTCCTAAGTGGTCATATATACGTTTGGAGCAATTCGAATTACAAAGCAGCAGAGGATGTACCGAACTTAATCCTTTGGCGAATATGGAGCGAGAGAAAAGACGAATTATCTGATGGTATGGCTCCACATCCTGAGTAACAAGACGAGACTCTCTAGCTCGATTAACTATTTGGGTCTGCAATCGTATATTACCAGCAAAATACTCGCATATTTTCAAGGCAATTGTGTCACAGGCTGAGTTCGAACCGGCGGCTACAAGAATGCGACTTCGAGGCTGGAGAAGACGCAACTGTAGAATGGCCTCAACAATGGTAGTAGTCTTACCAGTGCCTACAAACAAAACAATACAGCACAAATTACTATTTATGTCATTTCTAAATGTCTAAATTTGTATTTATTTTCGATTAATCTTCTTTTGTGCACAAACTTTATTTATAATTGTAAAGAAAGTGTACATCTCTATCTGAACAGATTCTAAACTCTCATGCAAAGCATATTTTATTTAAACTTGTTAGAAATAATTGTATCATTAACTTACCCTGCCGATACATACATATACGCAAAACGCCCGGCCATTAAAATTACTTCCATATTTAAATATGTTTACCAAATCAAAAATTGTGATAAAAAATATAATTTTCTTCTGACCGAACTTGAGTCAAATAGCATTTTGCTTTTCCCAGTACTTATCTTAACATTTAGCTTCTGCACGAAGCAAAAACAAGGATTGGTCATAGCAGCAGATTTTTATGAATTGAAAAATAGACTAAAGAGAATTGCTGCCAACTCACCTGGAGGTCCGAATACTATGTAAGGAGCTTGGGGATTTGGACCGTTGACAATGTGCTTCACAGCCTGCAGTTGTTCCGCGTTTGATGCAATGCTAGCATTTAATAGTTCCAAGTTGGGTAGTTCGTAGGCAGTAGGATTAAGTGCCAGCGGAGACTTGATAGGAAACAAATAGCGGCGCAGCACTGGGTTTTCCTGTAATAGCTGCATGGCTCTATACATGAAACGTATTGGTGTACGACGGGATCGAAGGATGACAGTAAAAGATTGTGAAAGAACTGCATCGCCAGGAAAGTCTTTGAGCTTTAATAAAAGTTGAACGTTGTGGCGCGTCACCTGGACAAGGCAGGCGACATGACGGCGCATCGGGTCCATCAGGTGGAGATTCTCGTGCTTGTGCGGTAATAGTGCCATGATAGGATGCTTTGGCAGTGGTTCAACCAGTAAACTCTGCTTCGGTACAAGCACTACTTCATCCAAATAAGGTGCCAGCACATCTTCTGGATTGAATTCGGTTTCGCCAACCAATATTAAGTTGTAGCATAATTTGTTAACTTTTGTGAGTGTGACGTTCGACTGCATTAATTGAGCATACAATTTCATAGTGGACACATCTTCGATACTTAGGAGTGTGGTAAGTATAGAGCATACATTATCATAGTCAAGACATTGCGTCTGCAGGTATGCGCCAAAAGTTTTATCTTCTTGGGAAAGACTTTCATTTGTAAAATTCACATTTAAGGCTTGCAACATCTGCTGATCGGGATCATAGTGCGGCAAGGTTCGCATAATTTTCAAAAATCTGGAAAACAAAAGCTTATGATGTGAAGGAAGCTAACACTAATACTATATATTCTTGCAGAGCTATGGACCATAACACTTGGACTAAGCGATAAAGTGCAAATTTTTATCCCAATGTCAGCTGTTTATTACACTTTTTCATTGAAGCGTGCATTTCACTATCATTTAAGGCTGTCTGCAAGGACAAAATTTCACGTACTCTCACCTTTTCTGCTGAGCTTCTTCCTCATCGTCATTGCTCGGGCTATCCTCTTCTATATCGCTAAACGTTTTTCCCAACGCTAAGTCTTCAACCATCCAGTGAGTCACCATGTCGGCCATTGCCGAAAATTGCATGTTCATTTTCTGTAATGTGCATAATGAAATATGCATAATGAAAAACACATTGTTGAAAGGCACATATGTATAATTACCGAATCCAATAGTTGCGTCGTGTTTGGTAGGGTTATTTAACATAGATCGTTAAATATACAAATAGATTATACGTAAGTACGTACGAATAAACTTTAAGCACGTAGACAAACCAAATTTCACAAGTAAAACACAAATAAAAGACGCTGTGTTGAAAGTACCGTTAAAGGCGTCATCTGGTACCAAGAATTATGGCGCCGATCGCAGACAACTTCACGTATTCAGCGAATGATATTTTTTTTTAAATTGAAATTACGAATGCTGTCACACTTTTGACCCCTGAGCTTTTAACAATTGAACTAACTTTATACCTATATCCTAAGATTAATTATATATTTAAGTAACCGTTAAAAAAAATACGAAGAAATCTGTCCGCACTTTAATGCTGCCTTAAATATGCTGCGCCAAAATATCAAGACTAATTGAGCAACTGTTCAACACTTTTAATGCAATATCGATAAAACTAATCGATTATATGCCTTATTTACGTTTTGTGGCATTGCTTATTTTTCGTTTGTTATTATGATTTTGGAAAAACTTGCCATAGACCAGCGAATGAAAACGCAAAATTTTGTGCATATGTTGCAAAACCGTGAGTCCGGCTATACTCGCTACAAGAAACTTAGTCAAAGTGCTCCACTGTCATATGAGCGCGAATTCTACAAAGCAATCACGCCGTGTCTGACGATTGGCATTACAATTCCACATGTTTACCTGCGAAAGTTTACTCCGGATGGCAGCAAGCTGTTGGCCTTTTCCCATGATCAACGTGCATGCATTGGTGAGTCTGTATGACCTGCACTAGCTCGCTATCAAATTAATCGCACAGTTTTACCTCAGTGTTCACATACAAAGGATACGGATCGGCACGAGTTGGCGAACTGTTGAGTGAGGCGGGCGTGGGAAGTGCGGAAACATACAATAGCCCATACAACACTCAATTAAGGTCTAAAATATTTGAACAGATATTCGAAACGAAGTATGTGCTGCGTCTTTGCCAAGGCGACACGGCCCGTTTTTATTTGCATCGGGAGTTTAGTGTTTTTCTGGAGAATGGTCGCTATGTTCTTCTTGCGGGCATGTGCATCCTCAACGGTTGCAACTTAGCTACCACCGATTATGAGCGTTATCCTGATCTCTTTGACAAGCTCGATCCCTTTTCTTACATTTTCTTTGTGGTTGACCTGGAGAAGGGCATCATCACAGATGAAGTGCACTTACCGCTGGATGCCATCTGCTTATCCCATAATCACGGCATCTCCATAAATGGGAACACCATAGCAATTCTATCAAGACTGCGCCAGGCAATTTATCTTTACGAACTGGTGGATGGACGACTCGTTAAACAAGAGCAGGAAATCGGACCCAGGCCGCGAGACTGCACTTTCCACATAGCATCACATTCGGCCATGTTGGATGTCAACACCCTGCTGCCCATAACCCACATTAAGCAAAGAGTACTGAGCTTTCTGTATCGCCAGATAGAGCAACATTGTCCTCAAGCCGGCCAGAAGTATCAAGAGTTTTACAAAAACTTTGATTTTGTAAGTACCAAATTATATTGTCCATACCGCAAAGCATATATTAATTTACTATTCAATTCATAGATAGAAAGCATGATAATTGAGAAAATGCAACTAGTTGACAATGATCTGCTTTTATTGAGATACGAGGAGCGATCTGAAGTAGCGATGCTGACGACAGGAGAACAACAGCCTCCGCGTCGTTTATATGTATTCTATAACATGACCAGCGAAGATGTGCTTGGCGTCTACCAGGATGATTCTGTAGATCTGCTTCAGATAGTTGTGCAGTTCTATGACAAAATGTGCAATGTTAGATCGCTGCAAACGGGCGATGCACCTTCATCGCCTACACACTATTTTATGCGACAAAACTGTATAAATCCTAGCAAGACGACACCCTTTTTGCGACAGGCAGCTCTCCGATTCAATCCCAGTGTTCCCGTCAGCACGCAGAGTTTCTCCACGTCGCCATATCTCAACTACAACGTGTTTTACTACGATGACAGGCTGGTTTCTCCTCTAGAACGTCCAAAGGCCTGCTCCACGGAACCTATATTATTCCGAGATCGTGAAACAAATCTCATCAAGTTTCGTTTCAACACCATGGCACAAAGACCGAACAACGCTTTGGCCCCTCGGGAATTATGTGCGTTTATTTGCCATCCATTTGAGCCGCTGGTGCTCAGCATTCAGAAGTGTATGCACGTTTACGCGTATAAACTGCACATATACAACCACGGTACTACTGTGGAGCAGTTTTATAACTAGTTTCATTTCTAATGTGATATATTATCTGTAAGACAAACAAGTAAAGTAAACACACAAATGTTTATGGTATTCTTTAGTATCATTGTAATTATTACACTTTGTTACTAATATTCATTACAAATTTATAGTTTGCTTTTAATTCGGTAGTAAATGTTTCAGGAAAATTCCCAAATCGAATTGGGACTCGGGATGTTAAGCGACCCAGCAGTTTAGAAAATATGTTAAGTGTTACCAGATTAGTTAAAATAAATGGACGAACAGATATAATGAAATAAATCAGCTCTGAGGACAATTATAGTTTGTTCTAAACAAAACAACAATTATTGTTTAAAAAATGAATCATTGCAACATTTTTTAATGCTATACTGAAGTCAAAGCTGACTCATGTCTGAACTAATCTTAATCCATTTCAGGAGTCTCCTGTTTGTTATCGTTGCTTGAAGCGATACCCGGTTGTTGATATTCGATACCTCTAACAAAATCCATGTTATCGTCAGCTGTTGTTGATATGAAACCGCTGCGCACATTAAATTTTAAATAGTAATAATATTTAATAAAATGAGCGAATCACAAGAAGCTCATCAAAGTGATGATTCCAGTGAAGTATTAATTGAAGAAATTGATAGTAACGATGTCCCCGAAAACGAATTGGCGCAGTTTCAAGAGACCGAACCACTTCGAATCGTTGAAATAATTGACTGTAACAACGACGAAGCGCCGGGAACCTCTGAAGCTGCTCAATCAGCAGAGGAGGAAGGCGCGTTAATAAGACGCTACGTGCAAGGCGTGCAGTGTTTAGAGTTTCCTGACTTCTGTACCAAACTTGAACCCGGCGATGAGGAGGACGACGAGGAGGTGGAGGAAGTGGAAGTGGAAACTAACGTCGTTGCAGATGGTACACAGCAATCCGAGGCCTCCACAAGTGCGACAGCGGCTGCGAAGCGGTCTCATCCGACAAAGACGCAGTCCGCAGCTGGGCGTGCTGGATCTGGTGGTGGAGGTGGATTCGGAAGTTTGGGACGACGCAGCCAGCTAAGTGCTGCTCTGTTGGGTCTAATGGGCGAGGCGAATCTTTCGTTTGCCTATGGACGGTATGACACTGCCGAACGCATATGTATGGAAATCATTCGACAAAATCCGCTGGCAAGTGAGCCATTCTATACGCTGGCTGAGATCTACGAGAATCGTGACGAGGTCAAGTTTCTTCACTTCTCCACAATAGCTGCGCATCTGAATCCACAAGATCGCGATATGTGGATACGTATCTCGGATTTACTTGTGCAACAGGGACATTTGGCGAGAGCCCGTGTCTGCTATACCAAAGCCATTAAGGTGATCCATAAAGACTACCTACTACGACTGCGAAAGGCACAGCTTCTGGAACGGATGGGCGAGACGAACGCGGCCATGTTTACTTACTTAAAAATGCTTCCTTTGATGCCACCAGATGAGTGGAATCTCTGTTTAACCACTGGAAAAAACGTGGCTCGATATTTCCATGTGCTGGAGAAGCACACAATTGCACTAGAAGCCATGGATGGGGCATATGGCGTCTGTGGGGCACGCTTCACCCTCGAGGACCTTAACATCTACCTGGAGCTGCTCATATTGAATAAACAGTATGTGAAGGTTCTGCGATGTCTGCGGGAACGAACCAAGCTGGACCTGGAGACGGAGCAAGACGAGATTGAGAGCCTGGAGCTGATCTACTTTTGTCATATACCCGACGACTTCATACCCGAACTCCGCGCCAAGCTCTGCGTGAGTCTCATCCACATGCACGCCCATCACCTGCTTGGATACCTCGTACAGAACGTGCAAGAGCACATAACACCCACTGTGGATCGCGTTGAGTTATACATGGACATAACCGAGGCTCTGATGCAGGAGCATAAGTATGCCGAAGCCATTGCCCTAATGCGACCCATCACCGATGGCGACTCCTTTGAGTGTCCGGCTTTTGTTTGGCTCCGTCAAGCCGAGTGCCTGCGTCAGATAAACCGTACCAACGAGGCCATTCAAAGCTATGCCCGTGTCGTTCAACTAGCACCTTACTGCTACGAGGCAAAGTTCACGCTCTCGGCTTTGTTGAAGCAGCAGGGCAGGCAGGAGGAGGCAGTCAAGGCCCTCGAACAGTCTGGGGAGCAGGAGGGACAGCCCTTACATGCCCGCCTACTCTACGAAAGATGCGTAATGCTTCAGCAGATCGGCCGCATTGAGGAGTTCATAGACATTGGATATGTCCTCCTTAGCCGGCATTCAATCAAGCTCAAAAACCGCGAGGAAATGATGGCCGCGGCCAACGGCGGCAGTGCCTACAACGCTGAGGGACTCAAGGCGATCCTGCTCATGCGAAGCTTGGCCGCAGATGTTACTGGAACTGCTGAACAGGAGCCACAGGTATGTTAATAGCAGAAATGGTAATATCAAGACGTTTTTTACAAACTCATATATGTATTTACTAATTCGAGTTATTTACCTGTTGCTTTGCTTACTGTACAGGGTGACTCAAAATGTTGAATTTTGGTTCTAACGAGTTTTAAGTATTTTTTTTATGTAAAGGCAGAAACTGTTAAAATCGAAACATTGAAAAATAATGTGGCTACAGTAACAGTCTTTAAAATATACTGTACATTTTCTTTAACAATATATACGACGCCTTATTTAACACTACTATATAGTGCATACCACAGGTCAACAAACACAGGTGTCATGTGAGTTTATGTCATTCCCGTAGTAATCTACTAACAATGTAATGAAATTACTACGGAAAAGACATTTAATTTGCGGACAACTAAGCCATGAGCAAAATTGCTCACCATCGTTAACTAAAGGTTTATATAATACACTAAATATTAATTTTTTCCGGTAGCTGATATGAACAAATTCCAACTTGTACTGCTTGGCCATTTTATCACTTGTTTACGACCTCTCAAGCCTTTTTAGCTCTTATAGTCTCGAAGATCGTTTTGTTACATTCCAACTATTACAGTAAACCCTTTTACTTGAACTCTACGAGTAACGGGTATAAAAATGTGTTTAAAATAAAACAATTATAAACAGCGAACTTTTTCGGAGATCAATATAGAATTTCTAATTTGGCGAAATGCTTCTTAGAAGCTGCTTCATTAAAAAAAAAATAAAATTCAGAATATGGTTTTTCATCACAATTTTTAATTTTGTTTTCAAATTTATTTTTGGTCTCGTTTAATCTCGTTAAGAGGTGTCAAAGTATTCCATATACTGTATTATTATTTTAATTGTGGGGGTTTCCGCAGCACTTACTCATTAGAATCACAAACAAATTGAATATTTTAAAATAATTTTTTATTATCAATTTTCTTTATACATTTTATGTCGCCTAGAAGCAGTTACAAATTAATAAAAACATCTTAAATTAATTACAGTAAAATTATAACAAAACAATTAATTGCAATTAATTAAACAAAACCCTAAAATTTACAGAATATTCAAAAAATTAGGCATTAATCACATAAAATGAATCGAGACTTTAATACAAAAATGTATATTCCCCTCTTTTTGGCTCGACAGGATTCATCAAAGATCGCCAGTGCAGAGAGCTCCGATCTGACCATTAAGAACGAGTACGATCTGTTTCTGGAGCTGATCCGCACGGCGTTTACCCATGGAAAGTATAGTGCCGTCGAGCGGATCTGCTTTGCCATGGTAACCACCAAGCGATTCACCTACTACCACTTTGAGATTGAGCGTGTCATGATCTTGGCCTGCTTTTTCAATCGCGACTGTGCTATCGGTTTCTCCTACCTGCGCGAGCTGATAGCGAAGCAGCCAGAAAATGTGAACCTCTGGAATTTGTTGTCGCTGATGGTCCAGCAGGGAGACGAGGTGCGTTACTTCCGCTACACGCGACGCCTCCTGCAGCGACATCCGTCAATTACACAGTCGACTCGACTGTTTTTGGGACACTATCACCTTAACTGCAGCTCGTACAAGTATGCCCTAAACGTATATGTGCCCATACTTCGGGAACACCCTCATCCACTGGTCGCGCTCTCCATAGCTGTTGTATTTAATCAGCTGGCACTCCAGAAAAAAGTGCTCCGCAAATCGGCAGCTGTCGCTCAGTCGGTGGCATTTGCCCAACGCTACGCGGAGCTGCGTTGTGGTGACAAGATTGGAAGCGATTGGGATGTTCCCTCATCGTGTGCCGCCCAACAGGAAATATATTACAACATTGGACGCATCTATCATCAGGCAAACATCCTTCATCTCGCTACAGAATACTATGAACGTGCTCTGGCCGCACAGCATCCGCTGATAAAAAAGCATGACCAAATTCTGGGGTTACAGCACGAGGTGGCCTTCAATCTGCATCTCATCTATAGCGCCAATGGCAATAAGTGGAAGGCACGACAGTGCCTAATGCGCTATTGTGTGGTATGAGAGATCTCCCACATACAGACACACATAGCAGACTCCTAGTTTAAAGTGTGCTCAGTCAAATTTACTTGGTTAGGAAAGAGGTAATCGTTAAAATGATTAGAACTCAATGGAAAGAGCTGACTTATAAATGATTTCATATCTAGACGGATTCGAATTCAATAAAAAATCTAAAGGGTTTTAGAAATAACTCTTATAGATATATTATAGGGTAGTTTGTAGTCTGTAGAACTGAAACTGTTAAATTTTTTAATTTTTGTATATTAATATTTTATATTGCACCTACTGTGTGATAACACACTCAGCGCGAATAATCTCTGGTGTTCTTGGAATCCTTTTTGATAAGAAGACAGAATTCAGAATTCATGTCCAATACATTAGTCTCAAACTGATCGTCGATGAACATGTCAGTGATTCATCGTTCAACGTCGTCAACGGATCAAGATCATGGGGAAGCTGATGAAGACTTTTCGGATTCCAGTGTGTCTCTATATTCACCTTGCTCATCACACCTTACAGACTGCGATGGTCTTCGTTCCACATCTAGCCGGATATCTGATTACTGGAGTGAAAGCTCAGTTAGTTCGACGACTCATCCAATTATTGAACCACGATGGTCTCTGGTCAACTGCGATGAGCACTGGATGCGTATTATTTGTCCAGGACTTCAAACAATTAGATGGAAATCGTTTTGTTGGTTTCAAGTTCGTGGGGTCATAGAAGAGGAGAAACTGAGCTTTGTCGAGATTTACCCTTGTGCTGGGCGCCAGGATGTTCTCGAGGTGAATGGATCCTTTGTCCGTGAACCGAGGCGTCTTTTTGCTGGAGACATTATCTGTGTAGTGGGAACACATCGTTGGGAGGTTCGCAACGATTTGGCTGTTATAAACGTAGTTTATGACATTGAAGTAGAAGTATGACTAACGTAAAGTAATTATAGGTTTAAAATACACAATATACAATTAAAAATAAATTCAGTTTGGAAAATTGGTTTCATTTAATTAAAATACAAAATATGAGTTACCGGTACTTTGACCATATTGCATTTACTTAAACCTGTTGAATTTTGTAAACAATCTCAAGATTTTGTAGTTAAAGCAATCACTGATTTATCGTCGAGTTTCAAAATGTTTTCTAAACTTGCAATTTCGAGTGCCCGACCGTACATTCGTTGTTGTCGTTTTTAAGTACTCAATTTGAAAACGAAAGCATTTAACATCGATCGCCAAAGCAGTATCGATAGTCTAACTATGCGCTATTTAAAAATTCACGGTCACCCTTACCTCGGCTCTGGGAAAAACAAGACAAAGCCCGACGACGTTAATGGCTTTGCTATTATTACGTTCACTTGTGTTTAATCGATTACAGTGAGGTGAGTTATTTATTGACGAACCGAGTTTGTAAAAAGCAAATAAAAATATTACTTAGAGAACGAATTGGCTTTTGTTCTTTTAGGCTAGGCTTTCAGGATGATAGCATTAAATTGTTTTCAATAGCTTTTGATCTGCCATTTATTTTTATTAAGTTTGTTATTGCTTCTTTTTATGCCCATTTGAATGGCAAAATTTGCTAAAATTAGGAGTTAGTCTGAATTTGTTGCAAAGTTATTCATCTGGTTTCAAAGAAGCTGATTTCCAAATTGTGAATTAAAATTGATGGTTTATTCCAATTGGAAAAACTATTCGATATAAACCGATTCTATAAATTGGAATCGATGTATCGCAACTATGAAAACACATCGATTCTGGAATCGGCTTAAGTTCCAGCTCTATTGTTTAGGAGTAGGAGAGAAGCGAAATCTTGTTTCGCGTAATTTTTTATTGTTGATTTTCATGGATGCAAAATGCAGAACTCCAAGGCCAAAATGGACGAGCTTAAGACAAGGTTCATGGACATGCTGCACAAACAGGTGACTGATTAATATATTCAACTATCAACTAGCGACTAATAATTTTAGTTCTACAGACGAATCGACAAATGAAAATTCCAGCAATGGGATTTTCCGATTACTTCATCCAGACAGTCACAACAGATGCCTTGCCTTCGTCTACTACGGCAACGGCGTCTGTCGGATCGGGTTCTGGGGTAAACGATGACACCGATGGTACAGCAAACGCCCAAAAATCAGATCAGGAAATATTGGAAAGCATCGAAGACTGCTACTACGATGCTGATAACAATCTGGAATTATACGAGCTAAAAGTAAGCAATATGGTGTGATATGCATGGTTTGAATTTAAAACAACTTTAATTCTATAAAAATTCTCAGAAAGTTCTCAGCGCTGGAATTGATAACCAGCTGATTGAAGACACTATCGCTCAACTACGTGTTCAACAGAAGGTGCTCACAAAGCAGGTACTTCAAAACATATTGGAGCAGAGAAACGCCTGCAGCTCAGAATTTCAGACCATTAATGAAACACAAAAGAAGCTGGAGGAATCTCTTTGGACTTGCCAAAAAGCACGTTCCTATTTAAATTATGCACGCACAAATCTAACTACGACCAGCTTGGAGATCTTGGCTAGCTATCGTAAGCGGGAGGTGCTCAAAGAAGTCCTGCAAACATTGGTGGCCATCAAAAAGTTGGTAAGTTGGACGATGTCTCGTTTATATGTGTGTAGAGCAGTTCATTTTTAGTTGATATATTGGAAACTAAATTAAAACCATCAGTTCCTTATACTTTTGTAGAGCTTTATTAAATAATTTTCCTAAATCTTTAATAACTCTGAAAACCCTTGTGTCTCTCCCCACAGCGCACTACAGATGAGGAGTTGCAAAAGCTGTTGGCAGAGCACAACTATTCGGCAGCCATAGCGCTGCTACTGCAATGCCAGACCTCTGTAGCCGACTTTATGCAATATAATTGCGTGCAGTCGCTGCACAAGAAGCTGCAGGAGACAATGCTCTTAATGGAGTATCAGCTGGACACTGTGCTTAATGAAATGGTTTTGAAATTCGATGTGCGGAAATATGCCAAGCTGCAGGAGGCCTACAAGTTGGCCAATAAGTCACTTATTGCCATGGATCAGTTGCACATTAACTACATTTCCGCCGTACACTCGTCGGTGAACGCCGTTGTCCGTGGGTACAGTGAACCCAACTCAGAGGAACAACACAAACTGCTGTATGAACAACTTTGCGATCAACTTAATGCGGACAAGCTAATACCATGTCTGATTAGTTTATGCAAGACATTCTGGACTATACTGTCCTCCTATTATCAGGTGGTCATATGGCACAACAACTATAAGCTGTATCCACAGCAGGAGGAAACAGATTCCGAATCACCAGATCTTTACATACAGCAAAAATTAAAGAAGGGTCAATCGCGCATCTGGAATGATATATTGAACAAAGTTTGCCTGTTTCTGCAAAGCGCCAAATTGACGACCCTAAAATATGATCAGTTCATTCAGATGCTGTCCATAGTGCAACGCTTAAAGAAAGTTGGCATTGAATTTTGTGGCGAGCAATCGGAGAAGCTCATTTCAGCAATGCAGCAACAAAGCGAATTGTTCTTTAAAAGGTACCATGTTTGCTGCATCGAAGAGATCTGCTTGTTCTTGGACAATGAGTCCTGGACTCCGTTGGACTCATTTTCACACATATTACAGCTGCCGGTAAGTCACATTTAAAAAAAAATATTCAAAATTGTTAACGATTATGATTGAAATAGGAGTTTAGGTCTGTGCGTCACACGCTAAGACGCCACAAGTCACCAACGACAGCACTGATGGCGTCCACTAATAATTCACCCATAAGCAACAATAATTGTGACGAGTTGGTCTCGGTGCACTCACAGGATGGAGGCGGTAGCTCCATTTACGGTTCCTATGGATACTTCTTAAGGTTTTCGGAGAAGAGTTCGCCGTTCGATGGTGGGCTAGATGCGGCAATGCTCGAGGAGGATATTCTGTCGGGCATTGTGGATGAGGCTTCGTGTTATTTTAGCGAAGAAAGCGATGATGAGCAAAAGAGTCTGCCAAGCAAAGAGTTTTCCGATGACGCCAGCAAGTAAATATCCAATGGATCCGACAAACTTTGCTAAACTAATGCTTATTCTTTTTATATTGTCAGCCAACTGTTAGTGAACAACACCGCATTGAACGTCCTGCGCTGTATTGGACGCTATTTGCAAATGTGCAAATTGATGCATTGCATCTCGCCCAAGATAGTGTCCTGCATGCTGGAGCTGCTGGACTTTTATGCGTACGCAGTGCACGAGATCTTTGGCAAAGATGCGGTGAGTATTATGATAAAAGTGTATTTATTACTATTAAATATTAATTGATTGATTTTGGACTTTGTAGCTTGTAACCACAGATAACCTATATACGCCACGTTTGGAGAAGCGTCTGCGTGCCGTGGAATCCAATGTACTTCCTCATATTAAAGTTTGGCCGCTTAACTTTTCGTCTCTGGTAAATATTTTTTTATCTCTTGTGAGAATTTACAGCTAACACAGAAATATTTTTGCAGATCAACAACGAACTAGCTAATCCAGACACATTGTACGGTCTTCCGCAGCGCATTGTGGCCGTAGAGGCGGGACGCAGTATGCTGCTGCAGTTTCATGTACTACAGCACTATTTGAATCACCTATTGCCTGCTGCCGAGCGTCCAAGTTTCAGCAGTTATCTGGAATATGGCGAGTTCATGACGGATCTGGCCAAACCAGTTTACACTTGCGTCACGTCACGAGTCATCGATCTGACGGGTATTTTAGCGCAAATGGCTAAGGTTAAGTGGGACACGAATCATGTGACACACCAGCATAGCAGTTATAGTGATGTTTTGAATCGCGTAAGTGTTAAAATACGACTGATGAGTTTACAAGCAGAAATCTGACACATTTCTATTTATAGAATATACAAAACTTTGCCATGTGCCTGGAGGAAATATCCAAGGAGGTGCCACTGCCTAGCAAGAATGTGTGGAACTCCATGGCGCACGTAGCAACACATTTGCTGGTGGAGGGGTAAGTGAACCATAGACATTGGTACACTACTTAACAATGATTAATTTTTCCATTTATTAAACCCACCAGCTTTTCGAATGTGAAGAAATGTTCGGCTGGGGGAAGAGCTCTGATGCAATTGGATTTTGCAAACTTCATGTCGTTCCTAGAACTTATCTCGAATCAAAAGTATCCACAGCATCGTGCTTACGTTGATGTATTTATCAAATCATATTACTTTTCGCCGGAACAATTCGAACAATGGATAGAACAGCAGCGACAAGCTGATGATTATTCCGCCAAACAACTGACGAATCTGATACAATGCATTTGTGTCAGCGATAAGCGAACACGACAGAGGTTGCTCCAGCTAATGGATGGCGTGCCAACTAATGTCACGCCCACCTCAACGCCCCAGAAGAGCAACCCAAATTCTGGCTCGAATCTGAGAAATGTTATTTAAAAGTTACTTCTCCCACTCTATTTTTGTTCATTTTGTATTTATTTTGTTTCATGTGCAATTACGGCTAATTATTTGGCTTATTCCTTTTTGACAAGCTGAATTTGGCATTCGTTCTTTTTTGTATTCAATGTTGTACATTCCGTTTAGTAAAAACTTATAAACATTCGGTTTAAGATTCTATGTTAGTTACCTAAGCGATCTCCATGATGTACTTCTTTCGAGTTTCGAATTTTGAATCTGTGAAAAATGTGAAATCTCCTACAATATTTTAAAGCGTTGCGCTCTCTATTTATTAATAACAATGCACAAAATTAACAGTTCTTTATTTGCAATATTTATAATCATTTAAATGACTTATGTACCTAGAGAAAGCATATTTACAAGTGCATATATCTAACTAGTTATAAGACATAAACAAAAACAACATATATATTTATTTTAATACCCAATAGTAATATTTATTTTCGAAGCGGACAAATAATTGTAAACAAAATCTCAAACACTAATACACACTTAATAAATAGTGTTATTCATATATGAATCTGTAACTAAAAAAAACACTAATAAAGAGTACATATTTTGAGATATGCATATTAAAATGAAAACTAATGTTTGTGAATAACTAATGATGGTCACGTATTAATTCGAATTAAATACAGCAAATGTGTCTGTTATATTCTTCTATTCTGGAAAGCCTATTTAGTGGGTGTCTACTACATGTAGATTATAATCATGATTGTCGCGTGTTGATAATGACTCGGCGTTTTAATTTAAGAAAAACTACGGGTAACTAAGTTTGCTTTACTTAGTCTCCGACTGGTGTCTGGTAAGTGGTATCATTGTTTTTTTTCCAACTAAGAATTACTTGTAAAGTTGGACAGGTGCCCAATTTTGCATATACCACTTTGGATAAAGGCATTACAATTTTTTAAAAAAAGTGATACAAACTTAAAATACTGGAGTGCTTCGAATATTATAACTTTGAACAAGTATTAGTATATTATATTTTTACTTTAACAAGAAGTAATAATATAATAAATTTGCAACAACATTTATAGTTGTAAAATAAAAAAAAAACTAATAAATTAATAATGAAAATAAATAAAATTACAAATATAATGAAGTTAAAAATGTAAATTATAAAAATCCTCAAAAATTTGAAAAAAAAAGAATATTTAATACAAGTCCAATCGGATCCTAATTGCCCATAATGATTAGGATGAGTGGGTATATTCCCTTCAAATGTTAGCGAAACTTCCTCTTTTAATGTGCCTTTAGCGTCGTCACGAAATTGCTTATTGTTTAATTATTTGTCACATATACGGAATACCGGAACTACACTTAAATTTGCATATTTGAGTAATTACTTTGATTAGAGGTAAAAACAAGAAAGAATGCTATAGTCGCCTCACGTATTAAAACTCATAAATTATGTATACATACATACAATTCCGGAGCACTATAACCTACAACTCCCATAGGATAAATCGGGTGTAAATTGCCATGGGTACTACTGGGTCTTTTGAAGTCGGCTCGCTCGACTGTAGCCTTTCTTAATAGTTTTCTTTTTTGTTTTCAGGGAAATTAAAAACATTTTTAATAACAAGTGCATTATAACGGAGTAGATTGGTGCCAGCTCCTCTACTTAGTAACCGATGAGCATGTGGACTGTACGCACGGTGTTCCTCTTATGGATTCCACTGGCATCTACTTCTGTTTCTCTCATCAAGGAAATGGTGCGGGAATCGAAGCCTTCGACCCTTGTTATTCATCCGGACCAGTGCCCCCTGGAATGGCTGCTGCAGTTGCTTGAGAATCCTCCAGTACCAGTGGTGATTCAATCCATGCCAGTGGCCACGCCAACGGGAGAATACTTTTCGCGAGTGCAACATTTATTATGCTTTCAAAGCACAGATAATGCCGAAGAGAGACTGGCGACCTGGGCGCACGAGATTCGCAGAGGAAGAACTATCTTATATGTGGCCTCTGCTGTATCCAATTTTACGTCTGATCGGATCTTGCTGTTGCTCTTGAGGCAGTGCTATGACTTGAGGATATTGCACGTGGTTGCAGTGCTGGCAGAGGAGAAGGGTCGAACCTATTATCGCTACAGTCCGTATCCAGAGTTCGAAGTGCGGCCATATTCGGCGGAGACAAAGCCCTTCTACGTGAAACAGTTTCCCAACATGCATGGCCAGCCCTTGGTTGTGTTACCTGACCAGAAGCATCCTCGCACCATCATCTACACGGACTGGCGTACAAGATCCCAGGTCTTGGCCGGATCGGTTGGGCGTTTTGTGCGCACCTTGGCCTGGAAATTGAATGGAACATTGCAATATGCGGGGCAGATCAAGGAAGGTGACAGTCTGCATCCCCGACAGATGATGGCGATGGTCGATGATCTTCACGCCGACGTACCCGCGGGGCTCGTGTCTTTTGAAAAGAAGGAGCAGTTGCCCCACATAAGTTATCCTTTTGAGTTAAGCCACATTTGTCTAATGATTCCTATTGCTCAGTCAATTCCCATCAAGGATATCTACCTGATCCTCTGTGATGTTCAGCACTTACTAATGGCCCTGCTCATTGTCTCCTGCTTCGGCTGGTTGCTCTCCTTACACCAGAATCTCACTGATCACGGCGCAAGTTTGGTTGATTTTATACTCAACGATATTGCCTTACGAGGACTTCTCGGCCAGTCCTTCGCTCAGCGTCTGCAGATCAGTCTCAGCAGTCGTTGGATCTATCTAATGCTTGGTTTTCTGGGTCTTAATTTCAGCTGCATACACGAAGCGGCTCTCGGCACACTCCTAACACATCCGCCTAAGTATTTTCAGCCTCGGAGCTTTGCGGATGTGCATCGTGCCCGTCTACCTTTGGTCATAGACATGGCTGATCTGGATGATTTTCGAGCCTTAAACATCAGCTCCGTCTCCCTTACCCTACGGCCCGTCAATACAAAAGTGCTCAACCATCTCAGGGATAACATGAACATGAGTTATGTCTACTTTGCCTCTCGCCTCAAATGGACCTTGTTGAGCTCCCAACAAAAGTATTTCCCTCGAGAAGTTTTCCTTTACTCCATGGATGCCTGTGTCAGCACTCTCACCCTAATGGCTTTTCAGCTACCTAATAATTCGTGGTTTGAAGAACCCATCAGCAGTCTAATAATGGATGCCAGAGCTAGTGGACTTTTCCAGTACTGGGTCGAAATGCATTTTTACGACATGGCAGCGGCTGGTTTGCTCTCCTTCAAGGACCCACTAAATCGGCAGACTCTTCGAGTTGGTGGATCCCTGCGTCTGGAGGATCTACACTGGATTTGGTTTGGTTATGTAGCTCTTATGACAGTCGCTTTGACTGCATTTGTCTTGGAAGTGACTATTAAACGAGTACAGAACAGAATAAACTTTTTGAATTTCGGAAGGAAACATATATCTCCTAGTAGGAACATTTAAACAGCATAATATAATCTTCAGGATGTGTTTATTATATTTATTTAAAAATTTCATAATATAATAAAACATAATTTGCGAATAATTATACGCAAGGGAAAACTCATTAAATGTAGTCAATAATTTTTAGTAAATTTTGTTTTAGGGCTTAGAAACATGTTAATTGATGACAAGTGAATAACTAGAATTAAACACAATATAC
This sequence comes from Drosophila acutilabella, assembly GCA_035046005.1. Lineage (NCBI taxonomy): Eukaryota > Metazoa > Arthropoda > Insecta > Diptera > Drosophilidae > Drosophila > Drosophila acutilabella. The sequence goes on along the minus strand of JAWNOK010000024.1, from coordinate 80,476 downwards.
ATAGGAGTACATTGATATTATTAAAGTTTTGTAAACAGATTTTTATATGGAGTCCGAATTTCATTTTGGGTAACTTTGATCTTCAGGAGCAACTTCAATACAAATTAAACTCCAATTTTAATTTAGGTGGTTGATTATTTATATCAAGTGAATTACATGAGAATTGCTACACAGGCAGTTCAGGAGTCGGGTTGAATTCGATGAGTGTGAGTAAATTTGTTCATGTTTCTACTTGCACTGTAATGAGGACAGAAATGCATTGAACTGGTAGATCTCAGAATGCATCGCCGAGAAATATTTGTACCTTGAAGAGACAATCCTGTTGTATGAAACAATAAATTTAGATTTTAAGAATTCGTTATTCGTTTATTGATTAAAAGTAAATTACATGTCGTTTAAGGGGTATCTGCAAATAGTTCAAGAGTCATGAAGTTGGATCTGATTTAGAGTCGGAATTCAGTGAGCTTAGGCAACATTGGTGTGCTCATCACGATGGAAGATCTTGACATCGAAGAACTTGAAGTTCTCCACATCGAAGTAGTAGTCGTGCTTCACCGGTCGGTTGAAGGGGAAACCGAAGGGAAGGGCATCCACATAGCGGGAGCCATGGCCAACACCGCAGCTGACGATGGGATCGTAGCCAGTGAATTGTGGTACAGTTGGCTCATGGAAGGGATAGACCATGTAGAAGAACTGATACACCTGACCGCCCTTCTTGCCCTTGGGCAACATCATGCGGTTGGGAACTCCGCAGTGGGTTTCCGACTGATCCAGCTTGAATTTGTAGTCACTGTTGGTGGCATCCATCAGTTTCTGGTAGAGCTCGTAGTATGTGGTGCGATCGCTGACCCAGAAGCTAAAGTCGCCGCTGGCACGTTTGATGTGGTTGACACCGGCCTCCAGCTGAACCTTGAAGTGCTCCAGCTCGAAGAAGTTCTGGTAGTTGGACTCCAATGGAATCACATGTCCATACTCATCATACTTGGGTCCAATGAAGACCTTGACAACAGCAGTCTGTGCCTTATCAGCGGTCACGTCCAGGGTGAATTCGAAGGGCTTGTGGTTTAGACGGTGCTGGCGGGCCTTGATAACATAGCTGGATCCGTTGTAGAAGGAGTTGCGGCCAAAGGTGTAGAGGGCATCGCTGCTGTGTTTCACAACAGGCTCGACATTGACAGCATTGCTGATGTCAGCGTCGAAGTACTCAAAGTAGGTGGTCAGGCTCTCGGGCATGTGGACGGCATCGATCTTGACGCCATCGAATTTGTAGTCGACCTTGGTGTACTCGGGGAAGGTCTCCATCAGATGCCAGTAGTGGCTGAGCAGGTTCTTGTAGACCTCAAAGAACAGAGGATCACGAATGGAGGTATCGTAGTGCATGAAGGTGCCAGGGTAGGTTTCGTGGTACTTGCCAAATGGACGACCCTCGTTCACAATGTAACGGTACCATTTGTCCAGGCTGCCGAAGAACTGCTTGTCGATGCTGTCGGCATTACCCTGGATCATGTTACCCAGCTGATTGACGACATCCACGTCGTATTTGTCGTTCTTGTGGACCCAGTCCATGATGCGCTGCGTGTAGAGCTCCACGTTCTTGATGTACTCAACATTGTCGGGGTGGTAGAAGTAGTGGTCGTTGTCGCGACTGGGGTAGGGCACTCCGTTGTAGCCGCGGAGACCGCTGTAGAAACCGGCATCGACGGTGTCGTACATGTCAAAGCTGGGCACCTCACCAAGGTCGTTGGACAGACGCTCCAGGTAGTAGCGGGCCAGCAGTTGCCAGTGCACGTAGAGGTAGAGCTCACCACGGCGATCCTTGTTCAGTGGGGTCTCCTCGCTGCCCTTGGTCCAGAAGGGATAGTCCAGGTTGAAGTAGTAGTAGAAGCTGTTGAAGCCAACATCCTCCAGGAAGTAGGCCAGACCGTGCTCGTAGTTCATGTCACCATAGTAGTTGGTGTAGTTTGACTTGACAATCACGTTGTAGACATTGTTCAGCTGCTTGACATGATGGAAGCCATGCATCTTGTAGTGCTCGGCCATCTCCAGGGTCTGGCCGTCGAAGAAGCTCCATGGATGGATCTCATACTGAGCGGGCAACACCACTCCTTGCATGTCTGAGCGGAAGAGGCTGGCAATGGTGAAGGCGTAGACAAAGAGCTGCTTGTTCACATGTTGGCGAGCCCAGAAGACCACGTGCTGGAAGGTTTCCCAGTTCTTGGCGAAGTAGAAAAGACGGACAAGGCCAACGGCGTACTCCTCATGGCGCTCGTACATGACGGTCCACACCTGATCATCATGGAATGGATGGTGCTGCCAGAGCTCAAAGAAGTGTTCCAGTTTCTCCACATGGTGATAGTCGCTCACATGCTCCCAGGGCTTGTACTCGTAGTAGCTGCTGTCGAAATGGGTCACAAACACATCGTCCTGATAGATGTGCTGCAGTACCTCAAAGCAAAACTTCTGCTTCTCCAGGAAATCCTTGTCGGCCACCTTAAACTCGACGTGCTTGCCTTGGCCTCCAAGGGCCAGGACTGACAATGTTAACATAACAACCGCCGTGATCGACTTCATCGTAACTCATAACTTTCCTACCATCGCAGCCCCGTATTTATACCCACCTGAGCATAGAAGGAGAAAGAGAGCGATATATAATTCTTAGATAGAGACTGGGATAGAGAGACAGCGGGCATTAGCCGATCATTGATATCACCTTGACATTGTACTGTTTAGATCCGCTCCGTTCCATTGATAAGAAAAACTGCAGCTGCACCTTCTCACCTGTCACTCGCAGATAGCCACAATAATCGAACTATGGATTGTCTTGAATTAGAATTATTTGGCATCGAGTGACTCGACGAACTCATCGACTGCTCAAAAGATCAGCTTCTGGAAATCTCATTAGTCACAGACAATAACATTTTAGTTTAATACTTTTACATAAGTGGTAAATTCTTCATTGAATAGGGAATTTAAAAAATTCTCTATGTGTAATACAGTTTTTGTTTATTTAATTTTGTTACGTAATTTTTAAAAGATATTGTGTCAGATTGGTTGAGATTACCAAATTCTTACCCATTTGACCTATGGGGGTCCCACAACTTCCATTTTAGGTAGAAGACGGACTAAACTTGATACGGTTAATTAAAATGGTACCTAACAGATATTTTGGAACTTTCATCACGAAAGCTCTAGTAGTTGCTCCAAGTTAGGGTATTTTGAAATTAGCTTTAACAATTAGTAGGGAGGGTCCAATTTGAAATAAACTTGATCTGCGTAAAGTATAGGCGGACTTTCATTCTGAATTTGGTGTCTCCAGGTTTTGAGTTCTAGCTGTTCATACGGAGAGAAGAATTATACCGACTCTGCTGTTGATCCTGATCAAGAAAATATTAAACAAACTTAAGTCTGTTTGGGTACTCTTCTGTACTCTTTTTGTGTACCGGGTCTAGAAATCAAAGATTAAAAAATAAATTTGTTTTCTGTGTATTTAAAATCTGTTAGGCTGGTTATATTTATTTATAATGATATATAGACACATTTACAATATTTAATTATTTTATATTCATTAATTTAAACTTGTTCTTTTGTTTTATTTTTTCTCAGAAAGGTTTTGGTCCAGTTGCATATTTTCCAATAAATCAGATTTTTGTTTCAAAATCTCAAACCGATTTCAGCTATGCAATTCCATTGCATTCGCATATTGTTTATGGAATCATCCTATGGGGTCACTTAGCGGTCAGGACTCATAAAAAAAGATGATTCTGTCGTATTGGTTATCAGGCGAGATGTTGCTAGCGAATCAACATATTTCTAAAAATATGCAAAGCATTAATCATATCAAATGAAATGCGAAATAAACAAAGACTAGACAACAAAGAACAAAGAAACTGCATATGAAATAAATGTGATCAGATCGTTATTTTAGAATCAAACTCAATTCTTTTTAGCTATGAATTTTCTGCAAAGTTTGAATAGACCTTTCCTTGCTTCGTAAATGAATATGAGAATAGATGCAATTGTACTGATGAAGGAAAACTTCCAAGCCAAATACAAATCCCTCCAACGTAATATATGAAAGAATTCTGTTGGATCCTTATAGGGTAGAACCTCCATTCTGCCAATTTCAACAAGAGATTGGAAGGTATTGTGGAACCAGTAGCTGTACAGACCACTACACTGGGTGATCAGAATGTATTGGTTGAGGGCCTCTTCATAGATCGAGTTCTTTGGCAGGGGAAGTCCAAAGGGCACAAAGTTTATAAAGACAAAATCATCGGAGAGACGAAACCCCGCCTTAGGTTGTTTAAAAAACTTATGTTGGATTAAAGGCCACAGGGTCTGAGTTATGGGATAGGCATAGGAGTTATTGGGCTGCCTGCGTAGGGACTGGAAAACTGAACTGTTCACCATATGAAAGACATCCGAAAACTCGTTCATGTGTCGAGGACCAACAGCGTATCGAATTATTTGTTTCTCAGAGGGTGACATAAGGATCTTGACGCCGCTACTGCGCAGGTCCTGATAGCTGATTATCGGAGAATTCCGAGGTGGATCCACCAGCAGCATCTCGAGCTGGGCAATATAAATGCTATAGGTCAGCAATCCGAAGAATAAAATCAAGACATAGATTCGAACTAGCCTTCCGGATGGTCGACTTGGCAGCACAAATGTCTGATATAGCATGGCCCGTAGGACCGTATCGAACAACTGTTGATGACAACATATCTTTGGACTCAGTCCTTGTTCGAGGCGTTGGTTGTTCTCGAGCAGCACTGACAGTAGGTACACAGTGAGGTAAAAGAAGAATTTAATTAGTATTGAAATGTAAGGTGTGCTCAGGAGGAAGATATCCGACTGGGGCTCCACAGGTAGAATCAGCTGGCATTTTGATATTTCCATTATATTGGAACTGATCATTCTGTGGGAATTCATCATTGAACCAACATTAATTATGGACATGGGAATGTCTAGCTCCTTTCGTTTTCCCACGCTGTCGAGCACATCCCATCCTAGATTCTGCTCATTCAAATTCTTGGGCACACGATGCCAGCAGACTTTCACGGTAGCATTCAAAGTTCTGGCAAAGTTGTTAACGAAGGTGACTAAGTATCCGGTCAATTGGGGCTTATTCCTTTCATCCATATAAACCACACTGCGGGGTAATATATTGTCCGGCATGCTTCTAATGGGATAACCCCCCATGTCCTTTATCTGCGGCTCAAAAAACCTTTCCACATCGTTAATTTTTCGCTTCACGAGCTTAAAACGAGGAAACGCTTGGTAGCTGTAGATATATTCCTGATCCCCGATCTCAACAGCCACGACGTTGAGCATTTGATTGATGAAGCATTCTGCGAAAACAGACCATTTATCTATTCCTTTTAGTACCAGAATCAGAGTCGCAGTGTTTCGCATTCCATCCAAATTTATGAACAACGTCTGCAAGGCCAATAAGTCGACTTCATCCAGACAAACTATAGCCAGAAATCTTCTATTAAAATGCGGTTTAATTGAATAGTTCTCGTTCTTATTAAAGTTAATTAGTGGCGTTTCAAAGGCCAGACTTGGGCTTATCTCGCAGGATTTTAGGAGTATAGACTCAAATTCAAGTTCTTCCTTGAGGGATTTAAGCATTTCTTCTCGAATCTGCCTTTGACCCAATTGTGACTCAATTAAGAGACAGATTATTATAATGAGACACCACTTAACTTTTTGCCACATTTTTCTATCCAACTACCAGAACTATAAGCTTACGAATGGATTGGGCCAAAAGCGTTTGGGCCCTTTTATTGCATCGTTGCGACGGTTGACGCTTAATTACTGTTTGATATCAATGCAATCAATCAATGCGTCAGAACCGTTTAGTCATTAATCCTCTGACTTTTTCTTCAGTTTTAAATATAATGAAAAACACTACGAAATTTTATCTAAGTATAAAAATATTATAACAGATGTGGCTACTAAATTTTACTTAACTGTTTTCGTACGCTGCAAATAAAAAAATGAAAGATTTTATATTTAGAATTGGTTAGTAAATAATTGTTTATTTTTTTTTTAATTTACAAACCCTTAAACTTAAGTTAAGTTTTAGGATTTGACATTTACCAACATTTGACACAGAAACTTCCATATTACCTGAGCAGGCTTAAATATATATTTAGTTTATTATTATTTAACTTGTTACATTTATTTCAACTTTATATAAATATAACAATTTGACACATATTTCAATATAATTATTCATAATCGTTTACTGACGACATTTTAAACCATTAAATTTGTCCCTCTTCTTTTCGATATGTTTCGTTAAATCTAAAGTATCGATATATGGCACTGACGAGATTTGCACGATTAATAACAGAATTAAGTATTTAATCGCTATTGAAATGCGGTCTCACTTGTGCATCCACAGGCAAATTAAAATAAAAAAGCGTGGAGGTAAAAGCGATTAAACAAACGATTGCAACTAAACCAATAGATCGAATTTGTGTCACGAATTTATATCTGAATACGAAATAGAGAAAGCACACTGGAAACACGGAAAGAACTTAAATGGTAAATTGCGCATGAAACATGCTGAGCAAACAGGGTGTCGACTCGGTGAAATTCGCACGGAACATTTGTTCTTGAAATTATTGCTGTAGTTGTGTAATATTTTGAAAAGTGCGAAAGGCATCAAACAACAACAAACACAATGAAACATCGCCTGATATCGTATAATATCGCGTAAGTGTGTGTGCGTGTATATGTAAAAGTATTTCGCATACACATTCAACCAGTATTGTTGAATTGCGCTGTTTGATTTGATGAAAAGAGCGAGTGAGCGTTGACAGATATATTTTGTAATTTATTTTGTGAATGATTATTTTCAAAATTCATTGTACTTTCTATTACATTCTATCTACTTTTAGGCTTAAAGAGATATACAAAACCATCAAATTTCTCATGCGCAACGAAACGACGACAACAAATCCAAAGATAAACATATTAAGTAAACAGTGATTCAGAAATTCAAAATTATAAACAATACATAACTTTGGAATTGGATTGGCAGCCGCCTATCTTCAACAGCAACACCCCCACCCAGTAATACAAACAGAATCATGAATCTACTGCTGCACCACAAAGGATCGTCAATAAACCTGAGAACGCAATACGTTTTTCAGAATTTCTACAAGCGCTGTAAGTTTGTAGTCACAAACGAAACTTTCCATTGATTTTGTCACGCAATATCAATGTATGCGTGCGAGCGAGTATGAGTGTGAGTGAGCGTGTATGTGAATACTGAACGAATCTGTGTTGTTTTTGTGCGCGTGTCTCTGTTGGCATATTTTGTTTTGACTGCATATTCGTGCACAGCTGATTCAATGTTTTAGTTGCACAACTGGGAAATTTAATTTCCCTTTTGCGTTCAGCTGACAACAAGAAATTCCCTGCCTCAAACGATATTAACTATAAATATTATATTTATTGTACGCTCGGCTTATTAGTCAGTTGATAAAACAAAACAAATTGTTTCATAACTTAACTTCAATTCACTGTTATCAGTCTTATGCAGACGTTATTATTCCCAAATCTTTCCGTTGGTTTAAACATCTTATCTTCTAGCTACAAATTTAAAGTACATATAAAAGGTATATATGTATGTATACAACCCATCTGGCTTATGCGATAAGGTTTTGTAGTCGTTAAAATATTGTATACCATTCGAAGTCAATCCAAATGAATTTGTCAATCAATTTGTTAATTAAACAAATACTTTATGTTAATTTGGCAGTGTTTGCAAAACTAATTTGTGTATTGATTCGCTCACCGTCTAATATTAACACGCGTATTCGAACATAATCACAGCCATATTCACACTGGTTGTATATGTGTGGGAATATCATGAAAAAGGGACAAGTGCCAAACACACAGGTGCAGACTAATTGACGCCAGTCGTGGCTGATGACGCACTACGAAACACCCTGTACTAAAACAAAGTACAGTCAACAGGGTTCATCGCGTCAACCCACGCAAATCACATAATCGTCTGTTTGGTCTATGTCCGAAGGTTAAATGCGTTTCGCTTTTCTTTTTTTTTGTTTTAACGTAGCTGCATGCTCTTTCTTCTTTGTAATCCTTCTTATTTCTGTACGCAGTCTGCCTTACCTTGAATTATATATGTATATATTACATGTTCTGAACACTTGCCAAGAAAAGAAAGCGAAAAAAAACAATGAAAACAAAACTGAAAGTGCAGCAATCAATTTCTTAAATATTTTCCTCAAATGATTTCAACTATTCGATACACTTTTAGTATTCTTTACATAAGGTTTGCACTTCAAAAGCAACAGGTGGTTTTCAGCTCTCAGCTTATCGTTCGTAATCTATTAAACCGTGCTAATAAATTGGTGTTATTCTGATAAACTCTGTTTGAATTTATTTCTCTGCAGATCTCAGAACAAACAGTTATGTCTACAGTTCAACGAAAAGTATTCACCACAGGAGCGAAGCTTCAATGCGCCCGGAGTCCATGGTACAGAGACAGTCCAGGCCATATGGTGGAAACTCGCTGATCGCCTGCCCGTCTCATTTTCCTCGTCAAAATTACCTTTCCGGACATGGTCTCCGGCATTTTCATGCGAGTCGCACACTCTTTGATTCACCTTCAAAGATTGACGCAACAGTGAAAAAGCTGAAGAATCAGCAAAAGGAAAAGGTTGAAGAGATTATGAAGGAGGTGGCTAATGGAAAAGCCGCTAAAGCAACCACCGAATCAGCCGCAACTGTGACAGCAGCTACTGCAAATAATAAGACGGCGGCAACGACAGCAACGACGACTCCTCAGGAATCCAGCTCAGTAGCAAAAGTGTCAGCAACAAAACCGGAGAGTGAACTTACGGAAGCTGCTTCCAAAGCCGTAGCCAAACCGAAGAAATCATTACAGCAACGCATTTGGGATGAGATCGTGCACTATTATCACGGATTCCGATTGCTCTTCATTGACACGGCCATCAGCTCAAAGTTACTCTGGAGAGTACTAAATGGAAAGACTCTGACACGGCGAGAGAACAAGCAGCTACAGCGCACGACATCGGATCTGTTCCGATTGATTCCATTCTCGGTGTTTATTATTGTGCCGTTCATGGAATTGCTTCTGCCGGTGTTTATCAAATTCTTTCCTGGCATGTTGCCATCCACATTTCAAACGGCAAAGGATCAACAGGATCGTCTAAGGCAATCGCTGTCTGTCCGCCTTGAAGTGGCAAAGTTCTTGCAACAGACACTTGGCCAAATGCCAGTTCAGCACACCGAGCACAGCAGTGAAGAAGCCAAACAGTTTGAGACGTTCTTTAACAAGATTCGCTCTAACACCGAGCACGTGAGCAGCGATGACATCATCAAGTTTGCCAAACGTTTCGATGATGAAATCACGTTGGATTCTCTAACCCGTGAACAGCTGGCGGCATTGTGCCGTGTACTTGAACTAAATACAATTGGCACCACAATGCTTCTGAGATTCCAGTTGCGACTGAAACTGCGCTCCTTGGCTACCGATGATCGGGTGATAGCTCGCGAAGGAGTCGAGTCCCTCAACCTGTTTGAATTGCAGCAGGCGTGCAAATCTCGTGGAATGCGTGCTTATGGGTTGACAGCAGAGCGACTTCGCTTTCAATTGAAAGAGTGGATTGATTTGTCGCTAAATGAACAGGTGAGCATATTATATAAGCATTCCCAAAGATAATAGTAATTATTTATAACGATGGTTCATTTCCATACATAAAAACTGTGGCACTTAGTCAAATTAATAATATTAATACAATTAACATAGGTGCCTCCTACGTTGCTACTGCTGTCACGTGCCATGCTGATCTCTGATGACAGCATAACGACAGACAAACTGAAGGAGACGATGCGTGTGCTGCCGGATGCAGTTGCAGCCCATACGCGACATGCGATTGGTGAGCGTGAGGGCAAGGTGGACAACAAGACGAAGATTGAAATCATCAAGGAAGAGGAGCGCAAAATTCGGGAAGAGCGTGAAGAGGAGCGCGAAGAGAATATTGCCAAGCGTACGGCTATCAAAGAAGAACTCAAGGCACCGTTTGTGTTTGCTGAGGAAATTGCCAAGAAACCACATGAAAGCGTGGAGGAATTGAAAATTGTAAGCGATGATAAGGAAAAAACAATATCGCCAACGGATGTGCAATTGCTTTCGGATGCTTTGAAAACGCTCTCGACTGACAAACAGTTGGTGGTTGAGAAGCAGACAATCAAGGAGCTCAAAGAGGAGCTTCGTGACTATCAAGAGGATGTCGAGGAGTTGCGTGAAGTGCGGGAGGTGGTTAAGGAGCCAGTGCGTGAGAGTAGAGCTGCTAAGCTTCTATACAATCGGGTCAATAAAATGATATCGCAATTGGATAATGTGCTCAACGATCTGGAGCATCGTCAACAGCAAATTAAGCAAGTTGACAATCCCGATCAGGCAACAGACTCTAGCACGAGCAGTCCTTCCCAATTGGTGCACATTGATGAACTTGTGGGCACCATTCGCCGCATGAAGGAAGCTTCCGATGAGGAGCGCTTCAAGGTTGTCGAAGATTTGATGGTTAAATTGGATGCAGACAAGGATGGTGCTATTTCTGTTAACGAAATTACCAAAGTGGTGCAAAGCATTGACAGCACGGCTACAAACATTGACAAGAAGCAGCTGGAGGAGTTCACCGATCTTCTGGTGAAACAAGCAGCCAAACGGCGCAACGAAGAACTTGTACGAATCGATGATCTCATGCACAACATCAAAAAATTGAAGGAGACCAGCGATGAGGCGCGTATCAAGTACATAGAATCCGTGCTGGATAAGTTTGATGCGGACAAGGATGGTGTCGTTACAGTCAATGATATACGCAAAGTAAGTTGTTTCTTAACGAAGCGAATGTAATTGTAAATAACAAACATTTGCAAACGTCTGTAACTTTCAGGTACTGGAATCTATTGGACGCGACAATATTAAACTCAGTGAGACTGCTATTGAGGAGCTCATTGCGTTGTTGGATAAGGAACAGATATTGGAGGCAGAGCAAAAGATTGAGAAGGCTATTGCGAAGAGCATGAAAGAGGCGGAAAAACTTAAAATGGAGGTGGAGAAAAGTGATAAGGACATGGCAAAGCTGGTAGATGGAATACATGATTCGGCCAAGGAGATACGTGATATTGCCACCGAGCTAGGCGCATTGGATCAGGACAATGCAAAGCAGCTTAAACCAGAAGTAAATATCATTAATCCGATAGTATGACGTATTCTAATTTGTTCCATTTTACTAGCCCGAACTAAAGGATAAGGCAAAGACATTGAAAGATAATGCCAAGCAGATGGATGAGTTGGTTTCCAAATCTCCTAAAGACGACAATAAAGGACCCGGCTGTCCACGATCGCCACCCAAGGGATCTGGAGGTGGTGGTAGCAAAAGCTGTAGTAAAGCAAGTGACTCAAACGGCGATGAAACGTCAACTAAGGCTGTACTTCGCGAGGCGGCGGAGCGTCACATTGAAAAACTTTTACCGCAGAAGAATATGGAACTGCCACCAACGTTACCAACGCCAGCCACGTCACAGTCTCAGACCAAAGCAGCGAACTCATCAAAAGCCGCGGCCAATGGTGCTGTCACACCCAAGAAACTGATCTGACCGTCCAAGTCGAAACGAAAACCAGTTTCGTTGACCCATAGAAATCCAGAAGAAGTACCTAAAGCGAAATAAGATGATGTCTCCCCCTAATGTCCAATTGTGTTTATATGGGAGTTTTTGCTGACTATTATTAGCATACATTCTGTTTACTCGAGTAGACAGTCGACATTAAATTTGAAATCTGTATTTAAATTGATCCTTGACAGGAGCATCAATTCGCGAGGCTGTAGTTAGAAAATGTAAAAGCAAGCACAAATCATAAATTAACTACATAATCTAAATATATATATATTTATAATTACAAGCACATACCATTAGGGGTGTCTTAATTAAATTTTCCCTAGAGTCCTCTACTTTCTTTTCTACCGCCTTAGTTTAACAAGAAGTTTATTATCGTGTGTGAATGTGCTGGTTAGGAATAACTTGTAGTTAGCACAGCAATTAGCAATTGTGATCATTAAGCGAAATGTTTAATTACATATTATTTCTATTCAATTAATATATATGTACACGTATTAAAACTCACAACTACGAACGTTTAACTATTGAATTCCGTTGAGATGATCGCTTGAAGCATAAGCATAAACGAAGAAACTAAATGTAACAATAATAAATATATGAAAAATCACGTGATAGTTTTATAACAATATTACATGTGTGCTTAACTCAACTTTTAAAAGTGTTTTTTGCAATAAATAAATATGTAAAATAAACTTAATTTAAAGTCGATGTCAATTTAATTATTCACAATCAGATGTGTTAGCTCTATCAAATTGTAATTACAGGTCAGGCAGAGTGCCCCTTAAATGGATGATTGCATAGCTTAACCTCAACCAACTGGGCGTAGAGAAAGGAAGGCAATTTTCAGCTATTCCCAAAAAGTCGAAGAAGCAAAACAATTCGTAAACCATACTTGCAAATAAATGTTACCACAAAATGTGCAAAAACTTCATAACTCTGCAGTCAGACCACCGACCAATAAATTCTCTTGAAATTGTAGAAGCCAGTTGAAATGGTCTACAAAATTTGAAATGGAATGTGTTTTTGGATGTGGTAAAGGTCCAAAATTAATCATTGGCCTGCACAATTAGCCATAAATTGGAAATAAACATGAAATACTAACTAGTTAATGGTACCAAGTAAATAAAGCTCAGAATTGATGATATAATCTTGTGATTTGTCTGGGGACGCACTGTATAAACACTAAGTACAGGACAGACAATTTTGCCATCGATGCTATTGAACACAAACAGAACTCGGTGTTTAAAGGTAAATAAAAGTGTAAAAGTATGAGAAATGTGAAACAAGCCAAATAATAATAAACTTGAAATCCTTAGGGAGAACTGTTGTTGTTTGCAATCAAGGAAAACTGCTAAACAAGATAGCGAAAAAGGGAAAACTGATGGCTTGGAAGGATACTAACAAGTATAAGAGCGTGTACTGCGAAAAGCAGAATAAGTAAAAGTTTGTCCGGCTAAAAGTGCTTGGAATGCAACAATAAAATTTTTAAGTTGTCCTAGATGACAGACTATCAAACTGGAGACTCGAGACAGGCTGTCGACTGCAGTATATTCAAAGTGGTGCCTCATGAAATAAAGTTAATAAAGTGGATAGACAAAAATTGGCTTCATATGCACTAGTTCAGTGTCCCAACTCTTTCAATTAAATAAAACTAAATAACTGAAAAGGGTAAAAGTAAAATCCACAAACAAATTCAGGAAATGTTACGAAAACAATTAAAAACTTGTGGACTTTCATGAGTCAATCAAATGACTTCAGAGCTGGCAATAAGTTGTAGTCAGATGACTTTTCAGTCGAATGGATTATTTTAAATGCCAGACGCACCGCAGCATCATCACAGCACAAAATACAACACACAGCACACAGCACACAGCACACAACGCACAACTCACAGCACTGACGACGCATACAAAAACTCCGTCAAAGGATGCGATGGCTTCGTCTCCCGGAGGGTTTTACGGGTTTACGCAATTTGTAGTTGTTGTACTTTGGCAATCAGACGAAGCAAACGGGATTGGCAAACAAATGAAGGAGGAAATACTTTGCTGGACCTTTCATTTCTTAAAGGAGACTGCAATCCGCAAAGGCTTTTAAACATTACGCGTAACACTTTGTGGAATGTTTGTGGATTTTATATTTGCTTGGAATAATAATTTCATTTAAAAAGAAATAATTATTTAAAGTCCGTAAAATAATTAGTTGAATATATTATTTTTAAATAGAAGTGTTCAATTATTTAAGATCTTTGTGATTATCTCTTAGTATGAAGTGTTATTTTATATGAATAATCAGGTCATCTGTTATAGACGGCTTATTTGACTGCTTCTCTACTACTTTCCTTAGTTTTCACTCCCTTTTTATAGATTTCGCGTCAGCTCTGGTTATATCGTGTATTAAAATTGGCATGAATCTGGCCAAAGAATCTTAAACAACTCCACAAACACAGAAAAGTTAAAAACGCTAAAAAAAAAACAAAGCACTTCACTAAATTTATAGAGACACTAGTTTACTTAATATTGCGTTAATCCCGACTTTTATGAAACTGTTTATTAGATTGGCTTGTCAACACCATTAAAATGATCTAAAATATATTAAAAAGCACAAATAAAGAGATCATATAAATTGATTATGTACTCTCGCGATGGAACCAACCGTAGCGCCAGCTGGTCGCCTCTGGATAGTTGTATTTGTCACCTGGAGTTCGCTCATAGCGGGTCTCCAAGTAGGAGACACGTTGTCCACTGCGGAGCAGTTGTAGTTCATTGACTGGAACGGATTTCATGGGTTTGCGACAGTGGCCAAAATAGCTTTGCTCCTTCGGGGATAAATGATAGTCAAAAATTTTGGAGGAGGAGGGTCGAAATGCGCGAAAGGTAGACACAAAGGGACGAGGGATTCTGTTCATTGTAGCAGTTTCGGGACGAACTTTTGACGTTGTGCTCATTCCAGCCGACATTCTCTTAGATTTGCATGTGGAGCTTCCAGATGTGCTTGACGACTTGATAAGCTTTTGAATTAGCGGGGCTTTGGCAAGTTGAGGAGCCTTTGGTACTAAAACTTTCACATTTGTTGGATTGGGCTTTGCCATCTTGAATGAGCTTTTGGGATCTGTTTTGGACTGCGAAGAATTAGCTCTGACTGCAATTTGGAATTTTGTATTAACTCGTTTATTTTGATTGTTAGACATTGTTCGATTGTGGTAATATTTAATATATGTGTATGTTTGTGATTGATAAAGCATATTTAATAACAAGTAATGTAAATTCAAAGTGACATTAAAATGACAAAACATAAAGTAACAACAACAAACAAACGTCACCAGAATCCAGAAGATTGACCACCAGGGGGATTCTTCACCTTGATGGATGAACGAACACCTGAAGTATCCAGTTCCTCTGCAAAACAAAAGAAAGGGATTTTTTTTTAACACAGAGTTTAAAATAATATAGGAGCTTATTTAATTTGTCAAAAAAAATTGTATATGCGAAATAAACGAAAGAAATCGTGACCGACTTCATGAACAATATAACAGCAAAGGTAAATGAGCTACAACCTGTGTATCTTGAATTATAGGTTCTGTATGTTAAAGACCTTTTTTAATTTCTTGACATGCCCCTTACCGCCTTAAAGTTTTGAAATTCAGAACTTCTTATACTGAGTATATCTCAACCATATTCTCATGGACAACTGTATCAGATCTTACACTACTTAACTGCCAAAAATAAAAGAACGAGTATAGAAACCAGTTCGGACTATAACATAAAGATTACAGAAGACTTCAGATACCTGATATGCTCTCATATATGATACATCATTACTTAAAATATTACTGTGTCTTTTAAAGTCGGCTCATTCGGTTAGCTTTTTTTAACGCTGTTGTAACTGACTGCAACTTACTGCTAATGGAAAATGACGATTCCTGCAGATCTCGTTTGCCGTCCACGCGGCCACGAGCTCCCTCCGGTGAAGAGGGCGTTGTGGATCCAGAGAACATCACCGCAGGTGGCACCGGGGCAGACACATGAGTGTCTAGCTCAGCAGTATTGGTGCTACCATTTAAGTTCTGCTGATCCAGGGGCTCCTCCTCTGTCTTTCCCTCAATACTGTCGTACACAAAAGACGGCTTCAGCGGAGTCGGAATAAAGCGACCGAATCCTTCGGCGACGCGAACTTGACCGTTTTCGACGCAGATTCGTCCACGCACAAAGACATACTCTGGCACTCCGTGCACAGTCATACCCTATAAATACAGAATTTTTGTAGTTTTGCTTGCATTTAATTTACAAAATTAAATTTACCTCAAAAATATTGAAATCGCAAGCATGATGATGGGTATCCTTGGAAATGGTGCGTGTGGAATGAGGATCCCAAATGACAAGATCAGCATCCGAACCGATCGCTAAAAATGTAAACAAATAAGTAATAAAATCTCAAGACTGTTTTTCATTATCCCTTATTACCAATTCTTCCCTTTTGAGGATAAATATTAAATATTTTAGCAGCATTCGTGCTCGTTATGGCCACAAATCTGCAGGGGTCCAAAACACCAGCGTGTACACCTCTCTCCCAAACAAGAGACATACGATCTTCCACACCATTAACTCCATTTGGTATCTTCGTAAAGTCACCAAGGCCAAGCTCCTTCTGATCCTTGTTAAAGGTGCAATTATCACTGCCTGTGGTCTGAAGATCATCACTGTGAATTAGATTAAATTAATATTTAAATGTTATTAAATAGTTATATAAATCAGTTTATATATGCTGTAAGTGTTGTGTTAGTCATCGAAATAGAGAACTAACCATATGACTTCTACCCATTTAATCCTTTCCGATAAAGTAATAACAAAGAAAATAGTAAGTCATTTAGTGTCATTCGAAACGAGATATTGGTCAGATATGCCACAACAAGGAAGACTATCTTAGAATTATGAAGGTATAATACAATTAAAGAACCCCGTAGAAAGTATTAGTCAAATCAAGTCGTTGGTATATAATGATCATAGCTTTATGCAAATTTAAGCAATGTCTTAATTATAGGATCTACATGATGTAACATTTCGATTTAATCAAAATTCGGTAAGTATATTAACACTGTTCCTATGATCATGACTAGTGATTTTATTTAAATATTCCAATAAACGGAAAAGTTAATTTTGTCCTAGAGTTTCTACGGATGCTAAAAGATAAAACTGTCCGAATTGGCAGATTTTACGATAAATGAACTGATTTCAAAAACAAAATGGTTTTGCACAATAAATAAAATAAAATAAATAAAATACATTTAAATGTTAATACTGGTTTGCATTAAAACTGAATAATTTTGTTTATAAACAAGGGTATTTGAATTTATAGCGCTGCTCTATGTCTACTGCCTTGATGAATGAATGAACTAAAATATCCCTTAAAATCTGGGTCTAAAAAGTCGTGGTTAAGTTAGCGAGATTTTAATAGGCATCTTTCAACGGTTAACTCACTTGGCTAACAGCTTCATCATAAACTCTGGGGTTGTCTTGTCGGGTCTCAGGGGTGGGCTGAGCACATGGGCAGCCGCGTGTCCAAAGTGCTGGCAACGGTAGTGAGTGCCATCTGTACCCAGGGCAGCAGCAAGCGTCTCTCCAAATATGTATTTTTTACGATAACGTTGACGAGCACGAGCCAGTTCAATTCCAGCCGATTTGCTCATCACATGAACAACATAAAGCGGACAATCCACCTGTGTTATCACCATGGTTATCAATACTTTAAACAATCAACACATCAAACAATATTTATAAGTGTCTCACCTGATGGGCCAAAATACAGGCACGATGAACAGCTTCTGCCTCAACTTCTTCCTGGCGCGACAACTCGTGTCCTTCTGGTCCAGTGACTCCCTCGGCCAACAAGCGTTTCGCATTCTTGGCTATAATATCACCATTCTCAGCATGTACCTGGAGACAAAAAACAAATTAACCATTGTTACGGACTAAATTTAATCTCAAACGATAAATTGTGTTAAATAGTCTAAATTTTCTCAACACGGGTCTGGAGGAATACTTGATTTAAGTATGCACCCTATTACAAATATTTCAACTTCTGAGCTCAGCATAAAAGATTTGTAATCTTTTTAATTTATTTTGCTATATGAATGCTAAGCCATACTTATATAAAGAATAATTTATTTATTTGTTTATTTAATGTTAATGTTTTTTAATGTGCAGTTAAGAAAAGCTAAAATCGAGAGCTTTAATGTAAGTAGGATAATTTATTTAAAGGACCAGTTTTTGAATAAAAAATGAATGAGATTTGGAATTTATCTTGAAAATAATTTTAAAATTTTATCGTATACTTAAAAATCAACCTTTAGACTTTCTTCAATAATGTACTGCCTTTTATTTACCTAACTTTACCAAACTATTTATATATATTGCGTTATAATTAATTTTGTAGAGGTTGAATAGTTTTCCGTGTCATTTTCTTACGACAATTTTAGTTTAACTGTGTTTATAGAAATTATTTTAGCTAAGTTTTAAACTTTTTACTCACCATCGCCACCGCATTTAGTCCTCTAATGCGCTCAAAGACATCCAGAAGATCAGAGTCATTTAATTGGTAGAGTCCCTTGTAGGCCATAAATGTTTTGAATGAATTTATCCCTAGCTCCTTGCAGAGTATTCCAATCTCCTCGGAAACGGACTTTGACCACCAAGTGATGCCAACATGAAGGCCATAATCACAGCAGACCTTTGGATCTGCCCAGCTGCGCCATTTGTCATAAGCCTCAATCATTGACTCGTTTTTGTTGGGCAGCACAAAATCAACTATATTCGAAATTAAAAATTAAATTAATAAATCGAATTTAAATTCAAATGAAGACATTTCTACTCACTTATCATAGTTGTGCCACCAGCTATAGCGGCCTTCGTTCCATGATAGAAACTATTCAAATAGTATATATAAGATACTAATAACAAGAAGATACAAATATATATCAGGGATACTTACTCATCCACGGCCACGGCATTGCCAAAGGGAAGCTGCATATGGGTGTGAGGATCGATTCCTCCAGGAATGATAAATTTTCCACTGGCATCGATGGTACGTACTCCACCCGGAATCGTTATATCAGAAGCAGGTCCCACAAATCTACACAAATATTCGCTTGGCTTAAAATCATTTATGATTTTTTTTAACTTACTTTATAATGCCATCTTCAATGTAAACATCCGCCTTAAATGCCTTATCGTGGTTAACGATCTCGCCATTTTTTATATAGACTCGATTCTGGGCGCTTTGCAAGTGAATCGGAACTTTTTTAACAGGATTCGGACTGCCTGACATCTTTCTTGAACCTGAAAATAATAATGTTACGAATTTTGTTTCTTATCAGACTCCGAGTGTCAATCATTTAATAGGAGGTTGACCTTTTAAATTGGGGCCTCATGAAAAATAAACTAAATCTTATTTTTCAACCCAATCTAATCTAATATCAGTGTGCATTTAAGGCAAATAAAGCGTTGACTTTAAAACAAATATTTAATGTAATTATAATTGCACATCGCTCGAGATCTGAGGCGTTGGCGTGTGCTTTCATTTTAAAATAAAACGTACACTGAAAGAAATACACAATGCATTAACTAAAAATTTAATTAAAAATTTAAATGATAATTAGGTTCCTAATAAAAATTACAAAAAAAATATAGCTATTTTATAGTAGTTCCAATGGAATTTCACGCCTTGCTTACAGTGTATAGATTAAAGTCAAGTATTTTTGCTGAGCTCAAACAAGTTTTTCCAACAGTATTGCTCAAGCAATAACTAATGCACTAATATGTACTTGTGTATATGTAGTTGTCTATAACGTAAAGACAACAATGTTTATGCTCCACATATGCCAAAGATAAATAGATACAAAAGTGTTATGCTCAAGAGCGAAGAGTATTCTTGTTTCGTTGGGGGTAAAAATAGCCTACGATATGAAAATGGAACTAATTATTACCGATGCGACTGCATGTGAATACCTTATTACCAACATGCAAACATTCAATATATCTGTACACTTGTCATGTAACTGCTAAAAAAAGACTTGTAAATGTTAACATTTTAAAGTGCAGAGCAACAACCCGTTGATTTAGTTGAACAACTTTTCAGTTTTCTAAACACACAGATTTACAGACATGAAACATGCGTTCAAAAATAAGAAAATCAATTAAATATTTTATTGCGCCTATCTATATATACCCCCCATAGTATACATGAATACGTATATTTCGTATATATATTGTAGAATACAAACACAGCGAGCGTATACAGATGCTAGAGAAAAACACTGGTCTACGTTAAAAACTACCGAGTAATTTTGGTTTTATTTCACCACACTTTTTGTTATATTTTTTAATTAATGGTTATATGATAATACATGTAAACTGTACCGTTAACGTCTTTTGAATTATTTTTGACAATTACTTACCGGTTACCTTCGCGCACACGTCCAACGTATTCGGGAAGATCTGATAAGACTGAAAATTTAAATGTTAATCTGATGTTGAACTCAAATAGAAATGTTAACGCGCTGTTGTTGGCACTGCTTTACATGATCGATAAATGTTAATCGATAGTAATCGAGATTCAGTTTAGGCTCTGAATTGAACTGCTTGAATTTTATAGCAAAACTTTAAAACAATAGAATTTTAATAATTGTGATTGCCGAATGCGATTTGTCAATTGATTTACGTGAGAGTTTTCATAAACCTTTTCATCTTTAATCTCTGTAACTGCCAATTTCGATATTTTTGTAGACTGATAATCCCAATAGTAAACGGGATTTATGTTTATATTCAATTTTTGTGCTAGTGTGAAAATATAAAGTGGATTATACAGAGATAGCAGCCAGGCCACAGATACATTTTACTTCATTTTTATTTTTTTGGCGCTTCTTTGTTTGTTTGCTGGCTTGTTTGTGTGCACACAAGTAGAGTACACACAGGATGCACACAGTCCTAGACAAGGACGGAGACACGAGGACGGAGATCCGAGGACTGAGCGCCGAGGACCGCACGTTGGCCATAAAAATATCGCAGATATGTCGCCAGCCGTGAAATGTTTATATGCATGTGGGTCGCGTGTCCTTCTCTCTTGGCTCCTTCAGCCCCTTCGTTCGCTTCGTCCCCTTCCGGCCCTTTCATCCTGTGGCCGACAGTTGCAATTGCAGTGTTTGAACTAAAAAAGGAAACTACATAAATGTAATATGTATTCGTATCGACAGCTACCGAAATCCAAATCCTAAATCCGATCTGTGCCACGTTTCTGTTGGCATTGACTAGTGGCCAATAACTTTGAAAGACTCCTTGCTTTTAATCCCTAATTCACCTCTCTCTCTCTCTCTCTCCCTCCTTCTCTCTCTCTCCTTCTCTCTCTCTTTAGTTCTTCATTTCTCTGGGTAATAATTTAATATAGCTCAATTGGCTATTGGCAATTACTATGCTCTGTTCGTCATGAGCAGAAATCCTTTGAGAGTATTTAGACGTTTAGTTAAACACATTTTGGTTGTCGACGTCTGGGCTTTTACCTGTTTTCACCTTCAGACTTTTGTACCACTGCATAAATTAGGGGATAAGTTTCTTTAGCATTTTCATTGGGAATCCTAGTTAAGCATTCCAATGACAGCCACGATAAAGTACAAAGAATTCTCGTTCCTCGATTGGATGTAAATATTTATCCATGGCGTATACGAATGTAATGGCAAAATAGAAGAAAAAGAGAATATGCGAATGCTTAAATGGCTATTTGAACATCTCTTTTATTTTGTGGAACTGTGTATCAACAATTTAACCAATTTAAATTAAGATTAACAGCTTATGTACGTACTATTGTTGATTAAAAAGTTATTTAGTTTAACTTTCAGTGTCTGATTGTCGTGTCTTCATTATTCTTGAAATAATTTAATTTTCTTTTTCTCTATTTTTTGTCAATTTAAAGTGACTCCAGGAAAATGGAAAACTATAGCTAAGTGACAGCAGCACTCACAATTTACTTGACGTATTCTTGACCATTATTGAAACTTCTGAACTCTTTCTTCTCAGTTATTCAACTGACTTGACTCTACTTCCATTTTCCATTCCGCATTTTCCATTTCCATTTTGCCATTTTCAAGAAACATTTTTATCTATCAATAGCGTCGAAGCACCGCGCACTCATTGCCATTAATTTGTGAGGCATTTGTCGCCATTTGGCTTTTAGTTCGCAACCCAAAGGGTCTCTAGGTGGAGGGGAGGAACACGGACAGGACGCAATCGAGGCTGGGGGACTCGTCTGCCTGACTGATTGCAGTTTAAAATGCATTGCACTTTACTGCAATTGGTTGCACTTTACGGTAGCAGCGACAACTTCTATTTAATTTCACAGTTAAGTGCAGCTTTAAACTTACATTGTGATTGAGATGAACTTCAATTTGTGAGACAGCAGGGAAGTAAAGTTTAAGTTTTAAAGACTCATGTGGTCAGCTTATATCAGACATTTGCTACACATTTCAAATGTTGCTATTTTATTTATCTTCCCTTAGCTTTAGTGACTAACAGCAACTGGAGTATAATTAGATTGGTTAGTATTAGTATTAGTGAAATCCAATTTGAGCTCACGTACTGATTAATAGGCCGACACATTGTGCAAAAACTTAAATAGTTCTTGGTAAACTTGTGCGTCACAGCCCGCGGTGTTCGATTACTCTGATTGGGTAGGATACATCAGCAAGGCTGAGTCCAGGAGGTCCTGGAACGTGTCTGCCAGCTTAGCTGTTAGGGGAAATAAAATCGCATCACGTTCATGTCCATCAACTTGGCAACCGTCGGCGACTGACGATTCTTTCATAAACACCAACGACTTAATAACTGAAAAGTGGGACTGAAAAGAGGTGGTCCAAAGTGTTAAGTCGGGGGGTGTACGGGGTAAAAGGAGGGTAGGGACGTTCGGGCGGTTAACGGTTCGTTGACACTAAATGGCACTTTGGGGTCGGCATTGCAAGAACATCTGAATATAGAGGAAAAGTCAACAATGCTCGCTGGCTCGCTCTTTCACTCGCTCGGTTTATTAAAAGGGCTCAGGTGAATGTCTGGGCGCCATTTTCAAACAGCAGGTGAATCAGTGCCAGGCGCCAGCCAATGTCCGCCTTCTGCTATCTCTCCAGCAGTGTTTACTTAACAGGCAGCCACATTCCATCCGCACTCAGACATCCTATCCACATTCAAAGATTGCCAAGCATTTCTGTTTCCCGGTAACAACACTTAAAAAACAAAAATTAAACGGTAATATAAAATAAAGCACTGTGGATTTAAAGCCGATTTAAACCCATTTTACTTATAATTCACAAAAAAAAACCAGATAATTTGTAATTTTATCGGTAAGAAATTGTTTAAAAAATGAATTCTCTGTATTTTGTTCCGGTTTTGAACTATTTTTTAAAGTGTAGAAACTCTGTAAACCTCTAACATCTAAGTATATTTGTTTGTGAAAATTTTAATATAAAAACTACACTCAATAGACCTTGCATTATGTATTGAAAGCTTATTTGAATTTTGAGCTCAACAGCGCATATTCCTGCAAGAGAAAACAGATAAACAGTCATAAGAGAATTCGAATTATGATACTTAAAAGTTGTTGAAAACTATTGTCAATTTGAACTTAAGTGAATTGTCACAGCAGCTGTTTATTTTCTCAACAAATAACAAATTACAACAGCCTTTTAATTAATAAGCAAATATGTTTCACATGTCGAGCAAAAAACACGCTTCTTTTGCCGCTGGGAAAACATACACACACACACACACATACACATACACACACAGACAATAAATGGCAAATACTTAACTGCCACTTACCATTTACAGCTTCGCATTGCTGATCATTAATTTTCAGGCACCACATCGAAGTTGGAGGAGAGCGTTCGAAAGCGTTCGAAAACAATACTCGAAATCGTGTTTATCCACTGTAGCACCCTTAACTTTTATTGGTCTTTAGTTGCGTTGACGTTGGCAGGGAACGTGGAAAATAAAGCTAAAACTGGAGCTGGAGCTGGTGTCGGTGCTGGTGTAGCTAGAGGCGGAGCTGGGGGTAGAGGTGGCTGAAGCACGAGGAGCAAGAAAAACAACAATCAACACCATTTTCCGCTACAAATTAAGCTTCGAGCAAACAAATCGTGCAAAGTTCCCCAAGACATTCGCATTTTCATTGCTGTTCGGTCATGTCGTTTCTTGTTTTATGTGGATGGATGAGGACGTCGATGTCTTGTCTACAATGGTTCCGCTCCGTTCCGATCCACCACCGCCCACTTCCACCCACCTCCTCTAATACTACCGCAGGCAATTTAGTCGATTTGGGCATTATTCCGAACAACAAAAATTAAACACCTCTGATCCAAATAATACTCATTGAAGTCTTTTGGCATTAAATTGAAGATTATTGCAAAAATTGTCAAGTGTAAAAAACAGAATAGTTTCGAGTTTTGCAGCTACTAATCATGTTAATGTTGTTGTCGATGTTTTAACTACAATTTCTTAACTTAGTCAACCTTAAGAATTGGAACACTTCGCAACCAAATAATAGACACTAAGACGCTAGGCATGCAATATAGGTTACTGCAAATAATTTAAATTGACCTATTGCTTGTATTCCAAATGAACTGTAAATTATTCGATGCTCATACTCAATATCTGCTTTGTTGCTAATGTACTTGCAGCTAAGATCAAGGACTGTTTACATAGCTTGTTTAGACAGATGCTTTTAAGGAGTTTGCCTGTAACCTGAGTGTGATGTGCGTGTGTGTTTGCAGTTATGGAAATTAATTATCATAAAATATTTGTTTGCAATGTGCACTCAAATTTCATTAACAAACTTTGCAGAACTGTTTCAAATATTTACAGCAGCTTTTAGGGAAATTGTAGCTACTGAACAGAATGCTATGAAATAGTGTTTACTCAATAAATAACTAAAATATTCAATTGATTAATTTGATTTGCATAGCTTAATGTGATAGCCACAATTTAATTTGACGCGTATTAAATAAATTAACAGCCAAATTGAACTGTATTTTTGACATTTATTTTTTCTACAGTTTTGGCTCCAAGGGAAATCCCAAATAGATAAAAAGATGCCTTCAAACCGCATTAAATATTTGAGTTTTAAAATGTTTTGTTAGCCGCAGGTTAATTAAACGAATAGAATTCGTAATGTTTTGAAATAATTAAATTTTGTATAATTGTGTTTATTGTTCATTTTGATGCGTTCTGTAATTTATTTATTTGCCAATGGGATGTGCCCAAGGATAGGGAGAATGGTTGGGGACACATGTTTCGGGAGATTGGTTACGATTATTCCATGACGCGTCGTTGCAACGTCACGTTGGCACGTGTTTAATCCTACTAAGTATGCCGCCAAAACATTCGGATCCTGGTCGCAGGACCTTTGGTACACGGTTGTCATAAAATGTTAAATATAAATTTATGGCGGACAGCGTGCTTGTGGCATACTAAACACGATGATGGGTCCAACTGGGTCGGCGAAAAGCGACAGCTACACGGATACGGATTGGGATCGAGTCGAGGTCGAAGACGGGTCGAAATCGGGTTCTAGACCGAAGAACATTAGCAGAATGAAGCTGTAACGATTACGGTTGCAATGCTACCGATTTTGTCTATTGTTATTTTTATTTTTATTCTTATTTTTATATTTATTTTTGGTAACATTTGTTGGCTCCAAATGTGATGATGACTTGATTTGACTACCAGCTGTTTTCCCACCTCTCGCACAAGTGAATCTCACTCATTTCTATTTAAGTGCATTTTGTGTACTCAGACAGGTAAGGCATAAATATTCCAGATACCTGGTTTACTGTCTTTATTATAAACTATACAAGTTTCGTAAGACAAATACTGATTTTTAATTGATTGCTTCTATAACTATTAATGTATCACATAGTCAACCTCTTGAAATGACAGTAAATCATTGTGTTTAATTTCATATTTCTATATCTATTGAGCACTGAGAAAGGACGAAAGGACATATCAGGATTAAAATGTATACACTTAAATACCCATTTTTCCCGTTTTACCTCTGTACTTTGCGTGTAATTAAATTTACTGAATTTAAAAATATCCAAACGATGTTTAGTTTTATATGTCAATGTTTATTTTCCCTATTAGATCCTAATAAACATATGTATTAAATTATAGTATTATTCAAATTATAGTAGTTTATTTGTAATGAATCGAAATTATGATGGGGCTGTGACACTTTTCTCCCCAGACGGTCATCTGCTGCAAGTAGGATATGCCCAAGAGGCTGTTATAAGGGGCTCAACAGTCGTGAGTACACGAAATTATGTTTGATTAGCCAACTAAATAATTTACTTTTAGGTGGGTCTGTGCACCAACGATTGCATTGTGTTGGGAGTGGAAAAAAAAGCTGTTGATGCCCTGCAAATTGATCGAACAGCTCGTAAGATTCGCAAACTTGATGATCACATAGTAATCACCTTTGCGGGTCTCACGGCTGATGCTCGCGTGCTGATAGATCGTGCCCAGGCCGAGGCGCAGAGTCATCGCCTGAACCGAGAGCGACCAGCGACTGTTGAGTATATAACTCGGTAAGTCTTTTGGCAATGTGCACCGTTTTTGTTAAAACTGATATCGACTGCTTTGACAGCTATATTGCCAATTTGAAGCAGTTGTATACACAGAGCAATGGGTTGCGTCCGTTCGGAGTAGCCTGTCTCATTGGTGGATTCAATGACGATGGTGTGCCGCATCTGTTTCAGACCGAACCCTCGGGCATCTACTACGAGTGGCAGGCCAATTCAACGGGAAGATTAGGCCACACAGTGCGTGGCTATCTGGAAAAGAAAGGCAATGAAATGATTTCGGCTCCCAATGAGGCAGCAGCCATCAAGCACGTGGTTCGTGCCTTGTACTTGACCACATCTCTGGATGCTAGTTTCTATGAGGTTGCCGTGCTGAAACGTAAGCAGCCGATGACCATGGTTAGCCCCGAGACTATAGTCGCTTTGGTCAAACTCATTAAGCAGGAGATTGACGAGGAGAAGGCTAGAGAGAAGCTCGGCGGATCCGCGACTTGATTTCCAGCTCCGAATTCGTAAATAAACATTTTTCTTTTCTTGTTAAATTCACGTTAGCTAGAGGCGCATTTGTTAACCTTTCGGTCCAATCAAGACTTGATGGAACTTTTCTCTTTTTTTTTTCTTCTCTCGGCAATTTAATTTTAACCTCTGCCCTTTTTTTCTGGAGTGTTTAGAGGGAAGTGTTCAGTTTTTGGAAGGAGGAGTGGGAGGCGGAAGGTGGAAAAGTAATCAGCACGAAAAATGTGTAAAGTGAGCAAATCACTTAATTTGCCTCAAGGGCATGTTTATATACTTCATCGCATCGTCCGAGAGCCATACTCAATCCTGACCAAGCCGCTTGTAAGCCATCTCAACTTAGCCAAGTTGGCCAGCTTTTGTGCGCCAGACAGCGGCTAAAGGAAGAAAGCGAGTTAAGAACTTTTAAGTGAAAATGGGAATTGAATTTACGCCAAAATTGCATACCCATAAACACACACGCACACGCATACGTACACACACACACACATACAAACACATTGGCACTTTGCTAGACTCCAAAATTTCCACCTACGCGTTTGTGTGCTCTTTTTGCCCCAAGTGCCATTTGCAACGTGTTTGTCTAGTTTGGGGAAAGTGTTTTAATCAAATGTGTGCCTTGGGTAATGCGTGTTGCCAAAAATCTTTGATGGCTGCGATTGGCAACGCGAACTACATAAATTCGTATACGGTATACAGGGCACTCAGTGGGTTATTTTAGCTTTTTTTAAAAGTTGCCTATTGTCGGATGGTCCTACAGTAAGAGACCCCATCTTTTTACTGGAGTAGTCATACACACAAATATCACAATGTCATTATATTTGATGTTTTTGTTTTTGAAAACTGTATTGATATGAGGACACTTTCAGCCCACTTTGCCCACAGTGCACTTGGTAACACTGAGTGTTACTTACGTTAAATTGCCTTTATTAAACTAATTGTGTTTTCAACAAACTTAATTACATATAAGTTACATTTTAGGCTTTAAAACTGGTCATACCCGCTTGCATGATTTCATCGGTGAGAAGTAAATTGCAGGCGATGACAGAGCACGAGTTTATGATCAGTTTCTTCACGCAGTAATTGTCAAAGACTCGCTCCTCTGAGGGATTCATTGGCTCCCCATGGTTTATATCAAGTCCTACTGGGTGCTCGCTCTCTCTTGCTGCAGTGGTCAGCTTGACAATAGTCTCTTGAACATCAAATCCACTGTTGATGGCCAGTGTTTTGGGTATGACAAGCAGCGAGTTGGCAAAGAGCTGAACTCCCAACTGGGGTTTACCCTGAACCGAATACTTGAACTTGTTCAGTTCATTGAAGGCAAACAGTTCGAAGGCTCCAGCGCCGGGAACGAGGCAACGATCGTTGATGGTATTCTGTATGGCATGGAGACCATCGCGAATGGCATCCCTAATGGTGGCAACCTGGCATCCCGAAGGAGCTCGAATCAGAATGGTTACCGAGCTGGGACTTCTACACTGCTCCACAAACGTGTACTTGGATTCGCCCACTTGCTGCTCATACACTAGTCCCGCATAGCCAAGCTGCTCCACCCTCAGATCCTCCAGAGAGTACACTGCTTCTCCGCCACAAGCACGAGTCAATCGCTCCATATTAAGACGCTTGGCACGACGTAGTCCTAGAATGCCTTCAGCGGCCAATGCCTCCAGGGAGGGGACATCTATTCCCTTTTGGTTGATGACCATAAAGCCGTGATCGTTGCCAGCGCAAAGCTTTTGCTTTAGCTCTATAATCTTGGCTACACGAAGATCAATGAACCGATGCTCCTCGGCCACGCATCTCTCACGCTCATCCACGGACTTGTAGCAAAAAACGGAGTCCACGCAGGTCTTCTCCAGCTCCAAGGATACGTTGCATGTAAGGATATAAACTTCCTTGAGGACCGTGGGCATATTGACGTGACGTCCGCCGTGATCCAGGACTATTCCCTCTACCAAGCGCGTATCCATTTCGGTTCGCTGGGTCATGACCATAAGCTCAATCATGTTGAGGTCAAAGGGCTGCTGAACAGCTCGACGAATGCACACTACTGCATCCACACAAATCTTGGCTAGTAATTCAGATAGACTGGCATTGACTTTGGTCCTTAAGCTGGTCTGTGCCAAGGCCAGCAAAATTTCCTTATCTATTTCAACAGGCACACAGAAGGACTTGAGAAGTTCCAGAGCTTTGTCCTTGGCTCGCATAATGCCCTCGCAGAGCAGACGTGGGTGCAGTCCCTCCAAGATTAGCAACTCTGCTTGCTTTAACGATTCCCCAATCAGCAGTACTGTCGATGTAGTTCCATCACCAGTTGCCGCATCCTGCGCCGTGCAGGTCCTGGCAATCATTGCTGCTGTTGGATGACAGAAGCTCATCTCCTGCAGCAGCACATTTCCATCCTTGGTTATCTTGATGTCGCCTGCCGATGAGACAAGCATTTTATTAGTGCCCCTTGGCCCCAGATTGGAGCCCATCAAGCGTTGCAGTCCAATCCCCGCCGTCATGTTCACAGCTAATGCTTGAGCGGCACGTGCGACTTCCGCTTTGGGATTCAGCAGACTTATACTCGCCATATTACAGCTAAGATGATAACGATTACCAAATAAAAAAATAATAAAACTGATGTTGAAATATTAGTCAATCTTGCACACGATTGAAAATGGAATTGAATCTTTTAAAGAAATGTTTACCAAGGCCTACTTATAAATAATATTTGATTTTAGTTGGAATCATAATATTTTTGTTACATAATAACTTGATAAATTTAATTTTTTTAAATGTTGCTGAACATGAAAAATATGTCCTTCAGTAAAGGTTGGCTCTGTCATGATTCGATTTTTTCTTATATATCTTAGAATTATTTTTATTAAAAAATTCTACAGTTGCTGGCTGTGCATTATTTCCTGGGATCAATAAAAGTGTACACAAAATGCATATCTGTAAAATACAGCGTTCCCAATTGTAATTGAGGTTTACAGCTTTTATAGCTATATATACTTATTTTTATATACTAATGAAAAAATATATATGTATTTGAACAATATTAGTTTTTGTATGTTTATGTTGAGATAATATAGGAAATATTTAAATGATATGTTTAAAACAAAGAAAAAGGCTTCAATATCTTGAGTTTAAACTTTTTTGCAAAACTTGTCTACAAAAATAATAAATAAATATGTATAAATGTTTGAAAATCGGAGAGTTCTCTTTTGACATCAATTAATCAACCCCAAACACTTAACACATTTACAATGAGCTTCAATAAATGCTGTGAATAGTATTTGACTAATCGTTTAAATTCTTATCAGCTTTCTCAGCTTCTTGGTTTGTTCCAATTTTCCAGCTGATAATATTAAGTTGCGTTTCTATTTTTATCTGCGTTGTTTTGAGAGCTTGATTGCCCAATCAAAAGTCCACTTGCGGTAGAAGCTGTTAACAGGAATGACTTTAAGTAATGCCAGAGCGCTAGACAGACGTTAGCCCTGTAGTCTTGTGGTCCTTTTGCCCACCAATAAGTCATGGCTTTATTATTATTTACAGCACACGGCACACGGCACACGGCTCACGGAACACCCTTATTGCCACCTTCTTGCAAATTGCCACTCACTTGCCTCCTCGAGTGTGTTGAGTGTGTCGAGTGCGTCTGCCGTGGAGTTGTGCTCGACATTTCCATAGCTCTGGTTTTCTGCTTTTCTGTTTCGGTTCTTCGTTTCTTCTTACCAAGCACTCACACTTTTCACAGTTAATTTCATTAAGTAATTTTTCATATTGCAACTTTTATTGAGTTTTAAACTGGCAGAGCGCATAATGCGACAGCACAGTGCCAGAAAGACAGAGATGAGAATAGTGTGAGAAAGGGAGAAAAGTGCTACCATTTTGCTTTACATTACAATTGAGATGTTCTTTCCTGAATTACATATACGCCATGTGTTTTGCCCTTGCAGTGTGCGCTGTGGATTTCCTTTCTGCTTTTGTCCCTCGAGAAGTTTCCTCAGTTTGCATTTTCTCATTTTACGCCTTTTGTTTGTTGGCACTTGTTGCATTTGCCTTTGTATTTACTTTACTTTCTCCTTGTTGAAAAGCCGTTTTGTTGTTTTTTTCCGTCTCGGTTACTTTTATTCATTATTTAAGCGTTTTCTAGTACAACAATTCGCATTATGCCCTTTTCATTTTCGGTCTTTCGTAAAGTAATCAACTAAATGAAAAACTTTATTTCATAGTTAACAATTAAGCACTTAACTGATTGTCCATTATCCCTTTATAGCAGGTAAGCAGAACTGTTTTTAAAAGCTCTTTAAGTTTTGTTCAGTGGTAAAGTTGAAAGTTGAATTACATCCCCATGAAACTTTAACTTTGTTTTCCATTTCGTGTTCTTTCTGAAATTCGGTTAACAAAAATTGCAAACAGTAAACAGCGCAAAACAATCTGCGCGTTCCCTGTAAACAAGTACAAAGGAGTATAGTAAAAAATCAGAACAAATACTGTTATGGACATGGTAAGATTTTACCTAATCAATTTCATGTACGCTCAGCAACACAAATATCCAATGGTTTAAATGAATTTTAGGCAACAAATATGTTTCAGTCGGGATTCGAACACTATGCACTTTTTAAGGTTTATCTATTTTAATAGATTTGAAAATATGAACATAAAAGGAAGTATGCTTTTCATATTGGTTGCCCTTTTTCTGTGTTTCTATTTTCCTGTTTTTGTGTTAAGAATAACAAACATTTGAAATTGTTTTTGGAATCAAAATATGGAAACATCGTTGAATGAACGTGTACTAGCTCTGACGAGGGTCCAAGAGAAGCTTTTATTTTGCATACAATTTTGGTTACAATCAAACGTACTCGATGAAATATTTCAATATCAATACAAAACTAGTATGAAAGGCTTTACTTGAGCGTGGTGGCTGTAAAAGACCGCGTATTTATACTAATGTGCATTTTCCCTTATGAGTCTAAATATATATAGCATAAAATTTTATGATATTATGATATGTGTGAGTTTGGTTGAGATATCAAAATTTTTAAATTTTTTTAATCCAATTTTCTACCGATCTGATCTATGGGAATTATAAGATAAAGTTATCCGATCCGGAGTTTACTTGGTAAGGATGGTAACATTTATAATATACTCATTTTATTATTTTAAGCAGCGGCGTGACAACAATTTGAAATAAATTTGATGTGCTGGATAAATACACGAATTTTCATTTCAATTTTGGTTTCTCTAGCACTAACAGTCTCTGAGACTTAGATGATTTATTCTGCCTGTTACGCACATTTCGCATCCGATAAAACCTAACACACCTACTCTCTTTGAGTACAGGGTTTAAAAATGTTTGAATAACGAATAGAGAGCATGAACTCATGTATGAAGCTTTTATAATAGCAGATCTGTAAGCTTAAATATATAAAAGGGCTCACAGTGCGGGTATAAAAATTATTACAAATATTAACGAGGTCTTTAAGAATATTTTAAATTGGCGAAGAAGAATTTTTATGTAGTTTAACGAGTATTGGAAAACTACACGAATTGTTTAATCTTTAGTAAAAAACGGATTTACATTAAATTTTTTTTAACATTTAATAAAGAAAATTGAACTAGTAAGTTGAGCCCAAACGCATTTAAAAATTTAAATATCATTTATTTTATTTGTAGATCAACTGAGCAGTCCACAATAACTACAGGATTGTTTACTGAAGTCTAGTGCGACTGTAGTCTTTGGTTTTTATTTTTGTTTGGATTGTATGACAATGACTTATTATAGTGGGACATCCTTCAATATATTTTGGATATTATAGATTAACCTTTCATTTACAACGATGTTTTCTGATGTTTCATGTCAAACCCAACACTTGTGCACGTCACGGTATGCTAATAAGTTTTAGGGTTTAAATATACAAATTTTGGCCATGCTATTAAACAAAATGCTTAACGTTAAAATACAAATTTAAAAGTGATTAAGCCGTTTATTAAAATTATTGAATTATTCAAATTAGTCGTAGGCAAAGAAATTATAAGATTGCCAGCATTTAATTAATCCATGATTTGGCATCTTTAACCAGTTCCTACTGTTCCCTCAGTTGGTCATGTCTCGGACACTTTCATGATTAGAATGGTCGAGAGATTAGAGCGATAAAGGGATTGGCTGACCAAAGAGCGATTTATAGCAACCGTTGCAAATGAGTTAACTTTGGCGGCTGCCAAACTTTTCATAACTTTGCAAAGTACTCTTGGTAGTCTTGGATGCGGACCGTCGCGTTAATTGCGGCTTTGAGCTCCGTAGAATACAAAGTCCAACGGCTGCTGATTAACCCGTTGGGAGTCGCATCTTTAAGGAGCGTAATTATCGCGATGAGATTCGCCTGGACAGAGTTCAAGTGGTAGACGACCCATTCCCATTGCCAGTCCCTACTGTGGGTTCATCAGCCGCTGTGGGTTAAATCAAGTTAGGTGCAGTTGGGCGTATCGGTTGACATGTCTCCCCTCAAAAGGGCTAAATGAAAACAAAAATGTCCATCGTAAATGGACGTCAAAGTAACTTAATAAGTTGGCTCGCACAATAATTGGAATTTATGAGTCACTTTCTAAGACAACAACAAAGATATGGCTCCTTCACAGGGTGGCAGGATGTTTGGTCACAGTTCTGGACACTTCACTCACTCGCAAACCCTGAACTCACAACTCAGAACTCTTCACTCGTGCTAAACAAAGCGCGTAATGCGTGCCCAGAACCCTGTCTCGGTAAGGGTTTTGGAGCCAGGCCCAATCCCTCGCCTTGTCGAGCGGTGACCAAACACCAAAACAAAGTAAAAAAAAAAGAAGTAGAACAAAAATGATAGACGACTGTAGTATTCCCGTTATACAATATGTATTTAGAGCTATAAATCAAAGAACATATTTTTGTAATATTAACTTTTGACGAATTCTTCAAAAACAGATTTTTTACTCCGACTTTGAACATATTTGAAAAATATATTTCAAAACTTGGAGAGTATAGTTCAATAATCAAGATAAACTAAGCAAAAAGTTTTTGACTTTTACCTTAATTGTCTAGTCCCAAGTTGTACAGCCTTAAGGAGCTTAAAACTATAAATGATTCAATAAAAAAAATAATGTTTTTTTTACGTGTTCCCATTTTTACTCTATGTATAACCAATTCCATCTGTGAAAGCTTTTACCATGTACCGTACATTTGAGTAAATTTGACTATGATAGTTAATAAACAATAGTTTTCAATACTAAAATACAGTTTTATTTTCGAATGTTGAACTAGAATACCCTTAAGAGGACGTGGATAAAATCGAAAGCAATCAATATCTACTTTGGAATTTTTTACGTATGCATGTGTTTCAAAGATTGTCTCTGAGATTCTATTGTTCTTACAGACGAGCAGTTTCCAACGGTTAAAGTATACACTATTGTTCTGCGACTAACGGGTATAAAAAGTAAAAGTTAGCGCCGAGTTAAAGTGCTTTTAAAAAACCATTAACGTCATTTCCTGTGCTGTCTGTGCGTCGACCTCTGCTTCTGTTTCTCAATGAATGCAGACTGGAGTGTTCGATTTCATCTTTAGTGGACTTTATTCACTTTGGGAACTAACAGGAATATCTACGAGATCTGCATTTTTAACGTAAATTTTTGAAATGACCACAAATAAAGAATCTTAACCCGTATTCTTTCGGTTCTCAGAATAGGAAAATCGATGATTAAATTCTTTAGAGGGCAGAATGCTTGACAGTCTCTGATTGGCTTTAGTTTTTTGTACAGCTGGTGTCCAATATTGATCTAGATCAGGTAATTTCGTGCAGCGAACTGGTCTTGAAGGCATTTTTAGGAAATATTCATCTGGTGCCAGAAGTTCTGCAACTCCAAATCGTTTTGGTGTCTTCTGTTTATAGCAAGTAAGATCAGGAAGTTTTGCACATGGCTTTTGTTTTTGATATCCAACTTCTTTCCTTGTTAATAAAAGGTCTGAATTTTCTAAAATCTTTATGGAAACAGTTGATTGCTTTAGGCCTTTTAGTTGATTTTCTGGTTTTGATATCAGGTATCGATTAAGATCAGGTAATTGCACACAAGGTTTCCAATTCAATCCGTTTTTTCTGGTCGCATTGCTTGATCGTGCTGTGTCTTTTGCAAGAGTCTGTGCTTTTGGGGTAAGTATCTTTAATCTATTTAATCGCTTTTGGTTTTCAGCAGAAGATGATCTAGAGCATGCACCCGCTGTAGGTCTGCTAGAAGTTTCTAATAAAATAGATTCCGCACGTAGAGCCATTGGTCTTTGGGTTGGAATTGTTTTCCCATCATTCAATTTAGTGGATCTCTTTTGTTTTGTTGAAACTATGCCGATGAGAGATCTCGATATGCCATCCCGTTTATAAGTTGGGGTAATATCGTTGCCTCCAGAGGCTCTTTTAGAACCAGCCGATAGATTGGACTCTTGTTTTTCTGGAATAGGTAAATCCTGGGTGTCTTCTTGTTCATTTGAGTTTTCCATGGGATCGACATCATCCATGATCTCTTCTGGTTGGGAATTAGTTTGATGTGTATAATTCGTTTCATTGTTATCCATCACAGGCATATCTCTGTATTGTAGACACCTTATCAGCCCACTTTGGACCGATGGCTTGAAAGGACGTTCTTCGGATGCCATTTGAGAAATTCTTAGGCAATCGTCAACTATTTTTCGACGTTTCTTTTCGGTTTCCTTGCAGCATTTGTCCCGATGCTCGTACTTCTTATAGGCCAACTCAGCCTTGGAGAAGTAGTTGGGCCAGCAAACGTCGCGAAGTGTGCTCCTACGAATCAGTTGACACTTGGGTATCGGATCGATTTGATTCTCGCGTTTGTAGCCATCCACAGCCTTTGCCAATGGGTACAAGGGTCGTCCAAGCTCTTGAGATTCCTGCATGAGGTGAGCTGCTTCATCGAAGAAGTCCGCGTCGTCCTGCAGATGAGGATCATCGGGGCAGGAAGCAATACGCATTAGGTTGTCCTGACGACGTTGCAGCAACTGTTGGCGTTGTCCGCAGAGAACATCGCGCAGATCATCTGTAAGTTTTTTGTGTCGCTCCTTCTCGGCATCATAGAATCGTCTGTTAACTTCCTGATTTCTATACCGTGTGGCAATTTCAAACCTTCGTACTTCTGCGTTCCTAAGTCTCTTTTGGTCCTCCTGTTCGCGCTCTACCTGTTGGTAGGCTTGACGTTGCTTGGCCATTTCTTCCACGCGACACTTTCGTCCAAGCTCATTCACAATCGCATCTACTTGATACTTCTCCTCTAAATTGGCCTGCATTTCTTCCTGGTTTCGTGTATTTTCCTGCTGCAGCTGACAAACCCTCATTGCCCTTGCCTCCCGATCTCGTATCTGATCTGATCGCATATCCTTGATTTGATTGCCATAGCGCGTATCCAGTTGGCGCTTAGCTACTCGGTTGACGCATCTTATTCGATGATCAATTTGCTCACATATACCTTCAACTATTGGATGGAGTGGAATATGCATTTGAGTTATTGTTTAGCTTATATACCCCTTATCGCCTTAATTTGTGAAAATAAAATGATAAATAAACTTCGATTTAAGCACCCAAGATTTGGAGGAGCCACAGACATTTCAGTTTAAGGACAAACGCTCAAAGTGCTCTAGAGAGTCGACCACTATTTAGTAGAGTGACATCAGGAAGAGAGAGCAGACGATGAAAGAGTTCTACAATGGGTATAGAAAGTAATAAAATCTTTAAGAACTCCTACGAAGTACTAGAATTGTAGAGTCTAGCTGAAATAGTATGTAAAATATTTTTCAAACTGTTCAAACTGATTTTTTAGTTTTGAGGTAAGTCTGCAAAGTTGCAATTAGTCGAGTTTCCATTTTAAAACTTTTGGCGATAAGAGGCATAGGGAATTAATTGGAATTAATGGAACTCACATTTGGCTCTCTGCGATTTCTCTTTGAGTGCATCTTTATAGGCACGTCGGCAGGCTTCGCGTTTTCTGTCCAGCAGCTCCTTGGCCGCCTGGTCATCCTTGGCCATCTGGTTCTTTAACTGTTCCCGATGAACGGCTGAGTCATAAATCTCCTGCTTCCTTTCGTCCAATCTGCGTTGTCGTCTCTCTTCAAGGTCCTTAAGGATATCTGCGCGAAGAGAGAGCGATTTTTCCTTTTGTTCTGCTTTATCCTGCTCCTCGGTAATATGACCAAACGGTATTATGACTTCAGGACACTGCACAGTTTCCAACTGCTTCTGATGAAGCTCATTCTGAGCAATATCCTTGTTGACAGCATCGTAAAACTGACGCTGCTTGATCGTATCGCTCTGAAGCAGGGCCTGTTGAAGGGACCGTGGACCTGGTTTCATAAGGTGTAGTAACCGTTTGGCCCGCATTATTCGCTCCTTTCGTTGCTCCTCCAGTAATTGTTTTGCCCTCAGATCCTTGGTTTTTTCCGCAAGTAGTTTGTCCCGGTTCTTGAGCAGTGTTGCTTCATCCGTAACCTGATGACAACTTACGTTTGTAAATTGCTGACACAGAGCTTCGCTGCCATCCTTTAGATACTGCTTGTAACGCTGCTCCTCCTCAACGGCAGCCAACATTTCATTCCTCTCGTCCTGTCTCGCTCTGGACATAATGCCTTCAAAACGCTTCGAGGATATTACCGTGGGTTTGACTACTGTTGATTTAGCTCCCATATTCCGGCTTAAGATCTTCTTGTGGCCCGGTTGGGCACTACATACCATATTGAAATTCATATTCGGTTAAGAGTATTCAATAACATCTAACCTATTGTGTTAGTTCCGAAATAAAATGTGTAGAATTTTTGCAGTGTTGCAAAAATCAGAAAGAACTAACTACATAAATTCTTATGTATTTTAGTTTTTGTGTTTTTGTATTTTTGTATTTTTGTTTTTCTGATTTATACTTTTTACTAGGGCTACTAGCTAGACATGTCTACTTATTCTATGATAATATAAGATTAGAATGAAGTTATTATATACAATAGATTAACTGTTAGCTCAAATAAACATTCAAAAAATGTAGTCGAAAATAATCATTTCGAAATGCTGACCTTCCTAACTGCTTTCTCAATGTTCCGAAAAAAGAAACCGTTGGCATAATGAAGTCTATTTTTGTTGGTTATTTAAATAGAAGTACCTTAAAAGTCAGTAAGTCAAATGTCCTAGAATGACGGAAAGAAAACTTTTGCCTTCGGTAGAATTTCAGTTAACTTGTCCATTTACTTGACTGGGCCCCACAATTGGATGAACCTCAATTAGTCTTTTTTGCCTGCTTAATCAAATTAGGTATAACCTTGGCAGGATGTACGATTGCCCAAGTATAGAGGAGAAGGTGGAAATTCTGCAAATCCAATTCCCAGCTGGCGGAAAATAATACAGAAAAAAAAAAGAATCTGAAATGTAATGAGAATCGAGAGGCGGAAAAGCAAAAGAAAAACAGAGCACCGCCAGAGTAAAGTTGACTTTCATGCGAAAAGTTTTTTGTGGAAATCGCTGGGCGTGAATTTGTGCACGCAAAATATTGCGCTCGCTTATCCTGCTGCAAGGGGGGGCGTGACGGTGGAAGGGGGAGAGCTTCGGCGTGATCCTGTGCCAAACACCGGCGATTATTGTTACAAAAAGCAGCGGGCCGTGTAATTTTTTGGCATGGAACACGCAGAGGGACTCAAAAATGGAAATTCAGACTCGAATTCACATTCTGATTCAGATTGAGATTCAAATTGCCCAAAAGAAGCAGTCGTCGTCGACATCGTGTTTAACTTTCCAATGGCCACGGGACTTTGTATGCGCTCCTGGGGGCGCATGGGGCGTGGCAGACGGTGGAACTGGGCGTCATTGTCTGCCACAGGCATCTGAAAATTGTTTTGTGAAAATTAGTTTTTCAACTTTCTCGAACTTGTTCTTTTTCTTTAATTTTCATCTTTATTAGACCCTGCACTATAAAGGTTCAGTGGGTGTATGTATAGTTAAATTTAGTTCTTTATATATTTATCGTTTTCTTAATATAACCAGAATTTTTCAGAGTTTCTCTAAACAAGTTGTTTTTCTATAGTTTTTAGAAAAGACCAAACAATTTCAGAAAAATTGCCAGCGGAATTAGTACAGAGTCCAGTATAGCTGTTCTCTCGTACCAATTGGAGTTCGTAGTAT
The DNA here is from genome assembly GCA_035046005.1 of Drosophila acutilabella. NCBI lineage: Eukaryota > Metazoa > Arthropoda > Insecta > Diptera > Drosophilidae > Drosophila > Drosophila acutilabella. The sequence continues at coordinate 41,488 of JAWNOK010000024.1, read as the reverse complement.
TTATACCCGTTACTCGTAGAGTACAAGGGTATATTGTAATCGTTGGAATGTATGTAACAGGCAGAAGGAGGCGTGGCAGACCCCATAAAGTATATATATTCTTGATCAGCATCAATAGCCGAGTCGATATAGCCATGTCCGTCTGTCCGTCTGTCCGTCCGTCCGTCCGTCCGTCCGTCCGTCCGTCCGTCTGTATGAACAAAAGGATCTCAGAGACTATAAGAGCTAGAAAGGTGAAAGGGGTCGCAAATGAAAGGTACAATACCCAAGCAGTACGAGTTTGTTTTTGTTTTTTGACACGCCCACTTTAGGGCGTTCTATATTCATATAAAGGATAATGTACAGATAAAACTTGAATGTTTTAGTATAGAAAACTTTTTTGTTAGCAATCCTATCTGATCCAAACTTACACGGAAAGTACGTGCCTAGGAAGTACATGTACTGACCAAGTTTGATTTGAATCAAACAACTATATCGTATAGCTCCAATAGGACCGATCGGTCAAAAATTCGCTCCAAATATAAATTAGTATGAAAAAATTTTTCTTTGACTAAGCTATCTTAATGAAACTGACACAGAATAAATTTATCAATAACATAAATGTTCTAACCAAGTTTCATCCAAATCGGACAACTATATCGTATAGCTCCCATAGGGACAATAGGTCAAAAATTTGCATTTAGTATGAATTTGTATGAAAATTTTCTGTATTTACCAAGATATCTTAATGAAACTGATACAGAATAAATTTATCAATAACATAAATATACTGACCAAGTTTCATTCAAATCGGACTACTATATCATAAAGCTCCTATAGGAACAATCGGTCGAACATTGAGTAACGGGTATCCTAAAGTCGCGGGGCGACTATAGCATTCTTTCTTGTTTTTTGTTACCATTTCGTATGGGAAATGAAAATCTAAACCGGGCATGCGAAATTAATTTGCATTTTGGTTTGGTTTGCGTTGTCATATTATTCCCTTTGGAAAGCCCAATAAAAATCAAATTTGAATAATTTTTAATTTATTTAACTTTATTCGACTGTTTGTGTATGCAAGTTTGCCATTGAGATTTTTTGCTGCCTAATTTTTTGTATTTTTCTTCTTTCTTTTAAACGGTTTTCATGTAATTGCTTTAAAATTGTTGGCAACAACAGAAGTATTCCGAAAATGTTCATTGTGGAAAAAGTCGTTGTGATTAGAATTTTAGCAGAGTTTAATCTGAAATGTTGTTGTCACTTTTGTCCGTTCATACTGAAATGGTAACAGCTGTTCAATTTGCTGACTTTTAAATTGTGTGAAAAACTTTTTAGATGCTGGAAGTGTACTAGAAAATACGAAAAAATTCTAAATGAAATAAGTCCGGAGAATATATGTAGCGAATCCGATAGAATTTAAGCAGATTTCTTTATTTTCCCAAACTCAAATTACTAACCCCAATTCCTTAGTTATGTGCCAGCTATTGCTTTCAAACGCAAATTAGTAAATAATTAATTCAATGGGAAACATTTTTATTTTTTTTGTAGACATTCTTTATTGCTTTATCGATTAAGAAAACAATTTTGAAAATTACAATTGTTTATTTATTTTTTATTACACTTTACAATTTCGTTTTATTTAAATCAAGTTCACAAATCGTGTTGGCATATTGTTGAATTATTTTTTATATTAAGTCTGAATGTATACGAGTATATTTTAAATATTTTGTTGTCTAAACTAAAATTGTCTTTGGCTTCCTTTTAAATAATTATTTTCAATTAACTATTGTTATTTAGCTACTCATATGATTTATTATGGATTTCAATATCCATTTACACTTAAATTCATGACCATCACAAAGTTAGGATTTGATTTTGTTTTTGATTTTTCTAAACTTTTCTTTTCTGTTATTTCAAACACTTGCAATTTTGATAGCTGGTTGGCTGATTAATTAGATTAAGAGAGCTAGTTCTATGTATAACCACAACACGTTTTAAAACCTTTAATATATGAACTGTGTTACATCCAATGCAGATTAAACTGACAGCAAGAGATTTTTGAATGGAATTGGCTAATAGATGATCGGGTTCACAATTTAATAGTTTATTCTTAGCGTTTTGAGAAAGAAAAGGAAAGTCTACCATCTCTATTTATTTAATATGTAAAAAATGTATGTAACTAAGGAATAAATTTCATTTTAATAGTAGTATCTTCATAGTAACACTCAGTTTATCTATCCATTCCGAAAGAAATACTTTAAATTTGTTATGTTTATACATTCTACCATATCCACAAATGGAAATTTATTTGATTCTAAATTTAAATAGGTTTACACACACACATGTCATATGAGTTACAGTTCAAAGTGATCTTTAGATAATATTTATCACAAACATATATAAAATGAACACTTATTTCATTAATGGTTTTTATTTTATTAAAATAAAAGGGAATCGATTGGAAATTATTTAAATTTTACTGAATAGTCGGAGTATGCTTTGATTTTCTTAATATGTCTAAAATGAACTTTGTTTTGAAACTATTAATATAAATTATTAATTTGAATTTTAAACTAAAAGATATTTAGTTATTTCGAAAATTCCTTTAAATCGTTAAGTTAAAACGTTTGTTTCGATACTGACATTTAATTTAAATTCAAAATAAATATATAAGTTAAAAACATATTACTTTCAGTTATTAATTTATTCATTTAGACTACAACTTTTGAAGTTTCCCTTAACTTTATGAGATGAAGTATTTATTTAAAGACAGACACACACAATAAACATGCACACATTTAGGTCCTACGATGCTTAAAATAATGTTAGATTCATGGTTAGACCCCAGGTCAGATTAATTCTAGATACATCCTACTTGCGGTACTCGGCCAAGGCCTCGCCAACCGACGCCATCGATGGTGGGGGACTGTGACAGGAGACGCGGACGCGACTCAGTCGCAGACTGCCCGTATGATGGCTCCCAGGGATGGGTACGGTGGCGTGCAGCATGGACCTGGCTTGGGCCTGCTGGTGCAGGGGGTGGTGGGTGCATTTTGCCTTTCGAGCTAGCTGACTGTTGGCAAGTATGACATCCTCTGCGTACTAAATGTCCGGTATGCTGCGACCAATGGCCAGCTTGGAGGCCACAGTGGAGACGGAGGTGGATGCAGTGGGATCAACAGTGGCACCAACCAGTTTACTTTTGGCACAATTGGCATCATGAAAGAGATGCTCACACAGCTTTGGCTCCGATGTGGAAAATTTACTTAACTCTGCTGCTGTGGCCTGTTGTGCTGCACTGGATATGTTTAAATGTAGATCACTGTGTTTACTAAACGATGTGGTCTGATGCTGTTGTGGCTGATGCACCTGATGCATATGACCATGGACACCGATTCCACTGTGCTGGTGATAGGGGAAATGTGGAAAGCTCTTTTGCATTGCATGCAGATTTCCCGAGCTAACCGTGCGCTCTAAGATCTCGCCCCAATACTTCTCGGACAGTCCCTCAATGTCGGGGCGAACGGTAGCATAGCCATCGGCAGTTGGCTGATGCGAATGACCATGTGCTCCTCCAACTCCAACTCCGACGCCGATGCCGACCCCGCCCCCACCCCCTAGGGTTCCCCGAATGTACTGTGAGGCGCTGCGGCTTAAACTATTGGCCCTGGAGCGTGCACAAATGCCAAGCACTGAGCCCCCAATGGCGCTGCCAATTCCACCACCTCCACCAGCTCCACCTCCGGCGGAGTTAGTCCCACCATTATTGTTGGGTGGACGCGAAACGGGTGGCTCGGGGGGCATCGGAAGCGTTGTGATTTCAAAATCGTTCGCATTGATGTGACAACAGGCTGATTTGTGTTCTGGCGTATCCTCGTTGGGAAAGCACTGAAAATGAAAAGGAAAATGACATCATAAATCTGACGTTAGTTTACAAAATTAATAAGCATTTTAAATTCGCATCTATTCGTGGCAATCCGCCAGTTCCATAGTTTCGTGGGCAGATGCCATAAATTCGCCCGAAATGACCTCAGTTTTGTTCGAGTTTTACGGAAGTAAATCATGCAACTTGACTGCGTTTTCCAAAATGGATTTTTCAGCTTTCGACTCACATTAGCATCCAAGCACCCCAAAAAATATGTACAAAGAATTCAAAGTGGAATATTCGTATTTACGTTTGCCGCAGAGGGCGTTATAGTCAAGCCGCTTTGGATTTTCCCTTTCATAATTCAAAATCATAAAATCACAAAATCACTTTTCAGTGTTGTTTTTCGTTGTTTGTCGAAGCGAGTTTCCTGTTGTAAGAGTTTGTGCCACGCACCACAAGGATTTATGGCCCCTTGTTGGTCCCTGTTGTAAATACGGCTTGCCTTTTACCACACAAAAGCCCTTGAAGTGGGTGTTGAGCTGTCTTTGAGCTGAATTTTGATTGTGTATATGACTTAACAACTTCAAACCTAATGGGGCACTATTTTGTAAAGGTGAGCTTCATAAGCATATGAAAATTACTGGGGTCAGTAATCAGATAATCGGAGAATTGAAGCATTGAATAAGTAGTTGTTGCCCTTCATTAAAAGTTGTTAAAGAACTTTAAATTAAATAGATATGGGGAAATTTGTAAATTGTATGAGGACTTACTTTATTTGGCATCAGTTGACGGCTAAGTCGACGAAAATCGGAGTTTAGTAACCAATACATGAATGGATTCCACAAACTGTTGCTCAAAGATGTCCAGGTGACCAGAAAATCCAGAAATGGTGGCAGCTGTATATAGCACACAAAATAAAATAAAACTTGTTGCTAAATTATTGGCGAGTAAACTGCGCTTAGGTAACGTGCTGATTACGAAATACGTATGCAATGAATGTACATTTGGGTGTGTGTGTGTGAGTACTCGCCTTTGAGCCAGTGCATGCAGTAACAATCTCCTGGATGGTCCACGGAGTAACCATAACAATGAATCCCAGCGAAATTGCGGCCATAGAACGTGACGTGTTCCCACTCGAGTTTTTCTCTTGTATCGGTACAATCTGCAACAAATATGCATTCGTTCAACAATCTAATTAAAAGCGTACTTTGAAAATATCAACACATCAACAGAATAAATTCTCACACCACAACAAGTAATTAACATTTTATCAAAACGAGGAAAATACTTAAATTCATTTTGAATGTAAATCTATTTTTGTACATTTATTCAATTATTTCAATGATGAATATTTGAATTTTGAACATTGGGAATTTATTTTAGAATTCCACCAAATGCAAAGTGAGCTCTTTACGGATTTGTTGTTTATTTTAATATTTTGTATTTATTTCAATTATTATATTTATTCTATAAATGGAAAACAAGTGTAATTTAAGCTCTCATTTATTAACTAAAGTAATTTTAAAATTTTGAGTTATTCCTACATTCCAGAATTCATTTCTATAATGCGGAAAAAATTCATTTAACAAATGAATTTAAAGCTTAGTTGCGTTCTAATTTTCGGTCATTATATGGTTCGTTACCATGTTCTTTATGGTTTGATTAAATAAATTGTACTTTATTTGAAGCATATTTCTGATCTACATTCCATGACTAGTTTTATCGATTGATATTTAAACATTCATTCATAAGCTCGAAGGCAAATATTTCATTCAAAATTCTGTGTTGTTTTAACAGCTAGTGCTGTATTTTTATTTGATATTGTTTCGAGTTTTTCAATTGAATTGTGTTAGATATCGTAAATTGGTCACATATTGCAAATGCTTCGAGGATTTGCAAATAGTAATAACGCGATTGAAACACATTCCAGCCGATGGCCATAGTTTTGGAAGACAAATAAAGATATACATATTGTTTAAAACGAACTCACCTTTTTGGTAATCTTATTTGTCATGCTCGGCATTCCGACCAGACCCATGCTCATGGCCATACTCAAATGGTTCATAACGGGCGCCCGATGGTGGTGATGGGCATGATGTGAGTGTCCGTGGCCTCCGTGTCCAAATATGTGCGATTGTTGTTGGTGTTGTTGCTGCTGATGTTGTTGTTGATGTTGTTGCTGCTGATGTTGTTGATGTTGTTGCAGTTGCTGCGGCGGATGGTGGGGATGTGGGTGATGTGCGGCTGCTGTGAGGGGCATTGTTGGATCATTTAGGCGAAATCGACTCATGTGAAAGCTGGAACCATAACAGTACATCAGGACCATCGTGGTGGGGAAGTATAATGCACATGTGGACAAAATTCGATACGACGGTTTGCTGTAAAATGGCTCGCAGGCCATTAGACCCGTGTTGTTGAAGTAGTAGCCTATGGTAAAAGTTAAAATATACATATAGGTAAAAGCCAAATGAGCAGCTGTTTGCATTTATTCAATATTCAATATGTGTATGTGTTTTAGTGTGTGTGGTTAACTCACCTTTTGGCAGCACAAGAAATCCAAACACCGTCAGGCTGATAATCCATGTTAAGCTCAAAATGGCAACACATCCCTGTGAAATAAGCACATACCCAAACACACATTATACACAGTTTGTGTTCGTTAACTTGTTGTTGTTGTTGTTCTTTTCGTGGCGTTGGTCATAGTAGTTTGGTTTAATTTGCTAACCACAACGCTACCTTCACCTCCATTTTGTCGCATAGTTTGAGTCTGTATTACCCATTGCCACATACTCAGCGAAGCCCTCAACATTCCTCTTCCCTCCCCCGCCTTTATTGTGTCCTCGTGTGTGATTTATTACGGAAGGACAACTGGAAAGCGCATGTTGTGTATTCTAAGTGATTTTGATGCGGAACATTGCAGAAGCACGTTCACGTCTATTCTAATAACCTATCAAAAAACATTTAAGCAACCTACCAACATTTTCTCAAATAAGTTAAGTTAAAAGATTTTGATTCCATTACTTGATTATTTAAATTTGATTTTCAATAATTTGAAAATATTTATATTGTCCACAAACAAGTTAACTGTTATTTTCAATTGACCTTAGAATACAGAAAAAACTACAAATTAGTTAGACACAGTTGTACTTCAAAGTATTTCATTGAGTTGCATACTTGAGTGCATATGCAAATTAATTGCTTGTTGCCTTGAAACACTGACTTTGGCCAACAAACTCATAGCACATCAAACAACTACGAAATTGTTGAAGGGTTCAACCTTCAGCAAATAAATATTTTACAAAAAGGCATCTCCAAATGGGATTAAAAACTTTTGATTACGTTGAAAACATAAGGCATCGCCAACTGCAAGCAACATATAAAATGGAACATTTGTGAGAGGCTGCCAAAATACTGACTGACTGACTGACAAACGGACGGACTGGACTGTCTAACTGTCTAGCTATTCTCTCAGAGTTGGCATTTGAATGGCACCACAGTAATGAACATGTTGGAAAATGTTCATTACTGTGGTGCCATTCAAATGCCAACTCTGAGAGAATAGCTAGACAGTTAGACAGTCCAGTCCAGTAGCAATCTCAACTGATCTGAAAATCCAACAACGCGATAGTGCGAACCACTTGGAAACTTGTTTAGTTTCAGCCTAGTGCCATCATCTTTTATTACCATACCAGTTACACTTTAAGGAATATCCAGCAATGCTTATCATTTGATTTTGAAAGTCAGAGAAGGGGAAGTAAATAACTCGGTTGATCATGAAAATAATGGGTAAAACAGGCACTAAATTTATTTATTAAAAACCTTTGAGGACTCAGTTACTCATTAAGAAGTTAAATATTAAATTAAGGAATCTCTTAATATTTATACAAAATATAGCAGTTGAAAGGTAGTCATGATAAAAAACTTTAAAATATGAAATTCTATCCTACGTTTAGTTTAATACACAGTTTAAAATATTAAAGAATAATTTGAATTTAAAATGTCCCTAATGAAAATTTAAGTCCAGTTTCCACAAAGAGCAAACTTTACGAATATTCGAAGGCGTCAATAATGATTTTTGATAAAGTTTTTTGTTTGTTTACTCAATGAAACAAAATTTAGACCTCAAGTAAGCGAACTTTAAATTAATTTTTTAATTAAAATTTTTTTTCAATGTAGCTATAGTTTTATAATGGTTGGATAATAAAGGCAAGTCAAATAATACAAGCTATGTTATAGGACACTAAGTGCGTAGCAAGCAAAGATAAAAGCTTGAAAATATTTGATGCCTTATTATTAAAATTAATCATTTTGTATTGAAGAAATTCATAGTCGTTTCAAGAGTCTTCCAAATATTACTGCGTACAAATTAATCGATTAACCATTAATTGTTATTCAAGGTGAATTGCAATCGTTATCAGTAGTGGTGGCCACTCTGAAAGTTGCAGGGCTGCCAGACTGCAAAATAAGTATTTGCAAAAGCTTTTTGCACAGTTTGTCCGTTCATCAGTAACTTTCAGGCATCATAAATTAAACAACGTAAAGTTCGCGCTTTCTCCTTCTAGCAATGCCTTGCAATTTATGGCAGTTTCAATAAAAGCCTGGCTAAAAGCTGAGAAGTTGCAAGTTCTTGATGGCATTATATGGCTAGAAGTGGGCCAACAAATTGCATTGTCTGCGTGTCAGTCTCCTCGACAGGCGGCGTCAGCTTCCATTTATTAATTTTCGACATTGCACGCTTTATTACAAACTGGGCGTGGCACTCAGCCAATTTCGCCAATTCCAGTAAAAAAAATTGCGAAGCATTTATTATTTTCTCAGCTAAAATGGCAAACCGGCGGCACAAAACAGACGTCACAGCAACGCATTTTATGCAAATATTTTCTACTTATATTTATGCCGAATTCTTGCTAGACTAGCGAGCATAAACCAAACGACTAGTTCCATCGATTGTGGAAACTCTAAACTAGAGATACAGTTACTGCTTGAAAGACAATCACAAGCTCATGTAAAAACTGTACTAATAAAACAATGTTGATACTGTTTTGTCTGACTTAACCTGAACTGAACTTTGAGGGCTGCATCCATCAAATTTGACTAAGGGATCCCTTTAAGTGTCACGCAGAGCAACTTTGATTTATGATTTGGCCACGACTCCCACCGCCTGTATTGCGCTAAAACTGTTTTCGCAGCATAAATAAAGCGACACTTAAAATATTTCAAACAAACTTGATGTTAAAGCGATTGGCATTTCCTGACCAAATTTAATCGAAAACAAATACATCGAACTATAAGTTTTTTTTTACGATATGAGTAAGTTAATATGGACCATTTCAACGGTTTCAATACTTCTCATTTTCCTCACAGGTCGTTTCAGTTTCTGGCTTTCAATTATTATAAAATAAATAAATAAAATATTCAACTAATTTATACATAGCGAAAATCAAATTAATTTACTCTGCAGTTTGAAATGCCCCTAATAACCATTACTGATTTATACTATGCTACCTACATTCTCCAAAAATTGTATTTATTTATCATTTCATGGAAACAGTTGTCTATTCTCATGCCTGAACAAATACAGAACAATTTAACAGCATGTAAACACAAAAATATAGTTTATATCATTTTTTTTGACAAGTAAAAATACAAATCGTTTGCTGTGTTTACAGAGAGATAGCGAGAGATACTTTAATATTTAAATTATTAATTGCTAGCATACAATTTCAAAATAAATATTTATTATAATGAAATAAGAAAAGTTTATAAAAATAGTATTGTAATTGAAAGTGTATCACAAATATTGAATTCATATGTTTAGACTCTGTACTCTAGAAAACAGGAGAGCGGCCTATTGGGTATTCAAGAAGCCAAATGTGCGTGACAGGTAGAATGAAGCTAATCAGACCCAAACAAGTTAATATGTTTTTAATCAGCATCAACAGCAATGTTCGACTATCCGTCCGTCTGTATGAACACCTACATAGATCTCATGGGCTATAAGATTATCGTTGGAATGGAAGTCCGTCGAAAGTGTACGCAGACCAGGTTTGTTAGTCACGCCCCCTACCACCCCCGCAAAAAAACTACAGTGACCAAATACACATATTTTATTTATGGTACCATTTTAACTATCCTCACCAAGTTTTAATTGGTTCAGACATCGATATCCTATAGCCCCCATTGGACTAATCAGTCAAATATAATTTATTTATTTTGTAAAATGGGCAATAGAACAAGTGCGCGGTCTTTTGCAGCCGGCTTGCTCGGCTTTCTCTCTTATTTAATGTCAAACTGCTTGTCAAAAAGGGTAAACACTAGTTAGTTTTAAAAAGTGAGACAATATATCATTTGACTTTTAAACAATGCGTCGATTGTATATTTAAATGTTTCTTTAAATTGCCATCTAAAGGATCTCTGTTTATCTCTGTTTTGTTTTATTATTCCTGCACGAGAACACTTGTTTATTCCTTTCTTCTTTCACTTTCCCTAACATTTTTCCATTTTCGTACGTTTCCATTACCTTTTGAGCTTGCACACACCCTAATAATTCATATTTGCATATGAGTATGAAGTTGAAAATAATAATAAATGTTTGTTCTGTTGTTTTGTGAAATTACGAAGCAAATTGTTGCTTTTCTCATGGAATGCATACTTTAAAAACTTTTAAATATAAATAATAACTTGCCGCTATCAATGAAAAATGGTTATAATTTTGTGTACTCATATTAAAACTGATTGAGTTAAAAAGCTACAGTCGAGTAGGTTTATTACTTGCTCATTTATTAAATGTTAAAAAATTTGTAGCCTGATTTAAGTCACAATCTATGACAAGTAGTTTAGCTTTGTTCATAAAGCTCTTACATTGATTTGGCAAATTTGCTTTTTTGCTGTTGAGCAGTCGTAATGCTTAAATCCATTTGCATATTTAAATACAAATCATAAAAGTATCTCCCGACAGACAGCCGGACGGACTTTTCTCCCGTTTTGTAAATGATACGCGACGCTTCGCAGTCCGAGCCGAAAAAATATTTCTTTTCACTTCCGCACACAAATTTTTCTCTTCTCTTTTATTTTTTTATTATTTGGTACGCTCTGTTTTGGAGGCCGCGTAAATGTTTGCTTGGTCATAAATTATGATGTGAGTGTGTGTATGTGAGAAAGAGAGTGTGACTGAGAAAGCAAGAGGCCATTGGCGGAGGGGCTCACTGGCAGCCACTGCTCGTTTGAGCTCCTTTCCTCTTGCGGTTTCCGTGGACGACGCCGCTTCATTTGCCTGTGCACTGTCCTTGGTCCTTGGTCCCTGGTCCTTCGTTGTTGGTCCAGGGCCAGGACCAGATCTTTGCTGCGGTCTATGTATTTAGTTAAAGTCAGAAAAAAAACTGGGAAATAAGCACCAAAAACGCTGCCTCCTTTTTTATGTTATTTTTTTTCCATACAATTTTGTATTCTGCTTTGTATTTTGTATTTTGTTTTCTGCTTGGCTTTGCTCTTTCATTCTTCATCTGTTGGCCCTTTGTTTTGTGTCCCATTCTCCATCATTTTTCTTTTCTCTGCTTTACTCGTGTTTTAATGACTAGCAAAGAGCTTAGAGCCCATTATCCTTATTTATCTCTACGTAATTGGCTCATAGATACAATTGTTGATGTTGTTGTTGTTGCTTCTTGTATTATTTACTAGATTTTATTGGCGCGTGATTTCTCGGAATTTCCCATACGCTTTGTTTAATGCTGTTGTTCTATGTGAAATATTGTTATCTTAACTTGTCGCAGGACTTATCGCAGACAACGTGCCTTATCTTGTATGCGGCGCATTAGCAGCACATAAAATGTATGCCAAAAACACTAAACAATCAAAAAATTATGCAACCCACACGCCACGCCCCACATCCTTTCCGCCCATCCGTCCGTCTTTCGCCAACATACTGTTAATCCACTCACCTTCTTGCTGGAGTGCTGATAATAGCGTCGCGGATGCAACGCACACATGTATCTGTCGACGGCCATGCAGACAAGTATAACGGCACTCTGTTGCGAAAGCGCTCCTCGCAGCAAGGCCTATAAAAAATGCAGTCAAAAGAGAGAGAGAAAGGTGAAGAGAAAGAAAGAGAGAGAGGTGGAAAGAGAGAGAGAGAGAGAGACAGAGAGCGAGATAGAGAAGGAGAAAGAGATTAAGAACGATAGGGAGACAGAAAGAAAAGTTAGTGCGTAGGTAAATTTACATTAATTAAGTTGACGGATATTATCTATTGTTTTACGAGTGGTTTTATCTGCTCCTTTAACTCTATCAGTAAAAAAATAAATCCCTTGTCGCGGCGTAAAATTAATCTTGAACTACGTCAGTGAAAGCATAATTAAATCCTTAAAGAAATGCCATTACTTTAACAAAAATATTTTTTAATAAAACTTAGTAGTTTCCGTAGGTCAGGTCACTAGTTTATTGTAAATTAACTTTGATACTAGTTACAGAAAACCACATAAAGATAAATTCTATTTATATTGTGTTTAATTCCACAATTATATTTATTAAGAGAAAATTAATTTTGGACATAAGCTGGTTCACCCAAGGAGATGCTTGCACTTCCCTCAACTTTATCTATATGCATAGACTAAACTACTTAACTAGAAAGGATATATTAATTTAATTCTCTGGAATATTATTCAAGATGTTTTATACCCCTTGCATTATGTTACATAATTTATTTGCACAAACACAATATTATTCTACAATAAAATATATGTTTCCTTTAAGGAATGGTTAGCCCTCATTTGGTGTTTACCTCATCAATGTGGCTTAAGCACATAAACTGTTTTATGCTTGAGCCTAAAAGGGTAATTGTGTGTTATTGTTTGTATCCTTTGGGATTATTTCTTTTATGTTGTTCGAGTTTATCATTTAGCAACAGAATGACAAGTTAATTGGCGGCAATAAGCCGGTCTGTGTGGCTTCGGGAACCAATTGTACTTACCTGTATCTGACAGAAGATCTCGCCATATGGCCAACAATGAAACAATGCAGGCATTAGACCAAACGGTGTAATTAGCAGACCAATTGTTAGGTCATTCAGAGCTAACGAGGTAAGCAAATAACGTGGCTAAAGGGCAGAGACCAAGTGTAAGCAGATGACTCATAAGGTTTGTTGTGTGTTTTCGAATTGCTGACTCACCTGTTGATGTATGTAGGCAGCATAGCGACGATTATTAATAACGAAAATTACCAAACAATTGGCCCCAATCACACCCAAAGTTAGCACCAATATCAACACCGCTTCTATGGTTTCCGCAATGCCAATGTGCAGTATGAAGTTGTGGCCAGAATAACGCGGATGCGAGCAACTAGAATTCTTAACCGCAGGTGCTACCAGCAATGATCCAGTCTTCAGGTCCATTGCAAACTGTAATAAATTAGAATTTAAGGCTTAAAATCTTCTGATTTATTAAAACTTATTAAATTTAATAAAAGCCAAAAAGGTTGAATTTTTATTAATTTGTTATACTTAAGCTAAGTAATACAAATTAATACAAAAGTTTAGGTATTTTTGATCTTTTCGCCTGTGTGACAAAGTCACTAACGAATATGGCTTTATCAGGCATATAAATAAATCAGATAGTCAAAGACGTCTCCATTTCCCCCGAACCCCATTTACTTTGTTACACAATTATTGGTTGTTTAATTCGAAACAATATTATACTCAATTAATGGAACTTTTTGTTTAGTTCCTCTAACAGAAATTTTAACTTCATTTCATTAAAAATGGTGAAAAGAATATACCGAAAGAGTAACCCGCTTAGTTAGCTTTGATTGTCAACTTGGTTTTTTGGCTTTTGTTGGTCAGAATGGCAGAGATGGCAGTTTCAACGTTGGTCTTGCATTTGTGGTGTGCTCGTTGTATGACGTCGTTTCCGGTGCTTCCGTTTCCTATGTGCAAATATGCAAAATGGCGACAATTTGTTACACCATAATCAAGTCAAAACATGCGAAAGCGGCGCCGCGATGACAATTTATCAGCAGCCTGAGAATTGAGAGTTAAAAGAGAGGGGATGAGAGAAACTCGTATCATTTTGACTTGCAGATGGAACAAAGGGCGGCAGCACGAAAGACCGTGAAAGAGAAGGAACGAGCAATAAAGATACAAAACGGTGTCAATATGGCGTCACTTCCGGCTCTGCCAAAACAACGCGCTGACATAATGAAACTTTACAAGATAATTGGATGATTTTGTCTCGTTGTTTTTTGTGGCTCTGTCTAGTTTCATTTTTTCTACTTTTTTGTCCCAACTCACAATAAATCAGAAATGCAGCCTGCCCAAAGTTGATGTCTTTTTCAGTTTCTTAGTCGTCTTTCAGCGCCGACATTGAGAAATGTTTCAAAATAGCTTTAAACAGTTTGCTTTGGGGAAAAGCAAAGAACAATACTGTCTATCATTTGTTTTTTTGCCACGTATATTTATTAAGTTTATCACGCTTACATTGTCATATCCCTAAGCTCTGCTTTAGTGATTTATCGTGCCTGTTTTGAGGTCGTCTTTGCTACAGTACATCGTTGCGTTTATCCCAAAGTCCACAAATCACAGCAGGAAATATATAAGCTAACTGCAAAGCATTAAGTACGATAGTCAAATGTGGCAAATATACTACAGTCATTTTGTCAGAGTCATAGAGAATTCAGCTAAGAATTTTGGCATCACAATCAAGGTGAGTAATCCATATTTGAGTACAGAAGAAGCATTCGATTTATGTCATGAATGTTTGCTAAAACTTAATTAAATCTGAGGATTAATTAATTTGAACACTCTTATGTGGTGAACATATCTGCGGATTAGTTTTTCCATTCCAACATTTGCATGAATCATTTTTGAGGGTTAGAGGTAGTCATTGAATTGATCTCGAACAGACTAATAGACAATAGAACTGGATTGCAAAATCCAATTCAATTTTCAAGTAATGAAAAGAGCTAATTCGCTTAATTCCACGTATTGTTAAGTCGGTCGTAATCGAAACACCAACTGCAGTCAGAATTCTAAAACAGACACAAAACTAGCATCACAAACCGAAACTGAAATAGAAAATGAAGTTAGTGTAGCATTGCAGAGTTGCCAAATGCCGGGAGCTAGGAGATGGAGATGGAGATAGGAGGGGATGGAGCGGAGCTGGGAGCCAGTGTCAAATGTAAAACCACGTAATGGTTTTAAATTGCGAAATGAGAGAAATGGTTGGAAAGCTGCATAAAGGAAACGAAATAGCATTTGGCATTAAAATAAGCGAATATTCAATGAAATTTTCGGAACTTGAAACGAATTCCAGTGTCATCAATGATGTCCCTCTGAACAAAACCTCTAGCAGACAACACAGCAACAGCAAGAGTAACGAACTTGAACATCGCCAAAGACAAATGCAGAATAAATAATTTAGTTACTGGATTAGAGAGCCACAATCCGCTTTTGAATTTACACTCAAGTTACTTCCATTAGTGGCGGTGGTAAGCGTGCAAAACTATTGCATATCATTAGGCGCTGCCACCACCGACACCACCAGCAGCAGCCCCAGTACCATCAGTTGCCACAGCTGCAGTTGTCAAGCATGGCACGTCGCTTGCATAATCCACGCCCAAAACTTATAACACCAACTTGGCACGAGATTTGGCCAAAATTGACGACAATAGCAACAACAGCAGCGACGTGCAACATGCCACTCAGCCAAGCTGCCACTACGCCACGCTGACTCTAATTGTGCCCACATAATGACTGTGAGTGTCATTTGAAATTGCGGCATTTAATATTGAACAATGAGTTTAATACAATTGAAATAAATAGTTTAACATTTACTTTATATTTGTACAAATATAACATATAATCGAATCCCAGATAAGTCACTATTCCATTCATCAAGCACTGGCCTTTAAGATAATATTTGTTAAGATCCTTTAATATTCTACTAACTTTCCAATATTGTTAATTATTTTTGTTGAATTTTTAAAAAATAAAAACCTTTTTAAAATCAATTGTGCATGTATCAATTATCAATTCAGCACTGATTGTTTGCAATATAAATATCAAATTGTAGAGTGGTGTGAATATGAAATCAAAGCCATTAATTCGTTTAAAAGAAGACTCGTTTATTTGATACCATAAAATAAAACTCACAGAGTTAACTTGCAGAACAATACAATAGAAGAACACGGCAGAAATTTTGGAATGCTAGCAACCAATTTCGTATTCAGAGTGCGTTTTGTCTTTGCAATGAATGGCAGTCCGTTTGTCTGCCACACCCACTCTACCTTTCGCTCTCTATGTCCGTTGAATTACCCTCTCCATTTTGAATTTGTGCGTGCGTGTTAATGCACGAAACTGCAAAGTCGGACCCTTTATTCAAGCCACATTGAGGGCACAAACCTTCCCTATATGCATTTTATGCACACTTGCACAGACTCAGCCCCAAACACACATACACACACACACACATGTATGGCATGGAAAGTTGAAACAGGGGATCGTCCTGTGGCTTTGTTCTTAAGCTTGTGTTGACAATCCGTGTGAATGTGTGTGCATTTGAAATGCAAATTTGCAGCGTTCGGGTTTTTGCATGCATTTTTGTAGTTTTTGTTGTTGTTGGTGTAACATTTTGGCAGCATTTGCTGGCTTTGGTTTATTTATAAGATTTGCTTTGAAGCATCGCACTTTACACACATGGGGTCAAAGCTGATTCCACTTGACAAAATGCCTTAGTTTGGGAGCAACGAGTTGACTGATTGCACATTTGTTGCCTCCACTACCAGTTAGCAGCAAGTGATTTAGGCCACATTGTGGCAACGTTTTTACCCATCTCGACCAGATGTCTGAGAATGCAAAACCTTTGATGGATCGCTTAAAGAAATTGTCTATGGAGAACTGTTTTAATAGAGATGTTTTCGTTTTGCGTTTTTTCCCGCTTACAGTATTTTTAAATCTCTTCCTAAAACAAGGCAACATCAATCAGTTAATTCTTGTTGTCACCTCTCAAATGTTTGAGCTGAAATTCAAGTCGTTAACACTCTTGTACCCTGCTTCTGGCTGTCAGTCAAAAGATGAGTTTTCATTTCTAAAAAGTTTCTGAAGCAGGCACGGAAGGTGTCAGCCACAGATGCTCTAATTGATATCTTGCAGCTGCTCTTTTGGAAAAGTTAAAATTCATTTAGTCCGACATGGCGTATACGAGTTAATTTGTGCTAATGTCACTAATGAAATGAGTTATAAAATGAAAACGCTGAGCAAACACAATTATCAGATGTCTCCTGAAAGTGACAACACTTGCGAACATTTATTCATGACAAACATTCGTAACTTTGAGTGTCTTGAAATGAATAAATCTTTCACTTTGTCATCTTTGTTTGCGAATATATAATGTTTAATTTTTAAATTACACCAGCAGCTGTGGATATATGTTGGAAAATATGTAAGTCTGAAAAGATTTTTTGTAGCAGCTGTTAAGACTGTTGTTCTCACATCTACTCGGAACAATTTAAATGTTTTGACATTAGAATAAATTCATTACAACGCTGACAGTATATAAAGTTGCATAATCCGCAATTGTTGCCTGTAGTTTAGCCAACTAATGAGCAGTTTGTGCTGACATTACGCATACGCAGCGATGTACAAAGTTTTAGCTACTCATTCTCATTCAACTGCAGCGTTGGCATTCTACATTTAACAAGCAATTGTGGGATATATATTTAGTGGCAGAACGGCATTCAAAGCTGAATTCAAATGCGAATTATGTGGCACTAAGTCAAAATAAAAGAATTACGTGCACTAAATCCGAAATGCGAACTTCGTGTATGAATCAAAAATAAAATAAATGATTGATTTGATAATATTCAAATAATGCACATTAAATTATTTAACTGCTGTAACTTAATTCAATTCGATTGCTATGCAAAAAGAATTTACAAACAAGTTTAATAAAATCATTGCGTAGTAGTAAATGACTTACAGATACCCTCTGTGCAGAGATACCATGTGTGTCTTGTACTGCTACCCATTAACACATTATTATTGATGCTGGGTATAAAATACCAACACAAACACTCACAGAGTCGGTCGAAGTTTTAACCCAAAACGGCGAAAAACGGAATATAATAAATACGTGCGATGCATTTCAGATTTTTATGTTCTGAAAAAGCTTTTAGCATGTACATGTAAAAGCCAAAAACGTTAAAACTTTTCACAAAATAATCACCCGCTTTCCTGCAATTAAAGAGGTGAGAACCGAACATATCAGACCCTGTGTGGGTAATTGGCAGGATGGAATACAGGGGAGGGCAGGGAAGTGGGAGAGTTTGTGTTTGGCATGCGTTGTCACGTACCCGTAAAAATTGGCGTAAATGTTTTAAAAGTTGCATCAAACTTGTTATGAAGTATTTGGTAACGGGCAACGCAGGAAAGACAGAAATAGAAGCAGCCAACACAATTCCAAGACGGCACCATTTGGAAAAGTCAGAAAGTCATTTAAGAAATTGCAACATTCACAGAAAGTCACATGAAATTTGCAGTAACATTTTCGGGTTTAGATAAATTTAACCTACTCCGAGACACCACTGTAGTTGGCCAGTTGAGTAAATTGGCTTTAAACAAAGAAACTTTGGCACACTGGAACACTGGAACTTTATTTGTATTAAAGCATTCAAATGAAATGCTCCTAGCATCCCACATAATCCCATTGTATGACACACCAGGGGTGTGGGCGTGGCAGAACATCGACTATGCTTTGAAAACTTGTCTGCTGCTCTGGCTTTGGGCCAAACTTGGGACAACTTATGTTAGCACGAAATAAGCCCAGTTACCCAACTGTGTGTTTGTGAATAGACTCAGGTAGATGTAGGATATACTCAATGTGTGTGTATTTTACAGGCAGAGCTCATTTGGACTCGACTGTGGTTGCTGTTTTCTTTTACTCAGCGCATGTAATTATAGCGTGCCCCTTGGCATTTTTTGAAATATTAAGAAATGTTCATTTTGGTCCTTTAATAGTATGGGGCCTTGGAGTTAAGGCAAAAAGTTGAACATGTAACGCTGCAAACTAAAAGTGAAACTTTCAGTAGGTAGCTTAATAAAAATGTGATGGATTATGTGAAATGTTGGGAATTTAAATAAATTGCGATTGCATAAAAGAGAGCAGTAAATGCTAAAAATGGAAATTACATTTATTTAATAGCTGTGTGAATAATGAAAGCTGAAATACCGTAAATGCTCAATAAATTATTTTCGTAAAACGTATTGTTAACTAAGCATAGCATAAAAATGTGTACTGTTAAAGCAAATACAATCTACGATAGAGAAAAATTAACATATAAGTTAAATATGATTAAAGTTAATGATTGGTAGCCGTTGTTTCCACACTCGATGAGCTGCAGTTATTAATAAAATGTAATTAAAATAAATATCATTCTCAGGTTTGGAGTCTGCTCGGTCTCAAATAAGTTCGAGTAGCTGTTGCTTTAATTACAGCAGCAATGAGTTTGAGAGCATGAGTAGATTGCACTTCCGTTCATTTAATAAAGGCAAATAGTCGATTAATGAATGGTAATTGCATTTAAGATGAAGCAAACGGTTGTCGCGACGCCGGCAGCTGATATAGTTGAGCTCAAGGACTCAGTTAAATTGAGATTTAATTGGAATGTAATTAAAATTAATAATGCCTCAATATTGAGTGTAAATTGTGGACAGCTTTGTTCTTCAAGTGCTTCATATGATATCAATTAAAAAACAATAGGTGTTGCTATTAAAATCACTGCAGAACAATAAGCAGTTGTGTTAACTTAATTAATTTATGCATAATGCATCATCGTTTACTCTGCTTAAGTTTATTAACAGTTAACAGATACATAATTAATCTATCGTTTTATTTATTTGTTAATAAAACAATTATAGATTACAAAGTCATCACAGTATAACTCATTTAATTAGTTGACTAATTTGCTTATTTGTCCAGAAAATAGGCAATCAATGTTGCATTTGATTGTAAATTGAGAGTGAATGACACATAAAAATGTTTCGTATATATTTTCACAAATGTGTTGTCATTTATAACTTCTGACGGCCCTTTAATCACCCGTCTCCTGCAGATTTGTTGAGTCTGCCATGGAAGTAATTAGGGCAACACATGTTTAAGAGCCAACGGGTCGGATGATGAATGCACCACAAATGTGGTAAATGTATAAGCGTGTGAAAAAATGCTACATAGCAATGAGAATGTATCACAGTTTAAAAGAAAAGTAAGGAAACAGGACGAACTAATTATGAAGTTATTATAATTGATCATATAAGTAAAATGGACGACAAAGAAAATTTAAAATGTATTTAAAATAAATATAAATTTATGATTTATATTATGCAAAATAAAATTATACCAAAGGTAAATTATAGTATATCTACAATTGAACTCTCCACCTCTGGTCGAATATTCAGATCTGATTTAAGCTGCAACGGGGCGTATGTGCAATTTTACGAGTCAACAGCGCCAGACGGATAAACGGCGCTGTATTATAAATGCCTTCGGGCGATTTACAAGTTATATGCACAAATAACTTTTGGCAGTGTCAGGGTCATTGAATGTCTCGCTAACATGCCGCACAGTGGGACGGGATGTTCTTTTTCCACTCGTAGGGTCATATTTTCATATTTCATGTGAGTACCTCTTTATGTATATTAATTATTGATAACTTTTGAATATTTATTTAAAGTCAACATCATGTAGCTGTTTCTGAGGTCATTGAGATTGTAGTGTTGGCGACAGAATGAAACCAGTTGAACCAATTCGACTGGACTCGACTCGACTCAAATAAATTAAATGTCAACATGTGTCGCTGATTTCGTCCACTTAATCACGTTGTTGTCGTTGCAAGAGTTAACGCATTTCAGCATTTAACATTTTATTTTATCCTTGTGGCAGAATGATGATTAATGAGGATTCAGTGCAGTTCGCAGCTCTTTCAAAGTTATTTGCTTCATTTTAACTTAATAAGGAACGATATCAGATTACAGTGAAATGTTCAATTCTGTTTCATTTTTAACTGTCGCATTTCGATACGATTCAAGCATGTTTCGTGTGGACTTCCTCTTTGGGCTTTAAGTAATATATATTCAGTAATTATAATTACAACTGCTTTATGAAAATAATAATAATAAATGAATGCGCAATGCTAATATATGCTATGAAAATAATTAAATTTTTCCCATTTATTCAATTCTCTTTCAATATTTACTGATTCATTTCCCTGCGAATTACAATATGTTTTAAAATGATAAATATACCCAAGGGTATTATTAGCATTATCGACAATTGGAATACCTGTATAAATATTTACACACTATGGCTAATGCAATTGTTAAATAGGGCAACAAAGCTTAAACGTAAAGTTAAATAAAAAGATATTCGTAGAATATATAGTAATACAAAGAAAGCAGATAAATGGTGAAAAAATAAAATTCTCACATTAAATAAACACACAAAGTTTAATACAAAAGATAACGCAATTGTGGTAACATTAATACCAAGTTCCCAGTGTGTATGTGTGCAGTTGAATTAGCCCGCATGGAGTATGCGTGGTTTGAAATGACTTCCTGCAATAAATCAATACCAAAACAAACAGTCCAAAAAGAATAAGCCAGAAAAGACGGAAGCTTTTGTGTTAATGGCTCTACTGTGAAACACTCCTTGAAATCAAACCACGCTAATACACCTAATTTGATTCAAATCTAGGAAATTTGTTAGTAAACTCTATTGCAAGATTGGATAAGCACGAGGTATAACAGCATGTTCGGAAGAGGAAAGAAAATGTTCAAGTCACGAGTAAAACGTACAAGTTTAATTGCCATTATCCATTGATTATCGTGCGGGACAACAAAATTTGCAACTCGCAGTCAAAGATTGTTTGCAATTCGATCTCTGACAGTCCATAAAAGAAATTGACTTTTAATGGATCTCTGAATACATCAAACCCACTCAATTCAAAATCCCAAATGCCAAACTGCAACGACCAACGAGTGTATCGTGCTAATTGAGTTTTGGCTTGTGCTTGGTCCACACAAACGCACACACACACACACAACCACACACACACATGAAAATTCGACCATTAAGACCAGAGTTTGGGCTGTTTATAGTTAAGCATGCTGGATAACATTGCGTATTCTTAATATGTTTATCGTTCATTCTGCTTTGGTTGGTTGGCTAATTTAGCAAAATCGCTAATTTCAACACAATTTATCGCTATCGAAATTTAAGTGTTTTAAAATTTGATTGCGCAAACCAAATTAACTTTCCACAAAATGTAGTTTAAAACTAATACCACAAAATGTTTTTGATCTGCAATTGTATTGTCAAAGAGAATGGAATATTTGTAGGAATCACATAAAGCTCACACACACGCACAATCACAATTATCGAATTAATAACTATTCCTTCTGTTTCTTTAGTCGCTGTATAACTGCAACAATAAAGTCCTGGGTTATGGATATGTGCACCTCTTGACGTATGGAACGCAGTCGCATAAAAGTCACATCATTTGACGGATCCAAATCCCTGACCACATTGCGTGCCATCGTCGCCAGTGCATACAACTGGCTGGCATATGCATAGGAGCGCCTTTGGCTAACCGTAGAGCGCATTGGTTTACCGGCTCCGTCCATTACAATGATTTCGCGAGCTCCGCGAATTGCGTAATGATGCACAAACGCATCGTCATCATATGCCCTTAGGCGCCTGTCATAGGTAAACCGCATATCAGTATAACATTTTAACCAAGAATTGATTGATGCGTTCAATACTCACGGTCCCTCGGTTCGTACTTTCGTTGTACGCTTTGGATCTTGAGACATGACTGTTGTATTTGCTGTAGTTTTCTTGTTTAATCGAGTAGTTTGTCTTCAAAACTAAAATCCTATTCTATTTAGGTATTGTATGAACATAACTATTTTATTTATTTTCGAAGCCTGCTGATCAAGAATATATATACTCTATGGGGTCGGCAACGCCCCTTCAATGCGTTACAAACTTCGTGACAAAAACAATATACCCTCTGCAAGGTTATAAAAGTTAAGTAAAAACGCTAAACGATTATTTAGTACCGTAGCTTAAGCACAATATTTATTTATCGATAATGAATCGCTCAAATGAACTAATGAACTGGTATCGATAGATGAATTAAAACAATACTCGACAAAGTAAGAAGAAGAAGCACGATCTGTCTCGCCTGCACTTGCTCATACCATATTTTCATACAAATTACCTACTTTCGGCCGATTTGGCCAATGGGAGCTATAAGATATAATTGTCCGATCCGGTACTAGTACTATACACATAACATGCGAATTAGCTTTATTAGTTTTCAAGTTATCGCGTTTTCAATGTTTTTTACAATTTGCGGGTGCGGTAGGGGGCGTAGCAAAAATTTAACTTAAGCATAATCTACATGCTTGTTAAAGTAGTCTATGTACCAAACTTGGTGTTTCTAGCTTTTACCACCTCGGATATCTCGGCGTTTACACGGACGGACAGACGGTCAAGACTTGTTCGCACAAACCCAACATACCCTTAAAGGGTATAAAAAGTTTATACACACATATATCATTTTCTGGCTCTAGCTCTTATAGTCTCGAAGATCCAGAAGGTCATACGGACAGATGGACTTACGGACAGACAGATATTGCTATTACTGGGCTGTTGAAGCTGATCAAGAACATACTTATATACCTAATGGGGTCAGAACCGCCTCGTCTTTACAGGTTTTTGGATGCCTCACCGACAATATTGGAGCTATGATCAATCATCTTTACCCTACTTAATAATACAAATATACCACACCTGATAACATTTGCATGAATACCATATAATTTTTGTTTATTGTTAATATGTTAAAAAGTGTACAGATATTTACAGAGGAATGCGCCCACGAAGATAATCCATGATATAGGGCGTACCCATTGCTAAAATTTGGTGGCGGGGTTGCCGGAAGGGGTTACCAGACAACTTCAATTCTATGATACTTGTGAGGTTACCCAGCACAGGCGGTACGACATGGATATTATTGTTGGACAGATCAAGAAAGGTTAGATGTTTTAGGGATCCCAAACCATTTTCACTGGCATCAACTTCACAGATTTGATTATCATTAGCTGTTAGTGTTTCCAGATTCTCCAGCTCGAAGATGCAACTCGGCAAGTGATCGAAACGATTATGTGAAATATTTAATTCACATAGTCTATGTAAACCTGCGAACTCCATGGGCAAACTACGCAGTAAATTGCACGAGAAATTCACCTGACAGAGACGCGTAAACTGAGATATGAAGGAGGGTATGAAGGAGATTTGGTTCTTAGCCAAAACCAAATCTGTTAGTAAATCCCTCATGTGTTGCAGTTCAGTTGGCACTTCGGTCAACAGATTGTTCTCAAGGTTTACAATGTTGACCAACTCATTGCACGCCATCTCGATGACATGTTCCGGCAATGTCGTGATCTGTCCCGAAATGACCTTAAGGATTCGAGTGTTACGCATCGAATACTTGTCTGGAAATTGCGAGTCCTCTTCCTCTTCCTGCAATTTTCCACCCTGTAGACGGGGACTGTTTAAGCCGTCGCCAACCATAATAATAATGCTTGAAAAGGAAATTTTTATTTTATATATGAAAAATGTAAAAGAGATATTTTAACGACAACGAAGTAAATGAGACTAACCTATGAGTTTCGAAACTAATAAGTTCAGTTCAGTTTTTTGACACTTTTCTAGGCTTCTTTGATTTTTTATTTTTTTGTAATTAAAAGTCTTGAAGATTTATTCTCTATATTTAACAACTGAATGTGTTCGTCGGATTTGACAAAAACTTTAGAACAAAATCTTGTTTTCAGGTTATTTTTAGACCCCGTACTCTTTAAAAAAGAGTAAAGGGGGTCTATTAAGTTTGTCAGAAGCGAGATGTGCGTAACAGGCAGAAGGAGGCGTGGCCGACCCCATAAAGTATATATATTCTTGATCAGCATCAACAGCCGAGTCGATATAGCCATGTCCGTCTGTCCGTCTGTCTGTCTGTCCATCTGTCCGTCTGTCCGTATGAACACCTGGATCTTTTAAACTACAAAAGCTAGAACAATGAAATTCACAATGAAAGTCCGTTATTATGTCAGGCAGATCAAGTTTATTTCGTTGTTGCCACGCCCCTTACCGCCCCCGCAATGAGCAAAAAACCAGACAAACCTCGAAAAAATTTGTGTTTTAGGCGAATATTTTGGTATACAGGTTCCAGCCTTAATATAACGCCATTCAAAATTTTGAGCTGCCACGCCCCCTTTGCTCATAGGAACTAAAAAACTCTCGAATTTTAATGCCGTTTTTAAGGCATTAAATCAAATAGTACAGTGTTGTAATTTAACATTTGCTTAGAGACTTACTATTTCTAACTTTCCTAAGAGTGGCATCAAAATCCTATGTCAAACAAGAGAGAAATTTCGGTTCAAAGTGCATGTAATTTTACTGCAAAATCACTGCATGCGCGCAACACATACAAACAAACACAGAAACATACAAACATATGTTTGACCGTTTTCTCTACCAGTTTTGGCGGCAGCGCTGTCCGGAGCCGCTGGCCGCGCCAACCAATGCTATGCATACACACATATGGATGTGTGCACATACATATTTGCAAATAATCGGAAGAATGATAGAAGAGGATTGTGGTGCAACTGGTAGAGTTGCGGCGCAATATGGAACCTTCGTATGGATCGCGGGTTCGAATGCTGACAATAACGATTGTTAATTTATTTACTTTTTAATTTTAACTCAAAATGTAAATATATAATTTTAATTTTTCAAATTTCATTTTAAAATTTTTATTTTTATAAAATGGGCACTACTATGGGAGTACGGGGTCTTTTACAGTCGGCTCCATTGACTGTAGCCTTTCTTACTTGTTAAATATATTATTTTAAAGAAACGCATTCCTTAAGATTTTGTTGAACACAGGCAATAAGCGACAGTCTACATATTATACTATGAATTTTACAATAATTAGCGGTGGATAATAATTAAAGCCGAATGATCTACTAATTTTACTACCGCCTGTTGTTACATGCATTACTAATTCAACAACGAATAGTTCGGGCCTAGACATTATCAGAGCTATTTCCAAAGCAACTGATATCACTAGGTAATTGACAATAAAATATAGTCATAGACTGGTTAATTATTGACTAAAGGAATAGTTGTGGGCATGAGCAGAAGACACAACAGTTTATCTGCACAATTTTCTACAAGCGCAATCAGTGACATGACCTGGGAAATGACAGAATTGCCAAAGTATCAGAGAATGTGACGTTGATGGAGAAGTTGGTCTCTTTAAGGCAAGGTTTGTTTCTCACAGGAATATGGCATCAACTACACGCGAACTTTCTCACCCGTGTGCAACCTAGAGACTGCGCCCAATATTGGAGACTTTATTTTACATTAGATGCGGCTTTAAAGATAATGATCAACCAAGTCAGGTGTTGGTGAAATTAACAGTGAGAGGGTGGAACGCTTTGCTGTAGCCTTGCTGTATGCAGTGTTACGGAAAATTGCCTTTATATCGACCGATCAGTGGAACGAGCCGAGAAATCAGTCGAAAAACACAGTACTTGTAGAAAATTCTATTAAACTATGGACATTTTGTAAGAAAAAAAAACCCAGTAATCAAAAACTATTGGATTTATTTTTAATAAGTAAAGCAACCAAGTGCTCTATGCTCTTAATTGGTTGGGTATCTATGGCCAGAGGTTAATTCTAGATTATCGATATTTCATATTACGATCCTTTTCAACATATGCACATTTCGAAAAAGATATTTTTGTCAAGACAAACGTTTGATTTCGTTTGCTAATAACAATTAACATACAAATTTATAATTGTCACGTGGATCTCAAAAATTTTTAAAATCTATAATAAGACCTATTTACAATGTGTTGGGGCTATAACTGCAATTGGTCTCTACCAAAAATTTTCACATTCACTCCTTCGATTTAGTGAATCGTTAGAGTACGCCACAGTTTTTTAGAGCAACGAGTTGATTGTTCTTGGCCAAATGTGCGGTGGCATCCTGAATTCGGTCCAGCAGCTGCAGTCCCTTCCGGACCTTGCCAAATGCAATCCGTTTGCCGTTCAGAATGGACAGCGGCTTGTAGCTGATGGTGAAGGTAAGAGCAGTACGGGCATTACCACGTACATAGCGACTGGGAAAGGAGAGAATACCAGCATCGACACCATGGTTGAGTACCTCGAAATCGTGCTCAATGTTGCTCATATCAATGCTGCGCTCCGGATCGAGGGCAATGCAACCTTCAAGCCAAATGGGTGCAAAGTTGCGAGTAAAGCTAATATTTTGTTTGCTCTGATGGGTGCAAATACGCATAAATTCCAGAACCACCTGAGGACAGGCTTCCGTGAACAGCTGAATGGCAAGGCGGCCCTTAATAGTGGTCCCAGCCACTTCCAGGTCTATGTAGATCTGAGGTCGTAACAATTTGCACAGCACGTTGACGTCACAGACATTCATGAGGCTCTCGTATCGATGGAGCACATGCATCGGTACCTCATAGCTAAAGGCTTTGGCCACCTTTGCCTTATTCCTCTGCGATTTGCCCAAATGCGGATCAAATAGATTGCCACCCGGATTAAATTTCTTGTTTTTTTCCTGCTGCTTGCGTTCCTTCTCCCGGGCCACGCTGGTATTCCTCCAGCGACCGGCCGCCAGGCGGTCTGGCGACTTGGTAAATGTGCGCAAAGTATTATTGCTTTTCCGATAGAGTGCAGCGAGCATTTCCATGTAGGAAAGCTCCATGGCATTTCCCTCGCTGTGCCTCATCTTGGGCGGGGGCAGGCAGGTGTCAACCTTTCCCTTGATATTGGCCAAACGATCGCGGTGTTGCTTATACAAATCCCGTTGCTCATTGATACCCAAATGGGATCGGGACTTTGACTTGTGAAGCTGTGATTTGCCAGTTGGTGCTGGGATCGCACGCTGGTGATATTTGTGATTGTTCTTCATAGCATTCATGTTGATGTTGAAGGTATGGCTGTGCATCTTGGCGTTTTTATCCTCCGGCTCTGCATTACTGTATACTGGATGGGTCAGCGTGTAGGGTCCCCGCTTGACTGCTGCCATATATGGGGTTATGTGCTGACCAAGCGGTGGCTTCTTGAGCCGCTGCTGTGGTGTGACATCTCTAATAAACATTTCTGCACTTATTTTCTTGTATCTATCCAAAACGAAAATTTATACTTTAATTTTTCTCCAAATAACTCGTTGTGGACTCGAACTGACTTGAAATTGATATGAGACTACTACATATCTATTTACAAAGGTTGCTAGGAAAATTTTCAACTATTACTGCGATGAAATACTGTAAGCAATGTTAAGCTTACAGTATTTCATAAAAGTATTTTATTAAACAATTTTTACATTTCTAGTGTAACAAGAATGTAATGTCCAAGTAACAGGAAACATAATTGATTGCCGTCAAACTGTAAATTGAACTCAATCATGCAGCAAAACTTTGGTTTCCGATAAAATGGATCAATTGCGAAAAAGACAAAAAAAAAAAAGAATTTTTATTCTACAAAAGTCAAACTCGACCGAGGCTCCAATGATGCGTACTATACAACCTGAGGACAATAGAATCGAACCCATTGACAGGACAGTGTTCAGCTGAAACTGAACTTGCAGATACCTCCAGAGTTTAATGAATTCTAACAGAGGTTTGTCTACAAAACAGGGTATGGTCTATTTGATGAAGACAAATGTTCAATAGAAGTCAGTGAACTTAGCTATCTAACCAGAATTGCATGTAAATATCATACCTAGTGGGTGGCTGGGAAGTCTTGATTATAGCCAATTGGTATTTGTCGCGTTGAATATTTGATTGCAAAATACCTGTGAACATTGAACACGATAACAAGTAAAGAGAAATTTTAATGTTTAAATAATAATTTATGTTCTGGAAGAACGAAAATGCAAAGTGTAATTAATATATTCCAAATAAGCGTAATTTGTTGGTTAAATTACTTAGTAAATATTATAAAATTTGTACCACGAAATTGAAGCAAAATTTATTTTCTTATTATATTCAAACGAGTACATATGTTCAGTGTGAATAAATTAGTTGGACAGTTGCAACTGACATAATTTTGTGAACGTGTTTAAGCATAATTACTGATTTAATTAAAATTTGCATTTCATTTAAATGATTTTTGCTCGTGAATATTGTGTGATTCTACAACAGTTTTATTTGTGGATTTAATGTTGTACTTAATAAGATTAACGAATTATTAACACAACCCAAATATTGTAATTGTAACAAAACAGATTTAATTTTTGCCTTTTTATATGCAAAGAGCTCATTTAATGATAAAAACATCCCGTTTAAAGAGTTGATTGTTGAACTCATCGTTGGAACTTTTGTGAAACTTTGTGACGCCCCATAAAATGAGCGCACAATATTTTTAGCGCACTGGCCGAAAACTGCCAGTGCGCACGGTTTGATTTAAATACGGGCACAGTCCCATAACTGCCAGCAGGCAGTGTACGAAAGTAAGCGGCGATAAATGTTCTCACTGGAAGCAGCCAGTCAAGACGGCAGCTAGACAAAGAACAATGTATACCTGTCGCGTACATACACACTGCGGGATCGGAGATAAAGAATCGAAAACAAAGAGCGACGACACATGCGCAGTGCAATGCATGGATCGACAGAGGCTGGGCAGAGAGAGAGCGAGAGCGGCCACTGCACAGCGCACACATACATGTGCATGGCTGACGTCACAGCAACGAAAACGGATTACACGCACACAGCGCAAGCCGCTACGTCAGAGCAGTGCAGCTGAGGCGATAGCGGCAGAGAACGAGAGACGGCAAGCGGCCGCCTGCGTCGACGTATGAGTTTAGCACGCGACAAAGAGGAGCAGAGGCGTAAGCAGCGCGGCCTAGCATCAAATTGTAGGCAAATGCGATCAACGCCGGGAAAAGCACCGCTGCATCTGTGCACAAAATATGTGTGTCAAGGGCAGAGCAGCGAAAAGAAGCGACGTCGGCAGAGGAGAATTTTGGCAATCGACGCTTGAATTAATTTGCACTGGAGTTAGTTTTTTCAACGGGCTTGCAAACGAGTGGATGCAACGAGCACAGTGACAAAGTCGCGACAAGACAAGTGGAACACACGTGGAAAACTACAGACGAATACACAAGGAGACATCAGGATACAAAAGGATTTACAGGACTACAGCACGACAAGGACAACGGAGACCCCCCACACGATCAGGAAACAACAACAACAACAACAAGGAAAACGAAAGCTAGGGAGCCCACCACAATAATACACGTGGTGAGCTTAAAATAATTAACATAGAATTATAAGTGTGCGGATAGGCGTAGGTTTAAATGATATACATAAATAAATGGAGATTAAGCAAATAAAAGAAACATAAGAAGGCATATAAAGTAACGACGGCAAGCAAATTAATAAAATAACAACAACAGTGACGCGCAACAATAAACAGGGTGTTCAGTGCAGTGCATACGTGAGTGACTCCATGCCGGCGCCTACCAAGACCGAAATCTGGTAGCCTCTCGTGGTGGCGTGTACTTGTGTTAGGATCCGGACTTCTACGCCATAAGAGCAGCCTGTACTCTCCTATCGCGTAGAAGCCGCGATTCATCGTATGCATCGTGTTCACCCTAGCACTTGTTTTCCCTCAGTTGGTTTCCCACGCAGTGCATACGTGAGCAACTCCGCCGGCGACTACCAAGACCCCAATCTGGTAGCCTCTCGTGGGACGTGCTCGTGTTGGTGATCCGGATTTCCACTCAATAGGGGCAGCCTGTACTTTTCTATTGAGTGAAAGTCGTGAATCATCGTATGCGTTCTGTTTACCCTAGCAGTCAGTCCTCTATTGGTTCCCCGTTCCCGTGCAGCGTACATTAGCAACTCCACTCCGGCGGCTACTAAGACCACGATCTGGTAGCGTCTTGGTGGTGTACACTAGTGTTGGTGACCGCGAATTCTACCGCATAGGAGTAGCCTGTACTCCCCTATCGGATAGAAGCCGCGATTCATCGCATGCATTACTACCCTCTAGCACCGATCATCTCAGCAGTGCAACAGCCACGCTTGATACACGCTTACCATTCGATGGGAGTAGCCTGTACTCTCCTATCGCATAGAAATCGTGAATCATCGTATGCCTTGCAGAGCTCACAGTAGCAGCCGTTTCAGTCGCCCCTGCGCCAGTTCAACAGCAACGTTTGATAGTCACGCTTACCATTCGATGGGAGTAGCCGGTACTCTCCTATCGCATAGAAATCGTGAATCATCGTATGCATTGCTGCGCTCACAGTAGTAGCCGTTTCAGTCGTCCCTGCGCCAGTGCAACAGCAACGTTTGATAGTCGCGCCTACCATTCGATGGGAGTAGCCTGTACTCTCCTATCGCATAGGAGTCGTGAATCATCGTATGCGTTGCAGCGCGTACAGTAGCAGCAGCAGTCGCCCCGCCCCCCGCGCCAGCGCAACAGCAACTCTTGATACACGTGTCTACTACTCGATAGGAGCAGCCTGTACTCTCCTATCGCATAGAAGTCGTGAATCATCGTATGCATTGCGCCGCCTACAGCAGCAGTCGTCCCCGTGCCTGTGCAAAAGCAACGTTTGGTACACATGTCTACTACTCGATAGGAGCAGCATGTACTCTCCTATCGCGTGGGAGTCGTGAATCATCGTATGCATTTCGCAGCCTACAGCAGCCGTCATCCACGTGCCTGTGCAAAAGCAACGTTTGATACACGTGTCTACTATTCGATGGGAGCAGCCTGTACTCTCCTATCGCGTAGAGGTCGTGATTCATCGTTGGCATTTCTGTCCCGTGGGAGCACGAGTTTGAGGTTCAGTAGTGGTAGCCTGCACTCCACCTACTGAACCGAAGTCCCGAACACCGCGAATGCGGAGCCATCAACCGTAGCCGATACTCGGTTGTTGTTTCCGAAGCACGAGCCCCATTGAACCCAAAAACTATCGTCCACTTCCCCAATCATCAGTGGCCAGTCCATCATCGCGCCACTGCGTCTTTTCACCAGACGTCTCAACATAATAAATTTTCTGTAGTTAGCCCTGGCCGGACTGAGACATACCCCGGCCTGAGAAACTTCCTTACAGATGGCGCCCGAGCAGGGACTTTGGTAGAAAATTTGAGACACTCCATCCTTTATGACTTAAAACGTCATCAGCTATTCTTGGGGAGACGAAGTTAGAAAGAGAGGGGGAATTGGTTGTTCATTCATCGCAGCGGAATATTTAATGTCTCCGAAGCTTTTTTTGTTTCACGGCTACGCACTTACGAGCCACGAGCAGGAGATCCAGCGGCCACGAGTACCCTGCGTCGCGTCGCTGCCGACGTCGACGCAGCCTAAGCAGAAGCCTACATAAGCGAAGCAACAGGGTCCTAAGGGGACAGTCGTCAGCAAGCGCTCGAGGAGGCAACATCAGCAAACAACATTGAAACATCGGAGCAAACACGAGAACATAACCGGCAAGGATTATTACAAGGATTAAAACAGGAATATTACAAAGGAATACAACGAGGAATACAAGGATTATTACACAGAATACCACAAGGGGTATTAACAGGAATATCATAAAGGAATACAACGAGGATTATTAACGAAGAAGTCTACAGCCATGGGTGTGCAATGGATATCGTATCGCCGTAAGACTGAGCTGCAGGCAATACTGAAGGAGTTCGGTCGAGATCCAGAAGGCACCGTGGAAGAATTGCGGAGTCGTCTCGCTGCTTTCGCAAGCCAACCGGAGCTACCCAAGGAAGCCGTGCAGAGGCTTGCCGAACTAGAGCTTACGCTCGGGACAACACCAACGCCGGAGAATAAACCCAGATCCCGTGGTGTGTCTCCAGTACCAGGAGAATGCTTGGTTTTACCAGGGACGAGTCAAGCTGGCACCGCAAGCATTGTACAGGAGCACACACATCAGCCGACGTTACGGATCCCTGCGTCGACACTGAGCAACAGTGAGTCGACAAGGATTCGCGACGATCATTCTCGCAGCTCCGGTTCACAAAGCGATCGTAGTTTGCAACTCGGTTTCGTGGATCGACTGCGAAAATGGGGCGTCTTCTTTGACGGAGGAACGGCCGACCCATTGCGTTTTATCGAACATTTGGAGGATATGATCGCTATCTACCAAATCGATACGCAACAGCAATTGATGCCAGCAATCGCTGGATTGTTGACGGGACCGGCAGCCGACTGGTTCCGGGTCACCAGGATGTACACAGGGACTTGGCACGAGTTCAGAAGAGATTTCTTGGAATTCTTCTTGCCACCACGCTATTTCCAAAGGCTAGAAGACGAGATACGGGATAGGATGCAACGTTCTGGTGAGCCATTCACCTCGTACCTTCTCAGCATCCGGGTCATGATGCGCCGTGCTGCGTACACAGAGGATCAGGAACTGAGTCGGATTTACGAGAACCTGCTTCCTGAGTACCAGCTATACACGAGGCGGCACGAGTTCTCTACGTTGGCCCAGTTGACCAAGTTGATCACGACTTTTGAGGACGTGAAAGCACGAGAAGCCGCGCGCTCTAAGAGCAGCATGGAGCATCGTCGTCCGGAGAGGACTACCAAGCCAAGCAGTAGTTCAGAGGCAAACAACCAGCGGATACAAGAAGCGGAGGAATGCATTGACATCCGCCGCGCTTGTAGAAACTGCGGACAAGTGGGACATTTCAGCCGAGAGTGCCAAAACGCCCGACTGAACTTCTGCTGGGATTGTGGTCGACGAGGTGTTCGGACAGTGGACTGCTGTCGAGCTAAGACATCGGGAAACGAAGTGCGCTCCCAACCGTCGGGCGAACGGCTGGAGACAGCGCAACCAACACGCCACTAACAACTACAATGAGATTCGAGCGAGGGAGGATCGTAGCTACCGTTCGGATCGAGGACCAGGCCTTGGTAGCTACGATTGACACAGGGGCAACGAGGAGCTTCGTGAGCGCAAAGGTGGCACAACGCATCGCTACTTCAGCGAATAGACGCACTGTCCGGAGCAGAATATGTTTGGCGGATGGAACACGACGAGAAGTGACGGAAGCACTCATGGTTCGGGTGCAGCTGGGACAGCGACACCTGACCTTACCAATGCTGGTGCTGCCAACGATCATTGACGAAGTCATCTTAGGTATGGATTTTATGTGCGGGGCAGAGATGCGTTTAGAGTGCGGCCAGGTCCAACTCCAACTACCACCCACCACGGAAGCGACAACTATACCTAGTGCCCGGAGTATACATACCGTGCCCAACGGTATACAGGCGAGCCCAGTACTACCTCCAATCTGTGAGGTAGCCAGAAGGAACAACCCGTTCCGGAAACCACGACGAGAGACCACAGAGCACAGCGGCAAAGCCAACTATTTGAGGACCATAACTGGAGACCAGGTACCGGACACGGAACGCGAGTGGGTGGATGACTTTCTGCAGCGAGAGCTGGCCAAGTTCGACGAAGTCACCGGGGTCACCCACATCGCAGAACATCGTATAGTGCTTAGGGACAACCGTCCCATCAAGCAGCGGTATTATCCTAAAAATCCCGCCATGCAAAAGATCATCGATGACCAGGTAGACGAGTTGCTTCGGGACGGACGGATTGAGCCTTCGAGAAGTCCACACAGTGCTCCCATAGTACTGGTGGGAAAGAAGACCGGAGAGGTGCGGATGTGCATCGATTTCCGGCAACTTAATGCGCAGTCTATTCCAGATGCGTACCCACTACCTAGGATCAACCACATCCTAGAGAAGCTTCGGAACGCGAAGTACATTACAACGTTGGATCTAAAGAACGGGTATTGGCAAATACCTATCGCAGAGGATAGCAGGGAGTGCACGGCGTTCACAGTACCAGGCCGGGGTCTCTACCACTGGAAGGTGATGCCATTCGGGTTGCATTCCGCCCCCGCAACATTTCAGCGCGCGTTGGATGGCGTTATTGGTCCCGAGATGGAACCATATGCGTTTGCATATCTGGATGACATCATCGTCATCGGAGCCACGCTGGAGCAACATGCCGAAAACCTACGAG
The DNA here is from genome assembly GCA_035046005.1 of Drosophila acutilabella. Lineage (NCBI taxonomy): Eukaryota > Metazoa > Arthropoda > Insecta > Diptera > Drosophilidae > Drosophila > Drosophila acutilabella. The sequence continues at coordinate 6,501 of JAWNOK010000024.1, read as the reverse complement.
AGGTGTTCCGAAGACTACGGGACGCAAAGCTCAGGCTCAACCGGGACAAGTGCTGCTTCTTCCAGAAGAGTCTTGTATACTTGGGGCACGTCGTCAGCGAAGAGGGAATCCACACCGACCCGGCAAAGATCGAAGCAATCAAGGAATTGCTACCCCCGACTAATGTGAAGGAGCTTCGGCGATGTCTGGGTATCGCCTCATGGTATCGACGCTTCGTGCCCAATTTTACCAGCATTGTGCAGCCGATATCCAGGTTGCTACGCAAAGGTCAGAAGTGGACATGGGACGCCAACCAGCAGGAGGCGTTTGAGGAACTGAAGGCTCGACTCACGAAGGCACCAGTGCTTGCATGCCCGGACTTTACGGAGCGCTTTACCCTACAGACGGATGCCAGCGATTACGGACTGGGCGCGGTGCTTACACAGCGGATTGAAGGGACCGAAAGAGTCATCGCGTATGCCAGTCGACGGTTATCATCGGCCGAGGAAAACTACTCCACTACCGAGAAGGAGTGTCTTGCTATCGTTTGGGCGATTCGTAAGCTGCGCTGTTACCTGGAGGGTTACGAGTTCGACGTTATCACGGATCATCTGGCGCTAAAGTGGCTTAATTCGATCGACAACCCCACGGGACGGATTGCGCGATGGGCACTCGAACTCCAACAATACCGCTTCGTAGTGCACTATCGCCGAGCGAGTCAGAACGTCGTGGCCGATGCTCTGTCTAGGCAACCGCTGGAGACACTACAACAACTAGCCGAGGAACACTTGCAGTGCAAATGGTTGACACGTATGGTGGAAGCCATACAAAAGGAACCAGAGAAGTACCCTGACTACGTGCAAGAGGAAGGTAAGCTTTACCGCCGATCGTACCGAAGCCCCGACGATGAGGAATATGTGCCCTGGAAACTCTGCGTAGGGAAAGACCAGCGGAAAAGGGTTTTGCAAGAATGCCACGATCAACCTTCGGCCGGACACCAAGGAATTCGGAAGACTACTAAAAGAGTCTTGCAGAGGTACTTTTGGCCAGGGTTGTTTCGAGACGTGGCCAAGTACGTGAGAAATTGCGAAACATGTCAGAAGTTCAAGGTCAGTCAACTGAAACCACCAGGACAGATGCGCACGAGGGATGTACAGGAGCCCTTCGAGGTACTTTGCGCGGATTTTGTTGGACCACTGCCCAGGTCAAAACAAGGACATACGATGCTTCTGGTCTTTTTCGACCACTTCAGCAAATGGGTGGAACTTGTCCCTTTGAGGAAGGCTACGACAGCACATCTGGAGCGATCTTTCAGGGAGCGCATCTTGGCTCGATTCGGCATACCTCAGACGTTTGTATGTGACAATGGAACGCAGTTCACCAGCCGAGAGTTCAAGGCCTTCTGCAAACGAATGGGAATGGATTTGCAGCACACCGCACCTTATACGCCCCAGCAGAATCCCACGGAGAGAGCAAATCGGACCGTCAAGACGATGATTGCGCAATATCTGGATGGAGAGCAGAGTAACTGGGATGCTCTGCTACCGGAGCTAAGTTTAGCAATCAACTCGAGCCCATCGGATAGCAGTGGATATAGCCCGGCGTACTTGGTTCAAGGGCGCGAGCCTAGGCTACCAGGATCACTATACAACGAGGTTAACCCCGGACCCACTTGCGAAGGAAGAACGCCGGAGGACAAGGCGAAACACTTGCGAGAGATCTTTAAGATGGCAAAGGAGAACCTCCAACAAGCTGCTCAGGATCAAAGTCGTCATTACAACCTACGCCGGCGGGAATGGAGACCAGCGCTGAAGGATCTGGTGCTGCTACGACAACATCACTTGTCAAAAGCTGCTGATGGATTTGCGGCTAAGCTCGCACCTCGTTACGATGGGCCATACCGGGTCGTGAAATTTGTATCACCAACAATCGTACGCATACAGAACGTCGCGACCAAAGAACGTCGAGTAGCGAGCATAACAGACCTTAAATCGTACCATGGGGAATCCTCTGATCGATCGGAAGATGTCCAACGCGATTAAGAACCCAGTTAAACTAACCAAGATCGTTCGTCAGCCCAAATCCTATCCGCACACTAAGGCAGCAATACTAACAGGCCAGAAAACACGTAACTATAATCATCTCCGTTTACAGATTAATATGACGCCCACACCGAAGAGAAGCCGCCCGAAGCCGACCTTGGCTAGTTCGCCAAGCGCCCGTCACCCGAGAGCGCAGGCCGAACAGGTCGCCGCACCCGTCCATCCGATGATGGACGTTTGCCTCGGTGTGACGGGTACACCGCCACGAAGCCTACGGCAGCAGGTGATCGACCTGGTCACGCCACCCCGACCCCCGTCGACATTGAGCCTGGAGTTGAGTCCAGCTACAGTGGGCCTGCTACGAGAGGAGCTGGAAGGCGGATTGCTGCAGGGCCTCGAGACCGGTGAGCTGTTGGCAGTTCCAGGGCCACCACCACCCATAACAGCAGAGGCCGGCGAAGACGTGGAGATGGAGGAGCCTGAGCCGGAACCGCCGCTCTTCGACGGGAGGGTCGCCAACCTCGCTCACCGAGTCATCACGCCACCTCGAGCTCGGATGGGGACCTCAACCGAGGGGACCCTTGCCGCAATGTCCGACGAAGCCTCCATTGAGGACGTGGATGGTGACGACGACGACGATGATGGTGACGGCGAGGGCGTGGATGGCGACGACGACGAAGATGACGGCGTCGACGATGAGGATGGCGACGACGACGAAGATGACGGCGACGACAATGATGACAACGACGACGACATGGAGGCCGAGGGGTACAGCCCGTTAAGCAGCGATGGGGCGGAGACAAGTGGTTCTGCCGAGGACACCGAGAGCGACGAGGACGAGTCGGAGGACCACGACATCCTCGACATCCCGGATGAGGAGACGTTCGAGTGGCCCGACCCACCACCGGCTTATGGATCGTGGCTCAACCCGGGAGACCCGGAAGCTGTGGCCGCCACTGAGAGCCACCCGATGACGGCAGCCCGCGCCGAGCATATTCGGTCGCTCATCGGCGACGTAGAGGAGCCGCCCGCCTATCTGTCGTGGGTCCGGCACGAAGACTCGGCTGTCGAGGGGACGGACGACGAGGCACCCAGGACCCCGGATCCCCGGAGCTACCCCCGGTTTGAGCCCATCAGCTCTGACGAGGCCACACCCCCACGCGGGACTATAGCTGGGTCGGAGGATTTGCCTAGCTCATCGGCCAATGCCCTACTGCAGCAAGCGACCGAGACGGCAGCTGCAGGGCCGATGGAGCTAGTGCGCAACGCGCAATCTATGGCGGATACGCCCGAAGGATGGACGTCGGTGGAGAACCCGCCTAGCCCGCCGGCCAATGTCCAACTGCAGCAAGCGACTGAGACTGCAGCTGCAGGGCCGGTCGGGCTAGTGCACAACGCGCTATTTATGGATGTCGCACCACAAGGGACGAGTGAGCCCGCGGTGGAACAAGCCGGCACGTCGGCCAGTAACCAACAGCAGCAAGCGACCGAGACGGCAGCTGCATGGCCGATGGAGCGAGTGGAGGAGCCCATACCCATGGTCGTAGCGCCCGAGGACTGGAGGGTGTTCACGGAGGACCGGCTCCTTCCACTGGACTTGGTGGAAGCGCTCACGGCCAGACTCCGGTGCCACCAAGGAAAGCGGGTGCGGTTCAGGAGAACCGTAGGCGACCTGTGGTTCAACGTGGCCATCAACTGCTCGGCCCAGGTCACCGTCACGCCTCATCTCCCGGAAGAAAGGGGGGGTGTGACGCCCCATAAAATGAGCGCACAATATTTTTAGCGCACTGGCCGAAAACTGCCAGTGCGCACGGTTTGATTTAAATACGGGCACAGTCCCATAACTGCCAGCAGGCAGTGTACGAAAGTAAGCGGCGATAAATGTTCTCACTGGAAGCAGCCAGTCAAGACGGCAGCTAGACAAAGAACAATGTATACCTGTCGCGTACATACACACTGCGGGATCGGAGATAAAGAATCGAAAACAAAGAGCGACGACACATGCGCAGTGCAATGCATGGATCGACAGAGGCTGGGCAGAGAGAGAGCGAGAGCGGCCACTGCACAGCGCACACATACATGTGCATGGCTGACGTCACAGCAACGAAAACGGATTACACGCACACAGCGCAAGCCGCTACGTCAGAGCAGTGCAGCTGAGGCGATAGCGGCAGAGAACGAGAGACGGCAAGCGGCCGCCTGCGTCGACGTATGAGTTTAGCACGCGACAAAGAGGAGCAGAGGCGTAAGCAGCGCGGCCTAGCATCAAATTGTAGGCAAATGCGATCAACGCCGGGAAAAGCACCGCTGCATCTGTGCACAAAATATGTGTGTCAAGGGCAGAGCAGCGAAAAGAAGCGACGTCGGCAGAGGAGAATTTTGGCAATCGACGCTTGAATTAATTTGCACTGGAGTTAGTTTTTCAACGGGCTTGCAAACGAGTGGATGCAACGAGCACAGTGACAAAGTCGCGACAAGACAAGTGGAACACACGTGGAAAACTACAGACGAATACACAAGGAGACATCAGGATACAAAAGGATTTACAGGACTACAGCACGACAAGGACAACGGAGACCCCCCACACGATCAGGAAACAACAACAACAACAACAAGGAAAACGAAAGCTAGGGAGCCCACCACAATAATACACGTGGTGAGCTTAAAATAATTAACATAGAATTATAAGTGTGCGGATAGGCGTAGGTTTAAATGATATACATAAATAAATGGAGATTAAGCAAATAAAAGAAACATAAGAAGGCATATAAAGTAACGACGGCAAGCAAATTAATAAAATAACAACAACAGTGACGCGCAACAATAAACAGGGTGTTCAGTGCAGTGCATACGTGAGTGACTCCATGCCGGCGCCTACCAAGACCGAAATCTGGTAGCCTCTCGTGGTGGCGTGTACTTGTGTTAGGATCCGGACTTCTACGCCATAAGAGCAGCCTGTACTCTCCTATCGCGTAGAAGCCGCGATTCATCGTATGCATCGTGTTCACCCTAGCACTTGTTTTCCCTCAGTTGGTTTCCCACGCAGTGCATACGTGAGCAACTCCGCCGGCGACTACCAAGACCCCAATCTGGTAGCCTCTCGTGGGACGTGCTCGTGTTGGTGATCCGGATTTCCACTCAATAGGGGCAGCCTGTACTTTTCTATTGAGTGAAAGTCGTGAATCATCGTATGCGTTCTGTTTACCCTAGCAGTCAGTCCTCTATTGGTTCCCCGTTCCCGTGCAGCGTACATTAGCAACTCCACTCCGGCGGCTACTAAGACCACGATCTGGTAGCGTCTTGGTGGTGTACACTAGTGTTGGTGACCGCGAATTCTACCGCATAGGAGTAGCCTGTACTCCCCTATCGGATAGAAGCCGCGATTCATCGCATGCATTACTACCCTCTAGCACCGATCATCTCAGCAGTGCAACAGCCACGCTTGATACACGCTTACCATTCGATGGGAGTAGCCTGTACTCTCCTATCGCATAGAAATCGTGAATCATCGTATGCCTTGCAGAGCTCACAGTAGCAGCCGTTTCAGTCGCCCCTGCGCCAGTTCAACAGCAACGTTTGATAGTCACGCTTACCATTCGATGGGAGTAGCCGGTACTCTCCTATCGCATAGAAATCGTGAATCATCGTATGCATTGCTGCGCTCACAGTAGTAGCCGTTTCAGTCGTCCCTGCGCCAGTGCAACAGCAACGTTTGATAGTCGCGCCTACCATTCGATGGGAGTAGCCTGTACTCTCCTATCGCATAGGAGTCGTGAATCATCGTATGCGTTGCAGCGCGTACAGTAGCAGCAGCAGTCGCCCCGCCCCCGCGCCAGCGCAACAGCAACTCTTGATACACGTGTCTACTACTCGATAGGAGCAGCCTGTACTCTCCTATCGCATAGAAGTCGTGAATCATCGTATGCATTGCGCCGCCTACAGCAGCAGTCGTCCCCGTGCCTGTGCAAAAGCAACGTTTGGTACACATGTCTACTACTCGATAGGAGCAGCATGTACTCTCCTATCGCGTGGGAGTCGTGAATCATCGTATGCATTTCGCAGCCTACAGCAGCCGTCATCCACGTGCCTGTGCAAAAGCAACGTTTGATACACGTGTCTACTATTCGATGGGAGCAGCCTGTACTCTCCTATCGCGTAGAGGTCGTGATTCATCGTTGGCATTTCTGTCCCGTGGGAGCACGAGTTTGAGGTTCAGTAGTGGTAGCCTGCACTCCACCTACTGAACCGAAGTCCCGAACACCGCGAATGCGGAGCCATCAACCGTAGCCGATACTCGGTTGTTGTTTCCGAAGCACGAGCCCCATTGAACCCAAAAACTATCGTCCACTTCCCCAATCATCAGTGGCCAGTCCATCATCGCGCCACTGCGTCTTTTCACCAGACGTCTCAACATAATAAATTTTCTGTAGTTAGCCCTGGCCGGACTGAGACATACCCCGGCCTGAGAAACTTCCTTACA